>OU862921.1:9888634-19888634 GCA_917880885.1 Limnephilus marmoratus | reverse complement strand
TAGAGTCAAAGGGAAGGGCTGCCAAAGGGAATATCTTTTAATTTAGATAAAATATGCATCGTTGGAAATGAAACGAACAGTGCACAGTACTAACAAAAAGACCGCGAAAACGTTAAAGTTGTACCAACCAAATAAAAGAATATACTTGAAGGAAAGTAAGTATGTAAGTTTGCATGGATAATTATTTATAATAGCTTTTATCATTCTGCAGAATTAAGTACTTACCTAATGCGAGAAATTAAAAATAAAATTGTGTGCCTCTGCTGTTGTGCAACGTTGTTTCCATACATATTCCAAATGTCAATTAACTTAGTGGAATTACGACGTAATTATGTACTACGATGGGATGCTGTATGGCTAAAGAGAAGAGAAAAGGTAAATATGTTATGTTGAAAAATACCTGGTTCAATTAATTCTTGCGAATTAATAGAACCGAGTCCATTTCAAACACGGCAAAGTTTCGATTCTATAATTTTGGAGGCGGGTACGGGTATCGCCGTCCGGGAACCATTTAATGGTTCACGACGAGTTCATCAAAAACGAATTCATCGAAAACGAGTTCATCGAAAACCAATTCATCGAAAATCAATTCATCGAAAACCAATTCATCGAATGATCAATTCATCGAATCACCAATTCATCGAAAAAATATATTTTGTTGATATTTGAGAGAAATGCCGAGCGGACCGAGAAGTTAAAAAAGCAATGGTCAACCTAAACTAACCTATCCTAACCCAACCTAACCTAACCTAACCTAACCTAACTTAACCTAACCTAACCTAACCTAATCTAACCTAACTTAACCTATTTAACCAATTTTTAAATATTTTTTTATCATCACTCTTAATGACCTTTCTGAGTTGTTTATGAGTTGGTTTCATTATTAGTTGTCTGGTCACCGTTCCTTAGATATCCCGTTTTTGCAGTATCAGACAATCGGAAATCGAAGAGATAACCTATAAATTTTACATTGTCACTACGAAACTGACAGTTGCTAAACACATTTAACTCAGTTAAACAGACCTTTTTGGGTATTTAATTTTGACAGATCTAATATCTACAAAAAAAAATGTCTTTCGATGAATTGGCGATTCGATGAATTGATCATTCGATGAATTGATTTTCGATGAATTGATTTTCGATGAACTCGTTTTCGTTGAATTTGCTTTCGATGAATTGATTTTCGATGAACTCGTTTTCGTTGAATTTGCTTTCGATGAATTGATTTTCGATGAACTCGTCGGTTACCCTGACAGATGATTTGTACACACTGAACCCACACCAGATTCCTACCCACCCGTAGTACCCTTTCCTTCCGAGAACTTCCTCTAATCCTTTTCATTAAAAGACCCTCCACACTGCATTTCCAAGGATGACGTAGGCCCTGAGGGAAATTATTTTCCTCTAGGCCTTCTGGGTGGAGCTTACTTAAAAAAAATCTGTACAGAAAGTATGTACGTAATATTCGAACCTGCGAAAAGGGGGCCTTGGCCAATTCTTAGCTTAAAAATGATGTTTGTTTTCTAAAAATAATTTTTAAGTTAAAAAATAGATAAAATTATTACCCTAAGAAAACGTTAGATAGTAAAGAGCGATAAAAAATTCCCTTTTTATTATCAACTTGTATTTTTATCATGGAGAAATATATTTTCTTGAGCTCCCATGCGGAAAATAGACTAATAACGAATAATTTAATAGTCGAAATAAGAAAAACGAGATATTTATATGCATGTTTAGAAATTTCTCCTTCTGTTAACATAATTCGAAAGTCAAGTTTATTGATGCAATTTTCTTCACGGTACTTACTGAAAATTACTGCAATTGCCGCGAATAAAATGAGATATTCTGGCAAAGGAAAATTTGTTTTCATGTTACGTTATTTCATTAGAGTTCTTTCAAAACAGAATCCAGAAATAAAAATATATGTTCATACTTAGATATATCGCATTAAGCAATTTATTATTGAGTGATTATACTCGGCGGGGTTAGTTTTAAGCGGGGTCTCCTCCGACCATGAACATGAACATTTGCTTACACATTTGCTTGAACATTCCAATAAACATTGGCAATAGGGTCATGGCCTTGCACGTTTTGAATGCGACTGCAGTAAGGCCACGCCCCCATTGCCTATATTTATAGTAAGGTTTAAGCAAATGTTCGTGTTCACGGTCGGAGGAGACTGTGCTTTAGTAATGTTAGGGAATGATTTGAGGGAGAGATAAAAGATAATGAAAACAATGTGAATTGATTTCATTTATTCAAGATGACGCCATATAGTGAATTTGAGATGATTGAAGAAAATATAATATTATTTAATTTCACATTTATTGAATAACCAACACCCCTGCCATAGGTCTCCCTAAGTGGTTCGCTATGTTTGGTGATTTAGCAAAGGTGTCCGGGTACACGGGTCTTGGCGACGGGTGCGTTTACTTACCTACTGCGAGGCGGGCCGAATCGGGAGAGACTGGTTGAGGTAGACATTCTGATCTCACCAGCCGAACTCTCTCGACCCACCGTCTTGCACCGCAGTGTAAGGGATGGATTCATACGTCCGTCAGACCAAGACACATTGCCCCCAGATTCCTACTCACCCCTCATACCCTTTTCCTTCCCAGAACTTTCTCCCCTTCCTTTCCATAAAAACATCCTCCATACAGAAAGCAATGCAAACATAAGAAAGTTTTAAAAATAGCCGTACGTTGCGTTTACGTTTTACCTAACGTTTTCTTCTAACTTCGAACTAAAATTCATTTAGGTACCTACTCCTTACTAAAAT
The DNA here is from genome assembly GCA_917880885.1 of Limnephilus marmoratus. NCBI lineage: Eukaryota > Metazoa > Arthropoda > Insecta > Trichoptera > Limnephilidae > Limnephilus > Limnephilus marmoratus. The sequence continues at coordinate 19,885,855 of OU862921.1, read as the reverse complement.
TACTGCAAATAAAAAAATAAATTAAAACACACACACATTGTGTTGGTTAAATATATTATTAACATTATCATAAACTCAATCTTTAATCGTTTCATGTAAAATAATTTAAAAAAAAATCCTAAAGTTTCATAACTGTTTTTTTAATTGCTGTCGGAAAATTCGGTTTCATAAAGTTACTAGCTGCCCCGACGAACTTCGTACCGCCTTAGAATCAATAACTGTTGAATTAAATTAAGTTTTTTTATTAAGTTAAAAATTACACAATGAAGCAATTATCGATGCCCAACTGTCCGTGCTTTGTTTTGGTTAGTATCAGAGATGGCGTTGTGTACGGATTTATATTTTTTGTGATTTTCTTACTTTTCCACTCACGGGAATTTTTGAAAGGAAGCGGGTACGGGGGCCGCCGCCCCGGGAACCATTTATTGGATAACCAACACCTCAGCCATAGGTCACCCCAAGTGGTTTTCTATGTTTGGTGATTTAGCAGGGGTGCCTGGGGTTCGGATTCATGGGTTGACTTTTATACGGGTCTCGGCGGCGGATGCGTCTGCCCACCTGCTGCGTGGTGGGCCGGATCGAGAGAGACTGGGAGCTCCCTTTTGACCTTTTGACCTTTCCAGCCGGATTCTCTCGACCAATGGGTCGAAAGAGTCCGGCTGGAAAGGTTAAGGTAAAAGGTCAATTCTGGTCAAGGCAATGTCCTTGCACCGCAGTTGGAGGGATGGATTCACTCCCGGATACACTGACCTCCAGATTTCTAACCACTCCTCATGCCTTTTTCCTTCCCAGAACATCCTACCCTTCCTTAAAAAGACCCTCCACACAGCATCTCCTAATATGACATAGGTCCTGAGTGAAGCTTACGTAAAAAATGCGTTTCATTTCAGAAATCATATTATCGTATTTTTCCTTTGGAGGGGTGCAGAGACATACGTTTACCGTTTGTCTCGTTTTCGACTATTGACATTTAGTGTGTAAGAAAGAGGGGCAGCATTATACGTTTAAGAACAAAAGCGAAACAATTAGCGCATTGACATTTGACGTTTTTGAATTTTTGGAAAATACCTATCACAATATTACTGCAGTTCTTTCAAAATATGAGAATTCGTTCCATATAAAATGTATGAAAAATTTAATTTTCTTCATAACTTTCTTTTTAGTTAATTTTTGCAATGTTTTAATAGTTATTATGTTATCCGGAGTGGAGACAAATCCAACATATCAAAGATCATCAAAATCGGTCCAGCCGATCTCGAGTTATAAATAGTGTAACTAACCCGACTTTGTTTTATATATTATAAGATTATTTTGTTAATTTGCGGTCTACTTTTAGATTTGAAAATAAAACGTAATATTTTCTCTTTCTAATTCTGCTTAGATCCGATTTCTAACCATGATAGTTAGGCACAACGATTTATATGATACCTGTATGAGTTGTTTCGAAAACCAAACAATTAAGTAGACTAAGAGGTTGAATCTCATTTTGGATATCATTTTGCTTTGTTGTTTATACGTGGTCTTAACATCTGTTTACTTACCATCTTTTGCTCTTTTACACGGTCATGGATTCTCTATTACTTAAGCAATTCTAATTTCTTATGTTATAGTTTGTGCCTTAATATGATATATATTATGCATTAGCCGAAAGGCGTTTATGATTCAAATAAATAAATAAACATGTTTTACATGATACCTTGATTTTTTTATTTTTTTTTATTTGAATTTTATTTTAGTAATTTGTACATTTAAGTTTACAAATTTCTAATTGATTATAATATTTCATATTGCAGTTTTTTTAATTATAATATTTTAAATTCACAAAATTTTTTGAAATCACAAAATTTTTTGTTTTTGTTTTATGTGGCTCCTACAATCCATCTTGAACTTTTCAATTGGTGAGGACTTAAGAGTTTCTGGTAGTGTGTTATATAACTTAATTCCTTTGTACAGCAGACTGTTTTGCGTATTCGTTTTGTCCTTTTTGTTTAATCTTATTTCCTTGCAAGTCCTTGTGTAATGTCTGTGAATGTCCTTATTGTATACGATTTTATTTGTGAAGTATTTTGGTAATATGTTGTTTAATATTTTGCGAATAAATATCAACGTGTTCAAGGTCAGTATTTGTTTCACTGTTAACCAATTAAGTTCCTTTAACATTTTAATTGTTTTTGAAAATCTATTTCTTCGGAGTATTATTCGCATTGCTCTGTTTTGGAGAATTTGAAATTTATTCTGTTCTCTTTCATTACAAAGGAAAAGGATACTTGAACAGTAGTTGAAGTGTGGAGCAATAATTGAATTGTAAATGGTGATGGCGGTTTTTCTGGAAATTTTTAGGCCGATTTTTGGGACTATCATCCCCATCTGAGTCATGAGGAGTCAGCAGCGAGCAGTTTTTTGGGGATTCTTCACTGGAAAGCCGCAGAAATTCCACAAGCGTAATAACTATGTTTTATAAAAATATAGTCACCTATGTGATATATTGCCTTGAACCAATTGAACGGACTCTTTAGTGCCCATCAGACAGGCCAGAGAAAATCACACGTTTAACATCCCTCGATGCAATACTAAAATAAAACAAAAATAAAATATTTTTAAATACTTCTTTTCATTTTTTTATTATTATCGTATAAAAATTGATACAATCGGAATTTATTACCCGCTAAGCTATTGCAAGTAGCTTGTCAGCCGAAGATTAGTTCCACAGATTAGTTACAACAACAAATGAAATAGTCATGAACGCATTAGCGTAGCAAAAATATATAATAATAATAATAATAATAATAATATTTGGCTGATTTATAAAGCGCCGTTTTCATGAAAAATCATCTCAAGGGCGCTGTACATATAATAAGCATACAATAAAATAAAATGAATACGATAGGCTTACAACTAGGATTCAAACTTATAACTAGGAACCTACATTTAAGACTTATATGTAGCTAGTGACTTACAACTAAGACTTATTACTACTGACTTAAAACTGGTGACATACAAATATTTGCAACCGTGACTTAAAATATACATGTAACATACCTACCAACATTGTGATATGTAAATGCTTAATGTAAATTTTTACGGTGAAAAACAGTGAAATAGGAAAATACATATTTTTTAAATGTCATGAAACCAATAATAACAGCAATACATTAGTAGTTAATCACATACTTGCAATTTAATGCATGGTAAGAAAGAGAAATATATAATCTTAATATGTAAGGTTACTCCCTAATAGCCATGATTTTAACATCACTGGGAATTTTGTTATCCAGCAATTTTCTTTAAATTCGTATGGCAATTTGTTAAATATAATGGTATATTATTTAACAAATTATATATTCAAGGGTTTATTTTGTCATTATTTTTGGGGTGTTATGCCGTGTTCCTCTACCTACTCCTTCAGCCAACGTTTCGGACAGCGTTACGGTGTCCATCATCAGGACAGATGTGTAATTGTTAGTGGTGAAATGTATGCTTATGTATGTACTTAGAAACGATACCGTGTCACCAACTCCATTCCACTATAAGGTGGTATTACAGTATACTTACTTAACAATGGTTTTTTGCATTTAGCTTTGGAGTAGCCGTCAATTACCGGATACCAAGAACTATTAAGCTTAGCTCCGTTGTCTCTATTAATATTAATTGAATTTTTGTAGATTTCAATTGCCTCCGCAATCACGCGAGCTCTATGGGTTTTGGGTCTTCCCAGGACTTCAGGAACAAATCCAAAGTAATGGCCGGTTTTGATTAAGTGCTCGGCTATTGCCGATTTGTCAGGGTGGCCGAGTACACAAGCATGATCCTTTTGGAGATCGGAGACGATGGAGCTAAGCTCAATAGTTCTTGGTATTCGGTAATTGACGGCTGCACCAAAGCTAAATGCAAAAAACCATTGTGAAGTATACTGTAATACCAGTTTGTAGTGGAGTGGAGCTGGCGACACGGTATCGTTTCTAAGTACATAAGCACACATTTCACCACTAACAGTTACACGTCTGCCCTAATGATGGATACTGTAACGCTGTCCGAAACGTTGGCTAAAGGAGGAGGTAGCGCAACACGGCATAACACCCCAAAAATAAATAACAAAAATCCTTTTGACCGTGAAAAATCATATCTATTCAAGGGTTCTTTGACCATTGTTGTTTTGAAACACAGGTATTATCATTCCTTTACTTTGTATGAAACGCGTATTGTCTGCATAATCCACCATTGTTTTATGTGGACTGCCCGATATATGCTGTAATACAATTTTTTTGCCACATAAAATAGCACGCATAGGTAATAAATTGATTTATATATGATACTAATGACTCGCCTTTGGTTAAAAATAGTGTTGCTTACTAGCAACTTTGAATTACATTTTTGTTTCCTTGATTACCGTTAAAACAAAATTACTAATAGATATTACCCAGATTTTTTCTGTATAGCATGTATTTTTAAAGGTTCTATAACAGTTGTTGTCCCTTTACAATTTATAATCATCACAGAAGTTATTTTCAACTCGTATTACTTTTCAGCGGTTTAATTAAACCTTTTCAAGGATCATTTCCATGGCGAAGTAACAAAGTGCTCGCCTTTACTGGTTGATTAAAACTCTTCAACTTTCATTAAGAAATTATTTAGCCATGTCAGCTTTAATTCGACTTGTTTACATAATTTAATAAAGTCACTAATTGTGAGTCATGTCGAAAATCCGGGTAAAGATTGTATGAATTAATTAAAGTATTCAACTTTTTGGCAATTGATTAATAAAGGTTTAAAATTATGTCTCCGAACACAGCAACTTCTTCAAATAGAGCTAACTTATTTTGTGGAACCATCTATCTATAATATAAAAATGAATCGCTAAATTTGTTGGTAAGCGCAAATCTCGAGAGCGGCTGAACCGATTTTGCTAATTCTTTTTTTAGACTATTCCTTGAAGTACGAGGATGGTTCTTACGGAGAGAAAAATTAAGAAAATTGCACAGAAAATTAGATAATAACTGAAACATCGCACGTTTGACAATTCGCGTGTTAGAGAATGACATTTTGCAAAACAATGAATGATTGTTCAATCAGGATTCTATTTTTGAAAAGTTGAAAAATTTATTTAAAGTAGGTACTCCCCTAATAGTTTGAATCGTATCAAGAATTTTAGATATTTTAAATAGACACATATGTTAGGTACCAAATTTAATATATATGAAAAATGGAAATTTTAAAAAAAATTTGTAAAAGGTGGCACGCGGGCTGTTTAAAAACTGAATGTACTGGGATTGAAGAGTATATGGAACGCGGGATGAGGGTTGGCGGGACGAGGGAGCGGGAAAGGGAAGAGGGAAGTCGGAAGGGGAACGCGGAAGGGGAAGGGGATGTGTGAGGGGGGAGGGGAACTCGCGAGGGGGATTCGCAGGACGGGGGAAGGGGGGGGGGGGGGGAGGGAAGTGCAGTGGGGAGAGGGAAGGTGGAGGTGACGGAGTGGGAACGGGAGAAAAAAAGGGGAGGCGGAAGGGGAACGGGACGAATGGGAAAGGACACTCAGGGAGAAACAATTTCTTTATTAAATATCATAGCAATGCATGCCGGGACCAGCCAGTTTTAAATAAAAATTAATTGAACACTTAGTATTAACCACGTTTTTTGTTTAAAAAACCAATATGTTTCGTACTTGTCTATGAGGGTTTACTCAAGAGGGCATTACCAGAGAAAACCAGAAATATGTCATTTTCAAATCAGATTTTAGATGTATTGACTCTTTTCCACAAAAAAATATAAATGGATTTCGAAAGATTGTTCTTTTATCTAGAATTCGCATGTAATAAATTTTGATTAAAATTTTAATTTTTAATATAATAAGGTTATTCCATAGGTCGTTGGCAGATTTGTTAAATTTTCATAAAAGATTTTGTATTATACCACACCCATTTCAAATAATATAATCATGAAGTAAAATAAATCAATACATTATCTAGCAAACGCATGTTTTAGAATTTTAATTTTAGTTTCAATAAAATCATTAAAAAATATCTACGTACATGTGTTTCTTGACGAAAATTATAAAAAGAATATGAAAAAGGTCTACTACGCGTTATGTCATTCTCGAATTGAATATGGAATCACAATCACAACCTGAATACGATTCAAAAAGGAATAATAAAGACCATATTGAAAGTACCAATTAGAACGCCTTCAATTGAAATTTTCAATAACTTTGACGCACCAAATGTACAGCAAATATATGCCAAAAATATATTATTGAAGCTCTTCAAAAATAATGAATCCTCTACTAGACCGTGTATGCATAACACTAGATCGAATAAAAATTATATAAAAAATATTCCAAGTTATAAAACCACATTTGGACAAAGAAACTATACATACTTTGCAAAAAAACTTCATAACATACTTCCTTAAGACATAAAGCTAATAAAAAATCCAATTGAATACAAATCAAGAATAAAAATATGGCTTAAAGAGGTCAATGAGAAAACCCTAGCGAAGACGCTAAAAATGACATAGAAGAGAAATGAACTATATTTAGTAACTTTAATTAATTTAGTAAATTTAATAACTTTAGTCCGCCTCGGCACAGGACCCCCTAGTGAGGAGGACTAAGAAATACAATATTTTATTCTTAATTTCACCATTATATTTTGTATGTAAAATTTTTTATATAGTCGCTATAATAAAAAAAAATTATAATAGTAAAATTCATCATTACTTTCCAAGACTTCTAGTTGGTCCAAATAAAGTTACGGAACATGTTGGTTTTTTCAACAATAAACGTGGTTGAAACTGAGTATTCTATAAATTTTCACATAAAATTATGTTCCACATCCCACTTTTTGCCACAATATTGTGCTCGTATTTTCTTTGCCGAGTCGACATAGCAGTAAATTAAGTGGCTCTGGACATTGACGTAACCGTAGGTTAGAAAATAACCCGTTCCTCAGATCCACTGTGATCCGGTGATAGCTAGTCACCAGGAAAAAGTTCCGGAGACCGGCAATGACGTCGTATGTAATATATACCTAGCCGCGTAATGCTATTCACATCCAAGTATTTCCATATCGGTAGAGATACTTAAATTTACAAAATCTTTATACTTATACCTAGGGGCTAGAGGGGGAACGTTCTCATGCGACTTAACGCTAACGGAAGTAGCACCATCCTTTGACGAATTTTTGAATTCGAAACCGAATTACAACGGTAGCTTTGTTTGAAATTTCGCGTACACAGGCGAGTTCTTAAATTCAACCACGCAGACGCAAGCCTATTAATACTGTTTGATGATGATTTTAGGAAAAGGTCATTTCAAGTGCAATTTAAAAAGATATTACATGTTGCATTACATTAATGATATGTAATTTACAAAATAATTTCCTTCTAGAACGGTCAAGGTTCTCTCAGAATTGTACTTGTGATAATCGCTGCATTTATACATTCATTCAATCAAGAAATGAACGTGAATTTTGAAATAGATGAATATAAAAATTGCACAACGCATTTTCAGACGGTGTGGCTCCTCGTGACATTAAATCAGTTATCGATTAACAGCTACAAATATCATTAAACGAGGGAAAAATTTGAGCAGGTTGTAAAATTCTGAATCCCATACGCCCAGTTTTTTACAAAAAAATTAAATCTGCGCCATCTATGAAAGATCAGTTTGTGAATAACCTTTCTCCTTTTCCTCCAGAAAGCGTTCGCCAAATAAGGTTTAAAATAAAGTATTCATAATTATCTTTAAATGACAATCACACTCGTAAATAAATATTTGTTTATTTCATGATTCTTCAGTGCCCAGTAAGCAGGTTTATTTTAACACACAATTTGTTTTAACAATTTATCATTGGTTTACATCAGCGCTCTGATTAAAGATATATTTCTGGGTTTCTGTTGCGGAGAAAACAACTATCAAAGGCCAATTTACCCCTACTGCCGGTACTATTTATGTTCGTGACTCATTTACACTCAGAGGATTATCAGGGGGAAGAATAGATTAATAATTAATCCAAGTTTAATGGTGAAAGAGCGCCTCTTAAAAGGCAACCTTCATAAAGCTCTGTCTCTTGAGTGTTGGGAGAGCTTAAAATATATCAAATTCTATTTGGTGTGAGATTCCAGCAACCGCAATAAATTATTCACGTGTGATTTGTTTTCCACGCGTTGTATTAACCCGCATTTATAATGTATCCATTTGTCTTGTGTTTATAACAATGAATTATAATAACCAGACGCATAACAATAATATATACGTACATTCATTGATTTCTATGACACATCATGGCAATTTATTAATATATTTACTAAGGGCTTGCTGGTCGAAAAGCTTTCAAATCCCATAAAGGATAAGTAAAATATTTATAATGATTAAATTTAAAATTATGTCTAAAAATGCTTCCTTATTCTGGTCTTCGAGAATTGCTTTAAGAGGGCATTACAAGAGAAAGCCGGAAATACGTCATTTTCAAAAAAGTTTTTAGACGTATTGACTCTTTTCCACAAAAAATTATAAATGGATTTCGAAAGATTGTTCTTTTATCTAGCATTCGTACGTAATAAATTTTTAGAATTTCTTTTAATTTTTAGTATAATAGGGTTATTCCATAGGTCGTTGGCAGATTTGTTAAATTTAAAAAAAAGTTTTTGTATTATACCACACCCATTTCAAATAATGTAATCATGCAGTAAAATAAATAAATACATTATCTAGCAGAGTTATGTATTAGAATTTTAATTTTAGTTTCATTAAAATCATTAAAAAATATGTACGTACATGTGTTTCTTGACGAAAATTGGTCCATTTGTGTATTTATTTGCGCACTTACAAACTAATATATTTCAGATTTTTTTTACATTCTTATTAAATTTAGACATCATTGAAAAATGATAAATACTTATAATCAAAAAATAACTACAAAAAGTACACTATTTTAATAGTTTTATCATCACGCCTTTCAGCATTTTTGGATGAAGGTATAAATTAAAGCTAATTTGGATTGAAATAAATTCGATATTGAGTTATAATTTTAAAAAGCTGGTATGGAGAATAATTAATCTTTCTCATTGTAACCGCCCTGCACGATCGGAAGAACAACTTTCGACGAAATGTGGATTTTCGTCCGCTGGCTGGTTAAACGCTCTTAAGTGTTAATTTATTTCTGTTGTTATTTATTTATTACTACTCTTTTATATGCCAATTAGGCTCTTACACTGGGTACATATTATGGTCAAAGTAAACCAAAAAAAGTAAAATGTACCTCTTTATGAAATCAATGTTTCGGTTCGCAATTTGAAACTTAGGATGTTTTTATTAATTACTAGCTGCTGGCTCCCGGCATGCGTTGCAATGCCATATTCAAAGAAATAAATTGTTTCTCCCTGCGTGACCTTTCCCGTGCATCCCCGTTCCCCTCCCGCATCCCTCTCCCCTCCCACGTTCCCCTACCACCTTCCCCGCCTACCCTCTCCCGCTCCAACTTTCTGCCAACCCCCCTCCCTCGTTCCATATATTCAGTCCCAGTATATTCATTTTTTAAAGGGCTCGCGTGCCACCTATTACAATTTTTATATTCAACTGTTCAGTTTTCATATATACATATTATAAATATAATTATTTTTATATTATAAGAACAAGCAATCAAATTTGGTACCTACCTATTTAAAATATAAGTGATTTAAAAAATTCATTGATAATTCTTTTGTCACAGTTACAGCTGCCTGCTAAATTCACATTCATCAATCGCGCAAACAATCAAACGTGCGAAGTTAAAATAATCGTTAAGTTTTCTGAAATTATCCAATTTTTTGGGTAATTTTATTATTTTTTCTTTCCGAAGAACCTTCTACAAAGTATTAAAAAAGTTAAAAAAGAAAACTGAATGAAATAGGTAAAGTCATTTTGAAGTTATAGCGTGACCAAGGGATTCATTTTTATATAAATAGATTTTTACATGGAACGACAAAATGTGACAAGATAAAAAGTTTTATAACATATCGATCTAATAAAATAGGTATACCTACGGTTTTTTTAAATTTTTGTTATCAACTAGCTGGTCCCGGCATGCGTTGCTATGCCAATTAATAAAGAAATTGTTTCTCCCTGAGTGTCCTTTCCCATTCGTCCCTTGCCCCTTCCACCTCCCCTTCTTCTCCTGCATCATTTTCCCCTCTCGCATTCCCACTCCGTCACCTCCACCTTCCCTCTCCCCACTCCACTCCCCCCCCCTTCCCCCCTCCCGTGAACCCCCCTCCCGAGTTCCACTCCCGCGTTCCCCTTCCACCTTCCCCGCCTTCCCTCTTCCCTTTCCCGCTCCCTCGTCCCGCCAACCCTCCTCCCGCGTTCCATATATTCAATCCCAGTACATTCAGTTTTTAAACAGCCCACGTGCCACCTTTTACAATTTTTTTTTCAAATTTCCATTTTTCATGTATATTAAATTTAGTACCTAACATATGTGTCTATTTAAAATATCTAAAATTCTTGATTCGATTCAAACTATTAGGGGAGTACCTACTTTAAATAAATTTTTCAACTTTTCAAAAATAGAATCCTGATTGAACAATCATTCATTGTTTTGCAAAATGTCATTCTCTAACACGCGAACTGGTAAACGTGCGATATTTTCTCTTATTATCTAATTTTCTGCGCAATTTTCTTAATTTTTCTCTCCGTAAGAACCATTCTCGAACTTCAAGGAATATTTAAAAAAAAGAATTAGCGAAATCGGTTCAGCCGCTCTCGAGATTTGCGCTTACCAACAAATTTAGCGATTCATTTTTATATTATAGATAATTTTAGTTAAAAAAAAACGTGAGGTGAGACATTTTCAAAACGCTTTATTTTTGCATTCAAAAATTTTATATTTCACTAAGTATTTTTTTTACTTCGAATGATATAGTTTGAAAGGGTATTTTATCTCCTTTCAAAAACAGTTGTAAGTTTATGGATAAGTTCATAATTATTTAAATTTATTTAGATTTTATTGCGAAGCGAAAGTATTTTGAACCTCGCAACTATGAAGGTGATGAATTAGGTTTGTTTGATAAATTGTTTGTATACAGTAACAATGAAATAGGTCAAAATGCCTAGTATGACATTAGTTTGAGCTATGATTGTTTTATGTTAGAATTTTCTTTAAATGTGGATATTTATATTATTTCGCTCACCGAATAAAGAACCAATTAAAAATTTAATAGCCTTCCATCCACTTTAACATCCTACGACAAAAGAACAAACAAACAACACTCTCAAGAAGAGTGAAACAGAATACCTCCTGCGAACCACGCCAATGTAAATGCGCATGTGTCGAATATTTAGGTCAATGCAAACCAGATCACCTCTTAACAATGATACCGCCTTAAAGATCAAATTCAACCTTTATTTATTACTCTGCGTAATGTATGTGAACAGACATTTCAAACTACTCCAGAGATTTTTATCGCATTTTAAGGCGATCCAATAGTCCAGGAAAAAATCGAAATCGGAATTCACGCCCTTTTATGGAAGGAGTTTAAAAATACTTGATAAAAAGCTTTTGGAAAGGCTGGAAAAGGTATTTGAGAATTTTTTTACAGGTTGATTTCGTAAAGGCCTGTAAAAAACATTAACTCCTTTTTTACGCATTGTTTTTCGCAATAAAACAGAATTTGAAAATTGATTTCACGGAACAAAGCGACGCGAAGCCTAACGTCCGTTCCCCGCTCCGCCCGGGGGCGAACTGATAAAAAAAACGGGCGTGACAAGTTATGTAGCCCTTCGGTGGACGGCCTAGAGTTCACTTTGAAAATCCAAATTCGTCTACTGCCTGCCGTATTGTAAAATAACAACGCGAAAATGCATATTTTGTTTTATTTTGAGAATATCGGGTGTGAATATCATTTTTTTTTGCGATTATTATTTAAAGAACTGAATTTGACTCATTAAACAATAAAACCATATGCGAAAAGGGGTTTATAAATAGGAGAGTTTGGACTAGAAAGTGTTTTTATAAATCTTGTATTTTATATTTTTATAGGCTTATTAAAAGACTTATATAAAAAATATATATATATAAAAAAAAACTGACCGATGTTTTTAAAGGCCAAGATATGTTCCACACGCAGTATTTAATTGAAGCATCTATAATACTTCTAAGCGATCCAATTTTTAAAACAAAAACAAATGATTTTGAATGATCTTGCATTATTTAGAATGGCTTCATCTTAAAGGCTCTTTTAAGGGGTTACTGAATTTGGAATTTGGCAGCCACCTCTGATCCGGAGCCTCAAAATAACAGAAAAACCCTCGACCCTCTGCAGAAACGGTCCGTTTGATAGGTTCTCCTATCTTGACAACGTATTGCAATCTACAGAGCAAAGGTGTCGGGTGGGAACGCTGCCCTTGTTCTACTGGTATTTTAATGAAAGATACTCCGAGAAACTAGCGTCATTAATTCCTGCCGGCACCGGTGCACAGTCGGGAAACACACGAAACGTGCGCACAACATTTGTGCACGATTGACATTTGTCGCATGAGAATGGATCGCTTCAACGAGTCGTTCTTGAGTTCAACATCTCGGCTTGTGCATTTACTCAGTCCTACATACATTGGACGTTTGGTTTATTTTTGTATTTATGTAATATAATTTATGGGGGGGAGGGGGTAATGCGTTATGTATTATCTATTATTATCATACATTTTCTTATAGCGCAATAAATAAAAGGGTAAACTTGATAAATTTACATTGAATTTATTTTAAGGAAAAAACCCTTTTTCATGAGGCCGGGACTGGAACAAAAGATCGGTTTTTTTTCAAAAATTTAATAATTTTTATCACAATTTAGTTAGACACGTACACAAATGTATTATAATTTACCATCCTCACTTACTTTTTTGATATTGTGATCTAGGAGGTTTTATATGAAGGCGATTCGGGTTTTTAACCGTTTTTACGAATATTATGATCCATCGCAGAAACTTCCTACAATGGACTCCGCTGCAAACCATTGGCTTACTTTAGCGAACTTTCCTTTTCTGCGCAGGGTCTGGTTATTTTAATGAGCGCTCTTTAGCGTTCAACGAATGAAGTCAAAGATTATTCAAAGCATTCACGAAACCTCATGGTGCCAGCAATATGGTAACGTGGTTTGACTCCAGCTCTTCAGCACGATATCGGATTTCATGATGGGGCAAGTCGATCTCTTCTGACGTCAGTGACCTAATCAAGCTTCCGAGCTTGTCACATAGAGGGCAGTGCTAAGAGCTGTCCCGAAAGTCCGCTAGGAGGCAGTTAGTTTAGTTCGGAGTTTGGGCACCAGGGGGGCCTAGGGCCGGGGTGCCGTCTGCAGGAGCTTACTTAGCATCTTCCAGTTAGGCCGCCTATCGTAGTCACCACTTATAATACGCAAAGCATTAAATAAATCCCAGATTAACATAAAAAACTCTATTCTTTCCCAAGAAGTAATCTCCTCCCAAGACAATTTGGAGAACTGTTTGTGTGAACACAACAGATGTTATTATTTTTTTTTAACTTTAGCTCCACCCAGAGGACTGGAAGAAGATTTAAGAAAATAATTCCCCTCAGGGCCTGTGTTACCTTTGAGGATGCTGAATGAGAGGAAGTTTTGGGAAGGAAAAGGTGTTAGGGGTGGGTGGGCATCTGGAGGTTGTAATGCTTTGCAAATATACACCACACTTGGGCGTCAATGTAATAGTGCGTAAATGAATAATTACAACACTTAATAAAACATTAGCTATAAATAAAAGAGTTGTGGCAACAATTAAATTATATTATTAAATAATAAAATCAGAACATGAGACTCTAACAAAATAATATTCTAATACTTCAGGGTCGTGTTTAGCCTTTAGAAAAAGAAACTAAATAGTTAAAAAAAAAACTAATAAATGAATCGATAGCTTGTCGTGTTTTAAAAATGATCTCAAGATGTTAAAATTACTATAAGGGCGCCAGTTCAAATAGAACAAAATATTAAATGGTAAATCAATAAACTCAAAACTAACCGAAGTTTAGCTCACAGGTAATGGCGATCTCACCGAAGTATGTGCCTTCTCACGTTGAAACAAACTTCCGGACCCTCTAGCTGCCTACTTGGAACTCTCCGAAGAAAAATTCTATTGTTCGTAGTATGTTTTGGGCAACAAAAGAAATGCTGGATTCGATTTGTTCAAAGAATATTTTCAATTAGGAATTCAAATTTCAATTTAAGTAGATGTGCTATCTGCTGTTTTTACTATGTGGGTCTGCGCTTCCGGGTGTCGCCGATATTGTTTACCAATTAACAAATAAACTAAAGAACAAATAATTAACGAATAAACCAAACGAACGTTAAACTAAATGAACGAATTCTTTCCTTATTCAAAATATATTGTTAACCAATATTAATGCACATTTTCAAAAAATCAACGAAATGAACAAATTCTTTTTGTATGAAAACTACGCTAATTAGCGCGTAGTCCGGCGACAGTTGCGCGGACACCATAGCATATCTCTTCTGAATTTGAATATCTTTGGTAGCAGCCAACTTAATTATTGGGTGTTTATTTCATCAAGTGATGACTTGTGCATTATAATTTCAAACTGTTACAAGGTCAGTGTGTCCAGGAATGACGGAAGAATGAATCCATCGCTCCCATAGAAATGAAGGTTACGTTCCGAGAGAACCCTGCGGGAGAGCTCAAAGTTTTGAAGATGAAACTTTCAAATTCCTTTTGTAAAGGAGTACATTTTGCTTCACTTAATAAATAATGTAAAGTGATATATCTGAAATTGGCCAGTTAAGAGGGCATTACCAGAGAAAACCGTTAATACGTCATTTAAAAAAAAGTTTTTAGACGTATTGACTCTTTTCCACAAAAAATTATAAATGGATTTCGGAAGATTGTTCTTTTATCTAGCATTCGTATGTTATAAATTTTGAGATTTTTTTTAATTTTTAGTATAATAAGGTTATTCCATAGGTCGTTGGCAGATTTGTTCAATTTTCAAAAAAGTTTTTGTATTATACCACAGCCATTTCAAATAATAAAATCGTATGTTTTAGAATTTTTATTTTAGTTTCAATAAAATCATTAAAAAATATGTACGTACATGTGTTTCTTGGCGAAAATTGGTCCGTTTGTGTATTTATTTGCGCACTTACAAACTAATATATTTTAGATTTTTTTAACATTCTTATTAAATATAGACATTATTGAAAAATGATAAATACTTATTATCAAAAATAACTACAAAAAGTACATTATTTTAATAGTTTTATCATCACGCCTTTCAGCATTTTTGGATGAAGGTATAAATTAAAGCTAATTTGAATTGAAATAAATTCGATATTGAGTTATAATTTTAAAAAGCTGGTACGGAGAATAATTAATCTTTCTCATTGTAACCGCCCTGCACGATCGTAAGAACAACTTTCGACGAAATGTGGATTTTCGTCCGCTGGCTGGTTAAACGCTCTTAACGTATATTGCATTTTTCCTCTGTTCGCAAATTTATTTGGCAGATTTGAAAACGAAAACTGACTCACTACATACAAAGGATCTGAAGGTTTCATCTTAATACGAATTTACTGATTTTGAATTACCTACCCATTTATTTTGACAGCAACATACCTACTGTTAATATTGGACAACCCTCCTTTTAGCATAATAGACATTGCTTTCTGATTTGCTAACAAAGAAAAACCTTTTGGAAAACGTAATCAAACCAACAAAAAAATCACTTGTTACAATTTTTTTTCAAATTTCAATGAACATTTATTTCTTTTTTTCAATATGTTGGTATTGAGCTTTGATTCCATAATAGTTGTTACTCATACAGTAGCCCCCCCATCCCGCATATTTATATAAAATGTTCAGTCGGCTTCGGGAAAATATGGTATACCAACATACACAAAATATTACTAAGTATCCCTGAAAAAGTTTGCAGAGAGAATGTATCGCCGAATAACAAAAGTATTTTTTTATTGTTGATATATTATTTTACAATATTTCATAGTACAATCCAGAAATGTTGGCCTCACTGGGTGTTTACCAGTTCTGAGGCCCCCATTTTATAATATAAGAATTTACACATAATACAGTTTGAAAAAAAAAGAAATCTCTAATTTTGGTGATGAAAAAAAAACACTTAAAATAAAGATAAATTTAAACTAAAAATAATGATTAAAAATGAAAATAAAGTTAACAAGCTAAAAAAGATTAAATTAAATGAAAATCGGCATATATATTAAGATTTATGTGTTGCGATTTATGTGTTATGTGAGTGTTGCGTGTTTCATATTGGTTTTGTCTATTGAGTATATATGTTTTATTCTTTTATGTTAAAATTTTTTGGTTATATTGTCCTTTTTGTTCTTTAATCCATTTTTTTTATTTTGTGTCTGAATTTATTTATATTTCAAGTGCTAGTGCTTTTTGTTACAAGACTGTTGAGTGCTTTTATAGTATAAAACACATTTTCATTTTAATCAATCAAGGATAAAACTACTTGTTTATAATATGCTGTAAATACCTGCGTACAAGTAAAAAAGATCGACGCAATAAATAAATTCATTTGTCATCCACACGAAATTATTATTAAAAAAAATTTGTTGATTTTAGGTTTGAAACTGGTAAATAATGCTCAAAAAAGATAATTTTCTAATGATTGCAAATTTCGGGGCCAACTGTCAGGTCACCTGAATTTAGATTGTCTTCAAAATCTATAAATTCAAAATTAATGCTGACAACAAAGATATTTTCGTACAAAGCTACGTTGTTAGTTTTCTAATTCCAAAGCACTCTATTGATCCGCAGTCTTACGATTGGTTTCTACGAATCTAATGAGCTATACAATACGAATTTATTAAAGAAGAGTGTTAATTTAGAAAGAAAAATTTTGAGGCGCATCTTCGGACCGGTTCTAGAAAATGGATTTTGGCGCAGACGTTATAACAATGAGCTCTATACTTTGTTTAAGGAGCTAAACGTCGCAAAATTTATAAAATTGGGAAGACTTCGGTGGCTGGGTCATGTGGAGAGAATGACCGAGCATCAAGACCAATAGGGCGAAGGAGCTTGGGAAGGCCAAGACTAAGATGGAGCGACAACGTCCTCAAAGACATATCTATCTTGGAGCTTCCAAACAGGAGAGAGCTGGCACAAAATCGAGCTGAGTGGAGGAAGACTCTTGAGGAGGCCAAGACTCACCAGGGTTTGTAGAGCCAATAGTGATGATGTTAATTTAGAAAGACAGCCATTCCCGGATAATGAATAAACTGACAAAATACGATTTAATTTTTCGAAGAATAATTCGATGGCGTAGTTAATGAATTAAAGTATAATTGATAGTTTACACAACTTTATTAAATAAAAATCAACATTATTATCGTGCACACTAAAGTTAAATATTATAGATTAACGTTGTAAGAAGGGAGGCGGTGGGGGAGGGCAAACCCAAATCGGAAGAAGAATTGATGAAGGAATGGATGAGGTAGGGAAGGAATGAGTTAATTAGGGAAATAACATGGTCGTTAAAAGGGGGAAAATGGTTTAGTTGAAAATATTGAAAAAAAAAAAAATATTATTTATATTTGAAATATTGCTGATAGTTTTTTTAACATCTAATATTTCTGAATATGATTTCTCTCAGTATCTCAGTATCATTAAAAAAAACTAATATATCCCTACACGTTTGCAGGTATATGTAGATTATAATAAATAGATTTGAACTGATTTTAAAAATTACAATTATACCCAGGCACTGGCCTATGTGGTATTTGGTTGTTATCGTACGTTTGCATATTATTATATTATACATATTTAACTTTTTGTCGTTAATAACTTTTCTTTTAATTTACTATTTATTATTTTAATTTGATTGCTGTTTATTTTTTTTATTATTACTGTTTTTTTATTAAATATTTTTACCATACATTCACCAATTTGGGAGACGAACATGAGTACCCCCGCCCCTCCCCTGGAACCATTTGTTGGATAACCAACACCACTGCAACAGGTCACCCCAAGTTGTTCGCTACGTTTGGCGACTTAGCAAGGGTGCCCGGGTTCGTGGATTCAGGGTTTTTGGGATCTTGGCGGCGGATGCATCTGCCCACCAACAGCATGGCTGACCGGATCGGGAGAAATTGGTTAAGGGAGATCTTTTAATCTCTCCTGCAGGGCATTTTCTTTCGGAAATGGCCTTGCACGGCAGTGGAAAGGATGGGTTTCTGGAAACACTGACTCCTCTTATACCCTTTTTTTCACAGAACTTTTTCTTCTTCTTTTCCCTAAAAAATACCCTCCACACAGCATCCACAAAGATGACACAGGCCTTGAGTGGAATTATTTTCTTTAGGGCCTTCTGTGTGGAGCTAATGTAAAAAAAACATAAGATAACCAAAAATGTATTAGTTAGGAAAAAAAAATTTGCTAGTCCGATAAGGAAGACTTAAGCCGAACCGTTTAAAATGAACTCAGGGCTCTTCAAGAATAAGTGTATCATTAGCCTTTACATAACCGTGAAAGGTTGTACCAAAATCTGCAATTATTTCAGAAATGCCAACATTTTTCAAAAGGTCAAAAAAAATGTTGGACGCATCGCTCGGAGAATAAACAACCGATGGATTTGTATCAGAATTAAGTAAGAGGAATCAAGAGGACTCAAGGCCGCCCTAAAACCCGGTTCTGAGATAATCAAGTTATGAAGTACTTGCACCTGTCAGATCAAAGTGTGAAGTCAAGAAGAGTACTGGGCAAGGCTTTGATATATCGTGGATGTACTTATCTTAAAGTAGTCCTCGTGCGGGCGAAAAATGGCAGCCTTTTGATAGATTGTATATAGGTACTAAAAGGTTTGATAGGAAGGGATAGGTTAGGTACTTGGATAAATAATAGTAATAAAAATTTAAATATCGTATGGCCAGTTATCGAGTTGTTGCTATGAATCCTGTCCAGTTGCATTTTATTCATTTTATAAACATGCGTTCAGTTTGATTTTAGATACTGTTTTTTTACCTTAGCTCCACACAGGAGACCCTGAGGAAAAAAAATCCTCTCAGGGTCATCTTTGGAGATGCTGTGCGAAGGGACTTTTTTAGAAAAGTAAGGAGAGGAAGTTCTAGGAAAGAAAAGTGTATTAGGGGTGGGTGGGAATCTAGGGAGCAGTGTGTCCAGGAGTGACGGTCGTGTGAATCCATCCCTCCCACTGCGGTGCAAGGCGATGTCCCCAGAGAGTACGACTGGAGAAGTCAAAGGGACTCCCTCAACCACTCTCTTCCGATCTGCCGGTATCTCCCGATCACTCTCTCCGGCCTGCCACGCAGCTGGTGGGCAGAAGCCTCCGCCGCCAAGACCCGGACAAACCTCACCCCATGAACCCGGACACCTCTAAGTCACCCCTTAGTCACTAAACGTAGCCGGCCAGGTGGAGTGACTATGGCAGAGGTGTTGGTTGTCCCATTAATGGTTCCTGAGGTGGCGGTACCCATACCCACCTCCCAAATTGAAATTATATATTTATGATTATTGTGGTTATGCAGTGCGGATAAATTTTTCAATATATAATAACGTTTTGAAATTTATTACGTTGTTTGTTAATTACCATTTATATTTTCATTTATTTGTGTTCTTACATTTTATTTTATTTTATATTTAACTAATTTTTTGTATTTTTTTGAAAAATTTTTATAATTTTAAATAATTTATTAAATAAATAGTAATATTTTATATAATCCCTTAGTTTTTTGTTCTAATTATATTTTTGGTTGAAAATCTGTCATTACATTTTACTTGCATTGTTCGTAAGTTTTTATATGTAGAAAAAAAAACTGATCTTCCAAAATAAATATTAATAGATATCTACGTATACATATATATTTTATCATAATTTTTTTTTAACCTCAAATTGTAATTTTTAATAATCGAAGACAATATTAGCGGTTCTCAAACCAAAATTTGGTACAGAAAAATCAGGAAACGGCACATTTCCTAAATGCAACCAAATCTTTCTACTATTTTCAATTTCAAATGTTCTTTTAAATGCCGCTAATAAATACTGAATTCTATCATAATTATGACCGAAGGGTATACGGTCCCGTTAGCTCATTGGTGAAGCAGCACCCCACAACGCTAAGGGTCCAGGTTCAATTCCAAGATGCGACCGTATCTTTTTCTGATTTATTTATTTCAAATTTTTTAATGAGATTCGCTAATATTGTCTTTGGTGTCTAAATATTACAATTTGTGATTTTACTCACTAAGTTAAAATAAAAATATATTTTAATTTAATTAATTTGGTACGAGTATTTGACGGCCATGGGGCTTTTGCAAACACATTACAAATAGAAATTTTATGTAATGCAGAAATATAATATGTATCAATACATACAATAAATTCTTTTCATGTTTCTTTGTAGTTACAATAATAGTAAAAGTTTGGACAAAGAAGTTCAAAAAGTGTATAAATTTATTGAATTTATCTTTTTACTCCAGTTAAATAGACTTTATTGACTGACATTATTGTATTTTTAATACAAAATATTCATAAACATAAACGAAAAACGACCCTAGAAATTTTCTACAATTTTATCAGCCATCAACCAACATTCTTTTGCATATCCATAGTTAAACAATTTCACTCTATAAATCGGGTCTGTTCGATGACAAAAACTTACTAAAGCCAGCTGATGTTGCAATATTGTTGAACTAAACATATCTGCAACATGGGAGCATGTGTTTCCCAAATTTAAAAGTAATTATGTCGTTTTATCATAGTTTTTGGTTGTAAATATAATATTTTCAACGCTCCAAAGCCCACAGATGACGTTATGAGTTAAAAAAGATTACTGCTGTAGCGATTATCCAGTCGACATTTTCTATTAATTTTACTAAAACGGAAACTGAACCTATGACCAACATCTAAAAATCAAGTATATTAACCTTTTCACAGCTGAGCTTGATTGCCCAATTACCTCATACCCAAACAACATATCTCTACATAGTTCAAACGTGTCCACTTTTATACGTGTGTCACTAGTAATAAATATAAAAGTCACCCATTTTAATTTTATCTGCAACTGTATCACAGTATTCAGCCCCGGGCCCAGATTTGGTACAAATATCACCGCCCTGAAAGCAGAACAGTATAAATAGTCCGGTGGACCAGAAACTGACATCATTAACTTTTGGTCCTTCGAGCTGCACGCTTCTCCCAAAATCAAAAATGGCATTCAATGTAAGTTGAAAACCAAATATTCATTTAGACATAAACGTGTATTTGTAAGTGGCTTGTGGTTAACAATGGTTTGATTTTAAATCACGTGGGTAGTTTGATGTGTTTATCCAAATAATTTTTTAAGTTCGTTTTTTTTGTATTTGTGAACAAAATGCCATTAGCACCAATGAGATAATCTCCAGAAATGTGACATCGTGCCCTTTGAATTACAAGGCTCTATTTGAGGTGATCAATGTTATGCGATGATGAACTTAAAAATAGAGTATCTAGAGCCTATTATCGCACGACGTTTCTGGGTCAGATAAAACCTTGTTGCTATATTCCGAATAATTATACACCGAGAAAACGGTGGTCGTTAATGTACATTAAGATCCTTCGACCCTTGAGTTGACCCATCAAATTACCCAATTATAATTATTATTCAGCTCCTTAAACTCAGAGGGACTAATTTATCGGTTCAAGAAAGAATTTAGATATTTGAAAATGTTTGATCAATTTCATCAGAATTAAGAAAAATTGAGCTCACTTTTGGCCTACCCTTAGGCCCATAACTCTTTTTTCGTTTATCTCTTAAAGTTTTTTAGACTTGCGAGACGTTATTTAAATTCAATTATAATTAGTACACAATAATTGTCAAATTATTTGCATCTAAAATTACCCTAAAATCTCTTTACTGTTCGTTGGTTCGCCCTAAACTTGAAAACGCCGTTATTTGGTCTTCATTCTTTGATATTCACTTTAATCATAATATCGAATCCGAGGGGAATTGCGTGGAGGTTAGGACTAGAAAGAGGCGATTTGTAGTACTGTGAACTTGAATTTCTTCTTTAGAAACGTTCCTTACCGTAGTTTCTGAAATGATGATTCGCTTTTCCTCAATCTACATTGCACAGATTAATGATTAGCTTTCAGCATTCTCCAGAATGGCCAGACTTGTCAACTCATGTCAGGGCCTTGAATTTTTTGGTGTTATTATGCAAGTAATATTTGTATTGATTATTATTACCAGTGGTAATGCGCGTTTTCATCCCGCGATAGAATATCCCCGACAAAATATCTTACGGACCTAAATATCCTCTAACCAAATGTGTACTAAAACCTAACCTAACTTTACAGGATGTCTGTATTATTTATTTTAGTCCCATTTTACTATTTTTGAACAAAATACTTTATTGTCTTTATCGGATGTCTGTATTTTTATTATATTATTTTTGTCCCATTTTTTGTTAGGTTAGTTTTTAATAGATATTTTGTTGGGGGATGTTTTGCCAGTTCTGCATTCTCGGCGAGATGTTTTCTAGTGATACATCTACAGACTCGTATCGCGCAGTTATTAATTGGATAAATATACCTATCATTACTAGCAACCCCATACTATTATTCCCTACATGATAGTGGTTAGCATGCATCGTTTGACTCGGGTACAATAAAAGACACGGGATGGAGCACAGGCGAAACGAGACCGTCATTATTTAATATTTATGTCGTTTGAACTCGGCCGCATAGAGAATGGAAAACAGGCATTACAAATTGCACCAAACACCACGAACCACGATGGCTTTCTTTTCAAAGAAAAAGACAGAGATTTTTCCAAAATTGTGAAACGCAATCTGAAAAGATTCTATAATATATTTAATTTTATCATCTGAGGGAAGGTTTTAAAAAAATTGGCTTTGTCCTTCGAACGATCTAGAAATGTAATTTTTTCCGACGAATTTCCATCAGTCTAAACATCATTAATACCAATATTTAATCAATTATGTTTTCGCAGAATCATTAACAATTAGTTTTTTTCTTTAGTTGACTATGATCTATTTTAAGAATTTAAGATTGCTTATTACAAGTTTCCTGCGTTCGTTATAAATTTTTATATTAAATATATTGATAATAGTTTCCCTGTCGAAAATAGTAGATTGGCCTTGTTAAAACTTTAAGTCGTACTTCTTATTACCTTTACTTAGAAAAATATATATAATAATATTTACCAGAGTAGCCGTTGTTGTATTCCAAGAAAATTTAATTGAGCCATATTTCCTTAGATACATCTGTTTGTCCCCTGAACATTAATTGGTCTCTTTATTTTTGATGGATAAAGGATCATAATTACTTTAATTCTCTGTAAATTCCGCATTTAATCTAACGCGTTGTGTGTTTGAGAATTTGAAAATATTTTTTGTGAGCCTTGAGTGGAATGTCGAAATGCTTTTTACATATTGATCAAGTTCTTATGTTTATAACTGCTATAGACGGGCCAATTGATGGCCTTAGTTATGTAATTTCAATTTGGGAGGCGGGTATGAGCAAAGCCGATCCGGGAACCATTTAATGTATAACCAACATCTCCGCCGTAGGTCGCCCCGAGTGGCAAGCTTCGTTTGATCACTTATACATGCGGTAAGGTTTATTCAGGTCTTGGCAGCAGATGCGTCTGTCCTCCTATAGCATTGCGGGCCGTATTGGGAGAGACTGGTTGAGGCGGACTCTCTTGACACATCGCCTTCCATCGCAGTGGGAGGGATGGATTCATACGTCCGTTACTCCTGGACACACTGACCCAGTTTCCTACCTAACTCACAAAACTTTTCCTTCCCAGAACTTCCTATCCTTTCTTCCCTTAAAAAGACTCTCCAAACAGTACACTTCTGGGTGGAACAAATGTAAAAAAATTAATTAATAATGACGACCAACCGTCGAATAATGGCGGTAACACAAGTACCTAATGAAAAGTATTTTAAGACTATTATTAAGATTTTAAATTTTATTTTTAGCTTATCGTCCTGTCTTGCTTCTTGGCGGTTGCCAGCGCTGGTCTTCTTACGCCTACCATCACCAGCCAGGATTCTAACATCTTCAGGAGCTACGGCAACCTCGCTCAAGTGTCAACTCACTCAAAGACCATCGACACTCCGTTCTCCAGCGTCAGCAAGTCTGACGTGCGTATCAGCAATCCTGGACTGCAGCTGGCTCATGGACCAGTTGTCTATGCTGCTACTGCTCCTTTGGCGTATGCTGCTCCAGTATCGCACGGAGCTTTGACCTACGCAGCACCAGTTTCTCACGGTCCTCTCGCTTACTCTGCCCCTGTAGCTCACGCTCCTTTGACTTACTCTGCTCCAGTTGCCCACGCTCCTTTGGCTTACTCTGCCCCAGTTGCCCATGCTCCTTTGGCTTACTCCGCGCCATTAGCCCACGCTCCTTTGACTTACTCTGCCCCAGTAGCTCACGCTCCTTTGGCTTACTCTGCTCCCGTAGCCCACGCTCCTTTGGCTTACTCTGCCCCAGTGGCTCACGCTCCTTTGGCTTACTCTGCCCCAGTTGCCCACGCTCCTCTTGCGTACTCTGCCCCAATTGCCAAGGTTGCAGGTGGACATGCTCTTTTAGGAGTCGCCTATTCTGCAGCTCCTGCCGTCTCTCACATGTCCTACTCAAACGGTTTGGGACATTCTTACTCTTGGTAAATACTAACTCTACTTTTACTTCCTAAAATTAGATTACAGGAATATACCTGATACAGTATTTTTGTTTTGTTTATATCCGTGTATTATAAACATTAGACTGTTTGCATTCTGCTATAAAATCTGTAGGTACCTTATTCTTTCCTTCTAATTTCTTAATTACCCCCATTTTCTTTCTGCATAGTTGTGTGTCTATATTATTTATTGAATTTGTGTTTGTTGACTGTCTGTATTTATTTAAATTTGTAAGTATCTTTAATAAAGCGTATAAAATACTTGATGTTATATTTATCTTTAAATCCTGGTGCCATCATTACCCTTACTAATTAAAATGAACAAAGTTGTATGTACTGGTTTAGTTAAGTCGACAAATGCATTGGGTTCCCAACTAGGGGTCGCGGTTTCAATCCTCTGCAAGCTAAGTCCTCCATCATTATATAAGCAACAGTTTCCGCTTATCATAAAAATAGTAGGAGAAATAGAAATATATAATCAGATTTAAAAATAAATAAAACATTAAATAAAATCCAGGAGCCAAAATTATATTTTTTCCATTGCGGATTTATGCGGATAACGTAATTAATCTACGACTGTGTTTGGACAAGGTCGGCGTAACAAAATCTATTGTTTGGCTTAAAAATGGCTTATTTTTTACACTTATACAGACAGTTAACACATGTTAAATGAAATTTAAAAATAAAAAGTTGAGATATTAGAAAAAAAAATTTTTTTTTGATATAACTGCTACAAAAACTATAACAATAATTTCCTTCAGGGCCTATGTCATCTTTGGGGATGCTGTGTGGTTTTTTAAGGAAAGGAAGGAGAGGAGATTTCTGGGAAGTAAAAGGGTTTAAGGGGTGAGTAGGAATCTGGGATTCAGTGTGTCCTGGTCATACGCCTCCAAGACCAAGATAGACCTTACCCCATAAACCCAAACGGGCACCCCTGCTAATCACCAAACGTAGCGAACCACTACGGCAGAGGTGTTGGTTATCCAATAAAGGTTCCTGAGGCGGCGGTACCCATTCCCGCTTCCCAAATTAATTGAGAACTTTCATTTTAATTCCGTTTACAATCACAACATTCTTATTTCACGTGTTAAATGAAATAAAAAAAACAATAATTGAAGTATGTACATAAATAACACATAAACTCACAACACAATCACGCTGGACCGGCCGGCAAACTCAGCTGATGATGGCGGGTGACACACGAGCCACGAACTCACCCGAAGTCAGTCGAACGACGTCCGATAATTCACAGAGGTTCGGTGGGGCCGAAGGTTCGGCAGATTTTCTGCCGTAACCGACACTGATGCCGAAACCAGATTTGTTTGCAGAAACTGCAACCGAACCTTCGGTCGGTCACTATAGGAAATTACTCAGAATCTTCCGAAATTATCAATCAAAATAAGAAAGATCATTATCGATCATTTACACTATTAATTCACCGGTTATAGGTACAAACATTTTACTGTTTATAAAAAATCCAAATCTATTATTTGACGAATCGATTGAAAATTGCCCCTCCCAGCGGTGCTCAAACAAGAAGTCGCACGAATCCCATAAATAAACCAAAACAATCACGCGTAACCTGACACTCTGTTGCAAATTCTCTGTTGCTCTGGTGGCCAGCTACCTACCAGTACTGTAATAAGCCTACCCAGGTTCAATTGATAGAAATGAACCATTTTTGGTGACGAAAAAATTTTTTTGGGTTTTAACTATGTAACAATTTCTAGACAATTAGTTTTGAAGAGTTTTAATTTCCATGTACATTTGTGACTTAAATTTTAATTTATCCTATACCGGTTTTGACACATCCTAAGTTTGCTAGTGATTGATACGGATGTATCGAAATCGATAGCAGAAAAAATAAAATTTAATTAACAAATGTACATTGAAAGTAAAACTCTTCAAAACATAAAAAAATTATTGTTTTACATGCGAAACATTATTTTCATAAAAGTACTTATGCATTAAAAGGAAGAAAATCTGTGAATTCACACATCACTGTAATTTTGGTATATTCATAAACGAGGACTTGAATGTATGGCATTAACGCACAACGACCGGTCAGTGGTAGAGTGGGCATAGCGCTTGGGTCCCACCCGAACGTCGCGTGTTCGATTCCTCGGCTGGCTAAGTCCTCCATCACAACATAAGCAAAATTTTCGACTTTCTGTGGTGGTAGTAGGAGATTTTCAAACATTGTTGGGTTATTCGTAACCCGGGAATGTTTGTCTTTAAAAAAACTGAATCGAGCGTTATAATATAAACAAAAAGAAAAAATGTTGAATTCTGTCTAGAAGTAAATACTACAGATGACGGCTAAGACTTACACTTTGTTTTACAAATGCAATGTATAAAAGTAGATATAATGCAGGCAAAATCTTTGCTGCACTTCGCATCGAAACCAGAACTTTTTGAAACAAGTCCAATGCTTCAACCTTAAAAATGCGTAGCTTCACCTCAAGCTTTTCTGGTTCCACAGGTTACTTGATGTGTAGGTAGGTAACTACTTATAAAATAAGTGTACCTACATCACACATGTACGAACTTAATATAATGACACTCGCACGATCAAGATTTTGGGAACAATTGATTCGTGAAACAGAACTCTTAATTATTTCACAGTTGATTGCGAAACACTTGCCAGTATGGCAATTACCGGCCTACTTTATATCACGATCGATCAAATATCTTTTGAACAAATGGACTTAAATGATTAGTCCTTTCTTGTTCAAATCTTTTCAATCTATTCAAGAGATAAACTAATAGAAGTGTGGCCGAGGATTGCAATTTTTTTCTTCTGTCTTATGAATTTGACCAAACATTTTTAAATATCAAATTCTTTCTTGAATTGAATAAAATAATCAATTTCAGTGGTCGGTTTAGGTTTGAGGTCTAGAAGTCGAAACTTTATATACAGGATGTTAAGAGGTATACTTGACATACTTTAAGAGCGTTTAACCAGCCAGCGGACGAAAATCCACATTTCGTCGAAAGTTGTTCTTACGATCGTGCAGGGCGGTTACAATGAGAAAGATTAATTATTCTCCGTACCAGCTTTTTTATATTATAACTCAATATCGAATTTATTTCAATTCAAATTAGCTTTAATTTATACCTTCATCTAAAAATGCTGAAAGGCGTGATGATAAAACTATATTAAAATAATGTACTTTTTGTAGTTATTTTTTATTATAAGTATTTATCATTTTTTAATAATGTCTAAATTTAATAAAATCTGAAATATATTAGTTTGTAAGTGCGCAAATAAATACACAAACGGACCAATTTTCGCCAAGAACCACATGTACGTACATATTTTTTAATGATTTTATTGAAACTGAAATTAAAATTCTAAAACTTAGTTTGCTAGATAATGTATTGATTTATTTTACTGCATGATTTTATTATTTGAAATGGGTGTGGTATAATACAAAAACTTTTTTGAAAATTGAACACATCTGCCAACGACCTATGGAATAACCTTATTATACTAAAAATTAAAAAGTTTTCTCAAAATTTATTACATACGAATGCTAGATAAAAGAACAATCTTTCGAAATCCATTTATAATTTTTTGTGGAAAAGAGTCAATACGTCTAAAAACTTTTTTGAAAATGACGTATTTCCGGTTTTCTCTGGTAATGCCCTCTTAACCAGTGATTCCCGACTTTATTTGGATTAAAAAATGATAATAAAATTTTGGTCCCCTGTGACGTTATTGGTCTTTTTTTCATTTTTTTTTCTTTAGAATTAAAAAATAAATAAATTCACATATTGTCAATGTTCACTGCGCTGAATAAACTCTCAACCGCCCCTAACTATCCCACACCTAGTGGTAGTAAAGTACAAAGTAAAAGTGGTTTTTTGTTTATATAATGACCATTATAAGATTATTCCTACTCCAATGTAAAGTATGTGTCCCCTTAAAAAACAATCCATCAATCAAAAATTCCGTATCATCATAAATATAATAAAACTTTATGCAATAATAAATACTATATATTATCCAAGAACTTTCCAGAAAAACTTCAATCACTATTCACAACTCAATTATTGTTCTTCATTTTATTAACTACTGCTCAACTATTATTTTCCTGTGGAACGAACGAGAACTAAATAAGTTTCAAATTCTCCAAAATAGGGCAACGAGAATAATGGAACTAAATTGGCTAACCGTGAAACAGATGCTGACCTTCAACACGATGATATTTATCCATAAAATAATAAACAACCTGTTACCGAAATACTTATGAAATAAAATTACATACAACATGAACATTCACAGACATAACACAAGGACGTGCAAGGAAATCAGGCTACAAAAAGAGGACAAAGGAATACGCAGAATAGTTTACCGTACAAAGGGATGAAGTTTTGTAACGCGCTACCAGAAACTTTTAAGTCCGCACAAATTGAAAGGTTCAAGATGTATTGTAGGAGCTACGTCAATCTGGAAAAAATATAGTACGCAAAATGGAATGCTTTAAATAATTTTGAATTGATTAACTTTAATATTCAAATTCCTAAAATAATTTTAATAAATAAATAAACAACGATTTCGATTAAGAGGTAATAGCACCGGTGAGAAATCTCGACGGTAGGTATTTTAAAAAATTCTCGCTATCGCACCGCGCTCAAAAAAGAACTAGCTATCGATGTGTTGGTGAGACCACGTGAGTGTTTGGCTTGTACACCCTCTCGCCCCCTCTGCGTCTCATGCCTACCGTCTTTCGCCTCATACCGCCATATCCAATATTCTGTTTAGATAAAGCATGTTTCGACTTATTTCGTCGCTAATGAAGTTTTTGAATCGGCCTTGCGGTGTGACAGAAAAAGGGCCCATTATTTTTAAACGCACGAGGTCTGCTATTGTCGGTTATTTATAAATATCGTCGATAGGTATTGTAACAATGTCTTCTGTTCACGCTTATTACCGACAAATTACGAATTATTTTACTAGAACTCTATGTAGGTTAGTAGTTTTAAAGTTTTCACTGTATTTGCGTTTATAAATATGCAGTCAAACCAACTACATCGAATTATTATATACATACATATGATTATTCTCTATGATACGTTAGTTATTATTGAAAATTAGTATTAACCTCTCAGGCCTCGGGCCTGTTTTTCGAAAAGTCAAAATATTTCCGCTTTCCAATAAATTCCAAATAACTTTAATATTTGTGAACGCATCCGAAAACTAAAAACTGTTTTTGAAAGATGATGAAATACGCTTTCAAATTTTATAATTCGAAATAAACATATAATTTTGTTTTTATTTTATTAATAACTAGCAGACCCGGCCACACGTTGCTGTGGCTAACGAAACACAACGCCATTTACCCAACCTTTATAAAATCCACACCATCCGCTCGCCAGCTGCCCGCTGCGCGCTGCCCTTTGCCTAAATTGAATATTTGAATTTCTTGGCTTTTCTCTACTATAATAAGCATTTATTATACACATAAACCTTCCTCTTAAATCACTCTATCTATTGGTGAAAACCGCATGAAAATCTGTTGCGTAGTTTAAAAGATTTATGCGCACATACATTTTGAGCGACTTCATTTTATACTATGTAATGATGATGATACCACAAAACTTAAATTTCTACTCATATAATTTGGCACTTACCTATCTTATTAAAAAAAAAACTCAAAAATGCATATGCAACAAAAATGTATTTTTGACCGATTATCTCTATCTCTACATATTATAAAGTCCCCCGCGCCGTCTGTCTGTCTATTCGCGATAAACTCGAAAACTACTGAACGGATTTTCCTGCGGTTTTCACCAATATACAGAGTATTTCGTGAGGAAGGTTTAAGTATGCAATTTGTCAATGATTTGTGTAAATCGGTTGAAACATAACGATAATTGTTAGAAGTGTCGGAAATAAGTCCAGCCGCCTGGTAGCTTTCATCGAAAACGCTGCACAATCCTTTTGGGATATAAGATATAACAAAACAATTAATGGTGGGATATTCCTCTTTTATAGATCTACAAAAAAGTCCGCGAAGGCATATATCTATCTTTTACGGATAGCTTACTATACACATTATATCTAAAATGCAATTGATAAGAATAATAAGATAAGAAGATAGAATGCGTATAGTAAAAGTAAGATATATGCCATCGCGGACTTTTTTGTAGATCTATCAAAGAGGAATATCCCACCAAGCATTGTTTTGTTATATCCCAAAAGGATTAGGCAGCGTTTTCGATGAAAGCTACCAGGCGGCTGGAATTTTTCCGACACTTCTAACAATTATCGTTATGTTTCAACCAATTTACACAAATCCTTGACAAATTACATACGTAAACCTTCCTCACGAAACACTCTATCTATTGGTGAAAACCGCATGAAAATCCGTTCAGTAGTTTTCGAGTTTATCGCGAACAGACAGACAGACAGACAGAAAGACGGCGCGGGGGACTTTACTTTATAATATGTAGAGATAAAAAAGGTTTAAAAATAGCCCACCTTAAGTTTTTTTCTAATTAAAATTACGATAACGAAAAAGATAAAAGCACTTACATATTTTATTAGACAATTAAATCTAAATGGATTTATTGTGTTGTGTGTATCATACGTGTGAGTTGACATGTTTGTAAATAATAATGTTTAAAATGTTAGATATATGGCTTGCTGAGGTTTGATTTGTACTCCTGTATTTTTGAGTTTCTTTAAGCAGTAAATACAAAAAAGGATGTGTTAGTTCGTTCAAAATTCAATCAAAAATGTTGGTCTTTTACCTATAGATAGATTTACCTACACATTTTTTTAAAATATTTATTACAGTCAGTTTGAAATAAAGGAAACAAATATATAATTTGTTTTAAACTTCAAAACTTTTTATTTTTATTTTCAACTTTATAAAACCTTAAATTGTAATATTTAATTACATGAAGACAATATTAGCGAAACTTCAACCCAAGGCTTCAGGCCCAACTTCATAGTACAAAAAAAAGTGCAAAAATCACTTACTTCGCAATTTTTGCAATAAAATAAAAGCACTTAGAAAAAAAACCAACAACGCTAAAGGCTTTGTACCAGTTCACATAAGGAAAAAGGTTGAAGCAAACGTTTTACGTATGAGAAAAGCTATAGTTTGAGCAGTAAATTACAGAAAAGAGCAAGAAAACACGGCACAAAGTGATAAAGTAAAAAATCTGAAAATGGACAAAAAAATGCCGCAAACCATGTTTTTGGTGATCATACAAAATGTTCGTCATACTATTGCAAGTCGGAGAAGTATACTAATGATCCAAATTTAGTAAGCGATCTTCAAGATTGTGGAACAGGACTGATATTCAACAATTATTGTCGTCTCTAATAGCAAATGCAGAAAGTCTTATTATTAACGTGACAAATAACACTGTGGAGCAATTCAACAACGTTATAGCCAAATTTATAGGCGGAAAAAGAGCAAATTTTACAAAAATGGGATAACTTCAGCAGTTGAGCTTCTTGAGCAGTAACTTCGTGGAATAGTGAAATGACAACCCATTCACGAATACAAAAAAAATCCAAGGCCACAGTCCTGGCAACTACACGAAGCATTTTATTGAAAGAAAACGACGTTCGAAGGAGACAATACAGAGGTGTCGAAAAATAAAACTAAGGTATTACGAAAACACGACAGAAAAGAGAAAAAAAGTTACAGGGCCTGATGAAAATTATGGTCAATTGGAATTAGATCCAGATATGCCAGCTGAATTATTTGAAACGATAAAGAGGAATTTTTCAAAGAATTATCCCAATCGAATAAGGATGAACTCGAAAGGAATACGGTGGGCCAAAGCAATAATAATTTGTGGACAATTGAAAGGCGTAAGCGGCTTACAGCTTCTAACTTTGGACAAAAATATGTAAGCTACGGCCAAAAACTTCAGTTGCGAGAGTATTAAACTCGCTACTGTACTCGCCATTTAAAGGAAATATGGCCACAAATTATGGGAAAGAAAATGAAAACCAAGCAATTGAGCAATTTACAAAAGAAACAAAATTAGAGGTATTCGCCTGTGGACTATTTATCGATGAAAACAAAAACTTTTTAGCGGCAAGTCCGGATGGCCTTTTTGGCAAGGATTCTATAATTGAAGTGAAATGCCCATATAGTATAGTAAATATGTCACCAGAAGAAGGATTTGAACAAAAAAAATTGATAACTGTAAAATTGAAGACAATGCTTCAACATTAAAACGGAATCACAATTACTTCTACCAAGTACAAGGCCAGTTACACATTACTCGTCGTAAATACTGTTATTTTGTCGTGTGGAGTCCTAAAGGTTTGCCGTATGAAAAAATTGAAAGGGACGATTCAATCTGGCAAAAAATTGAACCACTGTTAGAAAAACTTCTACCACCAATGCCTTTTACCAGAAACAATTGACGGTCGCATATCAAGAAATTTACCGGCGAGAGAAAGATCTAAATCATAAATTGTTTAAAATTCATTGTATAGTGGTAAAAAATTTTGTACAATAAAGTGTTTACAAACAAAAAATTTCAATTAATCACTGAAGGCAATGTAAGCGACTCTCAACTAAAAATTTGAAACAGATTTTTTTTAAAAACATAAACCTCACATTGGAGGCACCGAGGAAAAATAATCGCTCAGGGACTTTGTTGGAGAAGTTGTTGGACATCATTGGAGAAGCTGTGTGGAGGGTATTTTTAGGATAAGGAAGGAAAGGAAGTTTGGAAGTTTGGAAGGGAAAAGGTAGGTAAAAGTATGAAATGATGGTGGAGAGTCCAGCTGTAGAGATCAAAAGATCTTCCTCTTCCAGTTTCTCCCAATCCGGCCCGCCACGCAGTAAGTGGACAAAATTATCCGCCACCAAAACCCATGCAGACCTCATCCGTGAACCCGGGAACCCAGGCTCTGTCACCAAACATAGAGGACCACTTGCGGTGACCAAGTGGCGGGGGTGTTGGTTATCCAATAAATGGTTCCCGGGGCGATGGTACCTAAAACGCCTCCCAAATTGAAAATTTATTATAGTACTTGACATAAAAAAATTTAATTTTGCACAATTTTAGTATGAAAGCTCGGTCAGTATTGGTATACCGCGATGAGTCACTAAACAGAAAAAAAACGAATAAAAAATATCGATTACTCGGGCAAGGACAACACTAGTCTACCGATAAAATTCTTTACATCACTACTTCGCATTATATGTATGTATTTGTCAAAACCCACGTTCCCCGGCCCCCCTCAGGAGAAATGAGCGAAAGGGACACCTGCACGTCGGGCCGAAAATACCTAAATAAAATCTTCGAAATCGATGTTTTGTATTCCCCATTTTTCTTCTCCAAAACTGGACGGATTTAAAAATTTTTTTTCACTAACTGTATTAAAAGAAAATATTCTATGTCGGTACGTTTTGCTTTTTTTCAAAATACATTGTTTAGTTTGTATACTGAACGTTTTTTGACGGCGTTTAAATTAGGCAATTTTATTCATTTTTGGAAGGTCGTAACTTCTATGAGAAGTAAATTATCAAAAAAAACAAAACGTACCGACACGCTAGTGGTCAATATCTATATTATGTAAAAAAAAAATTTGCTCTAGGGTCAAAATCCAGAGAGATAAACGGGGAATACGTTTGTATAGAAAAGCGCAGCTAGTATTTCCTCTTAAGAATAGACATGACAGCAAAAACATTTTCAGATATTTCTCAAACAATATCAAAGTAAGCCACAAACCTAATGTAATTAAGCCTACTGGGAATAACCAAAATAATTAGAAATTCGACAGTCAAGACAACTTAGTAACAAATGTAAGAAAACCCATATCTTAATATAAAAATGAATCACTGAATGTGTTGCTTAGCGCATAGCTTTCGAACGACTGCACCAAATTGGATAATTCTTTTTTTTTTGTGTTCGTTATTGTCAGGATAAGGTTTTTATAATCCGATGAACTCTGGCATTATGAAATTTGTATAAAAAAATTGCTGTTGGTGGCAGGGGAGGTTTGAAATTTGAATGTATGGAAAGCGGGAGGGAGGGAGAGATGGGTGAGGGGGGGGGGAAGAAGGGAGGGGGAAAGGGGGGAGGGGGGAGAGAGGGTGGTGATAGGGGGGGGGAGGGGGGAGGTGGAGGAGGCGGAGTGGGCTCCTTACACTATGCGAGCGAAGCCGCGGGAAAAAGCTAGTAATTTTGCAATTTGGGAGGCGGGAATGGGTACCGCCGCCCCGGGAACCTTTATTGGATAACCAAAACCTCTGCCATAGGTCACCCCAAGTGGTTCGCTACGTTTGGTGATTTAGCAGGGGTGCCCGGGTTCATGGGGTGAGGTTTGTCTAGGTCTTGGAGGCGAATGACCAGGACATACTGAACCCCAGATTCCTACCCACCCCTTAAACCCTTTTCCTTCCCAGAACTTTCCTCTCCTTCCTTTCCTTAAAAAACCCTCCACACAGCATCCCCAAAGATGACATAGGCCCTGAAGGAAATTATTTTCCTCAGGGCCTCCTGTGTGGAGCTAATGTAAAAAAAAATTTAATAAAATTTTTGTAGACCACCCCCTCCCATAAAATTTTGTATTTTACCCATAGATTAACTCTCGACAAGCCAAGATGCCAATCATGACGTCCGTAACCGTGGGGGTCGGCTGATGACCCCATTTTTTTCTAAACTTTTAAACCAAAGAAAACACTTTTCCTTTTTTGATATATATTTTTTTTGTTATTTATGTTTTTGCAGGGAATATTACCTACCTATATTTGACAAAAAAAAATTTCCTGCGATCAACGATTTTTCCACATTTTTTTTAAATGGCATATTATGTATTAATCCTTTGCGCAGGAATACCTAAAATACCAAAAATATATATCATGTATTTAAGTAGATATAAGAAGGATAGTTATTTTGGGGTCTAACTTCGGCCCCAGTTGGCTGCGGGAGAGTTAAGAATAATTTGTACAATCTGAAGACGGCTTTAACAAGCTGAAACCGGTTACAGTAAAAAAAAAATAATTGAAAATAAGTTCAATGTTTGTTTTATTATATCACAAGCGGACCCGGCGAACTTTGTACCGCCTTAGAATCAATAAATGTTGTGTTAACTTTAAAGCTGAATTAAATTCATTGCATCGTAAATTAATTAAAGAAGCAATTACAATTCAAAATTACTTAATGAAGCAATTACCTGATGAGCGACTGAATCAGCTGTCAAACGATAATGCACACAACTTCATGCCATCTTCTGGTATTTATTTATTTATTATTTAAACGCCCGTACGTAGGGCTATTACATACATAATACAAGTGTATCGAACATGTACAAACATTATATATATATAGAATAACATACAGTACATACATACGATGCATATATTAGTACAACAAATATTTATCATTTTACAAACATATCAGTTACATAAATAACAAATTATTTTTGCTTTGATGCAAGACGGCGAGGTATTGAAAATATCGAAAAGGTCTGTATACGTATTGGCAGTTCGGTGAAAACGCACTAGCGGTGAATGATAGGAATAGTTAGTGCTATGATTGTCACTGTGGAAAAGGTGGTGGAGTTGAGTTGATTTAACAGGGACACGAATATTTATAACACTTAACATTTGAGGGCAGTCTATGAGATTGTTCAGTAATTTAAAAAGTATAAGAATGTCATTAATAGTACGCCTGGTAGAAAGTAGTGGTAGGTTTAGATCAGACATTAATGCATTGTAGCGGATTTCAATTACAGGCTGTCTCAATTTGAATTGAATGTATCGAAGAAATTTTCTTTGTACTCTCTCCAAACTGTGTAAGTTACAGGTATAAATCGGAGACCATACAGGAGATGCATATTCCAGCTGCGATCTTACAAGAGAGCAGTAAAGTAGCTTAATTGACTCAATGTTATGAAAAGTCCTTGTGTTACGTATTACAAAACCGAGAATTTGCATGGCCTTATTGGAAATTGTTTCACAGTGACGATCAAATGTAAGTTTCCGGTCAAAAATAACACCAGGTCTTTGATAAATGATATTATAAATATAAATGTATCACCGGAACCAGCATACAATGCCGTGTTCATTTTTGTCTGTATTTTATTTCTGACATGTATCAGAGATAGTGTTGTATACGGATATATATTTTTTGTTATTTTTTTACTTTTCAAAAGCGCGAAGAAATTTCTCTGGGCCGAGACGAACAAAAAAAATAATAAAAATGGACGATTTTATATTTACCATGACGTTTCACGGTAACGGTACCTTGAGGCAAAAAAGGTAATAAATATGCGTTCCTCATCGCTGTAATGGTGCAGTTCTTTCTTACACATTAAATAATGGTGAGACCCACAAATAAAACATGTGAAAGGTCTTTAATATGCGTTCCTCATCGCGGTAATGGTGCAGCTCTTTCTTACACATTAAATAATGGTGAGACCCACAAATAAAACGTGTGAATGTTTACCCCAAAGAACTACTTTTTGCGATGGAAATTGCAATTTATTGTCTTTATACGTGTGAGGGAGATTTATGTCATTTCTGACAGTTGTCATTTAGTGGGTGAAGGAAAGACGGGCAGCATTATGTGTGAATGCGCTTGCCCACCAGCTGCATTACTTTATTTATTTATTTATTTATTTACGGACAAATAGTCCAATTAACAATATAACAATAACACGAATAGAAAAAAAAAGAGAGATCACAATGAAAGGAGATTACATATAGATGAAGAGCATTGACAAAATACATATAATATAAAAGTACATAGAGAAGATAAGTAGCTTGAAGATGGATTT
Organism: Limnephilus marmoratus; assembly: GCA_917880885.1. Lineage (NCBI taxonomy): Eukaryota > Metazoa > Arthropoda > Insecta > Trichoptera > Limnephilidae > Limnephilus > Limnephilus marmoratus. The sequence continues at coordinate 19,848,408 of OU862921.1, read as the reverse complement.
AAAAAGACTTTAGGCTTACACCAAAAAATTCAATGCTTTGATTTGCGTTGACAAGTCTCGACATTCTGGATAAAGGAGAATGATATCCATAATTAGTAGAATGTTGATTGAGGAACAGCAATTCATTATTTCGGAGTCTACGGGAAGGGATGTTTTAGTGGATGAGTTGTAACAAAGCAGGTGTGTCAGTAATACTGTTGATAATTTTGAAAATGCATATTAGATCAGAGTCCTTTCTACGTTTTTCTAAAGAGGAAATGTTTAAAGTTTGTTCAATTTCATCATACGAGTATTCTCCTCTTTCAAGTCCTAACCTCCAAGCAATTCCTCGTAGGAAGCGATGTTGTACAGATTCGATTTAACAAATGTGGATAGCATAAAAAGGAGACCAAATGACACTAGCATATTCAAGGTGAGGGTGGACCAGCGAACAGTAAAGAGTTTTAAGTGTATTTATTTGTTTAAAGTCAGAGGTAATTCTATGAATGAAGCCGAGTAGTTTAAGTGATTTGTTTACGATGTTATTAATGTGATCCCGGAAAGAAAGTTTACAATCCAGAGTGACCCCAAGGTCCTTGATAGATGTGACAGTGGAGAGGCAAACATTATTTAGACAGAAGCCGCGGGAAAAAGCTAGTAATTTTGCAATTTGGGAGGCGGGAATGGGTACCGCCGCCCCGGGAACCTTTATTGGATAACCAACACCTCTGCCATAGGTCACCCTAAGTGGTTCGCTACGTTTGATGATTTAGCAGGGGTGCCCGGGTTCATGGGATGAGGTTGGTCTAGGTCTTAGAGGCGGATGACCAGGACATACTGAACCCCAGATTCCTACCCATCCCTTAAACCCTTTTCCTTCCCAGAACTCTCCTCTCCTTCCTTTCCTTAAAAAAAACCCTCCACACAGCATCCCCAAAGATGACATAGGCCCTGAGGAAAATTATTTTCCTCAGGGCCTCCTGTGTGGAGCTCATGTAAAAAAAAAATACAAAATGTATGAGAAAATTAATTTTCTCAAAATTTTTTTCTTCGTGAATTTTCCAATGTTTTAATAGTTATTTTGCTTTTCGGGCGGAGACTAATGCAAAAAATCAGAGATCATAAAAATCGGTCCAGCCGTTCTTGAGTTATAAATGGTGTAACTAACCCGACTTTGTTTTATATATTATAAGATAACGAGTATAATGAAATACCAGAAATTCCACCACGAATTGTCAGTTTCAAAAATAGAAAATATATATTTTTTTTTTGAAAATTCTTGCAGTAGTAGGTTCGTGCTCTTTTTTCTGGATACCATATTGATAGGTATCAATAATAGAAGGAATTTCAAGATACTATATTAGTTTTATAGGATTTTTTAAATTGAAGGTTATTACTGATAGATAGAAGCCAGATTTACTCGGGTTTCTAAGGAGCCCCGATACTTGAGCCGGTCTGATATACTTACATCAAAAGCATTTCCATATAGTCTTTATAGGGGAAGGTGCATCCATTAAATTGCATCAACTACATTCGATTCCAAGAACAACTCTGAATCAACTCGACTCGACACCTCTTTCAAAAGTAATTTAAAGCAATGAACAAAAAAATGAGAGTGTGCAATTCACACGCGATGGAAGTACCTTCAGAGAACTAAAGTAGACAAGAGTGTGGAGACTACGAAGCACTTTTTTTATACATTTGAAGGATGATTTTTTCCATATTTTTGTCGTCGAATTCCAATGCATCTTTTCTTATACATTTGGTCATATTATTAGTATTTGTGTTTTCTTCGGAGGCGCTAGATTTCGCTTTCTTTTGTGTTTTCTTTTGCCTGTTCATTTTGGAGTGGTTTATAGATTGTATATTGATTAATTATAGAAAAAAAAAATTTTGAATTTCGTAGGATTTGATCCTTGGTCCGCTAAATGTCTGCAAGGGTTCGTCAGGCACTTTATACCTCAAATGAGACTTGCATTGGACTGTGGATTTATCGTATTATAATGGAACCGAGTATCCGTGAATTAAATAAATGTTTTATTGCTATCATTCTCTCTTTGGCTAAATCGCTAAATCCTATACATGTATGTGTTTGACTCTTTTTAGTGTCGATCATTTCCGTTTCATCGAGTTTCAAATCAGAACGGTGCTAAAGAAGTATTCACTTAAAAAATATTAAAAAATAGCACATAACCTAAACGAACGTAACTTATTACACCAATTTTTTTTTCTTCACTTTTAATGACTTTTCAAGGGACATTTTGAGTTGGGTTGTCCGGTCATCCTACATTTATTAGTAGGTATAAAAATTATCATTTGAAGTCGATTTAAAAATACTTTGTTAAATACGACACTACTGCACTAACAAGGTACATTAACATTAATTTTATCCTACCTGTCTCCATTGATCAAAAATCAATTCATAGGACAGTGTGGTTGTAATTTGAGTTGCTTTGTATTATTTTAATGACGGTTGATTTGTTATATTCATTAAAGCTTATAGCCGTCAAATCATTCTTGAATATTAGGTATTGTTTATTCAATAGTTGAAAGTCATTACCAGCTGGCATAGGCAATTTTAAAAAACAATCACTTAGTGCCATGATATTGTGTAAAGATAGATAGCAATAGATATTATTAACAATTTATTAATAGGCGTTATGTAATACCAAAGATATTGAAATATGAAACGCGTAATAATATAATCGCTGTGTTCACAGCTGATGTAGATATACGTACCTTGACAAACGGTTGCGCGGCCTATTTCGAACAAACTTAATTTTGAATTAAAGAGGGAATAACCAGACAATTCTAGACGTATTGACTTTTTTCGAAGGTCGATGGTAGATTTTTAAAAATTTTCAAACAACGTTTTGTATTATACAACACACATTTCAAATCGTATAATCATGCAGTGAAATAAATCAATGAATTATATAGGAAAGCTACTTTTCAGAATTTTAACTTTAGTTCAAATAAAATCTTTAAAAAAAAGATCCGCGCAGTGTTTTATGTTGAATGTACTCCAGTTTGTCTATTTATATACGGTCTTATAAACAAACACATATCATTTTCGTTATTTGTTTTTGGGGTGTTATGCCGTGTTGCGCTACCTCCTTCTTTAGCCAACGTTTCGGACATCGTTGCAGTGTCCATCATCAGGGCAAATCCGGCTGACCCCGTAGATCTTAAAACGTATCAAACACATTTTTCACAAACAGTTTGTTTTTACATTCTTATTTTGCTTAGACCTTATTGAAAAATTAAAAATACTTGTGATCAAAAAATAATTACAAAAAGTACATCATTTTAATAGCTTTATCGGCACACGTTTGACCATTTTTGAATTTAGGTATATTTATATCAAAGCAAAGTTTGATTGAAACAAAATCGATATTGGGTTATTATTTAAAAATGCTGGTTCGGAGAATAATTAATCTTTCTCATCAGAACCGTCTTGTACAGTTGCAAGGGTACAATCGTAAGACAGTCTTTCGACGAAATTTGAATTCTCGGCCGCAGGTTAATGGCCCTTAAAATACCGAACCAAACGGAAAATTTATTTTTTTAATCAAAAAGTTTAGCATATACGAGTATTTAGTAGAAAATGGATTTTTTTGATATTTATTACATTTTATTTTGGATATTTGCGAATCCATAATATATAAGTTGTGTATGAAAAAGGCCGCGCAAGCGTTTTTCAAGACGAGAAATGTGGTGGTAGAATTTCTCCATATCAAAAGTGAAAGACCACAATTTGGAATCGGAACATTGACAATGAGTTTAGTCGTGTTCAGTAACCAGATATGAATAGCCAGACTCCCGCTTTCCAAACCTTCCTCTTTCTCGTCTCTTTCCCCTACCCACATTTTTGAGCTTGACAACATACTGAATACTGCAATAATTCCACATATTTCTATACGGAGTGGAAATATGGTTACTTTGATACGAAATGGTGAATTTCACAGTGACGTATTTTAACAAAATGGATAATAATATTTTGTATATAATTTTGAAATAGTACCTACGGGTACATTTTATAAGGTGTTATAGTACACGCAAAACATTAAGATCGTCCTGACGTTGATTTAAAATCGTTGCTGTACGCGAGTTTAAGGACAGACACGTCGCACCCCGCCCACGCCTTTCTCTGTCACACGTATGTATTTACTAATCTTTTTCTTTCGCTTTCACTGTTGTAAATTCGGTAACTGCGCGAGAATGAATCATACCATTTTCAGGTCGGTCTTAAAGATTGGCTTGTACTACTCTCTACTGTCTCTTCACAAGTACATCCTAGTGAAACAGGCATCGAAAAATCGCATATAAATAAACTTTATACAATGTAATGTCATCAATTTCGGAGAAATGCGTACATGTCCACGTGTGTGTGCATGATTACCACCAAGTTGACAGAATTCATTGTCATCGACAACAAGCCTATCTGCCAAGTTTCAGCTTCTACATCTTTCAATTTCCACTTCTAAGATTCTACTCATTCACACGTTCATTAAAAAAAAAACAAAATCGCAATTCAAATAGATGAATTGAAAAGAAGTTTTTTACAACCAACTGAACGAACGGGCGTACAAATTAGGTATCAAATATATGCAGAAAAAAAAAAACGTTTTTTTTTATGGTTCATTATTTTTTCTTAGGATAGGTACATATAGCTCTTCAATAGGTACTTATGGACTACATACGTATGTCGCGGGAATACATGAATATAATATACTAGCTGGTACCCGGCATGCGTTGCTATGCCATTTAACAAAGAAATTGTTTCTCCCTGCGTGTCCTTTCCCATTCGTCCCGTTCTCCTACCGCCTCCCCTTCTTCTCCTGCGTCCCCTTCTAATCTCGCGTTCCCACTGCGTCTCCTCCACCTTCCCTCTCCCCACTCCACTCCTCCCTTCCCCCCTCCCAGGTCCCCCTCCCCCCTCCTAGGTCCCCCTCCCACCTCCCAGGTTCCCCTTCCTCTTCCCTGGTTCCCCACCCCCCCCCCGGAAACCCCTTACCCCTACCCCTTCCCCCCTCCCGCATTCCATATATTTAGTTTTCAAACAGCTCGCGTGCCACCAATAGCAATTTTTTTATGCAAATTTCATAATGCCAGAGCTCACCAGAAGTTTTATACAAACCTTGTCCTGACAATAACGAACACCCAAAAAAAAGAATTATCCAATTTGGTGCAGTCGTTCGAAAGTTATGCGCGTACATACATTTCGGCGATTCATTTTTATTTATATATAGAAGATAGATAGATAGATAGAAGATAGAAGAAGAAGATAGAAGATAGATAAAAGATATATAGATATTCATGTGTATATAAATCTGCGACCGTGTTGATTGAATCGCCTAGCAAAATTCGTCACCTTTTCAGATTTACTCCATTTAAAGTTCAAGACAATTTGCTAGGTAGGTAACTTGGTTTGAAATACGTGATTACGATTACCTACTTGAAATAATCACATTACGCCTGATTATTAAATAAAGGCGGCAAACTGGTTTATAAGAAATTATGTTCAAATGTCACACGCTCAAAGGTAAGTCACGTGACGAGCCACAACGTTATGGAGAATGTCATTATTTTGTTATTAAATGAATGAACATCTACTGACTGATTTGTTATATCATTAATTATTTTATTATAAGAATCGCAACTGACCACAGTACTTAAACAATTACATTGCTTGTGTGAAACATTTTGTAATAGAGAACTCCTGTCCAATTTTTTTTTAATGACCTTCTTACTTAAATAACTGCATTTAATTTTATTTTTAGAGTTAGTTTTAATAGTTAAAATAATTGTTAAAGTTTTAATTTTTCATCGGGCAATCAGCTGATCAACTACCCTCCATTTTGAATTCCGTTGTTCGAAGTATTCTCCCTAGAAGAAGCATTAATATTTTTTTTTGTACAGCAGTTTTTGAATATTTTCAATAATAGAGATAAACTAATGAGAGATACCTTTATTTTTTAAACATTATTTAGGCTTAAATAATGTTTCAATAAACACAACAACTAAATCTCTATAAACAGTATGTAAATAAACGAATAAATTAATAAGATGGCTTGTGTCATAACATACATTCCCATTCAATGACGTCACGACACGTCGAACAGTGACGTCACCACTAAAATTTCAATAATGCCAACTTGACGGCGTATTTTTACGACCCGATTAAAAATGTACTTTTAAATAATTTTTTAAAAGCTCTGCGTTTAATATTATTAAATGAAACTTATACAGGGTGTCCGGGGGTAAAGTGCATTAACTTCGGGAGGTGATTCTACATGATAGAGAGTATTGATTTGTAAAATAAGTTTCAAAGCATAACGCATGAGTTAAACGGTGACCGGCAACTCAAAAAGTGACACTTCATAACTCATTTGAAAAGTCACTAGGTTAAATACGAGGTAGGTAAGGTTATGGGCTATTTTAATTAAGTTTCAAATGGGTGTTTAAATGCCACTTTGTTGTGTTGTCATTTAACCGCGTTAAACCAAAACCTCACAATAAAAAAACAGCCTTTTATGAGATTCCACAAAAAAAATATTTTTAAGAAAAATGCATTTTTGGAGGTTCTCACACTAGTAATAAGAGGCCGATTGGATTGAGTGTACCGGCCTTGCGATCTGGGAGGTTTTGGTTAAACACACGTGAATTTACACGGAAATAACACTTCTAATAATATAGACAGCAAATTAAATATTCAGCCAGTGAAAATAAATATATAAAATAAATCGTTACGTGAAATATAAATAAAAATTCTATAGATTACAAATAATGCACGTGTCTGGGAAAGGCTTCGCGGGCGGTTTCTCCGGGAGGTGGTTTGGAATGCTGACTCAAGTGAAACGCATGGTGTAGTTTGCTTGGTTTTACCTTTTATAGTTTGCTGGGTTACATTTATGATATGACGCTCAATGATTCATATTTACATATATTGTAATTTGACATACCGAATTATTTCTCGTAATAATCACGCAAGTGAATTTAAAATTATCTTAGATTAAGAACGTTTCCAGCCAGCGGCCGAAAATTCACATTTCGTCGAATTTTGTTCTTACTATCGTACAGGGCGGTTCCAGTGAGAAAGATTAATTATTCTCCGTACCAGCTTTTTAAAATCATAACTCAATATCGATTTTATTTTATTCCAAATTTGCTTTAATTTATTCCTACATCAAAAAATGCTGAAAGACGTGATGATTATGTACTTTTTGTAATTATTTTTCGATTATAAGTATTTATCATTTTTCATTGGATCTATGTTAAATAGAATGTTAAAAAATCTGAAATATATAAGTTTTTAAGTGCGCAAATAAATACACAAATTTAATTTCCGTCAAGAAACACATGTACTTATATATTTTTTAATGATTTTATTTAAACTAAAATTAAAATTCTGAAACATGTATATTTCCCAGATAATGTATTGATTTATTTTACTTCATGATTATATAATTTGAAATGGGTGTGGTATAATACAAAATCTTTGTTGAAAATTTAATAAATCGGTCAACGACCTATGGTATAACCTTATTATACTAAAAATAAACATTTTTTCTCAAAATTTAAAACATGCATTTCCTAGATAAAAGAACAATCTTTCGAAATCAATTTATACTTTTTTTGTGAAAAAGAGTCAATACGTCTAAAATCTGATTTAAAAAATGATATATTTCTGGTTTTCTCTGGTTATACCCTCTTAACATTTAATTAGTCATTCATCCTGGTGTTATAATGATGAATTGAAAAAACTATGAACTTCATTATTTTCCAACATATTTTGTCATTTTGTTACACGCTGTTTTCTTTTATAATGCTAAAATATTAATGAAGAATACGGATAAATGATAAACATTAAAAAGTAAATTATTTTCTTCTGACATTTAATTACTGAGAGAGGCTATCCATTCACCTTCTAGATACAACCTATGCGCTCACTAAGTAGGTACCTACATACTTACGTAGATACATTCTCAGATGAACATGACATGCACCAGTGAGATAAAAATCTTCGAGACGACGGTGGCCTCGTTTAGTGGCACAATAAATGTACTGTCGTGCCTTACTTTCTTCTAGAGGCCACCTTTTCTCCACCTAGAAACTGCACTCCGGTCTCCAAATTTACAGGACAAGTGGGAGCCTTGGGGAGGAAAGAATGTGTGTTTTTCTCGAGCTCTGTTGTGCCAAATGAACCGAAACTATGGATTTGTTCTAAGTTTTACAGTGCAAAGATTGTTTGGGAAAAACAACAAATTTTTGAGAAAATGCGAACCTCGGTTTTGGAAACAGTACGTGTTTATCTCAGGAGCTATATATTATCAAATGAATCGAAATTTTTAATTTATGGTAAGTTTGTAGACTAGTCTGAGAAATATAAAAGAATCGTTTAATTTGTGAAAAATCACCAAGTTTGTGAGCGTAATGGGTTAGGTTTAGGTTCACCTTTTCTTAGTGATCTCTGGCGTTATGAAATTATTTCATGTTACATTATTCATTGAATTGTTATGAAACTTTGGTGATTTGTTGTGTACGCAACCACAAAGATTTCGATATAAGTCCTGGTGAGCTCTGGCGTTATGAAATTTCCACAAATAAAGTGTGATGGGTGACGGGGAAAGTGGGAGAGTGTAGGGTGTGAGGCGGGAAAGGTGGAGGGGGTACGCGGAAAGGGAAAGGGACGCGAGAGGAGAAGCGCAGGCGGAAGGAAAATGGGGACGAATGGGAAAGGACAAGCAGGGAGAAACAATTTCTTTATTTAATTGGCATTGCAACGCATGCCGAAAATTCGCTATATCATAAATATTGGAGCGTTTTCACACCCTTTTCTTAGACGTCGAAAAAGTTCAAAGGATTTTTTCGACCCTGTAGATTGTTTGGTTACAGCAAACAGGAGCAGCTGTTAGCAGCCCTCGTCAAGACTTAATTAGTATGTCAATCACCGTATTGTTTAATTACTGGCCAAATAATAATACACTGGTTGATACCTTCTTAGGTTGATTACTACAAGTTGTATTAAAGGGGTTCGAAAGCAAAAAAACTTTCATAAACTATCCACATAGGAGGACTTGAGGAAAATAATTTCCCTCAGAGCCAATGTCATCTTTCGGTATTCTACGCGGAGAGTTTTAATAAATCAGGTACCCCTCAAACATTACACATAGTCCAATAATGCTATATTATCGTCAAAACAAGCTTATGGGTCCTAGTGGTTAGTATTCACGTCATTATAAAACAAATAAGACAAACCTTCCTTCATTACAAGAAGCGAAATAAAAGAATTAACGGTAAGGGCTTCAAACATCTAAGTAAATCAGTTTTTTAATGATAATATTGATAATGTAAAAGATCATACAAATATAAATAGGAGATAAGGGGTAAATAATATCAGTTTTGATAATGGCTTTGAACGCCGAAACAGCTGTAACAATCATAAAATTATAATAAATGGGAACAATAACGTTATTACATTTGATTTACTTTGGAATAGAGTTCTACGAACTAAACACAATAATAATTGAACGATAATACCAGTCTCCAGAATATTGGAAGTCACACAATAAACGAAGTAGATTTAAGTATTTCGTAAAAAGTTTTTCGTGATATTAATATTCCTAGCCAAAATTCTATTTCAAATTTCAACACTTTTTTTTTACATTAACTGATGCTGTGTGGAGGATTTTTTTATGGGAAGGAAGCTAAGTTATTTCTGCAAAAGAAAAATATATGAGGGGTGAGTATGAATCTGGGCTCAATATGTCCAAGAGTTACGGACTTATGAATCCATCCCTCCCATTATAATGCAAGGCGATGAGTTGATAGAGTCCAGCTGGAGAATGAGGAGGTCAAAAGGTCTCCTTCAGCCGATTAATAGGTGTTCAAAATCCCGACCCATGAACCCGAACACTGCTGCTAAACGTAGCTTACCACTTGGGGTGACCTATGTCAGGGGTTTTGGTTATCCAATAAATGATTCCCGTGGCAGCGGTACCCATACACGCCTCTTAAATTGAGTATTACATGAATTGTATTAGTTTCTCAAGCAACGTCGATTCTATCACGGTATCAAGACATTTTATAAATTTAAGGTAAGTTAAAAGGAACCAATAGCGATGTGTAATTTCAACAATCAAATTAATAGAAGAGATAATAATGGATGCCAAGATTTGCACAAATGTAAACAGATGTCGCACATTAAAAATAAAGATGAATAAAAAATTATCCAAGACACTACCTAGATAGCATTAGTTCGGGTTTGAATCTTGCAATCGTACATAAAGATATCAGCCAATAAAAATACGCATTTAGTGAGTGAAGATAATATTGACTAGCTGTTAAAAACCCGCTCCGCAGGTTTTTATTGCTAGGCCCTGCGGGTGGCTTTTGGTTAGTTCTGTTGACAATTTTATAGATCTAATTCGAACTGATTCCAAAAACATCCCTTTCCTCGGATCCACTATAGCTAGTCACCGGGACAAAGTAACCGAGACAGAGCGATGACGTCATGAGTAAATATAGCCACTTGATACAACATGTCTTCTTCTTCTTCTTCTTCTTCTTCTTCTTCTTCAATGGCGCTACAGCCCAATTCGAGCCTTGGCCTCCTTCAAAATAAGCCTCCACCGCCCTCTGTCCTCGGCCGTCTTCTTCCAATCTGCAACCTGGAGTAATCCTCTTGCATCCTTCCTGACATCATCCTCCCATCTCAGTCTAGGTCTGCCCGCCTTTCGTTTACCTCCCGGGTGTCCTGTCAGAACCTTCTTCGGTACTCGTGTGCTTGGCATTCGGTGCACATGTCCGGCCCATCTTAATCTTTGGAGTCTTAAATGGGTGGAGAGTCTGGGAGCTTGGTAAATATCATAGAGCTCATTATTGTGGCGGGTTCTCCATGCCTCTCCCTCTCGCACCGCTCCTAAGATTCTTCGAAGTACCTTTCTTTCGAAGATGTCCAGCCGTTCCGCTGACTTTGCTGTCAGTGTTCCCGCCTCACATCCATAGGCCAAGACCGTTCTGATAATTGTTTTATATAAGGTTATTTTGGTTTTCCTATGGACGTTTCGGGATTTGAACACTGGCAGCAACGCGAAGTAAGTTTTGTTAGCGGCTGTAATGCGCTTTCTTACTGGGGTCTTCTGGGTCTTCATTGTCCTGCGTTATGATGGAGCCCAGGTAGGTAAACTCTTCGACCACTTCGAAATTATAATTGTCTTTGAATTTCACTTTGTCTTTTATTCTGCGGTGAGGGGTTCTGGTTTGCATCATGATTTTTGTTTTATTTTCATTGATTTGCAAACCCACCTCTCTTGCCGCAGTCTCCAAAGGGTCAAACACTTCTCTTACAGCCTGTAGGGATCTTCCGACAATGTTAAGGTCATCTGCGTAGCCAACTATTTGATTGCTTCTGTAGCAGATGTTTGAGTCGGTACTGATCATTGACTTCCTTACGACGTGCTCCAGTACAATATTGAAAAGGGTGGGTGCTAAGCCATCACCTTGTATTTTTATTTATTTATTTATTTATTTATTTATCTATAAAAGGTATGTTTACATAACATTATTCGATGCCTGTCTCACTAGGGAATACCTGTGTTGAGACAGGCGTAGAGGTACATAAATGAGTATCATACATAAGAATATTTAATTACAACATGAGAGTATTTAAGGTAAGATACATACTGATTTATACAATTCAAACAGAAAGATGATTAAGATTGAGGGTTAATATCATAAAGAGAGCATTATATAGGTGAAGGAAGAGATGAATAAAGTAGTAAATCCTTTTGAGTCTATATAGGAAGTTATATTATACATGTAGGATTTTACTATTTTAAGTTCTTTAATAAGGGTAAGGACATACGTGAGATGGTAATTCTGTCTATTTGTACTCTATTTTACAGATGTTAGCAGTAGTGTGGCGTCCAATACTTATAATCCATTTCTTTAAATCTTGTTTGTATTTGGTCTTTGATTCGGTTTGTCTAATCGTGGCTGGAAGTGTATTGTATAGTTTGCAAGCTATGTATTTAAAGTGTTTTTGTCCAAAGGTGGTTTTAGAAAAGGGAGTTTGGAGAAGTTCTTTATTTTTGGCTCGTGTATTGTGTATCATTTGTGTTGGTTTGTATAGGATTTTGTTGTTTTTATGTAAATAAAGTAAGATGGATTTTGCGTAGAGCTGTTTAATGTCCATAACGTTGAAAGTATTGAAGATCGTATCAGTGCTGGTAGTGAGAGGAAGTTTAAGAATTATTTTTATTATTAGTTTTTGTGCTTTAATGATGGGTTCGAGGGCATTATAATAAGTGTTACCCCAAGCTAAAATTCCGTATTCGATGTGAGATTGGCACAGTGAGTAATACACTGTTTTTAAAAGTTGTAGGTTAAGGAAATTGCGCGTTTGTTTGAAAAAGTAAATAGATTTGCGGATTTTGTTTGTAGTGTTAAGTATATGTTGCTTCCAATTTAGATGTGTATCAAAGGTTAATCCTAAATATTTGATAGTTGCTACTTGTTCTAGGCATGGGCAGTTGCAATTCCTGTTCTGAGATGAGTTATTACATTCGTGTATTTTTAATTTTGGGTGTAGGTTTGGTTTTGTGATATTGGTAAGACTAGACAGTAAGTATTTTGTTTTCTGTATGTTAAGAGTTAATGTGTTCGAGTCAAGCCAATATTTAACCTTTTGAATTCCTACCTCCGCTTTAGAATATACGGTAGGCCAATCTTTTGCTTGAAATAGTAGTACAGTGTCGTCGGCGAAACTGACAATAGTGGCATCGATATCTAGGTTACACAACTCGTTAATGTATATTAGGAAGAGCGTTGGACCTATAACACTGCCTTGTGGGACACCGTAACTAATAGGTAAATTCTGACTCTTTGTAGCTCTGAGTTTAACGCATTGGGATCTGTCAGATAGAAAACTGGAGAGGAGGCTTAATTCATTATTCCTAATACCTATGTTGAACAATTTGCGTTCTAATTTGATGTGTGATATTGTATCAAACGCTTTACACAGGTCGAGAAATACCGATAGACATTTCGAGCCCTTATCAAGGTGGCCAGAGATGTGGTCAGTGACGGTGGCTATGGCATCGTTTGTACTTTTCTGGTTTCTGAAGCCAAATTGCCGCGGCGATAGTAGGTTGTTGGTTTTACCATTAATCTTTTCGTATCCGGAGAGTTACATATTTACAAATTTGTAGCAGTTATACCTAGGAGGAAGACGTCCCCGTCCGACCTGCTGACGGAAGTAGCGACATCTTGTGTCGAATTCTTGAATTCGAAACCGAATTCTAACAGTAGCTTTGTGTGAAATTTCATGTACACAGATGTTATTTATGGCGTGGCGTCCGACATGCACTCGTAGCTGGGTTCTGAAATTCAACCACGCAGACGCTACGGTGTTAATACTGTTCGATAGTAATACAGTTAAATATGACCGAATCGGATAAGAATACATTAGCTCAGTTGATAGAGCTCTGCCTCGGCAAAGCATAGGTGTTGGATCGGGTCCTAGATGTGACCATATCTTTTTATGCTTTTTTTATTTTCTGTTTTCAGATTTTGATTGAGTTTTGATAATATTGCCTTCATATAATTAAAATATTACATGAAATAAAACAATAACTTTGTTTTTTAACCACCATTTATTTAATTTTTATAATACCGACCGGTTTCGCTTTAGTCAAGCATCTTCAGGGTATAAAATTAAACTGATCAAAAATACACACTAACAAAGTTATTGTTTTATTTCATTCAATATGTCAAACCACGAAGAGACTGTTTTCTATCAAAATACTAGCTGGTCCCGGCATGCGTTGCTTTAATTTAATAAAGAAATTATTTCTCCCTGCGTGTCCTTTCCAATTCCGCCTCCCCTTTTTTTCTCCCGTTCCCACTCCGTCACCTCTTTAAGTTTCCCTCTTCCCACTCCACTCCCCCCCCCCCATCCCCGTCCCGCGAACCCTCCTCCCGAGTTCCCCTCCCCCCCCACACGTCCCCTTCCCCTCCCGCGTTCCCCTTCCACCTTCCCCGCCTTCCCTATTGCCTTTCCCGCTCCCTCGTCCCGCCAACCCTCCTCCCACATTCCATATATTCAATCCCAGTAGGTACATTCAGTTTTTAAACAGCCCGCGTGCCACCTTTTACAATTTTTATTCAAATTTCATTTTTCATGTAGGTATATTAAATTTGATACCTAACATAGGTATCTATTTAAAATATCTAAAATTCTTGATTCGATTTAAACTATTAGGGGAGTACCTACTTTAAATATACTTATCAACTTAAAGATGTTCAAAAATAGAATCCTGATTGAACAAAAATTGTTTTGCAAAATGTCATTCTCAAACACGCGAACTGTCAAACGTGCGAAAGTCGTAAAGGTTTTCTGAAATTATCCAATTTTCTGCGCAATTTTCTTAATTTTTATCTCCGTAAGAACCATCCTCGAACTTCAAGGAATATTCTAAAAAAATAATTAGCGAAATCGGTTCAGCCGCTCTCGAGATTTGCGCTTACCAACAAATTTAGCGATTCATTTTTATATTATAGATTACATTTTGAGATTTTATTCATTAAGGTAAAAATAAAAATAAATGTGTGTTTTCAATTCCACAAATGTTTAAACTCGGTCAAAGCCGGGTAAGTTATAAATTTATCAGAGGTTTTATTATAATCATGAGTCTTGCAAGATTTAACAGTTAGCTATTAGCAAAATTGAATTACGGCAAACTGCATTTCCATAAATGCACCTTCTAAAATTATTTGCGTTTAGTTTTTGGTGAAATCACTGAAGTTTTAGTGGAAATTCGTGTTGTCCGTCGGGCTTCATTTCGATTTCTACGTTTTTAAACGACTTCAAAAAGGAGGAGGTTCTCAATTCGACTGTATTTTTTTATTTTATTTTTTTTTTATTTAATTTTTTTTTTTTTATGTTTGTTACCTCAGAACTTTCGACTGGGTGAACCGATTTTGATGATTTTTTTTTTTATTTGAAAACTGGTGCTTTCCGTGTGGTCCCATTTGAATTTCGTCCAGTTCTGACAATGGCATCCATGAGAAAATCATATAAGTCTTAAATTTGCATCAAGTATGTGCGCGACAAATGGACGAATAACTCAATATCACGCCAACCGATTTCCATGATTCTTTTTTCATTGGAAAGGATGTACTTCAAGGGTAGTTTGATGAGAGTTTGGTTAGGTTCTGATTATGGGATCCACGACAAAGTAACGGAACTCTCCAATTCTGAAGAACAAATTTACGATACTCGGCCGAATCTTAATCGAATTAGTTAGTGTACTTCAGATTCACTAAAAATCAAAAAATAAACAAAAATTTTAACAAAACAAAAAAATGCACTAAAAAGTAAAAAAATAATTTCGTATTCTTCTACAACTTTATAATCAACTTAACTTTTTTATTCATCAATATGTAGGTACGATTGTTATTTTTGGAGTCGGTGTCAACCAAGGTACCCGCGGCCACTTGACAGCTCCTCTCCCGCCGACACCGACTCCAAAAATAACAATCGTACCTACATACTGATGAGTAGAAAAAGTAAGTTGATTATAAAGTTGTAGAAGAATACGAAATTATTTTTTACTTTTTAGTGCATTTTTTGAAGTCTTTTTTTTTGTTTTGTTAAAATTTTTGTTTATTTATAACACCAACGAAGCTACGTGAATAAATAAAAAAATTCACTCGCAGAAACTTAAATAAAAATAGTATTTTGCAGAAATTTAACTTTTCCGAATGTGTTTGAAATTATTAAGCATATATGCTACTATGTTTATTCAATTTCATGAAAACTTTTATTAATTTTGTTAATAAATTTAAACTTTTATTAATTTTGATTAATTTTATTAATTAAATTTTAAGCAATATATAAAGGGTGTTCTTTTGAAGGTTTGGTTTTAAAACTGGCAACATTGTTTCTACAGACTGTCAATTTGACAGTTAACAGTTGTTGATTTGTAGTCAGTACGTTTTGCCATTTCTCCATGAATAGACTGATGTCAGAACAGCGCTTGCAAATTGTGCAAATTTATAGTAATTTTATTTTAATTAATTTATCTTAACTGTGCATAATTTCACGTAATGGACCTGTGAACTGGCCTCCACGATCGTGTATCACATCACACTATTAGATTACTTTCTTTGGGGGTATGTGAAGTCAGGAAGTCACTAGTCTATGTATACTGATAAACCAGAGACGTTGGACCAAATGGAAGTCAACATTCGCCGTGTTATTGCCGAAATATGGCCTGAGTTGCTCGATAAAATTGTCGAAATTTGGGCTTTATGATTGCCCTTCCTTCGATCTAGCCGTGGCGCTCATATGCCCGAAATCATGTTTAAACAATAATGGCACAAACTTATCTATTAATTAAAGCCAATATCATAGACATTAACGTTATTTTAATGTGTTTTTTTTTCATTTTGAATTTGTATACCTCTAAAAAAAACAACCTTTACAAACACATTTTTCTTGACGTGAAACTAATAAATTAGATGGAATTTATAATCGCATGCAAAATCTTCTTGGAGCGCAACAAAACAAAAAAATTACAAATTATTCTTCATCTCAGTAAACACGTAATAAAAAAAAATCATGTCAATATGACACAAGACTCCCAGCTAGTCCTAACCGTCTAGAGCCCGTGAGAATATGGCATCCTCAAATTGGGGTATATTGTGAAGCTGAAGGTAGTAGGGAGGGGAAGGAGATTGGAAGGAGGAAGATGGGGAAATACCTGGCTGTTCAGATCTGATCACCAAACACAGCTAAACCCGTTTCAAGCAATGTTTCAATTCTGATTGGTGGTCTTACACCAGGGTGATACTTAAAGTATCTTCCCACCTGGAACGTGTGGTAAATATACCTTATTTTATTTTAAATTATGTAATTGTGAATTAGCACAATACAATCAAATAAAATTTACTTGCGCACGCCGGGATTTGAACCCACGACCTTCGGATTGCTAGTTGAGAGCCCTGGACTACGGATGCCGTGAAAAAGAAAAATACAAATAAAATATCATATTTTCCCATTTCCCACAGAATTGTTTGCGGTGAAAAATACATAAATTTTACCTGATTTCCGTCCGACGTTCAGGTAATTTATCTGATAATGCCGTAATAAAAAAACATGTAATTACGGCGAAGAATAAATCTCAGTCGTTAATTCGGAAACATCCTTTACAATCTTAATAATAATTATAATTGGATTATTTCGTAAAGCGTCGATTTTGTGAAGAATAACCTCATCGGCGCTATACAAATACTTTCCAGGCTCTATCTAATTATGTGTTACTTACGACATATGTACATACTTAGAATGTAAGATAAAATTCATGAAAAAATGGCAGGTATAAAAACATGTCAAAAAGTTTTTTTTTGTAAAATTTCTTCCACCTTCGTATCTTACACCAGATACAGATATGAACGCCAAACTAATAGGACAGAAGCATTTAACGTAGGGGAGCCCGGGTTCAAGGGGTGAGGTTTGTCCGGGTCTTGGCGACAGAAATGTCCGCCCACCAGCTGCGTGGCACGCCGGATCCGGAGAGACTGTGTGAGGGAGACCTTGTGACCTCTCAAGCAGAAGTCTTTTGCAACATCGCCTTGCATCGCAGTGGGAGAGATGGATTCATAAATCCGTCATTCCTGGACCCACTGACCCCCAGATTCCTACCCACCCTTCATATCTTATCCATCTCAGAACTTCCTCTAATTCCTTTCATTTAAAATACCCTCCACACAACATCCCAAAGACAACACAGGCCCTTAGGGAAAATATTTTCCTCAGGGCCCCCGAATGGAAAAAGGTAGCGGAACATGGCATGATACCCCAAAAAATAAAATAAGATGATTGACCTAAATTATTGATATGTTTGACTTAAGTATACTATGCTACTTCTATATGGTTAATTGACATTTGATTTTTTGACAATTGACGTTTGATAAATGTTACAACGGTTGTTGTAATATTTATCCCACGCACTTTTTTATGCTCCGAAAGCAAGGACTTCTTCCTTTCAGAATGCGCCATTAAACAGAGCAATTCACTGCTTAAAATAAATAAATAAAATAATTAATACCTAATTATTTTTTGTAATAACTAATCACTCGCCTTTAATTGAAATATTTTTTTATCCAGAAGTACTTTTTTGCCTATAGGTTCTTATTTGTCTATTCTTATACATGTTTTAATTTTCAGCGTCTATAATTTGTATTTTGATGTAGAAACCTTTGATTTTAAAACAGATTTTAGCGGTTAAACAATGTTGGGTATTCTCATAGCAATTAAACTCAATTAAATGTTTTTTTTTAATTATTATTGTATAAAAGTTACATACAATGGGAATTTATACCCGCTAAGCTACAGCAAGTAGCTTGTCAGCAGGAGATTAGTTCCACAGATAAGTTAAAACAATACATGAAATAATTATAAACGCATCAGCGTTTGTAAAATATGTAAGAATTCAAAAATTTACTCTTTTTATCGATTCACATTAATTACCATTGCCCCTCTGTAGTTTCGTCCAATCTCAGATATACAAACCTGGGTCAACTTAAGCCCAAGATCTTCAAATCTGCATAGCAGCTTCTCAAACCTAGGAATATTACGGGATGAACGGAATGTATGGTATGTACGTTTGAGTGGATGTTCGACGCTAAGCGGTTCTCCGATATCCTAAAGTGGCCCGAGGGACCGATTAATATATCATAAAATCATGATACTGCTTCTGTGAAGCGATGACAAACCAGTGAATACTAGAATAAATCATACATGCTTATTACGGTTCCATGACAGTTCATCCTGCGACAATTCATCCGGCGACAGTTCATCCTGCGACAGTTCATCCGGCCGACAGTTCATCCTGCCGACAGTTCATCCTGCCGACAGTTCATCCCGCCGACAATTCATCCGGCGACAATTCATCCTGACAATTCAACCTAACCTAACCTAACCTAACCTAACCTAACCTAACCTATAAGTATAACCTGTAAGTATAAGTATGTCGTATTTTGTTATTCACGCATGATTCTTCGGAGAGTCGAAATTATTGTTAGTAAAAATAGTTTTAGAGCGGATTTCCACTCAAGATGCCTTCAGATATAAGTATATCGATTTTGGTTGTACGGCCGTATATCCTCTTTGCATACTTAATTAAACTCTTCTAAATGATCAGGCAGGATGAATTGTCGCCGGATGAATTGTCGGCGGGATGAACTGTCGGCAGGATGAACTGTCGGCAGGATGAAATGTCGGCCGGATGAACTGTCGCAGGATGAACTGTCGCCGGATGAATTGTCGCAGGACGAATTGTCGGGTCACCGCTTATTACATGATGTGATAATTTGAGCTACGAGTCAGTGATGGCTGAAGTGCAAGGTTCTTAGAAAATGCGTTTAACAAGGTTAGCTCATACAGACCTTTTCCATAAAAAAACTCATCGGGCCGCTTTCGAAAACACTGCCACTTGATTTGCAGTTTATATAAATCTTTCAGTGGGACGTGGACTTCAAGCAACGTCACGAATTTTTAGCCAATCACCGTCTACCCCCTCGATGAGCTAACATTGTTAAAGGCATTTTTTACGAACCTTGGCTGAAGTGTAGGCAGATCATGGAGAATATAGAATTATCCGACAGATGTCGGTAGTATATAATAATGCGGTATGTTATCAGAGAGATTTTGAGAGCACAATTTGAAGGATTTCGGCCTACGGGCCATCCTGATTACAACAGTTTTTACAAAATTATTAGATCTTGACGTAAATTGTCACTTATCAAGAAGGTATATTTATTTTCAAGAGCCGTTCACATCGTTTAGAGTTTCTTTAGGTCTCCATGGTCGAGTTGTACCGCAACCCGAAGGTCGCGGGATCGAATCCCGGCGTGCGAAATTAAATTTTATTCATTAAAAATAATATAATATTTATAGTACATTTCCGGTGACGTAGCCCTCATGTAAGACCACTATTCAGAATTGTATGGTCAACACAGATGAATAACTAAGTACTTCCATACCTTCCTCTTCCCCTCAAAACTACCTTCAGCCTCACAACATACCCCAATTGGGGATGCCATAATCTCACTGGCTCCAGACGGGAACAGCTGGGACTCTTGTATTCACATAAAAAACAACAAACTGGCGAAGCCAGTAGGGCTTAAATTTTCTGTCTTAGTTAGTTCTGTCTAGTAAGTGCTTTACTGTGTTACGTTACGGAATTGTTTCCCGTGCGAGCTAATAGCGAATTGACCCCTTGCACAGGCCCTCCGCCCCCCTCTCCCCACACCGCGCGGCGCCGTTAGCCAAGCGCCGAGCGGCTCCCCGCACCCATTCCTTCGCCGGCCTTCGGCAGAACAACTGTGTTCCCCGTGATTCGCGCTAGTCGCTCTCCGTGAACTAACTTCACGATGTATTATTTGAATTGTGCTTTGTGCCCAGTACCTAGCCAGACGGCTGACTCCGCATCTCCCGTTATGTGAGTACCAATCTACTCACCTCCCACACCGTGTGCTATGAACTACTTCTAACTTCACTAAACGTGTAGAGAGAGAGGAGAAAATTCTCGTTAGGCTAGCAGTGTAGTTAACCATGTGTTTCGTGTACCACCCTGTTCTGTTTTTACGAATAAACCCTTTAAGTGCTAAAACTGTGTTCTGATTGAGGAAGGAGACTCGGGGATTGTGAGGAAAGGAGGTGGAGGAGGAATTGCCAAGCGAACCACAGGCACTCGCCCTGTTTTTAGGAGGAACCTTGCTTGCGCCGACTCTGAACTAGTCGTCGGCCGTGTATTGCGTGTCCTTTACAGGTGTAGGGTTTAGCAAATGGCCGCAAGTAGTGGCAATGCTAACACTGGCGTTCCTAACTAAGGGGCAATTTTTTTTTCTTTCCTCCTCATCTTTTCCCCCACGTTGTGCTAACACTGGGCCCAACGTGGTGCATTTTTTTGCGTTTTGGTGCTAACACTGGCGCACAATTTTGGGGCAATATTTTTTTTTTCCTCTAATCTTTTCCCACGTTTTACGCCGACACCTCCCTCTTCACAGTCGCTCGTCTCGTTCTTCAATCAGCAATTGCTTAAACTTTATAATGTATAATGTTTTGTCTTGTTACTCCCAATTTGTCTAGCATTTCCATCAAGAACCCCGGCGCGATTGTAACTTCGAATTGCAATTTAAATTATCACGGGCACGATTCCTTCATTTTCGAGTCGTCACTCGACAAAACATTATCACCGGTATTCCTACGTAAAGTGCTCAACCAAGAAAGTTGCCGTCGTGAATAATATAGTGTTTACAAGTGTCGACCGACTAAATTTGCTAGTTTCAAATACAAGATTAATAGTGGAAATGTACACAAATATTTAAAACAAAGTTATTCAACAATTAAAATCCTGTATATGATAAACCAATTACCCGCTTCGTTTCCCGAAAGTTAATTTACCAGTTTTTATTAATAAACTTATTCCGCAGAGTGCTGGTCTGTATTTGATATCGACATATTCTGCGAGTAGGGGACTATTTCGCAAAATACTGGCCTGTATATATAACGGCATATTTTGCAGCTTAAGGGAAACAAGTGGATTAAATTCTTTCTACCTTTTGACAATTGGGCATTTTTTTTGTACTTCTGTCGTCCGTTTCCCCCTTTTTCTTGCGCACCTATCATCTTTCATAAAGAAACAGACGACATAATTCGAAAAATGCCTAGTTCGCGTTGACGTCGATTCCTCGAAAGCTAACATTATATCCGTATGCACATTTCTGCATATAACTTGTTATGACGAAAGGAAGTTGGCGTGTAAATACCAATAATTGGTGATGCTCAAATCAGGCTAGTCTAGCCACGTAAATAAAAAAAACTATTCCCCAAGACATTGTTGAATTTTCAAACAAATACTTCCACGAAAACTTGTATAAAAGAAAAAATATTTCTTTCCTTTTCTGGAGAACCCCCTTTGGAAAGGAAATGGAAATATTCTAAAAACATGTTCGTTTAAGGCGAACCTCGTTTCCGTTTTTTATTTCCGGACTTTTGCAAATTTGCAAACCTTTTTCAAAAACATCGGAATAAATTCTAAAAACGTGTTCCATTAAGGTGAATCCCGGCCCGTGAAATTTTCATATCCGGACTTTGAAAATTTTCAACAAATTTTCAAAACATCTGGGTTTTTTTTACAAAATCACGTTTTTAAGGGAAACCGCTGCGCAATTTTTTTTCATTTTATGGACTTTGAAAATTTTCAACAAATTTCCAAAACATGTGGATTTTTTCACAAAATCACGTTTTTTAAGGGAAACCGCTGCCCAAATTTTTCTCGTTCTTGGACTTTGAAAATTTTCAACAAAATCCAGAACATCTGGATTTTTTCACAAAATCACGTTTTTTAAGGGAAACCGCTGCCCAAATTTTTCTCGTTTTTGGACTTTGAAAAATTTTCAACAAATTTCCAAAACATCTGGATTTTTTTCACAAAATCACGTTTTTTTTAAGGGAAACCGCTGCCCAAATTTTTCTCGTTTTTGGACTTGAAAAATTTTCAACAAATTTCCAAAACATCTGGATTTTTTCACAAAATCACGTTTTTTAAGGGAAACCGCTGCCCAAATTTTTCTCGTTTATGGACTTTGAAAATTTTCAACAAATTTCCAAAACAGCTGGATTTTTCACAAAATCACGTTTTTTAAGGGAAACCGCTGCCCAAATTTTTCTCGTTTTTGGACTTGAAAAATTTTCAACAAATTTCCAAAAACATCTGGAATTTTTCACAAAATCACGTTTTTTGAGGCAAACCCCTGCCCAAATTTTCAAATAAACCAAACACTTATAAAAAAAACGCGTTTTTTTTCAAAAACTTTTTGTAAAAATACGTCCCCAGTGGTCAATCTCTGCCCAATTTCTTTCCAATTGCGAGTCTAGTTCTCACTTTTTCCAACATAAGGTCACTCTGATACGATCTTATACACCATGGAAGTTCCTCAAGTTACGCTGGGTATAATCCCGCACGTCTTTACTTCAAGAAAGGAAGAATTACTACAGGCCCTGAGAAATAGAAAGATTTCTCCTAGGAATAATTCCAAAATGCCTTACTGTGACGGAATCAGTAAATTCCATCACATCAAGTACTCAGGCGTTATCAAATTGGCAAAACTCTTGTCATAAGTGACGTGAGTTACATGTAAATATTAAATGTAAATAATCACCCATATGGGCATTCGTAAGGTAATCCTTACACCCGAAGGCACATTAATGTCAACGGTAGCCTAACTCCTGTACATTCTTTTTCTTTTTGCATAATTTTATATGTTCTTGTACATCCTGCGTGCCTTGCCTGCTGTACCACAAGAGCACCTCTTGGGGCACCGTTTTCATACTTGTATGCATCCTCTTCCTGAAATTGATCACTTCGGGAAAGGGCCTCCTTTTCCTCCTACCATCAACGGTTCCGGAAAACTCTTGCTCCAAGACGTCGCTTTCCTTTTCACAATTCTAGCAGCATCCGCGCGTTTTTTTTTTCTCACCTCATCGCCTCATCTTGTCATATCACCTTTTTTTAATTGTTTTGTGTCGGGTTTTTGCCGTACCAGTACGTCCCTACCCTAATGTTGTAAATATAAAATCATAAGTGCAAGTCTGTATAATAACCATTGGTTTCAGACCATTGCCGCAGCTCACTACTATGGTCACAGCACCATATTGTAAGAATGTCGCGACGATTTCCGTTATAATAGGAAATCCTCCCGTTTTTTCTTTTTCTTTTTCCTCTTCACCCCATCCTAACACATTCATAGTAATGTTGTATATTGGGGATCGTTTCGAATACACCAAATGTACACACTTATCAGGTCACATTCGCTGGATTCGAAACAATTCAAGGGCAACCTTGTTGCTACTTGTGGTTTTTTCTTCTTTTTCCAAAAATTAGAATGGCCCTCAACCCAATTGCTCTATTTTTTTCCAGAATCGTATTTTGTCGGATTCTGAGAAAAATATTTGTTATAAAAGTGACAATACGTTTCGTCCCTTCATTAACATTGTTCTTTGTACATATACAACTTCATTATGAGGTACAATATTTTAGCATGACATCAGTTTCTTTTGTCCTTTATTGTACCATTATTCTTGTTTGAAGTTTAAAATCTTGGCCAGATCTTCAATAAAATTTGTGTTTATCGCCTTTTGGCAAGTCTTGTAACGTATGCTAATATGAAATTATTAAGCTACAGCAGTGCCGTATTAATTACATCATTGCAAACCGCCGTCTGTATTGAATGGGGACCCACATTTTCGAACGTAAACTTTTGTAACATTATAGGCACGAGCCTTACAATATCTACTATTATAGGTGTGAACCTTCCAATATCCACTGCTATAGATGCGAATCTCATAATATCTTTGTGTTTTTACACGTCACGGGGAGTCCGTCATAACTACTCATTGTTTCCTCGTCAACACAGGGTTGTTGATCGAGAGGGTGATTTATCTCATTAAATTGTTTTAAATACCTATTGGGCTACTGTCTTTCAATACTGGGCAAAATTTGTTGTAAATCGTTCATTCCTGTCACGTGAGACGTGAAAACGTGATAATATCTACCATCATAGGAGAGATCCTCAAAACATCCGCCATGATACGAGAAGTTCGTTATAATTACTTTATACTCTTAACTAAATGTTATTGAGTTGGTCGTGTGTCTTTTGGCATGAGAACCGCCCCTTTTTGGTCGTGTATCTTTTGGCATGAGAACCGCTTTGTTATAACTGTGTACTTATATAATCTGTGCACTAAACGTGAAGACGTTACAATACTCACCATGAGTCGTGCGAACGAAATAATATCTACCCCATGTTTGTGTGACCTACCAAGTGTAGACCACACGCCTTTTATTTTCTGTTATCAGAAAATTTTTATGTCAGTGTTTTCCTTTTGTCCTACACTACCAAATGGTATTGTAATGTGCCAGGATAACTGCTGTAGACCTTGTTTCACCTTCCACTCAGAGGTCGAATTTCGGAAATAGCCGAGTCCTCAGCAGTTTTCTTCGTTCAAATGTTCCCAATTGTCACCCTTTCCCTTCCTCGAAATTATCCGTGAATGGGACAACCTTCATACACGGATCCTTTCAACTTCCTACTCCTTTCCCACTTTTCATAACTTATTTGTACTCAATGTTTTTGTTCTTCGAAAGTAGAAAAAATGCTACCGTATAGACGTGAGCACAGGTCATGGAAGACCAACTTCTTTCGAAAGGGGGCATTTTGTCATACGTACAAACCCTTACCTACGTGTTCTTGGAAATGTATTTAGTTTAAAAAAAAAAACTAAATGGGTTAAACAGAACCTTCCTTGAATACGTACCTTTGTAATATGTATAAGTCTGTAGTTACACTTAGTTAACTCTCTCTCCGTCTCTCTCTCTCTACACGTCAAACTAATCCAATCTTTCTCAATATGCACACCTTGTTTCTCTCCAAACCTTTTCATCATTGGTCTACCAGGCACGTAAACTTCAAGAATTTTGTTCTAATAATAATTTTTTCGCCGGATTAATAAGAAGACCAGCAGCTCTTCACCCCATATACACCTGCGCCTCTCTTCATGCTGCCTTCACTACCGTCACGGAGGTCCCATTCCTTCAAACCCTGCGTACCAAAAGCACCCGACCACACCTAACATAACCTAGTGTGAGTCGTGCGTGTAGTTGCGAATTGTATCATCACCCAACCATCACTCAAACAAACCCGAGCACGTCAGCTCTAGGTTGGTTCATGTTCCTGTTGCCATTGTACAAATGTTCCTGTTGCCATTGTACAAATGTTCCTGCTGCATCTTGCAAATGTTCCGGTTGCCATCGTGCAAATGTTCCTGCGGCATCTCGCAAATGTTCCTGTTGCCATTGTACAAATGTTCCGGTTGCCATCGTGCAAATGTTCCTGCGGCATCTCGCAAATGTTCCTGTTGCCATTGTACAAATGTTCCGGTTGCCATCGTGCAAATGTTCCTGCGGCATCTCGCAAATGTTCCTGTTGCCATTATACAAATGTTCCTGCTGCATCTTGCAAATGTTCCAGCTGCACCTTGCAAATGCTCTGTTGCCATCATGCCAATGCTCCTGTGCCTTTGCGCAAATAACAATACCAACGATTGTTCACACAAAAATCCCACTGTATACTAACCAGTGTACCAACCACCATCACAACAACGGCTGTCATGCACACAAACCACCTCCTCTATAAAGGACCAACCACCAATTACAATTCCACTCTCCAGTACCTCAATGATGTCATACTGGCCCACCCACAGGATCCGGAAGCAGCTACCTTTTTGACCTCTGTGACAGGTAGAACCCTCTCCACCACCAAGAAGCCTCATCCTGCGTTCTCTTCTTCGTGTTTTCTTTAAGGCCCTAGTGTTCCTTGAGTGTAATCTCAAACGGGCCAGGTTACTGTGACAAAGTAACCTTATAACTTCAGTGCAACGTTCAAACACCCCAAACATCCTACGCAAACCACGCTACGCAAACTTAGCTCACAGACCAATGATACAATTTAGAGTCATTTTTTTTCTATCACTGCATAACCCTTGTACCTTTCTCCAGCAGGTCCTTGTTTATATTTATGTATGCCACTGCTCTTTCATGTACATTCATGTATAATTCTTTGTTCACCATGTTTTTTTTCTCTTTTGTTTTTGTTTCTACTATTTTGTAGCTAGCAACTTTTTCTCTCTCTCTCTCTCTCTCCCCTTTCTCCCGGATGTTTTTTTTTTTTGGCACAAGTGCTAGAAGGGTAAGAGGATTTCTTAGCCCTACTGCTCCATTACCACGTCGCCTTTTTTGCGGCGAGGGGGGAAGTGTTACGTTACGGAATTGTTTCCCGTGCGAGCTAATAGCGAATTGACCCCTTGCACAGGCCCTCCGCCCCCCTCTCCCCACACCGCGCGGCGCCGTTAGCCAAGCGCCGAGCGGCTCCCCGCACCCATTCCTTCGCCGGCCTTCGGCAGAACAACTGTGTTCCCCGTGATTCGCGCTAGTCGCTCTCCGTGAACTAACTTCACGATGTATTATTTGAATTGTGCTTTGTGCCCAGTACCTAGCCAGACGGCTGACTCCGCATCTCCCGTTATGTGAGTACCAATCTACTCACCTCCCACACCGTGTGCTATGAACTACTTCTAACTTCACTAAACGTGTAGAGAGAGAGGAGAAAATTCTCGTTAGGCTAGCAGTGTAGTTAACCATGTGTTTCGTGTACCACCCTGTTCTGTTTTTACGAATAAACCCTTTAAGTGCTAAAACTGTGTTCTGATTGAGGAAGGAGACCCGGGGATTGTGAGGAAAGGAGGCGGAGGAGGAATTGCCAAGCGAACCACAGGCACTCGCCCTGTTTTTAGGAGGAACCTTGCTTGCGTCGACTCTGAGCTAGTCGTCGGCCGTGTATTGCGTGTCCTTTACAGGTGTAGGGTTTAGCAAATGGCCGCAAGTAGTGGCAATGCTAACAACTGCTTATTTATAATTATTATTTTTTTTATATTAATTTTTTTATTAATTTTCGGGAAATCAACAGTTTACATTTATTTCAGTTTGTACATAGTATTAAATTGCCAAAATAAAACCAATTATAGATTTCCTCCTTATGGAATATAAATCTCTAAAAGGATTCCTATCGATAACTGATATACTTTTTTAAATTTGCTCCACACAGGAGACCCTGAGGATGATAATTTCCCTCAGAGCATCATCAATGGTCATCAATGAAAAGGCCCACTGAGTCATTAAAAGGTGTGAGGGGTGGGTAGGAATCTGGATGTCAATGTGTCTAGGAGTGACGGACGTTTGAATTCATCCATCGATCTATCTATCTGGTGATGGGTCGAGAGAGTCCGGCTGGAGAGATCAAAAGGTCTCCCTCAACTAGTCTATCCCGATCTGGCCTGCCATGCAGTTGGCGGGTAGCCTTATCCACTGCCCGATGATGAGTAGGCCCACTGAGTCTGAGATAATATATAACCTTTCGTCTTGAACCCTGACATCCCTTCTATACCTTAAAATGTAGCGAACAACTTAGGGTGACCTGTGGCGTAGGTATTGGCTATCCAATAAATGGTTTTCGAGGCAGCGGTACCCATACCCGCCTCCCGAATTGAGTACATGAAAATTATAGAGAAAAAGAAAATAAACCGTTTGGGTTAGATATTTCCCCTTGCGAAAACGGTCATCAAATGCTGGTTAAAATTGATATTTATTAAGTAGGTACTTGTTCTATGGGATTACTTCTAGGCAAGTACCTACCTAATTTTATTATTTTATTTCTGTTTCATTATTCGAATTAGTTCTATAGAAGAAAACAAAAGTAGGTAGCTTAAATGTCTTACGAAAAAAATGTGTTCCAATAAGCAGATCACAATGTAAATCCTATAAAAAATCAGGATTATATAAATAAAAGAATAATAAATTACGACCAGATAAACAACACAAAACAAGCGTTTGATTTACAAAAGTGAGTACCACAGAAAACCTCCACCTGAAATCAAACAAGAGCGTAAAAAACGCCATATAGTCCTTCGATAGCCAGATGAAAACCAGCAAATCCAGCCAGAAGTCCGGTCGTACATCATAAGGTATTAAGGCATAAAAAATAATAATTTTTGTAAAATCACGCGTAGAATTCGCCACCAAGAGCCACTCTTTTTGCGTGATATTATAATCTAATTATATTATATTATATATATAAGGTGGTACAAACAAAAGGTTATTTTAAATAATTTAATGTGTATGTTTGTGTAAAAAATTCTTCATTATGCCACAAACATTAAAATCACTGGTAAAGAAGCGCGGTGAATTGAAAGCACAATTAACACGGTTTAAGAATTACCTACGAAGTAATTCAGTTGATGTAATAGAAACGGAAACAAGATTAGAGGAGGTAAACTCATTGTTAAATCGCTTTAAGAATATACAATCTCAGATCGAAGAGTTTGATAGTAACTCAGATGAAGCAGATAGCCAACTTGAGTGTTTTGAATTAGAATATTATCAAGTAGTGACGTTAGCAAAAAAATCCATAAAAAGCATTGAAAAAATTGATGATACTAACAATATTAAAATCAAATTACCAACGTTTTCGCTTCCAGAATTTAGTGGTGATTACTCGAAATGGTTATCTTTTAAGGATGCTTTCATCACATTAGTGGGTAATAACAAATCTTTAGATAATTTCCAGAAAAATTACTTTTTGCGTGACTGTTTAAAAGGAAAGGCCTCAGAAATATTAGACGCACTTGAAATTACCCAAGACAATTTCGAAATAGCTTGGCAGGTTTTATCAAATAGATTTGAAAATAAGCGTGTAAAAGCTAATCAACATTTATATTCATTGTTTAAGCTCAAGGAATTAAAACAGGAAAGTCACGTCGCCTTGAGAAATTTATTAGATCAAACACAATTACATTTGAATTCATTGAAAAACATAGGTCTACCCACGGAGTATTGGGATGTAATAATAATTTACATTTTAGCCAACAAATTAGATTCCAATACCCGGATCTATTAGGAACAATATCCAACTAAAGAAAAAATACCGACATTGCAAGAATTTTTAAAATGTTTGACAGATCGGGCGATAGTATTGGAAGCAACGGAAGCAACATGTTCCACAGCCAAACCTGTATTTGCGCATCATAAACCGTCAAGTTACAAAAAGGAATCTTCAGTTTCATTATTGTCGCAAAGGTTGAAATGCATTGTTTGTAAGGAAAATCATAAGATTTATTTCTGTAAACAGTTTTTGAAAGTAAACCAACATGAACGGTTTGAGAAAATCAAGCAATTACAAGCTTGCATCAAGTGTTTAAATGTAGGTCATTCAACTAAAGAATGCAGGAGTAAGAATAATTGTAGAACTTGCAATAAGGCAGGACACAACACGTTACTCCATATTTTCCCTAAAGAGGATCAAGACACTGAGAACAGCATGGATCAAGTACCAGTCTCAAACCATTCCAACTTTGGAGAAACAGAAAAAACAATTTTGTTATCAACGGCAATGGTGAACGTAAAGGACAGTAATGGAATTATTCATTCAGCGAGAGTATTGTTGGATAATGGTTCTCAGGTGAATTTCATAACTGAACGATTTGCTAAAAAATTAAACATAAAGTACAAGTCATTAAATATGCCGGTCTCTGGGTTACATAATAATATAACAAATATAAAGAAGAGCATCTCGTTTGAATTTTCATCAATAAACTCTAATTACAAAAAACTTGTTACTTGCTTGGTATTTACAAGAAATCACCAGCAAGTTACCGCAGACCTCTTTTCCAAAAAGAGAGGCAAACATACCACCAGGATTGAAATTGGCCGATCCTGAATTTTCCACTTCCGGTCATGTGGATATATTACTCGGTTCCGAACTATTTTGGGAAATGCTGACCATTGACCAATTGAGATTAGGTACAAATGGACCTACGCTGCAACGCACTGAACTTGGATGGATATTATCCGGGCCAATTAGAACGTGCACTACAAAAAAGGAGCAAGAATCATCCTCATGTCACTTATCGTTAAATATGATTCACAATCAAATTGAAAGATTTTGGAAACAGGAGGAATTGGTGTCCATCAAGCACCAAAATTATGAAGAAAAGGCATGTGAAGAGAGCTTCACGTCCACCCAAAAAAGGGATGAAAATGGGCGTTTTGAAGTAAGCTTACCATTCCGACCTTGTATAGATCAAATAGGTACTTCCTTGCCTATGGCAAAAAAAAGATTTTTAAACTTGGAAAAGAAATTATCTTCTAATATGGATTTGAAACTTCAATACATTAAATTCATGGAAGAATATGAAAACTTAGGTCATATGACAAAATTTGAACCAGTTTCAAATGAAGAAAAATCATACTATTTACCTCATCATGCAATCAAAAAGGAAACCAGCAGCACTACCAAACTAAGAGTGGTGTTCGACGGCTCCGCAAAAACCTCCAGCGGGATATCAATAAACGACGCGTTAATGGTTGGTCCAATAATACAAAATGATTTATACACCCATTTGTTGAATTTTAGAAAATATCAAGTGGTATTGACGGCTGACATAGAGAAAATGTACAGGCAGGTCAACATTAGAGAGGAGGACCGCGTCTTCCAAAAAATACTTTGGCGAGCATCTCCAGAAGAGGAAATGGGCCACTTCAAGTTAAATACGATAACTTATGGTATGGGACCGTCATCTTTCTTAGCCACGCGTTGCTTGAAGCAGCTGAGTATGGAAAACGCACACTTGTATCCTGAAGCTAGTCTCATTTTAGAGAAAGATTTTTACATGGATGATCTAATTACAGGGGGAGACGATGTAGAATCCTGTAATTTGTTAAAAGAACAGTTAATCTCCATAATGAATTCGGCCGGTATGAACTTAAGAAAATGGCGGTCTAATTCTTCTGATTTGTCATCGGAGGCCGGTCAGGCCACTGATATGGTAATTTTGGACAAACCAGAAGGAGAAAAAATTCTAGGCTTAGCTTGGAATTGCCAAAAAGATAGTTTTTTATATCACGTGGTACTACCGTCACATCCTATTTATAATAAACGGAATATTTTGTCGCTGATTGCTAGTATTTTCGATCCATTAGGTTTGCTAGGACCAGTAACCGTGAATGCTAAACTTATTATGCAGAGATTATGGCAAGAAAAGATATCTTGGGATGAAGAAATACCTATAGAAATTCTGAAGCTTTGGAAAAAATATTTAGAAGATTTAAAAGGTGTAAATTCTTTTCAAATACCTAGAAAAATTATATGTAATCAAACTGTAAATATACAATTGCACGGATTTTGTGACGCATCCCAAAAAGCATATGCTGCTTGCGTATATATGCTATCCATAGACCAATCAGGAAAACGGCATTCTCAATTAATCACAGCTAAATCAAGAGTAGCTCCATTAAAAACCATTTCCTTGCCTAAATTGGAATTATGTGGTGCTGTTCTGTTAACAAAAGTTGTTGAAAAAGTAAAGGAATCCCTACTTATACCTTTGGATTAAACATTTTATTGGTGTGATTCCACTATAACTCTATGCTGGATAGGAAATCAACCAGCGCGATGGAATACATTCGTTGCAAACAGAGTTGCAGAAATACAGGAAAGAAGCGAAACCAGTCAATGGAAGCATGTCAACTCCGAAGATAACGCTGCGGATATTTTATCAAGAGGAACCAGTGCTAAAAGTCTATTTTCTTCAGAAATCTGGTGGAGAGGTCCTAATTGGTTAACTCAAGATGAAGTAACTTGGCCGAACTATAAGGAAATTTGCATCCATCTACCGGAATTAAAAACCAAAATAAATTTAACCGTCAGTATGAATAAAGGTTGGGAATTGTTTTATCGTTTTTCCTCTCTCACGCGTTTACAAAGAGTAACTGCTTATATCCTACGTTTCATTAATAATACAAGAAAAACACATACATTTAGCGGACAACTTTCTATAATAGAATTAAACAAGTCATTACAATCATTAATAATAGTCGCTCAATCTTATTCATTTTCAAATGAAATTAAAAAATTAAAGGCGGGAAAAAACTTGGATAAAAGCAGTCATCTCAAATCATTAAGCCCATTTATACATATGGATTTATTGCATGTAGGTGGGAGATTATCCAGGGGAAAACTGATACATGAAGCACAAAAACATCCGATATTACTACCTCACGATCACCCTCTAACAAGGTTAATCATTAAACATTTTCATTATACAAATTTGCATGTAGGTACTCAAACGTTACTAGCACTTATTAGGCTAAAATATTGGCCTATAATGGCAAAAAATGCTATTAAAAAAATACTCAAAAATTGTATTGTATGCTTCAAATGCAGTCCAAAAACAAGTCATCAAATAATGTCCGATCTTCCAGAGGATAGAGTGTCACCATGTAGATCGTTCTCTGTTACAGGACTGGATTACGCAGGGCCAATCTTAATAAAGTCTGGAATCAGTAGGAGATCTAATTCAGTCTTATATCTGTTTATTTATATGCTTCTCTACTAAAGCAGTTCATTTAGAACTGGTCACCTCTCTGACTGCAGATTCATTTCTTAATTGTTTAAAGCGTTTCATTTCTAGACGTGGAAAACCTAGTAAATTGTATTCTGATAATGCTACTACATTTGTTGGAGCGAATAATGAATTGAAAAATATGTATAATTTATATGTCTCTCAAAAGGAAATAGCTAATTACTTAACTAACATGTCTATTCAGTGGGTTTTTATCCCACCTAAAGATCCTCATCATGGAGGTCTTTGGGAATCTAACATAAAAAGTGTGAAATATCACGTAAAAAGAGTGCCAAATGTCTCTTCATTAACATATGAAGAGATGTGTACGTTATTATACCAAATAGAGTCCTGCATAAATTCTAGGCCTTTAATTCCACTATCCAATGATCCCCTCGACCTCTTCGCACTTACTCCAGGTCACTTTCTTATTGGTGATAGCCTGTCAGCTGTAGCTGAACCTGACCTACAACAGATTCCCATAAACAGACTTAATAATTTCCAAAAACTAAGCCAGCTAAGACAGAGCTTCTGGTCAAGATGGAGAATTGAATATCTGGGAGAGCTGCAGCAAAGGACTAAATGGACGGATGGGAACAGGCGACAACTAAAGACTGGGGACTTAGTTATCATCAAAGACGACAACGCACCACCAAATTTATGGAGGATGGGACGTGTCATCGCCACTCACCCTGGACAAGATGGGATAACCCGTGTAGTCACCTTGAAGACGCAGCAAGGGTCTATGAAAAGACCCATTACCAAATTGTGTCTTCTACCGATGGACGATGCTATCACATCTTAGAAGACCTGGATCAAAATAAACCACTAACATCTAAGAAGAGCAGTATCAAAAAGAAGTCATCTTTACTAAGGCCAAGGATCAAAAAGAAGCCATCTTTCTTGAGGACAAGAACTGCAGAGGCTATCGATCTAGGATCAAGAAGATGAACCTTTTTTAATTTAGTGTTATTTTTTTTTTTTATGCTTCTTCTAATGATTTACTTCAATTTATTATTTTATTGTTTCTAAACTAACTACAACAATCAATGAATTACGATATATGTATTAGCTAGTTTCAGCTCTCTTTTTATTTTTAAGAAATAATTTAATCTTTCCAATTAAAAAAAATATATATTCTGACAAATAATAATAATCAATTTTAACTTTTATATGGTTCTAAAAAGAAGTTTCATTTAATTTCAGCCCTTTTTGTCGGGGAGCTATGGTTAAAATTGATATTTATTAAGTAGGTACTTGTTCTATGGGATTACTTCTAGGCAAGTACCTACCTAATTTTATTATTTTATTTCTGTTTCATTATTCGAATTAGTTCTATAGAAGAAAACAAAAGTAGGTAGCTTAAATGTCTTACGAAAAAAATGTGTTCCACTAAGCAGATCACAATGTAAATCCTATAAAAAATCAGGATTATATAAATAAAAGAATAATAAATTACGACCAGATAAACAACACAAAACAAGCGTTTGATTTACAAAAGTGAGTACCACAGAAAACCTCCACCTGAAATCAAACAAGAGCGTAAAAAACGCCAAATGCTCTCCTACAAATTACTCTTTGTCGTTAAGGACTGTTTTTATACTAGATAGATGAAATATTAAATTAAAAAAAAACAGTTACAAAGTCAACTTCTGTACTTTATAGAATACTTGTATTAAAAAGGTTCTCCTTCGCTTACAACAAGTACCTAATAATCTATAGACGACTGGAATATGAACCATATTCGTATGAACGAATAAAGTTTTAAGTGCCTGATGACTTATGTGATCCCGTTTTGGGTCAAATTCTACTTAAAAATTTATGGTGATGGAATCCTTTTTTGAATTACCCGCTCACTACTAGGTCATACAAATTGATAGATTTTTTTAAAAACTGGCAGTTCATAATTTAAGTAACTGTTTTAATATTTACAAAACCGCCTCGAATATGCAGACAAGTTACAATATATTCAATCTAAATTAAAAATATAAATGACAAAATGTAAATTAAACCTTATGGTAATTATTTATAAAACCATGTGAACTGTTTATTTACGTACTGTTTGTTTCAAAAATACAAAAAATAAGAGTAAAGTGCATTGTATTCTAAATTAAAAAAAAACTAACGATAGTCCTCTGTGTCCTCCCTCCTACAACCTGATCTCTTCATGACCCAGGTTCACTCCTTCCTTACCACAAAAAAATCCTCCACACAGCATCCCTAAAGATCACTTAAGAGCCTGGCGTTATGAAACTATTTCCTGTACTATTCATCCGATTCCAATGAAACTTTGGTGAGTTGTTGGGTGAAAAGGTTTCTATATATACTGGTGGGCTCTGGCATTTTGAAATTAAATTAATATCTAGACATTGCCCGCGCCGAAATGCAAATTACATAAAACTAGCAGAACCGGCCACACGTTGCTGTGGCTAAAGAAACCTTTATAACCAACGCCATCCATCAAATCTACACCGCCTCAAGTCTGCTCCCCGTTGCCCGCTGCCGCTTGGCCAGATATAGTATTATGTATTTCAACCAATTTACACAAAACCTTAACAAATTATATACCTAAAAACCTTCCTCATGATCATGAATCATTCTATCTATTGATGATGTAGTTTAAAAGAACTAAGCGCACATTCAGCCTGAGCGACTTCATTTTATATTATGTAAAGATTCCCTCGATAGAAAAAAATCGCAAAGTATGCTCCAAAAATTATTATAAACAAGTTTTTTTCAGTTACTTTACAAGTCATATGTATGAAAAAAAAGTGTTTCTTTAAATGCTGTTTAAGACCATGCCCGCGAGATTTTTGCTCTATTTTAAACGATTCGTGTTTTATTAAACATTTTCGCAATTTTCGTATCGATTTTGTCGCTGTAAATGTTAGCGCTCTCCTCTAACATTCGTACTTTCGTATCTCTCCATCTTCTTCTTTTCGGGCCCGGTTGCGGAGCCTTAACCAGTGATTTCTTTTGTCATAATTTGCTTTTTCATCTTCAAACACGATAATCGTATCATCGGCAAAATACTCGTATACTATGCCACCGTGTGCCACCATTATAAGTTGCACGTTGCACGTGTGCCCTTGAAGTTTCAGGCCATGTGCATAATGGAAGAGAAAACGTGACAAAATATAAGAAGAAATCTTTTTAAACCATGAAATCGATAGATTGGTTTTGATTTAGATATTTTAATTTCACCAATTCTGTGAGGCTTTCATAGTCAATTTATCTCACCCATATTAAGGACATGCTTGGATTTTTCTAAGAGTCTAAAAGCTTGAATTGCCCAAAATGACCAATTTTTTATTCACTTGTTTTATTTTCGTATAATTACAAATCTTCCGAAATAAATATGTATATGAAATAAATATACTTAAGGATTTCGTGGGCTCATTTGATGGGGATCTATTATTCCCGACTGACAGGCCTGGAATGAGAGCGATTACATGTAGAGAGTAAAGAGGTTGGGTCTATCGCGCCTGTGTGCTATGTCAGTATGCTACAACTATAGGGGGCTCATAAGTGATCTTTAGGGATGCTGTGTGGAGGATTTTTTTGTGGTAAGGAAGGAGTGAACCTGGGTCATGAAGAGATCAATGTTGTAGGAGGCAGGATACAGAGGACTATCGTTAGTTTTTTTAAAATTTAGAATACAATGCACTTTACTCTTATTTTTTGTATTTTCGAAACAAACAGTACGTAAATAAACAGTTCACATGGTTTTATAAATAATTACCATAAGGTTTAATTTACAAGAAAGGTATCGAAGTTAATATTATTCTAAGTAAATTTGATCATTATTAGACTGTTATTTTCCTAGTGGTTAGGCAATTTCACAATACATAGCTACACTTACCTACATACTTCTCTATACATCTCAGACCCTGTGCTTGTTAGTATTGTCACATGTTCCTTCCTACCCATCACTATATACCTACCTGTCATTTTATATTACCCACATCACATCATTACTCATACTTCTCCACATAAACATCTATATTCCGATACCGCTTATCGTTTACCGAATTCGCAAACTGAATCCCGAATACCGCAAGTAAAGTACCGCAACAACATTAGTTATACAAGTACATGAAACCCGCCAAGGTAGAAGGAAGTGCCAGCAGAATGTCCTTTTTTCCTTTAAAATCTCTCTACTTATGCATTGGTCTTTTACACACATTTCACAACATTCAAGGTCCTTCGATATCCACACTCCACAGCCGCATAAAAAACACATCACCTAGTAAGTATTTGATTTGCCAACATATTACTACAGATCTTCAAAGTACATACAAGGTAGTGATGGAGTAAATTGGTTTCATTCAAATTTTAGAAGGTGAAATCCCGAACGATCGTTCTTCAATTAATTGTGTTATTTATTTCTTCCAGTTCCGAATTACTGATTTCACACAAAACTTGCACAAATAGATCGCACTGATAGTTCTTCCAGTATTGATCAATTCTAGGCAGTTTTTTACTATTTTCTCAATAGATCGCTGCCGGCCGCGTCAGTTGTCGTTAGATGTGAGTGGTTTGGTTTATTTGTGAGTTAAACCGTCAGCCATTCGAATACGGCGCACTGTGGAGCCAAAAATCTCATTTCGATACAGTAAACAAACAAAAAAATTAAAAAGTCGCTTTATTTGTATAAGTATGAGTAATGATGTGATTTTTTTTTTTTTTTTTTACAGTGAATACCGCACAAGAATCTCAACTGCTCCCGTCTGGAGCCAGTGAGACTATGGCATCCCCAATTGAGGTATGTTGTGAGGCTGAAGGTAGTGGAGAGGGGAAGGAGGTGGGGAAGAGGAAGGTTGGGAAGTACCTGGCTATTCAGATCTGGTCACTAAACACGGCTAAAGCCATTTTCAAGCAACGTTTCAATTCTGAATGGTGGTCTTACACCAGGGCGATACTGATAGTATCTTCCACTCTGGAACATGCCGCAAATATACTATATATTATTTTTAATTAATTAATTGTGAAATAACACAAATTAATCAAATAAAATTTATTTGCGCATGCCGGGTTCGAACCCGCGACCTCCGGAATGTGAGTCAAGAGTCTTAGCCACTGGACTACGGAGGTCGTCGATGTGGGTAATATAAAATGACAGGTATATAGTGATGGGTAGGAAGGAACATGTGACAATACTAACAAGCACAGGGTCTGAGATGTATAGAGAAGTATGTAGGTAAGTGTAGCTATGTATTGTGAAATTGCCTAACCACTAGGAAAATAACAGTCTAATAATGATCAAATTTACTTAGAATAATATTAACTTCGATACCTTTCTACAAAATTTACATTTAATTCATGCTGTTAGCTTTGATACAAGACCATGCACTGGATAATTGCAGACTCAAATATGAAAATAGGTTAAACTAATGTTTGGTTGAAAACTTTGGTAGGCAGACCTCTGTTAAATCTAGGGTAATTTCGTACATTTCGAGATAATACCATATTCCAGTGTTTCTCTTAAACTAAATCAATGGTACCATAAATTAATATATAAAAGTGCCGACTCTTTTATTTTAATTTATTTGTTTCATTTTTTCTCCCTTAACTTCGTGTTTTACGTATTTCATATTAGTATGCACCTTCATCTTTTTTTTGGTTTTCCTAAAAACACCAAATTTTATTAATAATTTGACCGTGGTTACCAACTATATGACCAGTGGTTTCTGACATTGTTTAGAGTAAAAAAATGTTATTGAAATTTTGGTCTCAGGTGACATTTTTTATATATATATTTTTTTCTACAAAAACATGAAAAAATAGTAGGTGTTGGACAGGGTTCCATGCCAACTCAGAATGAAACCAACTCAGAAACATCTCAGAAAGGTCATTAAAAGCTAGGAAAAAATAATTTTAAAATAGCCGGTCACCCTAACCTAACTTAACCATTTAACCATTTTTTTATATTTTTTTATCATCACTCTTAATGACCTTACTGAGGTGCTTCTGATTTGGTTTCATTCTGAGTTGTCCGGTCACCGTTGGACAGATGGGTGCGGGGTAAAAAGTTGGGTGGTTACTCGGCTGAGTGACCAGTGACGACAAGAAGATTTAATTTTTTTTTTTGGTTTTCAAGGAAAAAAAATCATCGAAAAGTCACCGAAGACCAACATTTCTTTTTACATTTTTTATTCCAAATATGTCAGGTTTACTGGTTAAAGTAAGTCAAGTACGTTCCTCAACACCCTGTATATCTATATATGTAGGTATTTGGTCAAATTTCGCGAGAAAGGTTTTGAAAATCGTCTTTGCTTGTGGAATATTGTTCCACGACAAATTGTTGTTTACTTTCATTGCTTTGAAATCGATCACCCAGCCGTTTAATATCGGCAGCAAGCTCTTGAAAACTCCTAAAGTACTAAAGAAAGAGGAAAAGTCTCCTGTTTCATTACGGAGATGGTAAAAGAGCCTTGCTCGGTTACTTACTTCTAAAAAAACAATGAGGTCAAAAATAACTAAAACAGACACTTTCATCTCACGTTTATCCCGACGAAAAAATAATTTGTTTTGAAACATATCGAATATTTTGATTAAAATATTATATTTGAGGTCGTCATTGGTCATGTACACCTTATCAGAAGACATATCAGGAGCTCTTGTGTCTGACATGCCTGAGTTACACCAGTAATTTCTAAGCTTAATTGGACTAAATAATGTAGATGGCATTTTGGTCTCCGGTTATTTTGAATATTTTTTCTACTGAAAACATTAAAAATCAGTAATCATTGGACAGTTAGGGTCAGTGCGGGGGATTGTCGAAGATTTTTTTGCTCTTGTTTATTAAAAAAAACGATTTTGAACAAAACTACAAAAATTAATCGGAGACTAAAATAAATAATTTGTTTTTCAAGAATCAGAAAATAAATAATAATTTTTTTGTCAGGAATAGCCTTATCAAAACATCACTAACACTCGATATGAATTGGATAAAGAGGTCTAAACAAATCTCGACAAAATCTAAGAAGAAATAATCGCGGAAACGTTTCAAATAAGCGACGAAGAAGATACCAAAATTATTGAAATTTATCTTTGCTGCATGGCTTTTTTTCAGAAAAAAAAAATTTTGCACTAAACTTATAAAGAAATATGTTTCCGAAAATTCCATTTATTTTGAGAAAAATGTTTTTCTATCATAGTATATATCGTCAAATTTAGACGTTCAAAATACACAACACAAATTGTATAATTCAAAAGGTAAATGTAAATAAAGTACACAAACGTAACTTATTCTCCGCGAAATAATTGTAATTACGGCCCAACGTGTCCATAAAAATCACCACTTCTTGTTATCATTACACAAAAAACATTCAAATGTTAAATGAAATTTTCGTATTGACATAAGCTACCTATCGGATTTCTTCGGCCCAAGTTCGGCCCAATAAAATCATGTAGAGATATTGTAAATACTAGTAGATACTTTACTACGTATAT
Organism: Limnephilus marmoratus; assembly: GCA_917880885.1. Classification (NCBI taxonomy): domain Eukaryota; kingdom Metazoa; phylum Arthropoda; class Insecta; order Trichoptera; family Limnephilidae; genus Limnephilus; species Limnephilus marmoratus. The sequence continues at coordinate 19,807,889 of OU862921.1, read as the reverse complement.
TACCAAAACTAACCCAAGATGTAAGGATTCATAAAAATTAAAAAGTTTATTTATATCAGATGTGTTACACTATTAGTAAAGGGTTGCTTAATAATTTATATTCTACATTGAAATGCATATTTCTTTGCTTAGCTTTGATGATGTCGTATTTTTTTAAAAACGGTTTTCATTCGAATGGTAAATTTTTTGATATTTGTAAATGAACCTGAAGAAAAGACATGTGTTTTAATACTCTCAATTTCACAAAATGCACAATTACAACATCCTGTGAGTTTTACAGATAATTAAAACATAAATATGTCTAAGTATACATTTATAATTCAAAGGCCTAAATAATACTACTTTGGTATAATAAGGAATAAGCTTCCGAGCATAAGAGGATGTTTCTTTCCAGCCGCTTCTTACCTATATTTGACACTAAACTTTAAGTAACTTGTATACTAGCGTGTGTCAATTATTTTAACTTTTGAATTTAGAAACGCCCGGAGTCTCAAAAGTTGTGTCTTGCAAAGAAAATGAGAACTGCATTTAAATTTATTTTTTTAAAAATGGCCCGCTAAAATGCATTGAAAATCAGAAAACAAACCTAAAACCATTTTTTTTTTAATTTTTAATATTTTTTTTTTAGTAATCTAACCTTTTAACGTTTGTTTATTATTAAAAAAATGCGTGTAGCTGACAAAAATGAAAAAAAAGTTCAACTTTATGAATACAAGTAAGTCAACAAGAATTCTGATTTTTTCCAGAAAAAGTGTTATTTTCCCCATTTATTTTTTTAACCAACACATCACATATGCTTAAAAAATTATTTTTTTTGGTTCTTTGTACTGCAGTTATGCAATGAAAAATAAGTTTGGTACAAAATATAAAATATGAACCCTTTGTTTTATTTTTTTTCCAAACAATAATTTTTTTTTTTTACGTTTTCGAATAGCTACAGATCATACGAAACTTTTGAGACCCCGGGCGTTTAAATATAAGGCCATTTGTTTTCTCTCTATGGAGAACGACACACACTATTGTATACCCACTGGAGCGCTTTTTGCCATAATATGGCACTATTTAAAATACCTCGGATTGCTTTGCTGCCAATTTTGGCAAATTTTTCCTTATTTGTATGTAATAAGGTAGAAGTTAACAATTTCATAATTTTTTTTATAATTCCTACGAATATGTGATAATCGACAAAAGATAGATGAATTCATTGGCTATATTGAACTATAATCAGTTTGTATGTCTCCATATTAAAATTTGGAGGTATGATTTTTTAATGTTGGCGGAAAATATTTAAAATCTTCACAAAAACATCTTGTGCCATCGGAGGAAAAAGTTTTAAATTGCGATGTCGCTCCAGTGGAAACTTCGGACAAATAATTTGTTAAACTTTCTCTATTCGAAATCGAACATTTTAAAATTATTTATGGTTTGTTTGTTTATGATACAATTTATTCGGGTAATATTTCGAACTCGCAGTAATCCTAAAATGCAGTATTTTTCTTCACCCCAATTGCAAAAAGTTGTATTTTATAGTAATTAAAATGAATCTAAAGATTTTTTATAAAAATACATTCGTATGAAGCGTGTCAGAAAAATTACCGGAATAAGTTGTATCATAAACAAACAAAACAATATACAAAATTATAATATTCGTTTTCCCGAAATATCCCGAAACGTCAAAAGAGAAAGTTCCACGAAATTTCCAAAGTAAACAAGTAACTTAAAGTTTATTCACAAATAGATGAATAGCGGTCGGATGGAAACATCCCTTTATGTTCAGAAGCTTATTTAACATCCGCTAACTTGATTGAGAAAGCTTTTCCCATGGTTGTTTGAAAGCTCACAGATTTTGCAAGCTCAGTTGCCGTTACAACGGTGTAGCGGCTGGTCGCTTTTAACGGAAGCTCGTTCGCCTAACGCAATCTAACGAAAATTTACGAACAAACGAAAAGTTCTATCGGTTTGTAAGAAGTTTTTTAAGAAAATCTACATGAATGATTTCTTTGTTGTTTGGAAAGTAAATTAATTCAAAATTGAACACGTGCATAAAAAAAAACATTTTAAATAATGATTCCTTAATTCTGAGGACCCATTCAAGTATTTTGTTCAAATATATTTATTTTTTAACTATAAAAAAGATTTCTTAAATTTATGCTTTTAAAAAAATAACATCCAACGAGTATGAATAATAAGGGTTCGTAAAAAGATGTATTTTTTTATAACTTAAATTAGAACAATGAAATAAGATAATAATAAAAATAAAAACCCTGCTTAATAATAAGGATTAACCTATTGAACTTCTGACAATTGTCGTTATTTATTTTCGGGGTGTTATGCCGTGTTGCGCTACCTCCTCCTTTAGCCGGCAAATGTCATCTGTCCTGACGATGTACTCTGTAACGCTGTTCAAAACGTTAGCTAAAGAAGGAGGTACCGCAACACGGCGTAACACCCCAAAAATAAATAACGATAATACTTTTTGCCGTGAAAATCTAAAATCATACCCTTCTACAATTGGTCTGGCTTCTGATCATTCGACATTTCTGTAGAAAATGTTAAATTATATTCCCAGATTTCTATTTCGCTAACAAGAATATATTTTTTTAAAGTAAAAACTGTTCAAACGCTATTAAAAATATTAAATTAAAGAGTTTTAATGGATTCATAAGTCTGCAAAAAGTTTAAAAATAAAGCCTTTCTTCCCATTCTTCATAAATTCCGTTCTTCTTTTAAATATTAATCAGGAAAAGTTTCCCAATAACAGCCAACAAACAACTCCTGCCAACAGAATAATTAAATAAATTAAAATAATCTACATAACAAATATTAATTTATTCATCGCAGAACCTGAAAAATAAATCATTGATTCTCTTGTAGGCTTTTTTTAATTTCTACCAACATCTTCGGAAAAACGGTGAGTAGAAAAGTAAAATGTGTTTAAGATGATTTAATAAATATTCCAGGTGTTTGTACAATATAATATGGCAACATAATGTGTGAGAAAAATATAATTTGACCATTTGCATGAAAAAAAAATAATTTATCTGTTCATAGTTATAATAAAATACATTAGGTATAAAAAAAATTGTTAGGTATAATAAATTTCAGAGATTTCCAGAATGAAATATTTATTTTACATATATTTTTCATTACATGGGTGCAATAAGTGATATACGTTACTAACAAAAATATTTTTTTACTCGAAATATTCTGAACAGATTTATTTTTAAAAAATGTGCTTGTCGAAAGGGGTGTTCCAATAAAACGGTGACCCGACATTTGCCCCCCCCCCCCCCCCCCCCGCAATGGTATTTACTGTAAAATTATATTTTTTTGTGTATTACTTACCAATTTCAAACGTAAAATCGACTTAAAAATTCCCCTTAACAATAAATTGTCGATCTCAATTTGGGAGGCGGGAATGGGTACCACCGCCCCGGGAACCTTTATTGGATAACCAACACCTCTGCCATAGGTCTCCCCAAGTGGTTCGCTACGTTTGGTGATTTAGCAGGGGTGCCCGGGTTCATGGGGTGAGGTTTGTCCAGGTCTTGGATGACCAGGATACACTGAACCCCAGATTCCTACCAACCCCTAAACCCTTTTCCTTCCCAGAACTCTCCTCTCCTTCCTTTCCCTAAAAAAAACCCCTCCACACAGCATCTCCAAAGATGACATAGGCCCTGAGGGAAATTATTTTCCTCAGGGCCTCCTGTGTGGAGCTCATGTAAAAAAAAAATAAAAAACAGTGTCGATTTTTTTGTACTTGTGCGGTGGTATACACAATATATAAAGAAGCAGATTTTTTCCTTGCATTTAGATGAAAATATGTTTCATACTGACATCAGAAAAACCCTTACCAAAAGTTCATTTAAAAGTAAAACCATTGATTACCTCCAATAAACACCTCTCACTAGTATTTCAAAACATATTTACATTTATGCCATGTATATTGTATATTAGTGTGTGTCAATTATTTAAACTTTTGAATTCAGAAATGTCCGGGGTTTCAAAAGTTGCGTCCTACAAAGAAAATGAGAACTGCATTTAAATTTATTTTTTTAACAATGGTTATTAGCCCGCTAAAATGCTTTGAAAATCAGAAAACATACCTAAAACATTTTTTTAAAGAATTTAAATATTTTTTTTTATTAATTTAAACTTTTAACGTTTGTTTGTTATTAAAAAATACGTATAGATGAAAAAATGAAAAAAAGCAAGTTTTAATAATACAAGTAAGTAGACAAATGTGTTATCCAGATTTTTTTATTTTATATTATTTTATTTTTAATTTTTTTATTATTTTTAGTTTTATTTTTTTTAAAGAAAGACAAACATTCCCGGGTTACGAATAACCCAACAATGTTTGAAAATCTCCTACTAGCACCACAGAAAGCCGAAAATGTTGCTTATGTTCTGATGGAGGACTTAGCCAGCCGAGGAATCGAACTCGTGACGCCCGAGCGCTATGCCCACTCAACCACTGACCAGTCGATCAGTTACTTTATCCTTTTATATTTTTAACAAACGCATCACATACGTTACAATTTTTTTGTGTTCTTTGTAGGTACTGCAGTTATAGAATAAAATTTAAGTTTGGTACAAAATATAAAATATGGACCCTTTGTTTTATTTTTTTCCAAATCACGAAATATTTTTTTTCCAAAATTTCCGGCCATTTTAGCGGGCTAATAGTGAACAATAATTTAATTTATTTTTACGTTTTTGAATAGCTACAGATCATACAAAACTTTTGAGACCCCGATCGTTAAAAAATAAGGCAATTTTTTCTCTCTATGGAGAGCGACACAAGCTAATGTATAATATATGTACATACACTACGAACTTCATATATTTACAGTTGACTAAGTTTCACTTGCCTTCTCAGTATCATTTATCAATATTCCTTTTTGTCAAATTGAAATTTAATTGCTTCAAAATTATTTTGTCTTAATCTTCTACATTCATACTTAAATTGTTACAAAAAAAATATTTTTTTGCGTTCTTTCTTCAGTTATGGAATAAAAATTAAGTTTGGTACAAAATAATGTGTACTGATTTTATTTTATTTTTATAACTGTCATTGTCATATTATGAAAACAAAAACCTAGATAACAACCACTCTGTAAATTGCCATCTCAACACAGGCGTTTCGCACCTAGTAAAAAAAATATATGTAAAAAAATACTGATTTTATTTTATTTTTATAACTGTCATTGTCATATTGTGAAAACAAAAACCTTGATACCAACCACTCTAAAAATTGCCATCTCAACACAGGCGTTTCGCATCTAGTGAGATGGGCAATACTGTAATATTAAAATAATGAAATAAATAAATACATTTAATTAAATGAAGACAATATTAGCGAAACTCAATCGAAAATGTGGAGACAAAAAAATCAGAAAAACATATATTGGCTCCTCTGGGACTCTAACCCAGGACCCTTTGCTTACAAGCACTTGCCATGTAAGCAAAAGGTCCTGGGTTCGATTGAGTTTCGCAAATATTGTTTTCGTTTAATTAAATATTACAATTTCAGATTTTACTCATATAGTTAAAAATTAAAAATAAATACTTTTGTAATGCGGTGGTACATCGTCTCTGCACATCCCTTCGGGGTCACTTAGTTATATTTTGTGTAATTAGGTATACCGCATTTTCTCTAAACTGACGGCGCATTGTATATAAGTACGCCCGGGGGCTAATAAGGAATTCCAGTGAAAAATATTCTGGCTTTAAAAAAATATGTTCATATATACCAATAAACGTTGATTCTGAATATATAAGTTCTATTTAATAATAGTAAATGCAGAGTTTTTAAAAAATTATTAAAAAGTCCATTTTTATTCGGGTCGTAAAAACACGCCGTTAAGGTGATGTCACTGTTCGACGTGTCGTGATGCCATCGTATTAATTTATTCGTTTATTTACATACCGTTTATAGAGATTTAGTTGTTGTGTTTATTGAAACATTATTTAAGCCTAAATAATGTTAAAAAAATAAAGGTACCTCTTATTAGTTTATCTCTATCATTGAAAATATTCAAAAACTACTGCACAAAAAAATAGTAATGCTATTTCTAGGGAGAATACTTCGAACAACGGAATTCAAAATGGCGGCAGTAGATCAGCTGATTGCCCGATCCTATACTAATTTTTCAGGAGTGATGACGTCACACGATTCACCATAAATACGGTGTTTTTCGGGGGGTCTTGAAAAATTAAAACTTTGACAATTATTTTAAGTATTAAAACTAACTCTAAAAATAAAAATAAAAATGCAGTTATTTAAGAGCGTTTAACCAGCCAGCGGACGAAAATCCACATTTCGTCGAAAGTTGTTCTTCCGATCGTGCAGGGCGGTTACAATGAGAAAGATTAATTGTTCTCCGTACCAGCTTTTTTAAATTATAACTCAATATCGAATTTATTTCAATCCAAATTAGCTTTAATTTATACCTTCATCCAAAAATGCTGAAAGGCGTGATGATAAAACTATTAAAATAGTGTACTTTTTGTAGTTATTTTTTGATTATAAGTATTTATCATTTTTCAATAATGTCTAAATTTAATAAGAATGTTAAAAAAATCTGAAATATATTAGTTTGTAAGTGCGCAAATAAATACACAAATGGACCAATTTTCGTTAAGAAACACATGTACGTACATATTTTTTAATGAGTTTATTGAAACTAAAATTAAAATTCTAATACATAACTTTGCTAGATAATGTATTGATTTATTTTACTGCATGATTACATTATTTGAAATGGGTGTGGTATAATACAAAAACTTTTTTGAAAATTTAACAAATCTGCCAACGACCTATGGAATAACCTTATTATACTAAAAATTAAAAAAAATTCTAAAAATTTATTACATAACTATGCTAGATAAAAGAACAATCTTTCGAAATCCATTTATAATTTTTTGTGGAAAAGAGTCAATATGTCTAAAAACTTTTTTGAAAATGACGTATTTCCGGCTTTCTCTGGTAATGCCCTCTTAAGTTAGAAGGTCATTATTAAAAAAAATTGGACTGGACTTCTCTATTGCAGGCGGATCAACTGTCATATAATCCAATTAAATGCTCTGACGTTTATAACTTCTTCGTCCACGATGATGATTATCCAAAGAATTTGGAAAAAAATCATTTGTGCCCAAACTCCTTCAGACTAATAATAAAATTGGCTTTTGTTAATTATGTCCAATCATGCATCAATTCTTCCTGCAATTCCAATCGGCGGATCAACTGTCATAGAATCCAATTAAATGCTCCGACGTTTATAACTTCTTTGTCCACGGTGATGATTATCCAAAGAATTTGGAAAAAAAAATCATTTGTGCCTAAACTCCTTCAGACTAATAATAAAATTGGCTTTTGTTGAATATGTCCAATCATGCATCAATTCTTCCTGCAATTAAAATTTCCCATAACATTTTGTCTCATCGCCCCTGAATGAATATTGTCATTTCGGTTAAATTTTTCATTTTTTTCCGGCCTAGAACACCACTGAAGGGTGAAAGCCAGAAACATTAAAAAAACCACTGTCGCAATTTTATTCACATTGAAATAACGACATCAAAGGAGCAATTAATATTTTGGATTGTGGATCACAATAAACCCTTTTACATTAAATCTATTTCAATCAATCAATTATATGCCGAAGTACTCGTATTTGGTCGAATTCATTAAATTTAATGAAACTTGATTTATCATTCATTACCTAATAAATGGATTTCATTGATTTAAATATAATAAAATTGATTAAAATCATGTCGCAAATTTTAAGCTTGACGCTCCTTTAGATCACATAAATTACCTGTCGTTAAATAATATTTTAATATTTCAACTTAAGAGGAATATAAACGCTAGAAATATTTCGAATCTCATGCCTGCAAAATTTTAAAATTGAGGGTCTTTTTGCACGAGGCTAGTAAGCGAAAAAGTGGTTTTTATTTATTTTGTGCATAATTTTATAAGAACGAAAAAAAGTTAGAACATGGAAAACCATAAAAATATCTTAGCCATAAGGGGGTATTTTATAAAAATTGTTTTTTGTATTACTTCATAGTTAAGTCATGAAAAAACATTTTTTTTGGTGGTTTACGCTTATATTTTTTGTTACGTAAATAATAATTTTATTGTAATTCCAATACATAGAAAAGCTAGTAAAAACTTTGATTTATCCGTAGCATATTTTTTTATGTTCATTCTGTAAGCCGATTTGTCGTAAAGATTAATCAAAATAGTATCTAAATAAGATTTCACGTATATATTCATCTTAAGAAAAGAGACGCAAAAAAAACTATCTAACCATTTTAATAAAATTGTTAAACTTTAAATTCGATTGTTAATGAATGATTGTTATGAACTACTAACTGCATTGAATAAATTACACGAACCTGTACGAACGACTAGAAAAAAATTATCATTTTATAATATGAAGAGCTCGCTCATTCCAACTATAGTTTGCATTCCCCAATACAAGTTTTACATACTATTGGAAACAAATTTTTAACCAACACGGATGTATTTGCTAATAATTTGAACTTGGCAAACTGCAAACTCCACACTTGTGAACTATTTCTAACTACTTCTTCTGTAATCGTAATTTCACTTTATGGCGTCATTTTAATTAAATGAAAACAAATCACTTTATATATGTCGGCAGCCGATCGTAAAATCAGGCAGATCTTGATGTGCCTAGCTACTTCGTGAAGTGCCTCAGACGCATCATGACCGGCCTGATTTTACGATTTGCCTGCGACATCTACACCACTTATTTAACCAAAATTATCAACATGTTTCGAAACCAACGGTTCCATAATTTCATTAGTTCTAATGATAATATTAATATTTCAATTTTTTATAATAAAAACTCTCTTATATAACTTTTGAAGGTTATTCCCATCAACGTAATATATCATTGAAGAAGAAGATGACAATAATAATCTAAACGAAAATATGAAAGAGAACAAGACACAGAAAACAGAAAAAAAGACAATGGTCGCAACTGGGACTCGAACCCAGACCTCTCGTCTAACCGGGACGTGCGCGTTAACCAATTTCGCTATTGCCCCTTCTGTCAAGCCCAGACGTCAGACGAGAGGGTTCGAGTCCCAGTTGCGACTATTGTCTTTTTTTCTGTTTTGTATGTCTTGTTCTCTTTCATATTTTCGTTAAGATTATTATGTTGTAGGCCGATCGTACAATCAGGCAGATCATGATGCGCCTAGCCACATCATGATCTGCAGCATAGTGAAATGGCGGTGGATCGTAATGTGCCTGAGGCGTATCACGATCTGCCTGATTTTGCGATCGGCCTGTGACATATATAAGTTGATTTGTTTACGTTTATTTCTTACTAGTCTTTAACTTTCTTTCTGTTAACAACAATTTCGTATGTGTTTTATTAAAATTATCATTGATTTGGAGGATATTGGCCGATTTTATATTTTTGTGTGACATATTCATAGTTTATATTACCTGCCAACATTTTGTTAACTTTTATATTTTATGTCACCTTTATTTTGTTAACTGTTATATTTTATGTTACTTTTATTTTGTATAATATCTTCATTGTAATTTTCGATAAAAATGATGTACCTCCTACATAACATGTAAAAGCGTTTTCGGGCGTTTTGAATAAAATAATTCAGTAATAAATTAATAACGTATACTAAGAAAATTTTCGAGCAAAAACCTGTTATTTGCACTTTCATAAACGCATTTCATTGAATACTTCGTTTTAATTTCAAAACATTTATCATTTCAACAAAAGATTTCTCCTCGGAGAAAAAATCCAACTTTTTCTCCGAGGAACACAAATGAAACTTGTGGTCATTGAAATTTCATACCAAAGTTTTTATGAAATATTATTGCATAATGCATTCATAACAAAAATCTTATTTGAACCTCATCATAACTGATATGTTTTGGCTATTAATGAATATGATTTACAAGATATGAAATTTTGTTATTACCATTCGCCCACTCATTCAGGATATTATGAAAATCGTTGCTAACACATTTTAACGATTTGATAAATATTCGCGTTTCTGCTAAATAAAAATTATCATTACAGGAATAAAACGTGCATGTTTATATTATTTTATCATTAAATATCACACATCAAAAATGTAATTGAGGAGCGTTTTCTCAAGGACCGACAATGATAAAAAACATTCAGTTTTTCATTATTCTTATTTTCTACATAGGTGTCGACGAAATGGCTGATTCAGATATTAAAAAAATCCGTATATTTCCCTGTTTATGTGTAATAGAAAATGCTAAATATAAAAGTGCTATATCCTCGTACCTGCATCTATATTAAAGTAAAATAACTAGGTAGGCATAAAATGTAAAAGATCCATTCTTATCTTATTTTTAAGTATCTGATCTAAGTATCGCATAATATAAAAAAAATAATAGCCCCAGTAATATTAAAAAAATAAACCTTATTTCTGATGTCTTTCACAATTATTATTCACAATTAGGTATTACTACAATTCAATTCAATTTTTGTATGTACGTATTGAACGTAGTTTTTAAAATTAAAGCAATAAGTTAGTAAAAATCACTTTTATTTTTTATACATACTCAATGCTGACCGGGTTTCGCTGGCTGTCGTGGCTTCTTCAGGGCAGGATATTAACTCTTCTGTATTATACTGTAGAGTATTTACTGCCCTGAAGAAGCTATATTAGTAGCAAAACCCGGTTGGCATAAATAAATATAAAAAAATTAAAGTTATTGCTTTATTTTAAATTATAATGACACATCACAAAGTGATTGCTTCGTATGAACAAAAGAAAATAAAATATTTTTTTCAGGGAATTAGGTACCTTAAAAAATTATTCATATGTAATTTTCTGTTTTTATTAAAAACAATAATTTTATGGTAGAGCTAAAATATTTAGGTCGTTACATGTGAAATTGGCGTTTTGCCGTACTGGCAACTTTGATCTCAAATATCTTCTCTTTGGTTAGGAATTCCAAATTCAAATTTATACAGCTATTTACTAATGTAGTTGTGTTTCGAAAATTATAATTCATTTGTTTTTTCCTTAATTGTTTTTTTTTCTTTGCGTCACTTAGTTTACGAAATGGAAAACTTGAAATATCGCCTTATTTACGAGTACGAGATCCACCGTGGCACCAGTGCTGCAGAAATGGCTCGAAGGATTAATGATGTGTATGGCGAAGGTGCCACAAAAGAAAACACAGTGCGTTTTTGGTTCCAACGTTTTCGTTCTGGAAATTTCGACCTGCAGAACAAGCCCCGTGGACGGCCGGAGACCAAAGTTGATAATGAAGAATTGAAGGCTTTTGTGGAAGCGAATCCATCGCAAACCATGTCCGAGTTAGCTGCAGGCTGCGGTGTTAGTGATAAAACTGTTTTAATCCACTTGAAGCAAATTGGGAAGGTGAAAAAGCTTGAAAGGTGGGTACCTCACGAATTGAGTGACGCAAATCAACAAACGCGCGTTAGAATGCTAAACCACACACTGCACAACAGACGGCTACCAAATTAAAGGAGCTTCAATTGGAATGTCTAAGACATCCACCGTACTCTCCGGACCTTGCCCCAATAGATTACCATTTTTTTTCGAAATTTTGATAACTTCTTGCAAGGGAAAAAAATCAACTCCGATGGGGCAGTCCAAACCGCCTTCAAAGATTTTATTGTTTCCCGTCCGAATGGTTTTTTTAGTAAAGGGATCGATGAACTACCTATGAGATGGCAAAAGTGCATAGATAGCAATGGTACATACTTCGATTAAATAAATATATTATATTAAAAAAAAAAATCGACTTTATGTTCCTCCCATACAAAACGCCAATTTCATTTGTAAGGACCTAATATTAGGGTTCCTATTTTTTTTTCAAGTACCTGGTAGTATGTAAATATTTTCTTTTTGGAAAAATTCACAATGTAAGACTTCTTTAAAAACGGTGGTTTTTCACAAATGAATTGAGTTTTCTTATAGTTTATTGAGGTTGCATTTAAATTTTATTATAACATAGTAAAATATTCATTTAAAACCGTCATACGAAAAAAAAGGTTTTTGTAAATTTTTCTCTTCGTGAAAACGCTCCTCAATTTGCCTGCGGTGTTCGAAAATAAAAATTTTCTATTTTGGAAACTCTGGCAACCATATTTTGGAGCTTAAAATTAAATTCTTTTCTTTTGATTTCAAACCAAATTTTTAATAATCGCTCTTGATTTTATTTTTCTACTATTATTTAAACTGTCAAAGGTGTCAAAGTTAATTGGTTTGACATATTCAAAATTAACAAACCAAATGTTTCACTAAAAAGATGTTTATTAGTACATTGATAGATATATTTCTTAATATTTTCCAAACAGGAAGCCCTGAGGAAAAAAATATCTCAGGGCCGATGTCGTCTTTGAGGATGCTGTTGGAAAGGGCTTTCCCCGTGGTATCTCCTACCACTACTATACCCCCTTTGCAATCCTTACCTCTGCCTTTCCCTCGCACCTCACCCCTTCGTCACCTTTTCCCTGCATGTCCTTTCCTTCTTTCCTATGAGTCCTCGTTCCTGCCCTTGCCTTCCTTCCATCTTTCCCGCCTTCCTTCCTCCTTTTCTCCCCTCCAGAGAACCCCACCCCTTCTCCTTCGATCCCCCCCCCCTCTACCGGTTTCCCTCCCCCTCATACTTTCCCTTCCTGCCACTAAACTTTATGAAATGAACTCCTCTTTCAACCAACACGCACGCCACCTATTTACATAAAATTCATAACGCCAGAGCTCACGATTACATTTGCAAACCTTCGCGGTTGTGCGTTCAACAACTCATCAAAGTTTTGTTATTAGTTTTTGGGGTATTATGTCGTGTTACGCTACCTCCTTCTTTAGCCAACGTTTCGGACAGCGTTGCAGTGTCCATCATCAGGGCAGATGTGTATTAAATAAAAAAAAAATTAAATAATTTTTGGCCGTGAAAATCTAAAATCGTAACTCATCAAAGAATTATCGCAATCGGTCGAATGATACAGGAACGTATAAGGGACAAACAGAGAAAGTTCATTTTTATACAAGGTGTCCGGGGGACAAAGTGCACAACTTAATTCACTTTTCTGTATCATGCATGTGTAATAATGTCCTAAAAAAATGCAAAATAGAGTCACATATCACATTATTGTTTATGGATAATAATTTAAATAATAATAAAATTATGAAAATATGGTTATGTTTCTACTATACATAAATGTTTTTAAAAATTAAGCTTTAGAAATGCTTTATTCAAATTTTGGCAATTCCGGATAGTGTTTTTTACTGAAAGAACTTTCCACTCCAGTAAAAAATATTACGTCCATTGTTGAAATTTATAACCACGATCATTCTTTACAAGTGAAAAATCTGGGTTCTCCCATTCGTCATATTATTACCATTGTCCGATTGAAATGAGGCATAATATTTTAATGGTAAGAACAGAACCCAAAAGCATCCCTAACATTTCACTACCCAAGGTACACTGAAAAGAAAATACCTATAAACGATGCTCCTACGTCGATTGAAAGAAAACTGGTTTTCAGTTTACAAATAAACAAATAAAAAATGGCAATGAACCGGCCAACTATGTAGTTTATCTTAGCAAGAAAGTATTTTGATAAAAGAAGTATTAATCCCTCTGATCTAGGCAAACAAAATCATGCGATCAAATTAATATTACCGTTTCATCTTCAATTTCAAACATATTTATTTTTTTTTCATCTCATTTCATTTTATATTTAATTTATTTTTTAACTTGCTTAAAAATTAAATTAATTTGAGATTTAACTATTTGTTTTTTTAAATTAATTTGACATTTTAAAATTAGTTTTTTTAATTAAATGATTTTGTAATTTTACTCATAGGAGTATAACTACAAGTAATTTTTAATTAATGACTACAATAATAGAAAAACTCAATCGAAACAGAAATATCAGAAAAAGATACATTCACATCTGACCATAATGGTCAATGTTAATGGTGGCTCGTGACTTTGAGTGTACTTTGTGAAGTTGACAAATTTAACATGATTGACGAAAGTTCTTTATAAGAAATTTTTCTTTTAATGAAAGGACAAATAACTTTGTTTAGATCACTTTTATTTACATACAATCAACATGTTTCATGAACGATGTTCACATCATCAGGGTCAAATGTATACTGATGTTGAATAATGTTGAAATGATCAGTATACATTTGAACCTGATGATGTGAACATCATTCATGAAACATGTTGATTGTATATAAATAAAAGTGGTGTAAACAAAGTTATTTTCTTTTCATTTTAATAAAATATTATAATGCCATCACAAAGTGAAAACCTTTCTGAAAAACAAAATTTTTTTCAGTCAATTTCAGTTTTGCAGTGCGCTGCACTGATTTCCTTGAAATCTTCATAAAAACCGAATTTCCGAAAAAACAAAGCCGCCTAAAACCACAAAAAAAGCCATTTAATTTAATATTAGTGGTCTAGCACAACCCAAAGTCACAAGCCGCCACTGGTCATTTGATGGTATAGATTTATCCATGATCTGAGGGGTCATTTGACGGCATAAATTTCTCCATGATCTGAGTGGTGAATTTCACCAGATTGTAAGGTAGAATTCATTATATTTCTGTTGACACGCCCACAACAAAATTCTACTAGTTTCTCTATTCAGTGCTCGGCAAGTGTCACTTTAGGTAGCCTTGGTTCATTTAATTCGCTAACTTTTATTCATTTTCACCACCTCGGGGAAAATATAATTCAAAGAAAAGATAATTCCTGTCATTCTCTTGAGGTTTATTTTCTCCGTGATTGTTATTAAGGGTTTATCTAGAATTCTTAGTATAAATATTTCATTCAGTCCCATTTTTATTAAGACTGGGGGAAACAAAACTTCTGGGATAGAACTTTAAGTTTAGATCTGTCCAGATTTCTTCAGAAACTTAAGTTCTAGAGAGTTGTGGCATTTATGTGGGTGGGCAATTTCAGGTTAATGTTGACATTTATAATAGAAGCCATAATATAATGTTATATTTCCGATAGAATAATCCTCCCTTTCTCCTCGGCCTCCTGTGTGGAGCTAATGTAAAAAAATATATATAATGCAACCGGAATCTAATTTTTTTGTTAATACTTAGGTATCCATTATTTTTGTCTGTTTATATACCGATGTGTACTGGCAAAATCACCAATTGGACAATTATTTATCAACATTCATTTTTTTAACTACCTTTCTAACTAAGCATAACTCGATTTCCTCTCTGGGGTAGGAATACTCATATAAGGGACGTACTTGACTAGTGATTCCTGAGATTATTTGGAGTAAAAAATTTAAATGAAATTTTGATCTCTGGTGACGTTTTTGGTGACCTTTTTTTAAAATTTTTTTTCTTCAAAAGAAAACAAAAAAAAATTCTTCCGCATTTTGTTACTGGTCACTCAGCCTGTGATAATTCTCTTTCTTCCCTATTTTCTATATATTATTATTATATTATAACTCTCCTGGTCATCGGCAAGACAGTTGTGTTAATTTGGTTCCTCTACTCTATACTACGCTGATTTTATTCCTCTTTATTTTTTTTAAATTACTCCTGGGCACTTGGCACCAGTCGTGATATTTTTCTCTCTCTTCTTTTCTCTTGGCTCTGATCGATATTTCAACTCCGGTCCCCTTAAAGCTTTGCTAATTAATCCAATAACGTGGTGATTTCCTTCGGCATCTAGCTGGTATAACTCCCCCCCTATTGCAAATCCCGAACTGTCTGTCTGTAAGTAGTATGTACTATTTGGATCATGATGGTGTAAAATAACTGTTTCTAAAAATAATGTTTTCACCTTCTCGAATGCACGCTGTTCTGAGTCACCCACCTCCAAGTTCTATTTTTCTGAAGTAAATCACATAAAACCCGTGCTGATTCCCCATATTTATTCGCGAATCTACGGTAATAATTGCAAAGTCCAAGGAAAGCTCTAACTTGTTTGATTTTCTTGGGTACCGGAAAATTTTTAATCGCGTCTATTTTTTCCGGATCCATTTGAACTCCCAAAGGCGTTATAATATGTCCCAACATACGTACTTCTGTGAATAAAAATTGACATTTTTCGAGTTTACAAGTCATGTTTGCTGCCTCTAACCTCTCAAGTACCGCGTCTACATGTTCAAAATGATCTTCTTGGCTCCCACACGTATATATTATTAAATCATCCAAGTAATTAGCGCAGAATTCTCTCAGTCCTGGCCCGAGGATTTTGTCAATTCCCCTTGAAAAACTCCCAACTGATGTCTTTAACCCCTGCGGTAATACCTTGTATACATACGACTTTCCATTGTACACAAACCCGGTATATTTGCGACTCTCTGGACTGATAGGTATCTGAAAGTAAGCTGAATTTAGATCTATCGCGGTGATGAATTTTACGCCATGAAAACGCTGTATTATCTCAGAAGTTAATGGTGGTTTCTCTACTTCGGCGTGCATTCTAGTATTTAAAAATCTAGCATCTAAAAGTATCCTAACCGTTCCGTCTTTTTTCAAAGTAAATGTTAGGGGACTAGAAAACTGTGTGGCCTCCCTACTGATGATTCCTAGTAACTCCTATTCTCTAATTTTTTTGTCAACCTTATCTCTATAAGCAAAAGGTACAGGATAAGATCTCTTAACGAAGGACGTCTCGTCCGTCATCTTTATTTCGTGAGTGTATAAGGTTGTGAGTCCCGGTCTGTCTATAACTACTTTCTATTTTCCCCACATTTAAATTCAGCTACATATTCGTCTAACCAATTGATACCTAATATAATGGGCCTAATTAACTTGGGTATTGTTAAACATGGCGTATTTATTGTAACATTTTCAAATCGTAGTGGCACTAAAACCAATCTAGATATTCTCTGACTTTTGTGTCCTATAGCTACCTTAATTTGTATAGCTGTTACTGGCATAATCGGATAAAGCGTTTCATCAGTTAAATAGTTTTCGTAGAATTCTTGTGCTACACACGTGATCTGACTTCCGGTGTCTATTAAACAATGAACTTCCGTGTTATCTATATGTGCTTTGGCTTCCGGTAATAACGATAAAGTGCTACCCCTTTCTACTTCCTCATAATCTCGGTCTTCAAAAATGTTGTTAAACCCCCTAACTTCCCTACCCAAATTTTCTTCAATTATTTCCAATTTATTCCATTCGTCAGTTATATGCTGTAATGAATTGACGCATACTTTCACACGCATTTCCTCCTCTGTTCTCGTTTCTTCCGCTCCATCCTTTCGTCTTTTTACATTCCTTTCAGCTTTTACTGGGGCAGTCATTCCTTGTTCACTCTTTCCTAATCCTTTCGTTGGATTCCATCCCCATCTCATCATAATCTTCAATGCAGTGTTGTGTCTTGGCGCCGGCGTCCCTCTTCCTGTGTGAGTCGTATCCATGGAGACTAATGAATCAACCCCCGTCCGTTTCCCGAATTGTCTGCGACCACTAGCTCCTTCCCGGTCGTAGTTACTGTAACTTGTTACTGTGTTACTTTTGGTGAACTGCTAATCTCGGTGCATTTGCTACAACTAGCATTCTCGCCCACACTTTCTATTGCGTGTATCCTCCTTTTTATGGCGCGGTAGCGGTCACGGTATTTGTCCTTCTTGCTAAATTCCTCCCCACTCCTCTTCTTTATGTTCCGTTCTTCTGGTGTACATACCATTGTATCTAGTTTTCGAAGAAACTCAGCGGCAACAATCTCGTCTCCTGATTGTCCCGAAAACCATAGCGATTGAATTTCCTTTGGATAATGTCTCATAATTTCGTCAACTACGCCCAACGGTGTGTCAGTAATTTTCAAAGTCTTAGCTAGTTCCCAATAGTTTGCGAAATGGGTTAGCATAGATATATTTTTCTTGGCATCATACACCCCTTCTGTAAGACGACGGCGAACTTCATTTTTCTTTATGTCTCCCCAATAGGTAGCTAAAAAATCTCGTTCGAAATCTAACATGGTCTCCCATCGTTTATTGTACAATTTCGCCCACGATTTAGCTTCCCCCTTGAAATTCTCCCGTACGACCGACGTTTAAAGGATCCGTACGTTTCACTTTTCTAGTGTACTCTTGTAAATCCTCGAGGAAACTAATGGGATTTTGATTTCCGCCGGAGAATGATGGTCGCTCCTGCTGCGGTAACATTTCCACGACTTGGAGAACGTTTTTCGGCGCATTATCCTCTGCTATCACCGCCACTGTTGCTGGGTTTTCCAACTTCTCGAGCTCCTGCATCTTATTGACGAGCGGTGCTAAAGCTGCCTGAATTATGGTAGTTATATCTCCAATGTTCACTGTTGAAGTCTCGGCTGCAATATTTTCCCCGATTGCTGTCACTAAAGCCTGTGTTCGCCTTCCTGTTGCACGTTTCCCCACCATTTTCTTAAATTTTCCGAGTTTTGCCGGCTAATGTTTATATTTTCTTACTAAGCGACAACCTTATAATCTCTATTTTAATTTTCTAAATTACTTTATGTATATGTTGCCTTTCTTATTCTATTTTTTTTTTTCAATTTTCTCGTTTTTCTTATTTTTCTTAATTTTTTATTCTTTTTTATTTTTATTTTCCTTTACTTCGTTAATCTTATCTTCGTTTTCTTGTTCCTTTTCCTCGGGTTCTTCCTGTAAAATATCATGTGTAAATCTCACTTCACACCCTTGCTTATTTTCGCGTGCATCCGATGTTGTTTCGGTCTCCCCCTCTGGCTGAATGTCTTTTTTCATATCCTCGACTCGTAACTTAGACCTTTTTGATCGTTTAAATATCTCGCGTAATTCATCTCCCGACGGTATTTCCTCAGCTTCCAATCCCGTCGCATCCACTTTCCTCTTTTCCGCCATTTTTTAAGGTTTTAATGAATTTAACTCAATACCAACTGTATACTTAAATATCTTCTTTTCCATTATAAATATACTTATATATATTTATAATTATTAAAATAATTTTTTTTTTTTTTTGGAACCTGTCCCCCTATAAAACACATTATTTTCAATTATATTATATTTGTTTGCATAACGATTGCAACCCGAATTAATCCAACTCTAAAACGCACACTTTATTTCAAATGAATGTAGGTAGTTGTAAAAAAAAAACGGAATGAATATTGCAACCCTATTGTTAATGAATATCCCGTGATTTTCATTCAAACAATAATTATTTATTGTTTAGAATGTCAACCCTTCCTTCATGTTTTGCAATACCTATGGATATTTTCGCAAAATCTGTTTTGAATTCGCAATATCTATCAAAACCTATTTTCGCACATCAATTTGCAATACCTACTGATATTTTCGCAAAATCTTGTTTTGAATTCGCAATACCTACTGATTTTTCGCACATCAATTTGCAATACCTACCGCAAAATCTGTTTTGAATTCGCAATACCTATCACTATTTCCGCAAAATCTTGTTTTGAATTCGCAATACCTACTGATTTGCCGCAAAATCTGCTTTGAATTCGCAATACCTATCAATATTTCTGCAAAATATGCTTTGAATTCGCAATACCTATTACTGCTATTTGTCGTCAATTTTAGAGTTAAACCCCTTTTTTCTCGAAGTCCGAATAGTCAAATGTTCCTTTATATAGGTATATATCTTTAAAACATTCGTCTACAATATCAAAGTTCTCAATTTGCCGCTATCCCCAATCAAGTATCTATGTTATTCTATCTTTTTTTTTTTTTTTTGAATATCCCGTGATTTTTATTTTGTTTAAATAATAAATGGTTATTGTCTAAAATGCCTACCACCCTTGATATTTTGCAATATCTAATATAATTTTTTTTTTTTTTGCAATATTTACATTAAATTTGCAAAATCTATTTCGTTGTTCATAACAACTGTCATAGATCCCTTTGTATTCATCGCTTTCTACCCTCCTCAAAATAAGCATATTTACTGCAATTTTAATAATCGAGTATTTTTAAATCGATAAATACCTATTCATAACTGTTTAACACCGTCATATCTGATTTCATATTCCCATTTCGATCCGATTGAATGAATGTATTTTATTTTTATGTGTTCATATTTTATGTTATGATTTAACGATAATCACATAAAATCATTACCATAACAAAGTCATTTAATGTTAGCTCTTTATTCAATCAGATGTGTTTGTTCTAATAACTGAAGTGTGTTTCCTTTTTATCGAAACCCGAATGTTGATATAACCTTAACGGTTGTTTATATTTTAATGCCTCAAAGTGATGCGTGTTGTTTTCGATGTGCCCCACCTTTAAATGCTCGATGTTCTTTGTTATCAGTATCTCGATGTTTATTTTTATCAATCTTTTCGATGCTTACGATCTCCGCGCGTTATCTCGTATCACATTGTTTACATTATAGTCATTAAAATTGTTGACCCAGAAACGTCAATTCTTGACTCATTATATTGATAATTTATGGCCTGCCTTGACTAAATTGTTTACATTGAACATTAGGTAGGAGTGAATTCTTTTTTTTCACAGGACGGTAATGTAAGAGTCAAAATTTGGTGCCTTTTAGGTTTAATTTAAGCCATGTAAAATATTATTAAATTTTTTTTAGGGTAACTGCCTCCGCAATGACATTGAATTTACGAAAATAGTCGGTTTTTCACTCTAATTGGAAGTCATGTTTATGTACGATATTTTTGAATAAACGTACTAATTTTTATCAAGAAAGTTTGCTTGGTATAAATATAAATTCGACACAAAATAAAAAGAAGTTCGAATATATGTTTTATAATTTAAATAAAGGGGAGAGAGGAAGCGCGGGAGGTGATACTTAGCTTGCTTGCTCTATTTGTTCGAATCTCGGATCAGTCGCACGCTCGTTTATCGTTAAAATTACGTTCAATATTCTTACATGGCAACTATGCAAAGAACTCGGAGTGTATTCAAATGTCCTCTATTTGGTGATGTTTGTGAGATGAAAGAGGACTTTCTACCTACTTACGAAGATGCAGTAAAATACTATTATGAGTGGACGAGACATCAACTGAAATTGCAATCAGAAACTGTAAAAGAACCAATTTTTGGTGAGGTAGCAGATATAGTAATGTCGAAAGTGAAAATATATGGCACACTGCATCTATTCCTACATTGACGCGAACAAGGATCGTTCAAATGTTGAAAGTATATCATTTAAAGTGCAAAAATCTACTCAAGTCTATCAAGAGGCTCTCCCTGGACAAGTTAAATAGTTTTCAGAAAAGCAGTAAGATACTTTTTGATATTTCAGTATGCAAGTACAAAGCATTCGCTCAATGTATATATCCTAAGGATAAAAAGGTTCCCAAACAAGAGCAAACTTTTTTGACCGATCAAAGAACGTCTCGGGTAATGGTAATCAGCGGAAAAAAGGAACCTATCTCACTGATTCAAGAGCCGGGATCCATTTACGTGGGATACGTGGTACCTGATGTTGGTACAGCAAAAGGAATAGATACCGTGATAACAGGGTTTCTGTTACATAAAGAAGTTTCCCAAGATAGATTTTATGGCAATTGATTGTGATGGTACGAATGTTAATACTGGAAAGTATGCTGGAATTATAAGACTGCTTGAGAAAAGGCTACAAAAACCACTTCAGTGGAAATTTTTTTTACTCCACATTAACGAACTGCCTTTGAGACATCTGTTTTTTCATCTCGATGGGTGTACTTCGGGACCTAAATCTTGTATTGGTCCACTGGGAAAATCACTGGAAACCTGTTAAAAGCTGCCTGTTAAAAATTTTGAACGCATCGGAGGTCAAATGCTACCAGAAATGGCCAAAGATCTGAGTCCAGACCGACAGTACTTGTATAAAATTGTCTCGGCTGTAGTTTCAGATGAATTTCCAGAAGACCTAGGCAATAAATCTCGAAAAAAACTATCATAAGCCCGTTGGATCACCGAAGACTACGTTTGTATGTATCTACTAAAGAACCATCTGAAAATTTGAAAACTCTGGCTACTTTTGTGGTCAAAGTTTACGCACCGTTTTGGTTCTCAATTAAAAGTAAACCATCATGCAAATATGGCACGTGTTACCTGTTCAATATTATTAAGGCCTCCAGTTACCTGCCAGAAACTCTAAAAAAAATTATAGATCCTTTTATCCAAAGGAACGGCTACTTTGCCATCCTGAAGGGATTCTTCTTGCGATGATAACAGATGATAAAAAAACATGTTAGAGAGCTGGCAGCCCTACTAAAGGCACGCAGTACTACTCAACCTCCAACACCTAGACTGTTTCAAGTGCCATCAATAGATTGTAATGCTTCCATATATAGCGATGTAATAAATTGGCAGGAAAACTTAACCGAACCACCGATTTTGAAAAACTTATTGGACTAGGAAATTCAGAATGTCGTGGAATCTGGTGGTGAAAACGAACTATTGTTTATAAGGCTTCCCTGCCATACCCAAGCTGTTGAAAGAGCTTTAAAGAATACAATGGAGGTTTCCATTTCTCAGTGGATAAGAAAGGTGCAATAAATGCCAAGCTGGAATCGCGAAATCAAATGCCTAAATTTGAAACTAAAAAGGATTTTAAACCTAAATAATAAATGTATAATTTTTCAAGTTTGTTTCAAATTTCTTTATTTTTTACAGCGATGCCTTAATAAATATCTTAATTATATGTTGTTTATCATTTAACACCTACTTACCACTAAATTAATCACAATGTATCGCCTTATAAACTTTAAACTTTTTTACCCTAATTTTCAATTTTTGAAGTCACTGCGGAGACAGAAGATCTTAATCAAATGAAATGAAAAATCCCATGTATTTTTACTTTAACATAAGGCACAAATCCCCCCCTCTTAGAACTCTGAATCTTAAAAAAAAAAAAAGTTCATACATCCGCGCTCCACCCTATTGAACATATCAGACCGACATTCTTTTGTTTATAATAACAAATGAAAGGGGTCTTTCTTATCTCATAAGCAATTAACAAGTTCATAGTCACTTAATTTAACACTTTATATCGACACTTTTAAAATTATTTTAAAATTGTAGAGTTTATTCGTTAACACTTTTTTTAATTTATTATGTTTATTTATTTATTTATAAATATTTATTTTTTTGTGTTTATGTAACGTCACACTATTCTGATTTTTTTTTAATTATTTTTTTTTATTTTTATTTTCACATCAATTAACATGAACTTTTTTATGGTACGTCCTACTTTTATTATTATTATTTTTTTTCAGTTTTTGCAATAGATTGACCAATAAAGTTTTTCCACTCAAACTTGTAAAACTCTGATCTCCTGTTCACGGCTGTGCAGTGTGATACAAAGTTTTACCTATTTTTTTATAATTTTTTAAATACCTATTAACATTTTTTGTCGGTGGTTCGAATTTTCCCTTGCGCAAATACCCGAAAATTTCTCCTAAAAATGTGTCCTGTTTCTGTAGTTCTGTTATATTTTCTAAGTGTTTTCGAATTTGTTGTCTACCTTTAACCGCAAAAGCTGCTATTTCTGGGCATGTGTTTTTCTCCTCCTGTACGTTATTCGCATCACAAGAGTAACGAGATAAAATGTCAGGTCCTATATTTTCTTTTCCTTTAACGTACTCTACAGTGAAGTTAAATTGATTTAAATACAAAATCCACCGAGTTAGGCGACTACTGTACATCTTCCATGTCTTCAAAAACGTCAACGCTTGATGATCTGTTCTTATTATCAAATGTACCCCTCTTAAATATGTCTCAAATTTATGTAGAGCATATATTATCGCCCACAACTCTTGTTCTGATGTGGTCCATTTTTTCCATTAGATTCTCTTTTCAAATCGTTTTCCCTGACTTTATTGCTCCATCTAAAAGTGACATTCCTAATTTCCAGCGTTTTTCTTCCTTTTAAATATCAAACGTACGTTTTCCTCTGAGTCTGGCCTCCTTTTGATTTTCACGTACTCGTTATACAATTGAATATTCCTGCAGTAGTTTTTCCTATGTTTCCCACGTCTTTTCTTTATCTTCCTCTTATTATAATTTTCTTGTTATTTTCTTGCATAATTTTTTCAACATAATATGGATTTATTTGTTCGTTAACTGCGGTTGTCGATACCTCCATTGCACCGATTGTTTATTTTACATCTAGGGTCATTGCACGAGATGCACCGAGCGTGTGACCCTGTTTACATTATAGCGTAGTGATCTTTCGGTTGATGACGATATTTTTTTTCATAAATCTCTGACTAATTGCCTAGTCTAAAGTCCATCTCTTTGTTCAAAATATGAATACGCCCTTCACTTTGTGATTGGTTTGCTTAATTATTTATAGCTTTCTGCTTAGACCTGATTGGCTGTTAAAATATCAATATTTAGAATTGAGCCTAAAGAAAGGGTCTTTCCCTGTGTCGTGACGATTTTTAGTACCATCTGTGATTTTTTTATCAATACTCATCTCAATCTACTTAATTGTAGATCCCTATCGTCAACAAGAATTCAATTTACTTTGATCCGATAGATGTCGCAAGTGTATCCGTTTTATAAGTCTGAAATATTATTTATCCATTCGTAAGGTGGAAGCTACGATATTTTCTAATTTTCACTGTTGATTAATGCAATACATCACAAGCCAAGTAACCGACCAACACCTAACCCCGCCTCCAACTGTATAACATCTACCATTTTTTATGTTTTTGTAGAAAAAAAAAACATCAAAAGTGTCACCGGAGACCAAAATTTTATTAACATTTTTTACTCCAAATAATATCAGGAATTACTGGTTAAAGTAAGTCAAGTACGTCCCTTAACACCATGTACCTATAATATGTTTAAATGACACTCGACTCTTTCTTAGTCCATACTTATTAGTTATTACTCGTTGTAATCTAATCACATTCTTCCGTGGTTTATAAATCTCATATTATTGACTTCATTTAGCTATTCGGAACATAGCCTCCGTTTGACTGTATATCAATAAAACTGCATTAATTTAATTACTAGTAAGTTATCCGCCTCCCTAGAACGTGTCTAGTGAGGCGGAACTTTTGTAAAAAAAACAAATCAGGATGGTTCGTGAGGGACGGACGTACGATGGGTCGAAAGAGTCTGGCTGGAGAGGCCTAGGTTAGGCCTCCCTCAACCAGTCTCTTTTGATCTGGCCCGCCACGCAGCAGATGATGGGCAAACGCATTTGCCAACAAGACCAACCTCACCTCACGAACTCGGATACTCTTTCTAAATCACCTAATGTAGCGAACTACTGATGGTGTGGCATGGCTATGGCAGTGGTATCGGAGATAACCCATTGTGAAATCACGCTTCGAAAGAGTAAGTAACTTTTGCAATTGCGTAGCAACAGTCGGCGATCTAAATTTCTAAATTAAAAGCTCAGAAAATTGCCATCAAAACTTTAAACTCAACGTGATTTGTGACAAAACTTTTTCAATCACCTAAACTCTATTGACATAGTGCGTCAGCGTTCAACGATTAGACAGTTGATGGATCATCGTATTCAAGTTGAAAATTATTAGTTTTTAGTTTGTGAGTGATGTTTTTTATTAGAACCTCAAATAACATATTATTCCGATAAAAAATACAGCCAATAGCAAAACTTTTTCTCTACTGAGTAAATGGCGTAATGAAATAGCGTAATGGTATCATGATAGTTGATCCTCCGACAATTGGCCCCCCGGCAAACTTATACACAATATACAATAAAAAGGGTATTTAAACTAAATCTTCTCTTGGTCAAAGATTTTATCAAGCTCCACTCATATCTAATAGCCTTCCAGAACATATAAAGTCATCTAATTCCTTGTACACTTTTAAAAATAATCTTAAATTATTTGTGTTAGTCGAGGATTGCCAATCGATTTTCTCTACATTGGCCTTTGTGTTAGTCGAGGATTGCCAATCGATTTTCTCTACTTTGGCCTTTGTGTTAGTCGAGAATTGCCAATCGATTTTCTCTACTTTGGCCTTTGTGTTAGTCGAGAATTGTCAATCGATTTTCTCTACTTTGGCCTTTGTGTTAGTCGAGGATTGCCAATCGATTTTCTCTACTTTGGCCTTTGTGTTAGTCGAGAATTGCCAATCGATTTTCTCTACTTTGGCCTTTGTGTTAGTCGAGAATTGCCAATCGATTTTCTCTACTTTGGCCTTTGTGTTAGTCGAGGATTGCCAATCGATTTTCTCTACTTTGGCCTTTGTGTTAGTCGAGAATTGCCAATCGATTTTCTCTACTTTGGCCTTTGTGTTAGTCGAGAATTGCCAATCGATTTTCTCTACTTTGGCCTTTGTGTTAGTCGAGGATTGCCAATCGATTTTCTCTACTTTGGAAATTCTAAATTATTAGCTAAATGATTATGTTTATAATAATTAGCCAAATTAATACTATTTTTGGTTAAACCGTTTTTTTCATCTTCCTCCTGCCAAATTTATAGCATATTATATTATATACATTTATTTATTATTTAAAACTTAATGCTTTTAAAAAATCAGATCACTAAACTATGGTCATCCTAAAAGTCTACAAGTTTACATTAATGTACTACCTAGCGCCAACCGTTTAGTATGGTAACCATAATCTCAACCTGTAAGAAATTTTGTTCTTTCAAATCTGTATAATTTTGTGTTATTTTGTTAATTTGTATAATTGTTAACTTCAACACAGGCTTGTCCTAGTGAGGTGACAAATTGTATTGTAAAGATTTTTACCTGCAGTGTAAAGAATCAATAAATAAATACACATATACAGTCGGTTTAGGGAAAATACGGTATAACTATTTACACAAAATATAACTAAGTTTCCCCGGATGTGAAATAACCGAGTTATCCAGAGAGGATGTTACAAAAGTACAAAATATATTTTTATTCAAATGCATCAAGAATAAAAGCACTTGTGTACAAAAAATCGACATAACAAATAAGTTAGTTTGATATCCATGCTAACTTTTTATTAAAAGTATTTTTGAAGCAGATTTCAGGTTCGAAATTGGTTATTAATGCCGAAAAATTAAAATTAAAAAAATATTATAATTTTGGCGGGCCGTACCCATACCCAACTCCCGAATTGAAAATTAAACAGCGATGTGAGCTAATATAAGATTAATAAATAAATAGATACCACTGCATTTAATCTGTTTTCGTCTAATTTCATTTTCACAAGTTTCACGTACATCCTGAGCCATCTGTTCAATTCCTATTTGTGAACACTATAATAATAATCATTCAACTAATGCTGGTAATTATTGACTTAATTTTCATCAGGCGAGTGTTGGAAACGTTTATTAAAACTGAAAACACTGCTGTGAATATCCTAACGATATCAATAACGATTTCTTGCATTGCCAGCGGTTTGGACATTTGCCAAGAAAAATAGTACGGTCGTTCTGTAGAATGAAGTTATGCGACGAAAACTGAAATGAAAGAAAATATGCGCACTTTCGTGGAAAGTGTTGATAATCAATCTTTGCAAAACCTTTACAGTTTTATCTATTTTTTAAGTATCTACTCCTTTATTATCCAGCTTCACCAGAGAGTCAGAACTATTTTATCTTAATCAAATGAAAAATATGTCAAACTTTTGGAAAGAATTGATTGACCAAAATTGGAAAGAAAATTTAAAAGCTGTTAAGCTTTATTGGAGAATTCTGTGTACAGAGTATGGTTGCGTTGAGTTATAAATTCCGGGCAAAATTGACATGACTCGTTCATGATATCTCAACGTTCGAAAACGTTTGGTGTATAAAGTAGGGTATCCTCCAACCAAAAATATAAGATAATAAAATACTGATAATCTTCGGGGAGTTTTTTAATAACTTTCGGTAGGTTTTTTCATAACTTTCCACACTGCACAATTCTGATAATCTTCGGTAGGTCCCCTCATAACCTTTCTAAGAATTCTGATAATTTTCGGTAAGTTTAATAACTTTCCTAACAATACTGATAATCCTCGCTAAGTCCATATAAACTATACGGTTCCATGACAGCTGGTCCGGCGACAGTTGGTCCGGCGACAGTTGGTCCGGCGAAAGTTAGTCCGGTCGACAGTTCGTCCGGCTGACATTTGGTCCGACGACAATTGGTCCGGCAACAATTGGTCCGGCCGAAAGTTTAGAAGATGTTTTCTTCAAGTAAGTATGCAAAGAGGATATACGGCCGTACAATCAAAGTCTATATTCTCTCTCTTTCTCCGAACTCTCTGAACTCTCCGAAGTAGCATGCGGTAATCACAAAATACGACATACTTATACGTGCAGTCGGCTTAGCAAAAAAACGCTAAAGATTCCTACGTGCATATAATATAACTTTTATATCGGTATATAACACAAGAGTCCTAACTGCTCCCAACCGTCTCGAGCCAGTGAGACTATGGTATCCCCAATTTTGGTATGGTGTGATGCTGAAGGTAGTGGGGAGGGGAAGAAGATGTGGAAAATGTACCTGGCTATTCACATATAGTCATCAAACACGGCTAAAGTCATTTCAAGTAACGTTACAATTCTGAATGAATACTGACGAATAGCAAAATACGACATACTTGTACGTGCAATATATACTTAAGATTTAGGAGACGGATACGTTTACCGCCGCCCCTGGAACCATTTATTGGATAAACAACACTCCTGCCATAGTCCCATCCCAAGTGGTTTGCTACGTTTGGTGACCGTGTTTACGGGATGAGATGTTTCTAGGCGGGGAGTGCCTTTGCCCACCTAATGCATGGCGGGCCGGATCAGAAGAGACCGGTTGAGGGAAACCTTTTAATCTCTCCAGCCTGACTCTCTCGACCCATTGCCCTGCACTGCAAATTTACCTGGCTAACCAGGGCAAGGGCAGGATACCATACACGGTAAAAGTTATTTCAAATAATTTAAGAATTTCAAATGAATTAAGTTGCAATTCTGAATGAATACTGACGAATACCAAAATACGACATACTTACATTTGCAACATCTACTTAAGGTTTGAGAGTATTTGTAAGGAGTATTTGAATAATTGTTTTTGTAAAAATGTTTTACCCAAAAAGCGCGTTTCTCTCCCATAAAGCGATCCACTGTGACTAAATCTCCAAGAATTGAGAGCCACGCTCTCCTCCACCGTTCAGAATTCCTGCTAGCACGATTACAAAAGTGCAAATGTTTATGGCCCACCATACATATATATATATATATATATATATATATATATATATATTTTTTTTTATTTCATATATTTTTTATTAGTAACAGATATTTGGTTTTTTTTTGGCTACCACACTAGGCTAAGCCCGTGTTGTGGTAGTCGTACATTTAATATTTTAACATTTCAAAAAATATTAAGAAATACTTAAAACTAAAGAGAAAAAAAAGACCATATTTTAAAGAAAAGTAAAAATGAAAATTCAAATTCAAATTTTGAAATACAAAAATTAATAATAAAAATTAAATGTTAAGAACTCAAGTGTTCTGTATAAATTAAAACATATAATTATATAAATCAAAATTAAAAACATATATAAATTTAGTGAAAAACTAAGAGAAAAAAATAACAACATTTTAAAGTAAAATAGAAATACAAATGGAAATTAAAATTTTGAAATGCAAAAATTAATAATTAAAATGTAGTGTTAGAACTCATGAATTCTTTAAAGTGCGTTCGTCCCCTTTCAAAAATCCAATGTTGTACACGTGTTATAAAAAGAGAATTAGAATTACTTGACTTTATGTCAGTACTCAGAGCATTATATATTTTAGGAGCGATGAACCAGAATTGTCGTTGAGCGAATGAGGTGTTAGTTTTTGGGACCACGCAACCCAGGTTTGATGAAAAGCGGGTGTGTGTATATACTATATATATGTATATACTTCATATGTGTATAAATATCAACACAATGTTTCGACCTGCTTCAACCTGTGAATATCCTAATCATCTGCCTATAAATGGAATTAGTTGTTGGCGGTTGCCAGATTGCCGGTAGAAACTGTAGCAGGCATCTACAATTTATTTTCAAAATTTGCAGGTTTTTACAAGTTTTTTTTTCTATTCCATATCCATATCCATAGCGGAAATTTGAAATGCTGTAAAAGGCGAAATGTTAATTGTTGAGGAGAACAAAAAGAAGGTAATTTTTATTAAAATCATTTTATCTGTTTTTTTAGACCTATCATCATGAATTTTTATTATAGAATCACATTGAATAGATATTTCAGATTTCTTAATATTTTGCAGTAAATTTCTTTAATAATAGAATTTTATGTGTTTTTAATTTTTCAGAAAAAAATCGTCTTAAAATGCGCATCGTGAAGGACACACTTATTTTCCTAGAAATATTTCGACTAAGCCGATCGAAATAAAAAAAAAAACAAAGAGAAATGAAATTTTGAACTACTTCTTAGAAAAGCCCCTAAAAAGGGTGTTAATAAATAAATAAATTTCTTGTCCTTTAGAGCAATTCAATAACGTGCTATCGATATTATATGAACCATCATACTTTTCTTGCGTACTTACTTTTTTCTATTTCAATCAACTGTATTATTACATTTTATAGTGCTAAAACCCAAGAACTAAACTTTTGTTACCAACTTTTTGTTTTGAGTGCTCAAAGACCTTTGAAGTGTTTAAAGAACTTTGAACCGTAAAATAAAACACTCCCGACAAGTTTTTTGGTACGAACAAAATAAAAAATAAAACAATTTAAAGATCATTATAAGGTCTTATTTGGTGAGGAAGAGTTTCATTTTGCATGCTACAAAGGCTTGTTCCAAGATCAGTGAAATTTTTGGATCTTATGCCAACTTTTTTAATGCGGGGAGTGCTCTGGCTGTGTTAGACATAATGCTAAAAAAAATATAGGTACATATATTTTTTTACATTAGCTCCACACGGGAGATTATGAGGAAAATAATTCTCTTAAGGGGCTATGTCATCCTTGGGGATGATGTGTGGAGAGTCTTTTTAGAAAAGGGATGATATGAAGTTCTGGGAAGGAAAAAGGTATGAGGTTTGATTCCAACCCTCCCACTAGGGTACAAAGCGGTGTTCCGAGAGAGCCCTGCTGGAGAGATCATGAGGTCTCCCTCAACCAGTCTCTACCCAACCGGCCTGCCATGCAGTTAGAAGGCCGACGCATCCGTCGCCACGACTCAGATAAACCTCTCCCCATATAGCCCAGTCAATAAACGCATTTAACTGGAACAAATTAAGGGAAAGCTGAATTTTTGCAGGTAGATAGTACTTCTTACAGGGAGTATTTTCATAAAAGTCCCCACCCCTCCCCCGCTTGCTTTCCCCCCTGCCCCCCTCCAAACTTTGAAATTGTAGAGTTCCACAAAATCTATTATATCTCTTAAACTATACAATATATCTCAAAAAAAATAACACCACTATACTTCTTAAAGAGCTCTCTACAAAAAAAGATATAATATATTTTTTTGTTATCTACTACGGCTTGGCAAAAAATAATGACATTGTCGCCAAAAAACAATTTTTTTTCTTAAAATTTTGATTTAAAGGTGAATATTTTTTTTGTCTGAGGGAACACGCAAAAATGTTTCAAACAAACTATTTGCCAAATTTAATAAGCTTTAAAAAGATATATAATATTGCTTACTTTTATCCTTAATACTGGTCAAAATCCGACTCAATTGCAGGGCGGCACGGCGCCGCGGCGTGCGGGCAACCTGGTCAGCTGTGATTGCAGGTGACCGATTTGTGCTTAGATAGCACTATTTATAGTTTTAAATTGAAACATCGAGTACTTTTTAATTTATTTACCATATAAAAACACTTTTTACACTTAATAGTATTTGCAATAAAAGTACGAAAAAATTCCGATAAGTACAAAATTATATAACTTTTCGTAGGTATTAAGGGATTACAGAATATTATTATTAACTGGGTATCACAGTCGTCTTCAAATATTTCTCTTCTTTGCCATCCCCATTCGTTAGATGGTAATTCATTTCCTGGCCATGTTTGAACTAGGAGGTATGTCCTCAGGAGATACTGGCGGGCCGCGTTCTTTTCAGTTACACAGTTTTCCATAAATCTTCTAGCCCTCTTCCTTCCATGATGCGGCCAATAAATCCTAAATATTACATTAACAAATGAAAACCTTCTAGTCGTAAAATAATTTTTGAAATTTCCGATGATCCGTCAGCCCGCGCTATCATTTCAATAGCTCTGGGAAAAAGCAGGTTGGTCGAAAGTTACAATGCATGTTTGATTGTTCTTTTTACACTGTTCTGTTGGGAAACATAGTGCATGGATGGATTATTGGAATCAATATCAATAAATGGAACAGCCATTACTTAACTGGTTTCATAATCCATACAATCGTTCATAGCGACATTTATAAACCCGATCCAGTCAACTTTTGAATGCGTGCCACTTAACCACCCTTGCGTGCCCTTCAGCGCCCTTGAGGTGATTTTTCACGAAAATGGTGCTTTATAAATCAGACAAATATTATTAATTGGTTAGAGATACAAAATATAATGAATCGGCATGCTCTTTTCTAGAAGATGTACATTCACTGATATTTTTATGGTTACATATTTAAAGCTGCTCTTTTTTCTCTTCGCGTAGCAACTTTGAGGGATGTTTTCTTTTTTTCCCAAAATTTCCACACTGAAGACGAGGTGCATCTAGAGTTGTTGTCATATTAGAGGCTAGAGTGATACACTTGATTCCTCCCATGGCTTGAAATGTATTTAGGCCATCTAATGTTTTTATATTAACGTCGGAATTGTCGAACGATGTGTCATCTTCGATTATAGGATGCCCAGCAAATTAGAGATCTCTGGTATGTCACCTTCATGATAAGACGAACAACAACGACAACACTTCTGTTAAATGTTTAGATCCGTACATTCATTGTATTTACACAAACTTGTCTGTATTGATGACAAAAAAGACCTAGGCCTCGCAGATGCTATTATGGCGTGGTTAATTACTAAACGTCTTCTCGTAATATCAGGTCCATTATCATACAACCTCTTTATTACAGTTGACGTGAACAGATTCAGAGTTTCAGGAACTAAATCATAACCCCCACCAGTGATTTCCGGAATATCAGGATAGCTTTCACAATCGTATGGCATTTTTTGAATATCTTCTCTGATTATTTCTGCGGCAGCACAAACAATTTTCATTTCTTTGTTTCTGCACCAGTCATCTAGTACCTATCTTAAAACTTGAGTGAGACATTCATATGGCAGTTTTTCTGCCAAAAATATATGTATACACCCGATCTTGAAAATAGTCGATTATTTGTTTTTTTCAGATACGTATCTGAGTACGGAAGATCAGTGCCACAAATATCTATTACAATTTCTCATAATTTCTCTAAAGTAAACTGAAATTCATCAGTATTTTCTAAGAAATTACAGAGTTTAAGATTTTTTGGCTGAATTATCGTCTTTAGATCTTCCTACAAACTTACTTTTTGAGTTAGTTACTTTTACAGAGCTTCTTGAAACAACTGTTATGATAGCGAGCTTCTGCGGCAACCAAATTAAACACACTTAACAGTTTAGATTTTACTCTTGCACCCCATTTATTATCTTTTGTATTGCAAGCATTCATCAATGTTTCTCTTATTTCCATTGTTAACACCAAACGCATTTGCTCCCTTTATGAGGTAGTGCATGAATAAAAACTTTTTTTGTCAAAAAATAATACAGTTCTCCATCAAAATAAATAAATTTTCTAAATGCCTTATGAATCGCTGAGGTGTACTGGTCGATGAGCTACAATCACAGATAAGAGAAACAAGCTACAATTAATATTTGTAAAAGCCTTAACACTGCTAGCCCTAGAATACTTTTTCTACAATCTACGTGCACGGTTACGCTATCCAAACTAGTTAATTTAACATGATTATTGTCAATACTAGCATATTTTCATTATTCATTGTTTTCATTATATATTTTCATTATTCATTGTTTTCAATACTAGCGTTAATTCGCATTTTTAACCACTTCGTTACTATAACAACATTTCCTGTAAGGTCAGTTTACATAAAATACACAATAGATTCTCTGCAATTTGTTAATTTCTTGTTAATTAATTGTTTCTCAATATTTTTACCGGATGAAGGTGGTAAAACGCACAAAAAACTTGAAAACTTGGCACAACAACATCAAAATATAACGCACAAAAC
The DNA here is from genome assembly GCA_917880885.1 of Limnephilus marmoratus. NCBI lineage: Eukaryota > Metazoa > Arthropoda > Insecta > Trichoptera > Limnephilidae > Limnephilus > Limnephilus marmoratus. Next base: position 19,773,776 of record OU862921.1, on the reverse strand, counting down.
CCACACACCTTAATCTCAAGACAAAGGAGATAAAATTTATTATTTTTATTTATTTTTTCATTTGTTTCAACTTAATAAAATAACAAGTAGCGACGCGACAAGATCGTAAAACATAACACGCCGCTCCGTGTTACGACCAGCGCGCATACTAAATTAAGCGCTTATCCACATATTTTCGATAGAAATTAAGTATGTAAGTAAACACTGTTATACACGCTTTTAAAGCTTATTAAATTTGGCAAATGATTTGTTTGAATTATTTTTTCATATTCTCTCGGACAAAAAAAATATTCATCTTCAAAAAAATATTTTGCAAAAAAAAAATATTTTTTTAACAACAATCTCATTATTATTGGCCAAACTAACTCAGATAATAAAAAAATTACATAACATAATTTTTAGGCAATTTTGTAAGAAGTTAGGTGATGAAATTTTTTTTATGATATATATTTTGGTTTATGAGATATAATCGCTTTAGTAGAAGCCCACATTTTAATGTTTGGGAGGGCACAGGGGGGGAAGCAAGCGGGGGAGGAGTGGGGACTTTTTGTGAAAATACTCCCTAGGGTAGGTACTACTTACTTGCAAAAATTCAGCTTTCCCTAAATTTGTTCCAGTTAGGGCCTGTTTTTTGTCTAGATTGACTGGGCTAATAAACCCGGGCACCTTGCTAAGTCACCAAATGCAGCGAACAACTTGGGGTGACCTGTGGCAGAGGTGTTGGTTATCCGATAAATGGTTCCTTGGGAGGCGGTACAATTACCCGCCTCTCAAACTGCACCATGAAAATACACTACCTGCGAACAGCGAAATACGTTGATTTTTTTTAATATCGCCGCGGTCCAAAAAATAAAGCCATTGTTCCCTGTGTTCATCGATATTTTCGAGCGAAAAGACAGTTTGAAAGGGCCAGATCAAGACTGGATGCTAAAGTATATATTCAAGCGTAGATATTCAAGCGTGTTACCATATGAGAAGGCTTTATCCCTCTGGGACGGTAAGTGGTTTTAAAAATAACATATACTCCATTACTGTTTGCAAATAAAACTAGTGATCTGAACCAGCAACGAACGGATTTACTTATTTTGGGGTGACAGGACGAAAGAAAGAAGTGATTTTCGCGTTCAGTGCCGGAATCATTAATTATTGGAATTAAACATGGATAATTTCAAGTGGAGAGAATAGGCCACTTGCATGGATTTCATAACGACTTGGAAAAAATCGTGTGGATAGATATTTGTAATTTTTTTTAGAAACGTATAGTTTTATTTTTATTTTTAAATAAATAAATCCATTATTTGGGCTCGTGAAGACACTTATTTATTTTTTTTATATGGCACCACTTTGATTTCAGGCGGATTTTTGAATATGACATTTAACGTTCACTTGATTAATTTATTGTTTGTTCTCTGCGAACTTGTCATTTGGTTTGACTTTTTGACAGATGTTATGAAGAGAACCCCGTACATTTTAGATGTCGGTACGTGTTTTAGAGATATAATGGTTATGGTGCTGATTTTAACCAAATCAAATTTTATTATTTTCTTATTATTATTATAATTTACAAGTACAAGTATATTACATTGGATTTAGTAATATAGACGTTATACATTATAATGATTTATGATCAATAAGATGGATCAAGGAAAAAAATATTTATGAGATGTAATATTTTTGGTATGCCTTGTTATTCTCCTGTGCCATATGTGAGGAAAACGTTCTTTTTTTAAATGATTTTCGGTTATGTACTTAATTATCGTTTTTTCGCACCTATAAAATTATGTCCCCTCTTTCCGGTTTTTAAAAATTGGTCTGATTTTACGGATTGAAATTTTCGAAAAAACGCCAGGGTTTCAAAAATACGATAAAAAAAATGGGGAATGTCTTAGAATATTTCCCTGAACCGGAAAATTTTTTTAAAAATGTGATGCAAGTGGCCTATAATAAAATATATGTTTTCTTAGTGTGCCTTACATCGCCACGAATTCAGGTAATAGGCATAAAAATCGCCTGGGAAACGGACGCTAAAGGTCATGATTTCAAACGCAAAAGTATATATGTATATATTTTTTTGTATAATTTTAAAAGAAAGACATAAATTTCCTCAATGGAAACTATCATAGTTGATTTTAGCCATAATAATATATTAATTCAAAGTTGTTTCTTAGAGGCGTTGATAGATTTCTAATGAAAAAACTTTTTTTTGTAATTTGCGCTTGTATTTTTTACAAATTGATTAACAATTTTATTTTATTTCTACTCAAAAGTTTTAATTTATCCCAAAAGTTTTAATTTATCCCAAAAGTTTTAATTTATCAAAGTGTTTAAAATATATATTTTAATGTATGAAAAGTTTCAATTTATCAAAACATATTATTTTGTACTTTCTATTATGTAAACTGATTCGTGGTAAAGATTAATCCGAATTAGTGATTTGGCATTAATATTATGCCTTAAATTACACCCACTGGAATTGTTGTACAGGTAAAAAAGCTTTTTAATAGTTTTAAATTTTAGGTTGATAAAATAATAATAAAGGCATTTTTCACGCGTTTAAAGAATAAATAAATAAAAACACACACAAAAACGGTTCGTAATATTAGTGACATGTAAGAAATTGATAATCTTAATGTATAAAAATGAATGTTTCTTTGTTTGTCTCTTATGCATTCCTAAACCATTCATCCGATTACAATAAAAAAACTTTTCGGATTTGATGTGCGGATGCCCGCAATGGTTTCCGTAAATAGTAATCAGCTCTGACTTTTTGAAATTATTTCTCATACTATTCATTCGATTGAGATGAACTTTGGTGGTGTTTCGTGCACACGCCCGTGAAGTTATCTTTATCTTATCTAGATAACTTCACGGGCGTCATCACGGGAAGTTATCTTCATTCATTAGTTAGAAGTCAAGTGGAATATAATTCACCTATTTGGTCCCCTTTCTATAAAGTACACTCTAGGAATGAGTTCAACACAAATTTTTAGGTACTTAAATTTCAAACTCAAAATTCCAATAGAAAACATTAATTATTTAATTTTGATGAATCGACTTAATTTAATTACGCTGTCTGACAGAAGAATCATTTCAGACCTAATTTTATTATACAGAGTTATGGAACAGCCTAATTGATAGCCCTGCAATCGTTGCTACTATTAAACTCCATGTACCGACAAGGAATACTAGATAAAATATAACATTCTTTTGCAAAACATATACAACCAACTATCAATCACATTCACTTAACAATAGGATGCATGATTTAGGCAACAAGTTTGGTATTATTGTAGATATATTCGCTGATTCCCTTTATATTCTAAAATGCAATTTAAACCAACACTTTGTGGAATCCTACAAATTATTGTAACGTGGGTATAATATATTTAACGATTTGATGTGTTATTGTAATGTTTTATATTATATGTTGTTCTATGTTATTGTCAAATATGACATTGTTTAAAATATTTCACGGTTTCACGCAAGTATATACAAGTGGTTTTTTCTTCAAAAACTACTTGTATATTCTTAAAAATTTTTCACTTTTATAACTTTTGGTATAAATTCTATGTATGTGTAATCCTCGATAACCTAAATATTATTTTATAATATATGTAAAAGCCCCTACGGGCGTATAACAACAATAAATAAATATACTGGTGAGCTTTGGTGAAATTTGTACAAAAAGTTTGCAATAGGTGGCGCGCGAGTTGTGTTGATTTGAAAAAAAAAATGAGTGTATTTCATATGGCTTAACAGCAAGGAGGAAAAGGGAATGGAATCTGGGAGGAGGGGCATCGCGGGAAGGGAGTGGGGAGGGGAAAGGAAAACGAGGAAGATGAATGGGGAAAGCGGGATGGGGGATGAGGAACGCGAGATGGGGGACGGGACACAGGAGGAAGGGAACGCGCGATAAGGAAGGAGGGAACGCAGGATGGGAGAGAAAGGAGGACGCGGGAGGGAAAGGGGACGCGGAGGGGAAATGGGGGGGGGGGGGCACAAGGGAAAGGAAACATAGGGAGAAACTTTTTTTTCTTTGCATTAAAACATATGCCGGGTTTGCTAGTACATACGAGTAATACGAAAATATCAACAGAACTGAATTCATCTCCGAGCCATGTGTTACCTTTTATCTAGGGAAAAAGTACGAAATATGTTTTTTTCTAAATTTATGAAATCTCACACGTCACACTTCTGCCGGATCTGCCCTGATGATGGACACTGCAACGCTGTCCGAAAGGTTGGACATAACACTAAAAAAATGAAAATTATGAAATCTTTTACCAACTCGCGTATTAAAGTAGGTATTCATACACATTCAAATTATGTAACTTAATCGATGTATGTAGTTACTAATTAATTCTACGTTTTTCATATCACTACATTATATTGTAGAGGTCCCGTTAATAATGGTCACTGCCACCCACCAATATTATGAGAAGCAAATTACGACGTAGTTTCCTTTCTAATACTCCATGATGACGCGCATACGAGCTCTGCCTGGGAACGGGCGAATTATAAATTTCTTCAAAAAAGTTACATCCTTTGCAGCTAAATGTCAAAAGAATTTATCAAGTGATTTGTTATCGATAATGCATTAGTCTTTCTTTTTATAAATGCGCAAGTTATTTCTTGGAGCGTGGAACAATTTTCATTTTTATTCAGCTTGTGTATTTCAAATTTCAAACGGATAATTGTTTATTCCTTTATTAACGCCATTTTAGGGGCTTTTACATATGCATAGTAAAAATTATACAGTATTTATAATAAATACTGTATAATTTGTACTGTATAATATGTACAATAATTGTACATAACAGAACTGCCTCAGTAACAACATTTCGTATTTGTTTAAAGATAAATTGAAGATTTCCACTGAATTTGTATAATTATTTCCCTCCATTAGTATTCTGGGTAAAGAGGAGAACTTATTATGATAGTTAGTCCCAGAATTTCTGCACTGAAATAAATTCTGACTTCTAATTTAATGTTATTATAGGAAACTGAGTGATTCCATCAAAAAGTCTAACACTTTGATCGGGACGACAGAATTCAATATTACAGTCACATACGAGTAATATTAATAATTGATTTCATACACATTATTTTCATATCACTTTGACTGCTGAATTATTGATTTGCTAGTTGGTAGCAGCTCGGTGCGTTGTTTATTTATTGTTATTTTATTATATTATGAAAATTTACAGATTAATAACATTACACGCATTAAAGAAAACAATAAATTGTCATAATTAGGTTACAACCCGATAACAATATTTTTTTTTTTTACATTAACTCCACACAGGAGGCCCTGAGGAAAATAATTTCCCTCAGGGCCTATGTCATCTGGGATGCTGTGTGGAGGGTCTTTTTGAGGAGAGGAAGGAATGAACATTGGTCTTAAAGAGACCCATGTTGTAGGAAGGAGGAAACACAGAGGCCGGCAAATCATTCCACAGCCGAGCTGTTGAGCATCTTCCATTGTAATACCGGTAGAACAAGGATAGCATTCCCACCCGACGCCTGTGCTCTAAATATTGCAATCCGTCTGTTAAGATGGGAGAATCTATCAAACGGACCGCCCGTTTCTGCACAGAGTCGAGGGTATTTTTCAGGTATTTTGGAGCTCCAGACCAGAGGTGGCTGCCAAATTCAACCGTGGGGCGCACTTGCGATTTGTACAGGGTTAGCAGTTGTGTACTATTAAAGTATATGCGGGCCCTGTACAGTACGCCCAGTTTCTGTTAGGTTAACTTTACTCTGGCTTCGATGGAGCCCCCATACCTCAGCTGGTCACGTAGGGTTACACCAAGCATATCAATGGAGGGCCTGTTCGGAAGATTGCTTCCATTGAAAGAGACAAGATTTTCATTTCGATCCCTTTTAGATGTAATCCGACAAGATTGGGTCTTTGAAACATTAAATTCAACGAGATTAAAATGTTCATATCATGACAAAAAATAAATAAAAAGTCAATAATTATATTTTTTTTGCCTAATATTATAGAAATAGAAACTATATAAACTATCTAAACATAATCTATGTATATAGTCTTATACTGTGTGATATATAAAAGATAAGATAAAAAACAAGAAAAGTAGAAAAAATTAAATATATGTGCCTATAATAATAATGATGAAAACTGAAAAAAAACAGACGTAGGACGAGAAATAATATATGCATTTATAAAAAAACAAGTGAAAGTAAGATAAAAGTAAAATGATAGCACTCGCAAAAAAATAGTAAAATATAGTGTGCCAGTTTTGTGGCTATTTATAAAAAAAAATATATTTATAAAATAACAAAAAAATGAAAAAAAAAACACCAAACGTAAAGCGGAAAAATAATATATATATACACACATATACAGATATACAGTTTATATGTATTACATTCTTTTAAATTCCAAATGCAAAAAAAAATACATAAGAAGTAAGGCATCAATTTTTTAGCTTTGTTACAGTGAATTAATCTACGAGTATTTAGTAATGAATAGGTTATTTATTATAAGGCTCCAACAACTATATGTTTGAAAGAGCTTAAAGTACACGACAAGATATCAGCATTATGCGGCTTAGTACATAATGACATAACCTTTTGAGTAATGTAAAAATCTACGTTAAATGAAATGAAGAATATAAATCCACCCAAACGTAAAAAGCAATCAAAACTATTAAAGCCAGAAAGAAGAACGTATAAAGTAGAACGCTGAAATGCAAAGTTCAAATAGAGAGGGACTTTGTTTGAATTAAAAGTGCATTCTCTTCAATTGCACCGTCGTAATTTTTAATACGTTGAAGGCGTTGAAGCCATTGTTGGATTTCGGAAGTCACTAAACGAATTGTTTAATTTATTTTATACTTCCTGACTAAATTAAATTTATTCAATGCTGTGAATTAAGAAAGATTTTATTTGCCTGTTACTTTGCTAATCACGGAACTTCTAGAAAAAAAATAATTTCTAACAAAATTAATGTTTTTGTTTGTTAATTCTAAACTCACGCTGAAAGACTGTATTTTGTTCTTTGAAAACCAAACTAAACACATTACATCTGGGTTTTTTTTTGCCGAAATGAGTCGATTATCAGCAGCTTTTTTGAAGTGAAAACTTCTTTAGCACCGTTATGATTTGAAACTCCATGAAACGAAAAATAGCGACACTAAAAAGAGACAAACACATACATCTACAAGATTTAGCCTGAGAGAGAATGGGATAGACTAATCGGTCTCGTCTTTTTGCGGTGCTTTGCAAACTATCAGTCTCCTCGTTTTACGGTGCTTCGTAGCCTCCCCACTCTTGTCTACTTTAGTTTACTGAAGATTTTACTTCTACCGCGTGTGTCTGGACATTCTGATTTTTTTATATTAATCCCATATAGGAGGCACTGAGGAACACTATTTCTCTCTGGGCGTATGTCATCTTTGAGGCTGCTGTATATTAATTCATCCCTTCACTGCGGTGCAAGTCGATGGATCGAGAGAGACCAGTAATAGGTCTCCCCAAACCGGCGTCTCCCTAGACCTTGAACTCGTTGGCCTAGAACTGAACCCTCCTCACCCTATGAACCCGGGCTCACATGCTAAGTCACCAAACATAGGGAACCACTCGGGGTAACCTATGGCAGAGGTGTTGGTTATCCAATAAATTATTATCAATGAGAAAGCATTTTATATAAAACGTTTTTGTTATTAATGCTTTCAAAGGTGAATTTTACTCTCTGTATTTCCTAACTCCCAATATCACTATTGAAAGGCTTTTGAAACCCCCAGTACTTAATTTAGAATAGTCGAATTTAATGTTTCAAAGACCCAATCATGTCCGATTACGTCTAAAAGAAATCGGAACGACAATCTAGTTTCCTTCAACGGAAGCGATCTTCCGAGCAGGTATCCCATTGAGATGCTTGGTGTAAATCTAAGTGACCACCTGAGATACGGGGCTCCATCGAAGCCAGAGTTAAGTTAGCCTCTCAGGAGCTGAGCGTACTGTTCAGGGCCCGCAGATGTTTTAATAGTACACAACATCTGCCCTGTACAATCGTAAGAGCACCCCACTTTTGAATTTGGCGTCCACCGCTGGTTTGCAACCCCAAAGTACTTGAAGGTCCCCTCGACTCTGCACAAAATGGAAGGTCCGTTTGATAGATTCTTCTATCTTTGGAGCAAAGGCGTCAAGACGACCTCCGTAGTCCAGTGGCTAAGACTCTTGACTCACATTCCGGAGGTCGCGGGTTCGAACCCGGCATGCGCAAATAAATTTTATTTGATTAATTTGTGTTATTTCACAATTAATTCATTTAAAATAATATATAGTATATTTGCGGCATGTTCCAGAGTGGAAGATACTATTAGTATCGCCCTGGTGTAAGACCACCATTCAGAATTGAAACGTTGCTTGAAAATGGCTTTAGCCGTGTTTAGTGACCAGATCTGAATAGCCAGGTACTTCCCAATCTTCCTCTTCCCCACCTCCTTCCCCTCCCCACTAGCTTCAGCCTCACAACATACCCCAATTGGGGATGCCATAGTCTCACTGGCTCCAGACGGGAGCAGTTGAGATTCTTGTGCGGTATTCACTGTAAAAAAAAAAAAAAAAAAAAGTGGGAATGATCTCCTGGTTATTCCGGTATTTCAATGGAAGATGCTCCGCGGAACTAGCGTTATTGATCCCATGGACTCCGGTGCGTGGTCGGAAAACACGCCAGACTCGCGCCCAAATTCGTAAGCGATTGAAATTTGTCATTTGTCACATCTCCGAAGATGACATTGGCTCCGAGGAAAATTATTTTCCTCAAGTCCTCCTTTGAGAAGTAAAGTACATAAAAAAATAATTATAAACCTCCGTGAAATCGACGTATTAATCTAACTCTTAGTGGAAATGTACATTATTTACTGCCGATTAAAAAATTAAATGAATTAGATTTTGGCTGCCAGGCCCTGCGAGCGGCGGGTGACAGGACAGTCACAAATTATGACCAGTATCCAGACTGGAGAGATAAATGAAAATGCACATCCAAGAGTACTTATGCCTGCTGCAGACGTTCCTCATGCTAGCTGTTAAGTAAGTGGCGCCATCTTTTGACATTATGAGCTACTTGCTTAAATTCACTTCTATTACGATAGTAGCTTAAGTCACAAACTTCATGTTTTCGGATGGTTTCATATGGCGCGGCGTCAAAATTGTATTCGGAAATAAATTAAAATAAACTGAAAAATAAATTAAATTTTTACCGTACAGTCGCTAGGGTATTAATAACGTCAAATGTCAAGGCACGCCCCTGCTTTCTCGGTCTTTTTACTCTCCCAACTAATAAAGCACTCGCCATTCTCAACTCTAACTACTTAGTACTAGATAAAGCTCGTTAATTAAAACGAAAATAATAGTTTTGCATACGTAACAAAGGTAGAAAATCTTATTCACTTTTTTGGGAATAATTCATCCATGATCAGATATTTACCTAACCTTTTAATGTACTTTACTTCTCGTCAGAATTTCGTTTTATCTTCTTGTTGAATAATTATTTTTGGGCTTACCTTTTGATAAAAAATATTTCCTAGATACCTATCACTCAACACGTGTAACGCGGGCAAAAGATCAACAAAACGCAAAAATAACAAAAACAACCATTCAAATTCATTCAAGTGTGGAAAGAATAATAATTTTATTTGTTGCCTTAAGATTTTTTGATTTTGAATGATCGCGATTATTCGAGGATTTCGTTTGCAAGACATAATTCAAACTGAATCATATCTACATACTTCCTAACAAAGATTTAATGTCCTGAAATTATGTAGGTCGACCAGTAATTGAAGTTATATAAATAGACTCGCCACAGTCTCATATACTCACAAAATAATGTGGAAAGTAAGGAGCACTCTTTTGTTTTCATCGATTTTCAGTATAATTTCTTAATTCAAAAGTTTATTCCCGTGTGATAAAGATAGACAATCAAATAATGTGTGTGTATGAATGGAATGCATACTTGAGCGGGCGCGGCGGCGTATTGCTTGCCACTTTTTGATGCAACGTTCGCTGTCTCCTTTTCTCGAGGCCCATTAGAATAAAAGGTCCGGCTGCCTGTCGGAGTTTGATATGTCGAGCTATACAATAAATACAATAGGGCAACGACAGTTTTCAAATGGTGGCGATTGTCTTCACTACTTGTTGGAACTACTGATTTATGTGTTGTTTTACCGCAAGCAAACAAATAAACAGAGTGTTTAGGCTGATTAGTATACTTTAAAACAGTAAAGTTTACTTAGCAACAGAAATATGGCTGTTGCGCGTCCAGACCCTTTACTTTAGTAGGACTTGAATTTTCTCTAATGACGTGTAAAACCGCGAGCGGGAAATATGAACATTAATTGAAATATTTAAAATAATCGATAATAATAAGTAATTTGCGTGTACTTACAAATGAAATATTATTCCTTCGCCTTTACTATTATTTGCCGTGTAATTGAAACATTTTCTCATCACACAGGAGGGCATTTTGGCACTTTTTAAAATGCAATTTACTTACTGGTAAGTGCTGGTAAGACGTAACCTTACTCGACGCGTAGCAGTTTAGTACTAAAGTACTAGATATCGAGACCGGTTTAATTGTCTTGCTTTTGTCTCCCCACTTTGAGATTTCTACCCCTCGTCTAATAGTATGTAACGTCATTAATAAAAAGTGTTTTTTCAGAGGTTTGGTTTTTAAACTGGCTACATTGATTCTACAGACTGTCAATTTGACAGTTGACAGTTGATTTGTAGTCATTACGTTGTGCCATTTCACCATGAATAGACTGACGTCATCAGAACAGCGCTTGCAAATTGTGTAAATTTTGAAAAATTGTGTAAAACACGGCGGGTGCCACCATCAATTTATTGCGGGAAACGTTTGGTGAGCGCATAATTTCACGTAATGGACCTGTGAACTGGCCTCCACGATCGTGTGATCTCACACCATTAGATTACTTTCTTTAAGGGTATGTAAAGTCACTACTCTATACTGATAAACCAGAGACTTTGGACTATTTGGAAGTCAACATTCGCCGTGTTTTTGCCGATATATTATGGCCCCAGTTGCTAGATAAAGTTGTCGAAAATTGGACTTCACGATTGCTTCATTCGAGCTAGCCGTGGCACTCATATGCCCGAAATCATATTTAAACAATTATGGCATAAAATTGTCTATTAAATAAAACCAATATTATAGACATTAACATTATTTTAATGTTTTTTTTTCATTTTGAATTTGATTACCTCTAAAAAACACCCTTTATTATCTAGTAAAAGGTGAAGTTGACGTCTCAATGGCCGAGATGGTTATGGCGTATGTCCTGGTAAGACAAGAGATCCTGGATTCGAGTCCGGGTTAAGAACGTTACCTTTTTATTTCCGGTGTCTTGTACTTTTCGTTATGATTTATTAGTAGGTATTATCTATTACTTTCTTTTTCACTGATTTTAGTTTAGTTTTATTTTTTCAATATCATATCGCCATTTTTGGGGATGCTGTGTGGAGGGTCTTTTTATAAATAAAGGAAATGAAGTTCTAGGAATGAAAAAGGTTCGAGGGGTGGATAGAAATCTAAGAAATGTATTTTATTTTATTTTTTATTTTTTATTTTTATTTTAGTTTATTAAGGAAACAAACAGTTATAAATATTTTCATAATAGAGTAACATATTACATGGTTGCATTAACCAGCGAAGTTTCCGCTAAAATTTATAATATATATTTATAAACATAGATTAAAACATAAAAGAAAACATAAAGTGGTAGAAAAAAAGAAAAAATATATATATGTACAACAGAAATGAAAAAAAAATCACAAATTAAAGCATGTGGGATATGTAAATCATCCAAATATTATTATTATTATTAATATGAAAAGAAGGAAAACATGCAGCAGGGGTGGAGAGTTCATAATTAACAATTTGTATTGATTTTTTCTATTATGAATTTAATAAATTGGCCCGAGGACAAATGGAAAATATCAGCGTCGTAAAAGATATCATTGTATTTTGTGCACGTCCTTCGGAGAAATGAATGTTGTGTGTAATTTGTTTTTGAGTGTGGGATGTGGAATAGTTGGTTTGACCTTGTGTTTCTTATTGGACAGTGGAAATTAATGTGTTCCAGAAGATAGTTGTTGTCAACAACGTTGTTAATAATTTTGAATAGAAATTTCTGATCGGATATATTTCTTCTATCTTCTAAGGTTGATAAATTATGGAATGTTAATGAGTCTTTTAGGCTTTCTGATGTTCGAAAGGATTTAAAGTCTAGGTGTTTCAGTATCTTTTTTTGAATTCTTTCTAACCTTTCAATATTAACTTTGTATTGGGGATTCCATATGACTGATCCGAATTCTAATATTGAGCGAACAAAAGAGACATACAGTATTTTGATTGCGTGTGGTGACCTGAATGGTTTGGTCACTCTTATGATGAATCCTAGAAGTTTGTATGCCCTGTCACAGATGGAATTTATATGTGTTCGGAAAGACATTCCGGAGTCCATAATTATTCCTAAGTCCTTCACTTCACAACATCTTTTTATCTCTACGTCATTGATTTTGTACGGAAATATTAGGGGCTTTATGCTTTTAGTGAATGATATTGTGTTACATTTTTCTAGGTTAAGGAACAGTTGGTTGTTCGCACAATATATTCCAAGCCTATTAATATCATCTTGCAATTCTAGGCTGTCATTAATATTAGTGATTTTTTTGTAAATTTTAGTGTCATCAGCAAAAATTTGAAATTTGGAATTTTTAAAGCATTCACTCATATCATTGATATATAAAATAAACAAGAGAGGTCCGAGATGTGATCCTTGCGGGATTCCTGAAGGTATATTGAAAAAACGAGAGGAGAAACCCTTAGCTCTAACTGCTTGACTTCTGTTTGTCACATACGATTTGATCCATCTGAGAAGGTCACCCTTAATCCCGATTTTTAACAGTTTCTTCAGAAGCAGTTCAATGTTAATTTTATCAAAGGCTTTTGAAAAATCCGTATAGATAGAGTCCACTTGATTTTTACCACCCATAAAATTTAAAATAAAATCTGTGTATTCCAGAAGGTTTGTCTCGACCGACCGTTTTCTGAAAAAGCCGTGTTGATTTTTGGATATGATTGTTTGTACTGCTGGAAAAAGTTGATCAAGAACTATGTTTTCCATGATCTTACTGACAATTGGGAGTTTGGAGATGGGTCTGTAGTTGGTGATGTTATTTTTGTCCCCGCTTTTGTGGATTGGTGTAATGAGTGCTTGTTTCCAGACGTTGGGGAAGTTGCCTTCTTCAAATGACATTTTGAATAGCAAGGAGAGAGGATAAGCCAATTGGTCCCGGCATTTTACATAAAATATGGATGGAATTAAATCAGATCCCGCACTTTTATTCGGATCAAGTTTTTTTAAATAACTAAGTACACATGATTGATTGAAGTTAATAGTGTGTATATGTAGATTAGAGTTGTCGTCACCATTCTCAGTAAGATTGAGGCGAGGGTTGGAATTTTCTACAAAAACTGATCTAAAATAATCACTAAAATGGTCGCATATGGATTGTCCATCATTGCAGGAAATATCACCAAGATACATTTGTTTAGGTAAATCGGAAGAGGATTGCTTTGATTTAACAAATGACCAGAACTGTTTGCTACACTTTTTTATTGAATCTTCTGCCGTCGTAATGAAGTTTTCATAACATTCTAGCGAGATCTTCTTCTGACGATTTCTCAGTACAGAGAATGATTGGTAGTCAGCTAAGTTCTTGTATTTTTTCCATTTCTTGTGATATTTTAATTTCTCTTTTACAATTTTAATAAGTGGTAAAGTGTACCAGGGGGGAAACCTTTCTAAATTACCGTTAATTTTTTTTTCGGGGATGTATTTGCAAATAATGTCATTTATGATATTGTAAAAATCTAATACGGCCTTTTCGGTATCCTTACTTTGAAATTCGAGTTTCCAATTTATTTTAGATAATTCATCAGTGATTTTACCGTAATCACCTCGGTGAAACATTTTAACTGTCCTAGATGAGCCGGAGAGAGACGGTACAGTAACAGGTGATAACTCTATGTCTAATGCTCTGTGATGTGAATCTTCAGGCGTCAGAGGTTCGGTACAGTGGGTTATACTACATTTTGAAATATTTGTCATGATTAAATCAAGGATTCGTTTGTTTGTATTGATTACAGTATTGAATTGGTGTAGTTGGGTGAATGAAAGGAAGTCTACCAAGGCACGGCTAGCAGTGTCTTCTGGAAAATTTGGTTCTAATTGGTTTTGCCCTTCGGTTAACTTCCAGTTTAGTTTGGGTATATTGTAGTCTCCAGCTAATAAAAACAATCCTTCCGGGTGATTTGTGTGCAGGTCTGATGTGGTGTTGAAGTGCTGAATAAGATTGTGAATGTAGTTGGTGTTTTGTGGGTGATATGTGCAGCAGATATATAAATTTTTGAGTTTATTATTGTCACCTAATATTGGCACTGATATCCAGATCTCCTCAGTACAAGTAGACCATGGTAATCTCTGTGCTTTGAGAGATTTGGAGGTTGCAATTAGTACCCCCCCTCCCTGCTGCTGTCCAGACAAACAGTAGTTCCGATCCTCTCTAAATACATCATACCTATTGTCAAACAATTCACTGTCATGGATTGATTTATTTAGCCAAGTTTCACATATAAGGTAAATATCGTAATTGTTCAAAAGTACCTGATTTAAGAAGCTATGAGTTTTTGTGCGAAGACCTCGCACATTTTGAAAATATATGTTAAGCATTTTTAAATATTATGTTCGTGAAGTTGTTTGGAAAATAACTTGAAAAAAAAATAATTATGCTGTGATTGGGGGCATTTTCGAACATACAATTCTTTTTGTTTTTGTTTGTGGTAAATTAAAATGTCTATGGTTTTAGGAGGCTTAAGTTTTGACAGATTGATTGTTATATCTATGGACTACTAATACAATTCAAACAAATGATAACATGTTTTAACATTATTTGATAAGAGTTAAAAGGAAGTTTGTAATTAACGCATAGTGATGATATGTGTATTACGACTAAGTAGAAATTGGGTGTTATATTAATGTACTGCAAGAGGTTAAATTTGATGTTAAAAGTAATACGTTTGATATTATTCTGTAAATTCAGTTTCCTAAAGGGAAGGCCGGTGTAGAAGCGTCTTGTGTGGGCATTGTCTTCAATGTTGAAAGTCTGTTAACGTCATCCTGATCAGCAATTAAAATTATGGGTGTTGTATCACTTACACGAATGAAGATTTTGCCATTTTTTATCCAGCAGTAGAGAATTTTTCGGTCCCTTTTTATATCTCTACATTGTTTTAGTAGATGCTGATTTTTGGAGGTTAAATGCTCGTTGATGTAGATTCTGCTGGCACCAGGAAGCTGCAATTCTGAAGCAAACATTCCCTTCCTCTTCCTTATTGCAGCTAACAAGTTATCTTTAAGGTGTCGGCGTGTAAATTTTACAATAATGTTCCTCTGTTTTCCATTTGTCACATTTGTCACATTTTGGTTTATTCTGGGGGAGATTCTGCTTGCGAAGTCCACTTCCTCTCGAGTGATTTTACATCCAGCTGTAGCACCAATTTTGAAGAGAATGTCATAAATATTTTCGTTTCTATCTTCTGGAACACCACTTATTATAAGATTATTTGCACGATTATATTGATCGTTGCTTTCTATTTGTCCTTCCAAATGTTTAATTTTCTTCTTAAGCTCATCAATTTCTTCCTTGAACTCCTTTTTTATAACTTCTACAATCGTATTTTTGAAGTCTGCAAATGATTTTTCTAGAAACTGGATTTTAAATTCATCGAACTTTTTATCTAAAATACCGACTAGGAAAGTCGGACGTATGCGTCCATCCCTACCATTGCGAGGCAATACGCTGGGTCAAGAGTGTTCAGCTGGAGAGAACTAAGTTAGGTCTAACTCAATCAGTCACCCAATCCAGCCCACCACGCCATAGGTGAGCAAACACATTTGCCGCCAACATCTAGACAATGACACCCGATAAACCCAGGCGCCCCTGATAAGTTGCCAAACGTAGCGAGCCATTTGGGTTGACCTACAGCAGGGTATTTGGGATTATGTATATATATTTTAACCTTAATAATAATAAATGGTTTCCGGGGCGGCGATACCCAAACCCGCCTGCCAAATTGAGTCATAGTAGTATGTCCTAACACAACCTTTTGAATGCAACCCAATTTAGTAAAACTTCGCTTTTGTCATTTGATCTCATCGTTTACATGAAAATTCGTGCTTGATAAATACAAATACGTCTTCATCGTTACGTCAGCATTGAATAATATTCCGCAGCAAGCACCAGATACCATGTGTTTTTACGGATACTATTTTAACCACCCTCTTAGGCCCTCCATTCATGGAGATACTTACAAACTACATGATTGTAACGAAACCACAAGTACCCTGCAGAGATACCACTCTTTAATGCTGGGTTCCGTACACGGCGCTACCCGAAATATACTGAACTTGATTATTTTTCACGTGCAGCCGTGGAGTCAACACGATGTCAAGCGATTTCATACGACTTTTTTTCCAATATCAATCCATGCCTTCTCCACTAATAAAACCTTTCTTACGAATTCCGGTAAAGTATAGTTATATAAACATACATTTTTTCCACCTCCAGTACAAATCTAACATTACTTACATGTTCCGACGCCATTTCAACATCAAACGAAAAAGTATCAGACACAAATGATGCAACGCGTCGCGTGCGAACAGCACCGCCGGTTGCGTGAAACTGATTGGAAACCGACAGACGTCGCGTAGCGCCGTGCACGGGCACTAGCAAAATTGTACAGGGTATACTTACGATCGGCGCGTATAATACGCTCACGAGGATTGGGTAGCTTGTAAGTAGCTTGTACGGAGGCACTTAGGGTATTCAATCACCACTTATTTTGATCTGCAATATATAGCTATTCTTTCGTCAGTTTAAATCATAGCGATACTGCCTTAAGACGTGCGTTTTGTAACGTTAAAGTTATGTTCCTAATATAATGTTTTCCAAAGTGTTCCCACAGTGTTCCAAAGTGGCTCCTTGTGATCACCCAGTGACACATTTACAGATGCAGTGTGTTTTCTACGGACAGTTATAGGTAATACAAAGGTATGGGCACTATCGAATCATTTAGACACTTTTTTTCACATGTTTTTATTCCAGTAAAAAGAAAATTAGATTTTTACTTATGTAACTAGAAATAAATAAGCTAAATACATTTAACATTACATCTGAATACATTACATTGCAATATTATTCACTTTTATGTTTTGTTGATTGGGTATAAAAATGATTTTTTTAATATTGTCTGAAAGGCAATTACATAAATTGTCCCCTCGTAACCAATGGATTGCTTACTTTGGTTGATTAAGTAAGTTTGTATGGTGTTTAAAAGTACATTATCCTGAAAAGTGTGCGTACTTGGTTTTAATGATTTTCGTGTTTGTATGTATGAGTTTATCATCTGTTTTGTAAGTAAAAAGATTTGTCTTATATTCACATAGCTTTCTTAATGTTAACAGAATAGTAATAATAAATAATAAACAGAATAGTAATAATAAATAGTAAACTCCTATTTAGGAGATATTACACACGCACTATTCTTTTATATAATATAATGTATGTATTTTAAACATATTTTAAAGTACGATAACAATATTACTTACTTTTATACCATATTCATTCAAAAGGCGATTTTTCATGTATTAAATTTACCATCTACGTATTTTTCGCATTAATTCATTAAAATATATTTATACCTTCAATAGCACAAGACCGCGGTATATTGTAATTGTAGGATTTGTGAAGCTGAAAGCATTTAATAAAATATTTTCTTCAGAAACGTTGCCTTTCAAAAACAAACATTTACTTTGTAATATAATTGGATACATTTTTGGTGAAAAATTTGAGAAGCGATCAGAAATATACTTTCCGAATGAACATGTTGCAAACATGAAAACTTTTCTTTAATATTTGAACAAAATAAGTACACATTTCATACAGAATTATTAATTAAAATAATAATCTGATAACAGGTAGGCACCTACCTACCAGTGGCGGTCGGTAACTTTTTGTATAAGGGATGCTGAAGTATGTCAAATATAAATACCTACAGACTAGCCCATGAACAAGATGCGATTACTGACAAAAATAGTATGTCCAATTAGCTCTATAAATATTTTATGCTTCACAACAGTTATTACAGTTCTAAAATTAAATTAATTAAATGGGTGTTCTAAAGATATTTAACGTATCAATCGGCATCGGTTATTCAAGCCAAATTGTCAAAATTCTCTAAAACGTACCGAACTTATCCACGCGCTTTGTCATGCTATATTGTGCACTATACCTATATTAGTTATATATTATACTAGTCGTTTTCGGCGCGTTGGATGCTCCCATCGAATGCGTTTACTGCTACATGTAAAACTTGGCGGGCAGAACTAAACGCGCATGCACAAATATTAAACTTTTTCCAAAATCGTGGATGCGGAATGGAGTAGAGAATCCACTGTTGCTGGTATTGGTGCGTAATGTGAATAATGTTGAGCACTTAGAAGCATTTGTTTTGATTTTTCCAAAATTTCACCTCGTAATACGTTCACTCTAAAGCAGTGGTTCTTAAACTGAGTTATGTGTATAATATTACAAAAGCAACTAAAAAGCATACTACGAGTATATCTGAAAATCTATATGGAGTTGATTAGGCACCTTATATCAATATCTCGGCCAGTTGCTCAAACCTGCTTTTCATACTTTTCCAAACCCGCTTTTTCCTACTGCCTACCCCGATCGAAAAACTCTGCACGCACTTTAATATCTGTATTATATTTAAAACTAGCTGACCCGGCGAACTTCGCACCGCCTCAGGATCAATAACTGTTGTGTTAACTTATTAGCTGAATTAAATTCTGTTTTTTTTTTTTATTATGTAAGTTAAAAATAACACAATGAAGCAATTATCGATGCGCAACTGTCCGTGTTTTGTTTTTGTCAGTGTCAGAGATGGCATTGTGTACGTATTTATATTTTTTGTGGTTTTCTTACTTTTCCACTTACTTATGGGAATTGCGTTTCATTTTCTTCATACGTGTGAAGAAGATTTATTATAATTATGTATTTTTCCTGTGGAGGGATGCAGACATACGTTCACCGTTTGTCCCATTTTTTACTGTTGACATTTAGTGTGTAAGAAAGAGGGGCAGCATTACATCATTAGACCGGTCAGTGGTTGAGTGGGCATCGCGTTTGAGGTTCAGGCGTTCCGTGTTCAATTCCTCGGCTCGCTAAGTCCTCCATCACGACTCATGCAACATTTTTGGCTTACTGTGCTAGTAGAAGATTTTCAAATATTGTCGGGTTATTCGTAACCCGGAAATATTTGTCTTTCTTTAAAACAAAAAAAATGTTTAAGAACAAAATCAAAACAATCAGCGCATTGACAATTGACGTTTTTGAATTTTTGGAATTCACTCACTACCAGTGGCGGCTCGTGAATTTTGGGTGTGCTAGAGTGCTGATATTTAAGAAAATGGCATTGTTGATGTTTTTGCAGCCAAAAATTTTTTTTTTTTTTGAAAATCAGTTTTTTGTATGTAAAATTTCAGAAAGTTTCAGTTTGGCGGTGTGCCGCACCGATTTGCTGAAAAATCTTCACAAAACACCAATTTTTGAAAAAAAAAAAAATATTTTTCGCAAACGACAACATCCATGATGCCATTTTTTTAATATTAGCACCCTAGCACACCCAAAAGTCACGAGCCGCCACTGCTCACTACTCAATATTATACTTATCACAATATTCCTACAGCTCTTTCTAAATATGATAATTCATTCCAAACAAAATGTAAGAGGAAAATAATTTTCTTCATAATTTATTTTTTCTTGAATTTTCATACATTTTAATAGCTATTTTGCTCTTCGGGGCGGAGACAAATCCAACTAATCAAAGATCATAAAAATCGGTCCAGGAGTTCTCGAGTTATAAATGGTGTAACTAACCCGACTTTGTTTTATATATTATTAAGATTAAGATAAGATATAAGATAAATATTTACAACAGCATTAAAATCCGTAGTCGAAATAGAGATATACGTTTGTATAGACAAAACGCCGCCCGCTTTTCACGCATTACACATTATGGCACACTATTCTACAACCCACCACGGGACATAAATTGTAATCAAAAAGACAACAATCACATTTTCATATTGTCTCAACCTAAGCATGACAAATGTCGGATTAACGAAACAATTTATCACACTTTAACACCTTCACGAGCAATTAGTGTTCAGAAATACAATATTATGTCGTATCACAAGGTGTTTGCTTTTTAACGAAATTTTATTTACGCTTTGTTTTTTGTGCTCAGAAAAAACCGGTGTAATTTTTTAACATTTTATGACGAAATCTTCTCTACGTATTATAAATTAAAGTCCTCCGACGCGTCTGTCAGATGTTCGGGATAAACTCAATAACTAATAAATGGATTTTCGTGCGGTTTTCAACAAAAGGTAGAGTTATTCATGAGGAAGGTTTAAGTATATAATTTGCAAAGTTTTGTGTTAATTGATTGAAATAAGTAATATATTGAGGGAGCGGGCTGGCAAGCGGGCGGTGTGGATTTGATTTGAATGCAAATTAACAGATGGCGTTGGTTATAAAAGTTGGGTAACCAACCAGTAGATGGCGTTGCGTTTCTTTGGTCGCAGCAACGCTTGGCCGGGTCAGCTAGTATTAAATAAATCATATTTTATATTGGGCTTATACTTTAGCTTAATCCAGTCCCACCTAAATTATTTAATAGAAATATTGGGAAACACATACATTACGTACTTAAACGACTTACAAATAATACAGAACAAAGTTATTAAAAAACTCTTCAACTATAACCCAGACACTCCCACAAAAAAACTATACCAGGAAATGAACCTTTTGAAAATAAGAACATTGTACGAATATAACATATGTATTTTAATCTACACAATACAAAATGGACTTATACACAAAAACACAACATTTATAAAAACATCACAAGTACACGAACATTATACTAGACAACACAATAAATTGTACACAAATACTGTCAAGACTGAAAGTGGCAAGAGAAGTATTGGTCACGAGGGAGTTCATATATATAATCTCCTTCCAGATAACCTAAAAACGGAAAATAATATAAAAACCTTTTAAAAAAAACTATTTAAACTCAAAATGTTGGAACAAAATTAAAAATATTACTACTTACTATTGTACTATATAAGCTCTGTATTTAAGTTAAGAAAGCGAAATATTATGTTTCTTTTAACTTAATAATAATAAAAAATAAAAAAAAACTTGAATTTAAAAAATATTTACTGGGCGTGGCGAAGTCCGGTTTTAACTTTACCATTTGACATTTCATCTGTCTGTAATTTTGGTTGTTATGTTGAGGCCATGTTAGGGAACGTACCTACCCATACTACGTGACCTGTTCAGAGGGGGGAGGTCTTCAAAATACCACGCTTGGTACAAATGAGCGGCGGCGGCCTTAAGTTTGTAGTCACCGGGGGGGGGTTAAAAACTGCAAAAAGTTGGTCACGTAGTATGGGTACGTTCCCTACAGATACTACCTTTTGTCCAGCCAGAGTTCGCAACTAAAGATTTTAATTTAAAAAAAAAAATTATAATACGTTATTTGAAATAATAAAAAAAAATGTTTATGATTTAAAATTAAGTAAGCATCTATTTAAGTACCTACTTACGAATTTTATTTCAAAGGAATTTTTAATTAATTTTTTGAACGCGAGGTCTGCTGTTCACCGAACTACTAGTTAAGTAATAAATTGTTGATAAGATAAGGTCCGTTTTACCTAACAGCTGTTTCGGCGTTTACACTCATTTTAAAATTATGGTTCTACTACGTGCAGACGCTTGCCCTAAATATTATAAAAATGTCTATTAACGATTTACTTTCAATTAATGTTGGAATTTTGAGTAGGCTTTTAATAATAATGCATTATATAAAATTACCAGCGCATTGTAATCGTCCCTAATAGTTTTGGGCTGAGACGTCGGAATATTTGTCAGAATACGATATTTCAGAAGTATTATTCCACGGGCTGCTACTTCTATTTATCTTTTGTATAATGTTAATGTAAGTACTTGCATACTGCTTACTAACCCCGTATGCATGGCCATTGGAGGGTCTAGAGTCGTTCAAATAAATGTAGCTTCGTTTAATAAAATAGTAGAGTCTTGACGTGTGCGATGAAGGAGGAAACCATATGTTTCCTTATAACGCCCTTGGGAAAGTGGTGGGGTCCCCTCCAATGTCAGAATCTATCTATCTATCTATCTTCTTCTTCTATATAAATAAAAATGAATCGCCGAAATGTATTTACGCGCATAACTTTCGAACGACTGGACCAAATTGGATAATTCTTTATTTTGTGTGTTCGTTATTGTCAGGACAAGGTTTGTATAAAATTTTTGGTGAGCTCTGGCATTATGAAATTTGTATAAAAAAATGCTATAGGTGGCACGCGAGCTGTTTGAAAACTGAATATATGGAATGCGGGAGGAGGTAAGGGGGAGGGGGTAAGGGGGGGGGAACTCGGGTAGGGGGTTCGCGGAAGGGGGGAGGGGAACCTGGGAGAGGGAAGGAGGGCCTGTGAGAGGGGAGGAGGGCCTGGGAGAGGGGAGGAGGGCCTGGGAGGGGGGAGGGGAACTCGGGAGGGGGGTTCGAGGGACGTGGGGAGAGGGGGAGTGGAGTGGGGAGAGGGAAGGTGGAGGAGACGGAGTGGGAACGCGAGAGGGGAAGGGGACGCAGGAGAAGAAGGGGAGGCAGAAGGGGAACGGGACGAATGGGAAAGGACACGCAGGGAGAAATAATCGCTTTATTAAATGGCATAGCAACGCATGCCGGGTACCAGCTAGTAAGAAATACAAACACAAACAGTACCTCCCCCGCAAGTATTGGCCAAAGGAAAAGAACATCTTAATATGTAAATTCTTTTTAAAAAATATTTTTTTATATTCAAAAGATAGGTATATATCAAATATTTAGCATTAACCTGTGCTGTCCTGTTTATGTTTTAAATTATAAAATAAAAGTATGTAATTAAAAACATCAATTTTCATGATTTTAGAGACAGCTTTAGAAGATTTTTTGAGTTAAATTAGTTTAAAAAATATATTTTACAATAGAAACATGATTAAATATAAAATAAAAATTATAAAAAAGCATTTGGAAGGGCGTAACTGCAAATAACGAACGACAGATTAACGTTCAACAGAATTTTTTTACGTATAAATTTAAATTTCTACCCAAAGGAATACTTTTTTTGTGATGGTTAATTTTTTTTATTTATTTGTTCATTATATTTACTCAATAGCTAGGGCATAAACCTTTTTTCAACAATTATAATGAACTCACAAAAAAATGTTAGAATTGTCTCTAAAAATTTGAAAAATTAAATATATTTTTTAAATACTCGTAAAATAGCACAAAACTGAAGGTATTACATATTTGGAATACCCTTTGATAAAAAAAACATATGATTCAGTTTAGTTGGGATTTTGACTTCAAATCCAAAATTAAGGTTTGTGTGAAAAAGGCCGCATAGTCGTTCCCCTTATTTATTTATTTTTCACAATTGTACCATGGAGAATTTTGTGACATGCGTCGAAAGATGATTTGCTGCAACTGATATTGAAAATGACGATGGTAAATGCAGAATCATTAAGCGTTTGGATAATTGCTCTGCTTATTGGCGCGTTCAGATGGGCGGAAGTCCTCGCTTTCGGAGCATGTAAAAGTGTTGGGAGCTATATTCCTGACCGATATCTTAGAAACCCCAAAATGTAAGTTATCAACTTCTGCTAGTAATCCGACATTCGTAGAGACTCTTGTATCCCACGAATTTTGTGCTTACAAGCGAATGCGTGTTTCGACAAATAAAATAATTTCTTGATTTCAAAACCTCCTCTATCTGTTATCCAATTTCATTACCCGTATTCCCAGTTATTTGCTTCTCTGGGGATATTCTTTGTTCCGTGGAACGCGAAACCTTCTGGGTCTTAAAATTGATGTTTTTGTATTTCAATTCTTAGAATTCTGTGTACCGCAAATATAATATATTGCAAAAACATCTTTGACTGGCGATGTTTACTTGTATTTCTATTATATACCATATCCGATGTTGAACAGTTTGTTTTATCACCGCTCTGTAACGAATAAAAAAAAGTAAAAACATTATTCCCAACATGCCTTCCATTGACATTCTTGGTATAAATCTAAGTGACCAGCTCGGGCAAGGGGTTCCATCGAAGACAGCGTCACGTTAGCCTCTCATAAGTTGGGAGTACTGTACAGAGCCCGCAGATTCTTTAAAAGAACACAACTTCCGACCCTTACAAATTGAATTGCGCTCACTGTTGAATTTGGCAGTAACTCTCTGGTGTGATACTTCAAAATACTTTAAAAAAACCCGTTATCCCACGTATTGGAAAAAACGAATTGGAATCTTTAGAACATAGGATTTAGGTGGTAATGGTGTCGTTGTTGTACCGGAATTTCAATGGAATTTCAAAGCTCCGAAGAAATAGCGTCGTTGATCTCTTTGGCACCGATTACATAGTCGGGAAACACGTCACCGACATCAGCCGAATTACCTTTGCAGAAATTCCCTTCCTCATACCATAAAATGATCGTAAAAATAAAATTCCGTTTCTTTAAATAAGTTAATATAAATATTTTGGCTTCTATAAATAAACCAATTATCCGTAAAAGTTTTCTTCGAAATGTTAAGAAAAATTTCGTGCATCTCATAATCAATTTTTGGTCAGACGTTGCATGTTGAAATTTTTATAAAACTGTGAATTTAATTTTTTTAATCAAAAGCCAATTATTTTTTTCTAGGTGTCACAAATACATTCCAAATAGGATAATTTATTCAAAATAATGTTTTTAAAGCATATTAAAATCAAACATTTGGCTGAATGGGGTTGCTCGGGCTTCACACAGAGTTTTCCGAAATCAGATGTAGTCATTAATTTTTTTCCTCTTATTTTGAACGTCAAAAGAAGGTGGAGGATAAAGAAGGTGTATAAAACTTCACAAATCTCTGAAAAAATTGTTTAAAAAATAAACACACAACGGGACAATCTTTTTTTATATTCATAGATGTTTTCGGCGTTTCCTTTTTCTGTCAATACAAATAATTTAAGTTACGAGGAAACGTATAAAGCACAGCTTAGGAAGCTCTCTGGGGGCTGTATTTCACGTAGAATAAGTTCTTATGTGGGAATGTTTCTACCCACATTTCATTTGTCTGAAGCACCTGACCGGAATCACAATATTGCTTTTCTTTCACGTCTCGTATTTCACGGGTAGATAGAACTTAGGATAACGTAGGTAGAACTTTTATTTTGTTTCACGGAATTGGTAAGCATATTTTAATTAAATCCATGGACAGCCAAGTGCGTCAATCAATCAATTCTGGGAGAGCTTGGCATCCAAAACAAGCTGTCAAATGGCTGTATATCCCTTACAAAAATGGGCATACTTTGACAGAGGGTAAAAATATTTCCGCTTTGCAATAACATCCAAATAAATGGAATATTTGTGAAGGCATCCGAGAACTAAAAACTGTTTTAGAAAGTTGATGAAATACGTATTCCAATTTTATTATCATAAGTAACCACGTAATTTATTAAATATAATTTTTTTTAATGCAAATTTCAAAAAGTTTTAAAAATGCCTCGCTTTACGTTTTTCTTAGGAAAAAAATACTGATAATGAAAAAAAATAAAAATCTATGTATATTTTATTATACAAATGAATTATAAACCTCATCGTCACCTCACTTTAATGTTGTTTCATGAAAAAATATATTTTTTAAATTCATGGATTTTTATAACTTTTTCTTCGAATTGCGGTCGGAAACTTTGTTTTCACAAAGGTGTATATTTAAATTATTTGGTGGGTAATTTTTAGATTTGAATATATAGCGTGTTATTTTCTTTTTCCAATACCGTTTAGAACATATTTCTCCCTTTTTTACGTTAGCTCTGAGGAGGAGGCCCTGAGGAAAATAATTTCCCTCAGGGCCTATGTCATCTTAGGAGATTGTGTGTGGAGGATATTTTTAAGGAAAGAAAGGAAAGAAAGTTCTGGGAAGGGAAATGGTATGAGGAGGGGCGGGTAGGAATCTGGGGGTCAGTGTGTCCAGGAGTGACGGACGTATGAATCCATCCCGTTAACTGCAGTGCAAAGCGATGGGTCGAAGCTGGAGAGGATAAAAGACCTCCCTCAATCAGTTTCTCTCGATCCTGCCCACCACCCAGCAGAGATCTGGAAAAACCTCACTGCATGAATCCGGGCACCCCTGCTAAGTCACCAAACGTAGCGAACCACTTAGGGTGACCTTTGTCAAAGGTGTTGGTTATTCACTAAATGGTTTCCGGGCGGCGGTACCCATACCCGCCTCTCAAATTGAAAAGTAAGGGAGAAATAAATAAATAATTTCTATGACACCTGGGTGTGAGCTGGGACAAATATTGTCTCCTGTGATTAAACGGGATATATTACGTATCTTAACAACTCAAGCGATAGCTACCCAAATTTGGATTTTAGACAAGTTGCTCACCAAAATCGAAGTTAAAAAAGCTCGAAGACACTGTTAAAGTGAAAGGCAGAATAAAACCAGGAATATCACCGATTCATTACCTGATCAAGTATTACAGGCGTTCGGAACATCGATGTCCTTGGTTCTCCTTGTAGCGCAGGACCGTGAGGAGCATAAGAACGTGATTCATCAGGGCAATTGGATTGCAGATCACGATCCTCAGTAATGAGGTAAAGACTCAAGAAGGAAATTTATGGTGCAAAGTTCTAAAAAGTCTCCAGAAAATCACTTAAACCGGAAAAAATATATACATGTTTCCCGTTTGCCACACATGAATGGGTAATTGATAAAGGGTATGTTTTTGAACGCGTGCGCGAGTAGAAGGATTAGAAAGGACACTTGATGAAAACACGTTATTAATAAAACATATTATGTCCGTCGAGATTGAGTCGGGTAACCGATTGGGACATGACAAGAGACTTAAGCATTTTGGAAACAGGCTTTATCGAAATCTTTTGGGTTAGTTTTGCCAGGATAGTTATATACCTGCCTTGGGTAGTTTGACTTACGTGACAACAGAAAAAAAAGGGTAAAATCGGTTCTTATTGCAAACAAAATTAGAAAGGAAATCGTGGAAAGCTTTAATAATCTTTAAACAGTTAACGGTTGTTGATTTAGTCTCATTCAACGGAAGCAATCTTCCGGACAGGCCCTCTATTGATGTGCTTGGTGTAATTATAAGTGACCGGCTCAGGAACTGGGGCTCCACCGAAGCCAAAGTTAAATTAGCCTCCCAAATACTGGACGTACTGTTCAGGTCCTGCACGGTTAAATTTGGCAGTCTCCTCTGGTCTGGAGCTCCAAAATACAGACACGGTTGACATTTTGTCACATGAGAACGGGTCGAACGGTTCTTGAGCACTACAGCTCGGCTGTGGAATTTGCCGGCGTCTGTGTTTCCTCCTTCCAACAACATGGTTCATAAAAAAAACAAGGCCTTAATCGTTATTTTAGTGAATGAATCTTAAAACTTTCGCTTACCGAACTGTTTAAGCACTAGATACGATAGCGCAACTTCAAACTTTTTTTCTCCGATTGCTCGAGATTTTTTGGTGATCATTTTGAATATTTTCCACCCACATTAAAAAAATCATACCTCCGAATTTTAATATGGAGACATACAAACTGATTATGGTTCTATATAGCCAACGAATTCACCGATCTTTTGTCGATTATCACATATTCGTAGAATTTATAAAAATAATATTATAAAATCGTAAACTTCTACTTAATTATTTACAAAAAAGGTAAAAATTGTCAAAATTGGCAGCAAAGCAATCCGAAGTATTTTAAATAGTGCCATATTGTGACAAAAAGCGCTCCAGTTGTTAAATGGCGTGAGGTGATCTAAATGGAAACAAAAAGAGAAAAAAAAGCCATTACTGAAAATGTTATTTTTCGCTAATGAAATGTAAGTCATAACACATTGTATTAAAGAACGTTTTTTTAAGGATATCACATTGTATTGAAGAACTTTTTTTTTTTTTTACTATTATTCTTAATTCATAAACATTGTAAACATATATTTTTTCAGGTATACAGTTTTTCGAGTTTTTCGACTACCACACTAGCAACATGCCCGTATTATGGTAATCGAAATTTTTGTTTATCACTTTTAATGACGTGTGTAATTAATAATACATATTCTTAATAACATTTACTTTATGGTTTAACACCATTAATGGTTTGTTCCCTTTACACGTACGGACAAATAATCACATTTTTTCCAAAAGCTTACGAATTTTCCAAGAATTTTTGTTCACGGAATGACAATACCTTGGCAGTAAACTGATATAATAAATTTTAGTACTTATTTGACACTACGTAAATAATATGCTTGAAACTTTGTCTTTATTGCGTTTTGAATATTTATAAAAAAATATATGTACACATAGGCACCTATATATATATATATTTTTTTTGTCAAAATGAAAAGATGGAAGATTATACATTCATTTTAGTGTTTGATCCATACATAATTTTTTTTCTC
Organism: Limnephilus marmoratus; assembly: GCA_917880885.1. Lineage (NCBI taxonomy): Eukaryota > Metazoa > Arthropoda > Insecta > Trichoptera > Limnephilidae > Limnephilus > Limnephilus marmoratus. The sequence continues at coordinate 19,745,066 of OU862921.1, read as the reverse complement.
AGTTTAATTTTTCATGTTTATTCGTTTATTTGATTTAATTTATGTGTTGTTATTTAATTTTTACGTTAACTTATTATTTATCTTTTTTTGTTATTTTACATTATGGAATGTATTGCATTGCACTTCCCCTGCATACATTCTGAAATAAACATTTACATTATAACATTTAACATTTAACTTTTTTTACACACCAGATTTAAATGTCCGAGTTAAATTTTCCCCACATGAAAAACTAAACCCTTTCACACACTTCCCCAAATGATCATCTAGTCAACCCACGCTATGCAATTGCACTATATAAGTATTATAAATACAAAATAATACAAGAACAACATGTCAACCTACTAGAGACCAAATGGGAATATAATTCACCGACTCCAGATATTTTCATATCAGAGGGTTCGGCTCTGTGGCATTTCTAATTGAACCTATAAATCCTACTGATCCCTCAATATAAATATTTAAAATATTATTATTATTAACAAACCATAACCATGCCTGGGTCCTTAATTTTAATACATTCCATTTTATAACCCCAAGAGAGAGCACTTTTCCGTGTTGTTTACAGGATGTCGGATTTCTTTTTTATCCCGTAAACCAAATTTCAGCGGAAGTGAGGCACCGGCTTTTTCATATTACTCTACTCGAAAACCATTTTCTTTTATTAAATAGTTAGCAGAAAATTTAAAAGATGTGTTTTTTTCTTAGCTATGTTAACCCAGCAGGCCTCGGACCTATTTTGTCGGAAGGTCAAAATATTTCCGCTTTGAAATAAAACCTAAATAAATGGAATATTTTTGAACGAATCCGAAAATAATTTTTCTAAGGTGGTGAAATATGCTTCCAAATTGAATAATTCGAATTAAACATATAATTTTTGAAATATAAAATTTTTAATGCAAATATAAAAGTTTATGAAAATGGATAATCTTAAATTTTTTCTAATTAAAATTACTGGTAATGAAAAAAATATACACAAACATTATTTTATTAGGTAAGAGCATACGTCTTCGTCAACTCAGTTTTTTTTATAGTGTCACGTAAAAAAAATAATATTTTTTCTCTTTTTAAATTGCGGTTGGAAACTTTACTTTCATAAAGGTGTGTATATTTTTATTTATTTGCGGGTAACTTTTAGATTTGAATAAAAATCGTGGTGTTTTCGCTTTCTAACGTAGATCACATTTCTAACCAAATAGTACCTTATTTATCTAATAGTAAAGGAGACACAACGATTTCCATTGGACCTACAAAGTTATTCATAAAGCCAAACAAACTAGCCTGAGGGGTTGAGTCAGTTTGAATATTATTTTCTTGTTTAAGAGCGTTCTGGATCATGAATAACGAAATTACTCTGCATTTCGTGGAATCATAACAATGAAGAGAAATGCTTGGGACGATTATTTGAGTGAATAAAAACCTTTTCGCTTTGTAAATATCGAAATTCCTGAGAACGCTTCTTGAAATAATCGTCGTCGTGTTTTCATGTTTCTATTAATGATTTTATTTATTAAAAAATGTTAAATTTTATTGAGAAAAGTAGCCATTCATTTTACTTAAAATATTAATTTGATTAAATTTTGTTTTTTTCTGAGACCGGTCAGTAGGTGAGTTGGCAATGTTTCGGGTTCCCATTCAGGCATCGAGAGTTAAATGCCAGTGCTGGCTAAGTCCTTCTTCACGTCACTAGCGACATTTTTCGGCAAATGTGATTGTAGTAGGATATTTTAAATCAGTGATAGGATTTTATGAGTTGGAAGTAAAATTGAAAAAAAAATCAGAGTGTGTAATTCACACGTGATAGAAGTGAAACTAGAAAGTCGCTAGATGTCATTTTCTTTTCTTTGCTTATTTTTTTTAAGTGGTTTGAAGATTGGATATTGATTTCAAAAAATATATATTGTTTTTATTTCGTAGGATTCGAACCCCCGTTCGCTTGATGTCTGTCTCTCTGGCCGCCGAGAATTGTCAGGCACCTTGCCTACTACGCTATGAAAGGTGCGAATATACCGCATTATGTGTAGAACTGAGTTGTGACTCTTTTCCGTTTCTCCCCGAATGTCAAGTAACTAATGCTGAAGTCACAAGGTTCACTCGGATGAAGGTTTACTCGATGAAATGTCCCATTCTCGTTTCACCGAGTGTTCAGACGGTTCCTTCGAAGGAAGAGTTCACTCGACATTCTCGCTACGAAGTCGTCAAGCGTAGTCGCGGCGCGCATTGGAATTCGTCCGGCGCTGACGGCAGTTCGGGAATATTTACGATTTCAATTGACATTTCCGATAACGTCGAACTAAATTACGAGAAATTGGCGATTCTTCTAAACAGTAAATAAATTTCAGCACCATAAAATGAACATATGGTTAAATAATAACCTGAAAACTGATATCTACCAGTATTTTTGCACCATGAAAATATTTTTATTCCAAAATAGGCCTCGGCTTGCAATAAAATCCATATAAATGGAATATTTATTAACGTATCCAAAAACTAAAAACTGTTTTGGAAAGGTGATAAAATATGCTTTAATTTATTATTAGAAATAACCACGTATTTTTTAAATAGAATAATTTTTAATGTAAACTTTTAAAATTTAAAAAAATGGCTCTACTTGCTTTTATTCTAACTAAAATTACTGGTAACAAAAAAAATATAAAAGCACACACTTATTTTGTTAGACAAATAAATCATAAACGTTTCTGTCACCTCACTTTTTTGTCGTTTCATATAAAAATAATTCATAAAAAATTCACAATGTTTAATAATTTTTTTTTCAAATACGATCAGAAACTTTGGTTCCATAGAAGTGTATATTCGTATTTTTTTGTGGTTAATTGTTATGTTGAATATATAGAGCATTATTTTCTCTTTCCAATACCGTTTAGATCATATTTTTCACTATGATAGTAAGGGAGAAACAACGATTTCTATGAGACGTGTAGGTGTAGGAGATATTTCGAAAAGCGAACTAAACGGAGCATTTTGACGTTTAAGCCGCTCCGGCTACTCGTCCTCACGCCAGAACATTTCGGCCGACTGATTTGCGAGTGAAAAACTGTTCACTTGAGTGTTCAGACACATCATTCGCGTCACGTGATGTTATATTCCGGTTGCGAGTGAACAGTGCCGAAGGAAGCATTCCAACATTGTTGGAATGCTTCATTCGGCACTGTCTCTATTCACTTTCGTGTTCACACGATTCATTTCGAGGGAAAGAGGCGGAATGAAATCACGAAATGAACGATAAATGAATCATGTGAATGGGCTATAACGGCGCTGAAGAAGTTTCACTTCAAAACGTTAGAACAAATGTTTTTTTTATAGAAAAATGAACCAAATCTTTGTTTTTAAATCTAGTAGGTAATTCAGTAAAAAATGAAATTAGTTAAGTTATTCTTTCTTTGAATGGTAAACATAGAATTTTTTATAATTTTTTCTTACTTTTTTCGAGCGATCCGAGTATTATGTTTCAAACGCCTACAGTGTAACTGATATGAAAATTACTTTAAAGATATAAAATATTTTCCTTTGAAAATTAAATAATTTAAAAAATCTTTTTGGTTCTGACAACTTCTCGGGATTGGCTAACTCGAAGTGTTTAAAATAAAAATATAATGTTACAGGAAATAAGCACCCTTATTCCGAAAGCGAAATTCAGTAAAGCGGAGAATTAAAAGGAATTGTTTAGTTTGAAAAAACTTCAGAAATATGTTATTAAAAAAAAAAGATTTTTCAAAATCAATTTAAGAAACTGAGTAAGAAGGACAGAGATTTCTTGTCAGCATTGTCAATTTTGCAAGAGAGGTTTGACCAAGAATAATTAGATGAGTATGTAGTTGTTTTCGTTGACATGTAACCGGTTTTTAAAGCCAAGGTTAAGGATTCAACCTCGACCTGATGGTTTAGAGATTACCTTCTCTTAAAGCATAACAACAATACCACTGCGACAAAGGCAAAGCTTGTTATTTGAGGTTTCACCACCCTTCAAAACACCCACCAGCAAACTACAGAACCAACAAAATATTGTATTTAAAGCTTTAAGAGAAACGAGTGCATGGTATTTTTTATACTTTACTCTAATTTGGATATGAGGCCAAAATACTTAACCAAACTTAATAAATCTTTATTTATTCAAAAGGTCCAGAATTTTTTTTTACTGTGAGCTCCACACAGGAGGCTCTGAGGAAAATAATTTACCTCAGGCCTATGTCATCTTTGGGGATGCTGTGTGGAGGGTTTTTTTTTGGGAAAGGAAGGAGAGGAGAGTTCTGGGAAGGAAAAGGGTTTAAGGGGTGGGTAGGAATCTGGGGTTCAGGGTTTCCTGGTCATCAGACCTAGACAAAACCTCATCCCATTAACCCGGGCACCCCTGCTAAATCACCAAACGCAGCGAACAACTTGGGGTGACCTATGGCAGAGGTGTTGGTTATCCAATAAAGGTTCCCGGGGCGGCGGTACCCATTCCCGCCTCCCAAATTGAAAATGGATTAATTCAATCGTATTTTTTTGTTTTTTTAATCTATATTTTTTGACAATTAAAGGATTCTATTTTTGAAGTATAAACTTCTTTGGCACCGTTGTGATTTGAAATTCGATGAAACGAAAAATAGCCACACTTAAAAGAGACAAACATGTACATCTATAGGATTTAGTCAGCGAGAGAATGAGATAGTATAATCGGTCTCCTCCTTGTGCGGTGCTTCGGAGTCTATCGGTCTCCTCTTTGTGCGGTGCTTCGTAGTCTCCCCACACTTGTTTACTTTAGTTTTCTGAAGGTTTCACCTCCACCGAATGTGAATTGCACACTCTGATTTTTTGTGATTTAGAGGCAACTTCGGCAATTATTTGTGGGTTCATGATAGTTATTTAAAAAACGTTTTTGCCTTATCTACTACGTAAATATAATGAAATATATGATACGTATCCGTTATGTTGGTAGTATTCTAAATGCCAGATTTCACAAGCCGACAGTTGGTAGGTCTGTCGCTTCTCTCAATCTTGAACCTGCAAGAAGTATCAATTATAATAATAACGTAGTATTTGAATAGCGCAGTTTTGTGTTATTTCACTTCAAGTGCGCATAAACGTCTAATAAGTAAATCGTCTTTTTCTTATTATCAATCTTACCCCACGCCATGGCAATAAAAAATATGTCAGGTTTCACTATTTTTAATATTTCTATTTTTGAAACTGGCAATTCGTGGTGAAATTCCATTATAATAAAACTTATATTTACATTAATGTATTTGACCGTAACCGGTTTTAGCTCGTTAAAGCCATCTTCAGACTTGTACAAATTATTCTTAGCCTACATAACATACTTATGGGGAAGGGGGAGAAGGGTGGTCTACTAGAATTTTAATCAATTATTTTAATTACATTTGTTACTAAGTCGTCTTTGACTGTCGAATTTCTAATTAATTTGATTATTCCCAGCAGGATAATGACTCGGGTTTGTAGCTCATCTCAAAATTGTAGAGTGAGCTCATTTTGACCTAATCTGATGAAATTATTCAATAATTATTTTAAATATCGATTTCCTTTTCGCAACAGAAAATCGATTTCATTGGTCAGTCAGTCAAAAATATGTTTTAAATGGGTGACATTAGTTTTATTTTATCAAATTCATTTGGATCACATGTCTAATGACTCAGTATTCAGTGCCTCTATTACCTATTTACATGATTTAAATGTTCGCCAATTTTATTTTCAAAAATATTCCAGAATTTTAGCATAAAACGTTTGAAAAATTACGTCGTGTCATTTCAAAGTGGGGTTATATCCTAAGGTGCGGTAATAAATGGTTTATACGTAGCTCCGAGACTAACAATGTGCCTTTTGAAGGTACCCGGTATCCCAGAGGTGGCGAACGAAATTAATCCATAAAACATTCGATTCAAATTCAAATTTTATTCAAATATTCCGGAAAAAGCCAAAGCCTGGCCCATAAGAGGTTAACACTTGCTTATTCATGGTTTGAAATATTGCCTGAGCATTAGATGTACGTTTTCAAGAATTTATCCACGCGAAGAAAATGTTAATTACTTCTATTCGATATTTTCTCCAATTTTATATAACGTTTAAAGGTATGTAGTGCATAGGGTTGTTTATTCCAGATGCGAAAAACGTAAGGAGGTAATTGGAGGCAACTTATTGAAGCAAAAAAAGTAATGTGAATAATGAACATACTGTAAATTCTTAATTATTTGGGAGGCGGGTATTGGTACCTGCTGCCGCCCGGGAACCATGAATGAACAACACCTCTGTCGTAGGTTACCCTAAATGACTTGCTACGTTTGGTGACTTAGAAGGGGTGTCCAGGCGGTGATGAGGTTGGTCCAGATCCTAGGAGCAGCTGCGTCAGCCCATATGCTATATGGTGGGACGGACCGGGAGAGGACAGTTGAGAGAGACCCTTTGGCCTCTCCAGCCGCCCTCTCTCGACTCATACTTTTAGCGATGTTTTTTTCTTGCATTAATCAAAACAGGCGGTTAGTATTAAGCAGGAATTTAAACGTTTTCGCCATCTACGTAAAGCATGTTATTATTAGCGGCACAATTCCAAACGTTACACGACGTGGTGCATCTCCTTAACACCAATCGTTTGGATTTACGTGAGCTACGATCAAATAAATAACGTTTTCAAAATCTCTATTATAAGCTTTTATTCGCCGATTTTGAATCAGCCGCCCAAAATTGCAAACATTTGTCAAGATCTCCGATTTTGAATCAGCCGCCCAAAATTGCAAGCATTTGTAAAGATATAATTTTGGAGCTATATAATTTTCGCCTGGGGCACATTTTTTTCCAATCCAAGCAAAATTGTTTAATTAAAGATTACCTTTTTCGAAAATAACACTATGTTCGCGGCACCGTTGACTTCAATGACAACCAGTTTGAGCGATATGTACCCTACCAGCATGCGACCAGAGAAAAAAATGAGAAAAAATTGGCCCTTCTGCTAAAAAGGTTGATCATCACTGCTCTGGACGCTTATCTAATTACAATTAATACCTAAGCTGCGTATTTACAAAACCTATTCTGTTTCATCGCGGTAACCGCTGGGATAGATTTTGTTGTACAAAATCAGTGACGAGAGAAGTAGTGGAGTAATAATAATATTTCTGGAACGCGATACTCTGTTTCCAGATTTTCGATTGAGTTTTGCTTATATTGTCTTCAATTAATATAATATTTCAATTTGAGGTTTTACTCATAAAGTTAAAATAAAAATAAAATATTCATCCTAGACTTGTAGAAAAGTCAATAGAAGTCACATATTAAATAAAATGGATAAAGATTTATCCAGACACTATCTAGAGAGCATTTAGTTCGGGTTTGAATCTTGCAATCACACATAAAGAAAGTGCCAATAATATTTGCGTTAAGAAAATGAAGATAGTGTGGGTGGTTATATCGACACCGTGGCGCAGTGGTTAGCGCGTTTGCCCGGAAAGCAAGAGGTCCTGGGTTCGAGTCCCAGAGGTGTCAATATCTTTTTCTGATTTTTCTGTTTCCAGATGCTTGATTGATTTTCGCTTATATTGTCTACATTTAGTTAAATAATAGGATAATTTGTAGAGATCCATTTTTATGAAAAATCACCTCAGGGGCGCTGTGCAATTTATTATGAATTCTTAGGCTCTATCTAAGTTTATTATTTATAAATTGATACATAAACCTACTTACCTGGCAGGTCACTTCTGATTAAAACTCTTCATTCGAAAGTTCATGCTTGGAGAAGGTACGACTTTCCACGTGGAGGACATTATGTTTAAAACACTGGGCATTGCATGATTTTACATTTATTACCCTTTTTACCGTTTTACATATAAAATAAGACTAATGCCAAAGTTGAGGTCAGTGGTTGAGTGGGCATCGCGTTTGGGTCCCACCCTGGCGTTCCGTGTTCGATTCTTTGGCTGGTTAAGTCCTCCAACACGACTCAAGCAACATTTTCGGCTTACTGTGGTGGTTGTAGGAGATTTTCAAATATTGTCGGGTTATTCGTAACCCGGGAATGTTTGTCTTTCTTTAACAAAAAAAGGATGTACCGCCAAACCATACGGTTATACTGCTTGCTTCCATTTCATACATACACAAGTCAATACCTACTTTTCCAGTCATGGCACCGAAATCAGGCGGCCTCCCTGCAGAAGTAGGCAGAAAGGATGGACCACCAAACAACTCGGTCACACTGTCTGTTTCAATCACATTCATACGTTAAGTTCTATACCTACTACTTCAGTAATTGCAATGAATTTAGGCCGCTTCTACGCAGAAGTAGGCAATGAGGACTGTCAAAGGAGACTGCCGAGGTATAGACGACGTATGAAAGTAGCGACGCCTCAGGATCCATTTATTGAATAACCACACCTCTGCTATAGGTACCCCAAGTGGTTCGCTACGTTTGATGAGTAAGAAGGGGTGCCGGGGCTCATGGGATGAGGTTTTGGGTGTCAGGGACTTGGCGGCGGATGCGTCTGCCCGTCACCAGGCCGGATCGAGAGAGAATGGTTGAGGGAGTCCCTTTGACTTTTCCATCCGTACTCTTTCTAAATATCGCCTTGCACTGCAGTGGGAGGGATAGATCCATACATCCGTCACTCCTGGACACATTGACCCCCAGATTCCTACCCCTCATTCCCTTTAACTTCCCAGAACCTTTTCTTCCTTTCGTAAAAAGCTCCTCCACACAGCATCCCCAAAGATGACACAGGCCCTGAGGGGAATTATTTTCCTCAGGTTTTCTCCTGTGTGGAGAGAATGGTATGAATCGAATTAAATGCACAAACAGAAGCTACACCATAACTACTACTGTCGAAAAGGTGACGATATAGGCTTTATAGATTAATTCGCTAGACCAACACTACTCCCTGAAATGAAGGACGGTTTGTGGATGATTTTGCACAACAAATCTTTCCCATTTCAGTCGCCGCCACTACTGAAACATAGTAGGTTTTGTAAATACTAGTTGCGAGTCGCGTAATGAGCACTCCCCGTCTTCGGTGACATTGTTAATCGGATATGAACGTAATTAGCATGTGCTTTCTGGAAATAATGCTGATGGAAACTGCGAAGATACTGTCGTAAAGGTATGGGAATGGTGGACTTATAATTATTACAGGAAAATTGCGATGAAATTTCATCTCAACGGTGGTCGTATTTAGCTGCTTTTCGAGAGAAGCAATTATGAATTGGAGTACCTAAATCAGAGATTTGATTGCGCGCTTCATTACAGGAATTCTATTTATTAGAGGGAATATAATGTAGATTCAAGTGATATGAAAGCGTAGAATATTACAAGAAAAATGTAGTAAGTACCTATAAAGCTAATTTCATATCTACTGAGAGAAGCGTGGAGCTGACAGGGGAATGATGAAAGTAAAATTAACGTAGAAATGAAATCACTGAGGGGTGTAAAATGATAAAATCATACGTGGTCGTTTTAGGAATGAGAGAAGTGAAAATGATTTTTAAGCCCATGTTAATATTTATATGGATGCTCAGATAGTATGAACTAATTAAGTAGATATAGTGGATTTGCCGAGATAGCAGTGCCAGAAAAATGAATCCGTGACGCTCCATAAAGACTTTCAGCCTTACTACCCAGTGAAAATTTTATTCAATTGACAAACGGCTGCGGATGTGAAAACACTACTAATTAAAAAATTGTTCATGGAAAAAAATACACTTCGTTTACACAGTCTGAGAGGGTAGTTTATCTCTGTTTTAGTAATGATGTTTGAACGAAATTTGGAATTTTTCCTAAGTATTTTGAATGTTGTATATACATACTTCTTATTTTTGAAGGTGTCGTAAAAACAAATACCATTTATGAAAACTAGATAAAATTACCTTTTAGATTTGTGTAATTGAAATACGCTTTAGTTTTAAAAAAACTGCCATATATTAAGATTCAAACGCGAAAAAAATGGAATTTTTATTTTACCAAAACATATTTGATGAAAGTGTACAGAAATTTATAAAAAAACCAAATTTAAAAAATACAAACCTTTTATATAATGAATTTGGAACCAAACTGTCACCTGACTTTTTCCTCGCGCATACAATAAAAAAGTAATAAAAAATTTCAAAGTTTTTTTATTGCCAAAAAACTAACCTAAAAAATGATACTGACTTATATAACAGATTTCTTGCATCTCTAAAGACGTTAATTTCTTTGATTCGTTTAGGAACACATGTATTAGATATTAATATTAAAAAAAACACCACTTTTATGAAATTCTCATAAAATAAAAACGTTTAAATGTAAATTTGAATTTTCATGTTTTATATAAAATACTTTTTGACATTTCAATTTTCAAAGTATGATTATTTTTATTATAACTTGACTAAAACTTGTTAAAAACCACAAAAACTCGGTAAATATATCAATTATACGAATATAATGGTGAATTAGTCATATTATTAGAAATAACGATCACATCTGAGTAAGTAATAATATTACACACACATCCAAGGAGTGATTTTTTTTCGCGCTTTCAGCCCGAACGACGAATGCGCAGGCGCCCGCGCCGCCACCTAGCGGTTATGAAGGAAAACACACAATTTAGTACTTACACTATGAAAAATTACATTGTTGCCAGACTTATAAAATACATTTTAAGAACAAACCTTATTAGTAATGTTATCGTGTTTTAGTGTATTTTTGTTTTATTCATGTTGCTGCAGCAACGTGGGTTATCGGGCGTGCTGTGGTTTTTTTTTTAGTAAGGCTGATTAAATTTTAAAAAAGACAAAACAATTCTTGAGTTACGAGTAGTTCATGTTACTCGTAAGTATTGAAAAGATAGAAGAGAATGTATTAAAAATGTGAATGAAGTAATGGATTTGTTATGATTGTATTTAGTAGTTTTTTTTACATTACACACCTGAGGAAAATAATTTCCCTACGTCATCTGAGATGTTCTGTGGAGGGTCGTTTTGAGGCAAAGAAAGGAATGAATATTGGTCTTGAAGAGACCCATGTTATGGGAAGGAGGAAACACAGAGGTCCGCAAATCGTTCCACAGCACAGCTGTTGAACACAAGAACGAGTCGAAGAAGCGAACCGTTCTCATGTAACAAATGTCAACCGTATACACATATTGTGTACGCGTTTGGCGTATTTCCCGACTATGCATCTGTGCCCGTGGGATCAATGACGCTAGTTCCTCGGAGCATCTTCCATTGTTATACCGGTAGAACAAGGATGGCATTCACATCCACCCGATGCCTGTGCTCTAAAGATCGCAATCTGTCTATTAAGATGTGATAATCTATTAAAGGGACCGCCCGTTTCTGCACAGAGTTGAGGGTATTTTTCAGGTATTTTGGAGTTCCAGACCACAGGTGATTGCCAAGTTCAACCGTGGGGAGTACTTGTGATTTGTACAGGGTTAGCGGTTGTGTACTATTAAAATATCTGTGGGCTCTGTACAGTACGCTTAGTTTTTGGGAGACTAACTTTACTCTGGCGTCGATGGAACCCCCATATCTGATATTGTAGTGTTCCGTTCTCTCTATCTACCATTGCTGAGAAAATGCGTTATCTAGTTCCTTTCCTAAAAAGACCCTCCACACAGCATTAACAAAGATGACATAGGCCCTGAGGGGAATTTCCCCAGGGCCTCTTGTGGGTAGCTAATGTAAAAAAAAAAGATGTACTCATAGAATAGTTAGATGTACTCATATTAGAATTATATACTCTGTGGTGACTGGTGACGTAACGTACATTAGAAGAGAAATGCGGTGATGCAAAATATACTCTTACTTGCACTTACCTGCACCTTGTGGTATTTATTTGCTATTTTAAAGCATTCTCTTTTTCTTTCTAACAAAATGCTTATCGATTTTGAAATTTCTAACTTCTATCCAAATATGCATGAAAGGGATCAAAGAATCTGACTACCATCTTATAATAAAATTTTAAAGAGTCAGCGAAATAATGCCAGACCTTTTAGACATGTGACGTTAGCAAAGAATATTCTGGTATCCATTGACAGCTGGGGTTTGAATTTATATAATCTTGTGGAGATTGGCATCCAAAATAGGCTGTTATCCTTTCTTATGGTGTTTGAATACATATTTCGCAAATTGTATATCTAGAACCCATAGAATCACTTCATCACCGACAAAATAACTAGTGGAAATTTAAAGGATGGTAATCGATGCGTTGGACTGATCATAAATAGCACCCACAATTTTTCTGTAATGAGAGACTTACCAGAAAATAAGATTGGCAAATTTTTGTTAAGGCCATTATTATATAACACACATTGAACTACATCACTAATAATCCACAAGCCATTTCTTCACAAAGTTAGGCCATAAGATTCCACACAATTGTGTCTTTTCAAACACTCTTGTGAACTCATCGTCTTACGCTTGATCCCCCGACAGTTAGTCCCCGGACAGCTGATCGCCCAAAAATAAGGTATGACTGATCCCCCAAACAATTTGTTTGGCACGACAAAAGAAACATTGGCGTATTGCACTGAAAAAAAAATTGCTACAAAATGAAGTGATTCATATATTATACATCAATTATGTTCATATTTTGTAGAAATAAATTAAAAAGAAAAAATATTTATGTTATTTTAGTTTTTAAATTATTTTTGTAATGTTTAGAACTAATTTTAATTTTACTTTATTATTCTTCGACTTGTGTATTATGTCTGTAAAAGCCTTAAGATCAATAAATAAATAAAATGTTATTCGGACACCAAGAGGAAACAGATTAATCAAGATAATTCAGACATTTGTATATAAGGCAAATCCAACTTTCTAACCTAGTTCTGACCTTCTCCACCATTTCTTTTTTGTAATCATTAATCATCTATCCATTGAATATATCTATTTTGTTTTCTCATACAAATCGTCTTAACGACCAGCAACGAATGCCAATATTTTATTTATTCGTGGAAAATGTAGGCTTCAAAGAATTTCACTATTTATTCAAATAAGGGAAACTCTTATAGCCAACATATTTACGACACTCCGCGGACGTGAGACCCATTGGGAACATTACGTTTGGTCCAACCAACTTCTAAATTCAAATTGCTTCCCCATCTACAATAGTAACTTGGGCCAAATAATTCAATTCACTTCTTTGGAGTGTCTCTTTTTAGAAATAAAATATTCACGACGGCTTTGTGTTTACGATAGGGAATTAAATTATTCACTTGTTCAATCAGACGAGCAGTTTTTTCTAAAAAATGATTAGTTTAAGATATTAAAGACAGATGCCGGCAAATATTTTCGTTGACATGACATAAATAAATTCACACTAACCTTTACACATTTAAATACATACGAGACCCGCAAAAAAAGATGAAATGAATTCACTTGCAGATGAAATGAATTCACTTACTTATTAAACTTTAAAAAATTAAAATTTAAAACTTACGGCTCTGACGTCACTAAATTCGAAGCTACCGGAAGCGTTGTACAGGTGGCGCGCGCGGGCGTATTTCGGTATTATTATTGTTGCTAGGATGGAGCGGCCCCCACGTCAGAAGTTAAAGGTTAAATACGCACTGACTTAAAACAAAGTATTATGTTATTTTGTATTTCTCGAGATGCTTTTTCCGAAAATTATTGATATTTTTATTTAATATTTATTTTTTTAATAGAATAACAAACGTTCCCGGGTTACGAATAACCCAACAATATTTGAAAATCTCATACTACCACCACAATGTCGGAAAATTTTGCTTATGTCGGGATGGAGGACTTAGCCAGCCAAAGAATCGAACACGGGACGCCTGGGTGGGATCCAAACGCGATGCCAACTCAGCCACTGACCGGTCCTACATTAGCTACCTAATTTATTCCGTTAATATTAATTGAGATAATACCATTTCTTTATTTTGTCTTAATAAACTCCTGTGTTTGACGGTCATTAGAAACTAAATTGTTATTTTATCAACAATATTTAGATTAGTTGAAGATAATATTGTTAATTCTAAAATTTGAAATAAGAGATTGGCTATTATGACGGTTTGACCGTAGGGCGCAATGGCGGAATTGGTAAACGCACGTCCCGGATAGACGAGAGGTTGTGGGTTCGAGTCCCAGTTGCGACCATTATTTTTTCCTGTTTTTCTGTGTCTTGTTCTCTTTCATATTTTCGTTTAGATTATTATTACTATCTTCTTCTTCAAGGGTAAATATACGTCCTATTTAAATACTTTTCTTTAAAATAAGTTCAATTAAAATACTTTACACAAGTTGGTAATTAAATTATGAGAAATCGACTTTGCAAACTTTTCCACCTCATATCTCGGAACAAGGTGAAGCAAAGTTAGAATCCTGTCCAAATGAAGTGAGGTAATATTGATTTCATTTAATTAACAAATAACAATTTGAGGATTTGTAAATTAAATATTCTAGGATGAATTGCAGAAAAGTCAATAGATGTCGCACATTAAAGATAAAAATGGATTAAATTTATCCAAAACACTATCTAGATAGCATTTAGTTTGTGTTTGAATCATGCAATCATATATAAGGATAGCAGCCAATAAAAATATACGCTAAGAAAATGAAGATAGTGTTGGTGGTTTATGACCTGAAAATCAGATTGTCGATCAGTATATAAATAATATGAAACCCAAAAAATGCTGGTACCCGTGGATGAATTTCTAATATTATTTACAATTTAATATTTTTCTTTTCCTTTGGGGGAAACAGACCTACGTGGACGTACGTACATTGTGTATCTATTTTTTGACCGTAATAGTGGATTGTCACGGTAATAATAAAACACTCAACAAAATCCTGTCCGTAAACCAAATCGATTTATTCAATAATATTATTCATGAACTAGCTTTTTCCCGCGGCGGTATTTGGGGGGTTCCCACTCCGCCTCCTCCACATCCGCCCCTCCCCCTCTCCCTCCCCCTCCCCACTCCCAATTCTCGATCTCCCTCCTAACCCCCCCCTACCTCCCCCACCCCTCCCTCCACCCCCCTCCTCCCCCCTCCCCCTCTCCCTCCCTCCCCCTCTCCCTCCCTCCCCCTATCCCCTTCCCCCCTCCACCTATCCCTCGCCACTCTAATAAATTGAATCGAATAAAGAATTATAGATATCTTACTAATCGCGCCACTTATTGCAACTTTTTTATACAAATTCCATAATGCCAGAGCTCTGACCTATAGCCTATGTCTTATTCTGATGAATGAGCTATATTATTTTAAAGTTGCATTAAAATGCATTCAGTTGTTTTTAAGTGAAACAGTAACAAACACACATACATCCGTACATACATCCATACATACATCCATGCAAACTTTCGCCTTTATAATAAGTAGGATTAATAAAAACAGTTCATTTAATAATAATATTATAAAAATTAAAATTGAGTTTTGCACATTAAACTTGATAACAATAAAAAAAGGTTTAGTTTCACGCCACATGAGGCTGCCGGAAAATAGTGGTCAAATCTGAAGTTAGTTTCAGAAGCTCGCGACGATAATATTTGTTTTAAATAATATTCACGACAGAGCTTTGTGGGGTATTATTTGTATTTCTTTGTGTCAATGCTTGCTGAACATAATATTATTTCTATGTTAACATTGCTTTGAAAGTTGACAGGGAACCTTTTAACAGAGGCAGCACAATAACGAATACCAATATGTGCAAACAATAAAAACTTCTCCATTGACGATGGCGCTTTCAAAATATTTCACTCGAGGAAATATTACTGGCAACATCATGGTACTGGATAATAGTATGCTACAACTAGAATGAGGAAAATACTACTTTTTTCAGAATTAAAATTTCATTGAGTGTATCATGCAGATGTCGCTCGGAACCAGTGATGCCATATCCAAAAAATGAAAAACCTTATTTCAAGTGTAAAAAAATCGCATATTTATTGAGAAATTAAATTGATAAGGAAACAAAGGTATAGGGGAGAGTCCTCCAATACCGTCACCTTAAGGGTTATCAACAAAAAAATTGAAATACCTAAGGTTACATGTTCAATACCTCCTGATATGTGTAAAACATATATCAATTTCAATTTTTTTATTTCTACATATTACAGTATTTACCTATTTGTTGACATTTTTACGTAATATATTTTGCAATTTAATTATTTTGGGTGTAAGGTAGGTTTGAGAAGGTGAAACTGTGGATGGGTAATTTTGTATGTTTCGTGAACACCTCACTAGGAGAACTTGTGGTGCGGTGTTTACGTGTTTATGAAGTGTGACAAGTGTGACGTGTTGTAGTAGATAGTTTTTAATTTTTTTTAAACTTTAAGATAGTAAATATTAAGATATACATATTAAAAAAAAAAAAAGAAAAATATATATACACATATACATACACATTAAGGTGATCCAAATTTTTTTTTTATTATTTTTCATTTGGCCACCCCGTGAATTTCTTACATGTATTCATAGAAATAACATAGTAAAATTTCAGCGAGATAGCTCAAGTAGAAAGGGGTGCTCAATCGAGTGTTGTTTTTGACTTTTTTGTGTAAGATGCTTAATTTTTATTTTTTCCTACAGGCCAATTTGGTGCGTTAAATTATTAAATAAATATTAAAATAAACTACTGAAGAGTTTTATGGACAAATTTGAACAGTATTTGATACTTATTTAGTAGACTGTGAAATGAATCAGTGTAGTAAAATGTGTTCATCTACTCCAAAAAAATACGAAATTTTACTACTTGGGGTTCGAGATATTGAGTCATTGATGAGGCTTAACCAACATCCTACTCTTCGGCAAGTTTTACTCCGTTATCACTACATATTAAATGATTCCAAAAATGTGAAAGATTCTGCGCATGTACTTATTCAAGAACTTATAAAAGTGTGGAGTAAATCTAGTATTACGACCAGACAACAAAATCACTGCATTGAAAAACTGATTAAGTTTCTAAAGAACTGGCTGCTATTGAATAAAAATAGAGGAAGAAATTCTGAAGCACAAAAAAAGGAGTGTATTTGTTTAAAAAATAACTAGACAAACTTTTTGATATTGCCCATGCAAGCGCTTTGAATTTGATAAAAATTGCGGAAGACAGAGCGTTTCTCATCGATCAAAGATGAGGACGTAAGATGATTATGACCTCAATCGACAAGAAACTAGAAAAGGTCAAAGAAAGTTCTCTAAAACAGAAACAAAGATCTGAAGAATTGAAAAAAATGGCTGCTGAAAGTAATGCTTTATATGTCATGGACCTTGTACCTTGTCGTGGACCTACATATCTATCCATAGTAATGTAACGAAGAATATTGATACTGATTGCAGTTTCCTTATTTATATTGATATCAAATAATTATAGTACAGTAAATATCTTACATACATATTCATGCCAATATCAACATCCAAATAATTATCAAAGTAATGTAAGTATTCAGTTCTTATCTGTTATTGAAAATACTACTATTTGAATTATTAATCAATACGTCTATAGAAAGTCTTACACAACAATTAATATAAATTCACGAGAATATCTTCTAAGGACAGAATCAAATCAGAAGCAGTACGGTAATAACGATTAACGTAATAACGTAATACGTAATAACGATTATTATAACAGTGTTTAAATTAATAGTGAACAAATGTAAAATTAAGTGATTAATTGTAAATTATAAATTTAACCTACAAATAAAACAATACAATAATAAAAGTGTTTTCATACTTCAAACAGGCCCATAATTTATCTTCGGTGGTGTCGAGACAAGAGTTAGAGTACTTGAGTGCAGCTTCTGTAGCACTTCTAGTAATGCTAGCATATTAGAGGATAAGGCCAAAGATGAGTTTGTAGTGCGTTGAGCTGTCTACAAGTGACATATTTACACAATACGTTACCAGTGCGCTTGATTGTAATAAGATTTAAACTAATCAAGAGAGAAGAAAAACAAATTGTTTGATTTGTTAGTTATCATCTACACCAAAGGTACGATTTTAGATATTCATGGCCAAAAATTATTTTGTTATTAGTTTTTGGGGTATTATGCCGTGTTACGCTACCTCCTTCTTTAGCCAACGTGTCGGACAGCGTTGCAGTGTCCATCATCAGGGCAGATGTGTAATAATTAGTGGTGATGTTTGTACTTATCTATTTAGGAACGATACCGTGTCGCCAGCTCCACTCCTCTACGAGCTGGCGCTACAATATACTTCAACATATTTTTTTGCGTTTAGCCTTGATGTAACCGTCAATTACCGGATACCAAGAACTATTGAGCTTAGCTCCGTCGTCTCTATTAATATTTATAGGATTTTTGTGAATTTCAATTGCCTCCGTAATCAGGCGCGCTCTATGAGTTTTGGGTCTTCCCAGGACCTCAGGGACAAATCCAAAGTAATGGCCGGTTTCGATTAAGTGCTCGGCGATTGCCGATTTGTCAGGGTGGCCAAGTTTACAGGCACGGAAGTGTTCTGATATCCTTTTGGAGATCGTCCGCTCTGTTTGGCCTACATAAACCTTGTCACATCCAGAACAGCTGAGTTTGTACACTCCATCTGTTTCTAGAGGAAACTTGGTCTTTGCAGGCCTTAAAAAGTATCGTATTTTTGTCGTGGTTCCGAAGACAGTCTTGATGCTTTCTTTTTTCAATAGCCTGGCAATTCTGTCTGTCACATTGTGAACGTAAGGCAGAAAAGCGCAGCCCTTTGACTCTTGTTCAATTCTGTCTTCGTTTGGTGCAGATTTGGCTCTTATGATTTGCCTTGCCTGCCTTGCTGGGTAACCGTCACGCTCCAGTGCATCGGTCAGTTTTGTAAAAAAAAAAATCACTTAATTCTTTGGAACAGCTTAAAATTGTACGAAGCCATTGATTCCGAAATCAGCATAGCAGCTAGGAGTGTCTTAGAGCGTCACTTATGGTATTTGTCAGTTGAACTGGTCTCATTTACCTTGTTTTCTGAGAAGCTGTCTAATGCTGAGAAACAGGCCATTGTTAAAAAAATAAATTCTGATGGCAGTAATCCTTCAGTACGAGGTGATTCTGCTAAGCTTGTCTCAGAGGATTAGAAGCTTTTTCAATACTGATATCACGGACTCTTTCTTGTAATTACCTCCTAAGACTTGGAATAACAGTGTTGACTTTACAAGGTAAAAACTGAGTCAAAAATTTGCGTGTTGTTAATGATACAGCGGAGAGAGGTGTTAAACTATTTGAAGACACTAAGAATGAGGAAGAATAGCAATTTTTACTTCACATCGTTGAACAAAACAGAAAAATCGTTTCTACTGAAACATTCAAAATGGAGTTAACGAACATAGTTTTGAAAGATTGCGACTAATATTATGTTAATTATTGCCTTGTTACCAAAATTTGTTCAAATTTAAATACGTTTTATACTTATTTGACTAAAATACTTGTAATATTAATAAACCTCAAATTACGTGTTTTACTTAAAATCCAGAACTTTTGTCAGAAACTTCTAATTCGATGAGCACCCCCTTGTATACAAGTTAGGGGGCTGAAATTTTTTACACATTATAGAAATGATAGGTGTAACAAATAAAATGGGTGGCTACATCTATATTTGAAAAAATCAAAATTTACTATACAGGCCTGGACCACCTTAATACACATACATATACATACACGTACATGCACATATATATATAGATACATAAACATATATATATATATATATACATACATTACAATACACACATATACAAATTGTAAGTCTATGTATATTTGGTGAATACTTGAAAAACTATTTAATTATTTGGTTTATTTAATTTTATAATTTTTATAGTTTTATTATGTTTGGTTAGGGATTATAATGTTTTGTATAAAGTTAATATCTTGATTTTTAATCCAGGCAGTGATATGTTTTTTTTTTAATGTTTGTAGATGTTTTTGCAGATAGTATTTGTTGCAAAGTGGTGGGCATACAATTAAAAAGTTTGGTTGTATAATACTGAAAGTGTCTTTGTCTATGTGTGGTGTGTGTTATCGGTATGAGGACCTGGTTTTTTGTATGGTTTTTGATTGAATGGGAATATGTAGTTTGTTTTGGAGTAGGTGTAGTATAACAGATTTGGCATAAAGTTTTCTTATTGACATGACTTCTAATGTTTTGTAGATTTCGCTAGAATATATTGAACCATATATACAAACAGTAAACAACCAGTTAAGAAAGGATTACTTAATTATTGCAATTCGAAAACTAGGAAAAATCAGACTCTAAAGAATTGGTCTCCAGTACCGGCCAGTGTATAGGTAACCATTTATACAATACATCAATCGCAAATGTACTGATCGGATAGCTCTGATAAGTTTACACAAGCCTCATGGACCCAAATCTTGCAGTTTACACACTGTATCCAATCCTCTTCATGAGATTCAGCACACAAAGGACAAACTGTCGCTTCTTCAATGTAGTTCGTGGTACTTGATAGCGTTCTGCAGCTTGACGTGCACTCGTCTCTTTAATAGTACCCTTTCCAAGGCTTTATGCGTATCTGCAGGATCCCAGGTGCCCTCCTTTTGCCTCGTCTGACCATCATTTGTATCACTTGGCATTGTTGTGTGCCTGAAAGTAAAGCAAACCTTTTGAAAACGAACTTAAGGAATGGTCGGTACTGCAGGACAATGTAATGACCGGTACTGGAGGAAACACAAAAAAATATATATATTCCATTCTAGATAAAAACGAATGCTCAAATGTTGATTTAAAATATACTTTTTTTAGCCATATATGTACACTATACTTACAAGGAGTTATTTGCTTTAAACTGGATCTCTGAACTTCAAAAATCACAGCGCAACTGAAATCTTTGCACTGGCAGTAAACCGGTCACGATACGTCGACGTCCCGCGAGGCATATACTTGCCTGAGTGTATCGAAACAATAGCGGTAAAAATATTAGCGCCATCTATTGTAGGATCATAGAACTTGTAACTGGGCGATACTGGATGCCGGACGGTACTGGGAGACTCTCCCCTATGTACAAGGAAAGCATAATGCTTTAATAAATACAATAATTTTAAACGATTTGAGATTTTCACGATTTTGTGATTTATTTTTGGGGTATTACGCCGTGACGCGTTACCACCTTTATCCAACGTTCGGATACCGTGACGCTAACAGAAACTTCGGCTGAAGAAGGAGCGCAATGTGACTAACTAACTTGGGGTGACCTATGGCAGAGGTGTTGGTTATCCAATAAAGGTTCCCGGGGCGGCGGTACCTATTCCCGCCTCCCAAATTAAATATGCATATACACAATACAAAAACTGCAAGGCTATTACTACAATAAAAACTGTTAATGACTGGGCGTTTGGGTGAGGGCACCAGTATAGGCTCGATCATTAGAATATATCCATATTTTTTTTAATCTCTCTGTGTTTGACTCAGTTTGATGTTTTCTGGGAGAATGTTAAATATTTTTGTGGAAAAGTATCTAAAGCTACGTTGACCAAAGGTGGAAGAGAGTGCTGGAACTTGCAATATGTCTTTGTTGGAGTTACGTGTAAATCTTAAGTTTTTTTTTTTGTATAGCACATGTTTGTTTTTAAAGAGATGTATGAGGATAGTTTTTACATAGATCTGTCGAACATCAAATAATACTCTCATTATTTTTAATGTTTGCAGTTAGAGGAAGTTTGAAAATAATTTTCATAATTGTTTTCTGCGCCTTTTCGACAGGATCTAGAACTGATGAAGTGCCCCGAATACGTTTGTGTTTCCAAAAAAACGCTCAGTTTTTTGTTAAGAATCCTCATAATTTAACGTTCCAGAAATTGTAGGGCACATCAATTAATTCGTGCTTTTTTCCTTTTTTTTTAAATATGTTTATTTAGTTATTAATTGTACAATAATTTCTCTTCCTTAAATTTTACAAAACTGATCAATCAGTTTGATTGTAAAAAAACTCTCATTTTTCTTATTTATTTTCTTACAACATATAAAATGTTTGATATTTTGGTGCTTAATACATTTCTAGTAATTATTTAATAATATAATACTTAATATTAAAATACATAACTAATTATTATAATGTTTATTATAACATTAATTTTATTTTGAACAATGGTTAAAAGATCTAGGTTCTATTCGTTCACAATATTTTTTTTTTCATAGATTTAGGTATTTTTATACAATATTTTAGTTTTCATGTTCTATTGAAGTAGAATGATCAAACTTTAAATTAATAAATTACGTTGTATTAACCACTTAATTATTTATAAAAACCGACATGTTTCGTCAGCAAAGCTGACTTCCTCAGGGTTTTCACAAAACTAATTTTAAAAATAGACATAAATAGGTAATAGAGATATATTTATCTATATAAAATCGAAACATGTCGGTTTTTTATAAATAATTAAGTGGTTAATACAACGTAATTTATTAATTTGAATTTAAAATGTTACCACAAAATAATTTTGCACTATTAGAAGAAGTGATCTAACTTTAGTTTTGATTTTTGAATATGATGTCTCGTTTTTAATATTTTCAGGTAATGCATTAAATATTTCCGGAATTTTATGCCTTTTTGTTCTATCACCGTATACATTTTGAGATTTATTAATAATAAACATTTCTGCTGCTCTATGCCTAGTGGGGTAGTTATGGTTTACAGGTTTTTTGAATTCTGTATTCCAGAATTCATCTAGAGTTAATTGGTAATCTACCCTATTATGTATAGAGAGCACATTACACAAGGAGAACATTTTTTTATAATCGTCATCACATAATTGAACCTTTTTTTGCCTGATATCAATTTTACGAAACGGATTTGTAGTTGTTCTATTTTATTTGAGTACGTTTTGTACGTTAATCCGTAACTATTTATTCCGTATTCTATAATTGATTCTGCTAATGCGTTATATATACCGTATAATATATTTTTATTAACAAAGTTTTTTAGGTGGTAAAATTTCCCCAATATGGAACTTAATCTATTACATACATTTTTAATAAGAAGCTTAATATGAACCATCCTGTATTAATATGAACCATCCTGTATTAAAGAGTTTTATAAAGATCATTCAGTCAACTGTGAATACAATTTACTAATAACAATCAAGAACACTGAATTCATTTCAATTCATTCGTAATGAATTCCTATTTTCCTATCCTCCCCCACCATACGAGTAGCTCGCGCCCTGAATTTAAATCCCGTATGTATGTCTCAGACATGTTGAGTTTTGGAACCCCTGCTGCTCTTTGGCGTGGTTCGGATTATAGAATTTTGCAAACAAAATTTCTCTTGGGAATGCAGGTATTGTCACATAAATTATTGATGGTACGTGAATTCCCCACACTGTAAGCAATCGTAGTGGTTGTTCTAATAATAGGTTTATGCAAAAGCTAGTGGTGTTGTAGTTTGCAAGAAACCAGTGAAATAAGTCTCTGGGAAGTTTGATGCATTCAAATAATTTCAATTTTTTTTTAAAGTGAAACTACTTCAGCGCCGTTAGTGATTTGAAAATCGGGTGAAACGCAAATGGGTCACAACTCAGTTCTACACAAATACTCGGTTCTAATATAATGCTGTAAATTCGCAACTCGGTGCGTGCCTTCCATGGCGTAGATAGCAATGTGCCTGACAAGTCTCAACGTGATAGACAAACATCAAGCGAACGGGGGTTCTAATCTTTCAAATCCAAAAAAAAAAGTTTATTTTATGAAATCAATATCCAATCTTCAAACCACTTAAAAAAAAAACAAGCAAAAAAAAGCAAGCGACATCTAGCGACTTTTAAGTTTCACTTCTACCGCTTGTGAATTACACACTCTGATATTTTTTGTTAGTAGGGAGCAGCCTCGAATACCAAGAGAATAAAGAGCTATTTTTTTATTTAAATGAAGACAATATAGCGAAACACGATCTAAAATCTGAAAACTGAAAAATCTTATAAAGATACGGTCACATCTAGAACTCGAAGACAGGAACTACGCCTTGACTAAAATCGACGGATCACGAGGTATGCGCTCTGTCATCCATACTGCCGCAACGAGATGGAGTGCGTATCCAACTACCCAGTTAAAAATATTTTTATTGATAAAAAATATCACAGGACAACAGTGCCATCTACGTTTGTAACTCCAAATATACTCCGGAAACGGCGGCGGTTAAAATATTTCGGGTATTGCTAAAACAAACCGTATAAAAGATATCTCAATATTATTTAGTTTAAAAAATCACATACGAGTGTCAACTCAGCACTGGCTCAATACAATTTATAATATGGATGTATTTGCATGCAGGATTAGGTGAGACGGGTTGAAGGAGACTTTTGACCTCTCCACTCTCTCCAGCCGGACTTTCTCGACCCATCATCTTATACCGCAGTGGGAGGGATGAATTCATACGTCCGTTATTTCTGAACACATTGAACCCCAGATTTCTACCCACCGCTCATACCTCATTCCTTCCCAGAACTTCTCTTCTTCCTTTCTCTAAAAATATCCTCCACACAGCGACTCTAAAAATGACATGGGCCTAAGGGAATTTTTTTCTCTGGGCCTCCTGTGTGAAGCTAATGTTAAAAAATAATAACTTTGAGCTGGTGGTTTAAAAAAAAAAAATTAAAATATATTTAAGAAATATTGAATTAAATCTTTAAATCTTATGCATTAGATAAAAGAAAAATCAATCGAACGTTATTAATAGCCTTGCGTCTGCATGGCTGAATTTAAGAATCCGGCTTCCAACGCATGTCTGCCGCCGCACCTTACCCATCGTACCATGTAAACATCCGTAATTCGGTTTCTAATTCAAAATTCGTCACAACATTTTTTTTTTTTAACTGTACAACAGATTTTTTATCCAATTACTGTACAATTTTCTCATTTTGACAGTCTTAACACCTAGGAAGATGATTATTATTCAAAAAAATCTTAAGGCTATCTAAAGAAGAGTTATATATATCTAGTGTTTCCGATATTTCGTTCAACAGCACCATTCCTCTTGTCATGCTATGCTGTGCTAGAACATCTGTTATAAGCCATAACATTCCAACAGGAATGGGCTGTCAATACGATTATGGATTATGTTAAAACTAAGAATTGCAAGATTTGCATAACGTCTAGTTTCTAAGCTAAATCTATTTGTTGCCTCAAGTAATTCCATATGGTGTATGAATCTCGGGTACGTTCCATTCATCCGCATATAGACATACCTAATGAACTTTTTCTGAATTTGTTCTAGCATATTAATATATTTAGCTTGGTGCGGAGTCCACACACCACTAGCATACTCCAGCTTACTTCTTATGACTCCATCGAACATGGCTATCATTGCATCTGGGTCATCAAATTGCTTACATATTCTGATGATGAAACCCAGGAGTTTGTAGCACGCTGGAGTGAGCCGTGATATATTTATTTATTTATTTATTGATTAACGCCCTTTTTCGGTTCTTTTACATTACATATGAATAATAAGAAAATACAAAGCATTCAATGTACATAACTGAACTGTCTCAGTAACAATATTTTATATTTGTTTAAACATAAATTGAAGATGTCCACTGACTTGGTATAATTGTTTCCCTCCATAAGTATTCTGGGCAAAGAAGAATACATATGGTAGTTAGTCCCAGAATTTCTACACTGAAATAAATCTTGACTTCTAGTATTACGTACTCCGTGGAATCCGGAAGCTTATCAATTCTAGCAATACCGGACTATCAACTAAATCATTTAGAATTTTATATAGAAATACCAAGTCAGAGAAAATTCTTCTGTCGGACAATTTGAGCATATTCAAATCATTCAAAATAGTGTTGTAGTTCAACATATTTGCTGGAATACCCATTTTAAAATTTAGAAAACGTAAGAATTTGTTTTGTATTCTTTCAATAGCTTCAACATGTATACTATAATGTGGATTCCAGACGGGAGAATTGTACTCAAGTTGACTTCTAACATAGGCAAAATATAACAGTTTAATACACTTTATATTGTTAAAATTTCTAGTAAGTCTAGTTATAAATCCCAACATTTTTAAGCCCTAATTAGAGATTTCTGTTATGTGGTTAACAAATGAAAGATTTGATTGAAAAGTGATGCCTAAGACTTTAATTTGTGTTAATGTCTGAAGGGCATTGTTATCAATGTTGTAATTATAAATCAGTGGATTTTTTATTCGAAAAAATCTAACTATTTGACATTTTGAGATATTTAGGTAAAGTCTATTTTCATTACACCAAATTAATAATTTATTGATATTATCTTGAAGAATGTTGCAATGGTGAATATTTTGAATAATTCTAAAAATTTTGAGGTCATCAGCAAAAAGTAAAATGATTTCATCATAAAATATTTTTGTAAGATCATTTATAAACAAGATAAATAAGATTGGACCAAGGTGTGAACCCTGTGGAACTCCACTTGTTGCATAAATTATTTCCGACAGAGAGGATTTTATTCTAACAATTTGTTGTCTTCCAGTAAGATAGCTTTCAAACCAGGCTAATATATTGCCACGTATACCAAGTTTTTCTAATTTCCAAATGAGAATTTTATGAGAAACTGTGTTAAAGGCTTTACTAAAATCAGTATAAACAGAGTCTACTTGTTTTTTTTCTTTGAAAGCATTGGTTATAAAATTTTCCTAAATAATTAAGTTGGACAAAGTACTTCTACCTGGCATAAATCCAAACTGGTGAGGTGATATTATAGGTTTTATTTGTGATAAAAGTTTGTCAAGTATCAGACTTTCAAAGAGTTTCGGTATGGTGGATTGAATGCATATTGGTCTGTAATTACAAACATCACTTTTATCACCTTTTTTGAAAATTTGAGTTAAATAACTAATTTTCCAACTATCGGGAAAAATTCCACTGGATAAAGATAGGTTAAAAAGTTTGGTTAATGGAAGAGCAATTACTTTGATATATTCTTTGATAAATATTGTTGGGATATTATCTGGCCCAGCAGATTTGTGGATATCTAAGGATTTAACTTTAGTAATTACATCAGAGATACTTATGGTACACTGTGAAATATCAAGAGTTTCATCTAGAGTTGTTGTTGGATAAGGAGCATTATTTGAGTCTGTTGTGTAAACACTTTTAAAAAATTTTGCAAATAAGTTAACAATACCATTAGTATTATTGCTATGGCTGCCATTTAGGTGCATAATGCTCGGGAAATCAGAATCATCTTCTTTAAGAGATTTCGAGTATTTCCAAAAATAACTAACATTATTTATTATGGAATTTTGAATTTCATTTATATAGTTACGGTAGCAGGTCATAGACATTTTTTTACACGAAGTTCTTAAATCTATAAATTCAATGTAATCAGAATATTTTTGAAATAATTTATATTCTTACGGCCTTACTAAAAAAAAACCACAGCGCGACCGATAACCTATGTTATTACAATAACATAAATAAACCCCGTATACACTAAAACAAGATATATTACTAATAACACCCTTGCGTGATCACGTTGTAAAAATACATTCAATGTATTTTTAGATTTGACAACGTTGTAATTTCTTAGAATTTACTTATTAAATTGTTTGTTTTCATTCACAGCCGGTAGGTGGCGACGGTTAGTGCATGCGCATTTGTCGTTCGCGCTGAAAAAATTAAAGCCGCGAAAAAAGTCTGGCTCCGCGGATGTGTGTTTTAATTTTACTTATATGTGATTCTAATTTATATTATAATAACCAATTCACTTTTATATTCATATTATTAATATATTTGGTGTTATTTGAGTGGTTTTGTATCAGTTTTACAATCAAATTAGCAAAGTAATCGTACTTTGAAAGTCGAACTGTCAGGAAACTGTTTTATAGGTTACAAATGATAAAATTTACATTTTAAGATCTTTATTTTAAGAGAATTTCTTAAAAGTGATATTTTTTTATAATATTAATATCTAATACATGTGTTCGTAAACCTATAAAAGAAAGTAACGTCTTTAGAGACGCAAGAAATCTGTTTTAAATGCCGTTATTATTTCTAAGTAATTTTTTTGGCAATAAAAAAACTTTGAAAAAAATTTTTTTTTTTATTGTATGCACGAGGAAAAGTGAGGTGATAGTTTCCTTCCAAATTTATTACACAAAAGGACTGTGTTTTGAAATTTTGATTTTTTTTTAATTTCTCTACATTTTGGTCAAAAATGTTTGGGTAAGAAATTTTTTTCCATTTTTTCCGAGTTTGGATCTTAAAATATGGCAGTTTTTGAAAACTAAAGTGTATTTTAAATACACAAATCTAAAAGGTAATTTTATCTATATTTTATAAATGGTGTTTGTTTTTACAACACCTTCAAAAATAAGAAATATATAGAACATTCAAAATACTTTGAAAAAATTTCAAATTTCGTTCGGATATCATTAGGGAACGTACCCATACTATGTGACCAACTTTTTGCAATTTTTAACCCCCCCCCCCCCCCCCCCCCGGTGACCAAAATCCTAAGCAACCCGCCGCTCATTTGTATGGAGCGTGACATTTTGAAGACCCCCCCCCCCCCCTAAACGTGTCACGTAGTATGGGTACGTTCCCTTACTAAAACAGAGGTAAACTACCCTCTCAGGCCGTGTAAACCAAGTGTATTTTTTTCCATGAACAATTTTTTATTTTTTTTTTTTTTATTTATATTTTTTAGCATATAAAATATAATGTACATTTAGATGATGTATTAATTTGCTTACATGTTCATATTCAAATATGTTAATACCACTCTTCCATGGAAGCGTTAGCTTGTGTCTGGAAGAGTAGTGTACATTTTTTAATGCTATATTTAAGTTCTTAAATTACAATGTGAATGTAAAAAACAATAAGTTGTAAGTTCGGTGATATGTGATTATAAGTATTTATCTACTATCAAAACGATTTTACTGTTTGGATAATGTGTCCAGAATTATTGTAATTAGTTGCTAAAAACAATACAAAATTTAACTTATTTGAAGAATGGAGTATCACTTGGAAACTGAGTTATAAGTAGATTAGATTAGTCGGAAACTGTTTTTTTTTTTTTTTTGAGATTATCTTTAAAATATTTTTTTACAGTGTTTATTAATTGGATTTTATCATTCATTTTTCTAATTTCATCCGGTAATCGGTTGAAAATAAGTCTTCCTTGATAAGTATAATAATTTTGTGCAAAGGAAGTGTTTAATTTTGGGCATGAAAAAATATATTTATGTCTAGTACGGTTTTCAGTTATAAATTGATATTTTTCTTTTTCTTTTATAATTTGAATCAATGCATTTCTATTGTATATATCTTTGAAAGATGGTACTTGGAATTCCTTAAATAATTGATCCGTTGGGTAGTCAGAAGGTTTTTTTAATATGATTTTAATTATTAGCCTCTGCACAACTTCAATTGGGGAAAGATTAGTTTTGTATGCGGATCCCCAGCTAATGATAGCATATTGTAAAGTTGATTGAACCAAAGCGTAATATATTAGATATAGGTTTTTTACAGATAAAAAATTTCTGATTCTTAAAAATATATAAATCAATTTTCTAATTTTTTTTACAACTTGACAAATTTGTTCCTTCCATTTCAAATTTTTATCGATAATGACTCCTAAATATTTGATTGTGTTTGTTGTTTTTAATATTGTGCAGTTTTGGATACAATAATTTTTACTATGTGTTTTGGAATTATCATGGATGATGATGTCAATGTTTTTAGGGGTATCATTTTTGTGTATTGCAAATGGAATTACAAATGTTTTATCACCATTTAGTGATAGTAAATTTACGTCGAAGAAATTCTTTAAAATATTTATGTCTTCGGTGGCTTTAAATGTTACTTTTTCCCAAGTTTTATCGCTAATTATTAGTACCGTATGATTGGCGTATGAAGTAATTTGGCCATGTAGTGGTTGAAAAAAAATGTCATTAACATATATGGTGAAAAGGATTGGTCCGATTACTGTACCTTGAGGGATTCCAAAGTCTGATATTTCTTTATCGCTATTAATCTGATTTATTTTTACGACTTGCGGTCGATTTTTTAGGTAGTTCGAAATCCATTTAATTGCATTGTCTTTTATACCTATATTGTTTAGTTTTTTTAGTAGAATCTCATGGGATATACTATCAAAAGCTTTTCTGAGATCAATAAATATACCGGCACATTTTTCACCTTTATCCAATGATTCATTGATGTATGAGGTTACATTAGCAATAGCATCTTGTGTGCTGAGTGACTTTATAAACCAAATTGGTTTTTTTGAAGAATTTTATTACTTTCTAGGAAACCGACCAATTGGTTTTTCACAATTTTTTCAAAAATCTTTCCAATGTTTGAGATTAGACAAATTGGGCGATAGTTAGTTACTTGTTGAGGATCTCCAGATTTATAAATAGGTGAAATAATTGTATTTTTATAGTTTGTCGGAAATATTCCCTCTGTTAAACTTAAGTTTATCAAATGAGTAATTGGTTTTACCAATTGAATTTTCATGGATTTTAGAAAATGTACTGTAATAAGGTCAAATCCGGGAGACGAACCTCCTTTCATGCCTTCTATTATTTTTAAAACTTCACTTTCTGAGGTTGTTTCAAATTTTGATAAATTATTTTGATTTTGTACATTTTCAATCGTTTGTTTTTTCGGGTTAAAAGATTTATTGATATTTTTCGCAAGATTTTTTCCTACATTAGCAAAAAAAGAATTAAAGATGTTTGCGCATTGTTTAGGTTGAATATTAGCATCTATTATTTTATTTTCATGATCAATGTATTTTATTTTTTGTGTTTTTTTAGTGTTATCCATGGCTAAGTTGACTGTTTTCCATATTTGTTTATTGTTATTGTCTGTAGAAAGTATTTTATTTTTGAAATAGTCTTCTTTATTTTTTTTGATACAGTTTGTTAATTTATTTTTAAATTTTTTGTAAAAAGTGTATGCTTTTTCATTTAGAGGATTTTTTAATGCTGTTTTATAAAGTTTTTCTTTGTTTCTAATTGATATTATAAGTCCTTGTGTTATCCAAGGCTTTAAAATTCTTAGTTTAGATTTAATGTGGACTGTAGTTTCAGTAGTTGAATTTTTTATGTGTTGAGACAATATATTTTCAAAGTTTTTTGAGCAAGTCTCGGTATCTAACGGTAACTATTTAACACGTTGTTCCATTGTTCATTTCTTAGTTTTTTGGATAAAATAGTCATATTTGTGTAGGAATTTGTCTTTGTTAGATTAATTTTTTTATGTTTAATTTTGTTATCATAGAGAAGAATGCATGCATGGTGGTCAGTTATATTCGTTTTCCAAACAATTGATTTGATTTTGTCGATATCTTTAATATTTATGTTAGTCCATATATGGTCTAAACAAGATGGAGTGTGATTTTTTATCTCTCTCGTATTTTTATTAATGCACGATATGAAGTTAAATTCAGTCATACAATTAATATATTCATTTTTGAAATTATTTTCTACGTTTTCATTAATGTTTAAATTGAAGTCTCCTGCAATAAAGCAAAGTTTATTACTAAATTTTAACAGTATGTGTTTAAATTCATTTATAAATGACGAGATATTCGAACCGTGTGTTCTGTAAACAGCTATTATGTGGTAGTTTATTTTGTCGAGTTTTAATTGTATTTCAATACAGTTTACTAGATGTATAGTCTGTTCAGTTATTTTGATAATACTAAATTTATCGTGAATGAATATGACGAGACCACTATTTTTATTGATGTTTATTTTGGTTGTAACATAATTATATTCTGGTAAATGATAGGTGGGTGATTCGTCATTAGTAAAAGTTTCTGATAATATTATGATGTCAGGTTTTTTATTTAGATTGTTTAATTTTAGAATTAATTCATCCCAATTTCGTTCCATACTTCGTATATTACTATGAAAAATGAAAATATTATTGAGGTTCTTTGAGATTATGTCATTACATGAATCGGTGTATACACACTCATATTCTTGTATTTTAAAATTATTTTCTAATTCATTAGCTATGAAGTCATCCATTTAGTAAAAATATTAATGTGATATTGATTTCTTTAAATATATAGAGTATTTTCAAAGTAGAGTGTGACATAGAGTTAGTAATACAAATACGGATTTTATAATGTGTAGAGATTGTTGAAGAATGTTCCGGTTTTTTATTGATCATATATTGATTGATCACATTTTTATCATTACTAGCATAATCATTTACAATATTTAAATGCATATCTCGTATAATAATATTATCTATATTTCTAAAATTCAATAAAACGTTTTTTGATTCTACTATAAATTGTTGTACTGTAGACTTATGTGTAGGATAAATAGCAATATAATGCGATAATTTATTTACGTCTTTAAATTTTATATTTAAAATATTAACATCATAATCATTAATTACTTCATTAATATTGAGAACATTATACTGGTTGGAAATAGATATTCCAATATCAGAGTTTTTGTTTATTCTTATTATTGTTACCTGGTACCCTGGAATGGAGTAATTAGTTTCGCCAGTAGAGTAGGTCTTTGTAAACCCAATCAAGCCCGGGAAAAAATATTTCTTTTAAAGATATTATTAATTTTTCAAAAAAAAATTTTACGCTTTTAATATTTTTATGAAATTGAGTAAATCTTTTTTCAGTGCAAATAAAATAGAAATCTCTTATAGAGTGATATAAGTTTTCTTCAATACATATTTTTTTATCTAATGCGTTACATAAAAAATCATTCATTGTTAATTTATAGATAAGAGTTTGAGGAAATGAATGAAATGAATGAAAATTTACAATATTTATTCGTAGTCAATGCGTTCTTTGGCAATTCGAAGCATTTTTTGCCGGTAAAGGCATTTTATGCTATCGACTCTATGATCGGTGGAATAGTTCATATCAAACCTTTTGTTTTGGACACAGCAGTTGTTGCAGATTGGAGTTTGTTCTTTGTTTTCACATTTGGATAGTATATGTTCCTTAGTGCAATGAGGGCAAATGGGAGGCTGCGTCCTGGCGAGACATCTTTGAGCTGTGTGGCCGAACTTGAGGCAATGGTAACATTGTGTGAGCGGGCTGCAGTCGCTGACGTACACTCTTTGGAATTTGATGTTTAATTTTTTTTTATCAATTAGTTTTTTTCCTTAATTGTCCAGTTGTTTCGATAATGTAGTTAGTGGTGTCGTTTTCTTTTCCTTCATTGTACTTATTTTTTAATTCCTTGATAAGCTTAATGTCTTTTTTGTCTTCTAGGGTTAATCCTTCATTTTGTTGTACAATCCCGTCTATAATTTCTTCTTCAGTCAATTGGCATTGCAGGCTTTTCAACATTAAGCACGGTATCCTTTTTTTTATTTCTTCGGCCGATACTTCTTTTCCAATTACTTTATTTATCTCTTCGGTTAATTTTTCTGCATCTTCTTTTTTTTGGCAAGAAATCACTAATTTTTGTTCTCCGATCTTTTTTACTCCAACTTTTATTTTTGTTAAATTAATATTTTTTTGAATTTTTATTTTTATGTCCTCGGCCTTCAAGGTGTTTTTTGAGGTAATTAAAATGGCGTATTTCTGTTCTGCATTATATGAAGTTTCTGCGAAGTTTTTATTGTTACTTAGTGCACTAGCGTATGATTTTTTGTTATTTTGATGGATTTCTTCGAGTTTCTGTGTGTAGTGATGATTATTTTTAATATTAATTTCTTGTAATTCTATGATCTTCTTTTGTAGACTAATTAGTTCGTGATGAATTTTTTCTTCCAGTGATACAATATTTTGTTCCAGTGTTAATTTTATTTTTGAGTCTTTCACTGAAGTGATCTTATTAACTAAGTCTTTAATATTTTTAAAAATTTCTTCGGTTTCCATATTAAATTAATGGAATCGCCCAGGTGGGCGAGTTATTAATGTAAGTAATTATATTTATTGTTTTACTTCTTACAAAATAACGCGACTGTACTCGTTCGGTGCTGAGCGAGAAAATTTTCTTTAATTTTTTAATTAGTAATGTTTTCACATCCGCGGCCGTTTGTCAACTGAATAAAATTTTCATGGGGTTTTTTAGTAAGGCTGTTAATGTTTAAGTTTTTTGGTGACAAGTAGATTTATAAGTTCTTTGGAGTACCATTTTGGATAGGTATTTGGCTTACATTTCATGGTTGGAATATACATGCTAATAGCATTTTCCAAAACAGAATAAAATTTATTGGTAGCTGTGTTGATATCATCATATTGCACAGATGACCAATCAAAAGAGACAAGATAATTACAAATTTGCTCGTAATCAGTTTTGAAAAAAAATTTGTAACTGAAAGACAGTTTTCAAGTATTAACATGTATATTAGAAATAATAACTTCCAGTGGAGGATGATAAGTGTCAATTGGCACCAGCGGCTCACTACATTCTTCAATTAGGGAACGTACCCATACTACGTGACCAACTTTTTGCAATTTTTAACCCCCCCTCCCCCCCCGGTGACCAAAATCCTAAGCAACCCGCCGCTCATTTGTATGGAGCGTGACATTTTGAAGACCCCCCCCCCTAAACGTGTCACGTAGTATGGGTACGTTCCCTTACTAGTGACTCTAAATTAGAAAAACATAAGTCTAGAGTACGATTATTTTCATTTGGTATAGTATTTGCCTGATTCAGACCTAAGAATAACGCCATGTCTAGAATAATGCGTTCCGACTCACTAACACAGATATTATTGTCACTGTTCACCCAGTTCACTTTTGGAAGGTTATAATCACCAGCAAGCAAAAATTTTGCACTAGGATTCCTTTTTAAAATAGTTTCCACTTCCTCACTATGACACCTGTATACTTCATTGTTTGAATTTGGTGGGATATAAATACAGCCCACAATAATCTTTTTATTCCTGGCAACATTCACTTGAAGGAAGATTTGCTCAAGTTGTTTGTGTTTAGTTATAATTAAGTTTGCTTTATATTTCTTGCTGATAGCGATTAAAACACCACCACCTCTGCTTTTGGCACTTGTCAATGTATTTCTATCTAATCTGTGTACATTATGATTTATGAAGCCTAATTCATTAGAATGAATATTTGGCTCTAACCACGTTTCAGAGAATAGTACAAAGTCATGCTCTAACATTGGTATTGTAGACTGAAGAAAATTCAATTTGGTTTTAAGGCCTCTGCCATTCTGGTAGTATATTTTCATTTTGTTTAGTTTTATCCTATTACTTCTGTTTTTCTGATTTGACCTCTGCTTTACTGATTTGATGACGTTGTGTGAGAAAGTAGGGGAGTGTGAATGTTTATTGGTGGAGCTTATTAATGGCATAAAAAATCGATTTTCTTTTTTTCTGCTTCAATTTTTCTCAAATGTACTGAACATTCATCACTCCAAGCAAAATGGTCAGTTGGCAATTTTAATTTTAGTTTTTCATTAATTTTTTTGCAGTTAATGCACTGAATATCATTTTTACAGTTTTCATTGTCATGTGCTTCGGAACATCGAGTGCATGCTTTTTCACTTCTGCAGTCTTGTGCTTTGTGCATATAGCCATTGCACTTGTAACATTTCAGAAGAGAGATGTTGTCGAAAACCCTACATCTATCCCATCCAATATTAACTTTACCTTCGTGTAGCATTCTCTCGTATGTTATTCCATCAACTTCCGTGAAAATGGTGTAATTAACGTCGCCTCGTTTGGTTTTCACTTCTTTTATAAATTTTACCTCAATTTTAGATTCAACTGTTTCAAGGAATTCATTTTGCATCTTAATTTTTGAAACAATTTTGTCTGGAGTATATTTATCAGATAAACCAATAATTTTTAGTTTGGGGTACTTAGGTTTTGGGGTATTATCATCATATTTTTTTCCCATCTTAAAAATAATTTGTTCTTCCATTTTTTTCGTTGAGGCTACATTTTTGCATTCTACTATTACCGCCCCTTGTTTGAAATTTCTAATTCCGGTCACACCAAAATTTACAGGATCTATATTTTGTTTTATTTCATCTTTTGTAACTGTATTTTTATATGATCCGAGAATGTCAGTTTGGGATCAAAGACGATACCGAGATCTTTAAAGCTGTTGACTCGGCATAATGTTTTCCTTTTAATGTTGTGTTCAAAAACTATGGGCTTCTGGGAGCGGGTATATGTCATAGTTACACATTTTTTTATATTGAATTCTAATTTGTTTTTTACCGACAATTCTGCAATAGCATCAAGGTCAGATTGCATTTTTAAGCAGTCATAGTAACAGATTATTTCCATCAAAAGTTTGAGGTCATCTGCAAATAGAAGACATTTGCAATATTTTACACAAACCTGGATGTCATCTATAAGTATGAGGAACAGCAAAGGACCAAGGTTTGAACCTTGGGGAATGGGGAACCTGATAACGCCGGGAATTTTTTAGATTCATGTCCATTTATTATTACATATTGACTTCTGGCTTTTAAATAGGACGCGAAGAATATAAGTGTTTGTTGATCGAAACCAAGTTTGTACATTTTAAGTAGTAAAATATCATGATCAACTCGATCAAAAGCCTTGGAAAAATCCGTATACACTACATCTGTTTGGTGTCTCGAGTCCAGTCCGACGGCCACCAATCGCGAAAATGTTAACAAATTTGAAACCGCGGATTTTCTTGGCATGAAACCGTGTTGGTTTTCTCCTAGAAATGGCATAATTTGGTGATGTAATTTCTTGTAAATAATCATTTCAAATATTTTTGGTATAGTTGACAGTACAGCTACTGGTCTGTAATTCCTTATATCAGACTTGTATCCAGCCTTGAAAATTGGGCTTACACGCGTGAGTTTCCAAGAATGAGGGAAACAACCAGTCGATAGGCTAAGATTAAATATATAGCTCAGCGGTTGACAAATGGTTTTTGACATATGAGCAATTATATTAGGAGGTATTCCGTCTGGGCCTGCAGCCTTGTCGAGCTTTAAAGTTCGAGTACAGGAGTCTACTTCCTCTGGACAGGTTAGCTCAAGACCGATTTTGCCAATTTTCCAGGGCCTCTCGGTTTGAGAAAGGTCTAGATTTAGTTGAGGAGCTATCTGGCTGTACACTGATTTGAAATAATCGGTAAATTTTTGGCTTACTATTTCGGGATCGGAAAAAGTTTCCGTTCTATCACTCAAGTTAATTTGGGTTTGTGGATTTGCTTTTTGGGATTTAATAAAATCCCAAAAACATTTCACATCATCTTTGATCCCATACTGAACTTCTTCTAAATACTGACGCTTTGCAATTGCTATATCTTTTGCTCGGATCGCATCGCAGAGAGTAATAAGTAATCCGATTGATTCTTGTGCAGTTTATATCTTCTGCGGTGCGATTCTTTGCTTTTTAATTTATCTATAATTTTTTTAGAGAACCACGCCGGGTAATTTATATTTTTACATAATTTTTTCCTAATGGGAACACATATTTCAAAAATACTGAATAATACATTGTTTAAGTACGCAACTGCGTCATTTCAGTATGTAGGTAGTTCCAATCAAATTCTGAGAGTATGTCGCATATTAACTGCATATCTGCTCGCTTGAACTGGAACTGATGGTTGGAGGTTGATACTAGTGGCGGGCGAGTAGCGCTGTTCCGCAGCTGACGCCGCGCCGATTACATTTTGTCCTGGTTAATTTAGCATGAATAGCTAAGGTCGGATGAAATTTATCTTCGTTGACCAAGGGTTCATCACATCGACTTACGTCGCAACTAGTCGTGTTACTTAGTACTAGATCAAGTATATTGTCAAAATGATTTTTAATTTCATTTTCTTGTTTGAGGTTATTGGAGTTCAAATTTTGAAAAGTTAAATGTGAAATAAGTTTAAAAAGGTGTTTTATTTTTGGACTGTGATAAAAGTGTTAAAAGTGAGTTTTCAACAAATCAACATGCTGCTCCTGATATCACTTCTAACAGGTAAATATTATTTTTTTTTAAAGACCATTCATTATGTTTTTTTCTAGGTTCTATTAGTTTTATTAAGTTTTTTTATAGAATTAAAGGTATCCATTTAAAGTATGTGTGAAGGAATAATAAATGGTTAGCTTTTTTAGGTAGTTTATTTTAAGACCACTATAATAACATTACCACAATTATGCATTGTGAAGAAAAATGTTATAATAACTGGAAAAGAACCTTATTCTGTAGTTAACTTTTTTTTGGCTTTTAAACTTTTTATGTTAAAAAACAGATAATACTATATGCACTATGTTCTTTTCGGTGTAAGGTATTTATTCTTATCTAATTGATTGATTCGCTTTTTTATCATTAGCTCCACACAGGAGGCCTTGAGGAAAATATTTTCCCTCAGGGAATAAGTCATCTTAGGGAATTCTATGTGGGTTTTTTTAAAGGAAATGAAGCAGAGAAAATTCTGGGAATGAAATAGGTATGAGGGATGGGTAGATCTTGGGTTCAGTGTGTCCAGGAGTGACGGACGTAGATATGAATCCATTCCTCCAAATGAAGTGCAAGGCGATGAGTCGAGGGATCCTGGCTGTAGAGGTCACAAGACCTCCCTCAACCAGTCTTTATCGATCCTGCCCGCCTCGCAGCAGGTGGTCAGATGCATCCTGGATTAACCTCACACCTTAAACCCGGGCACCCCCTGCTAAGTCACCAAACGTAGCGAAGCACTTGGGGTGTCCCATGGCAGAGGTGTTAGTTATCCAATAAATGGTTCCGGGGCTACGGTACCCATCCCGCCTCCCAAAATATTTACATATTAGTAGTCTAAATAAAGCGTATAAACTGATCATGGTCGAGTTTTCCGCGTCTATTAAGTTGCGGAACCCGCTATTATGAACCCTTATTTTTTTATGTTTTGCCAGTGCAACTTTTTCTTTATATTTTCATTTATTAGTGGGTAAAAGGTCATAGTCACGAAAAGCTTTCAGGGTAAAATATCAAGTCAATGATTTAAGTGGTTAAAAATATCATCTCAAATCTCCATCACTATAGTAAGCTACACTAATAATAAAATGTGGTACAATTGTAATGTAATATAAATCAAATTGTGGTTCTACCACGTGCAGACGCTTACCCTAAACATTATAACAATGTCTATTAAAGATTTGCTTTCAATTAATGTCTAATAATTTTGAGAAGACTATTAATAATAATGCATTATAAAAAATCAAATTGATGATTTATGTAGAAAATGTTTGGCTTTTCCCGAAACTATAGAACATATTACATCGGGATGTTCTATATTAGCGCCGTCCGAGTATACATTTAGGCACAATCAGGTTTTAAAAATAATTCACCAAAGTTTGGTAATTAAACATAACTTGATTGACTGCCGTAATATAGTACCATATTATGAATATGAACCAAATTCATTTTTAGAAAATGAATTTTACAAAATATATTATGATAAAACTGTTCTAACAGACAGAACAATTAGTCATAATAGACCTGATATAGTTTTACATGACAAAATTAAAAAAATAACTTATATCATTGATGTAGCTATTCCAAATTCTTGTAATATTCAAAAAACTGTCTGAAAAAATAAGAAAATACACAGATTTAGGAAATGAGATTAAAAGAATTTGGCATTCTCAGACTATAAAAATATTACCATTTGTTATTTCGGCTACTGGCATCATACCTAGGTCTCTCAGTCAAAATTTAGGCATATTAGATTTGTCAAAGAATTTATATATAAAAATGCAAAAATCAGTCATTTTAAATACACGTAGGATTACAAAAGATTTTTTATATATTTATATTGAGGGATCAGTAGGATTTATAGGTTCAATTAGGAATTCCACAGAGCCGAACCCTCTGATATGAAAATATCTGGAGTCGGTGAATTATTTTCCAATTTGGTCTCTGGTAGGTTGACATGTTGTTCTTGTATTGTTTTGTATTTATAATACTTATACCTATAGTACAGGGTGGCGCAGATGGATCGGGTGGTTTTGAAGTGGACTGTACGTCTGGAGTGGGAGAGCCAGATGTTCGGCGGTCTTCGTGCTGTGGTTGGGGGGACGGGAAGTTTCAGTTGCAGACTGGCAGTCAGTCGCGATGGCTACGTGGTCCGTTGAGCATCGTGTTTTTTGCAGTGGAAGAGTTTATTAATAACCAGTCAATTATTGCTGTGACGCGTGCCTTTCGCCGGCGTTTCAACATCCCACCTCGCGGTAGTGTTCCTAAGCAAGACACAATATTGAGTTGGGTGCATAATTTCCGCACTACTGGTTCATGTGCTCCAAAATGGACGTCTAGACCTCGAACAATAAGAACGCCTGAGAACGAGGAGCGTGTGAGACGCGATGTCATTACGAGCCCCCGTCGATCAACGAGACATCGTGCTCAAGCTCTTGGAATGTCAGGTCGGAGCCTTCAAAGGATTCTTAACAAAGAACTGAAATTCCACCCCTATAAAAACATGGTGGTCCAGAAGATTTTCCCGATTTCAGAAGATTCTCCTGATTCTCCAGAAGATTCTCCCGACTCCAAGAATGTGTCGCTCGAGAAAGAGGGCATTTGATGGATGTAATTTTTAAAAACTAACTTTACAAATTTTTTGTTAATAAACTTCCATTATAACTACACGTTTTGCATTTTATTTCAATCCAATACCTTTAAAATTGACAGTTTGACAAGTATTTTAAAACCACCCGATCCATCTGCGCCACCCTGTACAATTGCACAGCGTGGATTTACCAGATGATCATTTGGGAAGTGTGTGAAAGGCTTTAGTTTTTCCTGTAAGAAAAATTAAACCCGGACATTTAAATCTGGTGCGTTAAAATATTGTAGTTGTAATTGCACAGTAGTTGGACGCTTAATTCAAATACTTCAAACGAGAAGAAAACAGGACATCAGAAAGAAGACGCTTGATATTTTGATGCTTTGATTGACAAAAAATGTAACTGTAATCTTTTACCATCTCCCTGGACTAAAATAGTTCTCTTTTAAGTAATTAAATATATTCAAAGTGCTTTTTCAATACTCTGATAAAGGGAGTTGCTTAATGCTCACATATTAATTAATTCCGATTAATTCGTGAAACGTACCATTTCGTTCAAACCGGTGCAAACGGATGTAAATTATTTATATTAAAGATTAACAAAACCCTACCTTACCATTAACATATATTACTTTCACCAAGTGAAGTATTCCCTCAAGTTGGAGAGGGTTCAGAAGAAATTTCTGAGATTTCTTTGCCTGAGGAAGTATGGTACTATCCGTGGATCTACCCTACCCACTTTTTCTTGGGCATGCTTGGTGTGTACCTTCTACGGATCAGAAGGGATGTGCTCATTGTAACACATTTCTTCAGACTGATTCGTGGAAGGTTCGAAAACTCGGCTATCATGGAGAGCATTAGTTTATATGTTCCCGATGGTTATCTCCGTCACCGACAGTATAGACTGTTTTATCTCCCGGCTTGCAGAACTAACTTGCCAATGGTTATGCCAGTTGGGAGAGCTGTCTTGTTGTTAAATAGAATCACTTCGAATATCGATATATTTAATATCAATGAAGCACAATTCAGACAACAAGCTTTGTTGTTGTAAGTATGATTGTGCTTCATTGAAGTATAAATTGCTTAAATCTATTTAAATCTTTAATCTTGTTCTTTATCTCTTTTAAAACGCATTGAAATTTTATTTTGTAATTGTAATGTTCTTTTATTGTGGCCTTACTAGCCCACAAATAATAATAGAGATGTACACGTAAGTTCTTTCGTCTTTATTGCAATGTACAATGGATTCAATAGTACTGTATTATTGTCTAGGTAGCGAGTGATTACTAAGGCTGCTAAAATGGTTCTGGCGAGCTCCCACGGACGAGACCGCTGTCTGACCCACGAGACGTTCGTCAAAAGTTCGGCGGAACCCGAATGTTTCCGAATGATCCACTATATGGATAATTACATATACCACAGTAATGTTTTAAAAATTAATAAATAATTGAATTGAATTACTAAAAATGGTTTTAAAATTTTACGAAAAGTTTTTATTAATAAATCTAGCAGCACCGGTTTATTTTTCTAGACGATGAATTATTAACTTTCGGAGAGATTGGTTTAGAAACATCTGAAATTTTAGTAACACGTTTGTCAGAATTAATTAATTAAATTTCCAGGCCTACTGGGGAGAATTCGATCGTAGGTCCGTCCATACGGGTTTACTTTGGGAGGCGGGTATGGGTACCGCCGCTACGGGAACCATTTATTGGATTACCTACACCCCTGCCATAGGTCACCCTAAGTAGTTCACTATGTTTAGTGACTTCGCAGGGATGCCCGGTTCATGGGGGAAGGTTTGTCAGTATGCTGGCGGCGTATGCGACTGCCCACCGTGGCAGGCCGGATCGGGAGAGACTGGTTGTGGAAGACCTGTAGGTAGACCAGGAACTCAGCAGGACTCTCGGAACATCGCCTTACCCACAGTGGGAGGGATTGATTCATATGTCTGTCACTCCTGTATACACTGACCCCAGATTCCTACCCACCCCTCATACCCGTTTCCTTCCCGCTACTTCCTCTCCTTCCTTTCCCTAAAAAGACCCTACACACAGCATCCCCAACGATGACATAGGCCCTAAGGGGAATCATTTTCCTCAGGACCTCCTGTGTGGAGCTAATGCTTAATACACGCTTTCTTCACTACATGTATCACCTTAAATGTATACAGCTTCTTTAAGTTTAACAAACATTTTAATAAAAAAGGCAATACACTAGCAAATAAGACCACTTTGAAAACTGCAATAAAATATGTTTTTTCAAAAGCCAGTATCTCAGTTTTAACCCAACTGACCGCCAACCACGGACTGTATTTCTGAGAGGTGGTAATTTTTTTTTTTTTGCATGAGCTCCACACAGGAGGCCCTGAGGAAAATAATTTCCCTCAGGGCCTATGTCATCTTTGAGGATGCTGTGTGGAGGGTTTTTTTTTAAGGAAAGGAAGGAGAGGAGAGTTCTGGAATGGAAAAGGGTTTAAGGGGTGGGTAGGAATCTGGGGTTCAGTATGTCCTGGTCATCCGCCTCCAAGACAAACCTCACCCCATGAACCCGGGCACCCCTGCTAAATCACCAATCGTAGCGAACCACGGGGGGTGACCTATGGCAGAGGGGTTGGTTATCCAATAAAGGTTCCCGGGGCGGCGGTACCCATTCCCGCCTCCTAAAGCAACATA
Source organism: Limnephilus marmoratus (assembly GCA_917880885.1). NCBI lineage: Eukaryota > Metazoa > Arthropoda > Insecta > Trichoptera > Limnephilidae > Limnephilus > Limnephilus marmoratus. The sequence continues at coordinate 19,702,033 of OU862921.1, read as the reverse complement.
AACCTGGCGTTATTATTGTCACTGCAAACTAACCACATTTGACCTACTCGACATGGTCTGCACAGGATATGCACGTTTTTAAACTGTAGGTACCTACTAAAATACCGAATAATAAGATCGAAAACCTTTCGTCAGGTCATGGCAAAAATGTTTAGTGATACAACAAAGAGATGTTTTATTATTCCACCGTTGTTTCGAGAAAAGATATCAAATCCTACCAAACAAAATATAAATATGACCTAGTCTAGCAATGGTATTAACTCATAACAATGGAATATTTTCTTTGTCAGTATTATATTCGTTCAACCGTATTAAAAAGGAATCAGAAAAGTCTACCACACCATGTGTATATATATTTTATCGATGCCTCATCACCATGAATTCATTGTATTTGCCTTCACAACTGATTCTTATTTTTCTTATCAGGAATAAACTAGGTAGCGAATAACATTTTTTCTTTCATTACTTTCTTCGCCTTGCTGATATGATTACGTACGTATAACGATTGAATTATTTGATTTTTGATTACTACTAATGTGTAATTTTCTGCTTATTGATCTATTTATTGGCTTGGTATCTTTAACTTTATTAGTAAGTATAAAATGAAGTCGCTCACGCTGTATGTGCGCTTAGATCTTTTAAACTACGTAACGGATTTTCATGTGGTTTTCACCAATAGATAGAGTGATTCATGAGGCAGGCTTTTAGTTATATATTTTGTCAAGGTTTTGTGTAAATTGGTTGAAATACATAATATATCTGGCCAAGCGACTTGTATAATATTGTATTTGTTAGCCTTCGTTAGATTTTAGTATTCTTTTTGATATAGCAATTTATTCATATTCATATTGCGTCTGTACGGGTGCTAACAATTAGTTCATCTTAATATATTAAAGCATAAGTTGTAACAAATGTTTTTCCCTAAACAAATTTAACTTGCACCACCTATTGAAGAGCAGATTTAGAATTTTTTTAAGGATCGCCTATATAATCTTAACCGCTCGAAATGTTCAGTCAAAATACTCTTTGTACCTACACAGTGTAGGTATGCAGGCATGCTATTAGAGTAATGAAGAAAAATCATAAAAAACCTAAAATTGACCAAGAAAATCTTGTACTATTGATGTAAAAGTGATAAAAATTTCGGAAAATACTTGGGCAATTGATAAAAATTTGACATTTAAATAAGAAATAGAAAAACTGAAAGAAAAAATCATCCTTAAATCATCATTAATTAGTGTATTTGGTAGAATTGCTCAACTTCTACCAACAGACATAAAGAGGGGGGCTTATACTTTAGCTTAATCCAGTCCCACCTAAATTATTTAATAGATATACGGAGAATCACACACATTACGTTCTTAAACGATTTACAAATAATACAGAACAAAGTTATTAAAAAAAACTCTTCAATTATAACCCAGACACTCCCACAAAACACTATAACAGGAAATGAACCTTCTGAAAATAAGAACATTCACGAATATAACATAGATATATTATGGTTATTTCCTTTTGGGGTATTATGCCGTGTTGCGCTACCTCCTCCTTTAGCCAACGTTTCGGACAGCGTTACAGTGTCCATCATCAGGGCAGATGTGACACATCTGCCCTGATGATGGACACTGTAACGCTGTCCGAAACGTTGGCTAAAGGAGGAGGTAGCGCAACACGGCATAATACCCCAAAAGGAAATAACCATAAAATTTTTGGCCGTGAAAATCTAAAATCATATATAACATAGATATGTCTTTTAATTTACAAAATACAAAATGGAGTAATACACACAAACACAACATTTATTTAAACGTCACAAGTACACGAGCATTATACTAGACAACATAATAAATTGTACACAAATGCTGTCAAGACTGAAAGTGGCAAGAAAAGCATTGGCCACGAGGGCGTACACATATGTAATCTCCTTCCAGATAACCTAAAAATTGAGAAGAATATAAATACTTAAAAAAACTATTTAAACTTAAGTTGTTAGAAAAAAATTAAAAATATTACTACTATGTACTATATATTTACTTTTTTTTTTCATTGAAAGAATAGATAATACATATAATCAACAAACAAGTCCTACTAAGCCAATTGAATTGGCTTGTCAAGAGGTGCTTATATTTTAGTTACACATACATTTTTAAAATTTACGTACAGATTCAACATTTTTTCATAAATATCGATATCAATATAAATATTTTTTTTCGATAGCCAATTTTTCACCATTTTTAACCTTATTCATGGAATTACGTTGCTTTATAGTGTCAGGTAATAAATTAAATATCTTCGGTATGATGTATTCAAACGTTCTCTGTCCGTATTTATTGTTAAGTTTCGGATCATTAAGGCTCTGCAACGGGTTCGAAAAGAAGAAAATGGAGAGATACGAAATTACGAATGTTAGAGGGCGCTAACATTTACAGCGACAAAATCGATGCGAGTCTTGTTTTATTAAACATTTTCGTAATTTTTGCATCGTTTTTGTCGCTTTAAATGTTAGCGCTCTCCTCTAACATTCGTAATTTCGTATCTCTCCATCTTCTTTTTTTCGAACCCGGTTGCAGAGCCTTAATAAATAAATAAAATAATGGATATTTGAGGCACGTCGAAAATTTCTGGGAGAGCAGAACATTATTATCTCCGAATATCTTTGTTGGATAATTGCGTTCGACTCTTGGGCAGTGAACTTCTTGGAATCGATTTAGAATAATAAATATAATGTAGGCACTTTAAAAATATCATTTACTCTATCCGAATGGCAAACGGGAAAAACAAGGAGTGGCTGCTTTCTTTCAAGATAATATTATTAAGTGAGGGTGTTTCTTGCTCCGAGTTTTATTTTTGTCTCGGCTTTATTCTGTCACTGTGTTTATGTCACGTTCTCAGTAAGGGTTGGACGGATCACTGCTTTAGTCAAATTTGGGATATTATTGAAATATCTTTAGAATAATTCATAAAAGCATACATTTTATTCATAAAGTAGCATTCATGGACTCGTGTTTTTGTGTTCCACGGGTTATTATACCGACATTTTGATAATAATAATTATTTTTTAATTGATAAACTAACGTTTAAGACAAGGTTTTTATGCGTAGCACAAAGGGTAACAATTATTATAAGCAATAATTAAAGTAAAGTTGGTTGTTTTCAGGTGGAAAAATGTAATAAACAGTAATTGTTGAATGAAACACTAGTATATATTGAATTAGATAAGCCGCCATAGCTGAGTGGAGAGAGCACCTGACCGGCAATCAGAAGGACACGGGTTCATGTCCCATTGGCGGCAAGTATCTTTTCTCGGAAGATTTTTTCAATGTAGGTAGAGTTTTTCAGGCTGATAATTATTGCTTATAATTATTATTATACAATCATAGAATAATATTCCAGCCTAGGACCGGAACCAAAGGTTTATTGAAAAACGCCTTTTACTCGTACTAAAAATACCATATTTCACAATTATAAGATCCTCCACTAATACTTTTACCAATATTTTTACTTTTTATTTTAATTTTTTAAACTTTATGAGTAAAATCTGAAATTATAATATTTATCTAATTAAAGATATTGGCTCCCGGAGCCAATATCTTTTTCTGATTTTTCTGTCTCCAGATTTTCGTTTGAGTTTCGCTAAAATTGTCTTCATTTAATTAAATATTTTTTACTGTTTAAAACTAACTTGTAAGTGTGTGAATGTCCGTTCGAGGCATATGGAACATCAGTGGCACAACATGCTGGATCACACCGGTCAGTAGCGTGCGTTGTACGTGTTAAAACTCGAGGAAAGTTCGCTAAGTATTTTTTTTCGTTAATATATTTTTTTTAATAGTAGTACTTCTTTTCCCAAATGCTTCCGTCTGAATCCAGTGAGACTATAATGGCATCCGTAATTTGGGCATGCTGTAAGATTGAAGGAGGTGGGGAGGGGAAGTAGACGGGGAAGAGAAAGGTGGGGAAGTACCTACCTGTCTTTTCCGATCTTGTCACCATACATGGTTAAAGCCATTTCAAGCAACGTTTCAATTCTGAATGGTCTTACACCAAAACGATAACGAGAGTATCTTCCACTCTGGAACTTGTCGCGAATACACTATATATTATTTAAAAATAATTAATTGTGAAATACCACAAATTAATCAAATGAAATTCATTTGTGCACGTCGCACAGTGGACGGAATGAAGAAAAAACACGAAATTAATTCTTTGCTGACTAAATATTAGTGCATTTTTTTATCTTATTAATGAATTATAACTATTTTGAAGTAAAAAATATTAAATTACTCTTGCGTAGAAATTTATAACAACAAAATAATATATTTTGAGGACATACAAATATCTAGGCAAATAAAACAAATTTATTTTAAATTTTACATATTATATTTCACATCTGTGAACACAAAAGACGGGCAATAATTAGATACACACATATTTTAATCGAAAAATTGTAGAAAATCAAGTGCTAAAGGCGTCTCCGTTGTCATCGGAGTCTAAATCACCACTCAAATTTCCAGAACCATTGGACGGAATTCTTAGTAGACTTAAAACTTCAGTAGGTAAACATAACCTTTTTTAGGAAGTGATCGCAAACTGCGAATTCATTTCTTGTTATTTCGGCAGTTTCTTTTTAAAATTGTAATCTAATTGGTAAATTGGCTTAAAAAATCTAAGGCCTTGGGTTTTGCCATATAATAGTCTTACTTCTTGAGTTTCCTCCCCTGTAGAGCTGAGGTAGAACCAATGATGTTTTAAGGAGATTAGAGTCATCATTTCATCATGATATTTTCCATCATTATACCTTTGCTTATAGTGACTGACACCACAACCATCACAGCCCCAATGGTACATTTGAACAAACTCATTTCTGCTGCTAACTGGAGTTAATCAAGAGTGCGAGACTCTAAGAGATCATGCACTTTTTTGCCTTGATCTGGAACAACTTTCTTGAAATACTTTTATTGGTCTACCCAAAGATTTGTAGACAACTTTCCTTTCTTGCAACCATTCTAAATTGTGTTTTTGAAACCTCACAATAATAACTGCGGCTTTTTCTTCATTTCTGCATCGACTGTAGTGAAAAATACTATACGGTTTTGTAAAGTGTAGCGCTTAAAATGTTCAAACCTGCGGCTAAGTGGCATTTTTGTGTTACGTAATTAATTAAAAACTTCTTTCATTTCACAGAATTGGCATTTAACTTACCCCGTTCTTTTAATGCCTTGAATAATTTTCTCCAGGGAATGCATATAGGCCTTCCTGAAAATAACAAATTTGTTCAAGGGAGGACAAAACATGATCACAATTTTTATATGACATAAAAGGTGAGACTTTTGTCTACAATACGTATATATTCATAAATAGGAACAAACTATTTTTTATGCTAATTGAGATAGGCATTTTAACCGTAAAAAAATACAAAAATAGTAGAACATTAGATGTTAGGTCAAATCTCACACACATGTGATAATGATATATAATTTAGTAAATTAAATAAAGAATACCTTGAAAAATGTCAGACATAACAAAATTTTGTATATCAAAACGTCACTTAATACACAACCGTCTCTGCTCACGCGTAAGAGAGAACGGGAAAACGCGATGCTAAAGCGCTATTGACATATTTTAATAAATAGATAAAGTGCAGAACTATTGTGCTGCCCTAAAAAATATATACACATATATTAAAAACATTAACATTTGCAAAAACCACTTAATTCGGGATTATTCTCCGTTCCGTCCACCGTGCGGTGGGATAAGTTCCCGCGAGCTTCGGAATTCGCCTTGCCACTCGAACACGGAGGCAGTCAAGCTACGGTTACCCACTACCCAGTTGTAGCAACCTCACAACTCATTTTTAACGTTGTTCTATTCGGGCATTAGATATACGTCACAAATTACCTTACCATTGTAATAAGACAGGATCTGATGCTGAATTATATGCCATAATTAATCGCCTGCATATACTTGGTAACAAATATGTTGTTGATGATATGATAAATATTGAAAGATTATCAACATACAAACATTATTTAATTAAAGCTGTTGTCAGCGCTTCTCAGTTAGATTATAATCTAATATACTTTGTATGTTTATATTCTTCATCTATGTTTATTTCTGGAATTTTAAACTTAATACTACGTACTTTACGTAGTAATTTTTTAGTTCATAATATCTTGTACACATTCATGCATATGAGGTTTTCTTTTTCTTCATGTTTGTATTTATAATAGCTTACTATTTTTGCTTTATACTGTCAACTTCAATATGTGCCCTTCAATTTTTTGTCATATTTTTTTTTCTTAACTATGAATATTCTTTCAAATTATTGCAATTTCCATGTAAAGCCGTTAATCGGCGTTAATTCACAATAAATAAATAAATAAATACCTAGGAAAGTTGGTGAAGTATTCAAGCATGGTTTCCATAGAAAGTTGTACGTTCGATTCCTGCGCAGAGCATGAAAAATGCTTCTTTGTACAATAAAACAAGATTTTTTTGTGAAACATATTCAAAATCATTCATTTAATTCCTTATACATTGAGATCAGCAGCAATTTTTTTATGAAATGGCGCCGTTTTTTTTTATACAAAGGAAACAAGAATTATTCATGCTTATGTATGTACGTCAGTTCCAGTCGTGGCGCCTGCTGGCAGACAAATAGTATAGCGCCTCGCTGTGCTGTGATTTACCTACGTCAAGCACCATCGCTCGGCTGATCCCCTGGCAAGCAAACAAAGATTAATTCATATCAGATATCCACCCTATATCAGTTTTCCAAATGATGGATTCATTGCTAATCGACGGAATTATAAACTGTTGTGATTTCAAAGAATTATTATTATTTTTTAATGAAAACTTCCTTAGCGCCGTTATGCTTTAATGTAATTTTAAAACGCCCAGCTGGTTTTTGAATACATCCTAAGTTGATTTATAAACATTAGTATCGAGTATCAAGTTTCTGCCCCGGTTTGAAAAAGTCGTAGATCCGGGGCTGATTTTCTCCGTGTTTCGCTCTTAGAAAAGGTTATTTTTCTTGGCACTGTAACCGACATTGTATAATTTGGAATCACACAAATTGCTCTGCAAACTAAGCTAACCAAAGGCATTCATAACTCGAAAAAACAATTGTGACACTCAACGTTCGTGCAGTGAATCAATATTGTAATTCTGAAAAAATTACAAATATTTTGAAATACATGAAATACCTACATATTTTAATATATTCACAAATTCAAAATTTAAATCTTTTAAGATTTTGTCATCTGCCTTCGAAAACAATATTTCATTTTGGGGATGTCGTGTGGAGGGTCTTTTAAGGAAAGAAAGGAGAGGAAGTTCTGGGAAGGTGAAGGGTATGAGAGGTGAGTAGGAATATCAGGAAGGTCAGGATGTCCAGGAGTGACGGACTAATGAATCCATCCGGACAATGTTCCGAGAGAGTACGGCTGGAGAAGTCAAAAGGACTCCCTCAACTATTCTCTCCCGATCCGGAATGCCATGCAGCTGGTGGGCAGATGCATTTGCCTCCACGAGCCGGACAAATCTCATCCAATGGACCCCATTCTAAGTCACCAAACGTAGCGAACCACTTGGGGTGACCTATGACGTTTTTTTTTTTTTTTTTTTTTTTTTTTTTCTTTTTTTTTTTTTTTTTAGTGAATACCGCACAAGAATCTCAACTGCTCCCGTCTGGAGCCAGTGAGACTATGGCATCCCCAATTGGGGTATGTTGTGAGGCTGAAGGTAGTGGGGAGGGGAAGGAGGTGGGGAAGAGGAAGGTTGGGAAGTACCTGGCTATTCAGATCTGGTCACTAAACACGGCTAAAGCCATTTTCAAGCAACGTTTCAATTCTGAATGGTGGTCTTACACCAGGGCGATACTGATAGTATCTTCCACTCTGGAACATGCCGCAAATATACTATATATTATTTTAAATGAATTAATTGTGAACTAACACAAATTAATCAAATAAAATTTATTTGCGCATGCCGGGTTCGAACCCGCGACCTCCGGATTGTGAGTCAAGAGTCTTACCCACTGGACTACGGAGGTCGTCGGTGATTGTTATCCAATAACTGGTTCTAGGTGCGGTGGCAACTACACCCGCTGCCAAATTGGATGCGTTAAAAAACAGCAAAATTTGAAAATTAATGTCAACCGGGAATATATATGAATAAATCATGAATCTGACAGGTCATTTAAATGACTTGACGACAAAATCTGGTTTGCTTTAATACATTTAGCAGAAATATTCAGCCTGGTTTTTAGCAGAGTTTCGTTATAAGAATTCCAACTTTATTATAATCAATTCCTCCATTCGGCTACGTGCCGTTATTAACTTGGCGAAAAGCGTCAAAACCAAAAATTATGACGTTATAAATTTGAGGCTGGGGAAGCGTTAACGGAATAAACAACGTAATAAATCAGAATCTGTGTTGTATTTGGTATAATTTAATTCTGAATCGATATAACAAACTTGGGATGGTGTGAAACTGGGTATCAAAGAGCTGTGGGTTGAAATAAGGGTCTCTTGCTAATAATTTCTGGCGTTATTGAAAAGTGACAAGTGATCAAGTGATCAATAACTCCCGTTTTGCTGACAACACGAGCTTTTGTAAATTTGCTAGAAGGATGGCAACATTTGTTCGAAATAGTCAACTATGCAATAAAATAATGGTCTTAAGCATTGATGACACTGAGCGAGTTTACAAGCTACTATCTGGGAAATTCAAAATCTGTTTCAGCTCAGTGTCATCGTGTTACTTGCTAACTAGCAGATCGTTGACAATCTACGAAATAAGTTGAAAGGTCGTCAACTTTACTCGCCACACTCTTGCTCGTGATTGGTTTATTTATGTTTTTCAAGATGGCCGCCAATAAACAGCTGATTTCGACTGTCAAACATCACCGAATTAGTTCAGGCAGGCGTCTTTATTCTTGTTACTGGCGCTAGCAGCGACCTAAGTTTCCTACAATGCTGAGCGAGTTTACAGTTTTGTGTGTCATCATGACAATCTCACTCGCCGATTTACCCGCTTTTAAACTGAGTAGATAGTAGCTTGTAAACTCGCTTAATGTCAACGAGTCTTAAGGTCTAGGTCTTGAAATAATAAACGTTAAATGTAAGGGATACATGGTCATTAGCAATATCATTTTTTTAGTAAAACCAAATGAAAATAATTTTTCGAAGTAGTACTAGGTGCGATTCGACATCATGAAATTAAATTCTACAATTTAATGTTGGTAATAATATCTATGATTCATTTTGTGTCGGAAATAATGTAATGATTTCAAAGAAAATTTAAACATACCACGAACCAATACAAAATGTAATTATATTGCTTTGAAAAATTTCACGCAATCACTCCTAACTGGATTTCCGGGCATTCGGTTCTCTATTTGGCCACTAGTTTTATATTATACATTAACTGCTTACTGTAGTTTAAAGCCAACGAATCAAACTGAAATTAAACTGTTTTTCTTTTATATTTTAAGATTTTATAAAATAAATAATTCAGGTTTTGATACAAAAAAATCACTCATCTAAATTTGGGTAGCTATCGCTCGAGTGAATATACTGTCAGTTTTGCTAACTTCTCGTACACCAAACAATACTAATTTCGGTCGTGCACCTGTCTGTAACTCGGGTTTAAAGGACACTAGAATTTTTGCTTTGAATAAGTTTCATTTTCAAGATTGGAAGAGTTTGTTTAAATAAATCAGACAAACGATAAAATGTCTACTTAAAATAAAATGTTTTAACCAAGGAACAAAGAATACAACATTAGATACAAATTTTGAATGTCCATATATCCCATTTAACTCCGTCTCACTTACATTCTCCTGAAATCATAGATCTCCATCTCGTTCGAATTTCTCTTCTCTTCTCTCTATAAATAAAAAAGAATCCCCGAAATGTATGTACGCGCATAACTTCCGAACGACTGCACCAAATTTCTTTTATTGTTGTGTTGTTTATTATCAGGAAAAGGTTTGTGTGAAACTATTGGTGAGCTCTGGCATTATGAAATTTGTATAAAAAATTGCAACAGGTGGCACGCGAGCTGTTAAAACTGAATGTATCGGGACTGAATGTATGGAATGCGGGAGCGGGGAGGGGGTGGGGAGAGGAGGAACTCGGGAGGGGGGTTCGGGGGACGACCGAAAGGGGGAGTGGAGTGGGGAGAGGGAAGGTTGAGGAGGCGGAGTGGGAACGCGAGAGGGGAAGGGGACGCGGGAGAGGAAGGAGAGGCGGAAGGGGAGGCGGATGGTGAACGGGACAAATGGGAAAGGACACGCAGGGAGAAATAATTTCTTTATTAAATGGTATAGCAACGCATGCCGGGAACCAGCTAGTTGGGCATATAATTGGATCACGAACCACGCCCACAAGGCATTTTCTTTGTTATGATTTTAACAGTAATTTATTTTTAAAATGGGAACTGATTTGTCGAGGCTTCAGACTATCCCCATTGGTGTACCTATTATTTTAGAAGACACTCGAAGCTAAAATTGGTTCCACTCTTTTACCACTCTTTTCTTTTTCGAATTTCAATTGGTCCATCTAGACTACCAATTGCGATCCCCGTGCACTGCTACTCGCATAATTAAACTTGCATAATATCGACGAGATATTAGGAAGCGATAGCGCCTTTAAAACTTTAAGGGTTTTAAAGTTTTTTCTCTTTTTTTTCAGTTTTCTCTTCGACGGGCAGCGCAGAAGAGAAATGCAAGGGAGAGCTGAAAGCGTGTCTGGCAGCGATGCCACTGGAAGGCAATAAGGGTCTACCCACGTCCCTAGAACAAGTCAACAAACTATGCAGGTTGGTATACATGCATCCGATCACATTGTATTCATATACAAACTTCCCTCGTAACTCGTAATGGTCTAGAACAATAAACAAGGCAATCAGCATTTTGAAGCAGTATTTAGCTTGGTAGTGGAGCAATGTTGAAATATTGAAACAGCAGTTTGTTTGCACCAATTATTATTTGTTTAATTTGTAAGTAACGCTAGGAAGTGTTTGGAAAACCGTTTTTTATGTGAATGATGCACTGCTCCCGGCTGACTGGAGGCAGTCGCTTCATTGGGGTTAAGGTAAATTGACCGAATTGAAATTTTTCTAAATCAATTTTCCGAAAACATATTTTTCGAACATCAATTGACCGAGACACTAGTTTTTCGAATTGATATAAGTATGTATACACATTCAGTACCTACGCACAAGAGTATTTCATTATAGGATGGATAATATCAACTAACATAACCTAATAGTATCTCGTTAGTCATAAGCAATATATATTTTAAAAGTTAATTAACAAATTCGAAAAATATGTCTTTCGGCCAATTGCTGTTCGAAAAATTAGTCTTTCGAAAAACTGAAATTCGAACAATTGGTTTCGAAAAATTGATTTCGAAAAATTAAATTCGAAAAACATGTCTACTCCCGTTCTATACCTTGTTATGAAATCCAATATGAGGCGGAAATGGGAAAGTACCTGGCTATTCAGATCTGGTCACCAAACACGGTGAAAACCATTTCAAGCAACATAGTCAATGACGCCATTTTACTAGGATACTGATCAATCTGTTTTTTTTCGTACCAAGGGTAGCTTAAAAAATATCCTGTACATATACACTATTAGGTAGGTACCTACTTGTACTGTTTTGACCAAGCTATGTAAAGTGTATATGTACATAAATGTTTACATTTGAATTAAATTTGGTACGTGTTAGACAAATGAAATTTCTCACGGACAAAGTGTATTTGTAGTTTATTCGACAAACTAGATCCACTTTCCGATAAAAGCATTTGTGCAACGCTGTGTGTCATTCTGAATCACCTGACCGGAAACCTTTAAACGAAATTTTATGAAAAAAATTCGTCTACGTAAATATTAAAAAAAAAACATAATAAACTACATGGGAATATTACCACATGGATTTGATTAAGCTGTCATCATTGATAAAGTCGAGTTTTCGAAGTGTACTCATTGAGATCATTAAAAGTTGTCAAAGCAAAACGTTGAATCAACGTGCTTTATAGAAATAAAATAGTTTCATGTATAAATATGAATATTATTTCAAAGTAAATATTGTTCGAGACTAGATAATAATATTTGCCTCCGCCCTCCGGATAGTTTTCAAACGAATAATTAATTACTCAGGAACTAGGTTTATTTTTCTCAGAAAATTCTGAGATGGGTTTTATTGGGTAGGAGTTACAATATACATATTTGATGTAATACTCGTATGCAGATGAAATTTGTTTTCCATTTTCAAACAATATTTAGGGATTTTTTTCGAGACTTCCGGCATTTCAACCTTCATATAAACATTTCAAGGTCAGTAATAATGTAATAGATTTTTTTCTACAAATATACAAATATCTCACAAGAGTCACAGCTACTACCGTCTGGATCTAATTGAGATATTTTGTGAGACTGAAGGAAGCAAGGAGGGGAAGGAGATGGAAAGAGGAAGGTGGGGAAGTTCCTGGCTATTCGATCTGGTCACCGAAAAGCAATGTTTCAATTCTGAATGGTGGTCTTAGACCTGAGCGATACTGAGAGTATCTTTTATTCTGGAACGTGCCACAATATACTACATATTAATTTTAATTGATTATTTGTATAATAATACGAATAAATCAAATAAAAAACATTTTGCGCACTCCGGGATTTTAACCCGCGACCTTCGGATTGCTAGTCGTGAGCCTCACCTCTCGACCACGGTGGCCTATGAACACATTTTTTTTTTTTTCATTTATAATTTTGTAATTTATATTGATCTTCCATTAAAAGCATTTGCTTGTGGATGAAAGAAGAATTTACATTTCACATAATATGTACTTTTACAATAAGGAACTCCAGTGAAAAATATTCTGGCTTTAAAAAAATATGTTTTTTTTTTTTTTTAATTGTACAACAGATTTTTTATCCAATTACTGTACAATTTTCTCATTTTGACAGTCTTCACACCTAGGAAGATGATTATTATTGTTCATATATACCATGATTCTGAATATATCAGTTTTATTTAATAATATTAAAGGCAGAGTTTTAAAAAAATATTATAAAGTCAATTTTTAATCGGGTCCTAAAAACACGCCGTCAAGGTGACGTCACTGTTCGACGTGTCGTGACGTCACCGTAAAGTCATTGTACGGGAATGTATGATCTGACACAAGCCATCGTATTAATTTATTCGTTTATTTACAGTTTATAGAGATTTAGTTGTTGTGTTTATTGAAACATTATTTAGGCCTAAATAATGTTTCAAAAATAAAGTTATCTCTTATTAGATAAGTTTTAAGATTTTCACGGCCAAAAGCATTTTCGTTATTTGTTTTTGGGTGTTGTGCCGTGTTGCGCTACCTCCTTCTTTAGCCAACGTTTCGGACATCGTTGCAGTGTCCATCATCAGAGCAGATCCGGCAGATCCGGTAGATGTGTAATTTTTAGTCGTGAAGTGTGTGCTTATTTACTTCGAAGCGATACCGTGTCGCCAGCACCACTAACTTTCACCAGTACAAAATACTCGTGACAAGCAGTGGCGTCATCGCCGCGGAACGGAATAGAAAGTTCATTAAAACGTGGTATTTATGCTAGCCAGGGGCAAGTCCGTTTGCGAGATGCCGACGGAAGTGGCTCCATTTCTTAATGAAATCTAAAATTAGAAATCACAATGGTAAGAATTTAAGAAAAAATAATCTCTTATTAGTTTATCTATATTATTGGAAATATTAAGAAACTAACTCAAAAAATAAAAATAAAAATGCCGTGATTTAAGTTAGAAGGTCATTATTCATTAAAAAAATTAAAAAGTTGGACTGGGGTTCTCTTTTACTACAGTCCCGTGTTTCGTGAATACGGTGTGTAAAAATATTACACGAATTTGGAATGCGGATAGATTTTAGCATGTGCTTGGTAATAGAAAAAGGTACCTAGTTGATAAGAAATCTGTATCCAATTTTTAATTCTTTTTTTAACAGATACTTAGATATACACCTCAGTGAGCTTTAATTAGGTTCTGAGGTGTATATTTATTATAATATTTACATTATTCTTCTAGGGTTATTATGAGAAGATTTCAGTGGGTGGCTTCTGTTATAATTGTTTTGTATTTACGGTTAGTGTTATTCTTTATTTTCCAGTTTATTTTTAATGAAATCTCTTCCTGTTGACTTGGTCTAATTTATTATTAGTTTTTGAAAGCTAGATTGTTTATTTTATATTTTAATTACGACCGGAATAACATTATATTATTTTGTTTGTTGTGAGTCCTAGTTGTCTAAAAGCTGTATTCATTGAGGTTGTTAATAAATTATGTGAGTACATAGTTTTTTATTGTAAGATAAGTGCTTTGGAAACGTACATAAACTCTTATTTCAACTGTACTTGCAATAGGAAAGGGTCAGCCAATTGGAGTTTGAGAAGATTGTCAGCGTTGCTTCGCAATTTCTAGTGACGCGTTTTTGTGACAAAACTAATTGGAAAAATGTGGACGCAGATGCAGTCATCCTTAAACCTGTAATTACAAAGCAACTGACGACCGTCGCGTCGTCCGGAGCACTTTATTTAATTTTTCTAATCGTATTCGTCTCTCACGCTTCAAGGACAATGTTGATAATCAATTCAACGTGCGCGCTTAGGGTCGGCAAGGTTTTTGTTGTAAAAGCATTAAGTTAGTTATTTTGTTGAGTTGGGGGAAAGAAAATTAAAGATAAAGCTCCTATATATATGGTTTTCAACCAAATTTAAAGGTAAACCAAGATACTTATAGGGTTTGTACTGGCCATAATGAATAGAATAAGTAAATAGAATGAGTAAATAAAAAACACAATGAGTACATTACTAGTATGGACACATGGAATGAATGGATGGAGAAAGGAGTTGCAGAAAAAACAATGATATTCAAGAAAAATATTGCGGAATTAGTAAATACAAACTTGAAACAGATCTAGATAACAAATACAATTGCAACCCGATGAAACGAAAAATAGCGACACTAAAAAGAGACAAACACATACGTAGGATTCAGCATGTGAGAGAATAGGATAGTATAATCGGTCTTCTCTTTGTGCGGTGCTTCGTAACCTATCGGTCCCCTCTTTGTGCGGTGTTTCTTAGTCTTCTCACTCTTGTCTACTTCAGTTTTCAGATGGTTTCACTTTAACTCTGTTTTTTTGGAAATATATTTCTTTAATTATCGTTACACAATTGCTGACCCTGTACCAATCACCATTTTAACTTGAATGTTGTGCGCTTTATTGAATTTGGCAGTTGCCTCTACTCTGGAGACCCAAAATATTGGAAAAACTCTTGACTGCATAAACGTGCGGTCCGTTTGATAGATTCCCCTGTTTTAATAAACGGACTGCAATATTTAGAGCAGGGGTGCCCAAACTTGAACTTCTGGCGATTGACCTCAATATTATTCGACTCCGATGGATCTACGATGACAGGCTGCAATTGCAAGTGCCGGGGGGGGGGGGGGGTAGAAATTGCGGCCTCATTTTATATCCCATGGAACGAGAATTCTTCCAATAAAAATCATGTTTATAAATCTACTTAAAAGCTACTACAAATTTGTAACTGCTTTCGGAGATCGAGAATGGTATTCATGTAAAAAGATTTAGCATGTCCTTTAATTTATCTTTATATTGTGAACACAAAACCGGTATCAATTAAATCTGTGTGCGGCAAATTAAAACTACACTCAGAACATGAAAACGGTTTCTCTTTGATTCTGGCAGCACATACACGGTGTATGTAAAAAAATGGTGAATTTAAGGAACTTTCTTAGAAGGTGAGAAAAAAGGAAGCGTAAAACTCGATGGTTGATGTAGCAGGCTGGATGATGATGACGTCCACATAAGATTCACATTTCACATAAATATGTTTCAACTGTGCACAGATTGTAATAGGTATTAAACCAACAGTAAAATTTTGATGATTTTAGTAAACTTCTTTCGTACTTGCATTCGAAAACACGACGGGGAAACTTAGTCAGGGAAAACAATGTTCGCATGTTGACGGTTATCGGTTTCGCCACAGAATAAGTAATAAAAAATTCCGTGCTCATTTCAATCGGTCCAAAATGAAAGTGCGACAATAATATGAATTGAAACGGGTTAAAAATTTTACAAGATATTATTATTATTTATTGTAAAATTTTGCCGCCCCTTACAAGTGCCGCCCGGGGTAATTCTTCCTCCCAATCATTATTGAAATGATTCGTTTTACTTCTGCCGCACCGCATTTTGTATTATTTATTAATAAACTTCATATCGCCTTTTATTTACAACTCGGACTGGCTGACTCATAAACAAACCAAACCACACACTAAAAACTAGATCGAAAACTTCGTTCTTCAAAGGGGGGAATTTTCGACAATATTTCACCATGAATCTGCAATAATTAGAGGATTTTTTTTTCTATGGGGACTTGTAACGTCACACACCTTAGATGAGGATAGAGTGAACAATAAAAAAAGGCGCGACCATTGACAATATAAAATCCAAATAAATTATAAACAAAAAGTCATGAAAAATGTGCGGTTTTATTCAGGCCTAACTGTGAAAAGATCTATTTACATCGGCAAATTTTCTCGAGATCGACTCAAAAAGCACCCGCGATCGACCGGTCGATCGCGATCGACGGTTTGGGCACCCCTGATTTAGAGCATATACGTCAGGTGGTAATGCTGTCCTAGTTTTACCGATATTTCAAAGGAAGATCCTCCGAATAACTTGCATCATTGATCTCTTCGGCACCAGTGAATAATAATAATAGTATTTTGATGATTTGTACCTATAGCACCATTTGTGTGAAAAATCACCTCAAGGGCTCTGTTCAAACATATAATATATTTCTAACACCTTACTTCCAAATACAAAATAGACGAACACCATATTTGTTAAAACAATTTATTGCTAAAAATTGCATCCACCGGTACATGGCTCACCCAGTGAAGAGTTGAGAAACACGCAAAATGCGCGCCGAATATAACACGGTTGACATCATCTGTGAAATGAGAACAGGTCGTTTCTTTGGTCTATTCAAGACCCATGGTCACTCCTATTCACAAAAAGAACGACACTGTATACAGGGTGTTAAGGGACGTACAGGACTTACTTTAACCAGTGATTCCTGACATTATTTGGAGTAAAAAAGGTAAATGAAATTTTGGTCTCCGGTGACTTTTTTGACGACTTTTTTTTTTCACAAATTTTTTCTTCAAAATCAAACAAAAAAAAAATTCTTCCGCATGTCGTCATTGGTCACTCAGCCGGGTGTCCGACGAACCCCTTACCCCGCCTCCAGCTGTTCAACAACTACCATTTTTTTATGTTTTTATAGAAAAAAAAAAAAACATCAAAAAAGTCACTGGAGACCAAAATTTCATTTTCATTTTTTACTCCAAATAATGTCAGGAATCACTGGTTAAAGTAAGTCCGGTACGTCCCTTAACACCCTGTATAGCATCCAAAACGGTTTGAAATAGGCTATGCTCAGACAAAAAAAGCTTCATTAAGGTTGGTATGTAATGCATAGTGTGTATTTATTTTGCAGAAGTTACAAGATGGGCATGGAGTGCGTGGACAAGTGGAACCGCGCCTGCTTGACCACAGAGGTGAGGCTGAGAGCGGAGAAAGCTATGGCCAGCGCTCAGCTCTTCATGGGTCTGCTCTGCGCTGAAGGAGACTTCAAGAAAGGTCACTATATTTCTTTAATAAACACATTCATTTATTGACAATCACATTTTTTCCGATAGCTACAAACAGGTGGCCACGAGAAAACAATTTTCCTCGGGGCATGTGTCATCTTTGAGGATTGTCAACTGCGTGGACGGTCATTTTAGGAAAAGGAATGAAAGGAAGTTCTGGAAAGGAAGAAGGTATGAGGGATGGGTAGGAGTCTGGGAGTCGGTGTGTCCAGGAGTGACGGACGTATGAATCCCATAGCGGTGCTAGACGAGAGGTTGAGAAAGTCCGGCTGGAGAAATTATAAGGTCTCCCTCAACCAATCAACTCAATTCAGTAGTCAGGCAAGACTTAGACAAGCCAAGACCTAGACAAACCTCACCACATGAACACGGACACCCCTGCAAAGTTACCAGTCAGTCAGTGAGTCCTAACTGCCCCCAACCATCTAGAGCCGGTGATACTACGGCATCCTTAAGTGGGGTTTGTTATGAGGGGAAGTACCAAAACCAAACATGGCTAAAGCCAATTAAAGCAACGTTTCAATTCTAAATGTTGGTCTTATACCTGAGCGATTCCAAGAGTATATTCCACTCAGGAACATGCCACAAATATACTATTCATTATTTTAAATTAAAACACTGAAATAACTCAATTTCATCAACAACAAATAATATTTGCGCACGCCGGGACTTGAACCCGCGATCTTCCAGATTGCTAGTCAAAAGGCTTCGACTACGGAGGCTCTTACACAATCAGTTCTAAATTTGAAAATGACACTAAAATTCGAAAAAAATCCGAGTTTAAAGACAGACAGACCCGCAATTGAAATTAGTATTTTTGGTGATGATGATTGATTCACAAAAACTTGTCGAATTCAAACCAACAACGTTTCATAAGAAACTTTGGACCACGACCCTGGACAGAGCATCAGTGTGATTTTGCGTGAATGACATTGATTAAAATTAATCAACACTTAGTATTGACTTTTTTGTTTAAAACCAACACGTTTCACAAGCAATGCCTACTTCTTCAGAGTTTATTTGAACTAATTACAAAAATAGCCTTTAATATTTGAATCGATGGGCGGGAGTGTAATGGGGCGTAGTTTACAACGAGAACTAATTTAACAAAGGGTCGCTTAAAAAGATTTTGAGAGTATTATTTCTACCTTTGGATAAAGAAGCTCTGAATTTTTAGCAGTAAAAGTACGTAACAAACTTCCACACAGTATCAA
This sequence comes from Limnephilus marmoratus, assembly GCA_917880885.1. Lineage (NCBI taxonomy): Eukaryota > Metazoa > Arthropoda > Insecta > Trichoptera > Limnephilidae > Limnephilus > Limnephilus marmoratus. The sequence continues at coordinate 19,683,087 of OU862921.1, read as the reverse complement.
ACAATTTAAAACAAAAAATAACTACATTAAGGACATTAAATCTTGGCTTAAGATGAAGCTATACACGAAATCCAATTTATATACTTTTTTGAATTAATCTTTACTACAAATCGGTTTACATTATGAACATCATAAAATATGCTACGGATATATTGAAGCTTTTACTACCTTTCGTATGTATTGGAATTACAATAAAATTATTTTTACGTAACAAAAAATATAAGCGTAAAATACCTAAAAAATGTGTGCTTGTCTCTTTTTAGTATCACCATTTTTCGTTTCATCGACTTTCAAATCACTACGGTGCAAGTAGTTTCACTTAAAAAAAAACAAAAATTTTAATTTGTTGATGCTGCTAATGTCATGATAAAAATAATTAGAAAAAATTACAAGTGTGCATTTCACATGCGATAGAAGTGGAACCTTCAGAAAACTATAGTAGACAAGAGTGCGAAGGCTACGAAGCACCGCACAAAGAGGAGATCTCATTCTGTCGCAGGCTAAAACCTATAGAAGTATGTGTTTGTCTTTTTCGGTTTCCTTTTACGTTTCATCGAGTTTCAAATCACAACTGTGCTAAAGAAGTTTTCACTTCAAAAGGCACTTTTCATACATTTCATTTCCCTCTCACCCCGCGGTACACTGGCGGCTAATTGTTCTTGAATATCTCTGTCTAGGGTCTTTTAGGTTCACGCTTCGAACACATCGCGTGCCAAACTGAGAACTCGTACCAAGAGAAGAATACATATTTTTTGGCGACCTCTAGGGAAGATGTCAAAATAATTCTTTGGCCAGAATGCGTCATGTTGTCTCCGCGAATGGGTACACATTCGTTTGTAAGTCTGAGCGTAATAAATATGTCTCCCAACTTTATTTTAAATGTGCCTGCCAAATTTTTAAACATTCTTTTACGCGTCACCTCTCAAGAACTGGGTGACGTTGTCAGATGGATTTTTCTTACCATGAATAAAAATTATGATAAAAAATATTTTTCATTTCGTGTAATAAATGATTTTTGTTACTTATTCAGTATGTTCCCAAATTGTACGAGTATAAAGTTTATAAATATTAAATGTTAATGATTGTTTTTTTTTACAAAACCGGTGCTGTACAAATCATCCTAATACTATTAGTAGGTATATTGGATGAAAATAACGACCATTGTCTAAACAAATACTTTAAATAAAAATTATCAACAAAGTCCGTTATTTTTATTTAATTTAAAATGACGACAAAAGTAATTTTGCAATTATTGAAGAATTGACTAACAAAGCAACATTCAAAATTTAGATGTCTACGGGTGTCTAATTATATGGCATCCATGTTTTACCATAAACAGGTTAAAAAATAGATTGCAGTTTACACGCAGTAGAAGCAAAACTTTACCAAAACAATCTCAACCAATACTTGTAAAGTGAGGTCATTTTTTTTTTTTATATAATCGGAGACGGTTTATATAATATATAGTTCCCGAGAGCACTTAGGCCATAGACCCATTGTACTATCTCCCATTTTACCTCATTCCTTTGACAGTAACCCAGTCCCTTTTATAAAGTTCACCAGGATTGTCATTCGAAATGAAGCTATATCTTCTGGTCCGACAATGTGCCTTCCCAGGTCTCATTTCCCCCCTTCACTCTAGTTCCCTGAAGGCCCCACGACGGAAGAGGGCTTCATCTCTCCTCTCCACTCCTTAGTTCCCCGAAAGCTTCACGATGGAGAGTCCACCTCCCCTTGGTTCCCTAAAGGCCCCACAAGGGAAGAGTCTACTCCACCTTGGTTCCCCGAGGGCCCCAGGAGGGAAGAGAACTTCATCTCTCCTCCTTGGTTCCTCTAAGGCCCAACAGAGGAAGAGTTCACTAAGATGGCCTCATTTCTCCTCTTCACTCCTACATGGTTCCTCGAAGGCCCCACATGGGAAGAGGACATCATCTCTCCACTTCACTCCTCCTTGGTTCAACAAAGGCCCCGCGCTGGAAGGGTGCCCTTCCCATTGGTTCCTTGAAGGCCCCACAAGGGAAGAGTTCATGGAGGTGGCCACAGCTCACCTCTCCACGGTTTCTCCTCTTAGTTCCTCCTACGGCCCCAGGAAGGAAATCCACAGAGGTGGCCTCAGCATTCCTAGGTTCCCAAAAGGCCCCTAGTTTTCGAATGGTCCAATTTTTTTTGTCCCACGAGTTACCAGGGAAATAGAAGGTCCACTCCAGCAAAGCCCTGAGTGCTGGAGTGTGGTCTAAATACTCCGAGATGCGACCTTGTTTCTCGGAGGCACCGTTCGTGACGCTGTTCCCCAGGACATTCAGCCTAAGCATGGTAGCTCACACCTTGGCTTGGGATGGCTATTGCAGGTTTGTGTTTTCCACTCCCTGAGCGATGGGTTCGCCACACTCCCTACGCTAACAAGTGAGGTCATAATCAAAGTAATTTCCATTTCATATCTCAGCCAATAGGAGCCTTTAAAAGTGACATTATTTATGTTTATTTTTTTATTAATTTTTATTTCTTTTACATTTACGTAATATAACATAATATAGCTTACATATTTTATACACCCTCCTAATAAAGCAAATGCTTGTGTTTAGGAGAGGACAACTTGTTGATAATAACTTAAGAATCATTTTAACAAATCCTTATCACAAACTTAAGAATTTAACTTATGAAGAGACATTATTATCAAAGCGGCCAATGAGCACAGTTGATGCGTCGCAGGTGCAGTAATCGTCATTTACGTTTCATCCGAAATCCAAATCACAGGGCTATAGAAGTTTCACTTATAAAAATAATATGAAAGATAGTACCTAACTATTATTGTATGTAAAATGGGCTGAAACAAAATCCGCTTCCTCTGCTTAGTGCTTCTTTTCGTAGTAAGCACATTTGTTTGTTAGTTTTTTAATAAATATCTATGTAAATATAAAAAGAGAACCGACATTAATTCGATATCGCTTTACGAAGCTCAGTTCTACGTTTTCCCGATTTGTTTTAGAGTTTTTTTCTGATTATTTCTACTGGTGGAAGATTTTCAAAAAAAGAGAGGAAGAAAAATAATGCAAAGATTTGAAGCAATCGCCTTTATTTTACTGTTTATCGGTTACACTTTACAGTGAATCGAGTCATATATTTCAAACAGTTTATTCTGGTATAAAAACCAATTTAATATTGAGATTGCAAAGTTCATAAACTTAGCTGAACTTTTTAAATCAGACTCTTGAGTAAACCACCCCTTATATGAAAGTTATAAACTAGTGCAGTCTAATGCTAAAAACTCGATATTAAAATTGCAGGATTTGAAACAAATATTTGGTTTTGGATCGTTACTTCTCAAAAAAAAAATTGCCAACTTTAAAAAAAATACTTTCGAATGAACAGCATCAATAAACTTGAGAAAATAAGACATCTGTTAATTAATTTGAAATACGCATTGTAAATAAATATAAAATTATTTATTAACTATTCATCATCATCATCACTCTTGGCTCTACAACCATGGAGGGGTCTTCGTCCACTCATCTCGGTTTTGTGCCAGCTCTCTCCAGTTTAGAAGCTCCAAGGTAGATATATCTTTGAGGACGTTGTCGCTCCATATCTTGGCCTTCCCAGGCTCCTTCGCCCTATCGGTCTTAAGTTCAGCAGTGACTTTGTTGCGTGATGCTCGGTCATTCTCTCCACATGACCCAGCCACCGAAGTCTTCCCAGTTTTATAAATTTTGTGACGTTTAGCTCCATTGTTACATTGTTAGATAAGTTTTAAGATTTTCACGGCCAAAAGCATTTTCGTTATTTGTTTTTGGGGTGTTATGCCGTGTTGCGCTAAAAAAAAGAGTACATTGTTGTTACTTCTGCGCCAAAATCCATTTTCTAGAACCGGTCCGAAGATGCGTCTTAAAATTATCCTTTCAAAAATGTTCAGTGCTCGCTCATTCCCCTTAGTTAATTCTCAGTTGCGTACGTGATTACTGGTCCAATAAGTGTTAACTAATATCTTCGTGTTTCTGGACGGCAGTGTGGATTTTATTTGGTCTTGTAGGCCGAAATAACAGCGATTTGCGTTCACTATGCGCTTCTGGACCTCCTCTGAGGTATTATTGTCGTTTAATTAATTAATTACAGTAAAATAATCATAATAATACCGAGTATTGCCTACTTTATCGCGTATCTGACCTCCGTAGTCCAGTGGCTAAGACTCTTGACTCACATTCCGGAGGTCGCGGGTTCGAACCCGGCATGCGCAAATAAATTTTATTTGAATAATTTGTGTTATTTCACAATTAATTCATTTAAAATATTTTATAGTATATTTGCGGCATGTTCCAGAGTGGAAGATACTATTAGTATCGCCCTGGTGTAAGACCACCATTCAGAATTGAAACGTTGCTTGAAAATGGCTTTAGCCGTGTTTAGTGACCAGATCTGAATAGCCAGGTACTTCCCAACCTTCCTCTTCCCCACCTCTTTCCCCTCCCCACTACCTTCAGCCTCACAACATACCCCAATTGGGGATGCCATAGTCTCACTGGCTCCAGGCTCCAGACGGGAGCAGTTGAGATTCTTGTGCGGTATTCACAGTAAAAAAAAAAAAAAAAAAAAAAAAAAAAAAAAAAAAAAAAAAAAAAAAAAAAAAAAAAAAAAAAAAAAAAAAAAAAAAAATTCAACTCAGTTCTAGAATTCATCGAACCGGAGTTGCAGACAAAGAACTCACAACCAAAATTAATATCACAAACTCGCAAATAGTAGCCAAAGTTGTCTCCGTAATTGTAAAAAATTGTTCACTTTCCTACATTTCATAATTTGAAAAGCAAAAATTGATTGAAAATCATTAAAAAATACATTATTAAGTTTGGTTTTGAGGAAGACGGCCGCGTAGCCGTTCCTCACACGATTGTCTTAACTTTGAATTAAGACAATCGTGTGATAAATAAAACAAAAATAAAATAAAACACGCCAAACGCGTGCCCAACATTTGTACACAGTTGACATGCCACATGAGAACGGGTCGTTTCTTCGACTCGTTCTTGTGTTCAACAGCTCGGCTGTGGAATGATTTGCCGGCCTCTGTGTTTCCTCCTTCCTACAACATGGGTCTCTTCAAGACCAATATTCATTCCTTCCTTTCCTCAAAGAGACCCTCCACACAGCATCTTCAAAGATGACATAGACCCTGAGGGAAATTATTTTCCTCAGGGCCTCCTGTGTGGAGTTAATGTAAAAAAAAAAAAAAAGACGCCGCTACCCGAATTTCTGCCGATTTCTTGCAAACCTCCCTTAAAAAGTTTTAAGCTCTTAAAAACATATATGTTATTTGTGAAGATAATATCTAGACATTCGTCGCGCTGAAACGCAGATTATATAAAATTCCCTAGATAGAAAAAAACTCAAAGTATGCTCCAAAAATTATTATAAACATGTTTGTTTCAGTTATTTTACAAGTTATATATATAAAAAAATCACATTCTTTAAATGCTGTTTAAGACAACCCCGCGAGATTTTTTCGCTGTTTTAAACGAGTCGTGTTTTATTAAACATTTTCACAATTTTCGCATCAATTTTGTCGCTTTAAATACTAGCGCGCTCCTCTAACATTCGTTATTTCATATATTTCCATCTTCTTATTTTTGTGCGCGGTTGCGGGCATAGCATCAGTGGAGTCCGAATTATTTCGGACTGTGGTCTTCATGGTTAAAGATTGCCCTTAAGATAGCCATCCTCCCATACATATCGGCATTAGGCATAAGCACTAACAGACTAATTACTACTCGTCAAGTAACATTGATCGTAGGTTTAACGTGTTAGATGAAATAAAAAAGGCTTTTTTTTTTAACTGAAACAATGCGTTGGGTTTTATGAACTAGGTCCAGTGGACATAATTGATAATTAAGCTTTTGGGAAAAAATGCCAACTGGTGCTTTTGAGTTGTTCAAAAACCTTTCACGAGCGATTATTTCAATGTATACAATTATTCACATGGCTTTTAGCTACCCGAAAATGGTAAATGTCAATATAAAAAAATATAAAAATGTGTGCAATTCACACTCAGTAAAAGTGAAACCTTCAGAAAACTAAATTAGACAAGAGTGGGGAGGCTACGAAGATGAGACCGATTATACTACCTCATTCTCTCGCAGGCTAACCAGTAGATGTATGTTTGACTCTTTTAGTGTCGCTATTTTTCGTTTATTGACTTTCTAATTGACTTTCAAATCACAACTGTGCTAAAGAAGTTTTCACTACAATATAGTGCGATTGCGCACGTAGTAACACGAAAATATAAAAAGGACAACTTACCGGTTATAATACGTCTTAGTGTAAGCTAGTAAGCGTATCTTGTCATTTCAGTCACACCCGTGAAATAGAAGGAAGTATTCGCCGCAACTTGAAAATATGTTAACGCTGTCCTATCTATTTCATTTCGATTGTCTGTCTTTATCATACGTGAATATTATTTGAACTAAGAATTTTCTGGAAACATTAGTCTTCGTTACTTGCCTCATTATAGGATAATTTTGTAAAACAATAACGTCTCTATTTGAATTGTAATGTCATTGGTTAATAAACAATTTTTTTTGACGGCTAACATTTCTCTGCGGTGCGGTGCAGATGGTGAAATAAATAAGAACTCGACGAGCAACGCTAACCGGCACTTTATTCACAGATGGTGAAATACACCTACAATACAAGTCTTATTTCACAAAGTAAGGTCTGACCTATCGGTGGTTAAGTGGCATCGCGTTTGGGTCCCACCCAGGTGTTCCGTGTTCGATTCCTCGGGTGGCTCAAGAAACATTTTCGGTTTACTGTGGTGGTAGTAGGATATTTTCAAGTATTGTCGGGTTATTCGTAACCCGGGAAAGTTTGTATTTCTTTTAAAAGAAAAAAAAGCGACTCGCAATACTTCTTCTTTTCTTTTGGGAAAACACGAAGTTGCATTCACATACGTAGACATTAAATCACGTAGATATTAAATCTTGGTAGAATCAACCAGTGGAAGTACCTACGGAAAATGTAAATAATAAAATGTAAAATTCAAGGCAGCGTCCGTATTCCATTCGTAAACAGTTGTAAAATTTCTAGCTTTTAAGGTTATTTCATGAAAATTCTTCAGTCCTATATTCTTCTTCCTCTCAAAGTAAATATCAACTATACTTTTACCAATAATCTTCTCGTAAATGTAATGTCAACGGTAATGGAGGGTAGTATTTGTAAAATCGTGCAACGTTCAGTTTTTCAAATAAAGAGATCTTCGCGTTCAAAGTCGTATCTTTTCAAGAATAAACTTTCTAATAGAATTTGTTTATTGGAAATGACCTGCCAAGTAATAATGTTAGTCTAATGCAAAGATATTCAAATATTTCAATATCTTTGGTCTAATGGCAAATTATAAAATTAGATAGAGCTCATAATAAATTGCATAGCACTCTTAAGGAGATTTTTAGATTTTTACAAAAACGGCGCTTTACAAGTTTTCCAATTATTATTATTACTATTGCTACTTTATAAATAAATTAATTCTTATAATATAATAAAACAAACCTCGGGTTTGTAGCATTTCTAAATAAATAAATTTTTCCTATATAATAACCATTATAAGATTATTCCTAGTCCAATGTAAAACATGTGTCCCTTTAAAAATCAATCCATCAATGAAAAATTTCGTATCCTCATAAATATAATAACAATTTGACAACAATAAAATTAGGTCATAAATAATGCATATTTATTTATTTATTTTTATTTTATTTAGATATTAACAGAATCAAACAGTACATTAGATATATTGGTTAAAAAAAATTACAATTAATAAGTATATTACATGGTGGGTACCTATTATGTGTTTCATTGTAGTGTCTTATTTATAGTATGCGTTTTGTAATTACCGGGTGATGTATGTAGTGGGAAGGTGTGTGTGTGTGTGTGTGCGAGTATGTATATTTATTTATTTATTTATTATGAATTAACGCCGATTTTCGGCTTTTACATGGGAATTGCAATAATTTGAAAAAATGTATGTATGTGTGTATGCGCATTGAACAAATTATATTATTGACATGATGCTCTTTTTAAATTTGGGCAATGAATCGGAGAAAATGTCGATGTTAGAATTTAGACCAATAATATTGAACATATTATGAAGAGCACGATTGATTGGCGAATTAGATGCTGCATTTGTCTTGTAACTAAGCGTGTGGAATACCTAGTTCTGTATGGCGTGTACGTCTTAATGGCATGTTAAAATGAACTAAGGAAAAGAGTTCGGTACAGTCAATGTTATTATTTAAAATTTTGTGTATAAATGTCAAATCAGCTATTGCTCGCCTTTGTTGCAAAGTTTGAAATGTGCATTCAAAGTAATTGTTGAATTTGAAGGTAAGATATTTTATAAATTTGTTTTGAATATGTTCTATGCTATCTATGTATACTTTGTATTGCGGGTTCCAAATTGGCGAAGCATATTCTAGTGTACTTCTAGCTAATGCAAAATATAACATTATTACTGTACGCGGGTTACTGAACACTTTACTTATGTGAAGAACAAAACCAAGCATTTTATATGACCTGTGAACGATTGAGTCGATGTGCTTATTAAATATAAGTTTGCTATCAAGAATAGCCAAAGAGAGAATAGAGAATCAAGAATAGCCAAAGAAACTTTCTACCAGAATAAGTGCAATGAGATAAACGACGACCTCAAGAGAGGAAATGTAGAAAGAGCCCACGCTGCGGTGAAAGACTTCTTTGGGATGAGAGTTGGAAAGGGTAATGCGATAGAAGGAGAAGACGGCAAAATACTTTTCGAAAAGGACCAAATAGGAGAGAGATGGAAAAGATATCTCGAAATGCTGTACAATGGAAAGGGAAATAATGACAACGAAACATTGATAGAAAGAGAAAACGAGGTAGACGCAGATGATTTGGGAGATCCAATCACTAGAGAAGAGTTTGACCTCGCACTAAAAAATCTCAAAAACGGGAAAGCACCCGGAATCGATGACGTTCCGGCTGAACTAATTAAGCCAGCAGGAAAAGGAACTATAGATGCCCTGTTTAAAATGATACAGACAATGTATAAGACTGGAAAGATACCAGAGGATTTCGAGAAATGCCTAATTGTCGCATTACCAAAGAAGGCGGGCACGACAAAATGTGAACAGCACAGAACTCTTAGCCTAATATCCCATGCCTCAAAAATATTGACTAATATCATCCTAAAAAGAATCGAACCAAAAGTAGAGAACATCCTTCCCGGAGACCAGTTTGGCTTTAGAAGAGGTGTAGGAACCAGAGAAGCAATATTGTCGCTACGAATACTACTAGAAAAAAGAATAAAAAGAAACCAAAACACATTCATCGCATTCATAGACCTGGAGAAGGCTTTCGACAAAGTAGAATGGAAAAGACTCTTCGAGATTCTGAAGAGAATTGACATCAAATATAACGATAGACGAATAATCCAGGCGCTATACAAGAATGAGGCCGCTATAATTAGATGTGACAATGATACAAAAGAAGCCAGTATAAGACAAGGGGTGAGACAGGGATGCTCTCTGTCACCTGTTCTTTTTAACGCTTATATACAAAGTGCGATTGACGACTTGAGAGAGAGAATGAGTCACAGAAAAGGTGTAAAGATACACGGGCAAAAGGTGGATATGATAAGGTTTGCTGACGATATTGCTATGGTTGCTGAAAGCGAAGAAGAACTCCAAGAGGCCTTAACAATCATGCAAAGCATTCTTCAAAACAATTACAACATGAAGATAAATAAAGACAAAACAAAGCTGCTGACTGTAGGCCGAACGCAACATCAGATGAGAGTAGAGATGTCAGGAGTTCCACTAAAGAACACCAAGGAGTTTGTCTACCTCGGGAGTAAAATAACATGGGACGGTCGGTCTAAGAGCGAGGTCAACAGCCGTATACACCAGGCTAGGCTTGCATTCAATAAAAGGTCGAAAATAATAGAATCAAATAATATAGACCTGAAACTGAGAATACTCCTCATCAAGACCTATGTATGGGGTATCTTGATGTACGGCTGTGAAACATGGTGCCTATCCGAAAGAGATAAACGGAGACTAGAGGCTTTTGAGATGTGGTCCTATAGAAGACTATTAGGAATTTCCTGGAGAGACCACATAACAAATGAAGAGGTTCTCCAAAGAATCGAAGGAGGAAGGCACCTGCTCAGGACCTTGTCCGAAAGGCGCGCAAGATGGATCGGCCATGTAATAAGACAAGAAGGCCTCTTGCATGCCATAATGGAGGGTATGACCGAGGGGACAAACGCTAGGGGACGCCCACGCCGAGAGTACCTGGAGGACCTGCTGGTGGACGTGCGCTGCTCATCATATGCAGACTTCAAAAGAGCCGCACAAGACAGGGAAGAGTGGAAGAAACGAATAGATGACATTGCTGCAAACCAATCTCAGGATTGAAACCAGAGAGAGAGATCAAGGTAAACATCAAGATCTTTACATTCCGTTTTCGAGATGACAGGTTCATTACTTGTAAGGTATTCCCAAATAGTAGCGAAGTAAGCTTTAAACCCGAGGTAACTAAGCCCACTCGGAATAACCAAAATAATTAGAAATTCGACAGTCAAAGACGACTTAGTAACAAATGTAAGAAAACTCATATAATTGAATTTATTCTTTTTTTTTACATTAACTCCACACAGGAGGCCCTGAGGAAAATAACTTCCCTCAGGGCCTATGTCATCTTTGAAGATGCTGTGTGGAGGGTCTTTTTGAGGAAAGGAAGGAATGAACACGGGTCTTGAAGAGACCCATGTTGTAGGAGGGAGGAAACATAGAGGCCGGCAAATCGTTCCACAGCCGAGCCGTTGAACTCAAGAACGAGTCATAGAAACGACCCGTTCTCATGTGACTAATGTCAACCGTGTAAAAATGTTGGCCGCGTGTTTGGCGTGTTTCCCGACTATGCACCGGTGCCGAGGGGATCAATGACGCTAGTTCCTCGGAGAATCTTCCATTGTAATACCGGTAGAACAAGGACAGCATTCCCACCTGACGCCTGTGCTCTAAAGATTGCAGTCCGTCTGTTAAGATGGGAGAATCTATCAAACGGACCGCCCGTTTCTGCACAGAGTCAAGGGTTTTTTTTAGGTATTTTGGAGCTCCAGACCAGAGGTGGCTGCCAAATTCAACCGTGGGGCGCACTTGCGATTTGTACAGGGTTAGCAGTTGTGTACTATTAAAGTATCTGCGGGCCCTGTACAGTACGCCCAGTTTCTGAGAGGCCAACTTAACTCTGGTTTCGATGGAGCCCCCGTTTCTGAGCTGGTCACTTAAAGTTACACCAATAAATAAAATCCTTGTAGACCACCCCTCTCCCCCCCTTCCCCATATGTTGTGTATATAAACCATAGATTAAGAATAATTTGTACCTGTCTGAAGATGGCTTTAACAAGTTGAAACCGGTTACGGTCAAATAAATGAATAAAGTGGAAATTTGTTTTATATTTGTTTATTATAACCATGAATTTTCACTTTCAAAATGAAATATTAATTAATTATTTTGCAAAATCATCAACTGTTCACACAAAATCATTTTTAATGTAAGTATTGTATTTTAGAAATTTAGTCATACACGAGTTTGAGAGAGTAAGTGTTCGAGAGTGTTGTTTTATTCGAGACACCTTCCTACAAGTGCTCAACATTCTCGCCAGGTGTTTCAGTATGTTGTAATTGAAAATACCCCCAGCTTCGTAGAATAATTTAACCGCTAAACAGAACTTTGAAATGTTCCCAGATATACTATCATGTTCATTGAGGAAGTTTTGAATTTACAACAATGATAAATCATAACGCATATATGACCTGTGGTAGTTAGGTTCATAGAACCAAATACCAGGAACCTTTTCTATTTTGGGTTTTGTGTATTCGTAGCTTGCAAATAATACTGTTTGAATCTAGTTTTAAAACAAAGCTACTCTGCGAGCTTGAATAGCCTTTGACTTTATTTACCGTGGGTTCGATTCGAATGTAGAAAAGCGAATTTCATTTTGATTGTTGGTAGCCACGGGATATTTGGATTAGTTTTTATTTATAAATCGCCGGTCAATTTATTTCCTGTCAAATCCTCTTCAAAGTCAACAAAGGTTATCCCATCTCCACAGAAAAGTTTCTTTCAATCAATTTTTAACAATTTTCTAATACCAATTTTAATCCAAGTAATTATAAAATTGTCTAAACAATCAAATTGTTCAATATTGTTTGGCATTCATGTCTCTTCTATAATTTCGATACAATATCCTAAAAATACCGAGAAAGTTTAGTGAAGCTCGCTAGAAATAAAGTGTTATTTTCAATTGATTGATCGGTTGGAGCAAATTTTGCTAAAGCGTCGATGACACAGAGCGAGCTACTTACTATCTGGGAAATTCACTACCTGTTAGTGAACACGCTCAGTGTCATCGTGTTACTTGCTAACTAGCAGATTGTTGACAATCTACGAAAAAAGTTGAAAGTTTGTCAACTTTACTTGCCACACGCTTGCTCGTGATTGGTTTATTTATGTTTTTCAAGATGGCTGCCAATAAACAGCCGATTTCGACTGTCAAACATCGTGGTTATTCTTATTACTGGCACTAGCAGCGACCTCAGTTTCTTACGCTACCAAGCGAGTGGATAGTTTTGTGTGTCATCATGACAATCTCACTCGCCGATTTACCCGCTTTTAAACTTAGTAGATTTTAGCTTGTAAACTCTCTTAGTGTCATCGAGCCTTTAGTAGTTGAAAATTTCGTTCTTAAAACTGTCATTCGTATTATAAATTTTCAATTATTTGGTCACAAAGTAAAAACAAAGAAAGAAAAATGTTTTAGTCCTTCTTAATAAGTGATTTTGTGCTGAAAATTGTATTGTATTCTGAAGAAATCTATTACTCACACTTAAAAAGAGAGAAGATCAGATTTTTTTATTGTTTAAACAACATTTATAAGTACGTTTTTTTGAATTAGCTCCGCGCAAGAGGACCTGAGGAAAACAATTTCCCGTAGGGCCTACGCCATCTTAGGGGATGCTTTTGTGATGATGATTTTATCTTAGGGGATGGAATTTGTAGTGGGAAAATAAAAATTTATTGACCCGCAGGTCTACTCTCCTTGTATAACGGCGGTTAAGTCTCAATTCGAATGTGTTTGTAACAAAGAAATGTAGTTTTTTTTCTTATTTATGTGGAGGGTCTTTTTAAGGAAAGAAACGAGAGAAGAAGGAGAGAGAAAGGGGGTTCCGTGAAGGAAATATGCATGAAGGGTAGGTAGGAATCTGAGGATCAGTGTGCTCAGGAGTGGCGGACACATTTATCCGTCCCTACAACTGCAGTGCAAGGCGATAAGTCAAGGTATTCTGGCTGAAGAGGTCAAAAGACCTCCCTCAACAAGTCTCTATCGATCCGGCCCGCCACGCAGCAGGTTGGCAGATGCATCGGCCGCCAAAATCTGAAAAAACCACACCTAAGTCTGGATCTGAAAAACCACACCAAACATAGCGAACCATTTGGGGTGACCTATGGCAAAGGTGTTGGTAATCCGATAAATGGTTACCGAGGTAGCGGTACCCATACCCGCCTTCAAAATATAATAATATCCGAATATAATCAGTCTGATATTAGATATCAGGTAATTGCAATCCATAGATACGTTACAGATGTGCATTAATGTGCAATGTGTGCATCCCAAGAAACACATAAATAAACATGCATTTATTTATCTTTCTATTTTTGAGTAAGTTGAGATGATGGTATCTTTTTATGTAGATTCGATTCCGCAATTAGTTCACCGGTTTATCGGGACAGCCGGTTATTTGGGTCAACACAACCAAGTAACACTAATTTACTTATTTACCGTAGATTACTGAAAGAATACGGATTGTGCAGTAGATCTTGGTTTGATTTTGGGGCTTCCAATACCACTCTCCTGCCAACAAAAATACATATTATGTAGGTTATCTAATAATATTTTATTAACTAGAAAAATGAAATAATTCAACATTGTATAAACCACTTATATGATGCGCAAATCCGACAAATTCAAAAATATAAAAAATAAATAAAAAATATATTTTATTAACTCTTTAAAAGGATTGAAAGCAATGCTTGTATAAATCTTCGCTATTTGATCAAATATCTCAATTATTTGCCTATTTTTACTTCTTACTTTAGCCAAAGCTTGTAATATAATATATCCTGTGAAAGCAATGCTTGTATAAATCTTCGCTATTTAATCAAATATCTCAATTATTTGCCTGTTTTTACTTCTTACTTTAGCCAAAGCTTGTAATATTAATTGTTTAATCCCCTAGATTTGTATTTCGAATCTGGTAAACTTAGTAATATTTATGAGCTTACAGGTTCACCTGTATGCGGTAGATATAATAAAGCCGGACGGAACAATGAGTTCAAAGCCAGAACTTATAATAATTCCAAAGCTAAACTACTGAGAATTATAATGTGAGCCGGCGAATAAGTGGACACAAATATGAATTAAAATGGAAAATGTAATCAACCAACCATCTAACCATCACGCTGTTTACTGTAGGGCAGTGGCGGATATAGGGGAGGGACGCGGGAGGCGCGCGCCCCCCCCTTGGCCACCTTAAATACAAGAAAATCTTTCTTCATGTGTATTCGGGAAGTATATTTACGAGAGATGGGGAGTTTTATTTATGGGGGACTGAACGCCGTTGGCGCTAACAAAAAACTGTCAAAAGAAGCGAAGCTAGCGGTCCGCAATGGAGTGCTTTTTTTTACATTAACTCCACACAGGAGGCCCCGAGGAAAATGATTTCCCTCAGGGCCTATGTCATCTGGGATGCTGTGTGGAGGGTCTTTTTGAGGAGAGGAAGGAATGAGCATTGGTCTTGAAGAGACCCATGTTGTAGGAAGGAGGAAACACAGAGGCCAGCAAATCATTCCACAGCCGAGCTGTTGAACACAAGAACAAGTCGAAGAAACGACCCGTTCTCATGTGACAAATGTCAACCGTCTACAAATGTTGGGCACGCATTTGGCGTATTTCCCGACTATGCACCGGTGCCGAAGGGATCAATGACGCTAGTTCCTCGGAGCATCTGCCATTGTAATACCGGTAGAACAAGGATAGCATTCCCACCCGATGCCTCTGTTCTAAAGATTGTATCCGTCTCTTAAGATGGGAGAATCTATTAAGCGGACCGCCCGTTTCTGCACAGAGTCGAGGGTATTTTTTAGGTATTTTGGAGCTGCAGACCAGAGGTGGCTGCCAAAATAATATAGTCGGTCTCCTCTTAGTACGGTTCGTCGTATTCTCCCCTTTGTCTACTTTTTAGTTTTCTTATATCTTTTGCGCCCCCCCTGAGTTTTTTCTGTATCCGCCACTGCCGTAGGGGTGGGCAGAGATGATGAACTGTCGACTCTGTCTTGACATTCAGTTCTGTTATTCTGTATCTTGGCACGAACCGACTCATTAATATGATTTTATTTTTTTCCTTGCAAAAAGAAGTTGTCCTTTTTTTTCCTTTTTTAATATCATTTCACTCGCTGTGCTAGGGGTGTCCCTATGATATGGCTGGTGAAGTTTACAATATTGAAGTTTTGCATAAAGTGCTTGAAAATTATAATTATTTAATTACACAATTCGGATTAAGTTATAAATATTTTATGCTGTATTTAAATTGGGAACATTGGATACGGAACAGGCCACTTGCATCACATTTTTTCCGCTTTGGGCAAATAATCTAAGACATTCCGTTTTTTTAAATCGTGTTTTTGAAACCCTGGAGATTTTTTGAAAATTTCAATCCAAAAAATTTTACCCTTTTTTATACACCGGATAGACGGGACATAATTTTATGGGTGCGAAAAAACGATAATTACATAGCCGAAAATTATTTAAAAAAAACGACGTATTCCACACGAACGGCACAGGAGAATAACGAATCATTCCAAAAATATTACATCTCATAAATATTTTTTTCCTTAATCCATCTTATTGATCATTAATCAATATAATGTATAATGTCTATAAATGACTAAATCCAATGTAATAAACTTGTACTTGTAAATTATAATTAGAATAATGTATCATAAAATCAGCACAATTACCATTATTCTTCGAAGATCGGTACAAAAGGCATAATATGTACGGGATTCTCTTCGTAGCATCTGTAAAAAATTCACCGAAGATCAAAATGTTGCCATATAAAAAAATGATCAGTGCGAATTTTACAAAATTAATTGAATATTTTCGGAGACGGAACATTTCATAGAGTGACGTCATGAGCCCAAATAACGTATTAATTGAGTTAAAAATTTAAATAAATTTCTAAAAAAATTTGGTAATATTTTCGTAATCTTAGTAGAAAAATCTATCCACACGATTTTTTCCAAATCATTATGAAATCCACACAAGTGGCCTATTGAAAAAAATGTAGGATGAGAAAATAGGTGGTTAGAGTGTAAAATGTATGGGTACTGTATTTGAAATGTATTGCAGATGCGAGGTTCCGTAGCTTTATTTGTGTTTTGAATTGGGTTTCGGTTTTTAGATTATCACTGAAGAAGGTTGAAGATTTTAGGAAATAGGTAGATGAATTGTTTTTGTGCAGACGTAGTTTGTAGTTTAAGTACATTATAATGTCGGTTGGTTACAGTCCTGATGGTGGGATTGTGTTTTTTAAATGTGTTAGAATAAATTTTAGATGGATTTAATTAATTTTGATTGATCGTACCATATCTACCTTCTTTTACCACTAATTTTTGCATCATATTCTCCAATAGTTCACTAGTGAGTTGAATTCGTCTTTTGCACAAAGTCCTATGACTTGGTACGTACCTTATTTAGATTTATTTTTAGGATATTATGTCATGTTGCGTTGCCTCCTTCTACAACCAACGTTTCAGACAGTGTTAGATTTTCCGTCATCATCATCAACCTACTTATTCAAGGAGACTTAGACTCCTGTTGGTCGTAACTTTAACTTAATTGATGACTTTAAGCTATAGGTTCTCAACGTGGGCGATAACGCCCGTAGGCATTTGAGACATTCAGCGGGCAACACAAGACTCAGACAAAATTAGGGGGCGTTGAGATGCTAGACAAAAAAACACGCTTATCACTAATAAACAAAGTAAACTGAAATATTGGTTATTACACGTATTATAATCATTTTTAAGAGGATGAAAATTGAACTGAAAAATTAAATTATATTCAAATCTACTTTGGAATTGGATGGTATGAAATTATTTTATTTTTTAAATATTATTATCTTACGTGAATTATTATTATTAAGAATTGACATTGTATCATGAATAAAAGAAGGAAGGTGGTAGCAACCAGGTACTTAAATAATTGGTTTTTCAACTAACTTAACAAAAAGGTATGAATTATAAATTCCGCGGTAGTATTTTTATTTTGTGAAATCAATATACAATCTTCAAATCACTTAAAAAAACATGCAAAAGAAAAGAAAGCGACTTTCAAGTTTCATTTCTACTGCGTGTGTTTTCACCACCTCCTATTTGCCCCCGAGGCCACCACCGCTCCTCTCATTCTTACCAACGGCAACGCCACTAGGGGGGTGATATCGCCCATGTTGGGAATCACTGAACGAGAGTAATCAACTCAGAGACAGTGATATTACATTAACAATAATATTGTGTTAAATAAATTCAAAAACTAATTATGTTTTCCAGCTTACATCCAAAAGAGAATTCCTGTTAAATTGTTTGTGATAAATATGTTTCCTTGAAACTCAGGTATTAATACTTAAATTAATGTGAAAGGATAATTCGCAGAAAGTAGCAATTTCGTATTCTTATTATAAAATTTTAGTTCCTAAATAGCATGCTATTTATTACGAAAATATCAAAGGTTACCTCGGTGAAAAACAAAACATTTCTAGGACGACTTTCATATTCGAGGGCTTATTCTAACATCAACCTTTACTTAACTTATTTATACAAAGCAGTGGGTAACAAATTTTTTGGTATTAGATCCTGTCATAATAAAAATTACTATGATAATCAGACAATATTATCTTATATTATAATATTAAGAGTATTAATATCATAGTATTAAGAGCAGGCAAAACATAAAATATCTTTATTTACTATCTAAACGTTAAAGTATTGTACCTATTTGAATAAGTGAATTACATGTGTACTCTGAAATATAAAGCATGAGTAAATAATATGCCCAAAGCAAATAAAAGATGCTAGCTCAGAAAATGTATAAATTTATTAATCAAGTAAACATAGAAATATGCATGAGACTCTATCATTAAATTATATTATAAATATGCCCAGGGCCGCTAAGGCTCGATGAAAACCTTAGGTAGAAGTTATTGTTAAATTAACTAAATATTATTACGAAGTTAAATGTTTCTAGTATCTGTGCGGATAATTAAACTACGAGTGGACGCCATCTCATTGCAAATTTTACAACCCAACGAGAAAGGTTGAAAGTTAAGCAGATAACCATTATGAAACTAATAATAATAAATTGTTGACAACGTTACGTAGATCGTAGAACCTGATGCTTGCTTGACGCGGCCTTGTGCCTGGATTTCTGTGTTGTGGGAGCCATCCTCCCGGTAGAACGCTTCAAGACTCACTGGCCAGCGGGGAGCTAGCAAGCCGCTCACTCTAGAGACATCACGTGGACCATGCGATTAAGGTCCGTGCATACAATGCTGTGCAACGATAATAAGCAATTCCGTAGCAATAAGGTAGGAACTGCTACATTATCCCTCCGCCAAAGAAGAAAAAAAAATTCCAAAGGAATTTTTTTTTGTTTTTAAGCCACCTGGCGCTTAGTATGAGTGAAAGATATTCTGCTGATCATGCCTCTGAAATTTCCATAGACGGGTGGAAAATGTCCAATAAACTTCTTGCAGACTGTTATGAAGAAGACTCCAAGAAGCTGTTTTGACCAGTCCAAGGATTGAAATGAACTCCCAAATCAGAGAGTAAGCAGATGAAAGTGGCAGCTGAACAGGATCCCTCAAGTGTGTGGTGATGCTTGAAGTTGTGAGAAGGTTACTGCTGAAACTGCAATACGATGTCCAATGTTTTGTCTTCTATTTGTATCTTCTAAGACATCTAAGGGAAAAATCCTCCTTCTTGGTGATGAAGAACTGCAGGCTGTATCCAGTAAGAACTTCCAAATAGACTTCTGCATATTACTACCGCACTGATTGAAGTGGGAGCCAAATGTAGAGGTGTAGTCCCATAATAATAAGGTGAAGTCCAAAATGATGAGGCCAAGTGGAGCCAAGACTGCTTGAAAGAACGGCCAAAGTGTTCATGAAGAAGAACGTCCTTCCAATATGATGATTTCTTGAATGTGTAAGTGGTTGAAGGCCAGATGTAGTGGTCCGTCAGAAGTCCAAATGTAGAAAATCTTCTTGAAGTTCCCTAAAGCTAAAACTTCCTAAATCATGGTATACCCGCGAAGAAAGATAAAATATCACGAAGAATAATAAATATAAGACTCAATAAACCTTTGTAAACATCCTTTACAATTAAATCCACACAAAATAATTCCGCAAGAAAAAATTTCTAATAACAAACAAAGTATAACGATAATTCCGAAATTGCGAGAGAAATTATCAAAGTTTTTTTTTTTTTTTATAAATCAATTAAATTAGAATTTATTGAATTATTATAATCAATAGTCAAATTTTAGGTATTGAAAACGGAATAATGTTTTGATTTCAAACAAATATGTATATGATAAATTTGAAATATTTGAAAACTGTTTAAAACAACAATACGATAAAAAAAATCCACGACTAAAGACCTCATTATATCAAATAAATTATAAAAAAAAACAAACTTAAAATCATTTGTCAAAATTAGGGTAAAGAAAACCCAATATTATATTGATTCCAAAGCAAAAGCATATGAGTTTATTGAAGTTAAAATATTTGAAAACTGTATCAAACAGTCATGTCATAAAATTTCCAAGACAAAAGTCCAAATCTGCTGAAGTAATATTAATGAAATTAAATAAATGGCAAATCATATTCATATGATAATGATAAGATAAAGTTGTAGTCGATCACATATGAGTGAGCAAAATTTAAATAAACAATAAATGCACTATGCTGCTAAAAAAATGTGAATAAACACAATAATTTATATACTGGGTAAATCCCAAAGTTCAAGTTACTTTCCATATGAACATAAAGGAAAAAAAAATGTTTGTTTCAAATCTGAAGGAAGAACCAAACAAATTATTTTGAAAGATTCATCGTGCAATTTCCCTGACTAAGAGGAGAATTGCACAAGGAAGGAACACGTATCCTAAAACACAAAACATAAACCAGAAAACCACCCCAATTAACCATTTATGATAAACCTAGAACGGTTCCAAAAAAAAAAAATTTTTTTTTATTTTTTTTTTGCTATTAATTTGCTAAAAGAAATTTCCAAGATTTCAACAATTATTGAGAATTTATATTCCCCAAAATAATTATCATTAAATTACACTTAAACCCGATGCAAAATTTATTATATTAATATGTAAATTTTTATTCGATCAACCCACATAAATTTAAAATCGAACCCCGAAAATGTTCAATATTTCACACCAATCCTCTATCTAAAGATAACGGAATTACTTCCTTAAAATATGAACAGTGAATGAAAATTATCGAAAACGTAACTCGTCATAAAGCTTCAACTATATGATTTTCCTCACAATATCCATTATAAAACCTCATATTGAGATGGAAAAAGAAAAGGAAAATACCCACACATAACATAACGTTATATACTTCAAAATACATATCTTATTTGCGGAGGACAAGAGACCTACCCTCATCATAGGAAATACATCTACGCCAAGGGTTCCTCTCTCTTCCTGCGGTTGAGAAGACTAGGATAAGCTACCTACATCTAACTCTACGATCAATTCCCATAAAGAATTGTGCTGTGAACTCAGAGGCCCTAAACTAAAGCATGGAACACTAAAACAAATAACTGACGTACTCAGAGGATTAGAAAACTAACATGTCACGCGTTAATATCGTCCCGCTGCAAGATAAGAATAAAAAAAATAGTGAAATAATTTCCACCATGATTAAAGACGAGGCTTAAAAGTTAAAATCCGAAAAAATAAGCCGCAATTACCCCCTGAACAAACTACAAAACAGACAAAACAAAACAAGACAGCACAAAACACTCGTTCAACGTTCAAACCCGTGTTCAAAATTTGAACGCTGAAAGTGTGAGTGAGAAATAAAAACTTCGCAATGAGGCCGAACAAAACGAAATATTAATTTCCCCATAACAAAAAATAATCCCTAAATTGCAAAATACCTTCGTGAGATATCATATATCGAAGTATCTCATATTGTCACCAAAGGTATAGTCATTTTGCAAGACCCAAAAAAAAAAACTCCAAAATATTCAACATTAAAAGTTGAAATATGCAAATAATGCAAAGTCGATGACGAAGAGAACATAATGTATTATTAATATTCTTAATTTATTTAATTATAATTTTTTTTTTTCAAAACAAAGTTATATTTGTCATTCTGAAAATTAGTTGTTATTCAGAAAGTATTTATATATTGAATATAAGGAATGCAATATAAGAATGCATAGCAATATAATCAAATGAACATACAAAATGCAATTTTGATGCAAGGTACCATATGTAACAACAGGTAAAGCAATGTAATAAGAAATAAGGTACAGCAATGAGAAACGAGGTAAAGCAATACTAAATGTGAGACTTTGTGTATTCCGACGCTAAAACGCTATGACGTTTTGAAACATAAAATCATATGATACCAAAAGAAAAATTTAACGCATAAACTAACATTCCCAATGTGATATTTAAAATCCCAAATGAGGCATGTACACTAAAATGATAAGATGTGCCGAAAACCATTCAATTCAGTAATGATAGGTATTTATCTGAATAATTACCAGAAGAATAAATAATAATAATTTCCAGTTTAACCACTCATGTTGTATTCGTAACGAAGGTAAAAAAAATATGAATATTTTATATTTATTTTAAAATAAACAAAATTCGCTGTTCAAACAAGTTCTGTATAACCTTTAAAATCCCTAAAATAGGTAAGCTATTACAAAGCCAAGCATGACCCGCCAATTCAATTTAAATATAAAACATATAAATCAAACATTTCTTGTATAAACTTAATAACTCTTTCAAGGATGCCATACTAAATGAAAATTGATCAGTACCTACTAAAAGTAGAATAGAAAATAAATTAGTTTTCTAAAATATATAATATGTAAATTACGGGTAAGTCCAGCTATCACACGTAACACACATTAGTATATGATAAGCAGTGAAAAATTCAAGATTTTAGTAATTGTTAAAAATTTGAAATCAACGCAATTGCATTCAAAATACGTGATCCATGGTAAATTGAAAGGAACCGAATATAATTCAAAACATTTAACAAAGAACAAGAAGCCAATAAATTCCCATTATATAATTCATCAATTCAAGTTATTGAAGGATTCCAAAGAAATTAACACAAACTATATACAAAACTTCTGTGAAAACAATCAACAACTCAACCGAAATTACAAAATAAAGTAATCTAACATGACCTCTTATCCATGATGAAAATGCTAAACTGGACCTTGGTAATTCCCATTGAATACTTAACGTCTCGTATCCAACGGCAATGTGAAGGAAACCAGCATCTCTGAAATACACGATTGGACGCATTTAAATAATAACACAAAATTAAGATTAAACTTCGAAATACATGAAAGGAGAACCATTCCCAAATAAAAATTATAAAGAATTACTATAATGAAACAAATGAGGATTATCCCAAAACCGAAACGAAGAATTCCCAAGAAAGAAGAAAAAATATTCCCATGTTTGTAAAAAATTTATTTAAAATATATTCATATCAGAATATTAACCAAAGTTGTAAAAATTCAAATGAATTTTACCCAAGATGTCCGTAACGATTATAATATACTTGAGTGGTATGTAAAGTTTAAAGTAATTTGAAACTATAAAGTATCGGAAGGTAGAGAAAAATATTCTTGAACTCCATTGAAATGAAATTTTACCTAAAGTTCTGTAACATTAATTATAATAATTTTTATAAAGTACGAAAATATCGTTCGGTAGTAATTATAATTATATGCCAAAAATAAATTTAATTGTATATTGTAGCAATAGAAACCCCGTTCTACTAATGTTAAACTTAAGTCGCATAAAATACAAGTCAATAAAATTGAAGCAAATACCGCACCAATAATTTAGAAAACTCCGAAGCCTGAAATAAATTACGGTAATATGTTGACTTAGCAACCCATATCAATGTTTAAAGATGAATTACGCTTACAAAAAAAATTAACTTTCCATTTCAAAAGTGAGATATAATCAGGAAATTACTTGTAAACCTTGTAGTAGAACCATACTGCAATAAAATTTAAATATTGAATCGCGTGAACAAAAAAAAAATTTATGACAATAATATGCAGTTACCGGATAATAAATGTAAGGTATGAAAAAGTATTCAATATCGAAGAAGTTACTTGTGTCGCATGACAAAAAAAAGTTTGATTTTAAAATAACATTATTTCTGCAATAACAAATTTATGATACTCAAAATTCATGGCAAACTAATAAGCCGTAAAACTAAAATGTTAAATACGTTTTGTAAATACTGAAAGAAAGAAAGCAAGCAAAATGATTCAAGCATAAAGTGTACTATAACGCCGTATTCTTTATTATGCTATTATTGATAATGACCAAATACACTCGATACGCAATATACGTAGCAATAACACCGCTGCAAATAATAAATCTTTGGTACCGATTATTATTAACAAATACGTAGTCTCAAATAAATCAAATTTGTATAACAATATTATTGAACTAACGTAGATACTCGTATAATTTTCTAATGGATGATGGAATTACAAATACCAATAATTAAAATCGTATGAAACAAGAAAAACATTTGACAAAATTGAAGTTGCCTGATGATAAAAGTGAAGGTTGGAAGAAGAAATGTTCATTTCTGTAGAAGTTCGAACAAAATGTAGGTAGCCGTTGTGAAAGTCACATTATAAATATGAAAGGAAAGTTTAAAAAAATATATATATTTTGAAATAGAAATTAATACAATTTGTGGTAAAAGTTTTGAGCTAAATAAAATGTATGATGATGTTTAAAGTTGTAGAAAATATTAATTTAATATCAATTAGCTGAACATTATTGATGACTTGCGTCGCATGACAAAAAAACTTGTTTAATCTTGTAAAAAAACTAAATACTGTATTTACAATTTATTAATTTATAAACCACAAATCACATGGCGAAACCATAAGTATTCATCCAAACCTAGGTAAATCCAAAGTTTATTTTTTTTTGAAACTTTCTAAACGCTGCGTATGGAAAAAGCAAAACCACCATGACTCATGCAACTTGTGCGTGAAGTACCTAGTGCCGTGTATTAAGAATAATTACCATGTTATTATGAATAATGCACTAGACAATCGTCCGGTAAATAACATGCGCCAATAATACGTACAATGCAATGAATTTATTAACAGGAAATTAAAACCAAATATGAAGTATTATTTAAAGATCATTAACATTATGTTTTCAAAAGGAACATTACATTTATAGAACTTCGCTAGAAATATTGACCAACTTGAATTACACGGCAAAATTAAACACATTCGATTAATGAACAATTAATTAATTTTAATAAAACTTACCAAGAGACATCGGAATCAAAGAATAACGGGATTATTTCTCAACATGTGAAACCTCACAGCAATCGAATAATTATCAGGTGTACATAGAATCATTATCATAATCTCATCCTGCAAAGTGATGCCATCTTTTTATTTTATATTTTTATACCTACCTATGAATGGAGGAAAAACAATTAATACACAAGACAACAACGTTTCTCATTACTTAATAACGAACAATGAAAAGATAATATATGATATGATTTAGGTGAGATGAGAGGAATGAGTGAGTCTTGAAGCTAAATAGCGAAGCGGAGAAAAAATGTTATTATTATTATTTTTTTTTTTTTTATAAATAAATAAAATTAATATGAGGACTCACCCAGCAACACAGAACTTCCAACACAACGTCAAACAAGCAATCCGAAACGTTATCAACCATTATACAATGCGCACATCGATACCGTAACAATAAAAAACCTACTGGTATTTTAACACGAGGTCCTAGAAAAATATTAACAATAAAACTACTGGAATTTCCACGTGGGCTGCCAAATGTAACGTTAGAAATATTGTGCCTATTTGAATAAGTGAATTACATGTGTACTCTGAAATATAAAGCATGAGTAAATAATATGCCCAAAGCAAATAAAAGATGCTAGCTCAGAAAATGTATAAATTTATTAATCAAGTAAACATAGAAATATGCATGAGACTCTATCATTAAATTATATTATAAATATGCCCAGGGCCGCTAAGGCTCGATGAAAACCTTAGGTAGAAGTTATTGTTAAATTAACTAAATATTATTACGAAGTTAAATGTTTCTAGTATCTGTGCGGATAATTAAACTACGAGTGGACGCCATCTCATTGCAAATTTTACAACCCAACGAGAAAGGTTGAAAGTTAAGCAGATAACCATTATGAAACTAATAATAATAAATTGTTGACAACGTTACGTAGATCGTAGAACCTGATGCTTGCTTGACGCGGCCTTGTGCCTGGATTTCTGTGTTGTGGGAGCCATCCTCCCGGTAGAACGCTTCAAGACTCACTGGCCAGCGGGGAGCTAGCAAGCCGCTCACTCTAGAGACATCACGTGGACCATGCGATTAAGGTCCGTGCATACAATGCTGTGCAACGATAATAAGCAATTCCGTAGCAATAAGGTAGGAACTGCTACAAGCAGCATTATATGTATAAGACTGATTACTGTGAACTATATATATCAATAATTCCTTAATTTACTAAAAATAACTTATCTTTTCCAATAATTCTTTAACTTCTTCACCTTATTCTTGTAATCCAATATAACTACATAAACTTTCTTATTGTAGGAGAATTTGTGTGGATAGTATCAATTAGTGAAAAATTTCAACCTATACTAATGAATGTATATCCGCAAACTGTAAACTTCACCCGCCATAACACAGGGTCATCCCTAGCATGGAGGGTGAAATATCACAAAAAACTATATGTACTCACGATAATTCATGTATTAAATAAATAAATAAATATAAAAATGAATCGCTAAGCTAAGTTGGTAAGCGCAAATCTCGAGATCAGCTGAACCGATTTCGCTAATTCTTTTTTTAGAATATTCCTTGAAGTACGAGGATGGTTCTTACGGAGAGAAAAATTAAGAAAATTGCCCAGAAAATTGGATAACTTCAGAAAACATGAGCATGTTTGACAGTTCGCGTGTTTGAGAATGACATTTTGCAAAACATTGATTGTTCAATCAGGATTCTATTTTTGAAAATCTTTAATAAATTTATTTAAAGTAGGTACTTCCCTAATAGTTTGAATCGAATCAAGAATTTTAGATATTTTAAATAGGTACCTATGTTAGGTACCAAATTTAATATACATGAAAAATGGAAATTTGAATAAAAATTGTAAAAGGTGGCACGCAGGCTGTTTAAAAACTGAATGTACTGGGATTGAATATATGGAACGCGGGAGGATGGTTGACGGGGCGAGGGAGTGGGAAAGGGAAGAGGGAAGGCGGGGAAGGTGG
Organism: Limnephilus marmoratus; assembly: GCA_917880885.1. Taxonomy (NCBI): domain Eukaryota; kingdom Metazoa; phylum Arthropoda; class Insecta; order Trichoptera; family Limnephilidae; genus Limnephilus; species Limnephilus marmoratus. The sequence continues at coordinate 19,656,357 of OU862921.1, read as the reverse complement.
AAGGAGAACGCGGGAGGGGAAGGGGACGCGTGAGGGGGGAGGGGAACTCGGGAGGGGGGTTCGTGGGACGGGGGAAGGGGGGGGGGGGGGGAAGTAGAGTAGGGAGAGGGAAGGTGGAGGTGACGGAGTGGGAACGCGAGAGCGGAAGAGGACGCAGGAGAAGAAGGGGAGGCGGAAGGGGAACGGGAAGAACGGGAACACTCAGGGAGGAACACTCAAGGAGAAACAATTTCTTTATTATATGGCATAGCAACGCATGCCGGGACCAGCTAGTACATAATATATAAAACAAAGTCGGGTTAGTTACACCATTTATAACTCGAGAATGCCTGGACCAATTTTTACGATCTTTGATTTGTTGGATTTGTCTTCACCCGATTAGCAGAATAGTTATTAAAACATCGGAAAAATTCACGAAAAAAATAATTACGAAGAAAATACTTTTCCTCGTACATTTTGTATGGAACGAATCCTCATCTTTTGATAGTGAGTGAATTCCAAAAATTCAAAAACGTCAAATGTCAATACGCTGATTATTTTACTTTTGTCACATATAATGCTGCCCCACTTTCTTACGTACTATCAACGTAAATGTCAACAGTCAAAAATGGAACAAACGGTGAACGAATGCATCACTCGAAAGGAAAAATATAATTCACCCCCGGGTTCATGGGGTGAGGTTTGTCTGTTTGGAGGTGGATAACCAGGACACACTGAACCCCAGATTCCTACCCACTCCTTAAACCCTTTTCCTTCCTAGAACTCTCCTCTCCTTCCTTTCTTTTAAAAACCCTCCACATAGCATCCCCAAAGATGGCCCTGAGGGAAACTATTTTCCTCAGGGCCTCCTGTGAGGAGCTCATGTAAAAAAAAAAAAAAATCGCAATTCCCATAAGTAAGTGGAAAAGTAAGAAAATCACAAAAATTATAAATCCGTACATAACGCCATCTCTGATACTGACAAAAACAAAACACGGACAGTTGCGCATCGATAATTGCTTCATTGTGTAATTTAACTAAATAAGTCAACTCCACGGCTATTGATTCTGGGCTGTACGGAGTTCGCCGGGTCAGCTAGTTTTAAATAATTTGTTGTTAGCACGACAAACAATGCGTAAGAGGCATTGTTTGTTGTTTTATTGGTATAAATTTTATTTAAATGAAAAGAGAGTCAACGCTTCAAAAATGTTAAGTTTATTAACTTTCTATTTAAATTATTACACGAAAATGAAATTTGCATAAGTTGCTTTGCTTTTCTGTAGCTGTTGAAGTGACTGAATAACAAACAACTTTATTATTTATTAAAAGAAAATAACTTAGTTTACATCATTTTATTTTTTATATTTTATACTATCAACGTGTTTCGTGAACCATGTTCATTTCTTCAGGAATAAAAGTATACTAAAGTTACAAAATTAATTATAGATTACATATGGAGAGAAGAAATTGAAGGAGGGGGAAGGGTTGACAATGGTGGGAGTTTCACACAAATAACAAATTGAAGCGTTTTACACAAATAACAAATTGAAGAAATATATACTCAACAATAAAGATAGCGAAATTAAAACAAAAAAATCAGGGGTTTACAAACTCAATTGTAATGATTGCAGTTCGTTTTATATATGTAGAACTTATAGAAACTTTGAGATTAGGGTTAAAGAGCACCTCAGAGCACTAAATGGTAATAGCGATTCTGAGTTCGCAGACCATTTATTAAAATATGATCATAGCTTTGACATAAATTCAGGTCTTCAAATATTACATACAGGATATAAAACATCGCAAATCAATACCTTAGAAATTTTAGAAATAAGAAAAAATGTTAATTCCAAAGCTGACATAATTAATTAGCAAAAAATTTTTGTTAACCCTGTTTTAAATATATTCCCACTTAACCGGCCTTTTACTTCTAATAGCTTGGTAATCCCCAATTCTTCGAAACTCCCACCATTGTCAACCCTTCCCCCTCCTTCAATTTCTTCTCTCCATATGTAATCTATAATTAATTTTTTAACTTTAGTATACTTTTATTCCTGAAGAAGTGAACATGGTTCACGAAACATGTTGATATTATAAAATATAAAAAAAAAGTGATGTAAACTAAGTTATTTTCTTTTAATAAATAAATAATGACATCACAAAGTAACAACAACCTTTTAGAAGAAGTTTTCTTCGAAAAACTAACTTTATTATTTTCATTTCACAGATTTACTCAAAAATGAGATTCCAAAAAGTTGTGCATACTACAAAATCGACCCCAAATGTAATGAAGATTTACTAGATTTAGGTTTCCCGTTTGTAATACGATATTACGGACATCGTGTATAACCAACCTCTCGACAATATATGAATATAGGTTCAAACGAAGTTGTAGAAACAAAATAAAATATTACAATAATAAGTTCGAAAGCCATTATTGAATACCCATATAAAAAATAAAAATATGTTATGGATGATAGATAGTAACTCCCACTCTGCATCGGAAAATTTTGATTAAAACCTGTTATGTCAGTTAAGATCAGTAACATTATTATACATGTAAATAATCATAATTATTTTCGTTATATGTTTTTGGGGTGTTGTGCCGTGTTGCGCTACCTCCTTCTTTAGCCAACGTTTCGGACATCGTTGCAGTGTCCATCATCAGGGCAGATCCGGCAGATCCGGTAGATGTGTGCAGCGCAACACGGCACAACACCCCAAAAACATATAACGAAAATGCTTCTGGCCGTGAAAATCTTAAAACTTATCAATCATAATTATGTTCAAAACTCTGACGTGTTAATATTAATTGTTATTTCAGACGTGAAATTAAGTTTTATAAGAAAGTTGTTCGAACGTGAAATGAATAATATTGTGTAAGCATTCCCGGAAACCAATACAACATGACAAAAATAGCTTCCGTGGGGAATAATAAACACACTCAAAATTATCTCTGAAGACATTATTTAGAACATTTCCTTAATTTTCCAGCAAAACAATTCTTGTAATTAAGTAATTTCTTGAAGTAACACGTTCGTATTTTTCTTACCCCTACGCCTTGGGAAGAGCCTCATGGCTAATAACACCCTTAGTCTGAAACCCGCTACAATATTGTTCAATCCTGAAATAAATATGTTGAATGCCTCCTCAGAATGGGGTCGTAACCAGGGCCGTAACCATGTCATGGCCCCTAGGCAATGCACGTCTCAGGGCCCCTTTACCATTGGCAGACTAACGGAGGGGGGGCACCCTGGACCGCCTCCAAACGCCTCCTTCCATGTTCCCTCGATCAAATCCTTAACAAGGATTTAAGGCACAAGGACACCTTAATTTTTTTTTGTCAATCTTTTTAAATTTAATTTTCTGAACGATGCATTTATTGAATGCTCTCACCAAATTCAAAAATTTGACGGAGATACATAATTTTATGTGAAACCATTTGGAACTTTTTTCAACATTTTTTTTTGTTTTTCAACCTGTTTGACAACATATTAAAAAAACCTATACATTCGATTTGCATGCACCAAGTCTTAAACTGTTCGAAAACCCAGTGTCTTTGGAACTACTTGGGGGAATTTTGATATAAAAAAAAGAAAAAATGGCAGACCTGTGAATTTTATTTTCGAAGCTGGGGGCAAAAGCTAGTGAGAAATTAAAGCAAAAAAAGAAAAAAAACTAAAACAAAACAAATGCTAATGAAAACCACACACGGCACCTACATTACCTACAATCACACCCCCACTGACACTAAATTCGAAAGAAAGTAAAGTAAAACACAACTACGTTTAAATATTTAAAACATTTTGAAAGCTGACTTTTTTCCAAAGGGTGCCGGAGTTGATCACTAATTGAGAGTCAAACCATTAAAGCAAGTCATTTTTTCTCGGTGCGCGAGGTACATAACCGATGCGGGCCCCTAGGCAGTTGCCTACACTGCCTTATGGTTAATCCGGCAGTGGTAGTAACTATGTATTTAAAAGGGACGCCATGTGATGGGCCATCAACTTTTTATTCTCCACATAATATTTAAGGCGCTTTTAAAAGTGGAGGGGTAGATTACTTAAAAATAGTGTTAGTTTAGTGATGTTTTATGGGGCCGTCAGCTTTTAGTTTTAGCACAAAAGTTTTGGTTTTTATGCATTTGTTTCAGCTTGTTTTCGGTAAACTGTCATCAGAACACAACACTGCCCATTTTAAAAAAGAAAAACATAATTACGAGATAGTATTGAAATATTGTAAAAGATCTGTTGAAATATTAGTAAAAATTGATTATTGAGTAGAGCAAATAAAAATACTGCCATTTCATTAAATTAAGATAACTTTTTAGTCCAATGCGGGAACTTGTTGACGTGTCCAGTTTAGTGGGTCGTGTTTGTTGTTTATTTTAATTAAGTTTTCGGAAGTTGAGTTTCCACGTGATATTCAACACAGAAACATTTTCGTAATGTTACGAAATTCTTCTGACAAGTCCACGAAACATTTTTATTGAGTTTGCAAAACATTGTCCGAGGAATACCAGATAAGAACCGGCCAATTATTGGTTTTGTCTCTACTTTCCTAAGGAACCCGAAACCTTCTTTTAGTCGTCTTCTTGTCACTTTACAACCAAATAATATACTGCTATATATACATATATAGCAGCCGCTTGTATTTATTGTCAAAACGGGCAATGGGACGTGGGACAATGAACAGTATTTTATCTACACGTATATTGCGCATTCTGTCTCCTTCCGTGAATGCGACAATGCACTATACATTGATCCGTTTGTTATAGGTAACGACTGCCTATTTTGTGAAATTTGTTTGAGAGTGTGAAATAAAACACTTCTTATCTCAGAAATTCGCGAATAACTATTTCAAAGAAAGACAAACATTCCCGGTTTACAAATAACCATTATTATTATTTTGTTAAATCGCTGCCGAGCATAATAAATGGAAAAGATGGGTAGAAAATTAATCCAGAAGGAAATAAATCTGGAATTTACTAAATAAGTAAAGTTATGTCAATACTTATGTAATTAATTAAAAGCCTGTTTCAATTACAGAAATCAGATCTGTATTGTTTTTGGACAGGGTTCAAGAAAATTATTTAGCTTCTTTAAAATAAATTGTTTGAATAAGAGACATGAATTAATGCTAGCAAAAAATCAGGAATACGAATTTACCTGCAGAAGCCTTAAAATGCATTGAAGGATAAGGAGAGACAAAGAGAAGAGAAATCAATTCCATACACAAATTCAAAACCATTCGGTTCATAATATTATGCACTGTTATCTATTCCCCAGAACTGCGAGAGGACTATCAACTATAATGCACTACTCAATGTTTTTGTGGTTCAATATGAAAGTTAAATAAAATACGTAGTCTATAATTTTAGTAAATTAATAATATAACCCATCGCCAGCTATTCTGACTTCTGAACTCCGACAGCGCGCTCTAAAGAAATTTTCATGGAGTGGGTGAACTATGTCAGACCACTTAATCGCCAACCAAGTTCAGCCACATACACACAGTATCGTAGTCTTCAAGTAACATAGTTTTTTTAGTGAAATATTTTGATTTTCGAGAATTTTATTTTAGTTACGAATATGTGGAAATTTAATTCTACAATTTTTCTCTCGTTTTATGTGGTTAAACCAATCTGTTTTGAATTTAGTGTGCAATAGGTGTAGATTTTATAGTTTCCATCAGCGCTTTATAATATTTCATCCCATAGTATTTTGGTTTTGTCTGTCTTTGTCTTTTTGCATGAATAGTTCTTCCGAAGTTTTTTTACTTTAAAAAATCCATATAAAAAGTCAAATAACTTTGTTTTGTTTTCACCACCTTTTTAAATGCAAAATTTACATCTTTCGAGAACAATGTTCTCTTCATAAGGTTGAGTGTATAATGTTCTAAAGATCTTCTGAAGTTCCATACACATATTTCGACATTTTGAGAGGTTTAGAAAGCTGGGGGAGTGGGCACATTAAAATCGGCAGAAGAATCAATGAAAGAGAGTAAAGTATAGAAGTGGGAAGATTTAATTAGTTAATTACATGGTAGCTACAAAGGATGGTTGTGGGAAAAAAAACTAAGTGTGCATTTCGCACGCGGCAGAAGTGAAATCTTCAGAAAACTAAAGAAGACAAGGGTGGGGAGGCTACAAATCACCGCACAAAGAGGAGACCGATTATTCTATCTGATACTCTCGCAGGCTAAATCCCATAGATGTATGTGTTTGTCTCTTTTTAGGGTCGTATTTTTCGTTTCAACGAGTTTCAAATCACGACGGTGCTTAAGAAGTTTTTACTATCAATCTCCTCTTTGCGTCGGTGTTTCGTAGCCTCCTCACTCTTGTCTACTTTTCCGAAGATTTCACTTCTACTAATTTTTTGAACTGAAAACTTCTTTAGCACCGAAATGATTTAAAACTCGTTGCAACGAAAAAGCGACACTAAAAAGAGACAAATACATGTAACTATAGGATTTAGCCTGCGAGGGAATGAGATAGAACAAACGTTATCCTCTTTGTGTGGTTCTCTGTAGCCTTCCCACTCTTGTCTACTTTATTCTTCTGAAGGTTTCACTTCTACCGCGTGTAAACTGCACACTTGTATTTTTTTCTCTATATCTCTTATGTATCTAAATAATTACCATATAACCCATACGCAATATTTTTGACCCTATAAATATAATATATATGACGAGTATTACGTTGATTCCTTTGGATCTAATCTCCTTTTTTTTACATTCTAGTAAGGTTCCATGCCAATCTCCTTGAATTGTCATTAAAAGCTATGAAAAAAAAATTAAATTAACCGATAACCCTAGCGTAACCTGTTTAACCATTTTTTTTAAATATTTTTTTTATCACCCTAAATGACTTATCTGAGATGGTTGTGAGTTGGTTTCATTCCGAGTTGTCTGGTCACTCCATTGTACCAATAAAAATAATTTGAATTGGCTATCGCACTTAACCGTAATAAAAAATATTTTTTTATACTTTTGAATGTAGCTATAACTTTGTGATAAGATAAATGAAACAATTTATCTTTGTTTGAACCACTTTTATATTTGAGTCAATCCGACCGGTTTCAGAACGACCGTTCCTTCTTCGGGGCAAATTTATGCAATATTTTATTTAACTTAACGAGAAAACCTCCAATTGTAATATTTAATTAATGAACTCAAAACTCAATCGAAAATCTGAAATAGAAAAATCTTAAAAAAACCTGTTCCTGGGTTTGAGTCTCATATGTGACCGTATCTTTTTCAGATTTTTTTGTATCAGATTTTCAAATTCAGTTTCGCTAATATTGTCTTCAATGATTAAATATATTATTTCGATGCGTCAAAAACCTCAGTAAGATAAACTTTACTTGACGTTTAGTCTTCATTCGGTGTCGATATGTTTTCTATTGCTGGCCCTCTAGCACGGTCGATCGATAAGGATTGATAGGATAACTTTCTGTAATTTCTTATCGTTCCCTTGGGCAACTGCAGATCTCTCTTTGTTTTGATCCAACTTTCCCTCACCCCGACAGGTAAAATGTACATACAAAATATTTCAAAGAGACATATATTATTGGTACCTATCCTTGTAATCTTAATAATACAAAAATGAATATTTCTTTGTTTGTCCCTCATGCGTTCCTAAACCATCCATCCGATTGCGATGATACTTTGGTGATTTGATGTCCGCAAGCCCGCGATGGTTCCTATGTATAATAGTGAGCTCTGGCGTTATGAGACTATTTCCTATAGCATTCATCAATCCGATTGCCATGAAACTTCGGTGAGTTGTGTGGACGCCCGCGAAGATTTCTATATATACTGGTGAGCTCTTGTGTTATGAAATTTGCATAAAATTTTGCAATAGATGGCGCGCGAGTTATTTGAAGAATGAATGTATTTCCTATAAGCATCAGGGAGGGAAAGAGGGAGGGAAATGGCGCTGGGGTGGCGGAACGGGGGATGGGAAGGGGAACGTGAATGAATGTGAAAGGACACGCAGGGAAAAATGCCGAAAAGTCGTTTGTAATTTATAAAACCTTGTTAATTGTTAATCATAGACATTGTTTGTTTCTATTATAAATACAACACGAATAATAATAAAAATTAATGATTTATTTTCCATCATTACAAAATAAAGCAAGCATTTTACTCGATTTTAGTATAGATGATGCTGCCATCTATGGCCTGGGAAGGGGAACGTGAACGAATGGGAAAGGTCACGCAGGGAGAAACTACCTCTTTATTTAAGTGGCATTGCAACGCATGCCGGGAAGTCGTTATAAAATCTTGTTAATTGTTTATCTTCGATACTGTTTATTTCTATTATAAATACAAAACGAATAATAATAAAATTAATGATTTATTTCCCATCATAACAAAATAAAGCATAAATTTTACTCGATTTTAACATAGATGTTGCTGCCATCTATAGCCGTAAATTAAAAGGAATATAAAAAGATTTATGAATTATTTTATCTTTATGGTTAGATTTCACGTAGCACATAAATAACTCCGGTTTATTACTAATACATGAAGCACGTCGGTTATCAAGGGTTTATAATTGCCTCAGAGTCCTAACAAATAATAATCCTAACGTGGTATATTTGAGGGTGACCCGATAGTTGATCCCCCGAAATTATAATTTTTATAAAATTATAATTTTTGTTCCAAATTAATAAAATTCTTAGTTTTTACCACTTTAAAATGTGGTAAAAATATATCTATCCTGTACAAAAGGATCAGGAAGAGAAAAAATGGAGGAAAATTATGTATTTAATAATAAAATTTCAAATTCCTTTGTAAAGAATGTACCAAATGAAATTCTTCCTGTATTTTATGCAAATAACAAACTTAAAAATTACATTGTAAATAATAAAGATAGAGATTCAAAAATGAAGAAAAAATCTGTAATTTTTAAATTGAAGTGCAACGATTGTGGTTTCTTTTACATAGGTAAAACTTCGAGAAACTTCGAAATAAGGATTAAAGAACATATGAAATCTTTCTCGGAGTTTGCCAACCGTTTGTTGGAAACCAGTCACACCTTTGACTTCAATAGTGGAATAGAATTAATGCATTGTAATGTCAATGGCATTCAGTTAGACAAACTAGAAATTTTAGAATTTGAAACTAACTAACTAATATTATTAATAACCAAAAATTGTTCTTAAATGACCCAATATTAAACCTGTTCCCTTCGTAAATTGTCCCCCATTGCCCCTCTCTCCTCCACCCACTCTCATAATTCCATTGATACCATTGTCTATGTCCATTCTTTTTCAATTGACACCATTGTGTATGTCTATTATTTATATTAGTATCAATAAAAAAACCCTGAAGAAGTGAGCGTTGCTCACGAAACATGTTGGTTTTGTAAACAATAAAAGTGGTAAAAACTAAGAATTTTATTAATTTGAATCAAAATGGTTCCACAAAATAAGTTTGCTGTGTTAGAAGAAATATAAGTTTTGTGCTTAATTTGCCAATTTCAAACTTAAAATAGTCCTCAAAAAGACATTATTTATTGATAAACTGGTGCGGGTATCATACGAATTTATTTACAATGTTGATTTTTGTACTTGTACGCTGATATATTATACAGTATATAGACTAGTAGTTTTTTCCTTGATACATTTGAATGAAAATTTGTTTTATACTTTTGTTATTCGGCAGTAAATTTTTTTTTTTTTTTTTTTTTTTTTTTTTTTATTTGAAATATACATACATATAACAGATTTACATAAGGAAAATACACGGTTCTTATAAATAATTACAAATAAAATAGTTTCTTGTTAATGAATCTACCCAATTTAAAAGAGAAAAAATTTCTCGTGTTTAAATTGGGGAGTCGTGTCATTACAGAAAAAAGATAAAAAAAAAATAAGATATACTTATATATATATTTTTTTTAAATTAAGAAACAAATAAAACTTATGAATAAAAACAAAATATTAAATAAAGAAATATACTAACGTAGCAGTTGCTAAATTAGATATACATGTTGTATAGATATTTTAAAAGTAATAATATACAATAGATGTAGTAAAAATAAAAATAATATTATTGCATTTCTCTTAATAGGTAGGTGTTGAGATGGTAAGTACATATAGTTGATTCTGACAATGGGATTAACTGATAATATTGCAGGAGTAGGTACATAATGTTATTTTACGACAATAATCGCTTACATTTCAGTTCAAAAGTTGATGAAATATTTTAAGAGGATATGTGCAATCAATAAGACTAAATTAATTTATAATTTATTTTTTGTTAATTAATGATGGAGTTAAGTGATTAATTTTGAAATAAAGTACATAAAATTATAATTAAGACTTGATCAATTTTTACTAATTAGTACATTGTAATCAAAAAATATACGTAGAAATTCTTTCTTTGAAATTAAAACTTATAATTAGTGTTTGGTTGATCAAGCAGTTGTTTAATTAGTGATTTAAAGACTTTATAATTTTCTTCGGATTTGATTTTATATGGGAGGGCGTTAAAAAATTTTATACCTTTATATGTATAATGTTGTTGAAAAGCACTCGTATTAAATTTAGGGATTTCTAGATTACCACGTGATCTTGAACGGTTACTTATTTTTGTGATTGTTGTTGTAGAATTAAAATGATCTTTGTGTGTTTGTAACAGAGTGTTCTTTTTGAAAATTTTATTTAAACTGAGTACCCTAAAAGAATTAAATAGTTGTATTGTTGGAAATAAAGATGGTTTACGTGTGATAACTTTTAGAATCAACCTCTGTACCCTTTCTACAGGTTGGAGGTTAGTTTTGAAAGTTCCCCCCCACCCGATTATACCATATTCTAGAATAGATTGGGCAAGAGAGAAATAAACAGTTTTAATCATACTAGATGATAGAATGTTTCTCAATCTAATGAATATGTAAATAAGTTTTCTTACTCTGGTTACCGTATTTTCGACTTGTTCGTTCCATTTTAAGTGTTTGTCTACAATGACACCCAGATACTTAATACTATTTTTGCATGTTATTTGTAGGCAATTGTCATCGTTGCATTCCTTTTTATTTTCACACTGTGATGAATGGATTTTAATAGTTATATTGTTCTCGACATTTTTTTCTTTCAAAGAGAATGGAATAAAATAAGTTTTCTCTGTATTTAGTGAGAGACAATTTAGGTCAAACCATGTTTTGAGTATGTTTATATTTGTATTTGCTTTACTCATCGTTTCCTCCCATGATTTCCCTTTAGTGATAACTACTGTGTCGTCTGCATAAGATATGATATCTCCAACTATGGGAAGAGTGAACATTTGATTAACATATATAATAAAAAGGATTGGATTCTCTCTGCATACTCCTTCAGGGATACCTAATTTTGTTTTGTGTTAGTAGGTACGTCTTATTTTTCCTAGAACGACGGTATATTATATATAAGTGTGCCGGGGGGCAATGTCGTGAGATCAACCGTCATTGAATTATATTTGTGATCCCTCACTTATGCGGTGAACAATAACGTTGATAAAAGCGTTAAAAACAATATTTTAAAAGGAACGCTTAGATGCATTGGACAAATAGAGCAGACAAGCGGGGAAAGGAGTATGATTAGAATAAATGGCGAGCGAGTTGAAGTCGGTAACAGCTTGTCCAGGAACGATCAAGTGAAACATAATTTTAATTTGAAGACCTTCGCAGTTGAGTGGTCACGAAACTTGGCTACGAATCCGGAGGTCGCGGGTACCAAGTAAATTACTTTTTCCCACAAATTATTAATTTAAAATAACAGATGTGTACTTTTGAATGTTGCTATAACTTTGTGGTTATCCATTATAGATAACTAAAGCAATTTAACTTTGTTTGAACCACTTTTATATTTATACATTTGCCCTGAAGAAGGAGCGTTCGTTCTGAAACCGGTCAGATTTACTCAAATATAAAAGTGGTTCAAACAAAGTTAAATTGTTTCATTTATCTAACAAATGTGTATTTGCGGCACGTTCCAGAAAGGTAGATACTTTCAGTAATCACCCTAGTAAAATACTACCATTCAGAATCGAAACTTTGCTAGAAATGACTTTATCCATGCTTGGTGACCCGATCTGAATATCCAGGTACTTTCCCACCTTCCTTTTCTGCGTCTCGTTCCCTTCCCCACTACTTCAGCCTCACAAAATTCCCCAATTTGCCATAGTCCCACTGGCTCCGTGCGGTTGGGAGAAATTTAGACTATTATGCGTTTGGTAGGTACTTTCATGAATACAAAAAATAAATTTTTACTCGGGTAAAACAAAATTATACATCTCACCACATCAATTCGACAAGTACGCAGATATAATTTGGTGCCGACGTAAGATATACGAAATTTTCGATGATAAAGCAAGGAATGTGTAGCAAGGAAAGTTGCATGACGTTCCATCGTCTCTGCACACCCCTGCGGATAAGTTCGTGGTGGTTAATTAATTAGTTTGAGTCTTAGCAAGTTCTCCATAAACGTCTAATTTTCGATCTATATTCTGAATTCCAACCACAAAACTTTATCATTATATTAAGTTATGTCTTTCTGAATATTGAGAAATATTTGCCATCGAACTTGATAAAATGAAAGTAAACATTTAAAATATTTATTTAACTAAGAAAGAATATTTTTTTGGTAAAAGGTTTAATAATTTTGTAAATAAAATTAAAAATACGCTCGTATGTCGGCTATATTGTAGGTAATACAGTAGCTGGGGTACCCGGCTTCGCTCAGGGAGTTGATATGAGATTGAACTGACGTTCGAACCCACGACGGATCTTGTTTTATAAATCCCTACCAATGAGTAACCCCACCCAAACAAAAAAGGCTTCTAATGGTCCACAATGTTCCAGAACATTCGAGAGTGTTCTGGAATGTTCCACAACTATGTTCCCGATTCCCTATTCCCTATTCCCTAACATTCCATTTTGTTGTGGAATGCTCTCGAATGTTCTGCACTATTCTCGAAATTTCTAGAGGGCAAAACTTCCAGCCCTTTTACTTCAAAAGCACGCCCTTCAGGTAAAAAAACGGGAATCTACTTCATGGATGGGGGATAGAGGGCAACCACACCATATAACTGCCTTGATTGTACCGGGACTCATTTCTGAGTTTTAGCGGGACGTTCATTTTTGTACACTTTCTTTTATAATATATATTGATTATGTAGGTACGCACGTCACTCCAAATGGTACTTTCATTTACTTTATTAAAGTGTCATCGATTAGATAGTAATTAACATTTAATTGTATTGTCTATTTTAACCTCCAAACACTGGCGGTTTTCTCTAATGTACGGGTGTACAGTGAACTCACAAGGAATATCTACGGCGAACAAGAATCACTTGGATTATAATATTACCACAGTTAGAACAGCGCCACTGTCATAGAAAAAAATATATAATAATAATAATAATAATAATTGGATAATTTGTATAGCGCCGTTTTTGTGAAAAATCACCTCAAGGGCGCTTTACAATTTATTATAAATCCTAGGCTCTATCTAATTTTATTATTTTCAAATAGATACAGAATCATACTTACCTGCAGGACACTTCCGACAAAACACACTTTATTAGAAAGTTTATGCTTATGCTATGGGGAAGATACGACTTTGCACGTGGAGGACATTATATTCAAAACACTGGACATTGCATGAGTTTTACATTTATATTTATATTTAACAGAAGATTAATGCCAAAGTTGAGTTAATATTTATTTTTAAAGTCTGGAGAATTTTAAGAATTTGCTTTTACACACTTAGTTATTTACAATGTTGCGAGCCGTGAAGGCGAAGGTGAAAGTTTTTTTTAACTTATTGATACGACTGTCTGAAAAGATGAGTTTTAAGTTTAGCTCTAAATTGCGCTGAATCTGTGATCATTCTTAACTCGTGTGGCAGTCCATTCCAGGCTTTAGGTCCCGACACTCCGAAAGCACGCTCACCGAATTTAGTATCTGGTATGCGCTTTGGTTCCTTCAACCTTCCAATCCCTAATGTTGCTGCTGACCTGAGGGTTGATTGTCGAGAATTGGAATTTTCTGGAATACACATTTCCGATAAGTAAGTCGGAGCCATTCCGTTAAGAGACTTGAATACCATCCAGCAGAGCTTAAACTGGATTCTCTCGGGGCACTTGAGCCAGTGAAGATTTTTGAGATGCTCAGAAATATGGGAATATTTAGATACGCCGGTGATGAGCCTTGCCGCAGCGTTGAAAACAGATTGTAATTTGTTGATTTGATATTTTGGGAGACTAGCATATATTCCGTTGCAATAATCTAGACGTGAAACAACATACGAATTGACTAGTAATTTAGTTGCCTCTGTGGTCAAGTTTCTCCGTACTGCTTTAATTTGCCTTAATTGAAAGAACCCCGTGCTTACAGTTCTGTTCACTTGAGTTTTAAGGGAAAAATCAGCGTCCAGATTGACGCCTAGTAGTTTTATGCATGTCTTTGGAGTGATGTCACTTCCTGAAATGGTTATTGGGGAGTTATCAATGTTACGCTGACGTCTACTTGTGGCTGTCCAGAGAAACTCAGTCTTTGCAGGATTCAGTTTCAATCTATTTGAGGTCATCCAGCGAGTGATTGCTTCTAGACACTCGGTTATGCGAGTTTTAAGACTGTCTATTTCTTCTGGTAAGCAGTAGAAGTAAACTTGCTGGTCATCAGCGTAGCAGTGAGATAGAAGACCAAATGATTCGATAATTTTAGCGACATCATTTGTGAAGAGGATGAAGAGAAGTGGGCCCAGAACAGACCCCTGGGGAACTCCAGATGAAAGGGTTGCATATTTTGATTGTTTTTTCCCCACTTTGACGGCTTGTACGCGGTTGACCAAGTAAGATATCAGCCAGTCCTTTACACCGCAGTTTAAACCAAAGGATTCTTCTAATCGTTTAATAAGAAAATCATGGTCAATCGTGTCAAAAGCGGCACTCATGTCTAAGACTGAAAGGAGTGCCAGTTTACCCGACTCGATAGCAAGCGTTATATCCGACAAAACACGTAGTAATCCAGTTTCCGTCGAGTGAAACCTTCTATATGCGGATTGATATTTAGTCAGCAGTTCATTTGAGTTAAAGTGACATATTATCTGTGAAGCAGTGATTTTTTCGAGAATTTTGGATATTAATGGAAGATTTGAAACCGGTCGGTAATTTGAAAGATCTTCAGCGTCCAATTGCGGTTTTTTTATTAATGGAGTTACGACGGCTGATTTAAGGGGTTTTGGGAAATCACCCGTGCTAAGTGACTTATTGAAAAGACAAACCAGAAAGGGAGAAATCTCATTGCAGCACTTCTTTAATAACCACGTTGGAATAGGGTCAAGTGAGCACTGCTTGTTCGGTGAATTGAGTATTAACTTCCTAACTTCTTGAAGGGATGTAGGTTTGAAGGCAGAAAAGTTTCCGCTATTGCATTTAGTAAAAGATGGTGGTGAGGCAGAGGCTGTTAGAGCGCGTATTGACTTAATTTTATTGAGAAAAAAATTCAGTTATGAATATAGTGTCGGAAAGTCCTACAACCCGCTCGAGAAAACACGACAGTTCATTGAAAAAGTCAGAGGTGATTTGCTTTGAGCCTGGTCGGTATAAAGTACATAGAATGAATGATGCTCCTGCTGACGAAACGCGGCATCTCAGGTATTCGAAAGTTAAGTACGCGCCAATTGACAACTTTGTCAAACGTAAGCCCTGGCGAGCAAGGATCGCTATTCCCCCGTGATTTATGCTAGAGATGCTGTCATCTCCAGAAATCGTGGCTTTAGGTCGGGCTTCTTCTAGAACGACGTATCCTAAAGCTCGGAGTCTCTTTATTGAAAAGGAGTCCCCGTTTTCATGCCAAGTCTCCGTTATGGCCAGAATTTGCAGATTCTGTTCATCGAAAACTTCCCCTACCTCTTCGATCTTGTTGTTCAGAGATCTAACATTCCAGCAACCAATACCTAGTTGTCGGCACTTGGAGTTGGCATGCCTTTGTACCCTCGCATTAACTAAATTAAATTCTCTCCCAGGCTTTGGGAGTATTTGCGTTGAAAGGTTTCCCTTTACTGGTGTTGGTGATGACGTAACAATCTCAATGCTTTGTTCCAAATGTTTTTTCCTACTACGCCCCCCACGACAGCCACGGAATCTAAGTTTCCGGGAATTGGTTTTAACGCGCCTAAGATTATACAGTTCAATCTTTGCAACTATTAGAGGGTTCACAAAAACACTTTTATTATTATCGATACTCAGTAATGTGGCTCGGTCATAGCGGATGCTGTTCTCCATAGCGCAAAGTGTACCCCTTGTAAATCACTCACTGTCCACTTAACACTGTTCGCTATTAACCATAGTCTTTACTGTGCACATGTGGTTGCGAGGTTGCAGCCCCTTTTGACCGACGGGTGCGTTAACACTGTGCCCTTGCAGAGCTGTTGGCCGATTTGAAAAAGACATTTTAAAATTAATGTTTAAATTTGATTTAAGCCCGGAATAGTCACAATAAAATTATTTCATTATTTACACTTAATTTAAAAAATTGTCGCGGTTATTTTGTGTTACATTCACTGCCGAGAAACTTAGAAGTTCCAAAGATATTCGACATAAACTCGGAGCGCACGCAAAAACCCGCCGGCAGCCTCAAGAGCGCCAGAACAACAAACATATCAATGGGAATCCGGCCCAGCGCGGATTTCAAAACCCCAAGGAAGCTAAAAAACCTACGTATATTAAATTTCATGAACATTAAGCCTGTTTTGAACAGTGCTGATAAGTATAGATCAATGGTTCTTTTTTTGACCAGGGACCACCATGACATTTATTTGTTCTCACAGGGACCACAAGGTGCAAAAATGAGCTCCTCTTGGACTTCTTCAGCTACCTCTCCAACACTGATACCAAAAGGGTTACGAATCAGCTTTTGTATACCTTTAGATTCGGTTTTGTAGTAAAATGAACGAATGTTTCGCTGACCGCATTTTAGATCTCGCGGACCACTGGTGTGCGTCGCGATTATTATATAAATAACCGAATGCATTCGGTGACGCTTACGCAGATTTATTCACCATTATAATAATAATATTATGTGAAACATAATGTTCTTTTATTTAACTTTTTCTTACATTAGCTACACAAAGAAGGCTATGTCATCTTAGGGGATGCTTTTTGGAGGGTATTTTTAAGGAATGGAAGGATAGTTAGTCCTGGGAAGGAAAAAGGTATGAAGGGTGAGTAGGAATCTGGGGGTCAGTGTGTCCAGGAGTGACGGACGTATGAATCCATCCCTCCAACTGCGGTGCAAGGTGGGTCGAGAGAGTCCGACTGGAAAAGTCAAAAGGCCTCCCACAATCAGTATTTCTCGATCCGGCCCGCCACGCAGCAGGTGGGCAGATGCATCCGCCGCCCAGACCTGGACAAACCTTGGTAGCTGAAAAAAGCTGCTTACGAAAAGCCGATTTTGTTTCCTTTTTTAAATCAGTTTAATATATAGACCACGAACTGCCACTGCCTCTAAATACTTACTATCGAGAAAAAAAATGATATTTTTTAAATCTTCTACGTTGTCTGGAAAAGACACTGACTATAAGAACTGTATAAGTGGCTTACATAATGCTTTAACAAATAACGATTCAACCATTACGAAGATCAAATAGAACAAATAACTTTAAATTGTGAAAATTTCTCATTATTGCTGGTAAATTGATGATTTCAAAAAGCCTTTGCCTTTCTCTAAAAATTTTCGGTTCGTATTTATGGCCAGTTTTTTTAGAGTAGATGAAAATAAATACACATTAAGCGGATCGAGCAGCAAAATATATATTTTTAATCAATTTACCTATTCGTAAATAAAACATTCATATCATCAAATCTGATGAGTGGTCGCTTTCCGTTTTGGAGGGGTAAGATTCTCAACTAGCAATCCCAATTTCGCAAAAATAAATTTTATTTGATTTATTGGAGTTATTTAAAAATTTTAACTTTTAAAATACCTAATACAAGATATATTTGCAGCACATTCCAGAGTGGAAGACACTCTCAATATCACCCTGGTGTAAGACCATCATTCAGAATTGAAACAATAGCTGATCTGAATAGCCAAGTACTTCTCCACCTTCCTCTCTATCTTCCCACTACCTCACAACTACTCATTTAAGACGCCATAGTCTCAATGGCTCCAGAAGGACACAGTTGGGACTCTTCTGCGGTATTTACATTTAATAAAAAAAGGTAAGGTTAGACTAGAGAAGGATGCATTAGGTTAGAACTCAAGAAATATTACAATGCAAATACAACTTATTCACCATTTAATATCGACCAGTATAAATTTTAGTCCCTTCATAATAATAATAATAATAATTGGATAATTTATAAAGCGCCGTTTTTGTGAAAAATCACCTCAAGGGCGCTGTACAATTTATTAGGAATGCTTAATTTCTAACTGATTTTAATATTTACAAATGGATACAGAAATATACTTACCTGGCAGGTCACTTCCGGTAAACACACTTTAATTATAAGTTTATGCTTGGAGAAGATACGGCCTTGCACGCGGAGGACATTACAGTTAACACACTGGACATTGCGTGATTTTACATTATTTGCTACCCTCATCGCTGTTAGTACCTATTACATTTGTGAATAGAAAAGAAGAGGTATTTATTTTAAAATACTGGAGAATTTAGGACTATTGGAGATTAGTGGCAAAAGTATAGTTGGTATTTATTTTAAAATACTGAGGAATTTCGGAATCTTTAGGGCTGGAGAATGTTCATGAAATGACCTTCACAAACGCTTACATATATTTTTTTTTTCAGTCTTTTTCGTTATCATAAAAGACGTGTGAGAAGAAAGAGCACGATCGTCGATGCGACCTCTTTCTGGGACTTGTTTATAAATACTGACCAATCGATGAAAATAGTGATTTAATAGTTTTTATACCGACTGTAAATTGACCTATTTATTTCAAAATAGTTAAGCAATAAATTAAATACAGCCCTTCTAAAAATTGACTAAAGCCACATTAACCTATAACAGAAGTTCATGACAAAACACGACCAACGAGGCTAATAATTATTAATTTATCCTAACAAAACTTCCTAACTGTTAAGTAACTAACTTGTGGCTCAGTTCCCAACTATAATACATTACGATCCCTTTGTGGTTTACGGAGAATCCCCGACATTATCTTCTGTCGGCGCGTCCTTAGCTAATTTATGAACAGACATTATTTGTGTACAGCGTAAATCCGTACATGTCCACGTAACACCCAATCAAGAATACGTGTTCAAGTTGCGTTACATAATTGAACACATTGGAATTACCTCACAGACTCTTAGCTCTAAGGGTGCAGAATTTTGATCAAGGTTTTCTAAATTTAGTTCATATTTAGTTTAAATTTAGAATCTTTGTGATGAGCAATGCTGTGAAAGCTCTGAAATAAAGTTTTAAATTTTATTTAACAAAAAATTTATAAAAATTAAAAACTTAATTTTCGCAATGGACGTCCAGTCATTTATCACCAACGCAGAAAGGGCGGTCAACGCAATTAACAAGGTACTTCTTGACCCCAGCAATAAATTTAACAAGGACCAAATTGCAAAAATCACTCCGATATCATGCGAAATCTTAGCCGCAATTGGCAGCATGTCGGCAGCGGTAGCTGCCAAAGCTGGCACCTTAGAAGGTGAACTGCAGGCATACAAAGAAATGCTAAAAAATACTCCACCTCAAAACACGTCACCCGTGAACAATGTAACCGACATCTGTGAGATGCTAACTGAGTTGGAGGAAAGGAAGTCTAGATCTAAGAACATTATACTATTTAACATCCCCGAGAGCAATTCCCAGTCAACTGCAACGAGAATCACCGAAGATATACAAAAGGTTTCATCTTCCCTGGAGGGTTTCGAAAACACCTTTAATCCCAATGAGATCAAGATCCACCGTTTGGGAATCAAGAAACCTGACCAAACCAGGCCCATTAAGATTGAATTCAAAGATTCAACAACTTCCAAATCCATTCTGATGAACAGAACAAAGTTGAAGAACGGTGTAAAAGCAGCAAATGACCTCACTAGTCTCCAAAGAAACGAACTTGCTCTTTTACGAAGTGAACTAGAATCGAGACTAAAAAACGGCGAAACTAACATAACTATTAAATATGTCAATTCAATACCAAAAATCGTTAAGGCTCAAACAAAAAACTATCAAAATCCAGCACACTGAACCTTTACTATCAAAATGTACGTGGACTGCGAACAAAACTAGATAACTTCAGAATTTGTATACCATCAGTGATATGTGAAGCCGTGGTACTGACTGAAACGTGGTTAGATCCGTCCATCAACTCTTCCGAACTAGGATTATCATCATATAATGTTTACAGGAATGACAGAAATCTTGCTACCAGTTCTAAATCAAGAGGAGGTGGTGTCCTCATCGCAATTAAAAAGAAATTTACTTCAAGGAAATTAAACACAAAAAACAGTAACGTTGAACAATTGTTTATATTGGTGAAATGTAAAAGTGAGAAAATAATAATTAGTTCTGTATACATACCCCCCTCGGCCAACATTGTTGTCTTCAAAAACCATTATGAGGACGTAGAAATAATTAAAACAAAATATCCTAATGCCAAATTTATAGCCGTGGGTGATTACAATCTTCCAAATGTAAATTGGAATTTGCACGACCCCGAATTGTCGAATACTTGTAATACAACTATCTCGGAAAGTGAAAGAGTAATACTCGACATGTCAATATATTTAAACTTAACTCAACATAATCTTGTCAGAAATATTAACAATCGTGTTCTGGATCTCGTATTCTTCAATTCTCAATGTATCAAAGTGAGTAAGGCCATAGAAGTTGTCATACCCCCTGACGTCCATCATCCTCCACTAAATATTTGTATAACAAACTTTGGCGAAAAAACTCTGAAGTCCACTAGATCATGCTATAATTTCAAAAAGGCAGATTATTCGGGTATGTGTGACTCTCTTGCATTGGTTGACTGGTCTTTCTTAGATAGTGATGATTTAAATCATAATACTGAACAGTTCTACTTAATTCTCAGTAATAATATAAATCGCTTTGTCCCTTACACTCAATATAAGGAATCTAAATATCCAGTCTGGTTTAATAAAGATTTGATTAATTTAATTAGACGTAAAAAACAGCTCACAAACTGTATAAGGATCACGGAACATCGAAGTTGTATATAGAATTCTCTAAAATTAGGAGTGATTGTAATAAACTATCAAGGGCGTGTTATAACGACTATATTAAGCAGACAGAGAATGACATTTGTAATAATATAAAACGTTTTTGGCGATTCAGTAAAACATTAAGAAGTGGTGACTCTGATATACCAAATACTATGTATTTTGAAGACAGAAAGGCTGATGGCATCAAAAATATTGTCGATCTTTTTGCAGACTTCTTCAAGAACGTTTACGATAAAAGTCAACCCAATCAGTTCTCCTTACCTAACTATACTCCCAGTTTCAATATAAACCTGTCACATGTGCACATTGAACTAAACGAAATTATAAAACAAATTAAACTTCTAGATTCCAATAAAAATGCCGGTCCTGACAACATTCCACCATTACTCTTACAGAAGTGTGTCACCGTTCTCGCTTATCCCCTGTACACACTATTTAGTCATTCTTTGTCGAAAGGTATATTTCCTGATCTATGGAAACATAGTTATATAACACCTATCTTCAAAAAAGGGGATAAAAACGAAGTAACTAATTATAGACCTATATGCATACTGTCAACAATTCCAAAACTGTTTGAAAAACTGATTCTGGATAAAATAACTAGCTCATTTAAAGAAAGTATATGTCCTGAACAGCATGGTTTTATAACCGGCAAATCAACACTAACTAACCACATTCTGTATCAAAATTTCATTTCCAATGCAATGGCGAAGAAGCTTCAAGTTGACTCAATCTACACAGACTTCAGCAAGGCGTTCGACAAGGTTTATCACGCTATTCTTGTAGAAAAACTGTTTAAAGCTGGAGCTCGTGGAAATATGTTGCATTGGTTTATAAGCTATCTTTCAAACAGAAAACTTAGTGTAAAATTAAATGGGGAATCATCATATGTTTTTTTTTGCATCCAGTGGTGTTCCGCAAGGTTCCCATATCGGACCTATATTATTTATCTTTTTTGTGAATGACATTTGTAATATATTTAAAGATATCGACGTACTTATGTTCGCAGATGATTTGAAACTTTATAAAGCAATTCGAAGCCTGGACGACTGTTATATTCTCTCAGCAAACTTATCCAAATTAGTCGAGTGGTGTAGCGATAACAAGCTATACCTTAATGTTAATAAATGCATAACAATGAGATTTTTTAAAATAAAAAATCCAATTCTTTTTAATTACACAATCAATAACTTCATTCTCGAATCTGTTTCCGAAATTAATGACTTAGGTGTTACTTTTGACTCCAAACTTAGCTTCATACCACATATTGAAAATATCTCAAAGAAGGGTTTAAAAATGTTAGGTTTTGTACTAAGAGTGGCTAAAGATTTTACCGACATTAAAACATTAAAACTTCTATACACATCACTAGTGAGGAGTCAGGTTGAATATAACTCAACTGTATGGTCTCCTCACTATGACATGCATTCTCAAACAATGGAAAGAATACAAAAAAAATTCCTAAGCTTTTTAAATTATAAACTAAAAATACCAAAAGAACAATTGAACTACACTTATCTATTGCGATTATCTAATCTATTAAACTTGAGTGACAGAAGAAATATGTTCGATCTAGTTTTTTTATTTAAAATCTTACGTAATACAATTGACAGCCCTGAATTCTTGGCGCTCATAAATTTTAATGTGCCGGCGAGAAACACAAGATCAGTACTACCATTTTACTGTGGTAATACTACGACCAGGGCAGAATTCAATATACCACTACACAGAATCCAACACTTGGGCAATATGTATTCGCACATAGATGTATGGAATATGTCACTGACACAATTTAAAAATGAAATAATGAAGTCATTTATCCGTGATACAAGTACTCACTAAGGAATTCTTTGGTAAATTTAATAAACTACTCGTTCATCGACAAATTTGCTAAACTATCTCTACCTATCCTATTAATGTAATTAAATGTAATGTCTTAGTAAAATCATTGTAATATGTATTATAAACCATCATAACCTGTAGTATTATTTAGTTATATTTAAAAAAAAAATTATATATTTAATTTTCACTATAATATTAAAATCCAAATTGGAGTTCTGAACCCCTGCAACTTGCAGAGGTACTGGAGGTACCATCGATGTAGCGGTTTGCCACTTTGCGAAACTAATACTTACGTTTTATTAGACATGGTTAATGTTGCAATTTTGTAAACCTCTGATCACCTTACTTTAAAATTTTTGTTATTTGTATTTTTATATCATGTATGTATTTTTTTATCGTAACTTATCGTTATTATATCTTACTGTAATTTATGTTTTTGTTGCTTATATTTCTATTTAACTAATGTACTTTTTTATTTCTATTGTAATTTTATTTATATTATTTCCTTGTCATGTTAAAGATGTACTGCCTTTATTTTTTTATGTAAAAGCCCTCTGGGCGTATAATAAAACAAATAAATAAATAAATAAATAATGGCGACTTTATTATCGTAACATATTCTGTATTTTTTTTTACATTAGCTCCACATAGGTGGTACTGGGGAAAATAATTTCCCTCAGGGACTACATCATCTTAGAGCCTTAGACTAGGCTTTGTGGAGGTTTTTTTATGGAAAGGTATGAATCCATCCCTCCAACAGCAGTGCAAGGCGACGTTTGAGGAAACCTAGCTGGAGAGGTCAACCATTCTCTCTCGATCCGGCCCGCCATGAAGCAGGTGGGTAAACGCATCGGCCGCCAAGATCTGGTCAAACCTCACCCCATGTATTCCTGGGCACCCCTGCTAAGTCACAAAACGCAGCAAACCACTTTGGGTAACTTATGGCAAGAGGTTTTGGTTATCCAATAAATAGTTCCAGGGGCGACAGTACCCATATCCGCCTCTCGAAATGTGGGTACCGTGACTAAAAAACTTATTTATTTATATAGCAGTAGATTCTTTTCAATGCGACAATATTTTCACGAACTTGATTCTCATGCCAAACTTTTAATGGTCTCGTAACTTATTCTTGGATTGAAAAAAACAAGTGGCAAATATTTGACAAAACATTGATTCGTTATTATTTATTTTTGACTAGCTGACGCAATGAACTTCGTACCGCCTCAGAATCAATAACTGTTGTGTTAACTTATTAACTGAATTAAATTCAGTTTTTTTTTTATTTAGTTAAAAATTTACCCAATGAAGCAATTGTCGATGCGCAACTGTCCTTGTTTTGTTATAGTTAGTATCAGAGATGGCGTTGTGTACGGATTTATATTTTTTGTGATTTTCTTACCTTTCCGCTTATTTACGGGAAATGCGTTTCATTTTCTTTATACGCGTGAGGGAGATTAATTACAATTATTTTATGTTTCCTTTGGAGGGGTGCAGACATGCGTTCACCGTTTGTCTCATTTTCGACTTTTGACATATAATGTGTAAGAAAGAGGGGTAGCATTATATATAAGCAAAACAATCCGCGCATTGACACTCGACGTTTTTGAATTTTTGGAATTCACTCGCTATTCAAAATTATACTTATCAATCACAATATTGCAGCTCTTTCAAAGGATAAGAATTCGTTCCATACGAAATGTATGAAAATATGAATTTCACATCACTTTTTTTTCTTGATTTTTTCTAATGTTTTAATAGTTATTCTAACGCAACAAATCGATGATCATAAAAATCGGTCCAGCCGTTCTCGAGTTATAAATGGTGTAACTAACCCGACTTAGTTTTACATATTAAGATGTTGATAAGTAATTAATTATATTTCGAGTTTAAAGGAAATATTGTTTTTAAAATTACTTGTAAAACAAAAGATTCCATATTTGTGTATTGTTAACGTGTTTAATCCGTGGAACTTGGTAATCATAGGCCCTGAGGGAAATTATTTTCCTCAGGGCCTCCTCTGTGGATCTCTCTCATGTAAAAAAAAAAAATTTTGAAAAAAACAAATCTATGAAAATCGAATTTAATAATGTTAAATACATCCATATAATATTATTAATTTCTGCAAGAATTTGAGTATTTATTATTGTGACGGTTCCATGTCAACTCAGAAACACCCGAAAAAAGTAATTAAAAGTTATGAAAAAAAATTGAAAAATAGACCATAACCTGACTTAGCGTAAGCCATTAAACCATTTATTCACTACTTTTAACGACTTTTCAAAGGAGGTGTAGAAGTTGCATGATTCTGAGTTGTCCTGTCACCTATTGTGAAAGCTGTTCAAATTATCAAACTGTAGTTACGCCCCGTCACGCCGCGGAGGACAATATATTGAAAACACTGGACATTGCATGATTTAACATTTTTTTTTTTTACAGTGAATACCGCACAAGAATCTCAACTGCTCCCATCTGGAGCCAGTGAGACTATGGCATCCCCAATTGGGGTATGTTGTGAGGCTGAAGGTAGTGGGGAGGGGAAGGAGGTGGGGAAGAGGAAGGTTGGGAAGTACCTGGCTATTCAGATCTGGTCACTAAACACGGCTAAAGCCATTTTCAAGCAACGTTTCAATTCTGTTTGGTGGTCTTACACCAGGGCGATACTGATAGTGTCTTCCACTCTGGAACATGCCGCAAATATACTATATATTATTTTAAATGAATTAATTGTGAAATAACACAAATTAATCAAATAAAATTTATTTGCGCATGCCGGGTTCGAACCCGCGACCTCCGGAATGTGAGTCAAGAGTCTTAGCCACTGGACTACGGAGGTCGCCCGCCTCCATTGTTGGAATTACGTGTATAAGAAGATTAACGCCAAAGTTGAGTTAATATTTAATTTGGAAGACTTGAGAATTTTGGACTCTTTAGTACTGGATAATTTTCATGAAATGAACTTTACAAAAACTTAAAAATAATATAGTAGATATTAGCTGACCCGGCAAATGTTGTTCTGCATTAAAAATTATTTCTAGTCAATATTCTGGTTGTTAAAAAAAAAGTATTGTAAGTATGTGGGGATGGGATCTATGACAGAAAGAGGAATGGAGCACAATAGACGATGACTTCCGACAAAAACAAAAAAACACCAACCATTCATTTTCTGAATTAAATGCATTTTATTAAAGTAACTGGCATATTATTACGACGGATGTATCTTGTTGGATTTGTTCGTCTGTTATTTTTGCTCTACTATTTAGAATATTTGTTGCTTTCTTTGTTCGACGGCCCAAATGGCCCCCTTGCGTCTTGCTGGTATTGTTCACTGTAATACACGTACACACATAGATAAATTAAAATAAATCGTACAACATTTTGTACGCACTGCGTTGTGATATATACAAATGCCGAATGAAATGTCAAAATGACGCGACGCTTCTCGTGAATGACTTGCGCATGTATTCATGAAAGTTCGAAGAGGTGGTAACGTCATCTGTCATTCAACAACATAAATAATTTCGTTCTGTACGATATTCGAACGACGGTTAAATTTGTTCATCCAAAAATACCAAAATCGCGATTAAAAAATGAGAGGCTATGAGTAGGAGGATGAAAATTTGGGGTAATAGGTATTTTTTGAATCCAAAAAAGAAAACATTTTTTTGACAAAAAAATAGAAAAAGAATTCTGGATAGGGACACCCTAATCACCTAGCAGAATGAAATATACTTCACGACCTATTCTCATAGATTTATATATATACATATATTTGAAAATCACCATTATATTGTTCAAGCTTGTGAATTTATGAAGTATGTATATCGATACAGCCACACCGATGAAATGAAATTGAACTTATATGGGTCAATTGAAAAACCATAAACTCGCGCGCAAAGATATTTGGTGCAGTGTTTTTATCGGTGGGTACTGTAAAATCATTTTCTGGTCTTCGTTTAATTTAAAAATTACAACTTTGTGAATCTTTAGGGTTATAAGTCCACAGTTAACGTCAATCTTGGCCACCAGCCAAATTGTGCTGTATATGGGTATAGTGTCACTCTACTGTGAACTTCGATACAAGTTTGGTTCCACGTAACAGCGTTGTATAAATTTATGAAGTCGTTACGTATTTATGGGTTTAAATATCGCAAGAACGTAAAATTGCACAAAATACTCGTAACACTGAACAGTGAATAGAAAAGCACCCAGTTTATGGCTGTGTTGCATCAACTATGGCAAAATACACTTCTAAATTACAAACAGTGGGTTCAACGATCGTGAAGTATCAAAAAGTTGGACCCTTAAAAAATACAGGTATTCGCATATTCAAGCAGTCGACAAGAGTCTTATCCATTGAATAGCCCTCTTCACTAAAGACCAAATTCTTTAAAAGTTTTGTACCATCTAAGTTGCAATGAAAAATCTACGTCGCCCTTTAGTGGATTTTTCAGAAAACGGAGCTCTACAGATTATTAAATTATTTTTACATAGAAAAATGAAACAATACAACTTTGTATAAACCACTTATATAATGCGTAAATCCTACCGGTTTCGGAACAAACGTTCCTTCTTCAGGTAAAGCTTATACTAAATATACTTATTTTTACATAAATCGCATAAAATTAAATAACAGCTCTACTAACCATCTAAAAATTCACTTTGTTGTCTTCTAACGCAAGAAATATTGCGAATTGTTAGGAAGACCCGTTCGCACTGGGCAAGTAGTTAAGAGGGCATTACCAGAGAAAGCCGGAAATACGTCATTTTCAAAAAAGTTTTTAGACGTATTGACTCTTTTCCACAAAAAATTATAAATGGATTTCGAAAGATTGTTCTTTTATCTAGCATAGTTATGTAATAAATTTTTAGATTTTTTTTTAATTTTTAGTATAATAAGGTTATTCCATAGGCCGTTGGCAGATTTGTTATATTTTCAAAAAAGTTTTTGTATTATACCACACCCATTTCAAATAATGTAATCATGCAGTAAAATAAATCAATATATTATCTAGCAAAGTTATGTATTAGAATTTTAATTTTAGTTTCAATAAAATCATTAAAAAATATGTACGTACATGTGTTTCTTGACGAAAATTGGTCCATTTGTGTATTTATTTGCGCACTTACAAACTAATATATTTCAAATTTTTTTAACATTCTTATTAAATTTAGACATTATTGAAAAATGATAAATACTTATAATCCAAAAATAACTACAAAAAGTACACTATTTTAATAGTTTTATCATCACGCCTTTCAGTATTTTTGGATGAAGGTATAAATTAAAGCTAATTTGGATTGAAATAAATTCGATATTGAGTTATAATTTTAAAAAGCTGGTACGGAGAATAATCAATCTTTCTCATTGTAACCGCCCTGCACGATCGGAAGGACAACTTTCGACGAAATGTGGATTTTCGTCCGCTGGCTGGTTAAACGCTCTTAATTGGAGTAGTGAGTATATTAGTAACTAAACGCGTCCGAACACCACAATTATAGTAGAGTAGTTTTTTCAGCTCTTTAGTGGAGTCAATACATTTCTTTCTATTTTTGCGGGAGTAGCGAGTTCATTTGTAGGTGCAGAGATATGTCGTCCCGTTGGAACGAAGATGCCACAAAAAAATTATTTATTTTTGCTGCTATTCATCTCATTTCATGTCCATAGTTTATTTAACTTCATCTCACTAATTTATTCTTCCATCTCTTTTAAAATAAGAATTACTATTAGCTTAATCATCAAATTTACTTTGTTGCATTACAGCTCGTCATCTTGCGTCGCTCACTAATGGACTGTACTCGACCGTAGTGCGAAGAACTATCAAATAGCGACTAAACTACTTCCCATGTGCGATCAAGCAATTAGTTCTCTTCGGATAGTATGGAAAAAAAGGTGTCAACCAAAGATATTCAAATACAGAAGAGATATGCTATGGTGTCCGCGCAACTGTCGCCGGACTACGCGCTAATTAGCGTAGTTTTCATACAAAAAGAATTTGTTCATTTTGTTGATTTTTTGAAAATGTGCATTAATATTGGTTAACAATATATTTTGAATAAGGAAAGAATTCGTTCATTTAGTTTAACGTTCGTTTGGTTTATTCGTTAATTATTTGTTCTTTTAGTTTATTTGTTAATTAGTAAACAATATCGGCGACACCCGGAAGCGCAGACCCACATAGTAAAAACAGCAGATAGCACATCTACTTATATTTCAATATCTTTGGTGTCAACTGACCCGTGAAAAAAAGTTCTTAGACCTTAAGTTATATATGAAAATACGTACCTACTGAAATTTTAGATATTATAATAAATTGTTTCCTCTGGTTTCTAAATTAAATATTAAATAGTTAAAGCAAAAAAAAATTGTATCGTTCTTACATTTTAGAGTATTATTTGTCTCTGTGTTATGGCGGTTATGATGTTTACGGATCGATATTTTATTTTATATGCATGATAATAACAATAATTTATTTACCCAATATAGATTAAGTTATAATATTTTACATCGTATTTAAATTAGGTAAATTTGAAAGCCATAGTTAAAAATTGATGAAGGGAGATTAGGTACTTAAAGTGTAAAATGTATAAATTTGATTTTTTAAATGTATTACAGACTAGCTGGTACCCGGCATGTTGCTATGCCATTAAATAAAGAAATTATTTCTCCCAGCGTGTACTTTCCCATTCGTCCCGTTCCCCTACCGCCTCTCCTTCCTCTCCCGCGTTCCCACTCCGCCTCCTTCCCTCTCCCCACTCCACTCCCCCCTTCCCTCCTTCCGCGAGTTCCCCCCTCTCCCTCTTAATTTCCCACCCTTCCCCCAACCTTCCCCTCCCCATCACCCCTCCCCCTCCCCCTCCCGCATTCCATGCATTCAGTCCCGGTAGTTTTCAGTTTTCAAACAGCTCGCGTGCCACCTCCTGCACTTTTTTGTACAAATTTCATAATGCCAGAGCTCACCAGTTTTGTGCAGTCGTTTGGAAGTTATGCACGTAAATACATTTCGGCGATTCATTTTTATTTATATAGTTAAACTAAGATGCCTGAAATAAAATTTCCCGCAAATATATCTACATCGTTTCCATGACAACGAATTGTTTTGCTTTTCGTCTGACGTTTGCAATAACACGCTTATGTTAGGAAATTTATTTGACAGTACAAGTATTAATATTTATATTTATAATATCGTCACGCCAAAGCTTACCATTATATGTAGCGTATTTGTTATTCTGATGTATGAGCTATATTATTCTAAAGTTTTATTAATATCCATTCAATTATTTGTGCTTTTTGTAGTGGATCAAAAATAGTTTGAGCACATCCACCCCAAATGATAACATTGTATACTAGTATAAACCTTACACATTTTCCTGATTACCATTATTTGAAAACATGGCAAGTTTTGAGCCCGGGTTCAGTCACCGAAGCTGTTCATTACGGTTCCACGACAACTCAGAATGATGCAAATTCAACATTCCTTTGAAAAGTCGTTTAAAGATTTGAAAAAAAGAAAAAAATATATAAAGCCCGTAACCTAACCAAACGTAACTTATTTAACCATTTTTTTAAAGTGAAAACTTCTTTGGCACCATTGGGATTTAAAACTCGATGAAACGAAATATCGACACTAAAAAGAGACAAACACATACATTTATAGGATTTAGCCTGCAAGATAATGAGATGGAATAATCGATCTCCTATTTGTTTCGTAGCCTCCCAACTAGGGTTGCCATCTGTCCGGCTTTAGCCGGACATGTTTGGCTTTTTTAGGTCGTGTC
Source organism: Limnephilus marmoratus (assembly GCA_917880885.1). Lineage (NCBI taxonomy): Eukaryota > Metazoa > Arthropoda > Insecta > Trichoptera > Limnephilidae > Limnephilus > Limnephilus marmoratus. Next base: position 19,625,548 of record OU862921.1, on the reverse strand, counting down.
CGGCTAAATATTTATATGTCCGGCCGGTACGGCTTTTGTTAGGCTTTTTGTTAGTGTAACGCGGTGCATGCAGTGCCTTCAGAACGAACGCAATGCAAGCTACGCAAGGCCAAGGCGTAAGGGTACGAACAGGTACAAAGCGGGTTTCGGTTTTCAGATTAACGGCGTTCAGTGCCCTGTTCCACCGGCGGCAGTTGACGCCGAGATGTGGACAAACAGAACGCGGATAAAACTTGCGCTACCTGCGCTGTAGCATGACAGCAGCTGTCAGTTTTTACGAACTGTCGAGTTCGTAGATGACGATTATTTACTCTTGGAGAATCCTTTCTTAAAATTAAGGAATAAAACAATGGTATTTGGTAATTGGTATCTTTAAATATGAAAAAAACCTCAGGAGAACATGATAATATGTTAAGTACGTGCCTGAAAGAAATTCACTTGTGACATTTGAGGTTATTTCAAAATGTTATCTTTTTGATTTCATTCCATCACTTGTCAACAACATTTCTGGTGGTATGGAATGTATTTCTTTTATCCCAGATTGGCGATTGATTGAAAATAGCGGCAATTAACAGGTCGCTCATTTTGATATCAGATTCTGACCGGCGTCACCGGCGAGCAGGAATTAAGAATTCGTTCCGGTAAAGCTTATCCGCGCCGCCTCGCGCGGACATAAATCTGAACCTGCCTTCACAATGTTCGGCCTGATACGTTGACATACAAACATTTTTGTCAGCACGCCTGCGCCAGTCGGCCGCCCATGTGCCGACTAATCAGAAAACCGAAACCCGCTTTGTACCTGATCGTACCCTTACACTGAAACGCTGTCCGAAACATTGGCTAAAGGATGAGGTAGCGCAACACGGCATAACACCCCAAAAATAAATAATTAAAATACTTTTGGCCGTGAAAATCTAAAATCATATATATGTTATTTTGTTTGTTTTATAAGCTTTTTATGTTATGTCTACAGACAGAAGACTCAATATTTTGTATTTTGTTATTGACATGCCAATTCTATATTTATGCCAAATGATGACAAGAATAAGACTGATTAATGATTGTTGTTAACAACTGTAACTTGTGACGGATTTTTTATTATTATATATAAAGTTTATGTCCAAAATTACGTACGTACGTCCGGCTTTTAGGGCAAAATGTCCGGCCTAATACAGCGCAGAGTCAGGCTTTTTTTTATTTTAGAAGATGGCAACCCTACTCCCAACTCATGTCTAGTTTAGTTAGTCATGTTTCAAAGGAGGTGTTGAAGATGCATGATTTTGAGTTGTCCGGTCATCGTCCATTATATCTAGTATTTAGCAAGAATGTAAAATGGAATTTTAAATTTCCGAGATTAATAATAACGAGTATGTTTAGGTGTTTTAAATAAAATAAAATAAAACAATCTTCCTGATCACAAACTTAGGTTACTCTAAACCTAAGATGTCCTGTATTTTAATGCTGTAAATGGACGCTAAAGATAAATGAAACTGTTCAAATAAAAGCCCTTTAAAAATAAAATTGGTGAATGTAAAAATCACATTTTTAATGGAAATATCTTTATGTAATGTACAATTGTACAATCGAAAAGAACGAAGGGTATTCAATTTCACATTGTAACGCTCTCACAAACCAAGTCGGGTGTGATAAATAGCGTGTGTTGTTTTGTAAGCAACCTACATATGTCCGAATATGGGAAATAAAGACTTAAGATTTCGTAACTTATTTTCCATCGAGGGGTTTTTGGTGTTTACGACGGAGGTGGTCGATAAATCCCTGCGCTTTCGCCGAGTCATTATTTTCTTCCACTTCTCGGAACGTGTAGTATTATTTTCTTTGAGAACGAAATGCTGGCCGGAATGTAAAATTAAAATTTCGGACTCAGGGTGATTTATAAAGAGACGCCCTGTCTTATAATGTACAAGTTTTACAGTCAAGGATTTTGTTTTCACTCCTAGTAAATTTCAGTACTCGTCATAATCTTCGCTATAATATTAAGTAAGCAATAATATAACTTTTATTGAAGTGAAACTTCTTTAGCGCCGTTAGTGACTTGAAATTCGGGTGAAACGGAAATGCGTCACAACTCAGTTCTATACAAATACTCGGTTCTAATATTACGCGGTAAATTTGCGCCTTGGCGCATGCCTTCCATAGAGTAGTTGGCAAGGTGCTTGACAAGTCTCAGCGGCCAGAGAGAAACAGAAATCAAGCAAACGCGGGTTCAAATTCAACGAAATCCAAAAAAAAAACATTTTTATTTTGTGAAATCAATATCCAATCTTCAAACCACTTTTAAAAAACAAGCAAAAGAAAAGAAAGCGACATCTAGCGAATTTCTAGTTTCACTTCTACCGCGTGTGAATTACACACTATAATTTTTTTTTTAAAGAATGACAAACCGGGTTACGACCACCCTGACAATATTTGAAAATCTTCTATTACCGCCACTAAATGCGAAAAATGCTACTTGTGTCGTGGTGGGGGACCTAGTCAGCCGAGAACACTATTTGAAATATAACTAACGAACCAACTAACCAACACACTTGTTTCCCTGCAGAATTTAGAGTATAAACCGCCAGATAACTCTGTCCTGGCACACAGTCCTTGCTTTATTCACATTCAGACATCGTCCGTACAAACTCTTCTGTTAACTAGAATCTAGACCACCTGCATGTTGAATTACACAGTTTGACCACCTATTTCGTGGTGGGCCGAAAAAAAGGAGAGACTGGTTCAGGGAGACCTTTGAACTTCTCCAGCCGGATTCTCTCTACCAATCGCCTTGCAACGCAGTGGGAGTGATGGATTCGTACTTCCGTCATCCCCGAACACACCAACCTTTAAATTCCTACCTACCCCTCATACATTTTTCCTTCCCAGAACTTCCTCTCGGTCCTTTCCCTGAAAAAACCCTCAACCCAGCAACCCTAAAGATGACATAGTGGAGTTATTTATTTGATACGGTCACATCCAGTAACAGATTGAGCGTAGTGAATTCATGTTTTAACTTGAATTCATGTAAATTTGTTGGTTTCGTTCCGGTTCCGATTATTTCCCAGGACCTCAACACTCCCAAACGAAGTTTTCCAAATAGAAAACCGGAACTTAATAACAGTTTATTGACTGAGCGCAGTTCTGTTTCAACTCGTCCACTTGGCATTTAATCTCTATGTAAAATTGCACGTTCCGGTTCCGATTCAAGATGGTGGTCGTCTTATTGATTCAGTAAAGGTTCTTTATACAAGTTCATTGACTGAACGCAGTTCAGTTTCAACTGCCCTCTTTGCATTTAGTCTCTCTGTAAAATTCTCTATGAGTTCCGGTTCCGATTCAGAATGGTGGTCCTTTTAATTATTCAGTAAAGATTCTTTTTTTAAATGTGAATCGTCGTCTTTATTATTAAGGTAAGCATTTAAGTACCTCCATACAGATTTAACGTAAGAAAAAAATGGAAACATATTTGTTTGGACACGAGGTCTACTATTCACAAAACTACGGGTTTACAATTTTATTCTCATTGCTGATGTATGATTTTCAACCATTTTTTAATAAGTATTGAATCCCTTTCCATTTTATTTTCACTGTTTATCTCAAAAAATAATTTATTTCAATCACAGAACTCGCTTTGAAATTTATGTTGCGTTCAAAATAAGGTTAGGAGGAACCAAGGTTTAGGGCTCTTCTGTTATACGACGTCCTTTATCGTACTGATTTGGACAGATGGAGGTCCGCGGTAAGCACTTGGACCCTAATAAAAGTACCATCTGTTTTGGCGATACAGTCGATACTTCGCGTTTATCGGTTTGAAAGGGCAATTTATGGATTTGGCATAAATACATTTCTGTCTCTATTAAATAACATGGTTGATTTTGGAGGATGTGAAGTCATTAAAGTTTGTTTTGAGACCTAATTTTCCAAAGATGACGTATACACCGAGAGATATTATTGCCCTTAAGGGGTCAAGCACAAATCAAATCGGATCAATGGGCTATATCAACGATAATTTTATGTCGAGTTCAGCGTGTCGATAGCCCAGCCGATATTGACAATGAAAAAAATAGAATATCGGTCTAAAATGGCGGATATTTATGGTATCTATAGTCAATCCTAAACGCCAAATGGATACGTTAAAATACGAATAAATTAACAATATTGTTTTTAAATATGCTCACTTAATTATAAATTGCCAGTCCGCATGTACTTTTTGATACTAAAAAGAGAGTTAATTGGTCAATAAGGTCTTTTTTAATGAGATGAATTCTGCACAACAGTCCTTACTGCTCCCGTCTGGAGCCAATGAGACTATTGCATCCCCAATTGGGGTACGTTATGTGGCTGAAGGTAGTGGGGAGAGGAAGAAGATGGGGTAGAGGAAGGTGGGGAAATTCCTGGCTATTCAGGTCTAGTAACCAATCACGGCTAAAGCCATTTGTAATTTTCAATTCTGACAACGTTTCAATTCTGAATTGTGGTCTTACTTATGATGGTCCTAGGGCGATACCGATAATTTTGATACTTTTGCGGAACAGAAAGCTCAGAGCAAAGAATTTCATTAATAAATATGTTCTAAAGATTAAATTGTTATTTCATTATAAATACGTAATACCTTTGCTTTCAAAAATTAAATTTATTGGATATTTAACAAAAATGCACACCATAGTAGTAATACTATAGACCGATTTCAATTGCCACCACCATCGCACGATTATTCGAATGTCTACTACTAAAGCAGATCGGACCCAGCTTGGAAACTAATGACAACCAAATGGGCTTCAAAAAGCAAATGTCTACCGATACTGCTATATTTACTGTGAAAAGAACCCTGGAATACTACAGGAATAAAAAGACCACCACATATGCATGCTTTCTAGATCTGAGCAAGGCCTTCGACAGGGTTTCTCACCCTCACTATGGGATAAACTCAGGGAAAGAGGCATATCACCGGCGGTGATACATATCCTCGACTCGTGGCATAGACAGCAGGAAAACTTAGTAAGGTGGAAAGATGGACTCTCCGAACCTTTCTTCCTGAAGAGTGGCATCAGACAGGGAGGATGCATGTCCCCGATATTGTTCAACCTGTACATGGACGAACTCACCGACAGGCTAAACAATGCAGGGGTAGGCTGCCAAATTGGAGGACAGTGTCTGAACAACATTAGTTATGCGGATGGCACCATCCATAAGGGGCCTACGTATTCTTCTAAAGATCTGCGAAGAGTTTGCTGAAGAAACAAACATGCTGTACAACCCCACTGAAACGGCTCCACTGGTCGTAAAACATGGACAAGGAACAAAAAATATTCCTCCAGCTACCCTGAATGGTGTGAACCTGCAGGTGACTAAAGAAACTAAATACCTTGGACACATAATCACCAGTAATCTGATGGATGATGATGACATCGATAGGCAAAGAAGAGCTCTCAGTGTAAAAGCAAACATGCTCAGTAGAAGATTCCGCCTTTGCAGTACTGCTGTAAAAAGGACGCTCTTCCTTTCCTTCTGCGCAACACTGTATACGTGTGAACTCTGGGCCAACTACAAGAAGAGTAGTATAGAAAGACTTCGGGTTCAGTATAACAACGCTTTCCGCATAATGTTTGGTCTCCCCTGATATTGCAGAGCTTCCCGGATGTTCACGGAGGGCCGAGTTCCTGGCTTTGCAACCCTTATTAGATCCAGGGTGGCAGGAATTAGGGAAAGGATAACCAGCTCTGGAAACATCCTCGTCATGGAAGCCCGCCTCAGTCCATCATCCAGTATTGATGCACACTGGAGAAAAATACTGGCTCCTTACATGCTCACAGAATCCTGAAAGCTTAATACTATTATTTCTTTTGTTTTCCTTTTGCTACTATTAGCTTATTATCTTTTTTTTTATCTCGTGTACTTTCATATCCACCTTCTTCTTCTTCTTTTCCCCTTTCAGATACTTTGTGTATATATGTGTATATTATTCCCTTGTGGAATGTGTGGGATTGCACTCTCCTCCCCAAATACTGGATTAAACATTTATTTATTTATTTATTTTAATGCTGTTGGATAACTCCTTAAGTGATTTATTAAAATTCAATTACAACGTGACGATTTTTACTGTGGGGGCCCCATCCAATGAATTTGCCACGGGCCTCAGATGGTATAGTTACGCCACTGATTTAGGTGACATTTATATGAAAAGGTTATCGAATTACATTTGTTTACGCAATGAAATAATATATTTTGTACGCAATTTTCACTAATTTTATTACAATCTTCTTATAATTCCATATACACAATTCAACTTATGCATTTGTATATTTTCATATCGTCAGCGGAAAGAATGAAACCAGAAATGATACCTTTTATGTCATTGAAATACAAAGTAATGAGCATGGATCCTAAATGGGAACCTTGAGGTACTCCCGAGGTAATTGTTAATATCTGTGTCATGTAACTTTTTAGGGAAATGTCTTGTCTTTTTCGATGTAAGATGAGAACCGAATGAGAAGATTTCCACATAAACCAACTTTTTCGAGTTTATTAGAGTTAGATTATAAGTTACCTTGATTCACCTTGTCGAAAGCTTTAGGTTAGGTTAAGCTATTATTACAAATACTGTTTAAAAAGCGAAGGCTACTGCCATCTAGCGTAGCATTTTTGTAGCTTGTGTTTTAATTACAGATTACAGGCTGGCCACATAGAGTTTTACTGATTATAATAGTCGATAAAGCAGATTTCTGTATATCTGTATCGTATTGATAGACTGACACAAGTAGCTTGATGTTTTGTTTGTATGGGAAATTTAGGTTATAAATAATATGCTTTTTAGGTAAAAGACCTCTCTTAACTCTCTGATCTCCTGTAATACAGCTAGAATTAACTAGCAAGTGGTCGAGTGACCGAATTCAGTGCTTCTCGGGCCGGGAAAAACATTATTGTAACATGTGCTAAGTGAATAAACGAGTTGAAATTCGCCATTGAAGTAAGATGTTTTCATTTGAGTTCTTCTGCCATAAAACCAATCTATAACAGATACTAAACATCGGAGTGCATTTGTACATTTAGTATTTTAAAAACGAAACACAGGACATTACATTTATATATTGTCGAAAAGTAACTCTTAAGGGTTTTCAATAGAATGCAGAGGAGCTCGAGTAAAACGTGACTTGACTCTGAATGTAATTTATTACTCCTTGCAAAATTCAAACTAAATTCCTGTGCGTTTTCCTTTAGATATGCTTTAGTAACTTTTCCAAGAGGTACGTGGGGTCATAGCCTTTTCATCACTTGAATGTTCTTGTTATTGGACTAGGCAGTACCTAAAATACGTTACATATCGACCTTTTTTCAAATTGTGTATCGGTTTCACCTTTCGAGGGCGTAGTCAGCATTTAAAAGGATATGAGATGGGTAGAAGAGAATGTTCAGAATGAATATTAAGAGAAAAAGAAAGGAAGGGTCAACTATCGTAATATTATGTAGGTAGAGTCACGAGGGGTAACCGTACGCGGAGTGTAAGTGTTCGCAGTGATGTTTCCTACAAGATCGTACTTATTTCGCGCCCGTGCGTTCCTTAATTATGTGGCCTTTTGGGTTGCATTGAATCAGGATATGATACAGTGAATCCTAATTTGAAGATGAAAATTGGTAGGTAAATTACTTTTTTTCGTGAAATTTTCAACTCCGTTACCGATGTGTGCTATTTTGTAACCAACTGCGTCAGAGCGATTTCGTCTATGATAATTTTTGGTGTAATATTGTTGGTTACACGGGTGCAAAGTGGTAATTATAATAAAAATAACCACTGATCTGATTTTTAAAGTTTATTGAATTTGGGTGTGATGGGGTGAGCGTGCTAAGGTAAGCGTACGCAGTTGGATGAGTGCGAACACTTATCCCTCTACATAAAATTGATTTTGTAGCATAATATTTCAACTCTCGTTATCAATAATTAGCACGGATATTCTGAACAATCAGATCTCTTGCTGTGCTGAAATACATGCGGCACTGAGGAGCCCACAAACGTCTGTCAGTCCTAAAAAATATTATTCGTCTGGTCCTTACTGATCCGTTTTAAGATGTAATTGAAGTTCAAGCCAGCTCCCCATCACAAGCTCAGTCCTTCACGTCCCAATATTTAATATAAGTCCTCGGCCAAAGCAACACATACACAAAAACGAAGAAAACATGCTTGCAAGTCTAAAATAATTACCTCGAGTCCCTATAAAAAGAACTTCAGCAGAAACAGAGAGAGGCCGATGAAAAATGGTCCAAAAACCGATAAATTAAATTATGAAAATCCGATGACCACCTCATTGCAAGAAAACCGCACCACAAAAAATCACTACTACAAAGTTTTAATGCGGTAGATTCCAGAGTGCATAACTGTTTTAAGAGCACAAAAATAGGCTTGTAAGAACTATTTTTGCCCACAATGCAAGGAGAAATATCGAGATCCACCAACAGAAGATTGGATAGAATGTATTCTGTGTAAAGCATGATGGCATGAGAACATGAGAACTGCACAGACTACGATAAGGAGCAATTTAAGTGTGATAATTGTAATTGGGGTAACTGTTCGCGGTGAGTACACTTACCCTGCGGTATGCGAATACTTACCCCACACACGGGGTAAGTATACACAATAGACATGCACGTAAACTTATTTATACAACTTTTTGATTTATGAACCGTGTGAGGTTTTATGTTTATTTGGGATGTCTGAATAATCAATCATATTAATAAACAGAATAATTGAGTAAAATACCTAAAGATTTTTAATACAAAAATCCCAATGTAAAAATTACGGTTACCCCACGTGACTCTACAGGATGTTCCGCGTCGTACCTGACTCATTAATATTGTTAGAATTGATAAGCTTCCGGATTCCACAACGTAATACTAGAAGTCAAGATTTATTTCAGTGTAGAAATTCTGGAACTAACTACCATATGTATTCTTCTTTGCCCAGAATACTAATGGAGGGAAACAATTATACCAAGTCAGTGGACATCTTCAATTTATGTTTAAACAAATATAAAATATTGTTACTGAAACAGTTCAGTCATGTACATTGAATGCTTTGTATTTTCTTATTATTCATATGTAATGTAAAAGCCCCGAAAAAGGGCGTTAATAAATAAATAAATAAATTTTAACCAGGGTTTCCTCACATTGCATTTAAAATGTTAATGAAATGTTGGTTACAACCTAAATCTACGTTTTTAATCGCTTCAATTTTTTGGAGTAACCTTTGGAAGCCTGCGAACCCCATTGTACTATTTAATCAGATGATAATATTAACGAAAATTCTGAATGAATAAATATGAAACTGAAAAAGACAGAGTAAATAGCCAACGGTCATAATGGGGAAACGAATCTTCATTCTTACCGAGACAATGTTCTAACGCCAGATTTCAATTGCTCAATCGGTAGATAATTATCCCGGTAAAGTCTCGATTATATTGAGCGAGTTTACAAGCTACTATCTACTAAGTTTTAAAGCGGGTGAATCGGCGAGTGAGATTGTCATGATGACACATGGACAATCCACTCGTAAACTCGCTTAATGTTATCGAGGCTTAAGACAGAAGATGATCTGGTTTCAATTCTCAGTTGCGACCGTCACCTTTTGTTTCTTTTTCATATTTTACTGAGATTTTTTAATACTCTCGAACTACCTGCGAGCATGTTCTACAAAGTAGGCACACAGGGTACAAAGTAAGCTAATGGAGATTTCTCAATGGTCTTAAACAAGAATTCTCCGCATTTTACATGTTTATTACCCAGTTTAAATATAATCCTTAACGACATTACAATGCTTGTAATTTTACTAAAATAAATGAATAACGTCGCCGGCGAACACCTACCCTTGCACGAGTTTCCGTAGTACAAGAACAATATACTTCAAACGACACAATTATAATTCTTTTGACAGCTATTTTCTCCCATTCTAAAATGTTTATTTCATCATGAAACAGTTTGTGTATATATTGGACACAAAATGCGTCTTTAGGGGTATCTCTCAACGCATAAATACATAATATCAATTTGGGATATAATTGATTGAACATTATGCTATGTTTATCTTTGAACAGGTATACATATGTATAAATTAACAATTCAAAATAATAGATTAAAGTTGGTAATACGTAAATAATACAAGTGTTCAGTTCTGTGATGTATTGCATTAATATATATATATATTTTTTTTTTTAAAATTTATTTTAGCATATAAAATATAATATACATTTAGATAATGTAGTAATTTGCGTACATGTTCATTTTAAAATACGTTAATACCACTCTTCCATGGAAGCATTAGCTTGTGTCTGGAAGAGTAGTGTACATTTTTAATGCTATATTTAAGTTCTTAAATTACAATGTGAATGTAAAAAACAATAAGTTGTAAGTTCGGTGATATGTAAATAGTTGCTAAAAACAATACAAAATTTAACTTATTTGAAGAACAGAGTATCACTTGGAAACTGAGTTATAAGTAGTTGTTCTTGAGATTAGATTAGTCGGAAACTTTTTTTTTAGTTTTTTTTTATTTATATTATCTTTAAAATATTTTTTAACAGTGTTTATTAATTGGATTTTATCATTAATTTTTCTAATTTCATCCGGTAATCGGTTGAAAATAAGTCTTCCTTGATAAGTATAATAATTTTGTGCAAAGGAAGTGTTTAATTTTGGGCATGAGAAAATATATTTATGTCTAGTACGGTTTTCAGTTATAAATTGATATTTTTCTTTTTCTTTTATAGTTTGAATCAATGCATTTCTATTGTATAGATCTGTGAAAGATGGTACTTGGAATTCCTTAAATAATTGATCCGTTGGGTAGTCCGAAGGTTTTTTCAATATGATTTTAATTATTAGCCTCTGCACAACTTCAATTGGGGAAAGATTAGTTTTGTATGCGGATCCCCAGCTAATGATAGCATATTGTAAAGTTGATTGAACCAAAGCGTAATATATTAGATATAAGTTTTTTACAGATAAAAAATTTCTGATTCTTAAAAATATATAAATCAATTTTCTAATTTTTTTTACAACTTGACAAATTTGTTCCTTCCATTTCAAATTTTTATCGATAATGACTCCTAAATATTTGATTGTGTTTGTTGTTTTTAATATTGTGCAGTTTTGGATACAATAATTTTTACTATGTGTTTTGGAATTATCATGGATGATGATGTCAATGTTTTTAGGGGTATCATTTTTGTGTATTGCAAATGGAATTACAAATGTTTTATCACCATTTAGTGATAGTAAATTTACGTCGACGAAATTCTTTAAAATATTTATGTCTTCGGTGGCTTTAAATGTTACTTTTTCCCAAGTTTTATCGCTAATTATTAATACCGTATCATCGGCATATGAAGTAATTTGGCCATGTAGTGGTTGAAAAAAAATGTCATTAACATATATGGTGAAAAGGATTGGTCCTATTACTGTACCTTGAGGGATTCCAAAGTCTGATATTTCTTTATCGCTATTAATCTGATTTATTTTTACGACTTGCTAATCAACAGTGAAAATAAGAAAATATCGTAGCTTCCCACTTTAATTTTAAAAGGAAAATACCAATTACTTATAAAACGGACACACTTGCGACATCTATCGGATCAAAGTAAATTGAATTCTTGTTAACAGTAGGGGTCTATAAATTAAACAGATTGAGATGAGTATTGGTAAAAAATCACAGATGGTATTAAAAATCGCCACGACGCAGGGGCATTCCCTTTCTATTAGGCCGGAAAATAAATAGTGGAAACTGACAACCAATCAGGGCGAAGCAGAAAGCTATAAATAATTAAAGAAACCAATCACAGAGTGAAGGGCGTATTCATATTTTGAACAAAGAGATGAACTTTAGACTAGGCAATTAGTCAGAGATTTATGGGAAAAAAATCATCATCAACCGAGAGATCACCGCGCTATATGTAAACAGGGTCCCACGCTCGGTGCATCTGGTACAATGACCCTAGATGTAAAGTAAACAATCGGTGCAATGGAGGTAACGACAACCGCAGTTAACGAACAAATAAATCCATATTATGTTGAAAAAATTATGCAAGAAAATAACAAGAAAATTATAATAAGAGGAAGATTAAAGAAAAGACGTGGAAAACATAGGAAAAGCTACGTGAAAACCAAAAGGAGGCCAGATTCAGAGGAAAACGTACGTTTGATATTTAAAAGGAAGAAAAACGCTGGAAATTAGGAATGTCACTTTTAGATGAAGCAATAAAGTCAGGGAAAACGATTTGAAAAGAAAATCTAATGGAAAAAATGGACGTTTAAACGGAAGTGTTTATTGAACAATATAAGATTTCGACTTAATTTTGCATTTTCAGACGAGTTTAAATAGATATCGTTATATATTTGAGATAGGGTGGTTATTCTAGTTATATTACGTTAGATAAAGTCAACGGAAGGAATTGTTTTACGTCAGTTGTTTGAGGAGAATTCTATGGGAGATAGGATAGATTGGTGAGGAACGATAACGTTATATGAGTTGACGATCTCACACATGATTCTGTTGTTTAAACATTAAGAAAACTGACATGATTCTAGGTGATTAAACCCATTTTAATGGCTTTTGGGACAATAAAAATTATCATTGGCTTTATGAACGGTTTACATTAACTAAAACGATTATATTTTATTACCCTCGAATAAATGCGGAGTTATTGATCAGTACATCGAAACCCAGACATAAACACATGTCAAATCTTAAATTAATGTGGATTTTCGGTAAGACGGAGACGGAATTTGGGGGACGACCCATATGAAGTAATAAAATTGACATATATTTAAGGGCCAAAGTGGAAGTATCTCCTATAAAAATGTGAAAAATGATATTAATTAATAACAAATAGAAAATGAGATTTTCTATTGAGGTAACAAACATCAAAAAACGATATGGATAGGAGAGTAATGTACGGTGAAATTATGGGGGAGTAGATACGACAGAGGAAAGCAAGAAAAATCTTAAATTAACAATGAAAAAAAATAAATACGGCTTGAAATATAAAAATTTATAGGGATTTGGACAATAACGTGAGAATAATGGAGGAAATTCGTAGGAAGAATGTCGTGGATAAAAGAAAATTCTGGGGAAAAGGGAAAATTCAGATATACGACGTAAATAGAGAAAATACGGGTTTTGAATAGAAAGATTCATACAAGTAGCAGTAAAATGGAGTGGAATTTATTAAAAATTACAATTCGAAATTGCGTAGTAAAGATTTCGATATGCATTTGATCATGATTTGCGAGAGATGCGGAAAAATTGAGACGTACATATAGCTATCAAAGATGGACCTTTTACGAATTAAGAAAAAAGGAACACAAAATCATGAAATTCAATCAAATTTTATATGAACAGCGAGACAAAGGAAATTAGGGGTCAGCTAACAGACATTAACTGAATTCGGGCCTTGAAGATATGGTAACGCGAGACAGAAAGCAATGATACCATGGAAAAAGGACTTAAGTAACATTACTCGATAATAGTGAAAGAATTTCAAATGATTACGAGTTGATAGACATGGGATTGTTTTGTCACAGGAAATTCAGATACAATCTTTTGGACCTGAGAGGGGGTATATCAATGAGAACAGACGTCATTTGAGGGCAGTCAGCGCGGGTTTTTGAAAAATTGAAGTTGGTGAGACGCGACGAAAACGTTCGGTAATTTACTTGTGAAAAGCTAAAAGTGCTGTGACTGCTAATCTGGAACAATGTTGTAAAAAGAATTGTCGCGAGGTTTCTAAAGTTTAATTACCAAAAGTAGTAAGCGTTGTAGAAATTTCTAGTAAGTCTTTGTTTTTGTTAAGCAAGCACGGCGAGTATTTAATCTTTTTTAGTAGTATTTATGTATGTGAGAGAGGATTGTTTTTGCATGTATCTGCCGAACGTCAAACATATTAATTATAAACGAATAATTTCGATTTTGTAATAATGTAGCCTAAGTATTATCTTCATATTAGTTTTCTGTGCCTTCATGATTGGGTCTAATGCAGATGAAATACCACCTCCCCATGCTATGATACCATACTCAATAATAGAATGACAGACTGCAAAATACATACTTTCCAAGTGTTTTTATGATTTATACAGTTTGTCAGTCAAGAATTTATGTATCGTTAAAAAAGTGAATGGTTTTTTCTAATTTTGTTTGCAATTATTTGAGTGTGAAGATTTGATTTTAAGAATGGCTCAATGGTGACGCCATGGAACTCGTATTGAATCTGAGTAATGTATTTCATTGAGTAATGTGCTCAATGCAGGGACGCCGACAACGTTCATAGGAATTCAAAGAGGAGTATTTGAATAGAGGCATCGTCATGACGTTGACCTGTAATATCTATGCCTCACGTGACGTAAACGTTGAACTCAATATAGCCGGACTTGGAATAAAATTATTCCCGTTGAATAAACTCAGATTCCTTGGTAATTCAGAATTATTTTTCTGACCGGAAACATTATTATTCAGTTTTTTAAATTTTACTGTCTATAATTGGACACATGTCCACCATTCAGCGCCGGATCTGCCATACGTTCAAAACGTGCAAAAAACCTGGCGCCAACTCCGAAGGGGCGCCGTGAGAAAATAAACATTGTATTAAAAATTTGTTATAATATTCCCTGAATCGTTTAAAAATTACCCATGGTACGAAATAATTATTACGCTCTAGCAACACTTTCCAAAGATACAGACTGCGCACGCATCTCGTTTGAATTCAACGAAATTCAACGATTTACGAATTTATAGTCAGTTACAGAATTTTTTTACAAATTCCATATAATTAGTTTAAACGTAAGATCTATTTTTCCATACATCTTTTACTGTCTTTTACGACGAATGAGTGCGATCCAAATTCATTAACCAATCACAGCGCCGTACTTTTATTCAAGAGAACAAACAAACCGACGGCGCCTTTCAAAATGCTTTTGTACGATTTAAGTCTCTAGGAGAAGGTAGTTACAGACCATTTTCTTATGAAATCTTCAGTAAATTCAAAATTCCATTAGCATAAACATCGCACGGTTTGCAAGGTTGCAACTTGTTAACAGTTTCATCATTGAAGTTCGTTAAATGTACCTATAATTAATTTCTATTAGATTTGTTATTTTACAGTCAGTAATAATCAGTGTAAGCGTCTTTCGTAAGCCGTTGATACCATAGATACGTTCGTGTTTGTTCGCTCAACACAGAACACAGGGGAAATGGAAATGCAAGGTACAAATTTGAGGTTATTAGATTTTTTTAATTTATAACTAAATTTCTATTGGTTGTTATAGGTTGTGGATTGTGGATTACAATGAATAGAACAATAATTAAAAAAAACTTTCAGGCTCGCAGAATCTAAAACTTAGAATTAAAGAGCACAATGACATAAAAAAACTCGTTTCCATTGGGAATTTTTTTTATTCCAATTTCTCCAGCACCGATAAAAAATGATGTCCCGCGCAATGACGTTACAATGGTCCCGAGCACATCTAAACAGATATCTATCGCACAAATTCCTCCGGTCGAATTATTAGAACATAAAAATAACGTTACTGAGTTTAAATTTAATTCTGTTTTCAGAGCTTGAATTGAAAGATCCCGGATGCTGGCCAAAGTTATCTCAAAATTCCATTAGTTTATTGGTTCAGGAAGGTCCTGTACAATTGAAAGGTTTTGATTTTCCAATTACGAACAAGCGTAAATTTAATACTAAGTATTATTACAAGAAACTGCCTAATGGAGTAGAATTACATAGATCGTGGCTTATTTATTCGAAAACTTTAGATAGGGTTACACCCTTTATATGTCTTGATTTTATTTGATAAATTAGTGTAAAAAAAAATTAAATTAAAAAAAAAATTGGGGTAAACGAATTTTTAATCAAAATAAAAATGTAGGGGGGGGGCGCCATCGGTACCTACTGCACAGGGCGCTAGATTTCGTAGATCCGGCCCTGCCACCATTGGTACTTCAAACCTACGATCATAACCTAATATGTGAGTATGTATTGTATCGGGAGCATCTCATATCCTTATCCTACATTCCTCTTCCTCTGCCTTTTACCTAAAATTAGTTTTAAGACACAATAAAACTCCTATCTCTAGGCAACTTAAGCATAAAGAAACTTTTTAGGCTTAACTTTATATTATGTACATTCTATCTTTACATGCAAAGTACCTACATATTTTTTAAAATCTTCTTAAAAAGGATACCATAGTTCCACTGGCTCTCCATACAGTTTGAACTGAAACATAAAACAATATGCGTAGGACATCAAAGATCTTCAAAATATTTATCAACACCAACAACAGCTATTTTCCGATTAAAATATATACGTCAATCGTTACTGTCATTGTTCAACATCAAATCTTGTCGATATTGAGTTAAAGCTTGACTCATTTAGTCACTTTGTAGTCGGTGGAGTTCGTAGTGTAGATTTCGTGGAAATCTATGAAAAGACACTAATAAAATAGTCGTTAGTTCCAGCTATACTTTGACCTTAATTTGATTGGATGGAGAAGGTGTACATCGTTACCCGGAGCACTGAGGCCAGGGATCTATTGTTCTATATCCCATTTTACCTCATTCCTTTGACAGTAGTAATCCGGTCCCCTTGATAAAGTTCACGAGGGTTGTCATTGGATATGTCTACTGTACACCAACAAGGCAGGACATTGGCACCACAGGTGAATTAGGGTCTCTTCATTCTCTTCACATTTCCTGTGTATACACTTACAACAGCTGCACGTATCTAATCTACCAGTTCCCTCAGAGCTTGCACTGTCCCTGTTGAGAAGTTAAACTTCTGATTAAACACTTTAAATAAATACTTATTTTATTTGTTACAGAGTACCTGAACCACACGGATTGTTTCGGCGGGGTAAGCAGAGATTGGGATCGATGCAACGGGTATTTTCAAGACGCGGTGCACGACACCAGTCAACAAGGACACAGGCTGTCGTACACGCAAAGGACTGTGGATGTGTGTTGGTAAGAAAAACTAACACTAACTAGTTGGTAAAAAAAGAAAAACTAACACTTTTTCAAAATTGATTTTTGAATGCATAACTATTAGGATTAATTTTGCTCATTTCAATAACTAAAATAATTTTCTGAGCCATCGGTATCGTATTTCCGTGGATACTTGACGTATCGACGAAGTTCTAAGGTCAAGTTTTTAAGGTTTCCATTTATTTAACAAGCAACCTTTGTACCTTTTGCAAATACCATTTTGTTTTATCTGACAGTTGATCGTTTTTACGAGGCGCAGTATAGTTCGTAACTTTGGTTGTATAGGGTTCTAACCTCACCTTACCTTACGTTCTGAGGTGTCTAAATTTGCGAATTCTCGTAATCTTTTTAACTGCTTCTGTTTTTGAGGTTTGATATTGTGAAGGTAAATATTAATTTATTTTTATTATTAACTTAACGAGTAAAACCTTAAATTATAATATTTAATTAATGAGGAGAATATTAGTGAAATTCAATCGAGAATCTGAAACAGAAAAATCAGAAAAAGATAGGTCACATCTGGGACTCGAACCCAGGACTTATGACTTGCCGAGTCAGTGCTCTACCAACAGAACTAATGTATCCCTATCCGATTCGCTCTTATTTAACTGTATCATTCTTCAACCAAGAACTATCATCATTATCTTAATTTTTTTAAAGCATATTTTTATTGGCTGTTATCTTTATGAATGATTGCAAGATTCAACCAAAACTAAATGCTATCTTGAAATGTCTTGGATAAATTGAACAATTTTTTTTTTAAATTAATGTGCCACATTTATTGACTTTTCTACAAATCTGGGATGAATATTTATTTTTATATTATTATTTTTTCATACATAAATATAGCAACCAATAAGAGTATGCGGTAACAATTAAGAGCGTTTAACCAGCCAGCGGACGAAAATCCACATTTCGTCGAAAGTTGTTCTTACGATCGTGCAGGGCGGTTACAATGAGAAAGATTAATTATTCTCCGTACCAGCTTTTTTAAATTTTAACTCAATATCGAATTTATTTCAATTCAAATTTACTTTAATTTATACCTTCATCCAAAAATGCTGAAAGTCGTGATGATAAAACTATTAAAAAAAAGTACTTTTTGTATTTATTTTTTGATTATAAGTATTTATCAGTTTTCAATAATGTCTAAATTTAATAAGAATGTTAAAAAAATCTGATATATATTAGTTTGTAAGTGCGCAAATAAATACATAAATGGACCAATTTTCGTCAAGAAACACATTTACGTAAATATTTTTTTATGATTTTATTGAAACTAAAATTAAAATTCTAAAACATGCGCTTGCTAAATAATGTATTGATTTATTTTACTGCATGATTATATTATTTGAAATGGGTGTGGTATAATACAAAATCTTATATAATTAAAAATTAAAAAAAAATCTCAAAATTTATTACATGCGAATGCTAGATAAAAGAACAATCTTTCGAAATCCATTTATAATTTTTTGTGGAAAAGAGTCAATACTTCTAAAATCTGATTTGAAAATGACATATTTCTGGTTTTCTCTGGTAATGCCCTCTTAAAAGGTAAATATTTAATTTTTCATAAGAAAAACTCCTTTTTATAACTTTTGAAGGTTATTCCCAATGAAATATATATCTTTGAAGAAGAAGACAACAATAATAATCTTAACGAAAATTTGAAAGAGAACAAGACACACAAAAATAGAAAAACACAATGGTCGCAACACGGACTTGAACCCAGACCTCTCTTCTAACCATGACGTGTTAGACGAGAGGTCTGGGTTCGAGTCCCAGTTGCGACCATTGTTTTATTCTATTTTTTTGTGTTTGGTTCTCTTTCATATTTTCGTTTAGATTATTATTGTAATCTTCTTCTTTAATGGTAAATATTTAATTAGAACGTGGCCCTTTTCTAAAAATGGCTTTAAGGAAATGTGGATAGAATCTTACCCAGTGAATTATTACGCTCAAGCTGATTGCATGTAGGTACTCGTAATTTTACCTGCAGGTTTAGATGTGTTTTAAAATGTTAAGCATACGTCCCATTTAAATATTTTCTTTAAACTAAATTATTATACAGAATTCAACCTAAAAATCAGAAATCGATAATAATAATAATCATAATTTTTAGATTATGAGATTATGATAAATAGATTATGAGAAATTATCTTTGTAAACTTTTGCACCTCACATCTCGGAACATGGCAAAGTGAAGTTAGAACCCTGTCCAACCAAAGTGACGAAAAGTCTTACAAAAATAAATTGTAGCGTTTTATTTATCCTTGGCTGTTTACGAATACGGAGATCCCAAAAGCCGATTTTCGCACTGTCGCATGTCGACCTGAACTAATTTGTGAAATTCCAAGCGTCTCTATCACAAACGCCTCAGGAATGTTGCCATTGTGGTTCAGCCATTTGCTTTACCATTTAATTTCCTGTATAATCTAATGGCAAAAGCATCTCGAAGAGCATTCAGATCAAATCCAGAAGATAACAAATGGGTGCGGAGTTGTCTTGAGATGTTTGTGTTTGATGTTTGAACTGTACGGGAACAACGCAATCCCATTAACTCGATACCTTCTCCGTATCTCCGCGCTACGTAAAAGCTATTATGTATACTTGAAGCTACGACTAAATGAGGTTACTTAATAAGGATCTTGATGCTGTCATTAGCGTTTCCCCGTATTTGTTCATAAAATCTGGAATGTACTCAGCTTTTGATTTGGAGGATGTTATGTTCTAGCTATTAAGCAGAAATCTGTTTTCTGAGGCTGTAAAACTCTTGAATGGTGGGCTCTGGCATCTTGAAAATTTGACTGTTATCTTAATATATAAAAATTAATGGTCATTTGTTGGTCCCTCGCACTTTTCTAAACCGATGTCCCTCGTGCTTTCAACCTATTGAGATGAAACTTTGGTGATTTGATGTGTGCATACTCGCGATAGTTTCTGTATAGAAAAATTGAGTGAGCTCTGGCATAATGAAATTATTTTCTATACTATTCATTCGATTGCAATAAAACTTTGGCGAGTTGTTGTATGCACGTCCGCGAACATAATGTATATACGTTATATATCACCATCAAACATATTACTAATTTCAAAATAATAATTATAATTCTGGTTCAATGAAAAATTTGTTTTGAAAGATAAGTTTCTTTTCAAACTTAAAACTGATTGTGTCAAGAATTCAGATAAACACTAAAGTACCTTATAATGTAATAAGTTTAAACAAAAATTATTTTAACAATCATTTCCAAAATTGAAACTCTGCGTCAAGAATTCATACATAAATTAATAACTTACGTAGGTAACTGATCAAGAAAAAATGTACGAAAAATATTGTTGCTGTCAATATTTTTTTTCAGTAGCAATAATTATTATCCTTGTTCTGATGAATTCTTTACATTAACTTTCAGCCTCACAAATCCTATAATTATAAGATCCCTTGATTTTTTACGAGTCTGCGCTAGTTTTACAATAAAAGACAAAATTTTTGAAAAAGATCTAACTGGTACGAAATTCGAAAATTCTCAAATATTTTTTATTGATTCACGTGAATGTGCTGAAAAAGCAATATGCTTGTAAACTAAATTGTAAAAACACAAAGACATTAGGTTCAGAACTTAACTAAAACCTACCTTCAATTAGAAAAATTACAATATGATTCAACAGATCTCCCTCTCAGTCGATAATGAAAAGTGTTGTTATGGTCTAATTGTAAATACGTCGACAGCTGGTTTTGTTTTAGTGTTAGTTTTTTTAAACTCATTATTTATAATTACAATAGGATTCCTTGAATCCTTCTCCTTTCTTGCATTTGCAAGCGGAACAAGCAATTCCTTCAGAAAATAAGAAGGGACGAGCCGGTGTTTAACTGGGTTGAATAAAAAATGTAAAATCATCATATAAACGTGATTGTAAAATAAATTCAGAATGCTGAAACGGAGTGTGCTTTTTACTGAATGTGACTTGAAACCTAAACAGAAGGCATAATCTTTAAAAATTAATTCCACCGAAATTACTTACCTTGTTGAAGTGAAAACTTCTCTAGCACTGTTGTGATTTGAAACACGATAAAACGAAAAAGCGACTCTAAAAAAAGACAAACGCATACATCTTTAGGATTTAGCCTGCGAGAGAATGAGATAGAATAATCGGTCTCCTCTTTGTGCGGTGATTCGTAACCTCCCCATTCTTGTCTACTTTAGTTTTAGAAAAGATTCAATTCTACCGCGTGTGAACTGCACACTTGTATTTTTTTATTTTATTCGCGAAATAATAAACTAAAAATTTATACATTTCACTGTGTAATTTCGTATCTTATGATAATATTGACGTAAATGAAATGTCATTTTTATGCAACAAAAATGCTCCTCCCCCCACAATCAAAATGAAATTTCATCGAATTCACCGATTGAATAGAGCTACAATAGAATTCCATAAAATGGATAGGCCACTTGCATGGATTTCATAACGACTTGGAAAATATCGTGTGGATAGATTTTTTAATTAAGATTACCAAAATTTTTAGAAATGTACAGTATTTTTTTATTTTTAAATGAATAAATCCATTATTTGGGCCCGTGACGTCACTACATGAAAATGTCCCGTCTCCGAAAATGTTCCTTTTAATTTTGTAAAATTCCACACTGATTTTTTTTTATATGGCGACACTTTGATTTCAGGCGAATTTTTGAATCCGACATTAACGTTCACTAGATTTATTGTTTGTTCTCTGCGAACTTATCATTTAGTTTGAATTTTTTACAGATGTTATGAAGAGAAGCCCGTACATTTTACGATGTCTGTTCGTATTTTAGAGGTATAATATAATGGTAGTAGTGCTGATTTTAACAAAATAAAATTTTATAATATTTTTATTATTATTATAATTTACAAGTACGAGTATATTACATTGGATTAAGTAATACAGACGTTGAACATTATAATGATTTATGAACAATAAGATGGATCAAGGAAAAAAATATTTGTGAGATGTAATATTTTGGTATGCCTCATTATTCTCCTGTGCCCTTTTTTGTGGAACACGTTCTTTTTTTAAATGATTTTCGGCTATGGGATCGTCCATTAATCACGTGATGTTTTTAGCAACTTTTTAACCCCCCCCCCCCCCCTTGGTGATATGTGGTGAGGTTTTAGACTAACCCCCCCCCC
Organism: Limnephilus marmoratus; assembly: GCA_917880885.1. Classification (NCBI taxonomy): domain Eukaryota; kingdom Metazoa; phylum Arthropoda; class Insecta; order Trichoptera; family Limnephilidae; genus Limnephilus; species Limnephilus marmoratus. The sequence continues at coordinate 19,603,359 of OU862921.1, read as the reverse complement.
CAAAAATCACGTGTATTTTTTTTTTAGTACGAAGTATTTTGAAATTTTCAGAATATTAGCACGAAAAATAAATACACGTGATATCTCATTGTACCCCCCCCCCCTCTCGTGATATTTCATGATTTTTTCAGAACCCCCCCCCCCCCCTTTAGAGCCTCACGTGGTTAATGGACGACCCCTATGTAATTATCGTTTTTTCGCAGCCATAAAATTATGTCCTCTCTTTCCGGTTTCTAAAAAATGGTCTGATTTTTCGGATTAAAATTATCAAAAAATCGCCAGGGTTTCAAAAATACGATTAAAAAAAATACAGAATGTCTTAGAATATTCGCCTAAACCGGAATTTTTTTTATTTTTAAAGTGATGCAAGTGGCCTATTGTCAACTTTGCAAAGCAATTTGATCCGCCTTTTTGGTGTAAAGCCCAGTGAAGCGTTTGGCCATTATTGTAATGTGTATCAATTTATATAATACTACTGGAACATATAATGTATTTATTGTGTGAGAGGAGGAAAGGGGAGTAGCCCAGAATTAGGTAAAGTCATGAAGATAAGGGGCAGGAAAACAGTAGATTAGTTTCCCTCCCGGGAATGCACCAGAGCGTGTTTAGCTATCCCGTGTTTGTAGATAAGTTCTAGGTGCGTTATATATAAGAAGATAACACGAACAACAAACATAACAATTTACACTTATGGCAACAAGAACAGTATTAGTGACAAATTTGTGCACCTTTAGGTAAACGTGTAATTATTGTACAACTGCAACATTACTACATAAAATATAAACACTTGCTTAGGTATTTATATTGTTATGAACGTTGTTCGATTATACACTTCACATCGTTAGTAGGCCTCACATCCGTGGTAGCGAGGTTAAAGCTCTTGATTTGCAATTAGAAAGTAGCGGGATCAAATCCAGCATGCGCTAATAAATGTTAGTTCTAACGTTCTCCTGACGAAGTGTACGAACAAAAACAAAGCAGGTTTCGGTTTTCTGATTAGTCGGCGCATAGGCGGCCTACTGGTGCAGGCGTGCCGACAAGAAGGTTTGTATGTCAACGTATCAGACCGAACACAGTGAAAGCAGGTTCAGATTTGTGCCCGCGCCAGGCGGCGCCGATAAGCTTTACCGGAATGAATTCTTAATTCCTGCTCGCCGGTGATGCCGGTCAGCGAAACTTAATGTTGTCATGTGCTTGGTTTTTGCCATATTTACATGGATTTTGGATTATATCATGATTTGGTTTCCTATATAGTTATTAAAAAAAACCTGTCGAATATGTCATTAATTAACAAAAGTATGTACTTTCGAGTGGGACACGATTTTTAGCATGGGTCACACGGGGAAATCCTGAAATCAGAATTCAAATTTCAGTTTAGAATTTATCCTTGAAAAATTTTCATTTTTGGACATGGCAATGCTGGTGAAGCTTGTTTTAAAGGAATCTGATATCAAAATGAGCGAAAAATCGCTAATCTGGGTTAAAAGAAATACATTTCATAGCAACAGAAATGTTGTTGACAAGTGCTGGAAAGAAATCAACAGGATAACAATTTGAAATAACCTCAAATGTCACAAGAGAATTCCTTTCAGGCATGAACATAACATATCATTATCATGTTCTCTTGAGGTTTTTTTTTCATATTTAAAGATACCAATTACCAATTGTTTTCTTCCTTAATTTCACGAAAGGATTCTCCAAGAGTTAAAAATCATCGTATGACGAACTCGACATTTCGTAAAAACTGACAGCTGCTGTCAGACTACCGCGCAGGTAGCGCAGGTTTTATCCGCGTTCTGATGTCCACATCTCGGCGTTAACTACCGCCGGTGGAACCGGGCACTGAATGCCGTTAATCTGAAAACCGAAACCCGCTGTGTTTTTGTTCGTACCCGAAGGAAGGGTTCTTCCGAAACCGGTAGATTGGTCTATAATAAATATATATGTTTTAATTGTAAATTATCGTGAGCCACAAAGTTAGTGATTTCACAAAAAATAAGAAATTTTATTTGATTAATTTTGTTACTTCACAACTATTACGTAATTATAAATAATATTTAGTATATTTGCGGCACGTTCCAGAGTACCAACTCTTGTGCGGTATTCACAGAAAAAAGATACCCACTTTGTCAAATAAAGTAATTTAATTGTGGTAAATTCGCAACATTTAAACAGATATCGGATCTTTTCCAGGTCAAATAACAAACTGCCAAATAACGCCAACCTTCTATCGTCCTCGCGTGCGCCGATCTGTAACCGCTCTCTCTTTGACAAATCTAGATAAATCTATCAGAGATAAATTACCCTGAACCACTTGAACGAATTCAATTAAAAGCGCTCATCAGACAAAACCACACAATAAACCAAACTCCATCACTGCAATCCTTACTCTAAACAAAAAAAAAACAATCATTCACCGCCCTTCACACATTTTAACCCTTCGTGCAGGGAATTCTATTTATCCAACTCAGGGCCTCACAGCTTTAAATCTAAAATTTATGAATAACGTTTATACAATGCATTTTATTACTCTACGCTCTACCCAGACAAGATCCATCACCTTCCCTTCCCCTCCTTCCACCATCCCAACCCCTATAATAGATTGTAATAAGTAATCACGAATAATAATTAAGACACTAATGTAACCAAACTGTTGGTTAAATATATTTTATTACGCCTTATAAAAATGCTACACTCTAATGATGTAGAAAAGTATCAAAAATAGTTTATGCGATACCTTTACGTACGACAGTTTGGGTACTACCCTCTGTTGTATCCCTTGAACTTTCTCGCTGGAATGCTAGTACTTGATCAGTGGTTCGCAACCTTTATCTGATCCGGGACCACTTGTACGTTTATTTTTTCGACAGGAACCACAAGCAGTGGCGTAGGCTAGCAAAGGTAGTGGCACCCGGGGCGGATAGCACAACGGGAGGGGCGTATTGGGATAGGGTGGGACGGGTTCTAGCAGAATATTTACCACAAAGGAGGGGGCGAAATGGGATATGGGGTGTGGAACGGGGTAGGATGGGGTGGGGTGAAACGGAATACCATAATTCCAACTAACCACAACTTATAATAATGATAAACTGAATATTGTCACGATTTTTAATTCAGACTTCTCGACCAGGGACCGGACCGCCCGCGCGATGGCTCGCTTATTGAGCGGGGAAACCATCGCGAACCACCTTCTAGCATCTTGCGGACTACTAGTGGTCCACCGACCACTGATTGTGAAACCCTGGTCTAGAATCTAGACTCTAGACCAGAGGTTCCCATTAAGATCTATATGGATATATATGCAAAAAAAATGGGGATCCACGAGATGTAGGGATTCTGGTAGAGCCGATCCAAAAAATCGACTTGTTTTTGGTTGTCTAAAAATCTTCCTCTGCACGTGGAGAATACATTACCAAAGTAATAGCATCCGATTCGACCTTTAAATTTAGTTAGGAGCGGTGCGCACCAAGCAGGTAGAATGGAAAAAGGAGCGGCCCGGTTAAAAGCGAAAACTTTAGACGCGGTTTTTCAAAACCACGTTTTTCAGAGTTGGCTAGAATCATAGCTCATTGAGTTTCCATCAAAGTTTAAATAAAAGAAAATTAGATTTATATGCGGACGAATGTTGACTTATAATTATTTTAGGACAAAGTTGTTGCATAATTGGGGCGATTTTTTGTCAATTTTTTATTTTATGTCCGCTATTTTTACAATCAAGAACTTCTTTTGCAAGCTGTTGTTCATGCGCATCCTACGTTCATACCATAATGAAATTTTTTTAAATTTTATGTTTCATATGATTTTCAAGAACTCCGGGATTCCAACTGATTTGGTCGGACCCTCCGTTTGCGGCCCCTTTATCTATATACATATATAGATTTCAAATCAAATTTTCAAAAGTGTTTTTTCTTGATCACATGTACCTTCACATACATTCAACATTTAAATGTGCTTCACACAGACTTCGAACTAGGTTTTAGAATGTTTTAACAAATGGAAATACCACACTGGATTATCGATCCATAAGGGAACATTGAAAAATCTGATAAGAAAAACTAAATCAAAATCATAAGACAGAATAACCACTAAGGAAGATCTTAAGACAGAATAAGCACTAACGAAGATCTTAAGACAGAATAAGCACTAACGAAGATCTCAACACAGAATAAGCACTAACGAAAATTTTTAGACAGAATAAGCACTAACGAAGATCTTAAGACAGAACAAGCACTAACCAAGAACTTGACGCAGTTCAGAAAAGGGTATCAGCAGTTCTAGCTTCAAAAAAAAATATCTGTTGCTTATTCTATATTAAGGACTATCGCAAGAAAGTTTTTGAAGCTTTTCCATATTTATATCAAATGGGAAAAAGTTTTAGCGCGGTAGCTAATCTTACGAAAAAAAAGTAAAACATATATCGCTATCTATGGTTATCTAGATTGTTAACTTGTTTTGACAGCTGCCACTTTAAACATTAAAAAGTATAGTTTTTACGAACAAAAAACCTTAAGAATTATCTGCTTATTCAAAAGAATCGAGTCGCGAAGACAAGCAAAGTGTTTTGCTAGTGGGTAATAAATATTTACCGCGATATTGATCATTGTTACTGCTGGCAATTCGCTACCTACAAAAGTGTTACCTACAAAAGTGTTGTTTTTAAACTCAAAAACTCTACCATTCGCTTAAAGTGTATGAAAAGAAGATAAATAAATACAACATAAATATAATCACATCGGTAAACAGTTACACAAGAGCATACTGATTTGCATAAATAATACTGAATTGTTTACATTGATCATAGAGTGAAAAATACCTTTTTGAGCACCACAAACAATAATATTTACATTGCTATTATCAAAATTTGTTGTGGGGCATTATTGAATAATACATAAAAATGCCTCAAGAAAACACTCGCTCCAAATCAAAGAATAATGCCATGTCACATAGTCCCCAGCCAGTCGATAATAATCAGATCCTTTTTGATTATATTGATAATAAATTTTCTGATTTAAAAAAAGAAATGTTTAAAAAAATTGAATTAGAGACAGCCGAAACAAAAAAAGCTACCGACTTCATTTCCGAAAAATATGATGAAATACTTAGTAAATTAAACGAATTAGCGGGAATTAAAATAGAAGTTGAAAAAATTAAAAAAGACCTGTCTAGAATGAATGATATTGATATTCGGCTTGCCGAGCTAGAGCAAAATACCTTATCAAACCAAATTGAAATCTCTGGAGTGTGTGAAAATACAAACGACAACCCGATTGAAACTGCGAAGGACATTGCTAACAAGCTAGGCATTGAAATCTTGAAAGAAGACTTTTCAGACATTTACCGTGTTTCTGACCGTCGTCAAGGTTTTCCAAGAAAAATTATCATTAAATTCCACAACTCTAGCATTACAACACGACACAACCTTCTTGCAGTAAAAAACCAAACCAAGAAAATAAGCCAATCCCTATACATCGGCGAAGTGTTGTCTTCATATAATAAGGACTTACTATGGAAAACTAAAAAGCGAGCCCAGGAATTAAACTATCAATATACGTGGTTTAAAAATGGAAAAGTTTTTACAAGAAAATCAACGGAATCAAAAATTGTTAATATAAAACATGAAAGAGATCTACCAACACTGTAAAATCTAATTTTAACATTGTCAAAATTAATTAAAATATCTGAAATGGCTACCAATCTGGAAGAACTCACATACCACCTAATTGAAAATGAAACTATTACTACCAACACAGAAAACATAAAACTATGCCTAAAAAATAATTTGAAAATAATACACCAAAATATAAGAAGCATTAATAAAAACTTCGAAGGATTTCTTATAAACCTTAAACTAATAAACATTGAATTTGATATTATGATCCTTACAGAATGTTGGATTAAAAGTTCTTATACGCCAAAAAATATAGAAGGCTACTATTGCATCAACACTTCATATAATACTAAACAAAATGATGGAATTGTAGTTTACATTAAAAACAATCTGAAAACTACTACTAAAGAAATCAAAATCAATGATTCCAATTGTCTACACATACAAGCTAAGTCAGTAATTGATATACTGGCTATTTATAGATCCCCATCCAAACCCAATATTACAAACTTCCTTACATCACTTGAAACTGTGTTACATAAACTAAAACACTGTAGTAATCTGTTTTTAATTGGAGACACAAACATTAATATTTTAGAAAATGGTCATCCTCAAAAAGACGATTACCTCAATGCCATAAGCTACTACGGTCTTGTTAGTTACATAAACAAACCTACTAGAGTCACTGAAGAAACTCTTTCTTGCATTGACCATGTAATAGTGTTATGGTACGCCACACAAACGTCAGAGAATTCAAATTCCTAAAATCAGCGCGGCAGTTTCAACAACACCCCGCTCCCCCCTGCTTCCCTGCTTCCTACCTCCTCTCCCCTCTGCGCACCAGCGCGCACCAACGCGCGCACACAGTCGAGAATTGCAAGCCGCCTTGGACGCACGTCGCGCTCCTCGGGCCGAACCGCCGAGTTCGCGGCTAAACTTCTGTCGATCGAATTGAACGCAATTACATCTGCGATGTTAATTGAAGTACATACGGGTTTTAGCGCTGGTATTCTGCCATGCCTGTGTGAACTTCGGGTCCTGTCCTAGACTCGGGGAAGTGCCCTGCTGAACCCGGAAGACGAAGGTCCCCGACCACCATGTAAGCTGCACAATTGATCCCTCTTTTGTTTGTGTCCGTAACGATAGACTGTAAACTAACGCGCAAAGCCATCACTCAGAGAGTTTCGTTTTCAGAGATCATGAGGTATAAACACGATAGCTAGGTTTGTGTAATATGCATTTCTTGTATTGAATTGTACTGTAATGACCTATGTACTGTGTTTTGAATTTGCAATACATGAATCTTTTTAACTCAATCCTGTTGTTAATCTGCCTCGGCAGGAGTATTTCCTAGAGTGCACTTCCCAGACGCCCGTGGAAGAGAGAGAGAATTCTGAAGCATTCGTGCGACCTACCCCCTGGAATAGAGGGTACTTTTGTCTCTGCTGTGAGCTGGCCTGGGACACGTTAGGGACCCATCATAACAATAGGTAAAACGAAAAAACCTATCAACACAATAATATATGAATCCACAGTAACAGACCACTACTCTACAATATTGGAAGTTGGAAATGAAAAATCTACTAAAGAGGACTCCGTAAATATATTTATCGTGAAAAATAAAATCGACTGGGATTCAATTATCTTCAATATAAAAAACGAAAAATGGGAAAATTTGTATTCAATTACTGACAATGATATGGCGTGGAATTATTTCACTAACTTTATTCAAAATCAAATAAATCTACACACCAACCAGAAAGAGGTACCTAATAAAAAAAATACAATCACTAAACCATGGATTACACCTGGATTACTAAAATGCATCAGGAAAAGAGATAATATTCATAAACAAATAAGGAAAGATCCAAATAATTACTTACGTACTACATTTTACAAAAAATATAGAAATATATGTACTAAACTAATCAAACATGCAAAAAATAAATACTATTCAAGAAAAATTATTGAATGTAGTAATGACTCCAGAAAGATTTGGCAAATTCTTAAAGAGATAACACATGCAAGGCAATCCAGAGATCAAATTGAGGAACTTATAATTGATGGTCAGAATGTGAATCTTAACTTGGACCCGAAGACTATTGCCGATCATGCAAATACCTTTTTTTCAAACGTCGGATCAAATTTGGCCAGTAAAATAAAAGAAAACATCAACTGTAATACTAAAACTCCACAACCAGATGATAATCCCCGAGAAAAAACTTACACAAAATTTACTCTAAAAGATGTATCGATGGAGGATATCATCAAAGAAATCGACTCACTGAAAGAGAGGACTTCACCTGGACATGACAAAATACCAAGTAAACTGCTAAAATCACTGAAATCTCATATAGCCGTTCCCCTCAAATTCTTAATCAATAAGAGCTTCACTGAAGGTTGTTTCCCTAATGTATTAAAACAAGGTATTATCTCTCCAATTTTTAAAGGTGGAAAAAAAACTGAAATTACCAATTACAGACCAATTTGTGTTCTAAGTGCACTCTCTAAAATTGTTGAAGGAATACTAAGAAATCAATTGATTACTTACCTTGACTCTAGTAAAACATTATCAGCAAATCAGTTTGGTTTTCGCCAAAACTTATCAACCTCAGACGCCATCGCTAACGTTATAGACTTCATAATAAGTAATGTTGACAAAGGAAATAAATGTTTAGCAATTTTCCTTGATCTTGCAAAGGCGTTTGATACTGTGAACCATAAAATACTTTTAGATAAACTTAAGAGGATAGGAATATCAGATACAGTTCTTCAACTATTTCATAGTTATCTAACTGATCGAACGCAATGTGTTAAAATAAACAGTACCTATAGTAGTTTCCAAAAATCATTTTGTGGCGTTCCACAAGGTAGCATCCTAGGATCCTTATTATTCTTAATCTATATTAATGATCTATGTAACCTACAAATTTGTGGACAAATCACGACTTTTGCCGATGATACGGTTTTGCTATTTCACGCCAAATCTTGGGATGAAGTTTTTAAAACGGCAGAAAATGGCTTTCGTATTGTTAAAAAATGGCTTAATGATCACATATTAACCCTGAATACAGACAAAACTAAATTCCTAACATTTCGAATTTCAAATAAGCTATTGCCTTCACAACAAAGCCTTAAACTCCACAGCTGTAACCCCCTATTAACTCCATGTACCTGTCCTTCTATAAGTAGAGTTCACAGTATTAAATATCTTGGTATACAAATAGATGATCTTCTTAAATGGAACGAACATGTTACAAATCTAACGACAAAACTGAGGAAACTCGTCTATTTCTTTAAAAATGTAAGAGATATTTTAAATAGAAAACAACTGAAACAAGTTTACTGTGCTCTTATACAGTCATCCCTAGAATATGGTATTATCAGCTGGGGAAGTGCCACAAATACTTGCCTAGAGCCTTTAGTAAAGATTCAAAAACTAATTTTGAAGGTTATTCTTAAAGTCCCGTTGAGAACGAGCCCTGATTTTATTTTTAAGACACTAAATGTTCCGAACCTGCAAAAATTGTATTCAAAAAATATCTTGCTTCATCAGTTTAAAAATACACACATGTTTGAAGAACGAATGAACACAAGAGCCTTAAGAGAGTCAAATGTAAAATCTTTCAACATCCCAGTTTGTCAAACTTCTTATGGGCAAAGAAGTTTTAAATATAATGCAACAAAGCTGTTCAATTCTCTACCTCCTGAAATTAGAAACACGCAAACCAAAAGTACATTTAAAAATAAAATCATTGATCACCTCAAATAAACATATCCATCACAAGTATTTAATAACAAACTTACCTTTATACCTACTGTGTTTATATGTAACCATGTACCTACTGCAATCTTCTATTTATATATATTTATAACATACTTGAATTGTATATTTAAAAAAAAAAAAAAAAATTATAATATATTAACCTGCCATTTTCATAATATTACTACAAAATCTTAGATAACCACTCTGTAAATTGCCATCTCAACACAGGCGTTTCACACCTAGTGAGATGGGCAATACGTCATTTTATAACCAAATGTAATATGAAAATAATTAAATAAATAAATAAAAAATAAATAAATAAAAATATGTTACGAACAGGTTTAGAATAATTGAATATTTGGCAGGCAGGTACATCTACGAAAATAAATTGGTAAGTTGTCTACGGGGCAAAAGAGCTTGGGAACCTCTGCTCTAGATGTAGATAAATTGCAATGGTGTTAACAGCACATAAAGTTCTCAATGGGCACATTTGCAATATTCTCTCTTCACATCTGTTCTTCGATTTTCCGATAACTTCACCACAGCTATAAGGCACGTACTTTTTAATTTTTCAAGAGTTAGGACCAACCTACCATTGATCATGTCTTTGGGGAGAATAATATAGAACTATTTTGTCATTAAATCATTGTTTCTCCCAATAAAAAAATGATAGGTAGTGTAAACTATTGGTTTTGACGAAACAAAATAAAATAAAAATGAAGTGTGTTATTCCGAAAATCTGGGTATATTTCTTCTTCTTTGTGTGCCGTATCAGGTCCCCCCCGGCGTTGGCGATCACTCTTGAAAATGTATCTGTCTTGCGCTGCCCGGAATAGCTCCTCCATACTTCTAATGGCGGTCCACTCTCGTATATTACGCAGCCAAGACATTTGTCTCCTACCAGGCCCTCGGCGACCCTCTATCTTGCCTTTCAATATTAATCAGGTATATTTCCTGGCACACTAATGTCCATTTTGTTTCCAGCGCCAGGTTCGCGTTCAACCGCTGCATCGCACACGCATCCCGCGCCAAGTGCACCCGGGACGGTGCTCTACTCCTTCGACGCATCTCCGAGACGCTCTCACATGACAGTCGCTGCGATCACTTCCACAGCGCGCTGTGCTCAGCGGGCGGGCTGCGGCTTCCGGGCATCCGCGTCCTGTTGCTGCACGCCATAGTACTTCTGCTACTTAAAGCGCTGAATTAGGATATTCATTTACAGATTTGTGAAATCTTATTGTATGTACAAATGCTGAAAGATTCGCTGTAAACTTTTTCTGTTACACAAGGCCCTCTTCGATAGGGATATCTTCGCAAGTATTCGATATTCAACGATTCAAGTATCTGGCCAAATTTATTGTATCTTATCCGTGTCGGCAGACCGCGACCAGCTGTACGAAGTTGTTTCCACTCGCTTCACCGAAACTTTAAACATGGCTTCATTTTTGTCAGACATTTTGTATCAATGCTTGTACTTTAGATCAACGCTAGAAACAAAATAGCTGACAGATACAGAAACTGTTGGGTTGTGGGTGAGGTTATGAAAGCATTCTAGTTTTGACGATCGGTGGCGACGTGGGTCTCGTGATTTCAGTAACAATGTAAATAGTGTGCATTACAATTTGTTGCGTTGCGAGTACGCACACAGGAGTATCGGATACTTGCGTATCTTTTGGAAGTTGGGCCTAAGTCTTTTACAAGGAGAAGATTACAAAGGATCGGTGCGCTTATATTGGTGCTGAGATGGTAATAACAATTATTGTAGATGGTATTTTGACCATTTAGAAATATTTTACAAAAATCAACGTTCCAAATAGTACATTCTGATTCCCGTAGATGAAATATGGTTCTCCCATAGACGCTGTGCCTACATAAGGCACTAGTTGGATCACTCTTCTTATTAACTCTTTATAATTACGGTGTGGACTTAGTGAATGCCCGCTTTACGCATTGAGCCAAGAAATTGATAATGTCCACAAGACCACCCCAAGTTTTGCTCTCGGATTGTGCTATCAATTTTTGACACGCGATAAACTTGTACAAGCGCAACTGTGAAGTCTAGTCTCAAGCCACAAAATGTTTTCAAAACATCCGACAAAAACAAGATCATGGGGGCAAGATCACAGTTTTTTTGTTGTTTCATAGCCCCATCCACAGAATAGGTACGTGTTTTTGACAATGTCTCTAGAGACGTGGTTTATCATGTAAAGAAATGTTACAAAAATGTATGTTTTTGGTATATTTATTTTTAAAAATGATAACAGACGAATTACAAAAGTTAAATTGTGTTTTTGTGTAAAATAGATTTAAAAGCGTAACCTATTGCCATCTCAGGACTGATAGGTATATTATTATTTATTACCAATGTAAATAGGGTTATAAAAGGAACAGATTTGACCACAGACAGCGAAAATTCGCAAGATATGATGTATTGTTCGATATATTTTATGTAATAAGATAGTGCTAAATTTATTGGAGTTTAAAAACATAGCAATGTAATGTATGATATTTCAATGTAAATACGGTCTTATAAACCCCAAGGAGTTGATACAACCCAAAAAGCGTTATATGGTACTAAGCAGTGGCGCGAAGTTAATTTTGTAATTAGTTATTTTTTCATTTAAGTTTACAAATTACTAATAATTATAACTTTCACACTGTTTTAGCTTACTCTAAGGTCAGCAGATCTAGATGTTATTAATCGTTTAATCGAACTTTCTAGGTCAAATCGAGTCGTTTGCTATGATCGATCTTTTCGTGTAACTAGCCCACTCATTTGTAATAAACTTCCTTCAGCTCTTACTAATATCCAGAACTTGACTGAATTTAAACGGGCTCAAAAACAAACTTAAAAAAATAGCATTCATGAATAACTCCTATTAAATATTTTCTAATTAGCCATATTCTCAAGTTTCCGGTAATTGTTTGGTTTCGGTGTCCTCCTTACTATAGGTGCTTTAATGATTAATGTCCTCTTATAATGTTTCTTATTTCTGAAGGAGACAGCCTCCTGTTTTATATTATTATTTTAGTTTTAAAGATCTTATTTTGATGTGTACTACAATACCACCGTTATTGTCTGTTATTATTGTCCTCTGCTATAACAGCACTGTTATTGTTAATTTTGTTTTCTTATCATTGATTTGTATACACTGTATATAATCTATATTTCAAATATTCTCTATTTCATGTTTAATCAATATTTTGTAATTGGCTCGTAAGGAGCACTGCAGGATTATTTTAAAGTTTGTAATAGTTAAACGTTCTTGAAGTGAAACAACACTAAACTGCGCTATACAAATATTACGTTATTATTATTACCTGTTGTTAAATTTTATTTTGTTAAATTTGATTCTTACAATCTATTTTGAATTTTTTAATTAAAAGAGTTTTTTGTGGTTTCCGGCAGCGCATTATAACATGTTCATCCCTTTGTAGAATAAACTGTTTTACTAATTGACTTTGTCCTTTTATGTAAGTCTAATTTCATTTCATAAAGAATGTAAAGTTGTGTCTACCCTAAGAAAATAAAACCATAAAAATAAGACATAAAAATAATTAAATATTTAAATTGCCGATCAACATGTATTTTTTCTGCGAATTTGGTAAGGAGTGCATGCATTTTTTAGTAAGCCACAATGGTCAGCGGAATATGATAATGAAGTATGATATTGCAGAGCATTTGCCATGTAAGCAGAGGGTCCTGGGTTCGAGTCCCAGAGGTGCCAATATCTTTTTCTGATTTTTCTGTCTCTAGATTTTCGATTGAGCTTCGCTAATATTGTCTTCATTTAATTAAATATTTTCACATTTATTCATTCTCTTCAAACTATTTTTTTAGTTTTTTTTACATGAGGCCCTGATAAAAAATATTTTCCCTGAGTGCGTATATCCTCTTTGGGGATGGTGTGGGGAGGGTCTTTTTAAAGAAAGTAAGGAGAGGAATTTCTGAGAAGGAAAAATGTAAAAGGGATGGGCTAACCACTGGAGTGTTTTTGCCACATTATGGCACCATTTAAAATAAATCGGATTGCTTTGCTGCCAGTTTTAGGCAAATTTTCCCTTGATGTTTGAAATTTTTTTTTTCAATTTTTTCATATTAAAATTCCTAGGTATGATTTTTTTAATGTCGGCGGAAAATATTTAAAATGGTCACCAAAAAATCGCGAGCTCGGAGGAAAACGTCAAAAATCGCATTGTCGCTCCAGTGGATTCATGTCACCAAATTTAGCGAAACCACTTGGCGTGACCAATGGCAGAGTTGTTGGTTCCCGGAGCGGCAGTATACAGATTACTATTTGTCTTAGTACAAAGCACATCTCGCACTGGTACTATCAACCTTTCACGATCTTTTTCTTTGCCCTTTGAGGTCTACTGGTAATTCGACTTAACATTGCATTGATAAGGAACTGCTTAAAAAAATAAATAATTTTCATTATATTATTTACTTCAGCTAGTTTTATCTTATGTCTCAAAATGTTTCAAGAAAATATAGTGAATATCTTCGCTGTGAATCCATCGTTCCATCCATGCGAATCTATCGTAGAATTTGTGTAGGTATTTACCCATTTCAACGAAATTCTAAAATGCGAGAATATCTAGAACTCGTGCCACGTTGAAGATTTGTGGAGATATTATTATTTATCGCGGTAGGATCATTCCAGTCAAATAGGATTTCACGATAAATTGTGTCGTGGTGGATTTTCTGTGACGATATTAACGTTATAAGGCATTTAAAGTAATGATATTCAAGAGAATGATTTCAGCCATCGAAAAAGTGTGATTATTAATTGGTGAGTGTGACCATTCTATACAATTTTTTTTATTTTTTATAATTTTATTTATCTTAAAAAATGGAACATGTTACAGTGTTACTTTTCCTCCATTAAAAGCATTTGCTTGTGGTTGGAGGAGCTTGTGGATACATTTGAAATATGTACGATTTATTCAGTCAGGTGTTTCACATAATATATGCACAGATTCACAGTTAATATACTGTTAATACACCGTTAAAACACAGTTTAATCATATCGCAATCAAGATCCTTTAACTAAAAGATAAAATCATCCACATGTATTCAGTAATAAGTAAAATAGGTATAATTTTTAGTGTGACATTCATGTGGTGATGAGGGAAGCAGCAATTTTCCCATTGGTGATTTCTCTAAAATGTTTTTTGATGGAGTTCAACAATATTGTACTTCGTCATTAATGCTTATGATTTCTACTGGAACGTTATTAAAGAAGTATTTACCTTTGTGTGTATAATGGTGTTGGGCAAAAGACATATTAGATACATACACTAGGATTATAATTACTGATAAAAAATTACAAAGATTTAAATAATTATGTGTCACAAAACTGAGAATTTTGATAACTTATTGCCTATTAACAGTAAAATTATTATAATGCAATGACGTTACAAAACATCTATGCTTCCTTTTGTCTCAAAAATACAAGATAAAATGTAGCAAGTAAAAACGCGGTTATGTTTCCAGTAAAATTCTTAATTCAGACGTTGTTCATGTATGACAAAGATATACATTCTAAGAATGGTGACCGGACAACTCAGAATGAAACCAACTCAGAGGCACCTCAGAAAGGTCATTAAGAGTGATGATAAAAAATAGGTTAAATAGGTTAAGTTAGGTTAGGGTTACCGGCAATTTTAAAATTATTTTTTCATAGCTTTTAATGACCTTTCTGAGGTGTTTCTGAGTTGGTTTCATTCTGAGTTGACATGGAACCCTAAGAATATGCGCGTTGAACGAAATCAACGGTAGGACCGAGCGGCGTTTTCGTATTCAAAAGTTCCGTTGAATACTACTAGTAGAAGGCCTGAGCGCCTGACGGATTTCGAGGTGTCAAGTGATCAAGTTATAATAGAGCACCGACAGTGTGCAAATGGCTGTTGTACTGTTGTTACTGCTGACTTGTGTATTGTTTTACCGTACACATACAAATAAACATAGTGATTAGATTGTTTTAAATAGTAAAGTTTACTTAGCGACATCACTGACATAATAATTTGGCTATACTGCACTGTACAAGGCCCGCAGATACATTAAAAGTAAACAACTGCTAACCCTGCACAAATCACAAGTGCGCCCAACGGTTGAATTTGGCAGCCACGTCTGGTCTGGAGCTCCAAAATACCTGAAAAATACCCTCGATTCTGTGCAGAAACGGGTGGTCCGTTTAATAGATTCTCCCATATTAATAGACGGATTGCAATCTTTAGAGCACAGGCGTCGGGTGGGAATGCTATCCTTATTCTACCGGTATTACATTGGAAGATGCTCCGAGGAACTAACGTCATTGATCCCTTCGGCACCGGTGCATAGTCGGGAAACACGCCAAACTCATGCCCAACATTTGTACACGGTTGATATTTTACACATGAGAACGGGTTGCTTCTTCGACTCGTTCTCATGTGGCTGTGGAATGATTTGTCGGTCTCTGTGTTTCCTCGTTCCTATAACATGGGTCTCTTCAAAACTAATGTTCATTCCTTCCTCTCCTCAAAAAGACCTTCCACACAGCATCCCAGATGACGAGGGATATTATTTTTCTCAGGACCTCCTGTGTGGAGTTAATGTAAAAAAAAACAAAAATGCGCGCCCAGACCCTGTGCTCTAGTAGGCTTTGCATTATTTTATGACGCCTACATTCTTCGGGCGAAAAACAATTATATTATTATTTATAACTAGCTGACCCGGACGCGTATTTACAATCCCTACCGCGTTTCAGTCACTTTAAATTTTCAATATCAAAATTTAAATATTTAGAAAAAAAATTATTAATTTCTAATATACACATTGGAAAGAATATTTTATCTAAATTCTATATAAATTTTTGTTTTTGCAAAGTGATAAAAAATTATCAATATAGAGGTGTATTTACAATATACGGGAATAATATTAAAATTTAAATATTTAGAAATAAAATAATTAATTTCTAATATACACATCAGAAATATTATTTTATCTAGATTTTAGAACAATTTTTTTTTTTGCAATGTGATAAAAAATAACCAATATAGAGGTATATTTATAATGTAAATTGTCGTTACCGCGACTGAATCGGTATAGGTTTTGTAAATACGAGACCCGGACACACGTTTCTGTGGTTTACCCAACCTTTAGGGGGCCATCCATAAATTACGTCACACGAATTTCATGATTTTTGACACCCCGTCTTTGACACCATTGTGTCACCGTTGACGTCACATATTTTTCAATATTGACCCCCCTTCCCCCTTAAGGTGTGACGTAATTTAAGGAAGGCCCCTTATAACCAACGCCATCTGTTAATTTGCATACCAAATTGCCCGCTGCCCGCTGCCTGAATTGAAACTTTGCATTTCTCGACTTTTCTCTACTATAATATGCATGTTTTATACATATAAACCTTCCTCTTGAATCACTCTATCTAATGGTGAAAACGACATGTAAATCCGTTGCGTAGTTTAAAAGATCTAAGCGCACATACAACGGGAGCGACTCCATTTTATACTATGTAAAGAAGATTATCGATCATAATTAGTAATTTGGCGTATTTACAAATGGCATGTTTTTCCACAGCTTTTACTAATTTTTGGAGAGTAAATATATATTGAGTAAATATATTTGAAAGAAAACATTTTCATTTTGCTTAGAGGTAGCACACGACCTTACGCGACGCTTGGCAGTTTCGTACTAAAACTACGAAATTGAAAACACAACAATTGACTTGCTTTTGGCTTGCCTATGTATATTGTAACGTCATTGTTATATATTATAACTAGCTGGTCCCGGCATGCGTTGCTATGCCATTTAATAAAGAAATTGTTTCTCCCTGATTTCCCATTCGTCCCGTTCCCCTTCCGCCCCCCGCGTCCCCTTCCCCTCTCGCGTTCCCACTCCGTCACCTCCACCTACCCTCTCCCCGCTCCACTCCCCCATAATCCCGTGAACCCCCACCCGAGTTCCCTTCCCCCCTTCCAAGGTCCCCCTCCCCCTCCCTGGTTCCCCTCCCCCATTTCAGTTTTCAAACCTCGCGTGCCACCAATAGCTAATATAAATTTTTGTATACAAATTTCATAAAGCCAGAGCTCACCGGAAGTTTCATAGAAACCTTGTCCTAATAATAAAGAACACACAAAAAAAAAGAATTATAGAATTTGGTGCAGTCGTTCGCAAGTTATGAGCTTAGCAACACATTCAGCGATTCATTTTTATATATTCGAAGATAATGGTATTTTTGGCATTTTAGTTGAAAGATTCAAGCTTCGAATAAGGAACTCCAATCAAAAATGTAATGTCTTAAAAATTTTAAGTTAATATACAAACGTTGATTCTGAATATATAAATTTTACCATTTATAAGTTGACGTAGAATCAATGAATCGTTATTAAAAACGACTAAAACCATAAGAGTATTAAACATCTGTGGAAGGTCAGCGAGAATGATAAAAATTAATTATGAGAATGACCGAGCATCAAGCGCCACAGTCCCTGCTGAACTCAAGACTGACAGGAGCCTGGGAAGACCAAGTTTAAGATGGAGCGACAACGTCCTCAAAGATATATCACCTTGGAGATTGTAAACTAGAGAGAGCAGGCACAAAACCGTGATGAATGGAAGAAGACCCTTGAGGAAGCCAAGACCCACCAGAGGTTGTAGAGCCAAGAGTGATGATGATGATGGTAGGTCAGCGGGATCGGAAAGAAGTTAGACCGCCCCATTATGGATTGGTCAGCTTGATTATGAATACGGGCAACTACGCAGACACCACTAAGTTATTTAAATAAAGAATGAACAATTTTTTTGGCTTTAATGCCATTTTATTATCTTGTGATTTGTCGATATCATGCCTACCCCTGTGAGAATGGCCAGGCCATACTTTTAACCGACAAAATCGATGTAGTACAGATAACGTCACACGTACCTCTTCAGATTTAGTAAAATAATTTTTTTTTAAATATCAAAAACATTGACGAAATTCCCGGGATCGAATAATCTGTCTATATTTGAAAATCTCCTACTACTATCAAATTAAGCGGAAAATGTTGCTTGTATCGTGAAGGACGACTTAGCCAGACGAGGAATTGAAAACGCGACGCATTTTTTTTTTAACAATAACTCCACACAGGAGGCCCTGAGGAAAATAATTTCCCTCAGGGCCTATGTCATCTGGGATGCTGTGTGGAGGGTCTTTTTGAGGAGAGGAAGGAATGAACATCGGTCTTGAAGAGACCCATGTTGTAGGAAGGAGGAAACACAGAGGCAGCATGGATGGTACCCAAACGCGAAGCCAACTCAGCCACTGACCGATCATTTCGGCAAACTTTGTTTTTTTGATAAAATGTGAAATGTCGTTAAAAACATTAATATTTGGCTGGAGTTCCTTATTGTCAATTTTCAAAAATTTGCTTTTCTTTACTATTTTTAGTCTTAAATTATAATTGATGATAATTACTTCTTCATATTGTAACGTAAATTAGCTATCAAACCGGTTTCACTCCTTGATAGTATTCGTAATACAGAATTTAAAAAAAAATTATATTGATTTTCCACCAATTTTTCATGGTTTCAGAATATTTAGAACTAGCTGGGGTACCCAGCTTCGCTCAGGGAGTTGATATGAGATTGAAATGACGTTTGAACCCGCGATGGGCCTTGCTTTACATACCCCTATCAATGGGTACCCCCACCCATACATAAAATGCTTCGAATGGTCCACAATGTTCCAGAACATTCCACAACATTCTAGAACGTTCCGGAATGTTATGTAATGCTCTCGAATACTCTCGAATGTTCCAGACTGTTCTAGAAATGTCTAGAGGGCAAAACATCCAGCCCTTAAATCTTCAAAAGCACTCCTAAAAGAAAACCTTCAAAATAAGAACCTTCTTCATGGTAGAGGGCCACCACATCATATAAGTTCCTTGATCGTTCCGGGTCGCGTATTAACAAAACCTATACCGATTCAGTCGCGGTAACGACAATTTACATTTTAAATATACCTCTATATTAGTTATTTTTTATCACATTGCAAAAACAAAAAATGTTCTAAAATCTAGATAAAATAATCTTTCTGATGTGTATATTAGAAATTAATAATTTTATTTCTAAATATTTAAATTTGAATATTATTCCCATATATTGTAAATACACCTCTATATTGATAATTTTTATCACTTTGCAAAAACAAAAAAATGTTCTAAAATCTAGATAAAATAATCTTTCCAATGTGTATATTAGAAATTAATAATTTTATTTCTAAATATTTAAATTTTGATATTGAAAATTTAAAGCGACTCAAACGCGTTAGGGATTGTAAATACGCTTCCGGGTCTCGTTTCTGAGTTTTAGCGGGACGCACACTTCTGTACAGTTTCTTTTATAATATATATTGATGATTATGATAGGTACAGAACTATTGCAATGGCCGTGATTTGACTATGTGTACTATTTTGTAGGACCAAAATATTGGTGATATAAAAATATCGAATTGAATACGTGTTTGTAATTAAATAGGTGAATCCGTTATCGTATTTACAAAATGTTAAAATCTCTACACTTATGTATCGGCACGATTTCAATTAAAGTATCAATTTCCGAGATTATTCTTCATAGAATTACCTACACTTTACTTTAGAACCATTAAATGGAAGTAAGCCGTTTTAATTCGCACAAAAATTTACTTGTGTCTTTATTTAAGCCTTTCACGATAGCCCTTCCAAAGGAATACAATATATTTAGAAGGTAATGTAATATTTTTACTGCCAATGATTTTAGTTTTTGGAAATCTAACTTTCGTCTAAATAATAAGAAATAGATTCCTATTGAGAGGGAGTTTAATATTTAACAATATATACTTCAGCCTGACGACATGTTAAAAAAACACATAAAATTATTTTCTTCGAACCAAAATACAAAATTTTTTGTCCTTTACTTAAAACCAAGGGTATGTATAGAAAATGAACCGCAAGAAGGATTATATGAAGGATTGTATCTCTTTCGTTTCTGTGTATTGATTTTGCCCGCTTGAATTTGCATGAAAAGTTGTAATATCTTCATATGAATGGTGCAGTCACTTGAATTCCATGATTTCGTTCGGCGGGTTGCAGTCGTTCGCTTTTTAGTTTTTCAGAGTTTACCTTTTACTTTTTCAGATATTTTAAAACACGAACTAATATGGTTGATGCGCCTCACGTAAAAAAATAAGAATAAAAAAAGTATAGGTTCTACGTATATCGATGAAATTTTGTTTTTTGAGAAATAACAATTTTGGGATACGCGGTTATTTTTATTACGGTCTTGGAAGATGAAAAATATTAATTTCAAATGCTGTAGAAAGATTTTAGAAAAAGCTGTAGTAATGAATCACCAAAAATCTAAGAAATCGTGAATAGAGGAAATTTTGTATTCAAATTTATTTTTATAATGTTTTCAGGTTTCTAAAAAAAAAACATTAATTGTACAACTAACATTCAACGCAATACTCCTACATTTTATGTACAAAATCTTCTGAACAAATATTTCTAGGAATAACACACTTTTAAAGCATTTTTTGATCGGAAAATTGATGTTTTTAAGACCATTTTTCGTAATACTTGGAAACGAGATCGATGAAAGCAAAAATTTATATTTATTTCGGGAAAAACTGGTTATTAATTCTTTGAAATACGAAATACAGGAATAAAAGCTTGGTTGGGACCAAATTATACACCGAAAATAAAAAAAATCTATAACCGAAATAAATAATTCTATCATATTTTTCAACAATTTGAAGAATAGTTACAAGAATCTTAATTAAATTATCTTTTTCCACTTACAGAACATTTCTGTGTATTTTTTGAATGATTTCAAAACTTTTTAACACTACAAAGGTCTTGATATGAAATATAAAAGTTAACCGCAAAATAATTAAAATGTTCATTCAATCCAAATTTTCCGGCCGCAATTTGAAAAAAATACTAAATTTTTATAGATTAATTTTACATGGAACGACAAAAAAGTGAGTTGATGATAACGTTTATAATACATTTGCCTAATGATATATGTACAAATGAGTTTTTTGTTATATGTAACTATTTTAGTTAGAAAAAACATAGGGTGAGAAATTTAAAAATGTTTTTTACGTTTGCATTTAAAAATGTTATATTTAAAAAATTATATATGTTTATTTCGATTATAAAATTTTAAAGCGTATCTACTATATCACCTTTCAAAAAAGTTTTTAGTTTTTGGGTGCATTCCAAAATGTTCCATTATTTGGATTTCATTGCAAAGCGGAAATATTTTGACCTTCCGACAAAAAGGCCCGAGGCCTGAGGGGTTAAGAGAGCTAACGAGGAATAATAATTGTAAAGTTTATATTTTCCAATCTATCATCTGGCGTGGCGAGTCAATTATAAGGTATTAGTTTATAAACTAACAGTTAAAAACCCGCCATTTTATAAATCCGATAGGAACTGGCTCCAAAAATAGCCCGTTCTAGATCCACCGGGACAAAGTAACAGGGACAGGCAATGACGTCATATGTAGCCGCTTGATACTATTATTCACATTCACAATTAGTATCACAACTGAGTATTACCGTCAATCTCTTACTCAAATTCACAAATTCGTAGTACTTTTACCTACAGGGATACGTCCCCATGCGAGCTGCTGACGGAAGTGGCGACATTTTTGGACGAATTCTTGAATTCGAAACCGAAGTGCAACGGTAGCTTTGCTTGAAATTTCGCGTACACGGATGTTTATATATGTAGGTACGGCGCTAGGTAACTAAGTAAATTCCTGTAAAATTTTATAATGGTCGTTTGGACAATTAAGAACTAAGGCGACGATATGAAAACATATTGAGGTAGGAAAATGAAAATGTTTCGAGGTAAGCATAAGAAAATATTTTCAGGTTAGCATATTAAAAAATGTTTAAAGATAAACATTTGAAAATGTTTTAAGGTAAGCTTATTAAAATGTTTTGAGGTATGCATATGAAAATGTTATTTAGGAAAGGAACGAATTAAAGTCTGATGAATAGTGGTTATATTGAATTATGTATTAATACAAATTGAAAAAAACTGTGCAAGGAAGAAATATTTTAATGTTTCAGTGATAAAATCCAATCGCGTTGAAAAATGTAAGGAATTAATTTCCGATAGAGGAGAAATGTTGTGAATGATAGATAATATTATGAAATGTTTATTTTTGAGTTTTAAAAAAAATGCTAAAAATTATTTTTCGCACAATTATCGTGGTTAACAGGTTTGTTTGTTTGTTTGTTTGTTTGTTGATAATTGTTAATAATAAACCTGAGGTAATCCTGCTTTCCACGGCAACGAATATTTTTGTAAGGTGTTTTTTTGTTGTTTTACAATCGTTGCATTGTTAGAGAGATTGGCTACGTAATATTAATTTTATATTATGAATATTGTATATTTTGTATCGGTGTTATAATTAAATGTATTTTATCTTGCATTTAAACCTTTCAAAATTTTGGTTCAGCTTTATCAATTTTATGTATTTTCTCGAGTTGGAAAATCTACGAAACGCAACTATTTGTAAAATAATACGGAGTGTCCCAAAAGAAAGTTTATATTTTGTAGATCGATTTTTAAAAAAGTAAGGGTTCTATCGAAAAAATGTTTGTTAATTACTAAAATACGCAATTTGAGAATTTATTTCTTAAAAATAATATCGTCCAAATGTAAACCCTCGCGTTCGCGGCATTCATTTAATCGAAGAGTAAAATTTCTCATGACGGCTCGGAAGGTAGGCTTCGTGATGGCTGTCATTTTGTGACGGATATCTTCTTCTAATTGCATCAGGGGAAGTCGGATTTTTGGCGTACACTTTAGATTTGAGATAACCCCACAGGAAAAAGTGCATATGAGTTAAGTCAGGACCACGAAGAGGCCAATTTATGTCACCTCTCCTGGAGATCAATTTGACAAGGAAAATTTCACGAACTTATGGCAGAGACGTATTGGACGTATGTAATTTTGCTCCGTCTTGCTGGAACCATGTTCTTTGGTTATAGCCAGTAAGTTTGTAGGGGTGCAGCATTAGGTATTTGTGCAAAATGCTGTGTAACGATGATCTACGCACATTTGAAGCACTTGCGCGCTTTCGAATCGAAACGTTTGAGTCGTCACGAAAAGACTGATACACACTCTCTACGTTTTGTACCGATCTCTTCAAACTTTTTGATCCATTTTCGAATGAAAAGAATGCTTGACGCATCATTGAATTGACGAAAACCTCAAATATTGCAGAATCTTCTACGCGCTACAGTCGCCGAATCACCATTTTTGTAATACTCACGCACCCATAACGTGCGGTCGTTCCCGAGAAATGCGTCATATCGACTAAATTCCCAAGAGCCAGACTACTGATTGACATACCCCCCGCGCCCCTCGGAAAAGTTGCGTTCACACAGAAAGCATAACAAACATAAACTTTCTTTTAGGACACCCTGTATTTATCACTTATTTAAAAGTTTAAGGATCATAGTAGAAAAAAATTTTATGCATCAAATTTTATATTCACATGCAATTTGTTTGTATTATTTACAGATTAGGCAGTTCTAAGTCAAATTATAAATAAATTAAAAACAAATTAACTATAAAATATTTACCATTTTATATTGGTGTGATCATACTAACGTACACCTATTAAAATGCACCTTTCAATTTAATTGCATAATATAGGTAAGACGATTTATTTATGTACGTATGCATGCAAATAAATTATTAATTATAGAAATCTATGTAATATTATTTGTACCCAAAAATGTAGAAAATAAATTAATGTTTTTAATAAAAATGTGTGTGTATTTCTTTCGTTTTAATTAGTTTATTCTTAGAAATTGGTTTTTGGCAAATAAAACACTATACTTTTGAAAAAATATTATTAATGTCTTTTTCCAAAAAACAGCTATTTTCTAATACATCTATTTAAATTCGAATTTTGGTTTCTTGATTGAATGATTTTTTATCACTGAAGTGCCCACTTCCCGACATTCGATCGAGCTGAATGTCGGCAGATAAAATCGTTGTCGATGAAAATGCATTCTATCAACTTTTGGTGGCAATATACAAGCGAACATACACGCATTTTTCTGAAATTCAATGACATTATAGCTTTCAATATCTCTCATCATCATCATCACTATTGGCTCTACAACCCCTGGTGGGTCTTGGCCTCCTCAAGAGTGGAGGTGGAGGTGGAGGTTAATATCTCTACATATTATAATTTAAAGTCCTCGCCGCGTCTGTTCGCTATAAACCAAAAAACTATTGAACGGATTTTTATGCGGTTTTAATCAATAGGTAGAGTGATTCTTGAAGAAAGTGAAGGTTTATAATTTTATTTATAATCTATCTAATATATAAAATTCTCGTGTCACGGTGTTTGTTGCCATACTCCTCCGAAACGGCTGGACCAATTTTGATGAAATTTTGTGTGCTTATCTGGTAGGTCTGAGAATCGACCAACATCTATTTTTCATACCCCTAAAAGTAAAGGGTGTTCCACTCCGAAGAAAATTATTTTCCCCATACATTTTGTATGGAACGAATTCTCCTATTTTGAAAGAACTGCAGCAATATTGTAAGGGGTATAATATTGAACTGTGAACCGGGGAGGGGGAGGGGGAGGGGGGAAAGGATACGCAGGGAGAAACAATTTAGATCAAGGTATGGTATACGCAGGGAGAAACAATTTAGATCAATTCAGCTAATAAGTTGACAACATTTTTTGATTCTGAGGCGGTACGAAGTTCGCCGGATCAGCTAGTTTATTTATAAAATTAAATTTGATACATTTGTATGGCAAAAATAACATAATAATAACAAGGTTCAAATAACATAACTTGACAAGGTTTTGTGTAAATAAGGAACTCCAGTGAAAAACATTCTGGCTTTAAAAAAAATATGTTCTAAAATAAAAAACGCTGATTCTGAATGTATAAGTTTTACTCAATAATATTAAACGCAGAGTTTTTGAAAATTTACTAAAAAGTCCGTTTTTAATAATCCGGTCGTAAAAATACGCCGTCACGGTGACGTCACTGTTCGACGTGTCGTAACATCACCGTGAAGTCATTGTATGGGAATGTATTATATGACCCAAGCCATCGCATTAATTTATTCGTTTATTTACAGACTGTTTATAGAGATTTAGTTGTTGTGTTTATTGATACATTGTTTAGGCCTAAATAATGTTTCAAAAATAAAAGTATCTCTATTATTGAACATATTCAAAAACTACTGCACTAAAAAATAGTAATGCTTCTTCCAGGGAGAATACTTCGAACAACGGAATTCAAAATGGCGGCAGAAGATCAGCTGATTGCCCGATCCTATACTAATTTTTCAGGAGTGATGACGTCACACGATTCACCATTGACAATTATTTTAACTATTAAAACTAACTCTGCAAATAAAAATAAAAATGCAGTTATTCAAGTTAGAAGGTCATTATTCATTAAAAAATATATAAAAAAGTGGACTGGAGTTCTCTATTGGTGGAAATATATACTTAAAGGAGAATGTTCGAGTTTCAAATCACAACGGTGCTAAAGAATTATTCACTTCGAAAAACTTTATTTTTAGGTGTTATTTTTTTTTTAATTGAAACAGCTTTTAACTCTTCGCCCTTTCTTGTAATAATAATAAATATACAAATGTAATAATAATAAATATACATAATCTTCTTACCATAATTGAAAGATTTAGCAATGAGAAACAAATGCCTATTTGTTGTTTGTATACGCTTAAGACAGAAACTAAGAAAATTAATTACAATCAGTAAATCAAAAGTACGATTAAATAAATTGTCGATTATTTTGCGCTTTTCTGAATTATGAAGATTTATTACTAGAATGGTAAATGCCTACTCTTAGTATCTCCCTGATAAAAGATCAGAAATTGTTTAAGCCGTATGTTGGTGCCTTGCTCCTTTACCTTTATTTTTCCAACTTTTAATTTCTACCTATCAATTCTTAGATTTCCTACCAAACATATCATATTTTTTCCTACCCACTATGCCGACCAGGGTATCTAGCATGGTCGATCGATATAGATTTTATCGAAAATATCGGTAACTTGTCATCGCTCCCGAGCACGACTGCAGGCCGCTAAAGAACAAACAACAGTTTACAACGATTAAGGGTTCCTAATTTATTTGACGTGAACTGTTATTTCTTCGTTAGCGGCCTGCAGTCGTGCTCAGGAGCGATCACAAGTTACCGACATTTTTGATAAAGTCTATATCAATCGACCATGCTAGATACCCAGACACAAACACGTATCACATTATTCAGTTGTAAAATACTCACATTCCTGTCAACACATATATATGTTGAACACGGAGCCTTTCGTTGTAAATTACCAAAAGTCCTCTCAACATCTATATTGAGTACGGAGCTGTTAAACTTGACCGTTCCGAACATTTCTATATAAGTGAAAATCATAAACTCATGAGTTCAATTGGTGAATATAAAAGAACCAGCGGATCTGAAAAGAACAAGCGAAGGGGGAAAATCTGCGGGTAAGTCGGCATTCCTCACTTTTCCTTCCTTCCGCTTTGCGGGAACCATGTGAAACCCCAACACCGTATTTGGTGACACGTGGAGGTTAAGAAAAAGTGTAATACATTTGTATATCGATCATCCAGTTGATTAGTCGGACTTCTCGAAACACTAAGATTTAAGATAATGAGGAAAACAATATTTGTATGCTCACCATAATATTATTATCACCTGTCTATATTTTTCATTACAATATTTAGTATATCATACTAAATATGCTATAAAATACACCGGGAAGCATAACGGTCCGGTATAGACATTTTGAAATATCCGCACGGAACTGAAACTAGACGATCGGTGTATTCACAGAAAATCGAAATTTCTCAAAAAATATTGAAAATTTATTTAAAGGACAGGATTTAAGTGCACGTTTTTGGCTCACATCGTGACAAAATTAACAAGTTATTGTGAAAACGCAATCGCTGCCAAAAATTCACTTTACGAGTTCTGCAGCCTTGTAACCAACGACTTGCTCCACCATAATAGAATGACGGTTTTACATACATTTACACAGACAAAATAGGTAACCCCCATATCTTAACTGTAAGGCTTGTGAATTCAAATAGAATGAATGCGGGAAAACTCATGTAGAAAAAAATCCTTCCATTCGTACGTTGATTAAGCTTGTCTGATTTCGTCTAAAAGGGATCGAAATGAAAATCTAGTCCGCTTCAACGGACGCAATCTTCCGAACAGGCCATCCATTGATATGCTTGGTGGAACGCTGCCGCCATTAATCCGATTTTTAAAACTCAGAAACTAAAAATAAAGATTATATTAAAACTACCGATCAGGAGCAGTTCGGATGAAATCTTCAGGAGAATCTCATTTAGCACCAGACCGAGAACCTTAGGACAAATAATAATCCCTAAACTTAACACAACAACAGCCCAACATCATTACACATACTCAGCCATAAAACCCTTTAACGAACTCCCTAAAGAAATACAATCAGAACCACTGGAGCGATCACGCGAAATAAATAAATTTGCTTCGATTGCTTTAGATTTCCCAGATGGTCATTTTTAAAATTTTTCGGCAACATTAAAAAAATCATACCTTGGAATTTTGACATTTAGACATAAAAACTTATTATAGTGCTATATAGCCAATGAAATAACCTGTATTTTAACGCTTATTTCATATTTGTAGGGTTTATGAAAAAAATATAAAAAAATCGTTAAGTTTATAATTGCGCGAATCCTGGGTGTTTTTTACTTGAAACTGACGTGAGGTATACTTATTCGGGTCAACATGGAATATTTTCGGTTTCTGTATGTTGTCTGTGGTATACTTGATAATTAAAGGTGCATATCTATGGAAAAAATACTTAATTTCATCTGTAAATAGCTGTTCCAAAATTCGGCGGGAATTTTTTTTTTTTTAAATTTATTTTTAACATTGCTCTAAAATAGTCTACGAAGTTCATATTTGCAACATCTATGGTCATAATAGATAAAGCATTTCAATAGCTTTGTGTTAAAATAAACGGCTGGACCAGGAAATGTTTTAAATAATTACAATAAATGTTTTACGAATGGTAGGAAAATGTGGTCCATTTTTGGACCGAAATCAATCGCAGAAAAATAAAAGTGGTCCGTTTTTCGACCGAAATCGCTCCAGTGGAGAAAGGAATTATGAAATTTTTAAACAAAAACTTAAAAAACATTTTGCCATTAACTAGTTTTAGGTATGTATTACGATGTGCCAACTTATATTTTCCACTCTGAACAAAAATGCTAACTAATATTTTTTCTATGTATAACAACTGTCAAGTATGTATAGTACTGTCAATCTGATAGTGCTCCCTCCCTAAACACGAGAATTTCTCAATTAGGGAGGTATTGTTACCACCAATATCATATATTATATATATATATTTGTTTTTTTTGTATATTATATGTATTGGTTTAAAAAAAAAAAATCTATGTCTAGGATATTAGGCAACTTTATGCCAAACATATACTAGCATACGTCTTCAAACACAGAGCTACCATTGAAAATGTCGAAACTACTCAAGATACTAGAACCAAATAGCATGATTTCTTACTTGTCCCTTTTGCTAAAACAACTTTTGGCCAAAGAGATTTTAGATTATTTGCAACAAAACTACACAACGCACTTCCACTGGCCACTCGACAAACCACAATGTATATTAAATATAAATCTGAGAACAGTCCCGGATTACCAGCCAAAACAGAATATTATCAAAACTAACTTATCACTCTTATCAGTATGTATTTTTTCGATGGTACGATGATGATTGTCTGTTTCTTTAAGGTGAACGGCTAGAAAAATCAAGATTACATTAAGATATAGAAAAATCCGTTGCGTGCCGTGCGTGCGTTGTGGCCGGCGCGGACAGATGGACGATCACCTTTAAATGTAATATTGTGATATTATTTTATTGTAAACTGCACATAAGCCAGTGCAATGAGAGACCCAATTTTTTTATATGTTTTATATACTCATCTCCTGAAGTAAAATCTGAGTTTTCGACTTTGGGTCACTTGAGCTTTCGCCGCCATTTTGAAAAAAAACAGCCGAAAAGGGCCAAAATCTAATTTTTCTCAAATATCTCGTTTCCAATAAAAAATTTGGATATAAGATCTTCAAAAGTTTAGTAGAAAATAAAATTACCTACAATTTTTGTTTGACAAATTTTCTTTTATCTCTAATAAATATCGAGATATGCAGTCGTAAAAACTTGTAAAAGTTTATAAAAACCGGTAAATTGCCCGACTTGGTTTGGTTTTTTGTGCGTATCTCTTTTTCAGTACAATTTTGTGAAAAAATTATTCATATAAATTTTGTAGAAAATAAAATTTCATAAAAGACGTATGTATATGTTTAATGTTTTTATCGTAATTAGGTATCTAATTCAAAATTTTCACAAAAAAATGTTCAAAAACTAAATCAGAAGAATAGTGTTGGCATAAGGGGGCGTACATTAATTACGTGAGCATAAAAGGAGGGAAGGGGGTTCCAGCAAAATCTCACGTTACTTGAAAAGAATATACGAAATGGCCCAAATTTATCTCACCGAGAGGCGGGGGGGAGGGGTCGAGTTTGGGAGAATAACTACTCACGTATATATGCTACACGTATATATATATGCCCCATAACTTGATTATTATTTTTTTAAACAATTACTATTGAAATAACATGTGAGATACATAACAGCAACATTAACCATCAATGTAATCAAAACATATGAATAAAATTAATAATTAAGGTACATGGATGTGGTAAAAAAAAAAAATATAATTAAAAATATATTTTCTTAAAATATACGACTATTGACTTTAGTTTCTTACTGCCACATACGGGCCCCGAACAGCTTCGTCTTCCTATGTCTCAGATAATAGTCTTCCTATGTCTCATGAGCCGAATTTGTGGTGACTGGGTCACAAATTTCTCATCATCATCATGAACGAAGGCTTCCGCAGCATTCTCGCGTGAGCTGCCATTATAGGGAATACAGAGTAGGGAGCATTATTTCAAACCCGACTTTCTACATATGCACTTTCCAGCGCAACCTTTATTGCATTGGCATGATATAACGTTCAGCAACGCCTGAGGTGCTACCTCCTTCATCATTGGTACTGGAGTAAGTAACCCAACAGCGTCCTTCTTCCACCCCCATTCAGTTGGATCTTTATGGTGACCAAGCCAAGCCTGCACTTGCAAGTATGTTCTTGAAGCATGTTGCTGGACTACATGATGGGTGGTATCCTGGATAAATTGAATTTATTCTTTTTCACTCCATTGACAAAAAGAATGTACCTACCTTAAAATTTCCAAATTTGATTTTTAATTGCCGCCATACAAAAGTGCAAAGAATTGTTCGGCAGCGAAAGTGATTGTTTCTCGCTTTGCTTTTGGATCTTGAAATACACGAATAAGTTTTATTCACTGAGTGGTTTTTGAGAAGAATATTACAAAATTTGTATATACCTTGACCAAACGGAGCACCAGTTGTGTCGCCGCCACTTATGGCATGAATGAATAAAATGTTTTCAACTGTTTCATTGTGTTTAAAACATTTGTTGGAGTACAACGCGTTAGGTGATTTTCCTTTACCAACTTTTTGGTAATATACGTTTGGAGGTGAGAGAGCTGTGAGGAGTAGGTGCCAACAGTAGGTCGATATCCTGACCAATGATTATGACTGCATCATGTTGAGAATTATTTGCTGGGGTTATTATGAGAACATCAGCACCCTCTTCAGCTTGTACTGTCGTTATTTGCTACCGTTCAAATGAGGCTATGAGTAGGAAAATAAAACGAAACTTGTTCTTCTCATTTCCCAGAAACTTTTCCTTAGTGCTTTTCTTTTCAACCGACTCCGGGTATCCATCTAATACCACTACTGTATTGGCTCCATAATGATTTTGTGCACACCTGACATATTGCTGAAAAATAATTGAAAAAGGTTGAGTACGACCCCATACAACATTGTGCAGTAAATATCCCCCATCAACAACGTGTATTTTACTGCTTTCCAGTTCTGTATTCTTTGGTAGATGGTTGAACAATGAGTAATATGGACTTGGTTCCTTTGAGCATGCCTTCCTCTGAGAAAAGAGACAATGGGACAGGAGATAGTTCATTTTGGAAATATTCTTTAAATTCGATTTCACACTTTTTGGCAATACACATACGATGGGATAGCATTAATGGATTCATTGTAACAGTCACATCCTGATTTTGTATGCTGCTGGTTACCGCCGCAAGAGAAACTATCGCATCTTTACGTGTAGGTTTTAAGTGTTTAAGGTTTCCAAAGTTCTGGTTGATAACTTTAGACAGTGGATTTTCCCATCTTTTCAGCCATGTGACAAGTTACTTTGCGATCCCCGATCGTGCCACTACTTATAAACATAATCACGTTTGTTTTAGGAAATGGTTCATGACAAGTAAACCAATCAATGAGAGTTTGGAAGTCTTTATCATCCCTCTTAATTCGTGTGGGCATCATCTCTACTTATTACTCCGACGTTCCTGATTCAACCCTGGGGTTAATTTATAGATTTTTTTACCTCATCTCTCGTTAATTTAAATTTTTTTTCTTACCACATCTATGTATAATTTTATTTATATGTTTTGATTACATTTATGGTTAATGTTGATGTTATGTATGTTACATATTAAATCAACAGTAATTGTTTAAAAATAATAATAATCAAGTTATGCGAACACTGAACATCGGATTCAGTTTTTGACCTAATTTTTGTGATTTTTTTTTATTAGAACCTAGATACGTAATTGCGATGAAGACATTAAACATATACCTACGACTTTTAAGAATTTTTTTCCCTACAAAATTTATATCAATAATTTTTTTACAAAATTGTACTGGAAAAGAGATACGCACAAAAAACCAAACCAAGTCGGGCAATTTACCGGTTTTTATAAACTTTTAAACATTTTTACGACTGCATATCTCGATATTTATTAGAGATAAAAGAAAATTCTTCAAACAAAAATTGTAGGTAATTTTATGTTCTACTAAAGTTTTAAAGCTATTTTATCCGAATTTTTATTGGAAACGAGATATTTGAGAACAACTAGATTTTGGCGTGATTTCGGCTGGTTTTTTTCAAAATGGCGGCGAAAGCTCAAGTGACCCAAGGTCGAAAACTCAGATTTTACATCAGGAGATGAGTATATAAAAAAATTTAAAAAAATTGGGACTACCGGAATAATTCCGATCGCGACCCCCTTTTCATCGCTAATAGCACTGGCCTAACATGCCAACAAACAAACACAGGTTGTTCCTAGTTAGGCAGGTAAGGACATCACGAATTGTAAATAAAGATGGATTAATAAAAAAATCAAAGTGTGCAATTCACACGCGATAGAAGTGAAATGAATTAAAAGAATGCGGAGTATCAGGAGTAGGATAATTGTATGGTTTATTTATTATGAAATTGTTACAAAGTTTAAAAATTATTTTATATTTTATTCCACGAAGCACCGCACAAAGTGGAGGCCGATAGGCTACGGAGCGACGCATAAAGAGGACACCGATTAGTCTGTCTCATTCTTTCGCAGGTTAAATCCTATAAACCTATAGGTTGAGGGCAGTTGCGTTGAGAACCGTTTTTTTCAGTTTCTCCTTGAGCGGAGGCCCTAAGTGAACAACTCAGGTACGGGGCCTCCATCGAAGCCAGAATTCATTTATCCTCTTGGAAGCCTGGCACACTGTACAGGGCCCGCAGATCCTTTAACCTTTAACTGCTGACGTGGGGACATCAATAATAATATCGAAATACTCCCCTTCTCCGCGCGCGACGCATGCGCTGCTTCCAGTAGCTTCGAATTTAGTGACGCCAGAACCGTAAGTATTAAAAATTTACATTTTTAAGGTAAAATTTCTGTAAGTACATTCATTTCATTTTTTTCGGGCCTCTCTGACCCATCGTCAATACTAAGTTGATTTTTACAATATAAAAATAAACATAAACAACTTTACTTAAGTTAATTACATATATAGTTTATTCGAGACACTATTGAAATATTATAATAAAAGTGAGTTCATTGTTTTTATTTAGATAACACAGATTGGTTTCTGATCTCAAGTGATTTTTGACAAAAATTATTATTTAATACTTATTCAAATTGTCAAATATAAGTTACTTAACAATAAAAAAGTTTTTTTTTTAAATTTAAATAGATTAAATTGTCCAATAAATAATGCTGTTGACGTCGAAATTTTCATGGATCTCTAATATATAATCATTTAAAGTAACCGGCCGCCCAGGCCCCCAGACCCCATACGTAAAAAAAACACGTCAGCAGTGACATAAAGAAGCTTAAGGTGGCATTACGAGAGAAAACCGGAAATATGTCATTTTCAAAAAAGATTTTAGACGTATTGACTCTTTTCCACAAAAAATTATAAATGGATTTCAAAAGATTGTTCTTTTATCTAGCATTCGCATGTAATAAATTTTGAGAAATTTTTTTAATTTTTAGTATAATAAGGTTATTTCATAGGTCGTTGGGAGATTTATTAAATTTTCAAAAAAGATTTTGTATTATACCACACCCATATCAAATAATATAATTATGCAGTAAAATAAATTAATACATTATCTAGCAAACGCATGTTTTAGAATTTTAATTTTAGTTTCAATAAAATCATTAAAAAATATGTACGTACATGTGTTTCTTGACGAAAATTGGTCCATTTTTGTATTTATTTGCGCACTTACAAACTAATATATTTCAGATTTTTTTAACATACTTATTAAATTTTGACATTATTGAAAAATAATAAATACTTATAAACAAAAAAAAATTACAAAAAGTACATTATTTTAATAGTTTTATCATCACGTCTTTCAGCATTTTTGGATGAAGGTATAAATTAAAGCTAATTTGGATTGAAATAAATTTGATATTGAGTTATAATTTAAAAAAGCTGGTACGGAGAATAATTAATCTTTCTCATTGTAACCGCCCTGCACGATCGTAAGAACAACTTTCGACGAAATGTGGATTTTCGTCCGCTGGCTGGTTAAACGCTCTTAAAGGTTACCTTGCACAAATCACATGTGCGCCCCATTGTTGAATTTAGCAGCCACCTCTGATTTTGAGCCCCACAATACCTGAAAAACCCCTCGATTCGGTGCAGAAAGGGGCGGTCCGTTTGATAGATAATCCTATCTTGCAATAAAATGTAAATGAAATCCTCAGCACGGGAGATCCCAGTGAGGATATCATTATCTCTATTTGTTATTAAGAAATGAAGACAATAAATCATTATTATTATTATTATTATAATTATTCAATCTTTAGAATATTGGCGGTAGTTTTAGGATTTATTCTGCGAGAGAATGAGATAGTATAATCGGTCTCTTCTTTGTGCGGTACTCCGTAGCCTCCATTCTTGCCTACTTTAGTTTTCTGAAAGTTTCACTCTACCGTGTGAATAGCACACTCTTTTTATTATTATAACCACGGTATGGTGTTAATTGCATCTGCATATATTTTACTAATGGATATAGTAGGGTTAACTGAATATTATAAGAAACTTGCGTGGTAACGGCATAGTTCATTTTTAGTTTCGGAACGCGCCGGCTCATACCAGACGTTCCTGAAAGTTTTCAAATAAGATATTTCAATAAACCGTAGATATTCTAGTAATCCGGACTTAGCGAAGGCAGGTCATTAAAAATACTAATTTCAGATGCGCATCTGTCTGTGAATAGAGTGCAAAGAACTCTAGAACTCTTGCTTTAAATTGAGTTTTATTTTCAAAATGAAAACCTATTTGTTTGGAGAATCCAGACAAGCAATAGAGTACCCAGATAGTTTGCTATCTGCTATATGATATTTTTAACAGAAAATTATTTAAATTTTCTCTTTTAAAATTGGAACTGATTTGTCGGGAAATCAGACCATCCCCAAAGATGTATTTTATTTAGAGGAGACACGAAGCGAAAACTTTACTTTTAATTTTTTACCTTCAAATAGTCCAATTTGGCCTCCAACACTCTAACGACAAACCAAATCCAAAACTCTAAATCCAGCCCCCGCGCACTTCTACATAATAGTAGTATAGTATTTCGATGAGATGTTAGTGAGCAATCTCGATTCTATGATTATCGCACGGCTATGAATATTCGTCTATACCGTGATCTTTCACGGGTTTACGGCAGTATTTTTTAAATATATTAATTATATTTTTTTTATATTAAATGAATTGTAATGCAAGAGTTTCAAGTAAGTAGTTAAATCTAAAGGTCGCTTGAAATGACTTTAGCCATATTGCCGACCAGATCAGATAAGCCAGATACTTCCCCACTTTCCTCTTTCTCATTTCCTTCCCCTCTTTACTATTCCCAGCCTCACAACAAGCCTAATAATTGGGGATGCCATTTTCCCACTAGCTCGAGATAGTTGAGAGTAGTTGAGAATTTTTATGGTATCACAATCTAAAACCAAAAATGGCTTTAGCCGAATTTGGTGACCAGATCTGAATAGCCAAGAATTTTTCCACCTTCCTCTCCCCTGTCTATTTCCACTCCCCCACTGTCTTCACCCTCACAACTTACACCAATTGGGGATGCCATTGCAGTTGGGAGCAATCGGAATTCTGAATCGGTATTCAATTGAAAAAAAAAAAATTGGATCATAGGTTCTAGTTTTGTTTTTTAAAACGAAAAAAAACCCCAATTACGTAATACACATTAATAGTAATATTAGGTCCTTACATATGAAATTGGCGTTTTGTATGGGAGGAACTTAAAGTCGATTTTTTTTTAATATAATATATTTATTTAATCAAAGTATGTACCATTGCTATCTATGCACTTTTGCCATCTCATAGGTAGTTCATCGATCCCTTTACTAAAAAAACCGTTCGGACGGGAATCAATAAAATCTTTGAAGGCGGTTTGGACTGCCCCATCAAATTTCGAAAAACAATGGTAATCTGTTGGGGCAAGGTCCGGAGAGTACGGTGGATGTCTTAGACATTCCAATTGAAGCTCCTCTAATTTGGTAGCCGTCTGTTGTGTAGTGTGAATTGAAAAATTGTTTTTTTCCGAATAGTTGTTCCGCATTGTAATTAAATAGATACGAAGTATTTTCTTTAAATAAGTTTCGCACATTACGGTTTAAGATGAATCACTACTAAGTAATGCAGAATAGCGTGAATTATGTTTTGAAAATCAGATGGCTTAGTAATATTTTAGATGATTATTTAATTAAATACTGCGAGAAGAACATAATCGTCTTGAAAAAATCGAGAATTTTTTTTAAATTCTTCTAGTACCTAATCGAGTACTTGTTAAGACCAAAAAAATAACTGGCATATGAAAACTGCTTTAGTTCAAAATTCTCCTTTTCGGTTTTGATTTTATTGTACAACTAGCTTTTGCCTCCGGCTTCACTCGCATAGTATTAGGGGGGTTCCCACTCCGCCTCCTCCACCTTCTCGATCCCCACTCGCCCCTTCCCCCTCCCCCTTCCCCTACCCCCTCCCCCCTCACCAACCCCTCGTACCCGTTACATTAATTTTTCAAACAACTCGCGTGCCCCCAATTAAAGCGTAACGATCAAATAAACGCATTTTCTCATTTGTAATATTAGTATAGATTAGTATTTTATGCATATTTTAATTTAAACTATCAAAGGGATCTCCATTGTAACCTAAACAAATAAAATGATGGCACACGTCAAATAATTATTCATATTTACCAAGCAACGATTTGTTTTGCTTTTGGTCTGGACAATAAACGCATAATAAATAAATTCATAACGCCAGAGCTTATCAATATACATAGCCTATACTACTCGCAAATAATGTAGCTTTCTATTAGTGAAAGAATTTTTAAAGTCCATTCAGTATTTTTTGCGTGAAAGAATAACAAACATACATACATCCTACATCCATACATCCATACAAACTTTCGCCATTGTAGTATTATTAGGATGTGTGAAATTAAATTCTGTAGAAAAATATCGTAAAACATTTAAGTATTTTCCCAGCTTCACCAAATAAAATAAAATACGATTTAAAGCGATGCTTTTTCTTGCACAAATCAAAACAGGAGGCTGGTGTTAAAATGGGAATTTAAATATTTTTTCCATTCACACATGTTGTTGTTAGCGGCCTGTCGTAGAATTTTTATTTTTTTAACCAGAGGTCCACACAGGAGGCCCCGAAGAAAATAATTTCCCTCAGGGCCTATGTCATCTTTAGGGATATGGAGGGTTTTTTTTAAAGAAAGGAAGGAGAGGAGAGTTCTGGGAAGGAAAAGGGTTTAAGGGGTGAGTAGGAATCTGGGGTTAAATGTATCCTGGTCATCCACCACCAAGACCTAGACAAACCTCACCCCACGAACTCGGGCACCCCTGCTAAATCACCAAACGTAGCGAACCACCTGGGATGATCTATGGCAGATGTGTTGGTTATCCAATAAAGGTTCCCAGGGCGGTGGTACCTATTTCCGCCTCCCAAATGGAATCTACCTGTTATTCTTATTCAACCCCTTGCCTTGCCTAGAATAAATCGTCTCCCACGAAAATTTATAGGACACCTTGACCAGTTATCACTAAAAATTATTCAAAAATATTCATTGAGTTCACACATTCTAATGTCACGTGCTTTGATCATTCAAATTGTCGCAAAATGTAAAATAAAGTACTACAGAATTATTTATATCGCCTCTAGGGGCTATTGAAAAATTTATTACAGTTCTGAACAGCAATTTTCCCTAACTAGGTAGGCACTTAATTTATATTTCATTTCTGCTGCTTTTATTGCTTTTATAATTTCGGTGTGATGTAAATAAATGATTAAATTACTCGAGCGTCAACTTGAAAGGATAAAATCGTGATATAGCACCTTACGCTCTTCGACCCCAGAGGGACAATGAAATTGTTTGTCTATTTAAGAAAGAATGATTTTAAATATCTAGAAATTATAGGTATCCTTAACACGCACCGATTATTTTTCAATCACTTCGTATCAATTCAATTACAATGAGGAGCCTCTATTTCAGTCTCCAGAGAAAAAAAATAACGCATATTTTCTTTAAAATGTGCAATCGAATGATATTGGAATAAGGTTGAGCAGATGAAAATTTTACATGGACAGCTAGATGCATAAAGGTGTCCATTCTGGAATAGCTCGACTTTAAAACTAGGCTTTCAACTATCTACAACGTATTTTAAGATACTCTGAACACGTTGCTCGCCAAACTGAGGACTCCAACTTGGATAAAGCCACGATGACTGACAAAGTGTTTGACAGGAGAAGGAGAGGAAGTCACCAATGAGCTGGAGTGACCAAGTATCTCTGGTGTCTGGTGGTCAGCGCAGAACCACTAGGAGTGGAGGAGCCTTGCCCACCATGGAAATTGGAGTAGGGATCACGATCCTGAGCAATGATGAGCCGACTTAAAAAGAAGAAGACCAAAGGCTGATGAAAATGCAACTTCATATATGTTTTTAAACGCCTAAAAAGGCTTTTACATACGAAGTGATACGTGAAATAGTAAGTCAACAGTGAACAGTGTACGTAGAAGATTAACATTCAGTTAACATTCTTTGAGGCTTCACTGAGTGGCTGGCTAAGGGACACGGAAGCTAAGGGAAGTTTATGGTCAGACCGAAAGCCATTCACATTTCTTGTTGGTACTTGCCAGTTGATTTGATATTTATTGTATTACTTGTGTTCTCTATTCTATGTAGGAGCTCGCTGGTTTTTACAGATGTAATGCCGCCTCAT
This sequence comes from Limnephilus marmoratus, assembly GCA_917880885.1. Classification (NCBI taxonomy): domain Eukaryota; kingdom Metazoa; phylum Arthropoda; class Insecta; order Trichoptera; family Limnephilidae; genus Limnephilus; species Limnephilus marmoratus. Next base: position 19,564,156 of record OU862921.1, on the reverse strand, counting down.
GGAGCCTCATAAATGAGTTTTTCTTTTGCCCTGTTTAATCTTCATCTTTGTCTTACTAACCTATTTTTGAATTTTTTTCCGGTTAAGCACTTGCATACTGCTTACTAACAACGTACGCAAGGACACTGGAGGTCTAGATTCATTCAAAATAAATAAATAATGTAGTTTCGTTTATCAAAAAAATTAGAATCTTGCGAGAGCCTTAAAGGAGTAACAATCTGTTACTTACAGGGCGGGTAAGAGGTGGATAACCTCCACTGTACATAGAAGATTATCTTTATTACCAACGCAGGAAATAATAATATTGTAGATAGATGTAATTTTAAACCAGGAACACATAGCCATATCCTACTAATATTATGAAGGCGAAAGTTTGAATAGATGTATGGATGTATGAATGTTTGTTACTCTTTCACGCAAAAACTACTGAATGGATTTTAATGAAACTTTACAATAATATAGCACATACATCAGAATAACATATAGGCTGAAGCTCAGAGCTCTGGCATTATGAAATTTGTATTAAAAAATTGCAAGATATCTATAAGTCTTTATTCGATTCAAATTATTAGTGGAGTACTTCAAATAAATGAGGGCGGGGGAGGGGGTGGGGGGAGGGGGAGTGGGGTGAGGGGAAGGAGGCTAGGGGGTTGGGAGGAGGAGTGTGAAGGGGGATGGGGAGGGAGAGGGAGCGGGGGAGTAGGGAGAGGGGGATGAGGGAGAGGGAGAGGAGGGATTGGGGGAGGAGGGAGAGAGGGAAGGGGGGGAGGGGGAGAGGGGAGGGGGAAGAGGGGAAGTGGAGGAGGCGGAGTGGGAACCCCCATAATACCATGCGAGCGAAGCCGCGGGAAAAAGCTAGTTAATTCATAAAATGCGTACGTATTCGAAGAATTCAAGGTTCCTGCATTTAAAAACTTATTAGTGAAAAATTCAATTACACAAAAAAAATCAAAAAGAAAAAGGTAAATATTCATTCATAACTGAAAATCGTAGAAGATTTTAACACATTTTTGTATGCCCTAAACTAAACACAGTATTCTATTAATTTTGAATATATTTAAATCGTATAAATTATTTATTATGTGCTTTGTCATTTTCATTCCTTGAGGATACGTACTAGGGATACTTTCTTTTACGCGAGAAGGTAAATAGGTTAACTCAAATAAAGTCAGTTTGCAGTAAGCGGAAGCCACCGACTGAAAAGTCACAATTTCCATGGTTTATGCATAATTCATTCGCCGTTGCTCTCCGACACTTCCATATAGTGCATCCATAAATCGTGACTTTTACTTCTGCACACAAAGTGGGTACTTTGAATTCTGCTCAGGGCCCGTTTACACACTTTTGTTTTATTAACCCTAGAATGATAATCTTGTTTTTACCAACATTAAAGATAATCATACGCCTGAGAGACGTAATGAAGTTTATAAGTGAATAGTTCACACATTATCACAGTTACACAGTTTAATAATTAGTTACGGCTTTGTACTTTAAATAAAACCAAAAAAAATATTAACAATATATTGTAATTAAAAAAATTACAAAATTCTGTAAACCTCTTACAAATCAACCAAAAAATATTTAGTCTTTTTTAAATGAAAAGTAACGTAATGGATTTTTTTGTATATGCTTAAAGTTTAAATGCTAATCATTCGTTATACCTTAAAAAAAATATTTCGGTGAACAATATTTTTACGAACAAGTCTGAAAGTTACACAAAAGGTCTTGGAGACGTACTGACGTTTAAAAGTGTATATTTTATATGTTATCATACTTACACAGTTTAAAGGTGGTTGAATAATTATTCGTAGTCTTGGATTTTATACTTTAAATAAAAATTAAAAAAAAAAAAACACATTGAAATTTTAAAAAATAACAAAATTATGTAAACCTCTTACAAATCAACTACAAAATATTAAGTATTTTTTTAAATGAAAAATAATGTTTAATTTTATGTCTCAAATGTATTTTTATATATTTTTTTATTTCATAAATTTTTTATTAGTTACAGACATTTGTTTTTTTTGGATACCACACTGGGCTCCTGCCCGTGTTATGGTAGTCGTATATTTAATATTTATTTAAATTAATACAAATACTATTCTATTAAATCAGATGATATATGATATATATATATATATATGTTATGAAATGCTAATCAGTCGTTATACGTAAAAATAATATAGATTTTTTTTTCGCTAAATCAACTTTATACGAAAAAGTCTAAAAGTTACACAAAAGGTAAAAAAAGATATTTCTCAGTAATTATTGTACTTACCGTGGTGACCGAGCCGCCAACTGAGTTAACTGAGATGTACAGCGCGCTACGTTGCGAAATAAAAATAAAAAACAGCAATTCTTGTGTATCCCTTACGTCTCTCAGTCGTAGATTATCTTTCTGGGGTTAATGTACCATTTTAAATACTAAAGATATTCAATGCCATTATTGTCCAGTCAATTTTATAGCGTATTGTGCAGTCAGTATTACCATGACGATCCACGATTATGGTACCGTGACGGCATAAAAAAGGCAATAAACACACGTCTCTTATCACAATAATGCTGCTGCTCTTTCAAAAGATGAGATACACAATGTACGTAGGTCTGTTTCCCCCACAGCAAAACAGTAATCATTTTCATGCACCTCTCTCACACACTGCACCGTGATGTCTCCGTAGACCCTACAATACTACTAGCTGTGACGATAATTTTGAAAGTATGGAATATAGTTACAAGGATAATATTGAAGTGTGAGCGAATACCAAAAACTCCAAAATGTCAATGCGCTGATGGTTTTGCTTTTGTTCTCAACGTATAATGCTGCAGCTCTTTCTTACAAACTAAATTACAACAGTCGACATATCCGTTGCCGAAGCTGAGCCGTAATCAGATATTTCTGTTTCCTCCAAAGGAAAAAAAGTAGTGATCTGGAGGGAACAGTCACTCGTATTTTATGTGTCTCAACCTTTAATGTGTTAGAATTAGCGGCAGCTTTGTAGTGATAATGAACGCATTTTTGGCTTATTTGCCATCATGGACGTCACGGTACCGTAATCGTGGGTTATCACGGTAATTTTTAAAACCTACCTCACAATCTGTGTTTAATTCACTGTTTAGGAATAAAACATCATACACAGGGTGTAACAGCAGATACCTGAAGGATATTAACTAGCATATACGGAGTAACAAATGTAGATGTCTTTTTATCTGTCCAATTACATTTTTTTCTAATAAAAACAAAAAAAATATATATCTTTCAATCACACGTCGCTACTGATCCCATCTCCGTATATCGCGACGGGTTTTAGCGATATGATCACTTTCCTGTATTACCGTGCTCCTAGAACGAGACGCAACTCTTATCAAGTGACCCTCTAGGCTGTAAACGCGCTAACTACTCAGCTAGTGGAAAAAATATATCTGTGGCGACACATCATTATTATCATCGCCATCAAAAGAGGAATCGAGAAACATCTCCTAATATTCGCGCCCATCGGCAAACCTACTTGCCTAGGTACCTTCGTACCTATACTGGCCGCGATGTACTTTCTCGCCTGCCGTGCCAGCCCGACGTGAATAATATCGCCCCCGCCTAGAAAGGTCTCGAGACAGCACCGTACAATATCTGTACGGCGCCGAATATTCTCGTCAACTGCCGAAGTGGCTCGTATTACCTACCGCGAGGTAGTTACTCTACCGCGGCTATATAAGCAGCCGATCGCTCGCCCGCTGCAGTTTAGTCTCACATTAATCATCGGTCAACATCTCAACATGTAATAAGTGCTCCTGCATGGTATCGCTACGCTCCAGGGCAGCTTCCTCGAGGTCCATCACCACGTCTCAGCTCTAAGGCCCACCGTGTCTTTAGCTCCAGAGATCAGCTCCACCCCGCGACTTACAAGGCTTGCGTCACCTTCAGTCCAAGGGATCAGCTCACCACTTCATGGCACCCCGAAGTTTCACCGTGCTTCGCTGCCATGGAAACACGCTCCGCCTCGCCAGGACTACCTGCTGGTGGCTCAGCTCACCGAGCCACACACCGTTCATCTCCGCGATTCAAAGCGTTGAGCAACGGCCTGGAAGATAGGTCATCTCCACCGCCATGGTGTCGAGCAACTCGCTGACCTTCACCACACCATCTCCACCTCCGTACGCCTGCAGCATCATTTACGGCACTCCGCATTACATCATGTTACCGACCACCGACCATCTGCTACGTAGCCAAATAAACGACTGACTCACCACTTCGACATGACGCCTTTCATTTCTCTCTACTGGCCCGCTCCCTCATATCTAATGTTTTTAATTGAAAAAAAAATATCATCGGGCAGAAAAATGACATAAATTTGCTCAGCAATCACACCATCTACATCATTAGTAAATGGTGTATTCTAACTAATTTTTTTTCATTCTTTATATTGAAATTACTTTTTTTTTTTTTCGCATAAGTTCAAATTATTATATTCCTACCCACCCCTCCTACCTTTTCCTTCCCAGTACTTCCACTGCTTCTTTTCCTTAAAAAGACCCTCCACACAGCATCCCTTAAGACGACACTCTTTTTTTATTTTTTTCCAATTCATTAATTTCTATATATCAATTTAATTTTTTTTTCTTCTCATCTCCTTTAAGACTAGACAATTAAATTCATTTCCGGACACCCCAAAATAGGCACCTACTAAAAATCGACTTAAAAAAATGATGAAAATAAATGTTGTAAAAATGTTGGCGTATTAAAATTAAAAGTCGTTCCAGTTATTCAGTAGTTATAAAGATAATAACCTCTATTAAAGCAACGATACCTTATTGGCAATAAAAAGATATTTTATTCATTTGGTTTCCGACTATTCCGTTTCACATAATCTATAGGAAATCTCTGAAATTTAGCTCGGTCTTGGTTTAAAAGCAGGGCTTAAAATATTTATGTATTCCCCGAAGTAAATTTCATGAATACATTTTTCAATACCGCTGTAAAAAGCAGCTATTTTTGGTTTATTTCCCTGCGGAAATTTTATTGCTGGAAAGATTTTAGTACTTAGTTGTGTATTTTTTTTTAATATTGGCTATAATATTTTTAATTTGGGAGGCGGGTATGGATACCGCCGCCCCTGGAACCATTTAATATAAAACCAACACCACTGCCGTAAGCACCCCAAGTGGTTCCCTACGTTTGGTGACTTAGCAGGGATGACCGGGTTCGTGGGCTGTGGTTTGTCTAGGTCTTGGCAGCGGGTGAGTTTGCCTACCTCTGCGTGGCATGCCGGATCGGGTGAGGGAGATCTTTTTATTTCTCCAGCCTCCAGGGCTCTCTCGACCCAACCCGTTGCACTTTCGTACGTTACTGGGAGGAATGGATTGACACGTCCATCACTCCTGGACACATTGACAGATCCCTCATACATTTTTCTTTCCCAGAACTTCCTCTTCTTCCTTTCCCTAAAAAGGTCCTCCACACATCGTCCCTAAAGATGACATGGGCCCCGAGGGAAATTGTTTTCCTCAGGGCCTCATGTGTGGAGCTTTAGTAAAATAAAAAACAGTTTCTAACTTTGGTGAAAAAATAACCTCCCCATTTTAAAATGAATATCGATACTTACCTTTTGTTCTACCGATACCTTTTTAACGTTATCTCAGCGTCCCTTTCTTAAACTTCCTTGTTACTCTTACAGTAGTCTTGAATTCTTTGCGGATCGCCATATTTCTATATTCATCACGATCATACATTTTATAACACACATGCCTCAGGGATTTCATTTTTACCATTAAGTCTACCTAAATTGTGTAATTAAAATGTTATTGTTTAAGTTTTTGAAAAATGTTGGCAGTTCTACTAAAAGTAATTCTCATAAGCAAAAATAATGCAGTTTTCTACTAAAAATAATGCTCATAAGCAAAAATAAGGCAGTTTTCTACTAAAAATAATGCTCAAAAGCAAAAATTAGGCAGTTTTCTACTAAAAATAATGCTCAAAAGCAAAAATAAGGCAGTTTTCTACTAAAAATAATGCTCAAAAGCAAAAATAAGGCAGTTTTCTACTAAAAATAATGCTCATAAGCAAAAATAACACAGTTGACTTGAATGAAAATCTTTATGTTGCTGGTACGAAACTAGAGAAGGTATAAAGTATTGTATATTTGTGCTGCAATTTAAATGAAAGTTGGAATTCTTCGGTCAAAATCAAATGCCGCATTGAGCAAGCTCGTGAAACCTTTATCCGTATGAAAAAGATATCAGCAATCATGATCTCAACCTTGGATTACGAATGCGATTTTTTTCTTTCACATTGGCTCCACACAGGAGGCCCTGAGGAAAATAATTCCCCTCAGGCCTATGTAATCTTTTGGTATGCTGTGTGGACGGTCTTTTAAGGGGAAAAAAATGAGAGGAAGTCGTGGGAAGGAAAAAGGTATGAGGGGTGGGTAGGAATCTGGGGGTCAGTGTGCCCAGGAGTTCAGACGTATGAATTCATCCCTCCAACTGCGGTGCAAGGCGATGGGTTGAGAGAGTCCGGCTGGAAATGTCAAAAGGCCTCCCTCAACCAGTCTCTCTCGATCTGGCCCGCCACGCAGAAGGTGGGCAGACGCATCCGCCGTCAAGACCTGGACATATCCCAACCCATGAACCCGGGCACCCCTGCTAAGTCACCAAACGTAGCGAATCACTTAAGGTAACCTATGGCAGAGGTGTTGGTTATCCAATAAATGGTTCCCGGGACGACGGTACCCATATCCGTTTCCCAAATTGTGGTGCTCAGTTGCTTAAATGGTGAGATGCAACGTGTTTTCGATATTATTTTATGGAATGGAAGCATGGACGCTTACTGAAAAACTGATGAGGCGACTTGAGGCATTCGAGACGTGGATCTATAGAAGAATACTCTAAATGAGCTGGATGAACAGTGTTACGAATGAAAATGTTGTAGTTCGGATGAATAAACAAAAATAAGTTATCAAAACAATAAAAATCCGAAAACTTAAATATCTAGGACATGTGATGAGACATCCAGAGAAATACGCGATCTTGCATCTCATAATGCAGGGAAAGATTGCCGGAAGATGGGGCCCTGGAAGAAGGAGAACGTCATGCTGAAAACCTGAGACAGTGATTTGGCCAGTATACTGTAGAGCTGTTCCGGGCCGCAGTAACCAAAGTCCGCATAGCCAACATGATAGATAAGGTCCGTTGAACGGACAGGGCACGAGAAGAAGAAAAAGACAAAAAACAATCGTCATAAAACTACACCCAACCTATCTTTGGTCGTGCAGCAAGGTCACAAGTATTTTGTGATCCAGTTCAAAATAAACTAAGCGTAGGGTTGATTTATTTCGTAGTTACCCATGGAATATCATTTTATTAACGTATTTAAATACCACGATATCTTCCTACCCGTACACTTAGTGCTGTGGGTATTAGGTAACTTCCATTAGATAGAATATACATTTTCTTTGCATTGCGGTAAACATTCTGTTTGGTTGGTGCGATAAGAAACTCGTTTGCAAAGGGTTGAAATATCCTCTCCATTAGCGAACACTTCTGGGGAATAGTTGTTAACGTATACTTAACCTTCCGCCGATGAAGACCGCGTTAATAAATAAACACTTTGATAAAAAACGGGGTTAAAAATTAACTACAAGTAAATTAAAACAGTTTCAATGATATGTGAATACAAAGTGAGAAATAATTTTGAAATATGTGATGTATTTCTTAGTAAATGATGTTTTTAACTTAGAATGCTAATACCTAGGTTTTAACCTGTGTTCAAATTATGTATACGTACGTATATATACAGGGTGTTAAAAGATAAACTTGACTTACATTATTTGAAGTAAAAAAACTTTTATGAAATTTTGGTCTCGGGTGATTTTTCGAAGTTTTTTTTTTCTTAAAAAACAAACAATACAAAAATACTTCCATGTGGCATCACTGGTCTCTCTGCCGAGTAAACGCTAAATGTCCAATACTCACTGATTTTTTAAAATATTTTAGGTTGAAAAGGGAGATGTCACCGAAGACTAAAATGTCATTTACATTTTTACTACAAATAATGTAAATGAAATTTTGGTCACCGGTAATATTTTTGATTTTTTTTTCAACATAAAATATGAAAAATCAGTGGGCCTTGCACGGTCAGGGTCGGGGTGAGGGGTTGGAAGATTTTTAGGCTAAGTGACCAGTGATTGCATATAAAAAAAAAAAAAAAATTAAATTGGTTTTAAGAAAAATAAACATAAAAAATACTTAGTCATCGAAGACAAAATTTCATTATAATTTTTTACTCTGAATAATGTCAGGAATCACTGGTTAAATTACGTCAAGTGTGCTTCATAATACCCTGCATAATTGGAATATTACATGACATGTGTAATTAATATATATTTATTTAAAAACTGAAAATTAATTTCAGAAAAAAATGACCACGGTTCTGACTGTTAACACGGAGATTGCATTCTGGAATAAAGACCTTTATTATATATTATTATTTATTAATATAAAATTGTTGTATATTTAAAGTGTAAGTGTAAGTGTTAAAAATTTGCGTGTATACAGGATATTAAGGGACGTACTTGACTTACTTTAACCAGCTATTCCTGACATTTTTTGAAGTTAAAAAATGTAAATTAAATTTTGGTCTCAGGTGACTTTGTTTGGGATTTTTTTTTTTTTTCAAAAATTTTTTTATTCAAAATCACACAAAAATATATTTCTTCCGCGTGTCGTCACTGGTCACTCAGCCGGGTGTCTGACAAACTCCTTACCCTGCCTCCAACTATTCAACAACTTCAATTTTTTTATATTTTGGTAGAAAAAAAAAACGTCAAAAATGTCACCGGAGACCAAAATTTCATTTACATTTTTTACTCCAAATAATTTCAGCAATCACTGGTTAAAGTACGTCAAGTACGTCCCTTAACACCCTGTATAAAAGGTAGGTATGTAGGAAGGTAGGTATCTATAGAAGTAGCTCTGTAGTGGGTACATAACCTACAAAATAATATTGGGTGTGAATTTGTAAAATATTGCAGAAATTTATTGAAGCCGTTTTTTTTTTTTTTTTTACATTAACTCCACACAGGAGGCCCTGAGGAAAATAATTTCCCTCAGGGCCTATGTCATCTGGGATGCTGTGTGGAGGGTCTTTTTGAGGAGAGGAAGGAATGAACATTGGTCTTGAAGAGACCCATGTTGTAGGAAAGAGGAAATACAGAGGCCGGCAAATCATTCCACAGCCGAGCTGTTGAACACAAGAACGAGTCGAAGAAACGACCCGTTCTCATGTGACAAATGTCAACCGTGTACAAATGTTGGGCACGCGTTTGGCGTGTTTCCCGACTATGCACCGGTGCCGAAGGGATCAATGATGCTAGTTCCTCGGAGCATCTTCCATTGTAATACCGGTAGAACAAGGATAGCATTCCCACCCGACGCCTGTGCTCTAAAGATTGCAATCCGTCTGTTAAGATGGGAGAATCTATCAAACGGACCGCCCGTTTCTGCACAGAGTCGAGGGTATTTTTCAGGTATTTTGGAGCTCCAGACCAGATGTGGCTGCCAAATTCAACCGTGGGGCGCACTCGTCCTGTAGTAGATTTCCTTCAAAATAAAATTAAGTTAAAAAATACAAAAAAATGTAAAAATTTATTGAAAAACATATAATAATTGTGATTTCTTGTATTTGAAAACTAGGTTTGGACAAAAATTTACTAATTAAACTAACTAATCTTTAAAAAAAAAACATGACTGAATACTCCACTGCTCAACATGAATACTCAACCAGGGCAAAAATCCAAAATACTCTCTTTATTCCCTATGATTTGGATACATCTTTGTGTCAGAGAAATATTAAATTTCAGAGTGCCTCTAATTATATATATTGCCCTCAAATTATGAAAACGCAAACAAAAATTACAGAAACCATTATGATAAAATTTCTGATTTTCACTGCCAAAAGTATGAATAGACTACAGCACATCATACACCAGAAACTTTGCTTCGTCTCATGTATAAAAATCTCGTGTCACGGTGTTTGTGGTCGCACTCTTCCGAAACGGCCTGACCGATTTTTATGATTTTTTTATGTATATTTGGTAGGTACGAGAATAAATTTCATACCGCTAGGTGACTAGGGTGAGCCTATCCAGAAAAATAATTTATTTTTTTTGACAATTTATTTTTATATTTTTTATTTGGCATCAAAAAAAATACCTATAATCCCAAATTTAACCCTCCTACCCCCACACCTCCATTTTTTAATCGCGATTTTAGAATTTTTGTATGAACAAATTTAATCATCGTCGTTCGTATTTCAAACAGAACGAAATTATTTATGTTGTTGAATGACAGATGGCGCTACATCCGCCTCATCGAACTTTAATTCAATCTTTTTTTTCATTTTTCATACAATGCTTAAAATATATTACTTTTTTTCACTTTATATTTAACTTTTAAGAGATCAAACAATGATTATGTCCGTTACTTTAATGAAATTATAGTGAATTGAGAAAATGAATGATTGGTGATTTTTTGTTTCCATGTGGATTATGCTCCATTCCTCTTTCTGTCATAGTTTCCATCCCCACACGCTTACAATACAATCGTTTTTTTTTTCTACTTAATGACCAAAATATTTCCTAGAAATAATTTATATGACTGAATAACTTTTGTCGGGTCAGCTAGTAACTTATAATAATTTTTTTGAATATAAAATTTAAAAAAAAAGGTTTATTTTATCAAATCACCTTCTTCTCCCTTATGTATTTATTCAATACTTTGAAGAAATGATTCCTTCTAATTTATTTTATCTAATTTTTTTTAAAATTAGTTCTGTCAAAACCCTGAAGAAGTCAGCTTTGCTTACGAAACATGTTGGTTTTTGTAAATAATTAAGTGGTTAATACAAAGTTATCTATTAATTTGAATTATTTTATTTATTTCAAGTTGAATTAGTTTTCTTTTCGATAATTCCGAAGTGTTGGGTTTTATCCGCATTGAATCACATTGCTTCTGGACATCTTCCCCTGCGTTGCATTCTGAGATCTGAAAAAAGAAAATTACGTTTGAGTGTATATAGTCGCTGGGAATAACCAAAAAAAAAACTTGAGGCGTCCAATAGCAATTTCCTGCTATTTGTCGATTTATAAAAAGTGACATAAGGGTTAATTCCTTATGATTCAAGATCGAGGAAAACTAGATTTTGACATTCTTTTGCACCGGAAACCGAATTTTGATATTTCAATTGTCGCTTCAAAATCCGCCGCTCCGGGAACCATATATTGGTTAATCAACACGCTTTGTTTGGTGACTAAGAAGGGGCGCCCGGGTTCATGGGGTGAGGTTTGTCTAGGTCTTGGCGGCGGATGCGTTTGCCCTCCTACTGCGTGGCGTGCCGAATAGGGAGTTACAGGTTGGGGGAGACCTTTTGACCTCTACATCTGCACTCTCTCGACCCATAACCTTGCACTGCAGTGGCATGATGGATTAATACGCCCGTTGCCCCTAGACACGTTGTCCCTCAAATTCCTACCTACCCCTCAAACCTTTTTCCGTCCCAGATTTTCCTCTCCTTCCTTTCTATAAAAATACCCTCCACACAGCAACCCCAAAGATGACATAGACTCTGAGGGATTCATTTTTACCCAGAGCTTCCAGTGTGGATCTAATGTTAAAAAAGTTATTTGCGTGATGATTATCAAAAACCTTCATAATCCATATAAAATATGCTAAGAGATGCAGATTAGGTGTTGATCATTCATAGCTGTTACCAAATATCTTGGGCTTTGCATTGATCAGCATTTGACATTTAAACAACACATACAAGGTATTAAAGATAAAATCATCCCCTTAATTAGCGTATTTAGCCGGCTATCATATCTGTTGCCAAATAAATTTAAAATAGGTTTATATTATAGTCTCGTACACTCACATTTAAATTATTTGATTGAAATCTGGGGAAACGCATGTGAAACACACATAAATGAATTACAGGTAATACAAAACAAGGTAATCAAAAAACTATTTAATTACAAGCCCAGAACATCCACAAAAAATTATATATGGAAACAAAACTATTAACATTAAGAAAACTATATGAATACAATACATGTCTCCTTATATACAAAATACAAAATAATCTCGTACACACAAACACCGAATTCATTAAAACGACAGAAGTACATAAACACTTTACACGACAACGTGATAACATACATTTAAACACCATCCACACTAACTATGGTAAACAATCCATTGGTTACGAGGGGTCAACTTATATAATTGTCTCCCAAATGACATTAAAAACGAAAAGAAGCTGGGTATATTTAAAAAAAAAATTATTTATATTTATTCTTGATAAACAAAATAATTAAATAGAATAGCGCTGTATTGAAATATTTATTTATCTTAATGTGTATAATTATTTCTAGTTAAATGAGTGAAAATGTAATTTTCTTTTAACTGGAATAAAAATAAAAAAAAATGAAAAAAGGTTTTAAAAGGTTTTAATTTGGCATATTAACATTTTTCCTTAAATATCGAATAGTGTTGGAGTAAGTAAAAAAGAGTGCAATGATTCAGTGATCAAGTTTTCCATAGATTTAATATTTCATTAATAAATTTCTCGATATTTATTTTTGAATTCATTTTAATTTTACAATTTTCCATGAATACCATTTTAATTCATCTCTTTAAAAATAAAACCAATAAATTTTAAGAAAAAACGCAAACACACGAAACACGCGGCTTAAAATCAACGAACTCTCAGAAATACCTACAAAAACACCATTTGGAAAAAGAAAACTCAAATACTCAATACCAATGAAGTACCACCTAAATTTTAACATATTTAAAATGTTGACTATACACGGGATGAATATCAAAGTAATAAAGATTTATTTAAATATTTCTTATAGAATGATGGAGAAAAGAAAACAATATAGCAAATATTATTTTATTTATTCGTATCATATTACAATTAGCAAAAATCTGATGCGACTAACTAACTAACCATCATGACCGCAAAACGGTCTTGGCACTCCTTAGTAGTATTAGCACTTCTTACCTCATTCACATTCATACATCATCTCATACTTGCTCTTCTATTATTCTGACTCTTGACATGGCACAACTCAAGTATCTGATTTACTTGGTCGTTCCATGTCTTCCTCGGGCGTCCCCGACTTTTTCTACCTTTCACATTTCATATATTCTTCGTAGGTACTCTATTTTCTTCGTTCATTTTCTCTACATGCCCAAACCATCTGAGGGTCCCTTTCTTAATCTTACTCATTACGCTCATCAGCCTTGCATTCTTTGCGGATCTCCACATTTCTCACACGATCGTACATGGTGTTACCACACGTACGCCTCACGGATCTAATTTCATCCTTCCTCTGCCAGTGCCATGCCTCACTGTCATACATCAGGATTAATACCAGCACTCCATTGTGGACAGCTAGCTTCGCTTCTTGGGACAGTTTTTTGTTGGCGCCAATGGGGTTCAGTCCTCCGATAATGGAGTTACCAGCATTTACCTACCCTTCTTCCAAAATATCTCCATCAGTCTTCTCATCCCTCGTAAACACACATCCCACGAACTTCATTTCTCGTAAACACACTTCTCGCAAACACACTCAAACTCATCCACCTGCTCCAAGTATTTCGTACTCTTTATTTCAAATACAATGACTTTAGCCTAACTTACATTCATCATTAACTCATTTTTCATACATACTTCATTCATCATAATAGCAAATGACAAACAAAGCAAAACTAAATTTCAGCAGCGTCCTTTACTGTCTATTTTGCAACAATAGAAAATGTGCGTATGTCTGACAAGGTCTTCCCTATAACACGATCTTCCTCCCCCTACCAAAATTGTTAAACTATGCGAAAGTTCAAACCTAATAACTCGAATTCTGAACGCTTCAAATTTCAATAACACCCTTGCTGAAAACTTTACTTCTCTGGTTATCCTTAAGTCTCCGAGCATTCTACGAATATCATACTGTTCTAGTCTCAATTTGAATTCAGTAGAATTAACACTTGAAGCTGATAGTAGAATAATAATTATTTTATACAATGTGTCCCGTTCGTGTACGATCAAACTTCTGGGTTGGGATTTAGGGTAAATTTCATTGTTTTGGCATTACGGCGCTTTGGATTTTGGATATCAAATTTTTGACCTTGAAAGCTTTGTTACGCGCTTGTAACGTTTACTTATTGCTTTAAATACGATTCATGTTGAGATTACTCGCTATTGATAATTCGATTGTGCATGTAAATTGAAAGTATTAAAAAAAAAAATATATATATATATATATACATATATTTTTTTTTACATTAACTCCACACAGGAGGCCTTGAGGAAAATAATTTTCCTCAGGGCCTATGTCATCTGGGATGCTGTGTGGAGGGTCTTATTGAGGAGAGGAAGGAATGAACATTGGTCTTGAAGAGACCTATGTTGTAGGAAGGAGGAAACACAGAGGCCGGCAAATCATTCCACAGCCGAGCTGTTGAACATAAGAACGAGTCGAAGAAACGACCCGTTCTCATGTGACAAATGTCAACCGTGTACAAATGTTAAGCACGCATTTAGCGTGTTTCCCGACTATGCACCGGTGCCGAAGGGATCAATGATGCTAGTTCCTCGGAGCATCTTCCACTGTAATACCGGTAGAACAAGGATAGCATTCCCACCCGACGTCTATGCTCTAAAGATTGCAATCCGCCTGTTAAGATGGGAGAATCTATCAAACGGACCGCCCGTTTCTGCACAGAGTCGAGGGTATTTTTCAGGTATTTTGGAGCTCCAGACCAGAGGTGGCTGCCAAATTCAACCGTGGGTCGCACTTGTGATTTGTACAGGATTAGCAGTTGTGCACTATTAAAGTATCTGCGGGCCCTATACAGCACGCCCAGTTTCTGGGAGGCTAACTTTACTCTGGCTTCGATGGAGCCCCCATACCTGAGCTGGTCACTTAGGGTTACACTAAGCATATCAATGGAGGATTAAATAATATGAATATAAAAATATTAATTTGTTTCTCTGTTCGCCGCGCGCGCAATTAAGTAACATATTTATTTTCAATCACGGTAATGGATTGTTGGAAACTTTATCGATTTTAAGCATTTTTTTATAATCACTTCTTCTACTAGTGCAAAATTATTTTGTGGTAACATTTTAAATTCAAATTAATAAATAACGTTGTATTAACCACTTAATTATTTACAAAAACCGACATGTTTCGTCAGCAAAGCTGACTGCCTCAGAGTTTTGACAGAACTAATTTTTAAAAATAGACAGGGAACGTACCCAAACTACGTGACCAACTTTTTGCAATTTTTAACCCCCCCCCCCCCCCCCCCCGGTGACCAAAATCCTAAGCAATCTGCCGCTCATTTCTATGGAGCGTGACATTTTGAAGACCCCCCCCCCCCCTAAAAGTGTCAGGTAGTATGGGTACGTTCCCTAATAAATAGGTAATAGAGAAAAATAATAGACATAAACAATAATTTTTTATATAATGAATAAAAAATCACTTTGTTTAAACCACTATTTTTAAAACAAATCAACATGTTTCGACAACAATGTTGTCTTCATCAGGATATGTTAAAACATATTAAACATAAACATAACATAAAAACATATCCTGATGAAGACAACATTGTTGTCGAAACATGTTGATTTGTTTTAAAAATAGTGGTTTAAACAAAGTGATTTTTTATTCATTATATGAAAAATGATACCACAAAGTTATTTTGCAAAGTTCGAAGAAATAATTTTTTAGTTTTTGTAAATAATTAAGTGGTTAATACAACGTTATTTATTAATTTGAATTTTTTTATAGTTATTATTCAATAATAATTAATCATTCGAACAAGAATAACCCAAAAAAACCATTAAACCACCGCTACCCAAATTTCTCTTTAAACATTTGAAGTTTTTAAGCTCTTAAGTTTATAAGATAATATCTATACATTCTCGAAATGCAAATTATATATTCCCTCGATAGAAAAAATCCGCAAAGTGTGCTCCGAAAATTATTATTTTCACGTCTGTTGCAGTTATTTTACAAGTCATATGTATGAAAAAATTCACAGTATTTCTTTAAATGCTGTTTTAGACAGCCCCCAAGAGATTTTTCGTGTTGTGTTTTATTAAACATTTTCACAATTTTCGCATCAATTTTACCGTTTTAAATATTAGCGCACTCTCTCCAACATTCATAATTACATAACTCTCCATCTTCTTCTTTTTGAGCGGGGATACGGCGCCTTAAACCACACAACACATTTCTCTTCAATTCAAAGTTTATTTTAAGTTTCTAAAAAAATATATGTTATTCGTGAAGATAATATTTATACATTTGCCAGGCCGAAACAGTAATCATATGAAATTCGCGAATCCGGTCATCATTATCTCAAGATAACTGCGGCCAACAAGTGCGCCCCACGGTTGAATTTGGCAGCCACCTCTGGTCTGGAGCTTCAAAATACCTGAAAAATACCCTCGACTCTGTGCAGAAACGGGCGGTCCGTTTAATAGATTCTCCCATCTTAACAGACGGATTGCAATCTTTAGAGTACAGGCGTCGGGTGGGAATGCTATCCTTGTTCTACCGGTATTACAATGGAAGATGCTCCTAGGAACTAGCATCATCGATCCCTTCGGCACCGGTGCATAGTTGGGAAACACGCCAAACGCGTGCCCAACATTTATACATGGTTGACATTTGTCACATGGGAACGGGTTGTTTCTTTGACTCGTTCTTGTGTTCAACAGCTCGGATGTGGAATGATTTGCCGGCCTCTGTGTTTCCTCCTTCCTACAACATGGGTCTCTTCAAGACCAATGTTCATTCCTTCCTCTCCTCAAAAAGACCCTCCACACAGCATCCCAGATGACATAGGCCCTGAGGGAAATCATTTTCCTCAGGGCCCCCTGTGTGGAGTTAATGTAAAAAAAAAAAAAAGTTGCGGAGGTTTAGGATGAGAGAGGTGTATCTCTGCCTATTTTGCCTACTATATATGCCCCTGTGATCCTAAGGCCGTTTGGTTTTTTTTTTTTACAGTGAATACCGCACAAGAATCTCAACTGCTCCCGTCTGGAGCCAGTGAGACTATGGCATCCCCAATTGGGGTATGTTGTGAGGCTGAAGGTAGTGGGGAGGGGAAGGAGGTGGGGAAGAGGAAGGTTGGGAAGTACCTGGCTATTCAGATCTGGTCACTAAACACGGCTAAAGCCATTTTCAAGCAACGTTTCAATTCTGAATGGTGGTCTTACACCAGGGCGATACTAATAGTATCTTCCACTCTGGAACATGCCGCAAATATACTATATATTATTTTAAATGAATTAATTGTGAAATAACACAAATTAATCAAATAAAATTTATTTGCGCATGCCGGGTTCGAACCCGCGACCTCCGGAATGTGAGTCAAGAGTCTTAGCCACTGGACTACGGAGGTCGTGTTAGTTGCATTTGTGAATCTAATTCTAACTCCGATGACTATCAGTAAATTGCTTCCATGTATCTGTCTGAACTGATTGCATTCTACCTTACACGAGGCTTGAGTACTATACGACTAGATGCTGTTGTGCAGAGGGGTTTATTTGGATTTGCGTGAAATTTAGAATTATCTAGATGGAAATCCCTCAATCCAAAGTGGTAAATACTCTCAGTAACGCCCTTGTGGAGAGACCGCCAATTTGAATCGAAATGTTAGCCATGTTTGGTGACGAGATCTGAATCCAACCTTTCTTCTCCAAGTCATCTTCCCTTCACCCATTAGCATATAAGCTTACCCTAATAATTAGGGTTGCCGCAGTTAATATATACACTAGGAGTAAAAAAAATGTATGACCGTTTTAGAAATTCCATTGTTTTCTTCCAATTCAAAAATATTTCTCCGTACTTTGAATTGAACTTTCTAAACTGAAAAGTTATTAATCTTTTTAATTAACCAACACCTCTGCCATAGGTCACCTCATGATTCCATTCATTCCATATATACACGGTGTCCGGAAACTCGTAGTACAAGCGGGAAACTGGTAAATCTACATCACATTCGGAGTTGATTTGTGATATAACTTTTTAGATTTGAGCTTTCGTTTTCGAGTAAATCGGATCCGAAGTTGGAATTTTTTTGGTTAAATTTGAAAAAAAATTTCACTAGGGGGTTGATTTCAGCTGTGTAATATCTTATAAAATGCATCGAAGGGTAAACCGGGCTCAAAATTTTTTTTAACCCTTTAGTTGCCGAAAAAATCGCAAATAGAAAAAAAAATATATTAAAATCGAAATGCTCAGAACGAAAAAATATAGTTTTTTGGGTTCTCTACGTGACGTAGATTCACCAGTTTCCCGCTTGTACTACGAGTTTCCGGACACGTTGTATATTGAATCATCTCCCGAAGTTTGTGTACTTTACCCCCGGACACCTTGGATAACATCAATGAATTTGTATTGTTAACATAACCAACCTAATATGTATACAATACTCCTACCTTGACTACAACCACGGTATCCTCGTTGAGAATCTCAAGGACGATGCTTGGTTTTTACTTATGACGGCATGATAACACTATCTAAAATATGCGAACATCTCAGTACAAGTTCTTCTAGTTAGATGAAATTTTACTTTTTCTTCTGAATATTATGTTTTGCTCGTCATTCTACTTTTAATATACATCTTACTTCAATTGTTTATTACTTTTATATATTATTTCATAAAATTATCTCTTCTTATGAATACGATGTCTTCTTTATTGTCATTTAAAAATATAATGATATTAATTGTCTAATAAATTTAAGATGATAAATTCACATCGGAAAAATATAACTATTATTTTACATCATTCTGTAATCTTTCAAATAGTTGTAATAATATATAAAAGCTATCCCAAGCACAAGCGTCTGCTTTATTAGGAGAGTATAAGAAATATTATATCAAACAATATTATCTTGTAGTAAATTTTTTTTAAGAAACCTATTGCATACATTTATTGATCAATAACATTTTTATTCACCTGGTACTTATTATGTAAACTGTATGGAAGAGAATAGAAATAAATAAATTTAAACAAAACCTTGTACACAAAAATCCCAAGAAAGCAGTCAAAACAAAAAATTAATCGGCCGCATGAAAAAAGCTTAAGAATTTCCTGTGAAAACACAATGAAAGCTCAATTTCAAAATGTTGATTTATGACGCAGGATCTGAATAAGCTTTGACAGCCTCTGAAAGATAGCGCTATACAATATAATGTTATGCCCACGATTTTTGGCAATACACCATCAAAGCTTTCATATTTATAATATCTTATTTCATGTTTTTACATTAATTCTTGGTATTCGATTCTAGAGATTTATGCTAAATTAATTAATAGCGTTTAACCAGCCAGCGGACAAAAATTTAACTTTAACTTACGATCGTGCAGGGCGGTTACAATGAGAAAGATTAATTATTCTCCGTACCAGCTTTTTTAAATTATAACTCAATATCGAATTTATTTCAATTCAAATTAGCTTTAATTTATACCTTCATCCAAAAATGCTGAAAGGCGTGATGATAAAACTATTAAAATAATGTACTTTTTGCAGTTATTTTTTGATTATAAGTATTTATCATTTTTCAGTAATGTCTAAATTTAATAAGAATGTTAAAAAAATCTGAAATATATTAGTTTGTAAGTGCGCAAATAAATACACAAACGGACTAATTCTCGCCAAGAAACACATGCACGTACATATTTTTTAATGATTTTATTGAAACTAAATTTAAAATTCTAAAACAGACGTTTGCTAGATAATGTATTGATTTATTTTACTGCATGATTTTATTATTTGAAATGGGTGTGGTATAATACAAAAACTTTTTTGAAAATTGAACAAATCTGCCAACGACCTATGGAATAACCTTATTATACTAAAAATTAAAAAATTTTCTCAAAATTTATTACATATGAATGCTAGATAAAAGAACAATCTTTCGAAATCCATTTATAATTTTTTGTGGAAAAGAGTCAATACGTCTAAAAACTTTTTTGAAAATGACGTATTTCCGGTTTTCTTTGGTAATGCCCTCTTAAGCTTCTTTATGTCAGAAAAGTAATTAATTTCTGTAGACATAAGTGACATAAAACTTTCGAAGTATGTTCTCTTTGTTGTCAGTGAAAATGAGATATCAAGTAAGATAATGTCAGATATTTAATACATATCATAGATGTATTTCAGAAAGCTCCGAATATTGTTTGATCGGGGGCAACCAGTATTGGATAGATAGTGCATATGCAGTTTATATGTAGAAAACAAATATCGTTTGGGTGTGAGCAAAGAATATATGGGATCAAAGACGGCGAAAATGCGGATCCAATATACGTAGTCTGTAAACACCATCCGTATTGCTTTGTACGTGTTTATCATTGAATGCTCGGACAGTTTAGCATTTGACCGTCTTATACAGAATATTAAAAGCGAAGCTAGCATTCCACAATGGATTTCTGGTACCTCCCCCGATGTATGGCCATAATAACCATTGATGCTCAAGTAATAATTCTCAAAAGTTTTATAACCCGGATTTCAAATTGCCATTTGTGCTGACCGTGGCAACGATTCGATCATCGGACCACTTATCAAGAACACATTGGCGTTTTACTCCAAGTAATCCGGTTTTCCCTTCACGGGTACTTCATCTTGTATTCCACATTGCTAGCATATTTCCTATGAGAATTCAAGTACGTATTATTATATATTTTAGCCTTGTCTGTGCTTTTTGCACTAAGATATCGCTACTTCGGATGAGAACTAACTAGGTGGTTTTATAAATAAAAAAACTTAACCAAACGTTTCTTTAGATTGCAAAATGACTACGCAATTTTGTCATGTATGTTAAGGAAGTTCCAAACAATAATTTATCGCTAATCACGGTTAGTCAATTTGTGCGACATTTTTTAGTATCAGAAGGTTTTTTTTAATGCGGAAATCCAGACATTTTTATAATAATCTGATAATAAAAAAATCAGCATTTTTTAAAAGATAAATGTCTTAATCATAGTTTTCAAAGCCAGCCAAAACGATCTAAATCTGACGAGGTACGCGTGACGTCATACGTACGTCAGTTTTATAGGTTAACAGTGAGACCGTATCCACACGGGTCAAACCTACCTAAAAATCGGTGCCAAGGGACTCAGAATGAATTCAACTCAACACCTCTTTTGAAAAGTCTTTAAATGTCGTGAAAAAAATTAATCAAAAATTGGTTAAATGGGTTACATTAGGTTAGATTATGGGATATTTTTTTATATTTTTCATAGCTTTTAATGACTTTTTAAAGAGGTGTTGAGTTAAGTTGATTAAGTTGAACCGGTGAATTTTATTGAAGTAACCTGAAATCTTAACAATGACCATAGCTCACAATCATCGTCAAACAGCGTCTGTCACTGTCATTTGCGAGACGATATTTCAAAATTACGTTCACAATCAAATTTATTAAATTATTTGAAACTCGCTGAGGGAACTGGTAGGCCTACTAACGGGACACTGCCATCTCAGGAAACACATGCAGTTATTGGGAGTGGAAAGCACCAATAGATGTAGAAAATGTGAAGAGGATGAAGAGACTCCAATTCACTTATGGTGCCAATGTCCTGCCCTGGTGGGAACTAGGCTCAGATACCTGAGGAGACATGCCGTAGAACCAGAAAACTTAGCCACATATTCAATGACAACTATGGTGAACTTTATAAAAGGGATTGGGTTATTGTTAAAGGATTGAGGTAAAATGGGAGAAAGTACAATGGGTCCATGGCCTAAGTACTCGCGGGAACTAATGGTAAACCGTCTCCGCTTTAAAAAAAATAAATTATATATGTATTTACGCCCTAAAGGCTTTTTCATAAAGCAAGCCTTGTATTTATTTTCACGTTTTATTATTAAATTTTAATTTATTATTTCTTTACTTGGTAGGTATTATTGTTTACAGTTCAGTTCCTAACCAAACCAGGACAAGCCTGTGTTGAGGTTAATAATTTTATAAAGACAAAAATAACACAAAATTATATATGTATTGAAAGAACAATATTGTTACATTAATGTTTTTTACAGATAATAGGTACCTCCTACGCTAAAGGAAGCCAGTACATTATGATATTATTATTTTTTAAATTATTAAAGTAAACATGTAGGGTAACCATGTGTTGAAATTTAATTTTGAATAAGATATGTTATAAATTTAAAAACCACTAAAATGAGATCAAAAAATATATTTATATGATATATTTTGCTATTAATTTATAATGGCAAAGACGAGAAAAAAAAATATTGTGTTAAGTAATTTAGAAAGGACGCAAAAACGTGAAATGAACATGCTAAATTTCCATATAAAAAAAATAGTTACCTCAAACAATGAGAGATGGCATATGATATCAAATAATAATGTCCGACTTAAAACTTTTCGAAAATCGGTACCAAAATAGAACAAGTTCCTTTTTTCATCCCAAATCCTTAGGAATAGACACACTGGATGAAATAAAGCATCGTATAAAACCCCCAATAAATCACATTCATTGCTCTCTTAACGGCCTTGTTTTCTTTTTGGAACTTCCCATTTACAATTCAGTCAACCCGCCTAGGCAAGGGAATCTAATTTCTAACGCATCCGACCCATTATTCTCTATCAATTCCTTTCCTATTCGTTCCCCTCGTTCCTTTGACAAAATTTCATTAGCGAATAATGCAGTCGGTCTTTCATTAATTGCAATCACTCTTTCACAAAGAACCTCTCAACGCTGCTGACTATGTCTCTGTAATTTATTTATTTATTTATTTATTTATTGTAAGAAACAAACAGCAATTTATATACAGGTGAGTTATACAAGAGGTTAAACATGAGGTAAGCCAAAACAGTTTCTTATGCTAATGTTGGTTAATATGATATAATATACAATTGTAATTGGTAATAACCGTTAAATGAAAATAAAAATAACAACAACAAAAAATATATATATATATATAAGTATATTAGAAGGAAGAAGGAAGAGGAAAGGGCAAGAGGCAGAGGAAGGTGGGATGGGGACAGGAGATGCTCATGCTGTACCTTTTCTATAGTTGTGCATTAATTTAATTAACATTTGTGGTCGTACGTTTGACTTCGTTTCGGTATTTCACAAGAGTGTTATTAAGAATATCGATATTGTTAAATTGCGTGTTATATTGCGCGCATATACGGGGGATTGGAGAATTTTTTCTAAGGTTGGTTCTGCACGCTGGCAAATGAAAAAAATGGTTTAGTCTGGTTGGCCTTGTAGGTATGTGAATTCTTATATAATTTACGAGTTCGGGAGAGTCCAGGCCGTTATTCAGAATTTTGTATAAAAATATTTGATCAGATATTAATCTTCGTGTTTGAAGTGGAGTAAAGTTGTGAAATTTTAAGGATTCGGTGTTATTTGCAAAGAGTAATTTGAATTTATAATTTACGTGTTTAAAAAATTTATTTTGTACACTTTCGATTCTGTCAATATGGCATTGGTAGAACGGTGCCCAAATTAGTGTGCAGTATTCTAAGTGGGGGCGGATATACGTGGTGTAAAGGGAATACAGAGTTTTAATATTGCGAAAAGGTTTAGATATGCGAATTATAAATCCCAACATTTTATTGGCTTTGTTGATTACTTCGTTAATGTGTTTGATAAAATTTAGTTTTATATCCAAGGTCACGGATTGATTCTATTTCATGGATTTGTGTATCATGAAAGTTATATTTAAAAGAAATTTTATTTTTGTTACGCGTAAAAGATAATTTGTTGCACTTAGAAATATTTAGGATTAATTTGTTTAATTTACAGTATGCAAAAAGCCGATTTAGGTCTTCTTGAAGTTTTATGCAGTCATTGATAGATTTGATTACTAAGTATATTTTTTTGTCATCTGCATATGCTAATATTATATTATATTCATGCTAAAAGTCAGTATTCTTACTAACGAATTCTCATTAAAAGTGTCCCACTGCCATATGGCAGGCAAGGGGTAAAGTTACCCGGCATAGGTTTCACAACACATTGTATGCACTGGGGTAGGTATACGCACTTCTGTTTAGAAATTTTATCCAGAGGGTTTGACAGTTTACAGTCCTTGCCACGTCTGTAAACTGGTTGCATGTGATTTAATAATTATCTTGCTTAGGGGAAAAGCTGGCGGACGGAACGAACGTTGAAATCGTAATGGTTTTGCATCATCATGCACTAGACCGGAGAGCGGTGCTCAGTGATACCAGTTTGTAAAATCGAATTTGAATTATATTTTTAAGGTTGTTCGTTGATCGGCTACAACGCATTCGGGATAGCCTATTCGTAAATACCCGACGCGTTATCCATTCGGAATATTTCGGCAGCGCTCGGTAAATGTCCGAACTAGATTTGTGAATAGAAGACATATCGGACGCTAACACATCAGTTTTTTACGAACGCCCTATCGCTACTGAAATATCCCGAATGCATAATAATGCTTCGGGTGTTTACCAACATGTTGAGGATTCCGGCTCTCACGGAGAAGTAACGAAAAAGTGGAAAGGGGTCTATTGCGGTCATTGCTAATGGAATTTTTAAATTTAAATAATTAATTGAACCATATAACTCACCACTTAGACCGCAGAACATAGCACAACGCAGTAAACTCTCATTGTTGTAAGTGATCCCGTTTGTGCCGCACACGGGACTGTATTGGGGCAAGTTGACACACCTCCTCGTACAGGCGGGATCGGGCTCTCGAGGGGTGGTGGCCAACGGGGCTATTGTGCTTGGTCCTCGGGTCGTTCTTTGGGTTGGTCTTGAGGTTGGAGTGCTGCAAAATAATTATAAAAATTATAAAACAATGATATATAATATTTTTAAAGGCTTAGGGAAATTATTGTAGGTGAGTGATATCTACCCAACTGCTGTCAATGGTTTCCTCTCAACACAACAAATGGGAATGCCATAGTCCCACTGACTCCGGGTAGTTCAAACAGTTGTGCAATGGTTACACAAAAAGACAGAGCGAACCATTGTAAGGTGTTTACGCCATGGTAGAAAGAGTTATGTCAAATAATAAGAACATAATTATATGGACAGTTTTTAACGCTAATAAATTAAATAAATATAAGTAGGTAAATTGCATTCGTCGTCATTTAGGCAATGGTAGCTTTCATTATTACCGTGACGATCCACGATTATGGTACCGGGACTGCAAAAAAAGGCAATAAACATACGTTCCTTATCGCTTTAATGTTGCAGATCTTTCTTACACATTAAATAATGGTGAGACAAAACATGAGACACTCAAAATACGTGTGACTGTTTCCTCCAAAATACAACTTTTTCTTTTGGAGAAAGCGCCGGCAATGGGAATTGCATTTCATTTTCTTTATACGTGTGTAGGAGATGTATGATAATAATTGTATATTTCCTTTGGGGGGAGCAGATGTACGTTCACCGTTTCTCTCATTTTCGACTGTTGTTATGTGAGAAAGAGCTTTTTTTTCTTTTTTTTTACTTTAACTCCACACAGGAGGCCCTGAGGAAAATAATTTCCCTAGAGGCCGACAAATTGTTCCACGGCCGAGCTGTTGAACACCAGAACGAGTCGAAGAAGCGACCCATTCTCATGTGACCATTGTCAACCGTGTACATATTTTGGGCACGCGTTTGGCGTGTTTCCCAACTATGCACCGGTGCCGAAGGGATCAATGACGCTAGTTCCTGGGAGCATCTTCCATTGAAATACGGGTAGAACAAGGACAGCATTCCCACCCGACGCTTGTGCTCTAAAGATTGAAATCCGTCTGTTAAATTAGGAGAATCTATCAGACAGACCGCCCATTTCTGCACAGAGTCGAGGGTTTTTTTTCTGGTATTTTGGGGCTCCAAACCACAGGGGCTGCCAAATTCATCTGTGGGGCGCAATTGTGATCTGCTGGCCCTTTACAGTACGTCCAATTTTTTAGAAGCTAACTTAACTTAAACTTAAACAGTTTGATGTTCCAAGCATACAGAAAATCTACGCCAAAAACATTCTAGTACATCATCACAAAAATTACTCAGAGGCAGACACCTCACATGCTCATAAAACCAGAGCCAAATAAACAGACATACTTAATAAACCAAAGTGTAACTTTTCATTTGGACAAAGAAGTTCAGAATTTTTAGCAGTAAAGTTATATAACAAACTCCCACTTAGTACCAAACAAATTAAAACAAAAAATAGCTACATTAAGGACATTAAATGTTGGCTGAAGGAACTACCGGAAAATGAACTTACTTGTATACTTAAAACATCGTCAAAGAAGTTTCTGGAAAACCTTATCCAACCAATGAAGTGAAACCATAGAAGTCGCTGAAAACTTATCCAAAGCATATTCCCCCTCAGCACAGGATCTCCTAGTGAGGCGGACTACGCAAATATTTTCTATTTTATATATATACCTAACATGTTTCATATAAAAATGTAAAAATTAATAAATGGATGGTTACTGAATAAAAAAAACTCTGGCGTCGATGGAGTCCCCATATCTGAACTGGTCACTTAGAGTTACACCGAGCATATCAATGGAGGGCCTGTTCGGAAGATTGCTTCCGTTGAAGGAGACTAGATTTTCATTTCGATCCCTTTTGGACGTAATCAGACAAGATTGGGTTTTTGAAACATTAAATTTATTTTTACCCCAAGAGAAAACACTCTCGAGGCAACCGTCCATTCTTTGCTTCAAAGCCCTCCGATCCGTTGGAATTTGTGAGCCCTTTGGGGGCTTGTCAAACAAAAAGCTAACCGCGTAACAATCAATTGGTGCACAGGTCATTGATGTTTAACAATAACAAAGTCGGAGACAGAACCGATCCCTGTGGGACGCCAGCTTTTCTGGAATGCGAGGAAGGGGTGAAATCATCAGATCAACCGTCTGAATCGACTCTCCCTCAAAAAGTCGGCAATCCACGTACACAAGGACGCGGGAAGTTTGTAAGATGGCAGTTTTTTGACAAGTCCTCTATGCCAAACCCGGTTAAAAGCCTTGGAAATGTCCAGTGCAACCGTTTGGGTCTCACGAAACGTTCCAGACATCGCCCCCAAACATGCGTCACATACGCGAGAAGATCGCCGCACGAGCGGTTCCGAGCTGCAGCATCATTGTGATAAGGAACGTATGTTTATTGCCTTTTTTATGCCGTCACGGTACCGTAATCGTGGATCATCTCGGATATTATTATTTTCTTGTAATGTTGATTTGATGATAAAATTTCTATCAGCAGGGAGCATTACTTTAAACATATTGATTGTATTGAAAAAAAAGTGGAAACATTTCACTAAAAGCATTAATTCAATGGATATTATCATAGCCTCTTTTCCCCAGAGGGACATCAAGGGGCACTCAATCCAGACGGCCATGGCGTAAAAAATAATGCTGTTGGATTTACCCCATTAGCTTCCCATTCGTTGGCGGAGAAGTGCTATGAAAGAGTGCACTCATCCTTCTGTTTATGTTTCATTTGATGCCATTATTTAAACAATAAATGTTAATTACACCAGATACGATAAGCCCAGATCTAAATGGCATCCCACAAAATGCATGCCATTAGCGGAATTAAATATTTTCGGCGTACAAACAGTTTCTAAATTCCAAAAACCGATAGAATTAATTACTTAGTCCGTATTGTGGACATATTAACTCAGATATATATAATACTAGCTGGTTCCCGGCATGCGTTGCTATACCATTTAATAAAGAAATTGTTTCTCTCTGCGTGTCTTTTCCCATTCGTCCCGTTCCCCTTCCTTTCCCGCGTCCTCTTCCCCTCTCGCATTCCCACTCCGCCTCCTCCGCCTTCCCTCTCCTCACTCCACTCCCCCCCTTCCCCCGACCCGCAAACCCCCCTCCCGAGTTCGCCTTCCCTTCCAGGTTCCCCTCCCCTCCCCCTCCCACATTCCATACATTCATTTCCGGTGCATTCATTTTTCATAATGCCAGAGCTCCCCAGTAGTTTTATACAATCCTTGTCCTGACAATAACTGACACAAAAAAATAATTATCCAATTTGGTGCAGTCGTTCATACAAACATTTCGTACTTGCATTTTGGCGATTTATTTTTATTGACATATATAGATAGATGGTTCCATTTGCAATTTTTTTTTTTACATAATTTTCATAAAAAAAAACCCTGTGGAAAATAATTCCCTTCAGGACCTATGTCATCTTTGGGGATACTGTGTGAAGGGTCTTTCTAGGAAAGTAAGTTCTGGGAAGGAAAAGGGTATTAGGGATAGGTAGTAATCTGTGGGTCAGTGTGTCCAGGAGTGACGGACGTATGAATCCATCCCTCCCACTGCGGTGCAGGGCGATGTTCTGAGAGAGTTTCTAGAGAAGTCAAAGGGACTCCCTCAACCATTCTCTCCCGATTCGGCCTGCCATGCAGCTGTTGGTCAGACGCATCCGCCACCAAGACCCGGACAAACCTCACCCCATAAAGTCATCAAACGTAGCGCACCACTTGGGGTGACCTATGGTAGAGGTGTTAGTTATCTAATAAATGGTTCCCGGGCGGCCGTACCCATACCCGGCTCAATTATTGAGACTCAGAATCAACTCAAGAACGCTTTGAAAAGTCATGGTCAATTTGGCCATTACAAAATAATAAACCATGGTCTTTCATGTAAATAATTTATTTATTTATTTATCTATAAAAGGTATGTTTACATAACATTATTCGATGCCTGTCTCACTAGGGAATACCTGTGTTGAGACAGGCGTAGAGGTACATAAATGAGTATCATACATAAGAATATTTAATTACAACATGAGAATATTTAAGGTAAGATACATACTGATTTATACAATTCAAACAGAAAGATGATTAAGATTGAGGGTTAATATCATAAAGAGAGCATTAATAATGTATACAGGGTGTCCGGGGGTAAAGTGCATTAACTTCGGGAGGTGATTCTACATGATGGAAGGAGTAAAAAAGATTAACAACTTTTTCCGAAATTCTATCATTTTTTTTCCCATGCAAAAAGACGTACCTACTAAAAATCCTTAGTGTGAGGTACGATCTTACTTGCTGAGAGTCTGCCGGGAGCCCGACTCGATTGTGATTGGCCCGTATCGTAACGGCGGAAAATAATAAATCTGGCCGCACACGCCGCGCGCCGTACAAATTTTATCTTTTTACCTCAAAACTACCCCAAAAATTGGAATTTCGAAAAAAAGTCATTTATCTTTTTTACTTGTACTATCACGTAGAATCACCTCCCGAAGTTAATGCACTTTACCCCCAGACACCCTATATATATATATATATATATATATTTTTTTTTTTTTTTCATTACAAGCAATTACTTCGTCGTTAGACATTATATTATAAAAATAAAACACTTTGTATTTAACCACGAATATTTATTATTTTACACATCGACTGGTTTCGCTTCAACCAAACTTCATCAGAATATAATAGTAACTTATTATTATAAACAGTATCCTGATGAAGCTTGGTTGAAGCGAAACCGAACGATGTGCAAAATAATAAATATTCGTGGTTAAATACAAAGGGTTTGTTTTATTTTTATAATAATTTTCTTGTTTTTGCATAAATAAGAATTTTAACAATGATATTTATTGAATTTAATTACTATTAGTTCTTAGGCTAAATACAACCTTACCAATGTTAAATTGTTGGTTATAATTGAGCCTGTGAATTCATATAATGGTGAAACAATGCAAAATTATCAATTTCTATACAACCATCCTAGAAATCAGCTATTGTTGCTTAGGTTTTATAATTAGATCAGATAAAAAAAAAACCTTTATGTTTTCAAAAACTAATTTGAAATCCTTGTGAGAAAGGTTTGTCCGACAATAATTATTTATTTATTAATGGTTGCAACGTACAAAAAAATTGTGGTAATGACAAATAAGGTTATATCAAATTTAAAGTAAATAATATAAATGACATACGGTCTTGTCTCGCCGAAGAGATCTCCAAGAAGTTCTTCAAAGTCATCCTGCCGTTTGACTCTCCTATCGGCGGGAGATTGGTGTGAAGGGCATAGTTGAAGAGCTACAAACACTGCATCAGAAAAATACATCAATTATCTGAGAAAAAATGGCGCATAATATCCCTGAACTTTACTAAGAAAGCTTTATCCGATGACAGGTGTAAAGAATTATTTGATGACTGGAATAAAATTGCATTCGATGACTAGTATAAGATTCTATTCGATGAATGGTGTAAGAATTATTAGATGACTTGAATAAAGTTGTATTCGATTATTGGTTTAAAGCTTTATTCGATGACTGAAGTAAGGAATTATTAAATGACTGGAATGAAGTTGTATTCGATGATTGGTATAAAGCTTTATGCGATGACTGGTGTAAAGAATTATAAGATGTCTGGAATAAAGTTGTATTCGATGACTGGTGTAAGAATTATTAGATGACTTGAATACAGTTGTATTTGATTATTGGTTTAAAGCTTTATTCGATGACTGAAGTAAGGAATTATTAGATGACTGGAATGAAGTTGTATTCGATGATTGGTATAAAGTTTTATGCGATGACTGGTGTAAGGATTTATTTGGTGACTAGAATAAAGCTATTCGATGACTAGTGTTAGGTTTCATTTAATGACTGATATAAAAAAAAATTTCGATGACAAGCACAAAAGGCACAGATGATGTGTTTTCCACATTAAGATTAAGTAAGTTATCAAACAATTCCTTCAAAATGTTATTCGCAGCAACAGTCACATCTGCCATGTTATTCCTTCAATGATGATGACTGTGTCATGTTATAATAAATGTTATAATTTATGCAAGAAAAGCAGATTTTTTTTAGCTTGTAATTATTAAGATATGTACCCAAATATTTGTTTAAAGATTATGATAGTACAGAACAGTAATAATTTTTTTTTCATCACATATACTTTAACAGGGAAAATTCTTCTTTTATTATAATTACTATGCATTTTAATAAGCACTATGAATTCAGTTCATAAAGTAGGTATGTAATTTAAATCTATAATATTCAGTGATGATCCTAAATTGATGACAAAAACCGGATTTTAGTGGTATTTTATCGGCCACCTTGGTTTGCTTCATGAATCATGATTAGCATAATGATAAGGATGCCTGCCAAAAACCAAATTATGTTAATTCACCTTTAAAAATACGTCAACAACACGAAAAGGTTGTGTTTAATGATATGAAACGCAGAGAATAGAACTAACGTATTCTGGGATAGCTACAAAACTCTAAAAGTTTTTACTATTGCAACGTAAATTATTATTGTATCATTATGAGTTCAGTGACATATTATTAAAAAAATATAAACAGTCGCATTAATGACAAAGGCACGATGAGTCGAATATTTATGACAAAAAATCGCCATTATTTTGTTTAGAGAACAAAAATTGGCATTTTTTCCAGAAAATAAAACGATTATTTTAGTCATCTAATGGTTATAAGCATCAAAAACAAAGCTGACTTAGCATGCGGTACATTTGAAACATTATCCAGAGTCAAAATCATTCCAATTGCTTAAAACTGCAAAAAATAGTTGGGTATAAATAAATGGAATATTTCTAATTGTATTCAAAAACTCTAAGCTGTTTTTGAAAGGTGATAAAATAGGTATGCTTTTAAATGTTATTATTAGAAATAAATATACAGATTTGTTTTTAATATTAAAATTTTTAATGCAAATATAAGCAGTTCTAAAAAAGATCCCCTTTACGTTTTTTTTAAACTAAAATTAGTGAAAACGAAAAAAGAAAAAACCACAAATATTTTATTACAACCATGTTTTAAATTTTGTCGTTACATAAAAAAAAAATTAATAAAAAATTCACAAAGTTTCATATTCTTTTCTCAAAGTGCGGTCGAAAACTTTGATTGTGCATAACTTAATTTTTCTGTGGTAAACTTCTAGATTCGAATACAATACATCGTGGAATACATCGTGGAATTTTATCTTTCTTTTTTCACTTTCCATCACCGTTTATAGCATTTTTCTCAACACGACAGTAAGGGAGATACAACGATTCCCACGAAACCTATGTGAGCTGTTATCGAAGCGAACAAATTAACCTGAAGGGTTAAACACCGGTTGATTAAAATTAAACAAATTAACTTGACCGGTCAGTGGTTGAGTGGGCGTAGCGCTTGGGTCCCATCCGGACGTCGCGTGTTCGCTTACTCGGCTGGCTAAGTCCTCCATCACGACACAAGCAACATTTTCGGCTTTCTGTGGTGGTAGTAGGTGATTTTCAAACATTGTTGAGTTATTCGTAACCCGGGAATGTTTGTCTTTCTTTTTAAATAAAAAAAAAAAAAAAAAAAAAAAAAAAAAAAAAAAAAAAAAAAAAAAAAAAAACAGCTGTACGTCCTGAATAAACCATTTCGTGTTGAATAACCAAAAATATGAAAAAAACAATTAAGCAATTCAATTATAAATATCTTGAAATAAAGTTACGTATAAAACATTGCCATGAAGAATCAGAACTACACCTAACAATCTTAAATATCAAAAACCCACACTGAAAACATTAACTGAATACACTGCACACAAAAAAAGAAATAACAAACATAACACATCCCCTCCACCCACAAGGCAAACTTTATTATGTAGGTATATCTTATAACAATCTGTGAACATATTACTACGTACATTTTAACATATTTCTGTAAATGATTTAATTTTTTTTTTAATAAACATTTAAAAAAAAATGATTCGCTTAACCTAGCAATGATATTCTTTATTTTACTATAATATTTATTATAATTTATGTATTTTGGTACTCACCGAAGACTATCGTAATCACGAAGGCCTTTCCTGCCATTTTGATTAACCAAGTAGGTTTTTTTTAACTGAACACAAAATCACAAAGTGTTCCGTATGCGATCTTTCTCCCAGGCGAGTGTAGACTGTGATTTCAAGGTGCTTTTGGTATCTATATAATGTTATTTTGTTAAGAGGAACGGCTTGTTGTGAAATAACTAACCGGTACTTGTTCTGTTGTTAAATTAATTAGTACCAAATTAATTTATATTAATTGTCTTTGGCTATTTAGTTCTGGGAACACCGGATGGAGAGATGGTTTTTGACGAGAGACAAATAATGATTTTTTACGTCACTTATCGTCACGGAGCGTCGCTTGGGCCGGTTTGCTCCTGAGAAGTCATTTTGAATCTACCATGTTTTAATAATTGTAAATCGTAATAATATGTTTCACCTTTGGGCACACCTTTGTCACACCTTTGGGTCGGTTCCACCCGGGAAGTCATTTTGAATCTGCCATGTTTTAATTGTGAATTGTAAAGGACCGACAAGGTCAACGGGAGTTTATAATGTGTTTCACGTAAATCTATACTTAGATTTCGCCCGCAATTGTAGTTTTAGCTCGGGCCTTTGAGCAGAAAGTGCGTTCTTGCAGTAGGTACACACGGTGGTTTTTATGAAATCTATAATCGTAGTTTATTGACGCGATCCGTATTCGTTCAGTACATTCATGTTGCTGTTTTCGCTATGAGCGAGGTTACTTCAATTACAGGATAGTCCCTTGTAACGTAGTTGACACTTATCCGCCATGACATCATCCTGCCTTTGATGATCACACCACGTCCGCCACCACCGGACACCTTTGTTGGCAGAAAGCCCTTGGGCCGTCATCCGGGCCACGGAGCAGCCTACTGGGCTTCTCAACTGGATGCGCTGCGGCTCGAAGATCTTGAGCCGTCTTCAGCAGTCGCGATCCCTACAGACGGCACTCATCGGCATACCCACGTTTAGATAGTTCAATATAGCCAGCAAAACTAATAGTCTGTTTGGGATAAGATTTATATTTTATGTTACTAAAACCACTCTTTCCGAGATGTTGTAATCATATTTTAAAATATAGATGTTGTTTTAGGTTTCTTTTGAAACAATATTATTTCATTTGGGATTTTGGGAATTTGGGAGGCGGGCATGGGTACCGCTGCCCCGGGAACCATTTATTGGATAACCCACACCTCTGCTATAGGTCACCCCAAGTGATTCGCTACGTTTGGTGACTTAGGAGTGCCCGGGTTCATGGGGTGAGGTTTTTCCGGGTCTTGGCGGTGGATGCGTCTGCCGAACAACTGCGGATAGAGTGGTTGAGGGAGTCCCTTTGACTTCTTCAAAGTACTCTCTCGGAACATCGCCTGGCACCGCAGTGAGAGGGATGGATCATACTGACCCCCAGATTCCTACCCACCCCTATTACCCTTTTCCTTCCCAGAACATTCTCTTCTTCCTTTCCTAAAAAGACCC
This sequence comes from Limnephilus marmoratus, assembly GCA_917880885.1. Taxonomy (NCBI): domain Eukaryota; kingdom Metazoa; phylum Arthropoda; class Insecta; order Trichoptera; family Limnephilidae; genus Limnephilus; species Limnephilus marmoratus. Next base: position 19,529,842 of record OU862921.1, on the reverse strand, counting down.
TCTACACAGCATCCCCAAAGATGACATAGGCCCTGAATGGAATTATTTTTCTTAGAGCCTCCTGTGTGGAGATAATGAAAAAGTGTGCAATTCATACGTGGTAGAAGTGAAACTAGAAAATCGCTAGATGTCGCTTTCTTTTCTTTTGCCTGTTTATTTTAAAGTGGTTTGAAGATTGTTTATTCAATACACAAAAATAAAAATGTTTATTTTTTTTGAATTTCGTAGGATTTGAGTCTCCATTTGCTGGATGTCTCTGGCCGCTGAAATTTGTCATACGCTTTACGCCGTTACGTTGTTGGAGGCTCGCGTGGAGCCGTAAATTTACCGCATTATATTAGAACCGAGGACCCGTCAAATAATAAATTTCCTCATGCTATACCATCACTGAGCAAGCCGGCTGCGACATTTTTTTTTTTTTTTTACATTAACTCCACACAGGAGGCCTTGAGGAAAATAATTTCCCCCAGGGTCTATGTCATCTGGGATGCTATGTGGAGGGTCTTTTTGAGGATAGGAAGGAATGAACATTGGTCTTGAAGAGACCCATGTTGTAGGAAGGAGGAAACACAGAGGCCGGCAAATCATTCCACAGCCGAGCTGTTGAACACAAGAACGAGTCGAAGAAACAACCCGTTCTCATGTGACAAATGTCAACTGTGTACAAATGTTGGGCACGCGTTTGGCGTGTTTCCCGGCTATGCACCGGTGCCGAAGGGATCAATGATGCTAGTTCCTCGGAGCATCTTCTATTGTAATACCGGTAGAACAAGGATAGCATTCCCACCCGACGCCTGTGCTCTAAAGATTGCAATCCGTTTGTTAAGATGGGAGAATCTATCAAACGGACCGCCCGTTTCTGCACAGAGTCGAGTGTATTTTTCAGGTATTTTGGAGCTCCAGACCAGAGGTGGCTGCCAAATTCAACCGTGGGGCGCACTTGCGATTTGTACAGGGTTAGCAGTTGTGTACTATTAAAGTATCTGCGGGCCCTGAACAGTACGCCCAGTTTTTGGGAGGCTAACTTTACTCTGGCTTCGATGGAGCCCCCATACCTGAGCTGGTCACTTAGGGTTACACCAAGCATATCAATGGAGGGCCTGTTCGGAAGATTGCTTCCGTTGAAAGAGACTAGATTTTCATTTCGATCCCTTTTAGACGTAATCAGACAAGATTGGGTCTTTGAAACATTAAATTGAACGAGATTATTTTTACCCCAAGAGAAAACACTCTCGAGGTAACCGTCCATTCTTTGCTTCAAAGCCTTAATAATAATCCCTATGAGGATTTAGTGCGTTGTTTCAGGCAACAAAGTCGCCGCGCCGCGCCGCCGGGAACCTAACCCCCCAGACATAACAGGGCAAACCATCTCTTGCTCTGCTTACAATCATAATATGCCGCGCAACATTCAATTAGTTCATAACACACCGTCAAATCTTATTTGTTCATAACAGGCTGTGCGACCTTTTTAATGCTTTCCGTGCACTTCTCCGCCACCGCATGGGAAGTTTATGGCGCAGACTGCGCCATTCGAAGAATGCGATCATCACCGCCATGACTGACTGGATGGAATCTCCCCTGATGACCCTCTGGAGACGGGAGACGATGAAATACCCTCCGTAAACGGCCATTTACATTCAATTTAGTGTTTCATACATACATAATTTTTTTTTTCTCAGTTTCATTTTTCATGCTTATTCGTTTATTTAATTTAATTTATGTGTTATTTACTTATTATTTATCTTTTTTTGTTATTTTACATTATGGAATGTATTGCATTGCACTTCCCCTGCATACATTCTGGAATAAACTTATTATTATTATTAATGCAAAATTTAAATTTAGGTTTGAGACGAAAATACTTGAGCAAACTGAAATATTATATTTTTTAATAAAAAGGTACAGCAACTATCTAATTCGGATTTTTGCTACTTTATTTATTTGTGTTTCCAATTATAAAAAATAGACCATCAAAAAAATTTCATGATTTCAGAGGCAAGTTTCAGAATTTTTTTGTGATTTTAATGGTAATTATTAAAAAAATAGTATTGCCTTATGTAACTATTATTAAATATAAAATGAATTATTATGATTATTTCAACGTTTGTAATTAAATTGCGTATTTTCAGTTTCAGTAGCGGTAACCCGGGCGTTTATTTTATTTTCATTACGTACATAGATTTCTTTTACCCACCTCACTGCCACAAAGTCTGTTCCGAGGCGGGTTAAATACATCTAATTCACTTTGGTTTTCTTATTGAACGAAGTGGAATATTGAAGGTGGAAATTAATCCACTTATCGGCAGATAGACTCGTTGTCGATGACAATGCATTCTATCAATTTTTGGTGGCAATTAGGCATACATATTAGCTCTGTTGGAAGCGCGGTTGACTTCATTTCCTTAGTCGAAAGGTTCTATCCTCGGTCAAACAATTTGTTTTAAGGTTTTAAAGGACATTTGAAAATAAATGTACTATTGTAAAAAAAGGTTTGTCTTTGATTGATTTTTAAAATATTTTTATTTTGTATTTCATTATATCATTATTATAACATGTTTTATGTTATCATTAATCCACAAACATGTGGCAAAGTTGCCTCTAAAATCGTGAAATTAGGATTTCTCTAGTAGCCTATTTTTTTATAATTATTATTTAGGTGTATTAACGCAAATACATTAAGTAGCAAATACCCGCGCCAGATACTTGCAATAAGTTTTGATTAAAAGATTACTATTTTGTTTGGTCAGGTATTTTGGCCTCAAATTCAAATATAAGTTTTGCATAAAGAAGGCTGCGCAGCCGTTCTTCCTCTTAACTCCATGACCGAAACTACTTAAGAGACATGAGAAGTGGGGTTAAAATACTGCATCCAAGGACTTGCGTGTTTTTTACTGGTTAAGTCTTCTTTAAACATTAATGGTAGTCTGGTACTGCCGTCATATGCAACAAGGCAGCAGGGAATTTCCAATGGTCACATTTTTAATATATGAGACATTTCATGTTTATCAATGAAGTAACAAACAAATTGTGTAGCAAACTCGCCAATAATTCTTCGCCTACACTGTTTAGCAAACGAATTTACCAATGATATCGACATATCGTAATGAATAAATTCGTTGTTTAAATTATACGTTTATGACGAGACATCTTTGATGATTTCAGTTCATTATTTTTTAAAATTTTATCCAATTATTGTAATCCACTGTAATGTAAGAAATTATTTTTGCAACAATTATTGTTTATTATAACCCTTGTGTAAATTTTTTTAAATATTTCAAATCTTTACTCTTTACTACTAAGTATAGAATGAAATCGCTTACGCTGTATGTGCGCTTCGATCTTTTAAACTACGCAACGGATTTTCATGCGGTATTCACCAACACATAGAGTGATTCGTGGGGAAGATTTTTAGGTATATAATTTTTCAAGGTTTTGTGTAAACTGGTTGAAATACATAATATATCTGGCCAAGCGGCAGCGGGCAGCGTGCAGCGTGGTATGGATTTGAATTAACAGATGGCGTTGGTATTAAAGGTTTCGATAGCCACAGCAACGTGTGGCCGAGTCTACTAGTTGTAAATAAAAGAGTAAATAAATAAAATAAAATCCAGTTATGATAAAAAGTTCTCCAGAATGGAAGCATTGAAATTTTCCTTCTGCCTGTGTGCTTATGACGGCAGTATAGAATAAGTTTTTTTTTTTTTATTTTTCTACTTTCACACGAAACGAAAAAAAACGGAAACTTTTTGTCGATTTTAACTTTTAATGTGATTTCTTTCATTGCCGACAACCCGGGCGTTTGATATTTTATTTCCCCGATTTCAGCAGCTAATATCATATTACGACAATGGACAATTTTGCAAAGAGGGCAAATAAATATCAAGATTGGAACTAGTAGATGTCCCCAGCGTTGGCCGGGTTTTATGCACAGTTTTCCTAAATCAGATGTGAATAGAAATTTTACTTTTATTTCGAAAGTCAAGTGTGTAAAATGTCATCAAGAAGTATCAAAATGCTTTAATGGCGAAGAAAATAAGAACAAGGGTAGTTTTTCAAAATATCATATACATAGACCAGTCTCTGCTTTCTTATAATATAGTGTGCTGGGGATCCTGCCCAAAGACTTATATAGAACCACTTAATATTGCCCAAAAAAGGATTCTTAAAGTTATGTTCAAGAAAAAATTATATATCCAACTCATTTACTTTTAAAGGAATGTAACAGTTATATATTACACAAACGCTTTGTAGATTTTTTAATAATATTAATATTGTAGAAAGAACACAGCAAATTCGTACAACGAGAATTGGCTCTGGTCTGAACTTTATGGCAATTCAAACTAAATCTTCTTTTGGTCAAAGAAATTATTTTTATCAAGCTCCACTCATATTTAATAGCCTTCCAGAACATATAAAGTCATCTAATTCCTTGTACACTTTTAAAAAGAATCTTAAATTATTTGTGTTAGTTGAGGATTGCCAATTGATTTTCTCTACTTTGTCCTTTCTAAATTATTAGCTAACTGAGTATATTTATAAAAATAAGCTAAATTAATATTATTTTTGTTTAAACCGTTTTTTTCATCTTCCTTCTGCCAAATTTATAGCATGTTATATTATATACATATATTTATTATTTATAACTTAATCCTTGAAATCTCAAAACTATGGTCTCATCTGAAGATCTCAAAACTATGGTCACCCTAAAAGTCTAGATGTTGCCATTAATGTACTAGCGCCATCAGTTTATGTAGTGGGTACCTACCAATAATCTCAATCTGTAAGAAATACAACAATATTGTTCTTTCAATATCTGTATAATTTTGTTAATTTGTTTAAAATTCAATTAATTATATTTAATTAGCATTCCAGGTAAAGCACTATCTAATAATTAGTAAAGTTTCAATCCAATAAGACTTCACCAAAGTACAGATTTCTACTATGTGTATGCTGAAATTACTTCATTACCGACACGAATGCGGTAGGCACTGATTGTTCAATTATAAATTTATTCTAATTATATTAATTTTATGTAATACTTTTCAGAAAATAAAATTTTCTCTCATTTAAAACACCAAAGGAGTTATGTCTCCTAAAAGGGTTCCTTTGGCTTAGTTTCGGTATACTCTAAAAACCCATAAAGAATTTTTAAAAGTGATATAAAAAAATAAAAACACAATCAGATATTAGGTACAAAAAGTGTTTTGAATTGCACCAATTGTGTGTCCCAGAAAACCTCCATCTGCTGACACAGAAATGCAAAGAGCACAAAAGACATCACAGTGACCTTCCTCTTGTTTTGAAAGCCAGGTTTGCAAAAATTCATCAATCTCCGAATAAAACTATAGATTTACAACTGAGACATGCCGCCCGCCACAGACAATCTTCTTTATATAAATAGATAGCCGCATCCGGGGTCGAGGGGTAAAACCCTCTCCCCTCTCCCCTCTCCCCTCTCCCCCCTCCCCTCTCCCCCCTCCCCTCTCCCCCCTCCCCTCTCCCCTCTCCCCTCTCCCCTCTCCCCTCTCCCCTCTCCCCTCTCCCCTCTCCCCTCTCCCCTCTCTTTCTGTTCTCCGCTTTTCGGTCTCACAACATACCCCATTTGGGGGTGCGATATTCTCACAGACCGCGGAAAGTTGTCCTGGTGCAGCATTCACATTAGAAACTAACTAACCATGTCATCGTGTCCCCACAGGGGTAGGCAAAGAGTGCGGATCACCGAACAACTCGGTCTTTGCACACACTCCTTGCCTTATTCACATTCATACATACTCTTCTGTTATTCTAACACTTGAATCGTAAATTGAAGAAAAAAATTTGAAACTTCGGGAATTTATTATAAATTATTTTTACATGTAGCGACAAAAAAGCGATGTCACAATATGTGTTTGTTGTTCATTTGTCTAATAAAATATGTATGTGTTTTTATTATTTATTATTATCAGTAACTTTAATTATAAAAAACGTAAGGTGAGCCTTTTTCAAAACTTTTTTTTGTTTGTATGTAAAATTTTTATATTAAAAAAAAAAAATATTTCAATTTCCACGATTTGAAAGCGTATTTCGTCACCTTTGTAAAACAGTTTTTGGTTTTTGAATGTGCTCAGAAATATTCCAAATATTTGCATTTTATTGTAAAGCGAAAATATTTGGACCATCTGAAAAAAATGCCAAATTTTTGAAGGGTTAATGTTGTTCATCACGCTAACGTCAGCCTTGCATTACACCGCAGCCTTGCATTGCAGCCGAACACCACATTTCTCTCACGATCTTTATAGGAATCTCATTTCTACATTGTACTTTATTTTCATTACAGTCTACTTTTATCCTTCCTCTACCAGTTCCATGCCTCACTGCCATATATCAGGTTAGGTCCCAACACTCTATTGTGGACTGCTATCGCTTCTTTGGACAAGTTTTTACATTGTAAAGAAAGGACCTCAGTAATTGAGTTTTTTTTTTTAATTTTAATTGCGTTTAAAATCACAATATTCTTATTACACGTGTTAAATGATATAAAATTTCAAAATTGAAGTAAGGGAAATAATAATTTGATATTACTGCTACAAAACAAACAAAAATACGAAATTAACAAACATTTGTCAATAATCCTCACTTACTTTATAAAGACAGGACCTCATTAATTGAGTATTTTAAGTAATCACCCGCCATCATCAGTTGATTAAAATTAAATTTTTCACGAGCCACGAACTCACTCGAAGTATGCTCGAAGTCAGCCGAACGGTGCCCGATAGTTCAAGAACGCAGAGTTTCGGTGCGGTCGAAGTTAACAGTATCATTTATTTATCAGTTTTCGGGAAATCGACAGTTTACATTTATTTCAGTTTGTACATGTACATAGTATTAAATAGCCAAAATAAAAGCAACTATGGATTTCCTCCTTGTGACTTTACTTCTACTGAGACAGCATAATATTACATTTCTGCCTTTTGTAAAACCATGTTGCTTTGTTGTAATGATGTGATTCAGTTGTGGACTTAGATATTTGTAAACAATTTTTTTCATTATCTTACTGAATATTGTTAGTTTTGAAATCGGCCGATAGTTTTTAACTTTATTTTTTTCACCATTTTTGTGGATTGGTGTTACATAGGCTCTTTTCCATATTTCAGGTACCGTGCCTTCGTTCATTGATTTATTATATATAATACAGAGAGGTTTTGCAAGTGTTTCCGCGCAGTTAACTATAAAGTATGAGGGAATGTCATCACATCCCACGCTTGTGTTTATGTCAAGAGCTTTTATTTCTATTTCTCTGAGATTTGACCGTGGTGATATTTATATTATTTGTGTTTTCCGGTATATCTAATGTTGGTATGTTATTATCATTTATGTAAACTGATTGGAAATATTCCATAAAAATATTGTATATGTCTTGGCCATTATCTGCTTTTTCGTCATCTAGGTGCATCGTTCTTGGATGAGACGATTTTGTTTTTTTCATGTTATTGAAATGATTCCAGAAGAGTTTCGGATTACCATACATGTTACTTCCAGCAGTATGTGTATAATTAATGTAGAGTTTTTGTGCAATTCTTTTTGTCTACATCTTAAGAGTGAAAACGTTTGGTAAATCATAATCTGGCCTTCGGCACATCCCGAGGTGTTGCAATTTTACACCTAGAAAGAAAAAAAGGAAAAATTAATGATATTTCAGGAATCACATTAGGTTGGTCGATTTTTAGAAAATAACACGAATTTAAAATGGTTTTTGATTTATGATCTTGTAAGGGGGCATACATTAATTACGTGAGCAGTTTTTCTTTCAATCTAGACCCCCCCCCTTGGTGAGATAAATTTGGGCCACTTCGTATATTCTTTTCAAGTAACGTGAGATTTTGCTGGACCCCCCCCCTCTTTTGAGCTCACGTAATTAATGTATGCCCCCTTAAAGTGTAGGTAACAGCGACGTAACATATTATCAAACATCATAATAATAAAGATATAGAAACCTACTTATTTTTGAAAAAAAAACGAAAGGACAGATCAAAACCAAATTGTTGTACTATGTTTAACCCCTTAGGCCTCGACCGTATTTGGTCAAGGGGTAAAAATATTAAATTAAATAAAATGGAATATTTGTTCATATGAAGCGGATACTTTGTGATGCGACATTATTAATTTAAAATAAAACAATAACTTTGTAAACACCACTTTTATTTTATATACTTTATGCCGACCGGGTTTCGCTACAACCGTAGCTTCATCAGGGCAGTATAATTCTCTACAGGACAGTATAGTAGAGAATTATACTGCCCTGATGAAGCTACGGTTGTAGCGAAACCCGGTCGGCATAAAGTATATAAAATAAAAGTGGTGTTTACAAAGTTATTGTTTTATTTTAAATTAAATGGAATATTTCTGAATGTATCCGAAAACAAAAAACTTTTGAAATATAAAAACTTTGCACGCAAACAAAAAAAAGTTTTAAAAATGGATCACCTTATGACCACAATACACGACCTCTTTTTTCAGCCCGATTCCGGTATAGAGACCAAAGACAAATTTTTTCGCTTTACGCGATCGTTATTTTCATCTCTATTTTCATATGATTTCAATTGGCATCATAGCAAACAACACATGAACCGTATTGTTTGCTGAGATGTCAACTGAAATCGTACATATGAAAATAGCGATCGCGTAAGGCGAAAAATGTTGTCTTTGGTCTCTATTCTGGAATCGGGCTGAAAAAAGATGTCGTCTATTGTAGGTTTTACTAGTTATGTTAGACTTACCGGTTAATCCGCATGTTACACTTACTAGTTATGTTAAACTTACTAGTTAATCCGCATGTTACACTTACTAGTTATATTAAACTTACAAGTTATGTTAAACTTACCGGTTAATCCGCATGTTACACTTACTAGTTATGTTAGACTTACCGGTTAATCCGCACGTTACTTACTAGATATGTTAAACTTACCGGTTAATCCGCAAGATAAGCTACATTCAAGTTTCCTTGCGTTGTTGTAGGTTTTGGCATCGGTTCCGCACACCGGGTTGTACTCATTGGTGGCGCAGGCTGCAAGGCAATCGGGGTCGATTGTGGGTGGGACTGGGACTGCTGGGGCAGGAGTGCTAAAACACATTTCTTAACTATTTAAATATTCTAATGCATGATTTTTCAATTCCCATCGCTAAACCAGAACCTTCAAAAACCACGTAATATAATATATGTGGACATTAAAACTTCATATAGCTCAAATCACACATAGCAAATTTAAAGCATTGACTAAACAACGCAACATCAATAAAGTTCGTGCATTAATAACACCGAAAAAAAAATAAGAGTGTGTAATTATAAGTCGCTAGATGTCGCTTTCTTTTCTTTTGCCCGTTTTTTTTAAATTGGTTTGAAGGTTGGATATTTATTTCACTAAATATTTTTTTTTCGTAGGATTCGAACCTCCGTTCTCTTGATGTCTGTCTCTCTGGCCGCTGAGACTTGTCAGGCACCTTGCCTACTGCGCTATCGAAGCGCGAATTTACCGCTTATATTAGAACCGAGTATTTGTGTAGAACTGAGTTGTGACGCATTTCAGTTTCATCCGAATTTCAAAGAAGTTTCAATTCAATAAACAATATCAACATTAAAACCAACCTGATTTTATTCGATCAATTCTTTTTGCTTCTAACAACTTCGGTACCACAAAAAATGTTGCTAGGTTCAAAGATTCTTTGAAGATGTCATTTTCGACGACCCTGGGTAGGTATCGAAAAATTTATCTGTTGTTGAAATAAAATAGATAACCCTAGTGAGGCAGTCACAGTTAAAAATATGTGAAAACTACTTAGGTAGATGGATGTATGTAGGTACTAGGTATCTAATTATAACAACATATCACAAGTAAACATGTTTTATTACGATTATTTGCAAGAATTTTACGAGATGCGATTTTAATATTTGTGCTTTGAAACCAATGATAACAATGCTCGAGACATAAACATAATTTAAAGACTTAGGCATAACTTTTCAATAAAATCTTTCATTTAGTAACAACAATGGAAATCTCTAATAAGGTTGGTATTTCTCATAGTCTCATGGTCCCATATCTCATATTATTAATATTAGCTTCAAGAGTGGGATGTTTCCTTCTCACTGTAAGAAAGCTAAAGTGATTCCTCGTTTTAAAGGAGAAGATCAACTAGATGTCAATAATTATAGACCTATATCCTTAACACGCTTTCAAAAGTAATAGAAAGATTGGCTAAGTCGAGATTGGTATCATTCTTAGAAACAAATAAATTACTCTCTAGCAATCAGTTTGGTTTCAGAGAAAATAAAGGAACGAGTGATGCAGTGTTGGGGGTATTGTCGAAAGTCACTAGTGCCCTGGATTATGGAAACAAAGCCTTAGCTGTATTCTTAGATCTATCAAAGGCATTTGACATGGTTTCCCATGGATTACTCCTCAAAAAATTATCTTCTCTTACCATTCAATGTACAGCATTAAGTTGGTTCAAATCCTATTTCAGCGATAGAACACAACAAGTAGAGATAAATGATAATTTAAGCACAAGCATACACATCTCTTTTGGGGTTCCACAAGGTAGTGCACAGAACAATATTGTTTTTAATCTACGTTAATGATTTGTGTAATTTAGATATTCTAGGTAACATTGTTAGTTTCGCAGACCACACTGCTTTAATATTTGAGGGTAAAACCTGGAAAGCTTTTGACAAATGTGATTCAGGATTAAGAATAGTAAAGAGTTGGCTGAATAATAACATCTTAGCCGAGGAGGGACAGGCAGTCTGTGATTTATTGCTGAATATTTCCATTCCGTCTACGAACCGGCTGACCCTCTGGGGACTTCCTGCGATGACTCCTTAGTTAAGCAGATCTGTACGATAGGGTCAGTTTTTGTCGATGCTGACCTTGTATCTAAATATTTAAAATGGCTTGATTCCAACAAGGGAGCTGGGCCAGATGGTATCCCACCACTGTTCATTACCGAGTGCGCAAATCATTTGTCACTTCCGCTATCTATACTGTTTAATATATCGCTTAAGATTGGTACATTTCCAGATATATGGAAAAGAGCCTACATCACGCCAATTCATAAATCGGGAAATAAGTGTGAAGCAGATAATTATAGACCCATTTCCAAGCTCTGCGTTTTTTCAGAAGTGTTCGAAAACATAGTCTATGACCAGTTATTCCCTGTGGTAAAGAATTCGATCAATGCATTTCAGCATGGATTCTTTGCAGGTCGCTCTGTTGCTACAAATCTTATAACATTTATAAATTTATTGTCTGCCTCTATGGATAAACGTGTGCAAGTTGATACAATCTACACCGACTATAGCAAAGCCTTTGATAAGATCAACCACAGCGTCCTGCTTAGAAAACTTGCTAATCATGGTATTCATGGAGATCTCCTTCGTTGGTTATCTTCATACATAACAAACAGGTCCCAGGCTGTGACTGTGGGTGGATTTTCCTCCATCTGGAAAATTATCACTTCCGGTGTGCCTCAGGGGTCCATTTTGGGTCCATTGCTTTTCTCTATCTATATAAATGATATTACGACATGTTTTCACAACGCTCAAGTTTTACTTTTTGCCGACGATATAAAGATATACCTTCCTTTAAGCTCTCCAGACTGTTCTGTGCATTTACAAGAAGATCTTGACCGACTGACGGATTATTGTCTCAGAAATAAGCTTTTTATCAATATTTCTAAATGTTGCAAAGTCACATTCACACGTAACCGAGTGAAAATACTGCATGATTACTCCATTTCTGGATTGCTGTTAACAAATAAAGATTATATACGTGTCCTCGGGATTCTTTTGGACTCTAAACTTACCTTTGAAAAACACGTTGATAACATTGTCACCAAAGCAACAAAGAGTCTAGGTTTTGTACTAAGAACATGCAAATTTTTCAAAAACACCAATTTTTCAAACATTTTTTCAAAATTTTTCAAACATCTGATTCTCTACAATTCACATGTTCGTCCTCACCTGGAATACTGTTCACAGGTTTGGAACCCGCGCTATATTGTTTATGTTAACAGGTTAGAAAGAGTTCAGGAGCGATTTCTCAAATTCCTCAATTTTAAATCATTCAATGTATTCAATTCTTACGATGAAATCGAGAACCATTTTCAAATCACGAAACTGCTCAACAGGAGGCTTGTTGCTGATCAGATGCTCCTGTACAAAATTATTAACTCGAAAGTTGACTGCCCGGAGTTGCTAAATAAAATAAAGTTCCACGCGCCGATTCGATATAGCAGACATAATACCCTTTTCTACATTGATAGATGCAACACCAATTCCAACCAAAATGAATTTATGCAAAGGACATGTAACTACTATAACATTAAATTTGCACGATTAGAAACACTTGCTGACATATTCATTGCTAGTTACTTTCGCTACAGAATTTCATTGTATTACATTCTACATGCGAATAATACATAACACATATTCATGATGATTAAATTAATTGTACCTAATATTTTTAAATTACCTGCGTGGCAACTTTCCCTTATCCCTGTCCTCCCCCGACCCGTCCCAATCCAAATACCTGTTTTGCACCCTATTTTCTTTACAGTTATAATCGCATTTATTTTATTGTTGTGTTTTTATATTTAGGTTTATCACTTGTTGAATCTACACCTGTATTATATATATATATGTTTTTTTTTTTATTGCTGCTTTGACCTGTTTTTTTTTCTTTTCTTAAATATTCTAGTTCACATTCAGTTACTTTTATGTTTCTAAATACCTATCTGTGAAAATTAATAATTGGTCTGTTTTTTGTTATCTTCTTATGTGTATTATGTTATTGAGACTGTTTATGTTCCTTAAATAAATAAATAAAACTTTGAATACATCAAAAACAAAATATGTAAAAAGTCAGCCTTCCGACACTCATAATCTAATGATACACAATTGTCTGCAAAATTGTAATTGTTATTGCCACCCTTTAGAAAGAGTATAATGTATAAAGTACCTAGGTTTAAACAAAGATATTGAAATATAAGTAGATGTGCTGTCTGCTGTTTTTACTATGTGGGTCTGCGCTTCCGGGTGTCGCCGATATTGTTTACCAATTAACAAATAAACTAAAAGAACAAATAATTAACGAATAAACCAAACGAACTTTAAACTAAATGAACGAATTCTTTCCTTATTCAAAAAATATTGTTAACCAATATTAATGCACATTTTCAAAAAATCAACGAAATGAACAAATTCTTTTTGTATGAAAACTACGCTAATTAGCGCGTAGTCCGGCGACAGTTGCGTGGACACCATAGCATATCTCTTCTGTATTTGAATATCTTTAGGTTTAAATATTTGAGATGGGACGACCATATTGATATGTTAACAAAAAATATCAGGAGACTTACCTATATTTTTAAAGAACTTCGTCATATATTGGATAAAGAGAAATTAAAATCTGTCTACTATGCCTTAGTCCAATCTCGACTTTCTTACAATATAGTATGGTGGGGATCCTGTCTAAAGTCCAATGTAGATCCACTAAATATTGCTCACAAATTAATTCTTAAAGTCATGTACAAAAAAAAAATTCGTTATCCATCTAAACTACTTTACAAGGAATCTAATGTTATGTGTATAAAACAGCTGTACATCACTAAAATAATTTGTAGATTTTTTATCAATACTAAATCTGCAGAAAGAACCCAACAAATCCATACCACTAGAATTGGCTCAACAATGAACTTTATGGCAATACATACTAAAACATCTTTTGGCCAAAGAAACTATTTATATCAAGCTCCACATATGTTTAATATTCTGCCAGATTACATTAAATCTTCCAATTCATTAGCTAAATTTAAAAAGAATGTGAAGATATTTGTGTTGACAGAGGATTGACATACTATTTTTTCATCCTTGTCCTTTTTTAAATAAGAAGATTTCAATTTTTAAATAATAAGATTTGTTTTTTAATAATATTTGTTTCTTTTTAATAATAAGATTTTTTTAAATAGTTAGTATTTATTTGAGTTCCATTAGCCAAAATCGGAGTGTCACCCTAATTATTTCGAACTAGCTTTGTTTCTTGGTGGGTATAGTAATTAAAGATTTATTTATGGTCTATATTGTTACAAATCATACTCAAATTACCTATCTGGTCACTAATATGCTATTTTTATTTCTTACTTTATAATATTTTAGTGTTTTGAATGTAGTGTTATGTGTTTTAGTATTTTTTTGTGTAAAATCATCACTCAAATTTATAAATGTTAACCTCAATACAGACTGTTAGTCCTAGTGAGGTTAAATTTTTTTGTATGTAAAAAATAAATAAGAATATATGTATGGTGAGAAGTTATAAATAAATAAATATGCTAACTTAAAGAGAACTGCATAAATTTGTACGTTTTCAAAGTATTCAAAAATTTACCTTAATTTAAATACAACACTCTTTTAAATGATATGAATGCACTTATTGTCAGACAGAATGACTTCCTCTGAATTCCCAGAAATTTCTTGAGTAGCAATAATCGAATAAACGTAATTTTTTCCAGAAGGTAAGTAATTTATCTCATCTGGAAAAATTCTTGAGGAGAGTGTAAATTTATATTTTCTAAGTGGAAATAATCTCTATTAGTAGGTACGTATTCCCCTCGTCATGAAAACCTTTTAGCAATAAAAGTGAAAAGCTTAAAAATAAATATGATTTGTGTATTTGTGTAGGTAGGTACTGTTTACTTTCGTTTTCCTTAACAAAAGATGTTTTTTAGGAATAAGTAAAATGGCGGAAATAGATTACGTCGGCTGTCATCCTCATCCTACGTCAATTCTTACATCTTCTAGATCCTCTCATTTGCTTGAATAAGTGTCAACATTTCTAGAGAAAAACCTTTCTAGATACTTTTTGGAATTCTCGTACGTATTATCTATACATAGTTATATTTGTTATTCTTGGAATCCCTACCTATTATTAATTTGGGAGGCGGGAATGGGTAATGCCGCCCCGGAACCATTTACTGAATAACCAACACCTCTGTCATACGTCAGCCCAAGTGGTTCGCTATGTTTGGTGACTTAGCACGGGTTCATGGGATGAGGTTTGTCTAGGTCTTGCCGGCGAATGACCTGGACACACTGAACCCCAGATTCCTTCCCATCCCTCAAACCTTTTTCCTTTCCACAACTTCCTTTTCTTCCTTTCCTACAAAGACCCTTTATAGGAAATAGAATAGGGCTTCTAGTGTGGAGCTAATATAAAAAAAATGGTTTTTAAATCTTTGCACAAACATGACAAATTTAGACATAGTTTGAGATTTTCACGGTCATAAGTATTAACTTGATTTATTATTGGGTTATTACGCCGTGTTGCGCCACCCTTCTTTAGCTAACGTGTCAGGCAGCATTACGGTGTCCATCATCAGGGCAAATTTTATGTGTCAATTTTTTTTTCCATACGCATTTTAAATGTCCGTTTATTTACCTATATTAAAATACTTGTTAAAAAAACTTTACGTGACTTATTATCAAGAAAATATTAATTAATGTGACGTTTATTTTTGTTGTATTATGAATTAAAAACAGAAGTGTCCCCTTAGCTACTTTATTAAAGAACATAATGTTGAGTTATCATGTTCCTTCCCATTAAGGCGGTTTTAAAAGGCTGTCCACATTTTCACGAATATTAATTTTGTACGAGATAATGGGCTTAAGAGCGTCCTTGCTTAAGTTTAAATTATAGCTTGTATTATTCACAACAAGAATAAATAATGAAGTTTGTGCTTTTCCCCTTTCGTGCAACGTGGTAAGTAATGAAACAGGCTTGGAAACATCAGATCTAATTACAGAGTTTGCAAAGGATATATTTTTAATGATAATATCGACGCGACGGTCTCGAAGAATAATGTCAGATGTACGATTTTGTAGTTTTGCAGTAGAGCTGTTTAAAGTATTGTTTCTGTATTGTTACTGAAATTAAAATTTTTGAAGTGAAACTTCCTAAGTCTTAGTAGAGTGATTTGATATTTGTATGAAACGGAAATGACGCACTACGGCACCTACGAAGCATCAAACTGCGCTCAAGGCTCCTATTGGTTGATATATAAAACGGCAATGACGATAGGTCTGCGTTCATTGCCCGCTTTTCTTTTTACGGGTCGTCAGAATATAATGCGTAAATTCGCGCCTCGCCGAGCGCGTCCCATAGCGCAGCGGTATAGTGCGTCGCCAATCTCAGCGACCAGAAATATCCAGCGGACGGTGGGTCGAATTCTACGAAATCCAAAAAAATAAACATTTTTGTTTCTGTAAATCAATATTCAATCTTAACCACTTTAAAATAAACAGGCAAAAGAAAGCGACATCCAGCGACTTTCTAGTTTCACTTCTCTCGCGTGTAAATTACAAAGTTTTTCTGAGTGACCCTATTTATTTATTTCGTTTTCATTTTTACAATATTTTATAATGTGCTCAAACTGAAGTACCCACTTTAAAGGTCACATAGTATATGTTTACGTGTTTGCATTATAAGTAAGTAAATAACAGGAGGAAAAAAATATAAAAAAACAATAAAAAGTATAGTGATAAGAAATAATATTATTTTTTATCAAGTTGTGTCTGAAAGTTTAATGGCTTCATAAATTCAAGTGTAATATCGGGATGTAATCTGCTATTTTTGTATAAACAAAGGGTTGTTTTCAGAATCTCCGATCTTACACGACATTGGGGTCGCCTATGGCAGAGGTGTTTGTAATACAATAAATGGTTTCTTTGTAGCGTTAAATTGTAGTGCCCTCGGAATAGCAAAGTTCCATTTGCCATTTGAATGAAACTGAAATGATGAGGTTCAAAGTTTCAATTCCGAAAAAATAATTAAAATAGACATTTATAAAAAAGTGAGTTTTGTGGCATTAAGAATATGGCAAATGAAGTTGACGTAAGGGCATGAGAGAACGCTTCAATATGTTAAAAAATCTGTATGTACAGTAAGAGCTAGAGTAGGGCAGAATAATATTTTGAGGTGACGTTCACTGCGACCCCTGTCAATATCTGTCAATATTATTATAATTCATTCTTACACAATCTGCAATTTTCTTCCTAGATTGGTGAAATTTTGCACTCTTAGGCCGGTTGCAGTGCACGACCGACGGTCGGTGCGTACGGCCGGTCCTGACGATACGCATGCGTACGGTCGGTCCTGACGATCGCATACCACCGACCGACCGTCGCACAGTGGACGAAATCGAGAAAAAACCCGAATTAAGTGGTTTTTGCAAACATTATTGTTTTAAAGTTATATATTTTTTTTCGTGTAGCACAATAGTTTCTGCACTTTATGTGTTTATTTAAATATGTTATTAACGCTTAACGGAAGTTTGGCAAGGCCGCAAAGTATGTCGTAAATTTGATGTTCGGCATCGCGTTTTTCCGTTCTCTCCTGCGCGTGAGCAGAGACGGTTGTGTATTCAGTGACGTTTAGATATATATTCAAAACTTTGTTATGTCTGACATTCTTCAAGGTATTTTCTATTTAATCTAATAAATTATATATCAATATCTCATGTGTGTGAGATTTGAACTAACATCTAATGTTCCACTATTTTTTTTTTTTTTTCTGTAAAAATGCTTATTTCAATTAGCATTTAGAAACAAAATATCGTTTGTTCCTATTTATGAATATATACATATTGTAAACTGAAGTTTCACCTTTAATATCATATATAAATTGTGATCATATTTTTTCCTCCGTTGAACAAAGTTTTTATTTTCAGGAAGGCCTATATGCATTCTCCGGAGAGAATTATTCGAGGTATTAAATGTACGGGGTATATTAAATGCCACTTCTGTGAAATGAAAGAACTTTTTAATTAATTACCTAACATAAAATACCACACAGTGGCAGGTTTGAACATTTTAAGCCCCAGATTTTACAAAACTGTTAGGTATTTTTCACTACAATCAATGAAGAAATGGAGAAAAGGCCGCAGTTATTATTCTGACGTCTGAAAAACATAATTTAGAGCGGTTGCAAGAAATGATGGTTGTGTCCAAATCTTTAGGTAGACCAATAAAAGTATTTCAAGAAAGTGGTTCTAGATCAAGGAAGAAAAAAAGTCCATATCTGTTGATAAACTCCAATTAGCAGCAAAAATGAGTTTGTACAAATGTACAAATGGGGCTGTGATGGTTATGGTAGTCACAGTCACTACAAGCAGAGGTATAGTGATGGAGATTATCGTGATGACTCTAATCTCCCTACAACGTCGTTGGTGCCACTTCAACTCTACAGCGAAGGAAACTCAAGAAGCAAGACTATTATATGACAAAACCCACGGCCTTCATCTACAAGGTACTGCAAACCAATCAGATTAAAATTTAAAAAAAGAAACTACCAAGATAATTAGAAATGAATTTGCAACACTTCCTAAAAAAAGGTTCTGTTTACCCCCTGAAGTTTTAAGCCTACTAAAAATTCGTCCTACGGTTCTGGAAATTTTTGTGATGATTTAGACTCCAACGACAACGGAGACACCTTTAGCACATAGATTTTCTTCCATTTTTCGATTAAAATATGTGTGTACCTAATTATTGCCCGTCTGTTTGTGTTCATAGATGTGAAATATAATATTTAAAATTAATAAATATTTTTGAAGAAGATAATTATAATAATCTAAACGAAAATATGAAAGACACAGAAACAAGACACAGAAAAACAAAAAAAGATAATGGTCGCAACTGGGACTCGAACCCAAAACCTCTCGTCTATTTTTCTGTGTCTTGTATTCTTTCATATTTTCGTTTAGATTTTCATTATTATCTTCTTTAATGATATATTACATGATGCGAATAACCTTCTAAAGTTATAAAAAGAAAGTTTTTCTTGTAAAATTTAATATGTTTTATTTGCCTAGATTTATTTATTTATTTATTTTTATAGATATTTGTATATCTTCAAAATGTAATATTTTGTTGTTGAAAATTTCTACAGAAGAGTAAATTAATAATTTTTACTTCAAAATAGTTATAATTCATTAATAAAATTAAAAAAAAAATTGCATTAATATTTAGTCAGCAAGGAATTAATTCGTGTTTTTTCTTGATTCCGTCCACTGTGCGTCGATGCGTACCGTCAGTTCACAAGCTTGGCCAACAAGGTGACCGGACGTCGTACGTGAAATGGATGCGTTTACGAAAAATTTAATTGCTGCTTATTATCTTCGTAGACGTATTAGGAACAAAAGACGTAGATATCACGTACACCCGAACGTCACCCACCGATCGATGCAACACTGTCTAGCTCGTCGGTTGAACAACGGTCCGCATGCGCACGCGCTCGACCAACGATTCTCTTACGCACTGCTTAGCGATATGCGCATGCGTACGGTCGGTCCTGCACTGAACGATTTATGAATTTTCATACAAATGTCAAGCGCGATCGACTTACGCACCGACCGTCGGTCGTGCACTGCAACCGGCCTAAGTCATCAATATGAGGAAGGTCACTATGTATAACAGGGTGGGTCACGACTGTATGGGAAAAAATCATGTTTTGAATTGTCTAATAGTGATAAAGGGTGTTAAATAGAGATATAAAATCGCGTAATTTTTAAATAATATTTGGATATCATATTCTTCCTTCGGATTGACTTTGAAATTTCACGTAATAGAGAAAAACTCACCTTTGTTAAATCGTAAAAAAATATTAGATAAACCATTAAAAAAGAACTATTTTTAATATAACATGAAACAGAGGGAATATTTTGATGTATTTATTAAAAAAAATATATATATATATATATATCAATATAATGCAAATTATCTAACGGCAGTGTATTCAAATAACAGCAAAATCCTTCTTTTGCGAGACTCAATCTTGGGACTTTTTGTAAATGATTTTTTTTTAAAGATATACTATATTTGCTATGGAAAATAACAAAAAATATGGTTTAAAGGATTCAAAGTAACTTTTCTATATATTGGAAATATCACGAAAATCGTAACAGAAATTTAAAAAAATTTAAATAATTTTAAATAATTTATTTTATAAAATTAAAACGGTCGCGTCGCGTCAGTTTGAACCAATTTGGCACCCTTTTATCGCTCTTAGATTTTAAAGTAACGTTTTTTTTTAAATGATCCACCTTAAGTATAATTAATTACTGTTTACATCTGATTTCGAAACCTTCAACTAGTTTATACAACTTCAAAACAAGAGGAATTATACTGTATACGTGAGCTTTCGAAAACCGCAAGATAAAGCCCGGGTAACGCCAGGTGCTTCAGCTAATATCTAAAATATAAGCATAAGAGAATTGAGGTGTTTCACAAACCTTGGGTTAGCAGGAAATTCGTCAAAGAATTGAGCCAGAAGCATATCCAAATTCGCAGTCTGCCTGATCTTCCTATTTCCAGGAGCCTGGTGAGATAAGGTTACTTGTAGGGCGAGCACCACTGGAAAATAGACATTGACAAAAATCAATCAGCTGCATATCCCGCGAGAGGCATCAAGCCAAAATTTTTACCACGTAACTTTAATTAAAGTCAGTGAAAATATTAAATCAATGATAATATAATTATTGTAAAGAATTCTGATGGACGGCATAAGAATCAATTAACTATTATAATATTAATTAATTAATTATTATATAAGTGGTTTATACAAAGTTGTTTGTTTCATTTTTCTAATTATTATTGATTTAAAATATTTACTGACTGAAAGTAAAGTAGTTAAAATCAGATAATATTATTACGAGGAGTGACATTATATATATCACAGTGAGACTCGCCATTGTCTCACAAACTCAATATTTAATGTGGCAAATAAGAAACACTATTTTGTTTTCAGTAAATATTAAATTCAAAAGTTATTAATGTATGATAAAGACAAGATTAAGACTAAGGATGTGAGTGCATCAACGATATAGATGTAGGACCGGGAGGCGTTTTCATTTGCGCCGAATACTATATTCTACATCTCATTCACGATGACAAGGTACGCTTACTCACTTATACCATGACGAATACGGAATGCTGTATTAGACGACCTACTGTCATAAGTTGTCCTTAAATTTAATTATTTCATATCTCACTTTTTCTAATGACATTAAAAATTTTCCGGAAACCATCGAAATAATTGTATTCTATAATATAAAAATGAATCGCTAAATGTGTTGGTAAGCGCAAATCTCGAGATCAGCTGAACCGATTTCGCTAATTCTTTTTTTAGAATATTCCTTAAAGTACGAGGATGGTTCTTACGGAGAGAAAAATTAAGAAAATTGCGCAGAAAATTGGATAATTTCAGAAAACATCGCACGTTTGACATATTGCGTGTTTGAGAATGACATTTTGAAAAACAATGATTTGTTAAATCAGGATTCTATTTTTGAAAATCTTTAAGTTGATAAATATATTTAAAGTAGGTACTCCCCTAATAATTTGAATCGAATCATAAATTTAGATATTTTAAATAGGTACCTATGTTAGGTACCAAATTTAGTATACATGAAAAATGGAAATTTGAATAAAAATTTTAAAAGGTGGCAAGCGGGCTGTTTAAAAACTAAATGTACCGGGATTGAATATATGGAACGCGGGAGGAGGGTTGACGGGACGAGGAAGCGGGAAGACGGGGAAGGTTGAAGGGGAACGCGGGAGGGGAAGGGGACGTTTGAGGGGGGTGGGGATCTCGGAAGGAGGGTTCGCGGGACGGTGGAAGGGGGGGGGGGGGTGGAGTGGGGAGATGGAAGGTGGATGTGACGGAGTGGGAACGCGAGAGGGGAAGAGGACGCAGGAGAAGAAGGGGAACGGGACGAATGGGAAAGGACACTCAGGGAGAAACAATTTCTTTATTAAATGGCATAGCAACGCATGCCGGGACAAGCTAGTTTTTTATAAAAAAAATATATTGTGTGTATTACGAAAGAAATATTATTCCTAGGTTTTTACTAGTGTTTGCCGTGTAATAGAATCATGTTCTCAACACACACGAGAGCATTTTGGCGGTTTTTAATGCAATTCACTTATTACGCGATACGTGGCAGTTTGTGTCTTAAAACTACGAATTCGAAGACAAATACAATTGCCTTGTCTTTGGCTTACCACCTTTGAGCTTTCTATCACACGTCTGTATATTAACCTCATTGATTATATTATTTCAGTTGGCTCTCTTTGGTTTGGATTTCATGGCTAAGTCCATGAAATGATACGATTTTAGATTTTCACGGCCAAAAGTATTTTTGTTATTTGTTTTTGGGATGTTATGCCGTGTTGCGCTACCCCCTCCTTTAGCCAACGTTTCGAACAGCGTTACAGTGTCCATCATCAGGGCAGATGTGTGATGAACACTGATGGACGATGGACACTGTAACGCTGTCCGAAACGTTGGGTAAAGGATGAGGTAGCGCAACACGGCATAACACCCCAAAAACAAATAACAAAAAAGTCCATGAAATGTTTAGATGTTCATTTGGTGTTCCTTCTTCAGCACTTCGTTTATGATTACATGATATTTTGGAAAAATGATGCATTAAAATAAACACTCCTTAAATATTTTCTATAAAAGAATTAACTAACGTAAATAATTATAAATAATTTCGTTTTAAGCTCTGAATATCTGCGTATATTAATTAGTAAATTCTTGATAAACTTGTTCTTCCTTCATATTAATATTCATTGCATAATATCAGTGAAAAGGTTATTTAAAAGATTTTCCGCCAAATAAATAACGTTTTAATTTATTCTACTGCAAAAATTGTTTCAAGATCGTTAGCCAAATGAAATATTTCTATATTTATTATTTTTAGAGCTTTAAAACTTAATGGAAAACTGGTTTGGTTTGGGCGGTCGTGGCTAGTAGGTAGTTAGGAGGCTATATTTTATTTATTTATAATAAGTAGCTACCCACCCACAGTTATTTAGCAAATGATTGATGTCGATTGCTTTATTGATGCCATAAACTTATTTAACTGTTAAATTTAAGTGTAATTCCTTCGTTATACACACATACATTTGACTACTTACATAAAAATGTTGCACAGCCCTGTTCATGTGAAACCATTGATTATGTCAAAAATTATAATAATAATAATAAATTTGGATAACTTATATAGCGCTGTTTTTGCGAAAAATCGCCTCAAGAGCGCTGTACAAATTAGCATGGATTTTACATTAGAATTTACTTAACTTAGGAGGCTAGATAACAACTCGTCTTGCAGCTATCAAGCGCATGGATTATTGGAATTCTAGCCCCCCGATAAATTAAATTAAATATCTTTTTATATGTACGTATTTCAATTTACTTAACTATGTAGGGGGCTAGATAACCAGTCTTGCAGCTATCAAGCGCATGGATTGTTGGAATTCTAGCCCCCAAATAAGTTAAATAAAATATCTTTATATATGTACGTATTTTAATATACTTAACTATGTAGGAGGCTAGATAACAACTCGTCTTGCAGCTATCAAGCGCATGGATTATTGGAATTCTTGCCCCCCAATAATGCATTTACCTTATGTATTTAGTAATCTACTTAACATCCTTAATCTAACTTAATCTAACTTAATCTAACTTAATCTAACTTAACCTAACTTAATCTTACTCACACATACTCAAAACCTGGGTATATTTAATAAATCTGCAGTTTATAAATTTATAAAATAAAATATTTTGTGCCTTTAAGTACTTTAAAATTAATATACGTGTCTCTGGCTGAATCAACTATCCGTTATGGACTTACTTCTTGGGGACATTCTTGTAAAACTAATATAAATTATATCCAAACATTGCAAAACTCCCTGACAAAATTATTAATCCCTAAGTACACTAATGAACACAGAAGTGACACTAAATTAATATACAAGTCTCTAAATGTTTTACCTGTCAGAGGATTATTGTTTTATAATGTTATAAGTCAACGTGTAATATTGTCCGATTCCTTGTACAGGGAAAGAGTTTACCATAAACATA
This sequence comes from Limnephilus marmoratus, assembly GCA_917880885.1. Taxonomy (NCBI): domain Eukaryota; kingdom Metazoa; phylum Arthropoda; class Insecta; order Trichoptera; family Limnephilidae; genus Limnephilus; species Limnephilus marmoratus. The sequence goes on along the minus strand of OU862921.1, from coordinate 19,505,894 downwards.
ATACAAGATTAACTCAAAATAAAGGATTGGTGGTTCCGAAATGTACCAATAAATACGGTGAAAGGACCCTAAACTATACTGTACCCAAAATATTCAATAAACTACCAATGACAATCAAAAATAATAACGTTTTCAATGGTAAAGTCAAATATAAACTAAGGAAATGGCTATTAGATGGGGATGATTTATATTGATGCCCTACCAAAGTCCTTGTATTCTTTATTGAAACTCACATTGAAGGAATTGGTAAATTCATTACAATTTTTGTAATACCTACTGTATATGAAACTTTTAATTAACTTGTGATTATATTTCATTTGTTCATATTAAATCCATTTGTACTTTTTTATTATGTCATAACATACTAATTTTTTATTATATCATATCATACTAAATCCATTTGTACTTTTTAAGGCTTCTAGTGCTACTTACATGTATATACTATTTCCGTAATTTAAATAATCTATTTTATTGATATTTAGCATCAAAATTATAAAATTATATGTATACAATGTTTGAAAATGTACCAATGTTGTCATTATGTACCTGCTGACAAACTACATAAGTAGTTTAGCGGGTCTAAATGTAAATAAATAAATAAAAAAAAAAAAATAAGAAATAAAAAATAAAAGTTAATTTTTAAAATCCTCAACTTTCCACTTTACAAAATGTGTTGGCTTTGATGTGGGATTTTTAGATAATAGTTAATAATATAATATTTGAATATTTAATTAAAAGAAAGCAATATTAGCGTAACTCAATTGAAAATCTGGAATCAGAAAAATCAGAAGATATTTGCACCTCTGGGACTTAATTAGGATTAAATACTACAATTGGAGGTCTTACTCATAAAGTTAAAAAATAATAATAATAATATTTGAATGTGTACATAATTTATTTATCTTATTTATGCATTATTTATTAATTATAAATTACAGTTATAATATGCTTAAGAAAACAACAAACATGTATATAATAAGTTTAGTGCAAATAAGCAGAAAATTAAAAAGTTGATTAAAATTATAAAAATAAAATTAGCCTTATATGTACGTAAAAGAAGGTATAACCGAAAAGCAATTGTGTGTGATCACCCTAACAATATTAATTTTGAAACTCATAAAACAGATAAAGTATTTGCAATGCTAATGTCAACTAAAATAACTAATAAAATGAAACTCAATAATTTCATTCAAATTAATAACTAATGTAACTCAAATAACCTCGTTCAAATAACTAATTTTAATCAAAAATCTTATTCTAATAACTAATTTTACTCAAATAATCTCTTTTAAATGACTAATGCAAAAATATGTTTAATTAGTCACCGGAAAAAATAAAATTATTTGCATTATAACTTGTTTTAAAAAGTTTGTGACTTAAAGAGGTTATTATAGAAAACTCCAGGGGTACGGTATTATAATTGTTTGGAACATTTGCATCACATCCTGACTTGAGAGAATTTTTTGCCAAATTTCTACCCTCTTTGTCAAATAGCAGGTTTTTATCATATTTATTTAGAACAAATTAAAAAAATCAAATACTTACTTTGATTTGCGCTACATCTAGGTGATTTGGTTATTAAAATTGGTCAAGCTAAGACACAATATTTACTGTTCACCAAAAAAAATTCCCTACGACATAATTTCAGTGATGGTTAGATAGTCAATGTGCAATAAATTCCGTCTTGACATTTCATGGCCGTATTATAAAAGCTGTTTACAGACGACAGTTAAAAAAAACGAGCAAAATTCCTCTACAAAGTCACTTCAAAATATACTTAATTAACATTGTTTTTTACTTTCTTCCGCTTCTTTTTTTCTGACCGGACCAGTTTCACTTTACAACGGGCATTTTCAGACTGGTCCCATTATAAAGTGAAACCAGTCTGATCAGAAATATATAAATCATCGTTATAAAAATCATCCAATAATAATAAATCATAGAAGAAAGATAAAAAAATTGTTTCGACACATAAAAAAATTCTTAGACGCCAGAAATTCAAATGGAACATTTTCGTCAAATGAGTAAGAGCGCCGTTTTTTCTTTTTTACATTAAAAAAGTCGACAATAAATTGTACTAAACTGACAAGCTTAACAACATTATAGTCGTTCAATTCTGCTGATCACAAAGTTTTCAAATGTTGAAATGGACTTAATCGGTATTTAACGGGGATCCTTTCAACTGTCAAAACAACAAAATGGCGCTGAATTACCACTTTATGACTTTGTCACAAGTGAATTTCTGCGGAACAACTGGACCTCAATGATAAAATTCCACCACGAATATATTAAAGATTGCAAAATCAGAAATAATAAAAAGAATTATATATAAATGAAACAATTCAACTTTGTTTGAACCACTTATAAAATGAGTAAATCTGACCGGTTTCAGAACAAACGTTCCTTCTTCAGTGCAAGCGTATACTAATTTGACAGATTCGAAATATGGATGGGAACAATGTTTTATTATGGTAGGGGTGGAGCCGTTGCTAGTTATTAATGTAGAGTGGGTGGGTAGGGGAACAAATCCATGATTGGGCTACAAGACAATATTTTTTGTTTGTTGATAATAAATTCATTATTTTTAAGGGATTTTTTTCAATTTCCAAGGCTTCTAAGTTATCTAAACGTTTTCCTTTATGATTAATACGAAGAAAATTTATCCCTGTATTTTTTTTTAAAACTATGGTTATTTTCAATGATATGGTTAGCCAATTCAGTAAAATTATTATTATTAAGACACCTTAAAAGTTCTTTGATTCTGATTTCAAAATTACGAGTTGTTTTTCCAATATAAAATGAGGGACAATCATTGCATTTGAGTTTATATATTCCGGAATTAGTCAATTTATGATCTTTATCTTTAGTATTTCTCAAAAAAAAATTTTTTTTATAAATGCTTTTATAATCTCTACATATTATAAAGTAAAGTCCACCGCGCCGTCTGTCTGTCTGTCTGTCTGTTGGCGATAAACTCGAAAACTCGATTTGTGTTAATTGGTTGAAACATAACGATAATTGTTAGAAGTGTCGAAAAAAAGTCCAGCCGCCTGGTAGCTTTCATCGAAAACGCTGCCTAATCCTTTTGGGATATAACAAAACAATTAATGGTGGGATATTCCTCTTTTATAGATCTACAAAAAAGTCTGTGAAGGCATATATCTATCTTTTACGGATAGCTTAGGGAATGTACCCATACTACGTGACCAACTTTTTGCAATTTTTAACCCCCCCCCCCCCCCCCCCCCGGTGACCAAAAACCTAAGCCCGCCGCCGCTAATTTGTACCAAGCGTGACATTTTGAAGACCCCCCCCCCCTAAACGAGTCACGTAGTATGGGTACGTTCCCTTATTATACACATTATATCTTCTTATTCTTATCAATTGCTCTTCGTTTGTCTCGCTAAAACTCGAGAGCGGCTGGGCCGATTTAGGTGTTTTTGGTTTTGAAATGTTTGTAGTAGTCCAAGGAAGGTTTAAACGGTGAGATAATATGAAAAAAATGTGAGGAAGATAGTAAAAACAAAAATTTCATTTTCTCATATAAACAGTTCTACTGTTCTACCTACTTTCAGAAGCATAACGTAGTCTAGAATTTGAATGCAAAAAAAAAAGAATTCCGATTGTCATATTTCAGTCGCTTTCAAACGTTACCTGTCATTCTGTTACCATTTAAATCTTCTATCATCAGTTTGTCAGTGCGTGAGAACTTTATTTACTGTTTTAATATACCAAGGAAAAGACGAGCTGACACAGATCGTCGAAGTCAATCAAATGGGCGACAAGCTACGAGTACCTCACGTGCAAACCGCACTGATGATCTCTTCGCGATGAACTCAAAGACGGCGGTGGTTACAAAGGTTGGATTTTACAAAGTGTTTTATTAGCCACAGCAACGCGTGGCCGGGTCAGCTAGTATATTATAATAAAACAAATTTGAAACTTTATTCCACTTAATTTTATTCCACGTAATCGGTTTCAGCTCGTTAGAGCCATCTTCAGACTGGTACAAACTTATATTTCAATATCTTTGGGTACAAATAATTCTTAGTCTATGGTTTATATACATAACATATGGGGGAGGGGGAGAGGGGTGGTCTACAAGGATTTTAATCAATTATATTTGTTACTAAGTCGTTTCAGACTTGGTATTTGTAAATATTTTGGTAATTCCAGTAGGTTAATTACCTTGGGTTTGTAGTTCACTTCAATATTGTTTAGGTAAAAACCTCACAAGTAATATGAATTAATAATGACCTAATTTTATTGTAAAATCGTTATTATAAATATTTATGATGTATGGGATTTTTTTAATTGCTTTTTGAAGGATACATGTTTACATTGGAGTTTGAATGGTTTAAACTAAATATATATTTTAATTTCGAAATTTTTATGAAAATTACACTGGTTACAAAAGCGGGGAAATGATTCTAATAGGCCACTTGCATCACATTTAAAAAAAAATTCCGGTTCAGTCAAATATTCTAAGACATTCTGTTTTTGAAACCCTGGGGATTTTTTTTAAATCAAGAAAAGAAAATCAGACCATTTTTTATAAACCGGAAAGACGGGACATAATTTTATAGGTGTGAAAAAACGATAATTACAGAGCCGAAAATCATTTAAAAAAATAACGTTTTCCACACGAATGGCACATGAGAATAACGAGGCGTAACAAAAATATTACATCTCATAAATATTTTTTTCCTTGATCCATCTTATTGATCATAAATCATTATAAGGTAAAGCGTCTATATTACTAAATTCAATGTAATATACTTGTACTTGTAAATTACAATAATAATAAGAATATTACAAAATTTTATTTTGTTAAAATCAGCACCATAATCATTATACCTCTAAAACACGTACCGACATCATCTTCACGTTCTGAAGAGAACCCCGTACATCATTAAATGTACGGGGTTCTCTTCAGAACATCTGTCAAAAAGTCGAACCAAATGATAAGTTCGCAGAGAACAAACAATACAATAAATCTGATAAATTCGCCTGAAATCAAAGTGATGCCATATAAAAAAATAAATCAGTGTGGAATTTTACAAAATTAATGGGAATATTTTCATGTAGTGACGTCACGAGCCTAAATAATGGATTTATTTATTTAAAAATGAAAAAAACTGTACATTTCTAAACAATTTTACTAACATTTTCTTAATCTTAGTAAAAAGATCTATCCATATGATTTTTTCCAAGTCGTTATGAAATCCATGCAAGTGGCCTATTGCTTATTGATTACAAAGTTACTTTTTGAAGGGATACATGTTTACATTGGAGTAGGAATGGTCTAAACTAAATACAAATTTTAATTTGAAAATTATAGCTGAAACCGGTTACGGCCAATAAAATTAAGTGGAATAAAGATTTATATTTGTTTTATTGTAATATATTATGATGGAATTCCACCACCAATTATCTGTTTCAAAAATAGAAATAATAAATGCTTTTCAATAAATATACTTATAGAACCCGAAAAAGCTATGATTAAACATACGAAATATTTTATACCCAATTCAAAAATGTCATTGCATCGTTAAAAATTACGTTTTGTTATGTTTTTTTTTTCAAATTTTATTAGAACCATTAAAAGTAATCATTTCATATTGCTTTCTTTTATAAATAAAATTAAAAAATAAATATGTATTATTATTAATATGCATGTTTGTACTTACAGCAAGCAATCAAGAACAGCTTTACTGCCATTTTGAGTAAAACTAAAGCAACTTTAATCAAGAATAAGATGGTAAACTTTATCTTAGATGCGCAGCTTCTCACAAACGAATGCAAAATGTTGTGTAGAATGGTGTTAGGATGATTTTATAACATTTTTATTTAGATTTTTATCCGCATGACGGCAATATCGATAATTATTAATAATCCTCATTACTCACACCTACAAACACACATTTATGTACACACACACACACACCCACACACACACTTCACCTGAAAATTACTCAACTGGCACATACAAGACTTAAGGAAATATATTATAAAGCAGTCACAGAATTTTTTTGAATATCTTGGGCATTTAATATGTAACAATTTCAAGATTTTTGTTTTGAATAGTTTTGTTTTCCCATGTACATTTGTTACTTAGATTTCTAAAATCTAAGTAAATCTAAACCTAAAATTTCTAAAATCATAACGGTTACTTCTTCTTCTTCAATGGTACTACAACCCATTTCGAGCCTTGGCCTCCTTCAAAATAAGCCTCCTATAATAATAATATAATAACGGTTACAGTAGATAAGTTAAAAACAAACTCCAGCGTTTATTGGAGCCTACTTAATATCAGGTAAGAATTATAAGAATTGTTTGTAAGGAATAATAAAGTTTTCATTCATTTTTTTTAATTTTAATTTTTATTTGAATAGTCCCAACTGCTCCCGTCTGAAGCCAGTGAGATAATGGTATCCCCAATTGGGGAATGTTGTGAGGTAAATATAGCGACTGTTTGATTTTCCCTGGTGAACATTCTTCTTCTGATAGTCAGATGACTATTTGGTTTTCTCTTGTATAACATTCTTCTTGTAATAGTCAGATGACAATTTGGTTTCCTCTGGTAAAACATTATTATTCTAATAGTCAGACGACTATTTGGTTTTCCCTGGTAGAACGTTCTTTCTCTAACATAGAAGACTATTTGGTTTTCCCTAGTAGAACATTCTTCCCCTAATAGTCAGAGGATTATTTGGTTTTCCCTAGAAGAACATTCTTCTGCTAATAGTCAGAAGACTATTTGTTTTCCCTGGCAGAAAGTTTGACTGCCCTTTTCTACGGTTGGCAGAGTAAAAGCAAGAGTAAAAAAAAAAAGTTTTTGTTAAATATCACAAAATTAATTTTTCAATCAATTTAACTGCCTGTTTTACGTCACTTTGAACTTTTGCTGTTATTTTGCTTAAACATTTTTTTATTGTTTTTAACCCTTTTTAACCCTAGATCACTAACCTTATTTTACAACGCTTATTACTAACCTTCGTCGTTTCGGCCACGCCGTATAAAAGGGAGGCTTCAAAGGGTTTATGGAATTAAATGTTTATAAGTGTTTTACTTATTTATTACAATAATCATTTGTTAACATGTTTATAAGTTCTTTATTAATTACTTTGGCAGTATTTTAATTGAGACCAGAGTTTTTACTCATTTGAAATTTTTTGTTTTTTTAAATGCTTAAATCTTATTAACTAAAAAAAAAACAAAGACTTAAAATATTAAAATTAAGTAATAAAATCAACAAAAGAAAGAAACATTTTAGAAAAAAACCATTAATGAACACATTTGTGACAAATTTCAAGTTTGTGTTCGCCACACAAGGATTAGTTGCACTTGGGCATACAGGGCACACAGGGCCCCTACACAAAAAACACACACGTGCGCCGCGCGTGTTGCAGGTCGTATGAGATTAGCCGAAATCTGGAATGCGTACGACGACGCACTCAAAATTTATACCACTTTTTCGAGTCCGCGTCGTCGTTTTGACGAAGGTTAGTGATCTAGGGTTAATGTCTATTTTTCTTATTATTATTATTTTATAATAATATCTTACATTTCAAATACAATTCAGCAATGTCGGCCTCACTGGGTAGCTCACCTGTGCTGAGGCCTCCATTTTACAAAAATTTATACACATTAAAAATAATGCTGCATAAAAAATGATTAATTGATGGAAAAGCCGCCGCATTTTATGCACAGATTTGGAAATTATACTTCATTTCAACAATTATTACAAGAAACAACTACATACGAACACAAAATAGGTTATTAGGTTCTTAGTTTAGGTAAATTAAGTAATTCATGCGTTTTTAGTTTGAAACGAAACTTCACAAATATCAAATCCATGCAAAAAACATGGCCGTAATGGAGATGGTGATTTTTAAACTTTATGAAAATCGAATTTTAATGCATATTTTTCCGTCTATCGCGACTGAAACCGATGGTTCTTGTGGTAATTAAGTTTACTTTTCAAATTTTATGCCTATTTAAAGTGCGGCGTCTTGTCCATAATTTACCAAATTTATAATTAAGGTAAAATGAATTATTTTATGATGTGTTTTATATTGGTTTTGTGTGTTTTATTCTTATTATTATTATGTTATGAGATTTTGGTAACATTGTCTTTTTTGTTCTTTAATACATTTTTTTTTAATTTTGAGTATGAATTAATTGATTATTAATCTTTTTTCTTTTCATTGAAAAAAAAAATTTTTTTTTGGTACAATACATACAATAGATACATACATATAATGAAAGTATATAAGAAACTTAATACAATTATTATCTATTAATACAAATATACTTTTTTTTTTAAATATCCTCCCATAATAAAGCAAATGCTTGTGTGTACGGGAGGAAGTATTATTTGTTAGGTTATTTTGATTTTTAAAATTATAGAAGAAGACGATGATAGTGATGACGATTACCGAATCCAATTTCAGCTAAAACCAAAAAAATTTCGACCCGCGTTAATAATATGGTTATTTGGGACGATCCCGAATTTTTGGCGCGGTATTGAATTTTTGACAAATCAAACTAATATTTTTTTCCAAGTAATATCGTGTGTATTACAAAAGGTCGATATTTATATGTAAATATTCTTACAAATATTTTTATGGGAACCTGTCAGACGCGAAACAAAATATAACTGGATATTTCGACAGTTGCTATGGTTTTCAAATTTAATGTATGGTGTGGCCACACCAAAACTTAATGCTGTGCGTTTTTTCACATAACTTCGAGGAATATTCTTCTTTTAAGACTGGCCACACTAACAATCATTACTTTAGCGTAAGTACAGTTGAAATAGCGCGCGGTCTTTTTTAAAATCCTTGTTAATTTCAGCGTAAAATTTTAATTTAGTTCACTATTTAGCTTTCTAGTGGAAAAGGGGGCCCTAATGTATACAAAATAAAAACGTGCTCCATCTATTGACGTTTTAGAAAATAATTATAATTATGTAAAACTGTAAAAATTTGGTGCCATTCGCATTTATGATAAATCTGCGTTGCTGTGTAAAAGCGACATCTATGAATCAAGTGCATAAGAAGTAATATAACTTTAAAAAAAAGCGCAGCTTTTTAATCATATTCAAATGCAATTTTTGGATTGAATCACCATTACAAATATTGTATTTACATGCCGTCCTTGAAGGACTAGAGTTTTATTTATACGGACAAACCTTATTATTAATATTGCCTATACATACGGGCGCGCGCAGGTAATTCAACTTAATATGATAATTCATAATTTGCAAAAAGAGCAGATTATGATTTTTTTAAGTTGACCCTTAATGCTCCATTTGAAAACTGAAGATAAATATTAAAAGGGTATAACCAAGGAAAACCGGAAATATATCATTTTTAAATCAAATTTTAGACGTATTGACTCTTTTTCACAAAAAATTATAAATTGATCGAAAGTTCTCTTATCTAGTAAAGGCATGTTTTAAATTTTGAGAAAAAAATTTTATTTTTCCTATAATAAGGCTATACCTACCATAGGTCGTTGGCAGATTTTGATGTAATCACACATTTTTGTAAATCAATACGTTATCTGGTAAACGCTTGTTTCAAAATTTTAGTTTAAAAAAATCTCTCTATTTTGTATATCTATTTACGGTCTTACAAATTAATGTATTTAAGATTTTTTTACATTCTTATTTTGCTTAGACATTATTGAAAAATAATAAATACTCGTACTTATGAACAAAAAGTAATTACAAAAAGTACACAATTTTATTTGTTTTATCATCACGCCTTTCAGCGTTTTTAGATGTAGGTATAAATTAAAGCAAATTTGGAATGAAATAAAATCGATTTCATTAAAATGTAAACACCAGTTATAAGTATATATATATACCTATATATATATATATATATATACCTATTATTTTAATAACTATGCTAGCAAACAACAGTAATAATCAGGTATTAATTTTTTTTTTTATTTTACTTTCTTGTTTCTGTTCTCTTTCTACTCGTAGTTCTCACTATACAAGATGTGTACCTAGGACTATAAAATGAAATGCAAACACCATTACGTTATGTTTTAATTATTTTCTTCTAAGTACACATATATTTATAACTTTAATTTATTATTATTATCATTTCAATAACTATGCTTAACAAACCATGGCTGTTTTATGTTTTAATTGATTATTTCATTTTTATTTCATTCTTTCTCTTCTCTTTTTTTCTTTATTTTCTACATCACATGTATGTAGGACTATAATGTGCAAAGCATACATAAATTACCTAAATGTTTTCATCCTCTTAAGTTACCTATATGTACCTATCTACTTTTTCTTGTTAAAATTAATATTATTTTCTATGCCAAACAAATAACAGTTACTATGTTTTAAACTTTTTTTAAATTTTATTTAATATTCTTTCTGTTCTTTTTATTTCGTCAATTCTCTTTCTTTTTTTTTGTATTAATCATGTTCCACATGTTCATACCCATAATATTTTGACTGTCCTAAAACGGGAATACTCGTAGTTGGGCAGTCAAAAAATTTTAATAAATTATGTATATAAATGTATAAGCTTGTGCTAAATAAACAAATAAATAAATAAATAATAAATTTATAATTTTAAAAGGCCGATACGGTGAATAATTAATCTTTCTCATTGGAACCGCCCAGTACGATCGTAAGAACATCTTTCAACGAAATGTGGATTTTCGGCCGCTGGCCCTTATCAGTTTTAGATAAATTCATTCATTATATACTTACCTGCTTGGAAATACAACAAGATTGCGCGACGAGAGTCTAACCCGTACCTACCTCTCAAGTCAAAGTCAAATAGTTAAATGATTCAGAAGAATGTTATTTCTTGTAGAATTTTGGGTGGCGGAAGTACTGCGGCCCGGGAACCATTTATTGGATAACACCTCTACCGTAGGTCACCAAGTGGTTCGCTACGTTTGGTGACTTAGCAGAGGTGCCCGGTTTCACGAGGTGAGGTTTGTCAAGGTATTGGCGGCCGATGTGTCTGCCCACCTACTGCGTGGCGGGCTGAATCAAGAGAGACTGGTTGGGGAGGTCTTTTGACTTCTCCAACCAGAATCCCCCGATCCATTGCACCGCAGTTGAAGGGATGGCTTCATACGTCCCTCACTCCTGGACACACTGACCCCCAGATTCCTATTCACCCCTCATACCTATTTCTTTCCCAGAACTTCTTATTCTTCCTTTCCTTAAAAACCCCTCCACACGACATCCCTAAGCTTATGACATAGGCCCTGAGGGAAATTATTTTCCTCAGAGCCTTCTGTGTGGAGCTAACGAAAAGCAAAATTAAATTATTCATTTAATAAATTTTAAGAAAGTAATAAATACAACAAAATACCCACGAAATGTACCTTCAATGTTCTTTAATTTCTACAGGTTAGATTCGAAACATATTTTCATACGTCCTTGATTATAAATCGTATTTTTAGTTTTGATAAGGAGAGGAGGAAAAATGAATGTGATAGTATTTCTGAGAAAGCAACCTCTTTGCCGTCGTTCAACAACAAAAATAATTATTCAATGCAAATAACCACCTAACTAAATGAAAACAATTCACTTTGTATACCCTTATTAAGCGATTACTTAATAAATGCTTCCTCATTTACAGTTATTTATAGCGCAAGTTGGTTATATATTAGTATTTCATCTGCATTCTACACGAGTAACAAATTATAACAATGTACCTACACTTGTTGCTTCCAAAACTGCTTACGAATTACAGCTTCAGATAAACTTGTAATAGACTAAAAAACTAGAAGAGAACGAGAAGAAATCAAATGGTGTTTGCTAGAATTGTGTAATAGTATATGTAGGAAAAAACAGGGTACGGAAGTAAAAGGGAACGATCAATCATTTACCACTGTATCTCTGCGAAAGAACACACGACACAACCACAGCATAGTTACATATATATAGTTCCACCGCTATACCTTGATGTATCGTCACAACAAGACGAATCAGCACAATATATGTAATTCCAAAATGGTCGCATTCCTTTTTTTCTTAATTCGTCTGCTTGTTTAGGAATAAATAAATCCCAAAACACGTAATCGCGTTATACTTTCATAAGACCAAAAACATCCCAGAGCTACCTTACGTTTTAAAAGCTATACATATGTCCCTCTTCCTCTCATGCAAACGTATGTATTCTTTTAACCAGAAAGAGAACGAAATAATGATTCTTATTGTCTTTGAAATATGAAAGCTATCTTGCATAGATATTTTACAATCTCGATCCAAAGTGACGGTTTCAGAATCCATGCGCGAAACCGAGGCATCCGGATTGTGAGGTGCGAATATATTGAACCAAGCAGACGGGTTAAGAAAGAGACTGTGTACATAAAAACACCAATAACTTGCTTCCAAGGTAGTTCTAATCCTTCACCTGTTTTCAAAACAAAAGCAATCAATTTTTCACTTTTTTCTTGCCATTATTCCAAATTTCAAATACTTTTCCAACAAGGCGATAGTTAGGAAGAGGTAGCTGTATTTCAACTATTTTCCACTTCACTTAATATATAATGACAATGCACCAATTGTAGTTTATGAACGCCGTCAGAAAAGGTTTTGCATATGTTTTAATTATTTAATCATATTTCAAAAGAGATATAATTTATTCTACGAATCATAATATTACTCGTAACTAATACTCAAAATCGATGTTTTCAATCTATACATGCTGTTAAAAGACGTATTTGACTTGTTTTAACCAGTAATTTCTGACAATCTTCATCACTATTGGCTCTACAACCCCTGGTGGGTCTTGGCCTCCTCAAGAATCTTCCTCCACTCATCTTGGTTTTGTGCCAGCTCTCTCCAGTTAAGAAGCTCCAAGATAGATATATCTTTGAGGACGTTGTCGCTCCATCTTAGTCTTGGTCTTCCCAGGCTCCGTCGCCCTACTGGTCTTGAGTGCTTGATGCTCGGTCATTCTCTCCACATGACCCAGCCACCGAAGTCTTCCCAGTTTTATAAATTTTGCGACGTTTAGCTCCTTAAACAAAGTATAGAGCTCATTGTTATAACGTCTGCGCCAAAATCCATTTTCTAGAACCGGTCCGAAGATGCGCCTCAAAATTTTTCTTTCCAAAACGTCCAGTGCTCGCTCATTCCTCTTAGTTAGTACCCAAGTCTCAGCTGCGTACATAAGTACTGGTCTGATAAGTGTTTTGTACGCTAATGTCTTCGTGTTACTGGACAGCAGTCTGGACTTTAATTGGTTCTGTAGGCGGAAATAACAGCGATTTGCGTTCACTATGCACTTCTGGATCTCCTCTGTGGTATTATTGTCGTTTGTTATCAGGGAGCCTAGGTATGTGAATCTTGGTACCGTTTCGAAATTTTGGTTTCCACATGAGAGAGTTGGGATTTGTTGGTTGCATCCTACGGCCATGTATTTGGACAATAATTAGAATTAAAAATTTGGTTTTACAATGACTTTTTTGAGGTATTTTTTTTTCATGTCCTCATTGATAACTGCCGGGTATCTACTTAGCCCATACCCCGACCCTAACTCTCCAATAGATACTTATATTTTCAGATGTAGTAAAAAAAGTCACCGGAGACTAAATGTCCCCAACATTTTTGACTCCAAATAACTTCAGGAATTACTTTAAGTAAGTCTAGTAACTAAACACCACTTAGAAAATGTTTCTCGAAGTCAAAATATCTTTAAATTCAAACATAGTTATTGTATTGTGTAGATACATAATTTTCATATATTTCCACATAATCATGTACAATGAACCTACGTTATATTATTTTTCATGATTGGAAAAACTTCATTTTAAAAACCTCTTTTCTTATACAAATGTATAAAACACAACGCGTGTTATATGTATACAATGTATTAGGTTATGTTATTTTTTTTTGGTTATCCCCATTTAATTTTGTTGGTCTCGTTATCATACACTAAATCATTTAAAATGTAAAATTCTTGTAAAAGCCCACCAAGTACTGATAATTATTTTTAAAAAAATGTATGGGTGTACTTTAAATATTTTTCTTCGTATTTCTTTTCAATCCTTATTAATCTAATCTTACCAGTGAAACTACCAAAAATATAATTATTTTACATAAGGAGCGAAATAAAGCAAGGTCAATAATCATAAATAAATTTATTAATCTCTCATCGCGCATAATTTCCCATCGGTAGTAAAACCTTTAAATTGGAAAACTAAAAAATATTCTTAACAATAAAGTCGTTAAAGAAATATTTAAAAAATATATTATGCGAAATATAACAAATAAGTTATCACAAAACTCTTTCACAGTATACTTGATGAGGAATTTTTTCGTATCGCTTCTCCAGCAGATCTTCTTCCCACTAACAGCGTCCCATGCGTAGAACTTGAACGGCTGAAATCAAATTATTAAGGCATTCATTATTACAAATTTTTAATTAGATGAACTCTCTTTTTATAACTTTTGAAGATTATTCTCACCGATGTAATACACAATTGAAAAAGAAAATAACACTAATAATCTAAACGAACATATGAAAGAGAACAAGCCACAGATACATAAAAAGATAACGGTCGTAGAAATTCTCGTCTTACCGGACAGACTCCTTACCAATTCCACCTTTTATTTGAACATCATATTATTATCATCTGCCAGTTGCGCCCTAATTTTTTATTTTTTTATTTTTCTGTTCTTGTTGTTGTTCTTGTTGTTTTTGTTGTTCTCTTTAATATTTTCATTAAGATTATTATTATTATCTTCTTCTTCAATGCTTTAATTATTGTTGGTTTCCCGTGTCCTCATGCATTTCTAGGGATCAGTGAACCACCATCACAAACGTAAGCATTTTTTGGTGTTTTTTTATAAAAGGGTTGAAGGTTAGTCATGCTCGAGACACATCATATTGAATTAAAAATTCTATAATATCTCAAAATCTCTGCAATTGTGTTTAATATAATTTGATTATTTTGCCTATTAATACCTAATGAGAACTAAAAGTATTGATCGTGATTGATCATTCCAAGCATTGATCGATAAGGGCATAAAGTATGGCAGGTGTGCTCTGTTGATTGACACTTAAAGTTGTGAGCGCAATCATACTGCGTATTTATATCCGGGATTGTCTTTTTGTTTGTTTTTCTTTCACATATTCAATAATATTTATTGACAAAACAAGTTCTGCTGTGTAATTATTATTCCGCGTGACAGCTCTTTTACCTTATACATATAGTTTCGCATTATCAAATTGTCTGATCACATTGACCGTCAAACCGATAATTTACCATTATGCAAATAAAAATTTGATGCCTATATATGAAAAATTGTTAAACTGTGACCATGTAATATTATTGTCGAAGAAGAAGGTAATGATGATAAATCTAAACGAATTGTGAAAGTAGGATTCTAAGTTTGAAATATGAGATCGACAAAATGACAGAAAAAAATGTAGGTCCCAATGGCCAAGTTGTTAAGATAAGGGTCCCGGTAAGACAAGAGTCCCGGAAAGACAAGAGTCCCGGTAAGACAAGAGCCCCGGTGAGACAAGAGTCCAGAGATCTTGTGTTTGAATCCCTTTCGCGACCATAACCTTTTTTCTATGGCTTGTTCGGTTTTGTGTTTCGTTTAGATTTGTTAGAGGTATATATGCTTTTTCATATTACATTTATGTGCATAACCCCCGAAATTCATTATAAATGTATGACAATAAAAATTTAATAAGTATCATCCAACTGATTGTTAGTAAAAAAAACAATCCAAAAAATAATATTACAGATTTTTAAAAGGTCATTGATTTTTACCAACTAAGTAAATTATTCACGTTTCTACAAATCAATTAGGTAACGGAGTTCTACACTTTAAAGGTTTCTCACCTATTCCACATTGTCCCGCACAGGTGAGCTGACTGGTGTTGGGGTAGGTCTGTCTGTTGGTACCGCAAACGGGGTTGTATTCCTGGGTTACTAGGCAAGTCCGCATGCAGGCAGGGTCAGGAATGGGGGCTGGGGTGGTACTGAAAATATAAACGGTTAAGGTTTTTAACTATGATTATTGGAATTATGATAAATAACGATATATGGTGGATTCGTACAACAATTCATTATTTTCTTAGAGAAGAATAACCGGTGAAACATTTTATGAATATTACAATTTGAGGTCTTAATCATAAAGTTAAAAATAAAATAAGTTTTTTGATTCATTCGATTTTGTTAAAACAGCAGGACTTTACATTTAAGTGCAGGAAGATTTAGAATTTCGTGGCTATTCAAATATTTTCTTTTGATATATTGAGTTTAGCCTCTAAAAAACAGTATCCTGTTTAAAAACAACAGCCGATACCTAGTATTTCATTGGAAATTTCAATACTCATGACGAATACGACGTTGTGATAAAAAAAATCCAAAGGAAATGCGATTAAATTTCTCTTGGGAACTGATTTCAAAGAGTTTTTGCTGCTATATAAACAAACAGAAACATCTTTAGAGTTAAAAACACATTAGCTTCCATGGAAAAATATGTACGGTGCTTACGGATAAATGTGTATGAAGGTATACATAGTGTGTATATATGTAAATCCATGGGGGAAAGAAGTCTTTTCTCTATGATGTAAATCGTACATAATTTATTTCTCAAGTATATTATTTTTGATCCAACAATGTAGAATTGGTATGTTGAATCTCAGAGAAGGAATGGAAAGAAAAATGAATGAATTGTATGATACATTGGTAAGCAAATATTTCGACGTATTATGTGTAATAGAGAATATGAAAAAAAGAATGCAGTACAATGCAGCATAATGATTGGTTCGTAATTTGGTTTGGGAGACCAGATATGGAGTGGGCTTTTCATGGGATTGCAGCACTACTGTTTCTCAGTAAAGTTAAATGAATGATGCAGTATGAATGTGTAGAAAAGTCCGAGAATAATGTGCGTCTGATTCAAAAACATTTCTTGTTATTTGCTATGCTCCTGTTGATTCTAAAAGCGACAAAATATAAGACGATGAAAGAGTAATGAGTCTAAAAAACTTTAATGAATGGATTATAATGGCAGGTGATTCGAATGGGAGGGTGGAGATTAGAGGCGACGGATTTGATTTGGCCTTATTAATTAATGACAATAGGAACAGAATATTTAAAGTGTGTTTAGAGTGGAAGCTGTTCATGTTGAATACTTGCTTCAATCACGAAGGTGTTCACCAACGCGAGAAAGAGTAACAATTATTGATTTTGTATTGATTGACTCTAGATTGAAAGCCATTACCGAGGGCGCAGGAGTTTTCATAGGAGTTGCGGTTAAACTGACCACTTTGCGGTATTGTCGAAACCTTGTTCGCAGCTGGCGCTCTAAAATGAAAACGATTTTAACTCCAACAAAAAAATCAAAATAGAAAAACTGCAATTAATAATGTTAGAATTATGTAAGACAATTGTGCAGAGATGAGAATGAGATGGAAATGGACGGTCTAAGCATAGATATAATATCGAACCACATAACGGCGAGTCTTTATGAATCTACTAGAGAGGTGTGTGGAATAAGTAAGCAAGGTAGGAAAAAGGGTGACGCATTGGGGGATGATGAGATAAGGGACTGATCTCGAAGATGAAAAAAGCATGGTTATGTCTGATATCAACTGGCAGTGCTTCTATTGTAGAGAGAGATCGAGCGATAGAAATGTATACGAGATGCAAGAAAAGAGCAAGTGTTCGGTGAAAGAACGAAACAAAACGCCTGGAACGGAAAGAGGAAATCGAAATGATAAACCTCTTCCAAGGAAACATTAAACCATTTTGAAAATAGGTCCAAAGGCCCCGGAATGATCCAGAAAATGGCAGCATGAAAGTAATAAAAATCGAACAATGGAAAAATTTGACGATTGAGGAAGAAACAAAACTCCCGGGTGGGACCCAAATGCGACGCCCACTGAACTATCCCCACCCCTTGCATGATATCTATTTTTATTATTTTCTAGAAAAATTATTGATGTAACTTAATCTCAATAAATCTGACACTTGACGTGGCATCTGGCATCTGACAATATCTGAAATAGGTGAAATAGTATGTACTTACTTAGTTCCATTGCCATTGCCTTGTTGCTGGTTAGTGCCATTTGGGTTTACTCCTTGTTGATTATTTCCATTCAAATTTCCTCCTTGTTGATTATTTCCATTCCAATTTCCTCCTTGTTGATTATTTCCATTCCAATTTCCTCCTTGTTGGTTGTTTCCAGGCCAATTTCCTTGTTGCTGATTTCCCTGTTGATTGTTTCCATTCCAACCTCCCTGTTGATTGCTTCCAGGCTGGTTACCTCCATTATTTCCATTCCAATTATTTCCTCCTTGTGGTCGACGCCTATTATTGTTTCCTTGCCAATTTCCCCCTTGTTGATTGTTTCCTTGCCAATTGCCCCCTTGTTGATTATTTCCAGGCCAGTTGCCTCCTTGTTGCTGATTGTTGCCAATCCAACTATTTCCTCCTTGTGGCCGTCGCCTATTGTTGTTTCCTTGCCAATTACCTCCTTGTTGATTATTTCCTTCCAATTGATTGCCACCGGGTCTATTCTGTGATGCGTATCTGTCTTCTATTTCGATTCCACTTGTTAAGATGTCATCGTCAGGGAAAGTGACATCGGAGTCAGAATCTGATTGTCTCTTCTCCCTGACTACTAATTGGATTGATGATGAAAATTGGTGTGCCAGGATAACTGTAAATCAAATAAAAGTTCGTTTAAAAAGTTTAATTTTCTAGACTTGGATATCATTAATGTTTTCACTGTATAAAAAATAAATAAAAACACTGCTTGATTTTTAAAATATATACAAATTATTAGAATACCGTATTAAAATGTACGTTAAAGTATAGTCAGCAATACAATGGTATTTATTCAATCAAAACGGAAACGGTATTTGCATTGTTTAGGGATTTAGTTTGGAATTAAACATAATATTTATATGGGTTACATGTTTTCAGTTTGTTGCAAATCCGCTTATTGAAATAATTATGGTGAACATTAAAATGTATTCATGCTATTTGGTTAAGCTTTATGTGATGAATTATAGAACAACTCGTATCTCTGTGATTTGATTCATTTCACGCCTTGCCGAAATTATTCAATTAAATTATGGATCTTCAATAAAAATCCGTCAAATTAACACTTCAATAGCCGCCCTCAAAACGCAATGCTGTACATTGTTGCTCCGTTTATTATATCAATTTTATAATGAAACAAGTTTATCAAATAATCCTGGTATTTCAAAGGCAGCCGAAATTAAAAAGAAGTATGTAAAATTTTATTTTTAATATTTCCTAAAGTATATTATGGCAATGCACAATGGATCAAATAAAATAGATTTTTTCACTGTGGGTACTTATTTATATGAGAAAATGCCCCTTTTTAATCAACTAAATTTTTTTTCGGAAAATTTTTATTTTCTAAAGTGCTCCATAAATGCCTGTAAAATTGTCTGGTTCACGGGACACAGAATTTTTTCAACGCTTTGAAATGGGTTAAAAGGAATAAATATTTTTTTTGGATTAAAAAAAATCACTAAATAATTTAATCAACCAAGTGCGGTTCGGAAAATTAATACCTGCGGTAAAAGTGCTCAAAGTGCTATTTCGAATTTTTTTAAATAAGTTTAATTTAAACCATTGCCTCCATGGTCGACGGGTAAGGCTTTTGACTAGCAATTAGAACGTCGCGGGTTCGAATACCGGAGTGCGCAAGCATATTTTACTTGATTGAAATGTGATATTTAAAAATTTTAAATAATAAAAGGAATATTTGCGGCATGTTCCAGATTGGAAGATACTCTCAGCCTGGTGTAAGATGACCATTTAGAAATGAAACGTTGCTTGAAATGGCTTTAGCCGTGTTTGGTGACCCCCGTCTCTATCCAATCTGACTAATGCTAATATATGTTATTGCCCTAACTTAGAACGAGTGACTAAAATTAGGTATTATCTTTAACAGCAATTTAAAGTGGAAAGAACACATTATCACTGCAGCAAACAAACTTAGAAAATCAATATACTTCTTTAGACTCGCAACTTTTTAAACTTGAATCAACTCAAAACAATTTACTATGCTCTATGTCAATCTATAATTGAATACGGTATTATAGCCTGGGGAGGAGCAAACGCTGCCGCCATTGATCCGATCTTTAAAGCCCAGAAACTAATTATTAAGATTATATTAAAATTACCGATCACAAGCATTCCGATGAAATCTTTAGGAGAATCTGTGTCTTGGACATTATGCAAATTTATGCCAAAATCATATTAGCATACCCTTTCAAACACAGAACTACCTTTGGAAATTATTTTTTTTATTATTTATTTATTTATTTCAAGATTTTTGTTTATACATTACAATGATAATATATGCAAGATTTTACATGCAAAAAAATAATAATAATGTTCATTATGTAAACAATTTTCAAAAAACTAATGAAATAAATATCTTAGGTAGGTACACAATTTAGACAAAAATAGTTATATAAGGACAATATCAAAACAATTTTTTTTTAATATTAAGTATTGCTGTTTAAGTAAGGGTAAATTAATTAATTACATAAAGGGTAAACATTAAGGGTACAATATGTCATTATCCAATTTAAGGGACTTAATTTGTTTTTTGAATAATTCATAATTCAGTGTATCTGTTATATTAATTTTGTTATTGGATAATAATATATTGTACCATCTTACACCTAAATACAAATAGTGGTGCTGAGCCGTGGTCATTCTAAGCATAGGGATGGATATTAAGCCATTAGTTTTAAATCTATTGCTTATGCTATCTGAGGGGTGAATTTTTTGAATAAAATATTCTTTATAAATTTGGCATAAGGCGTTTCTCTTATACAATTCTATAATAGATGGTACATTAAATTCCCGAAATATCTGTATAGTAGGGAAGTTGTATGGTTTCCTAAGAATGGTTTTTATAATTATTCTTTGAATTATAATTATGGGCTGTAAGGAAGCCTTAAAGGCCCCTCCCCATCCAATAATGCCGTACTGTAATAAAGACTGAATTAATGCATAATAGACAATTTTGATAGTTTTCTTGTTTAAAATATTTCGTATGTTATAGAAAACATAGATAAGTTTTCTTATTCTTTCCACAGTGAGATTGATATGATCTTTCCATTTAACATTTTTATCTGTTAAGATTCCAAGATATTTTACTAGATTTATGATTCAGCTTAGCGCAGTCCGTATTACATGTACCGTCATTTGCACAATTTTTGGAATGAATTATTATGTTAATTAAATTATTTGGTACATCTTCTTGTAGAGAGAATGGAATGTAATAAGTTTTTTCTGTGTTGAGTGATAGTAAATTGTTATCGAACCGATTTTTTAAAACCTTCATGTCTTGATTGGCTGCATTGGTAAAATGGTTCCACGTCTTTTTTTCGATAATTATTGCAGTGTCGTCAGCAAAAGATATAAGTTTACCATTAAGTGATAATTTAAACATTTGGTTTACGTATATTATAAATAAAATTGGTCCAATAACAGTCCCCTGGGGAATTCCAAATTCTAGAGTTTCATCTACACTTAGTGAGTTATTTAATTTTACTTTTTGATTTCTTTGAGTTAGATAACTTTTCAGCCAATACCTAACCTTACCAATAATACCGATATCATTTAATTTATTAATTAGTTTTGTGTGGGAGATACTGTCAAAAGCCTTGGGTAAATCAATGAAAATGCCAAGGCATTTGTTTTTTTTATCTAATGCGTTGTATATAGTTGAGGTAAGTTCAGCAATAGCATCATGAGTACTTAGTTTCTCTCTAAATCCAAATTGGCTAGGACTAAGAATTTTTTATTATCAATGTAGAACATGAGAAGCTTTTTTACGATCTTTTCAAAAAATTTTGCAATGTTTGAGACAAGAGATATGGGTCGATAATTTGATATTTCTTCAGGGCTGCCTGATTTGAAAACGGGTGTTACGATAGATTTTTTTATAAATGGAAGGAAATATTTTACTATTCAAACTAATATTTATAATGTGTGCATTGGAATGCTTAAAAAATTGTTGTATTTATTCAATATTTCTACTGTAACTCCATCAAATCCTGGTGCAGATCCACCTTTTAATTCATTAATAATATTTTTTATGTCATTTGTTGTTACTGGCTGGAAAACTGACAGGTTATTTTGTTTAAGACAATCCTTCTCGAAATTATCTACTTTATAATTTTCATCGATCCGTGTAGCTAAATTTTGTCCGACGTCAGCAAAATATTTAATAAAGGCATAAGCACATTTTGTTGGTTCCCTTATGGCGTCAACAGAGTGTTTTCCAATATAATTTTTTTTAATTAGATTTTTTAGTTTTTTCTACTATTTATTTCATTTGTTGTTTTCCAAACGTGTTTTACATTTTGTTTAGCCAGGTCAATTTCATTTTTGTAATAGTTTTCTTTAGTTATTTTTATTAATGAGGTTAATTTGTTCCTATATTTTTTGTAGAATGTAAATATTTTTTATCTAAGGGAAATTTCTTTATCAGGCGATAAAATTCTTCTTTTTTCTAATAGACACGACTAAGCCATGTGAAATCCATGGTTTTATTTTTTTGAATTTTGCTTTAATGTGTATAGTTTTAATATCAGTCGATGCTGTAATATAATTGTAAAGAATATTATTAAAAATATTTGCGCATGTTTCAGCATATGTAGACTCTAATACGGGTTTCCACGTTTCCGCACTTATTTTTGTATTTAATTTATTATGGTTGAGTGACTTTTTTGTAAAATTATTGCTTTCTGAAATTTTGTGTTTATTAATATTAAGTTGTTGTATAGAGATGCAAGTGTGATGATCAGTAATATTATTTTTTAATATTATCGTAAGTAATTTGTCAGTATTTTTAGTGTTGCACCAAATGTGATCAATACATGATGGACGTTGACCCGTAATTTCTCTAGTATAATTTTTTATACATAATTTAAAATTCATTTCTGTCATAAGATTAATAAATTCAGTTTTTATTTTGTTATTATTTTCGTTAGAAACATCCAAGTTAAAATCGCCAATCAGTGTTATGTTCTGTTTATTTTTTTTGTTAAAATAATGCTTCTTAATTCATCCATGAATATATATTCATTTGATCCGTGCGTTCGGTAAATAACGATAATGTTAAAACATACTTTATTTTCAGTTACAATAATATCTAAGCCATTAACTCGCTGCATAGGTACTTCTTCCATTGTGATGTTTGAATAACAGGATTTAACAAATACAACAATACCACTATTTCAATTAATAGGAAAGTGTGTTATAAAATAGCTATAATTAGGTATACAAAATTTATTGCAATAATTGGTGAACGCTTCAGTTAACACTATAACGTCCGGTTTATGATTTAGTAAATTAATTGAAAGTAAGATTAAATGTCCAAACTGCTCGAGATACTAGAACAAAGGGCACAATCTCCTACTTATCCCTTTTGCAAAAACAACCTTTGGCCAAAGAAATTTTAGATACTCTGCAACAAAACTATATAATACACTTCCACTGGCAATTAGAAAAAACACAATGTATCTTAAATATAAATCTGACACCAAGTCCTGGATCACCAGCCAAAACAGATCCAACATCAAAATTTTTATTAAAACTAACTTATAAGTATTTATTTCAATGTTACGTTGATGATTAACTGTTACTTGTAATATTGTGTTATTATTTGTACTTTGTATGTGTTATTATTATAAACTGCTCATGCTAAGCGCCTGCTCTAAACACAGGTTCTCCTAGTGAGACAGGCGTATAATAAAACAAATTATAAGTCAAAAATTAATTAAGATGAATAAAAAAAAAAATCTCCTTCCCCTCCCCCTTACCTTCAGCCTCATAACTTACCCCAAATTGGGATGCAAAAGTCTCTGATTCCAGGCGGAAGCAGTTGGGACTGTTGTGCGGTATTCAATAAAAAAAAACTAAAAATGGGCTTTAATAAGTATTCGTATGCGAGGGTAATTCCATTACACTAACTGTAATTGGAACATTCTGTCAATCAATTGGTGAAGTGACATTATAATTTAAAAAAACAAAACAAAACTCGTCTAATTTTTTTATTTTATTTTATTTTTTTTTATTTGTACTTGCATATACATTACAAAACATTACACAATGAAACTTTGCCTGTCCAACTGGGAAAGATTTTTTTTCAGGACAGCCAAATTGTATATTTAGTTCATAATATTATTAACAAAGGAATGGAAATAAAAGTATATAAATGAAATAAAAATATAAGCAACAAAAATTTAGTACAGTGAGATATATAATATCAATATGTTACGATAAAAAAAAATACGTACATAATATAAAAATACAGCCAACGAAAATTTAAAAGTAAGTGATCCAAGTTTTGCAAAATTGTAACATTAACCATGTTGTCTTTAACACTTAGGTACATTGACGATTTATTTTTCTAGTGGCTAAGTATGTTTCGCTTAGTGTCAAGCCGTTGTATCGATGGTACCTACTTCCTGTACCTCACTCTGCCAGTTGCAGGAGTACGGAACTATCCAATTTTGAATTTAATATTTTAGGTAAAAAGGCCTTACATTTAATTACATTAATAGTTTCCAGGTTATTTTGAGGAACATTTGCAAATCCATAATTAGAATTTACACTTTTATACACCAACATATGACATATGAATTCGAAATGCATTTATGACTATTTAATTTTTAATAAATGTACTATAATTTTTTTAAATTTCCTAAGTAATTACCCATTTATAAACCAGAATATATGAATATAAATTTCCAATCTATTAAATTTCAAAAATTATTTTTAATATGTCTAGTCGTTATTTTTCAAGAATCAAAATCAGTTGTTATTTTACACGGATCAAAAAAACAGAGCAAAAGGATATTTTTTTTTATGCAATAATATAAACTTTTTAGTACATATTAGGTATGTGAGATTGTGTTAACATATGTTCGCTCTCGACTCTCCCCATGTCCAGAAGCCAATAGAGAACACCAGTCCAATCTTCAAACTTAAAAACCTGCATTTTTATTTTTATTTTTATAGTTAGTTTTAATAGTTAAAATAATTGTCAAAGTTTTAATTTTTCAAGACTCCCAGAAACGCACCGTATCTATGGTAGATTGTGTGACGTCTTCAGCCACCGATAGTTTTTTACTTTTTAAGTTGTCATTTTGAATTTTGAATGAAGAATCCAGAAGAATTAATGGCGGAATGCTTTGGGATGACTTTTATGTGTGAGGTGTGTATTTTATTCAGGATTAACTGCTTTTAATATAGAAAAACATTGGTAAAATGACCACATTTCACCGGTACTGTTATTGTATTTTAACAAAGTAAAGTAAAGTATAAAAACAATAAATCATCTTTTTCATTGCAAATACAAGTGACATCGTACGCCTTGAATTTGGTGTTCAGGCATGACTGTAGATTGTTTTATGTATAACACATACAGAAAAACTGGTATTTATAATATACTGATCATGACGATTGTGTAATAACTTGTATAAAAAGCCCTTGATACTAAAAAAAATTCGAAAATACGATCGATGTATCGTAAACCAAATGTCAAATATGACATATGACCTAATTATGAATATGCTTAACCTCAAATATAGCCCTTTTACGTCATAATTTTAATTGTTGAGAGCCTAAATATTGTTTCCAATAAACACAATAACTATTATTTATCTAAATCTCTTTAGCAGTATGAAAATAACCAAAAAACACGAAATGTTGAATGGCGTGCGTGTCTTTCGTGGCGTAAGGCGTAAGATTTCAAATGTCAATACATCTTGATACACTTCGGTCAATTGGTTAGCAAGTTAACAGTGACGTCACCGTTAACCATTTCAGTAATGCCAACTTAACGCCGTATTTTGAGGAGAGGTTTAAAAATGCACTTTTTAATAATTTTTTAAAAACTCTGCGTGTAATATTATGAAATAAAACTTACATATTCAGAATCAGCGTTTATTGGTCTACATGGACATATTTTTTTAAAGCCATGAGGGAGCGGGCCGGATCGGTACAGCCATAATATTTTTCACTGGAGTTCCTTATTGCTAACCCATTTCCGTAAAGTGCTTGCACTTTTCAATTCGAACTAGGTTTCGCTTCTCCGTCAGGGCATCATAATAGTGTTATGTAATACAAAGTTGTTTGAAAATGGTCTGTTTAAATAAAAAAAATTTAAAAATTAATCCACTTTTTCAAAGCTTGTTTAAGTTTCATATGGAGGGTGTCCTTCCTGTTTCGCTCAATGGTACTGTAATAAATATGTTTGCGATTAGAATTTCATAATGTTTTTATAGAATTAAATATTTTTAAATAAATGAAACAATGTTACTTTATTTGAACCGCTTGTATATTTGTTTAAAGCCGACCGGTTTCGGAACGGCCGTTCCTACCTCAGGGCAAACGTATGTATACTTTTGAATGTAGCTATAGCAGGTAGGAACGATCGTTCCGAAACCGGTCGGCTTTAAACAAATATACAAGTGGTTCAAATAAAATAACGTTGTTTCATTTATCTATAATGGATAAACACAAATTTATAGCTGCATTCAAAAGTATTGTTATGAAGCAATTCTTAAAAATGTATTATTCCGTCAAGTACTTTAAAAAAATGATAATGTTGGCGACACTCTCAGGATTTTTGGTGTCTAGGCGAGGCGCGAGAGGGCGTTGTTCCGGTTCCGCACACTTTGATTTCGAAGCGAGAAGAGCGGCCCGCTTTGGAATCGACGAGTCACACATTGCGAGTAAAATGTGCTAATTGTACGAAAAAGAATTTAAGAAAGTATACGCGGGCGACAATGGATTTTTAGTGAAATCTTATTAATGGTTTTCAAAGAAAAACCCTCAAAATCGCGAGTGAGATCGTGTTTAATCGAGTCGGGAATAATTCGGCGGCATGTTATTGTGGCCGGGGCTCACAAAGAGTAATCGGGAGTGAGCAGAGCCATCCTGTCGGTAACAAGTAGTGTACGCTGGCATTAATCATTTTCCCGCGGCCGACAATCCCGTGGTGCTCGCCATTTTTGGAGAACTCGCGCCGTAAAGGAGTAAGAGTGTCGCCACCATTTGCAATAGGACCGATAGTCAGGAGAGGTTCATGGGTCCCCACCATCGGTGGTCGTTCGGCTCCAGAGCCGAGGCCAGGAGAGGAAGCAGGAGGATCGGCATCCCGCGGAGGGTCATAGGATTCCGCCTGCCACAGTCGAGCGGAGTTTTACCGATTGATGGAGAGAGTTTGGGCCTCCCAATCGGTAGAAATTCACACCAGGCGTCTCCGGGAGAGGCCACAAGGGCCTCCAACTCGCAGCTGCAGTCCGGGGGGGGGTAAATTGGTAGATAGTTAGAATTAGGTTGATTCAAGGTCCCGGGTGAGTCCTTTTTATATGTCATTTATTAACAGTTATTCCTTTAAACAATATACTATGCTTATGTTCATTAAAAAGTGGGTTTTAATGGCAATAGCCCAACACCCCACTCCTTTCCAGGGATGATACATTAGGAATGCCCACGCCGTGAAGGGTGAGTCTCAAGCTTGCCGCAAATTGACATTCTTCGACTGTATAGTCGAAGATTGGCGTCCAAAGGTTCCATTCGAATCAAAGTTGATTTGTGGTGAGCGGAGGTGAGTAGTATTTGATTGGCATCTGCGCCTTACAGATTTTCAATACTTCGTTTGTATGGAAACACTATGATATGAAACAAAAATACGATTACATTATAACAATGGCGCCTCAAGCGTTTGTTTTGGGCTCGATTTTGTAACATTCCTGGATTGTTCTTTTGTCGTCCGTGGTGTACACAGGGTAGTATAATTATGCTTTGTATAATATTCATCTGTTCAGCCGTTCTTGGTTATTGTTAACTATCTATAAATTCGTATCATCTATATTTATTTGGCTATTTTCCACCAATGACATGTTCAGAATAATTATTGTCTATGGACAACGGGGCTTAGTCTATGGAATTTCTTAAAACTCTATGAGGACTTTATATATTGTCTATGGTAAAATGAGTAATTTATTATACTTTTTGGCACTCCAACACACAATGAAGCAAAGTAGATCGCTTGAGGACTGTATTGTATCATGGCAATATCCCTGAATGTTGCCGTGTATTAGTCCGAAATTTAATCTAATCTTTAGGCATTAAAACAGTATTTTGTCTCGCACTAGCATAAAGTTCAATGACCTCTGATGCACTATGTACAATTCTTTCGTACACTTTAGATATATCACACTTGAAATCGGTTTTCATTGACACTTAAGCATTCCGTTATTGGCGTGCCGTAAAAATCGTTACCTCGGATCCTTCACTTATCTCCCCAAAAATCCAAAGCCAATTTCAGGTGTGGTATGCAACCACTTTTTTCTTATTATTATTAAATATGTTTGTTGTTACTTCCTATAATGGGAAGAGGAGCATTTCCAACGCTTCCGGGATCGTGAGGCAGTAAACACATGTTATTGGTCCCACCTGGCTTATCAAAATTTGTAAAACCGGTTTCATGTATGGAATGCACCCAAATTTCCTTCGTTATTCTTTGGGTTTATTAGTTATTATTTGTTACTTCCTATAATGGGAGGAGGAGCATTTCCAACGCTTCCGGGTTCGTGAGGCAGTAAACACATGTTATTGGTCCCACCTGGCTTATCAAAATTTGAAAAACCGGTTTCATGTGTGGAATGCACCCAAATTTCCTTCGTTATTCTTTAGGTTTATTAGTTATTATTTGTTACTTCCTATAATGGGAGGAGGAGCATTTCCAACGCTTCCGGGTTCGTGAGGCAGTAAACACGTGTTATTGGTCCCACCTGGCTTATCGAAATTTGAAAAACCGGTTTCATGTATGGAATGCACCCAAATTATCTCCGTTATTCTTTAGGTTTATTAGTTATTATTTTTGTTTTTTTTATCGTTTTTCTTTTCTAATCGTTGTGTTACTGCAAGGTGTTGGATACCCTGTAACATGGCAGCGGAACACTTCTTTATAGCAATGTCACAGAGACGAGAACTGAACCATATAATGTGTCTCGTCCTTATCCCCTCCATTGGGGGTGGCTTGTGACCCCGTCCCTGCATGTGGACACCGGAGTGAGGACGACCCGGAGCGATGTCTCATGGATGGCCCGCGCCTCCCCTGGGGGGAGGTGTGGGTCGTAAGGATGTCTCGCGCGAGTAAGGGGACCCTCCGCCCTGCCTCCGACAACCCGGCGCTGATCCTTCTTAGAGTCTTTGGGCGTTCTGCCACCCGCATCCGTTAGCAGTGTCGTCGATGCATCACCGAGAAGTTGGCTAAGGGGCGCGGAAACCGACCCTCGCGCTTGGCTTTCCTGAAAACATGCACCTCTTAACAGGACTGCCGGGCGTACCTGTGACACACTCGCTCCCTACCAGCAACAACGTTAAAATTGAGTTATTATTTATGTACATTAAACAGTTTGAGTAGGCATATCGCCTACATGTAATTATTTTATTTTCCCCTCTGATTTTCCCCAATGAAAGAGGTAATGTATATATTTATATTTATTAGTTACTAACCTGTACATATAAAGCACTTGCATACTGCTCGTTAACACCGTATGCGGGGACATTGGGGGTCTAGCTTTGTTCAAATTAAATGTAGAGACGTTCAAATAAAAAAAATTAGCTTCCTTGTGAGAGCCCTGAAGGAGTAACCATAAGTTACTTATACCGGGGTGGGTATGCGGTTGGAAACCTCCAGTGTTCAGCCGAATTTCCTGTTTGCATTTACTCGCATGTTCATTGAAACGCAATGTTATTGTATTCCATAACCTAAAATGCATTGTCAGTTTCATTTTGTATGTTTAAAGCATAGAAATCGGCCATAGACAATGGAAAATGTGCTACATAGAGCTACATAATTTTTTTTTCATTTCGGAATCAATCAGTGCTTGCTGCTACAAGAATACCTCGGATTGTCTATGACGGTTTCTTGTTGACATTTTTACCTATGGCTTGGGCTAATGTCAAAACACAGCTGTGTTTACATGTTAAAATACCTGATAGCCGAAAACAAATCAATTTATTTTGTGTTTAAATAGTAATGGAGGGTTATTATCGAAGATTATTCAATTGTTTAAAATATTTATTGAGATTTTTAATGACAATGCGAGTGATTTGTTTTTGCTTCGAGTGGAAAATTTGTCTAAAGCCCTGTCAAAACCTACTGTAATTATACTTGTAAAATGTTTATTTACTAATGTCTAACTGACGTTTTAAATTTTCATTTAAATGAGCTACTTACATATTAATTTAAATGAAAATTTTTATTTTTTTTAAATGAGCTACTTACATATTAAGTTAAATGAATTTTTTTTATGAGCTACTTACATATTAATTTAACGGAAAAAAAAAATATTAATTTAAATGGGCAACATACACATTTAAAAAAAAAAAAAAAAAGAATATAGCAATAACAACAACACCGTACAATTACAACGTACATTAGCAGCAATAACAATAACAACAACATCAAAAACAAAGAATATAGTAATTTTATTTTCTTTTCTTCTATTTCTTTTCAATTGTATTTTCGTGTCAAGCTTTTTACATTACCGTTACAATGTCTACTCCGATTCCAAATGTAAATAATGCATCCAAGGATGATCTTATAAAGGAATTAACTTCACGATCCATCGAACCGGAGGGCACCGCCCAAGCGTTGCGTTCACGAGCGCGCGCCTATAACAAAACTATGAAGAAATCATTAAATGTGGTTCTGGAGGAAAGTGATTCGGATCTAGATTCTGACAATGAAACAGAGGAGAAGGTCACGGTTATTAAACATACCAAGGTTATTTATAAAGACTCATCATCGCGGGGGCTTACAAATTGGGATGTCAAGTACGATGGTAAAAGCTGCGTGAGAGATTTTCTGCTTTTGGTCGAAGAGCGTTGTAGGACACGCAACATTTCTCATAAAGACTTAGTTAAATCTTTCAGTGAAATTTTAGACGGGTTAGCACTTCTATGGTATAGGTCAATTTATAGTCCAGACTTAGAATGGGATGACCTATCCAGCTTATTAATAAAACAATTTGAGGGACAGGATAGGCAATTAGATCTGGAAAATGAGATTCTAAATTATAAACAGCCCAAGGGAATGTCAGTTTTAGAATTCACGTTGAGACTTAAAGCGCTTAACAATAAATTGGATTGTAAAATTCCTGAGGTTAAACTTTTGCGGATAGCCATGAAAGCATTGTTGCCTATGTATGCTAACTTGATGTCATCCAGAGATTTTAGTTCGTTTGAGGAACTTACGAGGTGCGCTGCTAAACTCGAGTCGTACACTGAGGCCTCAACGTCCTCAGCAATTCCAAAATTAGTAGACACTCAATATAAGTCCGGTAACTTTAAAAAATTTAATTCGTTCTCCAATAGTTACAATAAGCCTTTCAATAATACAAACAATTACAAGACATTCAATAATAATAACAATAATAATAATTTTAACCCTTCTAGGAATTCTAAACCTACGGCGAACAATATGAATAATTTTTCTAAACAGGATACAATAAATCATCAAAATAAATCTCTTGTTTGTACTTACTGCAAAATCAAAGGTCATTCAATAACAAATTGTTGGAAAAAAGATAGCGATAATAGGAAACCACATGTTAGTAGTATTAACAATAAGAAATATACTAAAGATCCAAAAAACTAGAAACGAGTCAATCTTACCGCGCCCCTTCTTGTGCACAAAGAAAGAGGGAGTGGAAGCGTTGGCTCCGCCTAGTGCAACAATTCCTTTCTAGCCCGTCTCCTCAAGCGGTGGACGCACTGCCACAGGAGAAGGATAGTACAGAGGATGAGCGTCCTTATGCCGATATTTTTGTTCTAAATAATAATTATAAAGCATTGCTAGACAGTGGTGCTTCTTTGTCATGTTTAGGGGGGGATAGTTATAAGATATTTTTAGATTTAGGAGTAGAATTAGTTAAAGTAGATTATAGCGTTACAACAGCTGACGGCTCGAGTCAGTCTGTTCTGGGTACTATAACTTTGCCGGTGACGTACAATACAATCACAAGGCAGGTTGTCTTTTACGTCATTCCATCATTATCACCTAATTTTATTTTGGGGGTCAACTTTTGGAAGCAGTTTCGAATCGCACCGGAACTGTTTCCAGACGTGCACGAACCTGACCATGCGGGTGACATTAATGAATTACGAGCAATTCGCCCTGCTTCTTCATTATCGGTTTCCGAAAGCAGAGCTCTTTCGAAAATTGTTAGTAAATTTGACTCTATTTCCTATGAAAAAAAAGGTTTGGGTTTAACACATTTAGTGAAGCATAAAATCATTACAACTGGTCCTCCGATTAAGCAGCGCTACTATCCTCTGTCTCCGGCTAGACAACGTCAACTCGACGCGGAAGTGGACGAGATGCTCAGTTTAGGAGTAATCCGCCCCTCTCGATCGCCTTGGTCTAGTCCCGTGATTATAGTACAAAAGAAGGATGGTACGGGGAGATTTTGCCTCGACTCCAGAAAATTAAATAACGTAACGATCAGAGACAGTTACCCATTACCTCATATCGCACGGATCTTAGACAAACTGGGTGGCGCAAGATACGTATCTTCAATAGATTTGAGTAAGGCGTTTTGGCAGGTAGCGCTGGATAAAGACTCCTGCGAGAAAACAGCATTCGTCGTTCCGGGCCGTGGACTCTTCGAATTTACTCGTATGCCGTTTGGGTTAAAAAATGCACCCAGTGAACTCCAAAGACTGGCTGACGCCTTGTTTGGACCAGAATTTGATGATAACGCCTTCTGTTATCTAGACGATTTAATTTTAATTTCGGAGGATTTTGATTCTCACATTAAACTACTTAACAAAGTTTTTGAAAGACTGAGAGATGCGGGCCTCACTATAAATCAAAAAAAATCTGAGTTCTGTAGATCAGAGCTTAAGTACTTGGGATACTTAGTAGATTCACAGGGACTTCGCACAGATCCGGTGAAAATTGAAAGCATAAAGGATTTTCCAATTCCAAAAAACGCGAAAGGAATCCGAGCTTTCCTTGGCCTTTCAGGGTATTTTAGACGTTTTATCAAAGGCTTCTCGAGTATAGCCGCTCCATTGACGAAGCTTACTGGTTCAAAGAACGGTGTCAGTAACTTCAAATGGACACCAGAAGCTGAAAAAGCTTTTAACGATTTAAAACAAGCCCTTATAAGTGCTCCGGTTTTAAGCTGCCCAAACTTTTCAGAACCGTTCGCGATACATTGCGACGCAAGCTCCGTAGGAGTGGGGGGTGTCCTAATACAGAATATAGACGGTGCCGAACACCCGATTGCGTACTATTCACGTTGCCTTAACACTCACGAACGCAACTACGGAATTACGGAGCGTGAACTTTTGGCAGTGCTGGATTCAGTAACGCACTTTAGACCCTACATTGAAGGAGCTCATTTTACGGTAGTTACTGACCACTCAAACTTGAAATGGCTAGGGTCCTTGTCTAACCCTAGTGGCCGTCTTGCACGGTGGAGCTCTCGCCTTTCGCAATTTTCTTTTGACGTTGTTCATCGCAAAGGGACACAGCATGTTGTTCCAGACGTACTCTCACGAATGGACCTTGCCGTATTATCAGGTGTGGACATTGATAATACAAAGGATACGTGGTATTTGAAAGCTTGGAAAGGATGCAAAGAATTCCCACAACGATTCCAGAACTTTCAAATACGTAATAATGAATTGTTCCGACACACAAAGACTCGTCTAGCTCTGTGCGAGGATACTGCCTGGAAAAAAGTAGTTCCGCAAGAAGGTAGACAGGCAATTCTATCTAATTTACACGAATCTTCGCGAGCTTGTCATCCTGGGGTATTCAAAACCTACAAAAAGGTGCAATTGCGTTACTATTGGCCTAATATGTACAAGGATGTTAAGCAATTTGTTAATCGTTGTACAGTCTGTAAGGCCCACAAAATAAGTACAGCCCCACCTAACGGAATCTCCTCAAACCCAAAAAAGGTCACAAGACCCATGCAAATGTTGTCGATAGATTTAGTAGGTCCTTTACCTAGGAGTTACTCAGGTTTTACCGTAATCCTATCATGTGTAGACGTTTTTTCTAAATTTACATGGCTATTTCCGCTGCGCAATGGCACCGCGAGAAGCATAATAAAAATCTTAGAAGAAAACATCTTTCTTGTTCACGGCGTACCACGAACTATCGTCTGTGATAATGGTCGTCAATTTGTTTCGAAAGAATTTAAAGAATTACTTAATAGTTATAACATGCCGCCACCATTTTACAATTCATCTTATACGCCTCAAAACAACGTAGTCGAACGTTATAATCAAACCCTGGGCACGGCGTTATCCATCTTAGTTGAATCAGACCACCGAAACTGGTCTAAATTTCTTCCGCAAGTTCAATCAGCGATGAATAACACGGTAAACTGCGCTACAGGTTATACACCTTATTTTCTGATGCATGGTCGGGAGCAGATACTAGACGGTGATCTGCACCGTAATCCAATAGCGGATGAGGAAACCAGTTCGCAAATTGGTGCTCAACCTAAAGTTTATGCACAGAAATTGGAAGAGTTGTCGTCGGTTTATGAGCAAGTCTCGAATGCTCTTCTTAAAGCTTTTCAAAAAGGAGCTGACCATTACAACCTGCGCAGAAAACACATTACCTATCAGGTTGGTGATGTGGTGTGGCGGAGGAATTTTGCGCAATCTAACGCATTGAATTATTTTGCACAAAAATTGGCACCCCGGTTTGTTCAGAACGTGGTAGTAAAGAAAAAATCCAACTTAATTTATACACTTGCAGACTTAAACGGAAAAGTTGCGGGTGATTTTCATGTGAAAGATATAGTAAAATCAAATAATATACCGGTATAGTCTTATTGTGGCAATACTTCGGAGGGTCTGGCCATCCCTACCGAGTACTGCAAATTATCATATCTGTTAGTTAATATTTGATGCTTGGAAGTTTTAACCCGGCCTGATCAACCGAGTTGAAACGACCCGACATGCTGACAGTCTTTTCTCCTGTCATAGGTTCATTTCTACGGAAATGGGTTATTTACTTCGCGGGGGGTGTTTTATAAGTTTGATGTTGGTAATGATATGCTGGTTTGTTTCCTTACAATAACATCCTCAACTCTGGTGCTAATGCTCGAGTTGAGAATGTATTTAAAACTATATATCTGCGAGTGTATGTATAAATTGTCGATAGTATTAAAGATAAAACAGACGCAAATTCGGATGTCGGCTTAACAGATGAATTTATTTAGGTTTTGTTAGTTGTAAGTTTTGTATCCTGAGATACACGGACTTGTCCGCTCTCTATCTCCGTGTGTTTCAGGCATACTTTCTTTCTGTTAGTTGTAAGTTTTGTATCATGGGATGCACGGACATATCCGCTCTCTATCTCCGTGTATTTCATGTATATCATTTTTAACTATGTGCATAGATGTTATATGCCGTTTTTTTTTTATGTTTGTACTTACTTGGAAAATACAGAGATACCAGTGTAGTAACTCTTTGTTTTCAAAGTGGCTTCGAAATAAAGAATTTAGTTATTCACCTGGAGTGCATTGACACTATTAGACTTGGTTTCATCATTAAGGTTACATAACTTATTACTAAAACTTGGGAGTAAATACAATTTTTGTTTTGTTCTCATAGTAAAATATTGAACTATTATTTTTACTCTTTAATCATGGGCTGCGTCAGCTAAGCCTCTACTTTTGAAAAAGCGTTTTAATTCTATTAACACTTTATAATACAAAAAAAAAATGTTTTGACACTGGTTATGTACTCTTTATTTATAAGATTTTAGACAACTTATAATGTGGGACGATGTGGTTCTAAATATCCTTCCACATTTTAAGCCAATGTTGGAAATAGTTATATATATATTTGTATAGATTTTAAATGAATACTATTATTATTGTCCTAAGAGACTTATAACATTGATATTATGTACGATATGGTTGAACAACGGTTTATAGGGAAAGCCATAAAATATTGTTCTGTAATTACTGAAACGTCTTCTACACAGATGAACGTATATTAAATGACTGCACTAAAATATAGCTGCACATCTATTAACAAATCTCACCTTCTAAAACAGTTGGTTGTTTTTTTTATTTGGCACCATCCGATGCGTTGGTTGTATACTATTAAAAAATTATTTGGCACCATCCGATGCGTTGGTTGTATACTATTAAAAATTATTTGGCACCATCCGATGCGGTGGTTGTACACTATTAAAATTACCTTTACAATGTATAATTGTTGTTGGTTAAATATTATTCACCCAAGGACCGAGTTAGTTAGAATAGATAGAGTTTATTCAAAGTGTGTTGTTATCTCCAACGGAGAAGTAGACTCAGTGAAAAGTGAGGGTTGGCTTGCCTCCCTAATAATAAAGAAAAAGTGATGCCTGATTGGCCTAATCACCCTATTTATGGGTCAGTGAAGCTTTAATGCTAAGTTGTATAGATGTGTTGAGAAGGAGTTTATATATATTTTTTATACCTATAAGTTTTCATACAATTTATGTTCAAATATTTTTTCTGTTATAGTTGTAACGCTAACGGCAGTCTTCGACATTCGTCAATTTCTCATCACCCGGTATTCCAATACTGTGGGTGCTTGCTGACTCCGTTCACGTAACATCTGCTTAAATTTGTAATTAAGCTACTTTTATCTTAAATTATCTTTAAGTTCGAGAATGGCTGCATCGCAGGCTCAACCATTCGGCTACACGCTCGATGGGTGTGATTGGAGCTGCGGCACACCCATTCTTCGTAAGTTTTGTTATCCGTTAGTAAATAAGTTTTATTTTCCAAATTATGATGCTCATTTATAATGGTTGAATGTTTGTTTTTGTTACTCCTCGGGACCAGTCTAGCCAGTATAGGTTTATATGGGTGTTTTTCAATTTTGTTTGAGGGCAAACATTTTCGAGGGAAGGGGGGTATTGTTATGAAGCAATTCTTAAAAATGTATTATTCCGTCAAGTACTTTAAAAAAATGATAATGTTGGCGACACTCTCAGGATTTTTGGTGTCTAGGCGAGGCGCGAGAGGGCGTTGTTCCGGTTCCGCACACTTTGATTTCGAAGCGAGAAGAGCGGCCCGCTTTGGAATCGACGAGTCACACATTGCGAGTAAAATGTGCTAATTGTACGAAAAAGAATTTAAGAAAGTATACGCGGGCGACAATGGATTTTTAGTGAAATCTTATTAATGGTTTTCAAAGAAAAACCCTCAAAATCGCGAGTGAGATCGTGTTTAATCGAGTCGGGAATAATTCGGCGGCATGTTATTGTGGCCGGGGCTCACAAAGAGTAATCGGGAGTGAGCAGAGCCATCCTGTCGGTAACAAGTAGTGTACGCTGGCATTAATCATTTTCCCGCGGCCGACAATCCCGTGGTGCTCGCCATTTTTGGAGAACTCGCGCCGTAAAGGAGTAAGAGTGTCGCCACCATTTGCAATAGGACCGATAGTCAGGAGAGGTTCATGGGTCCCCACCATCGGTGGTCGTTCGGCTCCAGAGCCGAGGCCAGGAGAGGAAGCAGGAGGATCGGCATCCCGCGGAGGGTCATAGGATTCCGCCTGCCACAGTCGAGCGGAGTTTTACCGATTGATGGAGAGAGTTTGGGCCTCCCAATCGGTAGAAATTCACACCAGGCGTCTCCGGGAGAGGCCACAAGGGCCTCCAACTCGCAGCTGCAGTCCGGGGGGGGGGTAAATTGGTAGATAGTTAGAATTAGGTTGATTCAAGGTCCCGGGTGAGTCCTTTTTATATGTCATTTATTAACAGTTATTCCTTTAAACAATATACTATGCTTATGTTCATTAAAAAGTGGGTTTTAATGGCAATAGCCCAACACCCCACTCCTTTCCAGGGATGATACATTAGGAATGCCCACGCCGTGAAGGGTGAGTCTCAAGCTTGCCGCAAATTGACATTCTTCGACTGTATAGTCGAAGATTGGCGTCCAAAGGTTCCATTCGAATCAAAGTTGATTTGTGGTGAGCGGAGGTGAGTAGTATTTGATTGGCATCTGCGCCTTACAGATTTTCAATACTTCGTTTGTATGGAAACACTATGATATGAAACAAAAATACGATTACATTATAACAGTATAAATATTTTTTGCTAAGTAAAAATTTGATTTCTCCCTGTTATAAAAAATCTATAGTGGTTGCTTTTAGAATAATGGAAAACTTAGCTTACAAACGATTGAACCCGAGATGAGTTCCTAAGGTTACGTTTTAAAGTTCTAAGGAGACAAACTCGTCTCAATTTGGGAGGCGGGTAAGGGTATCACCGCCCCTGGAACCTTGGATAACCAACACCTCTGCCATAGGTCACCCCAATAAGTTTGGTGAGTAAGCAGGGGTCCCCGGGTTCATGAAACGAGGTTTGCCCGGGTCTTGTCGATGAATGCATGTGCCCACCGACTGATCGGGAGAGGCCATTTTAGTGAGTCCTTTGAGGTCTCCAGCTCGTCTATCTCTCGACCCACCCCCTTGCACCGCAGTTTAAGGAATGGATTCATGCGTCCGTCACTCCTGGGCATAGTGATCCCCGGATTCCTACTCATCCTGTTTCATAACGCTTAATAAGATCTCGATAGGTTTGTTCTGATTCACGTATAAAGGCCAGAATTCAAACTTATTGGTGAATTTCGCACACTGGGTGCTTAAATTGGCTGATAATTGCCGGTTGTCAACCGTTGTTAAGGAGCCAAAACAAGTGTTTGTTTTTCTTCAGTCTTCCCATCGTAATGCAGCTGTCAACATTACTGTTTATATCGTGACAAGCTATCGTGACTCGCATAGTGAATTTACCGCCGGTAATTCATCCCCATCGTATAAAAATTGATTAACAACTGCCTGTCGACCATCCAGAAACAGCCAATCGACCACGAGGGATCCACAAACCGGGCAAGATTGCCATCAAATTATCGTAAGTCCCTCTGTGAAATACCTTTGCTATTTGTTTCAGTAAACGTATCATATCGAGATCCACAGGCATAACTCGTGTAGAGTGAATATTCAGCTTCACTTTAACCCTTGTAAGGTGGTGCCATCAACGCGCTAATCTTACATACATCCTTCATACCTTTATCTTTCTCAGAATTTCCTCTTCTGCCTTTCCTTTAAAAGACCTCTACGTAGCATCCCCTTAGATAACATAGGCCATGAAGGAAATTATTTTGCTCGGAGCAAAATAATTTTTGGTTGGAGGTAACGTGAAAAAAAATACCGTAAAATTACTGATCTTCTGAAACATTTTGCATGAACCTATCGAATTCCTATTTGATCAAATATCTTTTTTCAATTATGTTATTGCATAAACGGGGTTTCAAGGGGTGTACTTGACTCACTTTAACCAGTGATTCCTGACATTATTTGGAGAAAAAAATTTAAATGTAGTTTTGAAGTTTTTTTTTCTACAAAACATGAAAAAACAGTAGTGGTAGTTGGGCAGTTGGGGGCGGGGTAAGAGGTTGGTATGCTACTCGGCTGAGTGACCGGTGACGACACCCGGAAGAAAAAAAAATCGTGTTTTTGAAGAAAAAAAATTGAAAAAAAAGTCACCGAAGATTAAAATTTCATTCACATTGTCTACTCTAAGACCCGGGCGGTTCTCCCGCCGCGAGAAACCACCTCTAAACCGCATCAAACACAATTTACTATGAACGTTGTACGACGCATTCTACACGAGCGGGTCTCCCGCCGCGGCTGCTCGCGGTTCACAGGCGGGAGAAATACAACCGCCGCATGCAGCGGTTATCCCGTAGCGAATAACCGCCACGTTCATACTATAGAGCGTTTTTGATCAGTCGAGCGCGGTTTGTAGCCTCGGCGGAAAACCGCCACCCGTCCAGTGTGATGGTCTGCGGCAGCTCTCTCGGGCGGTTTCCCGCGGCGGGAGAATCGCTCGTATTGCCTGGACCTATATTATGTCAGGAATTACTGGTTAAAATAAGTCAGGTACATCCCTTAACACCATGTATATCTGTTACAGCTTACGTATGTTGCAATTACAAATAGGCTATTGTATAAAATTAATTATACCGATCATACAATAGTACCAGTTCATTAACATAACAACCGTTCATTTTTATCACCATTAATTAACAAATTGTTCATTGAGATATAAAGTCATGCGATCTCCCTTAAAATTATATGGAATCTAGATTTATTCAGTCGGCATTCAATAAATCAATGTTGGGCTTGTTAATAAATTCGATTTCACGTTTAATTACAATAATTCTGGAATCATCAATAGTCCAACAGTGCTGTTTATAAATGGGATTCTCCTGTATTAATAATCTGGTATTAAATAATCATTGTTTTATGCTATATGAACGGTTTTGATATTAATTAGTATGAAGTCTACATTCATTAAAATCTACATTTATTCCATCGAATATCCACAAAATAATCAAAGTAATTGTCGGTAAATCATTCTGTAGTCGTGTGATTTTCAATTATGTTATATAAATGAACATTTGACGGCCGGCGTAGTGCAGCGGTAAGGCGCTTGACTCGCATTCCGAAGGTCGCGGGATCGAATCCCGGCGGCGTGGCAAATAAATTT
This sequence comes from Limnephilus marmoratus, assembly GCA_917880885.1. Classification (NCBI taxonomy): domain Eukaryota; kingdom Metazoa; phylum Arthropoda; class Insecta; order Trichoptera; family Limnephilidae; genus Limnephilus; species Limnephilus marmoratus. The sequence goes on along the minus strand of OU862921.1, from coordinate 19,465,254 downwards.
TATTTGATTAATTTGTGTATTTCACAATTTATTAATTTAAAACAATATATAGTATATTTGCGGCACGTTCCAGAGTGGAAGATACTCTCAGTATCGACCTGGTGTAAGACCACCATTCAGAATTAAAACGTTGCCTGAAATGGCTTTAGCCGTGTTTGGTGACCAGATCTGAATAGCTAGGTACTGCCCCACCTTCTTTTTCCCTACCTCCTTCCCTCCCCACTACCTTCAGCCTCACAACATACCCCATTTTGAGGATGCCATAGTCTCACTGGCTCTAGACAGGAGCAGTTTGGGACTCTTGTGCGGTATTCATGTAAAAAAAACATGAAAGGAATTGAACATGAAAAACAGAATTGCTATTTGTTTTAGAGCCTTTTCATGAAAGTTTAATTAATTAATTAAATAGTGAAATACATTGGTAAGTCAAACAAAACAAAAAATCGTCAAAAGTGTCAAAATACACGTGGTATAAGTGAAACCTTCAGAAAACTAAAGTAGACAAAAGTGGAGTGACTACGAAGCACTTTTTTTACCAATTTAAAGGGTGTTTTTTTCCATATTTTTGACGTCGAATTCCAATGCACTTTTTCCTAAAAATTTGTTCATCTTATAAGTATTTGTGTTTTCTTCTTCGGAGTCGCTAGATCCCACTTTCTTTTGTGTTTTCTTTGCCTATTCATTTTGGAGTGGTTTGAAGATCGGATATTGATTTAACAATTTTTATTTTTTTATTTCTTAGGATTCAATCCTTGGTCCTCTGAATGCTTGGCTGCTAAGGTCTGTCAGGCGCTTTATTCCACTAGACTATGCGTGGGACCGTGTATTCATCGTATTATATTGCAACCGAGTACCTATTCGTGAAATAAATAAATATTTTATTGCTATCTCATTCTCTCGCAGGCTAAATCCTACAGATGTGTATGTTTGTCTCTTTTTAGCGTCGCATGCTTCCGTTTCATCGAGTTTCAAATCACAACGGTTCTAAAGAAGTTTTCACTTCAAAAAGTAATGATGCAACTAGAATACGAAATTTTAATTTATTGGATCAATAAAAGATAGATCAATAAAAGATAATAGCCCATTCACATGATTCATTTATCGTTCATTTCGTGATTTCATTCCGCCTCTTTCCCTCGAAATGAACCGTGTGAACACGAAAGTGAATAGAGAATGTGCCGAATGAAGCATTCCAACAATGTTGGAATTCTTCCTTCGGCACTGTTCACTCGCACCCGGAATTTAACATCACGTGACGCGAATGATGTATGTGAACACTCAAGTGAACAGTCTTTCACTCGCAAATCAGTCGGCCGAAATGTTCTGGCGTGAGGACGAGTAGCCGGAGCGGCTTAAACGTCAAAATGCTCCGTTTAGTTCGCTTTTCGAAATAACTCCTACACGTCTCATAGAAATCGTTGTTTCTCCCTTACTATCATAGTGAAAAATATGATCTAAACGGTATTGGAAAGAGAAAATAATGTTCTATATATTCAATATAACAATTAACCACAAAAGAATACGAATGTAAACTTCTATGGAACCAAAGTTTCTGATCGAATTTGAAAAAAAAATTATGAAACATTGTGAATTTTTTATGAATTATTTTTATATGAAACGACAAAAAGTGAGGTGATAGAAACGTTTATAATTTATTTGTCTAAAAAAATAAGTTTTTATAAGTTTTTAAATGCGTTTTTATATTTTTTTTTGTTACCAGTAATTTTAGTTAGAATAAAAGCAAGTAGAGCCATTTTTTAAACTTTTAAAAGTTTACATTAAAAATTATTATATTTAAAAATTTACGTGGTTATTTCTAATAATAAATTTTGAAAGCATATTTCATCACCTTTCCAAAACAGTTTTTAGTTTTTGGATACGTTAATAAATATTCCATTTATATGGATTTTATTGCAAGCCGAGGCCTATTTTGGAATAAAAATATTTTCATGGTGCAAAAATACTGGTAGATATCAGTTTTCAGGTTATTATTTAACCATATGTTCATTTTATGGTGCTGAAATTTATTTACTGTTTACAAGAATCGCCAATTTCTCGTAATTTAGTTTGACGTTATCGGAAATGTCAATTGAAATCGTAAATATTCCCGAACTTAGCCGTCAGTGCCGGACGAATTCCAATGCGCGCCGCAACTACGCTCGACGACTTCGTAGCGAGAATGTCGAGTGAACTCTTCCTTCGAAGGAACCGTCTGAACACTCGGTGAAACGAGAATGGAATATTTCATCGAGTAAACCTTCATCCGAGTGAACCTTGTGACTTCAGCATAACAGAGTCACGCGATCTAAAATATCTTTCATTGCAACAATAATGTCAAATTACTGACTCGAACTTATCTTCAATATTATGAATGTGTTTGATGTTCGACAGATATATGCAAAAACAATCCTCACTCATCTGTACACAAATATACATAAATACCATGAAAACAGATTAAATACTCGCTGTACTCGAAATAATGACAAAGACTTACTACAAATCCCCAAAACGCATACTACTTTTGGTCAACGAAATTTCAGATACCTTGCAACAAGACTTTACAACATTCTTCCAGATAGAATAAAAAAATGTGATTCCCAAAAAAATTTCAAGGACAACATAAAAATTTGGATCAAAAATAATGATAGGTCCTTTACCGGTGCACTCATCCAAATTCGAAATTATAAATGATTTGGTATTATACAATGGAAATATACAAGCAAAGTATTGGTTGCTTTTATTTCGCAACCCTGATTTGTACCGATTTATTACATATTTCCCTTAAACACGGTAAGTTTTAAATGTCTTAAAAAAATATATGTTATTCTTGAAGATAATTTCTAGACTTTGCCCAAATTATATAAAATTCCATCGATAGAAAAAAATCGCAAAGTATGCTCCAAAAATTATTATTAACACGTTTGTTTCAGTTATTTTACAAGCTATATATATGAAAAAATTCACAGTGTTTCTTTAAATGCTGTTTAAGATAATGCCCGCGAGATTTTTGCTCTGTTTTAAACGAGTCGTGTTTTATTAAACATTTTCGCAATTTTCGCATCGATTTTGTCGCTGTAAATGTTAGCGATCTCCTCTAACATTCGTAATTTCATATCTCTCCATCTTCTTCTTTTCGGGCCCGGTTGCAGAGCCAATCTATTATTTTTAAAAGGCGTTTCACATATTTCTGTTTACAGTTTGTTTCATAAATTTGTGTTTTTTTAAAAGATCACTTTTTTATGTTTACTTTTTGAAATAAATTAATATATAAAAAAAATAGTTACCTATTTGAAAGACAATTGAAAGTTTGTCGAATTTTTAATTTTTTTAATTCACGCAATACAAATTTGAAGAGTAAATAAACTTATTTGCTGTTTCTGGGGTACTTGAAATGTAAAATGTTTTATTTATATTTTCGGCGGTAAGTTTGTCAGCTGAGAATTTATTTTAGGCAAATTGGTTCGAGGAATCCATAAATATATTATTGTAGAATAATACACCTACCTAATAGGCCACTTGCATGGTCTTCATAACGACTTAGAAAAAATCGTGTGGATAGAGTTTTTTACTAAGATTACGAAAATGTTAGTAAAATTTTTTAGAAATGTACAGTTTTTTTTATTTTTAAATAAATAAATCCATTATTTGGGCTCGTGACGTCACTACATGAAAATGTCCCGTCGCAGAAAATGTTCCTATTAATTTTATAAAATTCCACACTGATTTATTTTTTTATATGGCATCACTTTGATTTCAGGCGATTTTTGAATTCGTTCACTAGATTTATTGTTTGTTCTCTGCGAACTTATCATTTGGTTTGATTTTTTGACAGATGTTCTGAAGAGAACCCCGTACAATTAATGGGTACGGGGTTCTCTTCAGAACGTGAAGAGGATGTCGGTACATGTTTTAGCGGTATAATGATTATGGTGCTGATTTTAACAAAATAAAATTTTATAATATTCTTATTATTATTACAATTTACAAGTTCAAGTATATTACATTGAATTTAGTAATATAGACGCTGTACATTATAATGATTTATGATCAATAAGATGGATCAAGGAAAAAAATATTTATGAGATGTAATATTTTTGGTATGCCTCGTTATGCTCCTGTGCCATTCGTGTGGAAAACGTTATTTTTTTTTTAAATTATTTTCGGCTATGTAATCCTCGTTTTTTCACACCTATAAAATTATGTCCCGTCTTTCCGGTTTATAAAAAAATGGTCTGATTTTTCGGATTTAAATTTTCAAAAAATCCCCAGGGTTTCAAAAATACGATTAAAAAAAAAAAAAAATACAGAATGTCTTAGAATATTTGCCTAAACCGGAAAATTTTTTTAAAAATGTGATGCAAGTGGCCTATTGTGATATTAATTTAATTGTAAAATGGAAATGTTGACTAATCAAAATATTCAAATTAAATGGTAAAGTTGAGCTACCTACGTAAAAACTTTTAATTCGTCATTTAATTTAAAATCGATCAAAAGATAAAGAAAATACAAGAAATGCGACGTGGGCGTGTTTTATGATCCAAAAGTCTGACTGATTTTACTACGTAGGTTTTGAATTCATAAATTTTGTCTCAGTACAAATTCAAAATCAAATGGAATGGCGATATACGATGTCAGGCAGTGTAAGACAGACGGAGTATGTTGATTAACTGTCACGGTTTTACTTAATATAGTCAAAATTGTGACCGGACAACTCAGAATTAATCTAATTCAACACCTTCTTTGAAAACTCATTGTCATTAAAAGAAATGAAAAAAATAGTTAAATAGGTTACGCTAGGTTAGGTAAGGTTAGGTTATTACGCTAATTTTCAATTTTTTTTACAAAGGTAACTCTGACTTTTCAAAGAGGTGTTGAGTTGACTTGATTCTGAGTTGTCGTAGAACCTGTCAAAATACACTATATGTACATCAGTGGCAATGTTGGTTTGCATTCGAATCTACTTAGCATCTTCAGAAAGTAAGTGTACTGTGCTGTGACCATAACGGGCGGTGGTTTTTAGTTTTCTCCTGACCAGAACGAACATCGCAGGAGCATTGTAGTACGCAAACTCAGTATCCAGTTTCGTGAAAGACGTCGGCAAAAAATCCCGCCAAGTGCTGTGATCTGCTTTTTACTCACGGAAGGAATAACACCTAAAAAAAATGTGATGATTTCTGAGCTCTATTGTGACTGGAGATGATAGTGACTCTCACCAATTCCCCATCTGTCAAAAAATTGAAAACCACAATTTCGGCCAAAAAGATCATGGCCTCGGTGTTTTGGGAACGAAAAGGCATCATTTTGGTCCTCAGGTTAAGACCATCAATGCACAATAATATTGTGTACCCTGAAAAAACTCAAAACGAGCATTCAAAACAAAAGGATGGGAATGCTGACCAGAGAAGTGTGCTTTTTCACGAAAACCGTCCTCGCACAGTCTTAGCCACCAATGCGATCATGGACTCATTTGATTGGGATGTTTTGAACCACTCCCCGTAAGCCCCTGACTTGGCTTCTTCAGATTATCATCTTTTCACCTTCTTGAAGGCATGTATGGATGAAAATTAATTTTCAACCGACGAGCAGGTGCAGAAAGTGGTCCTAAAGTGAGGGAAGGAGCTGGCGGGAGAATTCTTCGAGGAGGGCATAAAGAAACTTGTGCCACGGCTCATCACCCGCATTGAACGGGTTGGCAATTATTTGGAAAAATAGTCAACAAGTGTATCATACACGTATTAAAAAAAAAAAACAGTACACTTACTTTCTGAACATGCCTCGTCCCGCCTTGCCTCGTCCTCGCCTAGAACGCTTTTCTATTTTAAGTTGAGTATAATTTTCTATTAGTTGAAATTAATTTTCATTGTTTCATTTTTTTAGACTCCTCCTAAACCTTTTTCCATTTAACACCTCAGTTTATTATTAGAACTCAAGCCATATTGAAAGTTGAATAAAATTATGCAAAATACCGAGTCACAAAGGCTACAAAGCATTTCTCCGTAAACTAAAAATAATTTATCCGGTCACTTCTTATTATCAGTAATTTTTGTCATTAGTCATTGTCATTACTTACTCAAACTTTTCACTGCCGCACACAAACGGACCCTAAATCAGTAAATATTATCTAATAAATAATTCAAAATAAATATTACGACATCATAAAAAATTCTTAGAATTATTTGGTTAAAGATCCAATTAACGAGTCATGAAATATTCTGACTGTAAAAATAAAAAAAGCATTGTTTGTAACATCTGGTCGTTAATTAATCTGACCCGAGGTATCAAGAATCCAATAATCGTGTCTTGATTCGGCCATTAGTGTTTCCATGCTTATTTTGGCAGCGAAAACAATGCACAGTTCAATATTTTTTTGGTAAACCGGACCTAAAGCCGGACCTTGGAGTATGCCGGTGACATCCGATACAGGTATTCAATGTACTTTTTTACTACTTATAACTACAAATTCAAATAGTCACGCGATTTTACTCGGTGACAGATTTCTTTCTAGGAGATTACTTGGTGAAAAAATATGACGACCAAGGTACAGTAAAATGTATAAAGACGCAGTAAAATAAGAAATTGTTACTAAATTGGTATCCTTAGACTCCGAAAGATAATATCTTTAGGAAAGGAAGGAGTTAAAGATATATTGGTGAAATTATATTTTGAACATTTGCAGAAGAATAACGTAACGATATTTTTGACCAGTTGATTAGAAGAAATGTTTGCTAGAAATTGAATTTGTCAGCCACCCTTCGCAGAAGCCATAAAATAATTCAAGCAAATCAACGTTTCGCTCAGCAGTACGGTTTCCATCATCAGGGCAGTATTTTGTACTTACGTGTGTAGATGTGTTATTGCCACGAATTACCAAACACCGAGAACTATTGCTAGCCCCGGTAATTTGCAAGAACAAATTGAAAGTAATGACCGGTGACAATCAAATGCTCGGTAATTGCCGATTTATCATGATGGCCGTGTTTATATACTCAAAAGTATTCCGATATCCTTTTGTATATGGTACGTTTTGTCTGGCCAACACAAACCTTGACCAACCCTGAACAGTTGATTTTATAAACTCCAGCTTGGTTTTTGTAGGAAGAAGGTAGCGCAAAATGGCATAATAACCATCACCTAAAATAATACTTTCAACAGCTAAAATCCCAAATTATAACCAAAAGTGGACTTCTTCGAGACCAGCATAATTTTCCTGAGCCCTTCCTTTACCCTCCTTGCAATGTCCCCAATCGGATGACGATATCTAAATGCATCCAAATGTTCTCTTGTGAGGTGACACACAAAAACAACAACTGGTAGGTAAAAACAACCTACCAATTTTATTTTTGTAAATCCCAACTAGAAAACAACACATTATTATTACCAGTACGACCCAAAGCAGCGCGTACAGTTGCCATTAAATATTTTAGCAGAGCCTGATAAACAGGAACGAGTACGTGTATTTCATGTACAAAGTGATTTCAATTAATTCCGACACAATTAGAAGGAAGGTATGTGCAAGTTTAATTGAATGCGCGTGTTTCATTAATTCGTGTATAATTGTATTATTTTTTTTATAGCCTTGGGATATAATGGGAATTGAATGGGTCCTGTTTCCACACCGTTAAAAACTAGTTACAATCAGTTGATTTTATTTTTCAGATTCATTGTATTAATTTAACCAGATTAAATGTGGGACGTGTCATGGTGGGTAGGGATGCACACTGAAAATATATCCATTGTTTATGTAAAAATTTTACCAGTCTGAAGATGGCTGCGATAGGTTTAAACCGGTTATGGTGAAATATAAATAAAAGTGGATAAAATTTTAAAATAGTTTTAATGAATCAAAAGGTGGTAAAATTGGAAATGGTCGATATTCTTCTCTTTTCTTAGAACCTTTTTTTAGGAACCGGAAAATTTTCGAACTTTGTCATAAAAAATAGAGAAATTAAATATTTTAGAGAAACATATTTTCACTGGCCACCCCCTCCTCCCAAAATTTACCAGACAACCGGTTGATAGTGCATATTTTTGCATTGTTAGTGCGTATTTTGGCAGTAGTAGTGTATAGTTTGGCATTTACAGTGCATATTTTAGCATTGTTAGAGCACATTTTGCAGGGGTAGTGTATATTTTGGAATTTTCAGTGCATATTTTGGCAATGACAGTGCATATTATTGCTTTTATAGTGCACATTTTGTTATTGTTTGTACCTATTTTGACTATCAGTTTCGCACTATCAGTGCATATTTTGGCATTGTTACTACATATGTTATTACGTGTTTATTTTGCCACTACGATAGTGTGTATAATTCAATGCCTATGTATGACGAATGATTGCATTGTTAATTTCCTTACTACTTATTATCTAAGTTATTGCTAATCTTGGGAAATTGGTGTGCCACAAGACGAGTTTTATTCAACAAGAATATTAAAATAATTGCTCTTCGGTCTGAGCATTGTTGTGATCATATTTTAGTACAATGGATGACTGTATACCATTTCAAATTGTCATGTTGTTAGTGGACCAATTATAATGAAAGCAGTAAATTATATTTCATGATGTAACAGATAAAATAAACGCGAAACCATAATTTGTCGGTCAATGTGTTTCATACCACTAGGGAAATGTTATAGTTCCGAGTAATTTGTTATATTGTTATGGACGTTGAATACAACTCTCTAATTAACTAACCGTTTCTCCATAGCGGTAGGCAGCGAGGATGAACAGCCACGCGACATTCCTGTCTTGGCACACACACACGCTCCTCTGTTATTCCGACTCGACATGACATGACTCTATGACTCATGATTCACTTGATCGAGTCTTGTTTTCACGGGTGTCCCCGATTATTTATACCATTCACTTCCATGTTAATTATTCTGCTGATACTATTTTTTTACATTAGCTCCACACAGGAGGTTCCTATGCCATCTTTATTTTATTTTATTTTTATTTTGTTTTTGTTATAAAGAATATATCAGTACAAAAAAGCTTTGACTGTCCAACTAGGAAGGTCTCCCGTTCTAGGACAGTCAAGGGGATGCTGTGTGGAGGGTATTTTAAGGAAAGGGAGGAGAGGAAGTTCTGGGAAGGAAAAAAAAATGAGACAGGACCCAGACAAACATAACCCCAAGAATCCGGGCACCCCTGCTAAGTCGCCAAACCTAGCGAACCTGTTAGAACATTTTTATTTTTATGTGAATTCCGCACAAGTGCCAACCGCTCTCAACCGTCTAGCGCTAGTGATACTATGGCGTCCCCAATTAGGGTATGTTGCGAGACTGAAGATAATTGCGAGGAGAAGGAGATGATGAAGAGGAAGGTGGTAAAGATCACGATGAAATATTAAATCATTCCCACTTGTACATAAGTAGATGTAATGAGATATGAGAGTTTAGAGTACTGCACCAAATTTATTGCACACTCCTATATGATATGTCTATCGTTAAGAATTCAAATTTAAGATAACATTATATTAAATACTTATATCAGGTTTTCACTGCAAATACCTAGTTAGTTTATCATTTTAGTGGGCTTATCCGTGTGGACTTTGATCCTAGAATGATTGTCGTAAGATCATCTCGTGATGATCTGCAAAAATCTATCTTACAAAATTAACAAACCAAAACAATATTCAAATTCACTGGAGTGCTCTTCGTTGCCAAGTATTCCACCACACAAAGAGAAAATGTGTAAAAACGGAGGTCTACTGGAAGCTTGCCAAATGAATTGTTTAACAAAATAATGCCTTGATATGGTTCGCGATTTCACGAAAAGCATTATTTTTGGGGTATAATGCCGTAATGCGATCCTACCTTCTGTAGTCAACCTTTTTTGACAGCGTTACGTTAGTCTCCATCATCAAATCTGCCCTGATGATGGACGCTTTAACTCTGTCCGAAATGTTGGTTAAAGAGGGAGGTAGGGCATAATCATGACTGTTGTAAAAAAGGACAAAGTCGCAATAATAATTTGAAATAAAAAAACAATAATAATTAAAAAAAAAACAGTAACAATTTTGATTTAATTTAAAAATGACGTCAATAGTGTATACTAGTAAAAAATATAAATATTATAACAGCATCAGATGAAAATATAACTCAATATTCGTCTTCGACGGCCGGCGTAGTCCAGCGGTAAGACTCGCACACCGAAGGTCGCGGGATCGAATCCCAGCGTGCAAATAAATTTTAATTAATTAATTTGTGTTATTTCGCAATTTATCAATTTGGGAGGCGGGAATGGGTACCGCCGCCCCGGGAACCTTTATTGGATAACCAACACCTCTGCCATAGGTCACCTCAAGTGGTTCGCTACGTTTGGTGATTTAGCAGGGGTGCCCGGGTTCATGGGGTGAGGTTTGCCTAGGTCTTGGAGGCGAATGAACAGGACACGCTGAACCCCAGATTCCTACCCACCCCTTAAACCCTTTTCTTTCCCAGAACTCCTCCTTCCTTTCCTTAAAAAAAACCCTCCACACAGCATCGCCAAAGATGACATAGGCCCTGAGGAAAATTGTTTTCCTCAGGGCCTCCTGTGTGGAGCTCATGTAAAAAAAAAATTCATTTAAAATAATATATGGTATATTTGCGGCACGTTCCAGAGTGGAAGATACTCTCAGTATCGCCCTGGTGTAAGACCACCATTCAGAATTGAAACGTTGCTTGAAATGGCATTAGCCGTGTTTGGTGACCAGATCTGAATAGCCAGGTACTTCCCCACTTTTCCCCTTCAGCCTCACAACATACCCCAATTGGGTATGTCATAGTCTCACTGGCTTCAGATGGGAGCAGTTGGGATTCTTGTGCGGTATTCATATAAAAATAAATTAATTATGAGGCAGTCTTATAAACCATTAATTTGAAGTCATGTTTTATTGTATTAAACATAATTTAAAAATTAACTCCATGCAGGAGGCCTCTGGGAAAATAATTTCCCACGAGGTCTACTTCTTATTTGAGGACGGTATGTAGAGAATCTTTTGAGAATAGGAATAAGGGGAAGTTATGGAAGAAAAAATATATATTTATTTATTGTAAGAAACAAACAGCAATTTTTATACAGGATGAGTTATACAAGAGGTTAAACATGAGGTAAGCCAAAACAGTTTCTGATGCTAATGTTGGTTATTATGATATAATATAAAATTGTAATTGGTAATAACCATTAAATGAAAATGAAAATGACAAAAATAAAATGTATATATGTATATAAGAATATTAGAAGGAAGAAGGAATAGGAAAGGGCAAGAGGCAGAGGAAGATGGGATGGGGACAGGAGATGCTCATGCTGTACCTTTTCCATAGTTGTGCATTAATTTAATTAACATTTGTAATCGTACACTTGACTTCGTTTCGGTATTTCACAAGAGTATTATTAAGAATATCGATATTGTTAAATTGCTTGTTATATTGCGCGCATATACGGGGGATTGGAGAATTTTTTCTGAGGTTGGTTCTGCATGCTGGCAAATGAAAAAAATGGTTTAGTCTGATTGGCCTTGTAGGTATATGAATTCTTAAATAATTTACGAGTTCAGGAGAGTCCAGGCCGTTATTCAGAATTTTGTATAAAAATATTTGATCAGATATTAGTCTTCGTGTTTGAAGTGGAGTAAAGTTGTGAAATTTTAAGGATTCGATGTTATTTGCAAACAGTAATTTGAATTTATAATTTATGTGTTTAAAAAATTTGTGTTTGAGTATAAATATGAGTGGTTGGAAGGAGACTGGGTGTCAGTGTGTCCAGGAGTGACTAGCAAATTTTTATTTTTTATTTTTTTTATTTTTAAAAAAGAAAGACAAACATTCCCGGGTTACGAATAACCCAACAATGTTTTAAAATCTCCTACTACCACCACAGAAAGCCGAAAATGTTGCTTGTGTTGTGATGGAGGACTTAGCCAGCCGAGGAATCGAACACGCGACGCTCAGGTGAGACCCAAGCGCTATGCCCACTCAACCACTGACCAGTCATTCCTTTATTTACCAATTCCTTTATTGACCAATTATTCCATCCTTCCCATTGCAGTGCAAAGTGATGGTCGGAAAGAGTCCAGGTGGAGAGATCAAAGGTCTCCCTCAACTAGCCTCTTCCGATAGTTTGTGGGCAGACGCATACGCCAAAAAGACAGGACAAACCACACCCATGAACCCGGGCACCCTTACTATGTCACCAAAAGTAGCGAACCGCTTTGGATGATCTATAGCAGAGGTTTTTTCTTTATTTGTTTTTGGGGTGAAATGCCTTGTTGTACTACCTCCTTCTTTAGCAAACGTTTCAAAAACAAATGACGAAAATACTTTTGGCCGTGAAAATCTAAAAACGAATCTGTAGCAGGTTAGTTATCCAATAAAGGGATTCTGTTTTATAACAGTATACTTGTTCACGCCTTTATTGTTACATCTGGTTCTTTTGGAAATACCTATTGTGTGCCCTCCGCCTCAATCGTTCAACTGAATTCATCTCGCCGTAAAGGACACAAGTCCTAAAAACCACGCCGCTTTACAGTTCTAATAAAACCACCGCCCGGGACAAAAGGTCCCATAAATCGCTATATTTCGCAGTTTTTCACAAGTAACATCGCCACGCCGCACGATATCGCTCATTGATTACGTATTCAATCGTTTATACCTGTTCATTTCACATTCCTCCCCAAAGATCTCTCTCTCCCAACTAACATATACCAGTGAACACCAATATCAGTGGAAAGCAGAATGCAGTTCGGTAAGTGAGTTAAAATATAATAAAATAGATAAGAACCGCATACGCAATACGCATACAGTCCACGCAGCATTTGATCCCTCGATCTTGAGAGGGAACACTTGCTCCCCGCCGCAACAATACTCAAGCCAATAATTCAAGAGAGAACCGATACTGATTTTTCTCAACCTCGTAACTCTTTTTTGCTAATTAAAGAGTGAATACGAAGTTTTCATTTAAATTCAAATCCCTGCAAAACTAGGTTGCAAATCTAGTGAAACATTTATAATATTCATCAATCTAAAAAATTTTACCCGCATGTATGACAACATAAGCAATAAACAATAATTTTCATACGTATAAAATAGTGATAAATGAAAACAATTTGTAAACAAAATTCTTGCTTGAACAGACTTTGTAAGTAGATTACATAATTTATTAATAAATAACATGATATCCATAGTGGATCAATTGCGAGCCAAATAAATATTTAAAAAACTACCTACATTTTTTGGCATGTCATGAGAAGCTTTGTTGTTGTTGTTAATATAATTCAGTTATGAAATTAATTTTTTTATGTACCTACTCCAAAACTGTCATCTTGTATTATCAAGTTTTTTGTTTTCGTTTTATATAATTTCTGTTCTGCTAATTTTGTTTATTTCATACAAGGAGGAAACCTATAATAGCTTGTATTTTTGACATAGGTAAACATTTTTAAAGGAATTGATGTGTTGATTTCCTAACGATTATTAAATAAATAAAATTCGTAAAGCACTTATTTTGCTGTGATCCAATACAAGATAATTTTAAATGATTCAATGTAAATGCGTTTTCGTTTCATAAAAGTTGCAATTTTGTTCATTTTAGTGCGTTTTTAACTATTCATCCGAACCATAACATCTTCATTCGTAACCCCGTCCATCCAGCTTATTTTAAGTATTCTTCTTTAGATCCACATATCGAATGCCTCAAGTCGCCTAATTAGGTCTTCATTAAGTGTCCATGCTTTCATTCCATAAAATAATATCGAAAACACATAGCATCTGACCATTCACTTTCGTAATCCAAGGTTTAGATCATGACTGCAATGCGGCATTTGATTTCAACCGAAGGATCCCATCTATCATTTATTTATCTGCAAAATTGATGTTGTGGCTGAAAATGAATTTTTTTTCAAAATTTCAACATTTTGTATGAAGATATACTGAAATGTGATGCGGGGCATCCACATTTCAGTATATCCTGAAAATCTTCATACAAAATATTGAAATTTTGAAAAAAAAATCATTTTCACCTACAACAGCTTCAATTACGTCGTATTTTTTAATCTTAGCACTCTAGCTCACTGAAAACTCGCGGACCGCCACTGGAGTCTTGTTCAGCCGTTCCAAAAAATCTGCTTTTTTGTTTCCTAAAAATTTTCCCGTACATGCGGAGAATGCATTCCCGTCGTTGTAATTCAAAATTCGATTTTGAAATATAGTTAAGTGCGGTTCGCGCCGCCAAGCAGGTAGAACGGATAACTTTAAACGCATTTTTCTCAAAACCACGTTTTTTTCAATTTGGCCGAAATCATAGCTAATAGAATTCTCATCCGATTCACATAATTTAAAGAAAAGTAAATTTATATGCGGATGAACCTTGCCTTATGAAAAATTATTATTATAGGACAAAGTTATTGCAAAATTAGGACCGATTTTTTCGTCAATTGTCATTTTATGCCCTCCATTTTTGCAATAAATATTTTTTTTTTGCAAACTGTGGTTCATACGCATTACACATTGGTACTAGTTATAACGATTTTTTTTTAAATTCCATTTTTCTGACAAATTCCGAGGACTCCACGATTCCGGCCGATTTAGTCGGACCGTGATATACATATTCAAATCGAAATTTTGATAGTGTTTTTTGTCGTTCAAATGTACCTTTATATGTAACAAAAGTTTCGTGAACGAAAATAAATTTTATCTTTAAAAGAAAGGGGATGAAAAAAAAACTCGGCCAGACCAGATTCCCCCCTTAAGGTAGTTTTATTGATGCTAAATATGTCGATATTCGAATTGATTCTGTTCAATGGTTTTGTGAAGTGCATCATGGTTATTTTATTATATCTAAATGATGTTGAGAACTACTTCCTACCATCGGAGACAATGTGTTCGAACTCATGGAATGCTATATATAATTTTAATGATATTTTTCATTGACGCATGCCGATTGCTGATCTCATGATGATTTGTGCTCACTCTTATAAAAACAATGGATATCTAGCTATTAATGTATAAGACGCATATAAAGATATTACAATTATTAATCTACGTTGGATTATTTTATACGTTTACACACATCAAAATTGCACGTAAATAAACATGTCTAAATATGTTATGTACCTACGAACGGCGCGGCGCCCTGTCGATCTATTTAGGAAGAATTTGTGTTACGACAGTAAAGACTTGAGGTGTTAGCAGAAAATTCGCGTAGTAGTAAGGCGTATTAGAATATTTTAAAATTAATTGTGTACGTACCATTATGACTTTATTTATTTATTAATTAAAGCCCTTTGGGGGGGCATTTACATTCGTGTAGTAAAAATTATACCGTATTTATTGTAATTAACTGAACTGCCTCAGAAACAATATTTTGTATTTGTCAAATTGAATTGGTGTTAATATTTCCCTCCATTAGTATTCTAGGCAAAGACGAATACACATGATGATTAGTCTCAGAATTTCTACACTGAAACAAATCCCGACATCTATTCGTAGTATTACGTAGTGGAATCCGAAAGCTAATCAATGCAAGCAATTGTGGACTATCAACTAAGTTATTTAATATTTTATATAAAAATACTAAGTTTGCGAAAATCCTACTGTATGACAATTTAAGCACATTCATATAATTTAAAAGAGTGTTGCAGTTCAACATAATTGATGGAACACCCGTTTTAAAATTTATTTCGTACTGTTTCAATAGCTTGTAAATGAATGTTATAATGTGGGTTCCAGACAGGAGAATTGTATTCAAATTGACTTCTAACAAATGCAAAATATAACAGCTTAATACATTTAATGTTGATGAAGTTTCTAGTTAGCCTAGTTATAAATCCCAACATTATTTGTAAACCCTTATTAGAGATTTCCATTATGTGGTTAACAAATGAAAGATTTGATTGAAAAGTGATGCCCTAGTCTTTAATTTGTGTTAGTGTTTCAAGTGCATTGTTATCGATGTATTCGTATTAGTATTAACAATTATTGGCGTTTACCATCCACGAAGCACAGTCCGTCAGCGGTCACCTGTTCAATGTCAACATCTACAAATATTGGTTAACCTCTGGGATTTCTGGGACAAGCCGGTAATTCAGAACACAATATATGTATACGAGTAATTAATTACTACCGGGTCTTTCCGAGACCGAGGTACGATTTGTATCTCAATACCCAACGCAATGTGCACGTGCTAAATAACATGTACCTTGATGACGGATTTTATTGATCTTCACTTATATAATGATTTCATCACTCAAAACATTTTAAACTGGTTTCGATGTTGACAGTTTGTCACCTCGGTTGGATAAGGTTCTTTGAATGAAAAACCATTTCTTTTGCTTATTTCTATAACCAAAATATTAATTTTCAGAGCCATCTGTGATGTATTTCCGAAGATATTTGTAAGACGAATACATAATGTTGTTAAAGCATCCATTTATTTTATAAGGTTCAAATATCACTTTGAACTTTTAGCAATTGCCACTTTGTATCTAACAGTTGATTGTTTTAACGATGCCCAATATAGTTCGTCACTTTAGTTGGATAGATTCTACTTACATGTTCTGAGGTGTAAAAGTTTGCAAAGGCGAATTCTCATAACCTATACAACAATTTCTCATTTTGAGGTTCAACGTTCAACCTTGTGTAAAGTATTTTATTTTAACATTTTAGGAAAATATTTAATTAGAACGTGGCCCTATCTTGTAATTTGTAATGGTAAAAGGGAAATGTAGTTAGAACCTTATGCAAGAAATTATTATACCGTAACTGATTGCAAATGGTTATGTCTGCACGTTTAGGTATGTTCTGAAATGTTAAATATATGTCCCATTTAAAAACTTTCGTTTACAACATCTATAACTAAAATGCTTTCCACGAGGTTCAACCTCAAAATCAGAAATCGGTAAATAGATTATGAGAAATCGTCTTTTCAATATTTGACACTCATATCACAGAACATGCTAATGTGAAGTTAGAACCCTATCCAATCAAAGTGTCGTAATGTATATGTCGTAGGCCGATCGTAAAATCAGGCAGATCATGTTGCGCCTAGTCACATTGTGCCTTTTTTTTTTTACATTAACTCCACACAGGAGGCCCTGAGGAAAATAATTTCCCTCAGGGCCTATGTCATCTGGGATGCTGTGTGGAGGGTCTTTTTGAGGAGAGGAAGGAATGAACATTGGTCTTGAAGAGGCCCATGTTGTAGGAAGGAGGAAACACAGAGGCCGGCAAATCATTCCACAGCCGGGCTGTTGAACACAAGAACGAGTCGAAGAAACGACCCGTTCTCATGTGACAAATGTCAACTGTGTACAAATGTTGGGCACGCGTTTGGCGTGTTTCCCGACTATGCACTGGTGCCGAAGGGATCAATGATGCTAGTTCCTCGGAGCATCTTCCATTGTAATACCGGTAGAACAAGGAAAGCATTCCCACCCGACGCCAGTGATCTAAAAATTGCAATCCGTCTGTTAAGATGAGAGAATCTATCAAACAGACCGCCCGTTTCTGCACAGAGTCGAGGGTATTTTTCAGGTATTTTGGAGCTCCAGACCAGAGGTGGCTGCCAAATTCAACCGTGGGGCGCACTTGCGATTTGTACAGGGTTAGCAGTTGTGTACTATTAAAGTATCTGCGGGCCCTGTACAGTACGTCCAGTTTTTGGGAGGCTAACTTTACTCTGGCTTCGATGGAGCCCCCATACCTCAGCTGGTCACTTAGGGTTACACCAAGCATATCAATGGAGGGCCTGTTCGGAAGATTGCTTCCGTTGAAAGCGACTAGATTTTCATTTCGATCCCTTTTAGACGTAATCAGACAAGATTAAGTCTTTGAAACATTAAATTCAACCAGATTATTTTTACCTGGCGGCAGATCGTGAAGCGCTTGAGGCGCATCATGATCCGCCTGATTTTACGATTGGCCTGCGACATCTCCATTAATTTAATGATAAAATTAGACGTCAACTTCGACGAGTCTGGTCTCATAACGACCAGATTGGAAGAGGAGTTTATTTTCAAATTTTCTTCTTTTTATTAATTTCGAGTTTCAGTTAAAACAAAATTTATAAAGTTCATCGGAGTTTGTATCACAGCACAGAGACATGGCGTTCACGTATTATTCAATTTGTGCACAAACGTTGATTTTCGCTGTTATTTGTCATTGCTTTTTTCGTAGTAGCCATTTTATTCATAACCACAATAATTTCACGTTAGTGCTTTTCACTTTAAATTAAAACCAATATCTAGTAATTACTAAGTAAACGCCAAAGTACCTACCTAAATCACAAAAAGTTAACAAATATTAAACTTAATTAAACGAAAATAGAAATATGTAATTAGTAAATATTTAAAAACCTCTTAGCTTTAAAGATCGTGTTAAATGTAGATAAATATTATTGTAAATTATACACGTAATATTTTTATTTGTGGTTTATTGTGTTTAATTTGTGGAAATCCATTACATTTTTTTTAAATTTAAATCAAATTTCATATGTTGTGTTATTATTAAGTTCTGCTATAGGAATGTAAGTTTTGTTTGGTATTGTGACAGCTATTTCTGCGTTAATTTTTTTTTATTTATCTGCCAAACTGTCAATAAATTATTATCGAGCTATCAATTAACAAATTGTCAAAAAAATATCAATTATCAAACTATCGCAGTTTTATAATTGGTTTGAACGCCGAAAAAGCTATCACAATAATTTAAAAAACTGAAATACTTGCAGATCATAAGGAAAGCAGTATAAAAATAGATTTTATTTAATGTTAAATAAAAATTATTATTATGAATTAAAAATCTAAATTTTCCAACTAATGCAACGTTTTTGATAAAGTGTGATATTGGAACATGATTTTAAGTACGGGTTGTTTCACAATTCATCGCACAATTCGAACAATTCATCGCACTAAAAAGCTGAAATTCAAGTTCTGAGAAAGTTCTGTTATTATTCCTGTTATGCGAAACAACTGTCAATAATGATATGATTTCACAATTTGAATATAACCTTTAAGAATCTTTAGAATTTTAAGAATCAACTTTGAAATTTGATGAATTTATTTCATGGGGTTCATAAAATAACTACATAGGATACACACCAACACATAACGGCACTTTTAGTCAATTGTCACTTAGAAAATAACTGATTAACATTACATAGATCTAATAAAAGAAACATAAAACTCACGGCATGTAAAAAGCACGAATCTGACTGCCATGATGACAATGATGATCACTTGTTTACTACGCTATATAACTTGTTTACTTAACACGCACTAGAAAAGTTGAGTGACTGTTTACCAGTTATACCTGTTTGTTCACTGTTTAACATTGACACTGAACAAGTTAGTTTAGTTAAAGTCGTTTGTGAAAAAGAACACGCGCTCTCTGGTCACTGTAGGTTGAATACACATCTCGGAGGCTGTGCATGATGGTTTTATATCGCGGTTTTTGCTGGCAGGGTTTCCCCCAAGTGATTGACACATCAGTGATGCTGCCAATGTACTTGATTGTTGATTGTAGGAGTCTTAGGCCTTCCATTTAAGTAATGCTATGTTCAATAGTATTCTATACAATGTACATGATATGTAGTTGAACAGTACCGATCAGAATAAGAGAACCGCAATAAAATATGTCTATGATATTAATATATTAACGCACGAACTTTTATCTAACCAATTACATTTTCTCCTCTTTTTATTTTGCCTAACTCTAATCAATACTGGGAAAATGACACCATTTATAATATTTTCTATTACGGGTTCCCATTTTGGCTTCCCGAATCATTTCACAACTTCTGTGGTCGATACGAATTCGGAGATCACGGGTTTGGAGCTCGACTTGTGCATGTAAATTGTATTTAATTAATTTGCATTATTTCACAATAAAATTCATTCAAAATAATACGTACTACATTTGCGACACGTCCCGCGGTGGAATATACTCTCATTATCGCCCTGGTGAAAGACCACCTTTCAGAATAGATTGAAATGGCTTTAGCCCTATCCGAATATTAGATTACTACCCACCTTCATCTTCCCCATCTTTTCTCTTTCCCCTTACAATATACTCTAATTAGGGATGCAATTGCTCACCGACAAAAGTCCTAACTGTACCCTACTAAAGTTAGGACTTTTGTGTGGTATAAAGAATCATTTGGTGTCATCTCCAATGTTCCCGCAGTCCTCCTGGTTGACTTCTGATACGAGGTATTTAGGCATCGAACGTTATTTTATGTATGGGATAAAATCAACCTAACAAAAATATTAAATTTTATTGTTTTATCTAAAAATCAAATATTTGTAATATTATTTCATGTTAAAAGCATGGAAAACTATTTTGTATCATTATATTATACTAAGGGCTTTTGCTTTAAGAAAAAGAATTGTGATGTCTTTGATAAAAACAAATGCTTTAACATAATATTAACTTGTATAATAACTGTTTATTGCCGTATTACGCTAAGTATAAATACGGGTATTACAAAAAAAATGTATGTAATTATATCAAGTATTAAATTGAAGCTTATACTGCATTATAATATAGAGTTATTTCTTATAGAAATATTTCAATATGTAAAATCAACAAAACTTCGTATCACAATCTTATTGTATTGCATAAAATTTAACTACGAATTCAATGGCTCAGAATAATTTCTCGTATATAGATAATGATAACGAAATAGAATGTAGTACAGTAAATAATTTAGAAGATTGGATAAAAAAAGAAAACCCAAATGCGTCTGATAATCTTGTTTGTATTCAATTAAATATAAGATCTATACAAAAATATTAGAATATACTGCATATATATCTACTTAATTGTTTGAAGCATATTGATATTATAATGCTATGTGAAACATCTATTGAAATTGAAAATACGTGTTTGTACAATATTCCCGGATATAATGCATATAACTACTGTAGGACTGATAAGTCAGGAGGAGGGATTATATTGTTTATAAGAAATAAATTTGAATTTAGGCCAAAATCGTTCCAATCTCTACATTTTGAAAATATAACAGGAAAGCTCATACTCCAGGACAAAACTAAAGTTAATATAATAGCTATCTATAGACCTCCTAATTACAGTAAATCTTCATTTTTAACGGAATTATCATTATATCTTGATACAATTAATAATAAGGAAAATATTATCTTACTTGGAGATATAAATCTAAATTTGCTTAATGACCATGATTATATCATAACTTCATATGAAAACTTACTAACTAACCATTATTTAACAAAATGCATTAATGTAGTAACCAGAGAAGCTGTATTAAATGGACAAATTACTCGCACGTGTATTGACCATATATTTGCCAAATTTAGAGGCAAGAAAATAACTGCTTGCGTCTGTGAAAATAATATTGCCGATCATTTTATCACTGCTATTAATATAAAATCTCATAAACGTCAGGTAGACTTTGCAAATAAGTATATTCAAATCATCTCACAAAAGGCTATTGATCGATATATCAAAGATTATAACTGGAGTAAACTTATAGAGGAGAGGGATTGTATTTCATTATATGAAAAAATAAAATCTTCATTTGACAAATTTTACAAGAGTAGTTCTAAAACGATAGTGCAAAAACCGAAAACACGACCTTTTGCAATAAATGAATGGGTAAGCAGTGAATTATTATGTCATATAAATAAAAGAGATAAACTTTATAAAAAATGGAAAAGTACACCAACAAACAAAACATTTGAAACAGAATACAAAAAAACACGAAACCTTGTCAATAAACTTAAAAAATAAAGATAAAACTAACTACTATAACAATAAATTTAAAAACTGTTTTAATGATACAAAAAAAACCTGGGACGAGATAAATAATATTTTAGGACGTAAACCCAAAAACGATTGTGATGAAACTATAACACGATATATGTTAAAAGATAGAACTGAGGATTCTGTGTCAAATGATTTTGTGAATTACTTCTCGGATAGCATCAGCAACATGTTACATAAATGCAATCACAAAGCTACTAATATAGTACTCGAAGAACTACCTCATAGTTTATATATACCAAGAGCTACTATAACTGATATTGAAAACATTGTTAAAAAAATGAAAAACTCTAAAAGCACAGGTATTGACAATATAAGAATGTTTGATTTAAAAAGAAATGTAAAAACTCTTGGGCCAATAATTACTCATTTAATCAATATGATAATAAAGCAAGCAAAAATTCCACAAGAATTTAAATGTAGCATTACAAGACCAATATTTAAAGGTGGAAAACACATTGAACTAGGAAATTATAGGCCTATTAGTATACTACCAGCATTAGAAAAAATTCTCGAAAAATTTATATCAAATAAATTAAATAATTATATTGAAAAATTCACTATCATAGATCCAAATCAATACGGCTTCCAAAGAAAAAAAAACACTGAAAAACTACTGCAAGATTTTTCCAATTATATAAATAATCAATTAAATAATAAATTACATGTTATTGTTTTATTTATCGATAACTCTAAAGCTTTTGACACAATTAACTCTAAAAAACTTCTGAAAACTCTAGAAAAAATTGGAATAAGAGGAAATGTGTTAAATTTATTTAAAGATTATCTTAGAGATAGAAAAATATGTACCAAAATAAATAATACTTTTAGTAAAACACAAAATGTATCTGCAGGAGTTCCACAAGGTTCCATATTGGGGCCTACACTATATATAATTTATGTAACTATAATGAAAAAACTTTTCTCTTTTGTTAAACATTTTGTATTCGCAGATGATACGGCATTGGTCATATCACATAAAGATCTAAAAATTGCAATTGAACTCATGCAAATTGACTTTAATCAACTTTGTAAATGGTCACATGATGCAGGATTATTAATAAATGCTAAAAAAACCAAAGTAATGCATATAAGATCACCTAATGCCAAATTTCTATTTAATCCTAATATAATTTCTCACGATTTTAATTGCATCCATAAAAATATTCCAACTAATTGTAAATGTGATAGCTTAGAATTAGTTACGGAATACGTGTATCTTGGTGTTACAGTAGATTGTTTTTTTAAATGGGACAAACATATTAAAAAAAACCTGTAAAAGACTCAGATCAATTGCTAGCAGAATGTACACATTAAAATTTTTTCTTTCAATTGAAACACTTAAAATAATTTATATGTCACTGGCAGAATCTATTATAAGATATGGATTAACAATATGGGGAAATACTTCTATAACCAATCTGAAACAAGTACAAGTTGTACAATACGCAATTGTAAAATTATTAGTCGTCCCTAATATTTTCAAACAGAGACATGATACACCGTTGCTGTTTCAGAATGCCAAAATTTTACCAGTGAAAGCAATACTATGGCACAAAATTATAATTCAGCATATATTTACCCCGCAGCATAAAGAGAAATTAGAACATAAATACAGCACTAGATTCACGCGCAACGACGGGTTAATAGTTCCGAAATTTAACAATAAGTACGGACAGAGAACGTTTGAATACATCATACCGAAGATATTTAATTTATTACCTGACACTATAAAGCAATGTAATTCTATGAATAAGGTTGAATATATGGTGAAAAATTGGCTATCGGAAAAAAAATTATTTGTATTGATAATTGATATGTATATTGATATGTATGTTGAATCTGTAGATATAAGATGTAAATTTTAAATGTAAATAATCTATATATAACTAAAATATAAGCACCTGTTGACAAGCCAATTGAATTGGCTTAGCAGGACTTGTTTGTTGATTTTAATATGTATATCTGTTCTTTCAATAAAAAAAAAATTAAAAAAAAAATTAATACCGTAGCGTCTGCATGCATGGTTGAATTTAAGAATCCGGCTTACCCGTCGCACCATATAAACATCCATGTACTCGGATTTTCAGACAATACTACCATTTTAATTCGATTTCTAATTCAAGAATTTGTCACAAGATGTCGCCACTTTCGTCGGCAAGACGCATAGGGACGTGTCCTTCCTAGGTATAAGTTCTACGAATTTGTGAACCTGGAGTATCTCCCCGATTTCGAAAGATTGACGGTAATTCTCAGTCGTATCAAGCACTCGTATATTAAATATGACGTCCGAGACTAGCCATCACTGGTTGACACGTTGACAGTGCATACGAGGAACGGGCTAATTTTGGAACCAGTTCCTATTGGATTTACACTATGATCACCAATACTAACTGAGCGAAGCCGAACCAAAAGCCGCCCGCAGGGCCTAGCAGTGAAAACCTGCGGAGCGGGTTTTTAATTGCTAGTATTATACTATTGAATGAAAACAAATCACTTTGTAAAACACCACTTATTTAAAGAAAATTATCCAAATATTTCAAAACCAATTGTTTCTTCCTTAGGATATTTTAATTGTAAACCGACGAAGAAACCATTGGTTTCAAAACATTGTGATTGAATAAGTGGTGTTTAACAAAGTAATTCGTTTTCATTGAATTAAAATTACGCAACGAAGTGAATTTGTAAAGATTGAAGAAGTATATTATTTTGTCCCTGAAACCTGTAGGTTTTTATATGATGTAATTACATGATAAAAAATTCACCAGAGCTAAATATTTTTTAATTTTTGTTCAGTTTTTTTTCTCGAATTTCTAGGAAAACAAAAATACCACTGTTCTAATGAAAACAACTAGTGATGAAGCTTGGTAGAGGTAAATTTAATAATTTGCCTTCCGATGTAGTCTTAATTATTCTGACCAACACTGTACAATAAATCGGCACGTAGCCCAATGAAGTTGAGACCGTGATACATAATGTAGCAATTCATTTTCTTTCTGCTTTGGTTTGTCACATTAGTCATCTCACAATAATGTTGCTAATTATAATAAGTGATATTCATTGAAAGATTATATCGTATATATTTTTAATCAAGCTTTTAAATATTTTTACCTAAAACTCCCAACGACACGACGCGATGGTGAAATTTATCCTAAATTTCCGAGGTGTGTTAAATAATGCATTATGTCTTTCTTATTTTTAAATTGGCGTACATCAAATACAATTTCAGAAATTAGATATAATTATCTTTCTTATGTTTGCTTTTGTAATTATATATAATTTACAATATCTTCTCGCGAAATTAATAATGATATTTCGAAACAATGAAATTTTTTTACCTCAAATACAAAAATGTCAACCTTAACATTTGAACTCGAAATATCTATTATTTTTAAAGAATTCGATATTTAGAAAACACTTTCCTTTTGTATAGGAATTAGTAAGAAAACTTCACTTCACCTTATGAATTTAGTTTTAACTGTCAATGAAAAAATCCCGCCAATCAGAAGTCTTTTACTTTGACAATTTTCAGGAATTTATCCATGGAATCAAGTATAAATATTTGAGACACACTGAGAAGAAAAATTGTTTCTATTTCTACATATCTCAGCAATATAGAAAAAAATTGATCTGTCGTCAGAGACTCGAATGGAATATGTTGTTTATAGCTAGTAATGTCCATCAGAGGCTTTTAATATAGTGATAATACTTTCACACAAAAGAAATGTAACTTCTGGTTTGAACCTTTAGATGTTATAACCCTTCACGTTGTGTGAAAATGTGTAGTTCTTGGACGGACTTGTTTTTTTTAATAAACGTATGAGGATGCTGTATATTTATTCTACCGGTATTTAATGGAAGGTCATATAACTACTAGCGTCAGTGATCCGTTTGGCAGCAGGTTCAAAGCCGGAAACAAGCTAAACACGGTTGACATTGCAGCAAAAGACCAGCTGATTTTATGGATTTGTTGTGTACTCAATAACTTCTGAACTGTGGTTATTTATTTATTTATTTATTTATTTACACATATACGGCACAAATCGTGCCATTAACATAATTGACATACTTATAATAGTACAACAACATGAAGAATAACAATATAAATGTTAGTCAAATTTAAGAAAAAAGGTAAAAAGTAAGGTAATAAGTAGTGTATAAAAACAATAATATATAAAAGTAAATTATAAAGTGAATAGTTTAAGATATAAAGTATTAAGTACAAACTATAAATTAAAGTACAAAACTAAATTAATTAAAGTACAAACTATAAATAGTTTAAAATATAAAGTATTAAAGTACAAACTATAAATTATTAGGTAAAAGTAAAAATAAAAATTTAAAGAGAGAAATAAAACAATAAAATGTACAAATAAGATACCTATCTCAAGGTACCTGCAAAGATTTAAATATAAAATATAAAAAGTAATAAATCCTGGATTATGTTAACTGATATGATAAATTTTACAAATACCTATGATTTCTAGTGCATTAATAGTTTTAGAAGTACTGGTAGGCATATTATGTTTACATAAAGTATTTACGTGGTACTAGCAAACAAATTTAGTTTAACGCATCTTTTGTATGAAGCCAGATTACCGGCAGCGTTATCGATATTAGCATATTCATTGCCTAAAATATGCAAGCGATTTATGGTTGAGTTTTGTTCTGCGTTCGTCATAGTATTGTCACAGTGGAAAGGTGTTTTGAGTCGAGTCGGTCTACAAGGTACATGGTAATTTATTAATGAGACAAGTTCAGGGGAGTCAAACCAGTTATTGTTTATTTTAAATAAAAAAATAAGGTCATTGAGTATTCTTCTATCTTTTAACGATAAGAGTCGCATTTTTTGTAATAAAGATTCATAGTTTATGTCAACCGCGGGAATACCTAATTTGAAATTAATTGATCTGAGAAATTTGCGTTGGATTCTTTCAATGGAGTTTGCATGGCTTTTGTAGAAAGGGTTCCATATGGGGGAATTGTATTCTAAATGACTCCTAACCAGAGTTGTATATAGTAATTTGAATGTTTGGATATTTTTGAAATCTCTACAAATTCTTACAATGAAGCCCAGCATTTTCATTGCTTTACCAGTTATTATATCAATGTGGTTGGTAAATAGTAGCTTAGAGTCGAAGGTTATTCCAAGGTCCCTTATTACAGGTACTGACAATAAACTGTGATTGTTAAAAGAGTAAGTATATTTGATAGGGTTTTTAATTCTAAAGAAACTCATGATTTGACATTTTTAATGTTAAGTGTAAGTTTGTTAATGGTACACCATTCTACGAATTTTATAAAATTGGATTGGAGGGACAAGCAGTCGTATATATTTTTTATGATTTTATATATTTTCATGTCATCAGCAAATAATAATATGTTAACATCAGTGAATATGGAGGTGACATCATTTATGAATAGTATAAACAATATTGGACCAAGGTGCGAACCCTGAGGCACACCACTAGTGGCTTCAAATTCGTAAGACAAGTGTTCTTTAATACAGACAGTTAGTACACGTTTTGATAAATAATTCTTAATCCAACATAATAAATTACCACTTATTCCTAATTTAGACAATTTATTTATAAGAATTTTAATGCAAACCTTATCAAAGGCTTTACTGAAATCCGTGTAAATTGAGTCAACTTGTCCTCTATTAGCAAGAGCACCAGAGATAAAATGTTCATACAGTGTAAGATTAGTTAAGGTAGATCGTCCAGAGATAAACCCATGTTGAAATGATGAGATATTAAATTTTATGCAAGAACATATTTTTTGAAGAATTAACTTTTCAAAAATTTTTGGTATTGACGATTGTATGCATATTGGTCTGTAATTTTCAACTAAAGACTTGTCTCCGCTTTTAAATATTGGAGTGAGAAAGCTATTTTTCCATATTTGTGGGAACTTGCCTGTTAAAAGTGATTGATTAAATAGTAGGTACAGAGGGTAAGAGACACTACCCCCACAGTTTTTTAGAAATACGGGGGGAATTTTATCTGGCCCTGAGCACGATTTAGGTTCCAGTAGTTTGATACATGCTGCAATTTCTTTAATCTCAATATGTATCTGAGATAGTTGTAAATTTATATCTGACTCAAAGTTTGGAATGTCTTCATCAGGGATATCTGTTTCATATACATCCTTAAAAAAATCTGCAAACAAATTGACAATTTCTTTGATTTTACAGGAAGTTTTAAGTTTATAGTGCATAGTTTCAGGTATGCCAAGGTTGTTGTTATTTTGGGCTTTACAATAGTTGAAAAAATGTTTTACATTGTTACCAATCGAAAATTCCACATTCTTAATATAATTATTATAACAAATGTTTGATAATTTATTACAATCTTTTCGCAGCTTGCTGAAAATTATAAAATCAGAAAGATTTGTTGTTTCTTTATAAATTTTATGGGCTTTTTTCTTCTCAATTACTAAGTTAATGAGGTCCTTGCTAAACCAGCGAGGGAAATTTGAAGATAATTTATAACTAATTGGGACAAAGTTTTCTATGGTTTTATATAGATGATCATAAAAGGCTTTAATATTCTCATCGAGATTACCTCCTTCTAGTATAGACCAGTCAGTGTTATATAAATAATCGCGAATAGCATCATAGTTGGCTTTAATAAAGTTAGGAGATTGCGTCTGGTTTTTAATTTGACATTTTAAAGGGTTACATAATACAGTAATATCTAAAGGTGGGTGATGAGAATCAGGGGCAAGAACTGAATCGAGTGACTTTTCAACTGCAGTTGACAAGTCGGTACAAAGAACAATATCTAGTAATCTATTATTGTCATTTTTTACATTGTTTAATTGAACTAGGTTAAGAAAATCACATAATTCAACTATTTCTTTTTCTGTGTCAGTTAAGCTAGAGTTTTGAGATAATGTAGAATTGTCACGGGTGCCCCAATTGATTTTTGGTAAATTGTAATCACCGATGATAGTGATTTTACTATTTGGAAATTTATACGACAGTTGTTCAATATCCTCGAAATGACTTTTGTATACACTTATATCTGATGATGGCGGAATATAAACACTGCCTATGATATTTTTTTGATTTTTACCGTTTAGTAAGATGTAAACTTGCTCCACATTACAATTTTTGGTCTTCAGAAGTTTTGAAGGATGTATCTTGTTGACAGCTATCATGACGCCACCGCCTCTAGATTTAGCGCTGGTTTGTTGACTTCTGTCAGACCGGTAAATATGATGGTGGGGTAGACCAAGCTCAGCAGAGTTGATGGATGGTTCCAGCCAGGTTTCCGTAGGAATGAGAATGTCATGTGGCAGTGTCGGGGCATGTATTTTAAAGTCCTTAAGTTTAGTTTTCATGCCTCTGACATTTTGGTAATAGCACTTCAATTTGTTTACATTGTGTCGTTTTTTGGAAGGGTTGTAACAATAGTTGGTTTTGAGTTTATGTACTTTATGGTAAGATTTGGTTCACCATTCTCTTGACGGAACAATAATTGCTTTCTTAGCTCCACCAATTGATTCCTTTGGAGGATGGTTAAGTCGTTACTTGCTTTGATTCCGTCTTTAAATTTGGTGCTATTACGTAGGAGAGTTCTCGGCGCGATATTGTTAGTAAATTCCAATTTAATTGGACGATTTTTGTTGGCAATTTTCTTGGCACCCAGTCGGAATACTTTGACGTTGATTAGATCTAATGACGGGTCGATAGTTTTTATAGCCGAAGAAACTTTGTCTCTATCTTCCGTAATGATGACTGCCTTTTCTTCAGACAAGCTCTCGGGAACGTTATATAATATGACGTTTTTGGATCTGATGGCCCTATCTTCCATTTCGGTGACAATATCACCCATATTAATGTCAATCGGGTTGGTCCTGGTGAGTTGCGTATTATTTTTCATTGAATTTAATTCTCCTTGCATTACTCCAAAATCGACTACCAATTCTGCAATCGTAGCCATAAGTTCGGTTGTTTTTGGTATAATTTTTACGATATTTTCCTTAGAGAATTTATTGCTAGGCTCATGAACGATTGAGATCAATCCACTGATTATCGCATTTACTTTGCTAATATACTGCGAAGCTTTATCACTTAGAGCCATTGTTATTTTATTATTATTTTTTTTTTTCAAACAGTTGTGAACCCCTGGATTTTTGGTAGGGCGTGTAAGTACTACAGCGGGCGGCGCGGGCGGTGTAGGTGCGGGCGCGGGGGGCTTATAACAACTGTCACTTGATTACACTAATCCTTGTTTTGTACACTTTTAATGCACTATATACTTTTCTGATGATTCGTATACTTTAAGCCAGTATTAATTTAATAGAATTAGGCGAAACACTTTGAATTCAAAACTTTTTATGACTGCTTTAGATGATTTTGTTAGGATAAAAATAATGCGTGTGCACTCTCCGTATTGTTGGTGTTGTTGTTATGTTATGGACTTAACATCATTGAAAAGATTGTTTCGGGTTACAGCTTTATTTAATTTTTTATTATTATGTGTATAAACGAGTAAGTGGTTTATCGTTCAAAATAAGACTTCCTTAGTAAGCATCTCATTGCTGCGTTTTGAATAATTTTGTAGTTTATTCAAGTTTCCTTCATTAGCCAAATATAATATCGTAAAGTAGTTCATAGTTTTGAAAATCAGTTTTGTAGTGTTTCTATTTAGTTTAGTTATACCCGGGTTTTTGATATAAATTAGTTTAACAATTTCTTTTATCATTAATTGTCAAATTTCACCGCATATTGTGCGTTTTATTACCTATTATATTTTTCATCCAAATATTTTGTTTTGTTTACGTTCAGTTTCGATTTGTCTATTTTCAGCCATTTTGCTGTATTTTGTATATATCTTCATTTATTTTATTCATTGCATCTACGTAATCTTCACACGATACATAGTCAATGTTTTATTATCTTAATTATATCTTTTATGATTATTAAAAATAAAATTGGACCTAATATCGACCCTTGCGGAACACCTTTCACAAGTTTTCTATTCGTTCTGATACTGATGTGTCCACTTTTATCCCCTGTTTTCTTTCCTGTATATATTCTTTGAATAGGCTTAGAATTACGTCTGAATGACGAGCCTTCTAATTTTTCTAACAGTTTTTTTTTCCTTTGTATCTTTTCAAAAATTGATTTTATTTCGTTTGTTCTTTCTTTCATATTTCAATCACCATTTTTATTGCTACCTTGAACGAGTTATTGTTGCGGAATTCTGATTGTTCATCATCTATATGTTGTATTTTTTTAAACACTCCAAGAGTTATCTTCTATTCTACTACTTGGTTTGATTTTAAAAATCCACGTTAATTCTATTGCCTTTTCTTCATCTCCATTTGTTACATGCCACTCACATTGCTTTAGGCACAATTGACTCTGGGAATTTAGATCTTGTGAATGATCGTCACGTGAAAAATGGCTTGTTTGGATACATCTCATAAAAACTCGAGTGTGGTTATCGACCAGATAAGTGCTTACTCTTATGTTGACTTAGTCAAATATTTATGTGTAAAGGTAGAAATAATACTATTTGATAAAAAGTTGTTTGTCTAGAGTACAATAAAGACGTACATATACAGATTCGTAAGTGAATAAAAAAACTTGGATTGAATGAGTTGTAAAAAATGTCTAATTTGACACAGTATTTATTAGCTTTCATATCCGGCTTGCAGAAAAGTACAGGATGAAAAGAAGAAGTGGAAGATGGAAATACCCGTTCATTTAAATCCTGACCACTCAACACTACTAAAGCCACTTCAAGTAACACTTCAATTGAATTGCGATCTCTCACCGGAAAAATAATAGGTACAACTCACAATCTTCTCCTCCGGCCAAGTTCCAATAGCAAAAATTATACAATTAGGAACTCCAGTCCATTTTTTTTAATGAATAATGACCTTCTAACTTAAATAACTGCATTTTTCTTTATCTTTTTAGAGTTAGTTTTAATAGTTAAAATAATTGTCAAACTTTTAATTTTTCAAGATCGCCCGAAAACCACCGTACGTATAGTGAATTGTATGACATCATCACTCCCGAAAAGTTACTATAAGATCGGGAAATCAGCTGTTCAACTGGCGCCATTTTGAAATTCAGAATTCGAAGTATTCTCCCTTACTATTTTTATTATATTTAGCATTACTATTTTTTTTATGCAGTAGTTTTTGAATATTTTCAATAATAGAGATAAACTAATACGAGATACCTTTATTTTTGAAACTGAATTATTTAGGCCTAAATAATGTTTCAATAAACACAACAACTAAATCTCTGTAAACAATATGTAAATAAACGAATAAGATGAAACATTGTTAATACGATGGCTTGTGTCATACCTACATTCCCATACAATGACTTTACGGTGTTTAGTGACGTCACCACTAAATATTTCAATAATACCAATATGACGGCGTGTTTCTATGACCCGATTAAAAATGGGCTTTTTAATAATTTTTTTAAAAACTCTGCGTTTAATATTATTAAATTAAACTTACATATTCAGAATCAGTTTTTATTGGTCTATTTGAACATACTTTTTTTAAGCCATAATATTTTTCACTGGAGTTCCTTATTATCAAATTAATAGCAAAATTAGTTTGATCAATCTATGTTTCCAAGGAAGCAAAGATTCATCATGTCATATTAGGAATTTATCATTATTTAAAAGGTGATTCATTTAAAACATTCAATTTAAAAGGCAGATATAAGCAAATTTTACTGAATTTTGTTTTCCACGTATCTCTTTTATCGGTTTCCGTTCGGTTGAATTCTTTATTCTTTGTACGTCGAATTTAAAATGCTTCCACGAATTTACTGTTTTCCGTCATCCCTAATAAACCTGTCATTCATTTGACCACCAACGGTAGAATTATGCCTGCATACAAAACCGATAAATCAACCTCGTCGCGGTAGTTTGATGCGGAATGCAGTATGTAAATTATTACTGGTGATAAATAATAAGTGAATTGCAGTTTCGGATGCATGCCTAACCATGCGTTGATGTTTTGCGACAAACGTAAAATTTATCACCCCATAGAGAGCTATTGTATGACGGCCTACCACATGAATTCACATAAAAGTCCTAGACTCCCCTAGAGCACACCTGATCGTTTGTTTTCATTTTTGGTAGTTAAATGAGTTATGATTTTTTTTAAATGATTTATTTTTCACTCAATTCGTACGTGCTATTTCGGTGGAGTAGCCTTCGAATGTTGTAATTGTGTAAGTACGTTTATATATATATATTTTTTTTACATTAGTTCCACACAGGAAGCCCTGAGGAAAGTAATGCTCCTCAGGGCCTCTATTGTTTTTGAGGATGCTGTATTGAAGGTCTTTTTAGGAAAAGGAAGGATAGGAAGTTCTGGAA
This sequence comes from Limnephilus marmoratus, assembly GCA_917880885.1. Taxonomy (NCBI): domain Eukaryota; kingdom Metazoa; phylum Arthropoda; class Insecta; order Trichoptera; family Limnephilidae; genus Limnephilus; species Limnephilus marmoratus. Next base: position 19,432,111 of record OU862921.1, on the reverse strand, counting down.
CGGAAAAAAGGTTTAAGTTGTGGGTAATATTAGATCGTTGTATCCAAGAGAGACGGACGAATGAATGGGGTAAACGTATGAATGGCAGAGGTGTTGATTATCCAATAAATGGTTCCCGGGGCGGCGGTACCTCCTAAATTGTAATTTAATTCGATTCAATTCAATTCAACTCAATTCAACTCAATTCAATTAATTAATTTTAAAAACATATCAAAAAAAATTAATATTTCGAAGCGTTTTTAAAAGAAAGATATCTAATAGACAAGATGGTAAGTAATTTTTTATTTATTTATTTATTAATTTTCGGGAAATCGACAGTTTACATTTATTTCAGTTTGTACATAGTATTAAATAGCCAAAATAAAACCAATTATGGATTTCCTCCTTGTAACTTTACTTCTATGGAGACAGCATAATAAGAATAAGTAAATTAATTTTATAAAAAAGGAATATGAATCCAAAATTATATAAAACAAAAACAAAATATATATATATATACTCAAAAGATTTTTTTAAAAATATAAAATGAAAAATTACAAAACAAAAAATCTATCAATACATTGGTAGCCATGGAGAGAGGTTGTACATATAAATCAAATCATAATAGAATTATAAACATAACATTAATGAAAGTAAGTTATGTATTATGCTGGAGTATGCTGGGGGCGCTGCTGCTGTGGCCTACCCCAAGCCCTATTCCTGTAAAACACACACAATAACAGCCGTCGGTTAGCTCAAACCGGCTCGAACATGATTCCTCCTAAAAAACAGGGCGAGTGCCAGTGGTTCGCTTGGTCAATTCTTCCTTCCCCTCCTCTCCTCAAAATCCCCGGGACTCCCTCTTCAATCAGTACACAGTATTTGCATTTAAAGGGTTTATTCAATAAACAGAACAGGGTGATACACATACGGCCAGTGTCGGCACAAAACACAAGTTAAACTACCCTACTGACCTAACGAGGATTTCTCCCTCTCTCTATGCGTTTAAATGAAGTTACAAACGGTTCAAAGCACACGGTGGGGGGGAGGAAGCGAGTTGGTACTCACATAGCTAGATGCGTGGTCTGCCATCTTTTCTGGATTCCGTTCACAACACAATTTCAAACAATACATCGCGGAGTTAATATCGTGGAGCACAAACAGCGCAAATCGCGCGTAGCGCAGTTGCTTGGCCGAGAGCTAGCGAAGGAATGGCGGCCGGCGGGCCGCCCGGCGCTTGGCGCCTGACGCGGGGTGGTCGCGCGGTGCGGGGAGAGGAAACGGTAGGCACGTGTAGTGGGGACGATTCACTTAACCTTCCGCTCGGGAGCCGATTCTGTTACGTAACACTTCCCCCCTCGCCGCAAAAAAAAGCGACGTGGTAATGGAGCAGTAGGGCTAAGAAATCCTCTTACCCTTCTAGCACTTGTGCCAAAACAAAACAAAAAAAAAAAAAAAAAATTTTAAGAGAAAAAAGGAGAGAGAGAGAGAAAAAGGTTGCTAGCTACAAAATAGTAGAAACAAAAACAAAAGAGAAAAAAGCATGGTGAACAAGGAATTATACATGAATGAACAAGAAAGAGCAGTGACATACATAAATATAAACAAGGACCTGTTGGAGAAAGGTACAAGGGTTATGCAGTGATAGAAAAAAAATGACTCTAATTGTATCATTGGTCTGTGAGCTATGTTTGCGTAGCGTGGTTTGCGTAGGATGTTTGGGGTGTTGGGACGTTGCACTGAAGTTACACGGTTACTTTGTCACAGTAACCTGGCCCGTTTGAGATTACACTCAAGGAACACTAGGGCCTTAAAGAAAACACGAAGAAGAGAACGCAGGATGAGGCTTCTTGGTGGTGGAGAGGGTTCTACCTGTCACAGAGGTCAAAAAGGTAGCTGCTTCCGGATCCTGTGGGTGGGCCAGTATGACGTCATTGAGGTACTGGAGGGTGGAATTGTAATTGGTGGTTGGTCCTTTATAGAGGAGGTGGTTTGTGTGCATGACAGCCGTTGTTGTGATGGTGGTTGGTACACTGGTTTGTATACAGTGGGATTGTTGGATGAACAATTGTTGGTATTGTTATTTGCGCAAGGGCACAGGAGCATTGGCATGATGGCAACAGAGCAATTTGCAAGGTGCAGCTGGAACATTTGCAAGATGCAGCAGGAACATTTGTACAATGGCAACAGGAACATTTGCGAGATGCCGCAGGAACATTTGTACAATGGCAACAGGAACATTTGCGAGATGCCGCAGGAACATTTGTACAATGGCAACAGGAACATTTGCAAGGTGCCGCAGGAACATTTGTACAATGGCAACAGGAACATTTGCGAGATGCCGCAGGAACATTTGTACAATGGCAACAGGAACATTTGCAAGGTGCCGCAGGAACATTTGTACAATGGCAACAGGAACATGAACCAACTTAGAGCTGACGTGCTCGGGTTTGTTTGAGTGATGGTTTTGTGATGATACAATTCGCAACTACACGCACGACTCACACTAGGTTATGTTAGGTGTGGTCGGGTGCTTTTGGTACGTAGGGTTTGAAGGCATGGGACCTCCGTGACGGTAGTGAAGGCAGCATGAAGAGAGGCGCAGGTGTAGATAGGGTGAAGAGCTGCTGGTCTTCTTATTAATCCGGCGAAAAAATTATTATTAGAGCAAAATTCTTGAAGTTTACCTGCCTGGTAGACCAATGATGAAAAGGTTTGGAGAGAAACAAGGTGTGCATGTTGAGAAAAATTGGATTTGTTTGACGCGTAGAGAGAGAGAGAGACGGAGAGAGAGTTAACTAAATGCAACTACAGACTTATACATATTACAAAGGTACGTATTCAAGGAAAGGTTCTGTTTAACCCATTTAGCTTTTTTTTGAAACTAAATACATTTCCAAGAACACGTAGGTAAGGGTTTGTACGTATGACAAAATGCCCCTTTTCGAAAGAAGTTGGTCTTCCATGACCTATGCTCACGTCTATACGGTAGCATTTTTTCTACTTTCGAAGAACAAAACATTGAGTACAAATAAGTTATGAAAAGTGGGAAAGGAGTAGGAAGTTGAAAAGATCCGTGAATGAAGGTTGTCCCATTTGACAAACGAAACGCCAAGTGCGTAACGCATATATCCCCATTCACGGATAATTTCGAGGAAAGGAAAGAGTGACAATTGGGAACATTTGAACGAAGAAAACTGCTGAGGACTCGGCTATTTCCGAAATTCGACCTCTGAGTGAAAGGTGAAACAAGGTCTACAGCAACTTTCCTGGCACATTACAATACAATTTGGTAGAGTGGGACAAAAGGGATACACTGACAAAAAGAGTCTAATCCACTACGTGTATTGGGCAGAAGATTAGAAGGTCGTTTTATTCTCCTACTTGTTTGCGAGAAATGACAGACCCTTGCTCAAATCTCACAAACCTGGGGGTTTTCTTGTTCGTCCCCCAGACAACGAGTTAGGTGTTTTTGTGTCCATCAACTTAACTCCTACGACACGATGCCCCATAATCATGAGTGAAGCGTATGATTAGTCCTTTTGAGATAGTGGATAGTTCCTGGGTTCTTGTGACAGGAAGTCCACGGGCATGTTAATGAGTACTCTGCTGCAAAAGCAATAATTTTCTGATAACAGAAAATAAAAGGCGTGTGATCTACGCTTGGTAGGTCACACAAACATGGGGTAGATATTATTTCGTTCGCACGATTCATGGTGAGTATTGTAACGTCTTCACGTCTCATGTACAGGAATGAACGATTTACAACAAATTTTGCCCAGTATTGAAAGACAGTAGCCCAATTACGTTCGAAAATGTGGGTCCCCATTCAATACAGACGGCGGGTTAAGCGGTTCTCATGCCAAAGGACACACGACCAACTTAGTAACATTTAGTTATGAGTATAAAGTAATTATAACGAGCTTCTCGTATCATGGCGGATGTTTTGAGGATCTCTCCTATGATGGTAGATATTGTCACGTTTTCACGTCTCACGTGACAGGAATGAACGATTTACAACAAATTTGCCCAGTATTGAAAGACAGTAGCCCAATTACGTTCGAAAATGTGGGTCCCCATTCAATACAGACGGCGGTTTTTGCAATGATGTAATTAATACGGCACTGCTGTAGCTTAATAATTTCATATTAGCATACGTTACAAGACTTGCCAAAAGGCGATAAACACAAATTTTATTGAAGATCTGGCCAAGATTTTAAACTTCAAACTAGAATAATGGTACAATAAAGGACAAAAGAAACTGATGTCATGATAAAATATGTACCTCATAATGAAGTTGTATATGTACAAGGAACAAGGTTAATGAAGGGACAAAACATATTGTCACTTTTATAACAACAAAAAAAAATTTTTTCGAATCCGACAAAATATGATTCTAGAAAAATAAGAGCAATTGGGTTGAGCGCCATTCTAATTTTTTGGAAAAAGAAGAAAAAAACCACAAATAGCAACAAGGTTGCTCTTGAATTGTCTCGAATCCAGCGAATGTGACCTGATAGGTGAGTACATTGGGTGTATTCGAAACGATTCCCAATATACAACATTACTATGAATGTGTAGGATGGGGTGAAGAGGGAAAAGAAAGAAAGAAAAAACGGGAGGATTTCCTATTATAACAGAAATCGTCGCGACATTCTTACAATATGGTGCTGTGACCATAGTAGCGAGCCCGCGGCAAAGGTCTGAAACCAATGGTTATTATACAGACTTGTGCTTATGATTTTATATTTACAACATTAGGGTAGGGACGTACTGGTACGACAAAACCCGACACAAAACAAAAAATTAAAAAAAGGGGTGATATGACAAGATGAGGCGATGAGGTGAGAAAAAAAAACGCGCGGATGCTGCAAGAATTGTGAAAGGAAAACGACGTCTCGGAGCAAGAGTTTTCTGGAACCGTTGATGGTAGGAGGAAAAAGGAGTCCCTTTCCCGAAGTGATCAATTTCAGGAAGAGGATGCATACAAGCATGAAAACAGTGCCCCAAGAGGTGCTCTTGTGGTACAGCAGGCAAGGCGCGCAGGATGTAAAAGAACATATAAAATTATGCACAAAAAAAAAATGTACAGGAGTTAGGCTACCGTTGACATTAATGTGCCTTCGGGTGTAAGGATTTCCTTACGAATGCCCATGTGGGTGATTATTTACATTAAATAATTACACATGACTCACGTCGTTTATGACAAGAGTTTTGCCAATTTGATAACGCCTGAGTACTTGATGTGATGGAATTTACTGATTCCGTCACAGTAAGGCATTTTGGATTTATTCCGAGGAGAAATCTTTCTATTTCTCTGGGCCTGTAGTAATTCCTCCTTTTTTGAAGTAAAAATGTGTGGGATTATACCCGGCGTGACTTGAGGAACTTCCATGGTGTATAAGGTCGTATCAGAGTGACCTTATGTTGGAAAAAGTGAGAACTAGACTCGCAATTGGAAAGAAATTGGGCAGAGATTGACCACTGGGGACGTATTTTTACAAAAAGTTTTTGAAAAAAAACGCGTTTTTTATAAGTGTTTGGTTTATTTGAAAATTTGGGCAGCGGTTCCCCTCAAAAAACGTGATTTTGGGAAAAAATCCTGATGTTTTGAAAATTTGTAGAAAATTTTTCTAAGTCCGGAATGAGAGAAAATTTGAGCAGCGGTTTCCCTTACAAAAACGTGATTTTGAGAAAAAATCCCGATGTTTTGAAAATTTGTTGAAAATTTTCTAAGTCCGGAACGAGAGAAAATTGGGCAGCGGTTTCCCTTACAAAAACGTGATTTTGAGAAAAAATCCCGATGTTTTGAAAATTTGTTGAAAATTTTCTAAGTCCGGAACGAGAGAAAATTGGGCAGCGGTTTCCCTCAAAAAACGTGATTTTGAGAAAAAATCCTGATGTTTTGAAAATTTGTTGAAAATTTTCTAAGTCCGGAATGAGAGAAAATTTGAGCAGCGGTTTCCCTCAAAAAACGTAATTTTGAGAAAAAATCCCGATGTTTTTGAAAAAGGTTTGCAAATAAGCAAAAGTCCGGAAAAGAAAAAATAAAAAAAAACGGAAACGAGGTTCGCCTTAAATGAACATGTTTTTTGGAATATTTCGATTAGCCTTCCAAAGGGGGGTTCTTTAGAAAGGAAAGGAAATATTTTTTCTTTTATACAAGTTTTCGTGGAAGTATGTTTGAAAATTCAACAATGTCTTGGGGAATTGTTCTTTATTTAACGTGGCTATACTGCAGCCTGATTTGAGCATACACCATTACTGGTATTTATCCGCCGACTTCCTTTTGTCATAACAAGTTATATGCAGAAATGTGCATACGTAATGTAATGCCTGACTCGAGGAATCGACGTCAACGCGAACCGAACGTCTTTCAAATTATGTCGTCTGTTTCTTACGAAAGAAAAAAAAGCTAAATGATGAAACAGGCGGCAAAATTAGAAAAATGCTCAATTGTCAAAAGGTAGAAAGAATTTAATCCACTTGTTTCCCTTAAGCTGCAAAATATGCCGTTATATATACAGGCCAGTATTTTGCGAAATAGTCCCCTATTCGCAGAATATGTCGATATCAAATACAGACCAGCACACTGCGGAATAAGTTTATTAATAAAAACTGGTTAATTAACTTTCGGGAAACGAAGCGGGTAATTGGTTGTAAAAAATGTCTAATTTGACACAGTATTTATTAGCTTTCATATCCGGCTTGCAGAAAAGTACAGGATGAAAAGAAGAAGTGGAAGATGGAAATACCCGTTCATTTAAATCCTGACCACTCAACACTACTAAAGCCACTTCAAGTAACACTTCAATTGAATTGCGATCTCTCACCGGAAAAATAATAGGTACAACTCACAATCTTCTCCTCCGGCCAAGTTCCAATAGCAAAAATTATACAATTAGGAACTCCAGTCCATTTTTTTTAATGAATAATGACCTTCTAACTTAAATAACTGCATTTTTCTTTATCTTTTTAGAGTTAGTTTTAATAGTTAAAATAATTGTCAAACTTTTAATTTTTCAAGATCGCCCGAAAACCACCGTACGTATAGTGAATTGTATGACATCATCACTCCCGAAAAGTTACTATAAGATCGGGAAATCAGCTGTTCAACTGGCGCCATTTTGAAATTCAGAATTCGAAGTATTCTCCCTTACTATTTTTATTATATTTAGCATTACTATTTTTTTTATGCAGTAGTTTTTGAATATTTTCAATAATAGAGATAAACTAATACGAGATACCTTTATTTTTGAAACTGAATTATTTAGGCCTAAATAATGTTTCAATAAACACAACAACTAAATCTCTGTAAACAATATGTAAATAAACGAATAAGATGAAACATTGTTAATACGATGGCTTGTGTCATACCTACATTCCCATACAATGACTTTACGGTGTTTAGTGACGTCACCACTAAATATTTCAATAATACCAATATGACGGCGTGTTTCTATGACCCGATTAAAAATGGGCTTTTTAATAATTTTTTTAAAAACTCTGCGTTTAATATTATTAAATTAAACTTACATATTCAGAATCAGTTTTTATTGGTCTATTTGAACATACTTTTTTTAAGCCATAATATTTTTCACTGGAGTTCCTTATTATCAAATTAATAGCAAAATTAGTTTGATCAATCTATGTTTCCAAGGAAGCAAAGATTCATCATGTCATATTAGGAATTTATCATTATTTAAAAGGTGATTCATTTAAAACATTCAATTTAAAAGGCAGATATAAGCAAATTTTACTGAATTTTGTTTTCCACGTATCTCTTTTATCGGTTTCCGTTCGGTTGAATTCTTTATTCTTTGTACGTCGAATTTAAAATGCTTCCACGAATTTACTGTTTTCCGTCATCCCTAATAAACCTGTCATTCATTTGACCACCAACGGTAGAATTATGCCTGCATACAAAACCGATAAATCAACCTCGTCGCGGTAGTTTGATGCGGAATGCAGTATGTAAATTATTACTGGTGATAAATAATAAGTGAATTGCAGTTTCGGATGCATGCCTAACCATGCGTTGATGTTTTGCGACAAACGTAAAATTTATCACCCCATAGAGAGCTATTGTATGACGGCCTACCACATGAATTCACATAAAAGTCCTAGACTCCCCTAGAGCACACCTGATCGTTTGTTTTCATTTTTGGTAGTTAAATGAGTTATGATTTTTTTTAAATGATTTATTTTTCACTCAATTCGTACGTGCTATTTCGGTGGAGTAGCCTTCGAATGTTGTAATTGTGTAAGTACGTTTATATATATATATTTTTTTTACATTAGTTCCACACAGGAAGCCCTGAGGAAAGTAATGCTCCTCAGGGCCTCTATTGTTTTTGAGGATGCTGTATTGAAGGTCTTTTTAGGAAAAGGAAGGATAGGAAGTTCTGGAACGGAAAAAAGGTTTAAGTTGTGGGTAATATTAGATCGTTGTATCCAAGAGAGACGGACGAATGAATGGGGTAAACGTATGAATGGCAGAGGTGTTGATTATCCAATAAATGGTTCCCGGGGCGGCGGTACCTCCTAAATTGTAATTTAATTCGATTCAATTCAATTCAACTCAATTCAACTCAATTCAATTAATTAATTTTAAAAACATATCAAAAAAAATTAATATTTCGAAGCGTTTTTAAAAGAAAGATATCTAATAGACAAGATGGTAAGTAATTTTTTATTTATTTATTTATTAATTTTCGGGAAATCGACAGTTTACATTTATTTCAGTTTGTACATAGTATTAAATAGCCAAAATAAAACCAATTATGGATTTCCTCCTTGTAACTTTACTTCTATGGAGACAGCATAATAAGAATAAGTAAATTAATTTTATAAAAAAGGAATATGAATCCAAAATTATATAAAACAAAAACAAAATATATATATATATACTCAAAAGATTTTTTTAAAAATATAAAATGAAAAATTACAAAACAAAAAATCTATCAATACATTGGTAGCCATGGAGAGAGGTTGTACATATAAATCAAATCATAATAGAATTATAAACATAACATTAATGAAAGTAAGTTATGTATTATGCTGGAGTATGCTGGGGGCGCTGCTGCTGTGGCCTACCCCAAGCCCTATTCCTGTAAAACACACACAATAACAGCCGTCGGTTAGCTCAAACCGGCTCGAACATGATTCCTCCTAAAAAACAGGGCGAGTGCCAGTGGTTCGCTTGGTCAATTCTTCCTTCCCCTCCTCTCCTCAAAATCCCCGGGACTCCCTCTTCAATCAGTACACAGTATTTGCATTTAAAGGGTTTATTCAATAAACAGAACAGGGTGATACACATACGGCCAGTGTCGGCACAAAACACAAGTTAAACTACCCTACTGACCTAACGAGGATTTCTCCCTCTCTCTATGCGTTTAAATGAAGTTACAAACGGTTCAAAGCACACGGTGGGGGGGAGGAAGCGAGTTGGTACTCACATAGCTAGATGCGTGGTCTGCCATCTTTTCTGGATTCCGTTCACAACACAATTTCAAACAATACATCGCGGAGTTAATATCGTGGAGCACAAACAGCGCAAATCGCGCGTAGCGCAGTTGCTTGGCCGAGAGCTAGCGAAGGAATGGCGGCCGGCGGGCCGCCCGGCGCTTGGCGCCTGACGCGGGGTGGTCGCGCGGTGCGGGGAGAGGAAACGGTAGGCACGTGTAGTGGGGACGATTCACTTAACCTTCCGCTCGGGAGCCGATTCTGTTACGTAACAAGTATGCTAGCGGTGTATGAACTCCGCACCAAACTAAATAAGTACATAATTATGATAGAGCAAATTCAGAAAAAAATCCTAGAATAAACCTACATGTGGACACTTTTTTTACATTACACCAAAAGGAAAATAATTCTCTCAGGGCCTCTGTCATCTTTTTGGGTGCTGTGTGGAGGGCCTTTTTTGGAAAGGATGGAGATATAATTCTGAGAAAGAAAAATATATACGGGGTGGGCAGGGATCTGGGGGTCAGTGTCTCCCGGAGTAACGGACGTACGAATCCATCCCTCCGACTGCGATGCATGGCGATTTTCCGAGAGAGTCCTGCTGGAGAGTTCAAAAGTTCTCCCTCAATCGGTCTCTCCATTTTCGGCCTAACACGCAGCTGGTGGCAGATGCATAACCCCATGAACCTGGACTGGACGCCCTTATTGAGTCGTGGCGAACGTGGCGAACCACTTGGGATTGGCTATTTTTATAGTCTATACTAGCTGAAAATGGAACTTACCCGAGGTTCGCGGACCCTATGGACTTATTTAAGGCAACGAATAGATTTAGCCTAAAAACAAGACTTTGTGCAAAACTTGCAATAAATAGTTTTAATTACAGTGCATAATTCTAATAATATCTAATTTCTCCATTATTAATATTAAAGTCTTGTTGGTGCCTGAAAACTTCAGCCGTAGTCATCACTACGACTTGTTTAAGATACAAGATGTTCTAGCGAAGAAATGATATGTTGAATGAAATTTCTAAAACGAAAATGTTTACATTTAAGTAATTTCTCTTTCAATAACCTTATAATTCTTTTGCTGCTTCCAGAATTCTTCTAATGGATACTGAAAATAGATGATAAATAAGGATTTTATGATTTATTCCAATTATCTATATTACTTTGAGTATGTAAAATCTGAAGCAATATCGCTATCTTGGTTTTTCGAAATTCCAACTTTTTTTTCCAAAAAAGCAATTGAACTTTTTTCCTGAAAATTACCGTGAAATGTTGAAATTTCGAAATAAGGTTTTAATTTTTTTACTTATACTATCATGCAGAATCACTTTCTGAAGTTTGTGCACTTTACCCTCGGATACCCTATATGAGTTTGTACCTGTACATGAATAATAGTCCACCGAATTACATGAAAAGACTAATTATTATCAATCGTGGCAGTTTGTCAAATTAAACAGTCAGTATGCGGTTACATGTTTCTGGTGTCCCACTAAAAACTCTACTAATGAATGAAAATAATTAATTTATTAATATTTACGTATTTTGAATACTGAATAATAAATAAAACAAAGTTTAAAAAAGATATTAAATACATTTCGTCCATCATTACACAGAAACATCCCTATCATGGTGGACGAAAATTTAACTTTAACGTAATGATTTAAAATAAACGTATATCTAAAACATTGACGGGGTTTCTCACCATCCTCCCAATAGTTTATCCATACACATAACGAATATTAATAAAAAAACAATAAATACTAGCAACAGGTAAAAACTTCGGATAATTTATCCTATATGTAGCTATTGTTCATAGGTTCATGTACCGAATAGTAAACTCAGAGTTTTTAAATAAATAAATCCTGTAGAATTAATCCAAAATATTCATTATGTATTGTGTATGGATAAGCTATTGGTAGGATGGTGAAAAACCCCCTTAATACAATACTAGCGACTCGCAAATAAAATTTTGAAAAAGAAGTAAGAAAAAGATTCGGTTGCATCTAGGAATTGAGCACAGTACCTCAGCCTTGCCGCGACTGCTCTTTAAATATTACTATATAAGGTATATTATAGGTTTGAAATAAGTTAATAATGCAAAAAAATATTATTTTATTTTCGGGGGACCAACAACTGTCTGTGGATCAACTCTTGGATCTAAAAATTATAAATGTCGAACTGTCGAACGACATCTGTGAAACGACATGCGCACTCACATTTCTACTACAGCACCACCTGTGTATAAATCTCAAAACTAACTTAACTTAAACTTCGCATAATTATTATTGCTGAACTAACTTCAGATAAAAAATAGGAAATATTATAGAAAACAAAGTAATGATCTTACTTACTTAAAAATGGAATTATATACCAAAATAGTACCTATTATTAATCATTTCTGACAAGACTGGGAATGGTTAATAATTATCATATTTAGGAATAGACTGAGAATTATAATTAATTTGTTGGAAGTGTGTAGTGTACTCTCATTGTGTCGGATATATGCGGGATTTAGATTTACAATAATTCCTACGCATCTGCACATCTTATTAGAGACTGTATGATTAATTGTTTCATTCTACAAGGCTTTAGCCGTATTTAGTGATTAGATCTGAAATGCTAAGTACCTAATTCTCAACGGGATTTAGATTTACAATAATTCCTACGCATCTGCACATCTTATTAGAGACTGTATGATTAATTGTTTCATTTTACAAGGCTTTAGCCGTATTTAGTGATTAGATCTGAAATGCTAAGTACCTAATTCTCAACCTTCCTTTTTTTACTAATCTCCTCTAACTGACAACAATTTAGGGATGCCAGAGTGCTGACTCCCGGCGCGGTTGAGATTCTTGCGTAGTCTTCACATAAATACGGGGTGTCCGGGGGTAAAGTGCATTAACTTCGGGACGTGATTCTACATGATGGTAGGAGTAAAAAAGATTAACAACTTTTTCCGAAATTCCAACATTTTTTTTCCCATACAAAAAGACGTACCTACAAAAAATCCTTAGTGTGAGGTACGATCTTACTTGCTAAGAGCCTGCCGGGCGCCCGACTCGCTTATGATTGGCACGTATCGTAACAGCGGAAAATAATAAATCTGGCCGTACACGCCGGACTAATTTTATCTATTTACCTCAAAACTACCCCTAAAAGTTGGAATTTCGGAAAAAGTAATTTATCTTATTTACTTGTACTATCATGTAGAATCACGTTCCGAAGTTACCCCCGGACAGCCTGTATAGGGAGCCGTTATTCTCTTCAGGTAATTTTCCCGCAAAATTTTACAATATTGTTATTTTTCACACCCTGCTCTCCTCGTTCCAAATGACTAAATAACATGATGGTATACTGGAACCTATATCTTATTTATTGTCATCAAGTTTAATTTGTAGAATTGCATTTTATGTTTTTCTTTTATATGTTCAAATTTAAAGGTGTGTATTTACAAAAAAGTTTTGCTGTGTAGTTATTATTATTACGCGTGATAGCTGTTTCGCCATCTGAAGGCATTATTCAACAGATTGATGTTTTACTTGTTAAACATATTGTCCGACTCCGTGTGTAAGGAAATAGAACCAAAAACCTAATTCAAGATTCATAATAAACACAATAAAGAAGACTCAGTAGTTCATAAATGTACCAATAAATACTTTGAATGAACCAATATTGTACACGAAGTATAATTAAATTACCAATAACCCTTAAAAATAATATAATTCCATTGAAGAAGATAACACTAATAAATATAAACAAAAATGTGAAAAAGAAAAAGACACGCAAACATAAAAAGGTAACGGTCGCAACTGGGTCTCGAACCCAGGATCTCTTATCTTACAATCTCTTTTCCAACTTGACCATTAGGAAATTAGGACTTGGGACCTCTTATTTTTACGTCATTTCTGTCGATCTCATCTTTCGTATTCAGATTTAACAATTTTCCCATATTTTACAAATTTTTCAAATATTCTATTTCATTAGGCTACCTTTTTATATAATCATAAATTTCTAAAGAATTGGTTTGTAACCTAGATAGTTTCTCGAAACTCTCGAATAAACACATCATATATTGTATTCATTGGGGACACCTATTGACCTTTTCTGAAAGTCTAAATGAATGAATTTTTGTCGGATTAATTTTTTTAACTATTTTAATGAAAAAAAAACATATAAACTGTCACCGTTGACTAAAATTTAAAAATTTTATTTTTTTCTCTAAATAATGAGAGGAATCACTTGTCAAGATGTATTAAGTATTTACTGGTTAGTCAGGTGTGCTAGCATGGGTGGCGCCCGAGGCGGATAACGTGGTGTCACCCCCCCCCCCTAACACTAACACTAACAGAACAACCACTTTTTTTATCAACCAGAGCGATAGTAAGAGCTAGGAATGAAAATTTAAATAACATATCTTTTGAAAATATAAATAACATTGTAAAATATTTATGCGACAATATTTTTCGTTATTTTTTTCCCCGATCGGATGTCACTCCTCATAGGGTGTCACCCCTCTTTAGGTGGCACCAGGGGCGGGCAGGCCTCACCCCCCCCCCCCCCCCCCCCCCCCCACGCCACGCCACTGTTCCTGTGTACTAAGTTGTCGATATGTACCTACTGACAAACTATTTTAAATGTCAACAAATAAAGTTCACCTTTAACAATGCATGTGTTTCACCTAACCCCAACATATTTTTGTGTCAAATTCGGGCAGGTTTTTTCTTTACGTTTAGACCCGTGCGTTTACAATACTTTATTACGGGTTAGAATTTTATCTTAGAACACATTTTGTGTTTGAAGGGTTCACATTTTTTACGCCTTATATTTTCTTTACCTTGGAACACCTTTTTCTTTTTTATTGTTCTCGTACCTCGTAAATTCTGAAGCTGTGGACAGTTTCGGAAGCTTGTGATTGATGCTTTGTTATATTTGAAAAATAAGAACTTCGACCAGAGAAAAACTAGTAGGTACAAGCTGGTTACAAGGGTGAAAGTAATAAATTCACGTACATTATGCTGGAATATTGAAGATCTAAGGATTAAAGAAAGGCAAGGAAAATAATACAAACATCTTTTCTGGATAACAAATTTCTCCTTTTATGTCAGGTTAACTTATTATGAAGGATCAATTGTGTATTTTTTTTACATATTCTCCTCACAAGAAGACCTCAGGAAAATAATTCCTCTCGGGGCCTATATCTTTAGGATTGTTGCATGTGTAAACTAAGTAAGTTATTGCTGTGTGTACCTACAATCCGTAGTAATGGAGTGAATTAAAAAAATCTCTTAATGGTTGATCGACATTTTACGGTTTTGGAGAGGGGAAAGTTTTATGTGGGTAATCTTCTTAAATGTTAATAATTAACTTGGTTCTTTGTAGGAACTCTTTTCAAAAATAAAAATTGTAGTAAATAAAGATTAGATTATAATATAAATCCATTGAAATCACATGTAATGCACACTTTAACTATGACCCTTACTAATAAATGTATTAAAAATTTTACTCGAATAATAAAGAACTTTTAGTGTAGGGTGAAGTGTTGTTAATCAGATGTGTAAAATTTAAAACACATTTATTAGTTAGGTTGCCAAGATTAAAGGGTTAATTTTTTAAAATCATTCATTTCCAAAAGGCCAAATTGCGATTTAATGTTCTTTAGAGGTTAATAACAGTTTTTATTTCTTTTTCATCACCAACAATTTATTTTCTATTTTACAAATATTTATAGGAAGTATTAAAGAAATGAACTTTACTTTTCAAATTAGCTAACTATTTTTTTTTAAAGAAAGACAAACATTCCCGGCTTACGAATAACCTGATAATATTTGAAAATTTCCTACTACAACCACAGTAAACTGAAAATGATGCTTGTGTCGTGATGGAGGACTTAGCCAGCCGAGGAATTGAACACGCCACTCTCGGAAGGGACCCAAACACGATGCCATCTCAGCCACTGACCTTACAAACATAAAGATTTTAACCACTTGGACCCCTAAGCTTGTTGACACGACAATATAACAATAGCAAACAAGTCCAATAAGCTTGTTTTCAAGGTGACGCATGTGTTCCCACGGCAATCTTTGTAACTCCGTATTTTTTCTAGTTACGACCCTAAAACAAAAAGGAAAATATCTATAATAAAACACGCAATTTATTTCTTGTCCATAGACAAAAGATAAAAACACTTATTTTGTAGAAACGGTTTTCACCTGCCAAATCGCATAGTGTTAATTTTTTATTAAATATTTTTGCATGAAATTGTACAAAAGTGAGGTGATAAAATTGCTTATTATACATTTGTACGATAAAATAAGTGTTTTTTTCAACATAATCCGTGATTTTATTACCGGTTTCAAATAAAAACATCACGTGAGTCATTTACTCCTATGTTCGTAGTCATCTTGAGTATGCCTCTCCTATATGGAATCCTCTCTATAATATATACACAAAACGCATAGAAGCTGTCCAAAGAAAATTTGTACATCACTTGAACTTCAAAAGACATGTGCGTTATTATGACACGGATAGCTCTATAAAACACTATGGACTCAAAACTCTAAAAGTAGGAGAGATATTACGGATATGACTTACTTACACAAAATCTTGAATGGTCATATTGACTGTCCGGCTCTTTTGTCATCAATTAATATTAGAGTTCCGAGTAAGAAAACTAGGGACAAGTCATTATTTCATGTCGAAATTGCTTCAACTAGTCTCAGGCAAAATTCTTTCTTATTGAGAACTTGTAATCATTATAACAAAAAATGTATCGATGCTGATATCTTGTCATGTATTTTCAAACATATAGTTAATGGAGCCTTATAATAACCAATTCATTACCAAATACTCGTAGATTAGTTCACTTTAACAAAACTAAATAATTATTAAGAATAATTAAAAAGAATAATAATAATAACTAAATAATTAAAAAGACGCACATTATCAGATCTGCTGTTTCTGTATAACCTGCTAAATAATAAAATAGATAGTCCTGAATTGCTATCCACTATTGGTTTAAATGTCCCAATGAGGCGTACCAGGCACACTTCTCTTTTTCATATAGAATCCAATAACACTAATGCAGCGAGTAACTCACCAATTACTCGCGCAATCATAACTTATACCCACAAAATAATGTTAAACCTAACGCCATCTAGGATCTGTTATGTGTAGCTCAGTGTACCTACATGTTTTACTTTGCGAGAATAAATTCTTCTGTTCAAGTCTAATTACCGTGTTTCATTAGGTTATGGGCCCAGTACCTATAATTCGGGTTAAAGTAAAGTTTTCTCACGTAAAATTACTTTTAAGTGGACAGTCTGTGAACAGTGTATCATATACTCCAGAAAAACAGAGTAAATCGCTGCAATAATAACTGTTTTTGGGATTGACAATCTGTTACCGCGTTATCGGTCCCGGAGTGTTATTGTTCAATATGGCGGGAAGTTACATAGTGAATATACCAAGATTGAAGGGCCGCGAGAACTTTGATGAATGGCAATATGCTGCTGAACATTTTTTGATGTTGGATGGTGTCGATATTCACAAGCCAGAATCATCTGATTGTACGAGTTTGGATGATAAAAAGGCAAAAGCTAAACTTATTATGACGATTGACCCCTCTATTTATGTTCACATCAAAAACGAGCAAACAGTACAAGGTGTATGGAAACGTTTGAAGGCCTTATATGACGACTCTGGCTTCACACGTCGCATCAGTTTGCTCCGAAAGCTAATATCTATTCGGCTAGAAGACTCAGAATCAATGGGTGCCTATGTAACTCAAATGGTTGATACTGCGCAGAAACTTAAAAGTACCGGTTTCCAGATAACGGACGAGTGGATTGGATCTCTTCTGCTCGCTGGGCTAACGGATAAATTTGCTCCTTTAGTAATGGCGATCGAGCATAGTGGTATGATTATCAGCACAGATGTCATAAAATCGAAATTGCTGGACATGAGTTCCGAAGTTGGCAGCTCTGGAACAAATAGTGCATTTTTGTCAAAAGGTTGGCAGCACCGACACAGCAAGAGAAATGGCAGCATTGGTAGCCCTGCAAAATGGAAAACGTCGACGCCACCGCCATCTTCGAGTTCTGTCAAAACAATCCGCTGTTACAAGTGTCAACAACTCGGTCATTATATGAATAAGTGCCCGAATAATACACAGAAAAAAAGTGAAACCAATGCATTTAGTGCAATATTTTTGAATGGAACATTCAATAATTCACATTGGTATGTGGATTCTGCTGCAAGTTCACATATGATTGTTGATAAACGTTGTTTACAGGATGTATCGTTTAATCACAAAGTGAAAGACATTGTTATTGCAAATCACGAGAAAATACCGGTTATATGCTCAGGGAATACGATGATTACGACAGTAGTGAATAATTCGGAGTTTGATATCCCTGTCAAAAATGTTTTATGCGTGCCGAATCTATCAACTAATTTGTTATCAGTAAGTCAGCTGATTCAAAGTGGAAACAAAGTTAACTTTGAAGCAACAGTTTGCAAAATACGCAATCGACAGAATGTACTAATAGGTGTTGCAAATTTAGTAAATGGTGTGTACAGATTAAATATTAAGTCAGAACATTTGTTTGCGTGTACAGCAACAAATGTGACAAGTGAAATATGGCACCAAAGGTTGGGACACATTAATTGTAAAACTCTGAATGCGATGAAGAACGGAGCAGTTGAAGGTGTGACATTTCAACAAAAAAATTGTGAAATTGATAAATCCAGCTGTACTATGTGCTGTGAGGGAAAGCAGGCGAGGTTGCCTTTTCCTCTGAGTACTAGCAAGAGTCAGGAAACGCTGGAATTGGTTCATAGTGATCTGTGTGGGCCAATGGAGAATAATTCACTTGGAATGGCCAGATACTTTTTAATATTTGTGGATGACTATAGCAGAATGTGTTTTGTATACTTTCTACAGTCAAAACATCAAACATTCAAATACTTCAAGGAATTTAAAAATTTAGTTGAGAATCAGCAATCAAAGAAAATAAAAATATTAAGATCTGATAACGGCGGCGAGTTCTGCTCAGCGGAAATGAAAAATTACTTGAAGCAGTGTGGTATAGTGCATCAGAAAACAAACGCATATACTCCAGAACAAAATGGGCTATCCGAAAGATACAATAGGTCAATTGTGGAGAAAGCACGGTGTCTCTTATTTGATGCACAGTTCGAAAAGAAGTTTTGGGCAGAGGCTGTAAATACGGCGGTGTATCTTATAAATAGGTCACCAACGGCGGGACTAAGCCGTGGTACTACACCCTATGAAATGTGGACAGGAAAAAAGCCAAATGTTTCCCATTTACGAATCTTTGGCAGTCGAGTGATGGTCCATATACCGAAAGAAAAGCGCAAAAAATGGGATAAAAAGGCAACTAAAATGTTCCTTGTTGGCTATTCGGAAAACACCAAAGGCTATCGATTGTTTGATCCAGAGTCACAAAAATTAATTATTACTAGAGATGTTGTTATCATGGAAAATACAAATGAAAGTTCAACAGCAACCATTTTCGTCGAAGACACACAGCAACCTGACTGCACGGAGGAAAGTCAGGTAAACAGCACATATGAAGAGGAAAATGTGAATGATGTTACATATGTTCCTGAGGAATCGACTAGTGAGTCAGAAGACAGTTTATATGAGACGTTAACCCCGGTCGACACAGATGTTTTTCCGGAAAATACTAACATTGCTCCGGAAAAACGAGTCATACGTAAACCAGACTATTACGGTTACACGAGCATGTGTATAGAAGACGTGTCGAGTGAACAGATTTCTCTCCCCGAGGCTATAACTGGACCTAAAAAGGTGAAATGGAAAACAATTCATTTGGGAGCTAGTGGATAAGACTAATGACGACACAGTGATAAAAAAAAATAAGTGTGTGCTTAAAGATATATAAAAGTTACGGTGAAGTGCGTTTATATTTAAGGTATTCTATCCTTATACTATAATTTGCCTTAAGTGTAAAATGAATGTTTATTGAATTTAGGTTACAAAAATTCCAAATATGAATCTTGTCTGTTTATAAAAAGTAATAATAATGTTAAAATATTTGTTGCATTATTTGTGGATGATTTCCTTGTATTTTATAATTCAGAAAATTATTATGAACAGTTAAAGACTGAACTTGTCAATAAATTCAAGATAAAAGATTTAGGTCAAATTAAACAATGTCTAGGAATGAGGTTAAATGCTAAAAAAGATTTATTACTGTTGACCAAGAACATTTTGTAAACAATATTTTAAATAAGTTCAATATGTCAGATTGTCATACTTCAGAAACCCGTATGGAAGTTAATTTAAAGTTGGAAAAAGATTTAAATAATAATGATGATATTTTAAAATATCCATACCAACAGCTGATAGGAAGTCTTATGTACCTATCTGTATTGATAAGACCAGATATTGCTTATAGTGTAAGTTATTTAAGTCAGTATAATAACTGTTATAATGAAACTCATTGGAAACATTTAAAAAGATTGTTAAAATACCTACAGAAAACTAAAAGCTATGGTTTAGTTTATAAGAAAAATGATTACCCTTTACATGGTTTCGTGGACGCGGATTGGGCGTCATGTACTTTAGATAGAAAGTCATATACTGGTTTCTGCTTCATAATGTCAGGATGTGTCATTTCTTTTGAATCCAGAAAACAAAGAACAATTGCTTTGTCAAGTACAGAAGCGGAGTACATGGCTTTATCCGAGGCCTGCAATGAGGCTATCTACTTAAAGAGTTTATTGTCAGATATGATTTCTATTAATAAAAATACACCTGTATGTTTGTATAGTGACAGTCAAAGCTCTATTAAATTGGCTGTTAATCCACTGTTTCATAAACGTACCAAACATATTGATGTACGGCATCATTTTGTTAGAGAATGTGTATTGATAATAAAGTGAAACTTGATTATATTTCAACCTCCAATATGCCAGCTGATTTATTGACGAAAAGTCTGTGTATAAATAAACATTATAAATTTTTAAGTTCAATGGGCATATCGGAAGTTTAAATCTTATTGTTTTTTGTTTATATGAAATTTGGATTATTTTGTTACGAGAGGGTGTTAGATTATAACAAAATAATGTTAAACCTAACGCCATCTAGGATCTGTTATGTGTAGCTCAGTGTACCTACATGTTTTACTTTGCGAGAATAAATTCTTCTGTTCAAGTCTAATTACCGTGTTTCATTATATGAAAAATTACTATACTTAGACATTTTTCATGATTCCTTGCAAACATACAAAACTAATTTATTAAATTTCTTGGCGTGATATAATTGTTTTAAAATTACTTACACTTAACTTTTCATTAAACTTTAATCAGTCAATTACAATTAGTGAGCATATAATTCTTGATTTTAAAATGTCTCCTTATTTTTTCTCCCCCCCTTTTTTTTCTTCCTTTTTATTATTATTACTCATTCATTCAATAATTAAGTTACTAGACCGGTTCATATCACAGGCATAATTACCAAATGACATTCTATGGACTTACGTAATAGGTACATAACCATGTAATAATTTAATTTAACATACCTTATAATCTGTATTATAATGTACTGTGTATGTCTTAATAAACAAATAAATAAATAAATAAATTACCTTACTTTTTATGTTTTTTTTTTAATTTAAAATAATGTAATACGTCTATGCGTATATACGTACATGTGCATATATATAATATTTTTCCACTTTAAGTCTGGTGTTTTATAAATATTTTTTTCAAGTTTTTTTTAAATAGCCATAAAACTGGCACACTATATTTAACGATTTTTTGTGAGTACTATCACTTTACTTTTATTTTACTTTCACTTGTTTTTTTTATTATTAATGTACATATTTTTTCTCGATCCTACATCTAGTGTTTTTCAGTTTTCATCAATATTTTTATATATTTATTTTTTCTACTTTCATTTTTTATCTTATCTTATCTGTATCTTTTATGTATCACACAGTATTAGACAGTATATACCTATAGTCTATGTTTAGATTGTTTATATAGTTACTATCTCTGTAATATTAGGCAAAAAAAGTTAATAATTATTGACTTTTTATTTATTATTTGGGCATGATGTGAACATTTGTTATTGAATTGTAACCTAATTATTATAATTTATTGTTTTGTTTAATGCATGTAATGTTATTAACCTGTAAATGTTCCTAATTAAAAAAAAAAAAAAAAAATTACTTTTTTTTATGTTTGCATTCTAAATTTTAATATTTATTTGTAATGATACAATTTGAAAGCAAATTTCAAATTTCAAACAGTACTTGGTATTCGGCTACGTTTAGAAATATTTCATTTATCGAGCTTTAATTGTAAAGAGGAAATAACACAAAATTTTTATCAAATTTGACAGTTCATTAAGACATAAAACCTCTACAAAGGCGAAGACCAAGTGCAGTGGGATAATCGAACAGTTACATGTATGATAGCTTTGCTTAGAGAAAACCTAAAACCAACACTAAATTATGTATTTTTCATGAAACTTTGAAAAAAGACATGTTTCATAACATCCTTTAAAGTCTAAAGGATCCTTTAATACTCCTTTAAAGGCAGTAAACTTCCCAAGAAGCCTTCCATTGACGTAATCTGTCGAAACCCTTATTGTCCAAATATACGGAGGTTCCTTTGAAGGTAGTGTTCTGTTAGCATCTATGAAACTGAGGAAACTCTGTGTGTACAGAGCCCGCATATGTGGTGCAAGATTGTGGACTCTGTGCTAATCACAAATAATTCCAAGTGTTGAATTTAGCAGCCACCTCAAGGCTGACTCTGCTAAATAGGGGTAAATGGATAACGGTGTTGAGAGGGTTTGACCAAATGTTTACGATCGCGGGAACACAGACGACAAATTGACGGAGAATTGAGGTGATGTGTTTGCTCCACCAGTATTTACATGTTCCAAAAAAGTATCATTTTTTAATTACCTCAGCAGCGGTGCATAATCGGGGATCTTATCTTATATGTGGTATTTAACAAATAAGAACGTGTCATTAAGATTCGATCTTATTCTAAACACGTTATGAAATTCAAGGCGTGTCTCCAGCGCACAATATTTTTCGTTTTTATACTTCACAACATTTACGCAAATGATGATTTTTGATTACATGATTTTTTTTGGGTTATCGTGTTGTGTTGCGCATCCTCGTTATTTAGCCAACGTTTTGGACAGCATAACAGTGCCCATCATCAGAGTAGATGTGCGCAACACACTAAAATAACACTGAAATAATCACTTTAATACTTTCGGAGTGAAAATGTCAAATCATAGCCAGTGTGAACTTCTTCGTTTCATTCCTCATCAAGGGTACCTCTAACCCCCAAGTTCACATTACTTCTTCCGAAAAGTATTCTCGAAGATGAGATAGCACACAGGATTTGTACGAAGATAATATTTTCCAATTTACCGCTTCTGCTACTTACAAAAATTTACGCCGAAATGGCCCTACTTCAGACACATAAAGATCTCTTTAATAAAAATAATGTCCCACAATTAAATATTAGCATAAGAAATAGATTTGTTGGTGGACCAACTGTACCACTAGTACCTACTAACTACAACAGTACAGAACCGGTTTTGTACCAATGTAAGTTACTAGAGCTGGCGACACGGTATCGCTTCGAATTAAATAAGCACACACTTCACCACTAAACATTCCACGTCTACCGGATCTGCCTGATCTGCCCCGATGATGGACACTGCAACGATGTCCGAAACATAGCGCAACACGACATAACACCCCAAAAACAAATAACGAAAATGTTTGTGTTTATTTCATAAGTCTTTGATCATCGTTTACATATTTGATATTTCATCAGAACATTATTTTTTTGCATGTAAATACTCCTCCCATAAACACGAGGTCCTAGATCTCAACTAATGGAGTAGTAGAATAATAATGATATTGTATAACTTTGCATAATTTAACCAGTTGTAATATTTAAAAAAAATCTGGTATATAAATATAATAAATTTAAATATCGGGTTTAATTTTCCCCACAGGAAAAACTAAACCGTTTCACACACTTCCTCAAATGATCATCTAGTCAATCTACGCTATGCATGAAAGCAAATAATATTGTATACAAATACCCAAATCGAATATTGATCAAATACCTGGAAATTACTATCACC
Organism: Limnephilus marmoratus; assembly: GCA_917880885.1. Taxonomy (NCBI): domain Eukaryota; kingdom Metazoa; phylum Arthropoda; class Insecta; order Trichoptera; family Limnephilidae; genus Limnephilus; species Limnephilus marmoratus. The sequence continues at coordinate 19,408,492 of OU862921.1, read as the reverse complement.
CACTGTATTCGTAATTAGTAGTTTATAATAATTAGTATTGTAAATTTTACACAGTTATTACAATGTAAAACATAAAATTACAATAGTATTAATTAAATAGGAAAAATGAGAGATTTCTTACAATCAAACTGATTGATCAGTTTTGTAAGATTTTTAAGATAAATATTGCAAAATTAAAAAAACTGAATAAACATACTTAAAAAAAAAAATTGCACTATATAAGTATTATAAATACAAAACAATACAAAAACAATATGTCAACCTACCAGAGACTTCAAAAATTGCATTACGTAATACTTGAACGCCCCCAAAGTTGATATCTGATTTAAAAGAATTTTATTATTTTTCAGTAGTAGCAGAAAAGTCCAGGAAAAGATAAGCTCTTATCTGGCAACCCTACGCGCAGGTGTAAGACCACCATTCAGAATTGAAACGTTGCTTGAAATAGCTTTAGCCGTGTTTGGTGACCAGATCTGAATAGCCAGGTACTTTCCCACCTTCCTCTTCCTCGTCTCCTTCACCTCCCTACTACCTTCAGCCTCAGAATATACCCCCATTGGGGAAACCACAGGTATTGGCTCCAGATGGTAGCAGCTGAGACTCTTGTGAGGTATTAACAAAAAATGTCTTTCTCTTCAACTTTTCACTTAACGTAAGTCTATAACTTTTCAAGTAGTTTTATTATATAAATTCTCCTCTTCTTACCACAAACAGGATCTTTCAGGCTTTATCAGAAGAGTGTTTGTAATATTAAGTAAATAAAATATTATTAGGTTATGATAAAATTTATGGAGATATAAATAAAAATTTTAAAAATGAAAATCTAAGTTTAAAATGCACTTGCCCGCATAACGTTTGTGACATGTTGAAATGTCCCACTGGCGGGCGAAAGCAATACCTGCATCAGCAATAAAACTGTTTAATTCCCATGAAAAATACAAATATCCAGAGAGATATTTACACGCCAAGTTAAACCTTTGAAGCATTCTATTGCGGTTCATAGAACCCAATATGCAGTGTTCGATATCGTGTTTACCTTTGATCTGTGCTGCATAAAAGTTTAAGGCCGCTATTTGCAAATTCGTGATCAACAGAGCCCCATGTTCGAACCATTTACAAAGCAAAATACTCTATTTTTGGATACGGACCAAAATAGAAGTTTACTTAAAGCATAAGGGGGATCGGGTAGTATTTTTTCTTTATGTTTTTTTTTGTGTTATTCCCTACACTCACTTCTTTTTTTATAATTTCACTTTTATGTTACCTCTTCTATCCAACATTTTACATCAGTCTTTCTCAAAGTGGGCGATAACCTCCTTCTGGACGCTGGAGACTTTCAGGGGGGCAGTGGAGGCTCAAAAAAATTACGGGGCGTTAAGGGAATCTAGAGAAGGGACGGCAGATAAATTCGATCTATTAAAAAATTATCTACTTAATAGAACTGACCATAAACGAAGAATTAAAATTGAAATTCATGGATGGCTACTTCGAATTTTTGCTACAAAAGCGAATCCCGAAACTGTACCTGTGATTGTGATCGGTTGTTCAACGGTTTCTGATAGCATTCCCATAGTCATATTTGTGTAAACGTCACGGACATATGAATATATCTGGACATGCCCTAAGTGATAAAAACGTATTATTTCCCCCTTCCCATGGAGCAAGCTGGCTCCAAGGCGGAGCTCTAGAGGGGAGAGAATATAAAATATGTGACGTCATCATTCTTGTCGTGACCAGCGCGGAACTAACATTCATATATTTTACGAAATAACACGCCAAAAACGGTAGCTTGTGCTATACATTTATACCCACATATTATTGGACATAGCGAATGTGGGCGGTTCTCCAGTGTGCTAGTCGCTGGTTACAGGGGTAAGTAAATTATGAAACATTTGTAAAAGTGTCTTAACTACACACTGCAACAAAATATTGCTATGTGAATGGGGGCGAATCTTTTCGGGGCGAGCATTTGGCCTTCGAAAATATGTTATTAATGTGGCAAGCAATTCGCGCTCCCGTCTATTCATTCAAAGCAGATTTTGTTTTTAAGAACTAAATGGTGATATTATAATGCGAGATGCCTATATACTGTCAGATTGATTTTTTAACGAATCACAGTCTCTTCTTCCTCTCTTCGCCCCCCATAGTTTGGTTTTACCCCTCATCTGCATCTTCTGGTCTATTGATTTGGATGTCCGTGGTAAACGTGGATTTAGTGTTGTAGCAACGTTGTTAACCACTCAGGTATTTTGCCATTGTGTAAGTTTTTTTGTCCTAAACGAACTGAAATATTTGATATTTGCAAATATTTGATGAAAGATCAGACCAAAGAAAATGTAACTAATGATTTTGTTAATTATTTCTCTGACAGTGTTTGCAATATGTTACATAAATGTAATTACAGACAACTGCTTTTGAACCAGAGAAGATGCCTCACAGCATGTACCCACCGAGGGCCAAAATTGCTGATATCGAAAGCATTGTGCGGCAACTTAAAAGCTCTTCTCCTGGAATTGATAATATTAGAATGAGTGATATTAAGAAACATATAATAATTTTAGCTCCAATCATAGCCCATTTTGTAAATAGAATTTTATTTGAAGCAAAAATTCCAGATGACTTAAAATGTAATATTATCAGACCCATTTATAAAGGAGGTGATCACACTCTATTGGGTAATTAAAGACCGATTAGTATTTTGCCATCACTCGAAAAAATTCTTGAAAAATACATTCAGTTGAAACTAATAAAATATTTAGAAGATTTTTCTATTATTGATACAAATCAATATGGATTTCAAAAAAAAAGGGTACTGAAATGCTACTTCAAAAATTTGCCAGTTTCATAAATAATGATTTAAATAGTAAAAATCATGTATTAGTTTTATTTATAGATTAATCATAGAAAATTATTGCAGATACTAGAAATCATAGGAATAAGAGGAAAACTCCTAAAACTCTTTGAAAATTATTTGAACAACCAATGCATGAGAATAAAGCTAATGAACACTTTAAGTAAAAAAAGAAAAATTTTAGCTGGCGTTCCTCAAGGTTCCATATTAGGTCCATTTTTATGTATCATTTATGTATCTTTTATTAAGTACATTTTTAAACATGTAAAATACTTCGTGTATGCGGATGATACTGCATTAGTGATTTCTCGCAGTGATTTAAAATTATGTATTGAACTCTTACAAAATGATTACATTGAGCTTTTGAAATGTTCTCATGACTCTGGTTTAATCATAAATGCAAAAAAAAAACAAATTGATACACATTAGATCACCCAATGCCAAGGGAAATATTATTACACCAGAAATAAAAACACACGGTTCAGATTGTTTACATGTTGGTATCCCTGCATTGTGTAGGTACATGGGAACATATTGAAGTGGTTAAAGAATATATTTATTTAGGTGTAATTATGGACTGCTTTTTCAAATGGGATTTACAAATAAATAAAGTCTGTGAACGTCTGAGATCTATTGTTAGTAGATTATATAAACCTTAATAAGGAACTCCAGTGAAAAATATTATGGCTTTAAAAAAATATGTTCATATAGACCAATAAACACTGATTCTGAATATATAACTTTTATTTCATAATATTAAACGCAGAGTTTTTAAAAAATTATTAAAAAGTCCATTTTTAAACCTCTCCTCGAAACACAGTGTCAAGTTGGCATTACTGAAATGGTGAATCGTGACGTCACGCGTCACACTCACCCACTGTCACCTGGTGATCGCGTGTATTGTATTGTCAGTATTATTGTATTGACATTTGAATATGCATTTCAACATTTCGTGTTTTTGGTTTATTTTCATACTGTTTATAGAGATTTAGATAAATAATAGTTATTGTCTTTGTTGAAACATAATTTAGGCCCTCAACAATTTACGAAAAGGGCTATATTTGCGGACAATCTGGAATAAATTTTGCCTATTTGAGGTTAAAGTCGACACAAAATACGATGTCATGTATTTGCAATGAAAGAGATGATTTGTTTTTATATTGCACTTTGATTAAATACAATAACAGTAGCGGTGAAATGTGGACATTTTACCAATGTTTTTCTATATTAACAGCAGTTAATCTTGAATAAAAAAAAAATTCTCACACCGAAATGTCATAGTATTTATTGGCCATCATTCCACCATTTTAAAACAGGGATGAACTGCCCAAAAAAAATATTTCCCTAGATTTTGAAGTGAAATTTCCCTAGAATTTCACATTAACGCAATTACCTACGTAGCCACCTTTTTGTGTAACACTAATCCTGTTATATGTTAATTAATATGATTGATTAATTGGAAAGATATCGGAACTTGGTAAATATACTAATAATACTGTGCTTTTCCAAATAAAACACTCTTTGCTCCGTGAAGTAATAATTTAAAAGTACGAATACACTCACCACTGAATTAGAAACTGAATTCCAAATAAAAAAAAAACACTTTGCAAAATAAAAATCAACCGCAATCACTGAAAAAACGGAACTTAAAACATAAATAATTTTTTTTTTCAGAGGTCCCTTTTATCTTTTTAGATACATAGGGAACGTACCCATACTACGTGACAAACTTTTTGCACTTTTTAACCCCCCCCCCCCCCCCACCGTGACCAAAAACCTAAGCAACCCACCGCTCATTTGTACCAAGCGTGGTATTTTGAAGACCCCCCCCCCCCCGAACGTGTCGCGTAGTATGGGTACGTTCTCTAATATCATTTTGAGTTGTCAGTGTTAAAAATAACATTGCATGTAAGTACATGAACAATAATTAAGATTCATAGGAATCCCAACAAATATATATACGTATATATATATATATATATATATATAATACCAGTAATATTGTCATATGTAATAAAAAATTTGCCAGAGTTCGAAATTTCCCTAGATTTTGTCCTGATTTCCCTTATCCCTAAAAAATATTTTTCTCCTCTAGATCTAGGGAAATTTCCCTCGACATAACATCACTGATTCAATATGACAACTTGAAGGTAAATAAACTATCGGTGGATTAAAGACCATATCACCATATTAACAATCTACCATAGATATGGTGCTTTTCTGATGGTCTAGAAAAATTAAAACTTTGACAATTATTTTAACTATTAAAACTAACTATAAAAATAAAAATGCAGTTATTTAAGTTTGAAGGTCTTTATTCATTAAAAAAATAAAAAAATTGGACTGGAGTTCTCTATTCTATGTTCCAATATGCACACTTCGAATAATTTATTTATCATTAGCTGAGTCTATTATAAGGTACGGAATTACAGCATGGGGACTTTCCTGCAAGACAAATGTAAATCGTGTTCAATCAGTTCAAAATTCATTAGTTAAATTATTAGCTCATAAAAGTTTATACGAACAAAGGCACAATGTTCCGTACTTTTACCAGAATCTTAAAATTCTCTCAGTAAGAGCAATTCTGTGGCATAAAATTAATTTTCAGCATATGAATAGCCCTATATACATAAATAGACTGGACCACACTTACAATACTCGATTTACGAATTACGATTTAAGTTTGTATTAACACTTTTTGTGGTAACACAAAAAAATGTCTAACTGCATAATAAGTTTTATTTTTTAAAAAACTTCAAAGTAAAAGCACCCATTGACAAACTACTTAAAAGTAGTTTAATGGGACTTTTCTTTTTTCTGTAATATTTTATTTTATTTGATTTCCTGTAATATTATATAACTTTTTCTTTCTAATAAAAAAAAATAAAAATAAAAGATTTTTAAAAACTTTGTGTTAATTAATTGATGTTAATCAATTAAAGCTCTATTAATGAAATATTTCTGAACGTAGACGAATACTAAAAACCGTTTTTGAATGGTTATGAAATAACCTTTCATTATGTGTTGTCCTCGACACTAGGAATTCACCTGTATTGTGGAGGGCAATCTTCATTTTTTTATAATTTAGTGCGTTCTTTAGTTTTAAAATATCGGTTATGTAGATTTTTGTGATTTGCAATGTTTTACGTGAGAATCGACTGTTGTGTTTATTTTAAGGATAAGTGTATTTAGGGTATTGTATAAGTGTATATACACCTCTTCCTCACACTCGATAAATGCTGGCGTCCCGCAGGGATCGGTTCTGTCTCCGACTTTGTTTTGTTGCACATCGACGACCTTTTGTCATGTGCACCAATTCACTGTTACGCGGATGACAGAACAGTTCATGATAGCTTTTTGTTTGACAAGCCCCCAAAGGGCTCACAAACTCCAACAGCTCGTAGGGCTTTGAAGCAAAGAATGGACGGTTACCTCGAGAGTGTTTTCTCTTGGGGTAAAAATAATCTCGTTGAATTTAATGTTTCAAAGACCCAATCTTGTCTGATTACGTCTAAAAGGGATCGAAATGAAAATCTAGTCTCTTTCAACGAAAGCAATCTTCCGAACAGGCCCTCCATCGAAATGCTTGGTGTAACCCTAAGTGACCAGCTCAGGTATGGGGGCTCCTTCGAAGCCAGAGTAAAGTTAGCCTCACAGAAACTGGGCTTACTGTACAGGGCCCGCAGATACTTTAATAGTACACAACTGCTAACCCTGTACAAATCACAAGTGCGCCCCACTGTTGAATTTGGCAGCCACCTCTGGTGTGGAGCTCCAAAATACCTGAAAAATACCCTCGACTCTGTGCAGAAACGGGCGGTCCGTTTGATAGATTCTCCCATCTTAACAGACGGATTGCAATCTTTAGAGCACAGGCGTCGGGTGGGAGTGCTATCCTTGTTCTACCGGTATTACAATGGAAGATGCTCCGAGGAACTAGCATCATTGATCCCTTCAACACCGGTGCATAGTCGGGAAACACGCCAAACGCGTGCCCAACATTTGTACACGGTTGACATTTGCCACATGAGAACGGGTTGTTTCTTCGACTCGTTCTTGTGTTCAACAGCTCGGCTGTGGAATGATTTGCCGGCCTCTGTGTTTCCTCCTTCCTACAATATTGGTCTCTTCAAGACCAATGTTCATTCCTTCCTCTCCTCAAAAAGACCCTCCACACAGCATCCCAGATGACATAGGCCCTGAGGGAAATTATTTTCCTCAGGGCCTCCTGCGTGGAGTTAACGTAAAAAAAAAAAGTGGTCTATGATTATTATGAAGGGAGTCAAATTATCAGATATAAGAGTAAGGTTTTACGAGAGCAAATTAGATCACATTTATTAAATCGTATGAGTGTTTAATGTAAAGAATCTTATCTTTTTCAGCTTTTCGCGCCATGACTTTTCCATCAATTTTTTTCCAGATAAATCCTATCGTTTTGTGATGGCTTGTTTTTTGATTTTAACCTCTTTCATTCCAGCCGTATTTCGAAAAACCGCTCGGAATTTACTTTTTTATTTTTGGTCAATTATCGAGTTTTTGGTCCACTTATTGTTTTTTTTGTTTTTGTTTTTGCGATTGTTTTCTATTTACCAGATAATGTATCTTATTAATCATGTATATTGCGTGATAATATTGTAGAAGGGTTTTCCAGAATGGCTAATAAATAAAAAAGAGGTTAAAAAAACTCCCATTTTGGTAATAATATGTCAAAAAATATGACTCAAATATAAACTGAATTTATTACGTCTACACGAACCTGACGCAATGTGACATGACCCTCCAAAATATACGTAAGTGAAATCTTGTCACCTGAAGGAATTATTAAGTCCTATGCAAAAAAATGAAGTAAAATTCGAAGCATTTGACATGCCTTTTTTGCATAGCAAAAGCTCACGTGATTGAAGATTGTTGAATACGATTTTGATTTTTAAAGAATCCATTGGTATCTTTGTGGTTGATGCTGCAGACGGTTCCCCGGGCTGAGCCTTAGCTGTAGTTGGATGTAGTCTAACGGCATGTGAATGTCTTCCGGACGGACCTGGATTGCGGCTGCAATTGTTCTCACTATTTCAAATTTCGATTCATGAACTTTTGTAGAGACCCGAATATTTCTAGAGAGTCTGACAGTATTTTATGATCGGTTTCGGTAGTCTAGGTTTTTTATTACGGGACTTTTTTCATTCAATTCATTCAATGTTGTTTTAATATTCCGTTTTCTTTATTTTTTTCCAAGAGCTTGGATTGTTTAATTTTGTCAAAAAAATCATTATATTTCTCACAGAGAAGTGCCATAGTTTTTTGTCGTACTGCCGCTTGTAGGTTCATTTTAGTAAAATGTTCCTTTTTTAGTTCACCCATTTTTTTATCGATAAGTGATATTAGGTGATGTGTTAGATCTTCAATTAAACCCGTCGAATGTGGAGTTGAAGGTTATGTAGTAATATTTTTACGAGAATCGACATTTTAATTTTATGAGAATAAATTTGTGCTTTATGATTTGATCAAGAGATGTCGCTTTTGTTATAGATTGTAGTCAGCACGTCAATTTATTGAATTTTATATTGTTGTTTTGGTTATCTGCATAATGATGGGGTTGTATTTTAAATATATGTGAATATGAAAAAAATATATCTTTTGTTTATCGCTTAGCCAAAACCCAGTTATCAGGTACCAAGATTTATTTCGTATATTATGTCCTTACATATGAAATTGGCGTTTTGCTGTACTGGCAACTTGATCTTAAATATCTTCTCTTTGGTTAGCAATTCCAAATTCAAATTTATACAGCTATTTACTCATGTATTTGTGTTTCGAAAGTTATAATTCATTTGTTTTTTCCTTTATTGTTTTTTTTCTTTGCGTCACTTAGTTTACAAAATGGAAAACTTGAAATATCGCGTTACTTACGAGTACGAGTTCCACCGTGGCACCAGTGCTGCAGAAACGGCTCGAAGGATTAATGATGTGTATGGCGACGGTGCCGCAAAAGAAAACACCGTTGTGTTTTCTTTTTTTTGTGTCGTTCACTACAGCTTTCTTAAATCTGGCCAGATGATTACAGCAGATGTCTATTGTCAGCAACTGCAAACCATGATGGAAAAGCTAGCTGCTTAACAACCGAGGCTGGTTAATCGCTCTAGGCCATTGCTGCATCATGACAACGCTAGACCACACACTGCACAACAGACGGCTACCAAATTAGAGGAGCTTCAATTGGACATCCACCGTACTCTCCGGACCTTGCCCCAACAGATTACCATTTTTTTCTAAATTTGGTTAACTTCTTGCAAGGGAAAAAATTCAACTCCGATAGGGCAGTCCAAACCGCCTTCAAAGATTTTATTGATTCCCGTCCGAATGTTTTTTTTTATTAAAGGGATCGATGAACTACCTATGAGATGGCAAAAGTGCATAGATAGCAATGGTGCATACTTTGATGAAATAAATATATTATATTAAAAAAAAAAATCGACTTTATGCTACTCCCATACAAAACGCCAATTTCATATGTTAGGACTTAGGACCTAATATTATATGAACCAATTTACATAGTTCACTTATTCTATGTTTAGTTTTATTTATCCTTTTTGTAATTAGCATTTTACATCACATGTGACTCCTACTCCTTTCTTAGGAACATCACCATTACAGCTGAAACTATTTCTTTTTGTATGTTCATTAGGTTTGTTTGACAGATGTTATTGTGTCATTCATTTTAATTTTGAAATTGAACTCAAGAAATAACACTTAAGAGAGTTTTGTTTTAATGCTTTAATAAGGTTTCCGAGGTTAAAAAATGATCATACACTGGTTAAACATTTTCTAGTTGGCAGTTGCAAAGCTACAATAACTGTCAAGTGTGTAGGTAGTGATTCGATTAAAATGAATAAAAGAAGCCAGTAGAAAGCAAATTTGAGAATGGGTACTGTCGCCCCGGGAACCTTTATTGGATAACCAACACCTCTGTCATTAGTCACCCCAAGTGGTTCGCTACGTTTGGTGATTTAGCAGGGTTGCCCGGCTTCATGGAGTGAGGTTTGTCTAGTTCTTGGAGACGAATGACCAGGATACACTGAACCCGAGATTCCTACCCACTCCTTAAACCCGTTTCCTTCCCAGAACTCTCCTCTCCTTCCTTTCCCTAAAAAAACCCGCCACAGCATCCCCAAAGATGACATAGGCCCTGAGAGAAATTATTTTCTTCAGGGCCTTCTTTGTGGAGCTCACTTAAAAAAAAGGTTTAGAATTAGAAATATTAATTTTATTATTTTTACTTGTCAAATTTGTACATACAGTAGTATAAAATATATTTTTTAAATCTAAGAACTTTGTTTCATGTTTTACGAATAATATCGATAACACTTCACTATTTCAGCGAAAATATAAAATACAAACAGACCTACTAATAAACATATTTCAAATTTTACAACGCTGATTTATGATACATTTATGGTTGTTTATCAATAGCGTAAAAATTGAAACAGCTTTATTGGTAAGCCCCATAACCACGTTCTGATTAAACTACCTCCCCAGAATACATTAAAATATTTAAATCACATTTTTGGCCTACTCGTACATAAAATGTAAAAGTTAATACTTATTTAATTTGCTTGAGCATTCACGCTAGAAATTACATAAAAATATAAATTTGATTTAAAAACAGGTGTGTTAAGGCTCTATGGCGTGTAGAACTCGTCGTATGAGACATGCTTCAGGAAGGCTGCCACTGAGGCTGTTACACCGGTCTTCAGGCCCAAGGCCACAGGAGGAGCCACTTCTGTTAATACGTCCTTCCAAATCTCATTGAGTAGGTTGTTTGTGGTTTCACCTGGAAAGAAATACAAAAGCATGAGTAGGGGTGACTTTAAGGCCCTGCAACCGCGCACAAAAAGAAGAAGATGGAGAGATATGAAATTACGAACAATAGAGGAGCGCGCTAGTATTAAAAGCGACAAAATCGATGCGAAAATAGTGAAAATGTTTAATAAAACACGGCTCGTTAAAAATAGAGCAAAAATCTCGCAGGGGTTGTCTTAAACAGCATTTAAAAAAAACACTGTGAATTTTTTCATACTTGTAAAATAACTTTTGCACCATACTTTGCGATTTTTTTTCTATCGAGGGAATTTTTTTATAATTTGCGTTTCGGCGCGACGAATGTCTATAAAAAAAACATATATAGAGCTTATAAACTTCAAATGTTTAAGGGTGGTTTGCAAGAAATCGGTAGAAATTCGGGTAGCTGCGTCTTAAGCAGACTTTTATTTCTATTCCTTGGGTTCCTACTATATTTTTTTGTTCATTAATTTATTTAATATCAATGGTAAAAATATATAATAAACAGTGATTACAATTAAAAAATACAATTACCTACAAAAAACGATAGAACAAACAAAATTATTGTTGATTGAAAAGATTTGATGGCATAGCACTCTTGTACATACCTTCCATGCAGTTAAATAGATCTGCCACATCTGCGTGTTTATTAATAACTTCATGCAACCTAGGTACAAGCGAGTGTTTCGTATACTCAGTCCTGAGGATTTTAGAACGAGTGGTTCTCGTGGGCATACATAGTATGAAATTCAGTGAGATTAATTAAATTAACGATGTAAACAATTTCCAGACATTTTGTTTCGAAGAGTTTTAATTTTCGATGTACATTTTTTACTTCACATTTTAATTTTTCTGCTACCGGTTTCGACACATCCGTGTCATTCACTAGCAAACTTAACTTTTTCCTTCTTCGGACCATTTCACGACATTTTTGTGCTGCGTTTGCCAAATTGAAAGAATTGCTTTTCTGTCTTCCGAAACTGGTCTTACTTATTGAAATTCATTTATGAAAAACCAAAGGGACGAAAAGAAAAAATATCTATTTTTCCGCTGGCCTACAAAGTTGATAATATTTTAAAGGAATTAGATGAATAAATCTTAAAATTGGTTTCTTTATACTCCATGATTTCTAAGTTGTGTGTTTGGAGTTAAAAGTGGTGTTTTGGTATCCGGTGAATATTTCTGGTTTAATCGTGATTTTTTTCGGGTATTACGTCGGTTGCACTATCTCCTTCTTTAGCCAACTTTTCGAACAGGGAAGGAGGCAGCGCAAGGCGGCATAATACCCCAAAAATAAATCACGATAACACTTTGTGGCAATGAAAATATCAAGCCATATATTTTCTGGTTTAGTTTATTGACACCCTGTGTTATCCTTTCCCTGTATAGACATTATATTACCTCTACGTAATTATTTCAAAATATATGTTTTCAAGATATTTCTAAAAGTCAAATATTATTGTAAATAACGTGTCATAAAATTACTTCGCGTCCGATATGGCCACTGAGTGGAAAGATATCGAGGTTAGTAAATATTTCAATTGCGTAGCTCACCTAGTATTTTATCCCCGTTGAAGAGGTTGTCCAGTTTAAAGTTAGCTCTTCCAATATCGTATTTCACGTTGTCATTCGTAATATTGAAGTACTGTTTTCCATCATCCATGTTGATCAAATTGTATTCGAAGAAATACTCGATTTTCACGTTACCTGAAAAAAAAGATAAATAAGATTTAAAAAACTGTGATACTTCGAGCTACGTGTCACATATGGCTCCAGCGTAGATAGATCTTGGAGGTTTTAGGTTTAACCGACAGATGACGGTAGTGTATAGGGTCGCCCCTCCATGGTAGGCACCAAACAGGGTAAAAACCTCAAGAGGGTGTTAGATATCATGAGCTTCTTTGGCTTCATGGCGCCTTGGAAAGTCCCGAAGCGGACTGTTCCAATGTCGTCTGCTAAAGTGCTAAGGGCGGATCCTACCTCCAGGCCGTCCTATGCACTCGTTCTCGATTATAATAGTTTTAATCTAAATAAAGACACAGTGAGGTTGTTTTTTTTGTTATGAAGAAGGAATTATTACTTAAAATTAATCAACACCGAGTTGTAAACCCTGAGGAATTGAACATTGCTCACTAAATATATGGGTTTTTTTTAAACAACACTAGGTGTTTTAAAACAAAGTTTTTATGTTATTTTTTCATGTGAATACCTCACAAGAGTCTCAGCTGCTTCTGTTTTGAGCCAGTGAGACTGTAGCATCCCCAATCGGGGTATGTTGTGAGGCTAAGGTAGTGGGGAGAAAAAAAGTGCCACAAAATAAGTTTGCTGTGTTTGAAGAAGGAATTTTTTCATACATTCACAACAAAAACGTTTTATGATTTTAATGATTTTCCCGAAATCTATTTCTTCATTTATTTATTTTCCGACCACTCGTTTTTCTGCTCATCTACCTCACATGCCAAAACCACGGCAAACTGTCAACATGGCAACTGAAACGCGACTGATAGTCGCACTGCAAGCACTGTTAGTTGCCGCGTCGCCCTTGACAACTGGACTTTAACAAGTTTCCTGTGTGCGGAACGCCAATGAAATTCGCGAATTCCTTTCCTGTTTATAGCGATTGTATCTTTTTTGAACTTTTTTGTCAGTTTCTCCATGAGCGGAAGGGCTAAGCGTCCCTTAAAATAGATTTTCAAAGCTCTAAAATAATATGAGTAACCAAAAAAATCCACTATATTTACGAGGTTTTTCTTTTGCTTTGAAAATATTTTAATATATTCTAGATTAATATTAGCGTTACTTTTAATAACCGGGATCTTGCCGGGAAAAACTAATACATTCGTATTTAAAACGATGACAAAAAAGTTGAGAGAAATTTTATGCATTGATGCCAAAAGTTGTGTAAATATTTACGAAATATTATATTTAGACTGAAAAGTTATTTTCACATTTGTCGTTTTTCTAAGAACCAGTTAATAATTTTCAAATTTAATTTTAATTTTTTTTACTTGAGATAAAGTTCCAACTGCTCACAAATGGTAATCCCAACTGGTGAGGGTTAAGGTTATGAGGAAAGAAAGGAGATGGAGAAGAGGAAGGGATGGATGGAAGGATGCAAATTAATCAAATAAAATTTAATTGTTCACGCCGGGATTTGAACCTGTGACCTCCGGATTCTTTTCTTTTTCTCGCATATAGTCCTTACTTTTTATTAATAATGATTACAAGTTTCAATAAAATGCATATTAATAATTATTTTAGTCGAAGTTAATACTAAGTTGCTCTAATTCTAATAATTAGTGGTCATTATGGACTACAATATTTTAAGGTAACCCGACATTTGATCCGGCGACATCTGGTCCGGCGACAGTTGGTCCGGCGACATTTGATCCGGCCGACATTTGATCCGGCCGACACTTGATCCGGCGAACATTTGATCCGGCGACAATTGATCCGGCGTGATCCTTTAGAAGATTTTTTCTTCAAGTAAAAAGAGGATATACGGCCGTACAACCAAAGTCGATGTACTTATATCTGAAGGCATCTTGAGTGAAAATCCGCTGTAAAAATATTTTTACTAACAATAATTTCGACTCTCCGAAGAAGCATGCGGCAATTCAAAATACGACATACTTATTCGTGCAGTCAGTTTAACAAAAAAACCGTAAAAGATTCCTACTTGCGTACAACTTTTTTATCTGAAAATTACACTAGAGACCCAACTGCTCTCAACCGTCTCGAGCCAGTGAGTGCCAATGGCATCCCCAATGTTGGTATGGTGTGATACTGAGGGTAGTGGGGAGGGGAAGGAGATGTGGAAAACGTACATGGCTATTCAGATCTAGTCACGTCATTTCAAGTAATCCGATTAAACCTACATACACCGTACACCAGCGAACAAATTACAAAAATCATATGATTAAATATTTTATTATTTTATTTTTATTTTTTAGAACTTTTATCAAAACACAAGTGTCCCAACTGCTCCCAACCGTCTGGAGCCAGTGAGACTATGGCATTTGGCAATTTGACCAAATGTCGCCGGATCAACTGTCATGGAACCATATTTTAATTAAGTTGCAGCTAGAGTTAACTGCAGAATTGCATAATCAACATAATCTGCATAATTGTAATAATATTCCGAATACGTTTTCATTCTGGTAATAATAAAAAAGAAACATGTTAAATTCTGCAGTTTGCTCGTAAAATCACCAAGAGGTTATATTTCAACAAATATTACAAAATGGAGACAGAAATATATTTTACTTAAACAATATAAAAATCTAAAATGACCTTATTAGTACAGGAAACATTCAAATCTAAAGGCCCCAGTCCACGTTGGCCGAGCGCGCTCGGCGAGTGCGTTGGCCAGATTTTTATGGTACCGTTCACACTTTGGCGTGTCTCATTCTGCGTTGGTCGCTGGATGGAGAATATACTTGTACAGCGCGATGCGATGTATTCTGTATGTAGCCATCAATGACTCATTTTTTTTAAATTCAGTTAGTGGAATATTCATATTATCTGCTATTCTACTCCAAGTATCATTAACCTGAAATACTTTTTTTGGTAGGTATACTTACAGACTACTACTATAGAACAGCACAATAATATTTCAAGAGTTTTAAATAACCCATCAATATCGATATGAATTATCATTATTTAGTGTCCGACCGAAACAGGACTTTCCACCGAAACCGTAACCGAATCTTCGGTTTTTAGACATGTTAAAAATCGATTGTTTATTGTTATTTGGCTTATTGTTTGGACAGTTAACACGTGTTAAATAAGTAAATAAAAAACAGTGATCGAAGTATGTGAAAAAATAATATTTACGAGACCAACAAAATTTATAAAAAATAACAAAACAAGTTAACTCAATTTGGGAGACAGGAATGGGTACCTTCATTGGATAACCAACACACCTGGCATAGATCACCCCAAGTGTTTCGCTACGTTTGGTGATTAAGCAGGGGTGCCCGGTTTCATGGGATGCGGTTTGTCTAGGTTTGATGACTAGGACACACTGAACCCCAGATTCCTACCCACCCCTTAAGCCCTTTTCCCAGAACTCTCCTCTCCTTCTTTTCCTTAAAAAACCCTCTACACAGCATCCCCAAAGATGACATAGGCCCTGGGGGAAATTATTTTCCTCAGGGTCTCCTGTGTGGAGCTCATGTAAAAAAAGAACAGTCCAATAATATTTCAACTCCTTCGAACACCTCTCACCCCAGAAGATAGGTGGAAGCTTGAGTGGCAATCAGCCCACTGAGAGACAGCCTGGGTTCTCATTGCCTCGCAAACTCTGGACTGCCATCAATAGAATAAGGTGCTCCCATAGCCGTTGTGCTCACATGATGCATAGATGGGGCCTAAAAGAGTCGGCGACGTGTGAATGCGGTGCGGTGCAGACCACCGAACATGTGGTCAACGAATGCCCGCTCCATTCATTCCCCGGCGGGATTTATGAGGTCCACAGGGCAACGCCTGAGGCCCTAGACTGGCTCGCAGACCTAGATGTCCCCCTCTGACCCCCCACCATACGAAAGAAGAAGAATAATATTTCAAGAGGTTTAAATAACCCATCAATATGAATTATTATTATGAAAATTGATATTTTTTAAATCGGTCCAGTAGTTTTTGAGTTTATTTGTTACAAACTACAGAAATGTAAATCATTCCTCTTTATTATATTAGTGTGATTGTCATTACTCTGAAATCGCAACCAAACATCTATTATTTAAAATATATTAATTGTGATAATAATCAATTAGTCTTAACATTTCCTCATTACTCCATGATGCCATGTTCGTGAAATAATTGTTGGAACAATTAAGCGCGACAAACAGCGTCCACTCCGCGTATCTATGAACTGAGCGCTCGGCCAACGTGTGAACGCTGTTTGCGGCTTTGCTCCAAATTC
Source organism: Limnephilus marmoratus (assembly GCA_917880885.1). Taxonomy (NCBI): domain Eukaryota; kingdom Metazoa; phylum Arthropoda; class Insecta; order Trichoptera; family Limnephilidae; genus Limnephilus; species Limnephilus marmoratus. The sequence goes on along the minus strand of OU862921.1, from coordinate 19,391,882 downwards.
CTTTGATTTGTGCACGAAAAACCGACACCGCGAGCGTTGGCCGCAAACACCAAATACACATAAATTGGCCCAACGCACTCGCCGAGCGCGCTCGGCCAACGTGGACTGGGGCCATAATAAATAACATTCAATGGTAACTTACATTGTGTATTAATTATTTCCGGTCCATAAATCATCAATAAAACTTTATAATATGTTACGTCTGCCTTATCCAAATTCAGACAGTCATTAATAATTGTGTTGGGGCTCTTCAAGAATAATAATTCCTTAGTTACAATCCGATTTAAGAGTATTATTTATCTTGCGTGTTTACAATATATTATTTTTCTGGGTCACACGACCGACTCTTACTGTCTTCGAATTAAATCTGAGTGAAATGTTATAAACGGAATATATTAACTCAAATGTAATAACTGTCCCTCATTTTATATTGGAAAAACAACTCGTAATTTTGAAATCAGAATCAAAGAAAATTTAAGGTGTCTTAATAATAATAATTTTTCTTAATAAAAACTAAAAAAATATACGTTTAATCAATGAAGCAAGCGAAGAATGAGAAACAGTAAAATCAATTCTGAAGTTCAGTGAAAAACAACTGGCAAATAACGATATTAATAACAGACACTTTACAGAACTTCAAAAAACTATCTCTGAAATTTGACGAATTGTTCTAATTCTGTGAAACAACTGGCCCATAAGTTTAATTTTTCTAACTAGATTTGGTACCATATTTTTCACGGGTCTGCGGCTGCGCTAGTAAAATTAATAATTCAGCATTCAGTAAAGGTTGCCTATTAAACACGGTATATTGTTTACATAATAAATATCTGTTCATTCAGAATACCGCTTGTAATTAACTTTATGCATATTGCTAATTATTGTATTGTATTACAATAGTAATTAGCATGAAGTGTAGTAACCAAGGGCTTGCTTTTATTGTTTTTTCCAAGATTTATCGATATGAACCACGTTGTTTATTCAGGTATCTGCGTAGAATAGTAAGTTATCAAATGAATGCAAACCCGGTAATTGGATGATTTCATTCAAGGTAAAGATATACAGATAATATAATAGGTACAACAGTACGTACGATTTTTTTAATGACTACTACAACACGTATATTAGGGTGTGTCTAGGGATGCAACGATATATCGGAAAACCGATAAATATCGATTTATCAACCCCTAAAAATATCGATATTTATCGATTTTGATGATATGCCAATATCGATATATTAATATCGAAAAACTCAATATATCGTATCGAAATATCGAAAAATCCGTCCAAATTAAAATACCCACAAAATCGTGTAAAATTCTATTATTTTATCTTTCTGCTCTTGTAAATACTCTAAAAGTAAACATTCCTGAGACATGGCAAGAGATGCAAGATGTATATTAGGGTGGAGCACGGATGTATGAAAAAAAATTTTTTTTAAGATTCAGAGTTCTAAGAGGGGGGGTTTTGTGCCTTATGTTAAAGTAAAAATACGTGGAATTTTTCATTTCATTTGATTAAGATCTTCTGTCTCCGCAGTGACTTCAAAAATTGAAAATTAAGGTAAAAAAGTTTAAAGTTTATAAGGCGATACATTGTGTTTAATTTAGTGGTAAGTAGCTGTTAAATGATAAACAATATATAATTAAGATATTTATTAAGGCATCGATGTAAAAAAAATGAAATTTGAAACAAACTCGAAAAATTATACATTTATTATTTAGGTTTAAAATCCTTTTTAGTTTCAAATTTAGGCATTTGATTTCGCGATTCCAGCTTGGCATTTATTGCACCTAATTGCGACTTTCTTATCCACTGAGAAATGAAAACCTCCATTGTATTCTTTAAAGCTCTTTCAACAGCTTGGGTATGGCAGGGAAGCCTTATAAACAATAGTTCATTTTCACCACCAGATTCAACATTCTGAATTTTCTAGTCCAATAAGTTTTTCAAAATCGGTGGTTCGGTTAAGTTTTCCTGCCAATTTATTAAATCACTATATGTAGAAGCATTAAAATCTAATAATGGCACTTGAAACAGTCTAGGTGTTGGAGGTTGAGTAGTACTGCGTGCCTTTAGTAGGGCTGCCAGCTCTCTAACATGTTTTTTTATCATCTGTTATCATCGCAAGAAGGATCCCTTCAGGATGGCAAAGTAGCCGTTTCTTTGGATAACAGGATCTATAATTTTTTTTAGAGTTTCTGGCAGGTAACTGGAGGCCTTAATAATATTGAACAGATAACACGTGCCATCTTTGCATGATGATTTACTTTTAATTGAGAACCAAAACGGTGCGTAAACTTTGACCACAAAAGTAGCCAGAGTTTTCAAATTTTCAGATGGTTCTTCAGTAGATACATACAAACGTAGTCTTCGGTGATCCAACGGGCATGTGATAGTTTTTCTGGAGATTTATTGCCTAGGTCTTCTGGAAAATCATCTGAAACTACAGCCGAGACAATTTTATACAAGTACTGTTGGTCTGGACTCAGATCTTTGGCCATTTCTGGTAGCATTTGACCTTTGATGCGTTCAAAATTTTTAACAGGCAGTTTTTTTACAGGTTTCCAGTGATTTTTCCAGTGGACCAATATAAGATTTAGGTCCCGAAGTACACCCATCGAGATGAAAAAAAGATGTCTCAAAGGCAGTTCGTTAATGTGGAGTAAAAAAATTATCCACTGAAGTGGTTTTTGTAGCCTTTTCTCAAGCAGTCTTATAATTCCAGCATACTTTCCAGTATTCATTCGTACCATCACAATCAATTGCCATAAAATCTATCTTGGGAAACTTCTTTATGTAACAGAAACCCTGTTATCACGGTATCTATTCCTTTTGCTGTACCAACATCAGGTACCACGTATCCCATGTAAATGGATCCCGGCTCTTGAATCAGTGAGATAGGTTCATTTTTGGAGTCTTTTCAACTTCTTTATAGCAGTTACGTCGATTCCGCTGATTACCATTACCCGAGACGTTCTTTGATTGGTCAAAAAAGTTTGCTCTTGTTTGGGAACCTTTTTATCCTTAGGATATATACATTGAGCGAATGCTTTGTACTTGCATACTGAAATATCAAAAAGGATCTTATTGCTTTTCTGAAAACTATTTAACTTGTCCAGGGAGAGCCTCTTGGTAGACTTGAGTAGATTTTTGCACTTTAAATGATATGCTTTCAACATTTGAACGATCCTTGTTCGCGTCAATGTAGGAATAGATTGAGTGTGCCATATATTTTCAATTTCGACATTACTATATCTGCTATCTCACAAAAAATGGTTCTTTTGCAGTTTCTGATTGCAATTTCAGTTGATGTCTCGTCCACTCATAATAGTATTTTACTGCATCTTCGTAAGCAGGTAGAAAGTTCTCTTTCATCTCACAAACATCACCAAATAGAGGACATTTGAATACACTTCGAGTTCTTTGCATAGTTGCCATGAAAGAATATCGAACGTAATTTTAACAACAAACGAGCGTGCGACTGATCCGAGCCTCGAACAAATAGAGCAAGCAAGCTAAGTATCACCTCCCGCGCTTCCTCTCTCCCCTTTACTTAAAGTATAAAACACAAATTCGAACTTCTTTTTATTTTGTGTCGAATCTATATTTATACCAAGTAAACTTTCTTGATAAACATTAGTATGTTTATTCAAAAATATCGTACATAAACATGACCTCCAATTAGAGTGTAAAACCGACTATTTTCGTAAATTCAATGCCGTTGCGGAGGCAGTTACCCTAAAAAAAATTGAATAATATTTTACATGGCTTAAATTAAACCTAAAAGGCACCAAATTTTTACTCTTACATTACCGTCCAGTGAAAAAAAAGAATTCACTCCTACCTAATGTATATCCCAATCTGTTTAAAGTGGCAATGAGTCATCTACGAATTGTGGCAGTGTTGCTTCTGAACGTCTATTTTCAAAATCAGGAGCCACTATAACTCAAAGCAAAAACCGGCTACAAAGACTGTCAAAGTTATTATTTTTAAGTTCGATAGCTGGAACAAAATAATAGAATAATATTTTTTTAAATAAATTTATTAAAAAAAAAACATTTTATATACCTGTCTTAAATTTATAATTATTCATATAGATAAGTATAAAAAAATATATACCTACATAAAAAATCGACGAACGTTTCATATAACTAAAACTAAGTTGAATTTCTATAAGCTTTTATAAAATAAGAAATATCGATATATCGACCTACTAGACCGATATATCGATATATCAATATCGAATTATTTCGATATATATCGATATCGATTTATCGATATTTTTTAATAATTAGATAAATCAAAACAAGATATTTTTCCCATACAGTCGTGACACACTTGGGGATGAAAGGTTAGCAACTTGTAATTTCATGATGCCAGAGCTCACAATTGTATACAAAAATAATCGCGGGCATGCGTTGTTCTGAAAACCGAACAAATTAGCCAGAGGGTTTGATGAATAAATTGTGAAAATAGCACAATGTATCAAAAAAATATTTACTTTGCGCACGCCCCTCAAATATACAATATACTATACTTACGCAATTTTGTTAGGGCTTTTCCCTTTCCAGTCAGTGGAATAATCAGCAATCTTCCGCTCAGTTCATATTCCGAGTCTAACTTCAAGTCTCCAAACAGCCGCACTGTTACTCGTTTTTTGGCTTCATCAATGCTGTAATCAAAAATATTTTTGTGTCAGTAAATGTTGTTACTTTATTGAATAAGTTCCAAAAGTCACAATCACTGATATATTCTTGCCCTTGGCATAAAATTTGAATTATCTGGGACACAAAAAACGAGTCATACTGGTTTAGATAAAACCTGTGAAATTTTATGATAGCTGCATTTCAGATGACTCTCAGTTTTATACAAAAAATCTCAAAGCCATTTGATTCAGTAATTGAATTACCTCGTCGAATTTAATGTTTCAAAGACCAAATCAGGTCTGATTAATTATTATTAAAATCTAGTCTCGTTTAATGACAGTTATCTTCCGAACAGGCCCTTCGTTGATATGCTTGGTGTAACTCTAAGTGACCAGCACAGGTATGGGGGCTCCATCGTAGCCAGAGTTAAGTTGGCCTCGCTGGGCGTACTGTACAGGGCCGTAGATACTTTAATGATACACAACTACTAACCCTGTTTAAAACGCAAGTGAGCCCTACGGTTTAATTTAGCAGCCACCTCTGGTCTGGAGCCCCAAAATACCTGAAAAAAAAAAACCCTGGTGACATGCAGAAACAGGTGGTCCGTTTGGTAAAATAACCTATCTTGACAAACAGATTGCAATCTTGCGTTGGGTGGAAATGCTGTCCTTGTTCTACCGGTATTTCAATGAAATATGCTCCGAGGAACTAGTGTCATTGATGCCCTCTGTACCGGTGCATAATCAGGATACGCGCCAAAGACTCTCCCAACATATTTACACGGTTGTCGTTTGTCTCGAAAAAACGACTCGAAAAGACACTCCACACAGCATCTTCAATGGCATAGGGCCTCGAGGGAGATTATTTTCCTCCTGTGCAGAGGCAATATAAAAAAATGTAAAATAAATTAAAGAGAACAAATAACGCCAATGAGAAAATGGTGCGACCTTGTGAACCAAATACTTGGGTCGGGTCATGTATTTAGAATAACTGAATGTATGATTCAGTATATGAATATGGATGAAGCAAGGAGTGTGTGCCGATAGTTGTATGGCGATTTACCCTCTCTGCCTACCCTTGCCACGAAACGGCGTACTGGGTAGTTAGTCAGTTTTTTTGGGTTATTTTCGATTACTCAAGCCTGATTTTAGGTGGTGCTAAATTATTATCATCAAACGCACTAATTTCGGCTGTGGATCTGTCTGTGAGTGATTTTAACTCCGGTTCATTGATCTCAGATTTGTTTTGAATTTAAGTGTCATTTCCCAAATCAGAACTGATTTTGTGGAGAATTCAGACAAGCGATAAAGTACCTAGGTATCATCATTTGTAATTTTCGTAATAAAATTGCAACAGTTGTGTTAAAAAAATCGGCAAACCATAAAGTATGTACCCACCTAGGAAATGATATTAATGAAAAGACAAATAATTTTGTTTACATCACTTTTATTTATATACATTTGATCCTGATGATGAGAACATCGTTCACGAAACATGTTGATTGAATCATAGTTATTTGTCTTTTCATTAAAATAAATTATGCCATCACAAAGCGAAAACCTTTGCGAAGAAGTTTTCTTCGAAAAATAATAAAAAAATATTATTTTAATTATTCATTTGAATATTGAAACTTTTCTCTTTTTAAATTCTCAGGTTTAATATAAATTAATAAATTCTGATTTGGCGAATTTAGAAGGTACATAAATATTGTTTTCATACAAAAGTAATCTGATACCTACCTATACCAAGTAACAATCTAATACCTACCTATGTTTAGTTGTTGTCTTTTGAATATTATGGCGAATTTGTCATTTAATTTTTTTACCTAGTAATAGTCACAAGCATAATGTTCTTCATGAATAAAATAAGTGGTACGTCGTAAACGATATTCTCAAGAAATTGTTTGCCAAAATAGTCTGAACATTTCACCTGAATTTGTCACTCTAAGCTGGCTTTCGTCTAGTGTTCATTATAATACAATGCTTAGATTGCGTGACGTAGGTAATATGGAAACGGAGGTGGCGGATGTATTTAATTGTTCTGGATGTACGTGCAAGAAGTCCTTAATAGCCAATCTCTGGAAACTTTTATGTTTATTACGGGCATACGAATTCTGAATATTTGGTAGGTTCATAATATTCACATTTTTTTACAATAGCTCGACACAGGAGGCACAGAGGAAAAGACAAGCCCTCAGGACCTATGTCATCCTTGTGGATGCCGTGTGGAGTGTCTTTTTAGAAAATGAAGGAGAAGAAGTTCCTATAAAAAAGTGTGAGGAGTGGGTAAAAATCTGGGGATATTAGAATGTCCACGAGTAAAATACGTATGAGTTCATAGAGCCCTTAATGTGACTTATTATTTAATTACCAAAAATGGTGCTATAAAAATCATCCAATAAAAATTATTATTAGTATTATCCCGCCCACTGCGGTGTAAAGCGATGGCTGGAGAGAGTCCAGTTTTAGAGGTCGAATGGTCTCTCTCAACCAGTTTCTACCGATCCGGCCCGCTACTAAGCTGGTGGAAAGACGCATCCCCAACCAAGAACTGGACAAAACTCACACTATGAACAAGAGCACCCCAACTAAACGATCGCTAGCAGTAGCAAACCGCTCGGGTGACCTAGGACAGAAATGTTGGTAATCCAAAATGGTTACCGGGACTGTGCTACCCATACCTGCCTTCCAAAGAGAGTGCATTTTCTATTCGGTCAAAATGTTACAAAATTATTATATTGAGATCGTTATACAGGGTGTTGAGGGACCTACATATTTCTTTAACTAGTGATTCCTAAGATTATTTGTTAGTAAGTCGAGTACGTCCCTTAGTATCATGTATAGTTTGAAGTTGCAAAAAAATTGAGACCATACTACAAGGAATGGGAAACATTCTCGCAATCAATTAAAATATAAAATTTTCGTACTTGATTTTCTTGACCTCCAATTTTCCCACGCCGGTCATGATGTTGTCCCTGAGCACAATCTTGATGCCATCGGGCCCGCTGCTTCCGAAGGTGCTGATCTCCTTGACCATGAGCGGCTCCAGCGGGGGGATGCCAAGGGCGGGGTCACCCTTTGCGAAGGTCGGGGACACCACCCTGGCCACGCGAAGGGCACACTCGTTAAGCTTGCCAGAGCGGGAACAAGCCCTTATGTAGGAGGCTGGAAGGGAGATAAATCAATCATTTAGTTAATACACAATTAATCATAATAATTTAGGTTGTTTGTGAATAGGTAAATTGGTAAGTAATGTGAAATATTCCTGCGTGACGCTAAAATTATTCAAGTAACAACATTTATAAAAACATCACAAGTACACGAACATTATACTAGACAGGGCTGGGCAGTATTTGAAATACTTGTAATTGAAATACGTATTTGAAATACAAATACGTATTTTGTATTTGTATTTCAATTACTTCCTAAAAATGTATTTTGTAATTGGTATTTCAATTACCTGGGGCTGAGGTATTTTGTAATTTGTATTTCAAATACTTGTGGCTTCAAAATACATTTTCAAATACATTTAGCGATCTTAATAATGATAATGAAAAATAAACTGACATAGATAATACGTAGACTAAAAACGCTAGAATCCAAAGCTATATGTTATGTGTGTTAATATTTAGAGTTGGCAACACGTCCTGTGCTATAATAGCACTGTTATTGTACATTTTCTATCATATTTGTATCATATTATGTAATGCTTGTCATTGCTTTGTATTGTACATTTTTGTGTCATAGTATTAGATCAAGCACTATAGGAATAATTTGACTGAATACTAAACTATTTTTAAGTTAATTACAGTAGAGCGCACATGAAGTGAAATAACTAGTGTCCGACCGAAACAGGATTTTCTACCGAAAATGAAACCGAATATTCGATATCTGTCTCAGTTTCGGCCGAAACCGAAACCGAAACTTTTTTAGACATGTTAAAAATCTATTGTTTACTGAAATTCGGCTTATTTTTTACACTTATATTCACTATAAAGTAAGGACTTCATAAATTGAGTATTATAGTTTTAATTGCGTTTACAATCACAACATTTTTTTACATTAACTCCACATGAGAGACCCTGAGGAAAATAATTTCGCTCAGGGCGTATGTCATCTTTGAAGATGCTGTATGGAGGGTCTTTTTGGGGAGAGGAATGAGGGAGGAAACAGAGGCCGGGTTCCACAGCCGAGCTGTTGAACTCAAGAATGAGTCATAGAAACGACCCGTTCTCATGTGACTATATAGTATATTTCAGATAGCGCCGTGTACGGAGACTAGCATTAAAAAGTAGTATGTATATCAACAGGGTACTTGTGGTTTCGTCACAATTACGTAGATTGTAAGTATCTCCATGAACAGAGGGCCTTACACCAAGCACATCAAAGGAGGGACTGTTCGGAAGATCGCTTTCGTTGAAGGAGACTAGATTTTAATTTTTATTTACACGTTTGAGACCTCCGTAGTCCAGTGGCTAAGACTCTTGACTCACATTCCGGAGGTCGCGGGTTCGAACCCGGCATGCGCAAATAAATTTTATTTGATCAATTTGTGTTATTTCACAATTAATTCATTTAAAATAATATATAGTATATTCGCGGCATGTTCCAGAGTGGAAGATACTATCAGTATCGCCCTGGTGTAAGACCACCATTCAGAATTGAAACGTTGCTTGAAAATGGCTTTAGCCGTGTTTAGTGACCAGATCTGAATAGCCAGGTACTTCCCAACCTTCCTCTCTCTGTTTCATTCTGCTCAACATTGCTTCTATGGAAACGCACCCTTAGATAAGGGCATTTACGAGAAATTATTGCAACCAAAGGTTCTACTAAAACCAAATGTATTTTGTATTTTGTAATTTGTATTTGATAGAAAAAAATGGTTAAAATACTGTATTTTGTATTTTGTATTTTAAATACACGACTTGAAAGTATTTTGTATTTCGTATTTTAAATACATGCGAAAAAGTATTTTGTGATTTGTATTTCAATTACAGCAAAGCATGTATTTTGCCCAGCCCTGATACTAGACAACACAATAAATTGTACACAAATACTGTCAAGTGGCAAGAAAAGTATTGGCTACGAGGGAGTTCACATATATAACCTCAATCCAGATAACCTAAAAACGGAAAAGAATATAAAAACCTTTAAAAAAAACTATTTAAACTTAAGATGTTGGAACAAAATAAAAAATATTACTACTATTCTTGTACTACTCTACTTTATACGCTCTGTATTTAAGTTAAGCAAGCGAAATATTATATTTCTTTTAACTTATAAATAATAAAAAAAAATAAAAATAAAAGTTCAATGAACTATAATTTTTCACAATTGGAACTACTTTTGCGAATATAGTACCCACTTACCAAAATTGTTTTATGAATTAATAATTCTTTATTAGAAATGCACATGTTTTTATGTTTACATATTTAACAGATGCTTGGATTATTTTAAAGGGTTAATATAATGCCCCTGGTTTTACTGAACTATATCCAGTGGACCAGTGACGATTCACCCACAAAAAATAGAGAAAAAATATTTAAACCCAAAATACGGTAAAAGGAAGCCTAAGTTACTTCAATTTAAATATTACCACATCATTAATTTAAAAAGCCTATTTACAGGCACTTCAATTTAAATACGACCATTTTTTTTATCAGTGCCCGTTGATTACGCGCCAAACTACTAGCTACTAAACAACATTAGGCCTCCTCTACTGGCAGGTACAATACTGGCAGAGGAGGCAGGCGTAGGGCCCGCCTCAGGGAGCCGCTGATTTCATGTAGGCGGAGAGGGGTAGGGAAGTAACGTTGAATCGAAATGAACGTCAGCCGATATGGTCACGTGTTATTTAGCTGGAGGCGCGTCTCAAACAACGAACAGTATCGTGGTAGCACCTCATCGATCACTTACAAATACGTTTTTGTACTTACATATATTGTGTGCCGATTAATTAACTGTTAATGTTACTAGTATAATGCATATTAGGTAGTTATAGTTTGCGTAGATAGTTAAGTTGTTTATAATTAATAGTTTATTGTAAGTTATTCATAATTTGACATTGATGATTGATTGTGTTACAGTTCAATGCACAATTATCAATATTGACGTAAGTACCTACTTTACTTGCTCGTGTTTAATAGTTTAATGCACATTATTATAACATTATACGTTTTTTTAGATGACGTAATTTTTCAAGTTTGCTAATATTCGAATGCTAAATTTCTTCTTTTCAAAGGCAATGACACTGAAGCAAATATTATGTTTATAAGTGCTTTTAATTTAAACACAAAAATCCGGAAATTTTATTGTCCCGTGAGTAAAATGGTCCGCCTACATACCACTTGGCAGCACAGACGTACTGGCTCAGCTGAGGAAGACACAAAAACAACATTTCCGTTGATTCAACGTAAACCTTGAATGTCTCAAGAGACACGTGAAATGTTTCTTAATTTATTCATGTCACATTTTTACTTTTTTGTGTATTACTTCTGTATCACATTTTTCGTTTGAGAATGGTTAATATTTTCTTAAATGATATATTACAATTTGAGGTTTACACAAAAAGTCATTCGAATAAAAAAAATGATTGGATTTTTTTTTTTAATTGGACTAAAAAAGTTAAGGTAAGTTTTAAGATTTTCACGGTCAAAAGCATTTTCTTTATTTGTTTTTGGGGTGTTATGCCGTGTTGCGCTACCTCCTTCTTTAGCCAACGTTTCGGACATCGTTGCAGTGTCCATCATCAGGTGTCCATGATCCGGTAGATTTCACATCTGCCGGATCTGCCCTGATTATGGACACTGCAACGATGTCCGAAACGTTGGATAAAGAAGGAGGTAGCGCAACACGGCATAACACCCCAAAAACAAATAACGAAAATAAAAAAGTTAATGTTGAATTTAATCTTCTGCGTGTAAATAATGTCTTCTGAAAATCATAATTAATAAATTCGGAGAGTAAAAATGTTATATTTTCTTAATAAATGTTCTTTTAAATTATTGTGAAAATTTGAACATTCTGTGACATACTAAATTCGTTCTGTTCCAACTTTGCGAAATATGAAACGCGAATATTATTTTTTTATGTTAGCTCCACAGGAAAACAATTTCCCTCGGGGTTTTTGTCATCTTTGGGGATGCTGGGTGGAGGGTCATTTTAGGGAAAGTTCTGGGAAGGAAAAATATGAATGGTGGGTAGGAATCTGGGGTCAGTGTATCCAGAATTAACGGACGTATGAATCCAACCCTCCCATTGCTGTGCAAGGTGATGTTCCGAGAGCGTCCTGCTGGAGAGGTCAAAAGGTCTCCCTCAACCACTCTCTTACGATTCAGCCTACAACGCAATAGGTAGGCAGGCGCATCTGCCGATAAGACCTAGTCAAACCTCACCCCTTGAACCCGGTCTAAACTGCTAAACACTTGGGGTGACCTATGACGGAGATGCTGATTATCCAATAAATGGCTCCTAGATAGTTGGCTAGAAGAAATTTCTGTCTGGCCTATAAAATTTTTTTATTTAATTATTACGTTCTTGCTTATATATATATATGTTCACAATGTATTGATTAAATAAATAGGGACATCTTCAAAAATAGGTATTTTGACCTTTACCGGTACGCCCGTATAATACATCAGTACCATCCGACCGAGACGGTTCGACTAATTGCTTAGCGGCACCAAAATCTGCCGACCACAACCATTAAGCTGTCTATCGCTAAAGTTCCTGTCAGGCTAGTTCCGGAATGTAGGCCGGTTCGCCTGAATGGAGAACCCCTAGAAGTGTGATTAAAACATTTTGAAAGAAAATTGTACTAATGACGCCAATTTACACTAAACTTTTCGATGATGATTTTACTGATGACGCAAGTTTATAGTTAAGTAGACTTTTCCATGATGATTTTACTGATGACGGCAGTTTACATTAGATTTTTCTATGAGGATTTTACTGATGACGCCAGTTTACACTAGACCTTTCGATAATGATTTTACTGATGACACCAGTTTCCATATATTTTTCAATGATGATTTTACTAATGATGCTAGCTAACACTTTGACGGCCAGCGTAGAGCAGCGGTAAGGCGCTTGACTCGCATTCCTAAGGTTGCGGGATCGAATCCCGGCGGCGTGGCAAATAAATTTTACTTGATTAATTTGTGTATTTCACAATTTATTCATTTAAAATAATATACAGAATTGAAACGTTGCTTGAAATGGCTTTTAGCCGTGTTTGGTAACCAGATCTGAATAGCCAGGTACTTCCCCACCTTCCTCTTCCCTATCTCCTTCCCTCCCCACTACCTTCAGCCTCACAACATACCCCAATTGGGGAAGCCAGAGTCTCACTGGCTCCAGACGGGAGCAGTTGGGACTTTGTGCGGTATTCATGTAAAAAAAAAAAAAAAACACTTGACTTTTCGATGATGATTTTACTGATGACGCAAGTTTACACTAGACTTTTCGAATCCTAGATAAGACTAGACTATATTTTTCTATGAGGTTTTTACTGATGACGCCGGTTTACACTAGACTTTTCGATGATGATTTTGCTAATAACGCCAGTTTACACTAGACCTTTCGATGATGATTTTACTAATGACGCCAGTTTACACTAGACCTTTCGATGATGATTTTCCTGATGACGCCAGTTTAAACAGACTTTTCGATGATGATTTTACTGATGACGCCAGTTTACACTAGACTTTTCGATGATGATTTTACTGATGATGCGAGTTTACACTAGACTCTTCGAATCCCAGATAAGACTAGACTACATTCCAATTTTGATGTCGGGAATGGGTACTGCCGCCCCAGGAAACCAGTCATTGGGTAGGTCACTCCAAGTTTGTTCGCTACTTTTGGTGATTTAGCAGGGGTGGCCGTGATCATGACATGAGGTTTTCCATGCCTTGGCGTTAAGTGCCGGACTACCAACGAATCGGGAGAAATTGATTGATGAGCTCTCCAGCAGGAGTCCATCGATTCATCGCCTTACACCGCAGAGCGAGGGATGTATTTATTCGACCAACAGTCCCAGACACGCTGACCCCTAGTTTCTTACCCACCCCTCACACATTTTCCAAAAACTTCCTCCTTTTCTTAAAAAACCTTCCATCCTCAAAAGACACAACATCCCCAAAGATAACATAAGCCCTGAGAGAAAGTATTTTCCCAGAAGTTAATTACAATACCTACCCAAAGATATTCAAATACAGAAGAGATATGCTATGGTGTCCGCGCAACTGTCGCCGGACTACGTGCTAATTAGCGTAGTTTTCATACAAAAAGAATTTGTTCATTTCGTGGATTTTTTGAAAATGTGCATTAATATTGGTTAACAATATATTTTGAATAAGGAAAGAATTCGTTCGTTTAGTTTAACGTTCGTTTGGTTTATTCGTTAATTATTTGTTCTTTTAGTTTATTTGTTAATTGGTAAACAATATCGGCGACACCCGGAAGCGCAGACCCACATAGTAAAAACAGCAGATAGCACATCTACTTATATTTCAATATCTTTGATACCTACCTAAGACCGGCCAATGGTTGTTTAAAATTACGAGACAAAATATTTCAAAATTTCTATTTATCTAAATATTTTATTTGATCGAGGAATATTGGGTTAAAGTTAGGCACTAAAACACGTAGGCGAGTAACAACCCCTTCAGTGCTATTTGAAGTCATTGAAGGAAATGAAGGCGATCTCTCATAAGTGAAACTATGTATGAGAATAGTGTTTGAACTTGCTTCAGATCTATTGGCGTTTCAAGGTCTGGATGTTATTATGTACGAGTATTGTGTTGGTGTACAAGTTCAATGACATCTACGTGATGGTGTACCATCAAGGCTTCTTTTTCATTCATACGTCGGCTCTACACGTCCAAATTATCTAATATCCATTTCTTTATCTGAAAATCAGAAATACTAATTCAAACGTTAGATTCCAATTATTATTTTTAATTGATAAACTAATGTTTAAGACAAGATTTTTACGCATAGCACAAAGGGTAACAATTATTAAAAGTAATAATTATTAGCCTGAAACAATCATCTACATTAAAAAAAAAACTCCCGAGAAAAGATACATGCCGCCGACGGGACTCGAACCCGTAATAGTTGAATGAAACACTAGTATGTATTGAATTATTTTTCGTGTAGGAGATAAGCCGACGTAGCTCAGTGGTAGAGCATTTGACCGGAAATCAGAAGGACGCGAGTTCGAGTCCCGTCGGCGGCATGTATCTTTTCTCGGGAGATGTTTTCAATCTAGATGAGTGTTTCAGGCTAATAATAATATTACTCATGATAATTGTTAGATTCCAAGTTCATTTCTCGGTTGTACCGTTAAATATGTGTGTTTTTCTAATTAATACGTTTATATTGTTTCAATAAACAAGGGTTAAACATTTCTCGAATTATCTCTATCTCTATCTCTACATCTCTACATATTATAAAGTAAAGTCCCCCGCGCCATCTGTCCGTTCGCAATAAACTCGAAAACTACTGAACGGATTTTCATGCGGTTTTCACCAATAGATAGAGTGTTTCGCGAGGAAGGTTTAGGTATGTAATTGTCAAGGATTTGTGTAAATTTGTTGAAACATAACGATAATTGTTAGAAGTGTCGGAAAAAAGAAGGTGTGGAAACGTTTGACAGCGACTGAAGAATTCCGATTGTCATATTTCAGTCGCTGTCAAACGTTACCTGTCATTCTGTTACCATTTAAAATCTCCTATCATCAGTTTGTCAGTGCGTGAGAACTTTATTTACTGTTTTAATATGCCAAGGAAAAGACGAGCTGACATAGATAGTCGAAGTCTTTGACTTTGACATAGATAGTCGAAGTTTGAAAGATGAGAGATGTTGACATAAGTTTTAGTGCAGAGTTGTGTTAATCCAGTCAAGGTTAAGATTTAATCAGGTAAGTACAAACACAAACAATCCGCGCAAATATGCAAACCGGTAGAATTAATTTACTTCAAGGATAATCAAACAACATTTTAATTAGGAAGGTTCACCTCTTATATCATAAATCTCAAGTAATACAAAACAATTTTCCTTGAAATTTCTTAAGCACATTGTAAAATATTCTGATAGAGAATCAAATTAATGAAATGCTAAAAATCATTTTGTTATGAAATATCCTCACATATTCACAGAAATAAAATAAAATCCATTTAGAGGAAATCGTGCGGCGTTTTGTCCATACAAACGTATTCTCCAATTTCCTCTCTGGATTTTGATATTGGTGCAAATATTTTTGTGATATAAAGTAGATATCGACCTTTAGCGCGTCGGTATGTTTCGTTTTTTTGATAAGTTACTTCTGATATGAGTTAAAACCTTCCAAAAACGTTAAACTTGCCTGGTTTGAACGCCATCAACAGACGATCAGTATGCAAACTAGACAATATATTTTTAAAAAAGTCATAGAATATTTCCTCACTTGACAAAAAAACTTAAAAATTGGTCCGGTTTTGGAGGACTAAATGGTGTGATGAATTGCATTAACCAACAGTGAAAATAAGAAAATATTGTAGCTTCCCACTTTAATTCAAAAAGAAAATACCAATTAATTATAAAACAGACACACCTGCGACATCTACCGGTTCAAAGTAAATTGAATTCTTGTTGACGATAGGGATCTACAATTAAGTAGATTGAGATAAGTATTGATGAAAAGAACACAGAGGGTGCTAGAAATCATCATTAATCAGCGTAATAATAAATAGTTGAAATCAACAGCCAATCAGGTCTAAGCAGAAAGCTATAAATAACTAATGAAACCAATCACAGAATGGAGGGCGTGTTCAGATTTTGAACAAAGAAATGGACTTTGAACTAAGCGATTAACCTGAGATTTATTGGAAAAAATATCGTCATCAACCGAAAGATCAATACACTATAATGTAAACAGGGTCTCACGCTCGGTGCATTAGATACGATGACCCCAGATTTAAGATATACAATCAGTACAATGAAGGTGTTGGCAACCGCCGTTAACGAGCAAATTAATCCACATTATGTTGGAAAAACTAGACAAGAAAATAGCAAGAAAATTATGATCAGAGGAAGGTTAAAGAAAAGACGTGT
Source organism: Limnephilus marmoratus (assembly GCA_917880885.1). Lineage (NCBI taxonomy): Eukaryota > Metazoa > Arthropoda > Insecta > Trichoptera > Limnephilidae > Limnephilus > Limnephilus marmoratus. Next base: position 19,375,140 of record OU862921.1, on the reverse strand, counting down.
AAAACGTAAGAAAAGCTACTGTAGGGTTATTCAGCCGTATAACGAGTACATAGAAAGTCAGGGAGACCAGATTGAAAGGAAAGTGTACATTTTACATTTAAAAGGAAGAAAAACGCTGGAAATTAGGGACGTCACTCTTGTAACGTCAGGGAAAACGATTTGAAAAGGAAATCTAATGGAAAAACTGGACGTTTAAACGGAAGTGTTTATTGAACAATATAAGATTTCGACTTAATTTTGCGTTTTCAGACGAGTTTAAATAGATATCGTTATATATTTGGAATAGGGAGGTCATACTGGTTACATTGCATTAGGTAAATCAAACAAAAAGGAATTGTTTTCCGTCAATTGTTTGACGAAAGTACTATGGAAGATAGGAAAGTTTGATGATAGACGTAAACATTATTTGAGTTGACGACCCCACACGTGATTTTGTTATTAAAACAATCAGAAAACGAACACGGTTTTAGGCGATTAAACCCATTTTAATGGCTTTTTGGACGATAAAAATTATCATTGGGCATAGGGACTGTTTATTCAAACTAAAAACGATTAGATTTTACGACCCTCGAATAAACGCTGAGTTATCGGTCGGTACATCGAAGTCCAGACATAAACACATGTCAAATTTTAAATTAATGTGAATTCAGGGAAGAAAGGGACGGAAGTTGGGGGAAGATCCATATGAAGTAATAAAAATTGACATATATTTAAGGGCCGAAGTGGAAGTATCTCCTATAAAAATGTGGTAAACGATATATTAATTAGTAACAAATAGAAAATGAAATTTTCTATTGAGGCAGCAAACATCGAAAAACGATACGTATATCAGAGTAATGTACGGTGAAACTATGGGTGAATTGATACGGCCAAAGAAAGCAAAGAAAATCTTAAATTAACAATTAATAAAATAAATACGGCTGGAAATATAAAAAATCATATAATTGTGGAAAGCTACATGAGAATGAATGAGGAAGAGCAAAGGAAGAACATCGTGAATAAAAGGGAAATAAGGGAAAATATGAAAATTCAAGTCTACGACATAATTAGAGACAATACAGTTCAAAATTGAATTGATCCATATAGGTGGCGTGAGAATAAGAAGGAATTTAGAAAAAAGAAAACTGGAAAACGCACATTAAAGGTTTTTGGCTTGAGTTTTTCATGTTCTGGTAGCGATAAACAAAATTGAGAATTATATACAGTTTATTGAAGACGGACCTCTTACGAATTGAGAAAAAAAAAATAACTAAAAAATTATGAAATTCGAGCTAATTTTGTATAACCAACAGACAAAGGGTTGAGGGGCATTTTGACGTAATATCGCCGGTCCGATCCTGGAAAAATGTTTAAACGAGAGAGGGCATGAAGAAAATCATGAAAGGTGGAGCTAACAGCAGTTAAACAAAAAAGGCAGAATCGATATATGAAATCTCGAGTTGTTATAGGTTAAATTCGTGGATCAAAGATAGCTTAGATAGGCCATTCTAATCCTGAGAGGGGTTTAAAAGACAGGACTTAGTGAATTTTCGTTAGTCATCGGGGGTTTTGAAAAGCGGAAGTTTGTGAGACGTGACGTGACGTTTAAAGCGGTTATTAATTGAAAAATTGTCTAAGTGTTAAAAATTTTTATGACTCTGAAATAATTGGAGTCAAGGCAATAGAAGTGATTTCGGACTTAGTATAATCTAGTGTTAGATAAAATGCATTTTAACAGAAAGTTCTAAGTGTCCAAAGTTTGGTATTAAATTCAGTGTAAGAGATTAGTACCATTAATAATAATTAATTAGATTCAGTGAAGTGATTAAATCATAAATTTAAATTGTGTTAGTGAAAAGTGTGGTGTTGTATTTGGCAAATTTAAAAGCAGTGTTTAGTTAAATTTTAGGACTTAATACTGGAAAAAAAAAAAAAAAAAAACATATCAGTAATAGTTCCTTAAATAAAGTGAAAATCGAACGTAATAATTTATCACAGGATTAATCTAGTGTTAGATAAAGTAATAATAATAAATATGGACTTTGGAATAAATAATACAAATTATTAAGTGTTGTTAAATGAGATTGTGATAACTTGATAATAATTATTATTTCGGAAAGTTTGAATAAATAGTGAAATACGTTATCTTACTGCAAAATAAAAGAGTTCGGTGATACAAGAATTAAATAATAAAAATAAATAAAAAAATAATAAAATAAATTTGTTAAGTTAACCAACGGGTTTTGAAAATATAATACATTTTGATTGATAAAGATTAGTCATCAATTAATTCAGTTTAGAGTCAACGCAATAATGAAATAATGAATAAAGATGATTAATCTAGGTAGTTAGACAATAGCTGAATTAGGTAGAAAAAAAATATATAAAAGGTTTGTCGTGTTGAACCCGACAGGAGTGGACCTTTTGGGGTAAGTCCTTACAAAGTATAAAAATTTCTAGAGACATGAACGAGGCAGAGGGCAGCTGATCGTCGGTATAAAATTTTATATTATTATAACAAAATATTATTTGCTTAATATGTGATATGTAATTATATATAAAATATTATATATATAAAATAGATATATTTATATATATATATATGTATATATATATATACCAAGAAAGTTTAATAAAAAGGAAACACATTTATATTAAAAAGTAAAGGTATCGATCTCGAATACCTATCTTTGCATTTATCCGTAACTATTTAAAATAGTTATGTGTTTGATAAATTTCCAAGTCAAAGTTTTGTATTTATTTAGTATATATATACTATTTATTATAACTTCAGCTAATATAAAATGATCAAAAAAATGAGTTATGATATTAGAATTTACCTCAACTATAATAAAATTATATATATATCTGTGTATTTATGTATCGAGACAAAGTATATGTATGCATTATAATTATATTTATCGGGGGAACAGGTTAGACCTCGGCGAAAAGGAAATTATCACTATTAAATTCAGAAGAAAAATTTAGGACCATAAATCTCACATTCAAGAATGTTTTAAAAACAAACATCTCATGTTTGGAATCTAGGTCACGAAGCCAGTGGGAATGTTTACATAATTGAAATGGTTTATAAAACAACTCGGTCATTGGGGCACTGGGTCAGATGCTTTTAAAGGAAGATGTACCTGGGTCTTTAATAGGTGGTTGATAGGTATTAGTATTATAGTAGGTTGGGTTATTATATAGGTTATTATATATTTATTAGGTAGTTGACAGGTATTAATATTAACTTGACAATGGGACAAAGCCAAGAAATTGCACAATTATAGAAAATTTTTAAGCACAATCTTTAACTTGAACATGAAGAGATAAATTTAGGATTGAACAATTTGAAAGTAATTAGATTTATTATAGGCTAGTCAAACAAAAGAACTTGAAGAGTATCATTGGACATTTGAGAAAAATTTTATGGATTAACTACTCTCCTAGGTAGCTAATAGGAACATCAAACCTTTGGAAAATCACGGGTTAGTTTAGAAGTGTATTGAAGAATTACATGGAATATTCGAGGAGAAAATTATAGAACAATTACTCTCGTAGGTATCAATCATTTACATGAAACAGTTGACAAATCACGGGATAGTCAAATAAAAGAGTATTGAAGAACTACATGGAATATTCGAGGAAAAATTTATAGAACAATTACTCTCGTAGGTATCAATCATTTACATGAAACAGTTGACAAATCACGGAATAGTCAAATATAAGAGTATTGAAGAATTACAAGGAAGATTCGAGTAAAATTTTGTGAGGTAATTACTCTCATAGACATCAATCATTTACAAGAAGCAGTTGGAAAATCACGGGATGGCCTAATAAAAAGTATCAATCAGTTACATGAGACAACTGGAAAATCACGGGATAGTAAAAAATTTTACCAAAAGTTGAACCTTGGGGGAAAATTTGGAAAACAGTTCAACAATAGGAGGCAGTGGTCGCTCCTTAAATACAAGGACCATTAACCAAACACATAATAGAGATGGCAATCTCTTAAATAAAATTGCCAACCAAACAAAACAAAAAGCTTGGAGTTTTGGCGAATCTCCAGAACATATCGCCAGATAATTGCTTATTATACTAGTATCTATTAATATTTCCCACTTTTAATATGTATATATTCGGTCATCGGTTAAGGTTTTGTGCAGAATTCCTTTCCACGAAATCCGAGCTCGGGATTTGAGACTGGCTAGACTCAAAATTGCGGGTTATAATCCTACCCAAACGTATGTTTACATATATATCTTTCTATGTACTGTACATTGGATGATGTGGACCCGCTTACAATTAGCGTTTTAGACTCGACAGAGTTACTCTCACATCATTTCTTGTACGTAGAGCGAGGATTCACGACCCGTAACTCTACACAACACCGTGAGTATATGATTGCATATAGGACGAAACCGGTTCGCCCTAAGTAAATAGTAGACCTTGGAGGAGATGGAATTTGGGGGTTTCGGGACTCGAGGAAAAGCCTGAATAGAGTACACGACGACATGGAAGATTGACAGAACAAGGTACTAAGACCCTCTGGAAAATCGCGTCGGCTGACTGTGCGAAGTTCTAGTTGATCTTTGACCATCCTGTTTACTTGCAGGAGGATAGGAGCCAAATTTTCGGCAGAAAAAGGGTATTCTGAGTTCGTCAAATTTGCAATCTATTAATTACATTAACCTACTAAACCCATCTTTATATGTACCTTATAGCAGCTGAATCGGATTGGAGAGATGACAAGCAGATACAAAACAATCATAATCAAATTTACTAACAATTAACCATTTGAGTCATACTTAATTATTTGTTCAATTAAACATGCGTAATTCGATTAGTACAGGTTATTTACGAGTTCGTTAGGATGTAGGAAAACATAATAAGCGACGGAGGAAAGTTAGTTCATTTAGAGAAACTATTTAAAGTTAGATTTGCAAGAGAGAGACCAATACAGTTTGAAACTCAACGCTCTGACTAGAATCAAGAAGTTACCACAAAGAATGAAAGTAATTAAAGTCCCATATCATAAATCAAAAAAATTACACAACGTTTGATGGAGTTTAATTACAACATAAATACGAAAATATTTACGTTCAAGGTCGTAAATAACGTATTAATTAGTTAAGTACATATATCTCTAAAGGTATGTAGTACAAGGGAGCTTTAAGTAAGCTTTCTGTAGTATCAAAGAAAATAAGGGTCCAATTTTCATGAAGGCTTGTGTGACGTAGGGAAGGAATTTTCCATCCCTACTACACACATGCAAAGCCTTAAAGATTTAAATATCGATCAGAGCCAAAAGAAAAGTTCAAGAAAACTTGAAGGGATGAAAGAATTCCAAAAATAGAAAAAAAAAATCAAAAGAGGTAGAAGAGAGAATTATTACGACTGGTGCCAAGTGCCCAGGAGTAGAAAAAGAAAACAAAATCAGAATCAAAAGAGAAGTATCACACTGGTGCCGTGACCAGGAGTAGAAAAAGAAAACAAAATCAGAATCAAAAGAGAGAGAGATTATCACACTGGTGCCGTGACCAGGAGTCAGAGTTATACAAGTTTGCGTTGAAAAACTTTATTGGTCAATCTATTGTAAAAACTGGAAAAAAAAATAATAATAACAAAATTAGGACGTATCATAAAAAAAAATAAAAAAAATAAAAAAATAAAAAAAAAGTTCATTTTAATTGAAGTGAAAATAATTTAATAAAAAAATCAGAATAGTGCGACGTTAAACAAACACAGAAAAATTATTTATAAAGAAATAAATAAACATAACAAAAAAGAAAAAAAAAAAAAGTGCTAACGAATAAACTCTACAGTTTAAAATAATTTTAAAAAGTGTCAATATAAAGTGTTAAATCGAGTGACCGTGAACTTGTTAATAAAGACCCCTTTCATTTGTTATTGTATACAAAAGAATTTAGGTCAAATATGCTCTATGTAAACAAATAGTCAAGACAGGCCATAAATAACAAATATAATGAGTTAAGAATTGACATATCTGGGTCAGGAATGTTAACGACCGTAATGTAAACAATGTGATTCGAGATAACGCGCGGTGTTCGTAAGCATCGAAAAGATTGATAAAAGTCAACATCGAGATACTGATAACAAAAAAAAAAAAAAAACATCTAGCATTTAAAGGTGGGACACATCGAAAACGACACGCACCACTTTGAGGCATTATAAAATAAACATCTGTTAAAAATAATATCAACATTCGGTTTCGATAAAAGAGGAAACACACTTCGGAGATAAAAGGGGGAACTTATCTACATAATGTGACCATTGTTTATAGATAATGTTATGTTTTGTATGTGAACATTATCACATAAAAAGACATAACATAAAATATAAGGAACATAAATATAGAATACATTTTAAAAGGGTTTGGTGGAGCTCATGTTGATGGGAAAAATACATTCATTCAATCGGATCGAAATGAGAAGTTGAAATCAGATATGGCGGTGTTAAACAGTTGTCAATAGGTATTTACCGATTTGAAAATACTCGATTATTAAAATTGCAGTAAATATGTTTATTTTGAGGAGGGTAGAAATCAACGAATACAAAGGGATCTATGACAGTTGTTATGAACAACGAAATAGATTTTGCAAATTTAATGTAAATATTGAAAAAAAAAAAGATAGAATAACATACCTAAATACTTGATTGGGGATAGCGTCGAATTGAGAACTTCTAATATCGTAGACAAAGGTTTATGATAGGTATATAACCTATTTAAATGAACATTTGATTATTCGGACTTCGAAAAAAAAAAAAGAGGTTTAACTCTAAAAGTGCGAATTCAAAAAGATTTTGCGAAAATATCAGTGGATATTGCGAAATCCTAAACAAGATTTTGCGATAGGTATTTGCAAATTGATGTGCGAACATCTGTTTTGATAGGTATTGCGAATTCTAAACAAGATTTTGCGATAGGTATTTGCAAATTGATGTGCGAACATCTGTTTTGATAGGTATTGCGAATTCTAAACAAGATTTTGCGATAGGTATTTGCAAATTGATGTGCGAACATCTGTTTTGATAGGTATTGCGAATTCTAAACAAGATTTTGCGATAGGTATTTGCAGATTGATGTGCGAACATCTGTTTTGATAGGTATTGCGAATTCTAAACAAGATTTTGCGATAGGTGTTTGCAAGTTGATGTGCGAAAATCTGTTTTCATAGGTATTGCTAATTCAAAACAAGATTTTGCGAAAATATCAGTAGGTATTGCAAATTGATGTGCGAAAATCTGTTTTGATAGGTATTGCTAATTCAAGGCAAGATTTTGCGAAAATATCAGTAGATATTGCAAATTGATGTGCGAAAGTCTGTTTTGATGGGTATTGCGAATTCAGGGCAGATTTTGCGAGAATATCAATAGGTACTGCAAACCATGAAGGAGTGGTTGACATTCTAAACAATGAATAATTATTGTTTGAACGAAAATCACGGGATATTTATTAACAATAGGGTTGCAATATTCATTCCGTTTTTTTAACAACTACCTACATTCAATTGAAATAAAGTGTGCGTTTTAGAGTTGGATTAATTCGGGTTGCAATCGTTGTGCAAATAAAAATGATATAATTGAAAATAATGTGTCTATAGGGGGGCAGGTTCCAAAAAAAAAAAAAAAAAAAAAAAACTTTTCAATTACATATAGTCGATATTTAATTCGATAATTTAAATTCATTAAAACGAGAATGGCCGAAAAGAGGAAGGCGGATGCGACAGAAAGAGATGTTGGAGAAATATCAACGGAAGATGAGCTTAGAAACATATTCAAGCGTTCCAAATATTCTACATTGCGTGTGGAGAATATGGGAGGAGACAAGGGAGCTCAGCCAGAAGGGGAACAAGGCAAGGTTGAGAGGGAGTGTGGAAAAATAGATTTTCCACATGAAAATGATAAACCAATAATTTCACAGGAAAAACCCGAGGAAAAGGAACAAAAAATCGAAGATAAGATTAACGAAGTAAAGGAAAATAAAAATAAAAAAGAATAAAAATTTAAGAAAAATAAGAAAAACGAGAAAATTGAAAAAAAAAAAAAAAAAATATATAGAATAAGAAAGGCAACATTTACATAAATAATTAAGAATATTAAAATAGAGATTGTAAGGTTGTCGCTTAGTAAGGAAAATATAAACATTAGCCGACGAAACTCGGAAAATTTAAGAAGATGGTGGGGAAACGTGGAACAGGAAGGAAAACACAGGCTTTAGTGACAGCAATCGGGGAGAATATCTCAGCCGAGACTTCAACAGTGAACATTGGAGATGTAACTACAATTATTCAGGCAGCTTTAGCACCGCTCGTCAATAAGATGCAGGAGCTCGAGAAGCAGTTGGAAAAACCAGCAACAGTGGCGGTGATAGGAGAGGATAATGCGCAGAAAAACGTTCTCCAAGTCGTGGAAATGTTACCGCAGCAGGAGCGACCATCATTCTCCGGCGGAAATCAAAATCCAATTAGTTTCCTCGAGGATTTAAAAGAGTACACTAGAAAAGTGAAACGTACGGATCCTTTAATTGTCGTACGAGAGAATTTAAAAGGGGAAGCCAAATCGTGGGCGAAATTGTACAATAAGCGATGGGAGACTATGTTAGATTTCGAACGAGATTTTTTAGCTACCTATTGGGGAGACATTAAGAAAAATGAAGTTCGCCGCCGACTTGCAGAGGGGGTATATGATGCCAAGAAAAATATATCCATGCTCACTCATTTCGCAAACTATTGGGAACTTGCTAAGGCTTTGAAGATTACTGACACTCCGTTGGGCATAGTCGACGAAATTATGAGGCATTATCCGAAGGAAATTCAATCGCTATGGTTTTCGGGACAATCAGGAGACGAGATTGTCGCCGCTGAGTTTCTTCGAAAACTAGATACAATGGTATGTACGCCAGAAGAACGGAACTTAAAGAAGAGGAGTGGGGAGGAAGTTAGCAAGAAGGACAAATACCGTGACCGTTACCACGCCATAAAAAGGAGGATACACGCGATAGAAAGTGTGGGCCAAGGCGTTAGTTGCAGCAAATGCACCGAAGTTAGCAGTTCACCAAAAGGAAATCCTACAATACCTACAACCGGGAAGGAGCTAGTGGTCGCAGATAATTCGGGAAACGGACGGGGGTTGATTCATTAGTCTCCATGGATACGACTCACACAGGAGGAGGGACGCCGGCGCCAAGACACAACACTGCATTGAAGATTATGATGAAATGGGGGTGGAATCCGACGAAAGGATTAGGAAAGGATGAACAAGGAATGACTGCCCCAGTAAAAGCTGAAAAGTACGTAAAAAGACGGAAGGATGGAGCGGAAGAAACGAGAACAGAGGAGGAAATGCGTGTGGAAGTATGCGTCAATTCACTGCAACATATAACTGACGAATGGAATAAATTGGAAATGATTGAAGAAAAATTGGGTAGGGAAGTTAGGGGTTTTAACAACATTTTTGAGGACCGAGATTATGAGGAAGTAGAAAAGGGTAGCACTTTACCGTTATTACCGGAAGCCAAAGCATATATAGATAACACGGAAGTTCATTGTTTAATAGACACCGGAAGTCAGATCACGTGTGTAGCACAAGAATTCTACGAAAACTATTTGACTGATGAAACGCTTTATCCGATTATGCCAGTAACAGCAATACAGATTAAGGTAGCTATAGGACACAAAAGTCAGAGAATATCTAGGTTGGTTTTAGTCCCACTACGATTTGAAAATGTTACAATAAATACGCCATGTTTAATAATACCCAAGTTGATTAGGCCCGTTATATTAGGTATCAATTGGTTGGACGAATACACAGCTGAGTTTAAATATGGGGAAAATAGGAAGTTGAAAATAAAAACAGAAGTTGGTAAAAGGGAAATAGAATTGGTAAATTCATCGATAACTTATAGGAAACCTAAAGGTGAGATTAGCAATCAAAATTGCGCAAGTGGAAAAATAATTAGTATCGAAGTAAACCCCGAAATAAATGATACGGCGTGTCTCGAGCGTAGAATAACGACATTTGTGTCCGGGCTAGATTTGGAGTTAAAAGGGAAAGAAGGGTTGGAAAAGATTTTAATCAAACATAAGAATGTATTTAGAGACAGGCCGGGTCTCACAACTTTGTACACTCACGAAATAAAGATGACGGACGAGACGCCCTTCGTTAAGAGATCTTATCCTGTACCTTTTGCTTATAGAGATAAAGTTGACGAAAAAATTAGAGAATTGGAATTACTAGGAATCATCAGTAGGGAGGCCACACAGTTTTCTAGTCCTCTAACGTTTACTTTAAAAAAGGACGGAACCGTTAGGATTCTTTTGGATGCCAGGTTTTTAAATACTAGAATGCACGCCGAAGTAGAGAAACCACCATTAACTTCTGAGATAATACAGCGTTTTCATGGCGTAAAATTCATCACCACGATAGATCTAAATTCAGCCTACTTCCAGATACCTATCAGTCCAGAGAGTCGTAAATATACCGGGTTTGTGTACAATGGGAAATCGTATGTATACAAGGTATTGCCGCAGGGGTTAAAGACATCAGTTGGGAGTTTCTCAAGGGGAATGGACAAAATCCTCGGCCCAGGACTGAGAGAATTCTGCGCTAATTACTTGGATGATCTAATAATATATACGTGTGGGAGCCAAGAAGATCATTTCGAACATGTAGACGCGGTACTTGAGAGGTTAGAGGCAGCAAACATGACTTGTAAACTCGAAAAATGTCAATTTTTATTCACAGAAGTGCGTATGTTGGGACATATTATAACGCCTTTGGGAGTTCAAATGGATCCGGAAAAAATAGACGCGATTAAAAATTTTCCGGTACCCAAGAAAATCAAACAAGTTAGAGCTTTCCTTGGACTTTGCAATTATTACCGTAGATTCGCGAATAAATATGGGGAATCAACACGTGTTTTATGTGATTTACTTCAGAAAAATCGAACTTGGAGGTGGGGTGACTTAGAACAGCGTGCATTCGAGAAGGTGAAAACATTATTTTTAGAAACAGTTATTTTACATCATCATGATCCAAATAGTACATATTATTTACAGACAGACAGTTCGGGATTTGCAATAGGGGGGGAGTTATACCAGCTAGATAACGAAGGAAACCACCACGTTATTGGATTTATTAGCAAAGCTTTAAGGGGACCAGAGTTAAAGTGGACCACATCGGAGCAAGAGTTGTGGGCGATAATATATGCTCTACATAAATTTGAGACGTATTTAAGAGGAGTACATTTGATAATAAGAACAGATCATCAAGCGTTGACGTTTTTGAAGACATGGAAGATGTACAGTAGTCGCCTAACTCGGTGGATTTTGTATTTAAATCAATTTAACTTCACTGTAGAGTACGTTAAAGGAAAAGAAAATATAGGACCTGACATTTTATCTCGTTACTCTTGTGATGCAGAAAACGTGCAGGAGGAGAAAAACACATGCCCAGAAATAGCAGCTTTTGCGGTTAAAGGTAGACAACACATTCGAAAACACTTAGAAAATATAACAGAACTACAGAAACAGGACACATTCTTGGGAGAAATTTTCGGGTACTTGCGCAAGGGAAAATTCGGACCACCGACAAAAAATGTTAATAGGTATTTAAAAAATTACAAGAAAATAGGTAAAACTTTGTATTACACCACAGGGCTAAACAAAACGGTTTTAGCAGTACCACAGGAATTGACTGAGGAGTTAATAAAAATGATACATTTAGAAATTGGGCACGGGGGAATTTTCAAAACAGGATCAGCTATGGGAGACAGGTATTACTGGCCAGGTATGAGCCGAGACATAAAACGCATAGTAAGAGGATGTCACCTTTGTCAGATGGCGAAGCGCGAAATTCGACCAACTGTAGGGCCAAGTAAATCAATTATGACCAAAGAAGTAGGACAATTAGCTATGGCAGATCTATACGGACCATTACCGAGGGGAATGGGTGGCGTAAAATTCATATTTGTTATCCAGGATTCTTTCAGCCGATTTGTAAAATTATATAAATTGAGGATAGCAAGTACTAAGACCGTGTTAAATTGTGTAGAGGATTTTAATAAGATCATACAAATAGATGCTTTGTTAACTGATAACGGACCTCAATTTACATCGAAAAAATGGGAAAACCACATGAATAGGATGGGTATACGAATTGTACATACTTCAGTGCGAAATCCTGGACCGAATATAACTGAGCGTGTAAATAAAGAGTTAGGAAGAATTTTTCGTATTTATTGTCACGAAAAACATACAAAATGGTCAGCTTTCCTTAAAGAAATAGAGCAGACTTACAATAATTCAATACACTGTTCAACAGGATTTTCACCAAACGAGATAGCTTTCGGGAAATCACCAACTTATAGTTTAGACAAGTATACTCAGGGGTGTGGAGAACCTACGAAAACAATAGATGAAATTAGAATGGTGGCGCAAAAAAATTTGGAGAAAAGCGCTACGAATCGACAAAAATATTATAATCTCAATAAAAGACTAGTGACCTATGAAATCGGAGCCATGGTCAAGTTGAAAAAGATTACACAGTCAAATTTATTGCGAAAACAAATTAAGAAATTCAACTTACTTTACGAAGGGCCGTACGTCATCGGATCAGTAGTTTACAGTAACACGTATACCCTAATTGATCCGGTAACTCGGGAAATAAAAGGAGATTATAGCGCCATACATTTAGCGAGATATTACACGAGTAACAAGGAACAACAATCAGGATTAAAGTTAGTGGAAGTCAACGAATAGAATGCGAAATTTGCAAATATTTGAAAATATTTATAAATAAATAAATAAACGACTGAGAAATACAAATAAAAATATGTTAGGATACGTCTTGGGGTAGGGGAAGAAAGAAACTTTACTAAAATGTAAGGCTATCAGTTTGCTTGCGAGGGACGGGTCGTCGTCGAGTCTTTAAGAGTGAGTGGACAAGCTTCTTAATAAGCGACAATCATGTTTAAATATAGAAATAGAGTAAGGTAAAAAATATTCGTTAATTTTGATTTTATAAATGTGCTAGTGAATAGAAAAAAAAATTTTGTTAGGTAATTAAGGACACTTAAGAGGAAAAGAATTAGAGATATTATATGACACACATAATGGTACGTTTTATAGGATAGAGTTTTAAATAAACATTGCTTAGGAGTTAGAAAAAAAAAATGTGTTTTGAAATCTTGAAATAAAAATGTTTATCTGTAGAGATGTGGTAGAAATTAGGTAAATATAAGAAGGTTACATTAGAATTACGATATAAATAGATAGATTTCGAAAAAAAAAAGGGGAAAAACGGGAACGCTGAACCAATTTGAGGATAATTAAGAACATTTATGAAAATTACAAATTAGAGTGGGTAACACTTAGGTTAGGACAATTTTGAATGAACTATGAAATAACAATTAGAAATTAAGGATTAGACAATAAAGTTTAAATAAAGAAAAAAAAAAAACATGCTGGAAAATTTATATAGAACATGTATACCACTGATTGTCGGATCGGGTGAGGTCGTGCGAAAGCGTATACATTTCACAAAAACTTATACTTACAAACAAAAACAATTATTTGCACACCAAGAGACCGCCCGCTTTTCAGTTGGTCGAAAGGCCGCGAGATTGTAAACAATCTTTACTTAAATCATTGTAAGGGAGGTCCTAGTCCAATTTGGTTGGGGACCACCAAAACACGCGAGTCGAGGGGCGTGTTCCAGCAAAAAGAGATTAATTTTGAGTCTATCAAAATTACAGAAAATTCCATAAAGTAAAATCTACGCGAAAAGAAAATAGAAAATACAATGAGATTCAATTCAAGATTGTTAACAATCCGATAAAACAGAGAAGAGATAGGGATAATAGGATATAGAGGAGAGATAGGGGATAACAAAATGAGGAGGGAAGATAGGGATAATAGTATACGGAGAAGAGATAGGGGATAAAAGAATGAGGAGGGGGATAGGGAGCAATAGGATACGAAGAAGAGATAGGGGATAACAAAATGAGGAGGGAAGATAGGGATAATAGTATACGGAGAAGAGATAGGGGATAACAAAATGAGGAGGGGAGATAGGGAGCAATAGGATACGGAGAAGAGATAGGGGATAACAAAATGAGGAGGGGAGATAGGGAGCAATAGGATACGGAGAAGAGATAGGGGATAACAAAATGAGGAGGGGAGATAGGGAGCAATAGGATACGGAGAAGAGATAGGGGATAACAAAATGAGGAGGGGAGATAAGGAGTAATAGGATGCGAAGAAGAGATAGGGGATAACAAAATGAGGAGGGGAGATAGGGAGCAATAGGATACGAAGAATAGATAAGGAATAACGACATGGGGAGGGAAAGGTAGCTAGCCTAAATTTGAACACAATTTCGGTGTCTAACGAAAAAAAAAAAAAAAAAAAAAAAAAAAAAAAAAAAAAAAAAAAAAAAAAAAAAAAAAAAAAAAAAAAGAAGAAGACGCCTAAATAAAATACAACGTTAGCCACAGCAAATTGAGTTCAGAGGAGGGAACTGTGATGAATTGCATTAACCAACAGTGAAAATAAGAAAATATTGTAGCTTCCCACTTTAATTCAAAAAGAAAATACCAATTAATTATAAAACAGACACACCTGCGACATCTACCGGTTCAAAGTAAATTGAATTCTTGTTGACGATAGGGATCTACAATTAAGTAGATTGAGATAAGTATTGATGAAAAGAACACAGAGGGTGCTAGAAATCATCATTAATCAGCGTAATAATAAATAGTTGAAATCAACAGCCAATCAGGTCTAAGCAGAAAGCTATAAATAACTAATGAAACCAATCACAGAATGGAGGGCGTGTTCAGATTTTGAACAAAGAAATGGACTTTGAACTAAGCGATTAACCTGAGATTTATTGGAAAAAATATCGTCATCAACCGAAAGATCAATACACTATAATGTAAACAGGGTCTCACGCTCGGTGCATTAGATACGATGACCCCAGATTTAAGATATACAATCAGTACAATGAAGGTGTTGGCAACCGCCGTTAACGAGCAAATTAATCCACATTATGTTGGAAAAACTAGACAAGAAAATAGCAAGAAAATTATGATCAGAGGAAGGTTAAAGAAAAGACGTGTAAAACGTAAGAAAAGCTACTGTAGGGTTATTCAGCCGTATAACGAGTACATAGAAAGTCAGGGAGACCAGATTGAAAGGAAAGTGTACATTTTACATTTAAAAGGAAGAAAAACGCTGGAAATTAGGGACGTCACTCTTGTAACGTCAGGGAAAACGATTTGAAAAGGAAATCTAATGGAAAAACTGGACGTTTAAACGGAAGTGTTTATTGAACAATATAAGATTTCGACTTAATTTTGCGTTTTCAGACGAGTTTAAATAGATATCGTTATATATTTGGAATAGGGAGGTCATACTGGTTACATTGCATTAGGTAAATCAAACAAAAAGGAATTGTTTTCCGTCAATTGTTTGACGAAAGTACTATGGAAGATAGGAAAGTTTGATGATAGACGTAAACATTATTTGAGTTGACGACCCCACACGTGATTTTGTTATTAAAACAATCAGAAAACGAACACGGTTTTAGGCGATTAAACCCATTTTAATGGCTTTTTGGACGATAAAAATTATCATTGGGCATAGGGACTGTTTATTCAAACTAAAAACGATTAGATTTTACGACCCTCGAATAAACGCTGAGTTATCGGTCGGTACATCGAAGTCCAGACATAAACACATGTCAAATTTTAAATTAATGTGAATTCAGGGAAGAAAGGGACGGAAGTTGGGGGAAGATCCATATGAAGTAATAAAAATTGACATATATTTAAGGGCCGAAGTGGAAGTATCTCCTATAAAAATGTGGTAAACGATATATTAATTAGTAACAAATAGAAAATGAAATTTTCTATTGAGGCAGCAAACATCGAAAAACGATACGTATATCAGAGTAATGTACGGTGAAACTATGGGTGAATTGATACGGCCAAAGAAAGCAAAGAAAATCTTAAATTAACAATTAATAAAATAAATACGGCTGGAAATATAAAAAATCATATAATTGTGGAAAGCTACATGAGAATGAATGAGGAAGAGCAAAGGAAGAACATCGTGAATAAAAGGGAAATAAGGGAAAATATGAAAATTCAAGTCTACGACATAATTAGAGACAATACAGTTCAAAATTGAATTGATCCATATAGGTGGCGTGAGAATAAGAAGGAATTTAGAAAAAAGAAAACTGGAAAACGCACATTAAAGGTTTTTGGCTTGAGTTTTTCATGTTCTGGTAGCGATAAACAAAATTGAGAATTATATACAGTTTATTGAAGACGGACCTCTTACGAATTGAGAAAAAAAAAATAACTAAAAAATTATGAAATTCGAGCTAATTTTGTATAACCAACAGACAAAGGGTTGAGGGGCATTTTGACGTAATATCGCCGGTCCGATCCTGGAAAAATGTTTAAACGAGAGAGGGCATGAAGAAAATCATGAAAGGTGGAGCTAACAGCAGTTAAACAAAAAAGGCAGAATCGATATATGAAATCTCGAGTTGTTATAGGTTAAATTCGTGGATCAAAGATAGCTTAGATAGGCCATTCTAATCCTGAGAGGGGTTTAAAAGACAGGACTTAGTGAATTTTCGTTAGTCATCGGGGGTTTTGAAAAGCGGAAGTTTGTGAGACGTGACGTGACGTTTAAAGCGGTTATTAATTGAAAAATTGTCTAAGTGTTAAAAATTTTTATGACTCTGAAATAATTGGAGTCAAGGCAATAGAAGTGATTTCGGACTTAGTATAATCTAGTGTTAGATAAAATGCATTTTAACAGAAAGTTCTAAGTGTCCAAAGTTTGGTATTAAATTCAGTGTAAGAGATTAGTACCATTAATAATAATTAATTAGATTCAGTGAAGTGATTAAATCATAAATTTAAATTGTGTTAGTGAAAAGTGTGGTGTTGTATTTGGCAAATTTAAAAGCAGTGTTTAGTTAAATTTTAGGACTTAATACTGGAAAAAAAAAAAAAAAAAAACATATCAGTAATAGTTCCTTAAATAAAGTGAAAATCGAACGTAATAATTTATCACAGGATTAATCTAGTGTTAGATAAAGTAATAATAATAAATATGGACTTTGGAATAAATAATACAAATTATTAAGTGTTGTTAAATGAGATTGTGATAACTTGATAATAATTATTATTTCGGAAAGTTTGAATAAATAGTGAAATACGTTATCTTACTGCAAAATAAAAGAGTTCGGTGATACAAGAATTAAATAATAAAAATAAATAAAAAAATAATAAAATAAATTTGTTAAGTTAACCAACGGGTTTTGAAAATATAATACATTTTGATTGATAAAGATTAGTCATCAATTAATTCAGTTTAGAGTCAACGCAATAATGAAATAATGAATAAAGATGATTAATCTAGGTAGTTAGACAATAGCTGAATTAGGTAGAAAAAAAATATATAAAAGGTTTGTCGTGTTGAACCCGACAGGAGTGGACCTTTTGGGGTAAGTCCTTACAAAGTATAAAAATTTCTAGAGACATGAACGAGGCAGAGGGCAGCTGATCGTCGGTATAAAATTTTATATTATTATAACAAAATATTATTTGCTTAATATGTGATATGTAATTATATATAAAATATTATATATATAAAATAGATATATTTATATATATATATGTATATATATATATACCAAGAAAGTTTAATAAAAAGGAAACACATTTATATTAAAAAGTAAAGGTATCGATCTCGAATACCTATCTTTGCATTTATCCGTAACTATTTAAAATAGTTATGTGTTTGATAAATTTCCAAGTCAAAGTTTTGTATTTATTTAGTATATATATACTATTTATTATAACTTCAGCTAATATAAAATGATCAAAAAAATGAGTTATGATATTAGAATTTACCTCAACTATAATAAAATTATATATATATCTGTGTATTTATGTATCGAGACAAAGTATATGTATGCATTATAATTATATTTATCGGGGGAACAGGTTAGACCTCGGCGAAAAGGAAATTATCACTATTAAATTCAGAAGAAAAATTTAGGACCATAAATCTCACATTCAAGAATGTTTTAAAAACAAACATCTCATGTTTGGAATCTAGGTCACGAAGCCAGTGGGAATGTTTACATAATTGAAATGGTTTATAAAACAACTCGGTCATTGGGGCACTGGGTCAGATGCTTTTAAAGGAAGATGTACCTGGGTCTTTAATAGGTGGTTGATAGGTATTAGTATTATAGTAGGTTGGGTTATTATATAGGTTATTATATATTTATTAGGTAGTTGACAGGTATTAATATTAACTTGACAATGGGACAAAGCCAAGAAATTGCACAATTATAGAAAATTTTTAAGCACAATCTTTAACTTGAACATGAAGAGATAAATTTAGGATTGAACAATTTGAAAGTAATTAGATTTATTATAGGCTAGTCAAACAAAAGAACTTGAAGAGTATCATTGGACATTTGAGAAAAATTTTATGGATTAACTACTCTCCTAGGTAGCTAATAGGAACATCAAACCTTTGGAAAATCACGGGTTAGTTTAGAAGTGTATTGAAGAATTACATGGAATATTCGAGGAGAAAATTATAGAACAATTACTCTCGTAGGTATCAATCATTTACATGAAACAGTTGACAAATCACGGGATAGTCAAATAAAAGAGTATTGAAGAACTACATGGAATATTCGAGGAAAAATTTATAGAACAATTACTCTCGTAGCTATCAATCATTTACATGAAACAGTTGACAAATCACGGAATAGTCAAATATAAGAGTATTGAAGAATTACAAGGAAGATTCGAGTAAAATTTTGTGAGGTAATTACTCTCATAGACATCAATCATTTACAAGAAGCAGTTGGAAAATCACGGGATGGCCTAATAAAAAGTATCAATCAGTTACATGAGACAACTGGAAAATCACGGGATAGTAAAAAATTTTACCAAAAGTTGAACCTTGGGGGAAAATTTGGAAAACAGTTCAACAATAGGAGGCAGTGGTCGCTCCTTAAATACAAGGACCATTAACCAAACACATAATAGAGATGGCAATCTCTTAAATAAAATTGCCAACCAAACAAAACAAAAAGCTTGGAGTTTTGGCGAATCTCCAGAACATATCGCCAGATAATTGCTTATTATACTAGTATCTATTAATATTTCCCACTTTTAATATGTATATATTCGGTCATCGGTTAAGGTTTTGTGCAGAATTCCTTTCCACGAAATCCGAGCTCGGGATTTGAGACTGGCTAGACTCAAAATTGCGGGTTATAATCCTACCCAAACGTATGTTTACATATATATCTTTCTATGTACTGTACATTGGATGATGTGGACCCGCTTACAATTAGCGTTTTAGACTCGACAGAGTTACTCTCACATCATTTCTTGTACGTAGAGCGAGGATTCACGACCCGTAACTCTACACAACACCGTGAGTATATGATTGCATATAGGACGAAACCGGTTCGCCCTAAGTAAATAGTAGACCTTGGAGGAGATGGAATTTGGGGGTTTCGGGACTCGAGGAAAAGCCTGAATAGAGTACACGACGACATGGAAGATTGACAGAACAAGGTACTAAGACCCTCTGGAAAATCGCGTCGGCTGACTGTGCGAAGTTCTAGTTGATCTTTGACCATCCTGTTTACTTGCAGGAGGATAGGAGCCAAATTTTCGGCAGAAAAAGGGTATTCTGAGTTCGTCAAATTTGCAATCTATTAATTACATTAACCTACTAAACCCATCTTTATATGTACCTTATAGCAGCTGAATCGGATTGGAGAGATGACAAGCAGATACAAAACAATCATAATCAAATTTACTAACAATTAACCATTTGAGTCATACTTAATTATTTGTTCAATTAAACATGCGTAATTCGATTAGTACAGGTTATTTACGAGTTCGTTAGGATGTAGGAAAACATAATAAGCGACGGAGGAAAGTTAGTTCATTTAGAGAAACTATTTAAAGTTAGATTTGCAAGAGAGAGACCAATACAGTTTGAAACTCAACGCTCTGACTAGAATCAAGAAGTTACCACAAAGAATGAAAGTAATTAAAGTCCCATATCATAAATCAAAAAAATTACACAACGTTTGATGGAGTTTAATTACAACATAAATACGAAAATATTTACGTTCAAGGTCGTAAATAACGTATTAATTAGTTAAGTACATATATCTCTAAAGGTATGTAGTACAAGGGAGCTTTAAGTAAGCTTTCTGTAGTATCAAAGAAAATAAGGGTCCAATTTTCATGAAGGCTTGTGTGACGTAGGGAAGGAATTTTCCATCCCTACTACACACATGCAAAGCCTTAAAGATTTAAATATCGATCAGAGCCAAAAGAAAAGTTCAAGAAAACTTGAAGGGATGAAAGAATTCCAAAAATAGAAAAAAAAAATCAAAAGAGGTAGAAGAGAGAATTATTACGACTGGTGCCAAGTGCCCAGGAGTAGAAAAAGAAAACAAAATCAGAATCAAAAGAGAAGTATCACAATGGGGAATCCAAAACCTCGATTTTGAAGATTTTATTTAGGTACTAGCTGGTCCCGGCATGCGTTGCTATGCCACTTAATTAAGAAATTGTTTTTCCCTGCGTGTCCTTTCCCACTCCGTCACCTCCACCTTCTCTCTCCCTACTCCACTCCCCACCCCCCCTTCCCCGTCCCGCGAACCCCCCTCCCGAGTTCCCCTCCCCCTCCCAGGTCCCCCTCCCCCCTCCCAGGTTCCCCTCCCCCTCCCTGGTTACCCTCCCCCATCTCTCCCTCCCTCCCGCTGCCACCAATAGCATTTTTTTTATACAAATTTCATAATGCCAAAGCTCACCAGAAGTTTTATAAAAACCTTGTCCTGACAATAACGAACATACAAAAAAAAGAATTATCCAATTTGGTGCAGTTGTTCGAAAGTTATGCGCTTAGCAACACATTCAGCGATAATTTTTATGTACAGGGTGTTAAGGGACGTACTTGACTTACTTTAACCAGTGATTCCTAACATTATTTGGAGTAAAAAATGTAAACGAAATTTTGGTCTCCGGTGACTTTTTTTGACGACTTTTTTTTTTGTTTTTCAAAATTTTTTTCTTCAAAATCAAACAAAAAAAAAATCTTCCGCATGTCGTCACTGGTTACTCAGCCGGGTGTCCGACGAACCCCTTACCCCGCCTCCAAATGTTCAACAACTACCATTTTTTATGTTTTAGTAGAAAAAAAAATACATAAAAAATTTCACCGGAGAACAAAATTTCATTTACATTTTTTACTCCAAATAATATCAAGAATCACTGGTTAAAGTAAGTCAAGTACGTCCCTTAACACCCTGTATACGATTATCAGTCTGAGGTGCAGTTCTCCCTTTAGCTTCCACTTAGTATTCGGGAGGGGTGGGGGGATTAAACCCACAATATTCCGAGTCAGAGTCACTCTGTCGCTACTAAATACTATCAGAAGTTTATTGCCTTTTAAAACAAATCACTTAATTTCCACTTATTTTTCATTTAATTTCCATTACATCGATTAGGTAGATTTTTGTAAATTTTTGTAGTGCACATTTCGATTTTATCATTTAACAGTATATCTTGAAAATTTGTGCAGCTTTCTAGAATTATTTTCTAATACAAAATGTATTTACGATACCGTTATATTTTCAGTGGAAAATTTAGCCAGTAAATAATTCTTGTTGTTGTGAATATTTCTTGAAATTGATTAATTTAATTAAGTTTCTAAAGAGAATATTAAATCATGAACAGGAAACACGAAATTTCACAGCTTCCTAAGAATCATCTGACGCCACTAATAAAATCAAAGCTTTGTCTACCCAATCTACCATTTATTCATAGAAACTATGAGTATTGTAAATATTGACCCACTACAAAACATTAAATATTTATTCAATCTTCTCAAAGTATTACTTTTCATCGCTTGTGTCTTGGATTAAGCAATATTTGAATTATTCTGGTATTAAATAATAAGTTTGTATTCACAATAAGCCTTTAGAATCCACGTCAAACGACTTTGTAAACATTGAAATAATATAATAACTATGCTTTTTGGGTTAAGGATTTTCATTGGTCACTTCAATTAACCTAAATTATTAATGTGCTATCGACAAATTAAAAAATAATCTTATCACTATTATGTATGCAGCCTAAACCGAAATAGTTAAATGAAACCTGTTTGTAAGGTCGTGTTTTTATTACGTACTTATTATGTTGATCGTAATCTGGTGTTTAACATAATTTGGTAGAAAAATGAGCAGCACACATCGTAAAAAAAAAACAAGTATTCATTTTAGCTCATTGAACTTATTTATGATATTACTCAATCAAGACTTTGAGTCTTGGACAAGAGATTGCGGCTTAAAAATGAGTGTCGGCTTGTGACCTTTCTCCTGGTTGACCGATTTTTTCAAAAACCAAAACACAAAATTTAAAGATTTGTGCTTTATTGCAGAGCTCCAATTACTAGAATTCTCCCTATGTAGGACATAAAACTCGCCTTATGTTACTTTTTGTAACCAGGAAAAACTAATTCCCTATCTCCTTTCTCCCGTCCCCGTTCCCCTTCCGCCTCGTTTTTTCCCTCCTTCGTTCTCCTCCGCCTCTCTCGGATTTACCTACCCCTCCTTCCTTCCCTCCCTGCCGCTTAACTACATAAAATACACACGTTCTTCAAACTATTCGCGCGCCAGCTATTGTAATTTTTTTATACAAATTCCATAACACGAGAGGTCACTATTATACAGGGTGTCCGGGGGTAAAGTGCATTAACTTCGGGAGGTGATTCTACATGATGGTAGTAGTAAAAAAGATTAACAACTTTTTCCGAAATTCCAACATTTTTTACCATACAAAAAGACGTACCTACTAAAAATCCTTAGTGTGAGGTACGATCTTACTAGCTGAGAGCCTGCCGGGCGCCCGACTCGATCACAGGACTAATTTTGTAACCTCAAAACTACCCCTAAAAGTTGGAATTTCGAAAAAAGTTATTAATCTTTTTTACTGGTAATATCGTGTAGAATCACCTCCTGAAGTTAATGCACTTTACCCCCGGACACCCTGTATAATGAAACCTTGGCGAGCGAGCGCACAACTTTCCAAAGTTTCATCGCAATCGAATGAATAGTGTAGGAAACAATTTCATAACGTCAGAGTTCACTCTTATGTATGGGGCGGCGGTACCCAAACTTGCCTACCAAATTAAAAATGTAAAAAAAACACGAGTGCAGTTTTAGCGAAACATTACCAAAAAACATCAACCAATACTTAAAAAGTGAGGTGAACTCCAATAAGCGCAGACCTTTCGTAATTTCCGTTCTATATCTCAACCAATAGGAGACTTTAAAAGTGACATTATAATCAAAGCGGTTAATGAGAGCAGTAGGTGCGTCGCAGTTGCAGTAATCGTCATTTCCGTTTCATTCGAAACCCGAATCTACAGAACTTTCACTTCAAAAACAATTTTAATAATCATTTTTCTTTATGGTAGGTTCGATAGCTCAGTACTTTATAGCAGTCGCAAGGAATGTAGTAAATGCCAAATCTCTGTTCGTGAAAATGATGTTGACCGAAATATTTCACATTTTTCCAATATTGCACGGTAATGAAATTCCCTCACGTATTGAAACGCGAAATGCACATGAAAACGTAAATACCATTCTGTTTGAGATCGCCTCGTTAAATCCAGGGAAAAGGGCTGAAAGCGAATCCCTGGGGAAAACCTATTTTCGTAAAGAGCTTAGTACAGATTATGTTAGTTTGGACAGCTTAGAGCCCGTTCACACTTCCGTCGTAAAAACGGAGAGGGGTTCCGTCGTCACGACGGAAGCCCTAGGCCCCTGTTCACACTTCCGTTTTCAAGACGGATCCGTCTTGAAAACGGACCCTACTCTACGAAAACAACGACCAAAACATTTTATCATTCTTCAGTAGACGGTAAAAGGCCGACAGCAAAAACTTTCCCTTGAGGCTGCCATAAATAGTTGCTATAATGCCATAATAGGTGCTATTTGAAATGTACAAATACCTACTTAAAAATAAAACAATTTAAATAATAAACTTTTTCTTCGAATTCGGTAAGGGAATGTATTGATATAATTCCAGCCATAAAATTACTTCAGGGGTCGGACCTTATTTGTTCAAACCGTGGGAGAATATTGTGTTTGCATACTTGAAAAGGAGAAAGTACGCGAAAATCATTCAGCAATTATTATAACTAAAATCACTAAAAAACATGAATGATATGACTAAATATTTTCTTGAGATTAAATAGAAAAAATCGCATTCTGGAACGAACATATATATTATATAATAATATTACAAAACGCCAAACGCGCGCCCCATAAAAACACAAATTGCCTGCCGCCTTGCGTCTGGGAGCGGGCGGTGGTGAAGTGTGAAGCGGGGTGTGGCGGGTTCAAAACGGATCCGTCGTCCCGCCGTGTAGTGTGAACAGCTCCATTGAAATGTATGAGCCAGCGCGTTCCCTTCCGGCTTCACGACGGACGCTCTGCGTAGGCGAACTCTCCGGCGAAAAAAAACGGATCCGTCTTCGCGCCGGATCCGACAAGTGTGAACAGCTCCATAGAGCCACTACAGCGGCTAGGGCTTCCGTCGTGACGACGGAACCCCTCTCCGTTTTTACGACGGAAGTGTGAACGGGCTCTTACTCGGCGGCTTGCATAACTTGACACGTGTTAGACACGTGCTTTGCTTTGAATCGTATTTAGTGTTAGAGGCTGATTTTTAATCTCACAGCTGACCGCTTGAGGCATTACGTTGAAACATAAACTCAACTATAGGCAGACTGATAGAAGATCACGAAGAGAGATCACGCTTTCGTAGTATCTGGGCCAGAGGCTTGGAATAAACTCCCTTCGTAACTAAGATGCGAACAAGCCCAACAGAATTTGGGTCCGAAATAAAAACTGACCTCTTTAGGCTCTCTCTTTAAATAATATTACCTATCTGAGAGCGTCATTCTTGCATTGCCTATAATGTGTCTTAATCACACTTTTCTTATCGTATTAACATTATTAGAATCCTTACATATCAATATGTCTCTCACGGAGTGACGAATCACATTTAGTAAGTTAAATATTTTAATCAAATCCTTGTATTATTGTACCGCCCATCATAAAATTTTGCTTTTGCTTTCCCAAACCCTTTCATTAAAGATTTTTTAAAATATTATTATTAAAATATTACAATTGGCCCTTAGGGAGTAAGTAACCTTATATTTTAAGATAATATTTTGCTCTTTCTTACTATGCATTAAATTGCAAGTATGTGATTAACTACTAATGTATTGCTGCTATTATGTTGCTCAACTTTTTCATGATGTTTAATTTTTTTTTCTATTCTACTTCACATTTTTGGTAGGTATGTTATATGTGTATGTGTATTTGTGTATGTTGTTGCTACGCAAATGCGTTTATGATTATTTAATTTGTTGTTGTAACTAATCTGTGGAACTAATCTCCTGCTGTCAAGCTTAGCGGGCAGTAGCTTAGCGGGAAATCAATTCCAATTGTTTGCTATTTTTATACAATAATAAAAAATGTAAAATAAAAATGTGTTCCAGGATTGAATAACAGTTTCAATAACATGTTGTCTGCGTGCAAAATGTATCTAAATTTCTTTAATAGATAGTAAATTAATGATAAATCTGTCGTAAAAAAATTTGAATGGCAAAACTTTTTTGAATTTTTTTTTGCGTTTTTTTTTTTAAATTTAAAATATATGATGTCCGCAAGCGATGCATAATCTATCAACACTATATTCCATTAAAACATTCGCTGTGAAACCCTAATATTTATTTACTTAGCGCGTTTATTGTGTTCTGTGCTAGGTTCTAATGAAAGAACTTTATATCACAGAGACAGTAAACTTTATTATGCGATACGTCCATCAATCCTTCCTCGTTTATTCTAGAACATCAAATTGTATTTCTTTTGCTAATACACGTTTTGTTGAACTGTATTTGCTGTGTCGTTCCTTATTCTTATTAGCTTACAACTTACTTCTATTACTAATAAATTTATATGTTCTGAAACTAGTTCCAGTGAGAGATCATATGTACGTCGCTACTTCACTCCTCTTGTATGAAAACGAAAAGTAGTGAAGAACTAGAACGTCTTTAATCATATTCCTATAGATATTTCGCGAACGTATGTTTCTTTCGAAATGTAGAACTGTATAGTATTGCCAGTTGTAAAAACAAAAACAAAAAGCCTTATTGAATGAAACGCACACTATGGTAATAAAATTCGCACAGGATCAGGTAGACATGTAATTTTAATTACTTATTCATTAATAATTTTAAGGTTTAATTTTAGATTTTGAATATTGAAATTTATGGAACGCAAGAAATAAATTTATTAATATATCTCTTGTTTTCTTTTTGTGAAAATGATATTTAACGAATTTTTGTTTATTATTTGTAAAATTTAACCACTTAAATCATATCACGATACATTTATATATCACAATGCGCATGCAGTAGGGAACGAACGCTGAACTGACCGCTGCATAAATATACTAAAGTGACTGTAATGAATAAACTTAGCCGATTTGGGAACACAATGCAATATAATATAATATGGGTACATATTTACATTACCTATTGACAGTTTATAAACGTAAAAATTATTAATGAAGTCTGTATCTAAACTTACATGTTAATGGTTCACGTACCATTGACGAGTGAAAAATGAATACTTCTCACTTTTTTTTTTTTTTTTTTTTAACTTTATTTATTTCCATTTCTTTGTACATAGATATAATGTATAATAGCAAATAGTATAAAATAACATAAAATATAATAACAAATAATATGAATAAGAAATGAAAACCCACTAAGGCACTGCCTGAGTGTGGGTAATATTAATACAAAATACTATATTTCTAAGTACCCAAAGTATAAAAAAACTTAAAAAACATATAAAATATAAAGTTAGTATAAAAATTTAGTATTACATACGTAGAATAAATGAAAAAGGTTTTGTTTCAGCTATTATAAAAATAAAATAAAAATATGGAGAAAAACATACTAATTTCAATTTTTTTTTTTTTTAAGTTATTATAAAAAAATAAAATAAACAGAAAACATATTGTACTACAGTTTAGAAAGTTACAGAAAGTGAGTTGTAGAATGATGGATAAATTTATAGAAAAAGCGTTTCGATATCTACATTATTCAACCATAATTTTATCTCTTTTACATTTACTTCATAGCAAACATGATATCATACCGAAGTACGGTATGGTATCATGTTTGTATTGCTTATTTTGAAATTATTAAAATATTTTTTCTTAAAAATCATTGATCATGTGTTTATGAAAATGCATGTTCAAATTTTGATTTATATCTGTGATTATTAACTAGGTAACTAGACCATAAGTCATAATATTTAATATTGCTTCAAGTAGGTACTACGATCGGCAATTTTGAAATACATAATCAGCAGAATTCACGCGTTTATAAATTTAATGATTTTTTAATAATTTTTTTATGAATCCTTAAAACGGAACAAAGGGTAACCTAAACAAATTACAAAATGACAGCGCACTTCAAATAATTATTTACAGTTACCAAGCAAAGGGGTCGTCCATTAATCACGTGATGCTCGAAAGGGGGGGGGGGGTTCGGAAAAAATCATGACGGGGGGGGGGTTTAATGAGATATCACGTGTATTTATTTTTCGTGATAATATTCTGAAAATTTCAAAATTCTTTGCATTAAAAAAATACACGTGATTTCGGGGGGGGGGAGGGGGGGTTAGTCTAAAACCTCACCACATATCACCAGGGGGGGGTTAAAAGTTGCTAAAAAAACATCACGTGATTAATGGACGACCCCAAAGATTTATTTTTGTTTTTCGTCTGGACAATAAACGTATAATAAATAATTTCATAACGCCAGAGCTTATTCATAACGCCAGAGTTTACCAATATATATATCCTATATTACTCGCAAATAATGTAGCTTTCTAAAAGAATTTTTAAAGTCCATAATGGGTGCATTTAAAGGCTCTCTAACGCTGTAAGCAGTTTATCTTATAGAAAAATGAAACAATACAACTTTGTATAAACCACTTATATAATACGTAAATCCTACCGGTTTCGGAACAAACGTTCCTTCTTCAGGGAAAGTATAAGCTTTCCCTGAAGAAGGATATACGCATTATATAAGTGGTTTATACAAAATTGTATTGTTTCATTTTTCTATAATGGATAACAACAAAGTGATAGCTAAATTCAAAAATATAGTTTATATTATGTCTCTGTATTAAATTTCGGATGCATAATTATTGAAAGTAGGCGGGAAATGTCCAAACCGAATGAATGCTTAATAATTTCTGAACGCTGAAGGTTGAAATTGACCACATAGCGGAACGCTCCAGTATATAAAGGGTACTAAACCATTAGTAATTATTTCGATGTTGTGCACATATTACTGATTCAAAGGGTAAATTGGTAATTTAATTCAATAACAGACTTGTGGTGTAATTGCGAAATGATCATGCAACCGTGAATAATATGAACAATAATTAAGAACAGAGCACAGCCTGCGTAATTCAATATAAAGAAGGTCGAAATTCTAAAATAAATACTTTGCGTAAATATTTGTACGTAAGGAAATAGACTTCCGTATTTCCTTTGTACATCACAAAATATTAATCCATATCGTTGTATTCATTATAACTTAACCTTCGTCTGCTAAACTCGTGAAACAGGTTAATGCCAACCCATGAAATACCGTCGGTTAAATACAGGGCGCCCAGGGGCAGTGGGGGCTCGTGGCTTTTGGGTGTGTTAGAGTGCTAATATTAAAAAATGGCATTATTAATGTTGTCGGTCTTCTCTTCTTTTTTTGGATGAAGATTTCTCAGGAAATCTGTGTGGCATACGGCCAAACCGAAACTTCCTGAAATTATTCATACAAAAACTTGATTTTCAAAAAAAAATAAAAAATTTTCGGCTACAGCAACATCAATAATGCCAGTTTTTTTAATGTTAGCACCTTGTTAGCACTCTAGACCAGAATTCTAGAACACCCAAAAGTCACAAAGCCGCAACTGCCCAGGGGTTAAGTGCAAAAAACTCCGGGAGGTGATTCTACATGATGGTAGAAGTAAAAAATATAAATTATAACTTTTTTCAAATTCCAATTTTTTCCATACAAAAATAGAAGAACATATTTTCCATACAAGAATATTATTTTTTCTTCAAACTTCGCAAATTTATTTTGTGGCATCATTTTTCATATAATGAATAACTTATCACTTTGTATAAAACCACTATATTTAAAACAATATCAACATGTTTTGACAACAATGTTGTCTTCATCAGGATATGTTACTATGATAAATGATAAATACTTGTTTGTCATTTATCATAGTAACATATCCTGATGAAGACAACATTGTTGTCGAAACATGTTGATATTGTTTTAAATATAGTGGTTTTATACAAAGTGATAAGTTATTCATTATATATTATTTTTTCCTTACAAATAATTCAATTTCTTTACACGAAAACTCGACGATTCGAAAAAAGTTTTTATAATTTTTTTACTTGTAGGTACTGTCATGTAGAATCACGTTTGTTATTTCTTCCGGGATACTAAAATAAATCAATCGTATGTGTAGGTCAGCAAATTTGGGTACCACTGCCCGGGAACCATATATATTGGATAACCAATACCCCTGCCATAGGTCACCCCTAAGCGGTTCGCTATGTTTGGTGACTTACAGCCGTTGTGTCCAACCTATGCTCAGCCGAGATCTCCGCTCAGCCCTGCTCAAATGCCCAAATACGCTGTGTCGAAACACAATGATCGTCCCACCACACTCAAATGTAAGGAAGGTAGCCGGGTGGATTAAAGTTGCTAAGGAAGACCTACTTATAAAAACTGACAACAGAGCGAACAAAAATCCGCGAAAACAATCGAGCTGTCAATGTCAATTAATTATCGTAATTATCTGTCATCAGTTCACTCTTTTGTCGGCTTTTTTATTTGGTTTTTCAATTTGAAATATGAATCCTATATTGAATATAGTGATTATGGTTGACGATAATATTGGATTATATAGGCGGCGGCAAGATGCCGATATAAATTTTATGGAAGTATTAAATGACGGCGATTTTTATAACCGCTTTAGGATGACAAAAGCGTGTTTTTTATATGTTTTGAGCCAAGTAGAAGATAATTTAACTTACGCAAGCGAAAGGTAAAGTTTTGACTTATTCGAGTGTCATTTTTGTAATAATATGTGGAATATAATTAGCACTTGTCGAGGACAATGTCATTCCAAGCAGCTTCTTTTGATTTTACAAGCGTAGCGTAGTTTGGGCCACCTATCGCTTTCGACAAAATGACCTGCGACGAGGTAACTAGGGTCTACAAGTCTCATTTTTTCGTTTGGCGTAAAATTTTTCGAACGCTTCGCCTTGTCCATTTTGAATACAAAATTTCAACTGATTCTAATGTCAAACTTCAAACGCACGTAAACAAAAAAGTAAGTCAATTAACACCTTATTTTTAACATATTAAATACGTTTGTTTTAAAAATGTAGAATGTCGGTTTATTATTACACTATTTAAAATAAAATATCTGTATTAATAATAAATAAAATTAATTAACGTTTCGGTATTAATTTAACATGTAAAGTTTCTAACTTGACGTCATTTTTTGGTGTACGAAAGCAAATGGGGCTACACACCGAGCGCTACGATCAAGTTGTTGGACACAGCTAAAATGGAGCATTTTTCTAACATACCTTAGCTTAGCGGCGCAAGGCGCTAGGCTCAGCTTCACTCGGATTAATCATCCGAAAATGTTGGACACAACGGCTGTTAGTATGGGTGCCAGGGTGCCT
The DNA here is from genome assembly GCA_917880885.1 of Limnephilus marmoratus. Lineage (NCBI taxonomy): Eukaryota > Metazoa > Arthropoda > Insecta > Trichoptera > Limnephilidae > Limnephilus > Limnephilus marmoratus. The sequence goes on along the minus strand of OU862921.1, from coordinate 19,344,191 downwards.
TAGCATCAGGGCCTCCTGTGTGGAGCTAATGTCAAAAAAGGTACATCAGTGACGTAACAACAATCGGGCAGTAGAATTTGCCACTGTTTTTAAATTATCTAAGAGGATCGTTTTAAAATACGTTTAATATGAAGCTAAAATAGATTCTATCTGTGATCTGATAGAGGGCACCATATTTTTAGAGAGGCTTAAGTGTCAATCTACTGTTTTATAATGTTTCAAAATCATCTAGGGCGATAAAAAATGCTGACGTAATCTTGGTAAATTTATTCACCAGAAAACCGTCTTTTACGTAATTTATATTCATATTTTCTAACTGTGTTCGTTTTGGCAACTTATTTACGTCGCAATATTCAGATTTTTATTTATAATAAGGATAACAAGAAAAACGTTTATCCAACAATTGGATAAATGTTTTTTTATTAAGTATGACCCAATCTTTTTTTTTACCTAAACTTCCCAAATTATTTTTATTTTTTAAGGGCCCGCAACTCGAATTACTACCGATTTCATACATGTCTTCCTTAAGCACGGTAAGTTTTAATACTCTTAAAAAAATATATTTCATTCTTGAAGATAATATCTAGACATTCCCCGCGTCAAAACGCAATTTATGTAAAATTCCCTCGATAGAAAAAAATCGCGAAGTATGCTCCAAAAATTATTATAAACACGTTTGTTTCAGTTATTTTACAAGTTACATGTATGAAAAAATTCACAGTGTTTCTTTAAATGCTATTTAAGACAATGCCCGTGAGATTTTTGCTCTATTTTAAACGAGTCGTGTTTTATTAAACATTTTCGCAATTTTCGCATCGATTTTGTCGCTGTAAATATTACTCCTCTAACATTCGTAATTTCGTGTCCCTCCATCTTCTTCTTTTCGAGCCCGGTTGCAGAGCCTTAATAAAACATCATGTAAAAAGCTGTGGTTAGGGAGAACGTTATTTATTTTTACTTCAACTGTAATTGAAATGTTCTTGGCTGTTTATTTAATTTTTCGTTATAAATTACGGTTAGCTTTCGCATAAACATTTATAACATTAAAAGTTCCCTTGTCACTTGCATACAAGAGCTGTGGTTTTACATTGACATTGAAAATTGCTTTTACCGCTGGTTTAATTAAAAATCATAAATAACTACGTTTAACAAAGAATAATATTGTATAATAATACATAGAATAACTTTGTATCACTATTATACTTATTATTATCAATCATGTTACGCTTATCATGCTGTTAATATGCCCTGAAGAAGCTACGGCAAAGGCAAACCTGGTCGGAAAAAAGTATTAAAATTATAAGTAATGTAAAGTTAAACAGGTGTACAAAAAAAACATAAAAAAACTCAGTCGGTAAACACAACCTTTGGACAAAGACACTACAAATACCAGACAATTAGCATTCAACAATGTTTAAAATCGGGGAAAAAACGGGGTAAAGTGTACAACTAAGGGAAGTGGTTCTACGTGATGGTACAGGTAAAAAAGATGAATAACTCTTTTCAAAATTCCGATGTTTTTTTTACCACGCAAAAATATTTTTTCACATAAGAATATTATTTTTTTCAAACAAAGAATTTTCAATTCAACCTTTTTACCCGAAAAATACAAAAATGTTGAAATTTCCAAAAGAGCTATTCATCTCTTTTACTTGTACATCATGTTGAATCACCCCTCGAAGTTTGTGTACTTTACGCCCGCACTACTTGTATACAATCTTACCTCATAATCTTAGCTGTTTTTTTTTTTTGATTATTGTATTTTATTTCAACTCAGTTTTAATGTATTTTATTTCGTATATTCTATTGAATTTTATTAAATTGTGGCCTCAGTAAGGGTGAGCAGGGCCCACATTATCATGTAATACCTAAAAATGTGATGAGATATTGTATCAAATAAAAAATAAAAAAATTTTAATATTTTATTTTAAAATATAATGTCACTTCACAATAAATCTGCTTCAACGAAAATATAATTTTACTTCACAATCATGATTTAACGTTTTCAATGAATGTTCAATAAAACCATCAAAGGATTACGTAGATACAGTGAACGCCATTATTGTCATTTCCAAATACACTGCCCAACTTTATTGTAAAATGCATGTGGTTTAGCGGGGATTTTTATGTCAAGTCTGTTTTTAATTTTGCATATCATATGTTTCACTTCAATTGTGAGTACAATATGTGTGTGTCACGAATATTTTAAATAATATATCAGATTTGCGTTGCCACGGCACGTTCCAGAGTGGAAAATAATCTCAGTATCAGTTGCGTAAGAACATTATTTAAATTTGAAACGTTGCTTGAAATGGCTTTTGCCGCATTTGGTGACCAGATATGAATAGCCAGGTTCGTCCCCACTCCCTCTTCCCCATCTTCTTCCCCCTCCCCACTACCTTCAGCCTCTCACCTTCCATAATCTCACTGGCTCCAGACGGGAGTAGTTCTTCTGATGAAAGAAGGGTACTTCTAAAACCGGAATGGGTTTAAAACAAACTAATGTATGTATAGTGTGAAAATATTTTACGCTACCAGTGATTTTGGACTACCTATAATTTAATTATTATCTCTACGCGCGTTATTCTGTTTTCAAATGTTATTAATTTCGAAAGAACGGAATTTAGGTTATTTTATTTATTTCAACAAATTCGAGTTTATTTTTGGTTTCAGCTTTCGATTTCTCATTTACAAAATTTAGAAGAACATCTGTTCAAAACACTAGCAAACTTCTTTTTTTAGTGGACAGTTATTTTTTATTTTTAGTACGAAAACAGGTTTTTTATGAATTTAAAAGTATGAATCTCACGTTTCATTCTTTGCCCTTTTATATGATAATGAAAAGCATAACGTCGCCAGGCGGAAGAAAATGCGCAAAGTGGATAAAATTGAATTTTATGAGAAGCACTTACAAATTTTGCACAGTGCCCATAAATAGGTAAATCGCTTTTAGGCAAAGCTTAGCACACTTTTATAAAGAAGGGCTTTATTGTCTGAAATATGAAACATCCATAAAACACCTACGTTCATATACGTAGTACCTGAAAAAATATGTAGTACCTGAAAAAATGTATCCTATGATATAACGCAGATTTATCCATATCTTATTACGAGATCTTGACTTAGTAATGGATTAGAAACTAGACTTCCACCGTCCATGTTCAACGTATTTTAAATGAGGGTATAAAAAAATTAGGATTGTGTGTAGGAAGTGAAACCTTCAGAAAACTAAAGTAGACAAAAGTGGGGAGGCCACGAACCACCGTACAAAGAGGTGACCGAGATAATAAGAAACCCTACATAATGTAGGTGTGTGTGTTTGTCTCTTTTTAGTGTCGCTTTTTTGTTTCATCGAGTTTCAAATCACAACGGTGCTAAGGAAGTTTTCACTTCAACAATTAAAAACTTTTAATCCTTACAAATCATAAAATATAAATTGCAAATATTCCTTGTTTGAAACCTAATTGCATATAACTCCGTAGTTTGGTCTCCCTTCCACAAAATTCGTATTCAAAATGTTGAAAGAATTCGAAGAAAATCTAAGTTGCGAAAATTTAAACTTAGAAAAACATTAATCTATTTTTATTTCACTTGTATTTTATGTAATCCATATTTTATTTAATTTTTTTATATTTTCTTTATTTTGTCATATCTTTATTTTCGTTGTAATTTCTAAATTAAAGATGCACTGAATTATAAGTAACTACTCGTAAAAGCCCTACGGGCATTTAGGTAAGGTACATTGTATGTTTTGCAGTGGTGTTCAAAAAATCATCATTTATATGAATAGGTACGTTACTATATATCACCATTATGAATATCACCATTCTTATGAATAGGTACGTTATAGGCATTACGCGTTTTGCAAAGCCATTTAAACAAATTAAGATCGTCTTATCTGAATTACTTGACAGTGGCATACTTACTCGTATAAGCATGTGTTTTTCAGCGTCAATAATAATTATTTTAGACAATAAAAATGGTAGGTAGTACGAAGTGAAAACAAAGAATATCAATTTTTACTCAACGTAGTTACTATCCAATTAGAGTTCTACCACTGATAAGTTTATTTCGAAAACGAGAATTGCATTCGCTTTTTGATTTGAAAATATATCTGTGGCGAAATTGATGTTGTAATCTGAAAAAAGTTACGTTGAACCATTTCTCACAGAAAATCTTTTCCAAATTAGAAATCTCATTGGGGAGCTTTACTTTCTAGTAGACACACGTTTTCACAGTATCAATGTTAATGCAAACAATTACGACTTGAATTAAAAAAGTATTTATGTACTTATCTTTTAATTTTGCAAAGAATCATTATAAGAGTTATATTAAAAAAAACAAAAATCTGCCTTCTCAACAGAATCACTTTATAATTTGTTTCCAGCACCAAATGTCTATGACATATTTAAGCTAGCTTCCATTATAAAAATGTGATAAAAACCAATGGAAATGACTTTATTACACCTAATTTAAAATAACTCAAATGTAAATCCATTATACGAGTATTTACGAAGTCCTAAAAAACTATAATAACCTCCTTTCTGAATTGTGCTGTATCATCAACCAATTAGCACAAAACAAAATTAAAAAAAAAAACTTGTATGAAAACGTTAATATTTTATACAAAACATATTACAACTTTTTTTGTACATTAGCTCCACATAGGAGGCTCTGAGGAAAATAATTCCCCTCAGGGCCTATGTCATCTTTGGGGATGCTGTGTGGAGGGTCTTATTGAGGAAGGAAGGAGCGGAAGTTCTGGGAAGGAAAAGGGTATGAGGGTGGGTAGGAATCTGAGGGTCAGTGTAAAACACGTTTCACAAAAATCTAATAAATAACAAACTATGAATTCATCCAAAAATGTGTGTAAAAAAATGTATGGTACTTACGCAATATTCCACTGACGGTCGTCACGTAAAAACTACAGACCACTAACGCACATAAAACAAATATATTTTTGGCCATTTTAGAAGAAAAAAAAACACTCTTCTTGACGTGACCCGAGCTTTCCAGAAAAATACTAATTCCAAAAGTTGAATCTATTAATTCTTGGAACCGTGGAGCCTCGGTCACTTCAAGACACACAATAACTTATGGTCTCTGTATATCGCCTATATATGCAAGGTGTCAATCCTGATAGCGACAATTGACCTTGGACGCAGTGACCATTATTTGTGTTTGTTATTGCGGTACACTTATATATTATGACAAAAAAATTATTATTAATCACTGCTCAGACAATCTCTAGAAGTGTGGTCTATACTGATTTCGCTTTGACAACTCAATTAAATTGTTTACGGAAGAATTTCATTGTTTTTTTATAACATAATTTTTGATCAATTTTATTTATTTATTTAGGCTTTTACATACATATATATAACAATATTAACAAAATTATACTGGTAAATAGAGCAGGAAACTACTGTTAAAAACACTTGCAAAAAAATAAATACAAAGTAAAAATATTATGTATTGAATTTAAACCACACAGTATGTAGGTACAAAATATAATAAATCTGAAATAGTTTTTTTTTCTTTCAGCCGACAAAATACTGCCAATGAGTTAGTCAATTTTAATAGCTTTATCAAAGTATTATTCCCTTATGTGATGAAAAAAACTCAATAAGGTGCGCTTATATAATAAAATTGATGTACTAAATATATCAACAACTTCAGAGTATTTGTTTCCAAGCTGTTGAATCCGTCGCCTAGGAGTAAAATATTGACTTGTTGACTTAGAATTGCTGCAATAATATGGTAGGTACTGTCTTGTGACTGACCTGCCTGGAGTATGAAAAGAGATTTCATATAATAAATCAGGGGTGTCAAACATTGAATTAATGATTTCATACAAACAGGTTAAATCGGAAATGATTCTACGATCGGATAATTTTATTAAATTTAATGAAGAAAGTACGTTATCGTAATTTAGGCATTCACTAGGAATGCCCATTTTAAAATTCACATAACTTAAAAATTTATTTTGGATTCTTTCAATCGCATGTGAATGAACTTCATAATTTGGGGACGAAACCGTGGAATTGTCTTCTAAATGACTCCTTACGAGTGACATATATAATGTTTTTACAGTATTGACATTATTGAAATCACTAGATACCCTTAAAATAAATCCCAACATTTTCAAAGTTTTTTTGGTTATTATTTCTATATGCTTGATAAAGTTGAGTTTCGTGTCAAACCAAATACCTGAGTCATTAATTTCCAAGACAGATACTAACGACATATTATTAATGGAATAATCGAAAATTTTTTAGTAGAAATAAGGACAATGTGAGCTTTATTTTGGCACACAGACCCGCTCAGAATACACTTCTGTCGACATATCTCTTGACTAAATCTATAAATAATATAATCTATGGGTAATAGGAAATTTTATGCGTGATGTCTTGTTTATTAACAAGCCTGTAAAAGGGTTTTTCGGAATATTTATGTTGTGATGTTTTTGCACATAATTTATTTCAATCAACTTATTTTAAATCTATTATGACCGATTGAATATTTTGTTTTTTCGCCGTTATTGGTGTAGGCGTGTAGGGCAAACCGATGTGTCATTAATGATAATTGCAACTGGAAGATTCGATGTTGAATTTATTTATTTATTTACAATTTTATACGTCCATGGGGCTTTTACATTGGGTACGTAATGTTTACATTTTTTTCACAAGGCTAAGTATTCAACAATAGGTTGCAAAATAATGTTGAATAAAATATAATAAAAACTATAACATTAATAATCTGAATATGGTATTGAGTATGGTATCATAGCATGGGGAGGCGGTACTGCATCAGCACTAGACCCAATCATAAAGGCACAGAAAACTATTATAAAATTAATTCTTAGACTACCTCTAATTACAGACTCGAACTTAATCTTCAATATTATGAATGTGTTTGACGTTCGGCAGATATATGCAAAAACAATCCTCACTCATCTATATACAAATTTACACAAATACTATGAAAAAAGATTAAATATTCGCTGTACTCGAAACAACAAACGGCGATTTTTCGCAAAAACAGCGCTATATAAGTTGTCCAAATTTATTATTATTATTATAATAACAAAGATTTACTACAAATTCTCATAACTCATACTACTTTTGGTCAACGAAGCTTCAGATACCTTGCAACAAGACTTTACAACATTCTTCCAATTAGTATAAAAAAATGTGATTCACAAAAAAATTTAAAAAAAAACATAAATATTTGGATAAAAAATAATGATAGAGCATTTACCGGTGCACTCACCCAAATTCGAAATTAGTATTGAACCAATGCTGTTATTATTGCACCAATATTATTGTTATTATTAATGCAACCATTGTATTGCGTGATTTTATTCTAATATAAGTGTAGGTATGTTCACAGTATAATAAATTGACGTAAAATTACTGCCTCAACACAGGCTAGCCTAGTGAGGCAGGTTACGAGAAACCTAAATTTATAATTATAAATCTCTATTGTTTAAGTACCTACTGTATATATTTAGTTTTCTGTTATTAACTTTTGTACTTATCCAACTTCTAAACTCTACTTTTACTGTACTTATGATGTACTTTTTGTTTTTGCAGTTATAAATCTAATTTTTTTGTTCAATAAAGATATATTATTATTATTATTATTATTACAAATTATAAACAATAATATGTAGAATAAAATAATTATTTAAGGTTTTTTAAACACATAAATTGTTACATTAAAAATGTCGATATCATTGTTTGATAAACTATGTAAGTGAGGTATTGGTGATTTTGCTACGTAATTTGTTCATGGGGTGAAGTTTGTCTAGGTCTTGAAGGCAGATGACCAAGACACACTGAACCCCAGATTCTTACCCACCCCTTAAACCCTTTTCCTTCCCAGAACACTCCTCTACTTCATTTTCTTAAAAAGACCCTCCGCACAGCATCCCCAAAGATGACATAGGCCCTGAGGGAAATTATTTTCCTCAGGGCCTCCTGTGTGGTGCTCATGTAAAAAAAATTTACAATTTAAAAAAAAAGTATAGGTCACCTACCCTTCGCCGATCCTCAAGTACGCGTATTTCTAAGGTATTTAATAAAAAGGTGTATATTTAACTTAAAATTAATAAATTGTAGAAATTTTCACTCAATTTTTCAACGTTTTTAGTATGAATTTTATGGTGAGGTGGCCAAAGACGGAATTGTACTCTAACTGGCTACGAACTGATGAAATAAATAAAATTAAAGTTTTAAATGGATCTCAGAAAAAATCCCAATGTTTATAATGTGATTTATGTGGTATTTTTTCAGACTTTTCGACTATCACACCAGGCATATGCCCATATTAGTACGATTATATTTAACAATCGTATATTTAACGTTTAAATTTGATTTAAGCTCTTAGTAATCATTTATACGGATAATTTCTTCGTAAATGTTTATGTCATCATCATTAACATTGTTTATCTCGTTAATGTTGTTAATAAATAGTAGGAAGAGAAGGCAAGAGTCATCAACGAACCTACTGATTTTGGTTGTCTTTGCTTTAGTCTACGTAAAATCTGAATCAATGAACTTAAATTTGCTTTGACTTTAAATATAATATTCAAAATATCAACTCATTGTGTGAAGAATTCAGATAAGCGATTAAGTAGGTACTTACCGGTAATATATTTTTTTAAATGGAAATTTAATTTAATTGCCATTTTTTTAAATTGGAACTGATTTAGGTATCTAGAACTCAGACCATTATAAAATTATTCACAATCTACTTCCACTGAAGTGCGATACTGAGAGTAATTTATGCTCTGGAAAAAGGTGTATATAAATATGTATGACGTTGTTGCAATTTTTGGATTTTTTCAAAATTATAACCCAAGAATAATAAATGGCCCTTTTGACGTCACCGGTTTTTGAACTCGCAACCTCTTTTAGATAAACAAACTCGTTAATTTCACAAACTTGGTTACTTATAAATCCGGTAAAAGGTTAATTTTATTTGCATTTAAACGATATAGCATACATCTTTTGGCATGATTTGATTCATTTTGAATTTCTACCGCTCTCCTCGCCAAAAGATTCGTTACGAAAAACGAATCATTCAATATGTACGCCGGGTGTTTCATAACCGCACATAACTTTGGTCACCCTAACCTCTTACCACGAGGATCTGACGTGACCTTGAATGCAGAATTATAAGATTGTAACTTGATGATAATAAATAAAATAATCACAAAGCAACTCTTCAGCCTACGAGGCACTGGCATTGGATTTATACGTTTTACCTGTTTGGTGCTCGGTGAAAGAAATGTTTTGATATTAGATATTGGAAAAAGATATTCTGCATCTAAACTGCTAAATGAAATTGATAGTGACAATATATTTTTGGGGAATTTTTTTACGCATCCCCCAAAAATCAGTTCTCTTAAGCGTTTTGACTAATTTTTCAATTTTCGGAACAACTCATAATATACGTGAAACGATTCTGTCTTTCCTACTATCACGGTTAGAAATATAATCTAAACGATATTAGAAAGAAAAAACATCACGCTTTATATTCAAATCTATATGAACCACTGGAGCGACAATTTGTCTCGATGCTCGCGATTTCCCAGAAGATTATTTTTAAATTTTTTTGCCAACATTAAACAAATCATACCTTCGAATTTAACATGGAAACATTCAAAAATATTATAACACTATATAGCCAATGAATTAACCTGTATTTTACCGCTTATCTCATATTCGTAGGATCTATAAAAAAAATTGTAAATTTATAACCACGCCAATCCTGCGTGTTGTTCCTTTGAAACCAAAGATATTGGAATATAAGTAGATGTGCTATCTGCTGTTTTTACTATGTGGGTCTGCGCTTCCGGGTGTCGCCGATATTGTTTACCAATTAACAAATAAACTAAAAGAAAAAATAATTAACGAATAAACCAAACGAACGTTAAACTAAATGAACGAATTCTTTCCTTATTCAAAATATATTGTTCAACAATATTAATGCACATTTTCAAAAAATCAACGAAATGAATAAATTCTTTTTGTATGAAAACTACGCTAATTAGCGCGTAGTCTGGCGACAGTTGCGCGAACACCATAGCATATCTCTTCTGTATTAGAATATCTTTGTTTGAAACTGCCGTGAGGGGTACTTATTCGAGTCAACATAGAATATTTTCGATTTCTGTATGTTATCTGTGGTATATTTGATAATAAAAGGTGCAGATCTATGGAAAAGGGACTTAATTTTTACCATAAACAGCCGATCAAAAATTCGAAGTGAAAAAAATATTTCCAAAATTTAATTTTAGCATCGTTCTAAAATAGTGTACGATGTTTGAATTTGTGACATATAGTCGTAACAGATGAAGCATTTCAATATATTCGTCTTAAAATAAATGTTTAAAATATGTAATTAAAATAAATGTTTTACGAATGGTAGGAAAATGTGGTCCAATTTTGGACAGCTATCAATCACAGAAAAATAAAAGTGGTCCATTTTTCGATCATAATCGTTCCAGTTGTTAATTAACGGCCGGCGTAGTGCAGCGATAAGGCGCTTGACTCGCATTCCGAAGGTCGCGGGATCTAATCCCGGCGTAGCAAATATATTTTTTTTATTAATTTGTGTATCTCACAATTTATTCATTTAAAATAACATATAGTATATTTGCCGCACGTTCCAGAGTGAAAGATACTCTCAGTATCGCCCTGGTGTAAGACCACCATTCAGAATTGAAACGTTGCTTGAAATGGCTTCTGCCGTATTTGGTGACCAGAACCGATTATATCCAGGTACTTCCCCACCTTCCTCTTCTCTATCTCCTTCCCCTCCCCACTGCCTTCAGCCTCACAACATACCCCAATTGGGAATGCCATAGTCTCACTGGCTCCAGGTGGGAGCAGTTGGGACTCTTGTGCGGTATTCATAAAAAAAAGTTTAAAAAAGTGCACATATTTATTAAACCAAATATTCCCACGGTGACGTTAAAATTTTTTCATTAATTATTTTTTACGTGAAACCAATTCATATTTCAAAAATTATATGTTTTCTTCGAATTATAAAATTTTAAATCGTGTTTCATCACCTTTGAAAACCATTTTTTATTTTCAGAAATATTCCATGTATTTGGATTTTATTAAAAAGTTGAAATATTTTGACCTTCCGACATAGGCCTGAGGCTTGAGGGGTCAAACATCAGGATTCCGTGGTTTCGTCACTAAATTGTTTGTCTTAATGTATTTTTTATTCAAACATTAAAAAAATCTACGAAAAATCACGTTTCTCATAAAACGTAATAATAAATAGTTATTAGTTAGGTACTTTAAACTTTAAACTATTAGTTATATCTAAAGCCTTGATCATATAACGAAGGTTAATAATTATAAAAGTATACTATGAACTTATTTATTGTCAACAAAATTGTCTGCAAATTTTTATTTCTGTCGTAAGACGCCAGTTTGAAATTTAACCGCAAAACATATTTCTCATTTTATTCTGTTAACCACTACGACCCATAAATTTGTTTTCACGATAATACAAGGTGTCCCAAAAGAAAGTTTATATTTAGTGGATCGATTTAAAGTAAGGGTTCTATCGAAAAAATGTTTATTAAATACTAAAATATACAATTTGGGAATGTATTTCTTAAAAATAATATCGTCCAAATGTAAACCCTCGCGTTCGCGGCATTCATGTAATCGAAGAGTATAATTTCTTATGACGGCTCGGCAGGTGGGCTTCGTGGTGGCTGCCATTTCGTGACAGATATTTTCTTTTGATTGCATCAGGGATGTCGGATTTTTGGCGTACACTTTAGATTTGAGATAACCCCCAGGAAAAAGTCCATAGGGGTTAAGTCAGGACCACGAGGAGGCCAATTTATGTCACCTCTCCTGGAGATCAATTTGCGAGGGAAAATTTCACGAACTCATGGCAAAGGACGTATTGGACGTATGTGATGTTGCTCCATCTTGCTGGAACAATGTTCTTTGGTTATGGCCAGTAAGTTTGTAGGAGTGCCGCATTAGGTCTTTATGCAAAATGCTGGGTAACGATGATCTATGCACATTTAAAGCACTTGCGCGTTTCCGAATCGAAAAGTTTGAGTCGTCACGAAAAGACTGATAAACACTCTACGTTTTCTACCATTCTCGAAGATCTTGGTCGCCCGGATTTTGGTTTTGCCAGCGTTGTACCGATCTCGTCAAACTTTTTGACCCATTTTTGAATGAGACGAATTGGCGAACTTGGCGCATCATTGAATTGACGAAAACCTCAAATATTGCAGAATCTTCTACGCGCTACAGTACCCGAATCACCATTTTTGTAAAACTCACGCTCGCACAACGCGCAGTCGCTCCCGAGAAATGCTTCATAGCGACTAAATTCCCAAGAGCCAGACTACTGATTAACATACCCCCCGCGCCCCTCGGAAAAGTTGCGTTCACACAGAAAGCAAAACAAATATAAACTTTCTTTTGGGACATCCTGTATAACAATACCAGACACATCTATGAAGTATGCCTCACAACGTAACCCAATCGGGGATGCTATAGTCCTTCTAGCTCCAGATAAATGAGGGCAGTGCGGTCGTCAACTCTAGTCTGGGGAGGAATGCAGATCCCGCCAAATGTGGAGGATTTGAATAAAAATGCACTTTCTAGATGAGAAAAGTGTGGAAAAGTTGAATGAAAAAGAAATTAAGGCGCGCTCGGCAAAATTGAGGGAGATACAGCCGTTTAAAGAATGTATGAAATGACACTTCATGAACCGATACTATCAACCATTTTGTAAATAAATTATTACCTTAAAGTTGGTAGCACTCGTAATCATCATCATCTGTTGTAACATGGTTTATGTAACATGGTCTGTGCCCCTTTATAACGCCTGCTCACGTCAACGCAAGAAAAACATCCCAGTTTTCAAGTAGTTTAGCGGCTACGCCAGGTTTGTGTAACATGGTTTGTGACCATTATTAATTCTGTTTTTCATAATTACGTGTATATCACACGAAGTTAGCTACAATCGTATCAACCTTCGTTAAAGCAAGTCTGAGATACCAACATTATGGTAACAAAATGGCTGACAATATCGGTTAATGAAGTGTCATTTCATACATTCTTTAAACGGCTGTATCTCCCTCAATTTTGCCGAGCGCGCCTTAATTTCTTTTTTATTCAACTTTTCCACACTTTTCCCACCTAGAAAGTGCATTTTTATTAAAATCCTCAACATTTGGCGGGATCTGCATTTCACCCCTAGTCTGCTAGTGTGTGTTTCAATTCGGTGTGAATAGCTCTTCTAGTCGCTACCGGAACAGTTAGGTAACCGATCCACCGCGTGGAATATTATTTTCTTCATTAAAATGCCATTAACGCTCTGGTCTTTTGGTGTAATGGTGTCATTTTCCGTGAACAACGATATAAGAATTAAAATCAAATTAAAAAGATTCGGTTCATTACATAACAGAACATTGAAAAGTAGAACATTGTAGAAAAGTGAAGCAAAAAAAATCATCCTCTGTTTCGTTCTTTTTCTTCTCGTACCCTGTCCGTTCAATGGAAGTTGGCTATCATGTTGGCTATGAGGACTTTGTTTACTGCGGCTCGGAACAGCTCTATAGTAGACTGGCCAAACCACTGTCTCAGATTTTTCAATCATGATGTTATCGTTCTTCCAGGGCCCCGTCTTTTGGAAAGCTTTCCCTGCATTATGAGATGCAAGATTTGTTTTGTTACGGTTTAGTTTTATCCGGTGACCAAAATATTCAAATCCGAGGGTTGGATCCGATTTTGATACAAGCTGATCACTGACGTCAGAATAAATAGACCTGCCTTAAAGCTAAATCTGAGTTAAATACATTTCTACGACCTGGAGGCAAACTACGTGAAAATCCTCATTTGGCACCAGTAGGTTGCGGGCATTTATTTGAATAAACTATGTAATCGTTCGTATTTTGACCGACGCCTATCGGCGTTCATAGGAAAATTAAACGGCAACGCAGCAATTATCGTTTTCCTGTCCATTCAAATGATTTAAATGTAGAAATGGTAATAATAATAATATCGCGTTACGTTCCACAAGAATGCGTCGTTTTGTTTTATATTTAGAAAAATAGTTTAGTGACACCAACCTGTAATCAAAGTAAGAATGTGATCGTTTAATATGGTAAATTAATTATAAAACCACTAAAATGAAGCCACAAACCAAAGACATACGTATTCTTAGCATGCCTTAAATAGCCACAAACATAGGTAATAGGCGTGGTAATAACTTGGCGAACGCAGTCAAGAGGTCACGATTTCAAGCGAAAAAAAAGGTTTTTCATTTATTTTATCAAGAATTTATAAGAAAGAAAAAGTTAATCAATAGAACTGTCGAAGACAGCATTAACAATAGAATTGTATTGTTGAAGACCCATTAACCAGCGGCTGAGAATTCAAATTTCGTCTAGCGAATGTACCCTTGCAATGAAAAGGGCGGTTTCGACGAGAAAAATTGATTGTTCTCTCCGTATTCAAACTATATTTAATTGCATTTCTAGACTACTTTTCAATTAAAACTCTTCAGAATTGTATGTTTTACGTATTTGAAATATAAAATGTTATGAAAATGTTTGTTGCTGTTTGTTTTTTTATGTTTGCTGGTTTCGTCTTTCCAATTTTTCTCGGAATTAGAATATTGTTGGATACAACATTCTTCCGGGAAAGGGCTTAATTATAATTTGAGAGGACAAACTATCCGGGGATCTACTGTCGGGTACCATTTCACCGACATTTTTTTAAAGACGGAAATAACGAAATTTTGGTATCCGACTTTTCGTTTAATCACCATCGTCAACCTCCCAACCGAGCCATGGCACATGTATTTTCTCTTGAGAAATGTCCCATGAATAATAATTTAGTAAATTATATTAATGAGTATTGAATAAGTTCAGACAAGTCTTCTACAATAATAATGTAATTAAAACACAAGTATTATTTATTGTATTAATTATGAATATATTGTGGAGAACGAACAAAGGACACTGATCTACATCGTCCGGCCACCCGATTGGTCCCTCAGGCTCCAATTGGATGCAGACCTTTCCTCAAGCAACTGGCCTCGCTTGCATCAAAAACTAACGATTCATTCTGCTTTAACTCTCGGTCAGGAGTCGCTGGTCCTTAATATTTGTTCGCCCTTCACATTACTTTATTATTGCATATATTTAAATTGGAGATTTATGTGTCTGTAAATAGTGTTAATAAACTTGTAAGTATTGAATCGTCTTACTTATTCGCTTTGCCATCTACACACTTACACAATAAACATATAACCCCCAAAGTGGTGGTCCCGACGTTGACCAACCCCCGGAGCCTTCTCACTAGGGGTTGTGATGGTGTAGGAGTCTTCGGGAAGGGGGCTGATGTGGAGGACGAACAAAGGACACTAATCTGCATCGTCCGGCCACCCGATTGGTCCCTCAGGCACCAATTGGATGCAGACCGTTCCTCAAGCAACTGGCCTCGCTTGCATCAAAAACTAACGATTCATTCTGCTTTAACTCTCGGTCAGGAGTCGCTGGTCTTTAATATTTGTTCGCCCTTCACATTACTTTAGTATTGCATATATTTAAATTGGAGATTTATGTGTCTGTAAATAGTATTAATAAACTTGTAAGTATTGAATCGTCTTACTTATTCGCTTTGCCATCTACACGCTTACACAATAAACATATAACCCCCAAAATATCAATTTTATTTATTATTCAGGATTGAGTTTAAAAAGTGGTTAGGTACCTAACAACTAGTTTACACCGTTAATGTTGTTAATAAATACGATGCACCTGATGAAATCGTTAACCCCTCAGGCCTCGGACCTATTTTGTCGGAAGGTCAAAATATTTCCGCTTTGAAATAAAATGCAAATAAACGGAATATTTCTAAGCGTATCCAAAAATTAAAAACTGTTTTTGAAAGATGACAAAATACGCTGTCAAATTTTATAATCCGAAATCAAAAAAAAAATACAAGCACATACACATTTGATTAGACAAATACATTATAAACGTTCTTTTAGACCTCACTTTTTTGTCGTTCAATATGAAAATCTACATACATCAAATCAATGTTGATTTTTAATATATAGACATGTATATATGAGAGTTGTTTAGGTACGTATTTCTATATTAAGCATAGGTTATGTTTGAAACAAACAAAATACCTTCTTTTTGCCCTCGCGAGGGTTTCTGGATTATTACAACCACATGACAATACATTAGAAAAGTTTTTTAATATTTACAAAAACTCTTACAAAACTGTCAAAAATGTCACAATCAATCATCAAAATTCAAACTCTTTAAATTTATGAATGTAACCGATGTACTATTGCGAATTAGTACCTATGGTACTAACCAAAGATATTCAAATACAAACGAGATGTGCTATGGTGTCCGCGCAACTGTCGGCCGACTACGACCTAATTAATGTAGTTTGCATACGAAAAGAATTTGTTCATTTCGTCGATTGTTTTAATGTGTGCATTAGTATTGGTTAAAAATATAGTTTGAATACGGAAAGAATTCGTTCATTTAGTTTATTTTTTAATTGGTAAACAATATCGGCGACACCCGGATCGCAGTCCCACCTAGTAAAAACTGCAGATAGCACATCTACTTATATTTCAATATCTTTGGTAATAACCAAAATAGAATACTTTGAATCTAATCAAAAATTATATTTATTTTTAATAGGTAAGTACCTATGTTAGGTAAAAATTTTGATTGATTGTTCTTATAATATTCAAAAATGAATATTTGTAATACATAAAAAATAAAAAGTGTAAAAAAAAATTGCAATAGATGGCACGCGAGCTGTTTGAAAATCTGAAAGTACCGGGACTGAATATATTGAACGCGGAAGAGAGGAGTTCGCGGGAGAGGGGAGAGAAGAATGGGAAGGCGGGGAAGGTGGGGGAGGAACACGTGAGGGGAAAGGGACTTGGGAGGGGAAGGGGAGGCGGAAGGGGAATGGACCATTAGGAAAAGACACGCAGGGAGAAACAATTTCTTATTGATGACTTTGCAACGCATACCGGAACTCGCCAGTAATTAATAAAAATTTCACTGACTTTCAATTTTTGTTTTTCAAGTTGTGATTCAAATTTCGTTTGGTAAAGGTATTTTTAGATTTGATTATAAAGCGTGGTATTTTGCCTTTCTAACACCGTTTAGAACATATTTCTCAATATAAATAGTAAGGGAGTTACAGCGATTTATATTAGACCTATGTGGGCTGGAAATTGGTCTGTGTTTAAACGGGTTAACACCGTTAATATTGCTAATAAATAAGATACAGCTTGCGAGATGATCATTAAGTAATAATAATAATACTTCGATGATTTACATAGCGCCGTTTTTGTGAAAAATTCCCTCAAGGGCGCTGTACAAACTTATAATACATTTCTAAAATTAAAAAAAAAACTACATTAATTTTTAGCAACAACTTGGGGCTAAACATTGCATACACCGGTTTATTGATCACCGATTAGAAAATATATGTACAATATTTTGACTAATGAACGCGATGCTGCCTAAAAATTAATGAAAACAGGACCATACTTACCTGGGAGGTCGCTTGAAATTAACACTGTTCATTTAAAGAAATTTAGAAAGAGTTCGCACGCAGAGGACAATTGTGAACACATATTATTTAATCCTAAAAAATATTTTAATACTAATATGTAACGTATTCTTTGATGAGTGTATTTTGGAAAGTAAAAGCAACATTTAATGGTGGGTGGTGCAGTAGTACCTAAAAGGATTTGATCTTCCCAAATATGATTCGAAGTACATACATTATTCACAATATTATAAGTAAAGTATATAAATTATATAAATTATATCATGACAGCATGTTAGCATGACAGCATTAGCATAACCAAACAGCATGTTAGCATGACAGCATGTTAGCATGACAGCATGTTAGCATGACAGCATTAGCATAACCAAACAGCATGTTAGCATGGCAGCATGTTAGCATGACAGCATGTTAGCATGACAGCATGTTAGCATGACAGCATTAGCATAAACAAACAGCATGTTAGCATGACGGCATGTTAGCATGACAGCATGTTAGCATGACAGCATTAGCATAACCAAACAGCATGTTAGCATGACAGCATGTTAGCATGACAGCATTAGCATAACCAAACAGCATGTTAGCATGACAGCATGTTAGCATGACAGCATGTTAGCATGACAGCATGTTAGCATGTTAGCATGACAGCATGTTAGCATGTTAGCATGACAGCATGTTAGCATGTTAGCATGACAGCATGTTAGCATGTTAGCATGACAGCATGTTAGAATTTTCCAGTTCATTAGATCAAAGGCAATCTATTGTAATTAATATCTCTAGTGATTATTATGTAAATTATTATTAAATTGTGACGTTTCTTCATTGTTTACTTTTGCCCATATCTTTTAAATAACAAATTCATGATACTCCAGCGATGTGTAACGTAATATAACTACGGGTACTTAGCTAATCTACTGATTTACAGTGTAAATTTTACCGTATGAAAGTGAGAATATCGTAATTCAAAAAAGATACAGCCATAAAGTTTTTAAAAAATGTCCATGATATTTCTTGATAAATCTTCCGAACAGGCCCTCCGTTGATAAGCTTGGTGTAACTATAAGTGACCAGCTGAGGTGTGGGGGCTCTATCGAAGCCACAGTTAAATTAGCCTCCCAAGAACTGAGTGACCAGCTGAGGTGTGGGGGCTCTATCGAAGCCACAGTTAAATTAGCCTTCCAAGAACTGCGTATCGTACATTGCCTGCAGATGCTTTAATAGTACACAACTTCTAAACCTCTATAAATCGTAAATTTGCCCCACAGTTAAATTTGGCAGCCATCTCTGGTCTGGAGCTCCAAAAAAAATTAAAAAAAAACCCTCGGCTCTCTGCAGAAACGGGCGGTCCGTTTGATAGATTTTCCCATCTTGAAAAACGGATTGTAATCTTCAGAGTACAGGCGTCGGTTGGGATTGGTATCCTGGTTCTACCGGTATTTCAATGGAAGATGCTCCAAGGAACTAGCGTCATTGATCCCCTCGGCACCGGTGCATAGTCGGGAAACACGCCAAATGCGAGCCACGCCCAACATATCACGGTTGACATTTGTCACATCAGAACGAGTTGCTTCTTCGACTCGTTCTTGAGTTCAACAGTTCGGCTGTGGAATGATTTGTTCCCTCCTTGTTCCCTCCTTTCTACAACATGGGTCTTTTCAAGACCAATATTTACTCCTTCCTTTCCTTAAAAAGACCCTCTACACAGCATCTCAGATGACGTAGGCCCTGTGGGAAATTATTTTCCTCGTGGCCTCCTGTGTGGAGTTAATGTAAAAAAAAACAACCACGGCACGTATTACAAAAGTAAGCAAAACCTGTTATGCAGTGCTTCACATGAACGTATGGTCAACCGCACCAACCACTTACAAAAATTAAGATGCCAGCATACCTTTTTAAGAAGTACGAAGCAAATAATATGAAGAGCTCTATGATTCATTAAAATTACTACAAATGTCACGATCAAACGATCAACAAACCAAAAGAGTGTGACTGGGTAGACCAGGCGTGCCCAACCCAAATAGCACCACGGGCCGCATTAGCCACCTAAAAATTCCATGTTCCACACGGGTACTTGGATGGTACAGAGGTAATGAGCGTTTTCATCTCGCGACAAAATATCTACAAAAACCTAAACTAACCTAACTTTACAGGATGTCTGTATTATTTTTGTCCTATTTTACTAATTTTGAACAATAATTTATTGTCTTTACACGATGTCTGTATTATTTTAGTCCAATTTTAATATTTTTGAAGAATAATTTATTGTCTTTATGGGATGTATTATTTTTGTCCCATTTTTTGTTAGGTCGGGTTAGGTTAGGTTTTAGTAGATATTTTGTTGGGGGATGTTTTGTCCATATGATATTTTGTCGGGGATATTTCATCGCCGGATGAAAAGTCGCGGAACCGGTACAGATACTTACAATGTTTTTGTTTATAATTGTAGTGTATCTGAGGGGTGAGTTTTGATATTCTGTTACTCGCAAATCGCAAATTATGTACACGATAATGGTTTTTCTCCACTGTGAGTCAGTATGTGATTTTTTAAATTATACTTTTCTGAACGCGAATAGTTACAACTCAAACAAGAGATTGGTTTTTCTTCACTGAATCGGCGAGTGCCTCCATGAACTGGACTTTTATGAACACAAACAAGAGATTGGTTTTTCTTCACTGAATCAGCGAGTGCCTCCATGAACTGGACTTTTATGAACATTTATAGGTACAGTCAGGTCACGAGAATGGTTTTTTCCACTGTGAGTCAGTATGTGATTATTTAAATTAGACTTTTGTGAACACGAATAGTTACAAACGAGAGACTGGGTTTTCTCCAATGAGTCGGCATGTGCCTCTACAAACTGGGCTTTTTTTAAATACATATAGCTACAGTCGGGACACGAGAAAGGTTTTCTCCACTGTGAGTCATTATTATAGTCCGACTATTTTAATGACTTGCGAAAATGCATAGTCACAGTTTGTACAAAAGAAAGGTTTTAAAAATATAAAGCTAAAATGCCCAGTGCAGTATAAAATTAAAAAGGAGAGATGTTTGAGATACCTAAAGAAAATTTACAATCTTAAGTAAAAATAGACAACAATAAGAAACAGAACAAAAAGAGACATACAATATTACACACATCAGCAAAAAATATGTATTCAAAACCCGTTATATTCATTAATATTAAGAATAATTATTTGTATTTCTTGGGCATTAACTATGTAACAATTTCTAGACATTTGGTTTAGTTTACTATCCATGTACATTTAATGAATGACACGGATGTGTCGAAACCGGTAGCAGATATATTAATATTTTAGTAACAAATGTACATGGAAAGTAAAACTCTTCAAAACAAAAAAAAGAGTAATTAAGTTTTAACAATCAAAAGTTTCAGAAATCAATCAATTTTTTCAAAAACAAACATTATGGAGATTTATTTTAGGGCGATGATTTCTTTTCGTTTCTCTCAGTTATATTTCTAAATCCATTTCAATAGTCGAAATTGCACACTTCAACTGGTTTTCCAAATTTAAGTCTCTTATTGAGTATTTCATTATTAATAAAACGCTTTACAAAAGTACTCGTGTGTAGAAACAAAGACACTGACATTTTTTTATGCAAAATATCTGATGCAGGTAAGTACGTCGGGTCCTCATTGTAAGCAGACTGTGACTTATTGAAGGCCATTATTATGCGCGGGAAAGATGAGCAAAATTTATGCATTTTTAGTGTTCTTTGTGTAATTACAGGATCATTAGTAATCATGAAACGTATCACAGGGCGCCGCGGGCCGCAGATTGGTTGACCCTGGGGAAGACTATACACTCTAGTCTTGTAAATCTCATTTATTCTTCTTCCATATGTAAATAAAGATTGAATGTTTGTAGAATTACTTCGAAATCAATGACTCAGGGTGAGGATTCATATTCCTCAAAACTGCGTGTGATGCATTTTCAATCGGTTTTTATATGCAAGTGTAATGGCAATATAGTTCATGTAATACCTAGTCTAAGTTTAACAGTTAACAAGTGCTAGATATATTGTGCAAATACCGATTTTTTGATTTTTTTAATTTTATTTTCAGAAACAAACAGTACATAATTACGTGGAAGAAAATACCCACTAAGTTGTGGACGTTAATATAATATTGGGTACCAATGACGTGTTGCTTTTATTTATATGTTTTTATGTGATATATTATACATTTTACCTAATTAAGTTAGTCAGTATATTATGGAAGGAGTGACGAGTGTGTGAATGTTTGTGTGAGGGTGTGTAGATGTGAGTAAATAATAATAATATAATGCGTAAATAATTAAAAATAATAATAATAGAGGTCAAATCTGTAAATCTTCAAAATAATATTATTGAGAATGATACACTTAATTGCCAATAGATGATTAGTTTTTTTTTCATATTTGGTTTGATGAGATTGGTAAAAGAATATTGAAAAAATGTTTAAAAAAAAAATTCAAAATATTTCTTGAAAGCATTGTTTTTGCTTTAAGGGCGATTAACCAGCCGAGAATTCAAATTTCGTCGAAAGACGGTCTTGCGATTGTATAATATAAATAATATAACATTATATTTATATAGCGCAGTTTTGTGACATTATTTATTTATTTATTCGATGCAATATATTTACATTTTATACACAATTCAATGATGTTGGCCTCACTGGATGGTTTACCCGTGCTGAGGCCTCCATTTCACATACAAAATTATACACAATACATATAAAATATAAATATATATATGTAATATTGGTGAAAAAACGGAAAAAAGTAAATAAAAAACATACGATTAAGATAAATTAAACTTAAAAAGTAGAGATTTAAAATTAACGTAAATTTAAAAATAAATAATATTATATAAGGTTAAAAATGATATTTTTAATAAGTGTTGTGTGTTTGTGGGTGATTGTGTTTTATATTGGTTATGTGTGTTTTTATTTTTATTTTATGCTATGATATTTTGGTAGTATTGTCTATTTTGGTCTTTAATCCATTTTGTAATTTTGTGTCGGAATTTAATTTTGTTTTCCTCAATTTTATTTTCCAGTGTTAGACTGTTGAATGCTTTTATAGCGTGATATTGGTAGTGTCTTTGTCCAAAGCTTGTATTTACCGTCGGTGTTTTTAGTTTTCTTTGTATGCTTGTCTAACTGGTCTGTTTGTGATATTTTGTGTTTGTTTAAGGTTGTTTTTTTGGTCAAAAATGTAATTTAGTAGCGATTTAACGTATAATTGTCGTATGTCTAGTACGTCACAAACGTTGAATATTTGGTCTGTATCAGTAAGTCTATGTTTTTTTAAGTATTACCTTTAAGATCGTTTTCTGCGCAATTTCCAGGTGTTCGATGGCTGAGTTTGTTGCTCCTCCCCAAGCAATTATTCCATATTCTATTATAGACTGACATAGAGCAAAATATATTGTTTTCATTTGTTGTATTTTGTATATGTTTCTTATGTTTAGGAAAATGTGTATCGTTTTGAGGAGTTTATTCGTGACTTGTTCGATGTGATATGTCCATCTAAGGTTATGGTCAATTATGATTCCTAGATACTTTATTTATTCTTTTTTTTCTAGAGGAGGGCAAACGCAGATGTTGGTGTTTAAACATTCGTGTATTTTTATGGTGTTTGTGTTATTTTTTGGCTGTCCTGTGCTATTTATACTGTACGTTGTGAATTTTGTTTTCGATATGTTTAGTGTAAGCGTGTTTGAGTCTAGTCATGATTTCACTCGCGTGATTCCTAAATCCGCTATGTTGTATGCATTTTTCCAATCCTTAAATTTGAAGAGTAAAACTGTGTCGTCTGCATAACTAACTATTTCACCGTCTATTTTCATGCTGCAAAGTTCATTAATGTAAATAGTGAAAAGAACGGGCCCTAGTATGCTTCCTTGTGGAACTCCATACGTAATTGGTAGTGGCTTGCTAATATGGTTGTTAATTTTTACTCGCTGTGTTCTATTACTCATATAACTTTTTAATAGTTGGAGTTCCTTGCCTTTAATGCCTATGTTTTCTAATTTTTTAAAAAGCGTTTGGTGGCAGATTGAATCGAAAGCTTTAGCTAAATCTAGGTATATCGCTATGCATTTATAACCTTGATCTAAATTGCTATGTATATAGTCTATTGTACATGCCAAAGCTTCTTTTGTGCCTATTTTTCTCTAAATCCATATTGTTTTTCCGAGATTAATTTATTTTCTTCCAGGTATATTATAATTTGGTTTTTTATTACTCTTTCGAAAATTTTTGACAGCGAGTTTAACAATGTGATAGGTCTATAGTTAGTTATTTTGCATTTTGTCTCCGGATTTGTAAATAGGGATCACCAGTCCTTTTTTAAGAGTACTAGGGAAGCAGGAGTGTGTTATACTTAGATTGATTAAGTGTGTTATGGGTTTTAAAATTTCGGTTTTTATTATCTTAATGCAATCCGTCGTTATCTCATCTAATCCAGGAGCAATACGGTTTTTTAATGTGTTTATTATTTTGTCAATTTCCTCTTCCGAAGTTGTTTTTATTGCAAATCTGTGTTGTGTCGGTTGTGTATTGATGTTTGAACTGTTTGTTTGTGTTATTGTGTTTGTGTTGAGAATTTTACGGTTCGCTAAGACTTTTCCTATACTTGCGAAGAAGTTATTTACATGATTTGCTATAGTTTCTTTATTTGTATTGGTGTCTACTTTTTTTGAGTTAATGTTTAGATGTTCGATTGTATTTTTTGTTTGAATTTTTGTGTGTATGTAACTTCTTTTAATATTTTCCATATTTCCTTTGGATTATTGTTTTCTTTTTTTTTAAGTTTTTCTCTAAAATACAACTCCTTAGCTACTCTAATAATTTTCGTGTAGATGTTTCTATATCTTTTGTAGTAATTAAGTTGTTGTATGTCATACGGCATATGTTTAATTTGTTTGTGAATTCTGTCTCGTTTACGAATACAGTTTAATATTCCCTGTGTTATCCACAGTTTATTTTTTTTAGCTTTGTGTGTAAGTTTTACTTGTTTTAGAGTAGTGTTATTATTTATTTCTTGCGCTAAAATTGTTTTAAATTTGTCCCAGGCCTCTTCGACCTTCTCCATTTGGTATATTGTACTCCAGTCTATTTTTTTGAGTTTTTCTTTTAAGTTTGTGTAGTCAATTATTTTTTTTGTGAATATTTTATGTTGGTTAGGTTTTGTGTTTTCGGTATCAATTGCTATCATATTCATGTAGTGATCTGTAATAGTGCTTTCAAGTACTATGGTTTTGGTTTTTAGTTTTGTTTTGATCATTATATGATCTATACAACTTTTTGTGTTGTATGTGACTCGTGTTGGGACATTTATCGTTGGCTCCAGTCCATGCTGTGCTAGTATTGTTAGGTATTCTAAGTTTTGTGGGTGTCCGTTTGTAGAGTGTTTATGATGATATTTTTGTGTTTGTTGAG
This sequence comes from Limnephilus marmoratus, assembly GCA_917880885.1. NCBI lineage: Eukaryota > Metazoa > Arthropoda > Insecta > Trichoptera > Limnephilidae > Limnephilus > Limnephilus marmoratus. The sequence goes on along the minus strand of OU862921.1, from coordinate 19,319,125 downwards.
ATCATTTAATGTATCATTAAATGCAGTTAGGAAATTTGTAATATAGTTTTTGGATGGAGATCTGTACATTGCAAGAATACACGTTTCTTTTTCATATGTTATTTCTATGCAGTTGGATTCTACAATATGTATTTCTTGGACGAATGTGTTTATTTTATCATTAGTGTATACGACTATGCCATCATTTTGATTTTTGTGTTTTTTTGTGTGGTGTGTGTTGTAGTGTTCAATTGTTTTTGGAATATATTTTTCATTCAGCAAGCATTCTGTCAGCACAATTATATCGAAGTTATTATCTAGTTGTTCTAGGTATATAGTGAATTCTTCAAAATTTTTATTGATCGATCTGATGTTTTGGTGCAATATTTTGATTTTATTTTTTTCTTTTGTGATATTGGTCCATAGATTAATGTCGTTTGTACTTATACAGTAGTGTTGGTTGTCCGAGTCTATATGTTCTATGTTTTCAGCCATGTTTTTGAATATTGGTGTAAGTGTATAATATAAGCATTAAATTAATTAAAATTAAATTGAGTCAATGAACAGATAAATTTAGGGAAAGTAAATGATAGATCAGTTGGATTGACTATTTGGATAAATATTATCGGAACAAAATTATCTAAAATAGCTACAATAATTAAGAGAATTAAGAATAATGCAAAGACAAAGCGTATCAGGCTAATCGTAGGAATAAAGGAATAGAAATAATTTGCGATATATAAGTTAATGATAAGCATAGGAATATCCAATATGGATAGACAGATTATATGTTTTATAACAGAAAAAATAATTTCATTAGATAAAGGAATAAATAGAAATGTAGAAATTGAAAATTATAAAAGGATTGCGTACTTAGAGTGATTGGAAGGCTTATAATAAGACGTTAAAAATTTATAGATGAAGTTGGGTACTGAAAGGGTAAGTAAAGGTATTGAAACGATTAGGAGAATAAATACTAAGATGACAAAAAAAATTGAAATATTAAGGTTTTTAAAATATAAGAAACGATTATAGTAGTTTGGAGTAAAAAGACAATTTGAACAATAAAATTTGTTGTTAAAATAAATAAAATAATTTAGGTAATAAAAACAATTAGAACAATAAGATTTGTTGGTAAAGTAGTTAAAATAATTTGAGTAATAAAAACATTTAGAACAATAAAATTTGATGTTAAAATAATTTGGGTAATAAATACATGTAGTATAATAACATTTGAATGTAAAATACTTGGTATAAAAAGGTAATTTAGATAAATAGGTGTAAATAAGATCATGAAAGATGATTTGAGAAATGAGAATTTTAGGGGAATCACAAAATTGCAAAATTATAAAAAATAAAATAAGTAAAATTAAGTGTAGTAAGTTAATATAGATAAGTACAGAAAATATAGTTAAATGATCAATATGATTTACAATTTGGGTTAAATATCGTATGTAGATTGAATAAGCTTTGCTAATTGAACAAAGTAAATTATTTTTATCGAGTAAGATTGTATAATATAAGTTTATAATAAAAGTGTAGTAAAGGTGTATAATATAATATGTGATAACAGTGTATAATACCAGTATTAAAATAATTAAAATTAAATTGAGTATATGAACATAGATAGATTTAGGAAATATAAATAATAGATCAGTTCGATTAACGATTTGGATAAATGTTATCGGTACTAAATTATTTAAAATAACTACAATAATTAAAAGAATTATGAATAGTGCAATTTGAAGAGAGAATAGGTTCTTTTGTAGAATGTTTTTACAGAATTTAGAATTTGTGGTTCTATAGTTAGTTTTAGAATCCATTTTTACATATCACGTTTAAGAACAGTTTGACACTCGTAACCATCGGTTGAAACTATTTTTAGATAATTGGTAGAACTTATAGTACTTATTGACTTATTAGATAACTGACAACCGGTGGTGCGAGTGCCATGTACCGTCTAGATAAGTTTATTTAGATCGTCTGAATGCTTAACATAGATTATTTTTTCATTTGGTGATTTACGAACCAGTATTTTGTTTTCCCTAAACCAGACATACATATACTTAGTTTCTTTTGCTTTCTGTTTAGTTTTCCAGAGTAGTTCTTTAAAGTATGGACAAATGATTTCTCCTATGAAGATTTTTTCGCTGCCCAGGGTTGTCGCGGTTTTGGCGTCGATATTCTTCCGGATTTTTAATATTTGGTCTCGTTTGTTGTTATCGTGGAATTTAACTTGGATTCTTGAGCAGGCTCCTGGTCGTCTGTCCTGGATACGTTTCACCTCCTTCAGGTCGTGTAGCTGAATCGCCATCCCAGCTGCCGCAGCCACCTGTTGTACTAGTAAGACTGGCTGTTCCTCATTTGATTGTGGGATTCCACATATTTCTATGCAATCTTCTTTCGAGGCTTGTTCTAGTTCAGCGATTCTCACTTCAAAGCTTTTTATAATCTTGTTTTTATCATTTACTTCTCTCCGAAGCATCTCAACTTCAGACACCAGCTTGGTAATATTTTCTATTTTAATATTTATATCATCATATTGGTTACTAATGAAGTTACGTGAGTTTCGAGATTCAGTATTTTCTTCGTCCATTTTCTTGAAGAATTCTTTTTTCATTTCTTCAAATTTATTGTTGACAGCTGTTAAGACAATGTCGAGAATCTCTTTATGTTCTGGGAGAATAGATTTTAATTTCAGATCACTCTGGTTTGTATTTTTGCTTCCTGTTTGTTTATCCATTATTAGAGATAAGTTATTCAATTGAGTGGGTAAAAATACTCGTAGATAATTTCACTTTTCTTGGTTAGTTTTGATTTTGTATGATGGGAGTAAATCCGTATGGTTTTGACTGTACATAAGACACTTAAAACGCAGAAATAAGATACTAGCAGTAATTAGTGCACTTTTTCGATGATTTCTGTAACTTTTAATATATTTTTTTTATTAATTTTGCGGGAGTAAACAAAACTTCAAGTTTTCACTTCAAGTGCGCTTAACTATAATAAATTTAAAAATTATCCTACAGTGCTCCTTATAATATTGAGAAAATAATAAAAGAATATACAGTATTTACAAAATAATGACAGAAGAACAAAATTAACTAAAGAATATACATTATTTACAAAACAATGACAGAAGAACAAAATTAACAAAGATAGTGCACACACGGGACAATAATAATAATAGACAATAGCGGTGCTATTGTAACACAGGACAAAACAAGAACTTTAAAACTAAAATATAACTTACTAACAGAAAGGCAGTTTGCGTTTAGAAATAAGAGATATTCTGCCGAAAATACCGAAACCAAACAATTACGGGAAGCTTGAGAACATGGCTTATTATAATTACGTATATTGAAAAGATGTTAGGATTCATGAATGGTATGATTTTTTAAATACTTTTGTTTTTAAAGCCCGTTAAAATTCAGCCAAATTCTGGATATTAGTAAGAGTTGAGGGAAGTTTATTCCAAATGAGAGGGCCCGTTACATGAAAAGAGCGATCATAGTAAACAGCTCGATTTGACCTAGAAAGTTCTATTAGACGATTAGTAACATCTAGATCTGCTGACCTTAGAGTAAGCTGTCTCTCGCTTAAGTTTTGTCGGACACATAGTTCCGATATATATAGGCTGGCGCCATTCCTTGCAATGCTTTGAAGGTCATTAAGCTCTTATAACTGTACAGGGCGGTCCCAATGAGAAAGATTAATTGTTCTCCGTACCAGCATTTTTAAATAATTACTCAATATCAGTTTAATTTCAATAAGAATTTTCTTTGATACATACCTATATTCAAAAATGCTCAAACGTGTGATGATAAAAGTGTTCAAATTATTTACTTTTTGTAATTATTTTTTTATCGTAAGTATTTATAATTTAAAAAAACGTCTAAGCAAAATAAAAATGTAAAAAAAAACTGATATACGATAAGACCGTAAATAATAGACAAATTGAGTATTTTCGTCACAAAATACGTACTCGGATCTCTTATTTAAGGATTTTTTTTAACTAAAATTAAAAATCTTAAAGTAGCTTTCCTATGTAACTTATTGATTTATTTTACTGCATGATTATATGTTTTGAAATATGTGTTGTATAAAATTGTTTGAAAATTTAACAAATCTGCCAACGATCTACGGCATAACCTTATTAATCCTAAAATGAACATTTTTTCTCAAAATTTAAAACTTACCTTTACTAGATAAAAGAACAATCTTTCGAAATCGATTTATACTTTTGTGTGGAGAAAAGTCAATACATCTAGAATTTTATATAAAAACTACCTGATCCGGCGAACTTCGTACCGCCTCAGAATCAAAAACTGTTGTCAACTTATTAGCTAAATTGATCTAAATTGTTTCTCCCTGCGTATACCATACCTTGATCTAAATTGTTTCTCACTGCGTATCCTTTCCCCTCTCGCGTTCCCTCTCCCTCTCCCCACTCCACTTCTCCCCTTCCCCCGTCCCGCTAACCCCCCTTCCTGAGTTCCTTTCCCCCTTCCCCCCTCCCCCCCTTCCCCGTCCCCCGATTCACAGTTCAATATTATACCCCTTACAATATTGCTGCAGTTCTTTCAAAATAGGAGAATCTGTTCCATACAAAATGTATGGGGAAAATAATTTTCTTCTGAGTGGAACACCCTTTACTTTTAGGGGTATGAAAAATAGATGTTGGTCGTTTTTCAGACCTACCAGATAAGCACACAAAATTTCATCAAAATTGGTCCAGCCGTTTCGGAGGAGTATGGTAACAAACACCGTGAGATGAGAATTTTATATATTAGATTACATATTTCCGGTTGTGCCTGGTTATTCTCTCTTAATGTTATGTTTGATTGTAAGATGTGATTTATTTCAATATTATATAAACAAATCAATGACATAAAATACATTTGAATTGAAAACTGATTTAAAGTAAGAATTTGATTAGTAAAAATATTGGAAATTTGATATGCTAAAAAAAAATATAGACCTTTTATCTCGAAATGGTTAATAGATACGATACCGAATATTTATATTAAATTTTTTGTATTGATTTATGTGTGTTTTTTATTATTCCCAAGTTCATAATTCATAAGATAAAAAAAAACAGCGAATAATATTTTGACGCCTACTAGTAAATAAACATATTTTTTGCAATGTTTTTTTAAGAAAGGTATCTACGTTTTATTTATGAATAGCTAGCGAGTTCCAGGCATGCGTTGAAATGCCACTTAATAGTGTCAAATTTAATGACCTGCATGTCCTGTTCCATTCGTCACCGATCCCCTTCCGCCGCCCGTCCTCTCCCGCGTCCCCTACCCCTCCTCCACCTTCCTTGCCACCCCCCCCCCCCAATCACATTCTTAAACTATTCGCACGCCTCCTGCACTAAATTGTTTACGCAAATTTTATAAACCTTCACGGGCGTGCGCACAACAACTCACCAATGTTTCATTGCAATCGGATGAATAGTGGACGTAATAATTTCATAACTCTAGAGCTCTTATACATAGCTAGAGCTTTTATATATAGAAACCATCGCGGGCATCCTCACATCAAATCCTCAACGTTTCATCGCAATCGGATGAATGGTTTAGGAACGCAACAGGAACAAACAGAGAAACATTATTTTTTGAAGTGAAAGTGTTCTTTAGCACCGTTGTGCTAAAGAACACTAAAAAGCGATACTTAAAAGAGACAAACACATGCATCTATAGGATTTAGCCTAGGAGAGAATGAGATAGCAATAAAATATTTCTTCAAACTTCGCAAATTTATTTTGTGGCATCATTTTTCATATAATGAATAACTTATTACTTTGTATAAAACCACTATATTTATCATAGTAACATATCCTGATGAAGACAACATTGTTGTCGAAACATGTTGATATTGTTTTAAATATAGTGGTTTTATACAAAGTAATAAGTTATTCATTAAATAAAATATTTATTTATTTTACGCAAAGATATTCAAATATAAAAGAGATATGCTATGGTGTCCGCGCAACTATCGGCGGACTACGCCCTAATTAGAGTAGTTTGCATACAAAAATAATTTGTTAATTTCGTTGATTTTTTGAAGATGTGCATTAGCATTGGTTAACAATATAGTTTGAATACGGAAAGAATTCGTTCATTTAGTTTAACGTTCGTTTGGTTTATTCGTTAATTATTCGTTCATTTAGTTTAATGTTAAAGTTTAGTTAGTTAGTTTAAACAAATGTTAATTGGTAAACAATATCGGCGACACCCGGAAGCGCAGTCCCACCTAGTAAACACTGCAGATAGCACTTCTACTTATATTTCAATATCTTTGATTTTACGGGTTCTCGGTTCCAATATAATACGATAAATCCACGGTCCCACACAAGTCTCCTTTGGTCTAGCGGTATAAAGCGCCTGATAAACCTTAGCAGCCAGACATTCAGCGGACCAAGGGTCGAATCCTACGAAATCCATAAAAATATATACATTTTTATTTTTGTAAAATATCTAACCTTCAAACCACTTCAAAATGAACAGGCAAAGAAATCACAAAAGAAAGCGTCATGAAGAAGAAAACACATAAACTAATAAGATGACCAAAATGTATAGGAAAAAGTGCACTGGAACGACAACAAAAATGGAAAAAATCATTCTTCACATTGATAAAAAAAGTACTTCATGGCCTTCCCAATCTTGCCGACTTTAGTTTTCTGAAGGTTTCACTTCTACCGCGTGTGAATTACATACTCTATTATATATTAGGATGCATTTCTTATCATAAATTATACAATTTATAATACTGATTATAAAATAATGTGAATTATAAGAGCGGTGTAATATTTTCCCAATACAACCGATAACCTTTTTTCTTAAAAGGCCGAGATTCTGACGACGTCACTTAGCACTGGTCTAACGAGTGCTTTATGGAGAGAACTAATTTTTATATGGATTTTTTTTAAAGTTGAATAAAATGTATTTGCTCACCTCAGTGAATGCACTGTCAGAAAGGAGAATTTCAGAAAATTTCCCAGCTTTAGTAATTTTCTCTAGAATAAAAAACTAAACAAAAACATAACTCTTTCACATACATTTTACAAACTCTAAGCTATCGCGTTGAAGTTATTTAATTAATAGCGAAAATATTGAACTGGTCAAAGAATATGTTGATTTAGGTGTTGCCTGTTTTTTAACTGGGATTTCCAAATTAAAAATGTGAACGACTGAGATCTATTGTTAGTAGATTATATAAATTAACATTCTAAGTTCCAATATGCACATTCCGAATGATATATTTATCATTAGCTGAATCTATTATAAGGCATGGAATTACAGCTTAGGGACTTTTCTTTAAAATGAATACAAATCATGTTAAATCATCATTTAAAATTCATCAGTTAAATTATTATCTCACAAAGGTTTATACGAACAAAGGCATAATGTTCAATACTTTTATCAGAATCTCAAAATTCTCTCAGTAGGAGCAATTCTGTGGTATTAATATATATTTCAGCCCTATGTACACAAATAGACTGGACCACACGTACAATCTCTTTTTACGGTAAATGAAGGACTAATCATACATAAGCATTTAAACATATTTATATGGTCAAAGAACGCTTGACCTCATGAAACCTAATTGCTTAAATACGTTACCGGCCGAAATTTAAAAAAATGTACAAATGTAAAAACCAATATTATGTTGAAAAATTGGCTCACTGAAAGAAATAATTTAGGCTTTGATACAAACAATTTCTAACTGCGTTCATATTTTTACATTTCCTATGTAAGGTTACATCTATTTAGGCTATATCTCTTATGCTATGCATGATATATACATAGTTTTATTCTTGTTAGATGTTATCACTGTTGACTTCCTCTTGGTTGATTTACGCACCAGATTTAAATGTCCGGGTTAAATTTTCCCCACAGGAAAAACTAAACCCTTTCACACACTTCCCCAAATGATCATCTTGTCAACCCACGCTATGCAATTGCACTATATAAGTATTATAAATACAAAGTAATACAAGAACAACATGTCAACCTACTAGAGACCAAATGGGAATATAATTCACCGACTCCAGATATTTTCATATCAGATGGTTCGGCTCTGTGGCATTTCTAATTGAACCTATAAATCCTACTGATCCCTCAATATAAATATTTAAAAAATCTTTTGTAATACTACATGTATTTAAAATTACTGATTTTTGCATTTTTGTATACAAATTCTTTGACAAATCTAATATGCTTAAATTTTGAATCAGATTCCTAGGTATTATGCCAGTGGCCGAAATAACAAATGGCAATATTTTTATAGTCCGAGAATGCCAAATTCTTTTAATCTCATTTCCTAAATCTGTGTATTTTCTAATGTTTTCAGAAACAGTTTTTTGAATATTACAGGAATTTGCAATAGCTACATCAATGATATAAGTTATTTTTTAAATTTTGTTATGTAAAACTATATCAGGTCTATTATGACTAATTGTTCTGTCTGTTAGTATAGTTTTATCATAATATATTTTATAAAATTCATTTTCTAAAAATGAATTTGGTTCATATTCATAATATGGTACTATATTACGGCAGTCAATCAAGTTATGTTTAATTACCAAACTTTGGTGGATTATTTTTAAAACCTGATTGTGCCTAAATGTATACTCGGACGGCGCTAATATAGAACATCCCGATATAATATGTTCTATAGTTTCCGGAAAAGCCAAACATTTTCTACATAAATCCTCAATTTGATTTTTATCTTTGTTATATGCTTCCTATAATTTTTAGTTTTAATGACTCTATCTTGAATGGCAAGCATAAATCCTTCTATTTCTGCGCTCAACTCTTCAATACTCAACCATTTGTTTGACGAAAGTTCGTCAACATACGTTTGGTTGAGATAATTTAAGTGTTTTGCATGAATAATTTTATTTGACCAGGAATCTAATAATTCCTGGTTAGTATTTATAAGAATGTTGGCATTATCGTCATATAAATTTAAAGGTGTAATGTTTATATCTGCCTTGCAAATTATTTTGTGCATCTCTGAGCTATTAGCTTTCCCATGGAAAAAATTTCTAAGCATTTCTACCTGATTGTGTTTCAAAGGTGTTATTTTGACTACACCTCTACCTCCTAAATTTCTAGGTAAATTAATTCGTTCTATAGCTGAATTTGGATGATGGCAATTAAACTTTGTTAATGTAGATCTAATTAATCGTTCTAAACTATCTAAATCTGTATTGGACCATTTAATTATGCCAAATGAGTACGTTAATAGAGGTATTGCCCAAGTATTTATTGCTTTTATTAAATTTTTAGCAGATAGATTGCATTTTAAAATTTTTCTGATCCTAGTTTGAAATTTAATCCTAATATCATTTTTAATACTAGTGTGATCTAATCTATTCGATTGCGGGTATCCTAAATATTTATAAACCTCATCCCCTTTCATACTTTTAATTTTGAAATTTCTAAATATACCCTCGTCTCCATCTACAATTTTGCCTTTCTCTATATGGATCGTTTTACATTTATCTAAACCAAAAGTCATTTTAAAGAAAATCATTAACGTTGGTATTAAAAACAAAAGTCTCTTGCTACTAAAAAGCTATATATTAAATCGCCAACAATGCACAAAAATAGGATCAAGCTTAAGCTCTTGTGATTTGGTAAAACATGGTATTCCTCAAGGAACAGTCTTAGGGCCACTACTCTTTCTTATCTACATCAATGACCTATGCAATATTGTAACACCAGGTAAAATTCTCTCTTTTGCCGATGACACTGCAATAACAGTACATGGTAAAATGTGGGAAGATACAACCAGTAAGGCTAACAAATGCATTGCAATAGTCAAAGATTGGCTACATAGAAATCTTCTCAGTCTAAATCTTGATAAAACCATTTTTATTCCCTTCTATAATTCCCAAAAGTCATCCCCTAAAAACAATCTTAACTTGAAGTTCCATAACGTTAATTGTAACTTTGCGACATGCTCAAACTGCGAAAATGTGAAATTAGGAAATAATATCAAATACTTAGGTGTAACTATAGACTGCCGACTCAAATGGACTTACCATATAGAAAAAATTGTTAATAAACTGAGATACCTAAATAACATATTCAAACGCATGAGCAACATTGTCAATATAAGAACCATGAAACTTGTCTATAACGCATTGGTGCTTTCATCCATTTCCTATGGAATAATCGTGTGGGGAGGAACATACAACAACCATGTAAAACCATTAGAAATTGCACAGAAGTCCATCATTAAGGTAATGTACCAGAAGGCCAAGACGTATCCCACCAATCAGTTATTTCAGGAAACTGAAATTATGGAACTAAGGCAGATCTACTGTATCCAGTGTCTTAAATTTATATTTTCTCGTCCTAACAATTTTACTAAAAACACAAATCGTTCTAGCCAGAGACATACCACGTGCGTGTACACAGTGCCTCACTGCAAAACCAGATTGGCCCAAAGGCACATTAACTGTATCGCCCCAAAACTATTTAATTCCCTACCCAATTCAATCAATACTTGTCAAAATCTGAACGTGTATAAGAAAAATATTAAAAGCTGGGTAAAAAATAATTTGGAAGTGAGAAATTTTTTTCTTTAAATTGTATTATATGTTTTCTAAATTCCTAAAATATTCCACGTCTTTCTGTATTTTAGATTAATAAAAGTAAATATATGTGTATTATATGTACACATATTTATGAACGTGTGTATGTACTTATTGGGTGTATACATACGTTATTATATGTACATATCTTTAATTTTAAGAAATCTCACAATAATCTCCTGTAAAATCGATCATGTTGATCTCTAAAGACACTATGTATATATATTTTTAAATTCTATTTTAACCACCACTGTTTAATATCCACATAATATAATACCCACGCACAGGCTTCGCCTTTGTGGGATCTTTTTTGTTACTCTCTTATATTTTATGTTATTATGTTTGTACTTATTTCCATGTATCAAAAAATTTTGCTAATAAAAAAAAAATAAAAAAATAAAAAATAAAAATTATTATTATTTTTTAAAGTGCACGTATGTGTACGTCATTATGTATTTATGTAAATTGCATTTTATGTGTATGTACATTTACATTACAACTACCTAGAAGTAGTTTATTGGGACTTTTCTCTATTTCTGTATTGTTTTATTTCCTATTATATTGTATTATTCTGATTTTCTCTTCAAATAACTAAAAATGATTGCTTGAAAATCTTATTGACATCGTAATGGGAAACTTATCTTAATTCCAGCTATCTTATTTACTGGTTTACTGTTACAATTTCAGTGGTGTAGCGTTTATTTAACTTCTTCATAGAATGCAGCTGTGCTTTATCTTATTACGTCGCTATCCCTTGCCAATTTTGTGGGTGTCACAGATAAGTTTTAGTATCCAGACAAACGATTATCTCCAACAATTCCACGAGAGTTTTAAGGTCAACTTAATGATAAATAACATTGGAATTCAGGATTGAGGTCATATTCAGGATATGAAACACAGAATAGGGGCGGTTCTGGAATAAAATACTGCAGAAATTTAAGTAAGTTAGAAATGATTTAGGCGGCTTTATTTATTTATATCGTTGCGTCTATAGGATTTAGCCTGCGAGAGAGTGAGATAATATAATCGGTCACCTCTTTTTGCGGTGCTTCGTAGCCTATCGGTCTCCTCTTTTTGCGGTGCTTCGTAGCTTCCCCGCTCTTGTCTACTTTAGTTTTCTGAAGGTTTCACTTAAACTGCGTTTGAATGGCACGCTCTATTATTTAATTTTATTTATTATTTGTATAGTCTCCTCATTTGGATAGGGTTCTAACTTTACTTCACCTTGTTCTGAGATATGAGGTGTCAAAATTTGCAAAGACGATTTTCCATTTTCCAATTTACCAATTTCTGATTTTGAGGTCGAATCATGTGTAAAGCATTTTAATTAAACATATTTTAAAGTTAAATATTTAAATATGACGTACACTTACCATTTTAGAACATAGCTAAACATGGAAACAGAACCTAATGCAACCAGCTAGGGCATAATAATTCATTGCATAAGGTTGTAATCAAATTTTCCATTAAAATATGATATACTACAATATCTTACACAAGATTGAACCTCAAAATCAAAAATTGTTAAATAGATTACGAAAATTCGTCTTAAGAAACTTTGAAAACTCGTAACATGGTAAGGCGAAGTGAGAACCCTATCCAACAAAACTATAATACGCCTTGTAACAACGATCAACTGTCAGATACAAACATTATTAAGAGTGTGAATGATGTTAGAACCCTGTATAATAAATAGATTTAAATGCTTGATTTTAGAATTTCTTCATTCAAGTAAGTATCTGAAAGATGTTTCTGAAAATTATTTTGGTTATAGAAATGAGCAGAAGAAATTTAAAAATAATAAAAGAAAAACAAAATCATAGCTTTTTAACTGAAAGTCGTATTCGTCAACAACATATATTTCCAACACAAAAATTTAACACCTCATTTGCACAACATCATTACGCATATCTATCCGAAAAGATAAGAACAATCGAAGACGATAAATGCCTACTAAAAGCAATTAAAGTGTAATTCAATGTAAAAAGAACAGAATGATGGTTTGCAATTTCATTTAACAGCACCACTCCCCTCGTCATGCTATGCTTTCCAACACGTCTGTTCTGCCGTTCGTTACTTTAAATAAGTCATGATGTAGACTTCGGCTGTAGTGGTCTGGTACATATAAATCATAGCATCCCAAGAGAAATGGGCTATCGATGAAATTGTTCCAAATTTTGAAAGACAGAATAGCAAGACTTGCTTTCAGTCTAGTTTCTAGACTCACAGAATCAGTTTTTTCAAGTAAGTCAATATGGTGCATGAACCTTGGATAGGTTTCATACTTCCGCATATAAACATGCCTGAGGAATTTCTTCTGAATTTGCTCTAACATATCAATGTATTTCTGGTAGTACGGTGGCCAAACATCGCTCGCGTACTCCAGCTTCCTTCTCATCGAATAACGCTGGCATAGCTTCTTGGTTATCAAACTGCTTACAAGTCCTGATGATGAACCCAAGAAGTTTGTAGCAAGACTGAGTGAGCTGCGATATATGGCAAGAGAATGTCAGTTCGGGATCAAAGACGACACCGAGATCCTTCACGGATTTTACACGTGATAACGTTTCGCCTTTTATTTTATAATCGTAAACTATAATATAATGTTATATTATACGATAACACGAATATACACCGCGCTCATGTCTTGGACTACTTCTGCTAAAATAAGAAAACAATAACTATAAATATAGATAAGAAATAGAAACTCTGAATATAAATAAATAGTATCTGATTTAGTGCTACTTTGGTAAAGGTATAGTGAAATTGGTGCATTATTTCGTACGTCATACAAGTTGTGTTATGTTAATACATCTCTGACTCTGCGGAATCGAAAAGTCCTGGTTCCCACGACAGAATTCTCGCCGCTAACCTTTCATGTTTCCTTATCACCACATTACTACGGAAACACAAGTGCGTAATAATGCTTAAACTCTCCTTTATCGGAACCTCGTTATCACAGAGTGCAAAACATTGGTTCAGAGAGCAAAGCGATTTAATTCTGAAAATGTTCATTCAGTCATCGTTCATTCTCACACCCATCGTGGCGCGTGTGATTAATTTATGAACCAGCACGTAACCATATTTGAATTTGATCACCTCCGCTTAGGTGCTGATGCAATAAACTATATAACGTGCATGAATAATTAAATTACTTCTTCTCTGTTTAAAATTACAATTAAGCAATTGTGTCGTTAGAGGGAGCTGGATTTTTAATTTTTTTTAAATAGTTGTTTGCGCCTAATAATTAATTATAATTTATTGTGACTTCTGGAGTGATTATCATTACAAGTGTAACAGCCTATTTGTTAATAATCACTTGAAGAATTTTACGTGCACTATGAGTAAAATGAAATTTGTTGTTCTTCTGTGCGTCGGTAAGTAAACATGAAACTTACTATTTATTTATTACTAATTTTTAATATATAAAAATTAAAGTTTCTTTGTTTGTCCCATATGCATTCTTTTACAATTCTTCCGATTGCGATGAAACTTTGGTGATTTGATGTGCGCATGCGCGCGATGGTTTCTATATATAAAGGTGAGCTCTGGCTTTATGAACACACATAAAATTCATCATTGAGTTGTTGTGCGCAATGAGTGTATCTCATATAGTTAGCGACATGGAGGGGAGGAGAGGGAGGGGGGCGGGAACCCGAGAAGGAGGACGATGGAGGGGGAACGAGGGAGGGGAAGGGGGTGCGGGAGGTGAACGGAAGGCAGAAGGGGAACGGGGACGAATCAGAAAGGACACGCAGAAAGAAACGATTTCTTTACTTGATTGACAATGCGACGCATGCCGGGAACCCGCTAATTTATTATAAACACTAATTAGCTTGTAAAAGGATAAAAGGCTTTTTACGCCAATTGTACTACATATTTTGAGCAAATTTTGTTTCGTGAATACTCTTGATGAGATTTTCGTCATTTATTTTAAAAGTATTATGCCGTGTTGCATCTCCTTCTTTATCTAACGTTTCGGAAAGCGTCACAGTGTTCATCATCAGGGCAGATGTGTGATGAAGGACACTCTAACGCTGTCCATAACGTTAACGTCTAAAAAAGGAGGTAACGCAAAAACGGCATAGTGTCCCAAAAATAAATCACGGTAAAACTTTTGGCCGTGAAAATCTATAATCACTCCTGATAAGAGTTTGTTTATTTAATCTTGGACCTAAATTTTAAATATTGAAAATGCATTAAATTTATGCAGTGCAGTTAAGTAACAATTTTTCATTCAATGTGCAAATTACCTTAATTGATTAACTATTTAAAATATTTTTTTTACTGTGTATAGGAATTTCAGGATTGCTATATATTTAGGTACATGAAAATATTACTGCAGTTGAGTTTACATATTACCGATGGACAGCAAAATGAACAGCTTATTTTAAATACTTGTTGCAGTTATGCAATATAACAGAACTTGAAAGTCAGGAACGCCTCATTCGTCATACGTACGTCTGGCCATGTTATATTGTCGTGAAAACAGGGTTATTGTCCCGAGTGATGCCTGTTGAATGTTTGATGGTATTTCGATAAACCGCGCGAAAATTACCTTGATGAGTTCTGGTCAAATATCGATATACAAACAAAACGATTGTTTTTATTTTATTATTTTCTGTTTACCAGATAATACGAGTATATATTATTATTCATGTATATTACATGATAATATCTGAATAGCCAGGTACTTCCCCACCTTCCTCTTCATCATCTCCTTCCCCTCCCCGCTACTTTCAGCCTCGCAGCTGGGACTCTTGTGAGATATTGCGAGACGCCTCTTACGTCATACATATGTCTTATTGTTAAATTATCGTGAAAACAAGGTTATGGGCCCGAGTGGTTAAGTTAGTTTCAAGTCTGATAGTGAATAACACCGATATATCGAAACCGGTTGCAGATAAATTTAAATTTAAGAAACAAATGTCTACAGAAAGAAACACCATTAAGAGCGTTTAACCAGCCAGCGGACGAAAATCCACATTTCGTCGAAAGTTGTTCTTACGATCGTGTAGGGCGGTTACAATGAGAAAGATTAATTATTCTCCGTACCAGCTTTTTAAAATTATAACTCAATATCGAATTTATTTCAATCCAAATTAGCTTTAATTTATACCTTCATCCAAAAATGCTGAAAGGCGTGATGATAAAACTATTAAAATAATGTATTTTTTGTAATTATTTTTTGATTATAAGAATTTATCATTTTTCAATAAATTCTAAATTTAATAAGAATGATAAAAAAATCTGAAATATATTAGTTTGTAAGTGCGCAAATAAATACACAAATGGACCAATTTTTTTCAAGAAACACATGTACGTACATATTTTTTAATGATTTTATTGAAACTAAAATTAAAATTCTAATACATAACTTTGCTAGATAATGTATTGATTTATTTTACTGCATGATTTTATTATTTGAAATGGGTGTGGTATAATACAAAAACTTTTTTGAAAATTTTATAAATCTGCCAACGAACTATGGAATAACCTTATTATACGAAAAATTAAAAATTTTTCTCAAAATTTATTACATGTGAATGCTAGATAAAAGAACAGTCTTTTGAAATCCATTTATATATGTTTTTGTGGAAAAGAGTCGATACGTCTAAAATCTTTTTTGAAAATGACGTATTTCCGGTTTTCTCTGGTAATGCCCTCTTAAAAACAAAAATAGAAAGTTTCATAATCAGAATTATTCCACCTACATAAAATTAGCGCGACAAACAACTACATTAAATGAAGCATGGAGACTTGTGTTAATAGCAGATTACACAACAGAATTTTATAAGTAATTTGTTTCCATTGGTAGGATCGGTCCTGTTCCTGAAGCATAATATTCCACGTCAGGACACTAATTGAAAATTGTGGTTTTTGGATGAAATCTGGTCTCAGCTTGCACGGTTCTTTCGTTTAATAGTTTGTCATTATTCCGGTGTCTTTGTTGTCTTCGTGAAACTTTCCTCGTTGCATCAGCGAGCAGTCTGGTTAGCTGTAGCTCTTCAAGTTTAGCCGATGAAAGTTATCCTTGTCATTAACTCAAAGTAACCACAGTGGAAAACACCATTGCTTCGAGAGATTAGTAAAATTTACTTTTCTTTGGAAATAATGGTGGTTTTCGTGAAAGATATATAATTATAATTAATTATTATTTTCATATTGAGCTCAACAGAACGTAGAACTTTATCCAAATCTTAATATATAAATATGAATGTTTCTTTGTTTGTCCCTTCTGAGTTCTTAAACCATTCATCTGATTGGTGGTTTGTTGTTTTCTAACACAATAGTTTCAATGTTGAATTCTGGCATTACGAAATTATATCCTATACCAGGGTTTCCCAAACTTTTTCTGCAATGGAACACTTTGCAAACCCTCAAATTTTAACGGAACACTTGGCTCATTTTTTAGATTGGGAAAAAATTGAAATACAAACAACAACAAAAATGGAATATAAACAACAACAAAAAAATTTATGTAAACAACAACAAAAAATGTTATAAATAAAACAACTAATTAATGACTTTGATGATTTTGAGTCCTTGAATTGATATTCTTGATATCAGGCACAATATTAGTAAGTGGAATTCTAATATCTGGTGTGGAGTCTGGAACCTGTTCTTGCACTTTTACTTCGTTGCAGCATAATTGAAATCGGAAGCAAAACAATAATTGCTTGTTTTGATTAATTGGGGTACTCTTCTGACAAACTCGCTCAGAAATCATTTAAAGGCTGATTCTTGTATTTTTGTTTCAAGTCCGAGTCACTAATTAAATCAATTAGATTTTCATACTCACTTGCGCTCAAGCCTGCAGGTTTGGCTGTCACGGAAAATGGATTCCGAACCCAGGAATCGTCCTTACTAGTTTTCATACTTTGCGATTTTTTTCTATCGAGGGAATTTCATATAATGGAACTTCAAATGTTTAAGGGAATTTGTAAGAAATCGGTAGAAATTCGGGTAGCGGCGCGGCGGCTTAAAACATAAACCCTTTTTTCACTGAGTAGAATTGCAACGCATGTCGGGTACACGCTAGTTTTTTTATAAATTAAGTCAGAAATATTTTAAATCAGAATGTAAATATTTTGTTTTATCCAATTTTATTTTATATGAGGCATGGGTATTTTTTACTGGTAGTATTGTACAATAAGAAACAAATAACGTTTTTTTAACTCTGGTGGAGATACTTTAGTAGTAATTATTCCGTCATTAATATGAAAAAAATTAAATCAATAAAGAGGAATGAGTCCTTTGCAAAAGTTTGAAAGTTAAATAATTACTATCAGAAATTTCCATAAAAGAAGCTTGAAATTATTAAAGCTAGTTTCGAATTGGAAAATAACGTACTAGTATTCCCCTTTTAAAAATCAAAAGCAATTTAATATTAACACAATAATTTATTTTAATTTTTAACTTAATGAGTAAAAACTCAAATTGTAATACGAATTTAATTAAATCAAGACAATATAAGTGAAAAAATGGATAAACATGTATCCAAGACAGAAGACAAGAAGCTAGATGGCTTTTAGTTCGAGTTGAATATTGCAATCAACGTAAAGGTAGCAGCCAATAATATTTATT
The DNA here is from genome assembly GCA_917880885.1 of Limnephilus marmoratus. Classification (NCBI taxonomy): domain Eukaryota; kingdom Metazoa; phylum Arthropoda; class Insecta; order Trichoptera; family Limnephilidae; genus Limnephilus; species Limnephilus marmoratus. The sequence continues at coordinate 19,300,944 of OU862921.1, read as the reverse complement.
TATTTTCAACTGTATACATATACCATAAGAACTGATTACATGTCACAAAATCAAAAATAATAATAAAAAAATAAAAGAAAAAAATTGTTTAACAGATATTGTGGCATTTGAACGAGAAATGACACCTGAGAGACAGTTACATACAAAAATCTATAGTACAAATAGAATTAATATTGACTGAAAAAATTTGATATCATAGCCCTCTTTTACCTCCTACCTTCCGTGCAGTTAAATAGATCTGCCACATCGGATCTATTACTAACATCATGTAACCTAGGTACAAGGGAGTGTTATGAGTAGGTACACAGTCCTATTATTGTTACATTTAAACAGGATTTTAGATCGAGTGGTTCTCGTGGGAATGTGAAATTCAATGAGCTTAGTTGAATTAGGACTGTCTATGCTACCATTTACAATTTTGAACAAAAATATTAAGTCGGATATAATTCTTCGATCTGAGAGTCTTAATAAATTTAATTCTTTCATCAAGTAATTGTAGTTTATGTTTTCAATAGGAATACCGAGTTTAAAATTAATATGTCTTAAAAATTTATGTTGAATTTTTTCGATTGAATCTGAATGTATTTTTAAATCGGGGGACCAGATCGAGGAGTTATATTCGACTTGACTACGTACTAAGGATTATTCAAAAATTTTAGTGTTGAAATATTCCTAATATATTCCTACATGTGCATTAAGAAAATTAAGATAATGTTGGTAATTGTTAGTAAAAGTACGATTCAGTTAAAAATGACCGAATCGGATAGGGACACATTAGCTCAGATAGTAGAGTCGCGGCCCGGAAAGCCGAAGGTCCTGGGTTCGAGTCACAGGTATGCCCATATATTTTTCTGATTTTTCTGTTTTCATATTTTCGATTGAGTTTAGCTAATATTGTCTTCATTTAATTATACAATAATTGATTACAATCCCCCAGAAAACAGAACATTGAAAAACATACTTTAGAAGAAAAACGCAAAATAATATGAAAAGCTTTTTCTATTTGTAAACATTATAAATGCAACCAACTCGACAAAATGTATTTTCCACTACATTACTCTAAATTCCAATTTTCTAACTTCGATGCACACTCCCGTAGAATGTTTGGTTCATGCAAATTCGTGTATTTCTATCCTACACCATCGCTTTTTCTAGCTTTCCAATTTTTAGTGTAGATATCTATCTATATATATAAAAATCTCGTGTTTGTGGTCGCACTCCTCCGAAACGGCTCGTCCGATTTTTATGTTTTTTTGTATATATTTGGGAGGTATGAGAATAGGTAGTTAAGAGCATTAACCAGCCAGCAGCCGAAACACCACATTTCGTCGAAAGTTATTCTTACGATCGTAGAGGGGAGTTCCAGTAAGAAAGATTAATTATTCTCCGTACCAGCTTTTTAAAATTATAACTCAATATCGATTTTATTTCATTCCAAATTTGCTTTAATTTATACCTACTTCCACAAATGTTTAAAGGCGTAATGATGAAATTATTAAAATAATATACTTTTTGTAATTATTTTTTGATCATAAGTATTTATCAGTTTTCAATAATGTCTAAGATAAATATGTAATGTAAAATGTAAAAAAATCTGAAATATATCAGTTTGTAAGTGCGCAAATAAATACACAAGCGGACCAATTTTCATCAAGAAACACATGTACGTATATATATATGTTTTAATGATTTTATTAAAACTAAAATTAAAATTCTGAAACACGCGTTTACCGGATAATGTATTGATTATTTAACTGCTCGATTATACGATTTGAAACGGGTGTTGTATAATAAAAAAATCTTTTATGAAAATTTAACAAATCTGCCAACGACCTTTGGTATAACCTTATTGTACTAAAAATAAACACTTTTTCTCAAAATTTAAAATATGCGTTTACTAGATAAAAGAACAATCTTTCGAAATCAATTTATAATTTTTGTGGAAAAGATTAGGTAAATACGTCTAAAATCTGATTTAAAAATGACATATTTCTGGTTTTCTCTGGTTATATATATCATACCGCTAGGTGATTGGGGTGTCCATATATTTTGTATTTTTTTGTATTTTTTTTACTTGGCATCAAAAAATATCTTCACCCTCTTACCCTCACCCTCTTATTTTTTTTATCGCGACCCTTCCATTTTTAAAAGCGATTTTAGTATTTTTGTGTGAACAAATTTAACAGTCGTTCGTATTTCAAACATAACGAAAATATTTATGTTGTTGAATAACAGATGGCGCTACGTCGGCCTCATCGAACTTTCATTTATATGGCAGAACAACGTTTGCCGGGTCAGCAAGTATTATGTATTTATGTGAATACCGCACAAAATTCTTAACTGCTGGCCATTGTCCGACTCCAGTGGCATCCTCGTTTGGGTTATGTCGTAATACTGATTGGTACCGGATTAGGGAAAGGAAGGAGTTGAGAAAGAGTTCAAAAGTTGAGAAAGACTGGGAAGTTCCTGGCTTTACAAATCCGGTCACAGACAATGGCTAAAGGCATTGGAAGCGGCCTCCGTAGTCGAGGGGTAAAGCTCTCGACTAGCAATCCGAAGATCACGGGTTCAAATCAAATTTTATTAATGTATTTTTTCACAATTTAATCATTTAAAATAATTTTATGTATTTAAATGAAAGCAAATGACTTTCTAAAACACCACTATTTAATTAACATTATCAACATGTTTCGAAACCAAAGGTTTCTTTGAACCAAAACTTTGGTTTCGAAACATGTTGATAATGTTGATTAAATAGGGGTGTTTTACTTTAATTGAAGTAATTTGCTTTAATTGCCAAAAAGGGAATTTGCAAAGATTGAAGAAAAAATGTTATATATATTTGCGGCTCGTTCCAGAGGACAAACCTATCTTAGTACCTATATTCCTGGCGTAAGACCACCGTTCAGAATTGAAACGTTGCTCGACATGGCTAACCAAAGTGTTTGGTAACAAGATATGAATAGCAAGTAACTTCCGTACCTTCCTCTTCCCCATCTCTTTCTACTCTCCACTACATTCAGCCTTAGGTACAACAAATCCCAATTGGGGATGCTATCGATTTCCTGGCGGAGGTGGTTGGGAGTAGTTGGTACACTTGTGCGATATTCACATAAATTAAAATACAAAATGAACGTTTCGATTCTGAATAGTTCTCTTTGGCAAGAGCGATACGTAGAATCTTTTCCTTATTCTTACTTAAACTTATTGCAGAGATTTAAACCGTTAACAGTTATTTTAACAGTTCAGACGACAATGTTGACATAAACATTTTAAAATGTGATCAGAGCAAGTAGTGGCAATGCAAATATATTATTATTTTATATAGATAATAATCTAGTACAGGTATAAATAAATTATGAAATATGATGCTATATTATAAAATATATTGTAAATAACGAAGTGTATTTGATCTTAGATTGACCAAACCTGTTGGAGAATATAGTTTACTTATTAGATATGAAATACAATTTTTATATCTGACCTTTCACATATTTTTTTTTCTATATATTTACTTGTTTGGTCTTTTATTTGATAAGTCTCAATATTGAAGTACAAAATCCCGTAAGTGTATCTGGTATAAATTAATATCAAAGTCAAGGAAAAAATTAATTACCCTCCTTTTGTTATTTTCTAATTTTTAACAGTTTTGTAAACAAATATTAAATATAGATAAAAACGAATTCAAGTAACGGACAAATTAATACACACGCCAACTTCAAAATATAATTGGATAAGTAGAAAAAAATTGAGCGAACTGAAAGTGTTATTATTCACAAACTTTCATAAAACTTCTTTAAATCGATTTTCCGATAATAAAAGTATTTTCCAACCCTTCAAAGTTATTCGTCTTAATCCATCACTGAAATATAAAACTTTATATTAAGTACCTAAGTAAACTCCAAAATTATAAAAACACACTTGATTCTGTTGTGTTATATGTACGAAAAAATTCGCAGTCTTTCTTTGTGGTTAACACTTTTAATGACTTTATATAACTTTACAAAGGTGTGCTGCAGTGCCAACGTCTTGAGTTTTCTTAGAACCGTTTCTTTAGATATTACTTAAGGGAGTTTAACCAGCCAGCGGTCGAATATCCACATTTCGTCGAAAGATGTTCTTACGATCGTACAGGGCGGTTCCAATGAGAAATATTAATTATTCTCCGTACCAGCTTTTTAAAATTAGATAACTCAATATCGATTTTACTTCATTCCAAATTTGCTTTAATTTATACCTCCATCCAAAAATGCGAAAGGCGTGCAGATAAAACTATTAAAATTATGTAATTATTTTTTTATCATTAGTATTTATCATTTTTCAATAATGTCTAAGCAAAATAAAATGTAAAAAAAAAATCTGATATATATTATACTTTTGAATGTAGCTATAACTTTGTGGTTATCCATTATGGATAAATGAAACAATGTTACTTTGTTTGAACCACTAGTATATTTGTTTAAAGCCGACCGGTTTCGAAACGACGTGTATACGTTTGCCCTGAGGAAGGAACGGTCTTTTAATGATTTTATTTAAACTAAAATTAAAATTCTGATACATGCGTTTACCAGATAATGTATTTATTTATTTTTCTGCATGCTTATATGATTTGAAATGGGTGTTGTATAATACAAAATCTTTTTTGAAAATTTAACAAATCAGCCAACGACATAAGGTATGACCTTATTATGCTAAATATAAACATTTTTTCTCAAAATTATACCCTCTTAAGACATTTGTCAAGATGTTGACGCTATTTTCATCTATATTTGTATATCTACGATTTCAGGTGGCATCAAAGCAAACAGCATGGTTCATGTGTTGTTTGCAGTGATGACAATTGAAATCGTAGATATGAAAATAGAGATGAAAATAGCTATCGCGTAAAACGAAAAATGTTGACTTTGGTCTTTAATTGGAATCGGGCTGAAAATAGATGTCATGTATTGTAGGCATAAGACCGTAAATAAATTAATAAGCTGAAGCATTTTCGTGGCAAAACACGTACGTGATTTTTTAATGATTTTATTTTAACCAAATTTAAAATTCTGAAAAGTAATATTCCTAGATAATTTATTGATTTATTTTACTTTCTGGTTATATGATTTGAAATGTGTGTTGTACAAAACAACTTTTGTTTCAAAATTTAACAAATCTGTCAACAACAAACGGTATAACCTTATTTTATTAAAAATAAACCTATTTTTTTCAATATTTAAAACATAACTTTACTAAATAAAATAACAATCTTTTTAAATCGATTTATATTTTTTTGAAGAAAATAGTCGATATGTTTAGAATTTGATTTAGAGATGACATATTTCCGCTTGTGTCTGATTATTCCCTTTAAATATTACATTTCTTTGAAAATATTATGAGAAATATAAAATCGTTCAAAATGAATCACCTTATTAGCGGTTGGTCAGTGAAAGGTACCAAGAATTGTAGCTTGTGGAAGTGGTCCTTTGTTATTATGAGTTTTTCAATAGAATACGTGAATCAAATTAGTGAGAAGTGCATACGAGTAATATCGCACGGGCAGGATACGATCGGAGCAATCAGTGGTACATTTCCACTAGTTCCAGAGTGGAAAACTTCCACACTTCCGGCAGATCCTACATTACTTCATTATCTGAAATTACGTTAACGGTTACACGCGGAGCGGAGTATATTCACGTTGATATATTTTAGTCCAGTCGTTTATTACAAAATCAAAATTGCGGAGGCAATTGGCTTACAGAAATCAAATTATTAATCTGTTAATAATTTGGAGCATATTCAGTTATAAGACATGTAAAATGATTTGTGTTAGAAAAGACCATCGACCTTTAGATCAATGTAATCGACCACAAATGGTTATATCAAGGTGAGCAGGTTAATCAAAATTTTGAAACTCCAGTCCAGAAATGGTCTACAAATTCAATTATCGGATGTTCTGAATATCCTTATACAGTAACTTGTCAATAACAAAAACCGACTAGCCCTATACAGATTGCTCTTTTCTTAGAAAATCATTCTTAGGTTTCAATGGACCCATAATACTACCAGCATTTCAATAGAGAAGCTTGGTTCTAAAAACGTAATTAATGATAGATATTTCCTCAATAACACCTACAAATTAAATCATCAATATAATTATAATACCATTGAGATTTTCGTAAATGTCAATAAATTGCCTTCACTCTCCGCTAAAAACTATTTGTGATTTATACTACCAAAAATGTCTTTTGAGGAAATACGGAATACAATTTTCCATTTAGCGTATTAAATTTATTGCAAGCCATTGCCTTACAATACAAGTTTGTCACATGTTTTGTTGTTGTGGTACTGGTTTCTTTATCCCTCTTGTAGTTCAAGGATTAATGAAATCATCAAAATCAAGGTGATCTTAACACCTTTAGAAGATTTATTAGTATTGATTTATCAAAGAAAAATACTTAATTAAATTTCGCGTTTCCGATTAATCTCACGTGCTTTCTGAGAATCTTCAAAAACGTGCATTATTTACTATCATTACCTACTGATGGATTCAAAATGCATTCTTCATTCTCTTATGTTATTTTCTATTTTGCACTTCAGGATAACATTTATGTACCTCTTTTTCCTTTTCCTTCTTTTTTTGATGATCAGACTGTGGCCTTCCAGGTGCCTTTCTTCTTTAAGTATATGGTAAAACCGGTTAATCATCATCACTACACCTTATATCAAGGATTAATTAAGCCTCTTCCACAAGTATTCTAAAGCATTTCTGTCCCCCAGCTATATTTTTCAAGTATTCTGAACACCCTATCTTGCTTCATTCTTCCTTTTGCCAGTTTGCCACTGGGTTGTTTCCACTGCGTCATGTTTTTGTTTAAATTTTTTTAAACGCTTATTGATCTCATTTTAGTTCACCGAAATTGGTAAACTTAGATTATCTTACTTCGTTTATTTTCAGTTTGGGAGGAACCATTTATTGGATAAGCAACACCTCTGCCATAGGTCACCCAGTACGTAGTTCGCTAAGTTTGGTGATTTAGCAAGGGTTCGTGGGATGAAGTTTGTCTAAGTCTTGGCGGCGAATGCGTTTGCCCACATACTGCGTGGCGGATCGAGAGAGACTGATTGAGGGAGACCTAACCTAGACATCTCCAGCCGGACTCTCTCGACCCATAACTTTGCACCGCAATGGAGGGATGGATTCATACGTCCGTCACTCCTGGACACATTGATTCCTACCAACCCCACATACCTTCTCTGAACTTCCTCTCCATTTTTCCCTAAAAATATCTTCCACACAGCATTCTCAAATAGGTTTTTTTCCCTCAGAGCTTCTTGTGGAGCTGAGGGAACGTACCCATACTACGTGACCCACTTTTTGCAATTTTTAAACCCTCCCTCCCCCCTCGGTGACCACGTATATTAGATTCCAAGACCCCCCCTTCCCCCTACAGTTTTCATGTAGTAAATCATAAATATGGTTTTTAATCATTTCTTGCTAACAAAAAGTTTAAAAAAAAAATATTTGGTTTATATTTGAATTTATTAATACGGCAAGAGCTACATACGCACGCAGACCTATATATAATTACAAGTGGAAAAAATATTAAAAAGTTAGTGGAAAAATTACAAACAGATTTCTAGATTGACTACGTGATAAAAACCTACGTCCCCAGCCCCCATTGTGACCAAGTGTAGTATTTTGAAGATCCCCCCCCCCCCCCTAAACGGATCACATAGTATAGGTACTTTCCCTAATGTAAAAAACAGTAACTGACCAAAGCAAAGAAAATATCCGGCTCTTTACACCCCATACTTCATTCAAACTCAAAGACCTCAATCCAAAACAAACTGCTCATATACAAATCACAAATCCGACCCACCATCACATACGCGTCGCCCATCTGGGCTACATGTAATACCAAACGATTCGAATCGTACCAAAGTGTGACACTTATTTTAAATTTACAAAAAGTCCCTGGTTTGTCCGGAACTGAATCATTAACTCCGATACAAATGTCCCACCCCTTAAAAAACATATGATAGAATTGGTCAAATCTTTCTTTACAAAACTTCCTATACACCCAAACCCCAGTATAGCTTGTCTCGGGCGTCTAAGACCCGATGAAAATCCGACCTTCCCCCATCCCGTCTCCATTACCTTCCCCCCTTGAAGTGTGGACTCAAATAAAAAAAAAACACAAAATGCAACCAAAAATACAAAAAACATAGTATTATAAATCTAAAATCAACAAAAATCAAAAAAATACATACAAAAATTAAAAATACCTACAGTCAAAAAAAAAATACAAAAAAATAGTATTATAGCCCTATAAGTTGCTATAGGGATGTCGAAAGTGAAAAAAAATGTCGATATATCGATATTTATTAAAATATCAATATCGACGTCGATATATCGAGGAAAAAATGTCGATGTGTCGATATGTCGGTCAAATTTTCAAAAGATTTTGCGTTTTTAAAATAATAGTGTATTCAGATCAATATTATCAATAGTAATTTTTATACACAATAAGCTTTTTTTAATGTACAAAAATCTCAATAAAAATGAAGGTATTTTAATTTTAAAGGTATTTTTATCAGTTTTTTATCAATTTTTTTAAGGTATTTTTATCAGTATTCATTTTTATTAGGTAATAATTAATTACAAAAATATCAAAAACTACAAAGCTGTCTTTTTTTTTTTTTTTTTTTTTTATTAATAATTTTTTTTGGTTACATACATAAAAATATTACAAAAAAACATTTCTTTTGATAAGAAGTAAAAAAAAAATAAAATAAAATATGTAGCTTAACGATAAACAATAATACAATTTAACAACAAAAAAAAGATATTACAATATTATACATATATGTATGGTAACAAAAAAAAATCCCACATAGGCATCGCCAGTTCGTGGGTATACTTAAGTTTTTTTTTAATGCAGTTAAGATACAACATAGCAAATTAAACTTTAAATTAGTAAATTGAAACATAATTATGTTTTAACATATTTATAGAACAAATAATTCCGTATTTAAAAAACAAAAGTTAAGAAAAAAAAAAATATATATATGAAAAACATAAAAATTAGGGATTTGTAAAGTTATAACAGGTAAGATGTTATAGCAGGTAGGTTTTTGTGTCATTTGTAGTTATCCAAGTCTTTATTAATTTTTTGTATATGCTGTAAGAGGATATGTTTTTAGATTTAATTTCTATAGTCTGATACAGTGCATTATAGATTTTTGGTGCAATGAAAAAAGCATGTCTTTGCGCAAGCCTAGTTTTGCAAAGGGGAACCTCAAATGCATTATTTACTCTACTGCTGGAGCGTTTTTCGTTTTTTGTAAAATATACATTTCGTGAAAATATATATTTCAGACATTGCATACAGTAGATTTTTCTTATATCTAAGAGTTCAGCTTCTTGGAATAATTGCAAGGAGGGGTAGGTAACATCTTTATGCAACATTATTTTTATTATTAATTTTTGAGTAATTTCTAGTTGCTTAATATGGGTATCATAAATACCCCCCCATCCAATTATTCCATAAGATATTGATGATTGCACCAATGCATGATATACCAGTTTCATTCTTTTAATATCAACTATTTTATTTAATCGTTTAAAAATGTAAGTCAAATACCTAAGTTTATTTACAAGGTTTTCTACGTGATTTGTCCATTTTAGTTGGCTGTCTATAATAATTCCTAGGTATTTAACTGTATTCCCCGAATTCATTTCTATACAGTTAGAACATAAAACAGGGTTGCAAGAATTGTTGTGAAACCTTATATTTAGGTGAGTTAAGGGTGCCGCCCTTTTGGTATTATAGAATGGAATATACATAGTTTTTTCACAGTTCAGAGTTAGGAGGTTTTGGTTTAGCCATTCTTTGACAATGGATGTGCACTTATTTGCGTTTTCAGAGACTTCTTTCCATGATTTACCATGGACTGTGATAGCAGTATCATCAGCATACGAGAATAGTTTTCCCGGAATACTGATATTACACAGGTCATTGATATAAATTAGGAACAATAATGGACCGATAACTGTACCTTGTGGAACCCCATGTCTCACATATTCTGGTTTACTAATATTATCACCAATTTTTGTACATTGTCTGCGATCAAGTAAATAATTTGTTAATAGTGACAGACAATTATTTTTAATTCCAATATTATTTAGTTTTCTAATCAGTTTATTATGATTAACGGTATCAAACGCTTTTTTTAGGTCTAAAAAGATTGTTAAGCTTTTCATATTTAAGTCAAGATTGGTGTATATATTTTTTGTTAGATTAAATAAAGCGTCATCTGTACTAAGACCTTTTCTGAAACCGTATTGATTTGGGGATAAAAGTGCATTTGATTCTAGAAACTCTAGTACTTGTATTTTAATATTTTTTTCTAATATCTTCGCTAGTTGGGATATTAGCGATATTGGTCTGTAATTGTCAAGTTTAGAGATTGATCCAGATTTATGTATTGGAGAGTTTAAATGCGTCTGGGAAAACGTTTTTTTCAAAACAGGAATTAAAAATGTGTTGCAAGGGCTTCAAAATGTGTTGTTTAATAGATTTGATAGCGATGGCGCTTAATTCATCTGGACCATTGGCTGTATTTGTGTTAAGATTGTCAATGTGTTTTATTATTTCAGATTCGGTAATACGTTTAAATTGGGTTAAATTAGGACTATTTTCAGAGTGTTCGTCCATTTGAGTGTATTGATGAATATGGTTTTGAAATGAGGGATTGTTATTTATTATATCTGAAGCAACATTTGTAAAAAAATCATTGAATTTATTTGCAATATTTCTTATATCCGTTATGACTATTTTATCATCTGTAACAATTTTTTCAGGGAATGTTTTTGCTTTATGTTTTCTATTAGTTATTTCATTTATGACTTGCCAGGTTTTTTTAGAATCATTATCAGCTGTTTGCAATTGTTTAGTATAATACTCTTGTTTACATTTTTTTATAAGAATATTGAAAAAATTTCTATAAATGATGTATTGCTGTCGTAAATTTTCATTGGGTGGAATGTTTTTAGCCATACAATAATTCTCATGATTTTTGTAAATTTTGTACAGTTTGTTCCTGTGTTGGCTTGCAATTATCAAACCACGCGTGATCCATGGTTTAATTTTTTTATGTTTGCTTCTAGGTATTTGTGTTGGTTCAAGACTATTCTTGATATTATCATTTAATATTGAATAGAAGGTGTATAGTGATTGATTTGGGTCATCATTGGTTAAAACTGAGTTCCAAGTTTCTTTTTTTAAAAAACTGTTTAGGGTTTGATAGTTAATTTTATTTTTTCTAACTTGTTGGGCTTTAGTTGTATGATGATACTTTAAGGTACTGTGACCGAAAAAAGTTGGGAAATGATCGGTTATATCAATTTTTAGGACAGCTGATTTGGGAATACAATTTTTATTGGTTTTAAGAAATATGTGATCAAGACAAGAACCGTATCTGGTAGGGCTATTTATATAAGATAGATATCCTTCGCTGTATATAACATTTAGATATTCATTTGCAATTGGGCTCAGGATAGAATGTTCTATGTTAATATTTATATCCCCTACGATAAATGAAAAATCTGATTGGTTGCAATTATTTTCGTTTATGAAATATTTTAATTCTGTGATAAAAGATTTAGAATCTAAAGAAGGGGAGCGATAAACAGCAATTATAGAGTATTTTTTATTGTTTAGCTTGAATGATAAATGTATGGCATTAGAAAACTTAAATTTTGGGATGTTTATTATTACATCAGTTATTTTATGTGCATTATAGAAAATCGTTAGACCGTCATGCGAAGTATGTTTTGAAGGAAGTGAGTAAGTCTTATAATCAGAGATGGAGTAAGGGATTAGTTCACGCATTTGCGTTTCCGTAAGTATAATAACATTTGGTTTAAATCCTAGAGAGTTGAGGAAAATACAAAATTCATCAAAATGTTTATGAATACTGCGGATGTTTAAATTTATTATGTTGAAGTCAGTATTTCCTTCATTTATGTAGTTATTTAGTTCTGTAGTATCTTCAGATACCTTTGTGTCTATTAACGTAAAATCATCAGTGAGATTCATTTTCACAGATTATAAAATTTCTTCCTTTTTCTTGTCCCAATATGTGATTAATGCAATGGTATGTCGTTTGCATCTTTTATGCGTATTATAGGCGAGTCGTCGCCCTTTCTAAGTAAAATTTGTCCGTTCTTCGTCCAAACATATTTGTATCCAAATGCTTTTGTTGATTTGGCTAACTATAGGAGATGTTTGTTTGCTGGCGTTAATTTTTCATTGATGAAGATTTTCTGTGTTGACTCCGAGTACTTCATTTCTTGAGGGGTAAGTATTCCTTTAATTTTTTTTTGTTTAATTACCTTATCCTTTGTCTCTTTTGAATTGAATTGGATGGAAATAGTCCGCTTGGCCGGATTGTTATAGTAGTTTACCAAAGAATTATTTTTTAATAGGTCGCTGCAGTCAAGGGCCGACATTAGTAGTTCAATGGGTTTTCGTACATTATCATTTTTCTGTACATTATCATTTTTCTTGTTTGATGCTTCTCAGTAACATTCTATTGGCGTATTAATCTGTCAAAAAAGACTCCGTGTTTGGAACAAGGTAAAGTCAATAATCGTAGACAATTGGGAACCAACACACAGGAGTGGCTTAGAAAAAAATGGCGAAAAATAGCATACATTTCTATGTATGTACCTACACATATGAAATAGTATAATAGTACAAATGCAGATTTGTAAGCCATTAATGGTTAAAATTTCAACCGCCAGACGTCATGACCCAATACAGTTACTTTTTCCGTTCGTTCCTATACGGTTTTGGATTCTAGTGACTTTAGTTACATAAATAAAAAAATATCGTTTTTGATACAATTTTCTATTGATATTTTCTATCGAAATTCGATATATCGGATCAAAATATATCGGCTAAAAATATCGATGTATTGAATTAAAAATATCGATACGTCGATATATCGATACTTTTTCAACAAGCCTAAGTTGCTATAGGCAGCCCACACTTCGGGTAGAAAAAACCATCCCCCAGGTACATTTACACCCTCAGTTCTTGAGAAATAGAGATTGAATTCTCTGCACCTAAAAAAAACCAATATGAAACTAAAAATAAGATATTCATCAGCAATAATTTTATCTTGCTAGGCGTAAGGTTTGCCTAATTCCCTTTCAAGGCAATTCTTTTGGCAACTTGTTTACAAGGAAATAAACCTAAGCCGATTATTTATTTCTTAGTTTTGTTTGTCGAAATTAGCAATTTTCCTTTGGTTCTAAAAATAATAATGCGATCATGTTTGTAATGACTTTTTTGTTATTGTTGTGAAAAATCACATGAAAGGAATGACAAACTATTTAGGAATCTCAACAAAACAAATATGTTCTCCGATATTATTATTGTAATATTTTCTTATTTTCTATAAATATTTTATAAATATTTTTTTTTTATTTTAACTTTATGAGTATAACCTCAAATTTAAATTTATTTAAATTTTTTTGTGGGTATAAATCGACTTACCAACAGAAAGGCAACATTATTGAGTTTGTTTACTAATAATGACCTGTTGAACGTTCATATTGTAAGCGATCTCGAAGTTTCATAGGAGTCATCTTTTATAATATTACCCCTGATAATTTAAAAGCTACACGTGAATATAGATCATCCATTGTTACGAGATGCAGAACTAATCTTCCATTACTACCGCTTCTATGTAAATGGTGGTTTTCTTATATTACCTTGACTTTATAATTATTTTATTATATTTTCTTATATTGTGTCGACCTAATCAACATAAACAACGGTGGGACTAAACTTAATAGTTCTTGATACCCGTTATAAACGGCTAAACCAAAACTAAACGCGAAAAATCTCATTAAGAGGATTAACAAAATGGTGTCACTTCTATCTACATAAATAAAGACATAAGCACCGAGGATGCGATATATGAATTGACAAAAAAGATATACTCATCTATCGATAAAAAAAAGAAATGTCTTACCATATTCCTCGATTTAAGAAAAGCTTTCGACACCGTAAATCATAATTTACTCATTACAAAAATAAATCAACTTGGCTTCAAAAAAGACACATTAAAACTACTCTCTAACTATCTTACAGACAAACACAAAAAACAAAAATTGGGAATAATTATAGTTCAGAGTCAAAGATAAAAAATGGAGTTCCACAGGGAACTGTGCTAGGCCCGATTTTATTCTTAATTTATATTAATGGTTTATGTAATTTTGTGATCCCTGGTAAAATTGTTTCTTACGCAGACGACACGGCAATAATAGTGGATGGTAATCATTGGAAAGAAACTTTTTCGAAAGCAACTGATTGTATTTCACTGGTTTCAACATGGCTAAAATACAACAAACTCGTTTTAAACTATAGCAAAACATTTTATTTACCTTTTTATAAAACCATTAAAAATAAACCTACAGACAACCTTAAAATTAGAATCCATAATACTAGTTGCAATCAAGAAATGTGCTTCATGTGCAACGAACTCACTAATGTCGAAAATATAAAATATTTAGGAGTATCAATAGATATAAATCTTAATTGGAAATCACATATTAATTTAATCACTTCTAAATTAAGATATCTGACCTACATATTTTATAGACTTAAGGAAGTACTAAACATTGAAAAATTGAAAATGATCTACTTTTCCCTGGTGCAATCATCAATCACTTATGGCATTATATGATGGGGTGGTGCACTTGATACATTTATTAAGCCTCTACAAATAATTCAAAAACAGATAACTAAAGTCATATATAACAAAAATAAAACATTCTCGACTAACTTATTATACAAAGAAACTAAAATATTTAATATACGTAAATTATTTATATTACAAACTTTGAAATATGTATTTAAAAACAAAAATAATTTCGAAATAAATGAAAACAGAATGAGCAAAAGAATAAATAATATATTTTACACCCCACAAACCAATACTAAATTATTACAGACACATAGCAGTTTCATTGGTCCTCGTTCATTTAACCTTCTACCACTACAAACTCAAATGATAAATAAAATGATAAAATATGTAAAAGAGGTAAAATTATGGTTGAATAATGTAGATATTGAAACGCTATTTCTATAAATTTATCCTTCCTTCTACAACAAACTTTCTGTAACTTTCTAAACTGTAGTACAATATGTTTTCTGTTTATTTTTTTATAATAACTAAAAAAAAAAATCAGTATGTTTTTTCCATATTTTAATTTTAATTTTATAATAGCTGAAAAAAAAACCTTTTTCACTTATTCTACCTATGAAATACTAACTTTATATTTTATATGTTTTTTAAGTCTATTTTATACTTTGGGTACTTAGAAATATAGTATTTTGTTTTAATATTACCCACACTCAGGCAGTGCCTTAGTGGGTTTTCATTTCTTGTTTGTTATTATTATTCATTATTTGTTATTATATATTATGTTATTATATGGATACTATTTGCTATTATACATTATATGTACAAAGAAATGAGAATAAATAAAGTTTAAAAAAAATAATAATAATAAGACTTCACCACAACCTGTGTGTGTATACATCGAACCTTTATGATAGAAGCTGTAACACTATCTGAACTATCCTGTAAAGACTAATAAATATATATTTTTAAACTTCTAAAAAAACACACTTTACGACCGTTAAATAGTGTTTTTTTTACATGTTGCACAAAGAGTGTACATTTTTAAATTTGATTTATTTCTAATAATAAAAATCTTTAACTCTATTTTTCACACGCGGCAAATATAATCGCAATCAGAGCACTCGTGTTACGAGTGCTCTGATTGCGATTATATTTGCCGCGTCGTGCGCTTCGAAGTGAATTGTGTTAAAGATATTTAAGTCTAAAAATCTTTACATAAATAGCGTGTTTTGTTCGCGAAATGATCAATCGTCTATTATATTTGTATAATAGGCCACTTGCATCCCATTTTCTAAAAAAATTTTCCGGTTTAGCCAAATATTCTAAGACATTCTGTATTTTTTTTTAATCGTATTTTTGAAACCCTGGGAATTTTTGAAAATTTCAATTCGAAAAATCAGACCATTTTTTATAAACCGGAAAGACGGGACATAATTTTACAGGTGCAAAAAAACGATAATTACATAGCCGAAAATCATTTAAAAAAAAGAACGTTTTCTCATCACATCAACGTCATTTCATCTTATTGATCATAATTCATTATAATGTACAACGTATATATTACTAAATCCAATGTAATATACTTGTACTTGTAAATTATAATAATAATAAGAATATTATAAAATTTGATTTTGTTAAAATCAGCACCATAACCATTATACCTCTAAAAGACGTACCGACTTCTAAAATGTACGGGGTTCTCTTCAAAACATCTGTCAAAAAGTCAAACCAAATGATAAGTTCGCAGAGAACAAACAATAAATCTAGTGAACGAATTAAAAAATTCGCCTGAAATCAAAGTGATGACATATAAAAAAAAAATCAGTGTGGAATTTAACAAAATTAATAGGAACATTTTCGGAGACGGGACATTTTCATGTAGTGACGTCACGAGCCCAAATAATGGATTTATTTATTTAAAAATAAAAAAAAAACTGTACATTTCTAAAACATTTTACTAACATTTTCGCAATCTTTAAAAAAAAGATCTATCCACATGATTTTTTCCAAGTCGTTATGAATTCAATGCAAGTGGCCTTTTAGACATTTTTTCAACCTATTTGTGTTTTTTCCTTCAGTTTTGGTCAAGTCATCATACAATAATCGTTTGTTGTAAGTTGAACTGTAGTTTTATTGATTACATTGTTTTATAGATTTATATCGACATTTTAAATTGCATTTTATGGTGAACATTTTATTGGAATTTCTTGAAAGTGAGGTTTTTGATTACATAAATGTTTAATACATGTGTTGATAAACTTATCGAACACAGGAACGTTTTAATAAGTATGTTTGGCAATTTTGTAGGTAGGTAGCTTGAAAACAGCTCGCAGGTAGACCCGAGTGGTTAAGATATCCAAGCAATGCAATAAAATGTCATTTTTTTATTGCATGAACGAGAAAAAGTGAAGGGACCGTCTTCTTTCAAATTTATTAAATAAAATTAGTGTGTTTTTTTATATTGTATTTTTGAAAATTTCTCTACACTTTTTTTTCGTTATTTTCAGCATTTTTTTTTTACATTAACTCCACACAGGAGGCCCTGACGAAAATAATTTCCCTCAGGGCCTATGTCATCTGGGATGCTGTGTGGAGGGTCTTTTTGGGGAGAGGAAGGAATGAACATTGGTCTTGAAGAGACCCATGTTGTAGGAAGGAGGAAACACAGAGGCCGGCAAATCATTCCACAGCCGAGATGTTGAACACAAGAACGAGTCGAAGAAACGACCCGTTCTCATGTGACAAATGTCAACTGTGTACAAATGTTGGGCACGCGCTTGGCGTGTTTCCCGACTATGCACCGGTGCCGAAGGGATCAATGATGCTAGTTCCTCGGAGCATCTTCCATTGTAATACCGGTAGAACAAGGATAGCATTCCCACCCGACGCCTGTGCTCTAAAGATTGCAATAAACAATAAATAATCTTGTAGCCCTATCTTAGATATCTTCCCTTTCAATGTCCGTTCTGTTTCCTCCACCCACTCTTCATTAATCCCTAGCCACGTCCCCCCCATACCACAACACTTAGTAATACATTGTACTTACCCACTGTTTTGTAAATGTCAAGTCATTATATGTTTGCCCTGAGGAAGGAACGATAGTTCCGAAACCGGTCGGCGTTAATAAAATATTGTTTTATTTGTTTAAATTAAATATATTTATACTTTTAAATGTATCTATTATAACATTGTGGTCACCCATTATAAATTAATGAAAAAAATGTTACTGTCTTTGAATCACAACATTTTTTTATACACACCGTCCTGTTTGGAAACAATCGTTCCTTGGGGTGAGGTTTGTCTAGGTTTTGGCGGCGAATGACCCGGACACACTGAACCCCGGATTCCTATCCACCCCTCATACCTTTTTCTTCACAGAACTTCCACGCCTTCCTTTCCTTAAAAAGATCCTCCACACAGCATCTCCAAAGATGACATAGGCCCAGAGTGTAATTATTTTCCTCAGGGCCTCCTGTGTTGAGCTAATGTAAAAAAAAACATTGTTTAGTTAAATGTGTTTACTTTTTTTTCCAAAATAACTGACTAAGGAAAATAATTTCATATAATGAATAAAAAATCACTTTGTTTAAACCACTATTTTTAAACAATATCAACATGTTTCGACAACAATGTTGTCTTCATCAGGATATGTTACTATAAAATAATTTCATTTAAAAACCATGTCGGTGGCCTGTCTGTGCCCAAGAATTCGGAAAAAATATAGGTATTTAGATCTTATATGATTTAGTTTCTCAAATGCGGTTTTTTTTAAATCCGTATAGTCTGTAAAGTCTGTCACAATTCTAGGAAAAAACGCATTCAGTGATATGTGTGGTAGTTTAAAACCTTTGCACGGAAAGCGTTGGGAGAAAGCACGGGAAATCATTATTTCTGGAAGTTGCAGGAAACTGATATACTTAGAATCTTAGAGGATTGTATGCCCTGCTCGTAGGTTGCTCTCTTCGTGACAAAATCCTCATAAAAGTAGAATCTCCAGTAAAGAAGCTTTAGTTATATGCTGTATCACTAATCTCTAGTTTATTTAATTTGGATAGGAATAAGCTACAGAAATTCTAAGGTTGTATTTTATGAGACGTTATATAAACCGTTACTTATACCTCATTATTTTCCAAATTGTAAACATTTTGTAGCTTCCTTCTTCATCAACCTATGTACCTACCTACTCAGTTTCAACAAATTCCCACTAGAAGCACCACAAATCGACTGTTATTAACATGACAAAGGAAAAACTTCCTTGAGTTTTTGTTTTCTTTCCTGTAAAGTAAAAAAAAACTAAGATAGGTTGTGTTGCCACTTAAGTGATGTAAATCTAAGTGACAAAAAAGCTAGTAAAACGAGAGACAGTTTACATTTAGAAGTATGAAACATTCTGAGTGTACATAAAACATAAAAGTACAATAAAGAAGAAACCGAAACCAAACAATTTCCGGAAACATGATAAAATGGATTATTACAGTACTAGCAGACCCGGCCACACGTTGCTGTAGTTAATGAAACACAACGCCAACTACTGACGACGCCATTACCCAACATTTATAACCAACGCCATCTGTTAATTTGTACACATATGAGATCCACACCACCCGCTTCCTTTATATATTATATATTTCAACCAATTTACACAAAACATTGACAAATTATATATCTAAACCTTCGTCACGAATCACTCTATCCATTGGTGAAAATTGCTTAAAAATCCGTTGCGTAGTTTAAAATATCTAAACGTATAGACAGCGGGAGCGACTTTACCTTTTACTATGTAAAGATATTGAAAAGATACCCAAGAAGAAGAACCTGATGTATTCCAACGTTCACTTAAATGATATTAAGCTATAGTTTGGTAAATAATCGAAAATAATAAATAACGTGGAACACAAAATAGTATATTAAAATATAAGTGGATAAACAGGTCTTTAAAACACGCGTAATTTTTCGAGCACGACGGCGTAGCCGAGTGCTCGAAATAAAGCAAGCGTTTTAAAGACCAGTTATCCACGAATACTTTACGCTATTTTTTTTTATTGGTACACCTTGAAAACATAAATATTGATATTATTATTAAAAATTTGGAAATAAGAACTATTAATGAATTCGTGATGCGACATCACAATATCTTGTTGTCATGGAAATGAAAAACACAAACATTAATTTGCAATTTTTCATATAAGATTAATAGTTGACATCACAGTTTTTACTAGTTATTGTGTGTTGTAAAATGAGTTCTAACATTGATAATTTAAATACCAAAGCAGAATCGCGGTTAATACCTGAAAAATCCAAAGACGTTTATAAAAAAGAATATGAAAGGTTCATAACATGGATGGAGGAGCAAAACGTAGTAGATGTAGATGAACGATAGTTAAAAGTTGACATTTAGACTTCACATTTTGTTGATTTGTTGATGTTGCCATGGTAACTTTAAAAAACGCGCGTTCCATAAAGTGCGATTTAAACACGCTAGAGCGTACTTTAAATGAGTAAAAAAGGGCACCAATAAAAAAAAATATTGAAACGAATGAAATAAAAAATAATAAGGTCATACATTGTCAAACATACAGACATTGCCTTATTTAAGTTACATATTAAACTACAGTTTGATTACTGTATATTAATACAACATACAATAATTAATATAATACAACATACAATACTCGTACTTATCTAGAAATATGACATCAATGCGGTGAAAATAGATATCATTATAAATAAATGAACGCTGAATATTTATAATTGAGACGGTTCTGATAAAATCTATAAATAAAGATGATCAAATAATTTAACTCTAGGTCTTGCTGCGTAATAATTAATTAAATTTATCTACTTAAGTGAGATAAAACCAATATCGAAGTTGTGTTATTTATAAATAATGCTATTAATTAGGCTATCAAAATCATGCACTTTGCTTCTAGTTGAATTAACAAACCAGAAATTGTATTCAGTTTAATTGTGACCATGACCAAATGTTTTAACTTTGAGATATTTGAGGTCAAGTTATATTATAAAGAGTAATTAAATACGTATTTCCATTTTTTTTAAGAAATCCTTGTTATTACGGCCCATCTTCGCACGAGTTTCGACATAATTTTTAGAAATCTTTTTAGCAGATTTTGGGACCCGTATTAAGATGTGTCAATTATTTCAACTTTTGAATTCAGAAACGCCTGGGGTCTCAAAAGTTGCGTCTTACAAATAAAATGACAACTTAATTAAAATATTTTTTAAATCGTTATTTGCTCGCTAAAATGCATTAAAAATCAGAAAATAAAACAAAAATATATATTTTATAATTATCATAATTAATTTTTATTTTCAATAATTTAACCTTTTAACTTTTTTGTATGTCATTAAAAACTGCGTATAGCTGTCGAAAATTAAAAAAGAAATCAATTTATGAATACAAGTAAGTCAACAAGAATATTGATTTTATCCAGAAAAAGGGTTATTTTCCTCTTTTATATTTTAAAGAAACACATCACATATGTCTAAAAAAAATTATTTTTGCGTTCTTTGTACTAATTAAAATTTAAGTTTGCTACAAAATATAGAATATGGACCCATTGTTTGATTTTTTTTCCAAATCACGAAATCTATTTTTTTTTCAAAACTTTCGGCCATTTTAGCGGGCTAATAGTGAAAAATAATATCGTTTTAAGATTTTCACGGCCAAAAGCATTTGCGTTTTTTGTTTTTGGGGTGTTATGCCGTGTTGCGCTACCTTCTTCTTTAGCCAACGTTTCGGACATCGTTGCAGTGTCCATCATCAGGGCATCGTTGTGCTCCAGTGCATCGGTCAGCTTTGCCCGTTCTGTTCTGCCCCGATTCTTGTTTCTTCACATATTCTGGTCGCTCGGGTCACCAACGTATGGATAAGTCCTCCCTTCTACGCTGGGTTGTGATGCGAATCGGAATGTAGATACCAATTTGTGTGCGTTGGTTTTCTATAAACAGTGTGTCCTAGATTACCATCTTCTTTTCGCATCACCTCCACATCTAGAAAAGGCAGGATTTTTGCATTGTTTTCCACTTCCATTGTGAACTTGATTTTACTGTGGAGTGAATTAAGATGATCCAGAAATTCATTCAGTTTCTCTGTTCCATGATAATAATGTAATTCTAATTCTAAAATTCTTACCATTATGATTTCTAATTTTTAGAATTCGTTAAGAGATGGAGCCACTTCCGTCGGCAATTCGCAAACGGACTTGCCCCTGGCTAGCATAATCGCCACGATTTAGTGAACTTTCTATTCCGTTCCGCGGCAATGACGCCACTGCTTATCACGGTTATTTTGTACCGGTGAAAGGTTAGTGGAGCTGGCCACATGGTATCGCTGCGAAGTAAATAAGCACACACTTCACCACTAAAATTACACATCTACCGGATCTGCCCTGATGATGGACACTGCGACGATGTCGGAATCGTTGGCTTAAGAAGGAGGTAGCGCAACACGGCATAACACCCCAAAAACAAATAACGAAAAAAACAATAATATAATTTATTTTTACAGTTTCGAATAGCTACAGATCATAAGCAACTTTTGAGACCAAGGACCCCGGGCATTTAAAAATAAGGCAATTTTTTTTCTTTATATGAAGAGCGACACAAGTTATTGCGTGTACACTAGGGTGGAGCGCGGATGTATGAACTTTTTTTTTTTTTAAGATTCAGAGTTCTAAGAGGGGGGGATTTGTGCCTTATGTTAAAGTAAAAATACATGGGATTTTTCATTTCATTTGATTAAGATCTTCTGTCTCCGCAGTGACTTCAAAAATTGAAAATTAGGGTAAAAAAGTTTAAAGTTTATAAGGCGATACATTGTGATTAATTTAGTGGTAAGTAGGTGTTAAATGATAAACAACATATAATTAAGATATTTATTAAGGCATCGCTGTAAAAAATAAAGAAATTTGAAACAAACTCGAAAAATTATACATTTATTATTTAGGTTTAAAATCCTTTTTAGTTTCAAATTTAGGCATTTGATTTCGTGATTCCAGCTTGGAATTTATTGCACCTTTCTTATCCACTGAGAAATGGAAACCTCCATTGTATTCTTTAAAGCTCTTTCAACAGCTTGGGTATGGCAGGGAAGCCTTATAAACAATAGTTCGTTTTCACCACCAGATTCCACGACATTCTGAATTTCCTAGTCCAATAAGTTTTTCAAAATCGGTGGTTCGGTTAAGTTTTCCTGCCAATTTATTACATCGCTATATATGGAAGCATTACAATCTATTGATGGCACTTGAAACAGTCTAGGTGTTGGAGGTTGAGTAGTACTGCGTGCCTTTAGTAGGGCTGCCAGCTCTCTAACATGTTTTTTTATCATCTGTTATCATCGCAAGAAGAATCCCTTCAGGATGGCTAAGTAGCCGTTCCTTTGGATAAAAGGATCTATAATTTTTTTTAGAGTTTCTGGCAGGTAACTGGAGGCCTTAATAATATTGAACAGGTAACACGTGCCATCTTTGCATGATGGTTTACTTTTAATTGAGAACCAAAACGGTGCGTAAACTTTGACCACAAAAGTAGCCAGAGTTTTCAAATTTTCAAATGGTTCTTTAGTAGATACATACAAACGTAGTCTTCGGTGATCCAACGGGCTTATGATAGTTTTTCTGGAGATTTATTGCTTCTGGAAATTCATCTGAAACTACAGCCGAGACAATTTTATACAAGTACTGTTGGTCTGGACTCAGATCTTTGGCCATTTCTGGTAGCATTTGACCTCCGATGCGTTCAAAATTTTTAACAGGCAGCTTTTAACAGGTTTCCAGTGATTTTCCCAGTGGACCAATATAAGATTTAGGTCCCGAAGTACACCCATCGAGATGAAAAAACAGATGTCTCAAAGGCAGTTCGTTAATGTTAATAAAAATTAATAATATTTTACATGGCTTAAATTAAACCTAAAAGGCACCAAATTTTGACTCTTACATTACCGTCCAGTGAAAAAAAAGAATTCACTCCTACCTAGTGTACACTGTACTCTACAGTATTAACAAAGTAAAAGAATTAAATTAAATTAAAAACTTTATTTCACTTTTATTTCTTTCCGACCGGCCCGGATCGGACAGTCATGTCCACCTCTAGACTCGTATTAATACTTAGTAGTTTTTTAATACCTAGCATTATTATCTATTTGGAATGAATTGATAAAATATAGGTTTTTTTACTATTGCACTTGAGAATAACGTGGTCAAATTATTTTATTTTTTTTAACTTTATCTTTAAAACCTTAAATTGTTATATTTAATTACCATTCAATGTTAGTGAAACTCAATCGAAAATCTGGAGACCGAAAAATCAGAAAAAGATATTGGCACCTCGGGGACCGGAACCCAGGACCTTCTGCTTTCATGGCAATAACTCTACCAACTTAGCTATGGTGTCTTTATCCAATTCGGACACTTTTAACTGTAATATACTTCGACCAAGAACTACCAACATTATCCTTATTTTCTTAACGCACATATTATTGGCTCCTATATTATGATTGAAAGATTCAAACCCGAACTAAATGCTATCTAGACAGTGTCTGGTTAAATGTGTATCCATTTTATTTTTAATCTGCGACATCAAATGACTTTTCTGCAGGTCTAGGATGAATATTTATTTTTTTTATTTTTAGCTTTATAGTAAAACCTAAAATTAATATCTTTTTCTGATTTTTCTGTCTCCAGAGTTTCGATTGAGATTCGCAAATATTGTCTTCATTTTATTAAATAGTCATATTATTTTATTGTGGTCTCCTATAACATTTTCAATATTATTATTTTTATCTTTTATTGTGAATTACAATGTAATTATTTTTGTTATTAGACCTCACTAGAAATTATACCTTTGACATCTCTTGTCAGAGGTATAATAGAAGTGAAAATACTAGAAATTTGGAGGTCAGTGTGTCCACGAGTGACGGACGTATAAATCTATCTCTCTCACTCCTGTGTAAGGTGATGTTTTGAGTGTCCGGCTATAGAGGTTAAAAGGTCTCCCTCAACAGTTTCTCCCGATCCGGCCTACCACGCAGTTGGTGAGCAGACGCATCCACCGCAAAGATTTGGACAAACCTTGCCCAGAATGAACCCAGGCACACCCGCTAAGACACCAAACGTGGGGTGTTGGTTATCCAATAGATGTTTTTCTACGGGCGGCGGTAATTGCTAAAAACTACAGAATAATAAATATATTGTAAAATAACCTAGAACGGTACATGAATAAGTTGGCGAAAAAATAGGTCGTCTATGACATAACGATTGTAGGTGTGGTTGCCAGATTAAAATATAAGGATATAGTGTTAGTTCGTGTTTACGCTACCGCCAACTTGTACGTGTAGCACTGTACTCGTATAATCCAGCATTTAATGGAGTATTCATGGCGACTAAACTGGTAGTTTATCGCCGAAACGTGACGGGATGCAGTGAACTTTTAATCAGAGTTGTTATAATCCTATCACCCCCTCTTATTTAATTAGAAACGTGTTTGCTTCTCAGTTAATTAATTATTACGAGAATAATTTTCTCGCTGCATTTCCTCTTATTTTTTAACGAGGGAAAAATAACTATGTAGGTTATTAAATGCTCCAATATTAAAAATATTTTCTTAGACCCGGTTTTGACAAAAATTCAAATGTAACTCTGTCATCAAGTAGCCAAACAGCGCAAATTTGTTTTTGTCAGTAGGAAGGTTCCCGTTAAATGCCGACTCTATTGCCAGTTGTTTCACAGAATTTAAACAATTCATGACATTTCAATGCAAATTTTAAAGTTATTTTTAAAGTTTTAAAGTTTTTTTATCTGGCCATATGCCAAGCATACGTCGGTAGTCATGGCTTGATGAACAATGCCAAAAAGTCACCATTGCTGGTGTTTAAAGCAAATACTGGTCCTACTGTCATTCCACCCATTCTCCTCGGCGGAGACAATGCCAAAATCTGCAGGGAAATAAAATATTTGGGGCATGTCGTCACTGATGACCTAAATGATAAAAATGACATAGAACGCCAAAGAAGAGTACTAAGCGTGCGAGCCAACATGCTCGCCAGGAAATTCAACAGGTGCAGTTCTCCGGTGAAGAAGCAAATATTCCAGAGCTACTGCATGAGCTTTTACACCGGCGAATTATGGACGAGATGCTCACAAGGCGTCATGAAAACACTTCGAGTACATTACAACAACGCATATAGGGCGCTATTCGGCCTACCTTGGCGATGCAGTGCCTCGCAGATGTTCGCAGAAGGAAGGGTACATGGATTCGCCGCTTTGATGCGCCACAGAATAGCCGGGGTGAGACAGCGCTACCAAAGATCGGAGAACACTCTCGTCCAGGCCGTGGCCCAGTGGCAGGGCGCGCCTCTTCACCAAACATGGAGAATTCATCTGAATCCCCCGTAGTAGATATACGAGTACTAAATATGTGTATATATATATATATATATATATTTTTTTTTTTTTTTTTAAATCTTTTTTATATTATTTAATTTTTTTCATTTTATCTAGTAAATCCTTTTTATGTAATGTATACTTTTACATGGCTGACAGAGTATTGTTATTATTGAAATAAACAACTTATTATTATTATTAAAGAAGGCCAGTTGCTTCACATTACTAAAATAATACCAGACCTTTTATATAACTTTCAGAGAACTTGAAAATGAACTTTGAAATTTGGTGATTTGTTCAAATCTGTGTAACAACAATAAGTACGTTTCAGCTTTTGAACAAATTGTGATCAGCAGAAGAGGACAACTATTATGTTGTCAGGTTATCTTTATTTGATAAAAAGCTGAATTACACCCAGAATCGGCGTTTAACGGGGACCTTCCAAATGTCAAACAAGCTGAATGACCATTTGATAACAATGTTACATTTGAATTTTTGTGAAACTGCTGGGACTTAGAAATCGCGCTATTTAATCTTATCAGTGTGGGAAATTCAGGACTGATGCGTTTAACGGCCTTCCATACTACCGATAAACTCATTTAAAAAAAATTGGCAATCCGACGTTCAATCGAAGATTTAAGCCAGGTCGCAATGGAAATGAAAAAAATAACTCCCTTATAATAATAACTCCCTAATAATACGAAAAATTTCTCCGTCGATTTCTACAATGGAATAAAGAACGCAAGAAATGAAATGTGTTCGTGATCCACAAGTCTGACTATTTGTTTTGTTTGTTTGTTTTTTTTTTTGCTTAAATTGTCAGGGAAGTGAAGAATTATTTATGCCTAAATAATGTTTCAATAAAAACAACAACTATTATAATCTCTAAATCTCTTTAAAGAGTGTGCAAATAAACCAATAACATGAAATATTGAATGGCTTCCGTCATACATTTCAATACAACTTCAATCTGCTATCACCAGGCGACCAGAAATTTGTGGAGAGTAGTGACGTCAGCACTAAAAATTCAATACCACCAACGTGACAGTGTGTTTTAATGATACGATTTAAAAAAAACTTTTTAATCGTTTTTTTTATTCTACGTTTAATATTATTTTTATATTTAGAAACTTACATATTTAGAATCAACGTTTATTGGTCTACATGAACATATTTTTTTAAAGCCATAATATTTTTCACTGGAGTTCCTTATTGGTTGCTGTGAACTTTTCGATGAGAATAATTTTATATACATGTATACAACATAAAATAGTAATGTAAATAACGACCTCTGTGGACGAGTCACGAGGCTCTCGAATAGCGATCGGAAGGTCGGGGGTTACACGGGTCACAAGCACAAATAAATTTTATTTGATTGATGTGTGTTTTCACAATTTAATCCTTTAAACTAATTTAAGGTATATTTGCGGACGTTCCGGAGTGGAAGATACTCTCGGTATAAGACCACCATTCAGAATTGAAACGTTGCTTAAAATAAATTTAATCGTGATTGGTGAATAGATCTGAATAGCCAGGTACTTACCCACCTTCCTCCTCCCCATCTCGGTCCCCTCCCCACTTACCTTCATCCTCACAACATACCCCCATTAGGGATGCCATAGTCTCACTGGCTCCAGGCGCTTGGGAGCAATTGGGACTCTTGTCTGGTATTCACATAAAAAAGGCATTAAAGTAACGACTTAAGCTAATGGAATGTCCAGCTTTAAAAATTACAAAAAAAATCAATTTTGAAGTTGACCTTTCCTCAAGTCTGACCGGACCTTTTGTTCGAAGAAAAACCATCCGCTTTTTACAAGCCTTTAATATTTTTTGCGAAAATGATGACAGGAAAGCAAAGGGAGAATACCTACCGTGAAGCCATTTTAACGTGAATCCCTTTGGAGAGCATGTTTCCGAAGCATCTCCATTACTCCTTAAGGCTCTGATAAATGAGAAAGTTTTTACGGCATTCCTTTGCCGACAATACTCGAACATTGCCCTAAAGATTTCCGTACTTTCGGGCAAGTTGGTGTAAGATTATCGTGTATTGCCTGTTCTTGTCGATCTATCGCCCTGTCTTGCCGGTGAGTTTCCTCATCTCAAAATATACTTCCTTCGCGCTCTGTTAGATTTATATGCGCCTTTATTCGCCACTTATAAAATCTGTCACAATTTCTACCGCGATTTAATCCAACCTTTGCAAGTTTGGCGGAGTAATTGCATGAGATATGTTACGTTGTGTTGTGAATTTGATGTACACATTACGGCAATTATGACGGGATATAGCAATAATATTAATAATAAAATTGAGTTTTGCTTGAAAACTTGCTTTAAAACTTGCTTTAAAACCGAGTCTTGCTTGCGACTGGACTGATGGCTCCGCTTATCCTCGGCGGGACTGTCGAGTGACTGTAGCTCAGCTGCTTTGTTAACCAATCTCATCAAATTATGTAATTTTTTTTTAAAAAATTCTGCATTTCAACAAACTTTTATTACAGCTACATCAGGTGGCGGAGATGAGACGTGATATTGCGAAATAAATAACTAACAACATGTACGCACTCGCATACTGCCTGCTAACAATGCATGCCCGGACATTGGGGGTCTAGAGTCATTTTAAATAAAAAGTAGCTTCTTTATAAATAAAAAATTAGAGTCCTGACGAGTACGGTGAAGGAGGAAACCATCTGTTTCCTTAGAACGCCGTGGGAAAGTGGTGGGCAACCTCCAATAATAATAAAATTTGTGTAGCACCGCTTTTGTGAAAAGTCACATCAAGAGCGCCGTATAAATTCAAGACATATTTCTACAATCTTACTTCCAACTACAGGCTAGACAAACATTTAAAACAACTTAAGGTTAAAAATTGCATCCACCAGTTCATCGATCACTGAAACTATAGATACAATCCATTTCACCCATGAATGCGACGCTGCGAAAAAATATACCGAACTTTAGTTATTTTAATTATAAAGCGTATTTTTTAGAGGTATACAAATTCAAAATGAAAAAAAAACGCATTTAAATAATGTTAACGTCTATGATATTGGCTTTATTTAATAGATAATTTTATTCCATTATTGTTTAAATATGATTTCGGGCATAAGAGCGCTACGGCTAGCTCGAATGAAGCGCAAAAGTGAAGTCCAATTTCCGACAACTTTATCGAGCAACTGGGGCCATATATCGGCAAAAACACGGCGAACGTTGACTTCCAAATGGTCCATCGTCTCTGGTTTATCAGCATAGACTAGTAACTTCATACCCCAAAGAAAGTAATCTAATGGTGGGAGATCACACCATCGTGAAGGCCAGTTCACTGGTCCATTACGTGAAATTATGTGCTCACCTAATGTTTCTCGCAATAAACTAAATAAAATAAATAAACGCAATAAAATAAATTTGCACAATTTGCAAGCGCTGTTCTGACGTCAGTCTATTCATGGTGAAAAGGCAAAACGTGCTGTCTACAAATCAACTATCAACTGTCAAATTGACAGTCTGTAGAAACAATGTTGCCAGTTTATAAAACCAACCTCGAAAAAAAAATATCCTTGACTATCTGCAGGCAGAAATATATAGGACCATACCTAGCTGAGATTAACACTATTTATCGTTTATTTAGAGAAATTAAAATAAAATTGGGAAATTGGAAACGACATTATTTAATCCTGGTATACACAAAGCACTCTTTTTAGGTAGAATTGCCTATTTCAAAAATTTAAATAATAACATCAATAATGTCAACACCTTGCCCGGCAACGGACGATCAGGGCAACACAATATCTTGCTCGTTTATCGGCAACTTAATATATTTTCAAACCCTAAAAACACACCGTTGAGACGGAGTTTCCGTTTTTTACAACATTCCGATGTATAGGGTTCATGGAAAAGAACACGATTTAAAGCAACGTAACACTACACGTCTACCAGACATTAAAACAATTCTTTTAGCTTTAATACTACTACTTACGTTAAATCAGTAGGTAAAGAATGCTTTACATTGTGCTTTAAGTATCTCATGAAGCTCTTAAATCTTATATGAAAAATGAGTAGAGGCACTTAATGCCTTTAAAATTAATTAATTAATCATTTTAACCATTTTTTGTTATTTTATTTATTTAAGTTTTTTTATTCTTTATTTTTTGACGAAAATGAAAAATTAAAACAAATATTTTTTTTAAATAAATAACGTTATTTGTTTAAAATAAATAGTGAAAATCTAAAATCATGTCTGAAAACAAATCACTTTATAAAAAAACAAACTAAATTAATCGAAATTTCCAAATTAAATTATTTGTATTATTATAATTAGAAACCTTTGGTTTTGCAACGTGAAAAAAATTTCGATTATGTTCTCTCTTCTATATATTTGTATATGTATGAATCGCCGAAATGTACGTACGCGCATAACTTCGGAACAACTGCACCACAGTGGATAATTCTTCTTTTGTGTTAGGAGGCACGCGAGCTGTTTGAAAACTGAATGGGGGGGGAACTCGGGTAGGGGGTAGGTAACTCGGGAGGGGGGAGGGGAACATGGGAGGATGATTCGCAAGACAGGGGAAGGGGGGGGGAGTGGAGTGGAGAGAGGAAAGGTGGAGGAGACGGAGTGGGAACGTCAGAGGGAAAGGGGAACGGGACGAATGGGAAAGGACACGCAGGGAGAAACAATTTAGTTATTAAATGGCATGGCAACGCATTCTGGGAACCAGCTACTAATATATAAGATCATTAAATTATTGGTATTTTACAAATTGAATTGTTTTCGTTTAATTATTTTATTTATTTCTGTAAGCCTATTTTTTGGGAAAAAATAATTACAATGTAGATGAAATAAGTATTTAGTTAAAATATTAGTTTTTGTTGAAATAAAAGGGTTTAAAACTAAGTATTCTGTTATTTTGAACAATGTAGTGTTTTTATTAATTTAAAACCATGTATATCTAAGTTTAATACTTTTGGCACTTAGTGCTTTATTTAATTTATATTTCGCCACAAGTGTGCAATAAGGCGGATAAAACAGTTAAATTGAAAGTAAGTAAGTAAGCAAATCCGTGAAAAAACTGTCTAAATTTAAACTTAAAATAACATTCAATGACAGCTGTCGTGTTTTTAATTCTCTCTAGAAATTTCACAAAATAAAACAAAGTTCTAGCTAAAACCTAAATATCTACATTTTAATAAGTTAATAATAGTGGAGTGTTGTTATATCAGTTATATTATCTTATATTACGTGCCAATATGACTACAAGGGCAACTGCAAAGACTGCTCTAAATAATACAGACCCACAACTCCTCCAACTTCTTGACAAAAAGTTTGAAGAATTTAAGGTGCAATTTCTGGAAATCGTGAGGAACGAGTGTAAAGAAGAAATCGAAGAATTAAAAAATAAAATATTGACTCTTGAAAAAAAATAGACACGAAAAAATACAACAACCTTGAAAAAAATCTGGAAGAAAATGCCGTAATTCAAAGTGAATTCAACGAATTACAAAAACAATTGGACGCTAACGAACAACACGCACGCATAAATAACATAGAGATCATTGGAATACCAGAAAAAAAAAACAAGAAAATCTGACGGAGATCATCAAAAGCATCTATTCAGAATTAAAAATAGTAAACCCTGACGAAATTGAATAAGCCACCCGAGTAACCCCCAAGGAGAAGATCGAAGGAAGACCGCGAAATATTATCGTTAAACTGAAGTGCAGAAAACAAAAAGATGACATCATGGCTGCAATCCGAACGAAAAGGGGCCTAACAGCTGAGGATATTCATTTAAATGGGAAACATCGGATCTACATATATTAATGAACATTTATCTCATAAAAACAAAGTTCTCTACAAAAAGTCAGAGAGTTTCCCAAAATTAATAAATTCAAATTTTGCTGGATTAAAAATTGTAAAATTTATGTGAGACTAAATGAAAACTCAGATCACTATTGTATTAACTCTTATAACTTATAATGATCTAGAAAAACTAAAAAAATACGATATTTCTATCAATAACGCTTAGAACATAACAGTAACTTTCAAATTAACTATATTGTATCTTAAAATGGAATCTTTAGAATTGTACTATCAAAACACAAGAGGTCTCAGAACTAAAACGAATTCTTTTCTTCAAAATGTACTATTAAACAACTATGACATTATTTGTCTCAGTGAAACATGGCTTAACAATTCAATCTTTAATGGGGAACTTTTCGATCCAAGATACCAGGTTTACAGACGAGAT
This sequence comes from Limnephilus marmoratus, assembly GCA_917880885.1. Taxonomy (NCBI): domain Eukaryota; kingdom Metazoa; phylum Arthropoda; class Insecta; order Trichoptera; family Limnephilidae; genus Limnephilus; species Limnephilus marmoratus. The sequence continues at coordinate 19,268,594 of OU862921.1, read as the reverse complement.
AGAGATTACCATAACCTCAATCAGAATCGCGGTGGTGGAGTTTTAATCGCAGTAAAAAATAAATTTATTTCTGATCAAAAAATAGAATGGAGCTCTGAGGCGGAAGACATATGGGTAACCCTTTCACTTCCTGGTAAAAAAATCACATAAGCACTTCATATATTGCACCTGATTGTAAGCACCTCATAAATATTACATCTCACATAAACAAAACTTCACAAATTATGACAGATAACAATAATGATAGTTTCATTTTGGTTGGAGATTACAATCTATCTCACTTACATTGGCTACCAATTAATGAAAACTGTGATTATATGTGTAGTGAACCGATCAATTCATTAAAACCCCGCCCATTTGAACTTTATAGAATTTTTGTCATTTAATAATCTGAAATAATACAACTCTCAGAGTAATAGTATAAATCACTTCTTCTACTAGTGCAAAATTATTTTGTGGTAACATTTTAAATTCAAATTAATAAATAACGTTGTATTAACCACTTAATTATTTACAAAAACCGACATGTTTCGTCAGCAAAGCTGACTTCCTCAGGGTTTTGACAGAACTAATTTTTAAAAATAGACATAAATAGGTAATAGAGAAAAATAATAGACATAAACAATAATAAAATTTCAAAGAAAATAATGTGAAAGTGAAAGGGACGAGGGGCAATATAGAACAATTAAAAAATTTTTTAAAAGGGGAATAGATTTAATAATGGGTCATTTAAAAACAATTTTTGATTTTTAATAATATTTAAATTTGCATTAACGCTCTTTCTAATCTCTAAAATTTCTAATTTATCTAACTGAAAGCCATTGACATTACAATGTATTAATTCTATTCCACTGTTAAAATTAAAGGTATGACTAGTTTCTATTAAATGGTTGGCAAACTCCGAGAAACTATTATTATTTAAAGCTTTCATATGCTCTTTAATCCTTATTTCAAAGTTTCTCGAAGTTTTACCTATATAAAAGAAATCACAATCATTACATTTCAATTTATAAATTCCAGATTTTTTCATTTTTGAATCTCTATCTTTATTATTTAATATGTAATTTTTAAGTCTATTGTTTGCATAAAATACAGGAATAATTTCATTCGGTACATTCTTTTTTATTGAATTAGAAATTTTATTATTAAAGTACATCATTTTTCTCCATTTTTTCTCTTCTTTATCCTTTTGAATAGGGTAGATGTATGATCTAAGGAAATTATTCTTGTATTTTTTATTAAGAATTTTTTCAATTACATTGGAATTATAACCATTATTGATTGCAATTTGTTTAATAATATTGAGTTCTTTTGAAAAATTATTAAGAGATAAAGGTACATTAACTAATCTATGAATCATAGAATGGAAAGCTGACATTTTTTGAGAAATTGGATGATTTGAGGTGTTATGGATTACAATGTCTGTGTATGTATCCTTGCGAAAAATATTAAATTCAAATTTATTATTAATTGAAATATTTAAATCCAAAAAATTTATACTCAAATTTTGTCCAATCTCTACAGTAAATATTATGTTTTTATGGAGTTTGTTTAAAAAATTAAGAAAAATATTAAGATGTCTCAATGTACCTGTCCAAACACAAAACACATCATCCACATACCTCTTCCAACAATGTACATATTTTAATAATAAGGCACCACTGTTAAAAATCCTATTTTCCAAATTATTTATAAATATATCAGCGACCAAAGGGCTAGTACTAGCACCCATTGCCAAACCATCTTTTTGTTTAAAGATATTGTCATTGAATTGAAAATAATTTTGTTTTAAAACTATATTAAGTAATGAATTTAAATCATGAGATAAATCATTAGATAAAATTGATGAAAATAAAAGTTCTTTAATAATAGGTTTACATTCTTCAATTGGAATACTTAGAAATAAATTAACAATGTCAAATGATACTAATAATGCTTTGTCAGGTGATTTCCAAAAGTTTTAAGTGTTCAATCAAATTAAATGAATTTTTAATCGTGTATTTAGGATGAAATATATGTGAATCCATAATAATTCTATTAATTGTTAAAGATATTTTATTGCTAGGAGCATTACAATTTGAGACCACTGGTCTTATTGGTTGATCTTTTTTATGAATTTTTAATAAACTATACAACTTAGGGACTTGTGGATTTTTTACAGTTAGTTTTCTATTTTTAATTAAATTAACAATTAAATCACTTTTACAATCTTTGAGAACATCCCTTATTTGTTCTTGACATTTATTAACTGGGTTAATTTTTAACTTTTAAATTTATCACCTTGTAAAAAATCCATTGTCTTTTCCACATAATCTTCTTTATTCATAATAATGACACTGTTACCTTTGTCAGCTTTAGTAATAATCAAATTATTTTCCCGTGTAGCTCTGGATATATTAATTGCAATTCTTTTTTCTTGATTGTGTTGTTTTTCAGTGAAGTTAGGATTCTTGCTAATATTTTTTATGACTTTACAATGGTTAATAATGGTTAATACAACGTTATTTATTAATTTGAATAGTATAAATAATCGCATTCTTGACTTGAGCAACATACTACTGAAAATTACGCATAATAATATCTCATTGGTACCATGTTTATCATAAAACACTACTAATTTCAATTCCTATAAAAAAAAACCTGAAAACTAACGCAAATCAAATATTTCTGTACAGAAAAGCGAATTATTCAATATTAAACACAAAATTAAATGAAATTGATTGGGATCATAAACTTATCCATCTGAATACTCAACACGCAACTGATGTCTTCTACGACATACTGAACAATATTAAAATAAATTATGTACCAACTAAACCGGCTAAAAACTGTAATTATCCACCATGGTATACGTCATCTCTCATAAAAATAATTAAAGAAAAAATAAATATCATAAAAATTTTAAAAAAATTCAAAATACACGTGACTACCAAACGTTTTCACTCTTAAGATCTAGACAAAAATGAATTGCACAACAACTCTACATTAATTATATACATACTGCTGAAAGTAACATGAATGGCAATCCTAAACTCTTCTGGAATCATTTCAATAACATGAAAAAAACACAACCGTCTCTTCCAAGGACGATGCACCTAGATGACAAAAAAGCAGATAATGGCCAAGACATATGCAATATTTTCATGGAATATTTCCAATCAGTTTACATAAATGATAATAACCTACCAACATTAGATATACCAGAAAACACAAATAATATAAATATCACCACGGTCAAATTCTCACGAGAATTAGTCTTAAAAGAAATAAAAGCTCTTGACATAAACACAAGCGCGGGGTGTGATGACATTCCTCCGTGCTTTATAGTTAACTGCGCGGAAACAATTGCAAAACCTCTCAGCACTATATATATAATAAATCAATGAACGAAGGCACGGTACCTGAAATATGGAAAAGAGCCTATGTAACACCAATCTACAAAAATGGTGAGAAAAATAATGTTAAAAACTATCGGCCGATTTCAAAACTAACAATATTCAGTAAGTTAATGGAAAAAATTGTTTACAAATATCTAAGTCCACAACTGAATCACATCATTACAACAAAGCAACATGGTTTTACAAAAGGCAGAAATGTGGAAAGTAACCTCGTTCTTCTTACTGAATTCATTGTCGATCACATGGACAACCGCACTCAAGTAGATATCATATATACAGACTTTGCCAAAGCATTTAATAAAATTAATCAAAAACTATTACTGAGAAAACTTTGGTCATTAGATATACGTGGTAATTTATTTCGTTGGGTTACATTTTATATACTCAAGAGATCACAGGCAGTAGCAATAAAGGGTTTCAAATCAGATTTCAGTTAAATTTCCTCTGGGATCCAACAGGGTTCTCATCTCGGACCATTGTTTTTCATTTTATATATCAATGATTTGGTCAATGTTGTTAAATACTCTGAAATAGAATTATTTGCTGATGATGCCAAGCTATACAAGCCAATAAAAATTCTAAACGATTGTGTAAATTTACAACATGATTTAAACAATATATTTACCTATTGCCAACATAATCAACTATTTCTAAATGTCTCAAAATGTCATCACATTACCTTTTCAAGAAATAAAAATAAAACATTATTTAATTATTCTATAAATAACAACAACATTGCAACGGTCTCAGACATTCGTGATCTTGGAATAACCCTTGATAGTAAACTACAATATAACCTTCATATACAACAAATCACAAATAAAGCTTTTAAAATGTTAGGTTTCATCATAAGAAACACAAAACTTTTTAATAGCATCAATATCATTAAGCAACTCTACTTTGCCTATGTTCGGAGTCATCTGGAGTTTGCATCAGTTGTTTGGTCTCCATTTTACAAAATCCACATAAACAAAATTGAGGCTATTCAAAACAAATTCCTAAAATATCTTTGTTACAAGTCTTTTGTAAGATTTAATAATTATGCAGAGGCAGCTTCACACTTTAAAATTGATTCATTGAGTGTACGAAGGCATCATATGGATGCACTATTCCTGTATAAAGTAGTCAACAATGATATTCAATGCCCAAAGTTGCTAAATAAAATTCAATTCAATGTACCTGCACGTTCAACACGCTCTTCTGTCTTGTTCAGGGTGGATCAATGCAATACAAACTGTAAGCAGAATTCTTGCCTGAACAGACTATGCAATAGTTATAATAGCGTATTATCCAATGTGGACATTTTCAATTGCGAACTTACTCAATATAAAAGGTCCATAAAAGAGTATTTCTCTGACGGTTCTTGAATAATGTTATGTTTTTATTGTTTATATTTCTGTTATGATTTGATTTATATGTACAACCTCTCCCCATGGCTACCAATGTATTGATAGATTTTTTGTTTTGTAATTTTTCATTTTATAAAAAAAAATTGTTTTGAGTATATTTGTAAAGGAATACCTACCTAGAAATGCACAGGGATTCCTTCGTGTTCGAATAATGAATTACTTTTCAAATGTCATTCATTGATGTGTTGTCATGGTGACATACAAATAGATTATTATTGTTTTTGACTAGTTACGTAGCAGACATTCAATTAATCAAGATATCAGAAAAATAAGTGTTAAAGTGTTATAATGTTTTTAAGATCGACAAATAAACTTCAAATGTAGTTTCTTTGTTAACAGAGCAACACATGATTTGTTTTGTCATTACCAATACAGAAGTACAACCAATAGACAAATTGTCTTATAAAACTACATTTGTAGTGAAGAGAAACAATGACGTTAGAAATGGAAAAGTTACAATTCACATTTACAGTGTCAGCAGCATCAGATGGTAAAACCAATATAATTTGCATAACCTCAATCGAGACCCCTGATGGACGCATATTTGATATTACAGATGATTTCAAACATGCAAGCAAACACACCGCCATAACGACCACGGATGTTTATGCCAAAATAAAGAATTGTCTAAAGAAAAGATACCAAACACGTAAAATATGGATTCCCTTAACAGAAGATTTGAGGAAAATTTATTTAGAAGAAGGTGAGAATTTACAATTTGGTGACCAATACCTGGAAGAAATTACATATGAAACGAAACTTTCTTACAATGATATCAGTTAAGGCACTGAAAATAAAAATCTAGGAAAAATAACAGAAAGATTTTTTTTTACTCGAGAAGTTTTCAGGAAAAACATCAAATGTTAACAAATGGATCAATGATTTTCAGAATAAAATAATAAATTGTTATATTTTTTTTTTGTTTCATATAATTTTGGATTCATATTCCTTTTTTATAAAATGAATTTACTTATTCTTATTATGCTGTCTCAGTAGAAGTAAAGTTACAAGGAGGAAATCCATAATTGGTTTTATTTTGGCTATTTAATACTATATACAAACTGAAATAAACTGTCGATTTCCCGAAAATTAATAAAATTAATAAAAAATAAAATAAAAATATAATATATTTATTGTCACTTTGGGGGGCGGATATAGGTACCGCTGCCCCGGGATCTATTTATTGGATAACCAACACCTCTGCCATAGGTCACCCCAAGTGATTCGATACGTTTGGTGACTTAGCCGGGGTGCCCGGGTTCAAGGGGTGAGGTATGTCCGGGTCTTGCCGGCAGATGCGTCTGCACACTAGCTGCATGGCAGGCTGGATCGGGAGAGTGTGGTTGAGGGAGTCCCTTTGACTTCTCCAGCCGCACTCTCTCGGGACATCGCCTTGCACCGCAATGGAGGGATTTATTCATAGGTCCGTCTCTCCTGGACACACTGACCCCCAAATTCCTATCCACCCCTAATACTCTTTTCCTTCCCAGAACTTCCTCTCCCTCCTTTCCTAAAAAGACCCTCCACACAGGGTCCCCGAAGATGACATAGGCCCTGAGGGGAATTATTTTTCTCAGAGGCTCTTGTGTGGAGCTAATATAAAAAAACAAAAAACTCACCTTTAACCGGCGTGGTTTTAGTGTGCAATTTAGAAGCCTCCATTTTAACGTGTTTATGTTAAAACATCCCACGAAACAACCAATTGTAACAGCCTGTGTGTGGAAAAGCGTGTTGACAATATATATCTATCCACCTACTTTCAATGGGGGTTGAAATGTTTGGAGAAATACCCAAAGATCCCTAAATGGCTTCCGGATTTAAGTATTCCTTATCTAATATGGCGAACGGGTTCTTACTTTTTAATAAAATACGTAACATCACAGTTAAATATGTAATCAAATTTTTTCATGCCACAGTAAAAACCGCTCTTTTTTGATATCACAAAAAGGGGCTAAAATAAAATTTCATTTTGCCGGTATTTTTAGGCAGAGATACCATAAGGTATTTTCCCGCCATTTAATGACTCCATTATACAATCACAAATGCCAACTCACGTCTCGATTCTGTGTCCAAAATTTGAAGGGGGTTTCAGAAGGTTTTTGTTTTGCGATTGAAGAGGGTTGTTCAATTTGAGCGAAGAGCTTAGTCAGGAAATTAATAATTTCACTCATAATATATGTGCGTTCTGATTAAAATAAACCGTGTGGTGTGGTTTTGCTACTGAAAGCTTCGTTGTTATCTCTCTTTTTGTCACATTTATTGTATAATAGCTGGTTCCCGGAAAGCGTTGCAATGCCATATTCAAAGAAATAAATTGTTCCTCACTTCATGTACTTTCCCGTGCGTCCCCTTCCCCTCCGGCATCCCCTACCCTCACGCGTTCCCCGTTCCCCTTCCACGTTCCCCGCCCACCCACTCTCCTCTCCCGCTCCCTGGTCCCGCAAATCCCCCTCTCGCGTTTCATATATTTAGTCTCAGTACATTCAGTTTTTAAACAGCTCGCGTGCCACCTATTACAATTTTTTTATTCAAATTTTCATTTTTCGTATATTACAGATATCAATTTTTGTATATTAGAAGAACAATCAATCAAATTCGGTACCTAACATAGATACTTATTTAAAATATCTTTAATTTTAAAAAAAACCACAAATAATTCTGTTAACACAAAAAAACAGCTGCCTGCTAAATTCAATTTCATCAAACGCGTGAACTGTCAAAAGTGCGAGGTTAAATAGTCGTTAAATTTTCTGAAATTATTATATTTTCTACGTAATTTTCTTGATTTTTCTTTCCGTATGAACCTTCTACAAAGTATTAGAAAACTTTTAAAAAAGTGAAAGAAACAGGCAAAATCGTCCTGAAGTTGTGGCGTGACCGAGGAAAAAAGGGATTCATTTATTTTTATACATATATGGATGATATTGAGGGAGAAATTATGGCCATGTACGGCCTTGACGTTATGAGGTACGTTATTTGGGTTTACTCGTTGAATCACGCTGTTCCTTCCACCCGTGCTTTGAAACACGCTGTACTCATGGATGTATTAATTTAACTTGTGAGCATTGAAAGAGATTACACTAGGATCAACTAAGACTTATTAATACGACATTTTGATACTGGCCTGTTTTTGCAGCTGCGTTTATTAATGTAATTCTTTCAGGAGCTAATTAAATTGATTGTAGAAGCAAATTTTGAATGTAAATAAAGCAAGGGTGTAAGCTACAAAGGAAAAGGTAAGCAGAGGGGATGTACCTCTACACATTCTGTCTTGAGATACACTTTAAATTTATCTTATCTACCTACCATGTATTTTATTAATCAGATTTTTTTAATAGATTTTTTTTTCTTTCAATTTCACTTTTATGTTTTTCTTAATATATATATTTTTTAAATAATATGTATCTTATGTGGAGACTTCACTAGTAGTTCATAATATAACCCAGTAAATACATCATTTTTTTATGAAATATTTAAATAGAATGGGTCGTTTCCTAAATAAACTAACTAAAATAAAAAATAAAAAACTTGACATCGGTTCACATTTAAATGTGTTTTTTTAGATTTCAGTTGGTTAAATGTGTTGTTTATATTATTTTCATGCGAATATTTTATAATTATTCCCCGGGGCGCTTTTTGCTACAATATGGCACTATTAAAATACCTCAGATTGCTTTGCTGCCAATTTTGACAATTTTTCCCTTATAAGTAATTAAGCAGAAGCTTACGATTTTATAATATTTTTTTTTATAAATCCTACGACTATATGATAATCAACAAAAGATAGATGAATTCATTGGCTGTATAGAACTATTTTCAGTTTGTATATCTCCATATTGAAATTCGGAGGCATAATTTTTTTTAATGTGGGCGGAAAATATTCAAAATGATCACCAAAAAATCTCGAGCAATCGGAGAAAAAAGTTAAAAATGCGCTGTCACTCCAGTGGTTAAAGTGGTATAGTTCAATTCGAAAGTAGTTGGGTATTCGTCGAAAATTAATAGGTGTACGAGCAAATGTTACGGACAACGCAACGCCATCAAATTAAAATACGTTACGTATTGTTTTAGTAGTTTTAGCGTCACAGTGAAAAATTGTATTTCGGCTCTTTTGTTGAGATTCTGTTTGCTTTATGGGATTCTGATCCTGACAATTTGGGGGGCGGGTATCGGGAATCTTTTTTGGATAAGCAATACCCCTACCATAGTTAGGTCACCTCAAATGGTTTGCTTCGTTTGGTGTCTTGGCATCCGGGTACACGTGGTGAGGTTTGTCAAGGTCTTGGCGGCGGATGTATTTGTCCGACTTCTGCTTGGCGGGCCGGTTCGAGCTGGTTGAGGAAGACTTTTTGACCTCTCCAACAAGACTCTCTCGAACCATCATCTTGCACCGCAGTGGGAGGGATGAATTCATACGTTCGACACAACTGTAAACATTGACCCACCCCTCACATCCTTTTCCTTCCCAAAACTTCCTCTCCTTCCATTCCCTGAAAAGATCCTCCACACAGCATAACCAAATATGAAATGACAGGGATTTTTTTTTCCTACGGGCTTCCTGTGTGGAGCTAATGTAAACAAACAAAAACTTGATATAAACTCTACTCATCAGAAAGCTTGCCGACCCGGCCTAGGTAGTAAGAAAACCAGACTTTGAACGAATTATGACTATCTTAAAATATTGGTTGTCCAGTTTATCTCGTTGGTTTCAATAACAGTTCACAATGACTGTAGAGTTGAGAAGAAGGCAAACCTTTATACGGATTGCTCGATATTAAACGATTCATTGTTTGAAGGTTGAGCAGATGACATTTATGTCAATGTACGGGGTGGAATTTAAAGTTTTTTATCATAAATGTGTGATAATGACTCGTTCACGTAAAGATAATACCAAGCGCTTATTTATTCCGGAATGAAAACTAAGGACACGAGAAGAGGACAATATTGTATTGTTCCAGCCCCGGACCCGTTATCGAAGTGTGAACAGAAGTTTGGAAGACAGGACAATGAACAAAGACATTGTTCAAGGAATATACGGAAAGGTTCTGTGCAGCACAATATCTTGTAAACGGTTTCATGCCATCCCAGAACCAACAGAACTCAACGCCTCTTTGAAAAGTCATTACAAGTTATGACAACAAAAATTGAAAAAAAGGCTATTTTTCAATTTTTTTACCTATCCTAACCTAACGTAACCTATTTAACCAATTGTTTATATTTTTTTCATCCCTTTTAGTGACTTTTTAAATGAGGTGTTGAGTTGAGTTCGTTCTGAATTGTACGGTCACCCTTATAAATGCACGCGGATAAGACAGTAGGTCAATCCACGCCTGTCGCTCCACGCATGAATTTGGCTGTTGGCGCTCTCGGCGTTGGGATCTCGGATCTTGCGTTTCGGCTTAAATGTCGCGTAAATAGAACGCGAAAGAAATTAATCTAATATATTGATAACCATTTATAGTGATCACTCTTGTTTATGGCATATTGATTGCCCGTATAAAAGAGACAAGCGGTGCAGGAAAAAACGTTCACCATATTTCGCTTTGAATTTTTGGCGAAACAAGGCTTAATAGCAATTCAAAGTAACAAGGCGAAACAAGGCTTAATAACCTGGAAAGGAGCATTTGACATAGCTCAAAACGACATACGCCAGATAAAGAAATGGTTAGATGATAATCTCCTAACCCTTAACGCTGGAAAAACAAAATTCTTAACCTTCAGTCTTTCTGCTGCAACTCAACCTACTAACAATCAGCAGATAATAATTCACTCCTGTCTAAGAACTTGCACTTGTTGCCCAAACTTGGAACACGTCACCCACATAAAATATCTGGGGGTCATCATTGATCAACACCTTCGTTGGGATCAGCACTTGGCCAGTCTAACCCCACGCATCCGCAAACTCTCTTATGTCTTTCGAACCCTAAGAAATATCCTTACTACCTCAACTCTTAAAACTGTTTACTACGCTCTCTGCCAATCTCTACTAGCATACGGCATTATAACTTGGGGTGGCTATGCACAATCTATCATCGAACCTCTACTAAAAGCCCAAAAAATGGTAATACGTGTCATTAACAAGCGACCGACAAGATACCCCTCCAAACGACTCCTCATCGAGTATAACGTCTTAAACATACGGCAACTCCATCTAAAATTTATGCTAATACGTTTCCTGTTCAAATACAAAAACAAAACTCTCTTACAACACAACTACACCACCAGAACAATAACCAACAGACACTACAATGTACCTACACTACACACCACGTCAGCTCAAAGACAATTTTTCTTCCTAGCTCCTAAAATCTTTAACCTTATCCCTGAAAACTTAAAAACGTTGAGTCAACCCCATTCCTTTAAAAAACAAATAACGAAATGGATCCTCACACGTGGAATACATTACAATTTTAACACCCATTCAGTTTACACTTTATCAATTTAATCACCTTTCAGACAAAACATAATATATCTCTATTTTCTAAATTAGCGGCATTGTATGTGCAAGATTAATTAGTATGATCTATATCTAACAACTCCTCCAATTTCTTATTTTACAATAATTCTCTAACTTCTCCATCTTCTTCTTGTAACCCAATCTAACTATAAGTATATCATTTTCTTATTATAGAAGATCTATGTGCATAGTATTAAGAGCAGGCAAAACGTAATATATCCTTACTTACTATCTAAGCAGCATTATATGTATAAGACTGATTCTGTGAACTATATATCAATAATTCCTTAATATACTAATAATAACTTATCTTTTCCAATAATTCTTTAACTTCTTCACCTCGTTCTTGTAATCCAATATAACTACATAAACTCTCTTATTGTAGGAGAATTTGTGTGCATAGTATCAATTAGTGAAAAATTTCAACCTATACTAATGAATGTATATCCGCAAACTGTAAACTTCACCCGCCATAACACAGGGTCATCCCTAGCATGGAGGGTGAAATATCACAAAAAACTATATATACTTTCGATAACTCATGTATTATATAAATAAATAAATAAATAAATAAAAATAAATAAAGTGCTCTGATAACATTCCCACTCATATTTTATACTCTTGAGGATCGTCCACTTCTATTTTTTTAAGGATCATTGGTAATCATCCCAGTGGAGATCTGTGCCCCATCCAATTCCTAATCCGCAGTTTTATTATTTTTAAAGTAAAACTTCTTTACGCACGCTTGAATTGGGGAGTAAGCTGGTGAATTTGTGACGAGAGCCTTACGAAAAGCGAGGCGAACGGTAGGTTGAGAGGGAGATATAAGTAGGTAAGTGAAGATAGAAAGAAAGAGAGTTACGTTTCGTATATTACTGTAGGGGCAAGAGAGAGAGGTGCGAGCACAAATTTTCTTTCTCTCTTTCTCTCATAGCCAGTTACGTTTCGTATATCTAAGACACAGTGCAGGCCTATTGTCTGTATCACACTGTAGGAGTAAGAGAGAGTAGTGCGCATGCACATTTTCTTTCTCTGTTCCTATCACATAGATCGAGCTAAAGAAGTTTTACTTCAGTCGTGTGGTCTAAAGCACCCTCGTTTTTTTTATAATTTAGTTCGTCCTCTAACAATTTCAATTCCTCTTTGGTATAAAGATCTAATATAATATTATTCGCGAACTCGCTCGTAATGCGCGTCGCGTCGCGTCGTCGTGTATCCATTTTCGCAGGAATCCACGATTGAACTTTAGGTCGAATTTTTGTATTGTCTCATTGTCCTGTCCTGCGCGTTCGCTGCTGTTTACTGAGCCGAGTCGGGACAACATTGTATTGTCTTCTGTATTATCCTCTTGTGAACTCGGCATTACAATGTTGGATAGAACAACAACTAATAATAGTTTAACGCGATATAACTTAGTACCTACTAGTATACTGTATATTTGACCTGAACAGTCTTTATGCCACTATCATCAAATAATGTAGGTCATTTTTTAAATGCGCAATGCACTATAATAAACTTTTAAAACAAACAAAATAATAGGAAAAATGATTAACAAAATAAATTATTATAAATTAAAGAATGAATATAAAAATAAATTTAAGAGATGGCAATTTTATAAAAATATATTACATGAATTGCAATTTTTACATATTCTAAAATAATTTTTATATTTTAATTTATTTAATTCTTTTTATTAATTTTATTTAATTCTTATAATTAATCACCTCTCCCTTTAATATTTGGTCAATAGTTCTTATTTCTTATTTGTCTGTACATGTTTATCTTTTGTTATTTTTATTATTAATCTTATCCAGACGAATTAAACGTAGTTTTCGAAACATGTTGATAATATTGATTATATAGTGGTGTTTATACAAAGTCATTTAAGTAAGTTATTTTTAGCCTCCTATGTTTTCTCCATTATTCATCTATTGGATATAGTACCCATACCCAACAATAAAAAATAATTAAAAATACTGTGAAGAAAATTGCTTTTCAGTTGGTTCCCGTAAAATAATTATTTTTGTGAGAGATTTCTTAACTTGTTGTTTTACGTTTCAATAAACTTATGACGGATCACCAAGGCTCTAGATCAAAAACAGATGTATTGATTTACCTTACCTTCTTGCTATAAATCTGTATGCTTTCTGGATAAGACAGAAGTTGTTGGGTTTAATTGTTTCTTGTGAATTGTGAATCATTTGTTCGAGTGGATGAGTTTGCGTATTTTAGTAATATATCAGAGGCCTCTGTGAAGGCCTATGTGAACGAGGTTCGGAAAGTCAAGAACCCGGAGGTCGCGAGTTGAAATCCGGGTGTGTACAGGTACATTTATTAGTGTTTTTTCGCAAAGTAATTCAATAAAAATAATTTGTTGCATATTTACTGCACGTTCCACCGTGGAACATATACTCAGAATCACCCTGGTGAAAGACCACCATTCAGAATTTGAATTTTGCTTGAAATGACATAAGTCGTGTTTGGTGACCATATCTGAATTGTCACGTGAATATACGCCTAACTTATGTTTTGTCTCTAAAGCGCCAACCTATGAGGGCTTCGAGAACCACATATGTATATTGAATACTTTCCTACATAGCCAACACGGGCCACTAGTGCTAAACATAGGCATACATATAACCTTTATCTCCAGCACCCGATGTCACAGTGGAATCTGTCAGGAAAAAGGGCGAGAGTTCTCGGAATATGTTGAGAGGGTTGTGGATAAGTTATCATCAAAGCCGAATTCCTACGACCGATTATCGAACCTTTTGTTTGCAGCTGCAAAGAAATTCATTCCTAGAGGCTACCGAAAGGTGTATATTCCAACATGGAGCTCAGAGAGTGGACGTCCTATAGCTGAATATTAAAGGAACCAACAATCCAGACACTGCTTCTGATCTTTCCTAGTCTCTGGATGAAGGGTGCATGAAAAGGTGGAATGAACTAACGGAATAAATGAGTTTTTAACATTCGACCAGGAAAGCGTAGCAAACACTCACCAAATGCTCACCACCTACTCCGCAGTTCGAAAACGACAACAAGGGCACAATAAGCCACCAGATCAAAAAATCTCTTAAAGCAGCTAAAATGGCCGGTGAACCCTAACGATGTGGTCGCCGACACTGATGCTGTGACGACACCGACACCGAGCTGATGATATGGACATCGCCCACACTTCAACAAGAGCTGGGAAAGCAGCTGGATGCGACGGAGTTCTTACAGACTTTCTGAAACATGCTGGGCCACGGACAAAACTATGGATCGCAAAACTATTTACTGAAATTTTTAAAATTGGAGAAATTATTGCTATCACGAATACTAACCTAACCCCTCGACCACGAATGCCGTCGAGGGGTTAGTCCGACTACTTATGTTGTCTATGAAAATATTCTCATATTGTGTGCGTAAGACGGGTCGATACCGGTCGACAATCTTGCCTAGAATATTTTGTACGAAATAACAAGAAATTCAAATTTGACCATTCCTCAAATATTTTAAATGTTTTTTGTTCATCGTTTCGGAGTTCTTAATAATATAATGTAAGTATATCAAAATAAATATTTTATTCCTCCAAGTTAGGCATAGAATTCCATCAAATTATTGTTAGATGGTTTGGGCACGTAGAGCGGATGAACGAAAAATAGGTGTGTAAGAACGTGGAAATTAATGTCTTAAAACAACTTATCTTTGCGGGAAAACAGTGTCATGGTTAGTTAGTTAGATTAATAACCGTGAATACGTCTGAATAGCCTGTGAACTTGATATTAGACAAGGTCTTCTATGACCTACAAATGAACATACATACCTACGAGTAGACCACCAAATAGGGATGTCATATACTCGTAACACGCTCTTTTTGAAACTGGCCCATGTTTGCCTGCTTTGTAATGTCGGAACCATGTAATACGGTCCATCGGGAGAACTTTTATGCCTGTTCGTACTGGCCCTGGAGAGTTATGTGCTGTATTTTGCGGTAGCGTAGCCACACACATTCACCCCCAGGCAAGCCTCTAAACAGGAGACTCCACTCGGTTACTAAGATTTTGTTGGGAACCTAATTGTTGGTTTTGTAACCCTTTGATCTCTCCAGTCGTACTCTCAAACCGCCGCTTTTCACCGCAATTGGAAGGATGGGTTCATTCGTCACATTCCGTTACTCCTGGACACAATGACCTGCAGATTGCTACTCACCCCTCATACAAGTTTCGTTTCCAGATTGTTTGCTTAAAAATACCCTCAACACAGCAAAGATGACATTGGTCCCGGGGGAAATTATTTTCCTCGAGTTCTTCTACGTGGAGTTAATATTTAAGAAAAAAACTAACTACGGAACATATATTAAAAATTAATGGTCTCAAGCATTTTTAGGAAAAGATATAAACCATTCTTTCCTTTTTTATGTGAATACCTCACAAGTACCCAGCTGCTCCCGTCTGAGCCAGAGAGACTATTTCATCCACAATTGGGTTGTGAGGCTGAAGATAATGGGGAGGGGAAGGAGTTGGGGAATAGGAAAGGTGGAAAGTATCTGGCTATTTAGATCCGGTCACCAAATACGGCTAAATCCATATCATGCAACGTTTCAATTCTGAATGGTGGTCTTACACAATTCTTAATGGTGGCAATTCTGAGAGTATCTTCCACTCTGGAACGTGCCGCAAATATGTAATAATTATTATAAATGAATTAATTGTGAAAAAACACAAACTAATCGAAGAAAATTTACTTGCCCACGCCGGGATTCGAACCCGCGACCTTCGGATTGCGAGTAAAGAGCCTTACCTTTCGACCACGGAGGCCGTCGTTTCCTAACCAAGTCCCCCAATGTTTTTTTGTACATTTTTTAGTTATTTAAAAAAACGCTTCCATTCTTGCGTACAATAGATGGAGTTAGCGATAGAGGGTATATTTTGTATTTTTTCGACACAGGTATTTCCTAGTCAGACAGGCCTCGAGAAACCCAATGTAAATATACTTTTCATCTTTTGCATGGGTCCCGGGACCCGAACGATATCTCGGCCGGTCAGAAAATCGGTACGCCACTATTATTTTTCTTGGTACACGCAAACACGTTTGGTTCATTATGACCGAATATTAATCCCATTGCTTTGAAAAAGCAGATACCAACCAGTTTCAAAGGAAAAATTCGATATCTGTTGAAACGGAAAAATCACGAATATCGAAAAATTGAAAAGTCAGAGGAAAACGCGGAAATGCCAAGTAGAACATTTTCGGTATACTTAGATCAGGTTTTGTGAGTTAGCAGGGGTTCCCGGGTTGATGGGGTTAAGTTTGTCGGGGTCACCAACTGCACCGCGTTGGGAAGGATATAATAATATGTTCGTGACTCTTAAGGCGAGACATAACCACGTTCATCGGGGGTTGGCCCGAGGCTCACATTTTAATTTATTTCGGCAAAATCGTAATTGAATAATCACTTTTATTTTCATGCCTCACAAGGGATGCGAGTTATTTATATTTTAGATTAATAAAAACAGTACTTTGCCATGATTTTTTTTAACGTACAACGCCTTTAAAAAATTGTAATACGTTGTACAACTAAAGTTAGCGGTGAGTACAAGATTTAAATTTTCTAAACGATGAATGCATAACTTCGGGAGGCATTCATTTAGAAACATCTTAAATATTAGTAACAAGTTCTTCAGAATTAATTAAAACGAACCCGGCGGAAAGGTCGAATCTCCAGGCCTACTAGGGTGAATTTGACCGTACGTATGACCGTACGACCGACGTCCAATATGCCGCGCCGCGGGCGCATATTTGTTTACACGCTTTCTTCACTTACGTCGTTAAGGGCCCGCAACCCGAATTTTTACCGATTTCTTACATATTTTTTATTTATTTATAAGTACATGTTACATAAATAATAAATTTACTTCAGGAGATACATTAGGTCACCATACTAGGCAGCTGCCTGTATCATGGTGACCAACGGAGGATAGTTGTTTGAATTGAAGTCTAGTACTCCCTTAGTATCTCCCTTAAACACGTTAAGTTTTAAAGCTTTTAAAAAAAAATATATTAAAAATATATATTTTTTTAAAGATAATATCTAGACATTGCCCGCGCCGAAACGCAAATTATATAAAATTTCCTCGATGGAAAAAAATCGCAAAGTATGCTCCAAAAATTATTATAAACACGTTTGTTTCAGTTATTTTACATGTTATATGTATGAAAAAATTCACAGTATTTTTTTAAATGCTGTTGCAATGCCCACGAGATTTTTGCTCTATTTTAAACGAGTCGTGTTTTATTAAACATTTTCCGCAATTTTCGCATCGATTTTGTCGCTGTAAATGTTAGCGCTCTCCTCCAACATTCGTAATTTCGTATCTCTCCATCTTCCTTCTTTTCGGGCCCGGTTGCGGAGCCTTAAGATTCCCGCATTATTTTTCTTCTTCTTCTTTTCTTTGATAGGGCAAATTCGACAGTAGGTCCGTCCAATACACGGGTTGTGAGTCGCAATTTGTATATACGGCTTCTTTACTTACGTCGTTAAGATTCTGAATATATTTTAGGATATAGTGTCGTCTTAAACCCTTTGACCTTTTCTTATCTATCTATCTATTCTTAAAAATAATGGGAAGGAGACGCTTGACTTAATTGTCAGAGATTGTCAAGACCATCGAAGAATTACGCCAAAATGACAAAACGAAATAGCTCGAACCTTTGACGAATCTATTAGTTCGGTAAAATTCTACAGTCCACAAAAACAAAAAGAAATAAATGGTTTTAAAAAAACGATTGGTTCAATTGTAATTATCACTATCATAGATTATTTTTTTTATTTTCTCCAAGATCACTGCCGACGTGGCCTTGTATTTTTTTTTACTATTTGAAAAGATCCGATGTAAACTTGTAATTGGTTTGATTCAAACGGTGTGGTAAGCATACTATTACGATGGTAAATTGGATAGATTCATTGACCCCGAATACATGACACAATCGTTATTGCCCAAGACATAACACCTTTCAGCTGTCTTTACGAATTGATAATTTACTCTTCTTCTCTATAATATTTGTATAATACGCCTGGGGTTGACCTCGTGGTCAAGAATCAATGTCCGTTCTAAGCTATAGAAAATTTAATTTAATGAGCGCATGAAATAATTTCTATACAATACTATGGGTAGGTACTACAATCGGTCTGTCCACGAAAAAACAACTCCGAAATACGAATATCGTGAGAGCTGGGTGAAAAGTCTCCGGCCTGACAAATAAAACACATTTTTCTTAAGGTACTCTAACGTGTGATAGCAATTTTATGGTATGATCTGTCGAGCTCCTCAAAATACCCACTTACAGCGCCAATGACTTCCTCGTTGCTCTTAAATTTTGATCCACTAAGCCATTTTTGTATGTGAATACCTTACAAGAGTCCCAGCTGCTCCCGTCTGGAGCCAGTGAAATTATGACATCCCCAATTGGGGTACGTTGTGAGGCTGAAGGAAGTGGAGAGGGGAAGGAGATGGGGAGGAGGAAGGTGGGAAGTATCTGGCTATTTAGATCCGGTCACCAAACACGGCTAAATCCATTTCAAGCAACGTTTCAATGCTAAATTGTGGTCTTACACAATTCTTAGTGGTGGCGATACTGAGAGTATCGGCCTCTCTGGAACGCGCCGCAAATATACAATAATTATTATAAATGAATTTCTTGTGGAAAAACACAAATAAATCGAATAAAATATATTTGCCCACGCCGAGGTTCGATCCCGCAACCTTCGGATTGGGAGTCAAGATTCTTTCCCCTCGACTTACTATGTTTTGATCTAAGTGAATAGATGATAGTCGCCGGGTGGTGAATCAGGCAAATAAGATGGTTGGGGAAGCAATTTGAACTTTAATTTGTTGATTTTAGCCATCGCGACAAAATACGAATGTACTGGTGCATTTTCGTTGTGAAACTCTGTGAGATTTTTTTTACCAGACGTATTCGTTTTCTTTTTACTTCCTCACTCGAACGTTGCAGTAGGTTTGCTTAGTACTCACCATTGATAGTTTTACCCTTTAGAGGTAATCAATAAATAGAATTCCATTTGTTTCCCAGAAAACAGTTATCATAACCTTATTCGCTGACTAAAACATTCTTGCCTTCTTTGGGGTTGGTTCATCTGGTCCTGTCCATTATTCATACCACTTTCAGGAATGTAGTGGTGGATCTAAGTCTAATCAATGGTTATAAAACGACTCAAAAATTCGCTTGGACTCCACTTGTACAGCACCAAATTCGCGGTTGAAACGGAATTGCGACGTTCCTTTTGATCAATTGTTTATTAGCACAGCTTTTCCATAAACAAATGGTTACGTAAAATATTGCGCACACGTTCAGTTCACATTATAACTACTGCGGCTATCTCATTTACTCGCACACAAGCATTGTAGAGATTTTTTTTAATGAACCTAGGATAGTTAATACACAACACAAAAGCACGAATTGAAAATTTATTTTAGTTTATTAATATACAGAAGGGGTTTACAAAAAAAGTCATGAAATAAATACCAACCGTCTAATGATGGTGTAAGACAATATGTAAACATAAAACAACAAATAAAAAAGATAAAATATATAAGTACCCTATATACCCACGTTAAGGAAAACTAGGGGGCGATGAGATGGCATAGTGATAATACATAATCACATACTAATAAACTTACCGTATTTTATTATTATTAAGAAATGACACCGTATTATGAACACAAGAAGGAAGGAGGGGCCAATCCGGCACCCACTCCCCCCTCCCCCGTCATCAATCGTCACAATGTTTCATATTTGTGACACATGGTAAGAATTGGGGGGAGCTGGAAAAAAATATTTTCAAAGTGGTGAGGTTGAGAAACTATGATCTGTATGGTTATATTATAAAGAAAATTAATTGTTTTTTGTCACGATGTACAATTAAGACGTTGTTTCAGGAGAGTTGAACAATTCCTCAAATTAAATTATAAAAATTATTTGCATTTTCAGTAAAAGTTCTGTTAGCATATTGACAATTGTTCTATTAACTGAAATTATAACATAACTTGAATAGAACTTGAAAATTTGCTTTGAATACTGGTTAAAATGCTATGAAACAACTGACCCTAAATGTTTCCAGTTTAAACATTGTATTTTGTTATTATGAAAGTGCATGATAGTATAGATTTGACAAAACCAAATATAGAAAAACTTTCCTGCATTTCTATTTTCCTAAAACAGAAAAACTCCTAAACAGTAGTGGTAAGTTCGATGATCCTTGTGGAATTCCCATTCGGCTGTCGAGTTTATCCGAACAAATTACCAAGTCGACTCAAGACCCGACCGAGTGATGGCTGCCAAGTGTCGACGTGCCTCGGATGAATATCTGATGCCGTCTTTACTGTCAGACCTCGACGTAATATGCCTTCAGATGTTGAAGTTGCCAGACATTCGAAGTAAAACTTTCATGGGACTTTGAAAACACGATTCCACAGAAGAAACCTGACTGAACAAGCATAACATATGAATAATGCTAGATATGGATGCATTTGAAATGATCTCATTATTTTAACAATCGATTGCACATGTCGATTCCTTCGAAAGATAATTCGATGAAAATCCGATGACAGTAATAAAAATTATGTTGATGTTTCGTCGTATTTCGAAGAAAAGTGTGGTCAATAAAATGTTCTGACGTCGTCTGTGTCTGTGTCTGACCTATGTCTGACTAATTAATTCAAACGATTCAAACCGTAATCGACTATTGAAGCGATTCATGAGCCAACAATTTTTTTTTAAATAATTTGACATTCCGGCCAGTGGTCGAGACGGCATCGTATTTGGGTCCCACCCAGGTGTCGCACCTTATTCCGATATAATAAACAAACAAATTTTACGAAGTCGCTTCATTTGTTGGAAAGTGCCCCTTTAGTTGTAGCACGTTTAAATAGCAGGTAAATGCAATTGACCCAACCTTTCTACATGTAATCGCTCTCAGTCCAGGCCTATCGGTTGTGAAGGCAAGATCCCCCCGTTAAGTGTGCCAGCGTAACCCTAAAG
The DNA here is from genome assembly GCA_917880885.1 of Limnephilus marmoratus. Classification (NCBI taxonomy): domain Eukaryota; kingdom Metazoa; phylum Arthropoda; class Insecta; order Trichoptera; family Limnephilidae; genus Limnephilus; species Limnephilus marmoratus. Next base: position 19,247,286 of record OU862921.1, on the reverse strand, counting down.
TTAACGAATTTATTTCGAAAGATATCTGATACAACCCAAAAGGTGATTATGGATCCATCATTTTCAGTTATTTAAGTTATTTTTCACATCATTAGTTGTATTGATGAGTAAAAGCATACATCAATTAAATACAAAAATGAAATCTTGGTTTTTGAAAATTTCAGATTAATTAAGAGATGATGTACTTGTACTTAGCTCCAGGCACCTCCTACTTCTTAGTAGCTGTATTTCTTAGTATAGTAATTTACGCATAGCTTTTACGTTTGTGCTACTATTTTGCACTTTTAAAGTAATTAACCCTTCAGACCCAATTACGAAGTTATCAACTGACGAAAATGCAAACGTATTTTAATGTTCACGAGAATTTCAATAAGCTGTAACTAAAAACTCGGGATTTGAAAATTTTGACAACTGCGATTTTTCGTATCTTTCATATGATTTTCTTTTTTTTTATTAATAATTTTTGGCATATTCTAAATATTTATTTTTCTTCAGTTTTGACAAGAAATTTTTCGTCGAAAACTCACCGTTAAGTTAGAAACTACCAAAATGTCAACAAAATATCACTTTTGTTTTGTAAAATACCGCCGCTGTTGCTGAAACATAACTCGGCTTTTCCCAAACATACCACAAAAAAACTAAAGAGAATTTCGATGAAAAATGACACTGATTTTAACCAAAATTAGCGCGAATTCTTCAGGGTTCTACAAATAATGGATCAATCCATGATAAAGAATATGCAGATATAAAATATCTCAACAAAATTATCAATGGCAGTATTGATTATTTGCCCCTTTTGTCTGAGATACATTTTGGAGTCCCTGGCGTTAGAACCAGAGATAAATCACTTTTTCTTCTTGAAACGTGTTCTACCAATCTCAGACAAAATGCTTCTATATTCAGAGCATGCAATATATTTGATTAGAATTTTAATGATTTAGACATATTCTCGTGTAATTTAAGAACTTTAAAAAATATGTCGCAGCTAACGTTAAATAATTTTAAATATCCTTTTGCAAGTTATCATGTTATTGCTGTGAATCCTTTCCAGTTATCTGTCATTCGTTTGAGTTTAATGTGTTCACCTTGGGTTGTAGGTACATATTATTATTATTACTGTTGTGTAGTGAGAGTAAATTTCAGAATTCTTTATGTTTGAAATTTATGAAGCAGGTTTTTAGTTTATATTTGAGTTCATGTTTTTATTTACATGTTCTTTATTCTTTATTTTTTTTAATGTTGTATTTTTGTAAACTTATTAGTTTACGGGTATAAGACGGGTAAAAGTTAAAAAAGACCCTTATATTTTCAAAATAATTTTTAAGTTATGTGAAAATCTTTCATTGGATTTTACATATGGTTTTATTTGTATTCTTATAAATGTAAATAATCTGTTGATTTTCCTGAATAAATAAAATAAAATAAAATAGAGGCCCTTGGGAAAGTAATTTTCTTCTGTCATATTTGGGAATGCCGTGTGGAAGATCTACTTCACGAAAGGAAGGGTGAATCTGGCTCTTAAAGAGACCCATAATCTAGGATGGAGGAAACACATAGGCTGGTAAATTGTTGAACTCAAGAACGAGTTGTAGAAACGACTCGTTCTCGTGTGACAAATAATGTCGACTGTACACAAATGTTTGTCGCGCGTTTGGCGTGTTTCCCTACTATGCACTGGTGCCAAAGAAATCAATGTAGAAATTTTCAATGAGCATCTTCCATTGAAATACTGGTAGGATAAGGACATCATTCCCACCCGACACCTGTCCTTTAAAGATTGCAATTCGTTTGTTAAGATAAGAAAATCTATCAAACGGACCACCTGTTTCTGCAAGGAGTCGAGGGGTTTTTCCAGATAGTTTAGAACTCCAGAACAGAGTCTCTTCCAAATTCAACCGTGGGGTGGGTCGCACTTGCTGTTTGAACAGGGTTAGCAGTTGTGTACTACTAAAGTATATATAATAACTTAAAAAAAAAATTGAAATTAATATGTTTTTCTTCATATTTTTATTTTATTTTTATAATAGCTGAAACAAAACCTTTTTCATTTATTCTACGTATGTAATTCTAACTTTTTATACTAACTTCATATTTTATATGTTTTTTATTTTTAAGTTTTTTTATACTTTGGGTACTTAGAAATATAGTATTTTGTTTTAATATTACCCACACTCAGGCAGTGCCTTAGTGGGTTTTCATTTCTTATTCATTTTATTTGCTATTATATTTTATGTTATTTTATACTATTTGCTATTATACATTATATCTATGTACAAAGAAATGGAAATAAAATAAAAAAAAAATTAAAAAAAAAATAAAATAAAAAAAGTATCTGCGGGCCCTCTACAGTACGCCCAGTTACTGAGAAGCTAGCTTAACTTTGGCTCACGTATTTTTCACAAAAATGAGATTTCTAACTTCCAATGCATTCGCATCATCGATATCATGAATATATTTTCCAGTTTTATAGATACCTGGATGTATTGCCATAATTTAAGAATAATGGTGTTATTTAATTTAAAGTGCCAAGATTATTATCATAATCTCCAATCTCAAGAGGAACTAAACTTGGCAGGTTCTGCCCGGTGGAGCCGTTCCAGTTCAATGAATATTTCTTAGGGCGGAAAAATTTTTATAATAAGGAAATTGCCAAAATGATTTAAGAATTACAATCGCGAAGCCGATTTTTTTACGTATTGTTTGGTATATTTGTCTTAAGTCTAAGGGCCTTCCCTCATAGAGAAAGTTAAAAAAAAAAAAGTTGTCGACGCAATGGCAATCTGTCAACAAGGCAACTGAAAGGCGACGTGCCGGTCGCCTTTCGTTTCAGTTGCATGGTTGACAGGTTGCCATGGTATCGGCTCACAAACTGTCAAGTTTTCGAGTGATAAAAATAATGATCTTGTTGATTGCGATCGGTCGACAACTGGTTTTCAGTTTCTCCATGAGCGAAGGCCTTAAGTGATAAATATCCAAACATAAATAGAGGCGGGTATAAGTACCGCCGCCCTGGGAACCATTTGTTGGATAACCATCATTCGTGACATAGGTCACCCCAAGTGGTTCGCTACGTTTGATGACTTAGCCGGGGAACCCAGGTTCAAGGCGTGAGGTTTGTGAAGGTCACCTGCTGCGTGGCGGGCCGGATCGAGAGAGATTGTTTGAGGTCTTTTGAACTTCAGTTCCCTTCCATTCCAACCAGAATCCCTCGACCCATCGCCTTGCACTGTAGTTGAAAGGATGGATTCATACGTCCGTCACTCCTGGACACACAGATCCCCAGATTCCTACCCACCCCTCATTAAAAAAAACCTCCACACAGCATCCTCTAAGATGACATATGTATGAGGGAAATTATTTTCCTCAGGGCCTCCTATGAGGAGCTAATGTAAAAAGAAAAAAAAATGTTGTCAAAGTCATTAGTCCTACGAATATGAAACAAAACGGTGTTAGTCAAATATTTAATTGTCTGATAAAAACTGTTGCTGCTATAGACTGATCCAAAAGTTAGTCTTCTTACAACGTCAGTAGGCATTAAAATCTTTTTCTGATAAAAAGATTTTAAAATGATAAAATGCTTATCATTTTGATTATTGGTTTTGATTATAAAACCAATTCGTCTTAACGCTCCGTAGTAAACGTTCGATAAGAAGAAGAAGGTGGTTTGAAAGGGAGATATGTAAATATAAATGTTAGAAGGAGCGCGCTTATATTAAAAAACGGTAATAATTAATTTATAAATTGTGAAATAATACAAATTCATCAAATAAACTTTATCCCGCGACCTTCGATGTGCGAGTCAAGAGCCTTACCGCTGGACTACGCCGGCCGTCAAACAAGTAACAAAACTAAATACTTTGGGTACTTGGAAATATAGTATTTTGTTTTAATATTACCCACACTCAGGCAGTGCCTTAGTGGGTTTTAATTTCTTGTTCATACTATTTGTTATTATATATTATGTTATTATATACTATTTGCTATTATACATTATATGTACAAAGAAATGGGAAAAAAAATAAAATGTTTTTCTTAAATTTTTGGCGCTAACTTTGCGATTTTTTTCTATTGAGTGAGTTCCATATAGTTAGCGTTTTGGTCAAGCAAATGTATAGTCTGTCAAAATAGAGTAGAAAATATAAAAACTGGAACTACTAAATTTGTAGACTGGCAACACCAATTTAACTGTCAAATATTTCTTTGAAGTGCAATGGCACTGAATGTGTAGAACACAGTAAACCACATTTTAAAAAACATTTTTTCTTCATGACATAAATTTTATTAAAAGGTGATTATAATAAAGCGATTTGCTTTAATTTAATTTAACATAAATTTGAATTTAACAATAGATAGAAAGGAAGAATCACTAATGGTGAGTTTAGTTAGACTACTTTTAGATCTGAATGAGTTAAATATGTATATTCAGATCTAAAATTAGAGACATGATCTAAAGCCCAGGCAACGCAAAGTACTTTATCTAGTATTAAATAAATGTGAGCAATTTCTAACCTGTGCTTTATATTTTATTACATTATAGTTATTCTTCATTATGTTAACAGAAAATTGCAAAGGTATAATAATAATATACCTATATTCAATTCTAATTTTGAGATCGGCGGGTATCACTACACTGCAATGAAAAAATATTTTTTCCACTATTATGCCTTTTTAATTTTTTATAAAAATGTAGGTTACACAGCTTTACTTTAACACCATGAGTTATGTGTTTAGTATTGCCATTTGATCAACAGTGGCGCCCTCATATATTTTCTACTCTTTTTTGACAGACTTTATAGGTAGATATAATATTATCTTCAAAAACATAAAATTTTCAAGGAAAACAGCATTCCTTAAGATAACACAGGCCCTCAGGGAAATTATTTTCCTCAGGGTCTCCTGTACGGAGCTAATATAAAAACTCTATTATAAAATACAGAAAAATATTTTTTTTTATTGGTGCCCTTTTTTACTCATTTAAAGTACGCTCTAGCGTGTTTAAATCGCACTTTATGGAACGTGCGTTTTTTAAAGTTACTATGGCAACATCAACAAATCAACAAAATGTGAAGTCTAAATGTCAACTTTTAACTATAAATCTGACAGGAATATTTTAAACGTCAAATAAAACATTACAAATGTTTCAAAAATTTTATTCAAAGTTTACATTCTTTTTTACATCGTTTACATTCTAATTATTTAAATGGATGTGAAAAGAGCAGTTCGTATTATTTGAAATATTAATACCTCCGTTTTTTAAATCGGAGGAAATGCTGTTCAAATTAATAGTATTCTCGGAAGTCAATGAGGCTGCACTTCCATTAATGGCAGTTCCAATAATGTTTGAAACATTCTTCTTATTGCTAATCCTCTCTTCCACGTAACCAGTCGCCACAGCTGCCGATTTCCACCCTACTTGTCGTTGGATTTGATCAATTGTCATGCCACTATTTGCCATAATGGTGGCGGATGTACGTCGAAACGCATGTCCTGTATATTTCTCAGGATCGTTTAATTTAAGATAGCGTGCGATTTGTAAGGGGCATGATCCAAATGTGTTAATACCAACCACTTTATTGGTGCACTTACCCTTATCATACCGTAAGAAAACCCTGTCTGTACTTACATTTTGGGGTCGCAATGATATTAGAACTCATTTTACAACACACAATAACTAATAAGTAAAAACTGTGATGTCAACTATTAATCTTATGTGACAGATTGCAAATTAATGTTTGTGTTTTTCATTTCCATGACAACAAGATATTGTGATATCACATCACGAATTCATTAATAGTTCTTATTTCCAAATATTTAATAATAATATCAATATTTATGTTTTCAAAGTGTACCAATAAAAAAAATAGCGTAAAGTATTCGTGGATAACTGGTCTTTAAAACACTTGCTTTATTTCGAGCACTCGGCTACGAAAAATCGCGCGTGTTTTAAAGACCTGTTTATCCACTTATATTTTAATATACTATTAATTTATGGATTAAATAATAGATAAATTTTGAAAAAATATGTGTGATGTAGGTATAATAAAAACATTGGGTTCCTGATATTTTATTATTTTGGAGAGTTGTATCTTCTGAACTATTAATATTATTGACTTTAATATTGTAACCCCTTTCCTCTCCCCTACCTTCACCCATTCCATTAAATGTTTTTCCCAACTACTCTTCAATCGATTATGGTATAGTTTTGTCAGTGTGAGATAATTAGAAAAATAAATTATATAAACGTAAATGTATCTTGTAAAGCGTAAAAGTACAAACGCGAATCGGTAATGAGCCATGAACTCGCTGCCGCACTTTTCATCTCTCATGAAACAGGCCAATGCCGCAGATATTATGACGGATGAAGTAAGGAACACAAGTGAAAAATATTATGGTTTTTTAAAAATATGCTCATGTGGACCAATAAACGCTGATTCTGATTATATAAGTTTTATTATATAATATTAAACGCGAGTTTTTAAAAAATTATTAAAAAGTAGTTCATTTTTAATCGTGTCATTGAAACACGCTGTCAGGTTGGTATTATTAAAAATTTTAGTGGTGACGTCACTGCTCACCATAATTTTCAAGTCATTGTATTGGAATGTATGACACAAGCCAACGTGTTTATAGAGACGTATTAACACATACTGTTTATAGAGACATCGTATTAACACGTACTGTTTATAGAGACTTAGTTGTTGTTTTTATTGAAACATTCGAATGAAACATTCGCATTGAAACGGTTCGAACCCGGCATGCGCAAATAAATTTTATTTGATTAATTTGTGTTATTTCACAATTAATTAATTTAAAATAAAATATAGTATATTTGCGGCATGTTCCAGAGTGGAAGATACTATCAGTATCGCCCTGGTGTAAGACCACCATTCAGAATTGAAACGTTGCTTAAAAATGGCTTTAGCCGTGTTTGGTGACCAGATCTGAATAGCCAGGTACTTCCCAACCTTCCTCTTCCCCACCTCCTTCCCCTCCCCACTACCTTCAGCCTCACAACATACCCCAATTGGGGATGCCATAGTCTCACTGGCTCCAGACGGGAGCAGTTGAGATTCTTGTGCGGTATTCACTGTAAAAAAAAAAAAAAAAAATTATTTAGGCCTAAATAATTCAGTATCAAAAATCTCTATTAGTTTATCTCTATTATTTAAAATATTCAAAAACTAAACTGTAAAAAAAATCGTAAAGCTTCTCTGTCTGAACTTCAAAAAAGCGGGAGTGGAACAGCTGTTTGGCGCTGTATGCTGTAGTTGCCTACAATCCTTAATATTGATTTCGATTCTTAAAAGCCAAAAAAATAATAATTTCAAACAATTTTTATACGACTCTCCCGTCATATTATTAAAAATGTAATAATATAATAAATAAATAATTCCACCTAAATAATGTTTTTAATTATTGAATAGTTTCGTAGCGTCTTCCATATACTGTCATACAAAATGACAATGCCTGTTGAAAATAAAACAAACTTTTGGTGAGTGATGACGTTATACGATTCAGTATACATACGGTGGTTTTCGGGGATCTTGAAAAGTTGAAACTTTGACAATTATTTTAACAATTAAAACTAACTCTAAAAATAAAAAAAATATGTGCAGTTATTTAAATTAGAAGGTCATTCATTATTCATAAAAAAAATAAAAATTGGACAGAAGTTCCTTATTGTTTTGAGGATGCTAAATTCTTTCAGCTTTCAGACGATCCGTCCCTTGCTTATAAATCACTCGGGTCACAAAAACACTTGTGCGGTAAATCACGCATCGGCGGGTTTTCCCGACACGTTCTTTATTAAAAGTTCTTGTATGTCGGACAAGTAACCGCCATTCCTCTTTTCTCCTTTAATAACCCCTTCCTTCAGTTCGTCCCTCAACCCTTCGCAAAACATTGCCCAATCGGGATTATGATATATATAGTTCCCTAACTCTAAAGTTGTAGGAATATGCATAAGATCTTTTGTGTAACTAAACTAGCGTAACGAAGAAAACATTAGAGGATGCCCAAGAAAGACATAGCACGATCAGGTAAATCAAGTTTAACTCTAACTAACTAACTAATCATCACGCCGTTCCGCAGGGGTAGGCAGAGAGGACGGATCACCAAACAACTCGATCTTGTCACACACTCCTTGCCTCACACAGATTCTTCTATTATTCTGACATTTGACATGCCAGTTCCATGTCTCACTGCCATACATTAGGGTAGGTACCAGGACTCCATTGTGGACTGCTAGCTTCGCTTCTTTTGACAGTTCTTTATTAGCGCCAACGGCATTCAGTCCTCCATTAGTGGAGTTACCTGCATTTACCCTTCTTTCAATATTTCTATCAGCCTTCCCATCTCTCGTAAACATACTTCTTAAATACACAAACTCATCCTCCTGCTCCAAGTATTCATCATTCACAACTATATTGTACACTGTTTTCGTACTCTCTCTTTCAAACACCATGACTTTAGACTTACTTACTTTCATCATTAACTCATTCTTCATACACACTTCGTTCATCCTCGACACGAGAGACTGTAGATCTTCCATAGTGTTAGAAATCAGCGCCGCATCATCAGCATACAACAGGCAACATACTTTCAGATCACTCAATTTCGCGCCCAATCCCATATCTTTCAATTCATGCATATAACTCAACACAGCTAATATATATATATATATATATTTTTTTTTTTTTATCTTAAAATTGCTACATATTATAATTTTAATGGTCTTCCATTAAAAGCCTTAGCTTGTGGATGGAAGAAGAGTCGACATTTCATATATTATGTACAAATACAGTCACGTGCAGAGGCGGCCGCTTCCTTAGTGCATGTGTGCACTGCACTGCCGAACATACGTCAGAAGTGTAAATTAGTATCTACATCCTCTCACGAAGAATCCCGCCAATTCGTTACAAAATCTTTACCAATTGTCCTACTCCCTCCCATGAGAGAAAGGAATTCGTGCACATTTTGTTATGCCCAGGCGTGACGTCACACGAAGTTATATTTCTATTGGGATCATTCCCAGATGCTGGAGTGCTCGTGCCCGTGAAATGAGCAAGACAGGTATAGACCCATACGGACGATTGACGCGTGAATGCAGAGAAGACATATGGTGCCTGGGTGCATTAGCGGAGCAAATGACTTAACATTAAACTTGCGTAAAGTGATACCGAACCTTTGGAATGGAATAGTTATGTTCGACGAATTTAAGACTAAATAACAATGTTATGTTTTAACGCCATCGGCCGCCAGCGCGGCGCTGTATTGTTTCGGTATTGACAGCATTTTAACAGTTTTTGCAAGTTTTATTCTGTAAAAAAAACTTATTTAAAAATGAGTGTTACTGAAAACATTGCGATTAACGTAGATTTTATCAAATGTAATTAGTGGAGTGTTTTAGTGAAATGGTTAACTTTTAAAAATAATTTGTACTATTCCAATGACAACTGTTGAGTGCGAACGGTGTTTTTCTGCATTAAAACGTTTAAAAACATTTCTGAGGAACACGTCTCAAGATCGGCTTAATGCTTTGTCAATATTGAGCATCGAAAAAGGTTTGATATTTTCTATACCAGAATTTAATAATCGTGTCATTGTAGTATTTTCACAAATGAAAGAGCGACGAATGGATTTACTCTACAAGTGAACGTTTCCATTAGGTATGTCACCCCCTAATCACTTTATTTTCCCATGTTAATGTTACCTTTTTTGTGAAATGCACTGCTCGCGAATTTTGTCACGGGCCGCCTCTGGTCACGTGTACAGTTAATACAGTTAATACATTTCATATAAGTACAATTACTATTTACTATAGTCATGTATTTCAATATATATTTAGCTGCAGTTAATACAGACACATGGCAATCAGACCGGTTAACTAAAACATGCAAACATATATGTATTCAGTAAGAAGAAAAACAAGTATGATTTTTAGTGTGACATTCTCTAAAATACTTTTTGATGGAGTTCAACAATTGAACTTTGTTCCTAATGCTTCTGATTTCTATTGGTAGGTTATTGAAAAAGAATTTTCCTTGGTGAGTATAATGGTGTTGGGCAAAAGAAGTGTTTAATTTGGGGCACACAAATACGTGTTTAAGTCTAGTACGATTTTCAGTTATGAATGCGTATTTATCTTTTTCTTTTATAATTTGTACAATTGAATTTTTTATTAATAATTTTTTATAATATATAACACTGCCGCAATGGGTGGAACCACATTGTCCTCCTTGAAAATGTCAAAGAAGATACTGTGTTTCTACGTATGGCGGCAGAATAAAATTTTAAAAAAAATGCGAACACCCCAGCACAGCTTCTCCTAATGAGTTGTTCACAAAACATTTCTACTTAAATTTTAACCATTTGCACGCAGTTACTGATTATATTATACTTTACTACCTACCACGTTTTATATCAGGATGATTTTTTGTATTATTTGCATTTATCTATTTACTGTAAACGCATCTATTTACTGATTGTATGAGCATAGAAATAAATAAATATATTTTAAAAAATTACAAATACTTTAATCGGTTCTCAATATACCCAATACTGAAGATTAGGTATGAAAATTAACGAAACATGAAGTATGTGCCGACCAGGGCTGGGCAAAATACATGCTTTGCTGTAATTAAAATACAAATTACAAAATACTTTTTCGCGTGTATTTAAAATACGAAAGACAAAATAGTTTTAAGTCGTGCATTTGAAATACAAAATACAGTATTTTAACCATTTTTTTCATTTCAAATACAAAACACAAATTAGAAAATACAAAATACAGTTTTGGTAGAATCTTTAGTTGTAATAAATTGTCGCAGGGGCCTTTAAACAGGGACGTGCAAAAATTGACGAATCATATTGCTCAAAAGACACATTTCATCTCCGCTCCACTTGTAAAGTTTTGCGATATAGGACCCAGGTGTTAGAAAATAATAATTATTATTATAATATCACGACATTTGCATAGCTCAGTTTTGTGTTATTTCACTTCAAGTGCGCTCTACTGTAAATAACTTAAAAATAATCTAGTATTCAAATTATTGCTATAGTGCTTGATTTAACACTATGACACAAAAATGTACAATACAAAGCAATGACAAGTATAATAAAATATCATACAAAATGATGGAAAATGTACAATAGCGCCTCCCACACGCACACTTCGGAGTGACCGATTCCCGCGCCACTTAAGGCCGCCGCGCAAAAAAAGTAAAGACCGATGGTAAAGAAACGGTTTACAACGCGGTTCACTGTGAGACTTTTCTGTGCGCGGCCTAATATTGATGCTGATAACTGATGCTGAGGTATTTTGTAATATGTATTTCAAATACTTATGGCTTCAAAATACATTTAGCGACCTTAATACTACTGAAAAATAAACTGACATAGATAATACGTAGACTAAAAACGCTAGACTCCAGAGCAATGTATTATGTATGTTAACATTTGGAGTTGGCAACACGTCCTATGCTATAATAGCGCTGTTATTAGTACGGCGTGTACTAATAACATGTCATTGCCAACTCCAAATGTTTACATACATAATACATTGCTCTGGAGTCTAGCGTTTTTAGTCTACGTATTATCTATGTCAGTTTATTTTTCAGTAGTATTAAGGTCGCTAAATGTATTTTGAAGCCATAAGTATTTGAAATACATATTACAAAATACCTCAGCATCAGGTAATTAAAATACCAATTATAAAATACATTTTAGGAATAAATTGAATAATACAAAATAGGTATTTGTATTTCAAATACTCACGTATTTTAATTACAAGTAATTCAAATACTGCCCAGCCCTGGTGCCGACACATAGTTGTTTGGCATTCTATCATCTCTATCTACCCCTATGGTGATTCGAAGTCATAGTTAATTAGTTAGTTAGAATTTAACAATCATAAATACAGGTATAGACAGATTAGGCAGATAAAAAGATTTTCCCAGTAAAAGTAATGTCGAATTTTATTATTGGGAACTATGCCTTTCCTCCATCTTTAGCCAACGTTTGGAAGTAAGAAATTCAAAAGCGTTACAGCGAGGAAAAATTGCTGCATATCCCTAAATCCTTTGTAACCTTTCCTGTGTGTACCTGTCTCAACCCGCACAGTCAGTCGATTTTTGAAACGTGGGAAGGAGGAAGTCCATTACGGCGTAATACTCCAAAAATAAATTACAAAAGCAAAGACAAAGCTTAGTTGAGTAGTGGCTTGGTAATCCGAAGAAATAGTTGTTCAAATCCGGTCACGGCACTCGCTTATTTTCTCTTGAGATTGTTGAGTACCGACCTGCGTAATTTATTAATTAAAATTATTTACATAAACAACAAGCTTCCCACACTTCCTGATTGAAAAACAAATTTATACCGTGTAGAGAAGACTTTATAATTTTCCCATAAAGTAAGCAGGTATACCAAGAAAATTAATTCATTCAATGTGCACGTTGTTCTGGTTGTACTTATTTGCGTGGATATATAAAATACTAGGTTGCCTTGTTCGCACAAAAGTAACTGTTTGATTTTGAAATGAGATTATGCGTAGTTCCCACCGAAATGTCATTTATCCAGTTCCTATCTCTTCCTAACCATCACCTTGCTGAAAAAGTATTGGAAATTTGGAACAATGGCAAGAAAAATAACAAATTCGATTGCATTTATTTTTGAAAACCAGAAGAAAATTTGGTACTACCTTAAAATAATTTCCTTCGGGCCCTATGTCATCTTTGGGAATGCTATGTGGAGGGTCGTTTTAGAGAAGGGAAGGAGGGGAAGTTCTGAGAAAGAGAAAATTATGTGGGGTGGTATATCCAGGAGTCAGTGTGTCCAATCAGTGTGTCCAGGAGAGACGGACGTGTGAATCCATTCCTCTCACTGCGGTGGTTCGAGAGAGGCCGGCTGGAGAGGTCAAAAGGTCTCCCTCATCTGGTCTCTCCCGATCCAGCCCGACACGCAGTAGGTCCCATGCCTACGTCCCATGTTCCACGCCCAAATCCCATGAAGTCTCAGTATGATCTGAGGCAGAAATTTTGGTTATCCGGTAAATGGTTCCCTGAGCGGCGGTACCTATACCATCTTTCATGTAGGTTTGAATGGATACAGCATAATAGCTTTAGTTCTAGCTCATTTATCAAGCGCTGTCTCTCTTACACTTGTCTGACCATTTTATTAAGATAAGGTACTTCTCAGCGGAGGGCACTTCTAGAGTAGTTTATTCCGATGCAATCGGAAAATTAATTTTCGTATCAAACACAGGCAAACGTACAGCCATCATTTCTCAAATAAAGGGCAATTAATTAGGTATAACAATATTAGCCTTGAAATACGACGAAATAAGAAATTATTCTCTGCCACAGAAATAACTCAAACGCTTTCAATTTATTAGGAAACCTATCAATGTTCAAGCTAATTTACGACAAAATATAACCAATTAGCTGGTACCCGGCATGCGTCGGTATGCCATTTAAAAATAAACTATTTCTCCCTGCGTGTCCTTTCCCATTCGTCCCGTTTCCCCGTTCCGTGAACCCCACTCCCGAGTTCCCCTCCCCCCTCCCAGGTTCCCCTCTCCCTCCCGGGTTACCCTCCCCCCTCCTGCGAACCCCCTACTCGAGTTTCCTCCCTCCTCCTCATCACCCCTCCCCTTTTCCCCTCTCCCCGCTTCCTTCCCGCATTCCGTACATTCATTCCCGGAACATTCAGTTTTCAAACAGCTCGCGCGTGCCACCTATTGCAATTGTTTTATACAAATTTCATAATGCCAGAGCTCACCAATAGTTTTATACAAACCTTGTCCTGACAATAACGAGCACACAAGAAAAGAATTATCCAATTCGGCGCAGTCGTTCGGAAGTTATGCGCGTACATACATTTCGGGGATTCATTTTTATTTCTATAGATAGATAGATAGATAGAAGAATAGATATATAGATAGATAGATATTATGTAGATAGATAGAAGATAGATAGATAGATAGATAGATTTATACTCTTTCTTGAAAGTGAAGATAAACAAATAAAAATTCACCCCAAGTGGTTCGCTATAGCAGGGATGCCCGGGTTCATGCGGGTGATATTTTTCCGGATCTTACCGGCGGATACTTCTGCCCACCAACTGCGTGGTAGGCCGGATTGGGGAAGACTGGTTGAGGGAGACATTTTAATCTATTCAGCAGTACTCTCTCGGAACATCGCCTTACCGCAGTGGGAGGGATGGATTTATATGTCCTGGACACACTGACCCCCAGATTGCTATCAACCTCTCATGCCTTTTTCCTTCTCAGAACATCCTCTCCTCCTTCCCTAAAAAGACCCTCCACACACCATCCCCAAAGATGTCATAGGTCCTGGGGGGAGTTGGGACTCTTATGCGGTATTAATACAAAAAAAACAATAATAAAAATCAAGCCCACCATTCAACCCTGACGACCTCCGTAGTCCAGTGGGTAAGACTCTTGACTCACAATCCGCAAAGGTCGCGGGTTCGAACCCGGCATGCGCAAATAAATTTTATTTGATTAATTTGTGATATTTCACAATTAATTCATTTAAAATAATAAATAGTATATTTGCGGCATGTTCCAGAGTGGAAGATACTATCAGTATCGCCCTGGTGTAAGACCACCATTCAGAATTGAAACGTTGCTTGAAAATGGCTTTAGCCGTATTTGGTGACCAGATCTGAATAGCCAGGTACTTCCCAACCTTCCTCTTCCCCACCTCCTTCCCCTCCCCACTACCTTCAGCCTCACAACATACCCCAATTGGGGATGCCATAGTCTCACTGGCTCCAGAAGGGAGCAGTTGAGATTCTTGTGCGGTATTCACTGTAAAAAAAAAAAAAAACCCTACATATAATGCCGTAGCATAGATGATTGAAGAGCCAAGATACATACTTAAGTCTTCGAATATGGTATACCTACATTTCGAGTATTACGTTTCCTTGGGGAAGAAGTACCTAATGGTTTTCAATAAATTAATGAAAAGATCGTAAATGTGCTTGTGTTTTGTTTATTTGTTTTGTATGGAAAAGAAGAAAGAAAATAAATCTTAGAAAATGTTTGCTAAACATTTTATTTTGTGTAGATAAATACTGGGTTTGAGGTAAATTCATTGTAAGTTAGTTTTATCCTGTTGAGAGTTTTCCAAATTTATGAAAATCCAATAAAAATATATTACTTATTGTTTCAGGGTTGTCACTCGTCCAGTGCAAGCCTTTCCCGGTCGGCATCCCGGCCCTGGCCTGCCAGGGAGCCGCCTGCGGCCTAGAAGATCCGGGTCTGCCTGTCTGCGCAGTGGATGCCTTGGGCCAAGCCACGACCTTCTGGAACATGTGCCACCTGGAAATGATATCATGCAGGGACAATACTAGTAAGTCTTTAAAAAATTGAATTATCATATTACCTAAATTTTAACCCTTCAGAAATTTGGCGTATTTTTCAGATGGTCAAAATATTTCCGCTTGACAATAAAATGAAAATAAATGGAATATTTCTGAACATCTCCGAAAATTAAAAACTGTTTTTGAAAGGTGATAAAATACGCTTTCAAATTTTATAATTCAAAATAAACAAATATTTTTAAAAATATTATAATTTTGCATGAAAACATAAAAAAGTTTTTAAAAAGGCTCACCATACATCTTTTCTAACTAAAATTACGATGACGAAAAAAAATAAAAACACATTCATATTTTATTAGACAAATGTATAATAAACCATTGAAGAAGAAGATGACAATAATAATCTAAACGAAAATATGAAAGAGAACAAGACACAGAAAAAGACAATGGTCGCAACTGGGACTCGAACCCAGACCTCTCGTCTAACCGGGACGTGCGCGTTAACCAATTTCGCTATTGCCATCTTCTGTCAAACCGTCGTATTTGTCAATCTTATAGGTATTTCAAATTTTAGAATTAACAATATTATCTTCATCTAATTATTTTTCCATATTATGGGCAACTACCATTTTTATTGGAAACAATCATTCTAAGAATTGGTTTTTGACCGTAAGTTATGTCTCATGTCTTGGTTAGGTTAATCGACCACGAGGAAACCCAAACCGGGCAAGATCGCCAAACTATCCTAAGTTTCCCTTGTGAAATTACCTTTGCTATTTGCTTCAGAAAACATACCAAATCTAGATCCACAGGCATAGCTCGTAAGAGTTATGCATTCACAGCTCCAGTCTAGCCCATGTAAGGTGGTGCCATCATCGCGCCTGCCTAACAAATGGAGATCTGAGAATAAAATACAAAAACCATTAATAGTTATTTGTGAGTTAATGATAATTATGACTTTTCTTAATTGCATAATTACTAGTTAAATACGATAAACAAATAAAAATAAAATACCAATAAAGCACTTTCATGGGCTTGAAATTAAATTACAAACGACCGATTTACGTTGGAACACAAATTTGTCGTTTAAAAAAACCCCACAAAAAAAAAGTTTATTTACCACATTTTATTTTTTAGTTCATTATATTAACGTAGTAGGTTGTGTATGTTCTTAATAATTATTAAGTATTAAAAAGGCTGCACAGCCGTTCCTCTTTTGGGCCCAGTCCACACAATATAAAAAAAGAAAAACGTGGTAACCGGGATCTGCATAAATAGCTTTTTTTGAGAGGGGTTTGGGTTTTTTTTAATACTGCTTTAACAGAGAGAAGTCATATTTCCATGGGATACTAGCAAATTACAATTTTTTGTGGCGTCACACGAAAAATATTAGTATTCGCCTTTAATATGCGATGTATTTAATGCAAAATAAATAAACAGAGGTACGTCGTGATTGTTTACATTTCACTAATGAAAATATCTCATTCCATGAAATGTTTTGATTTCCGACCCATTGATAATTTACTATTTTATTTGGTATAAACAAATATTTGATCAGATTAATGCGTACTAACTCTGTTTCCTTACTTTGGAAAATGTTTTTGTATATACGATGGTCAATATTTAAATAATGTAAAGTACCTAAAGTTAAATAATTTTATAAAACCTTTGAGTTTGTGGAGATGTACCGGTTGGATTAAAAATACGAAAAATAATAATAATAATACGCGTGTGTAAATATATATTTGGATGAAAATTCAAATATATATTTACACACGCCTAAAGCTACGCAAATATTGTTTAAATGTAAATAATAATAAAATGTTAATTCAAAAATTTTCAAGGATACATGTGTATGTTTTATGGTAACCGGACAACTCATCGACGTACAACTTCATCATTCCCTTGAAAAATCAATAAAATGATGAAAAAAATTTGGTTAAATGGGTTACATTATCACCCTGGTGTAAGACCAACATTCAGAATTGAAGTGTTGCTTGAAATGGCTTTATCCGTGTTTCGTGACCAGATCTATCTATCAGCCAGGTACTTCCCTACCTTCTTCTTTCCCATCTCCTTCCCCTCCCCTAACCTTCAGCCTCATAACCTACCTCAATTGGGGATGCCGTGGTCTCACTGGCTCCAGACCGGAGCAGCTGGGACTCTTGTGAGGTATTCGCATAAAAAAACATTGGTTTAGGTTACGGGCCATTTTTCAATTTTTTTTTCATTACTTATATTGATATTTCAAATGAGTGTTGAAATGCCACTTTGTTGAGTTTTCATTGAACCATATTTTGTTATCTTTACTTTGAACAATTGAATTAGTCCAACGGAACGATCGAATTTGCCACTCTAATTGTTATGACGGTTAAATAAATATTCCAAAGCTCCATATCTCACGACGGCAATTGTTTTGAAGGACAAGTTACGTTGACAGCTTGCAATTCAAAAAATCAATGCAAATTTCTATTATTCAATTGAGAAAAGCTGTAAAAAGCTGCCATAGCTCATCATTACAAGATTTTAATCTTTAATTAAATTAAGACAATATTAACGAAACTCAATTGAAAATCTGGAAATCTTTTTTTTAAGTATATTTTATTGAGTTATAAAATTTGACATCTTATATCTAAAATATCATTTTCTAAAACTACTGCAATTTTATCTGGGACCCGATCTCAAGATCTTCACTTTGCCGGGGCGCAACTCTACCAACTGAGCAATGTGTGCGTATCTGGTCCGATCAAATTTAACTATACTTCGACTACCAACATTATCTTCATTTTTCTTAACACTAGAAAGACCGGGTACTGCTCCATACCTATAAATACCACGACCGTCACTTTGACGGCTGATCACTTTTTTCAAATTGGGAGGCGGTTATGAGTACCACTGCCCCGGGAACTATTTATTGGATAACCAACACCTCTGCCATAGGACACTCCAAGTGGTTCGCTACGTTTAGTGACTTAGCAGGGGTGTCCGGGTTCAATGGGTGAGGTTTGTCTGGGTCTATGTGGCGAATACTTTTGCCCACCTACTGCGTAGCGGACCGGGTCGGGAGACACTTGTTGAGGGAGATACTTATCTTGTCCTCTCCAGCAAGACCTTTCTCGTTCCGTCGCCTTGCACCGCAGTGGGAGGGATGGATTCATTCGTCCGTCACTCCTAGATACATTTACGAATTTTTCCTATTCATCTCTCACACTTTTTTTCTTCCGAGAACTTCCTCTCCTTCTTTTCTCTAAAAACACCAATGCACACAAAAATTCACACAGCATCCCCAAAGATGACATAGGCCCTGAGGGTTTTTTTCCTCCGAGCTTCCTCGAAAAAAACATGTGAGTGCAAAATGCTGCAATTTTTTAATCTACAAGCATGTGTTATGTTTGTACAATATCGAATTGTTACTTTCTTTATAAAATCGAATGCACTCCCCGCAAACGGGTTTCTTACAATTATCACACCTATCATTTATTTGGTTTTTATTGTGTTTTTTTTATTAATTTGGCACTGTCGTCTATCAGTAGTTTTATTTTCCGGTTTCTTTTCTTTTTCGTTTATATTAGCTCCAAAAAAAAGCCCTGAGGAAAATAATTCCCCTCAGGGCTTTGTTATCTTTTGGGATGCTGTGTGGAGGGTACCTATAGGAAAAGGAAGAAGAATAGGTTCTGGGAAGGAAATGAGGTGAGGGGTGGGTGGGAAACTGAGGTTCAGTGTGTTCAAGAGTGCCAGACGTATGAATCTGTCCCCATCACTGCGGTGCAAGGAAATATTCTGAGAGTCCTGCTGCCGAGGTCAAAAGATCACCCTCAACCGTTTCCTGCCGATCTGGCCTGCCACGCAGTTATTTGGCAGACGCATCAGCCGCCAAGATCCGGACAAACCTAACCCCCCGAACCCGGGCACCCCTGCTACGTCACAAAACATAGCAAACCTCTTGTGGTGACCTATGGCAGACATGTTGGTTATCCAATAAATGCTTCTGACAGTTCTTCAGAAGCTAACGCAGCTGGATCAACTCTGGTTTTTGTATACTCTGTCCTTCTCCAACAAGCCATAGAGTATTTTTATAAATTATGTGACAGTGACCAATCATGGTACAGATCGAGTTTGAATAATACGCGATGCCGAAAGAAAGAAACAGACATAATAGTACTATCATAAACGAGAAGGAATGGGTATGCTGTTAACTTGGGTAAAGAAGGTTGTAAACGAACTCAGCATTATGGCCCAAACCGTCACATTGACGGCGGCGGTCTTTGTAGGTATAAGTCAATATATCTCGAAAAGTAATTAAGACATATACCTGGTTTTTTCACCATAGTTGTTAAACCATAAATCATGAAATGTTAAAAAAAATCACCCCAATACAATAATCATTAAGCATTATATCATCACTTTACTTCGGGCTGCCGTCAAAATGAAGGCTCCGGTCTTTCTAGTGTTAACGAATATTTTTACTGGCTATTATCTTTATATATGATTGCAAGATTCAAACCCGAACTAAATGCTATCTAGATAGTGTCTTGGATAAATGTTTAACCATTTTTATTTTTAATATGCGATATCCGGCCGATTCGATGGCCGGCGGATTCCAGCGGTAAGGCTCTTGACTCGCACACCGAAGGTCGCGGGATCGAATTCCGGCGTGGCAAATAAATTTTATTTGATAAATTTGTGTTTTTTCACAATTTATTCATTTAAAATAATATATAGTGTATTTGCAGCACGTTCCAGAGTGGAAGATACTCTCAGTATCGCCCTAGTGTAAGACCACCATTTAGATTTTTTTTTTTTTTTTTTTTTTTTTTTTTTTTAATATATTTTTTATTAGTAACAGATATTTGGTTTTTTTTGGCTACCACACTAGGCTAAGCCCGTGTTGTGGTAGTCGTACATTTAATATTTTAACATTTCAAAAAATATTAAGAAATACTTAAAACTAAAGAGAAAAAAAAAGACCATATTTTAAAGAAAAGTAAAAATGAAAATTCAAATTCATATTTTGAAATACAAAAATTAATAATAAAAATTAAATGTTAAGAACTCAAGTGTTCTGTATAAATTAAAACATATAATTATATAAATCAAAATTAAAAACATATATAAATTTAGTGAAAAACTAAGAGAAAAAAATAACAACATTTTAAAGTAAAATAGAAATACAAATGGAAATTAAAATTTTGAAATGCAAAAATTAATAATTAAAATGTAGTGTTAGAACTCATGAATTCTTTAAAGTGCGTTCGTCCCCTTTCAAAAATCCAATGTTGTACACGTGTTATAAAAAGAGAATTAGAATTACTTGACTTTATGTCAGTACTCAGAGCATTATATATTTTAGGAGCGATGAACCAGAATTGTCGTTGAGCGAATGAGGTGTTAGTTTTTGGGACCACGTTTGATGAAAAGCGGGTGTGTGCTCGATGTTGTGGAGCAATTAGTAGATTATTTTTTCGTATATAACAAATGCTTGTTTTAGTAAATAGCTGTCGAATATCTAAGACCCTGATTTTTGCAAAGAGTTCATTTGACGGATGGGTAGGTTGACATTTAAATATAATTCTCAGAATTAGTTTTTGAACTAAAATAATTGGTCTAATAATGGATTCAGCACAACCACCCCATCCCACTATACCGTATATTGCTATGGATTGGAAAAGGGCAAAGTATACGCTTCTTAGAGTCTGTAAATCTAAGATAGACCTAGGGACCCTAGGGAGTAGAATATATGGCAGAGTTTACGAAGTTTTTTTACTGTGTCACCGATGTGAGTGTTATCTTTTGGGATGCTGTGTGGAGGGTACCTATAGGAAAAGGAAGAAGAATAGGTTCTGGGAAGGAAATGAGGTGAGGGGTGGGTGGGAAACTGAGGTTCAGTGTGTTCAAGAGTGCCAGACGTATGAATCTGTCCCCATCACTGCGGTGCAAGGAAATATTCTGAGAGTCCTGCTGCCGAGGTCAAAAGATCACCCTCAACCGTTTCCTGCCGATCTGGCCTGCCACGCAGTTATTTGGCAGACGCATCAGCCGCCAAGATCCGGACAAACCTAACCCCCCGAACCCGGGCACCCCTGCTACGTCACAAAACATAGCAAACCTCTTGTGGTGACCTATGGCAGACATGTTGGTTATCCAATAAATGCTTCTGACAGTTCTTCAGAAGCTAACGCAGCTGGATCAACTCTGGTTTTTGTATACTCTGTCCTTCTCCAACAAGCCATAGAGTATTTTTATAAATTATGTGACAGTGACCAATCATGGTACAGATCGAGTTTGAATAATACGCGATGCCGAAAGAAAGAAACAGACATAATAGTACTATCATAAACGAGAAGGAATGGGTATGCTGTTAACTTGGGTAAAGAAGGTTGTAAACGAACTCAGCATTATGGCCCAAACCGTCACATTGACGGCGGCGGTCTTTGTAGGTATAAGTCAATATATCTCGAAAAGTAATTAAGACATATACCTGGTTTTTTCACCATAGTTGTTAAACCATAAATCATGAAATGTTAAAAAAAATCACCCCAATACAATAATCATTAAGCATTATATCATCACTTTACTTCGGGCTGCCGTCAAAATGAAGGCTCCGGTCTTTCTAGTGTTAACGAATATTTTTACTGGCTATTATCTTTATATATGATTGCAAGATTCAAACCCGAACTAAATGCTATCTAGATAGTGTCTTGGATAAATGTTTAACCATTTTTATTTTTAATATGCGATATCCGGCCGATTCGATGGCCGGCGGATTCCAGCGGTAAGGCTCTTGACTCGCACACCGAAGGTCGCGGGATCGAATTCCGGCGTGGCAAATAAATTTTATTTGATAAATTTGTGTTTTTTCACAATTTATTCATTTAAAATAATATATAGTGTATTTGCAGCACGTTCCAGAGTGGAAGATACTCTCAGTATCGCCCTAGTGTAAGACCACCATTTAGATTTTTTTTTTTTTTTTTTTTTTTTTTTTATTTCATATATTTTTTATTAGTAACAGATATTTGGTTTTTTTTGGCTACCACACTAGGCTAAGCCCGTGTTGTGGTAGTCGTACATTTAATATTTTAACATTTCAAAAAATATTAAGAAATACTTAAAACTAAAGAGAAAAAAAAAGACCATATTTTAAAGAAAAGTAAAAATGAAAATTCAAATTCATATTTTGAAATACAAAAATTAATAATAAAAATTAAATGTTAAGAACTCAAGTGTTCTGTATAAATTAAAACATATAATTATATAAATCAAAATTAAAAACATATATAAATTTAGTGAAAAACTAAGAGAAAAAAATAACAACATTTTAAAGTAAAATAGAAATACAAATGGAAATTAAAATTTTGAAATGCAAAAATTAATAATTAAAATGTAGTGTTAGAACTCATGAATTCTTTAAAGTGCGTTCGTCCCCTTTCAAAAATCCAATGTTGTACACGTGTTATAAAAAGAGAATTAGAATTACTTGACTTTATGTCAGTACTCAGAGCATTATATATTTTAGGAGCGATGAACCAGAATTGTCGTTGAGCGAATGAGGTGTTAGTTTTTGGGACCACGTTTGATGAAAAGCGGGTGTGTGCTCGATGTTGTGGAGCAATTAGTAGATTATTTTTTCGTATATAACAAATGCTTGTTTTAGTAAATAGCTGTCGAATATCTAAGACCCTGATTTTTGCAAAGAGTTCATTTGACGGATGGGTAGGTTGACATTTAAATATAATTCTCAGAATTAGTTTTTGAACTAAAATAATTGGTCTAATAATGGATTCAGCACAACCACCCCATCCCACTATACCGTATATTGCTATGGATTGGAAAAGGGCAAAGTATACGCTTCTTAGAGTCTGTAAATCTAAGATAGACCTAGGGACCCTAGGGAGTAGAATATATGGCAGAGTTTACGAAGTTTTTTTACTGTGTCACCGATGTGAGCTTCCCAACGTAGTTGGTTGTCTATGATTATTCCCAAATATTTAACTATTTTTGATGATTTGAGGGTCGAACACGTACAATTAATATTAGATGTGGTTTCCGGATTGTCTAAATTGAGTGGACACGAGTGGATGATTGGTTTAGGGCAGTTGTTGGGTATATCGTATTTGCGTATGGAAAATGTCATATATTGTGTTTTGTCGATGTTAAGTGTGAGGAGGTTTGTGTCAAGCCAATGCTTTACTTTTATTAGAGCATTATTAGTTTTGTTAATAACTGATTGCCATGTTTCATCTTCGAATATTAAGACCGTGTCATCAGCAAATGATATTATTTTTCCACCAATATTCATGGCACATAGTGAGTTGATGTATATAAGAAATAGAATTGGTCCTAGTATGCTACCTTGGGGTACACCACAGGACACAGATAGTTTATTGCTTATATGTATTTTGTCAGATTGGATGAGAGTTTGTTGTGTTCGGTTTGATAGATAGTTTTCAAACCATGTGTAGGCTACTTCAGTTATTCCAATTTGTTGCAGTTTTTTTAGCAGTAATGAATGTGAGACCGTATCAAATGCTTTTGCGAGATCGAGAAAAACAGCAAGTGGTTTGCGACCAATGTCAAGATTATAGGAAACGATCTTTGTGAGGGCGGCTATTGCATCTGAAGTACTTCTACCTTTGCGAAAGCCGTATTGATTGTCAGATAATATTTTGTTATCTTCAAGAAACTTACAGAGTCTATTTTTCACCGCTCTTTCTACAACTTTAGATATTATGCTTAGTAAGGATATCGGTCGGTAGTTATTTACAAATAATTTGTCTCCCGCTTTAAAGATTGGAATTAATGTGGCCTGTTTTAGGGAGTTAGGAAAAATGCCAGTTTTGAAGCTTAAGTTGATTATGTGTTTAAGAGGGGATGCGATGTAATTTTGAATGTGTTTGATTATTTTTGTCGAGATATGATCAATTCCTGTGGAGTTACTGTTTTTAAGAGATGTTATTAATCCTATAATTTCAAGTTCAGTGGTGGGAGTGAAGTGAAACTGGTTATAGCTCAGACTATTGATAGGTATATTATTTGCAAGATCTTTCTCTGAGATGCTGTTTCTGTCTAAAATTTTTTTTGCTAAGTTGGGTCCAATGTTGGAGAAAAATTGATTGAAATGGTTAGATATTTTTTCAGGGTCAGAATTTACATGTATTGTTTGGTCTTCAATATTAATTTTAACAATAGGTGTGTCAGTTTTATTAATATTGGCTATATCTTTTATGATATTCCAAATTTTTTTTTTATCATCTGTAGCTTCATTGATTTTTTTTTGTAATAATCCCTTTTAACATTGTCAATTATTTTTTTACAGTTGTTTCTATAACGTTTGTAGAATATGAGAGATGCATAGTCACTGGGGTTTTTTCTACAGAAGTTGTGAATCTTATCACGCTTTCTGATACATTGGAGAATACCATTAGTGTTCCATGGTTTGAGTTTTGTGTCCGATCGTTTTATTTTACTTTTTATATATGATGTTGCATTGGCCAAGTGGTTATGTAAAGAATTTACAAACAATTCACATGCAGAGGTGGTATCAGTACAAGCGTAAATAAGTTCCCAATTTTCTTTCGATACAAGATTTAGGAGAGTTTCATAAGAAATTTTTTCTTGGGGTTGATTATTTTAGGGCGGTTTAAGAGTTTTTTTGTTGATGGAAGTAATGATTGCATAGTGGTCTGTAATAGTTGACTGATATACAATGGATTTATTTTCGAGTTTACTCTTAACAAAGACATGATCTATACAACTACTATCGTTTGAGTCTGATTCTCTTGTTGGAGCGGTGACAGTTGGCAGATATCCTAATAACGTTAATATATTTAGGTATTCATTGACCTGAGGATGCATTTTATTGATTATGTTTATGTTAAGGTCACCAATTAAATATGTGTTTTGGCAGTGTTCTATGTTTGTTAATTTGGTAGGCGGGTATGGGTACCGCCGCCCTGGGAACCATTTATTGGATGACCAACACCTCTGCCACAGGTCACCCCAAGTGGTTCGCTACGTTTGGTGACTTAGCAGGGGTGCCCGGGTTCTTGGGGTAATGTTTGTCCAGGTCTTGATGGCGGGTGCGTCGGCCCACCTTCTGCGTGGCGGGCCGGATTGGGAGATGCTGGTTGAGGGAGACCCTTTACAACCGGTTACCGCTGTCCGGGCCGCTCGGTAGTACAGGGGCCCGACCCTCAGGCTCACGACTGAGGGTGGGCTGCCCCATCAACGAGTGCAAAAACCCCGCCGCTGCTGTTGTGCCGGTTCGTGACCGGAGGGGACCCAGCAGTAGCGTTTGGGGCGCATTGGGCGACCTCTCCAGCCGGACTCTCCCTGCCCATCGCCTTGCACCGCGGTGGGTGGGTTGGATACATACGTCCGTCACTCCTGGAAACTCTGAACCCCAGCATCCTACCCACCCCTTATACCTTTTCCCTCCCAGACCTTCCTTCCTCTCATATCAAAAAAACAAAAAACCAAAAATTAAAATCATGAACTTGCAACCTACAAAAATTAACGTCATTACAGCGGCGAGACGTAGGCGTCCCCGGTGCGGGCCAAAACTGTTGGTGAATTACACCAACATTCGCGGCCTGCACACCAATTTAAACTCTGTCCACCACCACCTTTTTTCTCAACGCCCAAACCTACTCTTCCTGTCTGAAACTCAGATAGCTGAGCCTGTAGACACCTCCTATCTGGACTGCCCGGGCTTCACCCTCGCAGGCAAGTTCAGACCTAAAGGAGGTGTCTGTCTCTATAGTCGAGCTGACGTCAACTGTGTGCGACTGTTGAATCTGGAAAACTCCAGATTCGACGTAATGTGGGTACGCGTCAATCTTGCCAGTACGGTAAGATTCTACGCGTGTTTATACCGCTCACCGAACCTGAGTGAATCAGACACGTCCGAGCTCTTCAAACACTTAAGCGACACTATTGATGACCTCTTGCCCCGCTACCCTACGGCAGAGTTTGTGGTCCTGGGGGACTTCAATGTTCATAACGAACCTTGGTTGAAGTTCTCAGGATCAACAGACTCGGCTGGACGCCAAGCGGAATCCTTTGCCCTTTGCTACGGATTGGAGCAAATGGTTCAGGAGCCTACAAGGGTTCCTGATGTCCAGACTCACCGTTCCAATCTGTTAGATCTATTTTTAACTACTGTGCCACACGGTTACAGGATTGAAGTCACAGCGCCTTTAGGATCGTCCGACCACTGCCTGGTGACGACATCAATCCCTGTAAACTTCAGACCACCAAACGAGAGGCTGAAGAGAAAAGTGTGGCACTATAGGTCAGCAGATTGGTTCGGTCTGCGGGCACATTTTAATGCTTTTCCGTGGTCAGCTGTCTGTTTTCGGACTTCGGATCCCTCAAGATGTGCCCAGGAAATTGGTGAAGTCATCACATCCGCGATGGATGGCTTCATCAAATCTACTGTTAAGGAAACTGGTGTGGGCTCAAAGCCGTGGTTCAGTCGACAATGCGCTGAAGCAGTGCGACGAAAAAACGCGGCTTACCGAGCCTACAACACATCTAGAACATCCGAAGACAGATCAGCTTACAACAAAATGGCAAAGGAAACCAAGAGAATCATAAATAGGTCAAAATTCGAGCACGACCAGCAGATCAGCAGAAAGCTGACTGCATGCCCACATGGCAGCAGGCAATTCTGGTCACTTGCGGGCTCAATAGGTCGCAATTTCTGCAAATCCAGTCTGCCACCTCTTACCAGACCTGACGGCTCACTAGCAAACACCGCCACCGAAAAGGCTAACTTACTAGGTAAAATGTTTGCGGATAACTCAACCCTCGATGGCCAAGGTGCTGTCCCGACGTCGGTTCCTCACTGCGGTTTTCATATGAAAAAGCTGAGGATCCGGCATCGGGAAGTACTCCATGTTTTACGAGGGCTTGATGTTAATAAAGCTAGTGGGCCCGACGGAATACCTGCCCTGGTATTGCAGAGGTGCGCTGCAGAATTAGCTCCAATTTTGACGAAGCTTTTTAAACTGTCCCTGAAGACTGGCTCTGTGCCCTCTGGTTGGAAAAAAGCGGTTATCCATCCTATTCCAAAGAAGGGTGACCGCTCCAACCCGGCCAACTACCGCCCCATAGCGATCACATCAGTTCTGTCTAAGGTGATGGAACGTGTGATCAACGACAAACTGCTCACATACCTCGAGAAGAACAAAATTATCAACGACCGTCAATACGGATTCCGGCGGAACCGCTCGTGTGGTGATCTTCTCGCGTATGTGACGCATGTTTGGGGGCGATGCCTGGAACGTTTCGGTGAGACCCAAACGGTTGCACTGGACATCTCCAAGGCCTTTGACCGGGTTTGGCACCGAGGACTTGTCAACAAACTGCTTTCTTACGGACTTCCCGCATCCTTATGTACGTGGATTGCCGACTTCTTGAGGGGGAGGTCGATTCAGACGGTAGTCGATGGTTTCACCTCTTCCTCACACTCGATAAATGCTGGCGTCCCGCAGGGATCGGTTCTGTCTCCAACTTTGTTTTTGTTGCACATCAACGACCTTTTGTCATGTGCACCAATTCACTGTTATGCGGATGACAGTACAGTTCATGATAGCTTTTTGTTTGACAAGCCCCCAAAGGGCTCACAAACTCCAACAGCTCGTAGGGCTTTGAAGCAAAGAATGGACGGCTACCTCGAGAGTGTTTTCTCTTGGGGTAAAAATAATCTCGTTGAATTTAATGTTTCAAAGACCCAATCTTGTCTGATTACGTCCAAAAGGGATCGAAATGAAAATCTAGTCTCTTTCAACGGAAGCAATCTTCCAAACAGGCCCTCCATTGATATGCTTGGTGTAACCCTAAGTGACCAGCTCAGGTATGGGGGCTCCATTGAAGCCAGAGTAAAGCTAGCCTCCCAAAAACTGGGCGTACTGTACAGGGCCCGCAGATACTTTAATAGTACACAACTGCTAACCTTGTACAAATCACAAGTACGCCCCACGGTTGAATTTGGCAGCCATCTCTGGTCTGGAGCTCCAAAATACCTGAAAAATACCCTCGACTCTGTGCAGAAACGGGCGGTCCGTTTGATAGATTCTCCCATCTTAACAGACGGATTGCAATCTTTAGAGCACAGGCGTCGGGTGGGAATGCTATCCTTGTTCTACCGGTATTACAATGGAAGATGCTCCGAGGAACTAGCATCATTGATCCCTTCGGCACCGGTGCATAGTCGGGAAACACGCCAAACGCGTGCCCAACATTTGTACACGGTTGACATTTGTTACATGAGAACGGGTCGTTTCTTCGACTCGTTCTTGTGTTCAACAGCTCGGCTGTGGAATGATTTGCCGGCCTCTGTGTTTCCTCCTTCCTACAACATGGGTCTCTTCAAGACCAATGTTCATTCCTTCCTCTCCTCAAAAAGACCCTCCACACAGCATCCCAGATGACATAGGCCCTGAGGGAAATTATTTTCCTCAGGGCCTCCTGTGTGGAGTTAATGTAAAAAAAAATATATATATATATCTTGCAGCGAATGTAAGAATGGGGTTATGTTATGTGTGTTCGGTGATCTGTATATGGTAAGGATAGTAATGAAGTTATCAAGTTGAATTTGAAGACAGTTTGCGTTTATAATTCTGACTTCTTTGACTGAGTGTGCTAAGTGGTTTTTAATGAACACAATAACGCCATCATTTTGAGTTTGGTTATGTAGTGTGTTATAGTGATTGTAATTTTTTATCGTTTTAGGAATGAAATTTTTTTGGATCCAGCATTCGGTCAAGATAATTACATCAAAATCTAAGGCAATTGAAACGGCATTAGCCGTGTTTGGTGACAAGATATGAATAGCCAGGTACTTCCCCACCTTCCTCTTCCTATCTCCTTCCCCTCCACACTACCTTCAGCCTCACGACATACCCCAATTGGCGATGCCATAGCCTCACTGGCTTCAGACAGGAGCAGTTGGGACTCATGTGCGGCATTCATATAAAAATAATATTAAAAAATCCATTGTCTATATACAAAAATACATATTTTTTTAACTTGATGAATGATACCTCAATTTGTAATATTTAATTAAATGAAGACAAATTAGCGAAACTCAATCGAAAATCTGACAAAAGAATAAAGAAAAGAAAGAAAGAAAAAAAAAGAGTTTCGGTAATATTGTCTTCATTTAATTAAATATTGCAATTTTATGTTTTACTCTTAAATTAAAAATAAATAAAGATTGTAATTATTTATTCTCGTACAAAGATATCCATTTTATACAAAATTTTGCGATTTTATTATTGATGTTTAAATAAAATTTTCAATCTCTGTCTTTTAATTTTCACGCCATTAAATTTTCATGGGCTTCGACAAAAAAATCAATTTGGTTTTAATGAATTTCCAGGAAAACAAAAAGGTTCGCACTTTTTAATGGTGCGATAAAGAAAGCCTTAACATTTCAATCTTAACATTCCAGTTTCAATTATTACTGGTTTATGTCGATCTCTGAGATATTCTTTGACTCGAAGCCAAAAATTTCACTTAAAGAATCAGCTATATCATAGTTCTAGGAATATGATAATAGAGAACTCTGGATCCCATTAGTTACAAGCTGCATTGATCTGGTGTGATTTCTGAAAACTGTTACATTTCTGGGAAAAGATTTTTTCATATTTGATATTAAATCCGTTCATCATGTAACCCAAGTAAAGTTTGCCTAAAATTTATCGCTTTTGAAAGTGATTCAGAGGAATTTGATCGTGATAAATTACTTTAACTATTTGACGGCCTCCGGGGTCAAGAGGTAAGGCTTTCAAGGCAAGATCGCGGGTACAAATCCCGGCGTGCGTCAGTAAATGTTATTTGATTGATTTAGTTATTTCACAATTTAATCAGTTAAAATAATATCTAACAGAAGGCGTATTTGGGGCACGTCACAGAGTAGAAGATACTCTCAGTTTCGCCCTGGTGAAAGACCACCATTTAGATTTGAAATGTTGATCGAAATATCTCTACCCTTGTTTTGTGACCCAATCCTCCTACCTTCCTCTTTCTCATTTCTTTCCCCTCCCCACTACTTAAACGTATTTGGGTAGCCATAGTCTTACGGGCTCCAGAAGGTTGTGAGCGTTAGGAACTCTTGTGCGGTATTCACAAAAAAAAATCAGTAAGTAGCAAAAGTGTTTCTCATTTCACGAAATTTTCTTTATTTTTTGAAGCAGGGGGGTTTAAAAACAAATATTAAAATGATTTGAATTCATAAAATATTTGTATTATTAAAAATAATATTACAATACCTCACAAACAAAAAACCTTTTATTTCTAATATAAGGTTTGTAAACGTATTTTTAATATCAGAAAATAAAATTGCTGGAAAGTTTATCGACAAAAAACGTTATTATATTTGTAACAAGATATATGGAGTGGTGACAACAAACGTTATTAATTTTTTTTTGTCAATAAAATATCGAGTGGTGCAACCATTCGTGTGATGGGGATTTGGTCATTCGATTTCAAAAATATCACACCTCCAAATATTATTGCGGAAACAAATCAAAAAACAAAAACCGCTTACTGAGATTTAAAGCCGATTGATCCAAATAGATTTCACCGTTAATTCCATACTAGCTGACCCGGAGAACTTGGTACCGCCTCAGAATCAATAACTGCTGTGTTAACTTATTAGCTGAATTAAATTAACTTTTTTATTATGTTAAAAAAAAACCAATGAAGCAATTATCGATGCTTAACTACCCGTGTTTTGTTTTTGTGAGTATCAGAGATGGCGTTGTGTACGGATTTATATTTTTTGTGATTTTTTTACTTTTCCACTTACGGGAATTGCGTTTCATTTTCTTTATACGTGTGAGGGAGATTTATTATACTTATTGTATTTTTCCTTTGGATGGGTGCAGACATACGTTCACCGTTTGTCATTTTCGACTGTTGACATTTAGTGTGTAAGAAAGAGGAACAGCATTACATGTTTAAGAACGAATGCAAAACAACCAGCGCATTGGCATTTGACGTTTTTGAATATTTGGAATTCACTCACTATTCAATATTTTACTTATCACAATATTGCTGTAGCTCTTTCAAAAGATGAGAATTCGTTCCATACAAATCGTGAATTTTTACGATGTTCTAATAGTTATTCCTGTATGTGGAGAGGAATCCAACAAATCAAAGATCATAAAAATCGGTATAGCCGTTCTCGAGTTATAAATGGTGTAATTAACCCGACTTTCTTTTATGTAATACTCGTATGAAGATAAGTATTTCTGGTTTTATGAAAAATAAAAATAAATAAATTTTAATTTATAATTGTTTTTAAGTTTTTACTTAATTTTTGTAGCTTTTTACTATTCACAAATCTCGTGGGAAGTTTGCTACACAAACCCAAACTGTGTAATATCATTAATTTGGTCTCAAATGTTTAGAATTTTTTTTACAAAATGCACATAAATATTAAATTATCTTTGAAAATATGACAGATGAGAAGAATGTAAATAAGTTTGTTGTACTCAGCGGACAAAAATCTAAGAAATCTTTCTGTAACATTCGTGAAGATTTTGTTAAAAGTTTTTTATTTATTTAAACCGAGGAAATGTGACGTAAGGTAGATATTTCGCATTAGCAGGCTGTGATCTCACAGGCAAGATGATCGGTGAAAACTGGAGATTTTACTGAAATATACGTATAGTTGTGCAGTTTAAGAGCGTTTAACCAGCCAGCGGCCGAAAATCCACTTTTCGTCGAAAGTTGTTCTTACGATCGTGCAGGACAGTTACAATGAGAAAGATTAATTATTCTCCGTACAAGATTTTAAAAATTATAACTCAATATCGATTTTCTTTCATTCCAAATTTGCTTTAATTTATACCTACATCCAAAAATGCTGAATGGCGTGATGATAAAACTATTAAAATAATGCACTTTTTGTAATTATTTTTGATTATATATATTTATCATTTTTCAATAATGCCTAAGTTAAATAAGGATGTTAAAAAAATCTGAAATACATTAGTTTGTAAGTGCGCAAATAAATACACAAACGGACCAATTTTCGTCAAGAAACACATGTACGTATTTATATTTTTTTAATGATTTTATTTAAACTAAAATTAAAATTCTAAAACTTGCGATACCCAGATAATGTATTGATTTATTTTACTGCATGATTGTATTATTTGAAATAAGTGTGGTATAATACAAAATCTTTTTTGAAAATTTAACAAATCTGCCAACGACCTATGGTATAACCTTATTTTACTAAAAATTAACATTTTTCTCAAAATTTAAAACATGCGAATGCTAGATAAAAGAACAATCTTTCGAAATCCATTTATATTTTTTTTGTGGAAAAGAGTCAATACGTCTAAAATCTAATTTAAAAGTTTATAATGAAACACAATTCCCGTAAGTGGAAAAGTAAACTTTTTAATTAAATTTCTGGTTTTCTCTGGTGATACCCTCCTAAGGCTTATTCGGAAGTCCCGTTAAATTAAATTAAATCCTGTCAAATTAATTAAGTGAAGACCTGTTTTAACTCGAGCGTTTTGCAAATTCGTCTGTCTGTAAAGTTGTTTATATTCCGTTGCCATTTCAACATGACGGCAATTTAAATACTTCAGTACAGTCAATTTTTCGCATTCGCATTTTTTCATTATTATGCCTGAAGAAAGTTTGAAAAAAGAATTGTCGAAAAAAGATAGTGACGTTGCTTTGGACAAATTATATAATTCCTTATTTGAAATAATAAAACAACTGCAATTTTACATTATGTAAGAGAAAATAAAAAACGTAATTTTGGGACGCGATGTCACAGAATGTCATATTTACAGAACTACTAAATAGATAAAGTAAGTCGTACAACTTTAAAAATAAATTAATAATTTAATAATTTATATTTATTAATTTATAATTATAAAAGTTAAACAAAAATCTTAAGAAACGTCTTTTTTAATAAACATATTTATTTAACACAAAATTGAAAACCACTTCCTGAAAAGTTACTTCTCGTGTAGTTACTGACTTTCTGCCGATTGGTACAGATTTAATATGCTTGGCTTTTAAATGTTATTGCTCCGGCCGCCTATCCGCTCTGCCCAGGCAAACGTTACGACTAGAGAATCAAGCTGCATCCAGTTATTTAATTATTGAAAATTCCCACACTTTATTATTCATAAAGGCTTCTAATCCTTTAAAGTCCGCCAAGTTTTTAAGGGTTTAGCAAACTTCTTATCAGCATCATGAAACTACAAATTGTTTTTAAAACATGCCCAGTACCATTGGCCGTTATGTTAGACGAAATGTCTTTTAACCCCGAGGCGACCAAGATCATAAAAACGCTGCTCTATACCAGAAATAATCGCCTGTGGCGCATTTGAACCTTTTAAAAAGGCGAAAAGTCGATAAAGCGATGACCATTACTCGAATTTTACTATATTTTTACACGATGATATAAACCAAGTTCTGTTATTACTGGTACCTAGTAGTAATAATATTTTTTTATTATTTTGGAATTACTAGCTCTTTTTATAAAATAATTAAGTCCTAAAGCATTTTTGATTTCACGTTTCAGTGGTGTATTAGGATTAATCTAATGGTTTTTACGGTTCACCTTGATATCATTTTAAAATAAGACGAAAAAGGAATTTGGAAATTATTTCTGTACCCGCAAAGTATTTCAATCAAGATTTCGATGTGTGTAAATTCAAGGGATTTGTAAACTTTGGAATAGCTGTCATTAATAATGGCTGACGGTTTATTACATCAGAAAATGTATTGGATTTTGCGTAAATTATAAAACAAGAATTTTTTTTTTTACATGAGCTCCACACAGGAGGCCCTGAGGAAAACAATTTCCCTCAGGGCCTATGTCATCTTTGGGGATGCTGTGTGGAGGGTTTTTTTTTTAAGGAAAGGAAGGAGAGGAGAGTTCTGGGAAGGAAAAGGGTTTAAGGGGTGGGTAGGAATCTGGGGTTCAGTGTGTCTTAGTCATCCGCCTCCAAGACCTAGACAAACCTCACCCCATGAACCCGGGCACCCCTGCTAAATCACCAAACGTAGCGAACCACTTGGGGTGACCTATGGCAGAGGTGTTGGTTATCCAATAAAGGTTCCCGGGGCGGCGGTACCCATTCCCGCCTCCCAAATTACAAATTAGAATAAATAATAAATTATTATTTATTAATTTACAAACTAACGTTTAGACAAGATTTTTATGCATAGCACAAAGGGTAACAATTATTATAAGCAATAATTGTCAGCCTGAAACACTCATTTACATTGAAAAATCTTCCGAGAAAAGATACTTGCCGCCAACGGGAATTGAACCCGTGTCCTTCTGATTGCCGGTCGGATGCTCTGACCGAGCTGACTGAGCTAAGCCGCCATAGCTCAGTGGTCAGAGCATCCGCCCGGCAATCAGAAGGACACGGGTTCAATTCCCGTTGGCGGCAAGTATCTTTTCTCGGAAGATTTTTCAATGTAAATGAGTGTTTCAGGCTGACAATTATTGCTTATAATAATTGTTAAATAATAAATATTAAAAAGTACTACAAAAGTTCTTCCTTACTTTCCGTTATATAAAATATAGAATTTTGTGTATAAATCTATTTTAATTTCAATAAATGTGGAAACGTATATCGTTTAAATGTTTTATTATTTTTAATAATACTGGAATATACATTCAAACCAGTTTCCAAACGTTATTTCAAACATATGGTAGAAATGATGTTTATGAACTGATGAAAAAAGAAATTAACAGAATAATCGTTGAAACAATCTCCACAACGTTCGTGGCAGCTGATCTCTGAGATTTTCTGTAGTGATTTACTTAGTCGAACATTATTATTATTTTTAATGTATTTTGATAATTTAAAAATAATTATACTACTGAATGTAGCTATAACGTTGTGCTTTTCCATTATAGATAAATGAAACAATGTTACAATGTTACAAACACTCCGCCTTCCACTCCATGATACACCGCTTAGTAAATGGGCCAATGTCTAATAATAATTTCCTTTCTGAACTTTCTATAAAACTTTGTATACGCACTCCAAAAGCATATAGACCAGGGTAAGCATGCTGCAGGCTTATTTATAGATTTAAAAAAGGCTTTCGATACGGTTGACCATGGGATACTACTAAAGAAGCTAGAACACCTAGGCATAGTAGGCACTCCCCTGAAGTTACTGTGTAGCTACCTATCTAACCGACAATGTCAGACCTTTGTTGGAAAAGGGACAAGCAGCATGGGAACCATAAAATGTGGCGTGCCTCAGGGCTCCGTACTTGGACCATTACTATTTTTAATATATATAAATGATATTGCTAAATGGGGACTTAAGGGTACAATACAACTCTATGCAGATGACACAGTGATTCTTTATCACAATAATGATTTAAACGAACTTGAAAAGGAAATGGAAAGGGATATAGCTTGCCTGGCAAACTGGCTGCGATTAAACAAACTTAGCCTAAACATAAAAAAAACACATTACATACTGTTTGCAAATAAAAAAAATGTAAGTCTTAATATAAGTCTTGATAATAACCGCCTTGAAAGGGCTGATGTTACAAAATATCTTGGCCTTTTCATTGATTCACAACTCACATGGAATCACCAATTTAAACATGTTCTATCCAAAATTACTCCTATAACTGGTGTTTTATATAGACTTCGCGGGTTACTTCCTCCCTCTCTATTAAAATCGATTTACCATGCTATGATTCACTCACATCTAATATATCTCGCCGGAATCTGGGGATTTGCTACAAAAAAAATGATTTCAGAAGTCCAAGTCGTCCAAAATAGAGCCCTGCGAAATATTTTCAGTTTACCTTGGGACACACATGTCAAAGACATCTACAGAAACACCCAAATACTTCCTTTTAATACCATTCCCACTTTTGAAATAACGAAAACTATATTACAAGTAATTCAACACTCGGCACATTCCAACACTACACTCTATTACAATTCTGACGTACACCAACACAACACAAGAAATCACAACAAACTTCACATACCAAAAATCAAATCAACAAAATATGGACTAAGATCCCTAGAATACATAGCTCACACAAAATATAATCAACTACCCAACGAGATCAAATGTGCAAGTCAATGTAAAAAGACCCAAACTAACATGCTCAAACTTCATCTTATTAATGACTTTCTGAAATAATAATGTTGTGTATGTCCCCATCATATGTCCATTTAATACATACAGCTATATGTTTCATGTAATGCGTATCATTCCCGCAATGAGTTTATTAACTCCTGGGAGTACAATGCTTTATATAATATACTATATTCTGTATTGTATACTTTTGATAAATAAAAAAATAAAATAAAATAAAATAATAAAACAAACTGCAGTAAATAACTGATATGAACTAAGTTTAATTGATAACATCTTAAATAAAAAAAATATGTATATATCTATACAATCCTAATAATAATAATGATAAAGAATGGCGTAAAATTTTGAACATTAATAATTTTTCAGTTCAATCTCCCTTCTAATATTAAACCAACTTTTTATACAAGAAATAATATCGGTAATTTTTTGAGGAAAACTAAAGATAAAGACCATAAATTAACTAATTCCGGAATATATAAACTCAAATGTAATGACTGTCCCTCATTTTAAATTGGAAAAGCAACTTGTAATTTTGAAATCAGAATCAAAGAACATTTAAGGTGTCTTAATAATAATAATTTTTCTGAGTTCGCTAACCATATCATTGAAAATAACCATAGTTTTGAAAAAATACGGGGATAAATATTCTTCATATTAACCTTATAAGAAAACGCTTAGATAACTTAGAAGATTTGGAAATAAAAATAAAAAAAACCCTTAAAAATAATGAATCTATTATCAACAAACAAAAAATATTATCTTACAGCCCAATCACGGATATGTTCCCCCACCCACTCTTCATTAATCCCTAGCAACGCCTCCACCCCTACCACAATTATTAGTAATAATACGTTGTTCCCATCCACTATTTTGTAATTGTCAAATCAGTATACGTTTGCCCTGAAGAAGGAACGGCCGTTCCGAGACCGGTCGGCTTTAAACAAATATAAAGTAACATTGTTTCATTTAAAAATAATTACTTGAGTAGTGTTTCCCCTTTGTTGAGCCACCTGCCAAATGAATGCAAATCTCCAATGTATTCGACAAGGAACCCTCCATTCAAGAATCTTATTACAGTGTCAGGTTTCAGGGTCTCACAACGCCCTCGTAACAAACGTGAACGTAAACCCGTGTACAAATTCTAATATGTAAGGCTGTAGTCTGTAGCAGACGTATGTAGTATATTAGTAGTATAATATGAAGCTTACTTCTTTCCATGGTTGTTATGTAGCAAGCTCTATAAGGGTAGTATCGTAGTATGAGTCGTGTCCTGTATCAGTTGTGTGTATTAGGTCATGTAGCAGGTAAGTGTGGCAAGTATAAGTTTGAAAGCCTACCCGCTACGTGTTGGGCCCTCTGTGTACGTGAATGGATGTTAGGATCTTCTCGAAATACAATTAGAGAAAACTCTTTGTTCCGTTTGAACCATTCTGGTAATTCTTGTTATCGTGTTTCCACGCAAAGTGGTTACTTGTTCACTGAGAACAATGTAAAATAAATACGTATAACTTGTGTATAACTGGGCATTCGGCCACGATGTCCGTTTTTAAATGAAGTCTCTAAAACTCTATTTTGATGCGCAATAAAAATATTATAAAAATATCGTCTTCTTTGCCAATTATTTTCCTTAATTTTTTTTTCTTAAAAATAAATAAATATTATAAGCCACAAAGTGTTTGCTATCTACGATAATTAAATATTATAGGGTTACGGCCTGACTAATGAAAATTTGATTTCCTCCTACCATTATAATTATAAGCGAAGATGTGCAATAGTGGGGGGCTTGGTGACACTTGGGTGGGAACCCGACGCATTTGTCAACTAAACCAAAACCGGTCATGTTAATAGATCATGTCCTGTAGTAATGAGAAGATGTAATAATAATAATACTTGGCCGATTTATATAGCGCCGTTTTTGTGAAAGATCACTTGAAGGGCGCTGTACAAGTAAATATGTAATAAAATTGGTATAACTAAGATTTGTAGCTAGTGGCTTATATCCAACACTTATTTATTTATTTATTGTTTTGGAACATTTACAGAGTATTAACATAAAAAAATCATTAGATTAGCATTGTAAAAAGCGTAGATGTTAATAGTCCACTTAAAAATGTTCACAGAATGCACAGTTTAATAGTTGTTTTTCGCTATGTATACGTAGAAGTTAACAGAAATTAGAAATAGCAAAATATAAACAGAGGTATAAAAAGAGATAACAAAAATTGTTATGATAAAATATAGAGATGACAAAGATAAAAAAGATCGATATACGATGTTAAAAACAGAAAAACAAAAAAAGTAAAGTACAAATAGAGTAAGAAACAGCCATTCACATTCGAGTTCAAGATCAAATATAAGTATTTAGGTTAGTCTATAGTTAATTTGCTTTTTAAAGTAAGCGAGACTATTTGCATAGATGTCTATATGGTTACATTCAATGGAATTATACAGACGACACATTCGAGACAGTGGATTGAAGTATGCAATATTGTTTTTAAATAATTCAAGATGAAATGTATTCTGACTCCTTAAATTACGTTTATCGGGGACCTTAATAAGAATATTGCTCAGACAGTGAGTTGTTTCAAGCTTATCGTGAATGATTTTGTATAGACTCATTAAGTCAGCAACTTTTCTTCTTTTTTTCAGAGTTGTAAACTTAAAATATTGGATTAAATGAAGACAATATAAGCGAAACTCAATCGAAAATCTGAAAACAGAAAAATCAGAAAAAGATATTGACACATCTGGGACATTTCATTCCCAGATGTGTCAATATCTTTTTCTGATTTTTCTGTTTTCAGATTTTCGATTGAGTTTCGCTTATATTGTCTTCATTTAATTAAATATTACAATTTGAGGTTTTACTCATAAAGTTAAAATAAAAATAAAAAAAAAAAAAAATTAAAATATTGGAGTCGTTCCTCGTAAGATTGGAGTCCAAGTTTAAATGATAACAATCTCTGAAATTTTTTTTGCACAGATTCAATAGTTTTTGAATTTTATAGCTGGTGAATTGTGACTTAAGACTTATAATAGTTGACTTAAAACTATTGATTCATTGGCATAAATATTTACACTGTGACTTAAAGAGAGACTCAAACTAACATAAGTACCTACATTTCAAAATACATAGAAAATAATTTTTGATATAACATCAAAATACATTTGAATCGATTTAAACAATCAAACGAATAACTTTTATTCGTACTTCATGAAGAGAAGAATTTGGAATTTTGGGAAACATTACAGGAAATGGTTAATTTAGGCAGATTTTAAAGAGACCATAAACCAACCATTAAAAACCCAGTGTCTCTCAAATACTCATATCTCGCCTTACCTCTATAGGCATCAGATTCTAAATATGTCGAACAGAAGGAAGTTACATCAAAAGTGGCATTATACAAATTGATGAACTCAGAGTATCCTGCCTCTATGTTTAACAGACTGAAGTGGTCCCGTGACTCTTATGTACACAGTAAACGCCAAAAAGAGCTCTTACTCGTTCTCTCCACACTTAAAACTACTTATTTGAGGGTTTCAACATCTGCATTGTTAAGACATATTTTTAACTCTGTTAGGTATTGGGGAAGTTTAGTTGCCACCTGAATAATTTTTGGTAAAAGATTGAAAGTACGAGATCCAATTAAACTGCTGTGTGTTTGCATTGTTTTGGTATTCGTTTGGGGGGTCTAAAATACATTATTATTTCTAATGTCGATTCTGTTTTCATTTTTTTCGAAATTATTTTTGTTTTTAAAGATATATTTCATAGTTTGCAGTATAAATAGTTTACGAAGACTGAATAGTTTAGATTCTTTGTATAATGCATCCGCCGAAAAAGTTCTACTTCTAGTATACATAACTTTGATAACATGATTTTGAGTTATTTGTAAAGGTTTTACAAAAGCATCAAGCGCATCTCCCCATCCTATTATTCCCTACATGAGTGAAGATTGCACCAAGGGTAGTTTCAGCCATAACATCAAAACTTTGCAATGAAATACCACTGTCTATTCGAATATCGACATTGTTGCAGTGTTTCAAGAAGCTCTGCGGCGAATAGGTAGTTGCTGACCGCACAATCAACCTCACAATATCACAATATAATAGAGAACTCCAGTCCAATTTTTTTATTTTTTTTATAAATAATGACCTTCTAAATAACTGCATTTTTATTTTTATTTTTAGAGTAAGTTTTAATAGTTAAAATAATTGTCAAAGTTTTAATTTTTCTAGACCCCCAAAACCACCGGAATATGGTAAATCGTGTGACGTCATCACTCCTGAATAATTAGTATGGGATCGGGAAATCAGCTGATAAACTACCGCCAATTTGAATACCGTTGTTCGAAGTATTCTCCCTAGAAGAAGCATTACTTTTTTTTGTGCAGTAGTTTTTCAATATTTTAAATATTAGAGGTAAACTAATAGAGATACCTCTATTTTTGATACTGAATTATTTAGGCTTAAATATTGTTTCAAAAAACACAACAATTTAATCTCTATAAACAGTATGAAATTAAGAATAACATGAAATATTCTTGGATAACAAACTGATGGCTTGTGCCATACCTACATTTCAATTGATTTCAATACATTGTGATACAATGACTGGTGACGCGTTACGTCAGCGCTAACCATTCAATCGTACCAACTTTACAGTGTATTTTAACGAGACGTTAAAAAATGCACTTTCTAATAATTTTTTAAGAACTCTACGTTTAATATTATGAAATAAAACTTATATATTCAGAATCAGCGTTTATTGGTCTATATGAACATATTTTTTTAAAGCCATAATATTTTTCACTGGAGTTCCTTATTATTGATTGAATTCACGATGAAAGGAATACCTGCTTGTATTTGTAATTATATTATTTATTTTGAATTCTAATATTATTTGCTTAATTTGAATTTTGATTTATTTGGATTAATTTTTATTTATTTTAAATTCATTTTAATTATTTATTACACATATTATATTATGTGTATTATATTAGAGGCACTGATGAAAACCAGCTGCATTTCAGGAGAAATCCTTTATATATTGCTGGGCAATGATCCTTTCGTCATTAGAATCAATGTTAAGGGCGTTTAACAGCCAGCGTTTAAACATTAAAATCCACATTTCGTCGAAATATGTTTTACGATCGTACAGGGCGGTTCCAATGAGAAAGTTTAATTACTATCCTTACCAGCTTTTTTAAAATTATAACTCAATATCGATATTATTTCATTCCCAATTTGCTTTAATTTACACCTACATCCAAAAATGCTGAAAAGCGTGATGTTAAAACTATTAAAATTATGTACTTTTTAATTTTAATTTTTTGTTTTTTTTTTTTTAAATAAGTATTTACCATTTTTCAATAATCTCTAAGCAAAATAAGAATGTGAAAAAATTCTGAAATATATTAGTTTGTAAGTGCGCAAATAAATACACAAACGGACCAATTGTCATCAAGAGACATACGTAGGTATATATTTTTTATTGATTTTATTTAAACTAAAATTAAAATTCTGAAACATACGTTTCCCAGATAATATATTGATTTATTTTACTGAAAGATTATATGATTTGAAATGGGTATTGTATAATACAAAATCTTTTTTGAAAATTTAACAAATCTGCCAACGACCTAGGTATTTATACCAACCTTATAATACTGAAAATATTTTTTTTCTCAAAACTTAAAACATATATTTACTAGATAAAAGAACAATCTTTCGAAATCAATTTATAATTTTTTGTGGACAAGTCAATACGTCTAAAATCTGATTTATAAATGAAATATTTCTGGTTTTTTCTGGTTATACCCTCTTAAAAAAACAAGACGTATTGAAAGACAGGGTAATCACGAACGCTGGGTAATCCCGAACTCAGCAATTTCACTATGTTCGAAAGAGATGGCAACATTTTTCTCATCACCATCTTAGAAATCACGCCACCACAATTTCCAGACGGACAGTGGAGCGCTACAGACATACACCACGTTCAGAGTATGAATAATTACAATATTTCGTTCTTTTCGTTAGAATTTTTCCATAAATGAAACTCAGTGTAACTTATCAATTACTTGTAGTGCCAATACGACATTTACAGGCATATATAGTTAGTAGTTTAAAATTTTATCACCATTATCAGATGCGGCCGAGCTAAACATAACCTAAAGTTATAAATCATTTTTTGTTGTTTTACTCTGAAGGGTATTGGCGAATGAACTGAATGGGTCAATCTCGAACGTTCGGCATTGCCCACATAGTATAAAAGAAGCAAAGTATAATAAAAAAATTGCAAAACAAGAAAGAAGCTGACCAAAAACAAATAATAAGGAGCACATTAAAATTAAAGATAACTGAAAAAGCCAAAAAGCAAAACAAAAAAAAAGACTGAGAAAAAGCGGGAAAGTAATAAAAAAGCTGTAATAAATTTTTTAAATATTAAAGATTTTTTTTCTTACAATGACAATGTGATGAAAGGAAATACACAAAAGAGAACGAAATAAAATATAGATTATTATTGCATTATTTGTAATAAAAAAATACGGAGACAGCCCACTTGGTGACGATTGGATCGAGTGCTATGTTTGTAAAAATTGGGCACAGAAGGGCAATCGTCGTCCTTTGGCAACCGTTGAGATCTTTGCCGCACTACTCTCAAATTTAAGTTAAATTTTGACTAATCTGTCATATGTGATACCATTCTTAGGCTAGTCTGGGTCAATGGCGAACGATCGCAATTGCCCCACCAGGTGTTAGTGATTGTCCGACCAGTGTCGGGTAAACACGAGCACTAAAGGTTTTGTTTTTGTTTAAAAAGTTGAGTATATAAAGATAAATTAATAATGTTGATTGTAATATTTTAACGTTAATTAATGTACCATTCAGAAGTACTTATTAAATTTATCCCGTATCTCGTATCTTTGGATTTATTTCCAAACTCCTTTAGATATTCGTAATTACCTCGCCTTCCCCTATAAATTAGTAAAAATCTATTGACATATAATTATTTCTTATTTATGTTCATCCATAATTCGCAGCACTTTTGAGTCAGATTCAATTATTTTATAATATTCGTAGCTTCCGTAAGCACTCAGTCCCTAGTACTTTCACCCTTCCATATTTTCCCTTGATCCTTTTATAATCCTTTAAAAATGTATCAGTCATTCTGAAACCCTTTAAATGTTTTAATTTCATAATCTATTGTATCTCTCCAAAGTCTCAGGATGACTATTAAAAGATGTATAATTAATTAAGGCTCTTTTTCTAATTTCATTTGAGAAAATGGGAAATTTGTTATTTTCAATAATAAAATTTTACAATTTGAGGTTTTACTCAATAAGCTATTTCACTATAAAAAAAAATCCAAAATTCAAAACTTGTAACTGTTATGTTGGTAATAATAATAACCACCTGTCAAATGCTGATAGTTGGCAGGTCTGTCGCGTCACTTGATGTATAACCTTGAACTTGTCAACAGTGTCAATAAACGTCTTACAAATGATTCAGTTCTTGTATTTAATTACGAAACCTCAAACATTATAATTGGCGACGAGGAAAATCAGTTTATCAGTTAAAACGTGTGTGAATAGTATTAACAGTGATTTCGCCGTGGAAAAAACATTTTTTTCAACATGTCGAGTAGTACCTTGCCAGTGCCTCATTTCGAACCAGATTGCGAAAGTTTCAATATGTTTTTGGAACGCATACAAATGTATCTAAAAATTATTAATATCGCAGAGAAAGAAAAAATTGGATATTTGTGTATATTGATCGGTGCGGAGAAATTTAAAACTTTAAAAGAAACGGTGCATCCGAAAAATCTAGAAGATTTAACATTCAACGATATTGTAACAACACTGAGGAGTAAATATGAAGAAAAAAGGTGTACAATTGCGCAAAGATATAAATTTTATAACCGGAAACAACATTCTAACGAAGGAATCGATGATTTTATTACGGATATAAAAAGACTGTCAATATCATGCAATTTTGGTGCTTTTCTAGACCAAGCTCTGAGAGATAAATTGGTGTGTGGTTTAAAAGACGATACAATGACTAGAAGATTACTATCTGAAGACGAATCGTTATCTTTTGAGAAAGCAAAATTATTTGTCAAAAATATTGAGACAGTAAGCAACAGCTCAGAGCAAATTTTACACAAAGAAAATGTTACATCGGAAATCTGTGAAGTCAAGTCAAAAATGTCACATAAAAAAACATGTCATGTCTCAAAGGATCGCCCTTCACGTCATAATAGTCCTAGTAGGCGATTTCATCAGGGTGAAAGGACTGGATTCAAGGGTCAAAGGAGTTCAAGGTCATCAAGTCAACTGTCATCTCCATCACGTCAAGGGTCC
Source organism: Limnephilus marmoratus (assembly GCA_917880885.1). Classification (NCBI taxonomy): domain Eukaryota; kingdom Metazoa; phylum Arthropoda; class Insecta; order Trichoptera; family Limnephilidae; genus Limnephilus; species Limnephilus marmoratus. The sequence goes on along the minus strand of OU862921.1, from coordinate 19,202,441 downwards.
AGAAGATGCGAGAGGTGTTTTATAACTCATCAACCGGAGTTATGTCCTTCAAAAAAGTGGAAATGTTACAAGTGTAATATTTACGGGCATACGTCGAAATTTTGTCCAAACGCAAAATCAATCATCAATCACGTAAAATGTGTCAATAATGTAAATGTATTAAATATGTCAGTGTCTGATACAGCGAAAATTAATTTAATTGTAAATGGTATCAATATGTCTTTTATGATTGACACAGGAAGTTCTTCGACATTAATAAGTAACAAAAACAAAATATATTTAAAATTTTTCAAAACTTGTCAGTTAAGTCAATTCTACGGTAATTTGTTCACAGCAAATAGTCAAAATTTATTTTGTTTTGGATTTTTTATGGCAAAAATAAATGTTGTGGATTCTAATGTTGTAATGGATTTACCAGTATTGGTTATAAAAAATCTGTCGTCTGATGCTATTTTGGGTAGAAATTGGTTAAAAGTGTTTGATCCATCTTGGAAAAATACTTTCATAAGTTCTTTAATGTCAAATATGCATAATAATACTGTAAATTCAGTGTCTGTCAGCGAGAAAAATAAAACAAATATTGTTAAAAAATTGTCACAAAAATATTTAAATTCTTTTTCGATTACTAATAACGAATTACCAATTAAAGAATTTTCTGTGAATTTAAGTTTAAAAAATAATGCTACTCCTGTCTTTCACAAAGCATATGAAGTTCCTTATGCACTTCGTGCTGAAGTATGTCAAGAGCTAAGTCGTCTTGAAAGCGAAGGCATTATTTCAAAAGTTAAATATAGTAGTTGGTCTTCTCCAATAGTTTGTGTACCTAAACAAAATGGAAAATTACGTTTATGTGCAGATTTGAAATCTACAGTCAATCCACAATTGAGAATTGATCAATATCTATTGATATATATAAATAGATGAAACATTATTATCCCATCCTCGTCGCCAATTAATCGCTTAATGTCTCATCTATTTATATATATCAATGGATATTGATCAATTCTCAATTGTGGATTGACTGTAGATTTCAAATCTGCACATAAACGTAATTTTCCATTTTGTTTAGGTACACAAACTATTGGAGAAGACCAACTACTATATTTAACTTTTGAAATAATGCCTTCGCTTTCAAGACGACTTAGCTCTTGACATACTTCAGCACGAAGTGCATAAGGAGCTTCATATGCTTTGTGAAAGACAGGAGTAGCATTATTTTTTAAACTTAAATTCACAGAAAATTCTTTAATTGGTAATTCGTTATTAGTAATCGAAAAAGAATTTAAATATTTTTGTGACAATTTTTTAACAATATTTGTTTTATTTTTCTCGCTGACAGACACTGAATTTACAGTATTATTATGCATATTTGACATTAAAGATCTTATTATAGTGATTTAATAGTTACATTTTTACAATTTAAGATATAAAATTAAATTAAAAATTTTACAGAAATATACTTAGATACATTTTTACAATTTTAGATATAAAATAAAATAATTGTTTTACAGAAATATACTTAGATAAAAGAAAAATTATGAAAACACGAATAACAATTTTAAAGTCTTTAGTTATTGTAAGCTAATACAAATTAGTTCTTTCCATGAGCCAAGTCTTCAGTAAGTTCACCAATTGTTTGTTTTGGGTACAGTTTTTAATTTCAGCTGGAAGCATATTTAAACAACTGGGAATCATGTATTTTAACGTTCTTTGTCCATATTTATTTGTATGTTTAGGTACAATTAGTCTTTCATTAAAGTTAAAACGAGTATTATGGTTATGTTCCAGCCTGTTTATATATAAAGGGTTATTTATGTGCTGAAACTCGTTCCAGAACTCGCGACCGCGAATGGCGCGATGTCATACTCGTAATTGAAACTTTGAATGCAATATTTTCCATCGCATTTTTTTTCTTCTATAGTAATTTAGGTGAATATAAAGATTTTTCTAAAAAATATTTGTATTAAGCGTAACCAGTGATTTAGAAAGTTTACCAAAAATAGGCGCTGCAACAGTAAAAAATAACTAGGTTGATTAATATAATTGATGAACTTTGATGTCGTTGTATGCGGCCCTCTACTTGAAAAGTCTGTAAACCCCTGCTTTGCAATCGCATTCGTGCCAGTTCGGTAGATAACGGAAAGTGTCGAACTACCCCTCCCGTATGCCTCCGCAGGCCTGAGATGAACACGAATCTCGAATATATTTTTAAGGCATGGCGCCTCTATTGTACATCTCTATGTCAATATCCTATTCCACGTCCAGAGGATATTTTTAATAAATTTTCAGGTTATCAAGTATTCTGTAAATTAGATTTAACAAACGCATATTTACAGTTGTCTGTGTCAGATTCTAGTAAAGAATTACTTACAATTAATACATGTAATGGTTTATATGTCTATAATCGTTTAACTTATGGATTGTCATCGGCTCCTGCCGTTTTTCAAATGGTAATTGATACAGTTTTGTGTGGCATAAAAAACTGTGCTGCATATATTGATGATATTTGTATAGGTGGTAAAGATGAGAAAGAGTGTTCTGATACTTTGGATAAAGTTTTGTCAAAATTAAATGAGTTTAATATAAAAATTAATGTGTCAAAAAGTGAATTTTTTGTGAATTCTTTCGAATTTTTAGGTTTTACTTTGTCAGGTCAAGGCAAAAGTCCGTCTTTGTCGAAAGTTGAGAAAATTAAGTCTACTGGGTGTCCAGAAAATGTTACTCAACTAAAGTCATATTTGTCAATGTTAAATTTTTATAGGAATTTTATTCCTATGTGTCCTACAGTGCTAGAACCACTTCATAAGAAATTATAGCCAATTGCACAAGGAAGCCCTTGCTATTATTTTTGGAATTAAGAAATTTCACAAATATTTAATTGGTCGTCATTTTACGATATATACTGATCATGCTCCATTGTTGTCTTTATTTGCTGAAAACAAAAAAGTCCCCGTTTTAGCAGCATCACGTCTTATAAGATGGTCTATAATATTGTCTGCGTACAATTATAAATTGGAATATAAAAAAGGATTGAAAATTCCTCAAGCAGATGTAATGTCACGTTTGCCAAGTAAACAACAATTCAATATTGAGGAATGTAATTTTGTATACATGTCTACACCATTAATTCCATTCTCAGAAGTTGAAAGTCATTCTGAAAAAGATGAAACATTATGTAAAGTCATTAAGTATGTTTCAATCGGTTGGATTGAAAACTTGTCAAGTCCAGAAATTAAAAAATATTTCAAGTTTAAAAATTTACTGTCGGTCAAAGGAAAATGTCTTTTATTTGGTGACAGAATTGTAATACCAGAATCTCTTAAGTCCAAAGTCCTAAATTTAATACATTATGGCCATCCTGGTATAGTCAGATCAAAAATTCTTGCTCGTTCATATGTATGGTGGTTAGGTATGAATCAAGATATTGAAGATGTTATTTCTAGATGTGAAATGTGTCAGTCTGTACAAAATGCTAACAAAAATGTACGTCATAGTTGGCCTATTGCTGAAAGTCCATGGGAAAGAGTCCATTTGGATTTTTTTGATTTAAAAGGTTCAAAATACTTATTAGTTTGCGACTCATATTCTAAGTGGGTAGAATGTTTTTACATGAAAAATACTAAATATTCGGATTTGTTATCTAAATTAAGTGAAGTTTTTTCCAGATTCGCTTTTCCGAAAACTATTGTTTGTGATAATGGTCCCCCATTTTCATGCAAAGAATTTTCTATTTTTTGTAAAGAAAAGTCAATAAAATTATTATTTTGACCGCCGTATAATCCCGAGTCAAATGGATTAGCGGAACGGTCTGTTCAAACTTTCAAAAAAATATTAATTAAATTTATGTTTTCGAAAAATTCTAAATTTTTATCGCCAGCTCAACGTCTAATAGATTGTCTGTATAGTTATCGTTCCACTCCTACTTCTGTTACGGGTGTATCTCCAAAGGCTAAAATATTTTCATATGATCCACGTACACCACTACATATTTTGTCAGAAGAAAGACATGTCAATAAAAGTAAACAATCGCAAAATGTCAAACAATCAACAAAAAATGCATTGAAAGAATTTAAAGAAAATGTTAATGTTTTGGTCTATTTAAGACATGTGAAAGGTCCTATGAAATGGTTTCAGGGAACTGTTAAGTTGAAATTAAGTTCATGGTTGTATCTAATTCAATTAATCGGAGGAGAGGTGAAAAAGGTTCATGTTAACCAAATAAAAAAAAGTTGTCTTAAGTCAAAATCAAGTTATGAGAATCCCGATAAATGGCAAGACTTTACAAGTCAGGAAAATGAAATTGTTATTGAACCTTTACCCAGCACTAGTGGAAATAATGATATTATAACTAGGTCTGGCAGAGTTGTGAAACCCCCTGTACGATTTAGTCATAGTGATTACTCTTAAGTTTCTTTGTCATTGTTATTTGGTTTGATATAAAAATAAATAAAAAGTGGAAGGAGGAAAGGATGTTATGTTGGTAATAATAATAACCAGCTGTCAAATGCTGATAGTTGGCAGGTCTGTCGCGTCACTTGATGTATAACCTTGAACTTGTCAACAGTGTCAATAAACGTCTTACAAATGATTCAGTTCTTGTATTTAATTACGAAACCTCAAATATTATAGTAACAATGTTAATGGATGTCGCATATCTTAATATATAAAACAAAGTCGGGTTAGTTACACCATTTATAACTCAAGAACGGTTGGATCGATTTTCATGATCTTTAATTTGTTGGATTTGTCTCCGCCCCGAATAGCAGAATATTTATTAAAACATCGGAACAATTCATGAAAAAAAAAGTTACGAAGAAGATTCTTTTCCTCATACATTTTGTGTGGAGCGAATTCTCATCTTTTGAAAGAGCAGCAGCTATATTGTGATTAGTATAATATTGAATAATGAGTTACAAAATTGTAATTCCAAAAATTCATAAACGTCTAGTATCAATGCGCTGATTCTTTTGCTTTTGTTCTCAAACATTTAATGCTGCCCCTCTTTCTTACATGCCAAATGTCAAGAGTCAAACATGAAACAAACAGTGAACGTTTGTCTACAACCCTCCAAAGGAAAAAATCAATAAATATCATAAATCTCCCTCACGCGTATAAAGAAAATGAAACTCAATTACCGTATGTGAAAAAGTAAGAAAGTCACAAAAAATATAAATCCGCACACAATGCCGTACCTAATACTGACAAAAACAAAACATGGACAGTTGCGCATCGATAATTGCATCATTGTGTAATTTTCAACTTTTTTTAAATTAGCTCCACACGAGAGGCCCTGAGGAAATAATTCCCCTCAGGGTCTGTGTCATCTTTTGGGATGCCGTGTGGAGGGTCTTTTTAGGAAAGGAAGGAGAGGAAGTTCTGGGAAGTAAATAAAAAACTTAATTTAATTCAGCTAATAAGTTAACACAACAGTTATTGATTCTGAGACGGTACGAAGTTTGAAAATAAACGAGTGAGTGATTGTGAGTGAGAAGACACTAATCTTGGATTGAATTAATTTTAATTAATTAATTAAATTAATTTTTCTTTCGAAAAATTTGAACAATTCATCATATTTTTTAAGTTATTTTTCATGTTTTGTGTAAGGTCTACTCAAGTTCTGTGATTATTTCAGTTTTATGAAGCAACTGCCTATAATGATATAACACGAACTTGAATGGAACTTACATAGAAAGTGAAAATTAACCTAAAAAATTTGATGAATAATTGTTCAAAATTTTTTTAAACAACTTGTCCTAAGAAGATCTTAAAAATAAAAAATATATACAGGGTGTTAAGGGACGTACTTGACTTACTTTAACCAGTGATTCCTGACATTATTTGGAGTAAAAAATGTAAATGAAATTTTGGTCTCCGGTGACTTTTTTTGATGACTTTTTTTTTTCAAATTTTTTTTCTTCAAAATCAAAAAAAAAATTCTTCCGCACGTCGTCACTGGTCACTCAGCCGGGTGTCAACGAACCCCTTACCCCGCCTCCAACTATTCAACAACTACCATTTTTTTATGTTTTTGTAGAAAAAAAAAAAAAAAACATCAAAAATGTCACCGGAGACCAAAATTTCATTAACATTTTTTACTCCAAATAATGTCAGGAATCACTGGTTAAAGTAAGGCAAGTACGTCCCTTAATACCCTGTATATATATTTTATGGCACTGTGTGTTATAAATTTATTTGTCGGGGTTTTTTTTACCTTCTATGAGAAGATTAAAAAAATTACTCGGTCAGCGTATTATAGGTAACACTGTTAATAACTTGTTAATCATAACAAATGGATAATTTGTAGAGCGCCGTTTTTGTTCAAAATCACCTCAAGGGCGCTGTACAAATTATTATGAATTCTTAGGCCCGATCCATTTTTATTATTTACAAATATATACAGATAACATATTTACCTGGCAGGTCACTTCCGATAAACACAATTTAATTAGAAAGTTTTTGCTTGGAGAAGATGCGGCTTTGCACGCGGGGGACATTATATTTAACACACTCGATATTGCATGATTTTACATTTGCTACCCCCATTACTCAGGGCTGGGCAAAATACATACTTAGCTGTAATTAAAATACAAATAACAAAATACTTTTTCGCATGTATTTAAAATACGAAATACAAAATACTTTTAAGTCGGGTATTTGAAATACAAAATAAAAAATACAGTATTTTAACCATTTTTTAATTTCAAATACAAAATACAAATTACAAAATACATTTGGTTTTGGTAGAACCTTTGGTTGCAATAAATTGTCGTAAGTGCCCATATCTAAGGGTGCGTTTCCATTGAAGCAAAGCTGAGCAGAGTGAAACAGAGACGTGCTAAAATTGACTAATCATATTGCTCAGGAGACACATCTCGTCTCCGCTCCACTTGTAAAGTTTTGTGGTATAGGACTTAGGTGTTAGATTGTAATAATTATTATTATAATAACACTAGCTGGTTACCGGCATGTATTGCAATGCCATATTCAAAGAAATAAATTGTTTCTCCCTGCATGTCCTTTCCGCATCCCCTTCCCCTCTTGCATTCCCCTTCCACCTTCCCTGCCTACCCTCTCCCACTCCCCCATTTATATATTTAGTTCTAGTAGGTACATTCAGTTTTCAAACAACTCGCGTGCCAGCTATTACAATTTTTTTATTCAAATTTTAATTTTTCACATATTACAAATATTATTTTTTCTGTATTATAAGAACAATAAATCAAATCTGGTACCTAAAATAGGTACCTATTTAAAATATCTATAATTTAAAAAATCCATAGAGAATTCTTTTGTTATAAAAAAAAACTGCTGCCTGTTAAATTCAATTTCATCAAATTTTCTGAATTTTACTTTCCGTCAGAACCTTCTATAAAGTATTAGAAAACTTTAAAATTCGTTCACTAGATTTATTGTTTATTCTCTGCGAACTTATCATTTGGTTCGACTTTCTGACAGATGTTCTGAAGAGAACATTTAATGATGTACGGGGTTCTCTTCAGCACGTGAAAATAATGTCAGTACGTGTTTTAGAGGTATAATGATTATGGTGCTGATTTTAACGAAATAAAATTTTATAATATTCTTATTATTATTATAATTTACAAGTACAAGAATATTACATTGAATTTAGTAATATAGACGATGTACATTATAATGATTTATGATCAAAAAGATGGATCAAGGAAAAAAAATATTTATGTGAAGTAATATTTTTGGTATGCCTCGTTATTCTCATGTGCCATTCGTGTGGCAAACGTTCTTTTTATTTAAAAATGATTTTCGGCTATGTAATTATCGTTTTTTCACACCTATAAAATTATGTCCTGTCTTTCCGGTTTATAAAAAATGTTATGCAGGTGGCCTATTGTGATAATCTGTATAGTTATAGTAATAATATTATTTATGTATGTTTAAATTGTAACTGAACATTAACATCCTGTTGACAAACAGCTTTATTGCGGTTTAACGGGATCTTGAAAACCAATAAAAAAAAAACAGCAAATCTGAGGTCCTGGGTTCAATTTCTAAATCCGTCCGAATCTTTTTCTGATTTTTCTGTTTCACATTTTTCGTTTGAGAGTTTTTAATATAATCTTCAAAGATTAAAAAAAAAATGTTTTTTCAAATATTTTTTGGAATTATATTTTTATGTTTTCAAACATTAATAATATTCTTTCTCTAAAGATTTGGGAGAAGTTCTGAAAGAATTCTAATTAAATTTATCAAATAATACATGAAATAGTTATATTAGATCTAGATACAATAAAGATAATTATTGATTTTATTCCGTGTTATTGATTATTTTTGAAAATTTAAAATGTTACTATACAAGCGAGTTCCCGGCATGCGTTGCTATGACACTTAAAAAAAGAAATTCATTCCGTTCCCCTTCCAAATCATGATGACCAGAACATACTGAACCCCAGATTCCTACCCACCCCTTAAACCCTTTTCCTTCTCAGAACTCTCCTCTCCTTCCTTTCCTTAAAAAAAAACCTCCACACAGCATCCTCAAAGATGACATAGGCCCTGAGGGAATTTATTTTCCTCGGGGCCTCCTGTGTGGAGCTCATGTAAAAAAAAATCCCCTTCCTCTCCTGCGTCCCCTTCCCCTCAATCGTTCCCACTCCGCCTTCTCCGCATTTCCTCTCCCCGCTCCCACCATCCCGCGAATCTAGAAAAAAAATTGTGAATCAAATTTAACAATAAAATATATAAATAATCTACCTAAAATCGTCAATATTTTGCCAAAAAACTCCAACTAAATAAATGTAACATCTACTATCAGAACGTCAGAGGCATGAACGAAACTAAAGGAATTCAAAATAAGTTCCCGGACTTCCTCACACGATGTCATCCTGTTAACGGAAACCTGGTTAACACCATCAATTTTCTCAGCGGAACTTGGATTGCACGATCACCACATCTACCGAGTAGACCGTAGTCCAAACACCAGCTCCAATACAAGAGGGGGTGGAGTCCTGATTGCTGTCCACAAACGTATTCCGTCAAAAGTGCTTAAAAACAAAAATGGTGAGATTGAACAAATATTCGTGTTGCTTGAAAACAAAAATGCTGGCAAGTTAATCATTGGATGTTTATATTTACCGCTATCCTCCGATACACAGCTGTATACAAAACATGTTGAGGACGTGGAATTTTTAAGGTTTAAATATCCCAGTGCCAAACTTGTTGTAGTAGGTGACTATAACGTGCCAAATATATCCTGGAACCATGATGACCCTGAATTGTCTGGTATTAATATGTCAACTGCTAATTTTAGTGAGAGAGATTCTGGGTATGTCGAATTATTTATCAATCCCACAACTAAACACTGTCGCTAATATAAATAGTCGCATTCTTGATCTAGTTTTTTTGCAGTGAGCCCACTGCTAACGTATGTAAATCTTTGGAAGAACTATTACCTGAAGATGTTTACCATCCTCCTCTGGACATAGTTATTCCCTTTGTTAACAACACTCATCTTAAAAATATCAAGTCATCTTATAACTTCTGTAAAGCAAATTTTCCAAAAATTTCTGATTGCTTAAATACAACGGACTGGTCCTTTTGGAAAACGCAGATATTAACGATAATGTTAATAAATTCTATGATATTCTAAATGATGCTATTGCAAATTTTGGGCCCCTTCGACATAATATAATTTCTCATTTTCCAAACTGGTTTAGTCACAAATTGATCACTTTAACGTATAGTAAGAAAATAGCTCATAAAAATTACAAGCGATCCAGACTGACGAGCGATTACAATAAATTTCAATTGTTAAGAAAGGAGTGTTGTAAGATCTCAAAATTGTGCTATAAAAATTATTTTGACAAAATTGAAAGTGATATTCGTGTAAATATAAAACAGTTTTGGAATTACACTAATTCTCAAAAAAATAATAACTTAGGTATTCCAACTTCTATGAATTTCAATGGAAAAATTGGGTTTAGTGATAAAAACATTGTAAATCTATTCGCCGATTATTTTAAGTCTGTGTATGAAGAGGATATACCTAGCAATGAAATTCCCAAATTCTCATCGAATCTTAGTCTGGATATATCTGAAATACGCATAGAAATTAAAGATATCAAAAACCATGTAAATTTGTTAGATGCTAGAAAAAAATGCAGGACCTGATAATATTCCACCTGTGCTAATTAAAGAATGTTTAAGCGGCTTAGCTGTTCCTCTTTTTCTAATTTTTAACCAGTCACTAGAGACAGGCAGTTTCCCTGATGCATGGAAACACAGTTTTCTTACACCCATTTTTAAAAAAGGGGACAAAACGGACATAACAAATTATAGACCAATATGTATCCAATCATCGATACCCAAGCTTTTTGAAAAAAGTGTTTTCCATAAAATATCCTCGAACATTAAAAAAATATAACTCCCCACAGACATGGCTTTTGTTCAAATAAATCTACACTCACCAATTTACTAATATACGAAAACTTCATATCTAAATCTTTAGCCAACAGGTGCCAGGCTGACTCAATATACACTGACTTTAGCAAGACCTTTTATAAGGTGTGTCGCAAAATACTAATTAATAAATTGGCGAAACTTGGAGTTTATGGTAGCTTATAAATTGGTTTGTTAGTTATTTGTCCAAAAGAATTCTTAGTGTGAAAATAAATGGCACACAGTCTTACAAATATATAGCAACAAGTGGAGTGCCACAAGGCTCCCATTTAGGGCTCATTTTGTTTATTATATTTATAAATGATATTGTTGATATACGATATTACTGACATAAATGTGCTACTGTTTGCCGATGACATGAAACTATATAAAGAAATTAACCACATTAATGATTGTATTGCACTTCAAACTAACTTGATATATCTTTTTGAATGGTGCTCTATCAACAAACTAGCATTAAACATAAATAAATGTCAGTTCATTTATTTTTCCAAAATAAATAATCATATTATTTTTCAGTATTCTTTAAATGATGAAAATTTGAATTGTGTTAGTGAAATTATAATTCTAGGCATTTTCGACAGTAAACTCACTTTTGTATATCATATTAAGAGGTAATAGCACCGGTGAGAAATCTCGACGGTAGGTATTTTAAAAGATTCTCGCTATCGCACCGCGCTCAAAAAAGAACTAGCTATCGATGTGTTGGTGAGACCACGTGAGTGTTTGGCTTGTACACCCTCTCGCCCCCTTTGCGTCTCATGCCTACCGTCTTTCGCCTCATACCGCCATATCCAACATTCTGTTTAGATAAAGCATGTTTCGACTTATTTCGTCGCTAATGAAGTTTTTGAATCGGCCTTGCGGTGTGACAGAAAAAGGGCCCATTATTTTTAAACGCACGAGGTCTGCTATTGTCGGTTATTTATAAATATCGTCGATAGGTATTGTAACAATGTCTTCTGTTCACGCTTATTACCGACAAATTACGAATTATTTTACTAGAACTCTATGTAGGTTAGTAGTTTTAAAGTTTTCACTGTATTTGCGTTTATAAATATGCAGTCAAACCAACTACATCGAATTATTATATACATACATATGATTATTCTCTATGATACATTAGTTATTATTGAAAATTAGTATTAACCTCTCAGGCCTCGGGCCTGTTTTTCGAAAAGTCAAAATATTTCCGCTTTCCAATAAATTCCAAATAACTTTAATATTTGTGAACGCATCCGAAAACTAAAAACTGTTTTTGAAAGATGATGAAATACGCTTTCAAATTTTATAATTCGAAATAAACATATAATTTTGTTTTTATTTTATTAATAACTAGCAGACCCGGCCACACGTTGCTGTGGCTAACGAAACACAACGCCATTTACCCAACCTTTATAAAATCCACACCATCCGCTCACCAGCTGCCCGCTGCGCGCTGCCCTTTGCCTAAATTGAATATTTGAATTTCTTGGCTTTTCTCTACTATAATAAGCATTTATTATACACATAAACCTTCCTCTTAAATCACTCTATCTATTGGTGAAAACCGCATGAAAATCTGTTGCGTAGTTTAAAAGATTTATGCGCACATACATTTTGAGCGACTTCATTTTATACTATGTAATGATGATGATACCACAAAACTTAAATTTCTACTCATATAATTTGGCACTTACCTATCTTATTACAAAAAAAAAACTCAAAAATGCATATGCAACAAAAATGTATTTTTGACCGATTATCTCTATCTCTACATATTATAAAGTCCCCCGCGCCATCTGTCTGTCTATTCGCGATAAACTCGAAAACTACTGAACGGATTTTCCTGCGGTTTTCACCAATATACAGAGTATTTCGTGAGGAAGGTTTAAGTATGCAATTTGTCAATGATTTGTGTAAATTGGTTGAAACATAACGATAATTGTTAGAAGTGTCGGAAATAAGTCCAGCCGCCTGGTAGCTTTCATCGAAAACGCTGCACAATCCTTTTGGGATATAACATATAACAAAACAATTAATGGTGGGATATTCCTCTTTTATAGATCTACAAAAAAGTCCGCGAAGGCATATATCTATCTTTTACGGATAGCTTACTATACACATTATATCTAAAATGCAATTGATAAGAATAATAAGATAAGAAGATAGAATGCGTATAGTAAAAGATAGATATATGCCATCGCGGACTTTTTTGTAGATCTATAAAAGAGGAATATCCCACCAAGCGTTGTTTTGTTATATCCCAAAAGGATTAGGCAGCGTTTTCGATGAAAGCTACCAGGCGGCTGGAATTTTTCCGACACTTCTAACAATTATCGTTATGTTTCAACCAATTTACACAAATCCTTGACAAATTACATACGTAAACCTTCCTCACGAAACACTCTATCTATTGGTGAAAACCGCATGAAAATCCGTTCAGTAGTTTTCGAGTTTATCGCGAACAGACAGACAGACAGACAGACAGACAGAAAGACGGCGCGGGGGACTTTACTTTATAATATGTAGAGATAAAAAAGGTTTAAAAATAGCCCACCTTAAGTTTTTTTCTAATTAAAATTACGATAACGAAAAAGATAAAAGCACTTACATATTTTATTAGACAATTAAATCTAAATGGATTTATTGTGTTGTGTGTATCATACGTGTGAGTTGACATGTTTGTAAATAATAATGTTTAAAATGTTAGATATATCGCTTGCTGAGGTTTGATTTGTACTCCTGTATTGTTGAGTTTCTTTAAGCAGTAAATACAAAAAAGGATGTGTTAGTTCGTTCAAAATTCAATAAAAAATGTTGGTCTTTTACCTATAGATAGATTTACCTACACATTTTTTTTAAATATTTATTACAGTCAGTTTGAAATAAAGGAAACAAATATATAATTTTTTTAAACTTCAAAACTTTTTATTTTTATTTTCAACTTTATAAAACCTTAAATTGTAATATTTAATTACATGAAGACAATATTAGCGAAACTTCAACCCAAGGCTTCAGGCCCAACTTCATAGTACAAAAAAAAGTGCAAAAATCACTTACTTCGCAATTTTTGCAATAAAATAAAAGCACTTAGAAAAAAAACCAACAACGCTAAAGGCTTTGTACCAGTTCACATAAGGAAAAAGGTTGAAGCAAACGTTTTACGTATGAGAAAAGCTATAGTTTGAGCAGTAAATTACAGAAAAGAGCAAGAAAACACGGCACAAAGTGATAAAGTAAAAAATCTGAAAATGGACAAAAAAATGCCGCAAACCATGTTTTTGGTGATCATACAAAATGTTCGTCATACTATTGCAAGTCGGAGAAGTATACTAATGATCCAAATTTAGTAAGCGATCTTCAAGATTGTGGAACAGGACTGATATTCAACAATTATTGTCGTCTCTAATAGCAAATGCAGAAAGTCTTATTATTAACGTGACAAATAACACTGTGGAGCAATTCAACAACGTTATAGCCAAATTTATAGGCGGAAAAAGAGCAAATTTTACAAAAATGGGATAACTTCAGCAGTTGAGCTTCTTGAGCAGTAACTTCGTGGAATAGTGAAATGACAACCCATTCACGAATACAAAAAAAATCCAAGGCCACAGTCCTGGCAACTACACGAAGCATTTTATTGAAAGAAAACGACGTTCGAAGGAGACAATACAGAGGTGTCGAAAAATAAAACTAAGGTATTACGAAAACACGACAGAAAAGAGAAAAAAAGTTGCAGGGCCTGATGAAAATTATGGTCAATTGGAATTAGATCCAGATATGGCAGCTGAATTATTTGAAACGATAAAGAGGAATTTTTCAAAGAATTATCTCCATCGAATAAGGATGAACTCGAAAGGAATACGGTGGGCCAAAGCAATAATAATTTGTGGACAATTGAAAGGCGTAAGCGGCTTACAGCTTCTAACTTTGGACAAAAATATGTAAGCTACGGCCAAAAACTTCAGTTGCGAGAGTATTAAACTCGCTACTGTACTCGCCATTTAAAGGAAATATGGCCACAAATTATGGGAAAGAAAATGAAAACCAAGCAATTGAGCAATTTACAAAAGAAACAAAATTAGAGGTATTCGCCTGTGGACTATTTATCGATGAAAACAAAAACTTTTTAGCGGCAAGTCCGGATGGCCTTTTTGGCAAGGATTCTATAATTGAAGTGAAATGCCCATATAGTATAGTAAATATGTCACCAGAAGAAGGATTTGAACAAAAAAAATTGATAACTGTAAAATTGAAGACAATGCTTCAACATTAAAACGGAATCACAATTACTTCTACCAAGTACAAGGCCAGTTACACATTACTCGTCGTAAATACTGTTATTTTGTCGTGTGGAGTCCTAAAGGTTTGCCGTATGAAAAAATTGAAAGGGACGATTCAATCTGGCAAAAAATTGAACCACTGTTAGAAAAACTTCTACCACCAATGCCTTTTACCAGAAACAATTGACGGTCGCATATCAAGAAATTTACCGGCGAGAGAAAGATCTAAATCATAAATTGTTTAAAATTCATTGTATAGTGGTAAAAAATTTTGTACAATAAAGTGTTTACAAACAAAAAATTTCAATTAATCCTTTATAGATAAATAAATAAATAAATACCATACCTTTTATAGATAAATACCTTTTATAGATAAATACCTCATACCTTTTATAGATAAATAAATAAATAAATAAATTAATCACTGAAGGCAATGTAAGCGACTCTCAACTAAAAATTTGAAACAGATTTTTTTTTAAAACATAAACCTCACATTGGAGGCACCGAGGAAAAATAATCGCTCAGGGACTTTGTTGGAGAAGTTGTTGGACATCATTGGAGAAGCTGTGTGGAGGGTATTTTTAGGATAAGGAAGGAAAGGAAGTTTTGGGTAGGGAAAAGGTAGGTAAAAGTATGAAATGATGGTGGAGAGTCCAGCTGTAGAGATCAAAAGATCTTCCTCTTCCAGTTTCTCCCAATCCGGCCCGCCACGCAGTAAGTGGACAAAATTATCCGCCACCAAAACCCATGCAGACCTCATCCGTGAACCCGGGAACCCAGGCTCTGTCACCAAACATAGAGGACCACTTGCGGTGACCAAGTGGCGGGGGTGTTGGTTATCCAATAAATGGTTCCCGGGGCGATGGTACCTAAAACGCCTCCCAAATTGAAAATTTATTATAGTACTTGACATAAAAAAATTTAATTTTGCACAATTTTAGTATGAAAGCTCGGTCAGTATTGGTATACCGCGATGAGTCACTAAACAGAAAAAAAACGAATAAAAAATATCGATTACTCGGGCAAGGACAACACTAGTCTACCGATAAAATTCTTTACATCACTACTTCGCATTATATGTATGTATTTGTCAAAACCCACGTTCCCCGGCCCCCCTCAGGAGAAATGAGCGAAAGGGACACCTGCACGTCGGGCCGAAAATACCTAAATAAAATCTTCGAAATCGATGTTTTGTATTCCCCATTTTTCTTCTCCAAAACTGGACGGATTTAAAAAATTTTTTTAACTAACTGTATTAAAAGAAAATATTCTATGTCGGTACGTTTTGCTTTTTTTCAAAATACATTGTTTAGTTTGTATACTGAACGTTTTTTGACGGCGTTTAAATTAGGCAATTTTATTCATTTTTGGAAGGTCGTAACTTCTATGAGAAGTAAATTATCAAAAAAAACAAAACGTACCGACACGCTAGTGGTCAATATCTATATTATGTAAAAAAAAATTTTGCTCTAGGGTCAAAATCCAGAGAGATAAACGGGAATACGTTTGTATAGAAAAGCGCAGCTAGTATTTCCTCTTAAATAAGTTCTAAAGACTCTTGGCTTTGTTTTGAGAGCTGCAAAAGATTTCAATGATTTAGACACATTTATTATGTTATATAAAACCCTTGTCAGATGCCAACTTGAATATAACTGTACGTTATGGTCTCCCTTTTACAACATTCATTCAGACAGCCTTGAAAAGATTCAACGGAAGTTTCTAAGGTTTATAAACTATAAATTGCATATTCCAATACTAAACATTGATTACAATTGCCTCCTGGATAAAACGTCTCTATTGAAACTTTCCGAAGAAGAATAAGCACAAATTTAATACTATTACATAAAATACTGCATTACAAAATTGACTCTCCTGAATTACTTCAATTTATCAATGTCCATGTTCACCAAAAATCATGTCGACATTTATTACCCTTCTACTTCAATAAACCAGGACACTAGCTTATCAAAATTCTCCGTTTCCGAGACTTCAGTCTCGGAAATAAATATTCTAATCTAGGTGATATATTTCATCTTAAAACTAATCAGTATAAATGTTATATATTCTATCACTTTTATTCTTCTAGGCACAAATAGATTTACATAATTTCTTCATTTTTTGTTTATGTTGAATATGAGACTTCTTATCATTTTTAGATAATATTTATTTTTATTTTATTATTTGTTTTGTTGTTACATTGTGTATTTTCTTTTCTCATTGTATTATATTTTCTTCATTGTTTGTTAGTCAACTTATAAATTATAATGTAAAAGCCCATGAGGGCGTGTAATCTTCTCTGTATATAAAAATGAATCTCCGAAATGTATGTACGCGCATAACCTCCGAACGACTGCACCAAATTGTATAATTCTTTTTTTTTTATGTTCGTTAATGTCAGGACAAGGTTTGTATAAAACTACTGGTGAGCTCTGGCATTATGAAATTTGTATAAAAAAATGCATTAGTTGGCACGCGAGCTATTTGAAAACTGAATGTATGGAATGCGGGAGCGGGGAGGGGGGGGGGAGGGGGAGGGGGAATTCGGGAGGGGGGTTCACGGGAAAGGGGGAGAGGAGTAGGGAGAGGGAAGGTTGAGGAGGCGGAGTGGAAACACGTGAGGGGAAGGGGACGCGGGAGAGGAAGGGGAGGCGGAAGGGGAACGGGACAAATGGGAAAGGACACGCAGGGAGAAACAATTTCTTTATTAAATGGCATAGCAACGCTTGCCGGAACCAGCTAGTAAATAAATAAATAGAAATTACAAAAAATCATTTAAAATTTTTTGAAAACAGTTATTAGTTTACATTTTGTTTCCAAATTGTAAAATTTAGTTTATCAATCATGTGTTCACTTTAAATGATTGTTTTGTAATAATTAATCGATTTTTTTTCTTTACATAAACTTATTTGTACCGTAAAACTCCAAAAGTTTTTTTTTAAATTGTTAATTTAGAAATCACCGTAATACACACCTTTAAAAAGAAAATTTATCTTTATTGATAATATTCCCATTTTTTAAGTTAAAATTCAAAATTAAAAACAAATTCAAAACTATTGCTTCACTCTAACCGAGCAAATTCTGATGGAAAACATGTTAAATTAAATGTGCAAACACCAAGCTTTTGAACAAGTTAATGGTCTACCATGTAGATTACTTTTGAATTCAGTTAGAAGTTTGAACCTCCATAATATTAGTTGGTTTATTGTTTCAACTAGCGATGGGCATGATGCATATAATCTAATAGTCGAATTACGTTTAAAGTTAGTCGCTTAACAAATAGTTCGTGCATCCTCTACTAAATGCCGAACTACAGCGGGGTAATTAAATAAAATCCACACGTTTCTTCTATAAAAACAATTAGTCTTTTATTGGGTGGGTACAATCAATTACACAAGTAGCCAGTTCAATAATCGTAAAAACAGTAGTAACTTTAACGTACTAACTACAACAGTAGCTTTATGATTATTATTATTATAATAACTCCAAAGGACACTAATTATCCTTTATTACCTACTCGTCGCTTTATACAAAAGGTTCATGGGTGCCTTGAAGCCGCGCGAGCTGATCTCAGAAGGCAGACTTAAACTTTTACGATCACACACGACATTTTATGGGTCGATCCTTATGTGAAAAAACCCTAGCGGCGGGATGCCACCTCTGGCCAATAGGATCCCTCGTCCCTAAGAGACAGAAATGCAAGGCAGAAAAAGTATTCGAGCGGGAAACACTTCTCAAATACGATAAAAATAATTATATGTATATTTTTGAATGTAGCTATTACTTTGTGGTTATCCATTATAGAAAAATGAAACAATTCAACTTTGTATAAACCACTTATATAATGCGCAAATCCGACCGTCAAGTTGCTAGTTACTAATCTACATTATTAACTAGCAACGGCTCCACCCCTACCATAATAAATCATTGTTCGAAACTGTCAAATTAGTATAAGCTTTCCCTGACGAAGGAACGTTTGTTCCGAAACCGGTCGGATTTGCACATCAAATAAGTGGTTTATACAAAGTTGAATTGTTTCATTTTTCTATAATTATATGTGTTACAGTACGATCATACAATCTATTGAATGGGTAACAAATCCATGTGGAGAAGTTTTACCAAGCCATAAAAAACACTCTGTAAAGTTTTTTATTGTTAATGCTTGTAAGAACAGCTGTAGTGTCCATTTAATAAACGGTGAAACGACAAAATATCTGTGTGAAGATAAACACACCCGCAACATTCTTATAAAATTATTATGAAGGTCCTCAAAACTTTGTATGTTTTGTGCCCCTCTGCTATAATGAACCATGTTTTGGTAATGATAATATTGAATTTATCTCAGCATTCTGTAGCATAATGTTAAATTAAATCTGAAACATTTTTCGGTTGAGTTTCGCCAATATTGTCTTCATTAATTAAAAACTACAATTTGAGGTTTCACTCCCGTTAAAAATAAAAATTACGAATAAGAAATTGGACTTTTTAGCATTTTTTTAATTACTATTAGGCTAACTTGAAATTGGACTTTTTACCATTTTTTAATTACTATTAGGCTAACTTGAAATTGGACTTTTTACCATTTTTTTAATTACTATTAGGCTAACTTGAAATTGGACTTTTTACCATTTTTTTAATTACTATTAGGCTAACTTGAAATTGGACTTTTTGCCATTTTTTAATTTCTATTAGGCTAACTTGAAATTGGACTTTTTACCATTTTTTAATTACTATTAGGCTAACTTGAAATTGGACTTTTTACCATTTTTTTAATTACTATTAGGCTAACTTGAAATTGGACTTTTTACCATTTTTTTAAATTAATATTAGGCTAACTTATAATTGGACTTTTTGGCATTTTTTAATTACTATTAGGCTAACTTGAAATTGGACTTTTTACCATTTTTTTAATTACTATTAGGCTAACTTGAAATTGGAATTTTTACCATTTTTTTTAATTAATATTAGGCTAACTTGAAATTGGACTTTTTGGCATTTTTTAATTACTATTAGGCTAACTTGAAATTGGACTTTTTACCAATTTTCTATTTATTATTTGGCTAACTTGAAATTGAACTCTTACCATTTTTTTATTTACTGTTTGTGCTAACAATAATCTGATCCTGATCCCAATATTGGCAATGTCGTCTTGTATGTATTTCAGTTAGTTAGTTAGTTGCTGAATACTTTACGAATGTAAAATCGCACTTTCAAAATCTATATATTTTTATATGAACACCCCTCAAGAGTCCCAACTATTCCCAACCGCTTAGAACCAGCGAGACTATGGCATCCCCAATTAGGTTATGTTGTGAGCCTGAAGGTAGTTGGGAGGGGAAGAAGATTGGGAAGAGGAAGGTAGGGAAGTACCTGGCTATTCCGATCTGGTCACCAAATACAGCTAAAGCCATTTGAAACAACGTTTTAATTCTGACTGGGTGATACTGAGGGTGTCTACCACTCTGGAACGTGCCGCAAATATAACGTACATCATTTTCAATAATAAAATTATGATATAGCACAAATCAATCAAATAAATTTTAATTGCACAGGCCGGGATTTGAACCCGCGACCTTTGGATCGCCATACCCCTCGACCACGGTGGATGGGTATGAAGCTCGAATAATGATAAATGACATTCTTAACAAAGGATCCCAATATTAGCATTTTTTTTTTATTACATGAGCTCCACACACGAGGCCCTGAGGAAAATAATTTCCCTCAGGGCCTACATCGTCTTTGGGGATGCTGTGTGGAGGGTTTTTTTAAGGAAAATAAGGAGAGGAGAGTTCATGGAAGGAAAAGGGTTTAAGGGGTGGGTAGGAATCTGGGGTTCAGTATGTCCTGGTCATCCGCCTCCAAGACCTAGACAAACCTCACCCCCATGAACCCGGGCACCCCTGCTAAGTCACCAAACGTAGCGAACCACTTGGGGTGACCTATGGCAGAGGTGTTGGTTATCCAATAAAGGTTCTCGGGGCGGTAGTAACCATTCCCGCCTCCCAAATTGAATTGCGTTGTCGTTTTGCAAATATTTTTCACATAGAAGTAAATTGTTCTATACGAATCTTAGTATTTTTAAGTAACTCGAAAGAAACAGGGTTATACGGTATCATGTCTGCCCTGATGATGGAAACTATAACGCTGAACCTGTCCGCTTGTTTAGGATTAAATACATTCCAAAACACGTTATCGCGTTAAGGGGTGTTTAGACATCTAATATAACCGCTAGCAGGTATCTGTTGAACCGCGAGCGCTTATGTTTCGTGCCGTTCACACGGCGCAGATAAAATATTTCTTCCTATGGTAGGAGAGGGGGTCGGTTGAATTAGCGAGCGGCTACGGAGTGCGCATTTTTCGTACTGAATCTATCAACTTGACATCTGTCACCCACCGGTCTTGGCAGCTCCGTAATTAAAATGACCCCCTCTCCTGTTTTCGTCGGAGTGGGGGGCGCTTAACTGTTGGCATATCGCCTCAGGAGCGGTTACGGCGTAAGATGTGCATTGTCTATGGTTGATGTGCGCATAAGGTGCTCAGGTGTGAACGGTCCGAAGGGATTATATGGAGAGCGATATGTGGCGTGCTATGATCTTTTATATTTATATGCTCAATGTGAACGAGCTCTTATACTTTTATAAGACCAAAAATGTCCCAGAGCGACCTGTAAAATTTTAAAAGCTATATAATATGCTATCATTAGCTGGGGATCCACATACAAAACTAATCTTTCCCCAATTGAAGTTGTGCAGAGGCTAATAATTAAAATCATATTGAAAAAACCTTCTGACTATCCAACGGATCAATTATTTAAGGAATTCCAAGTACCATCTTTCAAAGATCTATACAATAGAAATGCATTGATTCAAACTATAAAAGAAAAAGAAAAATATCAATTTATAACTGAAAACCGTACTAGACATAAATATATTTTCTCATGCCCAAAATTAAACACTTCCTTTGCACAAAATTATTATACTTATCAAGGAAGACTTATTTTCAACCGATTACCGGATGAAATTAGAAAAATTTATGATAAAATCCAATTAATAAACACTGTTAAAAAATATTTTAAAGATAATATAAAAAAAAAAAAACTAAAAAGAAAGTTTCCGACTAATCTAATCTCAAGAACAACTACTTATAACTCAGTTTCCAAGTGATACTCTGTTCTTCAAATAAGTTAAATTTTGTATTGTTTTTAGCAACTATTTACATATCACCGAACTTACAACTTATTGTTTTTACATTCACATTGTAATTTAAGAACTTAAATATAGCATTAAAAATGTACACTACTCTTCCAGACACAAGCTAATGCTTCCATGGAAGAGTGGTATTAACGTATTTTAAAATGAACATGTACGCAAATTACTACATTATCTAAATGTATATTATATTTTATATGCTAAAATAAATAAAAAAAATAAAAAAAAATAATAAAAAAAATATCTCTCTTTCTCTCATGCAAACAAATGTATTTTTCTTTTAACCAGAAAGAGAAGGAAATAATGCTTCTTATTGTCTTTGAAACATGAAAGCTATCTTGTATAGATATTTTACAATCTCGATCCAAAGTGACGGTTTCAGAATTTACGCTCCAAACCGAGGCTTCCGGATTGTGAGGTGCGAATATATTGAACCAAGCAGACGGGTTAAAAGCTAGCTAAAGAAGAAGGAAGTGTAACCCGGCATAACAACAAAAAAATTAATCACGATAATACTTGTTCGTTAGGTAGGTTAGGTCACCTAAATATAGATCAATTTGCTGATGCTGCACAAATAAATCAAACTTGAAAAAGTTGTTTGCGCAAAAGCCATCATTTTGAAATCATAATGTCAAATAGTTAATCTTGAATTATGGTAAAATCTCAGAATTTTTCATTAATCCATCAATCGCGCTTGAATAAAAATTGTATTTCCCACTCGGGTGAAATTGTGTGATAAATAATGCTCGTAGGTACTCGTACTTCATCATTTCTTTATTTCATCGCTACATCAGCAGGTAAGTACATCGGTGACCTGATTTTTTCGTGTGAATACAAACTGATGAATACGGTCATCTGAGGGCGTGTTTTCATCACAAAGGGGAAAAACAAGCTGGAGTTATTATTGTTCGTAAGCCGTTTTGTTTTCTACGAAACGCCTGAATATTTCTTTCATGCGCCATTTTAGCTGAGCTCTTGTTACCGTGTTACACTTTACATTTTTATTATGGTAGAGGCAGCTAGTTAAAAGATTTTAGTTACCATTTTAAAAAATATTTAAAAGGAGGAGAAACAGAATGGCCTGGACAGGAGACCCTGAAGAAAATAATTTCTGTGTCATTTTTGGGGTTGCTGTGGGGCGGGTATTTTTGAAAAAATATGGAGAGAAAGTTCTGGGAAGGAAATAAATGATGGATGGGGAATATTGTGTGACTCCAAAATGCCTATAAAACTGAAGGGAAAAATATACCAGACCATTGTAAGACCCGCAATAATGTATGGCTCCGAATGCTGGACTATGTACAACTCCTACACTAGGCAACTTGAAACAGCAGAAATGCGAATGCTTAGATGGTCGGCAGGAGTATCATTAAAAGATAAGATCAAAAGTTCACGCATTCGTGGTAGCCTGGGTGTCACAGACATAAATAGCAAGCTGGAAGAACGACAATTGAGATGGTATGGACATATAAGACGGAGACCATCAGACCACACAGTGAGGCAGGCAATGTCTATGGAGCTTCATCGACAGTCATCCAAAGGAAGACCGAAGAACTCCTGGACGACTCAATGTTCCAAAATTCTTCGGAGAAACGGCCTGGATGAAGGCGATACCCAGAACAGAAGATATTACAACCTGAGAACGAGAAGAGCCGACCCCAACAGCCTACCTAGGCAATGAGTTGGGACAGCGCAAAGGAAGAAGAAAAGGGTAGGAATCCGGGAGTCAGTGTGTCCGGGAATATCGAACTTATGAGACCATCCCTCCCACTGCTATGCAAGGCGATGTTCCGAGTGAGTCCGGCTGGAGAGGTCGAAGCGACTACCTCAGCCATTCTCTCCATGCAGCTGGTGGGCAGACGCATCTTTTTCTTTTTTTTTTTAAGAAAGACAAACATAACTGGGTTACGAATAACTCAACAATGTTTAAAAATCTCCTACTACCATCACCGAAAGCCGAAAATGTTGCTTGTATTGTGATGGAGGACTTAGCCAGCCGAGGAATTGAACACGCGACGCCCGGTTGGGATCCAAGCGCTATGCCCACTCAATCACTGACCAGTCATCTGCCGCCATCGGACAAAGCTCACCCAGTAAACCCGGGCACTTCTGTTAAGTCACCAAACGTAGCGAACCATATAGTTGTCATACAATAAATGCTCATACCCGCCACCCAAATTATGGCAAATATAATGTAATATAACAATAAATAATTTAATCTCATTTGAATATTTAATCTCATCGACATTTGAACGCTCCCCGTTAAATGACAATTCTCGGCCCGTTTAAGCATTTGATCAAAATATGATCAGTTGTAAAGCATAACTGTGATACTTATATGCTTATCAGTCATTATAAATCGACCACGATTAAATCAAGAGCTGAAGTGGGCTAAAAATCAGTATTAACATAGGACTGTTCAAAAGTTCCAAATTGATGTTGACTAGGTGTTGATAATTTTTTAATAGATATTAGATTTTGACATAACTCAAGCAAAGTGAAACAAGTCGGTAGAATACAGTTTTTCCAAGATATTTTTTTTTTACATTATCACTTCCGTTGTTCCGTTATATCTTAGTATATAAAAATTAACGGTACTTTGTTTATCCCTTATGCGTTCTTAAACCATTCATCCGATTGTGATGAATCTTTTGTGAGTTATTGTGCTCATGCCCACAAAGGTTTCCATATATAATAGTAAGCTCTGGCGTCATGAAATTATTTCCTGTAATATTAATCCGGTTGCGATGAATCTTTGATGACTTGTTGTGCACATGCTCATCAAGATTTATATATATATACCTAGCTGGTCCCGGCATGCGTTGATATGCCATTTAATAAAGAAATTGTTTCTCCCTGAGTGTCCTTTCCCATTCGTCCCGTTCCCCTTCCGCCTCTCCTTCTTCTCCTGCGTCCTCTTCCCCTCTCGCGTTCCCACTCCGTCACCTCCACCTTCCCTCTCCCCACACCACTCCCCCCCCCCTTCCCCCGTCCCGCGAACCCCCCTCCCGAGTTTCCCTTCCCCCTCACACATCCCCTTCCCCTCCCTCGTTCCCCTTCCACCTTCCCCGCCTTCCCTCTTCCCTTTCCCGCTCCGTCGTCCCGCCAACCCTCCTCCCGCGTGCCACGTATTTTAAATTTGGTACCTAAAATATCTAAAATTCTTGATTCAATTCAAACTATTAGGGGAGTACCTACCTACTTTAAATAAATTTATCAACTTAAAGATTTTCAAAAATAGAATCCTGATTTAACAATCATTGTTTTGCAAAATGTCATTCTCAAACACGCGAACTGTCAAACGTGCGATAGTCGTTAGGTTTTCTGAAATTTTCCAATTTTCTGCGCAATTTTCTTAATTTTTCTCTCCGTAAGAACCATCCTCGTACTTCAAGGAATATTCTAAAAAAAGATTAGCAAAATCGGTTCAGCTGCTCTCGAGATTTGCGCTTAGCAACACATTTAGCGATTCATTTTTATATATAAGAAGATGGTGAGCTAAGGTATCACGAATTTTGAATAAAAATTTACAATATCTGGCGCGAGTTATTTAAAAAATATGTGTAATTCATATAGTTTAGCGGCAGGGGGCGAAGGCGTGAGATAGGGGCAATCCGGGAGGCGGAAAGGGCAGGTGGATGGAGAACGCAGAAAATTATTCGCGTGTGCACTATACGGAAAAACAATGTATGTCCAAAGTATGTACTTCAGTACAAAGAAATAAAACACAAACATTGTCTTTCTTTGAGAGGCATTGCAACGCATGCCGGGTACTATCTAGTTACAATATGAAATGAATTGTTTTCAAATTTTCCCTGTTAAGAGCGTTTAACTAACTAGCCAGCGGCCGAAAATCCACATTTCGTCGAAAGTTGTTCTTACGATCGTGCAGGGCGGTTACAATGAAAAAGATTAATTATTCTCCGTACCAGCTTTTCAAAATTATAACTCAATATCGATTTTATTTCGTTCCAAATTTGATTTAATTTATACCTACATCTAAAAATGCTGAAATTCGTGATTTTTTTTCCATGAGCTCCACACAGGAGGCCCTGAGGAAAATAATTTCCATCAGGAAAATAATTTCCATCAGGGCCTATGCCATCTTTGGGGATGCTGTATGGAGACAAACCTCACCCCATGAATCCGGGCACCCCTGCTAAATCACCAAACGTAGCGAACCACTTGGGGTGACCTATGGCAGAGGTGTTGGTTATTCAATAAAGGTTCCCGAGGCGGCGGTACACATTCCCGCCTCCCAAATTGCTATAAATAATGATAAAGCTATCAAAATAATGTACTTTTTGTAGTTATTTTTTGATCATAAGTATTTATCGTTTTTCAATAATGTCTAAGTTAAATAAGAATGTTAAAAAAATCTGAAATATATTAGTTTGTAGGTGCGCAAATAAATACACAAACAGACCAATTTTTGTCAAGAAACACATTTACGCATATATTTTTTAATGATTTTATTTAAACTAAAATTAAAATTCTAAAACATGCGATACCCAGATAATGTATTTATTTATTTTACTGTGTGATTATATGATTTGAAATGGGTGTGGTATAATACAAAATCTTTTTTGAAAATTTAACAAATCTGCTAACGACCAATGGTATAACCTTATTATACTAAAATTTAACATTTTTTCTCAAAATTTAAAACATGTGAATGCTAGATAAAAGAACAATCTTTCGAAATCCATTTATAATTTTTTGTGGAAAAGAGTCAATACGTCTAAAATCTGATTTAAAAATGACATATTTCTGGTTTTCTCTGGTAATACCCTCTTAAAAATTAGATAATCAACATAATGGTGATAACTTTTCTAACACGAAATATTCTAATCTGGTTTTATTACAACGAGAGACGTCACTAATGTTGAACAATTCTGCGTTAGTGCCACATCATAATTCAGCTTTTGCATAATTAGTAGACGTGCCTGCAGCGGTGGCAGATATGAAGTTAATTAGAACCGAAATTTTGTGAGGAAATTTCAGAAAATCTCTGGGGCTTTTTTTACATTACCTCCACACAGGAGGCCCTGAAGAAAATAATTTCTCTCAGGGCCTATGTCATCTTATGATGTGTGAAGGGTATTTTTGGAGAAAGGGGGTATAGAGAGTTCAGGGAAGGAAAAGGGTGTTTCCCCTTTACACCTTTCCTTTATTGAAATCTTGGGGTCAATTTGTCCATGGGTGGTCGAGAGGGACGTCTGGAAAGTTCAAAAGATCTCCCTCAACCAGTCTCTCCCCGCCCGGCCCGCCTCGCAGTACGTAGGCAACGCATCCGCCGCCAAGATCTAGACACAGCTCACCGCTCAGGCCATAAACCCGGACACTATTTTTTGCATTAGCTCCACACAAGAAGATCCGAAGAAAACAATTTCCCTCGGGGTCTATGTCATCTTTCGGAATGCTTTCTGTTTCTTACCTTATTTTTAGGGGAAAAACAGTAAGAAAGTTCAGGAAAGGAAAGGGATATGAGGGGTGCGTAGGAATCAGTGTGTTTAGAAGTGACGGTTGTGGAAATTCACTCATCCCACTGCGGTGCAAAGTGATGGATCGAGATAGTCCAGCTCAAAGATATTGAAATATAAGTAGATGTGCTATCTGCAGTTTTTACTAGGTGGGACTGCGCTTATTGTTTACCAATTAACAAATAAATGTCGGCGATATTGTTTACCAATTAACAAATAAACTAAATGAACGAATAATTAACGAATAAACCAAACGAACGTTAAACTAAATGAACGAATTCTTTCCGTATTCAAACTATATTGTTAATGCACATCTTCAAAAAATCAACGAAATGAACAAATTATTTTCGTATGCAAACTATTCTAATTAGGGCGTACTCCGCCGACAGTTTCGCGGACACCATAGCATATCTCTTCTGTATTTGAATATCTTTGGTCCAGCTGGAAAGTTCAAAAGGTTTCCCCCAACGAGTTTCTCCCGATTCGGGCTACCACACAGTAGGTGGGCAAATAAACGCATCCGCCTCCAATACCTAGACAAACCTCACCCCTGAACCTGGGCATCCCTGCTAAATAACCAAACGTAGCGAACCACTTGGGGTAGCCTATGGCAGGGGTGTTGGTTATCCAATAAATAGTTCCTGGGGCGGTGGTACCCGTAACCTCCTCCCAAATTGAAAACGCTTAACTTTCGTACCGCAATAAAACTTTAAA
Source organism: Limnephilus marmoratus (assembly GCA_917880885.1). NCBI lineage: Eukaryota > Metazoa > Arthropoda > Insecta > Trichoptera > Limnephilidae > Limnephilus > Limnephilus marmoratus. Next base: position 19,174,343 of record OU862921.1, on the reverse strand, counting down.
GAAAATAGATTTTATGTTGTATTTTAATGATGGTTGCCTTTGATAAAAATAGAATATGTTTATATTAGACCACACGAAGGGAACTTTTTAAGTTTAATAAATGAAAATTAAATAAAATGGTTTCTCTTTAGATATGATTTTAGATTTTCACGGCCAAAAATTTTATGGTTATTTCCTTTTGGGGTATTATGCCGTGTTGCGCTACCTCCTCCTTTAGCCAACGTTTCGGACAGCGTTACAGTGTCCATCATCAGGGCAGATGTGTAAATGTTAGAGATGAAATGTGTGCTTAAGTTCTTCGAAGCAATACCGTGTCGCCAGCACCAATCCACTGCGGGCTGGCATTACAGTATACTTCAAGATGGTTTTTTGCATTTACCTTTGGTGTAGCCGTCAATTACCGGATACCAAGAACTATTGAGCTTAGCTCCGTCGTCTCTATTAATGTTAATAGGATTTTTATGAATTTCAATTGCCTCTGTAATTAAGCGTGCTCTATAGGTTTTGGGTCTTCCCAGGACTTCAGGAACAAATCCGAAGTAATGGCCGGTTTCAATCAAATGCTCGGCGATTGCCGATTTGTCAGGGTGGCCAAGTTTACATGCTCGAAAGTGTTCCGATATCCTTTTGGAGATCGTCCGCTCTGTCTGGCCAACATAGACCTTATCACATCCGGAACAGCTGAGTTTATATACTCCATCTGTTTCCAGAGGAAACTTGGTCTTTGCAGACCTCAGTAGGTCTTGTATTTTGGTCGTGGTTCCGAAGACAGTCTTGATGCTTTCTTTCCTCAATAGTCTGGCAATTCTGTCTGTCACATTGTGAACATAAGGTAGGAAAGCACAGCCTTTAGACTCTTGTTCAATTCTGTCTTCGTTTGGTGTAGATTTGGCTCTTATTATTTGCCTTGTCTGCCTTGCCGGGTAACCGTTACGCTCCAGTGCATCGGTGAGCTTAGTAAGTTCCGCTCCGATTTTTGTTTCTTCGCATATTCTGGTCGCTCGGGTTACCAGCGTATGGATAAGTCCTCTCTTAAAAGGGCCAAAATACCCCGCCCAAACATCACAAAAGGAGAGTTTGTGGCCTTAAAAGAATTGCGCGCCAATGAGGAAATCTTAGTTCTGCCTGCCGACAAAGGTAATGCCACTGTGGTGATTAATACGGTAGACTACATCAAAAAGATGGAAGACCTCCTGTGCGATGCCGGCACTTACAAGAAGATTAAAAACAACCCCACAAATAAGATTGACTTGAAGACAAGAGAGCTAGTTAAAGCTTCCAGTATTAGGAAAGAGGATCGATCTGGGTTTTTCGTAAAAGCCTCCAGAACACCTGCCCTATACGGTCTTCCGAAAATTCACAAAAAGGATATACCAATGAGACCGATTGTCAGTGCTATTGGTGCACCTACTTACAAACTGTCCCAATACCTATCTAGACTACTGCAGATGCAAACTGGAAAAACTGAATCCTGGATTAAGGATTCCACAGATCTGATCAGTAAACTTAAGAAGGTTAATACTGATGAAAGGGATATTCTTGTCAGTTTTGACGTAGTTTCTCTTTTTACGAATGTGCCTCTAGAAGACTCCATGACAATGCTCAGGGAGATATATGAGGAAGACATTTGCAAACTTTTTGAACACTGTCTCAAAACAGGATATTTTGCATTTCAGGGTGAGCTTTTTGAGCAAGTGGAAGGAGTTGCGATGGGCAGTCCGTTGTCGCCAGTTCTAGCTAACTTCTTTATGGAGAAGTTTGAAGAAGTGGCACTTGACACAGCTTCGGCTGTTCCAAAGGTATGGTGGCGTTATGTCGATGATGTTTTCGCCATTTGGCCTCATGGAATAGAGAAACTAAACGAATTCCTAGACCATCTTAACTCACTTCACAGTAAAATTAAGTTCACAATGGAGTTGGAAAATAACCACAAAATCCTGCCTTTTCTAGATGTGGAAGTGATGCGAAAAGAAGATGGTAGCCTAGGACACACAGTGTATAGGAAACCAACTCATACGAATCGGTATCTACATGCTGATTCGCATCACCACCCAGCGCAGAAGAGAGGACTTATCCATACGCTGGTAACCCGAGCGACCAGAATATGCGAAGAAACAAAAATCGGAGCGGAACTTACTAAGCTCACCGATGCACTGGAGCGTAACGGTTACCCGGCAAGGCAGACAAGGCAAATAATAAGAGCCAAATCTACACCAAACGAAGACAGAATTGAACAAGAGTCTAAAGGCTGTGCTTTCCTACCTTATGTTCACAATGTGACAGACAGAATTGCCAGACTGTTGAGGAAAGAAAGCATCAAGACTGTCTTCGGAACCACGACCAAAATACAAGACCTACTGAGGTCTGCGAAGACCAAGTTTCCTCTGGAAACAGATGGAGTATATAAACTCAGCTGTTCCGGATGTGATAAGGTCTATGTTGGCCAGACAGAGCGGACGATCTCCAAAAGGATATCGGAACACTTTCGAGCATGTAAACTTGGCCACCCTGACAAATCGGCAATCGCCGAGCATTTGATTGAAACCGGCCATTACTTCGGATTTGTTCCTGAAGTCCTGGGAAGACCCAAAACCTATAGAGCACGCTTAATTACAGAGGCAATTGAAATTCATAAAAATCCTATTAACATTAATAGAGACGACGGAGCTAAGCTCAATAGTTCTTGGTATCCGGTAATTGACGGCTACACCAAAGGTAAATGCAAAAAACCATCTTGAAGTATACTGTAATGCCAGCCCGCAGTGGATTGGTGCTGGCGACACGGTATTGCTTCGAAGAACTTAAGCACACATTTCATCTCTATTTACACATCTGCCCTGATGATGGACACTGTAACGCTGTCCGAAACGTTGGCTAAAGGAGGAAGTAGCGCAACACGGCATAATACCCCAAAAGGAAATAACCATAATGGTTTCTCTTTAGTTTTATGCTTTATTATGATGTTGAAAAAAAGATTGTCGGTAATTAATATTAAATATTATCTTCGATGGTAAGTCATAATAAAGAGTCATAATTAATTACACTTTTTTTTATTTTACCTACTTCCCTTTTACCGTTTTCGAGCGATGTCTCTCATAATACTAGACTTCAGTTGAAGGTTCATTACACTCATTAACACCTTTCAGACCTGAATTGAAACTGGCAGTCTTAATTACGAATCGCTTGAATATTTTTAATTGTAGTCTGTTTTTTTTTCTAAAAGACGCTAGAGTCACCCTAATTTAAAAAAAAAAAAAATAATGGCGTGTTTCACAAAATGACAATCATGCATTTTATAATGAACGCAGGTACAATATTGCATTTAAGATATTACATTTTTATTTTAAATCATATATAAGAAACAAACTCATGAACACAACAAACAAACTAGTATGCCTGCACAATAAACACACCGTCCATAATATTTTTAAAAAAATGCAAAACACACTCGTGCACACAATACATAAACTCAACTCACCCGACAAACAAACCTATGTACACAACAAACAAACCTGCGAACATAAAAAAAAACCTGCGTATACAATAAACAAACCCGTGTACACAATAAACACACCCACAATAAATAAACTCGTGAACACAAGATCAATCACTGAAATAAAACAATAACCTTGTTAACCACGAAATATGATTAATTTCGTGGTTGAATGGTATTTATGTTGTGAGAGTGGATTGTTATGTTTGTGTAAAAAATGATTGGCGAAGGACCTTGATTTTGTGTTACTATCACTGCTTAAAAATGATAAAAATACATGTTGCATAGAAAGGAGAGGACTCACCGGAAAAGGATAAGAACTCGTAGGCTGGCAATGCACTTGTATGCTTCCTTTCCCCATCCAACAGGAACAAAATAGTAATAGGCGTGAGGTTCGTTTATTTTATAATACACGGCGGAGTTATTTTAATGGCGATTGACCGATAGCGGAAGCACAATGCTATATGTTACGGCGGGAGTTTATTGCAGACTGAGTAAGATTGGCGGGTAGGCAAATAGGGATGGGTAGGAAAAGGAACTTGCAACAATATTAATACCAATTCCAAGCAGTGACAGTATGTATGCGTGCTATGTAGGTGTGTGTATGTGTAGGTATATGTATGGGCGTGACCAGTGGTTATAAACAAAATTTTGTTTTATTTCATTAATATGTCAAAATGGTCAAACCGCAAAACGACCGCTTTCTACCAGAAAAACGAAACCAGTTGTTAAAATAAATCTTTCATGACAAAGTTTGTGTGTTTAAACACTTAATTCAGATTAAAAATCGTCGATGATTTGAAAGTATCCCCGCTCCCTCACGGACCGGTAAGGAGTCGACATTGATTTTACTGTAAGAAAGCACGATACCGAGATTGCCCTATTCCAAATATTTTGGTAGCTTTGAAAAATCCCGTTCACACAAATATTTATGGAAATCATCAACCTACCAAACCAACAGAACGTTTATCTCAATATAAACACTTAGGGAATTGGGTTAACGACAAATGGGATCCATCTCAAGAACTAGGGGTATTGAGAGTACCAAAAGCGTCCGCATTAAGTTGAAGAGACTATTTTGTAATGTAGACCGTAGACTCATTTTCCGAAAAATAAATATTCAAGAAGTATTCAACTCTTGGGATTGTACTTACTGTCTTTTAATGTGTAATCTTCACATCACCATATTATTTGGTTGTTCTATTCCTTACGTTTCCTTCCTTTTCAGTTGAGTTTTTCATCTGCAATTTCTTTCCACTTTTCAAAATTGCTTGATTGAATGATGTACAATGTAATAAAATTGTACGTTTCTAATTTATAATATCTTATACATTTTAAATTTTATCCCCGTAACCGTTTTTTTCATAAACATAGTTTTGTTAAAGTTAACCCGTTTAATCACAGGAAACCTATTTGTCCCAGCTCACATAGCTCCCATCGAAGTCATTGTGTCTCCTTTACCATCAAAATAAGAAATCTGATTTAAACGATTTTGGAAAGAGAAAACAACACTCTTTATATTCAAATCTAAAACTTAACCACAAAATAATTAAAATGTGCATCTTTAAGAATCCAAAATTTCCAACCGCAATTTGAAAAAAAATTATGAAATTTTGTGAATTTTTTTAAGAATTATTTTTACATGAAACGATTCAAAAGTGAGGTAACAATAACGTTTATAATCCATTTGTCTAATGAAATACGTATGGGTTTTGATTTTTCTTTTCGTTATCATTAAATTTAATTAGTAAAAACTTAAGGTGAGCAATTATAAAAACTTTTTGGAGTTTTAACTCAAAAATTTTATATATAAAATTTTCTTAATTTTCAGGTAACAAAAATTGAAAGCGTATTGCATCATCTTTCGAAAACTGTTTGTAGTTTTTGGATACGTCCACAAATATTCCATTTATTCCGTTTTATTGCAAAGCTTTAATATTTTTAACTACTGACAAATACGGACGAGTTTTGATGGGTAATTTGATATAAAGTGATGATTGATTGTTTTATAAAATCCTGAGCCCCAATTATTTGACAGAAATTCAAATGTAACTTTGTAATCTAATTTCCTTCCAGCGTAATTTTCTTTTTTCGACATTTAAAAAGTCCCCGTTAAGTGATTCCGAATCTATTTAAAAGCCTTTTGAGCTTTCTTTCAAATTGTAATTAATAAGCTTATAAGCTAAACCAGCTGATAAGCTAAGCATCTTCTGCTAATCCAATTTGATCTGTAGCTGGGAAAGATTTAGAATCGTCATTTAACATTGTTATTTTTAAAAATCTAGTGTCACGGTGTTTGTGGTCGCACTCTTCCAAAACGGCTAGACCGATTTTTATGATTTTTTTTATGTATATTTGGTAGGTATGAGAACAGGTCGTAAAGTATATATCATACCGCTAGGTGATTAGGGTGTCCCTGTCGAGAAAAAAAAAAATTTTTTGCAAAAATTTTTGTTTGTATTTTTTTTGCTGCATCAAATAATACCGACAACCCCAAATTTTCACCGACCAACCCCCACCATCCCATTTTTTTATCACGATATTAGTTATTTTGTATGAAAAAATTTAACCGTCGGCGTCGTTCGTATTTCAAAGAGAACGGAATTATTTTTTTCGTAAGAAGCAATATTATGAAAATAAAACAAACACTTTGTATTTAACCACGAATATTAACGAAATTATTTATGTTGTTGAATGACAGATGGCGCTACGTTCGCCTCTTTGCACTTTCATCCATACATATAAATAATTTATATGGCAGAACAACGTTTTACGGGAAAGCTAGTTTTGTAATAATAGATTCCGCATACATTCATAAAATGTAAATAATACTTGTAATGAAACTAGCCGTGTTGAGTGACCAAATCTAAATCTAGATAGCTAGGTACTTCTACATAATCTTCCTCTCCTTCGCCACCCTCCTCTACCACCCCAAATGGCTTCTAGCAGATGGGTTGAATGATATTCACACGTAGTTATAAGCAATGTCTCTCAGTTCCGTTCTTTCACTGGGGAGTTTTCTTTATTGATTGTAAGTTTCGATTAGAGAGGGCACAATAAAAATTCGAAACATTGAAAGACCAATTTTTAATCAACTATTTTTAAGAGGGAAAAGGATAAGTATGTACTTCCAATCTAGCCCTCTGGACAATCCGTAGACCTTACAACCCTGGACGGATGTGTATTGCAAGTCCCACTGGCTCAAAGCCTCCAAAGCCTCCTCATGTTAAGCCTCTTATTTACTAACCCCACTCAGCCTGTTTATGCAGACCTTATCTCAGGAGCCAAGCTGGCTTCACCCAGTAGGATATGTAAATGTAGGGGCCTCCTATAGTCTGTATTCTGTACAATTGTACATATTTGGCAGGGTCCCACAGCACAATAATCAGAAAAAATATCTTCGTTTAGTTAAGGGCAATGGGAGAATGTCATAATTGTGATGAAGCAGAATATCTGTTGTATCACAGAGAATACTGTTGAATGGTGAGTTACGGTTTGTTACAGTTTCTTGTAATTTCTTAAAATTTGCACAACTTTTTATAACTGGATTTTATAGGTTAATGCAACTATTTGAAGGTTTTTTTTTACATTAACTCCACACAGGAGGCCCTGAGGAAAGTAATTTCCCTCAGGGCCTTTGTCATCTGGGATGCTACGTGGAGGGTTTTTTGAGGAGAGTAAGGAATGAAAATTAGTCTTGAAGAGACCCATGTTGTAAGAACGAGGAAATAATCATTTCATAATCATTTCACTGATGATAAAATGGAGATTTTAAACAATACGATTACAAACAGGTTATAATAAGACAAGGCCTAGACAAACCTCTCCCCTGTAACCATTCACGCCTCCTAAGTGATCAAACTTAGCGAAACACTTGGGGTGACCTATGACAAGGTTATCCAATAAATGGTTCCTGTGCGACTGAACCCATACCCGCCTCCCAAATGGAACACACATACTTTTTAGTATTATTTCGTAGTATTATTTCGTATCGTAATAATACTAAGAAATTTTGATTAAAAAAAGTTACCGGGCCAAGCCGGGTATGAAAGTATAATTACGTACTTTACCAGATCTGAGAAGTATTTTTTTAAAACTAAATAATATTGCTCAAATCGTGGATTCCACCATAATCTAGTTCAGACATTATCTTCCTGGTGCATGTTTTGGGCAAATTGTTGTTCCTATAATAGATATTCAGGTCTAAAGAGATAGGTTGTAGTTACGATTCCCTTCAGTCATTTGTATTGTTCCTCAGTTCGTGATATGTATTTTGTTCTTATTACTTAATAGTCCGTACACAAATAACTTTAAATGAATATACAATATATTGCTTGTTTAATATGTGAATGTGATATAATTTTATTTCCCAATGAGTTTAAAATGACTTTCGTTTTTCGATAATTTGATTAGGTAGGTACATAAATCATTTACTTTTATGAAAGTTTATAAACGGTGCAAATGAAAGGAAAATATGTAATTACTTGCAATGACCCTTGAAAAATTGCGGTAAGGTGTAAAATTATTGTAGGATTTGTGAAGCTTAAAATAATAATAATAATTTAACAAGCGGCGTCTTTGTTTCAAATCACCTCAAAGGTACTGTATAATTTATTATTACTTCTTAGGATCCAGCTACATTTTTTTGGAGAAGATATATATATACACAAAAAAAAATTACCTTTAGAATATTATGTAGTTACTTAAAAAATTACGACATCTGTTGCATCAACTGTCAAACATTTATTTTTAACATTTTTTTATTTGTTTTGTTTATTTCACGACAAAAGGTACATTTTTAAAATATTTTTTCATCCGCTATGCTAGGGATGTCCCTGTATTATGGCTGGTGAAGCAGATTGGAAATATACATATTTTGCTTGACAATAATACCTAGTAATTCCATTATATAATTAAGATTAAGTTAAAAATGTTTTACATAGGATTGAGATTAGGAAACCTAGATAGGGATTGTGGGAAGATTCGAAGGAAGTGGCGTAACTAGTGGGGCGGTAGGGGCGGCCCGCCCCGGCTGCCACCCGACGGGGGTGATACCCGACCGTGGAAAAAAAATTACGAAGAATATTGTCGCGATATGTTATTTATATTTTCATAGCTCTATGGCTCGGTCGATCAGGGATTCACCAAAAATTATGTTCTTTTATTTTCGTTCCTAGCTCTTACCTACTGTTTTGCTCGGTTGGGGATTCCCTTGAAATATTCCTTGCTTATTGCATATATCACTCTCATTTCTTTTGTGGATTGTGATTGACGTGAACTAGTGAAGGGAATTATTACCTAATGGTTGTTGAAAAAGTTGTTATTCTGTTAGTGTTTTTAAAAGTGTTGAAAGACATCTTTCAAAAAACAAGGTACGTGGGTTTTAATTTTTTTGTTGTTTTGGATCGGATAGTTAATTTTTTTGTAATAAACGATAATTGATTAACGCGAAACTCGAAAACAATTAAAGAATCGGTCAACAACCGACTGAAAAAAATGATCGATGTTCCGAATTTTTTTTTTCTGTATTTTATTACATTAGTTATGTGAACATAAATAATTACGTAATAATAATAAGTAATTTTGAGGATTACGCTTTTTTGCATATTTGACTAGCTAGTAATGTTTTTATTTTTCAAAGTTAATGGGGGGGAGCGTGACACCACTTTATCCGCACCGGGTGCCAGTCAGCTAGCTACGCCACTGTATGAAGGTATGGGTAATGTTTGGGTATTATGATTGAAATGTATTGCAGATGTAAGGTTCCAGAGCGTTATTTCATGTTTTTGAAAGTAAGGAGTAAGGATTCGGTATTTAGGTTGTCAGGGAGAAGTTTGAAAATTTTAGGGATTAGGTAGATGAATTATCTTTAATGAAAGAAATATATATTTCAAATAAATCAATATAAAATAATATAATAATTTTGGTACCTTCTTTATCGCTTGTCTGATGTGATTTATACTTATCAGTTTCAATTTTGAAAATTAAAATTAATCAATTTAACAGGAATTGTTTACGCATCTCACAGGAATACAATTTCAAATCATGCTCCCATACACCGACAACAGAATTTAATTATTTTTAAAATATTTAAAAACTGGGACATGTAGGTAATTCAAAGGTAGAAAACACCGTAATGTAGACGCTTCTGAATAATAAACCTACAGAAAATGGGATGAACGATAAAAGGGTGTTTGGAGACCTAAATTTAGGTAAATGGGCGGTGAGAACACCATTACTGTACCCCTGGGCATAAAGAACTGGAGGAAGGAGGTTAGAGACTGACAGCAATACGGCCTGTTCCTGGAAGAAGCCAAGACTCCCCAAAGGTTATGGCGTCGGCGGTGTCGTGTCGGGAATATTGAAAGGGATTTTGAAAAATTAGTTTTAGTTTAGTGTAATTTTATGGGTTAGAATTTTTTTTAATCCTTCCAAATCCCAATAATTTGAAAGGATTTTGAAAGTCTTGCATATTATATTTAATACTAACTGATGTGCACCCGTTGATTGGGGTGTACTTGAAAACTGGGTGCATTTATGATGGAAATACTTGCATTGTAAGGAAATTAAAAATTTTACTTCATAAATAATTTGTTTCAGTTGATCATGTCTTCTTCGGGTTCCCTCGACTTCTTCTAACATTCACTTCCACGTCGTACATTCTTCTTGCACACCTTTCTTTATTTATCACATAACCCTCATAATATACGCATAAGTTATCGATTCACTAGATCGTGCCATGTCTTCCTGGACGTCCCTGATTTCTTCTAACATTCGCTTTCGTTTCGTTCTTTTTTAGTCATACATTCTCCCTAGACCCCTTTCTTTATTCATCGCATAAGCCAGTATCATTACGCCAAATTTTGAAACCCGAAAAGGAATATTTCAAACAAACGGTCGAGTTAAAACAGGTCTTCGCTAGGCTCATTCAATTACTCATCGAAAGCAAGTCAATTAGCAAAAATTGTATAAATCCATTCAGAATGTGTTTCCATTGTCCCAAAAATATTTTTTTATTCATCAGAACATTTAAACGAGATAACATGCTTCAAACAGATGTTTTTGAAGTGAAACTTCCTTAGCCCCGTTAGAGTGATTTTAAATCAGAATGAAACGGAAACGACTCAAGCTGCGCTCAAGGCTCCTATTGGTTGAGATATGAAACGGAAACGACGATAGGTCTGCGCTCATTGGCCGCTTTGTTTTTTTACGGGTCGTCGGAATATAATGCGTAAATTCGCGCCTCGCTGAACGCATCCCATAGCGCAGCGGTATAGTGCGTCAAATCTCAGCAGCCAGAAAAATCCAGCGGACGGAGGTTCGAATCCTACGAAATCCAAAAAAAATCCTTTTTATTTTTGTAAATCAATATCCAATCTTCAAACCACTTTAAAATAAACTGGCAAAATAAAGCGACATCTAGCGACTTTCTAGTTTCCCTTCTATCGTGTGTGAATTACACACTCCAATTTTTTTAGGTGCGGTGTTATATTTCAAATACGCGTGCAATTTGCAATCGGCAAACATTCTAAGTTAATTTTTTTCGACGGTAGGTACCCACTATTGAAGCAAGGTTCAGACAAATAAAAAATGAGCATCATGTTTAAAACTACTCAACAAACCGGTTAGTAGTCGTATGTGTCGGTATGCGTCGGGTTCCCACCCAAATATGGTGGGTTCTATCTTCTGCGATCACCTCCTCAAGCGCAAATAATTTTTTTCTGTTTATGTCGATGGAAGTAGTTGAGATTCGAAGAGAAGAATAATAAAACGGCTGTGTTGATATTTCATTTTAAAACAATGTATCGAGAACTTGGAAATCAATACAACTCTTTTTCAGCAGCGCTCTTAGGATATACCTGTGTCGAGACAGGTGTACAAGTATATAAACTAATATCGTAGTTATAAGAGTATTTAAGGTAAAAGCATATTAATTTGAATCGAAATTAAAATAAAAAGGTGATTGGAAAGGTAGGTAAATCTTTTAAAGAAAGTTATTTTATAAATGTTGGAGGAGATGAAGTAAAGAAGTAAATTCTGAATAATCTATTTATGGAGTTAAATTTGACAGGATTCTATTATTTTCTTTTATTTTGTATTGGTTAGGTCGTAAGTGAATAGTTATTTCTGTCTATGTATGATTTCTGTCTATATGTGATTTGTACTAACTACCATGTAATTCCCTAATTAACTCTACTCCTTGAACTCTTCCATCAATAATTCGTCTGATAAATAATTATTCTTCTGCTGATATGATTTACCCATTCCCCCCGCTCTCGAACCTTTATTTAACTTTAAAATACAACTCATCCTGATGAATAGAACAACATTTTCGAAACATGCAGATTTTGAATTTATTTGAAGAGGTGTAAACAAAGTATTATGAAAAATGAAACAATTCAACTTTGTATAAACCACTTATATAATGCGTAAATCGGACCGGTTTCGGAACAAACGTACCTTCTTCAGGGAAAGCTTATACTAATTTGACTGTTTCGAACAATGTTTTATTATGGTAGGGGTGGAGCCGTTTCTAGTTATTAATGTAGATTGGGTGGGTAGGTACTAATGTAGAGTGGGTGGGTATGGGAACAAATCCTTGATTGGGCTATAAGACAATATTTTTTGTTTGTTGATAATAGATTCATTATTTTTAAGGTATTTTTTTTATTTCCAAGGCTTCTAAGTTATCTAAACGTTTTCCTTTATGATTAATATGAAGAATAACAATTATTATAAGCAATAATTTGGTATCTATGCAAGTCTTCCTAAATGTCAAACTGATAAATTACAATCGGTGTTCAATGCCGCAGCACGACTAATCACTGGGGTACCCAAGTTTTCGCACATTTCGGAACACCTCCGAAATCTTCACTGGTTGAAGTGCCCTGAAAGGATCCAGTATAAGTTATGCTGGATGGTGTTTAAAGCTATCAATGAAATGGCTCCACCCTATATCTCTGAACTATGCATTCCGGAAAATATAGGTCCAAGGCAGTCATCTCTTAGATCAGCGACATCATCTGCAATTGGAAGGTTGAAAGAACCCAAGCGAAATCCGAACACTAATTTTGGTGATCGTGCGTTTGGAGTATCCGGCCCTGAGGCTTGGAATAAACTTCCCATGGAATTGAGATGCATAACCAACACAGCGGAATTTAGATCCAAACTAAAAACTCACTTTTTCAAATACTCATTTCCATAAATTCGTCATTTGATTTAACTTGATTTAAATTTCGTAATTTTTATTTTTTATTTCTGTTTATTTATACTCTAATAATTGTTTGTATCCACGAATATATACTATTTTATTTGCTATTCCCTACAACTATTCATGAAAAAGTCAAAATGCTATTGATCTACCTAACAATAGACTGTCAGTGATAATCTAACACCTCAATCTGTTTAATGTTGTGCGGTGAATCATCTTAATACGGTAAAGATCGGCGATTAATTTCAATAATTTATTTAAGATATCCATACGTTTTCGTAAATCCGATAATTTTGCATCCATGTCCTTAAAAAGTAATATTATGTAAAAACTTCCTTCTTCTTCTGGCGCTGTGTATGATTCTGGCGAAAGTATGACATGTATAAGATGTGTAGAAGTATTTTTAAATGTAAATACTTATACGTTAGTTATAAATCTCTAACTTTAAGTCATGATTGTAAACATGTATGTCATTGAGTTCAGTTTTAGGTAAGCATTTATATGTCTTAGTCATAAGCCACTAGCTATAAGTCTTAGATGTAAGTCACTAGTTATAATTGTAAATCTTAGTTATAAGCCAGTAATATTATTATTTTATGTATTTATTTGTACAGCGCCCTTGAGGTGATTTTTCGCGAAAACGGCGCTATATAAATTAGCCAAATATTATTATTAATTATCAGCCTGAAACACTCATCCACATTGAAAAATCTTCCGAGAAAAGATACATGACGCCAACGGGACTTGAACCCGTGTCCTCTCGATTGCCGGTCGAATGCTCTGACCACTGAGCTATGGCGGCTTATCTCTTACCCGCCAAATGATTCAATATATGCTAGTGTTTCATTCAACAATTACTGCTTATTATATTTTTTCCACCTGAAAACAACCAACTTTATTTTTGCGAGAGAAACATTGTAAGTGTTAAGTCCCTCGCTAGGTGGCGTCGAGACAAATTATGTCTTCATTTATTGGGGAAATACTTAAACTTGTCAAATATTAATTATTATTTTTAATTGTAAAACTAACGTTTTTAAGACAAGATTTTTTATGCATAGCACAAAGGGTAACAATTATTATAAGCAATAATTATCAGCCTGAAACACTCATCCACATTGAAAAATCTTCCGAGAAAAGATACATGACGCCAACGGGACTTGAACCCGTGTCCTCTCGATTGCCGGTCGAATGCTCTGACCACTGAGCTATGGCGGCTTATCTCTTACCCGCCAAATGATTCAATATATGCTAGTGTTTCATTCAACAATTACTGCTTATTATATTTTTTCCACCTGAAAACAACCAACTTTATTTTTTCACGTTTTGTCACGTTAGCCTCGAGAAGAGCATCATTGTTTCAGAAAGCCACATGTGGAATGCGCTAGGTACTAGTAAGGGCTGACACCGACCTACTATCATTTACAAAAAATTTACAAAAAATATGTTTGCTGATCTAAGTTAATACCAGATTGAATGGTTTTAACAATACTTAAAGAACACTCGAATTTTATTTTTTTTACAGTTTTACGCAAAAGCAAACCACGAAAATATAAATTATAATTATTTTGAAGTGAAAAACTTCTTTAGCACCGTTGTGATTTGAAACTGGATGAAACGAAAAAGCGACACTAAAAAAACGGTAAGCAAACCACGAAAAAAATATGTTATAATTACTTTGAAATGAAAACTTCTTTAGCACTGTTGTGATTTGAAACTGGATGAAACGAAAAAGCCACACTAAAAGAAAAAATAAGCAAACCACGAAAAAAATAATTTTATAATTATTTTGAAGTGAAAAACTTATTTAGCACCGTTGTGATTTGAAACTGGATGAAACGAAAAAGCGACAAAAAAAACAATAAACAAACCAAGAAAAATATAATGTTATAATTACTTTGAAGTGAAAACTTCTTTAGCACCGTTGTGATTGGAAACTAGTTGAAACTAAAAAGCGACACTAAAAAGCAAACCACAAACAATAAGCAAACCACGAAAAAATTATTTTATAATTACTTTGAAGTGAAAATTTCTTTCTCACCGTTGTGATTTGAAACTGGATGAAACGAAAAAGCGACACTAAAAGGAGACAAACACATTCATCTATAGCATTTATAGAGAATGGGTTAGAATAATCGGTCTCCTCTTTATGCGGTGCTTCGTAGCCTTTCGACTCTTTTTTCTGAAGGTTTCGCTTCTACCGGTGTGAACTGCACACTAGTATTTTTTATAATACTCTCTTATATGTTTTAACATTTTTCCGAAATTTAGAGATAACCTTTAGGATAAATTTTACTTTTATGAGTGGAAATAGTTTACATAGCAAATTAAAATATTTATTTCACAGGAACATAACGACAAAAACCTATTAGGTAAATTCTCATTTAAACATTAATCCGACGTGTTTATCATAATAAAATATAAGTAAAAATGTAGATATAAAAGATTTTTTCAAAAAAGCAAAACAAAGACTTTGTTATTATATTTACCTACATATTATGTAATGCATTCGTTTATAGTAAATCTATATTAAATCGTAAAATGGCGACCACACGTCATCTAGTACTATACGAAACTATAAGAACTGCTGTGGATACTGTAGTGCAGACATACAGTATTTTTTTACATTAGCTTCACACATGAGGCCCTGAGGAAAATAATTCGCTTCAGGGCCTATGTCATCTTTGGGGAGAGGTCTTCCTGCTGGAGAGGTCAAAAGGTCTCCCTCAACCAGTCTCTCCCGATCCGGCCAGCCACACAAAGCCAGTTGCTAGGCAGACGTACCCGCCGCCAAGATCCGGAACCAAACCTACCCCATGAACCTGGTCACCCCTGCTAAGTCACCAAACGTAACAAACTACTTGAAGCCACTTATGGCAGAAGTGTTGGTTGTCCAATAAATGGTTGTCGAGGCGGCGGCATGCCGTTATTATGAAAAATATGCATTTTAGAAGATGATCGAAATAGCAAGTTACACAAAGACAGTGAGCGTTCTAAAATAGTAAAAATAATAAATAATTCAAAAAAATATATATTTTTAAAATCCTAACATCATTGCAAATTGTACCTTCAATTCATTGAAACCTAACCATTTATATTTATTGCTACTTCCTTCCATGTAATAATCATTTGTAAAGACGTCACTTTGCTACTGTTTCAATGGAAAGAAAGTCCCTTTTTAAAATAATTATTTTATGGGGGTAGTTTTAGGTAAGATTCTAAATATTGCACCCAACCCTCACAAAAGAGTTTTATGGTGGTGCAGTAATGTTTACAATCGTATTTTGGATGAAGTATTGTTATGTATCTTCCTTTTTGAATGCCCTAACTAATTAAGCGTACCTTTTAATCCCATCCATCAAGTACACTTGACGTGACTTTATCACTAAACGGCGCTATAAAAAGGTGGAAATTATTATAATTTTTATCGGCCTTGTATCCCATCCAGATCTCCACAAATTAACATGGCTCTACCTATAATGTAACTATATGGTTTTACAACACATACATATCAGGAATCTCAATTATCTCTTACTTTTCAATTTGGGAGGCAAGAATGGGTGCCGCCGCCCCGGGAACCATTTATTGGATAACCAACACTTCTGCCAAAGGTCATTCCAAGTAGTTAGCTACGTTTCGTAACTTAGTAGGGGTGCCCGGGTTCGTGGGCAGAGATTTGTTCGGGTTTTGCTTTATTATTATATATTTATATATTTATTACTTCTCCAGCTGTACTCTCTCGGAACATCGCCTTACACCGCAGTGGAAGAGATGGATTCATACGTCCGTCACTCTTGGACACAATGACACCCAGATTCCTACCCACCCCTTACATCCTTTTCCTTCTCAGAACTTCCTAACCTTCCTTTCCTAAAAAGACCCTTCACACATCATCCCCAAGATGTCATAGGCCCTGGGGGGAATTATTTTCCTCAGGGCCTCCTGTGTGGAGCTATTGTAAAAAAAAAGCACTGCATTGTCATTGTCTTAATCAAGTCTTCCACGAAAAGATTATTTGATAAAAATAAAATGAAATTAAATAAACATTTATTACTTCTGAACTAATGTGGCATGACCCTGCAAATAACCCAAAACCCATAAAACTAAACAAAAAACACCCCCCGTCATCTGATTGTCTACAATCGTAACATTTTGTCGTTAATTTTAAGGAAATACGCAGAAAGGAATTAAAAAATGACTCTGGTTTGAGGATCAGGTGGTCGGTTGGCCGAACCTTCCGATGTGGTTCCTCATTTTTTTTGTGGCTCTTTTTAAAATGAAAACGGAATGTCAAGCAACCCAAGTTTTTTTTGCAGCAAGATAATTAATATTGTCATCTCTGTTTTCAGACATTTCAAATTAATGCACTAGAAAGCGACGACAAACGTATTATGATGTCAACTTCGAGAAGTAAAATAATCTCTACAGATAGGCAAAAGGTTTTAACGTTTTATTTTACATCTCTTTTTGTCATACATAACTAAAAGGAGATCGTAATATTGGACGTAGGTTAATGAGGTTGAAATGAATTAATGTTTTGTCTTCTCTGTTATTCCCATAGAAATTTAATATTTGCTGTCTCAACTGACATAGAAATGTGTTGACTTTTAGGAAAACATTTTTTATTATTTTATACAGAATCGTCACAATTTTTAAAATATTTTTTACGGATGCAAAAATATATTTTTTAGGAATACCTAAAATTGATTTAATGATTGAAGCATTTGAGGAGTTATTGACGTTTTAAAGAGCGTTGTAAACTATAATCGCATCGTGGATTTGGGCGGGTTAATAATCCATGTGTTCATAGAATAAAGAATGACACAAGAAGTGCCTTGCCAAATAAGTCCAATTCGGGCCTATAATTCCATACAAAACTGTGCTTTCGAAATTCAAATGGGATGGAGATTTACGATTTCAGACGTGTAAGTGAGACGGAACGCTGCGCGGTTGGGCTAAAAAAATGGAACATTTGTTTCCATTTAAATTTGTATTCAAGTCACTTCTAGCGTTATATTATTTGAATTTAAATGAAAAATTACTTAGTTTTAAACCACTTTATTACATAGTTTTACAAAAAATAATCAAC
Source organism: Limnephilus marmoratus (assembly GCA_917880885.1). Lineage (NCBI taxonomy): Eukaryota > Metazoa > Arthropoda > Insecta > Trichoptera > Limnephilidae > Limnephilus > Limnephilus marmoratus. The sequence goes on along the minus strand of OU862921.1, from coordinate 19,156,553 downwards.
TAGTTTCGTTTATAACTAACCTTTTTCGGGGCCGTAATAATATTAACTAACTTAATTACCTACAGACATTTACATATGTAAAGAGTTAACAATAAGAAGAGAGAGATAATATATTAGAGGGGGACAGAACATCAAAGCATGGTAGGAAGAGGGGAGGAGGGAGGTGGGGGTACATGGGGAGAAAACGAACAGCTTTAAAATATATTCCTTCTTTTCTTTTTATTCGTTATATTCCTTTTCCATGTGTTTAATATACATATGAAAATGAATGTTTCTTTATTTGTCCCTTATGCATTAAACCATTCAAACGATTTCGATGAAACTTTGGCTTTTTGTTGTACGCATGCAGCGAAAGTTTCTGTATATAATGATGAGCTCTGGCGTTATGAAATTATTTCCTTTACCATTCATCTGATTGCGATAAAACTTTGGTGAGTTGTTGTGCCTAAGCCTTCTGCGTTATATGCATATACCGGTGAGCTCTGGCATTATTAAATTTGTTTAAAAATTTTACATTAGGTGGCGTGCGAGTTTTTTTTTTAAATGTGTGTATTTAATATAGTTTAGCGGCAGGGAGGAAAGGAGAGAGGGGAACGAAATGGATGGGAGAAGACGGGGAAGGTGGAAGGGAAAAAAGGAGAATGGGGACGCATGGGAAAGGACACGCAGGGAAAAATAATTTATTTCTTTATGTAGCATTGCAATGCATGCCAGGTATTCGTTAGTATATATTCGATAAAATTTAATTTATAAAAATCATTTTTCCACCACTATACTGTACTCTGTATAGTACAATTTATAATCTGCACAATTCTCTTCGAGATGCTGTGCTCCCAGTCACACGTCTCGTAATCCTGACACGAGGTAGTTGATGGGGTACCTTGCGTCCGACGTCTCAAGAAAAAAAAACAGGCCATGATAAAGAGACGAGCTCGACACATTTGTGTAATGGAATTTTTACAGTAGGCGCCTGTCACCGTCGGAAAACTCCGGCGAATTGTATAGGGAACTTCAAAGAGTATTTTCAGTCACACGAATTTCTCATTTCATGCGAACACTGATTCAATTTCACTATCGTTATTATTCAGAATCTGTGTACCAGGGTTATCTCAATCTTATCTAAATGGTAATTTTAAATGAGTTGTAATATTTTAACTTGGATAATATACCTAATATGACAGGCAGTGAAAAAGTTTTAAATTAGTTTACATATTATATAAGTTTTGCCCCTTTTAGCTGTTTCGTTAAAATATTATTTAAATAAATTAAGCAATTTAACTTTGTTTGAACCACTTATATATTTGAGTAAAGTCGACCGGTTTCGGAACGACCGTTCCTTCTTCAGTGCAAACGTATACAGATTTGACAGTTATTAAATATGGATAGGAACAATGTATTATTATGGTAGGGGTGGAGCCGTTGCAAGGTATTAATGTAGAGTGGGTGGGTAGGGGAACATATCCATGATTGGGCTATAAGACAATATTTTTTGTTTGTTGATAATAGACTCATTATTTTTAAGGGTGTTTTTTTTATTTCCAAGGCTTCTAAGTTATCTAAACGTTTTCCTTTACGATTAATATGAAGAATATTTATCCCCGTATTTTTTCAAAACTATAAATGTATATGATTTAGCTTGCGAGAGAATGAAATAGTATAATCGGTCTCCTCTTTGTGCGGTGCTTCGTAGCCTCCCCATTCTTATCTGCTTTAGTTTTCTGGAGGTTCCACTTCCACTGCATGTGAATTGAACTCTGTTTTTTTTTACGAAAATGTATTAAATTTAGATAGTTATAAAAATACCTACACAGTAAAATAATTTTTTCGATATTCTCAAAAATGACAAGGTTGAGTTTTCCAAGTGAACATAGGAAAATTGTATGCAATAGTGTCTCGTAGCGTCACAAGAGAAAAGATTCGGCACAACTCGTAATTCGGCACAAGCTTTTATCTTCGGTACTATAAGATATTTTTCAAAAATTAAAAAAAAGAAAGAAATTTTTGAGTTTGTTCTAATTTACATGATACTCCTGCGTCACGAAAATTCATTGTTGGAGGCAACCTCGTCTTTGTATTTGTATAATAAACACTTATATCCAGCATTAAAAAAAATTGTAAAAATATATTTTGAAAAAAAAAAATGTTTTCAAGATTTTTTTTACTAATATCTCTCATGTCTCTGGCAGTGACAAATGTCATCGTACATGGCTTAAATTCTTATTACCAATTCTGTGAAATACTTCTAAAAAATTGTTTTCTCTTGTTTCAGTTTACGCCGTGATACGAGAGGGAGAATGCTGACACAATCAAATCGAGAAATAATACGGAAATATCATATTTTTTATAACCCAAGTATTTTTTTACCTGCATAATGTAACACGTTTTTGATAATTATTTATAAATTTTAAATTAGTTCTAAACGCATATTTAGCATCTAAGATTATTTCTCCTTATTGTCAAAAATTTATTTATTAGATTTTCCTCTTAAAAAACAATTGGTTTATAAAAAGAAATTTTAAACAATTTACCTTAAATACCATTGTAGCTTTATTATTATTGCATTACTTCCCAGGATCGTAAAGCAAATTCTGTAAAACGGTTTTAATAAAAATGTAATTTGTCCAAAAAGTATTTTTATTCAACCGTTAAAATAAAAAAAATTCAATGTAGATGCGTTCCATATGCACCCAAAGATTTTAATGAAAAAGATTTGCAGTGTTCTTTTCAAATTTTAAAAAGCAATTTTTTTTTTCATCTTCACCGGAACTTTTTTTTCTTGGTCGAATAGCGTGTTTGCAACATTCAAACATGTTACATCTCAATGATGTTACAATATAATATACTAGAAGACCCGGCCACATGAAAGTGGCTAATGACACGCCATTACCCAACCTTTATAACCAACGCCATCTGTTAAATCAAATCCATTCCGCCCGCATGTCAGCCCGCTCCGTTTATTTATACATTTAAACCAATTTATACAAAACCTTGACAAATTATATACCTAAAAACCTTCCTCTTGAATGACTATCTATTCTTGAAAACCGCATTAAAATCCGTTACGTAATTTAAAAGATCTAAGCGCACAGACAGCGGGAGCGACTTCATTTTATACTGTGCATAGAAAGAAGATACAGACGCGCTGTAGAAATCTCAAAGTAGCAAGCCAAAAACAAGTCAATTGTATTGACTTCGATTTAGTAGTTTTAGAACTAATCGTAAAATTTTCGTAGTTGCTACAGTTTGTGTCTAAGGCAATTGTGATATTTCTGATTTATTGTAGGTGCTTGCGCTAGTTTGTTTATTGTTACATTGTTGTATTTTGGCAACTGCCGATTGTTAGCTCTCTACTCTGGGTGGTTTGGTATATTTATGCCTCTACCTCAATAGTTCAGTTGAATTTATTTCGCCGCAAGGGACATAAGTCCTCGTAAACCGCAACGCCTTTTCGCTGATAAAACCGCAAAAGTCTACGCGTGAATCTCGCCGCTCCTTGCGCCACTGCGCTAATCGTTCAATATGCAAATATCGCTACAATTATATATCATCACTTCCTTTCCTTACATTCTCCAAACTAACCTACCTTCCCGGTGACAAAATCAGTGCATAGCGGGTGAGGACACAGCAGTTTTAAGATATTGGTAAGTCGCATCAATTCCAAGCATAAATACATAACCGCAATTATCAATTTACAGTACACAGAACGCCGCAAGATAATTTGGTCCTTTTTCCGCATCAGTAAGTACGATTATTACGGTAGTGATGTAATTATAGTATTATTTTAGTATGGAACTGGTACCTACTTATACATAAGATAATTATTATAAAATAGCAAATATGTTCAAGTAATGATAATTCCAAAGAATGACTACTCGTATTACCGCTCTCATTTTGAAATATCCACTGATTTTACCACTGTAACATTTAGGAACTTTTTTTGTCACACCTCACAAGTCACAAGAGCGCACCTATCTGTGCAGATGTAAAGACAAGAGAACCATGTCGCCACCCGTTTGGGCAGCGTTGTGATGCGGGTTGAGGTAGGGCTGTCGGAAGGGATTTATTTGTGCGGATCTTGAATAGGCCCGGATTAAATGAAAGAGGAAAAACAGATCATGGTAACTCGTTTCACATATGAACCGACTTACAGTTGGAGAAACGACCTGTTTTCATGAAGCCAGCATGAACCGGATCGTTTTAAGCACTCAGACCTATAAGCTGGTTTTCACGATAATATAACATTACCAAACATATGTTTGAAGTATGAGGCCTACCTGACTTATTAAACCATCGTAAACTAACTTATTTATTTATTTATTATAGATAGATACAAAAGAAAGTACAAATAACATATTAGGAAGCTTTGCCTGTCCAACTAGGAATTTTTCCCGTTCCAGGACAGACAAATTGATAGGTTTAGTTCATATTATTCCAAGAAATGTACATAATTACATAACAAACAAAAAATAGAAAAACAGAAAAAGTAACCTTGTAGCATATATTATTATACTCGGATTTAGCGAATTAACCTGGTAACGTATAATTGTAACCTGGACAGTGTATGAGATAAAGCAGGTAAGTTAGTAGTAATTATTGAAAAGTATAAACCAGGTACCTGATGACAGCATAAACATAAAAAAGAGTTAATGCTATTAAACAATATTATAAAGATATGAAATTATGTTAGGTTATGTGTTTGAAGTGTGAACTTATAATACATAGTACACTTATAAGAGAAACTATAAAGCTGGGAACATACTAGGCCCACGCAACGCTACGCGACGTAGGTAGACGTCATCATTTCCATGTCTGGACTACTTACCATCCTTACATTTTCTATGGAAACGGGTGCTTTAGAATCACACTAGCCCCACGCAACGCAAACCGACGCCCCCTACGGTACGCGGATCTGCCGCAGCCAGATCGGCGTGGGCCATGTGGAAGGTGGAGGGGGTATGGTCACGCCTACTACGAGATGATTTTACATCTTTTTGGTGATTCTAACGTTGTTTCGCTATATCTATGGTTGTTTTTTTGACAAATATTATTCAAAAATGGATGACGAACAGTTTATTGAAGCTTTTAGATGGCAAGAAGTTATTTATAAAATCAAATTACAGGATTATAGAGATTCTGCATACGCAGTGCAACTTAGGAAGAAATTTCAGCCATTCATGGCATGATTTTCAATATTATACCCCTATAATGAATGTCAATCAAACTTTAGACACACTGCCAGTCTTTCTCTGATCCCAATTGACTTTCGAAAACGTGTGTTTTCTTTCTTTTATGTCATATTCAATTATGCTGTGAAGCTCTTCAAATACCACTTTACTCACACGGAAGTACATGAAGAATCGTCCGTCATCAGATTCTAGTTCTGTTACTAAAGTATGGAACTCTCCAAACATTTGTCTTTGTTTGTTAATGTTGTGGACCCAAATACTTCTCACTTTTTTTCTTTTTACGAGATTATTGATTTAATAATAATAATCGTAGCAAATCATCTTCAAATTCACTTTCAAGATATGGCAAAGCTGTCATTTGCTGAGAAGAGAATCACATAAACATAACCTAAAAAATAAATGTCGAATGTGTCAAATCAAACGCGCCTGCTCACAACCAGAGACCCCTTGTCACGTGGTCACAGCGACGCGTATGTACGTCGGCCAGTGTGAACGGGACAGGAACGTTGCGTCGCGTTGCGTCTGCTCAGTATGATCCTTGCTTAATTTACAAAATCAGATATAATTTATGTATGTAATAATTTATTAGTTTTTTTTTTTATTATTTATGCGTTAGAACTACAATGTGTAATAAATTATGTGCAAACATGATTATTTTCACTGATTTAAAACATGTTTTCAGTACAAATTATATTATACGACAATACGAATACACCGCGCTCATGTCTTCAACTAACTCACTCACTTTTTGCAGTTTCTGTATAATTAGAGCTTGAAATGAGGGCTCCGAATCTGTATTTACCAATCAGGACAGTTTTTCTATTATTGGTTCTTCTTTCTGGCAGAGCTAGATTATAATTTGTAGACCTTATTCAAGCTCTTACTCAAAAATTGCAAATTGAGTTAGTTCACTATCCAACTGTGAATGGGTGGTCGGCTCGTGACTGTCGAATTTCATGCACGTGCACAGGTGCTCAATGCTGCTAGCCCCTCAGTGGCTTCATTAAAATACCTGTAGAACAGACTCAGCATGCCTGTATTTAAAACTGATAGATATTGGACTTCAAAGTATTTCCTCATTCATTACTTTTCTAATATCCTATTTTTTCTTTGGATTTTGTTTTTGTTTTTTTTTTGTTTTACATTAAGTCCACATAGGAGCACGAGGAAAATGATTTCCCTCAGGGCCTATGTCATCTGAGATACTGTGTGGAAGGTCTTTTTGAGGTGACAAAAGAATGAACCTTGGTCTTAAAGAGACCCATGTTGTAGGAAGAAGGAAACACAGAGGCCGGCCGATCATTTCACAGCCGAGCTGTTGAACTCAAGAACGAGTCGAAGAAGCGACCATTATCTTGTGACAAATGTCAACCGAAAATCAATAACGCTAGTTCCTCGGAGCATCTTCTATTGAAATACCGGTAGGACAAGGATAGCATTCCCACCTGACACTCGTGCTCTAAAGATTACAATCCGTTTGTTAAGATAGGAGAACCTATCAAACGGACCGACCGTCTCTGCACAGTGTACACAGTTGAGGGTTTTTCAGGTATTTTGGAGCTTCAGACCAAAGGTGGCTGCCACACTCAACCGTGGGACGCACTTGCGATTTGTACAGGGTTAGCAATTTATTGTGTACTATTAAAGTATCTGCGGTCCATGTACAGTACGCCCAGTTTTTGAGAGGCTAACTTAACTCTGGCTTTAATTCTTTACATTGTAGTATGTTGGCTTAAATACTACAATTGCTAAAATACTTACTTAATTATGGAACTTTGTTGGTTTATTGTATGTTATTTTCGCAATGTAATTATCATCTATATGTCTGTTTTATTCCTAAATATAAATAAATAAAATTGAATACCTTGTTCAAAACAACAACTTTTTACTACAAGAAAACTTAATTTAAAAGTGGTTATTTCGTATTAGGTATGTTTAACGACATCTCTGAACCAAAGTTGAAGACACTTTAGTTTCAAGAAAATGCACAGATGGTATCAAATAAAACCAAACAAATTACAATAACAAGAAAAGTTTTATTTATTAATTTGTGAGTTTGTATCAATGGAGACCATGTCATAGGGCTAGTAATAATGAAAAAATTATTTTATAATAATATTACGTTATAAGAAATATATTGTAGTGAGATTTTTCACATGTAAAATGAAATGTTTTCTTAGGACAACCTGATGCCGTCACCTCCTGGACATTGCCCGTTGCTGATCTTGGAAAGAGCTGAAAAAAGAAAATAATAAATTTAATTATCCAATTGTTTTTAACTTTTAGCATTGACATTGTAAAGATAAAGATAAAGCAATTTTGTCATTAAAAAAACATGGTTGGACAGCGTTCTAACTTCCCTTTACCGTGTTCTGAGATAGAGCGTCACTTCAGTTAGACAGGGTTATAGCGTCACTTTACACTGTTCTGAGATATGAGGTGTCAAAGTTTGCAAAGACGATTTGTCATAATCTATTTACCAATTTCTGATTTTGAGATTGAATCTTGTGTAAATTATTTTAATTTAAAAAATTTGAAAGAAAAATATTTAACTACGACGATGACTTAACATTTTAGAACATAGTGTAGCCAGGTACTCGAAACTGTATTATTTCGGCTGACCACACCGCCGGGGTAGTGTTCTTGTATTATCGCGGACCTCGCAACATTCACATTACTTGCAATTTTAAATCTCTCACGAGAGGACGCTTATAAATATTTGTATTTATTTATTTATTTATTATAGATACAAAAGAAAGTACAAATTACAATTAGGAAGCTTTGCCTGTCCAACTAGGAAAGTTTCCCGTTCCAGGACAGACAAATTGACATGTTTAGTTCATATTATACCTGAAATGTACATAATTACGTAACAAAAAAACAAAAATAAAAAAAAACAGAAAATTTCATTTTTCTCTGAAGTTAAGGTAAACTACCGTGCAATAAATTAACCAAGTTTATAACTTGTTTCTCTTATCTGTGATAACTACCCTCTTTGTTATTTAAAACCCGTGTATTTTAACGTAGTGCTAATGGAGTCAGATTAAAGCATCAATAGTAATATTTACTACTAAAGTCATCGTTAAAATAGCTAAACATGCAAATAGAACCGTATGCAACCAGCTAGGGCATAATAATTCCTTGCATAAGGTTCTAATTACATTTCCCTAATTCAATTCTAAGCTATTTACATATTTTTCATTCAAATATGGTAAACTAAAATACTCCACAAAAGGTTGATCCTCAAAATCACAAATTGTTAAATAGATTACGAAAATTCGTCTTTGCAAACTTTTAAACCTTATGACATGATTAGGCAAGCCATAGGGCACCCCAAGTGGTTCGCTACGTTTGGCGACTTAGCAGGGGTGCCCGGGTTCATGGGGTGAGGTTTGTCCAAGTTTTGGCAGCCGATGCCTCTGCCCACCTGCTGCGTGGTGGGCAGGATCGAGATATCTTTTATCTTCTCCAGTCAGAACCTTTCGACCCACTACCATGCACCGCAGTTGAAGGGATGGATTCATACATCCGTCACTCCTGGACACACTAACCCCCAGATTTCTACCTACCCCTCGTACCTTTTTCCTTCCCAGAACTTCCTATCCTTCTCTTCCTTAAAAAGACCTTCCACACAGCATTCCCTAAGTTGACATTGGCCATAAGGGAAATTATTTTCTTCAGGCCCTCCTGTGTGGAGCTAATGTACAAAAAAGGCGAAATTTAAACCCTATCCAACCAAAATTACGAATAAAATGCGCCTCGTGATAAAACGATCAACTGTCAGATACAAACAAAATGGCTTTTGCAAATCGTTCAAAGTTCCGTTAGAACTTTTTAAAATAAATTCGATGTTTGAACTTCGTCATACAAGTATCTACGGAAATATAATATTTTGGCTCTGAATATTATTTTGGTTTTAGAAATGATCAAAAGAATTGATTTTGCATTCAAATGTCATTGTTTTAAAAAAATTTCAGTTAAAACTTTGTCCAATAATGTGACGAAGTGCATAAATAGTTTTGTGAATATATAAATATCAAATATGTACACCTAAGCAATTATTTTACATTTGGAGTTAAGACTCGTGATGGATACAACGATGAAAACAAATAATGTAATGTTGATACAGCTACATATACATATTAAGTACTAGGTAGCTGGTTCCTTCCAGGCATGCGTTGCAATGCCATATTCATAGAAATAAATTGTTTTTTCCTGCATGTCCTTTCCCGAGCGTCCCCGTTCCCCTCCCGCATCCTCTTCCTCTCCCTGGTTCCCCTTCCATCTTCCACGCCCACCCTCTCCCTTCTCCCGCAAACCCCTCTCCTGCGTTCCATAAATTCAGTCCCAGTACATTCAGTTTTCAAACAGCTCGCATGCCCTTCCATCTTCCCCGCCCACCCTCTCCCTTCTCCCGCAAATCCCTCTCCCGCGTTCCATATATTCAGTCCCAGTACATTCAGTTTTCGAACAGCTCGCATGCCCTTCCATCTTCCCCACCCACCCTCCGCAAATCAAATATGGTAAATATCTATTATTTTAAAAGTCCATGGAAAATAAATTCTTTTGTTACAACAACAAAAAACACCTGCCTGCCTGCTAAATTCAATTTCATCAAACGCGCGAACTGCCAAAAGTGCAAAGTTAAAATAGTCGTTGAGTTTTCTGAAATTATCCAATTTTCTATGCAATTTTCTCATTTTTCTTACTTTAAGAATTTACTTCAAAATGTTAGAAAACTTTTTTAAAAAGATGAATAAAGTCGTTCATAGTGTGACCAAGGGAAACAGTAAGTATAGAAAATACAAGAATAAAATATAAGATCTTTTTTTTTTTTTTTTTTACATTAACTCCATACAGGAGGCCCTGAGGAAAATAATTTCCCTCAGGGCCTATGTCATCTGGGATGCTGTGTGGAGATCTAAAGTTTCAATTTGAATACAACAACAACTGCAATCCGAGGAGTCGAGAACATCCATGAATTTTAAAACAGATAAGAAAGAACAGAGCTATGTCGAATTTACGTGTGAATACGATGGAAGTTCAGGGAATTGACACAGCCTTCGCAATTTCCCACCAACTGCTAAACAGCATATTCATTAGAAGCCTTAAAACATTATTTACATATGCAAATACTGAAATTTTCATTTATTTTGGTACTGGGAAGACTGTGTTATTTCCAAGGTCGCTATCACAACACCCCTTTATTACTTAGCTGTCAGGTTTTCCTTGAAGAAAATTATTTACTGTGACGTGGAACAGATTAATTATTATCAGTCCCGTGGAGAGATTTAATGAAATTGAAAGCGTTCGGAACTTCCTCCCCGTGGAAAGGTGTTAAACCAATCTCAGGGTGTTGTATATCGAACGTAAGAAGCCCTTAGCCAACTTACATATTATTATGTTAAAAACAAAATTAGTGAAACTCCACTAAATATTCCTAACCTGCAAAAATTGTATTAAAAGATATCCTGCTTTATCAATTTAAAAGTACACACATGTTTGAAGAACGAATACGCACTAGAGCCTTAAGAGAGTCAAGTGTAAAATCTTTTAACATCCCAGTTTGTCAAACCTCTTATGGGCAAAGTAGTTTTAAATATAATGCAACCAAGCTGTTCAATTCTGTACCTCCTGAAATTAGAAACACGCAATCCAAAAATGCATTTAATAGTAAAATCATTGATCACCTCAAATAAACATATCCGTCACGAGTATTTAATTACAAACTTACCTATATATCTACTGTGTGCATATATGTAACCATGTAATTACTGCAATCTTCTATATATATGTAACATACTTGAATTTTTTTTATAACAACCTGTCACTTTCATAATATTACTTAAACAAAATCATAGATAACCACTCTGTAAATTGCCATCTCAACACAGGCGTTTCACACCTAGTGAGATGGGCAATGCGTCATTATTATAACCAAATGTAATATAAAAATAATGAAATAAAAATAAATTTAAAAAAATTTAAAATGTGAAAACAGAAAATCAGAAAACGATACGGTCTTGGCCCCTTGCCGAGGCGGAGCTCTAAAAACTGAGCTAATGTGTCCTTATCCGATTCCGTCATATTTAACTGTATCATACTCCGACTAAGAACTACCCTCTTCACTTTCTTAACGCAAATTTTTATTGGCTAAGATCTTCATGTATAAGATTCAATCCCGAATTAAATGCTATCTAGTTCACAGAACATTGTCAGTAGTCCTTAAAGTGATTTTAGCTAAAGAGAAATTATATAAATAATTATCCAAATACTTCACCAAATTATAATCATTTTATTCATTTACATATTTATGTGAAGATCGACCCTTTTTCTCCTTCTGCTGACATGAATTGATTTAATCCTACTATTCATGGGGACATTTGAAATTAACATTACGATTGTTTTTAGGTGATAATTAAGAAAATGTTAGGGACAAAACTATTAAGGACTGTTAAAATAAAGTTCAAAGGCCTTATACACAAAGCCTTTGGCTTTTGGTTTACTAAAACTACATACATATTTTTACCTACATTGGTGAACGCGGTATTAAAGCGCTACATTTTTCCTTCTTTCTCAGAACTACCTCTCCTTCCTTTCCTTAAAAAGACCCTACACATCCCCAAACATGACAGAGAGAGACAAAAAATGTCACCGAAGACCAAAATTTCATTTACATTATTTTTTACTCCAAATAATGTTAGGAATCGCTGGTTAAAGTAAGTCAAGTACGTTCCTTCACCCAGCATATTAACGTCTAGTAATGAAATTGGTAGACACAGATTTAGTAAAAAGTTTTGTAAAACATCCATAAATGCTTTTTTAAATTAGCTTCACCAGGAAGCCCTTAGGACAAAAAATCCCTCAGGACCTATTTTCGTCTTTGGTGCTTGTGTATTCTTATGGAACGGAAGAAGATGAAGTTCAGAAAAAAAAAGGTATGATGGTTGAAAGGAATCTCCAGGAGTGTCCAGGAGTGACTGTGTCCTACTGCGGTGCGAAGAGATGAATCAAAAGAGTCCAAAACGTCTCTCTCAATCAGTCTCTCCCGATCCGGTCCGCTACACAGTAGGTGAGCAAAACGCATCCATCCCCAAGGCAAACCTTCCCCATGGATCCGGACACCCTGCTAAGTTACCAAACGTAGCGAACTACTTGGGGTGACCTTTGGCAGAGATGTTGATTATCCAATAAACGGTTCCCGAGGCGATGGTACCCACACCATCCTCCCAAATTGAAAAGCTGTATGCTTAACGTCATACAGCCTATAGAATTTGCAGCGATAAGCTCCCAGGCTTTACTCAGTACGCTACAGGGAACTCTGACTAAACTTATAATTGGCTTATTTTAAAAGCCAGAGAATTATAACTTAACCGTTTTCGTTCTGGATGCATAGATTACTGCCAAATAATGCAACTTAGTGAAGAAATGGTGAAAAACATAGTACCTAAATGACGAATGTTGTTTTTAATCTAATTTTCCCTCCCGAAGTAGAAATTAATGAAATGCCTGTTTTTGAAAGCATAAAGTTGCAATCTGGCTCAACTGATAAATTATGGATATTATATTGTTTCAGAAAATTTGAACAAATTTCAAAGTTAGTTAGTTAGTTAGTTCTGTAAAATTTATATTTAAGTTCTATTATTTTTTCAGTTTTTTGAAGTCACTGGCCCATACTGCTACAATTACAGAATATAAATAGGACTTTTACAGAACTTGAAAATTAATACTAAAATTTGATGAATTGTTCAAATTCTCTGAAGCTTCCCGTCCTAAGCAACAAATAATCACATTAGAATCATTATATTATATTATGAACGAACGCTCTTCCGCGCCCATACAGTCAACAACTTTGCTTGCAAAACAAAAGTTTGTTTATGAGTGACGCGACGAAGAAGACTGGAAAAAAGAGGAGTAGAGGAGAAAATATGCATAAATATTCAAGAGCTGTAAAGGAGAGCAGCCTCCGTAGTCGAGGGGTGAGGTTCCCGGCGAGCGCAAGCAAATTTTATTTTATCGATTCGTATAATTTCGCAATGTATTCATTAAAAATAATTTATAGTGGTTAACTTCAAAGGTTTTATTTTTCTTTTCAATGAAGAGTAAATTTAATAAATGCAAATATTGCAAAATCAGCAACGCTAGTAATACTCGAGCAACATCCAAGAGATGTGTAAAGGAGCTAAATTTCATGACAGTGAAGCATTCTACATATTTTAATGTATTTATTTATAAACGCGGGTTGTCCAAGAATTAACTAATTTTCTGATAATTTCACTTTCGGCGGCGTGAGCATTACTTTTCAAAATATGCGGCACTAGCGTGCAGCCTCAGACTTTCCCTTGAAATCCGGATTGGTAGCTGCTTCAGTGCTATATTTGTATCCGTTTGAGATGGACGCTCCGCTGTCGAATACCGCCGCCTGCAAGGTGTGCTCAATTATTCGCTTTCTCAACTAAGATGGGAGCAGGGGTGTGCACTCCATATAGGCACATAAGGACTGCCTACCCTACCATATTTGTAAAACATAAGCATGTAAATAATATTATAATTTATTAAATTATTGCTAAAAATAAATAAACACTTTCAAAAATAAGCGTGAAAAAGCTGAGCAACCGAAACTACGCGAGCGTCTCATCAAACGACATACTACAAACGTAGCATAAACTGTAAGTAGAGAAACTACACGCGCGCCCTCCGACTGCCTCACTAAAATGCGGCCTAAGCAGGGATTATTTCTGCTTGGAGCTATCTTCATACAAGATATTTTTATTTATTTATTTATTTATCTATAAAAGGTATGTTTACATTACATTATTCGATGCTTGTCTCACTAGGGTATACCTGTGTTGAGACAGGTATACGGTATACCCTATTTACGAAATGCACTAAAACTGTGGTTTTAAATTTGCTTTTATGAGGTTTTTTGTTAGTATTAGGCAGTGCTTTCTGGAACAAAATTAGCAAATGGCAATCAGAGACGACAGTGACATCTGTTGTTATCTATTTCTATCATCTAGTTGTCTTACCAGCAGCAAGCACACTTAGCGAAAATTTGTACAAGGGGAATTATTTGTAGAAAGTTTTTTAAAATTGATTTGTATCAATTCGGCGGTTTTCCTACTGCCTACCCTGATCAAAAACTCTGTGCACGCCACTGGATGGGAGTGCACCCTGTTGAAGTTCTTAAGCTCCAATTTCGAGCACAGGCGTCAGTAGGACTCCCACGCAAACGATTTTGAGGGGAAAATGGCGCAGGCAAATTGCGTGCTCGTTAAGTTCCCAAAATGCTGAAGAGCAAAATCGTGTGGAAAGCGCTCGGGTCTCTTCGAGCCGTTTTTCCAACCAAACCGAGGTTTTTTCGGGTTGTAACGTGGGTTCCAAACCTAACTCCGGAATCAAAAAGGCAGCAAAATGACATGATTTGTATCTTTTGCTTCATCTAAAGCCACATTTGGCCAGAATACCTTTGGAGTCCGACTAGGCGCGGAGGAAGATGTGATAGCATTTTTGGTGGCGGAGTTCTACGATAAGGGAATCAAGGACCTAGTGCCATTGCTCACCAAGTGCATCGATCGTAACGTTAACTATGTCGAAAAATAGTGAGGATATATACCAAAAATGTCTTACGCTTTTTTTGTAAATATAATTTTTTCCTGATTTTTTTAATTACAACGGTCTTTAATTCTTGGACATCCCTCGTAAATAAAAATAATGTCGGAATGATGTCTAAGAAACTGAAAAGAAAAATAAATTACAATCATGAGACACAGACACGAGATAAGAAATGCAAAGCAAATTAGATTGCAAGGAAAAAATCAAGCACCCGGAAATCTCTTATGTACCAGGCCGTCTAACTTCATAACAAAATCCCGAATGAAATTACCGACATTGAAAATAAGATTATTTTTCAAAATTAACTAAGGAATATGTTTTGTTTGTACGTAATACATTTACATATAAAATTGAGAAGACTGATAGAGATATTGAAACAAAGGTAAATGCACGTAACTCCATTAATGGAGAAAAATGAGAGATCTTGGAATTATTTTGGATGAAAATCTAAGTTTCGCCAATCATATCCACCAAATTGTAAACAAAGGTATGAAAACACTAGGCTTCGTATTAAGAACAACCAAAAACTTTAATTCCATGTATCTCTAGTTAGAAACCAAATGGAATATAACTCGGTAGTTTGGTCTCTCGTCTTACAAAATTCACATTAATAACATTGAGCGAATCAAAAAAAAATTCTGCGTTTTATAAATTTTAAATTAAATATCCCACTAGAAGACTTAAAATATAATTTATTATTAAATATTCTAAAAATACACACACTAGAAGACAGACGTAAAATAAACGGCTTAACATTTTTATTAAAAATACTTAAACTCTAAATTTGACTGTTGCAAACTCCTGTAACTCATAAACATACGAATACCGATAGTAACTACACGACAAAATACACTATTCTACTGTAGCATTCATAAGCGGAACTACATTGCCCACTCTCCGATACAACGATTTCACGCTACGAGAAATCAGTACTTAGGTGATATTGACATATTTAACATAAACTTGGCGAATTTTGATGATCTTGAAAAAACTCATTAAAAAACTATTCCTAAACATATCTGTATTTTTGTAAACTATGAAATTGCTGCATTTTTGTATTTTTCAATTTGGGAGGCGGGAATGGGTACCGCCGCCCCGGGAACCTTTATTGGATAACCAACACCTCTGCCACAGATCACCCCAAGTGGTTCGCTACGTTTGGTGATTTAGCAGGGGTGCCCGGGTTCATGGGGTGAGGTTTGTCTAGGTCTTGGAGGTGGATGACCAGGACATACTGAACCCCAGATTCCTACCCACCCCTTAAACCCTTTTCCTTCCCAGAACTCTCCTCTCCTTCCTTTCCTTAAAAAAACCCTACACACAGCATCCCCAAAGATGACATAGGCCCTGAGGAAAATTATTTTCCTCGGGGCCTCCTGTGTGGAGCTCATGTAAAAAAAAAAAAAAAAATTTATGGCTTGCGTGCCTTTTTATCTAATTTTATTTTTATTATTTCTTTATCTGTTTTATTCCTAAACATATCTGTTTTTCTGTAAACCTATGAAATCGCTGTATTTTTGTGTTTTTATGACTTGTGTGCTTTTTTATCTAATTTTATTTTTATTATTTCTGTATCTGTTTAAAAATCATCATAAATTAATTGTGCTACCAAACATGTAAAAGCCCTTTGGGCGTTAAATAAATAAAAAAAAACATTTCAAAACACGCCGTTGGCGCTAAGAAATGTCTGTCAAAAGAAGCGAAGCTCTCAGTCCACAGTGGAGTGCTGGTACCTATGTAACTTGACCTATGGCAGTGAGGCATGGAACTGGCAGAGGAAGGATGAAAATAGACTGAATGCTATAGAAATGCACATACTAAATAATTTTCCTCAAGGCCTTTGTCATCTTTGAGGTGTGGGGTTAATGCAAAAAAAGAGACATACAGACACATAACTTAAAAGGGTAACGGTCGCAGCTGGAACACGAACTCAGGTCTTGTCTTACCGGGACTGGGACTCTGGAGTTTTATCAGTTCCGGACTAGAAAGGGGCTGGATTCGTGACCCTATTACCACAGTTTTTAATTATCTGTGGCTATTTTCGTTGAGAGTTTTCGATATTGAGCGCTTTTAAAATTACCGTGACGTTTCAAGGTTACGGTACCGTGACGGCATAAAAAAGTCAATAAATTAACGTTTCTTATCACAATAATGCTGCAACTATTTCAAAAGATGAGATACACAATGTACAGAGGTCTATTTCTTCCCAAGGAAAAAAAGTCATTTTTTTTGCATCTCTCTCACAAATTGTTTTGTGACGTCTCGAAAATCCTTACAATTCTACTTGTCATGACGATAATTTCTGAAGTATGGAGTATAGTTACAAGGATAATATTGAAGTGTGAATGAATTCAAAAATTCAAAAATGTCAAACGTCAATGCGCTGATGGTGAATTGTGTATCCCATCTGTTCGCACATTATATGCATTATATTGGTGGGTAGTAAATGTTAAAATCCTGAAATTATCCCACCTACCTAATCTTCCCATCCTAAATGTCACCATTAAAAAGGCAACTATTGCAAGAAAAAGTACCCAACTTTGGAGAGGAGACAGTATGCTTATTGGGGCTCAGTGCAAATTAACATCACAGACAGGGCGCATATATCATAACATCTTTCTATAAGAAATATTACGACTTCAAAATTTTAATTAATTAATTAATAATTAATTAATATATAATAATTATTTTCACAATTAATTCATTTAAAATAATATACAGTATATTTGCGGCATGTTCCAGAGTGGAAGATACTATCAGTATCGCCCTGGTGTAAGACCACCATTCAGAATTGAAACGTTGCTTGAAAATGGCTTTGGCCGTGTTTGGTGACCAGATCTGAATAGCCAGGTACTTCCCAACCTTCCTCTTCCCCACCTCCTTCCCCTCCCCACTACCTTCAGCCTCACAACATACCCCAATTGGGGATGCCATAGTCTCACTGCCTCCAGACGGGAGCAGTTGAGATTCTTGTGCGGTTATTCACTGTAAAAAAAAAAAAAAAAAAAATTAATTTTTTGAAGTGTACACCACAACCCGGAGACCGGTGAAGCCACGGTGAGTTCATTTTTTCTTTATCCAATCTGGGCTTATCTTACCTTCCAGAAGCCCAAATCTGAACCATCGACAGACACTATCCATCGGGTTTGCAAGTGTACGCATATCGTCCCATATAACCTAGCGAGCAACGTAGTTTCAGGACTGGTACTTCGGGGGTTGCACAGGGCTTTGCTTTGCAGCACTTAACCGCCAAAGATACAGTGGAGTCGCAGTTTCGCGACACCGCCATCTCTTGTATCACCATTATTTAATGTGTAAGAAAGAGCTGCAGCATTATAACGATAAGGAACGTATGTTTATTGCTTTTTTTGCCATCACGGTACCGTTATCGTGAATCGTGATGGTAATTATAAATGGGTCTATTATCGTCGTCAATAATCAAATAAGGATTCATATAAGCATTCAAAGACCGTATTTAGTGAAGGATGACCAGGCCTTTAATGACTTGAACCTTGAAGATTTTATGTTATCATTTGTTATAATATGATCACCTTCATTCTTTTCACAGTTGTAGTTGTTCATGACGCAGAGGCTGCCAAAGGACAGGGACTTGGCACCCTGCTTGCCTGCGCACACGGGCTCGTACTTCTCCGCGTCGCAGTTCCTCATGCAGCCCTTCTTCCTTGCAGCCTCCTTTTTGGCTTCCTTCAGGTCCTTGGCAGGGGAGGCCAACGCTACGGCTACCAGGCATGCCACTGAAAAACGCACAAGCAACATTAATATAATCCACAGCTAGTTCATTTCCTTCCCCTCCCGACATGTATTTTTATTGTAGTTTTAAGATTCTTTACTCTTAAGATCGCTGGCTAAAATCCTGGTGCCAACAAGTAAATTTTATTTGATTGATTTGTATCATTTCACTATTTATCATTTAAAATAATACAAGGCAAGTGGAAGATGCTCTCAATATGACCATGGTGTAGGACCGTCATTCAGAATTGAAACGTGGCTTGAAATAGCTTTAGCCATGTTTTGTGACCAGATCTGAATAGCCAGGTACTCCCCACCTTTCTCTTCCCCATCTCATTCTCCCCACTGCCTTCTCTTTTATACCCCAATTGGGATGACATAATCTAACTGGCTCCAGACGATCAGGAGCGTTGGACTGAGAGTTGCGGTATTAAAAATAAAAAAATTAAAAATTATTTTGAAAAAAAGTATTACAGAAAAACATTAAATAGAAATGAATAAATTAAACGGAAGAAGAAAATCTAAAAAAATCACTGTTCAAAAGTATATAAAATTAAACAAAATAACAATAATATTAATGTTAATGATCAAAGAGAGACAAAATAAAAAGAGAAAAACAACATAATGAAAATCAGAAAATTCATCTTAAGATGTTACAAACAGCGGGGGTTGAGGGTTTGTAATTAAACTAGTGATTTATTTTTTCTAGTACACATTTATTAAAGTGAGGTCAAACGGAAAATATCAGCTCAAGATGCGGAATGCAGAATAGTTGGTTTGATCATACGTTTCAAACTGGATACCTAGTGGAAATGAATGTTTTCCAGAAGGTAGTCATTTTCCAAAGTGTTGTTGATGATTGCGAATATAAATTTTTGGTCGAATATATTTCTTCCATCTTCTAGTATCGACAATTTATGGAAAGCTACTAAGTCTCTTATCTTAGTTTTCGGATGTTCGGAATGATTTAAAATCTAAAGTGGGTGAAAGACGCACAGGCAAGTAGTGAACTTTTAGCTCGACGACCTTTTTCCAAAGTGTTGTTGATGATTGCGAATATAAATTTTTGGTCGAATATATTTCTTCCATCTTCTAGTATCGACAATTTATGGAAAGCTACTAAGTCTCTTATCTTAGTTTTCGGATGTTCGGAATGATTTAAAATCTAAAGTGGGTGAAAGACGCACAGGCAAGTAGTGAACTTTTAGCTCGACGACCTTTTTCCAAAGTGTTGTTGATGATTGCGAATATAAATTTTTGGTCGAATATATTTCTTCCATCTTCTAGTATCGACAATTTATGGAAAGCTACTAAGTCTCTTATCTTAGTTTTCGGGTGTTCGGAATTATTTAAAATCTAAAGTGGGTGAAAGACGCACAGGCAAGTAGTGAACTTTTAGCTCGACGACCTTTTTCCAAAGTGTTGTTGATGATTGCGAATATAAATTTTTGGTCGAATATATTTCTTCCATCTTCTAGTATCGACAATTTATGGAAAGCTACTAAGTCTCTTATCTTAGTTTTCGGATGTTCGGAATGATTTAAAATCTAAAGTGGGTGAAAGACGCACAGGCAAGTAGTGAACTTTTAGCTCGACGACCTTTTTCCAAAGTGTTGTTGATGATTGCGAATATAAATTTTTGGTCGAATATATTTCTTCCATCTTCTAGTATCGACAATTTATGGAAAGCTACTAAGTCTCTTATCTTAGTTTTCGGGTGTTCGGAATGATTTAAAATCTAAAGTGGGTGAAAGACGCACAGGCAAGTAGTGAACTTTTAGCTCGACGACCTTTTTCGCCCGTGTGTCACCTCAATTGAAATCTTGCTCGTTGCCCACCACGGCTGTCATCGCCACGACAGGCTTTTCAAAAGTTATTTACCTTTTTCAGCAGAAGGCACAATAGCGGCATGCTTCATGTCAATAGCTCCTATATAGTATGGCACCTTACATGGCTATTAGTATTTGCGTTTTCGGCATAGTTACATAGCACAGACAGTATGTTTTCTATGTAACTCTGCCAAATACGCCAGTACGAATAGTCATTAAGGTGCCAGGGAATGATATTTGGAAATTGGTGTCTATACTTAAACTCGTCCGCAGCTGCTTTCCATTCTTGTTCTGATCACATGAAGTTTTGTGTGCGTATGAGTATTCTGTAGGTGTAACTAAGTGCAAGAGTTCTTCATACAATGGATCAGGCATTCTTAAATAATTACGAAAATCTTCCTTTTCTTCAGTAAATTCTCTTCTATATATGCTTTGTGATAAACCCTCTCCTTTCGCCAATTTCGTCTCATTTTGTTGATTTTTTTAATGTAATACGACATAATTCCTAAATGACGCAAAGCTATACTGTACTGTACAGGGCCCGCAGATACTTTAATAGTACACAACTTCTAACCCTGTACAAATCACAAGTGCGCCCCACGGTTGAATTTGGCAGCCACCTCTGGTCTGGAGCTCCAAAATACCTGAAAAATACCCTCGACTCTGTGCAGAAACGGGCGGTCCGTTTAATAGATTCTCCCATCTTAACAGACGGATTGCAATCTTTAGAGCACAGGCGTCGGGTGGGAATGCTATCCTTGTTCTACCGGTATTACAATGGAAGATGCTCCGAGGAACTAGCATCAATGATCCCTTCGGCACCGATGCATAGTCGGGAAACACGCCAAACGCGTGCCCAACATTTGTATATGGTTGACATTTGTCACATGAGAACGGGTCGTTTCTTCGACTCGTTCTTGTGTTCAACAGCTCAGCTGTGGAATGATTTGCCGGCCTCTGTGTTTCCTTCTTCCTATAACATGGGTCTCTTCAAGACCAATGTTCATTTCTTCCTCTCCTCAAAAAGACTCTCCACACAGCATCCCAGATGACATAGGCCCTGAAGGAAATCATTTTCCTCAGGGCCTCCTGTGTGGAGTTAATGTAAAAAAAAAAGCTACCTCTGTCGATGTCATTGCATCACAGTGAGTTATGCTGTCGTGTCACCGACGTTAAGCCGAGTAAGTTTGCGAACTTTAAAACCTCCTCCAATTTCAGAGCTCCTTCGTCTATCACCCTCTTGAATATTCAGAACCCTTATTTAATTCTTTCTAACATTTCAATGTTAACTTTATATTGCGGATTCCAAATCACTGATAATATAACATAAACAGGTTGTTAAGGGACATATTATGTGACTTTCTTTAACGAGTTTACTTATAGTAAAAATAAAATGAAATTTTGGTCTCCGACGACATTTATGATGTTTATTTTTTATATCTTTTTTTCTTTGATTTTGAATTTTTTTTTAATTACCAGCAAAACCACTAGGGACAGTAGTTTTATTAACATTTTTAGAGACCCTGAATACAAGTCATAATTGTCTATTCACGTCCATTACTGTAATAACAATGTATTGCTTGAACGGGGACAAAGTTTTTTTACTATACAATTTTATTAAAAGAACTTGTCATAGCTAAATTCAACGTCAGTTTTATACAGTTTATCGTAAAAAATGTCACTTTTAACAAAATGGGACATTTTCGTCAAGGCCGATAGGACTGAACGCTTAACCAACAAATTACTTTAATTAATTAAATTAAAGTCAGTGCTATCTCTAAGTAAAATTTACTGTTTAAATAGTCTAATCACTCTGTTTTTTTAATATTCTTGCAGTAAAAAAAAACACAAATCACGACGAGTATCAATAACAAGCAAACCGTCGTTGCTCGGTGGCACCGACTACAAAATTCGAGACGCGCCCAGGCGTGTACTCTAGTCGGCCTTTTTTTTTTTACATGAGCTCCACACAGAGTGGGTTCCCATTATTTTTATTTTATCTAAAATATGTAACTATAAAATGTAAAATTGGGAAAAATAAAGGATTTAAAAAAAAAAATAATTATCTGTTTCAATAAAATAGTATTTATTAATTCCTATTTAAAATATAAAATGTATGACTACCAAAACACGGGCTAGCCTAGTGTGGTAGCCAAAAAAAACCAAAAAATCTGTAACCAATAAAATTTTATGAATTAAAAATAAATAAATAAATAACGGTCTGGCGCCCATTATACTTTATTTATTTACATTAAAACACTTAATAATGTGACATGTGAATTTAAATGCTAGAAATTATCTTCGAATTTCTGTACGCCCCGAGTTAATAATTACAAATAGAGTCGTAGTCAATTCAATTTTAATAATAATGTAAAATCTTAGTTTGTGAGTTTCATTTCATATAATGAATGGTTGACTTCTTTACTCATGCTTTATTATAATATTCATACGTAACTATTTTATTGAACCATCTCAGTATTTGATTATTTCTGCTACATGTTTTATGAAGTAAATCTTCAAAGTTCGTAAACCACGTGGTCAAGCGGTTAAGATCCTTACTACAAGCTCTAATAGGAATACATGGTGGCAGTACTATATAAACTACAAATAATATATGGACAAAACCTACGTAAACTAATCTAACCAAACCTACAGACCGACAAAAATACACTTTGCTGTCATAATGCATGTTCCAATCACATTAATAAAATTAATTTCATGGACTGAAACTGTTTTGGCTTTGTAAATGATTTTGCACGAACACAAAATATTTCAGTCATCATCCGTGTCTGAAATAGTATAGTGTTATGGAATGAATTTGCACAAACAAAAGCTACTCTATTACAGTCGTTAGCGTGACTCAAATGGTATAGGCTTTGTATAAATGCAGCCGGGCATTCAATCGATTAAAACCAAGAATTTACTGGGCATGACAAGCACTAGAGGTAGTTCTAGGTTATATGTGCAATAAATTTCCCCCGGGGCAGCATTAAGGCATAAGGCCACTTTGAGTTTTTGTGCAAGTCACGGGGAGTGCAACCAATGCGCTCTCCGACCGGCCAATTTTCTCCTGCGGGCCCCGTAAATAAAATCCCACGTTGAAAAATTACCTCATTTCCACGCCTCCCTTTTCATTTTTCTTTTGTGTCGACCGCATAAATCTTTCAGCCGGTTTCTGAGTAAAGTTACTATTTCATAACAGTGATATTATGTTAGTAAATGGGTCTATCGTTGGCTTTACAAGGAAATACTGAAAAGAAAATAAATATACGTGATGTCTTTTCCAATTTGAAACAACTCCGAATTTCGAGAATTTACTTTGAAAAATTGACTACTAATCGGCTAAAGAAAATAATTTGGTGTTTTGTGAAAGCCTTTTGATATTTTAATTTTTTTATCTTTTTCAGCTGTAGTAAGAAAAATATATGTTACTTCGGGCATACAACTTTTTATATTTATTTTTCGATGTTCACGAGAAACATATTTGGCACCGTCCACACGAAGCCACACATTCCACGAAGCTTCCAAGTAGCAGATAAACAATTAAGAAGTCTAAAGGACAAAAACAGGTGTGCTATAATGGCGTATTCAGGCCTTCCGCGGGTGTCGCGACGCCCGCGCCCGCCCAATGCACTGAAACGCACTGAAACGAACGTCCACACGTCACGTCGTGTGAAATGAATTATATGTGTAATTACGCCAATAATATCACAACATACCAAAGACTTTATGGTCTTGTGTCTCTTTCAATTGTGTTGCACAAACTTTTGTAGTCCTAAGTCAATACTGGAAATAATTTACTTTGTTAGTTTAACTCCGCTACATTCAACGAGCGAACAATCCGTGAAAAAAAAGTAAATGCGTTGAAATAATTCAGAATTTTGCAATCGTACGAACTTTTTTTAATTTTTTTTAATTATTAATGCCCTCATGAGCTTTTACATATTTTTACACATTTTATAGCGCGTACAGGTGTCAAAAACAGTTAAAATATTAAATAACAAAAATAACATAATGGATATTACACGCGGTATACAGTTGTAAAGTGGTTGGTAAAAAGTTTAACGTTATACAATAAAAGAGACTGAAAAAATCGGTTTTTGAACTGAACGTGGCATAAAAAAAAACCTAAATAATAATAATGTGTGGGTTCTTGATACATAAGTTGATAATTTCTTTTTGAAATTTGATAAGTTCTTGATATATTTTGAATCCAAACGATATCAGGTAAAGCTATTTAAGTAAGTGAGATGCGCCTTAACACACTGTATATGTAGGGTTATGAAACTTTCTTAGGATGTGGGAAATTAGGAAGCGTAACTCACTGTAGGCTAATGTAGCAGGCTGGTTGATGATGTCCAACATAAGATTCACATTCCACATAAAATGTTCCAAACTGTGCACAGATTGTAACAGGTAACAGTATAATAAGGAACTCCAGTGAAATATATTATGGCTTTAAAAAAATATGTTCATATAGACCAATAAACGCTGATTCTGAATATATAAGTTTTATTTCATAATATTAGACGTAGAGTTCTTAAAAATATATTAAAAGGGGCATTTTTAAACCTCTCGTCAAAACACACTGTGAAGTTGGTATTACTGAATGTTTAGTGCTGACCTCGCGCGTCACCACTCATTGCAAGTGATTGTATTGAAATTTTTGATTATGTAGGTATGACATAAGCCATCAGTATTAACAACATTTCATGTTATTCGTTATTTCATACTGTTTATAATTGAGATTTAGTTGTTGTGTTTATTGAAACAATATTTAAGCCTAAATAATTCAGAATCAAAAATACAGGTATCTCTATTAGTTTATCTCTATTATTTAAAATATTTAAAAACTACTGCACAAAAAAATAGTAATGCTACTTCTAGGGAGAATGCTTCGAATAACGGTATTCAAAATGGCGGCACTTGATCAGCTGATTGCCCAATCCTATAGTATTTTTTTAGGAGTGATGACGTCACACGATTCACCGTACATACGGTGGTCTTAGGGGGATCGTGAAAATTAAAACTTTGACAATTATTTTATCTATTAAAACTAACTCTAAAAATAAAAATTCAGTTATTTAAGTTAGAAGGTCATTATTATGTCATATTAGGTCATATTATTATATGTCATCATTATTCATAAAAAATATATAAAAAAAATTGGACAGGAGTTCTCTATTTTGATGATTTTAGTAAACTGGTAATTTGCACTTTCATTAGAAAATACGACATAGCAAATTAGACATAATAATGCACCGCTTGCTTGTTAGAAGTTGTTACCGCACTGATTTGCAATGTTATTAAGTAGGTAGAAGGAAGTATGTAGGTGGGTAGGTATGCACGTAGGCAGTAGGAAAAACGACTGGAATATTCCCAAACATGTAGAAAAAACAAAATACGATAAATTTATCGAATCACGACAATTCCGAGGTGAAAAGTTGCAATTTCCCCAGCAACAGCAATATTCCGAGAGAAAACTTTGTATTCATCATGAAAAGCTCGTGTGAGCTTTGTATGGGGAAACCTTTATGGATTTTATAGGAAGCTCCACACAACTACGGTAGTATTATTATTGGACTCACGCTCAGAATACAGCTCATTCCAAAACGGTTCGCTTTTCGCCAATTCTTACCATCGTAATAAGCTTTATAGCACGAGGAAATTCGTATATCCTTTTATTTTTCGATAGCTTCTAAGAACGGAACAAAACATCGTTCTTTTTGTGGTATGCTTTACGCAACACAAAGCCTATCATTATTGATGATTTCTTTTGCTTATTGTACTTGTCTACTCACAAGTTGGCAGCATTGTTTTCTTTGTTTACTTATCCTTTATATTCATATTGTAATGGAATAACTTATTGATTAAAATCTCATATTTCTTCTCCACTCTCAAACCATAAATGCGCTAGGAAAATTAATATAATTTTGGTAATACTTGGTCGAAGGTTAGTCAAAAATTATGAATGTTTATATGGTCGAATTAGCTTAGTGGCCAGAGCAGAGCCACCTAAAGGAAGAGATCCTGGGTTGAATTCTCAGACGCCACCGAATATTTTGATGTATTTTCTGTTACAAATTTTTCGTTTGAGATTGGTTAAAAAAAATTCATCTTCATTCAATTTAATTTATTTCCTATATTATGTGCTTTGTTATATTTTCTCCTTGTGGTTGACTCCTCAAATTCTAGTGTTTTTTTCTATTCAAACATTTGTTTATTTATTTTGTGAGAAACAAAGAGCTTTTACAGAATATACAGTGATAAATATACAAGTGAATTGAAGTCAAATCACAGAAGTTTCTTATGATAAAATTCATTGAAAATGAAGTTTTAATATCTTAAAATTAATTTTGGGTTTAGGAAGGGTAGAGGAAGAGGAATATAGGAAAAGGATAGGAGATGCTCCCGATACATTCCATACTCTCATATTAATAATCGATCGTACGCGTTACTTCATGTCGATATTTCTTTATATAAATGCTGTTAAGAGGAACGGAACCATTTTTCATGCCTCATATTTTAGCCTCAAATCCAAAATTTTAATTTGGATTTGAGGCTAAAATACTTGAACAAATTAAATAAAAAAATTGAATTTATTCAAATGGTGTATCAAATACCTAATTATTAATATGTACTGCTTAATTTATGTGTGTTTCAAATTATAAAATATAGATCATTAAAATTATCGATTTTTCACGATTTTAGAGGCAATTATTTATGAGTTAATGATAATTATTTAAAAATTGTTTTACTTCACACCCTATGTTAAATATATAGAAATATGATTAAAAAATGCATTAATAAGTTAAAAAAAGCATTTTTATAGACTTAACTTTAAATTATAAACTAATTATTAATGTTGGAAAACAAATTTGTAACACAAATTTAAAATTTCGACACGAAAAACGCTTTCTTTACGATGTTGGATTTTTATTTTATATTATTTAAATATTAGGTTGGATAAGATTTTTTTTTCATAATTACCATTAACTTGTCAAAGTTGTCTCTTAAATCATGAAAATTTTAATTCTCATGTGGCCTATAATCTCATAACATATGTAAGAGACAAATAAATGAAGTAGTAAATATCATAAAGCGGTAGGTATATCCTTCCTATTCATCATATTATAAAGGTGAAAGTTTGCATGGATGTATGTTTGTTACACTTTCACACAAAAACTACTGAATGAACTTTAAAAATTCTTTCACTAATAGAAAGCTACATTATTTGCGAGTAATATGGGCTATATATATTGGTAAGCTCTGGCGTTATGAATAATCTCTGGCGTTATGAAATTATTTATCATACGTTTTTCGTCAATAACAAAATCGATTTATTGCAAATGTCAACCAATTGTCGCCTTGGAAACGATGTTTTTTTATTTATTTTTGAAAAATGAATCACCGAAATGTATGTATAAACCCAAACGACTGCACCAAATTGGATAATTCTTTTTTTTGTTCGTTTTTTTTTTTAAAACTACCGTTGAGTTCTGGCATTATGAAATTTGTATAAAAATTATAATAGGTGGCACGCGAGCAGTTTGAAAACTGAATGTATCGGAAATAAATGTCTGGAATGCGAGAGGTGAGAGGGGGGAGTGGGGAGGGGGGGGAGGGGGAGAGGGGGTGTTGGTAGGATGTTGGTGGAGGGGGATAGGAGAAGGGGTGGAGGGTGGGGGGAGGGGGTTAGGGGAGGGAGAGGGGCGAGGAAAGGAAGGGGAAAGGGGAAGGATGTAGGGGGTGGGGGGAAGGGGGTTGATGGGGGGAGTGGTGTGGGGAGAGGGAATTTGGAGGGGTAGGGGGTGAGGGGAGGGGTGGGTGGAGAAGGAGGGGGAGGGAGAGGGGGGTTGATGGATGAGTGGAGTGGGATGAGGGAAGGTGGAGGGGGGAGGGGTGGGTGGAGGAGGAGGGGGGGAGGGAGGTTGATGGGGGGAGTGGAGTCGGGGGAAGGGTGGGTGGTGGGGGAGGGGTGGGTGGAGGGGGAGGGGAGTGGGGAGAGGAAAGGTGGAAGAGGCTGAGTGGGAATCTCCTAATACCATGCGAGCGAAGCCGCGGTAAAAAGCTAGTAGGTACTTCATATTTTTGCTCTTTCCTTTCATAAAAAAAAACAAATTTCAATTCGATTGAGTTTTTTTTTCTCAAGTTCAAATGTTAGCTTTGTATGAAAAAGGCCGCATGGACGTTCCTCTTAAGCCATGAACTCATTTCAATTATTTTATGACCCAAATAGTTATATTGAAAACAGACTTAAAATCTACAATGCACTTGCGTACATTATTCCGATGAGTCAACGACCTCTACACAATCTCTACATCGTAAAATTAATGGTTTGAGTAAATATGAAATGTCCCTAAATTTTAGTAAAACTTTCAAACAAAATAAATTGGTAACTGTTACTGCAGCATCTTTTGAATCCTCACTCTTTTTCGGAAATCGAACGAGGCCTTTTTAGAGCCGCGACCGTCCATCATATTAAAGGATCATAAATCCGTCTGTGAAGTCTTTGTTTAGCGAAAATTAGAAGCCATTATTCCTTTGTGTTTGAAATTGGGTGGACTATCGGCTCTCGTTTTATAGCCCATAAGAAGAAAAAAAAAAAGTGATTGGTTTGAGTGCCTATTGGATGATTTTTGAGCGGTTAAAACGACCGACATTCCAAGCAGAAATGTTGTGGTGATATCGTAATTACAAACCACATAATCATATAATATATTTTAGGTAGGTAGAAATTTCAGATAGGTAGTTACCTACCCCTAATTATAACGCATTGAATAAATTTAACGTAAGTATGGAAATACACACGATCAAAATATTTATCTTTAATGGGTTAGTATTTTGTTTAAACTGTGTCCTAAAAATATTCATGTTGGAAAAAACCTTTTTTTTTACATTAACTCCACACAAGAGGCCCTGAGGAAAATAATTTCCCTCAGGGCCTATGTCATCTGCGATGCTGTGTGGAGGGTCTTTTTGAGGAGAGGAAGGAATTAACATTGGTCTTGAAGAGACCCATGTTGTAGGACGGAGGAAACCCAAAGGCCGGCAAATCATTCCACAGCCGAGTTGTTGAACACAAGAACGAGTCGAAGAAATGACCCGTTCTCATGTAACAAATGTCAACCATATACAAATGTTGGGCACGCGTTTGGCGTGTTTCCCGACTATGCACCGGTGCCGAAGGGATCAATGATGCTAGTTCCTCGGAGCATCTTCCATTGTTATACCGGTAGAACAAGGATAGCATTCCCACCCGACGCCTGTGCTCTAAAGATTGCAATCCGTCTGTTAAGATGGGAGAATCTATCAAACGGACCGCCCGTTTCTGCACAGAGTCGAGGGTATTTTTCAGGTATTTTGGAGCTCCAGACCAGAGGTGGCTGTCAAATTATTAGTTAGTTATGGCGTGACCAAGGGAAACAGGGATCCATTTTTATGTATGTAGATTAGAAAATAGATGTATAATAGTGAAAAACTTTGTTTTTTACGTACTACCTAACATATTTATCAAGTAGGTTACATATGTATTTTGTTCTATATAGTAAAATTTTATTTTTTCTGCACCACTGCAGCGTATAAACACTGCACCAAACAACAAATCAAGGACATTATAAAACTGTTTCAAGTCATAGGTATTGTACACAAAATGGAAATAATAGATCCACACAACCGTGACCCACAAATTACGCCTGCCATAAGCCATAAATATAAACCTATACACATAATGATAAATTCAACAATATTCATGTAAAAATACATGTATTACCGCATCATGATTTTGGTGTTGAGATTTTATTTGTATGGAATCATATTTTATTATTTGCAGGCTATAATTTTATGCTGTAATTTTCTAATGATTATCTACAAACTATGAGTCTCTAGTTTAGCTGTTTTAATAGCAAAACAATGTTGAATATCGTATTATTATGACGTGCTGACATCAGCAAATATTTATAAACAAAGATTATTAACTGGTACCTATTTCATGATGTGTTGTTTCGTGATTGCTAATTCATAACCTTAAATGGCCTCTTAATAAAGGTCATCATCAGGTCCAGTATTTAATTTGTGATGAGATTAAATATCAACTTATAAAACTGGATAATAGGAAATTATCGTAAAATACACTAAATAAATGATATCGAGGGTCCGAAGAACAAAGTCAGATGTGTCTGATTTTGTAGTTTTGCAATAGAGCTGTTTAAAGTGTCGTTTCTGCATTTTTACTGTTTTTGAGATCAAGAAATATACGCAGACTTTTAAATCAACTAAAAGAAATTAAAATAAATCAACAAAAC
Organism: Limnephilus marmoratus; assembly: GCA_917880885.1. Lineage (NCBI taxonomy): Eukaryota > Metazoa > Arthropoda > Insecta > Trichoptera > Limnephilidae > Limnephilus > Limnephilus marmoratus. The sequence goes on along the minus strand of OU862921.1, from coordinate 19,125,869 downwards.
GATTTTCAATTTTTAGAGGATCCGACATTGTTCTTCGGGGCCGTCAAATCCTTAAGAGGAAACCTTAGCAGCATCTCTTTCAAACAAATGTATTTACCTATTTCCTCTCTGGATATAGGTAAATACATTTTACCTATATCCAGAGGTATTGCTGGTGTAAATGTTTTTTCTCAACCACTGACAGGTTTTGCTTTTTTGATAAGTTGCTTTTTACCAAAAAAAGCAAAATCTTTATAAAATAAAATTGCCTAGTTTGAACTAGCGATGTGTAGGTTCAGCTGGAGTGGGCTCTTAGGCTATGTACGCACTAGCGGCTAGCCGCGTAGGCGGTCAACCGCGCGGCTAGCCGCCTACTAACGAACCGCTTCGCGCGGTTCAACCGCGGTAGGCATAAAACTGCGTATCGTCATAAATGTATCGTCAGTAATAAAATGGACGCCGTCGAGGTCGCTAGTGTTATTTATTTGTACCATCTATGACAGCGACGCAAGACAAAAAATAGAAAATATTGGATTCATCCTTTACTGCAAACACGTTACGAATCTGGCCAGTTCGCAATTTGTTTTCAAGAACTGAAGAAGCATGAAGATAAATTTTTGGTTATGTTAGAATGAGTCATTTGAAGAATTGCTGAAAGCCTAATACGACACTATTAAAGCACAAGATACACGGTTTCGTGATTGCATTAAACCCGAAGAAAAATTAGTGATAACACTAAGGTAAGATAAAATAATAATATTTAATTGTGGTAATGTTTTAATTTTAATTTTAATATGGATTCAACATAAAAAAGTAGCACACAATAGTATTTACTGAATTCAAATTACTAAAATACTTAGTTTTACCACTTTTATCGCTCACTTTTTCAGGGTTTTAACAACACAATAAATTATAATTATAATTATAATTATAAATTATATTTATAATTATAATAATTATAATTTATTGTAAGGAGAGGAAGTGAAGGATAAGGTACCTGCAAGGAGTGGGTAGGAATATGGGGGTCATTGGGTCTAGGAGTGACGAACGTATGAATCCATCCCTCCCAATGCGGTGCAAGGCGATGTTCCGAAAGAGTACTGCTTGAGAGGTTGCTAGGTATCCCTCAACTATTCACCGATCCGGCCTGCCACGCAGCTGGTGGGCACATCTGCTAAGTCGTCAAACGTAACGAATCAATTGGGTTAATCTATGGATCAGGTGTTGGTTATCCAATAAATGGTTCCCGGTGCGGCGGTACCCCTACCCACCTCCCAAATTTAAATTAATGCATACCAAGATTTTTTTTTTGTATTATCGACATATCTTCGTTTCCAAAAATATCCATTAACTCTTCCCATTGTTTGAGTTTCAATTCACTGTTCTTATATACTGCTCCTTCACAATTTCACATAGCTTCGCGTTTTTAAATTTCAACGATAAATTTTTCTATGTCAAAATGGCTAGTGGGACAACTCAGCAGCGGCTAGCAGCGAACTAAACCCCAACCGCCGCCGCCCCAAGTGCGTACAGATATGGCGGTTGCATATTAAAATAAAAACGCGGCTGGCCGCTAGTGCGCACAAGCCCATAAACTCGAGTTCTTCGCGCGAAGCGGCTCCTACTCCTACTCCCTTTTCAATTCGACTACTCTCAAAGAACCCGGTACAGTAGGTACTTGTAGCCGGAACTCGACGGGCCGAGCCACAGTCGGGTGGCGGCGCGGCGCGGCTCGGTGGCAGTTCGCACTCGTCAAACCCGTGTGTCACGTCACGGTCCGAGCCACATATGCGAGTCGGGAGTAGGTGGCGCATTCGAGTTCTTTTGCGTGCGGGCTCCGGCTCCGAGGTCCGGCTAGGGTGGAACCCGAGCGTCTCGATTCGAGCCAAGCAACGTTTCAAGTCTGAACGGTCTTACACCAGGGCGATACTGAGAGTATCTTTGCTCTGGAGCGTGCCGCAAATATACTTCATATTATTTTTAATTAATTAATTGTGAAATAATACAAATTAATCAAATAAAATTTATTTATTGCGAATCAAGAGCCTTACCCCTCTACTACGTCGGCCGTCATGTTTTAAAAAAAGCTAAACCTTCAGACTTTGAATATTTTCTTCTAATGGAAAAAAAATCCGTCCAGATTTGGAGTAGGAAACATCAGAATACAAAGTTTCGATTTTTAAGCTTTTATTTAGGTATAATCAGCGTGAGGTCCAGTTGTCTCTTTTCACTCAGTATTCGGGGGGGGGGGGGGTGACACCGACAATGACATCAACAGTTTTGTGAAAAACCTGTCGTTTAAATTTCTCGGCGTCCGCGTTCCCTCTCAAGTATTAGCACAAATTCATATGGTTACACGCCGTTACACGTTTGTTCTTAAATATTCTTCCCAGCCATATGACCAACGCAATTTGATTAAGCATTAAGAAATATAATTTTACAGGGAAAATGAAAATCTTCTCCCTCAGAATAACGGTGATTTTTAACCCTCTTCTTGGCACCGATAGAATTAAGCAACAAAAAAAATATTTTTTTACGTATTTTAAGTTTATTAGGCTTCAGAATCACAAAAACAAATGAAAAATATTTTTATTGTTTTTTTATAGGTTATTTGGAGTTGTATCCTATAGTATACATTGCCAGGTTGTTACAAATCAACCTTAAAATATTTTATTATGGAAATTGAAAAATTATGTCTTAAAAGCTAATTAAAACTATTATTTTGTGTTATATGATAGGAATTAATTGCTCTAATCAGTTTAAGAAAAGCCTTACGCCATATTTTATGCAAAAAACAGACGTCTGTCCAGAATTACATGAGTCATTGATTCATTATCTTCTCTCAATGCATCATAAACGATTCCAAAGTTTGAAGAGCGCATTGCAGAAGAATCAACTTGTAATTCATCATCTTCGTCACTTTCAATATCAGAATCTTGTCCAAATTTTGGTATTATAGTCAGTATTTCTTCAATTTCTTTTTCTATGGAAAAATGAAAAAATCATAATGTATAGATTTTAAAGGGGTTTACTACATAAGGCAATAAAATATAAATAACTTGACTTAAATAAACTATTAATAACTTGGCATTATATCTCAGGGGATACACATTCAATCAAATATAATTCACTGCATACTTGGCGGTGTACACCATAGGACACACACCATTTTGGAATGCAATATAAACAAGATTTGTCACATATTTGACTCAATATTATTTTTTTATTATTCACTTAACCCCTATAAATCCGCTTTTATTCCTAAAATAATTACATATCTAAAAATGCAGGTAATAAATACATATTACTTACAGACAAATTAGTCGTGCATTTTCTATTGGCAGAAGTATTGCAGCGGTGTGAATTTGAACTGTCACTGTTCTTCTTAATTGAACAGTAGATGGCTCTAGTGGTACTAATTATCAAGTTAAGAATACGGTAAAGCAGTTTTAATTAAAATTTGGTTAACTCGTTTACCAGTTTAAGAGGGAAAAAAATATAAAAACTATGTATACTATATGATACATTGCCAAGAAGAGGGTTAAACCAAAAACGCTTTAAATAACTATCAATATTTTTCGATCTATTCTTGTAAGATCTTAGATACATTTGACTTTCTTCAACTCGCTGAATTTACTGAAAATCGAAAACTTTATTCATTTCGATAACTCACGCTTTGTTGAAATTCTTTTACTTAGATAAAGACTTTCGCTTGTTTCAAATACGTGAATTCATTTTAAACTTTACTTTCTTCACGAATAAATACGGGGAATTCAGACAAAACCGTTTCTTCTTTAATTGCTAAAATTATGGAATATTTTTCTCAAATGGATAAATTTAAATCAACTGTTTTTTTTCCTCTGGTCTGAAGCCCTAAATACATGAAGAAAAAATAATCCATAACTGTGGGCAAAAACGGGCAGACCGCTTCATAGATTTTCCTATCTTAAGAGCGTTTAACCAACTAGCGAACGAAAATCCACATTTCGTCGAAAGTTGTTCTTACGATCGTGCAGGGTGGTTACAATGAGAAAGATTAATTATTCTCCGTACCAGCTTTTTAAAATTATAACTCAACATCGATTTTATTTCATTCCAAATTTGCTTTAATTTATACCTACATTCAAAAATGCTGAAATGCGTGATGATAAAACTATTAAAATAATGTACTTTTTGTAATTATTTTTGATTATAAGTATTTATCATCTTTCAATAAAGTCTAAGTTAAATAAGAATGAAAAAAAATCTGAAATATATTAGTTTGTAAGTGAGCAAATAAATACACAAACGGACCAATTTTCGTTTTGTTATTTTTTTACTGATTTTATTTTAACAAAAATTAAAATTCTAAAACATGCGTTTGCTAGATAATGTATTGATTTATTTTACTGCAAGATTATATGATTTGAAATGGGTGTGGTATAATACAAAATCTTTTTTGAAAATTTAACAAATCAGCCGACCTATGGTATAACCTTATTATTCTAAAAATAAACATTTTTTCTCAAAATTTGAAACATGCGAATGCTAGATAAAAGAACAACCTTTCGAAATCCATTTATAATTTTTTATGAAAAAGAGTCAATACGTCTAAAATCTGATTTAAAAATGATATATTTCTGGTTTTCTCTGGTAATACCCTCTTAACAAACGGATTGCAATATTTAGAGCACAGGCGTCAGGTGGGAATGCTGTCCTTGTTCTACTGGCATTTCAATGGAAGATGCTCCGAAGAACTACCGTCATTCGGTACCGGTGCATAGTTTTCTCTGGTTTTCTCTGGTAATACCCACTTAACAAACGGATTGCAATCTTTAGAGCACAGGCGTCAGGTGGGAATGCTGTCCTTGTTCTACTGTCATTTCAATGGAAGATGCTCCGAAGAACTAGCGTCATTCGGTACCGGTGCATAGTCGGGGAACACGCCAAACACGCGCCCAACATATGTACAATGTTGACATTTTCCACATAAGAACAGGTCGGTTCTACGACTCATTCTTGAGTTCAACAGATCGGTTGTGGAACGATTTTCCAGCATCTTTCGTCAATCCTACACCGGCCGTGTTTCTTTCCTCCTACAACATGGTCGTCTTCAAGACCCACGTTCACTTCTTCCTTTCCTCAAAAAGTCCCTTCACACAGCATCTTCAAAGATGACATAGGCCCTGAGGGAAATTATTTTCCTCTTGAGCCTCCTATGTGGAGTTAATTGAAAAAAAAAGTTGTTTTACTAAAAACGTGATATGAAAATTGAAGAGACGAAATAAAAAAATTGGTTTTTTTTATGTTTACAATGACACCAATAAAAAAAAAGTTCACGTTAAAACCATTTGAATAATGGAAAACATGATAAAAGCTAGTTCAAAGAATGAGTATTACCTATGTTATTTTCCCCTGTTCCATCCGTGTTCTTTATTGTGACTTCCATAAGTTTCTCTACTGCATGTTTCACATCATTTTCACTTCGTTAAGTGCACACAAAACAGAAATAATAACTTTATTGCTTCGTAGTAAACATTTTATGTAAGAAAATACATTGAAGCTTTTATGTGTGCTGTGAAAAGTTGGACTTTTATGTGAAAATACACAAATACATGATATTAATCGTAATTATGAATTTTGAGAGGACTCCTACGATTTTGTATTCTCAGTATTGATGTATTAAATTAGGTCCCATTGTGTACAACAATAATATCAAAAGCGTTAATATTTTCTGCTCACTTAATATATGAACAAAAATAATTTCACAAGCATTAAAATTTTCCTGGAAACTTGAAATAAATATCACATGCTAGCAGTTGAGTTATATTCATTGTAATAGGATTAAAATTTACCATACACGTTTATCAGGAAAGCGTACGCAACACGCAGAAATAAACATTTTGCAACAACGTGGTTAAAAAATTATGAAATATTACTTTTATTATACATTCAAATAAAAATGTTGTAGTTATTGTGGGATTGAAAAGCATTATAATACTTAATTCGGTGGTGAGTCGTCCTAAAAAATATTTGTTTACTTCGATAAATTAGGAGATAATTGTCTTGTCAGTGGGTGCAAGATCGGTTAGAGTTAAGTCAGTGCTGTCGATAAGTTAATTTCGCTGTTTAAAATAGTTTAAGAACTCCGTTTACTTGAGATGCTTGCTGAAAATAACAAAATCATCAGGAACAACGAATATCAACAACAGTGTTGCTGCCAAAGAGTTATTGCTCGATGACACTTACTTGAAGACGTGACACTTTCAAAATTCGTGCGCCTTTTGTGGAAGGAGTTTTAAAGTAGAAGTAAATACAAACCAAATATGTATTAGGTCCTTACATATGAAATTAGAGTTTTTCCGTACTGGCAAACTTCGATCTCAAATATCTTCTCTTTGGTTAGGAATTCCAAATTCAAATTTATACAGCTATTTATATCATGTATTTGTGTTTCTAAAATTATAATTCTTTTTTTTTTCCTTAATTGTTTTTTTTCTTTGCGTCACTTAGTTTACAAAATGGAAAACTTGAAATATCGCGTTATTTACGAGTAAGCGTTCCACCGTGCTGCAGAAACGGCTCGGAGGACTAATGATGTGTACGGCGACGGTGCCGCAAAAGAAAACACAGTGCGTTTTTGGTTCCAACGTATTCGTTCTGGAAATTTCGACCTGCAGAACAAGCCCCGTGGACGGCCGGAGACCAAAGTTGATAATGAAGAATTGAAGGCTATTGTGGAAGTGGATCCATCGCAAACCACGTCCGAGTTAGCTGCAGGATGCGGTGTTAGTGATAAAACTGTTTTAATCCACTTGAAGCAAATTGGGAAGCTGGAAAAGCTTGAAAGGTGGGTACCTCACGAATTGAGTGAAGCAAATCAACAAACGCGCGTTAGAACGCTAGACCACACACTGCATTACAGACGGCTACCAAATTAGAGGAGCTTCAATTGGAATGTCTAAGACATCCACCGTACTCTCCGGACCTTGCCCCAACAGATTACCATTTTTTTCGAAATTTTGATAACTTCTTGCAAGGGAAAAAATTCAACTTCGATGGGGCAGTCCAAACCGCCTTCAAAGATTTTATTGATTCCCGTACGAATGGTTTTTTTAGTAAAGGGATCGATGAACTACCTATGAGATGGCAAAAGTGCATAGATAGCAATGGTACATACTTTGATTAATTAAATATATTATATTTTTGAATGTAGCTATTACTTTGTGGTTATCCATTATAGAATAATGAAATAATTTTACTTTGTATAAACCACTTATTTGATGTGCAAATCCGACCGGTTTCGGAACAAACGTTCCTTCGTCAGGGAAAGCTTATACTAATTTGACAGTTTCGAACAATGTTTTATTATGGTAGGGGTGGAGCTGTTGCTAGATAATAATGTAGATTGGGTAGGTAGGTATTAGTGTAGAGTGGGTGGGTAGGGGAACAAATCCATGATTGGGCTATATGACAATATTTTTTGTTTGTTGATAATAGATTCATTATTTTTAAGGGATTTTTTAATTTCCAAGGCTTCTAAGTTATCTAAACGTTTTCCTTTATGATTAATATGAATTAATTATATTAATATATCAATATTTACAATTGTCAAATTAGTATAAGCTTTCCCTGACGAAGGAACGTTTGTTCCGAATCCGGTCGGATTTGCACATCAAATAAGTGGTTTATACAAAGTAAAATTATTTCATTATTCTAAATATATTATATTTTAAAAAAATCGACCCTATGCTCCTCCCATACAAAACGCCAATTTCATATGTAAGGACCTAATATAAACGGTTACAGAGCAGCTAAAAACATAACATAATAGATCCGTTCTCTTGTGATCATTTATTTTCAACAATATGCCGGTAAACTATGTTTATAACCTTAACTTGTCTTTGAGTACTTACAAGATAATTTTATGTAATCAATTTTAAGGACGGTTTTTGATGAGTGTACCAAGAGGTTCACTCTTATTCGAAATACAAAATAAACGAAATCAATTGGGGGAAAAAGAAGGTAAAAAAATATGTTTTGAATGCAAGTGGTCATTCAGGTATCACACCATTAACTGAACAAACATTGCTAATAATCACAGTGAGGTATATTTTTTATAAACCCAGGTTACAAGTAAATTGACAAAATTTGAATACCTTCTACTCCCGTCATTATAAAAATGTTGTTTATGCAATGGTAGAGGATTCAACCCGCGATGCCAGGGTGGGAAACCGACGCAAGGAAAAAGCGGTTACCTTCTAATCTTGTGAAAATATGTATGAGGGATGTTCAGAAAGTAAGTGTGCGGATTTTTTTTTAAGTGTAGAAGAAAAAAAAATACAGGATATTGTTGATACACTTGTTGACTAATTTTCCGAATAATTGTCAACCCGTTCAAAGCATGTGGTGAGCCGTGGCATAAGTTTCTTTATGCCCTCCTCGAATAATTCTCCGGCCAGCTCTTTCCCCCACTTCTGCACCTGCTCGTCGGTTGAAAATTTATTTTCATTCATACATGCCTTCAGGAAGGTGAAAAGATAATCCGAAGATGCCAAGTTCAAAACATCCCAATCAAATGAGTCCATGATGGAATTGCAGGCTAAGGCTGTGTGAGGACGGACGTTTTTGTGAATAAAAGCACAATTCTGTGGTCAGCATTCACCTCCTTTTATTTTGATTGCTCCTTTTGAGTTTTTTCAGGATACACAATATTGTTTTGCATTGATGGTCTCAACCTAAGGCTGATATTCGACAAAAATGATGCCTTTTCGGTCCCAAAACACTAATTGACACAATCAATGTTTTTTTTTTAACCGAAATTGTAGTTTTCAATTTTTTGATAGATGGGGAATTGACGTAACGCCACTTTTACGACTTTTTTTTCCTAGGCATGTAATGAGTCACCCACTATCATCTCCAGCCACAATAGAGCTCAGAAATCCTCACCTTTTTTTCTTGTAGGTGTTATTCCTTCCGTGAGTAAAAAGCGGATCACAGCACTTGGCGGGATTTTTTGCCGACATTTTTCACGCATCTGGACACTACAACGTGAGTTTGCGTACTAGAATGTTCCTGCAATTCTCGTTCTGGTCAGGAGACCCCCTCTACCACTCAGTGTTGCCAACCCTCAATAAACTAAAAACCACCGCCCGTTATGGTCACAGTACACTTACTTTCTGAACATGCTAAGTATATTATATAGATATCCATTCCCATTGTAAGTAAGAAGAAAGTTTATTTTCCTTTTATTAAATCCGTGGACAATAAACCTGATAGGGTAAATAACCCCAGCGACCGTCATAATAACAAACATGGCTTAGTTTGTTATTTCGGAATGAACTCGGCTTAGATTCCGCTCACAAAGGAGAATAAAACTTGCGGTATTTCCCGCATAAAGACCAATTTTGAACGTGGTCGCTTATGGTTCGGGGAAATCACAACAGTGACATAGTATTTTGTTCGCCGTACAAACCAAAGCGTATTTTTAGATTTATCCGACTCTTTTAAACATGTTTTTTGGGAGTAGGTACATTCTGCAACAAAAGAGTCTCACTCAAATGTTTTATTTATTACTAGCAGACCCAGCCACACGTTGCTGTGGCTAACGAAACATAACGCCATTACCCAACCTTTATAAAATCCACACCACCCTCTTGCCAGCTGCCCGCTGCCCGCTGCCTGAATTGAATATTTGAATTTCTCGGTTTTTCTCTACTATAATAAGCATGTATTATACATATAAACTAATTAACTCGCCACTAATTATGCAATGCTTGCAATGCAACACTGGATATTTGAAAAGGGAAAATCAAATACCTTCTTACTCTAGGATATCTATTTTCCAATTTCTTCCGTAGAACGAATTTCAAAAGTGACTATAGTACGGCCCGCCAGCTGTTTTAAATCGCACAAAAATATGTTTTCTTTGAATTTCTCGGCTTTTCTCTAATATAATTTACATGTATTATGCGTATAAACATTCCTCTTCAATCACTCTATCTATTTGTGAAAACCGTATGAAAATCCGTTGCGTAGTTTAAAAGATTTAGGCGCACATACATTTTGAGCGACTTCATTTTATACTATGTAACTAGCAGACCCGGGAACACGTTGCTGTGGCTAACGAAACACAACGCCATTACCCAACCTTTATAAAATCTACACCACCCCCTTGCCAGCTGCCAGCTGCCCGCTGCCCGCTGCCTGAATTAAATATTTGAATTTCTTGACTTTTCTCCACTATAATAAGCATGTTTTTATACATATAAACCTTCCTCTTGAATCACTTTATCTATTGGTGAAAACCGTATGAAAATCCGTTGCGTAGTTTAAAAGATAAACGCGCTCATACATTTTGAGCGACTTCATCAAATAAAATAATTTAAATCAAATACCTACTTACTCTAGGACATCTATTTTCCAATTTCTTCCATAGAACGAATTTCAAAAGTGACTATAGTACGGCCCGCCAGCTGTTTTAAATCGCACAAAAATATGTTTTCTTTGAATTTCTCGGCTTTTCTCTAATATAATTTACATGTATTATGCATATAAACATTCCTCTTCAATTACTCTATCTATTTGTGAAAACCGTATGAAAATCCGTTGCGTAGTTTAAAAGATTTAGGCGCACATACATTTTGAGCGACTTCATTTTATACTATGTATTGATTTTATTCGACTACTTCCTAATGTAAACAGCTGAAAAACTGTTAGCTGTGTCCTTAACACAATTAGCGAAGTGTTAAGATATGTGTAATTCAGATGTTTTCAATGAGTAAGTGTGTAACAAAATAACAAACAAAATAAATTGGTCCCTCTGAAATTTTTTTCTTAGATTGTCATAAATAATCGGTGACCCGACAATTCGTCCTGCAACAATTCATCCGGCGACAGTTCATCCTGCGACAGTTCATCCGGCCGACAGTTCATCCTGCCGACAGTTCATCCTGCCGACAGTTCATCCCGCCGACAATTCATCCGGCGACAATTCATCCTGCCTGATCATTTAGAAGATTTTTATTAAGTAAGTATGCAAAGAGGATATACGGCCGTACAACCAAAATCGATATACTTATATCTGAAGGCATCTTGAGTGGAAATCCGCTGTAAAAATATTTTTACTAACAATAATTTCGACTCTCCGAAGAAGCATGCGTGAATAACAAAATACGACATACTTATACTTATAGGTTAGGTTAGGTTAGGTTAGGTTAGGTTAGGTTAGGTTGAATTGTCAGGATGAATTGTCGCCGGATGAATTGTCGGCGGGATGAACTGTCGGCAGGATGAACTGTTGGCAGGATGAGCTGTCGGCAGGATGAACTGTCGCAGGATGAACTGTCGCCGGATGAATTGTCGCAGGATGAACTGTCATGGAACCAAATAATCAACCCCTAAAGGTACGCGGTATGAGCGTAAGAACGCGGCACGATTGGGTCTTGATCTTGGGTAGTGTCGGTTTAGAATCGATACGTTGCATAAAATGTCTTTAGCAGTGTTTGGTAACCAGATCTGAACATCCCCACCTTTCCTCCTCATTTCCTTCCCCTCTTCACTTTTTTCATAACACACCCCGATTGGGGATGTCACAATTAGTCCAAGCGACTCCTGTCCTCAATTTACATTTTTTTAACTACGTGCACTTTCAAACACGTGTAGTTTTTATTGAAATATGTTTTTCCATTTTCCAAAGCCTATAACTTTACATTCTTTTCAATTCATGACAGTTCATCATATAACAAAGATGAGAAAACAAGTTTTAAAAATTGAAAGTTTAATTGAAAAAACAAAGCTTTCAACCATTTCTAAGGATTCAATCATTGCAGAGTAATTCAGTTTTCCAATTTAAATACTCCATTGTTCACACGAAGTGAAAAATTGTGATTGATATTTGCGAACACGCCACTGAACAAATGGCCACTAGAATATAGAATGTGATCTACACTGATTTTGAACAGATGCCGCCAGTTTAAATAAGGCATTTGCACTTCTGGGCCCCTAACAGTCAAATTGAAGAACTTATTTCGACATACCATATTGTTTTTTATCAAATTTTTATCCAATTTATCAAATTTTCATTATTTTTCGTTCAAAGCTGTTGATAAACTGATTTGGATGTTTAGCAGATTTTATAATAAAAAAAAATTAAAAAATATATTTAGAAAAGTGCGCAAATAAACCTATCCTTAAATATTCTAGTTCTTCATCTCAAAAAAGGCAAAATACATACTCATACAATCATAAAAATACGGAAAGGCAAATAGACAAACTTAACCATACCATAAAAACGTGTACATTTGTTATAGACCACTTTAATTTTATTCTATTCGTATACCGGTAAATTGCTAAAAACACTAAAGATAGGGATCAAAAATTAAGCCACTCAACCATTTACCAATTATTTTGCAATGATTTTCCATCATTTTACATAGGTAAGACAACTAGAAAAATATATATAAAATATATATAGGTAGAACTTATAGAAACTTTGAGATTAGGGTTAAAGAGCACCTCAGAGCACTAAATGGCAATAGCGATTCTGAGTTCGCAGACCATTTATTAAAATATGATCATAGCTTTGACATAAATTCAGGTCTTCAAATATTACATACAGGATATAAAACATCGCAAATCAATAATTTAGAAATTTTAGAAATAAGAAAAAATGTAAATTCCAAAGCTGACATAATTAATAAGCAAAAAAATTTTGTTAACCCTGTTTTAAATATCTTCCCACTTAACCCTCGACCCGTCGTGTGGGGTCTTTAAAAGCCCAGGTTTTACAGAAATGCTAATTATGTTCATTTTAAATGTTCCCACTGATTTCTTACTTTAGGTAGCTTCCTAAAAGGGACTATACTTGACGCAAGCGCCGAGAAAATTTTGTTTGCGCGTGTGCGATGTGAGATACAGACTTGTGTTTCGGCGTGAGGCTAAAAAAATCAACAAAATACCACGAAAAATCAAGTTTATATATTTTTTTTATTGTATTTTGTTGATTTTTTTGTTGTAATAATAATAAGTCTATATCAACCTCAAATAGTTATGAATTTGATGGAAATTGGTTAGATTTTTTTTTAAAGTTTTCTATTAAAAAATATTATTCAAAATTTCAAAAAAATGTTCCTTGTTGATTTTTAAGCTCTTGCATTGAAAATAAATAACTAATTTTTAACATTTCTTTTTATTTCAAAGCAATCATTATCACCTGACTGTAATCAGTTAAAATAACATATAAAATGTATGCTACAACAATAATTTAATCATATTTATTTTTGGGGTCCTAAGCAACCCCACGCGACACCTCGCGTTACAAAAAAGGCGCGACGGGCGGAGGGTTAACCGGCCTTTTACTTCTAATAGCTTGGTAATCCCCAATTCTTCGAAACTACCACCATTGTCAACCCTTCCCCCTCCTTCAATTTCTTCTCTCCATATGTAATCTATAATTAATTTTTTAACTTTAGTATACTTTTATTCCTGAAGAAGTGAACATGGTTCACGAAACATGTTGATAGTATAAAAGATAAAAAAAATAAAGTGATGTAAACTAAGTTATTTTCTTTTAATAAAAAAAAATATAGAAAAATATAAATATTAGAATCACAGAACATTTAAGATGCTTACATAACAATAATTTTTCAGAGTTTGCAAATCACCTCATTTCAACAGATCATTCTGTTTATAAGGATACAGTGGTTAAATTTTTTCACCCTAACAATAAAAGCAAAAAATTACATAACTTAGAAGCACTTGAAATTAGAAAATCAATAAATAATAAATCTGGTAATTTGAATAACAAAATTAATTTAACTTTTAGTCCCATTCTACCCATATTTCCAATAAACCGTACTGTTCTTCCTGGAAATTCCTTAATTACCCCTTACCTTTTGTTCACTTTCCACTCAAATACTTAAAATTTATGTACATGTCTGGCAATATTCTGTTTCGTCGGTTAGTTCTAATATTCTCCTGACGAAGGCAGGGTGCTTCCGAAACCGGTAGAGTGTGAATAAAATAAAATTAAAGTGGTCTATAACAAATTTATATGTTTTTTATTGTTAATTATGGCGAGGCACAAAGTTAATGCTTTTTACAAATATGTTAGATATACTAAATTATACCACTTTTGGACAAAGAAGCTCAGAATTTTCAACTGCAAAGTTATGCAAGAAACTCCCACCTACATGATATGTAGTATCAAACGAATTAATTAATTTAACAACTACTTTAAGTTCTGCAAATCTTGGCTCAAGGAATTATCAGGAAAAATAACCATCTGGTGCTTTTAAAAACATCTACATAGAAGTTACTAAAAATACCCTACCCAAACCATAAATGTCGCTGAAAATCTTCAATTCAAATGTTGTTCGCCTCAGCATAGCACATCGTAAAGGTGGCCATACACGTTAGGGTTTGCATGATGGTTATGACCTTACATGCATAACTGATAGGTAAACCCTAGTGTGTATGTTATAAAACTGTACAGTTATCGATGCATGTACATGCAACCTAGCAAATATCAAAATAGATATTTTTGCCGCTCGGTTATGTTTGCACGCATGCATAACCGAGCGTGAGTGGAGCCCGTTCGTGCTTGCATGCACAGTTCTCAGTTTTCTATGTGCTGTGGCAGTGAAGGTCCTACAAAACACAAGTCAATAAATATCCTACAAAACACCGTCACGTAGCTGCAACTATCTTTGACTGAGAGTTTATAGGAAATTGTACATGCAAACCCTAACGTATGTATGTCCACTATTAAACTCGGTTATTTTTTGGGCACTGACTATGTAACAATTTCTAGACATTTTTGTTTTGAAAAGTTTTATTTTTCGATGTACATTTGTTACTTTTAATTTTAAATTTTTTTGCTACCGGTTTCGACAGGTCCGTATCATTAACGAGCAAACTTAAAACTAACTTAAAAATTCTATACAAGAACACAACTATTAGGCGGGGGTAGTGGGAGGGGGGAATTTAGTGGAGGGGGAGGACGGTGGGAGGAGTCAAAATTACATGGAAACATCGTAAGCAGAGGTGATTTACATGGTGCTATTATTTTATTAACTAAATTAATTTTAGATTTAATATTTTTGTTGATTTAACATGGTTGTTAGAAACTTTAGAAATTACATCGAAAAATAAAACTTTTCAAAACAAAAAAACTCGGTTATGCCTGTCGGTTAAGCATGTACGGTCATAACCATCATGCAAACCCTAACGTGTATGGCCACCTTACGGAGGAAGACTGAGAAAGTATTCTTTATTATTTATACCTATTTTTTTACTATGTCATAATAAAATATCAACATTGAATAGTAATTCATAAATAAATGAAAATAAATTCACGAGAAATAAAAAAAAATCACTCACTTCGGAAACTTTTTTATAAATTATTTTCTTCGGTGGGAGAGGCTTAGTTCTGTAATTTTATTTTAAAGTACGTGTACCGTTTTTTGTCAGAGATTTTATTCATGCGGGAATAATAAAAATAATATATTTGAACAGATTTTATCTACGTTTATTATGCTTGAGATGAAACTTTTTTTATAAAATGAAAAGCTTGAAGGGTAAAAAAACACAGTTTGCTCTTGATATGACATTGTGCCAAAATGGCTGCAAGGAAAATAGGGGATCGTTATTATAATTTCAGTTTTTTAGTCACATGTTTTAGAAAAACATACTTAAAAATGTTATTACACTAGGGCTGTCCGTAAAATAAGGTCTCCAAGGCGCTGCGGTCGCGAGGAATGATTTTACGCGCAATCCTGCAACACTGGCGTGTAGCCTGGTTTCCCCTTGTCAAATCCCCACCACGTTGCACCCTCTGTGACGCTTAGTCTCGGCGTGACAACCATGCGCGATGGAGTGTCCACTCGCCGCACCCGCCAGGTGTGAGTTACGCTCTGTAATTCGTTTTTAAACTTTGCTTCGGAAAATCTGAATAATGCCAATGGGATTGTTCCTTTGTCTCTGGGGTCCGGGTGTATCCGGGTCTCGTCCCCAGTCAAAATTGAGTTCAATGATTCTTCGCCATCGATGTTGTAGCACTCAAGAAATCTGCGGGCTGCTTCAACCCGTTGTTGTTTGTGATCTTCGGCGAGCATTTTGGGACCCACAAAAAATTTGGGAGACCATTAGCCTCCCAAATTTTTTGTCAAAATCTTGTCAATAGTGGTCTTACTGTCATCAGGGATTATATCACAGAGCTCCCGAACCGTCACCCGTCGATTTGCAATCATTGTTTTTTCCCACTTTGGCAATCTTTTCATCAAAAACCGATGGCCGTCCGGCACTCTTTTAAATTCTCTGCAACATTTGCACACGTTTTCGCACTAATACAATGTTTTCCGTGCACTTCAAATAGCTGAGAATGAATTTCTATTGGGTTTTGTTCTTCGCACAAAAAATCTAATTATGGAGCGTAATTCACACCTGGCGGGTGCGGCGAGCGGAAGCTTCATCGCTAATGGCTGCCACGCCGAGACTAAGTGTCGCAGAGAGTGCAGCTTTGTGGGGATTTGGCGTAGGAAAACCAGGCTACATGCCAGTTTTCCCGGATCTCGCGTAAAATTATTCCTAGCGACCGCAGCACTTTGGAGGCCTTGTTTTACGGACAGCCCTCGTACCTATGACCCACTACGATTTGAAACTCAGCGTCTACCAGGCCTTTTCTTTAAATATCACATTGAGGTAACATTTAGGCATACGTTTATTATTTTATATTATTATAAGTGTGTCTATGTGTGTGCATGTGTATGTATATGTGTGCGTCTATGTAAGTGTGTATGTATATACATATGTATATATGCGTATGTGTGTGTACGTGTACACGTACATTATATACATAATTTCCATGTTTACAGTTTTGGAACGGTATTTTGTTGGGTAAAACATACTGTACAGAATGTTTACTTAGTATTGTGAAGCGTATTGTGCTCCATTATATTTATTATCAATGTTGTGTTTGTCTTCAATTAGTGATAGAATCAACCATGTTCAATGTTCTTGTATTTGTGAGCGCTTTGATATGAATCACTGTTGACAAACAAATTTAAAAACATTTATCAGTAATATTAACGACAAAATAAGAATGAATGACGTAAAAATATATATGTAAATATAAGATTTAGATTTTTTTTTAAACTAAACAGTTGGATTTTTAAAAGAAATAGAATTGAAAAAAAATATAAAAAGAAAGGTGTACTCGTGTAATAGTTATAAAAACGGAGAACATTTTATATAAACAGAATGATAATATGTTCAGAAAGGTAACTTGATGCAAGTATAATCGTGCAAAATTTTCAACATCAAGTATATCTATTCATAAATTAGCATTGTTATTTGCAAATCGTTGAGTTGTACGTATTGGCTTGTAAATAAAGAAATTTAGTATTGAAATTATTGAAATATTATAAAATTATTTTCTTAATTATTATTCAACACGGACATATGAATATATCTGGACCTGCCCTAAGTGATAAAAACGTATTATTTCCCCCTCCCCATGGAGGCGGCTAGAGCTCCACCTTGGACCCAGCTCGCTCCATGGGGAGGGGAGAGAACCTATGTGACGTCATCAATGGTAAGTAAATTATGAAACATTTGTAAAAGTGTCTTAACTAAACACGGCAACAAAATATTGCTATGTGAATTGGGGCGAATCTTTTCGGGGCGAGCATTTGGCCTTAGCAAATATGTTATTAACGTGGCAAGCAAGTCGCGCTCCCATGTAAAAAGGTCTATTCATTCAAAGCAGATTTTGCTTTTAAGAACTAAATGGTGATATTATAATGCGAGATGCCTATGTACTGTCAGATTGATTTTTTAACGAATCACAGTCATTTTTCCTCTCTTCGCCCCCCATAGTTTGGTTTTACCTCTCATCTGTATGTTCTGGTCTATTGAATTCTGATGTCTATGTTATTTAAGAAGAACAATCATCTAATAAAAAAAATCTAAACGAATCATGAAATAAAACAAGACACACATAATAAAAAGGTAATGGTACCAGGAAATCAAAGCAAAGTGCTCGAAAATTAGTTGACGTCGTTGACGATGATATTGTTAATTCTGTTACTGAATTATTATGAGATCAACAAAAATCAGGTCAGTTGCAACCGTTACCTTTTTCTTTAACCGTTTCTTTTAATAAATAAATAATGACATCACAAAGTAACAACCTTTTAGAAGAAGTTTTCTTCGAAAAATTAAGTTACCTTTTTATTTTATGTTACCTTTTTATAAAATCATAAACTGGTAGATTTTCGGTAACAAAGCCGTAGCAGTCGAAATTGGATAACACACTAACACCGTTTATCAGCACTTTCGTGCGAGTGAAATGTTTTCATGGACTAAAAGGGAGATAACCTCAATTGAAAGGTCCCAGAGTTGAAATCCCACAATAATACTGTTTTTTTTCTTATCTTTTTTTTTATTTTTTTTTTATTTGATGCAATATATTTACATTTTATACACAATTCAATGATGTTGGCCTCACTGGGTGGTTTACCCGTGCTGAGGCCTCCATTTCATATACAAAATTATGCACAATACATATATATATATAATATTGGTGAAAAAAACAGAAAAAAGTAAATAAAAAACATACGATTAAGATAAATTAAACTTAAAAAGTAGAGATTTAAAATTAAAGTAAATTTAAGAATAAATAATATTGTATAAGATTAAAAACGATATTTTTAATATGTGTTGTGTGTTTGTGTTTTATATTGGTTTTGTGTGTTACTTGTATGTTTTGTTATTATTTTATGCTATAATATTTTGGTAGTATTGTCTATTTTGGTCTTTAATCCATTTTGTAATTTTGTGTCGGAATTTATTTTTGTTTTCCTCAATTTTATTTTCAAGTGTTAGACTGTTGAATGCTTTTATAGCTTGATATTGGTAGTGTCTTTGTCCAAAGCTTGTATTTACCGTCGGAGTTTTAAAGTTTTCTTTGTATGCTTGTCTAACTGGTCTGTTTGTGATATTTTGTGTTTGTTGAAGGTTGTTTTTTTGGTCAAAAATGTAATTTAGTAGCGATTTAACATATAATTGTCGTATTTCTAGTACGTCACAGTGGTTGAATATTTGGTCTGTATCAGTAAGTCTATGTTTTTTAAGGATTACCTTTAAGATCGTTTTCTGCGCAATTTCCAGGTGTTCGATAGCTGAGTTTGTTGCTCGTCCCCAAGCAATTATTCCATATTCTATTATAGACTGACATAGAGCAAAATATATTGTTTTCAGTTGTTGTATTTTGTATATGTTTCTTGTGTTTAGGAAAATGTGTATCGTTTTGAGGAGTTTATTTGTGACTTATTTGATGTGATGTGTCCATCTAAGGTTATGGTCAATTATGATTCCTAGATACTTTATTTGTTGTTTTTGTTCTAGAGGAGGGCAAACGCAGATGTTGGTGTTTAAACATTCGTGTATTTTTATGGTGTTTGTGTTATTTTTTGGCTGTCCTGTGCTATTTATACTGTACGTTGTGAATTTTGTTTTCGATATGTTTAGTGTAAGCGTGTTCGAGTCTAGCCATGATTTCACGCGCGTGATTCCTAAATTCGCTATGTTGTATGCATTTTTCCAATCCTTAGATTTAAAGAGTAAGACTGTGTCGTCTGCATAACTAACTATTTCGCCGTCTATTTTCATGCTGCAAAGTTCATTAATGTAAATAGTGAAAAGAACGGGCCCTAGTATGCTTCCTTGTGGAACTCCATATGTAATTGGTAGTGGCTTGCTAATATGTTTGTTATTTTTTACTTGCTGTGTTCTGTTACTCATATAACTTTTTAATAGTTGGAGTTCCTTGCCTTTGATACCTATGTGCGTTTGGTGGCAGATTGAATCGAAAGCTTTAGCTAAATCTAGGTATATCGCGATGCATTTATACCCTTGATCTAAATTGCTATGTATATAGTCTATTGTACACGCCAAAGCTTCTTTTGTGCCTATTTTTTCTCTAAATCCATATTCTTTGTCCGAGATTAATTTATTTTCTTCCAGGTATAATATAATTTGCTTTTCTATTACTCTTTCGAAAATTTTTGAAAGCGAGTTCAACAATGTGATAGGTCTATAGTTAGTTATTTGCATTTTGTCTCCGGATTTGTAGATAGGGATTAACAGTCCTTTTTTAAGAGTACTAGGAAAGCAGGAGTGTGTTATAATTAGATTGATTAAGTGTGTTATGGGTTTGAAAATTTCGGTTTTTATTATCTTAATGCAATCTGAGTTGATTTCTTCGATTTTGTATTTTGTATTTTCCTAAAAAATATTTTTTTTATTTTTCTTTCTTACATTTATAAATTATATTTTTATTTTATATTTTACATGTACCTACCTGGATTTTATTGTTTATTACTGCTAATTTGTATTTTCCTAAAAAAATACTTTTTATATTTCTTTCTTACATTTATATGTTATATTTTTATTTTATTTTATATTTTACATGTACCTACCTGGATTTTATTGTTTATTACTGATGTATACCTAGAATAACACAACTTATATCTGATATTGTACCTAATATCTAAGTAACTCCCCCAATATGTACCATTATTGTTAATTATTATTGAATCCATTAATGTGAAATTATGTACACGCAACCTGCCAATTTGACTGTCCTAAAACGGGAAACCTTCCTAGTTGGACAGTCAAAGCTTCCTTTTATATTGTTATATCTTGTATGTAATAAATGTAATAATAAATAAATAAATCTGTCGTTATCTCATCTAATCCAGGAGCAATACGTTTTTTTAATGTGTTTATTATTTTGTCAATTTCCTCTTCCGAAGTTGTTTTTATTGCAAATCTGTGTTTTGTCGGTTGTGTATTGATGTTTGAACTGTTTGTTTGTGTTGAAAATTTTACGGTTCGCTAAGACTATTCCTATACTTACGAAGAAGTTATTTACATGATTTGCTATAGTTTCTTTATTTGTATTGGCGTCTACTTTTTTTGAGTTAATGTCTAGATGTTCGATTGTATTTTCTTGTTTGAATTTTTGTGTGTATGTAACTTCTTTTAATATCTATACCTAATTAAACTATAAAAAATGGGTTCATATTAAAACATTATAAAAATAAACTAAATTTGACTCCTTCTGATAGATAACAATGTCATATTCTTACAATATTCCTTATCCTTCAAATAGTAGGCTAAGGGCTCTTTCAATTTAGACGTTTCGTGTCGGACCGCTGCCGTGCCGCTGCAGTATGGTAGCAGTCCAATACCAAACGCCTAAATTGAAAACGTAACTGACTGCCGTGCGTTTGTATGCTAGTGATGTTTAGACGTGGGTCGTTTGATGTTTTAAATTCATTTGACAGCAGTTAAGCCATGGACTCTGACGAAGAAACATTACTGTTAGTGCTCTTGTTAAAAAACATCCAACAGAAACAGAAACATAAACTACGGCCCGTATAAGAGCATCACCAATGTTTTCATTAACATGTAATTTTGGTGATTCCCATAATCTTTACCCTAGGTTAAAACAAGATCCAAGCAATTTTTTTAATTATTTAAGAATTTCTAGAGACTCGTCTTGACTAGTCATTTTAAGCAAACATGAAAATGAAAATTCGATTAAATTAGCTATCACGTGTTGTCACCGCACTATTCAGCAGCGAAATGAACACGTGGAGCTTGCGACATTGCGGTCCTTTCGTCGAGCGTTCTCGGTACTGACGCCGCACTGTTGCCGCTCCATGCACTTTGTATGAAAACAAATGACCGTCCTTGCGCCATACGACAAACGCACCGCTTCGGCACTGCAGCGGTCCGACACGAAACGTCTAAATTGAATATTTGAAGATAGGCGAAATGACGATGCCGAAACGTTGGTTCGTACGCTGCAGTAAATGTAACGTACCGGCAAATATCTCGTGTTTTAATTTTTTTATTTTGACGGAAAGCAATAAAAACATTCGCGTTTACAAAATACAACATCATTAACAATAAATGGTACAAAAACATGACATAACACGTACAAAGCTCATAGATAAAACCACATTTCATAGTAGATCGTCATAAATAATTATGTCTAAAAATATAGATTTATTCGAATCACTCTTAAAAACCATCATCATATTCTGGTGAGATAAATCACCGGAATATGCAACTTTTCCTCTTTTCACATAATATTGTATATTTTTGCCTCTGTACGTAGTATTTGATTTTCAATCTAGAAAACGTTTAAAGTGCAACGAAGCGGAAATAAAATCTCCAGACACCACCTTGCTACGATTTTTGCATTTAAATCACGTTCGCCTGCAATAAATTTAACACGAATGGAATCCTCTAGCCGACGAAACGTTACTCTTTATTTCAAATTAAATGCTCTGAAGTTAAATATGTTGGAAGATAAAGGTTGATCTCAAAGTAGCCGCGATAGCTCAATGGTTAGTTGTAAAATTAATTCAAATCCCGGTTGCGGCGATCACCTCTGGTGTACGACCCCAACCAGAATCGAAACGTGGCTTGAAATGGTTTTAGTCATGTTTAGTGACCAGATCTAAATAGCCAGGTACTTCACATCCCTAACTTCTTCATTGTCTTCCCCTCCCCGATCTCGTCTGTCTCGCACTTGGGATATGTTGGACTCTTGTGCGGTATTCACATAGAAAAATTGGGGTATTAAGGGATGTAGGTACCTAACGAACTTTATCCAGTGATTCCTGAGATTATTTTGAGTACACGTGTGAACAGATTTATGATATCGTGATTCCTTGGATTATTTGGAGTAAAATATGTAAACGGCTTTATGGCATCATGATTCCAGAGATTATTTGGAGTAAAACATGTAAACAGTTCTAGGTATCGTGATTCTTGAGATTATTTGGAGTAAAACATGAACGGCTTTACGTGATTTTATCGTGATTCCTGAGATTATTTGGAGTAAAACGTGTAAACGGTTTTATGATATCGTGATTCCTCGGATTATTTGGAGTATAATATGTAAACGGCTTTATGGCACCATGATTCCAGAGATTATTTGGAGTAAAACGTGTAAACAGTTCTATGGTATCGTGATTCCTGAGATTATTTGGAGTAAAACATGTAAACGGCTTTATGGTATCGTGATTCCTTAGATTATATGAAGTAAAACATGTAAACGGCTTTATGGTATCGTGATTCCTTAGATTATATTGAGTAAAATATATGAACGGCTTCATGGTATCGTGATTCCTAAATTATTTGAAGTAAAACATGTAAACAGCTTTATGGTATCGTGATTCCTGAGATTACTTGGATTTAAACATGTAAACGGCTTTAGGTTATCGGTGACATTTTTTAACGATTTAAAAACCAAATAACAAACAAAAATCTTTCTTATTTCGTCACTGATCACTCAGTCTAGTAACCGCCCAACCGACCTGATCCATGATAATAACGTTATGTGTGGGCAAGTGTACACAGGTTCACTGAACCTGAGCCTAACGTATTCCTTCTCCTGGTTTGGTAAATATTTTCCCACTGGGTTTAGTACCTAACTAAAATTTTATCTCTTTCGTGCAACTAAATCACGTACGATTTTTCACCCACGTGAAATGGTTGTCTGTGGGTCAGATATTTTCTATAACACGTAAGTTGATATTTAGTATAAGTCAACAAATTTGCACTGACTAAATACGACAAAGTAAATAACTTAAAACGAAAAATAAAACTTGTTCTTTTTTAATGAGGTGAGCATTTTAACAACATAATTTATCATTGAAGACGAAGATTACACTAACGAACTAAACGAAAATAGGAAAGAGAACAAGACACAGAATAATAAAAAGATAAAGGTCGCAAATGATACTCGAACCCATGGTCTCTTGTCTTACCGGGACAAGCGCCTTACCAATTCGGCAACTTCCACCTCTTATTTAAACGTCATATTTGTCGAGTCATATAATTAACAATATTATCTTCGAGTAAATTTTGTCCATATTATTGCCAAAACTAAATACCTTTTTAATTGAAGACAATCATTTGAAGAACAGATTTGTAACCTAGATGTACATTGATGGGAATAATATTGAAAAATTATAAAAAGATAGTGGTTAAAAAAAATATTTTAACAATAATTTACTTTCTTTGAAATTTGATCTGCCTTTTGGGATCAGATTTTACTTTTTGTGAGAATAAAAAGCTCTACCGAGTTGTTATTTTTACATGTTACAGCGGTTCCTCCTTTTGAAAAATATAAAAAATTGATAATGCTTCCAAATAACAATGGACAAATCAGTACCAACGACTAAATAAAATGCCCTGAGATAGGATTTGGCACACCAATAAAACATTTGTCCAATCGGTTATATGAAAATGACGGCTTAGATGGAACCAATATTTATTGCTTATCATATAAACTGAATAATGACTACGGAAACCGCCACCGTTTTTGTATAACTATTTGGACAGAATGTTCGGTGTGTATATGGATCGGTATGCCAAGTCCTTCTCGCAGTATTTTCTCTTCTATAGGTATTTTATTTAGTCATTGATCAGTACCTACCAAACGTTGGTTGATGGACAACTAAACGTTGGGTTAATTAACATTAAATTGCATTAGCAACTTAGCAACAGTTTTATGATGGTTAGCACAATTACTGTTTATAGTTGTTCGAAAACTTGTTTCCATATGCGGCAAACCTGTTTATTCTTCGAATCGAAAACGACTGAAGGCTTTGTATTAATTTGCATGTAGACGAATGTTATTATTGTTGACTACAATATATGTGTTTGCCATCATTATATCTATAATAAAGCCTTCAAAATATCAGAACGATCAATGTGAATTAATAGTTTTTCAATCCCGAATAATTTGCTGTTTACTGAGATTTGTTAAACTTCAGAGAATGAATTCATTTCACGAAAATATTAACGATAATACTGGTTCATTTTCAACCGGCTTCAACGATATTTAATAATCATTTTTCGAAAACAATAACAATTCAGTGAATCGCGTAATGATATGCACATCAAAAAGGTTCATAAATATTTCATATTATTACTTTTGTTCGGCTTCTTGGATTTCTACTTCATTGGTTGATTTACTCATAGTTATTTATTTCGTTTTTGACATCGAAATACAAGGTGTTAAGGGACGTATTTGACTTACTTTAACCAGTGATTCCTGACATTATTTGGAGTAAAAAATAAAAATGTAATTTTGGTCACCGGTGACTTTTTTGATGACTTTTTCTCATTGACAAACGCGGCGGTGAGTGGTGTACCATTAACAAACTTACACTTAACATTAGAGAATTTCAAATAATGATTTTTTTTTCAGAAAAAAAAAAACCCTATCAAATATAGTTATTCGCTGAACAACCATATCTTGTTGTCTGTACCTGAAAGAAGGGACCTCGGAATGACCTTTGACACTAAACTATTATCAACACATTAATATCATTACTAGTAAAGCAATGAAAATATTGGACTTTATTATAAGAATATCTAAAGATTTCGAAAATATCCATACTTTATACAACTCTAGTTAGAAGTCATTTGGAATACAGTTCCTGTATGTGGAACCATTCCTACAAAAGTCATGTAATTTCGGTTGAAAGAATCCAACATAAATTTCTCAGAATAATTAATTTCTAATTAGGAATCCCTGCGGATGACGTAAATTATGATTATCTATTACAATCAATGTCTTCAGCCAGCTGTACATTTGTTTATAAATTTTAGATTGGTTGTGAAGAGATGCAATTTATCTTCTTTTGTCTTCCAATTTGTCTTCCAAGTTTTTTGATCGCCTCCTTTTATAGAAACAAGGTTTCGCAGTTTATAGAGTAGGGTGGTCCATAAATAATCGCGCACGACTCTAATAATATATTACCCACCGTGAACATTTTATAGCTTTTCATTGCGTGTGATATAGGGCCTTTTTAATTTATTTTGAAATGATGTCTGCATTTTGGTCGAGTTCCGGTGTCAACATCGTATTCAAATACCAGCAATTGTTGACATTTATCGCAGTAAACACTTTCACTGTGACATTGTGACACCAATTTGAAAGTTTTTCTCAATTGCTGTTCTTTTTGTTAATATTAATCCCACCCTTTACTTTCTTCGCTAGTTGACGCCACCATTGATTAATTCTAGTTTCGTTTTCTGTATTGTTATTTATTTATTTCCATACACATGGCACAACTTGTGCAATTAACGTATGAATGTAACAGTATAAGTCTAATGTAAAAAGTAAAAGGTAAAAAGTAAAAATATAAAGTAAAAAGGTAAGAAATGAATTAGTTGAGGTGAAATGTATAAACTATAAAATATCTACAAAAAGTAAAAAAAGTACAAAATGCATTGAATATAAAAATATTAAAAGGTAAAGGCTTTACTAAAGCCTTAGTAGGAGAAAAAAATGTAAATAATTTGGGTAAACTACCGAGAGAATCGTATAAAATAATGTAGGCTGCAGGTATTATGGATTATGAGAGTTGGATATGATAAATTTGACATTTTGCTAGAATTGGTAGATTATATTATGGTTGCATGATACATTATGTCTACTTGATACTTGCAGACAAATTTTATTTTTTTACATCTTTTATATGAGGACAATCTACCCGCAGTACGGATGTTAGAATAATCATTACCTAAGTGCAAGCGATGTAAGAGTATTACTGAATTTTGTTCTGCATTAGTGTCAGTATTGTTACAATGATAATTTGATTTGAGCCTAGTTTATCTACTATATGATAATTTATTAACGAAACTATTTCAGGGGAGTCAAACCAGTTACTACTGTTTACATTAAATAAAAAAAAAATAGGTTATTAAGTGTTATCTTTTAATGTTAAGAGCAATGCTAATGAAGACGAAACACTGTATTCAGCAAAACTAATAAATCGTTCGATAAAAATTACTTCATTGTTAAATAAATAACTTTTTACAATAACTACTCAATCATTGGAGACAATATTGGCGACTCTCCAAAGAAAATTTGGAACAAAAAAATCGGAAAAATATTCGGTTCCGTCTTGGAAATGAACCCAGTTAGCCTTGTTGAAGCTCAGCCTTAGATGCGATCGAATCTCTTTCATTCCAAATTTTCGTTTATTATCGTTGTATTGTCTTAAATGATTAAAATGAAGTTTTATTCAATAATTTATTCCAAAAATAAAAATAGAATAACAACTTAATTGCCACCGCAAACATATTCTGAGAACCATGATTCACACTGCAAAACTACCGGTGCGGAACAAGTAATCAAAACAAAGAGTTGTTTGAAAAGTAATAATAATTCCATCAACGCTATTATCATTCTTAGAAAAACAGGGTATTTTATTTAGTCATTGAATATTATTAATTATTGAAACAATACTTAGCGAGGATTAGAAGTTTGTCACGTCGACGGTTTCGGGGTCGATTCTCATTGGTCTATTTGTTATTCAGCAAGCTCTTTTAGAATGTTTTTATTATTCATGTTATGTGTTTATTATAATGTATTATTGTCTTATTTTATAAATATTATGTTGTCCTAAGAATGTAATCAATATCAGACTCTTATTGTTTAAAAATTAGATGCGCGGATACTACGAATTGAGTAACATGAAAAATTGTGATAAAGAATGTTATAAGAATTAGTCAATAAAATCAGTAGACTAACCCAAAGCAATGACGAAAATCCCTTTCATCTTGATAGCACCTTCAACACTGTCAGTCTGGCTGCTGCGACAAATGAGTTATTCTGTCAATTGAGTTTTGCTATTGGCAATTGGCTGCTGGCAAAATGAGCAGTTTATTGGCACTGGTTCACTGGTGTATACTGTGCGATCGCGCAGTCCGAATCACTTTATATAGTCGACTCAGTAATCTGCATACAAAGCGCCAATCACAGCATCACTGTATCGCAGCCTCCGGCAAGAGCAATAACAGAGCGTACTCAATACCAGCTCATGTTGCGATCATGTTCAATACACATGATGAATTATTCCTGTGAGTGTGTTGTTTAGTTGTTGAGGACAGGGGTGTACTTGGCCATTAGCCCATCGAAGATACTGTCTTGAAGAAAACTCGATAAATGTGATAATAAAAATAATGTTGTCTCCATAAATCAATCTAACTTCGTATTGGGGATTCTGAACCGCTTATTTTAATTAATAGTGGATAAAAATTCTACCGTAGCACAGAAGAAAATAAAGGGACTACAAATACAATTTTTTTTTTTTTTTAAATGTATAATTTATTTCTAACTTCACTGAAAAACAACACAATCAAGAAAAAAGACTTGCAATTAATATATCCAGAGCTACACGGGAAAATAATTTGATTGTTACTAAAGCTGATAAAGGTAATAGTGTTATTATTATGAATTAAGAAGATTATGTGGAAAAGACAATAGATTTTTTACAAGGTGATAAATTTGAAAAGTTAAAAATTAACCCAGTTAATAAATGTCAAGAACAGATAAGGGATGTTCTAAAAGATTGTAAAAGTGATATGATTGTTAATTTAATTAAAAATAAAAAATCATAAAAAAGATCAACCAATAAGACCAGTGGTCTCAAATTGTAATGCTGCTAGCAATAAAATATCTTCAACAATTAATAGAATTATTATGGATTCACATATATTTCATCCTAAATACACGATTAAAAATTCATTTGATTTGATTGAACACTTAAAACTTTTGGAAATCCCTGACAAAGCCTTATTAGTATCATTTGACATTGTTAATTTATTTCCAAGTATTCCAATTGAAGAATGTAAACCTATTATTAAAGAACTTTTATTTTCATCAATTTTTTCTAATGACTTATCTAATGATTTAAATTCATTACTTAATGTAGTTTTAAAACAAAATTATTTTCAATTCGATGATAATATCTTTAAACAAAAAGATGATTTGGCAATGGGTGCTAGTACTAGCCCTTTGGTATATTTATAAATAATTTGGAAAATAAGATTTTTAACAGTGGTGCCTTATTATTAAAATATGTATATTGTTGGAAGAGATATGTGGATGATGTGTTTTGTGTTTGGACAGATACATTGAGGCATCTTAATATTTTTCCTAATTTTTTAAACAAACTCCATAAAAACATAAAGTTTACTTTAGAGATTGGACAAAATTTGAGTATAAATTTTTTGGATTTAAATATTTCAATAATTAATAATAAATTTGAATTTAATATTTTTCGCAAAGAAACATACACAGACATTATAATCCATAATACCTCAAATCATCCAATTTCTCAAAAAATGTCAGCTTTCCATTCTATGATTCATAGATTAGTTAATGTACCTTTATCTCTTAATAATTTTTCAAAAGAACTCAATATTATTAAACAAATTGCAATCAATAATGGTTATAATTCCAATGTAATTAAAAAATTCTTAATAAAAAATACAAGAATAATTTCCTTAGATCATATACCCCGTACAAAAGGAAAAAGAAGAGAAAAAATGGAGGAAAATGATGTATTTTAATAATAAAATTTCTAATTCAATAAAAAAGAATGAACCTAATGAAATTATTCCTGTATTTTATGCAAACAATAGACTTAAAAATTACATAGTTAATAATAAAGATAGAGACTCAAAAATGAAAAAATCTGGAATTTATAAATTGAAATGTAATGATTTTGATTTCTTTTATATAGGTAAAACTTCGAGAAACTTTGAAATAAGGACTGAAGAGCATATGAAAGTTTTAAATAATAATAGTTTCTCGGAGTTTGCCAACCATTTAATAGAAACTAGTCATACCTTTAATTTTAACAGTGGAATAGAATTAATATATTGTAATGTCAATGGCATTCATTTGGATAAATTAGAAATTTCAGAGATTAGAAAGAGTGTTAATGCAAATTTAAATATTATTAATATTCAAAAA
This sequence comes from Limnephilus marmoratus, assembly GCA_917880885.1. NCBI lineage: Eukaryota > Metazoa > Arthropoda > Insecta > Trichoptera > Limnephilidae > Limnephilus > Limnephilus marmoratus. The sequence continues at coordinate 19,096,051 of OU862921.1, read as the reverse complement.
TTGTTTTTAAATGACCCATTATTAAATCTATTCCCCTTTTAAATTTTTATTTGTTCTACATTGCCCCTCGTCTCCTACACATTATTTTCTTTTAAAATTTTATTTTTTGTTTACGTCTATTATTTTTCTCTATTACCTATGTATGTCTATTTTTAAAATTAGTTCTGTCAAAACCCTGAAGAAGTCAGCTTTGCTGACGAAACATGTCGGTTTTTGTAAATAATTAAGTAATAATTCAGTGGTTAATACAAATTTATCTATTAATTTGAATTTAAAAAATTTATGCCCACTTGAATTTTTTTATGATAAAAAAGCTTCTTTTCTTTTTTTGATCTTTAACGAAGCAGAATACACTAAAAAATTACAAGTGATCGGTCAATATTTATCGAAATACGCTCTTTTTTTTAAAAATCATATATAAAATTTTCGCAACTGCAACAATCTGCACTTTGAATGGTGTGATTTTTTTTCAACCTCCAAATTACGTGCAGCCTACACCGTATAATATGTTCTGTATACTTATATATTTAAAAAAAAATGATTGGAATTTACGTACCTTTCCAGTTACATTACACGTGACATGTCTCTTAAAACATTTCTTATAAATATATTATTAGTAATGAGATCTTCTTCATCGTCTAAGCACTTTGAGAAATTGTTTTCATGCTTCCTTGTTGCCTAAAATTTTGTTTAATTCACAAGTTTACGAGATCTGCATTACTGAAGACCAACCTACATCACGTTCCATTATTTTATATTTATTTATTGTTGACAAATCTTCCGAAAATTCCCGTCGTGCTTTCGTCATTTTTTATTTGTTAACATCATTAATTTTTTACCTTTTCGATAATGAAATTCACAAACAACAGACGATTTTTAAGATCGCTATTACATACTATTCACGACGAGTGCTCATAGGTACGTCATCGACGATCGTACTCTTCGATCGAACTACCTTTTTCATTCGAAACAATTGTTTGCAGAATTGGTTTGGAACCTAGAGAGTGTCTCGAATGAAAATATCCGATTTTATTTAAATGGAATACCTACTGACCTTTCTGTAAAAGTCTAAATGAATATTCATTTTTTATTAGAACAACTCTCTTTTTTAAATACGAAAGAGAATAAGACGCAGAAAAATAAAAAGACAACAATTGGAATAACCTACAAATGTTATAAAAGGAAAGCTGTTCGGTTAAAAAAAATGTTAAAATAAAAGACAGAACTTCTAGAACGATTGCGTCACGTATGACCTCTTACTTGGACTATTACATTTTCATCTATCGGGAAATCCCTCTTGCCCAGTCCGCCCCTTGCAGAAGTGTGAACCACCGAACCAAGCGACAAACGACGCGACGTTGCATAATTGAGATGAAATCGCGTTGTTTTGTACCGAAACACACAAATTAAACACGGACCATGTGATACCGTATGATGCTCGAATAATTATTGCTTACTCCGCACTCAAACATACGTTAATGTCTCGGTACCCTCGTAGAAACATAATTACAAACAGGTACCTTTTAACCCGCACGGATGGAGGACCACAATTAAGAATCGAATAATGCGCTGCTCGAAATGGCTTTAACAGTATTCAGTGACCAGATAAGACGATATATTATGATGAAATTAAAGGGTACCTGTGAGACGTTTTATAAATGTGAATTCGTCCAAGGAGTGAGTTCCAAGTAACAAGACAGAAGTTTTTAATACTCCATTATTTCTGACTATTCCTACAGAGAACGACGTGATAGTTATTTAGTTTTAAATATAATATGATTAATAGATTAATATACAAAGTAGCGATTTCCCGGCATGCTTTACAATGCCACTTGAAAAAGAAATTGTTCCTCCCTGTGTGTCCTTTCCCATTCTTCAGCTCTCCTATCGCCTCCCTTTCCCCTCCTGCGCCCCTTTCCCGCACGCGATCCCTCTACCCTCTCCTGCTTCCCCGGTCCCGCGAACCCCTCCCGCGTTCCTCCGACATTAAGTCCCGGTATATTCAGTTTTCAAACAGCTCGCGTGCCACATACTGCTATTTTTTTGTACAAACTTCATAAAGCCAGAGCTCACCATTATATACAGAAACCATCGCGGACGTGCACACAACAAATCACCAAAGTTTCATCGCAATCGGATGAATGGTATACGCTAAGGGCCGACCGAGACAGGTTTTTCGTTCTCGGCCGAGACCGAGACCGAGAATAATTTAAAATCTCGGCCGAGACCGAGAGCCGAGACCGAGAATAGATAAATTATGAAAAAAAATGAAAATGCGCTATTTTTGCATAATATGAAAAATGCAATTCATCCACAACAATAAAACATTATACCTACTTAATAAACACATTAAATTGAAATAACACAACCTAACAAACCCTATCCGTGAATCAATTACTACATTCATCAAAACACATCGATTAGTTGATTTATATGTTCATTGCTGTTTTTGGCAGTTTATTATGATCTAATTTCTAAGAAAAACAGTGGAGGTATCCACCACTTACCCGCCCTGGTATAAGTAACAGATGGTTACTCCTTCAAGGCTCTCGCAAGGACTCTAATTTTTTTGAAAGAACGAATCTACATTTAAGTTTGAACGAATCTAGACCTCCAATGTCCCTGCATACAGTGTTAGGAAGCAGTATGCAAGTGCTTACATAATATACAAAATGCGAAAAATATAAAGCAAGTCAGGGATAAATAAATTAGAAAAAGATAAGAGAAAAACATAAAAAGGGGCTGTTAGGTTTTGCTTCGATTAAAATCAAATGTAAAATTTTAGGTCTTAAAAACTTCAACAAGAATTCCAAGGTAGATCAAAGATAAATTTATTGGCAAAGAATATACAACAATCCAATCCAAATAAATTATTAAAGCCCCCCAACGGACTGATAATATAACGTTTCCTTTTAAAGGCAAACTAATGCAGAAAGAGGTAGAAAATAATGAATTCATCCTATTTATAAATTTACAACAGGGTCCATTTGGGAGGGAAGACTATAGCCAACCCTGACATCTATGTGTAAATCCTCGAACCACAACTATGCCTGACCTCTTTGTTAAAAGCGGAGAAACATTTCAACCTTTGCTCAACTAAATATCAACTTTAATTTCTTAACATATACTCCCCCCGAAAAAGGGAACGGAGGTCACTTTTTCTAAAATATCAAAAAAAATAAGGATAAAAAATAAAACACCTAAATATAAACATATGCTAAAATCAATTTGGAAGAAACAAAAAATAATAATAATTTAACTTTAACTAAACCATAAAAATTTCCAAATAAAAACTATCCTATTTCTAAGAACTATTAATAATAATCTAATTATTAATAAACATTATAACTTCATTTAAAAACAAAAATTTCTTATTTTAACAATAAAAAATAAATAAATAGCAATCTTGAGATCTTGACGTGCGAAGCTCCTTGGTCTTCCTTCTAGGTTTGAATGTTCGGATATGGTTCCATCTTGAATCTTGAAGTGTGTAGAAAAATTGATATTTAAATTTGAATTTTAAGCCTCTTGCTGTTTTTGATTTAAATTAAATTTGTATTTTTGCTTTAAATTAATTATTTAAATCTTGATTTATATCTTGAAACATTGTTTTTTTTTTTAAAATAACTTTTTTAGAAAATAACTTTTCACTGCCACTTGGTTTTACTTGCGGGAAGTTTATTAGATTTCTGCGTCGAGTTTTTTCTTGTGGAACCTTCAATTATTTTCTTCATCAGTTTTTGTATGAACATCATTTGCGTTGGGTCCGTTGTCTTCTATTGGTAGCAGACATAATTTTGAAATGGCCCTCTGGATTATGCCCTTCGAAGTGATGATGGTCGCCACGCGAACTCGTCCATCAGCGCCAGGATGTACGGCGCTCACCCGTCCCAGCCTCCAGTAGCAAGAAGGGACGTTGTCCTCCTTCAGTATTACCATGTCGCCAGGCTGTAACTGTCCTTGACTCCTGTTAGTCCATTTGTTCCTGGTTTGTAGCTCTGCCAGGTACTCCTTCCGCCACCTCGACCAAAACATTTGAACAATTTGTATTAGTTTTTGGTAATTATTTAATCGATTGAACGTGATATGTTCCAAATTTTGCTCTGGAATCGCTGCCATACTAGTTCCTATGAGAAAGTGACCAGGGGTCAAGGGATTAAGGTCATAAGGGTCATTTGATAAGGGAGTCAGTGGCCTGGAGTTTAAGCAAGATTCAATTTGACATAACACCGTACTAATTTCTTCGTACGTTAATGAAGCGATACTTGTTATTCTATTTAAGTGATGTTTAACTGATTTTATCCCGGCTTCCCATAGCCCCCCAAAGTTCGGGGCACGAGGCGGTATAAATCTCCACTGAATACCTAATGTGGATAAATATTTATCAATTTTATCATTAGATATATTTAAAAAATTATAAATTTCCTTTAATTCATTATTAGCCGCTTTAAAATTGGTTGCATTGTCTGAGAACATTTTACTTGGTCTACCACGACGCGAGATAAATCGTTTCAAAGCGTTTAAAAAGCTTTCTGCGCTCAAAGACAGCACAACTTCTAAGTGCACTGCCTTAGATGCCATGCATACAAATAAGCAAATATATGATTTAACGCTATGGGTTTTTCTGTGAATACCCGATTTTATCAGTATTGGACCGGAATAGTCGACTGCTGTCATTTGAAATGGCCTGCATTCAGTTATTCTTTCAGCTGGTAGGTCGGCCATCAACTGCTGTTCTGGTTTGGGATTACATCTATAACAAATTATACATTTTTTAATTATCCTTTTTACTACATTCTTTCCCTTAATCGGCCAAAATTTCATTCTAATCAACGCCAATAATGACTGCGTTCCCGAGTGTAAGTTCAAGTAATGATAGTGTCTTACAATTAGCTCTGTTATTTTATGATGTGAAGGTAATATAATTGGGTGCTGCTGGTTTTCATCTACCATTTTACCTTTGGAGAGTCTTCCCCCCACTCGAATTAGATCCCTTTCAATAAAAGGATCTAATGATTTTAAAAAACTATTTCTAGGTATATTACCGCCATTATTTAAAGCTCGAATTTTGACGCTGAAACAGTATGATTGCGCCCGAGATATTAATTTATTTACTGAATTTTCCAACTCACTAACTGTTAATTTACCATAGCGGCGCTTCAAAGGGTTTTTACAATTAAACTGAAATCTAATAATGTATGCCGTTACTCTTTGTAATTTGGAAAAACTAGAATATCTATTAAAAATGTCCCAGTCCTGTTTCACTGCAGACAACAGTGCCGAGCTTGTCTTGATCTCTGGCGGATCAATACAAAATGTGTCAGCATTCGGCCAGCACGCTGAATCCAGTATCAGCCAAGCTGGACCATGCCACCAAATGCTGGAAATTAACAATTGTGAAACACCGGTTCCTCTGGAGAGCACATCTGCTGCATTGTCTTCCGACCTTACATGTTTCCATTGCTCCGGCTGACTGGTTTCCTGGATTTCCGCCACCCGATTCGCAACGAAAGTGTTCCATCTTGCAGGCTGCTCCCTGACCCAGCACAGTACTATTTGAGAATCGCACCAGTATGTTGTATGTATATCCGGTGTACATATAGCTTCTTTAATATAATTCACTAACTTTGTCAATAATACAGCTCCACATAATTCTAATTTGGGTAGAGACACGCTTTTCAAAGGTGCTACCCGTGACTTGGACATTATCAAATTGGAGTATCTCTTACCCAATTTATCAGTAGACATCAGGTAGACACAGGCCGAATATGCCTTCTCTGAGGCATCACAAAATCCATGTAGCTGTAAATTTACATGATCTTGACATTGAATCTTTCTACCTATTCTTAAATTATTTAATTGAGGCAGTTCACTCACATAAGCTTCCCATGTCTTCAACATGTCATGTGGAATAGGCTCATCCCACTGAACCTTCGTCTGCCACAATTTTTGCATCAACAATTTAGCAACAACAGTGACAGGACCTATTAATCCTAAAGGGTCAAATATGGACGCAATGCTTGATAGCATTTGTCGTTTGCTAACAATTGGATTTTTTATTAACTTCACCGTGTATAAGAAATTATCCTGTTGGTTATTCCATGACAAGCCTAATATTTTGCTGTCATTTGAATCTGTACTAATAATCATATCCGACATGCTTTCTTGCTTTGAACATAATGAGGGCAAATTTGATCGCCATTTTCTCAAGTTCATTCCAGCGGATGCCATGATAGATATTAATTGCTCTTTAATTAATAAACAGCTTTCTTCTGTTTCATCACCAGTAAGCAAATCATCCATGTAAAAATTATTCTTTATAATCTGACTGACCTTGTGGTTTGATGACATATTTTCATTTCCCAACTGCTCAAGGCATCTAGTTGCCAAAAATGATGACGGCCCCAGACCGTAGGTAACGGTGTTAAGCTGATAATGCTGAATTTCCTCCTCCGGGAAATTTTTCCATATTATACGCTGTAGATCCCTGTCTTCGGGTCGCACCAATATTTGTCTGTACATTTTCTCTATATCTGCTGTTATCACGTACTGGTGCTTTCTGAAACATATCAATTGTGCAGCTAAATCTTTCTGTAAAACAGGTCCTATCACGAGCGCATCGTTTAAGGTTATACAAGTGGATGATTTTGCAGAACCGTCAAATACTACTCGAGTATTCGTGGTAGTGCTCGATTCTTTTATTACTGCATGATGTGGTAAATAATAATATTTTTTTTCATTAGAAGGTGCCTCGCACCGGGTCATATGACCCAAGTCTATGTATTCCTGCATAAATTCTTTATATTTTTTCATCAGGTCAGGATTTGAAGAAAATTTCTTTTGCAAATTGCAAAGTCTCCTTTCTGCCATAGGCAGTGTTTCGCCTAACTGTTTAACACAGGGGCGCTGCGGTAAGCTTACCGTAAAACGACCTTCGTCATTCCTTTTATGCGTGTCTTTGAACATTTCCTCGCACGCTCGCTCCTCATGGCTCCGGTGCTTCACCGGCGGGAATTCTTCTAATTTCCAGAAGTTTTCCATTTGTTTATGTAATATATTTAATGATAGGTGACAAGATTTTACTGGCCTTTTTGTTTTTGTTGTGACGATAGGTCCTGACACCAGCCACCCGAATTCCGTTCTCTGCAGTACAGGTCCTGAGTCTCCATTTCGTAGTTGATCTTGTTTCAAAATTTCCCAAAAGATTTCCGCTCCGAATAGCATATCTATGGAGCCTGTTTCGTAGAAGGTAGGATCCGCTAACTGTAGACCATCAGGTACGATAGCATCCTTTTTCTGAAAAGAAATTTGCGGCAGATTACTCGTTATTTCCTTCAAAACGAGACATTCTATGTCTCTTTCATAAGGTGAATAGCTTGAAAAAATCCTTAAATTTACACTTTTTTTAATATTCAATATTCTGTTTTGGATTCCAGTAATCGGTATGTTTGCACTTTTGGGTTTTAATTGCAACCTAGCTTCGAATTTCTCTGAGATAAAATTAGACTGCGCACCGCTATCCAATAATACTCTAGCTTTAATTAAGTTTCCATTATTATTCAACACTTTAATAACGGCGGTAGATAACAAAATAAAATTATTAGATACCTTCGTTGAATGATTGGTAACTAAAGCTTCATTATTTGATGTTGATTGTGTATCATTATTCTGAGACTTATTATGATATGAATTATCTATTTCCTTTTTTAAATGTAACAATGTATTGTGCGAATTATTTTCGCATATTCGACAGTTGTATTTACTTTTACATTCCTTTAGTTTGTGACCTAGGCACAAACATTTCAAGCACGCACCTAAATGACGTATCTTTATAATTCGATCCTTAGCATTTAATATTAAGAATTTTTTACAATTATAAATCCTATGATCGCCTTTGCAAATAATACATTTTATCATTTGCGGTGTTAATGAAATCATAGCTTCCTTTCTGTACTTGACAGGGAATGTTTTATTTTGATTAACCTTTGCTTCAGTAATCCCGGCAAATTCTAAAATCTGAACGCGATCTGATAAATATTTTATAAACTCCTTATATGTAGGTAGGTTATCTTTGGTTGCAAATGTTTCCCAATGATTTCGAGTTTCGCTATCTAGTTTATGTGACAATAAATATATTAAAATAATATCCCAATTTTCGGTGGGTATATTTAAATTATTCAACGATTTTAAATGTAATTCGGATTCATCAATAAGATTCCTTAATGCTGTGGAATTTTCAAATTTTATTTCAGGCAATTTGAATAATGCTTCCACGTGCTTATGTATAATAAATTTTGTATTTTGGTATCGGCTGGTCAACATTTCCCAGGCCGTGTAATAATTGTCTTGGTGATTTGGCAATGATATCAATAATTTAGCTGCGTCACCTTCCAGGCATGATCGCAGATAATACAATTTTTGAATAATTTCTAAGGATGGGTTATTTTCAACAAGAGCTACAAAAGTATCTCTAAAATTTAACCACTTTTCATAAGAGCCGTCGAATTTAGGCAACTCTAAAATAGGTAATCTAATATTGTGTGAAATTGCATTCGGAACCTTAATTAACAATTTATCTTTAGCCTTGGCAACAAGACTATAGTAGGAATTTTCAAATGCTTGCCTTTCCAATGGTTTAGCTAATTCGTCCGCTGAAAGCGCTTCTATTTGATCTTGAATTATATCGAAAGAATCTAAAATTGGCTCGAGTTTCTTTAACCTGACTTCAATTTCAGATTGCGACAAATTATTTCCTTGGATGTATTCGTTGAATCGAGTTAATTTAGCTTTACAGATTCCCCTCTGGGCCACTAATGTTTTGAGATCCATTTTTAAATATCAAAAATAAGGTACTCACAGAACATAAACGTTAAATTATAATCACTTGTAATTAATCACTACACGTGCACTGTCCTTGATCACAGAATTTTACTCATTAACCGATAAAACAATGAATTTTAACCATGAAATGAATCTTATCTCGCAAAATGCCACAGCCCGTTAGCTGTCAAAATAAACAATAATATTATTTGTTATTTGTTCCTACCGCGCATGCGTTAGGCCTACGGCTGCGTTTAAACGACCGCCTCGCGGTAAAATTCGAATTTTTAACTTACGGATTTTCAAATAATCATTCGTAATTAATCATTTATGAAGTTTAAAATACTTTCTCAGTATTCTAAAACTTCTTTTTACATTGATGTAACAATTTTTATCGATTACTACAATGTTGCTGTTGGGTATGAAATCAATTTAACACCACAGCAATAATCAGCCCGTTTTTTTAAATAAATTTAAAACAAACAAAGAAATACGGTTATGTACTCCATCAATCATGCTCTCCTGCCTGGGAAAATAAGGTATATAGGAATGGGAATTGGTCACTTGCCCTTTTTTCTGAAGATCCTCTCTTGATATGTTGAAGATGCTGGTTCTTTTATCACTCGCGATTCAATCGTTAATGCGGCACGAAGGATCAAATGTTAGGTTTTGCTTCGATTAAAATCAAATGTAAAATTTTAGGTCTTAAAAACTTCAACAAGAATTCCAAGGTAGATCAAAGATAAATTTATTGGCAAAGAATATACAACAATCCAATCCAAATAAATTATTAAAGCCCCCCAACGGACTGATAATATAACGTTTCCTTTTAAAGGCAAACTAATGCAGAAAAAGGTAGAAAATAATGAATTCATCCTATTTATAAATTTACAACAGGGTCCATTTGGGAGGGAAGACTATAGCCAACCCTGACATCTATGTGTAAATCCTCGAACCACAACTATGCCTGACCTCTTTGTTAAAAGCGGAGAAACATTTCAACCTTTGCTCAACTAAATATCAACTTTAATTTCTTAACAGGGGCTGCTCGCAGGGTAATGGCATCTTGCCTATGTTGCAAGCATCTGCAAGAAAATATAATGAAAACAAGTATTGTGGTATGAAAAGCGCTTGTGTCGGGTGGGATACCTCTCTCGTCATCTGGCAGTACCAGCCAGAATGTGTATGGTGATCGGTCTGCCGTGAATGAATCTCAACATCCGCGCCCTTTAGCCGGTTTCTCGGTTGTGCCTTGACGTAGTAAGTGGGAAGTAGGGGAACGTACCTGAAGACCCTAAGGATGGAAGCGTCGAGTTGCCGGAGGCAGGGCGGAAGGACGCTGAGAAAAACAGCAACGAATATACAAATCAGCGAATCGATTTATTCTGATGAATGTGTAACGTCTCAGTTATGGCCCAGAATATCGGCGATTTTTCGCCGAGAACTGAGACAGAGTTCTCGGTAGAATTTGTAGCCGAGAATGCCGAGACCGAGACCGAGACCAAGATCTCGGTCGACCCTTAGTATACGCAGTATATAGATAAGTGGGTTTTTCCTAGATGCATTTGAATTAAAATATGTTTTATACTTTGTTATTTAGCGGTATGTTCTCTTTACACATCCCCTTATTTTGTATAATTAGGTAAACCGTATTTTCCCTAAACCGACCGCATATTGTATATAAGTATGCCGGGGGGGCAATAATTGTCGGCGGATCAACTGTCATGGAACCAAATCATTGTCCCTCCCTCACGTATCGTTAGAAAGACAAGACCTACACCCTACACTTTATATTCAAACCTAGAATTTAACTGTTAAAAAATTTAAATATACACCACTATGAAACCAAAGTTTCCGATAGCGATTTGAGAAAAATGTTTAAAAAATCGAGAATTTTTATCCATAATTTTTAAATTATTAAAGTAACGACAAAAATATAAGATGATAAATGAATACATTTTGCCTTCTTTCAATTAAATTGGTTAAATTTGCTTATCTAATCTTAATATTTTTTCTCTTTTGAAAACGCTTTGAAATTTTAATTTTATGTTATTTTTTAAATGAATAAATTGAATTGAACTTTTTGTGTTTGTATTGAAAATTTTAATGTTTCAAAAAATATTTATTTATTTCAATGACATTTGTAAACACATTTCATCACCTTTCGAAAACAGTTTTTAGTTTTCGGATATGTTCATAAATATTCTATGTATTTGGATATAATTGTAAAACGGAAATATTTTTACCTTCTAAAAACTACGCCGATATCTGAGGGTTGAATTGTGTACAGGTACAGCGGAACATAATAATAATTATAATTTTTGGCCAATTGAATATTGTAATGTGTTTGCTTATGAGCATACAATAAATATTCGTATTTATTATTGTGATTTTGACAGTAACATTATCGAGTTTTTTTATAATTTTTCGTGATTGTTGGTTTATAATTTTGATAACAATGTGGTCCATTTCGTGGGAAAACAGCAATTTCTGCTGTAATTTGTTATGTATGAGTACGTAATGTATAATTTATATAAATTATATTATTATCTACCAGTGGAAACTAAATAAATAATAGTAGAAGTGCGCTCCACTTTGTTTTGAAAGATACCCACTGTAGCCATGAAATGTAGTAAATTTTAGTTCTAGCCCATTTACGCGCCCTGTCTCTCTTACGCTGTCTGACATCCTGAATCGCGGTGACACGACAATTGGCGACAACTGGCCCGCCGACGGTCGACCCGCCGACAGTTGATCCCCCCAAAAGTTGATCCCCCTCAACAGTTGATCCGTTAACAGTTGATCCTTCAACAGTTGATCCTTCAACAGTTGATCCCAGGAAGTTGTTCCCCGTGCCAATTAATCCCTTGGACAGTTGATCCCCTAAAAGGTTATTTCTTCAATAAAGTACCTACGCGAAGAGATATACAGCCGTACGACCTGTTAGGAGGTAGTGGTATTCAGATCTAGTCACCAAACACTGCTAAAGTCATTTCAAATAATTGTGTTACACCAGGTCGATACTAAAAGCATCTCCCATTCTGAAAGAGTATTTTAATTCAAAACACTACACAAAACACAACACACCAGAGTAAAAATACAAAAAAAAATCGACATTAATTAAATTCGTTAGATATCTAATCCATTTTAGGCATTGTTAAAGTCGATTTAAAGTTTAAAATTGACAAATAATGCACAATATATATGCCGTGTTGCTTCTTTAGCCAACTTTTCGGACAGCGTTGCAGTGTCCATCATCAGGGTAGATCCGGCACATCTACTGGATCTGCCGGATCTACCCTGATGATAGACACTGCAACGCTGTCCGAAACGTTGGCTAAAGATGGAGGTAGAGCAACACGGCATAACACCCCATAAACAAATAACGAAAATATTTTTTTTTAATTCGTAACCAAAGCCGCCCGGTGATAGGCAGTTTTGGAAAAGGTGAGAGTCCATCACTTTTAATATCCTAATTCACAATAAGGAACTCCGGTGAAAAATATTATGGCTATAAAAAATATGTTCATATAGAATATAGACCAATAAACACTGATTCTGAATATATAAGTTTTATTTAATAATACTAGTCAAAACACAGCGTCAAGTTGGCATTACTGAAATGGTTAGTGGTGACGCCACTGCTAACTATTCACCTGGTGTGTTGAAGTGTATCAAGATGTATTGACATTTGAAATCTTACGCCACGTAAGACACGTACGCCATACAACATTCCGTATTTTTTGGTTATTTTCATACTGTTAAAGAGACTTGGATAAATAATAGTTGTTGTGTTTATTGGAAACTTTATTTAGGCCCTCAACAATTAAAATTATGACGGAAAAGGGCTATATTTGAGGTTAAATATGGTCGTAAATATAGCCGTAAATAGATCATATTTGACATTTGGTTTACGATACATCGATCGTATTTTCGAATTGTTTTTAGTATCAAGGGCTTTTTATACAAGCTATTACACAATTGTCATGATCAGTGTATTATAAATACCAGTGTTTCTGTATGTGTTATTCATAAAACAATGTACAAAGTCACGCCTGAACACAAAATTCGATGGCTTACGTTGTCATTTGTATTTGCAATGAAAAAGATGATTTATTGTTTTTAAATATTTTTTGATACAGTAGATCATGAAATAATCTACTGTATCAAAAAATCCTACAAAAAATGGAATATTTGGGTATAGTCGGAAAATCTTTAAAGCTCCTCCGAAGTTACCTATCTGATAGATATTGCCTTGTCGACATCGAAGGGAACCTAAGCGGCTTTGGAAAAATCACATGTGGAGTGCCACAGGGCTCGATTCTAGGACCCCTACTTTTCTTACTATACATCAATGATATAACTAAATGCGGCATCTTGGGAAAACTTCAACTTTACGCTGATGGTACTGTGATTTATTATCGTTGTAAAAATCTGAGGGAACTTGAATCACTAATGAATAAAGTTCTCGCAAAGCTAGCTAAATGGTTGCGGATAAATAAATTAAGCCTCAATGTCAAAAAAACTCACTACCTCACTTTCGGGAAAAAAGATTACATGACAATGAATATTACTCTTGGAAATGAAAAGCTCCAAAATGTACAAGTAACGAAATATTTAGGGTTATTCATAGATTCTAACCTATCGTGGAACTCCCATGTTGAATATGTTAAATCCAAAATTTCCCCGATAACTGGTGTACTCTATCGACTTCAAGATGTGCTCCCCACAGCTTTACTGCGTGCCACATATTATGCTCTGATCCACTCTCACCTAAGTTATCTGGTTAGTATCTGGGGCACCATTACTAAGAAACAAATATCTGAAATACAAGTAATCCAAAATAGAGCCATAAGAAATATATACCATCTGCCATGGGATACGCATGTCAAAGACATATACTCACTGACACAAATTCTTCCCTTTACCATTCTGCCAAAATATAGCATCACCACTGCCATCCTACAAATAATTCAACACTCGTCACACACCAACACTAAACCAGCCTTTAATTCCGATATACACCAGCACAAAACACGATCACAAAATCAAATACACCTATCGTCATCTACACACACAACTAAATTTGGAATTAACTCCTTACAATACATCGCACATACGCAATACAACGCATTACCTAATGTCCTAAAACTACCAGTATCAAACAAAAAAATATTGGCAAAGGCTCTAAAAGGATATTTTTTCAGCAACTTTATTAACCAGTGACGAAGTTATCTGTCTTCCTTTGTAACTCTTATATTTTTTTTTATTTTTTTTTTTTTTATTTATTTTAGCATATAAAATATAATGTACATTTAGATAATGTAATAATTTGCGTACATGTTCATTTTAAAATACGTTAATACCACTCTTCCATGGAAGCATTAGCTTGTGTCTGGAAGAGTAGTGTACATTTTTAATGCTATATTTAAGTTCTTAAATTACAATGTGAATGTAAAAAACAATAAGTTGTAAGTTCGGTGATATGTAAATAGTTGCTAAAAACAATACAAAATTTAACTTATTTGAAGAACAGAGTATCACTTGGAAACTGAGTTATAAGTAATTGTTCTTGAGATTAGATTAGTCGGAAACTTTTTTTTTAGTTTTTTTTTTATATTATCTTTTAAATATTTTTTAACAGTGTTTATTAATTGGATTTTATCATTAATTTTTCTAATTTCATCCGGTAATCGGTTGAAAATAAGTCTTCCTTGATAAGTATAATAATTTTGTGCAAAGGAAGTGTTTAATTTTGGGCATGAGAAAATATATTTATGTCTAGTACGGTTTTCAGTTATAAATTGATATTTTTCTTTTTCTTTTATAGTTTTCTGTTTCAGTGCCGGCAACCCGGGCGTTTATTTAGTTTCATGGTTATTTACATTGTTTTCTTTTCTTTTACCCGCCTCACTAGACAAAGTCTGTTCCGAGGCGAGTAAATCACATATTATGTTTGTTCCAAAAGAAATGTGTGTATTTAAACAAATATATATATGTATGTAAAAAGATAAAAAAGATAAATTATATATTGGTATATTAAATATTTACATACATACTTTGTTTTTTAGATAAAAGTAAATTAAAATTTTGTGACAGTTGAATATAGCGGTTACATAATAGAAGTAATAATTAATAATTAATCATAATAATTAATATTGCAAAATTGCAGTTTCTCGTATTTGTTTTATTTGAATATTATATAATTTCGTGAGAACTTGTATGAAATGTTATTTATTTAGAATATTTTGAATGTCTGTTCTTTCCTTTTCATTCAACCATATTACAAATCTTTTGAAAAGCCAATTCAAATTATTTGGGGTGACGTAAGTTTTTGTTTGTGTTAGGAAGGTATTGAAAATGTGTGGTGCTAGGTAAGATTCGTGTTTTTTTGCAAAAGTTGATTTGATATGGGGAACTTGAAAGTGCTTATTAATTTTTGCTCTTGTGTTTTGCGAGTGAGGTATGTGGAGATGTGAAGTTTTGATACAGTTTTTGTAAATGATCTTCCTTATGAATAGTTTATTTACGTCTAGTAATTTGTTTTTGATCATTAGCTGTTCCGTCGGATGTTGGTAAGGTTTATAAAACATAATTCTAATTATTGTTTTGTGATTTATTTTAAGAGAATTGAGGTAAGTATCTGCTGCTCCTCCCCAAACTGAAATTCCATATGTTAAAATACTTTGACAGAGTGCGAAATATATATTTTTTAGTTGATTTAATGACATGATGTTTCGTATTGTTTTGAAGATGTATGATAATTTTCGTATTTTTTTTGATAATATATTAATATGGAGATCCCATTTTAGTTTATGGTCAACAGTTAAACCTAGATATTTAATATTGTCTGCATAAACAATTTTGTCACAAGTACAGCATGTGTTATTTGACGAAATATTGGTGCAGGGGTTAAGATGTAGTTGTGGTTGGCTATGTGGTTGACCAGCCTTTGTTTTGCTAAAAGTTAAATATTTTGTTTTTGAAATGTTCAGTGTTAGTAGATTATTTTGTAGCCATTTATTTACTACAGTCATCCCTGTTTCTGTGTTTTTGAATACCTTTTCCCATGATTGTGCCTTGAACAAAATTGCAGTGTCGTCTGCATAACTGATTACTTTGTACTCAATTTTTCCTAGGTTTATCTCAGTTAGACTATTTATATAAATGAGGAATAGTATGGGACCCAAGACGCTGCCTTGCGGTACTCCATACCTGATATCTGCTTTGTCACTGCTGTATTTATTTATTTTTACTATATGTTGTCTCTTTTCAATGTAGCTGACAAACCATTTTAGCGGTTGACCAGTTATACCGATATTTTTGAGTTTTTGTAGTAGTAAGTTATGCGAAATAGTGTCGAAAGCTTTTGCTAGGTCTAAGAATACCCCTATCACCTTTGATCCGCCATCTATGCTTTTCACTATGTAGTTGGTTAATTCTGATAAAGCATCTTCTGTACCCATTTTGGCACGAAATCCAAATTGGCGGCTTGAGAGCAGGTTGTGTTTTTCAAGGTACGCAAGTAATCTTTTTTTCATGGCTTTTTCTAGAAGTTTAGATAGTGAGTTTAGCAGAGTGATTGGTCTGTAGTTTAATATCAGAGTTTTGTCTCCCGATTTATGTATTGGAGTGATACATCCTATTTTTAAATGATCAGGGACAATTCCGAGCCTAAAACTTTGGTTGAAAATGTGTTGAAGCGGTATAAGTATGTATTCTCGTAGATTTATCAGTATTTGATTGGAAATGTTATCCGGTCCCATCGCGCAATTTGGTTTGAGAGATTTAATAAGATCCGAGATTTCCTTTGTATTTACTTGAAAAGCATTGAACGAGTGATTTGGTCGTATGGAAGAGCAAAGTTTGTATAAAGAGTCTTCTGATGTACAGTTTTTTTGAAGAATTTTTTCCGCTAGGGTAGAGCCAACTTTTGCGAATTCAGTGTTAATAAAATTAGCTATTTTATTAGGTTCATTGTTTGTTAAGACTTTGTCTCCGTTTATTAATAGTTCTTTGATATGTGAATCTTTCTTCGGAGTGGAATAAGTAATATTTCTTACAATTTCCCAAATTTTTTTAGGATCATTTTTGGTGATTTTTATTTCTTTTTTGTAATATTTGTATTTGGCTTGTTTAATTAACTTATTACACAGGTTTCTATACAGTAAGTAATCTTGCTTTAGTTTGTTATCATTCGGGTTTTTGTGGACTCGCATATGCATTGCATCTCTTTTATGAATACTGTTGACTATTCCTTTCGTGATCCATGGTGTTATTTTTTTTTTCTTTATGTGTGTAGTTCTTTTGTGGATTTTTTGTGGTGTGTTTGGTTATGTAGGTTTCAACCGTATTTATAAATGTGTCCAGCGCTGTGTTTGGGTCTATTTCATTTAGTACATTAGTCCAAGGTTCATCGTGAATATCCGATTTTAGGGACTTAAAGTTTATTTTGTCTTTCATGTTGTCATTTTTGTTTTTACTTTGTTCTTTGTTAAGAAGTATGTTTAATGTAGTTGTGAAATGGTCAGTGACAGTTGAGCGAATAATGGATGAAAAAGTTTTTTTTCTGGTTTTAGCAAATATATGATCGATGCAGGATTCGGAGTGTGATGTAGTTCTTGTTGGCGAGTTTATTGTAGATTTAAGTCCGTAGTGAGTAAAAACATTTAAGAACTCCGTAGTTTTTGGTTGGCAGTTTAATATGTTAATATTCATGTCACCAGCAATAATTATTTGTTGAGTTTTTTTATGTTTTTCAAGAAGTTTATTTAAGGAATTTAAGAAAGGGGCGAGATTGTTGTAGCATGGTGGTCTGTATATAGCAAATATAGAAAGACATGGGCCAAGTGATATTTGAATGCAGTTCGCTTCAGTTATGTTAATTTCTGATATGGAAGATTTTATTGAATCTTTGACAAAGATTACTATACCATCATTTTGATTTAAGTGTCTTGTGGTCTGGAGTTTGAATCAATGCATTTCTATTGTATAGATCTTTGAAAGATGGTACTTGGAATTCCTTAAATAATTGATCCGTTGGGTAGTCAGAAGGTTTTTTCAATATGATTTTAATTATTAGCCTCTGCACAACTTCAATTTGGGAAAGATTAGTTTTGTATGCGGATCCCCAGCTAATGATAGCATATTGTAAAGTTGATTGAACCAAAGCGTAATATATTAGATATAAGTTTTTTACAGATAAAAAATTTCTGATTCTTAAAAATATATAAATCAATTTTCTAATTTTTTTTACAACGTGACAAATTTGTTCCTTCCATTTCAAATTTTTATCGATGATGACTCCTAAATATTTGATTGTGTTTGTTGTTTTTAATATTGTGCAGTTTTGGATACAATAATTTTTACTATGTGTTTTGGAATTATCATGGATGATGATGCCAATGTTTTTAGGGGTATCATTTTTATGTATTTCAAATGGAATTACAAATGTTTTATCACCATTTAGTGATAGTAAATTTACGTCGAAGAAATTCTTTAAAATATTTATGTCTTCGGTGGCTTTAAATGTTACTTTTTCCCAAGTTTTATCGCTAATTATTAATACCGTATCATCGGCATATGAAGTAATTTGGCCATGTAGTGGTTGAAAAAAAATGTCATTAACATATATGGTCAAAAGGATTGGTCCTATTACTGTACCTTGAGGGATTCAAAAGTCTGATATTTCTTTATCGCTATTAATCTGATTTATTTTTACGACTTGCGGTCGATTTTTTAGGTAGTTCGAAATCCATTTAATTGCATCGTCTTTTATACCTATATTGTTTAGTTTTATTAGTAGAATCTCATGGGATATACTATCAAAAGCTTTTCTGAGATCAATAAATATACCGGCACATTTTTCACCTTTATCCAATGATTCGTTGATGTATGAGGTTACATTAGCAATAGCATCTTGTGTGCTGAGTGACTTTATAAAACCAAACTGGTTTTTGTGAAGAATTTTATTACTTTCTAGGAAACTGACTAATTGATTTTTCACAATTTTTTCAAAAATCTTTCCAATGTTTGAGATTAGACAAATTGGGCGATAGTTAGTTACTTGTTGAGGATCTCCAGATTTATAAATAGGTGAAATAATTGTATTTTTATAGTTTGTCGGAAATATTCCCTCTGTTAAACTTAAGTTTATCAAATGAGTAATTGGTTTCACCAAATGAATTTTCATGGATTTTAGAAAATGTACTGTAATAAGGTCAAATCCGGGAGACGAACCTCCTTTCATGCCTTCTATTATTTTTAAAACTTCACTTTCTGAGGTTTTTTCAAATTTTGATAAATTACTATGATTTTGTACATTTTCAATCGTTTGTGTTTTCGGGTTAAAAGATTTATTGATATTTTTCGCAAGATTTTTTCCTACATTAGCAAAAAAAGAATTAAAGATGTTTGCACTTTGTTTAGGTTGATTATTAGCATCTATGATTTTATTTTCATGTTCAATGTATTTTATTTTTTGTGTTTTTTTAGTGTTATCCATGGCTAAGTTAACTGTTTTCCATATTTGTTTATTGTTATTGTCTGTAGAAAGTATTTTATTTTTGAAATAGTCTTCTTTATTTTGTTTGATACAGTTTGTTAATTTATTTTTAAATTTTTGGTAAAAAGTGTATGCTTTTTCATTTAGAGGATTTTTCAATGTTGTTTTGTAAAGTTTTTCTTTGTTTCTAATTGATATTATAAGTCCTTGTGTTATCCAAGGCTTTAAAATTCTTAGTTTAGATTTAATGCGGACTGTAGTTTCAGTAGTTGAATTTTTTATGTGTTGAGGCAATATATTTTCAAAGTTTTTTGAGCAAGTCTCGGTATCATAACTATTTAACACGTTGTTCCATTGTTCATTTCTTAGTTTTTTGGATAAAATATTCATATTTGTGTAGGATTTTGTCTTTGTTAGATTAAATTTTTTATGTTTAATTTTGTTATCATAGAAAAGAATGCATGCATGGTGGTCAGTTATATTCGTTTTCCAAACAATTGATTTCATTTTGTCGATATCTTTAATATTTATGTTAGTCCATATATGGTCTAAACAAGATGGAGTGTGATTTTTTATCTCTCTCGTATTTTTGTTAATGCACGATATGAAGTTAAATTCAGTCATACAATTAATATATTCATTTTTGAAATTATTTTCTACGTTTTCATTAATGTTTATATTAAAATCTCCTGCAACAAAGCAAAGTTTATTTCTAAATTTTAACAGTATGTGTTTAAATTCATTTATAAATGACGAGATATTCGAACCGTGTGTTCTGTAAACAGCTATTATGTGGTAGTTTGTATTGTCGAGTTTTAATTGTATTTCAATACAGTTTACTAGATGTATAGGATGTTCAGTTAATTTGACAATACTAAATTTATCGTGAATGAATATGACGAGACCACTATTTTTATTGATGTTTATTTTGGTTGTAACATAATTATATTCTGGTAAATGATAGGTGGGTGATTCGTCATTAGTAAAAGTTTCAAATTATATAAGGATGTCAGGTTTTTTATTTAGATTGTTTAATTTTAGAATTAATTCATCCCAATTTCGTTCCATACTTCGTATGTTAATATGAAAAATGAAAATATTATTGAGATTCTTTGAGATTATGTCATTACATGAATCGGTGTATACAAGAATATGAGTGGGTATATATTCTTCAATTACCTGTATCAAGTGTGTCTAGTCCATTTAAAAATCTATGTATTGTTCATTGATTTCCGTGTTCTTATGTAAAAATAATTTTCCTTAGATGTATAATGTTGTCCTTCCCGAAATGAGTTTTATTAAACTCATTGGGAGTAATGTATTATTAATTTTATGTAATAATTTTGTAATATATTATCTCTAATAAATAAAAAAATTTAAATAAAAAAAATATTAAAAAAAATTGCACTTTGGTAAAATACAATAACAGTAGCGGTGAGATGTGGACATTTGTTTTTCTATATTAAAAACAGTTAATCTTGAATAAAAAACGCCTCGACTTCTCACACAAAAGTCATCCTATAGTCATTCACACAACATTTGGGCAAAAAAGCTTCTTATATTATGGCATTAAACTCTACAATAAAATACCACTCTCACTCAAAAACCTCAACATTATAACATTTAAATTTCAAATAAAAAACTGGATACTAAATATAGGGAGATCAGAAATAGAAAATATACTGAAATCAAATACAGACTAAAACCGAATCTAATGAACTGAATTATAAAAAAACACTATCTTTTTTACTTTATAATTATAAAAAAAAAATACTACATGATATATTATGTTATGTCGAATTCATATTATTCTTATAATTAAATTATAAAATGTAAATGAAATCCTCAGCACGGGAGATCCCAGTGAGGATATCATTATCTCTATTTGTTATTAAGAAATGAAGACAATAAATCATTATTTTTACGCACCAGATTTAAATGTCCGGGTTAAATTTTCCCCCCAAAAAAAAAAAAAAAAAAAAAAAAAAAAAAAAAAAAAAAAAAAAAAAAAAAAAAAAAAAAAAAAAAAAAAAAAAAAAAAGAAGGAAAAACTAAACCCTTTCATACACTTCCCCAAATGATCATCTAGTGAATCCACGTTATGCAATTGCACTATATAAGTATTATAAATACAAAACAATACAAGAACAACATGTCAACCTACTAGAGACCAAATGGGAATATAATTCACCGACTCCAGATATTTTCATATCAGAGGGTTCGGCTCTGTGGCATTTCTAATTGAACCTATAAATCCTACTGATCCCTCAATATAAATATTTAAAAAATCTTTCGTAATCCTACATGTATTTAAAATTACTGCTTTTTGCATTTTTATATACAAATTCTTTGACAAATCTAATATGCTTAAATTTTGAATCAGATTCCTAGGTATTATGCCAGTGGCCGAAATAACAAATGGTAATATTTTTATAGTCCGAAAATGCCAAATTCTTTTAATCTCATTTCCTAAATCTGTGTATTTTCTAATTTTTTCAGAAACAGTTTTTTGAATATTACAGGAATTTGGAATAGCTACATCAATGATATAAGTTATTTTTTTAATTTTGTCATGTAAAACTATATCAGGTCTATTATGACTAATTGTTCTGTCTGTTAGTATAGTTTTATCATAATATATTTTATAAAATTCATTTTCTATAAATGAATTTATTATTATTATTATTCCGCCATTAATTCTTCCATTCAAATTCAAAATGACAACTTGAAAGTAAATAAAACTATCGGTGGGTGATGAGTCACACAATCCACCATAGATACGGTGGTTTTCGTGGGGTCTTGAAAAATTAAAACTTTGACAATTATTTTAACTATTAAAACTAACTATAAAAATAAAAATGCAATTATTTAAGTTTGAAGGTCTTTATTCATTAAAAAAAAAAAAAATGGACTGGAGTTCTCTATTGTACTTTACACAAGTCATTTTTCTCTGTATGTAATTAGCTGGAAAAAATAAGTAGGTATTTTATTTTTATTTGACTCTTCCAAATGCATAACACATTTCCATACCAGAATTCTACATAATAGCGGAATTTTAATTTCTTTTTTTACTTTTAAAGACTCGTTTGTCTCCTAATCACGATAAGGCGTCAGAACTTTTTTTGCTTCTCCCTACGTGACTTACACAGTAACCATTACCTCATAGTAATGCTTTTCATATGACAGAGCTTGGCTTAAATTTGGTTAAAAAAAACAATCTCGGTATCAGTAACTTGCTTGAGAGTGAACTTCAATTTTAGCAGTTCGCTTGCACAAACAACCTCCGATAAGTGATGATTTCCGTGTTTTTGCGAGTTATTTTTTTATTAATTTATTATTATAGTACTGCGTTCATACAGATTTTTTCACTTGTGTGAGAATAATCCAGTTATAAACACTCACTTATTCTACAAATAGGCACATAAAATTGCTAAAAAGTACTTACTCAAAAGTTTTAAAATATTATAACATTTATATGGCGCAGTTTTTTATTATTTCTTTTTTTATATTAGCTCCACACAGAGACTCCAAGGCTACGTCCCCATAGGCAGGTGGCTTGCTTAGCGCCTAGAGCCTAGATAGGTAGTAGATAGCCGCTTAGCGTGTATCCAGGTAAACCAACGTGTTGGTTTTTTGCCACTAGGCTCTAGGTGCTAAGCGTGCTAAGCCAGCCGCCTGCCTGTGCGGACGTAGCCTAAGGAAAATAATTTCCCTCAGGGCCAATGACATCTTAGGGGATGCTGTGTGGAGAGTTTTTTAATGAAAGGAAAAAGAGGACGTTCTGGGAAGGAAATAGGAATGAGGGGTGTGTAGGAATTTGGGGGTCAGTGTGTCCAGAAGTGACGGACGATTCTGACTGGAGAGGTCAAAAGACCTCCTCAACCAGTCTCTCTCGATTTGGCCCGCCACGCAGCAGATGGGCAGATACACAGACCGCCAAGAATAAACCTCACTCCATGAGCCCAGGTACCTAAGTGCCTGCTAAGCACCGGGCACCCTGAACTGCTAAGTCACCAAACATAGCGAACCACTTGGGGTGACCTATGGCAGAGGTGTTGGTTATCAAATAAATGATTCCCGAGGCGGCGATACCCATAGCGCCCTCCCAAATTATAAATTTCATTATTGTAAAAAGCAAACGCTTTATGGTTTGACATTATATAGAATGAAACAAGTACTTTGTTTAAAAACCACTTTATTTTTATATGTATTTGTCGACCGGTTTCGGTTGAACTCAACCTTCTTCCTTCTTCAGGACAATAAACATATAAACTAAATTACAGTACAGAGTTAAGATTCTAAGGTTAACACAAAAGAAAGAGAGATAAAAGAGAGGGAAAGAACATCAGATACTGGTTGGTGGAAGGGTAGGAGGCGGAGTCAGGGGTGGGTGGGGGTGGGGGTTACATAGGGAGAAAGGGAATATCTTTAAAATCGGACTGTTGGTTAATTCTAACTGTTTGTTTAAAATTTGGCAATTACGTTTCTTTGATTTGGATATTTCTAATGCTTCTAAATTATTAAGGCGTATTCCTATGAATTTATGTTAAATGTATGGTCAGTATCAAATAAATGGTCAGCTAATTCTGAGAAACCTGTGCTTGTAAGGCACCTGACGCGTTCTTTAACTCTAATATTTACATTGCGCGCTGTTTTACCTATGTATGTGTATAAATTTCACTTCAAGTGTGCCACACTATAATAAAATTTAAAATAATTTAACCGGTCAGTGGCTGAGTTAGCATCGCTTCTGGTCCCCATCCAGTAAGCAAGAATGTGTCTATCATCTGGTCCATTCTGTGGACAAATGGCTTAATGATGAGTTTTAATTTCAAACGACTCTCAAAGTTGCTGTTTAAGGTCTATGCCCATTACACCGTTCCATACCATGACCGTACTATGAACGTATCAGACACGAAATAAACACGCTACGCTCTACTATGCCCACTAGAACGTGCTAACACCGTATTATACCCGTAATATACGTAAAGGTACTCTGCCCACTACACCGTTCCATACCATGACCGTAACCGTAGCGGCGCTTTCAAAAAAGTATTCTTTGTATCGATCAGTATGAAACGCTGCCCACTATCCCGTTCCGTTCCGTCGCGTGCCAGGCAGAGAGCGGACCGGCACCTGCAAAATATTGTCCGGTCATGGTATGCGACGGTGTTGGTCGGTTACAGAACGGTCTAGTGGGCAGCGTTTCATACTGATCGATACAAAGAATAATTTTTTGCATGCACCGCTACGGTTACGGTCATGGTATGGAACGGTGTAGCGGGCATAGACCTTTATCCAAAAAATTCCATTCGAACGATTCACCCAGTTTAAAATGTATTATTTATTACCACCCATGACTGCATATAGTTGTTTAATGCGATATGTTCCATTAAACTAAGTGAAAACATCTGCGCTGGATTTTCCCAACGTGTTCAACGTGAAATTATTTGGGTACTCAATGCCATAATTAAACTTTTAGCAAAATTGCGTGGTTTGTTGGCCGTGTAAATTGGGATCGTTGTAAAGCTGAATTATTTATCCTTGAAACTTGTTCAACTTAGTTTTAAAAATATTTTCGCTCGGAATATCTCATGTTTTTGGTTTCCATTCTTTGGTGGCGCAACTGAACTGAACATGTTATGTATCGTCATTCCCCCATAGAAAGGGGGTGGGATAGACCCTGTCCATGCACATTGCCAGACGAACACACACCAGAGTGGTCTTCCCGCGATCCGCCCGCGCCTCCTCCATCGTCATGCGTAGGCCTGAGGCGTAACCGTGCGGTCTCGATGTCCTTCCGTCCCCCCTCCGGTAACCCGACGCTCATCTTTTCCTCAAGGTCTTCAAAATCTTCCCCTTCTCTCCCAAGTGCATTTCTTCGAGGCAAAATCGGGGAACCGGCTAAAGGGCGCGGACTTCGAGCATCGTCTGCGGTTGGGCCGATAGCTATACGTATTCTCATTGGGACTGCCCGGTGGTCAATGGAATACTTTCTCTGGCTCTTCTTTTTATATATTTTATTTTCTTTCCGCTATTATAGTAATTACTTACATTATAACATAATCATATAACTGTTTTTTCCTCATTACTTATTTTATTTACAGAAGGTTTCTTCGACTGGTCTAGCCGTTATTTTTATTTTTCTTTTACTAACACTGTTTTCTCTTATTGATGTTACCTATTTCAGAAGAATTATTCCACGGGCTGCTACTTCTATTTATCTTTTGTATAATTTTAATGTAAGTACTTGCATACTGCTTACTAACCCCGTATGCATGGACATTGGAGGGTCTAGAGTCGTTCAAATAAATGTAGCTTCGTTCAAAAAAAAAGTAGAGTCTTGAGGTGTGCGGTGAAGGAGGAAACCATATGTTTCCTTATAACGCCGTTGGGAAAGTGGTGGGTCCCCTCCAATCTCATGTTTTTATCCATGTTTTATATACCGAGACACATTTATTATGGTTTGTAGGGGTTTTAAGTAAAACAGAATTATAAAAAAATAATCGAAATTAAAGTCGACATCACCACATTCACAACAAATATATCGAAATGAATCTGGAAACATATAATATAATAGATATATTAAAAATAATGCCGGCTAAAGTAAGCTGAATTATTCCTTTAGACAGATATGGAAAGAGTGGTGACCGGACAACTCAGAATGAAATCAACTCAACACTTCGTTTGAAAAGTCATTAAAAGTGAAGAAGTCATTAAATATATTTTTAAAAAATAGTTAAATAGATTACTTTAGGTTAGGATATGGGCTATTTTTCAACTTCTCTAACTTCTAATGACTTTCAAAGAGGTGTTGAGCAATTGCCGTCCGTGAGTTTTCAGTGAGCTAATACGCTAAGATTGAAAAATATGACGTTATTGACGTTGTTGCAGCTGAAATGATTTTTTTTTTCAAAATTTCAACTTTTTGTATGAAGATCTTCATGATTCTTTCATTCAAGGGATGCGCCGCATCCATACGCTGGAAGATCTTCATACAAAAAGTTGAAATTTTGAAAAAAAATAAAATTCATTTTCAGTTACAAAAACATAGATTATGTCGTATTTTTCAATCTTACCCCTCTAGCTCACTAAAAACTCACGGACCGCCATTGGTGTTGAGTTGACTTGATTCTGAGTTGTCATAGAATCGAAAAGGCACATTTTCTTTCATAACAAGATGTTATATATAAAAGGATTAAGATGTGCTTTAAGATTTTGCACAGGGTTTCAACAAATCCATTTTTGCAGTACAAACGTCAAAAGAGCACGAGTATCATTTAATGCATTTATTTATTGTTATAAAGTTTGATTTGTGGAACTCAAGTTTTATTTTTATTTCTTTAATATTTTCAATAATATTTATGTCTAATTTATAAAAACAGTTATTTTATAAAAATAATGTATTTAAATGTATAATATTGTGCTAAATAAACAAATAAATAAATAAATAAATAAATAAATAAATAAATAAATAAATAAATAAATAAATAAATAAATAAATAAATAAATAAATAAATAAATAAATAAATAAATAAATAAATAAATAAATAAATAAATAAATAAATAAATAAATAAATAAATAAATAAATAAATAAATAAATAAATAAATAAATAAATAAATAAATAAATAAATAAATAAATAAATAAATAAATAAATAAATAAATAAATAAATAAATAAATAAATAAATAAATAAATAAATAAATAAATAAATAAATAAATAAATAAATAAATAAATAAATAAATAAATAAATAAATAAATAAATAAATAAATAAATAAATAAATAAATAAATAAATAAATAAATAAATAAATAAATAAATAAATAAATAAATAAATAAATAAATAAATAAATAAATAAATAAATAATCAAGTTCTGCGACGTAATTATTTTTACGCGTGACAGCTGTATCGTCTTCTAAAGGCAAGTTTAATAATGCCTTCGGAAGGACTCTAAATACTCAACACAAACCATTTATAACTGCATTGTAAAGCAAAATAAGTTTTATTTTTATCTTCAAAGTAAAGGCACCCATTGACATACTACATAAAAGAAGTTTATTGGGACTTATTTTCTGTGTCTTGTTTTTCATCTCATTTCGCGTCGGTTACTGATATTATCTTCCTCCTGTTATCATAATACTTCCTTTTAATGGTGTAAGGATACGAGAGAATATTGATGTAAGGATAAATGGTAGGTGAGCGTATTTATTATGAAAGATGAATAGTGCGGTGTTGTATCAGAAAAAAATATATTCGTGTAGTTCATCTGTATCTAAATACTACTTTTTGTGGTCTTTTTGGAAGTTTGAAGAATATTTTTAATTAAAATTGGTAGCACGTATATATTGATTGCTGTGGTTTTTTTCATATATAGATACGAAAAAATCTCCAATCTCATAGTCACAAAGTTTCGTAGGTGCTCTCACATTTTTCAGGAGAGGAAGGAATGAACATTGGTCTTGAAGAGACCCATGTTGTAGGAAGGAGGAAACACAGAGGCGGGCAAATCATTCCACAGCCGAGCTGTTGAACACAAGAACGAGTCGAAGAAACGACCCGTTCTCATGTGGCAAATGTCAACCGTGTACAAATGTTGGGCACGCGTTTGGCGTGTTTCCCGACTATGCACCGGTGCCGAAGGGATCAATGATGCTAGTTCCTCGGAGCATCTTCCATTGTAATACCGGTAGAACAAGGATAGCATTCCCACCCGACGCCTGTGCTCTAGAGATTGCAATCCGTCTGTTAAGATGGGAGAATCTATCAAACGGACCGCCCGTTTCTGCACAGAGTCGAGGGTATTTTTCAGGTATTTTGGAGCTCCAGACCAGAGGTGGCTGCCAAATTCAACCGTGGGGCGCACTTGTGATTTGTACAGGGTTAGCAGTTGTGTACTATTAAAGTATCTGCGGGCCCTGTACAGTACGCCCAGTTTCTGTGAGGCTAACTTTACTCTGGCTCTGGCATAACATCCCAAGAATTTATAATGTGAGAAACTAAAAATCATAAGCGCTAATAGTTGTTACCAAAAGGAGGATACTTCAAAGTTAAGTGTTCACTTTTGAATTTATATTGAATTATTACTTAAAATTCACTTCGGCTGCAAATTAACAATGGGAATTGCCGTATTACGCTGGAATTCCCACTGAAATTTAGCCTTTTTTAATTTACTTGAGATGGGTGACTCAAGAAACCGAATGTTTTTATTAATTTGATATTCATTCAAAAATATTATGGTCGAACAACCTTAAAATATTATTATTGCTTATTTTTACCGACTGGTATCGCTGAGAACCGCTGTCCGGTCCAGTGCATGACAATGCAAATTATCCCGTTTTCCGCGTTCGTTCCGTTCTGCTGTTATACCTTCCCTCTAGCCGTCATTGTTTTAACTATGAATCAAGTTTATTGTAAAATAACGTTTTCCTTTAAATATATTTGACTCGCAGAATCAATAGTTCTTATTGAAAAATCTCCACTACACACGCAATCCCGTTTACAGATTTGGAAAGGACTTTAAACTGCAAAGTCCATCATCAGGGTAGATGTTAAATGTATTAAAATTGTAATAATGGAATTGTGATAATTAAATACCTATTTGCATGCATTTTTTATGTATTTAGGTAAACAAAGTAAATCCTGTACATGAACATTTCTTAACATTATTTTTAATGCTGTCTCGTGAGTTCTCGATTTATTTATTTATCTTGTTTTATCTATGTTTGAATTGTTGGTGTAAATTTTATGTATTCTGTATTTTATGCATTTATGTATTCTGATACTTGTAATTGTTTTCTTGGTTATTATTTTATTTTCTTGCTCCAACCGACAAACTGCTTGTACAAACAAAAAGCATTGCAGTTGGAAAATATATCTAATAAAATAAAACGATAAATTTAATAAAATTATCCTCTAACGAGTTCCCAGCTTGCGTGGCAATGCCATTGCCAAATAACTTTTTCTCCCTGCGTGTCCTTTCAATTCGTCCCCGTTACCCTACCGCCTCCCTTTCCCCACCCGCCTTACTATCCCCTCTTCCACGAACCCCTTCCATCTTCCCTGCCTTTTCCTCCCTCGTTTCTACTCCTGCGAACCCCTTCTCCTTCATTCCCCTCTCCCCTCCCGGATCCCCCCCCCCTCCCGGATTCCCTTCCCCCTCCCGGATTCCTCTCCCCCTCCCTCCTTCCCTCCCTGCCGCTATACTGTATTTTTCAAATTAATTCCCGCCTAACATATTGGAAAATTTGTATTTCATTACGCTAGAGCTCACCAGTATATATTATAATAATAATAATAATATATATATCTTTATTGAACAAAAACATTAAGATTTATAATTACAAAAACAAAAAGTACATCATAAGTACAGTAAAAGTACAGTTAAAAAGTTGGATGAGTACAAAAGTTAATAACAGAAAGCAAAATACATGTATTCAGTAGGTACTTCAACAAATAGAGATTTATAATTATAAATTTAGGTTTCTCGTAACCTTATATATTGAAAAATTCGCAGGCATGCCCACTACAAGTCACCAATCAGTATAGGAAATAATAATCATGATATTTCAACGCAATCGAATGAATAGTATACGAAATAATAATCAAAACGTCAGAGCTCCCTATTACATATAGAAACCATCGCGGGCACGCGCACAATAAATCACCAAAGTTTCATCGCGATCAGTTGAATGTAGGAACGCAGGAGGGACAAACAAAGAAATATTATTTTTTATATTGCTGACAAGCTACTTGCAGTAGCTTCTTCTTCTTCTTCGATGGCGCTACAGCCCATATCGAGCTTTGGCCTCCTGCAACAGTCGCCTCCAACTCCTCCTGTCCTCAGCGGCTGACTTCCAATTTGGTACCTGGAGAAGCTGTGCTGCATCCCCTCTTACTTCGTCTTCCCACCTCAGTCTGGGTCTTCCCACTTTTCTCTTTCCACCTGGGTGTCCAGTCAAAATTCTTTTTGGGACGCGTGTATCCGGCATTCTTTGTACATGCCCAGCCCATCTCAGCCTGAGGAGTCTCATATGTGTTGAGATGCTAGGTGCCTTATATATATTATACAATTCTGTATTGTGCCGGATGCACCACTGTTCACCCTCTTTCACGGGTCCACATATTCTTCTCAGCACTTTTCTTTCAAAAGAATCCAGCATTTCAGCCATCTTTACCGTCAGTGTCAGCGCCTTCCGTCATATGCCAATACAGTTCTGACAATG
This sequence comes from Limnephilus marmoratus, assembly GCA_917880885.1. NCBI lineage: Eukaryota > Metazoa > Arthropoda > Insecta > Trichoptera > Limnephilidae > Limnephilus > Limnephilus marmoratus. Next base: position 19,065,501 of record OU862921.1, on the reverse strand, counting down.
GTCTTATATATGGTTATTTTGGTTTTTTGTGGACACTACGTGACTTAAACACTGGCAGCAAAGAGAAGTATGTTTTGTTGGCTGCTGTGATTCTCCTTCTGATTTCTGCTGGATCCTCATTATTCTCTGTCAGACTGGAGCCCACGTAGGCAAATTGGTCGACCACTTCGTATAAGTAGTTGTCTTTGAATTGTGCACTACTTCTTCTTCTGTGTGAAGGGTTCCTGCTCTGTATCATCATTTTCGTTTTGTTGACATTAACCTGCAGTCCTACTTCCCGTGCCGCTGTTTCTAAAGGATCGAAGACCTCCTTAATGGCTGAAATTGATCTTCCAACAATGTTAATGTCATCCGCATATCCGAAAACTTGACTGCTCTTGAAACAAATATTGGAGCCAGTGTCTATTAGCGTTTTTCTTATTACATGTTCGAGCACAATGTTGAAGAGAGTGGGAGCCAGACCGTCCCCCTGTTTTAGTCCCTGCGATACTGTGAATTCTTCCGACAGTTAGCTTAGCAGGTATAAATTTCCATTGTATGTAATTTTTATACAATAATAAAAAATAAGATTAACTGGTACCCGGCATGCGTTGAAATGCCATTCAAAGAAATAACTTGTTTCTACCTGCATGTCCATTTCCGTACATCCCCCTTCCCCTCCTGCATTCCCCTTCCACCTTCCCCGCCTTCCCCCTCCTTCGTCACCCTTCCCGCGAACCCCACCTACTTCGTTATCCTCTCCCTCCTGCTTTCCCTCCCTGCAGCTAAACCACTCGTTCACCACCTGTATTATTTTTTTTATAAAAATTTCATAATCCCACAGCTTACCGTTATATATAGAAACACTCTTCTACTAAAATACAATGTTTTGAAAAAGTTTTAAGTCAATCCATCGATTTCTTTCCGAGATTTGCGGACACAAACATTGCAATTGCGGGGGATAATGTAACAGGTTGATTCATGAACCTTCCAACCCCGAATACGATACAAATTATAAATAGCGGAGAGCTTTTTCTCATGACTGGTGGCTTGCTGCTTGCCCTCCAGCTCAATGTTCAGATGAATTTATCTCGCCGCGAAGGACACAATTCCTTTAAAACCGCACCGCTAAAATTCCTCGCACTCCATTCACTGTCATAAAGCAAATTTCACCACGCTCCTTTCTACTTACCTTTACCAAACTAACGATTACCTTCCAGGTGACATTGGTATGATAAATTCAGTGCGCAGTGGATGGAGAGCACACAGCAGTTTGGAGATATTGGTAAGTCATAACAAGATCTTAATAGACTTAATAATTATTGTACTGTCAACTATCTCCACTTGAATACCGACAAATGTTACGTTATTACCTTTACAAAAAACCAAAAAACAATCGAACATGATTATCATATTACAAACAGTCAAGCACTTAAAAAACTCAATCAAATTCGAGACCTCGGTGTTCTTATTGACAATAAACTTTCGTTTAAGGCACATGTGGATATTATTGTTAAGAAATCCATGAGCATGTTAGGATTTTTATTCCGTATTGGAAAAGAGTTCACCAATATCCATACCCTCAAAATATTGTATTACTCCTATGTTCGTAGTCATCTTGAATATGCTTCTCCTGTATGGAATCCGCTGTATAATATACACACAAAGCGCATAGAAGCTGTCCAAAGAAAATGTGTACACCATTTGAACTTTAAGAGACATGTGCGTTATTATGACATGGACAGCTCTATAAAACACTATGGACTTAAAACTCTAAAAAGTAGGAGAGACATCGCGGATATAACTTACTTATACAAAGTCTTGAGTGGTCATATTGACTGTCCAGCTCTTTTTTCATCAATTAATATTAGAATCCCGAGTAAGAAAACTAGAGACAAGTCATTGTTTCATATCGAAAGTGCTTCAACCAGTCTCAGGCAAAATTCTTTCTTATTAAGAACTTGCAATCTTTATATCAAAAAATGTATCGATGCTGATATTTTTTCGTGTACTTTAAGCACTTTTAGACAAATACTTAATGGAGTCTTATAATTATCCTCATATTTTCACAAAAACGGCGCTATACAAATTATCCAATTATTATTATTATTATTATTATTATCCATCAATTAACAAATAACTTAATTCATTGTAACAAAACTGATAAATTTCTTATGTATTTTTTTGTATTGAAATTTTAAAAATAATGTATACAAGTAAGTGTATATTGTTTTTCCACTTTACGCTTTTAAGCACTCTGATGTTTTTCAGTTTTTATTTTTATTTTGTTATTATCTTATTTAAAAATACTTATTTAATCTAACATAAAACTGGCACACTTTATTTTACTAATTAACTTTTATTTTACTTTCATTTCACTTTTATTTTGCTTTCCTTGTTTTTTTTTATATATGTTTACATATAACGTTTTCGACATCACATCTGGTGTTTTTCAATTTTCATTATTATTATAGATAATATAGAAAAACCTAGAAAACATAGAGGGGTTGAAGGAATGACTGAATATATAAATATATATATTTAGTTATTTTTTCAACTTTTCTCTGTTTTATCTTATCTTATCTTGTCTGTATCTTTATTTATTAGACAGTATAGCTAGGTTATCCCTAGACAGCTTATCTAGCTCCTTACTATATAATATTAAGTAAAAAAAAAAAAAACTTAATAACTATAGATTTTTTCATTATTATTGGTGCATGATGTGAACATTAGTTATTGGGTTTATAACCTAATTATTGTAATTTGTGGTTTTCTAATGCATGTAATGTTATAAACCTGTAAATGTTCCCAATAAAGAAAATAAAAAAATAAAATAAAACACATAAGCTCAATCAATTTACAGTCCACAAAACGCTGCATCAAAACTGTGAAACTTCTTTAGGCCCGTTAGCGATTCGGAATTCAGATGAAACGGAAATGACGCGTACAGCACCTGCAAAGCATTATACTCCTATCAAGGCTCCTATTGGTTAAGATATAAAATGGAAATGACGCGAGGTCTGCGCTCATTGGCCTGCTCACTGCGCTTTGATTATGACCTCACTTTTCAAGGCTCCTCGTTCTTCGTAGTTTGAGATTATTTTGGTAAAGTTTTGCTTTTACCGCGTGTTAACTGCACTCGATTTTTTTGTCGCTTAATATGTTCGCGATGGTAAATAAAGTTAATTTGGATGTATTGTGCAGCTTCTGTAATCATGCAGTACGATTTGTTACTACAATGTGCGGTGGTGAGAAATTTTGTCACTGTTTAATATTTATCTTTTAATTACTTAATTTATATCTTTGAATCACCCGGTAGTTAATTTTGGCATCTTGAATTGTATTGAAGTAAAACAGGCTCTTTGGCGTTTTCCGTGAATGGTATCAATGTTTTATCGGAGATTCCTATAAACAGTGATCGGTGACACATGCGTCAGTGATCAATATATCCGACGCAGTTCTGTGAAATGTTGTCCCTTTGACTTAAAATAATTAATATCATCCTGATTCTAGAGGTGAAAGAACATTGTATTAAATTACATGATACAAAATATTTCTACGGTTTCGGAGTTTGTGTGTTCGTTAAATTCAGGTGAGTAGTATATTTTTTTAATGGGTTTAACGAGCTTTGATATGATATTGTTATGATTTTTTAATGATATTGATATTATGTTATTGATATGATGATATTATGTTATTGATATTGATATGATATTATAATGATAATTATTTATTGGAGGAACATAAACAGTCTTAGTAATATAATATTCAAAAGAGTATGACAAATTTTTAATGTTCACGGATAGATATTAAGAAACATAAAACTAAAGGAATGTAATTAAGAATATTTAAAAAAAAACGGAACTAAGCAGCAATATTAAAAATAATAATAATACAAATGTAAATTCAACAAATGATAAACCTACAATACACACAATAAAATAAATGTGATTATGACTATACTTAAATAGACTGCGAAATAGATATTTGGGTTATAATTGATATTTTATTTTATTTTATTTTAGTTTATTTAGGAAACAAACAGTTATACATATTTTAATAAGAAAGTAACATATTACATGGTTGCATTAACCAGCGAAGTTTCCCCTAAAATTTATAATATATATAATAATAATAATAATATAAGTTTATTCCAGAATGTATGCAGGGGAAGTGCAATGCAATACATTCCATAATGTAAAATAACAAAAAAAGATAAATAATAAGTTAAGGTAAAAAGTAAATAACAACACATAAATTAAATTAAATAAACAAATAAGCATGAAAAATGAAACTGAGAAAAAAAAATTATGTATGTAAACACTAAAATGAATGTAAATAGCCGTTTACGGAGGATATTTCATCGTTTCCCGTCTCCAGAGGGTCATCAGGGGAGATTCCATCCAGGCAGTCATGGCGGTGATGATCGCATTCTTCGAATGGCGCAGTCTGCGCCATAAACTTCCCATGCGGTGGCGGAGAAGTGCACGGAAAGTATGAATTCGTCCCTCCAGGAACATTTCCGTAGCACTGCAGTATCTCGGTAGGTGGAAAAGTTGGCGATAAGCGTTATTGTAAGCAACCTTTAACTTATGCCATTGGGTTGCAGTGTAGTCAACCCACAGTTCTGATGTGTACAACGAGGTACAGAAAGCGTTGAACAGTATTTTTTTTTACTTTGGGGCTGCAGGAGTAAAAACGTCTTGACAGCATACCCGCTCTAACTGATATTGCTCTTCTCTGCCTTTCCATGTCCTCGATATCCTTAAGGTAATCTGTGATGACATGTCCCAGGTATTTAACGCTGTGATTAACATTCATTTTCCTTTCATCTAGCCATACTGAGGGTGTTTGGACGATTTCGTTTTTCGGTTTAAAAACCATTACTGAGTATTTCTCAAAATAAATGTACGTAACGAAAGGTTGTTACGAAATATTGTTACGAAATAGTCCTAAGATGTAACTAAATAGTAAACATAAAGCTTGTTATATACAAAACAAAAATTTTAAATTTATTTTTATTTATTTTTTATTATTTATTTATTTAAAAAAATATTGTCTTTTTTAAATGTACGTAATTATCCTTTCCTTTTTTATTTATTGTATATACTACAAACTTTCATAAACTCACGACCCAAATACTTGTTGTATCTATTGCAAGGGTTTAAAATAATAATTAATGAGTATTACTTAATGTTTTTTTTGATAAAATTATCAGCTTCCCAATTTTAAGTACCTAACACAATATTCAACTAATCTTTAGAAATTAAAGAACAGGCACTGTTTAAAACATTTAAAAATTTATTAATTTGAATCACTATCAAAATAGCTATTTTTATTTTTTGTTTATTTACAATTTGGTTTGTAGGTACTTTTTTAGTACTTTCTTTTCTCTGGGATCTATTTTATTAAACTCTGTCTTTAAAGAATCTGTAATTAAATTTAGCAAAATTAACAATTTTTTTAACTTTCTCTTTTTCTGCCATGGATACATTTGGTAAAGTTTCTTCTAAGAAACTTCTAATTATCTTTAATTAAATGAAGACAATATTAGCGAAACTCAATCGAAAATCAGAGATAGAAAAATCAGAAAAGATATTGGCTCCGCTGGGACACGAACCCAGGACCCTTTGCTTACATGGCAAGAGCTCTACCGATTGAGCTACGGAACCCATATGAAATTCGGTCACTTTTAACTGTATCATACTTCGACTAAGAACTACCAACATTATCTTCATTTTCTTAACGCACATATTATTGGCTGCTATCTTTATATATGATTGCAAGATTCAACTCGAACTAAATGCAATCTAGATAGTGTCTGGATAAAAATTTTTATCCATTTTATTTTTAATACGCGACATCTATTGACTTTTCTGCAAGTTTAGGATGAATAATTAATTTGAGATTTTACTCATAAAGTTTAAATAAATTCAAATAAATCTTCTAATAATCTTCTAAGAAGCTTTTTGCCTTCCGGCATTGGTTTTTGGGGACATTTCATTCCTAAAATTCCTAAAACTCCTTAAAAAAGTAATCCTATAGCCGGGATTATAAGAGTAAATAATATATTTTTTTTATTTAAATAAGATTTTAAAAAGCTTGAGGCACTAATTCATAAAAATGCTTTCAATTTGAAAGGGACAACTTACATACTTACAGACACGCTTACAATATAGTATTCTTAACCTGAGAATTTAAACAAATATGGAAAAATAACGCTGGACCACATGATACCTAATTGCTTAAATATGTTACTTACCGAAATTAAAACACGTACAAATGGTAAAACAAATATTATGTTGAAGAATTGGCTGGCCGAAAGAAATAATTTGTATTAGACTCTGGCACAAAAACTGCATAATAAAGTAAAATAAGTTTATTTTATCTTCAAAGTAAAAGCACCCATTGACAAACTACTTAAAATAGTTTATTGGGACTTTTCTTTTTTCGATAAAATATTTTTATTTTTTCTGTCATATTGTATAACTATGTCTTTATAATAAATAAAATAAAAATCAGGTTGTAACTGTATACACTCAGCTTTATATTGTACTTTTTCGTTACGTTACGAAATTCTTAATAAAAGTTACGAAATCGTAAGAAGAATTAGACAAAATGGGGTTATAAAAAGTCAATGGTTTGATAAAATTTAAAACTGTAAATATGTAAGCTTAGCAATGTTCATACCGCACGTATTACAAAAAGATGATTAAAAAAAGACTTACCGTTTTGTCAAAAAAGGCTTTAATATTTCCTGTTACGAAATTGTAGTCCCACTAAAGAAACACGTTGTTACTGATTTGAACAATTAATGTTATGGCGGAGACGTCAGACCAACAACCAACCAGAAAGAAGCTAGTGGTGCCCTTGTAAAATTTAACAAATTGGTTCAGAAATTACGGTGGAAGTATAAATAAAACGTAACTAAATAGTAGTAACTAAAAAGTAAATAACTATGTCTCATTTTCATTTTTGTGCATAAATTATTAATTTACTATGAAACCCCATAAAAAAATTACTTTGTACAGAAACTACGTTTAATTAATACCCTAAAACTTGCAAAAAATTATATATTATAATGTTATTATTGCATTTTATGAAGTATAAACACGTGAAGTAGGTAGGGTGGCAATTTTATTTTGTATGAAAGGTAAAAATCGTTATTTTTTAAAATATATATATATATATATATATTTGCAAATTAACACGATTGTAATGTTTATTATTCGTTATTTTAAAGCCTAATATTTATTCTACAAAATGGTGCATATTTTTTTTGTGATTAATTAAAAACATGTGTAATTTTTGAACTGTTTCTAGGCACACTTTATTTTTCCCAAATGTACACTTTTTTGAGAAATACTCAACTACTGACTTGGTGGTATTATACAAAAGGTTATGGTTTTTTGCAAAGTCTTCACAAATTTTTAGTAGTTTCTCTAATTCGCTTAGTGACGGTGCAAGAAGAACCATGTCATCTGCGTAATTAATGTTATTTACACACACTCCATTTAAATGGCAGCCTATTTTCGTGGCATTAAGTCTTTGAATAAGCTCATCGGTGTATAGGTTGAACAGAACCGGAGACATGCTTCCTCCTTGCCTTACGCCACTTTTCAAAAAGAATGGGTTGGAAAATTCCCCAGACCATTTCACAATGTTTTCTTGTTGCGTGTGCCAAATTGAAAGAATAGCTATTACATCTTCTGAAACTGCTCTTTTCCTTAGTTTTTCCCACAGTTTATTATGACATACACGGTCAAATGCTTTGCTTAAATCTATATTTAAAAACATAGATTAAAACATTAAAGAAAACATAAAGTGTTAGAAAAAAAGAAAAAAAAAATATATATACAAATCATATAAACACAAATTTAAAGCATGTGGGATATGTAAATCATCCAAATATTATTATTATTATAAAAAGAAGGAAAACCATCCAAATGTAAATCATCCAAATATTATTATTTCCTAAGAAGGAAAACCAATATAATGAGAATGAAAGTAAAAATAACATGCAGCAGTGGTGGAGACTCTCCACCCCTGCTGCATGTTATTTCTCCACTGGAGAGTTCGTAATTAACAATTTGCTTTAATTTTTTCCATTGTGAATTTAATAAATTGACCTGAGGACAAATGGAAAATATCAGCGTCGTAAAAGATATCATTGTATTTTGTGCACGTCCTTCGAAGAAATGAATGTTGTGTGTAATTTGTTTTTGAGTGTGGGATGTGGAATAGTTGGTTTAACCTTGTGTTTCTTATTGGACAGTGGAAATTAATGTGTTCTAGAAGATAGTTTTTGTCAACAACGTTGTTAATGATTTTTAATAAAAATTTCTGATCGGATATATTTCTTCTATCTTCTATGGTTGATAAATTATGGAATGTTAATGAGTCTTTTAGGTTTTCTGATGTTCGAGAGGATTTAAAGTCTAGGTGTTTCAATATCTTTTTTTGAATTCTTTCTAACCTTTGAATATTAACTTTGTATTGGGGATTCCATATGACTGATCCGAATTCTAATATTAACATTAGTGATTTTTTTGTAAATTTTAGTGTCAACAGCAAAAATTTGGAATTTGGAATTTTTAAAGCATTTACCTATATCATTGGTGTATAAAATAAACAAGAGAGGTCCAAGATGTGATCCTTGCGGGATTCCTGAAGGTATATTGTAAAAGAGAAACCCTATGATATGATGATGTTGATACAATATTCATCTGATATTAACATGATATTGATTCGATGTTGGTATAATTTTGATAAGATATTGATATGATATTGATATGATATTGATATGACATTGATTTGATATTGATATGATTTTGATATGATATTGATATGATATTGATATGATATTGATATGATATTGACATGATATTGATATGACATTGATTTGATATTGATATGATTTTGATATGATATCGAAATGATATTGATATGATATTGACATGATATTGATATGACATTGATTTGATATTGATATGATTTCGATATGATATTGATATGATATTGACATGATATTAATATGACATTGATATGATATATGATAGGAATTTGCTTCTCAGATATGGAATCCTCAATATAAAATTTATATTAAACGCATTGAAGCCATCCAAAGAAAATTTGTCCATCATTTAAATTTCAAGTTTAATATTGGTTATCGTGACATAAACAGCTCGCTGGACATTTATGGACTTAAACCATTAAAAATTAGAAGAGACTCTGCAGATATAATATATCTTCATAAAATTATCAATGGTTTTATTGATTGTTCGCCCCTTTTGGCTGAGATTAATTTTAGAGTCCCAGGTGTTAGAACCAGAGAAAAATCACTTTTTCATCTTCAAAAATGTTCTACTAATCTCAGACAAAATGCTTTTATATTCAGAGCATGCAATGTATTTGATAAGAATTTTAATAATATAGACATATTCTCATGTAATTTAAGTACCTTAAAAAAGTATGTCATAGCTAACATTAAATAATTTTTTGACCTTATTGCAAGTTACCTTGTTATTGCTGTGAATCCTTTCCAGTTGCATACTTGTCATTCGACTTACTATTGTATTCACTATTGAGTTGTAGGTATGTACAATGTACATATTATTATTATTGTTGTTGTGGAGTGAGAATAGAATTCTGACTCTGAATACTTCATGTTTGAAATTTAGTAAGCAGATTATTATAGTTTATATTGTGTTTTTATATCTTTTTTTTATATAATTTTCATAATTTTTATATTTTTGTTAAGTTCTTACGGGTACAGGACCCTTACTTTTTTGTTTTACTTTTTAATTATAATTTTAATTATGTGAAAATCTGTCATTGGATATTATGTATTATTAATGTTATTATTATAAGTGTAAAATATCTGTTGATTTTCCATAATAAATAAAAATAAAAAAAAAATAAAAATATTGATAAGATTTTGAAATTATATTGATGTGATATTGACTACGCACTGGCAAACGAGCGGTGTGGATTTGATTTAACAGATGTCGTTGGTCGTAAGGGTTGGGTAATGGCGTGGCGTTGTGTATCGTTAGCCACGTCAACGTGTGTACGGGTCTGCTAGTATTATATATTTTCCTATGAATCCGACAAATAGAAAAAGATAACACAACATAAATATATTTTTTTAAATCCTTATTAAATTATGCTAATTCATTTCTTGGAATAATAATAGAACCACTCTTGTAAATTATATGACTGCCAACATAATTTTGCAATTATGTTAAATTATTCGACCGCACCTATTTTCTTACAATACAAAGGTTTTTTACTGCTCCGCAAAAAGACAATCTTATTCTGAAATAATTAAAGAAAAACGTTTTTTTCTCGAAGCAAATCAGGTTTGTTCGTAAAAGTCTAATCGAAAAAACATCTCTCATTTGAAACCAGTTTACAAAAAGAATGAATATAATCCACTAAAAAAAAAATTATTGATACATTTTATCGCAAATTCACAACTTTTTAACTGCACAGTTAATGTTTATTCGAAAATATTGCTGTGTTTACTTACGTATTTTTTTAACTGAGTGCATTTTTTTCAAAGTTTTAGTGTGAGCGTGAGTGATTCCTTTATCTAATAAACGTAAATAAAGTTTGGTCAAACAATAACTCTTTCAGTAGAAGCTATGTTCTTAGTGGTAACCGGACAACAAAGAACTTTATCACCAACTTTGAATAGTTATTAAATATGCTGAAAAAAAAACTTGTTTAAATAGGTTGTGTTACGTTAAGTTTTGGACTATTTTTTTCATGACTTTTAATGACTTTTAAGGGGATTGAAATTCTACTTTGTTGAGTTGACATGGAAGCGTTCTCAGTTTACTTTAAAATATGACTTACAGTGGAGAAACAATCCATAAATATTCCCTCGGTCACGCCATAACTTCAGAACGACTTAACCTATTTCATTCATCTTTTTTTTAAGTTTTCTAATACTTTGTGAAGGTTCTTACGTAAAGAAAAATTAAGAAAACTGCGCAGAAAATGGATTAATTTCAGAAAACTTAACGACTATTTTAACTTCGCACGTTTGACAGTTCGCTCGTTTAATGAAATTGAATTTAGCAGGCAGCTGTTTTTTTTTGTAACAAAATAATTGTCTATGGATTTTTTAAATTATATATATTTTAAATACGTACCTATGTTAGGTACCAAATTTGATTGATTGTTCTTGTAGTATACAAAAATGAATATTTGTAATATACGAAAAATGAAAATTTGAATAAACAGATTGTAATAGGTGGCACGCGAGCTGTTTGAAAACTGAATATACTGGGACTGAATAATTGGAACGCGGGAGGGGGGTTTGCGGGATGGTGGAGCGGGAGTGGGGAGAGGGTTGGCGGGGAAGGTGAAAGGGAAACGCGGAATGGGAAGGGGATGCGGGAGAGGAACGGGGACTCACGGGAAAGGACATGCAGGGAGAAATAATTTTTTTTAATATGGCAGCTAGTAAAAAAATAAAAATCTAAGATTTTTTAATCGTAGATAAGACATCGAAATATATTATATATTATATTGTAATCATTTACTTTTAACAACTTTTGTTGTTCAGATACAACCGATATTTTTAGTGAGCAATTTTTCACCTCAAAAGGGTTAACCTATTTTCTTACAACTTGGTTTGAGTAAACCCTGACGATGTTAGTAGCATTTTTTTAAATTTAAATGTTGCCACAAAATAAATATAAATAATGTAGGTGGATATACATATACAGGGTGTTAAGGGACGTACTTGACTTACTTTAACCAGTGATTCCTGACATTATTTGGAGTAAAAAATGTAAATGAAATTTTTTTTTTTTTTTAATTTTTTCTTAAAAATCAAAAAAAAAAATCGTCACTGGTCACTCAGCCGGGTGTCCGACGCACCCATTACCCCGCCTCCAACTGTTCAACAACTACCATTTTTTTATTTTTTTGTAGAAAAAAAAAAACATCAAAAATGTCACCAGAGACCAAAATTTCATTTACATTTTTTACTCCAAATAATGTCGGGAATCACTGGTTAAAGTAAGTCAAGTACGTCCCTTAACACCCTGTATATAGGGTATATATTTTTTTATCGTGTTGTTAATTTAATTTCAGTTCTTCAATATCATTTATAAAATCTAAAATGTGAACTGTAATTAACGGTGTCAAAACTTTTCCCCCATTCCTCTGAAGGTTAACTTCAGAAAAACCAAAAATGAAAAATGTCCCATCGCAGTGAAGGTTGCAGACTAAGCACCTGGTCATTTGTCTCTGACCTCTGAAGAAAATATCTCATGCCAAAATTTCATCGCTTGGCTTTTAAAGCGTCATTTATTTTCAAGTTACATTTCCATTTTTCGGTTTATCGTTGAATGAAAATCTTATTTTGGAGTTATTTTAAATCCGAATTTAAAGCAGAAGTTCTATCTGTATAATACATATATTATTCTTGAATGAAATGCCAGAGATAGTAAAATAAAGTGTGTAATAATAATTCGCCTTCAGGATGTTAAAAAAGGTAATTATTGAACAGCTAAAATCATTCCCTTGTGGTGATTTATTTATTGAAAACGCTACGTATTTAAAACTGTTCAAAAATCTATATATACAAAAAATGAATGCATGTTTGCTTGCTTAATGAATTGCTATATTAAGAGCGTTTAACCAGCCAGCGGACGAAAATCCACATTTCGTCGAAAGTTGTTCTTACGATCGTGCAGGGCGGTTACAATGAGAAAGATTAATTATTCTCCGTACCAGCTTTTTAAAATTATAACTCAATATCGAATTTATTTCAATCCAAATTAGCTTTAATTTATACCTTCATCCAAAAATGCTGAAAGGCGTGTTGATAAAACTATTAAAATAGTGTACTTTTTGTAGTTATTTTTTGATTATAAGTATTTATCATTTTTTAATAATGTCTAAATTTAATAAGAATGTTAAAAAAATCTGAAATATATTAGTTTGTAAGTGCGCAAATAAATACACAAATGGACCAATTTTCGTCAAGAAACACATGTACGTACATATTTTTTAATGATTTTTTTGAAACTAAAATTAAAATTCTAAAACATGCGTTTGCTAGATAATGTATTGATTTATTTTACTGCATGATTATATTATTTGAAATGGGTGTGGTATAATACAAAATCTTTTTTGAAAATTTAATAAATCTCCCAACGACCTAAGGAATAACCTTATTACACTAAAAATTAAAAAAATTTCTCAAAATTTATTACATGCGAATGCTAGATAAAAGAACAATCTTTCGAAATCCATTTATAATTTTTTGTGGAAAAGAGTCAATACGTCTAAAATCTTTTTTGAAAATGACGTATTTCCGGTTTTCTCTGGTAATGCCCTCTTAAGAGTAGGAAATGTTTAAAAATTTCAAAATATCTTCTTTCCGTCCTTGAGAAGGGGTGTGGATTATTACAACCATATGACTATACATCTGAAAAGTTTTTTAACCATTACCAAAACTCTTACGAAACTATCAACCATGCCACACATTGACAATGACATTTTTCAAACCATCAATTGTTCTTAATCAAAATTCAATTTTCGAATAAATTCAACAAATTAATTAATTTGATTGAAGTACTCACCTATGATACTTACCCAAATCGACTATTTTGAATCTTATCAAGAATTATAAGTAGGTATTTTAAATAGGTACCTATCAAATTTGATTTGATTTGTTCTTAGAATATAAAAATGAATGTTTATTTGTTTATCCCTTACGCGTTTCTAAACCATTCATCTGATTGCGATGAAACTGTGCATGCTCCCGATGGTTTCTATATACAATAGTGTGCTCTGGCATTATGAAATTTGTAAAAAAAATAAAACTGGTGGCGCGCAAACTGTTTGAAAATGTGTTTATTTTATATAGTTTAGCGGCAGGTAGGGAAGGCAGGAAGGGGATCTGGGAGGGGGTAAGGAGTGGGATTCGCAAGTGGGGAGACAAGGGTGGGAGGAAGACGTGAAAGGTAAAAGGGGTACGCGGGAGGGGAACGGGGCGGGAACGGGGACGCATGGGAAAGTACACACAGGGAAAAACAATTTCTTTCTTTGAGTGCAATTGGAACGAACGCCGGGAAATCGCTAGTAATATAACATAATGATGATGACCTGCGTGGCACACAAGTAAGATCTTATACAAGTCCAGGGTAAATTTAATTACTTTATAATCTGCTTACGTATTTCACACAACTTTATTTATTTTATTAAATATATTTGAGCAGTCTTGCAGATTCTCTCAGTGTCGATCTGATGAAAACCCAAGATGTCCCTATCCCTTCAGGGCAACATACCCTGAGCAAAGTTAACATAGTCCCGCTCATGAGCAGGAAAGCAGGAAACTGGTGAATCTGCAGAAGATTTGTAGTAAATTTTGTGGTATTTATTTTTTTAATTCGAGTTTCCGTTTTCGATTAAATTAAGTCAGAAGTATTAAAAAAATTAAATCGTGGTTACAAACAAAGTTATTGTTTTATTTTAATTAAGTCAGAAGATCAAATTTTTTGGGTCAAATTAAAAATCGATCGTTAGGGGGTTAACATCGTATAATTACTATTTATTAGAAAACGTCCTAACTTAGAACCGGCTCCAAAAATTTAATTAAAAAAAGGTAAATATTTCTGTATCGAGTCCACGCTCAAAACGCACTTTAAAAAATTAAAACAAATTGTACTAGGTAATTATATAAGTAATTCAGTGTCCGGAATTGAAAAATATTGCATTTTAATTGTTATTTTGTTATCTTTAAAAACGCGAAATGTCATTTCTCAAGGAACGCCATGTTGTTAATTACGACGGCAAAAGTCTCGCGTGATTTTTCGTGTTTATGAAACCGAACAAAATAATGATTAATACGCATAATTTATCATTTCCGAAAATTGCAATTAGTACTTATTATTGTCTAAGTGACAGAAAGTAATTTTTTCTTTTAAAAATGCGTATTTAATCGTCGTAATTAACATGGCGGTCCTTAAAAAATGACATTTCGCGTATTTTAAATAAAAAAAAAAAACATCAAAACGCAATATTTTTTAATTCCTGTTACTTATTACTAACCATTATCTACCTATTACAATTTGTTTTATTTTTTAAAGTGTGTTTTGAGCGTGGACTCGTTAGGGAAATATTTACAAAAAAAATTTTGCTGATCGAAAAATACAAAGAACGGAGACGAACGTTTTATTTAACTCATTGTTGGATTTATTGTCCTTTATATAGCATTTCAAACCTCGTTCTGTTGTAAAAATTCGCAAATTGGCTGCGGCAACACCTCTCGCATAAGTCACATAATTCTTGATTCGATTCAAAGTGTTTCAAAAACCTCACCCCACGAACTCGCGCACCCAAAGAGAAACCGTTTTTAAACATTTTAGGGGAGGCCGCGAGGAAAATTTAAAAAAAATCCCTCAGGGCCTGAGTTATCTTTGGGGATGCTGTGTAGTGAATCTCTTTAGGAAATGAAGGTGAGGAAGTTCTGGGAAGGAAAAGGGTATTAGGTGTGGTAGGTGGGGGTCAGTGTGTTCATGAGTGATGGACGTAGGAATTCTAAATCACTAACGAATAATACTTCCAAGACATTTCTAATTTACGTACTTTAATCATTTTTTTAACGATAGAAGAAAAATCAAACCTTCAAAGCATTTGTTTTAAAAATACGTCACGATTTCAATTAAATAGGTTCATATTCTGATAGGCACGTTTCCAATGTAAAAATGCGATCGGATCACCAATATTAAAGGATGTCTGACTCATCATCCGCGAATCTCTCTTTCATCGTATTCATTCTAGGATCCACAGGATAATTTATTTTCAATAAAAAAAAAAACACCGTCAGAATACTTTGCTATATTTTAAGAGGGCATTACCAGAGAAAATCAGAAATATGTCATTTTCAAATCAGATTTTAGACGTATTGACTCTTTTCCACAAAAATTTATAAATGGATTTCGAAAGATTGTTCTTTTATCTAGCATTCGCATTTAATAAATTTTGAGAATTTTTTTTAATTTTTAGTATTGTCGTGTACCTCGGGGAGAAGTACCCACATTCTGCACCAAGACTAGCTCAGATGCTCGGCAGAGCTGGTGAAATCTCTCTACACCAAGGTCGTGGGTTCCTAAAGGGGCCAAGGGGAATACATAAAATATGCCAATTCTGCACGTGCCTCGTTAGGGAAATAAAAGGCTGTCTGAGGTAAACATTACTTGTATTGTCGGTAGCTCACAAATACAACCAAGGGTATATTTACAATTATTAATAAATCACAGGTAAACTAGATTGACTATCTGCACATGGGGACCTACAATTCTCTCTCAGCTCGTGTTAGCTCTGGGGGTCAGTTATGGAATCGCGAGGTATAGTAGGACACAACAAAATGAGGGTTAAGAGTCGTTACTCGCAGGTACCTGGCGGCAGCCGTGGAAGGGTCCCAGGAAGTTGCTAGCCTGGCAGCAAGGCAGACTATGCCTGACAGGGAGGCCATCGTGGGCGGGGGTCAGCGCGGGGAGTGCCTCAGCGCAGGGAGTGCCTCGGGTGTGCCCCACAGAACACGGGTAAAACATGCCGTTTGTACCAATTCCCGCGGAAAGTTCCAGAAGGCGCTGAATCGCTGTCGCACTGACACGGGCGTTGTCTAGGAAGGCTAGCGGGCGACTGGCGGGGCGGCTTGCGGTCTGCCGCGAGCCATTGGGGAGAGGAGGAGGGGGTACAGCTACACGGGGGGCGGAAGGTGTATGGGTCCACTAGCATAGTGTGGTAAAATCGCTACATAACAGTATAATAAGGTTATTCCATAGGTCGTTGGCAGATTTAGTAATTTTTCAAAAAAGATTTTGTATCATACCACACCCACTTCAAATAAATCAATACATTATCTAGCAAACGCATGTTTTAGAATTTTAATTTTAGTTTCAATAAAATCATTAAAAAATATGTACGTACATGTGTTTCTCGACGAAAATTGGTCCATTTGTGTATTTATTTGCGCACTTACAAACTAATATATTTCAGATTTTTTTAACATTCTTATTAAATTTAGACATTATTGAAAAATAATAAATACTTATAATCAAAAAATAACTACAAAAAGTACATTATTTTAATAGTTTTATCATCACGTCTTTCAGCATTTTTGGATGAAGGTATAAATTAAAGCTAATTTGAATTGAAATAAATTCGATATTGAGTTATAATTTTAAAAAGCTGGTACGGAGAATAATTAATCTTTCTTGTTGTAACCGCCCTGCACGATTTTAAGAACAACTTTCGACGAAATGTGGATTTTCGTCCGCTGGCTGGTTAAACGCTCTTAAGGCGATCCACCTCGATGTAAAACATTCGGGAATCTTTCGGGCGAAATCACGCAGTCCTTAACTTCAGCTTACACCGAAGTGTCAATCGATGGTTGTCTATGAAGTTTTCTCCAGTTAATGGATAAAATGACATAAAACAAGATTTTTTTTAAAATTCAATAATAAAGTATAATAATTATGACTACAAAATAAGTTCCATAAGTTTTCACTGATTTTTTCATTTATGATATTTCTCTTCTATAAAAGCAGACGCTTGTGATTAGAAAAGTGACGAGTATCGGAATGAAAAAAATATTTTGTATCTTATAATAATTAATTATGGTAAGAACTTTAAAAAAAAGACAAATTTAAAAGTTATATAAGTTATGAAGATAATTTCATAATTTTGTTATTTTTACTTTGAATTGCTCTTTAATTGCTTTAGTAGGCATTTATCTTCTTCGATTGTTCTTATCTTTTCGGGTAGGCTATTGGAGAATTTTTTTCTTTGTATATGTGTAATGATGTTGTGCAAACGAGTTGTTACATTTTTGTGTTGGAAATGTATATTTTTGACGAGTACAACTTTCAGTTAAAAAGCTAAGATTTTTTTTCTTATTTGATTTATTTTATTTTTTCAGACTAGATCATTAAATTTTAATACTTTAAATTCTTCAAAAATAAGGTGTGTTGGATAGTCTATTGTATTTTTATAAATAGACGTTGAACAATTTCATTTGCTCTTATCCAGAAATTCGCCAAAATTCTAACAATCCCACAAAACGAACATGGACGTTTGGTGATTTAGCAGGGGTGCCCGGGTTCATGGGGTGAGGTTTGTCTGGGTTTTGGAGGCGGATGACCAGGACATACTGAACCCCAGATTCCTACCAACCCCTTAAATCCTTTTCCTTCCCAGAACTCTCCTCTCCTTCCTTTCCTTAAAAAAACCCTCCACACAGCATTCCCAAAGATGACATAGGCCCTGAGGGAAGTTATTTTCCTCAGGGCCTCCTGTGTGGAGCTCACGTAAAAAAAAATGGACGTTATTTCCAACCCCGACCACAGTATAGGCCAAAGCGCGATTGGGGGTCACGTGATCAAGTCAATGCCATCGAATAAGGGCAGTCCGCAAATTGCAGGCATATTAACTAAAAAAAAGTGATCAGACTTAAGACGAATTAAAAAGAATTTGAACAAATCATCACATTTCTAAGTTATTTTTCAAGTTCTGTAAATGTTCTTTTCAAGTTCTGTTATTAAGTACATCTTTATTGGCCGGTTGTTAAAACAGAAATAAAAGCCGATTGTTTTAAAAAAATTGAAATAATAGCCGATTTTTTTACAAAACTGAAATAATAGCCTATTGTTTTACAAAACTGAAATATTAATATTTGTAAAGGAGTTTCACAGAACTTCAATATTAACTTGATGAATTGTTCAAATTCTATGAAACAACTGCTCCTTAGTTAAATATGGAGCGCTAGCACTGACTTCTTAATTATTTGTCGGTCGTGCACCCAGGCATGTATTCTATTCGGCTTTGGTTACTTCGTGATGAAGGAACAAACTCGAAATTAATTAGTGTTAGATGACAGCTGTTGTGCCCGCCTTCGTCCACCCCTCGGTTACTGCGGCAGTGACAGTTTGATTGCACGGTGATTAATTGAACACCCTTGATATTATATGGGTTTAGGTTCAGCGGTGACCGCTATGTCGCCCGTCGTTGGTCGTAAGCGAAAACGTCAGATGTGAAGCCGTAGACATTTTCCGTAATCGGGCGACGATTTATAATAATAACGAACAACATGTTGATAATTGTTTTTAATAAATGGTGAAGTAAACAAAGTTAGATGTTTTACTTAATTAAAATGATGCCACGCTGTTTTGATATTATTGAAAAAAGATTCTTGTCATCTTTGAGGTACTCGTACAGTTGGTCTGGCAAAGGGGAATTTTAAATACCTACCTTCCTTGCAAATGCCAAATTATTATTTTTAATATTATTCCTGTCTTCAAGTTCTTTTTCTAAGCGGAATCTTTCGAAATCTCTCTCCAAAAGTGGTTATAAAACCGTCAAAGGTCAACTTTTCGGTTTTTTTTTTTACTTTAGCTCCAAACCGCTCTGAGGAAAATAATTCTCCTCGTGGCTTATGTCATCTTTGGGGATGCTGTGTGGAGGATATTTTTAGGATATGAAGGAGATGAAGTTCTGAGAAGAAAAAGATATGGGGGATGAGTAAGAATATGGGGATTAGTGACGGACGTATGATCCCTCCCACTGCCTTGCAAGGTGATGTATTGAGAGCCCTGCTGGAGAGATCAACAGAGAGATCAGAACCAGGGCATCCCTGCTAAATTTGGGAGGCGGGTATGGGTACCGCCGCCCCGGGAACCATTTATTGGACAACCAACACCCCTGCCACAGGTCACTTCAAGTGGTTCGCTACGTTTGGTGACTTAGCAGGGGTGCCCGGGTTCATGGGATGAGGTTTGTCTAGGTCTTGATGGTGGATACGTTTGCCCAACCATTGCGTGGCGGGCTGGATCGGAGGAGACTGATTGAGGGAGGCCTTTTGACCTCTCCAGCCGGATTCTCCCGACCCTTCGCCTTGCACCGCAGTGTGAGGAATAGATTCATACGTCCGTCACTCCTGGCCACACTGACCCCCAGATTCCTACCCACCCCTCATACCTTTTTCCTTCCCATACTTCTTCTTCTTCCTTTCCCTTAAAAAACGCTCCACACAGCATCCTCAAAGATGACATAGGCCCCTAGGGAAATTGTTTTCCTCGGTGCCTCCTGTGTGGAGCTAATGTAAAAAAAAAGTCTCCAAACACGGCAAACCATTTGGGGTGACCTATGGTAGGGGTGGTCGTTTCCAATAAATGGTGCCGGGCGAAGGTACCTGTAGGCTCCTCCCAAAGTGAGATTAAGACTTTAACTTTTATTTTTTGACTTTTTGGTATCCCTAACCGTTACATTTGCCAAAAAACATTCCGCTTATTTCGGTTACCCTTGATTCTCGGATAGGCTGGCAGCGTGCAGTTATGACAATCGATCAGTGGTTGAGTGGGCATCGCGCTTGGGTCCCACCGGGGCGTCGCGTGTTCGATTCCTCGGCTGGCTAAGGCCCTCCGTTCATGGAAATACTTACAATCTACGTAATTGTGACGAATCCACAAGTACCCTGCTGATATACTATTTTTTAATGCTAGTCTCCGTACACGGCGCTATCCGAAATATACTGAACTTGATCATTTTTCACGTGCAGCTGTGGAGTTAACACGCCGTCAAGCGATGTCATATGACTTTTTTTCCAACATCAATCCATGCCTTCTCCACTAAATTCTTTCTTACGTATTCTGGTAAAGTACATTTATATAAACATGTATTTTTTCCACTTCCAGAACAAATCTAACATTACTTTCATGTTCCAACGCCATTCTGTCAAACATCAAACGAATAAGTATCAGACACAAATGATGCAACGTGTCGCGTGCGATCAGCACTGTCGGTATCGTGATACTGATTGGAAACCGACAAAATCACCAGCAAAATCGTACGGGGGATATTTACGATGGGCGCGTATGATACGCGCACGTGGATCGAGTATCTTGTAAATATATCCGTGAACGGAGGCACTAAGTCCTCCATCACAATACAAGCAACATTTTCGGCTTTCTGTGGTGGTAGTAGGAAATTTTCAAACATTGTTGGGTTATTCGTAACCCGGGAATGTTTATCTTTCTTTAAAAAAAAAAAATATTTTGTTTTTTATATTTACACCAACTGGTTTCAAAATGTTCCTACCTGAAGACAAACATGTAATAACTTGACATTATCAGTGGGTCAGTACAATGTATTATAGTACACCCAAACTTTAAGACCGGCCGTTGATTAAAAATCGTCGTGAAAGGTCAAAAAAGTGGCATTTCCCCCCGCTCACGCCTCTCTGTCGCACGTATGCTTTTACGCATCTTTCTCTTTCGCTTATGTTCATTATAAAGTCAGTAACTGCGCGAGAATGAATGATATTAATATCAAAGGGTCCCGTCAATCATAGAAGAATGGTCATTTTCACCCATCAGTATTTTAAGAAGCAAGTCTCCACATATGTTCCTTTCGAATGTTTTATTTTATTGTCTTCCAAGGCCAAAATAGCAGTCACACGGGCAATATACATGGAAATGTTATAAATTGACGTTATAATAGTACATTCAAAGTGCGAAATCAACTATAATAATGGTAGAACATAATTCCCAACTGCCTACTCGTGCGAAATGCAGTAAATTGCATGCAGTTTATCCAATTGATGCATATTATCATCTGTGGTCTGTGGTCATTGAATATCCGAGTCATGCGGAAACCTTCCTCGAAAATTGCTAACAACGGGAATGTTACTGGTAATGAAACTAAAGTATAATGACACCTCAGCGCCATCGTTTAAAAAGTATTTACAAAATTTCAGTTGGGTCATAGTCATATAGCGTTTCGTACATCATAATCGATTATACAATAAATACTGCGACCATGATGACTTGGATATACTTAAGAATTCAATCACCACCTTCTGAAGGAACTAATACTTGCATACACCCAAAGATATCTGTTCGAATACAAAAGAGATATGCTATCGGCGTCGGCTGTCGGTGGACTACTACCTAATCGGAGTAGTTTGCATATGAAAAGAATTAGTTCATTTCGTTAATTTTTTAAAGGAGTGCATTAATGTTAGTTTACAATATAGTTTGGACACAAAGAATTTGTTCATTTAGTTTAACGTTCGTTTAGTTCATTCGTTAATTGGTAAACAATATCGGCGTCATCTGGAAGCGCAGTTCCATCTAATAAAAACTGCGGACAGCACAACTCTTATATTTCAATATCTTTGCAATTTGTAATTTGTAATTTAATTGAATCATTCACCTGCATTTCCTCTATAATATAGTGTGTGTGCGTGTGTGGATGTGCATGTTTGCATATATATATGTGTAGAGTGTGCACACGTATGCATATACATATACATGTGTGTACGTACATGTGTATATACGTATTTACTAATAATTGATTTTTAACCTTTTTTCTATGTACTCACATGTAATTTAATTTATTATTATGTATTACAACTTGTAGTAATATTAAGAATGTCGAGATGAATGGTGTGCTCTTATATAATTGGAGTCATTGCTATAACCATATTTAAAATGTGAATTAAAGTAATAATTTTAACGTGGCGTATTCTGTTGGCGAGCCAATAAATTAAAGAGTTGAGGAAAAAAATTATTACAGATTGGAGAAAGTACGAAAGAAAGACATTTAGAAAAAACTATTTATACATTTTTAAACTTATTATCTTGTAAGACGGTACAATTGACAAAAATATAATTTTGCCAAAATCAGTACGATATTACGAAAATAGTGTCTACCGGTATACTTCAGTGGGCGACTGGCATTGTGCCCCTGGCTTTCCGAGGGTTAAAACGGAACCTGGCGGCAATTTGTCCGTACAAAGGTAGGTATTCCTCTCTGGATTTTATCACTAGTGTAAATATTATTCTGATATATTATAAATATCGACCATTAGCGTGTTGGTATTTTTCGCTTTTTTGAAAAGTTACATCTCCAAAAGGACACTCCAAAATCGTTAAAACTGCCTGGTTTGAACGCTATTAACAGATGTTCAGAATAGTCAAATGTATTTTAAAAAAAGCAAAATGTATAGACGTAATATTTTCTTCTAATACAGTTGGTCAAAAAATACATGTGTTCAGTTCACACGCGGTAGAAGTGAAACCTTCAAAATATTAAAATAGACAAGAGTGGGGAGACCATGAAGCACCGCACAAAGAGAAGACCGATTATGCTATATCATTCTGTCGCAGGCATTTTCAAAGCTTAACCGGTGCTAAAAATGTACTTACTATAAAAAAATCTATATACTTTAAAAAAATCTTAAAAATCGCTCAAAATACAAAACCTAGTTATTGATGATTTAATTTGGGTATTATCAGCCTGAGACGCAGTTGTCCGTTTCACTCAGTATTCAAGGGCGATTCCCAGCGACAGTGACAGCAACAGTTTGGTTAAATGCATATCATTCAAATTTCTCGGTGACCGTGTTTCCTCTTAAGCGCCCTTTAAATAATTTTCAACGAAAACGTCGCTACGGAGAATAATCTATTTGTTATTGAGCAAATTTTTACAAGAATATGGTCGCCGTATTAGCATTATTGAAATTCCTATTTATCGTTAAAATTATTTTCATTTCGAAACTTTTTTCTTTCATTTGGAAGCATTTTAATATATTGTGTTACATGGTTGATGAAATACCCTTTGAAGTATTCTATGAAAGCAAGTTGTTCATTCGTTGGAAATTTCATTTATAAACGATTTCTTTCAATGAAAAATTTACATAAATGGAAAAGTCTACATCAAATTTTTTGAAAATATTATGTTGTAGTACGTGAATAATATTTTTTCTCGAAAAAAATACTACGGAGAAAAGTAAGAAAATATAAGATATTTTATCTGTTGAATAAGTGATAAGGATAGTCGTTGAATGTGACATTGACACTATCGCAATGTGACAGGAATTATTTTTGCTTCTTTATGGTCAGTGTTTATGTCAAAATGTCATGAGTCATGAGCAAAATTCGATACAAAAAGACTTATAGAAATCAGCAAAAAGCAGCGAAGCGGAAGAAGGTTTATTTCATGATTAACGTTTCTTTTGTGGGTATTAAAGAGATAAACCAAGGTTAGGCGTGTATTGTGTCCACTGAATTGTGACCAGACTAGTAGCTTTGTAAACGGTAGTCTTCGTATCCAAAAAAGTAAAAAGTTTCTAATTTTCTATTTTTTAATAAATCGAAAACAAAATTTTCTCTGAAATCATAAGATAAGTAAGAAGATGCTTAAATGCGTATCTACTTAATTATTAACGATGTATATGTTGCATTTTTCAATGCCCCGAGAGCCATTTGCTGGATAACCAACACCTCTGCTGTAGGTCACCCCAATGGTTCGCCACGTTCGGTGACTGGCAGGGGTGACCAGTTTCATGGGGTAATGTTTGTCCAGGACTTAGCGTCAGATGCGTCTGCCCACCTGCTACATGGCGGGCTGTATCAAGAGAGACTGGTTGAGGGAGGTCTTTTGACCTTTCCAGCCGGACTCTCGACCCATCCATCGCCTTGCACCACAGTTGGAAGGATCGATTGATACGTACGTAACTCCTGTATACACTGACCCCCGGATCCTACCCACCCCTCATACCTTTTCCCTTCCCCGAACTTCCCATCCTTCCCTTCCTTAAAAAGACCCTCCAAACGGCATCCCTTAAGATGACATAGGCCCTGAGGGAAATTGTTTTCCTCGGGGCCTCCTGTGTGAAGCTAATTTGAAAAATATATACATTGTTTTATTTCAAATCAGAACTTATACAATTTGTTCAAAGGAATATCACCACCTCAATGACAATTCTTTTTTCAAACTCTAATCGAAAAATTATTCGAAGAATTAATCGAATAAATCAATCGAACACTTAATTGAAGAATAATCAAAAAATTAATCAAATAATTAATCAAAGAATTGATCAAAGAATGAATCGAAGTTTTCCCAGAAAGATTCATCGAAGAATTAATCGAAGAATTAATCGAAGATCATCTAGTAGGATTCATCGAAGAATTAATCGAAGTTTTTTTTTTTTTTTTTATTATTCATCTTTATTAGTTTTGAGTTACAATTTGTTTTATTCTATGCCTGTCTCACTAGGAGAACCTGTATTGAGAGCAGGCGCTTAGCATGAGCAGCTTATAAAAATAACACATACAAAGTACAAATAATAACACAATATTACAAGTAACAGTTAATCATCAACGTAAAATTGAAAAAATAAATACTTATAAGTTAGTTTTGATATAATCTTTGATGTTGGATCTATTTTGGCTGGTAATCCAGGACTTGGTATCAGATTTATATTTAAGATACATTGTGTGTTGTCTAATTGCCAGTGGAAGTGTATTATATAGTTTTGTTGCAAAGTATCTAAAATTTCTTTGGCCAAAGGTTGTTTTAGCAAAAGGGATAAGTAGGAGATTATGCCCTTTGGTTCTAGTATCGCGAGCAGTTTGGACATTTTCAAAGGTAGTTCTGTGTTTGAAGAGGTATGCTAATATGTTTTTGGCATAAATTTGCCTAATGTCTAAGACACAGATTCTCCTAAAGATTTCATCCGAACTGCTTGTGATCGGTAGTTTTAATATAATCTTAATAATTAGTTTCTGGGCTTGAAGGTTTAATAGAAGAATTTATCTATGATGCAATCTAAGAATTAGTTGAAGGAAGTCAATGATAAAGATTAAAGATTTAGTCGAAGAATCAATCTATGGTGCAATCAAAGAATTAGTTGAAGAATTAATCTATAAATCCCTTTCACCCTTCAGTAAATACATTTTTCATCGTTTTCTATATCTTAATTTATATATGTTTAATATCATAACGAACATCTAAACATTTAGCTTATTTAGTCGGCAAGTACTTCAAGGTGTCATATTAACTACGGAAACATTTATTTGTAGACATGTATAAATATTCCAATAATATTAAAGAAGCAAAATATATTCGGAAGGTCTTCAGAAAATAAAAGGTAAATTCTCCACAAAAGCACAAAAATTCAATCATAATGTTCACTGGTGTTGTCATGTTTCTGTTTGTGTGTAATTCGGGTACCTACAGAAATTGGCATTCAGAAAAATTATTGAAGCATTTCTCGCTGGAATTGGCTACAATATTCATTTTTCCGTAAATAAACCAAGTAATCTTTTTCCATGTTTTTATGTCCCTTTCTTATTCTTTTTATTCCTTTATTCCTTCTACGGTACACGGGTCCCATTTTCGACAGTTAAATATAACAAGTGATGCATACTTATATAATCTTTTCAGTAGGTATAGTCTAATGACCGACCGAAGGTTAGGTTTCGGTTTCGGTTTCGGCAAGTTTCGGCAAAAAAATCTAGTTTCTTAATTCCGCAGATTTTCTGCCGAACTTTCGGCCGCACCGAAACTCTGCAAAAAATCTCAATAAATGGTTAATTTAGTCTTAAGAATGTTGCGATTGTAAACGCAATTTAAATTAAAATACTCAATGAATGAGGTCCTTCCTTTATAATGTACATAAGTGTTGATTATTGACAAATTTTTGTTCCAAGAAGTAGTTAACATGTTTGTTAATTTTTAGTAATATCAAAAAAAAATTCACGTACTTCAACCATTGTTTTTTTTATTTCATTTAACACATGTTAACTGTTTGTATAAGTGTAAAAAATAAGCCAAATATCAGTAAACAATAGATTTTTAACATGTCTAAAAAAGTTTCAAAAGTTTCGGTTTCGGCCGAAACTGAGACAGCTACCGAAGATTCGGTTTCGGTAGAAAATCCTGTTTCGGTCGGACACTAGTATAGTCATTTAAAATAAGGTTTTTCAGAGTAGCTAAGTCATAATTTAAATAATAGCAGATGAATAAATTTATTTATTTATTTATTTATTTATTTATTTATTTATTTATTTATTTATTTATTTATTTATTTGTTTACGCCTTGATGGCTTTTACATGTAAGGTAAATTGTACAGAGCATTATAAGAAGTATGTAGAAGCATAATAAGTATATAGTATATAAAATAATAAACAGCATGACAGACATATGTTGGCACAACACAAGGAGTAAAACCAGTATATTCGTATTGGTCTTAGGCTAGAGTAGTTTCAGAAATTATTGTCACAATATTACCCAAAACATTATTACAAACATACTCGAAGCAAACCGGTCGGCAGAGGTGTAAAACATTTTTTTTTTGCGGTTAATATAAAAATCAGTAAATTTCTTGTAATAATTTTTTTTTTTTTTTTTTGCTATTATAAAAGTACGTAAGTTTGTTATTAAAAGTTATTATTGGGAAAAATAAAAGGTACACAGCAATTACATATACAAAGAAGGAATTAGGTACTATGAAAGTAGTTACAGAGCAGTGTGTATTAAATTTTTTGCTGTTAACAATTTGAAACATTAAAATTTTTTTTTTTTTTTTATGTAAGTTTGTTATTATTATGAAAAAATAAGATAAAAAATAAAAGGTACACAGCAATTACATATATAAATAAATAAGTAGGTATATACTATGAAAGTAGTTACAGAGTAGTGGGTATTAAATTTGTCACTGTTAACAATCAGGAACATTTGAGGATTCTTGCATCTGCATACATATACGTTTTTTAAAAGAAGCGATGTTTTTATAAAAAAATATGTCCACAGAACAAGTTTCATTCCCCACACGATGCAATCTCTGAAGACAAGAGTTATACATAAAATTAGTGCGAGAAGCAACTATGTTAAAAGGAGCATGGAGTCTAGTATTATGATTGTTGGGGACTTGATAATTTATCATATTCACTAGTTCAGGGCTATCCAAATACCCGTTGATGATTTTAAATAATAATAAAACATCACAGATTTTTCTTCGCTGTGATAATTCAGGTAGTTTAAGCAATTGCATCAAATAATTATAATTTAAATTTTGTATTGGAATGTGCAGTTTATAATTTACGTGCCTTAGAAATCTATGTTGTACTCTTTCAATTTTGTGTGAATGTACATTATATAAAGGCGACCAGAGAGAGGAATTATACTCAAGAATGCTTCGGACTAGTGTTACGTATAGCATTTTGAGTGTATTTGTATACATTAGATCTTTGGACGATCTTAACACAAAACCGAGACATTTGAGTGCTTTATTCGTGATTGCATCAATGTGGGGGACGAATGTCATCTTGTTATCAAAAACGACACCCAAATCTTTTATTAATGTTACTGTAGAAAGATTTACATTGTTAATATGATATTGAAAGAGTATTGGATTTTTATTTCGAGAAAAACTTATAGATTGACATTTGTTAATGTTTAAAAATAAATCATTTATGCTACACCAATTATGTAATCGATCCAAGTTATTTTGCAATATAAGACAGTCCATTAAATTTCTTATAATAGTGTAAATTTTCAAGTCATCAGCAAATAAAAGGAAATGGATACCTTCAAATATTGAAGTTATGTCATTGATAAATAGCAAAAAAAGAATCGGACCTAGATGAGAACCTTGAGGCACCCCACTTAAAGCTTCAATTTCGTGAGATATGTGATTAGATAGTTTAACATATAGTTTTCTAGATGTTAAATAGGTCTCAAACCATTTTAGTAGATTTCCTTTTATCCCATATACTTTCAGTTTGTTTAGTAAGATTTTTTGAGAGACTTTATCGAATGCTTTGCTAAAATCTGTGTAAACTGCATCCGTTTGCAATTTTAAATTTAGATTATCTGTTATATATTTTTCATATATAATTAAATTTGTAAGTGTGGATCTACCGGATATGAATCCATGTTGGTGAGGGGAAATGATTTTGCGAGCCTGTAACATAAATTTTGATAAAAATACGGATTCAAACAATTTAGGTATTGCTGATTGTATACAAATAGGTCTATAGTTAGAAGCATCCGTTTTATCACCTTTTTTATAAATGGGACTAAGGAAACTGGTCTTCCATTTTTGTGGAAAAAGGCCTGATGCTAATGATAGGTTAAATATATTGGTTAGGTGGCCTTTTAAGTTAGATACACAGTTTTTTAAATAAATTGCAGGTATGTTGTCCGGGCCAGCGGATTTCTGAGTATCTAATAGTGTAATTTTATGCTGAACATCGATTTCATCAATAACAAGGTCGTTGAAATCAATAGAAATATTTGATTTAAATTGAGGTATTTGGTTATTGGATGAGTTTACATCATATACTTCGCCAAAGCATTCGGCAAATAAGTCAGTAATTCCTTGAGGTGTATCCGCAATTTTACCATTGTGGTATATGATTAAAAACTATGATTTAAAACTTAACCTCTTGAACAAAACTACGTTTTATATCTTTTAGCAACTTTTTAATCCTCCCCCCACCCCGGTGATATGTGGTGAGGTTTTAGACTAACCCCCCCCCCCCCCCCCCCCCCCCTAAAATCACGTGTATTTTTTTAGTAGATACAAAGTATTTTGAAATTTTCAGAATATTATCACGAAAAATAAATACATGTGATATCTCATTATACCCCCCCCCCCCCTCGTGATATTTCGTGATTTTTTCCGACCCCGCCCCCCATTTAGAGCCTCACGTGATTAATGGACGACCCCTAATGTTTTTTTAAATATTTGTATGTTTTATAATATGTATACCTTGTTTATATGTTATACAGTGTTGTAACCTTTTCTCGCCATAATGAGGTAAGACATTATATTCATATTTATATATATTTCATGTTTATATTGTAAGACGTTTCCCAAGAATAGCTTTTATCTAAAAATTAAATTAAATCTTCCGTTTATTAATTGGCGTTATAATTTCTACTTATACCTGAATACTCACCGTAATAAAAAACATAAATAAAAAATGTGTTTATTAAGAAATAATGACATTTATACTGCTTTGATAATTTAATTTTTGCGACGCAGTTGAATGAAAATGAATTTTTGACTCTGTTAGACAGATTATTACATAAGCCGTCATAGAGACTACATTGTGAAATAAAATGGAGAATCTATAGTGACATCTACAAGAATCCCAAATCTTTTGTATTTCTTGGGCACTGACTATGTAACAATTTCTAGACATTTTTGTTTTGAAAAGTTTTATTTTTCGATGTACATTTGTTACTTAATTTTATTTTTTTTTTTAGACGGACGTGTCGAAGTTAAAATACACAGTATAGATATTTTTGCAAATAACATAACATATTTCAAAAAATATCTCAACAATTTGTGCACTTAAAAAAAAATAAAAATTGTTATATTACTTTTCAGTAAATACTTTATAAATATTGTACACTTGTTATTATTATGTATTTCAATTTTGTATTTAAGTTTTCAAGTTATGTATAAATAATACTTGCATTGTTTTTCAAGAGTTTGCTTCTATGAAAATGCATATGTGATTAATGCAGACACATTAATCTAAGGATACTTACCTATATTTTATTTTAATTTATTATATACTACCCACAAAAATGTTGTTTAAATATCCTGTTTGTGTCTCAAATAAATAAATAAATAAATTGGCGTAAGCGACTCTGATTTTGTTCTTTAATTCGATGGATATTACAGTTTAAATTGTATGCTAAAACTAATTACATCCACGCTATTCAAGATTTAGTAAGTAAGTATATATTTAGAAGATACGTTCATTCCAAAAATTCATATATCTTTTATTAAGATGCCAACGCACACTAAAAAAAACTAATCAGATAGCACCACTAAATGGTTAACAGATTAAGATTTTTTATATTGATATTGTTTCTAAGCACTTATACATTAGTTTCCTTTGATTTGATGCACATAATCTTGTGTATAAAATATGTCTGTGAGTGTGTTTGAAAATGTTGTGGGCCTTTGAGTGTGTGAATGCCGTTATATTGCTTGTGTTACATCATTTATGCGCTTGTATTGTAGTCAGTTGTGATGTTATCTTTCTATATTTATTTTCTATATAATCGTTTTATGATATAGTTTTATAATTATTGTGAAATTGACCTGCTGACAAACTGCTTTGGCAGTTTAGCGGGAGCTTACAATGAAGAACAAAAAATATAATATACATAGGTATGCTGTATTCAAAGCATAAAGCTTAAAATTGCATCGGAAAAAATTTGAACCGATGCGATGGTATTAGAGATTTTACACGTGCACGAAAAATAGTCGACAATAACAAACAATTAATTTGAACTAACTAATTGCGTGAAACGATATCTTAAATTTAATATATTTTTATTTTCTCCATTACATTCTCAGTAAAACCTTGTGTTTGTCTTCTTCCCTTCCCTAAGCTCAATTAATTACCTCTGTACCAGACAGGGTGAAACAAGCAAGTACTGTAAAATAGACTGGATGTCCCAATCCACGGAGGCACAAGATGTCGCTCCTTTCACCACGTGTGAACGGAGAACGTAGTCGGTGTTGCCGCTATAGTGCTCCAGAGGCTCCTTCCATTTGACGTAGCCGGGTCTGGTTCAGACAGAAGTAGGGGAGTCCTTGAACCAGGGTGAGGCGATGGTCAGAAGTGAAAAAGGCTAGTAGAGACGAGGTAAAAGCGAGGTAGGGCGAGCAAACATAGTCGCAAGAATAGACGAGGCGAGGATTAATCTGGTTTGTGAGGGTTTGCGGCTCATAATTATAGGGGATTGACAGCGGTTGCAGTTTACTGCTGCCATTGTTCCGGGCACGATTCCTGGAATCGAGCCCAAAATGAAAGAGCCCGATGACGGCGTACGGCCTGGGCATGCTTTTCCTTTGACAACCTCTCACTTTGCTTGCTACTCCTTGCGCTAAATTGGTGTTCTTTGTTGGAACATGAATGTTTTTTTTTAATATATAAGGATAGGTATCTATATCTAACATAATGATATAAGCAATTATACCAAGTCAGTGGACATCTCCAATTTATCTTTAAACAAATACAAAATATTGTTACTGCGGCAGTTCAGTTATGTACAATACTTTTTTACAAGGCTTTTACATGTGATATTTTACTATGCTTTATTTATTATCCAACTTTTTTTATTATCCAACAGAAACGCTTTTCGCAGATTTCACGGTGCCTCGAGTAGAGAATATCTTCAAGAAAAATGCAATTATCCAAATTTACAAAAATTTGAAACTCACCAATCAAAAAGATATGAAAACAACATCAAAATACCAAAATTTAATACCAAACTAATGCAAAACAATTATATCTATTTAGGAATAAAGTTTTTCAACAACCTTCCCACTGAAATAAAAAAAACCAAAGACATCAATATACTGAAACTTAAACTGAAGCTACACTTCATCAGCAATAATTAACTAAATAATTACCTGTTTTTCTCTTTCTTTCTAATCTCTATTTTATTTAGATTTTTCGAATTTCTCCTAAGTGCACAATTTTTTGTTTGAAAACGTATCCTATGTATGTACACCTACACATATAGATGATCCAGAAGTCTCAATTGATCCTATTATATATTTACCTATTGCATAATGTTATTCTATTTCAGTTATAATTAGTGTAACTCGCTCATCAAGCACAAGAACTAGCTTCTTCTTTGGTGAGATTGCAATTTTTAAATAATTTAACTCCACTGTACAATTATATATCTATACATTAAATAAAAAAATTAAATAAAAATTAAATCAATAAATAAATAAATAAATTTAGGGATAGCGTTGATACATTTCCGTATAACGGGTTCAGATGATTCAATTTTAATTGATCAACTTTGATTAAACTTTAATAATGGTATGACTGTTTCTAAAACCAGTTGTCTTCAACTTAAATATTTTCGTGACATACGGAGAAATTTTGTCAACAAAAAAAACCTTGCCGATTTACCAATCCATTCCGTATTTATTAACATTTTATACGTGGATACATGTTTGTACACGTTATAATACCATTAGTCAGCAATAATGATTATTATTCGGGTTGAACATTTTCACAATGATTGAAGGACAATAACGTCTCAACAAATGTAATAATATGTATTTATGACCGGGACTAAATCGACAACTCACGTTGATTCCGAGTAAATATGGCAGATACGAGAGTCGATAGGTAGGTCACTCATCAACATGTTATTTATAAATACTGAGGTCAAGAAGTTTTAGAAATTGTTTTCTTTTGTTTGTTTTGTGCCTTTTGTGACTGAGTGGTAAGTCCAGAGTTTGTCGCGGGTTCAGAACTGGGACAAGTGTAAAAAAGCATTAAGATCATACTTAAAAGAATTCATGATCTACACTTGCATAGATAGCGCGAGTATAATTGATCCCTTGCCCGGAATAATGTTGTATCCAACAAAACTACCAAAGTTGAGTTATTGATGGAATAATGTTGGGAATATTAACATGCATGTTTTAAAGTATGGGAAAAAAAAATTTTTAGGACTGTGGCAGCATTTTAAAGTTTGGTTTGTGGTAGTAAGTACTTTATAGAATGCCGTTTATCGAAGTCACGGAGCATGGTTTAATTCATGGAAAAA
Source organism: Limnephilus marmoratus (assembly GCA_917880885.1). Lineage (NCBI taxonomy): Eukaryota > Metazoa > Arthropoda > Insecta > Trichoptera > Limnephilidae > Limnephilus > Limnephilus marmoratus. The sequence goes on along the minus strand of OU862921.1, from coordinate 19,032,104 downwards.
ATGGAGAAAACGAAGTATTATGGCTTCAACCCGAAAGACTTCACAGCCAAGAAGCTGAAGAATGCAGGAAAGTAGAATTTGTCTATATTATTAGGCTGCTTTTTAACCGTTGGAACAGTTTTGTGGAATAATGTTGTATGTTGATCTCAATACAATATCTCGAACGTAAATCTCGAGTATATCTCGAATCGTAAATGGTTTCATTAATTCATATCGTTTTTTGCTTTTTAAGCTCAAATACATCAATGACATGTGTAAATTTACGTTAGAAGAGCATGATGCTTTCTGAACGGTACGAAGGGTAAAAAAGAAAACATTTTGTAAAATAATGTTGTGTGTGAAATTTTTATTCACCTAATTCAGCATAAATTATAGTAATAAACTCTTGTAAATTGTATTTTAAATATTAAATGTTACGGAACATAACTGGTTTCGTTCCATTTTTCTCGGGACAAGAATTTTGTTGGATATAAAATTTTCCGGGCAAGGGCACAATTATTTTAACGAAACACGCTTTTTACAAGTTATGCCTTAAAGTATTAAGATGAATTAGTTGTTTGCGCCTCTACATATGCAATATGAATATTCATAAATAGTTTTGTCCATAAATACAATCAAAGCTTTCGAGTACTAACAAATACATACATGGATTGAATCACCGATACAATATAGTATTTGTTAGCAGTCTCGAAAGATTTGAGTTTATTTATGGGCAAAACTATTTATGAATATTCATATTGCCTTTGTACGAACGCAAACAATTAATTCATCTTAATATTTTAAGGCATCACTTGAAGAAAGCGTTTATCCCTAAAATAATTAAGCTCGCGCCATCTAATCGAAAGAGAAGATTATGAATTCTTATCACGTATCTCCAATATGCAATAAAAATCTTCCCTTGATACTTATTTATGCACCAGATTTAAATGTCCGGGTTAAATTTTCCCCAAAAAAAAAAAAAAAAAAAAAGAAAAAAGAAGGAAAAACTAAACCCTTTGTTACGTAACAGAATCGGCTCCCGAGCGGAAGGTTAAGTGAATCGTCCCCACTACACGTGCCTACCGTTTCCTCTCCCCGCACCGCGCGACCACCCCGCGTCAGGCGCGAAGCGCCGGGCGGCCCGCCGGCCGCCATTCCTTCGCTAGCTCTCGGCCAAGCAACTGGCTACGCGCGATTTGCGCTGTTTGTGCTCTACGATATTAACTCCGCGATGTATTGTTTGCAATTGTGTTGTGAACGGAATCCAGAAAAGATGGCAGACCACGCATCTAGCTATGTGAGTACCAACTCGCTTCCTCCCCCCCCACCGTGTGCTTTGAACCGTTTGTAACTTCATTTAAACGCATAGAGAGAGGGAGAAATCCTCGTTAGGTCAGTAGGGTAGTTTAACTTGTGTTTTGTGCCGACACTGGCCGTATGTGTATCACCCTGTTCTGTTTATTGAATAAACCCTTTAAATGCAAATACTGTGTACTGATTGAAGAGGGAGTCCCGGGGATTTTGAGGAGAGGAGGGGAAGGAAGAATTGACCAAGCGAACCACTGGCACTCGCCCTGTTTTTAGGAGGAATCATGTTCGAGCCGGTTTGAGCTAACCGACGGCTGTTATTGTGTGTGTTTTACAGGAATAGGGCTTGGGGTAGGCCGCAGCAGCAGCGCCCCCAGCACTGGCGTTCCCAACTTAGGGGCAATTTTTTTTCCTCCCTCTTCACAGTCGCTCGCCTCGTTCTTCAATCAGCCATTGTTTAAACTGTATAATCTATAATGTTTTGTCTTGTTTTTTTTCCCAATTTGTCTAGCATTACCATCAAAGAACATCGACGCGAGTGTAACTTCGAATTGCAAATTTAAACTATCGCGGGCACTTTCCTTCATTTTCGAGTCGTCACTCGACAAAACATTATCACCGGTATTCCTACGTAAAGTGCTCAACCAAGAAAGTTGCCGTCGTGAATAATATAGTGTTTACAAGTGTCGACCGACTAAATTTGCTAGTTTCAAATACAAGATTAATAGTGGAAATGTACACAAATATTTAAAACAAGTTATTCAACAATTAAAATCCTGTATATGATAAACCAATTACCCGCTTCGTTTCCCGAAAGTTAATTAACCAGTTTTCATTAATAAACTTATTCCGCAGTGTGCTGGTCTGTATTTGATATCGACATATACTGCGAATAGGGGTCTATTTCGCAAAATACTGGCCTGTATATATAACGGCATATTTTGCAGCTTAAGGGAAACAAGTGGATTAAATTCTTTCTACCTTTTGACAATTGAGCATTTTTCTAATTTTGCCGCCTGTTTCATCATTTAGCTTTTTTTTCTTTCGTAAGAAACAGACGACATAATTTGAAAGACGTTCGGTTCGCGTTGACGTCGTTTCCTCGAGTCAGGCATTACATTACGTATGCACATCTGCATATAACTTGTTATGACAAGAGGAAGTCGGCGGATAAATACCAGTAATGGTGTATGCTCAAATCAGGCTGCAGTATAGCCACGTTAAATAAAGAACAATTCCCCAAGACATTGTTGAATTTTCAAACATACTTCCACGAAAACTTGTATAAAAGAAAAAATATTTCCTTTCCTTTCTAAAGAACCCCCCCTTTGGAAGGCTAATCGAAATATTCCAAAAAACATGTTCATTTAAGGCGAACCTCGTTTCCGTTTTTTTATTTTTTCTTTTCCGGACTTTTGCTTATTTGCAAACCTTTTTCAAAAACATCGGGATTTTTTCTCAAAATCACGTTTTTCGAGGGGAACCGCTGCCCAATTTTTTTTCTCGTCTATGGACTTTGAAAATTTTCAACAAATTTTCAAAACATCTGGTTTTTTTTTCTCAAAATCACGTTTTTCGAGGGGAACCGCTGCCCAAATTTTCAAATAAACCAAACACTTATAAAAAACGCGTTTTTTTTTTCAAAAACTTTTTGTAAAAATACGTCCCCAGTGGTCAATCTCTGCCCAATTTCTTTCCAATTGCGAGTCTAGTTCTCACTTTTTCCAACATAAGGTCACTCTGATACGACCTTATACACCATGGAAGTTCCTCAAGTCACGCTGGGTATAATCCCACACATTTTTACTTCAAAAAAGGAGGAACTACTACAGGCCCTGAGAAATAGAAAGATTTCTCCTAGGAATAAATCCAAAATGCCTTACTGTGACGGAATCAGTAAATTCCATCACATCAAGTACTCAGGCGTTATCAAATTGGCAAAACTCTTGTCATAAGTGACGTGAGTTACATGTAAATATTAAATGTAAATAATCACCCACATGGGCATTCGTAAGGAAATCCTTACACCCGAAGGCACATTAATGTCAACGGTAGCCTAACTCCTGTACATTTTTTTTTGTGCATAATTTTATATGTTCTTTTACATCCTGCGCGCCTTGCCTGCTGTACCACAAGAGCACCTCTTGGGGCACTGTTTTCATGCTTGTATGCATCCTCTTCCTGAAATTGATCACTTCGGGAAAGGGACTCTTTTTTCCTCCTACCATCAACGGTTCCGGAAAACTCTTGCTCCGAGACGTCGTTTTTCCTTTCACAATTCTTGCAGCATCCGCGCGTTTTTTTTTCTCACCTCATCGCCTCATCTTGTCATATCACCCCTTTTTTTAATTTTTTGTTTTGTGTCGGGTTTTGTCGTACCAGTACGTCCCTACCCTAATGTTGTAAATATAAAATCATAAGCACAAGTCTGTATAATAACCATTGGTTTCAGACCTTTGCCGCGGGCTCGCTACTATGGTCACAGCACCATATTGTAAGAATGTCGCGACGATTTCTGTTATAATAGGAAATCCTCCCGTTTTTTCTTTCTTTCTTTTCCCTCTTCACCCCATCCTACACATTCATAGTAATGTTGTATATTGGGAATCGTTTCGAATACACCCAATGTACTCACCTATCAGGTCACATTCGCTGGATTCGAGACAATTCAAGAGCAACCTTGTTGCTATTTGTGGTTTTTTCTTCTTTTTCCAAAAAATTAGAATGGCGCTCAACCCAATTGCTCTTATTTTTCTAGAATCATATTTTGTCGGATTCGGAAAATTTTTTTTTTTTTTTTTTTTTGTTGTTATAAAAGTGACAATATGTTTTGTCCCTTCATTAACTTTGTTCCTTATACATATACAACTTCATTATGAGGTACATATTTTATCATGACATCAGTTTCTTTTGTCCCTTATTGTACCATTATTCTAGTTTGAAGTTTAAAATCTTGGCCAGATCTTCAATAAAATTTGTGTTTATCGCCTTTTGGCAAGTCTTGTAACGTATGCTAATATGAAATTATTAAGCTACAGCAGTGCCGTATTAATTACATCATTGCAAAAACCGCCGTCTGTATTGAATGGGGACCCACATTTTCGAACGTAATTGGGCTACTGTCTTTCAATACTGGGCAAATTTGTTGTAAATCGTTCATTCCTGTCACGTGAGACGTGAAAACGTGACAATATCTACCATCATAGGAGAGATCCTCAAAACATCCGCCATGATACGAGAAGTTCGTTATAATTACTTTATACTCTTAACTAAATGTTATTGAGTTGGTCGTGTGTCTTTTGGCATGAGAACCGCTTAATCCGCCGTCTGTATTGAATGGGGACCCACTTTTTCGAACGTAATTGGGCTACTGTCTTTCAATACTGGGCAAATTTGTTGTAAATCGTTCATTCCACCCGCCGTCTGTATTGAATGGGGACCCACATTTTCGAACGTAATTGGGCTACTGTCTTTCAATACTGGGCAAAATTTGTTGTAAATCGTTCATTCCTGTACATGAGACGTGAAGACGTTACAATACTCACCATGAATCGTGCGAACGAAATAATATCTACCCCATGTTTGTGTGACCTACCAAGCGTAGATCACACGCCTTTTATTTTCTGTTATCAGAAAATTATTGCTTTTGCAGCAGAGTACTCATTAACATGCCCGTGGACTTCCTGTCACAAGAACCCAGGAACTATCCACTATCTCAAAAGGACTAATCATACGCTTCACTCATGATTATGGGGCATCGTGTCGTAGGAGTTAAGTTGATGGACACAAAAACACCTAACTCGTTGTCTGGGGGACGAACAAGAAAACCCCCAGGTTTGTGAGATTTGAGCAAGGGTCTGTCATTTCTCGCAAACAAGTAGGAGAATAAAACGACCTTCTAATCTTCTGCCCAATACACGTAGTGGATTAGACTCTTTTTGTCAGTGTATCCCTTTTGTCCCACTCTACCAATTGTATTGTAATGTGCCAGGAAAGTTGCTGTAGACTTGTTTCACCTTTCACTCAGAGGTCGAATTTCGGAAATAGCCGAGTCCTCAGCAGTTTTCTTCGTTCAAATGTTCCCAATTGTCACTCTTTCCTTTCCTCGAAATTATCCGTGAATGGGGATATATGCGTTACGCACTTGGCGTTTCGTTTGTCAAATGGGACAACCTTCATTCACGGATCTTTTCAACTTCCTACTCCTTTCCCACTTTTCATAACTTATTTGTACTCAATGTTTTGTTCTTCGAAAGTAGAAAAAATGCTACCGTATAGACGTGAGCATAGGTCATGGAAGACCAACTTCTTTCGAAAAGGGGCATTTTGTCATACGTACAAACCCTTACCTACGTGTTCTTGGAAATGTATTTAGTTTCAAAAAAACTAAATGGGTTAAACAGAACCTTCCTTGAATACGTACCTTTGTAATATGTATAAGTCTGTAGTTGCATTTAGTTAACTCTCTCTCCGTCTCTCTCTCTCTCTACGCGTCAAACAAATCCAATTTTTCTCAACATGCACACCTTGTTTCTCTCCAAACCTTTTCATCATTGGTCTACCAGGCAGGTAAACTTCAAGAATTTTGTTCTAATAATAATTTTTTCCCGGATTAATAAGAAGACCAGCAGCTCTTCACCCTATCTACACCTGCGCCTCTCTTCATGCTGCCTTCACTACCGTCACGGAGGTCCCATGCCTTCAAACCCTGCGTACCAAAAGCACCCGACCACACCTAACATAACCAAGTGTGAGTCGTGCGTGTAGTTGCGAATTGTATCATCACAAAACCATCACTCAAACAAACCCGAGCACGTCAGCTCTAAGTTGGTTCATGTTCCTGTTGCCATTGTACAAATGTTCCTGCGGCACCTTGCAAATGTTCCTGTTGCCATTGTACAAATGTTCCTGCGGCATCGCAAATGTTCCTGTTGCCATTGTACAAATGTTCCTGCTGCATCTTGCAAATGTTCCAGCTGCACCTTGCAAATTGCTCTGTTGCCATCATGCCAATGCTCCTGTGCCCTTGCGCAAATAACAATACCAACAATTGTTCATCCAACAATCCCACTGTATACAAACCAGTGTACCAACCACCATCACAACAACGGCTGTCATGCACACAAACCACCTCCTCTATAAAGGACCAACCACCAATTACAATTCCACTCTCCAGTACCTCAATGACGTCATACTGGCCCACCCACAGGATCCGGAAGCAGCTACCTTTTTGACCTCTGTGACAGGTAGAACCCTCTCCACCACCAAGAAGCCTCATCCTGCGTTCTCTTCTTCGTGTTTTCTTTAAGGCCCTAGTGTTCCTTGAGTGTAATCTCAAACGGGCCAGGTTACTGTGACAAAGTAACCGTGTAACTTCAGTGCAACGTCCCAACACCCCAAACATCCTACGCAAACCACGCTACGCAAACATAGCTCACAGACCAATGATACAATTAGAGTCATTTTTTTTCTATCACTGCATAACCCTTGTACCTTTCTCCAACAGGTCCTTGTTTATATTTATGTATGTCACTGCTCTTTCTTGTTCATTCATGTATAATTCCTTGTTCACCATGCTTTTTTCTCTTTTGTTTTTGTTTCTACTATTTTGTAGCTAGCAACCTTTTTTTTCTCACTCTCTCCTTTTTTCTCTTAATTTTTTTTTTGTTTTGTTTTGGCACAAGTGCTAGAAGGGTAAGAGGATTTCTTAGCCCTACTGCTCCATTACCACGTCGCTTTTTTTGCGGCGAGGGGGGAAGTGTTACGTAACAGAATCGGCTCCCGAGCGGAAGGTTAAGTGAATCGTCCCCACTACACGTGCCTACCGTTTCCTCTCCCCGCACCGCGCGACCACCCCGCGTCAGGCGCGAAGCGCCGGGCGGCCCGCCGGCCGCCATTCCTTCGCTAGCTCTCGGCCAAGCAACTGGCTACGCGCGATTTGCGCTGTTTGTGCTCTACGATATTAACTCCGCGATGTATTGTTTGCAATTGTGTTGTGAACGGAATCCAGAAAAGATGGCAGACCACGCATCTAGCTATGTGAGTACCAACTCGCTTCCTCCCCCCCCACCGTGTGCTTTGAACCGTTTGTAACTTCATTTAAACGCATAGAGAGAGGGAGAAATCCTCGTTAGGTCAGTAGGGTAGTTTAACTTGTGTTTTGTGCCGACACTGGCCGTATGTGTATCACCCTGTTCTGTTTATTGAATAAACCCTTTAAATGCAAATACTGTGTACTGATTGAAGAGGGAGTCCCGGGGATTTTGAGGAGAGGAGGGGAAGGAAGAATTGACCAAGCGAACCACTGGCACTCGCCCTGTTTTTAGGAGGAATCATGTTCGAGCCGGTTTGAGCTAACCGACGGCTGTTATTGTGTGTGTTTTACAGGAATAGGGCTTGGGGTAGGCCGCAGCAGCAGCGCCCCCAGCACCTTTCACACACTTCCCCAAATGATCATCTAGTCAACCCACGCTATGCAATTGCACTATATAAGTATTATAAATACAAAACAATACAAGAACAACATGTCAACTTACTAGAGACCAAATGGGAATATAATTCACCGACTCCAGATATTTTCATATCAGAGGGTTCGGCTCTGTGGCATATCTAATTGAACCTATAAATCCTACCGATCCCTCAATATAAATATTTAAAAAATCCTTTGTAATCCTACATGTATTTAAAATGACTGATTTTTGCATTTTTATATACAAATTCTTTGACAAATCTAATATGCTTAAATTTTGAATCAGATTCCTAGGTATTATGCCAGTGGCCGAAATAACAAATGGCAATATTTTTATAGTCCGAGAATGCCAAATTCTTTTAATCTCATTTCCTAAATCTGTGTATTTTCTTATTTTTTCAGAAATAGTTTTTTGAATATTACAGGAATTTGGAATAGCTACATCAATGATATAAGTTATTTTTTTAATTTTGTCATGTAAAACTATATCAGATCTATTATGATTAATTGTTCTGTCTGTTAGTATAGTTTTATCATAATATATTTTATAAAATTCATTTTCTAAAAATGAATTTGGTTCATATTCATAATATGGTACTATATTACGGCAGTCAATCAAGTTATGTTTAATTACCAAACTTTGGTGAATTATTTTTAAAACCTGATTGTGCCTAAATGTTTACTCGGAAGGCGCTAATATAGAACATCCCGATATAATATGTTCTATAGTTTCCGGAAAAGCCAAACATTTTCTACATAAATCATCAATTTGATTTATATCTTTGATTATATGCTTTCTATAATTTTTAGTATTAATGACTATCTTGAATGGCAAGCATAAATCCTTCTATTTCTGCGCTCAACTCTCCAATACTCAACCATTTGTTTGACGAAAGTTTGTCAACATACGTTTGGTTGAGATAATTGAAGTGTTTTGCGTGAATAATTTTATTTGACCAGGAATCTAATAATTCCTGGTTAGTATTTATAAGAATGTTGGCATTCTCGTCACATAAATTTAAAGGTGTAATATTTCTATCTGCCTTGCAAATTATTTTGTGCATTTAGGATAATTATTTATTTGGATAATATTATTTTAAAAAAATTCGTTACACTGTTACTACATTGTGTCTGCATTATATTATGATGTACTTTAACTACCACTGACCTAATTTATAATATTGCCGTCATGGGTGGAACCACAGTATTCTCCTTCACGTGCAGAATGTCAAGGACGATGCTGTTTTTTTACTTATGACGGCATCATTATTTCATCCAGTTCAACATCCCTTCCCTTAGACTCCGAAATAATGAATTGCTGTTCCTCAATCAACATTCTACTAATTATGGATACCATTCTCCCTTATCCAGAATGTCGAGAATTGTCGACGCAAGTCAAAGCATTGATTTTTTTGGTGTAAAACTAAATGACTTTCGGCAGTCGATACGCAATATTTAAATGCTTCTTCATGCTTTGACTTGTAGTGTCTTCAATATGTACTTTTTACATTTTATATCGTCATTGCTATTCATTTATATGTGCTCTTCCTTCACTGTCATCTCTGTTTTTTTTATTCGTGTTATTATTATTTTTGAATGAACTATTGTCCGTAAATTAATAAATAAATAAAATAACACTTTATCTACAACATCACCTCATCATGGTTCTCCTAGAAGGGTGTATTCATGAAATGCCTAACCCATTTACGTTCAATTACTGATTATTATTATTTTGTTATATTAATGGTACTTAAATTATACGTTTAGGTATGCTGTAAACATCTATAAAGCGAATGTAAGAGAATAGAAATAAATGTATTATTTAAGTATACAAAATAATATTTTGCGGGTTATATCAGCACGTACCTACTCGAATGATTTTTAAATCATCGATTCCGAACCACTGATTTCGAGTAAAAGATGTAGAATTCCATTATGCTTCCTGCTTTGTAATATTATAGAATAACTAGCTTTTGCCCCCGTCTTCGCTCGCAGAGTATTACGGGGGTTCCCACTTCGCCTCCTCCACCTTCCCTATCCCCCCCCCCCCCCCCCCCCCCCCTCCCCCTCCTCCTTCCCACTACCCCCCCCCCCCTCAACCCCCCACCATACAAATAAACACACGCAGTTTCATATTTATAGTATTAGTATAGATTAGCTTTTCATTCATATTTGAATTTTAGCTATCAAAGGGATCTCCATAGTAACCTAAACAAATAACAAAATGACAGCGCACGTCAAATAATTGCTTATAATTACCAAGCAACGATTTATTTTTGCTTTTCGTCTGGACAATAAACGTATAATGAATAATTTCATAACGCCAGAATTAACGGCAGAGCTTGCCAATATATACAGCCAATATTACTGCAAATAATGTAGCTTTCTATTAGTGAAAGAATTTTTAAAGTCTATTCAGTATTTTTTTAGTAGAAATATAAAAATAATTTCTAATAAAATAAATTTTATAATAAATTCTAATAAAATAATAAAAATGAAAAAGTATCAATAAATTTGCGAATTAGACCACTTAGAAAACTGCCGACATCACAGTTTCAACAAAAAATTTCCGCCAACCACCGAAATTATAGGGTCAATCCAGGCTAGATTATATCTGAGATCTAGGATATCTTCGTAATCCTTTCTGTAAAGAATCACAAATTGGATCAACTGGACCAACAAAAATAAGAATTCCTCAAGGATAATACAGAAATACTACAGTTTTCCCTGGGTTTGTAAATCAATTATTTTCGTCGTATTTCTGAAAATCCTTCCGGTAGAAATAAAAATTACACAACCTTTTTGAATCGTACGTTACAAAAGGTAATTTATTTACAAGACATATATGTTTTCGGTATTTAATGGATAAGTAATGAATAAGCAAGGTTAGTCTACCCAAGGACGTATCGTTATTAGATATAAACGGTTATAATATTATTAAATGACTTCGTTGTATTATATTGGAATTGCTATAATACCTGACAAAAAATCTATTGCTCGGAAAACATATATAATTTCAATTAAATCGTGGTATGGCAAAGTACTGTTTAATGTACAATTTATTTTATGTACTGGCAATTTTGAATGCTGGTCACACCGGTAAGACTAGATGTAGTTCCAAATGCTACCGCAAAATCATTCCCTCCCGAATTATCCTGGTGTGTACAGCTATCAGATTTAGCCCTGCAACTTTCTGATATTTAATATTGTGTCGCGATTGTGTTTGACTATTACAATAAAAAGAGAATCTATTAAAACCTTCTAATCATTTATTTAACTCCCGTGACACATATGGAAGTGTTGATTTGTTAAGATTAACACCTTTTACATATTATCACGTCGGGGTCACCAATATGTAAAAGGTGTTAATCTTACATTACATTGAACAATTTCACTAAATCATTTTTGAAAAGGTGTAAGGGATCTAAAATCTTAAGTTTGTATTCCTCGTCTTTGCTACTCGTTTATAATCTACCCTCAATAATTATTATTTTCCACCCATCAATAAGAAATTCCATCGCGATATTCCGAAAATAATAAACATCGCAACAAAATTAAATGTTTTTCAAAGCCCTTCTTCACCTGCGGCAAAATATTTTCTAAACATTCGACAAAAATAAAGACAGAAGCAGGAAAAAAATATTTTTGTTTTTGTTTTTTATTACATTAACTCCACACAGGAAGCCCTGAGGATAATAATTTTCCTCAGGTCCTATGTCATCTGAGATGCTGTGTGGAGGTTCTTTTTGAGGAGAGGCAGGAATGAACATTGGTCTTGAAGAGACCCGTGTCGTAGGAAGGAGGAAACACAGAGGCCGGCAAATCGTTCCACAGCCGAGCTGTTGAACACAGGATCGAAGAAGCGACCCGTTCTCATGTGACAAATGTCAACCGGGTACATATGTTGGGCACGCGTTTGGCGTGTTTCCCGACTATGCACCGGTGCCGAGGGGATCAATGACGCTAGTTCCTTGGAGCATCTTCCATTGAAATACCGGTAGAACAAGGATAGCATTCCCACCCGACGCCTGTGCTCTGACGATTGCAATCCGTCTGTTAAGATGGGAGAATCTATCAAACGGACCGGAGGGTATTTTTCAGGTATTTTGGAGCTCCAGACCAGAGGTGGCTGCCAAATTGAACCGTGGGGCGCACTTGTGATTTCTACAGGGTTAGCAGTTGTGTACTATTAAAGTATCTGCGGGCCCTGTACAGTACGCCCAGTTTTTGAGAGGCTAACTTTACTCTGGCTTCCGTTGGCGATGTAAAACCATTCGTTGCCGGTGGAAAACTGAAATACTATGTTTTTGTTTTAGTCGGCTGTTTTCAAAATATTTTGTGGGAGTTTGGTAATTTTTTTTTTTGCGTGATTACCGCACAAGAGTACCATCTATTCCCCTCTGGAGACAGTGAGTCTATGGCATCTCCAATTGGAGTACGTTGTGAGGCCGAAGGTAGTGGGGAGAGGAAGGAGATGAGGAAGATGAAGGTGGGGAAGTACCTGGCTATTCAGTTCTGATCACAAAATACGGCTAAAGCCATTTCAAGCAACGTTTTATTCTGAATGGTGATCTTACACCAGGGCATACTGAGAGTATCTTCCACTCTGGTTCGTGCCCCAAGTATACTATATAATATACGTACATATTAATTTACATAAAACCAAAATGATGATGCTGGTGTACAGTGTATGTAGGTTTAGTCGGATTAATTGAAATGACGTAACTAGATCTGAATAGCCAGGTACGTTTTCCACATCTCCTTTCCCTCCCCACTACCCTCCCCACTATCACACCATACCAAAATTGGGGATGCCATTGGCACTAACTGGCTCGAGACGGTTGAGAGCAGTTGGGACATAATTAATTTAATTTGTAATTTTCAAATGTAATATTCATATAAAAAAGTTATACGCAAGTAGGAATCTTTTACGGTTTTTTTTTATTAAACTGACTGTACGTACAAGTATGTCGTATTTTGTATTGCCGCATGCTTCTTCGGGGAGTCGAAATTATTGTTAGTAAAAATATTTTTACTGCGGATTTTCACTCAAGATGCCTTCAGATATAAGTACATCGACTTTGGTTGTACGGCCGTATAACCTCTTTGCATACTTACTTGAAGAAAAAATCTTATAAAGGATCAGGCCGGACCAATTGTTGCCGGATCGACTGTCCGCCGGATCAACTGTCCGCCGGATCAAGTGTCGGCCGGATCAAATGTCGGCCGGATCAAATGTCGCCGGACCATCGCCGGACCAAATGTCACCGGATCAATTGTCGGGTCACCGTAAAAGCCCAATAGGGCGTCAATAAACAAATAAATAATGTATTTTTCTGTATGTAATTAGCTTTAGCCCTGACGAAGCTTGAGCTAAGCAAAACCCGGTCGGCTGTTTAATATTAATAATAAAAAAGTGGTTCATTACAAAGTTATAATTTACATTTATATTTTTTCATTGTTTAATAGCCAAATAAAATTTTTTGAACCCGCGATCTTAGAATTTACAACTCAAAATTCTCAGAACCCGCGATCTTCGGATGTACAAAATAAGTTAGAAATAATAATAACTTAGAAATGCGGTTGGATTTGAAACTAACACTACCTAAAAATAATAGTAGTACATACTACTCCACAAAATATAATAATTCATTAAAATAATAAACTTTTCAGGATGCACGAAAATTTACCAGTATAAATTATTTAATGTGTGGCCATTAATTATTTAGTAAAACAAGATAAGAAAAATCCTACAAAAATGTATTTTCCTAGAACGTTGGTGATTATTTCAGTATACGTGAGATGAATAGTGCCGGTTAAGTGTACTTAAAATAATATTATAAACCAATTAGTGGATCGCTTTTCCCACTCACATTCCTAACTGTAAACGTAAAAAAAGGCTAATTATGCAAATTAGAATAGCTTTTCATTTGTAGTTTTACAAAGGTTTTCATGTGAGAAAATAAAGGGATCACCTCACTTTGTCCGATTTCCCCTTTCATTGATTTTTTGTTGTTGTTAAAAAAGTAATTTTTATAATAGGTATTATAATATTCAAAAACAAGCTATTAAAAGAATCATTTTAATCTTTGAAAGCTTGGATCAATGCCAACCTCCCCTTGTTTTGATACCTGAGTTTCCCAAACTTTTTCTCCAATGGAACACTTTGCAAACCTGTAAATTTTAACGGAACATTTGGCAAATTCTTTAGGTTGGGTAATTCCCAACAGTAAAAATTAAAAAAATGTTGATAAACACATTATTTGTGTAGTGTGTAAAAAATATATTATAAACAATAAAAATGGAATAAATAAAATTTTGAGTCTGTGAACTGTTAATCTTCTTGATATCAGGCATAATATTGGTAAATTGGATTCTATTTTATTTGGAGTGTTGGCGAGCCTGTTCTGCACTTTGACATCGTTGCAGCATGATTGGAAAAATCGTTCCTTGTTGTTAAAATTATTTTTAAAATGTTTGTTTCTATCAATTTATGATTATGGCTTGTAATACTAACCTTTGATTTCCAAATGTAGATAAATAAATAAATACACAAAAATGTATAATACATGAAGTTTGTCTTTTCCTTCCGATGTTCGATATTTGATTGATAACCATTATTTTCCACAAATAAATTTCGCACAATTTTTTCACCACTATTTCACCACTAAGCGCGTTTATAGTTCGACTAATTGCTAACGAGGATGTAGTAAGACTGATATATTTTTACATTATTTTACTTACAAAAATTTCGTGGAACACAAGCAGATCCGTCATCCCGTTTTTATTGTTTCCACATCGCACAGATGTGCATATTATTGGCTTTTATCACAGTATTACACAACACAAAATTTAAAAAATTTCAGATTTTCTTTTAAGTATGGAAAAGGAAGATTTACTGCGATAACAGCATAAACGGCTCTTTCAACTTTCACAGGGCTTAGTCTCTCTACCTGGAAGGGTTCAGTACCCAACATAAGAACTATTGGGAAATATTTATGAGTGTTGAAATATGAATATGTGCATATTATATTCAATGAAATTTTTCCCAAAAATTGTTGCGGAACCCTTATTCAGGTTCAGCAGAACACTGGTGTTCCGCGGAACACACTTTGGGAAACATTATACAAAGTATGGCATACTCAATAATAGATCAACAGACTGCAAAATATCTGTGTCATTTTGAATCGTTCAGTTTTGAATTACAATCGCAGGCCGTTAATTAAATTTCAATGTTGATGCTTTCTTCGTAGAATATGGATGACCAACGTGCAAATATCAGAGATTAAAAAATCTGATGAAATCCAGTACTTCTTAAAAAATAAGTAAATTCTCAAAACTTCGCAATGCACTTAACCACTAGTGTGTCAGAAAATTATAATTGTAATTTGGTTTCGTCGAATTTCGTCTTATGTGGATTTTTCAATCTACAATAATTATTATTTCAATATAAGTTAGTATATTCAATTATCCTTAATTTTAAAATCTTTCTTCCCATTTTCCCGATTTCAAAATTATCAATAAAATTCTCCTAGGTGAGAGCAATTATAATTGATAATATCTTAAAGTGGGGAAAATTGGATATTATACGCTTTTTTCCAATTTCCAGAAAACGGTCTTCTACGGAGAAAACAACGCGGAAAATTAAAAGGATGGAATCGGAGTTTTCTCACTTTTATTTCTAAAGGTGGAAAATAATACGTTTGGAGAAATCTGTGACAATAATGGATAAATTGTTCAATTCTTTTCTCGTCGAAGTGAATAGAAAAGGTTTTTTTTGGCCTGGTGTGTTCGTGGCATGTTCATTGTAGATTAAATTGGTTGTAGTTTGGGGTTTGATTTTGTTTTGGAAATACGTTGAAAAATCGTTAATTCGAGAGCGTGTTCAAATATTTGTCGAATTCCCAACTAGAAGAAATGTGAGTTTTAATTTCGTGACAAAACAGAATAACCTTCATTCGAAAGTTTTAAATTGAGTCCTTCGAAATAATAAAGAAAGAGAATATTTTTTACATCAGGGGATTTATTTTCCGAACAATTCCTTTTTTAAATTCAATTTTGCGCACATGGCGCACGTTCGTGGACATTTATTAAAATTGAAATTAGTTTTCAACAAAGAATATTTTAGACACAGGATATTGAAAATTGTCTGACCATTAGGGAGACTTCATCCCGACAGATATGACAGTGATAATGGTATTCTTGGATTTGTGAAGTCGGCGCTACAAGTTTCCCATGAGATTTTCATTTTAGGAGGCGGGTATGGGTACCTCCGTTCCGGGAACCATTTATTGGATACACAACACTTTTGACTTAGCAGGGGTGCCCGTATTCATGGAGTGAGGTTTGTCTATGTCTTGGCGACCAATGCGTCTGCCTATCTACGGCGTGGGAGGCGAGAAAAAAAAACACGTGTGCAGCAGTGGCGGTCCATGAGTTTTCGGTGAGCTAGAGCGCTGAGATTGAAATATATGTCATTATTGACGTTGTTGTAGCTGAAAATGACTTAAATATATTTTTTTTAAATTTCAGCTTTTCGTATGAAGATCTTCAGGTTTCTTTCAGTCAAGGGATGCGCCGCATCCACATACTGAAAGATCTTCATGCAATAAAATTCAATTTCAGTTACAACAACGTCGTTTTTTTTCAATGTTAACACTCTAGCTCACTGAAAACTCACGGACCACCGCTGGTGTGCAGTTCACACGCGGTAGAGAGTGGGATAAAATTTTATGGTTAATTTATTAATTTTGTTACCGAGCTTAAAAATTATTTTGCATTTTATTCTGCAAATTACCGCACAAAGTGGACACCGATTAGTCTATCTCATTATCTCGGAGGCTTAATCCTATAGATGTATGTGTTTTTCTCTTTTTAGTGTCGCTCGTTTCCGTTTCATCGGGTTTAAAATCACAACGGTGCTAAAGAAGTTTTCACTTTAAAAAAACGCGTTGGCGGAGATGAAAAATTGCACTCGTCCCTCCAGGAACATTTCTACGACTCTGCAGTGTCTCGGTCGGCATTACAAAGTTTTATAACAATCCTACGATCACAGAAATGCTATATAAATACATTTTCCAATATTTTACAATAAACCGATTATTATTTTAGCCATTCTGTGCAAGAAAAAAAATTAAATATATGTTCAGTAAGAACACCACATTCGTAGTGTAGCAAAAGAGGCGGTTGGGCATTTACACAATACATAGCTACACTTACCTACAAACATATTACATATATACATACATCATAAACTGTACTCCGGGTACTTGTAGTTAATATTGTTACATTTCCTTCCCATCCTTCCCTATAGACCTGGCATTTTTGCTTATTACCCACTTCAATCATAAATTGATTCGTTCGCATAAACGTCTCCGCATCAATATTCCAAACAGAAAAAGAACGTACTGCAACTAATATAATTTATCACATAAAGTGCAAGATACAACCCGCCAAATAAAAGAAAGTGCCACAAGTTCCGAAGTAAGTCATTTCCCTCCTTTCTTATGTGCATATTTTCTACTCATGCAGTGGTTAAAACACCCACACACACATTTTAAAGATCCTTCGATATTTAAAAATTCACATAAAAACACAGCAAAAGGCGTACACAAAAACATAATAACAAAGAAAGAAAGATATTATTGGAAAGAAAATCACAAAAGGTAAATATAAATACATTTTTGTGATGAGCGTGACTACTATTCAATGGAAATTTTAATGAATAATGGTTCTGGGTAAAACCGATTCTGTGAGCTGAAAATAATTGCGATGTCTTAGAAATTTTCTACACAAACAACTAGCAATGAATACATTTCCATTATTAGCAAGTTCTGAGTGAAACAGACACCAAACATTTTATATTTCCTAGAAATGTGTTTTTTTTACGTTTGCTCCACACAGGAGGCCTTGAGGAAAATAATTCCCCTCCAGGCCTATGACGTCTTTGAGGATGCTGTGTGGAGGATCTTTTTAGGAAAGCGAAGAGTGGATGTTCTGGGAAGGAAAATGGGTTTTGGGATAGGTAGGAATCTGGGGAACAGTGTGTCTAACAGTGATGGACGTATGAATCCATCCCTTCCGCTGCAATGCAAGGCGATACGTCGAGAAAGTCCGGCTGGAGAGATTTAGGTTAGGTCTCCCTCAACCAAACTTTTCCGCCATGCAATCAGACAAACCCTCAACCCGCCATGCAATCCGACAAAACCTCACACCATGAACCCGGGCATCCTTCCTAAGTCACCAAACGTAGCGAACCACTCGGGGTGACTTATGCAGAGGTTTTGGCTATCCAATAAACGATTCCCGGGGTGGCGGTACCCATACCCGCCTCCCAAAATATTTCACCTGAATTAAGAGAAATTCGACCGTACATAGGCATGTCCTGTACATATATAATAATATGATGAAGAAATGATATCTCCGATACCCATATTAGTCTTTTTTGTTCAAGATAGAATTTCAGAAATTTAAAAAAATTTCATCAAGTTTACACGAAGCATGTGATAATTTAACAGGATACAAGATAGAACTTGTTAAAATTGAATTGTTGAGACACATTTGACAAGACAGATTTTCCGAAATTTAAAAAAATTTCATAAAGTTCACACGATGCATGTGATAATTTGACAGGACATAAGATAGAACATTTGTTAAAATTGAATTGATGAGACACATTTGACAGACAGATTTTCCGAATTAAAAAAACATCATAAATTTCTCACAAAACATATGATAATTTGACAGGACACAAGGCAGAACATTTGTTAAGATTGAATTGTTAATACACAAGATAGAACATTTGTTAAAATTGAATTGATGAGACAAATTTGACAGATAGATTTTCCGAATTAAAAAAACATCATAAAGTTCTCACAAATCATGTGATAATTTGACAGGACACAAGGCAGAACATTTGTTAAGATTGAATTGTTAAGACACAAGATAGAACATTTAGTAAAATTGAATTATTGAGACACATTTGATATGATAGAATTTCCGAAATTTAAAAAAATTTCATAAAGTTCACACAAAGCATGTGATAATTTGAGGATGAACCACAATATACTTCTATCGATTTAGCTTTTCAGCGGGAATAAATTTTACGCAAGTAACCAACATCAGTAACCAAATACTTTTAAATTATGGTATCGGATACAAGGATACCAGATTCCTCCAGAAAATAGCTCATTCATCTCGCAATATGTAGGTACCAGTGTGATCAAACACAATGGAAATTATGCCAATGTTGTCATACATTACGCATCCATTTTACCGTAACTAACGCCATTGGTCCAGCCATGAACGGCCACTCTGACCTGGAATCGGATAATGGCTGTAATACTCGTATTCGTGGAATGACCAAGTCAAACAATGGATTATTGTCACTGTTGCCAAAACGAACACAGGACACAAATCAAATGTGAGGATGCAGAACAGTAATGAAAGTAAACCAACTTTATTTCGTAATCAACCACAAAACAAACTTCCAAATAATTTTATTCGTATTATTTTTTTTTGCCGCTAAGGTACTTCCGTCAAGATTTCTTTATTGTCGGTTAAGCTTATCGTGCATTCAGGGACGTGCGGCCCATAATATGGGAGTCAAGTATGGATACCGCCACTCTGTTAACCATTTATTGGATAACCAACACCTCTGCCACAGGTCAACTGAAGTTCGCTACGTTTGGTGACTCACCAGACGTGCCCGGGTTCATGAGGTGAGTTTTGTCCGGATCTACGCGCCCGCCAACTGTGTGGCAGACTGAAGGGATAGATTCATACGTCTGACACTCTTGAACATACTGACCTTCCTTCCCACCGCTTATACCTTTTTCCTTCCCAGAACTTCCTGTCCTGCCTTTCTTAAATAGACCCTCCACACAGCATCCCAAAGATGACGTAGATCTAGAGGGAATTTCTCGCAACAATTTATAAAATTATTGCAAGAAATCAATCCACACTTTCAAAAGAAGCAAATTAACAATCGCGGGCGCCGCACCGACTGCACTAAGGCATCATCACTAGAGGCCCTTCGTACCCAGAAATACTTGCATGCTACGTGACTGTGGTGCTACCACGAGTCGCCTACCGATACGCTACTCTTTAAAGCAGTTTCTGTAATAATAATTGGATAATTTGTAGAGCGCCGTTTTTGTGAAAAATCACTTCATGGGCGCTTTAGCTAATTTAAGGGTCAGCTATGAAAGTTATCACAAATTTAATGTTTAGTAATAAAAATGTTCACTAATTTAAGGGTCAGCAATAAAAGTTATAATTAATTTATTGGACAGCAATAAAAGTTATTACTAATTTAAGGGTCAGCAATTAAATTAATCTCTAATTTAAGGGTTAACTATATTCACAAATTTAATATTCAGCAATAATGTTTATCATTTATTTAAGGGTCAGCAATAAAAATTATTACTAATTTAAGGGTCAGCAATAAAAGTTATCACAAATTTAATGTTCAGCGATAAATTTTTTTTTTACTAATTTAAGGGTCAGTAATAAAATGTATTTCTTATTTGAGGGTCAACTATAAAAATTATCACGAATTTATTGTTAAGCAATAAAAAAATGTACTTATTTAAGAGATAGCAATAAAAGTTATCACTAATTTAAGGGAGAGCAATAAAAGTAATCACTAATTAAGGGAAAGCCGTAAAAGTTATCACTATTAAAAGTCAGCAATAAAATTTATCACTAATTAATAGCACTCAAAAATACACTTTGTAAATTTTCCAAGACAAGGACTATGTACATTGTGTAGGGGTAGTTGCAAAAATGTCTTCTAAAGGTATCCTGTGAGTTAAATTCTTTATAATCTAATCTTTTAAATTTTTCGTTGAATATTACCATTCTTATAATCTGAACTTCGGATTAAAAGTTTTACATCCAAGTTAAACCATTACCTCAAACTATTACAATCGAAACGTCGAATAGCCAGGTCCTTTCGAACCTTTTTTTCCCGTATCCTTCCCTTATCCATTACCTTCAGCCTCACAACGTATCCCAATTGAGAATGCCATAGTTTCACTGGTTGAGAACAGTTGGGAGTCTTTTGCAGTCTTGTTGCAGTTAACTAAACGTAGGTACGACTCGCTCAACTGTTTTTATTCATCCAACAATAATTATTCAATCTTCACGGCACGGCGGCCACGGTAGGTACTTCCGGGCGACCGACATGGTCAAACTACCACCGCTGTTTTGGCGCTTTATTGTTCTATTTTCTCTTTTATTTATTCAATAAACGAATAAAAACAAAACAATTAATGCACCGTTAACCGGAGCTGTCGTGCGAGGTAAAACCATTTTGGGCGCGTGGAAAATTAGAAGGAATATGATGCGTGCAATTTTCGGCAATCAAAAAAAATTACAGCAAAAATGGACATATCGGGTTTTTTTATGTTACATGGAATAATCGCTCCGGAAACATTATTTTGGACAAATAACGTGAACATTAAGAGCGTTTTAACCAGCCAGCGGACGAAAATCCACATTTCGTCGAAAGTTGTTCTTACGATCGTGCAGGGCGGTTACAATGAGAAAGATTAATTATTCTCCATACCAGCTTTTTTAAATTATAACTCAATATCGAATTTATTTCAATTCAAATTAGCTTTAATTTATACCTTCATCCAAAAATGCTGAAAGGCGTGATGACAAAACTATTAAAATAATGTACTTTTTGTAGTTATTTTTTGATTATAAGTATTTATCATTTTTCAATAATGTCTAAATTTAATAAGAATGTTAAAAAAATCTGAAATATATTAGTTTGTAAGTGCGCAAATAAATACACAAACGGACCAATTTTCGCCAAGAAACACATGTACGTACATATTTTTTAATGATTTTATTGAAACTAAAATTAAAATTCTAAAACATACGTTTGCTAGATAATGTATTGATTTATTTTACTGCATGATTTTATTATTTGAAATGGGTGTGGTATAATACAAAAACTTTTTTGAAAATTGAACAAATCTGCCAACGACCTATGGAATAACCTTATTATACTAAAAATTTAAAAAATTTCTGAAAATTTATTGCATACGAATTCTAGATAAAAGAACAATCTTTCGAAATCCATTTATAATTTTTTGTGGAAAAGAGTCAATACGTCTAAAAACTTTTTTGAAAATGACGTATTTCCGGTTTTCTCTGGTAATGCCCTCTTAACTCTTTGTGGGCCAGCTAATTCTATTTTCATCAAAACTTACTTATTTTTGAAAAATGATGCTTTTTTTTATTGTACGGCGTGCGAGTTTTTTTTGTTGTTTATTTATCTATAAAAACTATATGTACATTGGGTTTTTTAATGCCTATCTCACTAGGATATATTTGTGTCGAGATAGGCATAGAGGTATGTAAATGAATTTCGTAGTTACAAAAATATTTAATTTAAAACACATATTAATTTGAATAGAATTAAAATAGAAAGGTGATTGGAAAGGTGGGTAAATCTTTTAACGAGATTTATCTTATAAATGTTGGAGGAGATGAAGTAAAGTAGTAAATTCTGTGTTATCTATTTAAGGAGTTAAATTTGGCAGGATTCTATTATTTTCATTTATTTTATATGGGTTAGGTCGTATGTGAATAGTTATTTCTGTCTATGTGTGATATATTTTACAGATGTTTGTAATAGTGTGGCGTCCAATACTTACGATCCATTTCTTTATATCTTGTTTGAATTTTGTCAAGGAGTCAGTTTGTCTGATCGTAGCTGGTAGTGTATTGTATAGTTTGCAAGCTATGTATTTAAAATTCTTTGTCTACAGGTGGTTTTGGACAGAGGAGTTTGGAGAAGTTCTTTGTTTTTGATTCGGGTATTTTGTATTGTTTGTTTAGCTTTGTATAGTGTTTTGTTGTTTTTATGTAAATTAACCAAGATGGATCTTGAGTAGAGCTGTTTTACGTCCATAATGTTGAAGGTATTGAAAATCGTATCAATGCTGGTAGTAAGCGGCAGTTCGAGAATTATTTTTCTGATTAGTTTTTGTGCTTTAATGATGGGGTCAATGGAACTGGAATTCTGAAGAAGCTAAAATTCCGTATTCGATGTGAGATTGGCACGATGAGTAAGTAATACACTATTTTTAAAAGTTCTAGGTTAAGGAAATTGCAAGTTTGTTTGAAAAAGTATATAGATAAGCCGATTTTGTTTGTAGTGTTTTGTATATGTTGCTTCCAATTTAGGTGTGTATCAAAGGTTAATTCTAAATATTTGATAATGTTTACTTGCTCTAGGCATGGGCAGTCGCAGTCCCGGTTTAGATATGAATTTTTACATTTGTGTATTTTTTTTAATGGTGGGGTTAGGTTTGACTTTGGGATATTGGTGAGACTAGACAATAAGTACTGTGCTTTCTGTATATTTAGAGTTAATGTGTTCGAGTCAAGCCAATATTTCACCTTTTGAATTCCTTCCTCCGCTTTGGAATATGCGGTAAGCCAGTCTTTCGCTTGGAAGAGTAGGACAGTGTCATCGGCGAAACTGACAATAGTGGTATCGATATCTAGGTTACATAACTCATTAAAATGACTTTATTGATCAAAAATTTTCTGGAATCATTTGAAGGATATCATTCACGTATCAAATACAATTTTCATTCAATTGTGGGTACAAATTTTTCTCTAATTGCGGAATTCTGAAAGTAGGTTAACTATGTTTTTATTTTTTTATTGCCGTTAACCACTCAGGCCTCTGGCGTATCCTCTCAGAATTTGCGTGTATTTCCGTTTTGAATCCAAATAAACGCGATATTTCTGAACGTATCTGAAAACTAAAAACTGTTTTTGAATGGTGACGAAATATACTTTCAAATCTATTATTAGCAGTAGACATATCATTTTTGAAACATGTAGTGTATCTAAAAAGCTTCTGGCTTTTAGACATAGATGGCAGTGATAAGAATTGTCCTTAGATTCCGCTAGACGGCATGTAGCTTAGTACCTAAGATGATCACCAGAGGATCGAAGAGCTCAGAGAAAAAACGCTCTCATCAGAACTAGGAAGTTAGGTCGACTAACGAGGTCAATATTGTATACGCGACGTATTTAATAAATTCAGACAAAGATCAAGAATCTATTTATTCCAAGAAGTAATCTCCATTAAAGGTGAATCTGAGAATCTGTTAGTGTTTCTCCCAAATTACAGAACACTATAAAACATATTTTTGAATGCAAACATAAAATAGTTTTAAACATGGCTCACCCAACGTTCTTGTGAAAATAAATACATTTTTTGGTTAACAAATGTATTATAAACATTACCGTAACCTTACTTTTTGTCATTTCATAAAAAAATAATTAATAAAAAATTCACCACGAAATTCAGTTTCAATTTTTTTTTTCAAATTGCGTTCGGAAACTTTGGTTTTATAGAGGTGTACATTTTAATTCTTCTGTGATTAACTTCTAGATTTTTAATTAAAGCGCGGTCTTTTCTCTTTCTAAGCCCTCCGTTTATATCATATTTTACCATGGCAGTAAGGTAGAAGACACAACGATTTCTCTGAGACCATACGAGCTGTTCCCAAAAGTGGTCAGTTTAGCCTAAGGGGAATAAATCCAAGCTCATGTGATCTGGTTTATGTAAATGAGAATTAGTCGTACCTTGGTGATTTGATTATAGGGTTAATATTCTGTATGTCAAGGTATTAAGGCCCGGTCTTATGCATATCCAATTATGCAAGCCGCTCCGAGAGTTGTTGAGGCGTCCTGTTTGTCAATATTCTACCTCTAATAATTACCTACAAAATTTATTACTGTTTTTACTTTAGACCAGAGTAGGGTACTTATGAAATATACAGAGATGAACTAAAGTGTGCGAGAACCCTTCAAAAGTTCGGAATACGCACGGAATACCGACGTATTCCATTCGATAAATATGCGAACTCATGTACAAAATAGATAATTACTTGGATGCTCTCAGGCCGCAGAATTGGTTAGAAAAATTGGCTTTAGAGAGGGTCTATTTTTTCTGACGTCAGTTTAGACACTAACTACGCTGTGAAAGTCGTGATCGAACAGCAGCCAGCTCTTCTGGGGAGCCCTCGAGTGCCTCTCGTATTATTTATTTTGTTTAAGTTTGCTTCGAGTAAAATCAAATGTAATTTTTAGGTCTTTTAACTCCAACGATAAATCCAAGGTAGATCAAAGATAAATTTATTGGCAAGAATATACAACAATCAAATCTAAATAAATCCTGAAATCCCCCCAACGGACCGATAATATAACGTTTCCTTTAAAAGGCAAACTAATGCAGAAGAGAGAGAAAATAATTAATTCATCCTATTTATAAACTTACTACAGGGTCCATTGGAGAGGGAAGACTATAGCCACTCCTGACATCTATGTGAAAAAACCCGAACTACAACTATGCCTGACATCTCTGTCGAGAGCGGAGAAACATTTCACCCCTTACCCAACTAAATACTAGTTTTATTTTTGAACATATTTGGTACAATAATTTACATTTTACAATATAATTTGATAATGTTGGCATCACTTGGTGGCTTACCTGTGCTGAAGTCCCTATTTTATAATACAAAATTCAACAAGATGAAGTATACAATAAATTTTAATTAAATATGTACATAATAATGTGTGTTTTATAATGGTAATGTTTATTATTTTATGTTATAATTTTTTTGTAATTTTTTTTACATTAGCACCACAGAGGAGGCTCTGAGGAAAATAATTCCCCTTAGGGCCTATGACATCTTTTGAGATGCTGTGTGGAGGGTCTTTTTAGGAAAGGAAGGAGAGGAAGTTCTGGGAAAGAAAATAATGTTAGGGGTGGGTAGGAATCTGGGGTCAGTGTGTCCAGGAGAGACGGCCGTATGAATCCATCCCTCCCACTGCGGTGCAAGTCGATGTTCCGAAGTCAATGGGACCCCCTCAACCATTCTCTCCCGATCCGGCCTGCCACGCAGCTGTTAAGCAGACGCATCCGCCGCCAAGACCCGGTCAAATCTCACCCTATGAACCTGGGTTTCTTCTTTGTGTGCCATATCAGGTCCCCCCAACGTTGGCGATCACTCTTGAAAATGTCTCTCTGTCTTGCGCTGCCCTAATAGCTCCTCCACACTTCTAATGCCGGTCCACTCTCGTATATTTCGCAGCCAAGACATTTGTCTCCTACCAGGCCCTCGGCGACCCTCTGTATCAGGGTTTCCCAACCAGTGGTCCGCGAGAAGTCTGAATAAAAAAAATCGGAACAATATTCAGTTTATCATTATTGTACCTTGTGGTCAGTGACCATTACGGTATTCCGTTTCGCCCCACCCCATCCTTCCCCGTTCTACCCCCTCCGTTGTGGTAAATATTCTGCTAGAATCCGTCCCACTATATCCAATTACGCCCCTCACGTTGTGCTATCCGTCCTGGGTGCCTACGTGGGCTAGCCAACGTGGTGTCACCCCGTCACCCCCCAATGAAGTTGACAAACACAAATTTCGACTTCCTAAAAAATTAGTCCGTCCTGGGGGGGTGGCGGGGGAGGGGGGGGGGGGGGAGGGGGGAGGGGAGGGGGGGAGGAGGGGGGGGGGGGGAGGGGGGAGGGGGGGGTGGGGGGGAGGTGGGGGGGTTAAACCCTGTCGGGTAGCACCCGGGGCGTCGCCCCCTTCGCTATGCCACTACTTGTGGTCCGTGTCGAAAAAATAAACGTACAAGTGGTCTCTGATCAGAAAAAGGTTGGGAACCACTGCTCTATATGAACCTGGGCACCCCCTACTAAATGACCAAACGTAGCGAACCACTTGGGGTGGCCTATGGCAGAGGTGTTGGTTATCCAATAAATGGTTCTCGGGGCGGCGGTACTCATACCCGCCTCCCAAATACAAAGAATCTAATCCTGCTTTTTTATTCTTTAGTCCATTTCTTTAAATTTTGTATCTGATTTTTTGTTTTCCTCGATAAAAGTGAATCCTGTATCAAAGTGAAAGATTATTGAATTTTTTTTTGCCTGGTATTTATGGTGTCGTTGTTCAAAGCTTGCATTTACCGTCGGAGTTATAATGTTTTCTTTTTACGCTTGTCTATCTGGTCTGTTAGAAATAGATCATGTTTGTTGAAATTTGTTTTTGGGTCAAAAAGTACATAGTTTGGTAATGTTTAACGTACAATTAGCGTTAGTACAGTACATCAAATATGTTGAATATTTGGTTTATATCAGTCAGTCGATTTATTTTATGTATTACCTTTAGAATGGTTTTCTGTGCGATTTCCCTATGATCGGTAGCTGAGTTTGGTATTATTATTATTTGTATTCTTAGTTTGCATTGTTTATATTCTTATTCGTATCATACATACCTACCTTTTATTTATGCTAATTTAACAATACGAATAAGATGCCTATGGAGAGAGCTTTTCGACGAAGAAGAACTTTTTAGAAATCCAAGCTGCAGCTAACAGGCATCGTTTATCATTATAATAAATCTAACAGAGGAACGGGATTATATTGTGTATTTGAATAAGACTCACATTTTTTTTAATACGTTTTCAAAACTTTCATTTGGATGAGAATAAATTACAAAGGTGAATATTTTCTTCAGCAAATTTCTTAGAAAAAAATCTATTTCGCAAACAGATCTCGTAACGATTTCAAAGAAATTTTATATTTTTAGGTAATTCTCCCGTAATCCAATGTTGATCATGCCAGCGTTATTCAATCGGGGGTACGCAAGAAAATTAATTATGCTTAGTACTTATTTGAGCTATTGTGCGCTTTTATCATTATCGTGACGTTTCATGAATACGGTACCGTGACGGCAAAAAAAGCAATAAACGTACGTTTCTTACCACTATAATGCTGTAGCTCTTTCTTACGCATAAAATAATGGTGAGACACACAAAATACGTTTGACTGTTTCCTCCAAAGTACTCCTTTTTACAACGGGAATTGCGTTTCATTTTTTTAATATATGTGAGGGAGGTGTGTGATAATAATTGTATGTTCCCTTTGAGGGGTGTTCATACGTTCACCGTTTGTCTCATTTTTAACTTTTTTATTTAGTTTTGAAGAAAGAGTTGCAGCATTATATGTTTAAGAACAAAAGCAAAACCATCAGCGAATTTTTGGAATTCACTCACACTTCAATATTATCCATGTAACTATATTCCATATTTTTAAAATTATCATCACGGCTGTGGACCTCCTTCTTACAACATGGTTCTCTTCAAGACCAATGTTCCTCTCCTCAAAAAGACTCTCCACACAGCATCTTAGATGACGTACGCCCTTGGGGAAATTATTTTCCTCTGGGCCTACTATGTGGAGTTAATATAAAAAAATATATATACCAGCAAGTTTTTCACGATGGTTCCTGCCAAGATTTGATGACCTTAATGTACTTAGCTATTTTTTTTTAATTTGTTTGGTTGACTATGACTATGTGTGATTTTGTTATGTACCTTTATTGCTAAAAATTCAGAGTTTTGTCCAAAGGTAGAATTACACATAAGTATATTTAGTATGTCTATTTGCTTGGCTCTAGTTTTATTACATTTTATGCAAATTCAGATTTATCCGGATGGCTGACTTTGCAGGTTCGAAATTGTTATCAGATGGTTCTGTCTGACCTTTGTACACGTTATGACATCCCTAGTAGCTGAATTTATAAACTCCATCTCTCTCAAGAGAGATAAAATCAGCTGCTCGGCATGTGACAAGTTGTACATAGGCCAGACAGAACGGACCATCTCCAAAGGGATCTCGGAACGCTTTCCTGCGTGCACGAATTGGGCGCCAGAATAATAATAACTCGTACATACATTATGAGCCTACCAAAACAAGGATACTGATCCTCGGGGGTACGCAAAAAAGGAAGTAGAATATCTCTGGTTCTCTGTGTCTTCTCGAAATGATCTTTATTATTTCATTCGCCTGGGGAAAAGCCTGTCTCCATTCATAAAAATACCTTCTTTAGCCTAGGATCTCCGACGGAAAATGAATATTGGATTAAATAATCCCACCTAAAAAAATAATGATGCGACGTCGTATTTTTGTTTTCTTTTATATTTATGTTTACAATTTTTTTACAAAAAAATTAGAAAATAATGTGTCCTTACTGGGGTACCCCATTTTAAGGTCTCATTATATATGGTTACGTATTTGAATTATAAGTAAATACCTATCTCAAAATATTACGATATCTAGAAGAAAACATAATACGAGCATTAATGTTTATTTGATTGCAAAATTGTATCTATATTCTTCCTTCCCGTCTTCATAATCCATATTGCTTCTTTTGAAGTCGGTTATTTTTTTATTAGTTTTTATTACAAGAAGGAGGATATTAAATAATTTTGTAGAGAAATATAGTATATTCTTTATCCAAAAATCATTTTAGTTATAGGTTGGGGGAATGTATGTTGTAATGTGGATCGGCGCTAATTTGTCTGTGTAAAATTCTGGTTGTGATTGCGTAAATTATATTATCTTTTGTATGTTCAGTGAAATTAAATTCAGGGTTTTAAAAACATAGTCCGTAGGAGTTCTGATGGGAATCACATGAGCTTCCCCATTCGACAAGATCATATTATTACAGATGAGATTGGATTAATGCGTTATAAATTTTAATTAGTTGTTCTTTATCTAAAATGTTTCCTATTGTTTTGAAAAAATATGTTGAATTTTTAATTTGTTGCTCTCATTTTATCGAATGGTCTTTCTAATAACCAAGTGACTGCTCCAAACAATTTATTAAATCTAACTATTTTATTGAGAACTAGCTTTTACACGCGGCTTCGCTCGCATGGTATTAGGGGTAAACTACTCCAAAAAGAATTTTCCCACGGGAATGATATTATGGTTTTTCTGGGATAAAAAGTAGGGGGTCATTTTCCAGTCCTCCAATCGTCTTTTTTTTAAATCACGTCTATCGGTCACTCCATTTACATTATTATAGCGAGTTCCCGACATGCGTTGCTATGTCACTTAATAAAGAAATTATTTCTCTCCTCGTGTTTTTTCCCATTCGTCCCGTTCACCTTCCGTCTCTCCTTCCTCTCCCACATCCCCTTCACCTCTCGCGTTTCCACACCGCCTTCCCTCTACCCACTCCCCTCGCCCGCTCCCCCCGTCCCGCGAACCCCCTCCCGATTTCCCTTCCCCCATCCCTAGTTTCCCTCCCCCCTACAGTGAACTCCCCTCCCGAGAATTCCCCTCCCCCATCCCGGATCCCCCCCCCCCCCCCCCCCCCCCCTCCCTCATTCCATACATTTATTCCCGGTACATTCAGTTTTCAAAAAAGTTGAAAAAAAAATTTGCATTAATTTCATAATGCCAGAGCTTATCATTAAATACAGAAATCTTACAAATATAAATATGCGGGCATGCACACATCAAATCCTCAAAGTTTCATCGCAATCGGATTAACGGTTAGCGATGCATAATTTCATGATGCCAGAACTCACTATGTATATGTATATAAACCATCGCGGGCATGCGCACATCAAATCCCCAAAGTTTCATCGCAATCGGATGAATGGTTTAGCATCGTATACGCCCATACAAACATACAAACCCCGAAACAAACATATTTTGATTTATATATATAGATATTAACGTACATTATTCCCTAATTAACTCCCCCCACTGGTACCCCTTCCATTCTTTCCCCAATTCTTCAGCCGTGTTAACATTCAGAATCGAAAAGTTAATTGAAATGACTTTCGCCGTGTTCATTGACTACTGAATACCTGGGTACTTCAATTAATTTGTTCCTTTCCAATCAATTTATAGCTACCAGTGGTGTACCACAAGGGTCTCATTTAGGCCCAATTTTATTTTTACTGTTTATAAACGATATTGTTGATATATTTGATAAAGATGTAAACGTGTTGCTTTTTGCAGATGATTTGAAAATTTTTAAAATAATTAAAACGGCCGAAGATTGTATCTGTCTACAAAATAATTTAAACAAGTTAATAAATTGGTGTTCTCTTAACAAAATTTTTCTGAACATAACTAAGTGTCATTCAATAAGATTTTACAGAATAAGTCAACCAATAATTCATCCGTATGTACTTACAACTCTACCCTTACCTCTGTCGAAGAAATTAATGACCTGGGAATAATTTTCGACTCTAAATTAAAGTTTATATCCCATATAAACACAATCTGATAATAAAGGAATAATAATGCTATATTATAAAGAAATATGAAATGAAATAAAATAAAAAATAAAATAAAAAGCAGTTTCTGTAATAATAATTGGATAATTTGTAGAGCGCCGTTTTTGTGAAAAATCACTTCATGGGCGCTTTAGCTAATTTAAGGGTCAGCTATGAAAGTTATCACAAATTTAATGTTTAGTAATAAAAATGTTCACTAATTTAAGGGTCAGCAATAAAAGTTATAATTAATTTATTGGACAGCAATAAAAGTTATTACTAATTTAAGGGTCAGCAATTAAATTAATCTCTAATTTAAGGGTTAACTATATTCACAAATTTAATATTCAGCAATAATGTTTATCATTTATTTAAGGGTCAGCAATAAAAATTATTACTAATTTAAGGGTCAGCAATAAAAGTTATCACAAATTTAATGTTCAGCGATAAATTTTTTTTTTACTAATTTAAGGGTCAGTAATAAAATGTATTTCTTATTTGAGGGTCAACTATAAAAATTATCACGAATTTATTGTTAAGCAATAAAAAAATGTACTTATTTAAGAGATAGCAATAAAAGTTATCACTAATTTAAGGGAGAGCAATAAAAGTAATCACTAATTAAGGGAAAGCCGTAAAAGTTATCACTATTAAAAGTCAGCAATAAAATTTATCACTAATTAATAGCACTCAAAAATACACTTTGTAAATTTTCCAAGACAAGGACTATGTACATTGTGTAGGGGTAGTTGCAAAAATGTCTTCTAAAGGTATCCTGTGAGTTAAATTCTTTATAATCTAATCTTTTAAATTTTTCGTTGAATATTACCATTCTTATAATCTGAACTTCGGATTAAAAGTTTTACATCCAAGTTAAACCATTACCTCAAACTATTACAATCGAAACGTCGAATAGCCAGGTCCTTTCGAACCTTTTTTTCCCGTATCCTTCCCCTATCCATTACCTTCAGCCTCACAACGTATCCCAATTGAGAATGCCATAGTTTCACTGGTTGAGAACAGTTGGGAGTCTTTTGCAGTCTTGTTGCAGTTAACTAAACGTAGGTACGACTCGCTCAACTGTTTTTATTCATCCAACAATAATTATTCAATCTTCACGGCACGGCGGCCACGGTAGGTACTTCCGGGCGACCGACATGGTCAAACTACCACCGCTGTTTTGGCGCTTTATTGTTCTATTTTCTCTTTTATTTATTCAATAAACGAATAAAAACAAAACAATTAATGCACCGTTAACCGGAGCTGTCGTGCGAGGTAAAACCATTTTGGGCGCGTGGAAAATTAGAAGGAATATGATGCGTGCAATTTTCGGCAATCAAAAAAAATTACAGCAAAAATGGACATATCGGGTTTTTTTATGTTACATGGAATAATCGCTCCGGAAACATTATTTTGGACAAATAACGTGAACATTAAGAGCGTTTTAACCAGCCAGCGGACGAAAATCCACATTTCGTCGAAAGTTGTTCTTACGATCGTGCAGGGCGGTTACAATGAGAAAGATTAATTATTCTCCATACCAGCTTTTTTAAATTATAACTCAATATCGAATTTATTTCAATTCAAATTAGCTTTAATTTATACCTTCATCCAAAAATGCTGAAAGGCGTGATGACAAAACTATTAAAATAATGTACTTTTTGTAGTTATTTTTTGATTATAAGTATTTATCATTTTTCAATAATGTCTAAATTTAATAAGAATGTTAAAAAAATCTGAAATATATTAGTTTGTAAGTGCGCAAATAAATACACAAACGGACCAATTTTCGCCAAGAAACACATGTACGTACATATTTTTTAATGATTTTATTGAAACTAAAATTAAAATTCTAAAACATACGTTTGCTAGATAATGTATTGATTTATTTTACTGCATGATTTTATTATTTGAAATGGGTGTGGTATAATACAAAAACTTTTTTGAAAATTGAACAAATCTGCCAACGACCTATGGAATAACCTTATTATACTAAAAATTTAAAAAATTTCTGAAAATTTATTACATACGAATTCTAGATAAAAGAACAATCTTTCGAAATCCATTTATAATTTTTTGTGGAAAAGAGTCAATACGTCTAAAAACTTTTTTGAAAATGACGTATTTCCGGTTTTCTCTGGTAATGCCCTCTTAACTCTTTGTGGGCCAGCTAATTCTATTTTCATCAAAACTTACTTATTTTTGAAAAATGATGCTTTTTTTTATTGTACGGCGTGCGAGTTTTTTTTGTTGTTTATTTATCTATAAAAACTATATGTACATTGGGTTTTTTAATGCCTATCTCACTAGGATATATTTGTGTCGAGATAGGCATAGAGGTATGTAAATGAATTTCGTAGTTACAAAAATATTTAATTTAAAACACATATTAATTTGAATAGAATTAAAATAGAAAGGTGATTGGAAAGGTGGGTAAATCTTTTAACGAGATTTATCTTATAAATGTTGGAGGAGATGAAGTAAAGTAGTAAATTCTGTGTTATCTATTTAAGGAGTTAAATTTGGCAGGATTCTATTATTTTCATTTATTTTATATGGGTTAGGTCGTATGTGAATAGTTATTTCTGTCTATGTGTGATATATTTTACAGATGTTTGTAATAGTGTGGCGTCCAATACTTACGATCCATTTCTTTATATCTTGTTTGAATTTTGTCAAGGAGTCAGTTTGTCTGATCGTAGCTGGTAGTGTATTGTATAGTTTGCAAGCTATGTATTTAAAATTCTTTGTCTACAGGTGGTTTTGGACAGAGGAGTTTGGAGAAGTTCTTTGTTTTTGATTCGGGTATTTTGTATTGTTTGTTTAGCTTTGTATAGTGTTTTGTTGTTTTTATGTAAATTAACCAAGATGGATCTTGAGTAGAGCTGTTTTACGTCCATAATGTTGAAGGTATTGAAAATCGTATCAATGCTGGTAGTAAGCGGCAGTTCGAGAATTATTTTTCTGATTAGTTTTTGTGCTTTAATGATGGGGTCAATGGAACTGGAATTCTGAAGAAGCTAAAATTCCGTATTCGATGTGAGATTGGCACGATGAGTAAGTAATACACTATTTTTAAAAGTTCTAGGTTAAGGAAATTGCAAGTTTGTTTGAAAAAGTATATAGATAAGCCGATTTTGTTTGTAGTGTTTTGTATATGTTGCTTCCAATTTAGGTGTGTATCAAAGGTTAATTCTAAATATTTGATAATGTTTACTTGCTCTAGGCATGGGCAGTCGCAGTCCCGGTTTAGAGATGAATTTTTACATTTGTGTATTTTTTTTAATGGTGGGGTTAGGTTTGACTTTGGGATATTGGTGAGACTAGACAATAAGTACTGTGCTTTCTGTATATTTAGAGTTAATGTGTTCGAGTCAAGCCAATATTTCACCTTTTGAATTCCTTCCTCCGCTTTGGAATATGCGGTAAGCCAGTCTTTCGCTTGGAAGAGTAGGACAGTGTCATCGGCGAAACTGACAATAGTGGTATCGATATCTAGGTTACATAACTCATTAAAATGACTTTATTGATCAAAAATTTTCTGGAATCATTTGAAGGATATCATTCACGTATCAAATACAATTTTCATTCAATTGTGGGTACAAATTTTTCTCTAATTGCGGAATTCTGAAAGTAGGTTAACTATGTTTTTATTTTTTTATTGCCGTTAACCACTCAGGCCTCTGGCGTATCCTCTCAGAATTTGCGTGTATTTCCGTTTTGAATCCAAATAAGCGCGATATTTCTGAACGTATCTGAAAACTAAAAACTGTTTTTGAATGGTGACGAAATATACTTTCAAATCTATTATTAGCAGTAGACATATCATTTTTGAAACATGTAGTGTATCTAAAAAGCTTCTGGCTTTTAGACATAGATGGCAGTGATAAGAATTGTCCTTAGATTCCGCTAGACGGCATGTAGCTTAGTACCTAAGATGATCACCAGAGGATCGAAGAGCTCAGAGAAAAAACGCTCTCATCAGAACTAGGAAGTTAGGTCGACTAACGAGGTCAATATTGTATACGCGACGTATTTAATAAATTCAGACAAAGATCAAGAATCTATTTATTCCAAGAAGTAATCTCCATTAAAGGTGAATCTGAGAATCTGTTAGTGTTTCTCCCAAATTACAGAACACTATAAAACATATTTTTGAATGCAAACATAAAATAGTTTTAAACATGGCTCACCCAACGTTCTTGTGAAAATAAATACATTTTTTGGTTAACAAATGTATTATAAACATTACCGTTACCTTACTTTTTGTCATTTCATAAAAAAATAATTAATAAAAAATTCACCACGAAATTCAGTTTCAATTTTTTTTTTCAAATTGCGTTCGGAAACTTTGGTTTTATAGAGGTGTACATTTTAATTCTTCTGTGATTAACTTCTAGATTTTTAATTAAAGCGCGGTCTTTTCTCTTTCTAAGCCCTCCGTTTATATCATATTTTACCATGGCAGTAAGGTAGAAGACACAACGATTTCTCTGAGACCATACGAGCTGTTCCCAAAAGTGATCAGTTTAGCCTAAGGGGAATAAATCCAAGCTCATGTGATCTGGTTTATGTAAATGAGAATTAGTCGTACCTTGGTGATTTGATTATAGGGTTAATATTCTGTATGTCAAGGTATTAAGGCCCGGTCTTATGCATATCCAATTATGCAAGCCGCTCCGAGAGTTGTTGAGGCGTCCTGTTTGTCAATATTCTACCTCTAATAATTACCTACAAAATTTATTACTGTTTTTACTTTAGACCAGAGTAGGGTACTTATGAAATATACAGAGATGAACTAAAGTGTGCGAGAACCCTTCAAATGTTCGGAATACGCACGGAATACCGACGTATTCCATTCGATAAATATGCGAACTCATGTACAAAATAGATAATTACTTGGATGCTCTCAGGCCGCAGAATTGGTTAGAAAAATTGGCTTTAGAGAGGGTCTATTTTTTCTGACGTCAGTTTAGACACTAACTACGCTGTGAAAGTCGTGATCGAACAGCAGCCAGCTCTTCTGGGGAGCCCTCGAGTGCCTCTCGTATTATTTATTTTGTTTAAGTTTGCTTCGAGTAAAATCAAATGTAATTTTTAGGTCTTTTAACTCCAACGATAAATCCAAGGTAGATCAAAGATAAATTTATTGGCAAGAATATACAACAATCAAATCTAAATAAATCCTGAAATCCCCCCAACGGACCGATAATATAACGTTTCCTTTAAAAGGCAAACTAATGCAGAAGAGAGAGAAAATAATTAATTCATCCTATTTATAAACTTACTACAGGGTCCATTGGAGAGGGAAGACTATAGCCACTCCTGACATCTATGTGAAAAAACCCGAACTACAACTATGCCTGACATCTCTGTCGAGAGCGGAGAAACATTTCACCCCTTACCCAACTAAATACTAGTTTTATTTTTGAACATATTTGGTACAATAATTTACATTTTACAATATAATTTGATAATGTTGGCATCACTTGGTGGCTTACCTGTGCTGAAGTCCCTATTTTATAATACAAAATTCAACAAGATGAAGTATACAATAAATTTTAATTAAATATGTACATAATAATGTGTGTTTTATAATGGTAATGTTTATTATTTTATGTTATAATTTTTTTGTAATTTTTTTTACATTAGCACCACAGAGGAGGCTCTGAGGAAAATAATTCCCCTTAGGGCCTATGACATCTTTTGAGATGCTGTGTGGAGGGTCTTTTTAGGAAAGGAAGGAGAGGAAGTTCTGGGAAAGAAAATAATGTTAGGGGTGGGTAGGAATCTGGGGTCAGTGTGTCCAGGAGAGACGGCCGTATGAATCCATCCCTCCCACTGCGGTGCAAGTCGATGTTCCGAAGTCAATGGGACCCCCTCAACCATTCTCTCCCGATCCGGCCTGCCACGCAGCTGTTAAGCAGACGCATCCGCCGCCAAGACCCGGTCAAATCTCACCCTATGAACCTGGGTTTCTTCTTTGTGTGCCATATCAGGTCCCCCCAACGTTGGCGATCACTCTTGAAAATGTCTCTCTGTCTTGCGCTGCCCTAATAGCTCCTCCACACTTCTAATGCCGGTCCACTCTCGTATATTTCGCAGCCAAGACATTTGTCTCCTACCAGGCCCTCGGCGACCCTCTGTATCAGGGTTTCCCAACCAGTGGTCCGCGAGAAGTCTGAATAAAAAAAATCGGAACAATATTCAGTTTATCATTATTGTACCTTGTGGTCAGTGACCATTACGGTATTCCGTTTCGCCCCACCCCATCCTTCCCCGTTCTACCCCCTCCGTTGTGGTAAATATTCTGCTAGAATCCGTCCCACTATATCCAATTACGCCCCTCACGTTGTGCTATCCGTCCTGGGTGCCTACGTGGGCTAGCCAACGTGGTGTCACCCCGTCACCCCCCAATGAAGTTGACAAACACAAATTTCGACTTCCTAAAAAATTAGTCCGTCCTGGGGGGGAGGGGGGGGGGAGGGGGGGGGGGGGAGGGGGGGAGGGGGGGGAGGGGGGAGGGGGGAGGGGGGGGTGGGGGGGGAGGTGGGGGGGGTTAAACCCTGTCGGGTAGCACCCGGGGCGTCGCCCCCTTCGCTATGCCACTACTTGTGGTCCGTGTCGAAAAAATAAACGTACAAGTGGTCTCTGATCAGAAAAAGGTTGGGAACCACTGCTCTATATGAACCTGGGCACCCCCTACTAAATGACCAAACGTAGCGAACCACTTGGGGTGGCCTATGGCAGAGGTGTTGGTTATCCAATAAATGGTTCTCGGGGCGGCGGTACTCATACCCGCCTCCCAAATACAAAGAATCTAATCCTGCTTTTTTATTCTTTAGTCCATTTCTTTAAATTTTGTATCTGATTTTTTGTTTTCCTCGATAAAAGTGAATCCTGTATCAAAGTGAAAGATTATTGAATTTTTTTTTGCCTGGTATTTATGGTGTCGTTGTTCAAAGCTTGCATTTACCGTCGGAGTTATAATGTTTTCTTTTTACGCTTGTCTATCTGGTCTGTTAGAAATAGATCATGTTTGTTGAAATTTGTTTTTGGGTCAAAAAGTACATAGTTTGGTAATGTTTAACGTACAATTAGCGTTAGTACAGTACATCAAATATGTTGAATATTTGGTTTATATCAGTCAGTCGATTTATTTTATGTATTACCTTTAGAATGGTTTTCTGTGCGATTTCCCTATGATCGGTAGCTGAGTTTGGTATTATTATTATTTGTATTCTTAGTTTGCATTGTTTATATTCTTATTCGTATCATACATACCTACCTTTTATTTATGCTAATTTAACAATACGAATAAGATGCCTATGGAGAGAGCTTTTCGACGATGAAGAACTTTTTAGAAATCCAAGCTGCAGCTAACAGGCATCGTTTATCATTATAATAAATCTAACAGAGGAACGGGATTATATTGTGTATTTGAATAAGACTCACATTTTTTTTAATACGTTTTCAAAACTTTCATTTGGATGAGAATAAATTACAAAGGTGAATATTTTCTTCAGCAAATTTCTTAGAAAAAAATCTATTTCGCAAACAGATCTCGTAACGATTTCAAAGAAATTTTATATTTTTAGGTAATTCTCCCGTAATCCAATGTTGATCATGCCAGCGTTATTCAATCGGGGGTACGCAAGAAAATTAATTATGCTTAGTACTTATTTGAGCTATTGTGCGCTTTTATCATTATCGTGACGTTTCATGAATACGGTACCGTGACGGCAAAAAAAGCAATAAACGTACGTTTCTTACCACTATAATGCTGTAGCTCTTTCTTACGCATAAAATAATGGTGAGACACACAAAATACGTTTGACTGTTTCCTCCAAAGTACTCCTTTTTACAACGGGAATTGCGTTTCATTTTTTTAATATATGTGAGGGAGGTGTGTGATAATAATTGTATGTTCCCTTTGAGGGGTGTTCATACGTTCACCGTTTGTCTCATTTTTAACTTTTTTATTTAGTTTTGAAGAAAGAGTTGCAGCATTATATGTTTAAGAACAAAAGCAAAACCATCAGCGAATTTTTGGAATTCACTCACACTTCAATATTATCCATGTAACTATATTCCATATTTTTAAAATTATCGTCACGGCTGTGGACCTCCTTCTTACAACATGGTTCTCTTCAAGACCAATGTTCCTCTCCTCAAAAAGACTCTCCACACAGCATCTTAGATGACGTACGCCCTTGGGGAAATTATTTTCCTCTGGGCCTACTATGTGGAGTTAATATAAAAAAATATATATACCAGCAAGTTTTTCACGATGGTTCCTGCCAAGATTTGATGACCTTAATGTACTTAGCTATTTTTTTTTAATTTGTTTGGTTGACTATGACTATGTGTGATTTTGTTATGTACCTTTATTGCTAAAAATTCAGAGTTTTGTCCAAAGGTAGAATTACACATAAGTATATTTAGTATGTCTATTTGCTTGGCTCTAGTTTTATTACATTTTATGCAAATTCAGATTTATCCGGATGGCTGACTTTGCAGGTTCGAAATTGTTATCAGATGGTTCTGTCTGACCTTTGTACACGTTATGACATCCCTAGTAGCTGAATTTATAAACTCCATCTCTCTCAAGAGAGATAAAATCAGCTGCTCGGCATGTGACAAGTTGTACATAGGCCAGACAGAACGGACCATCTCCAAAGGGATCTCGGAACGCTTTCCTGCGTGCACGAATTGGGCGCCAGAATAATAATAACTCGTACATACATTATGAGCCTACCAAAACAAGGATACTGATCCTCGGGGGTACGCAAAAAAGGAAGTAGAATATCTCTGGTTCTCTGTGTCTTCTCGAAATGATCTTTATTATTTCATTCGCCTGGGGAAAAGCCTGTCTCCATTCATAAAAATACCTTCTTTAGCCTAGGATCTCCGACGGAAAATGAATATTGGATTAAATAATCCCACCTAAAAAAATAATGATGCGACGTCGTATTTTTGTTTTCTTTTATATTTATGTTTACAATTTTTTTACAAAAAAATTAGAAAATAATATGTCCTTACTGGGGTACCCCATTTTAAGGTCTCATTATATATGGTTACGTATTTGAATTATAAGTAAATACCTATCTCAAAATATTACGATATCTAGAAGAAAACATAATACGAGCATTAATGTTTATTAGATTGCAAAATTGTATCTATATTCTTCCTTCCCGTCTTCATAATCCATATTGCTTCTTTTGAAGTCGGTTATTTTTTTATTAGTTTTTATTACAAGAAGGAGGATATTAAATAATTTTGTAGAGAAATATAGTATATTCTTTATCCAAAAATCATTTTAGTTATAGGTTGGGGGAATGTATGTTGTAATGTGGATCGGCGCTAATTTGTCTGTGTAAAATTCTGGTTGTGAATGCGTAAATTATATTTTCTTTTGTATGTTCAGTGAAATTAAATTCAGGGTTTTAAAAACATAGTCCGTAGGAGTTCTGATGGGAATCACATGAGCTTCCCCATTCGACAAGATCATATTATTACAGATGAGATTGGATTAATGTGTAATAAATTTTAATTAGTTGTTCTTTATCTAAAATGTTTCCTATTGTTTTGAAAAAATATGTTGAATTTTTAATTTGTTGCTCTCATTTTATCCAATGGTCTTTCTAATAACCAAGTGACTGCTCCAAACAATTTATTAAATCTAACTATTTTATTGAGAACTAGCTTTTACACGCGGCTTCGCTCGCATGGTATTAGGGGTAAACTACTCCATAAAGAATTTTCCCACGGGAATGATATTATGGTTTTTCTGGGATAAAAAGTAGGGGGTCATTTTCCGGTCCTCCAATCGTCTTTTTTTTTAAATCACGTCTATCGGTCACTCCATTTACATTATTATAGCGAGTTCCCGACATGCGTTGCTATGTCACTTAATAAAGAAATTATTTCTCTCCTCGTGTTTTTTCCCATTCGTCCCGTTCACCTTCCGTCTCTCCTTCCTCTCCCACATCCCCTTCCCCTCTCGCGTTTCCACTACCCACTCCCCTCGCCCGCTCCCCCCGTCCCGCGAACCCCCTCCCGATTTCCCTTCCCCCATCCCTAGTTTCCCTCCCCCCTACAGTGAACTCCCCTCCCGAGAGTTCCCCTCCCCCATCCCGGATTCCCCCCACCACCCCCCCCCCTCCCTCATTCCATACATTTATTCCCGGTACATTCAGTTTTCAAAAAAAGTTGAAAAAATTTTTTGCATTAATTTGATAATGCCAGAGCTTATCATTAAATATAGAAATCTTACAAATATAAATATGCGGGCATGCACACATCAAATCCTCAAAGTTTCATCGCAATCGGATTAACGGTTAGCGATGCATAATTTCATGATGCCAGAACTCACTATGTATATGTATATAAACCATCGCGGGCACGCGCACATCAAATCCCCAAAGTTTCATCGCAATCGGATGAATGGTGTTACGTTACGGAATTGATTCCCGTGCGAGCTAATAGCGAATTGACCCCTTACACAGGCCCTCCGCCCCCCTTTCCCCGCACCGCTCGACACAAGTAGCCAAGCGCCGAGCGGCTCCCAGCATTCATTCCTCGGCCGACCTTCGGCATAACAACTGTGTTCCCGTGATTGCGCT
This sequence comes from Limnephilus marmoratus, assembly GCA_917880885.1. Taxonomy (NCBI): domain Eukaryota; kingdom Metazoa; phylum Arthropoda; class Insecta; order Trichoptera; family Limnephilidae; genus Limnephilus; species Limnephilus marmoratus. The sequence goes on along the minus strand of OU862921.1, from coordinate 18,990,596 downwards.
CTCCGTAAACGCTCGCGATGTTTATTTTAATTGTGCATTGTGCTCCAGAGGCTCCCGCCTCCTCAGTACCTGTCTGCCGACCGCCTATCTCCTGCTTGTGAGTACCAATGAACCTTGCTACCCCTCTGTGTGCTAAGAACTGACATTTAAATTCACTAAACACGTGTAGAGAGAGTTGAGAGAAGCTCCCCCGTTATGATAGAATTAATTAGAGATAGCCAAATACTCATGTGTGTAGTGCCGATGCTGGCCTTTTGTAGAACCCTGTTCACCTTTAAATGAATAAAACCCTTTTTCGTGCATAACTACTGTGTTCTGATTGAGGAAGGAGACCTGGAGATTTTGAGGAAAGGAAGGGGAGTAGGAATTTACAAGCGAACCACAAACACTCGCCCTGGGTTTAAGAGGAACCTTGTTCGCGCCGGCTGTGTGAGCTAGCCGCTGGCCTGTTTATTGCATGTCCTTTCCAGGTTTTGGGTTTGGCGTTGGCCGCAAGTAGCGCCAATGCTAGCACTGTCGCCCGACGTGTGACAGTTTTTTTTCCTCCCTCTTCACGATCCCACAGTCTCGTTCTTCAATCATCAATTGTTTAAACTTTATAATGTATAATGTTTTGTCTCGTTATCCCCAATTTGTCTAGCATTTCCATCAAGAACCCCGGCGCGATTGTAACTTCGAATTGCAATTTAAATTATCACGGGCACGATTCCTTCATTTTCGAGTCGTCACTCGACAAAACATTATCACCGGTATTCCTACCTAAAGTGCTCAACCAAGAAAGTTGCCGTCGTGAATAATATAGTGTTTACAAGTGTCGACCGACTAAATTTGCTAGTTTCAAATACAAGATTAATAGTGGAAATGTACACAAATATTTAAAACAAAGTTATTCAACAATTAAAATCCTGTATATGATAAACCAATTACCCGCTTCGTTTCCCGAAAGTTAATTAACCAGTTTTTATTAATAAACTTATTCCGCAGAGTGCTGGTCTGTATTTGATATCGACATATTCTGCGGGTAGGGGACTATTTCGCAAAATACTGGCCTGTATATATAACGGCATATTTTGCAGCTTAAGGGAAACAAGTGGATTAAATTCTTTCTACCTTTTGACAATTGGGCATTTTTTTTGTACTTCTGTCGTCCGTTTCTCCCTTTTTCTTGCGCACCTATCATCTTTCATAAAGAAACAGACGACATAATTCGAAAAATGCCTAGTTCGCGTTGACGTCGATTCCTCGAAAGCTAACATTACAACCGTATACAATATCTGTATATAACTTGTTATGACGAAAGGAAGTTGGCGTGTAAATACCAATATTTGGTGAAGCTCAAATCAGGCTACAGTCTAGCCACGTAAATAAAAAAAAACTATTCCCCAAGACATTGTTGAATTATCAAACAAATACTTCCACGAAAACTTGTATAAAAGAAAAAATATTTCCTTCTTTTTCTGAAGAACCCCCCTTTGGAAAGTTAATGGAAATATTCTAAAAACATGTTCGTTTGAGGCGAACCTCGTTTCCGTTTTTTATTTTTTCTTTTCCGGACTTTTGCAAATTTGCAAACCTTTTTCAAAAACATCGGAATAAATTCTAAAAACGTGTTCCATTAAGATGAATCCCGGCCTGTGAAATTTTCATATCCAGACTTTGAAAATTTTCAACAAATTTCCAAAACATCTGGATTTTTTTCACAAAATCACGTTTTTTAAGGGAAACCGCTGCCCAAATTTTTCTCGTTTTTGGACTTGGAAAATTTTCAACAAATTTCCAAAACATCTGGATTTTTTCACAAAATCACGTTTTTTGAGGCAAACCCCTGCCCAAATTTTCAAATAAACCAAACACTTATAAAAAACGCGTTTTTTTTCAAAAACTTTTTGTAAAAATACGTCCCCAGTGGTCAATCTCTGCCCAATTTCTTTCCAATTGCGAGTCTAGTTCTCACTTTTTCCAACATAAGGTCACTCTAACACAATCCTATATACCATGGAAGTTCCTCAAGTTACGCTGGGTATAATCCCGCACGTCTTTACTTCAAGAAAGGAAGAATTACTACAGGCCCTGATAAATAGAAAGATTTCTCCTCGGAATAAATCCAAAAAATGCCTTACTCTATATGCTTCTTTCTACAACAAAAAATACATCAGGAGGTTGCAATTTCAACCGAAAGTCACCTCGGAAATCATCACTACCCCCCTCACAGTCTCCGAAGCAAAACCCTTGGTGGTGCAAGCCCAGGAACCAACAAAAATATACGATCTGACAACCTGGAAAACGAAATACAACGGACTCACGGATGTGGAGGATTTCATCAACAGAATAGAAGAAACAGCTCAAGTCAGAGGAATTCCCGAAAATATCCTACACAGAAATTTCATAGACCTCATCGCTCCTGAAATGCTTACCTGGCACAGGATACATAAGAGAAAAACAAACTCATGGAAGGAACTCAGGGCGGCACTTTTAACAAGTTTCGGAGAAAAAAAGGCCCAACATAGAATCAGGCTATCCTTACTCGCTATCAAGCAGCACTCCGGAGAGCCTGTCGCTAGATTCACGCAGAGGGCAGAGGCCATCAATATTAAGCTTGCCCAACCCGTTCCTGAAGTGGAACTCCTCCCAGTTTTGATCGACGGTCTCCTGCCCAGATACGAAAATATCATAACTTCCCAGAAAATTTCCACGCTGGAGCAACTTAAAGATGTCTGCCAGCTACTGGAGGCATACCAGGATCGAAAGAGGGACGAAAGATTCCCCAAGGAAAACTTTCACCCCAGCACTTCGTCCGGCATAAAACCAGAGCACAACGAAAAGTCCGTAAAGGTACCAGTAACTTTGCCTGGTCCGCAGAGACCGAGTCAGCATTCAACTCCCTGAAGGAAGCCCTTCAATCAGCCCCGGTACTGAATTGTCCTGACTTCAACCTCCCCTTTACGATCCACTCGGACGCATCAAACGTCGGAATCGGAGGAGTCCTCACTCAGAATTTTACGGACGGCGAACACCCCGTGGCATATTTCTCTCGCACCCTAAACAAGCACGAAAAAAACTACGGAATCACCGAGAGAGAATTATTACCAGTCATGGAATCCATTCAACATTTCCGCGGATACATTGAGGGCAGTAAGTTTACCGTGGTTACAGACCATAGCAGCCTAAAGTGGCTGATCTCGCTAGACAATCCCTCTGGAAGATTGGCTCGCTGGTCGTCCCGCCTATCCCAATATACCTTCGACGTCATCCACCGTAAAGGTGCAGATAATATCGTCCCGGATGCCCTTTCTAGAATCGAGATTGCAATTCTAAATGCCGAATTATCCAATTCTAGTCTCCCCACAAAGATATATGGTACCAAAAAATCTTCCAAGGATGCAGTAACAACCCACAAAAGTTTCCGAATTTTACAATTAAAAACGGACAATTATACCGCAACTGCAAGCCACCACTGTCAATCTTAGAGGATTATGCCTGGAAAATGGTAGTCCCTCTTGAAAATAGAGAACAGGTTATTATCAATAACCACAGTGCCGTAGATTCCATACACCCTGGAACCTTTAAAACATATAAAAAAATATCTCTAAGATATTATTGGCCTGGTCTATTCAAACAAGTTCGTTCATACATCTCCAAATGCGACATCTGTAAGGCATACAAACACAGTACGGCACCACCGTCTGGTCTAATGGGCAACCCCAAACGTGCCGATAGACCACTTCAATCCTTCTCAATGGACCTCATCGGACCTTTCCCTAGAAGCTACGCCGGTTACATGCATATTCTCAGTGTGGTGGATGTCTTTTCCAAATATCGCTGGTTGTTTCCTCTGAAAAAGGCGACCGCAGCAGCAATAACCAATCTATTAGAGAAGCATATTTTCATACCCTACGGTATTCCTCGTACTATAATATGCGACAATGGCAAACAATTTATAGCTTTAGAATTTAAAGAGTTTTTGTCTAAATATGGTATAAAGGATGTATTCTACAATACCCTTTACACCCCACAGAACAACACCGTCGAACGATACAACCAGACCATAAACACGGCTCTGGCAATTCTGGTTGGCAAGGACCAACGTACATGGTGCAAAAAATTAGACAAAATACAAGCAGCCATGAACAACACGGTGAACCTCGCTACAGGCTATACACCATTTTTTCTCAAACACGGCATGGAGCAAGTAGTTCACGGTTCATTACACCCTGACATTTGCCTTCCACCCACCCCTTCCTCCACAGCAGACCCCGCAGCAAATTACGCCCACCGCTTGGAGGAACTCTCCGCTATCTATAGTGAAGTAACAGACGCTCTACTATTGGCCCACCAAAAGAGCGCCGACAGGTATAACCTTCGCAGAAAGCACGTCACGTTCAAGGAAGAAGACATCGTTTGGAGAAGAAACAACACTTTGTCGCAAGGTGCGCTGTACTTCTCTGCCAAATTGGCACCTCGCTTTGTAAAAACGAAAGTTCTAAAAAAGATCTCAGACCTCGTTTATCGATTGTCTGACATCTCTGGTAAACACATCGGAAATTACCATGTGAAAGAAATTGTAAAAATTGGGAAAACGGAATCAGTAAATTCCATCACATCAAGTTCTCAGGCGTTATCAAATTGGCAAAACATGCATCTTGTTAACCCTGATCATCATTACGCCCCTGACCTCTCTTGGCCAGTCGTCAATCAGTGCGATGCGGTCTCTTTAAAAGTCTTATAATTCTTGTCATAAATGACGTGAGTTACTTGTAAATATTAAATGTAAATAATCACCCATATGGGCATTCGTAAGGTAATCCTTACACCCGAAGGCACATTAATGTCAACGGTAGCCTAACTCCTGTACATTCTTTTTCTTTTTGCATAATTTTATATGTTCTTGTACATCCTGCGTGCCTTGCCTGCTGTACCACAAGAGCACCTCTTGGGGCACCGTTTTCATACTTGTATGCATCCTCTTCCTGAAATTGATCACTTCGGAAAGGGCCTCCTTTTCCTCCTACCATCAATGGTTCCGGAAAACTCTTGCTCCAAGACGTCGCTTTCCTTTTCACAATTCTTGCAGCATCCGCGCGTTTTTTTTCTCACCTCATCGCCTCATCTTGTCATATCACCTTTTTTTAATTGTTTTGTGTCGGGTTTTTGTCGTACCAGTACGTCCCTACCCTAATGTTGTAAATATAAAATCTTAAGTGCAAGTCTGTATAATAACCATTGGTTTCAGACCATTGCCGCAGCTCACTACTATGGTCACAGCACCATATTGTAAGAATGTCGCGACGATTTCCGTTATAATAGGAAATCCTCCCGTTTTTTCTTTTTTCTTTTTCCTCTTCACCCCATCCTAACACATTCATAGTAATGTTGTATATTGGGGATCGTTTCGAATACACCAAATGTACACACCTATCAGGTCACATTCGCTGGATTCGAAACAATTCAAGGGCAACCTTGTTGCTACTTGTGGTTTTTCTTCTTTTTCCAAAAATTAGAATGGCGCTCAACCCAATTGCTCTATTTTTTCCAGAATCGTATTTTGTCGGATTCTGAGAAAAATATTTGTTATAAAAGTGACAATACGTTTCGTCCCTTCATTAACATTGTTCTTTGTACATATACAACTTCATTATGAGGTACAATATTTTATCATGACATCAGTTTCTTTTGTCCTTTATTGCACCATTATTTTTGTTTGAAGTTTAAAATCTTGGCCAGATCTTCAATAAAATTTGTGTTTATCGCCTTTTGGCAAGTCTTGTAACGTATGCTAATATGAAATTATTAAGCTACAGCAGTGCCGTATTAATTACATCATTGCAAACCGCCGTCTGTATTGAATGGGGACCCACATTTTCGAACGTAAACTTTTGTAACATTATAGGCGCGAGCCTTACAATATCTACTATTATAGGTGTGAACCTTACAATATCCACTGCTATAGATGCGAATCTCATAATATCTTTGTGTTTTTACACGTCACGGGGAGTCCGTCATAACTACTCATTGTTTGCTCGTCAACACAGGGTTGTTGATCGAGAGGGTGATTTATCTCATTAAATTGTTTTAAATGCCTATTGGGTTACTGTCTTTCAATACTGGGCAAAATTTGTTGTAAATCGTTCATTCCTGTCACGTGAGACGTGAAAACGTGACAATATCTACCATCATAGGAGAGATCCTCAAAACATCCGTCATGATACGAGAAGTTCGTTATAATTACTTTATACTCTTAACTAAATGTTATTGAGTTGGTCGTGTGTCTTTTGGCATGAGAACCGCCCCTTTTTGGTCGTGTGTCTTTTGGCATGAGAACCGCTTTGTTATAACTGTGTACTTATATAATCTGTGCACCAAACGTGAAGACGTTACAATACTCACCATGAGTCGTGCGAACGAAATAATATCTACCCCATGTTTGTGTGACCTACCAAGTGTAGATCACACGCCTTTTATTTTCTGTTATCAGAAAATTATTGCTTTTGCAGCAGAGTACTCATTAACATGCCCGTGGACTTCCTGTCACAAGAACCCAGGAACTATCTACTATCTCAAAAGGACTAATCATACGCTTCACTCATGATTATGGGGCATCGTGTCGTAGGAGTTAAGTTGATGGACACAAAAAACACCTAACTCGTTGTCTGGGAGACGAACAAGAAAACCCCCCAGGTTTGTGAGATTTGAGCAAGGGTCTGTCATTTCTCGCAAACAAGTAGGAGAATAAAACGACCCTCTAATCTTCTACCCAATACACGTGGAGGATTAGACTCTTTTATGTCAGTGTATTCCTTTTGTCCCACACTACCAAATGGTATTGTAATGTGCCAGGATAACTGCTGTAGACCTTGTTTCACCTTCCACTCAGAGGTCGAATTTCGGAAATAGCCGAGTCCTCAGCAGTTTTCTTCGTTCAAATGTTCCCAATTGTCACCCTTTCCCTTCCTCGAAATTATCCGTGAATGGGGATATATGCGTTACGCACTTGGCGTTTCGTTTGTCAAATGGGACAACCTTCATACACGGATCCTTTCAACTTCCTACTCCTTTCCCACTTTTCATAACTTATTTGTACTCAATGTTTTTGTTCTTCGAAAGTAGAAAAAATGCTACCGTATAGACGTGAGCATAGGTCATGGAAGACCAACTTCTTTCGAACGTGGCATTTTGTCATGCGTACAAACCCTTACCTACGTGTTCTTGGAAATGTATTTAGTTTAAAAAAAACTAAATGGGTTAAACAGAACCTTCCTTGAATACGTACCTTTGTAATATGTATAAGTCTGTAGTTGCATTTAGTTAACTCTCTCTCCGTCTCTCTCTCTCTCTCTACACGTCAAACAAATCCAATCTTTCTCAACATGCACACCTTGTTTCTCTCCAAACCTTTTCATCATTGGTCTACCAGGCAGGTAAACTTCAAGAATTTTGTTCTAATAATAATTTTTTCGCCGGATTAATAAGAAGACCAGCAGCTCTTCACCCCATCTACACCTGCGCCTCTCTTCATGCTGCCTTCACTACCGTCACGGAGGTCCCATGCCTTCAAACCCTACGTACCAAAAGCACCCGACCACACCTAACATAACCTAGTGTGAGTCGTGCGTGTAGTTGCGAATTGTATCATCACAAAACCATCACTCAAACAAACCCGAGCACGTCAGCTCTAAGTTGGTTCATGTTCCTGTTGCCATCGTGCAAATGTTCCTGCGGCATCTCGCAAATGTTCCTGTTGCCATTGTACAAATGTTCCTGCGGCACCTTGCAAATGTTCCTGTTGCCATCGTGCAAATGTTCCTGCGGCATCGCGCAAATGTTCCTGTTGCCATTGTACAAATGTTCCTGCGGCATCTCGCAAATGTTCCTGTTGCCATTGTACAAATGTTCCTGCTGCATCTTGCAAATGTTCCAGCTGCACCTTGCAAATTGCTCTGTTGCCATCATGCCAATGCTCCTGTGCCCTTGCGCAAATAACAATACCAACAATTGTTCATACAACAATCCCACTGTATACAAACCAGTGTACCAACCACCATCACAACAACGGCTGTCATGCACACAAACCACCTCCTCTATAAAGGACCACCAATTACAATTCCACTCTCCAGTACCTCAATGATGTCATACTGGCCCACCCACAGGATCCGGAAGCAGCTACCTTTTTGACCTCTGTGACAGGTAGAACCCTCTCCACCACCAAGAAGCCTCATCCTGCGTTCTCTTCTTCGTGTTTTCTTTAAGGCCCTAGTGTTCCTTGAGTGTAATCTCAAACGGGCCAGGTTACTGTGACAAAGTAACCTTATAACTTCAGTGCAACGTTCAAACACCCCAAACATCCTACGCAAACCACGCTACGCAAACTTAGCTCACAGACCAATGATACAATTTAGAGTCATTTTTTTCTATCACTGCATAACCCTTGTACCTTTCTCCAGCAGGTCTTTGTTTATATTTATGTATGCCACTGCTCTTTCATGTACATTCATGTATAATTCTTTGTTCACCATGCTTTTTTTCTCTTTTGTTTTTGTTTCTACTATTTTATAGCTAGCAACTTTTTCTCTTTCTTTTTCTCTCTCTCTCTCCTTTTTCTCTTAAATTTTTTTTTTTTTTTGGCACAAGTGCTAGAAGGGTAAGAGGATTTCTTAGCCCTACTGCTCCATTACCACGTCGCCTTTTTTGCGGCGAGGGGGGAAGTGTTACGTTACGGAATTGATTCCCGTGCGAGCTAATAGCGAATTGACCCCTTACACAGGCCCTCCGCCCCCCTTTCCCCGCACCGCTCGACACAAGTAGCTAAGCGCCAAGCGGCTCCCAGCATTCATTCCTCGGCCGACCTTCGGCATAACAACTGTGTCCCCGTGATTGCGCTCTCCGTAAACGCTCGCGATGTTTATTTTAATTGTGCATTGTGCTCCAGAGGCTCCCGCCTCCTCAGTACCTGTCTGCCGACCGCCTATCTCCTGCTTGTGAGTACCAATGAACCTTGCTACCCCTCTGTGTGCTAAGAACTGACATTTAAATTCACTAAACACGTGTAGAGAGAGTTGAGAGAAGCTCCCCCGTTATGATAGAATTAATTAGAGATAGCCAAATACTCATGTGTGTAGTGCCGATGCTGGCCTTTTGTAGAACCCTGTTCACCTTTAAATGAATAAAATCCTTTTTCGTGCATAACTACTGTGTTCTGATTGAGGAAGGAGACCTGGAGATTTTGAGGAAAGGAAGGGGAGTAGGAATTTACAAGCGAACCACAAACACTCGCCCTGGGTTTAAGAGGAACCTTGTTCGCGCCGGCTGTGTGAGTTAGCCGCTGGCCTGTTTATTGCATGTCCTTTCCAGGTTTTGGGTTTGGCGTTGGCCGCAAGTAGCGCCAATGCTAGCAATGGTTTAGCAACGTATACGCCCATACAAACATACAAACCCCGAAACAAACATATTTTGATTTATATATATAGATATTAACGTACATTATTCCCTAATTAACTCCCCCCACTGGTACCCCTTCCATTCTTTTCCCAATTCTTCAGCCGTGTTAACATTCAGAATCGAAAAGTCAATTGAAATGACTTTCGCCGTGTTCATTGACTACTGAATACCTGGGTACTTCAATTAATTTGTTCCTTTCCAATCAATTTATAGCTACCAGTGGTGTACCACAAGGGTCTCATTTAGGCCCAATTTTATTTTTACTGTTTATAAACGATATTGTTGATATATTTGATAAAGATGTAAACGTGTTGCTTTTTGCAGATGATTTGAAAATTTTTAAAATAATTAAAACGGCCGAAGATTGTATCTGTCTACAAAATAATTTAAACAAGTTAATAAATTGGTGTTCTCTTAACAAACTTTTTCTGAACATAACTAAGTGTCATTCAATAAGATTTTACAGAATAAGACAATCAATAATTCATCCGTATGTACTTAACAACTCTACCCTTACCTCTGTCGAAGAAATTAAGGACCTGGGAATAATTTTCGACTCTAAATTAAACTTTATATCCCATATAATGGAATAAAAATGCTTGGCTTCATTCTTCGAAATACTAGAGGTTTTAGGAATATTTCAACTGTAAAAATTTTGTATACATCCTTAGTACGTAGTCAAGTCGAATATAACTCCTCGATCTGGTCCCCCCAATTTAAATTACATTCAGATACAATCAAAAAAATTCAACACAAATTTCTAAGACATATAAATTTTAAACTCGGTATTCCCATTGAAAACATTAATTTTAATAACTTGACGAAAGAATTAAATTTATTAAAACTCTCAGATCGAAGAATTATATCCGACTTAATATTTATGTTAAAAATTGTAAATAATAGAATAGACAGTCCTGATTTAAGCTCATCGAATTTCATATGCCCACTAGAGCAACTCGCTCCAAAATCTTGTTTCAATGTAACAACAACAGGACTGAGTACACGAAACACTCGCTTTTACCTAGATTACATGACGTTAGTAATAGATAAGCAGATGTGGCGGATCTATTTAACTTCACGGAAGCTAGATACAAGAAGGCTATTCTATCACATATCTTCAATCAATATTAATTTTATTTATAATGTAATTGTAGCCCTTTGTGTCATTTCTAAATCAAATGCCACAATTAACTTAACTCTTTTTTTAAATTATTTCCTATGTACCTACAACTAATATTTTGTGACATGTAATATATATTTATGGTATATTTATACCATTAATAAATAAATAAAATAAAATACGTCCTTCCGTTCCCCACTCTCTTCAGCCTAACAACATACACCAATAATTGTGGATTCCATAGCCCCAATGGCTTCGGATAGTTGGATTCTTATTCGGTACTCACATAATAAAACCCAAAAATATTTTAAAGTACTTTCATGTTTTCAATGCTACCCGGAAAATATTGAAAAATATACAAATTCTACCTCCATTGATTTATATTTCCTCAATTAAATATTGAAGATGTTTAGATCCCACATTTTCCATGAATCAGACAGCATAATAAAAGGACTAACAAAGAAATGTCTTATTATTTCACATTTTCAAAACATGAAAAACATTTTCAATTTCTCATATTTAGCATGAAGATATTTTCCTGATTCGTCTTTTGGTATTTCCTCGGAGTCTATTAAACACCAACCAAGCCCACACAGATTTAAAAATGTTTTCCCAGACTTCAAACACTTCAAAAATAAACTAAACCTATTTCCACAGGCCGTTAAAACCTCCGATTAGTTCCTGGGTCATCAGTTTAAATAAAATCTTCCACTTTATGTAACTATACGGGTAACTAATCTTTTTGGGTTCATTATTTATTTATTTATTTATAATTTCTCATTATACATGTGTTCTTATTTTTTTTACATACAAAAATATTAACCTCGCTAGGACTAGCATCCTGTATTGAGGTTAACATTCATAAATTTGAGTAATGCATTTACATACAAATCACTAAAATACAAAACACTACATCCAAAACACTAAAATATTTTATGCAGAAAGGAAGAAATAACAATATTATATTGGTGACCAGATGGGTAATTTGTAACAATATAAACCATAAAACAAATCCGTAATTACTTTACCCACCAAGAAACAAAGGTAGTTCAAAACAACTAGGGTGACACTCCGATTTTGACAAATGGAACTCAAATAAAATCTAGTTATTTTAAAAAAAAATCTTATTATTTAAAAAACAGATATTATTGAAAAAAATCTTATTATTTTAAAATAAAAAATCTTATTATTTAAATCTTATTATTTCAACAACAATAACATCTCTGCCTTTCGAAGTTACTTGACTTTATCTTAATACATAAAAATGAATGTTTCTTTGTTTGTCCCTTTTATGCACTTCTAAACCATTTATCGGATTGCGATGAAACTTTGGGGATTTGATGTGCGCAAGTCCGCTATGGTTTATATGTATAATAGTTTTTTTTTCCTGAGCTCCACACAGGAGGCCCTCAGGAAAATATTTTCCCTCAGGGCCTATGTCATCTTTGGGAATTCTGTGTGAAGGGTTTTTTTAGGAAAGGAGGGAGAGGAGAGTTCTGGGAAGGAAAAGGGTTTAAGGGGTGGATAGATCTGGGGTTCAGTGTGTCCTGTCATTCGCCTCCAAGACCTAGACAAACCTCACCCCATGAACCCGGGCACCTCTGCTATATCACCAAACGTAGCGAACCACTTGGGGTGACCTATGGCAGAGGTGTTGGTTATCCAATAAAGGTTCCCGGGGCGACGGTACCCATTCCCGCCTCCCAAATTGAAATATAATAATGAAATAGTGAACTCTAAAATTAATTAAACTTATTTATTTCCTATGCTATACGTCCGTTTGAAATGAAACTTTGGTGACTTGTTGTGCGCAAACTCTTGAAGGTTTATATATGTATATATATATATATATATACTGGTGAGCGAAATAGCTGTATTTTTTTTATGAAATGTAAATTTAAATGTATGTTTTTCCACACGTCCCGACTGAAACCGCTGTTTTTGTGGTAACTAACTTTAAAAGTAGTATACTTTTCACAACCTTTCGATTGAACACCGTTATTAAACTTTTAAAATCCATCATCCGTCAAAAGTTTAAACAAAAGAAATTCGTATTTTAAATTTTAAAAAAATTATTCACTGATACAATATTTTTCGCACCTACTTATCATAAGATTTTGCTAGAATTTATTTCTAGAGATCGTTTCTCAGAATTACTAGAGATCATACACGTTCATTGCTGACGCCGCGCGTCGCGCGTTGACAGTCGTGTGACCGGTATGCGCACAACGCGCCACGCGCGGTGTGCTTCTCTTACCTTGAAACAGATCCAAAACAGATGCAGCCCTGTGGTTTCGAGTCGTTTCTAGCCTCAGCACAGGGAAACCCATCCCTTTATTACTTAGTCAGTATTCTGTCAGTTTGAATTGATCCGTCATTCATATCGGTCGTTCGGAGTTTTTGTCATTTTCGTGCATAAAGCCGCGTTTACACGAGCAAAAAATATTCGGTGCGAAGCATTTTTTCTGTTTTGTTTTTTTTTTGTTAGTTTTACTGAAATTAGTGGATGTTTTTTGATATTTTTGAATGCAAGAGACATTACGTTTTTAGTTTTATGTGGACATTTTCAGTTTTATAGACATTTTGAGTTTTGTAGACATTTTGAGTTTTATAGACATTGTGAATTTTATAGAAACTTTGTAGATACATTGTGTGTAGTACTCCTAAGTTTTTACAATTCTTGCCTAAAATGGATCAACCATCTTCTTCAAAGCGACCCAGATTGGAAAATGTGTTGAGCGATAGTGATGAAAGTGAGAGGGAGTACGATACAGGAAGTGAATATCAAATAGACAGTGATTTAGAAACGGATAGTGACAGTGACAACGAAGACAATAATGTGTTTGAAGAACAACCACCGTCCAGTCTACCTTCAACTTCAAGACGTTGGTCTAATATAGCAACACAAGCCCAGGAGATCCCTTTTACTGGAAGACCAGGTATGAAAGTTGATATGCCAGGGAGAGAACCTATTGATTACTTCAACGTTATAGCTAATGATGACTTCTATAACCTTATTGTCACACAGAGCAATGCATATGCTTTAGAAATTTTGGCTTATTCGGAAGGAGAAAAAAGCCGAATCACCCGCTGGAAAGACCTCACAACAGAAACCTTCAAAGTATGGCTGGGGCTTTTACTGCACATGGGAACTATTCGATTGAGCCGCAAAACTGATTACTGGAAGAAACACCACCTGTTCAATCTGACAGCATTCTCCCAGTATATGTCCCGGGATAAGTTCTTATTGATTCTAAGGGCTTTACATTTCAATGATAACGAAGCTGATGCCACTAGTATCGGTAAAATAAAGCCACTAATAAATTTTTTCAATGACCGGATGGATTTTATTTATGCACCTCAAAAACATTTATCGATTGATGAGTCTTTGGTACTGTGGCGAGGGAGACTCATTATTCGGCAGTACATGAAAGGGAAAAAGGCAAAGTATGGCATCAAGTTGTACATGTTGGGAGAATCTCACGGCTTGGCTATGAAAATACTTGTATATGGTGGTTCTGCTGATCAGGAGTTGGGTGGAAAAGATCACACCAGTAAAGTCGTGCATAAGCTGATGGAAGGGAACACCGGAGTTGGTCACTCGCTATATATGGATAATTATTACAATAGTGTCCCTCTGGTAGAAAATTTACTCAGCCAAAAAACTCACGTTACGGGCACTTTGAGAATCAACCGAAAATGCAATTCAGATGAAGTCGTAAAAAAAAAATTAAAAATTGGGGAGTCTGTGAGCCAGTACACCGAAAAGGGTATTTGTATGACAAAGTGGAAAGATCGCCGAGAGGTATTGGCCATATCTTCCGAATTTGATGGAGACCTTACAGAGACCACAAATCGTCATGGAAACGTGGTTATAAAGCCAACAATGATTATAAAATATAATAAATTTATGAGCGGTGTTGATTTTCACGACCAGATGTTGGCATATTATCCAATAAGGAGAAAAACTTTGCGGTGGTATAAAAAATTAGGAATCCATATATTCCAGACGATGCTTTTGAATTCGTATTACTTGTACAATATGAATAGTGAGAGAAAAATGTCGCTATACGACTTCAGACTGCAAATTATTGAAAAACTTCTGGGTCCTCCTCCCCCATTAGTACCAAGGCCACGAAACATAGCACACCTCTCAAGTTTTTGCCCGAAGGATGATCATGGCAAAACAAAAAGAAGAAGGTGCAAGTATTGCTGGAGTGAAAACAAGCAGAGAAAAGACTCCATATTTTGTTGTCTTCAATGTCCCGATGTACCAGGATTGTGTTTGGAACCATGTTTCCGCATATACCACGAGAGGAATGGAGACTGAATATTTTTTTTACTACTTTTAGAAATATTTTTATTTTTCATTGATAATAAATAAATAGAACATTACACTTTCTTCTTTCGTGTTTTATTTCTGAAAAAAAAAAACAATTGATAATGTGTCTATTCGAAATTTGTGCGCATGTAAACGCTCCTTTAGTTCACTCGACCTTTCAGAAAGACCTTTTTTTTATACCTGGAATCGGCTTGAAAATCACTTTAAAAAGGCAATTATTCTCAGCATGGCATTAATATGTACAAATTTTAGTTAGCAATGAACGTGTTAACCAGAGTTCACGGACTCTCCACCGAAATTACATATATATTTTTTAATATATTTTAAATTATAGTACATAACCGTTGTATGAGAGCATCATTAATATCGTTATAACAAAATAAAAAATGATAAAATATAAGGTTCGCTGTTCATATTATGTACACTTTCCCATTGTGTAATAATATCACATTTGATTGCACACCATTTTCACCAGTGCATGCTTTGAATTATTATTGGCATTGCTGCCATCTACAGAATTGCAGCTGAAGTTTGTTATAAAATGACATCATAATAAACCACATAAATAATAACATGCCTTTTTAAGAAATTGTGATCATGAATAATTACCCAACGTTGTATCTAATAATGTAAATGTTACTTCAACATAATGCTTACCATCTTTTTTTTATTCTTTCAGTACAAGTTAAACGTTCTACTGTATGCTAATTTTCCTTTGGACCTAACCGAAGTTAACATTTTTTTAAATGGCCTGTCTGACTCTTGGATAAGTTAATGATACGAGGCTCAATCAACAGGTACCCGTGTTTGAAGAAAGGTGGCGTTGCTGAGGGAAGTTAACATTATATATACCTAATGTAATCTTCTATATTTCTGACTCATGACTGAATCATTTAATTAATTCGATACAGTAATATCATTCTGAACTTACTTTAACCAGTGGTTTCTGACATTATTTAGAGTAAAAAATGTTAACGAAATTTTGGTTTCCGGTGACATTTCTCATGGTTTATTTTTCAACCTAAAACATAAAAAATACAGTAGATATTCGGGATGAGATTCAGACGGTTACTCAGCTGAGTGACCAGTGATTTTTTTTTTAATATTAACTCCACGCAAGAGGCCTTGAGGAAAATAATCTTCCTCAGGGCCTA
Source organism: Limnephilus marmoratus (assembly GCA_917880885.1). NCBI lineage: Eukaryota > Metazoa > Arthropoda > Insecta > Trichoptera > Limnephilidae > Limnephilus > Limnephilus marmoratus. Next base: position 18,974,548 of record OU862921.1, on the reverse strand, counting down.
TGTCATCTTAGGGAATGTTGTGTGGAGGGTTTTTAAAGGAAAGAAATGGAAGTTCTGGGAAGGAAATAGGTATGAGGGTAGGTAGGAATCTGAGGGTCAATGTGTCCAGAAGTGACGGACATATGAATTCATTCCTTCAACTGCGGTGCAAAGCGATCGGTGATATTTAGGGATTCTGGCTGGAGAGATCAAAGACCTCCTCAACCAGTCTCTCTCGATCCTGCCCGCCACGCTGCAGGTGGGCAGACACATCGGCTGCCAAGACCTTGATAAACCTCACCCCTTTTGCCCGGGCATCCCTGCTAAGTCGTCAAACGTAGCGAACCACTTGTGGTGACCTGTGGCAGAGGTATTGGTCATCCAATAAATATTTCCGGGGCGGCGGCGGTACCCTGACACGTGTGCTGGTAAACGTGGAAGAATTTGTTTTTGTTGGTTTGAAGAAAAAAAACGACATTGTAGAGCAGCGGTAAAGCTTTTGACCCCCAATACGAAGGTGTAGAAATAAAATTTTATTTGATTAATTTATGTTATTTCATGTTTAATTCATTTAAAATAACACGTAGTACTAGCAGACCCGGCCACACATAGCGGTGGCTAACTAAACCTTTATAACCAACACCATCTGTTAAATCAAATTCACGCCATGCTGCCTGCCGCCCGCTGCCGCTTGGCCAGATATATTATGTATTTCAAAATACAAAACCAAAACAAAACAAAATACAAAAACAAATTAAATACCTAAAAACCTTCCTCATGAATCACTCTATCTATTGGTGAAAACCGCATGAAAATCCGTTGCGTAGTTTAAAAGATCTAAGCGCACATACTGCGCGAGCGACTTCATTTTATACTTAGTAAAGATAAAGATAAAGATAAAGATAAATATATTGGCCGTACGTTCCAGAGTGGAAGATACATATCGCCCTGATGTAAGACCACCATTCAGAATTAAGACTTTGCTTGAAATGGCTTTAGCTGTGTTTGGTGACCAGATTTGAATAGCCAGGCACTTCCCTACCTTCCTCTTCCCCATATCCTTCCCCTCCCCACTACTTTCAGCCTCACAACATACCCCAATTGGGGATGCAATAGACTCACTGGCTCCAGGCGGGAGCAGATGGAACTCTTGTGAGGCATTCATAAAAAAAATTGTCAATTTTTTCAGTCAACTAGCAACTCAATTTAATTTGACAGCCGGCGTAGTCCAGCGGTAAGGCTCTTGACTAGCACTCCGAAGGTCGCGAGATCGAATCCCGGCGTGGCAAATAAATTTTATTTGATTAATGTGTGGTATTTCACAATTAATTCATTTAAAATAATATATAGTATATTTGCGCACGTTCCAGAGTGGAAGATACTCTCAGTATCGCCCTGATGTAAGACCACCATTCAGAATTGAAACGTTGCTTGAAATGGCATTAGCCGTGTTTGGTGACCAGATCTGAATAGCCAGGTACTTTCCCACCTTCGTCTTCCCTATCTCATTCCCCTCCCCACTACCTTCAGCCTCACAACATACCCCAATTGGGGATGCCATAGTCCCACTGGCTCCAGACGGGAACAGTTGGGACTCTTGTGCGGTATTCATGTAAAATAAAAAATTTAAAATAAATTAGCAATGCAATAGTTCAAATAAAAATAAAGCGGGCTGTATAATGTATTCATCATTGCGAAATAAACCCCTTTTTTTTCAGAATTTTGGGTAAATTACATATTGGTAGATTTATACGTATTCAGAGAACATCGAAATTAAACGTTAGAATTTCGTTACTTCATTTACATTATTTGTATTTCAAATGACATTGACACTTCGCCGAAATGTATCAATATACGCGACGCGTATGAATCCTTTGATTTGGGTTCATAATGAAGGGTTCAGTAGGCGAATGAATTCCATTAGAAGCCACATTACTTCGTAATGATCAGGAGACCTCAAGGACAATAAATGTTGAAACTGTTTATATATGTATATTTTAATCCCAACGATGATGTAAATTTAAATAAACACTGAAAGAGCAAACCGATGGAAGAGTATTGTGGAGTGTTCGTGTAGCTGAATTAAGCAATATTTTCCCTTAAGGTGCCATATCCCTGATCGAAAAGAGGATGGAGAGATATGTAATTACGAATGCTGGAGAGAGCGCGCTAATATTTAAAACGGTAAAACTGGAGCGAAAATTGTGAAAATGTTTAATAAAACAACACTAGATTAAAATAGAGCAAAAATATCTTAGGAGCTGTCTAAAACAGCATTTAAGGAAACACTGTGAATTTTTTCGTACTTATAACTTGTAAAATAACTGAAACAGACGTGAAAATAATAATTTTCGGAGCATACTTTGCGATTATTTTTTCTATCGAGGGAATTTTATATAATTTGCGTTTCGGCGTAGGGAATGTATAGATATTATCTTCGAAAATAACATATATTTTTTAAGAGCTTAAAAACTTTAACAGCCTTACTAAAAAAAAAACCACAGCACGCCCGATTACCCGCGTTGCTGCAGCAACATGAATAAAACAAAAATACACTAAAACAAGATAACATTATTAATAAGATTTTTTCTTAAAATGTATTTTATAAGTTTGGCAACAATGTAATTTTTCATACTATACACAATTTAATTGTTTGTTTTCCTACAGAACCGCTAGATGGCAGCGCCTTCGCATTCGTCATTCGCGTTAAAACCGCCAAAAAAAACTCACTTCGCGGGTGTTTGTACAATATTACACAAATCTGATCGTAATATCTATTAATATGACTAATTCACTATTACATTCGCATAATTGATATATTTACCGTGTTTTTTGTGGTTTTTAATAAGTTTTAGTCAAGTTATAATAACCATAATCATACTTTGAAAATTGAAATGTCAATAAGTATTTTATCTGAAACATGAAAATTCAAATTTACATCTAAAGTATTTTATTTTATGTGAATTTCATAAAAGTGGTGTTTTTTTTTAATATTAATATCTAATACATGTGTACCTAAACGTATCAATGAAATTAACGTTTTAAAGTTGCAAGAAAACTGTTATAAAAGTCGGTATTATTTTTTTAGGTTAGTTTTTTGGCAATACATGTGTACCTAAACGTATCAATGAAATTAACGTTTTAAAGTTGCAAGAAAACTGTTATAAAAGTCGGTATTATTTTTTTAGGTTAGTTTTTTGGCAATACATGTGTACCTAAACGTATCAATGAAATTAACGTTTTAAAGTTGCAAGAAAACTGTTATAAAAGTCGGTATTATTTTTTTAGGTTAGTTTTTTGGCAATAAAAACTTTGAAATTTTTTATTATTTTTTTATTGTATGCGCGAGGAAAAAGTGAGGTGGCAGTTTCGTTCCAAATTCATTATATAAAAGGTCATAATTTTTTAAATTTTGTTTTTTTTATAAATTTCTGTACACTTTCATCAAATATGTTTTGGTAAAAAAAAAATAATTTTTTTCGCCTTTGAATCTTAATATATGGCAGTTTTTAAAAACTAAAGTGTATTTCAATTACACAAATCTAAAAGATAATTTTATCTAGTTTTCATAAATGGTATTTGTTTTTACGACACCTTCAAAAATAAAAAAATATATAGAACATTCAAAATACTTTGCAAAAATTTCAAATTTCGTTCAAAGATCATTGATAAAACAGAGATAAACTACCCCCTCAGGCCGTGTAAACCAAGTGCATTTTTTTCCATGAACAATTTTTTAATTAGTAAGGTTTTCACATCCGCGACCGTTTGTCAATTGAATAAAATTTTAACTGGGTTTTTTAGTAAGGCTGTATATGTTTAAGGGGGATATGTAAGAAATCGGTAGAAATTTGGATAGTGGCGCGGCGGTCCATTGTTTGAATTAAAAACTTCTTTTACCGCGTTGTGATTTGAAACTCATATATCTGTAGGATTTTGTCTGCGAGAGAATGGGATAGAATTAAACCTTACCGCATTAGCCACTTTGATTATGAGCTCACTTTTCAAGACTCCTATTGGTTGAGATTGTACGGGTGTAGGGTTTCCATCTTTAGGTTTGCTATCTTGTTGCCAGGCTTTAGCCGGACATGTTTGGCTTTTTTAGGTCGTGTCCGGCTAAATATTTGTATGTCCGGCCTGTACGGCTTTTGTTAGGCTTTTTGTTCGCATCGCCTGCAGAACGAACGCAACGCAAGCTACGCAAGGCGCAACGTGCTAAGGACGAGGCGGGGGAGGTGGACAATAGCTATTCTTGGTTCGCGGGGGTTTTGTCTTTCAAACTTCTGAAATTGGCAGAATATTACATTGCTATTCCAGGCCATAACGCCAATGTTTAAAGAGTTTTCTCTTCAATAAACGCCCAGAAACTTTAAGAAACATTTGCTAAGATGATGTACACATTGTGTAATTTAAAAATGACGTGTCAAAAATTTTATTAAATGATTTCCAAAGAAAATGACGTTTTGGATAAAGTAGGTGAAAAAGCCAAATGTATAAAAGTGTAGATTTTTGTAATTTTTGAATAATTTGGAGAAGTCGAGATTTCATTTTTATTTATTTTTTTCGTTTTCGCCCACATAGATAGATATGTTTCATTTTATATTTATTTAATGAAAATTTTTAGTCAACTGTTTAACGAGAATAAGAGTTATGTTTTGTTTGTTTGTTTTATAAATTTATTATGTTATGTCTACAGACAGACACAAGACTCAATATTTTTAATTTTATTCTTGACATATTCTACAATCTATATAAATGCCAAATGATGATAAGAATAAGACTGATTAATTATTGTTGTTATTAATCGGTTAATGTCTGATTAATAAACAACTGTACCTAACTTGTGACAGATTTTTTTTATTATTATGTGTAAAAGTTATGTCCAAAATTCGTACGTACCGTACGGCTTTTAGGGCAAAATGTCCGGCCTAATGCAGCGCAGAGGGCTTTTCCATAGACATCCAAATGGATAGACGAGAAGATGCAGATGAGGGGTAAAACCAAACTATGAAGGGCGAAGAGGGGAAAGATCACTGTGATTCATTAAAAAATCAATCTGACAATAATATCACCATTTAGTTCTTAAAAGCAAAATCTGCTTTTGAATGAATAGACCTTCTTACATGGGAGCGCGAATTGACCGCCACGTTATTAACATATTTGCGTAGTCCAAATGCGCAAAGTTAACTTCGCCCTTTTTCACAGAGGAATATTTTGTTGCCGTGTTTAGTTTAGACACTTTTACAAATGTTTCATAATTTACTTACCCCTGTAACCCGCGACGAGCTCACTGTAGAAACGCCCACATTCACTACATACCTACACTTATACTAGGGATAATGAATAGCACAAGCTCTCATATTTCTCGTAAAATGTACGATGCGAAATCCTCGCTGGTCAGGACAAGAATGATGACGTCACATTTTTGAGATTTAAGCTAGGCTCTCGTAAGCCGAGCTGGCTCCATGGAACCGTTATGGGGAGGGGGAAATAATACGCTTTTTTCACTTAGGGCAGGTCCAGATATATTCATATGTCCATGGGCTTTTCTAATTTTATAAGATGGCAACCCTATATGGGTAGGTTAAGTTTCACTTCTACTTCACATTTTTGAAGTGAAAACTTCTTTAATGTCGTTGTGATCTGATAGTCGATGAAACGAAAAAGCGACACTAAACGGAGACAAACAAATACATCTATAGGATTTAGCCTGCGAGAGTATGAGAATAATCGGTCTCCTCTTTGTGTGGTGCTTCATAGCCTTCCCACTCGTGTCTACTGAGGTTTTCTGAAGGTTTCACTTCTACCGTGTGTGAACTGCACATTTTTTGAGGCAAAATGTGCAAATATTTAATGGAGCTTGTTTTAGAATACTTATTAACTTCACGCAGGAGGCCCTGAGGAAAATAATTTCCTTTGGGGCCTATGTCATCTTTGGCGATGCTGTGTGGAGGGTCTTTTTGAGAAGAGGAAGGAGTGAACATGGTCCTTGAAGAGACCCATATCGTAGGAGGGAGGAACCACAGAGGCCGACAAATCGTTCCACAGCTGAACTGTTGAACTTAAGAACTCGTGTGATCAATGTCAACCATGTGCACACGTTGGGTACGTGTTTGGCGTGTTTCCCGATTATGCACTGGTGCCGAGGGGATCAATGACGCTAGTTCCTCGGAACATCTTCCATTGAAATACCGGTAAAATGAGGAAAGCATTCCCACCCTTTGCCTGTGCTCTAAAGATTGTAATCCAGTCGTTAAGATAGGAGCTTGGTTAAATAATAATATTTTTAACACATAACTTTTAGATTCAAAAACTCTCACTATTGGTACGGTATTATACTGAAAGACCAATACTTTTCAAAAGTATTTATATTGAAGAGAAAAATGGGGAATAATAAAAACTCGATTGTGATGATTTTATTTAGGTTTTATCAGCATGAGGTGCAGTTGTCCCTTTCTCTCAGTATTCGAGGGAGTAAGAGCCAGTAACAGTTTGGTAAATAATAATAATTATTATTGTTGGATGATTTTAATAGCGCCATTTTCGCGAGAAAATCACCTCAAGGGCGCTTTAAAATTCATTTACACATTTAATCTATACATGTATATTACAAGTGGCTTATTACTAAGATTGGTTAATTAATGACTTACAACAGAACTAAGCCTTATATAACTAGTAACTTAAAACTATACTTATTTTTATAACCAAGTACAATACTGCTCTAATCGTTTAATGACTTACAACTGTCTTAAAATTAGTTATTTATGAGACTAACATACACATTTACATTTACAAACACATATTGTTATGATTACTGCCCGTGCTGTCAGTGTAAGTTATGAAAAATATTTAAAAATAATCTAAGTAAATAATGGACTAAGTAATGAAGTAAGTAATTACTGAAGAAATGCAGTTATTTTTCTGAATATGACAATTTGAAAAGTTGAGTTTTTAGCTTTGCTCTGAACTCATACGTGCTGTTGATCTTTCGCAAATGTGAAATTTTTTATCTATAGTGAAAAAGGAGGTTTTGCATTCATTGCTGACGTTGTAATTTATTATTATCCTGAAATATATCTACATGTTATTCGTGTATTTTTTTAATAAAAAAGGTATTCATTTTTTTTTTTAAATATAAATGTTATTTTTATATTTTTTTTGTAAAAATGTTAATCTTGTATTTTTTTAATAAAAATTTTATGTTTGTATTTGTAGGGGCGTGTAAATAGCCCCAGACACTACGGAATACTACCCTATGTAATTAATGAAAGATGAACTCTTCCCTATGTGACACAAAACAGATTATGCAGCAATTCAAAATCCTCAGTGAAAACCAAACAAAAACTCACTCTGAGAAAGCAGCTCTCCACACGATGTCCAGCACAAACGACACTAGTTTTCTTCAAAATATTGATTTTGCCAAGGCGGTAGTGCACAATCTCAACAGGTGTTTATCACAGGAAGGTAGTTCACACGATGGATATGAATTTGCAAATTAATAGTACGTGCCAAAATCTCTCAACAATAATTTAACTATAGGTTAATTATTTGATTACGACTGACATCTATTGGCTTTAACCAACACTCACGTCGGAAGTAATTGCTTGCCCCACAGAGGTCAGAAAATGCCTGAATTCACTGAATTTCAATGTCACATAGGGAAATTCAATATAATACAACCACCATAGATGGCCCCCCATGGTCCCATAGCATAAATTATTAATTTAAATGAGATTAATGCCCAAATGTATTTAAATATATTTTATGACGCGTATCCAGTATTTTTTTAGTAAAAATGTTAATCATGTATTTTTTATGTTGTGAAATATACATGTTATTCGTGTATTTTTTTAATAAAAAAGTTATTCACGTATTTTTTTATAAAAATGTTATTTATTTATTTTATTAGTAAGAATGTTGATCATGATTTTTTTATAATAATGTTATTTGTGTGTTTTTTTAATAAGAAATGTTATTCTTGTATTTTTTTAATAAAAATGTTATTCATGTATTTTTTTTATAAAAATTTTATTTAGCAAAAATTTTTATTTTTTCGCATTTTATTGCAGCTATGAAGCAAATTTGGTTTCTGTTATTTTGGCTTTGATTTTTCTGGTAATGATTCAGAACCAACACATTTCAAATTTCAATTAGTAGGTACCTACCAAAATGCAAAATCGAAGGACTGGGAATCAAAAACAATCAAGGACTGGCCAACAAAATAAATGGTAACAAAAAGAATTTATAGTTAGATTGAAACCTTTTTTAGTTCTTCGGTTCGTCCTATTAGAATCGTACGTCACGTTTTTAGCATTGGGAGCACATTTCGCACAAAGATTGTTTTAAGTGACACGCGTTTGGTTCAGAGGTGTTCCTTGTAACAGTTATTATATTAGACATTCGCGTACATAATATCATTATTATTCTAATGAACTAGATATGATTACCTTATTACACAAGACGATAACATACAACTTTTATTTACTTAGTTTCGAAAAGCAGACTTCTAAAACTTAGAAGTTCACATATCAAATTCAGGGTCTTCGTTAAGCTAGTTTTCTACGAGTTGAATGAGAGGTACTTTTACAAATTATTAATAAGTTTCTTTTGTAACGACATTGATATCTTTATCGCTAACTTCAAACAAATAGAAGCTTTCATAAAAGCTTTCCTGAAGTTTTAATGAATAGAGTTGATAAATTTAGACTTATTTCGGAGGGTTAAGAAGACTTAAAAAGAATCACAACGATAAACTGAACTGTCGACGTTAGTTTATCAAATCGCTGGATGCTGGTCCGGAACTGCTTATTTTATTTTTAGATTTTAATTCTAAAAAAATCTAAAAGTTTAAAAATCGCTCTGCGATAGCAGCATTGGCATGTTTATTGGAATTGAAAGGAAGTGAATTGACAAAGTTGTAAAAGGAAGTGAAGAATTTGACGGCCGGCATAGTCCAGCGGTAAGGCTCTTGACTAGCACTCCAACGGTCGCGGGATCGAATCCCGGCGTGGCAAATAAATTTTATTTGATTAATTTGTATTATTTCACAATTTATTCATTTAAAATAATATATAGTATATTTGCGGCACGTTCCAGAGTGGAAGATACTCTCTGTATCGCCCTGGTGTAAGACCACCATTCAGAATTGAAACGTTGCTTAAAATGGCTTTAGCCGTGTTTGGTGACCAGATCTGAATAGCCAGGTGCTATCCCCACCTTCCTCTTCCCTATCTCCTTCCCCTCCCCACTACCTTCAGCCTCACAACATACCCCAATTTGGGTATGCCATAGTCCCACTGGCTCCAGGCGGGAGCAGTTGGGACTCTTGTGCGGTATTCATGTAAAAAAAAAAAAAAATAGAATTCACAGGTTTACGTAAATCCAAAAAAAACTCACCTGGTGCTTCTTCAGAAACATCTGTAATATCCTTAACATAAATGCCTTTAAAAAATTTACTATACTTTATATCACAAATGGAGTACGGGATAAATGGATAAAGGTTTGCCTTGAGTACTCACATGTAGCGATTTAACGTGACCGAATAGAGTCATTAATATACAAAAACATTCTTCAAAAATGTTTTATTTAAATTTAAAAGATCACAACATCCGAGTACTCCAACGCCCAATCTAAAATACTCAACCAGGGCAAAAGTCAAAATACTTTTTTTTCAGTTGATGTTTATGTGGAAAACATCTTTTGGGTAGAGAAATATTAAATTTCATCCTACGAAACTATAATAATGCTAAATGGATGAAGACAATATTAGTGACACACAATCGAAAATCTGAAACAGAAAAATGAGAGAAATATACGGCCACATCTGGGACTCGAACCCGTTGGTCGAAGATTGATACAGTTAAATACGACCGAATCGGATAGGGACACATTAGCTCAGTTGGTAGAGCACTGACCCGGCCAGTCATAGGTTCGAGTCCCAGTTATGATCGTATCTTTTTTTTGTTTTTCTGTTTCAGATTTGCGACATTGTCTTCGTTAATTAAACGTTGCACTTTATTAAGTTAAAAATAAAAATAAATATAATAATGCACCACAATTAAAGCAAACAAAAATAACAAAAGTGAATAAATTTAAAACAAAAGTAAGAACATTGCTGTGAGAATATATCACGAGAGTGATAATCAACTTGCAACAATATGAAGGGAGTGTACAGACAACTACAAACAACTACCATAGGCTGAAAAGTAATGCACACAAGCTTGGACAGCGCGAACAAAGTGACCTTCAGATCAGAAGTGCACCAGGTGGAATGTGGAAGTAACATTCCCCCTCTACACGCATGCGCAGGTTTGAGATCGTTGATTTATCCCGTATGTTTTGAGAAACGGAAGTAAGAAGTCGTGTTCTAGTGCTATTTAAGCGCAAGTTAAACAGAGTGCTGTTACCGAATTTTTAACTGCTAAAAAGTGACTCCTACTGATATTCATTATCGTTTAAAAAATGTTTATGGTTACTGATATGCTGTTGATAAGTTTCCTGTAAATCGATGGATAATAAAATTTCGTGATCGCGAGCCTGGAAAAGACATAATTGTTGATGAAACACGCAAAACCTGAAGTTTGAACCGATTCCACACCCTTCTTACTCCTCCGATCTTGCACCTTGCGATTTTATTTTTTTTCCTCTACTGAAGAGAGACCTCAAAGGTAATCATTACCCCTCGGACGATGAGGTGAAGGCAGCTAACAAGCCCTGGATATACAAAAATATAAAATCTATAGGCCGCCTCAGAATTTTATATTTTATTACACTTTATACTTACATCATATACAAACTTTACCATAAATACTAACAATTAATTTGATTTTTTTTAATATTGTTTTTTGTTTTCAATTGTTAAATTCAAAATAGTTCGTTTCCAAATCTAATTATATTAATTACTTCAGACATTTGCTGATTATTTTTTGGTTAATATTATAACGGGTCATAATATTACGAATAGTAAAATCGTGGAAACTCAATTTTCGCCATTCCAAGTCCGTCGCCGTTCAAAAGCAGCCAATAAAATATTTTTGTCTGAGATATTTGCTAACGATGTGTATCCACTCGATAAACTAATCATTTTAATGGATCTCATCTATCAAATGGTGGTCGGCTAATCACCTATAGTACTGATATAAACCTTTATCAGTTTTAGGACGTTCATGACATCTTGGCTTTTCGCTTCTCATCTCTTTCCCCTCACCATAATTCACATGTATATCTCCTTGGGTTATATTATGGGAATGTTAAACACAGGTTTTGTTTTCGTGTCTCTGTTGCAGGTTCCTCTTACTAAGTTAGCTGGATTTTTATAAATACATACTCTCTTTATTATGGCATCCGCGGCCATCTACCTATTCATAAATTATGTCATCGCGGTTGTTTAAGAGTGCAAGTGTATAACTTTTTTTTTTCAAATTGTGTTTTTAATAATCGAGTGCTCTTTACAATGTTTAAAATTTTTCACCGATGATGGACATTGCGAAAACACAATTTGAATATTAAAACTCAATTTGGCAAAAATGTTAGTTAGCCATATTTCACTATTTTATTTTATTTATTTTTTGTTTCTTTTTTTATTTATCACTCTTCCAACGATATAATCTATTTTGTCATCTCCTTTACCCTGGGAATACCAAATTTATATGATTACTTACCTAAGTCAATTTGAACTAATCTGTCAACGTGGAATTTTATAACGTTTCCCGGTCCTACGATATTCATCGACAAAGTAAGAAATATTAATTTTTTTTTTTGTTCATGGTCATTATTTTATAAATAACTAGCTAGTTCCCGGCATGCGTTGCAATGCCATATTCGAAGAAATAAATTGCTTCTCCCTGCATGTCCTTTCCCGTGCGTCCCCGTCCCTCCACACATCCCCTACCCTCCCGCGTTCCCCTTCCACCTTTACCGCCCACCCTCTCCCCTCTCCCGTCCCGCAAACCCACCTCCCACGTTCCATATATTCAGTCCCAGTACATTCAGTTTTCAAACAGCTCGCGTGCCACCTATTACAATTTTTTTACTCAAATTTTCATTTTTCGAATACTACAAATATTCATTTTTGTATATCATAAGAACAATCAATCAAATTTGGTACCTAACATATGGTATCTGGGTTTTTAAATTTTACAGTACTTATTTAAAATATCCATAATTTAGAAAAACCATAAACAATTCCATTAATGCAAAAAAACATCTGCCTGTTAAATTCAATTTCATCAAACGCGCAAACTCTCAAAAGTGCGAAGTTAAAATAGACGTTAAGTATTCTGAAATTAATCAATTTTCTGCACAATTTTCTCAACTTTTCTCTCCGTAAGTACCTTCTACAAAGTATTAGAAAACTTAAAAAATATATATGAATGAAATTGGTAAAGTAGTTCTGAAGTTATGTCGTGACCAAGGAAACAGGGATTAATTTTAATATATATATATATATAGATTATCTGTCTCGTAAAAATGATACGCATTTGGCACCGGTGCATAGTTGGAAGACAAGCTAACAGGTGTCCTACATCCGTAAACGATTGACATACTATCCACATGAGAGTCAGCCATTTTTATTACTCTGTTTTTGTCTCAAAAGCTTGGCGGTGAAACGTTCTTCCGGCTTTTGTATTTCCTTCCTCCCAAAGTTTCAGTACTTTCTCTCTTTAAAAGGACTCTGCCTACAGAATCCACAAAAACAATGCCTCCTAAAGGAAACATTACATCCTGAGTAATTTAAAAAACCTACCGACCCATAAATATACTTTTATTTTATAATTTAATAATATTGCATCTTCTCTGGCTTTACTGCTTGAGACATTATTGATTTACACACAGTTCTGACCCAAAGTAATCATCATCAATTATCAAGCAGTATTAATAACCTAACGACTGTAGGGTTGAAATTTAAGAATCCGGCTAAGAAATCAACTCTGACGCCGCACCTTATGCTAAACCGTTTTCGTACACGGATTTTGTGTACAAATCTACTTTTGTAATAGATCCGAATTGAAGCATTGCCAAAAGATGGCGCTACTTACGTTAACAGCTAACGTGATTAGCATCGCCTGGCACATCGCAATAACTATTACTGGATTTGTAATTTCCTTTTTTCCGGATATGGAAAGATTGACGATAATACGAAAATTATTGTAATAACTTACAATTTAATTGGCAAGTATGGGTACCACCGCCCCGGGAACCTATATTGGATGACCAACACCTCTGCCCAAGTGTTTGCTACGTTTGGTGATTTAGCAGGGGTGCCCGGGTTCATGCGGTGAGGTTTGTCTAGGTCTTAGAGGCGGATGACCAGGACACATTGCACCCCAGATTCCTACCCACCCCTTTAACACTTTTCCTTCCCAGAACTCTCCTCTCCTTCCCTTATAAAAACCCTTCACACGGCATCCCCAAAGATTACATAAGCCCTGAGGGAAATCATTTTCCTCAGGGCCTATGTCATATGACCTATGTGGAAGCTCATGTAAAAAAAAACTGGCAGGTGTGAATAAAAATACCACGCGACTATTTATTTTATATGACATAATTACCTGTCGCGGTTAGTTTGTCCCGGTGACTAGCTGTCACTGGATCCCAGTGGATCCGATGAAACGGCTATTTTTGGAACAAGTTTCTAATTCCTTTCGTATTTATAAAATGGTCACCAACACTCAAACTGGGCGAAGCCGGACCAAAAGCCGCCCGCAGGGCCCAGCTTCAAAAACTTGCGGAGCGGGTTTTTAACTGCTAGCCATAATTATGCTGACGAATTCATTTCTTTAATGTTGAAATACTTATATATTTTTCATTACTTGTTGAACATAAATTTTGACATCAGAATCCTACGAGACTTATCGATGGGATTATTGGGATTTAACTTGAGAAACTTCGACCAACGAATTCTAACTGATCGTTACACTAACAAAGATAGTAAATAACTATTTGGCTCTGATGGTTTACATATTATATTATTATCTCTTTTGAGATAAGAGAAAAATCTCATAGTGCCCCTATCCGGGTTCATACCTTTTATGGAATTAAAGTATTGCTGCTAAAAGATACTTGGGTAAAAATAATAATAAGAGAAAACCGTTGAACCATTTTTATTACTGAAAAGGTCAATCCTGCTAAAATCATTTACTTTGAAAGCGTGTATCAATTCAATGAAAGGGTTTTGGTTCTTTTCAAGTAATCCGCCAATTGTGTTTAGTTCCGAGAATGAAGCCAGCCAACAAATAAAATTGAGAATTAAACATTTTTTCTTTTCATCGGAGAATTCTGTTCCTAGATTGTAGGTATTAGGGAACGTACCCAAACTACGTGACCAACTTTTTGCAATTTTTAACCCCCCCCCCCCCCCCCCGGTGACCAAAATCCTAAGGAACCCGCCGCTCATTTGTATGGAGCGTGACCTTTTGAAGACCCCCCCCCCCCTAAAAGTGTCACGTAGTATGGGTACGTTCCCTTAGGTACATTTAGAAAATGAATTTGGCTTTCCAATGAATTTACCACCAGGGTTTTGTTGATCTTCAATCAAACCGAGTAGTAATCAAAGGCGAAATTATACTTTATTTTTTAATCGTTGAAATGAGAGATGTGATATTAAAGTCGAAAGGCAATTCTTGATAAAACTTCAGGCTTCAGTTAGAACCTAGTTGATTAGAGTGTGATATTCGTCGAAAATGCGAGCTATTCCTTAGTACATGCCACACACCCACTATAATTTATTACTTCAATAGTCTGCTTGGACTACTTCTATCTACATTCCGGAGAAGTCCAAAATGGGAGAAGAAATATTATTATTTTTGTAACAGAGAAACAATGTCTTACAATAACAAACCATTCAAAACGTTTAATGAAAAGTCTAGGTAGCACAAGACAGAAATTCGGAATCTGGTGATCAGAACTGGATTTCAATTGAGTTACTGTGATCATACCGTTAATAAATGTAAATGTGATGTTATAAATACTTCACATTGGTTATAAGTAGGGCCCGGATTAATATATAAATGCATATTTTTAATTTATACGATTTTCGGTGGCGTATGTGTTCTCTATCTAGATTATCGTATATAGATTGTGAAAAACTAATTTTTATTTTCCATATTTCACGGTTAAGTCAATATTTTACAAAAAATATGACAATCATCCATATTTTCGATTTTTATATCATAAAACATGAGTTAGTTCACAAAAATTGATATAATTTTACTTGTTTGCATTCTCGCCACCACACGGCCGCGCGTGTTTCATTTCTCTCGCGTATTATTCGTCGTAATTTGATTTTTGATTCTCTTCCTCTGCTTGCTTGCTATTGCTTGCGCGTCTTTTTATTTTTACGTACTCAAGTCACCTACTACTACTGTATAGGTACCTATCAGTTTAATCTAAAAATGCCCAAGGATAAACAACCTTTGCGTTTCAAGTAAAGCATATTTTAGACAAAATAAAGGCTTTGACACCCTAAAAACAATTAATAAAGTTCTGAGCGGAAGCTTTGGGGTACTGCAGACGTGCCTTGCGCAATGTCGGAACTAGGCGTCTTTAAGTACGCTCCCATTACATCATGTGACGTGGAAAGATCTTTCAGCCAATATAAGGCTATATTTAGATCAAATCGACAAAGTTTTAATTTCGATAATTTAAGAAAGCATGTGATTGTGTACTGCAATCAATTTAATAAGACAGATTTAGAGGAAGATGAATAAAACTTCATTTTTTTATATAAATGAATTACCTGAACATTTCGCTATCTTTTTATAATTTTTTAATGTAACTGTTACTGCGTAGTAATTTTTCACAATAAACATTGTTTAATATGAAAGATATTCTAATTTATACCCCATATTTTACATTTTTTAGTCCATATTATATGTACATATTTTGAATATTTTAATACATATTTATCCGAGCCCTAGTTATAAGGCATCGCAGATTTATAATTTTCAAATAAGAAAAATGTTAATATTGATGGAGATACAATTAATAAGGAAAAAATATAAACTTTCTTACAAATATTTTCCCACCTAACCGACCTTTCCCTTCGATGTTTAACTTTAGCATACAGTTATTCCCGAACCAGTTGACATCGTCCACGAAACTTGTTGATTTTAAACAAAGTTTTTTATCTGATATTACCTAGTAAATCTATTTTTAAAGAAAGACGAACATTCCCGGATTACCTAACAACGATATTATTTGACAATCTCATACTACCATCGTTAGAAGCGTAAGGTGGTGGTTATGCAATGATAGAGGACTTTTATCCAGCCGAGGAAATGAACTCACGTTGTCTGGGCGGGAAACCGACGCACTGGTTCACTCAGCCACAAACCTGTCTGTATCTGGAAGATTTTAATATCTTTGTCCTCTCATTTGCTGACTCGTTAAAAAAATATAACTTGACAAACTTCCACTGCAAAACTAAATTATTTTAATAAATTTTATGAAACAAAAATTTGGCCATGTTAGTAATAAAAATGATAATAATAATAGAAACAACAACAACCACTACAACAACAACAACAACAACCACAAGAATAACAACAACAATAACAACAATAAAAACAATAATTAGAATAACAACTACAACAATAATAATAATAAATGTTTATTCCGATATGTGGGGAGGTTAGTACAGTTCCACACATCCCACAAAGATATAAACAGAAAGAATTTTTGAAAAAAGAAAAAGCAGTTGAATATAATAAATAACTGTTGAATTCCATCGAAGCTTTTCATACACACTTTTGTGACAGTCGTCACCGTAAATTACAACCAAGGTGTTAAAAAACACCAACTTGGATGCAGCGGTAAAGTGTAGACACTCAATTCCACGGTTGCCAAATCCTACCGGATATCCGTAAGACACCGGGTGCCGCCTCTTTATTTCAAGATACCTGCTTCCTGAATCGTACCAAGTGATAAACCTGGCACTTTTCTTTAAATCTTTAGAACTTCCTGGTCAAATAATTAATAACTATGGCGGTTAGCAAAAATAGTTCTTTCAGAATTATTATCACTGTAACAGAATGTAAATATTTAATCAATAACATAATATTACCAATTTGTAAGTAACTGCTTTATAGTAATTTATGCACCTTTAATTCTTATTAATTTGTTACATTTCCTAATTAAGATCGATTTCTTACATCTAAAAAGCATCGTCAATTCTTTGTAACAGAATCGCCAACAAGAGATTAAGTTTGGCTATTCTTTCTTTTATCCGGCAGTTTCTTCTCGAAAATTACTTAGTTTATACAGAATGCGTTACAACATAATGTCTTGTTAATTTTTCAAATTTTAAGTATGTCCAAAACTTTTGTCCATCCTTTTGTTTCAGATTTTTTTTTTATTAGGTGTTTGATTGTCCCAGAAAAAGTCAGATCCAAAAAGTGGCGTGTTTATCATTTCATTTTATATTCGAGTAGGTTTCAACCCTGTAGTATATGAGTGTAGTGTTTAGAATGCCACACGAAAAGACCGCGTTCGTTCGGAGATGGTCGGGCGGTGCCGAGTGTTTCCGAACGTGCGTACAATTAGAACAGTCGGCCGTTCGGCGAACCGTGGTCAGACCTAATTAGAGATCGCCTATAAACAGACGCTACTAACAATATTTATTCCTAATATAATTCGCAATAAACCAGTAAAAATAACTTACGTTGTAATCATTACATTGTGGGCTAGTGAGCCACAACACAAATCAAAGAACATTACAAACCCCAAAAAAGCATCGCCTTGGTTGGAAAAACGGTTCGAAGACACCCGAGCGCTTTCCACATTATTTTACGCATCCACACCTTTCTGATTATTTCCTCAAGGCCTCCCGTGTGGAGCTAATGTAAAAAACAAATTGTTTTGAAAATTGTCTATATTAAGCAAAAAAAAACAGGACATTGAGATTATTAATCTTATCCTGATGAAGAAAACTTTGTTTTCGAGAAACATGTTGATAATATTGATTATACGGTTGTGTTTTTACAAAGTTAGTTGTTTTCATTTAATTAAGGAAATTGAGACATTAGGGAAATACATTTCGTTTATATCTCGTTGGGTCAATATATTTGTTTTCCAGCTAACGCGGCAAAGGCTATGTTTAATTTTCAATTAATTAGAACCTCCGCGTGATTAATGGCCTGACCTCTTGGCTAAAGGCTCCATCAATCTTCGTCCGATTGTTCAGGAAGCAGACGGCTTAGATATCGAATTACCAAGTGTAGTCTGTTCTTTAAGCATTTTTTTTCATCACGATTTTTTCTACATTAACACCATAAAGGAGGCTCTGAGAAAAACTATTTTCCTCGGGGCCTTTGTCATCTTTGGGGATGCTGTATGGAGTGTCTTTTTAAGGAAAGGAAGGAGAGTTTCAGAGTGAGAAGAAAGTTCCGGTACGAGGGGTGAGGACGAAAAGGTATAAGGGGTGGGTAGGAATCTGTGTGTCAGTGTCTCCAGGAGTGACAGACGTATGAATCCGTCCCTTCCGCTGCATTGCAAGTCCATCTATCTCCCGATCTGGCCCGCCACGCAGCTAGTAGGCAGGCGTATCCGCGACCAAGATCTGAATACTCCTTACCCGGTGAACCCTTGCTAGGTCACAAATGTAGCAAACCACTTGGGGTGACCTTAGGCAGAGATGTTGTTATCCAATAAATGGTTCCCGAGGCGGTGATATCCATACCCGCCTCCCAAATTGTAAGATTGATTCTTCAAGGTTTTGTTCAGTTTGAGACATTTATTCAACTTCTGTCAGATAATTCACATTAAAGCTACATATATATTTACGAATACTACAACAGATTAATATGAATTATGGGGTATTTCACCATTCTCCTCATAGATTATCCACACGATAACGTACATTTTCGATTAATTAAACCAATTGTATTTAAAAAGTCTGAGTTTACTTGTACATACATACATACATATGAATAGTGGCTATATATAGGATAAGTTAGCCGAGTTTCTTACCTGTTGGGTGTAATTATATTATTTATTTAATTTTTTATTAGAAAAACTCACTTTTATAACTTTTGAAGGTTAATCCAATCAATGTAAAATATCGCTGAAGAAGAAGATAACAATAATAATCTAAAGGAAAATATGAAAGAGAACAAGACACAGAAAAACAGATAAGACAATGGTCGCAACTGAGAGGTCTGGGTTCGTGCCCCATGTGTGTGTCTTTTTCTGTTTTTCCATGTCTTGTTCTCTTTCGTATTTTTTGGTTTAGATTATTATTGTTATCATCTTCTTCAATCATAATATGATATGAATAAATAAATAAATAATATATTATATTATTTATTTATTTATTTTCGTTATCGCAAGGATAAGCTATCAGGAGGATGGTGAAACACCCCCCTTAATCTAAGACGTAGCTCATTCGTGAAGTTTTTAAAACCTATACGTGTAACGTAATTAAGGTGTGCATGTTTTTTGGGTTCCATGCCAACTCAGAATGAAACCAACTCAGAAACACCTCAGAAAAGTCATTAAAAGCTAGGAAAAAAATAAATTAACATAGCCGGTAACCCTAACCTAACTTAACCTATTAAAACAATTTTTTTATCATCACTATTAATAACCTCTTTGAGGTGCTTCTGAGTTGGTTTCATTCTGAGTTGTCTGGTCACCGTTTTTTGTCAAACAAATGATATCAATTATTTTTTCTCCCACTTTTCCGTATCTTTCGGAGATAAATACGAAGATGTTTTCATGTTCATTTCATCTTAATGTCAATAAGAGTTTGATTGCGATAACAGAAACATTATACTAAAACATATCTTAAATTGTTTTTGGTCTGCTTCTTCCTTGCGGATTCATTTCATAATAATATTACATAAGATTTTTATGATGTGATATCACGTAACCATGTCACAACTGTTTACTTTCAGCAAAAATATGAAACATTTAATGTAAATGGATATCCTTGTATTTCCCCAAATTATTGTAACCACAAAATTGCCCCGCGGGAGAAAGAAGTATTGGTTTTTATTATTTTAATGAGCTTCCTTTGCACAAAGATCTAAAAGTAGATTTTACCACAGCGAGTTCGGTAAAACCCAAAAGTTATTCATAGCGTGAATGTAATAAACACATGGAAAAGATTTTTTTTAAATATGTATATAATGCACGACAAGGCTTCCGTGGTCAAGGGATAATGCTCTCGACTGTGTATCCAGAGGTCGCGGGTTCAAAATAATATAAGTAGTGTATATGCAACACGTTCCAGAATGAAAGATGCTCCTAATATGGCTTATGTGTAATCCGGAATTGATACGTTGCTTTTTTTTTTTATAATAATAAAACGTTTATTTGTTATAGAGAATACATCAGTACAAAGAAGCTTTGACTGTCCAACTAGGAAGGTCTCCCGTTCTAGGACAGTCAAATGACAAACATTTTGATAGGCGTAAATTTAATTTAGAAATGACCAATTTGGGACACAAATCAACAAATCATCGCCAAAAAACTTTATCTTATTTACTAAAGTTCAGGCAAAAATATTTAATTATTTATAGTGTATGCATAATTTAATTATTTACTAATTTAGTTATTATAAATTATTTATAATTATGCACAAGTGTCCTTTACGTACATGTTTTTTTTTCAATATAGAAAAAAGAAAGAAATGTAAAATTATAAGTTTACTTGTAAATAAACCAAAAGAAAAATAATACATATTATCAAAATAAAAATAATACATTCTACCAAAAGAAAAATAATACATAAGAAAAATAATACCTATTAATTATAAATAAACCAAAAGAAAAATAATACATATTAATACAAAGTTATTGAAAGCAATGAAGAAGAAGCAAACAGAAAATACTTGTATATGGTGACCTTGTTAAAAAACGTACTGCTAAATTGTTTAATTAGTACAGCTTTATAGTTCAGTAGAGGCATACAAAAAATATCAGAATCGCTTGAAAAGACTTTAGCCGTGTTTGGTGACCTGATCTCATTAGTCAGGTACTTGCTGTCCCCCGCTTACTACTTTCAGCCTCACAACATAATACTCCAATTGGTTATTTTCACACTTTTTAATTAAAGTATTTTTATTTTATTGTGTCTTGATGAAAAAAATTCTATAACGATTTAAAATGCGCCATTTTCGATTTGTCGCCAAAACAACTTGTTAGTTTTTATTCGAGAATTCGGCGTCGTTGACGTCACGCCGTGCAACTTTGGTGAGAGCCTTCTTACCAGAAATTGGCGTTTTGATGAACGGACAACTCATAATCAACTCTACTTAACATCTCCTTTGAAAATTCATTAAAAGTGGTGCAAAAAATTATAAAAAAATTATTAAATAGGTTACGTTAGGTTAGGTTATGAGCTATTTTTTCATAGCTTTTAATGACCTTTCAAAGAGGTGTTGAGTTGAGTTGATTGTGAATTGTCATGTTCCGGCGTTTTCTATTTCATAATAGCGTTTTACCTATTTGGCACCATTTCGGAATGTGCGGTTGTTGAAATTAACAATAAACTTTAAATCTTCCACACATTTTTAACAATGTTGGTTTGTGAAAATACCCCCTTTTAAAATACGGATTTTTACAAAGGCGCGTCGTAAAAAAATGACCAGATAATATCTGTGTGTGAAGCAGCAAAGCACTCTCAAATAATAATAATTGGATAATTTGCGGAGCGTCGTTTTTGTGAAAAATCTTCTGTGATCTGGAAGTTCCTTCAGTTTTTAACTTCATCTTTTTTCCATACAGCTCCACGCAGGAGGCCCGGAGGAAAATAATTTCCCTCAGAACCTATGTCATCTTTGGGGATGCTGTGTGGAGGGTTTTTTTAAGGAAAGGAAGGAGAGAAGAGTTCTGGGAAGGAAAAGAGTTGAAGGGGTGGGTAGGAAACTGGGGTTCAGTGTGTCCTGGTCATCCACCTCCAAGACCTAGACAAATCTCAACCCATGAACCCGGGCACCCGTGCTAAATCACCAAACGTAGCGAACCACTTGAGGTGACCTATGGCAGAAGTGTTGGTTATCCAACAAAGGTTCCCGGGGCGGCGGTACCCATTCCCGCCTCCCAAATTGAATCAGAAAAAGGCTCACCAAACCTGATTTGGTTGCCTGCCGTTTAACCTAAATGTTTTGTTTATAAATTTGACCGAGCAGTGGCTTAGTTGTCATCATGATGCCTGGTTCCCACCAGACATCGTGAGTTCAATTGCTCGACGACGATTTAAAAAAAAGCAATTTACAAAAAATGACATGGATTTTAAATAATATCCATAATACCATCGGGTTCTTTGGTTGCTTCTTTTTATTAACAGAATAGGGATCTGTTTTGAAATATTCCCGCTTGACGTCAAATAATATCCATAATACCTTCGCGGTTCTTTGGTTGCTTCTTTTTATTAATAGAATAGGGATTTGTTTTGAAATATTCCCGCTTGACGTTAAATAATATCCATAATACTTTCGCGGTTCTTTGGTTGCTTCTTTTTATTAATAGAATAGGGATTTGTTTTGAAATATTCCCGCTTGACGTTAAATAATATCCATAATACTTTCGCGGTTCTTTGGTTGCTTCTTTTTATTAATAGAATAGGGATTTGTTTTGAAATATTCCCGCTTGACGTTAAATAATATCCACAATACTTTCGCGGTTCTTTGGTTGCTTCTTTTTATTAATAGAATAGGGATTTGTTTTGAAATATTCCCGCTTGACGTTAAATTTACAATTTTCGAACGAATATATTATAAACTTTTAATGGCAAAGAGAAACCTATCATAATAATATACGTAACTGTTTATATCATAATATGACTGACCATAATAGAAAATAAAATGAAGTACTTACTCAACGCGTGACGTGAATATTTCGTATTGATAATCTTACTTTTTTTCTTCTATCAATATCAAATTAACCAGCGGCCGAGAATTCAAATTTTGCCAAAAGATGATCTTACCATCGTACCCTTGCAATTGTACAGGGCAGTTCCAATGATAAATATTGATTATTCTCCGTACCAGTGATCTATAAACTTTTATAAGGATATTGCGCATTTCTCTCATCTCTCTATTTGTAAAATAATATTCTATTTTTTCCCTACCTATAAGTAAAAATATTTGTTTATATGTTTGTATCTGCTGTTTGTCAGTTCAGATGTAGGTGAGTTCTCTAGTTGTTGTTTTGTATATTCTTGCCAATGACGTCTGTATCTGTATTTTCTCCAAAAAAAGTTTGCAATAAAAGTGCTCAAACGCGTGATGATAAAATTATGTATTTATGTATTTTTTTACCGTCGAATTTATAATTTTCCAATAAGGAAAGAGTGTGTTAAAAAAATCTGAAATTTATTAGCTTGTAAGACCGTAAATAAGTAGACAAACTGATGTAGGTACTTTCATCAAATTTTTCTTAAAATTATTCATTCGAACTAAACAAGCTTTCCTACTGAATTCATCGAATTAATCGTATTTTACTATATGATTGATTTGAAATGAAACGTGTGTTGTTCTTTTTGAAAATTTAATGAATCTGCCAACGACCAACTGAATAACTTTATTATAAGAAAAAAAATTCAAAATTTTAAACATAATTTTGCTACATAAAATAACAATTTATCGAAATCTTCTACAAAAATTTTCTACAAAAAATTTATATTTTTTGTAGAAAAGAGTCGATTCGTCTGAGAATGACCGTTGTCTGGTTATTATTAAACATAGTTGATTAGTGGGGAATATCGTATCTTATATTATAATAAAACAAATATAAAACTTATTTCCCCTTTAATTTATTGACCGTAACCGGTGTCAGCATGTTAAGGCCATCTTCAGACTGGTACAAATTATTCAAAACTCGCGGTTTATATGCACAAATATGAGGAAGGGGAGAGGGGTGGTCCACTAAGATTTTATTCGAATGTATGGGTTTTCTTACAATTGTTATTAAGTGGTCTTTGGCTGTCTAATTTCTAATTATTTTAGTTTTTTCAGTAGGCTTAATTACCTCGGGCCTATTAATTGCCTTACTCCAATATTAATAATAATAATAATAAGTTATTTATTTCAGCCGAACAGAGCGGTGGGTGCAATACTCTGTCTGCCATAAAAAAAGAAAAATACTTGTAGTATGCATTGTTAATGACCTAATTTTTATTGTTGTCAAATCGTTATTATATTTATGACTAGCAGACCCGGCCACATGTTGCTGTGGCTAACGAAACACAACGCCATTACCCAACCTTAATAAAATCCACACCACCCGCTTGCCAGCTGCCCGCTGCCCGCTGCCTGAATTGAATATTTAAATTTCTCGGCTTTTCTCTACTATAATAAGCATCAATGCTTTGCAATGCAACATTGGATATTTGAAAAGGGAAAATCAAATACCTACTTACTCTAAGACATCTATTTTCCAATTTCTTCCGTAGAACGAATTTCAAAAGTGACTATAGTACGGCCCGCCAGCCGTTTTAAATCGCACAAAATATGTTTTCTTTAAATTTCTCGGCTTTTCTCTAATATAATTTACATTTATTATACATGTAAACATTCCTCTTAAATCACTCTATCTATTGGTGAAAACCGTATGAAAATCCGTTACGTAGTTTAAAAGATTAACGCGCACATACATTTTGATCGACTTCATTTTATACTATGTAGAAGATAGAAGATAGATAATGATGTAATGATGATGAGATCGAATTTTTTTTGAATTTTGAAGGGCCCCATGTTTTTTTTACATTGGAGTTGGAATAATCTTATAATGATCATTATAATATAAACAAAATACATATTATACATTATAAAATATGATGACAATTACAATTGATAAAGGAGCGGAGATTTAATGGTTTAAATATTCTAATTGTTTATTCATTACAAAGTTAGGGTCTATTTTGTTAGCTAGGCGGGTGATTTCTAAGGATTCTAACCTGTCTAGTTTATGGCCCTTATTACAAGTATGGAGAATTTTAATATCTCTATCTTTGTCAAATGGGTGATGGTTTTCTAATAGGTGTGATACCACTTTCGACAATTCACCTTTAGTATTCACCCAATTTGTAAAATGTTCTTTTATGCGGATTTTGAATGATCTACCAGTTTGACCTATGTAATATGATGGGCAATTAGAGCAGTTCACTTGCTGAACTATGTTTTGGAAATAAGTTTTATATCTGTTTTATTATAATATATTATAATGGAATTCCACCATGACGTATCAGTCTTAAAATAGAAATAATATCTTGTCGAAGGAAATGTGAAGGAATTCGATGACGTTAATTTATGTTAACATGCGTTGGTGGATACAAAAATAGCCACATAATTTACAAAATATGTTCAACAGTAGGAAAACCTGAAAATCTACGTCAAATCTAATAGAAATGACGTCGGAAACATTGATAAGGTTGATGGCCTTTGTCAAAAATGCGACGATAATGTATGTATTCTGTTTTACGGAGAAACCAAGAGACACATTTTTAAACATCGTATCACTTTGCGTCACATCACGTGGCGTGGCGTCACGTCACATCAACCGTAATGACGCCCGCCCGCCCATGCGGAAGCAGAAAAAGGATGTTAAAAGGATCAAAGAATTACTCACGAAAGGATGTAATCAGATTGGAACGTGCAGTTTTTTGCGATTCACACACTTCAAGATAATTTTCTTCCTGACGCATTTCTGAACAATGCGGATTTGTTGTTGAATTGAATATTATTAAACTTCACAAGTCAATAGCGTTTATAAAGAAATTGAATCAATTACCTTCTGCAAACGGTATTCTTGATACGGAGAACTGAGAATGCTTACTCATTATTCTATTTCCATTGATTCATTAAAACCCTTTTATCTAAGGGAACATATCCATACTACGTGACCCGTTCTGGGGGGAAGGGGGATCTTTAAAATACCACGCTTGGTCAGAATGAGGGGGCGGAGGCCTTAGGTTTTTATCATGTAGTCAATCTAGAAATCTAAATTAAGTTCTGGTTACATTATATTTTGACATAAGTTTTATCTTGATAATATTTTTCCACTTGTAATTATGCGTATGCATGCACTCTTGTCGTCATGCAGCAAGCGCCGTATTAATAAAGACAAATATAATCCAAATATTTTTTTTTATTATTTTTTGTTAACAAGAAATGATGGAATGACGAGAAAGACATGGCACGATCAAGTGAATCAAATACTTGAGTCGGGCCATGTCAAAAGTCAGAATAATAGAAGAATGTATGAGACGATGTATGAATGTGAGTGAGGCAAATAGTGTGTGCCAAGACCGAGTTGTTTGGTGGTCCGTCCTCTCTGCCTACCCCTGCGGGTAAACGGCGTGATGGTTAGTTAGTTAGTTAAGAAATTATCAAAACCATATTTATGAATTACTACGTGAAAACTATAGGGGGAGGGGGGGTCTTGGAATATACTACATATGGTCACCGAGGGGGGAAGGGGGGTTAAAAATTGCAAAAAGTGGGTCACGTTGTATGGGTACGTTCCCTAACTGACTGACTAAGGAGAATTTATGACGCAAATGTGAATGGTAGAAGAAGTCGGGGACGCCCGAGAAAGACATGGCACGACCAAGTGAATCAGATACCTGAGTCGGGTCATGTCAAGAGTCAAAATAAGAGAAGAGCATGTATGAATGTGAATGAGGTAAGGAGTTTGTGCCAAGACCGAGTTGTTTGGCGGTCAGTTCTCCCTGCCTACCCCTGCGGGGAAACGGCGTGATGGTTAGTTAGTTAGTTAGTTAACTGACTAACCATTACGCCGTTTCTCCGCATGGATAGGCAGAGAGAACGGATCGCCAAACAACTCGGTCTTGGCACAAAATCCTTACCTCATTTACATTCATACATGCTCTTCTATTATTAATAATTCTTAGCAGAAAGTCATAATGTGACATCAAAAGTTAAAAAGATATATTACTAGTATTTAAAAGTGAAATCTCTAGAACGGTTAGCTGTGAAAATCGCTTTGAGAAGGTAGTCCAATTTGTTGGTTTGATTTATAGAGCCAACCCAAATATGTTTGGCTTATGAAGTAATTTCCAGTGCCTGTGTTCTGTGGAGCTTTGAATTATCCAAATATATTTTAATCATACTCTAACGAAATAATTAAATAACATGCTCAATTTTTACCGTAAACTAAATTAGTCTTTATTTTGGGTACAATCAATCAAAAATAGCAAGAGAGGATAATAAACTTTATGGGTTCATTCCCATAGGAACCTAAATGTTCCATCAACCGATCGTTTCTCTTTTACCAAAAGGGTTACAACGAGTCAATTCACTCTAGGTTAGCTGAAATCCGAAGTCGACGGTTTATAACGCATAAATTTACCTAAAGATGCGCGGTAAGAACCGGAAAGCAACTTATCTCTCTAGAGTTAACTCCTGACTTTATATCGGTCATCCCGGCCGTGACATCTGTAAGCCTGATTGGCGGGGTAAAAAATCTAACCGATAGCATCTCTCGCTATAATTAGTAAGAGACGAAGCGATGCGGGAATGAGTAAGTATATGAAATCGAAGAACTAATCAATATACTCTCGAAAATCTGAGACGATTTGCTACAAAACCTATTTTCCAAATGTTCTATGGTACTATGACAACTGAGATCGCATTGTAATTAATTTTTTGAACAAAATCAACATATACACGTATGCACATTTTTTTTTACATTTTATAATTTAAAAAATATACATAAGCTATCAATTTTATATTTTTCAATTACTATTATATGAATATTTATATTAATATTTTCTTATTTTTGCGAATTTCGGAAAAATGTCACTGCACGCGCGCCGCTTCTAGTCCTAAAATCGAATTAATACAAGAACATCTGCAAACCACTCGAACGTGGCAAATGCAATTATTTGAGAGTAAAATTAGCTTTAACTGTGACATCATCCGCATCTGCAATCGTATATCCATAAGATTAATAGTTATTTGATTAATAACGTAGGTAATAAATTCATGTTTCTCGGGTAATTCATGCAAATCCGTATAAAGCAGTGAGAGTTTGAACACGACGACGTGACTGCGACCGGTTTAGTTAATCTATTAGACTCAACATTCCAGGAAAATCCTCTAATTATTAGATTATTTTCCTGGAATATTGGAATCATATGCGATTGGAACAACGATTCAGGATACCGTTGTGTAATTTTTTTTATTTTAACAATTTGAAGTTTACCAATTTGCTAATTAATTATAACATTTCATATTGCGTACTATATTTTTTCCAGTTTGGTGTAGCTCCTGCAATACATCTTGAACCTTCTAATTGGTGCGGACTTTAAAGTTTCTGATAGCGTGTTATAAAACTTCATCCCTTTGTATACACAGTAAACTATTCTGGGTATTCGCTTTGTCATTTTTTTGTAGCCTTCCTTCCTTGCACGTCTTTTTGTTACGTCTATGAACGTCCTTGTTGTTTAAGTATTTTGGTAACACGTTGTTTACTATTTTACGGATAAATATCATCGTGTTCAAGGTCAGCATCTGTTTCACGATTAGCCAATTTAGACTTTAACATTTTTCTTACTTTTGAAAATTTATTTTGCCGAAGTATTATTCTCATTGCCCTTTTTGGTGAATTTGAAACTTATTTTGTTCTCGTTCATTACTCAGGAGGAAAAGAATAGTTGAGCAGTAGTTAAAATGTGGAGCAATAATTGAGTTGTAATAGTGCAGTTTTTCTAGAAAGTTTTTGCCGAATTCTTCCCAAAAAGATAACTTTTTACCAATTTTCTTTTGGGTATATTCAGCATGTTTGTTAAAGATTAGTTAGTTAATTACTACACAAGGTAACTCCAAAATCAGGGTTCTTGGGTTTCTAAAAGCGTAACTTTATTTTCTCGTCTAATGCCACAAAAAGAAAAAATCGTAACAAATCGGAATCATCAACTTATTTTAATGTGTTTATGTGCGTATCTCCAAAAAATCGTTTAACTCTGTAATTAGGTAACTCCAGTTACCACAAGTGTTTTTTTCCATGTTTCAATTGCTCAACTAGACTTAGCAAATTGTAGAACAAAATTTTTGTGAAATTGCTTTCTGATTTTCAATTTTTTTCTTTCACATTACATTATAATATTTATATTGTAGGTTTGGCAAGATTATTTTTTAGTAATTACCATTAACTCACAAAAATATGTCAAAGTTGCCTTGTGGTTAACCAATTGAAATAACGTAAAATTTTGTATAACCGAGTTTACAAATTACCTTAACGACAATTAATAGTTTTCTCGACATAAGCTTTTTTTCAATGATTAAGCATCCCTTCCCGCGATATGTTCACTTTTGTAGTTTGACATATTGTAATATATAAATATTGCAATTTGGGAGGCGGGTATGGGTACCGCCGCACCGGGAACTATTTATTGTATAACCAACATCTCTGTCATTAGTCACCTCAAGCGGTTCGCTACGTTTGGTGACTTAGCCGGGGTGCCCGGGTTCTTGGCGACCAATGCGTCTGCCTGCCTACTGCGTGGTGTGCAGGATCGAAAGAGACTGGTTGAGGAAGATTTTTTATCATCTCCAACCGGAATCACTCGATCCGTTGCTTTGCACCGTGGTTGGAGTGATGGATTCATACGATTATGCCTAGATAGACTCACCCCCGTATTCTTACCCACCCCTCATACCTTCTTCCTTCTCAGGATTTCCTCTGCTTCCTTTCCTTAAAAAACCCTCCCCATAGTATCCCCTCAGATGACGTAGGCCCTGAGGGAAATTATTTTCCTCAGAGCCTACTGGGTAGAGCTAATGTAAAAAAAGTAAACTATTTGCCATCAAATAAAATATTATACATATTACCAAACGTTTATTTAATTAAATTTACTAATTTGTGTCACCTTTTTGGTTTGACGAAAGTAGTACATCATGTATGATACGGGCATGTGCCTAGCGTTGTAGTCGAATCACCTGTAAAAACTGTATAAAAAGTTATTTGATGAATAAATAAAAGAAAAAAATATATACACGTACATATTTCAAATAGGAGTATTACTTTTAGTAAACTACGAGCAGTTGATTACTCATTAAATATTAATTATATACATTGAAGAAAAAAAGTGCCAAGAAAAATAAGATGGTTTCTCGCAAAGATATTCAAATGTTTCTCGTGTTTTTTAGTTGAACTGCGGTGTGAAAAATAGACATATATTTATGTATAAATATATTTACAATACGTTATGATTGTACCACCCCAGCTAGGAGCACTTCTGTCCCGGTAAGACCAGTACACCAAGGGCACTAATTTGTTAGGGTTTGGAACCAGGGTTGCCAGGTTTTTTCCAAATATATACCGAACAGTGAGCAAACAAAAAAATTCGAGGTGAATTTTCCTAGATTTCGGTGGTACCTTGGAAAATCAAAACCCGCATCGGGGGGGAGGGGGGTTGTCAGACTTTGTAAGCAGTCAAATTATTCGAATAATCACATTTTCGCAAGTACGTAGTCAACACCGCACAAACTAAGTAGGGATGCTACTTGCAACATCGATTGCCGATTGCGTCAAATCTGACAGTTGAATCGTTTATTAGGGAGAAAAATTAATCAGAAAAAAATACCGAACCGCCCATACTTCGGTATTTTTGTCATACTGAACACCGAACACGGTGCTAAATACCGAACGGTTCGGTAGAATACCGAACACCTGGCAACTCTGCTTGGAACACGTGCTCTGAGGATAGGAAGGAGGTTGGAGTTTAATGGAATGGTGTACATGGCTGCCTTACTTAGCCAATATTAGAATTTAGGATGGGCGGGAATAAAGGAACGGATTGAGCTTTATATTTTTTATCCTTTCTTTATGTCTTCCTTCTTCTTGCCTCTTATCGACTCTTCTTCGATCTTCTTATCTATTTCTGGCTGTTCTTGACACTTCTTGCCTCTTCTTTGATCTTATCATCTTTTCTTGACTCTTCCTGTTTCTTGTCTCTTTTTGGCTTTTTTGCTTCTTCTTGGATCTTCTTAACCCTTCTTCTCTCTTCTTGGATCTTTTCAACTCTTCTTGTCTCTTCTTGCTTCTTCCTATTTCTTCCTGTTTCTTCTCGTCTCTTTTGGGATCTTCTCGGCTCTTCTTCCCTCTTATGGTCTCTTCTTGATTCTTCTTGGACGTTCTCGTCCCTTCTGGCCTGTTTTTGTCTCTGCTTGTCTAATCTTATCTTTTCTTGTCTCTGCTTATCTCTTCTTGGAACTTCTTGTCATTTCTTCCTTCATCTCGGATCTTATTGTCTCTTATTATCTCTTATTATTTCCTCTTGGTTCTTCTTGATTCTTTTTGTATCTTCTCGTCTCTTCATGGCTCCTCCTGTTTTCTTCTTGTTTGTTTTTATCAAAACAGAGAAGAAGAAACAAACAAGCTGTTCTCTTCTTGTGTATTCTTGTCCCTTCTTGCCTCCTCTTTTCTCTTCTCGTCTCTTCTTGTCTCTGCTTATCTCTTATTGGACCTTCTCGTCTCTTGTTGGCTTTTCTTCCTTCTTCTTGGATGTTCTCTCCTCTTTCTTGTCTCTTCTTGGATCGTTTCGACTCTTTTCGGCTCTTTTTGCAACTTCTTGTATTTTATAATGTAAATTAAATAACTTAAACGGACTTATTAAAATATTATAGCCGAGTCGGTTTTGTTTGCCGACTTCATCTTCATGATTTCATCATATTAATGTTTGTTGATTTCGTCGTCTTCGTGTTTATTGATTTCCTCAACTTCGTGTTATTAGACCTCATTTTCATGTTTATTGATTTCCTTGTCTTCATGTATATTGATTGTGGGTTGTGTCGGTGCTACTTCATAATTTTTAAAATTTTCTTATCTTTTTGTTTTTGGTCGTCTGTCCTGGTTGTTCCCTTGCTATTCTTAAAAAATTGCACCTCAAAAATTGCTGGCCACCCGCGACAGTAAAACAATTATCGTAGAATCAGAATATCATAAAACAGGGGGAAATATTTAGGCAGGTTATAAAATTAAGAATACCGAATAAAATGGGGTCGCAACCCGGAAGAAGTTAGGAAATACTGGTTTATAGAGTTTGTGGACTATCTGTACCGGTTTCCTAAATAATATATTAATAGCGAAAACTGTTTTCTTGGAGTGGAAATGGATTATATATTATATCTACCGAATTGGATATTCATCTTGTCACGCGTATCGAAAATCATTATGTGTGTAATTATCAGTTCATGACGCCTTAGCGAGAGTTCCAATTAGTATTATGTGCTTACCAGAGAGAAATCTAATTATTAGTTACATAATAGTTTTCAGTTTGAAAGGTTATGCCAATCTTATAACCGAACTTCAAATAATTAAACTTACTTTGTTGGTAGGGAATGTCAAATATTCCTGCGTAATGCGTAACATTATTCAAGTTCAATAAACTTTTAATTTCAGTTTGGAACTACTTATCACATCGTGATGTATGGCGTGGACGATTGATAAAACCCTATATCAATACGATTTTGACCAAATCCGTCATCTATGGTCAGTTATCAATATTTGCGAGCATGGTCTACTATTCGCTTGCTGAGGATTGGTTTGTACTCCTGTATTTTTGGGGTTTTTTAAAGCTGTAAATGCAATAGGTATGTGTTAGTTCGTTCAAAATTCAACGAAATATGTTGTTGTTTTATTTATCGATAGATTTACCCTTGTATTTTTTTTAAATATTTTTATGAATTAGTTTGAAATAATGGAAACAAAAATATAATTTTTTTAAACTTCAAAACTTTTATTTCTCAATATGAGTTTTTGTGGACATCGTTCAAACCAATCCTGAGCAAGCGTATTGTAGGTATTCCGACCGACGCGACGCGCTACGATTGATAAATTTTAGCGCGGCCTCCATAGTATCAGATAAGTTTCGGCTGACTATCAATTAACACTTTTTTTTTCAAATATTGTCGTTCATTATGCAAAATTACTCGCTTTTTTAATGAACGGTTTAAACTAAGAAAGCTCTTAGAAACGAAAAAAGTAGTATGCGCAATCTAAATAATGCATCTTGGGCTCTCCGTTCATGGAGATACTTATAAACTACGTAATTGTGATGCAACCACAAGTACCCTGGAGATATACCACTCTTTAATGCTGGTTTCCGTACACGGCGCTACCCAAAATATACTGATCTTGATCATTTTTCACGTGCAGCCGTGGAGTTAACACGATATCAAGCAATTTCAAGTTACTTTTTTTCCAACATCAATCCATGCCTTCTCCACTAAATCCTTTCTAACATCTTCTGGTAAGCACGCATTTTTTTCCACTTCCTGAACAAATCTAACATTACTTTCATGTTCCGACGCCATTTCTGTCAAACGTCAAACGAATAAGTATCAGACACAAATGATGCGACACATCGCGTGCGATCAGCACCGTCGGTATCGTGATACTGATTTGAAACCGACACCCGCCGCGTAGCGCCGTGTACGAGAACCAGCAAAATCGTACGGGGGGTACTTACGATCGGCGCGCATGATACGCGCACGAGGATCGAGTAGCTTGTGAGAAGCGTCGTACGGAGGCACTACGACGCAATCAATTTATTCCGTGCGATCTTTGATAAACGATAATGGTTGAAATATGAATAAAGACCGCATTAACCGATATAATTATTGATAAATCCTGTTTGGTGTCAAAAACTAATTGCGGACTTCTAATACATATTTTGGTTGGTATTTTAATTCAACATTGCCAATTTTTTAATATTTTTACGTAATTGATTGGCGTTTGACGTTTCGGGATGCGAATTCGTAGACAGGTCCGCCCATAAATATACCAAACCACCCAGGTCCGCCAGTGTTGCCGGCGTGTATCTATGCCATTCGACAGATGTCGTATTTTTACTAATTCGAAAGGTTAATTTTTCTTTTAAAATGCAATGCTCCCGAGGCAAATATTTTTTTATAAATACTTTCAGATTCACAAATCCTACAATTATAAAATTCCCTAATTTTCATGATCTACGCTGTATACCTAATTTTTATTTTTATTTTTGAATTTTCTTTATTAATTTTGTTTGTTGCCGGTTTGTTTTACGTGGTTTTTCGACTACCAAGCTAGGCAAATGCCCGTATTCCCGTAGTCGAGATTCATAAGATTAAGTATATATTATGTATTATACTTAATATTTTATATTATTAAGTATAAAATATTAAGTATAATCATCCATATATGTAGATGAAAGTACAAACATATAGCATCATATTAAGGAAAATAATCGTACTAGTATTAGGTATATGATCACATACAGGAAAGGAGTTAAACTAGGTGAATCTTGTATAAATAAAAATAAAATAGAATAACAAATAAAAATAAAAGTAACAAATAATAATATTTTAAGGATAATAGAAATAAAAATAAGAGTTAACATATAAATCATCTATACAGATGAATAATGATAGGCTTAGACCCAAAAAAACAAATGCAGGTATTCCTAGTCAGCGTATGAAATGGACGAATGATGTCAAAAAATATGAAAAAAAGCATCAGCATAATATAAAGTTTTGATTGAAAATTTATTTAGAGATAAGATTTTTTACTCGAGAAATATGAAAAAGTAAGAACAGTTTTTAAGATGTAAGGCATTCTTTATAATATTTCCTTCCCTAAGTAAATAACCAGTTCTGTATATTAATGGCATAAAGATCATCAGTTTTCGATCTTCATTTTAGGCGCGATGTAAGAGAACTGTCGTTGGGCGAAAGCTGTTTTGCATTTTTGGTGTGATGAATAGCGGGTGTAAATATTTTGTTGAGTTTTGAGTGTTAAATCATTTTTCCTTATGTGTATGAGAATTGTCTTAACGTATAATTGTCTAATGTCTAGGATTGCGAATTTTTTAAAAAGTGGCTTTGATGGGTGAGATGGGTGACATTTTAATATAATCCTTAGTAGCAGCTTTTGAATTAAGATCATGGGATATATAATTGAAGCTGCACAGCCTCCCCATCCCACGATACCACGTGTGGCTATTGATTGGAAAAGTGCAAAATATATGCATCTCATTGTTTGAAGGTTCAGGATTGATCTGAGAGAGAGAAATATATAGCACAATTTGCGGAGTCTTTTTGTTGTGAAATTGACATGGTCCTCCCAACGCAGTTGGTCATCGATAACAATTCCCAGTATTTTTTAATATTCACAATACAACATACCTACATAAATATTAATATTTTTAAAATTGACTTCCTTGTTTTAGTAATTAATAAGTCAAATTCTTTCTCTTTCAATTAAAAGATGAAACAACCTATTTTCAAAATCAGTCCATGTAGAAATGTAGATAATAAATGTAGGAGCAGATAAAAGTTATTGAGATGTTTAATCTAAAATCGGCATAAACAGCGTTCCAACATCAGTAATTTTTTAATATTCCTATTCTGGAAGCCAATAATAATTATGTCTCTTCACTCACAATATTTCAAAATTTTTTTCTTAATTTTCACACGTCACCTACTTATTCAATTTTTCGGCATTTCTTTTGAGACTTCGTTCAGCACATTCTTTTTTGATCCGATATCTTTTGTAAAACCGGTACATATTAAAATATCTGCACATAAACCAATTTCTTGATGATTTCAACCTTGGATTACGAATACGAATGGTTAGATGCCACGTGTTTTCGATATTATTTTATGGAATGGAAGCATGGACACTTACTGGAGAACTAATTAGGCAACTTGAGGCATTCGAGATGTGGATCTACAGAAGAATGCTTAAAATAAGCTGGATGGACAGGGTTACGAAATAAGATGTTATGGTTCGGATGAATAAACAAATGGAAGTTATTAAAACTTTAAAAATCCGAAAACTTCAATATCTTGGATATGTGATGAGACATCCAGAGAAGTATGAGATCTTGCAACCCATGATGCAGGGAAAAATTGCCGGAAGACGGGGCCCTGAAAGAAGGAGAACCTCATGGCTGAAAAACATGAGACCTGAGTTTGGCCAGTCTACCGTAGAGCTGTTCCGGGCTGCAGTAAAACAAAGTCCGCATAGCCAACATGACAGCCAACTTCCGTTGAACGGACAGAAGAAAAAGTAGAAGAAAAGTTTAGATTGGGAAGCCTAAAATCTGGGCAACTTATCGTGGGATAAATATGAAGATTTTGCATTTGGCATGCGGATAATATTAGAGAAAAAGCATTGTTTATTTATTTACGAACGCCCTTTTTACGGACTTCTTCACATGGATAGTAAAAATTATACAGTATTTATTGTACACAATTAAATTGCTCCAGTAACAACATTGTGTATTTTTTTAGTTTCAAATTGAAGATGTCCATCCACTGAACTGGTATAATCATTTCCCTCCTTTAGTATTCTGGGTAAAAAGAGGAATACGCACGGTAGAATTCTGCACTGAAATAAATCCCGACTTCTATTAGTAACTTCTAGTATCCCGACTTTCCTAACGTATTATAAGTTATATAATGTTTATTATCACCATATTTAATTTTTGTAATAAAATTTTATCTCTAGTAAAGATATTGCATTTCAAAATTATTCTCATCCTCCTTCTTTATATTACTTTGAAACCATTCTTGCAAATAATTATCTCACATTATTAAATAATCTTAACTATGTATGCGTATAGTAAGTAGGTAGGTACTTACCTACTAAAGAAAAACGTTTAAATATATTTATAATACGAGTAAAATGAATATTTATTTTTTGGCCAAAAATGGATGAGAAGCAATTAGTTGCTTATCTCACCGTCATTTTTACATCGCAATGTCACAAACGCATCATCAAAAACGCCTGAACGCTGACAGATAACGATATTTCCAGAAACAAAACGTTATTCACGGTCAAGTTTATTGCGTTGAAGGATACGATTTAACTGGGACCAAAACCCAGGCGGAGCCGGTTATGAAATACATAATTATATGAAATGAATCAATAAAATATTTCCTGAACAGCTTGTAAGCAAATGTTAGGTATTTATCACAGATCTCTTCGCGATTGTGTTCATTATTTATAAGACAGTGAACGTACATGAGCTCTTTCTATAGTTTGATGTTCTTGGTTTTGTCGTGTAAAGTTTTGGACTGTTAAAGTTAAATTGTGTGCCAATCTGCTGTAAGTTTACATGTTTGTTAACCAACCTACTGTAATTTTTGGATTGAGTTTGTAAATTGGTTTTTATGAGTGTGTTAATTAATTTCGTGTCCCTGTGGACCTAAATAAGTATATAAATTATTTGAAAAATATAGTTATTTTCTACTGTCATATGACCAAATTGCTAACATTTTGATTATAATCAGTTTTTGTCAAGTGCGACCGAGAACATTGTTCAAAATTTTGTAAGAATTTGGAACGTCTTATTTTTTAAATCATATTTTTTTAACATTAACTCCACACAGGAATAATAAGTTTAAATAAGTTCTACGGATAATAACTTCCCAAAGGGCCAATGTCATCTTCGGGTTTTTTTTGTGGGGAAGGTCTTTTTGATGAGAGGACGGAGTAAACATGGCTCTGTAAATTTTCATCAACACAAATATAAGTCACCAGCTGGTTCCCGGCATGCGTTGCAATGCCATAGTCACAGAAATAAATTGTTCCTCCCTGCAGGTCCTTTCCCGTGCGTCCCCGTTCCCCTCCCGAATCCCCTTCCCCTCTCGCGTTCCCCTTCCACCTTCCTCGTCTAACCTCTCCCCTCTCCCGCTTCCCCGTCCCGGCAACCTCCCTCCCACTTCCATATATTCAGTCCCAGTACATTCAGTTTTCAAATAGCTCGCGTTCCACCTATTACAATTTTTTTATTAAAATTTTTTTTTTCATATATTACAAATATTCATTTTTGTATATTATAAGAACATTCAATCTAATTTGGCACCTATCTGTAATTTAAAAAATCCATAGACAATTCTTTTGGTACAAAACAGCTACCTGCTAAATTCACATTCATCAAACGCGCGAACTATCAAACGTGCGAAATTAAAACTGCAAAACTAGGTTGTCCCAAAGGCATATTAGTTTTATAGCTCCAAAAATGTATAATTTACTATGTACAACCTTTAAAGAGAACATATGTCAAAATCTTCAATCTTATAAAAAATATACCAAAATTTGGCTAAAAAACACTGAAACAGATATTTTTTTCTTATAAGTTTAAATAAAGCCATTAAATATATCTATCATTGGACAGCTTTTAGAGAAGATTTATAATATTGTTTGCTAGTTTATTTTGTTTATTTTTTTATGTTTTTAAATTGCACTTGTAACATCTATTCTTACAAAACTTACACAGCGCTCTTGAGGCGATTTTTCGCAAAAACAGCGCTATATAAGTTGTCCAAATTTATTATTATTATTATTATTAAATACAATAATAACAGTGCAGACTGTTATCATGCTGTAGTTTTTAAATGCATTTATTCAGTTACTTTTTTTTTTAAATCCCTTATTTATGTATACTTAAAATATTCACTATAACCATAGAAATAAAAGTAAAAAAATCTGTATTATACCCACGCACAGGCATTGCCTTTGTGGGATTTTTTTGTTCATACATTAATTATATTAAGTTTTTTTTATATACTTTTCATTATTTCATGTATGTATTATATGTATTGTATCAAAAAATTTCAATAAAAAAATAAAAAAAAATAATAATAATAATATCTATCTTTATTGAACAAAAATTTGAAGATTTATAACTACAAAAAAACCATCATGAGTACAGTAAAAGTACAGTTTAAAAGTTGCATAAGTACAAAAATTAATAACAGAAAACAATATACGTATAAACAGTAGGTACTTAAAGAATAGAGATTTATAATTATAAATTTAGGTTTCTCGTAACCTGCCTCACTAGGCTAGCCTGTGTTGAGGCAGTAATTTTACGTCAATTTATAATACTGTGAACATACCTATACTTATATTAGAATATAATCACACAATAGATTGGGTGCGTTAATAATAACAATAACATTGGTACAATAATAACAGCTAATTTCGAATTTGGGTGAGTGCACCGGTAAATGCTCTATCATTATTTTTTATCCAAATTTTTATGTGTTTTTTTTTTTAATTTTTTTGTGAATCACATTTTTTTAAACTAATTGGAAGAATGTTGTAAAGTCTTGTTGCGAGGTATCTGAAGAACATTCTGTAAGAATAATAACACCAAATTTTATATTTAGGTGGTTAAGCTGTATCTGGAGTTCATCAAAGTTTTTATTAATTGACCTAATATTTTGGTGCATAATAATAGTGTTTTTTTAATCGGTTGTCAAGTATTTGCATATTTTCGCATCTGATGTTATAAACAAATTGTCTTGGTCACCTATTTCTTCGTATGTATTATTAATGGTAATAGCCATATTATAAATTATATTACAAAAAAAAAAAAAAATCCCCTAAATGAGAGCTCCACTAATCCGTGGCCATCACTGGAGATTTCAACCTTTGATTTAGTAAGTGGTAGAGGTGAATTATTGTTCCAGTTTGAAAATAACAGTATACAACATGACTCACCGAACTGAGGGGAATCCAGTGAATAGCCGATAAAAGTGGGGCTCTCAATTAGAAAAATTAATCAATTTTTTAAGGTGATCAGAGTGTTTGATATATACTCTGTCATTTTTTTTTCAACCATCACTTTACATTCTTTGTACCAGATATTTATATCCGATTTCTTTCGCCTTAGTCCTCCTCCACAGAAGATCTTGAAATAGGCAACACGGATTTCGCTAATAAAAATCTTCTGGTATCCGTTTCCTAGGGTTCTTGTAGGGTTGAGTAGCTTCCTGTTCAGTAGAATCTGTCGCCTTTTTTGGGGGTTGGTAAATTTGACGTGGAATTTTGGGGGGACTCCAGGGGTCCTAGCATGGTCGATCGATATAGGTTTTATCGAAAATGTCGGTAACTTGCCATCGCTCCCGAGCACGACTGCAGGCCGCTAACGATTAAACAATCGGTCGTCGGTCTGGAATTTTCTTGATATCGAGAATATCATCGCCTTTTAAGTCGACACCTGTCACTGTGGCGTTTAATTATTTCTGCAGACTGTTCTCCCTCTTTTTCTGGAATCCCTGCAAATTCAAGGATGTCTTCACGCGTTCTCTGCTCCACTTCTGCTTGTCTAACATCAAAGTTTCTTATGCCCCATCTTCTTCTGTTAATTCCTTTCGCATTGATTCTACTTCCGAAACCAGTTTAATAATGGTCTCTATCTTTAGATGGATGTCATCATATTGCCGACAGGTAAAGTCTCTCATGCTTCTGCTTTCTTGATTTTCATCATCAATTTTTTTTTATTATTGCTTGCTTAAACACTTTAAGTTTTTTTTCCATCTTTATCTCCATCTTTTCCAGTAGGAGATCAATATTTATGCCCTGGGACTGCGATGTGAGACTAGTCCCGGTCGTTTGCCCTTTGCTTCTCAGATTTTTTACTGAAGTTGCCATTTTGAAATTGTTATTTGGTTGAAAGGTCAAACATTGCCTATTTCACTCTTTAGTTGACACTTGGTTATCTTGTGATATTTTTATAATGTTTTTTTTCTAAAACTGTCAATTAATTATCCACTAGTGGAAAACCAACACTTTCCAAGTAAAAAGGAATAATTCTTATCAGTTAAGACAAGTGCACTGAATGTTACTTCACCTAAATAAAATAATAACAATTGATTTTTGGAGCAGAGCAAAACACAGCTGTCACTCGATGTAGGTATGATGTATGATTTTGATAATAATCGTTAACCCGTCAACGGCCAGGAAAACTCGGAAATTTCCTAATAAAGCACCACTTTGAATTTTGAATTAAATGTTTTGTGGATTAATTTTGAGCTATCGTATATTTTATTGACCGAAACACATTCTTAGAACAATGAACTATGTACCAAAACAACATTACTTGCGTTAATTACGGAAATTGATAGGTTAAACGATGTTTTCGTCAAGTAACACGCATCGGACTTTGACAGAAAGGATCTCGGCAAATTTGACATGTTGATGCCACAGATAAAATCATTTAAAAATATTCTGGGTTGCCAGGTGAATGAAATTTTTGCCTGGGTATGGGTAAATTTTGGCGCAAGCGATTCTGACCTTGTCCTTCATACAAATTATGTACATAGAAGGGTCAAAATCGCAGACAAACATATTTCTTTCGAAATATTTTTTGCGCGCATGCAAATAAGAGGAAGCTTTCTGAAATTAACCAATTTTCTTAATTTTTCTTTGGAACCTTCTAAAGTATTGGAAAACTGATGAATGGAATATCTAAAGCCGTTCTGAAATTATGGCGTGACCAAGGGGAACAGAGATTCATTTATATATATATATATATTACGGACATTACACCCTGGCCCCTAAAATTCAAGGCAAGAACAGGTCAATTCAACCTCCCGACATATCGTGATAATATACTTTGTAATTTTCCTTTCCCATTTTATTCAACCGTTCTGACCTTTGTGGTTTATCCGACGGTTTGTTAATTAGCATGTTAATCAGGGCTGCCTTCATACAAATTCAAACAAGCGTTTCCAATCAAGGGCGGATCCACCGCCCTTGTTTCCAATATGGTGCAGATATCATCTGCCCTGATGGGGTTAAGTCATAAGTGTGAAGGATTTTGTCGGGAAGAGGTGTGGGGTGATATTTACAAATTTAAATAAATTATTTAGGTACCTACTTTTCAATGCATTATAGAAAATTATTTTGGAAAAACATCTATCAGCTTATTTTAATAACAACTAACACAATAATAATAAAAAATGTTGATTCTTGCAAAAACCGATTCCGCACAAATTTTGTGTTAAATCTCATACTAGTACCTAGTCACCTAGTACCTATATGGCCAAGGTTCTTTGCACGTTCGTTAGCAAATAATAGCGTTGCTGCATTGTGCAGTTTTAAATCGGGACAAAGGGCTTCATGACGGTGATAGTCCCCTATTAAGTCCGGACGGAAGGCAACCCTTCGTACTTTGTATTAATGACGTACTTTGCAAGGCTGTTTGAATCGTTGTGTAAGTTTTATTTCTATGATATTTTTTGCTTTTGTATTTATTCGGGGAATAACAAAAGATGTGAAAATAGTCGTTGTGTGTTTTCCATAGATATATATGCAAATCAAAATATGCTTATATGTATTTATATGAATATGTGTGTGAGATGTCTATGCGTTGCTAAACCATTCATCCGATTGTGATATTCATATGGGGATTTGATGTGTGCAAGCCCGCGATGGTTTCTATATATAATAGTGAGTTCTGGTATTATGAAATTATGCGTTGCTAACCATTCATCCGCTTGCGATGAAACTTTGGGGATTTGATGTGTGCATGTCCGCGATGGTTTCTATATATATACTGGTTGAGCTCTGTCATTATGAAATTTGTATAAAAAATAGCATTAGGTGGCACGCGAGCTGTTTGTAAACTGGAGAGGGGGTTCGCGGGACGAGGGAAGCGGGTGATGGGAGTGAAGAGAGGGAAGGGGACGCGGGAGAGGAAGGGGAGGCGGAAGGGGAACGGGACTAATGAGAAAGGACACGCAGGGAGAAACAATTTCTTTATTGAGTGGCATAGCAACGCATGGCGGGAACTCGCAAGTTTATAATAATTTCCTTATACTTAATAATATAACAATTTACAACAATTAAGGTAAAAATTAAAGTCCCAATGTATTTCGTATAGGTATCATTCAGAGTACTAGATTCTCTCAGTATTGCCCTGGAAAAAGATCACAATTACGGATCGAAACGTTGCGTTGCTGGTTTTTAGTGACCACACCAGACCGGGTAGTTTCCAACTCTCATCCTCCCCATATATTTTCTTAATATAAATAAACTCATCAACGTCCTAATAATCTTACAAACGTCTCTACAAATAATGTTGACATACCAGACATACACACTCATCAATCATCCATATATTGGCTATTTGCTGAATACACTTTAAACATATCCATTTAAATTTCTCTTCAGCCATGAATCATCTTGAAGTGTTGTTATTATTTATTTGTAAAGTCTATTATGTTTCATAATTCATTTTGAAGGTCGCAAGATACCCAATTTCGCGGTCAGCCATGTCATAACATTAATCTTCTGGGGAAACCGGAAACTGGCCAATTAATTGAGTATTTGATACGAGTCAATCGGGAGGCGTCATGGACAGAACACAAACCGCAAGCGACAATTAAGTGATGAATCACTCGTGAAATAATTATCATTATCGTACTCCACAGGTTTCAATTTCTCATTCTCGGAGTATTGATCGTCTATCGTTTATCTTTCGGGTAATTACGCATTGTTCATAATGATTGTTAGATACTTCAATCATAATATTACATCGATGACTTAATACCAAGATGGTATGAATTTGAGGCCTGCAAACGTGAAGATGAGGAAATCAACAAACATGAAGATAAGGAAATCAACAAACATGAAGATGAGGACTAATACAAACACGAAGACGAGGAAATTAACGAACACGAAGACGAGGAAATTAACAAACATGGATTGAGGATGACTAAAAACATGAAAATGAAAAAATTAACAAACATGGAGATGATTACTATAAACATGAAGATGACTAAATTAACATGGAGATGAGTACGACTACAAACATGAAAATGAAGAAATTTAAA
The DNA here is from genome assembly GCA_917880885.1 of Limnephilus marmoratus. Taxonomy (NCBI): domain Eukaryota; kingdom Metazoa; phylum Arthropoda; class Insecta; order Trichoptera; family Limnephilidae; genus Limnephilus; species Limnephilus marmoratus. The sequence continues at coordinate 18,930,993 of OU862921.1, read as the reverse complement.
AAATGGAGATGAGTATGAGTACGACTACAAATATGAATATCAGGAAATCAACAAACATGAATATGAGGAAATTAACAAACCTGGAGAAGAAATGACCACAATCATGAAGATGAGGAAATCATAAAAAGTATTAATTAAGCTTACCGTACTGTAGGTATATGGATATATGAAATATTTGTAAGTTATAGATTCCACATTTTCACACAAACAAATTTTAGTTTTTCTTAATAGATCAAAAAATTTGCCAAAAAGTGAGTATACATTGACTTCGTTGACATCGATATGTGAGCTCGGTGGCGCCGCAATAGGTGCAGCCTTTGGTGATTAGATTTGAATAGCGTGATACTCCCCAACCTTCATCTTCCCATCGCCTTCCCCTCCCCTTTTTTTCGGACTAAAAACATACCTTGCCTCTGTTTTAGCTTCTTCTTACAACATGGGTATCTCTTGAAGAATCGAATACTTGCCCAATGCAACAGCCTCAAATATGGCATAACATGATGGCATATTATCATGCCCTGAGGGATTAATAATTTCCCTGACAAACTTTAGCGGCCAGACATTCAGCTAACCAAGGGTCGAATCCTACGAAATCCAAAAGAATATATGTATATTTCTGTAAAATCAATATCCAATCTTCAAACCACTCCAAAATAAACAGGCAAAAAAAATCACAAAAAAAGCGACATCTAGCGACTCGGAAAATGAAACCACAAATACTAATAAGATGACCAAATGTACAGGAAAAGGTGCACTGGAATTCGACAGCAAAAATATGGAAAAAATCATCCTTCACATTGATAAAAAAGTGCTTTGTAGACTTTCCACTCCACTCTTGGCCACTTTAGTTTTCTGAAGGTTTCACTTCTACTGCGTGTGAATTGCACACTCTGATTTTTCAAGTGAAAACTTCTTTAGCACCGTTACGATTTCGTAGCCTATCGGTCTCCTCTTTGTGCGGTGCTTCGTAGCCTCCCCACTCTTGTCTACTTTTGTTTTCTAAAGGTTTCACTTCTACCGCGTGTGAATTGCACACTCTGCTTTATTAATTATCTTTATTTATTACTTTGATGATTTCATAATTTGAGGATTTTTCGATATATTGCTTGCCGAGTACCTACATAATCCTTGTACTGTGTGATAATATTTAATTTACCTTCAATGGAAAATTAATTTAACTGTTAAAAATAACCAAACGATAACACCCGATCTTATTCCTGTGACCCTGATACTTCGTTCTTGTTGCAAGAGAAGGTTTAGTGTTTATTATTTTTATTTACGGCATTAGCGCCGCCAATGCCAAACTAAAATACCCGATCATATTTCTGTTACCCTGGTATTTTGTTCTTCTTGCAAAGGAAGGTTTGCGATTTTACTACGACGACATTGTGGTAGCGCTGTTTAATTCAAATAATACACGCCGTTATTCCGCCGAAATTTTACTCAACTGCTTTCTGCGCTCCGGGTATCGGGAACGCTAAGAAACGCTCGGAGTTGACGACTAACCACCGGATTTCGTCGACAAAAACAGTAAAAAATTCTGAATAATCATGAACTACATACCTTTTTCACACTTGTGTTCCTAGTAGATTCGCCGAGTAGCACCTTCCTTGTGCCGGCCTTTACTAATGGAAATTTCGTTTGGTCATTCATCTTTTCAAACATCTGTACTCCTGGTACAAATCTGTTAGTAAATCTTCCTCATTCTGGCATGCGTTTTATTTGTTGTTTTTATGGCACCAATTTTCTTCATATTTTTGTACATTTAGATGGGTTTCTTCATTTACCGAGAATGCTAAATGCAATGCTAATTGTAAAAGTAAGCGATCGAAATTTAAAAATTTCTATGCATTTGACCGTTTACTTTTACAATTAGCATTTCATTTAGCATTCTCGGTAAATGAAGAAACCCACCTTAGTCATTTTTAGATATACAGGTGTTATTTTCAAAAAGAACCATTGAAGTTTTCAAACAGCATCCCTGATGAGAAAATGTCAAAAAACTAATTTACAAAACTTTTGAATTTCTCTGTTTCAAAAACTTTTATACAATTTTCCGATCTTAACCAATTTTCCGATTTTTCCGGAAGAAATATTTTCAGAAAATTTTCTAGGATCGAAAATATCCCAAGCTTTAAATAACAAAACAAAGACTAACCAAACATATTGTTTTCCGGAAGTCAAAGAAAAAATTTGACGTGTGAACACTTCATGTATGACATTATTTCTGTCACATTTTTTTATTCCGGTGACTTTGCTGCGATTGGATATCATCCGATATTTAATTTCTCAAGGAACCTTTTTAATCTATTTTTGGTTCCTTTTGGCTTTTACAAAATTCGAAATTTGAGTTGTATCTGTGAATAAAAAAATGTATTTGTAATGATGTGATACGTTTAAATCTACAAATTTTAGAGCTCTCTAACCGATTTAGTTAAAATTGCTATAGGTAAGGAGAGAGATACTCGAATTTTTTGTCACAGTACACAATTTTGGCGGCATTCTTTAATTTCTTGAGTTCTTATTGAAATTTCTTAATTAATAGAAATTAGTTGTCATTTGTCCGGTAAATTTCCAACGAACAAAGTTACACGGCATACATATACTACGTAGGTATTCACAAATGATTTTTTTTTATCGTGCCCCTTTGCACATGTCATTGTGCAAAAGGGGCAAAACTCTACCTTCAGGGAACTTTAAATTGCAGCAAAAATCTGCGGTAGCGGGTTTTTATGTGCTGGTCAATGAGGTTTTTCTGTGTAATTAAACCATTATATTTTCTTACAGATGCTAATAAATTTTCCTTCGATTGTTTCAGATTCCTCTATCGGCATCCTATTTCTATGAAAGAAATCAAGATGAATGTATTCCTTTCAACAGCACTGTTTTGTAAGTATCATCCTATATATTATATGTACATATTATATTTTATAATTTTTTTTCAGTCCTTGTCAAACGCAATCTATCTAATTATTTTGTGATATTATAAATATTTAAGCATTTCTCGAATTCAAAATATTTACATTGAAGGCTTTGCGATTGCAATATTCGTACCTTTTTTTCTATTTTTTCTTACTGATGTCTAAATATTATGGAAAAACCCGTATTATGGTGTATTTTCTTAGGTGTTTTAATAGTTAAATGGCTATGACGATGCCACATAGCTCATGATTGAAATGATGTAGCATGTTGAAAATCAATACATTGATAAAGAAATTCCAGATAGAAAAGCTGTCCAAATTTTTACTGCTTCGTGCAATTATTTCAAAATTTAATTATCAGAAAGACACCTATTACATTTGGCTGAAAATTGTTCCTACAAAAATCACACCTATTCTACAATCATCCTTAATTTTTCAGGTGCTCTCATGATTGCAATATCCGATTCTAAGGCCGTAGGATCACTGGTCGAAAGTAGACGGCAAACTAACACCATCCTGTCAAAAACAAGAAATCTGCACCGAAACCAGAGACAATTGGCTGACTCAAGCATCTTCAGAGGCATTTCAGACTTTGCGTACATGGGGGAAATAGCTATACCAAATTTCAGAAAGAACGAGTATTCTCGATTAAAACCCGAACCTACTTCCACAACCACTTCTGCTACAACTACTTCTGCTACAACTACTTTTCCTACAACTACTTCTCCTACAACTACTTCTACTACAACTACTTCTACTACAACTACTTCTACTACAGAAAGGCCTAGAGCCAGTGGGCCAAGTGCTTGCCAGTTGATGTGTCATAGAAGAATAACTAATGAATACAATCCACGCTGTGGCAGTGACGGCATCACGTATTACAACCCTGGGAAATTAGATTGCGCGAAGAGATGCGGGAAAGGTGAGTTCATTTACCTGTGTATTTGATGTGAACCTACCAAAAAAGTACTCGCGCCAACAATATACATACTCGTAACATTATATATGTTGTGAATAATTCTTGACATGAATTAAACACCATTCACGACCAGCATGTGTGTCTTTTTAACTCTTGTAATTGTGACGAGTTTATAAGTCAGCCAGGAGGCTATGGTCCATTCTCTTAGGGCCTTCGATCACGAAGTAACCGAAAACTGTTTGGCAACTCAACTTTACGATTTCAGTAATTGAGTTGCCAAACAATTTTCGGTTTGTTCTATAATCTTTTTTTAACAAAAATGTAATTTATTAATAATTTATCAATTATTATCATTCTTTATATATAATAGTAATGTATCAATCAATCTCCTGAACAAAATGTATACTTTCCTGCTCTGACATATCGCAAATTACTTGAAACTTTCAGTTGCCATAGTTGACATGGTTATGATATTGCCATGGTTACGGCATAACCATGGCAATCTGTCAACTTCGCAACTGAAACGCACCGGCCGCAGGGACTAGCACAGCGAAACAACTTGACAACTGGCCTTTAACAAGTTTAGACATTCGCAATTTGCTTTCCAGTGGATAGCAATTGAGTTGCCAACTGGTTTTATTTCAGTTGCCGCATCGTCGCCTTAGTTCGTATTTGTCCAACAGACCATTAGAAAATTTTAGACGAGGAGAAGGTTTTCTTTCATTATTTCAATGAAACATTATGGTAGGTGTAAGATAAAGCCATTTCCTATAAAGGTAAATGTTTCATTGGTTTAAAAAATACTTAGTTAAGTGATTAACTATATTTTTTCATACCTTATTTTTAAGTTTGAAGTGAAGATTGAACAAAAACTAAAATGGTCTGTTGGACAAATAAGAACTGAGGCGACGCCATGTATGGATGGACTTGGGCTCTTAGAATCGCTCTCTGTTGCTAGAAACTGCTAGCCTACCTCGGTCCTGAACATAAAGAGGAAACCTACACACTAGAGACATCTCTTGGAAAACTCCATAACAATTTACTAAATTGATTGTCGTTGTATAACATGTTCGAAACACATCTTCATAAATTAATTTGTGTGTTTACATTTTGTTTCAGAAATAAGTAAATTTACGTACGCATCGTGTGGACCAGGGTCACGAGTTATATAAAGAATTTAATAAAGGACAATTCTTCAACTTACGAGGCGGTTACGCGTACCGCCGCACAGGGAAACATTTATTGGATAAACAACACCTCTTACAAATGTTACCCCAAGTGGTTTGCTATGTTTGGTACTTAGCAGGAGGGGCCGGGTTCATCGGGTGAATATAGTCCAGCCGACGGGCCAGATCTGGTGGGGCCGGTTTAGGGAGACCTTTTGACATCTCCAGCTAGTCTCTCACGTCCCTTTGCCTTGCAACGCAGTGGAAGGGATGAATTCATACGTCCGTCACTCCTGGACACACTGATAGCTAGATTCCTACCCACCCCTCCTACCTTTTTCCTTCCCAGAACATCCTCTCCTTTATTTTCTAAGAAGGACCATCCACACAGCATTCCCAAAGAAGACATAGGGTCTGAGGAAGTATTTTCATCAGGACCGCCTGTTTGAGGTTAATGTAAAACAAAAAAAAAAAAATCGTTGGTTCAGAGCGACAAATCGCTAACTAACATTTTTTCCAAATTCAGTTTTTGCAGTGAAAACTTCTTTACGCTGAAAAGAGACCAACACATATATCTATAAGATTTAGCCTGCGAGAGAATGAGATAGACTAATCGGTGTCCTCTTTGTGCGGTGCTTCGTAGAATAAAACGTAAAATAATTGTTTTGAAAACTTCTTTAGCACTTGATTTGAAACTCGATGAAACGAAAAATACCGACACTAAAAAGAAAAACACATACATCTATAGGATTTAGCCTGCGATAGAATGAGATGATCTAATCAGTCTCCTCTTTGTGCGGCGCTTCGTAGTCTCCCCACGCTTGTCTACTTTTGTTTTCTGAAGGTCTTCTACCGCATGCATTCGTATCATTCTCTAGAAGTTTAGTTTTCTGAAGGTTTCACTTTCACCGCGTGTGAACTGCACACATGATTTTTATTTTATAGTTATCAAGTTTACAACGTCCTTTATCATGATTTTTTTTTTATCAATGATAAAATACACTTGATTATTAAAAGCTTAATTTGGCAAGAATTTTAGTTAGCCGCTTGTCACTCTCAACCGACGATATTTTGTTGCCAAGCCGTTTAGATTATAAAACTAACTAACCCAAAGACAAAGATTATTTATTTAAAATGTGGTATTTTTAGTATTTTTTTTTATATTTATTGAAATCAAGAAATTAAAAATAAAATTAAAAAAATAATTTTTTCTATTTAATTTTTATTATTTTTTATCAATAAACATTCCTCTAGAAATTATGTATGAAAACTAAAATATACAATGTAAATAATGTATATTCATAAAATATTTGTAATCTTATTATGTTTTCTGGATGAAAATATTTTAAATATTATATTGTATTATTATTCATGTAATTTTTTTTGTATGTACAACAAAATAAAATAATGTGACATAAAAATCTCTATTATTTATTGAAAGTGTTCATGTTACACAGAAATACAATAAAATTTATTATTACATTCAATCGACCATGTTTTTTTAAAGTATATTATCTTATTGGTATCGATGATTTTCAGATATAATCTGTTGCCAATATTTTGTTGATATTCTATTTCAATAATTATATGTATTTTTCTAATTGTAAAATTTTTTGTAATATCTTACAGTATTTTATTTTCATTTTTGTAAAGTTCTAAATATAAGTACTTAGACTAGCTCCCCAATTAGACCCGAGAATATTTCTCTACTAATTGGGTAACCATAAAACCTTATAGTGTAACATAATGTAACATATTATTATATTATTATTGTAAACATTTACTTTTCATCTAAAAAAAAAAAAAAAAACTATTTGATTTTAAATATGTTATCATGATTATACTTATACACGATGTTCATTTTATTTATTTAATACGTGAATTATCGAATGTACACATAGTTTTTTTATGATATTTCACCCTCCATACTAGGGATGACCCCGTGTTATGGCGGGTGACGTTTACAGTTTGCGGACCAGGGTTATATAAAGAATTTAATAAAGGACAATTCTTCAACTTGGGAGGCGGTTAAACAACACCTCTGCCAAATTAAAAAATGCATTAGTATTCCTAGGTTGAAAATTTTCACTAATTAATACTATGCACACAAATTCTTCTACAATAAGAGAGTTTATGAAGTTATATTGGATTACAAGAATAAGGTGAAGAAGTTAAAGAATTATTGGAAAAGAGAAGTTATTTTTAATATATTAAGGAATTATTGGTGTATAAATCACAGTAATCAGACAGAGCGGACGATCTCCAAAAGGATATCGGAACACTTTCGAGCGTGTAAACTTGGCCACCCTGACAAATCGGCAATCGCCGAGCATTTAATTGAAACCGGCCATTACTTTGGATTTGTTCCTGAAGTCCTGGGAAGACCCAAAACTTATAGAGCGCGCCTAATTACAGAGGCAATTGAAATTCATAAAAATCCTATTAACATTAATAGAGACGACGGAGCTAGCTCATTAGTTGGTATCCGGTAATTGACGGCTACACCAAAGATAAATGCAGAAAATCATCTTCAAGTATACCGTAATGCCGGCTCGCGGTGGAATGGAGCTGGCAACACGGTATTGCTTCGAAGTACTTAAGCACACATTTCACCACTAACATTTACACATCTGCTCTGATGATGAACCCTGTAACGCTGTCCGAAACGTTGGCTAAAGGAGGAGGTAGCGCAACACGGCATAACACCCCAAAAACAAATAACAAAAATACTTTTGGCCGTGAAAATCTAAAATCATGTCCCACAGTAATCAGTCTTTTACATATATACAATGCTGCTTAGATAGTTAATAAAGATATATTATGTTTTGCCTGCTCCTAATACTATGCACACATATCTTCTATAATTTATTAACTCTATTCAAGAAAAACATTTTTAGCACACTGAATTCGCACACATAACACACACATCCACACACACACACACACGCTCATTTACACACATACAAACACTCTCCCACACCCCTCTCCTTCAATAAATTAATTTAGGTATAATGTATTAATTATCACACAAAAATATAAGTATATAACAGCGACATGTCATTGGTACCAATTATTGTATTAATTCTTTAACTTTGTAAATATTTCCCATTATGTAATAATGTACTGTTTGTTTCTGCAAAATAAAATAAAATAAAAAATAAAAATAAAATAAGAAAATGATATATATTTAGTTATATTGGGTTACAAGAAGAAGTTATAGAATTATTAGAAAATGCAAAATTTGAGGAGTTGTTAGATATAGTTCACACTAATTAATCTTGTACATGCAATGCCGCTAATTTAGAAAATAGAGATATGTTATGTTTTGTCTGAAATGTGATTAAGGCGATCCACTAGTTCAGGAAAAAATCGGAATTCACGCCCTTTATGGGAGGAGTTTAACAATACTTGAGAAAAAGCTTTTGGAAAGGTTGGAAAAGGTATGAGAGTTTTGTTTTACAGGTTGATTTCGTAAAGGCCAGTAAAAATATTAATTCCTGTTTTACGCATTGTTTATTGTAATAAACGGAAATTTATAATTGATTTCACGAAATCAAGCGACGCGGAGAGACGCGTCCATCTCCCGCTCAGTTCGGGGCGTGACTGAGGTTCGGCGACTGTGGCGTGAACAGTAGTTCTTCGGTGGACGCCATAGGGTTCACTTTGAAAAACCGAATTCGTCGACTAGCGGCCGTATTGTAAAATAACAACGCGAAAATGCATATTTTATATTATTTTGGGAAGATTTGGTGTAAATATCAACTTTTTTTGCGATCATTATAAAATAAACTGAATTTGCCCCATTATACAATAAAACCATAACTGAAAAGGGGTTTATAAATAGTAGAGTTTGGACTTGAAAGTGTGTTTTTTAGACCTTATACTTTATTTTTTAATAGGTTTATTAAAAGACATAAAAAAATGACCGATATTTTTAAGGGCCAAGGTATGTTCTACACGGAGTATTTAATTGAAGCATCTACAATACTTCTAAGCGATCAAATTTTCAAAACCAAAACATGATTTTGTATGATTTTGCATTATTTACTATGGCTTCATCTTAAATTGCATCCATTCCAATTCATTTCGTTATTTATTTTTTAAAGGAATGGACTTTACTTGACTTAATTTAACCTTTTTTACGATGAAGTCGTTAAAGTATTTGCAATACCCGTGGACGGGCATATTTTTCGTGATTTATAAATCTCATTTTAATTGAATATGGTATCACTTAAATTAAATTATTCAAAGACGTAGATGAAATCTAAACAGTTCAAAGATAATAAATCGAATCCAACAATCAAACTTTTCGTTATCTAAATAATTATAATCATGTAATAGCGTCGTGTATAGATGACGCTCGTCTTTTAGGCACGCGATCGGTTGGCGTGTATGTATGTGTAGGCGGACGATCGTAAGATCAGGCCGATCATGATGCGATCACGAGGCACTTCACGAAGTAGCTAGGCGCATCATGATCTGCCTGATTTTACGATCGGCCTACGACATATAGATGACGCTCGTCTCAAATAGGTTAACAAGTGATTCCGGACATTATTTAGAGTAAAAATTGTAAGTGAAATTTTGGTGTCCGGTTATATTTTTTTTTGTGAAAACTTCTTAAAAAGAGACAAACACATATTATGTACATCTATAGAATTAAGCCTGCAGAATAATCGGACTCCCCTTTGTGCAGTGCTTCGTGCTCCCCGCCCTTGTCCACTTTAGTTTTCTGATTGTTTCACTTCTACCGCGTATGAACTGCACACTTGTATTTTTTAACCAAAAACATTTAAAAAATCACTAGGAATTGGACAGTTAAAGCAGGTGAGGGGTTGGGCTGTTTCTCGGCCGAGTGACCAGTGATGACAAGTGGAACAAAATTTAGTTTGTAAGATTTAGAAAAAAAAATATATCAAAAGATGTCACCGGACACCAAAATTTCATGAATATTTTTTATTTCAAATAATGTCAGGAATCACTGGTTAAAGTAGGACAAATACGTCCCTTAACACACTGTATAATTTTAAAAAAAATCATGTACCTACAAATTCAAAAGCATTTCGAGTTCATTAAATTTATCATAACTAGCAGTTAAAAACCCGCACAGCGAGTTTTTGCTGCTAGGCACTGCAGGCGGCTTTTGGTTCAGCTTTGCCCAATTTAAGTGTTGATGACCAATTAAAGGGCTTCGCCCAGTTCGCCCATACATCGATTTGTAATACGCATATAAATATACATATTTTTATTACTATACCTCAACTTAACCGATACCCCCCAGTGGCGGACTAAGCCCGTCAGAGGCCCGGGGCGGCAAAGCTGAATGAGGCCCCCCCTCCTAATTTAAAAAGTTGATATAATTTTACAAGATTTTTATTCAGTTCACACGGGCCTCTGGTCCTGGGGGACCTCCAAGCACCCCCGTGTTCCTAAACAAGGCTTTAAGGCACCATGGCACTGAAAAAAAATATTGTAATTTTTTTTTCATTTTCTAAAAGACGCATTTGTTAATAATGCAATCACCTAAAGTTTCAAGGAAATTCTAAGAAAATTTAAAGAAAGTTTTAAACAGTTTGTATGATGAATTATCCTTCAGCAAAACTTTCAACGCGTTTTTCTCGAAACTACGTTTTTCAACCTGTTTGACAACATATTAGAAAAACTATAAATCCGATTTGCACCAAGTCTTAAACTGTTAGAAAATCATAGTGATTTTAATATTAAGAGCCCCCCCCCCCTCCAGAAAAAATCGAATATAAAATTCGCTAGTCCGCCATTTTTCCTTTTTTAGATATCAAAATTCCTCTACGTGGTACCATAGACACTGGATTTTGGAACAGTTTAAGACTTGGTAGATGCAAAAGCAAATGCAATAAAATACATACAGGCGGATGTAAAGTTTTTTTTTAATATGTTGTCAATCAGGTTGAAAAGTGAGTTTTAAACAGTTCGTATGTTGAATTATCCTCCAGCAAAACTTTCAACGCATTTTTCTCAAAACTACGTTTTTCAACCTGGTTGACAACATATTAGAAAACCATACATCTTATTTGCATGCACCACGCACCAAATCTTAAACTGTTCGATAATCCAGTCACTATAGACTATAGCCATTACAGTATTATCCATAGGGGTTCGCATTGGGGAGGGGCCTCTAGGGTAAAGGGCCCCGAGACGTACATTTCCTAGGGGCCCTGACATGTTTAAGCCGGCCCTGGAAGTATCCTTTTGTCCTTAAGGCAGTGTAGGCCCCGCATCGGGTACGGGCCCCTAGGGTAAAGGGTCCTCAAGACGTGCATTGCCTAGGGTCCCCGACATGTTTACGCCGTCCTTGGCAGGGCCGTATTGTCCATAAAGCAGTGTAGGCCACCGCTTTCGAAAATCCAATAACTATAGCCAGGGCCGTAATATCCATAAGAAATGCAGGCAACTCCCTAAGGGCCCCGCATCGGGTAGGATCCCCTAGGGTAGAGGGGCCCCGAGACGTACATTGCCTAGGGGCCCCGACATGTTTAAGCTAGCCCTGGCAGGGCCGTATTGTCCACAAGGCAGTGTAGGCCACTGCCTAGGGGCCACGTATCGGCTAGGGGCCCCTATGGTAAAGGTGCTCCGAGACGTGCATTGAGTAGGGGCCCCGACATGTTTAATCCGGCCCTGACTATGATAACAGACGAGGAAAATTTACCATAAGAAATAGAAAATAAAATTCATTCAAAAATAAAGCGCATTCAAAATTTGCTGAAGGATAATTCAACATACAAACTGTTCCAAACGGTTTCACATAAAATGCTGTATCTCCGTCAATTTTTCGAATTTCCTTTAAAAAAATTGGTGTGAGCATTCTTAACAAGTGGATCTAACAAAAAATGAAAAAAATATTTAAAAAAATTTACAGTGGTGTCTTAAAGCCTTGTTTTGGATTTGATGAGGGAACATGGAGGCGTTTGCCCCCCTCCCCCCCCCCATCTTTTCGTTGGTCTCTCAAATAAAATAAAATTAAAATAAAGTAAAGTACGTCGTGTCGTTCATCTGCAAAACAGTATTTTATTTTGAAATAAATTCGTATACAGCGATTTTATCTCGAATCGAAAGTAATGCGAAAATATATTTCGCGGAATACGCACTCTAAATGTTATCACTAAAAATGTACAGTGTGACAGTAGCTTAGTCACAAACTTCACGTAGATGGTTTTTTTTTATTGAAATATAATAAATATGCATATTCATATTTTACAAAATATTATATTCAAGGTCATTTTTAGTCATGTGTACCTTATCAGAAAAAAGGAGCTCTGGTGCCTGATAAGGGAGCCAAGACTCTTACTTAGGGGTCGTCCATTAATCACGTGAGGCTCGAAAGTGGGGGGGGTTCGGAAAAAATCACGAAATATCACTGAAATATCACGAAATATCACCGGTATAATGAGATATCACGTGTATTTATTTTTCGTGATAATATTCTGAAAATTTCAAAATACTTTGTACTAAAAAAAATACACGTGATTTTTGGGGGAGGGGGGGGTCCAAAACCTCACCACATATCACCACGGGGGGGGGGGGGGGTTAAAAGTTGCTAAAAAAGATCACGTGATTAATGGACGACCCCATAGGTTTTAAGTTTTAATATGTTTTGTATAAAATATGTAGGTACTTTTGACTGAAGGGAGGTTATTATTGTTTTTTATGGCTTGGAAAATATAATGATTTTGCATTGAGTTGTTTTAAAATAAGGTGTAATAAATTGGTTTCCATTTCTCATTTCCTACTTTGTAAAATTCTTGACATTTTTTGTTATTTTTTTCATTGCACATTTTTATAATGGAAGCTTGCTTGAATATGTCATCGACATTTGGTACTGGAAACAATTTATAAAGTGATTCTGTTGAGAAAGTAGATTTTTTTATATTAATTTAATGATTATTCTACTTTTGAATGTAGCTATAACTTTGTGGTTATCCATTATTTGCAATATATTTACATATTGTCTAATTACGTACATATCATCCTTATACTCCTATAAGATCATAAGCTTACCCTTTATTGTTTTGTTTCTGTATTCTTATCATGCATATTTAAGTATTTAGCTTCTCTAACTATTTTTTCCAAGTTTTTCTTTTATGTTTTTCTTGTCTAACTTGACAATAAAAACATAAAAGAAACATGATTTTAGGCTTACTGTTTTATTTTAGCATTCTTTTTTATGTGTCTTTGTAAAGCTGTTTGTTTTCCAAATAAAGATATTATTATTTATAATAGTAGATAAATGAAACAATTTAACTTTTTTAACCACTTTTATATTTAAGCAAATCCGACCGGTTCAGAACGACCGTTTCTTCTTCAGGGCAAATGTATACTGATTTGACCGTTTTGGAATATGAATGGGAACAATGTATTATTATACAAGAAACATTGCGAAGACATCGAATTTCTTATGACAAAAAATCCAACATCGAAAATAATTATTGTCGGCGATTAAAATTTTCCCAATTTGAAATGGAACTCTAGTGACAATGGTTATATTACTAACGAAAGTTCTAACGACCCAGCACGTGAAGTGATAGATACGATAAACTATTTAAATTTGCATCAACATAATTTTGTACCCAATATATGTGATCGCCTTCTAGATCTTGCCCTTTCAAACAGCTCTAAACTGTGTGTTGAAATGTCAGACGATCAGCTCGTTCCGGTGGATAATTATCATCCCTCCTTATACATTATAGTAAATATGTACACGAACAATCCACCACTGAAACAAACAACACTCAACTTCAAAAACACTGATTACGATTCTATTAACTACCAACTCAGTAATACAGATTGGACTTTCTTGACCACTAACAGTGATACCGAACAAATACTAGATAAACTTTATGAAACATTTTCTGAAAATATAAAATCTCATGTCCCCTCATATACACCAAAATACAGAACATCCAATTTGGTTCTCCACAGATCTTATACTCTTACTGAAACAAAAAAAACGGCTACATAAAATTTTTAAACTGACTCACCAAATCAACGACTAGTCAAACTTCTCAGAAACAAGAAAGAAATGTAAAACACTATCGAAACTGTGCTATAAAGCACACATCACCTCCGTTGAGAAAACTGCGCTAGGAACAAAGAATCTTTGGAATTTTGTTAAAAAATAAACAATGACAATACAGACTACCCCCCCACAATGCATTATGATGGCAAAATAGCCAATAGCACCTTTGATATTGTTAATTTGTTTGCAGATCATTTCCAAAGTGTATACGAAGGTGAAATATCAGATAACAACGTACCATCATATACATATCAAAACACAATACACCTACATAATTGCATTATAATACAGGAATCATGCTTAAATAAAATCATTTCACTTGACCCTAACAAATCTGCAGGCCCAGATAACATCCCACCAATTTTTTAGAAACAATGCGCATCTGCAATATCAGGTCCACTCACCGCACTATTTAACCACCTACTTTCTTCTGGACATTTTCCAACCCGTTGGAAATCTAGTTATATTACCCCGATTCTCAAAAAAGGTGACGACAAAGACATTAAAAACTACCGTCCTATATGCATACAATCAGCACTCCCGAAAATCTTTGAATCCCTTGTTCTCGATTTAATTTATCCATCAATATTAAAAGTAATTGATAAAAACCAACACTGATTCGTTTCTGGTAGGTCAACTGCTACCAACCTGTTACTTTACCATAACTATATTACAGAATCTTTTACAAAAAAAAAACAAGTTGACAGTATCTACACAGACTTTTCAAAAGCTTTCGACAAAGTATCACATAAATTATTACTTAGTTAACTGTATGCCTTAGGACTGAGAGGCAAGTTGTTGGATTGGTTCTCAAGTTATTTGTCTAACAGAATCTTATTTGTTAAAATTAAACATTCTAAATCTAAGTTATTATATGCAACTAGTGGTCTGCCGCAAGGGAGTCATCTCGGCCCCATCCTTTTCTTAATATTCATAAGTGTAATCATAAGTTGTTTCAACGATGTAGAAGTTCTGCTTTTTGCCGATGACATCAAATTATACAAGAAATATCCAATATAGGTGACTGCCTAATCCTACAGTCAAACATCGTCAAATTACAAAATTGGTGTGTCGCAAACAACTTATTCCTCAATATCGATAAATGTAAGACACTAACATTTTGTCGAACAAAGACCCCACTATCTTTCAAATACACAATAGATAATAAAATCTTAGAAAAAGTCAAAGAAATTAGGGATCTTGGAGTTGTGTTTGATTCGCAATTAAATTTTATAAATCACATACAACAAATAACTAACAAAGGCATGAAAACAGTAGGATTTATAATCAGAACAATCAAAGACTTCGATTCGTTGGAAGTTATAAAAATCGTATATTTGTCACTCGTACGCAGCTTGCTGGAATACAATTCCATAGTTTGGTCCCCATATTATCAAATTCATATAAGAAATATCGAAAGAGTGCAGCACAAATTTTTAAGATTTATTAACTTCAAGTTACACATACCTATTCAACACATTAACTACACATCTTTACTAAATACACTTAAATTGCATTCCTTAGAAAACAGAAGAAAAATCAACGACCTAACTTTTTTGTTAAAAATTATTCACTCCGAATTAGATTGTTGCGAACTCCTGCATCTCATCGACTTTAAGGTACCAACTCGAGCGACAAGGCAAAACATATTATTCTGCAACAATAATTCTCTAACCAACTATCACACACATGCATCAATTTCTCGACTTCACACACTAGGGAACAAATACACCTCAAATATCGATGTATTTAATACAAGTTTACCGTTATTCAAGAAATATCTGAACAATATTTTTATGTAGAATATTTTGATATCTAAGGAGCATCACCTAGGGTCTATTGCATATATTTGTGTATTTCTATATTAATCTACAATGTAAAAACTTGTTAACGTTTTCCTTTTTATGTATCTTGCATTTTGTCATGTATTATTCATGACATTTAATCAGTCACCTGTAAATTTTGTAATTAATAACGTACCTACTAGTTTATTTCTATGTCGTTTACAACTTAGAAACTTTCTCTTTTATTGTAATGCACTATCATTCCTAAATTTATCTGTATGATGTTTACTTACTAGTTATATTTTTATAGTTTATCTTTTTTATTCAAAAAAACTGTCTCTGTATTATAAACTTGTCATGTAAAAGCCCATCAGGGCGTTGAAAATTAATAAATAAGATAAAATAAAATAAATTATGGTAGGGGTGGAGTCGTTGCTAGGTATTAATGAAGAGTGGGTGGGTAGGGAAACATATTGTATCTTATTTTATTTGGGAGACCAACAGTTTACGTGTTCCCCTACCCAAAATCATTATCAGGGCTCGTGCGCACTAGCGTCAGCCGCGTGAGCGGTTCGGCAAAGTGGCTTGTCACTTGACGCGGTTGAAACAAGCGGCTGGCCGCCATAGCGGTTTAACCGCGGTAACATAAAACTGCGTTGTCTCACCAATAAAATGGACGCTGTTGATATTAATATTGTTTGAATAAAAAAAAAATATATATATATATACCAAGACTTTCTTTCCATTGTCGACATACTTCGACCAAGATATCATACGTCATTGTCGACATACCTTTGTTTCCGTAACCGCCTAGTGCGTATAGTCAAGATGGCGGTCAGCCGCGAAGCGGGCCGCTGCTGCCGTCTGTCCAACCTCCGCGGTTTGAATTTTTTTAATTAACCCCCACGTGGTTGACCGCCCACTCGGCTGACCGCCCACGCGGTTGACCGCTAGTGCGCGCGAGCCCTTAATCGAACCACGCACGCGACTGACCGCTAGAATGTACGAGCTCTAAGTTGCTTATTTTTAGATCGCAACGTCACAAACGCATCATTAAAAATGCCTGTGTGCTGACAGATTTCCTGAACAGCTTAATTAGCGTAGGCAAATATTGGGTATTTATTACAGATCTCTTGGCGATTGTGTTAATTATTTACAGGACAGTGGACTTAACCAGAGCTCTTTATACAATAATATTTAAGTTTGAAGATATTGGTTTTGTCGTGTAAAGTGGACTGTGAAGTTTATTTTTTTTAAATTGTGTTTTTACCAATTTGCAGTAAGTTTACATGTTTTTAATGGAACTGTTTTTTTTTGGGATTGAGTTTGTAAATTGGTTTTTACGAGCGTGTTAAATAGTTTCGTGTCCCTGTGAACCTAAATAAGTATATAAATTAATTGAAAAATATAACTTTTTCTACTTTTGTATGACCAAATTGGTATAATATTGTCAGTTTGATTGTATTCAGCTTTTGTCATGTACGTATTATTAAACTATCTGCGGACCCTTACAGTACGCCCAGCTTCTGAGAGGCTTGACACTGGCTTCGATGGAGCCCTCTTACCTGAACTGGTCATTTAGAGTTACACAAAGCACATCAATGGAAGGCTTGTTGGAAAGATTCCTACCGTTGAAGGAGACCCATACGAAATATCGACATTAATGTTATCATTATCACGGTGGTACATACCAGGATCTCAGGGTGGGATTTGGCCCCATTCACAAATGTTTCCACTCAGTGTCACCAATGCTTTTACTGCCATTCGTCTCCATCCTGTTCCAATCTTCCTGCGCGTAATCCTTCCGTAGTCTCTTCCTCGACCAGCCTCGGGGGTTGCTTTTACTGCTGGACTCATTAATTTCTATTACGTATTTTATTGCCTTTTTCCATATATTTGGTTTTGTTTACGTTCAGTTTCAACTTGTTTAATTTCATTTATATTTTGTTTGTCTTCGTTTATTTTGTTAATAACTGCACCTACGTAAACTTCAAACGAAATATAGAATAACGTATCGTCTGCAAAGAGTCTATTTTTGAAAAGTGGTTTTAATTAAATCATTTATGTGTATTATGAATCGAATTGGACCTAACGCTTAACCTTGCGGAACATCAAAATTGTTTTTTATCGGTTCTGATTTCTGAGCTTTCAACTTTCGTTTCCTATTTTCTTTTCTGGAGTTATTCTTTGAAGAGATTCAGAGCTTCGTCAGAAGGACCTATGTTTTCTAATTTTTCCTATAGTTTTTTTTCTCTTTCCATCGTTTCAAATACTCTTTTGAAATGGAAGAATACTGCAATTGTGATTTTTTGTCTTTTTCTTTCTTCCACGTATCAATCAATCACTACGTGTATCGCTGCTTCGCAAAAGATATGGTTCCGGAACATATAGTCATATATATATTTTTTTTATTTGTTCCTATTTGCTGACGTGCTGGCGTAATATATGTAGGTATAGATCTTCAGAATGATAATAAGTCCGCGGTTTTCAATCTTTGCAGATTTTAACCGATAAATGAGAAACTTTTTTTCTACAAAACTTATTGAGGTTAATAAAATTCATACTCTCAATACTTTGTGAGTTTGGTGTTGTGTCCAAATATGACATAATTCCCCATGACATAAAATGACATACATGCCCTGGGGAAATATTTTATGGGAATATAGTTTTTTTCTTATGATGATTCGATGATAATATTTTTTTTATTTGATGATTAATTATTACATTTTTCGTTATATTATTGCTTGCCGAGTACAAGAGTACATAATCCTAGTACTGTGATAATTGATAATATTTCATGTACCTTCAACGGACAATGTTAAAAATAACCAAACTATAACACCCGATATTATTTCTGTTACCCTGGTATTTCGTTCTTGTTGCAAGAGAAGGTTTAGAGTTTATTTTTTATTGTATTAGCACCACCGCCAATTCTAAACTAAAACACCCGATCATATTTCTGTTACCCTGGTATTTTGTTCTTGTTGCAAAGGAAGGTTTGCGATTATGGCGACATTGTAATAGCGTTTACTTCAAATACATGCCGTTCGTTATTCCGTCTGAATTTTACGCAGCTGCTTTCTGCGCTCCGGGTATCGGGAACGCTAAGAAACGCTCGGAGTTGACTAAAAAGTCTGAATAAATTCATGAAATTTTCACCTTGTTCCTGATAGAATCTCCGAGTCTTCCTTGTGCGGGCGGGCCTAACTAACTCTAATGGAAAATTTCATCTTTTCGCCTGTTTGTTTACCATTCTGGTTTGTTTATTTGTTTAAGGCAATTTTTTTGGACTTTGTGATTTTTTTAAAATAGTTTTAAAATAAAGGAAAATTATTACAAATCTGATATTGATCAGATGAATATTAGTTATGCCTACAAAACGAAGTTTTGGATTGTTGTAAACGGAAGTCTTTGTTGTTTTCAAAAAGAACTATTGAAGATACGTTTTTAGATTTTCACGGCAGATACGGCAGATCCGGTAGTTGTGTGTAGATCCCGTATTGAAGAAACGTTTTTAGATTTTCATGGCAAAAAGTATTTTCGTTATTTGTTTTTGGGGTGTTATGCCATGTTGCGCTACCTCCTTCTTTAGCCAACGTTTCGGACAGCGTTGCAGTGTCCGTCAGCAAATATGCCTATCAAATAACGAAAAAGAACTATTGAAGTTTTCAAACAGCATCCGCGATGAGAAAATGTCACAAAGGTAATTTACAAAACCTGGAATTTCTCAGTTTCAAAAAATTTTATTCAATTATCCGAACTACTTTACTAATTTTCCGATTTTTTGGTTAAAAATTGCTATAAGTGGGTGATATACCCGAATTTTATGTCAAAATACACAATTTCGGTGGCGTATTTTCATTTCTTTATTGATTGGCAGTAAACTTCAGGGAGTTTGTTACTTAATAGAAATTAGTTGTCTTTTGTCCGGTAAATTTCAATTTAACGAAGTTATACGTACATAAGGACGAACATAATATATATTACATAGGCAATACCAAATGGTTTTTCTTTGGGTAGAAAAAAGAATGGGTATGCATGCGATAAATAAATTTTTGCACACATTCTAATAATTGCTGTTGTACAAAGAGGCAAAACCCTACTATCAGGTAACTTTACTAAATTGGTCGAAGCCCATCAAAAAGTCACATGCAGGATCCAGCAGCAAAAAATCCACGGCAGCGGGATTTTATCTGCTAGTCACATTTGATCTTGGTCGATGGCTAGTCATTATGATTTTTTCTGTGTAAACTTTCTGTAAACAAACCATTGTATTTTCTTAAAGGTAGTAATAAATTTTCTTTCCGATTGTTTCAGATTCTTCTACCGGCATCCTATTTCTAAGTAAAAAATCAAGATGAATGTCTTCTTTTCAACAGCACTACTTTGTAAGTACCTACCTACGTATTATATATCTATTTTTTTTTTTATTTCTTCCAAATGCAATCTATCTAATTATATTGTGATATTATATATATTTAATCGTGAAGGTGGCCAGCATTTTTCGAATTCATACATTGCAGAATTTCCGACTGCACAAATCACACAAATACTCGTATATTGTATACTTCAACTACTACCACACTTTGCCGTGGTCTAGGGATAAGGCTCTTAACTCACAATCCGAAGGTCGCGAGATTGAATCCCAGCCAAATTTTATGTGTTTAATTTGTATTATTTCACAAGTAATTTATTTAAAAATAATATATATATATATATATATATATATATATTGACCTGTTCCCGTATATATATTATATATATATTATATTTGCGGCACGTTCCAGAGTGGAAGATACTCTCAGTATCGCCCTGGTGTTAGACCACCATTCAGAATTGAAACGTTACTCGAAATGACTTTAGTGATCGAAGTTATCGGAATTAATTCGAAGTGATCGGATCTGAATAGCCAGGTATTTCCTCACTTTCCTCTTCCCCATCTTCTTCGTCTCCTCACTACCTTCAGCCTCACGACATACCCCAATTGGGGATGCCATATTCTCACTCCGAGAGGAGCTGAAACTCTTGTGAGGTATACAGATAAAAAAATAATAAATTAAATTACAATAAATTACATTCGTTAAAAATTATTGAAAATATGTAAAAAAAAATATTATAAAATTTTCGTTGTAGTCAATAAATTTGTTGTAAAATGAAGGAAAACCATTGACGTGTTCTTAGTACAATATAATTTAAACTGGTAGACTCCTACACAAATCCATTCCCAAATTAAAACCACTCTTGTGTTCATAAAGGAAATTCCAGTTACGGATTCCTCTGCTGACGCATTTCGAAGGAATCCATCCATGTGTACCAAGTGCGAAAATCGGAAAAAAATAATTTTTGTGTTCTGGGTGTAGTATCAATTTATGCTTGGGACTCGCGTGCAGATTCACTCTTAACTAAAAGCCGGTTTCGTGTTCCGAATGATCTGTCTAAAATTCCATGAAGGGTATAATCTGCTGACGCATTTCCAAGAAAACCGTTCTAATGTTTCGAGGGGAGATAAAAATTTTGTTTTACAACATATTCTGCAAAATTTGTAATTCGTAGGAAAACCGCATATTATGAGAGTAATACTAATTTAAACTGGGGACTCGCATGCAGATTTCTGTTAATTTAAAAACAAGTTTTGTGTTCAGAATGTAACGATTAAATTCCAGCTGTGGATTCGTGTGTTGACACATTTCGAAGGAATCCATTCTCTTATTCGAAGTGCAGAAAAAAATTCTAGATGCAGACTGTGATTTGTGCTGCCAGAATCTAAGTAAAACCTTTTTCATGTTCTGAGTGTAGTTTTAATTTCCAGCATACAGATTTCATTTAAACCAGTTTTGTGTTCAGAATATAACGATAAATTAAATATCAAGTTGCAGATTCATCAAACGAAGCCATTCTCATGTACCGAGTGAAGCTTTACATTTGAGTTACACACCGCATGCTGCAAAATTTTGAGAAATCGACTATTCCATGTGTAACTATTATTTTAGCTGGTGGAATCAATCTTAAGTTAAAACTTGCCTTGTGTTCTAAATACAATGTAAGTATTCGATATGCGAAATTTTCTGCTGACGCAATTTAAGGGTACCATTTTCAATTTTCGAGAGCAATTACAAAAATTCCGATGTAATTTATGTACCTACAAGATTTTTTTTACTGGAAGAATACTCGTCACATGAGACATAAAAAATAGGTGTAAAACGAGGTCATGATAAAAAAATTATGTCTACCCCCTCCCCCCTCCCCCGGCGCTTGAAACCCCCTTGTTATGTGAATGGTTATGTTAAATGGTTACGTCAATGCCTTGTAGCCAGTGACGTAGCTACTGGGAATGGGGGTGACACTCGGTCGGGTGTCACCCCAGGGCGGGCCGCCTCCTCCGCCAGTTTGAAAGCTCACGTTTGAAACGACGTAGCATGCTGAAAATCGATGCACTGACTACGAAATTCCAGATAGAAAAAACTGTCCAAATTTTTGCTGCTACATGTATGCGTTTCAAAATTTATTTTTCAGGTAGACATCTATACCGTTTCGCCAAAAATTGTTCTTACAAATATCACAACTTTTTGACAATCATCCTTAATTTTTCAGGTGCTCTCATGATTGCAGTATCCGATTCAAAATTCATAGGAAGTAGACAACAAACTAACACCATTCCATCAAAAGCAAGAACTCTGCACCAAAGCCAGACACCATCGGCTAACTCAAACATTGACTTTGTATTTAGTGGCACTTCAGACTTCGCTTACATGGGGGAAATAGCTATACCAAATTCAATCTCCGGTGGATCCAGAACTGCCCCCTCCGAAGATAATGTATTATTTGATAATACCAAGGAGCAAATCACAAATCCTCCTACTTCTACAACAACTACTTCTACAACTACTTCTACTACAACTACTTCTACTACAGAAAGGCCTAGAGCTAGGGAGCCAAATGCTTGCCAGTTGAAGTGTCATACAAGAATAACTCATGAATACAACCCACTTTGTGGCAGTGACGGTATCACATATTTCAACCCTGGGAAATTAGAATGCGCTAAGAGATGCGGGAAACGTAAGTTAATTTTCCTTTGTATTTGATATGTACCTACTAAAAAAGTACCCTCCCCGACAACATAAATAATATTATTTTTGTTATAAAAAGTTCCTGATAGAAATTAACACTATTCACAACCAGCCTACCTATGTGTCTTTTTAACTCTTATAATGGTGACACGTATATAGGACAGCCAAGAGGTTATTGTCCATTCTCTTAAGCTCTTAGAATCGCTCCCTATTGCTAGAAACTGAAGGTGCAAACCTACACACCAGAGACATCTCTTGGAGAACTCCGTAACCGTATGAGCTACTAGCACTTGGCCATCTATACTTTGCAGCTGGAAATATCATAATTTACGTATATACATTCAAATTGATTGTCGATGGATAACATATTCCAAACACATCTTCATAAACTAATTTGTGTGTTTTCATTTTGTTTCAGAAATAATAAAATTTAGACATGGATCTTGTGGACCAGGACATCAACTTATATAAAGAAATATTTAATAAAGGACAAATTTTGGAAGCGGGTATGCATACCATCGCCATGGGAAATAAATATTGGATAAACAACACCTCTGCCCAAGGTCACCCCATGTGGATCAGTATGTTTGGTGATTTAGCAGGGGCGCCCGGGTTCATCAGGCGAATATAATCCAGCTGCTTGAAGGGACAGATCTGGTGAGACCAGTTTAGGGAGACCCTTAGACATCTCCATTGACTGGCCTCTTACCTTTTTCCTTCCCAGAACTTCCTCTCCTTCCTTTCCTAAAAAAGACCATCCACAGAGCATTCCCAAAGAAGACATAGGGTTTGAGGGAATATTTTCATCAAGGCCGCCTGTGTGTGGTTAATGTAAAATAAAAAAAAAAATGATTAATATCGCTGGACCAGAGCGACAAATCGCTGACTAACATTTTTGACAAATTGAGTTTTTAATTATTAAGGACAGGTTATTTAAAAAAAATTGATGAATTTATCAAATATTTTAAATTAATTTTCACGATCTGTGGAGGTTCTACTCAAGTTCTATTTTTATAGCACTACAGGCCGGTTGCTGCATGAAACTGAAATAATCGCAGAACTTGAATAGAACTTACACAGAACGTGAAAATTAACAATTAATATTTGATGAATTCATCGTTTTTTTTAAACAACCCGTTCTAAGTTTACAATGAACTTTATCATGAAATTGGGTAGCGGGTATGGGTCCCGCCGCCCCTCAAACCATTTATTGAATAACCAACACCTCTGCCGTAGGTCACCCCAAGTGGTTTGCTATGTTTACTGACTTAGCAGGGGTGCCCGAATTCATGGGGTGAGGTTTGTCCGGGTCTTGGCGTCGAATGCGTTTGCCTACCAGCCGCATGGCAGGCCAGATGGAGAGAGAATGGTAGAGGGAGTCCCTTTGACTTCTCCAGCGTACTTTCTCGGAATATCGCCTTGTGGGAGGGATGGATTTGTACGTCCGTCACTCCCTGATACACACCCCTCATACCCTTTTCCTTTTCAGAACTTCCTCTCCTTCCTTTCCTAAAAAAAACCTTCCAAAGATGACATAGGCCCTGAGGGGAATTATTTTCCTCCAGGCCTACTGTGTGGAGCTAATATAAAAAAAAAATTGTTTTCAATGATAAAGAACATTTTAAAGAATATTTAATTATTAAAAACTCAATTTGGCAAGAATGTTAGTTAGCCACTTGTTGCACTCAACTGACGATATTTTATTGCTAAACCGTTTAGGGGGGCGTTCAAGTATTACGTAACGCAATTTTTGAAGATTTTTTGAAGGGTTGCCAACTTGGAAGATTTTAATTCCCTAGTTTTTTTTATCTAAATAAAGAAAAACATATTACGTAATGTGTTGTTCGAACCCCCCCTCCCCCCCTCGTAACGCACAGTAACGTTTCACAAGACCCCCCCCCCCCACCAAGTGCGTTACATAATACTTGAACGGCCCCTTAGATTGTAAAACTAATTTACCCAAGGACCTATATTTTAGTAACAAAGAGATTATTTATTTAAAATGTAATATTTATAGTATTTTTTTATAATTATTGAAATTAAAGAGATATTTTTTTTAATTTTAATTTTTATTACTTTATTATCAATAAACATTCCTATAGAAATTATGTAAAAAACTAAAATATACAATGTAAATAATTTATATTCATATAATATTTGTAATCTTATTATGTTTTCTGAATGAACATATTTTATATATTAAATTGTATTATTATTCCTGTAAATTTCGTGTACCTACATACAAATAATTAAAATAATGAGTCATAAAAATCACTATTATTTGCTGAAAGTATTCATTCATTTGAAATATAATAAAATTTATTGTCATTTTCGTTTGACAATGTTTGAATTTTGAAAATCCATTTAATTTTGAATATTATACGATGATTATACTTATACAGGGTGTTATGAAGCACACTTGACTTAATTTAACCAGTGATTCCTGACATTATTTGGAATAACCAAAAACAAATACGGGCAGCTTTTTGTTCGACTTTGCACTTTGCCCAGTTTAAGTGTTGGTAACTATTTATAGAGCGTCGCCCAGTTCTCCCATATGTCGATTTGTAATAATAAAATCTAAAAGAGTCTTTCATCTGCTTTCAAAAACAGTATTTTATTTTGAAATACGTTCATAAAAAACTAATTTATTTCGAATCGAAAGTAATGCGAAAATATATTATGCACTCTGACAGTTCACGTATCATGAATATAGCAGCTTAGTCACAAACTTCACGTACATAGATGGTTTCCACATGGGGTGGCGTCAGATAGAACTCGAAGTTGGGTTCTATTCCAACCGTACAGGCGCTGGGGTATTAATACTATCAGATGAGTGCCAATTTCATTCCAAAAGGACATTACAATTATTATTAATCCCTAAAATCACGATCCTTTGATCCTTTAAAAAAAACTAAAACGTGTAAATATTCTTATTACTAAATTCCTAACAATCAAGTAATAGTTTACAAATAATCTAAATTGCTCGATGTATTGCATGTTTATTAATAAATTACACTTTACAATCATCAACAATTTACGAAAGGCACTAGGAAAAACATTGCTGGAAATATAAAATTAATAATAATCACCCAACCTATGTTATATATACACACTTGGATAAAAAACCACATATAAAAAAATTGCTTTGTGCAAAATCATTACAAATGCATTATTAATTTCTTACAAATTTTGTTACTTATTCCCTCTTTCCAAACAATGATATAATTATTTGTGACTTGTCAACAATTATTTAAATATCTTTGTTACGAGCTCACGAACAGATTTGATGTTGAAGCTTAAAAATAATTTCATATAATATTATAACAAAATGTATTGGTACATAATGCTTTGAAAATCAGTCTAAAGAGAGACAACATATTAGAAAATGCAAGGAAAAATATAATAATAATACATATTATAGTATGTAACATGGAACACTGATTCATAATATATATTTGCAATATATGTATTGTGAAATCAGCGGCCCCTTTTCAAAAAACTTAATTTTGAATTTGAGCCTAAATTACTTTACTGAAAATTTTATTTTTAAACAAAAGGTATAAATATGTAGAATTGATAGTGTTACTTTATTTTGTTTTTTGTTACTTTGTTTTAAATTATAAAATATTGTAACTAAAGAAATCATTTTTCCATGACTTTAGAGGCAAGTTTGCAAAATATTTGCGAGATAATAACAATTTTTTTTTTTTAAATAATTTTGTTTATTTACTATAACAATATGACGAAATATAAAATAAAAATAATTAAAATTATTAAAAAAGCATTTTGATAAGCAAACCCGTCTGCTTGGTTCAATATATTCGCACCTCACAATCTGGAAGCCTCCGTATCACGGGTAAATTCTGAAACCGTCATTTTGGATCGAGATTGTAAAATGTCTATGCAAGATAGCTTTCATATTTCAAAGACAATAAGAAGCATTATTTCGTTCTCTTTCTGATTAAAAGAAAAATACATATGTTTGCATGAGAGGAAGAGAGATATATTGCTTTTAAAATGTATGGTCGCTCGGGACGTTTTTGGTCTTATGAAAGTATAACGCGATTACGTGTTTTGGGATGTATTTATTCCTAAGCAAGGAAACGGGTTAAACTCAAATTACAAAGGACCAATTTATCAAACACAAATTTGTTGTATATAAATTAAAATTTCTACCAAAAGAAATGCTTTCTGTGATGTTTATTTTTTTTTCATTATAATAATTCAATAGGCAAGGTAAGATAATTTTTAAATAATTATGATTAACTCATAAAAAAATTAAAATTGTCACTAAAATCATGAAAAATTGATTTTTTTAATTATATATATTTTATAATTAAAAACAAAAATAAATAAAATAGCAAAAATAGCACACATTAGTACTAGATATTTGCTATACCTTATGATTAAAAAAATAAAATTTCAATTTGCTTGGGTATTTTGGCCTCAAATCCAAAATTAAGTATTGTACAAAAACGACACGCAGATCTCTTAAGCATTTCAGTTTTAACATTTCGAGAACTCAACAATGATTGGCGTAGCCGGTCGTGTGATTTCAAAAACATTGCTTACGGACTGTGCTCGAGTGAGTTTGCAACGTGAGCATGTGCGTAGCCAAATTTTGATTTAGGGTGGGGCAAAAGAAAATTCTAGAATAGGTACTTAAAAAATTAGGCTTCTACAACATTTTCATGCTTTTGGCTCTATGAATACAAAGAATATGAATGGAAGAAAGAAAAATCATTCTATGAAGTGCTGTAAATTTAAAAACGTGACTCGGTCGGCAATCCATAGAGCATGCATCGGCCAGTCAGGATGAGGCAAATGCCCCACCTTGCCTCATCATGCCTACGCTCATGAAAGTGAATACACAATGTGAGTTTCGTTTACTTGCATATTTCTGTGGAAGAACGACGTAACAAGAGATTTCTTCACATAACTCAAGATAAATTGACTTATTTTCAAAGGTATAATTTCAAAGCCTTTTTTATTTCCATCGCTCCCTTATCAATTGCCCTTCAATCACTTCACTACCCCCGGGGGAGCAATACCTCCCTCTTTGGAAATCTTGTAGGTTTCTATTTTGTTGGGAGTTCATTACAATTTATTTAACACTTTTCTATCTGCCATAATATTTTAAACTAAATTATCAATGTTTGACATTTCAATTATAGCAACAAAATTTTAAACAAATAATAAAGTTTCTCTTCAAATGCAATTACATAATTAAAAATTCAGTCAAATATTGAGAGTAAAACTTGCTAATTCCATGCCATCTCTTACGACATATTATATTATGCACATAAACGCTGTAGAATGAGTATATTTTAATTGGCAATCACAAGTGCAAAACGGATACATCTTCTATTAGATAATTTGAATGTATTATTGCTTATCTAAAATAATATGTATTTGTTGCTTTATCTAAATAATATGTCATGTCATATTTTGATCAATTGCGCACATGTCGTATAAACTATAAATAAATACATTATCGTCGATTCTATTGGGGCAAAAATTGCGTAAAAAAAGTTCTCTTTTTTTAGTTTATCCAATTAAGCACATTCTATTATACAAAAAATCATATTACGAGGCATGTTCAGAAAGTAAATATACTAGGTTTTTATTTCAATTCAATGCACATGGTGAGCCATGGCACAAGCTTCTTTAAGCCCTCCTCGAAGAACTCTCCCGCCAGCTCTTTCCACCACTTCAGAACTTCTTTCTGCACCTGCTCGTCGATTTCAAATTTAATTCCATCCATATATGCCTTCAGGGAGGTGAAAATATGATAATCTGAAGGAGTCAAGTCAGGGGTATGCGGGGGGTTGATTCAAAACATCCCAACCAAATGAGTCCAAGAGTGCCTTGGGGCTGTGTGATGACGGGTGTTGTCGTGCAACAAGCACACTCCTTTCGTCAGCATTCCCCTCCTTCTGTTTTGAATTCTCCTTTTAAGTATTTTCAGGGTCTCGCATTATCGTTGCTCATTGATAGTCTCCCCCTGAAACCGACATTCGGCCAAAATTATGCCTATTCGGTCCCAAAACATTGAGGCCATGATTTTTTGGCCGGAATTGTGATTTTGAATTTTTTGACAGATGGGGAATTGGCAGTGACGCCACTGTGATAACTGTTTTTTTTTTTGTCTCAAGCATGTAATGAGCCATCCATGTTTCATCTCCAGTCACAATAGTTTCATCTCCAGTCACAATAGTTTCATCTCCAGTCACAATAGTTTCATCTCCAGTCACCTTTTTTTCTTGTATGTGTTATTCCTTCCGCGAGTAAGAAGCGGATGACAGCACGTAGCTCGCACATGGCGGGATTTCATACCGACATTTTTCACGCAACTGGACACTACAACATGAGTTTATGTACTACCATGTTCCTGCAATGCTCGCTCTGGTCAGGAGATCTCCCTCTACCACTCAGTGCTGCCGACCCCCAAAAAACTAAAAACCACAGCCCGTTATGGTCATAGTACACTTAATTTCTGAACATGCCTAATGTTTGAAACAACCATAAGATATTATTTTATGTAAATTGTAGTGAAAAACACATTTACATAATATTATGAAAAGCTAATATTACGGCATAGTTTTGTGTTCATGGCTTTATTTAACAGTTAAGTTGTTAAGAGATCTCTTCACGTTATTCCGAACATATAGTCAGTGAGGCAAGCCAATCTTTTGCTTCTGTTTCTTGAGGAATTCCCGGGCCTGTTTATCTCCCTGCCGGTGTTCTAGGGACTTTACAGCATCGCCCTCTGAAAAATACAAAATTATCACATTCAGTTAAATTTCATTAGTTTGACATATACAATAATATTAACGTGAGTAAATTTGACAATATTAAGTTATTTACTAGTAGAAGAGGAAGAGGAAGGTTGGTTTTAGCTATACTGGTCAGCAAATGTAGCTAAAACCACCTCTTCTGTGTGGTACCTAATAAGAATATCTTCCCCTCTAAAATGAGGTTCATAATACATGTAGTACCCACGCTAACATGCAATTCATTTATTTAACCCACCCGTATCCATAATGTAACGACAATCTACCATACCTTTAAAACTTCAATAACTCCTTAAATACTTTTAACATTAAATCAATATTTTAGGTATTTCTAAAAACATATTTTTACATCCATAAAAATATTTAAAAAATTGTTACACTCCGTATAAAATAATAAAAAATATATTTAGTACCGTAAAACCCATTCGTAACAGGGTTTTACGCTTTTAAGTTGTATTTTTAATTTTTATTAATTGTATGTCCGTTGAAAAACCTTATAACTACGACATAAAGCCAAGATAAGCAAAGTAAAAAAATTTCATTGGATCGAATTAAACGTCAAAATATTGTAGATAATACGAAATAAAGAAAACACATTCCTTTTATTTAGAGATTCTGCAAGAAAATTATAACTTCACTTTTTATGTCATTTATACGATAAAAAAATTATTGTAATAATTTTCAGAGAATAACTAAAAAAAATTGCACGGGAATTTCACGTGTCAGTCTGCCGAAATGCGACATTGTCAGCACTTTAAGAGCACAGTTAAAGACATAGCACCAAATCGATTCTGTGCTTGTACAGTATTTATTCAATGAGTAACTAAAGCACCATTTAATGTTTGAGAAGTGTTTTTTTTTCTATTAGTAAGGCTGAAAGGGTTTATCTTCTGTTTTAAGAGACTCTAAAGCCTTGTACTCACCTGCGAACTGAATCGTAACCATTGGGCAACCACGGACATTGGACACGGGAACCAGGCTTTAGGGTGTACGCTTGGACTGTTATACATATGTAGGCGGTGATCGATACAATCGCCCTCTAATCCCGTGTTATGTTCATGTAACGGTTACATCTCGAAAGTGAGTATGAGGCTTTATAACAATTTTAGATAGGTACTCACCTAGTTTAGTTGGCCTAGATAACTTCAGGTGAACCTGTGGCAAGCTTTTGATATCAGTCTCCGTATCGGGAACTTCTTTGAAATGAATATAGGCCTCGGCAAGATACTGGTTGGACATCCCAAACATGTCCTTGTCCTTGACATTGAAGACTATCAGACCCTCAGGGCATTTCCTCTGCTCGGGCGTCAGAACTCTGAAAAGAAGGAAAAAATCACGATGTTGTAGAGACAAACTAACTAAATCTTTACCATCATACCCCTTCCACCGTGGTATCCTGTTACGCCCCCTTCGTTGTGATAAATATGACCGTGACGATATTAAATGTTGACGAAAAACTTTAAAATATCACACATGTAAAATTGCAAAATATGTGACGTCACGCTACAGGGGAGAGGGTCTCACAAACGTGACGATGTGTGACAGGGACGGCGGGGGGGGTCAAAAAACATGAAATTCGTGGAACGTAATTTATGGATGGCACCAAATATGCAAAATTTCATTGAGAAGTATCAAAATTCTGCTTTTAGATCTGGGAAAAGGGATGTGTGGAATTTCGAAATCCCATGTAGACAGGCATCGTCCTTTTGTTTTGAGCTTTGAATGCCAATTTTCATTATTTTAGGAATAAAACTGTAGATTTGTATAAAAATCAAAGTCACTGTGCCCGCATCAGACACTTTATATATATACAGGGTGTCCGGGGGTAAAGTGCATTAACTTCGGGAGGTAATTCTGCATGATAGTACAAGTAAAAAAGATAAATAAATTTTTTCGAAATTCTTATGTTGAATGGTAGTTTTGTGGTAAAAAGATCAAATTAGTCCGGCGTGTGCGGCCAGATTTATTATTTTCCGCTGTTACGATACGGGCCAATCACAATCGAGTCGGGCGCCCGGCAGGTTCTCAGCAAGTAAGATCGTACCTCACACTTAGGATTTTTAGTAGGTACGTCTTTTTGTATGGGAAAAAAATGTTGGAATTTCGAAAAAAGTTGTTAATCTTTTTTACTCCTACCATCATGTAGAATCACCTCCCGAAGTTAATGCACTTTACCCCCGAACACCCTGTATACATGTAGGAACAAATAATGTTAAATGTATGCATAATTTCTATAACAATGCATCTATTTTCAGCTCGCAATGTTGTTTCCATCATGAGTTATTGAGCTTTTAAATATATACCCGAATAACCTGACAATATTTGAAAATCTCCTACTACCACCACAGTAAGCGGAAAATGTTACTTAGCCAGCCGAGGAATCGAACACAGGACAGGCCCAAACATGACGTCAACTCAGCCACTGATCGATCAGTGGCAGAGTTGGCATTGGGAGTTTGCACTTTTTAGTATCTAACTAACCAACCAGCATGCCATTTTTTCCGTTGGATTAGACAGAGAAGGATAGAAGACCAACCACCTTTGGCATTCACTTTTTACTTCATTTACATTAAAAAATGTAACATAATAGTAGTTCGTTCATTAAAATGATCCCTTTTCAGTGAACAGAGTAATGTTTAGGCGATTTTATTACTGCCAAAGCTAGAAGCGAAAAAAACATGTATTTGTATATAACTTTTATATATTACTTACATTCTGAAGACTTCATCATAAAGAGGAAATTGATTTTTATTGTGAGTTTGTGTTTTGGGTCTGATACAGCCGGCAAACAGGTCCTCAGGAAGCAGGTGAATCCTCACAAAGGAATCTACACTTCCTGGAAGAACAAAATAATGATTCATTAAAACAAGAAAAATATTCATATATTACGTATAATTAGTTAAGTCTAACTAATAAATGTTTTTACCCCTCAGGCTAATTTGTTCGCTATTGGAAACAGCTCATACAGGTCTCATAGAAATCGTTGTGTCTACTATAATGGTGCAAGATATGATCTAAACGGTGTTAGAAAGAGAAAATACCATGCTTTATATTTAAATCTAAAAGTTCACCACAGAACAATTAAAATTTACACCTCAATGAAACCAAAGTCTCCAACCGCAATTTGGAAAAGAAATTATGAAATTTTGTGATTTTTTTATTAATTATTTTTACATGAAACGACAAAAAAATGAAGTGCCAATAACTTTTTAATACATCTGCCCATTTTTTGCATATTTACCCAACAATTTTACTATTTTTGTCATAATTTCTAGTATTACATTAAATTTTTCTTTATTCATTGCTTAAAACTTTTTGGTTACATTTATTAGTGGATTTTTCGACCACCAAGCTAGGCTGATGCCCGTGTTATGGTGGTCGATTTTACATATAGTGCAATAACAATCACACATTCGTGTAATATTTTTAAAGAAAAACACTTTAAAACAAATTCAAACCAAAATGCTTGCCTTGTCTTCAACATAAATATGATAACATTCTATCTGATGTAGATATTTTCAACTGTGAAGAAAATAAATATAAAAACTCTGTCAAGAGTGCATTAAAAATATATTAAATGAGTACAAAACTACATAAATGTGATGATACCTATACTATATCTATAATGACATATATTTTGTACTACTTACTTCCTAATAATGTGACATATTTTAGTTGCAAGATTACTGTTTAATTTCTGGTCACGATATAACAATATGATGAGAAAATCTATAATTGGTTTCTCAGTTTGTAATTAAATTGTCTATGTGTGTACATTTTTGGGCAACATGCCTGTTTTATGTACTAAAATAAAAATAAATAAAATATGTGTGTATTTTTTTCATTATCATTAATTTTAGCTCAAAAAAAAGTAAAGGTGACCATTTTTAAAACTTTTTTTACGTTTGCATTCAATTTTTGGCTACGTTAAAAAATATTCCATTTATTTGGTTTTATTGTAAAGCGAAAATATTCTGACCTTCTCAGAGAATATGCCCAAGGCCTGAGGGGTGCTATTGTAATGTGACCTTGGGGTAATATTTCACAAAAACGGCAGTTTTAAAATTTACATTAATTTGTTGTGGTCAATTCTGTTTTTTCAGTCTTTTTTTACTCTGTATATATACAAAGCATAATATATTAGCATGTATATTCATAATTAGAAGTGAGTTAGAATAGAAACGAATCTAGATTAGAATTAAGAATTTCAAGTGATGAAAGTGATTCATACCAACGAAACTTGTGAAAATGTTTTTGTAGATACGAATCTTAACTGAGAATCGTTCATTATTTACTTTACATGATGGAACCTCTCTCCTACTTCCCTATATACAGTGAGCTGTCTTTTTTAACCAAGTTTAAAAACATAATAAAGTGTACTTTTAATGTTAGCAAATGACAATAATTACCATTTGAATCCATAGCCAGCAGGTTCCTAGCGTTCATAACCTCAATAACGAGCGAAGACTCGGTGAACAGAGCTCTGACGGACAACATGCCGAAGGGGGAGTCCTGTAGGTTCTGCTGCTCCTGCCAGCGCTCCAGGAAGTACTGGTGAATGAGCTCCGTAGTCTCGAAGCCGTGCAGCTGCAACAGGTGCTGGATCCGTGCCAGGGTCTCATTGGACTGAGACTCGGTGTTGTCCTGCTTGAAGGACTGCACCATGATCTTGAGGCACTGGTGCAGGTTGGAGAAGAAAGAGGGCGGCCGGCGTTTCTGGAATTCAATTAGTTTGTTGTCAGAAGTTGTTTAGAAATACATATCATTGATCTGCCTCACAATCGGGTAATCTACAAAATCAAATATTACTTTGAAAATAAATTTTCAAGGCTAGGTTATAAGTCAATGACTCTAATGATATTTTAAAGAGTTTTCTATTAGGTATTTTCCAAGAGACATTTTTATTAAAAATTTAAGAAAAAGATATATTAAAATAAGGTTGGCCATATAAAACAGACTTCAAAACTACCTACCTACATATTAACAGACTTATCAGCCGAGCGATTCCATATCTTTTGTGGGATCGTTATCGAGATAACGGACATGATCTCCTGTCAGATTTGTGTGATTTTTACATATTTACTGTCACATATTTTAGTTTAGATCGTTTTAAACACGAATTCCTGCAAGTATGCATGATTATTTATTCATTTAATGTACGTTTTACATAGAAAAAGCAAATAAATCACACAAATCTGACAGGAGATCACATCCGTTATCTCGATAACGATCCCACAAAAGATATAGAATCGCTCAGCAGATCAGTTTTTCCTTGTTAGTTTTAAGGCTGGTTTACAAGCTAAGTAAGTAAGATGTACGTTTCGTTGCCTACTGTGTATTTTAAATAATTACAAGTAAAACAAGTTTAGGTTTGCAAAAATTACAAAATATCAAAGTTCTAATTAACCGACTGCATATTGCTTTTGAAAACAGATCTCATTAAGACACTTCCTGTTATGAAATCTGAAAAATACCGTCCTCCCTGAAAATGTTCACATTCAACCTTATATAATAGGTTGAGTTTTTATAGTGAGGGAGGTATATATATAATTTTCATTGGAATTAATAAAAATGTACCTCTAAGTTAGTCTCCACCAACTGGAACAGAAGCTGACTGAGCTGGTCCCAGATGACGTCGAGGGTTCTTGTGAAGTTATCCGTATTCAGCTGGCTGTGCAGCACGTCCAGATTCTCCTCCAGATATAGCATCACACGGTCCAGGCTGGAGCAGTCCTGGTGCAGAAGCTCTGCACCCTCCATCAGGAAGCGGGACAGGGAAGGCATCATCTGGAATGGCAGATTGTCTTAGTATTTGAAATAGGACATGCCTGTGAAGTCAATATGAATATCAGTTGACTTAACTTGTTAGGGTTTCTAAATAAAGCAACTCGATAAACGTAAATGTCTCTCTTAGCGAGCTTAAAGAGCAACAGAAATTTCAGGTTCAAGGTCTATTTCAACTGTCTGACAAATTGTGATCAGCTGATAAAGCATAATAATATAACAACAAGCAGTTAAAAACCCACTAAGCAGGTTTTTGCTGCTAGGCCTGCGGGCAGCTTTTTATTTGACTTCGCCCAGTTTGATTGTTGGTGACCATTTTATAAATCCGATAGGAACTGGCTCCAAAACTAGCCGGTTCCTCGGATTCACTGTGATCTAGTGACAGCTAGTCACCGGGACAAAGTAACCGCGACAGGCAATGACGTCATACGCAATGTATAGACGCGAAGTAGAAACCACAACATCCAGTTACAATAATAACAATATTATCATCGATCTCTCCAGATATGGATCACGAAATTGCAAATCAAGTAGTACTCGACCACCACAACACGGGCACGTGCCTAGAATAATAATAAAAAAATCCCCAATTCATGTAATAAACAATTCAATGAATAAAGAGAACAAAAAAAAAATAAAAAAAATTTACTTAACTTACATCTGCCAGGGGATGCTAATCACGCAATCTGTTAATGGAAGTGGCGCCATCTGTTGGTGTCACTGTTAATTCGGTTCAATTACAAAAGTAGATTTGTTTACAAACTCCACGTACGAAAACGGTTTGCGGCGTCAGAGTTGCCTTCTTAGCCGGATTCTTAAATTTCAACCGTACAGTCTCTGGTCTATTAATACTGTTCAATTGTGATTTTAGGGTGATCAAAATTTGTTCAAAAGTTGAAACTGGCCTTGGTTCGGCGTTTAACTCTGACCATTCTAATATCTAAAAGCAATATAGCTATTCAGCCATTTCAATTTCAGTGAAACAATCCAATGAATTGTTGGCTGGGGTGGTGCTTTCAAAACTTCTCTTTTGCCTTTAGAAATTATCCAAAGAATATTAATAAAAATAATTCTTAAAAAGCCATACGATTACCCTACCATCAAATTATTTCAGGAATTTAAAGTCCTTTCACTTCATAATATTTATAAAAAAATTACGCTTTTACAAATACACAAAGATTGTCTCAATAATGTTAACACTCTTTTTTCGAACAGCAATAGAACAAATATCCTTGGTTCTCTGACTTTACCGCGCTGTTACACCACCACAGCCCAACAATTCTACAAATATATTGGAGTTAAATGGTTTAACGAATTACCCTTGAAATTAAGATTGGAAACAAATTACACAAAATTCAAAAAATCAATAAAAACTCTTTTTATATAACTTATCAACATAACAACTCAAATATAACATTAGTTATCCTTTTTCTCTCATTATTTTTTATCTCTTCCGCTTCAATCTGTTGTTTTTCTTATCTATTATTTGTTTTATACATATATATAAAAAAATATTTATATATATGTACAAATATGATTTTTTCTTATTTTCTGTCAATTATCTATTTTTTGTTTTATATATTTAAAAAAATATTATTTTTCGTTTGCTAAATTGTTGCGTTTATCCGCCTTTCTAACTCGAGCTCTGCTCTTTAAAAGGGTGTAAAGCGTATTTATTAAATGTATTTTAATAGAAAACTTTATTTAATGTATGTAAACATTTAATTGATACTATTTTATTAAATAAAAAAAAATAAAAAAATCCTTTTTAAGATTGATGAAACTGGAATGGCTCTGCTAATTAGGAAATATTGCAAGGATCGAAGACAGAATTCCCTCTTTAATAGACCTCAGGACAAAGCAATATAGGGAGATCTGAACTTAGGTAGTCAGGTGGTGCTGAATTGAAAACCGCATTCTAGGGCATTAGTAATTGGATGGAAAGATAGCAGAAGACTCTGTATTATTGTTATAAAGTGAGTAATTATTATATCCCTGTGAAGAATTACACAATCTCTTTTAGGTGACAAGAGAAATAACGTATCGTCCCATTAATTGAGTCCATAAATCTCATTAAGCCCTTTTATTATTATCGTGACGATCTACGATTATGGTACTGTGACGGCATACAAAAGACAATATACATACATTCCTATTAATATTGTTAATATTGAAGTGTACTTAACCTGTCACAAGCCGGAAAAAACATGGAATTCCCTAAAAAAGCATGACTTTGAATTTTGAATTGAACGTTTTGTGGATTAATTTTGAGCTATCGTATATTTTATTTTTTTTTTTTTTTTATTTTTTTTTTTTTATTTATTTAATTTATACATTTTACAAATATAAGACAAAAAGTCCCGATAAACTACTTTTTAGCAGTTTGTCTAACGGGTTCTTTACAATAAAGATCTTATTATAGAGATTTAAATAGTTACATTTTTACAGTTAAAGATATAAGATAAAATTATTTTTTTTTACAGAAATATACTTAAATAGATACATTTTTACAATTATAGATATAAGATAAAATTAAATTTTTTACAGAAATATACTTAGATAAAAAAAAAAATATATGAAAACATGAATAACAATTTTAAAGTCTTTAGAATAAGTAATATGTTATTGTAAGCTAATACAAATGAATTCTTTCCATAAGCCAAGTCTTCAGTAAGTTCATTAATTGTTTGTTTTGGGTACAGTTTTTAATTTCAGCTGGAAGCATATTTAAACAACTGGGAATCATGTAATTTAACGTTCTTTGTCCATATTTATTTGTATGTTTAGGTACAATTAGTCCTTCATTAAAGTTAAAACGAGTATTATGGTTGTGTTCCAGCCTGTTTATATATAAAGGGTTATTTATGTGCTGAAATATAATTTTGTACCACATAATTGCTCTCACTGAAAGAATTTTGAGACTTTGATAAAAGTATGGAATATTATGCCTTTCTTTGTATAAATTTTTTTCAGCTAATAATTTAACCAATGAATTTTGCACTGATTGAACATGGTCTATATTTGTTTTACAAGAAAATCCCCAAGCTGTTATTCCATACCTTATAACAGATTCAGCTAGAGATAAATAAATTATTCGAAGTGTGCAGAGAGGAACAAAAAATTTTAGTTTATACAATCTGTTTACAATTGATCTTAATCGTGCACAAACTTTGTTTATTTGTATATCCCACTTGAAAAAGCAATCAATAATAACACCTAAATAAACATACTCTTTAACTAGTTCCATATTTTCACATGTACACGATGCTGGAATACCATTGTGTAAGCAATCTGATGTATGTGTCTTTATTTCAGGTGTAATACATACCTTAACATTAGGGGATCTTATGTGTAACAATTTAGTTTTTTTGGCATTTATAATTAAGCCAGAGTCGTGAGACCATTTTAAGAGTTCAATGTAGTCTTTTTGTAAAAGATCTATACAAGTTTGCAAATCACTGCTAGAAATATTGACCGAAACACATCCCTAGAACAATAAACTATGTACCAAAACAACATTACTTGCGTTAATTACGTAAATTGATAGGTTTTACGATGTTTTCGTCAAGTAACACGCATCGGACTTTGACAGAAAGAATCGCGGCAAATTTGGCATTTTGATGCCACAGATAAAATCATTTAAAAATATTCTGGGGTTGCCAGGTGAATGAAATTTTTGCCTATCTTATGGGTAAATATTGGCGCAAGCGATTCTGACCTTGTCCGCGCGCCTCCGGTCGATTACAGGTTAAGTGAATTTCAAAAACTCAAAAACATCAAATGTACATCTCCCTCACACGTATACAGAAAATGAAACTCAATTCTCGTTGCCGTGGCTGAGCCATAATAAAATATTATCTGTTTCCTCCAAAGGAAAAAAGTAGTATTTTGGAGGAATCAGTCACACATATTTTATGTGTCTCATCTTTTGTCTCATCATTATTTAATGAGTAAGAAAGATCTGCAGCATTATAAAGATAAGGAACGTATTTTTATTGCCTTTTTGCTGTCACGGTACCGTAACCGTGAATCATCACGGTAATTATAAAAGCGCTCATCAGATCTAAGCAGTTTGTACCACAATAAAAAAATTGGCATTGACATTTACTAACCTTTCTGACAACTTTTTCCAAAAGTTCAATGATTTTGTTTCTGACAGTGTCAATTGCATTTTCTACAACATTTTCTAATGTCTCCTTACACCTGTAATATAAAAATAAATAAGGTTAATCATTGGTGATTACATTTTAAAATTCAAAGAAGAATATGAGAAATATGATGTGGGCAAGTTTCGTGAACCAAACGTCGGACAGACCGGATGTAAATTTCGAATTCGGTCAAATGTACAAATTTAAAATAAAATTTAATGGCGACATGTGATGTCGGTGTTGATAAAAATTAATCTATCAATCGCAAAAATCATACCTCTGAGCTTCCATAGGGCTCCTCAACTCGCCTAGTCTGGTGATGATGTCGACCATGCCCAGCTCACCCACGAAAGGCTGCAAGCTTTGGCGCACGTAGTCAATATTATTGATAGCCAGGCACCACTCGGTGGTAACCTGGAACTTCTTCTCGTAGATGGTGGTGACCTCGCCCATACCCTCCACGCGTGCTGACATGTTATCAGCGTAGAACACGCAGCAGCGGCAGATGTCCTGGAATTGTTACACAAAAGATATTACAATGTTTTCTATGTTACTAATGAAAATTATTGACTACATATAATTTATTAAAATATTTTTTTGAAGTGAAAACTTCTTTAACACCGTTGTGATTTGAAACACGATGAAATGAAAAATGGCAACACTAAAAAGAGACAAACACGTACATCTATAGCAGGGGTTCCCAAACTTATTAGTATCACGCCTCCCTACTGCTTAAAATGAATATGCCCACGCCTCCCCTCGGCCCGGGGCCCAGCAAGGGGCTGTTCAAGTATTACGTAACGCACTTTGGGGGGGGGGGGGGGGGCTCGAACGACGCGTTACGTATATTGTTTTTCTTTATTTAAATAAAAAAAAAACTAAGGAATTAAAATCTTCCAAGTTGGCAACCCTTTTAGTTTATGTTGTACGGGAAATTCCTCGACTGTATTGTGCGTCATTTTTATTTTATTTTCGTTGTCAGTATTCGTTAGTGTTGTGGCGGCCACTTGTGCCAAATTAATTTCTCCGCCACTGGACTCTAGCCGAACGCAATGGAAACTACGAACTACCTACCGCTGCAAGGCCGTCTAGGAATAATCTAGAAAGAGCTAGAACGTCTGGCTGTACCAAACAAGTGCACGCAGAAAGTTCTAGCGATATCTCGGCTTTGCGTGAGTTCACCCGGCGTTACCTACCGTCAGCGAAACTACTTGCCCGTCCGGCAGAGTATATAAGCGAGTCTTAAGTCTAGTTTCCATTCATTGGTCGACTCACCTACGAATCGGGCTGTGATACAACAAGTGCAGTGTAGTAACTCTCTACCTGCCCGCGCGGGGCACGGGCCTCGCGCAGTCAACAGTGAACACCATTTATCCAGTGTGACCCAGGAACATTCCAACACCTTCGAGGAACTTCTCCAACTACCATCTCGACATGAGATGTCAATCAGCATCCTGCAACGGGCAGCAACCACAACCGGCAACGCGCCAGCATCCAGCATCCTGCAAAGAGCAGCAACCACAACCGGCAACGCGCCAGCATCCTCATCGCCTCTCAAGGTTCCTTCCTGTGTCACGTGTGTGCTCCGACCCACTGGACACACAGCCGCCATACCTCGTCAACGCGACGACGGTCAACCGCCTGGACCAAGGTCACTTCTACACCGCCATGGTGTAGGGCAACACACCGGCTTCCTGAAGACCTGTGATCTTCACCGCCGTAGTCTCCTGACCTTCTTCACTCGTCATCACGCAGCAGCATCACTACTGGCACCACTGTCACTCCGCTCCGCTTCGACCTCGCTACGTAGCGCATCAATAAAAGACTGACTCATACATCGACTGACGCCTTTCATTTCTCTCTCGTCCCGTCTCTACTGATCACGGACCGCTCCCTCAGTGTTTTAAACACAAAATACGCATAAACACAATTAATGTGAGTTTGTAGGAATTATAATGTCCTCTAAAGCCGGAGATTTACATCATCAGCTGTTATTGGCCTATAAAGGCTCTCATGCTGACTTGCCAGCGCAGCGCAACTAAAAAATGCCAACCATATTTGGAAGACAGCAAAAGAAAAAATAAAAAAAATAATGAACATTTTTTTGGAACATATGAATGATGTTATATGAAAGTTTTTAGCTGGAACAACGCTTTTTAGTTATTACACACAGGTTACTTTACCGCTAAAATATAACAATATTACCTAAATATGGGTTTCGTAGTACACGCATAGTTACACTCAGAACATGAAAAAGGTTTTCTCCACTTTGAATCGCACTGTGGATTTTTAAATCTCCCTTTCGAGAACTTCAATAACTACCTTCGGGACAAAAAATGGTTTTGTCTGCTGAAGGTAAACATGTGATTTTTGTGCCTCTTTATAGAACACGAATAGTCGCACTAGAAACATGTAAGTGGTTTTATAGCACTGTGAGTCAGCAAATGATTTCTAAAAAGTTCCTTTGTACAACATGAATAATTGCAGTCGGGACATGAAAAAGGTTCTTGTCCAGTGTGGGTAAACATGTGACTTTTTAGATAACGTTTTGTAGCGCCTGAATAGTCGCAGTCGGGACAAGAAAAAGGTTTTTCATCACTGTGAATTAGCAAGTGCCGTTTTAGTTTTTTTTTTCGAGAAGAAGAATAGTTGCAGTCAGAACATGAACAACGTTTTTCTTCACTATGGGTAAACATGTGATTTTTAGATTTCTCTTCGTAGTACATAAATAATTGCACCATGAGTCAGCAAGCGACTTCTTAGACTTCTTGTATAACTGTGGAACATGAAAAAGGGTTTCACAGATGCGTGCGGTAGCGCGGGTATACGGCAATCGTAGTGATGCCGCCGCCCGCGCCCGCGCCCCCCTGTACATGTCTTCGCGCCCCCCTAGTGGGGCGCGCCCCCCACTTTGAAAATCAATGATCTATAGGATTTAGCCTGCGAGAGCATGAGATAGTATAATCGGCCTCCTCTTTGTGCGGTGCTTCGTAGCCAATCAGTCTCTTATTTGTGCGGTGCTTTTTAGCCTCCCCACTCTTGTCTATTTTAGTTTTCTGAAGGTATCACTTTTACCACGTGTGAATTGCACACTCTGATGTTTTTTTTCTGGTGGTATCTACTATCAAATTTTCAACACTGTTTTATCGTACCTACTTGAAAATATAAAACAAACTAAATTTTGTCATATTTTTTGATACCTAGCTGAATCGATATTACAATGCTCACAATTGAAAATAATTTCGATGAAAGATCTACATATTATCTGAAGCAGAAAAAACTCTCAAACGTTGAGCTGTGGTATAATGAAATTTATAAGGCATTTTCTGACAGGAATTTCTAGGTTAACTCAAACATTTTCATTAACAGCCTTTTCCAACACGAGTTTTACAAAGTTCATTAATTTAACTGTCAAAAAACCACCTATCTTATTTTTATTCCATATTCAGCTAAAAATTAAGAGAAATTTTAAAAATACATTATTGTGTATGAAATCTCGTTGACAAATTTTTTTACACAAACTTTTCCACCCTTGTAAAATGTAAAAACTATTCGTCACTTTTGGCTTGGGGTAGATTCATTGATATATATAAATAGATGAGACAATAAGCGAATAAATTGGTTCAACGGATTTGAAGGTAGTACCTCCAATTCTCTATTTCACGCATTTAGTGGACCAAAAACCATCGTGTCGTGTTGGTCATTTGAAATACATCTGGCAAGCGTATGTGTAAAAGGCGTTCGTGCAATGTATGGAACGGACTATTCAGACTGTTGAACGTTCGAGTCCTTACTACGCTGTGCTATCAGTCTAAGGACACCTGCATTCTTGTACATTTTTGCAGGTATATTTACATGGCGGCTCGCGCTCCGTGTGGAGTCTATTGTAAGTCCCTTAAATGTTTCAATACCCGGCTTCAGAGCTCAGTTCAACTCGTTCTAGA
The DNA here is from genome assembly GCA_917880885.1 of Limnephilus marmoratus. Taxonomy (NCBI): domain Eukaryota; kingdom Metazoa; phylum Arthropoda; class Insecta; order Trichoptera; family Limnephilidae; genus Limnephilus; species Limnephilus marmoratus. The sequence goes on along the minus strand of OU862921.1, from coordinate 18,887,411 downwards.
ACTCGCGACCGCGAATGGTGCGATGTCATACTCGTAATTGAAACTTTGAATGCAATATTTTCCATCGCATTTTTTTTTCTTTTATAGTAATTAAGGTGAATATAAAGATTTTTCTAAAAAATATTTGTATTAAGCGTAACCAGTGATTTCGAAAGTTTACCAAAAATAGGCGCTGCAACAGTAAAAAATAACTAGGTTGATTAATATAATTGATGAACTTTGATGTCGTTGTATGCGGCCCTCTACTTGAAAAGTCTGTAAACCCCTGCTTTGCAATAGCATTCGTGCCCTTCGGACCACATGTTTCAGTTCGGTAGATAACAGAAAGTGTCGAACTACCCCTCCCGTATGCCTCCGCAAGCCTGAGATGAACACGAATCACGAAAATATTTGTAAGGCGTGGCGCCTCTATTGTATATCTCTATGGGTAGATTACAATACATTATTATCTTTGTTACAACCAACATAATATTTATTAGTACATATTTGCATAAACTTACATCAACAATCTTCGCCACAAATGTGTAAGACCCTTCCACATCGGGCCAGGCAAGCTGTTGCCAAAACACCTTGATCTGATAGAAGATGGCCAGGGTGTCCACCGCAGAGCTGCTGTATTTCACAGTGTTGTCCACTGGCACCAGTTGGTCCAGCTCCACGGCCTTCTCTATCCTCGTCAGGGCCTTGAACACGGCAATGTCCAGCCACTGAGCCACTCCGCCGAAGAACCAGTTGTGGAACTTAGAAATGGAGAATTGGTTCCAGTCTACGGGACAGAGACCTTGGCCCAATCTGTAAAATAAAAGATGTAAAGTATAAGTTACGTTGAAAATATTTTGAAAGGCCGTCAATGACCGTGCAGAAACGGACGGTATGTTTGACAGATTCCCCTATCTTAACAAACGTTTGCAATCATTGGAGTTCAGTTATCAATGGAAAATGTCGACCTTTTTCTATCGGTACTTCAATGGAAGATTCTCTGAGGAACTACAGTCATTGATCTCCTTGGCAATGGTGCAATCGGAAAGCACGTCAAACTGCACCCAACATTTTATACAAGATTGACATGGGTAAGGAATACTTGTCTAAAATGCTAGCTTTATTACAAGGCTTCACTCGAGATTTATTTAGCAGATCACATAACACATAAGCTCTAATTCATAATAACAATGAGATTTTGAATCAAAACTAAACCAGCTAGAGCCAAAACTAAATGAGATTTTGAGCCAAAACCAAGTTAGGTTGTTTGATTTTTCTTCACTATTCTGTTTTGTCGTGGAACCAAATCGTGCTCTTGTAACAATAAGTTATATCTGACACAACAATATTGTGAGATATTGGACTCTTGATAGCTTTACTTTAGAGTTCAATATCGGACATCATTGCAGAGTCAGATAGAACCTTGATGTTTTAATAATGCCACAACGGCCGAATTTGCATAATTTTTAATCAATTAGTGTATTTTTCACTTACGCCAAAAACCTCTGCAGCACCAGATACAGTTCAAACAGCGTGGTTCCCATAGCCAGAGGTTCTCCCTGCAGCTTGGGCCCCCCAAGTTGGGTGGCCTCCCCGCTGGCGTCGGCCAGGGTCACCTTGTGGTGTGAGTCATCACTGTAGCGCAGCCTCTTCATACTCTTGCAGACTTCCAGTACTTCCGGCTCCACCAGCATAGAGATCTTGGACTGGTACAGAATGTACAGACTCTTGGCGTACGAGAACTTTACCACACTGAAAATAAATAAATAATTCTAATGAGTTTTTGTGTTTATAACAAGATTTTTTTTTTACATTTTAAATATAATTTGTATTTTAGAATTAACGACACGGGTGCCATTTATATACAGGATGATTATTGACAGTCAGAATTCAAATAACATAAAGCGTTGAATGAAAGTGTTAACAGCCGTTTTGCAGGAAGACATTGCTTACAGTTGGTACCATTTTTTTATGCATTTAGGCAATTTAGGATTACCATTTTTGAAATATTTTCGCCGCAAATTAAATGCATATCATTATTTTTAAGGGTAGAGCCCCTTACTTATAAAGGTTCTATAAATCAAATCAAGAACCACTACCTATCGTGCTTATTTATGCCATCTTTTCTTAGAGATAAAAAAACCTTGAAAACATAAAAACCTACGAGTATTGCATGAACAAACGGATAACAATTTCATTAATTCCACGCATAGTTTTTTCATAACATAAATTATGAACACAATCAACAGGTTTACAGGAAATCAAAGTAATAACAAGTATTGTTGCTTGAGCAAAGAATTTCTCATAAAAATTAATTCAATTAATTAGTGAACAGATACTTACTCAGAAAACACTTTATCGTAATACTCCACAGTCCTCTGAAGATCTGATCTGACGAGTTGAATCACCCGGATGAGATGCTGCAGTCGACCTTCCTCGCTTTTATCCTTGCATTCGTTGTTCTCCAGAATATGAATAAACCACTCTGACGCTCCTTGCAAACACGCCTCCTTCAAAACATATATAATATCACAGATTGGCTTATCGTCAGTTCGTTTCAACCAACCGTAAACATTTTCGGGAAAAATGTCAACACTTTCTGGAATTTTCAAATCTGATAGTGAAACGAATATTGTTAAGATGTCTCGTAACGTTTTTAATACGGTTTTATCTCCAGCTTGTTGTTTACGTATCTTTCTGATTTTGCTAAAGCAGGACGGGAATATCTTTCTGGCTCCGTCCCAGAATAGTTTGTTTTCTTCTTCGCATATGACTTCGGATTGTAGAGGTTTGGTTAGTTTGGCTATGAGGCTATTGAATAAAGAGAAGCTTAGAGGGTGTTCGACGTGTATTGCGCAAAAGACCGTCCATTGTGCTAGGGCTACTTCGTTCTGTCCCAATCCACTGAGGGCTGCGTGTTGTTGGATGAGGGCTTCTGCTTGGATGGAGTAGCTGCCAGACCACCAGTAATGTGCAACCTAGAAAAAAAATTACTATATTTTAGAAGACATATCTAATAATACAATAATTTCAGTAATAAGTAATAAATACCAATGACATGAGTGAAGAAATTGCCAGTATCGCCCTGGCGAACCATGGTCTCCAAAAATTCAAATTGTGACTGCTCTCAACAAGGATCAAATCTATTCGGTTTTAATTTCTCTTTAGACCAGTGTTAATGTAGTTATTTATTTATTTTAGTATTGTGCCTCAAAGTACAACCATGAGCTGTATTAGATACCATATAGCATGAGTTCGTTATTTTGAAATTCTATACCTGCGTTGCAACAGTTTGGGCAAGTACTGGCCTAATTTAGACGGAGTTTCTAGCCACGCGGGTACCTGATGAATTTGACAGCCTTTAATGTACAGGCGCCGGTAGAGGGCGAATCGAGAAGAAGTTTCGATACGTTCGTCAGTTGGTTCTGGGGAGTTTCATGGTGTGACAGCTGAACTACAAGCCGCCAAAGGTCATGGCCGAAACACACGTGAGCGAATTAATAATTAGTAATGGATCATCACGAGATATTATAGCTTAACTTTGGTATTTTATTATCCTTAGCATTTAATTTAAATCCTACTAAATATGTTCGGTTATCCGTACAGGCGCCCTTCAGGATTAACAAATATTATGCTTCCATTTATTGAGACCCACATGTTCCGAGATTATAGTTTTCACATTAATTTGACTTACCTATGGTAATCAACCACCCCTGTAGATTTAAATCAATTTAATCATGCTCTACCCATAATTGTTGAAAGTATTTAAATAAATGTTTCATCTTTGTTACTGGTATAATCCGTCTTTTCTTACACTGATTTACCCACATGTCTGCACTTGTTTTTTATTGAATACGAGAGAAATATTGAGAGTATTAGATGGCGGTGATAAGTAAAGATAGATATTAGGTAACGATACCGTTTCAATCTGGCGCCCAACGTGGGGCCCGAACAGGGACAACCGTCCTCACATTTCTTTTCAAGTTTTAGGGTTAAATTTTTCTGGTCTTTTAGATTCGGGCTCTCACATTTCCATTTTAGGTAACAATTTTTATAGGAAATTCTTAGATTTGGGTTTCAAGCTTTCCAAGCTTGACACTAAGTTTTCTTTAGTTTCGGCTACAGGTCATTCTGTTGTTTGTTCGTATAAAATTACGGTACCGATTCGTTTTGATAACACAGAGAGGGTTTTCAGTTTTGTGGTTATGCCTCAGATAAATGCTAACATTATTCTAGGCTGTGATTTTTGGAAAATCTTCAATATTTGTCCAAGAATATCAAAATTGATGGCTTCTAAGGAGTCGGTCAAAACACAGTGTAGAGCTGATGTAATAGGTTTAGAAAATGCAGAAAACTTATCCATTTCGCAACGCTCAGTCTTAAATAAAGTAATTCGGGAGTATGTTTCCTATTCGGGTAATCGGTTAGGTAGAACATCCTTAGAGAAGCATGTCATTGACACAGGTAATTGCTCTCCGATTAAGCAACGCATTTATCCGATTTCACCGCACCTACTTCCGCAGGTACACAAGGAATTAGACAGACTGTTAGCTTTGGGAGTGGTTGAACCCAGCAATAGCGCGTGGAATAATCCAATTGTTTTAGTACCAAAAAAGAATGGCACGTACCGGTTATGTCTTGATAGTAGACTTTTGAACGCAAACTCTAAACGCGACGCCTACGCGACACCGTTCATTTCTGACATCTTGAATAGCTTGGGGGGTGCTCGGTATTTAACAACGCTAGACTTGAATGACGCTTTTTTTCAAATTCCTTTAGAAGAGAATTCAAAAGAAAAAACCGCATTTACAATCCCTAAAAGAGGCTTGTTTCACTTTGTGACCATGCCTTTTGGCCTCCACGGGGCGAGTTCCCGCATGATGAGGTTAATGGACAAGGTGCTAGGGCCACAATTTGATGGCAAAGTGTTCTGTTATCTGGATGACATTATTATAATAAGTTCTTCATTTGAAGAACATATAGAACTTCTAAGACAGGTGAAACAGAAATTACAAGCCGCAGGCCTTACTATAAATGTGGAAAAGTCTGTTTTCTGCAGGGACTCTTTAAAATATTTAGGTTTCATTGTAGACAGTAAAGGGCTTCGCACTGATCCCGAGAAAGTAAAAGCAATTGTGGATTTTCCCACCCCTACGTCTCAAAAGAGTCTACGTAGATTCATTGGGGTGCTATCGTGGTACAAAAGGTTTATCCATAACTTTTCAATTATTGCGTCTCCTTTACACAACTTAACAAAGAAGGAATTCGCGGGGAAAAAGTTTGCGTGGAATCAACAGGCGCAATCGGCTTTTGTTAAATTAAAGAATATCCTAGTTAACGCTCCGGTTCTCGCATGCCCTGACTTTAGTAAGCCTTTCACTATTAGTTGTGACGCATCGAGCGTAGGCCTCGGGGCAGTTTTAAGTCAATTTGATGAAAATCAAATAGAGCACCCGATTTCATTCATTTCAAGGTCGTTATCTGCACAAGAGAGGAATCACTCCACAACGGAGAGGGAGTTAAACGCTATGATTTTTGCTCTGGAAAAGTTTAGAGGTTACATTGAGGGTTCACCTATTCCGGTTAGAATAATTACAGATCACTATAGTCTCAAGTGGTTAACACAATTAAAGTCGCCCAGTGGACGACTCGCACGCTGGGCAGTAAGACTGCAGCAATTTAATTTTGAAATTATTCACCGAAAGGGTAAAGACAATGTCATTCCGGATGCGTTATCGCGTGATCCCCTACAAGTAAATGCATTAGCGCAAAAGTTTAGTACTTCCGACTCGTGGTACATCAGGCTTAGAGAGAAAATTTTAGCTAATCCGGACAAATATTCAGCTTGGAAAGTGGAAAATGATAGGATTTTTAAACACATCCAAAGCATGGACGCTCTTCACAGGTCATATGACTGGAAGGAAGTTATGCCAAAGGAGGTTAGAAAGAACATTATTTTAGAACACCACGTTCCTCCAGTGTGTGCTCACTTCGGGATTATGAAAACCTTGAATAGGATTAAACTTAAATATTATTGGCCTAAAATGTCAGCTGATGTCAAACGGTTCATTAGTAAATGTCAGATTTGCTTAGGGTATAAAAGCACCAATTTGTTACCGCCAGGGCTAATGGGAAATCCCAAGTTGGTGCAGCGTCCTTGGCAGATGATTGCCACAGATCTGCTGGGTCCGTATCCGAATTCTTACAAAAAAGGCTATACATACTTGTTAGTAGTTTCTGATTTTTTCTCCAAATTTACTAGGCTATTCCCTCTAAGGAAGGCAACGGGTAGCAATATCGCTAGTATTTTAGAAAATGAAATATTCTACAAGTTTGGAGTGCCAGATACTATTGTGTTAGATAATGGTCCGCAGTACATATCTCGGGACATGAAGGCTTTGGTTAGCAAATTTCACATTCGGCACCTTTTCTACAACTGTAGATATCACCCTCAAAACAATCCTGTTGAGCGAGTTAATAAGGTTTTAGTCTCTGCCCTCGCTTCATATGTAGGCACTGACCACAGAATGTGGGCAAATTATTTACCTGAGATAGAATTAGCGATCAACACTGCTGTGCACGAAGTCACTGGTTACACTCCTTTCTTCCTCAATTTTGGCAGGGAAATTATCATTTCAGGGAAGGACTACATAGGAGCTGACTTCAACGCGGAGGAAATTAAATTTGCTGAACGGGATTCCTGGGCTTCAGGTTTGCAAGAGTTAAATGATATTTTTTCACAGGTGCGCACATCTTTGCGACAGTCGTATGAACGCAACAAACGTCAATATGATCTTCGTCGGAGGGAGGTTCAGTACGCGGAAGGCGACGTAGTGTGGCGGAGGTCTTTCGTTCTTTCAGATGCTTCTAAACACTTTTCAGCTAAACTGGCTCCAAAATTTATTAGAAGTAAAGTTGTGCGGAAAATTTCCCCTGTGGCATACCAGTTGGCTGACATGGATGGGAAGCTTTTAGGTATTTTCCACGCGAAGGACATTTTAAAGTCTGAGCATGCTGAGGAGTCAGCGGTTTAATTTATTTCCTTTCAGTAAGAAAATAGAATCTTTCCGTAATGGGATTTAATTCGGTCTAAAGTACCGATAGTTAGTAAAATTTGCATGCATTTTGACCTTATGTTTGCAAAATACATTCAATGTGATGACATGACTTTGACATGAAACTTGTGTCCACACATTGATTGCTATTTGTTAATTGTTTTGTGGTTGTTTGTCCTTTGTATTTGTGATAGTTAGTGTAGTATATGAATATTGTAATTTGTATGAAAATTTTCCTTCAGAGCATGGGGGTAATTGGCCATTACGCTCATGCTTTGAACTGATAAAATTAGTGGGTTCCTTTCCCTGTAGGTAAACCTTGCTATTTGTAAAATATGAATTGTGTTTATAATGATACTACATGGTTTTGTACATGGTTGATAATTTATGGTTACATGTAGTAATTATTGACTTGAATGGTGTCGTGCATACGGTTTCTACCTTGGAAAATTCCACATGTATTTTCATGGTGATAATTATACATAATCAATAGCCTCAGAAGCTGACAATAATCTATTTGGGAGCTTTAGGAAGTTTCGCAGCATGGGAATTTTCCAAGTCAAGGAAATGGGTTTTCTTTACTTATATATGTTATAATAATGTTAGCTCGGGTGATGCATTCTTCAAAGAAATACAGATAAAACAGTATTCTTATTTTATAAGATTTAAATTTATTGATTATTTTACACAAATTATTAAAATAATTCTCCATAGAGAAACTTTACGGATCATTTGTGTTTATAGTCATACAATCTTACTTTGATACTTGCGCATAATCTCAGAAGTTCTCAGAAACTATCTATTTTGAGTTTTAGGAAGCTCCGTTGCATGTTTATTTCAAATAGTCAGGAACGAGTTCTTGAGACATACGATAATGTATAAATTTACTTCGGGTAACATAATTATTACCAATTAATAAATTAAAATAATAATAACAATTCATATTTCATAAGTTTTAATTATATATGCATTCTAAATGGAAATTTAATTAGTATCTCTATAGAGTGAGTACATAATATTAGATGTTTAGTTTCACAGTTGATTTTTAACAATTCTTGCACAGTTCCTTTTTGACACGGCATGTGACTTTACGTCGGTTCTAGAGCTCGGAACTCATTTGAAGGCACATGTTTGTCTTTTAAAATGGAACTGTATGACTGATTTAAATTCTTATATTTTCTTACACAATCTTGGAGTTTTATTCCGGGATCTCAACCATTTAATATTGACAGGATTATTCATCTTTCTCCGCTGTTCAACAGATGTCAGTGGTTGTTTCATTACCTTAACTTTATGTTATTTTCTTTTGAGGGGTTGGTTTTCTACAATTTGGAATTTTTATTGGTAGGTGTCAAGATTTTAGATGTTATTAAATTTTCAATGGTATTATAACAGTATTTTGGATAAATATTTCCATAAGTTTTGAGTGGAATGTGGGTTTAGAGTCAAGTTTCTTTTGTTTAAATCTTTTCATGTTTAGGTCAAATTATTTTTAGCTCAATCTAAATATTTGCTTTATATAAGTTTTTTATTTCACCTTTAATACGTAGTAATTGTTTCTTCTTAACGATAGCTCAGTAATTATTTTTCGCTCACGTGGTTTTCTACGTTCTTCGAGGAAGTTCTAACCCAAGCATTTGGACTGCGTCAAAAGGGAGATTCTACAACAGCATGGCACATCACTTATTTATGTCAACCTACCTTCAGTTGCTCTTGAATAGGCAGAAGTTTTAACCCAAACATTTGGACTGCGTCAAAAGGGAAATTCTAGAATAACATGGCACATCACTTATTTATGTCAACCGACTTTCAGTTGCTCTTGAATTGGCAGAAGTTTAACCCAAACATTTGGACTGCGTCAAATGGAAATTCTACAACAACATGGCACATCACTTATTTATGTCAACCTACCTTCAGTTGCTCTTGAATAGGCAGAAGTTTTAACACAAGCATTTGGACTGCGTCTAAAGGGAAATTCTACAACAACATGGCACATCACTTATTTATGTCAACCTACTTTCAGTTGCTCTTGAATAGGCAGAAGTTTAACCCAAGCATTGGTCTGCATCAAATGGATTTCTTCAACTACAGGGATCAGCACTTATTTGCATCAACCTACAGATTGTGGCTCTGATATAAGCAGAGGTTTGAGCCCTTATTATTTGGACAGTCTGAAGTTTCATTCACTGCTTCACTGAATCATTATCGAGGGAGGCTTACTGGTTTACAACATCATCTTGAGGATAATTCATCTCTACATATTTGGGAAGAACATTACGAGAAGTGACACAGCTGGGAAGGCACTAGAAGCTCAAACTCATTCACCACAAATCTCGTTAAGCACTTTGGAATTCTTGGTGGCAGCGGTACCTTCGCTCTTCAGGATTTCTGACGCCAGGTGGCGTAGTGGAATTTTTTGCAAAAATTCTCTTGGCCATGGGGGTAATGCAACAGTTTGGGCAAGTACTGGCCTAATTTAGACGGAGTTTCTAGCCACGCGGGTACCTGATGAATTTGACAGCCTTTAATGTACAGGCGCCGGTAGAGGGCGAATCGAGAAGAAGTTTCGATACGTTCGTCAGTTGGTTCTGGGGAGTTTCATGGTGTGACAGCTGAACTACAAGCCGCCAAAGGTCATGGCCGAAACACACGTGAGCGAATTAATAATTAGTAATGGATCATCACGAGATATTATAGCTTAACTTTGGTATTTTATTATCCTTAGCATTTAATTTAAATCCTACTAAATATGTTCGGTTATCCGTACAGGCGCCCTTCAGGATTAACAAATATTATGCTTCCATTTATTGAGACCCACATGTTCCGAGATTATAGTTTTCACATTAATTTGACTTACCTATGGTAATCAACCACCCCTGTAGATTTAAATCAATTTAATCATGCTCTACCCATAATTGTTGAAAGTATTTAAATAAATGTTTCATCTTTGTTACTGGTATAATCCGTCTTTTCTTACACTGATTTACCCACATGTCTGCACTTGTTTTTTATTGAATACGAGAGAAATATTGAGAGTATTAGATGGCGGTGATAAGTAAAGATAGATATTAGGTAACGATACCGTTTCAGCGTAATGCATAAAATTATTGCAAGTTCAATAAACTTCAATTTTAAAAAATTGGAACGGAAAAGTAGGTACAAAAATTAATTTAGTGTTTAACCCAAAGACCCAGTACGGGGCAGCGGATTTGCGTTGTTCAATGCCTAACGGTCCCACATGGGACCAGTGATTATGGTGCAAATATTTCATAAAAAATGCTTGGGCAGTGGACTACCTTTATTGCATGTGGTACACAAGCGTTTAAAAGAACCTTTAGATGCCCAGTGGTCCCGTACAGCACCGCGGATTTGTGTCGTTCAATGCCCAACGGTCACATGTGGGACCGGTGATTACGGTACGAATATTTCAAAAAAAATGTTGGGCAGTGGGCTACGTAATTGCATGCGGCGCATGGGTGTTTAAAGGTTAATATTCTTTATTTGAAAAGTTTATTTTTTTTGTTAAATTTTTTGACAGATGCTCGTAATTTTTCAAGTTTGCTAACATTTGAAATGTAAATTTATTTTTTTGAAAGCAATATTTCCCTGAGGCATTTTTTTTTCATCTTCACAAATCCTACCATTAAAATATCCCTTGATTTTTCAAGGGACTGCACTAGTAGGATTTATAAAACTGGGTTAACTTCAATGGATTCAGTACATTATATTAAAGATGGTAGATATCCTGAGATCTTGCATCTCATAATGCAGAGAAAGATTGCCGGAAGCTGGGGCCCTGGAAGAAGGAGAACATCATGGCTGAAAAACCTGAGATAGTGATTTGGCCAGTCTACTGTAGAGCTGTTTTGGGCCGCAGTAAACAAAGTCCACGTAGCCAACATGATAAACAACATCCGTTGAACGGACAGGGCACGAGAAGAAAAAGAAGGAAGATAATCAACTACAAGAGTCGTAATACATAATAAGCCTGTAGGATGAAGGATTCTTTGGCGGTCTAAACCAGGGTGGTTGAACAACATGGAAGCCAATAACCGCACCCTTAGGAATAAGAAATTGCAGGGAGAAAACAGAAAATCGGCAGTAGTCAGGAGTAGAGGCGGTTCCTAATATTTAAAATTTCATAATGTGACAATGATATTTTAAGAAATGATGAACCAACCTGTGAGTGTTCCAGTTCATGCAGTAGCAGTATTCTGAGCAGATGTCGGTGTTCCTGTGTGGCTACCTGCGAGTTCTTCTCTGAGGAGAAGGAGAGTCTCACCTTTACCACCCCCTGTCTCCGCAGCTTGTTCTTCTTGTCCAAACTGTACCACATCGTCATTCCGGAGGTGGGGATTGACTGAAATTAAGAAAAACCAACTTAACATTAAGTATATTTTCAAGCTCACCCAACACAGAAAGCCCTGAGGGAAACACAAAACCTATTTCATCTTTTGACTCAACTATATGCATCTCCCTTCAACATATATTTGTTCATTGCTTCACTCAATCTGTTATCCTCTATATCAAGGGCGGATTTAGGGGGGAGGGGCACGGGGGGCACGTGCCCCCCCCCCCCCCCCCCCCCCCCCCAGACGGTATTTTTGTGTACTGTGGAGATTCCATCACAGTACAGCAAACTGTCTTCATTAAACATAAAATTTTTCTATTCTTGACACTTTCATAAACCTTCCTATACATACTTGAACTTGTAGAAATAAACTTGAAGTAGATTTTTTTGCCCGTCCGCCCCTTGTGCCCCCCCAGAAAAAATCCTAACAGTAATTGTTGATTTTTTTACACCCGTCCGCCCCTTGTACCCCCCCCCCCCCAGAAAAAAAATACTAACAGTAATTGTTGATTTTTTTACCTGTCCGCTCCTTGTGCCCCCCCCAGAAAAAAATCCTAACAGTAATTGTTGATTTTTTTACCCGTCCGCCCCTTGTGCCCCCCCCCAGAAAAAAATCCTAACAGTAATTGTTGATTTTTTTGCCCATCCGCCCATTGTGCCCCCCCCCCCCCCCCAGAAAAAAATCCTGGATCCGCCCTTGCCCTATATTAACTAAGGTGTATGACTTTTTCAACAATAAATTATTACACAATCAGTCTGTTAAAGCAGTCTGTGCAATGATCACCATAGTGATCTCTCAGTGAATTAAATATCGAATCTGTTATGTGCTTGTGCAGTGATTACTGCCAGCTGTGTCATTCAAGATCATAATATTTCTTATAATTAAATTATAATATGTAAATGAAATCCTCAGCACGGGAGATCCCAGTGAGGATATCATTATCTCTACTGTTACTAAGAAATGAAGACAATAAATCATTATTATTATTATTATTATAATATCAATTCACCATAATTCTGTATAAGGGGTAAGTCAGTCCTTACAATAATCCAATGTTTACCGTCTACAAATTGATTCGCAGAGAATATATGTGACTACATCATCTTTTCAGATATTGAATAAAGTCTTTTTAAGAAGATGAAGGGGTTAACTTGAGTTTGTTTAGAAGAGTCCGTTGTAGAAGGATGTTTGTAAGAGAGAGGAAACATAAAATGTTCCACAAATGTACAAATGTTTCTTAGCCATTATGTTTACATCACCTTTGAAAAACATTCAACATTTTTCGTAGACGATATCCACTTCTTCAAGAACAACTGGATACTTATATTAGGATATTCCTGAAGAAGTGGACATTACAGATATAGATATTTCTAAATAAAGTAATGAAAACAAAGTTAATTTGACTTTTATGCCATCACAAATTGAATACATTTCGAAGAACTTTTCTTGGAAAAATTAAATGCATAAGTATAACTGCGACTGACAGATCCGAGTATGTTTGGCTTGCCTTTGGATTGCTCAGAAGTCAATAAAACGATTCACATGGCAGATGTTTAAATATACACTTTCAATTTATTTATATAGCTACCACGAGTGCTGTAAAATGGCCAACGAAAGGTAAATATCCCCATTTTTTGCCTGTAAGTAATGCATTTTTTAGTATATTAGTAACTTATATCTTGTTTACTATTTTTTCCGTACATCTTCATACCGATGGGCGAGTGGGCGTGAATAAAAAGTTCAACTGCTGCATTTAAAATAACACAATTTTATTTTCAAGTGTACACAATAAAAAAACGGTGTTATTTTAAATACACAATAAGAAGATTGACAAACATTCCCGAGTTAAAAATAACCTGACAATGTTTCAAAATCTTCTTCTACCATCTTCAGGGCAGATGTGCATCAATGAGCGTTGTCCGAAATGTTGGCTAACGAAGAAGGCAAAGCAACATGGCGTTATACCCCAAAAACAAATAATGATAATATACAAGTTAACAATAAATCTCCAATTATCTTCCAAGATAATTGGCGATTATAACACTTGCAAATTTTTTTATTAAATGGAACAGATTCATACAAATGAATCGTGGAGTTGCAAAAAGCGCTCTGGAATTTTTCAGAAATCTGGAGAAAGTCAGGAAAAACTGTTGTGAATAAATACCTAGAATATAACTTTAAATATCAAAATAATTACAATTATTTGGATATTTAGTGAAAAATAATTTTCAATTCACTTAACACCCTCAAGCTAATTTGTTCAGTTTTCCGAAAAAATCATTGTCTCCCTATCATGGTTAGAAATATGATTTAAATGGTGTTTGAAAGAGAAAACAACACGCTTTATATTCAAATGTAAAAGTTTACCGCAAAATAATTCACCTTTGTGAATTCAAAATTTCCGACCGCAATTTGAAAAAAAATTAATAATTTTTGGGAATTTTTTATTAATTATTTATTTTTACATGAAACGACAAAAAAGTGAGTTGACGATAATGTTTAGAATACATTTGCCTAATAAAATATGTGTTTTTTTATCATTATCAGTAATTTTTGTTAGAAAAAATGTAAGGTGAGCCATTTTAAAAACTTTTTTCATGTTTGCATTCATAATTTTTATATTTAAAAAAATATTTGGTAATTTTTATTATAAAATTTGTTTTCAAAAACAGTTTGTAGTTTTCGGAAGTGTTCAGTAATATTCCATTTACGAGGATGTTATTGCGAAGCAGAAATATTTTGATCTTCTGACAAAATAGGCCTAAGGCATGACAGATTAAGCACTTTTTTGTGAATGTATCAAAACCTGAAGAAATTTCCAGAGCGGGTTATGCCTCTCCACGACTCAAATAGTACTATGCATAATTCACATCAATACATTCCGTGTAGATGGTCACTACATCAATTCCAAAGAAACTTTTGTCAATGAATTATTACTCTTATGAGATCACCATTCGACAATATGTTTCTTATGTTGGGAACCAATCGGTAACAATAAGTAAAAATATTATAATAAACATGACTAACTTTCAAGGGAATGCTGGCTCTCCCGATGAGCTCATTGTCGTGTTTCCCAGTTGATGCTGTCACCGCTATTTCCTTCATCAGTTTCCGAAGGCCTTTAACTCCCTTCACCTCGAATATCTTGCCCATCTTTTCTTTCACCGTCTCGGCTGGGTCAAAATCCCTGGAAAGTAGATAATAAATCAGTGTTATTAATAAATACTGTAATCCATCCATCGGTCTTTGCAAAACATTCACGTCAAAATAAATAAAAACATTTGCATTTTCGTATTTGTAGGTTCGATTCCCACGCAGTAAAAAAAATAGAGTGTGCAATTCATACGTGGTAGATGAAAACCTTCAGAAAACTAAAGTAGACAAGTGTGGGGAGACTAAAAAGCACCACACAAAGAGGAGACTGGTAAGCTACGAAGCACCGCACAGAGACTGATAGGCTAAGAAGCACCACACAAAGAGGAGACCGATTTTACTATCTCATTCTCTTGCAGGCTAAATCTTGTAGATGTATATGTTTGTCTCTTTTTAGCGGTATTTTTCGTTTGATCGAGTTTTAAATCTCAACGGTTCCAAAGAAGTTTTCACTTCAAAAAATAGAATGAATTTGTCAGTTAATAAATCGCTCACAAGTCAAAGCTTTGCCATATTGATTCTCAAGTATGTTTGTTTTTAGCTCTAAAAAATGTCATAAGAAATATTGATGAACAAAAAAAGTGCAAATTTGAAAAATGAAATAGATTCTTACCATACTTCTAAGCAAAGTGTGTCTTCTCCTGGTGATTCCGGTACAGGTCTGAAAATTAAATTTAAAAAAATGATATGAAAACATCCTTAAAAATTCATTGTTCGTGGATCCCGGCCCAACAAACACAACTAACGCATTACGCATTAATGGGCAGAACTAGGAAAATCAAACGTTGAAACAGACATAATGATTAAGTAGGTACACAAATTTGTCACAGCAAAATGGAGCTGATCGTCAATTTGTGACAATATCAAATGTGACAATGTCAAATGTGACGTCAGTCAAAACAACTGGCCCCGACCAATGATTAAACATTCTAATTTCAATTGTTGGTGCATGCGTAAGTTGGTAAGTAATGTGAAATATTCCTGCATAATGCGTAACATTATTCAAGTTCAATGAACTTTTTATTTAAAATTGGAATTACTTTAGACAAGCGATAAAGTAGTTAAGAGTTTTTTTTTATGAATTTTTAATTCTTTATTCGTAATGTGTATTTCATTTGTTCAAATGCTTGACAGATGCATAGATGAATTAATAAAGTGGAAATACGTTACTGAATCAATGCGCATGGAACTAGAACCATTGAACATAGTTTAGCGGATCATTCATATACATATTCTTTGAATGTCTATCCTCTTCATGAGCGGTACTACATTTTTTGTACAATTAGTAAGAATATAATAAATAACCTTTCTTGTATTTTTATAATGTCATTGGATAGATGTCATAGTTTTTCAAGATCACTAACAGGTAAATTTCTTCTTTTGAATGTAATATCCAGTGATTTTTCACCAGTCTGCACTAGTTTACAGCAAAAATCTTTACTTACAATGAAAAGTGTTCTTCCCATACAGGACTTAAAGTTTCAGCTTTCACCGAAGTGTTATATCGCTGTGTGGGGTTGGACAGTAGATACATGGTCACAAACGGATCGCTGAGCCCATTAGCATCCTTAGGGTGAAGGTCCTTGGCTTCTATGACTTCCACGTTGAGCATGATATCCGGCGGCTCCTTGGCTTCAGCCTCGGCCAGGAGTTCTCGGTGACGCTCCGTGGAGATTTTGAAGGCATCCTGGACATAGGCGAGCAGAGGAAGTTGACCAATCTCAACACAGCCATCGCTGCCCAGGTTGTGGATTATCTCGTACAATACTTCTTTGTATAGCTCATCGATCTGAAAGACAAAAGATATAAAAAAGTCAAACCTACTAACTATAAACACTTTAACACTACTGAAAAAATGCTACGGAATTAGAGGAACAATTATTTTTTTGGTGTTTTATCACTCTTTTTTTAATTTTATTTTTTTATAACAGTGATTCATATCAAAGCGCTCACAAATATTACATTGAACATGGTTGTTTCTATCACTAATTAACCTGTTTGCTTGTTTAGGATTAAATACACCCCAAAACACGTAATCGCGTTATACTTTCATAAGACTAAAAATGTCCCAGAGCGACCTTACATTTTAAAAGCTATATATCTCTCTTCCTCTCATGCAAACGTATGTATTTTTCTTTTAACAAGAAAGAGAACGAAATAATGCTTCTTATTGTCTTTGAAATATGAAAGCTATCTTGTATAGATATTTTACAATCTCGATCCAAAGTGACGGTTTTAGAATTTACGCTCCAAACCGAGGCTTCCGGATTGTGCGAATATATTGAACCAAGCAGACGGGTTAAAGACAAACACACCATTGATAACATAATGGAACATAATACGCTTCACAATACTAAGAATACATTCTGTAGGGTATATTATACCCAACAAGTATATTATACCCAATCAATAACGTAAGCATAGAAAATGATGCATACAATGTACATGTATACATAACATACATATACATACACAAACATACAAATATATATACATACATATACACACACATTCACATACATACAAACATTGCATATATATTACATTCATACAAGCACACACATCCCAAATATTACAAAACAATAATTTTAATGGAGTAATCAAAAAATATGGAACAAAAATTATTATGGAGTTTTATTTTGATCCTTAAATTGATATTTCAAACTCCATAAATTATAAAAAATGGCATGGCTAACTGTCAGTGATACCAGAGTTCACAAATCGAAAGTTTTTCCTGCTTCACACCATCAGATTTTTATAACATTTTTTATGATAGGTAAAATTGTGACATAATTTTCCTATTTTTCTAACAAGCGAAAGAATTTTTTTTAAAGTAGTAGGTACCTACCTACATTATAACATAATAGATGCATGTTTTAGTATAAATATAAAAGTTAAAATCAGACAAAGTTTAACTACAAAGAATATGATCATGCTTGAGACAATTTTTTTTATATTTCCATATTATTTTGATATTTTTATAAATAACAACGAACCAAAAACATATAAGAACATAGGCATCAACCCATATATATTATTAATGTTTATTTAATAATATATATGGGTTGATACCTACATAATTATATGTTTTGGGGAATTTCCTGCAAAATACGTAGGCAACACTAAGGGAACGTACCCATACTACGTGACCAACTTTTTGCAATTTTTAACCCCCCCCCCCCCCCCCCCCGGTGACCAAAATCCTAAGCAACCCGCCGCTCATTTGTATGGAGCGTGACATTTTGAAGACCCCCCCCCCCCCCCTAAAAGTGTCACGTAGTATAGGTACGTTCCCTAACCTATTGCTTATCTTGAAATGGTGACCGAAAACTCCAGAATCAACCCAAATTTGAAAAGTCATTAGAAGTGATGAAAAAAAAAATATAAAAGGCGATCCACTAGTTCACTACTGTGCCGTGGACAGTAGTTCTTCGGTGGACGCCATAGGGGTCACTTTGAATAACCGAATTCGTCGACTAGCGGCCGTATTGTAAAATATCAATGCGAAAATGCATATTTTATTTTATTTTGGGAAGATTGGGTGTAAATATCAACTTTTTTTGCGATTATTATAAAATAAACTGAATTTACCACATTACACAATAAAACCATATCCGAAAAGGGTTTATAAATAGGAGAGTTTGGACTTGAAAGTGTGTTTTTTAGACCTTATACTTTATTTTTTTATAGGCTTATTAAAAAACTTATAAAAAAAATGACCGATATTTTTAAGGGCCAAGGTATGTTCTACACGCAGTATTTAATTGAAGCATCTACAATACTTCTAAGCGATCAAATTTTCAAAACAAAAACATATGATTTTGCATTATTTACTATGACTTCATCTTAAATGGGATATGTTAGGTTAGGTTATGGGTTTTTGTTCAAGTTGTTTTTCATAGCTTTTAATGACTTTTCTTTTGAATTGACTTGATTCTGAGTTGGCATGGAACCCTTTAAATATAATGTTTGATTAGTTGCCCTCTAAGATAAATATATTTTCAAAAAGTTTCCAGGTAAAGGTACTTCTGTTATCAGCAACTATATTTTTTTGAAGTTGAATAAGACATAAAGAAATCTGTTCATGCTTTGTATGAAGTAGCAAAAACTAGCAAACTGTGAGCTCTGCTACTTGAAATTTGCACATTTTTTCTGTCTGAAATTTCTCAATTCCTTGTAAAAAATGCTCTCAGAATCACCTTTTTTTAAGAGTCCCAGCTGCTCCCTGGAGCCAGTGAAACAATGGCATCCCCAATTGAGGTGTGTTGTGAGGCTGAGCGTAATGGGGAAAAGAAGGGAAAGAGATGGGGAAGAGGAAGGTGGGAAAGTACCTGGCTATTCAGACCTGGTCACCAAACACGGCTAAAGCCATTTCAAGTAATGAGTGAAATGCAGATCCCGCCAATGTGGGGGATTTTAATAAAAATGCACTTTCTAGATGAGAAAAGTGTGGAAAAGTTGAATAAAAAAGAAATTAAGGCGCGTGGCAAAATTGAGGGAGATACAGCCGTTTAAAGAATTAATAAAATGACACTTCGTGAACTTATACTACGCCATTTTGTTACTATTATGTTGGTATCTCAGACTTGCTTTAAACGAAGTTTGATACAATTGTAGCTAACTTCGTGTGATATACACGCAATTATGAAAAACAGAATTAATAATGGTCACAAACCATGTTACACAAACCTGGCGTAGCCGCTAAACTACTTGAAAACTGGGATGTTTTTCGTTATAAAGGGGCACAAACCATGTTACATAAACCATGTTACACAAACCTAGCGTAGCCGCTAAACTATTTGAAAACTGGGATGTTTTTCTTGCGTTGACGCGAGTAGGCGTTATAAAGGGGCACAAACCATGTTACACAAACCATGTTTAGCGTAGTCTTAGGTTAGGTTACTTTAATTTGGAAGGTGATAAACAGTTTAAAAAATCGTTGAAAAAAAGTCCGCTAGAAAAATTTCATAATCACGCATCTATCACATGAAGTCGGCTACAATCGTATCAACCTTCGTTAATAGCAAGTCTGAGATACCAACATAATAGTAACAAAATGGCGTAGTATAAGTTCACGAAGTGTCATTTTATTCATTCTTTAAACGGCTGTATCTCCCTCAATTTTGCCAAGCGCGCTTTAATTTCTTTTTTATTCAACTTTTCCACACTTTTCTCATCTAGAAAGTGCACTTTTATTAAAATCCCCCACATTGGCGGGACCTGCATTCCTCCCCAAGTAATTTCCACCATTAATGCCACAATTCAGAATTAGAACATTACTTGAAGTAGCATTAGCTATGTTTAGCCACCAAATCTGAACAGCCAGACTACAACTTCATATGCCATAGACCATAGACCCACTGGCTCTAGGAAGTTGAGTTGTCACATAAAATGCAGACATTTACAGAATTAGAGAAATAAAATTAATGAAATGTCTAAATAACAACCAATAAAATTAACTTAAACAGTTAATACGAATGAATCAACAGTTTTCCCAGTTATATTTTTACTTTTACGACCCCATTGAGTTTTCAATGGCACCACAAACCGTTTTACCGAAAATATCAACAGGGGATATAAATACGTCGCCTTTTTGATTCCCACTCAAAGCAAACATCCCAATTTAGAAATTGGCTAAATAAATTATGAACACATAAATAATGTATAATGAACAGAGACATCAAATACTGCTGTTTATTTCTAAATTATTGTCAAATATCAATCAAACCAATGTCTCTTTTAGTTGATAATGAAAACATTGCCATTTCAGATCAATTTGAGATGCGGATATGGGTACCACCGCCCGGGAAACCATTTATTGGATAACCAACATCCAGGTAAACCCTTGGTGACTTAGCAGTGGTGCACTGCCCGTTCATGGGGTAAGGTTTGTCTGGATCTTGGCGGCGAATGCGTTTGCCCACCTTCTACGTGGCGGGCCGGATCGGGAGAGACTAATTGAGGAAGATCTAACCTAAACCTTTCCAGCCGGACTCTCTCGAACCATCGCCTTGCACCGCAGTGGGAGGAATAGATTCATACGTCCGTCATTCCTGGACACATTGAACTCCAGATTCCTTCCCACCCCGCTCACCGTTTTCCTTCCCAGAACTTCCTAATCTTCCTTTCTCAAATGTTCTGTCCACACAGCCAAGGGAGGATCCAGGATTTTTTTTCTGGGAGGGTCACAAGGGGCGGACGGGCAAAAAAATCAACAGTTACTATTAGAAATAAACTTATAGAATCATACTTCAAGTTTATTTCTACAAGTGCAAGTATGTATAGGAAGGTTTATGAAAGTGTCAAAACAATCGAAAAATTAAATGTTTAATAAAGACAGTTGTTGCTTCTAAGTATGTACTGTGATGGAATCTCCACAGTACACAAAAATACCCTCCCCCCCTAAATCCGCCCTTGGACACAGCTTATAGCGCGGGTGTGCTCACAACAAATAACCAAAGTTTCATCGCAATGGGATGAATGGTTCAGGAACGCATAAGGGACGAACTAAGAAATATTATTTTTTTATATACAAAGATAAATCGAAAATATACGTTATCCTATGGATAAGTGTCGATGGAGTGGTGAAATACCCCTCAGTCCTATAAGTTGTTTATTTTAAATATATATAAAGGTTATTTAGCGATTATAAAATAGAAATGTATTTCAGAGATTTCGCAAAACTTTTACTTGATTTTGGTTAATAATTGGTATTGGTTGTGTTATATGTATATACTGAAAATACATTCCAGTAGAAAAAATAGACACATTCAGAATTTTTTTTTTTTTAAATATCTAAGTATATATTTTCAGAACCTAAATAGTTTCATTGTGATTGCAAGAGAAACAGTGGACAAGAAAGTTATTAATTAAAGTTTTTTTTATTTAATTTTAAAAAATCATGCAATAACGTTTTTTTTATTTATTTAAATGATCTGACTATAAAACATAAAAGTAGGCACTTAACTAAGTACTTGCCCACCAAAATTTTAAATGAATTTTCTTTACACTTCAAATATTGTCGAGAAATTGCACATTTAAAATAAACACAAAAACCTTGATGATATTCTTATTTAAATTAGAGCGAGATAAAAGATGTTTCATAAATCTAGAGAATGGCATTCATCAAAAGCGGAACGGTTTCGAGATTCCGGGGAAATGACAGAAATATTTTACTGCAACGCGAGAACTTTAAAAAACTCCCACACTTTTGGAAACTCGCCATTTTTAAGTTTTTAAAATCTTTGCAAAATGTTCTTGCAGAAAATCAACTACCTTTCTCAAAATACACACCGCAAAACAAACAGGAAAATACTAATCAAAACATAAAATGCAAACACATTAAAAATATTGGCTAATCCATCGGCAAATAAAAAAACTAATAATTTAAATAATATATTTACGTTCAAGTTTGTATATTAAAGCAAACCTCGATATAATTTAACTTGGTTAATAAATAAAAAGAACATTACAGAAGAAAATTAAGTAACTCAAATTATTACTAAATTTATACTCATCGGAAAAGCTTTCTCTTTAACGATTTGTATACAAATAAGCTTTTACTGTTATGAACGTTGCGACGATGATATTATAATCAATAAACACGAACTAACCGTCATAAACTGCACCAATAAACTCGTCTGTCGCTCCAAAACATCCCTTTTAATGCCGCGGAACACATTTCTCTTCAATGTTCCGATCGGCTTCAAAGTTCCGTTCGACTTCAAAGTCCCATTCATCTCCACACCATTCACTAAATCACCCTTCATGGGAGCACGTAACTTTCACGAGACGTAACACTTGAACAAACCACTGATTCACAAACGAAAAGATCGAAACATTGAAGCTATGAGACTACGAATTTAACGAATTTGCGACGCGGTTTAAGCACGAATCTAAGGAATTTTTTACCCGATAAGGGTTGATTTTTCTGCACTTTTTCTTAAGGGCATTATCGGGTCCGATTTGGTGCACTCGGTAAAGAGTACGCGGCGGTACTAGTGATATACAGTCTGCCCACTGGCCCGGGCAGGCGGTAAAGTAACTTGCCAAATCTATTTCGGCCCAAGACCGTGATATCCGCTCGGGAAAATGGAGTGAGCGAGGTTCACCCTGCGAAAGCTCGCCGTAACGCTTTCGCCACCGGAAATTTCCGAAAAAACTCTGATTACTACTACAGACTACAGATCAAGGTGCCGATAGTAAACAAGCAATTGTTTATTGAAGAGCGTATTCTGAATTCGCGGTATAAAATTTTACATTATTTTTGCACGCAGTCTTAGAAAGTTATTTCAAAAACGTTAACCTTTCAGACTAATTAATTTGTTAGCTTTTGGGAACAGCTCTGTAAGTCTCGTAAAAATCGTTGTCTTCCTTACTATCATGGTGAAATATGTGATCTAAATACTGCTAGAAAGAGAAAACACTACACTTCATATTCAAATCTAAAAGTTAATCACAGAAAAATTAAAATGTACACCTCCATGAAATCAAAGTTCCGAACGCAATTTAATAAAAAAAAACTTTGTGAATTTTTTATTAATTACTTTTTACATGAAACAACAAAAGAGTGACAATAACGTTTGTAATACATTTGTTTAATAAAACATGTACTTATGTATTTTTCTCGTTATCAGTATTTTTACTTAGAAAAAATTAATTAAAACTTTTTATACGCGCGCATTAATTTTTTTTGTATCAAAGCAGAAATAATCTGACCATCTTATAGAATATGCTCGAGGCCTGAGTGGTTGAGACTGAATAATATAGACGTGAATGGAACATAGGGGTAGGCAGAGAGGGCGAACTGCCAAACAACTCGGTCTTGCTCATTACGCCTTGCATTCGGATCTCCACATTTCTCACGCGATCATACATGGTTTTACCACACATACGCCTCAGGGATATCATTTCAACAGCATTCAGTCTACTTTCATCCTTCCTCTGCCAGTTCCATGCCTCACTGCCATACATCAGGGTAGGTACCAGCACTCCATTGTGAACTGCAAGATTCGCTACTTTTGACAGTTTTTTTAGCGCCAACGGCATTCAGTCCCCCGATATTAACGGAGTTACCTACATTTACTCTTCTTTCAATATCTTTAACAGCCTTCCCATGTCTCGTAAATAGACTACCCAAAAACACAAATGCATTGCACACTGTTTTCGTACTCTCTCTTTCAAACACCATGACTTAAGACTTACTTACATTCATCAATAACTCATTCTTCATGCATACTTCGTTCATTCTAGACGCAAGAAACTGTAGATCTTCCATACTGTTAGCAATCAGCACCGCATCATCAGCGTACAATATGCAATATACTTTCAGATTACTCAATTTCGTGCCCAATCCCATCTTTTTTAATTCTTACGTACAATTATCCATGTATGGATTGAATAACCTATTATGTGTTTTAATTAAATAACAAACCTGTTCCTGAAAGTGTTTTTAGTTTCTCAGCGCTAACGGCAGACTCAATAAAATTTCGTAAAGTAAATAATAAATATATGTGGCGAATGTGGAAAGAGGAGTTCATCCACACTACACACTGGTGCGCTAAGTAAACAATATTTCAAAGAGATTTATTTTAAAGTACCTACCTACATTCAGAAATTGAGGAGCATTTTCACAAAGAGAAATATCAACAAAAAAAATTTTTTTCGTTGGATAGTTAGTTTTAAGTGAATAATCAATCACACGGGGCCAATATTTTAAGATAATCTTTAAGAACACTCAATTAACTGTTGGACCTGGGGTCCTAGCATGGTCGATCAACATAGATTTTATCGAAAATGTCGGTAACTTGTCATCGCTCCCGAGCATAACTGCAGGCCGCTAACGAACAAACAACAGTTCACAACCACTAAGGGTTCCTAATTTATTTGACGTGAACTGTTATTTCTTCGTTAGCGGCCTGCAGTCGTGCTCGGGAGTGATTTTAAGTTACCGGCATTTTCGATAAAACCTATATCGATCGACCATGCTAGGGGGCCTGATGTATAATAAGAAAACTCATCATTACTTCAAAAGAAATCCAAAATTGCGAATTTTTACAGAAGAGAAATTTTATTTGAAAATAAAAAGTTCTCACAAAGCGAAATATCCCTTAGATTTCAGTTCTAAAAAAATAAAAATAATACTGTAGATAAGAATAAATGTTTACTTCATAAGTACCTGCCCATATCTAAGTAATAATTATAAATCTACGCAATTAAAAATTTTAAACAAATTACAAAATACCCATGTGCATACAAAAAACGAATTAGTAATATATACTTAGGCAAAAAGTGCAAACTTCTTTGGCACTGTTGTCATTTGAAACTCGATGAAACGAAAAATAGAGACACTAAAAAGGGATAATTCATAGGATTTAGCCAGACAGAGAATGAGTTAGTATAATGGTTTCAACAATTAGGGAGAAAGGAGAGTGAACTTTTACTATATAAAAAATAAAATCAAACACAAACCAAAAACAACAACAAAAATTCCAACAAAAAATGAACTATGTAAAAGATACCCCCTTCTAATCTATATTATTATGTGTATCTACCTATCTGTATGTACCTTTATGTTATTAATTGGTTATTTCATTTACATTTATGTTTTAATTGGTTATTTCATTTTTATTTTATTCTTTCTCTTCTCTTTTTTTTTTCTTTTGCTATGCTAAACAAATAACAGTTAGGAACTATATTTTAAACTTTTTTATTATTTTATTTTATATTCTTTCTTTTCTTTTTATTTCATCAACTTTCTTTCTTTTTGTACAAGTCATGTTCAACATGTTCATACCCATAATTATTTGACTGTCCTTAAACGGGATAATACTCCTAGTTGGGCAGTCAAAATTTGATAAATTATGTATATAGATATATATTATTGTGCTAAATAAAAAAATTAAATAAATAAATAATTAAAATAAATCGGTCTTCTCTTTGTACGGTGCTTCGTAGCCTCCCCACTCTTGTCACTCTGTTAGTTTACTGAAGGTTTGACGTCTACCCCGTGTGAACTGCACATTTGTATTTTTTTATATGACTGTGGGCCTACTTAGAAGATACATTGAAATAAGATAATAATGGATCTTTTTTTTTTACTTATTGAGTAAAAGCTTAAATTGTAACATTTAGGTAATTAATGAAGACAATATTAGCGACACCCAATAGAAAATTTGAAAAAGCAAAATCAGGCAAGGAAAAATCGGCAGGGCTAAGTTCCTAAAGTAATAAGACCGTATCTTTTTTCTGATTTCTCTGTTTCAGATTTTTGATCGGGTATCGCTAATATTCTCTTCATCAATTAAATGTTACAATTTGAGGTGTTAAAAGCCAATATATATCGCATAACAAAATAAAAATGGATAAATTTATCCAAGACACTATCTAGGTAGCATTTAATTCAAGATCTTGCAATTGAACATAAAGATAGCAGCCAATAAAAATATGCGTTAAGAAAATGAGTTGTAGTAGTTTTTAGTCGAAATATGACCGAATCGGATAGGGTCCCGTTAGTTCAAAAGTAGATCATCACCCCGGCAAGGCTAAGGTCCTGGGTTCGATCCTTAGATGAGACCGTATTTTTTTATGATTTTTCTGTTTCTGATTTTAGATGTGTCGCTAATATTGTCTTAATTAATGAAAAATGATTTTAAATTATATACCTACGCAGTTATTTCACTTTTATATAAATGTATGTACTAGATATTTCACTTTGTGAAAATTTATTTTCTTTTACACACAAAGCAAGTAAATATACTGATTTTTGAAAATCTGAATTAGTAATTTCGTATACACCTACATACGTGGAGAATAAGGATAAAAAAAACGTTTGGGATACATAGATTTATCTATTTGTGAAAATGCTCCTCGATTAATAATGCAGCCGATTTTTTTTACTAAAATGATTTCTAATATCTACGAGTATAATGAAGGTTGATATTATAAACTCAAGATTATAAATGTTCATCTAGGTTCAACCCGGCTTCGCCCGAATCTCACCATACTGTTTATAGAAATCTTTTATGTAATTTTTTTTTTAATTTTATAAAACTCTCAAACGGGAAGGTCTTATTAATTGCGTGAGCAGTTTTTCTTCCAATCCAGACCCCTCCCCCCCCCCCCCCTTGGTGAGATACATTTGGGCCACTTCGTATATTTTTTCAAATGGACGTGAGATTTTGCTGGACCCCCCCACCCTCTTTTGAGCCCACGTAACTAATGTATGCCCCCTTATGTAGTGAAATTTGCACAGCAATCATGAGTTATGGAGCGTTGAAGCACCTACCTATTGTCGAAAGATTAACGCCATATTGTTTTACTAATATTTTTACAACATGTTGAAACTCAAGCGAAGACGAATTGTAAGACTAGTAGATCATAAACGAAACTAAATTAGACTGCGTTTTTTTGTAAAGCGCTTCTTAGAGATAAGTCATAGCTAAAACGGACACACGTGTGTATTATGTGTTACTTTGAAAGATGTTTAGTGAAATAGCAAACGTCACTACTTAACTTATTGTATACAGAATTTTCAGCATTCTATTATGGAGTCATAGCCATATTTAGGTTGGTTAGAATTTGTTCATCAGAACAAGCTACGAAGGGTGTCCAAGAATTAAAGACCTTTACTCATTTTCGGCGACACGGGCGTTATTTCTCAAATTCTTGCAGCATTGGCGTATAGCTCAGATTTTCCCTTCAAAGCGGTGATCCGGCTCGGTAGCTGCTTAAGTGCAATCTTTGGGTCCTTTGAGACTGCGAGCACTGCACTTTCTCAACCAGAATGGATTCCGCCCTGAAGCTCACTAATAAAATCGTGTGGCAAGCGCACGGGTCTTTTTGAACCATTTTCTAACCAAGGCGAGGTTTTTATGTTGAAATATGGGTTCACCACCTAACCCGGAATCAAAAAGGCAATCAATGACATGATTTCTATCTTTTCTTCATCTTAAGCAACATTTAGCCATTTCAGAGGAAGAGGTGAAAATATTTTTGGCGGTGGAGTACTACAACAAGGAAATCGAGGACCTTGTGCCACGGTTCACCAACTAGAGTAGAAAAATAATATTATCCTGATTTTTTAAAAAACAGAGGTCTTTAATTCTTAGACAACCCATTCGTATTTTATGAAAAATCCAGATTGAGAACGCCGCGCCGTATTTAACATACCTAATATTGTAAGTGTTACATTTTGTTTACAGAGTAGTGGATATAAACTCGCTTTTCATCAATCCATAAAACCGATGGCGAAACGGAAAATAAAACCGAAGGAGGAACCCTCCTTTACACTAAACAGATTAAATTATTAATGACCGCGGTTATTACATTAAAGGTTTTCACTTTCAGTTAATATTTCAGCGCTAGGATTTTAAAACAAACTAAATCCGTTTTCTTTTATAAAAGCCACAAACAATAATACTGAAAACCAAAGTAAACTAAATATAATATTATCTTTGCTGAAAACCGACACTTGCGTAATGTTCTCATGTCCATAAAAACGAATAACCAACGTAGGTAATAATATTATTGTGATTTTTAGAATGTGTTTTTTATATTAGCGTTAGAGTGATTTTTGGGGGTATTATCTCCTTCTTTAGCCAAAGTTTCGGACGGTTCCATGCCAACTCAGAATGAAACCAACTTAGAAACACCTCAGAAAGGTCATTAAAAACTATGAAAAAATAATTTTAAAATAGCCGGTAACCCGAACCTAACTTAACCTATTTAACCATTTTTTTATCATCACTCTTAGTGACCTTTCTGAGGTGCTTCTGAGTTTGTGTCATTCTGAGTTGTCCGGTCACCGTTTCGGACACTGTAATGCTGTTCAAAACGATGGCTAATGGACGTTTTACACCATCTCTTTTTTCAGCACGATTCCAATTAGAGACCAAAGTCAACATTTTTCACTTTACGCGATCGCTATTTTCGTCTCTTTTTGCATATCTACTATTTCAATTGTTATCACTGCAAATAACACATGAACCATGCTGTTTGTTGTGATGCCAACTGAAATCGTAGATATGAAAATAGAGATGAAAATAGCGGTCGCATTATGGCCGTTTTACACCATCTCTTATTTCAGCTCGATTCCAATTAGAGAACAACATTTCAACATTTTTCGCTTTACGCGATCGCTATTTTCATCTCTACTTTCATATCTTCGATTTCAAATGTCATTACTGCAAACAACACATGAACCATACTGTTTGCTGTGATACCAACTGAAATCATAGATATGAAAATAGAGATGAAAATAGCGATCGCATAATGCAAAAATGTTGACATTGGTCTCTAATTGGAATCGGACTGAAAAAAGAGATGGTGTAAAACGGCCATAAGGAAGAGGTAGCGCAACACAGCATAACACCCCAAAAATAAATCACGATAATACTTTTGGCCGCGAAAATTTAAAATCATGAATAGCGTTACTTATAAATACATTTTGACAGTGTTAGGATGGATAAAGTATTGACCGAGAAAATAACGACATTTGTAAATGACGCCCAAAAAAGGGAATAACGTCTATCTATTTATATAAAGAAGAGTGTCAACACGGATGGGCGGCGTGGATTTTGTTTGAATACAAATCTACAGTTTTATTTCGAGATTGATGAAATTTTGTACAATTTTCTAAAAGCCCGTGCAATGCCGGGGACAACGACGGGAATACAATTAGTTTAATTTGTAGTATAGTGTTTTGAAACAAAGGATTCCCCAAAATATACCTCCCTACATAAATAACCTAATACCAATCTCAACTGTAAGTATTTAATAATGTACACACGGTGTCCGGAAAGTGTAGAACAAGAGGAAAATTGGTGAATGTTTTGAGTAGTTTTATTTGGTGGTTTAATTTTTTTTTATTGATTTGAGCCAAAGATATTGAAATATAAGTAGATGTGCTATCTGCTGTTTTTACTATGTGGGTCTGCGCTTCCGGGTGTCGCCGATATTGTTTACCAATTAACAAATAAACTAAAAGAATAAATAATTAACGAATAAACCAAACGAACGTTAAACTAAATGAACGAATTCTTTCCTTATTCAAAATATATTGTTAACCAATATTAATGCACATTTTCAAAAAATAAACGAAATGAACAAATTCTTTTTGTATGAAAACTACGCTAATTAGCGCGTAGTCCGGCGACAGTTGCGCGGACACCATAGCAAATCTCTTCTGAATTTGAATATCTTTGATTTGAGCTCATATTTTAGAATAAATCGAGTCCGAAGTAGAAATTTTTACCCGACTTAAAATGTTTTTTTTTCCCTTTAGTTTTTAAAATAAATCGAAATGCTGAGATCGAAAAAAAAAGTTTTTTTGGTTTTCTATGTGATGTAGATTCAGCAGTTTCCCGCTTGTATCTACTACGATTTCCGGACACCGTGTATATATTTATGTGCTTGCAGGTAAACAATATTTTTAAAAATGTTACAGTAATAATAAAAGCTTATATTTATTATAAATCAATTATTCAAAACTTGTAAATTATGTACCCAAAAAATTTTATATTACATTAAAGGAAGGTACAATTTTTTTTAACCCTTCAAAAATTGGGCATTTTTTCAGATGGTCAAAATATTTTCGCTTTACAATAAAATGCAAATATTTGAAATATTTCTGAGCACATTCAAAAATCAAAAACTGTTTTAAAAAGGTGATGAAATATGCTTTCAAATTATAGAATTCGAAAACAACATATTTTTTTAAATTATAAAAATTTTTGCAAACAAACATAAAAAAGTTTTCAAAATGACTCACCTTCTAAAGTTACTGATAATAAAAAAAAATAAAAACACATACATATTTTATTAGACAAACGTATAACATATTCTAACCTCACTTTTTTGTCGCTCTATGTAAAAATAATTTTTTTTAAATTCCCGAAGTTTCAAATTTTTTTTTCAATATGCGAATCAAAACTTTGTGTACATAAAAGATAAAAGTGTACATTTTACTTTTTTGGTGACTATTTTTTAGATTGGAATATAAAGCGTGATGTTTTTCCTTTCTAACACCGATTAGAACATATTTCTAAGTATGATAGTAAGGGAGTTACAGCGTTTTATATGAGACCTATGTGCGTTGGGACAAATATGGTCTCCTGTGATTAAACGGGTTAAATAAGTTTTGTTAGGGTTTTAGCGATTTAGTGGTTTTGCTATCGAAGTACTTATCGATTTCTTGATCGATTACAACGTATCGATAACTACGACAAAAAATCATTAACTCATTACTCGGTTTAAATCCATTGGAACATTTTCATTCAATACGAATTACTAGCGCAGACACGTGAAAAATCAAGGGGTAGTTTGAATTCTTGAATTAAATTAATTTTCTATTAAAATATTATAAAAACTGTAGGTAGGTACCAGTGGTGGTCCGTGAGTTTTCAGTGAGCTAGAGTGCTAAGATTGAAAAATACGACATTACGGATGTTGTTGTAGCTGAATTCCATTAATGATGTTCGATTAAATGCAGTTTCCACCATCAGGGATTTAGGAATCACTCTTGATTCAAAATTTAAATTTGATCTACACGTCAGTGATATCACGAGTAAATCCTTAAAAATGATGGGATTTATACATAGAATATCGAAACCATTTAAAAAATCCCAATCCATTATAACCCTATACAACTCATTGGTCAGAAGCAAATTGGAATATGGTAGTGTTATCTGGAACCCACACTACTTAAAATATTCAAAAACTATTGAATCTGTGCAAAAAAAATTTCTGAGGTTGTTATCATTTAAACTTGGACTAAATGCCTTACTCCAATCTTACGAGGAACGACTCCAATATTTTAAGTTTACAACTCTGGAAAAAAGAAGAAAAGTTGCCGATTTAATGAGTCTATACAAAATCATTCATGATAAGCTTGAAACAACTCATTGTCTGAGCAATATTCTTATTAAGGTCCCCAATAGACGCAATTTAAGGAGTCAGAATATATTTCATCTCGAAATATTTAAAAACAATATTGCATACTTCAATCCACTGTCTCGGATGTGTCGTCTGTATAATTCCATTGAATGTAACCATATAGACATCTATGCAAATAGTCTCGCTTACTTTAAAAAGCAAATTAACAATAGACTAACCTAACAAGTAACTGAGAATTGAAAATACTTATTTGATCTTGAACTTGAATGTGAATGGCTGTTTCTTACTATATTTGTACTTTACTTTTTGGTTTTCTGTTTTTTACATCTTATATCGATCTTTTTTATCTTTGTCATCTCTATATTTTATCATCACAATTTTTGTTATCTCTTTTTATACCTCTGTTTATATTTTGCTATTTCTAATTTCTGTTAACTTCTATTAAACTGTGCATTCTGTGAACATTTTTAAGTGGACTATTAACATCTACGCTTTTTACAATGCTTATCTAATGACTTTTTTATGTTAATACTCTGTAAATGTTCCAAAACAATAAATAAATAAATAAATAAAATGAATTTTATTTTTTTCAAAATTTCAACGTTTTGAATGAAGATCTTTCAGTATGTGGATGCGGCGCTCCTGAAGATCTTCGTACGAAAAGTAAAATTCATTTTCAGCTACAACAACGTCAATAACGTCATATTTTTCAATCTTAGCGCTCTAGCTCACTGAAAACTCACGGACCGCCACTGATAGGTACTGAATTTTTCACGCAATCAGTTCAAAATTTTGAAAATTACTTTACAATTTAAATAATATCCAAGTTTAGTGAACCAGAGTTACACAGACCGACATACACACCACAGAAATTGGAATTTTTGATTAAACAAAATCATTTAAACATTACGTTTAATCGATTAAATTAATTTCACAAGGCGATTGATTCAATTTTATTATTCTGAATGAAAAAAAATCTCTTTGTTAAAGTACCATTCGATTAATTCGACACATTATTCGATTACATTATTTAGAATTCGTCATGATCCATGATTTATGATGTGTCGATTATGCCAACAGCCAATGTTATTGTTATAAGAATATTAGGAGTGTACAGTAGATTAGGTACTAATAATATTTTATTTGCCAGCACATGAAGTTTGTAAAATATTTATTTTAGACGAAACATCAATAAAATAGGATTGTTCTAAAGAGCTTCCCAAGTAGAAAGATATTCGCCTATACAAACTCTTGAATAATTTTTGTCGAAAACATAAGTTTATTAAAATAATTCACTGACTCCCATTCTACGAAAATGTCGGGACTGATTAATTAAAGGAGTTGACGAATGTAGACTTACATTATTTTAAATAGTGGCCATTCAAATTGTTATTATTTTTTACATGAATACCTTACAAGAGTCTCAGGTGCTCCCCTCTGAGTCAGTGAGTTAATTGCATCCCCAATTGGGGAATGCAATTGACTGTTGTGAAACTGAAGGTATTGGGGAAGGGAAGGAGATGGGGAAGAGGAAGGCAGGGAAGTACCTGGCTATTCAGATCTGGTCACCAAACACGGTTAAAGCCATTTCAAGCAACGTTTCAATTCTGAATGGTGGTCTTACACCAGGGCGATACTAAGAGTATCTTCCACTCTGGAACGCGCTGCAAATATACTACATACATATTATTTTAAATGAATTAATCGTGAAATAACACAAATTAAACTAATAAAATTTATTTGCCCACGCCGGGATTCGATCCCGCGACTTTCAGATTGGGAGTCAAGAGCCTTAACGCTAGACCACGCCGGCCGTCAGTTTACCTACTCAGTATTCGTAGTTAGGTCAGAATATTGGTAAACTAAAAGTACTTACAAAATTATTATAAGTATTACGTCGAAGAGGAGGGCATTTCTTTAAAAAAGATATTTTTGTCTCAAAAAAGCTTTCCAAGAGTTAGAGAGGTAACAAAAATTATCACAGCTTTGTTTGTTCAGAATTAAAACCTAGATCTATAAACTCTAACAAACGCAACTATTTTCAGCTCGCTACTTCGCTTCCATCGTGAGCTACGCACAAGGGCGAACAGTATATAATGGAGGTTTTTGTGGTTCAACCCCCAAACAGCCTCGGTAAAGTGATATAAAGAATAAGTTGTGGTAAGTGGAAGTCCCAAAAAGCTTTCTAATGACTTTTCCTCCCCACCTCAATTCTTTCTCCCTTAGGATCGAATCGTGGTATCGATGATTCAATCCAATATTGTATTTGTTGGCCTTTCTTGAAAGATTTGAGTTTGTTTATGACAAAACTATTAATTCCAATTCATATTACATATATTATATATACGGGCGCAAACAGTTAATGCATCTAAATGTTTTAAAGCATAACTTGTAAAAAGCGTTATTCCTTAAAATAATCAAACTCGTGCCATCCACGAAAGAGATTATTATAAATTCTTTTAAGTATCACCAAGCATTAATCACGGGTTAATATTAGACATTATCGATTGAACAGAGGCCCAGTAGGTAACTAATCTAAAGCATTATGCGATTTTAATGGCAGCCACGCCGTTTGTTATGGAGTTTGGCGAACGTGTTGAAACTTCGCGAACTTGTGCTGAATTTAATAAACATGCTCCCACATTAAGGTCGGCACATTCTCATTATGGACCAGGCCCTCTCCAGAATCCAGACTTACTCACATTCCTTTTTGATGACCCAGAGAAAGAGGCGGTTCGTTAGCGGCTTTTTTTTTTTTTTTGGACATATTTTTTTCATTCGAAATATAACCAAGTACCAACCTACTACACTCAAGCCATTTTAAATGGGTAACAAACAAACTATCAGATTGAAACTTTAAGGTACACGTGCTCATAAATAAACATGCTTAAAATAAGCTTGCTCTTCAACTTTACACATTTGCTCGTTTATAGCATGCTTGTTTCAAGCATACTCATGAATACGGGTGCTCAAAACAAACAATTGAACATCCATGCTAATTATAAGCATGCTCTCGGCTAAAAGGGGAGCTTTGCAAGAAAATACCAGTAGGTAATTAAAACAGTTCCGTTCGTTCCAAAACTAAACAAAATAATCTTATTACTTGCAACGCAATTATTTAAGAAACTTTTGGCGAAAGTATGTATGTTTAAAGTGGCGGATAACTAGAAGAACACATCTTGGAGCAAGTAATCATTTGTTAGTAGAAATGCGAGAAGGAGATGTCAATGGTTACAAAAATCATTTACGCATGCTTCCACAGAAATTTTATTAGCTGCTCTCCAAAATTAATTATTTATCGAATAGATACAAACATGCTCATAAGCAAACCTGTTCAGACATGCTTAGAGAATATTTCCTTCCACACACGAATCTAGTGGCATGCTCAAAACTAGCAACGTCAATGACACCCATGCCACTAAGTAGCAACTGCTCAATAGTAGCATGCTTTCGTGCTACTATGAGAATGTTTGTCCGTAGCATTACAGTGAAGCAGAGTTTCAAGCCGGAAACTTGCAAAAATTTTCAGCGGGAAAATCAAACTTCGAAAAA
This sequence comes from Limnephilus marmoratus, assembly GCA_917880885.1. Lineage (NCBI taxonomy): Eukaryota > Metazoa > Arthropoda > Insecta > Trichoptera > Limnephilidae > Limnephilus > Limnephilus marmoratus. Next base: position 18,852,427 of record OU862921.1, on the reverse strand, counting down.
TGAACTTTCAAAAATGAATGTTGCCATTTGCTTTATTTAAGCTGCCGTAAACATTTAGCTAGTCCAGTCATATTAAAATCTTCCAAATAGGAGATAATATTAAAAATATTTTTACGGTGGTTTATTATTACAAAAATGACATCATTAACCCTAAAATGGGTAAAATTTCTTACTCTAGCGTGAAAAAGTAGGTACCTACCTGCCCATAAAAATTTTTTATTATTTGTTGTCTAAATACTGTTTTATTAGGTAGGTAGGTATGTCTAAAAATATATATGCTTAATTGAAAATTGATTTGTTTTATTTATAAGTCATACGAAATTGAACTGACGTTCGAACCTACATATATATCTGAATCTTGCTTTATATATCCCTGCCAATGGGTAGCCCCACCCACACAAAAAAGTGCTTTGAATGGTCCACACTCCACAACATGTTCCAAAACATTGCACAACATTCGAGAGTGTTCTCGAATGTTCCACAACGATCTGGGATGTTCCCGAACGTTCCAAACTATTCCCAAACATTCCAGAATGTTCCGGGATATTATGGAATATTGTGGAATACTCTCGAATGTTCTGGACTCTACGAGAAGTTTCTAGAGGGTGAAACTTCCAGGCCTTATTTCTTCAAAAGCATGCCCTTCAGGTAAAAATAGGAACCTTCTTCGTGGATGGGGGATAGAGGTCTACCACACCATATAACTCTCTTGATCGTACCAGGACTCATTTCTGAGTTTTAGCGGCACGCACATTGTACATTTTCTTTTATAGTATAGTATATTCATTGATTAATAATAATAATAACAATATTTTTATACCTAGCTCTCTCATTCAAAATCTAGGCAAATTAGATTTGTCAAAGAATTTACATGTAAAAATGCAAAAATCAGTCATTTTAAATACACATAGGATTACAAAGAATTTTTTAAATATTTATATTGAGGGATCAGTCGGATTTATAGGTCCAATTAGGATTTCTACCGAGCCGAACCCTTTGATATGAAAATATCTGGAGTCAGTGAATTATTTTCCCATTTGGTCTCTTTGACATGTTGTTCTTGTATTATTTTGTATTTATTATACTTATATAGTGCAATTGACTAGATGATAATTTGTGGAAAAGTGTGTGAAAGGGTTAAGTTTTTCCTGTGGGAAAGATTTAACCTGGTCATAAAATCTGAAGCGTTATTGTAAAATTGCATAATTGTAGAGGGTCGTTTTTGTAAAAAATCACCTCAAGGGTTAAATAAATGTATCATCACAACATCCAGACTAAAATAGAAATAAAATAAGATAAAGATGTCTGTGTCCGGGGGGGGGGGGGGGGGCTGCAGGACATTTTTAAATGTTTCCTATTATAAAATCGATTCCCTGCCACTGAAGAACAAGATCAGACATACAAATTGAATATGACGTCAGGAATTATCATTCTCTGATGGATTCGCTAATGAATATATCAATAAGTATTAATATATACTGGTGAAATGTTTCGGGAGTAATAGGTCGCTGACTGAAAACACTTGAGTAGGTCTGACTTGTAAAAATCTCAATTTTACAACTCCGCCGTTAAATTAATTGGCATTTTAAACTTCGCCAAAAGCAGGAGAGTGAAATATGGAATCGTTAAACTATCTTCAGTTGGAATAAGGAAGTGGGCAAAATGGTTTTTTATGAGCAAAGGAGCATGTATTAGAAATAAAAATTGAAATTTTTTTAAATAAAATAACTGTAGATAATTTAATAGTGTTGGATGGACTGCCCACATAGTAGGTCTTTTTTTTAAGTAGAGCAGAAGCATCCGCCACCAAGACCTGGGCAGACGTCACCCAAAAACCCGGGCACCTCTGATAAGATACCAAATGTAGTGAACCACTTGGGGTGATCAGAGGTGTTCTTTATATAATAAATGGTTCCCAGGGTGACGATACCCATTTTTATTTTATTATTTTACTTAGAAATAATCTCTCTTGTATTTTAACAACTAAATTTAGATAAATACTACAAAACTCCGTGGCCCTTGATGGAACTGACGTTGCTGGTAGTTGAAAATTATATAATTTAATTAGAAATCCAAATAAGTACAGATTATTATAATTTGGGAGGCGGGTATAGGTACTGCCATCCTGGGAACAATTTATTGGATAAACAACACCTCTGCCATAGGTCACCCCGAGTGGTTCACTACGTTTGGTGACTTAGCAGGGTTGCCCGGCGTATGTAGCTCTCTACAGCGGATGTGCCTGCCCACCTTCTGCATGGAATGCCGGATCGAGAGAGACTAGTTAGGGGGGCCTTTTGATCTCCGGCTCTTCACTCCTGGGCAAGCTGACCCCCAGATTTCTACCCACCCCACTTTCCCTTAAAAAAACCCTCCACACAACATGATGATGATCTAAGATGACATGGCCCCGAGGGAAATTATTTTCCTTAAGGCCTCCCGTGCGGAGCCAATGTAGAAAAAAAGAAAGAAAAAGCAGTGAAAATTTCATGACTTCAACGCTCACCGAGGTTTTATACTCTGCCTTATTCACCTACATAGTGTACCTACCGTCAGTGGCGTAGCTAGCATGGGTGGCATCCGGGGCGGATACCGTGGTGTCACACCCCCCCTCCATAAAAAAATTTATCGATAAATATAGGCTAGTTTCGCCTATAAAAATATCATTAGACTTATCTATCCATACTTTTTTTACATTAATTTCTGTACAACAGCGTTACAAATTCTAAAACCGGTCCTGTTAGTTATGAATTTTGATACATAAATATTTTTACAGCTTTTTCAAGGAATTGCAAAAACAGATGATACATATTAAATCAAAAAAAAAATCAATCACAACTACCAACACTAAAATATTGGCATAAATCAACGAACGTTGTTTAACGTCATAATTTTACTACGTTCGATAAAAGTAAAATGATAAAAATTTACTCACATTCCATCCAACGGGACCTTCGAACCATTCTAACTTCCCAACATCGGGTTCAGAGTCCGATTCATGAAGAGTTTCATTCCCACTATCATCTAGGTCCACTCCAAACCTGGACTGAACCTGAACATCAACTTTCTCTGAAGACCTGTCGGCTTCATCTGAATGTGTATCATTTGCACGGTCTTCTGAAGGTCCTTCTCCAACGGCTGTTGCATCAGATGGGGTCTGGGCTTGTTCTTCGGGAATGGTAGGTTCCTCGATGAGGGGAGCCAAAGGTGTGGACTCGTACATGGCCGCCTTGACAGACTGCTGGCGAAGCAGCGAACCGAACTTTTCGAAGAATCCATCATCGATTTCTTGAATTCTGAAATAATAATTATAAATTATAAGAAACTGCAAGTAAAAGAGTACGACAAAAAATACTTTATCGGATTAAAAAATGTTCATATACTATTACGTTTTTTTTTCATTAGCTCCATACAGTAAGCTCAGAGGAAAAAAAATCCCTTAGGGTCTATGTCATCTTTGGGGATGCTGTGTGGAGGGTCTTTTTATAGAAAGGAAGGAGAGGAGAAGTTCTGGGAAGCAATAAGTGAGGGATGGGTAGAAATCTGGGGTTCAATGTGTCCAGGTATGACGGATGTATGAATCCATCCCTCCCACTGCGGTACAAGGTGATGTGAGAGAGTCCGGCTGGAAAGGTCAAAAGGTCTTCCTCAACCAGTCTCTCCTGATCCTGCCTGCCACGCATTAGACATCCGTTACCAAGGCCTGGACAAATCTCCCCCCATGAACATGGGCACCCCTGCTAAGTAACCAAACGTAGCGAACCACTTGGGGTGACCTATGGCTGAAGTGTTGACTATCCAATAAATGGTTCCCGGGACGGTGAAATCATACCCACCTCCCAAATTGATATAATCACAGATTAAAACAGCTGTACAAATCTCAAGTAGGTATATCCAAAAATTTATTATTGAATTTGAGATTAATGTCTGAGCTGGAGCCCCAAAATACATGATAAACCTACTTGATTCTGTGCAAAGGAGGGCGGTCTGTCTGATTGACAAACCGTTGTTAACAGACCGATTGTCATCTCTGATGCACAAATGTAACGTAGGCATTTGTTCTACAGGTATTTCGATGGAGTCTATTCGAAGGAGCAAATAACGTTGATACCCTGTGTACTGGTGCATGTATGTGAAGATCGATGGACACGAGCAAAACACCTGTTGACAGTTGAAGTTGGCTTCATGAGAATGGATAATTTCTTCAACTTATTTTTGTGTAAGTCGGCTCGCAATTGGAATGAGCTACCGGCATCTGCTTTTTATTTTATTATTTTTAAAAAGAAAGACAAATATTCCCGGGTTAATGACGAATAACCCGACAATATATATTCGAAAATCTCCTACTACCACCACAGAAAGCCAAAAATGTTGCTTGTGTTGTGATGGAGGACTTAGCCAGCCGAGGAATCAAACATTCGACGCCCGGGTGGGACCCAAACGCCATGCCAACTCAGTTATTGACCGGTCCACTTTCATAATTGAGGTCTCTTCAAGACCTACATTAATAGATCTTTTTTTAATTAGGCAATTCACCCTAAAAAGTATCTTTTAACAGCCAATCACGGCTTATTATATCAACTTATAATAAGCTCTGATGAAGCTTGAGCTAAGCGAAACCTGGTTGGCTGTTAAATATTAATTCAAATAAAAAGTGGTGTTTTACAAAGTGTGGTTTTTCATAAAACATAATAATCATTGAACTAAATGATAAAAATATATTATGAGATGACACATTGAAGGAACATAGCGGGTCTGAAGGTTACAATATCATAAGAAAACCGTTTAAAACCTTTTTGGTGCATGATTTGATGTCAATTAACATTGTTTAAATTTTTTTATTGCCATTACGCAAAGTGCCAAGTAGCTATCATCTCCTTGCAAGAAAGAAAAACTAATGAGTGGATACCTGGAAGCAAGGTAAGTAGCTGATATTACCGTCAGTCTCCACACTCAAGTGGTTCGACAATTGGCACATAGTACGTCTAACGGATGACGAATGGAATGCTAACACATTGTATTGTCCAATCAATGAATGGCGTCCTTGGGATATAGAAACAGAAATCACTTACAATGAACGGGCTAAACGTAAGCAAAACTTACGGTTGGGGATAGTTAGAGCTGCAGAGAAGACACGAAAAAAAAGGAGACATTTAAGAAAAGCTTTTGTCTGAAGCTTGGCGCCAGAAGGTATGTGTGCTTCAGCAACAGAAAACTGAAAGTGGTGTGGTTCAATCAATGGTTGTCAAGGAATTTAATCGAAGTTCACTGTTGTCATAACAATGATTGGAAGGTAAAAATTAGCTTAACAATTCATTAAATAAATTATTTACCACTCGGACCCATAAGCTTTTCACGATAATATAACATTATCAAACATAATATGTATGACGTATGCGGCGTACCTGACTTATTAATTCAGTTCAGTAGCTTTATATAAAATCGAGAGCCAATTTATTTCCAAGCCTCAATTGGATCAGAAAGTCAATGTCTTGAATAATTGCAAAAACAATTGCTTTAATTGAATCAAAAATGCACTAAACTTTTCAGTTGCATCACAATTTGACTGGCTTTAATTCCTGAAGAATGAAGAGCCCTTTTTAGTGATTACAACATAAAAATAAATACTTCAATAATTATGAATCAAAGGCAATAGTAACCACACTCAAACCAAGAAACACAAGAGACAGAAAAAGATCTTTCTTTTCTGTTTCGCATTATTCGTTTGAGTGGTATTGTCTTCAGTGATTAAATGCGAGTATGAGTAGGTAATATGAGGTTTTACACAAAATAAGTTATTTCATATAAAGAATAATGTCTGTGGTGACCGGGCAGCGTTCTACAAATCGACAGTTTTTTTCTTTATCATGGGCGGATCTAATGGAAGGAAGGAAGCTATTTAAGTCTGTCTTTTAAAACTCGGTGTAAAGCCCGCACAACCCCGGGGAATTCAGGTAGTTCCATCTTAAAAATATTGAACTTCAATAATTATTTCCTGCAATTAATAAATTAGTCTTTCATTTAATGAAGACAATATTAGTGATACTTTTTCGAAAATCTGATACAGAAAGATCAGAAAAAGATATGGATGGTCACATCCAGGAATCGAACCCAGGACCTTTGTCTTGAAGGGACGGAGCTCTACCACTAAGCTAATGTGACCCTATATGATTCGGTGTTAACTGTCGAATTTAACTGCATGATACTTCGACTGAGAACTACCAACATTATTTTAATTTTCTTTGCATATTTTTATTGGCTGCTGCTATATTTATGTATGATTGCAAGATTCAACTCGAACTAAATGTTTTTAACAGATAGTGTCTTGGATAAATGTATCCATTTTAATTTAATCTGCGACATCTATTGACTTTTCCGCAAGTCTAGGATGAATATATTATATCTTCTTCTGATTTTTCTGTTTCAGATTTTCGAGTGAGTCGCTAATATTTTCTTCTTCAATTAAATATTAATATTTGAGTTATTACTCATCCAGTAAAAAATAAATGAATCAGTCACCTAGATAACTCATAATCACGAATGTAAAACAATATTATATCGACATCGAGTACTTTGAATCGGTTCTTCCTTCAAGTGTGATAGTCTTTATAACTTATTTTCTTCACTGATGGCCTCAAGGGTTTTTTTCTTCAATAATGACAAAATTATAATTTGTGATACAATCTTATTTATTGTAAGGGTAAAAATAAATGCATTCAGAATACATAGCTGCCACATTTAACAACAATATTAAAATAACAAAAATAATTTAATATAGTAACAGCATAATTATGGTTCTGCGACTTTCATCCTGTGACAAAACATCCCCGACAAAATATCCTATGGACAAAACATCCCCCAACAAAATTAAAAATGGGACAAAAATAATACAGGCATCATGTAAAGACGATAAATTATTGTTCAAAAATAATAAATTGGGACAAAATCATCCTGTAAACTTAGGTTAGGTTAGAGTAGATTATTATATTCGTCCATAGAATATTTTGTCGGGGATATTTTGTCACAGGATGAAAATGCGCATTACCCATAATTACATATTAGAACAAACTTTGAACCATGAGGATATACAGGGTGTCCGGGGGTAAAGTGCATTAACTTCGGGAGGTGATTCTACATTATGGTAGGAGTAAAAAAGATCAACAACTTTTTCCGAAATTCCAACTTTTTTTTTTCCCATACAAAAAGACGTACCTACTAAAATTCCTTAGTGTGAGGTACGATCTTACTTGCTGAGAGCCCGCCGTGCACGATTGTGGCAACGTTGGATGGTTATGACTGGCCCGTATCGCAACAGCAGAAACTAATAAAGCTGGCGGCACACGCCGGTCTATTTTCGTCTTTTTACCACAAAACAACCCCTAAAAGTTGGAATTTCGAAAAAGTTATTTATCTTTTTTACTTATAATAATGTAGAATCACCTCCCGAAGTTAATGCACTTTACCCCCGGACACCCTGTATATCAGATCGATAAAAATCAAGATTTCAGTGAGTATAACTTTTTCTTAATACATAATAGCTAACTACGTATTTGATTAACACTTCAATCACCAATTATTAAAACATAATATTTCTTCCAGAGTTATTAACTCTTTATGGGTGACAAATTAAATAAAGCATTTTAATGGCAAAGGGAATTATGTACAGCAAAGTATTCTAGTAAATAAATTTTTCATTCAATAGCAGTTGCGAACTGTGTGTCCTTATTAAAATAATATGTATAATATTTTTATTTATAATGTTTCTTGTCTTCATAATCATTCCACTCCACAACCGATAGCGATATTTACAAGATTTTACAGGAATGCACCTATAATACTCTAATAATATATTATTATAACAATAATAAACTATGATTTTCAAAAACCTCTAAGTATATTGGAAGACATTATTTGACATTGACTGGACTTGCACATTGCTTGGAAGACTTGATTCTTTGGTTATATGCATAGACATATGAATATGAATAGACCTGCCCTAAGCGATAAAAGCGTATTATTTCCCCCTCCCCATACCGGTTCCATTGGAATCGGCTGGGATCGAGTATGGCTTCGCGTGAATCTAAAAAATGTGACGTCATCATTCTTCTGCGAGTCAGCGTCGAGCACTCATCGGTGCATTTTACAAAATAACACGGCAAAAATAGTGGCTTGTGTTTTGAAAACGCGTAAAAATAGAAGTGAAAAAGATAATAAACCCAATTGTCGTATTACATTCCATAGGCAAGCATTATTTTACTTTATTCTAAGTTTATTCAGATCACATAATATGGTCGTTTTTGTAACACACACTATCACTTGAGACACATGGCGTGTGCTCGTCGCTGTTTTGTGGGGTAAGTAAATGATGAAACATTTGTAAAAGTGTCTTAACTAAATACGTCAACAAAATATTGGACTATGAAAATAGGCGAACTTTACTTTGCTGTATTTGGAATTTGTAAATTTATTCATTTCGCGGCGAGCAATTCGCGCTCCCATGTAAAAAGGTCTATTCATTCAAGAGCAGAGTTAACTTTTAAGAACTAAATGGTGATATTATAATGCGAGATGCCCATATACTCTCAGATTGAGTTATTGACGAATCACATATCACCGAATTCATCTTCCCGCTCTGCGCCCCGCTGTAGTTGGTCGCTTCCCCTCACCTTTATGTTCTGGTCTATTAATATTCATATGTCTATGGTTATATGTATTTTATCACAATAATTCATTATTAACAACAGTATTCATATACGTAAACTACATCCAAAGCAGCACAATAATAATTAAATATTGATAAATAAATTTTCAATTCATCAAAAATATAACTTGCAGCAATTTTTGGTTGTTGGAGTAAGTTTACATATTGCCAAGACAAGTGTATTTAATGTAAACAAAATCATCGATTCCATGGGTGCTGCCCTCCCGTCCAATTCCAGACTCTTTGATCCCTCCGAAGGGAGCCTCGGCTGTGGAAATAATCCCTTCGTTAACTCCTACCATCCCCACCTCAAGTTTTCGAGCAACCCTGAAGATCTGAGATATATCGCTGCTGTAGAAATACCCAGAGAGTCCACTCATCGTTCCATTGGCAATCTTCAAAGCTTCCTCCTCGTCTTTAAATTTGATGCAAACAGCAACTGGACCGAAGATTTCTTGATTGTAGACATTCATGTCCTTGGTTATATTCGTCAGAACGGTCGGTTCGTAAAACTTGTCTCCCAACTGCGTCGCCGGCTTTCCTCCAAGAACAACCTTAGCTCCCTTTGTAACGGCATCTTCAACCAAACGTGTAACGGAATTCATTTGAGTGTTATTGATCAACGGCCCAATAATTACTTTACCATCCTTACCATTTCCTTGGACGATGGTACTTTTAATTAAATCTGATAATTGGTCAACAAATTTATCAAAGATGTCTTCTTGGATTAAGAATCTGTTAGCGGCAACGCACGTCTGTCCGCAGTTTCTGAATTTTGCGGCTATAGCGCCTTGCACGGCCTTTGTAATGTCGGCATTGTTGAAAATGATGAAGGGGGCATTTCCTCCGAGTTCTAAGCCGATTCTTTTAATTCCCTTGGCACATTGTTCGTAAAGGATTTTCCCTACCACGGTGGAGCCTGTGAAAGATATTCCTGCGATCAAGGGGCTCTGGCAGAGAAGTTTTCCTATTGCCGGAGCATTCTTGCGGTCACTTGTAATCACGTTGATGACTCCTTTAGGGATCCCTGCATCTTCGGCGAGTTGAGCCATGGCCAGGGCTGTTAGCGGAGTGTCTTCTGCCGGTTTAATAACGCAAGTACAACCAGCGGCAAGAGAGGCACCAGCCTTCCTTGCAATCATTGCGTGAGGGAAGTTCCACGGAGTGATGAGAGCCACAGGTCCAATCGGTTGCTTGGTAACGAAGATCTGCTTGGTTGATTGAGAACTTGATATAATTTCTCCATTGATTCGTCTTGCTTCATCAGAAAACCATTCAATGAACGAATTACCATAAGCCACTTCCCCCATGGACTCTTTGATTGGTTTACCGCATTCGGCTGTCATGATAGAAGCTATCTCACTCTGGTTCTTAGCTAATAATTCATACCACTTCCGCAAAAGCAGACCGCGCTCTTTAGCATTAACGTCTTGCCAAGTCTTGAATGCATTAGCGGCGGCTTCGATAGCCTTTTGAGTATCTTCAACACTCATGTCTGGTACTTTTGCAACTACAGAGTTATCAGCTGGATTGATGACGTCAAACGTTGTTCCTTTGGCCGCATTAACCCAATTACCGTCAACATATGCTTTCTCTCTCAGTAAATGCATGTTTCTTTCATTTGATCGAATTATCTTCGGCAAATAACGAGGTACCACTTTATAACTCATCATCTTGATAAATTGACCTGATTTTATGGGAGCTCAGAAAAGTTAATTCCTTTTGCTCGAAATCAGACAAATTTATGCTAACGCAAAACAACTACAGATTCAAATAAAACGGAATCTTTTATAAATAGCGAGATTCTAATCGCAATCAATGAACTTCTGACTGACTTTTGAGTTTTGACGTAAGAAAGAACCACAGAGAAATTAAATTGTTCTGACCTTCAAATTACATAAACGGGCTTCATTTTCATACCGCCACAGTGTGATTTTACTAGCTATCTTCTTTTAACTAGCGCAAACTGACCACGTAGGAAAGAGATAACGATATATCGGCGAGTACTACTTCTCAACATGTGTTGAACGAGCGGCTAGCAATAAGCGCCGTTTACACGCACACTTCGGAGCGACCGAGTCCCGCGCCACTTCAGGCCGCCGCGCAGAAAAGTCTCACAGTGAACTGCGCTGTAAACCTACCGGTCTTTACTTTTCTGCGCGGCGGCCTGAAGTGGCGCGGGACTCGGTCGCTCCGAAGTGTGCGTGTAAACGGCGCTATAGAGCAGGCGCAGTGCGCACTGCGCACGAAAGTGATGTTGCCATTCGAATAATTTTCCCGGCCTCTCGTTATTATTCTGTGGAACTCTAAAAACTCGCTATCGTGAAAACGGAAAAATCCGTTCATGTCTCCAAGGTTTAATTTTAATTTTCAAGAGAAAAGTCATTAATAGTTTCAAAAATTTTGCGTAACATACATAATATATGTACGCCAACTCCCTTTTAATTCCTGTTAATCCCCGGTCAAGGCAAAATCAAATAAATGTGTGATTACAGAGCAAGGCCACAAGTAGACTAGTATTAAAAAATTTATAGTTCATAAAAATATAAAATAGGGTAGGACTAGTATAAAAAGGTAGCGTAGGACTAGTATAAAAAATAATAATTCATAAAATAATACATAATTCCCGATAACGAAAAAACCAGCCCCGTTTTCAATTTTGCACGAACATGTTATGGCCAACATTATATGACTAGACTGGCAACACAGTTACAAGGCGAGTCAATGGCGAGTCATCTATGGAAAAGGGTTGTCAATTTTACAGATTTTACTTATCAAAGTTTTAAAGTTGACTGTTTTGGTTGCGTTGCTGCATAACCCACTCATTATTAACAATAAAACAACATGGAACGTGAACTAGATAAAGTAATCGACGAAACAATGGAGGTCCCCGGCGTCACCGGTTGTTTGTTCGCCGACCATCAAGGCCTTTGTTTAGCGGCAAAGGGAACAGCCCATGTCGATTCTGCAGGTATTATTGTCGCGATATCTGAACAAAGCTGCAAACTACAACCTAATCTCAAACCTCCTGTGATTAATTTGGAGACCGACAAAGGACAGTGCATAATTCAGAGGCATGGAACCATCACCGGCGCTATTTTCAAGCAGTCCGCATGAATATATTTATCTTATATTGTGATATTATTATTATGGACATAAAATATTATACATCAGTTTTAAAATGAAAATGATAAGTTGTTAACATGTTGGGGTTTTGAGTTTGTATACAATAAAAGTATTTTTTAATGATGCTTTTTTATTTGCTTGGACCTTTGTATGACACATCACATTTTGTATAGAGCTGAAGTCCCGGCGTTGCCCGGGCTTTACAAGGAGTTTTTGAAATCAGATGTAGACCATGGGCGTAGGCACGGTGGGGCCAGGTGGGGCAAAGTGGAGCGCTTGCCCCACCCCGGCTGGCCGAAGCATGACCTGACCTCTGGGATTGTTGACCAAGTCGCGTTTTTAAATTTACAGCACTTCGTACGATGTTTTTCCTTCTTCCGTTCAACTTCTTTGTTTTCATAGGGACTAAAGCATGAATATGTTGTAGAAGTCTACTTTTTTCGGTTTTTACTCTAGATTTTTGTTTTTTGCCCCACCCGAAATCAAAACCTGACTACGCCCATGATGTAGACAGTAATTTTTCTCTTATTTTATACTTACCTCAAATTTCATCAGGGAGTATTGAAATTCTGCTTTGGTATGGGGGTAGTTTTTTCAAATATTAGTGTAGGAAGTAACCTTCCCTTTATCCCCGAAATTTCATCAACCTCGTAATAAAACTGTACATTTGTAGAAATTAAGTCCACGTCACCCGCCACTGACACTCTAAATGGAGGCGTCTACTAATATCTACAGGAATTCCAAAAACTGTAAAAATCGAACTAATATCTATGGGAATCAAAGTGTTGACGAATATCTACAGCTCAAACTGTTGATTAATATCTATGAGAACCAAAGTGTTGACGAATATCTACAGTACTGTCAGAGGTTGGATTTTCAATTATGTATAGCATATTGGAATAACGTAATATTGCGTATGCAGTTTAAAAAACTTAATTTATATAAGTATGTATGTAAAAATCCCTAATATCGGACTATTGGACACATTTAGCTGATTAGTCCAACCTACGCTCTGTAGATATTAGTTCAACCTACGCTCTGTAGATATTAATCAACACTCTGAAGTTCGTAGATATTAGTTCAACATATGAGCTGTAGATATTCGTCAAACATACGGGCTGTAGATATTAGTATCTGGAGTCCTCTAAATTACTAATCATCACACCGTTTGTCCGCAGGGGTAGGCAGAGATAAGGGACAAATACCTATACAACTCTGTCTTGGCACACACTCCTTGCCTCATTCACATTCTGATTCTTGACATGGCCCGACTCAAGTATCTGATTCACTTGATCGTGCCATCTCTTCCTCGATCGTCCCCGACTTCTATCATTCACATTTGCGTCATATATTTTCCTTGCACTCATTTATTCGCTCTACACGCCTAAACCACATCAACGTCCCTTTCTTAATCTTACTCATTACGCTTAGGTACATCAGCCTAGCATTTTTTGTGAATCTCCACATATCTTACACGATCATAGGTACATGGTTTTACCACACACACCTCAGGGATCTCATTTCTACAGAATTCACTACTACATCTACTTACATCCTTCCTTTGCCAGATCCACGCCCCACTGCCATACATCAGGATATGTACCAACACTCCATTGTGGACCGCAAGCTTTGCTTCGTTTAACAGTTTTTTGTTAGCGCCAACCGCGTTCAGTCCTCCATTAATGGAATTACCTGCATTTACCCCTCTTTCAATATCTCTATCAGCCTTCCCATCTCTCGTAAACATACTAACCCAAATACACAAACTCATCCACCTGCTCCAAGTATTTGTAATTCACAACTAATTGCACATTGTTTATTCACTCCCTCTTACGGTTCTACGCCAAATCAGAATCAAGTCAACCCAAAACCTCTTTCAAAAGTCATTAAAAGCTATGGAAAATAATTTTAAAATAGCCTGTAAACCTAACCTAAACTATTTAACCAAAAAAACAATTTCATCACTTTTAATGACTTTTCAAAGTGGATTTCATTTTGAGTTGTCCGGTCACCCTTTTAAACACCATAACTTTGGACTTATTATTTTTTTTTATTTAGTTTTTTTATTTGATACACAAAAATAGGTACATGTTTATTTTATTTATTTATTTTTTTCATGTTCTCCGTAAAACGGTTATTCACCAATACATTATGGAGAAGATTACAAATTTGACAAAAGTATAGCAAAATACATAAAAAGGTCAGTTTCACTACTTTGTGACATACGTCAAAAGATAATTGTTAAACTGCCTGTAGGTTACATTAAAAATGTCAATGGTCAATGCAGACTCGTTGAGCAGTTCAGTCGCTCTGTTGACTGGCGCGTTCTGATAGGCAGAAGTCCTCGCTTTTGGAGCATAAAAAAGGGTATGGGACCTTCCACGAGTATACTTGTCTGGGACATATAAGTTAATTTCTTTCAAAATAGGTGGATTATGTATAGTTCCAGAGATTATCTTAAAAAAATGTTTTCCTAAAAATATTTTTCGGCGGGCTTCTAATGTATTAAGATCGAGCATTCCTGCTAAGAATAAGGATGGATACAGGAAAGGGTAGTACATATTATATTCTCTCATATATATAGGTAACGCATGAATCTCTTTTGTACTTTTTCTATTTCGAGAATATGGTTTTGCTCAGAAGGGGCCCAAATAATGGAGCTATATTCCAAGATACTGCGAACAAGTGCTTCATACGTTCTTCGGATTGCGATTCCGTTGGTAAATGATCTTGAATTACGAAGAACAAATCCAAGCATTTTGTTGGCACGGGAGACAATATCAGATATATGGGATTTGAAAGAGAGACTTGCTTCAAAAATTACGCCAAGGTCTCGAATCTCACTTTTACGTGTCAATTCATGTTCATTAATGTGGTAGGGGAACAGGAATGTATCTTTGAATCTTGTAAACGTAACGACACTGCATTTCTGAATGCTGAAGGGTAAGTTGTTCAGTTCCGACCATTTGACAAGAGAATCAAGATCGTTCTGCAGAAGAATGGAATCAATGTAACTTTTGATTGCTTTGAAAAGGTTTATGGTGTTGCCAATGTCATTGATGAATAAGAGAAAGAGAAGGGGTCCTAGATTCGATCCCTGGGGAATCCCTGAGTTAGTTTTGTATTCGTGAGAGAGATGGTGTCCGTAACTGACATACTGACGACGATTGCGTAAGTAGCTAGCCACAAAAGCGAGGAAATTCTGAGAGAATCCGATGTCACTTAATTTTTTTAATAAAATATCATGGTCGACTTTATCAAATGCTTTCTCGAAGTCTGTATAAATCACATCAACATGTACAAAATTTTCGAATGAATTATTAATATAGGTGGTGAGATTCATAAGATTCGTTGAAGGTGACAGTGTGGGACGAAATCCGTGCTGATTTTCGGTGAGTGCGTGTTTTGTTTGGTTATATATCTGTGAATAAATTATGGTTTCTAAAAGTTTTGCGGGTGCTGACAACACAGCTACAGGTCTGTAATTATCTATTTCTGACTTTTTTCCTTTTTTGTGTTCCTTTCGTTAGTTTCCACATTTCCGGAAAGATATTTTTGCGAAGTGATAGGTTAAAAATATGTTTTAGAGGTTGAATAAAATAACTTGCATATCTTTTGAGGATTATAGGTGGAATACAATCTGGGCCGACGGAGTATTTAGGTTTTTTTTACATCATGAGAAAGCTTTGACGGTCCAACTAGGAAGGTTTCCCGCTTTAGGACAGTCAAACTGCCTAGTTTAGTTCACAATGTTCACATTAGGTAGGCAGGTACTTTTTTTTTACATTAACTCCACACAGGAGGCCCTGAGGAAAATAATTTCCCTCAGGGCCTACGTCATCTGGGATGCTGTGTGGAGGGTCTTTTTGAGGAGAGGAAGGAATGAACATTGGTCTTGAAGAGACCCATGTTATAGGAAGGAAGAAACACATATGTCGGCAAATCATTCCACAGCCGAGCTGTTGAACACAAGAACGAGTCGAAGAAACGACCCGTTCTCATGTGACAAATGTCAACCGTGAACAAATGTTGGTCACGCGTTTGGCGTGTTTCCTGACTATGTACCAGTGCCGAAGGGATCAATGACGCTAGTTCCTCGGAGCATCTTCCATTGTAATACCGGTAGAACAAGGATAGCATTCCCACCCGACACCAGTACTCTAAAGATTGCAATCCGTCTGTTAAGATGGGAGAATCTATCAAACAGACCGCCCGTTTCTGCACAGAGTCGAGGGTATTCTTCAGGTATTTTGGAGCTCCAGACCAGAGGTGGCTGCCAAATTCAACCGTGGGGCGCACTAGTGATTTGTACAGGGTTAGCAGTTGAGTAGGTACTATTAAAGTATCTGCGGTCCCTGTACAGTAGGTACGCCCAGTTTTTGGGAGGCTAACTTTACTCTGACTTCGATGGAGCCTCCATACCTTGGTGTTATTTGTAGAACTTACTAAATGAATTACATTTACATACCTAACTATCAGATTCACAGTCAAGAGCTAGGCTCTAAAAGCAACTAAATAAAGTAATAGTTTCTTCTTCTAACACAGCAAAATTATTTTGTGGTACCATTTTGATTTAAATTAATAAATTACTTCGTTTTTACCACTTTTATTGTTTACAAAACCGATTTTGTAAACAATAAAAATGGTAAAAACGAAGTAATTTATTAATTTAAAGTAATAGTAGTAGAAAAGCCACGGAGAATACCAAGTAAAAAATAAAATGATAATATAGGCCATAACGAAATGTGTGTGTATGTATGTGTGTGTATAATATGTGTGTGTATGCATATATATTTACCCGTCTCAGAACAGACATCGTCTTGTGAGACTTTACATAGTCAGTGACAGTTCTAAAGAAGACCAATTGATTTTTCTCAGATTCACAAAACCATCATTTGGGTTTTTTGCAAGTCATGCCTCGGTTAGCGCATTGCCGGTAAAAATACCCCAAGAAAACCAAATAATTAGGTAAGAATCAAGTACGCATCTACCAAGCGCCTACTTAATACCTAATCGCAATTACAGGGTCAAAATTCGTTTAATGTTAGTAGGTCTGGACACTTGTTTGGCGGTTAGAAAGGAATAACCAGACACAGCCGGAAATACGTCATTTTTTAATCAAATTCTTGACGTATCAAATGACGTATCTCCTATAAAAAAATATAAATTGATTAATAAAAATATAAAAGATTGTTATTTTTACTAGTAAAGTTGTGTTTAATTTTTTTTTTAAATATATTTATTTTTATAATAATAAAGTTATACCGTTGGTCGTTGGCAGATTTGTTAAATTTTCAAACAAAGTGTACTATACAGTGCCTACACTTTTCAAATCAAATAATCATTCAGTACACTAAATCAATAAATTATCCAGAAAAGCAACTTTTCAGAATTTAAATTTTATTTCCAATAAAATCATCGTCATCTTCTTCCCCTTGTTCTATTCGGGTCGGGGACCCATTGCATCGACAAGGCTCCTCATACGTCCCCATGTCTTGTGCTGATTGTTTGGCCTCCGTCCATGGTAGACCCATCCTCTCCTCACACAGTTTCTGGAGTTGCCTCGCCCAACCGTGTCTGGGGCGGCCCACTGGACGTCTACCCTCTGGAATCGCACTCAGTATCTTCCTCGGAATTCGGTCATCAGACATTCTTCTTAGTACCTACATGCCCAAGCCACCTCAGTTGGGATTTCCAATAAAATTATTACATAAAACCGCGCGCGTGTTTTTCGACGAAAGTACCTATTTGAGTTTGTCTATTTATTTATGGTCTTACAAGAATAAATTTCAGATTTTTTTTACATACTTTTGCAGACAATATTGAAAAATTATGTTCCTATCCTTGTGATCAAAAAATAATTACAAAAAGTACATAATTTTATATCACGCGTTTGAGCATTTTTATTGCGAACTTAAATGTGGGTATATTATTTTAAAGCAAATTTGGAATGAAATAAAATTGATGTTGAGTTATTATTGTTATTAGTTTGTTAAAGTGCTGATACGGAGACCAATCAATCTTTCTCATCGGAACAGCCTTGTACAATTTTAAGGGTACGATTGCAAGAGCATCTTTAGACGAAATTTGAATTCTCTGCTGGTTAATGGGCCTTAGCTGACTTTATTCGAATAATACATAATTCGACTACCACAACACAGGCATGTGCCTAGTATGGTGGTCGAAAAATCCCCATTTCCTGTAATGAACAATTCAAAGAATAAAGAAACTTAAAAAAAAAATAATAATATTTCTGTCGAGCAAACCGAGTGAAAGCCGCTGCATTGAAATGTCAACACAAAAAATCTCATGACGTGACCCATATTTTTGAGCCAACGTAGAGAGTAGAGTGAGAGATACCTACCTACACATAATACTGGTGCTGCAAAAGGCCAAACTTAACTATTAATCAACAGAAAATGTCGGTTTTGCAGGCAAATGTCTCTGGGGTCATGCGCATATTTTTTTGTCCGCAAATTCTAGATCAACGCTAATAATATATTTAAGATGGCAATAGAATTTTCAGAAGCTGGCAATACAAACTTCTAAATACGTACAAATTATCAAAATAACACTTCGTTTCAACAATTATTTCGTACGTTGAGGAAACACCGCAAAAAATAAATCCTCATAGTATAAATGTTTAGATTGACTAGAATCCTTCCGGCAATATGTAAGTTACATATTTACTTAAAACGTTATATTAACAAAATACATAGGTACTAACAAAATCAAACATGGCTAAAGTCGTTGGTCAAAACACGGTAAATTTAAAACTTTGGTTGGAATTTTTTTACTCATCTTTTAACTATCTCCCTCGACATAAAAAGTTATTTCATAGTATATTGCAGTACCGGATTATCCCTAAGGCAGAGTAGGCAACTGCCTAGGGGCCCCGCATCGGCTAGGGGCCCCGCGTCCCGAGGAAAATGACTTGCTTCAATTAGAGAGCAACGAAGTTTCTGAAAAAGTCAGCTTTCAAGATGTTTAATTTTTTTATTAGGAACATTTACAGATTAATAACATTAGGTACACGCGTTAAAGAAAACAACAAATTATAATAATTAGGTTTTAAGCCAATAAATGACTAATGTTCATATCATGCACAAACAATAAATAAAAAGTCTATAATTAAAACAAATATATAAACATAGTTGTATTTTACTTTTCTTTCCTTCTATTTGTTGTAACATTACTTAGTATCTGAAGTTTATACTGGCATTTCGGTGAATTTGTCATAATAAAATGGTAAAAAAACTCCCTCTGACTACCCGTTGATTTATTTGTAGCAGTGGTGTAGCGTGCCTTGGAGGGGCCCTGTATAAAAATTAGTCGGGGGCCCAAATTAGCCTGGGGGCTACAGAGGCCTTTTGTTGAAACGGGCCGGTCGCTTGAAACGCTGTATCTTCGTTAGTTTTGCTCCGATTTACCCCTCCCCCCCACCCTCTTAAAGACTTGTTAAGGATCTGATCAAGGGAACAAGGAGGTGTTTGGAGTTTGGAGGCCCCTTCAACCCTCCCCCCACCCCGTTAGTCCACCATTGGTAAAGGGGCCCCGAGACGTGCATTGCCTAGGGGCCCCGACATTGTTAATCCGGCCCTGGTATATTGGTGTTGAATCGAAGTGCTTTGTGCGGAAATCTTACTGGAACCCGTAGGGGTTAAGGTGGAGGGGGGGGTACGAGGCATAAGTTTAAAAAATACAAGTATGCAGTTCACAAGCGGTAGAAGTGAAACCTACAGAAAACTAAAGTAAGCGAGAGTGGGGATAGAAAGATGAGATCGATTATATTATCCCACTCTCTCGCCGGCTAAATCCTAATATAGATGTATGTGTTTGTCTGTTTTAGTGTCGCTATTTTTCATTTCATCGAATTTCAAATCACAACGGTTTTCACTTAAAATAAAACAGAGACCTTTGAGCTTTATTTGATTGGTTTTCAATTTATAAAATTTTATTATTGCTGGTACAACCGGTTTTGAAATTAATTTCATCTTTTTTAGAAGGTCAAACCTAACTGCATCCATGTAAAATCTATTTTGGGGATATTAGGTACCTACTCCTAATATTATCTTAGAAAGAGCCTAATGTTGACTACGTCACTGAAACTTTTCTCTGAACACTTATTTAGGCCATTGCAAACATTGCATTGCATAACTGTCGACTGAGAATATTAAAAACGTAAAACATGAGATTTTTTTCTGCCTTTGAAAGTTACACCCACGCAATTTTATTAGCAATGTGGAACAATGGTTACAAAAAACTCAGGCTTGCTTGATATGGTACCTATGTAGGTAGGCAGTAGAATAATGAGAACAAATTTAAATAAATTGATTTTATAAAGTGACAACATTTTATTTAATAATACCTATTCACTGTCGCGCGTAGGTATTTTACGAGTACCTTTCTGTTTTTAGTTCTTTTTTAAAATTAGTTTTTAGATAGGTACCTACCTATCTAGTGAATTCTTATTCGTTAAAATAGCCCAATTTGAAAGAATAAGTATAGGGAGAGTGTGAGATATCACACATCTGAAAATCAGTGGTCATTTCTCCCTAAGACGTTGTGGGGTAGGTTCCTGTGATGTCAGAATTTGTCCGGAAGAATTTATATATTTTGATTCGTTGTTTAAAACAAAACTATATCCATGTCAGTGGCTGAGTTGGGATCGCGGTTGGGTCCCACCAAGGCGTCGCGTATTCGATTCCTCGGCTGGCTAAGTCCTCAATCACCACATAAGCAACATTTTCCGCTTACTGTGGTGGTAGTAGGAGATATTCAAATATTGTCAGGTTATTCGTAGCTCAGGAATTTTTGTCTATCTTTAAAATAAACATTATAATAATATTATAACGATTTACAATATTATTCCTGTTAGAATCCTGTATGAATCGAACCAGAGCAAAAACAGCCTCAAAATACCACTCCACGACAAGCCAAGGGGAGAAAATAAGTGGAAATAATATAATTGATAATAAAGGGGTTATGTATATTATCAATTATAATTATCTTGCCAAAAAAGTAGTTTTCGGGAGGTTTTAGTTCTATAGATCCATATGGACCATTGTTATTTCAAATACCTAAGGAAGATACTGATACCTACATATACCTACAAGTATAACTTTCGTATTTATATTTTGAACCTTTCTTAAAAATAAGATGAAGAATTTTTCGTGTTTTTGTGATTTATATACCTACCTGCTTTAGTTTACATTGATTACCCTAACACATTCCATTTAAAATTTAATAAATATTGGTACTACATTCTTAGAACGTTATCAAATATTATCAAACATAAATAAAAATTGCCCATTTGAAAAAATATATTTTTATGACCTCATTTTAGTTCAATATCTGTGTAACTACTAACTACAGCAATTGTGTAGCAAAATATTATTATTATCTCTTATATTATTAGTATGTTTTTCAACGAGTTAATTTATTAGAGCAATAACAATAACTGGGAGGAATGCAGATTCTGCCAAAGTTTGTTTTTTGCCAAAAACCATGTTTTCACCGCGTTTTAAGTTGAGAACTTTAATCTGGAAGGTGAAAAAAAGTGCGGAAAGCAATAGAAAAAAAAAAGAATTAGTAATTAATTTTCAATTGCGTTAAATAAAATTTCACTTCATAATTTATAATTTAAACGGCTGTATCTCCCTCAATTTTGCCGAGCGCGCCTTATTTTTTTTATTCAGGTTCTCCACACTTTTCTCATCTAGAAAGTGCCTTTTTCTTAAATTTCCAAACTTTGGCAGAATCTGCATTTCACCCCAATAACTTACTAGAAGATGTAGGAAAACTATGATTACCTAATATTAAATACATGTATGCAAAATTGGTATATGCTAGTATATATTATACAACGTTGTTAGACGTTGCACGATCGAACTCTTCGGTTTATTTTTAGCCATGATTGTAAACAGACAACACGAAACGAAAGCCGGTCCGGTACAGATCATACATCTGCATAGGGTTAGTTTTAAGCTCCATTAAAATCAATAACAGTGAATTGCGACGGAAGACTCTGTGATGCTGTTAGCAAATAAATTGAACATACTTCGTCTCGTGATCAACTTGTTCTTCAGATTTCTGTTTCTGCAGCTTGTCGTAGAAGCCTTTCCACATAGTTTCCTCGTCCATGGCTGGGCGGAAAATTCACTTTTCACAGCGCAAGCGCGAAAATATAAGATAACCAAAAAACCAAAACACCGAAACACTTCACTTTCCGATATCACAGAGATTTATGTACCTTCTACAGAGAGAACTGACTGACTGCGATCTCGAAATAATAAGAATTGGTAGAACAAACACGCAGATTATTTACACTCCGATAACACTGTTAAATGCGGGTTATTTTTACAATGTTTCACTCACAAACTTATATAGAAGGCTACGAGATGAAACATGTACAATAAACGACAATTTAGATGACTGTGAGGTGTATCAAACGCAGTGAATAATTCGTTTCATATTATTATTATTGAATTGGTGAATGTCGCGAGTTGCAAAGCCGAGACTACCGGTGACGAACTCCGGTTTTGTCTTCGGCACTGTACTGAATGAGCGAATTGAACATTGAACGAGACCCGCTGGGAACGAATGGGTGTTCTCTGGTGAGGTCACCAGCAATACGCGGAGCTCCGACAGCAATAATATTTCGCGAGGCTTTGCTTCTCTACACCGAAAAGTAAGCGGTACATTCTACCTACGAGGAAGTGGAAAAAAAACCCAATTTGTGGACTCCAAAGTCTAACACAATCGCGTGTCTGATGCGACGGAGTTCCCAGGTCTATTGGATGTCGGAAATGGAATATAGAATTACTGGATGATTGCAAAATGTTTATTGCAGTAATTATTAGTTCTAGAGTAAGTTGCTCGTATACATTATACTTGCAGGAGCTAACAATTAATCCTTTACAATCTGTTGTTATTGACAAATTAATTGCATAAATAATCCAGTACCTACATACCTACATGCAATTGAAACTGACCGCACACCGCACACCATATATTACATTTAAATTATCTACTGTACCCACATAGTAGATAATTTAAATGATGCAGGAATTACCTACCATGACGAAAATAAAATTGTCCACGGTTAGTTATCAGAAAATCTGTATGAACAGTGAGCTCTGGCGTAATGAAATTTACACAGCTGTTTCACAAGTAGAATTTCAAGGTAAACGCAATTATATTCAGCTCACTTCTACATTTTCATCTTCGTCTACGGGGCTTTGAATAATAAACATACCTGTAAACAGACTATAGTCAAACAGAAACTAAGTGAACGGTCAAAGTCCAAACTCAGTAATAAAATTTACAGGTAAAGCAATACGAGAAGGTTCACGACTTAAAATTAATTTTACTAAACAAAATGTTTTTATTATGTTCGGGACTGAATTTAAGTCTGAATAAGGATTGAATGAAAATGCGTAGGTGTTTAAAAATACCTACAAGGTGTCCGGTAACTCATATTACATACCTATATATTTCAGAAACAAGGAAATTCTTAGACAGGTTTTATCAGATGCTAATTAATAAAGCGATAACCAATTTATGAGCTATTTAAATTTTAATAATACTTGATTTTTACCCCCGGCTGGGATTTTACAAATTTATTTTTTTAAAGACAAAAATACCTAAATGTGCACATCAACATAAAACAGCATACTTTTTACAATACAATGAACTTGTTACATTGGTAAATTTTTATTTGTGATTAAAAAATATTTATTTTACATTCCAATTACAGAGGGTTCTTCGAGGAATGTCACAAACTTCAAACCAATTTTTGAAGATTTTGGAGTTCATTTCAGAATGGTAATCTGTATTCGACATAACCTTTATCGTACGGAATATAAATTTACTACCCGTGATAAAACCCGTTTTTGCTTAACCACAATGCAAAATGATCAGCCGGCTTCCTTTTCCAACTGGCACTTTTAAACCCCCATTGCTCTCATTATTTTGCCACATGTGTGTAATCGAGTGATTTTTATTCACCTAAGTCTCGTCCAAATAGACTATTTGCCGTCCGTCGCTAGTTCATTTTCATTTTGATTCATTTTCCTCAAAAAATCTTCACGCGCTGTAGCAATGTCTAATCTTCCCATTAAATACTTTATTTTATCTTTACGTATTTTGAATTTTAAACCAATATCATGCAAAATACGTCGCAATGACTCATGAGATCCAAAAATAATATTTTATCCACCAGAACTTTGTTAAGATTTCCAAGAGTGGGATATTGTCCATTGTCATAAAAATCCATCACACTGCGACGCGCAACTTCCTTTTTAAAATCTTCCAATCCCGTTGAGGCCGCAAGCCTGCTACCAATAAATATATGGATATCGTCAGTCCTGCTTCCAATAAATGTACTTGATTGAAATTCAATGTTTTGATGTATTCTGGATTGTCACGGATTTTTTGGAAAAACTTACAACATTATAAACTATCATTTTTTCACCTGCCTGCAATTCCTATCGTTGATATTAGATCACACAATATGTAATTACAATTACACCGATTAAATAAACAGAGTCAAAATGACATTAATAAAGTATAGGTATTAAATCGAAAATAAAGTAATGGACTGGTTTTTGATCTTATGAAGTCAATACAGTACTTATTACTAAATGTGGAATCATTAATTGTTTGCTTTTATAGTAAGTAGTATGATATAAATAACAATGGAATTTCCAAAGGGTTTAGTCGCCTAATTCACGGGAATAACCGCCAATGGAATTTCTAGATTTTGTTTTGCAGCGTGTAATTATTAGGTATCTTCTGAAATATTATTTTTAGAATCCTGTTTAATGTATTTTCGAAAATAGGAATTTACGAGGGACGTATAAATAATAAGAAATGAAAAATATAAAAATATTAATAATATAACGGTGGAGTGCCTTTCGAGTTTGGGTTTTTCGGTGTTTTGACTGTACGTTAATCCCCGTGTGAAATTTTGGGAGTGCATTTGGTATCTGTTCGACTATAGCTGTATTTTTCATACAAGTTTCCCTAATATTTTCTTCATTTAACCCACGACTTACAATAAAATACAAATAAATTGAATATTTCTGATCGTATCCGAAAACTAAAAACTGTTTTAGAAAGGTGACAAAATACTTAATTTTTTTATTAAATACAAAGATTTTGGACGCAAACATTGACCTAATATAAAAGTTTAAAAAATGGATCACCTTACGTTTTTTCTTACTGCATACAATACATTATTGATAACGAAAAAAAATACACACCTTCATATTTTATTAAACAAATGTATTATAAACATTATTATCAACTCATTTTCTTGTCGTTCCGTGTAAAAATAATTAATAAAAAAATCCCAAAATTAAAATTTATTTCAAAACGCGATTCGAAACTTTGGTTTCATAAAGGTGTACATTTTACTTCTTTTGTGGTTAGTTTTTGTATTTAAATGCAAATGGTGTTCTTTTCTCTTTCTTCACCTTTTATATCATATTTCTCACTATGATAGTAAGGGAGATACGACCATTTCTGAGACCTACGAGTATATGAGTTGTCCCTTAAAAGGGACAAATAGGCTCTACGAAATTAAAATATTACAATTTGAGGTTTTACTCAAGTTAAAAATAAAAAAAGTATTATTTTTCAATTCAATGTAAAGAACAATTCTAATAGACGTATTGAAATGTCAGGCGAAGCCGGGTAGTAAAACTAGATATTATTTATGAACAGTTATCTTATTACTGAGAATTTTAATTGCATTTCATCTCGTTATTGTAACTGACTGCAGAGACTGGGATCGTAATAATTTTATAGATTTATGCAAGAATGACATCGAACAGTCATCCGCATCTGCAGTGTGTATCTTTCTACCTATAGAAGTAATTTAATACGTTCAGGAAATCGGATGACATTGGAACTTGGAATGAGAATATCATTTACTGTTTCCTGTTTTTCCACCACATCTGGTTTTGTTATCGTATTTAAAATAATATTCCCTTAACATTGTCAACATAGCATAAATTTTTTCAATGTTGTTTTTTTACTACCTACAGCTGTAAAACTCAAAAATAATTTTTGTAACATTCTTCAAAAATCTAAAACACAACACCCAGAATTGTATCCGCAGATAATATAATAAAATTAATGTGATTCTGAAAAGAATTCATATTGTACTCTTTCAGATGGCGCGAGTTAAATTTTTTTAGGGAAAAAACTTTTTATTTATTTTATTTTAAATGCACATTAATAGTTACATAACCAATAATAAACATACATTATATTTTGTTAAGTAATAATAACATTTTAAAATTGTTTAATACATATTCAGTTTAAAAATATCCATCTCAGGGGACAGATAATTTATTACAGAATCATTATTCCAAGCGTTATTAATATTCCAATTATATTATTTTTCTTAATTTTATATTAATTTAATATTTATTTATGTTTACATTATTTTCCTTAATTTTAATTATATTATTATTCCAATCGTAGGTTAGTTCTGCATCTCGGAATAGCAAAATTTCTGTGCCTGCGCGCTCTTGTGAAGTTGTCGGGAACATAAAACCAATTTTTTGTGTTTTTAGCGATCTGCAGTCGCGATTGGCAACAACGACAATATATCGACAATATCAATAAATCCTTTATCGATAGATCGTGCAAGATACCCTGACCAGTTTTTATATGTATAGTAAAAATCTGATTTTATTAACTATTTGAATAAAACTCGAAGACGGCAAGCTGGCATCAAGCGGTAAGCAGTTTTTTCTTCTAACGTAGGTACGCATCGGATGGACCGCATCAAACAAATTTTAGAATTCTTTGTGTAGTTGTGTTTTGTGTTGTAAGTGCGTTCACTGATCCGCGTCAAACGGACCGCACGCATCCGACCTTCGGTAATTCCAACGCAATTTCTGGGAGGGGAACCCATTCATATTATATCCGATGACGTAATCCGCTCACCACGAAAATCCGAACGCTAATGTTGAAAATCCGAATCCAAATAGCAGTTTTAAATATATTTTTAACATTATCTCCGCACAGGAGGCCCTGAGAAAAATAATTCCGCTCAGGGCCCGTGTCATGGGGATGCTGTTATTTATTTACTTATTTATATCAATATATTACAGTTTTTACCTTATTATAAACATTTTTGCATAATATATTTTGAATTTTTTTTTACATATTAACATTTCATTATGTTGGGTATAAGGTTGGTTTCAGAAGGTGAAACTGTTGGTTGGTAAAATTGTATGTTTCGTGAACATCTCACTAGGAGAACCTGTGCTGAGGTGTTTACGTGTTTATGATTAAGTGTGACAAGTACAGGTATTTATGTGTTGTAGTAGAAAGTTAGTTTTTTTTCTTTTCTTTTTTTTAACATTTTAATGGTAATTGTACATTTTTTTTTTTACAGTGAATAACTGCACAAGAATCTCAACTGCTTCCGTCTGGAGCCAGTGAGACTATGGCATCCCCAATTGGGGTATGTTGTGAGGCTGAAGGTAGTGGGGAGGGGAAGGAGGTGGGGAAGAGGAAGGTTGGGAAGTACCTGGCTATTCAGATCTGGTCACTAAACACGGCTAAAGCCATTTTCAAGCAACGTTTCAATTCTGAATGGTGGTCTTACACCAGGGCGATACTGATAGTATCTTCCACTCTGGAACATGCCGCAAATATACTATATATTATTTTAAATGAATTAATTGTGAAATAACACAAATTAATCAAATAAAATTTATTTGCGCATGCCGGGTTTGAACCCGCGACCTCCGGACTGTGAGTCAAGAGTCTTACCCACTGGACTACGGAGGTCGTCAAGATTATTTAGAAGAAAAAAAAATAAATACACATAAGGTATATATATATATACATATACATATGAATAGTTGGTAAATTCTTGAAAGACATTTTTATTTATTTTATAGTTTGGTTATGTTTGGTTAGGGATTAAAGTATTTTGTATAAAGTGAAAATCTTGATTTTTGATCCAGGCTGTGTGGAGGATCTTTTCAGATAATGAAGGAGAGGAAGTTCTGGATAAAAAAGGTATGAAGAGAGGGTAGGAATCTGGAGTCAGTGTGTCCAAGGATAACGGACGAATGAATCCAACCCTCCCGCTGGGGTGCAAGGCGATGTTCCGAGAGAGTCCTGTTGGAGAGATTAAAAGGTCTCCCTCAACTAGTCTCTCCATATCCGCTATGCAACACAGTTGGTGGGCAGACGCATCCGCCGCTAAGACCCGGACAAACCTCACTCCATCAAACGGACACCCCTGTTAAGTCACCAAACGTAACGAACCACTTGGAGTGACCGAATACAGTGGACGCATTACCAATCACCGCGCTACGCCTATGAAAAGATATTGAAATTTAAATATCTTTGATAATACTATGATAATAAAAAAAAAGATGAGCTTTGAACGTTTTTTAATCATTTTTTAAAATATTAGGTCCTTAGATATGAAATTGGCGTTTTGTATGGGAGGAACATAAAGTCGATTTTTTTTAAATATAATATATTTATTTAATCAAAGTATGTACCATTGCTATCTATGCATCTCATAGGTAGTTCATCGATCCTTTTATTAAAAAAAACCGTTCGGACGGGAATCAATAAAATCTTTGAAGGCGGTTTGGACTGCCCCATCGGAGTTGAATTTTTTCCCTTGCAAGAAGTTATCCAAATTTCTAAAAAATGGTAATCTGTTGGGGCAAGGTCCGGAGAGTACGGTGGATGTCTTAGACATTCCAATTGAAGCTCCTCTAATTTGTTAGCCGTCTGTTGTGCAGTGTGTGGTCTAGCATTCTAACGCGCGTTTGTTGATTTGCTTCACTCAATTCGTGAGGTACCCACCTTTCAAGCTTATTCACCTTCCCAATTTGCTTCAAGTGGATTAAAACAGTTTTATCACTAACACCGCAGCCTGCAGCTAACTCGGACGTGTTTTGCGATGGATCCGCTTCCACAATAGCCTTCAATTCTTCATTATCAACTTTGGTCTCCGGCCGTCCACGGGGCTTGTTCTGCAGGTCGAAATTTCCAGAACGAAAACGTTGGAACCAAAACCGAACGGTGTTTTCTTTTGCGGCACCGTCGCCATACACATCATTAATCCTCTGCAGCACTGGTGCCACGGTGGAACTCTACTCGTAAATAACGCGATATTTCAAGTTTTCGATTTTGTGAACTAAGTGACGCAAAGAAAAAAAAAACAATTAAGGAAAAACAAATGAATTATAATTTTCGAAACACAAATACATGAGTAAACAGCGGTATAAATTTGAATTTGGAATTCCTAACCAAAGAGAAGATATTTGAGATCAAATTTGCCAGTACGGCAAAACGCCAATTTCATATGTAAGGACCTAATATAATATAAGATAGTTTTGAAATCATAATTTAACAATCTTCGTACTATTTTTAGTATTTTACTATGTCGGATGTTTTCCAAGATGAACTCTGGACATCATATACTATACACATCTACATTATTATTACATCAATATTGGTCATTGAGATAACGGAACTCTTAAAACAGAAACTTAGCAAACCAAAAGTACCTAATCATTCGTTCAAATATTGGGTTAGTTTCCCAATATTTGAGCAAATGATATACGAGTATATTCATTGATTAATTCATAGAAATACCCACACTTCCTTTTATCATGAAATTCTTGGCACAAATATCATTGATAATTGAAACAAATAATGAATATTGTGAAGGTGATATACCTAAATATTAAATCATTTTATTCCAGTAATTACGACTTTATAATAATGATCGGTAATGTTTTCACATTTTTCTGAGAAAAGTGAGTATTTTCCTAAACATAAACTTCTAGTTATTAAGGAAAACCATTACAAAGGAGGGATTAACTTGGAAAATACATATTTCACTTACTTACACTTACAACTTACCACAAAGATGTTACATTGGAAATGTCCTTCATTGGTCACACAATATCAAATTCCTAAATAATCACGAATTTGGTTTTTAATGGATACTTTTTGAGTTGAAATCTAGTTAGAAAGTAGATGATACAATATTAGAATAAGTATGTAGGTAAGAACTACAATGCCGTTATATTGAGAGTCAATTAGAGTGATTAGAGATCGCTAGATATACCTACATAGAGCCGGTATACCAGTTGCTTTTAAGCTCGGCTTGGTTGGAATGTCAAGCTTAGCTTGAAGTCCAGTAAATTTAAACGTCTTACATTGCATCAAATGGGGTAGTTATTATTTTTTCGTATGTTGTACCTTTCGGAGGCCTAGTGAATAATAAATAAAAAATAATTGGAATGTGTAATTCACATGCAATAGAAGTGAAACTAGAAAGTAGCCAGATGTCGCTTTCTTTTGCCTGTGTATTGCAATTTGGTTTAAGATTGGATATTTATTTACAAATGTATATTTTTTTTATTTCGTAACCTCCGTCCGCTGGATTTCTCTGGCCGCTGAGATTTGCGACGCACTATGGGACACGCTCCGTGAGGCGCGAATTTACGCATTATATTCCGATGACCAGTAAAAAACGTAGCGGCCAATGAGCGCAGACCTATCGTCATTTCCGTTTTATATCTCAACCAATAGGAGCCTTGAGCGCAGTTTGATGCTTCGCAGGTGCTGTATTGCGTCATTTCCGTTTCACTCTAACGGGGCTAAAGAAGTTTCACTTATACAGGTCGACGGACAAGTATCCGGGTCTTCAGAATAGATATCACCAATATTACTC
The DNA here is from genome assembly GCA_917880885.1 of Limnephilus marmoratus. Taxonomy (NCBI): domain Eukaryota; kingdom Metazoa; phylum Arthropoda; class Insecta; order Trichoptera; family Limnephilidae; genus Limnephilus; species Limnephilus marmoratus. Next base: position 18,821,864 of record OU862921.1, on the reverse strand, counting down.
TTGCCAGTATTTTCTATGATTTTAAGGGAAGGGTGTGTTTATTCTTTCTTTGCAAAAACAAGTTACTGTCATCAGTTGATTTTTGATAAAGATCCCCACTTCAATCAGCATCGTGCAATTGTAAATAGCATTTGTTTTGCTGGAGTCAGTGCATTATTCGTACAATTTGATGAACTAACTGAACCGCTGAAAACAAACAGTTCTTATATTGAAAATCTCTCTTATAATACCTTACCACACTATTTTAGAATGGCTTTCAATTAATATCATCGTCATCCTCATCGCTCATTGAATATACATAAGTACAGAACATACTTGACATAATATTTTAGGAGGTGGATTTGGGTACAGCGCGCGCCACCTCAGGTACCATTTATTGGATAACCAACACCTCTGCCATAGGTCACCCCAAGTGGTTTGCTACGTTTGGTGACTTAGCAGAGGTGCCCAGGTATACAGGGTGACTTTTGTTTAGGTCTTGGCCCACCTACTGTGCGTCGGTCCGGAAGAGATACTGGTTGAAGGTTTGACGTCTTTTGACTCCCACGACTCAATGCCTTACGTCACACTGGGAAGGACGGATTCATACGTCCGTCACTCTTAGACTAGACACATTGACCCCAGATACCTACCCAGCCCTCATACCTCGTTCCTTCCCAGAACTTTATCTCCTTCCTTTCCCTACCCTCCACACAGCATCCCCAAAGATGACAAATGCCCTGAACAATTTTTTTCTGCATAGAGCTAATAATGTAAAAAAAATACTGATCAGGCAATTTTCGCAAATTTCGATGAAACCAAAGTATGGAATTATTTATGTAAATATCAAATTTGACATCGTCACCGCTAACGCCTCGCCGTCTAAAAAATGAACTACTTCGCGGCTTATCAAGGATTGAGCTGCCGGTTTTGCGAGCTTAAATTTGAGCGAGGAAGTGGGAGAAGCGAAGAACTGAAATACTGGGCCTTTAGTACATCGCCACTGCATGACTGAATGAACGGCAGCTATTTCGAGCTGAAAGCATCATCTCAAGTGATGTGTTATTTACCGACACTAATTGAAGATGCATGTGCTAAATACTGAGAAACCGTTGTAGTCTGGCAGCATCAGTGGTAAGGCGGTACCAAGCAGGTACTAATAACAACTAACAACGGCGCTTTATCTGATCTACATGATGTACAGAGCCCACTACTCGGAGTTCATGATTTTATCTGGAAATGGGTTTCCAAGAAATGTTTCCCTAATTACTGTTGAATCACTTGGGAAAACTTTGATATAGGTTTGTCCACTGGTTTAATTTATGTACCTTAGGGTAGGCACATTTTTAATAAGATTAAACGCATCAACTTCGTTTTGAAGCATGTGTGCACCGTGCAGTTCACACGCGGTAAAAGTGAAAACTTCAGTAAACTAAACTTCGAGAGAACGAGACGAATGCAGACTATCAGGAGTAGAATAATTTTAGGGTTTATTTATTTATAGTAGACCCGGCCACACGTTGCTGTGGCTAACGAAACATAACGCGATTACCCAACTTTTATAAAATCCACACCACCCGCTTGCCAGCTGCCCGCTGCCTGAATTGAATGTTTGAATTTCTCGGCCTTTCTCTACTATAATAAGCATGTATTATACATATAAACCTTCCTCTTGAATCACTCTATCTATTGGTGAAAACCGCATGAAAATCCGTTGCGCAGTTTAAAAGATCTATGCGCACATACATTTTGAGCGACTTCATTTTATATTATGTAATGATAATGTTGCTACCAAGTTTAAAAATTATTTTACATTTTATTGTACGAAGCACTGCACAAAGATAGGCTACAGAGCACCGCACAAAGAGGATACCGATTAGCCCATTTCATTATCTCGCAGGCTAAAACCAGAAATGTACTTGTTTGTCTCTTTTTAGTGACGCTCGTTTCCGTTTTATCGAGTTTCAAATCACAACGGAGCTAAAGAAGTTTTCTCTTCAATAATTTATAGATAAATGAGGAGGAACCGTTTGTTCTGAAATTGGTTGTAAAAACGATGAATAAATATATGTATACAATTTGGGAGGTGGGTACGAGTATCGCCGCCACGGGAACCATTCATTAACCAACACCCATGCCACAGATCACCCCAAGTGGTTCGCTACGTTTGGTGACTTAGTAGGGGTTTCCGGGTTCATGGGTGAGGTTCGTCCAAGTCTTGGCGGCTGATGCGTCTGACCACCAGCTGCATGGCAGGCCGTGGCAGGTGGTATTGCGAGAGAATGGTTGAGGGAGTCCCTTTGACTTATCCAGCCGTACTCCCTCGGAACATTGCTTGCACCGCAGTGGGAGGGATGGATTCGTCCGTCACTCCTGGACACACTGACCCCTAGATTCCTACCTACCCCTAATATCATTTTAATCCCCAGAACTTATTCTCCTTCCCTATCCTAAAAACACCCTCCACACAACAACCCCAAAGATGACACAGGCCCTGAGGGGAATATTTTACTCAGGGCCTCCTGTTTGAGCTAATGTTAATGCAGTGGTTCCGACAAAGAAATATTGTTTAATTAATTTATTTATAATGGATAACCACAAAGTTATAGCTACAATGATTATGTCTACAATTAAATAATTTCTGCTTATAATTGGATAGAAATATCACAAAGTACTTATAAAATAAGTATTAGTTTGTATTGGTGATGCATTACTAATATTACTCCGGATATTACGACACACAAATGATGTGCAAAATTGTGCTGAGAGTGGAGGTTCACTCTGACAATTCGTTTAAAAGACTCTTTCCGTCACCTTCCATATTCCGTTCAAGATGGTTTCTCTTCTGTCCAAAGATTTTCAAGCTTCTGTCTAATGAAACGTGAACTATCACGAGAAATATGAGATTCTAAATTAACTAATTTTAATTTTTCAGAGATCAATAGGTACCTACCTTAAGGTTACATGACAACTCAGAATCAACCTAACTCAACATCTCTTTAAAAAGTCATTAAAAGTTATGAAAAAAAAAAAATTAAAAAATTCCTTAACAACCAAACCTAACGTATTTAACCAATTTTTTTTTTTCATAACTTTTAATGACTTTTTCAAAGAAGGTGTTAGTTGAGTTGATTCCAAGTTGTCCGTACCCTACCTACCTTCCTTCATAACGAAAGTCTGCAATTAGGGAACGTACCCATACTACGTGACCAACTTTTTGCAATTTTTAACCCCCCCCCCCCCCCCCCCGGTGACCAAAATCCTAAGCAACCCGCCGCTCATTTGTATGGAGCGTGACATTTTGAAGACCCCCCCCCCCTAAACGTGTCACGTAGTATGGCTACGTTCCCTTAGATTCTCTAACACACACTTGACTAAATAAAATATCAAAAAAATGCGGTAAAAATTTTCAATTGGTTCATGTTCGATTTTGCGCAAAAGTTTAGCGTAAAACTTGAGTCTTTCTTGCAAGTTTTGAATCAGCCGCTCAAAATAAAAAGGCTGGTATTATGTAATGAGTAATGACGTTATATACTGTAGACGCGTGGTAGAAATCTCAAAGTGGGAAGCCAACAACAAGACAATTGTAGAGTACTCGATTACTAGTTCTAGTCAGTGTTGCCAACGTAGGCGATTTTTCGCCATTTAGGCTACTCAGAACGAGAATCGGCGACGAAAAAATCTAAAAGGCGACTGGTCGCCCATTAGGCTACTTCAGATACAAGCATACATCCTAACATTTCGTATAAAATCTCGGAAAAAATACTTTTGAAGTAATATTTTGTGCATTTATTTTGAACTATCGTTTATTTTATGTACCGAAACGCATTCCTTGAACAATAAACTATCGATAAAAACAACACTACTTGTGTTTATTTGATGAATTGACAGGTTTTTTTAAAAGTTTTTGTGACCGATCATCGACTGTCCTTGACATGCTTTGACAGTTCAATTGACAATCATATTCCGTAGGTAATTAATTTAAAAACATACTGGTGCTGCCAGGTGAATGAAACTTTTGGCGGTATCAAGAATACTGTTGGCGTAAGCCATTCTGACCTTGTTCTTTATACAGTTTCTTTATACATAAGGGTCAAAATGGCATATATATTTTTGCATTTTATTTATTTCAAATTGATATTTTGGCGTTTGGGCTACTTTATGTATGAGAAACGGCGATACTAGGCCAAGCGCTGTTGGCAACACTGGTTCTAGTACTTTAGTACTAAACTGCCACGCGTCGAGTAATGTCGTGTCCTACCAGTAAGTAAATTGCATTAAAAAGCGCCAAAATTCCCTCCTGTGTGATGAGAAAATGTTTCCATTACACGGTAAACAGTAGTAAAAGCGAAGGAATAACATTTCATTCGTAAATACATGCAAATTACTTATTATTATCGTTTATATAAATAATACAATTGCTTTCCGCCCAAAGATTTTATGCGTCATTAGAGAACTCAAGGTCTACTAAAGTACAGGTCTGGATGCGCAACAGCCAAATTACAAAGTCGATGCCGTCGCTAAGTAAAATTTACTTTCTATAATAATAATCTAATGATTCTTTAGTTACTTGCCTGCGGTAAAACAACATACAAATCAGCAGAAACAACAAATACAATAACAATCAACGCCATTTGCAAACTATCGTTGTTCATTATATCTTGAAAATGTGACACCTCAAAATTCGACTGGTGCCCAGGCCTCATACTTTAGTCGGCCTTGAGACAGTATTCGACGGAACTTTTGAATTTTGAATACGAAAATGCCGCCCGCGTTCTATCTTTTGTTTCGTCCATATGCACATATTCTTTTAAGCGTCTATCTTTATCATACATGAATAACTTTTGAATTAAGAAATTTTTGAAAATCGCTGAAAACAGAAGAGTGTTGATTAATTGCCACATTACATCTTGAGTTTGTGAGACTCTGGCAAGTCTATTTATTTTATAAAACGTCATTGGTATTATGTATTTTTTTAATAATATTTTGAAAAAATATTCTTAATTAGACATAATTTCGCGGTTTGACTTAAATTGTCAAAAAAAAATCACATTTGAAGCGCAACGCTTTTTAAGAACTATCTTTGATGCATTAGGATTCCGTTTTATAAAATACTTATAGTTTCCCAGACAAAATTTTGTTGAAATCAACGGAATATATTGGCTTTACCAAGTATTTTTATATATTTTAAATATCCAATTAAACCGGACACGGCCTTAAACACACATTCAATAAAAAAAACACAAAAACCCTTGAAAACTAACTAGGTACATACAAAATAATGCAAAATCATACATAATCAAATCATGTATTTTTGTTATGAAAATTTGACCACTTAGAAGTATTATAGAGGCTTCAATTAAATATTGCATTTAGAACATATCTTGGCCCTTAAAAGTATCGATCATTTTTTGTATAGGTCTTTTTATAAGCCTAGAAAAAAATAAAGTATTAATTTAAAAAAAAACTTTTAAGACAAAACTTTCCTACTTATAAATCCCTTTTCGGATATGGTTTTATTGTTTAATGTGGCAAATTCAGTTTATTTTATAATAATCGCAAAAATAATGGATATTTATGCCTGAACTTTACAAAATAAAATAAAATAGCGTTGTTATTTTACAATACGGCCAGCAGGCGACGAATTTAAATTTTTCAAAGTGAACCCTATGCCGTCCACCTAAGGACTACAGACTTGCCACGCCCATTTTGTATCAGTTCTGCCCCGGCCGCGACCGCTCAGACTCAGCGTCGCTTGATTCCGTGAAATCAATTTTAAATTTCGTTGTTATGATAATAACCAATACGTAAAAAAGGTGTTAATATTTTTTACAGGCCTTTACGAAATCAACCCGTAAAAAAATCTCAAATACCTTTTCCAATCTTTCGTCGTCGAGTACACGGATGAAACTACTTTGTAATGATAATGGACATTGAGAAAGCAACAGCTGGTCTGCCAGTGCGCCTCTTGGCAGGAGCCGCGCGGTAATGGAAATAGTGAGCGATTTTTTTGAAAAAATTACGTCATCGAGTACACGAACGGGAATGGTTTCATATAACTAAGGTCGATTAGTAAATGAGAAAAAAGCAGGTCTGCCAACCGGAAGCCTGGCACGTTCGCAGGCAGCCGGTGTTAAATTGGGGTAAAAATTAGTAAATTTTACGTCATCGAATACACGAATGAAACCAACGAACAACTATAGTCTAGACTAGATCATCCCATTGAAGAATTTCTTGGTCTGCCGACCAGCAGCCTGGCAGGTTTTGGTGTACGATTTTTTAAAGTATTTTTAATATTTTGAAATTATTTTCATTAACTTTATTATTATTTTTATTTCAATTTGGTTTTCAAAACATAGAATGCCATATTTTAAAAAAATAAGCGATAATGATAAAAAAAATAATTTGAGAGTTCCGAGTGTACCCATCCGTCGGGCGAGTCTTTCGACGCCAAATCACTTACGAAACCTGCCTCGGTGCCCCTCACCGATGTCGCGTGTCCATATTATTGTACAAATTTATAATAATAATAGTCCTTTTAAGATTGCCTAATAGTCCATAGTAGTTGGAAGTTTGAACAACTGCGTTTGTCCATAAAACGACGGAAATTTCCGAACCCCGTCCTTTTCATATCGGTTTCGCTTGCCCTGCTGCATCGATTACATCGAATACAAGATCGAAACCAACGAAAAACTGTAGTCTAGATCAGCGTTTCCAAAAGGTGTTCCGCGGAACCCTGGGGTTCCGTAGAAGCATCACAAGGGTTCCGCGTTCCGTCCGGATTATTGTAAGGATCATTACAAGGAAGAAACACAAATCTCTTCTCTTATAAAGAAACTTGTCTTCTGGATAGAATGTGTTGAACAGAAATAGTACCAATTTTTTTCTCTCTTAAACGAGTTTCTGGAAAAAAAAGAGTTGCAAGTAACCTCAGATATTGAAAAATGCATTTACTAACATTTGATGGCCCTCAAGAAATCTCTGGAATAGTATTTTCCTGAAAAAAACCTGCAGGACTGGGTACAGAATCCATTCTTAGTTCACAGGAAACGTACAGCAACAGAGTACAAGACTTTGATATATATCAAATGTTCTTCTTCCTTACAACAAAAGTTTAATTCAGAAAAAACTAATCTGGACGAGTTTTGGATTGGACTTAAAAACGAATATCCAGAAATCGTCGAGAAGGCTATCACAGTTTTGTTACCGTTTGTTACCACTTACCGGTGTGAAACTGATTTTTTGGCTTACGCTTACACAAAAAACAATTACAGAAACAGACTGGATGCAGCTCCAGATCTTCGTATTCAGCTGTCTGACACAAAGCCTGATTTCAATTCTATTTTAACAAAAAAATTAAAAAGATATCACTCTTCACATTAATGTAAGTTTTACACAAAACTTTAGATCTTTCTTTTCAAGGTAAACATGAAAGTATTCAAACTACGAGTTTATCTTTTTCTTATAAAAATAGGGTTCCGCCTAGAAAAGTATGATTGATAAGGGTTCCGGGGCGAAAAAAAATTGGGAAACGCTGGTCTAGATCATCCCATTCATGACTTCCTTGGTCTGCCGATCAGCAGCCTGGCAGTTTTTTGTTTACAATTTGTATAGTTTTTAATTTATTTTAAATTTTTAATAATTTATTGTCAATGTGTTTATTATAATTTTAATTTCAATATGGTTTTAAAAACTTAGAATGCCAGATTTTAAATAAAATAAGTGTGACAAGTAAATAAATTTTGAGTGTTCCGAGTCATAATTATAGATCCCTGCGTAAATAGCACCGCGCATTACTTATTCTTATTTTTTCCTTACAGTATTTACTGTAAGGCGGGGGTTACACTCGTAATTAAAATTTACGGATTACATAAGATTTTGACAGGTCACTCACAGGAGCGTTCACATATGCATCCGACTTTTGGTAATTAATGATCACGGAAGTTGTTCGGAAGTTCGACCTGTGTAAATGCTCATGCGACCGTTTACATATGTAAATTTATTTGCAGTAAGATGGCTTCCTGTCAACAACGACCTGCTACTGTCAAATTTACGCGATTTTGTCAATAAAGACGAAAAGGCCACTATAAAGTATTGAAATAGATTGTGGCTTTAATTAAACAATTCTCCACACACTTTTGTGCCATCAAAGGCGGCAATTAATTTCGTTTCATCCGAATGACAGCTACCTGACATCTGCTGACAGCAACCGACTTCGAATTCAAAATTTCAAATACGTAAATGTTAAAAACAAAAACATTAAGTTGGAAAGGATTGGACCGATAATTGAATAGAAGGATGCTCATTTTCCAGAAAACTTAAATAAGTGGAAATAAATACTAGTTTTGTAAGAAAAAAGTCCTATGAAAACAATTGTCTTTTAATTTTTGACATTTCGCAAAGGTGCGCGGCGCATTTCGGAACTATTTCTTGCGGAAGTATCTTAGCTTATCAAACTGATTTTATAAGCTGTAAGAAGGCTGGAAATTCGCGCGGGCGCGATTAGACCTGTCAAAAAACTTCCGAAAGAATAAGTTCTGTAACTTGCTATAAATTACGTTAAGTGGCTTTTGGTGTCGTTTACATTGGTAATTTGGCCATAAATCGCTTACAAGAGCGATTTACAGGAAAAAATTTACGAGTGTAATCCCAGCCTAAGGAAAAAAATAAGATATTTGGATATTTATCCGATTTAATTTCATTATTTCCGCGTAAAAAATTACAAGAAAATGGTAAGTGACCAACCGTGCAACAAATAAAAATGTAGTTATAAGGAAAAATGTTAACGTAATTCGTCATAATATATTATAATATTCCTTAGGATGCCTTGAAGTTACAAATTATACTCAATTATTCTTAAATCGATTACTATTTATTCACCTCTTATATTTAATAATAATAATGTGACTTAATCATCATGACAATTTTGTTTTAAAATTATTCATTTCCTATCCTTTGCTATTGAAGTGTCTTTTTATAAATGATTTCGTGATCATTTATATTATAATAATATTAATTCACCAAGATGATTGTAACAAGAAGCAATGTGTATCTCATAACAGTGTTAATATCGCATTTCAAGATGCATATCGTGTGATGTCATGTACTTGGAAATAATGATTTATTCATATGTATCGCATAATATATAAATGCGCATTTATTCAGCTGTTATTGTTTAAAATGGTTCATATGTATTTATAATTAATTTTATTCCGTCTATAAATAGAAATTAAACGTACGGGGCAGTATCAGAATTAAATAATAGCATTTCCAATAACATGTGTTCTCAATAATGTCCTCTGCGTGCTAACTGTATCCAAATTTCTAAACAATAAACAGTGTTAATCTTAAATGACCTGCTAGGTAAATATGGTCATATGTATATATATTATCTGCCTGTACATAATATAAATAAATAATGATACATGCGTAGCAAATCTAATTAATTCGAGTGTATACGGGACATTCTGGACTTACTTTATTTAACCAGGGATTCCTGACATTCATTATTTGTAGTAAAAAATGTAAATGAAATTTTGATCTCCGGTGACTTTTTAATGAGTTTTTTTTTCAAATTTTTTTTCTTCAAAACCAAACAAAAAAATTTCTTTCGCATGTCACTGGTCACCCAGCTGAGTAATCGAATAACCCTCACCCCGCTTCCAACTGTCCAACGCCTATAATTTTTTTATGTTTTTGTAGAAAAAAAAACAATAAAGCGCAAAAGTGTCACGTGTGAAGTTTTTCGTTTAAGTTTACAAAATAACAGTGGTTGAGGCCGGTCAGTGGTTGAGTGGGCACAGCGCTTGGGTTCCACCCGAGCGTCGCGTGTTCGCTTCCTCGACTGGCTGTCCTCCATCACAACACAAGCAATATTTTCGACTTTCTGTGGTGGTAGTAGGAGATTTTCAAAATTGTTGGGTTAATCGTAACCCGGGAATGCTTGTCTTTCTTTAAAAAATTGAAAATTAATTTAAAAAAAAAAAATAATGAAAAATAAATTAAAAAAACAGTTGTACAAATCTACCTAGAGCACTGGGAAAAAACATGATAAATATCACGGGAAATGATTTGAACCAGCAAATTATTTTGGTAATTAAAAAATAATGAAGCTGGTTCGTGTCTTGTCCAGTGGCGGATCGTGACTTTTGGTTGTGCTAGGGTGATAATATAAAAAAAAAAATGGCATCATGGATGTTGTCGTATGCGAAAAAATTTTTTTTTTCAAAAATCGGTGTTTTGTATGAAGATTTTTCAGGAAATCGGTGCGGCGCAAAAAAACTGAAACTTCCTGAAATTTTTCATACGAAAAACTAATTAAAAAAAAAAATTTTTTTTTTCGGCTACAACAACATCAATAATGCCATTTTTTAATATCAGCACTCTAGCACACCCAAAAGTCACGAGCCGCCACTGGTCTTGTCTGGTTTGTATTCACTCCAGATTCGACGTAATGTGGGTGCGTGTCAATCTTGCCAGTACGGTAAGATTTTACGCGTGTCTATACCGCTCACCGAACCTTAGCGTTTCAGATACGTCCGAACTCTTCAAACATCTAAGTAATACTATTGATGACCTCTTGCCCCGCTTCCCTACGGCAGAGTTTCTGGTCCTGGGGGACTTCAATGTTCATAACGAACCTTGGTTAAAGTTCTCAGGACCAACGGACTCGGCTGGACGAGAGGCGGAATCCTTTGCCCTCTGCCATGGACTGGAGCAAATGGTTCAGGGGCCGACAAGGGTTCCTGATGTCCAGACTCACCGCTCCAATCTGTTAGATTTGTTTTTAACCACTGTGCCACACGGCTACAAGATTGACGTCACAGCGCCTTTAGGATCGTCCGACCACTGCCTGGTGACGACGTCAATCCCCGTAACCTTCAGACCGCCAAACGAGCGGCTGAAGAGAAAAGTGTGGCACTATAGATCAGCAGATTGGTTTGGTCTGCGGGCACATTTTAATGCTTTCCCGTGGTCAGCTGTCTGTTTTCGGACCTCGGATCCCTCAAGATGTGCCCAGGAAATTGGTGAAGTCATCACATCCGCGATGGATGGCTTCATCCAATCCACTGTTAAAGAAACTGGTGTGGGCTCAAAGCCGTGGTTCAGTCGACAATGCTCTGAAGCAGTGCGACGAAAAAACGCGGCTTACCGAGCCTACAACACATCTCGAACGTCCGAAAACAGAACAGAATATAACAAAATGGCAAAGGAAAGCAAGAGGATCATTAATAGGTCTAAATTCGAGCACGACCTGCAGATCAGTAGAAAGCTTGCTGCCGTGCGGGCAGGCAGCCAGCACGGCAGCAGAGCGTTCTGGTCGCTTGCGGGCTCAATAGGTCGCAATTTCTGCAAATCCAGTCTGCCACCTCTTACCAGACCTGACGGCTCTCTAGCAAATACCGCCGCCGAAAAGGCTAACTTATTAGGCAAAATGTTCGCGGAAAACTCGACCCTCGATGATCAAGGTGCTACCCCGCCGTCGGTTCCTCACTGCGGTTTTCATATGAAAAAGCTGAGGATCCGGCATCGGGATGTACTCCAAGTCTTACGAGGGCTTGATATTAATAAAGCTAGTGGGCCTGACGGAATACCTGCCCTGGTATTGCAGAGGTGCGCTGCAGAAATAGCTCCAATTTTGACGAAGCTTTTCAAAATGTCCCTGAAGTCTGGCTCTGTGCCCTCTGGTTGGAAAAAAGCGATCATTCACCCTATTCCAAAGAAGGGTGACCGCTCCAACCCAGCCAACTACCGCCCCATAGCGATCACATCAGTTCTGTCTAAGGTAATGGAACGTGTGATCAACGACAAACTGCTCACATACCTCGAGAAGAACAAAATTATTAACGACCGTCAATACGGATTCCGGCGGAACCGCTCGTGCGGTGATCTTCTCGCGTATATGACGCATGTTTGGGGGAGGTGCCTGGAACGTTTTGGTGAGACCCAAACGGTTGCACTGGATATTTCCAAGGCCTTTGACCGGGTTTGGCACCGAGGGCTTGTCAACAAACTGCTTTCTTACGGACTTCCCGCATCCTTGTGTAAGTGGATTACCGACTTTTTGAGGGAGAGGTCGATTCAGGTGGTTGCTGACGGTTTCACCTCTTCTTCGCATTCGATAAATGCTGGCGTCCCACAGGGATCGGTTCTGTCACCGACTTTGTTTCTGTTGCACATCAATGACCTCTTGTCATGTGCACCGATTCATTGTTACGCGGATGACAGTACAGTCCATGATAGCTTTTTGTTTGACAAGCCCCCAAAGGGCACACAAACTCCAATAGCTCGGAGGGCTTTGAAGCAAAGAATGGACGGTTACCTCGAGAGTATTTTCTCTTGGGGTAAGAATAACCTCGTCGAATTTAATGTTTCAAAGACCCAATCATGTTTGATAACGTCTAAAAGGGATCGAAATGAAAATCTAGTCTCCTTCAACGGAAGCAACCTTCCGAACAGGACCTCCATTGATATGCTTGGTGTAACTCTAAGTGACCAGCTCAGGTACGGGGGCTCCATCGAAACCAGAGTTAAGTTAGCCTCTCAGAAACTGGGCGTACTGTACAGGGCCCGCAGATACTTTAATAGTACCCAACTGCTAACCCTGTACAAATCGCAAGTGCGCCCCACGGTTGAATTTGGCAGCCACCTCTGGTCTGGAGCTCCAAAATACCTGTAGCGGCTACTTAACCCGCTCTGCAAAATTTACCGCAGCGCCACTGACCTCCACAGAATTAGCTGGAAGATAAGGCATACCTACCTTAGCATGGTAGTAACTGGCGCATCGTAAATAAACACCGCCACCTAGGCGAAAGACCTAGAACGTCTGGCGGTACCGTTCAAGTGCCCGCAGAAAGTTCGAGCGATTTCTCACCTTTTCGTGAATTCGCCGCATTACCTACCGCGAGAATTAATTACTTGCCACGGGTATATAAGCCGCGCTCGCCGGCTCGGAGCTAGTCAGTCAGTACCTCAGTATTCATTCATCGGCCGGGCAAGCAACACAGAACGAGCAGTGTCGCGACTAAGTACCTGCCCGCGCGGGGCACGGGCCTCGCGCTGTCAACCGTGAACATCAATTTATCCAGCGTGACACAGGAACATTCCAGCACCTTCGAGGAACCTCTCCGACTACCATCTCGACATGAGATGTCAACCAGCACCCTGCAACGAGCAGCTACCACAACCACCACCGGCAACGCGCCATCATCCAACATCCTGCAACGAGCAGCAACAACAACTGGCAACGCGCCAGCACCCTCATCCTGCAACGAGCAGCAACCTCATCGCCTCTCAAGGTTCCTTCCTGCGTCACGTGTGTGCTCCGACCCACTGGACACACAGCCGCCATATCCCGTCAACACGACGTCGATCGACCGCCTGGACCAAGGTCTCGTCTACACCGCCATGGTGTAGGGTAACATGCCGGCTCCCTGAAGACCAGTGATCTTCACCGCCGTAATGTCTTGACCTTCATCTTCACTCACCACGCAGCAGCGTCACTCCACTCCGCTTCCGCTCCGCATCGACCTCCGCTACGTAGCCACAATAAAGACTGACTCACACATCGACTGCACGCCTTTCATTTATCTCCCGTCTCTACCGATACGGACCGCTCCCTCATACCTAAAAAAAACCCTTGACTCTGTGCAGAAACGGGCGGTCCGTTTGATAGATTCTCCCATCCTAACAGACGGACTGCAATCTTTAGAGCATAGGCGTCAGGTGGGAATGCTGTCCTTGTTCTACCGGTATTACAATGGAAGATGCTCCGAGGAACTAGCATCATTGATCCCCTCGGCTCCGGTGCATAGTCGGGAAACACGCCAAACACGCGCCCAACATTTGTACACGGTTGACATTACTCACATGAGAACGGGTCGTTTCTATGACTCGTTCTTGAGTTCAACGGCTCGGCTGTGGAACGATTTGCCGGCCTCTGTGTTTCCTCCCTCCTACAACATGGGTCTCTTCAAGACCCATGTTCACTCCTTCCTTTCCTCAAAGAGACCCTCCACACAGCATCTACAAAGATGACATAGGCCCTGAGGGAAATTATTTTCCTCAGGGCCTCCTGTGTGGTGTTAATGTAAAAAAAAAAAAAAAAAAAATTTAATTAAGTATTATTATTTTTTTGCGGACAGAAACCAAAATATTTTCACTGATACTTGTAAAGTTACGAATTTTTTGAACCTAGAACAGTGATGATCAACCTTTTTAACTTGAGGGCCACTTTTATCAAATTTTAATTTGTTTGCGGGCCGTAGGGTGTAGGGTACCCTGCGGCCTTGATATTGTTAAATTGACAGTCGGTCGTGTAGAAAACCTATTTGAATTTTCTAAAACGATAAAAAAACAATTCCAGAACGCAAAACAATTCATTTGTATTAGCTTATACTGACACACTATTCTTAAGACTTTAAAATTGTTATTTTTGTTTTTCAAATATTTTTCTGTAATTTTATTTAATTTTATATAATAGTAAAAATGTAACTATGAGGTCGCTATAAAAGAAGATCTTTAATGTAAAGAACCCGTTAAACAAACTACTAAAAGGTAGTTCATCGGGACTTTTTGTCTTATATTTGTAAAAAATAAAAAAACATATTGAAGAATCTTCAATCGTCAAAAAACCTACTTTGGGCAAAAACGATTTTGGGCAACTGTTGATTTTCGTCGTTCGGAAAGTTAAACAAAGTTTAGTCAAATAATTTTTTGGTATTTTGTAGAACTGAAACCTTAAAAATACATCAAACATAGATCTCTACAAAAAAGCGCCGCGCTGCGAAGGTGAGTTTTTTTCTATACTAATTTAAAACTTTGAAGAAAAAAAGAGGTAGAAGGAAGAAAGGAGTCGGGGAAGTCCGAGGAAGACAAGCCACGATAAAGTCAACCAAATTCAGTCGGAACATGAATGGGCAAGAAGTATGTGTCAAGACCGAGTTGTTTGGCGGTCTGTCCTCTCTGTCTACTTCTGCGGGAAAACGGCATGATGGTTAGTCAGAGTTACATGTTATTATAATTCAATACACAGTACAAACAGGCAATTTAATTATAGTTTAATTGTGTTTAATAGAGAATACCCGCTGCGGGATTATAATTTAATCTGCCCGACTGCTAGTAAACCACCTATAACCTCGGTCAGTGATGAGCAACCGGCGACCCGCGACCCGCATCGCATAGCACAGCATACGGCCCGCGAACCTTCTTGTACTTCCCACGTGGCTAAATAAAATATCAAAAAATTGCGGCAAAGAATATTTAACGGTTCTTGATTTGCAAAAGGATTTAACGGAAAACTTTAGTCCTTCTTTAGAGCTTTTAATCAATGGCTCAAAATAATAAGTTGTTTTTTTTACATATTCTTAAAACGACAAAATTTTGGGGTGTTGTCTTCGACCAAGTATAACAGTCGTGCTTTTCGTTCAGATCTATTTTTATGCATTTTAAAGGTTACCGTTTTATAAAATTTCTTCACAAAAATATAACTTACCGAACGATAATAAATTAAGAGCTTAATTATTAATAAATTACATTACTTTTTCATTACATTTTTCATTATCTTTTTCATACTATTCTTTTTTTCATCATACTATTCTTTTTTTATTACTTTTTTCATAACATTTTAAATAAACTGCGGTATATTTTTATGCCAATATCTTTTTTCATAACATTTTTGTTACTATAATAAGTTTTGGTATTTTATGCCAATCATTCTACCTTTTTTTTCATACTATTCTTTCTTCAAAATTGGTTTGATTTTTTTAACCTTTTTTTGAATCGTTTTCTTTTCGTAAGTTATTTAATATTTCGTAATGTTAAAAGTCGAAATTATTTATTGTTTTGCCTTGGGGATATAAAACTATCACCTGCGGCGCTTCATTTTTGCTGACTTTCGTAATTTTATTAAAAAACATCATTTTACAAAATACAAATAAGTTTGCGACACAACCGACTGCAAAGTTAACCATGTAAAACTATATGCATTACTACCTACCTACGGCCCGCTTAAACATGGAAAATGGATAAATTGACTCTACGAGCATCTTTCAAAAAATTGAAACCTGCTGATCCAGCCAATCTAGGCAATTAGTCAATTATAAGTTTTCTGTGGGAAATTCAATTGTTTATTAGAGACGAACAATAAATCACTTTGGGCAATTAATAGTACTTAGTTAGTTTACCAATCCCGGAAACTCAAAACAAGTTTAAGTATCAGATAAAAATGGCGTTTACTTCAGGGTCTGAATACATGACCTGCACAAATAGTAGATAGTCTAATACAGAGGTTCCCAAACTTATTTTTCTCGTAGACCCCTTTCAAAATTTTACTGATTTCGGTGGACCCCCTGCTGCTACATGTAGATGACTCAAAAAAAAAGTTTTTATTTTTTTATTTCCTAAATTGTTAGTATAACTATTTAAGAATATGTTCCCAAAGTTTTAAATAAACATTTCAATTCGTTCCGCTATTACGAGGGTGTTTGTGCCGAACCGCGTTGTAAACTTGAAACGCATTTTTCTCGAAATGACTTTTTTGGAATTTGTGTACACTCTAGCTCGGAAAGTTTTTAACCAAACATTGCAGATACCTTATTTATATAATTACGCTCTCTGTGAACCGAAATTCGTAGTAATATCATTGTCAAAAGTATTTTTTAATTGCAAAAAAATCAAGGTTTCCTGTTTACACACCTGTAAAAAATTTAATTTCCATTTTTTGGGAAAAGTTAGGTTTACATAGAAGAGACACATGTTCTTAAATTAAATTCAAAACCCTATTGATTTGAGATAAAAACTATGGCTTCCAAAATGCACACAAAAGCTACGTCTGATGATGACGTTCGATGTATAGCAGCTGATGATTTTCATATTTTCCGAGGAAATGCTTCGAAAAATTCACAATATTTTCTTAAATAAATGTATAAAATAACCTCAAAGTTTCAATAAATTATACACATTTCTTCCATACCAAAAAAATCACTAAAAAACCTAGTCCTGTATTTCCCACCTTAATAGAATTAAATATCGAATATGCAAGTTTTACAAAGTAACAGTCGCCGACCTTCTTAAAATACTTCTCAAAAAAATTAAGGGAGGTTTTAAAAAAAGGAAATTATTGCTAAATATTAAGGCTATCTGATTCATAAGCCGACTTAACTGAAAAAAAATTTCAAGCCCATGTACCAACAAAATAGCAAAAAATTAGGATTGCGTGAGAACCATAGCTCCTAAAAATTTGCCATAATTATGAAAATTATAATCTTAAAGCTTCAAAATGCTTTTTTAATGTCTCAATACGACCATTAAAGCCTGTCAAAAATCACAAAAAAAAGGTTTTTTTTTACTCCCTTAATTTTTTTAAGTAGTGTATTATCTGCCTACATTGATAGGTAAAGCCAAGCCAGCCTTGTTCTTTACTATCGAAACCAGATAAATTTTCGTGGACCCCCTCATACAACTTGAGGACCCCCATTTTTTTATCACGCCAACGTAGACCCCCGTCGAGTCTCCCATGGACCCCTGGGGGTCCACCTGGACCACTTTGGGAATCACTGGTCTAATAGATTGAACAAAGGAAACATACACGATTTTAGTTCTGGTGTATTTATTGTACAGCATATTTAACAAAAACCCCAACATTTTACTATAATCGTTGATTATTTGATTTAATTTCTAATTACATATTTTAAAAGGCCTCAGTTTATCTACATGTTAGTCTTTAGTTCAGAGTTTTTGTTCCAAACTTAACATGAAAATGATTTTGCGAGTTAAAAACACATATTTATACTTATGTATATGATATAAATAAAAAATATATAAGTGTAAATATATAATAAATTTACACATATTTAAATAAATGAAGACAATATAAGCGAAACTCAATCGAAAATCTGGAAACAGAAAAATCAGAAAAACATATTGACACCTCTGGGACAATATGGTATCAATATGTTTTTTTTTTGGTCCCAGAGGTGTCAATATGTTTTTCTGATTTTTCTGTTTCCAGATTTTCGATTGAGTTTCGTTTATATTGTCTTCATTTATTTAAATATTACAATTTGAGGTTTTACTCATAAAGTTAAAGTAATAAATATGTGTAATTTTTATTTTTATTATCTATCGAGTTAGTTCATATTACATGATTTGTACGTAAAATAACGTGAAGGTACGTAGGTACATGGTATTTATCAATATTATAATATTTTTATTCGTAACATTTATTTTATAACACTTTTGTTTTTCCTTCGCTTTTCACACTTTCTGGCATTTCACCATACATTTTCAATCAGTTCTTATCGTTTTTTTTTTCATTATATATGTTGGTTGGGTACCTACTGCCGCCAGGGAACCATTTAGTGGATAACCAACACCTCTGCCACAGTTTACTCCAAGCGGCTCGCTGCGTTTGGTGACTTAGCAGAGGTTCAGGGGTGACGACTGTCCGGATCTTGGCGACGGAAGCGTATGTCCACCAACTGCGAAGCAGGCCGGATCGGGAAAGACTGATTGAGAGAGACCTTTTAACCTCTCCGGCAGGACTCTCTCGGAACAATGCCTTTTAGTATGTACTAACACATGATCAATGATTTGTAAGAAAAAATATTTTAATATTTTTGGTTCGCGAAATGTCAATACCTAAAGAGATACGAGACATTTGTTGAAAAGCGAAAAATTATTAAATTATCTTTGTAATTAATCGAAGTATACAAAGCGCGGGAACTTTAGAAATAATTCCAATAAATGTTTTTAAATATCTCTTGAAAATGGCCACATTTTGGCCAGTGAACGCTCGAGGATGTTTGTAAATTGGCCAAAATGTGGCCAAAAAACGCTGCTCCAGTGGTTAAACCGTTTAGGTTAATGACTTGTCCGTGATTTCAGTGTACGTAAAAAAAATCGGTCCCCTTCATCGTAGAAGTGCTCAAGCCGCCACGGATGCAAACACAGACATAAAATAAATCGAATATCATGAAACCGTAGCGCACTGTTGGAAATTTTTCACCTTTGAAGAAAATAGTAAGAATATATGCTTGGCTATTAAAATTACTGACAGTGTGTTTACGTTTCGGTTACCGAGTAACTTACAATCTACCAAAATACCTATACTATAAAATTGTAATCCTTCAAAATTCTCTCACACTCGAAAACATACTGTGAGTTCATAAATGCCATTGTATAAACAAGCTTATCTCTGTACTTTTTGTAACACAATAAACGACCAGAATAATTCGCCACGGTAATTTATTTTAGTCGAGAACAACAGAACAGTCGGCTTTGTCAAGGTCTTCTGTATTGCATAAAAGGATGTTCATCATTTAGTTAATCTCTACATTATGTTCACCTACTTTATACGTTTGAAAAGTTTTGAAATTTGAAATTTTGTAAATATCATCATCATCATCATCACTATTGGCTCTCAACCCCTGGTGGGTCTTGGCCTCCTCAAAAGTCTTCCTCCACTCATCTCGGTTTTGTGCCAGCTCTCTACAGTTTAGAAGCTCCAAGATAGATATGTCTTTTAGGACGTTGTCGCTCCATCTTAATCTTGGTCTTCCAAGGCTCCTTCGCCCTATTGGTCTTGAGTTCAGCAGGGATTTTGGTGCTTGCTGCTTGGTCATTCTCTCCACATGACCCAGCCACAGTTTTATAAATTTTGCGACGTTTAGCTCCTTAAACAAAGAATAGAGCTCATTGTTACAACGTCTGCGCCAAAATCCATCTACTTTTAGATAAAGAAATCAAATACTCATACGCCACCCTATACGGCGTGTAACACACTACAATCCACATTAAAGGATTTTGCCGCGTTTCCTAGGTTGAGTATTCAAAATAAACATTTTGGTCCTTACAAACCTAGCCTTTATAGATTTCATATATGTGAGTCAATATTTTTAAAAGTGTCTTAGAGGAGAAAAATAAGAAAAAGACATGCATTTTGGAAAAAGTAAAAAGAAAAAGTAAAATCAAACATTTATAAATAAATGTCTTTTAAAATTAAAAAAAAAATAGTACCAAAATTTTGGTTTGACTGAGGTTTTTAACCTATCTACCCTATGTTTGGAATCAACCGCGCTACCAACCGATTCAAAGACCGACATATTGTATGTTAGATAAGTGTTTTAATTTCTTCGCTTTTCAGAATAACGTGTATGACCCCGTGTGTGTATGTGTGATTGCCAACAAAAGTTGATATTATAAAGCATCGAAAACGAGCCTGTCTCCCAAGTTTCAGCTCGATCGGATGTCGGGAAGTGGATTAATTTCAACTTCCAAGATTCCACTTCATTCATAAATTCATTCAATTAAGAAAACCAAAATGAAATTCAAAGAGATGTATTTAATAAAAATAGTAAAACCTTTTCTTTCATCAGATAAGATCCGAGAAAAAATCTTTGTACCTACCTGATATGAATAATAAAAAAACTCTTGTTTGTAGCTCAAACAAAACGTTATTATGTATGGAACCACAGAGTAAAGAATATAACCTTAAAATTATATTGACTTTGCTCTCACCAAGTAATTTCTGGATTACTCTGAGATACGAGATAATGGTTGTTAGGAATAATAGAGTACTTTTGTTTTAATTGTGATCGAGATAGGTACTATCATCACCACGTGCGACAGTTAAAGGGCTCTAAAAAAGAAAACAGTAAGTTTATCGCTTTTATATTCAAATCATATTAAAAGTTACTTCCGTATGCGTGTCTCTGTTCTAGAAAAACGTTATTGAGCAACTCGCGGCCCTCAAGCCCATTTCGTGTGTCCCGCGTGCCTTTTCGTACTTTCCCACTTGCCTAAATAAATTATCAAAAGTTTGCGGTAAAGCTCATTCAAAGGTTTCTGTTGTTTTAAAAAATAGTTGGGCGGAAAACTCCAGTCTTTCTTCAAGTCAGCCTCTCAAAATAATAATATTTTTCTTACATATTCTAAGAATTTCATGGTTTAACTTAACTTTCTTGTTGAAATGTATATTTGAGGATTTTAATGGTTTACTAAATTTTGTTTAACTTTCCGAACGACAAAATCATCAGTAGTTGTCAAGTAGTTGGCAAATATGTATTTTTTATGTGTTCTTTATTTCAGAGTGATTCAAATTTACAGCATTCATTTGTTTTGCCTTGGATATATAAATTTGCCGCTTTGTTTTTAGCTTTTTAATGAATTTCCTTTTAAGAAAAGGAATCACCGACTGCAAAATTAACAATGTCAAGCTGTAGGTGTACCCTACCGCCTGCGGCCCGCGAACAAATTAAAAACGTTGGTCATCGTTGCGAGTGATTAATTTTGGAAACGCACCGAACACGTGTCACGATGCATTTTTAGAAAGCAAGTCCAGGATTGACGGATACATGAATCCATCCCTCCTTCTGCGGTGCAAGGCGATTCTGAGAGAGTCCTGTTGGAGAGGTTAAAGTGTCCCTCTGAACCAGTCTCTGCCATCCGGTCTGCAAAGCAGTTAATGGGCAGACGCCTCTCAAACCTCACCCCAAGAACCCGGGTACCCTGTTTAGTCACCAAACATAACGAACCCCTTGGGGTGACCTATGGCAGAGCTTTTTATTGTCTTTTAAAACGCACTGAAGCGTAGTGTCCATTAGTGTCTAATAAAATGATCCCAACTGATCCCAAAGGATGACTAGTGGAAGACGTAAGTGGTCTAAGATACGAATGCAGTTCCGCTGAGTTGTTCCGAGCAGTGCCCTGCTAAGGGAAGATTGCACTGACGATAGACATCCTTCGATAGAAGAAGAAAATGCTTCAATTTCAAAAAAGGAAAAAAAAATGATTCGTTAAAATGTAATTTGGCCGTGTTTTCTCATGGCTGCTTTTGTCACCAAATAATTCCTTGTTAGGCCAATGATTTGTTTGCAATTCTACATCGCAAATGAGTCAGGTTATCCATCATCATCATCAGATAAAATGGTCATGGTTTTAGTCACAGGCTATGATAAGAAATGTGTACAATGACAGGCCTTATGTATAAGAATGCAAATATTTTCTCGCTTATAAGCAATGTTGATATGAGGAAGACAAAGTTGCGCACGCACAGACTACGGATTTAAAATAATAAATAGTCAATAGGTAGAGACCTACTTATTAATTATTCAGCTCTTGTCTCTATTCATTCTAAATACGTCAAAGATAAACCGTCTAATTAATTCTTGTAAAATGCAGTGAATTTGCAGTCAATTTGTACCTCTCACGTAGTTCAAAAGAAATGCAGATTTAATAAATTTACTGATTGCTTTGTACTTTCTTAATGAAATTCAATGAGGTATTATAGTGGCCGACTTTCTTTAAAAATTTTGTCAGTTATTGGTTCATAAGCAAAAAGGCACTAGTGGATTAAATAATTTTTTAAAAGGTTATCAAAAAATACATACATAGTAAAAAAAATAAAAAATATATATATATATTTTTTTTGTTATAGTTTTTTCAGTTTTCAGCACATACTTTACTTTTCAGTTGTGTTTTGAATTCTTCATAACAATTGATTTGTTATTTATAACAAATCTTTCCTCTGCTGGTAATTTAAAAAAAAATACTTCTTAAAGATATTTAAGGGTTTCTTTAAATTTATTTCATTTTCGAAACCTAGATACACCTACACCTTCAAGAAAATCTATATATACATTTAATTGATATTTGGAAAAAAATTCGTTATACCTGCATACTTTCTAAATAAATAATTTTAACATAAGATAGGTTTTTCACATACCTGTGATTTTTGTGTTAATTTTAATGACCCCATATTGCCCAAGCGATCATTTTGATTGTTGAACTTGTTAGATCACTAAGACCCAATTAAAATACACCTAGGGCATATTTAATTATTATTAGCGATTAAGAAAAAAACATTCCATCCCAAAGTTTTATCCCACCACAATAAAAAGTGTGTTTATTTTTGCCATAATAATGTATTAGGCATTTATGATTTAATCTATATAAATACTCCTATGTATTATTAATAACAGGATAGGAATATTCAAAATATTTCCACTGATGATTTTTTTTTTATTATTTCATGAATGTTTACATGTTACATTTTTTGCCATTTTTAACTACCATGGTAGGCTATTGACCGTGTTGTGGTAGTCATGCATGAAATATTATTTTATATTAACAGATAATAAAATATAAGAAGAGGAAAGAAAAAAATATTGCAGCGCGCTGTTTTTACGCTTGCCACTACACCATCTTTTTCCCCCGTACAGCGCCATCCTGCTCACCCACCCCTAAGCAAACCAGGATGCGCCGACGCCTTCTGCGCATCTCCCACCCTCGAGCCGCTACATAAACCACACCCCGCAACAAGGAATGGGCTATATAACAGGCTGCGCGCCCTAAATCAGTCAGTTCGTCTGCAGCTCGCTCTTGGCTAGTACGCTCTCTTAGTTGCGCTTCGTCCTCTGGCACGACCCTCTAAGGAGTATTCTACTACCATAAGTAAAGCACCAACCAGACCCCCGACTGCTGCCTTAGTTGCGCTTCGTCCTATGGTACGACCCTCTAAGCAGAACCACAGTCAGCTTTTGTTGTTCCCAAAGCCTAACGGCAAGGTTCCCTCCGATCCCTTGCTCAGTTAATTAGTGAATTGATACATTGTGACTATTTTTACCATATTATGTGATCTGTGAACTTACTTTCTTAAATAAATAACCTTTTACCAACAATTGTGTTATAATATCATATTTATTTATTTATTTATTTACGCCCTTTACGGGACTTTTACATAAAAACAAAAACATAAATAAAACTAAAAACAGATAAAAATAAAAATATAAGAAATAAGAGTAAGCTAAGAAATAAAGAATAAAAAGATAATTTAAAGAAGATTGAAATAAACATTGGTAAGTATTATTCTTCTTGAAATAAAATTTGGTAAGTATTCTTCTACACGAGAGTACATGTTTGTAGTCACTTTTGAAATTCGTTCTATAAAAGAAATTGGAAAATAGATGTGTTAGAGAAAGTAAATTATTTTGTTTGTTATTTTATTTTATTTTATTTGTTTTTTTAATGTAATATGAAGATACATTAATTGATCAATTCAATTTGTAATAATTTTTTTTTTGTTAATGTTGAAAATTGAGGCTACCGGTGGCAAAAATTGACCTACTACCGCCATCTATGGGGGGTTTGAGCAAACTCCCATGGGCTGACCATTTCAAATTAATGGTGTGAGTCTCTGCTAGGCTTAGGAATCTGCCTTAACTACGAGTTAGGTGGACGCCATATTTGTTACTACCTAGTATTGGTAAATACTTGCAAAACGTCAAATGTATGGTTTTAAGTCTTGAATGTGTGCAGGATTTTTTAATATAAAAATGATAGCACCTGATTATTGTGGCTTCTTTCCTACGCAAAGTTTAACAGTAAAACAACTGCCAGTGTTTTTGGCCCGGTGCATACAATATTAACACCGTTATTTTATACATTTTCTACAACATGTCACAGTGAATAAAAAGTGAAGTTTTTTGCAAAAGGAGTTTATTATTTAAAAGGACCCTAACAATTTTAACATGGGCCTTACGATCCGGATGGCAATCAGAGGATTGCTAAATTAAAAACAAGAACCAGCTGCCAAAAAACAGATGACCAAAATTAAAATACCGGAATGACAAAGATGAATAAAGGAAGACCATGAACCGCCACGGAAATGAGATAAGTGTTTAGTTGCCTTCCCACCCGTTCCCACATCCCTTAACACCTATTTAGACCTGTAGTTTTTTAACAAGATTAATCCCGTATATATCGTATTGTAAAAAATAAAATCACTACCCACGTAAAGTTTTTATGCAAGTCATGATTATCAATTGATGTTTGAACAATAGGTTCTCAATTAATAATTGCCAGGAATATTGTCGTTGTTATCTTTCACGCAGGTAGCTTCTCAAATAAATAAATACGCATTGTCGGAACATATTTTATCATAGCAAAATGGATAAGATCAAGTCTTTAATAGCCAAGAGAGGCGTGATCAAAGGGAAATTGACACGGTTCGCGGATTCTTTAAATTCATTGTCCGCGAATGAGATTAAACTGAGGTACGACCGAATTAAACCGTTGTTGGATCAATTCGAATCTATACAAGACGAAATTGAAATTTTATCAGATGAGGAGCGGGAGAATTCAGTCCAGCGTGAAACATTCGAAAATCAATATTTTTCCGTATTGGCAACTGCCAAGGGGGCGATTATGTCAATCGAGCAGGGTAGGGTCGAGATCAAACTTCCAACTCTCCAATTGAGAGAATTCGATGGAAATCAAAAGGAGTGGGTAAATTTCGTTGAAACCTTTAAAACTTTGGTTCATAATAACAGTTCCTTGAGCAACGTCCAAAAATTCTTTTACTTGCAATCTACGCTGAAAGGGAACGCATTGAAAATAATTGCTAATTTAGAAGTTTCGGAATTAAACTATCTTTCGGCCTGGGAGTTGTTGCATGACAGATTTGCTAATCTCAGGGCTACCGTACATAAACATATCCAAACGCTATTTCAATTAAAAGATATGAAACATGAAGAGCCTGTAGCATTAAGGTATTTAATTGACGAAACCAATGTAAATTTAAAGGCATTACAAATCATCGGGGTCAAAGTAGATCAGTGGGATCCTTTGATTATTTACATAATTTCAAATAAATTAGATGTAGCTACCCGAAAGAATTGGGAACAATATACATTGCAAGGTGAATTACCTACATTAAAGGAATTCATGAAATGTTTATCTACTAGGGCGCAAGTATTGGAGCTCATGAATGTTTCAGAGAAAAAATATTCTAACCTACATAAAACGCAAATAGGCAACAATAATAACAAAAAAGATTCATCGGTATTCTTAGCAGTAAAAGCAAACAATTGCATTTATTGTAATGAAAACGGTCATCAAATTTATTTTTGCAAAAAATTTCTAAAATTAAAATTACAGGATAGGATTGATGCTACGAAATCAATCCGGGCATGTTTTAAATGTTTGAGGTTGGGTCATTAAGCACAGAGTTGCAAGACAAACCTAATCTGCAAAATTTGTGGCAAGTATAGCCACAATACTCTACTACACAGGGAGGTACCTCCGCCGGAGACCTCAAATATGGATGCTAATAACGAGGTTATAGTATCGAATTTTTCTGCATCGGAAAAGGTAGAAAAAATAATATTATTGTCAACCGCCTACATAGGAATTGTGGGGGCCAACAATAAAATGTTTAAGGCTCGCGCCCTGATTGATTCTGGCGCGCAGAGTAATTTTATGAGAGCTGAATTTGCTAATAAATTAAATTTACCATGTGAATGGATAAACAAACCCGTGTCTGGGATCCATAATAATATTACACATATAAAAAGGAGAATTTCGGTGGAGATGACTTCGCTTAATACTGATTATAAATGCGAAATATCATGTCTGATTTTACAGGAAATTACAACCAATTTACCACAAGTGACAATGGCGAAAAAAGAGTTCAAACTACCACCAGGACTGGAGCTGGCAGACCCGAACTTCAATATAGCTGCACCCATCGACATCCTGTTGGGCGCGGAGAGCTTCTGGGAAATGCTAAGCAACGATAGATTGAAACTCGAGTCAGGACCAACGCTTCAACGTACGCAACTGGGTTGGATTGTGTCCGGTCCGATAAACGTGTATCCCAAACAAAGGCCTGTATCAGATTTTTGCAGTTTATCTATAAATAAGTTGAGTCATCAAATAGAAAAATTTTGGAAATTAGAAGAGATTAATTCCACTAAAATTCAAACTCAAGAAGAAAAGGCTTGCGAAGCCAGTTTTGTTAATACTCATACTAGAGAAGATGACGGTAGATATGTAGTAAGTTTACCGCGTCGGGCATGCATTGATCAGTTGGGAAACTCATTGCTCACTGCCGAAAAGAGATTTAAAAATATGGAAAGAAAATTTGTGTCACATCCCGAGTTGAAGACACAATATGTAAAATTCATGCGTGAATATGAAGAATTGGGACACATGGAGGTGTGTGACCAGTCAAAAGGGGATCGTGAATCCTATTTTTTACCGCATCACGCTGTAGTGAAGGAATCCAGCACTACTACTAAAGTGAGGGTCGTTTTTGACGGCTCCGCCAAAACCTCAAATGGAATTTCCCTCAATGAAGCCTTGATGACAGGACCTGTTATACAAAAGGATCTATATAACCAACTATTGCATTTCAGGAAACATCAAATAGTCATGACTGCCGACATCGAGAAGATGTACCGCCAGATTAACATGTGTGAAGATGATCTTGACCTGCAGAAGATAGTATGGCGCGAGTCGCCACAGGATGTGCTCAAGCATTATCGTCTGAAGACTGTGACTTCACCACTAGGGCGAACTGGGATAACTTTGGGGAAGCGCTACGAGATACGCTAAGGGATTTTCACCACGTAGCAGCTACTGATCCGGATAATTTGGGGAATTTTTTCAATAAGGCGGTTGTATCTGCTGCCAACTCGTCTTTGGGAAGATTAAACCCAAAGACTAGTATTAGGACGCCGTGGTGGTCACCTGAGCTGACTTCGCTGAAGGGGGCCTACAAGAGGGCCTACAGGGCGCTGGGGCTGTCCAGGAGTGGCGGCTGTACGGAGGAGGAGACGGTTGCACTTCAGGCGGGCCTCAGATCTGCCAGGTCGGCCTTCAAACGGGCTGTTCTCCTAGCGAAACGAGCTGCTTGGCATAATTGGGTTAAAAACGTGGGTAACGCCAACCCGTGGGAAATCCACAGCGCGATTGAAAAATCCGGGAAAGGTTCTGACCGATATTTGTCAACAGTAATTGGGATAACAGATGGGAGGAACGCTGAGACAGTGGATGTGGCCTCCACACTCGAAACACTATTGGGTGAGTTAGTTCCTGTAGAATCAGTAATTGGGGAAAGTGACCACCATAAACAGATAAGAAATCTGTCACGGCTGCCACCTAGAGTCCTCGCCCAAGAGGATAACTTCATTAGAGTCACTAAGGCAGAAATTGATGTGATAATTAAGGGTTTGGGTCCTAAGAAGGCACCAGGGCATGACAGGCTCAATGGCGTAATAGCGAAGCAAGTTTGGGTCCACGCCAAGGAGGAGCTCTTCCAGGTGATGGACACGTGCTTGAGGAGGGGAGTTTTCCCCTCTGAGTGGAAGCGTGGCGTGCTCCGGATTATACCTAAGGGGAACGATAAACCACTCACCGACATCAAGGCCTACCGGCCGATAACGCTGCTTCCCGTTTTAGGCAAGATCCTGGAGAAATTACTGAGGGAGCGGCTCCGTCAAACCTTGTCCCCGGCCAGTGACCTCCAGTTCGGTTTCGTCCCCGGGAAATCCACGGTGCACGCCCTGTCGTATGCGCTTGAATGGGTGAAGGCTTGCCCAAAGAGGTATGTAGTTGCAATATTCCTCGATATCACTGGTGCCTTCGATCACGCCTGGTGGGCAATGATACTTACAAAGGTGAAAAACAGGCGGTGTTCCAACTTACTGTTCCAAGCCATCGATGACTACCTCTCTGATCGTACCATTACGATCAGTTTCGGTGAGTTTTGTATCCAGAGGGAAGCCGACATGGGATGCCCGCAGGGCTCCATCCTTGGACCCGACCTGTGGAACATCTCCTTTGACGACTCCTCCAGGTTACCCTTGCCTGAAGGATGTATCGCTGTCGACTACGCTGATGATAAGTTGTATCTGGTCGCTGGGGACAGCAGAAAGGAAGTGGAGAGTAAAGGCAGTGAAGGTTTGCAGATGTTCCTGGACTGGGGTGAAAGAAACAAGATGACCTTCGCTCCCCACAAGACCAAGGGCCTCCTGATGAAGGGCTCTCTTAGTAGAGCAAGAAATCCTACCATCAGAATGGGAGATTCTAACATCCGCTTTTTTGAAACAGTGAAATATTTAGGAGTTACTCTAGATCGATCGTCCTCTTTTCTGGCTCACGTCAAAGAAGTATCCAGCAAGGCCCAGGCTCTCTTCTTGAAGCTGAGGAGACTCTCCACAGCTGAGTGGGGATTGCGTAATCCGGCTCTGCGAACACTATATAGGTGCGTGTACGTGACGCAAGTCTCGTATGCCGCCTCTGTGTGGGAGCACCGCCTGGACAATTCGCTGATTCTCTTAGCTCTCAGGCGAGGCCAACGAACCCCCTTGCTGGCACTCTCTGGTGCGTATAGAACCGTTGCTTCGGACGCTTTACCCGTTTTGGCTGGCATTTTGCCAATCGATCTGGAAATCAGGGAAGTGCTCACTAAGCAGAAATTAACCAGAGGAACCCCGGCCACTCACCTAGGCGTTGTTCTGACACCGGGCGGGCCGGGGACTCTCCCTGGGCTGCTTCGTCAAATGAGGGATCTGTCGCTCCAGGAGTGGCAGGTCCGTTGGGATAGAACGAATAAGGGAAGATGGACTTTCTCCTTCTTCCCATCAGTTAAAGTCAGAATGGAAGGGGTCTTTCTCAAGTTGGACCACCACATCACCCAGCTTCTATCCGGCCACGGGGAATTCAGGGGGAGACTTCATGCCCTCTCCCTGTCCCCTCACCCCAACTGCGCCTGCGGGTGCACGAACCAGTCGGCGGAGCACATTCTGTGGCAGTGTGAGATAATGACGGACGCAAGAGAGGAAATGCTCGATGGTTTGGACGTACCAATCAGACCAGTGTGGAACACTGATCTGGTTTCGAACAAGACGAATTTCGAGTGCCTGAGGAACTTTACAAGGATCTGGGTTGAGAGATGGCCTGAGCTTAGAGTCGCTGATTAGTAGATTTTGACACCAGGTGTACTTGTTCCTGACTTACCACTGACTTTTCTTGCTTCTATTCTTTTACAAACTCTGCCCAGGATGTACAGTTTTATTTATTTATTTTTTTCATTTTTATGTTTATTGTTTGCATTTATATTTTATGTTTTTTATGCTTTTACATTTTATGTTTATTTTTTTCTGGATTACACAGGCCCTGCGTTATTCAACGCTCATGTTTATTTTATGTTTTCTTTACTTTACATGCTTATGATTTATTTTTCGTTATTTGGTGCAATTAAACGCCTAGCGATGACTCCCACACGCTCTTGTTTATTTATTTTTTTTAATGTTTTGCGGTTTTCTACGCTTATACATATACATTTCTTTTTAGTTATGCTGTACTATGAGAACTGAACTCCGTTGTTCGTTTTTGTACCGTCCTTCTCCCCATATAAGGGGTTGGACCCTGGACCGTGTCCCCGCCTACGTACCATGGCCGGTCATCTAGAACTGGTGGAGCTGCACCTGTTTGCCGCGCCACACCCCGTGACATGAAGAGGCTGGGGAGAAGGCTGAACGACATCCGAAAGCTGTCCGTCCCGCCTCCGGCGACCCGACGCTTCTCTCCCTAGGGTCTTCTTCATGTTTTCCACTTACTGTCGTCTAGGCACCACCGGCTAGCTGGCTTAAGGACGACGCTGCCGGTTGTGGGGAGGCCGGACAATCAGCCTCCTTCACTGTCTCGGGGACTGCCGGCAGCCAGGTTGCGGTGACACCGGTTCTTATCTGTATATATGTTATTTTACTTGTTTCCTTCTTTTTAACGTACAGTGCTCGGTGCCGCCCGCCGGATTATGTATGGTCATGTCTCCCGCTGTCATGAGCTAATTACTCATGACGGCTGCTGTCATTTTGATTACTTTATTTTTTTGTTGATGTTACTAACAACTTGTTCGACTGTCCATGAGGCTCACTGCTTTTGCATTGACACCTCCATGGGCTTTAGAATTGTAGAGATTGACCATTACAGTACAGTCCTGTAGGCGCGCCCGCATACCGCCACCTAACACAGTATGAGGGGACATTGAAGGTCTAGATTCGTTACATTAAAAGTAGAGCCATTTATTCAAAAAAATTAGATTCTTGCGAGAACTCCGAAGGGGCGACCATAAGTTGCCTATACCGGGGTGGGACAGTGGTGGGTACTTCAATGAAGACTGTGACTTATGGGCTGGCACCTTCCTCCTTCTTGGCCACGAGATGTTTAAAGCAAATTGGTATGGATAATAATTTAATTTTTCCTAGCACTAGTCGGGTCATAGAAAATGACTTCTATATGGATGACTTGTTAACGGGAGCAGATGAGCTGGAATCGTGTAAGAAGTTAAAAGAAGAACTGATTAGCATCTTGTCATCTGCGGGGATGACGTTGAGGAAGTGGAGGTCCAATGCCTTGGAATTGTCAGCCGAGTCGGGCCAAGCTAATTGTGCCGATTCAGACAATTCCGACAAAATTATTACTGACAATCCAAAGACTGAGAAAATATTAGGATTAACATGGAACAATGAATCTGATTACTTTTCTTATGTAATAATGAAGCCATCAGGTCCAACCGAGAGCAAACGAGAGATATTGTCTTGTATAGCATCAACCTTCGATCCATTGGGACTCCTAGGACCGATAATAGTCATAGCCAAATTGATAATGCAAAGGCTGTGGCAGTCCAAAGCAGCGTGGGATGATCAATTAAATAATGAAATATTAGCACCCTGGAGGACCTACCTGCAAGATTTAATTCAGCTAAATGTGTTGAAAATACCAAGAAAAATTATTTGCAAGCAAGCAAAGGAGCTACAGCTACACGGCTTTTGCGATTCGTCTGAGAAGGCTTTCGGAGCCTGTATTTATATGGTGTCAGTGGACCACAGCGGTAAGTGGCATTCACATTTAATAACATCCAAATCAAGGGTAGCACCATTAAAGTGTATTTCACTGCCTAAGTTGGAGCTGTGTAGTGCTGTACTACTGGCGAAACTAATGAAAACTATAAAACAAGCACTAAATATAATGGAGATCAACACATATTATTGGTGTGACTCTACGATAGCGCTGTGTTGGCTGAAAGGTCAACCTACTCGTTGGAGCACTTTCGTGGCTAATCGAGTTGCCGAAATACAAGAACTGAGCGATCCAGATCAATGGAGACACGTATCATCATCCGACAATGCAGCGGATGTACTGTCAAGAGGAACTACTGCAGATAAATTGATAAATTCTACAATATGGTGGAATGGACCAAGTTGGTTGACTGACGGAGTCAACGATTGGCCTATATCGAACATTTCCTGTTCAAACCCTCCGGAGCTCAAGAGCAAAAATATTCTATTATCTACAGATATTCAAGAATGGGAAATATTTGGAAAATTTTCCTCATTTATCAAATTGAAAAGGGTTACAGCATATGTGCTGCGGTTTGTGAATAACTGCAGAAATATTAAAAGTAAAATTTCGGGTAATTTAAGTGTAGCTGAACTAGAGGCAAGTTTGAATTATCTACTGAAATCAGCTCAGGCACATGCCTTTCATAAGGAGTTGAAGACATTAAAAAATCAAGGAAACGTCAACAAAGATAGTAACTTAAAATCCCTTCATCCTTTTTTACGTGATGGTCTTATACATGTGGGCGGTAGACTAAATTTAGCTACACACCTATCGTACCAACAAAGACATCCAATTATATTGCCAGCTAAGCATAAGCTGACCGAATTGATTATACGTCACTATCACTATGTAAACTTGCACGCAGGACCTCAAGCCCTATTAGCTGAAATAAGATTAAAGTTTTGGCCTATTTTTGGGAAAAATACTGTTAAAAAGATATTACATAAGTGTATTGTGTGTTTCAGGTGTTATCCTCGTACTGGTAACCAAATCATGGGCAACTTACCGAGCGAAAGAATCACACCGAGCCGACCGTTCGCTGTCACGGGGGTCGATTTAGCCGGACCGATTCCAACCAAAAGTGGGCCACTGCGGAAGGCTCCGCTCGTGAAATCGTATTTATGTATTTTTGTCTGTTTTTCCACAAAAGCGGTTCACTTGGAATTAGTTTCGGATTTATCTAGCAATGCTTTCTTGAACAGTTTAAAGAGGTTTATATCCCGCAGGGGAGAACCTGATAAGATCTTTTCCGACAACGCTAGCAACTTTCGGGGAGCCTGTAACAGGCTCAAGGAGCTGTATACCAGCTTGAGGGAAAACAACGACAAAATTCAAAATTATTTAGCCAACAGAGGTATAGAGTGGAGGTTCATAACCCCTCGAGCCCCTAGTCAGGGAGGGCTGTGGGAAGCTGCGGTCAAGTCAGCAAAATTTCATTTGTATAGAGTCACTAATAATTCTGCTTTAACCTTTGAACTTTTGTATACTTTAATTTGTCAGATTGAGGCCTGTCTAAATTCCCGTCCATTGACTTCCTTGTCTGATGACATCCACGATTACCAACCCCTCACCCCAAACCATTTCCTTATAGGCACTAAATCCTCTATCATTCCGGAGAGAGATGTCCGAGCCATACCAGACAACAGACTGACCCAATATCAGAGAATCCATGCGCTAATGTTATCCTTTTGGTCTAGATGGAAGCGAGAGTACTTGATGGAACTACAAAAAAGGACTAAATGGCAAACCAGTAATCAACGGGCACTGCAAAAGGATGATCTGGTTATTCTGAAGGAAGATAATTCACCTCCACCATTATGGAAAATGGCGCGAGTCATATGTGCACATCCCGGCGCGGATGGTTTAGTACGAGTGGTTACCCTGAAAACCCCTCAAGGAATCTTTGTCAGGCCTATCACAAAGATATGTCTGATGCCTCTGGATCCGGAAGCTGAACCTGTAACGGACGCCCCGGACCCCTCCGTTCAGTCCGGACACCCTGGACGGCCATGATGAATAAATTCAAAAAAAACCTTTTTAGGGTGAAGATATTAAAAAAAGACCCTTTAAAGGTACCAAACTCAGGAACAACATGACGACCTATAAATTGATGACTCACCCCGCACTGTGGTGCTTATCTCGTGGACTGCACCTGGAGCAGATCAAAACAAATGAACTTGAAAAAAAAGACAATTGTGTTGTGTTCTATTATAATATTATTTTGTGTTGAATTATTATTTAAATATGTGAAAAAAAAAAAAATTTTGTTTTGGGTTAATTTAAGTTTATGTAGTTAGTTTAGGTTAATCACTTTAAAATCCAACTTGTGAATGTATAATTTTAAATAATAGTATGATAATCAGTGCAGTATTGTAGTTTTAAAAAAAAAAAAAGTTTTTGGCTGCTAATTTAATAGGTTAAATTATTTATTGGTATTGGTACAGTATTTAGATTTAGGAATTGTTTTTTTGCCTTGGTAGTCTCCTTCTGTTTTTGTTGTTTTCTTGAAGGCTTCATAAATCCATAAAGTTGATTTATGAATCCCGTGGCGGCCGACCATGTTGAAAATTGAGGCTACCGGTGGCAAAAATTGACCTACTACCGCCATCTATGGGGGGTTTGAGCAAACTCCCATGGGCTGACCATTTCAAATTAATGGTGTGAGTCTCTGCTAGGCTTAGGAATCTGCCTTAACTACGAGTTAGGTGGACGCCATATTTGTTACTACCTAGTATTGGTAAATACTTGCAAAACGTCAAATGTATGGTTTTAAGTCTTGAATGTGTGCAGGATTTTTTAATATAAAAATGATAGCACCTGATTATTGTGGCTTCTTTCCTACGCAAAGTTTAACAGTAAAACAACTGCCAGTGTTTTTGGCCCGGTGCATACAATATTAACACCGTTATTTTATACATTTTCTACAACATGTCACAGTGAATAAAAAGTGAAGTTTTTTGCAAAAGGAGTTTATTATTTAAAAGGACCCTAACAATTTTAACAGTTAAAATTAATATTATTTGTTTTTTATTGTAATATTAAGCTCTCATGTGAAGTTTGAAGAAATCTCTTTCCTTTTCAAATATCCAATGTTTGATACGGGCTTTAAAGAGAGATTTAGAATTATGTGACTGTATATCGGCACTCAAAGCATTATACATTTTAGGAGTGATGAACCAGAATTGTCGTTGAGCGATTGAGGTTTTAGTTTTAGGGACCACGCAACCCAGGTTTGATGAGATAATATAATATCGGTAAAACAATATCGTTATAAAAAAGTCATCTCGACAGAGGTTTGCATAATGCTAGAGTGTGACCTATTGGTTAAGATTGGTTGAATGGAATTGATTATGAACACTGAAGACATAAACTGAAAGAGGTGTGTTGTGGCGTGTCCGTGACCCCGAAGTAAGCCCAATTGGTCCTTACTTCAGATGAAATAATTCAAATATTTTTCAACTCAACTTTCACTCAACCAATGGCGGCACGTGGCCTGTCTCATTTAGAGTTCAATCGGAGATAAACAGGTTAGAAAAAAATTGACGAAAAAAATCTCATAGTTGACGCGCACTCAGCCAGCTAAGTAGATTGCCAAGATTTGCAGGTCTACAAATATTAATGTTTGTTTTGAATGAACCTAAGGCTGCGTATACACATGTGTGCCGAATTATGGGAAAGAAGCGAAGCAACCGCAAACGGCGCGAAACGCCGCTCACTTCACTTCGTAAACGCACTTACAGAAAACCGCCACTGCTCTCGCACAGGATTTCCTGGTGAGAAGGGCACAGTGTTACCCATAATATAACAACGTATTTTTAACAGAAACAAATTTAAAAAATATCGAAATTCTGTCACAAGCGAGTATGGCCGTCGTAGCCTTGGTGTCGAAGGTCTTATTGTCGACGACATCAATTATCTCCCAAATTGGTATGGATCACACTTCTACGGTTTATTTATTCAGTGATTATAAATACGTAAGTTAATCCAATGCTCATACAACACTGGCGTACGTACGTCTAACCATTTTGTTTCAATAAGTTATACCTCTGTGCGATAAGCTTTAGTTTATTATTGCCGAGTTTTATTGAGTCTGAATGAGCTAACAATACTCGTTATTTTGTTCTTAATAATAATCAAATAATTTCTTAGAACAGGTGACCGCATAAATACGATATGGAAACACATAGGTATACTCAGATAAGTAAGTTTATTGCTGACCAACTGATCACATAAAGGGACAGAAAATTTAAATATTTGACCTATAAATCCAAGTTTTTCTTTGTCAGTAAGAACTTTGAAGCGATATCTCGGGGTTACTAAAGGTCTTGTTATAGGGCCTGGCCTAAATATATTCCTTATGTGTATAGTAATATATTCGTATATGACCAAACAATGACTTTCGAGTGGCTCTCACGCGGTAGGTTATGCAGAGTTGATAGGTCAAGGAAAACGTTTTTAGACGCCCTCTTATCTCCACTTCCTCCAATTATTTTGTTTGAGGCCTATCTTCATCGTACGGATTACCGCACAAGAGTTCCAACTGCTCTCAATGGTCTGGAGCCATTGGATTGAATATAGTAGGGAGGGGAAGGAGTTGAAGAGAAGGAAGATTGGGAAGTACCTGGCTATTCAGATCAGGTCACCAAACAGGCAAAATCAATTGAAGACAATTCCAGCAACACAACGTTTCAATGCTGAATGGTGGTCTTTCACCAGGGTAATACCTTCACAGTGTCTATGTTGCTTTCTTAGAACCTTGTACATTACTGCACCATGGGACTGCAGATTTGTCAGTGGTATTGAATAATATACAAGTTCTCAAATCTTTGAATAATTTACAAAACTCCTAGTCCTGGTGATTAGATTAAAAAAAGTTTTATAAGTATTACTGTTAAGTCCGCGGATTGTTGACCTAATTTGATTCATTTTTCTGTTCATAACACTGTAAAATGTGAATATTTACACTTAGAAGATTATGTCCCTCAGTATGACTGACCACTATGATTAATCCCAATAAATGAATAACTGCGGTCGATAGGAAATTCACGCCCACTGTTCACAAATTTATTAATATCTCAAGTAAATTAGATTGCACGAAAAATACTAACCGCGTCAGGAAATAATAATTGTTTTGAGAGAATATATGCGGTCAATCTACGGATTATATTCAATTTGCCGGTACGCATTTCCGACAATATTTTGGGTTAGTTTTTGGCTACGACTTTTTTGCCTAAGTTTCAAGGTAAAATACCCAACCATAATATTATGTCATCGGTATCCAGTTTTGAACAAAATAATATGTCCTCCATTGCGGTTTCTCGACTGCTCTCATCAATTTTCTTAATCCTCTTGCTAATCTGGCTAGGGAAAACGTCTGTTTTTTTTCAACAAGCAATGCCACCATGATAGATGATGTTTGAATTAGCATTTAGTCGTGCCACATTGTCATGACTAGCATTGTCTCACTTGGGTTTGGACATCGTGACAGTGATGTCGGCCGCATTTGTTTTGCTTCTAATATATTCAATGGGTTAATTATAAATTAATTGAAAAGTCAATGGATTAATTACGTTGCTTGAAATCCCTTAAGTCGTGTTTGGTGATCAGATCTGAATAACCAGGTATTTCCCCCACCTTACCTATCTTCTTCCCCTCCCCGCTTACCTTAAGCCTCACAACATAAATATTTTATTAATTGCAACTAATTTGATACATAGGCTATAATGTTACACAATAATCGTAAGAGATTACGAATCAGTGACATAAAAATGTAGTTAACAAAGCGACGTTAATTTTTCCTTTAAAACGGAAGTGAGGCACCTCAAGGTAATATCGAGATACATACTCTAACAACGACTTGTACCTGATATTTACCTTAACTCTAACTAGTTATTCCAGAGTGATTGCTGTGTTTATTTACGTTTCACAATATTACGTTAAAACCTGTTTATATGGATCAGCAATTGTGGCCACCGTATTTTAAAACCTTTATTTAACTCAGCATTTATTTGTCTTGTGTCCTGACATGAGACATCTCACAATGACATTATTTTCGACCGTAAAGACTGCAGAACAGAGAATAAGTTAAGCTTGTACCAGTTACGTAAGTTTCAAATATTTGAGATTTCCGTCTTCTTCAATTACTTCCCCAAAATTTCAGAAAGATAATCTGGTATTTATCCCCCACACGATGTGAATAAGATTTTGGAGTTTCTCCGAAGATAGTCAAACTCCTAAATAGGAGAGAAGAAACAGTAGATGTACTCTCTCTCACTTATAAAAATTCTTGTTTACTGAAGTAATAGTCGAGTAAAACGAGAGAGGCATGATTACCCAAAATTAAAACAAAATTCAAAATAGGATTGAGCTCAGTAATAATATAGGTAAGGGTTTGTTTTGCCGAATATAATCGTAAATTTCATTGAAGATGAAATGCAGAGTTGAGGACGTTTAAATTGGGCTCTACAATCTAACTACACACTATAAAAGCGTAAACGAAGTCACACTCAGTTCCATTAATGGATGAACGATAAAAGCGTTTAATAAACTATTCGTCATGGGTCATGTCTAATGAAAAATATCCTAGTTTTTGGTTTCGTCCTTGGACCTAATAATAACAAAGACAGCGACAGGGTCTCCTATATTGTTGAATAAATTTCCGTGTGGACATAGGTTTTTTCTTGACGCTGCTTGATTTTTGTTTATAGCTGTTTTTTACACTTCTTTAAATATCCCGTTACTATTTTTTTAGATATTAAATAATATCTATTCAATTTCGACGAATTTCCTCTCCGTTCCCGCCCTCTCACGGATCAATATATATATTTTTTTAATTTCTCTCCGCAAACAAGCCTCGAGTACTTTTGTAAAAAATCCATTTTACTAGAAAGGGCTACAATAATATGTATTTGAGTTATGCTCGATTTTGTAATCTCTCTTTTACCGTTTATCATTGACTGCCGAGCAAAAATGGGCGTTGTCCAGTTAAAATGTTAAGTACCAAAAATAGTAACTAATATCTGAATGCTACTGGAAAGGGTAAATTAATATTTTAAGAGACACGATAGCTCCGCGATTTACGGGGGGCCCTAGTGACCCCCCTTCGGGTGGCAGGTCCGTAATTTTTAGCTTCAGGTTCGTAAAGGTTAACCGTGTTTAACTCAATATTCTAGCAGTATTGTAGGTTCGTGTAGTAATACAGCTGGCTGTAGTGTGTACTTTATATGCCCTCTCTTCTACTTAATATATCTCTCATGTCCCATGTAGCGTACGACCTTCGCCTGGTCTCTTGTCTGCCCTTGTCGGTTTGTTGATAACCCGTTACGAAGATCAGCTCAAAGGTTAGTTTGTTCACGATTGCTGACATTGCTGTTATACTATAAATTATTTATTTTATTATTATTACCGTAGGTACTACTTTTTAGTTAGGTTATTTAGCTTCCACTTTAACTCACCTCAAATAAGCAGGTAGGCTAATTACACTTGCATGGCTCTTATTTAAATAATGCATTGTAAGGTTAGGTACTATAAATCGTACTTACTAAACTACCACGTCATATCCCCAATCTCTGAAGTTATTGTAAATGGTTGAAATTAATTTTGTCTGTTATATAATACGTATTTAAAATAAATGATTGCTTGTTTATTGACAACAAAACTCCGATTAACTGTTTTACAACTTTAGCAACACGTGTTCTGTACAACGAAAATATTTTATTTAAGATATTAAAATATTTAGTATTTTTATTAAAGCATTTATTGCGAAACAAAATATTAAGGAAAAATAATAAAAAAGCTAATTACGTGGTTTGCTGTTTACGATAAGGTGTGAATATCAACTTGTAGTCCTGCCAATGAGAGGAGACTTGATAAATCACAAAAATAAGCAGGAATCAACTAAACTATGTTACGTGAAGCTTTATATTGTGTTTTATTGAAATCTTTTTACCCCCCTAAAATTGTATTTTGACTGAGACTCAATGAGATTGAGTCCGGAGTTCCCCAAGGTTCCATCTTGGGCCCAACCTTCATTATTCTATAACATAAAAATCTTGAATATGTTGTTTTCTTCGCTGGGGTAGAACGACATGCCTTTGTCGACAATTGACTTTCAATTGAAATATGAAATGATATTATACAAAACAAGGTAGAATATTTATTTGTAAGCATTCAACTGGACCAAAATTGAAATGTTCAAATACGATAAAACCAAAAAAATATATTGCTTCCCCCAGAAACTGTTTTTTCGTGCATCTCTTCAAATACGACCTCCGGTAAGTAGGTACCAAATAAAAAGAAGTCATCGACGTTTTTATTCAAATATTACTTAAGAGCGTTTAACCAGCCAGCGGCCGAAAATCCACATTTCGTCGAAAGTTGTTCTTACGATCGTGCAGGGCGGTAACAATAGGAAAGATTAATTATTCTCCGTACCAGCTTTATAAAATTATAACTCAATATCGATTTTATTTCATTCCAAATTTGCTTTAATTTATACCTACATCCAAAAACGCTGAAAGGCGTGATGATAAAACTATTAAAATAATGAACTTTTTGTAATTATTTTTTGATTATAAGTATTTATCATTTTTCAATAATGTCTACATTTAATAAGAATGTTAAAAAAATCTGAAATATATTAGTTTGTAAGTGCGCAAATAAATACACAAATGGACCAATTTTCGTCAAGAAACACATGTATGTATATATTTTTTAATGATTTTATTTTAACTAAAAGTAAAATTCTAAAACATGCGATACCCAGATAATGTATTGATTTATTTTACTGCATGATTATGTGATTTGATATGGGTGTGGTATAATACAAAATCTTTTTTGAAAATTTAACAAATCTGCCAACGACCATTGTTATAACCTTATTATACTAAAAATAATCATTTTTTCTCAAAATTTAAAACACGCGAATGCTAGATAAAAAAACAATCTTTCGAAATCCATTTATATTTTTTGGTGGAAAAGAGTCAATACGTCTAAAATCTGATTTAAAAATGACATATTTCTGGTTTTCTCTGGTAATACCCTCCTAATTAGAGGTGGGTAAGTTCTGCATTTTACCGGAAGCCTCCGAGACTTGCCTCCTCTTAAAAGTCCACGGGTTCTAGGAGCAGGTCCCGGGTCCGAGTTCTTAGGTGCGGACACTGCGGACTGAGCACTGAATGTTGTTGCGGTGCACCGAACCGGGACGCACGGGTTCAAAGAACTTGGAGCCAGGACCTACTCGTAGAACCCGCACGACAACTCAGAACCCTGGAGCAGGACAAGACCCACACGAGGGCTCGGACCCGTCACCCGTGCAATGTAGGTACATTCAATGGACCTACATTGCACGGGCTTTTATTGAGAATTTAAATAAGTAAATTAGCTGTAATGCTTTATTATAAACTATTATTTTATAATGCACTTCACCCGTTGAGTAACAATACCAATATACGCTCTAATTGAAAATTACTCCGTGTCTAGTCGAATATTCTAAACAATTCCGCGATGACGTTAGGCAGCAGTATACTGTTACGCCAAGCGGTCAGGCACGTGCGTGTTGATTGCCGGCCGGGGCAGGAATGACTGAAGACTGAATGAGGAATGTATCGTGGTTCGTGAGTCGCGGGAGTGGGAGGGAGTGACAAGAGTGGCGGGTGTTTGTCGCGGTTCACGACTCACGTCGCTCGGACCAAGATGCATGGGTTTGTATTGAGCGTACTCGGCGATCTCGGGACTTGTAATTCGAATCTGCGCCGCGGCTTCGCGCTGCGGCGTTGAGTAGCTCGAGTGTTTCACGATTCACGCAGTTCCAAGAACCCGACACTCGCCGAGACTCGCGACTCGTGAGTGGAGTGGAGAGTGTAGCGCTTCGGGGACACCGGACGGTTACTACTACTCAGTCACTAGACTCACTAGTACCGGAGTACCTCGCCTCGCGGCGAACACGGGGACACCCGCCGGCCGGTGGAGGCATCCGAGTTTTTCGGGTTTGGGAATGAGCCCGAGTTCCGGGACAGGGTTCTCTTGGAGTAGTCGATTTGAAAAAGGAGTGGGAGTAGGAACCGCTTCCCGCAAAGGAGCGGATCACATGAGCCCATTCCAGCTGAACTGACACATCGCTACTCCTAATCACTCATCACGGGTGGAATTTGTGATGCGATGAATCCTGTATGTGCCATCTCCATTGATTCGCACACCTGTGAGCAAAAACTTGTTTTTAATTCTGGTTGCGTCCAGTTTTTGTAATAACAGGGAACTGGATGCATTTTGAATGAATTAAAGAATTTTCATGGATATTTAATTTATTACCTTAAATTTTCTTAGTTAGTATATAGGCAATACCTAACTACCTTCGCTGAATAATGGGAAACAGGTAAGATTATACTAACAACTGGTAAAACTGGTTCCAGGTGAGTTTCGAGCGGCTGTCTGCTTCAAAGAGACCTTAAATATATTTGTGTGCATGTATAAATAAATATGCACGTCGGTCGTTAGTACGAAATAAGGTCAACTTCATAGATTTAAAGGGCGCCCCGAATGCCGGGCATCGCTTCGTGAAAGCAGCGGATGCTAAGTTATTTGAATTGGTATTACACGTTCGGCGTATTAATTTTATCTTACAATGCATGTTTTATGAATTAAAAAAATAATATCTACCGTCAAAAGTTATCTATAAATTTCGCCTATCGCACCGTACATGGATTTTAAACATGTTAACTACTAGTTTACCAGTATGTAAACATGTTTACCGTGAAAAGTGTTTTTTACTTTGTCTCCTGTAGTGAGTATTTTAAAAAACCTAACTAAAACCTAACCTAACCTAACTAGTGATCGACAAACCGGCGGATGGAATGTGTTAGCCATAAGTTTTTATAATAGTTTATCTAGTCTGTAGTTACATAGATGCACGATTGTAGAAATATACTATAAATTTGTTCATAGTAATATACTATAGATTTTTCACAAAAACTGCTCTGTAAAAACATTCAAATATCATTATTAATATTATAATTATTATTGAAGATGAATTGCTTCACAGAATTTGAAAAATTCATCAAATTTCACAGAACTGAAATAATAACAAAACGAGAATAGAACATAACTTTAAAAAAAACTAATTTGATATTTGATGAATTGTTCAAATTCTGTAGCCGGGTACAGATTGCTATGACGTAACATGCAATGTAACACGCGATGAAAGAATTTGCCGTCCACATTGTCGCAATGTATCATGCAATGTAACAGAATTCCCGTAGTGTGGACGCCTTGCGCGCACGAACTGTGCACACTACGCGCACGAACAGAGCATTTCAACTCGTGCGCGCTGCAATCCACAAAGAGTAGGTTTTTTCGCCGAATACAAATGGGCGCGCAGTGTGCGCGGAGCGTCAGTGTGGGCGGGTTGTTTGTGTCTATAGTCTGTACTGCAGAACGCGCGCGAACAATGGAGGACTTGTTCTCGGCAGACTGAACTATGTTCACCGCTCGCATGCCGGAAACAGATGCGAGTAGGTACATGCTCGG
This sequence comes from Limnephilus marmoratus, assembly GCA_917880885.1. Taxonomy (NCBI): domain Eukaryota; kingdom Metazoa; phylum Arthropoda; class Insecta; order Trichoptera; family Limnephilidae; genus Limnephilus; species Limnephilus marmoratus. Next base: position 18,778,676 of record OU862921.1, on the reverse strand, counting down.
TTCGTGCGCGCGCTGCGTCCATACTTATGAAATGTTCCTTTCATGTTACATTGCATGTTACGTTACAGCAATCTGTACCCGGCTTATAACAACCCATCCTAAGAGCTTTAGGTGTAAAATGTTTAATGCACTAACCTAGGAACTATTTAAAACAGCTATTTCGACTAGTGTCACTATTTTATTTACTAGCTCTTCCCCGCAGTTTCACTCTAGTGGTATCAAGGAAAAATTACTGAACAAAGAATTTTCCTACGGGAAAGAAAATTTTTCCTGTGTGAAAAGTAGCCTATGTCACTTCCCAGTCCTCCATGGCACTCCACGCAAAAAATCACGTCCATCGGTCGTTCAATTGCGAAATGAAAGAAGTACAAACGGAAAAAGTTGAGATGAAAGAAAAGTGAATTATACTATTTTCTGCATTGTATATTCTTATCCTCTCAATTGGAAAACATGTAGGGATGATGAATATTTAAATGGCTTACAATGAAAATGATGATTCAAATTGTAATGTTATTCAATTTTTAATAACTTTTGAAGGTTTTACCCATCAATTTGTATATTTTTGCAGAAGAAAATAATGCTAATAAATTACAACGAAACATGAAACAGAACATAAACATTAACCTGTAAACGAAACATGAACAGAACATAAACATGATACATCTAAACAAAAGTTGAAACAGAACATAAACATAAAACATCTAAATCCTAAACGAAACATGAAACAGAACATAAGTACAAAACATCTAAACAAAAAATGAAATATAACATAACTACGAAACACCTAAACGAAACAAGGAGCATAATATACATACAAAACATCTAAACGAAACACGAAACAGATCATAAACATAAAATCTCTAAACGAAACATGAAACAGAACATAAACTCGAAACATGAAACATAATATACCTACATATAAAACATCTAAACGAAACACGAAACAGAACATAAAACATCTAAACGAAACATGAAACAGAATATTAACATAAAACTCGTTTCGTTTAGATTTATTAGAATTAACTTCTTTTTCAATGATGTAATATAATTGACACAATAATCAGTTCAAATTTTTTGACGAAAGAGCTCATCGTTCGGGAGTTTTTGTAAGACACCTTTTCTGCTTTAGAGTTAAGTTTAAGTATTTTTTTTCTAAGCAAGCAAACATAACTTACATGTCATCGTACAAACATCTTGGGTCAAATATGCCTAAATATCGGTGCCAAAAATCGTCCTTCTCTTTATAACAATCACGACAATACTTATTTGGTTTGGAACTCATTGTCCAGTAGGTAGTTTTATAAATTCAATTCAACTTTTTATCACACACTTCTTGTGAAATTCTAACTAAGACATTGGCTACTTCAACTCTAAAAACATACTAAAATACTTGCTGATACTTTTCTTCGACTTCAAAACATTACGGGGACCGGTTTGCTTTATTACCTGAATCAAAATTATTATTATTCAGACATTTTGTTTTTCAGAATACCAGTTTTTTTATTCATTTTTATTTCGACTATTAATAGAAATTAATGTATTGCGTAAGAATCGTTACACTGCATGGTTTAAATATGTACCTAACCAATAATAATAAAATATTGTTAATCTCATTTTGTTTTTGTATTTATTCGAGTTATTTTTTAAGTACAGTGTAATCAAAACGCCCGCATCATTCGGTTCTAAATTATAGTAAAGACCTCACGGATGATAGGATATTGTTGGAAGGTCAATATTTATGCCTAGTTATGTTTACTTTTCCATAATTGCAGATATTAATTAAAAAAAACCTGCAAATTTAAAGCCAAACAACATTTGTCAATCGACTCCATATAATGACTAAATAAATTGTTAGTACGGTCTCTAAAACTAAAATATTATTATAAAAAATAGAGGTAACTGAACCCAATGCAGAACCTTGAGGAATTCTGAACTCCGGGGGGATTTTCGGCGAAGTTATGTAAAGAGCACGCTTGTTGTATATGCAAATATCTAGAGTGTGTCACATGGCAATAAGCGACAAGTAATGTCAGGTCGGTGTCGAATCTTTTAGCATTAATTTGAAAGCAGCCTGAATAATAATAATTATGCAGATTTCTTCTTGGAAAGCTGATATTCAGCCTCTCGTAGGTAGGAAAATAAAATATTCAACAAAAATTCTAAGAAAGCACTCAAAATAACAGTTTATACTATCTTGATGAAGGTTGAACTGATCGTAGGGTTGCCATTTCTTAAATTTGGCAACCAGGACAAGACGCGTGAAAACCCCGGATTTTAGGGCCCGGAACCCGGACATGTCAACAGGATTTTTTAAACATAGTCAGTGTTTCAGTGCCGGCAACCCGGGCGTTTATTTAGTTTCATGGTTATTTACATTGTTTTCTTTTCTTTTACCCGCCTCACTAGACAAAGTCTGTTCCGAGGCGAGTAAATCACATATTATGTTTGTTCCAAAAGAAATGTGTGTATTTAAACAAATATATATATGTATGTAAAAAGATAAAAAAGATAAATTATATGTTGGTATATTAAATATTTACATACATACTTTGTTTTTTAGATAAAATTAAATTAACATTTTGTGACAGTTGAATATAGCGGTTACATAATAGAAGTAATAATTAATAATTACTCATAATAATTAATGTTGCAAAAATTGCAGTTTCTCGTATTTGTTTTATTTGTATATTATATAATTTCGTGAGAACTTGTATGAAATGTTATTTATTTAGAATATTTTGAATGTCTGTTCTTTCCTTTTCATTCAACCATATTACAAATCTTTTGAAAAGCCAATTCAAATTATTTGGGGTGACGTAAGTTTTTGTTTGTGTTAGGAAGGTATTGAAAATGTGTGGTGCTAGGTAAGATTCGTGTTTTTTTGCAAAAGTTGATTTGATATGGGGAACTTGAAAGTGCTTATTAATTTTTGCTCTTGTGTTTTGTGAGTGAGGTATGTGGAGATGTGAAGTTTTGATACAGTTTTTGTAAATGATCTTCCTTATGAATAGTTTATTTACGTCTAGTAATTTGTTTCTGATCATTAGCTGTTCCGTCGGATGTTGGTAAGGTTTATAAAACATAATTCTAATTATTGTTTTGTGATTTATTTTAAGAGAATTGAGGTAAGTATCTGCTGCTCCTCCCCAAACTGAAATTCCATACGTTAAAATACTTTGACAGAGTGCGAAATATATATTTATTAGTTGATTTAATGACATGATGTTTCGTATTGTTTTGAAGATGTATGATAATTTTCGTATTTTTTTTGATAATATATTAATATGGAGATCCCATTTTAGTTTATGGTCAACAGTTAAACCTAGATATTTAATATTGTCTGCATAAACAATTTTGTCACAAGTACAGCATGTGTTATTTGACGAAATATTGGTGCAGGGGTTAAGATGTAGTTGTGGTTGGCTATGTGGTTGACCAGCCTTTGTTTTGCTAAAAGTTAAATATTTTGTTTTTGAAATGTTCAGTGTTAGTAGATTATTTTGTAGCCATTTATTTACTACAGTCATCCCTGTTTCTGTGTTTTTGAATACCTTTTCCCATGATTGTGCCTTGAACAAAATTGCAGTGTCGTCTGCATAACTGATTACTTTGTACTCAATTTTTCCTAGGTTTATCTCAGTTAGACTATTTATATAAATGAGGAATAGTATGGGACCCAAGACGCTGCCTTGCGGTACTCCATACCTGATATCTGCTTTGTCACTGCTGTATTTATTTATTTTTACTATTTGTTGTCTCTTTTCAATGTAGCTGACAAACCATTTTAGCGGTTGACCAGTTATACCGATATTTTTGAGTTTTTGTTGTAGTAAGTTATGCGAAATAGTGTCGAAAGCTTTTGCTAGGTCTAAGAATACCCCAATCACCTTTGATCCGCCATCTATGCTTTTCACTATGTAGTTGGTTAATTCTGATAAAGCATCTTCTGTACCCATTTTGGCACGAAATCCAAATTGGCGGCTTGAGAGCAGGTTGTGTTTTTCAAGGTACGCAAGTAATCTTTTTTTCATGGCTTTTTCTAGAAGTTTAGATAGTGAGTTTAGCAGAGTGATTGGTCTGTAGTTTAATATCAGAGTTTTGTCTCCCGATTTATGTATTGGAGTGATACATCCTATTTTTAAATGATCAGGGACAATTCCGAGCCTAAAACTTTGGTTGAAAATGTGTTGAAGCGGTATAAGTATGTATTCACGTAGATTTATCAGTATTTGATTGGAAATGTTATCCGGTCCCATCGCGCAATTTGGTTTGAGAGATTTAATAAGATCCGATATTTCCTTTGTATTTACTTGATAAGCATTGAACGAGTGATTTGGTCGTATGGAAGAGCAAAGTTTGTATAAAGAGTCTTCTGATGTACAGTTTTTTTGAAGAATTTTTTCCGCTAGGGTAGAGCCAACTTTTGCGAATTCAGTGTTAATAAAATTAGCTATTTTATTAGGTTCATTGTTTGTTAAGACTTTGTCTCCGTTTATTAATAGTTCTTTGATATGTGAATCTTTCTTCGGAGTGGAATAAGTAATATTTCTTACAATTTCCCAAATTTTTTTAGTATCATTTTTGGCGATTTTTATTTCTTTTTTGTAATATTTGTATTTGGCTTGTTTAATTAACTTATTACACAGGTTTCTATACAGTAAGTAATCTTGCTTTAGTTTGTTATCATTCGGGTTTTTGTGGACTCGCATATGCATTGCATCTCTTTTATGAATACTGTTGACTATTCCTTTCGTGATCCATGGTGTTATTTTTTTTTCTTTATGTGTGTAGTTCTTTTGCGGATTTTTTGTGGTGTGTTTGGTTATGTAGGTTTCAACCGTATTTATAAATGTGTTCAGCGCTGTGTTTGGGTCTATTTCATTTAGTACATTAGTCCAAGGTTCATCGTGAATATCCGATTTTAGGGACTTAAAGTTTATTTTGTCTTTCATGTTGCCATTTTTGTTTTTACTTTGTTCTTTGTTAAGAAGTATGTTTAATGTAGTTGTGAAATGGTCAGTGACAGTTGAGCGAATAATGGATGAAAAAGTTTTTTTTCTGGTTTTAGCAAATATATGATCGATGCAGGATTCGGAGTGTGATGTAGTTCTTGTTGGCGAGTTTATTGTAGATTTAAGTCCGTAGTGAGTAAAAACATTTAAGAATTCCGTAGTTTTTGGTTGGCAGTTTAATATGTTAATATTCATGTCACCAGCAATAATTATTTGTTGAGTTTTTTTATGTTGTTCAAGAAGTTTATTTAAGGAATTTAAGAAAGGGGCGAGATTGTTGTAGCATGGTGGTCTGTATATAGCAAATATAGAAATACATGGGCCAAGTGATATTTGAATGCAGTTTGCTTCAGTTATGTTAATTTCTGATATGGAAGATTTTATTGAATCTTTGACAAAGATTACTATACCATCATTTTGATTTAAGTGTCTTGTGGTCTGGAATGTGGTATAGTCATTTAAGTTTAAGTTGGTGTGAGAATCACCTAACCAGCATTCACTTAGGATAATGATATCGAAACTTATATCTATTTCATTTAGAAGGACACAGAAACTATCAAAGTTCTTTTGAATACTTCTTATGTTTTGACATATTATGCTTAAACTGTGTTTTCCTGAGACAAGGATTTTGTATTCTTTTGCTTGGTTAAAAGTGTATTCTGTGTTATTTATTGTTTCCAAGTCAAAATTCAGTGCAGAAACCATTTGTTACAAGGATGAAAAATAGAAGTTTTGGATGGAAAGCCATACATGATAACGTACATAAGATTTGGGAATGTTTAGAGTTATTATTAAGTACGAAGTAATATAAGGATACAGTTTGGCGCCTGTTTCAGGAACAATTTCTGGTTGGTTTTCCTCTAGTTGTTTTTCAATGAGGTTGGTGGTATTTTCTAAGTTTAATTGAATTGCTTGCGAGTCGATTGATCGAAGGCGAATATATACTCGCCTTGTTGTACTCCATAAGTAGGAGAAAAGGTAGTTTCTTGCAAATAGTTTGTAGAGATATAGTCTTATTGTTGTGTGCGTGGCTAGATATCCATTTATGTGTATAGGTTCATGTCGTCTTTCGTGTCCTGTTTTGTTAATGTTCCGTCTCACTTTATTTTTCTCTGTTTTTTTATTGGAATTTTTATCTGTTTCCAAAAACTCATCTCGATCATTTGTATTTTTAAATTTGATTATAATCAGTTTTGGAGTTGCATTTCTCATAGATGCTAGTTTTTTTGGTATATCAAGTATTGGTATATTACGGTTAATTACCGTTAAAAAATTGGTTTTTATTTTTGTAGAAGCCATAATAAACATATTGAGTAAATAGTGTACTAAGTTTTTTTTTTTTTTTTTTTTTCTTTTTTAAATCATCTTAGTATGTAAATCGTTTAGGTGTCTTATTTCAACCACCTTTGAGTCATTTGTTTTCCTTACCAAAATTTTTCCTGATTTTACCCATACATACTTAAATTCTTTTTCTTGTGCCCTTTTTCTGACATTCCAGTGTAGATTTTTATAATAAGGTGTTAGTGCTGCATTGAGGTAAACGTGTTGGGCTCCTTCCCCGTTGAATTTTTTTATCGGATCACTATATTTAGCAGCTAACATGGTGTGAGCTTTTGTGATGTCTGCGAAATTTATCGTGATTTTTTTTTGATCATTTAATTTGTTGGTTATGATTTTGTAGGTATCCTCTGGTGCCATTTTGACGCCCGCGAGCTCCGCGATCCGCGTTACAGTATGGACTGGGGATAAGTTGTCTTGAAATTTTATACCGTTAATTTCTATACTGTTCAATAGGGCTGATTGTTCCAGATCTGCCAGGTGAACTTCTACTGCAGCCAATCTTTTTTCTTTTTCGGCTAGTTCTTCCTTGAGTTTATTTACTTGATTTGGTGTATCCATGATTTTTGACAGTTTGTGTATTATGTCATCGTATTTTTCGTTAACGAAGTTAGTAAAGCTTTTTATTTCTTGTAGCTCTGATGCAATTTTGTTGAGCATAACTTCCTTCATTTCTTCAAATTTGGAATTGATAAATTCCAAGATGGAGTCGCTGTCAATGTTAATCATCGACTGATGAGCCTCCGACGGAGAGTCCATTGTGCCAGGCGCGGTTGTTAGTGGTGATGATGTTGTCAGCACTTTCTTCACATTCGAGAACTTGCTGCGAGATTTGGACATTTTCTTGATGTTATATTTAATTATTTAATTCGTTGGAAAATTTCAATTTTTTGTTCATAAATGCCCCTTATTAAAATAATTTAAATTTGAATTATATAATTTAGTTGTTTAGTCTATGACAAAAACGGCACTTATTTTTCACAAATTCAAATCCATAAATTGTCTTTGGTTAACAATGACTTGTAATTTGGCATATATTTATTTTAGCAAAATGTGTAGTTATTTTACACTGCCACTACCGGATAAACTGTCACTTTGTTTTACGTAACACTGGTTTTTTGGTTTTTATTGGATTACTGTGTAGATTTGCTTAATTGTCACTTATTTTGGTATAAAGTTTGGAGCTGTCAGAATCAGCTGTTGTTTGTTTACGGTTATCCATAGAAGTGTAATAAAAAACAATTGAAAATGTCATAAATCACCTATTTATTTATTTTCAAATTAAGTTTAGTCGTCTTTTATCATCATTATAAATGTACCTAACAAAACAGAATCTTGTTACAAATTGTTTTAATAATCAGTTAGAATTTTTTCATTCTTGAAATAAAACACAAATTATTAATATCTACTATGTTATGAAAGCAAAACCTTATTAAAATATTAAGCCTAACAAAATTCAATTATTTTTAAACAAAAATCTTCAAAGTACTGAGACCATTTTAGTATTCAGTCTTACAATTTTTGAGGTAACTCTTTAACTCAATAATAATTTTTATCAGCAGCCATTTAAACAACAAAATATGTCTTAACATAATATGAACTAAATTCACTCTTCTTAAATCTTATGCAACAAAACTGAACCTTTGTAAAGTTTAGACTTACTGTAATGTTAGTTACATTGTTAATTTTTTTAAGCATAAAATAATCAAAAACTACACTCATTTATATCACCTTAAAGTTTTAATCAACAGCCATATTGTAAGTGTCTTTTACGTAATAAAAACAATCATAACTTTAACTACAAAAAAGAAAAGAAATTTTTGCACTCGTAGGTACATTATTTGATTATCTAGCTATTAAAGCTTTTTCCTCAGCCTCTCGCCTTTTTTACTTTTCAGTTTTTTTTTGTATTTATCACGATAGCTTTTAGAATATCTTCCCTTTTTAAAAGGAATTTGTAAAAATCAATGCAGCTGTATTCTTGGAAATTGAATTTAATTTTAATTAAAGTTCCTTCCTCAGGGCAAACGTATACGTTTGACTTTAAATTTTTTTTTTAAACCCGGACATCAAATGAAACCCCGCCCGGACGCTCCCCGGACGCCCTCTAAACTAGGACAAATCCGGGGAAACCCGGACGGATGGCAACCCTAGCTGATCGCAACAAGTTGACAAATATTTGAATTCTAATAAAATATAACTAATCAAATATTCTAACAAATATACAAGTTATTCAAACTTCAATCAAAGTAACATTGTTTCATTTATCTAATAAAATGGTTCAAAACTAAATATTTGTTATTTTATAGTTCCAGCGAGAGATCGTACGTGACGTCATCGTTTTAGTATCTTCTGCATTTTTGGTTTTCAAACTATCTAGACTAGGGAATGCAATCCCGATCTCGTGATGTTGAAATTTAAAGAAGTTTTTAAAGAACTGACACTTTATTTTTCTGGGTTTTTATAAAAACTTGACAAAAAAACGCTAGATTATTTCAAAGACCAGTATGGGTTCTGCTCGCAATATTTAAATAAAGCATCTGATATATTTCTAAGTGATCAAATTTTCATAATCAAATCATGATTTTGCATTACTTGGTAGTGATTCAACTCAAGTATAAAATACTACATAACTTTAAACTACCGGACCCATTTGTGTACGTCGTCAGACTCATCAGTGTTATCATTAAAAGTAAGTAAAGAAATTTAACCTTAAAAACCTTTTCTCATAATATACTTTAGTTTGTCACAACATCTCAAACTAATTCACGAATTTCCCCAAACTCTCACATTTAGGTACATTCGCCGTTAACCAATATTTCAATACCAAAAAATGCCCAACTCGTGAATTCCGATGTCGTAACGGAAAAGTAAAGCGCGGCATTCCGCATTTATACCTACCCATTTACATATTTCTTTTGCACAAGTTTTTAAGTTTCTAAAAAAATAAATCTTATTTATACATTTGCCAAACCGATTTAACACCGTAATTATATGAAATTCTCTCGATAGAAAGAAAATCGCAAAGTACGAGTATACTACGACCCTTTTTTTAATATTGGCGCGCTCCCTCTAACATTCGCATTTACAAATCTCCCCTTCTTCTCCTTTTTGAGTGCTTTAGCGGTTGAACGATTGAGTGATATTTTAAATACACAACTTAAATTTTGATTGAAGCCAAAATATCCAACCAAATTCAATAATATTTTTTTAATCAAACGGTATAGCAAATATCTACTACGGATAAGACATTAAGCAATTCAAAATTGCTAGATTTGAGACGCAACTTTAGCTTTTTTGAGAATTAATTTTAACTAGCTGGTTCCCGGCATGCGTTGCTATGCCATTTTATAAATTCCCCCCCCCCCTCCCGCAAACACCCTACCCGAATTCTCCACCTCCCCTTCCCGCATTCCATAGATTCAGTCCCGATACATTCAGTTTTCAAACAGCTCGCGTGCCACCTTTTTTATATACAAATTTCATAATGCCAGAGCTAACCAGTAGTTATATTATGCAAAACTTGTCCTGACAATAACGAAAAACAAAGAATTATCCAATTTGGTGCTGTCGTTCGGAAGTTATGCTCGTAGATACATACATTTCGGCGATTCATTTTTATTTATATAGATAGATAGATTACTAGAAAAATAATCTGACCCAACCAATACAATGTGGTAAGAAATTTAAATTTATATACGACAAATGTGTATTCCAACGTAAATCGGTCGTTTATAAATTTTAAATTTATACGCCCATCAAAATGGTTTTACTTTTTTTTATAGTATGTGCAGAAGAATTATTTTATTAAATAAATTTCCTCTTATGAGGAAACCGTCCATACAAATGTTTTCCCAAATTTTCTCTCTGGATTTTGAAACTAGTGCAAATCTATCTTTCCTATGTACCTACACGCATAACTTACGAACGACGGCACCAAATTGGATAATTATTTGTTTTTTGTGTTCGTTATTGTCAGGACAAGGTTTGTATAAACTACTGGTTAGCTCTGGCATTATGAAATTTGTATATTTAAAAAAAAGTAGCACGCGAGCTGTTTGAAAACTGAATGTATGGAATACGGGAGGGGGCAGGGGGGAGGGTAATTCGGGTAGGGTGTTCGCGTGAGGGGGGGGGGGGGGAACCCGGGAGGGGGGAGGGAAAATTTATTAAATGGCATAGCAACGCGTGCCGGGAACCAGCTAGTTTTAAATATAATATAAATATCGAACTCTATCGTGTCGGTACTTTTTTGATAAGTTACCTCTTATGGAATTAGGATCCTTCAAAAATCGTTTTAAAAGACGTTCAATACCTACCTATATAAGCGCCCTTGAGGTGATTTTCTCACAAAACGGCGCTGTAGAAATGAACCAAACCATATTATTTTTTATTTAAACTAGAAAAAATGAGGATAAAAAACTTCAAATGTTTAGGTATTTTCAGCCTGAAATGCCGTTGTCCCTTTCGCCCAGTAGTCTGGGGGGAGGGATAACACAGCGACGGGGACAGCAGCAGTTTGCTAAAATACCTACTTTTCAAATTTCTCGGCGACAGTATTTCCTATTAATTTATAAATTTCCAAATATCTAGTACGATAGTAAATACGAGTCATGTTTCATTATTTCAGATCTTCCATTTTTTATCGTATCTGAATGGAATAAAAAATAAAGAAGTCAATGTTTACAAGCCGCACGCTGACATCTTTATTTAGTCATCAGTACCTATCAACATCTGATTCTAATTAAAATATAAATAAAGTAAACAAAACAGAGCAGCAATGTCACGTTTATACGTCATCGTTTTGCAATTTTATCTCGGGAGATCACCATCTACGTCACGTTGGCGAGTCAGCAATCCCAAAAATGGAAAGTCAAGATTGGTCAGTATACTGATGAAAGAATATTCATGAGCATGACGTATTTAATTGATGAATCAACATTATTTGACGGAATGGCAATGGTTTATTTTGCGAGATCAGAGACAGTTTTTAATCGAACCATTACCAGATATATATTTTTAATACCACTAAGATGAGACTCGTTCGGGCACTGATTTTCCATATATTTCTATACGGTGTGCAAACTTGGACACTTATGGCCGTTGCACACAATCTACTGAACAACTGTTGAGCCGAAATTTTGGCTCAATACCTACTCCTCAAATACGCTCTTCCCAATGCAACTACTATCCGACCGACAGGCGAATCGAGCGTAACTAAACAAATCACTTACCTGATCAGAGATTCAAATTGGTTGATCGAAAAGTTGGAATCAACATCTTTGGAATCAACGGTCGAAAGAAAGCGAAATGTGGCGCTGGAGAAAATTCTCAGGATTCCATGGATAGCCAAACGCATAAATGTGTCCATTCTGGAAGAGCTAGGCATCCACAACAGGCTTTCAACTATCTGCCTACAACGTATTTTAAGATGCTTTGGACATGTTACTCGCGGTGACCCGACAATTCGTCCTGCGACAATTCATCGGGCGACAGTTCATCCTGCGACAGTTCATCCTGCCGACAGTTCATCCTGCCGACAGTTCATCCCGCCGACAATTTATCCTGCCTGATCATTTAGAAGATTTTTATTAAGTAAGTATGCAAAGAGGATATACGGCCGTACAACCAAAATCGATATACTTATATCTGAAGGCATCTTGAGTGGAAATCCGCTGTAAAAATATTTTTACTAACAATAATTTCGACTCTCCGAAGAAGCATGCGTGAATAACAAAATACGACATACTTATACGTCGAGTCGGCTTAGCAAAGAACGGTAAAGATTCCTACTTGCATCTAATATAACTTTTTTATCTGAAATTAACGCCATCTTTTTAGGGTGAATTGACTGATTTAAAAAAAAACACAAGAGTCCCAACCGTCTCGAGCCAGTGAGTGCCAATGGCATCCCCAATTTTGGTATGGTGTGATGCTGAAAGTAGTGGCGAGGGGAAGGAGATTTGGAAAACGTATCTTCCTGGCTATTCAGATCTAGTCACCAAACACGGCTAGGTTAGGTTAGGTTAGTTTAGGTTAGGTTAGGTTAGGTTGTACGGCCGTATATCCTCTTTGCATACTTACTTGAAAAAAAAATCTTCCAAATGATCAGGCAGGATGAATTGTCGCCGGATGAATTGTCGGCGGGATGAACTGTCGGCAGGATGAACTGTCGGCAGGATGAACTGTCGGCCGGATGAACTGTCGCAGGATGAACTGTCGCCGGATGAATTGTCGCAGGATGAACTGTCGGCAGGATGAACTGTCGGCCGGATGAACTGTCGCAGGATGAAAATTATTAGTGAATATTTACGCAACAGTACTTTTGTACTTTTGTACTTTTCAAAATTATTAGTGATTATTTACGCAACAGAAAGGTAATTGTGATGTATGGCGATGTTTTTATCGTACGTGATGTTGACATGGGCTGTCCACAAGGGTCGGTCCTCGGACCGGACCTGTGGAACATCCTTTTTGACGACTCCTCTAGGTTACCCTTGCCTGAAGGATGCATATCGGTTGACTACGCTGATGATAAGTTTGTTTTGGTCTCAGGGGACAGCAGAAAGGAAGTGGAGAGCAAAGCAGAAGAATGTCTGCGTGAAATTCTTGAATGGGGTAAGAGAAACAGGCTGAACTTCGCTCCCCATAAGACTGTGGGACTCTTGATGAAGGGTATGCTCAGTCGTACCAGAAACCCTTCCATCAGAATGGGAGGCTCCACTATTCGTTTTGTTGAAAACACCAGGTATTTAGGCGTCATCTTAGATAGATCTTCTTCGTTCCTAGCGCACGTAAAGAGCGTTTCTAGCAGGGCCCAGGCTCTTTTCTTGAAATTGAGAAGGCTCTCAACAGCTGAGTGGGGATTGCGGACTCCGGCACTTCGCCTCCTATATAAGTGTGTGTACGTGGGGCAAGTCTCGTATGCCGCCGCTGTATGGGAGCACCGGCTAGATAATGCATTGATCCACTTGGTCCTCAAGCGGGGCCAACGGACTCCCCTGTTGGCGCTCTCGGGCGCATATAGGACTGTGGCTAACGATGCATTGCCGGTTCTGGCCGGTACACTGCCGATTGACTTGGAAATTAGGGAAGTTTTGACAAAAAAGGCATTGACGAGAGGTAGGGTTGCTGTCCACCTGGGAGTCGAACTGGCACCAGGCGGAGCGGTACCCCTCCCTGGCTTATTGAAAGCTATGCGAGATAGAACGCTGAGTGTATGGCAAGAGCGATGGGATAGGTCGACGAAGGGTAGATTGACTTTCTCTTTCTTCCCCTCAGTTAAAAGCAGAATGGAAGGGGCGCACATAAAACTGGATCACTACATGACGCAATTGGTGTCCGGTCATGGGGAGTTCAGGGGACGACTACATAGTCTGGCACTGTCTCCTCATCCGAACTGCGCATGTGGTGACACTAACCAGACAGCCGAGCACATTCTGTGGCACTGCGAGTTGATGAAGGATGCCAGAGAGGAAATGTTGGATGGTTTGAGAGGAATTACAAGACCGGCATGGAATGCCGATCTGGTGTCGAACAGAGATAATTTTGAATGCTTTAAAAAGTTTGTAAAGTCTTGGGTGGAGAGATGGCCTATGCTTAGAGTTGCTGACTTAGATTAAAATCATCTTTGTTTCAGGTGCCAAACGTATTGCTCTTGTCTCTCCATGGTTACTCCTCCGTCTCAATTTTATTATTGCCTATGCTCGATTGCTTTATATTTCTGTTATACTCTTGTTTTTACATTTCTTGTTTGGTGGTATGACTACACTGTATTTATTATTCTGTTTTTATTTATAACTACTGTTATACATTATTATTTTTTTGCTCTTTACTGCTACGTAATCTTCATATTATTTTTTTTCTTTTTTCTCTATTTTGTTGCTTCAATTTTTTGTTGATCACGCCTTTTTACCTGTCTTATTTGGTTTTATTATGTTACTAACTTCTTGAATTGTGACTAGGTTGATGTACTGAACTCCATTGTACTGTATTGTCCAACTCCCCACCATGGGGGCGGATAGACCCGGTCCCTGCATCCAGTCAGGTGGCAGAATTCTGGTAGGGCCGTCCCACTAACGCCCGTGCCTCCCCCGGCGTCATGAGCGAGCTTGAGGAATGTTTGCGCGAGCCCGGTTCCCTTCCGCCCTGCCTCCGGTGACCCGAGGCTCACATCATTCCCCAGGGTCTTTGGGAGTATCTCCCCCCCGCCCTCCACAAACACTTCTTCAAGGGTACTTTTGGGAAACTGGCTAAGGGACGCGGGCGTTTGGGCACGTTGCGACCAGGCCGCTCGCCCGCTCATTCTCGCCGGGACTGCCCCGTGATAGTGGGACAAACTGCCCCCAATATCTTTCTTTTTATATATTTTCTTTGGTTTTAATCATACTTACACCTGTAAATATTTTTCTTTTTATTTATTATTTTACTCAACTAGATGCTGAACCAACAGGCGAACTATTTTTATCTTTTTAATTACTGCAAATGTAAGTATGCATACATTTTACTTTTTTTACTAACAATCATGCATGCAGGGACATTGGAGGGTCTAGATTCGTTTCAAAATAAATGTAGCTTCCTTTTTACAAAAAATTAGAGTCCTGACGTGTGCGGCTAAGGAGGTTAAACAATCAGTTTCCTCACACAGCCGTGGGAAAGTGGTGGGTCCCCTCCAATGTCGCAGGATGAACTGTCGCCGGATGAATTGTCGCAGGATGAACTGTCATGGAACCGTTACTCGCTAACTAAAGACTCAAACTCATAGTCACTGGCAAAGTGTTTGGCAGAAGAAGAAGAGGAAGGTCACCATAATGCGCTGGAGTGACCAAGAGTCACTGGCGTCTGGTACAGGGGTTTCTTAGAGTGTAGGAGCCTTGTCCACCATCGAAATTGGAATAGGGGTTAAGATCCTCAGCAATGAAAAACCGACTCGAGAAGAATCAGATTTTTTAATGCAGGTTAGGTATTCATAATATCGATATTGTTATCAATAATTAATAATTAGAGTGGGTGAACATTTGACGTCAGTAAACTGTGAGCAGTGTAGATCTAGAGTTCAAAAAAGTTTTTTTTTTAAATTTTATTTTATCATATTTAATATGTATGTCAAAACCAGAATTTCCTCTAAATTTGTAAGTAGGTACCTACTTAAATACCCGTCTTCTTAATTATAAACCGCACCCAGGTATATATAATTTTAAGAAAAAAAAATCTAATTTTAAATAAGGTGAATGGGTTGCCTATCTACTGTATGGCGGGATGGATTGGGGGACTAACCTAGTCCTGTCGGACTCTCGAGACTTTCGCATTGAACCGCGGTGGGAGGGATGGGTCCGACAGCCCTGGACACATTGACCCCCAGATTTCTATCCACCCCTCTTACCTTTTTCCTTCCCAGAACTTCCTTCCTTCCTTTCTAAAAATACCCTCGGCACAGCATCCTCAAGGATGACTGGTCCCCGAGGGTTTTTTTTTAAATGGTCTGCTGTGTGGAGAAAATGTAATATAAAAAAAGAATTATTTTGTGACAGGACAACTCAATAGGACTCCAGATACTAATATCTACAGCCTGTATGTCGGACGAATATCTACAGCTCATACGAGTATCAATGAACTTCAGAGTGAGGACTAATATCCACAGAGCTAAGGTCGCACGAATATTTATGACGGTCCCAGTGGTGACTAATATCTATGGAGCGTAGGTGGGACTAATATCTACATAGGGCAGCTGAGCAAGGGGTTGTACGAAAAACCTAACCTAACCTAACCCAACCTACGCAATATTACGTTATTCCAATATGCTATACATAATTGCAAATCCAACCTCTGCCAGTGCTGTAAATATTCGTCCTCACTTTGGTTCTCATAGATATTAGTCAGCAGTTTGAGCTGTAGATATTCGTTCTCACTTTGGTTCTCATAGATATTAGTTCGAATTCTTGTAGATATTAGTAGACGCCTCCCTCGACAGACTAGCACTTCAAGAAAAGTCATTAAAATTTATTTAAAAAAATAACAAATCTAATGAAATTGGTTAAGTTAGGTCATATTATGGAATTTTTTTCATCAACTTTAATGACTTTTCAAAGAGTTTTTTGAAATGCCACTTTGTTCAGTTGTCATGGAAACGAAAATACTTAGGTACACAATTTGTCCAAAGAAATGTCACAATCTCATGGTCAATTCTTTTTGCAAACTTTCTTCAGGCAGGTGGGTACTAGGTCCACCATAATATTGAAAGAAAGTGCAAATAAACACAACGATTCCATGTTTGAACAAAATAATCTTTAGTGAACCATAGTTAAAGTTAGCCATCTAGTCAAATCAAGGCTTGCTGGAGTTATAAAATCGATGCAGCAGATTTTCAAAAACGAAAACGGAACGCATAAAAACACATGTTTACAGATAGACGAAATGCAAAACGATTGGAGCCAGGAGCAACAGGACTGCGCCACGCTCAGTCAATGGAAGAAGAAGTCTGGGATGTACTAGGAAGTAGAAAGACGATGGAGTTCAAGTATTTGGTTTACACCTACTAAGTATCAGTACCTATGATATAAAGCAAGAGGTAGGTAGGGTGAAAGAAATAAGGTGTCTCAAAACACAGTTTATAATGGCAATTTCTCTGTCTACTCCAACGGCGTTTTGGTTGGATAGTCAAATACGGTAAAATATATTATTTTTCAACTGCTTTCTCTCGTTTACTAACCATAAATGGTTTAAATAATGATAAGCAAATACCTAAATATGAATATAGCTAAGCTAAAAAGTTACGTAGCTCTACAAAATAAACAAAGAGGCGAGAAAATTTGTGTTTCGGCTTTATGCATATTTGGGTTTTAATGCCTCTTTGTTGGTTTAAATTTGCAATATAAGTACACTGTGTGGCCATCTCAGATTTATTACGGATTAGCGAAAATATGTTTGACAAAATTTTGTGTTTAGTTTGCATGGAAAGTGTGTTGACTGGACATTAATTTGGCTAAATATACGACAAAGATATTATAGCAAACGAGTTCTGCACATTCTTAGGGGAATGATAAAGGAAAGCGGGAACATGAGAGACATCTAGCGGTGATCATCAGATCGATTACTAGCACCATCTATGAAAGACAGGTTGAACGTATTGTTGAAGGAGTTAGAAGTTAGTATTTGTGTTCATAGGTTCACATGAACACAACAACCATATTAAAAATAATGTTTTATTCAAATATGATATTATTTTGAAAACTTGGGAAATTTGTATAGTGCCATTTATATGAAAAATCAACTCAAGGATTTAAGCAATTTATGCTGTCATCTTCTATGGTTTCTAAGATCAGCTGGTTGTTTCACAGAATTTTAACAATAATATTATTCATCAAATCGTCACCTTAGTTGGGGGCCGTTCAAGTATTACGTAACGCACTCGGGGGGGGGGGGTCTTGTGAAACTTTACTGTGCGTTACATTTAGATTAAAAAATAGGGAATTTAAATCTTCCAAGTTGGCGATCCTTTTTGTTCTCAAAATCTCTTGTTTTATTTATTTCCGCAAACGCGATTAAAACAAGAAAAGGGTATTTAAGCGACTTTCCAGTACTTTACGCAACTTAATTGTGACTTTCAGGTAAAAATTGTCACTTGGGCGTTACGTAACGTTTTGGGAGGGGGGGGGGAGGACGGCAAAACGTTACGGCGCGTTACATGGGGGGAGGGGGGGGTCAAAAGTCTTCAAAAATTGCTTTACGTAATACTTGAACGCCCCCTTGGACAAGCTTCTAACTGACATTTTTTTCAAAAATAACCTTTGAATGCAAAACCATTTTGTAGCTGATTTAAGTACTTAACCAAATTAATTTTCAGAATCATCTGGGTTATATTTCAGTAGACAGGCACTTGGATGACGAAGGTCTAACAACAATGTTTAAAGCTTCCGTTTATTTTACAAATTTCTAACATCACTTTGAACCTTTTTGCAAATGCTATTTTGTTTGTATCTGACAGTAATTCGTTTTTACGAGGCGCAGTGTAATTCACCACTTTTAGGTTTGTCCGAGATCCGAACAAACGGCACCTCTGGCAGGGGTGTTGGTTATTTAATAAATGGTTCCCGGGGCGACGGTACCCATACCTGCCTCCCTAATTTTATGTAAAGTACTTTAGTTTAACATATTTAAAAGGAAAATATTAAATTAGAACGTGGCCCTATCTTGGAATGGCATTAGTGAAATTAGAATCTTATGCAATTTATAATTTTGTCCTAGCTGATTACATTTGGTTATATCTGTGTATTTACGTGTGTTGTAAAGTGGTAAGTCATATATATATTTTCTTTTAAAATACGTAAATAGGTACTGAAATACTTTACGCAAGATTCAAACTCAAAATCAGATATCGGTAAATAGATTAGAACAAGATAAGCAAATGTGACGAAATTTCGAACTCAAGTTACAAGTTCTGTGGAAGTTCTATTCAAGTTCTGTTATTAGATTATTATGACCCATTGCTACACAGAACCGAAATCATAACAGAACACGAATAGAACTTTCACAGAAATTTAAAAATAACTTCGAAATTTGAATTGTTCAAATTCCGTAAAACATCCCTTACCTACTTAGAAACTGAAAGCTTTAGGTATCGATATGTAAATAGTTACCTACATATAATAGCTTTATCATTACTAAGTATCTTAAAAGATACTCGATCTTTTAAACTTTTATACTACGCAACGGATTTTCATGCGGTTTTCACCAACAGATAGAGAGATTCGTGAGGAAGATTTTTAGGTAGATTAATAATTTGTCAAGGTTCTGTGTAAATAGGTTGAAATTCATAATATATCTGGCCAAGCGGCAGCGGGCAGCGGGCAGCGGGCAACGAGTAGTGGGCTGACAAACGGGCGGTGTGGATTTAGTTTAACAGATGGCGTTGGTTATAAATCTTACATTAGCCCCGGCAACGTGTGGCCGGGTCTGCTAGTTATATAATAAACGGTTACATGGCAACTCAGAATCAACTCAATTCTTTCTCAAAACTTTGAAAAGTCATTTTAAGCAACATTTTTTTTTTTGAAAAATAGCCTATAACCTAACCCATTGTTTCTTAACCGTATCGAAAGAATCGCCCCCCTTTACAACACTAAAATTATCTAACGCCCCCCCCCTGACACGAAGTTTAAAATGTACACATTGTAGTAGGAAATCCATTTACATAATGGATTATATAAATATAAAATGAGAAGTATAAATAAACACACTATTATTACATTGACATTGAGTATTATGCCTCAGTATTTTTTTGCGTGAAAGTGTAGGTACCTACTTTATTTAACAGAACTTGTCAAATCGTTGAAGCCACGGACGTAGGAATTTGGATGTCTATGGTTGAAGCTAAAGAAAGTGTGGTAAATATTCGGAACAAACGTCAACGGTTATGTAACGCGATTGTGTATGTTATCTTTACTTTAAAAAACAGCCTACGTTTTTGAATGGTTTGTCTGGCAAAGCAGGGTTTGTGTAGCGGGCTTGTGTATATTATCTTAATTTTAAAAGTTTTATCAAAAAAACGTGCGTATTAACCGTTGACGTTTGTTCCGAACTGCAAACAGTGTGAAAGCAAATTTTCAATTTACGTAAATAAAATAAAAAATGTAACATTTTCAACCTCCCCCAATGCAAATAGTTGTCTTTTATGGTAATTAAGAAGAATCTAAAAGTTTTATCAAAAAAAAGTGCGTATTAACCGTTGACGTTTGTTCCGAACAATTACCGAAAGTGTCAATGTATCAGTGTGCACAGTTCGTGACTGAGCTTATTTTCTTTATTGACACAATGCCCAGTCTTACTTCTGCAGCGCCCCCTAAATGCTAAAAATTTTAACCCCCCCCCCCCCAACCTCCAAAACGCCCACAAGGGGGCGCTGGTGCCCCCGTTAAGAATCACTCCTAACCTAACGAAACCATTTGATCATTTTTTTTGTTGTTCATTATTAATGACTTTTCAAAGGGGGTGTTGAGTTGAATTCATTCTGAGTTGTCCGATCACCATAACATAATAAACAACGTTTTCAGTTTTAAAATAATTTTCTAATTGAGGTGGATTGAATTTGAGCATTGTAGTACCTACGCAAGTAGTTACCTAATAAAATAATAAGTTCGAACACACAGTTTTCGTTTTTATATTCAGTTCGTTAGATTTTTATATTCGAATCGATATACCTATCTACATAATGTTATTCATAATTATTACGTAGGTAGACACCTACTTCTGTAGCTACCAAATTAAATACAATAAAACAATGTAGATTGTTGGGTACCAACGAAAATATTGTAATCTAAGAAGGTCATACATAAATATATAACCGATTTCATTGAAAATGTTGGATCTACTTCCTGCCTACCTACTCATCCATAATTCAAGATAAAAAATATGTGTAACATAATAATCGTGACATTGAACGCCGAAAGTAAACCAAATAATATTATTATCATCATCACACGCAATAAATTTTACTAAAAGTTGGAAGGGCTTATCAAAAAAACCTTCGAATTTACAGGTGGAGGTAGGTAGGTGCCGCTTGACGTCGCGATTTTTTCCATTTTAGAAAATTTTCAAAACAATTATCCATGATTGTTTTTGGTTAGTATTTTAACATTTTTATAACTGCACACATTTCATTCCCATTTCTAAAATGCTTTTTAATCAATTGAGTACCCTTTTTTGACCGAGGGCTGCTCTTACAATTTTTAAACGACTTCGAAAAGGAGGAGGTTCTCAATTCGACTGTATTTTTTTTTATTTTTTTTTTTTATGTTTGTTACCTCAGAACTTTTGACTGGGTGAACCGATATTGATGATTCTTTTTTTATTTGAAAGCTGGTGCTTCCCGTGTGGTCCCATTTTAATTTGGTCCAGTTCTGACAATGGCATCCATGAGAAAATCATATAAGTCTTAAATTTGCATCAAGTATGTGCGCGACAAATGGACGAATAACTCAATATCACGCCAACTGATTTCGATGATTCTTTTTTTATTGGAAAGGATGTACTTCAAGGGTAGTTTGATGAGAGTTTGGTTAGGTTCTGATTATGGGATCCATGACAAAGTAACGGAACTCTCCAATTCTGAAGAACAAATTTACGATACTCGGCCGAATCTTAATCGAATTAGTTAGTGTACTTCAGATTCACTAAAAATCAAAAAATAAACAAAAATTTTAACAAAACAAAAAAACGACTTCAAAAATGCACTAAAAAGTAAAAAAATAATTTCGTATTCTTCTACAACTTTACAATCAACTTACCTTTTCTACCCATCAATATGTAGGTACGATTGTTATTTTTGTAAGAAAATTAGAACTTGGAAGAAGAAAACTGTGGTGTATCGTAAAAGCTTCCGCCTTGTAGACACAGATGGCGGTGATATCATCTATCGGTAGATTCCGCTAGATGGCAGGCCGCGTAGTGCTTAAGTTCTCCGGCAGGGGATCGGAGGGCTCAGAGGCTGTGTTTCAGTTATCACTGGCCAGAACCATTATAGCTAGTAGTTAGGTAGACTACCGCAGTCCCAGTTGTATACGCGAAGTATAAATAAATCAAGATAACGAAGAAGAATCTATTTTATTCCGAAGCAATCTCCATCCGAAGGTTTGGGAGAATCTGTTAGTGTGTCCATAAAATAACAGAACACTACAAAAACTAATAGGCACCAAGGATAATTTTCGGTAACTTCTCATCGATTCCTGGGATGACTGCAGATCGCCAACGAATAAGTAACAATTCACAATTACTAAGTATTCTCAAAATATTCGACGTCAACTCGACTGCTCCAAGGAAAACTGCAGTGACTCACAATTTGGGTTAGTTGCATTTTCGGGTTTCATAAATAATTTTCTACCTCCCAATAATACACTAATTTACTGTCGTTTGTACGTGAGCGATCTGCAGTTGTCCTAGGAAAAGTTGAGAAGTTACCGAAAGTTATCCTATCAATCCTTGTCGATCGATTGTGCTAGTGGGCAGATGTACATAGGTAGGTACCCTCCTGATGATGAAACAACAAGTGCAATAAACCCAACTCGGTACGTCACTAACATAAAATAATTCGTATCTATAATTTCCACTCTACACAGTACTTTATCAGGAAAGTTTCCTAAGAGATGTAACCGGCCCTAAAGTCACGGAGCGTGACTTTGCACATCCGGTCATGCACTTGACTCGTTACTTGTTACAAACAAACAGTACTTACAGCGTACACTATCGATTTGAACGTTTCATTGTTCTATTTCGATTCTGCGTCAAGTTATAGTTAAACTTTATGATGGTGCTTGAGGGAGATTAAACCCACGATGCCAAGCACACTGTGATTTGGAGCTTTAGACTTAGACCACTCGGTCATTAGTTGGTTCTATGAAAATTTGTAGAGGACATCTACTGCGTGGAAACTAAACATATCTAAATCCATTTTAGGTTAAGCCTGCTAAGAAATGATCCGGGTGGGTTCTCTTGCAGTATTTGAACTCAGTTAAGTTTTGAGAAAATGGTTTTAAAAGATTTTTCTCATAATTTCATGCAAATTATTAGAATTTATTTTAATAGTGAATACGATTCGACTGCAAACGAGATTTTTGCTGAAGAAATGAGTCAAGATTTCAAGCACAATGACGACCTCCGTGGTCGAGGGGTAAGGCAATAAGGCAATTGGGTACCCAATCCGAAGGTCGCGGGATCGAATCCTGGCGTGCGCAAACAAATATTATTTTTCTTCTAACACAGCAAACTTAGTTTGTGGCACCATTTTGATTTAAATTAATAAATTACTTCGTTTTTACCACTTTTATTGTTTACAAAACCGACATGTTTCGTCAGCAAAGCTGACTTCTTCAGGGTTCTTCTTCTGTCAAAACTTCTTCTTCTGTCAAAACCCTGAAGAAGTCAGCTTTGCTGACGAAACATGCCGGTTTTGTAAACAATAAAAGTGGTAAAAACGAAGTAATTTATTAATTTAAATATTATTTTATTAGTTTGTGTTTTTTCACAATATATTAATTTAAAATAACATACAGTTTATAGTATATTTGCAGCACGTTCCAGAGTGAAGAGGAATATAAACGCTAGAAATATTTCGAATCTCACGCCTGCAAAATTTTAAAATCGAGCGTCTTTTTGCACGAGGCTAGTAAGCGAAAAAGTGGTTTTTATTTATTTTGTGCATAATTTTATAAGAACGAAAAAAAGTTAGAACATAGATAAAGTCAAAAATAGTCTTAGCCGTAAAGGGGTATTTTTTAAAAATTGTTACTTACATTACTTCATAGTTAAGTCATAAGAAAACATTTTTTTTAGTGGTTTACGCTTATATTTTTTGTTGCGTAAATAATAATTTTATTGTAATTCCAATACATAGATAAAGTAGTTAAAGCTTCAATTTATCGGTAGCATATTTTTTGATGTTCATACTGTAAGCCGATTCGTCGTAAAGATTAATCAAAATAGTATCTAAATAGGATTTCACGTATATATTCATCTTAAGATGCTCTCATTATCGCCCTGGTGTAAGCATCATCATTCAGAATTGAAAGGTTGATTGAAATGGCTTTAGCCGTGTTTGGTGAACAGATTTATTAAATTAAATTAAATTAGAAACATACTTTTTTAGACGCGATGTCTACTTGTTCACAGAACTAATCGTATTGTTATATTTCTCATGTTCAAACTTAGGTACTATATTGTGTAAAATCTCTCGGTGTTAAATAATGAAATATCACATAATAAAAACGAGTTGCTAAATGTACGCAATATAATCAAATTAAATTATAATAATCTAGGAATCTAAGTAATTAGGTAGGAACATTGCCTGTCAAATATGTTAAATTTGAAAAAAATTGTTTTTTCAGCATCTACCGGATTTTTTAACTGATTGCGCCGCTGCTCTATCATGTGGTTGAAAAGATTTTTAACTTAGTCATATTATAACAAAAAAGTTACTCTTGGTTGTTATAAATAAATTGAATATCTAATAATCTATGGTTCGGTAAGTTTATTCTCAGAAACACCGCGTTAACAAATGTTTTTTTTACCTCGGTACCTACCTTCTACAATCATACTTCACACAAGGCCGGACTTCCGCCAAATTTTTGATTTTTATATAAACTCATATAGGACCTCCGGTCAGGGAACTTTTTTTTTTTTTTTTTTTCAACACTTTTTCTAAGGCCCCCAATTTGAAATGGCCCCTGGCTATTTGCAAAAATGGAAAACAGGACTTGGAAATAAATATTTCAACAAATTTTCTAGTGCCCCCACTTCGCAGGGTGCCTTCCTTAGTTAAGATGGTATGTTAACTACATTTATAACTTAACTATTATAACTTAACTACATTTGTATTACTTTTACTGTTTTTTTTCTTATAAAATTACTAATAGTTGTTGTAATAATCAAAATTTAAATAGATGTATAGTTGTTGTCCTCTCTTAAGCACAAGCATCTGCTTTATTAGGAGTGTGTTTGAAATATTATATTAGGGGTCGTCCATTAATCACGTGAGGCTCGAAAGGGGGGGGGGGGTTCGGAAAAAATCACGAAATATCACGAGGGGGGGTGGGTATGATGAGATATCACGTGTATTTATTTTTCGTGATAATATTCTGAAAATTTCAAAATACTTTGTACTAAAAAAATACTGATTTGGGGGGAGGGGGTAGTCTAAAACCTCACCACATATCACCAGGGGGGGGGGGGGGGTTTAAAAAGTTGCTAAAATACATCACGTGATTAATGGCCGACCCCTTATGTTTTAAAATTGGAACACTAAAAATGTTTCGAACAATAAAATAAATTTTTAAATTGTTTTAAAATGTTTCCGATCTAAACATTACCAAAAGACTGCCGTTAAATAAAATTCAAAAGGATTTCCCTTTATACTTTGGAATACTGACTTTCCGATTGATAAAATTCTAAAGCATTATTTATTGGTTTATCCTTCAGCCCAGAAAAACTGTCACCTGCGGCGCTTTTTCCGTGTCTTTGTGGGCATAACAATTCATATTCCACTTCTTTCATCCACACCACATAGGTATAGGTAGCAGTGGCGGATCGTGACTTTTGGGTGTGCTAGAGTGCCGATATTAAAAAATGGCTTTATTGATGTTGCTGTAGCCGAAAAAAAAAATTTTTTTTTTTTTGAAAATCAGTTTTGTATGAAAAATTTGAGAAAGTTTCAGTTTGGCGGTGTGCCGCACCGATTTCCTGAAAAATCTTCATACAAAACACCATTTTTGCCATTGCCATATTTTTAATATTAGCACCCTAGCACACCCAAACGTCACGAGCTGCCACTGATAGGTAGGTACCTGTATCCACTTGGGGAGGCCACGGAAAAAAACATTCTTATTAATTTTTATTTGACATTTCCAATTGCAAATCTAGATATTCATTAATAAATAATTGTGAAATACACAATAAAAAATGTGAATTGTGGTATATTGAATTTTCATAATTATTTTTAACTTTTAAATGCGCATATATATCCAAATCACGATTAGGTAGCATAGTAAGGTCTTGCCCAGGGGAGAGGGGGGCGACTCTGTGCCTAGGATCCCTGGAGTTGTAAGTCCGGGCCTGTCTTCACATAAAGAGTGGGTAAGTACTATCAGGGCAATAGGTTCGTACTGTCTGCTGAGCCATCGAGTGTTTTTGGGAAGCCATGCGTGACAATGAGTCTCTATGTTCTGTATACATGTAGTATGTAAGTAGTGAGTCCTTTCACCTTATTAATCAGTCTTCCAACTCGTAGGTTTATGAATTCCCCCCGTGTATGAGTTCAAGACATGTTTTTAATGTTATCACCTTTGTCATTAATTTATAAGTTAATTTTCCCGAGAACAGCGTCGCTGAAGTAACTTTATCTATTATGTTGTTGAACCTGACTGTACTGGTTTATTTGTTTGTCCGCCACTATCACCAATGTAATCCGTATTTTTGAAGTGAAAGCTTCTTTAGCACCGTCGTGATTTGAAAATCAATGAAACGAAAAATCGATACTGAAAAGAGACAAACACATTTTATGTAGTACCAGATTATACATTTATATACATATTTTTTTAAAAGTTTTTGACTGCCCAACTAGGAGGATTCCCGTTTTAGGACAGTCAAATTATTACGGGTATGAACATATATGGAACATGATTTGTAAAAAAGAAGGAAAATTGAGGAACTAAAAAGAAGAGAAAAAATACAAAATATAATAAAAAATTTTAAAACATAGTAACTGTTATTTGTTCAGCATAGTTATTAAAATAATATTAATTTAAAAAAGAAAAGGCACTTGATAACATATAGGATATAGGTAACTTAAGAGGAATTAAGAGTAACTTCTGTATGGATTATAATTTATTTATATATCTACATCTATAATTTATTTAGCCTGCGAGAGAATGAGATAGAATAATTGGTCTCCTCTTTGTGCGGTGCTTCGTAGCCTGCCCACTCTTTACTTTAGTTTTCTGAATGTTTCACTTGTGAATTGCACACTGTGATTTTTTGTTCTATAAAACTAATTTATTTTCTCTTTCCTGAACTGCGTCTAGTAAGTTGAGAATAAAAAAGTTTTCCTCTTTATTTTGAAATCATTAAAAATGTGTAAGGGTTATTAACCACTCAGCGGCCGTGAATTCATATTTCATCGAAAGATGTTCTTACGATCGTACAGGGCGGTTCCAATGAGAAAGATTAATTATTCTCCGTACCAGATTTTTTAAATAACAACTCAATATCGATTTTATTTAATTAAAAAATTGCTGTAATTTATACCTACATTCAAAAATGCTGAAAGGCGTGATGATAAAACTATTCAAATAAATAGTACTTTTTGTAATTATTTTTTTATCGTAAGTAATTACAATTTTTCAATAATGTCTAAGCAAAATAAGAATGTGAAAAAATCTTAAATATATTAGTTTGTAAGACCGTAAATAAATAGACAAACTGAAGTCTTTTCGTCACAAAACACGTGTGCGGATCTTTAATTAAATGATTTGATTTAAACTAAAATTAAATTTCTGAAACATAGCTTTCCCAGCTAATTTATTGATTTATTTTTCTGCATTTTTTTACGTGAGCTCCGTACAGGAGGCCCTGAGAAAAATAATTTCCCTCAGGGCCTATGTCATCTTTGGGGATGCTGTGTGGAGGGTTTTTTTAAGGAAAGGAAGGATAGAAGAGTTATGGGAAGGAAAAGGGTTTAAGGGGTGGGTAGGAATCTGGGGTTCAGTGTGTCCTGGTCATCCACCTCCAAGACCTAGACAAACCTTACCCCATGAACCCGGGCACCCCTGCTAAATCACCAAACGTAGCGAACCACTTGTGGTGACCTATGGCAGAGGTGTTGGTTATCCAATAAAGGTTCCCGGGGCGGCGGTACCCATTCCCACCTCCCAAATTGTATATATGATTTGAAATGTGTGTTGTATAATACAAAAATTTGTTTGGAAATTTATCAAATATGCCAACGACCTACGGTAAAACTATGTGTGGTGAACGTATGTCTTGCGGTATGAAAGAGACATGCGTGTATGAGTGAGACAGCATGAGGAACGTATAAAAGGGTGTGATTGCTGTCTACCGTCCTCTTTGCATTTACGCTTCCTACGAAGCACACCTGTACACAATCTCGGAATAAACATAAATAGTCTACCCACTATTATTATTGGCAACCTCACCCTGTACGGAGATCACCATCCCAAGAAGATCTGGATCCATACAACGGAGTCCAGGTGGTAATGTAGATAACCGGCCACGGTCATTACACTATGTACTGTACTAAAAATAAACATATTTAAAAATAAAATATATGGCTTTACTAGATAAAAAACAGTCTTTCGAAATCAATTTATAGTTTTTTTTGTTGGAAAGAGTCAAAACGTCTAAAATTTGATTTAAAAATGACATATTTCCGGTTTTGTCTAGTTATTCCCCCTTAACACCAAAATTTGTTATTCTACAGACTTTTTTGATGAGTGGATACCATTCTACAATTTATTCTCTGTTCTCCGGAACAGATGAAACCCAGGTTGTGCCTGATGGAATTGGAAAATTGTACAAAGTCAACCTTAGATACCGGAAAAACTTAAATTAGACTATAAGCTAAGGGAAGCATTACTTCTACTATAGGGAAGCATGGACAACTACTTCTTCTTCTTCAATGGCGCTACAGCCCATTTCGAGCCTTGGCCTCCTTCAAAATAAGCCTCCACCGCCCTCTGTCCTCGGCCGTCGTCTTCCAATCTGCAACATGGAGTAATCCGCTTGTATCCTTCCTGACATCATCCTCCCATCTCAGTCTAGGTCTGCCCGCCTTTCGTTTACCTCCCGGGTGTCCTGTCAGAACCTTCTTCGGTACTCGTGTGCTTGGCATTCGGTGCACATGTCCGGCCCATCTTAATCTTTGGAGTCTTAAATGGGTGGAGAGTCTGGGAGCTTGGTAAATATCATAGAGCTCATTATTGTGGCGGATTCTCCATGCCTCTCCCTCTCGCACCGCTCCTAAGATTCTTCGAAGTACCTTTCTTTCGAAGATGTCCAGCCGTTCCGCTGACTTTGCTGTCAGTGTTCCCGCCTCACATCCATAGGCCAAGACCGTTCTGATAATTGTTTTATATAAGGTTATTTTGGTTTTCCTATGGACGTTTCGGGATTTGAACACTGGCAGCAACGCGAAGTAAGTTTTGTTAGCGGCTGTAATGCGCTTTCTTACTTCTACTGGGTCTTCATTGTCCTGCGTTATGATGGAGCCCAGGTAGGTAAACTCTTCGACCACTTCGAAATTATAATTGTCTTTGAATTTCACTTTGTCTTTTATTCTGCGGTGAGGGGTTCTGGTTTGCATCATGATTTTTGTTTTATTTTCATTGATTTGCAAACCCACCTCTCTTGCCGCAGTCTCCAAAGGGTCAAACACTTCTCTTACAGCCTGTAGGGATCTTCCGACAATGTTAAGGTCATCTGCGTAGCCAACTATTTGATTGCTTCTGTAGCAGATGTTTGAGTCGGTACTGATCATTGTCTTCCTCATGACGTGCTCCAGTACAATATTGAAAAGGGTGGGTGCTAAGCCATCACCTTGTTTCAGCCCCTGGGAGACGTTAAAATCCTCCGTTGTTTCACCTCCTATCCTTACTCGACACCGTGATCCGACCATTGTTGCTTTTACAAGCTTGACTATTTTGGGCGGTATTCCAAAATTGAGGAGTATTTCATATATTTTCTCCCTATCTATACTGTCATACGCCTGTTTGAAGTCAACAAATAGTTGGTATATATCTATATCGAATTCCCAGCATTTTGTCAGGATTTGTCGAGTAGTGAAGAGTTGATCAGTGGTGGATCTCCCCCTCCTGAACCCTGCCTGATATTCTCCTAGTAAGTTTTCTGAGTAATATTCTAGTCTTTCTTTCAAAATCATTGTGAAAATTTTATACGCTGTACGATGGACAACTAGACCTGCCTAAAACATAAAAAAAACTGATGGTGAGCAACCGGGAAAGCTTACAAACCCTACTACAACAATATACGCTGTCAGCTTTTATAATTACCGTGATGTTTCATGGTTACAGTACCGTGATGGAAAAAAGGCCAATAAACATACGTTCCTTATCGCTATAATGCTGCAGCTCTTTCTAACACATTAAGGTTCTGCAACCGGGCCCGAAAAGAAGATGGAGAAATACGAAATTACGAATGTTGGAGGAGAGCGCTAACATTTACAGCGACCAAATCGATGCGAAAATTGCGAAAATATTTAATAAAACACGACTCGTTTAAAATAGGGCAAAAATCTCGCGGGCATTATCTTAAACAGCATTTAAAGAAACACTGAATTTTTTCATACATATAACTTGTAAAATAACTGAAACAAACGTGTTTATAATGTTTTTTGGAGCATGCATTGCGATTTTTTTCTATCGAGGGAATTTTATATAATTTGCGTTTCGGCGCGGGCAAAGTCTAGATATTATCTTCAAGAATAACATATATATTTTTTTAAAGCTTTAAAACTTGCCGTGTTTAAGGGAAATATGTAATAAATCGGTAGAAATCCGGGTTGCGGGCCCTTAAATAAAGATGAGACTTACAAAATATGGGTGACTGTTTCCTCCAAAGTACTTCTTTTTTGCGACGGAAATTGCGTTTCATTTTCTTTATAAGATGTGTGATAATGATTGTATGTTTCCTTTGTCTCATTTTCGACTGTTGGTATTTAGTGTGTAAGAAAGAGCGGAAGCATTGTATGTTAAAAGCAAAACCATCAGCGCATTGACATTTGAAATTTTTTGAATTCAATTACGCTTCAATATTAGGGAACGTACACATACTACGTGACATGTTCAGGGGGGGGGGTCGTCAAAATACCACGGTACAAATGAGCAGCGGGTTGCTTAGGTTTGTGGTCACCGGGGGGGGGGGGGGAGGGGTTCAAAAATTACAAAAAGTTGGTCACGTAGTATGGGTACGTTCCCTTATCATTGTCACTATATTTCATACTTTCAAAATTGAGTCCTATAATTTCAATACCCGCTACCTATATCCGATTTTTTTACGAAATGATCTGAGTATGACTTCTTGTTCATATTTTTGCGAGGAACAAGAGTAACCTAAAATTGAGTTTCATAACCGCCCTTACCACGACCAAAAACCATGTTAAAACTGCGATTGAGAAACAAAACCCGCTATATCATTCAAGAAGTTACTATCAAAACCCGCTATATCGGAATTCAATCAATCACGAGCAGTTATTTTGCCAAGATGGCGGGTGTAGAAACACGCCCCTCAGGTCAGTTGAGTTTCAAAAGCCTCTACATTCCATATAAATCACGAAGTGAGTATCAAAATCCGCTATATCCATTTTATATATCCAAATTACTTAAATATTTCTAGGCATACATTGAAAAATGAACACTTTTCGAATGTATATTACTTCAATTTATTATATAAAAAGAAAAAATCTATTTTTTTATATACAATAGAGATGTGACAGTTTTTTGCGGTTTTCTCCGAATCAGTGAATGCTGATATAGCGGATATAGAAATTGAACGACTCAATTATTGTCACAGCAAGTAGTATTGGTAGGGGTCTACGGAAACGGTGCGGTGTGTGAGAGAGTTGCAAGAAAATTATGACTTTTTCCTTTGTAGGAAACAGACCTACGTACATTGTGTATCTCATCTTTTGAAAGAGCTGTTAAAGGAACATATCGTCGCATTAATTCGTAGAATGCGTAACCACCAAATGTCAAATTTTACAGGAGGCACAAAAAACCTCGTAGTGAAAAAAAATGAAAGACGGGTCATTGTTTTTATTTATGTTCCGAACGTATAATACATATCTAAATTTATTTTCAATCATTTAACTTTTGTAAGTTAAGGCTTTCTATTTCAAATCGGAGTTAGGAAGTTTGCGTAAAAACCGAGAATGAAGATACGTATTTTACAAAGATACCTACGTACTATTCTGCGAACAGTTTTATGAACAACTAGCGAAGACTTGGGAGATAGGAATTTTACATTAAAAAAATAAAACATAACAATACAGAACTGCGAGATTAATTTTATGAATTACTCAGTAAAATCCTAATTGACTTTTATATTTAGTCTCAGTACCTATGTAAGAATAACAGGAAAAATATAATAGAACTTAGTACACAAAGCATAACAGAACAATACTAATACTACGATTAATTTGAAGTTAAATAATCAGACCTGAAATAGTAAATGAAATAAAGTATGTGGAGTTGAGGAGTTTCCAAGTATTCGCGAGTAAAATTGGCACCATGGTGTTACGCAGTTTCCTTATTTGTGTTTATCTAAAAATATTATTTTTCCAAATTTGCGAGTTTTACTAGTAGAATTAATGCGACGACATTATGTTCATTGCCTTTTTTCCGTCACGGTGCCGTAACCGTGAAACGTCACTGTAATTATAAAAGTGCACAATGATTCAAACCGGATAACTTCACAGATACAAGAAGAATCCCTGTTAAAACGACCAACCAGGCAATAGAGCGTAAAGGTTTAAGCTCAAAATAGTCACGAATCGGGGAATAAATAATTCAGATTTTACGAGTCAGGCAAATTGATTGGTTTCTGAAGTTTAAGAGGAATATAAATGCTAAAAATATTTCGAATCTCATGCCTGCAAAATTTTTAAATCGAGCGTCTTTTTGCACGAGGCTAGTGAGCGAAAAAACGGTTTTTATTTATTTTATGCATAATTTTATAAGAACGAAAAAAAGTTAGAACATAGATTCTTCAACTGCTGGCGAGTCTGTTTACCGACATCTTAAAGAATGGATACCTACCAACTGACATGACAAGAACAATAATAACTCCCATTCTCAAATCAAAATCGTTGGACTCTACCTCCCAGGGTAGCTACAGACCGATTTCAATTGCCACCACCATCGCACGATTATTCGAACGTCTACTACTAAACCAGATCGGTCCCAGCTTGGAAACTAAGGACAACCAAATGGGCTTCAAAAAGCAAATGTCTACCGATACTGCTATATTTACTGTGAAAAGAACCCTGGAATACTACAGGAATAAAAAGACCACCACTTATGCATGTTATCTAGATCTGAGCAAGGCCTTCGACAGGGTTTCTCACCCTCTACTATGGGATAAACTCAGGGAAAGAGGCATATCACCGGCGGTGATACATATCCTCGACTTGTGGCATAGATAGCAGGAGAACTTAGTAAGGAGGAAAGATGGACTCTCCGAACCTTTCCTCCTGAAGAGCGGCGTTAGACAGGGAGGATGCATGTCCCCGATATTGTTCAACCTGTACATGGACGAACTCACCGACAGGCTAAACAATGCAGGGATAGGCTGCCAAATTGGAGGACAGTTTCTGAACAACATCAGTTATGCGGACGACATGGTATTGATGGCACCATCCATAAGAGGCCTACGAATTCTTTTAAAGATCTGCGAAGAGTTTGCTGAAGAAACAAACATGCAATACAACCCCACTAAAACGGCTCTACTGGTCGTAAGATATGGACAAGGACCAAAAAATATTCCTCCAGCTACCCTGAATGGTGTGAACCTGCAGGTGACTGAAGGAACTAAATACCTTGGACACATAATCACCAGTAATCTGATGGACGATGACGACATCGATAGGCAAAGAAGAGCTCTCAGTGTAAAAGCAAACATGCTCAGTAGAAGATTCCGCCTTTGCAGTACTGATTTAAAAAGGACGCTCTTCCTTTCTTTCTGCGCAACATTGTACGTCTGAACTCTGGGCAAACTACAAGAAGAGTAGTATAGAAAGACTTCGGGTTCAGTATAACAACGCCTTCCGCATAATGTTTGGTCTCCCCAGATATTGCAGCGCTTCCCGGATGTTCACGGAGGGGCGAGTTCCTGGCTTTGCAGCCCTTATTAGATCCAGGGTGGCAGGAATGAGGGAAAGGATAAGCAGCTCTGGAAACATCCTCGTCATGGAAGCCCGCCTCAGTCCATCATCCAGTATTGATGCACACTGGAGAAAAATACTGGCTCCTTACGTGCTCACAGAATCCTGAAAGCTTAATATTATTATTTCTTTTGTTTTCCTTTTACTACTATTAGCTTATTATCTTTTTTTGTTTCGTGTACATTTATATCCACCTTCTTTTTCATGTTTTTCCTTTCAAATACTTTGTACATGTATGTTTATATTATACCCTTATGGAATGTGTGGGATTGCACTCTCCTCCCCACATACTGGAATAAACACTTATTTATTTTATTTATTTATTTATTTTATAGAAAACCTCAAAAATAGTCTTAGCCATAAAGGGGTATTTTTTAAAATTCTTTCTTGTATTACTTCATGGTTAAGTCATGAAAAAACATTTTTTTGGTGGTTTACGCTTATATTTTTTGTTACGTAAATAATAATTTTATTGTAATTCCAATACATAGAAAGGCTAGTAAAAGCTTCGATTTATCCGTAGCATATTAGCATTAATGTTCATACTGTATGTGATGACCGTGGCCGGTTATCTACATTGCCACCTGGACTCCGTTGTATGGATCCAGATCTTCTTGGGATGGTGATCTCCGTACAGGGTGAGGTTGCCAATAATAATAGTGGGTAGACTATTTATGTTTATTCCGAGATTGTGTACAGGTGTGCTTCGTAGGAAGCGTAAATGCAAAGAGGACGGTAGACAACAATCACACCCTTTTATACGTGCCTCATGCTGTCTCACTCATACACGCATGTCTCTTCATACCGCAAGACATACGTTCACCACATCCCTCCACACTTAAATCCGAAGACAGTTACACAACATGAACTGATAATTATTTACAATACATAAAATATTCCAATATTTACAATGTAAGTAATTCATGTTGAGTCGAGAGCTGAGTGCTGCCTTCATTGACTCATCTGTGTGTTCGTGGTCGTAGTCGGTCCTTCCAATTTCCCGACGTTGACGCCACTGGATCACTGGGGCTGGAATGAGAAGGAGAAAAACCCATTAGACTGTCATCCAGGCCAAAGCTGGAGACATCGTATTCATCATACGACAGTCTCTTCGTCTCAGACGCGACATAAGGATTGCTGTGTTTCTTTTCCCATGACACACATAATTTAGACAACTGATCAAAATGCCTTTTCCAAAACATAATTTTACCATTTAAATTTACCTCAATTATATAAAGTTTTTTTCCTAATTGTTTATACACTTTCCCTGGTACCCATTAATCATTGTTTTGGTCTCTGAAATCTCTAACCATTACCTTTTGATTAATCGAAAAACCCACCGATTCTTTATTATTTCTTTTATAATAATATTTTTGATTTTCCTGACATTTAGACATTTTAATTTTTGTTTCTTTCTTAATTCTATTATCCTTATCTCTCCCCCCTCTCGGTACAAAACTGTTTAAGTTTGACCTTAGTTTCCTTCCAAACATTACAACTGCAGGTTCTAAGCCAGTTGTACAGTGTGGTGCATTTCTGTAATCAATTAAAAAATTTCCTAATTTTTCCTCTTAACCTGACTGAAACTTATTTCTTATCATCATTTTTTTTAAAAAATTTTTACACGTTCGAACCGCGTTTTCTGCTAGACCATTTGATTGTGGATGATTTACCGGAGTAGTTAAATGTTTGATGTTATTCATCTCACAAAACTCTTTGAAGTCCGCTGACATGAAAGCGGCTCCATTATCTGAAACTATTGTCTGTACACTCCCGAAATAACTAAATAAACCCTTTAATATTTTAATAGTGTTATACGAATTTGGAGACTTTACTTCTACACAGTCTAACCATTTTGAGGTTGAGTCAATAATTACAAGAAAATATTTATTTGCAACTGGGCCCGCATAATCAATATGCACCCTACTCCATATTTCTTCCGTTATAGGCCACGGAGTCAATTCGCTCTTTGGTTGCGAAGGTTGAACCTCTGAACAAATTTCGCATCCTCTCGCTAAAAGTTCAATATTTCCATCTATCCCTGGCCACCAAAATATACCTCTGGCTAAACCTTTCATCTTTGCTATACCTAGATGAGATCTATGTAACAAGTTTAAAAATTTTTCTCTTAAACTTACTGGAATTATTAGCCTATGATTCCAAAAAAAACAATCATCAATTATGGATAACTCATTCCGTTTAATCCAGTAAATCCATTTTGAATCCTCCTTGTTTATTTTATTTGGCCACCCTGTTCTGAGATAATGTTTAATTTCCAATAAAATTTTATCTGTACTTGATTCCGCTTTAATTTCCTCTACATCTATAGGTAAATCTCTGTTATTTTTAAATAAACTTAGAATTTGAGTATCAAAGTCATTCTCTACGTGAACTGGTTCCTCGACAGGAACCCGAGACAAATAGTCCGAACAGTTCAATGCTGATTTCACGTACTGTACTTTGTAATTGAACGACGACAGAATTACCCCATAACGTTGAAGTCTGTTACACGCTAATACTGGGATACCTTTCTTATCACCAAAAATTCTACATAACGGTTCATTATCTATTTCTAAAATGAATTCCCTTCCATAAATATACTCAAAAAATTTTTTTAACGCAAACACTATAGCTGTTGCTTCTAAATCCAAAATTGAATATTTCTTTTCTGCTTCAGTTAATTTTCGAGAAACAAAAGAAATCGGTCTCTGTAAATTATTATCATAACAATGTAAAAGCGTCGCTCCTAACCCTTTTGTTGAGGCATCTGTAACAATCTTCAATGTTACATCCGGATCATAATGAGCTAGCACTCTATCATCACATAAAATTGACTTAATTTTATTAAAAGCTTCCAAGCAATCTTGATTAAACTCAAAATGTGTATTTTTCCTCAATAAATTATGTAACGGATCTAGAAGTACAGACATGTTAGGTACAAATGACCTGTAAAAGTTCACTAACCCCAAAAAACTTCGTAATTCCGTAATGTCTGTAGGTTGCGATACCTTACTAATCGCGATAGTTTTGTCTTTCAATGGTTTAATTCCTTCCTTTGAAACTTCAAACCCTAGAAAAGTTACTGATGACGCCTTAAAAATACACTTGTGAATATTTACACTAAATCCACAATCTTTTAATCTATTTAACACTGCTGTTAAATTCTCATTATGTTCTTCTTCCGAATCTCCTGTTACCACAATATCATCTAAAAATACCGCTGTTTTTTTCAAACCTTGCAAGCATGAAGCTATCGTTTTACAAAAAATAGCTGGTGCGCTATTAATCCCAAACACTAATCTCGTGAATTTAAACAATCCTAAATGAGTAGATATAGTTGTGAACTCCTGACTTTCCTCATCTAGTTCTAATTGTAGGTACGCTTGCCTCAAGTCAATCTTGGAAAAAATTATTCCACCCGCCATTTGAGAAAATAACCATTCTATCCGTGGCATCGGATATTTATCTACCACTAGCTGTGGATTTATTGTTGCCTTATAATCACCGCAAATCCTTATTTCGCCGTTAGTTTTTACTATGGGAACGATTGGTGATGCAAACTTACTATAGTTTACCGGAACTAAAATACCTTCCGATTGTAACCGGCCCAATTCCGCTTCAACCTTTGCTTTTAAGGCAAACGGTATATTTCTCGGATTGCAGAATTTCGGTTCCGCATTCTCTTTTAATTTCAAATGCACTTTATATTTATTGAATTTACCCAGTTTCTCCGAAAAAACCTCCGGGAATTTCCGAATTAAATTATCAATTACACTAGTATTATTCTCAACCATATTGTGAGAAACATTTTCACTTCCCTCCTGGGATAAAGTAGATTGTAAGCCCGTAAATCCAATATTAAACTTTTTAATGAAATCACGCCCTAGAACCGTAATTGTTCCCTGTTTTACTACGCAAAATTCTAACATTTCCCTATAACCGTTAAAATCAACTGTTAATAAGATACAACCCAATAAATTTAACTTACAGTTAGCGTAACCCATTAAGGTTAAATCCTTTGGTTTTAACATCAAATGTTTGAAATATTTAACATAATCTTCGTCCGTTAAAATCGAAATTGCCGCCCCTGTGTCCAATAAACCGTTTAATTCCACATTATTCACTAAAACTTTGCACAATATTGGTTCACAATATACTGCGTTTATCCGCAACATGTTTTTATGTTCCTGCGTATTTACGAACACTGAAGAAATGTTATTATATTTTAAACCGCGACATATCTTCCCAATATGCCCTTTTACTCTGCATTTATAACAAAACACGTCTTTAAATTTACAGTTTACTGAATCGTGATAATTCCCGCAATGTTTACACTTTGTTCGGTCCGCTGACCTCGCTCTGTACGATGTAACATTCTTGTCCGAAGTTCTAAAAAAATGTTTACCTACCGAATTTTGTTTTTGTGACAAATTGTTCGATGTATTTTTAAATTTATTTACTAAATCAACACTTTCCGTTTTAATTTGCTTATTCATTACCTCGAATGAATCCATAGCAATAGCACATTCTATAACCTTTTTTAATGAAAAGTTTTCAGCCTCTACAAATAATTTCTCCTTAATACGCCCCACTCGAAGACCGGTGACAAAAACATCTTTTAAATTATATTCAAGTCTGTCCTCGAATTTGCAAAATCTAACGAGATTTCTTAACCGTGCTATATAATCATTAACCGATTCTGAACTTTTTTGTTTCGTAGCAAAAAAAATTTCGCGCTCTTTGAAAACATTTCGTTTGATACCTACATGATTCTCTAGTAATAACAATAAATTTTCGACCGTAATATCTGTAATTTTTTTAGGAAAACACAAATCAATCAATAAATCTATTGTCTCTGTGTGTAAATGAGATATTAAAACCGCTCTCTTTTTTTCTACCGAATTTAACTTGTCATCATTGACGAGGATGAACTGTTCGTATTGCAACACGAACGTCTCCAGTTTGTCCCTCAAATGACAAAACCTGGGCAGTTCTCCCCCTTCCATCTTCACACAGATACAATCAATAAAAGCAGAAAATTTTACAAACAGCACTCAACTCACGACTCTGTTGACTTGATGCTGCTGCTCCGATCTCGCCCTTCCGCGGACCGTCTCCTGGCTCCTGAACCCTGGTCGTCCTTCAAATGCCCGGCACGCCTTCCGTGAGGTCTGCACCTGGTCTCTGGTCTTCTCCTGAAGACCCGGACTTCTCCATCCACGCCTTACGTGTATGCTCCTGATTCTCGGCACTGAATAACCAAACCAGCGCCTTGCTGTTCCTCGGATGCCAATATCTGCTGCTCTTGCCTGTTGCCCCTGTAGCCTCAATCTCGGATTCCTCTTTCGACTGCCAAATGTGACAATTTGGCTGCCCGTGGTTCTTTTCAAACCGCGCCAAATGTGATATGATTTGACTGCTTCTCGTTCCTTTTCAGCTGCGCCAAATGTGATTTTGGCTGCTTCTCGTTCCTTTATCGGCTGCGCCAAATGTGATGACCGTGGCCGGTTATCTACATTGCCACCTGGACTCCGTTGTATGGATCCAGATCTTCTTGGGATGGTGATCTCCGTACAGGGTGAGGTTGCCAATAATAATAGTGGGTAGACTATTTATGTTTATTCCGAGATTGTGTACAGGTGTGCTTCGTAGGAAGCGTAAATGCAAAGAGGACGGTAGACAACAATCACACCCTTTTATACGTGCCTCATGCTGTCTCACTCATACACGCATGTCTCTTCATACCGCAAGACATACGTTCACCACACTGTAAGCCGATTCGTCGAATCAAAATAGTATCTAAATAGGATTTCACGTATATATTCATCTTTTAACTGAAGCAATACTGGGTATAAAATGTGAACATAATATTTACTACATGATACGTAATAAACGTTTGACCTTGTGTATTTGTTTCTTTGTTTGACTGGAGATGAGTCTATCGTGGTGAACAGATTGACCTGATCCTAAACCCTAGACTAGACTATCACAATAGTTTACATAATAAGTGTGTTGATGGCAACTGGCAACGTATATTAATATTAATTGATCACGATGTTATTTACAGCACACACAGTATATATTTTAACCTCTAACAAAGTATTTCTATATATGTTGCCAACTGCTCAAACTACTGTGATCATGGCACTGCCAATAATATATAATCTTTTGGAGTAAAATTAATGGGAGAGAGGAAGAGAAATTATGAAGGGAAG
This sequence comes from Limnephilus marmoratus, assembly GCA_917880885.1. Classification (NCBI taxonomy): domain Eukaryota; kingdom Metazoa; phylum Arthropoda; class Insecta; order Trichoptera; family Limnephilidae; genus Limnephilus; species Limnephilus marmoratus. The sequence continues at coordinate 18,738,657 of OU862921.1, read as the reverse complement.
TCAGGAGAAACTGGCTTTTAAGATCTCATCATTAAAAGGTATTCCTCGATTTATCACACACTAACACCAGTTCGCGTTCACAGGTATTTATTTTTATTTGAATTATTTACAAGAGTACCAGCTGCTCTCTGGAGTGAGACTATGGCATCCCAAATTGGGTAGGTATGTTGTGAGGCTGAAGGTAGTGGGGAGGGAAAGGAGATGGGGAAGAGGAAGGCGGGGAAGTACCTAGCTATTCAGATCTAGTCACCAAACACCATTTCAAGTAACATTTCAATTCCGAATGGTGGTCTTTCACCAGGGCTATACTGAGAGTATCTTTCACTCCGGAACGTGCTGCAAATATAATTTAAAGTAAGTTAATTGTGAAATAACACGAATTAATCAAAGAAATTTTATTTGCGCGAGTCGGAATTCGATCCCGCAAACTTCGAGTGAGACTCACCACAGCGAGTCAAGATCCTTACCCGTCGGCCACGGAGCCTTACCACAATCACAAAAAAATTAACATACACCTTTACGTATTTTCTATTTTAATTAGTTGTTTCTCTTGACTCGTCCTAAAATAAAACAGTAATTATCTGGAATTTACCAGTATTTTTTTACTCCCTCATTTTTCCAACGTTTTCAGAATATACATAATATCTCTTCTCTTAGTCCGACTCCACATTTTCTTCCAACTGGGTAGAGAAAATAATAACTCCTGCTTGTAAAAGTATCTACTAATAACCAGGTGACTCTTGTGAGGTGTTGCTTAAAGACATCCCGCGACTTTTGAATTCGCGAATGGTTTATCGTTTGTATATATGAGATATATTGTTAAATGTGTCATACTCATGGAACTGCGTTATCATATCATCATATTAGTCATTAATTTGTGTCTTATAACCTCACTTCTAAAATACCCTTTCAATTTGGAAGGCGGGTACAGGTAGATTATTACCAACCCTTCTGCCATATGTCACCCTAAGTGGTTCCGTACGTTTGGGATTTAGCTGGGGTGTCCGGGTTTATGGGAAGAGGTTTGTCCGGATCTTGGCGGCGGATGCGTCTGCTCACCAACTGCTTGGCAGGCCGGATCGGAAGAAACTGGTTGACGGAGACCTTTTGACCTTTCCAGACCTCAGACCTTAACTCTCTCGGAACATCACCTTATACTGCAGTGGGAGGGGTAGGTATAGATTGATAAGTTCGTCACTCTTGGACTTACTGACCCTTAGATTCCTAGACACTGTTAATACCTTTTCCTTTCCAGAACTTCCTCTCCTTCGATTCCTAAAAATATCCTGCACATAAAGATGACATAAGTCCTGAGGGGAATTATTTTCCTCGGGTGCTCCTATGTGGAGCTAATGTAAAAGAAAACCCTGGTATGTATAGGTACGGAATAAGAACCACATCTTGCATTCTAATCTAAATCTAAAATGGAGTATGACCGAATCCGTAACTTTACTTTATACATGTTTACAGATTCAACGATAAAAGGGTTAAAGTCATTTCATAATAAAATAGTTTACATCAACATCATCAGGCAAATGTGTAGTGTTTACTCGTGTGCTAAAATAAAATATTATGCCTCGTGTGTCATGTATAAAGAAGATTGTCTGTGGCGGGCGGCGTGCTTTGGTTTTTTATACAGATTACCGATCTACAGTTTTATGCTGATATTGTGAAAAACCACCCCTATCTCCTTTTGCCACTCCTTAACTTAAAGCAGAATTTTGGTGCTTCTTTGAGAAATTTTAACACATTTGACTTCAAAATAAATTTTAAATTACTGTATACGTTTTCGTATATTTAATTTAGAAAAAAAAAACTCTGCGTAATGGTACTGAGACACAAGCTCACTAACTGTCCACAGTGTACACACTTGCTCATAAATGAGCATGCTTGGTTTGAACACATTCATAAATGAGCATGCTCATGTCAAACAAATGTCAACAAATGGAGTCAGTTCCATTCGCCCAGAACTAAACAAAATAATCTTATTGTTTGCAACGCAATTATTTACGAATCTTCTGACGAAAAAAAATGAAACGGTTGATTTGGGTCCAAGATGTCAACAAATCCGAAAATGTCTAGTTAATCATCATCATTACGTAGTATAAAATGAAGTCGCTCAAAATGTACGTGCGCGTTAATCTTTTAAACTACGCAACGGATTTTCATACGGTTTTCACAAATAGATAGAGTGATTGAAGAGGAATGTTTATATATATATACATATATAATAAATGTAAATTATATTAGAGAAAAGCCGAGAAATTCAAAGAAAACATATTTTTGTGCGATTTAAAACGGCTGGCGGGCCGTACTATAGTCACTTTTGAAATTCGTTCTACGGAAGAAATTGGAAAATAGATGTCCTAGAGTAAGTAGGTATTTGATTTTCCTTTTTCAAATATCTAGTGTTACATTGCAAGCATTGTATAATTAGTGGCGAGTTAATTAGTTTATATGTATAATACATGCTTATTATAATAGAGAAAAGCCGATAAATTCAAATATTCAATTCAGGCGGCGGGCAGCGGGCAGCTGGCAAGCGGGTGGTGTGGATTTTATAAAGATTGGGTAATGGCGTTGTGTTTCGTTAGCCACAGCAACGTGTGGCCGGGTCTGATAGTAAAAAATAAATGCTAATTTCAATAGAATGTGGTTTCATTTTGGAGGTAAAGGAAGTTTTTGAGAGTTTGAAAATCTATCGTGGGACCCTGTGACCTTATGTTCCAAATATATTCGTGGTTCCCGTAATAAATCAAGAAAAGCAAGGTTTTTTCGTCTCCCCAGCGGACCATTTTTCATATTTTTGTAAAGAATGCGTAGGCGAACTGAGATCCGATAGAATTAAGTATTAACTATTTTTGAAAAAAAAATTATCGTCTTTACAGAATGTCTATATTATTTTTGTCCCATGCTTAGAGCGCATCCCTTTCCACCCGTGAATTCAATGAGCTGAGTGTGCTCACAAATCAACCGACTATTAATTTGTGAGCACAAAAATTGTGAGATTGAAGCTCAAATGAGCATGTCAATACTTTGCTCATCACTAGCATGCTCTCTTGCTACTAATAAGCATGTTTGTCAGTATCATAATGCCCGCGAAACGTCCGGGGACTTAGTTCTCAATACACAAGAAAAAAAAACACTTTGCATCAGTGTTCTTCATACAATGAGGATCCATTATTTCAATCTACCGAGAAGCAAAATAGTATAATATATGACATTTTCGTCGTGTTCACTTTGCAACCATTTTACTATCGATGCACTGTATGACGTTTACTATGATGATTGTAAGTTTTTAGGTTAGTTTTTTTTTCTTTTCTTTTTAATAAAACCGAAACTAAGAGCCTTGAAACCTACTTTAAAAAGTAGGTTCTCACTTTAGATTTAATTAAAAAAGAAAAAGTGACAAAAAAACTGTTTTAGGATTTTTTTTAAATAATTTGTGCGTATTGGTTGAGGCGCGCCTCTGGATAAGTACCTACACTTTTGAACAAAAACATTTTGATTATCGTCAGTTGGGTTAGCCCTGCCCGATGAACCAATTAATTTTAATTGTAACACGACGAAACTAGCATATTGAACAAACCATGTTTCCTATTCTTAGCATCAAGCTCTCTACACAATTAATAAAATATACGTAACCACCACGATGCACGACACGTATAACGCATCAAGAGTTCATGGAAAATTCACATTATGTTGATAATAATAAAAGTTTCCTTCCAAAGTAGAAGCCTTTCAAATTCAGAGAAAGAAATAATATCCCTTCACATCCGATTATTGGCTTATTCCGTTGACACACAATGCAAATTAAACTTATTATGATAATGCCAAAGACCATTGAAATTATTTGACACTAGGAGGTCAAATTAATTTGAATACTGTGTCTTTATGAATTCAAGACAACGCATTTTAACTAGATCACATACGTATTTACTATTTACTTTACCGGCTACCATTTCGCTTTAGCCACATGATCAGAGGTAGTGTCATCCAATCTAACTTGTAATAAAGTTATAAAAAATATAATGTACCTATCCATCGTTTATTAATTTAAATTTCCGCAAGCGTGTTAGAATTATTGCTCCCTCGTTCTAATTAGTGCGAATCCATCGCTGTGCTTTTCAGACATCTTACTTGCTGCTTTGGCCTTCCGTGGGGCGAACGCGTCGCAGAAGTAGGTGGCACCAGTTTTGAGATATAACGACCTCATGAGTCAAAAAGCATAATATTGATATGTTCCAAGGCTGTATCTGATCGATTTTTATATAACCATATATGTTATTATTCAATATAACGTATCTTAATCTTAATTATTTAGTACATTAGTCAAAATGGCTGATTTTATTAGTAAGAAATGAGTGTTTTGAAAAAAAAAATATTTGTAAATATATTATAAGTTTTGTTGATTATTGAAGAAGTTTCACGTTTCGTTTTATTTTCATATAACAAATAAATATATATTCACAAATTGTTGTAGTTCTTATGTCATTTGTTTGTAAAAATATAACACCGATTGGTTTATTCAAATCAATTAACGAAATAAAATATTGCAGCTAGATAAAGCTACATCGGAACAGGCTCAGCCTTGTGAAGTGGTATATACCAAAAAAATGTACATTGTATGTTGTATAATATGTATATTGTAATATCTTGGTTAATAAATAATAAATAAAAAAAGTTTAAACTCTTCAATTATACTTATGATCTTTAGGGAACGTACCCATACCATACTACGTGACCAACTTTTTGCAATTTTTAACCCCCCCCCCCGGTGACCAAAAACCTAAGCAACCCGCCGCTCATTTGTACCAAGCGTGACATTTTGAAGACCTCCCCCCCCCCTAAACGTGTCACGTAGTATGGGTACGTTCCCTTACCGTATATCAAAATATGATTATCTTTCTAGGGTTAAAAGAAAAAAGTGCAATAGCCTGACTGGTAGGACTAGATAAATACATAAACACATTAAAAAAATACTGCGTAAATTTACATACATTATTGAAGATCTTTCTAATTTAATGGATGAAATTCGTAACGAAAAAAATACAAAAAAGAAATTATTTTTACGAAAAAATTATAGGGAGCGGAAAATAAGAAATTTAGTTTAGAAATAACCTCGGAAATAGCGCTTGAATAACCGTTTTTTTAATATTATTTACTATCAGAAATTAACTAATTAAAAAAACTACACACTTATGTATTTCCTCCAAGCGTGCACCTAATCTTTTTACAAATTTAAATATAAATACACAGATGCTACAAAATACTTCACAATTTTCAAAAAGCACTTTTGCCTCGGAAACCAAAAACGTCAAGAACTCGTTTTTCAAGCGATTACTTTTCCTTCTCAACTACTAGACAAATGAGCTATTTCTGTAAGAGAATTTTGATCTCCCAACAACACACAACATAATACACATTTTTTTCTATTTCACATGTTCATCAAAGAAAAGCTCTAAATTTTGTTGCGTGGCGTTGACAGTTCGTTAATTTTTCCGGCAAGGTTGGCGAATCTTATTTTTACACTGTTGTTTGGTAAATAAAGTTCACAAAGTTGTATAACCGCTTTTCTTTTCTTTGCCAGATGGCCAAACGTTTTTCCACTTCTAAACTGGTCTACGAGGTGATAGATAGCTCTGCTGTTATTGAAAACTATCAAATTAGAAATAAATTATGTTAAGGTTTTTTTATGACTTGTTCAAGAGGTTTTGATTTAGACGGGAGACTAGACACATTAACCTAATATAAATTAGCACGCAAAATATACGTGCAGATCATACTATACACATTAATGTTTCCATTATTTTTACATTTTGTTATTGAACAATTAAAATTCACGGAGCAAACAATATTTTTGAAAGATGAATACGAAACTACTTAAAAGCTCTAGAACCGTATAATATTGTACTACAATAATATAGGATTTTCGTGCAGGAAAAGTCGCTCAATTTTTATGGTACCCTTTCAAGAGTTTTTAGTTGTACACGAAAAAAAAACGTATCGGGCTGTTGATAAAACATTTAAATTTTAAGACAGCTTCAATTACAGCTTTGTGTTAGTTGCGACTTTATTTGCGTGAGAACATAAAGAAGGACACTAGGTGACATCTTTAGAGAAAATGATAACTTAAACAAAGAAAATATTACTCACTCTGGACTTAAAGGGTCAATCCGTCTCCTTCTCCACTTCACCCAACAGTCGAACATCTTTACTTTCTTGATGGCTAACTTCGGTCGCCACCATTTTTTCAAAATTTCAGCACTATCAACACTCCTTTCTTTGGCAAAACAAATGTCCTCGTTTATCACAGATGAAGAACAAGATTTAACAGGCAGCTCCCAGTCTCCACCCTTTGGTCTTTGCAGAATGCTTTCTTCGAGAAAATTCAGACTTTTCATCCTTTTTGGCACATCGTTTAAATCCCTTGTATCAGTCGGGGCGTTTGAACTACAGTTTGGAGAATTACAGTTAGAGTTTGGAGATTCAGAACTATTTTTTGACACATCGCGTTTAACTACTTCCACTTTTTTAAAGATCACGTCCATGGAAGAAACACTGTCGATTCTTTCGAGTTTAGTCTTCGAACCATTTTCAACCGTTTTGAACTTCCATCTGTCTTTTTCAGAATAGTTTACAAAACACGACACAACTTTTTTTCTGACTGATCTTTGGAACTGAACGAGGTCATAGGATTTGATAGATTGAACATCTTCGTTGGAAGCGCTGCACTTATTTTCTTTAGATTTTTTTAGTGTGATCTTGTCACTATCTGTTAAGTTTTTCGCCATGTTTGAGAAGGAGAAACTGCCGAGCTTGCTCCTGGCACATTTTTCGCTTGCGTCTGCGCTATTTTCGTCTTCTTTGGTGTTTTTACATTCCCGGATAGTTGCGGGAGGTTTGTTAGAGGTTGAAGCGTCTCGCAGATATGCGTACTTTGCTAATATCCTATCCACTTCAGCGCTGTTTCGTTTCTTTTGGAAGTTTCTCTTGAAATTCCTTTGGTGTGGTCTGGAATAGTGGCCGGCGGAGTATCCGCGTTGCCTTCTCACATCGTTCTGAATTCCCGTAAGTTTGCTTTCCAACGATAGTCTGTAAATCTCTATCGAGCGCATTACAGCTGATATTTCCTGCATTTTGTTTACGTCGCGTTAAACGTCAGACCAAGAACTTTACTGATTGATTTGTTTTGATTGCGGAATAATCGACAGTTAAAATCAATTTATTGTTTTCATTGAAGTTTTCCTTCTCATTTTCCTGCATTTTCATTTAAATTTAAAATGTCACGTAATGGATCAGCTGCTCGAAAAAAAACAGTTTAATTAGTTTAGAAAATATTATCATTCTACTTATATCATGATGCATATTATACAAAACAACAACTATTAATTTCTGTTTAACTACTAAAATATTGTTTATTTGGCCAAGTTGTAATCGACAATAGGTGTAATGTTACTCAATTAAATCGTATTTTTTCCTAGATTCTGAATAACTTAGTGCAATCGCTCCTAATATGAAACTTCACATATACACACATATATGTTTTAAGACTATATGCATGAAAACACTCATGGCATCCGCTTGCAGTGAAGTAATTTTCCAGTGAGTAAATGGCAACAAATGATAATATTGCTTGGGCCTCAATGTCAGCATACTTTCGATTTGTTAATATTCTGTAGCGACCGACCGAAAATAGGTTTTCAGCCGAAACCGAAACTTATTTAAATCCGAAATCCATAGAAGAACAATTTATTTAATTCTAAAACCTATCAGTAGGTATCTTACTTTATAATATAGTGGTATTGCCATAACTCCAAAAATTCCGCTATTTTTCAATTCCCAAGTAAAAAGTTATTGTGGTTAAAAACTCAATTTGTTGTCATGAAAAGTTCCAATTTCTAAAAGGACACCTAAATTCATAGCAAATATGAGTTCATCGAAAAAGAGTTACACAGACAGACTCACAGCCGAAATTAGTATTTTTGATGATTTAGTTTACCCTAATTTTTGAAAAATCGATTGTTCAATATTCCCCCTCATTCAGAACTGTAATTAAAAAACGTACTGCTACGCCTGGCCACCTATTGATTTATTAATACCTAGCGAAGTTACAGTCTGGTAACTATGACGACTGGACACACCGGAAATGTATTCCTTTTTTCCCGCGTAATTGGCACGTGACTCATTCCCGGTTGAACTTTGTTGGTTTGGCCGCGAATTCTGTTTTAAATTTAGAATCATTGTTCTTCTTTGTTTTTTTCTTTGTAAGTAGGTACACATTTCTTGGACAGATTTTTTTTTTGTTCGTTCATTTTGATATTGCGACTTTCTTCCGATTAGTAAGTGCATTCTTTTGAAATGAGTTTTAACATTCAAACACAGTTTTTGAAGTGAAAACTTCTTTAGCACCGTTGTGATGTGAAACTCGATGAAACGAAAAATAACGATTCTAAAAGAGACTAACACATACATCTATATCTATAGAATTTAACCTGCGAGAGAATGAGATAGTATAATCGGTCTCCTCTTTGTGTGGTGCTTCGTAGCCTCCCCACTCTTGTCTACCTTAGTTTTCTGAAGGTTTCACTTCTACCGCCTGTGAACTGCATCATGTATATTTTGTTTTATCTCTGCATACTTTTTATTATTTTGGAATTATTTTCTGTTCAGCATAACGTGCTGATGATGTTTGTTTACAAAGCAAACGATTTAAAGAAATAAAAGGCAGATTTTCGTATTTTAGTACTTACGTATACTTAAACTTATTTTGAAATATGAAGAAAAAAAATTACCCAAAAATTTTTGAAAATTCCCCAAAAATGCTCAAGCATGAGAATCAAAACCTTTTTGAAATGAGTTTAACTATGTTTACTGTTTAAATTTCAATATCCGGGTACTAGTATTCTAAACTTTCAATTCCACTTATTTCTACTTCCTCTAACCACCTTTCTACAACTTCACAACTTTTACCAAAATGGTGTTGTCATAGTTCCAGTAGATATATTTAGTTGAAACTTTTGAATGGTGTGTCAATTCGTGTTTAAAATTATTCTGTCCCTTTCCACACACCTTCTTATTTACTCACACCTATGTACATTCATTAGTAAAAATTAAGAACCATTCTCATTCTAAACGAAACTACTAAGATATTGTATTTACGTAAGAAATAGATATTTTAATTATATAAAATTAAATTTAACTATATAACCTTATCACTTGTTATAATATGTACTTCGTATGTCTAAATAAATAGATAATTTGTAAAACCTAACCTAATCAAATTTCCCTCTATCTAACTATCTCAACAATGGAGATATTATCATTCCCTTATAAATAAGTCGTCTCAAAGTGGTCTAACCACAATTTGAAAATGACCTTGTAAGCCGAAACACTTGTCATAATAATCATTTCACTTGTTCTGGAAAACTTGAAGCTTTTGTGCGATACGTATCACTAAAAACGAAATAAAAACTGTCGTTGTTTCGTTAAATTTGACAAATATGAGCGTTTTTCCGGAGCTCGTTAGTTTATAACATGATATCATTATCATTTTCACTGTTTCACAAAATTTACACTATCAAATTGTATAATATATACAAAATGTCACATAAAACCAATGTTCAGGAAAAACCTTAATGTAAACACTTATAAACATCAACACAACAAACCACATTCATTTCTCACCCGAAAAAAATTCAAACCGTCATCTCAGCGGATCGCGACTTCCGAGCAAAGAAAATTTCAAGATAACAAGACGTAACTGGAATGACAACAGAGATTATACGAGGGAGATAACACAGGTGCGGGGAGCTGTACTGTTCTGAGATTGAGTCGGCTACTGGGTGGGGGATTGCAAAGGACTGAACTGTATCGCGGCCAGTCATTGTACCCAAGTCAATGTTAATTTGATCCAAACGAATACAGGGAGAGCAGAAAGACTGGCATGTCTAGAGATTAAGATGTTTTTTGATACGTGTCTATTCTCTTTGCACCGTTTATGAATTCGTTATTATTAAAATTAAAATTAGGACGGGTCGTTCCACAGAATTTGAACAATTCATGAAATTTCGAAGTTATAATTGAAGTTCAAGTCAATATTCATGTTCTTTTCAAGTTTTATTGTGAAGCAACTGGCCCGTGATGAAATAAATAATAACGGAACTTGAACAGAACTCGAATTATAACTTTCGAGTTCCCAGGCATTGTGAGTTCAGTTCTTCGGCTGGGTAAATCCTCCGTCACTCCGACACAAGAAAATGTTCCGCTTACCATTTTTACCGCTCCACACGGATGGCCCTGAGAAAAAAAAAGCCTTCATCTTTGGGTATGCTGTGAGGAGGGTCTTTTTAGGTAAGGAAGAGTAGGAAGTTCTGGGAAGAAAAACATTATGAGGGGTGGGTAGGAATCTGGGGGTGAACGCGTTAAGGAGTGTCGAATGAATCCATTCCTCCCACTGTGGTGCAAGGGGTCGAGAGAGTCCGGCTGGAGAAGTCAATAGGTCTACCTCAACCAGTTTCTCCCGGCCCGCCACGCAGCAGGTGTGCAGACGTATCCCCCGCCAAGACCTAGACAAACCTTACCCCATAAACCCAGGCATCCCTACTGTAACCAAAATTAGCGAATCCATGAAAGTGAGGTTGTTGGAGATTTTCAAAATTGTGAGGTTATTAGTAACAGTTTTAATTGTCTTTCTTTTAAAAAAGTAGGATTAGATAATTAGAGTAGACCGGAATAGATAGTGAATAGTAAGTACGATCACCCTATGCCTAGCTTCACGGATGGCACGCCAGGCAGAAATGGTAAATGTAATTTTCGTGTCGATTGTACTATTCTTCATAGTAGTAGGTAGATGGCACCCGATACTGTCATAGGAAGTAAGGTAGGGGCAGGCAGATAGCCGTACCCCCCCCCACCCCTCCCCCTCCAGTGCGGCGCACGTGGCATTGTTGTGGAAACACAATCGTTCATTTTTCCCCTTTGTCCTTTGTCAATTCAACATGTTTATTTTGATCCGAGTTACGGAATGGACAAAATAAGAACACTTACGTAAAAGGACTATCCAACACATCGATGATTCAATATATGTAATGTGATATTAAAAAATTAAAATTAATGAATATAAAAAACTTTTTAATATTTCGGAATAAGTTTATTATTTTAACTTTTGAAGGTTATTTTTTTTACAATAGCTATAATAATAATAATACAAAAGACGCCCGAAGGACAATAATTTCCCTCAGGGCCTATGTCATCTTAGAGGAAGCTGTGTGGAGGGTGTTTTTAAGGAAAGAAAGAAGCTTTTATATATGAATACCGCAAAAGAGTCCCAATTGCTCCCGTTTGAAGCCAGTGAGACTATGGCATCCCAACTTGGGGTATGTTGTGAGGCTGAAGGAAGTGGGGAGGGAAAGAAGATAGGGAAGAGGAAGGTGGGAAAGTACCTGGCTATTCAGATCTGGTCATCAAACACGGCTAATGCCATTTCAAGCAAGGTTTCAATTCTGAACGGTGGTCTTACACCAGGGCGATACTGGGAGTATCTTCCACTCTGGAACGTGCCGCAAATATAATATAGGTATATTATTTTAAATGAACTAATTGTACACAAATTAATCAAATTAAATTTATTTGCCACGTCGGGATTCGATCCCGCGACCTTCGGTGTGCGAGTCAAGAGCCTTACCGCTGGACTACGCCGGCCGTCGAATGAATGATGAATTTCTGGGAAGGAAGTAGGTATGAGGAGTGGGTAGGAATCTGTGGGTCAATGTGTCCAGGAGATATTGAGGGATTCTGGCTGGAGAGGTCAAAAGACCTCATCAAGCAGTCTCTCTCGATCCGGCCCGCCACGCAGCAGGTGGGCAAACACACGGCCGCCAAGACCTTGACAAAACTCATCCCTTGAATCCGGGCACCCCTGCAAAATCCCCAAACGTAGCAAACCACTTGGGGTGACCAATGCCAGAGGTGTTAGTTATCGAATAAATTTAATGGTTTCTGGGCGGCGGTACCCATACCAGCCTCCCAAAATATCCACCAATCTAATATTAATCATTGAAGAATGAAATAATTGTCATAATCTAATCGAAACATGAAACAGAACAAGACACAGAAAATAAACATTAAAAACTCTCGGCCTGGAACCTAATTTTTTACATCATTTTTGTCGAACCAATAATTTCAAATTTAGAAATAATAATATTGGCTTATATCTTTTAATCGACGTAAAAAAAATTAGGTCCCAGTGGCCCAGCGGCTTGAGGCGTCGTAAGACAGAGATCCTGTTTTCGATTCCCATTTGCGACCGTTAGGTATCTTTTTTATTTTGTGTGTCTTGTTATGTTTCACGTTTCGTTTAGATTTATTAATATGATAAAGATTAAAAACAATTTTTTTAATTTAACATTTAAAGCACCAATCCATAAATACTCGTAAACCAATCATCACTAACTTTACTAGGACTATTAAGCTTGCAACAAGACTTTAACCCTTTGTAGGTCACAACTCACAACATGAACCTAAAAAGCCCTGGACAGAGAATTAGTATGATTTTGTGTGTATGACATTGAAGCCAAATCTAGGGCGTGCGAAAAATGCCTGACAGCCATCTTGTATGACAAACTTTTGAAATGTGCAAAGTGGGATAAACTACTTAAACTACTTTAATGCTATTTTTATATTGCTTATAGGCTTATGATTTTTTTGATGGTTTTTGATGGGACAGGGAATGGGAAATGTCAATTTGATGACCTCCGTGGTCGAGAGGTCGCGGGTTCAAATCCATTTGTTTTATTCGTATTACTTCATAATTTTACTCATTTAAAATAATATATAGCGTATCTGCCACACTTTGCAGAGTGGATAATACTCTCATGCCCTGGTGAAAGAACACAATTCACAATTGAAACGTTGCTTGATATGGTTTTAGCCGTGTTTGGTGACCTGATCTGAATAGCCAGGTACTTCCCAACCTTCCTCTTCCCATCACCTTTCCCTCCCCACTACCTTCAACCTCACAACATAACCCAATTGGGGAAGCATACAGTGGCGGCGTAAGGTAGATTGGCACCCGGGGCGGTTTTGTATTAAGCACCCCTACTTAAAATAAAACACCAAATACTGAACATGCTTACGAGATTTTATTTGACTAAAATATTCAAGCACCTTATCAAAATTAATTGCCTTGTCTTTTTCAATTGATAAAATCGAAAGATTGGTTATTCGCGCTTGGCTCATTGCGGACCTTAAGTAAGATTTTATGTATTTTAACTTTGAAAAGCTTCTTTCACATGAAGCCACCGAAACATGAATTGTTAAAAATAAAATCTAAGACATAGCGCTAAAATTGGAATTGACTCTGAATAGCCTCATTTTACAATGAATCTGAAAAACTCCAATGTAGTCCAATGAACCGCTTCTTGGGCAGAACTTTTGGCGGCTTCCAAATGACACCTCAATCGTAAAATCTCCAACACGATGTCCTTTGCTGAAAATTCATTGTAAATTGTTAACAGATTTGGAACCATTCCACGAAGATCTTCTTCTGATGATGTTACCAATGTTTTAGGCTGAATAACACGCTAAGTAACCAGAATAAAATCCATTGCCTCATAACGATGGTTTAATTCTTCGTAAAATCTACGTGACATTCTAATATTGCTCTCTGGTAATGTAAGTCCAGCATCTCGGGCCATTTCTTTAGGCATACGTTTTAGAAATCTCCTCCTTCCTCTTTTTCCTTCAATCGGAATGTATAAGTCCTCACATTTTTTTGTTGCATAGCAAATAGCCTTTTCCACTATTTGGTTGCGTTGGTTAGGAAGAAAAATTTTAAGAGCTTTAATGTTTATGACAGACTTTTCCAATGATAGCCCAGATCACACCAAAAGATAGCGTAGCAAACTGAAGTCACACAAAGCTGGTATGAGTGTTGATGCTATTTCTCTTCTTTCAACGCTTTCTTTGCTGGTGGTGGGATCGTATATCTCTTCGAGTGTTGATACAAGCTTCTCTCTTCAGTGGTTTAGCTGCGTTGTGATGAGCAATCCATCTTGTCTCTGATAGTCGTTTAACGGACATGCCTACATTTTACATTAATATTTCCCACCGCGCTAGATGCTACGTGCGGTATTAAGATTAGACCAAGCGCAAGATGAATTCATTATTTTAGGGATTTAGAAAATATATTCGAAAAAAAGAAAATATAGAAAAAAAACAATAAAAGTGGTAAAAACGAAGTAATCTATTAATTTCAAAAGAAAATATAGTTGCGATGCGTTTCAAAATATGATATTAGTATGTAAGTAGCTAGATATAAGGGTAGGTAGTTATTTATTGATATGTCTTTACAGAGGTAGATTTTGTGCGCATTCTTTGACTGAACGAGTGAGTTGTCGTTGTCACCCCTTGGTGCTTGGCACCCGGGGCGGACCGCCCCCTCCGCCCCCCCCTTACGCCGCCACTGGAAGCATAGTCTCACTGGCTCCAGGCGTTTGGGAGCAATTAATAATAATAATAATAACATAGTATTTATATAGCGCAGTTTTGTGATATTTCACTTCAAGTGCGCTTAATTATAATAAACTTAAAATTAACCTACAGTGTTCCTTACGAGTCCTTAAAAAATTAATTAAATAATGTGAAATAACTGCTTGCTTTGAATATACAAAATATACAAAGCAATTCCTAAAGAACAATATTAACAACAATAGTGAGTGCTGTTTTGGCACAGGACAATATATAATGATAAACCATCACGGTGCCATTCAACAAGAATCATTTAAACTAAATTATATAGAACAGGAGGCAGTTAACATTTAGAAATAATACAAGTTCAGAGTGCATATAAAACTATAGCAAGGAGGTAATTGAAACCAAACAATTACCAGAAACTTGAGGAACATGGCTTATTATAGTAGATTGAAAAGGAGTTAAAATTCATAAAAGGTATGATTTTTTAAATAAGTTTGTTTTTAAAGCTCTTTTGAATTCAGCCAAGTTCTGGATATTAGTAAGAGCTGAGGGAAGTTTGTTCCAAATGAGCGGGCCAGTTACACGAAAAGATCGATCATAGTAAACGGCTCGATTTGACCTAGAAAGTTCGATTAAACGATTAGTAACATCTCGATCTGCTGACCTTAGAGTAGCTGCCTATCGCTTAAGTTTTGTTGGACACATAGTTCCGATATATAGGCTGGCGCCATTCCTTGCAATGCTTTGAAGGTCATTAAGCAGATCTTGAACTCTATTCTTTCAGGGCATCGAAGCCAATGAAGATCCCTTAAAAGCGGAGTTATACGGCAATACTTAGATTCACCAAAAATCATTCTCGCCGCAGCATTAAAAACGGACTGGATTATATTGAATTGTTTTTTAGGCAAGCCAGCATACGCACTATTACAATAGTCCATACGTGAGACAACGAACGAATTTATGAGTGACTTTGCTCCATCAGAGGGAAGGCAACGCCTGATTGATTTTATCTGCCTTAGATGGAAAAAGCCTGAACTTACAGATTTTGAAATTTGTGATTCAAGAGAAAGACTATTGTCTATAGTGAAACCTAGAAACTTTATTTCTGTAGAAGGGATTATATCTGTGCCCTGAATATGGATTGGATTAGAGTCGATGAGGGCTTGCCTTCCAAGAGAAGCTATCCAAATAAATTCCGTCTTGGTCGGATTTATTTATTTATTTATTTATTTATTTATTTATTTATTTATTTATACATGCATATATATTACAAAACATTACACAATGAAACTTTGCCTGTCCAACTGGGAAGGATACCCGTTTCAGGACAGCCAAATTGTATATTTAGTTCATAATATTACAAAGGAATGGAAATAGAAGTATATAAATGAAATAAAAATATAACCAACAAGAATTTAGTATAAAAATACAACCAACGAAAATTTAAAAGTAAGTGGTCATAGGTTTGCAAAATTGCAACATTAACCATATTATTGTGTTTAACACCTAAGTACATTGACGTTAAGTATGTTTCGCTAGTGTCAAACCGATGTATCGATGGTACCTACCTCCTGTACCTCGCCCTGCCAGTTGCAGGAGTACGGAACCATCCAATTTTGAATTAAATATTTTAGGTAAAAAAAAATTAACAATTTTTTTTAATGAAATTGCAAAGGCCTTAAATTTAATTACATTAATAGTTTTCCAGGTTATTTTGGGGAACATTTGCAATTGCATAATTAGAATTAACACTTTTATACACCAACATATGATATAAGAATTTGAATGCATTTATGACTATTTAATTTTTAATCAATGTACTATAATTTTTTAGAATTTCCTAAGTAATAGAAATTACCCATTTATAAACCAGAATATATGAACATAAATTTCCAATCTATTAAATTTCAAAACTTATTTTTAATATGTCTAGTCGTTATTTTTCAAGAATCAAAAAACCGTCGTTATTTTACACGGATCAAAAAACAGAGCAAAAGGATATATTTTTTTTGTGCAATAACATAAACTTTTTAGTACATATTAGGTATGTGAGATTGTGTTAACATATGTTCGCTCTCGACTCTCCCCATGTCCAGAAGCCAATTGCTAACCCATTTCCGTAAAGTGCTTGCACTTTTCAGTTTCCATGCATCAGGTATGACGTTGAACAATTTGGGCCCTAAGTAGGAGTATTGTCTTTGGGCATGTGATGTGTTTGTAGTAGGTGGAACTGCTGGATTCCTCCCTGCATGGCGGGTGTTGTGGAGATGATCAATGGATGAATAGTGGTGTCGGTGTTTTTGTGTATGTAAAATAATTTTTCTTATGTATAGTTGCCGTACATCAAGAACTCGTATCTCTTCAAATAATAGATCACTAGGATACCTGAAGGGTTTCTTGAGGATGACCCTTAGAAGTGATTTTTGTGCTTTTGCTAAGGGATCCATTATTGTTTTGGAACAGCCTCCCCAACCCAAGGATGCATATTCTAGCAACGAGTTACACAAGGCATGGTACATTTGTTTCATATCTTTTACGCAAAGAATATTTCTAACAGACATGAATAGATGAGTAAGTTTTCTGATCTTTGTGGAAGTTGAAACAATATGTTCGTCCCATCTCAGAGATTTATCTATTATGATTCCCAGATATTTTATACTATCGACACATTCTAAGTTTAAGCATTTACAATTGGTTTGTTCATTACAATGGTGTATAAGGATGTTGTGTATTTCTTTTGGTTTTCCTGCTTGAGTTGCGCTGAAACGGATGAATTTGGTTTTATCTAAGTTAAGAGTGAGGAGATTGTTGTCTAACCATTGTTTAACCTTGTTTAAACCTACTTCCGCTTTACTGTGAACAACATTCCAGCTTTTGTCTTCAAATAATAGAACTGTGTCATCGGCAAAGGTGATAATGTGATCAGCAAAGGAACTGTTACATAGGTCATTTATATATATATTGAATAAAAGAGGTCCTAAAGTGCTTCCTTGGGGTACACCGAATTTAATATTAGCTGAATCGCTTATAGTGTCGTTGATAAGCACTCTTTGACTCCTATTATCTAAATAGCTACACAACAGCTTGAAGAGCTGACCTTGTATACCAATGCGCTGTAGTTTGTTCAACAGAATTTTGTGAGAGATAGTGTCGAATGCTTTGGCTAGATCCAGGAACAGCGCAATGCATTTTGTACCTCTATCTATGTTATTAGAGATAATTTTTGTCAATTTAGCAATGGATTAAGTTTGAGTTTATTGACAGACATCCAACTTGAGACTGTGTTAATGAAACTAACCACCTCGTTTTTAAGGACGTCTTTTTCATCTGGGGAACAAAACTTGAAAATGAAACGATCGTCTGCATAGCCTTGTGATTCAAAGCCAGCTGATTGAATGAGTTTCTCGAGGCGATTCGTATAGAGAATGAAAAGAATGGGACCCAAGACAGAACCCTGGGGAACTCCACATTCTATGGGAGTTTCAGGTGAAGTACAATTATTGAAAATTACTGAGGCTACTCGTCCAGACAGGTATGATGTCATCCATTGGAGAACATCACCTCGAACGCCAAATTCGGTTTCAAGCACATTTAATAAAATACTATGATCTACCGTGTCAAATGCCGCACTCATGTCAAGAACAGATACCAAACCCAACTTACCTGCTTCCATCCCGATGATCAAGTCTGAAATTAACCGCAGAAGAACAGTTTTCGTTGAATGAAACTGTCGATAAGCGGATTGATTTTTGGCAAATAGACCGGCGGAGTTCAAGTACCCCACCAATTGTTTGGCAACGATTTTCTCAAGCAGTTTAGAAAGGAATGGTAAATTGGATATTGGCCTGTAATTATCCGTATTGTCAGTATCAAGATTTTGTTTTTTTAGAATCGGAGTTATTATTGATTTCTTGAGTGTTCCCGGTACAAGTGAATTTACTAATGACTTTTTTTTTTTTTTTTTTATTTATTGAAAGAACAGATATACATATTAAAATCAACAAACAAGTCCTGCTAAGCCAATTCAATTGGCTTGTCAACAGGTGCTTATATTTTAGTTACATATAGATTATTTACATTTAAAATTTACATCTTATATCTACAGATTCAACATACATATCAATATACATATCAATTATCAATACAAATATTTTTTTTCCGATAGCCAATTTTTCACCATATATTCAACCTTATTCATAGAATTACATTGCTTTATAGTGTCAGGTAATAAATTAAATATCTTCGGTATGATGTATTCAAACGTTCTCTGTCCGTACTTATTGTTAAATTTCGGAACTATTAACCCGTCGTTGCGCGTGAATCTAGTGCTGTATTTATGTTCTAATTTCTCTTTATGCTGCGGGGTAAATATATGCTGAATTATAATTTTGTGCCATAGTATTGCTTTCACTGGTAAAATTTTGGCATTCTGAAACAGCAACGGTGTATCATGTCTCTGTTTGAAAATATTAGGGACGACTAATAATTTTACAATTGCGTATTGTACAACTTGTACTTGTTTCAGATTGGTTATAGAAGTATTTCCCCATATTGTTAATCCATATCTTATAATAGATTCTGCCAGTGACATATAAATTATTTTAAGTGTTTCAATTGAAAGAAAAAAAATTTAATGTGTACATTCTGCCAGCAATTGATCTGAGTCTTTTACAGGTTTTTTTAATATGTTTGTCCCATTTAAAAAAACAATCTACTGTAACACCAAGATACACGTATTCCGTAACTAATTCTAAGCTATCACATTTACAATTAGTTGGAATATTTTTATGGATGCAATTAAAATCGTGAGAAATAATATTAGGATTAAATAGAAATTTGGCATTAGGTGATCTTATATGCATTACTTTGGTTTTTTTAGCATTTATTAATAATCCTGCATCATGTGACCATTTACAAAGTTGATTAAAGTCAATTTGCATGAGTTCAATTGCAATTTTTAGATCTTTATGTGATATGACCAATGCCGTATCATCTGCGAATACAAAATGTTTAACAAAAGAGAAAAGTTTTTTCATTATAGTTACATAAATTATATATAGTGTAGGCCCCAATATGGAACCTTGTGGAACTCCTGCAGATACATTTTTTGTTTTACTAAAAGTATTATTTATTTTGGTATATATTTTTCTATCTCTAAGATAATCTTTAAATAAATTTAACACATTTCCTCTTATTCCAATTTTTTCTAGAGTTTTCAGAAGTTTTTTAGAGTTAATTGTGTCAAAAGCTTTAGAGTTATCGATAAATAAAACAATAACATGTAATTTATTATTTAATTGATTATTTATATAATTGGAAAAATCTTGCAGTAGTTTTTCAGTGTTTTTTTTTCTTTGGAAGCCGTATTGATTTGGATCTATGATAGTGAATTTTTCAATATAATTATTTAATTTATTTGATATAAATTTTTCGAGAATTTTTTCTAATGCTGGTAGTATACTAATAGGCCTATAATTTCCTAGTTCAATGTGTTTTCCACCTTTAAATATTGGTCTTGTAATGCTACATTTAAATTCTTGTGGAATTTTTGCTTGCTTTATTATCATATTGATTAAATGAGTAATTATTGGCCCAAGAGTTTTTACATTTCTTTTTAAATCAAACATTCTTATATTGTCAATACCTGTGCTTTTAGAGTTTTTCATTTTTTTAACAATGTTTTCAATATCAGTTATAGTAGCTCTTGGTATATATAAACTATGAGGTAGTTCTTCG
The DNA here is from genome assembly GCA_917880885.1 of Limnephilus marmoratus. NCBI lineage: Eukaryota > Metazoa > Arthropoda > Insecta > Trichoptera > Limnephilidae > Limnephilus > Limnephilus marmoratus. Next base: position 18,718,446 of record OU862921.1, on the reverse strand, counting down.
AGTACTATATTAGTAGCTTTGTGATTGCATTTATGTAACATGTTGCTGATGCTATCCGAGAAGTAATTCACAAAATCATTTGACACAGAATCCTCAGTTCTATCTTTTAACATATATCGTGTTATAGTTTCATCACAATCGTTTTTGGGTTTACGTCCTAAAACATTATTTATCTCGTCCCAGGTTTTTTTTTGTATCATTAAAACAGTTTTTAAATTTATTGTTATAGTAGTTAGTTTTATCTTTATTTATAAGTTTATTGACAAGGTTTCGTGTTTTTTTGTATTCTGTTTCAAATGTTTTGTTTGTTGGTGTACTTTTCCATTTTTTATAAAGTTTATCTCTTTTATTTATATGACATAATAATTCACTGCTTACCCATTCATTTATTGCAAAAGGTCGTGTTTTCGGTTTTTGCACTATCGTTTTAGAACTACTCTTGTAAAATTTGTCAAATAAAGATTTTATTTTTTCATATAATGAAATACAATCCCTCTCCTCTATAAGTTTACTCCAGTTATAATCTTTGATATATCGATCAATAGCCTTTTGTGAGATGATTTGAATATACTTATTTGCAAAGTCTACCTGACGTTTATGAGATTTTATATTAATAGCAGTGATAAAATGATCGGCAATATTATTTTCACAGACGCAAGCAGTTATTTTCTTGCCTCTAAATTTGGCAAATATATGGTCAATACACGTGCGAGTAATTTGTCCATTTAATACAGCTTCTCTGGTTACTACATTAATGCATTTTGTTAAATAATGGTTAGTTAGTAAGTTTTCATATGAAGTTATGATATAATCATGGTCATTAAGCAAATTTATATTTATATCTCCAAGTAAGATAATATTTTCCTTATTATTAATTGTATCAAGATATGATGATAATTCCGTTAAAAATGAAGATTTACTGAAATTAGGAGGTCTATAGATAGCTATTATATTAACTTTAGTTTTGTCCTGGAGTATGAGCTTTCCTGTTATATTTTCAAAATGTAGAGATTGGAACGATTTTGGCCTAAATTCAAATTTATTTCTTATAAACAATATAATCCCTCCTCCTGACTTATCAGTCCTACAGTAGTTGTATGCATTATATCCGGGAATATTGTACAAACACGTATTTTCAATTTCAATAGATGTTTCACATAGCATTATAATATCAATATGCTTCAAACAATTAAGTAGATATATATGCAGTATATTCCAATATTTTTGTATAGATCTTATATTTAATTGAATACAAACAAGATTATCAGAATCTTCTAAATTATTTACTGTACTACATTCTATTTCGTTATCATTATCTATATACGAGAAATTATTCTGAGCCATTGAATTCGTAGTTAAATTTTATGCAGTACAATAAGATTGTGATACGAAGTTTTGTTGATTTTACATATTGAAATATTTCTATAAGAAATAACTCTATATTATAATGCAGTATAAGCTTCAATTTAATACTTGATATAATTACATACATTTTTTATGTAATACCCGTATTTATACTTAGCGTAATACGGCAATAAACAGTTACTATACAAGTTAATATTATGTTAAAGCATTTGTTTTTATCAAAGACATCACAATTCTTTTTCTTAAAGCAAAAGCCCTTAGTATAATATAATGATACAAAATAGTTTTCCATGCTTTTAACATGAAATAATATTACAAATATTTGATTTTTAGATAAAACAATAAAATTTAATATTTTTGTTAGGTTGATTTTATCCCATACATAAAAAATATATTTAACACATATTTTGATTATCTGTCCAGTAAACATGAAAAGAGAGCAATATAAAATAACTCCATTTATGAAACCTAAACTATAATTAATATCTTTTGTAGGTTTCAGCCCGTAAAAATAAATTATTTTCTTTTTAATTTAATAAATTATTTACTTCTGGATAATTGTGGTAATTACAGGCCCTATATCCGGAAGACATTGTTTTAAGAGCCAGGTAGGTATGGGGTCTTGAGTGCATTGCTTGTTAGGGCAAGACTTTATAGCACGCGTGACATCTTCTTCGGTTACTGCTGCAAAAGTAGAGAAGTCACCCGAGAGCGGACTTGATGCTGCGATAGAAGGCGATCCTACCACACTGAGGGCCTGAATTTGTTCAACCTTACTTCTGAAGTATGTTGCGAGGCTGTTTGATTCAAGAGAGGAATCAACCTTTTTGTTGCTCTCTCCAGACAGAGTCCTTATGTTTTGCCAAAGTTTTCGAGGGTCCTTTTCTGTCTCAATTTGTTCACACAAAAAGTTAGATTTCTTCTGTGTGACTTCTTCCTTGTAAACTTTTTGCTTGGTAATCCAAAGCTGCCGATTGCTGAAAGTCGGGTTTCGTCTGTAAATCCTCTCAAATTTCCGCATTTCCCTCTTCTTTTGAAGACATTTGCTGCAATTCCTAATGCGGCAGACCTTCTCTGTGAAAGGAGCATTTTTATCGAGTAATGCCCGTAGCGTAGAATTATATAGAGTTACTAACTCTTCTGCTTGACTCTCGTTATACTTTTCCTTATCACAGAGAGGCGACGCTTTCAAATCACTGCAAAATGCCTCGAAGTCGAATTCTCTCCAATTTCTGGAGACAACGGATTTGAACTCTAATTTTGGAGGATCGAAGGCAAACTCGGATGTGACGAGACGATGATCCGATAGTCCAATGTCAGTAACATTTACACTATTTGGGGGAAACCCAACCCGGGAAATGATTACATCAAGTGTACCTCCCGCGTCATGAGTAGGTGAGTTCACCCGCTGGTCGCAGCCGAAGTCACGTAGAATTTTGGTAAATTTTAGGGCCAAGGGATTGGTTTTCTTTTCCAAGTGAATATTTACGTCTCCCAGAATAATAACGTCGCAATTATAGTTAGAGGTGCATTCTAGGAGAGATCTAAATTCATTGAAAAAAATTGCGGTGGCTGCACATGACCCGGGACGGTAGATGGAAATTATCACGAGGGATGCGCCCTTAGCAGAAGCCTTGCAGCCGACAAACTCAAAAGTGGTATACACCTGACGTATTCCTATACTGTCTAAGCGAATACCATTTTGCGCTACAATTGCAACTCCCCCGTGATTCGTAAAATTAATATTACCTGTGTCGGATTTTATCGGCCTTGCAGCTTCATACACCGAGAACCCACTTGACCGAAGGGTTTTGATGGAGTAGGAGTCAGCATTTTCATGCCAAGTCTCCGATAGCGCCAAAATGTGAATACCTTTGCTAGTAATCAAATCCACAATGTGTTTATTGGCAATTGATCTCGCATTCCAAGCGGCAACATTAGAGACTTGGGCAGGCGCAAATTCCTGGTTTGTGCTAACCGCAGGTTTTTAACTAATCTAACCTTTCTCCCAGCTCTACAACCTCTTTTTCTTCCTTTCCGTTGGGGAAGAAGTACACTATTGTTATTATCATTATCACTACCATTGTCACTTAAGGGTCGTAAAGCGTACAGTTCGTCCAAAGTATACCTAATGATGATTTACAACCTTACGACCCATTTCGAATAGGGACACTTGTGCGGTAATAATATAAAAAAATTAAAAATAAGATACTTAAATGTTCTTTTCTTACATATTTTCCCACTCATCACGCTGATTCAAATTGTTCTTGATCATCTCTGTCCAGGACCTTTCTGTTCGTGGGACACAATTATGGAATTTCATAGAGAAGTTAGTGGTAAGTAGGTAGTAACCGGCATTATGGTCAGCTTTGGATACGTTGGATAGTTCCCTTGTCTTCAGGTCAATCTTGTGTTGGTGGGATTGTTTATAATCTTCTTATAGGTGCCGGCAACGCGCAGGAGGCCTTCCATCCTTCCAATATAGTCTATCATATTAATCACGACAGTGGCATTTCCTTTGTCGGCTGGCAGAACCAAGATTTCCTCATTGGCGTGCAATTCTTTGGAACTGGATGGAATATCTTGGGACCTTTTCGGTCTACACCTGCACCTGAGTGCAACCCTTATCGAAGAAGATTGTAAGAAAATTGATAACATGATTTTCTAACTAGCAGTGGTGGATTTATACTCAAAAATATAGACCACTTCATTTACGCCGCCCCTTCCTCCTTCTTAGAAGTTCCCACCCCTAATCAGTAATCACTTACTTTTAGGCTGCGGCTCCTAGGCCGCGGCCTATACGGCCTATTGACTAAGCCAGGACTGCCAGAAGCACAAATATATTAGCAGTCAACATAATGCAAGACATAAACAAAAGATCGAAAGTCTTAACCGAGACAAAAAAGGTGATCGAAAACACTTAATAATTATAAAACATTTATTCATCAATAGATTTTTACAAAAAAGGTGATCGAAAACACTTAGTAATTACAAAACACTTATTCATCAATAGATTTTTACAATTTTATACATATCGTTTAAATATTATTGATTCTATTGACAGCTATGTATACTTCAACTATACTTTCAGGATTTCTCCTGGATGCAGCTGGTTTTCAACGGTGATTCTGATATAATACATAAAAAAACAACTAAATTTAAGTAAAATAAATACAATTAAATTAAATTACATTCAAAATCACATAGTATAATATAAAAAATAAATTTCAATTTAAAGCAAATAAAATCCAAATAATAAAGTTGAAAATAAATAATATATCAGAACAAAACCGCAAGAATGCATTCCTTTACTTGTAAAATTTATCAATTAAAATCTGCGGTTGACTGTGCAGTCAGCAACCATTCGCCGCAGACCTTCTTGAAGCACTGCAACGATGTCGATATACGAATACTTGATCAGAATAAAGTTGTTTTCGCAGCATTTCGACCTTCGCGTTGAGCCCAGACCCGACTTCTGTGCTTGCTAAGGGGATGAACTACGCAGTGGTCTCCAAAAAGATACCTTTGGAATCTATCATATATCATATGTGGTGTAGAGACAGCACTACACACAATGATGAAAGTCCACAAAATGTCAGAGACGCAAGCAGAGGACATACGACTAGAGACTTGCCATATTTTGAAGAGGGCCTTAAGGCTGTCATACCAGCAAATCATAATTTCGATTCCGACTGCACCGCTCACACATCAGCCGTTGCAAGCGGACGTTTTTGGAACTAGATTTCGTTCCGCTAGAAGCCGGGTTTCACGTACCTATAGTTCACGCGAAGCTGGACCTACAGTATGGTTCAGATAAAGATGTTGAATTCTCGCTTCCAGAATTTTAATAAGTAGTAGTTATTTGTAATTTGTGTATTGAAGTGCGTAGACATAAATAGATACATAAACACAGTAGGTATGAAGTAGATACCTACACAAAAAAACAATTTGTTATATTTTTTTAATATTTTGGTTTTTGTTTTTTCATTTTATTTTACGGCCATTAGAGTGGAAGAATTGAAACGTTACTTGAAATGGCTTTAGCCGTGTTTAGTGACCAGATCTGAAAAGTCAGGTACTTCCCCACCTCCATCTTCCCTAACTCCTTCCCCTCCCCCACTACCTTCAGCCTCACAACATACCCCAATTGGGGGTGATAGTCCCACTGGCTCCAGACGGGAGCAGTTGGGACTCTTGTGCGGTATTCATGAAAAAAAGAGTACCTAATATTCAGTTGGATTGTAAAAAATATCTCATTTTGAAATATTTATTCGTGTGCATAATTTTTAATTTTATATTTATGTGAATACCGCACAAGAGACCCAAATGCTCCCGTCTGGAGCCAGTGAGACTATGACATGACTATGGGGTATAGTATGAGGCAGAAGGTGGTGGGGAAGGGCAGGAGATGGGGAAGAGGAAGCGAAGAATTACTTGGCTATTCAGATCTGGTCACCAAACACGGCCAAAGTAATTTTTAGCAACGTTTCAATTCTGAATGGTGGTCTTACACCAGGGCGATACTAAAGTATCTTCCACTCTGGAACGTGACGCAAATATATTATTTTTATATGAAATAACCCAAATTAGTCAAACAAAATTTATTTGCCCACGCCGGGATTCGATCCCACGACCTTCGGATTGCGAGTCAAGAGCCTTACCTCTTGACCACGCCGGCCGTCAATAAATAGTATCAGTAATTTGGAAGGCGGGTATGGGTACCGCCGTCCCGGGAACCATGTATTGGATTATCAACACCGTACGGGTAGCCCGGGTTCATGGGGCGAGGTTTGTCAGGATCTCGGCGGCGGTGGAATCTGCCCCACCAACTACGTAGAAGGCCGGATCGGGAGAGACCTTTTTTTACAATCGCTCGACACATTGCCTATCTCTTCTTTGGGGATGCTGTGTGAAGGTTCGTTTCAGGGAAAGAGGATCTTCTGAGAAGGAAAGGGTATTAGGGGTGGGTAGAAATGTGGGGGTCAGCGTGTCCAGGAGAGCGGATGTATGAATCCATCCCTCCCACTGCGGTGCAAAGCGATGTTCCGAGAGAGTAAGGCTGGAGAAGTCAAAGGGACTCCCTCAACCACTTTCTCTAGATCCAACCTGCCATGCAGCTGGTGCGCAGACGCATCCGCCGCCAAGACCTGAAAAAACCTCACCCCATGAACCCAGGCACCCCTGCTAGTCACCAAACATTGCGAACCACTAAGGATGACCTACGGCAGACGTGTTGGTTATCAAAAAAATGGTTCCCGGGGCGGTGGTACCCATACCCGATTCTCATGTTTGTTATTTTTGTAATACGAAAAATGGATATAAAAAAGCCTACCCCCCATCCCTCTCAACCCCCTCCCTCTCTCACCCCACAACCTCTAACCACCCTCCACCCCCCCCCCTCTTTTACCCCCCCCCCCCCCCCTATATAAAAATCAATTGCTGTTTGTTAGTTTCACTAAAACTCGAGAACGGCTGGGCCGATTTAGCTGATTTTGGTTTTGAAATGTTTGTCGTAGTCCAGGAAAGGTTTAAACGTTGAGAAAATATGGAAAAGTTGCGAGGAAGATAGTAAAATCAACAATTTAATTCTCCCATATAAACTGTTCTACATACTTTCCTGTGAATTGCTAACCGTTCATCCGATTGCGATGAAACTTTGGTGAGTTGTTGTGAGCACGCCCGCAAAGTAGTCCAGTCAATAAATGCTCCAAAAGGAGGTGTAGAGTGCGTGAGCAGGGACCTAAGCGATTCCTCCAGAAACTTGTTTAGGGTGCTTAGGGTGTGAACATACTAAAAGTTCTGACGTCTTGGTTGTGAGCTAGGGGGAAGGGGGGGAGGGGGAGGTCCCAATTTTCGGGTTTCCGCTTATATCTCAAAAACGGTGCGTCACACATGAAAATTTCCTAAGGATAAGTAAAAAAAGCTCATAAAATTATCTACAACTTTTATTCTTTACGTAATTTTCGAAATCACGTCCATTTTTGACTTACACGCTCCACAAATGTAGATATTTTTGAAAAAAATTATTTTACCTCACATTTTTCATCAAACATTCCTTCATATCGTCTAAAATATTCATCAAAGAAAGAAATTTATTTATAAGAAGTGGTAATAAATTTAATTCCCTTTTAGAATATATATACATATGCAAATAAGTCTCCAACCAGTAAATATTTACAGCAATTTTAAGGTTTTGCGTAAAATGTCGTCATTTTCAGAAAAAGCTGTTTTTATCTTATTACTGACACACCGACGTGCAACGACGATTATGCGACACTCTTTTAGTAAGGCGTATGATCAGATATGACCATGGAAACCACATTGATGCTATCATTCAAAAGCCGAGAAGGCATAACAGGAGGCAGAGGTATTTTGCACAATGTACTAGAAGTGGTTAGTTGGTATGAGCGCAACTCATGAGATCTGCACTTCCCTTGAAGAGTATTGTGGAGTCTTCACGTCCAGTAACAACACAAGGACCTCGGACAAGCCCACCGAAGTAAAGATGCAGCAGACATTTTCAAACTCAGTCAGTGGTTTGATGCACATCCTCCCTTCCCACAAGCCAATGAAATAATGTCAATTCCCAATGTCTTCTGTCAGCTCGTCGATAAAAAATCACGATGAAAAGGTTGCAGTTGACCCAACATTTCTGTTTCACCGGATGTGTATAAGCAAACGATCAGATGAGGATTTGAAGAAATTCTTTGAGTATGAGTTGGCCCCATTTCCCTTGGCACTGTTCAATGAAGGTGGGATGTGGAAGACAACTAAATCTGTCCTGTACAGCTTATTCGAGCCTACCAAAAAACTGGTCTACTGTCTCAGGTGAACATAGTTGTGGACGGAAAATTTCTACTACACAGAGTAATTTGGCAAAAAGAAGCCTTCCTTGTCACAATTTGTGATCGTTACATCAACTACGTCAACCACCACTATCCTGGATGACTCACACTGTGGTATTTGATTGGTACCCAAACCCAGCCAACGGTACAAAATCACAATAACAGATGCGATGATACAGACTGAGAAGGTCAGCTGACATCAATTTGACTTGGAACACTTCAATACCCGTTAAAAAGGAAGATTTGTTATCCAATCCTACCAACAAAAGTAACTTCATCTCTTTACTACAGACGAAGCTTCGGGAGAATGGGATACAGACTCTTCAGGACATGATGCTGACTTCCTTGTTGTGAAGATTGCTGTGGAACATTCCTCTCACAGTTTTGTGAGAAGCTTTCACTTCCTTTTGATTGCTTCCACTCCTCCCACCCAAGATATTCTGCTGCTGACAACGGACGAGGGAAAACCAAAACAATGCCACTGTCCATCCAAAAGATGCAGCACCGTGCATTTGAACACATCCTGTTCTTACATTCATTTACCGGCTGCGACACAACATCTGCAACTTTCAGGAGAAGCAAGGTGGGCTTCTCAAAATTGTACTTGGAGTCAGAATTCATCAAGCAAGCGGCAATGATCTTTATAACCCCTCCTCTACTCACGGCGAGGTTGAAGAGGCTGGAAATAAATGTTTCCTGAAATGGTATGCGGCGCCAAAAAGACAGACCTTCCTTAACCAGTACCGCTTTTAGTCGTTCACAGGGTTGGTGGCAAATATGAAGCCTGACATCAGCTCCCTCCCTCCAACAGAGAACGCAGTTAAACAGCATTCCCAGTGCACCGATTGAGCTGCCCCCTGAATAATGGGGGTGGAAACATGAAGGAGAGACCCTGATGCCAAATACAACAAAAGATCCACCAGCGCCGGAGGTCCTTCTAAATATGATATTTTGCCGCTGCACCAGGGATTGTGCAATTGGCAAATGTGGATGCCGAAAAGCAATGCTGACCTGTTCTGCAGCGTGTCTCCGAGTCTCCTGCCAAGGGAGATGCCTCAATAGCGTGCCTGTTGCCGAGGACGACGATGACGACGACATAGAGCCCATTCAGCAAGAACCATCCAATACTGAGGATGAAGATGCCATGGATGAACAACGCTTGCGAGGACCCCCACGTTCAAGGAGGATGAGAATGTAACATGATGTTATTGAGAACAGTGATAACAATGAGATCTATAATTTTATGTGCTTAATGTAACGAAATAGAATAAACATTATGATTATAAAATACAATTATGTATTTTTCAAGTAATATGATTTTTACCTATTTTATTTAATAACTGGTTTTAAAGTGTGGTCACACATATTATTAGGCGAACGAACAAGTGTTGTGTGTCAGTAATAAGATAAAAACAGCTCTTTCTGAAAATGACAACATTTTACGAAAAAACTTCAAATTGCTGTAAATGTTGAACGGTTGAAGATAAATTTACATATGTCTATATATTCTAAAAGAAAATTAAATTCTTTACAACTTCTTTCGAATAAATTTTTTTCTTTGATGAATATTTTAGACGATATGAAGGAATGTTTGATGAAAAATGTGAGGTAAAATGATTTTTTTCGAAAATATCTACATTTGTGGAGCGAATAACTCGAAAATGGCTGGGATTTCGAAAATTACGTATAGAATAAAAGTTGTAGATAATTTTATCAGCTTTTACTTATTAACAAAAAATTTTCCTCTGCGGCGCACCGTTTTTGAGATATAAGCGGAAACCCGAAAATTGGGACCTCCCCCTCCCCCTCCCCCCCCTAGCTCACCACCTAGACGTCAGGATTTTTAGTATGTTCACATCCTAAGCACCCTAAACAAGTTTCTGAAGGAATCGCTTAGGTCCCTGCTCACGCACTCTACACCCCCTTCCTTGACTGGACTAAAGGTTTCTGTATATACTGGTGAGCTCTGGCATTATGAAATTTGTATATAAAATTGCAATTGGTGCCACGCAAACTGTTTGAAAACTGAATGTACCGGGAGTGAATGTATGGAATGCGGGAGGAGGTGGCGGATGGGAGAGGGGTGAAGGATGAGGGAGGGAAGGGGAGGGGGACAAGGGAGGGGAACTCGGGAGAGGGGGCCCGCGGGATGGGTTGGGGAGGGGAACCCGGGAGGTGGGAGGGGAACTCGGGAGGGGGGAGAGGAAAACGGGTGGGGGTTTAAGGGATAGGGGAAGCGGGCGAGGGGAGTGAGGAGAGGGGAAGGGGACGTTGGAGAGGAAGGGGAGGCAGAAGGGGAACGGGACGAATGGGAAAGGACACGAGCTCTGGCATCATGAAATTTGTATAATAAAATTGCAATAAGTGGCACACGAGCTGTATGAGAACTGAATGTATCGGGAATGAATGTATGGAATGCAGGAGGGGGGAGGGGAACCCGGGAGGGTGGAGGGGAACTCGGGAGGGGAGAGGGGAATTCGAGAGGGGGATCCGCGGGAGGGAGGAGGTGATTATGGGAGGGGGGAGGGGAACTCGGGAGGGGGGATCGCGGGACGGAAAAGGGGGGGAGTAGAGTGAGGAGAAGGAAGGTGGAGGAGGAGTGGGAACGCGAAAGGGGAAGGGGACGCGGGAGAGGAAGGGGAGGTGGAAGGTGAACGGGACGAATGGGAAAGGACGCGCAGGGAGAAACAATTTCGTTATTAAATGGCAAAGGTTGGTACCCGGCATATATATAAATGCTAATAAATGAAAATGAATCGCCGAAATGTATGTACGCGCATAACTTCCGAACGACTACACCAAATTGGATAATTCTTTTTTTGTTGTGTTTGTTATTGCCAGGACAAGGTTTGTATATAACTACTGGTGAGCTCTGGCATTATAAAATGTGTATACTAAAAATTCAATGGGTGGCACGTGAGCTGTTTGAAAACTAAATGTACCAGAACTGAATGTATGGAATGCGGAAGGGGGGATAGGAACTTGGGTATTGGTGCCGCGGGTGGAAAGGGACGGGAACCAGGGAGGGGGAGGGGAACCTGGGAGGGGGGAAGGGAATTCGTGAGGGGAGTTGGCGGGACGGGGGAAGAGGAGTGGAGTGGGGAGTCGGAAGGTGGAGGAGGCGGAAAGGGAACGTTTGAGGGGAAGGGGACGCGGGAGAGGAAGGGGAAGGGGAAGCGGAAGGTGAACGGGACGAATGGGAAAGGACACGCAGGGAGAAACAATTTTTTGTTGAACGGCATAGCAACGCATGCCGGGCACCAGCTAGTATATAAATGAAAATGAATCGCCGAAATGTATGTACGCGCATAACTTCCGAACCCATGCATGCCGGGTACCCGCTGTATATAATTTATTTATTTATTTATTATTTATTACAATATAACAATAACACGAATAACAAGCGAGCCTAAAGGCCCGACCCGCCTAGCAATTGATCACTGTTCGCATCGATTACCGTTCGCATGTCATTTTTTGTAACCAGCACCACTTTTCGTAACAATCACCACTTTTCGTAACGATTCACCAGTTAACCCCATGTGTCGAGCATGCGTAAAGAAGTTTTACTTTAAAAAAATGGGGCATTTGGGACTCTTGTTTTTTGTATCGTATAATAAGGGACAAATAAAAACATTTATTTTTAAATATAAAACTTTTTGCATAAAAATATTCAATGAAAATGAAATTCGGTCAACCCTGTAGATTTTACGAACGTGAAACAAGGAATTCGTATGTATTTACATTTCGTTTCCAAAATATTATTTCAAACTGTTGTAATTCAGAGCGACGCGGACACGTCCTCGTCTGGCCACGTTTCGGACCGTAATGAACTGCGAAATTTTGTGTTTCGGCGCTATGATAAAATCGTCAAATGCGAAGCTGTTAATTAATTAAAATTAAATGCTTCCCAAAATTATTTTTCGGTCAAACTTATTAATGATTTGTCAATAATGTCTTAGCACAATAAGTATGTAAAAAAATATGAAATATATTAGTTTATAAGTGCGCAAATAAATACACAAATGGACCAATTTTCGTCAAGAAACACATGTACGTACATATTTTTTAATGATTTTATTGAAACTAAAATTAAAATTCTAATACATAACTTTGCTAGATAATGTATTGATTTATTTCACTGCATGATTACATTATTTGAAATGGGTGTGGTATAATACAAAAACTTTTTTGAAAATTTAACAAATCTGCCAACGACCTATGGAATAACCTTATTATACTAAAAATTAAAAAAAATTCTAAAAATTTATTACATAACTATGCTAGATAAAAGAACAATCTTTCGAAATCCATTTATAATTTTTTGTGGAAAAGAGTCAATACGTCTAAAAACTTTTTTGAAAATGACATATTTCTGGGTTTCTCTACCTATGTCCTCTTAAATACCGCGTTCAAATATCACAAAAGGAGAGTTTGCGGCCCAAGAATTGCGCGCCAATAGGGAAATCTTGGTTCTGATTAATATGGTAGACTACATTAAAAAAGGTGGAAGACCTCCTGTGCGATGCAGGCACCTATAAGAAGATTTAAAACAATCCCACCAACAAGATTTACCCGAAGACAAGGAAAAAAGTCTTATTAACGTTTTTTTGTGATCCAAGTCTTTCAATCGTGCCTAAAATTTTCAATGCAAAACTATGTTTAACTATTTCTTTATATATTTATTATAAGAACTTTGTACATTGTATACATTTTTGTGTTATTTCATCCGCCATGCCAGGGTGTCCCTGTATTATGGCAAATTTCACTATTTTGACTGTCATTACGAAATTCAAATGGGATGGAGATCTACGACATCAGACGAGTGTAAGTGAAATAGAGTGCGTAGTAAATGGAACATTTATTTCCATCCAAATTTGTATTTTTTTTTATTTTATTTATTATTAAATTATATTTCTTATTATATGGAATGCACTTCTAGTTTTCTTCTTTATTCTGTGTGTCTAACGGCTTAAAACTTCACAAAAGACGTTGTTATTGAGTGCGTTTATTTCACACCGTGTTGCGTTGTTTTCCCCGTAAGTACAAAAAAGTTTCAAACACAGTGTTTACCGACCATAGATTTAGGTAAATTTTATTTCCCACTTCAACGTACATATGGTAAGTATATTTAATATAATTACTTTCCGCCCTGGTTATTTAATTAGTTAAAATACGTAATTTAAAATAAAAGTGTTGCTTCCAAAACCGGTCGACAATTAAAACATATATTCACTACATACATAGTTTTTTTTTTTTTTTAGCTCCACACAGAAGGCCCTGAGGAAAACATTATCTCAGGACATATGTCATCTTTGGGGATGGTGTGTAGTGGGTCTTTGTATGGAGAGGAAGGAGAGAAAGTTCTGGAACGGAATAATGGGGGAGGGGTTTTGTTTTGTTTGTTTTTAAATCTTTATTTGGATGTAAGCAAATTGTTCGTACATCTAGTAGGAAAAACATAAAAAATACAATTTTAGAGAAACAGTTTCATTTACAAATAGGTTTTAAAAATACATTTTAAGAACAAACAGTTAACTTGGTTTAAGACGACAATATACCCTAAAATATATTCAGAATCTTAACGGTTTAAGTAAAGAAGCCGTGTATTCAAATTGCGACTCGCGACCCGTGTATTGGACAGACCTACTGTCGAATTTGCCGTATCAAAGAAAATAAGAAAAATAATGTGGGAATCTTACGACGTAAGTGAAGAAAGCGTGTAAACAAATGTACGCCGCGGCACGGCGTACGAACGTACGGTCGAATTCACCCTAGCAGGCCTGGAGATTCGACCTTTCTGCCGCGTTCATTTTAATTAATTCTGAAGAACGTGTTACAAATATTTAAAATGTATCTCCATGTTGTCCTCCCGAAGTTATTAATTCATCGTCTAGAAAAATAAAATCTGGTGCTTACCGCTAACTTTTTAATTGAAATTTTTTTTGTTATTTTATTATAATTAAGTCACAAAGTTCACAAAGACATTAAGTTTTTAAATACAAAATAGGCCCTGATGGAAAAAGGTTCCCTCGAGGCCCATGTAATCTTACGTAAAAGCCTTACTTGCTTCAAGGAAATATTCTAGATTTTCCGATATTAAAAAAACCCTGAATAAAAAAATATCTGCGTGAACAGTGCACATTCCTATTAATAATAATTGTACACTTATTAGAAATCTGAACATTCCCGGGTTACGAATAACCCAACAATATTTGAAAAACTCCTATTACCACGAACTAACCGGAAATGTGGCTTGTGCCGTGATTGAGGACTGCCATCAGCCGAGGAATTAAACCGACGCATTTGTCAATTCAGCCACTAACCAGACAAACAAGTTAAATAAGTCATTCTTGAGGAATGAAGTTATGTGGAGATTTCTACACTTGTGGGAGTAGGTAGGTATCCGCGTCACGAGATTGATCTAGTAAACATAAGACATAACTCTACAGATAGGTAGGTATTTTTATAACTTACACCAAATACGTCATAAGTAAGAAAATGCCAACTAAATTATTAAACTTCCAACTCTGGGACTTTGGTATCTACCTGTATAAAACACCTGCTCCTAATGATTATTTTACTAAGTTATATATGCATGATTGCGATACCATATTTATGTACACGATATCTGGCAACTAGTGGTACAGAATTTAAAAAAAATCAAAGTCTGCAATTCACACGCGGTAGAAGTGAAACCTTCAGAAAACTAAAGTATAGGTACAAGATGGGAAGTTGGGAAGGACGTGAAGCACCACACAAAGAGGAGACCGATTATTCTATCTCATTCTCTCGCACGCTAAATCGTATAGATATATGTGTTTGTCTCTTTTTAGAGTCGCTTTTTCGTTTCATCGAGTTTCAAATCACAACGGTGCCAAGGTAAGTTTTGACTTCAAACAATCCGAACAATTTAATTTTTTTACTTTTTTTTCGCCAACTAAAGGGTTAAAACTATTGGAGCCAGGTCTATGAGGGTCTACGCCTAGACGCATTTTAAAAACCGATTTTTTTTTTGAAGTTGTCCTTGAAAATTCCAATTTTGTACTCGATTTACATTTAAAACGTAGGTTCAAATCAAAAAATATATATACGGCAAAATCCACTCCAATTATGTTGAGTCCCTAGTGCAGGGATGGCGAACCAATGGCACGCGTGTCATTAATGGCACGCGACACAATATTTTGGGCACGTCACTGATCAAAGATCACAAAATTTATTATGCACTACAAAAAAATGTGTGATGGGACATCATTTGATAAACTGAATTTGTCCCCATTGATGAATTTGAAATACAGCTGATTGATTTCCAGTTTAGTGCAATATGGATTCAAAAATTTGTTGAAACAAGGAGAGAGTTAGAATTAATTGAAACAGAAAGATTGACAGGTAATATAAGTGAAAAAGCTAATAACAAAATTTTCGAAACATGGAATGCGTTACCAGACACATTTAATTGTTTGAAGAAGCTGGCTCATGCTATTTTAACAATATTTTCATCAACCTATGTTACCAGACACATTTAATTGTTTGGAGAAGCTGGCTCATTTATTTTAACAATATTTTCATCAAACTATGATAACATTAAAGAGTCGTATTTACCGTTTGACAGATGACTCCAGTTCAGCATGCATTCTGCTAAAAGTAACATCTTACAACCCTAACATAATATGTTATTTGTCACCTAACCTGCAACAACAGAAGTCGCACTAATTTTACTTTAATTTAAATTACGCGTATAATGCTAAATGTTCCTATATTTTGTACCTACTAAATAAAGAGTTTTTAATTGATAGTAAGTGTTTATTATTATTATTTTCCCAATATTCACAAAGTCAAAATTATTTGATGGCACGTCTATGACCTTATTAAACATTTCTTTAGAAAAATGGCACGTTGATACGTAAAGGTTCGCCATCCCTGCCCTAGTGTCTCACTTGTACCACCAGTTTCATGACACCGTGTTTATTATTACCATTGTACGTGCTTGGCAGGTAAAAAAAGGCATATTTCAAATAATTCATAATAATGGACAATCAATATCAGTTCAGTTTTAATGGACGGCAGCCGGCATTTATAACTACACTAGCTGGTCTCCGGCATGCGTGGCAAAGCCATTCAAAGAAATAAATTAATTCTCCCTGCATGTCCTTTCCCGTGCGTCTCCGTTCCCTTCCATCTTCCCCGCCTTCCCCCTCCCTCGTCTCTACCCTCTCCGCGAACCCCACTTCCCCCGTTCCCCTTCCCCCTGCCTTTCCACCCATTTTCAAATACACACATTTTCATTCATACAAATTTCATAACGCCAGAGCTTACAATTATATATAGCCTATATGTTATTCTGATGTATGAGCTGCATTATTGTAAAATTTCATTAAAATCCATTCAGTAGTTTTTGAGTGAAAGAGTCACAAACACACATACGTCCGTACCTACAAACTTTCGCGTTTATAATGTTAGTAAGATGAAATACAGACATTTTCATTCATGCAAATTTCGTAACGCCAGAGCTCACAATTATATATAGCCTATTTGTTATTCTCATGTATCAGCTATATTATTGTAAAGTTTCATTAAAATCCATTCAGCAGGTTTTGCGTGAAAGAGTAACAAACACGCATACATCCGTACAAACTTTCGCGTTTATAATATAAGTAAGGTAGACTGCACACGATGCTATTCGGATTTGGTAACACAATACAAAAAAGCATTTTTTTTTTAAAGTGTTTATACACTTAAAAAAAAAGAAAAACAACTAAAGAGCACACTGCTATAAAATTAAGATCATTGCAAGTGATTGAAGTCATTGAACAGGGTAATGTTAAAGGTGTCTCCCATTCTGGATTATATGATAAAATCTGTTACGGTTTAATAATTTTAAAGAAATCAAGGCAGAGGATAGCTTTGCTTGAATCACTATACAATGTCTATTATTTTAAGAGAACGTCGATCGAAGTAAGACTTAGGTTTGATAGCAGTTTTTCATTATTTTTATTTTACTTTATTAATTTTTTTTATGAATGTGTTGGTGTTGCAGTTATTATGGATATTTTTCCTGCAAACTGCATTTTGAAATTCAGTTGTTTGAGATAATATGTATTTCGTTGAATATAGGGAAGTGGTACCTAAACCTTTTGAAATGCACCCAATCATAATTCGTAATTAATATATTTTTTTTAAATCATTTTTTCGGGTTTATTTCAGTTAGTGCACCAATACAGTCCAAGGCGTAGATGATATATCATATGTTATCGTTGATGTGTCATTTACCTCAATGGATATAAATGCATTTTTCTCATTGTTTACCGCCTCAACACGTATAATAATCTACATCGATCTATATATCTACATAAATAAAAATGAATCGCTGAAATGTATGTACGCGCATAACTTCCGAACGACTGCACCGAATTGGATAATTCTTTTTTTTATGTTCGTTATAGCCAGGACAATGTTTTTATAAAACTGCTGGTGAGCTCTGTAATTATGAAATTTATATAAAAAAATTGCAATAGGTGGTGTAAAGTTTTAAGGTAAGGAACCGGTAAAATAAAGACTCATCTTCAGGACAAATTCTAAGGAACTCTTGATTTATTTCGTTCTATTTCCAATTACATTTTTTATAATCGGAAGATACAAAACTACCCGAGACAGACCAAGGAGTTAGTAATTAGATGTAGTTTCAGCGAAGCGACGAAGAGGAAAGAGGTAGATCCTTTTAAAAAACCGTCATTTATAGAAAATTTCCTTGGCTAGTCACAGTTTTGTACCTTCCGGACATCTGTTGATAATTTAGCTAACTAACTATGAGAGTTCTCACCTAATGCTTTTACGTGGATCTCGAGAGGTGTGAGTCCTGGCTAAATTCGATATTTAAAGGCCTGAATTTTATACATATTCCCAGCCAAAAAACGGTGAGGAATGAGTTTTTTATTAAACTAAAATGAACAAAAAATATACTACTTATAATACTAAAAATAGCTCACAAATTTTTTTACTTTAACTATTTCACCCCAGATTAAATTGTGCAATTAACAAATTCATATTTACATGCTCTAGCTAAAAATTCAAAGTTAAAAATTAAATCAAAGAGTTATAACAATAAATTACACATTCAATTTTAGGACAAACACAATACAACGAGGACGGGACCAGGTCTTCCTTCCAGGACAACCAATTTTATTGTAAATATTATTAAATGTCTAAAATTAAATATATGTGGGCACTTGCAGTGTTTTTTTTTTTTAATTATTATTATTATTTTGGTTAGCTTATAACCTTTAATTTTCACTCAATCTGGTTTTTCTTTTTACACGAGTTTCACAAGAGGTCACGACCTCCACCACCTTTATTCATTTTGCCTTTTTATTGTTTTACACTTTTATTTGCATTTTTTCATTAATTTTTTATTGTTTTTCGCTTTTATTTGTACTTTTTATTAATTTAAAGTCTGGTTATAGAATCTGGTTATTCTGGTTATTATGTCTTGCTTGGGGGCGCCACACTGTGTTGGCGCTACTGGGTCGCTTCTTATTCTCCCTGGTCCATCTCGGGTAGATGGTCTTCACATTTGTTGTCCTCAATTGGAAGCAGGCATAGTTTTGATATTGCCCTCTGGACCGTTCCCTGTGCTGTGATGATGGTGGCCACTCGTACTCTTCCATCAGGCCCGGGATGTACAGCGTGCACTCGTCCTAGCCTCCAAAAACAAGGAGGTTCGTTGTCTTCCTTCAGAATGACCATCTGGCCTGGTTGCAGCTGCCTTTGGTTGTTGCCAGTCCATTTCGTCCGGGTCTGCAGCTCAGCCAAGTATTCTTTGCGCCACCTCGACCAAAAAGACTGTATTAGTTGGTTTAATTTTTGGTAATGATTCAATCTATTGACTGCTACATTCTGCAAATTCTGCTCCGGGATCGCTGCTAAACTCGTTCCAATGAGAAAGTGACCAGGACTGAGAGGTTTTAGGTCTTTGGGGTCATTGGACAGCGGACAGAGGGGACGGGAATTCAAGCATGATTCAATTTGACATAATACAGTACTGAATTCCTCATATGTTAATAGTGAAACGTTTGCTACCCTTTTCAAATGATATTTTACTGATTTGATCCCTGCCTCCCAAAGTCCCCCGAAGTGCGGGGCCCTTGCTGGTATGAATTTCCAGCGAATAGATAAATTGGCTAAGTATTTATCAATTTTTTCATTTGAATTTTCCAAAAATTCATATATTTCCCTTAATTCATTATTCGCGCCCTTAAAATTAGTGGCGTTATCTGAAAACATTTTACTGGGTTTCCCTCTTCGCGAGATGAAACGTTTAAACGCATTTAAGAAGCTATCAGTGCTTAAAGACATTACTAGTTCCAGATGTATTGCTTTGGTTACCATACATATAAATAGACATATATAAGATTTTACGCTGTGAGTCTTACGGCTAACACCTGATTTGATCAAAATGGGGCCGCAGAAATCCACGCCTGATGATTGAAATGCGCGACCTTCCGTTATTCGTTCGGCAGGTAGGTCCGCCATCAGTTGTTGCTCTGTTTTCGGGTTACATCTAAAACATATAATACAGTATCTGAGAACCTTTTTAATTAAATTTTTACCCATAATCGGCCAGTATTTCATTCTTAATAACGCTAACAATGCCTGCGTTCCTGCATGTAAATATAAATAATGGTAGTGCCTGACAATAAGCTCACTTAGTTTATGATGTGATGGTAGTACTATGGGGTGCTGTTGGCTTTCCGATATCATTTTTCCGTTGGACAACCTACCCCCCACCCGGATTAAATCCTTAAACAAATAAGGATTTAATGACTTTAACCTACTACTATTCTTTACATTTACCCCGGCTTGTAAGGCCCTCGTCTCTTCGGGGAATGCAAAACATTGTGCACGAGATATTAATAAGTGAAGTGAATTCTCCAATTCGTAAACAGTTAGTGCTCCGCTACGCCTGGACAAGGAATTTCTGCAATTAAATATAAATCTTAAAATATAAGCTGTCACCCTTTGCAATTTGGTTAAGCAAGAGTATCTGGAAAATATTTCCCAATCCTGTTTTACGGCTGAAATTAAAGTTAGTTTTAATCTTTCTTCTGGTAGATCCAACGGCGTAACTTCACTGCTGGTAATCGGGTAATCGCCTGAAATCAACCAGGTGGGTCCATGCCACCAAATGTCAGACTTTAGTAGCTGCGACACCGTCGCGCCTCTGGATAAAACGTCCGCCGCATTATCCTCCGATCTTACGTGTTTCCATTGTGCGGGTTGACTGGACTCTTGGATTTCAGCTACCCTATTGGCCACAAATGTGTTCCACCTTGCTGGCTGTCCACGAATCCAGAATAGCGTTATCATGGAATCGCACCAGTAGGTTGTATCTATTTCATTTAAGTTCATAGCTATTTTGACATAGTTCACTAATTTTGTGAGTAAAACAGCACCACAAAGCTCCAGCTTTGGTAGTGATATGCTTTTCAACGGTGCCACCCTTGATTTTGATGTGACTAAATAAGAAGTTGTGTTTCCCGATTCATCAGTAGACACTATATATATACATGCTGCATAGGCCCTCTCCGAGGCGTCACAGAATCCATGCAGATGCAGTTTAACTTGATGTTTGCAAATTACCTTTCTCGGTATTTTTAAATTATTTAAAAGAGGTAATTCATTTATGTATGAATTCCACGCATTCATCTGTTCAGATGGAACATCTTCGTCCCACTGAATCTTAGTTTGCCACAAACTTTGCATTATCAGTTTTGCGACTAAAGTTATTGGGCCTATCAGTCCCAATGGGTCAAAGGTAGAGGCGATACATGATAACATTTGGCGTTTGCTTTTAACGCAGGCTTCTAAGGGCTCTACAATGTACTGAAAATAGTCCTGCTGATTATTCCATGACAACCCTAGAATTTTCTTTTCCTTGGGGTTATCAGTAATAATCATATCTGTATCACTCTCTGGTTTCGAACTTATAGAGGGTAAATTTGATCGCCATTTTCGTAAATTCATGCCAGCAGATGCCAAAATGCTGCTTAACTGTTGCTTAATAGTGAGACAATCTGCCTCATTTTCGTCGCCAGTTATCAAATCATCCATATAAAAGTTGTATTTGAGGATGCGACTGACCTTTCTGTATGCTTCTTGATTTTCTGTTCCTAACTGTTCCAAGCATCTGGTAGCCAGAAAGGATGATGGTCCCAAACCATAGGTGACAGTATTGAGTTGATAGTGTCGGATTTCTTCTTCCGGAGAGTCCCTCCAGACTATGCGCTGCAAATCTCTATCCTCAGGCTGCACCAATATTTGACGATACATCTTCTCGATGTCGGCAGTTAATGCATACTGGTGCTTTCTGAAAAATAATAATTGCGCACATAAATCCTTTTGTAAAACTGGCCCTACCATGAGGGCGTCGTTTAATGATATACCGGTTGATGACTTGGCTGATCCGTCAAACACGACCCTGGTTTTGGTTGTCGTGCTAGACTCCTTCATCACTGCATGGTGTGGCAAATAATAATAAATTTTATCTTTTGGCGGTGCTTCGCACAGCGTCATATGCCCCAATTCCTGATACTCTTTCATGAATTTTTTATAATCTAGCATCAGGTCCTTATTGGCAAGAAATTTTTTTTCCATATTATAGAATCTTTTTTCAGCCACCTTTAGGGTTTCACCCATTTGACTAATATTGGGCCGCAGCGGTAATCTTACCGCAAAACGTCCTTTCTCATCTCTTTCATGCGTGCGTAAGAAGCTCTCTTCACATGCTCTTTCTTCGTGGCTTCTATGTTTTACAGGAGCTAGTTCTTCTATTTTCCAAAAGCTTTCTAATTGCTTATGCAATAAATTTAAGGATAAATTACAGGAATTTACTGGCCTTTTTGGTTTCGGAGTGGAGATAGGTCCAGCGACAAGCCATCCTAGCTCGGTCCTTTGTAGCGTGAGTCCAGCATCTCCAATTCTCATTCGATCGGTATGCAAGACTTCCCAGAACACCTCCGCTCCCAGTAGCAGATCTATCGGGCTGGTAATGTTGAAGTTCGGATCTGCTAATTGGAGACCGCTAGGGATCCCCGCGTCTTTTCTCTGAAAGGAAATTTGTGGCAGGTTACTGGTCACTTCAGGTATTATCAGGCATTCTATATTCCTTTTATATTCAGAATAGCTTGAAGTTATATTGAATTCCACTTTATATTTTATATTTAAAATCTTATTGTGGATTCCCGTAACAGGAATGTTGACCCTTTTCTCTTTTGATTTCAATTTCTTTGCAAATTCCTTACTTATAAAATTAGTTTGTGCCCCAGAATCTAATAGAGCTCTTGCTTGAATTGATTGTCCGGCATCGTCCTTTATGTTGATGATGGCAGTGGACAATAACACGAAATTTGGTTCTACCTTCGCGGCATGATTTGTTACCAAAGGCGCTTCCTTCGCGGAAGATGTTGATGCCCTTTCGTGTTTTGATTCCTCCTCTTGTTTAAAATGAAGTAACGTATTGTGATTTACGCCATCGCATTTACGGCAATTAAATTTTGATTTGCAATCCTTTAATTTATGACCGAAGTTTAAACATTTTAAACAAGCGCCTAATTTGTGTATTTTATCAATTCGTTCTTTTGGCTTCAATTCCAAAAATTTGCGGCAATAATAAATCTTATGATTATCGTTGCAATGTAAACATTTTAATTTTTGTGCAGAAAATGAAACCATAGCTTCCTTTTTATAATTATGCGGATTCGTTTTTCCCGGATTAATTCTTTTTTCGTTATTTGATGAGGCCTCTAATACTTGGACCCTTGTATACAAACATTTAATAAATTCTTCGTAGGTAGGTAGATTGTTTTTTGTTGGGTATTGTTCCCAATGAGCCCTTGTATTTGAATCTAGCTTGTTTGATAACAAATAAATCAATACTACATCCCAATTTTTCGTAGCTATATTTAATTTATTTAGCGATTTTAAATGCAACTGTGCCTCGTCCAATAGGCTTCTTATTGCGACGTGATTTTCTGCTTTTAAGTCCGGTAATTTAAACAACGCGTTTACATGATTATTTATAATTATTTTTGAGTTTTCGTATCTGTCCGTGAGCATCTCCCAGGCCATTAAATAGTTGTCAACTTGCATTGGCAATGCTGTTATAAGCTTAAGCGCTTCCCCTTTTAGACAAGAACGCAAATAATAAAATTTTTGAACGGCATCTAGGTTAGAATTACTGTCTACTAAAGATATAAACGCATCTCGGAATTCTATCCATTCGCAGTAATCACCCTTAAATTTTGGTAACTCTATTATCGGCAGTTTAATGTTGTTGTTTGTTTTGCCTGCGGAATGGTCCGAACCTAACCTCTCTTTAGCGTTGGATAAAACATCAAAATAATCGTTTTCAAAGCTCGCCCTTTCTTGATCTCCCTCATCGGGAGATAAGGCTTCTATATTACCTTGAATTTCCTCGAATTGATCCATTAAAAGCTCGAAATGTTTTATACGTAATCCTAGCTCACTTTGTGTCAACGAAATTTTGTTTAAAAATTCTCTGAATCTCGTGACTTTCCCCTTACAGATTCCCCTTTTACCGATTAGCGTTTTTAAATCCATTTTTATCAAATCAGGTACTTACAATTTACAGAGTTATCCAATTATTTTATCACAATAACCGTTTAAAACTATTAATCCTGTAATAACCACTGACAACTTCTCAATCCGTCACAACACGATCTGCGATAATCGACAAGCCGTTAAATTTCGCCCATAGAGTATTATTAGCAACAAACTGTTTTATCGGCTTCGCGGTTGATTCAAATAATTATTTCGGAGAAAGTTTCCATTAATCCCGGAATTTATAACATTGTTGTAGTTTTTTGCGATAATCTAATTGCCGGCTGCAATGTCGTGTTATTTTTTTGTAAACTTGTTCATACCGGCTTGCAACAATTTTTTTTATGAGAAATGCACAATATTGATGTCATTAAATTTTTTGCTTTCTTTTTTTTTTTTTAGGATTTTTATGGTAAGGTGGGTAGTATGGAATGGATTGGTCACTTGCCCTTTTTATCGTGATGTCTTCTGGATGCTGGAATCTGCTTGATGGATTCTGGCTGCATTTCTGGTTCCTTCTTCAGTGCTGGTTCTTTTTTATTAATTTAATCACTCGCGTTAAACTATCCGACTCGTAGGACCAAATGTAAAGTTTTAAGGTAAGGAACCGGTAAAATAAAGACTCATCTTCAGGACAAATTCTAAGGAACTCTTGATTTATTTCGTTCTATTTCCAATTACATTTTTTATAATCGGAAGATACAAAACTACCCGAGACAGACCAAGGAGTTAGTAATTAGATGTAGTTTCAGCGAAGCGACGAAGAAGAAAGAGGTAGATCCTTTTAAAAAACCGTCATTTATAGAAAATTTCCTTGGCTAGTCACAGTTTTGTACCTTCCGGACATCTGTTGATAATTTAGCTAACTAACTATGAGAGTTCTCACCTAATGCTTTTACGTGGATCTCGAGAGGTGTGAGTCCTGGCTAAATTCGATATTTAAAGGCCTGAATTTTATACAGGTGGTACGCGAACTTTTTAAAAATGAATGTACCTGGACTGAATGTTTGGAATGAGGGAGGGGGGAGGGAGGAGGGGAACTCGGGTAGGGAGTTCACGGGAGGGGAGAGGGGATAGGGGAACCCGGGAGGGGGGAGGGAAACTCGGGATGGGGGAAGGGGGAGTATGTAGTGGGGAGAGGGAAAGTGGAGGAAGAGTGGGAACGCGAGAGAGAAAAGGGACGCGGGAGAGGAAGGGGAACGGGACGAATAGGAAAGGACACGCAGGGAGTAACATTTTCTTTATTAAAGGGAACAAGCTAGTTACATAATATTTTGAAGATTCAATCGGTCAGAACAACCAGCACAAATTATATCATCTATAATAGTTATTTTTCCTTCACGATAATTTTTTTTCTGATCTACAACGATATAAAAATGCGACACTTTACAGAAGCTATCTTTAGTAATTATTTTTACGATTTCGTTTAATTAACATATTCTTATTTGCAAAAAGCTACGTTACTGATTCTGTACTATGGAGCCAGTGTGGACTAATCACTTACTCACTAGTCTGAAGAAGTAATTAAGAGTAAATGGGGCTCTTCATCAATTCGATGAAATGTTATGCTGTTGATGTACCTATTTTAACTTTTCTCAGAACTCCTAACCCTATAACTACACCATACGGGTATGGAGAGAATTATTTTAATGAATGATTTAAACTGAAATAAAAATAAAATCAGACTGTAATTCACACGCGGTAAAAGTGAAACTAGAAAGTTGCAAGATGTCGCTTTCTTTTCTCTTGCTTGTTTATTTTATTTTTATTTTATTTATTAGCATAATAAACAGTCTTTATAAATTCATATATTATGACAGATATTAGAATATGTATGTCATTGACCAATAAAATAACAACAAATTAAAATTTAGAACCATAATACAAAAATACACAATAATACCTATACCTTTATACGTATACCGTTTATAATATTAGTAAGATGAAATACCAGACATTTTCATTTATACAAATTTCATCACGTCAGAGCTTACAATTATATATATATCCTATATGTTATTCTGATGTATAAGCAATTCTGATAAAGTTCACATTCTTACTTAAATCTTCAAAAAGTGTTTAGTAAAATTTTTCGAAGATTTACCTACATTAAAATTTTAACATCAATTATATCTTTCAGGAAGTGATTTTATTTAAATTCGAACTCCTAAAAGTAAAAGACGAAATGTGATGAATTAAAAAAAAGAGAAATCAATGAACTATTATTTTTTTAGTTAAACATGCTTCTTTTTAACCTTTTTATTAACGATATCATTAAAGTTTTTTCTCACACACGTTTTTGGCTTTTTGCCGATGACAATAAGATTCTTAAGATAATTAAATCCCATCTTGATTGTTTACTTTTTCAACTTGATATTGATTCATTTAATGATTGGTGCAAAATTAACTGCATGGAACTTAATGTTGATAAATGCAAAATTTTGTCCTTTTATAGAACCAAAAAACCTATTCAGTTTGAATATAAACTAAATAATGTTTGTCTCTCTACTGTCACATCTATCAAGGACCTTGGGGTCACTCTGGATTGTAAACTTTCTTTCCGGGATCACATTAATAACATCGTAAACAAATCACTTAAACTTCTCGGCTTCATTCATAGAATTACCTCTGACTTTAAACAAACAAATACACTTAAAACTCTTTACTGTTCGCTGGTCCGCCCTCACCTTGAATATGCTAGTGTCATTTGGTCTCCTTTTTATGCTATCCACATTTGTTACATCGAATCTGTACAACATCGCTTCCTACGAGGAATTGCTTGGAGGTTAGGACTTGAAAGAGGAGAATACTCGTATGATGAAATTGAACAAACTTTAAACATTTCCTCTTTAGAAAAACGTAGAAAGGACTCTGATCTAATATGCATTTTCAAAATTATCAACAGTATTACTGACACACCTGCTTTGTTACAACTCATCCAGTTCAACATTCCTTCCCGTAGACTCCGAAATAATGAATTGCTGTTCCTCAATCAACATTCTACTAATTATGGATATCATTCTCCTTTATCCAGAATGTCGAGACTTGTCAACGCAAATCAAAGCATTTAATTTTTTGGTGTAAGCCTAAATGACTTTCGGCAGTCGTTACGCAATGTGGTTTTTTAAAGTCTTTTTAAATCCATCTTCAAGCTACTTATAGTTATCTTCTCTATGTACTTTTATATTATATGTATTTTGTCAATGCTCTTCATCTATATGTAATCTCCTTTCCAGGGGCGGCCCTAGCTAAATTATTAGGTGGTGCGAAATCTGTCGGTGGCGCCCCCCCCCCCCCACCTCCTTACAAAAAATAGAGCTGTTATGCAACTTTAATTGAAGTACCTAGTAGGACAGATGAGAAATAATATAACAAAAAACGACTTCAAAAAATGCGATAAAAAGTATAAGTAATAATAATTTCCGTATTCATCTAAAACTTAATAATAAACTTACTTTTTCTACTCATCAATATGTAGGTACGATTGTTATTTTTGAAGTCGGTGTCAGCCAAGGTACATTTGTAACTACATACGTCATAGGTGAGAT
Source organism: Limnephilus marmoratus (assembly GCA_917880885.1). Lineage (NCBI taxonomy): Eukaryota > Metazoa > Arthropoda > Insecta > Trichoptera > Limnephilidae > Limnephilus > Limnephilus marmoratus. The sequence goes on along the minus strand of OU862921.1, from coordinate 18,691,076 downwards.
GTGCTTGTGCCGCACGCGTGACTAGACGAGGCGAGAGGCGAGAGCGAGGCCACGGCGGGAGGGGAGCTGTCAAGTGAACACGCCGGGCCGGGTACCTTGGCTGACACCGACTCCAAAAATAACAATCGTAACTACATATTGATGAGTAGAAAAAGTTTGTTGATTATCAAGTTGAAGATGAATACGAAATTATTTTGTTACTTTTTAGTGCATTTTTTAAGTTGTTTTTTTTGTTTTTTTAAATTTTTTGCTTGTTTTTTGATTTTTAGTGAATCTGAAGTACTTTAACTAATTTGTCTGAATATGGGTAGACCTACTAAACGTGCTGCTCATATGAGACAGACATTACTTGACCATAACGAAGTTACGGTAGGCAGTGGCGTAGCTAGCATGGGTGGCACCCGGGGAGGAAAACGTGGTGTCACCCCCTCCCCTTAAAGTTTACTTTGAGAAATTCAAAACGCAAATTTTGACTTCCTAAAATATAAAAACATTACTAGCTAAGAGTCAAATGTGTAAACAAAAATTTCGTTATCCTCAAAATTAAAACACATTCAAAAACACTAACAGAATTACAACTTTTTCACTTATTCACGTCAATCAATAGATAACAATTATCTTCACGAGTTTACGTCAATCACAATTAACGAACTAAATTGAAATGACACAAGGAATATTTCGAGGAAATCCCCGATCGAGTTATGGAACGAAAATAAGGAAAAACATTTTTTCGGGAATCTCCGACCAACCGAGCCATAGAGCTAAATAAAAGTCAGTGTTCACGAGTAAAATATTTTTTACGGCAATTTTAATCCACGTTCTACACCACTGACGGTAGGTGACTCAAAGATCCGGATAGCCTATAAAAGATTCGGCCGAGTATCGTTAATTTGCTCCTAAGAATTGACTAGTTCCGTTACTTTGTCATGGATCCCATAATCAGAACCCTATCCAAACTCTCATCAAACTACCCTTGAAGTACATCCTTTCCAATAAAAAAAAGAATCATCAAAATCGGTTGGGGTGATACTGAGTTATTCGTCCATTTGTCGCGCACATACTTAATGCAAATTTAAGACTTATATGGTTTTCTCATGGATGCCATTTGTCAGAACTGAACCAAATTGAAATGGGACCACGCGAGAAGCACCAGCTTTCAAATAAAAAAGAATCATCAATATCGGTTCACCCAGTCGAAAGTTCTAAGGTAACAAACATTAAAAAAAGTATAGTCGAATTGAGAACCTCCTCCTTTTTGAAGTCGTTTAAGTAATATATGTTTGATAACATTTATTTAATTAAATCTGCGAAAATCAATAAAAACACTAGAACACAACTTTTTTTGCTTTTGCCCTTGCGAATTTTTTTATTAAATCAGAATAATTGAACCCTTTGGCAATATCATTCTCAATTGATAAAATTGCAAGGATAGTCTTTCTTGACACATAGCCGAACGTAAGTACTTTCTAATTTACTAAGTTTCGTTCTTCTTTAGAGACATTTACAGCGATGGTCAGCAAAATCCGAAGCGCTATCCGCACATTTGGGAATATACATATCCTGCCAATCATTTTTTTTTATAAGTTGAAGAACTTGTAGTGGCTCTGCTGGGGCAAGATATTTTAGTTATGGGATTAGGCTCAAAAGTTCTTCAACCAATTCGCAACTAGAGACATCAAATTTTTCGTTGGTTAAAATGATTTGCAAATCTGCACAGGCTTTTTCTAATGAAGACTTATCGGGAATTATTTTGATGTTATACAAAAAAAACCATGTATCATTAAATTTAGATAATTGTCCATACCAAGTGACAAATGCATTTTCAATTGTATTTATCATAGGGTAAAAGACGTTAATTTTAAACAGTTCTTCGGGATTTGTTGGTGTCTCATCTGCAGCTCTCATATTCAAATAATCGCTTCTTTCTTCGGGATCGGACTGGCTTAAGCGTCGAATCTTTCGCAGCCTGGAAAGTTATTTCCTTAGCTGTTATTTGAGCAGACGAATAAGTCCGGTACTGCTTCACAAATTTCGAGCAGTTTTTCAGCCATTGCGATGCGTTTGCTAAGTCCATGATTGTTTTGATTGTCCCCATAACGCTGAAAATTCTTTCAGCTACAGCATTTTTGTATTTTTTTCTTAATTATTTGCGATTCGGCTGATTTAAATAACTTGTCTCTAAAGTAGCCTAATAGGTGACCAATCGCCTTTTAGATTTTTTCATCGCCGATTCTCGTCCTGAGTAGCCTAAATGGCGAAAAATCGCCTATGTTGACAACACTGGTCAACACCACTCGAGGATCCCAGATAGGAGGTTTAGCCAATTTAGGATGTCTTAATACTGCGGCTTTGAGTACTTGTCTGACCAGAGGATGTGAACTTAGGTTTCCTTCTTCAGGGCTACTGAAAGTTGTTACTACCGATTTATGAAGTCAAACTGTGCTGGGAGAGAGAGACTATCTTCCAGACTAAGATCTGTTAAAAATCGTGCTAGGTTGAATTCTGTAGGAACATTCGGGTTTGTCGGTTGACCACACGATTTAAGCGCAAGATCGATAGATAGTCGATCAGTGGTCGGGTGTTTTCGGCGCCCCCTTACGACGGCGCCGTGTGCGGTCGCACCGCTCGCACCGCCCTGGGGCCGCCCCTGCTCCTTTCATTGTGATCTCTCTTGTTCTCTTTTTTTCTATTCGTGTTATTGTTATATTGTTAATTGGACTATTTGTCCGTAAATAAATAAATAAATGTGATATTCGATAGTGTTATTTTTTATGAATGCTGTGAATTTATAACACATCGATATTTGGGCATAATCTATTAAATGTGTTACAGATTTTATTTATTTAAGGTGGTGTGAAGATTGGATATTGATTTACATAAATAAAAATGCCTAATTTTTTGGATCTCGTAGGACTCGAACCTCCGTTCGCTGGATTTCTCTGGCCGCTGAGATTTGCTACGCGTTATACCGCTGCACTACCGGACGCTCGCGCGGAGTTGTGAATTTACCGCATTATATTAGAACCGGGGACCCAACATTTAATAAATTTTAGTAACGCATTTCCTTTTCATCCAAATTTAAAATCACTAACGGGGCTAAAGAAGTTTCACTTTAAAAAAATCAGAGTGTGCAATTCATACGCGGTATAAGTAAACCTTTAGAAAACTAATGTAGACAAGAGTGGGAAGACTACGAATCACTTTTTTTTGTCAACGTTAAGAATAATTTTTTCCATATTTTTGTCGTCGAATTCCAGTGCACCTTTTCCTATACATTTGGTAATTGGTAATCTTATTAATATTTGTGTTTACTTCTTCTTAGTCGCCAGATGTCGCTTTCTTTTGTGTTTTCTTTGCCTGTTCATTTTGGAGTGGTTCGGAGATTGGATACTGATTTTACGACAGTAATTTTTTTTTTTGGATTAAATACGTAAGATTTGATCCTTACTCCAATGAATGTCCGGCCGCTGATCTTCGTCAGGTGCTTTATATCACTAGACTAGAGGAGACTTGCGTGGGACTGTGGATTTATCGTATGATATTGGAACCGAGTACCCGTGAATAAAATAAAAATGTTATTGTTATCTCATTCTCTCGCAGGGTATAGGAATAAATAATAATATTATAAGTATCAAAATAAAATAATATAAAAATGAATAATCATATTATTATCGAGTACAGCGAAAGAGTCGAAGACAGATTGTAAGTATGTAATTCTAGTGTCACATCTGACATTTTATATTATCGTTTATTCTATTTAAAGTACCTATTCGATTCGCCGAGGTTTTCCGGTCGTTCCTTTTATTTGACCAATGCCCTTTCCCTAAAGACCTTATCATGAAGTGCTATATCTAAACCAAATGACACTTCCTTATAAAACTCTTTAATTTTCCTTTTCTGTTATCAGCTGGAATGTAAAACGACGTCGAAGGAGGAAATGTGATGCTGTAAAGTAAAGGACAAAAAATCGTCGTCGTCGAAATTTTCTAGAAAAATTAGTGCGTCCTTTACGACGTGAATTTTAAGAGGATTTTTTTTTCCGAAAATTAAAAAATTTACAAAAAAATGTTTAGTATTTTGAAAGAGCTATTCTATGTTATTTTAAAATAAAAAAATAACGATCATAGGGTCTACAAAAACGGGAGATTAAAAAAAAAATACAAAATTACAAATTGTGCAGTTCATACGCGGTAGTAAAAAAGTTAAGTTACGTTAAGTTAATTAAGTTTTTTTTTACGCGATAAGTTCAAAAAACTAAAGTAGAAAAGTGTTAGGGGCTACTAAGGGAACGTACCCATACTACGTGACACGTTTAGGGGGGAGGGGGGTCTTTAAAATGTCACGCTCGGTACAAATTAGCGGCGGGTTGCTTAGGTTTTTGGTCACCGAGGGGGGGGGGGGTTAAAAATTGCAAAAAGTTTTTCACGTAGTATGGGTACGTTCCCTAAGCACTGCACAAAGAGGAGACCGATTATTCTATATCATTCTCTCGTAGGCTAAATCCTATAGATATACCTATGTGTTTGTCTCTTTTTGGTGTCGCTTTTTCGTTTCATTGAGTTTCAAATCACAATGGTGCTATAGAAGTTTTCAATTTAAAAAAATATATATTTGAATACCATCCCCGATTGGGGTATGTTGTGAGGTTGAAGATAAGTGGGGAGGGGAAGCAAAGTGGGGAAGAGGAAATCAGATCTAGTCACCAAACACGGCTAAAGCCATTTCAAAAACGTTTCAATCCTGAATGGTTGTCTTACGCCAGGGCGATACTAAGAGTACCTTCCACTACGGAACTTGCCGCAAATAAATTATCAATCAATTTTAATTTATCTGCGCACGCCGGGATTTGAACACGTGACCTGCGTGATAGTCGAGAGCGTGCCCCTCGACCACGGAGGACGTCAATGATTCTTTGATGTGTTTTGATTTTCTTTTCGCTCTCCATAGCAATTAACATTTTGTCCTCAGCACATCAAATTTCCGCGATATATTGTTTTTTCTAGACCTGAGGGGTTAAATTAATATAATTTTATTCCGGAAATTTACGGTTCAAAGGAATCGGGTCTATAAAAATGTGTTTTAGATCAGTTGTAATTTAAAGCAGAATTCCCACTGACGTCATTCCAGGAAGCTTCATTCGTTGTTATTATTGAATACCAATTAATGTAGGTACATCCCAGTGACAGGTCTAGTAATGGTATTTTTAGATTAATATATATCAAGTAGTAGGTAGGTGTGCGACTTCTGTTCCTTTAATTGATTTAAACCATTACGTGTGTTCAGGTTTAAAGATTTATTTTCCAATTGGATGTAGACGGCAGGCGTGGTCTAGCGGTTAGGCTCTTGACTCGCAATGCGAAGGTCGCGGGATCGGAAATCAGAAGAACGCGGTTTCGAGTCCCGTCGGCGGCATATATCTTTTCTCGGGAGATTTTTTCAATGTAGATGAGTGTTTCAGGTTTCAGGCTAATAATTATTGCTTATAATTTTGTTAATTTGTGTTATTTCGGTGACCCGACAATTCGTCCTGCGACAATTCATCCGGCGACAGTTCATCCTGCGACAGTTCATCCGGCCGACAGTTCATCCTGCCGACAGTTCATCCTGCCGACAGTTCATCCCGCCGACAATTCATCCGGCGACAATTCATCCTGCCTGATCATTTAGAAGATTTTTATTAAGTAAGTATGCAAAGAGGATATACGGCCGTACAACCAAAATCGATATACTTATATCTGAAGGCATCTTGAGTGGAAATGTAAAAATATTTTACTAACAATAATTTCGACTCTCCGAAGAAGCATGCGTGAATATCAAAATACGACATACTTATACGTGCAGTCGGCTTAGCAAAGAACGGTAAAGATTCCTACTTGCATCTAATATAACTTTTTTATCTGAAATTAACACCATCTTTTTAGGGTGAATTGACTGATTTAAAAAAAAAACACAAGAGTCCCAACCGTCTCGAGCCAGTGAGTGCCAATGGCATCCCCAATTTTGGTATGGTGTGATGCTGAAGGTAGTGGTGAGGGGAAGGAGATGTGGAAAACGTATCTTCCTGGCTATTCAGATCTAGTCACCAAACACGGCTATGTTAGGTTAGGTTAGGTTAGGTTAGGTCAGGTTAGGTTAGGTTAGGTTAGGTTAGGTTAGGTTAGGTTAGGTTAGGTTAGGTTAGGTTAGGTTGTACGGCCGTATATCCTCTTTGCATACTTACTTGAAGAAAAAATCTTCTAAATGATCAGGCAGGATGAATTGTCGCCGGACGAATTGTCGATCATAGGGTCTACAAAAACGGGAGATTAAAAAAAAAATACAAAATTACAAATTGTGCAGTTCATACGCGGTAGTAAAAAAGTTAAGTTACGTTAAGTTAATTAAGTTTTTTTTTTTTTTTTTTTTTTTTTTTTTTACATTAACTCCACACAGGAGGCCCTGAGGAAAATAATTTCCCTCAGGGCCTATGTCATCTGGGATGCTGTGTGGAGAGTCTTTTTGAGGAGAGGAAGGAATGAACATTGGTCTTGAAGAGACCCATGTTGTAGGAAGGAGGAAACACAGAGGCCGGCAAATCATTCCACAGCCGAGCTGTTGAACACAAGAACGAGTCGAAGAAACGACCCGTTCTCATGTGACAAATGTCAACCGTGTACAAATGTTGGGCACGCGTTTGGCGTGTTTCCCGACTATGCACCGGTGCCGAAGGGATCAATGATGCTAGTTCTTCAGAGCATCTTCCATTGTAATACCGGTAGAACAAGGATAGCATTCCCACCCGACGCCTGTGCTCTAAAGATTGCAATCCGTCTGTTAAGATAGGAGAATCTATCAAACGGACCGCCCGTTTCTGCACAGAGTCGAGGGTATTTTTCAGGTATTTTGGAGCTCCAGACCAGAGATGGCTGCCAAATTCAACCGTGGGGCGTACTTGTGATTTGTACAAGGTTAGCAGTTGTGTACTATTAAAGTATCTGCGGGCCCTGTACAGTACGCCCAGTTTTTGGGAGGCTAACTTTACTCTGGCTTCGATGGAGCCCCCATACCTGAGCTGGTCACTTAGGGTTACACCAAGCATATAAATGGAGGGCCTGTTCGGAAGATTGCTTCCGTTGAAAGAGACTAGATTTTCATTTCGATCCCTTTTAGACGTAATCAGACAAGATTGGGTCTTTGAAACATTAAATTCAACGAGATTATTTTTACCCCAAGAGAAAACACTCTCGAGGTAACCGTCCATTCTTTGCTTCAAAGCCCTACGAGCTGTTGGAGTTTGTGAGCCCTTTGGGGGCTTGTCAAACAAAAAGCTATCATGAACTGTACTGTCATCCGCGTAACAGTGAATTGGTGCACATGACAAAAGGTCGTTGATGTGCAACAAAAACAAAGTCGGAGACAGAACCGATCCCTGCGGGACGCCAGCATTTATCGAGTGTGAGGAAGAAGTGAAACCATCGACTACCGTCTGAATCGACCTCTCCCTCAAGAAGTCGGCAATCCACATACACAAGGATGCGGGAAGTCCGTAAGAATGCAGTTTGTTGACAAGTCCTCGGTGCCAAACCCGGTCAAAGGCCTTGGAGATGTCCAGTGCAACCGTTTGGGTCTCACCGAAACGTTCCAGGCATCGCCCCCAAACATGCGTCACATACGCGAGAAGATCACCGCACGAGCGGTTCCGCCGGAATCCGTATTGACGGTCGTTAATAATTTTGTTCTTCTCGAGGTATGTGAGCAGTTTGTCGTTGATCACACGTTCCATCACCTTAGACAGAACTGATGTGATCGCTATGGGGCGGTAGTTGGCCGGGTTGGAGCGGTCACCCTTCTTTGGAATAGGATGGATAACCGCTTTTTTCCAACCAGAGGGCACAGAGCCAGTCTTCAGGGACAATTTAAAAAGCTTCGTCAAAATTGGAGCTATTTCTGCAGCGCACCTCTGCAGTACCAGGGCAGGTATTCCGTCAGGCCCACTAGCTTTATTAACATCAAGCCCTCGTAAAACATGGAGTACTTCCCGATGCCGAATCCTCAGCTTTTTCATACGAAAACCGCAGTGAGGAACCGACGTCGGGACAGCACCTTGGTCATCGAGGGTTGAGTTATCTGCAAACATTTTACCTAATAAGTTTGCCTTTTCGGTGGCGGTGTTTGCTAGTGAGCCGTCAGGTCTGGTGAGAGGTGGCAAACTGGATTTGCAGAAATTGCGACCTATTGAGCTCGCAAGCGACCAGAATTGCCTGCTGCCATGCGGGCATGCAGCCAGCTTTCTGCTGATCTGCAGGTCGTGCTCCAATTTCGACCTATTTATGATTCTCTTGGTTTCCTTTGCCATTTTGTTGTAAGCTGTTCTGTCTTCGGATGTTCTAGATGTGTTGTAGGCTCGGTAAGCCGCGTTTTTTCGTCGCACTGCTTCAGCGCATTGTCGACTGCGCATTGTCGCATTGTCAGCGTTTTACGCGATAAGTTCAAAAAACTAAAGTAGAAAAGTGTTAGGGGCTACTAAGGGAACGTACCCATACTACGTGACACGTTTAGGGGGGAGGGGGGTCTTTAAAATGTCACGCTCGGTACAAATTAGCGGCGGGTTGCTTAGGTTTTTGGTCACCGAGGGGGGGGGGGTTAAAAATTGCAAAAAGTTTTTCACGTAGTATGGGTACGTTCCCTAAGCACTGCACAAAGAGGAGACCGATTATTCTATATCATTCTCTCGTAGGCTAAATCCTATAGATATACCTATGTGTTTGTCTCTTTTTGGTGTCGCTTTTTCGTTTCATTGAGTTTCAAATCACAATGGTGCTATAGAAGTTTTCAATTTAAAAAAATATATATTTGAATACCATCCCCGATTGGGGTATGTTGTGAGGTTGAAGATAAGTGGGGAGGGGAAGCAAAGTGGGGAAGAGGAAATCAGATCTAGTCACCAAACACGGCTAAAGCCATTTCAAAAACGTTTCAATCCTGAATGGTTGTCTTACGCCAGGGCGATACTAAGAGTACCTTCCACTACGGAACTTGCCGCAAATAAATTATCAATCAATTTTAATTTATCTGCGCACGCCGGGATTTGAACACGTGACCTGCGTGATAGTCGAGAGCGTGCCCCTCGACCACGGAGGACGTCAATGATTCTTTGATGTGTTTTGATTTTCTTTTCGCTCTCCATAGCAATTAACATTTTGTCCTCAGCACATCAAATTTCCGCGATATATTGTTTTTTCTAGACCTGAGGGGTTAAATTAATATAATTTTATTCCGGAAATTTACGGTTCAAAGGAATCGGGTCTATAAAAATGTGTTTTAGATCAGTTGTAATTTAAAGCAGAATTCCCACTGACGTCATTCCAGGAAGCTTCATTCGTTGTTATTATTGAATACCAATTAATGTAGGTACATCCCAGTGACAGGTCTAGTAATGGTATTTTTAGATTAATATATATCAAGTAGTAGGTAGGTGTGCGACTTCTGTTCCTTTAATTGATTTAAACCATTACGTGTGTTCAGGTTTAAAGATTTATTTTCCAATTGGATGTAGACGGCAGGCGTGGTCTAGCGGTTAGGCTCTTGACTCGCAATGCGAAGGTCGCGGGATCGGAAATCAGAAGAACGCGGTTTCGAGTCCCGTCGGCGGCATATATCTTTTCTCGGGAGATTTTTTCAATGTAGATGAGTGTTTCAGGTTTCAGGCTAATAATTATTGCTTATAATTTTGTTAATTTGTGTTATTTCGGTGACCCGACAATTCGTCCTGCGACAATTCATCCGGCGACAGTTCATCCTGCGACAGTTCATCCGGCCGACAGTTCATCCTGCCGACAGTTCATCCTGCCGACAGTTCATCCCGCCGACAATTCATCCGGCGACAATTCATCCTGCCTGATCATTTAGAAGATTTTTATTAAGTAAGTATGCAAAGAGGATATACGGCCGTACAACCAAAATCGATATACTTATATCTGAAGGCATCTTGAGTGGAAATGTAAAAATATTTTACTAACAATAATTTCGACTCTCCGAAGAAGCATGCGTGAATATCAAAATACGACATACTTATACGTGCAGTCGGCTTAGCAAAGAACGGTAAAGATTCCTACTTGCATCTAATATAACTTTTTTATCTGAAATTAACACCATCTTTTTAGGGTGAATTGACTGATTTAAAAAAAAAACACAAGAGTCCCAACCGTCTCGAGCCAGTGAGTGCCAATGGCATCCCCAATTTTGGTATGGTGTGATGCTGAAGGTAGTGGTGAGGGGAAGGAGATGTGGAAAACGTATCTTCCTGGCTATTCAGATCTAGTCACCAAACACGGCTATGTTAGGTTAGGTTAGGTTAGGTTAGGTCAGGTTAGGTTAGGTTAGGTTAGGTTAGGTTAGGTTAGGTTAGGTTAGGTTAGGTTAGGTTAGGTTGTACGGCCGTATATCCTCTTTGCATACTTACTTGAAGAAAAAATCTTCTAAATGATCAGGCAGGATGAATTGTCGCCGGACGAATTGTCGGCAGGATGAACTGTCGGCAGGATGAACTGTCGGCAGGATGAACTGTCGCAGGATGAACTGTCGCCGGATGAATTGTCACAGGATGAACTGTCATGGAACCGTTATTTCACATTATAATTCATCATCATCATTACATAGTATAAAATGAAGTCGCTCAAAATGTATGTGCGCATAGATCTTTTAAACTATGCAACGAATTTTTATGCGGTTTTCACCAATAGACAGAGTGATTCAAGGGGAAGGTGTATATATATGCATATAATACATACTTATTATAGTAGAGAAAAGCAGAGAAATTCAAATATTCAATTCAGGCAGCGGGCAGCGGGCAGCTGGCAAGCGGGTGGTGTGCATTTTATGATGGTTGGGTAATGGCGTTGTGTTTCGTTAGCCACAGCAACGTGTGGCCGGGTCTGCTAGTTTAAATATAAAGTATATTTGCAGCACGTTCCAGAGTGGAACATACTCTAATATCGCCCTGGCACCATTCAGAATTGAGACGTTGCTTGAAATGGCTTTAGCCGTGTTTGGTGACTACATCTGAATAGCCAGGTACTTCCCCACCTTCCTCTTCTCCATCTCCTTCCCCTCCCCGCTACCTTCAGCCTCACAACGTACCCCAATTGGGAATGCCATAGTCTCACTGGCTCCAGACGGGAGCAGCTGGGGCTCTTGTGCGGTTTTCATATATAAAAAGAGCTATTTTTGGTAATTCGAAAATACGTACATAAAACAAAAGTACAAAGTTGTAAATATTTCTGTCTTCCAGAATTTTAATTTCTTCCTCCTTGGTGATTATTTTCGATGAATGATGACTCTTAACCATTGACGCCTTGATCGCAGCTCTTAACAGATTCCATGGCAGTTAACACCTCCCCCCCCTCCCTTAGTATTAAATATAGTTTCATTCAAATGCATCGACGAAAACACTAATTGTCTGTATGTACCAGCATATAGGTATAAAAATCTAAATGAATTCATCTGATATTGAGACTTAAATTCACAGCAAATTTTAGTTTATTGAACCAGAGTTACACAGAAAACAGAAATTTGTGTTTTTTATTATTAAACACTAGCTGACCCAGCCACGCGTTGCTGCGGCTAATAAAACACAACGTCATCTACTGGATGGTTATCCAACCTTTATAACCACCGCCGTCTTCGAGTTTATCGCGAAGAGACAGACTTTAATTTATAATACGTAGATGGTGTGAAAGATTATAAATGCTTGGAGTAACTAACGTATTTAAGTTAATAAGGATTAATACTGTATCCGTCTAAATAACTTTTCAAATACCGCATTGTACGTGACCATTTTTTTAGAAGATAGAATGGGTATAGTAAGCTATCCGTAATAGATATATGCCTTCGTGGACTTTTTTGTAGATCTATAAAAGAGGAATATCCCACCATGCATTGTTTTGTTATATCCCAAAAGGATTAAGCAGCGTTTTCGATGAAAGCTACCAGGCGGCTTGACTTTTTCCGACACTTCTAACAATTATCAGATAGACAGAGAGACGACAAGCGACGCGGGGGACTTTAATTTATAATATTATGTAGTTATGTAGTTATAGTTATAGTTATCGTTATATTTCAACGAATTTACACAAATCCTTGACAAATTACATACCTAAACCTTCCTCACGAAACACTCTATCTATTGGTGAAAACCGCATGAAAATCCGTATAGTAGTTTTCAAGTTTATCGCGAACACACACACAGACAGACAGACGGCGCGAGGGACTTTAATTTATAATATGTAGAGATAATATACATTATTTTTTATTGTCGTTTCATTCGTTTATCAAGTAATTATTTTCATTCTACTCTTCTTTCTTTAAATGCTTTAGGTATAATTGAAACTTAGAATTAACCGACAAATCGAAGGCTTTGTAAATGGTTTTGTATATAGGAAAATATTTATGCTAATAAACCATAAATAATTAGCTAGTCGGGTCCAAGTACCAACTAACAATCAGATATAGGGAGAGAGAATGGATCGCCAAGCAACTCGGTCTTGGCACACCCTCCTTGCCTCATTCACATTCATTAACCGTCTCATACATGCTCTTCTATTATTCTGACTCTTGACATGATCCAACTGATTCACTTGGTCGTGCCAAGTCTTCCTCGGGCGTCCCCAACTTCTTCGACCATTCACATTTGCGTCATATGTTTTCCTTACACTCCTTTCCTAGTTCATTCGCTCTACATGCCCAAAGCATCTGAGCGTCCCTTTCTTAATCTTACTCATTACGCTTACATCAGCCTTGCATTCTTGGCGGATCTCCACGTTTCTCACACGATCGTACAAGTTTTTAACCCACATACGCCTCATCGTTTCTCCAGCATTCAGTCTGCTTTCATCTTTCCTCTGCCAGTTCCATGCCTCATTTACGTACATCAGGGTAGATACCAACACTCCATTGTGGACGGCTAGCTAGGCTTTGGACAGTTCCAAGTACCAACATAGGTAATAATAACATGACTTTTGATAAATTCCACAGCCCCCGTAAGTGGTGAAGATGAAATCTTGATGAAGAACTTCCTACCTTGTGGAGAATTAAACAATTTACTATGAAATAATGTAAAATCTACCGAGAGCGACCCATCCCACTCGTTCACAAGTCAGTAAGTACCACCTACCTATCATTAATGCCCATCGCCGACACTTCCAACTCCCGAGATTCTGCAGTGCTTCGAAAATGTTCGTGGAGGAAAAAATGCATTTTTTCAGAATACTTATTTCTCTTCGCCAATCCAAATAGGTAGGTACCATTATCAATTTGGGAGGCGGGTGTGAGAACCGCCTCACCGGGAATATACGATAAGTTGATCGCTACTTTCGGTGTCTTAACAGTTGTGCCCGGGTTCATGAGGATGAGATTTGTCCAGATCTTGGCGGAGAATGTTTCTGCAGTTCTCTGCTCACCAGTTGGGAGGCGGCTGGATCAGGAGAGGCCGATTGAGGGAAACCCTCAGAACTCTCCAGCTGGACTCTCACGACTGCAGTGGAAGAGGGGAGGATTCACACGACTATCACCCCTGGACAAACTGACTTCAAATTTCTACTCACCCTTCGTACCTTTTTCCTTCCAAGTACTTGATAAGCATCCTCCAGACAGCATCCCCAAAGATGACGTTGGGCCTGAGGGAATTTATTTCCTCGGGATTCAATCTGCTTGGATCGAATTCCTATTAGTAGGTACCTACCAGGCATCCCTCAAAAAAGATTATTATTAAATATTTCGTGTTTAATGTCTATTTCCTATCTCTTTCTGAAAAAAGTATTATTTTTAATTTGTGGTGTTTTATTTATTATCTTATTCTTGTAATATTGTGATTTATGGAATACATTGCATTGAATACATTACGTAACCAATAAATATACATGGTGTAAGGGGCGTACTTGACTCACTTTAACCAATGATTCCTGACATTATTTTTGGAGTAAAAAATGAATGTAAACGAAATTTTGTTTCCGGTGACATTTTGTTTTAAATCTACAGGCGGTTACACCACAGAGTGACCAGTGATAACATGTGGAAAAAAAAAATTGTCGCGTTTGACGAAAAAAAATTGGAAATATATCAACTCAAAAGTCACCGGAGACTAAAATTTCATTTACATTTTTTACTCAAAATACTGGTAATAATCACTGGTAAGTCGAGTATGTCCCTTAACACCTTGTATTTATAATGTAAGTGATAAATGATTATGGTCGTGATTTATTCCAATTCCCACTCAAATAAGACAGATGGACATGCAGATTTGAGTCCAGAAGCTGTAGTAGGATCTTTGTGGTCCAGCCCGGATATCCTATTTATGGAGAGCTGAGGGGTCATCATTCTTCTCCAATTAATGCCACCAGGGGCGTTGCGTCCCAATGTTCATTGTGTTCGGCTCTCACGGGCGCGAGAACCAAGGAGCCGCAGAACTTCATTAATTTGCCTCAAAACAAGAACTTCATTTTCCACGGAGTTCCCCAAGGAAGAACTTTAGGACCCATCCTTTTTTTACAATATACGAGTATCAATTTCTTGTGTCAGATAGACATTAGCAGAGATGTTATTATTAGATACTTGGATTACACTGTTCTTGTTTTCACTTCTGAATCTTGGACAAGTGCATATAAGCAACTGAGGGAATCGACATGATTAAATATTGGTTTGACAAAAACCTGCCGACACTAAACATTGACAGAACAAAGTACATGGCATTTAGCATATATCCCCGACGACAATCAAGACTCGATGAAAACCTAACCATACATGATTGCATACTTAAAAAATGTGTCTATGCAACCCACTCGAACTCGGGTAATCAAATACTCAGGCATTTACCTTGACAAGTATTTTAGATGGACAGAATAAATAAGATAAACAGCGGGTTAGGTTAGAAAACTTGCACCAACTTCAATACATGATTCTGCAATCTTCGTAACTGATTTATAAGCTATCCTTGAGAACCACCCTTAGAGAACCACCTTCAGAAAACGATTGCAATCATGTCAGTCATGTATTAGCCCCCAACAACTCAGTCTCCCATAATTCCTTCGTTCTGAGTTTATTACTTTTAATGAAATACAAACATTCCCGGGTTACGAATAACCGGACAACATTTGAAAATATGTTTGCGGGAAAATGTTGCTTATGTCGTGATGGAGGTCTTAGCCAGCCGAGGAATTGAATACAGGACGCCTGGGTGGGAACCAAACGCGATGCCAACTCAGCCACTGACCGGTAATTTTTTTTTTACAATACCTCCACACAGGAAGCCCTAAGGAAAATATTTTCTGTCAGGGCCAATGTCGTCTTGGGGTGCTGTGTGAAGGCCTTTTAAAGGAAAAGAAGGAGAGGAAGCCCTGGGAAGGATAAGGTATGAGACGTGGGTAGAAATCTGGAGATCAGTGGGTTCAGGAGTGACGGACGTTTGTATCCCTCCCACGGCGGTGCAAGGCGATGTTCCAAAAGAGTTCTGCTTGAGAGGTCATAAAGTGTCCCTCAACGGGTCTCTTCCGATTTTGCCTACCACGCAGCCGGTGGGCAGACACATCTCCCGCCAAGACCCGGACAAACCTCACTCCATGAACCTGGACACCCCTGCTTAGTTACCAAACGTAGCAAACCACTTGGGGTGACCTACGGCAAAGGTGTTGGTTATCCAATAAATGGTTTCCGGGGCGGTAGTACCCATCCACGATTCCCAAATTTAATCATAATCTAGGGAAAAGGGGTGGGGTTGATCCTGAGCGGGGAGGGGGGTGGGGTAAGGGAGAAAAGGGGGAGGAGGGATTGGAAAATTTTTCATTGATAAAAAAGACAGTGTAAGTAATATGGTGGTTTATTTAAGGATTTTAATTTACACGTTCTATTCTCTTTTTTCTTACCCAAAACTGGGGCCGATGGGGATAAGGGGGGGGGGGGGGGTTGAATGAGAAGCTGCACTCTTCGATGCATTACGATGTAATGCCGGTACTTATAATATTCACAAAACTTAAGATGGCCCTGTGATTGCTGTCACGGTATGGTGGTCCACGACGAAAAACTGTCAATACAAAGGATCCTAATTGACGCTAATGCTTGATGAATGAATTGAGGTACCTACTCTCAAATTCCTGAGACAGATTTTGTTATCATCGTATTATATTTGCGTAGTGGGGCAGAGATGAGCTGAGATTCTTGTACTTCTGACGTGATTAAAGTTTTAATTTTGTTTTATGTTAATACCTAACAAGAATCCCAAGTGCCTGGAGTCGGTGGGACTACGGCACGCCCAATTGAAGTTTGTTGTGAAACTGAAGGCATTGAGATTGAGGGGGGAGGGATATTTCATATTTTGTCACCAATAACGGCTAAAATCATTTCAAGCAACTTTTTGTTTATGAATGGTGGTATTTTATAACAGCGATTAGAGTATCTACGTACAATATGCAATTTATGGTTTCGTGACAGAATTAACTAAACTCAACACGTCTTTGGAAGGTCGTTATAAAAGCTATGAAAAAAATATTTAAAAATAGCCCATAACCTAACCTAACCTGAGGTAACCTGGGGCACGGGTGTAGGTTACCCCAAATGGTTCGCTACGTTTGACTTAATAATAATAATAATAATAATAATGTTTATTCCAGGATGTGGGGAGGATAGTGCAATCCCACACGTCCCATAAAGTTGTACATATTTACACAACAGATAAAGTAAAAAAAGTAAATAGAACAAACAAATATAAAAGACATAAGCGATAATAGAAATAAAATAAATAATCAATCATAATGTAGGACGTGGTCTGGAGTGAGCTCGGGCCCAGCGCTCGCTCAGGAGTGGCGCTTGGTGCTGGAAGGCTGCGATCACCACTGTGTTATCGGAAGCCATTAGCCGCATCCTGGCTCCAGTGACCCGGTGTCTCATCAGACCGGCGAATCCGTGTAGTCCTAGCTCCGTAAACATTGAAGATGCGCTGCTGTATCTTCTTTATCCAAATATAATTGATATAATAATATCCATAATAAAATCCAAATATAATATAATGAGCATCATTGTATTGGATCCGGAGTCGTTCTATTGAGCTGGTACGGTAGTGACACCATGTTTCACATGTATATGTATAGGTTAGTGCAAAATGCATTGAACAATGTTTTTTTTACATTGTTACTGCATTTGAAGAATCTTCGGGCAATCATATTAGACAGTATACTGATACTTCTCTGCTGTCGTTCAATATCACCGTCATCCGAGAGGTCTTCAGTAATAATGTGTCCAAGTATTTTACATTCTTAGATGCGTTTATGTTTTCCTCATTAAGTTTTACAGGGAGCATTGTCTCGGGATTTTTTCCATGGTGGAATGCGATTAGTTCCGTCTTCTTGGGGTTGTACATCATGTTGTGGTCATTTGCATATTCTTCACAGATTTTTAAAAATGTTCTCAACCCCTTGATCGACGGAGCTAGGAGAATCATGTCGTCCGCATAACTTATGTGATTTAGGCATAAATTATTAATACGACAGCCCGCCGGTGTCTTAGCAGGGGTGCCTTGATTCATGGGTTGAGGTTTGTCCAGGTCTTGGTGGTGAATGCGATTGCCCACTCGCTGCATGGCGGGCCGGATCGGGAGAGACTGGTTGAGGGAGACTTAGCCTAGACCTCTCCAGTCGGACTCTCTCCACATCGCCTGGCACCGCAGTAGGAGATGGGTTCATAAGTCCGTCACTCCTGGATACATCGACCCCCAGATTCCTACCCAACCCTTATAACCTTTTCCTTCACAGAACTTCCTCTCCATCCTTTCCCTAAAAACCTTCCATACAGCATCCCCAAAGATGACACTGGCACATCTGAGGGACTTCTTTTTCCCTCAGGGCCTTTTGCGTGGATCTAACGTAAAAAAAATAAAAAGATTTTTTATGACTTTTTTCGAAATTAAAGTTTTTTTATTAAAGGTTAAAAAGTTGAATTTTAAGTTATTTATCTTTTTCCTCCGACCTTTCATGTAGAATCACCCAACGAAGTTAATTAGGTTCTATGGCTGGTTTGGATTGGACCCGAAATGTAACTTTAATTAGTTACCTAATTTTTCAGAAATTAATCAAAGTCTTTAATAAAATGGTGAATATTAACAAATTTGCATTATTTCACGCGGGGAGGGCATCATTAGTTTTGACAAACATTTTCCTGTAAAGGTAACGAATATTTTTTCAGGAACAAATTTACCAAATTTTCGAAGTCTTTGCTAGTGTAGGTATAGGTACATAGAATAAGATTACTTAGGTAAGATCTAAGATCACAAACTGATATGTATCATCTAGTCTAGTATAAGACGACTAATAGTCCCAACCCACCATAATGTTCACTTTTCAGTGTACATTCGCGAAACGATATTTCTCCATTAAAAATGACCACAAGCTGCTCAAAAGACCAGCAGATCAGTTGTTTAATGTCTGACCGCGACAGACAAATTTCGGTGAAGATGTTGTTAAATAAATTGACTTTAATTCGCTTTAATTCCTGTCGTGACGTTTTTAAATTACCCGCTGACTTCGGAATTTTCAGAAAGATGGACAATACATTTGTAAAGCAAAGTACCCATACTTTAAGGAGACATATTATACGTTTTTGTTTTCTACAAACATAATCTGTACATCTCTATCTCTACATTATAAATTTAAGTCCCCCGCGTCGTCTGTCTGTCTGTCTGTTCGCGATAAACTCGAAAACTACTGAACGGATTTTCATGCGGTTTTCACCAATAGATAGAGTGTTTCGTGATTAAGGTTTAGGTTTGTAATTTGTCAAGGATTTGTGTAAATTGGTTGAAACATAACGATAATTGTTAGAAGTATCGGAAAAAGTCAAGCCGCCTGGTAGCTTTCATTGAAAACGCTGCCTAATCCTTTTGGGATATAACAAAACAATGCATGGTGGGATATTCCTGTTTTACGGATAGCTTACTATACCCATTCTATCTTCTAAAAAAATGGTCACGTACATTGCGGTAATTGAAAAGTTATTTAGACGGATACAGTATTAATTACGTATTATAAATTAAAGTCCTCCGCGGCATCTGTCTGTCTCTTTGCGTTAAACTCAAAGACGGCGGTGGTTATAAAGGTTGGATAACCATCCAGCAGATGACGTTGTGTTTTATTAGCCACAGCAACGCGTGGCCGGGTCAGCTAGTTTAATTATAAACTCATAGGGAAAGGGGCCTTTTTTGGACCGGAGCTCTGTATGCCAGTATATCAAATCAGTCAAATCAGCATATGTTTTTGTAAACGGGTAAATTAAGAAAACCTTTTTTAAATAAGTAGTTTAAACTTGACTAAGATTGCCCGCAGCTGGTAATTGTCCACTCTCACTGAGATTGTCTTTTTCTCACTAACGTAGTATGTAAATAATTCACCGAAATCTTATTATCTTATGTCTCTATTTTGACTGCCTCCGTAGTCGAGCGGTAAGGCTCCCGACTAGCAATCGCGAAAGTCACAGGTTCAAGTCCCGGCGAGCGTAAATAAATTTTATGTGATGAATTTGTGTTATTTCACAATTAAATAATTAAACATAATATGTAGTATATTTACAGGCACGTTCCAGAGTAGAAGATTGTCTCAGTATCGCCCTGGTATAAGATTACATTTAAAAATGAAACTTTGCTTGATATGGCTTTATCCGTATTTGGTGACCAGATCTGAATAGCCAAGTAATTCCCTACCTCACTCTCCCCCATTTCCTTACCCTCCCCACTACCATCAGCCTCACAACATACGATTTCATAGTCTCACCGACTCCAGACGGAAGCATTTGGGACTATTGTGCGGTATTCACATATACAAATAGTTTAATTTGAATCGTTAAATGTTTAAAAGTGAAATCAGATTTTGTGAAGCGTTTCCACAGTTTGAAAATTTTGTCAAATTAATTTTTGTTAATAAAATAAAACAAAGAAATGTGGACCATCTTTAGGTTATTTTATTAACGATATTTATCAAATCACTAAAGTGGGCAATCACTGTCATTACTGTGGGAATCACTATGAACCAGTGGGCAACCACTGTAGATTTAGCTATATAATTAGTAATGGTGTGATGTGATCAGTACCGGATTATCCCTAAGGCAGAGTAGGCAACTGCCTAGGGGCCCCGCATCGGCTATGGGACCCGCGTCCGGAGAAAATTTTCCATAAAAAATCGAAAATAAAATTCGCTGGTTCGCCATTTTCTTTAATTTATTTAGATATCGAAATTCCCCTATGCCATAGACAGTAGATTTTTGAACAGATTAAGACTTGGTGCATGCAAATCGAATGTATAGTTTTTTTTTAATATGTTGTCAACCAGGTTGAAAAGCGTGTTAAAAAAGTTTAGAGAAAAACGCATTCAAAGTTTTGCTGAAGGAAAATTCAACATACAAACTGTTTCAAATGGTTTCACATAAAATTCTGTATCTCCGTCAATTTTTCGAATTTCGTTTTTGGTGATAAAATGAAATAAATAAAAAAAATTACAAAAGTATTTTTTACAGTGACCTGGTGCCGCGGGATAAGGTTTTAAAGGCGAAATAAAGGCATTTTGTCAAGATTTTTTTTTGAGATATGAATAATGTTGGTTTTATTTATTTCATGTACATTTTATAATAAAACATCTGAAGTATCTTTGAAAACAATTTCAATTAAAAATATGAATAAGTAAATCCGTGAGAGCGAATCTCCGGAGGCGCCCCGAAAAAAAATTGTTATGCTCCATAACTCGTCACCGGATCATTTGAAACAAAAAAACAGAAATGTTTTCCTCGATAATCGGAGGGAGTTTTTTCCGTTTTTTTTTTTTTTATTTTTGGCAGCATTTTGAAGTGAAAAACGTGACTTAATTTGTTATTATAAAATGGCAAAAAAAACTCCCTCTGACTACCTGTTGATTTATGTGTAGAAATAGTGTACAAAATTTCAAAAGCATCGGTCAAGTCAAGTCAAGATTTTGACTTATGATGTTCACGAACTTCAGAAATGTTGTTTGCAAGAAAACCGATTTAAAAATTTTTATACTCGAAATATACTTGAATCGAGCATGAGGGCCGGTCACTTGAAACGCTGTACCTTTGCTAGTTTTGCTCCGATTTACTTGAAATTTTGACATAATACCCAATATACTGACATGTTTTACATTCAGTTTTTTTTAAGTTTTAAAACCTTACCCACCCCCCCACCCCCCACCCCCCGTTTAAAGCCTTGTTAAGGATTTGATCAAGGGAATAAGGAGGCGTTTGGAGGCCTTAAGTCCCCGTAAGTCCCCCCCCCGTAAGTCCGCCATTGGTAAAGGGGCCCCGAGACGTGCATTGCTTAGGGGCCCCAACATGGTTAATCCGGCCCTGGATGTGATCGTCGGAAAGATTTGATAGGTAATTAATTAAATATTAATTAATAAACTATTTATTGTTTTGTAATATGGTGGCCAGGACCAAATCTGCACTGATTCAAAATCAAAGTTTCTTTAAGCGGGCAATAATTAAGTATCTGTTTTATCCGTACAACCATTTTATTTATTCATTGATTAACAAATATGACGTTCAAATAAGAGGTGGCAATAGCCGAATTGGTAAGGCGTTTGTCCGGAGACGAGAGGTTCTGGGTTCGTGTCCTAGTTGCGACCGTTATCTTTTTATTTTTCTATGTCGTGTTCTCTTTAGATAATTAGTGTTATCTTCTTCAAAAGGTAATATTCATTTATCTATAATTACGTTGAGTCCAAAAAAGAAAGTACGGGAGGAATGCAGATCCCGCCAATGTCTGGAAATTAAATAAAAAGGCACTTTCTAGATGAGAAAAGTGTGGAAAAGCTGAATAAAACAAAAATTAAGGCGCGCTCGGCAAAATTGAGGGAGATACAACCGTTAAAAGTATTTAAAATTTCACTTCGCGAGATGATATTGACAGTCCGCCCGCCATTTTGTCATAACCTAATACGCTAAACATGGTTTGTGATTTGAGCGCGCCTTAATTTTTGTTTTATTCAGCTTTTCCACACTTTTCTCATCTAGAAAGTGCCTTTTTATTTAATTTCTTGACATTGGCGGGATCTGCATTTCACCCGAAAGTAAATATTACAATAAACCATAAGTACTTATATAGTTAATAAGAACTTCCTCTCCTTCCTTTCCTAAAAAGACCCTCCACACAGCATCCCCAAAGACGACATAGGCCTTGAGGAGACTTATTTTCTTCGGGGCATCCAGTGTGGAGCTAATATTAAAGAAAGAAAATATATCGGTTTGTTATCAACACCAACTTATTAAATGTATTTTCGAAGTCTATTTTTCTGTTTGAAATTGGTAAAAAGTGTCTAAAAAAATATTTTTATGAATTATATATTCGGGAGGCCAAATGTCGAGGGATCTAATGTCGGATCACCCATGTGAATACACCCCTCTGCTTTATTTATTATTTGAATTTTATGACACTCAAAATTGTTGTGAGGTAGGTACACATTAAAGGAACAATTAACCTAACCCGATTAAAAATGTAATTAATTAGATAGGTGGGTACCTGACGAAATATGTATGAAGTATATCATAGTCTAATTATGCCGAATACATTTATTTTCAAATCGTTTAACTAAAATAGTCTAAAAAACATTAACGCGTAACGGTAAATTTTATGTTACAACTTACTACACGGCATGATTGACATTTTCGTGTTTAATTAAGTAGGTAAGTACCTACCTATTTCAGGATCGCTACCAGAAACAACAACATTGACTATGAACTTCGTGACAGCATTATTTGGTATGTGACGCTTTATGAATACATTCTTAAAATGCGTGGAATATTTGTGCCACTAAAATGCAACTTAATTTTAACATGCTGAAAACGTAAGATCCTTATTCAGACTTAAATTCAGTCCCGAACATAACAAAACATTTTGTTTAGTAAAATTAATTTTAAGTCGTGAACCTTCTCGTGTTGCTTTACCTGTAAATTTTATTACTGACTTTGGACTTTGACCGTTCACTTAGTTTCTGTTTGACTATAATAATAAAGTTATGTTAAATCTACCAGAAGTGTTAGTAGCACTTCTCATCGCAAGCAAATGTAAATAGTTAGCTTTTCAATTTAAACACACATACTTCCCCCCTTATTTGGTGAATTTTATCATATTTATGGTGGTAATAGTGTCTTACCGTAATTTTTGAAAAAAAGCAAAAAAAAAATCTTTTACATTAGATCAACACAGGAGGCCCTGAGGAAAATAATTTCTCTCAGGGCCTATGTCATCTTAGCTCAATTGCTACCTCTCCTTCAGTTACAAGTGGCGTTTGAGAGTGTTTGAAACAAATACGTGAAATCTTTCGTTGGTAATGTTGGTCTTTCTTTTTGTTCAGATTAATGCTAAATCACTGTTTTCGAATAATCTTTACCACAAATTGGTATACATTGTAAATACAAAAAAATATCCTTTGGATTGATTGAAGCCTTTCCTACCGTTTTCATTGAGCAGAATTAAAATAAAATTGTTAATTACTTTATGAAAAATATCAGCGTAAACTACTAAAGAAAAATTTTCTCATTAGAAATGTGTGAACACATATAAAAAACACACCTTTTAAAAATATAGTATTACGACAAAAATTATCCGTGACAGTTTCCATTGATTAACTTTTCTCTTTCGCATAAAAATATTCACAAAATTAATAAAATATGTGTGCAGTTCACACGCGGTAGAAGTGAAACCTTCAGAAAACTAAAGTAGACAAGATTGGGGAGGCTACGAAGCACCGCACAAACAGGAGACCGATTACTAATCTTTAATTTATGTATTCGATACTGCCGCCATGGGTCGACTCACAGTGTCCTTCTTGACAATATCAAGGAGGATACGGTGTTTCTACTTATGTTGACAGCATAGCATTTACTCCCAAACATGGGAACACCTCAGCACAGGTTCGCCTAGTGAGGTGTTCACAAAATACTACTAGGTATTAACATACATACAGTTACGGATGATTAACATTTTTTTTTTCTTATTACTAAACTCAATATCTATGTAAACTGATATAATAATCTGTATTGTGTATGTTCAAGAATAGAAATAAAAATAAAAATATTCTAAGTCATTCTCTCGCAGGTTAAATCCTGTAGATGTGTTTGTCTCTTTTTAGAGTCGCTTTTTAGTTTCACAGAGTTTCAAATCACAACGGTGCTAAAGGAGTTTTCACTTAAAAAAAAGCTTTTACGTGACCTCTAGACTCCGTTTGGGAAGCTTTTTTTATGCCTATATTCGCGGCGAAATAAGGTCTACCAAGAATATATACATTTTCGACATGTGGCTTCCTCTTAAAAAAAAATTCTAGTACATTGAGTAATTATTTCACTATTTGTAATTTTTTTGAACAATGGAGTTTTGAGGTCAAATTTTATGGGGATTGAAAGGGAAGCAAAAGTTTTCGGAGTAGGATCCTCAGATCTGGCCACTAAACATTGCTAAACATCATTTGATTTAAAGCAACGCACGTTCCGATTCTGATTGGTGGTCTTAACATGGATGAGATATTGAGATTATCTAGCACTCTCCTGATGAGATGTTTAAAAATAAATAAAATATTCTTGTATTTTCAATAAATAATTTTATTTTTATTTTACACTGGCCGTTTCTTCAACAAATAAATAATAAAATTTAACCTAAATCTATAAAGGACTGAACATAAATATTAGCATGTTGTATTTTTTTGGAAGTAGTCATCACATCTTCAAATAATTTAAATATTTGAAAATGTTTTGTTTTAATATGTCCGCTTTCGAAAAATAACAAATTAACAAAAAAAATAACTAATAACGGAATTTCTTTGGCAAGCTTAAAATCTACACAATCTTTTAGTTGTCATTTCCATTGAACATGTCCACCATGCTGAAAAAAAAACACAATTAAAATTATTATAATATTTTAGTGTATAATTAGTAATTATCAATATAATTATAATTATCAATCTCAATAAAAATATGATATATTTACAGATTGTAGGGGACGTACTTGACTCTCTTTAACTAGTTGATTCTTGACATTATTTGGAGTAAAAAATGTAAATGAAATATGGTCTCAGGTGACATTTTTTATGTTTTTTTAAAGTAAAAACATTTTAAAAAATCAGAAAGGGGTTGAACGGTTACTCGGCTGAGTTCAGGGACGAAATGTGGAAGATTTTTTTTTTGGTTGATTTTGAAAAAAAAAGTCACCGGAGATCAAAATTTCATCTACATTTATTCCAAATAATGTCAGGATTCACTGATTAAAGTATGTCAAGTACCCTTAAACCCTGTAAACTTATACCGTGTTTCGTGTTTCTACCGCAAACGTTACGTTTTTACATGAGGAAATTGTATGACAATATATAACGATATAACTTTTTAATATGCTTGCAATTCGCATAAACATAAACGAACCCCAGCTTCAGTTTTTTTTACCAAAAACAAGCTAATGCAAATGACACGCACTTGTAAACTTAATTTATTATAATATAAGTAATTAAAAGTAAACTAGTTAAACACTACTTTTCCGAAAACGTAATTTTTTTTTGGCCTCAAGAGCAATTTTGCGAGATATTTCTCCCAGACATGAAACACATATAGAGCAAAATTCCTGATATCGCATTTGTATCGGTGAGATATGTGATTTAAACGGTGTTAAAGAGAGAGAACATCTCGCTTTCAGTTTGCGTTCAAAGTTTACTGTAGACGCTCCCAAATAAATTTAAACAATTCTATGAAACAAAATTTTTAGCTTTAGAAAAGAAATGACGAAAGTTTGCAAATTTTTTAATTTAATTCTTATATAAATCGTAAAAAAATATAAAGTGACAATAACTTTTATACCTAATACCTTTGCCTAGTGGTAATGTGTAATTACGAATTACGATAAAAAAATCATTGGTTAACACTAGAAAGACCGGGTACTGCTCCATACCTATAAAGACCACGACCGTCACTTTGACGGCTGATCACTTTTTTCAATTTGGGAGGCGGTTATGAGTACCGCTGCCCCGGGAACTATTTATTGGATAACCAACACCTCTGCCATAGGACACTCCAAGTGGTTCGCTAGGTTTAGTGACTTAGCAGGGGTGTCCGGGTTCAATGGGTGAGGTTTGTCTGGGTCTAGGTGGCGAATACTTTTGCCCACCTACTGCGTAGCGGACCGGGTCGGGAGACACTTGTTGAGGGAGATACTTATCTTGTCCTCTCCAGCAAGACTTTTCTCGTTCCGTCGCCTTGCACCGCAGTGGGAGGGATGGATTCATTCGTCAGTCACTCCTAGATACATTTAAGAATTTTTCCTATTCATCTCTCACACTTTTTTTCTTCCGAGAACTTCCTCTCCTTCTTTTCTCTAAAAACACCAATGCACACAAAAATTCACACAGCATCCCCAAAGATCACATAGGCCCTGAGGGTTTTTTTCCTCGGAGCTTCCTCGAAAAAAACATGTGAGTGCAAAATGCTGCAATTTTTGTATCTACAAGCATGTGTTATGTTTGTACAATATAGAATTGTTACTTTTTTTATAAAATCGAATGCACTCCCCGCCAACGGGTTTCTTAAAATTATCACACTTATCATTTATTTGGTTTTTATTATGTTTTTTTATTAATTTGGCACTGTCATCTTAGTAGTTTTATTTTCCGGTTTCTTTTCTTTTTCGTTTATATTAGCTCCACAAAAAAGCCCTGAGGAAAATAATTCCCCTCAGGGCTTTGTTATCTTTTGGGATGCTGTGTGGAGGGTGCCTATAGGAAAAGGAAGAATAATAGGTTCTGGGAAGGAAATGAGGTGAGGGGTGGGTGGGAGGGTGGGAAACTGTGGTTCAGTGTGTTCAAGAGTGCCCGACGTATGAATCTGTCCCCATCACTGCGGTGCAAGGAAATGTTCTGAGAGTTCTGCTGCCGAGGTCAAAAGATCACCCTCAACCGTTTCCTGCCGATCTGGCCTGCCACGCAGTTATTTGGCAGACGCATCAGCCGCCAAGATCCGGATAAACCTAACCCCCCGAACACGGGCACCCCTGCTAAGTCACAAAACATAGCAAACCTCTTGTGGTGACCTATGGCAGACATGTTGGTTATCCAATAAATGCTTCTGACAGTTCTTCAGAAGTTAACGCAGCTGGATCAACTCTGGTTTTTGTATACTCTGTCCTTCTCCAACAAGCCATAAAGTATTTTTATAAATTATGTGACAGTGACCAATCATCGTACAGATCGAGAATGAATAATACGCGATGCCGAAAGAAAGAAACACACATAATAGTACTATCATAAACGAGGAGGAATGGGTATGCTGTTAACTTGGGTAAAGAAGGTTGTAAACGAACTCAGCATTATGGCCCAAACCGTCACATTGACGGCGGCGGTCTTTGTAGGTATAAGTCAATATATCTCGAAAAGTAATTAAGACCCATACCTGTTTTTTTCACCATAGTTGTTAAACCATAAATCATGAAATGTTAAAAAAAATCACCCCAATACAATAATCATTAAGCATTATATCGTCAGTTTACTTCGGGCTGCCGTCAAAATGAAGGCTCCGGTCTTTCTAGTGTTAACGACTTTTATATCTTTATCTATGTTAAACCAGTTATAAAAAAATGGAATTGAGTTTCGAAAAACTTAATCAGGATTTATAAACTTTGATTATTAATAGTAGTTAATAGCCAACTCCTGAAGTTTCGCGGTATGAGCTTGAAATATGGCAAAAACACGTTAATTCCAATATTTCATACTAAATAAAAAGATTCTGAACAATGGGCCTGATCTCAAATTTCAGCCAGAAAACAAACCAAATCTTTCGTTCACAATGTAGGATACTTAAAATTAAATTATTAATTTTCAGATAGGATGGGTTACCTGGAGAAAGTATATTCTTCATTGACCCTATCCAAGACAGACTTCATGCGGCAGCCCACGTCTTCACAGCCCCTCTGTTGCTGGGAGTAGGTGTCGATGGCGTGCTGGACAAAGGCCCACAAAGTATTGATGCTCTGATCTGTGCGTGCTGATGGAGTAATAAATGCATAACATTAAATCTAATGATCTAAGTTCTAATTGGTGATCGTTATCTTGGCCTACACTGATCAACAAAACTAACGGTGATCGAAAGGCCAAAACCTTTGTAAACAATAAATGGTTTCACAGACTTAGAAACGGTGAATGACTTCATATATCTATCAGTGATAAATGAGGTTGTGAAACAGACGTCAAAAGAAGGATTTGCATGAGAAAAGACGCCATAAGCAAAATGCAAAAAAATATGGAGTGACAGAGGCACAACGGAGACTTGTTGACCCATATTTATATTCGGTGGAGAAACATGGACACTTAGAGCCAGGGAAAGGAAGTGGATAGACGCCTTCGAAATGTGGAGCTGACGAAAAATGGGATGGGAAAAGAAGGATTTACATGACAAAAGACGCCATGAGCAAAACACAAAAGATATACAATGACAGGCACAATGAAGACTTGATGACCCGTATTCCTATATGATTAGAAACACTTAAGGATACTTTTTTTACATGAGCTCCACACAGGAGACCCTGAGGAAAATATTTTCCCTCAGGGCCTATGTCATCTTTGGATGCTGTGTGGAGGGTTTTTTTAAGGAAAGGAAGGAGAGGAGAGTTCTGGGAAGGAAAAGGGTTTAAGGGGTGGGTAGGAATCTGGGGTTCAGTGTGTCTTGGTCATCTGCCTCCAAGACCTAGACAAATCTCACCCCATGAGCCCGGGCACCCCTGCTAAATCACCAAACGTAGCGACCCACTTGGAGCCAGTGAAAGGAAGCGGCTAGTTTCCCACGAAATGTGGATCTGGAGAAAAATGCTCGGACAGCTGGGCGCAAGGGCGTGTGTAAAAGAGAGGGGTTTAGGGGGTTCATTCCCCCCATCGGCATCGGTATAGTTTTTAAGACATTATAGACTAGGATTAGAACTGTAGATCAGTCAAAAACCAAAAACGATGGACAAAAAAACTTCAATTTGTGACTACGGAATACCACGAACTGGGTATGTTAAGAATTGCATATTTATATTTATATATATAGCAAAATTACCTTCAGCATTGTAGTGGAACTGTCTCTCATCATCATCATGGCCGTCGTCTTTCTTGTAATGGATCAATTTGGGAATAAACAGCAACAGACAGATGACCGCGATAAACTTGACAATCTTCTTGAAAATGATCAACTTCAGGATTATCTTGCCCAGCGTGAACAGGTCCAACTTCAGCTTTATCTTATCGAAGAAGGACGACATTCCGTAGGGGATACCATAGTCCTGCTTGATCGGAGCACCATAGTTTGAACCGCTTGGTCCATAGCCATAAGACCCTGTAGGAGGTCCATAACTTGGCTTCACATGGTGCTGATGGTGATAGTTAGGAGGTCCATAGTTTCCTTGCGGAAAATAGTTATCAGAGACTGCGTATCCATTATCATAACCGTTTGAAAATCCATTGTAATTATTGCTGTGGCCATCATTATAGAAATTGTTTGGTTCTGCATATGGTCCTGTTGGGAAACTACCTTCCCTTCTTACAGGGGTGTTTTTGACTTGTTGACTAACTGAAGGGTTGTTAACAGATACTAAAGGCTTGTTAACAGGTACTAAAGCCTTGTTAGCAACAGAAACAAGCGGCTTATTAACAGCAACTAATGGTTTGTTGACTGTCTGAGTTATTTTGCTTCCATCTTGATTGGCTGCTGTAACGTACACAACTGAGCTCCTGTCGGATTTCACAGAGTTTCTCGAGTTGCTTAGCGCCGACAAGTAAGAATCTTGCGTAAGTCTAGGCGTTTCATCAACGTCATTATTTTCAAAAGTGTTTTTTATAGTTTCTGTGCTGTTTTGTATTTCTTCTGCAGCGTGAAAAGCTAGCTGCGTTCCGACAAGGAAAAATAATATAAAGGCTTTGCTATAAGCCATTGTTGTGGATTTCGAATTTGATCTGAAAAAAAAATTGTACTTACTTTTAACGACAATTTTTTCAACTTTTAAAATTATTAATGAGTTAATAGGTTAATAATTTATCAATGTACCTATACACCATTGAAGCGAACAGTATTTTTATGAAGTACCTAATTTTGCGTCACCTCCTAGTTACATCTCTTGCAATAAAAACGTACATTAATGTGTTGTTTCACTATCCTCTTGATAACTTATCCATAGGATAACGTACATGAATTAATAACCAAAAAAATCTGGCAATGGATATAAATTCGGCTAACTAATCCGTCGTATAGCCATAATGTACCTATAGGTTCGAGTACAGAATAGTAAACCCGGATTTTATAAATAAATATATTATCTTAAATCGAAAATATATGATATCGTATGGACAAGTTATCGATTGGATTATGAAATACCCTCTAATAATTAAACCCCCTATTAAATTTAATTTGAATAAGTCAGGTACGCCTCATACGCCATCATGCCTACATTATGTAGGCTACATATGTCTGGTAATGTTATATTACCGTGAAAACAAGCTTATGGGGTCCGAGTGGTTAAAGCAAAGTACATAATGAAATGTTTCACTAAATAAAAAAGTTTCCACAATAAGAACAAAAGCTTATTTTGAATCATTTCCTATTACATAAACAAGGCGATGAAATTAAAGCAAAAAATGTTTTTAATCTTTAATATTGATGAAGACAATATTAGCGACACTCAATCAAATATCTGAAATAGAAAAAGATACGGTCACATCTAGGAAATAAAAAAATTAGAAAAAGATACGGTCCCATCCAGAACCCTTGCCTCGCCACTCTCCAGAGGGGCTCTCTTGCCGGGACATTTGAGGTTTTAAGTTAAAGTTAAAAAAAAAAACACTTTTTTCAATCAAAACGATGGTTCGGAATTGATGAATCGGATTTTTTATTTAAAAAATATTTAATTAATAAAGACCATTGACCTTGCACAGTTTTCTAGCTTTCTTACATCACACTAAAATTAACTTCTAAAACCGACATGCATATAAAGTGTATTTTAATGTAAAATTGCGAGTTATTACCACTAAAACGAAAGAGAACTTCAAAACGTGTCACATGAAATCACAATACATCAGTACGGTTGGCCGTGAACTGGTGCCGATCGGAAGGAGCACCTCACTGCGCGTTGCACTGCCAAACTCTATTCCGAAGCGACTGGTGTCGAAGGTGAATTAATTGTTCATAATATAAACACGATGATTGGGGCTCATTGGCATCGAGAGCTATCAGGAATTTTCCCGTAACAGTTCGTTCAGTGGCGGGGACAAATGGCATGACCTTGATCATGAGATAGATTGCAATTAGGGAGGCGGGTATGGGCACCGCCGCCTCGAGAACCACTTAGTGTATAACCAATACCCTTGCCATAGATCACCCCAAGTGACTCGCTACAATTGGTGGTTTGCAGGGGTGTCCGGTTCATGGGGTGAGGTTTGACAGCGAATGAGCTTTTTTCGAACTACTGTGCATTGGAGGGGACCCCACCACTTTCCCAGCAGCGTTATAAGGAAACATATGGTTTCCTCCTTCATCGCACACGTCAAGACTCTACTTTTTTATAACGAAGCTACATTTATTTGAACGACTCTAGACCCTCCAATGTCCATGCATACGGGGTTAGTAAGTAGTATACAAGTACTTACATTAAAATTATACAAAAGATAAATAGGGGTAGCAGCCCGTGGAATAATTCTCCTGAAATAGGTAACATCAAAAATAGATAGTGTTAGTAAAGTAAAAGAAAAATAAAAATAACGGCTATGACCAGTCGAAGAAACCTTCTGCAAATAAAATAATAATAATAATAATATATGATTATGTTATAATGTAAGTAATTAGGTACTGCAAAAGCGGAAAGAAAATAAAATATATAAAAAGAAAAGCCTGAGAAAGTATTCCATAGACCACCGGGCACTGGGCAGTCCCAATGAGAATGCGAATAGCTATCGGCCCAACTGCAGACGATGCTCGAAGTCCGCGCCCTTTAGCCGGTTCCCCAATTTTGCCTCGAAGAAATGTACTTTGGAGAGAAGGGGAAGTTTTTGAAGATGAGCGTCGGGTTACCGGAGGGGGGACGGAAGGACATCGAGACCGCGCGGTTACGCCTCAGGCCAACGCATGTCGAGGCGCGGGCGGATCGCGGGAAGACCGCTCCGGTGTGTGTTCGCCTGGCAATGTGCATGAACACGGTCTATCCCACCCCCTTTCTAAGCGAATGAGCTTGCCCACATAGTGACTGATTGAGGGAGACCTAACCAAGGTCTCTCCAGCGGTTGGTACATAATCTCTCGACGCCTCGCCATGCACCACCATGGAAGGGATGGATTCATACATGCGTCACTCCTGGACATATTGACACCCAGATTCCTACCCACCCCTCACACTTTTTCATTCCCAAAACTTCCTTTTTCAAAGGTCCTCCACACAGCATCCAGGGCTTCCTGTGTGGAGCTTGTGTAAAAAAAAATAAAACTAAAATTAACATTGCTGAATTGAAAGGCTAGTCTAAATTAAAAAAATTTAAGAGTATTTGTTTATGTTTTTTAAGTGTGGTACGTAAGTTTTCGTCGTACCGGGCGAGGCAGTTTTTGGACGCGGTTTTATACGCGTTTACGTGCATAAAATATTTCCGCGACCCTTAAGATGTGTTTTTTTAATAAGGGGATTTCAGTATCTTTGTGGAGTTGGGATAACCTTATCCATTTAGGGGTACCCACGTACCAAGGGCTATACGTATGGCTTTATTCTCAAATGTTTGAAGTTATTTCAAATGAGACTTAAGCGTGGGCCCAGATGGGGCTTGCATAAGTTAGTTCTGGCCTTATTGTTCATTTGTAAATTAGACGCTTATTTTAAAATAATAGTTTTTTATTTATTTTTTTGCATAACAGGGAGGCTGCATGGATTCGCCGGTGTGATGAGACACCGGGTCACTGGAGCCAGTATGCGGCTAATGGCCTCTGACAACATAGTGGTGACCGCAGCCTTCCAGCACCAAACGCCACTCCTGAGTGAGCGCTGGGCCCGAGCTCACCCCAGACTGTGGAATTAATGTATGCGCGGAGTTGGCGCCTAAAATTTTCAAAAAATATTATTTTTTCAAATCCAAACATTTTGCTAGATTCTGTGATTTTCAATTAGTTGGTACTTATATAATTTGTTCGTGTTGCGCTACTGTCGATTCTTCACAATAAGGAGTGCGCCTTACGAATTATATGCAAGGAATACTAATCGACTCTGACCAACAATGCCTGAATAATGAGGTCTCGTGCGAGGAACTGTTTTCTTTTATTGCTTACGGACCTGTCGGTCTAAATTTCGTCCTCTGTAAAGGTCGGAACCCAGTAACATACATTAACTACGTTCCCCGCGGTGATCTAGCACGGACGATCGATAAAACCCTATACCAATACGATATTGACCAAATCCGTCAAGTGCTACGATTGGTAACAAATATTCCTATCCACGATCGATAAATTTTAATATAAGATCAAGTGGTCTCCATAGTATATCACATGATATTTGGTTAACTGTCAATATACAGTTATTTTTTAATTATGTCGTTCGTTATGCAAAATTGCTGGCTTGTTTAACCCGATTAATCACAGGATACCATATTTGTCCCAGCTCATATAGGTCTCATAATGGTCTCATATAAATCGCTGTAACACCCTTACTATCATACTGAGAAATACGTTCTAAACGGTTTTAGAAAGGCTTCACCACGCTTTGTATTCAAATCTAAAAAAATAAGTCCCAAAAAAAGTAAAATGTTCAATTTTTTTAAGACGAAGTTTTGAATCGCAATTTGAAAAAAAAATACTTTGGGAATTTTTAATGAATTATTTTCATACGGAGAGATAAAAAAGTGGGGTGACGATAACCTTTACACTACATTTGTCTAATAAAATATGTGTTATAATTTTTTCTTCGTTTATAAGTAATTTTAGTTAGAAAAAACGTAAGGTGAACCATTTTTAAAACTTTTTTTGTGTTTGCATACAAAATTTGAATTTTTCAAAAATTGTATCTACGTTTATTTGAAATTATAAAATTTTAATAGTGTCCGACCGAAACTAGTTTTTACGGCCGAAACCGAAACCGAAACTGAGTTTCGGCCTCGGTCTTAGGTTCGGCCGAAACCGAAACCGAAACTTCCTTATAAGGTCATGTTTGGGTTGGAGGGTTGGCCGCAGCGACCACACGATCGGCCAGCCTTCCAACTCCGAACTAAGTTCGGAGTTGGAAGGTTGGCTTCAGTCTGGACGTAGCATTAAGTTAATGGTAAGCCCACACAGCGGCCAACGTTCCAACTTCAAACGTTTGGACGATCGTGTTCGTGCGTTGGAAGTTCGAGTTGGAAGGTTGGAGTTCGAGTTGGGCCCGGGATCGCCCTCGAGGCGATCCCGATGGCCAACTCACACGAACCAGCCTGCCACAGCTGTCCACACATCAGTCTGCGAACGGCAGGCGATTAAGACGCGCGTGCCGCGTACTATTAAAATGACATTATTATTACGGAGAGTGGTATAACAATTGTTTGAAAACATGTCGTGTAAATAAATATATGATTATACGTGCGTAATAATTATAGGCAACTGATATAAGATACAGCGTAGCCACAGCTGTTCGATGTCCGCCATTTTGGGTTCGGAATTCGGGGTTGGAGGGTTGGCCGTAGCCACCACACGATCGGCCAACCTTCCAACTCCAAACTAAGTTCGGAGTTGGAAGGTTGGCTTTGGTGTGGAAGTACCATAACGATTTCACCAAGCAAGAGCTCTCGCTGAGAAGGCAGTTATTGGAAGAAGTCAGTAGTGTTGGTTGGGTGATGATTCATTGATTCTAGGCGCATTTCAGGACGCATGAATAGGCAATAGTTAGTTTGAAACTAACGAATAGATTATAATCGAATCTTGATAGTCAACAACTGTGCGACATTCATTGCAGCTGTTGGATAGCTGATTTATTTGCTTCAATTTGTGATTTATTAAAGACGTATTTGCTGGTATTTAGAGCACTGGGAAAATGACCTCAATTTTGTGAAAATAACAGAAAAAGGAACTATGCACGTCAATGAAAATTCAAAAATATTTAGTAGGAAAGTCGTAGGTATTAGTAATAGGCACTTTTTTACATAAGCACCGCACATAAGCGGAGGCCCTGAGAAAAATAATTTCGCTCAGGGCATCGTAGGGGATGCCGTTTGCCTCCCACATTCCATACATTTTTGATTTATATATATGGGGGCGTTCAAGTATTACGTAACGCAGTTTTTGAAAATATTTGACCCCACCTCCCTCCATGTAACGCTCTGTAACGTTTTTCTGTACCCCCCCCCCCCCCCTTACGTTACGTAACACCCAAGTGACTCTTTTTACCTAAAAGTCACAATTAAGTTGCGCAAAGTACTGGAAAGTTGCTTAAATACCCTTTTCTTGTTTTAATTGCTTTTGCGGTAACAAATGAAACAAGAGTTTATTTTATTTATTCATATTGTTATTTATAAAAAAAAAAATATTATTTTTATCGGCCTCGTATTCCTTCCGGATCTCTACAATTTAACACTGTCTTACCTATAATATACCTACATGGTTTTACAACACATACTTTTTTTTACAACACAAACTTTTTTTACATTAGCTCCACTGAGGAGGCCCTGAGAAAAGCAATTTTCCTAAGGTTTCCCTGAGGAGCAACACTTTACTGCACTATGATTCACAAGCTGACTCATAGTGGCGTAAAATCTTTTTCATGAATGCAGTTATACAAGTCCTCAATAGGAAGATTTAAAAATCCACAGTATGATTCACAGAAGAGAAAAACCTTTTTCATATCCTGACTGCAACTATTCGTATCCTCAAAGGGGATATTTAAGAAGTCACTTGCTGACCCATAGTGTAGAAAAACCTTTTTCATGTTCCGACTGCAACTATTCATGTACTACGAAGAGAAATCTAAAAATCACATGTTTACCCACAGTGGAGAAAAACCTTTTTCATGTCCTGACTGCAACTATTCCTCTTCTCGAAAAAAATATCTAAAAATTCATATGTTTACCCACACTGGACAAAAACCTTTTTTATGTCAAACAAAAATTACATTTTTGTTTGACATAAAAAAGGTTTTCATGTTTTTTGAACACTAACAAAACATACTACATACACTTCTCAATCAACAAACTAAAAACACTCCCCAACACTAAAATAATTATCCACAATAACAAATGTAATAAAATCACATGTATCCAAGGCTGTTCAACATTGCAATCAGTATCAGAAATTAAATATCTCGGAGTGATAATAAAACAACATATGAAGTGGAAGAGCCATATCTGTGAATTGGTTAAGCGTATCAGAAAGTGTATATATATATATTCATAAGATTAAGAAATATTTTAAAACTCAACAATCTAAAAAGAGTATACTATGCACTAATCCAGTCATTAATTCAATATGGAATAATTGGATGGGGGGGGTCATACAACAATGTACTAACCCCAATCAAAGTGATCCAGAAACTAATCATTAAAGTAATCCTAATGAAACCCTCCACTTATCCAACAGAAACGCTTTTCGCAGATTTCACGGTGCCTCGAGTAGAGAATATCTTCAAGAAAAATGCAATTATCCAAATTTAAAAAGATAATATCATGAAAAAATTTGAAACTCACCAATCAAAAAGATATGAAAACAACATCAAAATACTAAAATTTAATACCAAACTAATGCAAAACAATTATGTCTATTTAGGAATAAAGTTTTTCAACAACCTTCCCACTGAAATAAAAAAAAACCAAAGACATCAATATACTGAAACTTAAACTGAAGCTACACTTCATCAGCAATAATTAACTAAATAATTACCTGTTTTTCTCTTTCTTTCTAATCTCTATTTTATTTAGATTTTTCGAATTTCTCCTAAGTGCACAATATTTTAGTATGAAAACGTATCCTATGTATGTACACCTACACATATAGATGATCCAGAAGTCTCAATTGATCCTATTATATATTTACCTATTGCATAATGTTATTCTATTTCAGTTATAATTAGTGTAACTTGCTCATCAAGCACAATAACTAGCTTCTTCTTTGGTGAGATTGCAATTTTTAAATAATTTCGGTACCGATATTTTGTAATTTATATAACTCCAATGTACAATTATATATCTATATATTAAATAAAAAAAAAAAATAAAAAAAATGTCCCGGCTGCAATTATTCATGTTATACAAAGGAACTTCTTAGAAATCATTTGCTGACTCACAGTGATATAAAACCTCTTACATATTTCTACTGTGACTATTCATGTTCTACAAAGAGGTACCAAAAAATCACATATTTACCCACAGCAGACAAAACCCTTTTCTTGACCCGAATGCAGTTATTCAAGTTCTCGAAAGGGAGATTTAAAAATTCACAGCACGATTCACAGTGGAGAAAAACCTTTTTCATGTTCTGAGTGTAAATATGCATGTACTACGAAACCTATCTATATGTAATATTATTAAATTTTTGCAGTAATATAGAAGTGTGTAATAATTAAAAAGAGTTATTGCTTTCTTCTTCGTGGCCGTCACCTTGATCTCTCGTATAACATCATTCATACGTTCCATAAATTTTTCATTATTTTTTATTTTGCTGTTTTCCAAATTTCGTTGGCATTTGTTTGGCTGCGCTGCGCTAGCAAGTCAGCATGAGAGCCTTTATAGGCCAATAATAGCTGATGATGTTAATCTCCCGCTTTTGAGGACATTATAGAACCTACAAACTCACCTAACAACACTGACTACGGCAATTTGTCTTTATGCGTATTTCGTGTTTAAAACACTAACGAACACTGACAACGAAAATAAAATAAAAATGACGCACAATACAGTCGAGGCATTCCCCATACATCATAAACGAAAAGGGCTGCCAATTTGGAAGATTTAAATTCCCTAGTTTTTTATTTAAATAAAGAAAAACATGCTACATAACACATTGTTCGAACCCCCCTGGGAAAGCACAGTAACGTTTCACAAGAACCCCCCCCCACAAGTGCGTTACGTAATACCTGAATGGCCACTATATTGGTAATATTATTTATATTTGAAGCGAGAAAGGTAGGGTAGGTAGTGCTTATGCGCCCATATGGAAAGGACGCCTCTTGGCTGAAGGGGGTGGGAAAGTGGAGAGTTGGGAAGTATCTGACTATTTGGTGTTACGATACACATGTCAAGTATTATGACGTCACAGTCCCGCGGCGCGGCGAGTGTATTCCGTCGTCCCCCCTTGCAAGAAACGACATACCGCACTCCTCTCCGCCAGTCCCGCGAGAAGCCCGCCGCCCGGCGTCCCCCCTTGCAAGAAACAACATACCGCACCCCTCCCCGTCACAGTCCCGCGAGAAGCCCGCCCGTGGCCCAGAAACCCGCCGGCTGTGGCCCGAGAAGCAGCGCCCGTCGCTGTACGCGTTCCGATTAGAGCCAATCTCAATAGTAAAATACGAGGTCGCGAACATGGCCCGCTCCACTTGGAGATCACCACTACCTGCACCGACCCCGGATTGCTGCCCCGGCTTCCTGCACCAGTCCACCAGCTGTGAGTTGAACCTCGATTTCCCTCTTAATTAATGTGTCCTCTAGCAATACTCGGTTGAAATGACTACATACCCGGAGAGATTTGAGAGACCCCTTCGTAGGAAATACCTAGCTAGGCCTTGATGTTGTTTTGTGACTAATAATTATGTTTGCTAGATGTTGTAATTGTGTATACCAGACAATACAGATATGTTCCGCCCAGCTACCTCTTTCATTTGATGGGATCACGTGGGCGGGCTTTGGCTATTACCTATGTACCATTTACCCCCTCGTTACCTACGACCTTGACGAGGAGAGGTTTCCTGCCTGCCGACGACATTGAGATAGCCGAGAGCAAAAGGTAGGTGGCCTCCCCCCCCTTGGGACCGCTACATTGGTAATAAAGGGTTAACAAAAAAACACAAAAAATACAAAAAAAATACATTTATTGAAAAAAAACAATCATCAAAAGCTATCGGTAACATGTAAAAGTCTCTCCGTAAAAAACACGTGTCGTTTCTTCTTCTTTTCCCCTTCGTCTCCGTTGGCAGAGAAGAACGAGCTGATCCTCTTCATTCCGGCTGCGGCCGCATTCTTCTTCTTAGTGGGCTCATCCTCTTCCTCGTCCCAAGATACGGAGTGCGCGTGGCCTTCGAGGGCAGTGTCGGCCGTGGACCAGCTGAACCTCACCAGTTGTGGGTAGCCAAATACGGGGTCGATGAAGTCCTTGATGAATTTTTTGGTCACTGGATCTGTTAAGTAAAATAGAATTAGGTCATCTCTCAATTTTTTATTTATGAAAATGTATTTTAAAAGAAGTTAATGACGACTGTAAAATCAGTTTTTCGATATATCCAAAGTTAGGTTATTACCCCTTCCCCCCATTTTGAAAAGGAGACAATCAATGTATATTAAAATAAACATTATTAATTGAATTAATTTACACGGAAAATAAAAAAAAAGTTACATGAAAATAGTAAGTATGTAATAGACAAACAAAATAAAATTCTCAAATTGGATCAAACAAAAATTCAGATTTTCAGGTTTCCCTTTCAGTTTTTGAGGAAATGATGTTGCTTCATGTTTGATACAATTACTTCAAAATTGGGAGTTTTTGATGTAAGAGCAATTTGAATACAGTCTTCGGCGTTTAATCGATTTCTGTTCTTCGTTTTTATGTTCATTAGAGTGGAAAAGCCTTGTTCACAAAGATAGGTTGTTGCAAATTGCAGCAACTTTTTTACCGCCTCCTCGTGTGCAATTTTGAAAGCCTTCGTAGCTTTTGACATCCAAAAAGACGACAGATTGGCTTTGCTCTCAAATTGAATATGTGCTTCAGTATTAGATCGAAGTTCAAGTATTGTTTCTGCCAAACCCGGAGGTTCTTCTGGTATGTTAGCAATTTCACATTTAAAAGGATCTACAACCCAATTGAAAGCACATATATCAAGATCTGGAAAGTAGTCAGAGAACCGCTCTCTGAGTTTAATAAGATTTTATAACTATATCCTTGATGTTATCAAAAGTAATATTTTCACAGTCTTCCAAAAACAAAGCTAACTTTGAAAAAGAATCTATCTGGTTCTGTTCTGCTTTCTGTCTCCAATATTGAAGCTTTAATCCAAACGCTGACAGTATTTCGCTGGCTGAAATGATATTAATATTTTTTCCTTGCAATTCTTTGTTCAATATATTTATATTCTCAATATATTTATTACCCAAAAAAAAACATTTTTACCCCATTTGGCATAATTTACCCCGGTTTCCTGACCGCTGTTCTACAGGTATTTCAAAGGAGCCTATTCGAGGAAGCTAGCATCTTTGATCCCCTGTGTAACGAAACTCGATGGACACGAGCGGAACACCAGTTGACACGTTGGCTTCATGAAAAATGGGTCGTTTCTTCGACTCTATTTAAGGAAGTCATTTGTGGAACAAGCCACCAGCATCGTTTCCTAAGTTTTTCCCCCTTCACATAATCCCGAATTAATAAATCCCTTCCTACCATCCCTACCTTAACCTGCCTCATCACACCACCCCACCTACCTTAACACTGCCCAACTGGGCAGCTATATAGTTTCATGTATTTGCACCGTACAGACAAAGGGCTCTTGTGAGTGTGACACAAAAAAAAAATAACAACTTTGTAACTTACCCCCAGGATATCCACTTCCAAATCCTTTCTCGTTTAAATCAATCCCTTCCTGGAATTTCCACACCTTCAGGGCATGGTCCCTTGACACCTTTGCAGCTATACTGGCCGCTGATACTA
The DNA here is from genome assembly GCA_917880885.1 of Limnephilus marmoratus. Classification (NCBI taxonomy): domain Eukaryota; kingdom Metazoa; phylum Arthropoda; class Insecta; order Trichoptera; family Limnephilidae; genus Limnephilus; species Limnephilus marmoratus. The sequence continues at coordinate 18,650,220 of OU862921.1, read as the reverse complement.
TGGGGTACGTGGAGTCAGCTTTTTTCGCAACCTGAAATTTATTAAGCTGTATAAAGTACCAATAAAGAAGGAGGAAACATCCACTCAAAAATATTATTGAGGAAGAGGTGGATAAATTTTTGGAGAAAGATTGGATTCAAGATCAAATCTCAGATCGATAGGATTAACTGACAAAGATTTTATTTTGATTTCCCGAGCATGGTTGCGCTCGTTAGGTATGTCGATAATGAAGCTGATATTGACAATGAAATAAATAAGAGACCTCCCTACGATGGCAAAACTGGGGGATATTGTCTAAGGATCAGCATTCCTAAACGCCAAAAGTCAAACAAAATCATTTTTAAGATTAATTATCATCAATTTACATAATTTAGTTACCACTAGCTGACCCGCTAATAAAACACAACGTCATCTACTGGATGGTTATCCAACCTTTATAACCACCGCCCACCGCCGTCTTTGAGTTTATCGCAAAGAGACAGACAGATGCCGCGGAGGACTTTAATTTATAATACGTAGAGATGCTGTGAAAGATTATAATAATGTGCATGAAATACTTGGGGTAACTAACGTATTTAAGTTAATAAGGATTAATACTGTTTCCGTCTAAATAATTTTTCATTTACCGCAATGTACGTGACCATTTTTTTAGAAGATAGAATGGATTTAGTAAGCTATCCGTAAAAGATAGATATATGCCTTCAGGCAAGGGCGGATCCAGGATTTTTTTCTGGGGGGGGCACAAGGGGCGGACGGGCAAAAAAATCAACAATAAAGGCCTATCCGCACACAACAGTGCCGGCACGTGACCGACAGTTCCGTACCGTACAGTACCGTGACGTGCTATTCGTACATGTCAGTACCGACACGACGCGACGACGCGCGCAGTGATTAGTTGGCACTCTAGACTCTGCGTAGCAGTTTCATGTGCTAAAATGCCTCGATATTAAAGATCACAATTAGCAGCGATTGCTTTAATATTAGATGAAGACGAAATGTATGTGAGAAGAAGGCATTGGGTTCATAATGCGTGGAGGAAAAGAGAAGAAGGAGATAAACGTCTGATAGATGTGTTTTTTTGAGTATTTCAGGATGTCAAAACATTGTTTCGACATACTTTTATCTAAACTAAAATTATTATATTTATAATTAAATTATTTAATTATAATAAAAAATTATAATAATAATAATTTATCTCTTTTTACGCCCAATATTGTTCCATATGTTTGCCTTAAAATTAATGTCCATGTATTTTCTATGTGAAAGGTCATAAATTGCATGATATACACGGACCAATTCAATCAACTTTTCGTCGTCCTTCTTGAAACACTGCGACCGTGTCAGGCAAAATATTGTCCGCTAGAAATTCACGCCGGAACACGGCGAGCGTCGGCGCAGCACTGACATCACTGAACGTCACTGTCACTGACGAGTACGGATAGCGTCGTACAAAATGTATGCCACAATATCATTTTTCACTGACACTGATGGATACGTTACTGATCGGCACGTGTCGGCACTGTGCCGGCACTGTTGTGTGCGGATAGGCCTTTACTGTTAGGATTTTTTTCTGGGGGGGGGCACAAGGGGCGGACGGGCAAAAAATCAACAATTACTGTTAGAAATAAACTTGAAGTATCATACTTATACAAGTATCATACAAACTACAAGTTCAAGTATGTATAGGAAGGTTTATGAAAGTGTCAAAACAATCGAAAAATTAAATGTTTAACAAAGACAGTTTCAGCTTCTAAGTATGTACTGTGATGGAATCTCCACAGTACACAAAATACCCCCCTAAATCCGCCCTTGATAGCATTTAGGTCGCATTATGCTTTGAATTTTGCCTTTTGTTTTGACCGATCGTGACGTCACGACAGCGTGTATTCATTGTCAACTAATGTGTATACAACATCGCAATACGGCAGTGGTCTTAACTTTTTAAAATTGCATCCCGCTTGGTAATAATCATTTAAAATGCCTCAAACTGGATTTAGATATACTTGGTCGATGGATGTGACGAACAGAATTCGCGATTCCAGCCAGAAATAGACAAGAGTTTCACTTATGTTATTTCTGTTATTTTATTCATACATTTTAACAACTCTGATAATTTGATTTGTTTCTAAGTATGTACTGTGATGGTCGATGGAATCTCCCCAGTACATATAAATACCGTCTGGGGGGGGGAGCACATGCCCCCGTGCCCCCCCCCCCCCCCCCCCCCCTCCCTAAATCCACTAATGCCTTCAGGGACTTTTTTATAGATCTATAAAAGAGGAATATCCCACCATGCATTGTTTTGTTCTATCCCAAAAGGATAGGCAGCGTTTTCGATGAAAGCTACCAGGTGGCTTGACTTTTTCCGACACTTCTAACAATTATCGTTATGTTTCTATCAATTTACACCAATCCTTGACAAATTACATACCTAAACCTTCCTCACGAAACACTCTATCTATTGGTGAAAACTGCATGAAAATCCGTTCAGTAGTTTTCGAGTTTATCGCGAACAGACAGACAGACAGACGACGCGGGGGACTTTAATTTATAATATGTAGAGAAGAGATAAGGTATCATAATATTAAATTTAATATGCATTGACAGTCCGCTTATACTTTTTGACACTAAAAAGGGAATCCATTGTTCAACGTGACTTCACTCAAATTATTTTTTTTTAACCTGGCGAGCCGTTCGCACATACCGAGTATTTTATTTAAGTACAGAGTATATTAGTAACTAAACGCATCCGAACACCACAATTTTAGTAGAGTGGGTTAGTCAGCTCTTTAGTAGATTCAATTCATTTCGTTCTATTTTTCAGGCGAGCAAGGACAACCACTTGCGCACTGACATGCGCGAACCGGCCTTTTCAGAGTTCATTTGTAGATGCGCGGAAATGTTGTGGCATTGGAGCGAAGATGTTACTCTAAAATTATTTATTTATCCTGCTATTAATCTCTTTTCGTGTCCATGGTTTATTTATTTTCATCTCACCAATTTATTCTTCCACATCTTCTAAAATAAGCATTAAAATTAACTTAATTAGCGTATTTACTTTAATGCGCCGCGGTCTGTTCATCTTCCAATGCGCCACTTAGAATGTACTCTCTACTTGATTGTAATGCACAGTAATGCTAACAGTTTTCGGTGAGTCAAGTAGCAAGTATGTTCGCTACTTGTTCAATGCGAACAGGCCATTAGGTTCAAATTTGTAACATCGAGAATAAGGTTGGGTAATTTTCACCAGAAATTCTTACTCAGATCGTTTTTTTATTCTCGACTTATTACTATCTATAATTCAATAGTATACTTATTTTACCTGTTTTCTAATTACTTGTTATTAGAAACTACGCATAAAAATGTTATAGTTTAGTCATTTTTATTTTAATTAACATTTTTCTTAGAGTATCCAAGTTATGGCACTTAATTGTTAATTTTTATATAAAACTAAATAAAATCACAAAAAATTAACATCTTCTAAAATTGTAATCTCTACATATTATAAAGTGAAGTCCCCTGCGCCATCTGTCTGTCTGTTCGTGATAAACTCGAAAACTACTTAACGGATTTTCATGCGGTTTTCACCAATAGATAGACAGCCTTACTCATCATAAAACCGTACCACGGCTTTGTCGCGGTAGCTACACGGTGGAGTAAGCCTACACTGCTCAGGGTAAAAAACTCAAAGACGGCGGTGGTTACAAAGTTTAGATTTTACAAAGTGTTTTATTAGCCACAGCAACGCGTGGCCGGGTCAGCTAGTTACATATAACAAACACAAATTATAATAGTTTTTTTCTTTTACAACTAATCAAACTTGAATTATTCGTATTGAAAAATAATAACACCGAGCGCTAGGCGGGTAAAAATCACCCGCCGACAACTTTGACGACGTCTAACTACCTCGCTAAGCGGTGTCTGACTAAATCCTCGTTTCTTGTCGCTTCCTTACCTTTCCCCGCACAGCTACCCCGGGGCACGGAACAGTTGAGAGCGTCAAACTAAAATTATTATCCATTGCCTCGGGTAAATTTTACCCAACCTTACACTCGCCGGGTTAAAGAAAGACAAACATTTTCGGGTTACGAATAACCTGACAAGGCTTAGATCTAGGGTTATTTATTATGTAAAATTTATGCTTTTTAATCCATGAGAAGTAAAAAATAAATACAAAATAATAATAATTTGACTGGTCAGTGGTTGAGTGGGCATAGCGCTTGGATCCCATCCGGGCGTCGCGTGTTCGATTCCTCGGCTGGCTAAGTCCTCCATCACAACACAAGCAACATTTTCGGCTTTCTGTGGTGGTAGTAGGAGATTTTCAAACATTGTTGGGTTATTCGTAACCCGGGAATGTTTGTCTTTCTTTGAAAAAAAAAAAAAAAAATAGAGGTCTTTAGCTGTAAATCGTAATATTCTGAACAACTTTCTGACAAATTCCACCTTGGACTGTACACCGTGGTGATATTAAAGAAAGAAGTTGTTAAAATTACAAAGATTTGATTACATACGGTTATTTTGTATTCTGGAAATATGAGGGATAATTTGGCTTGATATTTCTCCGGGGGACCAACTGTGTCTACATACACTTCAGCTATGTTCACTCCTTGCTCTCCTGCTCTTTTGATAAGTTCAATGGCCGAATTCATGGACACCTAAAACAAATTAACATAATTTTCAAAAATATTGTAAAGCAAATATAATATTACATGAGGCGGTAAAACCTTTCGCCTAACCCAGTGGTCCCAAACTGAGGCTCGCGAGCCACATAACTGGCTACTTGAGAGCAGCTCTTCGAAGAATGACGTGTTTAAAATAATTGTATTTTACTAATAATTATGAATGACATCCTCATCTTCGGGTAGGTATATTTAAATTGACATTATTTCATTACTGTCAAGAGTTTTTGTCAAGACATTTTAACCACTCGAACCCATATTATTTATTTTTCACGGTAATATAACATTACCAGACTTATGTATGACGTATAAGGCATGCCTGACTTATTGAATAGTGTATTGTTTGCTTTCCTTAGTAAATTATCTGATTGCGAATCGTTTATTTGAAGACATTTAATTGATTTTGTGTAATATTTGCAGGTCAGGCATTTTTATATTCGTCAGAAACTTGTGCTCATTATTTATACTGTAATTTGTTCTTCTTTAAATTATTATCAACCCCTCAGGCCTCGGTCATATTTTATTAGAAAGTCAAAATATTTGCGTTTTACAATAAAATACAAATAAATGGAATATTTCTGGATGTTTCCGAAAAATAAATAATGTTTTTCAAAGGTAATAAAATACATTTTCAAATTATATATATTGAAAAAAAAAAAAAAATTTTAAATATAAATTTTTTTGAATGCAAACAAAAAAGTTTTACAAATGGCTCACCTTACATTTTTTATTAGACAAATGTATTACAAACATTATTCTCACCCCACTTTTTTGTCGTTCCACATAAAAATAATTAATAAAAAAATTCCCAAAGTTTCATAAATTTTTTTCTATCGCGATCCGAAATTGGGTTTCATAAAGGTCTACATTTTACTTCTTTTTTGGTTAACTTTTATATTTCAATACGAAGCGCGGAGTTTCCTCCTTTCTAACTGATATTTGGCTGTTTTGACTATTGAGTTTCCCTACCACTGGTCTCTCCCTACAATACGACAAGATGGTTAGTTAGTTAGAAATAAAAAAAAAACAAAAAGTACTAAAAAAGCTCAAAAATAAAACAATGAATAAAGTGCCTGCCTGTTTTTCACAAAACAGCCATCAAAAGAACACTTCGGTAATTATTCCCCTTTTAGGCACAGATTATGGAAATTACACTTCCATTTCGACAATTACTTCAATAAACAACTATTTACGTACACAAAATAAAGTTATTAGGTTGTTAGTTTGGATTAACTAAGTAATTCAGACATATTTAGATTGAAAAGAAACTCATGCAAATTTAGATCCATACAAAACAAAATTAAAATGGCAGCAAAGGAATAGTTTTTTACGGGAAATTTTGAGCTTTGTTTGAATAAAAATGGTATTTTAAAACATCTTTTACCATCTATCCAAATTGTAATTACTTGTATCTTATAGTAATTAAGTTGAAACATAATGTAATTTCCAAATAAAATTGTAGCAGTAAGGAAGGACCAAACTGAAATGAAACCAGTTGTCAATGCAATCACAATCAAAACCTGAACAAATTTGATATTTTTCTGATCTGACATATCGGAGATTACTCGAAAGCTTCGTGAGCCGCTACCATGGCAACCTGTTAACAATGCAACTAAAACCCGACTGCCGCACGACAAGCAGTGCTGGTCAAGCGGCAGTCACATTTAAAACAATTTACTAACCGATTAAAACAATTTTGTTGGTAAGTGGGTAAGATTTATGTCTAGTGTCTACCTCATTCAATGAAGACTTTGACCTCCGGAACATGCTGTTACAGATGAAGTTGGGAGATATGATATCAACGGCCCACCCCACAGTGGCGGTGGATGTCTCGTCATTGGACATCTTCTGAAAGATGACCTCTCTCTTCTCCTCGGTCAAAGTTTTGGAGTCTGCGCATCCCAGGTCCTTTAGGATATCTGTCTTGGAGATGGGGCAAAATGCAATGCCATATACCATGGGACCTAAAATAAGGCAGCAATAATACAGGATATAGCTGATAGTATAATTGAAAATTAAGTTCTTCTTCTTTGCATAACTAAGTTAAATGCATAAGTTATCAAGTTTTTTCATGCAAAATAGCGTTAACTGATCAAACACGACCGTACCAACTGTTTTTAGTTGGTTTTGAATCATAATTTAACAATAACGATTCAAGTGATATTATGACAAATGCTTGGCAGTTGAAAGTTTTCATCGCGCAAGCTTTGGGTCAGATAACACTGTTTGGTTGACGATAAGTTCAATATTATTTATAATGAGAGTCATACAAGGTCAAACATGTATTAGCGTGATAAATACAATATTTGTTAATTTTAGTCTTGAGAAGACGAATTTACAGATTTGGCGCCAAAGTTACTAACCTAAAACGGGTCCTCTTCCAGCTTCATCGACACCAAGCACGCACGGTTCATCTTTACAAATCTGCGGAATTGCGTTGAAATATATAAGGTTTTCGGAATTGTCATGACTTGCAATGAAGGGACCGAGAGATTCTAAAGAATCTATCGACGAAGGCGCTTCCACTTTTTGAACCTCAGACATTTTGGAACATCTGTCGCATCTGTCAAAACAAAGCAAACGATCGCCATGCCGCTAACTATTAGCAGCCAGGTCAATAGAAATAAGTCTTTATTTATATGTAACGGGAATTAAATTTAAACTTATTTCTAAAACACCCTTTAAAATTTAAAATAAACTTTTTATTCGAAAGACAACGATTGAAGATTAAAATCAAAAGATTCCGGTGATTTAATGTTAAGTTCCTACCCGTCTATCAATGGATTTCAGTTTTATTTAAACATGTTAAAAGCGGGGCGTTTTCGCTTCTGGTAACACATGTAATATTTTTAGATTAGAAAATAGATGTCATCTATTTATTTTTGATAAAGGCTTTCGAAATACTCTAATTTTAAGGTAATATTTGTGAAATCTGTGTGCTTTTTCTATTTATATTATTTTTGCTTGTCCTCCCGAGCGTAAACTAATGTTTGGTACTTTTGTAGGTTAGGCTAGTGAGATATAATAGGGCCGACAAAAGTATGCAGAACAACCCCCAGGAGCTTTCATGGCAAGCGATTCAGGCTATTGTGGGGGTGAAGCTTTCCGTCGATGTTCTCCGATTCGATGACATCGGCTTCCACTTGGTCAAATCTGTCGAGCCAAATGTTATCGAATTAGATTCCGATATCGAAATTGTCGAGGACGAAAGTGACAACGAACCTTTTTCGGACATAAACGGAAACGGGCGGAGCGGGACCTCGGAAGGGAGTACCGTACTAGATCAAGCGGAATCCAACACGAGCCTCGAAGATACGGAGAAATGTTCCGACGGCGACCTCCCAGACCAGGAGAAAACCTGGTCCTGCCCCACCTGCAGCTTGCGGTTCTTCTCCAAGAGTGACCGCGCGAAACACATGGAGAACCTCTGCGAAGATAACGACAATTCAGTGGACAACAACATGTCTATAGACGATTATTTAGAAGTTACCCTGTCCACGGATTCAGAAATTAGTCACAGCTGCGGGAAATGCGATCAATCATTTTCCACTGAAACAGATCTGTCGGCCCACTCCTGCGTACCCAAAGTAGCCGTAGACATGAAGCACGGCTGCCACGTCTGCACAGAGAAGTTCACCAGCTACTGGGAGCTGCGGAAACACATTAATACTCACTTTCCTGGGATGATGGATTCTAAGTCAAGTTACTGTCACATATGCCAAAAAGATTATACCAAAACGGGGTTCATGAATCACCTGCGCAAACACACGGGGGAGCGGCCATTTGTGTGCGAGCTGTGTCAAAAGGCCTTCTCGCAGAGCAGCAGCCTGTCCATCCATATGAAGTTCCACCTCAATGTCCGCAAGCACGCCTGCACCATCTGCGACAAGAAGTTTGTGACCAAGAGCGAGCTGTCGCGCCACATGACGGTGCACACAAAGCAGAAGTCCTACTACTGCGGCGTGTGCGACAAGGCCTTCACGCGGTCCGACAACATGAAGAAGCACGAGAAGACGCACGGGTGACCTGCCCCTGGGGGTGTTGACCCGCCAGGGGGTGCCTTACCATTGATAATAATTGCAAATCTAGTTATTTAATCTTAGAAACACTCTTTAAGGATTTTACACTACCAAAAATTCTAATTTTATAATATTATTAACTCGTTCATAAATGATATTGATATTCGTGTCCAAAAAGTGCCAAGTTTTGTACAAATACTTGAAAATTATTTATCTAGATGTGGAGAGGCCTGTAAATTATATTTGAAACAGGTGCTAAATAATTAATATTTAGGAAAAAACCAATGTCTAAATCCAAGTTGCCTTGTAGCTTTACTCAAAGAGCAATAACTTTAGGAGTAGAAGTAGGTTGTTCTACCTCGAATCTAGGCCCGGCCAGTACTAGAGGCTAGTGAAGTACTAACAGTTATCTACATATCGTGTACTCTATCTTTATTGTAATTCGTACCAAAAATACTACCCAAAAATATCTTACTAAACTAATTATTATTTTATGTTCATTTGTGTTAAACCGATTATAAATTGTTACCAAGAATAAGAAATTGTCACTAGTCAAACTGACTAAGTTCTTGTTGTGTGCGCCCATGTCTGTATAAAGGAGTTTGGGTTGCGGCCATTGTTAGCTAGGATTCTCTCGAGCCATTTCGATCTCTGCGGAAGTAGTAGCTTAGGGCCATATTACGATGTCTGTGAACTACAATACCTAAGATTTATCACATTTAGTTAGCCTAGCCTAGAATTAATATATACATATTTATTTCGTATGTATACAATTTTACAGATGCATGCATGACTCAGCGTTTTAAGGTAATTTTAGCAACTTTAGGGAATTAGTGATGTCAACCAACACAATAATTTACAAGACTGAAAAAATTAAATTGTTTAATTCAGATAGTTAATATATTATGCACAAATAATTAAATTGGTTCTCGAAATTGAGAATTATAGGGAATTGAAAATTATTTTGAGAGTAATATTTTGTAACAAATTCATGACAATTAGAGCATAAGATATTTCTATATACAAAACTATATTTGTACGACTTTTTTAATACAGTTTGTGAGAATCACTTGTAATTTATTTTCTCTTATTAAAGAATTGTTTGTTGATCTCCGGGTTTTATTTCTCAACATTACATCATCTGCCATCCATTGGTTTACGCTGCAGGGAGTTTATACATTCAAGCTTTTAATTCTGTTACCACTTATTAATTTAATACTTTGCAATATTTTATTATTTTGCAAACTGTCATAAAAACATATCTCGTGTGACCTGGCACTGCTGTTTTAGCATATTTTGTCCTATGTAAAAGATTTAGAATTGTAATTTAGCAGCTCAACTATGATAATTATTATAATGACTCATAAAGCCTTATTTCATTCTATATAAAAATGCTGACTATTTATAATGCCTCACTTATGCAGATTGCCTTTGAAGAATTTCCATATTGCATTTATAATGAAATATTTCTGAGATTGTATTAATTAAAACACAAATTCATTGCATTGTTATAGTCTCAGTTTGTTTAGCATTATTCTACGTATATATCATGCAACTAAAGTAAAAATAAACCAAAAGAGTTAAATCACATGAAACAAATATAACTTTAGAGCTGTTTTGCAAGATGTTATGTATTTTATTTGCACCTCTTTCAGATTTAACATCAATAATGTCTGGGCTAAAGAACCTTACGGCATACGAATTACACAAGCATTTGGTCAATGAGTATATGCTAACAAATCCTGGATCTACCAAACTGTTGACAAGGGACACATCCAGAGATAAACGGGATATTGACGTGATCAAAGAAAATCATAAATTCCTGTGGGATGATTGCCCCGTAGACACCTGGGAAAAACAACTCGCTAAGAAGTATTATGATAAACTATTCAAAGAATACTGCATTTGTGATTTAAGTAGATACAAGGATAATAAGGTATCATGTTTTAATACTAACTTGTTAGATAATTTACGAAATTCAGGCTATTTTGTAAAGGCCAACAGAATGTTTATTTATAAATTAAGTGCTGTTTGCTGTCTTGGCTTTTACCCAATAAACCTAGTCACTACCTTGCATAACGAACACACTCCGAGTTGTTGATCAAAAGCTTCAATTCTTTTACCTTTTTAAATCCATCATAACAAAATCTTTTAATTTCTTACAACATATTTTTTTATTGATGTAATTACTTTTTTAATTTTATTTTTTAGGTTGCACTTCGCTGGCGAATTGAACAAGAAGTAATCGGTGGAAAGGGACAGTTTGAATGTGGAAATAAGAGATGCGTAATAAAGGAAGGACTCAAATCTTGGGAAGTTAATTTTGCCTACAAAGAAGGAGCTGAAAAGAAGAATGCCCTGGTGAAATTACGTAAGACCAAAACCTAATTCATTAAATAGATTTTCCTGCATGTATTTTTTAGTTCTTAATTCTTGTTATGTGTAACCATTTCTGAATAACCTCCATTAATCGTTTTGTTTTTTTTTTTATATATTATGTAGGTCTATGCGTTGAGTGCTCTGCAAAATTAAACCATCACACGAAAAAACGTGAGGTAAAGAGATTGAAGAGGAAAGGAAAGAAATCTAAACCTTCTAAAAGCAAAACAAAGAAAAAAAGTGTTCCAGAAGATGAGGAAGAGGAAGTTATTGACAATAATCCCTCCACCTCTACAAGAGATAAAACTGAAGAAACGGATCCTGATAATGAACCTTGGAAAAAGGGTATGTAGCCTTGATTAAGTGTTCGCTTCATCCACATTTAAGCATATCTATCCCCTAAATGGCATCATCCATTTTTTGGAATATTGAGAATCATTTCCTTCATAAAATTCAAAGCTCATGATGGAAATGGTGAAAAGCAAGCATAAATACTGCAAAAGAATCTCAACTGTTCCCAACCATTTGGAGCCAGTGAGACTACGGCATCCCCAATTGGTGTATGTTGGGAGGCTGAAGGTAGGGGAAGGAGATGGGCCAGAGGAAGAAGGGGGAGTACTTGGCTAATCAGATTTGGTCACCAAACACGGCTAAATCCATTTCAAGCAATGTTTCAATTCTGAATGATGGTCTTACTCTAGGGCAATTCTGAGACTGTCTTCCACTCTGAAACATGCCGCAAATATATTATGAAATAAGTGTTATTTCAAAATAATAAATTTTGAAATAACACAAATTAATCAAATAATTTACTTGCGCATGCCGGAGTTTGAACCTGCAACTTCCGGATTGTGAGTCGAGAGCCTTATCCCTCAACCACGGAGACCGTCAAATTAAAAAAAAAATATATAGATGCCAAAACTGTGCAAATTTCATGATGTCATAACCAGAGGCGGCCGCTTCCTTAGTGCATATGTGCACTGCACTGCCGAACATACGTCAGAAGTGTAAATTAGTATCTACATCCTCTATCCTCTCACGAAGAATCCCGCCAATTCGTTACAAAATCTTTACCAAGTGTCTAAACTCCCTCCCATGAGAGAAAGGAATTCGTGCACATTTTGTTATGCCCAGGCGTGACGTCACACGAAGTTATATTTCTATTGAGATCATCCCCAGATGCTGGAGTGCTCGTGCCCGTGAAATGAGCAAGACCGGTATAGACCCATACGGACGATTGACGTGTGAAAGCAGAGAAGACACATGGTGCCTGGGTGCACTAGCGGAGCAAATGACTTAACATTAAACTTGCGTAAAGTGATACCGAACCGTTGGAATGGAATAGTTATGTTCGACGAATTTAAGACGAAATAACAATGTTATGTTTTAAAGCCATCGGCCGCCAGCGCGGCGCTGTATTGTTTCGGTATTGACAGCATTTTAACAGTTTTTACAAGTTTTATTCTGTAAAAAAACTTATTTAAAAATCAGTGTTACTGAAAACATTGCGATTAACGTAGATTTTATCAAATGTAATTAGTGGAGTGTTTTAGTGAAACGGTTAAACTTTTAAAAATAATTTGTACTATTCCAATGACAACTGTTGAGTGCGAACGGTGTTTTTCTACATTAAAACGTTTAAAAACATTTCTGAGGAACACTATGTCTCAAGATCGACTTAATGCTTTGTCAATGTTAAGCATCGAAAAAGGTTTGATATCTTCTATACCAGAATTTAATAATCGTGTCATTGAAGTATTTTCACAAATGAAAGAGCGACGAATGGATTTACTCTACAAGTGAACGTTTGCATTACGTTTGTCACCCCCTAATTACTTTATTTTCCCATATTAATGTTACCTTTTTTGTGAAATGCACTGCTCGCGAATTTTGTCACGGGCCGCCTCTGGTCATAACTCATTACTTGAGTCTTTGCTGTTTCAAAAACAAACGGGTTTTTTGTTTGTTTAAGATTTAGAGCGTTCAATTTTTAATTTTAAAAGAGAAACAAAATATTTATGTATTTAAATGGTGCATAAGCATTTTGGCAGCCTCCGTGGTCGAGGGGTAAGGCTCTCACCAGCAGTCCAAATGTCACATGTTAAAATTTTGTATGATCAATTTGTTATATTCCACAATTTATTAATTAAAAATAATATACAATATATTTGCTGCACGTTCCAGAGTGAAAGTATCGTTACTATATTACTCTCAGTATCGCCCTGGTGCACGACTACCATTCGGAATTGAAACATTGCTTGAAATGGGTTTAGGCATGTTTGGTGACCGGATCTGATTATCCAGGCACTCCCCACTTTTCTATTTCCCATCTCCTTCTCCCCACTACCTTCAGCTTCACAACATACCCCAATTAGGGAGGCCATTGTTTCACTGGCTACAGACGAGAGCAGTTGGGATTCTTGTACGATTTTCACATAAAAAAAAAAATAAGCCCTTTTTGTGCTGTGTTCCACAAATAATATACAATAACACACCATGATCGACGCAATTAACTACCTTATAGTTAAGAAATTATTATTGATACATATTGTTATATCTGTGTTTAATTGGTACAAAGTTTAAAGTTCATTGATATGAGAATATTTTGCAAAGTTATCTCTAAAAGGTTGTGGAATATGCAAGGAACTCAATGGAAGCAAATTTAATATGGTATTATATTAATTTGTATTGTGTTGTTTTATTTTATTATTGTTTTTCTTTCTTTCTAGGAAATGTACTTGAAGAGAAATCTAGAGAGGAGGAATTTGAAGAATACTTAGAAGATCTGCTTCTCTAATGTTAATTTATTGATTGTTTTTATTAATTCCGATGTTAAATAATATAAATTTGCACATCTGTCAATAATAAAATAATTTTAAGTCTTACTTTTTAGTTGTTATATTCATCTTATTCCTATTTCTTACTAGGCTAGCGACTGTACGGTTTAAATTTAAGAACTCGACTTCTAATACATCTCTGACTCCGCGCCTTAGGGGGCGTTCAAGTATTACGTAACGCAATTTTTGACCCCCCCCTATGTACACGCGCCGTACGTAACGTTTTTCCATACTCCCCCCCCCCCCCCCCCCCTAAACGTTATGTAACGCCCAAGTGACAATTTTTACCTAAAAGTCACAATTAAGTACTGAAAAGTCGCTTAAATACCTTTTTTCTTGTTTTAATCGCGTTTGCGGTAATAAATAAAACAAGAGATTTCGAAAACGAAATGGATTGCCAACTTGGAAGATTTTAATTCCCTAATTTTTTATCTAAATAAAGAAAAACATGTTACGTAACGTATTGTTCGAACCCCCCCTCGTAACACACAGTAACGTTTCACAAGACCCCCTCTCCCCCCCCAAGTGTGTTACGTAATACTTGAACGGCCCCTTATGCAAAAACCATCTTCGTACTTAAAGTTTGTTAAAAAGCTACTTTTGTAAGAGAACCGAATTCAAGCAAGTAGTCAATAATGCCAAAAGATGGCGCCACTTATTTTAACAGCTAGCGTGAGGAACGTCAGCTGGCAGGCATAATTCTTATTGGATTGGTAATGTCGTGAATCTCTCCTATTTTGGGGAGATTGATGATAATATGATTATTATTGTAATTGGCAGTTGTGAATAATAATACAACGCGTCTATATATTATATCATTGGTTGTAGCAGTTACTTTATCCCGGTGACCAGCCTGAGATTATTTTTCTGAGGAACTGGCTATTTTTAGAACCGGTTCCTATCGGATTTATAAAATGGTTACCAACACTTAAACTGGGCGAAGCCAGACCAAAAGCAGGCCTGCTGCTAGTATTATGTCAAAATTTGGGTGGCGCGCCTGTTTATGGTATGAAAATTTCCATTATTCCAATTAGAGTATAACATGAATTAATCCAGTTAGAATATTTCATTTAATTTTGTGTGGAAGAATATTTATTTATCTTCTTGTTTTTTGTGTGGAAGAATATTTCTTCAAAAGGAAACTTACACTTCGGCACTGGAGATTTGAAAATCGTTATTTTTTTGTAATGATTTGTAAAAAATTGGAAACCAATTTTTGGTAATATAATAAACAAAAAATAACACTCACTTTAACCACTGGAGCGATTATGGTAAAAAAATGGACCACTTTTATTTTTCTGCGATTGATAGCGGTCCAAAATTGGACCACATTTTCCTACCATTCGTAAAACAATTATTGTAATTATTTAAAAAATTTCCATGGCCAGCCATTTATTTTAAAATCAATCTATTGAAATGCTTTATCTATTATGACCATAGATGTCGCAAATCTGAACTTCGTAGACTGTTTTAGAACGATTTTAAAATATTTTATTCATGCCGAATATTTGATCAGCTGTTTACGGTTATAAGTCCTTTTTCCATAGATATGCACCTTTCATTATCAAGTATACCACAGACATTATACAGAAATCTAAAATATTCTATGTTGACTCGAATAAGTACCCCTCAAGGCAAGTAAAAAGCGCCCAGGATTCGCATGGTTATAAACTTTAAGATTTTTTTTATAAATCCTACAAATATGAGATAAACGGTAAAATACAGGTTAATTCATTGACTATATAGCACTATAATAAGGGTTTATGTCTCCATGTTAAAATTCAAAGTGTATGATTTTTTTAGTGTTGGCGAATAATAAAATGATCTTCTTGGAAATATAAAAAAACATATATAGGGTCTATCATTAAGAGCCTATCTTTAAATTTAAATAAAATAGAGTGTGTGTGAGATATTGTTGAATTTTTTTTTTCGTTTGAAAGGCCTATCGATGTCATTCATCATCATCATCACTATTGGCTCTACAACCCCTGGTGGGTCTTGGCCTCCTCAAGAGTCTTGCTCCACTCATCTCGGTTTTGAGCCAGCTCTCTCCAGTTTTGAAGCTCCAAGATAGATATGTCTTTGAGGACGTTGTCGCTCCATCTTAGTCTTGGTCTTCCCAGGCTCCTTCGCCCTATTGGTCTTGAGTTCAGCAGGGACTTTGGTGCTTGATGCTCGGTCATTCTCTCCACATGACCCAGCCACCGACGTCTTCCCAATTTTATAAATTTTGCGACGTTTCGCTCCTTAAACAAAGTATAGAGCTCATTGTTATAACGTCTGCGCCAAAATCCATTTATGGATTTTGGCGCAGATGCGCCAAATGCCATTATGTACGGAATATAATATCGGTCAAATGTCCGCCGCGACTTCTCTGGGTGGCGCGCATCCGGAATGTCAATTTTTCCATGACTTTGGCGCATTAATCAGGCGGTATTTTACCGATCGCATGGGTTATGTTGGTTTTCAAGGCAGCTGTGGTTTTCGGCTTATTTGTATAGACCCACAAGAAAAAGTATAATGGGGTCAAATCGCACGATCTCAGTGGCCAGTTCATATTACTTCCATGTGAAATGACCTTGCCCTCAAATCGCTCGTGCAGGATGTCAATTGTGACATGAGCTGCGTGGCACTTAGCGCCGTCGTGTTGATGCCACAAGTCGTCGGTGTCCATATCATCCAATTCGGCCCAAAAGAAGTTGGTAATCATCAACCTATAGCGCTCGCCATTGACGGTGATGGCCTGGCCAACGTCGTTCTCAGAGAAATTTGAACCAATGACACCGCCATTGGAGGACCCACCACATACCCGCCCTGGTATAGGTAACAGATGGTTACCCCTTCAAGGCTCTTGCAAGGACTCTAATTTTTTGTATGAAAACGGCTCTACATTTAATAAATGATACTAGACCTCCATTGCCCTCGCATACGTTGTTAGGTAGCAGTATGCAAGTGCTACTATGTACAGTTGTTAGTAATTATAAAGAAAATCTTACCTGGACCTCTTTTAGGTAAGGGGATGAAATAACAATAAAGAAGACAATATGTAGGCAGTATGCCTACCCTAACTTATTTATGTACATAAAGCACTAAGCAAATTTCTAACAATGAAATAGCAATCATGGTAGACAGTAGATCCACAGACGGAGGTGCTACAGCGCGGATCGCCCGGCAATCCTGCTGAAAGTTAGTCGGTGATCAGGCAGGCCGGATACGAGGTTCAGATACCGCGCCCCTAAGCCGACATCCCGGTGGTGCCTCGACGATCAGTAAGTGGGAGATGGGGACGTATCGCCCGAAGACCCTGAGGAAGTGAGCGTCGGGTTGTCGGAGGCGGGGCGGAGAGGTCCCCTAGCTCGCACGGACCCCCCTCTGACCGCCAACCTTCCCCAGGGGTGGCGCGGGCGATCCGAGAGGCAGCACTCCGGGAGCGCTTCACAGGTTCACGTAGCGGAGACGAGGTCATACCCCCCCCTAATATGGGGAAATGGGACATAACATTACGGAGTTCAGTTCTGTCTCCGGGACACTAGCTCAGCATTACATGAATCTAGAATTGTTAAAAGAATTTACAGGTAAAAATGCTCCACTGAAGTAAGAGCACAATAAAGTAGTTGGTATCCGGAAGCTCAATCCGAAACTAGCTTCTGTAGTAACCTAGGAAAGCTTACCACCTCAGTTGCAGTAAGAACCTGAAAGTGTTTTTTCTTGGGAGGCTACATTAGAAAAAATAAAAATAAAGAAAAATTAAAATTCAAGTTTAAGTAACGGAAGAAAGATAGAGAGTAGACGATATGTTCAATATCTTCAGGATGGCGGCCATCTACAGGTACATTATAATAATTTGGGGGGAAAAGATCAAAGTTTGCATAGCAATATGGAAGCAATAGCAACAGGAAAGCGGTTTTTCGCAGTTGCATATCCCAGGAAAAGCTGTTGTTCAGATCGAACGAGAGTGGTATGATAGCTAATAATCACCGCGACAAAACGGGTTTCCTGTTGACATTATAGAAAAAAAAAATGAGTAAGGAAAGCATCACGAGTAGATAGATGGTTAATAAAGTAATATGGAGCAGTAAGAACATAGAAGTGGCAGGATATAAATGTGATGAACTGTAGAAAAGATAGCAAGTGAAAATAAAAATAAAAAGAAGTATAACAATAGTGAGAGTTTCTACTGAGTGGGTACACAAGTTGGCTGTTTTCCAAAGAATAATAAAAAATAAAAAAAGGTTGCAATCAAAATTTGGGAACGGCTTCCAGCCCAAAAATTTTCTACAGCTGCTGTAATAATCCAATATATAAATAAAATGCTTTCCAATAGAGAGGTTGCACTCAGAACATAGTAATGGTTTCCTGCACCCGACACATGTATTTCTGCGGAAGATGTTGCAGTCAGGACCTGAAAACGGTAAGTTAAAAACTAGCATATACAGTAGTAAAAGAGTAATAGGCCATGTCCATGAGTTCAGGAGCTAGTACACCATTGGTTTCTATTGATTTTACTCTAGTCGTCGACTCTAAGAACAGACCATCTCTCAACCCAAGTCTTTGTATACTTCCTCAGACACTCAAAGTTCACTTTGTTAGACACGAGATCGGAATTCCAAACTGGCCTCGTAACCACTTTCAGACCGCCCAGTAATTCGTCTCGTGCATCCGTCATGATCTCGCAGTGCCACAGAATGTGCTCGGCTGTTTGATCCGTACTGCCACAGGCGCAGTTAGGATGGGGAGACAGAGAGAGTCTATGGAGTCTCCCTCTGAATTCCCCATGACCGGACAGAAGCTGGACCATATAATGGTCCAGGTTAATTAATGCCCCTTGAAGAAGGAGAAAGTCCATCTTCCCATGTTCGACCTATCCCATCGAGCTTGCCACTCGTTGAGTGTAAGCTCGCGCATTTGTCTTAGCAGACCAGGGAGGGTCCCGACTCCACCTGGTGTAATTACTACACCAAGATGGGTGGCAGGGAGTCCCCTGGTCAGCTTCTTTTTTGTGTGCACCTCCCTAATTTCCAGATCGATTGGCAGAATACCTGCCAGCACAGGAAGTGCGTCCGAAGCAACTGTTCTGTAAGCCCCAGAGAGTGCCAGCAAGGGAATTCGCTGGCCTCTTTTGAGCGCCGAGAGTATAAGAGAATTATCCAGGCGGTGCTCCCACACAGAGGCGCAGTACGAGACTTGTGTAACATACACCCCCCTGTATAGTAGTCGAAGCGCCGGCTTTCTCAGTCCCCACTCAGCCGTAGAGATTCTCCTCAGCTTAAAAAAGAGGGCCTGGGCCTTGCTGGAGACTTTCTTAACGTGAGCTAAGAACGAGGACGATCGATCTAGAGTTACTCCAAGATATTTCGCCGTCTCAACAAATTTGACTCTGGTGTCTCCCATTTTGATGGTGGGGTTTCTATCTCTGTTGAGGATACCCTTCATCAGGAGACCATGGTCTTCTGGGGTGCGAAGGTCATTTTATTTCTCTGTCCCCATTGGACGAACGTATTCAAACCTTCTTCAGACTTGCGTTCAAGTTCTCTCCTGCTGTTCCCAGAGACCAGATACAATTTGTCATCAGCATAATCGACCGAGATACATCCTTCAGGCAAGGGTAACCTGGAAGAGTCATCTAACCCAATGTTCCAAAGGTCTGGTCCAACGTTAGAACCCTGAGGGCACCCCATATCAACCTCACGCTCAATGACAAAGTCCCCGAACGAGAGGATGATCGTCCTCTCACTCAGGTAGTTTCCTACGAGTTTGAATAGTCTTGGCGGACATTTCCTGTTTTTGAGCTTAATTAGTATCATCGGCCATGATGCATGATCGAAGGCACCTGTGATGTCTAAGAAAATAGCGATTATGTACTTTATGGGACAAGCCTTCACCCAGTCAAGCGCAAACTTTAAGGCGTGCTCCGTAGATTTACCGGGGACAAACCCAAATTGATACGGGCTGGGGGGGGACAGTGTACGCCGGAGCCGTTCCTTGATTAGTTTCTCCAAAATTTTTCCCAGGACTGGCAGCAAGGTGATGGGTCGGTACGCTTTCACGTCCGATTTGGGCTTACCGTTCCCCTTTGGTATAATCCTGAGCACGCCCCTCTTCCATTCAGAAGGGAAAACTCCTCTTCTCAGACACGTCTCCATCACCTGAAAGAGTTCCTCTTTAGCGTGGACCCATACTTGCTTCGCTATCACGCCATTGAGCCTGTCATGCCCAGGTGCCTTCTTAGGACCCAAACCCTTAATTATAGTTTCAACCTCAGATCTGGTTACTGTCATACTGTCCTCCTGGGCGAGATTATTAGGTGGAAGCCGTGACAGATTTCTAACCTGTTTGTGGTGGTCGCTTTCCCCAATGACTGATTCTACAGGAACTAGCTTGCCCAGAAGCGTATGGAGAGTGGTCACCACGTCCACACTCTCAACGTCCCTACCCTCAAAATTAGAAACTACGCTTGAAAGATACCGATCAGAACCTTTGCCCGACTTTTCAACGGCGCTGTGGACATCCCACGGGTTGGCGTTACCCACTTCTGAAACCCACTTGTGCCATTCAGCTCGTTTTGCCGAGTGTACAGCCAACTTGAAAGCTCTACGAGTAGCACTAAGGCACCCCTTGCGGGCGGCAACCTCCTCCTCCGTGAAGTCACCACGCTTAGTAGCACCGAAGGCCCTGTAGGCCCTCTTATAGGCCCCCTTCAGCAAAGTCAGCTCCCTCGACCACCACGGCGTCCGAATAGTCATCTTTGGGTTTACTCTTCCCAGAGCCAACTCTGCGGCTGATACCACGTCATGGAATCCCCTTAAGGTATCGCGTAGCGCTTCCCCAAAGTTATCCCAATTTGCCGAAATGGTTTTGAAACTCCAGGAGGATCTTGGAGCTCCGGTCTTCTTGACACCCACAGAGAAGGTAATGAGCCTGTGATCAGAGGCTATCGCGCATTCATGTACCATCCAATGCATAATCTTGGCTGCAACAGATCCAGAGCAGAGAGTTAGATCAATGTTACTCTCACCAGCGGTATTCGAAAATGTGCTTATTGAGTGAGGCTCGTTAATAATAACTAGACCTTGTGCCGCAATAAGGTCTTCGACGGCGTCTGATCGTTCCGTCCTTTGTCTAGCCTCATAATCGAACCATAGTGGTGAGCGAGCGTTAAAGTCTCCTCCGATGACAACGTATCGGCCTCTAAGCGCGTTTAGAGCGCGCGTCAAGCTCAAGATATGCGACATATAATGACACCGCCAGCCAAAAATCCACACCAAACAGTGAATCTTTCGGAATGCATTGGACGCTCTTGGATCTCTTAAGTTGCAGGTCAATGCGAATAAGCCACAAACCACAGCCCTCAAAGCCAACATAACCCCATGCCATCGGTCAAATTCAGCGTGATTTATGCGCCAGAGTAATGGAAAATAGGACATTTCGTATGCGCGCCACCCAGAGAAGCCGCGGCGGACATTTGGCCGATATTATATTCCGTACATAATGGCATCGATAGGCCTTTCAAACGAAAAAAAAATTTCGATGATATCTCACACACACTCTGTTTTATTGAATTTAAAGATAGGAAGCTCTTATTGAAAGACCCTGTATGTATATATTAAAAAAAAATTCGGTCGCACAAAGAGGAGACCGATTGTTCTATCTCATTCTCTCGCTGGCTTAATCCTATGGATGTATGTGTTTGTCTCTTTTTAGTGTTACTTTTTTGTTTCATCAAGTTTCAAATCATAACGGCGCTAAAGAAGTTTTTACTTTAAAATTTATCCAAATGTAGGTATATATTATTATTTAAGATATGTCGGTTAAAAAAAATTTCATTTTCTCAAACGGGTTCCTTATTTTCGCCCATCTGAAGCGTGTTAATTATTACAACTTCACTAAGGAAATAATTATCTTGTTATGATGGCTTTCTTTTATACAATAAGGAACTCCAGTAAAAAAATATTATGATTTTAAAAAAATATGTTCATACAGACCAATGAACGCTGATTCTGAATATATAAGTTTTATTTCATAATATTAAACGTATAGTTCTTAAAAAATTATTAAAAAGTGCATTTTTAAATGTCTCTTCAAAACACACTGTAAAGTTGGTATTATTGAATGGTTAGTGCTGACGTCACGCCTCACCAGTCATTGTATTGAAATCTTTGATTATGTAGGTATCTAGGTATGACACAAGCCATCAGTATTAACAACATTTCATGTTATTTGTTATTTCATACTGTTTATAGAGATTTAGTTGTTGTGTTTATTGAAACAATATTTAAGCCTAAATAATTCAGTATCAAAAATAGAGGTATCTCTAATAGTTTATCTCTATTATTTAAAATATTGAAAAACTTTCAACTGTACGAAAAAATTGTATAATATGCTACATCATAATGCTACCTAGAGACGGGCAAAGCGGCTCAGTTGAACGAACCGCTTCACTAGGTCTCGTTCAATGAAAAGATCCGGTTCAGTGAATCGGCGCAATTGAACGACTGAATTAAGCTATGGACACACTTACTCATTAGAAGCCAAAGAGCATGCTACCTAGTAGCAATTGCTACCCGCTCACTCGTTCGCAAAGATCCGCGAACCGCGAGCAAGTGTGTCCGTAGCTTTGAAGATCGGTCTTACAGAACTGGATCTGTATGAAGATCCGGGTCACTGAGCCGACTCGTTCGCGAACGACTCACTTCTTCTGCAAACTTCAAAATCAAAATGGCCGCCATCGATCAGCTGATCGGCGCTGTATCTTATTTGTGCAGTGTGAAGGTGATGCTTCGTTTGAGATAATATTTATTTTAAAAGCTAAAAAAATAATAATTTCAAACAATTTCTATACCCCACTCCCGTAATAATATTGAAAAATATAATAATATACTTAATAAATATAATGTAATGAGTAAATAATTCCAATTTAATAATGTTTTAACTTATCGAATAGAATCATCTTTCTTACGTATAATTACCATACAAAATGACAACACCTGTTGAAAATAAAAATAACTTTTCAGAAGTGATGACGTCACATGATTCATTACTCATTATACATGCGGTGGCTTTTGGGGGATCTTGAAAAATTAAAACTTTGACAATTATTTTAACTATTAAAACTTCTTCTTCTTTGTGTGCCTTATCAGGTCCCCCAACGTTGGCGATCACTCTTGAAAATGTCTCTCTGTCTTGCGCTGCCCGGAATAGCTCCTCCACACTTCTAATGCCGGTCCACTCTCGTATATTATGCAGCCAAGACATTTGTCTCCTACCAGGCCCTCGGCAACCCTCTATCTTGCCTTTCAATATTAAATGGAGCAAGTGATACTTCTCCCCTAGAAGTATATGACCCAGATATGAAATTTTCCTGATTTTTATTAATGTAAGCAGTTCTCTATCTGCTCTAGCCCGCCTGAGAATTTCTGTGTTGGTGATCATATCGGTCCATGGGACCTTGAGCATTCTCCGGTGAAGCCACATTTCAAAAGCCTCTAACCTGTTCATGGTATTTACTTTCAAGGTCCATATTTCACATCCATAGAGCAAGACCGACCACACATAACATTTTAGCATTTTCTGCCTTAGTTTTAAGCTGATATTGTCATTGCAGAAGAGGGATTTTATTTTAATGAACGCAGCTCTTGCTGCTTCAATTCTGCATCTAACCTCTACATCTGGGTCAAGAGTCTCCGTGAGAATACTGCCGAGGTATCTAAATCTTTCCACCTTTTCGACATTGCAACCTATTAACTGTATCACTGATATTAAAACTAACTCTAAAAAAAAAGCATGCAGTTATATAAGTCAGAATTATTCATTAAAAAAATGGACTGGAGTTCTCTATTGTGCAGTCGATAAAATGTGGAAAATTTATGTATTCAAAATATCTAATTGGCTTGTAATATTTATTGTATTTTTTTTTTACATTAGCTTGACGCAGGAGGTCTTGAGAAAAATAATTATCCTCAGTTCCTATGGCATCTTTAAGGATGCTGCGTGGGGGGGTCTTTTGGGGAAAAGAAAGAGATCAAGTTCTGGAAAGGAAAAGATCTGAGGGGTGAGTAGGAATCTGGGGATTGTTGTATGAAACCATCTCTCCCGCTGCGGTGCAAGGCGACGTTCCAAGAGAGTCCTGCTGGAGAGGTCAAAAAGTCTCCCTCAACCTGCCTGCATTTTTGTTTTTAGTTTTTCTACGTGTCGTTTAAATGTCAAATGTTTATCAATATATATATATAAGTCCAGGTATTTTTCGCTATCTAGAATATGTAGGTGTCTTTCTTTTATTTGTAATGGTTTATGCAATGGTATTATTCTTTTAGGTGAGCTTAAGATCATGTAACCGGTTTTATTAATATTTATTGTTAATATATTTTGTATTAGCCAATCGTTAAGTATATTAAGATCCGTTTGAGATTGATCTAATAGACTATCAAGTTTTTGCCGAAGTAAAATATTGCCGTGTCATCTGCGTATAAGAAGATTTCACCATGTAGTTTTAGCTGACAGGTGTCATTTATGTATATTTGGAATAAAAGTGGCCTAAGTATTGATCCTTGTGGAACTCCATAGTTTATACTCTCGAGTTGACTGTTTTCATCTCCTATGTTAACACATTGTTTTCTATATGTATTTGTAAAAAGCACTAACTTTGTGGCTCGCCATAATTTACAATAAAAAAACACATAAATTTGTTTAAGACCACTTTTATTTTAAAACACTCTACCGGTTTCAGAAGCACCCTTCCTTCGTCAGGAGAATATTATAACTAAACTATGATACAGAATGTTAGGTGGTGAGTGGGAGGTGAGCAAAGGGGTGGGGGTAATTGCGGGATTTCCGGAAAGAACAGAGCGGTTAATTGGAAAAATATTTAGAATGGGACTGAAAGATAAATTAATTTGGTTATTCACGCACCAGATTTAAATGTCCGGGTTAAATTTTCCCCACAGGAAAAACTCAACCCTTTCACACACTTTGGTTATTCAAAATATTAGCATTATTATTTAGGGATTTTCTGATTTCTAGTGCTTCTAAATTGTCTAATTTTTTGCTTTTATTGTTACGGTGAAGAATTTTAACCCCTGTGTCCTCATTAAAAGTGTGATCTGTGGAAATTAGGTGATTAGCAAACTCTGAAAAATTAATTTTCAGAGTTTGCTAAATCTTTAATCTTCTCTTTCTTAAACTTAAAATATTAACAAAACTTCAGACTTCCCAAAAAATCACATAATTTTTACTTATTTGAGATAAATCAACTTTTGGTTTAATTCTTACATTTTTTTTTAAATTTTCATTACACAAAGGACAAATTAAAATTTGGTGATATTACATACACGCCTGTAGCATTTCGAGCAAGTTTTCCTTGTTCCGCCGGTGCACGCATGGGCTATATACGTAGCCCAAAAACTTTAAATCGTTATTTTTCGCATGTGCGCCAGCGTCGATCGCTCATGCCACACTGAATGCGTCGAGCAACAACCAATCAGAGCTTAGCTAGAGACTCAAAGTTAAATGACGCGATTTCACGAGGTTATGAACAAAAACAATACCCTGGGCTACATACGTAGCCCACGCGCGTACTCTAGTGTTAAGCTGGTATATTGGAAATTTTTATACCATAAGAAGGAAAATTAAAACAAAATACATACAGTTGAACGGTTTATTCAATTTTTACATATTATTTGTTATATAAATTGACATATCTAATTAACAGCATGATATAAAAATTAATGATAATATTAAAATCATTATTGGTTATAAACATTATTTGGCTTAAATAAATAATAAATACATTTCAATATTTTCCGAATATTTTAACTTCATTTTTCAACTTCCAAGTGATTTTTCATTAATCAACACATAATTTACAGCTGTAAAAAAAGAAAATATTCCTAACTCAAACATGAATGCATAACAAAATAATTTGTGCAATTTAATATAATAAATTAAAATAAATGTGTAACATCACATCTTTCAAAACATAGCCAAAAAATTTTTCAAAACGCTTTTTTCAATAAAATAAATACTTTACAATAATTTAAGCAAGCCGAGACATTTTAACAAGTGAAAGATTATTTTATAATTTTTCAGACTATAATTCAATTATTTTTCATAAAGTTTGAGCAAGTAAGTAGTATTATTATTAAGAATAATTTTTTTGTAAAGTATTTATTGCAATGTTAAACAATTTCACTATGTCATGTTCATTGACGACAAATGCACTTTTCGAGATAAATAATTTTATTAACATTATTTCACATAACTTTATTGAAATTTACGCAAAGAAAAATTGCAATGCATTACAAAAGGTTATGTACCCCGTAACCTGAAATTGTGAGATATTCAATATTTAGATTAATAATGAGAACCTTTTTCTGCCGATTAAATAATTTTAGTTAATGAATTTATGTTTACGTGATTTTGAAAGATCTTTAAAATTATGATAAACAATTTAATATAAATATTGTATATTATTTTAATATTGGCAAGTAAAAAGACTAGGAATGTGATAATGAAACATTATCTTGAAAAAATAAAATAAAAAACACCAGTTTCCATGAAACAAAAATTCATGTTATGAAAAATATAAATGTGTAACATTTGTCTAAATAAAATCCCCAAAAAATAAAACAAAAATGAAAGATGGATAAGTTTTAAGATTTTCACGACCAAAAGCATTTTCGTTATTTGTTTTTGGGGTGTTATGCCGTGTTGCGCTACCTCCTTCTTTAGCCAACGTTTCGGACATCGTTGCAGTGTCCATCATCACTGCAACACTGCAACGATGTCCGAAACGTTGGCTAAAGAAGGAGGTAGCGCAACACGGCATAACACCCCAAAAACAAATAACGAAAAAATGAAAGATGTTTGAAAAACTAAAAAAAAAATAAGATTAAAAACACATTGTTTACAAACTTATGCAAGGATGTGGATATTTAATATTAGGTATTATAATATTAAAATAACTTAGAAATTAGGTAAATTAATGACAAACTTTCAAAAAGTATTTGGTAGGTGGGTACGTAATCGTGAGTCACCGGACAACTCAACGCAGTAACACTTCAACAAACCTTTGAAAAGTGATAAAAAAAAGGGTTTTGTTATGGTAAATTTTTTTAAAAATTTAATGAGTTTATTTGTGTTTATGTTGAATGTTGTGTATGTTGAAGTTCCATTGTGTTGGCATGGAACTGTAATTCTGTTAACATATCATATTTCTAAATACAACATGTTTTAAAATTAAATAAACAAGAGTCATTAAAAATTTTGTTTTATTTTAAAGTACTACATTATTTATTAAAAATAGTAGCAATGAATTATTCCAGAATCATGCCAAGACTGCTCTTCTGATTTTTGCAATTTTCCAGATCAAAAACTTTCCGGTCTACTGCTTTTTGTAAAAAATCAAACTGAAAAACGTTATCTTTCAGAGAGATTTTCTTTTTAAAAAGTGGGAAAGTGATCAAACATACCGGGCAAAGAATTTCTGAAAAATCCAACATGCAATATTGCTTTAAATAAAAATCATAAAAATTATTTTAATTTTCGTAAAATGTATGCACAACATACAGTAAAAAAAAATGCTGAAACGTAACTGCCGACCTTAAATCTCAAACACACAACGTTGATAACGAGATTATCAAAAAATCTAAACACTATTCGGCTAATTAATAATCTCTATAAAATAATGAATATAATATCATTTCACAGCGGCGTACATATATTGTTAAATATTATCTCCCATAACATAACTGTCCGCAACAACATAGCTGCGGCCAAAGTCTTGTGGTATTCCCGACCCATACGGGTAATATTATTACGTAAAAGGAAGCACAAAGCAGATTTATGAA
The DNA here is from genome assembly GCA_917880885.1 of Limnephilus marmoratus. Lineage (NCBI taxonomy): Eukaryota > Metazoa > Arthropoda > Insecta > Trichoptera > Limnephilidae > Limnephilus > Limnephilus marmoratus. The sequence goes on along the minus strand of OU862921.1, from coordinate 18,622,462 downwards.
AGAATCGTATACGGTGTTTGAGTTTAACTTTTTTTGCTGCAATTAGTCATTTTACGTCAGTTGGACTGTATTCAGTAATATAATTCTGAAGGGTGAATCTGTAACTTTTGTGTTAAGTCAGCTTTACGAGACAATTAAGATAAAAAGGCAAAATCTGTCGGATTTCGGAAGGCGTCCATCGTGTGTTATCCAGCTGTCAAATTTCTGTGATTTTCTATGGCTTTCAATGGCTTGTCTATGCCTATCGCGTGTTGATGTCAGTTAGTGTGGATTAATTACCTACTTAAAACACAAATTATTATTAGTCATTGTAACCACTTACATATAAGCCTAAAGGGCGCCTTCCATTGCGAGCGGAAAAGAGTAGAGCGGAGCGGAGTGGGAACTGAGCAAAATAGTTTTGACCTTCCATCAAAAAAGAGTCACTTAGAAGATAGGGGTTTGCCTGGCGAGCGGAGCGAGGTCAAGGAAAAATGAGAAATAGTTTTGCCCTTCCATTGAAAACGAGTCAGTATCGCTTTGTTTCGATGTGAATGGAGTGATTTTTGTGATGTCAAGTACTGATTCTAGTGAATATGATTCTGACAGCATGTATGCAATGAAAAAAAAATGTTACGTATGAATTAAATGTACATTTATAAAAAGAATCTCACCTCAAAAATGTAAAAACTTAAAAAAAATAATTTACTTTCTTATTTCCGCCAATATCATCTCAATAATGGTTTTCTAAGCCAAAAGGCCTCTGTGTTTCCTCCCTCCTACAACATGGGTCTCTTCAAGACCCATGTTCACTCCTTCCTTTCCTCAAAGAGACCCTCCACACAGCATCTACAAAGATGACATAGGCCCTGAGGGAAATTATTTTCCTCAGGGCCTCCTGTGTGGTGTTAATGTAAAAAAAAAAAAAAAAAAATCCTTTATGTTGACAATCTTTGCTAGTCGTATCTTATAAACGAAATTGGCAAACGGCTTCAATAAACACCTCCATCTCGACAAAAACGCAGCGAGGCAATTGAATTGGCTACAGTTCTTGAGCGGAGTCCGCTAGAAACTAGTTGGCGATGGTGTGCGCGAGCGGTCTCTTTCGGACCTATTTTAACAAGTTCGGTCCGCTCCGCTCTCCTCGTTCCTGATGGAAGCACTTGTATGCAGTTAACGTGTGCGAGTTGAGCGGAGATCGTACGGAGTCCGCTCCGCTCGCATTAGCGGAGCGGACTCGTTCGAAACTATTTAACTCGTTTAGTCCGCTTCGCTGGCCTCGTTCTTGATGAAAGCACTTGTGTGCAGTTAAAGTTTGCTAGTCGAGCAGATTCCGTAATGAGTCCGCTCCGCTCGCCGTGGAAGGCGCGCTTTACAGGCGTTTTATAAATGACTATCAACTGTATTATTTTAATGTTTGTACGTGATAACATTCGATTGGCAAATTTTCCTGCAACTGACATCGCTTATGAAAATCTTACATCTCGGCAAACGCACTGTCATCTCTGGCGTTAAGATAACTACTGTTAAGAGTTGGTGTCTTAACACAAGCGCAGTATTTAGCTCATCAGTGCGATATGTCAAAATTGGTCGTACAGCCGGTTTAACACGCATTATGCTGCCGCAAAAATACGGAAACACACTTCTGACAAGTTGATTTCAATGACGATTACCCAAGTGAATATAACATGGTTGGAAGTATCTTGCAAAGAGGTAGCAATACCAGTTAGAACTGTTTCCATGTAAGGACGAAAGCAGCTTAATGATGAGAGTGATGAGAATTATACTTGTGTAATAAACTACTCAACTCTTTAGGTTTATTAGTGATTGTTATATAGTGTTGAGTCAATAGTTGCTCTAGAAGAGCGGTGATTACACAGTTTTCTGATGTTTCTCATATTTTATCTTAAACTCTATGAATCAACTATCAGCACCTTTGCGATATTTCAACAGTCCGGTTTCAGTTTTTTTGATCAAACTGTATCAGCTGTCAAGTAACAGGCTTATTATTATGCTTGTCAGTTGATCGCAACGTTAAACTGGGACCGTTTAAAAGTAAACATCTCAAAATGATGATCAAATTGATGGTTGTCAAAGAGTAATGGAGTTTTTAACTCCCCAACCTAAGCAGATTGCATCCCTACTAGAATTACTAACATACCAGAGTAAGCTAACTTTTGATTTTAGAGAGAGATACATACATACTAGGATTCAAAAAAATCAACCGTAAATATCACGGAACTTGTTTATATCATACATAAATAACACTGTTGTATTATACATACAGTAAAACCGTCATTTAAGATTTCCCATAAAAAAGCCTTCATGCTTTAGACAATTTCTTTTTTCCTTCCCTTGACGATTGAAATAGCCTAATTCGAGGGTTTAAATTCAAACAATGTTATCTACAAAAGACACAGAAATAATTGTAGACCTTAATTTCCAATAAATTAAATTATCCAAAAAAACATAGGCACCAATAATTCGAGGGTTTACAAAGCTATCTACAAAAAAATATACCAGTAATTATAAGTATTGGTATGTTTTTTTGCCGATAGCATTGTTTGACTAATTATTGTACAAAATGAAACAAGTTCTTTGTTTAAAACCACTTTATTTTAATTTATATTCGTCGACCGGTTTCAGTTGTATTCAACCTTCTTCAGGACGAGAAAAAAACAAACTGATTTTATGTTTAGTGTCCTGAAGAAGGTTGAGTACAACCGAAACCGGTCGACAAATATAAATTAAAATAAAATAATTCATTTTGTAAAATGTCAACCCACAAAGTGTTTGCTTTCGTAGATAACTAATTACATATTGTATGTTTTTTTTTGTAGATAATATTATTCAACTTTTAAGACCTAGAATTATTGTATGTGTTTTATAGATAATGTTGTTTGTTTAAGTCCCACATACGAAATTTTATTTTTCGTTCCTTTGAAGACTGAAATGGCCAAATTTGTCCCATGTGGGAAGTTTTTTTTTCCGCTTCCTAGGAATATCTTACAAGAGAGTTTCACTGTAAATAAGAGTCTCACGCGTTAAGCCGACTAGCATTCGAGTGTGAAAAGACTCTTTCATTGTATGCGGTGATGGGCGCTCCTACAGTTGAGCGGTGACCACTCTACAGCTTGTTGGTGGTGGCAGGTTCCTCATTAGTGCCGTCCTCGCTGCTGTCCTCGGAGCAGTCCTCATCGTGTGTATGCGTCAGGGTCTTGGGTGTCTCCGGACGCACGTGCGGGATGTTAGAGATAGGGGCGGTGGAGGTAGACACGCCATTGTTAACAATGCTCTGCAAAAGACAATAAATTTAATAATAATAACATAATGACACACAAGGAAGCTTTCAAAGATAGAAATATCATTTTTTTTATATAGCATAGCCGAAGTCATTTCAAGAGAAGTTTTGTTTCCGATTAGTGGTCTCTCAGTGGGGTGATACTAAGAGTGTAGTGAAGGGCAAACATATATTTATATATAACTAGATATTATTCATTTAAATCCTTTACATGGTGTCTGAAAACTCGCAGAGCAAGTGAGATACCGGTGAATCTACGTCACATTTTGTGGTATAACTTTTTTGATTTGAGCTTTCGTTTTCGAGTAAATTGAGCTCAGGAATGTTTTATAACAAATTTGAAAGAAAATCTGTTGCTACGGGGTTAACCGGTCAGCAACTTAAGCAGATGTATGCGTTAAAAATACGATAGCAGTCAAGTACAACAAGCGTGTTTATACGTCAACCCGTGTGTCTCCATAGAAATCGTTCTAACTCCGTTATTGTTCTAGTGACATCCCTAAAACAAAAAGTAAAAGGTCGATAGTGGATCAAGCTGTACATCCCTATTTAAGGTGTCCATAGAAATACGTAAACAGACCTAATCTGTCAAGTCACACGGTCGACGTGTATTTTACCCGCCAAATTTCCTACGGGCGGCTCGACCGCGCTCGACATTGTTAATTTTTATTAAATATTTTTATATGAAATGATAAAAAAGTAAGGTGACATAAGTGTTTATTATACATTTATACAATAGAATAAGTATTGTGGTTATAAGTATTTATAATCTGTGATTTTAGCACCGTTTTCACATAAAAACATCACGTGAGTCATTTTTACATTTTTTAAATGTTTGCATTCTAAATTTTAATATTTACAAATATAACAATTTGAAAGCTTATTTTTTAATCTTTCTAAAACAGTTTTTACTATTCGGCTACGTTCAGAAATGTTTCATTTATAGAGCTTTAATTTTGAAGCGGTAATAACACAAAGTTTTCGCAAAATGTCATTTCGTTTGAGACATTATAAGTGAATATTGGCAATTTTCGGAGGGGTTAATATCAGCTGTTTAATGTTTTTTTAAATGCGTGAAAGAGTAGACCCGGCTCCAAAAGTTTTTTAATCTTTCAGTTACCGAAAAATTTGAAAAATTATAAAAAAACAAAAAAATTATTGCTAAGAAAGAAAAAAAGTATTTTTGGGTTGTCTATGTGATGTATTCACCCGCTTCTACTGCGAGTTTCCGGACACAGTGTATTTTTGTATTTGTATATTGTATGTATATTTTTTTATTATTATCCAATGCCTGGTTTTAAACCCACAACCTCTGGGTACACAGTAAAGGAGGATACTGCTCTACCACAGAGATCATCAATGGATGAAGGAAAAGGAGATAATATCATACCTCTTCAGCTAAAGTCAGATTTTCGAATTCCCCTGGTGTGAGTGGCAAGATGTTGAATCCTCGACTTGGGTTTCTGGTTCTGAAATTAAATAAACAAACATTTAATGTCGATGATGGTTGATGTCGGTGTATTATGCTGTCTGACAGTTTATATTCAGTATTCTACTGTACGATAGTTCATTCTGCTCTTCGGTAGTTCATTCTGCTGTCCGATGGTTCATTCCTCTGTCCGGTAGTTCATTCTGCTGTCCTGAAGTTCATTCTAATCCGGTAGATCACTCTGCTGTCCGGTAGTTCATTCTGCTGTCCGGTAGTTCATTCTGCTATCCGGTAGTTCATTCTGCTGTCCGGTAGTTCATTCTACTGTCTGGTAGTTCATTCTGCTAGTTCTGACAGTTCATTCTGCTGTTTATGCAAACAATATGTTATGTTTTTGTTTTTACATTAGCTCCACATGGGGGCCCCCCTAATGAAAATAATTCCACTGAGGGCCTATGTCATCTTTGGGGATGCTGTGTGGAGAATCTTTATAGGGAAAGGAAGAAATGGAAGTTCTGGGAAGGAAAAAGGTATGAGGGGTGGGTAGGAATGTGGGGGTCATTGTGTTCAGGACAATGCGGCGCAAGGCAATGTTCCGAGAGAGTCCTGCTGGAGAGGTCAACAGACCTCTCAAAAATCAGTCTCTCCTGATCCGGCCTGTCACACTGTTAGACATCCACTGCCAAGATACGGACAAACCTGATCCCATGAACCCGGGCACCCCTGCTAAGTCACCAAACGTAGCGAACCACTTGGAGTGACCTATGACAGAGGTATTGGTCATCCAATAAATGGTTCCCGGTACCCATACCCGACTCCCAAATTGAAGTGAATTGTTACCTGTCTATAGATGGTGTGGCATCCATGTGGAACCTCTGTTCGTGGGCCACAGTGGACTCGTGGGGCAGGAGCATGGCGGGGGCACGGAACATGTAGCAGAAGGGGTAGTACATCAGGTTGAGGAAAGAGGAGGCGTACAGATCAGCATAGCGTACCACCTGAAAATTACAAAATACAGCCTATAATTCCAACATACCTACGCCAGCGCAAAACAACCAAATGCACTTGCACTTATCAACAGCTACTAATGAGCTAGTATACTAGTGAAGGAGGTAGCGCAACACGGCATAACACCCCAAAAACAAATAACGAAAAAGCATACTAGTGAATTAAAACTTCCAAAAAATATTGGCCATATCGTTTATACTAGATAGGATATTTAATCAACAGCTTTATATTTTAAACCAGTGGTGCATTCTTCCTCTCAGCGCCGGATCTGTCATACGTTCAAAAACGTGCAAAAAACCTGGCGCCAACTCCGAAGGGGCGCCGTGAGAAAATAAATATTGTATTAAAATTTAGTTATAATATTCCCTGAATCGTTTAAAAATTACCCATAGTACGAAATAATTATTACGCTCTAGCAACACTTTCCAAAGAAACAGAATGTGCACGCACCAGGTTAGTATAAACGGCTTACGAATTTATAGTCAGTTACAGAATATTTTTACAAATTCCATATATTTAATTTAAACGTAAGATCTATTTTTCCACAAATCTTTACCATCTTTTACGACGAATGGGTGCGATCCAAATTCAATAACCAATCACAGCGCGGTATTTTTCTTCTAGTGTATCAAACAATCCGACTTGCGCCTTTCAAAGTACGCTCCTATTGTTTTATTTTGTACGATTTAAGTCTCTAGGAGAAGGTAGTTAAAGACCATTTTCTTATGAAATCTTCAGTAAATTCCACTAACAAAAGCATCTTTGTTCAAGCATCAAGTTGCAACTTGATGACAGTTTCGTCATTGGTTTGACATATTATTTTTTGAAGTTTGTTAATAATTAATATCTATTAGATTGGTTGGATTTGTTATTTTACGGTGTCAGTGTAAACGTGTTTGTATGGTGTTTGTTCGCTCAATTTGGTGTTTGTTCGCTCAACACAGGGGAAATGCAAGGTACAAATTTGAGGTTATATTCTTATTAGTATCCTGTACAATTGAAAGATTTTGATTTTCCTATTACGAACAAGCGTAAATTTAATACTAAGTATTAATACAAGAAACTGCCTAATGGAGAAGAATTACATAGATCGCGGCTTATTTATTCGAAAACTTCAGATAGGGTTTTTTGTTTTTGTTGCAAATTATTTTCTGTATCTAGGAATGGCGCGTTAACTAGTTCAGGATTATGTGATTGGAATCATTTAACGCAAAATTTAAATTCACATGAAAAATCACTTCAGCATTTGGATAGATTTATGTTCATAATTTTATGTTTACCCAATAGATTCAGAGAGTATAGGACTCCTGGCGATTCTCTCTTTAAAAAAAAACGAGTGGGAGAGCTACCGCCAGGTCACTTGGAAAAGTTACACCCTTTATATGTCTTGATTTTATTTGATAAATTAGTGTAAAAAAAAATTAAATAAAAAAATTGGGGTGAACGAATTTTTAATCAAAATAAAAATATAGGGAGGGGGGCACCATCGGTACCTACTGCACAGGGCGCCAGATTTCGTAGATCTGGCCCTGCTTCCTCTAGAACTTTTTTGATACGTGGATATCTTCTCTACCTATCATTTACGATTTTCAACCTTTGGTCTATTGGTTCGGTTTTCGGAACAACTTATGCAGGTAATCGAAAATCGTTATCTCCCTTACTATCATAGTGAGACACATGATATGATGATATTCAAAAATACAAAAACTTACCACAAAAGAAGTAAAATGTACATCTTTATGAATCCAAAGTTTCGAATCGTGATTTTAAATTTTAAACAGTTTGATGTTCCAAGCATACAGAAAATCTATGCCAAAAACATTCTAGTACATCACCACAAAAATGATTCAGAGGCAGACACCTCTCATGCTCATAAAACCAGAGCCAAACAAACAGACATACTTAATATACCAAAGTGTAACTCTTCATTTGGACAAAGAAGTTCTGAATTTTTAGCAGTAAAGTTATATAACAAACTCCCACTTAGTATCAAACAAATTAAAACAAAAAATAGTACATTAAGGACATTAAATGTTGGCTGAAGGAACTATCGGAAAATGAACTTACTAGAATACTTAAAACATCGTCATAGAACGAAGTTAAACCATAGAAGTCGCTGAAAACTTATCCAAAGCATAGACCCCCTCAGTACAGGATCTCCTAGTGAGGAGGACTACGAATATATTTTCTATTTTATATAACACCTAACATGTTTCATATAAAAATATAAAAAATAATAGATGTATATTACTAAATAAAAAAAAATAAAAAAATAATAATAAAAAAAATAATAAATAAAATAAAATAACTTCATGAAACTTTGGGAATTTTTTATGGAACAAAAAAAAATCATGAGGTGACAATAACTTTTGTAATACATTTGTCTAGATGTATGTGTTATTATTTTTTTTTCTGTTATTAGTAAATTTAGTTAGAAAAAACATAAGGTAAGTCATTTTAAAACTTTTTTATATTTCTTATGTAAATTTTTAAATTTTAAAAATTAAATGTTTATTTCGATATTATTATCACCTAAAACAGTTTTTAGTTTTCGGATAAGTTCAGAAATATTCCTTTTATTTGGATTTTATTGTAAAGAGGGAATATTTTAACCCTCTGACATAAATCGGTTGAGGCCTGAGGGGTTAAAATAAATCTCTATGCTTTTGAGTCTCTTTTTAAATGTGCCCTCATTCGCAGTCTTTTCTTCTGAATTGCTTTTTCAACTTTGTATACCTTTGGGTTCCATGACAACTCAACAATATGCAATTTCATAACTCCTTTGAAAAATCATTAAAAGTGAACAGAAAAAAATACAAAAAATAGGTCATAACCTAACCTAACGTAACCTTAGAGGAGAAATATTCACTAACCTGAGATGAGAAGAAGGTTTGCCTAGATCCAGATCTGAAGAGGGAGCCCATCATGCCATAGGCTAGGTCCATCTTGTGGGTCACGTCCCGGATGGAGGTGCGCAGCTTGGAGATGTCGGGCTTCTCTTTGGTACTGGAATCTAAATTTCTACAAAACAAAACAGTCAATTGATTAGTAATGAACCGAATACTAATTTATACTAGAGATGGGAAGTTCGGCATTTTGCCAGAGGCCTTCGCGACATGCTTCCTTTTAAAAGTAGCCACTCCCGACTAGCGAATGTTCATACCTCGGAACCCAAGCCCGCAAAAGAACTCGAACGCGCAACCTGCTCCCGACTCACGAATGGCTCGAACCGAGACGCTCGGGTTCCACCCTAGCTGGACCTCGGAGCCGGAGCCTGCAAAAGAACTCGAACGCGCGACCTACTCCTGACTTTGACACGGGTTTGACAAGTGCGAGTGACTCGGACCGCAATGCGCTGCCGACTGCCATGCCGCCGCACCCGACTGGCAAGTGGCTCGGTCCGCCGAGTTCCGGGTACAAGTACTGGACCGGGTTCTTTGGGAGTAGTCGATTTGAAAAGAAAGTAGGAGTAGAAGCCGCTTCGCGCGAAGAACCCGATTTTAAGAGCCCACTCCAGCTGAACCTACACATCGCTAATTTATACGCCTTAAAATTTTATTTTATACCAGATTAAAATATACGAAAGGAAGCCAATTTTGTCAATGCTAATTCACCATAATTTTGTTTTGTATACCTACATATTTTATTTAGTTACAATTTTTTTACATTTTATATCTAGGGTATATCTATTCTAAAACTACCATAACGATATTCTATTACCTTTACGCCACTGCATACGACCCCTGGGTGGGGACCGCAACGCGATGCCAACTCGGCCACTGACTTATGTAATAAAAAAATTGTTTCATTTTTGAAATGCTCGCAAAAAAAGAGTATTGAAAATGGAAAAAAATGGTCAGGTTTCAAAACTAAAAAGAATATTATGGTCAATTTTTTTACACGTGGCACGTATCATGTATTATTTGTATATTGATACACACGTGTGTTTTTCATTTATTGAAAATGTACCTACACAAAATAATATGAAAAAATAAGACAATAAGTGATAAAAGAAGGGGACTGCTATGCCTCAATACAAAGGACTATCAATCACAACGTGGTTTCAAAAATTCCCCCAATGTTTCCAAAAAAGAAATTTCCTCACTTATTCGAATGAGAATTGGACATTTTTCTGTTTCTTCTCATCTTTTTCAAATTCAAAATTTGCTTGCTTGACTCCCCAGATTTTACTTTCTGTGATCTAGAAGTGGGAACTTGAGATCACATATTTTTTGGTTGTCCCTCTCTAAATAAATATCCTCTCTTCTATCAAGTTTGTCTAAAATTGCCTCCCTCTCAATTGCCAACATCTCATCCCTCCTAAGTCTGAACTAGACTCCAATCTTCCATATAATTATGAAATTTGACCATTTAAATAAATTTAATATATAAATTCACCTTCCCTCTCTCCGTAATGATGACCTAGAACACCCTCGAAGGGTGGAAGCCAGAAAAATTTTAAGAGAAGTTATGTGAAACTCTAAATTTGACTGTTGCGAACTCCTGCAACTCATAAACTTACGAATACCCACAGGAACATCATGACAAATACACAATTCTACCGCAGGATTCATAAACAGGGTGGCCACAAAAAACTGATTTCAAAATTCCCTGATAATTCCAGGTTTTCCAGGGCAGTTTCTACATTTTTCCATGATAAGTTTAATTTGATATAAGGGAACGTACCCATATTACGTGACCTGTTCAGGGGGGGGGGGTCTTCAAAATACCACGCTTGGTACAAATGAGCGGCGGGGGGCTTAGGTTTTTGGTCACCGGGGGGGGGGGTGTTTTTAAAAAGTGCAAAAAGGGAATTCCGTCATCTATAGCATAAATTATTTCTTTGCATTACATTAATCTATATAACACAAAATACACTTGTTACAAATTTATGATATTTCGCCTGAAGACAATTTGTGAAGAAATGAAAAGACCAGACGAAAATAGAAAAATAAACAAAAAAAACATTAACATTAGAGGAGAGACAAAAAAAAATCACACGAAACGAGCAACAATACTAGGGAACAGTTTAGATTTATAATATTAATAATTAAAATAATATACCCTTTGGGTAGAAGAAAAGAAAAGAAGAAACCATATCTGAACCATAAGCATTCGACTAAAGTTTAGAAAGAGGTTTATTATGTATTTACACGAAGCTATGGTATAAATAGTGATGCAATGTAATTTTATAAATACTAAAAACCTTAATTTAAATGTTAAAATACCTAAACACAGGCTTAATTTCGGTTTACGGAAGGTCTTCCAAAATAATAAAACTTTTTTTTTTTATACTAACTATTGGCTGGAGAATCCGAATCCGAAAGAATTTTTTTTCGGAAAGCAATATTAACAAAGTTACACGACTTTAAAATTTTCTATACGCATACATGAAAATCGACATATTGGAAGTATTATGACAGTTTAAAGTCATAGAAACAGCCACATAAAATTAAGTGTTGCCATATCAATAACTAACTTAAGTAATTATTTTTTATAAATTTTACTCACTTTTGGCGTAAACGCTAAACTACTTGAAAACAGGGATATTTTTTTAAATTGACGCGAGCAGGCGGTATAAAGGGGCACAAACCATGTGACACAAACCTAGCATAGCCGTTAAACTACTTGAAAACGTAGGCTGTTTTTTAAAATTGACGCGAGCAGGCGGTATAAAGGGGCACAAACCATGTTACACAAACCTAGCGTAGCCGCTAAACTACTTGAAAACAGGGATGTTTTTTGCCGTGACGTGAGCAGGCGGTATAAAGGGGCACAAACCATGTTACACAAACCTAGCGTAGCCGCTAAACTACTTGAAAACAGGGATGTTTTTTTGCCGTGACGCGAGCAGGCGGTATAAAGGGGCACAAACCATGTTACACAAACCTAGCGTTAGGTTAGGTTAGGTTAGGTTAGGTTAGGTTAGGGACGCGAGCAGGCGGTATAAAGGGGCACAAACCATGTTACACAAACCTAGCGTTAGGTTAGGTTACGCATTTTTAAGACTACGAATTTTCATACTTCGTCGATTTATAAGGTATGTTTGATGATATTATTGCATGGTAACATTTAATTTTGTGTGGTAAAACATTTTTATAGTTTATCTATGACTTTAAACTGTCATAATACTTCCAATATGTCGATTTTCATGTGTGCCTATAGAAAATTTTAAAGTCGTGTAACTTTGTTAATATTGCTTTCCGAAAAAAAATTCTTTCAATTTTGGATTTTCCGGCCCATAATTAGTATAAAAAAAAAAAAAAAAATTATTTTGGAAGACCTTCCGTAAACCGAAATTATTCCTAAACACACACATACACATCAACTAGATGACATGATTGTGTTGCAAGGGAATTAATAAAAATAATAATAAAAAATACCTATCTGGTTTGTCTTTGTCGGCATATCTTTTGTTACACAAGTCGCAAGTAAAAGTAATAAAACACAACTTTGGGATTTCACAAATCGCAAAATAACGAATATAGTTTTATTTTTGGAATTCCCTGATATTATAAAATTTTTTCGAAATTCCCTGACATTTCCCTGATAATTCCAGGTTCGGTAAAATTCCCTGATAATTCCAGGTTTTCCAGGTATTCCAGGTCTGTGGCCACCCTGATAAACATAACCACATTGCCCACTCTCCGATACAACGAGTTCACACTATGGGAAATCAATACTTAGGTGATGTTGATATATTTAATATCAACTTGGCGAGTTTTGTGGATGATGTAAAATATTTATTCGAACACTATTCCTAAACACATCTTGTATTTTGTAGACCTATCTAATCACCGCATTTTCACCTTTATTTCTTATATTTTTATGACTTGTGTGCATTTTTTATCTACTTTTATTTTATTTTTATTATTTCTAAAGTTGCAAAATTATCTGTCATGTTAAAATTGTACTACCAACATGTAAAAATCCTCTGGACGCTAAATAAATAAATAAAAAACAAGAAATTTAGTAAGATTTTTAGGGCTATCGCTAAATATGTCCGGAATCTTGCCATTACAGTTGCAATGTTGTATATTCGACACATTCACACAAGGGGTTGAGAGAAGGTTAAGTTGGTTCTTTGGAAAGCAATACGGAAAGTTTTGGTTGTTTAAGTATTTGAAAAAGCTTCCTATGCGAGAAAGGGACAAAATTGTAAGACCGACTTGCGCTAGAAAGTTATTCAAGAATGCAAACTAGGAATACAACGGTTGGTGACTTAACGTTTAGCTAATACCACTAGAAAAGTAGATGTGGGTTGCTGTCCCGAATATCTGAAAAATAAAAATATTAAATATGATTACTAACTTGTACATCTCCCCAAGCTTGATATCTAGACTCTGCAGTTCGGCGAACAGCTGGCACTTGTCAGTCCACACGTGCAACTCCTGGACTAGCTCCGGAACGATGAGGAAGGTCCTCCAGCCGCGGATCTTCTTGGACTTGAGGATGTCGCCGAAGATGTGGTCTCCGATGTACAGCACGTCCTTGCCCTTGGCACCAATCAGCTCGGTGAATACGTCACAGGAACCTAAGGCGGGGTTGAATATTTATTAAAAATATAGACATTTATATACATACAGAATAATTTTTATTAACTTTCCACCCTCATTGAGTCAGGAAAAGATTTAACAAATCCCTTTCAACATCTCACTCCTTAATGCGCCTGACAATGTCGTCCAACCGAGTGGAGGTGGTATAATTTTCCTATTTCAAATACAGCAAATTTATTTTGTGGCGCCATTTTAATTCAAAATTAAAAGATTTCTTGTTTTAACCCCTCCGAAAATCGCCATTTAAGCACATAAACTGTCTCTAACGAAATGAGATTTTATGAAAACTTTTTGTTATTACCGCTTCACAATTAAAGCTCTATAAATGAAACATTTCTGAACTTAGCCGAATAGTAAAAACTGTTTTAGAAAGGTTACAAAATAAGCTTTCAATTTATTATATTACAAATAAATATTTAGCATTTGTAAATATTCAAATTTAGAATGCAAACATTAAAAATGACTCACGTTATGTGAAAACGATACTAAAATCACAGATTATGTAAACAACAATACTTATTCTATTGTATATATGTGTAATAAACACTTTTGTCACCTCACTTTTTTATCATTTCTTATAAAAATATTTAATAAAAATTTAAAATGTGGAGCGCGGTGGAGCCGCCCGTAGGAAATTTGCGCAGGTAAATATTTTTATCAATTACCCGACTGACAGCTGATTCCTGTTATATATTTCTATGGACAACTTGAATAGGGATGTACAGCTTGATCTACTATCAACCTTTCACTTTTTGTTTTAGGGATGTAACTAAAACAATAACGGAGTTGGAACGATTTCTATGGAGACACACGCGCTGACGTATAAACACGCTTAATGTACTTGACTGCTGTCGTATTTTTAACGCATATATCTGCTTAAGTTGCGGAGGGGTTAAGTAAACCCTGAAGAAGAGAGCATCGCTCTCAAAACATATTAGTTTTATAGACATTAAAAGTGGTTAAAACAAAGAAATCTTTTAATTTTCCTAGTTGAATAGAGTACAGACAGAAAGAGATGACTTGTGGAAAGCATTTTTTTAATATTAACTTCACACAAGAGGCCCTGAGGAAAATAATTTCCAACAGGGCCTATGTCATCTATGAGGATGCTGTGTGGAGGAATTTTTTGAGGAGAGGAAGGAGTGAACATGGGTCTTGAAGAGAGAAGAATTTTGAACAAACATGGTGGTTAAATCGATTAACAGCCGAGCTGTTGAACTCAAGAATGAATAAGCTAACTTCTAAGAGAGATAATTATAATGGATTATGTAAAATGTAATGTTTGGTATTATTCACATTCAGTTCTGTGGGGGTACTTCTTAATAGCAATAGGTCCTTGATACAAACTGGTTTATTATGCGTTTACGTATTTACAATAGTTATACTACAAGTCACACGACCTGTCTATACTAGGGGCTAATTGAATCTGAGTGGTAAGCTGGCTGAACAACTCTCGACGGCCACCGCCTACCCGGGCACCCCTGTCGGTAATCGATAGAAGCTCTTTCAATACATTACAGGTTAATACTTGCCGTTCGTTATGTGACAGCATTGACTTCAATTTTATTACTAATTAAACCAATTTTAAGTTTTTTGGCCAATTCGTCGAGAGATAAGCTTTCATAAAATCTGTCAATGGTGCATGATGCAGGGAACGTTGCACCTACCTCCAGAGTAGACCTGCTCCTTTTGCAGCGGCCCCATGTGTGTGCCCACCCTGAGTGCTCCGGTTCTCGTATCCACCTGACGCAGGATGGTCCCCTCCCCGAAGAACAGCGGCTTGCAGGCATCCACCACGATGATGTCAAAGTAGTCCTTCCAGTCCCTGTGAGGATCTTCGGGCTGAAATGGTAACAGATCATTATATTATAATTTCCAGGAAACTATTGATTTTATCACCTGTGTTTTTTCCACCCATTTTACCCGTTTAATAACAGGAGACTATATTTGTCCCAGCTCACATACGTCTCATAGAAATCGTTGTGTCTCCCTTACTATCTTGGTTAAAGATACGATTTAAATGGTATCGGAAAGAGAAAATAACACGCTATGTTTTTTTTTTTTTTTTTTTTTTTACAGTGAATACCGCACAAGAATCTCAACTGCTCCCGTCTGGAGCCAGTGAGACTATGGCATCCCCAATTGGGGTATGTTGTGAGGCTGAAGGTAGCGGGGAGGGGAAGGAGGTGGGGAAGAGGAAGGTTGGGAAGTACCTGGCTATTCAGATCTGGTCACTAAACACGGCTAAAGCCATTTTCAAGCAACGTTTCAATTCTGAATGGTGGTCTTACACCAGGGCGATACTGATAGTATCTTCCACTCTGGAACATGCCGCAAATATACTATATATTATTTTAAATGAATTAATTGTGAAATAACACAAATTAATCAAATAAAATTTATTTGCGCATGCCGGTATTTGAACAAATTAACAAAAATAAACAGAAAATAATTAAAATGTATACCTTTAGGTAACGAAAGTTTCCGACCGCAATTTGAAAAAAAAAATTAAACTTTATGAATTTTTTAAGAATTATTTTTAAATGAAATGACAAAAAAGTAGGGTGACAACAGCGTTTATAATTCATTTTTCTAATAAAATATTTATGTGATTTTTTTTTTTCATTATCAGTAATTTTAATTAGAAAAAGCAAAAGCTGAGCCATTTTTAACACTTTCTTAGGTTTGCATGCAAATTTTTTATATTTCAAAAATTATAAATTTATTTCAAATTATGAAATTGGAAAGTGTATTATCACCTTTCCAAAACAGTTTTTAGTTTTCGGATACATTCAGAAATATTCCATTTATTTGAATTTTGACCCTTTGACAAAATGCGGTCAAGGCTTGAGGGGTTAAATTGTCAGGAAAAAAGGATTTTCACTGACGGTATTTCTGCATAAAATTCTAAATTATACATTTGATAGTCCAGAATTGCTTGCATTGATAAGCTTTCGGATTCTACTATGTAATACTAAAAGTCGGAGTTATTTATTTCAGTGCAAAAATTCTGGGACTAGCTACCATATGTATTCCTCATTGCTCATATTAACTTGTCACGGGCCACGCCATTCCACCAAAATTCGCGAAAAAACACTAAAAAACCACCACTTTGAATTTTGAATTGAATGTTTTGTTGATAAATTTTGAGCTATTGTATATTTTATTGACTGAAACACGTTCACAACACAATAAACTATCTACCAAAACAACATTACTTGCATTTATTACGTAAATTAATAGGTTTTACGATGTTTTATTCGCGATACACGCATTTATTGTGACGGTTAAATTCACTGGCATAAATTTATCACAGCGCATTGTCATGGATGAAATCGTTTTAAAAATATTCCAGGGTGACAAGGTGAATGAAACTTTTAGCACCACCTAGAGTAATGATGGCGCAAGCGATTCTGACACTGTTCTTCATACAAATTCTGTACATAGAAGGGTCAAAATCGCAGACAAAAAGTTTTTCGTCGACAATATTATTCAAATATTTGAATTATTTTCTCGCGCATGCGCATATGACACACGCCCTGGAGCGTCTCCGGCCAGTCACCGGTTAATGAAGGGAAATTATTATACTGAGTCAACAGACATCTTCAAATTGTCACTAAACAAAACAAAAGATTGTTACTGAGGCCGTTCAGTTATGTATATTTTTACTAATTCTATGTAAACGGCGATAATAAATTACTAAATAAATATAATCAACTAACCCGTGCGCCGTGTGGGAAATCAAAGAGATAGGTCATGATCTTGTTGGTGAACTTGTATCCGCTGTTGGTGAGCAGGAAGACCTTGGCGCCGGACTCGCGGATGCGCGTCAGGAACATGGGCAGACGCTCGTCCTTCTTCACGTACTGGTCAATGTTCTGGATGGTGCGCGTCTTCAGGTCGCCGTGGATGTGCACGTAGTCTACCGCATTGCGCACGTCTTGGAAGATGGACTTGAAGGACATGGCAAGGTCGCCACCGCGCACGCCAGTCTTCTCTCTGGAATGGTGACCATATTGTTAATTTAATGGTTTATATCTAACGGTATAGTTATTTTAATGTGTTCCTTTCAGATTGACGAGAAGAAGGTTTATGAATAAGAAAATTTGAAAGCCTTCACTTCACTCAATTCATTTCACTAATTACTGATAATTAGACATCGGATTATATGCATTTGCATATTTGCATATGCAAATGCATATAACTCTCTAATTACGACGTTAATGCATATTTCAGCCTTTTTTCCCAAATCGTGCATATTTCGTTTAATAGCGAGAGGTATCATCTACGTATAGGGAGCTAGGTGACGATGACGCGTCACCAGCGCAGTGGCTGACGTGAAAGCTGGCAAAGCCTTGCAAACTTTTTATCCAATTTTACTACACATTACCTACTTAGCTCACGGGTTTCATCGCCTTGGATAAGAGATACGGCAAGAGTATGGGTGTGTTAATAAATTGATTTCCTCTTCAAAAAAAGTGTTTTTAAAAGCACCGTCGCGTGTGCAGTCTTATAAAGAGCAATTGCCAAATCTAGCATTGCCGCCAGAACCCATAATTACTTGATGGGGTAGGTACTTGGCTAAAGGCAGTATTATTCTATGCTGAAAATTTTGAGGCCGTAAATCAATAGTTGGGCAATTTGAAAGTTCTGAGGCCATTGCAATTCATTCAAGCAAGCTAGTATTTGAAGACGCATCCATTAAACAGAATATCGCCCTCATCTCAACACATTTCCACAAGTTAACAGATGCCATAAAAAATTGGAAACAAAAAATCTTCCTCTATTTAACTCGTTGAATGCCGCGAGTAAATGGGGTTGGTTGTAACCAATTAGCGTTCGCAAAAAGCGGCAGCCATGACACCCAATGTCCCGCGATTCTGACAGCGTCCTTGAGAAATTTCGTACATAGAAAGGTCAAAGTTGAAGACCAAAGAATTTTTCCCGCGCATGCGCAAGAACTGCGCACGCTCCCGCGCTCCGGTAAATCATTAATATAAATTATATGGAGTCACCAATCTAATTGCGGTTTTCTCTATGGTAAAGAGCGATAATAGAGCAAGCGATTCTGACCGTGTTCTTCATACACTTTCTTTATACATAAGGGTCAAAATCGCGTGTCAAAATCAGGACACGCCGGCGCACGAGCGGCAAATGAGTGGTTAAAGCAATAGAAATACTGGAAACAATGATCAAACTCGCCAACGCCCTTCCTAATTCAATATCAGAAAAGATTCGTAAAAAGTTAGACTCTATTTTGCTTAAAAACCCGAGTCTTGAAGACATGAAGAACATTTGCCTACATCAACGGCACAGGTCATACCCTGCCTAAACAGGTATCTCCAGAAATGGCGCCAAATTTTAAAATTGGTCCAATGATGTCAGTTGACGTAGATAGGTCGTTTTCAGCGTACAAATTAATACTGGGTGACAAACGTCACAAATTTGAGCTCAAAAATTTGGAAAAATACTTAGTTGTATATTATCACAAAAACTATGCATAATTTTAAGAATATTTCGCTGTTTTTGTACGGTCTTTAAGATATATAAAAATATAAATGGTTTTTTGATTTTGAATTGTGCATATTTTGGGCAAATCAAGAGTTTTTAGTGCATATTTCGGCCTTTTTTAGTGCATATTTGCATGCATATTTTGGCACTTTGTTAGTGCATATAATCCGATGTCTACTGATAATAAACATGAGCAAAGCCACGAATACTAATTCGTTACAAATAACAACAGTTACTGTGGTTAGGCAGCATAACATGTACTTTATTTTTGATCTCGAAGTAACTTAATATATAAAAATGAATGTTTCTTTGTTTGTCCCTTGTGCGCACCTAAACCATACATACGATTGCGATGAAACTTTAGAGATTTAATGTGCGTGTGCATGCCCGCGATGGTTTCTATATATAATAGTGAGCTCTGGCATTATGAAATTATTTCCCATACTATTCATCCGATTGCAATGAAACTTTGGTGAGTTATTGTGCACACACCCGCGAAGGTTTCTATGTATACTGGCATTATGAAATTTGTATAAATAACTTAGAGTGGCGCACGAGTTATTTGAAAAATGAGTGTATTTCATGTAGTTAAGCGGCAGGGAAGGAAGACGGGAGTGGCAGAGGGGAAACAAGGGGGGGGGGGGTCGCAGGACGGGTGGAGGCGGAAGAGAGGAGGGAGGCTGGTGGAGATAGAATGCACGAGGGGAAAGGGACGCGGGAGGGGAATGAGGGTGGAAGGGGAACGGAAACGAATAGGAAAGGACACGTGAGGAGAAAGAGTGTCTTTATTTAAATGGTATAGCAACGTGTAATAAATATTATTTTATATGTATCATCAAAAATGGTTGTCTGGCCTCTGTGTATTGTAAATGGCATGAAATGTGTGGTGCCCTTTGAAATGCACCACAGATAGCGTGCAATTGTGCATTTCAGCAATAATTCGTTATTGTGACAAGAAGAACACATCTACAATTCAAAAAATGTGAGTTTTGGGGTAATTTATACGCCGCAGGTTTATACAATGTGCATCGCTTGAAGAATTTCCCAATAAATTTTCCATGTTTACCTTGTGTATTGCGGTGAATTGGTGAAGAAATCAATCAAGCAAGCCAGCAGATATGTCTCAGGTAAATTGAACAGAGTGTTCTGCACGTAAACCCTCGACTCATCCAACTGTAGGAACTTGTTGGGGTACAACTCGTACACCTGCGAACTGCAAACAGAAACAAACAAACAAAATGCATTAATAGTGAACTGCAAACAGAAACCAATAAACAAAACGCATTAATAGCCAACTGCAAACAGAAACAAACAAACAAAACGCATTAATAGCCTACTGCAATCGTAAACAAATAAAATATACCAGTATTTTTAGAATCGATAGCGAGGTGAATGAATCCACCGTTTTGTTTGTAAACATTGAAAACAGATTCTTTTGTCTTGGACAGTATCCAAAACTAACACTATCGCAGGGGTCAATGAAATAATTGCACTAACACTACTTTCCGATATATTTTAATCAATCGTAAAAAAAATTGTGACCGTATCAGAGAATATTATTTGATTTATTTTTAATTTCGAGGCAGATATAATTATTTTAATGTCTAGACTCAATTAATGTGTGGATGTGATTAAATCAAATAATGGCATGACAACAAGATTTAATGACATAATTTCCTTGTATGTACGTAACTAATGTAGGCAAAGATATTGAAATATAAGAGATGCGCTATCGGCAGTTTTTTACTGGGTGGGACTGTGTTTCCTGGCGTCACCAAAATTGTTAACCATACTTTGCACACCTTAAAAAAATCAACTATATGAATGAATTCTTTTCATATTCAATGCTATTCCCATTAGACCAGGGGTGTCAAACTGGATTTTCTTAAGATTTAGCATGTGTAAGCGGGCCAAACGCAAAATTAATAATTAAAACCCATACTGAATTGTTAAAATCTTTATTAAGTTAGATAACTAGTTATTATAAATTTTCAAGTAAAAAGAAGGGTAAAATGGTAAATTATCTTGAGCCGGACGCCTGACTTCTCTTGTTTTTGTTAAGACATAATATTGTCAAGGGGGCCGTAATGATAGGGGCTGAGGGCCGCATCTTTGGCACCCCTGCATTAGACAGTAGTCCGCCGATGGTCGGGCGACCATCATAGCATATCTCATTTTACGAAATATGATAAAATTACGTCAAAAATTCTTTATTGAGAATTTATGTAGAAAAGTCACAAAATTTCAAAAAATGCAACATTTCAGATATTCCAAAATATATAATATCTTTTCAGATATTCCAAAAAATTAAAAAAAGAAACTTTTATTACAACAATTGACAGTACAAAAAAAATCCATGATAATTTCCAGTTTAATAAAGCACGGTTGTTTTTGAAATTTTGAGATATCCAACCGTAAAAATATACTTTTTGCATATCAGTAAATACAGAAGGAATAAATACATAATTCAGTTTTCAGCAATGGAAATGATGTGAAAAATAACAGGAAACCTCTTAGTTTATTCTATAATATTGACTGAAATTAAAATATGTACATATGACATCCAGTGTAAGGCTTAGGTAATTATTTGAACAGAAAAACTCACTGACAAGGCTTGTTTGCTTAACATTATTTGTAGATCAAAAATATTCATAGAAATTTGCAGAAAAAATATACTCACTGTTTTAAGAATTCGAATCCGTGTACACAGACGAGAATGTTTCCATAGGCGTCTACTTTTAAAAGGTTACCGTACAATGTGTCAAACCAAAGACCTCTGAAAATAAAAACAATACATATACATTTTAAGCTGTATTACAAAGTGTAGATGTAGTACACGCCAAACTTAAATGCCGACGTGAACTTGATACGATCCATTCTCACGCAGGTACAGTCAGTTAACTGACTTTACAATGGTCATAAACGAAAGAGAAAGATGCGTAAAACATATGTGTGCCAGTAAAAGGCGAGGACCGGGAGGCATGCCGCTTTCCGGACCTTAAATTTGCCTATTATGACAATTTCTACTCAACGTCAGGTTGGTATTAAAGTTTGCCATGTACTGTAAAAAGATAATAAGTAAGCACATAAATAAATGTGTTGTTTAATTTTTATGATATTAAGCCGAGTTTTGCTTCCTTCTGCTTTTGGAACCATCGTTTCAGACAGTATATCACATATGCTCTGATGATAGACACTGCAAGACAGTCTGAAACATTGCCTCAAGACAGAGGAGAAGCGAAACATAGCTTAGTACCCCAAGAGGCAAACTTAACCCTCCCGCAGTGGATGGGAGTAATACAATTCTCACAAACGAGAGTTTTGCACAATATCTAAGTTATTTTGGTAAACTTTCAGGATGACCGGTCACACTTAATAAAAATATTTTTTAGAAAAAACCTATACTTTTAAAATAAAAGACAACTATTTGTATTAGTGGCGATGAATTGTAATTGTTGTAAATGGCTGTCAGCTGTAATCCCATATGATGAAAGCAAATTTTAATGCTACGTAAATGAAAATTTAGATGCAGTTTTTTCCATCGCCTTGATGCAAATGGTTGTGTTTTATAGTAATGCAGGAGAATTAAAAGGTTTTTTCTAAAAAATATTTACAGCACGTCCAGTCATCCTGAATGTTTAGCGTTATTTTATATATCACAAATACATAATTTCGGTAATTCTAGGGAAAGTATTCAATAATCGAACTGCATTTAAAAAAATTTATCCTGCAACTATTTTTTTAGATATTAAATAATATCTACCCAATAGGCCACTTGCACCTCATTTTTAAAAAAAAATTCCGGTTTAGGCAAATATTCTAAGACATTCTCTATTTTTTTTTTTAATCGTATTTTTGAAACTCTGGTGATTTTTGAAAATTTCAATCTGAAAAATCAGACCATTTTTTATAAACCGGAAAGACGGGACATAATTTTATAGGTGCGAAAAAACGATAATTACATAGCCGAAAATCATTTAAAAAAAAGAATGTTTTCCACACGAATGGCACAGGAGAATAACGAGGCACACCAACAATATTATATCTCATAAATATTTTTTTCCTTGATCCATCTTATTGATCATAAATCATTATAATGTACAACGTCTTTATTACTAAATCCATTGTAATATACTTGTAAATTATAATAATAATAAAAATATTATAAAATTTGATTTTGTTAAAATCTGCACTATTATCATTATACCTCTAAAACACGTACGGACAGCGTAAAATGTACGGGGTTCTCTTCATAACATCTGACAAAAAGTCAAACCAAATGATAAGTTCGCAGAGAACAAACAATAAAAATCTAGTGAACGTTAAATGTCAAATTCAAAAATTCGCCTGAAATCAAAGTGATGCCATATAACAAAAAAATAAATCAGTGTGGAATTTTATGAAATTAATAGGAACATTTTCGGAGATGGGACATTTTCATGTAGTGACGAGCCCAAATAATGGATTTATTTATTTAAAAATAAAAAAAAACTGTACATTTCTAAAAATTTTTACTAACATTTTCATAATCTTAGTAAAAAAAATCTATCCACATGATTTTTTCCAAGTCGTTATTAAATCCATGCAAGTGGCCTATTCCAATGAAATTACCCTCCCCTCTCTCCTCGAATCCCCATAACTTTTTTTAAAAATTCCTCACCACAATTAAGCCGTTGCTTCGTTGCTTTAGCCGTGTTTAGTGACCAGATCTGAATAGCCAGGTACTTCCCAACCTTCCTCTTCTCCACTTCCTTCCCCTCCCCACTACCTTCAGCCTCACAACATACCCCAATTGGGGATGCCATAGTCTCACTGGCTCCAGACGGGAGCAGTTGAGATTCTTGTGCGGTATTCACTGTAAAAAAAAAAAAAAGCCGCGAGTGCAGTCGTCTAATGTGGATTTTACTGGAAAGATCTACAAAAATATTTTTTGAGTTACACTCGACTTTGATTGACAAAGACGGTCGAGGTTCGTTTAAAACGTTAAGTGGTAACTAATGTCTGAGTGTTATTGGAAAGGGCAAAGAGTAGTAGGAGACATATGTGAGGGATCCTAGTGACCCCCCTTTCGGGTGATACGTAATTTCTGCCTTCACGTATGTAAACTATTGGCCGTGAAAATCTTAAATCATTTTCTCAAAACATTCTAAGATTTTATGTTAGCTAACGAAAACTTCAGAATCATTTGCTTACATTCTAATATGTGTAACATTACCTAATTGGAAACGATGGATCATATTCAAACTCCATAATTTCCTGTGGGTATCCTAAATTGACAAGGTGGTCCTTCACGAGGTTGAATCCCAGGGTTTCATACTGTGGAGATTTGTATTCTGGAATAAAATAATATACATATTTGAATACACATAATTGAATACACAATTTAAACAGGTTAACCACTTGAGCTGAAAAAAAAACACCTTGAGTAATAGACATTTCCGGCGTTCTGTTTTGGATTCGGCCATCAATGCTAATTCGAAAAATCATACCTTCGAATATTAACGTAAAAACATATATCTGTACCTTAGTATGTTGGTTACCGAAATTGCCCTACCTTGTTCTTATTTAAGGCTCTGCAACCGGGCCCGAAAAGAAGAAGGAGAGATACGAAATTACGAATGTTAGAGGAGAGCGCAAACATTTACAGCGACAAAATCGATGCGAAAATTGCGAAAAATTTTAATAAAACACGACTCGTTTAAAATAGAGCAAAAATCTCGCGGGCATTATCTTAAACAGCATTTCCTTTAACTGTGAATTTTTTCATAAGTACATATAACTTGTAAAATAACTGAAACAAACGTGTTAATAATAATTTTTGGAGTATACATTGCGATTTTTTTCTATCGAGGGAATTTTATATAATTTGGGTTTCGGCGCGGGCAAAGTCTAGATATTATCTTCAAGAATAACATATATTTTTTTAAGAGCTTTAAAACTTACCGTGTGGGAAATATGTAATAAATCGGTGCAAATCCGGGTTGCGGGCCCTTAATGTAATATTGAAAATTACTATTTCTGCGTGTTGTCTATGGTCTACTGGAAATGTCTATAGTCGCAGACATTCAAATGTAAACAGATGTTCAATTTTTAGAAAACAATTTAAAATGACGTCTACATGGACCCAAAACATAACCTAGAATATTCCATGAGAGGAACATTAATGACCTCTTTTGGTATTTGATAAAAGCTTAATCAAGTTAGCGACTAAACATTTTAGCTGACTGCGGCAAGTTTAAAATAAATTAATATTATTTGATAAAAATCGCCTACCTAGAGTTACCAAAATGTGGGTAGCTATTACTCAAGAGCATTAGCGGTTCTACCCAAATTTGGTAAGCTACCCCTCAAATGGTTAATACTAAAAATAAGATTTTTTAATAAAACAAAAAAAGGATTAGGTACGTTAAGATTTTAACGAACCCTTAAGACACTTTTTAGCTTTAAGAATTATAAAGTTAAGCACTTTAAAGCCATAAATTTTGGCATGAAACATGTCAATTAAAGATTTCAGACAAATTCAAATGAAGTTTCAATTTCAACTGAAAAATTTATAAAATTGACATGTTGTAACATTCGTTCTGAAAATGCCTTAGGACGGGCAAACCCTTAGTTGGTAATAATGAATTGGCGTAAGTGCTTACCAGCCATTGTGTGGTCCATGTCGAATAATAGTGAATTGGTGTGTAAGTGCTTACACGACATTATGTAGTCCATGTCGAATAGAAGTGAATTGGTGTAAGTGCTTACCAGCCAATGTGCAGTCCATGTAGAATAATAGAGAATTGGCGTAAATGCTTACCAATCATTGTGTAGTCCATTGTGTAGAATTGGTGGAAGTGCTTAGACATCATTGTGTAGTCTATGTCGAATAAAAGTGAATTGGTGTAAGGGAGCATGCATTAATTACGTCAGCTTAAAAGGGGGGGGGGGGGGAGTCCAGCAACATCTCTCGTTACTTGAAAAGAATATACGAAGTGGCCCAAATTTATCTCACCAAGGGGGGGAGGGGTCTACATTGGAAGAAAAACTGCTCACGTAATTAATGTATACCTCCTAAGAGCTCACCAGTCATTGTGTAGTCCATGTCAAATAATAGTGAGTTGGTGTGTAAGTGCTTACACGTCATTATGCAGTCCATGTCTAATAAAAGTGAATTGGTGTAAGTGCTTACCAGCCAATGTGTAGTCCATGTAAAATAATAGTGAATTGGCGTAAGTGCTTACCAGTTATTGCGTAGTCCATTGTGCAGAATTGGTGGAAGTGCTTAGACATCATTGTGTAGTCTATGTCGAATAAAAGTGAATTGGCGTAAGGGAGCATACATTAATTACGTCAGCTCAAAAGGGGGGGGGGGGGGAGTCCAGCAACATCTCTCGTTACTTGAAAAGAATATACGAAGTGGCCCAAATTTATCTCACCAAGGGGGGGAGAGGTCTAGATTGGAAGAAAAACTGCTCACGTAATTAACGTATGCCCCCTAAGAGCTCACCAGTCATTGTGTAGTCCATGTCGAATAATACCGAATTGGTATAAGTGCTTACAAGCCATTGTTTAGTCCATGTCGAATAATAGTGAATTGATGTAAGTGCTCACAAGTCATTGCATAATCCACGTCGAGTAATAGTGAATTGGTGAAAGTGCTTACAAGCCATACTGTAGTCCATGTCAAATAATAATAAATTGGTGTAAGTGCTTACCAGCCAATGTGTAGTCCATGTCAAATCCAAAGAATTTGATATTGTCCAAATGTAGGGAGCGGTTGACGAATATTCTGAAAAAAAGGAAAAAAAATCATTTAATAAATTTAAAACAATTTTTTTGGGATGTGGCAACATCATCTAAATTTTCCATAGAGAAATGCACAATTCACCAATTGTTTCTTTCCTCCGTGATCTCATTCAATAAATTAATCATGTAATCATTATTATTTATCAATGTAATAAAGACATTATGGGGTACTTTCGAAACATTAAAAATGATAACCATTTTATTACTTAGACTTTACTACTTACAAAATCACTCACAAGATTACTTTGATATAAATAGCTAGTTGGTATCTATAAAATATCATAACAATCAGTGGCGTGGTAACAGAATCACACACCCGGGACATTCATGATTGGAACCCGGGGCAATGGTTGAATATTAAATCTTAACTATTTTATTGCAAAGTATTAAATAACCTGCATCAATTAACATTATTAGGGTTTGTCAATATTATCTGAGTGTCCCCTTCAAGACTTCTAGCCCAGGGCTTTTTGCGGCGTCCCAGATGGCCCAAGAGTTTACTAAGCCACACGTAATATACTATAATATATGCCAAACTTTAAGATCGGCCTGACGTTGATCAGAAATCGTAGCAATATGCGAGTTTAAGGGCAGAAAAGTGGCATGCCCCCCTCCCCACGTCTTTCTCTGTCGCAAGTATGTTTTTATGCATCTTTCACTTACGTTCATTAAACTTCACCTGACGTCAGTAACTGCGCGAGAATGCATCGTACAATCAGTTCAGGCCGTACTTAAAGTTTGGTGTGCACAATACTTTCAGATAATATTCCAGAGAGTCTTAGAAGAAAATATTATTTAATATTTCTATTTTTGAAACTGACAATTCGTGGCGGAATTCCATAATATAATTTTTTAAAAACATATAAAACTTATTTCCACTCAATTTATTTTTTAACCGTAACCGGTTTCAGCTTGTTAAAGCCATTATAAGACTGGCACAAATTATTCTTAATCTAGAGTTTCTATTAAGGGTCGACCGAGACAGGTTTTTCGTTCTCGGCCGAGACCGAGACCGAGAATAAATTAAAATCTCGGCCGAGACCGAGAGCCGAGACCGAGAATAGGTAAATTGAGAAAAAATGAAAATGCGCTATTTTTGCATAGTATAGCAACAATAAAAACATTATACCTACTTAGTAAATAACACACCCTAACAAACCAATTGCCACATTCATCAAAACACATCCATTAGTTGAATTGTTTGTTCATTGCTGTTTTTGGCAGTTTATTAGAAACTAAGTTCCAAGAAAAATAGCAACAAACAAATCAGCGAATCGATGTGTTCTGGTGAATGTGGCCACTGAATCTAAAAAATCTTCGTACCAGCTTTCCAACATACGTATAAAATAATACGCAATGTTCTTGATATTCACTTAACTAGTTTATGTAGTTATTTTGGCTCGTAATTATAATTAATCACCAATTACAATTGACAGCTCTCTCACGCACTGACACCAAGTGACGAATGTGGACGCGCGCGGTAGATTTGAATCCCATTATCCTATACCGTACCTACTTACAACGGTCTCGGCTATGGCCGAGAATCTCGGCGATTTTACGCCTAGAACCGAGACAGAGTTCTCGGTTGAATTTGCAGCCGAGAATGCCGAGACCGAGACCGAGACCGAGATCTCGGTCGACCCTTAGTTTCTATACATAACATATGGGAGAGAGCGAGGGCGGTTATTTACAAGGATTTTATTCAATTTATATGGTTACTTTAATTTAATCAAAAAATTTAACAAACATGTATAAATCAGGTGAATCAAATAAAAAAGAAAAAAAAAAAAATTCCCCAGACAACATTAAAGTAATCTATAAACCCGAGATAATTATGTCTACTGTAAATAGCCAAGTAACTAAAAATCCAATCGTCAAAGGCGACATGGCCATAAATATGAAAAACCATACGAATTGAATAAAATCCATGTAGACTACCCCCTCCATCGACCAAGTTGGTCGAAGACCCCCTCCTTCTCCCATATGTTTGTATATAAACTCTAGATTAAGAAAAATTGTAATTGAAGATGGCTCGGGTTACGGACGTTACGGTAAAAAAATAAAGTAAGTGGAAATAAGTTTTACATGTGTTTTATTATATTAAAATCTGTACCCGAGAAGCAAAAGTAGTAAAAAAGGTAAGGGAACGTACCCATACTACGTGACACTTTTAGGGGGGGGGGGGTCTTCAAAAGGTCACGCTCCATACAAATGAGCGGCGGGTTCCTTAGGATTTTGGTCACGGGGGGGGGGGGTTAAAAATTGCAAAAAGTTGGTCACGTAGTTTGGGTACGTTCCCTAAATGTTCAGGAGAGCCAAAAAACTATTTTTTCTGTAACTATAATCTCATGACTTAGGATATCCATGCTGATAGATAATAAAAAAAGTAATTATCAAATCAACTAGTTTCGTTTTAAAAACGAGCAAATAAAACGAAATATTTTATATGTAAAGCCCAAAGATATTCAAATACAAAGGAGATATGCTATGGTGTCCGCGCAACTGTCGGCGGACTACGCCCCAATTAGAGTAGTTTGCATACAAAAATAATTTGTTCATTTCGTTGATTTTTTGAAGATGTGCATTAGTATTGGTTAACAATTTAGTTTGAATACGGAAAGAATTCGTT
The DNA here is from genome assembly GCA_917880885.1 of Limnephilus marmoratus. Taxonomy (NCBI): domain Eukaryota; kingdom Metazoa; phylum Arthropoda; class Insecta; order Trichoptera; family Limnephilidae; genus Limnephilus; species Limnephilus marmoratus. The sequence continues at coordinate 18,593,258 of OU862921.1, read as the reverse complement.
CATTTAGTTTAACGTTCGTTTGGTTTATTCATTAATTATTTGTTCATTTAGTTTATTTGTTAATTGGTAAACAATATCGGCGACACCCGGAAGCGCAGTCCCACTAGTAAAAACTGCAGATAGCGCATCTACGTATATTTCAATATCTTTGGTAAAGCCTCTAAAAATATTGTTTAAAAAAACGCTGGTTTGGGTCAAACAAAAACACGGACTTGAATCCTTCTGCTTCAAAATGAAGTGGAATATTTTGTTATGACATGTGGTGTATTATGAAAGGATCAATGTTTGAAAATTGTTTACTTCCATAGAAGCGTAGTAATGTATAATTTGGGTCGTAATACTACATATACATAATACGTAGGATTTGAGTAATAATACTCAAAATGCAACTAAATCATACAGATGCAAGTCCATGTACATCTTTCTGCTTCTAAGATAGTTGTTGCATCAAAGGTAGTTGCATCCGTATACACTTTTGAAAACCCTATTTTCTTCATGATAGGACCAGCCACATCTTTCTGCCACTGATAAACATGAAAATTTATTTCAAGTCTGCATCAAAAACTCATTTCTTCAAATTTAGGACTTGTATCCGTATACTTTTCGGGTAAAGAAATATTATTTGCTATACAATGTTATGAAAATAACAACAACAAAAAACGAAAATACAAAAACATCATTCAGTTCAAAACAAAATTCAAATCATAAATAATAAAAACATGATAATAAACCAGGAATAGATTGGGACGTTCTTCGCGGCGCAAATTCACCGAGAAAACGCCGAAAATCTTCATCAGAATATAAATTAATATGAACACCTGAATTAAATGATTTCGGTATTAATCTACTGACATCTTTAGGTAGAGTATGGACCGAGGTCGAGCTGAGATCGTTTATCTCGTGAATAATATTATGCAGGCATACGATTATTAATAACCTACATATTTTGTAAACATTCTATAAATATCTCACCCTGAAAAAGATCTGGACTTTAAGCTATAAATGTCAAGGAAAAAGCGATAATTCGACTGGATTGGATTGAAAAGATGTACGAAATTAACCTCTCAGACTAATTTGTTCGGTTTTCGGAATAACTCGTATAGGTTTGATAGAAATCGTGTTCTCTCTTACTATAATAGTTAGAAATATGACCTAAACGATGTTAGAAAGAAAAAACACCACGCTTCTTAATCAAATTAAAAAGTTAACCACAAAATACGTAAAATGAACACCTTTATGAAACGAAAGTTTCGACTCGCAATTTGGAAAAGATTTATGAAAATTTTTATTAATTATTTTTACTCGTACATGGAAGGATAAAAAGTTAGATGACAATAACGTTTATAATACCTTTCTCTAATAAAATTGTAGTGTTTTAATTTTTTTTCGTGATCAGTAGATAATTTTGGTAAAAAAAAACGTAAGGTGAGCAATTTTTAAAATAGCTTACGTTTTACCTCACCTTTTTATTTTATCATCTTTCAAAAACAGTTTTTAGTTTCCAGAAATTTAGTTTACTTCAGAAATATTCCATTTACTCGATTTTATTGCACAGCGGAAATTTTTTGATCCTTTTACAAAATAGGTCGAAGTCTGAGGGTTTAACGCGGTATTTCGACTGGTTTACAATTTGTTTATTATTTATTGTACTAAAAACGAACTTTTTACAAAAATTCTCTGAATTTTGTTTCGGAAGTATAATAACAAATTTGAAAAATGCTGTATGCAAGCAATGCATCGGTGTGAGGACTGCCGGTATAAACATTCGCTGCAATACTACAATACTCCGAAATAATAATTATAAAATAATATTTTTTTGTGCATTATTTATCAATTTCAAACGGCTTTAGGCATTTTTATTCATTATTTTTTATATTGAACGACACAAAAGTGAGATGACGTCTTTATAATACATTTTTCTAACGAAATATGGACGTGTTTTATTAATTTTTTTGTTTTCAGTAATTTTTGTTAGAAAAAACGTAAGGTTAGCCATTTTAAAACTTTTTTTTAAATTTTAAATTGTATTTTATAAATGAATGAAAAAAATTAACTTTGTTTAATAATTAAATAACTTAGAAGCCTTGGAAAGAAACAAAAAAATCCCTTAAAAATAATGAATCTATTATCAACAAACAAAAAACATCGTCTTATAGCCCGATTATGGATATGTTCCCCTACCCACCCACTCTTCATTAATTCCTAGCAACAGCTCCACCCCTACCATAATAATACATTGTTCCCATCCATATTCTGTAACTGTCAAATCAGTATACGTTTGCCCTGAAGAAGGAACGGTCGTTCCGAAACCGGTCGGCTTTACTCAAATATATAAGTGGTTCAAACAAAGTTAAATTGTTTCATTTATCTGTAATGGATAACCATAAAGTTATAGCTACATTCAAAAATGTGTATTTTATCACCTTTCAAAACAGTTTTTAGTTTTCGGATACGTGCAGAAATATTCCATTTATTTGGATTTCATTGCAAAGCAGAAATATTTTGACCTCTAACCAAGTATGGCCGAGGCCCGAGGGGTTAAAGACGTTTTAGCTAAGTGTGATGACATATTTGCATGGTACTAGGTGCTTCCCCCTCCATTCCACTTCCCTCTTCCCCACTAACTTCAACTTATACAAATTACTTAAACTTATAAAAATCCCCAATAATAGGGATGTGATAGACCCCCTTGTTATAAAAAAATCGCAAACAACAAGGACAACGATGTCGGTATTTTGATAATAAATATTGACCCCCTTACCAACAGCCTTGTTTTAAATTTTACACGAATGATAAACAATAATTTACCCTACATTAATGCATGTTTATCATTTGAGTCAAATGTAAAACACGATTATTAGTAAAGCCCTAATCATCTTGATTATAAACATAACACTATTTATAATGGAAAACAAAAAGGTCAAATTCTTTTTAAATTAACGGAAAAAACAATTACAAATTATTTGAATATTTTTATATGGGACGCGTAATTTTCCGTATGACCGCTTTCTTATTCAACCTTTCAAGCGATACAACATTAGACGTCGCGCTAGAAAAAGCTCATGAATTTCTATATTAAAATCTATTATTAGTATAGAAAATGTAAAAATATATTTTCATCATGTTTAGATAGGTGGGTATCTAACTCAATGATTTTCATGCGTACGTACGTCGCGTCGCCCACCTAAATAAACCGATGTAAACATTGTCCGGTTGGCTTTATTTTTGTTTTCAAATACACTTTGAAAATACAAAAAACCTAAGATGTGACTAATAAGATGTTGTCAAAGCGAGTGTTTCTAAGTTTGTAGCAGTTCACAGAGGAGTTATGATACCAATACTGATGTAGCATTGAGGCGTGGACTTGCTTGATGAAAGATATATTAAGGCTCCTTAGTAAGTGTTCAAAAAGAAGAAGAAGATTACTGAAGATGGTTTGAAAGTGATAAAAGATAGGTAAATATGAATGTTAGAGGAAGCGCGCAATTCTTTAAAAAAAAACTATTATAATCAACAGATGTATGCGACTGTTGTGAAAATCTATTTATGTAAATCTACATCTATATAATCTATCTATCTATCTATCTATCTATCTATCTTCTATATAAATAAAGATGAATCGCCGAAATGTATGTACGAGCATAACTTCCGAACAACGGCACCAAATTGGATTATTCTTTATTTTTTGTGTTCGTTATTGTCAGGACAAGGTTTGTATAAAAGAAGCGATAAGCTCTGGCATAATGAAATTAGTATAAAAAAATTGCAATAGGTGGCACGCGAGCTGTTTGAAAACTGAATGTACCGGGACTGAATGTATGAAATGCGGGAGGGGGGAGTGAACTCGAGAGGGGGTTCGTGGGGCGAGGGAAGCGGGAGAAGGGTGTGAGAAGAGGAAACACGGAGAAGGCGGAGTGGGAACGCATGAGGGGAAGGGGATTCGGGAGAGGAAGGGGAGGCGGAAGGGGAACGGGTCGAATGGGAAAGGACACGCAGGGAGAAACAATTTATTTATTACCTAAGTGGCATAGTAACGCATGCCGGGAACTCGCTAGTATATAATAAAACACGACCTTTTTAAAATAGAGCAAGAATCTCTAGTGACATTTAAAGAAACAATGTGAATTCTTTCATACCTGTAACCTGTAACATTTTAAATAACATAAGCAATAAGCAGTGGTGTTTTTTATAATTTTCGGAGCATAATTTGCGAATTGTTGCTATTCAGGCAATTTTCTTATAATTATTTTTTCAACTCGGCTATTGGATAGAGATTATTTTCAAAAACAACATTTTTAAAAGCTTAAAACTTAAAAAGTTTGAGTTTTAGAAGCTTAAACTTAAAAGCTTAAAAACTTAAAGTGTTCAAGGGAACAATGTTATACGTAGAAAATCAGAATGCGGGATCTAAAGTAGATCAAATGGGATGTGTGTGACCAAATTATAAATAAGTAGATACAACAGAAATGCAATGTCGATGTAAGCATTTAAGAAAGGGATTTTTTGGTGATTAGGGGTGGAATGGACGAAGCTAGGGAGCATGTATGACTAAGGCTCAGTTATTTCGCAGAGATTCACGTGTGACAAAGTCATCAAATGCAACGACATTTTGTTTTATTGACAGTTGAAAACTTCCCGTTAAATGTCAATTCTATGTCCGTTTTAGCTTTTGATCGGCAGAAGAGGACAACTATCATGTTGTTAAGCTTGTCAGATTATTACAATGTAATAGAAGGCAATGTAATGCAGTAGAATAGGCGTTTAACTGGGACCTTTTAAATGACAAAAAACAAAATAGCGTTGAATGGCCATTTGATGAATTTGTCACACGTTAATTTATGCGAAACAACTGGGCTTAAGTAAATGTAAGAAGGTGTCGAGGATGTTTTAAGAAGATGTTCTGTCACGATCAAGTTAAACAAATACTTAATAAAAGGTGCATAAGAGATATTTTTGGGTTCCTTTCGGAGAAAGAATTTGCATAATTTGGGAGACGGGTGTGGGTACCGCCGCCCCGGGAACCATTTATTGGATAACCAATACCTCTGCCATAGGTCACCCCAAGTGGTTCGATACGTTTGTATTACTTAGCAAGGATGCGGTTTCATGGTTCATCTTTGTCCAGGTATCGGCGAGCGATGCTTCTGTCCACCTGCTGCGTGGTGGGCAGGATCGAGAGACCCTGGTTGGAGAGAAGTATTTTAACCTCTCTAGCCAGAATCTCTATCGACCAATCGCCTTGTACCGCAGTTGAAGGGATGGATTCATATACCCGTCACTCCTGGACACACTGGCCCCAGATTCCTACCCACCCCACTTACCTACTTCCTTCCCAGAACTTTCTCTCCTTCCTTTCCTTAAAAAACACCTTCCACACCTCTTCCCCTAAGATGACATAGGCACTGAAAGAAATCATTTACCTCAGGACCTCCTGTGTTGAGCTAATGTAAAAAAAAATCGAGTGCTGTTTACACGCGGTAGAACCGAAACTTTACCAAAACAACTCAACCAATACTTGAAAAGTGAGGTCATAATCAAAGCCCCCAATGAGCGCAGTTGATGCGTCGCACGTGCAGTAATCGTGTTTCATCCGAAATCCAAATTACAGCGGGGCTATAAGTTTCACTTAAAAAAAAACTTCCTGATGATAAATAAAAATTTTTGAACTTAGGTTTGATTCTAGAAAAACTTCCAGAATCGTCATTTTTTGTTAAATAACGGAAAAAAACGCTGATTTGAACACAGCAATATGACTATTGTTTGGTTTGCACGTGGAACAATAGATTATAAGTTATAACCCGTGTTGGTATGTTGTAAAAAATAATAATTGCAGCCATGCGTTAAGGTATTATTATGACTTATTCGTTTTCCGCCGATATTATTTACGGTCAACCTTGACAGTTGCAAATGACCAGAGAAAACACAATGCACGTCACGCATTCTTGTTCTTATGGGTCTACATTAAAATTCGTAAAGTCTACGGTTGATAGAATTAATCAAATACATCACAATAAGACTCTTTTTATTTTCTGCATACTTTTCAATTATGCAGGTAAGAAAGGTACGTCTTTAAATATTGTTAGAATCTTTTCCGTTATTTGTTTTTGGGCTGTTACGCCGTGTTGCACTACCTCCTTCTTTAGCCAGCGTTTCGGACATCGTTGCAGTGTCCATCATCAGGGCAGATCCGGCAGATCCGGTAGATGTGTAATTTTTAGTGGTGAAGTAAATAAGCACACACTTCACTAAAAATGACACATCTACCGGATCTGCCGGATCTGCCCTGATGATGGACACTGCAACGATGTCCGAAACATTGGCTAAAGAAGGAGGTAACGCAACACGGCGTAACAGCCCAAAAACAAATAACGGAAAAGATTCTAACAATATTTAAAGACGTACCTTTCTTGTGTGTGCTTATTTACTTCACCACTAAAAATTACACATCTACCGGATCTGCCGGATCTGCCCTGATGATGGACACTGCAACAATGTCAGAAACGTTGGCTAAAGAAGGAGGTAGCGCAACACGGCATAACACCCCAAAAACAAATAACGAAAATGATTTTGGCCGTAAAAATCTTAAAACGTATCTATTGTTAGAATCTTTAAAAAATCCTTTTTTACATTATCTCCACACAGGAAAAAATCCCCTCAGGGCCCATGTCATCTTTGGGGATGCTATGTAGAGTTTTTTTTGGGATGGGAGTTGAGAACATGTTAAAAAAATAACTTATAAAAAATGAACCCCTAAATATATTTTACTCATGTAGACAGTAGTTTACTTTTTCAAAGAAAAAAGAAACGCGTTCCTCTATTAAACCCTCTCAGGCCTCGACCGTATTTTGTCATAGGATCAAAATATTTCCGATTTGCAATAAAAATCAAATAAATGGAACAGTTTTCAATGTATCCTAAAACTAAAAACTGTGTTTGAAAGATGACGAAATACGCTTTTAAATTTTATAAATAGAAATAATCACATAATATTTGAAATATAAAAATTTTGCGTGCAAACATAAAAAGTTTAAAAAAAGGCTCAACTTAGTTTTTTTTTCTAAAATTACTGATAACGAAAAAAATAAAAACACATACGTAATTTATGTATAAACGTTATAGTCAACGTAATTTTTTGTTGTTTCATGTAAAAATAATTAATAAAAAATTCTCAAAGTTTCACAATTTTTTTCAAATTGTGGTCGGAACTTTGGATTCGTAAAGGAGTACATTTAAATAATTTTGCAGATAACTTATAGATTTGAATATAAAGTGTGGTATTTTCTCTTTCTAACATCGTTTAAATCCTATTTCTAAACATGATGGTAAGTGAGACACAACAATTTCTATGGAGCATGTATGAGTTGTTCCAAAAACCGAACAAATAGACTTGACGGGTTAAAGTAATAGATAGACAACCTGTATAATAATGAGATTTAGGCTTGCGTCCTATATTATGGACTAGCAGACCTGGCCACACGTTGCTGTGGCTAAAGTAATCTTTATAACTAACGTCATCTGTTAAATCAAATCCACACCGCTCGTTTGTCAGCCCACTGCTCGCTACCCGCTGCCGCTTGGCCAGATATATTATGTATTTCAACCAATTTACATAAAACCTTGACAAATTATAAACATAAAAACCTTCCTCACGAATCACTTTATCTATCGGTGAAAACCGCATGAAAATCCGTTCAGTAGTTTAAAAGATCTAAGCGCACATACAGCGTGAGCGACATCATTTTATACTTAGTAAAGATAAAGATAAAGATAAAGATTATGTCCCAAGCAGCGCTAAGCTCGACTTAACCAACTGGAGTTTAAGAGCAACTGATGAACCGGGCCTAAGAAAGTCAAGGCTTGAGGTATATTAGTTTACAAGCGTACCCCTCGCAGTGGTAAATATTTGATATCCGAGTAATTGAAACAATGTGACCAGTAAATTGATGTCCACAATGTGTACAATGAACACGTATCAAACGCCCCTTAGAATAACAAGGTTCCATCTGTCACAATAACATCATACGATAATGAACTCTAAAGTAGCTTATTGTAGATTCCATTGTCGCATGACGTCACCTCGACAGACAGAACCTGTTATTCCAAAGGGTCGAAATGGATGAATAAAGTACTTCCAAGATAATCGGTTAGTTATTTTTCAGAATATGTAGCGTAAATAAATCGTGGAATCAACATGTTGTGTAAACATTCATCTGCCTGCACTAGTTAAAGCAAAAACAGAGATTACTTGTTTTTGTTGACGCATATCGCACGATACATTGATAAGTAAAAACAAACTTAATAACAAAAGTTAAAAATAAACGTGCCTACTTACGTATGAACCCACATCAAGAAGTTATGTATGAGAATAATACCGCCTACATAATTTAAATTAACCTCTCAGGCCTCGGCAATTTTTGTCAGAGGGTCAAAATATTTCCGCCTTGAATTAAATTACAAATGAATGGAATATTTCTGAAAGTATCCAAAAATTAAAATTTTTTTTTGAAAGGGGATAAAATACGCTTTAATAGTATATTAAAATATAAGTGGATAAACAGGTCTTTAAAACACGCGCGATTTTTCGAGCACGACGGCGCGCGGCGTAGCCGAGTGCTCGAAATAAAGCAAGTGTTTTAAAGACCAGTTATCCACGAATACTTTACGCTATTTTTTTTATTGGTACACTTTGAAAACATAAATATTGATATTATTATTAAAAATTTGGAAATAAGAACTATTAGTGAATTCGTGGTAATGTTTTATTTGACGTTTAAAATATTCCTGTCAGATTTATAGTTAAAAGTTGACATTTAGACTTCACATTTTGTTGATTTGTTGATGTTGCCATGGTAACTTTAAAAAACGCGCGTTCCATAAAGTGCGATTTAAACACGCTAGAGCGTACTTTAAATGAGTAAAAAAGGGCACCAATAAAAAAAAAATTATAATACGGACTATTTATAATACGCATAATTTTTTAAATGCAAAAATTTTGCTTGCAAATATAAAACCTTACCTTTTTTCTAACTAATATTAGATAGGTACTAATAATGAAAAAAAAATAAAAACACCAACATATTTTGTAAGACTTTATTGTCGTTCCGTGTAAAAATATGTATATTATAAACTTTATTGTCGTTCAGTGTAAAAATAATTAATAATAAATTCCCAGACACATAATTCTTTTTCAAATTGCGATCCGAAATTTTGGTTTCAAAAAGAGATACTTTTAACGTATTTTGTGATTTAACTTTTAGTTTTGAATATAAAGCATGGTGTTTTCTCTTTTTAAAACCGTTTAGATCATATTTCTCACATTAATTTGGGAGGTGGGAATGGGTACCGCCGCCCCGGGAACCTTTATTGGATAACCAACACCTCTGCCGTAGGTCACCCCAAGTGGTTCGCTACGTTTGGTGATTTACCAGAGGTGCCCGGGTTCATGGGGTGAGGTTTGTCTAGGTCTTGGAGGCGGATGACCAGGACACACTGAACCCAAGATTCCTACCCACCCCTTAAACCCTTTTCCTTCCCAGAACTCTCCTCTCCTTCCTTTCCTTAAAAAAACCCTCCACACAGCATCGTAGGTGAGCATAAAGATGACATAGGCCCTGAGGGAAATTATGTTCCTCAGGGCCTCCTGTGTGGAGCTCATGTAAAAAAAAAACATTTAAATTAGTTGTTCCGAAAAGCGAACAAATTAGCCTGAGGGGTTAAACAAATAGATAATTTGCGAGGGCCTCTTCGGCATCCATTTTCTTTGAATACTCCCTTTCTCATTTAGTCGTGTCATCTTGAACATTAAAATTTCATTAACGCTTATAAAACATGACTCATTATTTTACTTTCACACTGTTTATTTATCTACTTCCACTATTTTGTATTGAAACTTTTCATTAATCTTGTACCCTGCTATCAGAAATTAAGGGCCGGTAGTTTCACGGAAATTCAAATGTAACATTGTCATCAAATGACCCATTCAGCGCCATTTTGTTATTTTTTTTACATTTGAAAGGTTCCAATTAAACGCCGATTTTAGGTGCGTTTCAGCTTTGTATAAAGTTGTACTAAGCTGACAACCCTAACAACATGATGGTTGCCCGTTCTGCTGACCACAATTTATTTAAAAGCCGAAACAGATTTCGAATTGGTATTTAATTGGGACCTTTCAACCGTAAAAGAAAACAAAATGGCGCTGAATGGCCATTTGATTACAATGTTACATTTGGATTTCTGTGAAACAACCGGTCCTTAGGTTCAAACGGATCTTTAACTTCGCCAGTCACATTCAAACGGTTCAATAATTTTGTGACCCTTTTTAACCCATCAGGCTAATTTGTTCGGTTTTCGGAAAAACTCATGTAGGTCTCATAGAAATCGTTGCGTCTCCCTTACTATCATTGTTTGAAATATGATCTAAACGGTATTCTAAAGAGAAAACATCACGCTTAATATTAATTAAAATGTACACCTTTATGAATCCAGAGATTCCGACCGCAAATTGAAAAAAGTTATTAAACTTTGGAATTTTTTCATTAATTATTTTTACGTGAAAAAAGTGAGTTGACAATAACGTTAATACATTTTCCTAACAAAATATGTGTTTTTTCGTTGTCAGTCATTTTAGTTAGAAAAAACGTAAGATGGTCCATTTTTAAAACTTTTTTTTTTAACATTTTACATTTATAATATTTTATGTTTTTTTATAATTATAAAATTTGAAAGCGTATTTCATCAGCTTTCAAAAACAGTTTTTATTTTCGGATGCATTCAGAAATATTTTATTTACTTGGATTTTTTACAAAGCGGAAATATTTTGACCTTCCGACCTTATAGGCCCAAGGCCTGGGGGTTAAAAATAATTGAAACCATTCAATAATCTGGTTCAACTATTCAACTTTCAAACTATTCATTCTTGATTCACTATTTTACATTCATTATCAGAGGAATCAATCATTCTTGATTCACTATTTTACATTCATTATCATTATTAAAAAAGGGCACGACCAAGTGAATCAGATACTTGAGTCGGGCCATGTCAAGAGTCAGAATAATAGAAGAGAATGTATGAGACGTTGTATGAATGTAAACAAGGCAAGGAATGTGTGCCAAGACAGGGATGTTTGGCGGTCTGTCCTCTCTGCCTACCCCTGCGGAGAAACGGCGTGATGGTTAGTTAGTTAGTTAGTTATCAGTGGAATAATCTTGTATGCGTCCCTCCATAATGACTAAAATAGTCTCGTAGATTAAAAAACATTCGTATTCATCCCAAATCCGACAGTTCGTGCCTCAGTCCTTGAGCGGGGATTTTTCGCCTCTAGAGCCTTAAAGTGCCCCTTAAGCCTTTGTGTCCCCGGAAATATTGGCATCCATTTTCGCTTTTGACGTCACTTCAGCTTTTTACACAAAAATAAGGCGCTTTCAACCCCATTTAAAGCCTTTGTTAGCAGACGGATAAAAATAGATTGATTTCGTGCGAGTCAATATTCTGATTTGTTTTCAATTTGATTGTTGATAATGTAGAACTTTTGATTGATCCAGCAATCTAGCCGATGCCGATGTAGCGAAATTCGCCAGGAAATGGAATCTCCCAAAATTCTATGCAATTATGGTCTTATTTGTAACCTATGTAATTTCGTACATCAAAATACGTGGAAATGTGTGCAAGAAAGATGATGTGTGATGTAAAAAAGAACACTAAAATTGTTATCAACAGAAAGATCATGCGTGTACACTACGCATACAAAAAAACGACACGATCTTTTATTTATTTTTGACCTAAAATAGTTTAAACAAGATTAACCAAAAATTTGAACACAGAAACGTGGAATGCGAGTATTGAAAGAGTGGAACACGACAATTGAACATATTGAATGTAAAATAATGGAACACGATTATAGAACTACTTAAACGTAAAATAATGGAAACGTTTATTGAACAATTGAATGTAAAATAGTGGAACACGATTATTAAACAATTTGAATGTAACATAGTGGAAGACGATTATTATTGAACATCTTGAATGTAAAATAGTGGAACACGATTATAGAACAAATTGAATGTAAAATAGTGGAACTTGGTTATTGAAAAGATTGAATGTAAAATAGTGGAACATGATTATTGAACAATTTGAATGTAAAATAGTGGAACACGATTATTGAACAAATTCAATGTAAAATAGTGGATCACGATTATTGAACAATTTGAATGGAAAATAGTGAAACACGGTTATTGGAAATATTGAATGTAACCAACTAACTAACCATCGCTGCGGGGATAGGCAGACACGATAGACCGTCGTACAAGTTTATTAAATGCCATAGGTAGAAACGCATCGAATGATGTGCCAAAGAATTGGAGCAATTTGATAAGGAGAAATGAACCAAATTAATGTAGTCACAATTTAATGCAACTTAAATCTTTTAACTTGGCAATATTAAAGTTGTTAATGTGTAACGCCAACGACTAATTTATTACATTGAAAACGAAATCACTTATTAAACAAACAAGAAATTAATTGCACCACTCACAAAATAAATTTGAATCAACTTATTGAGCGGGCTGTTAATTTATCGCAACCGTTGCCAAGAATATTTATTTCTAATCTTCAAGAATTGAATTTCAATTTTGCGTCGCGTCGATCCTAATTTCATGCCCAGGTAGCGTAAACAAAACACGGTTTAGCAATGAACATTTTATCTAGCTGCTAAAAAATTGCATATTTATTTAGAGTTATAAAGCATTAGACACTTGGCTGTCCAAATTTAAAATTAAATTAGCCCTTGGATGTGAAATCTTTAATCACATCACCCAAATTGACAATAATTACAAATCTAAAACCAGGTAAAAATGTACGATTTTTTTTAAGTGAGGTTTAAAGAATTCTAATTGCCTGAAGCCAGCGTAGGGATGTCGAAAGTGAAAAAAATATCGATATATCGATGTATCGATATTTATTAAAATATTAATATCGACGTCGATATATCGAGGAAAACATATCGATATATCGGTCAAATTTTCATGAGATTTTGCGTTTTTAAAATAATAGTGTATTCATTTCAATATTATCAATAGTAATTTTTGTACACAATTTACTTTTTAATGTACAAAAATCTCAATAAAAATTAAGGTATTTTTATCACTAGGTATTCATTTTTATTACGTAATAATTACAAAAATATCAAAAACTAAAAAGCTGTCTTCTAACTTATATGTAAACTGAGACGCATACAAAGTTTGTATGCGTCTCAGTAACATTCTATTGGCGTATTAATCTGTCAAAAAAGACTTCGTGTTTGGAACAAGGTATAGTCAATAATCATAGACAATTGGGAACCAACACATTGGAGTGGCTTAGAAAAAAATGGCGAAAAATATCATACATTTCTATGTATTTACCTACAGTGATAGTATTGGTGATCACAAATACTAATGCAAAGACAATAGATTTGTAAGCTATTAATAGTTAAAATTTCAACCGCCAGATGTCATGACCCAATACAGTTACTTATTTTCCGTTGGTTCCTATACGGTTTTGAATTCTAGTGACTTTAAATACATAAATTTAAAAAAATATCGTTTTTAATGCAATTTTCGATATTGGATATTTTGTATCGATATATCCATATATCGGATCAATATATATCAGCTAAAAATATCGATAAAATTAATTAAAAATATCGATATATCGATACTTTTTCAACAAGCCTAAGCCAGCGGGACTATGGCATCCCCAATGGCTGAAGAGAGCGGGGAGGGGAGGGAGATTGGAAAGGGGGCATACATTAATTACGTGAGCTCAAAAGGGGGGGGGGGGGGTCCAGCAAAATCTCACGTTATTTGAAAAGAATATACGAAGTGGCCCAAATTTATCTCACCAAGGGGGGAGGGGGGAGGGATCTAGATTGGAAGAAAAACTGCTCACGTAATTAAAGTATGCTCCCAAAGAAACTAGTCATCAAAGATGGCTAATACCATAAAGCAACAAGCAACGTTTCGATTCAGTGGATACAATATCTACTATAAACAGCCTCGGATATTTTTAAAAACATGTGCTCACTTTATTAGCTATAAGATAATATGACGTCACGGCAAATATAAGTACTTGATTGAACTAAAATTATTAAATTACTTTATTATTATGTCTTTTCCATCATTTTTACTATATACTTACTATATCTAGTATTTTATTTTGCTTATTACTTTTTCTGTTATTTAACTAGTAGCATCCCCAGTAAAAACTAAACCTTAATTTAAGCAAGCTGTGAACATTTTTAATTTGTGTGCTAATATCTTTGCACATGCCAATGGCAATTTCATTAATACATAAATACATTGGTAACCCTCTGTAAATGTTTCAAACAATAAATACATAATTAAGATTGCCAGTAATTTTTTGCAGGCTGCGAGAATACGCTGTTTGTGCAGAACATGATTTATGAAATTGTTCAGTGTTTTAAATATGGATATCGTGACTGATTCTTCGTATTTTCTTATCACGGATTCATCTTTAAATTAAAAACTATACACGCTACACAGATTGCTAAAATAAATAAATACACGGTTGTGATAATATTTCTTGTGGAATACCAAAGCTAAATAATCACGTAGAGCTTTTACCGATATTTATCTTATTATTGAAAGTGCCCAAGTCTGAAGCATAGATTGATTCGGTTACGAAAAAGGAAATACATAAATTGGATAAAATATTTTCTGGAACCTTGACTAACCGGGTCTGAAAAAATGTGAAAGGCTTTTTTATTGATTTGAAGCATTTGAGGGCGAAACTTGTTACTTTTTCTAAGTGTACAACCAGAGGAACTAATTTTATCGCAACCTAGTTAGGTGACGTTGTGAGGCGGATAAAAGAAGTAGCAGTATGAAAAGATTTTATAATGCGAGTCTTGAAGAAGCTTTACTGAATATTACGTGAGAGGAAAGAAGAACGAAATGCAAGGGAGAGGAGAAGCGGCTCCGCGCCTGTCAGCATCAGTGCAACATCTCCACGCCCATATCGCGCAGTTGTTGCTTGAACTATTGGCTTTGCAGTAACTACGTTATTGATGAAACGAAAAACAGCGACACTAAAAAGAGACAAACACATACATCTATAGGATTTTAGACTGTGAGAGAATGAAAAAGTAAAATCGGTCACCTATTTATGGGAGCTTCGTAGTCTATAGGTCTCCTATTTGTGCGGTGCTTCCCCATTCTTGTCTACTTTAGTTTTCTGAAGTTTCATTTCTACCGCGAGTGAATTGCATTTTTTTGTTGTTTTTTTGCATTAGCTCCTCGCAGGAGACCATGAGGAAAATAATTTCACTCAGGGCCTATGTCATCTTAGGCATCGTGGGCTTTCATCATTAATTATTAGGTAAGCGACATTTTCTGCTTATAGTGATAGCAGAAAAAGTTTTCCAAACATTGTCGTCACATTATTCCTAACCCGGAAAAGTTTGTTAAAAAAGCAACGAAAAAACAAAACGAATAATGTCTTGCTGAGAGTACAGAACAGTGATTTTAGTTGGCGCACCACAAGACGGTTTTAGTATTTCTTCCACGGACATATGAATATATCTGGACCTGCCCTAAGTGATAAAAACGTATTATTTCCCCCTCGCCATGGAACCGGCTGGAGCTCCTCCTTGGCGCCAGTTCGCCCCATGTGGAGGGGATAGAGAATCGCTTGAATCTAAAATGTGTGACGTCATCATTCTTGCCGTGAGCAGCGCGAAGCTAACATCTATACATTTAACGAAAAAATAACACGCCAAAACAGTAGCTTGTGCTATACAACATACCTACATATCAATGAGCACATAGCGAATGTGGGCGGTTCCTTAGTGTGCTCGTCGCAGGTTACAGGGGTAAGTAAATTATGAAACATTTGTAAAAGTGTCTTAACTAAACATGGCAACAAAATATTGCTATGTGAAAACGAGCGAATCTTTTTGGGGTGTACATTTGGCCTACGCAAATATTTTATTATCGTGGCAAGCAATTCGCGCTCCCATGTAAAAAGGTCTATTCATTCAAAGCAGATTTTGGTTTTAAGAACTAAATGGTGATATTATAATGCGAGATGCCTATATACTGTCAGATTGATTTTTCAACTAATCACAGTCTTCTTCCCCTCTTCGCCCCCCCATAGTTTGGTTTTACCCCTCACCTGTATCTTCTGGTCTATCCATTTGGATGTCTATGATTTCTTCCTAATTCTTGAGAGACAGGTTAAGTCTAGTGTAAGTGTAGAATAGAATAAAGGAGAACACAAGAAATGCCTTGTGGGCGTGTTTCGTGATCCAAATATTTGGTAAATCTGGCCTTAAATATCCAATACAAAACTGTGTTTACGAACTTCAAATGGGATGGAGATCTACGATGTAAGACGAGTGTAGAATTCGGACTAGACAAGCAGTTTAGTCAGTAGTGAGTAACTCGCCACTTGAATGATCAAAAAGCGTTCGCATTACGGTCGAGTAGAGTACATTAGTACAAATGGGGGCCTCAGTACGAGTATGGGATGGTGATCTACGATGTAAGACGAGAGTAATGGCCTGTTCGGACTGGACAAGTAGTTTAGTCATGTAGAAAGTGACTCGCCACTTGACTGACCAAAAAGCGTTACGCACATTACGGTCGAGTAGAGTACATTAGTAAAAATGAGGGCCTCAGCACGGGTAAGCCACCCAGAGAGGCCAACATTACTGGATGTAAAATATTGTATCAATCTCTACATATTATAAATTAAAGTCCTCCGCCGTACCTGTCTGTCTGTTGGCGATAAACTCAAAAACTACTGAACGGATTTTCATGCGGTTTTTACCAATAAATAGAGTGATTCATGAGGAAGGTTTAAGTATATAATTTGTCAAGGTTTCGTGTAAATTGGTTAAAAAATATAAAATATACAGGAGAATGTCTTGGCAAGCGGGCGGTGTGGATTTTATTTGTATGCAAATTATCAGATGGCGGTGCTTATAAAGATTAGGTAACCATGCAGTAGATGGCATTTTATTTCGTTAGCCACAGCAATGCGTGGCCGGGTCATCTAGTAAATAAATAAATTGGTGAGCGGCGCGTTGCAAGATGAACGGGCTGCAACGTAACAAAGTAAATACGCTAATTAAGCTGAGCATATTTTAGAAGACATGGAAGAAAGAAATAGTGAGACAAAAGTAAATAAATTACGGATACGAAAATATATTAATAGCAGCAAAGATAAAAAATTTTAGAGAAGCATCTGTGCTCCAACGGGACGAAATTTCTGCGGCTACTAATGAACTCTACTAAAACGACGGGACACGTGTTTAGTGGTAGAGCCGTGAAGGGCGCTGGTCGCCCGAAAAATAGAACTAAATGGACTGACTCTACTGAAGCGCTGACTAAACCACTCTACTAAAATTATGGTGTTCGGACACGTTTAGTTACTAAATTATTCGCTACTTGACTAAACTACTTGCACAGGCCGAACGGGTGAGTGAGTGAGAACAGTGAGACAAAGCGCATGTTAAATGGAACATTTGTTTCAATTCAAATTTGAATGGAAGGCACTTCTAGGTATATTCTTTATTCTATGGATGAACACGATTTGATATTAAACCCATGTTATTATACTGACAGACGCAGACCAGGTGAATGTCAAGTATCGTGCGGCTTGAAGCGTACACTCGGCAGGACAGCAATTCACGTGCTGCGGGCGCATTATTGGCATTACTTGGCACGGTGCCAGTGCTGACAGCGACTTGGCACGCGTGCCAGACGAGCGCCAGCGGGTGCACCAATGCCTCACCTGAGATCTGAGGGTCAATTCGCTAACTCAATCAATAAAACCGTTTAATCACAGGAGACCATATTTGTCTCAGCTCACATAGGTCGCATACAAATCGTTGTATTTCCCTTATTATCATAGTGAGAAGTATGAACTAAACGGCATTGGAAAGAGAAAACAACAAGCTTTATATTCAAATCTAAGAGTTAACCATAAAATAATTAAAATGTACACCTTTATAAAACGTTTCAGACCGAAATTTGAAAAAAAATTATGAAACTTTGTGAATTTTTTTAAGAATTATTTTTACACTAGCTGGTACTCGGCATGCGTTGCTATGCCATTTAATAAAGAAGTTGTTTCTCCCTGCGAGTCCTTTCCCACTCGTCCCGTTTTCATTCCTTTCCCGCGTTCCCTTTCCCGTCTGACGTTCCCTCTCCGCTTCCCTTTCCGCGAACCCCCCTCCCGAGTTCCCCTGCCGCCTCCCAGGTTCCCCTCCCCCCTCCCTAGTTTACCTCCCCCCTCCCGCGAACTCCCTACCAGAGTTCTGTTCCCCCTCACCAATTCCATACATTTAGTTTTCAAACAGCTCGCGTGCCACCTATTAAAATTTCATAATGCCAGAGCTATAACGAATACAAAAAAAAGAATTATCCAATGTTGGTGCAGTCGAAAATTTCCCGCAAATATATCAACTTTGTTTCCACGACAACGATTGGTTTTGCTTTTCTGACATTAGCAATTTTGTTAAGGACAGAAAACGTGTAATAAATATAATATATTAATATTTATAATTTCATAACGCCAGAGTTTTCCATTATGTACAGCCTATTTTACTCGCATATAATGTAGCTTTCTATTTATTGAAGAATTTTTAAAATCGGTTTATTGATTTAGGCGTGAAAATGTAACAAACAACACACACACTTTCGCATTTATAATATTTGTATAGATGAAACAACAAAAAAGTGAGGTGAAAATAACTTTTATAATTCATTTCAGTAATTTTAGTTAGTAAAAACTAAAGGTGAGAGAATGACAAAAAAGGGAGGTGACAATAACGTGTATAATTCATTTGTCTAATAAAATATGTGTGTATGTTTTTTGTTCATTATCAGTAATTATAGTTAGTAAAAACTAAAGGTGAGAGAATGACAAAAAAGTGAGGTGACAATAACGTGTATAATTCATTTGTCGAATAAAATATGTGTGTATGTTTTTTGTTCATTATCAGTAAGTTTAGTTAGTAAAAACTAAAGGTGAGAGAATGACAAAAAAGGGAGGTGACAATAACGTGTATAATTCATTTGTCTAATAAAATATGTGTGTATGTTTTTTGTTCATTATCAGTAATTTTAGTTAGTAAAAACTAAAGGTGAGAGAATGACAAAAAAGTGAGGTGACAATAACGTTTATAATTCATTTGTCTAATAAAATATGGATGTGTTTATATTTTTTTTCATTTCCAGTGATTTTAGTCTGAAAAAACGTAAGGTGAGCCATTTTTAAAACTTTTTAAAGTTTGTATACAAAAATTTTATATTTAAAAAATTACATCGTTGTTTCTAATAACACAATTTCATTACCTTTCGAAAGCAGTTTTTAGTTTTAGGATAGGTTCACATATATACCATTTATTTGTATTTTTTTTTTTTACATGAGCTCCACACAGGAGGCCCTGAGGAAAATAATTTCCCTCAGGGCCTATGTCATCTTTGAGGATGCTGTGTGGAGGGTTTTTTTAAGGAAAGGAAGGAGAGGAGAGTTCTGGGAAGGAAAAGGGTTTAAGGGGTGGGTAGGAATCTGGGGTTCAGTGTGTCCTGGTCATCCGCCTCCGAGACCTAGACAAACCTCACCCCATGAACCCGGGCACCCCTGCTAAATCACCAAACGTAGCGAATCACTTGGGGTGACCTATGGCAGAGGTGTTGGTTATCCAATAAAGGTTCCCGGGGCGGCGGTACCCATTCCCGCCTCCCAAATTGAATTTGTATTTTATTGCAAAGCGGAAGTATATTTACCTACTAACAAAATACGCCCGAATTTTGTAGGGTTAATTATCAAAACTCCTGATCAGGCGAATACTTAGAAGTTTACAACAACTTGGAGCCAAATTATAAATAATTAATGTTATGTCGATTCAAATACCAACAGTGAAAATGAATGATCTTCTCGTGTCGTCCTAGAAGTATTCGAGCGGATGATATAACCGGCACAAAGCTAAATTTCGCAGTACCGACACGCCGAAACACGTTCGAGTCAAATTAAAAATAAATGATTAATAATACATCAGATTTGCGTACAAGTGTGACCAGAAATAAATGATTGATAGTTTAAATTTATGATCTTTTCAGCTAGTAGTCAACAATGGAGTACTGGTATCTACCCTGATGTATGGCAGTGAGTCATGGAACTGGTAGAGGAAGGATGAAAGTAGACAATCCTGTTGAAATGGGATTCCTATGGGAAGGCGTACACGTGTGATAAGCCTTATGATCGTGTGAAAAATGTGGTGATTTGCAAAGAATGCAAGGCTGATGTAAGCGTTATCAGTGAAATTAACAAAGGGACCCTTCAAATGGTATGGACATGTAGAGCGAATGGACGAAGAAAGAAGAGTAAGAAGAACATAATGACGCAAATGTGTATGGTATAAGTTGGAAACGCCCGAGGAAGACGTGGCACATGGCACGGTTCCGCGACTTTTCAACCCGCGACAAATTATCCTCGGCAAAATATCCCCAAACAAAATATCTACTAAAACCTAATGGGATAAAAATAAAACAGACATCCTGTAAAGGCAATAAATTGTTGTTCAAAAATAGTAAAACAAAAATTTTAACAAAACAAAAAACGACTTCAAAAAATGCACTAAAAAGTAAAAAAATAATTTCGTATTCTTCTACAACTTCATAATCAACTTACTTTTTCTTATCATCAATATGTAGGTACGATTGTTACTTTCGGAGTCGGTGTCAGTCAAGGTAGGTTTGTAACTACATACATAGTTATAGGTGAGGTGTGCTTGTATCGCACAAGCGACTTGACGAGGCGAGAGGCGAGAGCGGAGCCGCGGCGGCGCGGGGAGCTGTCAAGTGAATCCGCCGGGCCGGGTACCTTTGCTGACACCGACTCCAAAAAAACAATCGTACCTACATATTGATGATTAGAAAAAGTAAGTTGATTATGAAGTTGTAGAAGAATACGAAATTATTTTTTTACTTTTTAGTGCATTTTTTGAAGTCGTTTTTTGTTTTGTTAAAATTTTTGTTTATTTTTTGATTTTTAGTGAATCTGAAGTACACTAACTAATTTGTCTGAATATGGGTAAACCTACTAAACGTACTGCTCATATGAGACAGACATAATTTGACCATAGCGACGTTAAGGTCAAATTAAGAGATTCGGCCGAGTTTCGTTAATTTGTCATGGATCCGATAATCAGAACCTAACCAAACTCTCATTAAATTACCCTTGAAGTACATCCTTTCCAATAAAAAAAGAATCATCGAAATCGGTTGGCGTGATATTGAGTTATTCGTCCATTTGTCGCGCACATACTTATGCAAATTTAAGACTTATATGGTTTTCTCATGGATGCTATTGTCGGAACTGGACCAAATTAAAATGGGACCACACGGGAAGCATCAGCTTTCAAATAAAAAAAGAATCATCAATATCGGTTCACCCAGTCAAAAGTTCTGGCGTAACAAACATAAAAAAAAAAAAAATAAAAAAATAAAAAAAAAATACAGTCGAATTGAGAACCTCCTCCTTTTTGAAGTCGTTTAAAAATGGGACAAAAATAAAACAGACATCCTGTAAAATTAGCTTCGGTTTTAGTAGATATTTTATTGGAGGATGTTTTGTCCGTTGGATATTTTGTTGAGGATATTTTGTAGCGGGATGAAAACGCGCATTAAGGCTCTGCAACCGGGTTCGAATAGAAGAAGATGGAGAGATACGAAATTACGAATGTTAGAGGAGAGCGCTAACATTTACAGCGACAAAATCAATGCGAAAATTGCAAAAAGGTTTAATAAAATACGAATCGTTTAAAATAGAGCAAAAATCTCGCGGGCATTATCTTAAACAGCATTTAAATAAACACTGTGAATTTTTTCATACATATAACTTGTAAAATAACTGAAACAAATGTGTTTATAATAATTTTTGGAGCATACTTTGCGATTTTTTTCTATCGAGGGAATTTTATATAATTTGCGTTTCTAGATATTATCTTCAAGTATAACATTTTTTAAGAGCTTTAAAACTTACCGTGTTTAAGGGAATATACGGTAAAAATAACTTTCAATGAGACTTCGGAGAGTTTATTTTGAGTTTTAGTTGAGGTCCCCACTCCTTGTAAATACCTACAATATCGAAATGTTTGAAATTCTGTCAAAATTATTAAAGCTTTTAGACGTAAAGCTATACATTATCAATGACTAAACTAATTTAGTTAAGACAGTTTCAAGGGAAATTTTATTAAGTATTACTTTAGTCAGTTCAATAAATCTGTCCTAAAAGCAACTTGCTCAAAACGTCAAACTTTTGTCACTTTCCAAGCATCAGAAGTGTCAATTATAATATATAATTGTTCACAATGTTGACATCTGCCAATGCGTTTGATTTTAATTGCCACGACACAATAAATGTGTTCCGAAATAAATTATCTCTAAAAATAATTCTCGTAAATGACATTTCCGTAACAGAGTGACGAAACGTGTATGCGGTGTATGCCCCAGTGGCGGGCGGTCCATAGTAAATACAGAATGGAGCGATACTCGTGGTGAATGAAAAAAAATATTATACTTTTGAATGTAACCATAACTTGTGGTTATCCATTATAAATAAGTGAAACAATATTACTTTGTTTGAACCACAATTTTTTTAAACATTTATCAACGTCGACAGGTTTCGAAACAACCGTTCCATACTAAGGGCAAATTACATTACAAAATAATAGAACAAAATTATATTATTAAGTGTTGAAGTAGAGGCGTGATTTGGGATGAGGAGATAGAACGGACGGTGAAAGGGAACGTGTCTAAGATGGGACTGAAAGATAATATTTTTAGTTTATTAATAATAATATTATTCTTAATTTCTAACAAAAAAATGTTGACAAACGACTGAAATTTTGTATACGTTGGATGAATTTAACAAAGTGGATGCATTTAATAATGTGGATGAATTTAACAAAGTGAATGCATTTAATAATGTGGATGAATTTAACAAAGTGGATGCATTTAATAATGTGGATGAATTTAACAAAGTGGATGCATTTAATAATGTGGATGCATTTAATAAAGTGGATGCAATTAATAACGTGGATGCATCTAACAAAGTGGATGCATTTAATAAAGTTACTGGCATTTAATAAAAAAAACTTATCTACTACCTGATAAATATATTATATTTGCATACCTTTGTATACCAGCGCCTCACCACTTACCATAATGTTTAAGTAGCGGTACTTCGAACTATTTTTTCTAATTTAACCTGAAATTAGTGAGTTAAACATATACAGTAGGTAACCTACATATACTTTTGGTATTCAAATAATAATAATATTTGGCTAATTAATATAGCGCCGTTTTTGTGAAAAATCACCTCAAGGGCGCTTCAAGAGTATTTAGTTAGTTTGTCGCAGATTGACTAAAAAATTAAACACCAAATATATTCTAAAATATTTTGTCCAAGTAAAAAAAACGTCTTACGTAATAATTATAATAGCTTGTTCAATGCAAAGGTGGGCGGTATGCGGTTCAAAGGTATGCGGGGTGGTGCAAAGCAATAGATTCCACTAACATGTAATTGTTTCTTTAATAATTCAGAATTTATCCTATTAGTTAGATGATGTGGTGACCGGACAATTCAACAATGTTCAACTACATTACTTGTCCTATCCATATATACGAAAATATATTCATTTTTGATATACAGCACGATAGTCCCAACAGCTTAGAACCAGGAGAATGGTGGCATTCCCATTTGAGGATGAAGGTTATTAAGGACGGAAGCAAAGATAATAAAATACTCGACGAAAGTGACGTTTCATTCAAGTCTGACCATTATACGTAACCAAAGCCAATATTCAAGGAATTCCAAGAAAAGTTCCGACTCAACGGTGGTCTCTTACGAGGATGACACTGAGAAACTTATCAACTCTGATAAGTTAATACACAACAGGGTTTTGTTTTGACGTCTTCTTTGTTTGGTTATTGATATCGATTTGATAAACAAAAAATTCGGCTTGCAGTACCGCGAATATGACATTCTTTCCAAAAGTGATAATATTTTAATGCTATTCCAAATTTATAGGACGGCACTTTTAGTTTTCTTTTTTTTGCAAACACTGCGTAACACCGAGTAAGTGATTTTCAAGGATAATACGGCAAAACACTCGTGTCGTGATTTTTTCTGCATTTACAACGATATATAACTTGAACACAGATACTACCTACCCACATACACATCTCATGACCGTTAAATAATGTTCAGTTATCTTCTACTATTATTTGTGAAACTGAATTGCACGCAACTGGCATGGTATGCATCTTTATTAGAATCGTATGAATAATGCATAACTTCCAAACTATAAAGAATTCCATCACCATTGGGAAGTGAAAACGTGACAAAGCAAAATAGTATGAAAGTTAATGCAAATGTGGACTGTTATGTGAAGTTTGAAACAATGTCACCGGACACAGACACGGGGCACGGGGCTTTACAATGTATTGAGGGCACACGTGTGCGGAAACAGTCATCAGTGGAGAAAAGTAACCCGTCAAAAATTTCCTGATCCGCTGTTCCTGACACAGAAAAATGAACATTTTAGACGGCTATTAGTGAAAACAATAAGCGAAATTATTGTTTTGTTTTACCTCAAACTTACAGGTCAACCTAACCAGAAAGTAGATTCTATGTCTTTCGCGTTAAGATAGCGTTACGAGTCAATTAATATAAAAATGCAAAATCCGTCGGAAGGTCATGTTGTCTATCGGCTGTCAAATATCTGTGATTTTCTATGGCTTCTCTATGCATGTCGTGTGTTAAATGCATTAATTACGGTAACCGACGAGTTCATCAGAAATCAATTCATCGAAAGCAAATTCATCGAAAACGAGTTAATCGAAACCGAGTTCATCGAAAATCAATTCATCGGAAGCAAATTCATCGAAAACGAGTTCATCGAAAATCAATTCATCGAATGATCAATTCATCGAATCGCCGATTCATCGAAAAACATTTTTTTTGTAGATATTAGAGCTGTCAAAATTAAATACCCAAAAAGGTCTGTTTAACTGAGTTAAATGTGTTTAGCAACTGTCAGTTTCGTAGTACAATGTAAAATTTATAGGTTATCTCTTCGATTTCCGATTGTCTGATACTGCAAAATAGGGATATCTAAGGAACGGTTACCAGACAACTCATAATGAAACCAACTCATAAAGGTCATTAAGAGTGATGATAAAAAAATATTTAAAAATTGGTTAAATAGGTTAAGTTAGGTTAGGTTAGGTTAGGTTAGTTTAGGTTGACCAATGCTTTTTTAACTTCTCGGTCCGCTAGGCATTTCTCTCAAATATCAACAAAATATATTTTTTCGATGAATTGGCGATTCGATGAATTGGTTTTCGATGAATTGATTTTCGATGAATTGGTTTTCGATGAACTCGTTTTCGATGAATTGGCTTTCGATTAATTGATTTTCGATGAATTGATTTTCGATGAATTCGTTTTCGATGAACTCGTCGTGAACCATTAATTACCTACACGAATTAATATTAAAACTACTTATAACTAAGAGTTGATTTTGTGTTGTCATGGAACCGGTTCTAACATATCAATCAAGATAGAGTATCAATTTCATTCGTGTACTGATTTATTTACCGGAGGGCTTTGCTCATTCATACAATTTCAAGTCTAAAAATTCCATTATCATATTCATGAAACACAATTAGACTGGAATATTTATGATATCATATTTATTATACTACAAGATAAAATAAGATAATATGATAAATGAAAAAATTCGTACATACGTGAAACGTACAATCAACATGGCAGTATAATTTCATTAATTTTAAAGCCTCCATGGTCGAGGGGTAAGGCTCTCGACTAGCAATCCGAAGGTAGCGGATTCAAATCCCGGCGTGCGCAAATATTTGTAAGAAATTAATTTGTGTTGTTTCACAATTACTTAATTAATAAAAAATAACTTCCAGATTGAAAGATACTCTCAATATCGCCCTGGTGTAAGACCACCATTCAGAATTTTAAAAAAATTGCTAGAAATGGCTTTAGCCGTGTTTGGTGGCTAGATCTGAATAGCCAGGCACTTCCCATCTTTTTCCCCCATCTCCTTCCCTTCCCCACCACCTTCAACCTCACAAAATACCGCAATTGGGGTTGCCGTAGTCTTACTCAATGCGGGAGCAGTTGAGAATCTTGTGCGGTATTCACCTAAAAAAATTAAGATCTACAGAGTACTCCCAAAAAATAGTGGAACACTCCTTTAAGGGCCCGCAAGCCGGATTTGTACCAATTTATTACATATTTCCCTTAAACACGGTAAGTTTTAAAGCTCTTAAAAAAATACATGTTATTCTTGAAGATAATATATAGACTGCCCGCGCCGAAACTCAAATTAGATAAAATTCCCTCGATCGAAAAATCGCCAAGTATGCTCCAAAAATTATCATTAACACGTTTGTTTCAGTTATTTTACAAGTTATATGTATGAAAAAAAATTTAAATGTTTCTTTAAGTGCTGTTTAAGATAATGCCCGCGAGATTTTTGCTAAATTTTAAACGAGTCATGTTTTATTAAACATTTCCGCAATTTTCGCATCGATTTTGTCACTGTAAATGTTAGCGCTCTCCTCTAACATTCGTAATTTCGTATCTCTTCATCTTCTTCTTTTCGGGCCCGGTTGCAGAGCCTCAAGGGGAGGGGGAATCTTTGAAAAATACTTGTTTTCAAACCAGGGTACTTAGCATGGTCGACGATATGGATTTTATCGAAAATGTTGGTAACTTGTCATCGCTCCCGAGCACGACTGCAGGCCGCTAACAAACAAAAAACAGTTCACAACGACTAAGGGTTTCTAATTTATTTGATCTGAACCATTATTTGTTCTTCTTCAAATTTCGCAAAATTACTTTGTGGCAAAGATATTGAAATATAAGTAGATGTGCTATCTGTTGTTTTTACTATGTGGGTCTGCGCTTCCGGGTGTCGCCGATATTGTTTACCAAATAACAAATAAACTAAAAGAACAAATAATTAACGAATAAACCAAACGAACGTTAAACTAAATGAACGAATTCTTTCCTTATTCAAAATATATTGTTAACCAATATTAATGCACAATTTCAAAAAATCAACGAAATGAACAAATTCTTTTTGTATGAAAACTACGCTAATTAGCGCGTAGTCCGGCGACAGTTGCGCGGACACCGTAGCATATCTCTTCTGTATTAGAATATCTTTGCTTTGTGGCATCATTAATTATATAATTAGGTATAATTTTTTTTTATTTTTTTATTATTTCATTTATTTTTCTTTATCCTAACATATCCTGATGAAGATAACATTGTTATCGAAACATGTAGATATTGTTTATAATATAGTAGTTTAAACAAAGTGATATGTTATTCGTTCATATGAAGCGGATACTTTGTGATGCGACATTATTAATTTAAAATAAAACAATAACTTTGTAAACACCACTTTTATTTTATATACTTAATGCCGACCGGGTTTCGCTACAACCGTAGCTTCATCAGGGCAGTATAATTCTCTACAAGCTTCATCAGGGCAGTAGAATTCTCTACTGTAGAGAATTATACTGCCCTGATGAAGCTACGGTTGTAGCGAAACCCGGTCAGCATAAAGTATATAAAATAAAAGTGGTGTTTACAAAGTTATTGTTTTATTTTAAATTGATATGTTATTCATTATATATTATTTGTTCGTTAGCGGCCTGCAGTCGAGCTCGGGAGAGATGACAAGTTACCGACATTTTCGATAAAACCAATGTCGATCGACCATGCCAGGTACCCAGACCGAGAGAGGTATCGTTTACATACTGCGATTTCATTCATGCTGAATCGAACGAGATCACTCCCAAGTCCATAGCAGCAATATTTGGTGAGATAATACAGATTTTAGAGTATTTTACCTGTACTATAAAGGGTGAATTCGCAATCGCCACGTGGCAGGCACAACAATGAATATACGCTACGATATTCATTCTAAAAATGAATAAATAATCCACTGCGGTGTACCCAGCTTCTCTAGGGAATAGATCACACTAATTTTAGCAGCATACCGAAATGTTTCAGCAGTTCGGAGTGATTCATGTCATCTGTTTCGGGAATTCCTGAAATAGTCGGTGCATTTTACTCCCACAGGTTTGCAGAATTTCATGGCCACGAAATTGTTGATGAAAATGGATGAAATCGTTTGCGAAATAAAGCATTCGAAATAAAAAGCAATCTGTGCATGATTCCGGACTACTGAAATGTTAAATAAAAAATAAAAGATTGAAAAAAATTGTTTCGATCAGTCGAAAACTGAAATTTTAAAGTAAAATATTGTTCGTTTACATTTATATCAATAAACAAAAATTTTAACAAAACAAAAAAACGACTTCTAAAAATGCACTAAAAAGTAAAAAAATAATTTCGTATTCTTCTACAACTTTATAATCAACTTACCTTTTCTACTCATCAATATGTACGTACGATTGTTATTTTTGGAGTCGGTGTCGGCGGGAGAGG
Source organism: Limnephilus marmoratus (assembly GCA_917880885.1). Lineage (NCBI taxonomy): Eukaryota > Metazoa > Arthropoda > Insecta > Trichoptera > Limnephilidae > Limnephilus > Limnephilus marmoratus. The sequence goes on along the minus strand of OU862921.1, from coordinate 18,564,694 downwards.
AGCTGTCAAGTGAACACGCCGGGCCGCGGGTACCTTGGTTGACACCGACTCCAAAAATAACAATCGTACCTACATATTGATGAGTAGAAAAGGTAAGTTGATTATAAAGTTGTAGAAGAATACGAAATTATTTTTTTACTTTTTAGTGCATTTTTTGAAGTCGTTTTTTTGTTTTGTTAAAATTTTTGTTTATTTTTTAATTTTTAGTGAATCTGAAGTACACTAACTATTTCGATTAAGATTCGGCCGAGTATCGTAAATTTGTTCTTCAGAATTGGAGAGTTCCGTTACTTTGTCATGGATCCCATAATCAGAACCTAACCAAACTCCCATCAAACTACCCTTGAAGTACATCCTTTCCAATAAAAAAAGAATTATGGAAATCGGTTGGCGTGATATTGAGTTATTCGTCCATTTGTCGCGCACATACTTGATGCAAATTTAAGACTTATATGATTTTCTCATGGATGCCATTGTCAGAACTGGACCAAATTAAAATGGGACCACACCGGAAGCACCAGCTTTCAAATAAAAAAAGAATCATCAATATCGGTTCACCCAGGCGAAAGTTCTGAGGTAACAAACATAAAAGAAAAAAAAAAAAAGAAAAAAATACAGTCGAATTGAGAACCTTCTCCTTTTCGAAGTCGTTTAATAAAGGTAAATGTATTTGGCGAAGAAAACTTGGCAATGCAGATAAATTAATGTTTTTTTTAAAGATGGGCGAATAGCTCAGTAGATTAGAGTAATCGTCCGGAAGCTTTCGGTGTTAGGAGATTTACTAAATATTTAATAATCATATTATTCCGTCCCCACAACCAGACAGTGGCGGCTCGTGACTTTTAAAGTGAGATAGAGTACCTACTAAGATTTAAAAATACAACTTCATTGATGTTGTTGTGGTTGAAAGTGCTTTGTATGGAGATTGTAGGGATTCTTTCCATGGTGATATGGTCCTAGAAATTCGTCATCCAAAAAATTGAAATTTGAAAAAAAAAAACATTTTCAGCAAAAACAACTTCAATAAAGTTATATTTTACAATCTAGTTCAAATAAAAGTGACGAGCATATCAGACCAGGATATCTAGCATGGTCGATCGATATAGGTTTTATCGATAATGTCGGTAACTTGTCATTGCTCCCGAGGACGACTGCAAAGAGCTAATTAATAAACAACAGTTAATAACGACTAAGGACGGGTTGTTCAAAATTTTTTTATCGACTAACCAAATTTTTAAGTTAATTTTCAAATACTGTGTAAATTCTATTAGAGTTCTGTTATCATATCATTATGGGCCAGTTGCTTCACAAAACTCAAATTAAATTAACTTTAACCGAATTTGAAAAATAAATAAAAAAATTTGAGGAAATGTAAAAATTTTTTTAAACAACCCGCCCAAAGAGCTGTTAATTTATTTGATGTGAACCATTGTTTGTTCGTTGGTGGTCTGCAGTCGTGCTCGGGAACGATGACAAGTTGCCGACACTATCGATAAATCCTTTATCGATCGACCGTGCTAGGTACACTGGCGGGTAGCAAATAGGAACCAAAACGTATTCCATCATATTTCTTAGTTTATCATTACTTGAGTTGATTTGCATAGTTAAGATGTTGAGCATTACCCCTTCATCTAACGTAACTTCATAAAGAAGCTTTTTTTAAATAAGCCTTTGCATAGTAATTAATACCAATCTACATTAAATTAAAAATACACCTATTTTTTACATAATGAAAAAGATCGAAGGAAACACGTTTGTTAATACTCACAACTCATTGGGTGCTTTTGGTGTACCACTTCTCATCAACGTCGAGGACAAGTCATCGTTACTATCCTCCACGTGGCCATTGGTCGAACCACGTGCATTGTCACGTGCACACACGCACTGTCGGTGATCAACCGACATTTTCACTATATTATTATTAAACAACAGTTTCTAAATGTTTTATTTTTAATATTGTCAATAATGATTGTGTTTCACTTCATGCACAAATTTCAAAACGAGTTTTTCTTTCCGTCATTCCAAGTTTTCACATCTAGAAAATTGTAAAATTAAGCTAGTTTAGTAAAATGTCATGAAACTTACGATTGATTTTTGATGTCACTGTTACTAACGACATGGTACCTACCCTAACCATATAGAAGTTAAACATTTCTATAAAATACTAACGACATAAATTTAGAAGTAAATATTACTGATTAACGCTACATAAATACAATTAATTTAAGAGACGGGTATGGGCATCGCCGCCCCGGGAACCTTTCATTAGATAACCAACACCTCTGCTTTAGATCACCTCAAGTGTCTCGGTACGTTTGGTGACTTAAGACTTGCCTGGGTTCATGTGTTCAGGATTAACTAGGTCTTGACGGCGGATGCCTCTACCTTCCTACTATGTGGTGGGTCGGTTTGGAGAGACTAGTTGAAGGAGACTTTTTTTTACCACTCCACCAGGACTTTCTCAACCCGTCACCTTGCACCGCAGTAGGAGAGATGAAGTACAGATACAAAGTACAACTTCAAGATGAGGAAGCCTAGCAGAGAGTCTTGAACTCCCGCAAGAACGCGAGAGAGAAGAACATATTTGTAGGAGAACTATTAACCCCTTACTTTAAAGAGCTGCTGTGGAAGACAAAACAAAAAGCTAAAGATAATAATTATATGTATACTTGGTTCAAAAATAATAAAATCCTCACAAAAAAGAACTCTGATCATACTTCAAAAATAATAAACGTTAAACATGTCAACGACTTACAGCTCATAATCTAATTGGTTACATTATTTCTAACTGTCTACTGTATAGGTAACTCCATCTATTACAAATGGACTCACTACTAAACATTGATTTTGAACCACCCTATCATGAAGAACACATATTCAAAAATTCTCAAGATTTCAAATTATTCCACACAAATAACTCTTTAAATATAATATCCCAAAATATTAGAAGCATTCGAAAGAACTTTGACAGTTTTACAATTCTTTTACAAGACCTCGACTCCCACTTTGATATAATAATTTTAAGTGAATGCTGGACAGATGACTCTTACACCGATATCTACTTAACTGGATATTCGACATTCCATACTACTACTAAACTCAACCAAAATGATGGGATAGTTATCTTCGTAACAGAGTCGCTGAATCCCTTTATCTCTGAAATAAATTTAACGGAAGCAAACTGCATAAAAATATCACTTGGATCTGATTTATCTGTATTTGCTATTTATAGACCTCCTTGCTTTAAAAATCTTACACCTTTCTTAAATTCTCTACAAAAACTTCTGAATGATAACACAAATACCCAACAACTCATCTTAGCGGGTGATCTGAACATAAACATTCTGAATTGCAATCCTAAAACTAACGAATATCTAAGTCTTTTAAGTCATTATGGCCTTAAATCAACTATTAATTCTACCACAAGAACAAGCCTTGAGTCCAATTCTTGCATTGATCACATTTTTGCTAAAACCAAGAAAATAACCATCTCATCCATTATTCACACAACGGTCACTGATCACTACACTACTTCACTCGGCATTAGATCGAACTTCAAAAATAAAACGAAAATGCCTACAAACACCACACAACACGTTATAGACTTCAAATCACTTAGGGCAGAAATAAGTCATGAATCCTGGACTTCAACACTAAAAGAAAAAGACCCGAACAAAGCTCTAAATGCTTTCCTAATAACTATGGAAAAGTACACTAACAAGCACACTACAATAAAAACACACAAAAACAAAGCTCACAAAACATTGCAAATTAAACCATGGATCACTGCAGGGCTAGTAAAGAGTATTCACAAACGAGACACAATGCACATGAGAGTAAATAAAAACCCTTATAACTGTAAACTTAATCATGACTACTTATTATATAGAAATCTATGTAACAAATTAATTAAGCAGGCTAAATACAAATTTTATAGGAACGCAATTGAAAATGCCAGAACGGATCCAAAAAAAAACTTGGAAAGTCATTAATGAAGCAGCTTATTTAAAACCCAAGAAGAGTAATAATATCAAGAAACTGTCAATTAATGGAGAAATCCTTGAAACTAAGAACGAACCATTCAAATTAGCTAATTATATCAATTCTCATTTTTCCAACGTAGGCCTAAATCTAGCAAGCAAAATCCTCAACAATCACCACACTGCAAAAAAACTTTCATCTAAACTCAGCCCTACCAAGCAACCATTACACTCTTTTAATATATATAAACTCAATAAAACAGAAATTTCCGACCTTATTTTATCTCTCAAACCACATTGCGCTCCGGGCCCGGACAAAATCTCAAACCAAATTCTGATTGATCTGCGAGAATTTATTGTTATACCTCTTCTACACATATTCAATCAAAGCTTCAGCCAAGGGATTGTCCCGGATAAACTAAAAATTGCCATTATAACTCCAATTCATAAGTCAGGGGACAAAACTCTAATTTCTAACTACAGACCTATCTCACTATTAAATTCATTATCGAAAGTTTTGGAAAAAGCAATGAAAAAAAGGCTAATATCCTACCTCGATAAACACAACTTACTCTCAGAATGTCAATTCGGTTTTCGAGCTAAAATGAGCACAGAGCAGGCTATATCCGAATTAACTGATTACATTGTCAAAAATACAGATGAAGGATCCAAAGTCATCGGAGTTTTTCTAGATCTGGCTAAGGCTTTTGATACTATCTCTCATGACATTCTGTACGAAAAACTTAAAAATAATGGTATCAACGGTCCGCCGCTCGAATGGTTTATTAGCTATACTAAAAATAGAAAACAAATAGTTGAACTTAATAAATGCTACAGTGATCCGGAAGAAATCAAGTATGGCGTCCCTCAAGGTAGTGTACTTGGTCCCCTTCTATTTCTCATTTACATAAATGAACTAACCGATATTAAAATGACATCTATCGACTACAAGGTAATCAGTTACGCTGATGACACGGTAATTCTATTCAAAGCTCCGAGTTGGGAAAAGGCATTCAAAAGTGCGGAAACTGGTATGTTAGAAATAAAAACTTGGCTGGACAAAAATCTACTTACCTTAAACATCACCAAAACAAAATATTTAACATTCAGCAAAACCACTACCGGGCAACCAAAATTCTCTCCGCCTTTATACCTTCACCCTGATATTACCTCAAATCCCTCAAACCACAACTGCGAAAAAATAGAACATACTGATAATATCAAGTATCTAGGCTTAATAGTGGACAGTAAATTAAACTGGGAACTTCATATCAACTTACTAATTAAAAAAATCCGTAAACTAACATTTATTTTTAAAACTATTAGAAACATTATGTCACTAAAACAACTAAAAAATGTTTACTACGCTCTTTGTCAAAGCCTTCTAACTTATGGAATTTCTGCTTGGGGGGGAGCTGCCGACAAGTACATTAAACCGCTTAACACAACTCATAAAACATTAATTAGGAGCATGTTCAAAAAACCTTATCTTCACCCAACGGAAAACATACTTATTACTAATAACATACTAGATATCAGGAAGCTGTTCATTAAAAAGATCATACAAATAAACTGCGTAAATTCCTCACCATGCCACATATCTCACCCGAAAAACACAAGAGCTAAATCGTGTAACCTACTTCTAGTGCCTAAAACTAAATCAACTTTTGCCCAAAAGCACGAATCTTACCTCGCACCTCACATTTTCAACACCTTCCTAAAAGAAACCACCTACTGTACCACAAAAAACAACCTAAACTGGTTGTACAAACATTTCAATACATGGTTACTATACAAAAAAAGGGCAAGCATCACTAAGTTATTCGTAATCTCATATTAGTCTTTAATCCTCACTCTTTATTTACTTATATGTGTTGGTTACTTATAGAATTTTTATCTTAATTATTAATACTGCTTTTGTTTTACGAATGCTTATATTATTATTACCTCATATGTATATTATTTTGTTGAAATCTTATAGTTCTAGATTTAGACGATAGCATTACTATTTGTATTCATTTTGTTGATATTTAATAGATCTAGATTTAGATGTATATCTGATGAATTTTTGGTTTTATGGAAATTTGTTAATTCCTTGATAACTGTATTTCAACTCCCAATAATTCTTATTTGATTATATGTATTTATGTTTTAATATGTATCTATGAGTTCGATTATGTACACGTATGCGAATACCTGTGTGTAAGTATGTGCGCATATGCGTGTATGTGTGTATGAACATAATTGTGTTTATGTATGTATATATATGTAAATGTATATGTATCTAAGTTTATGTATATATATATATATATGTACCCGCCTCGGAACAGACTTAGTCTAGTGAGGCGGGCTACTAACTTGTGTGTATTGATTATTATTACAATAAACGCCCGGGTTGCCGGCATTAAATAAAAAAAAAAAAAAATTCAAACGTCCGTCACTCTTGGACAAACTGACCCCCTGATTCCTACTAACCCCTCATATCTTTTTCTTTCCCAGATTTCCTATCCTTCCCTTCCATAAAAAGACCTTCCATACATCATCCCCTAAGATGACATAGGCCCTATTTTCCTCAGGGCCTCCTGTGTGGAGCTAATGTAAAAAAGGAGAGGTTCCCGGGTTCATTCGCTGATTAATTGGTCTTGGCGGCGAATGCATCTGCCCCCCTACTGTGTGGCGGGCTGGATTTGGAGACACTGGTTGAGGGAGACCTTTTTACCTCTCCAGCAGGACTCTCTCAACCCCTCTTGCACCGCAGTGGGAGAAATAAATTCAAACGTCCGTCAGTCTTGGACACACTGACCTCCAGATTCCTACACACCCCCTTCATAATATTTTCCTTCCCAGAACTTCCTCTCCTTCATTTTTTTTAAAAAGACCACCACACATTGGCCCTGAGGGAAATTATTTTTCTCAGGGTCTCCTGTGTGGAGCTAATGTAAAAAAAGATGTTCAATGTGAACATTTTACTACAGAACATAGCCAATACGATTGTTCAACATTACGTTTCGTGTTATACATTGTCACTACCGACATAGAATATTTACTGCAAATGTTACGTGAAACGGATGATCTATAAATGAAGGTGGATATCCAGAACAAGATTCTTAGATATTTTAAGGCAAAAAGTAGAAAATACGGATGATCAATATCAAAATCCCTTGGGACGTGTTCGGAAAAATTCCATCAAAGATGTTCAATATAAAAAGGTCGACTGAAATCAAAATCATAAATAAGAGATTTTAAAAATCGTACCCACAACCAGGGCTGGGCAGTGTTTGAATTACGTGTAATTGAAATACAAATACGTATTTTGTATTTGTATTTCAATTACTTCCTAAAAATGTATTTTGTAATTGGTATTTCAATTACCTGCTGCTGAGGTATTTTGTGATTTGTATTTCAAATACTTACGACTTCAAAATACATTTTCAAATAAATTTAGCAATCGCGATAATGATAATGAAAAATAAGCTGACATAGACAGACTAAAAAAACTACAATCCTGTACTATTGTCCTATTTTCCTAAGCTATAGCACTCTTACTAATGATTTATTAATTTGTAGTTTTCCTATCATTGCTTTATAATGTACTGTACATTTTTTTATGTCATGCTAGTTATTATTATTGTCCTGTGCTATAACAGCACTGTCATTGTTGTACATTTTGTATCAAATTATATTATACTTGTCTTTGCTTTGTGTTGTACATTTTTGTATCATAGTATTAGATCAAGCACTATAGAAATAATTTGACTGAATACTAGATTATTTTTAAGTTAATTACTGTAGAGCACACTTGAAGTGAGATAACACAAAACTGCGTATATAAATGTCGTCTTTGTATATAAAAATGAATCCTTGTTTCCCCTGGTCACACCATAACTTTAGAACGACTTTACCTAGTTCATTAATTTTTTTAAAGTTTTCTGATAGTAGAAGGTTCTTGCGGAAAGAAAAATTAAGAAAATTACGCAGAAAATCGGATAATTTCAGAAAAATTAACGACTATTTTAACCTCGCACTTTTGACAGTTCGCGCGTTTGATGATGTTGAATTTAGCGGGCAGCTGTTTTTTTATAACAAAAGAATTGTCTATGGACTTTTTAAATTATAGAAATTTTAAATAGGTAACCTATGTTAGGTACCAGATTTAATTGATTGTTCTTATAATATACAAAAATGAATATTTGTAATATGTCAAAAATGAAAATTTGAATAAAAAAATCGTAATAGCTGGCACGCGAGTTGTTTGAAAACTGAATGTACTGGGAATGAATATATGGAACGCTGGAGGGGAGTTGGCGGGACGGGGGAGCGGGAGAGGGTAGGCGGGGAATGGGAACGCGGAGGGGAAGGGGATGCGGGAAGGGAACGGGAACGCACGGGAAAGGACATGCAGGGAGAAACAATTTGTTTCTTTGAATACAGCATTGCAACGCATGCCGGGAACCAGCTAGTGTTATTATAATAATTATTATTATTATCTAACACCTGAGTCCTATACCACAAAACTTTTCAAGTGGAGCGGAGACGAAATGTGTCTTCTGAACAATATGATTGGTCAATTTTTGCACGTCTCTGTTTCACTCTGTTCAGCTTTACTTCTATGGAAACGCACCCTTAGATAAGGGCACTTACGACAATTTATTGCAACCAAAGGTTCTACCAAAACCAAATGTATTTTGTATTTCGTATTTCAAATACACGACTTGAAAGTATTTTGTATTTCGTGTTTTAAATACATGCGAAAAAGTAATTTGTATTTTAATTACAGCAAAGCATGTATTTTGCCCAGCCCTGCCCACAACACACAGGAGAATGATATACGTAGTACAATTTTTTTAGTGGGTGCTTCATGTTCGTGACATGTTTAGTACCAATATTTTATTTTTATATTATTTAGACGCATCTTACTAGAAAGCAAACCCGATGATCCGGGAGTTATTTTCCTATGCCCTGATTTAAGATTTTTTATCCTTTCCTCTCATTTGTCAGAGGCCGGAAAATCGTTCCACAGCCGGGCTTTTAAGCACAATAACTAGTCGAAGAAGCGACCTGTTCTCAAGTAAAAAATGTCAACCGTGTACATATGTTGGGCGCGAGTTTGGCGTGTTTCCCGACTATGCACCGCTGCCGAAGGGATCAATGACGATAGTTCTTCGGAAATGCTAGTTCATCTCCCCATGAAATGCCGGTAGAACAAGGGTAGCATTCCACCCGATGCCTAAAGATTGTACTCTAAATATTGCAATCCGTTCGTTAAGTTAGGAGAATCCATCAAACGGACCATGCTTATCTTGACATGGTATATCACAGAAGTTTTTTTTACATAACTCCGCACAGGAGGCCCTGAAAATAATTTCCATCAAAGCCTATGTCATCTTCGGGGATGATGTATAGGTGATCTTTTTGAGAGGAAGAAGGAGTGAAAATGGGTCTTGCAGAGGGACGTAAGAAACAGAGGGGACGGAAAATCATTCGGTCATAGAAACGACAGGTAAATGAATCGTAGAAACGACCTGTTCTTAAATGAAAAATGTCAACCATGTACAAATTTTAGGCGTAGGTACGATTGGCGTGCTTTCCGACTATGTACCAGAGCCCAAGGAATCAATGACGCTCGGTGCATCTTCTGTTGAAATACCTGTAGGACAAGGTCAGCATTCTCATCTGCCTGTGATCTGATTGATTCATTATAATTATTTAAGTTAGTTATTTTATTTAATTATAATTAAAATAACTAACTCACATTATTCCTACTAATATCTTGGTACCCTTGCTATCATAAAACATACACTGATTAAATTATATTCTAAAAATAAAACAAACACTTTGTATTATTAACCACCTCCGTAGTCCAGTGGCTAAGACTCTTGACTCACATTCCGGAGGTCGCGGGTTCGAACCCGGCATGCGCAAATAAATTTTATTTGATTAATTTGTGTTATTTCACAATTAATTCATTTAAAATAATATATAGTAGGTATATTTGCGGCATGTTCCAGAGTGGAAGATACTATCAGTATCGCCCTGGTGTAAGACCACCATTCAGAATTGAAACGTTGCTTGAAAATGGCTTTAGCCGTGTTTAGTGACCAGATCTGAATAGCCAGGTACTTCCCAACCTTCCTCTTCCCCACCTCCTTCCCCTCCCCACTACCTTCAGCCTCACAACATACCCCAATTGGGGATGCCATAGTCTCACTGGCTCCAGACGGGAGCAGTTGAGATTCTTGTGCGGTATTCACTGTAAAAAAAAAAAAAAAAAACCTTTGTATTTAACCATTTAAATTATATTCGATGGTCTCTTCAAGATCGATACAATAATAACAAACTTTAATACTTATGTATAGATTACCTAAGTACATACTTTTATTTTTCCGTGTGTACTATTTATCGCTCTGTTAATTTTGCTACGTTCTTTAAAACTTGCTTTAGAACAAACTATTATGTTTAAGTTAATAACAAAATCAATATTAAAAGAATTTGGCATTCTCAGACTATAAAAATATTACCATTTGTTATTTCGAATACTGGCATTATACCTAGGTCTCTCATTCAAAATTTAGGCATTTTAGATTTGTCAAAGAATTTATATATAAAAATGCAAAAATCAGTCATTTTAAATACATGTAGGATTACAAAATATTTTCTAAATATTTATTTTGAGGGATCAGAAGGATTTATAGGTTCAATTAGGAATTCCACAGAGCCGAACCCTCTGATTTGAAAATATCTGGAGTCGGTGAATTATTTTCCCATTTGGTCTCTGGTAGGTTGACATGTTGTTCTTGTATTTATAATACTTATATAGTGCAATTGAATAGCGTGGATTGACTAGATGATCATTTGAGAAAGTGTGTGAAAGGTTTTAGTTTTTCCTGTGGGGAAAAATTGAAAAATCTACTACTTTCATAGAAGATTAAGCACTTCTGTTTTACCATTATTATACTAAACTTATTTACTCCTTTGCACAACTTTTCGTGATAATGAAACTGCATACCTACATATTGAACCTGCTTATATCCTTAATGTTCAGTTTATTGTTATAAACCACATACTTATAATTATACTCCTGAATAACTTATGTATCTGTAATAACGTGATATTGTAAAAGCCTTGAAGTGGTTAATAAATAAATAAATTACTATCTAATAAACTACTACTAACTAGCTTTTAGTCATTGTATTATTTATTACTCGTTGACAATTTTTAATCTTTATTAACAACCTTTACTTTTGATGAAAAACTCCACCAGCCCATTTTCTTTTTTAATAAGACCGATGAGCTTTTTGTTGGAAAGTTCCTCGGTGAATTTTGTTTATCAAGAAAAAGCTTTGTATCTTTTCACGCTGAAAGAACCTTTCTAAGAATATTTTTTTAGGAAAATACATTGTTGAAGCTGGTTCATATTGGGATAATAAAATCATCGCTTTTAATTAAATTAATTTTTCATTACACATTATCCGTACGGCGATTCAACTTTGTACTAAATTACAACTTTTCGTTGAAATTTTCGTAGAATATCAATTATTAACCTACTCACAGTTATTTTACACATACAACTTTTTTGTGTGAATACTGCGCAAGTCTCAACTGCTCCCAACCGCATGGAGCCAGTAAGAATAGGATGATGGATGTTGATGGATTGAAGGTAGTGGGAAAAAATTCGTGGGGAAGCACCTGGCTATTCAGACCTGGTCATCAAAACACGGCTAAAACCATTTCAAGCAACGCCTAGATTCTGAACGGTGGTATTTCTCTAGGATGATACCGAGAGCATCTTCGTGAGTTTCACCTGGACGGTAATGTATTCAAACAAAAAATGAACTAAACACCACTATTACATTTTTTTTATTTAAAAAATTATAAACTTTTTCGAATTACGAATAATCTAAAAAAATGTTTAAATACTTCCTTGGTCCACGTTCCAAAAAATCAGAGTGTGCAATTCACATACGGAAAAAGTGAAACGTTCAGAAAACTAAAGTAGACAAAAGTGGGCTACGAAGCACCGCATAAAGAGGAGACTGTTAGGCTACGAAACACCGCACAAAGAGGAGACCGATTATAGTATCTTATTCTCTCGCAGGCTAAAGCATACATATGTATATGTTTGTCTCTTTTAATGTTTCGTTACTCCTGATTTTAACACACATTCGCCTTAGAGATCTCTTTTCCACTAAAATTAGTCAACTGTTGTCTTCCATTTGTCAATTCCATGGCTCACTGCCAAATACCAGAACTCCTATCATTAAAATTACATTTGGAATAAACGTCGTTTATAACCTGTTCACGGAAAAGGAATAATTTTCAAAGACAAAACGAATAACTTAGACACAAAATGCATTAGAAAGTAAATATTACAAATCTTAAGCAATAATATCGCTATTAAAATAATTGGATTTGAATCTGAATAAATTTTTGGCCACTGTACTCTACTGTAATTCAATGTACCTACTCGTACCTACGAGATAATTGCGTACAAATTAAAAGCACCATTGATGAACGAGCGATACAATTAACAGAATGTATAAGACACCTGAAAATTTAATTCAAAACTATTTCCCACACATACATTACGGATAATTCTTGTATCCTCTCTATTAGCTTGTTTTAAAAATGACTCCTCACAAATTTATCCATTTTCATTCAGTTACCAGTACCTACCAACCAATTTACTAGCCGGTTTCGAACTAGTTTCGACATCTTATGAGGAAACCCGATCGCCGAGAAATTTAAACAATAGGTATTTTACCAAACTGTTATTGTCACTGTTTCTCTTACACCTACGAATACTGAGCGAAAGGGACAACTGCACCTCAGGCTGACAATACCTAAATAAAATCATCAAAATCAAGATTTTGTGTTCGTCATTTTTCTCATCCAAAGCAGGACCGATTTTTAAGATATTTTTACTAACTGTATTAGAAGAAAATACTCTATATCCGTACGTCTTGCTTTAAAAATTACATTGTCTAATTTACATATATATTGAACGTCTGTTGATCGTGTTCAAAGCAGGCAATTTTAACGATTTATGGAGGGTTCTAACGCCCATAAGAAGTAACTTATCAAAAAAGTAAAACGTACCGACACGCTATAGGTCGATATCTATAATATAACAAAAAATATTTGCAGTAGTATCGAAATCCAGAGAGGAAATTGGGGAATACGTTTGTATGAACAAAACGTCGCTCGATGTCCTCATAATTATATTTGGAAATTAGAAAAACTTGGTATACGTGGCAATATATTAGCCTGGTTTGAAAGCTATCTTACTGGAAGACAACAAATTGTTAGAATAAAATCCTCTCTGCGGGAAATAATTTATGCAACAAGTGGAGTTCCACAGGGTTCACACCTTGGTCCAATCTTATTTATCTTGTTTATAAATGATCTTACAAAAATATTTTATGATGTAATCATTTTACTTTTTGCTGATGACCTCAAAATTTTTAGAATTATTCAAAATATTCACCATTGCAACATTCTTCAAGATAATATCAATAAATTATTAATTTGGTGTAATGAAAATAGACTTTACCTAAATATCTCAAAATGTCAAATAGTTAGATTTTTTCGAATAAAAAATCCAGTGATTTATAATTACAACATTGATAACAATGCCCTTCAGACATTAACACAAATTAAAGACTTAGGCATCACTTTTCAATCAAATCTTTCATTTGTTAACCACATAACAGAAATCTCTAATAAGGGCTTAAAAATGTTGGGATTTATAACTAGGCTTACTAGAAATTTTAACAATATAAAGTGTATTAAACTGTTATATTTTGCCTATGTTAGAAGTCAACTTGAGTACAATTCTCCCGTCTGGAATCCACATTATAGTATACATGTTCAAGCTATTGAAAGAATTCAAAACAAATTCTTACGTTTTCTAAATTTTAAAATGGGTATTCCAGCAAATATGTTGAACTACAACACTATTTTAAATGATTTAAATATGCTCAAATTGTCCGACAGAAGAATTTTCTCTGACTTGGTATTTCTATAAAAAATTCTAAATGATTTAGTTGATAGTCCGGTATTGCTAGAATTGATAAGCTTCCGGATTCCACTACGTAATACTAGAAGTCAAGATTTATTTCAGTGTAGAAATTCTGGAACTAACTACCATATGTATTCTTCTTTGCCCAGAATACTAATGGAGGGAAACAATTATACCAAGTCAGTGAACATCTTCAATTTATGTTTAAACAAATATAAAATATTGTTACTGAGACAGTTCAGTTATGTACATTGAATGCTTTGTATTTTCTTATTATTCATATGTAATGTAAAAGCCCCGAAAAAGGGCGTTAATCAATAAATAAATAAATAAGACTCAGTGAGCGTTTAAAAATATGAAGATGTTGGTTTAAAAAGGAGATAAAATGTAAATACGAATGTTAGAGGGAGCGCGCACACAGACAAAAATAATATTTAATACAAATTAGACAATGTATTTTTTAAAAAAAAGCAAAACGTACAAACATAAGAGTATTTATTTATTCTAAAACATTTAGTAAAAAATCTGAAAAACAGCCATTTTTTTGGAGTAGAAAAATGAGGAATATAAAACATTGATTTTGATGATTTTATTTAGGTATTATCAGCCTGAGGTGAGGTTGTCCCTTTCGCTCAGTATTCAGGGGAGTACGACACCAACAGTTTGGTGAAATACCTAATGTTCAAATTTCTCGGCGACCGGGTTTCATCTTAAGTAACTACACAGAATTTCCAGTTCAACAACGTCTAGATTCAATTAAATTTGATCAGCTTTTAAATAGTTTTGATTTCAACACAGGTAGACACAAATTTCAAACCAGACCGCGCAAAACTATAGTTTATTTATTGCTTCAGCACAAGAGTCTCTGGTTTATAGTGTGGAAATCAATGATGTTTGTTTTCTCTCCTTTAATTTAACTGATAGCAACACTGGCGCGGCGGTCTGGCCAACATAAATTTTATCCAATTGAATTGAGTGTGACATAGGCTTGATTGTTCGATTCGATGTACCTTTTTAACCTCTGTCCCCTCTGTGCTCTATGGCAACACCAGTTGACCTTCTGTCATTACTAAATTATTCAATTGCTTTACACACTTAATACTTTGCGAATCCTGTTTGATAATAATCGACCGTGTGAACCCGGTAATAAAATAATCAAATTAGGACTAAATTACTCAATTGCTTTACACACTTAACACTTTGTGAATCCTGTTTCATCATTTCATGACCGTGTGAACCCGGTAATAAAATAATCAAAACAGGACTAAATTACTCAATTTCTTTACACACTTAACACTTTGTGAATCCTGTTTGATAATAATGGACCGTGTGAACCCGGTAATAAAATAATCAAAACTGGACTAAATTACTTAATTTCTTTACACACTTAACACTTTGTGAATCCTGTTTGATAATAATGGACCGTGTGAACCCGGTCATAAATTATCAAAACAGGACTAAATTACTCAATCGCTTTACAGACTCACTTGTGGATCCTGTTTGATAATAATCGACCGTGTAAACCTGGTAATCTGTGGCTTGTCATTAAAGTAGTAGGTATCATGGATGGTTTCATGGTGCTTTCACACAAACGAAGTATTGAATTCCGTAAGTATAAACTTAAACTTTAGGTTGCACAGTTTACACCCGCGCTGTGCAAGCGGGTTCCCTACAGAACGTTGGACCTTATAATAAAATAATCAAAACAGGACTAAATTACTCAATTGCTTTATAGACTTAACATTTCGTGAATCCTGTTTGATAATAATCGACCGTATGAACCCGGTAGGTAATAAAAGAATCAAAACAGGACTTGGGTAGCCATTTGAGAATATCGAACTAGTTGCGGTCAATCACTGATCAAATAAAGGATAGACTAACTAACTAATACCATCAATACATTTAGTAGACGGAGAGGATGAAAAGGGAAACAAATAGTATGTTGAATAACTTTTCTAGACTACGAATCTGGAGGGCGCGGGTTCGAATCCCGGCGCGCGCAGGTAAACGTTATTTAATTAAACCATTTCACATTTAACTCCGGTGTCGCGATTCACGATTATACGGTATCCGGAAACAAGTTGTATTAAAACTAAATTGGTGAAACTAAATCACATAGAGACCAACTAACCAATTTTTTTTCTTGATTTCGAATATTATTTTTTTATTGCTTCTATTTTTTATCGGCAATTAAAAGGTTCAAAAACTTTTGAAATCGGGTCTACATTTCGATGCATTAAGGCAACTGACAGCTGACCTCGTAGCACCAATCTTTTTTCAAACTCGACTTAAAGCATCAATTTTGGACTCGAAAACCAAAACGAAATCTCAAATCAAAAAAAGTAATGTAGTTTCACCAGGTACATTTAAATTCAAAAGACAAATTATAATTATAACCAAAGGAACAATAAGAAAAAGGAATTTAAGATCGGGAGTGAAAAAAGTATAAACCGAGTAGATAAATACATAGATTCTACTCGATTTAAAACTTTACACGCCTCCAATATAGAAAAAATAACCGTCAAAACTGAGCACCTACAAACATGTCCAAATATTTGCAATAAAATGAAAAGCTTGGTTTGTTAATAAATTCAGTAACACACATAACTAGTTCGTTATAACTTCTGTTCATGTGAACCAGCAGTATAAAGTTTGGTTTGTTTTGAAAAATTCCGCAGTGCCCTTAAAAAGACGATTTCGAAAATATTACGAGTGCATAAATAAATATATTTCTATTTTTGATAATACAATAAAACTTTGAAAACTTGCGTTGGAAATTCAAAATACATAATAACAAATAGCAAAGCAATGTTACTGCCTGTAAATTTAATTTATTTTTTAATACAATTACGGCACAATGCAATAAATTGCAATTTTATATAAAAACAAAATGATTCACATGCAATTTACGTGACTAATTCATCTAGAAACGATATTAATATTAATTAGGTTGCTTTAATCCATATATCAAACATGAAAAAAAGTTTAAACTGAATTTTCACTTCGCAATAAATACATTCGTAAAGAAAAACCTTTTAAGATTTAATTTATACCCGATTTTGTTCAAGTTAGAGGTAAAATTACTAATTACTCAACAAATCAATTGACTCACAATAATATTGATGATTTCATCATTATGTTATATATGCTAATAACAAACTTAGAAAAGTTTAAATTGAATTTTCACTTCGCACTAAACATATTCTGCACTAAGTTTAATTGAATCATTATTTCGTACAGTTAAAAGTTAAATTATGTCTGGTTAAACAAACGAATTGACGCAGTACGCGTAATAATATAATTATGTTGTTTCCATCATTACACATCAGAAGGTAAAGTTTAAATTGAATTTAAAATCCACATAACACATTCGTGTAGGAACTCTTGTGACATTTAAGGTTTAATTTATTCCTGATTTCGTATGTTTAAAGTTGAACTGACTGTTAAAACAACCGGATTGTTAATTCAAGATCGAGGATAGATATATATAAATTCAAGAGTCGCGTACGTAACCACTTCACTGTACAACCGGCGTACTCGCGAATGCCTCGCTAACTAACAATCAACACAGCCTGAGTCTACTCGGGTCGCAAATATTCCACAATTCAGAGTCTACAATCCTCAGTCCACAGGCCACATGGGAGGAGGTAGCACTGCGGGGTTGGCGGGGGTGGCGAGAGTTGGAACGGAAGCGTGGGTTGGGAGGGTCCTTGAACTTGGGGGTTGTTACGTCACAATGGCGCTACATCCGGTGCGAAAAATCGAAATTCGAATGCGGCGCGATATCAGCTGAGCGGTGTTGGAGATATTTCAATGTTTTGGACACAAAAACGGCGCTATATAAATTATCCAATGATAATTATTATTATTCAAAATTAATAGATTACTTAGTTTAACCATGGTAATTGTTCATGTTTAACCAAATTTATAGTTTATAAAAGACCGATATATTTCGTGAGCAATGCTCACTTCCTCAGGGTTTACTTAAAACTAATGACAACAATAGAATTAGCGGTGTTAATGGAAAGATGAGAATAGAAAGGAGGAAAGGGGGTAATATGGCATAATTTACAAAGATAACAAGTTGGGTTGGTCATTTAAAAATATTTTTTTATTATTTATAATATTTAAATTCTGTGTACGCTCTCTCTAATTTCTAAGATTTCCAAATTGTCCAAATTAACACCATTAAAATAACAATGCAGTAAGGGGCATACATTAATTACGTGAGCTTAAAAGGGGGGCGGGAAAAGAATGTACGAAGTGGCCCGAATTTGTCTCATCAAGGGGGGGTCTAGATTGAAAGAAAAACTGCTCACGTAATTATGTATGTCCCCTAACTCAATTCAACTATTAAAGTCAAAAGTGTGACTCGTCTCCAACAAATGATTGGCAAACTCCGAGAAACTATTACAGTTTACACATCTCATTGTAAATTATTGTTGTAAATTATGCCCTATTACCCCTTCCCACTCCCACCTTTCCATTGACACCGTTAAGTCTATATCTATTGTTGTACGTAATTGGTTTTAAATAAATCCAGAGTAAGTGTGCATTACTTACAAAACATTTCGGTTTTTTTTAATAAACAATAAATGCGGTTAAAACTAAGCAATCAATTAATTTTGAATTAAAACAGTGCCACAAAATAAGTTTGCTGTGTTTGAATGGGGTATACATAAATTACGTGAGCTCAAAAGGGGGGGGGGGGTCCGGCAAAATCTCACGTTACTTGAAAAGATTATACGAAGTGGCCCAAATTTATCGCACCAAGGGGGGGGTCTAGATTGGAAGAAAAACGTAATTAATGTATGTCCCCGAAGAAGTATTATTCTAACACAGCAAACAAAACATTGGTTTTTGTAAACAATAAAAGTGGTAAAAACTAAATATTTTATTAATTTGAAATTTGAAATATTATTATAGTTGTTTGTACTTGTACCAGCTGTTTTTATACAAGTGTGAGTCAGTTTGACGCATTGATGTATATAACATTATGCATATAGTACAGTGTAAGTGTATGAGTGCTCGTTATAGGATAGTTGTATGTTTCTCAGAAAGGAAAATCATTTGTAGTTAAACAGGATGTGTTCACTGTTTACGGTTGTTTAAATCGTCGAGTTTAAACGTCGAATCGCATTCGTTGCAAGTCATCAAATGTAAACCCATTTTTCCTTGAAACACGTTGAAAAATAATTATAAAATTATATCATATTGCGAATAATTATTGAAAGGGATATTCAATGATACGAAGTGGCCCGAATTTATCTCACCAAGGGGTGGGCCTAGATTGGAAGAAAAACTGCCACGTAATTAATATATGCCCCCGAAGAAGAAGTATTATTATTATTGTTGTTCATACTTGTACCAGCTGTTTTTAATTGTAATATGTAGACCCGACAGCGTACATATATAGTACCTAATGTGGTATATATAAGAAAAAAATATATTATTATTTTTTTATTTTATTTTTCACCAAAATAAAAATAATAAAAACTAGGAGATAACCTCGTTGTATAAAGATACAGGGCACAACTTATCGAATAATTTATGTGATAGGCTTACTGCTAACATGTACCAAGACTACCAAGAATACCGAAATAATTCGGATTAAGACCGTACCGTCGTTAAGACCGACTATCAAGAATACCGAATTAATTCGGTACTCTTGATAGTCGGTACGGTCAATAAGCTGGACGCCAGAAGGCCTACAAAGAAAAATGAAACGTCTTCAAAGTCCAAGACGTATTAAGATGGTTGCTATCAGCAGTAGATCAGACACCCGTAACCTGGGTAAATGGCCATGAAACCGCTACGGAAGAAACGGGGAGTCCCAAAATAAATATATAAAAAAACCCTCTAATCTAATATAACGATAGGTGTTTAAACCACTCAGGCCTCGACCGTATTTGTCAAAGTGTAAAAGTATTTCCGTTTTGCAATAAAATAAATGGAACATTTCTTAATGTATCCGAAAACAAAAAACTGTTTTGGAAAGGTGATGAAATACTCTTTAAAATTTTACAATTCGATATAAACATATAATTTATTAAATATAAAATTTTGGCATGCAAACATAAAAAAGTTTTTAAAATGGCACAGCTTACGTTTTTTCTAACTTAAATTACTGGCAACAAAAATAAATGAAAGCAAATACATATTTTATTAGGCAAATGTATTACAAACGTTATCATCGTCAATAATTTTTTTTGTCGTTTCAAATAAAAATAATGAAAAAAAACCCAAAAAAAAAATTTAACAAAGTTTCTTTTTTTTTTAATTACGGTCGGAAACTTTTGATTCATAAATGTGTATATTTTAATTATTTTGCGGTTAACTTTTGGATTTTAATATAAAGCGTGGTATTGTCTCTTTCTAACACCGTTAAGAAGATTTTTCTAACTATGATAAAAAGGGAGACACAACGATTTCTGTAAGACCTATATGAGTTGTTCGGAAAATCGAGCAAATAGACCTTACGGGTTAATGCCGAATAACCCCAAGTATCTACAACCAAATGATAACGAAATAGGTGCATGTAGTTTAGAACAATCGAATTGAGAACGTGTGATCTTATCAAAGTGCAGATTCAATAGATAAGTAGTTGGGCGTGGTAACTAGTAGCTATTTGGGTGGACAAGAGATAGTAGTAGAGGTCTTGGTCTTGGCATCGCTGCGGTGCCAAGCAGATTACATCTAGTTTCACTGACACAATAAATAAAAAATAAAACCACATTGTCGGCTTATTTGAACAATGATATTAAGTGCTTTTATTATTACCATGACGATTCACGATTACGGTACCGTGACGGCATAAAAAGGCAATAAAAATTATGTTCCATATCACAATAATGCTGCAGCTCTTTCAAAAGATAAGATGCAAAATGTACGTAGGCCTGTTTCCTCGAATATTGCTTTCCGCATCATCTCAACACATAGTATGCGGTCATTTATTTATTACGCAAGACGATTTAGGGGGGAGGGGGGTCGACCATGTCTTATTTTTTCTTACAAGGGGGTGCACAAAAATGCACTAAGTTAAAATTATACTTTGAAAAGGTTCGCTCGGATGCGTATAGGTAAACGATTTCCATTTCCATGGCAACGGACCCGCGCAAACAAACATTAAAACAAACCAAACATGTATTCATTTTTTCCTTTAGATTCTTACGTTATAAATATTAAACAGGGGGGGAGGGGGTCGGACTATTCTTATTTTTTCTTATAATAGGGGAGGGTCGAAAACTAGCAAAATTCGTCTTACGTAATAAATGAATGGCCCCTATTTGGACTAATCAACTGGACGATTGATGGTCCAGATTTGCTTGCATTGATAAGTTTTCAAATTCCATCACATAATATTAGAAGCTAGGATATGTTTAAGTGCAGAAATTCAGGAACTGACTACAATTATATAAATATTCAGGTTGTATCAGCCTGTACCCGAAGGATTTTACCAGCGATTACTGAGTGCGAGTATAATATTTGTAGCAAACAATGTACCGTATCATTTTGCTTTCAGATGATATATTTTTTCTATAAAAAACAACAACAAAAAAATCAATCACACGTCGCTACTGATCACATCCCTGTACGTCGCGATGGGATCGAGTGAAATGCGCGCTATTCGTGTTAGAACGAGATGTGGTGCTTATCACGCGACCCGCGGCTATTCTATACTGGAGGACTACGGGAGCACTCAGTTGCGACGCGTGATTGAAAAAAAAACTAAAATATAGTTTTTAATTGAAAAATAATATCCTCGGACAGCAAAATGATATCTACATTTTTAGTCAAAGTATGATCAGGAATCGCTGGTTAAAATCCTTCGAGTACGGGCTGTTACACCTTGTGTAAACCATTACGGGTATAAATACTAGAGCAATTTAGTTAAACAAAAACTTTATAAAAGTAATGGAAAGTTATTACATTCTTATTATGTTTATTAACTATTCCCTTGGAAAAGCAGAAAAAAGGACGTTAATTAATAAATAAATAGAGGTCGTTTAAAATCTTATTAATCAAAATAATAAATCAATAGCCTCCCCGTAAACCAGACTAAAGTTCTTGCAACTTGCAACAACCGCTAACTTAATTCCTAGACCAAAATCAAACAAAAGAAAAAAAATTATGTTTACACTACACTGGCTAGCAAATAAAACATTTTTGAATATTTAAAAAATCCAAAATGCATAAAAACACTATGACATTATGTCACCTTGATAAAAGCATTGTTTCCAAGGCAACGGTGCTTCGACAAACTCAAAACGAACTTATCACAATCGAATGACATTGCACGAAATCGCATTACCATAAAGTAAATAAAATTCCGATGAACAGATGTAAAGATAAGTTATAAAATTTTGAAAATATAATTTTTTACTATTATTTAACACTGAAATTTAAAAAAATTCCGTCAGCTAACAAAATAAACTTTTACGAGTGCAGAAAACCCGACCGCACACTTGTAAAGAAGCGAGATACTGGCATTAAACTCAGCATTTGAATATTATTTTGTAGTTTGTCTCATCACAATAAATGCATTCTGAGCAATTTAAGATAACCGTACCTTTACTGGGAAACAAATCGGTATTGAATGTTATCGGTTGGCTTTGAGATTTAATATCACAATAGAAAGCGATAAATATGAATTAAAGTAAATAGGATTGTTAATTGTCACTGTGCATAACTTAAATGTTGACGTCAATATTATATGATGAAAATAATGCAAAACTGCTGAAAATTTATAATAATTTGTATGAAATCAACTCTGAGAATTCCGTCAGGCCTGGATCATATAATATTGTGAGTAGGACAGAAAAATTCCGATTTGCATTAAAATTCAAATAAATGGAATATACTCGTATGTGAACACATCCGAAAACTAAAAACTGTTTTTTTAAATTTGATGAAATACGCTTTAAAATTGTATTAGTATAAAATAACCATTTAATTTAGTAACTACAAAATTTTTGGAATGCAAACTTTAAAAAGTTTTAAAAACGGAATACTCACGTTTTTCCTTACTAAAGTTACTACTAGGTATTGTTAATAAAAACAAACCTACATACGAGTATTTTATTATGCAAATTTATTTTGAACACAAATTTTCTTTTGAAGTGAAACTTCTACAGCCCAGCTATGATTTGGATTTCGGATGAAATGGAAATGACGATTACTGCACCTGCGACGCATTAACTGCGCTCATTGACCGCTTTCATTATGATGTCACTTTTAAAGGCTCTTATCGATTGATATGAAACGGAAATTACGCTGGTCTGCGCTCATTGGTCGCTTTGATTATGACCTCACTTTTTAAGTATTGATCGAGATTGTTTTGGTAAAGTTTCGCTTCTACCGCATGTAAACTACACTGGAATTTTTTTCCAAATTGCGGTAGAAAACTTTGGTTTCATAAAGTTGTACAGTTCAATTTTTTGTGTTTAACTTTTAGATACGAATAAAAATTAGATCATGTTTCTTACTATGATATTTCCATAAGACCTGTATGAGTTGTTCCGAAAAGCGAACAAATTAGCCCGAGGGGTTAAGAAGATGTTATCAAAATTTGGTACAAGTAATAATAATAATAATGGTAAAAACCTTTTGCTTAAAAGTTGCCAGTAAAAATATCTTGCATGGATTAGGCGCAATAGAAAACTGAATTTTACAAATAATCATATTTGTAGGAAAAACGGTCAAAAATTAAAAAAAAAAACAACAACAAGCATGACAAAATAAGAAAAAATGTTTCCGTGACAGTGATCCTGGGCAGTCAAAATAATAAAACATATACAAAAATAAAAACACATTTCCTCCTGTTCTAAAACCCAGGATATTTTGTGCGTGCAACAACGAAATGCTGAAACTCGAACAAATCACAAACCATTTATTTGCCCTAGTTTTCCCTCCAAAAGGTCAACTATTTCTACAAAAGCTGTGTTTTTATTTAGTACTCTTCAAAAACGGCACACATTCAAATACGAAGGGAAACATTCCACGAAAGCACGTCCCGGGAAATCGTTATAGTATCTTCACACTTAGGAACACGCGAACAATGCTATGGCCCGGTAAATCCGTTGATTTTAAGCTCGGCTTGATTGAAATGTCGGGCTTAGCACGGCTTGGAACATAATCCGTATATAGAAAGCCTAGATGTCACTAATATTACATGTATATTCTATGACTTTAAAAGAAGAATGTGTTTCTTTTTTTATTTAAGAAACGAAACTACTGTCTACATGAGTGGTATGTCTATGCTCTCGCGATCGTTCAAAAACGATCGCAGTTTATTTATAGGCGGTTTTAATATACGAATTGATTTTTCATAAAGTTCCTCACTCCAACCAACATGGTGCTATATGCGAGTACACCAATTTGAAATTGTATTTGTTTTGCTAGAGACAAAGCACTATTCATGAAATTATAACTAACTAACCGCAGAAAATAAATTGACCTGACTTTGAAACTTAAAATCCCTTACCAGAATATTTTAGATTGATTATTATCAATTAATAACATCGACATTCCTCATCGCTCGATGAATATAATAGATAATAGACTATACTGATAAAATTATGCATTTTATGTAAGTTTCGGTGAGATGCAATTACGTCAATTTGACACATGCGGGCATGTGACTGCAAGCGCCTCAAGGTCTAAAAAAGAAACTATTCTGCGGCTTACGACTATTAAGACTTAAGCGGCCGATTCAGCCCGCTAAAATTTGATCGAGGAATGTCATACATAGCGAGGATGCGAACTGACTGTTCGTGTTGACGGGCCTACGCCATGTTCGTGTTCATGAACCAATCGTGACGTCACGCGTCAGAATGAAGGGTAAACGTTACATTTGTGAGGTCTGTTGTTCTAGTAGGTATCCGTAAGTAAAGATAATTAATATAGCGTGAATGTACGTTAACATTGATCGGGATATTTGTACTTTAGTGGCTAGATGGTAAGTGAGATAATGAATATGCAGTTTCAAGCAGATTGGGGGATTAGGGCTTTCAGACAATCCCATATAAAAAAAACAGTAGATAACAGATCGAACTTAAAGCCAAACTAATCTCTTAATTAAGGCGGGGAATCATGAAATTGAATATCTGCATCTTCTGGCTTTATTGCCTTGAGAGTAAAGCTGAGAAAAATCTTAAGTAGGGTTTTAGTGAATTCAGAACAAAATGTATTATAAATATTCGTAAACATTTCAACTGCAATTTCTCGACTCTCCGCAATTCTTTTTCCTAAGCGGGGGAGCTAGAATTCTTTTGATTACGTTAGAGAACCCCCTCACGTAATATCGCGCAGGTGTTCCTTGGATTATTATTGGTTGTGTAGTGTGAGCGTTATCCCATTACCAGTACATAACTATGTATAGATAGGGGAACCTAGGTTCCTGCTGGATCTCCTATCTATGCAAACGGATTGCAATATTTAAAGCACATGTGTCAAGTGGGAATGTCGACCTTATCCCGACTTGACACATGTGCGTAGTCCAGTGGTAAGGCTCTTGACTAGCACTCCGAAGGTCGCGGGATCGAAACCCGGCGTGGCAAATAAATTTTATTTGATTAATTTGTGTTATTTCACAATTTATTAATTTAAAATAATATATAGTATATTTGCGGCACGTTCCAGAGTGGAAGATACTCTCAGTATCGCCCTGGTGTAAGACCACCACTCAGAATTGAAACGTTGCTTGAAATGGCGTTAGCCGTGTTTGGTGACCAGATCTGAATAGTCAGGTACTTCCCCACCCCCCTCTTTCCCATCTCCTTCCCTTCCCCATTACCTTCAGCCTCACAACATACCCCAATTGGGGATGCCATGGTCCCACTGGCTCCAGACGGAAGCAGTTGGGACTCTTGTGCGGTATTCATGTAAAAAAAAAACTGTATTTCAATCTCAATGGAAGATGTTTCGAGGAACTAGCGTCATTGATTCCTTCGGCACCGGTGCGCAGTCTGAGACATTTGTCAAAAAGAGCAGAAGGAGTGGTTCTTGAGTATAACACTTGGCTGTGGTGTGATTTCCAGGCATCTGTGTTCTTCTCCCACAACACGGGCATCTTCAAAACACATGTTCACTCCTTCCTCTCGTCAAAAATACTCTCCACACAACATCCCAAAGATGTCAATGGCCCCGAGGGAAATTATTTTTTTAACTTGTAATAGTCGAGATACTTATAATTAAAATAGGCACGTAAAATTTATACACAATTTGAAAATAATTTCTATTTCTCGGTATTTTTGAACGGTTTTAAAACGACATCAATTTATTGTATGAAAATAGCACAATTTTGTGCGTAGGCAAGTGTGCTACCCACTCGTCCACCGAGTCGTTCAATATAGATTAATCTTGCGTGTATACGAACACGGTACTCCATGACTTCTACGTCAATGCGGATAATTTTTAGAGGGCGTCTAACTTTGAAAAGGCCTTTTCTGTCTACCAATTTTGATATTTAACATAAGACAATGGCTAACTTATTAATCGGTTAGATAGCCAAGAGGTCCAAAGCGTCGAGTTCTCTGCTAGCTAAGACCTTCATTTCCGGCTTAGAATTATATTATACTGTCATGTTTGTAAAAAAGTATTATAATAAAATCAACTCGAACTATCCCTTTGTAACGCATTAGGAGGGATAGAGTCATAAGTCTGTCACTTTTGTACACACTGGCCCCTAGTTATCTATCCATCCTTCCTATCATTTTCACTTTGGGAGGCGGGTATGGGTACCGCCGCACCGGGAACCATATATTGAATAACCAACACCTCTGCCACAGGTTACCCCAAGTTGTAAATTAGCTTACGTTTGGTGACTAGGCCGATGTGTCTGCCCACCTGCTGCGTGGCGGGCCGGGTCGAGAGACACTGGTTGAGAAGGTCTTTTGACCTCTCCAAGCCAGAATTACTCGATGAAAGGATGGATTCATACATCCGTCACTCCTAGATTCCTACCCACCCCTCATACCTATTTCCTTCCCAGAACTTCTTCTTCATCCTTTCCTTAAAAAAAACCCTCAACACAGCATCTCCAAAGATAACATAGTAGTGTGATAATAGACTACTGTGTGAAAAAATGTAAAAAAATAAATTCCTTCCCAGAATCAACTATAAGTTTCATTAAAAGACCTACCAAACAACATTCGCAAAGATGACAGGCTCCGAAGAAAATTATTTACAGTGTGGAACTATAAAATTCTGCGTAATCTTTCACTGTAATTTCAATAAAAACATCGGAGATAATTTTAAAGCATTCATTCAAACAATGTGCAAGCAACCATATAAAATTCTTCGTAATCTTTCATTGTAATTTAGATTTAAGAAAACAGCCAAGATGATATATTTTTTTTTTTTTTTTTTTTTAATTGTACAACAGATTTTTTATCCAATTACTGTACAATTTTCTCATTTTGACAGTCTTAACACCTAGGAAGATGATTATTATACAAAAAAATCTTAAGGCTGTCTAAAGAAGAGTTATATATATCTAGTGTTTCCGATATTTCGTTCAACAGCACCATTCCTCTTGTCATGCTATGCTGTGCTAGAACATCTGTTCTGCCGTATGGTATTTTGAACAAGTCGTGTCGACGACTACGGCTGAAATTTTCAGGCACGTATAAGCCATAACATTCCAACAGGAATGGGCTGTCAATACGATTATGGATTATGTTAAAACTAAGAATTGCAAGATTTGCATAACGTCTAGTTTCCAAGCTAAATCTATCTGTTGCCTCAAGTAATTCCATATGGTGCATGAATCTCGGGTACGTTCCATTCATCCGCATATAGACATACCTAAGGAACTTTTTCTGAATTTGTTCTAGCATATTAATATATTTAGCTTGGTGCGGAGTCCACACATCACTAGCATACTCCAGCTTACTTCTTATGACTCCATCGAACATGGCTATCATTGCATCTGGGTCATCAAATTGCTTACATATTCTGATGATGAAACCCAGGAGTTTGTAGCACGCTGGAGTGAGCCGTGATATATGATCCGAGAATGTCAGTTTGGGATCAAAGACGATACCGAGATCTTTAAAGCTATTGACTCGGCATAATGTTTTCCCTTTATATATTTGCACAATGATGAATGTAATCAAACAATGTTCAAGCCATATGCATACATTTGCTGCCATTTCGTGACGGATATTTTCTTTTAATTGCATCAGGGAAGTCAGGTTTTTGGCGTACACGTTAGATTTCAGATAATTCGTAACAGTAAAAATTAGGTAATTATTACATCATTAGGTAATTAATAGTAAAAAGTTCAAAGGGGTTAAGTTAGGACCACGAGGAGACTAGTTTATGTCACCTCTCCTTGAGATCAATTTGCCAGGGAAAATTTCACGAACTCATGGCAGAGACGTATTGGACGTATGTGATGTTGCTCCCTCTTCCTGGAACCATGTTCTTTGGTTATAGCCAGTAAGTTTGTAGGGGTGCAGCATTAGGTATTTGTGCAAAATGCTGTGTAACGATGATCTATGCACATTTAAAGCACTTGCGCACTTCCGAATCGAAAAGTTTGTGTCGTCACGAAAAGACTGATAAACACTCTTTACGTTTTCTACCGATCTCGATGGCCTTGGTTGCACGGATTTTGGTTTTGGCAGCGTGGTACCGATCTCTTCAAACTTTTTGACCCATTTTCGAATGAGAGGAATGCTTGGCGCATCATTGAATTGACGAAAACCTCAAATAATGCAGAATCTTCTACGCGCTACAGTCGCCGAAACACCATTTTTGTAAAACTCACGCACGCAAAACACGTGGTCACTCCCGAGAAATGCTTCATAGCGACTAAATTCCTAAGAGCCAGACTACTGATTAACATGCCCCCCGCGCCCTTCGGAAAAGTTGCGTTCACACAGAAAGCAAAACAAATATAAACTTCCTTTTGGGACACCCTGTATTTGATTAATAATAATTACCTCATGATGTAACGTTTTTTGATTAATTCGAATTAAGTGGAAAAAATGTATTTTTAAACTCCATTAACGACTAATTAAAATACGCAGAGGGTTGTTCTTAGCATACTTTCTTAGATCACTCCCTCTAAAAACAATGCTCTATTCCATCACCTCCTACTTCTTAATAGTAAACTGATGAATAGCGATACTCGTTGAATTTCCCCGTTTCACAACCACCGCTGAGCAACGCCAACTGTCAAGAAAATGCTTGTTTCACCGCCATGTTAATCTTATATATATATAAAAATGAATCGCTAAATGTGTTGCTAAGTCCAAATCTCGAGAACAGCTGAACCGATTTCGCTAATTCTTTTTTTAGAATATTCCTTGAAGTACGAGGATGGTTCTTACGGAGAGAAAAATTAAGAAAATTGCGCAGAAAATTGGTAATTTCATAAAACCTAACGCCTATCGCACGTTTGACAGTTCGCGTGTTTGAGAATGACAAACAATTAATGACAAGAATGGTTGTTAAATCACGATCCTATTTTTGAAAATCTTTAAGTTGATAAATTTATTTAAAGTAGGTACTCTCCTAATAGTTTGAATAAAATCAAGAATTTTAGATATTTTAAATAGGTACCTATGTTAGGTACCAAATTTAATATATAAGAAAAATGGAAATTTGAATAAAAATTGTAAAAGGTGGCACGTGGGCTGCTTAAAACTGAATATACTGGGATTGAATATATAGAACGCGGGAGGAGGGTTGGCGGGACGAGGGAGCGGGAAAGGTAAGAGGGAAGGCGGGGAAGGTGGAAGGGGAACGCGGGAGGGGAAGGGGACGTGTGAGGGGAACTCGGGAGGGGGGTTTGCGGGACGGGAGAAGGGGGGGGAGTGGAGTGGGGAGAGGGAAGGTGGAGGTGACGGAGTGGGAACGCGAGAGGGGAAGAGGACGCAGGAGAAGAAAGAGAGACGGAAGGGGAACGGGACGAATGGGAAAGGACACTCAGGGAGAAACAATTTCTTTATTAAATGGCATAGCAACGCATGCCGGGACCAGCTAGTCTTATTATAAAGTTACTTTAAAGCACCCTTGAGGTGATTTTCCCACGAAAACGGCGCTAGAAACAATCCAATCATCGTTATTATTATATTACTACTTGTACGGTACTGAACAGTTTGCTCAGAGGTTGTGAAATACCTCCTTAGTCTTCATCATAGACATATGAATATTAGTAGACCTGCTCTAAAGCGCGCCTTCCACTGCGAGCGGAGCGGACTCATTACGGAATTCGCTCGACTAGCAAACGTTAACTGCATACAAGTGCTTCCATCAAGAACGAGGCCAGCGAAGCGGACTAAACGAGTTAAAGAGTTTCGAACGAGTCCGCTCCGCTAATGAGAGCGGAGCGGACTCCGTACGATCTCCGCTCGACTCGCACACGTTAACTGCATACAAGTGCTTCCATCAGGAACGAGGAGGGCGGAGCGGACCGAACTTGTTAAAATAGGTCCGAAAGAGACCGCTCGCGCACACCATCGCCGACTAGTTTCTAGCGGACTCCGCTCAAAAACTGTAGCCAATTCAATTGCCTCGCTGCGTTTTTGTCGAGATGGAGGTGTTTATTGAAGCCGTTTGCCAATTTCGTTTATAGGATACGACTAGCAAAGATTGTCGACATAAAGGATTCGGCTTAGAAAACCATTATTGAGATGATATTGGCGGAAATAAGAAAGTAAATTATTTTTTTTAAGTTTTTAAATTTTTGAGATGAGATTCTTTTTATAAATGTATATTTAATTCATACGTAACATTTTTTTTCATTGCATACATGCTGTCAGAATCATATTCACTAGAATCTGTATTTGACATCACAAAAATCACTCCGTTCACATCGAAACAAAGCGATACTGACTCGTTTTCAATGGAAGGGCAAAACTATTTCTCATTTTTCCTTGACCACGCTCCGCTCGCCCCGCTCATTTCTCGCACAGGCAGTGGAAGGCAAACGCCTATCTTCTAAGTGACTCTTTTTTGATGGAAGGTCAAAACTATTTCGCTCAGCTCCCACTCCGCTCCGCTCTACTCTTTTCCGCTCGCAATGGAAGGCGCCCTTAAGTGATAAAAGCGTATTATTTCCCCCTCCCCCATACCGGATCCATGGAACCGGCTGGGATTGTGTTAATTGTGTATGGCTTCTCGTAAATCTAAAAAAGGTGACGTCATCATTCTTCAGCGAGCCAGCGTCGAGCGCTCATCGGTGCTTTTTACGAAATAACACCGCAAAAAACATGGTTTGTGTTTTGAAAACGTGTAAATATATACTATCACTCGAGATACATGGCGTGTGCTCGTCGATGTTTATTGGGGTAAGTAAATTATGAAACATTTGTAAAAGTGTCTTAACTAAACACGGCAACAAAATATTGGACCCTCAAAATAGGCGAATTTTATTTTGCCGTATTTAGGACATCGCAAATTTGTTCATTACGCGGCGAGTAATTCGCGCTCCCATGTAAAAAAGGTCTGTTCATTCAAAAGCAGAGTTTACTTTTAGGAACTAATATTATAATGCGAGATGCCTATACACTGTCGATTAAGTTTTTTGACGAATCACATATCAGTAAAGCCATCTTCCCGCTCTGCGTCCTGCTGTAGTTGGTTTCTCCCCACACTTTTATGTTCTGGTCTAGTAATATTCATATGTCTATGGTCTTCATAAAAACAACACCCACGATCATACATATTCACTATCGTCTACTCCCCCATCCCTTACTGTTGTATGGCCTATTTCACGAACGGCCCCTACGCAATTCCTTATTTTTTTCCCATACAAAATATGTTAATTGAAAACAGAAATCCTTTCGGCTATAAAAATAGAAATCCGCAAAATCTGAACAAGTCTGCACTTGCTGATGTTTTGTAGAATTTGATATAAGGCCTCATTCAGATAGGAGTGGAATATTCGGTTATAAAGGCGATTCCAGACTCACGGCGAGAAGTCTCGGCGAGAAATTCTCGCCGAGACTTCTCGCGAGAACAAGCACTTATCCACACTCTCATTTTTCTCACTCGTGATCTGTTTCCCATCCGGTATGGACGACATCACAGACGATATTCAAAATGCAGAAGGTTTGGCTCTGTGCGCCATGGCATATTATAATTTTGTGAACGTTGTGACGTTGAACGTTGTAGTTAGCCCTTGATTTAGAAAGGAATCCAGAGCGTCATATGCAAACCATATAGGTTTATAAATTTCATTTTCACCAGCACCCGATTTGGAGGAATCATTCACCATTATTCTATATTTCCGTTAACTAGCAAAAAGGGAATCTTTTTTCTTTTTGAGTTCGGGTACTTTCATCTCCATTATTTCTCCAAGTCTGTTCCACGCATCGTGGTTCAAACTTTTGTAATTCGATGTTTTGCATCCCATAACACCGGTTCAGATTGAAAATATTCTATAAATTACAACTCTTGTTGATTTTTTATACAAGGAAACAAAATTTTCGAAACAAAAACAAAAATATATCGCACGTCTACTCGCAACCGCTCACTAAACAACACTGAGACAAAACGTGAGTGTAGTAGCCTTCTCGCTTCTCGCCCGAGAAATCCTTTGAAGCGGCCAAATTTACCGACAACAATCCGAGAACAGCCGAGCCAGAGAAAGAGAATGCGACAAACAACTCACATTCTGGCTTCTCGGGTGTTCTCGGGGCTTCTCGCCGAGAGTCTGGATGGGCTATAAGACGTTTTGGCGTGGTAGTTCAATTGGCATTCGTCCATGAAATTGAGCGCCAGGCGCTGTTTGCTACAAGCGCTCTATCAGTTTGACGTTTTTGTACTTATCAATCTTTTATGCATTTACATAAATCGTGTCTATGGTGGGCGAGCAGTCAAGCGGTGTGGATTTGAGATTGATGAAATTTTGTACACTTTATCTTCAAAACAAGAGGAAGGTCACAGTCACGGTCTTTTCCTTCCCCCCAAAAGAAAACCCGGGGGCCGAGAAATTAAAACAAAAGGTATTTTACCAAACTGTCGCTGTTACTAACGCTCTCACTCACCCGAACGCTGAGCGAAAGGGACAACACTTCAGGCTGAAAAAACCTAAATAAAATCATCAAAATTGAGGTTTTGTATACCCCATTTTTCTCCTCCACAATTGGACCAATTTTTATGATTTTTCTTACTAACTATTTATTAGAAGAAAATACTCAACTGTAGGTTTTGCTTTTTTTTTTAAATACCTAGTAGAGATTGTATACTCAACGTCTGTTGATGGAGTGGACTGGGCAACTTTAACGATTTTTGAACTCTTTGAACTTTTTGAACCAAACTCCTATAAGTAACTTAATTTATTTTATTTTTATTTTTTATTATTATTGTACAACAGAATAATTCCAATTACAGTACAATTTAGTTACCCTATCAGCATTTAGGCAAGTGACTCTTCAATAATGTTTTTAAGGCATATAAAAAACAGTCACTTACATCCAAATGGTTTGCAATTTCATTTAACAGCACCACTCCCCTCGTCATGCTATGCTTTGCCAAGACGTCTGTTCTGCCGTTCGGTACTTTAAATAAGTCATGATGTCGACTTCGGCTGTAGTGGTCTGGTACATATTTTTTTTTTTTTTTTTTTTTTTTTTATTCCAGTTAAAAGAAAATTACATTTTCACTCATTTAACTAGAAATAATTATACACATTAAGATAAATAAATATTTCAATACAGCGCTATTCTATTTCATTATTTTGTTTATCAAGAATAATAATTTTTTTTTAAATTTACCCAGCTTCTTTTCGTTTTTAATGTCATTTGGGAGACAATTATATAAGTTGCCCCCCTCGTAACCAATAGATTGTTTACCATAGTTAGTGTGGATGGTGTTTAAATGTATGTTATCGCGTTGTCGTGTAAAGTGTTTATGTACTTGGGACGTTTTAATGAATTCGGTGTTTGTGTGTACGAGATTATTTTGTATTTTGTATATAAGGAGACATGTATTGTATTCATATAGTTTTCTTAATGTTAATAGTTTTGTTTCCATATATAATTTTTTTGTGGATGTTCTGGGCTTGTAATTAAATAGTTTTTTGATTACCTTGTTTTGTATTACCTGTAATTCATTTATGTGTGTTTCACACGCGTTTCCCCAGATTTCAATCAAATAATTTAAATGTGAGTGTACGAGACTATAATATAAACCTATTTTTAATTTATTTGGCAACAGATATGATAGCCGGCTAAATACGCTAATTAAGGGGATGATTTTATCTTTAATACCTTGTATGTGTTGTTTAAATGTCAAATGCTGATCAATGCACAGCCCAAGATATTTTTCCTGGATCAGGATTTGCAGATCGTTGTTTTCAATTTTTAAGGGTACATGAGGAGGAATTATTTTACGGGTTGAGCTTAAAATCATGTATCCTGTTTTTTTAACATTCATTGTTAAAACATTTGATTGGAGCCAACTGTTGATTTTTTCTAGGTCTCTTTGTGCATTTTCTAGTAAGATGTTTAAATCTTTACCCCAGTAGAAAATCGCTGTATCATCAGCATATAAAAAGATTTCACCATTTAAAATTAATTGCGAAATATCATTAATGTAAATTTGGAATAGTAGTGGACCTAGTATGGACCCCTGCGGAACTCCATAGTTTATTGGAACGTATTTGCTATTTTGATTGTTAATGCTAACGAATTGCTTTCTATTGCTAAGATATGATTTGATTAGATTGAGAGCAGGACCAACTACACCAATTTTCTCGAGTTTCTTGAGAAGTATGTCATGACTAACTGTATCAAATGCTTTTTGAAGGTCAACTAATATAGATAAAATATAATTTCCACCATCAATGCCGCTTCTAAGTTTATTAATTAAGTCATTTATTGCTCCTAGTGTGTTCGATTTTTTCCTAAAGCCGTATTGTTTTTTATATAAGAATTTTTTTTTAGCAGAAAATTGTTTAATCTTTCGTAAATTACGCGTTCAAAAATTTTAGATAAAATTGGTAAAATTGAGATGGGTCTATAGTTTGAGGTATTTGTTTTGGACCCACCTTTGTGAATTGGTATCACCTTAGCAATTTTACAACTATCGGGAAAAGTTCCCTCTTTTAAACATTGATTGATTAATTTTGTTAAAGTAGGTATCAATTCAGTGGAGAGACTTAGCACTGTCTTACATTTGAGTGAATCGTAACCAGCACTTGCATTTGGTTTTAGAGATTTTAATATTTGACTTATTTCTAACTCCGTAGTGGGCTGGAGATATAAAGATTCAATGCTGTCATGCTCTAACGTTATTTCATTGGCTGGATTGTGTTTGACTTTGCCATGTATATTAGCGGCTAGGGAGGAGCCAATGTTGCAAAAGAAATTGTTAAATTGGTCGCATATCTCTACATTGTTAGTGATTATTTCATCATTAACGATTAATTTATTACAAAAATTTCTTGAGGTGTAAGATTGGTTCTTAAGAATATTATTAATTAAGTTCCAAGTTTTTTTACTGTTATTTTCGCATTTTTTAAAAAGATTACTGTAGTGAGTTTGTTTTAAGTTTCGTTTTTTTGTAGTGACATTATTTCTTATTTTTTAAAATTCTGCTTTTAATAAGGTATTATTTGGTTGTTTTTTTAGTTTCAGATGTAATTTATTCTTTTTATTGATTAATTTTATAAGGTCTTTGGTTATCCAGTCTGGGTTATTTATGTTTTTGGTTTTAATTTTAGTGGTACTATTAGAATTAATTTTGTTTTTCAAGTAGTTTACAAGATTGTCATAATTTAATACCGAGTTGTCATTCATATTTAGATGAAAGGGATTTTGCATGATATCATTCTTTAGATTATCAAGATTAATGTGTGTATATTTTTCGGACGATTTTAAAAATGTGCTTTTAACATATGTGTGAATTACGTCAAGGAGTAGTATATTGTGATCAGATATGGAATTATCACAGTTCGTTAGTGAGTATGATAGTTTTGTATCTGTGAGTACATGATCTATGATTGTGTTTGTATTTTCTGTGATGCGTGTGGCGTGTTTTTTGTTTATTTTGTTCAAAATAGTGTAATTATTAAATCTAATTGTATTCGTATATTTACAAGTATGTATATTGGTTGAGTCAAGCAGATTTATATTGAAGTCTCCAAATACAATACCTCTTTTATACGATTCTAGATGAGAGGATAGTGTTTCCAGGAAGTCTTTGAAAATAGTATTTGGTTTTTTATACACTAAACCTATTTTTAGATTGAGCTTGTTTACATGAAGCCATAGAAAGTTGTTGTCGGGGTCACTAGTGTTATTAATCATATTATATTCCAAAGAATCTTTTATAAATATAGAGACTCCGCCTCCAGCTCCCTGCGGCCGGCAAGATGCTTCATGTTTGTATCCTTCAAGGTTGACGTACTTTAGGTCCGCTTCTTTGAGCCAGGTCTCACACAGTAGGATAATGTTGAAGTTCGATTTTGTAGATTTAAGTAGACATTTGATGTCATCTAGTTTACCTTTCAGGCTTCTCACATTTAGGTACATAAAGGACATTGAGGTTTTTCCTTTTGACGTGCTCGGATGTTTGTGGCATGATATATTTTTAATTCTTATGTGGTTTTTTAGTTTTTCTGCAGTATTATTATGATCAGAAAGATTCTGGGTATGATTAAAGAATCCCAATTCTGAAGTGTCAGTTAGGGCGTTAGAGTCGTGGTTTGAAGTAGGTAAGTTTGATTTCAGGTCCTGTAATTTTGTTTGTAGTCCTCGTACATTTTGATGATGTATTAACATTTTTGTGTTTAGTTTTTTGGGTGCATTTTAACGATAGTGGGATTGTTATTTAGGTATTTAATTGTAATGTCCGTTTCACCAGAAGACTTCCTTTTTTCTAGTTCTTCTCTCAAATCTGTTAATTGTTTCCGTTGTAGAAAGGACTGGTCTTGGTAAATTCTGATATTATTTTTCAGAGTGTTTTTCTTTTTAAGAAGAATTTTCGGCCATTTGGCTTCCGGAAATTCAACTTTTATACTTCTGGGTTTGTCAGTTTTCGGAATACCCAATCTGTAGATTTTTAAGTCAAGGTTTGTTGTTGAGGCATCCATATCGGAGATAATTTTCTTAACTGATGCGATGTCACTATTTATTGACTCAGTCTGAGATAATGATGTATTCTCCGGAATATTGTAAATAATAATATTTTTATCTCGGTAACTTTGCTCTTTCATTTCCGCTAGGATTTCGCACACAGTTTGGGTTTGGGCTTGTGGGGAGCACACATTTGGAGTTGCACTTTTTAAAGCCGTTAACTCGCCTTCGAGGTTTGCCATTTTTACCGCCATTTGGGCGATGGTTCCTAATATGTCGTTAGTTCGAGGTATTATTTTCGCAATCTGTTCTTTTGTAAATTTATTATTAGGCTCCATTATCATGTTGGTCAGCAAGTTGACTGCGTCCTTTGCTAAGGAAATATACGCCTGGGCATCCATATTTATTAAAAAGTTGTAAAAATTTTACTTGCAGTTGATGTGGCTGGTGGGACTGCCTTGTTTCCGCTGCGCTTGTAGTAACCGCTATGAATGGTAGCGAGTAGGTACTCGTACCTCTGGCCAATACACTGCACTGTTTTTGCGGAGAGCGAGTGGTACCCACACCGTAGCGTATAACAATGTCACAAAAATTTGCTTATAGCGCTTGACGTTTTTGATTATTCGTTTTGGATTATTATGTGATATAAATCATAGCATCCCAAGAGAAATGGACTATTGATGAAATTGTTCCAAATTTTGAAAGACAGAATAGCAAGACTTGCTTTCCTTCTAGTTTCTAGACTCACAGAATCAGTTTCCTCGAGTAAGTCAATATGGTGCATGAACCTTGGATAGGTTCCATGCTTCCGCATATAAACATACCTGAGGAATTTCTTCTGGATTTGCTCTAACATATCAATGTACTTCTGGTGGTACGGTGTCCAAACATCGCTCGCGTACTCCAGTTTGCTTCTCAGTATGCCATCGAATAACGCTAGCATTGGTTATCAAATTGGTTATCAAATTGTTATCAAATTGCTTACAAGTCCTGATGATGAATCCAAGAAGTTTGTAGCAAGACTGAGTGAGCTGCGATATATGGCAAGAGAATGTCAGTTCGGGATCAAAGACGACACCGAGATCTTTCACGGATTTTACACGTGATAACGTTTCGCCTTTTATTTTATAATCGTAAATTATAATGTTTTTACAACGAGTGAAAGACATTGTGACACATTTCTTTGTGTTAAAATCTAATTTGTTTGCCAACGACCATTCAGATAGTGCATCCAGATCAGTTTGCATTTTAAAGCAATCTTGTTGGCAGCTTATTTCCATCATTATTTTAAGGTCATCAGCAAATAGTAGACATTTGCCGTTCCTAACACAGTTTTGGATGTCATCTATAAGTGTGGTGAACGTATGTCTTGCGGTATGAAGAGACATGCGTGTATGAGTGAGACAGCATGAGGCACGTATAAAAGGGTGTGATTGTTGTCTACCGTCCTCTTTGGATTATCGCTTCGGAAGAAGCACTACCTGTACCATATCTCGGAATAAACTCGCTAAGTCTACCTACGAGTATTTATTGTTCAATCTCCCTGAACTGAGAGCACAATATAGAGGAATCTGGATCCATACAAAGGAGTCCAGAAAGTAATGTTGATACCGGCCACGGTCATCACATTTGGCGCAGCCGATAAAGGAACGAGAAGCAGCCAAAATCACATTTGGCGCAGCTGAAAAGGAACGAGAAGCAGTCAAATCATATCACATTTGGCGCGGTTTGAAAAGAACCACGGGCAGCCAAATTGTCACATTTGGCAGTCGAAAGAGGAATCCGAGATTGAGGCTACAGGGGCAACAGGCAAGAGCAGCAGATATTGGCATCCGAGGAACAGCAAGGCGCTGGTTTGGTTATTCAGTGCCGAGAATCAGGAGCATACACGTAAGGCGTGGATGGAGAAGTCCGGGTCTTCAGGAGAAGACCAGAGACCAGGTGCAGACATCACGGAAGGCGTGCCGGGCATTTGAAGGACGACCAGGGTTCAGGAGCCAGGAGACGGTCCGCGGAAGGGCGAGATCGGAGCAGCAGCATCAAGTCAACAGAGTCGTGAGTTGAGTGCTGTTTGTAAAATTTTCTGCTTTTATTGATTGTATCTGTGTGAAGATGGAAGGGGGAGAACTGCCCAGGTTTTGTCATTTGAGGGACAAACTGGAGACGTTCGTGTTGCAATACGAACAGTTCATCCTCGTCAATGATGACAAGTTAAATTCGGTAGAAAAAAAGAGAGCGGTTTTAATATCTCATTTACACACAGAGACAATAGATTTATTGATTGATTTGTGTTTTCCTAAAAAAATTACAGATATTACGGTCGAAAATTTATTGTTATTACTAGAGAATCATGTAGGTATCAAACGAAATGTGTTCAAAGAGCGCGAAATTTTTTTTGCTACGAAACAAAAAAGTTCAGAATCGGTTAATGATTATATAGCACGGTTAAGAAATCTCGTTAGATTTTGCAAATTCGAGGACAGACTTGAATATAATTTAAAAGATGTTTTTGTCACCGGTCTTCGAGTGGGGCGTATTAAGGAGAAATTATTTGTAGAGGCTGAAAACTTTTCATTAAAAAAGGTTATAGAATGTGCTATTGCTATGGATTCATTCGAGGTAATGAATAAGCAAATTAAAACGGAAAGTGTTGATTTAGTAAATAAATTTAAAAATACATCGAACAATTTGTCACAAAAACAAAATTCGGTAGGTAAACATTTTTTTAGAACTTCGGACAAGAATGTTACATCGTACAGAGCGAGGTCAGCGGACCGAACAAAGTGTAAACATTGCGGGAATTATCACGATTCAGTAAACTGTAAATTTAAAGACGTGTTTTGTTATAAATGCAGAGTGAAAGGGCATATTGGGAAGATATGTCGCGGTTTAAAATATAATAACATTTCTTCAGTGTTCGTAAATACGCAGGAACATAAAAACATGTTGCGGATAAACGCAGTATATTGTGAACCAATATTGTGCAAAGTTTTAGTGAATAATGTGGAACTAAACGGTTTATTGGACACAGGGGCGGCAATTTCGATTTTAACGGACGAAGATTATGGTAAACATTTCAAACATTTGATGTTAAAACCAAAGGATTTAACCTTAATGGGTTACGCTAACTGTAAGTTAAATTTATTGGGTTGTATCTTATTAACAGTTGAATTTAACGGTTATAGGGAAATGTTAGAATTTTGCGTAGTAAAACAGGGAACAATTACGGTTCTAGGGCGTGATTTCATTAAAAAGTTTAATATTGGATTTACGGGCTTACAATCTACTTTATCCCAGGAGGGAAGTGAAAATGTTTCTCACAATATGGTTGAGAATAATACTAGTGTAATTGATAATTTAATTCGGAAATTCCCGGAGGTTTTTTCGGAGAAACTGGGTAAATTCAATAAATATAAAGTGCATTTGAAATTAAAAGAGAATGCGGAACCGAAATTCTGCAATCCGAGAAATATACCGTTTGCTTTAAAAGCAAAGGTTAAATCGGAATTGGGATGTTTACAATCGGAAGGTATTTCAGTTCCGGTAAACTATAGTAAGTTTGCGTCACCAATCGTTCCAATAGAAAAAAATAATGGGGAAATAAATGAACAATCAATTTCAGCCCAGGAGGGTAGTGAAATTTTTTCTCATAGTGTTTTTGAGAATGATAGAAGTGATTTACAATCAATTTCATCCCAGGAGGGTAGTGAAATTTTTTCTCATAGTGGTTTTGATGATGATAGAAGTGATTTACAATCAATTTCATCCCAGGAGGGTAGTGAAATTTTTTCTCATAGTGTATTTGAGAGTGGTAGAAGTAAAGTGAATAAAAAAATTCGAAAATTCCAGGAGGTTTTTTCGGAGAAAGCGGGTAGTTTTAATAAAAGTAAAGTGCAATTAGAATTAATTGGGAATGAGGAACCAGTTCACGTAGAGAATGACTTGGATACTCAAATTCTAAGTTTATTTAAAAATAACAGAGATTTACCTATAACGGAAGAAATATGGAGTAGGGTGCATATTAATTATGCGGGCCCAATTGCAAATAAATATTTTCTTGTAATTATTGACTCAACCTCAAAATGGTTAGACTGTGTAGAAGTAAAGTCTCCAAATTCGTATAACACTATTAAAATATTAAAGGGTTTATTTAGTTATTTCGGGAGTGTACAGACAATAGTTTCAGATAATGGAGCCGCTTTCATGTCAGCGGACTTCAAAGAGTTTTGTGAGATGAATAACATCAAACATTTAACTACTCCGGTAAATCATCCACAATCAAATGGTCTAGCAGAAAACGCGGTTCGAACGTGTAAAAATTTTTTAAAAAAAATGATGATAAGAAATAAGTTTCAGTCAGGTTATGAGGAAAAATTAGGAAATTTTTTAATTGATTACAGAAATGCACCA
Organism: Limnephilus marmoratus; assembly: GCA_917880885.1. Taxonomy (NCBI): domain Eukaryota; kingdom Metazoa; phylum Arthropoda; class Insecta; order Trichoptera; family Limnephilidae; genus Limnephilus; species Limnephilus marmoratus. The sequence goes on along the minus strand of OU862921.1, from coordinate 18,523,253 downwards.
CACTGTACAACTGGCTTAGAACCTGCAGTTGTAATGTTTGGAAGGAAACTAAGGTCAAACTTAAACAGTTTTGTACCGAGAGGGGGGAGAGATAAGGATAATAGAATTAAGAAAGAAACAAAAATTAAAATGTCTAAATGTCAGGAAAATCAAAAATATTATTATAAAAGAAATAATAAAGAATCGGGGGGTTTTTCGATTAATCAAAAGGTAATGGTTAGAGATTTCAGAGACCAAAACAATGATAAATGGGTACCAGGGAAAGTGTATAAACAATTAGGAAAAAAACTTTATATAATTGAGGTAAATTTAAATGGTAAAATTATGTTTTGGAAAAGGCATTTTGATCAGTTGTCTAAATTATGTGTGTCATGGGAAAAGAAACACAGCAATCCTTATGTCGCGTCTGAGACGAAGAGACTGTCGTATGATGAATACGATGTCTCCAGCTTTGGCCTGGATGACAGTCTAATGGGTTTTTCTCCTTCTCATTCCAGCCCCAGTGATCCAGTGGCGTCAACGTCGGGAAATTGGAAGGACCGACTACGACCACGAACACACAGATGAGTCAATGAAGGCAGCACTCAGCTCTCGACTCAACATGAATTACTTACATTGTAAATATTGGAATATTTTATGTATTGTAAATAATTATCAGTTCATGTTGTGTAACTGTCTTCGGATTTAAGTGTGGAGGGATGTGGTGAACGTATGTCTTGCGGTATGAAGAGACATGCGTGTATGAGTGAGACAGCATGAGGCACGTATAAAAGGGTGTGATTGTTGTCTACCGTCCTCTTTGGATTATCGCTTCGGAAGAAGCACTACCTGTACCATATCTCGGAATAAACTCGCTAAGTCTACCTACGACTATTTATTGTTCAATCTCCCTGAACTGAGAGCACAATATAGAGGAATCTGGATCCATACAAAGGAGTCCAGAAAGTAATGTTGATACCGGCCACGGTCATCACAATAAGTATTAGAAACAACATAGGTCCGAGGTTAGACCCTTGAGGAATTCCAGATCAAAAAATATCAAAAAAAGCAAAACGTACTGACTCGCTAGTGGTCGATATCGAAATTATATTTAGAAATACATGCAGTAGGTAGTATTAAAATCCAGAGAGATCGCCCAGTTTTCTCTTGATGAAATTTTGCAAACTTGACTTTCAAAATTAGACGAATAAGTCACCGTCAGGTTATTCGTAACCCTGTGATGTCCCTCTTAAAAATCATTAACACTTCAAAATAAAGTTGAAATATTTAAAAAAGGTAACGAAATTAAAACCTTAAGGCAACCAAAAAATATATATATATGGATAAGTGCGTAGGCTTTTTCCAACCTGTTCAGAGATCAACGTTTAATCAAAAGAAGCTCGTTAAAGTACAAAATTGATCAAATTTTGTCTGCTTCAATTATTATTACCTAATCAAAATATCAATGGCGTGTTACAATTTCCTGAATCACGCCAATGCGGTGTTGTGTCTTTCTGTATCGTATATTTAATTGGAAACGTCCAAAAAGGTATTTTAATTGGACGCTTCCGTATTCCGCATTCTATTCGGAAGGTTACAAACACGCGCCGGAGGGTTAAAATTTGAACCGGTATTTGATGTGGATTGTTAGTGGCTATCGTTTTACATAATACTAGCGCAGAGACACATGAAAAATCACGGGATTTTATAATTTATTTATTTATTACGCCTATTTAGACTTTTACATACATATATATGTAGGTATATATAAATATAACAAAGATTACGAAATTGTACTGTAATTGTAGAACTTGTGAAGCTTAAAGTATTTTTTTAATAAAATGCCTGGAGATCATAGCATTTCAAAAAAAGAAATTTATATTTAGAATGCTAGTAAGCTTGAAAAATTATGATAGATATCTGTCAAACATTTAAACAAAAGAAATATACAATTTTAGATTTTCACGGCAAAAAGTAAGTACGTTATTTATTTTTGTTGTTACGAGTATTTATTAACGCTGTCTGAAACGATTGCTAAAGTAGATAGCGCAATACGGCATAACACCCCAAAAATAAATAAAGACAAAATATAAATATACATTTCAAATATTGAATTACAAACTTTAACAAACATTATCGAAGAAACCTTTGGTTTTGAAACATGTAGATAGATCATTTTGATTAAATATGTGGTGTTTTAAAAAGTGAATTGTTTTCATTATGTGGTCTTGCTTCGGGAGAAATTGTTGATCATGTTTTCAAATTTCGAAATTTTTTCTTGAACTTTGAAAATTTTATTGCTTTGTCTAGAGCACAGGAGTGGAAAGGTTTATGTGAATTGGCGACATGGATCACAACTCAAAACCGTACAGAAATTTTGAAAAAACGTAAAAACACTGCGCACAGATTTAACATACTCTATCTTTATTTAGAATAATGTTGATAAAATAAATACGAGAAAATACGCTGTTGTGATGTCTAAAAATACCACACCTTTCAGGTGTAGGTACTACATTTGGCAGACATTACCCGACAAAAAAATGACACAAATCATTTAGAAATTTTAAATCTAAAACGAGGAAAAACTCAACGAAATTAAAAATGAAAAATAGAGTTGCTTACAATGAATTACCCTTTATTTATTTTTTATTTTATTTTTTATTATTATTTTACAACAGAATAATTCCAATTACAGTACAATTTAGTTACCCTATCAGCATTTAGGCAAGTGACTCTTCAATAATATTTTTAAGGCATATAAAGAACAGCCACTTACATCCAAATGGTTTGCAATTTCATTTAACAGCACCACTCCTCTCGTCATGCTATGCTTTGCCAAGACATCTGTTCTGCCGTTTGGTACTTTAAATAAGTCATGATGTCGACTTCGGCTGTAGTGGTCTGGTACATACAAATCATAGCATCCCAAGAGAAATGGGCTATCGATGAAATTGTTCCAAATTTTGAAAGACAGAATAGCAAGACTTGCTTTCCGTCTAGTTTCTAGACTCACAGAATCAGTTTCCTCAAGTAAGGCAATATAGTGCATGAACCTTGGATAGGTTCCATGCTTCCGCAAGTAAACATACATGAGGAATTTCTTCTGGATTTGCTCTAACATATCAATGTACTTCTGGTGATACGGTGCCCAAACATCGCTTGCGTACTCCAGCTTGCTTCTCAGTATGCCATCGAATAACGCTCTTTGTTATCAAACTGCTTACAAGTCCTGATGATGAACCCGAGAAGTTTGTAGCAAGACTGAGTGAGCTGCGATATATGGCAAGAGAATGTCAGTTCGGGATCAAAGACGACGCTGAGATCCTTCACGGAATTTACACGTGATAACGATAACGTTTAGCCTTTTATTTTATAATCGTAAACTATAATGTTTTTACAACTAGTGAAGGACATTGTGACACATTTCTTTGTGTTCAAATCTAATTTGTTTGCTAACGACAATTCAGATAGTGCATTCAGTTTGCATTTTAAAGCAATCTTGTTAGAATCAATAAATAATAATAATCAATCAATTTATAGAATTTACAAAGATATACGAGCATAATTTTCTCACAATTTAGACGTACCTATTTAGTTATTTATTATTTCTAACACAAGTTTTTTTAATGAAAAACGTTTACATATCGTTCTGGCTGCGAAAGTAATTTTTACCAAGAACGGTCTGGATTTTCGGGAGGCAAGAGTATCATGAATAACTATTGTGTCATAAATAAAGAAATTTCGGTCGGTTCATTAGATAGCGCAATGCGTAAAACATTAAGATTTTTTATTTGAATACCGAATAAGAGTTCCAACCATTGAAGCCAATAGAGCTAAGGCATCCCCAATTGGAAAGAAGAAGGTGAGGAAGTACCTGGCTATTCAGATCTGGTCGCTAATCACGGCTAAAGTCATTTCAAGCAAAGTTTCAATTGTGAATGGTGATCTCAAACCAGGGCGTTACTGAGAGTATTTTCCACTATGGAGTGTGCCGCAAATACACTGTAATAGATTAAGAGTGAAACAACGGAACCTGGTCAAATAAAATTTATTTGTGCACGCCGAGATTTGAACCCGCGACCCTAGCCTTACCCTTTGACTACGGAGGCCGTCAATGTATGTCACCCGATATCAGTCGTAAACGCAGAGGTAAATATTTATTTCCATTTCCTACATTTAAAAAAATTATAATTTTTCGGTTGTATCATTTTACGTTGAAAGATGACCTTGAACTGAATTCCGAAAAATATTGATTTCGAATCTATAAACTGTTGGAATTTAACACCTCTCTACATTAACACTTTCCAGTACAGAGGGGCTACGGGCTCCAGCACAATAGAGGTCAAAATAATAATCGGTGAAGAAGAAGATAATACTAATAAATTTAAATAAAAATATGAAAAAGAAACATTTTGCCTGAAAATGTGAGTGAATTCACAGATTGCGCTTTATCGTATCACCAATGTATCATTAACAAAAGAAACACAACTTTAAACAGATTTATTTATGTAAACCAGAGTTGTAAGCATTCTCAGAATCGCCCCGGTAAGAGAGCACCATTCAGATTCGAAATGTTGCTTGAAATGGCTTTAGTCATGTTATGTGACTAATCGGAATAGCCAGGTACTACTTACAAACCTTCCTCCTTCCCACATCATTCCAGCCTATGTCCTTTAGCCTCACAATATTTTTGAAGTGATACTTCCGTAGCCCCGTTAGAGTGATTTGAAATTCGGATGAAACGGAAATGTCGCACTGCGGCACCTGCGAAGCATCAAACTGCGCTCAAGGCTCCTATTGGTTGAGATATAAAACGGAAACGACGATAGGTCTGCGTTCATTGGCCGCTTTGTTTTTTTACGGGTCGTCAGAATATAATGCGTAAATTCGCGCCTCGCCGAGCGCATTCCATAGCGCAGCGGTATAGTGCGTCACAAATCTCAGCGGCCAGAGAAATCTAACGGACGGAGGTTCGAATCCTACGAAATCCAAAAAAAATAAACATTTTTGTTTTTGTAAATAAATATCCAAACTTCAAACCACTTTAAAATAAACATGCAAAAGAAAGCGTTATCTGGCGACTTTCTAGTTTCACTTCTTTCGCGTGTGAATTACACACTATAATTTTTTTTTACATTAGCTCCACACCTCAGGGCCTGTGTCATCTTTGGGGATGCTGCGTGGAGGGTATTTTTAGGAAAGGAGGAAAATGACGCTCTGGGAAGGAAAAGGGTATTAGGGGTGGGTAGGAATCTGCACTGCGGTGCAAGACGATTTTCCGAGATAGTACGGCTGGAGAAGTCAAAAAAGTCAAAAGGGGACTCTCTCAACCATTCTCTCCCGACCCGGTAGACGCATCCGCCGCCAAGACCCGGACAAACCTTACCCCATGAACCCGGGCTCCCCTAAGTCACCAAATGTAGCGAACACCTTGGGGTGATCTATGGCGTAGTTGTTGATTATCCAAATAAATGGTTCCCGGGGCGGCGGTACCTATACCCGCCTCCCAACATACCTCGATTGGGGATGCCGTAGTCCCACCAGCTCCATGCAGTTGGGAAATGGAATCCTTGCGCGGTAAATCGGTAAAAAAATGTTTTATTAAGGGTATTTATAACACGTATCTACTCGTATCTGGTGTCAGGGATAAAGAAACCTTGATTATTTTTTATTATTTTTAATTGTAAAACTAACGTGGATGAGTGTTTCAGGCTGATAATTATTGCTTATAATAATTGTTACCCTTGATTATTTTTATGTAGTTGACGAATTTATGTAAAAAGGCCTACGTTCTAGGTGGAAAAGGGGATTAATCAATCAAACGCAGTTATCAATGGATCAAGAAATAGAAAAAAAAAACGAAACCTTGATTGATGGTAAACGCGGTAGCAAGGGCTGCATGATTAGTGGATGAAGTCATCTTGATAAAGTCAAACTTGATACCTGAGGGAGGCATAGACAAACTATTTGGAGAGTGGGATATTATTGCTACGGTCACACAGCATTAAAAGCGCGAAAACTTATCGGTTGAACCGCGAACGCTTATTTGTTGTACCGACACACTACGCTATAAAATATTTCTTCTAATGGTAGGAGAGGGGGTCAGTTGAATTAGAGAGCTGCCGCGAAATGTCATTTCTTTGTACTGGATCTGTCAACTTTACAGTTATCGTCGCTCGTTTACGCAGGTCCGTTAATGACATAATTACCCACTCTCCTGTTCACGGCGGAGAGGGGGTCGCATAACTTTTCGCATATCGCCTCAGTAGCGGTTACGGCGTATAACTTTGAGCTTCGAGCACATCAACTGCTTAGGTGTGACTGGTCTGTACGGGATTGTATGGAGAGCGATATTGTGCGTGCGATGATCTTTTATCTTTGCGTGTGACACCTACATTAAACGTAGCCATCCAGCAGTAGCCTCAGCGTCTCGAGGAGTGCAAAAGACAACACGTTTGTTCGGCGAAGTCAGTTTATTTACGTTTTTTGGTTAGTGGTCAGTGCTTGTTTATGTATCTATAAAGATAATATCAAGGAAAGTGGATGGAGAGTGAAATCACATAACCGCTACAATTTTATTAATATATAAAAATGAATGTTGCTTTGTTTGTTCCTTACGGTTTCCTAAACCATTCATACGATTGCGATGAAATTTGGGGATTTGATGTGCGCCTTCCCAGGATGGTTTCTATATATAATAGAGCTCTGACGACATTCCTATACTAATCATCCTATTGCGATGAAACTTTGGTGAGTTGTTGTGCGCATACTCGCGAAAGTTTCTGTACACATACTGGTGAGTTCTGGCGTTATGAAATCTGTATAAAAATTTTGCAATAGGTGGCGCGCGAGTTGTTTGAAAAATGGGTGTATTTCATATAGTTTAGCGAAGGAGGGAGCGGAGGGGAAGGGGGGGCGGAAGGAGAACGGGAACGTGGTCGAATGCGAAAGGACACGCATGGTGAAAGAATTTCTTTATTTAAGCGCACTTTAAGTAAAATATCACAAAACTGCGCTGTATAAATACTAATTATTATTGCAACGCATGCCGGGAACTTGCTAGTACTAAATAATTATCTACTGTAATAGGCCACTTGCATGGATTTCATAACTGGAAAAAATCGTATGGATAGATTTTTTTACTAAGATTACGAAAATGTTAGTAAATTTTTTTAGAAATGTTTGTTTTTTTTTTAATAAATAAATCCATAATTTGGGTCCGTGACGTCACTACATTAATATGTCCCGTCTCCGAAAATGTTCCTATTAATTTTGTAAAATTCCACACTGATTTTTTTTTTTTTATATGGCAACACTTTGATTTCAGGCGAATTTTTGAATTTGACATTTAACGTTCACTAGATTTATTGTTTGTTCTCTGCGAACTTATCATTTGGTTTGACTTTTTGACAGATATTATGAAGAGAACCCCGTACATTTTACGATGTCAGTACGTGTTTTAAAGGTATAATGGTAGTGGTGCTGATTTTAACAAAATCAAATTTCATAATATTCTTATTATTATTATAATTTAAAAGTACAAGCATATTACATTGGATTTAGTAATATAGACGTTGAACATTATAATGATTTATGATCAATAAGATGGATCAAGGAAAAAAAATATTTATGAGGTGTAATAGTTTTGGTACGCCTCGTTATTCTCCTGTGCTCTTTCTTGTGAAAACGTTCTTTTTTTTTAAATGATTTTCAGCTATGTAATTATCGTTTTTTTGCACCTATAAAATTATGTCCCGTCTTTCCGGTTTATAAAAAATGGTCTGATTTTTCGGATTGAAATTTTCAAAAAATCGCCAGGGTTTCAAAAGTACGATTAAAAAAAATACAGAATGTCTTAGAATATTTGCCTATTCGGATTTTTTTTTTTTTAAATGTGATGCAAGTGGCCTATTCGGTTCAACCTTTAAAAGGTTTATCCCAACGTGATAATGATGTGTGCAACCCGCAATATTAAAAAAAAACTCACAAATAAAAACTATGTTTAAAAAGCAGATCTAGAAAGAATAAAATGACATTATCAAATTGCACGTATTACATACGAGTACAACACGTGTGATTTGATTCGGTATTCATATTGACACGTGAAAATGGAAATTGCGGTGACTGGGAATAATTTCAAATTATAATAAAGACACGCTTCGCATTATAACAACCTTGTCCAACACAAGTAAATAAAAATTAACATACAGGAATTATGAATTTGAAAACAAACAACTCCATCGTAATTTTCTTAACTCCGTCGTCATAGTATTATGACAAAACACCTAATAAAATAATAGGTTACACGGCAAAGCGATTTTCTAATATCGGATTTCATGCTGATCGTTGTAGAACACGCTAGAAAAAATTCCTTCACCGCGTAGTTTTTTCCCTTTTCAACGTTTTAACATAATCTTTCTTTTTTTAGATAAAATCCGTCAACGCCCGAAGAATTAGAGAGACGACAGACAGCGAATAAATAAGAAAACATTGGAACGAAATTTGTTATAATAGAATTTTTGTGAAAACAATCTTGTGAAAAATGTGAATGAACGGGTCTCCACACCATCCAATTTCTAGTGACTGCGGCAGTGACTGCAAAGAACGTGGAGTTGAGCGAACTAGCGCTGTCTCGTTTGTGTTAAAGGGCCGCTAGAACGAGTCAGCGCTAGTTCGCTCAACTCCACGCTCTTTGCAGTCACTGCCTGCTGGCCAACATGCAGTGTCGTGTGTAGAGCCCATGATTCAATTATTAAACATATGGTAGGCATAAAACTACTACCAATTTTGGACATCCAAAAAATACAGGACTAACAGGCAACAGGCATCTTCCTAGACCCAGGCGGACAGTAGAAGAAATATTAATATAATATAAATATTAATATTTAAAACATTGTAAAATGTTTTAATATTTGTTTGACTGTCAGACCGGTCTGTGGCTGAGTTGGCATCGCGTTTGAGTCCTCGGCATTCCTCCACCACGACAAAAGCGAAATTTTAGGCTTTCTGTGGTGGTAATAGGAGATTTTTAAATATTGTCAGGTTATTCGTAACCCGGGAATGTTTGTCATTCTTTAAAAAAAAATTCTTTCCCCAATATAAAAAATAAAATATTTTCAAAAGTAACACTGGTCGTTCCGTGAACAGAAGAACAGAAAAAAAAATTCTTTCCCCAATACAAAAAATCAACTATTTTCAAAAGTTTCACTGGTCGTTTCGTGAACAGAAAACCTCACGTCTAAAAAGATGATTCTAATTTTCTCTTCTTTAATAAATCAAAACCAAAACTTTCTTCGAAATGATAAGATTGTAGTTAAATAAATAACTACATAATTATGTTATTTATTAACAATACAAATATTACGTAACATTGTTTTTCCAAATTTATCCGAAGAAATGTCACCAACTCAATGACAATTCTTTTTTCACACTTTCTCCACGCCGCCCGGTAGGTAACACAATCATTAATCACATCAATCATCATCATCATCAACGGTAGACGAAACAATTTTCTAGCGACTGTGCGGTAGAAATTTAAGAATCCGGCTTTTTTTTAAATTTTTATTTATTAAATTTCAATATGATTACATCTAATACAATATAAAGATATGGGTAGTCCCACAAAGCTGTAACAGATCAGCTTGTCTGTAGGTTCTACCGTATAATATTATTTAAATAACACAAATTAGCTTAATTTACAATATTAATACATAATAAAAGATTTAGGCTAGATAAATGTGTTTTTCATTTATTAACCACATTTTTGTCAGTTTAGGGCAGGGTTCCTCATTATTTTTAAAATTAATGTTTTGAGTCAACATGTTATAGATCAAAGGTATTGTTAAATACAGACTCGAGTGTAGGCGAGGTCATTTATAAATAATGCGCGTATTGGCGATATGGATATTTATTATAAGTAATGGCTATAAATACGTCCTAACTAACGTGTTGGCGGTTGGAAAAAGAGAGTGAGGAGAGGCCTGCATCTCCTTTTATATGCGGGATCACCTGTCTCGCTCTTGTATGGCCGGAAACAGGTGTGCCACCCTAAAACCTCTCTCACATCCTCCCCTACTTAAACGGGAGAATCCTGGCTACATAAGTGATACCTATAGCTACATATTTCATACAATATATTTTATATTTCATATTTCACATTTAAAATTAACACATTACATTAAAAATTAACAAAACATTTGTTTTTGTTCTTTCTGTTTCCCCTCTGTCCATTTCTGTCCATTTCGACTGCGAAGTGCTGTCACCTGGGCCGAAGCCTTCCTTGCCATGGGTTAGACCTGAAACATGGAGAAACAGAATTAGAGACACTTCTATTACGTAACATACCGGAGAGATCTAATTCGTCCGTCGACAATTCCAACGTGTCAGACGCGAATTCCTGGTTATCTTCCTCCTGCCATGAAACATGTAATTCCTTTAGCTGGTCTAAATGTCTTTTCCACACCATATTAGACTTGTTAATTTTTATGAAATATATTTTACTACCTTTTTTATCCACAATAACCCCAGGGACCCATAACCTATTACCCTGAGATCTGAAATCTCTAGTCATTACTTTCTGACCTATATTAAAACCTGATTTAACTCTACCCTTATATTGTCTTTTCTGATTGTTTTGGCTCTGAGTAACCTTTTTTATTACTTTGTTTCGTCGAGTAGAACCTGAACTACCCGTTCTATCCTCAATTTTCCTTGGAATCAGAGAGTCAAATACTGTTCTAATTTTTCTACCCATTAATAATACAGATGGCTCACATCCTGTTGTTGCGTGAACTGTATTCCTATAGTCTGCTAAAAAGTTACCTAACTTTTCTTTATAATCTGAAGGAAATCCATTATGTTTACAAATTTTTTTAAGGAAATTTTTACAAGTCTTTACTGTAGCTTCAGCTTGCCCGTTGCTACTAGGGTGATTGACTGGACTAGTGATATGTTCTATCCCATTTTTCTTACAAAAATTTTCAAAATCCTCAGAACAAAAACACGTACCATTATCACTAACTAAAGTTGCAGGAAAACCAAATTGCGAAAATAATCTATGAAGTATTTCGATATTTTCTTTTGAAGACAGACTGTTTACTTCCAGACACTCAATCCACTTTGAAGAAGAGTCTACCACCACTAAAAAATTTTTGTTATATAAACTACCATGATCAATATGTACCCTGAACCATACTTCAGGTTCATATGGCCACACTGCTAAAGAACTCTTTTGTGATTCTGGTTTAATTTCTAAACAATCTCTACAATTTTCCGTTATTTTCTCCAAATCTTGATTAATTTTTGGCCACCAGACAAAGCTTTTTGCAATACCTTTAGTCTTAAAAACCCCTAAATGAGATCTATGTAACATCTTTAAAACCTCTTGTCTTAAAGACTCAGGTACAACAACCCTATGTTGATATAAAACACACCCATTTATCAAAGACAATTCTAACCTTTTTTCCCAAAAAATCCTAATAAAGTTACCACTTTGTGCCTTTTTTACTGATGCTGGCCAACCTTCGATAAGAAAATTTTTCACTTGACCTAACACATCATCCTTTTCGGTTTCGCTTTTTATCACGTCTAAAGACAAATTAAACCCATTATTCTCGAAATAATTAATGTAATCAGACTCTATCTCATCTTCACAGCTAACCTTTTCAATCGGACACCTGCTCAGAAAGTCTGAACAATTATTTTTCGATTTTACATATTCAATTTTAAAATTAAACGAACCTAACATAATAGCATATCTCTGTAACCTTGACGCGGCAATCTTAGGTACTTCTTTATTTTCACCTAAAATTCTCACTAACGGCTGATTATCCACAGCTAAAATAAATTCTCTGCCGTACAAATATTGATAAAACTTCTTAATTCCAAAAATAATTGCTGTTGCTTCAATATCTAGAATAGAATAATTCTTTTCCGCTTTAGTTAAAGTTCTGCTTGCGAACCCAATCGGTCTTTCTACGCCATTTTGAAACCTATGAAGTAATGTTGCTGCTACCCCATTAAAACTACCATCTGTGACAAGTTTCACAGGTATATTTTCGTCAAAATGCGTTAAAATCCTATCCGAAGTTAATATTCTTTTAATTATCGCAAAACTATTTTCTTGTTCCGTACCCCATTGAAACTTAACATCTTTTTTAAGTAATTCGTATAATGGTGACAATATATTTGCCATATTTGGAATAAAATTACGATAATAACTAATCATACCTAATAAACTTCTTAAATTATTTAAATCACTAGGTGCTGGTGCATTTAAAATGGCTTCTTTATTCCGTTCACACGGTTGAATCCCTTGTTCACTTATTTTATAACCTAAAAACTCAATAACTTTTAAATTGAATTCACACTTGTCACTATTCACTGTTAGATTACAATGTTTCAACCTTTCTAACACGACACATACGTTTTTCTCTAAATCGTCTTCGTCTTCCCCTATCACGGTAATATCATCCAAATAAAACGTCATGTTCTGTAATCCTGACAAACAATTTGCCATTGCCTTTGCAAATATAGCTGGCGCGGGAGATAACCCGTACACTAACCGCTTATACTGAAACAATCCTAAATGGGTATTGATTGTTGTAAAACGCCTACACTCCTTTTTTAAAACAAATTGACTATACGCCGATTTAAGATCGATTTTTGCAAAAACTTTCCCACCATTTACTTTCGTTAATAGCTCCTCTATCCTAGGTAATGGATATTTGTCAACTAATAACTGATTATTCACTGTCGATTTATAATCACCACATAATCTAATACTACCGTTTTTCTTAATTACTGGAACAATTGGACTTGCAAACTCACTAAACTGGACTTGTTCTATAATACCGTCTGACAGTAAACTATCTAACTCCCTTTCGACTTTTTCTTTCAAAGCGAACGGCATAACTCTGTGATTACGAAATATCGGAATAGCGGTCTCTTTTAAAGTTAAATTCACTTCGTACTTATTAAATTTTCCTAGTTTATCCGTAAAAACTTCCGGGAATTTTTTTACTAATCGCTGCTTCAAAGTATTCTGTTTTATACTGTTTACGATTCCGTTAATCCCGACGTTAAAAAGATTCATAAAATCACGCCCCACTATCGATAACGAAGCACTTGTGACAACAACAAATTTCAAATTGTGACACTGACCGTTAAATTCCACTTGTGGCGTAATTGTACCTACCACTTTCACGAGCGTATTGTCAAAACCCCGTAGACTAATGTCTTCGTGCACTAGCTTGACTCTACTGAATTTACTGAAATAACACTCCTTGGAAATTACGCAACAAGATGCTCCAGAATCTACCATGAATTTACTCTTGATCCCGTCTAGTGAAACTTCAATAAAAAATGGTTCGACACTATTAACTTCACCCAACTTTGTGTCCGACAACAAAGTATTCACACTCTTACGTGTTGAGGAACGCTTGCACTGTTTTGCGAGATGACCCTTCGTACTGCAAATTTTACATAAATAATTTTTATATCTACATTCCGTCGCGATGTGATTATTGTGACCACAAACGGTACAATTTTGTTTCACAGCGTTCGCTGGCGACTGTGACCGTGCCCTGTTGCTATGCCCGAAACGCTTCACGTCTCTGTCTTTCACACGCGAATTATTAAAAGAGAGTCGACCGGCCTTGAGCTGTACATTAGCGTAAACCGTATTATCAACTCGGGACTGCGCTTGAGTTGAAGCTACGAGGTCAATGCACTCGGCGACTTGTAAACATTTTTCGAACGAGTATAATTCACCCTCGAGAAATAATTTTTCCCTTACCTTTCCTGGTTTACAACCCAAAACAAAGAAATCCCTTAAATTTACTGATAAACTATTCCCAAATTTGCAATTAGTAGAAAGAGACTTTAACCGCACTGCAAACTCACGGATTGATTCGTCATTTCTTTGTTTAGCACTGTAAAACTTAGATCTCTCTTCAAAAAAACATTTCGTTGAACAACAATACTCATCAAGTTTAGATATCAAATCTTCTAACTTAATATCTGTTACCTTTTTAGGAATGCACAAATTAACCAATAAGGAAAAACAATCATCTTTCAATGCATTCAGGAAAATAGCCCTTTTTTTATCATCCGATGCAAACTTTTCATCATTCACGAGGAGAAATTGTCCGAGGCGGACCTTGAAGTTCTCCCAGTTCCCGTCACGCAAACTGAAGGACTCCAATCCTCGAGACTCCATGTTCCCAATGCCCAGAAGGTACCCAAATAGAGAGAAAGAAAACAGAAAAAACAAAAACTTCCCAATGAGGCTTCTTCTTCTGCCGTCTGCTCCCTGGACCCTGCTCCGGAAACTGCTCCTTGACCCTGTGAATTGATGGCTCCTTCCAGACCCGTCACACAGTAACACCGATGGCTACCCCAGATCACTCCTGCGACCTGGATCTCCGATCCTTGACCCTCAGAGATGTCGATTGACGCTGGACCTCCCGTGCTTCCCCCTTCCGAAAAGCTGGCTGGCTCCAGTGTCTTCTTGCACTTCACTCCTTGCAGTGAAGTGTTGGAATAATTTCGGTCCGGCCTTTCTTACCGACCCGAAATAATAATGTTACCGCGTATTTTTGCCAAATTTTTGTGCCAAATTTTTTTGCGCGTCGATTCTTTACGCGATCTGCCGTATTGTCAGAATCGTGTACCGTAGGCTGCGCCACTGTTAAATACAGACTCGAGTGTAGGCGAGGTCATTTATAAATAATGCGCGTATTGGCGATATGGATATTTATTATAAGTAATGGCTATAAATACGTCCTAACTAACGTGTTGGCGGTTGGAAAAAGAGAGTGAGGAGAGGCCTGCATCTCCTTTTATATGCGGGATCACCTGTCTCGCTCTTGTATGGCCGGAAACAGGTGTGCCACCCTAAAACCTCTCTCACAGGTATCATATATTCTAGCGTTCTGGTACCATACTTATTTGATATTCGTGGTATTTTTAGGCCTTTATTTTCAGTAAATCTTGTTGTGTGACTATTTTTTTTTTTTTTTTTACATTAACTCCACACAGGAGGCCCTGAGGAAAATAATTTCCCTCAGGGCCTATGTCATCTGGGATGCTGTGTGGAGGGACTATGCACCAATAACTTTTTATAAGCGCTTTCTCCCGAATTATCCATAATTAAAAGATACCAGAGAAGCTCTTTAATTGGAAGTAGGCCCTCAGACCCATACAATAATTTTAAGTTGTTTCTTTGTTTGTAAATGCTAGGTTTAACAATTTTTTTTTAATTATAGCAGTTTGCAAATTTTGAATGAATTTAATATTAATTATGCTCGAGTGTCCCCAAGTTCGAATTCCATATCTAAGTATGGATTCGACCATCGAATGATATATAAGTTTGAGAGTGCATCGAGGCAACACAAATTTTAATTTATAAAAATTACTCGCCAAACATCGGAGCTGGTTACAGATTTTGATAACTTGTTTGTCCCATTTGAGGTTATTGTCTACGATTATGACAAGGTAAGTGTATTCATTTGTAAAATCAATTTTTTCACAGTGGCAATTATTTTCAATTTTCCTATGTATGCATTCAAAATTATGTGCAATTATTTTAGGTAAATTCCACATTTTCAAGTTCGGTGATCTTATATACATACATTTAGTTTTTTTGACATTAAAAATTAGACCTACATCGTGAGCCCATTTGAGTAGCTCGTTAAAGTCTCTTTGTAATTCTTTAATAGCTATTTCCGGGTTTTCATTAGATACAACTAGTGCTGTATCATCTGCAAAAATGAATCTACGGGCTATTTTAAAAAGTTTAGTCAAGGCAATTACATAAATAATGTATAAGCATAATAAAAATAACATAAATAATGCTAAGAATACAACTCTGACGCCGCGCCTTACGCAAAACCGTTTTCGTACGTGGCGTTTGAATACAACCGTATTAAAGCAATGCCAACAGATGGCGCCACTAACCTTAACAGCTAGTATGATTAGCATCGCCTGGCAGGCGTAAGCATATTGGATTTGTAATTTCGTGAATCTCTACGGTTATAGAGAGATTGACGATAATATGATTATTATTGTAACTGGCAGTTGTGAATAATAATACCGCGCGTCTATACATATATTACATATGACGTCATTACCTGTAGCGGTTACTTTGACCCGGTGACAAACTGTCACTGGATCCCAGTGGATCCGAGGAACCGGTTATTTTTGGCACCAGTTTCTATCGGTGTTATAAAATGGTCACCAACACTCAAACTGGGCGAGGCCGAACCAAAAACCGCTCGCAGGGCCTAGCAGCAAAAACCTGCGGAGTGGGTTTTTAACTGCTAGTATTGATTATTATTTATGTAACCACGAAAGGTTGAATCCAATAAGGCCACCGTATTAAACCGGAGCCGGAAAGTGACAAGCGAATTTATAAACATATCAAATGCCAAATGGTCGAGTTAAAACAGAACTTCGCTACGCTCAGTCAAATATTTTCAAAAGTAAAAACCACAAGACAGCAAACCAGAAAATGTCAGACATTGAAGATATTTTGATCTTATCATAGTGACAATTAAACATAATTAGTCGACGTATTTCTAGAATTGTTTAATTACGTAGTGGAGTGTACTCGCAATGGTGTGTCATAACTATAACACTTGGAAACCTAATGCTGTTGAGTTAGAAAATCATTTTCCAGAACTTTAAAGAAACATCTCGAAATTGGAGACGTCACATTACCTAAAAATAGTATAAAATTTACGTGGGTATATTTTTCACAACATTATTTATTCTGTTGCGTCGTTCAACAGCTAAAATTTAAAAAACATCTACTATTAGACAACTATTTGCATTAAACCATCCGAAGGCGATTAAACTACACGAACAAAAGGAGAAGACCTAAATGTTTTTATAAACCCTCTTATTACTTACCGTTACTCTACATTATGGTTGTTTATCATTTTATAAAATTTAAAACACGTTTATTAGTTAGACCCTTCACGTTTTTCTTTAGATATATATAAGCTATCTGGAGCTACGTTTCAAGAAAATATTTAAATATATTTTTTCACAAATGAAAAACGTTCCTTTCTTAAAACCTCTTTAATTTATTTATAAACGTCGTCCGGTTTCGGCTGATCTCAACCTTCATCAGAATATGGATATAAACTAAATTAAAGTACAGAGGAAGATTATAAAGTAAACAAAAAAGAGAAAGAGAAAGCATTTAAGACAGGGAGAGGACATCAGATACTGGTCGGTGGAGGGACATTAAAAAATTAAGCCACTCTCGCATCTACGTATTTAATTGCAACGATTGCCCGGCAATATATATAGGTAAAACCGCGCGTAACGTAAATATTAGAGTAAAAGAACAAATCAGGTGTTTGTTTGCTAAGCACAGGCTTCTCAGATTTTGTATGTATGTATTTAATTAATACTGATCACACGTTTAATAGAAATACAGGAGTCCTAGTAGTACATACAAATAGAATAGGAATACGCCATGATTTAGAATCATTAGAAATATCAAATAAAAATAATTGTCAATTTCTACAAACAATTAGAATTAACTGACAGTTCGATTTTAAAGTTGTTCACCTTCCCCTTGTGGAACCCTCACTCTTCCCCTACTCCTTTACCTACCCCTCCCCCAACCAGTGTCTGATGTTATCTCCCTCTATTATATGCTTTCTCTTTCTCTTTTTTGTTTACTTTATAATCTTCCTCTGTACTGTAATTTAGTTTATTTTTTATTATTATTTTTATATCCATATTCTGGTGAAGGTTGAGATCAACCGAAACCGGTCGATGTTTATAAATAAATTAAAGTGGTTTTAAACAAAGAACGTTTTTCATTTGTATAATGTCAACCCACAAAGTTTGCTTTCTTCGATGAAATAATTTTTTTGGTGCAATATTTCATAGATTTTTGTTGTTAAAAAACAATTGGCCCTAACATTAACAATGTTGAAAATAAAATATTATAACACGGACTTTATTTGTACCACGAGAACTATTTTTAGTACTGAGAAGGTTAAAAGGCGTTGCAATTTCAATAGGATAATTATTGAGGTAGCATTAAGTCGTAGGAAGATAAAAATTAATCCTGGAAGGCGATTAATTGTCTAGCTCCAAAATTGAGCACAATAAGCAGCCGATTACACAAAACATATTAGCAGGCACTGCAACCATGGATCTCTCAAGCGGTTCTCCTGCCACAAAATGTTTTGTTTTTCTTTTTCAAAATCATTTACACAAACACCCGCTCGGAGAATGTTTTCCATCGGTCTCGAATAGCAAAGACATTATGTAATTGTATATGCAAACACAAATGTGACTAACGCCCCAATGTTTAAATGTTTAACAATCAACTTACAAGAGTAGTTTTAAAAATGTTATAAAAACTGAATGCAACCAGTTTCAAAGCAGACGACATAATGTTACAAACTTTCACGAATATTTCTATGCGAAGACTAGTTAGAGAGGTATTTTGAAAAAGGGGAGAATGGTAATCGTCGGAGCACTTAAATAGTCATCAAGCAAACCATCATACCGCACTTCCCCCCCCAGCTAAAATGTAAGAAATGTCTTCATATAGAAATATGTTTTTACTTTCATAGATATTACATTATTTACTCGTACTTCCTAGAACGCAAGAGCAAATAATTTTACAGAGATGTTCAAAATAAGGAAAAATGGTGTAGTGATAATCACAATTTGACGCTGGAAAGGAAAAATGGCCAAGAGCCACTCTTTCTTTCCAGCTACATGTTGTGTGTGTGTGTCATTAATAGCAAAGTAATCAACTATCAATCGTGATATATATTAATGAAATAATCAATCAATATATATTATAAAAAACGTGAGTGCCGCTAAAACTCAGAAACGAGTCCCGGAACGATCAAGGGAATTATATGGTATGGTAAGTCTCTATCCCCCATCCGTGAAAAGATTTCCCATTTTTACCTAAAGAGCGTGCTTTTGAAGATATAAGGGTTGGAAGTTTCGCCCTCTAGAAATTTCTAGAACAGTTCAGAACATTCGAGAGTATTCGAGAGCATTCTACAACGTACCGTAACGTCCTGAAACATTCTGGAATGTTCGAGAATAGACTGGAACGTTCGGGAACATCCCGAAAAAATCATTGCGGAACATTCCAGAACACTTTCGAATTTTGTGGAATATTCTAAAACATTGTGGACCATTCGAAGCCTTTTTGTATGAGCGGAGCTAACCATTGTAGGGGTATATAGATTCGTCGTGGGTTCGAACGTCAGTTCAATCTCATTTAAACTCCCTGAGCGAAGCCGGCTACCCCAGAGAGGTAAAGCGAAGTTGTGCCGCAATGTAACCGAAAGGGCTCTCTAAATAGAGCAATTGAACGAACGATTGTCAATCGCACAGTGAAACATTCCGCTGCATCAATGGCGCTTGTTCATGGCGTTTATGCGCTCAATTGCTTCTAATTGCTTCCGTCAATCGGAATTCTCAATTATCAATAGCTTTAATTACCCCGTTTAACGATCAATTTGCAATATTGACAATCGCATCAAAGACGTAAATTGACGTAAATATTGACAACTGATATGGATAGTCTCCAAGCCGCTTTGGAACAACTTTTCACATTGAAATATGATGGCTAAAAATCAATTTCGAGATGAATGTTTTCAGAGCGGCTTTGAGTCGTTTAAAAACTTTTTTTCTGAATAAACACTCTGAACTTTGCTGGCAAAAAGTTTGTTTATATCTCAGTTCCTTTGCTAATAATCTCTCAAACAAAAACTCCAACAATCTTTTGAATTTAAGCGCTCTTAAAGCTGAAACATAAACAGTAGAAGTTAAGACTGACTTAGTAAAATTTCTTCAAAATATTATAAACTGTTTCAATTCTCTGTGCAATTAATGGAAACAAACATACGAGGGCTGTCCGTAAAATAAGGTCTCCAAGTTGCTGCGGTCGCGAGGGACGTTTTTACGCGCAATGCTGCAAACACTGGCGTGTAGCCTGGTTTCCCCTTGCCAAATCCCCACCACGTTGCAACCTCTCTGACGCTTAGTCTCGGCGTGGTCGCCATTCGCGATGGAGCTTGTACTCGCCGCACCCGCCAGGTGTGAGTTACGCTCTGCAATTCGCTTAATATCTTTTTTTTTTTTTTTTTTACATAAGCTCCACACAGGAGGCCCTGAGGAAAATAATTTCCCTCAGGGCCTATGTCATCTTTGGGGATGCTGTGTGGAGGGTTTTTTTTAAGGAAAGGAAGGAGAGGAGATTTCTGGGAAGGAAAAGGGTTTAAGGGGTGGGTAGGAATCTGGGGTTCAGTATGTCCTGGTCATCCGCCTCCAAGACCTAGACAAACCTCACCCCATGAACCCGGGCACCCCTGCTAAATCACCAAACGTAGCGAACCACTTGGGGTGAACTATGGCAGAGGTGTTGGTTATCCAATAAAGGTTCCCGGGGCGGCGGTACCCATTCCCGCCTCCCAAATTGCATATCTACCGACATTCTTTAAACTTTTCAACACTTTTTAAACTTTTCAAAATACATGTTATTTTTTAAGATAATCTCTATTCGCACGTCGAGTAGAAAGTAAATTAAATAATCCATAAGCTGCCACATTAAGTACAGATTACGGAAATCACACTTAATTTCAACAATTTCTACAAGAAACAACTACGAGTATGTATTTACGTACACAAAATTGATTATTTTCATTTAGGTAATTTATTTAGGTACCCTAAGTAATTCATGCGTATTTAGATTAAAACGAAACTTCGCAAATGTCAAATCCATACAAAAAAAAATGGCGGCAATGGAGATGTTTTATATGAAAAAAATTTTACTTTGAATGAAAATCGAATTTTAATGCATATTTTTCAATCTATCCCGACTGAAACCGATGTTTCTTTGAGAAGTTAAGATTTAAACTTTACTTTTCGATATGTATGCCTATAAAAAGTGTAGCGGCATGTGGCGGCTTCTGAATTATTTACCGAAAGTAATTACATAATATATTAAATTTACACGATAGAAAAAAAAATCGCAAGGCTGTTATATACAATTTTATATGTATGAAAACATTTACAGTGCTTCTTTAAAGAGATTTTTGCTCTATTTTAAATAAGTCGTTTTTTATTGAATATTTTCACACAGGCAGTTATGCCATAATAGTTTTTTAATTAATATTAGCGCGCTCTCTCTCTCTATCATTCATAATTATATATCTCCCTATCAAACCATAGGTTTGTAATTTATATATCTCCCTATCAAACCATAGGAAAGTAATTACATAATATATTAAATTTACACGATAGAAAAAAATCGCAAGGCTGTTATTTACAATTTTATATGTACGAAAACATATACAGTATTTCTTTGAAGAGATTTTTGCTCTATTTTAAATAAGTTGAGTTTTATTGAATATTTTTACACAGTCGGTTACGCTATAATAGTTTTTTTTTAAATTAATATTAGCGCGCTCTCTCTCTATCATTCATAATTATATATCTCCCTATCAAACCATACGCAAAAAAGTGGTGAACACCATATGGGGAGAGAAAGGACGGGTATCCATAATTGGTGTATTATCTAAATAAAGAAACATACATAGCGGTTTTCCACACTTTATTTTGGGCGGACTCTGCATATTTACATTTCTCCCCCCCCCCCCCCCCCCCGTCGCACATAGTCGCATTTGTGAGACCCCCTCCCCCCAGCGTAACGTCACATATTTTTAAATTTTACATAATTTAGATTTTTAGACCCCCATATCCCTTGTTGTCACACTTCTCTACCACCCCCCCCCCCTTCAGGTGTGATGTAATTTATGGATGGCCCCATTTTGGATTTGTCATTTATTTTGTGCATTTTAGTACCATTTTACCTAAACGTACATTCAGAACGGGTGATCGGGTAGGCCAGTCAAAAGTTATCGGGTTGTAAGTATAGGAAATTCTTGACCATAATTTTCGATGTGTGACAGCTGAGTCCTATCGATCTGAACCGGCCTAGAGTAGAGCTAGGAAATTTTTTTTTATCAGATATTATTATATTTTACACAGTCGATAAAAATATAACTAAATACTTGATCTGATGACTTTAATGAAAAAATAAAATCTCCAACTGATAAAAATGATAGCAATAGTAAATATTATCGTCATCCTATGACGCGACGTCCAGTCATATTGACTTAATGTATTTGGCAATGATATGGCGCTAATCCGAAATATCAACGTACGAGTACTTACCTACCGCAAACATAAGTACGCCATTCTTATCGTTATCTTTTTTTATATAATAATCTTGGAGCATAAATAAAAAGATAAATTTTCCTTCACGAAGAACATCCTAAAGATCATTTGCTTCCTATTTTATCCACCCAGCCAAACACAAGCGCCTTCGTGGTCGAGGGACAAGGCTCTTGACTGTAAATCGGGAGTACATTGTATTTGATTAATTTGCGTTATTTGACAGTTGAGTCATTTATTTATTTATTTATTTATTACACGCCCTGATGGGCTTATACATCATAATTTATAAGTTAAGTAACAAACAATGAAGAAAATATAATACAATGAGAAAAGAAAATACACAAAACAGTGTAACAACAAAACAAATAATAAAATAAAAATATATATTATGTAAAAATGATAAGAAGTCTCTTATTCAATATAAACAAAAATTGAAGAAATTATGTAAATCTATTTGTGCCTAGAAGAATAAAAGTGACAGAATATACAACGTTTATACTGATTAGTTTTAAGATGAAATATATCACCTAGATTAGAATATTTATTTCCGAGACTGTGAAGTCTCGGAAACAGAGAATTTTGATAAGCGTGTCCTGGTGTTATTGAAGTAGAAGGGTAATAAATGTCGACATGATTTTTGGGGAACATGGATATTGATAAATTGAAGTAATTCAGAACAGTCAATTTTGTAATGCAGTATTTTATGTAATAATATTAAATCTGTGCTTATTCTTCTTTCTGAAAGTTTCAATAGAGACGTTTTATCCAGGAGATAATTGTAATCAATGTTTAGTATAGGAATATGCAATTTATAGTTTATAAACCTTAGAAACTTCCGTTGAATCTTTTCAACGTTGTCTGAATGAATGTTGTAAAAGGGAGACCATAACGTCGAGTTATATTCAAGTTGGCATCTGACAAGGGTTTTATATAACATAATAAATGTGTCTAAATCATTGAAATCTTTTGCAGCTCTCAAAACAAAACCAAGAGTCTTTAGGGCTTTGTTGATAATATTATTAATATGACATACAAAGGTGAGTTTACTGTCGAACATAATGCCTAGATCCATAATTTCACTAACACAATTTAAATTTTCATCATTTAAAGAATACTGAAAAATAAAAGGATTATTTATTTTTGAAAAATGAATGAACTGACATTTATTTATATTTAATGCTAGTTTGTTGATAGAGCACCATTCAAAAAGATATATCAAGTTAGTTTGAAGTATAATACAATCATTAATGTGGTTAATCTCTTTATATAGTTTCATGTCATCGGCAAACAGTAGCACATTTATGTCAGTAAATATATCAACAATATCATTTATAAATATAATAAACAAAATGGGCCCTAAATGGGAGCCTTGCGGCACTCCACTTGTTGCTATAAATTTGTAAGACTGTGTGCCATTTATTTTCACACTAAGAATTCTTTTGGACAAATAACTAACAAACCAATTTAATAAACTACCATAAACTCCAAGTTTCGCCAATTTATTGATTAGTATTTTGTGACACACCTTGTCAAAGGCCTTGCTAAAATCAGTGTATATTGAGTCAACCTGGCACCTGTTGGCTAAAGATTTAGATATGAAGTTTTCGTATATTAGTAAATTGGTCAGTGTAGATTTATTTGAACAAAAGCCATGTTGGTAGGGAGTTATAATTTTTTTAACGTTTGTGGATATTTTATGGAGGACAATTTTTTCAAAAAGCTTGGGTATCGATGATTGGATACATATTGGTGATTGATGATTGGACAAAAGTGGTAAAAACGAAGTAATTTATTAATTTAAATCAAAATGGTGCCACAAAATAAGTTTGCTGTGTTAGAAGAAGTAATATGTAGTACATCTGCGGTACGCTTCAGAGTGCATATAATCCCAGTATCGCGCCGGTGTAAAGCCAGCGTTCAGAATTGAAACGTTGTTCGAAATGGCGTTAGCCGTGTTTGGTGACCAGATCAGAATAGCCTTTCCCACATTTCTCTTCCCCATACCTTCAGCCTCACAACATACCCCAATTAGGGATGCCATAGTCTCACTGACTCCAGACGGTCGGGAACAGTTGGGACTCTTGTACGGCATTCACAAAAAAAAAATAGCGCCACAAAAAACCAACAGTCACTCATTTGATACGTTTTAAGATTTTCACGGCCAAAAGCATTTTCGTTATTTGTTTTGGGGGTGTTATGACGTGTTGCGCTACCTCCTTTCTTTAGCCGACGTTTCAGACATCGTTGCAGTGTCCATCATCAGGGCAGATCCGGTAGATGTGTGACACTGAAACAGCACTGTAACGATGTCCGAAACGTTGGCTAAAGAAGGAGGTACAGCAACACGGCATAACACCCCAAAAACAAATAACGAAAAAAAAAAGTCACCCATTTGTACAGAAAAGGACCCCGTAAAAGTGTTAAAAAGGATCGTATGATCAGGAACGAACAACTCCACATCGCTTGACTTTTTTATACCTAGTGCCTAATATACAGGGTATTAAGGGACGTACTTGACTTACTTTAACCAGTGATTCATGTCATTATTTGGAGAAAAACCGTAAATTAAATTTTAGTCCCCGGTGACATTTATGAAGTTTTTTTTTCAACTAAAACATTAAAAAAAAATAATAGGTATTGGAAAGTTAAGGGCGCGTTGAGGGGTCGATTGGTTATTCGGCTGAGTGACCAGTGACGACATTTGAAAAAATTGTGTGATTTTTGAAAAAAAAAAGCAAAAACATTACATCTAAAAAGTCACCGGAGATCAAAATTTGATTTCCATTTTCATTTCAAATAATGTCAGGAATCACAGGTTAAGTACGTCAAATGCGTCCCTCAACATCTTGTATAATAAGTTAATAGAATATATTATGCAATAAACATTAAATTACTTTCACTGGGTTATTTGTAAGTACTTTCTCGTTATAAAACTCAACTGATTTGTATTAACATGATTTAATTCCGATCACTTTTTTATTGTGTAGGACGATCCATCAACTAGATTAGAAAATCGATTTAATTAAAGCGCGACAGGTTCAATCTAATCAACTCTCTCATATTCATGTTTTTTTTTGTATAAATCGTTGCATATATAAAAAAAATATTTGCATAACCAGTCGGGTGGGAGGTGGAACGATATTAATAAGACAGGTGAGAATTAATTGAGAAGAGTAATGAGTTTTTTATTACGCGTGGATGTTATATTAATTTTGTTATCTAAAGCGGTAAACGTTTACTCTCGTGCTTTATCTATCGTTTATTGATAAAATTGCTAAACAAAGAGAAATGCCTATTTGGTACTCTGAGATAAAAAAAGTACAGTGATTGATTAATTTATTTAAATATACAATACCTTAAACCAATGTTCCTTAAAACAGACAAACACCCAGACCTCAGCAGAGGCAGTCCTTCCTTCGGGTCAATTGGTCAAAAACCTCCCAAAATTATAAGATGACAGTAAAACATTGTGAAATATTATGCATTTACAACAATTTCTATTATTCAAATGTATTTGAAATGCACCGCGACATAGCAGGCAGCGGCAAGCAGTGACATCTAACGTCTTAAATGTAAGCTTCCTTTCCCACGCAGTATGATTGGCTCGGTCAATTTTTCAAATGTCCCAATATGTCTTCTGTTTCTTTACGCGCCGTACAATAAACGAGATGGCATTATATCGCCTAGAAGTAATTTTTTCGGATTCTGAAGACAGTTTGGGTCATGGCCGTGAGCGAGAGAAAGCATGATGAATATTACGCGTCAGAAAGAGATGTTTGATAAACGTAGGTTGATTTTGCATATTAATTGTAGGCTTGTCGCATGAAATTATTAACTATGTTAAACGTAGACGCACGAGGTAATTATAAATGAATATTTTCGTATTTAATTTGATATTGAATCCTAATATCATTTTTGTAAAATGAAATTCCTCTTCTGGACCCCTAGAGCCACCTCTGGACCTTAGTATCAAACACGAGCGATCTATAAATGTTATCGATAATGTCGTAGTTTAAGAGTCTCCGAGCATGACTGGAGCTCGCCAACGAATAAACTACGACTATGGCCCGGTATATCCGCCAGTCCGTATCCTTGCTATGTACGACATACCTGGGGGGGGGGTTCAAAACAAAAATCAGAGTGTTCACTTCCTCTCCCCCATCTCACTATCAATGTCCCGTTTTAATAAGACCAAAAAATCTGGTCACCTTAATCACGTACACGCACACTTAATCACCTTAATCACCGTACCTACTAATTCATAATTTTTAAACAGTATTTATTTATATTTAAATAGAAAGCAGTCACTTTGTGGCTTGACATTTTGAATGAAATAAAACAATAACTTGATTTGTAACCACGATTTATTTAATTTTTATAATACCGACCAGTTTCGCTTTACTCAAGCATCTTCAAGCGGCCTACACACGACACTGCATTTAGTGACTGCGGCAGTGACTGCAGAGAGCGTGGAGTTGAGCGAACTAGCGCTGACTCGTTCTAGCGGCCCTTTAACAAACGAGACAGCGCTAGTTCGCTCAACTCCACGCTCTCTGCAGTCACTGCCGCAGTCACTAGAAATTGGATGGTGAGAAGACCCGTTCAGGGTATAAAATTAAACTGGGTATAAAATTAAACAGTTTAATTTTATACCCTTAGGATGCTTGAGTAAAGCATCTTCAGATGTCGGGTTTTTGACAACATCTCACTTCTAAAATGTTACAAGTGCAATGGCTATATGCACAAAGCACAAGACTGCAGAAGTGAAAAAGCTTGCACTCGATGTTCCGAAGCACATGAAAATGTAAACTGTCAAAACGACATTCAGTGCATTAACTGCAAAAAAATGAATGAGAAATTAAAATTACAATTGCCAACTGACCATTATGCTTGGAGTAATGAATGCTCGGTACATTTGAGGAAAATTGAAACTGAAAAGAAGAAAATTGATTTTTTATGCCATTAAAAAACTCCTCTAAAAAACACCAAACAAAAAATTGCCAGCTGTACTACCAAAATGTCAGAGGCCTTAAAACAAAATTAAGTCTACTTCAATCTACACTACCAATGTTTGGGCACGAGTTTATTCTACTTTCTGAAACATGGTTAGAACCTAATATTCATTCTAGTGAATTAGGTTTTATAAATCATAATGTGTATAGATTAGACAGAAATACATTGACAAGTGCTAAAAGCAGAGGTGGCGGGGTTTTAATCGCTATCAGCAAGAAATACAAATCAAACTTAATTAAAACTAAACACAAACTTCTTGAACAAATCTTCGTGCAAGTGAATGTTGCCAGGAATAAAAAGATTATTGTTGGTTGTATTTATATCCCACCAAATTCAAGCAATGAAGTATACAGGTGCCATAGTGAGGAAGTGGAAGTTATATTAAAAAAGCATGCTAATGCAACATTTTTGCTTGCTGGTGATTATAATCTTCCAAATGTGAATTGGGTGAACAGGGACAATAATATCAGTGTGAGTGAGTCTGAACGCATTATTCTAGACATGGCGTTATTTCTAGGCCTGAATCAGGCAAATACTTTATCAAATGTAAATAATCGTACTCTAGACTTATGTTTTTCTAACTTAGAGTCACTAGTAATTGAAGAATGTAGTGAACCGCTGGTGCCCATTGATGGTTATCATCCTCCACTGGAAGTTATTATTTCTAATGTACATGATAATACCTGTAAACTGTCTTTCAGTTACCAAAATTTTTTCAAAACTGATTATGAGAAAATATGTAATTATCTCCTCTCTTTTGATTGGTCATCTGTGCAATATGATGATATTAACACAGCTACAAATAAATTTTATTCTGTTTTGGGAAAGGCTATTAGCATCTATGTTCCAACCGTAATATGTAAGCCAAACACCTATCCAAAATGGTACACCAAAGAACTTGTAAATCTACTTATCACCAAAAAACTTAAACATAAGGAATATAAATTATATAAAAAAAAATCTGATTACAGTGAATTTAAATATTTAAGAACTTTGTGTAAAAAAATGTCTATGACTTGCTACCGTAACCATATAAATGAAATTCAAAATTCCATAATAAACAATGTTAATTATTTTTGGAAATATTCGAAATCTCTTAAAGAAGATGATTCTGAATTCCCCAGCATTATGCACCTAAATGGCAGCCATAGCAATAATACTGATGGTATTGTTAACTTGTTTGCAAAATTTTTTAAAAGTGTTTATTCAACAGACGCAAATAATGCTCCTCTTCCATCAACAACTCTAGATGAAACTCTTGATATTTCGCAGTGTACCATAAGTCTCTCTGATGTAGTAACTAAAGTTAAATCATTAGATATCAACAAATCTGCAGGACCGGATAATATCCCCACAATATTTATCAAAGAATGTATCAAAGTAATTGCTCTTCCATTAACCAAACTTTTTAATTTATCTTTATCCAGTGGAATTTTTCCCGATATGTGGAAACATAGTTATTTGACTCCAATTTTCAAAAAGGGCGATAAAAGTGATGTTTGTAATTATAGACCAATATGCATTCAATCCACCATACCGAAACTATTTGAAAGCCTAATACTTGACAAACTTTTTGCCCAAATAAAACCTGTAATATCACCTTACCAGTTTGGATTTATGCCAGGTAGAAGTACACTTTCTAACTTGATTATTTATGAAAATTTTATAACCAATGCTTTTAAAGAAAAAAAACAAGTAGACTCTGTCTATACTGATTTTAGTAAAGCCTTTGATTCAGTTTCCCATAAAATTCTCATTTGGAAATTAGAAAAGCTTGGTATACGTGGCAGTATATTAGCCTGGTTTGAAAGCTATCTTACTGGAAGACAACAAATTGTTAGAATAAAATCCTCATTGTCGGAAAAAATTTATGCAACAAGTGGAGTTCCACAGGGTTCACACCTTGGCCCAATATTATTTATCTTGTTTATAAATGATCTTACAAAAATATTTCATGATGTATTTATCTTACTTTTTGCTGATGACCTCAAAATTTTTAGAATAATTCAAAATATTTACCATTGCAACATTCTTCAAGATAATATCAACAAATTGTTAATTTGGTGTAATGAAAATAGACTTTACTTAAATATCTCAAAATGTCATATAGTTAGATTTTCTCGAATAAAAAATCCAGTGATCTTCAATTACAACATTGATAACAATACTCTGGAGACATTAAAGAAAATTAAAGACTTGGGCATCACTTTTCAATCTAATCTTTCATTTGTTAACCACATAACAGAAATCTCTAATAAGGCCTTAAAAATGTTGGGATTTATAACTAGGCTAACTAGAAATTTTAACAATATTAAGTGTATAAAACTGTTATATTTTGCATATGTTAGAAGTCAACTTGAATACAATTCTCCCGTCTGGAACCCATATTACAATATACATGTACAAGCTGTTGAAAGAATACAAAACAAATTCTTACGTTTTCTTAATTTTAAAATGGGTATTCCAGCAGTTATGTTGAACTACAATACTATTTTGAATGATATGAATATGCTGAAATTGTCAGACAGAAGAACTTTCACTGACTTGGTATTTCTGTATAAAATTCTAAATGATTTAGTTGACAGTCCGATATTGCTCGAATTGATAAGCTTCCGGATTCCAATACGTAATACTAGAAGTCAGGATTTATTTCAGTGCAGTAATTCTGGAACTAACTATCATATGTATTCCTCTTTGCCCAGAATACTAATGGAGGGAAACAATTATACCAAGTCAGTGGACATCTTCAATTTATCTTTAAACAAATATAAAATATTGTTACGAAGGCAGTTCAGTTATGTACAATAAATACTGTGTATTTCTTACTATTCATATGTAAAAGCCCCGAAAAAGGGCGTTAATAAATAAATAAATAAATAAAAACCGGTCGGTATTATAAAAATTAAATAAATCGTGGTTACAAACCAAGTTATTGTTTTATTTCATTTAGTATTTATTTATTTATTGTTTGAAACATTTGCAGAGTGTTAACATTTATTATATTAATAAAATTGCCGTTGGTATGTTCGTAGATATTAGCACTCTATCAGAAAATGTTCACAGCATGCGTAAATCAAGGTTTGGTTGTTACTAGATGGAGATGCTACTAATGAAATAACAGAAATAATAATAAGCAAAATAAAACATAGTACGTACTGAGAAAGAGAAGAAAGTAATAAAAAAAGAAAATACATTAACAAAACATAATAAAGCAAGTACATAATTTTTACTCCTAATACTTCTATTTGCCAGTAAATTGTTTCAGATCAATGCATGTCTGAAACTTTGAAACGATCCGTCGATCCTAAAAAATACGAAGTAATATTATTATTATAAAGAAAGATATCTATCGGTAAAAGAGACTATCCAGATAAATGTATTTTTAGAATGATTCAGTATTTTGGATCAAAAACATTGCTTCCCAAGTTCAGTGAATTATATAAACATGAACGTTTGCAGATTATTATGTACTCGTAACAAAATTGGGTTAGGCGATACTTTATTTTAAGATCAACATTAATATTTTTAATGTTGTCTATTTCTAAGTATAGCCTTCTACACGGTGTACGAAAACTAATGGTATAAGCGGAAAACTGTGGAATGGAACGTTGAAACAACAACATGCCTTTAATAACACTGATATAAAACGTCCGATATCTTGAAAACTAAACGCCAAGAGCGTATGCATTAACCCATTATCACGTAGCAACAGCGATAAAGTGAATTCATTAAAACACATAAATCATATGTACCTACTGGTAAGTACTGTTTATATATTATGACAAATTTAAAAACATCGGTTCTTGATAACATAATATGACAAGTAGTTACGTACAATTATTACACAACAGTAACTAAATAATACTTGCTGCATTTGGGATTCATATTTCGTAACACTGCAACAAAACATCGAATTATGAAGCCAAGGTTAAATAAATTCCAACAGAAGTCAAATTAAGTTATATTTACATACGTTGGTTTACACTAATGAATTCGTTGAATGCACTGAACAGAAATCTCTAGAGGTGTGGTGGTTTTACGTGAATACCGCACAACAGTGGCAATTTCATTGATCCAAACCGTCTGGAGCCAGCAGGACAATTGTATCGAGTCCCAATTCCATTGATCCAAAGTATCTGAGGAGTCAGTAGGACTAGTGTATCAAGTCTCAATGTTATTGATCCAAACTATCTGTAGCCAATTGACTATTGTATCGAGTCCCAGTGTCATCGATCGATACTGTCTGGAGCCAGCGGGACAATTGTATCGAGTCCCAATTTCATTGATCCAAACTGTCTGGAGTGAATAGGACTATTGTATCGAGTCGCAATTCCACTAACCCAAATTGTCTGGAGTCAGTAGAACTATTGTATCGAGCCCCAATTCCATTAATCCAAATTGTCTGGCGTCAGTAGGACTATTGTATCGAGTACCAATGCAATTGATCCAAACTGTAGCCATTAGGACTATTGTATCGAGTCCCAGTGTCATCGATCCCAAATTCATTGATCCAAACTGTCTGGAGTCCCAAAGTTACTGATCCAAACTATCTGTAGCCTTTCGGAATGTTGTCCCAGTTCATCGATCCATACTGTCTAGAGCCAGTAGAAATATAGCAGCGAGTTCAAATTGTATCGATCCCAACAACTGTCTGCAGCCAGTAGGACTATTGTATCGAGACCCAAATGTATCGATCCGATCTATCTGGAGCCAGTATGACTATTGTATCGTGACCAAAATGTGTCGATCCAATATATCTGGAGCCAGTAGGACTATTGCATCGAGATCCAAATGTATCGATCCGATCTATACGGAGCCAGTAGGATTACTGTATCGAGTCCTAATTTTATTAATACAAACTTTCTGCAGCCAGTGTATCGAGTCCAATTGACACAAACTACCTGGATCCAGTAGGACTATTGTAATGTGTCTCAAATTTATTGATTAAAACTGTCAGGAGCCTGTAGGATACTATATATCTTTACTTTACTTTGTTTACAATTGGGGCATGTTGTGAGAATATGAAGGCGATGGGGGAGAGGAAGGCGGGGAAGTACAAGACTATTCACATTTGGTCACCAAACACGGCTAAAATCATTGCCAGTAACGCTTCGATTCTGAAATGTGTTCTTTCAACAGGACGACGCTTATCCACAACTGTATCTAAAACTCTTTTCACCAAGTTGAAACAAAACTGATGAAGACAGAACAAACGGGCACTGACAACTTACAACACACTTCTATCGGTGTATCTCTTCAGTGGATGAATGTAGGTAAACAGAAATTCGAGCCATGTGATTGGTAATTGTGGCGAGTGACCATTGCCACTGAAGTATCAAATCGTAAAAGAAGAAAAATAAACTTAAACAAAACTGAAAATATAACGATTCTTTCGCAGAGACATATCGATAATAATGTCCAAAATTATGATTGGAAATCACTTCTAGAAGAAAATGACTGTACCATTATTTACTCAAAATTTCAAAAATATTTTGATGATTTGTATAAAAATAGCACAATTGTGATAAGTAAAAAATCCAAAACCCGGCCTTATGCGAAAAACGATTGGATATCTTCCGATGTTTTATGTAAAATTAAAAAAAGAGATAACTTATATAAACGTTGGAAAAATGCTCCGACAAACAAATATTACGAGAAAGAATATAAATGTTTTAGAAATGTGTTAAATAAATTATTAGTTAAACTAAAAACTTCTTACTATAATGATAAATTCAAAAACTATTTTCAAGATTCAAAAAAAACATGGGAGGAGTGTAATAAAATTTTAGGAACTAAATGTAAAAATGACTGTGATGAAAATGCTTCTAAATATCTGTTGAAAGATCGAACAAAAGAAGTTTTAATTAATGATTTTGTTGATTATTTCTCTGAAAGTGTTTACAATATGTTACACAAGTGCAATCATAAGACAACTGAATTTGAACCAGAGGCGATGCCTCAAAGCATGTACCTACCGAGGGCAAAAGCGGCGGATATAGAAAGTATTGTTAGACAAATGAAGATTTCTTCCCCAGGAATTGATAATATCAGGATGAAAGATATTAAAAAACATATTTTAATCCTTGGTCCAATTATAACCCATTTTATAAACAGAATCTTATTTCAAGCTAAAATCCCCGATGATTTAAAATGTAGTATTATAAGACCTATATATAAGGGAGGTGACCACACTGTATTGGGTAACTACAGACCAATTAGTATCTTGCCATCTCTAGAAAAAATTCTTGAAAAATATATTCAAATAAAATTAATAAAATATTTAGAAGATTTTTCTATAATAGACACTAATCAATACGGTTTCCAAAAAAAAAAGAGTACCGAATTGCTGCTTCAAAAATTTTCCAACATGATAAATAATGAATTAAACTGTAAAAAACATACATTAGTCTTATTTATAGATTATTCGAAAGCTTTTGATACCATTGATCACGGTAAATTACTTAAAATACTAGAAATTATAGGAATAAGAGGAAAACTACTAAAACTTTTTGAAAATTACCTAAACAACCGATGCATGAAATTAAAACTCTTAAAATCTTTAAGTAAAAAAAAGAAGTTTTTTGCCGGCGTTCCTCAAGGTTCCATATTAGGTCCAATCCTGTATATTATATATGTATCTTTTATTAAATTCATTTTTAGACATGTAAAGTACTTTGTATACGCGGATGATACTGCTTTAGTTATTTCTAGCAGTGATTTGCAAACTTGTATAGATCTTTTACAAAAAGACTACATTGAACTCTTAAAATGGTCTCACGACTCTGGCTTAATTATAAATGCCAAAAAAACTAAATTGTTACACATAAGATCCCCTAATGTTAAGGTATGTATTACACCTGAAATAAAGACACATACATCAGATTGCTTACACAATGGTATTCCAGCATCGTGTACATGTGAAAATATGGAACTAGTTAAAGAGTATGTTTATTTAGGTGTTATTATTGATTGCTTTTTCAAGTGGGATATACAAATAAACAAAGTTTGTGCACGATTAAGATCAATTGTAAACAGATTGTATAAACTAAAATTTTTTGTTCCTCTCTGCACACTTCGAATAATTTATTTATCTCTAGCTGAATCTGTTATAAGGTATGGAATAACAGCTTGGGGATTTTCTTGTAAAACAAATATAGACCATGTTCAATCAGTGCAAAATTCATTGGTTAAATTATTAGCTGAAAAAAATTTATACAAAGAAAGGCATAATATTCCATACTTTTATCAAAGTCTCAAAATTCTTTCAGTGAGAGCAATTATGTGGTACAAAATTATATTTCAG
Source organism: Limnephilus marmoratus (assembly GCA_917880885.1). Taxonomy (NCBI): domain Eukaryota; kingdom Metazoa; phylum Arthropoda; class Insecta; order Trichoptera; family Limnephilidae; genus Limnephilus; species Limnephilus marmoratus. The sequence continues at coordinate 18,488,725 of OU862921.1, read as the reverse complement.
CACATAAATAACCCTTTATATATAAACAGGCTGGAACACAACCATAATACTCGTTTTAACTTTAATGAAGGACTAATTGTACCTAAACATACAAATAAATATGGACAAAGAACGTTAAATTACATGATTCCCAGTTGTTTAAATATGCTTCCAGCTGAAATTAAAAACTGTACCCAAAACAAACAATTAATGAACTTACTGAAGACTTGGCTTATGGAAAGAATTCATTTGTATTAGCTTACAATAACATATTACTTATTCTAAAGACTTTAAAATTGTTATTCATGTTTTCATATATATTTTTTTTTATCTAAGTATATTTCTGTAAAAAATTTAATTTTATCTTATATCTATAATTGTAAAAATGTATCTACTTAAGTATATTTCTGTAAAAAAAATTAATTTTATTTTATATCTTTAACTGTAAAAATGTAACTATTTAAATCTCTATAATAAGATCTTTATTGTAAAGAACCCGTTAGACAAACTGCTAAAAAGTAGTTTATCGGGACTTTTTGTCTTATATTTGAAAAATGTATAAAATAAATAAATAAAAAAAAAAAAATAAAAAAAAAAGAATAAAATAATTTTCGAGGTCAGAAATGCGATTAATTTCAGCAATGGAAAAAAGCTTATATATGAAAATCAAAATTCTACATTTATTAATAGCCGGTTCACACGATTCAATTTTAGTTGATCAACTCGACACTTGAAAGCATATTGACAGGTGTGAACCTTCTTTCAACAAAGTTGAACAAGTTTTTTGTTGACCAACTAAAGTTGATAGCCCGTCTACTTTTGACGTTCGAGTATGACCGCGCCATCTTGGTTACCATAGTTACTCGCGGGCACAAGTAGACGTCAAACATTTATGTCAATATTCTTATACATTCCTAGTTTCTACCGTCATGGAATCCGTTTCAACGAAAAAATATCTGAAATGGTCGGATGATTTGATGTTCGGATTTATGCAACCCTGTCTTTGGGATCAAAAGCAAGAAGTGTACAAAAATAGAAATGCCCGTGATACTGCAATAAATGATATGTGTTTCATTTACACTACCTACCCAATATATTATGATAATGACAGAAAATAGCGGTAAATATTCTGAGACATGTGTCACCATTAATACGCATAAATTAAAAGAAAAAAGAATTTGTACAAATCTAATAACTACCTATGTCAAACTTTGACGTTTGGCGTTGTCGTTTTTAGGTTATGGTAAAGCTAACTTTAACGAAATATGCATTATTTCCTTGCTTCTCCGGTTACTGTAGTTAGTAGTAATTATTATTAATTTAAACATCTCTGAAAAATTTTATCGCCAATTTTGGAAAGCAAGCTCATCAAATTGTTTTTCTGTCATCCTCAAGTGATTTCTATATCCTCCGGAGTCTTCTAGGGCCATCTCTTTCAAAATTGTGTTGGATGCGCCTAATTCACTCCTTCTCATGATCCATTTTCTCGCCTAAATACGACGTTTTTCATGCTTTTCCATAATCTCGAGCTCGTCTCGCAGAACATCAGAAGTTAGAGAGACGCACGCACTGACAATTTCAGTTGACGCCATCTTGAATGTCAAATTCGGTTCTACTTAAATTGAAACATGTGAACATAATCTTGTTCAACTTTTTACGTTAAATAAAAGTGGATCAACAAAAATCGAAACGTCTGAACGCGCCTTAAGCGCGGAACATGTTTTAAATTGGTTGTCCAAAACAGTGAATTGAATTCCGAAGTATTTATTACGGGTCACGCTGAGGGTGAAATTGTTTTTTCGCATCGACTCAGCCGCGTAATACGAAAAAAATAGGACCCAAATTTAAAACGTGGCCGATCAAAATTTGTCGCATTATTTAATATAACGTAAACTGTAAATTAGAAAATTCAACAGTATTTTTAGACAACATTTCTACAGGCTAAATAGGTCTACTGGGACTACTGGGGTTGAAAATGCTTAGCAAAATAACTAATCTTTTATTTACTTATAAACATGCTTTTCATTAAAATCAATCTCCACCAATGCTGCTTATACAGACTTGCCAACTCAGCTCCTTTAAGAGCGCTGCCGGTCGCTGCGAACATTTATGAATAGGTATTTTAAAAAATCTCTTTTATTTCACTCTCTGACAGTAGTCAGAATCGCGCTATAGATGTGTGAGTGAATGCAGGCCTTGTGTGTGTGGGCTACGCGCTTCACCCGTGTCGAATTATTATTTCTGCCGACCACGCATGTTCCAATCTGCAAATGTGTAGAGACAAGACCGCTCGCAGGGGCGTCCTATTGTAAGCGTCCTATGAATATGCTATTATAGCTACTTACCGTTGTTGCGCGCACAAAATATCCTGTGGGTATTTTAGAATATTAGGATACATAATAAAAAAAAACCGAAAAAAAAATTGGGGACCCATATTTTTATTTATTTTCATTAATTGTAGAGTTATTTTTGATACCATGTTTGGGTGAAAACAAGTGGGCTTAATATACATTTTTTTATTAAAACCGACAATTTTTTCTTAAATTTTGCATTCAGGATTTTTGTGCGCACTTTTTATGCACATATGATATTTTGTGTAGCAAACGTAGGAAAGGCAACTTGACCTTTCTCATAGGACCCATATCCCTCAGGCCTCGGGCATATTTTTTCATAAGGTCGAAATATTTCCGCTTTGCAATAAAATCCAAATAAATGGAATATTTCTGATAGTATCCGAAAACTAAAAATTGTTTTTGAAAGGCGATGAAATACGCTTTTAAATTTTGAAATCCGAAATAAACCTTTGCTTTTCGAATATAAAAATTTTGAACGCACACATAAATTTTTTTAAAATGACTCATCTTACGTTTTTTCTAACTAAAATTACTGATAACGAAAAAAATAAAAACACGTACATATTTATTACACAAATGTATTGTTAACATTTCCGTCACCTCACTTTTTTATTGTTTCATGTAAAAATAATTAATAGATACAAAATTCCATAAGTTTCATAAACTTTGGTTTTATAAAGGTGTACAATTCCATTATTTTGTGGTTAACTTTTGAATTTGAATATAAAGTTTGATATTTTCTCTTTCTCTTTCGAACACCGTTTAAAACTTATTTCTCAACATAATAGTAAGGGAGACACAAGATCGATATGAGTTGTTCCCAAAGCTAACAAATAGCCGAGGGGGGGGGGGGGGGGGGTTAAATTTGGATTTGTGACCAAAACACCCAAATAAATTGAAAATGTATTTTTTTAGCAAAAGGTAGAGAAAATATCTTGTGCTGATAAATATGTTTTATTTTATTTATTTTTGTTTCAAATTACGAAATATTGGTCTTAAAAAAATGAATTTCGTATGATTTTGGATGCAACTTAATTTTTTGGTAATTTTTTGACAGTTAAATAGAAATATTAAAAAAATATTTTTGCTTTACCTACTGAGTTAATATTGAAGAAAATATATATATTTTAATATTTAATATAGATGTATAATTGTACAGTGGAGTTATATAAATTACATATGGTGTACATACATAGGATACGGTTACATACTAAAATATTGTGCACTTGGGAGAAATTCGAAAAATCTAAATAAAATAGAGGTGAATATAGATTAATAATAAATAGAAAGAATGAGAAAAACAGGTAATTATTTAGTTAATTATTCCTGATGAAGTTTGAGTTTCAGTTTATTGATGTCTTTGGTTTTTTTTATTTCAATGGGAAGGTTGTTGAAAAACTTTATTCCTAAATAGATGTAATTGTTTTGCATTAGTTTGGTATTAAATTTTGGTATTTTGATGTTATCTTCATATCTTTTTGATTTTAGTTTAAAATTTTTTGATGATATTATCTTTGTAAATTTGGGTAATTGCATTTTTCTTGAAGATATTCTCTACTCGAGGCACCGTGAAATCTGCGAAAAGCGTTTCTGTTGGATAAGTGGAGGGTTTCTTTAGGATTACTTTAATGATTAGTTTCTGGATTACTTTGATCGGGGTTAGAATATTGTTGTATGACCCCCCCCCCCCCCCCATGCAATAATTCCATATTGAATTAATGACTGGATTAGTGCATAGTATACTCTTTTTAGATTGTTGAGATTATTATTTTTTTTTTATATGAGCTCCACACAGGAGGCCCTGAGGAAAATAATTTCTCTGAGGGCCTAGGTCATCTTTGGGGATGCTGTGTGTATATTATTAAAAAAACATTTCTTTGGGTAATTTTAATTTATGTGCGACAAATTTGAGTTAAAAAAATAATACGAATTCTTGCACACAAAAAGACTTTTTTTCTCATTTTAATTTTATAGTTTTATATTTTTTTTATATTTCTGTAGTATATAGGGATTTAATTTTATAATTTTATATTTTTTTATATTTCTGTAGTATATGTAGTATATTTTTTTAAATAATTACCATTAATTACAAGTAATGGTCAGAGTTGCCTCTAAAATGATTAAAAAGAAGAATTTTTGAAAAATGGGATATATTTGTCAGATTATTTAGGAAACCGTGGTGAATCAAATGGTGTAAACAAAAAAAAATTTGGTCGAAAACCTCACATGGGATATTTTGTGAATGCAACGACGATATTTTCTCAAGAGTTTTGAGAATAAATATATATATATATATATATATATTTTTATACGTTATTAATTTATCAAAAAAAAACATTCTTGCATCTATTTATTATATACTTGATGTGGAAAATAACATAGTTACTATATTAAGCCAAATAATGTATATGCGGATATACAATTGGATATATGCACAATAATAATTATACCATAATAAAAAGTCATACAGCTTCATATGTGCTAGAGCTACAAAACTACACTACTTGGATGTTTTTGACCACAAATGTTTAAAAAACTGGCGTAAAAGTACTAATGACGTGTAAGCCCATAGAAGGGTTCTCGAGAAACACAGAAATGCATTGATTGAAATTGCACAAACGAATTGGTTATGGCGACCCAGCTTGAAATGCTGCAAATGGGTCCAATCTTTGTGGCGTCATTTTTAGTTAAATGAGAACAAATAACTTTGTAAAAACAGCTTTATGTAATCAATATTATCAACATATTTCGAAAACAGAGTGTTCTCTTCGTCAGGATAAGATTAATATTAAAAGACAAACAAGTATAGGCATATGAGAATTATAGACAAAATATTAAAGGGAGAGGTGATTAATTACTTAAAAATATCACAAAATGCAATTATACATATAAAATGAAATATAAAAATTATTTTTAAGTTAAATACCCTTATAGTATAGCAAAGTCATTGGAGAAGCTGTGTAGAGGATATTTTTAATGAAAGGAAGGAGAGGAATTTCTGGGTAGGTAAAAGTATGAAATGATGGTGGAGAGAGTCCGGCTGTAGAGATCAAAAGATCTCCCACTTCCAGTTTCTCCCAATCCGGCCCGCCACGCAGTAAGTGGACAAAATCATCCGCCACCAAAACCCATGCAGACCTTACCCGTGAACCCGGGAACCCATGCTCAGTCACCAAACATAGCGGACCACTTGGGGTGACCAAGTGGCGGGGGTGTTGGTTATCCAATAAATGGTTCCCGGGGCGATGGTACCTATAACGCCTCCCAAATTAAAAATTTATTATAGTACTTGACATAAACAATTTTAATTTTGCACAATTTTAGTATGAAAGCTCGGTCAGTATTGGTATACCGCGATGAGTCACTGAACAGAAAAAAAACGAATAAAAAATATCGATTACTCGGGCAAGGACAACACTAGTCTACCGATAAAATTCGTTACATCACTACTTCGCTTTATATGTATTTGTCAACACCCTCGTTCCCCGGCCCCCCCAGGAGAACTGAGCGAAAGGGACACCTGCACGTCGGGCCGAAAATACCTAAATAAAATCTTCGAAATCGATGTTTTGTATTCCCCATTTTTCTTCTCCAAAACTGGACCGATTTTAAATTTTTTTTTCACTAACTGTATTAAAAGAAAATATTCTATGTCGGTACGTTTTGCTTTTTTTCAAAATACATTGTTTAGTTTGTATACTGAACGTTTTTTGACGGCGTTTAAATTAGGCAATTTTATTCATTTTTGGAAGGTCCTAACTTCTATAAGAAGTAAATTATCAAAAAAAGCAAAACGTACCGACACGCTAGTGGTCGATATCTATATTATGTAAAAAAAAAATTTGCTCTAGGGTCAAAATCCAGAGAGATAAACGGGGAATACGTTTGTATGGAAAAACGCCGCTAGTATTTCCTCTTAAAGCCAGATTTAGGTCCAAAATGAGGCCGTCAACTCCAAAAAAAAAATTGGTTTAGCTCCTTGCTCGTTTTTTCAGATAATCTAGCTCCCTTTTTTAAACCAAACTCATGAACGAAAAATGACTTATTTAAGAGCTATTTCTTTAGGAACCGATAGTTTTCGTATTGAAAAATTGGTTTTTAGCTCGGAACCCCATCGATACCCGAAAATTCAAAAGAACCGGTTTATTTTTTATTATATTTAAAAATAACTTCCCTCAGGGGCTATGTCATCTTAGGGGATGCTGTGTGGAGGTTTTTTTAAGGAAGGGAAGAAGAGAAAGTTCAGGGAAGGAAATAGGGATGAAGGGTGGGTAGGAATCTGGGAGTCAGTGTGTCCAAGAGTGATGGACGTACAAATACATCCCTTCAACTGCGGTGCAAGGCGATGATGGGTCGAGGGATTTTGGCTGGAGGTCAAAATACCTCCTCAACCAGTCTCTCGATCTGGCCCGCCACACAGCAGGTGAGCAGACACATCGGCCGCCAACACTTTGACAAACCTCAACCCATGAACCCGGGCACACCTCCTAAGTAACCAAGCGTAGTGAACACCGCTGCAATAAGGGGTGACTTATTGCAGCGGTGTTGGTTATCCAAAAATGGTTACCCATACCCGCCTCCCAAAAATTTTTTTTTATTCTTCTAATTTTTCTAGCCACCAATATTTATTATTTATAATTTTTATTATAAATAATAAATATTTATAATTTCTAGCCCCCCAGGAATGGTGAATTTTCTGTTCCAACATAGGATATACAAGATTTTAGCTCTTTTTTAGCTCCTTTTTGCTCCTTTAGGTTCATTTTAAAAATAATCGAGGTGACAATACCGCTTCTAACTTTCGAAATCGGTCATTTATGGATGTAATGTCGTTAAATTGATGTATTCATTCTTATCAGGGAAAAACTCATATCTCGAGACTTATCTTAAAGTCAATATTATTGATGCCCTTTTGAGTTTTGACGTTGAGCGCGGATTTAAAAAAAATGTAAATAACACAATGGGAGATATCAAAGGGATTATGTAGATTAAAATACGATTGCATAAATATCTCAGATTACGAAATTTATTTTGGAATCCGGCACGCGAATGATAAAAGATATTACCCATATATACAATTTATCATTGCCACAACAGTTTGATTAAATTGCACCTAAAACGGGGGGTACCCTCAAAAATGCCACACAGAAACAGCTGAGCAAATTTTATAACGTCAAAGATAATGTTCCAGAGCTTTTGCCGCTTTATAAATTAATTTTAATTTGTCGTGTTTGGTGACTAGATCTGAATAGTCAGATACATCCCACCTTCCTTCTTTTTCCCATATCAACCCCTCCCCCCCCCCCCTCCAAACAGCCTCAGAACCCCAATTGGGATGATTGGCTCCGAGCTGTCGGGACTCTAGAGCGGGCCTTTTCACATAAACTTTTTTTCAAGTCAAATACGAAGGATAACCTTTCAGCGACATCTATCTACCATCCGTAGTGTCTTGTGGCAGGGCGGGTGGCGTGGATTTGACTTTTACAAAAATCTATTTGAAATTTTATTCTGAAATTGATGAAATTTTGCAATCTGCAAAACAAGAGGAAGGCCACTGTTCACATGAGACTTCGAAAAATCACCCCATCCCCTTTTCCCACACCTTAAAGATATGTATATTATAGGTATTTATAAATTTGATACTCTTTGATGAAATTTTGCACACTTAACATTAAAAATAAGAGGAAAATTACTATCCACACCTTATTTCAAAAAACCTGTTTAAAGCCCGGGGAAACGCCCCATGCTTCAGCTTTTTGTAATATAAAATAATATGAGTTACATTTTACACGTATATATTTATTACAAAATTATAGATACGGGCATTCTAGGTAATTTTTTCTTACTTTTTATTAAAAGATGTACTCCCATAAAAAGCTATACTTGTGTGTATGGAAGCTAGTAATATATAAAGAAACTCTGTCGCAGCGCGGCGTGTCGTTGTTTTTACACAAATCTACAGTTTTATTCCGAGGATGACGAAATTTTACACACTTGCCCTTCAAAAGAAGAAAAGGTGACTGTCTACATAGCCACCCCATCCCCTTTCACATGGGATGGAGTGGTTACGTTTATATCAAATCCAGGAAGTTCGGCAGGTTTTAAATAATAATTGTCCATGAATAAAGGCCTATTCAGATATAAGCGATATTCGCTGCCGCTGTGGGCAGCGAAAAACATGAAACCCGCTTCATTCCGCCGGGTATTTTATGAACTTTCGCGGGTAGCGCGAAGCTAGAACCCCGCCAATTCCGCACGGTACCGTTTCGCTTGTTTTGGGAAACAGGCGCTATCCATTTAAAAATTACAAGATGCACTTTTTTAACTAGTTACGCGTTCACGACTGGACTAAACAAGCGAAAACCAACGTTTCGCCACCCATAAGAATGCGACATACCCACTCGGTTTTCGCTACCGACAGCAGATGCGAATATCGCCTACATGTGAATTTACATTAATAACATAATTATGTAACGCCTGCACAAATTTATTATAATATTTTTAAATTCCAAAATTGAACACTGAATTTTGGGCCCAGATCTTGCCCAGTACAAGGTTCTTCCTGATCGTACTTATGAGACTCATTCGTATAAGTTTGTGTAGTAATAGTTATTCGTGTTTCATTAAGTAGAAGGGCACAATAAGCTAAAAGTGGAAACGACCTCCATTATCTCATTAGGTACGCATCGAAAATGTTATAAAGCGGGCATGAACGTACACAAAATTGCGATAAATTTAATCAGCGAAAGACTTAAGTACCTAGCTTGGAGTATAATGTAGGTAGGTACTGCTATTAGTACGACATAATATTACATTTTTGTTGATCTCTCAATATACACTGTTTATCCCTTAACACCGCTCACGGGGGATTAGAGTCCCCCACCTAGCAGGTTATCGTAAATATTTCTTTTATTTTAAGCCTTACGCGCTTGCAGCTCCGTGTATTCGATACTAAGAATATCGCCTAGGACCTGGGACCTAGGTCCCCCACGAGTGTAGTTACGTAAGAAAAAATTTATGGTTACATTTTTATCCATTGGTGACTTGGAAAATGATAGCCTGGATAATGCAAATCTTAGTGACAATATGTCTAATGATTTTATGGTAATATCAGGTACAAAAGGGGAAAAACACGATTGAGTGCATAACATTATTGTGTATTTGCCTGGCCTAAGAGATCCTGCTTAATCGAAAGATGAGATGACTCCGCATGAATTCCTATAAATATTACATGTTTGTGTAAAAATTGTAATAAACAATTTTCTTGGATTTATCATATGTCTTTCATTAATTTTAAATAAATAAATCCCAAGACGTGCTTATTTCCATTTTTATGAAGCCTAAATTATGGGGACCTAGGTCCCTCACAAGTGAATTTTTGTAGGCTGAAAATAGCGAGTATTGCTAAAGATTAAGTATTTTTTTTATGTCAGTATCTACCGCATTTGAGGTAGTAGGGATGGGGAAGGGAAGAAAAGGTGGGAAGATGAAGGTAGGGAAGTAAGAAATTCAACGAGAAATTACTGTTATTAATAGGAAACCGGGCGGCGTATCGTCCATAAAAATAAACCCCCCCCCCCCCCCCCCCCCCCCCCCCCTTGTGTATTTTTTTTTGTACAAAGTATTTTGAAATTTTCGGTCTATTATCACGAAAAATAAATACACGTGATATCTCATTTTACCCCCCCCCCCCTCGTGATATTACGTGATTTTTTCCGAACCCCCCCCCCCCTTTCGAGCCTCACGTGATTAATGGACGACCCCTTTCCTCTCTCGATTTTGACACTACTGTCGCCAAGACCCGGACAAACCTCACCCCATGAACTCGATTTTAACCTAGTGCAATTTTTTAAAAAATATAATGTAGACATTGACCATTATCGTGTCGGTATGTTTTGCTTTTTTCGAGAAGTTAGTTCTTGTAGGAGTTGGAAACCTCCAAAAATCGTTAAAATTGCCTGGTTTGAACGCCATCAACAGATGTCCAGTATACAAACTAGGCAATGTACTTTACAATGTAAAAGCAAACAGACGTAGAGTATTTTCTTATAATAAAGTCATTGACGTAGGGTATATTAAGCCAATGAATATAGTCATTAAAAAAACTTAAAAATTGGTTCAGTTTTGGAGGAGAAAAATGTGGAATACAAAACCTCGATTTAGACAATTTGGGTAGGTATTATCTCTCCAGTTACTAATATCTACAGCCTGTATGTCGGACGAATATCTACAGCTCATATGTTGAACTAATATCTACGAACTTCAGAGTGTTGACTAATATCTACAGAGCGTAGGTTGAACTAATATCTACAGGGCGTAGGTTGGACAAATCAGCTAAATGTGTCCAATAGTCCGATATCAGGGATTTTTACATACATACTTACATAAATTAAGTTTTTTAAAACTGCATACGCAATATTACGTTATTCCAATATGCTATACATAATTGCAAATCCAACCTCTGCCAGTACTGTAGATATTCATCAACACTTTGGTTATCATAGATATTAGTCAACAGTTTGAGCTGTAGATATTCGTCAACACTTTGATTCTCATAGATATTAGTTCGATTTTTTCAGTTTTTGGAATTCCTGTAGATATTAGTAGACGCCTCCGTATTATCAGCCTGAGGGGCAGTTGTTCCTTTCGCTCAGTATTCGGAAGAGTAAGAGCGACAGCGTTAGCAACAGTTTGGTAAAATACCTATGGTTCAAATTTCTCGACGACTGGGTTCCTCTTAACAGCATACACAACAATAATATAGATAAACAACCCTCCTTGGCTTTATAAACGATGTATATCTTTCTATGAACTATTTTAGTTTCTTACGTACATGGTTGTTTATCAATTGCATACAATTTACACCACGTTTATTAGTAAGGCTGTTAGAATAAACCTTTTATAAATGATTGAATAATTACGAACTTAATGACTTACGACACAATTAAAAAAATCTAATGGTAACCGGAGTTATCATTTTTATTCTTCTCTCCATACTCCTAGTTGTCATGGTCAGGTCAAATAAACAATATGAAACCGCATACTATGCAATTATAGTCATGCACGTCACGCACCTTATGCATGCTGAACAAATGGGGACTAAATAACTCTGTGTGAATGTGTAGGAAGTATATTGTGTTAATATGAACAATTTCAAATTTGTGCAGTAAATTGTTGAAGAGCCTACACAGTATATAACGCAGCGAAAATTGGAAGCAATAATTTTTTTTTGCATTTGAGTGGTCCTCCGGCGAGGAAAAGCCCTTTGTTTTGTTCACGCCTACTTATTATTACTAGTAGAAGAGGGATAACAAGTGTATACGATGCTCGTAAAATAATATTTTGAGGAAGCTTTTGTTACAACCCTTTTTCTTGCCTACTTATCGTCACTGGCGGAAGAGGTACAACAAGTGTATACGATGCTCGTAAAATAATATTTTGAAGAAGCTTTTGTTACAGCCCTTTGACTTGCCTAGTTATTGTCACTAGCGGAAAAGGGACAACAAGTGATGCTCGTAAAATAATATTGTTATGAAACTTGAAACTCTATTCATATCGGTTCCATTTCGATCGGGTGCATGGTGCATGATATCGCGAATGAAATAATCCCAGTTTTCATTATTTTAAGTTCGCTTCGCTATTAATAGATTAATTTCAGTTAGTATTTTTGCTACATTGTTAATCTCATTTTTCCATTGGACTACTATACTGCTAATAAATATAGAATAAAGATGATGGCTGATGCATGCCCAAAAACATTCTTTATAACCGACTTTTAAAACATTTTGGTTTGTAATTGTAACTTGTAAGAAATTGTGCAATAATCATTACGTGATTGTTTGTATTTTTATTAAAGTTTAAACGAAACACGCTCTACGTAAGTTGTGTGTCTGTGGGAGTACTGTGATGAAGTCAACTAAAGATGATCGACTTATATCTACAATTTACCAGTTCATCAGAAGACAAGAGATACTGGTTTAATTAGTTCTAGAAAAAACATAGTAATATCTTTCCTGTCCACTATCAAATCTTCAATCATAGGAAGAGGAATAACGCCAGTGAAGACAAAGGACTTTGACTAAAAGTGTAACACCATTTTTATGTATAATATGTTTTGACTATAAAACACTTTAGTGGCGAAAATTTGATCATTATGCACACAAGCGATTCACAAGAAATGGAGGAATGTCAGAAACAATGTAATTATTCAAATAAAAATTTGGTTAGCGAACTATTGAATATAGTAGTTATTTCCGATAATAATTTACTTAAAAATTCTAAATATTTCCGCTTTGCAATAAAATCGAATAAAAAGGAATATTTCCGAATGCTCCCGAAAACTAAAAACTGTTTTTGAAAGGTGATGAAATATGTTATGAAATTTTATAATTCAATATAAACATAATTTTTTAAATATAAAATTATTGAATGCAAACAAAAAAAAGTTGAATTTGGCTCACCTTTCGTTTTTTGTAACTAAAATTACTGATAACGAAAAAATAAAAACACACACATATTTTATGAGGCAAATGTATTATAAGCGTTATCGTCAATTCACCTTTCTGTCGTTTCATGATAAAATAATTATTAAAAAATTCACAAAGTTTAATATTTTTTTCAATTGCGGGTCGGAAACTTGGTTTCAAAAGGTGTCCTTTTAATTATTTTAAGATTAACTTTTAGATTTGAATATAAAGAAATTAAATATAAGTGGTGTTATTTGGTATAATGTTATGTAAACTGTTATTTGGTATAATAATGTAATATGGATATGTCATCTTTAGAGATGCTGTTTCGAGGGTCTTTTAGAGACGAAGGAGTGAACCCGGGTCTTGAAGTCGTTGTAGGAAGGAGCAAACACAAAGGCCGACAAATAATTCCACACACAGCATATCCGTTAATAAAAGAACGAGTTATTAACCCTCCGCCCGTCGCGCCTTTTTTGTAACGCGAGATGTCGCGTGGGGTCGCTTAGGACCCCAAAAATAAATATGATTAAATTGTTGTTGTAGCATACATTTTATATGTTATTTTAACTGATTACAGTCAGATGATAATGATTGCTTTGAAATAAAAAGAAATGTTAAAAATTAGTTATTTATTTTCAATGCAAGAGCTTAAAAATCAACAAGGAACATTTTTTTTAAATTTTGAATCATATTTTTTAATAGAAAACTTTAAAAAAAAATCTAACCAATTTTCATCAAGCTCATAACTATTTGAGGTTGATATAGACTTATTATTATTACAACAAAAAAATCAACAAAATACAATAAAAAAACATATAAACTTGATTTTTCATGGTATTTTGTTGATTTTTTTAGCCTCACGCCGAAACACAAGTCTGTATCTCACATCGCACATGCGCAAACAAAATTTTCTTGGCGCTTGCGTCAAGTATAGTCCCTTTTAGGAAGCTACCTAAAGTAAGAAAACAGTGGGAACATTTAAAATGAACATAATTAGCATTTCTGTAAAACCTGGGCTTTTAAAGACCCCACGCGACGGGTCGAGGGTTAAAAGGAGGTATTACCTATTAATTTAATCTGTCATTCCGAGAAAATTAATTTAACTATTTTTGTAATTGGCGCCAGTCTCATACTAACTTCTCTGTATTTATCATCAATGTACCAACTTTAAAATATATGTTTTTTGGAAAAACTTAATGAATAAAATCTCAAATTGTAATATGTAATCATTGCAAACAATGTCAGAGACTCTCAAATGAAAAAAATTAAATAGAAAATCGGAAAAAATTAGGTCGCATCTATTAATTAAACCCAGAACCTCAGCCTTGCCGGGGCTTTGTTCAGAGCAAAGCCCCGGTAAGGGAGGCAGTCTTCAATGTCCAAACTTTATAATAATCTGCATATAGAGGAGTGTCTGTTGCGGGCGGGCGGCGTGACTTTGATTTTTATACAAATCTACAGCTTTATTCCGAGATTGACAATGGTCACCATATTCGCGAGATTTAATAAAAAAAACAACCCCATCCCCTTTTCCCGACCCATTAAAGCAGAATCTGAAATTTCTTGATATTATTTTCCACATTTGACGCAAAATAAAAGGAAAATTATTGTCTAAGTTTATGTTTTAAAGGCTGTTTGTGTTTTCGATAATGTAGTCGAAGACAAGATAAACACTTTTTTGTATTTCACAATTTTTATTTTTTTACCTACCAACATAGGAAATATTTATGGGGTGAGGTTTGTCTAGGTCTTGGAGGCGGATGACCAGGACATACTGAACCCCAGATTCCTACCCACCCCTTAAACCCTTTTCCTTCCCAGAACTCTCCTCTCCTTCCTTTCCTTAAAAAAAACCCTCCACACAGCATCCCCAAAGATGACATAGGCCCTGAGGAAAATTATTTTCCTCAATTATTTTCCTCAGGAAAATTATTTTCCTCAGGGCCTCCTGTGTGGAGCTCATATAAAAAAAAATTAATCATAAAATAAAATAAAAATTTAAGTCGGGCTTATGATGATTTTACTAAAGAATTTTTAAAATAGGGTTGTTCCAATGGGGCTTGGACGTCATTTACATAAGTTTTTACCACGAAGCCGTTAGGAGTTAAGTAGCTATTTTCGTAAAATTACTCCTACAATGCTCCTTACAATATTTATTGGTAAAATAGCATGACATAAAACTACGCAGTTTATACAAAAACGATAACAAGATAAAAAAATAAGTCACTAATATTTATGTCACCAATTTAATGTTTGTCTCAATGCTCGTACAAGCTGACTGAAAAACGGTTCCATGCCAACTTAAAATCAAGTCAACGCAACACTCTTTGAAAAGTCATTAAAATCTATGAAAAAAATAGCCTATAACCTTACTTAACGTAACCAATTTAACCAATTTTTAAAATATTTTTTTTTCATCACTTTTAATGATTTTCAAAGGAGCAGTTTTACGGTCACCTTGAAAAACATTGTTTAACAGGAGGAAGATTCAATGTTGTAATAACAAAGTATTCACGCAATAAAAAATAAACAAAACAAAATGAGAGACTGTAGATCCATTGATCTTCCGGCCTTGCTAAAAATGGATAAGCATGAGAATTACTACTGCCCACGGTATTCCATTTATTTAAGAATTAAAATTTAAAAAAATAATAATATTTAGTAGGTAAACAAAAGACAGAATTCTAGGACACTGCTTTTTTCAAATTTCTGCTTACGTATAACTTCCAGATGCATGTTATAAGTATTTTTACATAAATGATATTTTGGAGTGTGACTAGTTCCTGTGGCATTTTCACATGCTCAAAATAATTGTAATTTTTACCTGTGTCCAATGTCTCTTGAATCAAGCCAGAGATGCTCAGTGGCGACTCCTTCAGCAAATCCATCGAGATCAATCGAAGATCTCCCCTCCGCCGTCATACTGCTGTTTGAGGACAGCCTCCTCCGGTGTAGGGTGGGGCACGCACCCTCTTCCAGCGCTGGGGGGATCACCACCTCCCCGTTGAAGGAGAAGCTCACCGAGGGGCGCTTCTTGGAGGAAGAGTTTGCCCGGGCCCTCAACTCCTCGGCGGAGATGGGCGGCGTCACGGGGTATACCGACATCTTACTGGGAATATTTATATGCGCGTGATGAAAATTCGCACTCAAGAAAAGTTTTAAGGACAAAAATCCGCACCCGAGAAAAGTATAGTTGCAAAAAACCGCACTCAAGAAAAGTCCAGCGGAAAATCTGACGACAAATACGCACTCAAGAAAAGTATAGTGGCAAAAAACCGCACTCCAAAATAAAGTCTAGCAGGAAAATCTGCACTCAAGAAAAGTCTGATGACAAAAATCCGCAACCAAGGTTTAGAATCAAGAAAATGCACTCTCTCACGAGAAAAATTCCACAAAAGAAAATTCCACTGTTCACGTTGACAGAAAACTGGGCATTCTTTAATTAAAACCCTGTTATTATTATTATTTTAATAGCGCGTGCAGTTCAATGAATCGTTTGAACTAACTATAATAAAAAAATATTGTTTTATCAGCTGCATTCAATGAATGATAAACAACGAATAATGTTTAATAGAAACACGTTGCAAAATTCAGCACAGAAATCAAAAACAACAGCGTCAACACATCACAACTGCGTCACATGGAATTAATGCACAATTCGTGTGATATTTGATAAGGATTCACAAAATGCTAGTCCAGAAAACTTATTACCGCGACCGCTCTGCGTGACGGCTACCGTGGGAGTGATTCAGAGAATTTGAATGATCTGCAAATCTGCAGCAGGTCTTATCGGAAACGGAAACAATAACAAATAAATGATCCCCTCCCCATTTTTCTGTAACCAATCCCCCTCCCAAGATTACTATAAACAAATCATCGGCGCTGGGTAAACAGCAAGGTAAACATTTAACATGCGTAGTACAGGATGGTTGCGAAGTGTTAAAGGTTGGTTTTTATCAGAAATAAATATTCAATTTTTATAAGAAAAACTCTTTCTTTATAACTTTTTAAGATAATTCCAATCAAATATATAATTAACGCAAGAGATTAATTCCAGATTCTAGGCAATCCATGAACAAGTTATCAATAAAATGAAAATACTTCTTCTTCTTTCGTACGGTGGGGGGTTAGAGGGGGACATCTAGGTTTGCGAGCCAGTTTAGGGCTTCAGGCGTTGCCCTGTGGACCTCATCAATCCCGCCGCAGCGGGCATTCGTTGACCGCATGTTCGGTGGTCTGCACCGCACCGCATTCACACATCACCGACTCTTTAAGGCCCCATCTACGCATCATGTGAGCACAACGGCTATATGAGCACCTTATCCTATTGATGGCAGTCCAGAGTTTGCGAGGCAATGAGAACCCAGGCTGTCTCTCAGTGGGGTATTGAACAAGATGGGCGTTTTTGACGTAATGAAAATACTGAATTCTTACCACTCCATCATAAAAAGCTTAAATAATTACCGTGATTAATTTTTGAGATATTAAGCCGTGTAGGGCTTACTCCTTCTTTAGCCAACGTTTTGGACAGCGTTACAATGCCCATCATCGTAGGAGCGATTCCGTATGTTTTTCAGATACGGGAAAGACCCCACACATGATTTTCTATGACTTTCAATTGGTTTTTCTATGGGTAACGTGAGCCGATGTCAGATGTCAGCTGTCCCCAATTTCAGTTTAGAGCGTTTAAAATACGAATTACTGTAAGTATAGGTACACGATTATTTATCCATTTAATTAACGTTTTAATTAAAGTTGTTTACCATGGATCTGATATTTGCAAAGTTCAATATATATTCGCATGAACTACCACCTACTTAGTTTGCCCAAACTAAGAACCTATTTTGTGCGAGTGTCAAATACGTGGTATACAACTTTAAACTTACCGAGTATCTTAAACAAAATATAAATAAATAATCATGTATACTTACAGTACTTCGTGTTTCAAACTAGTTAAAATCGGCTAAAATCACCCAAACACACCAAAGAACCTATTTTGTGCAAACGTCAAATCCAGGTAATACATCTATAAACATACATTAAATTAATAAATAATCATGCATACTTCCAGTATTTCGTGTTTCTGACTAGTTAAAATCGGCGATAGCTAACATCACCCATTGAAAAAGCATTTGACAGCAATAGAAAATCACACATATTTGACAGTCGATTCTGTATGGAATATTTTCCGTATCCACAAAAAAATACAGAATAGCTCCTCAGGACAGGTGTGTCGATTGTGAAGTGTGGGCTTGTATATGTATAAGTGATATGGCGTTACAAACTGATTATTTAATAAATCAATATTACCTAAACAAAAAAAAACGTTAATCCTCTTAGGGAACGTACCCATACTTCGCGACACGTTTAGGGGGGGGTCTTCAAAATACCACGCTTGGTACAAATGAACGGCGGAGTGCTTAGGTTTTTGGTCACCGGGGGGGGTTAAAAATTGCAAAAATTTGGTCACGTAGTATGGGTGCGTTCCCAGGGCCAGTTATATCAGTATAATAATTAAAGAAATTAATGTGGTTTTACGGCGTTTAGTTTGGGTGCAACCGTCAGGTACTGGATAATCTAAATTTTAATTTATATTATACAGACAAATAGTAAAATGACACTGCAACTTGAATGTAATTGCTTTTACAGAGCTCACCGTTCAAGAGTTTTTGCTGAAGCAAACGAAAAGATTTTCTGCTCATTTTAGATGATTATTTAATTTTACATTTTTACATGTCTTCTTTTCTGAAAAACAGTGGCGTTTTCAAGAAGTGCTGCAATTAAGGGCCCGCAACCCAGATTTGTACCGATTTATTACATATTTCCCTTAAACACGGTAAGTTTTAAAGCTCTTAAAAAATATATATGTTATTCTCGAGGAAAATATCTAGACTTTGCCCGCGCCGAAACGCAAATAATATATATATATTTTTTTTTTTTTTTTTCAGTGAATACCGCACAAGAATCTCAACTGCTCCCGTCTGGAGCCAGTGAGACTATGGCATCCCCAATTGGGGTATGTTGTGAGGCTGAAGGTAGTGGGGAGGGGAAGGAGGTGGGGAAGAGGAAGGTTGGGAAGTACCTGGCTATTCAGATCTGGTCACCAAACACGGCTAAAGCCATTTTCAAGCAACGTTTCAATTCTGAATGGTGGTCTTACACCAGGGCGATACTGATAGTATCTTCCACTCTGGAACATGCCGCAAATATACTATATATTATTTTTAATGAATTAATTGTGAAATAACACAAATTAATCAAATAAAATTTATTTGCGCATGCCGGGTTCGAACCCGCGACCTCCGGATTGTGAGTCAAGAGTCTTACCCACTGGACTACGGAGGTCGTCCCTCGATAAAAAAAAAATCGCAAAGTATGCTCCAAAAATTATTATTAACACGTTTGTTTCAGTTATTTTACAAGTTATATGTATGAAAAAATTCACAGTGTTTCTTTAAATGCTGTTTAAGATAATGCCCGCGAGAGTTTTGCTCTATTTTAAACGAGTCGTGTTTTATTAAATATTTTCGCAATTTTCGCATTGATTTTGTCGCTGTAAATGTTAGCGCTCTCCTCTAACATTCGTAATTTCGTATCTCTCCATATTGTTCTTTTCGGGCCCGGTTGCAGAGCCTTAAATAAAAACCATATCTATTTCAGTACCCGGGAGCATACGTCCAAAATTTGAAGAAATGAGTTTTCGATGCAGACTTGAAGTAAATTACGAGTATCATGTTTATCTGTGAAAGATACAGGTCCTATCATGAAGAAAAATAGGATTTTCAAAAATGTATACGGATACAACTAACTTTGATGCAACAACTAGAAGCAATAAGATGTACGTGGACTTGTATCTTTATGATTTAGTTGCATTTTGAGTATTAGGACTAAAATCAAGAAGTAAACAACTTTCAAATATTGATCGTTTTATAATACACCACATGTCATGCCATATCAAAATATTTCATTTCATTTTGAAGCAGAAGGACTCAAGTCCGTGTTTTTGTTTGAGTCAAGTCAGCGTTTTTTTAAAACAATATATTTAAGATGAAGTCATAGTAAATAATGCAAAATCATATATTTTTGTTTTGAAAATTTGATCGCTTAGAAGTATTGTAGATGCTTCAATTAAATACTGCGTGTAGAACATACCTTGGCCCTTAAAAATATCGGTCATTTTTTTATAAGTTTTTTAATAAGCCTATAAAAAAATAAAGTATGAGGTCTAAAAAACACACTTTCAAGTCCAAACTCTCCTATTTATAAACCCCTTTTCGGATATGGTTTTATTGTGTAATGTGGCAAATTCAGTTTATTTTATAATAATCGCAAAAAAAGTTGATATTTACACCCAATCTTCCCAAAATAAAATAAAATATGCATTTTCGCGTTGATATTTTACAATACGGCCGCTAGTCGACGAATTCGGTTATTCAAAGTGACCCCTATGGCGTCCACCGAAGAACTACTGTCCACGGCACAGTAGTGAACTAGTGGATCGCCTTAAAGATTTTACATATAAAATATTTCGTTTTATTGGCTCGTTTTTAAAACAAGACTAATTGATTTAATATGTTTTTGTTATCATAGTTAGTTGAGGCCATAGTTACAGAAAAAAAAATATGGCTTTCCTGAAAATTTACCATTTTGAACCTGCATCCGTATGCTTCTCAGGTACAGATTTAATGTCTAAGTTTCCCAATAAATCGATCAACGTAAATGTTGCATATTAGTAATAATTGGTTTCCATGCGGATTGATTATTGTGATTCACATGTCTGTCAAAGTTGAAGAAATCTTGTAAAAAGTTTTTGCTGTTTAAAGAAAAGAGATTCATGCTTCCCAGTTAAGTTTATTTAATTATATTATCATAGTAGGACAGGTTTACCGGTAGAAAAATTTAGTAATTCAGTGAAGGTTTGTTGACTCGACCAAAGCACCCGTGAAAATTGTCAAAACTAGAAATTTGACATTCCTCAGAGATAACAGTTAAAGACTTGCTCAAAGGTGTGACAAAAACGTGTTGAACCTAACCTAGTTTCAGAGGTCTTTTGGAGTCACACGCCTTTTATGTCTGAAACTATGCACCTAAACAAATTCATACGAATAATTTTATGGTGTGTTGGTTTTGGAGAGGTATACGAATAGCTTTTTTCATTTAGTAGGCGTGATTAGTGACGCGGACAAGATTTCCAAATTTTCAGATGATGTGAATAAAAAATGTAAATAAATAAATAAAAAAAAAACATAAATGTAGGAGTACCCAGTAAAAAGTTTCGAATTACGCAATCAAAGGTTTATTTTTAATAATAATATTTGGATGATTTATATAGCGCCGTTTTTGTGAAAAATCACCTCAAGGGCGCTGTAAGGGAGCTTTAACTAATGAGACCGGTATGCGTTGCAATGCCACTCAAAGAAAGACATTATTTTTCCCCGTTCCCGCCCCCTTCCCCTCCCTGGTTCCCTTTCCTACCGCCTTCCTCGCCTTCCCCGCCTTCGCAATTCCCCCCCCCCCCCCCCTCCCCCTCCTTCCATCAATGCCGCCAAACTATATGAAATGCATTCATTATACTCATTTTTCAAACAACTCGCGCGCCACCTATTGCAATTTCTTTACACAAATTTCAGCTCACCAGTATCTATAGAAACCTTCGCGGATGTGCTCTAGGTATGTGACTTTTACATAAATAATCGATTATTTTTCTTAGCATGAAAAATCGATTAATTAAAAATCGATATTTCTTGAAAACTTCTTATAATAATCGATTTTTCTCCAAATTTTTCAAATGAACAGAAACGCGTAAAATATCTTTAAGTTTTATTAATTAAAAAATATTAACAGCAATTAAAAGTTTTAAAATAATCAACCGAAATTAAATTTTTTTTTAAATAATCGATACAAATTACAAATTATTCGTTGACTCTGACTTCATCTAGTGACAAGTTTGATTAGAAACTTCAACTAAACTGCTTTCAAAGCACAAAAGAAATATCATCGTAGATGCACAGATGGCGTTAAAGCCATGTTTTGTTTATAAACATAAAAGATGTTCGCCTGATTCCGGAATGACTAAGCGTAGCAGGGCAGCGAATGAAAAAACGACAGTTTAAAAAAAACGATTTTTTTAGAAAATTAAAATCGATTTTTGTTGGAGAAAAATCGATATTTAATCGATTATTTTTCACATCCCTAGTGTGCTCACAACAAATAACTAACGTTTAATCGCAATCGGATGAATAGTATAGGAAATAATTTCATAACACCAGAGTTCACATTTCCATATATGAAACCATCGCGGGCATGCGCACATCAAGTCACCAAAGTTTCATCGTAATCGTTTGAATGGTTTAGGAACGCGTAAGGGACAAACAAAGAAACATTATTTTTTTATTTTAAGAAGATAATAGAAGAAACAGAAAAATATAAAAGAAAATAACATACATATACAAAGTGTGCTCGATAATTTATACATAACGTAAATAGGTAACTAACTTTTTTTCGTTATTTGTTTTTGCCAACGTTTCGGACAGCGTTGGCTAAAGGAGGTAGCGCAACACTGCATAAAACCCCAAAAACAAATAACGAAAATACTTTTGGCCGTGAAAATCTTAAAACATAGGTAACTAACTGTACTTTAACTTTTTTTGGTTTGTATTATCTTTACATTAATTTTCTGCAATTATAATGTATAGTTTAACTGCCTTAATTAAAAAAAAATATATTTTAATTTCATGCACATGCTTATTGTTATGCTTAGTATTGCGTTTGTTTATTTTTTGTTTAATTACATTCTATTTTTTTTTATCTTTTTCTATATAATTTTGCTTTTTTTCTTTTTTTTGTAATATGTTTTTTTTTCAAGAAAATTTATCCACACTTTTGAGTTATAGTAACGCTGCCGCAACGGCATTTTCCATCTGCAATCCCTAGGTCAACGCACCGATTTTCAGCCGCAACTGCATTTTCCATCTGTAACCCTAGGTCACCGCAACTATTTTCAACCGCAACTACATTTTCCATCTGTAATCCCTAGGTCAACGCACCGATTTTCGCAACCGCATTTTCTATTTTTAATCCCAAGGTCAGCGCAACTATTTTCAGTCATAACTGCATTTTCTACTACTAATATTTCATAGATAACTTTTAACCAGCGACGCAAGGAGCGGTGAAGTTTGACCGCCGTCTGTGTGTCTGTATGTGGCATCGTAGCTCCAAAACAAATGGACCAATTATGATGAGATTTTTTTTATTTGAAAGCTGACGTGATCCAGGTGGTTCTTAGCTACAATTCATGAAAATCTGTACAGGTGTTTCAAGGTCATCAGCTCTTTTTTGTGTCGGGGGTTGCTCAAAATTTTGAAAATTTTGCTTATTTGAAGTGATTTTTTGACCACCCGGTAGAATTATTTTTAGAGCATACATTGCTTTTGCGCTGTTTTATCTACACCCAATAAAGTGCCGTCGGAGCATCGGCTTGAAACAATGCGTGATAAGTCCAAGCCATAAAGATTCTATTCACCCACACTGTTTGCAGTTTGTATGCATTTTAATGAACACGCTTGGGTGAATAGTACATATTTCTGTGGGTCAAGCTTCGCTTTTATCGGCTTATCAAAATGTAAAGGCAATTAATTTTAAGAAACACAGTGGATGTTTTTATATTTACCGTGCGATTCACGGTAACGGTATTGTGACTGCAAAAAACATACGTTCCTAATCGTTATAATGGTGAGACAAAAGATGAGATACACAAAATACGCGTGTCCGTTTCTTCTGAAGTACAATTTTTTTTACTTCGGGGGAAACAGATTTATCAAATCTTGTTACCGGCTCGGCCACGGCGACGGGAATTGCGTTTCATTTTCTTTGTACGTTTGAGGGAGATGTATGATAATGATTGTATGTTTCCTTTGGGGGGGTGCAGACATACGTTTACCGTTTGTCTCATTTTCGACTGTTGTTATTTAGTGTAAGAAAAAGCTGCAGCATTATATGTTTAAGAACAAAAGCAAAACCATCAGCGCATTGACATTTGACGTTTTTTAATATTTCGACAATAGCTCGCTACATCTTCTTTCGTTGAAACGAGTGAGGGAGAAGCAAGAAAATTATTAGTTTTTTCCTTTGGAGGAAGCAGACATACGCACATTGTTTGGTTCTGTATATTTATTATTATCTGAATGGATATAGCACGAAGAAATCGATAACTTTACGATATCGGATCGATAGACGTGAAGATGATTTTATATCGATGTCCCGAGTACGACTTCACCGTTGACAGCCGAACCGATATTGACAGGGAATAATTAAGAAATCGATAAACGCTGGCAACACTGAAGGTATTTTCTATGAATTGACACTACGCAATGTCAAATGCCCAGCAATTACGTAAAAATATTAATAAATTAGCAAATTTGAATTGAAATACTTACTAACTACTGTAAACTATTTACTTTTTGATACTAAACTGGAGTTAATTAGTTAATAAGGTCTTTATTCATACTTCAACAATTTTCGTTTCTCAAAGATCGACCGGAATAAATTGACACTTTTTATTAAGTGGCATTGCAACGCATGCGGGTACTCGCTAGTACATAAATACAAAAACATCTGTTTCCCAACGTCATAGTTTTTTTATTATAATTACCAAGATAAGAAATAATAGTAAGCGTATCTATTTTAATAAAAGATACCGTAGAAGAGAGAGATGAAATAATATATTGTGTTTATATGAAAAGGCAGTTTCCTACGAGATCTAAAATCATACTACGTTCTAATTCAATCTTATTAATATTATGTTGATATGCAAGAGCAGAATAAATGCTTATATTATATCGTGAATGACCTGAATATAGAACATGCGTGATTATCTCTGTGTTAACAGAATGTTCGAGAAACTATACATTTATGACCTTGCTAATTAATGCAGCATGTAGGTTTGTAAACGTACTCATTTTATTGCAATGCGCATAAATGATTGAAGGTATTGCTTGTGAATGTTTTAATGTGGAGACTGGGATCTAGTCCAGAAAAAAAAGTAATGTAATGTGAATATTAATATAGAAAAAGTACCCTTTATTAATAATAATAATAATAAATGTTTCATTCCAGACTGATGGAACACGAATTTTGCAAAGATAGAACACGAATTTTACAGACAGATGGAGCACGAATTTTGCAAAATTAGAACACGAATTTTATAGACAGATGGAGCACGAATTTTGCAAAGATGGAAGATGAATTTTAAAGACAGATGAAACACGAATTTTGCACACATGGAACACGAATTTTACAAATAGATTTAATTTTGCAAAGATAGAACACGAATTTTACAGCCAGATGGACCACGAATTTTGCACAGATGGAACTCGAATTTTACAGACAGATGCAACACGAATAATTGCAAAGATGGAACACGAATTTTACAGACAGACAAAGCACGAAGATGGAACGCGAATTTTACAGACAGATGAATAATCAATTTTTCAAAATGGCGATTCGATATGGAACTTCTCTCCTCTGAATTAAGGAATTATACATCTTATGCATGTTGTGTTTTAAATAAAGTATAATAATAATAACTGGTATTATAAATATGCCTATCAAAAAAATCATTGTTAACCTCGGATCAAAGAATAACTGTTAACAGTAATTAACTAATTAACAACCTACTAAAGCAAAATATTTATGACAAAAGCGAATCATAAATAATAACGTTAGCTTTGACATTTGAATGGATCATGATTAATGAGTGTATACATATTGATGGAACTGATTACAAATTTATCACAATGATTAAACCAGCTTTATTACCTGGCTTCGCCCGAGATTTAAAGTTTCAACGCCATTTTCTTTGAAAAATATGAAGCAAATAATATGACGTCTTGCCTTATTTTTTGACAGTAAATGGGTCCGTTATAATATGTGAAGTAGTAAAATCACTCCAATGATGTGTACTAGCATCATGAAATTTACGGTTTATATCAGTGCAGCTCGCAGTGTTATTTTCATCATGAGCTACGGACGAGCCCAGAGTGGTAGTAGTTACTTTCAAAGAATCATTCAGAATCGAAACGTTGCTTGAAATGGATTTAGCCGTGTTTAGGGAAAAAATATGAATAGCCAGGTACAATCTCTTTCCCCTCTCCACTCTCTTCCCCCTTCCCCCTTCCCCCCACAACATACCCCAAATTATTAATTCCTCTAACAGTTAGGAGAAGTTAGGGTGCATACATTAATTACGTGAGCAGTTTTTCTTCCACCAGTTTTCGTTGCTGGACCCCCCCCCCTCCCTTTTAAGCTCATGTAATTAATGTATGCCCCCTTAGGACTCTTGCGCAGTATTACGAACAAACAAAAAACATGCAATAAATACATTTTTGCATTTGACTAATAATTTCCGAATGATTTTTTTTTACGAAAATGAACCTATAAATACGAACTAATGTTGTTCAAGTTCAAAGTTGTTCACACAAATCATCAAATTTCAAAGATAAAATTCGTCAACTGTAAATTAATCAAGTTTGTACTGGAATAACAACACAACTTGAGTGGGGCTTTCACAGAACTTGAATTTACTTTGAAATTTGATGCACTGTTCAAATTCTGTGAAACAACCATACCAAAGTAATTATTATTATTCTTTAATAATAAATTATAACTGAATAATATAATTCACAACACAATACAACCACATATTATTGCATATTCATAACCCCCCGTCAACATTTATCAGAAGTGTCAGCAAAAGAATTACTGCATGAAAAACAATTTTATGTTTATTACTAATTCGATACCCTATTGCCCCTCGGCCAAGGAAAATTTCTAAGCAAATCGCTATTCAGCACTATTCAGATAAAGTATAAAAGAGGGCGACCTTCTTGGAAGAAACTTGCCCTTTAGTCCCTATTTATAGAAATATGGCTGGTGTAAAAGATAAAAAAAATAACTAAGACGGAATTGTATGTAACAATTGTACGAGTATATCTAAAGTCAATCTAAAATTAATCTAAAGTCAATCTGGTAAAAATTATTATTAAAAAAAAACTGAATACGGACAAAGCCATAATTTACCAAAATTGTTACTATACAACTCTGTAAATTTATTATCTGTTCGTACTATATTGTGGCTTAAAATTGCGAGTCAACATACATCTCAATATGAATATAATAAACTATTGGTTCATGTTCATAATACAAGACTAACTGCAAATGATGGACATAATTCCCAGATACCTAAATAAATAGGTCAAAGAACTCTAGAATACCTTGTTCCAATAATTTACAACATGTTACCCAACGCAATAAAAAGCGGTGAATTGAGTTTCAGAAGGAAATGTACGCTAAAAAAATGGTTAGGTGAAAGAACTTTTTTTGTACTAATCTCTGTTTTTCCCGTTTTTCGTTTTAATGTTTTTTCTATTAATATTTTCTCCTGTCTTTTCTTTTTATTTCTTTCATTTTCTCTGTTTTGTCTGTCTTATAAATTTTATTAACAATTTTTCTTTCTCAAATACATGTTTTTTTATGTAATAATGTGTATATTTTATGTACCTGTCTCAATTTAAAAAAAAAAGTAAATGTCAAAAGAACCCGTTGACAAACTGATATCAAACAGTTTAACGGGACTTAATTTAAAAATGTAAAAAACTGTAAATAAATAATAAAAGAATTTATTAATTTAAAAAAACGATCATCGGCCTTGAGCTGTTTTTAAACAAAATTGGCGCTGTATAAATCATCTAAATTAAATATTACCATTATAATTAAAGAAAGACGAGACCAGAGTAGGTAAAAAAATAATTCTCGATAAAATCGACCGGTCAGTTGTCATCAGCGTTGCCAACACAGCTCCTTTAGAGCTAGATTTACTCGTAGCTCCAAAACGAGATGTCAGCTAAAAAAAAAGTGGTTTAGCTTCTTTTGATTTTTTTTTCTTTTTTTCTCTTTTGATACAAAACTCATGAACGAAAAATGACAAATTATAAATTATTTGTTTGCGAATCGGTTATTTTCGCATTTAAAACTTGGATTGTATCTCAGAATTATTACATGGAATATCATTTTTAGGTAATTTCGTATGAGATTTTTAAAACTAATGAATGTGTGAGAAATAGTAATAAAAGGGAAGAAAGTGTGTGGAAAGATAAAGAGAAAATTTTAAATCAAGAATTTATATAGCTCAAAAATTGTTAAAAATTTGACTGTTAATAAAAGTTTTATGAAAAATTAAATGTTAGTGGTTTTTAAATTATTTATATTACACTCAGAAATGAAACTACTTTTGAATGTTTGCAAGGAATTATGAAAAATGCTAGAGAACTCCAGTCCAATTTTTTTATTTTTTTTAATGAATAAAGACCTTCAAACTTAAATAACTGCATTTTTATTTTTATTTTTATAGTTAGTTTTAATAGTTAAAATAATTGTCAAAGTTTTAATTTTTCTAGACCATCAGAAAAGCACCATATCTATGGTAAATTGTTAATATGGTGATATGGTCTTCACCCACCGATATTTTATTTACCTTCAAGTTGTCATATTGTATCAGTGATATTATGTCGAGGGAAATTTCCCTATATCTAGGGGAGAAAAATATTTTTTAGGGATAAGGGAAATCAGGACAAAATCTAGGGAAATTTCGAACTCTGGCAAAATGTTTATTACATATGACAATATTACTGGTATTATTTTATATATATATATATATTATATACGTATACATATATATTTTTTGGAATTCTTATGAATCTTAATTATTGTTCATGTACTTACTTGCAATGTTATTTTTAACACTGACAACTCAAAATGATATTATATGTATCTAAAAAGATAAATGGGACCTCTGAAAAAAAATTTTATTTATGTTTTAAGTTCTGTTTTTTTGGTGATTGTGGTTAATTTTTATTTTGCAAAGTGTTTTTTTTTTTATTTGGAATTCAGTTTCTAATTCAGTGATGAGTGCATTCGTACTTTTAAATTATTACTTCACGTAGCAAAAAGTGCTTTATTTGGAAAAACACAGTATTATTAGTATATTTACCAAGTTCCGATATCTTTCCAATTAATTAATCATGTTAATTAACATATAACAGGA
Source organism: Limnephilus marmoratus (assembly GCA_917880885.1). NCBI lineage: Eukaryota > Metazoa > Arthropoda > Insecta > Trichoptera > Limnephilidae > Limnephilus > Limnephilus marmoratus. Next base: position 18,459,824 of record OU862921.1, on the reverse strand, counting down.
TTAGTGCTACACAATCAGGTGGCTACGTAGGTAATTGCGTTAATGTGAAATTCTAGGGAAATTTCACTTCGAAATCTAGGGAAATAATTTTTTTGGGCAGAGCATCCCTGATTTTGTATTTAAGAAAATGGCGGAATAAAATTAAGATAGGATGTGATAGGATGACTCAATGACTTTTGTGAGAAATTGAGGCGTTTTTTATAAGATTAACTGCTTTTAATATAGAAAACATTGGTAAAATGTCCACATTTCACCGCTACTGTTATTGTATTTTAACAAAGTGCAATATAAAAATAATGAATCATCTTTGCAAATACAAGTGATATCGTTCTTCAATTTTGTCGGTTCAGGCGTGATTTTGTACATTGTTTTATGTATAACATACACAGAAACTGGCATTTATATACACTGCATGACGATTGCGTAATAGATTGTATCCCTTTACTAAAAACAACTTGAAAATACAATGTCAATATATGACACGACTTTTAACCTCAAATAGGCAAAATTTATTCCAGATTGTCCGCAAATATAGCCCCTTTCGTAAATTGTTGAGGGCCTAAATTATGTTTCAATAAACACAATAACTATTATTTATCTAAATCTCTATAAACAGTATGAAAATAAACCAAAAACACGAAATTTTGAATTGCATAATATGTACACTTCAAATGTCATTTCAAATGAAATTCAAATGTCAATACACGCGATCACCAGGTGACAGTGGGTGAGTGTGACGCGTGACGTCACCATTCACCATTTCAGTAATGCCAACTTAACGCTGTGTTTTCAGGAGAGGTTTAAAAATGCACTTTTTAATAATTTTTTAAAAACTCTGCGTTTAATATTATGAAATAAAAGTTATATATTCAGAATCAGCGTTTATTGGTCTATATGAACATATTTTTTTAAAGCCATAATATTTTTCACTGGAGTTCCTTATTGTCGAGTTATTTGCTGCATACGTGTTGTAGGCTTCTATATGAAAAAGTGAAGTGTGCCTGGCACGAGTGATTGGAACATCTAAATTATGTAAAAACAACTGACCTGACAGTGTGCATCTTTTTTGTAAAGTAATGATAGTTCTGTTGCATTTCTTGGGTAAATGTTTCGAAAATTTATTCTGTTTACTTTCTATAAGGATTCCATATTGTGGAAGCATACTCCATTGGACCTCTGACCAATGAACCAAACAACATTTCTAGAGTCTAAGCACTACTGAAAACTTACCATATTACTTACCTAGGGAAACCTAGAACCTTGCAGGTTTTTGATATTTGTTCGATGTTCCTATCAAAAAATAATTTTCTGTCTACATGTATAGTATACTTAGACAAATGGAATGCAAAGGTTTATTGTTCATATATTTATATGGGTGACTGGTCAACTCAGAATGAAACCAACTCAGAATGAAAGCAACTCAGAACTACCTCAGAAAGGTCATTAATAGTGATGATAAAAAAATATTTTTAAAATTGGTTAAATAGGTTAAGTTAGGTTAGAGTTACTGGCTATTTTAAAATTATTTTTTTATAGCTTATAACCCTTCTCAAGTGGTTCTGAGTTGGTTTCATTCTGAGTTGGCATGGAACCATTTATACGACGCTCCAGTACGTGGAAAAATGAACTCAGAAATGTTCCTGGAAGACATGGCAATCACTTAAGTCAAGTCACGTCTAGAGTCAGAACGTTTATTGCAGGAATGTATGTCAATAAAGAAATGTGTCTTATTCCATCCTTTCTGCCTATCCCCACGAGGAAATGGCGTGACGGTTAGTTAATTAGTTAGGTATTATTACTTGTGAGGAGTAAATGAGTTTTAATTACTCAAAGAAAAGATCAAAGAACTTGACCCATATATTGTAATGTGTTATCACAGACTAACCATATCTATTACTTAAGTGTGTTATCAGAGGAGCACACTCAACGCTCCATCCCAAAGAATTCAGAAATATTTCAGAAAATCTGACGCTTCAAACATATTTAACGACAAAATACTGTAGATATGAAATAAAATAATGTTTATTATAACTCTTCAGAACCGAGTTACTTAGGAATAATTAGGTCTTTGAATACCCATTTAATTTTGAACCGAAATGTAAATCTGTCCTCGTGTACCAAACTATAACAATACTTCATGGCTAATTTTTAAAATGTAATTTTAATTAAATTAATATCACCTCAAGGGTGCTTTCTAGCATCTTTTTCATTTTAACTAGCATCCTAAGTAGTTATCAGAACCAAAAGGTCAGATAACCATAAAAATAGTATTATGAAGGAAATTTATATTTCCTTTCTTTGTGATGTGTTTCTATATTTGCCTGTTCTACGCATTTCAAACTAAAAACACATTTCAATCCTATTACAATGCATCAGTTTCCATTTTCAATCTGCTTGTTCTATGCATTTCAAAGTAAAAACACACTTCAATCCAATATAATGAATCAGTTACCATCTTCAAATCTGCTTATTCTATGCATTTCAAAGTAAAATCACACTTCAATCCAATATAAATCAGTTTCCATTTTCAAATCTGCTTGTTCTGTGCGATTCAAAGTAAAACCACACTTCGATCCAATATAATGAATCAGTTTCCATTTTCAAATCTGCTTGCTCTATGCCTTTCAAAGTAAAATCACACTTCAATCCAGTCATCCAGTGTAAGAATTAGTATCATTTTCCATAAAATCTTCTTACTTAGTCAGAAAACTTATCAAATAAATCAATATTCTGTACAAGATCTATCAATCATTCGCAATCATATTAATATGATTACTACTTAAAATGTGATTGATTGAATTTCTTTTCCCGGTGGAAGTACCCATTTGAACACATTATGAATATTACTGAATGCTTTGGCTTACCTGTGAGCAGCTTTCCGGTACCATTTTCTCGCTACATTGCTGACCAGCTCTCCATCAGGCCCGGTGGCCGAGGGGCTGCGGAGGAAGTCTCTCATGTAGCCAGAATCTGCCATCTTGATCACGCTGACACGTTTGCTCAAGCTGCAAAATGATGCAGCACTGATGTACTTCAATGTTGGCAGGAGAAATAACCTCCGAGCAAAAACCATCGGAGATTATCCTTATCTTCTCGAGTCTTATCACAAAAAATTAAACAAACACACCGCTGTGCCAACTATACATTGTTATTAAGGCAATGGAGCACGCAAATAGTTTTGATATACTTAAGTTAGTAGTAGCAGAACTAAAATGTATGTAATATTATTTTTTGTAAAAGCACAAATCTACACATGATGATTATCATTTAAAAATAATATAATATGTTATTTATGTCCAACCACAAATGTTTTATTACACATCGGAGTATTATTTCATTGAGATAAAGGTGATTTAGTTCCTTTTGCATACCTGTCAGTGTTAGTGATGATCAAATAGGTTATTATTACTAAAGATGCATATTTATTAGTACTATTGTATTATTTCATGGTCACTACTTTAATAATGATTAGTCTAAATACAACATAAACCTTTAATTAACTACAACGAATGTAAAATTCTAAATAGAATAAGATAAAGATTATAAATTTTTCGAGACGAACCTCTCGATACTAAAGTGAAGTGTCACTCGTCGTCTCTAAAAATAAACTTTCGACTGAAGGGATATAATATTAAACCAATTGAATATAAGGTAAATATCGGTTCGGATTGGCCACGCTTATTACGAATAATTTTTAGAAAAAAACTTTAGATTCGCCTTAATTACTATAAAAGGAAACTTTTTGGCTTTGGGGCGGCGGAAAATAATGCATTTTAATTTTCAATTGCATAAAACCAAAATTCACTTCGCGAACCGACGACGCAGCGAAAATCCGCAGCCGTAGCTGTCACTGTTATGGACTGTGGCTGACTTCGTGGGATAAAGCGCGTAATTATGAAATTTCTCTAGCGGGCTTGTTTGTGTAACATGGTTTGTGATACAAAAGAATGTGCCCCTGTATAACGCCTACTCGCGTCAACGCAAGAAAAACATCCCAGTTTTCAAGTGGTTTAGCGGCTACGCTAGGTTTGTGCAACATGGTTTGTGATTCGCGGTATTTCATGCAGGTATCCCACGAAGTCAGCTACAGTCCATAACAGTGACAGCTACGGCCGCGAATTTTCGCTGTGTCGATTCGCGAAGTGAATTTTGGTTTTATGCAATTGAAAATTAAAATGCATTATTTTCCGCCGCCCCAAAGCCAAAAAGTTTCCTTTTATAGTACTTAAGGCGAATCTAAAGTTTTTTTCTAAAAATTATTCGTAATAAGCGTGGCCAATCCGAACCGATAATTACCGAATATAAATATCTCTCGTATTCATCAATAATTACACACAGATACCTTAGTACGAATTTCAGAAAAACGTAATTCGATTCGCAATAATGGTACTGCAAAAAATATCATTGTACTGAATGGAAAACTAATGTATCTCGCCAAAAAGACAAAGATAAAAGTTATTTTATAATTATTATGATCTCTTTTAATACTAAATAAACATGTTATTAAATAAACTAAGCTATATTAACAAAGTAGTGATTTAAAGTCGAAAATGAAAACATTCAGTTGACGTACCACTTTACACCACAGATGTGACTCCGAATGTCAATCAGCTGCGAGAGAAGAGAAAAGCCGCAAATATAATAATTTCTTCGAGAGAGATTTTTTTCCTTTTTTCTTCAATATTTCAATGTTTATTTCTTTTCCGAGGGAGATAGTGGGTCAAATTAACATTCCAGACTTCATTGCAGCACACAATATCATTGACAAATAATTTAGAAATGATTTTTCGCGATGTTTTTGTTTATATTTTGGTGATTTGAATTTTCGCCACCAGGGGCAGCAGTAGGCAGGAAGAAAAGAAAATTGAGAAATCTGCTTTACCGACGTAATTATAAAAATACTTCACATGGATCAACGGGTTTTTTGGCGCTATCGGCATAATCGGCATCCCACAAAGTTAATTATTGTTACTACATTTTTCCAATATGTCGCCCTTACAGCGAAATCAAAATTTTTGCATACAAATTTTTATTTTGCGAATAAAACATAATAAGCTAGTGTTAATATTTTTTGCACTGCATGAATAGTTGTATTTGGTGTATTGTTGGGTAGGACGCGATACCAGAATGAGTTTATATGAAGTAGGTACTAAAATGCTGAAATGAGATGTTGAGGTGTCATATTTTCGTATCCGGGGGGGGGGGGGGGGAGGGGCGGTTTGGTATATTTATGGGGTCGGTGCTAGTGTTTGCTGTTTGTTTATTATTTTTGTAATGCTAAAAATGGAAATGAGATTTTCACGGCCAATTGTGTTATCATAAATATAATGGATTTGTGTTGTTTAGATATAAATGGATTTGGTGTAAGTGGTATAATATAGTATTCAATAAGTACATGTGTAACGCAGTCGAGACGAAGTAAATATTGATAAACATTCTCCGGGTTAGTAAGCATAAATATACCAAACCATCCACTTAGTAAGCTTAAACGTGGGTGGTTGTGTATTTATGGCTTAATCTAGCCGTTTGAAACTGCTCGCATAAAGTTAACATTTAAAAGTGAAAAGTCCGCTAGCGGGTAAATAATTTTGCGTAAATACCCTTTCACGTTATCACAAAAAAATAAACACATCATTCAATTTGTATTGAGTTCATTGTATTATTACATACCTAAGACCTAAGACACGAAACAACGGTAGTACTTAGGGATTTATGTGACCACAGTCACCTCACACAAATGTGGTAGGTATATTTATGCACAAATGTTTGTATTACCGTTGTATGCGTATGCGTAATGCTGAATCTCTAACTGGTTCCAGACGGTTGGGAGCAGTTGGGATTCTTGTGCGTTATTTCTACCCCCTCACCCTCCCCTCCACTCTCCCCCCATCAACCTATCCCGCCTTATGCCAATACTCCCTCAACCACCCTACCTTGCAAGCCGTTGGGACTCTCGTGCGGATAATAATAAAAATAAAAAACTCGAACCAATACAAAAAAAAAGTTGGTACAAATACATTTTGTGAAGTGGCGGAACATTTTACATTTTTGTATGGGACATTTGTAGTACATCGGTGGCCTTGCGCTTGTGCATAAAGGTGTCCTATAGAATACAAAACTAATATTACGCGACAATAAAATACAAATTAATTATTTTAAAAAATATATAAAATATTTAAACAAAAAAAAATTGAACGAAGTATAAATATCAGATTTGACATTCCGGTAAAATCTACAAGTTTCGTTTTTAACTGCGGGAGTGGTTTTAATTCTTTATTGAACATACATTTCTCAGGAATTATTTTGAAAGGACTATTATTTATAAAAAGCTGAACTTTACTGATGAAATTTTATTAGGTAATGTTGGAATTTAAAATATAAAAACTTATTACTTCGAACATTTTCAAAGGTGTGGTTCTTTTGCTTGCCATAAAAGGTTTTGAGGGTGAAATGCAGATCCTGCCAATGTCTGGGAATTTAATAAAAGGGCACTTTCTAAATGAGAAAAGAGTGGAGAAGCTGAATAAAAAAAAAAGTTAAATTTTATATATACTTTGAACGGCTGTATCTCCCTCAATTTTGCCGAGCGCGCCTTAATTTTTTTTATTCAGCTTTTCCACACTTTTCTCATCTAGAAAGTGCCTTTTTATTAAATTTCCAGACATTGGCAGGATCTCCATTCCTTCCGATTTTGATTTGACTTGCGGGGTGTGGTTTCGCTAATAATATCGATTCGTGAAAATATCGGTTAAATCGTTGTAAACCCTAACATATTGTGACAGTTGCACGCAGTGTTGCCAGATGCATGGTTTTTACCATATTGGCATGTTTTTTGGGTAATTTATGGTATTTTTAGAAAAAAAAAACAATGTCGAACAAGATAATTTTTTTTACCGGTCACCAAAAATATGTCCTTTTGAGTGTGAAATGTCGTTTTTGAATTTCAGCACGGGTTCATGTTGTCTCTTTATCTGCTTATTTTATTTGTCAATAAATAATTTGAATACATTAATAAAAGCAAATGAATATAACATTATGTAACTAAGGTACTTACACTTACTACTGTAGAAAAAATAATGGACTTGTGGGAGACTTTCTTCTCATGGATTTGAAAAAAATGTAAATGTATTTACAATTATAAATTATAACTATTTAATTTAAAATTGAGTTCTACAAATTAAACTTGATAACATTTAAAACATGAAACAACAATTTTTTAGTTTTATTTGCGTGTTGTTTTTTGTTGTTGTTCAAAAACATTATTTTTTCCTTTTACTCCAAGGAAAATTGTAAATGATTGATTTTTTATAAAGCATTATAGATAATTAACATAGTTGTTTTCTTACGTAATTTCTCTACAAAAAGCTGTTTTTTCCTTCCAATAATGTTTTTTTTTTATGTCTGAAATATGGTTTTTAATTTTTGGGACATGGCATCACTCCGCTCCCGCTGTGGGCCGGCCGAAAATTCGTGGTTGACAATTTGACAATTGACAAGCGACATCAAATGGACATCAAATTCAAATCACGTTCGCGGATAGTTCGCCTTTCTGGTTAAAATTGTGATTTGTTTTATTTAGTATTTATCGTTATCCGGCCTGTGACCCGTCACCATTTATAAATTGATGTCCTGTGCAGAGTTAAATGAGCGTTAGTTATTAGTGGGTTTGGTCGCTCGTTATCTTTCGTTACTTCAAAATGTTATTATACTTTTTTCTCGCACCGGTGATTTTGCTGGTATGTTATGCAATTTTCGTGAGGCTTTTAAAACAGAAATCTAAAACTTTGGATGGAAGACATGTAGTAATAACTGGAGGTTCTAGTGGGATTGGAAAATCTGCGGCTTTTGAGGCGGCCGCCCTAGGAGCTCATGTGACAGTCATCAGCAGGAATGTAGGAAACCTGGAGAAAACTGTCTCGGAAGTGTTGAAGCACTGCAAGGATCGCCAGAGACAGAAGATTCAATACCTATCCTTGGATGTTACAGGAGACTACGACAATATTAAGAAGGAATTGACGACGCTTGAGGAAAATGTGGGACCTATTTATATGCTCATCAACTGCGCCGGGCAAGCGATTTGTGGGCGGTTGGAAGACATGAGTGCGGACGATGTGAAATTTATGATAGATTTAAATTACTTTGGTACGGCATATCCCACAAAGGCTATATTGGGTAGCATGAAATCAAGAGGAGAAGGCATCATTGTTCTAGTTTCTAGTGGAGCTGGTCTTATAGGTTAGTAATTTTTCCCTTACATTCTCAATCCTTTTTCAATCAATAACACATCTAAACCGACAGCAAAATTACTAAAGGAAAATGATATGTTCTCATAACACAACAAATAGAACCAACGTATTATAACATAGAGACTATTTGTAAATATATTATTTTATACTAATTATTCATCATTACAAAGAACATGCAATCATCACATTTTTCATAAATCATCAACTCACGGTTACTTGGAATATTATGCCACTGGTTTCAACATTATTTATGAAACTGAACAGCTACACGGTATTATCTTAACAATTTATTACGGTCATTTTTATTATTGAAACATTTTTATAATGCAAACTCCCTGTTACATTATTGGTTTTGTCATTATCATTGTTCTCTAGAAAGACCCACATTGCTTTCCTTCTGTGAAGTGGAGTTGATATAAAATTGCTTAGTCCATCGTTTCTCAACCGTATTAATTACAGATGAAACGGATAGATGTTTGGCCGGATATTACGAAAACAAGCGAAATCGCTTGTTGCCTGCGAGCGCTGAAAATTTAGTCTTTATTCACCGTAATTTACCACTTGTTAATTTTGATACAATCAAAATATTCTCTTTGATAAGAAGAAGAAAAAGAGGTGTATTATGGTCCTTCAATGTCAGTATTAAATCATTTCAATAATCTGTGTTTTTTACGATTTTTAGTTCACTGTAATGGTGATTGTGATTAGTTAATCATGTTAATTTAAGTTTTTGCTACTCTGCGAGGTTTTTGTAAGTTTTTACTAAAAGTTTTTAGTTTAGATATTTACTATTTATGTAATATCTCAGAAGCAAATTTTAGTTTTTTGGAAGGCCTTATGGCTTTTTTGTAACCTTTTCGACTTTAAATGAAAGCCGTCATTATTATAAGCCATTTTATTGATATTTACCTCACAAAGATTAATGTATTTCATTTTATTATAGGAAATTGTCGTAGTTTTTGAATATCCGGTATCCGGCCGGATATTGAGTTACTATCCGGTATCCAGCCCGATAGTAAATTTAGGCCGGATAGGCCGGATACCGGATAGTTACCGGATATCCGTTTCATCTCTATTATTAATTTAGCAGGTTACTTGAAAATTGCAACCAACCATAAATATTCCAAATCACCCACCGCAACCAACTAATTGAAATATCGGTTGACAAACTCGACAACTAGATTTAGATAAGTTTTGGCTTGCACAACAATATGAATACGGAAGCTTAGTGATGGATGCTTTGAAATCATTGATCCCATTTATCACTTTTTGCGTGTGAAAAAGGCTTTTTGTCTATGGTGGCTGAAAAACTAAATAATAGAAATAGTCTGTCATCACTTTAAAATAATTTACTTGTCTGGTCAAAAAATGACAATTCCTTGCAAAAGGTCGGGTAGTTTTGGATTTTTGATATATCATTTGGTTTGCTACAGTGATGTTAAAACCTAGTTTTCGACCTCAGCGAACCCCGCACGCGCCCGGTTTTACCCAGCAAAATTTAGGCATTTGGTTTCACTTTGGCCGTATATTTGAAAAAATAAATGTCTGTCGAAAAAATCATTTATACCTTTTTGAAAGTAGAGTAAAGATAAGAACATACTGGGTTGACATATGCTCTGTCTATCTATCTGGACTACTTGTATGTATGTATGTATGGTAATAAATGCTTCAAAATCACACTGGCCACTCGTTGCGATGCGTGTGGCCAGTGTGATTCTGAAGCAACTATTTCCATAGAAAATGTTTGAATTGTAAGTAATCTGGATATCGTAATGTGTTGCTTACATAGCTTACGTCGACCCAGTATGTACTTACCTTTAATTTGCTACAATTTGAGAGGAGCTATGCAGAGTATGACGATTCCCAAGATACTGCATTTAAAAAGAACAGTGATTTTTTTTTTAAAAGTGCGGAAAAATGATCAAAGCTCACGGTGATGATGTCGAAAACTTGGTTTTAACTTCACTGTAGCAACCCAAATGATATATCAAAAATTTAAAACTGCCAGATCTTTGGCAAGGAATTTTGCTAAATTTGCTATTACTTGTGATCCTCGTACAAATGTCAAGGAAACCTTTTAAGGTTAAACATCACATACGTTATAATCTACGCATTCACAGATGGCGCCAATTAAATTATTTTATGTTTTTAATGCTTTTTGCATGTTTTGCTTTAAAATATTGAGGTGAATTAATGGCTTGCGCCGTACATATTTATTACAAATATAAATAAATAGTTTTGTCCATAACAAACCCAAATCTTTCAAGAGACGCTGAAAAATTCAATTTTGTATTGGTGACTCAATCCAATATCGTATTTTTCAGCCTTTCTTGAAAGATTTGGGTTTGTTTATGAATAAAACTATTTATTTATATTCGTATTAAATATGTACGGGCGCAAACCATTAAATCACCTCAATATTTTAAAGCAAAACGTGCAAAAAGTAATAAAAACATGAAATAGTTTAATTGGTGCCATCCGTGAATGCGTAGATTAGTGTGTGACGTTTAACCTTTAGTGAAAAAAGTACTCCACCATTAATTTTTTATTTTTATTTTATTTTATTTTTTAAAAGAAAGACAAACATTCCTGGGTTACGAATAACCCAACAATGTTTGAAAATCTCCTACTACCACAACACTAAGCGGAAAATGTTGCTTGTGTCGTGATGGAGGTCTTAGCCAGCCGAGGAATCGAACACGCGACGCCCGGATGGGACCCAAACGCGATGCTCACTCTGCCACTGACCGGTCAATTAATTAAAACGTCTTTATTTATTAGTTTATTAAGATGTAGAGCTTGATTATAACATAAAATTCATTATTTACCAAAACAAACATTTATTTTTCCTATAGGGGACTTATTTTTTTGACAGATTGCGACCCCCGTGTTGAGAAATGATGATTTATTCAATCACTTCTTATACATGACACTAAAATATTTTATTCCAGGAGTTTATGGCATGGGAGCATACGGAGCCTCCAAATGGGCGGTGCGGGGCCTCGGAGAGGCTCTGCTCATGGAAGTCATCGGCACTGGAGTCTCGGTGACCATTAGCTATCCCCCCGACACGGACACTCCCGGGTTCAAGATCGAGGAGCAGACTAAACCGGTGGAGACCAGACTGATTTCAGAGAGTGGCGGATTGGTCACTTCTGAGGAAGTAGCCAAGAAGTTGATTGTAGACGCTCTTGTAAGTACATATTAATTATTTTGTTGATAAGGAGATGGTCTGGAGGTTTCCACCGCATACCCGCCCCGGTATAAGTAACTTATGATTACTCCTTCAGGGCTCTCACAAGGAAGCTAATTTTTTTTATTTGAACGACTCTACATTTAATTAAACAAAGCTAGACCCCCAATGTCCCCGCATACGGTGTTAACGAGCACTATGCAAGTGCTTTATATGTACAGGTTAGTATTAAATAATTAAATAAATATATACATTACCTCTTTCTTTGGGGAAAAGCAGAGGGGATAAATAATTTTATTTTTTTTTTATTTATTTATTTTTTTAATTTTTTTATTGTTATTAAGTTTATTTTGTAGAACTCCATTTTAATATTTAATTTATTTTATATATTTAATAATATTATTATTCAATGTATAAAAACAGTTTATTATAAACAAATTCTGCTTCTGCTTCGTAATTATTATTATGAGTTACAGCTGTTTCGCCCTCTGAAGGCATTATCAAACTGGTGGGCGAAACAGCTGTAACTCATAATAATAATTACGAAGCAGAAGCAGAACTTGTTTATAATAAACTGTTTTTATACATAGGGATAAATAAAATTTTCAAGTGTAGGCGGGATGCCTACCCTGCCAGTTTATTGTACATAAAAGACATCACTCAATTTTCATGTGGTTGCTGGTAGGGAGGGAGTGTGTCACAGATACACCCGGCAGTCCTGTTGAGAGGTGCATGTTTTCAGGAAAATCATGCTTGAGGGTCGGTTTCCGCGCCCCTAAGCCGACTTCCCGGTGATGCATTGACGACACTGCTATTTGGAAGTGGGTGGCAGAGCTCCAAAGACTCTAGGAAGGACAGCGTCGGGTTGTCGGAGGCAGGGCGGAGGGTCCCCTTAGTCGCGCGAGACACCCTTATGACCCACACCTCTCCCCAGGGGAGGCGCGGGCGATCCATGAGACAGCGCTCCGGGTCGGCTTCTTTCCAGTGTCCGCATGCAGGGACGGGGTCACAAACCACCCCCAATAGTGGGGATATGGACGAGACATAATGCTGGTTCAGCTTTCATCTCTGGGAGTTTCTAAAGAATTTTTCCGCTGCAATGTTAACCGGGTACCCAACAAACAATTACAAAACCAATAAAAATCAAGTACACAAAACAAAGAAAACTAATTAAAATATAATAATAGAAACGGTAAGAAAGGAAACAGAAGTGGCTACTGTAGGTGCTCTCAGTAAATACTATTATCAGAGTACGCAAAGAGTGAAGTAATCAAGAATATTTCATTATAGTGATAGCTTATTATATGGAAGCATATAGTACATGCGAGTGGTCTCTTAAAATAAATTGGAAAAAAAAATAAAAAAAATAAAAATAAAATAAAATAAATTAAAGTAGAGAAGAAATTGTTCCCATACTAGTGAGTGGTTGCAGTACGAACGTGTAAACGGTTCCTGATTAATGGCGCAATTCATAAGCCCCAGGTTAGTGTAGCAGTAAACACATTGAAGAGGTTTCCTGCATTAGCGGTACACTTCATAGCTATTCATAAATAGGGATGCATACTGGACATGTAAGTGGTTTGTTGGAAAAGCACAGATAAAATTTATCGTGATTGTTCACTGTCTATATTTTTGCATCATCTATATTTTTTATTTTTAAGGAGATGGTCTTGAGGTAATTTCCATAACCATTCAGGTCTATAACCAGGCTCGCTACACGCTTACCCACACATCGATAGCTCGCTCGCTAAGGCCAGCCAGACTGAAAGAGTTTTTAAAAATACATATTGTATTGAAATTTCTCAGCGACTGCGTTTTCTCTTAATACATTCTTATCGATTTGGCATTTGGCTCAGTTGGGAGGATGGTTGACTCTACTTGGGTAGGAAGGCTCTACTCTCAGTCAAAGCATTTTTTTTTTAATCTTTTAACTTTTAACTCGTTGAATGCCGGGGTATGCCAGCAAAAAGCACCACCAATTAAAACGCGGCATTATGACACCACGTGACATTTCGTGTCTCGCGTTTCTGACACTGTCCTTGAGAAATTTTGTACATAGAAAGGTCAAAACCGCAGTTAAAGGAATTTTTCCCGCGCATGCGCAAGAACTGCGCACGTTCCCGCGCTCCGGTAAATCATTAATATAAATTATATGGAGTGATCAAGCGAATTGCGGTTTTCTCTATGGTAAAGAGCGATAATAGAGCAAGCGATTCTGACCGTGTTCTTCATATACTTTCTTTATACATAAGGGTCAAAATCGCGTGTAAAGTCTCACGACATGCCGGCGCACGAGCGGCACCTGAGCGGTTAAAAGCCATTTGAAAATGTAGATGTATTATAGTAAAAAAAAGTTGTGTTTAATTCATTTTTAACCATCAAAGTATTGCAGTAAATATTTATGTGATGTAAATATTTATGTGTTATATTGTGTTTTTCTTTCCAGGATGGCAAAACCTTTTCCGTTCTGGGCTTTGAGAGCTGGATGCTGGCGAACCTGTGCATCATGTCCTTTGGCGGAGCCATATCCTCGCTTTGGCAAGCATCTACCATTGGAATTATTCGACTGGTGTATGCTGCCTATCAATTCCATTTTGCTTCTATCGTGCTGAGGTGTCGACGTGAGAAGGAAACCAATAAAAAAGCTGAATGAGCGATCAAGTGTCGAATTCTAGAACAATGTTCGTGTAATTCGTAGAGGTATTGTCGTTCGCTTATTTTTACAAACTGAAAGAATCGTGCGTGGTATTTTAATTTCAACTTTATTTGTTAGCTTTATATTTTCATAAAGGTTGTCTTCGCTAATATAAATACTGGAGTATTCATTCTTGGTATTTGATTTTCAGTTTTGTTCATTTGCTGATATCGTCGGTTAAGAGAGACAAATCATCACCTTAGTTCTTAAATGTCCAAACAACCATTTTAGTTTTAGTTCAAACTCCACTTAAAAATAAAAAATTATAGTTAATCACTTAAAACTAAGAATTATTTAAACTAATGAGACCTTTACCTTTACGGAAATAGCTTTAACGTAAACACCTATCGTAACGTTTATCACCTTTCGTAACGTTTTATTGAAATAATGAAAGAACCTGGCAGTTTGTTGACAAGTCCTTGGCACCGAGGACTTGTCAACAAACTGCCACCTTAGGGACTTCCCGCATCCTTGTGTACATGGATTGCCGACTTTTGGAGGGAGAGGTCGATTCAGACGGTAGCCGATGGTTTTACCTCTTCCTCACACTCGATAAATGCTGGCGTCCCACAGGAGTTCTGTTTCTGACTTTGTTTTTGTTGCACATCAACGACCTTTTGCCATGTGCACCAATTCATTGTTACGCGGATGACAGTACGGTTCATGATAGCTTTTTGTTTGACAAGCCCCCAAAGGGCTCACAAACTCCAACGGCTCGGAGGGCTTTGAAACAAAGAATGGACGGTTACTTCGAGAGTGTTTTCTCTTAGGGTAAAAATAATCTCATTGAATTTAATGTTTCAAAGACCCAATCATGTCTGATTAAGTCTAAAAGGGATCGAAATGAAAATCTAGTATCTTTCAACGGTAGCAATCTTCCGAACGGGCCCTCCATTGATATGCTTGGTGTAACCCTAAGTGACCAGCTCAGGTATGGGGGCTCCATCGAAGCCAGAGTAAAGTTAGCCTCTCAAAAACTGGGCGTACTGTACAAGGCCCGCAGATACTTTAATAGTGCACAACTGCTAATCCTGTACAAATCACAATGCGCCCCACGGTTGAATTTGGCAGCCACCTCTGGTCTGGAGCTCCAAAATACCTGAAAAATACCCTCGATTCTGTGCAAAAATTCAAAAAAAGATTCTCCCGTCTTAACAGACAGATTGCAATCTTTAGAGCACAGGCGTCGGGTGGGAATGCTATCCTTGTTCTACCGGTATTACAATGGAAGATGCTCCGAGGACTAGCGTCATTGATCCCTTCGGCACCGGTGCATAGTCGGAAAACACGCCAAACGCGTGCCCAACATTTGTAAACGGTTGAAATTTGTCACATGAGAACGGGTCGTTTCTTCGACTCATTCTTGTGTTCAACAGCTCGGCTGTGGAATGATTTGCCGGCCTCTGTGTTTCCTCCTTCCTACAACATGGGTCTCTTCAAGACCAATGTTCATTCCTTCCTCTCCTCAAAAAACCCTCCACACAGCATCCCAGATGACATAGGCCCTGAGGGAAATTATTTTCCTCAGGGCCTCCTGTGTGGAGTTAATGTAAAAAAAAAAACCTCCTGTAAAATTTTCTAATGGTCGTTTGGACAATTAAGAACTAAGGCGACGAAATGGCTAACTAGCATTTTTCCAAAATGAGTTTTTAATAATCAATGTTTTCTTTACAATGTCGTTATAATTTGAATATAAAATTTTCAGATTATCATTTTTCTACCTTTTTTAATGAAAAGGATGTTGCATCATTGGACAAATATAAATCATCCAAGTATTATTATTATTATTGTAGGAAGGAAAAATTTCTGAAATTTATGCATTTTTATATATATGTACACACGGTCTGTAGGTGTTGACCACTTGTCGCTCTTAATCGAAGATAATAATGCACTGAAAAAGTTGTGCACGGTATTTGATTTCAATTTTATTTATTCGCTGTGATGTTCATTCATAATATCATCATGTCAGATGCTCAATAAATTGTTAACTATACTTCGTCGAATTTGCTTTTCCGCTAATTTATTTACAGTTTTGAACCTGCTGCATTGTTCTTATAACTGGATCGTCTTTATAGCAATCACAAAAGCAATAATTGTTAATAACTTTATAAAACACTTACTATGATATTCATACATATTTTTTTAATTTTTCCTGCATTATTAGTTTTTTATTGAAATTCGTATAATATTTATTTAAGGTGATGCACTGCAAAATAATGCAAAATCATGTTTTTGGTTTGATCGCTTAGAAATATAGATGCTTTAATTAAATACTGCGAGTAGGATACATCTGGGGCTTCAAAATAATTGAGAATTTGTAATAAAAACTGCTTTAAAAGGCAAAATTTCCGACTTACCAACACCTTTTCGGTTGTTGTATATCATATAATATGGCAAATTAAGTTCTTTAGAAAATTATCAGAAAACATTTTAATATTTGTGCCCGAACTTCACACAATAAAATAAAACAGGCTTTTTGATGACATATTTTTTTACATAAATCAGAACAGGCGGCTGGTGTTAAAAAGGAGTCTCAACCTTATTGCCATCTACGTAAGGAGTGTTATTGTTACTGGCTTGATTCTGAATGTTACACAACGTGGTGCATCACCTTAATGAAAAGACTTATTAATTAATTAATGACTGAAAACTTAATTATACTGAATTGTTGTAATTTTAGGAAGTCACTTTATATGCAATGTCTTCAAGCTATTTAGGCCAAATAAAATTTTCTAAAACTTCACCAAAGTAAGTTGTGGTTATTGAGGGCCGTCTGTTTCTAAATTGTGAACTAAATTGGAATTTTAACTTTCAATTAAAGTAAAAAGCATGTTAAATAGGAGCGCAGCTTTTTTCAAATGTACTTTTGCTAAAGTAATAATTGTTAGTGTGGCGGGTCTGAAACGCAAAATATTCCTCAAAATTATATGAAAAAACGCACTGCATTATTTTTTGTTGCAGCAACACCATACATTAAATTTGAAAACCAGAACAACTGTCGAAATGTCCATATGAATTCTAGGATTTGACAGCTTTTATGATTAAAAATAACTTATGACCTATTATACCTACGATATTACACAGAATTTTTTTTTTATTTTCTTTCAAGTATGTAGTTGAAATATCTCCTTGAATTTGATGTCACAAATTTTACGAGATCTTTCGATATGCGATACTGCCCTAAATTTCGGGATCGTCCCAAATAACCATATTATGTATAAACAACACGGGGTCAAAATGTTTTGGTTTTCGCTGCAAGCCATATTGGATGAGTGATTCATCGTCACTATCATCGTCTTCTATAATATCATGATTAATAATCGATGTTGAAGCGCACGATTTCGCACTATACCTACCTCCAACAGAACTGTCGAATATGTCAAAATGGCAGAGTAACTATCGGTTTTCGGAAAGTAAAAGCAAAAGTTAAAAGTGCCATAAAACAGGCGGTTAAATTGATTGAAAAACGCATTTTTGTAAAATTTTTCTTTACCAATTTCTTTTACTCTTACTTACACTCTAGCAAGCGGAAACAGACGGCCTTAAATATAAAAAGCATCGTAAACTTTTATTTTTTTATAAATTATCTGCAAGTATAATTTGTTTAATTTGTTTTATTATTGTTATTTTAGTTACAAAAATATTATTATAAGTTTACAAATTTTTTACCAAGAACTGACTTAGCATATTTACAAACCATGGCTGCCAAAAGAGGAACCAATGAACAATTTTTTAATATTATACATAAATTTTTTGCATTCCCAATAATGTATTTATAATAGCATCGCCCTAATTTAATTAATTTCGCCCTTATTCCCAATTTCGATTTAAACGACTTCCTCAGGTTCGGTAAGGATCGACATAACCGAGTGCAGTAAAGACTTTCATCCACACGGATACGCAATCTGATTCTCGAAGTTTCCAGTTTCTTGGTAACTATCTGTGCAGAGAATGTTAATGGTAATATAGTTTTTATTTTTATTTTAACTTTATGAGTAAAACCTCAAATTGTAATATTTAATTAAACGAAGACAATATAAGCGAAAGTCAGTCGAAAATCTGAGAACAGAAAAATCAGAAAAAGATATTGACACCGCTGGGACTGGGTTCATGTCCCAGACACCTGGGTTCATGTCCCAGCGGTGTCAATATCTTTTTCTGATTTTTCTGTTCTCAGATTTTCGACTGACTTTCGCTTATATTGTCTTCGTTTAATTAAATATTACAATTTGAGGTTTTACTCATAAAGTTAAAATAAAAATAAAAATATTCATCCTAGACTTGCAGAAAAGTCAATAGATGTCGCATATGAAAATAAAATGGATAAAGATTTATCCAGACACTATCTAGAGAGCATTTAGTTCGGGTTAGAATCTTGCAATCATACATAAAGACAGTTGTCAATAATATATGCGTTAAGAGAATGAAGATAATGTGGGCGGTTCTTAGTCGAAGTATGATACAGTTAAAAATGACCGAATTGAATATCGGCACGGTGGCGCAGTGGTTAGCGCGTTTGCCCGGAAAGCAAGAGGTCCTGGGTTCATGTCCCAGCGGTGTCAATATCTTTTTCTGATTTTTCTGTTCTCAGATTTTCGACTGACTTTCGCTTATATTGTCTTCGTTTAATTAAAAAAAAGGTAATATAGTTATTATGAATCTAATAAATAAGTTGAAGGATTTACTTAACGAAGTTTCCGCTATTATGGTTTACCCTGGGAGTCGTGAGTCACAACCTCTGCTCGTGCCTATCTGAATTCAACTGATGTCAGCCATGACCTCAGTCCGTTCCTTCAAGCTTGACAAAACTGCGTAGGGATGTCTGAATCAATGGCCTTTCACGTCGCGTTGTAAGGAACTGGGGTAGGAAGTTCTATGTAACGGAAATCAACCATTACACATTCCATATATTTCTATTGTTGCCTGCACACTGGACTGTTCGGCACGGGAGTGGTGTTGCACACTTTTATTGTCCGCGTTCTTACTACACCTGGTATATGTCAATTCCTTACCGACCCGTGAGGGACACATTCCCTTTTTAAATTTTTATTTTCTTTTTACTATTTTTTGTTATGATTTTAAATATCTATCTACCCCTGAATCGATAAACCAATTCAAATATGTTGTGAGCGTGTCTGTGTGCCCAAGATAATCTCAATTTTTCTTTACTTCGGGGTGAAATTTTGACATTTTAAAATATGTGCGTACCTTAGTAGATATAATTTGCATTTCTACATTCAATGTAATATTTAAAATAAAATCCCGTTAATTAAATTGCTGTTCACAACACAGTATAGTCTCTGTAATCGAAAATCATTATAATTCAAAAAATTGGGTGACGAGGTGGGCGAGTGGAGAACACAAGATGTTAAGAGGATCGTTTGAACAGCCCGTTATGGCCCGTTTCATACAAATCTCATTTTCGGACTTGATTTCAAAATACCCAACCAAACTGAAAAAATATTTTCGTAATCAAATAGTATATAAAATATTCATATATATTATAAGAGCTACTTTATTTATTTTTAAGTTAAATTAGAAGATGTAGGCCATTAAGGATTTTAATTTTTCATGATTTTAGAGGCAACTTGGGCAATTTTGTGAGTAAATGAAAAACATTTATAAAAATAATTTTACTATATCTATAGTATAAAAATGAATTGCTAAATGTGTTGTTAAGCGCAAATCTCGAGAGCAGCTGAACCGATTTCGCTAATTCTTTTTTTAGAATATTCCTTGAAGTGCGAGGATGGTTCTTACGGAGAGAAAAATTAAGAAAATTGCGTAGAAAATTAGATAATTTCAGAAAACCTAACGACTAATGCACATTTGACAGTTCGCGTGTTTGAGGATGACATTTTGCAGAACAATTCTATTTTTGAAAATTTTTAAGTTGATAAATTTATTTAAAGTAGGTACTCCCCTAATATTTTGAATTGAATCAAGAATTTTAGATATTTTAAATAGTTACCTATGTTAGGTACCAAATTTAATATACATAAAAAATGGAAATTTGAATAAAAATTGTAAAAGGTGGCTTGCGGGCTGTTTAAAAACTGAATGTACTGGGATTGGATATATGGAATGCGGGAGGAGGGTTGGCGGGATGAGGGAGCGGGAAAGGGAAGACGGAAGGTGGGAAGGTGGGAGGGGAATGCGGGAGGGGAAGGGGACGTGTGAGGGGCCAGGGGAACTCGGGAGGGGGGTTCGTGGAACGGGTGAAGGGGGGGGGGGAGTGGAGTGGGGAGAGGGAAGGTGGAGGTGACGGAGTGGGAACGCGAGAGGGGAAGAGGACGCAGGAGAAGAAGGGGAGGCGGAAGGGGAACGGGACGAATGGGAAAGGACACTCAGGGAGAAACAATTTCTTTATTAAATGGCATAGCAACGCATGCCGGGACCAGCTAGTCTATAATATAAAAATGAATCGCTGAATGTGTTGCTAAGCGCATAACTTTCAAAAAACTGCACCAAGTTGGATAATTCTTTGTGTGTGTTTGTTATTGTCAGGACAAGGTTTTTGTAAAACTTCCGATGAGCTCTGGCATTATGAAATTTGTATAAAAAAATTGCTATTGGTGGCGTGCGAGGAAGCGGCTATTGCTATGGAAAGCGGGAGGGAGGGAGAGATGGGGGAGGGGAACCAGGGAGGTGGAGGGGAACCTGGGAGGGGGGAGGGGGACCTGGGAGGGGGGTTTGCGGGACGGGGGAAAGGGGCGGGAGTGGAGTGGGGAGAGGGAAGGTGGAGGTGACGGAGTGGGAACGGGAGAAAAAAAGGGGAGGCGGAAGGGGAATGGGACGAATGGGAAAGGACGCTCAGGGAGAAACAATTTCTTTATTAAATGGCATAGCAACGCACGCCGGGACCAGCTACTTTATTGTAAAAATATGATGAAATATAAAATAAAAAATAATCAAAGAAATCATTTTGATGGGTGTAAATTTAAATTACAAATTACCTATTTACGTCACATCAAAAATTTGTCATTTATGCATTAAAAGTACTACCCAAAAAATCGCATTTTTAGCGATGATTATTTTTTATTTTTTTGTTTTTAAAATAAATATGGTGAAATTATTTTTTAAAATGTTTTTCATTTGCTCGCAAATAATTGTCCAAGTTGCCTCTAAAGTCATGAAATATCAAAATCTTTAATGGCCTATATCTTATAATTTAAAGCAAAAATTAATAAAGTAGCTCACATTCGTCCTAGATATTTGATATACCTTTTGATTACAAAAATAATTTTTCAGTTTGGTTGGGTAGTTTGATCTCAAATCCAAAATTAAGATTTATATGAAATGGGTCGCACAGACGTTCCTTTAAATATTCAGAAAATTCGTCAAACCAAAAAACCGTCAAACAAAAACGTCATTTTTTAATTTTTCGGATTATCTGGACCATACTGTAATACAGAAACCAAAGAATTATTTTATTTTATCCTATTTTCAGAACAATACCTTACATTAATAATATTGATTTTGTACCTAAGATTTATGTATGTTTAATTTATGTCGCAGGATTACTTATTTTTATTTATGTTAATTGTTAATATTCCATTGGGTTCAGTTTCTGGAAAGTTACAGTGGAAAACTTCAATCATTGTACCTGTATAAATATTATAAAAGCTGCTACTATAAACATTCTAAATCTCGTGTGTGCTTTAAAATGGAATAAATAATAAAGTTTAAAAATGTTTGTTTTTATTTTATATTTATTAATAATTTCAGGTTCCATAGATCAGAATTTGGGATTGTTCTGAGTAAAGTAGAGGAGGGGGAAGAGGAAGGTTGGGGAGCACCTAACCATTAAACTCTGGCTTTCTCTCACCAGTATCATCCACTCTGGATGAGGTGCAAATATATTGGCATCCACTGTCGGCAGAATAAATAGACCTGCCCTAAATCCAAATCTGCCTACCATTTCAACGCTCTGTTATTTCATTGCTCAGTGTTGGCACCTATGTTTAAAAGCTTTATCATGAAAATATATTATTTAACCTGGTGGAGCCAGAGCGTGCAATTGCAGTTGAAGAATCGGGCCTGTGGTACAAAGCCCTGCAAATGCAGGGGTGACTATTACATTCAATTAGCCTTAGAATATTACCTCTAATAGTTAGTTAAAGAAGAAAGTAAACGTCACTTAATCAAGTATGGTATTGTCTATGTTTTTTTTTTTACAATAGCTCCACACGGGAGGCACTGAGAAAAACAATTTCTGGGTGGAGGGTCTTTTTAGGGAAAGGAAGGAGAGGAAGTTCTGGAAAGGAAAAGATATGACGGGTGGGTAGGAATCTGGGGGTCAGTGTGTCCAGGTGTGACAGAAGTATGAATCCATTCCTCCCACTGCGGCGCAAGGCGATGGGTGGAGAGAGTCCGGCTGGAGAGGTCGAAATGTCATGCCACGCAGTAGGTGGGCAATAGCATTTGTCGCCAAGACTTAGACAAACCTCACCTCACGAACCCAGGTATCCCTGTCAAGTCACCAAACGTAGCGAACCACTTGGGGTGAACTGTGGCAGGGGTGTTTATTATCCAATAAATGGTTCCCAGGGCGGCGGTACCAAAATCAAAGTGTTTATCACTTTGCCACAGATGCCATCTGCCACACGCCAGACTGCCACCACTCTGCCACTGCTATACGATATGCTACAATATAATATTTTATTTTATTGAAAAAACGTTAAGTTGCATATTTGATTTTATTAATCTGCAAAAAAATATTTGCTCTACATATACAGATCTACAAATTAATGATGAAGTTTGTTTGTTTCTGATATTATTCAATTGCCGGAATGTTTCTGGTGTTATAATAATATTTCCTATTCAGCAACATCGGCAATAGTGACATTCCCTGGAATAAAAATGGTCTTGTTCCCTTTGCCGGCCTGCCTCAGTAGGGTTAACTTGAACTGCATCAGCACCACCAAATAAGTAGCGATGAATGAAATATTCTGAAACAAAGGCTCTTGATTAGATACTGTTACGATATACGAAATGCCCCCTCTCAAGTTGGAGCGCACGCCACTGCGCAGACTACAGTTTCGCTCCCTCGCCGCAAGTGCGCCGCGCGCCAACGGCGGCGGAACGCGAGCAACGGCCGGCAGAAGCCGCCATTCTTCCCCCGAGTGCGTTTAGAGCGCACGTGTAACGAGAACCGTTCTGCACTGTTCCGGAACATTCCACGAAGCCGCCATGGCGGTTGTGTTCGTGCATAGTGACTTGCCGAAATGCCAAGCACGGTTAAATTCCTTTCACCACACCGATCTCC
Source organism: Limnephilus marmoratus (assembly GCA_917880885.1). Classification (NCBI taxonomy): domain Eukaryota; kingdom Metazoa; phylum Arthropoda; class Insecta; order Trichoptera; family Limnephilidae; genus Limnephilus; species Limnephilus marmoratus. The sequence continues at coordinate 18,436,422 of OU862921.1, read as the reverse complement.
AAGCCGCCGGCTGCTGTGAGTACCCTGAGCCATTTAACCCCCTTTATTGCTTGTGTTCCTTGTAAATTCAACGCGAAGATAAATGATCGCCCCAGAGAGATTTTAGGGCCAAATTCACCCGAATTAGGTAGGATTATTGATGCTACCCTGTTCTAACTGTGCCTGTATTATGTACCATTGTTGTTTATGAAAGGATTCTACCCAATACACCTGATATTTACCGTAGCCACCTTGTTTCACTGTCTCCCCCAGCCTGTAGGATTTGAGCTTATTTCAGGGATGCCACACAAACACCTCAGAGAACCTACCACCCTGGTGAGGATAGTCTCCCCCGCTCTGCTGACCATTCTGAGCTAGTTTGTCGGCAGAAGGTAGGCACCTCAGCTAGGTGTATCTAACAATACACAGTCAGGGGCCTAGCTACCGCCGTATCAGTCGTATCAATGATACGGGCCCCCCAGGCTTTTGTTTCTTTTGTGAGAAATCTTTATCCTTCATTTGGGCCCCCCAACTAATTTTAAAACAGGGCCCCTCCAAGGCACGCTACTCCACTGTACACAGTCATAATATTCTACGTATTATATTGATAAGGAGTAAGCATAGTGGTACCCGAGGCGGATAAAGTGGTGTCACCCCCCCCCCCCCCCCCCTATTAAAGTTGATAAATGCAAATTTCGACTTCATAAAAAATTGGTCCGTCCGAGGGTGGCTAGAGAATTGTGGTGCTCTTGAGGGGTGACACTCGGTCGGGTGGCACCAGGGATAGGCCGCCCCCCCCCGCCCCCTCCTAGCTACGCCACGGGCTGTATGAACCTCCCAAGTTTAACTTATTCCCTCTGACAGTAGTCCAGTCCTTATATGTTATGGCTATGTCTCTATGGGATAATTTATTTATTTGTAAGAGACAAACAGCTTATATTATACATAAATATAGAGATACATATATACAAAGTTATATTAAAAAAATAACCAATAAAAAGGAATATTTGAGATGCATGGTAAGAAATGGTAATTTTGCCGAAAGCCGAAAAGGTCTCCTATGATGTTACTTGGAGATAGAGTTTTATTATATCTTATTTATTTATTATTTTTTTGGTGAGGAGAAGAGGAAGAGGAAAATAGGATAAGGATAGGAGATGCTCCCGATACACTCCACACTCTTATATTAATTTTCTATCGTACGCGTTACTTGAAGGATTTTGTTAAAAATGTCTACATTTTAAAATTTCGTATTATATTGCGCATATACATATATGGGGAATTGGGGAATTTTTTCTAATGTTAGTTCGACATGTGGGCAAATGAAATAAATCGGATTGTCTTGTTGGTCTTGTCGGAATATGAATTTGTATTAAGTTAGTGAGCTCTGGCGACTCCAAGCAATTATTCACAATTTTAAATAACAAAGTTTGATCAAAAATTAAACGTCTTGTATAGAGGGAGTTGAAGTTGTGAAAAGGATTTGGTGTAATTTAAAGTTAGAATTTTTTTTATAATTTAATGGTGGGTTTCTTCATTTACCGAGAATGCTAAATGCAATGCGAATTGTAAAAGTAAACGGTCAAATGCTTAGAAAATTTTAAATTTCGATCGTTTACTTTTACAATTAGCATTGCATTTAGCATTCTCGGTAAATGAAGAAACCCACCATAAGTGTTTAAATTTTTTTTTTTGAGTTCTTTCTATTCTTTCGACATGGGCTTGGTAGAAAGGAGTCCAGATCAGTGTGCAGTGTTCTAAGTGGGGACGGATGCCCGCTGTGTAAGGGGAATAAAGAGTTTTAATGTTGCAAAGGTTTTGTTATACGAATTATGAATCCCAGCATTTTGTTGGCTATGTTGGTGATTTCGTCGGTGTGTTGTATAAAGTTTAATTTAACATACAGTATTACCCCAAGGTCCCTGATGGATTCTACTTATCATTACATAGTATACAATGAAGTCGCTCAAAATGAATGTGCGCATAGATCTTTTAAACTACGCAACAGATTTTCATGCGGTTTTCACCAATGCGGTGTCTATTCAAGAGGAAGGTTTATGTGTATAATACATGCTTATTATAGTAGAGAAAAGGGCAGCTGGCAAGCGGGTGGTGTGGATTTTATAAAGATTGGGTAATGGCGTTGTGTTTCGTTAGCCACAGCAACGTGTGGCCGGGTCTGCTAGTATACCATAATAAAGGTTATTTCAATAAAAATGGACAGCACATTTTAAGTATTTTAATCAATTCGTTCACAAGATCTAAGTATGAACTTCTACGTATTGTAAGTAAAATTGTACAACAGAAATAAAAAAAAGATAAAAACAATGCCATTTTTCCATAAATCAATATATTTTTCCATTTTACTGACAAAAATGCCTACGAAATTTGAAAATTAAATGTTCCAGACATGTCGTTGCTTTAGTTCGTATTTGTCCAACAGACCATTAGAAAATTTTACGGGAGGATAAGGTTTTCATTCCTTATTTCAATGAAACTTTATGGTAGGTATTTAAGTTAAAGCTATTTCTGTAGAGGTAAAGGTCTCATTAGTTTAAATAATTCGTAGTAAAGTGATTAATTATTATTTTTTATACTTTATTTTTAATTTTAGTGGAAATTGAGCAAAAACTGAAATGGTCTGTTGGACAAATAAGAACTGAGGCGACGATGTTACAACATCTTAACAAACAAAAAAACAGAGTGTGCAATTCACATGTGGTAGAAGTGAAACCTTCAGAAAACTAAAGTAGAAAAGAGTGGGGAGGCTACGAAGCACTGCACAAAGAGGAGACCGATAGGCTACGAAGCACCGCATAAAGAGGAGATCAATTATACTATCTCATTCTCTCGCAGGCTAAATCCTGTAGATGTAGGTGTTTGTATCTTTTTAGTGTCGTTATTTACCTACGTGTCATGGAGTTTGCAAATCACAACGGTTCTAAAGAGGTGTTAACTTCAATAATACAGCGCAGACATAAAACTTTGTCACCATAATAATGACTCATATGCCAAGTGCCGATCGCAAAAAATACCAGTTTCAAACGGCCGTGGCTGACTTGCATGAGCGCACTACCGGCCGTCACAACAGGCCTCCCACTGTTATCTGTGGTTGAGATTTGAAAACAATTTTTGATGTGAATGTAATTGGATATAAATGTAATTAATTTCAATGCCAATTCGTTATACGAAGAACTGTAATCGCCCCTTTGGTTCCATGAGGTGTCTGGGCCTTCTTCCCATGAAGATGGGATATTGATTTGGAGTTTCTTTATCCTCTTCCCGTTTTCTGCAGTTATTGGTGCTTTGCCTGTTTATTATTTATATTTTTGATTCTGACATTTCGTGTTCTTATTCCATTTTAGTACTATTATTAATATTATAAAGGCGAAAGTTTGTATGGATGTATGTTTGTTACTCTTTCATGAAAAAATACTGAATGGACTTAAAAATTCTTTCACTAATAGAAAGCTACACTATTTGCGAGTAATATAGGCTGTATTTATTGATAAGCTCTGGCGTTATGAAATTATTTATTATACGTTTATTGTCCAGACGAAAAGCAAAGCGTTGCTTGGTAACTATAAGTAATTATTTGACATGCGCTGTCATTTTGTTATTTGTTTAGGTTTCAATGGAGATCCCTTTGATAGTTAAAATTATACTAATATTATAAATGTGAAACTGCGTGTGTTTGATTGTTACGCTTAGGTGGCACGCAAGCTGTTTGAAAAACAGAAAAATGGGAGGGGGGGGCGTGAGGATAGGGGGGAAGGGTAGGGTGAGGGGATGGAGGTGGAAGGGGGGGGAGTGGAGTGGGGATAGGGAAGGTGGAGGAGGCAGAGTAAAAAAAAAATACCACAGTATTATTTATACCAGTGGCGAGTGGTTCATAGAAAAAATTCCTACCTATTTACCACAACTACTATTTATCCTAAACATAAACTAGATGCTATGAATAACTGTATATGTAGATCCTAACTGCAACTAATATTTAATTTATGTATTCGATACTGCCGCCATGGGTCGACCCACAGTGTCCTTCTTGACAATATCAAGGAGGATACGGTGTTTCTACTTGACAGCATAGCATTTACTCCCAAACATGGGAACACCTCAGCACAGGTTCGCCTAGTGAGGTGTTCACAAAATACTACTAGGTATACATACAGTTACGGATGATTAACATTTTTTTTTCTTATTATTAAACTTAATATCTATGTACTGATGTAATAATCTGTATTGTGTATGTTCAAGAATAAATAAAAAAAAAAAATAAAAAAAAAAAAATAAAAAAAGATTGGGAACCCCCCTAATACTATGCGAGCGAAGCCGGGGGCAAAAGCTAGTAATACAGGGTGTTAAGGTACGTACTTGACTTACTTTAACCAGTGATTCCTGACATTATTTGGAGTAAAAAATGTAAATGAAATTTTGGTCTCCGGTGACATTTTTGATGTTTTTTTTTATTTATTTTTTCTACAAAAACATAAAAAAATGGTAGGTGTTGGACAGTTGGAGGCGGGGTAAGGGGTTGGTCGGATTCTCGGCTGAGTGACCAGTGACGAAGTTGGGAAGAAAATTTTTTTTGTTTGATTTTTAAGAAAAAATTTTTGAAAAAAAAAAAAAAAAAGTTGTCATAAAAAGTCACCGGAGACCAAAATTTCATTTAAATTTTTTACTCCAAATAACGTCAGGAATCGCTGGTTAAAGTAAGTCAAGTACGTCACTTAACACCCTGTATAATAAAACAAGGCATATTTATGATTCTTTTAACCTTGACAATGCTGACAACCTTGACATTTTGACAAAGTGTTCCTATGTGTTTTAGTGAATCTATTTGGATCACATTTGTGTAAGGGATAGCTTGATTATTATTGATTATTATGCGACCGCCACATGATAAAATCCTCCCATTGTACAACAAAATTTATTCAAGAAATCAACATTTCTCTTTGAAAACCCTACAAAAACAAAGAGAATTTTTTTCAACCAACGGATGTTAGTATAAAATCTCACCTTGGATGTATGCCAATATAGTAGATTCAGTCTCCAACCTGCTATTCACCAGAGAGTTGCATATAATCACACCGATTAACGATAACTAAACCAAATGATTGATTCTTACAGTAGTAAACAACTCCCTGTTGATGTTGGTGTACCCATCCAGGTTCATGATGGGGGGGTTCTTGGAAATAGCTACCAGGAACATCTCCACCTCGCGCTGAGTGCTGTGGTCCACCACCGAAAGGTTCACATTCAGCAGTCTTTCTTGGAACTCCAAACCGACCTGGAAATGGGAATCATCCATGAATGAATCGTGGTTATGCAAAACCCGCTCAGGAATTTTTCAGAAACCTGAAGATCATCATGAAAAACTGTTTGGAATGTAAAACTGAAAGATTGAATATAAAAGAATATCTTTGATTTTTTATATGAAAAACTGTCTTATAACTTTTGAAAGTTATTCTCATCAATGTAATATAACATTGGAGAAGATAAGACTAATAAATAATATACGATTGTTTCCAATGAAAACGGTAGTTAGTTGCCGACGACATGGAAAAATTAGTCGAAGATAATAATTTTAATTCTAAAAATTCGAAAATATAGATTGACAATTGTAACTGTTTGATGGAAGGTGGCAATGGCTGAATTGCGACCATCATCTTTTTCTATTTTTCTATATCTTGTTCTCTTTCATATTTTCGTTTAGATTATTAGTGTTATTTTTCTTCAAGAATACTTGTTACTTCTTCTTCAAGAATATATTTGAATAAGTATAAAAGAATATATCTTTTTTGAGCTGCAACAAAGAAGGTGCCACAATAATATTATGATAAAATGGTTCCATGACAGCTCAGAATAATTTTTGTTATTAGTTTTTGGGATATTATGCCGTGTTGCGCTACCTCCTTCTTTAGCCAACATTTCGGAGAGCGTTACAGTGTCCATCATCAGGGCAGATGTGTAATAGTTAGGGGTGATGTTTGTACTTATTTACTTAGGAGCAATACCGTGTCGCCAGCTCCACTCCTCTACAAGCTGGCGCTACAATATACTTCAACATATTTTTTGCGTTTAGCCTTGATGTAACGGTCAATTACCGGATACCAAGAACTATTGAGCTTAGCTCCATCGTCTCTATTAATATTAACTCAGAATAAATTTAACTCAACACCTCTTAGACAAGTTTTAAAAGATGTGATTTTTTTGTTGTTGATAAAATAGCCTATAAACTAATCTAACATAACCTACTTTTTATATAATTTTAATGACTTTTGTAATAGATATATCTATACCTTCATGGAAGCATGATAAGCCTCGTTACATATGATGAAGAGCAGCCCCATGCAGTAGCCTCCCAGAACAAAGAGTCCAATCTCCTTGTAGCTGAGTCCGTGCTCCAAGATCTCCGATAGGGATCCGTACAGCGAGATTATAGTTGTGAAGAAGATGACAAGGCAGTAGATGCCGTACATGTTGGAGTAGGCACGTCCTGGTGGGAATAATTAAATACATTAAATCGGTTCCTTGAGAAATCAAAACATTTGAAAAGTGTTATCATGATTAATTTTTCGGTTATGCTGTGCTAGCTTCCTTCTTCTGTCATTGTACATAATCAGGTCAGTTGTGTGGATTGCAGTGAAGTGAGTGTTTATGTATGTAGAAGTGACACCATGTTGCAAGCATTATTCCTGTCAAGTTGGTTTTCTGCGTTTAGTTTTGGTGTGGTTGTCTAATACCAGATACTACTAAGAATTATTAAGCTTAGTCCTGTCGTCCTTATTAATATTCATGGGGTTTCTGCGAATTTCAATTGCCTACATAATTAGGAGCAGTCAATGTTTTGTGCTCGACAATGTCCAAGTTTGTAAGCTGAAATTTGATATAAAGTCATTAAAAATTAGCACACTTGAAAATTGATATAAAGACCGACTTATGTCTCCGGCTTAGCGTACTGTCCAGCCTCAGCCCGCATGGCATCGAGGACCGGAGGACATCTCACTGGAGGACTAGGAAGATCCGCGATCTTCCCCACCAGTTGGCCACAACAACATCAGAAGTCTCCGCGCATCAAGCACAGATCCAAATCCCACCGTGATGTGACCTACATGACATGCTTCCCATCATGATGCACACCAAAATGTAAAAATACAACATCATCTGAAGCTATGATGTGACCTTCGTTTTATGCATCCCAAAGTGATACATACACAGATATGTCTGCACAATAGACACAGTGAAAATCCATAAGTAACATTTTATTTTATTATTATTGTACAACAGAATTATTCCAATTACAGTACACATTAGTTACCATTACAGCATTTAGGCAGGTGACTCTTCAATAATAGTTTTAAGGCATATAGAAAATAGTCACTTATATCTAAATGGTTTTTTGAAAAATTCATTTAACATCACCACTCCCCTCGTCATGCTATTCTTTGCCAGGACATCGGTTCTGCCGTTCGGTACTTTAAACAAATCATGATGTGGACTCCGGCTATAGTGGTCTGGTACATATAAATCATAGCATCCCGAGAGAAATGGGCTATCGATGAAATTGTTCCAAATTTTGAAAGACAGAATAAGAAGATGTGATAAAGTTGTGCATTGTCGAGTTGTCTTTTAGGTTGAATAATTTTACGAAACAAATACCTCTTGAAATATCTATATATATAAAAATCAAAATATGTTTTTGGATTAGCGAGATGTCTATGTACTACGGGGACCCAAAGACCCGGGGTACTACAGGGACCCAAGAGAATTTCTTTACAACTTTTTTATTTTTCAAAATTTTTACACCAAAATTTGGTGGTCTTAGTGTTCACCTTTAGAATGTATGCACTTGTCCAACCTTTTTTTCGCTGTTCAAAACAATTTTGACACTCATTGATTGGAATGTCCTTTATGGCCTTGAGCGATTTTTGTTTCACTTCTTCAACAGTATGAAAACATTTCCCTTTCAAGTTCGTTTTCATCCTAGGGAGCAGAAAGACGTCACAAGGAGTCAGGTCGGGTGAATACGGTGGGTGAACAATCGGGGTCATTCCATGATGCCTAAATATTGCTTCACAGACAACACAGTGTGAGCAGGTGCGTTGTCCTGGTTGAAGAACCATTCCCCTTGCGCCAAGGATTCGACCCTTTTCAATGATTTTTCCTGATGCTCTCTCGCAACCTCTTTAGTACCTCCATGTAGAACTGTCGGTTAACTGTTTGGTCTGGAGGAACAAACTCTGTGTGCACAACATCTTTGAAAAAAACCAATGAGCATTGTCTTGATGTTCGATTTCACCTGACTTTTTTTCTGAAGAGGAGAGAGAACACTCTTCCATTGGCTTGACTGTTGCTTGGATTCGGGATCGTACCCATAACACCATGACTCATCACTCATCACCAATAATAACATTGGAAAAAAATCTGGGTCCTCTTCCAGCTGATTTTTCAATTCGAGGCAGGCTTGAGGGTGAAGGCTCTCTTTGATCCTCAGAGGAGATTTTCGCATTTTCGCCGAAAGAAGAAATCTTGATGTAATTAAAATTAAACTTTGGATGAACACGTGGACCCACAGCGGTTCGGCTTAGTACACTGGCTGAGAAAGAGTTTCCGTACAACAGCCAACCATACAAAACCCATTCCTCCTCCACTTCTCCACTCTACCTCCCGATTCTCATTACTTTTGGGTCCGTCTACGCAGGAGCGGCCCTAGCTAAATTATTAGGTGGTGCGAAATCTCTTGGTGGCGCCCCTCCCCTCCTAACAAAAAATAGAGCTCTTTCTATGCAGTTATGCAACTTTAATTGAAGTACCTGTAGGACGGACGAGAAATAATAACAGAAATAAATATATGTTTGATTACATTTATCTAAATAAATCTGCAAAATCAATAAAGACCACGTATAATTGAATTTAGATAATTGTCCAAACTAAGTGACTTATCTATCATAGGGTAAAAGCTTCGACCAAGAGATATACTTGATCGAAGGGTAAAAGGCGTTAATTTGAACAGTTCTTCGGGATTTGTACAGGGCCGGATCTACGAAATCTGGCGCCCTGTGCAGTAGGTACCGATGGCGCCCCCCCCTACATTTTTATTTTGATTAAAAATTCGTTCACCCCAATTTTAAAATTTTTTTTTATGTAATTGTTATTTTTTTTTAATAAAATAATAATTTATTAATAAAATCAAGACATATAAAGGGTGTAACTTTTCTAAGTGACCTGGCGGTAGCTCTCACACTCGTTTTTTTTTAAAGAGAGGATCGCCAGGAGCCCTATACTCTCTGAATCTATTGGGTAAACATAAATTATGGTGATTTTTTTAATTATTTTAGGAAAAACTCTTTGCAAGTTATGCTATAAAATAATACAACGAATTGTTTGTTTGTGCCCGTACCATGATATAAAATATAGGTTACGAGACAATGCGGGTGGTTTCGCTGAACTAGGTCCATTAGACATTCTTGAGATTTACCGCCTATATACCCTACGCGAATATTAGAAAAAGCAAATACAAATACGTTCTCATGGCAACGTACAACACAAGAATAACATCTACAACTTCTGACTAGCAACAGGCAGTCCCGACGAGAGACAGTGAGCAGTGATTATAAGAATATAACCTCAAATTTGTACCTTGCATTTCCCCTGTGTTGAGCGAACAAACACTAAACACTGACGTATGGTATCAACGGCTTACGAACAAAAATACCGCGCTGTGATTGGTTATTGAATTTGGATCGCACCTATTCGTCGTAAAAGACGGTAAAAGATATATGGAAAAATAGATCTTACTTTTAAACTAAATATATGGAATTTGTAAAAAATTTCTGTAACTGACTATAAATTCGTAAGCCGTTGATATCAACCTGATGCGTGCGCATTCTGTTTCTTTGGAAAGTGTTGCTAGAGCGTAATAATTATTTCGTACTATGGGTAATTTTTAAACGATTCAGGGAATATTATAACTAAATTTTAATACAATATTTATTTTCTCACGGCGCCCCTTCGGAGTTGGCGCCAGGTTTTTGCACGTTTTTGAACGTATGGCAGATCCGGCGCTGGATTTGTAGGTGTTTCATATGCAGCTTCATATTCAAATAATCGCTTCTTTCTTTGAGATTGGATTGGCTTAAACATACTCATAGAAGCTATTTTCTTAGCTGTTATTTGAGCAGACGAATAAGTCCAGTACTGCTTCACAAATTTAGAGCAGTTTTTCAGCAATTGCGATGCGTTTGCTAAGACCAATGATACTCAACCCTTTTTAAAGTTATGCGGGCCGCAACACTACTGGTATGACGAAAAAAAATCATCAACCCCCCCCCCAAACAAAGAAATATTCTTCTTCCCAATTTGTCTTCAAACACTATCTTTTTATCGGACATTTTTCGATTGCATTTTGAAGACACTCCCGCCATTATGCGTATTTAAATTATAACAAAATAATACCTTATACGCGGTACCGTACTAACCAGTGACATCAACCAGTTTTTATGTATTATAATTAATGCGGTGGTTTCTAGAAGTGGCACTTTTATTTATAAATTATTTGCGCGCGTACTTGTGTGTCAAATATTTGTTTTTTGGGAATAAATCTAGCATGTGCAATATCAACACTCTTCTGTGATGATGGACACTGTAATGCTATCCGAAACATTGGCTAAAGAAGTAGGTAGCGCAACACGACATATCACCCCAAAAACAAATAAAGAAAATACTTTTGGCCGTGAAAATCTAAAAAACGTATCTCACTCATACACCAGATCATCTGGACCATAATGACGATCCTTTTCGGTTGTCACTACCTTTGCGTCAAAGTCGAAACTAATCTCAAGATATACGAAATTTAGAATGGTAGATTTTTTAAAATCAAGTTCCTGATAATAAAGTGTTTAGGGCCGCACACAAAAGCTTGGCGGGTCGCAGGTTGAGTATGGTTGGCTAAGACCATAGTTTCAGACTGCATAGCTTTACTTACGATGTTTACTTGAAAAAATATATTGTACCAAGCTACCATTGTAACAATGAATTCAAATTGATCCATGTTCTGAATCAGTGACAAAGCCTCTCATGCAGCAATTGAGTCATTAGTTTCTTCGTGAAGATTCAAAAGGGCACTATGAACTGAAGAGCAGTTATAGCGAACAGAAGCAAGGCTAGAAACTCTACTCTCTAAGTTTCGCAAACTTTTTTCAGTGATAGTCCTACTATGTGTTTGGATATGACTTTCCACCTCTTTGTTGATCCAGACAAAAATACAAATAGTCTAGAAATCCAAATAAAGGAACTGATTTAATGGATGATTTAGCTGCATCTGCTATCATCAAATTCAAGAATATTGGTTTAGCATTCTGGTTTGGACAACTTTGTTTACTCCTACCATGTTGGCACCATTATCGTACCCTTGACCTCGACAATCGTTCGTATCCAAGTAAACTTCGTGCACAATTTCATCAAAAAAAGGCCAGTCAGCCCTTCTCCTGACGAGTCAATTACTGGCTTGTAAGCAACGAAACACTCTCGTACTTTGACTTCTTCTGCATTAGTGTCAACAAAATGGAAAGTTATTGATAATTGTTCGACGTGGCTTATCAGGAGTGCAGTCCAGTATAATGGAGAAGTATTTAGATGACTTTATCATAGTCAAAATTTTATTTCGAACTACGCTTCCATGTCAGCCAATTAACTCGTTTTGAATTCGTTTGCCAAAATAGTGAACATTAGTCTCCTTATTAACAATACGACGAAGGTGTTCCATCATCACAGGATCAAATTTTCCTATTTTTGATTGTCCCCATTACGCTGAAAATTCTTTCAACGACAGCATTATTGTATTTTTTTTCTTAATTATTTGCGATTCGGCTGTTTTAAATAATTTGCCTCTGAAGTAGCCTAATAGGCGACCAGTCACCTTTTAGATTTTTTCGTCGCCGATTCTCGTTCTGAGTAGCCCAAATGGCAAAAAATCGCCTACGTTGGCAACACTGCTTGCTCCCCGCATCGACCACACGATTTAAGCACACGATCGATAGACAGTCGATCAGTGGTCGGGTGTTTTTGGCGCCCCCCTTATGACGGTGCCCTGTGCGGTCGCACCGCTCGCACCGCCCTAGGGCCGCCCCTGCCCCTACGTATTGCTATATTAAGCATAGGAAATGTTTGAAACTTTCAAAATACCTCCTTTAAACCACCGCAAAGGTTTCTGGATTATTAAAAACACATGACAATACATCTGAAATATTTTTTTAATCATCATAAAACTCCTTGCGAAACTATCAAAAATTTGAGAATGACATTTTCAAAACAATGATTGTTAAATCAAAATTCAATTTTCAAAACTCTGTTAATGAGTTAATTTGAAGTAATTAAGTACATAATAATTTTAAACTAATCAAAAATAATTACTTGTAGATATTTTAAATAGGTACCTATATTAGGTAGATACCAAATTTGATTGATTGTTCTTAAAATAAATATTTGTATTATATGAAAAATGAAAATTTGAATTAAAAAAATTGTAATAGGCACGCGAGCTGTTTGAAAACTGAATGTGCTGGGACTGAATATACGGAACGCGGGAGGGGGTTTGGTGGGACGGGGGAGTGGGAGAGGGGAGAGGGAAGGCGCGGAAGGGGACGCGTAGGGGAACGGGGACACACGGGAAAGGACATGCAGGGAGAAACAATTTATTTCTTTGAATATGGCATTGCAAGTTTTGTAGGAAAAAAAGCCTAAGAAAACAATTGTCTTATAATTTTTGACATTTCGCCACGGTGCGCGGCGCATTTCGGAACTATTTCTTGCGGTAAGTCTCTTTAAGCTTATCAAACTGATTTTATAAGCTGTAAGTAAAGAAGGCTGGAAATTCGCGCGGGCGCGATTAGACCTGTCAAAAAACTTCCGAAAGAATAAGTTCCGTAACTTGCTATAAATTACGTTAAGTGACTTTTGGTGTCGTTTACAATGGTAATTTGACCATAAATCGCTTACAAGAGCGATTTACGGGAAAAAACTTACGAGTCTAATCCCAGCCAAAGAAAGCAGGGAGTACTATTAAAGTATTTAGCGATGACACAAACCAAGTTGCTGCATCATGTGTGAGAGGTCCACCCACAGATGGCGGTACTCTGCCAGCTTCTTGGAAGGGTGATCGCTCTGCAGAGCTTTGTGCAGATTGCGGGCCAGCCCCTTTGATGCCGTGCCGAAAGCGTTGCAGTTTATGTACCTGGAAAGGTTGGAAAATGTAGGTACGCGTGTTATAAAAGTGAAAAATAAAAAAAATCTGTGTTTTTTTTAAATACCACATTATTCTTAAATCGGGGTTAAATACTCCCCGTGGGTTACAAGTTAGTACTTTATTGACGTTTCAGAAGTTTTTTTTCCGTTTAGCTTGTGTGGAACGATACACCGTGCGCCGTTGTAATAAACCAATTCTGCAATTTGACACGCTTAAAGTTGCAATTCGGTGCGTCATGAGTGTAGATTTTGTGTATGCATCGACGAATTATTGAAATTACACGGAAAAAGAAATCAAACTTTAACCAAAATAGATTATTCACCCGTTCTACAAAGACGATATTGCCGGCTCTAAGTACGAGAATGTTTATACATACCTACTAGTCACCTACCTACCCACACAATAGAGATCGGTACACAATATTATACAGACAGACGAGGAAGACAATCTTGAATCTCTTAGATTACTTTGGCTAGAATGCATACAGAACTTCTTGATATTGGTAAAGTTAGTAACATCCTCTTGTTGTAGGTAAGTAGTTGTATGGTTGGTTTTGGGTATTACAATTCCTCCCACATCTTGAGCTAACGTTAAAGAGAACCTCCCACCGCCCACCGTCAACAACGATGATGTATGTGAAATAACAATCGCGAATTACTAAATCATTAAATCTATAGACATAAGTTGAATGTCTTTGATTGAAACCTAGCATAATAGTTGAAATTTGAATAAAATGTAATTAATACAGTGGAACTTGAATATAAAGAGTGCGCTTATAACGAAAGCATGGTTGTAACGAACAAAAACCTAAATTAATTAATTTACAAGTAATTCCTAATAGAATTGCGCACAGAACGTTTACCCACGCTTCGCGGATATATCAATTGACATTTGGTTCCCAGTAAAAGTCTTCAAACATACGTAATTGCTAAGGTGTACCTAGTTCTCAATTTTTGGAATAAGATATACTACAGGAAAATTTACGGATAAAACCAGTTACAACCTGATGTCGAAAGATCTAACCATGGTTTTTCCTATTTTTTTAAAAGTAAAGAGTTAGTTAAAACGGTTAGCAGTGCCGTACACGTAATTTCTGAAAAAAATCACAATTATTTCTAAATTGAAAACCGAAGGTACAGAAGCTGGATGATTCCACTGGTACTCCCATTTAAACACAAGCAACAATAAGTTTTTTTGGACATGGGATTCCCCTATGGTTAGTTAGTCCTTCTGCATTGAACGGAATGCGGGATTATGAATAATGAGCAATTAGGTACCACAGGGAGCAGAATCCAGTTAGCATGGCTCTGCTGTAGTAATGACCGAAGGTGTGCCACAGCACGAAGTCATGCTGCAGGTGGTAATGCGAGATGATGAGGAACCGAAGGCCCAGCAGAAGTCGCAGAGATCCAAGGTCATAATGTAAAGACTGAAGAATACTTAAGGTAGTGACTTATGGACTAATTACCCACCACAGGGAGCAGAATCCATTCAGCATCGCTATGATGTGGTAGTAGGCGAAGGTGTGCCACAGCGCGAAGTCGGGCTGCAGGTAATACTGCGAAATGATGATGACGGTGCTGAATGTCCAACAGAAGACGCAGAGGCCCCAGGTCATGACGTACAGGTTGGGGAACACGATTGGCTCGCCGGTGATGCGGAAGTATTTCAACTGGAAATGTTAATAAACGACACAAACCATTAACTCCAACGGGTCGGGAAACTTTGAAGTGGATAATGAATGGTCACCTCGGGAGAGTTTCTCTAGAAAAAAAGGACTACCAGTATTTGGAATACATGTACACGGAAATATAGTGAAAGCATTATTACCTCCCAAAAGTACTACACGTACATAAATAAGTGCACCTATAAAAAAGATAAGTTTGTAACAGAATGTTGCATGTTTCAATTGTATGCTTTTCTGCCGGCTAATTGCTGAAAATTCTCGCTCCGATTTCCTTGGTGGATAATGCTCCTCTACTCCTAAAGGACACTGACATACCGGGCAGTCCGGGCACGGGTGCTAATTGGTCGCTCCAAGGCATTGGTGACCTTCCTCTGATTCTCCTGCCAAACACTTTGCCAGTGACTATGAGTTTCTCCAAGTTGGTGAGCAACGTGTCCAAAGAATCTTAAAATACGTTGTAGACAGGTATTTTTCTTCAGTACCACATTTTGAGAGGATCTATCGGTCAATCCCGTTTATTTCGCTAGAAATTGTATGCATGGGATCATTAATATTACAGAACACGCTGTTCGTGGTAGATTATTGTCAACATTCATTGCTGACAGGGGTCCTTATTGGAAGAGGGTTTTATTTACTTTTGTTATTAAGAGATTGTTTAGGATACTATTCCAATATTTTCATTCAATTTAGTACCGAATTCTTGAAAATAACCAGACGAATACAAATAACGTAGTACGTGCCTTCTAATTATTGCGTAATTAATTCAAATACGTATTTGATGGAATAGACAGATAAGGTAAACAATGACCGGTCAGTAACTAAGTTGGCATCGCGTATGGGCTCCACTCAGGCGTCGTGAGTTAATTTCCTCGGCTGGCTAAGTCCTTCATAACGACGTAAGCAACATTTTTCAGCTTACTGTGATGGGTGTAATATTCGTCAAATGTACTTGTAGCTAATCTGTTACAGTGTAGCCGTGACAATGTGATACGAGTACTGTGTTCGGTACCAGTACAATAAAAATATAGACTCTGAGGTTATCAGTATTTTTATTAAGGTGTAAACTTAAAAAGGCGTTAAACTTAAATGCCGACCGGAACTTGATACCATCCATTCTCGCGCAGGACTTTAGAATCAGAGTAGAGAAAGTGAGCGAGAGAAAAAGATGCCTAAAACATACGTGAGATAGAGAAAGGCGTGGGCGGAGAGGCATGCCGCTTTTCGGTCCCTAAACTCGCCTATTGCGACGATTTCTGTATCAACGTCACGTCGGAATTAAATTTTGGCGATTACTTCACTACTCCGGTGGCGACCTATAGGTAAGGGCTTCTGTTACACAAATTCGCTTTTACGTGTCTTTCATTCGCCATACATTCAAATCAAATACACGTTCATTTTTTATTTAAAAGAACTCCAGTCTACATTCATTACAGGTACAGTTTGGCAATTAAGTCTAGAAATTGATTAAATTGGAACTAATTTTTTTCATTACTATGGCAACACCGAATTACTACATAGCTTTGTCCATGACGTTTCGTATGGCTGTTGGCTGTCATCCGATTTACTGTATTAAATTCCTGTAGAACACGGTGAAGATCGCTCATTTAATAATTATTTTTTTCATTGTTTTTCTGGGCATTGTTCGAATTGAATAAAAATAAACAAACCAATACGTAGTGGTGCAAAAGAAGTTGTATGCTGCGTTTTTTGACGCTGCCTAGCCGATTATCGCGCGAAGAAGCTCCTATGTAATTTGGAAGATGTTTACAAACGAACTACAGAAAAGACTGATACGTAGTACCTACCTATAGTTTTTTAATAAATTTGATTAGTATTATAAGATATATGCCAATTTTCGAGCGATTATAACCATTACAATCTGATTTGAGGTAATGCTTAAAAATCCGAATTTGACATTTCCATTTGACAGTTAATATGCGGCCACAGGAAAAAGGGAATAACTCAATTTAAAAAAATAATAATACGCAACTTCTTTGAACTCGTAGAAAAGTTACTTTTTTCTCTATCTTTCTAAGTGAATATTATCGTGTGTTTTTTTAAACTACCTTCTATAATAATAATTTTAATGATGTTTTTCACACACAGGTAAATCTGAATCAACGGTAAGACGAATCGTCAAGGAAAGGGAAAAGGCAGATGGAAAATTTTAAACACCGGAAAAACGGAAAATGGACATAATAATAATAATAATATGTAATAGCATAAGTGCTGATGAAGGGAAAAATTATTGCAAACACATGATGAAAATTGAGGCAGAATATTATGCACGAGGCAGTACTGAATATGATGATATCTACGAACTGCGTTTAGAAGTAGATGAAGATACGGAAGAAGAAGAATCACATGAGGACGAAGACAATAATTACATGTTGGATGTTGAATTAATAGACTCAAATTTTTAAGTACCTACGTTTTTATATCGATGTAAATGCCCACTTAAAACTTGTTTTGTTTTATTTTCTCCTATTAAATTACAGTTTTTTGTGCAAATTTTTTGAAAATACAAATACGCTATGAAATAAGCATTTTGGCCGAAGTGTTTTTTAAAACATACATTCATTGTCTTATGAGCCATCTTGGTGTTGCCAATTAAAACCTAGAAACCGATCGCAGCGCCATCATTTATTTTCTACACTTAATTGCCAAACTGTAGTGGTAGATTTTCAAATATTGTCAGGTTCGTAATGCAGGAATGTGCCTATGTCTTTCTTTAAAAAAAATACCATCAGGATGATTTTGTTTGGTCCGCAAATGTAATGAGTATCCACGTTCCAAAAAAATTATTCGTTAGTGCTTTCAATTTGAAAGCACTGCATTTTCATGAGCTTTACAGCTTAAAGGTCTATGCCCACTACACCGTTCCATACCATGACCGTTCTATGAACATATCAGACACGAAATAAACACACTACGCCCTACTATGCCCACTAGAACGTGCTAACACCGTATTATACCCGTACGTAATACGGTGACCGTAGTGACCGTATACACCGCGGTTAGTGTCCGTACCATCCCCGTTCAATAGGTGTACGGTGCCCATTCTATCGGTGCCCGTTATATCATTTCGCCTGTGTTTTCGTATCGGACTGACGCGTCAGGAGAAGCATAGTGTCATATCATTAAAATACCTGAATATAAACACGAAAAATGAACACAAATCACGAACTGACGGAGTGGCGACGCCGTTAGAACGGGGATCATACGCATATGATCCCCGTTCTAACACCGTCGCGTGCCATGCATAGAGCGGACCGGCACCTGCAAAATATTGTCATCGAGAATTCGCCGTCAGTCCGGTCATGGTATGCGATGGTGTTGGTCGGTGACGGAACGGTCTAGTGGGCAGCGTTTCATACTGATCGATACAAAGAATATTTTTTTGCATGCGCCGCGCCGCTACGGTTACGGTCATGGTATGGAACAGTGTAGTGGGCATAGACCTTTAGTATGGTTTTTAATTTGTAGTCTATATTAAAACAAATTAGCCATGAATATAGAACCACAGCATTTCGTTTAATACCCAGGAATTCAACATTTTTGTATTGAAATCATATCAATTAAGAGGGTATTACCAGAGAAAACCAGAAATATGTAATTTTTAAATCAGATTTTAGACTTATTGACTCTTTTCAACAAAAAATTATAAATGGATTTCGAAAGATTGTTCTTTTATCTAGCATTCGCATGTTTTAAATTTTGAGAAAAAATGTTTATTTTTAGTATAATAAGGTTATACCATAGGTCGTTGGCAGATTTGTTAAATTTTCAAAAAAGATTTTGTATTATACCACACCCATGTCAAATCATATAATCACGCAGTAAAATAAATCAATACATTATCTGGGTATCGCATGTGTTTTAGAATTTTAATTTTAGTTTAAATAAAATCATTCAAAAATATATACCTACATGTGCTTCTTGACGAAAATTGATCCGTTTGTGTATTTATTTGCGCACTTATGAACTAATATATTTCAGATTTTTTTAACATTCTTATTTAACTTAGACATTATTGAAAAATGATAAATACTTATAATCAAAAAATAATTCCAAAAAGTATGTTTTTTTAATAGTTTTATCATCACGCCTTTCAGCATTTTTGGATGTAGGTATAAATTAAAGCAAATTTGGAATGAAATAAAATCGATATTGAATTATAAATTTAAAAAGCTGGTACGGAGAATAATTAATCTTTCTCATTGTAACCGCCCTCCACGATCGTAAGAACAACTTTCGACGAAATGTGGATTTTCGGCCGCTGGCTGGTTAAACGCTCTTAAACATAACTAACTATCACGCCGTTTCCCCGCAGGGATAGACTGAGAGGACGGACCGCCAAAAACCTGGCACACGCTCTTTGCCTTATTCACGTTCATACATCGTCTCATACATACTCTCTTCTATTATTCTGACTCTTGAAATGGCCCGACTCAAGTATCTAATTCACTTGATCGTGCCATGTCTTCCTCGGACGTCCCCAACATCTTCTACCATTCACGTATGCGTCTTTGGTGCTCGGTTATTCTCTATATGAACCTGCCACCGAAGTCTTCCCAGTTTAATAAATTTTGTGACGTTTAGATCCTTAAACCGAGTATATAGCTCATTGTTGTAACGTCTACGCCAAAATCAAGTTTCTAAAACCGATCCGAAGACACGCCTCAAATATTGATGGTTGGATATCATGTTAGCACTTTATGTCGGCTTATTATAAATATATTTGTTATTTATTTTTGGGCTGTTGCCTAGCCAACGTTTCGGATAGCGTTACAGTGTCCATCATCAGGGCAGATGTACAGGACAGATGATGGACACTGTAATGCTCTCCGAAACGTTGGCTAAATGAGGAGGTAGCGCAACATGGCACAACACCACGAAAATAAATATCAAAAATACTTTTGGCCGTGAAAATCAAAATCATTTCTACATAAACATAAATTACGTTAAAATTAAACGCTGAATTTTTTATATTGCTAACGTCCCCACAGTTCCCAACCGTCTGGATTTAGTGAGACTATGGACTCCCCGATTGTGGTATCTTGTGAGGCTTAAGATAGTAGGGAGGGGAAGGAGACGAGGAAGAAGATGGCGGGGAAGCACCTGGCTATTCAGATCTGGTCACCAAACACGGTTAATTTATTTTATTTATTTATTTAAGTTTTTATTCCAGCAGAACTGGGAGGGTAGTGCAATCCCAGTCTGCCATATTACATAAACTATAGTATAATATATTTTAAAGAGCAAATAAAAAATCTAAAAGAAATAAAATATGGTAGCGTATTAGGTTATGTATCTAACGAAAACAAAAAAAAAAACAAAAAGATGAATATAAAATTCGAACATAAATAATATCTAATAATAAAAATTAATCACAAAATTAAAAACAAAATAAAATAAAATTAAACAAATATTAAACAGAAATTAAAATTAAAAAAAGAAATATTAGTTTTTTTTTTTTTTTTATCGTCCATCAGGGAGGTCGCCTCATCATTTGCATCCATCGCTCATTTAGTGGGGAACTGAGCCACCCGGATGCAGCCACGACAATGATGTTGTTTGACCTCCGTGTCCTGCTCCAGAAGCTGGCTAGCCGGTGGCGAAGTAATGCTGGGAATGAGTGCACCGTCCCTTCGGTGAACATCGTGGAGGCGCTGCAGAACCTCGGTAGTTGCATAAGTTGCCTGTACGCATTGTTGTAGCACACCCTCAGTTTGTCCCATTGCGCTGCTGGGTATTGCGTCCACAGTTCAGACGTATACAGGGCAGTGCAGTATGTCTTGAAGAGTAATTTTCTGACGTCGTCGCTACAGTGGTAGAACCGCCTTGAGAGCATTCCCGCCCGTATGTTAATTGCTCTTCTTTGTCGTTCCATATCTTCTATATCCTTCATGTCTTCGGTTAGGATATGTCCCAGATACTTAACCTGTGAGGCCACAAGCAGTTCGTTTCCTTCTAGATATATTGGAGGAATATTTAATGGCTCCTTGTTGTGTTTGAAAGCGACGATGATTGACTTTTTAGAATTGTACAACAAGTTATGAGAGTTTGCGTACTCTTCGCATATTTGCACAAGTCGTCTCATCGCTTTAATCGAAGGTGCAAGCAGCACCATGTCATCCGCGTAATTAATGTTATTACTGCCTTGTCCGCAAATATGACAACCGATTCGTGTATCGTTCAACTCTTGTAAGAGGTGTTAATGCTATTTCAAGCAACTATTCGATTGTGAAGAGTGGTCTTTCACCAAGGCGACACTGAAAGTGTTAACATATAGAATAAACTTTATGAATACTTTCTCGTGCACGCATAATACAGCGTCTTCATCTCTGAGTCCTAAATTCTTCAGCCTTTCAAAATAAATGTTAACTATACTTTTGGCAACAATCTTTTTATAACTGTGCCTAATATCAACAGTGATTGGGGAGCAAAAAAATAATGCTAAGTCCAGTGTTTTAAATATTGTGTCCTCTGCGTCCAAAGTCGCATCTTCTCCCGCATTTCTACCGATTTATTACATGTTTTCCAAACACAAGTTTTAAAGCTCTTAAAAATGTTATCCTTGAAGATAATATATACTCATTTCCCACGTCGAAACGGCAATTATATGAAATTCCCTTCATAGAAGAAAATCGCAAAGTATGCTCCGAAAATTATTATTATTAACACGTGTTTTTTAAACGACTTCAAAAAGGAGGAGGTTCTCAATTCGACTGTATTTTTTATTTTTTTATTTTTTTATTTTTTTATTTTTTTTTATTTTTTTTATTTTTTATTTTTTTTTTATGTTTGTTACCTCAGAACTTTCGACTGGGTGAACCTATATTGATGATTCTTTTTTTATTTGAAAGCTGATGCTTTCCGTGTGGTCCCATTTTAATTTGGTCAAGTTCCGATAATGGGATCCATGAGAAAACCATATAAGTCTTAAATTTGCATTAAGTATGTGCGCGACAAATGGACGAATAACTCAATATCACGCCAACCGATTTCGATTATTCTTTTTTTATTGGAAAGCGTCGTTATGGTCAAATTGGGTCTGGCTCATCTGAGCAGCACGTTTAGTAGGTCTACCCATATTCAGACAAATTAGTTGGTGTAGGTACTTCAGATTCACTAAAAAACAAAAAATAAACAAAAATTTTAACAAAACAAAAAAAAGACTTCAAAAAATGCATTAAAAAGTAAAAAAATAATTTCGTACTCTTCTACAACTTCATAATCATCTTACTTTTTCTATTCATCAACATGTAGGTATGATTGTTATTTTTGGAGTCGGTGTCATTCAAGGAAGGTTTGTAACTGCATACATAGTTTAGGTGAGATGTGCTTGTGTCGCACAAGCGACTTGACGAGGCGAGAGCGGGGCCGCGGCGGGAGGGGGCTGTCAAGTGAACACGTTAGGCCGGGTAAGTATGTTTTCTGTATCTATTTGTAAAGAATAAAATTAGACAGAGCCTAAGAATTCATAACTAATTGTATGTGCCCTGGAGATGACTTTTCACAAAAACAGCGCTCTGCAAACTATCCAATTATTATTATCATTAAAACGGAGGCCATCGTAGACCTACAATTGGACACACAGCTCACAATTTTGCAATCAGTGGCTCGTCCTTCCGCAAACTACCGATAGATATTTATTTAATATTAATAGATTTTCTGCTCACTGAGAAGTTTCTGGCAAAAAACCAGAAACTTTTCTGCGCCTTGGTAGATTTACAAAAAGCATACGACCGAGTTGACAGGAAAAAGCTATGGAAGGCGTTGTCCAAGTATGGAGTGAATACAAATCTCATACAGGCAATTGCGCCTCTGTACGAAGGAACAGGGCTGGATTAACCATGTCGGGGCCCCTAGGCAATGCACGTCTCGAAAATTTCAAGTAAATCGGAGCAAAACTATCGAAGGTACAGCATTTCAAGCGACCGGCCCTCATGCTCGATAAAGTATATTTAGAGTTTAAAAAATTTTAAATCGGTTTTCTCAAGTCCAACATTTCTGAAGTCCGTGAACATCATAACTCAAAATCTTGACTAGACTCGACCGATGCTTTTGAAATTTTGTACACTATTTCTACACATACATAAATCAACAGGTAGTAGTCAGAGGGAGTTTTTTTCGATTGTAAAATGTAAAAAAAAACTCCCTCTGACTACCTGTTGATTTCGATTTAAAAAGGGTAAAAAAACTCCCTCTGACTACCTAGGAAAACATATCACCTTTTAAATGCATTTTTTTTTTAATTTTTGCAATTTCAATTTTTTTTTTTGTTTCAAATAATAAGAGTTATGGAGTTCACAGCATAACTTTTTTCTAGGCGCCTCCGGAGATTCGCTCTCACGGACTTATTTATTGATATTTTTAATTGAAATTTTTTTCAAAAATACTTCAGATGTTATACTATAAAGTGTGTATGAAATAAATAAAACCAAAATTATTCATATCTAAAAAAAAAATCATGACAATATGCCTTTATTTCGCCTTTAAAACCTTACCCCCTCCCCTTAAGGCACCAGGACACTGTAAACAATACTTTGTAATTTTTTTTATTTATTTCATTTTCTGAAAGAGGCATTTGTTAAAAATGCTATCACCAAATGTTTAAGAAATTCGAAAACTTGACGAAGATACTGCATTTTATGTGAAACCATTTGAAACAGTTTGTATGTTGAATTATCCTTCAGCAAAACTTTGAATGCGTTTTTCTCGAACGTTTTTTAACACGTTTTTCAACCTGGTTGACAACATATTAAAGAAACTATACATTCGATTTGCATGCACTAAGTCTTAATCTGTTCGAAAATCTACTATCTATGGCATAGGGGAATTTTGATATCTAAAAAAAATAAAAAATGGCCGACCAGCCAATTTTATTTTTGAATTTTTATGGAAAATTTTCATTGTTCGTAAAAAAATCCCGAAGTGGTGCCATGGTGACTGGATTTTATAACAGTTTAAGACTTAGTGCATGCAAATCGGATATATAGTTTTTCTAATATGTTGTCAACCGGGTTGAAAAACGTAGTTCCGAGAAAAACGCTTTCAACATTTTGCTGAGGATAATTCAACATACAAATTGTTTAAAACGGTTTCATATAAAATGCTATATCTCCATCAATTTTATCAATTTCTTCAAATGGAGAGAGCATTATTAACAAATGCATCTTCCAGAAAATGCATCTTGCAGTGTCCTTAAAGCCTTGTTTAGGATTTGATCAAGGGAACATGGAGGCGTTTGGAGGCCCCCCAGAGTCAGAGGCCCGTGTTAACTGAATACATAAATAGAAACGAAAATTTATATAATTTAAAAAAACAACCTTTCCCAAAGAATTTTAGCAAGCGGATAGGAAGTGCATACTCAAGCTTGTACAACATTTATATTTTAAACATATAATTAGAAATAAAACTAAACAAAAATGCCAATATAAACCACACACGGCACTTTCAATCTCTTCAGATACTAAGTAATGATGCAACAACTAGAAGGAAAGAAAAGTAAAATACAACTATGTGTATATATTAGTTTTAATTATTATAGACTTTTTAATTATTATTTGTGCATTATACGAACATTAGTTATTTATTGGGTTATAACCTAATTATTATAATTTGTTGTTTTCTTTAATGCGTGCACCTAATGTTATTAACTAATAAAAAAAATAAAACGTCTTGAAAGCTGACTTTTTCAGAAACTTCATTGCTCACTAATTGAAGCAAGTCATTTTTTCTCGGGGCGCGGGGCCCCTAGCCGATGCGGGGCCCCTAGGCAGTTGCCTACTCAGGGCCGGATCTACGAAATCTGGCGCCCTGTGCAGTAGGTACCGATGGCACCCCCCCCTACATTTTTATTTTGATTAAAAATTCGTTCACCCCAAATTTTTTAATTTTTTTATGTAATTGTTATTTTTTTTACACTAATTTATCAAATAAAATCAAGACATATAAAGGGTGTAACTTTTCTAAGTGACCTGGCGGTAGCTCTCACACTCGTTTTTTTTTAAAGAGAGGATCGCCAGGAGCCCTATACTCTCTGAATCTATTGGGTAAACATAAATTATGGTGCTATTTTAATTATTTTAGGAAAAACTCTTTGCAAGTTATGCTTTAAAATAATACAACGAATTGTTTGTTTGTGCCCGTACCATGATTTAAAATATAGGTTACGAGACAATGCGGGTAGTTTCGCTGAACTAGGTCCATTAGACATTCTTGAGGTTTACTACCCTACGCGAATATTAGAAAAAGCAAATACAAATACGTTCTCATGGCAACGTACAACACAAGAATAGCATCTACAGCTTCTGACTAGGACTAGCAACAGACAGTCCCGACGAGAGAGAGTGAGCAGTGATAATAAGAATATAACCTAAAATTTGTACCTTGCATTTCCCCTGTGTTGAGCGATCAAACACTAAACACTGACGTATGGTATCAACGGCTTACGAACAAAAATACCGCGCTGTGATTGGTTATTGAATTTGGATTGCACCTATTCGTCGTAAAAGACGGTAAAAGATATATGGAAAAATAGATCTTACGTTTAAACTAAATATATGGAATTTGTAAAAAAATTCTGTAACAGACTATAAATTCGTAAGCCGTTGATACCAACTTGATGCGTGCGCCTTCTGTTTCTTTGGAAAATGTTACTAGAGCGTAATAATTATTTCGTACTATGGGTAATTTTTAAACGATTCAGGGAATATTATAACTAAATTTTAATACAATATTTATTTTCTCACGGCGCCCCTTTGGAGTTGGCGCCAGGTTTTTGCACGTTTTTGAACGTATGGCAGATCCGGCGCTGTGCCTACTCTACCTTAGGGATAATCCGGTACTGCGAAGGAAGCGTTGCATGTGTTAGGGTGAACGATGGTGTTACGGGGTGGTTTGACATCACAAAAATGATTGCCTGCTCTTCCAAAGAGACTTAGTATGGTTCGAAGCGTTTTGCAATGAGAACAAAATTTACCCGAGTTACAACAAATGTAAACAAATAAGCTTTACTAAAAATCAAAACGTTATCATACACAATTATTATATTGGTAATTATTCACTCAAGCGCGTATACTGTATAATGTGTATAAGAGACCTCGGCGTACTTTTTGATTCCAAACTTCATTTCGGTGAGCACATTGAAAACATTGTGAATAAAGCTAACTGCATGCTAGGCTTTGTATCAGAAATAGCCGTGTATTTCGAAAACCTTTTTTTTTTTACGTGAGCTCCACACAGGAGGCCTTGAGAAAAATAATTTCCCTCAGGGCCTACGTCATCTTTGGGGATGCTGTGTGGAGGGCTCCTTTAAGGAAAGGAAGGAGAGGAGAGTTCTGGGAAGGAAAAGGGTTTAAGGGGTGGGTAGGAATCTGGGGTTCAGTATGTCCTGGTCATCCGCCTCCAAGACCTAGACAAACCTCACCCCATGAACCCGGGCACCCCTGCTAAATCACCAAACGTAGCGAACCACTTGGGGTGACCTATGGCAGAGGTGTTGGTTATCCAATAAAGGTTCCCGGGGCGGCGGTACCCATTCCCGCCTCCAAAATTGAGAAACCTGAAATCTACCTTCTGCTTTACTATACGCTGGTCCGGTCTCAACGTGAATACTGCACCTCCATATGGACTCTACTTTACGGTATCTATTAAGAAAATATTGAAAGTGTCCAAAAGAAATTTCTGCGTTGCCTCAATTACAGAATGAGCGCTCCTAAACGGGGATACACAAATATGCTCTCGAAATATAACGTCTCCACTCTATCTAACCGGCGAACATACCTTGACCTAATGACCCTGTATAAAATCTGCAACAACGTTATCGACTGTCCTGACTTACTCAAACTAATTAATTTTAAAATACCACCCAGAACAACTAGGCTTAACGACTTATTCCACATTAACCGGGCACGTACAAATGCTGGTGTCAGGGATCCAATCAGAAGAATGTGCGAATTGTTTAATAAAAACCACAACCTTAAGGATTCCGATATATTTTTTGATACTTATAACACTTTTGGTAGAAAATTGAAGGCTTTTTTCCTATAAAAAAAGAAAACTCATATATCATTCACTATACTTTTTACGTGTTTCTTTTTAAACAATTTTCGATTCATTATTAATTATGACTTATTTTTAAACATGCATAAAAATGTATTTGAAAATCTTTATTTATTAAGTCAATCAGTGAGAAATAGTTGG
The DNA here is from genome assembly GCA_917880885.1 of Limnephilus marmoratus. Lineage (NCBI taxonomy): Eukaryota > Metazoa > Arthropoda > Insecta > Trichoptera > Limnephilidae > Limnephilus > Limnephilus marmoratus. Next base: position 18,409,297 of record OU862921.1, on the reverse strand, counting down.
GGTGCAGGTGAATTCTCAAGTTATTGTTCATAAAATTGTTTTGTTAATTATTGTCTGTATCCGTGTTTTTTCTTAAAATAAAAAAAAAAAAACGTTTCAAGCAAGGCTGCGTAATGTCACCATGGTTATTCAATCTATACATGGATAATTGTACGCCAGAATTGAAAGAGGTAGGATTGGGCGCGAAATTGAGTAATCTGAAAGTATGTTGCCTGTTGTATGCTGATGATGCGGTGCTGATTTCTAACACTATGGAAGATCTACAGTCTCTCGTATCTAGGATGAACGAAGTATGTATGAAGAATGAGTTAATGATGAATGTAAGTAAGTCTAAAGTCATGGTATTTGAAAGAGAGAGTACGAAAACAGTATGCAATATAGTTGTGAATGATGAATACTTGGAGTAGGTGGATGAGTTTGTGTATCTGGGTAAAATGTTTACGAGAGATGGAGAGGCTGATAGAGATATTGAAAGAAGGGTGAATGCCGGTAACTTCATTAATGGTGGACTGAATGCCGTTGGCGCTAATAAAAAAAACTATCAAAAGAAGCGAAGATAGCGGTCCACAATGGAGTCCTGGTGCCTACACTGATATATGGTAGTGAGGCATGGAACTGGCAGAGGAAGGATGAAAGTAAACTGAATGCTATTGAAATAAGATCTCTGAGACGTATGTGTGGTAAAACAATGTATGATCATGTGAGAAGTGTGGATATCCGCAAAGAATGTAAGGCTGATGTAAACATAATGAGTAAGATTAAGAAAGGGACCCTCAGATGGTTTGGGCATGTAGAGCGAATGAACGAAGAAAGTAAGAAGAATATACGACGTAATGTGAATGGTAGAAGAAGTCGGGGACGCCCGAGAAAGACATGGCACGATCAAGTGAATCAGATACTTGAGTCGGGCCATGTCAAAAGTCAGAATAATAGAAGAGTATGTATGAGACGATGTATGAATGTGAGTGAGGCAAAGAGTGTGTGCCAAGACCGAGTTGTTTGGCGGTCCGTCCTCTCTGCCTACCCCTGCGGGGAAACGGCGTGTTGGTTAGTTAGTTAGTTCTTCAGATCTTGAAAGCTTGTTTAATTTCAGGGTATGTGAAAACCGGTAGACAGTCTTAGCATATCAAAATAGATTAAGCTATTTGGTGAATCACTTAAGTTTGACTGTGTTTCAGTCAGTGTTAATCAGTGTCCACTTAATCAAGCATCCCACTTAAGCATAAGTACGTGGTTAAGGGTCTTCTATTAACGAGAAGCCTGAGTACAAGCTTACTAATTTGGGAGGCGCCGCCCCGAGAACCATTTATTGGATAGCCAACACTCCTGTCATAAGTCACCCAAAGTGTTCGCAACGTTTGCTTACTTAGCAGGGGTGCCTGGGTTCATGGGGTGAGATATATCTAGGTTTTTGGTACAGAATGCGTTTGCCCAGCTTCGAGGCGGGCCGTATCGGGAGAGACTGGTTGAGAGAGATCTAATCTAGATCCCTCCAGCCGGACTCTCTCGACCCATCGCTTTGCACCGTATTGGGAGGGATAGATTTATATGAACACATTGACCCCTAATTGTATATATGCATAATAATGACGATGGTAAATTAACAGTTAAGAGCGTTTAACCAGCGAGCGGCCGAAAATCCACATTTCGTCGAAAGTTTTTCTTACGATCGTGCAGAGCGGTTACAATGAGAAAAATTAATTATTCTCCGTACCAGCTTTTTAAAATAATAACTCAGTATCGATTTTATTTCATTCCAAAGTTGCTTTAATTTATACCTACATCCAAAAATGCTGAAAGGCGTGATGATAAAACTATTAGAATAATGTTCTTTTTGTAAGTATTTTTTGATTATAAGTATTTATCATTTTTCAATAATGTCTAAATTAAATAAGAATGTTAAAAAAATCTGAAATAATATTAGTTTGTAAGTGCGCAAATAAATACACTAACGGACCAATTTTCGACCAATTTAATGATTTTATTAAAACTAAAATTAAAATTATAAAACATGCGATACCCAGATGATGTATTGAGTTATTTTACTGGATGTTTATATGATTTGAAATGGGTGTGGTATAATAAGAAACCTTTTTTGAAAATTTAACAAATCTGCCAACGACCTATGGTATAAGCTTATTATACTAAAAATAAACATTTTTTCTCAAAATTTAGAACATGCGAATGCTAGATAAAAGAACAATCTTTCGAAATCCATTTATAATTTTTTGTAGAAAAGAGTCGTCAATACGTCTAAAAACTGATTTAAAAATGACATATTTCGGGATTTCTCAGGTAATACCCTCTAAAATCAATGGGTTCATAAATTCCACCAATAAACAAATAATGTTTGTAGTAGGTACATGATAATTTATATACATTAAAATTTTTTCATAACTTTCTTCCAGTTTTTATACGGTGGTGAGGTGATTTAATCCATAAAAAGTAACATTAAAATGGAATTCCAGCCCGAATTAAAGTACTTACTGTTTTCTTCAGAACTCTTAGACATTTAAATCACATTATGTGACGCATTGGTATTATCTCAACCCGTTTAATCACAGGAGGCCCAAGTTGTCCCAAAACATCATATGCCGTTATAATAACAGGAGACCCAGATTGTCCCAGAGCGACCGTGCATTATTAAAAGTTAGATATCTCTCTTTCTGTAATGCGAATATTTGTGATTTCTTTTATGTTAGATACGGAAAGAAATAATGCTTCTCATTATCTTAGAATTATGTGAACTAGGTTGTTCAGATATTTTACAAACCTGATCAAAAGCGACGGTTAAATTTTGCGCCTATTTGTGACGTAACCCACATTTAATTTTAAAATAAAATTGTATGAAAGTGATAAAAAGTGAGGTGACTTACAAATTTTGTTTAAAAAAGGAATCTGAATTTAAAATTTGAAGTTTATTCTATTTTAATTACTTTAATTCAAATATTCGCAGGTATGCATTTTTTAGCCAATTTACATTTCCAATATTAAAATTTTAATATTTAGAAACAAAAATTATGATTTCTAATAAACATATCGGAAAGATTATTTTATCTAAATTTTAGGACAATTTTTATTTTTGCAAAAGCGTTAAAAAAAATCAAGAAATAGGAACATTTAAAATGCATGGGAAGAACCAGGAATTTTGCGCGCAAACCTTGACAGGCAAAAGTTGACAGAAAATTATTTTCTTATTATTCGAAGGGTTAAGTAAAGTGATTATACTCCCTCTCACAAAACAGAATGTCTTCTAATTATTAAATTATCACCCAAAAATATATATATGTATATATATATTTTTTTAATATTTTCAATATATTTTTTTTAATAATAAGGTTTACATGGTATTTACAGGGGCGGCCCTAGCTAAATTATTAGGTGGTGCGAAATCTCTTGGTGGCGCCCCCCCCCCTTCTGACAAAAAATAGAACTCTTTCTGTTTAGTTATGCAACTCTAATTGAACCTAATAGGACAGAAGAGAAATAATATTTAAAAAATAATAATTTAACAAAACAAAAATCGACTTAAAAAAATGCACTAAAAAGTAAAAAAAATATTTCGTATTCTTCTACAACTTAATAATCAACTTACTTTTTCTACTCATCAATCTGTAGGTACGATTGGTATTTTGAAGTCGGTGTCAGCCAATATAGGTTTGTAACTACATACATAGTTATAGGTGAGATGTGCTTGTGTCGCACGCGCGACTTGACGAGGCGAGGAGCGAGAGCGGGGCCACGGCGGGAGGGGAGCTGTTAAGTGAACACGCCGGGCCGGGAACCTTGGCTGACACCGACTCCAAAAATAACAATCGTTCCTACATATTGATGGGTAGAAAAAGTTAGTTGATTATTAAGCTGTAGAAGAATACGAAATTATTTTTTTACTTTTTAGTGCATTTTTTTAAGTCGATTTTTGTTTTGTTAAATTTTTTTTTTTTTTAAATATTATTTCTCTTCTGTCCTATCAGGTTTACTTTTCTGTGCATTTTTTGAAGCCGTTTTTTTGTTGTGTTAAAATTTTTGTTTATTTTTTGATTTTTAGTGAATCTGAAGTACTTTAACTAATTTGTCTGAATATGGATAGACCTACTAAACGTGCTGCTCGTATGAGACATAACGACCAGGGGCGGCCCTAGCTAAATTATTAGGTGGTGCGAAATCTCTTGGTGGCGCCCCTCCCCTCCTAACAAAAAATAGAGCTCTTTCTATGCCGTTATGCAACTTTAATTGAAGTACCTAGTAGGATGGATGAGAAATAATAACAGAAAAATTTATGTTTGATTACATTTATTTAATTAAATCTACGAAATCTATAAAAACACTAGAACACAACTTTTCTTGCTTTTGCGCTTGCGATTTTTTATTATTAAATCAGAATAATTAAACCTTTGGGCAATTCATCCTCAATTGATAAAATTGCAAGATCTGATAGTCTTTCTTGACACGTAGCAAACATAAGTACGTTTAAATTAGTTTTAATTTACTAAAGCTTCGTTCTCCTTTGGCGACAGTTACAGGGATGGTCAGCAAAATCCGAAGCGCTGTCCACACATTCGGGAATATATCCTGCCAATTATTTTTTTTTTTGTAAGTTGAAGAACTTGTAGTTGCTCTACTGAGTCAAGATTTTTTAGCCATGGGTTTAGGCTCAAAAGTTCTTCAACCAATTCGCGACTAGAGACATCACAATTTTCCCCACCCATTAAAATGGTTTGCAAATCTGCACAGGCTTTTTCTAATGAAGACTTATCAGGGATTATTTTGATGTTATACAAAAAAGACCATGTATCATTGAATTTAGAAAATTGTCCAAACCGAGTGACCAATGCATTTTCAAGTTGTATCTATCATAAGGTAAAATACGTTAATTTTAAACAGTTCTTCGGGATTTATTGGTGTCTCATCTACAGCTTTCATATTCAAATAATCGCTTCTTTCTTCGGGATTGAACTGGCTTAAACGTAGAATCTATCCCAGCTTGGGAAGCTATTTTCTTAGCTGTTATTTGAGCAGACGAATAAGTCCGGTACTGCTTCACAAATTTCGAGCAGTTTTCCAGCATTTTCGATGCGTTTGCTAACTCCATAGTTTTAGCCTGCAAAGCTTTACTTACAATGTTTACTTGAAAAAGTATATCGTACCAAGCTACCATTGTAACTATGAATTCAAATTGCTCCATGTTCTGAATCAGTGACAAAGCCTCTGATGCAGCAATTGAGTCATTCGTTTCTTCGTGAAGATTGAAAAGGGCATCATGAACTGAAGAGTAGTTATAGCGAACAGAAGCAAGGCTAGAAACTCATTAGGTGCATAAAGTAGCCTAATGTAGCCGAATTTCAGTTGCAGTATCCTAAAGTAGTCCAAACGCCAAAATATCAATATTAATAAAATAAAATGTAATTTTTATCAATTTATTTATAATGTTTTGATAAATAGGCCTAAGCCTAATATAAAACACCGTAATGAATCTTAAAAGAAAGTAAAGTAATAGCATTTTAAAAACAAAATTAAAAAATATAAACAAAGATTAAGGTGATTCCGATTCGTCTTCTGCTAGCAATAATAAGGCATGAACAAGACTTTCGCCGTCGTAAGTAGCATTAGATATAATTGCTGTGCTAGTACTGGCGCAAGATCCACCGGAGACGTACATTTTTCTACCAGCGTGTAAACTAACCGTTCTGAGTAGCCTAAATGTTGAAAAATCGCCTACTTTGGCAACACTGCTTGCTCCCCGCACCGACCACGATTTAAGCGCACGATTGATAGATAGTCGATCAGTGATCGGGTGTTTTCGGCGCCCCCCTCATGACGGCGCCGTGTGCGGTCGCACCGCTCGCACCGCCCTAGGGCCGCCCCTGGGTATTTACATGATAATTTTACATCTCAGGTTTTTTTTTTACTACCCTTCCATTAAAAGCACTTGCTTGTGTATGGAAGGGGAGTGTACATAAATGCTATTAGTTATTAGTTATACATAAGTTAGTACTTAAATAATTCATTGTACATAAATACATGTGAGCTGCAGTATATATTTTGATAATGGTGTGTATTTAAAAAAAAAGAAAGAATGTTATGGAAAACATAGGATATTTGTAAGATTAATTGACAGTAGTTTTTTTCTTAAGAATATTTTTTAAATGTCTCTTGACAGAGAGCAGTATTCGGGTTTAAACATCAATGCTTCTGATTTCTTCTGGTAGACGATTGAAAAAAGTTCTTCCCTGGTAAGTGTAATGATGCTGTGCAAAAGACGTATTTAGTTTTGGGCAAAGAAAAACAAGTTTAAGTCGAGTTCTGTTTTCATTTATAATTTCGTATTCTTCTACAACTTTATAATCAACTTACCTTTTCTACTCATCAATATGTACGTAAAATTGTTATTTTTGGAGTCGGTGTCGGCGGGAGAGGAGCTGTCAAGTGACGGGCCGCGGGTACCTTGGTTGACACCGACTCCAAAAATAACAATCGTGCCTACATATTGATGAGTAGAAAAGGTAAGTTGATTATAAAGTTGTAGAAGAATACGAAATTATTTTTTTACTTTTTATTGCATTTTTTGAAGTCGTTTTTTTGTTTTGTTAAATTTTTTGTTTATTTTTTGATTTTTAGTGAATCTGAAGTACACTAACTAATTCGATTAAGATTCGGCCGAGTATCGTAAATTTGTTCTTCAGAATTGGAGAGTTCCGTTACTTTGTCATGGATCCCATAATCAAAACCTAACCAAACTCTCATCAAACTACCCTTGAAGTACATCCTTTCCAAAAAAAAAGAATCATCGAAATCGGTTGGCGTGATATTGAGTTATTCGTCCATTTGTCGCGCACACACCTGATGCAAATTTAAGACTTATATGATTTTCTCATGGATGCCATTGTCAGAACTGGACCAAATTAAAATGTGACCACACGAGAAGCACCAGCTTTCAAATAAAAAAAATAATCATCAATATCGGTTCACCCAGTCAAAAGTTCCGAGGTAACAAACATAAAAAAAAAAAAAAAAAAAAATACAGTTGAATTGAGAACCTCCTCCTTTTCGAAGTCGTTTAAAAATGGATATTTATCTTTTTCTTTTATAATTTGAATTAATGATATTTTAATATATAAATTTTTAAATGTTGGTACTTGAAATTCTTCAAACATGCGTTCTGTTGGGTAGTCCCAGGATTTTTTTAATATAATTTTAATAATTGTTCTTTGTATAATTTCTATTGGAAGAAGGTTACATTTATACGCGGATCCCCAACTAATAATAGCGTATTGTAAAGTGGATCTTGATTGATTAAATACCTATAGATTTTTATCGACAGAAAATTTCTAATTCTTAAAAATATATATATTAATTTTTTGATTTTGTTTACTACATGACATATTTGTTCCTTCCATTTCAGATTTTTAACGATAATTACTCCGAGATATTTAATTTGGTTTGTTGTTTTTAATATTGTACAGTTTGATTTGCAATAATTTTGGCTATAAATTTTAGTATTATCGTGTATGACAATGTTAAAATTTTTGGGAGCATCGTTTGGATGGATTGCAAATGGAATTACAAATGTCTTTTCACTATTTAGTGAAAGTAAATTAGTGTCGAAAAAATTCTTAAGCGGGTTGATGTCTTCTGTGGTCTTTGATTCTACATTTTCCCAAGTCTTTTCACTTATTATTAATACTGTATCGTCGGCGTATGATGTAATTTGACCATTTAAACATTGAAAAAAATATCGTTTACATATATGGTAAAAAGGATTGGTCCAAGCACTGTACCTTGCGGGATTCCAAAGCTTGAAATCTCTTGATCACTATTAACACCATTGATTTTTACCACTTGAGGGCGGTTTTTTAAGTAGTTGGTGATCCATTTAATCGCGTTGCCTTTTATGCCAAAATTATTTAACTTTTTTAATAGCATCTCATGGGATATGCTATCGAATGCCTTTCTGAGGTCAATAAATATACCCGCACATTTTTTACCTTTATCTAACGATTCGTAAATGTATGAAGTTATTTTTTTTTTATTTTTTTTTTTTTTTCATAAGAAGCAATTACTTTGTGGTTAGACATGTAGATATGTAATAGTAGTAGATATGGTTAGATATGTAATATAATAAATTCGTGGTTAAAATACAAAGTGTTTTATTTATTTTTATAATGTATGAAGTTACGTTAGCAGTGTCATCTTGTGTGCTGAGTGATTTAATAAAACCAAACTGGTTTTTGTGTAGTATTTTATTACTATCTAGGAAATTTACCAATTGTTTTTTTACTATTTTTTCAAAGATCTTTCTTATGTTAGAAATTAGGCAAATTGGGCGATAATTCGTTACTTGGTGTGGATCACCAGATTTGTAAATAGGTGAGATTATTGTGTTTTTGTAGTTCATTGGAAATATTCCTTTCATTAAACTCAAGTTTATTAAATGAGTGATGGGTTTTATTAAGTAAGATTTCATTGATTTTAACATGTGTGCCGTAATAGAATCAAAACCGGGAGACGAACCTCCTTTCATATTTTCTATTATTTTTAAGATTTCACATTCTGTTGTTATTTCAAATGTTGAAAGTATATTACGTTTCTGTAAATTTTTATTTTTATGTTTTTCCGAGTTAGAAGGCTTATGAATATTTTTCGCAAGATTTTTTCCAACATTTGCAAAGAAGGAATTAAATATGTTTGCACATTGTTTAGGCTGTATATTGGCATCAATAATTTTTTTATCATGTTCGATGTACTTAATATTTTGTGTTTTTTTTTGTATTGTCTATGGCCAAATTCACAGTTTTCCACATTTGTTTATGGTTATTTTCTGAAGATAATATTTTGAAATATGATGCAAATAATATTTTGAAATATTTTGAAATATGATGAAGATAATATGATGCAAATGTGAATGTTAGAAGAAGTCGGGGACGCCCGAGGAAGACATGGCACGATCAAGTGAATCAGATACTTGAGACGGGCCATGTCAAAAGTCAGAATAATAGAAGAGTATGTATGAGACGATGTATGAATGTGAGTGAGGCAAAGAGTGTGTGCCAAGACCGAGTTGTTTGGCGGTCCGTCCTCTCTGCCTACCCCTGCGGGGAAACGGCGTGATGGTTAGTTAGTTAGTTAGATAGTAAATATTTTGTTTTTAAAAAACTCTTCCTTACTTTTTTTAATATAAGGTGTTAATTTATTTTTATAGAAAATATATGCTTTTTAATCATGGGGATTTTTTAAAGTTTTATAAAGTTTTTCTTTGTTTCTGATAGATATTATAAGTCCTTTGGTAATCCACGGTTTAAACATCTGAATTATATTATATTTTAAAAGTTTGATTTTCGTCATTTTCTCTGTGGCAGATTCAAATTTCTAAGATCAAATTAGGCAGGAATGTTAAACTCTTTTCAGTAAGAAGATATACTTTTCTTAAACGCAAACATCTTGTTACTCGCTTGTGATTTATGATTTAGCCATTCGAAAATATAGATTTAAAGGAATCGAACTTCGTGTGCGTAGCATACGCGCCGCTCGTCAGTATCACACTATCAAACACATAGAAAAAATCTTAACCCGTTTAATCACAGAGACCATATTTGTCCCAGCTCACATTGCTCTCATAAAAATCGTTGTGTCTCCCTTACAGTCATAGCGAGAATTGTGATCTAAAAGGTATTAAAAAAAACAACACGCTTTATTTAGTACAAATATAAAAGTTAAGAACAAAATAATTAAAACGCAACCAATTTTTTATTAAATCAAAGTTTCCTGTAACACATTGAAATAAAAACTTTGTGAATTTTTTAAGAATTATTTTTACATGAAACGATTCATTGGTCGGGGAGGGTTATGGGGTGGGGGGAGGGGGAGGGGGAGGGGGAGTCGAGTGGGAGTCGAGCGAAGCCGGAGGCAAAAGCTTATGTGTATATAAATGAATCCCGTTTCTCTTGGTCACGCCATAACTTCAGAACGACTTTACCAATTTTTTTTTTAGTTTTCTAATACTTTGTAGAAGGTTCTTACGGAAAGAAAAAAAAATAAATTGAATAATTTTTAGAAAACTTAACGACTATTTAACTTCGCACGTTTGACAGTTCGCGCGTTTGATGAAATTGAATTTAGCAGGCAGCTGTTTTTTTTTATAATTGTTCTTCGGATTTTTAAAATTATAGATATTTTAAATTTGATCCATTTAATATTCAAAAACGAATATTTGTAATTTACGAAAAATGAAAACTTGAATTAAAAAATTGTAATAGGTGGCACGAGAGCTGTTTGAAAACTGAATGTACTGGAACTGAATATAATATGTAACGCGGAAGGGGGGGGCGGGGGGGGGGGGTGTTGCGGGACGGGGGAGCGGTAGAGGGGAGAGGGTGGGCGGGGAAGTTGGAAGGGGAAGGCGGGAGGGGTAGGGGTTGCGGAAGGGGAAAGGGGACGCAAGGGAAAGGACATGCAGGAAGAAACAATTTATTTCTTCGAATATGGCATTGAAACGCATGCCGGGAACCAGCTAGTAACGTATATAATTCACTTTTCTAATAAATTTCCTAATAAAATGTTCCTGAAACTTACATACTATATAGTCACAATAGTGACCGAACATGATCAGAATGAACTCAACTCAACGCCTCCCTTAAAAAGTTATTAAAATTAATGAAAAAATAGAATGAATATGGAGGCCAGTATATCCAGGAGTGAATCCATCCCTCCAACTGCGGTGACATCCCTACAACATTGCCTTGACTGGAATTGACCTTTTACCTAGACCTTTTCAGCCGGACTCTTTCGACCCATTGGTCGAGAGAATCCGGCTGGAAAGGTCAAAAGGCCTCCCTCAACCAGTCTCTCTCGATCCGGCCCGCCACGCAGTAGGTGGGCAGACACATCCGCATCCGCCACCAAGACCCGCACAAATGTCACCCCATGAACCCGGCAACCCTGCTAAATCACCAAACTTAGCGAAGATTGGGGTGATACAAAGATATTCAAATACAGAAGAGATATGCTATGGTGTTCGCGCAACTGTCGCCGGACTACGCGCTAATTAGAGTAGTTTTCATACAAAAAGAATTTGTTCATTTCGTTGATTTTTTGAAAATGTGCATTAATATTGGTTAACAATATATTTTGAATAAGGAAAGAATTCGTTCATTTAGTTTAACGATCGTTTGGTTTATTCGTTAATTATTTGTTTTTTTAGTTTATTTGTTAATTGGTAAACAATGTCGGCGACACCCGGAATGCGCAGACCCACATAGTAAAAACAACAGATAGCACATCTACTTATATTTCAATATCTTTGGGGTGATATAAAATAAGTAAAAATTTTAACAAAACAAAAAAACGACTTCAAAAATGCACTAAAAAGTAAATAAATAATTTCGTATTCTTCTACAACTTCATAATCGACTTACTTTTTCTACTCATCAATATGTAGGTACAATTGTTATTTTTGGAATCGGTGTCAGTCATGGTAGGTTTGTAACTACATACATAGTTATAGGTGAGACGTGCTTGTGTCGCACAAGCGACTTGATGAGGCGAGAGCAGAGCTGCGGCGTGAGGGGAGCTGTCAAGTAAACACGCCGCGCCGGGCCGGGTACCTTTGCTGACACCGACTCCAAAAATAACAATTGTACCTACATATTGATGAGTAGAAAAAGTAAGTCGATTATGAAGTTGTAGAAGAATACGAAATTATTTATTTACTTTTTAGTGCATTTTTGAAGTCGTTTTTTTGTTTTGTTAAAATTTTTACTTATTTTTTGATTTTTAGTGAATCTGAAGTACACTAATTTGTCTGAATATGGGTAGATCTACTAAACGTGCTGCTCATATAAGACAGACATCATTTGACCATAACGACATTAGGGTCAAATTAAGAGATTCGGCCGAGTTTCGTTAATTTGCTCCTAAGAATTGAAGAGTTCCGTTACTTTGTAATGGATCCGATAATCAAAACCTAACCAAACTCTCATCAATCTATCATTGAAGTACATCCTTTCCAATAAAAAAAGAATCATTGAAATCGGTTAGCGTGATATTGAGTTATTCGTCCATTTGTCGCGCACATACTTTATGCAAATTTAAGACTTTTATGGTTTTCTCATGGATGCCATTGTCAGAACTAGACCAAATTAAAATGGGACCAAACGGAAAGCACCAGCTTTCAAATAAAAAAAGAATCATCAATATCGGTTCACCCAGTCAAAAGTTCTGGCGTAACAAACATAAAAAAAAAAAAAAAAAAAAAAAAAAAATACAGTCGAATTGAGAACCTCCTCCTTTTTGAAGTCGTTTAAAAATGATTAAATACATAGTCACGCTACATTAGGTTATGGGCTATTATTCAATATTTTTCCATAGCTTTTAATGACTTTTCTGACTTTTCAACGAGGTGTTGAGTTGAGTTGATTCTTGTTTGTCATGGAAATAGTCATGCCAATAATGGCGACATAAGTTTTCTTTCAAAACGAGATTGTATTTTGTTCAAGGGTTCCAGCAGAAAGCACACTCTACGTTAAATATTTAATGACATTCTTTATTCATTTAATAAACTCCCGGATAAATTCCCAACCCGTCATACTCAGTAGCGACCTATTTAAAAGCCTGAGGCGCAAGGGTTGAAAACCCCTATAATGCTCTTTGATAACAGGCGATAATACATGAAGACCCTGCGTTAGGTTTATGGTAGATAAGAAATGAAAGCCGAAAAGAAAATCGGAGAACTTGATAAGGCCACAGTAAAATATACGCCGCGGGGTGCAGAAGGAAAACATTTTTTCGTAATATATTATCATGATGGAAGAGTTGTTATTTTTTCAATAACGCTTCTCAGAATTGTTTAATAAAAAAATGTTTGATTTACTGCCAGTATTATCAAAACTTTTCAGATTCCAAAGGCTTCCTTAACTCCTCAGGCCTCGACCATATTCTGCCAGTAGGCCAGAATATTTCCGCATTGCATTAAAATACAAATAAATGGAATATTTGTGAACGTATTCGAAAACTAAAACTGTTTTTGAAATGTGATAAAAATAAAGATAAGATGTGGAAAATGCTCCTGGCCTTTCAGATCTGGTCACCAAACACGGTTAAAGCCATTTCAAGTAATAAGTCTAGGTAGCATTCGGATCTCGGCAGTCGCGGCCCGGCAGCCGCGGCCCTGCAGCCGCTGCCGTGGTCGCGCCGTACCGCTTTGTAGGGATTTGTATGCAATACTTTCCGACACAAGCGACCGTGCAGCGCGACCGGGGGGCGTGGCCTGCGCGCGACCCTGGCAGCGCCGCCGAGCCGCTCCGGTAGCGGTATGGTCGCGCTGCCAGTGACTTTTTTTCAATATTTTCTTAAAATATTTTAGCAGATTATGAATTAAGGAGCCTGAATCAAAGTTCTAGTACTTCTTTAATCAGTCCCCCATTTGATTAAAATTCGCAATTTTCATCAACAAATACTTATTCACCCAGTTCAGTCAGTGAAGATACTGACAGAAGTGTTTCAAATACTTTTAATGTGCCAAAAAATACTTCTGAAAAAATTTCTAATATATATTTCCAGCTAGATACCAACTCTTTTTCATATTTACCTTAAAGTGAGAAATAGTTTTTCCTCGGCTGCGATTGATCCTTTTTTCATTGGTTGAATATCGTTTTCAATTAAACTAAGTACAAATTGAAATTGTGTTTTATTTAGTCTGCAGTATTTCCTGAATTTCTGATCCTTTAGATTTAAGTGCCGTTTTATCAGGATTTGATAGCTGCCTTCATCGACTCTGGATGTATATAATGTATCGATTTTATTCCTTTTTGATGAAAGTAAGAGCAACATTATTTCATCATCCTCTTCTTCGTCCAGTATCAGTCTCTTCACAAGTTCTCGCTTTCGTTCATTGAAATTGTCAGACATAGTTAATGTTCAATACACGACTGCAATATACAACTGTTCGCACAAACTTCTGCTTATCTACTGCGGTTGGGCAGTCGCTGCCCGGGCCGTGGCCGCTGCTATCCGAAAGCTTCTGGCAGCGCCGCACAGCAGTGATAATGGGTCGCGGCAGCTGGTCGCGACTGCCGGGCCGCGACTGCCGAGATCGGAATGCTACCTTAATACCCCACAATTTTTTAAAAAATTATTAGATAAAGTTAAAAGAAATATAATATTTAGCTTTCTTAACTTAAGTACAGAGTATATACAGGATAGTAGTATAGATCTTATATATAAAAATCTCGTGTCATGGTGTTTGTGGTCGCACTCCTCCGAAACGGCTTGACCGATTTTTATGAAATTTTTAATGTATATTTGGTAGGTATGAGAATAGGTTTTAAAGTATATTTCATACCGCTAGGTGATTAGGGTGTCCCTAACCAGAAAAAGAATTCTATTGTTTTGAAAAATATGTATTTTGTATTTTTTTTTTGGCCCTCCTGCCTCCGCCCTCACATTTTTTAATCGCGATTTTAGTATTTTTAACAAATTTAACCGTCTTTCTTATTTCAAACAGAGCGAAATTATTTATGTTGTTGAATGACAGATGGCCTACGTCCCCCTAATCGAACTTTCATCCACACATGCGCAAGACATTTTGATATTTCATTCGGCATCATGTTTTGGCGTGGGCAAACCATCGAGCTTTTTTGTGTTGGCTAAAGACGGACTGACAAAAAATATCATACACTCAGATACTCTTCGAAATTCATATTGATTTTCTTTATTTCATTTTCCTATTTTACTAGATGTTTTTTTGTTTTTTTTTTTTTTTTTATCGGCGGACATCTTCTACAGCGCTCCATTCCTCTTTCTGTCATAGATCCCATCCCCACACACTTACAATACATTAGTTATTTTTTATTTAACAACCCAAATATTCACTAGAAATAATTTAATTGAAGAACAACAACAACGTTACATATATAAAGTAGTGTAAAGTATAGCAGTGATATTTTTAATTTTGTTCTAACATTGTTTTTTTTTGTACATTAGCTCCACACAGGAGGCACTGAGGAAAACAATTTCCCTAGGGGCCTATGTCATCTTTGAGGATGCTGTGTGGAGGGTTTTTTTAAGAGAAAGGAAGGGGAAGAAGATATGGGAAGGAAAAAAGTATGAGGGGTGGGTAGGAATCTGGAAGTCAGTGTGGCCAGGAGTAACTAAAGTTTAAATAGTTTTTTTAAAGGTATTTATATTCTTCTCCATTTCTAGATTATCTGGAAGGAGATTATATATGTGTACGCCCTCGTGGCCAATGCTTTTCTTGCCATTTTCACTCTTTACACAAGTGTTTGTGTACAATTTATTAAGTTGTCATGTATAATGTTCGTGTTCTTGTGACGTTTTTATAAATGACGCCGTTTGAGAATTGTTTTGGAAAATTCCTTTTGGCTTTGAGTTCAAATTGAATAGTTGTTATCCTGATAGTACCTGATAGTGGGTCCACATGTTTTTGAAGATGGCGACTTGGGGTCCATGGCGCCAGGAGGCCACCGGAAGCAGGAAGTGTGGAATCAGGATGCTAAGGAAGATGATGTTGTAGATTATCTCGTCGAAACGCTTGTCCGAGTTGCGCAGAAAGAGGGCCAAGCGATCCTTGCCAACTGGAAATGATATTTCAATCAGTATCATTTTGACGTTAGTTATTCGGGCATATTTGAATATCAAACACAAATACTAAAGTAATTTGTAGAAGCTATGTGTGAATCCATGTACAAAGGGATTAATTACCGTAAAATGGGGCGACTTTATCAATTTTCAACTTTGAATTAAAATATATTTTTTAATGAAATCATTAGTGTCGGAAAATTTTAAATGTATATTTTAACTTATGGTAAATGTTTAAAAAATAGAGACACGATTAATATACACCTTAAAATTTATTTTTTTTAGTAGTTAGAATTATCTAATATTAAGTTAACAGTAAGTAATTCAGTTACCGGAACTGAAAAACAATGCATTTTAATGGTTATTTTGTTAACTTCAAATACGCACTTTTAACAAGAAAAATCACTTTGTGTCTTTTATATAATAATAAGTATGGAATGCAATTTTCGTAAGGGGCCGTTCATTTATTACGTAAGACGATTTAGAGGTTGTGGGGGATCGACCATATCTTATTTTTTCTTACAAGGAGGTGGGAGGGAGTCTCGATAGTTCTTACGTAAGATCACAAAAATGCGCAAAGTTAAAATTATTAGTATCTTTGTAAGTACAAATAAACATTTCTAAAAATTGTAACTTTGAAAAATGAACATTAAAACAAACCAAACGTGTATTCATTTTTTTCCTTTAGATTCTTAAGTAATAAATATTAAACAGGGGGGGGGTCGCCTATTCTTATAATAGGGGGAAGATGGTCAAAAACTAGCAAAATTCGTCTTACGTAATAAATGAATGGCCTCTAAATGATAAATAAGATTTTTTTCCTCAGGGCCACCTGGGAAGAGCTTACTTAAAAAAATATATTAAAATTTTTTTCTCTCTGAAAATGAATAAAATAACAGCATCAAATTTCAGCCATCAATATGTTTGAATAAGACTAGAAAACAACGAATTACACTAATTTTAGAAGCGTCATTGTATCTACGTTTACCGAAATAAATATAAAAAATAAGTATTTGTAAAAAGCATTAACTTTGTGGTAATAGTTGGTAAATGCCTGAGTGGCTTAAGGCATTTACTCAGGCATTTACCAACTATGTTGCAATGATTGTCCTTCGTTCTACATAGGTAAGACAACTAGAAATATAAATATCAGAATCACAGAACATTTAAGATGCTTAAATAATAATAATTTTTCAGAGTTTCCTAATCACCTAATTTCCACAAATCACACTTTTAATAAGGACACAGGGGTTAAAATTCTTCACCGTAATAATAAAAGCAAAAAAATAGATAATTTAGAAGCACTAGAATTCAGAAAATCCCTAAATAATAATGCTAGTATATAAAGTTAACCCAATTATAATTAGCTTTTTGAAAAATATTATGTCCTTTTGGAATACAGATTTGCTAGTTAATTTAAAAGGTAAGAAAATAGTAGTACCGGGCATTTCAATAAAAAGAGGGATTTTTCAAGGAGACTCATTGAGCCCTCTTTGGTTTTGCTTAGCATTGAATCCCCTTTCTAAAATGTTAATTAAAAGCAAGTTTGGAATAAAAATTAAGGGTAATACAAGAGAGAGTAGTATAGTTTCACATCTATTATATATGGATGATATAAAATTATTTTCAAATTCTGAATCAAATTTAGAGAAAATGATTAAGGTAGTTAAAATTTTTTCAGATGATATTAAAATGACTTTTGGTTTAGATAAATGTAAAACTATCCATATAGAGAAAGGCAAAATTGTAGATGGAGACGAGGGTATATTTAGAAATTTCAAAATTCAAAGTATGAAAGGGGATGAGGTTTATAAATATTTAGGATACCCGCAATCGAATAGATTAGATCACACTAGTATTAAAAATGATATTAGGATTAAATTTCAAACTAGGATCAGAAAAATTTTAAAATGCAATCTATCTGCTAAAAACTTAGTAAAAGCAATAAATACTTGGGCAATACCTCTACTAACGTACTCATTTGGCATAATTAAATGGTCCAATACAGATTTAGATAGTTTAGAACGATTAATTAGAACTACGTTAACAAAATTTAATTGCCATCATCCAAATTCAGCTATAGAACGAATTAATTTACCTAGAAATTTAGGAGGTAGAGGTGTAGTCAAAATAACATCTTTGAAACACAATCAGGTAGAAATGCTTAGAAATTTTTTCCATAGGAAAGCTAATAGCTCAGAAATGCACAAAATAATTTGCAAGGCAGATAGAAATATTACACCTTTAAATTTATATGACGAGAATGCCAACATTCTTATAAATACTAACCAGGAATTATTAGATTCCTGGTCAAATAAAATTATTCACGCAAAACACTTCAATTATCTCAACCAAACGTATGTTGACAAACTTTCGTCAAACAAATGGTTGAGTATTGGAGAGTTGAGCGCAGAAATAGAAGGATTTATGCTTGCCATTCAAGATAGAGTCATTAATACTAAAAATTATAGAAAGCATATAATCAAAGATATAAATCAAATTGATGATTTATGTAGAAAATGTTTGGCTTTTCCCGAAACTATAGAACATATTATATCGGGATGTTCTATATTAGCGCCTTCCGAGTATACATTTAGGCACAATCAGGTTTTAAAAATAATTCACCAAAGTTTGGTAATTAAACATAACTTGATTGATTGCCGTAATGTAGTACCTTATTATGAATATGAACCAAATTCATTTATAGAAAATGAATTTTATAAAATATATTATGATAAAACTATACTAACAGACAGAACAATTAGTCATAATAGACCTGATATAGTTTTACATGACAAAATTAAAAAAATAACTTATATCATTGATGTAGCTATTCCAAATTCCTGTAATATTCAAAAAACTGTTTCTGAAAAAATTAGAAAATACACAGATTTAGGAAATGAGATTAAAGAATTTGGCATTCTCGGACTATAAAAATATTACCATTTGTTATTTCGGCCACTGGCATAATACCTAGGAATCTGATTCAAAATTTAAGCATATTAGATTTGTCAAAGAATTTGTATATAAAAATGCAAAAAGCAGTAATTTTAAATACATGTAGGATTACAAAAGATTTTTTAAATATTTATATTGAGGGATCAGTAGGATTTATAGGTTCAATTAGAAATGCCACAGAGCCGAACCCTCTGATATGAAAATATCTGGAGTCGGTGAATTATATTCCCATTTGGTCTCTAGTAGGTTGACATGTTGTTCTTGTATTGTTTTGTATTTATAATACTTATATAGTGCAATTGCATAACGTGGATTCACTAGATGATCATTTGGGGAAGTGTATGAAAGGGTTTAGTTTTTCCTTCTTTTTTTTTTTTTTTTGGGGGGAAAATTTAACCCGGACATTTAAATCTGGTGAATAACCAAATTAACTTATCGTTCAGTCCCATTCTAAATATTTTTCCAATTAACCGCTCTGTTCTTTCCGGAAATCCCCTAATTAAATTTGGGAAGGGTGCTTCCGAAACCGGTAGAGTGTGTATAAAATAAAAGTGGTCTACAACAAATTTATGTGTTTTATATTATAAAAAATAAGCTTAAGCTTCTGAGTGGTGGCAAGAATAATTCAGATATCAGCAGTGATCTGAGTTGCTCCCTGATTAATAAGTTGCTTCATATATTATTACGGTACGTAAAATTACGTTCTTACCCATGACCACTATGATGGATTCCAAGCCCCAGATGAAGTAAGCCCAGAAAGTAGCGGTCGATATCCACTTGAACGTGGTTCTGCACCTAGTTTGTTCTTCTGTAAAACGACAAAAAAACTATTTGTTTGCGCTTTTCCAAACACTCTAGGACCCTTATTTTAGATATTGTATTGACTGTGAGTTAATCTTACCCTTCGGCACCCTCATGATGGGCATGATCCCCATGAGCTGGAAAAGAATCAGCAAACTCCTGGTTGTGAAATAGAAACTGTCATGTTCATCAAGCAGACTTCCGTCCTGTTCAGTTACATCAGGTTTGGCGTATGGATGCACCGAAATACCAGCTGCAAAATTATTATTACCAAAAATATTCATTAAACGGTGACTGGACAACTAAAAAAAGTGGCATTTCAATACCCCTCTGAAAAGTAATTAAAAGTGATGAAAAAAACTGGGTTAAATAGGTCAGGTTAGGTTGTGGGCAATTTTTTTCCATCACTTTTAATTTCAGAGGGGTGTTGAAATGCAACTTTGTGGAGTTGTCGTGGAACCTCATTAAATGTACTAATTTCGGTTGCTGGTGCATGTGTGCATCTGTGATTTTTATTTTTTTATTTTTTTTTTTATTTAGAAGAAAAGTAAATGTTTACAATAATAATATGTTACATTATAAGTTTTTATGGTTACCCAATTAGTAGAGAAATATCCTCGGGTCTAATTGGGGAGCTAGTCTAAGTACTTATATTTAGAACTGCTTATAAATAAAATGTTACAAAAATGAAAATAAAATACTGTAAGATATTACAAAAAAATTTACAATTAGAAAAATACATATAATTTTTTAAACAGAATATCAACAAAATATTGGCAACAGATTATATCTGAAAATCATCGATACAAATAAGATAATCTCTTGCTTATCTGTAAAAATACAATGCGAGTTAACTAATTACATTTAAAACTTCCGGTTCCGAGGTGGGTTTAAGAAATTGCATTTTATTTAAATCTATTAAATTTCTCTCAAAAACCCCAGTGGCTTTGTTAGCAGCTAAAGGGTTAATTTGTTGTGCTTAATTTTTTCCAACATATGCAAAAAAATTATTAAACAAGTTCGCACATTGAGTCGGCTCATCTTTTACGTCTACAGAATTACCATTGTACGTCAGTTTATGAATTTCCGACCCTTTCCGTTTCTTATCAATAATTTCATTGATTGTCGACCATTTTTTTATCATATTCTACTTGTGACATTTTTGTTTTATAATATTGTTCTTTAGTATTCCTTATTAAATTTGTAAGCATATTTCGATATTTGACAAAGGTATTTTTTAATATATAATTGAAAGGATTTTTTTTTTAAAAGTATGAATAAACGTTGTCTTTCTCGCACAGATTTCACCAATCCAGGACTAATCCGTGGTTTTATTGGGCGGGGTTTAGAAACTAACTTCTGTAACTTGGAAACGGTGCATGCCTCTATATGTTTTGTTAAAATTTTCTCAAAGAGGCGAGAACTCTCTAAAATATCCCGGCTATCTAATACACATGCCCAGGATTCCTTAGAGATTTTTTCCCGAAGAAGCTCTTTATTTAGCACTAATTTAGTATATTCTCTATTTTTTAATTGATTAGAATGCGTTATTGCATTATAATACAATAAGCACATATAGTGGTCTGTCATACCGGTTTTATATACAATAGACTGAAATCTCTTAGTATTATTACTATTTACCCACATATGATCAATACAGGAAGGTTTCTGCCCGGCGACGTCACGAGTAAAATTGTTAATGCATGATTTAAAATTCATCTCAGTGAGTAGATATATTAATATATTCATCCTTTAGGTGAGTTCGATGATTTTCAGATATATCCACATTAATATCACCAAACGTAAATAAATCCCGAGTTTTGCAAAGAATTTCATTTAGTTGACATATAAACTGCGAAAGTTTTGACAAGTGTGTCCTGTAGATTGCAATTAAATTAATTGTCAGTTTATTTACACATAATACTACACGTAAACAGTTTACCTTGTCAATAGCAACTTCCTCAATATTCCGTATTATCAATGTATTTCTAATGAATAATAATATTCCGGAGTTTTGTTGATTTCGAGTGTTGTCGCAATTCGCAATGCAGCTATAGCTTGGTATATCGAAGTGAATATTATTATTGGAGTGACATTCGGTTAACACTATAACTCCCGGCGTTTTTAAAATTAAATTTAATTGCACTAAAAATTCACAAAAATTTTTGTTGACACTTCTAATATTTATATGCATTATACTAAACAGTGGATTACACTCATACAGAACCTCGTTGCACTCGTCGCTAGTATCACAAACATTTTCATTTATTTTGTACAGCTGGTCAATATTTCCGTCATAAAATCTTCCATTTTTAGTAATCTATTTTTTGACGAGCAATTGTCATCATAATCTGTTTGTATTCACATTTATCACTGTTCGCACAATGATTAATTGGATTATTTGTAGATCTTCTTTCGTTGTTTAAGATGCAATTTTTGCATTTTGGTGGTTCTTGTTTGTTATTGCATTCTTGATATTTATGATTGCCTGCGCAATGTGAGCAGGCTGGGTCGTTTGTTTTATTTAGGCAACTTAGGCTCGAATGGTTACATTAAGGCAATGGTAGCATTGCATAATTGGACTGCAGTCCTCTACCTTTACTTTGTGGTATCCGATATTAACACTATTTTTATTCAAAATAGTTCTTCTCATAGCTCCGTTAGTTTCCACAATGATATTCGAGAATTCAGTGTTTTTTTTCTCTTAATTATCTTTTTTATCTCCATTTTGGGTAAAGTAGTATCCATTTTGTGAACATTTTTGATATCTTCGTTTTGTAGTAAAATAATCTCTAATAAATTATTGCCATTAACAATATAATTTTCAACTCCTTTAAATATTATATGTGGTTTCTTCTTCTTCACCTCTTCTGCCATTATGTTGATCGTATTTGTTTGTTTATTTATTTCTTTTTTCAGTTTTTCTGAGTCATCTTTCTTGTCACATGTCACAATCAAACGATTATTAGATATTTTCTTGATTATGCTTACACCGATACCTAGAGAAGTTACATTAACATTCTTCTGTAACTTTTTTTTTCAGTTCTTCGTGTTCCATATGTACATCCTTAGTAGATATTATTATTCCGTATTTTATAGCCTCATTATTTTCTTTTCTTGTATTAGTTTCTTGTTGATAGTTGCTTTTTAATACTGATGCGTACGTTACTCTTTCATTTTTCATTTTCAGCATTTCCTTAAGCATCATATTTTTTCTTTTAATTTTGCCATGTCTATCGCCATATGTGAAATATTTTCCATGATAGTGCTAATTTTTTTTTGAAGATTTCAATTTTCGTTTCTTTGGTGATTCTTGTTGGACTGTCTTCTAATAATGCAGTAATTTCACCAATTTCTTTCTTAGCTCTATATATAAATTCATGTGGATCGACTTCTTCTTCCATCGTTCCAGTTTTATTTTTATTTTTTTTTCGGGTCTCAAAGTGTTAGTACAGTTGAAGTGCAGTTACACACGACTGTTGCCTGCTCGGTAGCAGACAGAACTTGTATTTGAAATTGTATTCCTGCGTAATACGTTAAATTATTCAAATTCAATGAATTTTCAATTTTCACAATTGAAATCGATTAGTTTAAATCATATCAAACAAGCGATAAAGCAGATGATTCAATGACAACCCAGAATCATCTCAACTGAACACCTCTTTGAAAAGTCATTAATGGTTATGATTTTTTTTTGAAAAATAGCCCATAACCTAACCTAACGTAATCTACTTAAGGGCCCGCAACCCGGATTTGTACCGATTTATTACATATTTCTCTTAAACACGGTAAGTTTTAAATATTTATTTATTAAATTTATTTATTTATTTATTGTGAAAAACAGTTAACATATTATATCCAATTACATTTCACAATTTTTAGTTAATAGTGTAATACATTAATTATATAGGTACATTAATAATGACAGGTACTAAAGAATACTTTTATTTTGCTCTTGAAATGATTGTAGTTCGATTGAAAAATGTCAATTTCAGAAGAAAGGTTTAATAGTGAGGTCATTCTCCCTAGAGGCATAACCATTGGTAGGTTGGTCTTGCCTCTAGGAAAAGTAAAAAGTCTGTGTTGCCTTGCTCTGGTGAAGTTATCGGGGACATAAAGTGAAATCCTTTCCAGGACATTAGGATTACAAATGTGCCCGTTTAGCAGCTTGTGTGCTACTAGTACCATTGCAATTTTTCTCCTAACGTCGAGACGATTTAGTCCCAGCATTCCCGCGAAAAAATCAGAAGGATACAACAAAGGGTAGTACCCAAACTCTCGCATGTACAGGTACCGCATGAACTTTTTTTGCACCTTTTCAATATCATTTGCGTATAGGATCTTCGGGTCTCCATATTACTGATCCACTTTCGAGAATGCTGCGAACCAGAGTGAAGTAGAGCATTTTTATGACTGCTGTGTTGGAAAAAGATTTTGCTTTGCAGATAATATATAAATATATGTTATTCTTGAAGATACTATCTAGACTTTGCCCGCGCCGAAACGCAAATTATATAAAATTCCCTCGATAGAAAAAAATCGCAAAGTAAGCTTCAAAAATTATTATAAACACGTTTGTTTCAGTTATTTTACAAGATATATGTATGAAAAAATTCACAGTATTTCTTTAAATGCTGTTTAAGATAATGCCCGCGAGATTTTTGCTCTATTTTAAACGAGTCGTGTTTTTTTAAACATTTTCGCAATTTTCGCATCGAATTTGTCGCTGTAAATGTTAGCGCTCTCCTCTAACATTCTTAAGTTCGTATCTCTCCATCTTCTTCTTTTCGGGCCCGGTTGCAGGGCCTTAACCAACTTTTTACATATTTTTTTCTTCTCCTCTAATGACTTTTTAAAGGAGGAGTTTAATTGAATTCATTCTGAGTTGTCCGGTCACCAAAGCAGATACAATTTTATTATTTATTAATAATTCTTGTGTATTTTTTTCGTTTAAAATTTGAGAGATTTACCTGGAAAATCAATTCAGATAAATACACTTTTATTAGACACTTTAAGGTTGGAGAAGATACAATTTTAGACGCAGAGGACAATATATTATTAAAAAGTTATACATCGCATGATTCACCATTGCCATTTTATCCTGCATTTCTAATGATATTATTATTATTAAGAAAACTGACAATATTAAATTTTGAAAGGCAATGAGAGTCAAAAATCCTACAAATATAATATCCCGTGATTTTACACGGGTCTACTCTAGAAACTAATAAAAAAAAACAACGTCAAAGGAAAAAATATTCTACCCACGGTGAGACTAACAATGAAATAATAATAACTGTACCCACCAATGCTTTCCTTTTGACGAATAAAGACATTTTCCTGACATCTTCTGTGATTTTCCAAGAATTGCTTTTGATTTGGATTCCTGGCGAAGTACGACTTCGAAGTGTTGTTGAAGTTACTCATTTTGAAATTTCAGTCAAAATAAGCTGGAAAAAAATGTACCTATTTTTTTACAGAACACATTTGGTTCAGAAAGGTTAACAAGGGAAAATAATGGAATATGGGGAGTGTAAAGTTAAGATACTAATAATAACGTAATCATACGGTCAAGGGAAAAAATATATAAAGCAAATGAGCTTGGAAAAAGTTTAATACTATTGATATATTTCCGATTATTGCAGTTATTTTAGATAAAATATTTAAACCAATAAATTAATTACAGATCTGGTCTAACACCTTACCCCAGTGGAGTCAATAAGGAACTGCCCATGTTTCAATGTCGGTGGCAGTACGTGGATCGAATTTCAAATGATTAATTGAATGGTATTTTAATAAGCGAACACTCTCGAAGTGTGACCGTTGATTGCTTTAAAAGTGAATTTAATAAAGGTAATTTTGAGGTTAAAACAAAAAAAAAACGATAAAAAGGGCTGTATGTATTTGTGAAAACGTATTACAAATGTCACATCATGATAATACAATAATAATGCATTATAAGCAATTTTCCTCATTAGCACTGGATTACATGACCAACTGACTATAGTTACGTTAATATGAGTATCGCGAGCATACCTTCATTTGAATAGTTGAAGAACTTGGTTGAACAGATTTCCAGCCGTATTCCGTACTTCTCCCAAATTGGAATCGGATCAGACTTCATCCGGCCATATTCTCTCCCAGCCTTTCTGTGCAAGTATTTTGCTCCATTATCATCGCGATAATTCCTTTCTTCAATTTCAGATCTTCTTCCCGGGTTACTGGTGTTGATCTGTTGGGGAGATCTTTCTCTCCCACGACTTTCTTCAATCCTTGGTACTCTGTTGTTTTCTCCAGAACTGGACTGATGACTAAGAGTTTCTCGTTTCACACATTTTTTCACGCGAATTTCTTCCTGAGATGTATTTGCGCTATCATTATTCATCGGTATTGAAGTGTCATCCGAATCACAAGCACCTGTCGCAGTGAATCCCACGTCTAATGTACTTGCTTGAAGAACACGAAGAAGTTCCTTTTCGTAGTTGCCATCGATTTTAGATCGGTGGTTTAAACCTACTGTGCTTGGCGGGTTAGTTCGATCTCCATTTTGTAAACTTTTTTGGCTTTTGGAAATAATTTTAAAAACTTTTGATTTGCTTTGGCTGTCAGACGATTGATTGTGATGATCTTGAAGACTTTTTTGTTTTAAATTTGATTCCGTTGAATTAGATTTAGTATCGTTGAGGTCCTTTTCCCGACTCACACTAATGTTTTTGTCTTGCAAAGCACTGAAATATGAAAGAATTTCAAGTATCTCCTTTTCTTCACTCTTCGTGTATCCAAAACTCTTTTCGCCGTTTTCATTTTCAGGTAGCTCCTTTTCATAAATTTCTGAATGTCTGACTTTCTTTTTTAAATCTCTAGAATTAGATCGTTGTCCAAGTAAATCTTTTTCACAACTTTTTTCGTTGTTATCCATTCTTGTGGAGTCTCTTGAACAAAATTGAGAACCGATGAATTCGCTCTCAAAACTTTTAGAATTTACGTCATTAATTTTTGAATATTTAAAAACTGATTGTTGTTCATCTAATTCATTTTCAAGACTTCTTTCATTTTCGGGTAACCTTATTGAGTTACTTTCACTCAGTTGACAGTCGAGGAATTCCTTCTCAAGACATGCAGAGCTTTTTTTAAGGTCTTTAAGATTTGATTGGCTCTGAAGACTTTCCTTGGTTCCGGATTTCCTTTGCATCTCTCTCAAAATAGACAAATGCTTGAGAAGATCACTTTCTACACTTTTATTACGCTTGGATGTGACTGACGACTGAGTTGATATAAATTTCGATTCAAAGGAATCCCTGTCACAACTTTCCGTATTTCCAGGTTTTCTTTTCAAATCCCTTGAGTTCGAACAAGAGTAATTTAGACCTTTTTCGAATATTTTATTGTGTTCATCATTTATGATAGAATCACGAGAGCAAAATTGACATTCAATGATCTCCATATCCCGCGATTCCCCGTTCTTGAGTTTTATTTGGAATTCTAGAGGACTAAATTGATGCTCTTCTCCAGTATTTGTATTTCTAACACTCATTTTCTTATCTCCCAGACTCAAACGCCGGTATTCAGTTCGTTCTTTCTCTAGATTTTCGTCGTATCCGGATCTTCGTCTCATGCTTCTAGAACTAGATCGACTGTATAATACTTCTGAATCATGCCCTTCCGTGTTTCTAAGTTTCCTTTCCTCGCCACTTGAATTTGTTCGTGGATCTGTTTCTTTATGGTGCTTAAAATTGTCTTTTCCTCTCGTTACTTCTTTCGATCGACGTGGTCCAGCGACGTGCACGCCTATCGAAGAATCTGACTTCTTGTAAAACTGCAATACAAGAGGGATGACACAAATGCCATTTCTCAGTATGCTTAGATTTATTTCTTCATTAGTATTACCCATTTTCTTACTTCAAAGGTTTTCCATTTTTTAGTTAGAGATCAAACGATTTATATATTTTTTCGATTTTTTTAGGAGAAATTTGAATATTTTACTAATAAATCTTCATTTTATTTATTGTTTCACAGTTAATTTAGAAAAAAAAAATACACGTGTTGTCAAAAATGGTAAACAACTCACGAATGCGACAGAATTTGTTTGTCATTTTAAATTTCGATTACCTACTACATATTCATGATTAAAATATATTGCGTTCCTACTCGGAAAACATGTAAAAATAGATTTCTGATTTTTTATTCAGCAGGAAAATGGTTTTCTCACGATCACCGAGGTCGGTGGTTACGATCCTTGAGTACGAAATCCGGAGGTCGCGGCTTCAAATCACTTCAAAGCACATTATTTGATTAATTTGTGTGATTCCATAATTTTTTAATTTATAAAATTTAATAGATAGTATATTATTTGTGGCAGGTTCCAAAATGGTAGACACTCTCAGTATCGCCATGGTGAAGACCACCACACATAATCGAAACGTAGGTTACTTGAAATGTCTCTTGTCGTGTTTCCCACCTTTCTCTCCTGCATCTCCTTGACCTTCCACTTTCACTTCCCACTGCCTTCAGCCTCATGAAATAATCTAACTGGGTAATAATAATAACATTAATATTTGGATGACTTGTATAGCGCCGTTTTTGTAAAAAATTACCTCAAGGGCGCAGTACAAAATTATAGTACATTTCTACAATCTTACTTTTAACTACAAACTAGACAAACCACTATAAGGGAACGTACCCATACTACGTGACCAACTTTTTGCAATTTTTAACCCCCCCCCCCCCCCGGTGACCAAAATCCTAAGCAATCCGCCGCTCATTTGTATGGAGCGTGACATTTTGAAGACCCCCCCCCCCCTAAACGTGTCACGTAGTATGGGTACGTTCCCTAACAACTTATGGCTAAAAATTGAATCCACCGGTTCATCGATCATCGATACTATATGTACAATGATTCGACCAATGGACGAGATGCTGCGCAAAAATGTAGTGTTCATGCAGAAAATACACAGGACCATACTTACCTGGGAGGTCACTTGATTGAGATTAACACCGCGGGTAAGCCCTGGTCTCACTTATTCCAGACTGTTGGGACTCTTGTACGGTACATCTGAGGAGGAGGATGCCATAGTTACACAGGCTAGCCCCACACAGGAGGCCCTGAGAAAAATTATTTTCCTATGTCATCTTTAGGGATGCTGTCTGGAGGGTTTTTTTAGAAAAAGAAGGAAATGAAGATCTGGGAATGAAAAAGGAATGAGGGGTGATTAGGAATCTGGTCAGTGTGTCCAGGAGTGACGGACATTTGATTTCATCCCTCCCACTGCTATGCAAGGCGATGGGTCGGTAGAGTCCTGCTGAAGAAGTAAAAAGGTTACTCTCAACCAGTATCTCGAAATCCACAGCCACACATAGGGTGGCAGACGTATTTGCAGCCAAGACCTAGACAATCCTCACCACATGATCCCGGGAACCCCTGCTAATTCACCAAACATAGCGAACCACTTTGGGTGACCTATGGCAGAGGTGTTGATTATTAAATGAATGGGGCGGCGGTACTCACCGACGATACCCACCTCTCAAATTTTACCAATCTCGTGTGCAGCATCACATAAAATTATTTTTATTATTTTTTAATATTTTACCAATATGTCCCACCAACTTTTGGATTCTTGAGTTAGTTAAAAGTTGATGTCTTCATTGATACCTGGTGGTTCTAATCGGAAATCGATAAGGCTGTATAAACAGGGGCTATGGCGTCGTAAGGGTTAAGCGGAAACAATTATAAAACCATTACGGGCAATCCATCAAAGCCTTTTGCATATTGCAAATTATCCGGTTTATGGTTCGAACGAACTGTATTGATAACAGCATAACTGGCGATTTTTGTTATTTGACTGTTAATATATTTGCACTCAGACAGGATCCATTGGAGAATGCTGCTTTGTGCGACATGTTGTAGGGCTCCATTTTAGTCAAAATTATACTGTATTTTCACTTTTTATTCTATTGTTTAAATATTTAAAGAAAAAATACCTTTGTGGTTACGTTTTTATTATATTTTATGTTCACGAATATATTTTTAATAAATATTTAAAATCTGCCATTTAGATTTGCCCCCAAAATTACATGTTCATTTAGGTGACCTGACAGTTGATTCACACCGAAATTATAGTTATTATAATTTTTGGTTAATTATTTACCAACTAGCTGGTACCCGGCATGCGTTGCTATGCCATTAATAGAGAAATTGTTTTCCCTGCGTGTCTTTTCCCATTCGTCACATTCCCATTCCGCCTCCCCTTCCTCTCCCGCGTCCCCTTCCCCTCTCCACTCCACTCCACCCTTCCCCCGTCCCGCGAATCCCCTCCCGAGTTCCCCTCCCCCCTCCCGTGTTGTCCTCCTTCCCTCCCGCGAACCCCCTACCCTAGTTCACCTCACAATTTCATAATGCCAGAGCTCACCAGTAGTTTTATATAAATCTTGAAAAAAAATCATTATCCAATTTGGTGCAGTCTTTCGGAAGTTATGCGCGTACAATTATTTTGGAGATCATTTTTATTTATATACTCGTAGATAGATATTATAGACGACTGAAATAAAATTTCCTGCAAATACATCAACATCGTTTCCACGGCAACGATATGTTTTGCTTTTTGCTTTTGTCAGGAATTTTATTTGACAATAAACATACAATATAATAATACTTATAATTTCATAACGCCAGAGCTTCCCATTAAGTACAGCCTATTTTACTCGCATATAATGCAGCTTTCTATTGGTGAAAGAATTTTCAAAATCGGTTCTGTGGTTTAGGCGTGATCTGGTAACAAACAAACTCGCGCACTTTCGCATTTATAATATAAGTATAGATTTCAAACCTAAAATCAACTTCAAAAATATTGTACAAAATAATTAGGTACTAGCAGTTAAAAACCTAGGCCTAAAGAATCTAGGACCTGCGGGCGGCTTTGGTTCGGCTTCGCCCAGTTTAAGTGTTGGTGACTATTTATACACTTGAACACAAAACTCCAGAAGACTCATATATAGATATTATGAGTATAAAAGTAGACATTCTGTATTTTGGAAGGCGGGTATGGATATTGGATAACCAACACCTCTACCTTAAGTCACCCCAAGTGGTTCGCTACCGCGCCCGAGTTCATGGGGGTAAGGTTGAGGGTGAGGTCTTGGTGGTTTGCTTACCTACTGTGTGGCGGGCCGTATCGGAAGAGACTGGTTGAGGGAGACCTAATCTAGATCTCTCTATCCCAACGATACTCAACCTTGTTTCTCTTCGGGCCACATACATGTGTTTGTAAAGTTACGCGGGCCGCAACACTATACTGGTATGACGAAAAAAATCATCACCCCCCCCCCCCCCCCCAACAAAGAAATATTCTTCTTCCCATTTGTCTTGAAGCACTCTCTTTTCGTCGGACATTTTTCGATTGCATTTTGAAGACACTCCCGCCATTAATAATAATAATAATAATTGGATAATTTGTAGAGCGCCGTTTTTGTGAAAAATCACCTAATTATGCGTATTTAAATTAAAACAAAACAGTATTTTATACGACAGAAAGAAATGCTATATAAATTAGTAGGTACCTGACTAACCAGTGACGTTAACCAGATTTTATGTATTATAATTTATGCGGTTGTTTCTCGAAGTGGCACTTTTATTTATAAATTATTCGCGCGCATCCTTGTGTGGCAAATATTTGTTTTTTGGGAATAAATCTAGCGTGTGTAAATAGCAACACTCTTACACATCTGCCCTGATGATGGACATTGAAGTACCCCACCACTTTCCCGCCCCGGTATAGGCGACTTATGGTCGCCCCTTCGGAGCTCTCGCAAGAATCTAATTTTTTTGAATAAACGACTCTACATTTAATTGAACGAATCTAGACCTTCAATGTCCCTACATACTTTGTTAGGTGGCGGAAATGTAGGATCGCCTGCAGACTGTACTGCAATGGTCATAAAAAAATAACTACAAGTGTTAGTTGACTTACCCTAGGGAAATGAAAGTAAACAATATAATATTAATAAGCAGCCATCATGAGTGCATGTGGCCGCTTCAACGGAGGGAGACCGCACACTCCGGCTCTGCAGGCATCTGTTATATACACACTAAAATAAGAAGGAGAGCAATCAGGTATGAAATATAATCATATGTTGTATTACCGCCATAAAAAGAATTAAAAAAAAATAATAAAAAAGGATTAGGTACAATCCGACAGGCGCCTGGCAGTCCCCTAGAGAATGATGGTGGTTGTTAGATCGACTTCACGCTCCCCGAAGAAGTCGTCCCTTAGCCGGATAGCCGGTGGTGCCTAGAAGACGTTATCGGACTATCAGTGAAGACCCTAGGTAGGTAAGCGTCGGGTATCCGGAGGCGGGACGGCCAGTCTCTGGGTGACGATCAGCCGCTCTCCCTACCCCTTCATGTCCAGGGGGGTGGCGCGGGCGTCTGAGGAGATAAATCAAATAGAGAATATAGCATATCTAACATAAACAAAATAAGTAGGGACAAGGCCCAAAGTCCAACCCCTTTAATGGGGAAGAGGACATTACATAACAAAATAAGTAGTTCAGTAACAGCCGTTACATTGTCAGTCGAAGATTATATGGGAACAAATAAAAAAATAAAGACTCCAATCATTATGGAAAAGCATATAGTAAATTGAGTTAACATTGTTAATATAAAATACAGACTTAAATATCTAATAAGATAAGTGTTGATCTAAAGAAGAAATAATTTCTTGTCAGTATAAGAACAAAATTAAATCATACCAGCTATTCGCACTAAATCGGAAACATGATAAAATAAAAAGTAAAAAAAAAAAAAAAAAATAGAGAAGTTCTTACAGAGCTTATAAACCAAAGCACTTGTAATAAATGGTCCATGATTTGTGTGATATCCTAATAAGGAAGATAAAATACATTGTAAAATAAAGTGTTTCTGCATCCAGCAAGGTGTGTATCTAATATTACAGAAAAGAAACAAAAAGGTAAAATAAAAAGAGAAACAAGAGTATATACAAATTTACATAATCCGGCAAATGAGTGCAAGAAAAATCAAATCAAAAACCGTGGTTTAACAGGAGCTAGTACACCTGGTTACCTGAGATGCGCTAATCTTCGACTCTGAGAACAGGCCATCTTTCAACCCAGATCCTAGCAAACTTACGCAAGCACTCAAAATTCACCTTATTCGATACCAGATCAGTGTTCCAAACTGGTCTGATAGGGACATCCAAACCGTCCAGCATTTCCTCTCTAGCATCCATCATGATCTCACAGTGCCACAGAATGTGCTCGGCCGACTGGTTAGTCCCTCCGCACGCACAGTTGGGGTGAGGGGACAAGGAGAGGGTATGAAGTCTCCCCCTGAACTCCCCATGACCAGACAAAAGTTGGGTTATGTAGTGATCCAGTTTTATAAAGGCCCCTTCCATTCTGATTTTAACTGATGGGAAGAAGGAGAAAGTCCATCTTCCCAAGTTCGCTCTATCCCAACGTTGCTGCCACACCTGTAACGACAAGTCTCTCATTTCACGAAGTAGCCCAGGGAGAGTCCCCGGGCCACCAGGGGTTAGAACAACTCCGTGATGGGTAGCCGGGGTTCCTCTGGTTAGCTTCTGTTTAGTAACAACTTCCCTAATTTCCAGATCGATTGGCAAAATGCCGGCCAGTACAGGCAAAGCGTCCGAAGCTACTGTTCTATACGCACCGGATAGTGCCAGCAAGGGAGTACGTTGTCCTCTCTTGAGAGCCAAGAGTATGAGCGAGTTGTCCAAGCGGTGCTCCCATACAGATGCCCCATATGAGACTTGTGCCACATATACGCACCTGTACAGTGTACGCAGAGCCGGATTACGCAGTCCCCACTCAGCTGTGGAGAGTCTCCTTAGCTTCATGAAAAGAGCCTGAGCCTTACTGGATACATCCTTGACGTGTGCCAGGAAGGAGGACGATCGATCGAGTGTTACACCTAGGTATTTGACTGTTTCAAAAAATCGGATATTGGATTCTCCCATTTTGATTGTGGGGTTTCTCTCTCTGCTGAGAGAGCCCTTCATCAGGAGACCCTTGGTCTTGTGGGGAGCGAAGGTCATTTTATTTATTTCACCCCAGTCCAAAAACATCTGCAAACCTTCACTGCCTTTCTTTTCCACTTCTTTCCTACTGTCCCCTGAGACCAAATACACTTTGTCATCAGCATAGTCGACTGAGATACATCCTTCAGGCAAGGGTAACCTGGAGGAGTCATCGAAGGTTATATTCCACAGGTCAGGTCCAAGGTTAGATCCTTGAGGGCATCCCATATCTGCTTCGCGCTGGATACAGTAATCTCCAAACGAGATCGTGATTGTGCGATCAGCCAAGTAATCGTCAATCATCTTGAACAAGAGTTTGGAGGACTGCCTGTTCTTCACCTTCGTGCGTATCATCGCCCACCGATCGAAGGCACCAGTTATATCGAGGAAAATGGCCACAACATACCTCTTGGGGCAAACCTTCACCCAATCAAGCACATACGACAGGGCGTGCACCGTGGATTTCCCGGGGACGAAACCGAACTGCAAGGGGCTGGCCGGGGATAGAGTGGTGCGTAGACGTTGTTTGATTATTTTCTCCAATATTTTTCCTAGGACTGGTAGAAGTGTAATTGGTCGATACGCCTTAATGTCCGACAATGGCTTATCGTTCCCCTTGGGAATAATCCTGAGCACGCCGCGCTTCCATTCTGTAGGGAAAACCCCTCTCCTCATGCATGTGTCCATCACCTGGAAGAGCTCCTCCTTGGCGTGGACCCAGACTTGCTTCGCAATTACGCCGTTGAGCCTATCATGCCCTGGTGCCTTCTTAGGACCCAAACCCTTAATTATTACCTCAATTTCTGCCTTAGTGACTCTATAGCTGTTATCCTCTTGGGCGAGGTTTCTCGGAGGTAGCCGTGCCAGATTTCTTATCTGTTTGTGGTGGTCACTTTCCCCAATTACTGAGTCTACAGGAACTAACTCACCCAAAAGTGTCTCGAGGGTGGAGGCCACGTCCACAGTCTCAGCGTTCCTCCCATCCAAATTCCCAATTACTGTTGACAAATACCGGTCAGAACCTTTACCGGACTTTTCAAGTGCGCTGTGGATTTCCCACGGGTTGGCGTTTCCCACTTCTTGTACCCAATTATGCCAAGCAGCTCGTTTCGCATGAACGACAGCCCGCTTAAAAGCTGCCCTGGCTACACTAAGGCCGGATCGGAGTGCCATCGTCTCTTCCTCCGTACGACCGGCTCTCCTTGCCGACCCTAGCACCCTGTAGGCTCTCTTGTAGGCCCCCTTCAGCGAAGTCAGCTCAGGTGACCACCACGGCGTCCTAATACTCGTTTTCGGGTTTATTTTGCCCAGAGACGAGTTGGCGGCGGATACTACCGCCCTATTAAAGAAGTTCCCCAAATTATCCGGATCGGTAGCAGCTACATGTTGAAAATCCCTTAACGCATCCCGTAGTGCTGTCCCAAAGTTATCCCAATTCGCCCTTGTGGTGTTGAAATTCCAGGAGGATCTTGGAACCTCTGTTTTACTTACACCAACCGTAAACGTGATTAATCTGTGATCCGAATTAATTTCGCACTCATGGACTGTCCACCTTGATATCCTGGTTGCAACTGACCCAGAGCATAAAGTTAATGTTGCTCTCTCCATGAATGTTTGAAAAGGTAAAAAGTGAACTCTGTTCATTGATAATGCTAAGACCCTGCGCAGCAATCAGGTCTTCTACGGCGTCTGAACGTTCCGTCCTACAATCTGATTTGTCAAACCATAATGGAGAGCGTGCATTAAAGTCACCTCCGATAACGATGTTACGGCCTTTAAGCGCGTTTAATGCGCGCGTCAAACTCAGGATGTGGGGTCCTACCGGGTTCCCATATTTAAAATAGACTGATATCAAATAGATTTCAGTATCACCAAATCTAATACATACACAGGTTTGGTACTCGTTAGAATGACCGTCCAGAAGGAGGGGGCTGATCAATGAAGTGTTGACCAGGACACCCGCCCCCGGAGATCGGCCAACTTCAAGCACCGCACCCGGATAACATATAGGGGTCCTTCCTTGCCAGGTGTACTGCTCCTGTATAAGCATTATGTCAATATTTTGGTCAGACATGACCCGCAGCACCTCCAAAGTGGCCATCCGGGAACGCTGCAGGTTAATCTGGCCTATGGAGAGTGGATTAGCTCGATCCATAGTCGGTCATTTTTATCTGAACTTCAATCGCAGCCATATGAGCAGGGCACATTCTGTCCCCGGTAGCATGGTCCGCCGGCTTCTTGAACCTTGTGCACGTGGCACATACAGCGGGATGTGTCTTCTTGGGGCACTCCTCTATATCATGTCCCAAAGCGGTGCAGTGGCGACAGGTTACCTTTTCTTGTGTGCATGACTTAGTTATATGACCGTATTGGTGACACTTAAAACATCTAGTAGCTCCTGTAAAGTCGCGGGTCCGGCAGGCTGTCCAGCCGAGAAAACACATCCCACTGTCTATCAAGACGCGCCTGGCGTTCGGGTGAACCGTTACTACCATATTCATTGTCGGCACATCACGTCTGCCGAATAGTGAGACCCTGCGCATGGTGCGCATATGATCGTCTAAGGAGAGATCGCATTTGCCCTCCAGGTTGGTACTGTATACTTCTTTGAATAAGTCTTGATCTGCGGATGGGTCCCCTCTAGGCACGTTGTAAATTACAATTTTCGGCAATCTTCCTAATGGGCTGACAATTTTGAGGCCGCTAGCGGCCAGCTTAGCTTCATTTTTCTTAATATTAGCCAGATCCGCCTTGTCTTTTGCCTGAAGAGCCATGCCTGCCCCTCTGATTTTACGTAGACGTACCACTTGGAATCCATCTGATCGGGGATTTATGGTTTTCTCCAAATTTTTCTGAGTTTGCTCTGATGTCATGCCTTCAGGTTTCTCAGGGTAAATAAGAACTGTTAGGGGTTTTGGTGGTACAGGTCGCTCAAACAGGTCGCTCCTGATGATGGACACTGTAACGCTATCCGAAACGTTGGCTAAAGAGGGAGGTAGCGCAACACGGCATAACAACCCAAAAAAATATCAAAAAACCTTTTGGCCGTTAAAATCTAAGCAACGTTTCTTACACATATAAGATCTAAGATCATGTGGACTAATGTAAATTCTTTTCGGGTGCGCTATTCGACTTTGACGCACTATCTGTGCGTCAAAGACGAAACGAATCTCAAGATATACGAAATTTAGAATGATAGTTTTTTTATTCAAGTTCCTGATGGTAAAGTGTTTAGGGCCGCACAAAAAAGCTTGGCGGGCCGCATGCGGCCCGCGGGCTGCAGGTTGAGTATCGTTGACTCTATCCGGACTTTCTAAATCCATTGGTTTTCACCGCAGCGGGAGAGATGGATTCACACGTTCGTCCTGGACATATTGACCTCTGGATTTCTACCCACCCCTCATACTTTATCATTTCCAGAACTTCTTCTCCTTCATTTTCCTTAAAATACCCTCCACACAGCATTCCCTAAGATGACATAGGCCCGGAGGGAAATTATTTTTCTCAGGGCCCCCTGTGCGAAGCTGATGAAAAAAAACAATTTTCGCATTTTATAAATCCAGAATTGGTTCCAAAAAAGCCGGTTTCTCGGAAAATTAATCTCAAAAATTTTTCGCGGAATCCGTATACTGACTGTTCACATATCATGACAGTAACAAACTTTACGGACGAAGATGGTTTGCATACGGCGCGGAGTCAGATACGTACTCGAAGTCGGGTTCTTAAATTTCAATCAACAAGTGATTCGATACGTTTGGTGACTTAGCAGGAGTGCCTAGTTCATGGGGTGAGTTTTGTCCGGATCTTGGTGGTGGATGTATCTGCCTACCAGCTGGTGGCAGGCCGGCTCTGGAGACACTGGTTGAGAGAGATCTTTTGACCTCTCCAGCAGGACTATTGGATCATCGCCTTGCAGCAGAGTGGTAGGGACGGATTCATACTTCCGTCATTCCTGGAGGCGCTGAACCCCAGATTCCTACTCAACTATCATACTTTTTTCCTTCCCAGAACTTCATCTCCTTCCTTTCCGTCCACAGACCATCCTCAAAGATGAGATAGGCCTTTAGGGGAACTATTTTACTCAAAACCTCCTGTGTGGGGCTAATATGAAAAAACCCTAAATAATTTATTAATTTTTGGGAGAGTTGACAGCAAATCTTAAATTATACATACGTACAATAACAAAATAGTTAATTATGTAAATTATGAACTTTCCACTGATGATAGTGCATGATGAAAGTGTGACATTATAAGTGCGTTTTTTTTTAATTAATTTATTTTTTAAGGTAGGGAAGATTGGGAAGGTAGATTGAGTGATCTAGTTTGAGTCGTGTTGTTTAATGAGTTTTCATTGTATGTCGAATAAAGTCAAGTTGAAAATGTCAATGTGGTAATAATTTAAGTTAAATGAATTTGTGGATCTGTCGATATAGGAGTTCTGTTTAGAGTTGGTCTTGGAGAGAGTGGAATGTGGAATGATAGGCGTTGAAGAAGATCAGGACTATCAATTAACTTACGTATGATTTTAAATAACACTACCGATTCCGTTACATTTCTTTGGCAAGTTAATGTCTGTACATTGAAGAACTTTGAAGAGTTTTCATTGCCAACATGAAATCGAAAAGAGCGGAAATTGAGGTACCATAAAAATCATAAAGCATGGCCTGGGTTCCACAACTGAGATGCGTACTCAAGAATACTACGAACATATGAGAAATACAGTATTTTGTATGTAATAAGATCTTTGAATTGTTTACAGTAGGGAATTATGAAACCAAGTGCAGGAGATGCGTTAGGGACTACGTGGTCGATATGTTTATTGAAATTCAGTTTACTTTCAAGTATAACCCCAATGTCTTTACTTTCTAATTTGGCAGAATATTCATGGATAAACACATTTTTATTTCTAGTAAAGTGCATGACGAAGCATTTACAAAAATTTGGATGGTATTTGTTCATTGGGATGCCTTTTAATCTGGCATGAAGTTTAACCAGTCAAAGTTCAGAAGTATACATGCAGCGATGTGCAGTATGCATCAAACAACATTCTTTTGATGTTTGCAACGTTTTTCTGCTGTTTTTGAAGTTTATGCTGCTTATAAAATCAAGTATAAGTTTTTATAATTATCGCCTTTTGAAAAGCGTTGATTCAATTACCATTTAGCCATTAAAGCGTTTTATTGATGGAATATTATGACCAAACGGGTGCATTGATAATAAATGATACACTTTAGATTATTATGGGAAGGAACTTACTCTAAATATTGGTAATTAATTTAGTTTTGGGATTTCGGAAATCACTTGATAAAATCATGGTAAAAACCGATTAGAAATCCCGGTAGATGTCGTCACTTTATTTTTTTAAAAAGCAGTTCACCCTAAAAAGAGTCCTTTGTGCCGAAAAAGTGAAAAAAGATAGTAATAATTTTGAGGATAATATAAGAGAATAGGACAAATTAAATATTGAATTCATTCAAGTCTATGAACTTAAATAAAAAAAACGAGAGAATTGTTGAGAGACAGCAAATACGGAATTCTGAGGGGAGAATGGTGGGTGATTTTAATGAGCAAACGATATATGATTTTGAAAGAAGAATGATTTTTACAATTGAAAAAGACATGGTCAAGAGACTCCTCCCCCACACCGCACTGGCAGAGTGGACTATCGAGGAGGAAGTTGATAATAAATTGAACGAATTTTATGAGGATTTTTATTTTATTATTTTTTTTTCGAAATACTTATTAGCACATCATCGTAAGCTGACGAAAGATCTAGAAATGTGGCCAATGTGCAAGAATTAAGGGATTGAGAAATACGGATGTCTGTAGTAAACACACTTAAATTATCCATAGTAGATTTCTTTTTGCGGAAGCCGTATTGATTTGGAGAGATAATATTGTGATGTTGAACAAACCGTTCTAATCTATTATTTATCAAATTCTCCGCCATCTCATTAAGAGGTAATACCACCGGTGAGAAATATCGACGGTAGGTATTTTCAAAAATTATCGTTGTCGCGCAGCGCTCACAAAAGAACTAGCTATAGATGTGTGGGTGAGACCACGTGAGTGTTTGACTCGAACACCCTCTCGCCCCCTCTGCGTCTCCTGTCTACCTACCGTCTTTCGCGAATCTCATCGCATGTATGTTTCGACTTATTTCGTCGCTAATGAAGTTTTTGACTCGGCGTTAGGGTGTACCGCTCTCCATAGACAGAAAAAAGGGCGCATTATTTTTGAGCGCACGAGGTCTCTAAAGGTGCATATGATTTATAGCTATTCGAAACGTAAAAATAAATAAAATTAGTCTAAACGACCCGAAGTTTAGAAAAAACTATATTTCGTGATTTGGAAAAAATAAAATAATGGTCTTTTGTTTTGTAGCAAACTTACTTTTTATTCAATAACGGCTGTATAAAGAACACAAAACATATTTTGTCCAATATACGTAATCTAGTTGTTAAAAATGTAAACTAACTAACCATCACGCCGTTTCCCCGCAGGGGTAGGCAGAGAGTATGGACCGCCAAACAACTCGATCTTGGCACACACTCCTTGCCTCGTTCACATATAAGTAACTGATTCCCTTGGTCGTGCCATGTCTTCCTCGGGCGTTCCCGACTTCTTCTTTCATTCACATTTACGTCATATATTCTCCTTACACTCCTTTACTCGTTCATTCGCTCTACATGCCCAAACCATCTGAGCGTCCCTTTCTTAATCTTACTCATTACGCTTACATCAGCCTTGCATTCTTCGCGGATCTCCACATTTTTCACACGATAGTACATGGTTTTACCACATATACGCCTCAGGGATCTCATTTCTACAGCATACAGTCTACTTTCATCCTTCCTCTGTCAGTTCCATGCCTCACTGCAATACATCAGGGTAGGTACCAGCACTCAATTATGGACGGCTACCTTCGCTTCTTTTGACAGTTTTTTGTTGGCGCCAAAGGCGTTCGTCCTCCATTAATAAAATTGCCTGCATTTACCCTTCTTTCGATATCTCTGTCAAAACTACCATCTCTCGTAAACATACTTCCCAAGTACACAAACTCACCCACCTGCTCCAAATACTCATCATTCACAACTATGTTGCACATTGTTTTCATACTATCTCTTTCAAATACCATGACTTTAGATTTACTTACATTCATCATTAACTCATTCTTCATACATACTTCGACCATCCTAGACACGAGAGACTGTTAAAAATGTAAAAGGGAAAAATAACACGTTTTCTGGATAAAACTAAGATACTAAACAATAATGTACACCAACTGTACTGAATATCCAGGCACTTCCCCACTTTCCTCTTCCTCACTTCCTTCCGCTCCCCATTATCTTCAGCCTCACAACATACCCTAATTGTGGATGCCATAGTCTCACTGGCTCTTGTGCGGTATTCACATAAAAAACAACATTTTTTAACAAAATATAACAAATAAAATATAACGGTTGGATAAAACTGAATGTTAACGTAGTTTAAAGGCAGTGATTACTTAAAATCTTGCTTCGAATTCAAATTTAACATTATATTTATTGAATGTAGTTTGGCGCTATTATAACCTTTTCAAGCATTATAGCCAGCGACCGAAGGAGATACACACATCTTTCCACATTTTTTTTTCATTAGCTCCACATATGGGATCCTTAGGAAAAAAAACCCTCAGGGCCTATGTCATCTTTGGGGACGCTGTGTAGGGGTCCTTACAGGGAAAGGAAGGAGAGGAAGTTCTGGGAAGGGAGGTATCTGTCAATGGGTCTAAGGGTGACAGAAGTATGAATCCAACCCTCCCATTAAGGTGCAACGCAATGGATCGAGAGAGTCCGTGTGGAGATGTCAAAAGGTCTCCTTCGACCAGTCTCTCCCGATCCGGCCCGCCACGCAGAAGGTGGGCAAATGCA
Source organism: Limnephilus marmoratus (assembly GCA_917880885.1). Classification (NCBI taxonomy): domain Eukaryota; kingdom Metazoa; phylum Arthropoda; class Insecta; order Trichoptera; family Limnephilidae; genus Limnephilus; species Limnephilus marmoratus. The sequence goes on along the minus strand of OU862921.1, from coordinate 18,367,983 downwards.
GAGACGTAGCGAATTACATGGGGAGACCTATGGCAGGGGTCTTGGTTATCCAATTCACGGGGCGGCGGAATCCATATCCGCCTCCATGAATACAAAGAACATCCAAGGCCATAATCCTGGTAAATACGCGAAGCACTTTGTAATAATAATAATAATAACATTATATTTATATAGCGCTGTTTTGTGACATTTCACTTCAAGTGCGCTTAACTATAATAAATTTAAAAAATAATCCTACAGTCAGGGCCGGATCTACGAAATCTAGCGCCCTGTGCAGTAGGTACCGATGGCGCCCCCCCCCCCCCCTACATTTTAATTTGGATTAAAAATTCGTTCACCCCAATTTTTTTTTAATTAAATTTTTTTTTAACACTAATTTATAAAATAAAATCAAGACATATAAAGGGTGTAACCCTATCTAAAGTTTTCGAATAAATAAGCCACGATCTATGTAATTCTTCTCCATTAGGCAGTTTCTTGTAATAATACTTAGTATTAAATTTACGCTTGTTCGTAATAGGAAAATCAAAACCTTTCAATTGTACACGACCTTCCTGAACTAATAAATGGAATTTTGAGATAACTTTGGCCAGCATCCGGGATCTTTCAATTCAAGCTCTGAAAAAGAATTAAATTTAAACTGCTATCAGTAACGTTATTTTTATCTTCTAATAATTCGACCGGAGGAATTTGTGCGATAGATATCTGTTATATATATTTATAGATGTACTCGGGACCATTGTAACGTCATTGCGCGGGACATCATTTTTTATCGGTGCTGGAGAAATTGGAAAAAAAAAATCCCAATGGAAACGAGTTTTTTTATGTCATTATGCTCTTTAATTCTACGTTTTAGATTCTGCGAGCCTGAAAGTTTTTTTTAATTATTGTTCTATTCATTGTAATCCACAATCCACAACCTCTAACAACCAATAGAAATTTAGTTATAAATTATAAAATCTAATAATATAACCTCAAATTTGTACCTTGCATTTCCATTTCCCCTGTGTTCTGTGTTGAGCGAACAAACACCAGTATCTATGGTATCAATGGCTTACGAAAGACGCTTACACTGATTATTACTGACTGTAAAATAACAAATCTAATAGAAATTAATTATAGGTACTTTTTACGAACTTCAACTGTCAATGTCAAATCAATTATGGAACTGTCAACTGTTGCAATCCGTGCGATGTTTATGCTAATGGAATTTACTGAAGATTTCATAAGAAAATGGTCATTAACTACCTTTTCCTAGAGACTTAAATCGTACAAAAGCATTTTGAAAGGCGCAGTCGGTTTGTTTGTTCTCTTGAATAAAAGTACGGCGCTGTGATTGGTTATTGAATTGGATCTTACCCATTCGTCGTAAAAGACGGTAAAAAATATATGGAAAAATAGATCTTACGTTTAAACTAAATATATGGAATTTGTAAAAAAATTCTGTAACTGACTATAAATTCGTAAACCGTTGAATACAAACCAGATGCGTGCGCAGTCTGTATCTTTGGAAAGTGTTGGTAGAGCGTAATAATTATTTCGTACTATGGGTAATTTTTAAACGATTCATGGAATATTATAACAAATTTTTAATACAATATTTATTTTCTCACGGCGCCCCTTCGGAGTTGGCGCCAATTTTTGTTGCACGTTTTTGAACGTATGGCAGATCCGGCGCTGCCTACAGTGCTCCTTATAATATTGAGAAAATAATAAAAGAATATTGAGTATTTACAAAACAATGAAAGAAGAACAAAATTAACAAAGATAGTGCTGTTATAGCACACACGGGACAATAATAATAATAGACAATAGCGGTGGTATTGTAACACAGGACACAACAAGAACTTTAAACCTAAATATAAAATACTAACAGAAAGGCAGTTTGGGTTCAGAAATGAGAAATATTCTGACATAAATTCGGATATTAAACATAAAATAAAAATGCAATTATGAGGAAACCGAAACCAAACAATCACGGGAAACTTGAGAACATGGCTTATTATTATTACGTATATTGGAGAGATGTTAAGATTCATGAATGGTATGATTTTTTAAATAATTTTGTTTTTAAAGCCAGTTTAAATTCAGCTAAAGTCTGGATATTAGTAAGAGCTGAGGGAAGTTTATTCCAAATTTGACGACCTCCGTAGCCCAGTGGGTAAGACTCTTGACTCACAGTCCGGAGGTCGCGGGTTCGAACCCGGCATGCGCAAATAAATTTTATTTGATTAATTTGTGTTATTTCACAATTAATTAATTTAAAATATTATATAGTATATTTGTGGCATGTTCCAGATTGGAAGATACTATCAGTATCGCCCTGGTGTAAGACCACCATTCAGAATTGAAACGTTGCTTAAAAATGGCTTTAGCCGTGTTTGGTGACCAGATCTGAATAGCCAGGTACTTCCCAACCTTCCTCTTCCCCACCTCCTTCCCCTCCCCACTACCTTCAGCCTCACAACATACCCCAATTGGGGATGCCATAGTCTCACTGGCTCCAGATGAGAGCAGTTGAGATTCTTGTGCGGTATTCACTGTAAAAAAAAAAAAAAATGAGAGTAATTAGTAACATCTAGATCTGCTGACCTTAGAGTAAGCTGTCTCTCGCTTAAGTTTTGTCGGACACATAGTTCCAATATATAAGCTGGCGCCATTCCTTGCAATATTTTGAAGGTCAAGCAGATCTTGAAAGATCTTGATTATAGAAAGAAAACACCTTCGAATGAGAATATGGGAAGATATTGGAAAAGAACACTAACGTTTAACGAAAACACGAATGGAAAGAGGAAAAAAGGAATGGTCAATTGGAATTATATAACAGATATGCCACCTGAATTGTTTAAAATGAAAAAAGAGGAATTTTGCCATGAATTATCTTCACAGAATAATGAAAAACTCGAAAAGAATACGGTGGGTCAAAGTGATGATAATTTTTAAGCAATAGAAACTTTGGAAAAATATGTGAGCTGCGGGCAAAAACTTCAGTTGCTAGAGTATTAAACATGTTACAGCACTAGCAATTTCAAGGAAATATGCAACAAATTATGTAAAATAAAATGAAAACCAAGTAATAAAGCAATTTACAAAAGAAACCGGATTACATGTGCCTGTGGACAGTGTAACGATGAAAACAAAAACTTTTAAGCGGCAAGTCCGGTTGACCTAATCGGTAAGGATACTATAATTGAAGTTAAACGCTTCTTCAAACTTTGCAAATACACTTTGTGGCGTCATTTTTAATTAAATGAGAACAAATAACTTTGTAAAAATAGCACGATGTAATCAATATTATCAACATGTTTCAAAAACAGAGTATTCTTCGTCAGAATAGGATTAATACTAAAAGTCAAACAAATATGGACACATAAGAATTATAGACAAAATATTAAAGGGAGAAGCTTTTTATCGAAAGACAACGACGTTCGAATGAGACAACACAGAGGTGTCGAAAAAGAAAACTAAGGTATAACGGTTATCCAATAAATGGTTCCCGGGGCGATGGTACCTATAACGCCTCCCAAATTGAAAATTTATTATAGTACTTGACATAAACAATTTTAATTTGGCTCAATTTTAGTATGAAAGCTCGATCAGTATTGGTATACCGCGATGAGTCACTAAACAGAAAAAAAAAACGAATAAAAATATCGATTACTCGGGCAAGGACAACACTAGTCTACCGATAAAATTCGTTACATCACTACTTCGCTTTATATGTATGTATTTGTCAAAACCCTCGTTCCCCGGCCCCCTCAGGAGAAATGAGCGAAAGGGACACCTGCACGTCGGGCCGAAAATACCTAAATAAAATCTTCGAAATCGATGTTTTGTATTCCCCATTTTTCTTCTCCAAAACTGGACGGATTTAAAAATTTTTTTTCACTCACTGTATTAAAAGAAAATATTCTATGTCCATACGTTTTGCTTTTTTTCAAAATACATTGTTTAGTTTGTATACTGAACGTTTTTTGACGGCGTTTAAATTAGGCAATTTTATTAATTTTTGGAAGGTCCTAACTTCTATAAGAAGTAAATTATCAAAAAAAGCAAAACGTACCGACACGCTAGTGGTCGATATCTATATTATGTAAAAAAAAATTTGCTCTAGGGTCAAAATCCAGAGAGATAAACGGGGAATACGTTTGTATGGAAAAACGCCGCTTGTATTTCCTCTTAAACACGACGAAAGAGCAATAGGATGAGATTTCAGATGGATTTTTCCCCAGTTTTAAAACCGGGAGGATTTTTTGAACTTTCCAGATATCCTGAATAAATCCTGTTTCAAACATGTTATTAATTAAGTATAAGAAATATTCGAACGCCATGTCAGAGAACGCTTTAATAAAGCTATATAATATTCAATTAAGACCTGGAGAAGAGTCTGAAAGGAATTAGTTACTCGTTTTAATTCACTAACTGAGAGGAGAGTCCAACCAGTTAGAATGAGATGGATTTGTAGCGGTTACTTAACCCGCTCTGCTAAAACCATCGCAGCGCCACTGGTTAATGATCACACCAAAAATAAATATCTAGGTGCGAGCCGCTGCCGGCACTGTAAGTACGTCTAACGCCTTGTAACAATTAACGCGGCAACCTACTGGAAAGTTCCCGACTGCACAATACTTTATCAACACAGCGACTCGACTGTTCTCGAACGTTCTCACCTTAGGCGCGGCGGTCGAATTTCACACGCCGTTCTCGAAACTACTTGCCCGACCGGCAGAGTATAAAAGCCAGCGCAGCCGCATGCAGCTCAGTCTCAAGTCTAGTCTCCAGTCACACATACAGTAATACAGTGTATACCTTATCAGTTATCAGTGAATTCGCTCCAGTGCGGTATCGGCTGAACGGCCAGCCCCGGCGACTCAAAGCCGGCACCTGTGCCCGTTGCGCCCGCAGCCTTCGAGGACCCATCATCTCGCAGCTAACATGGTCCACCGCACCATCAGCTTTGGAGAATCCTTTACCCGCGACTACAAGGCCCGCCGCGTCTTCTGTCAAGGGTGCAGCAACATCTCAGGCATATCGAAGCCCGTCGCGCTTCGCTGCCACTGAGACTTTCTCCTCACAAGGTTTACCGCTGTCCACCTCCGCGATTCAAAGCGTCGAGTGACATTCTGGACGTCATGGTCTTCTCCACCACCTCGGTGCAGCGCTACATGCTGGTGACATGCAGACCCGTGGTCTGCTCCACCACAGCATCTTCGACCATCATCATCAATCACTGCCAACATCACTTATGACTTGCACTCACCACTACTCGTGTCAACAACATCTGACTGTTTGCTACGTAGCTCTCCAATAAAGACTTCGACTCACTACATCGACTAACGCCTTTCATTTCTCTCTCGTCCCGTCTCTACCGATACGGCCTGCTCCCTCAGATTTTTTTAAATTGGTCTAAACAGATGATTGGGATGATTCAGGAGACAAAATTTCACAGAATTTTTGCCATCCAGAACCCTTTTTTGTTTCAAAATACGTTTAGTTTCATGACTGTGTACGTTATACTGATAAGTCATTTTCATTAGACATACATTTCCGGAATATAGAAATTTCTTCTTTTCTAGAGTTAACGGAATGAGTGCATTCTTCATCCCACCATGGAGTCGAATATTTTATTTTAATGTTAACATTACGCTTTGGAATGGATTTTTCTGCTGCTTTTATTACTATACTAGGAAATAATTCACACTGTATTCTGATGTTTTCAAGGAAAGTTTTTTTCAAGTGAACAAGGGAGTCTAATTCGGAAAAGAAAGTTCTCCATTTCTGGTCTTTCGTTTTAAATTTAAAATTATTGTTTACAGTAAAAGAATGCGAAGTGGTTAGATGGTGGAAGAGAATTAGGATTGTGAAATGGTCACTAGAATGGGGGTCTTTAAGAATGTTCCAAAAACATTTAGATATCACTGAAGATGAACAAATTGACAAATCAACAGCACTTTTCCTTTGATGAGGAAGGGAGAATCGAGATGGGGATCCATTATTTAAAACACACATATTATAGGTATCAATAAAGTTTAGTAGATTACGGCCAGAATGGTTTGTTAATTCGCTATTCCAAGTAGGAGAATGAGCATTAAGGTCACCCAGTAGCGGGGGACGAAACTGAAAAATAAATGATGACCAGACTTCTTCTATTCCACTGGAGTATTTTGTTCAGTTTCAGTTTCGGAGACATTGGGAAGAGATAAGAGTAAAGATTTAACATAATCGGCAGCGCTGGACGGTACATTAATGTTGTTAGAAAGAATAGAAATAACGAGGGTAATTAAAGCCTGAATAAAAGAAGAATTTTCAGTCATAACTTTAGGAAAAATAGAGGAAGAGGGATAAATTTTTAACGCACTCCCTTTGAGCGCCTGAGAATTATTATTCCCATTAGGTTTAAACAAAAGTTCATTATGTTGTTTTTTGTCAATGAAAGGAATAAATTTCAGTTTTGGTTTTAATTGTTTGCAAATCGTTTCTCTGTGAGACGATGATAGAGGCGGTTTATAGGGAGTGAATTGAAAGGGAGATGAGGAGGATGTCGTCTCCGCAAAAGATTTTTTCGCGGGTGAAAATAATTTTGATGCCTGAAAGTAAGAAATATTGTCTGAAGCCATAGTTTGTTAAATATTCTTCTGTTTAGTCGATTCTGGACAGGCCAAACTAACCGCAGTTCTTATTCTTCTTTCATATGGTGGGGGGGGGGTCAGAGGGGGACATCTAGGACTGCGAGCCAGTCTAGGGCCTCAGGCGTTGCCCTGTGGATCTCATCAATCCCGCCGGGGAATGAATGGAGCGGGCATTCGTTGACCACACTGCACCGCATTCACACATCGCCTACTCTTTAAGGCCCCATCTATGCATCATGTGAGCACAACAACGGGTATGGGAGCACTTTAGTCTATAGAATTTGCGAGGCAATGAGAACCCAGGCTGTCTCTCAGTGGGGTCTTGAACGAGATAGGCGTTTTTGACGTTGGCCGATTGCCACTCAAGCTTCCACCTATCTTCTGGGGTGAGAGGTGTTCGAAGGAGTCTTTCTCCTTCCGTCCAGAACGGTTTTCGAGACTTCAAGCGGCATGCCGAGTGAGAAACGACACTAACGAAACTAACCGCAGTGTGATTGCCTTTACAATTAATGCAAGTTGGATCATTAGATGAATTTTGGCAATGGTCAAAAGGATGATCTACTCCTCAATAGAGACAACGAGGAGGGGAAAGACATAGCGGTTTAGAATGTCCAAACCGGCACCAATTAAAACACTGGATGGTTGGGAATTTATAAACTTCAACCTGAAGTTTGACCCTCAAACGTTATGACAACTGATTGTGACAGTTTCCAAATGGTGGATCCACTAGATGTCACCGATTTGCGTGGTTGAATCATGTGTTAAGTATTATAGTTTTTCATATTTTAAAGGAAACTTTCTAACACTGCATAAATATATGTCCCACAGTAATACATAAGTGCACAAAAATACTCTACAACTACCGTGTGCTAAAAGGCGCGAAAATACCCAGTATAAAATAAATAGTTTTAAGCTTAGAGGTTTTCCAAGAATCACACCAAGGCAAGGTGAAACACGTTGTACCAAATATTATTATTTTGCGAAAAGGTAAACGTTCTTTGACGGCCGCGCCGTTCTAAAACTCGCTAAATACTCGCTGGGAAATAATACAAGTAAAGCTCCATTTAATAATTTCACTGCTTGTGCTTTCTAGTATGTTAGAAGAAAAGTGTATACCTTTAAGACGATCACTTTTGAAAAATTAATTAAACGTACAAAAGATACGTTAGTTATTTCATATGACATAAAACCAATGCCTGATAGTTCTCTATAGTAGACTGCTAGCCTCGCTTCTTTGGTCTTTTTATTTTGAACACTTTTATGATAATAAATATACAAATATACGAGAAAGTGGGTATATATGCGCTATTGAAATAAAACGTTCCTGTATGGAAAGAAGAGGATAAAGAAGAATCAATGAAATAACTATTTTCGATTAATTCACGAATCGGCTTACATGCACAATCGACTGTTAGTAGGGAATCAAAATCTCGCGAGATTGGGGCTCAAGCGAGATCCCGCGAGTTTATGAATAACAATACTGCGAGATCTCGCCAATTTCGAGATCTCGCGAGATTATCAGTTTTGTATGTTTTTTTGTAAATAATCACAATATTTGAAAAAATTAGGAATAATAAATAAGTATAATTATATAAGATAAACATTTATTTTCACGAATTTTTCGATAGACTTTTATGCATCAAACATTGTTTGACGAATTTGTCTATAATTTTTTAATAAACGAACGAGATTGCATTCCCTAACCGTTACCAGACTCCTTTTGCAGGCGAATTTTACCTATAAAATTCGTGATGTTACAAGACATACCAATATTTTTGACTTCTGCATTCCTCTTAAAATATAAGTACTATTAGAAAAATTTCCAGTACAAAAATATCAACCTCAAATTACGAGATATTATTTTCCACGGAAGTAAAATACGTTTTTTTCTTCTTAACCATTAAAAAATCGGGAATTTAATATTAGTTTAATAAAATCCTAATGATTGGAATATTTTTAAACGAACCCTAAAATTAAAAACTGTTTTTGAAAGGTGATGAAATACGCTTTCAGTTTGTAATAATTATGTATTTTTTTAAAATATAAATATTTTGGATGCAAACTTTAAAATGTTTTAAAAATGGCTCATCTTAAGTTTTTTCTAACTAAAATAAAAAAAACACATTCGTTAAGTGAATTACACACTCTATAATCACCTCATTATTTTTTTCGTTCTTAAAAATAAAATAAAGATAACTTCTTTAATTTAAAAAACTTAAGATCTTTGAAAGTTCACAAAGATACAGAATTTTTTTACAAATTGCGGTTGGAAACTTTTATTTTATAAAGAAGTATATTTTAATCATTTTGTGGTTAAGTTTTAGATTTGAATATATAGCGTGTTGTTTTCTCTTTCCAATATCGTTTAAATCAGAGGTTCCCAAACTTATTTTTCTCGTTGACCCCTTTTAAAAATTTACTGATTTCGGTGGACCCCCTGCGGCTACATTTCTATTATATTCCCAAAACTCGTCAAAAAATGTGAAGATTGGATCTAACGATGGAAATTTGCACCGCGCCTGAGTTGCAACCAAAGATATTCAAATACAGAAGAGATATGCTATGGTGTCCGCGCAACTGTCGCCGGACTACGCCCTAATTAGAGTAGTTTTCATACAAAAAGAATTTGTTCCATCGTTGATTTTTGAAAATGTGCATTAATATAGGTTAACAATATATGTTGAATAAGGAAAGAATTCGTTCATTTTTCGTTTGGTTTATTCGTTAATTATTTGTTCTTTTAGTTTATTTGTTAATTGGTAAATAATATCGGCGACACCCGGAAGCGCAGACCCACATAGTAAAAACAGCAGATAGCACATCTACTTATATTTCAATATCTTTGGTTGCAACCCTAAATTCGGAGTGGTATAAATAAAAATAAAAATGTGTATTTTCTTGTGTTTTATTTATTAAAATAATATGATTACAGACTTAGGAGGGAAATACATGTAGATGACTCAAAAAATGTTAACTTTAGATCGTATATCTCACTATGATAATAAGGGAGACAACAATTTCTATGAGACCTATGTGAGCTGGGACAAATATGGTCTTCTATGATTAAACGGGTTTTAAGTAATAGAGAAATTCATGATTTCGTAGCTCGCTCAGTACTGGATATAAAAGCCCCTGCAAGAACATAAAGTATTTGCCGTATCCGTGAACGAGCCTCTCCCGGACGGAAGGTGCGGCAATAGATCCTTCAAAACGCTTTCAGACGGGTTTCTTTATTCGTTTGCTTTCTCGATTCGCTATTGAAACATCTGAACTTTTTAAATTCTTCTAGAAATTGAATGGTGAAGAATATGTTACACTTAAAAATGAAATCACGAATTGACAGCCATTCATTGAAACACAGGTAGAACGGAAATATACCATTCCTAATTGTAGATAGATATTTCTCTGATCTATGACAAGATATTTTCGTTATTTATTTTTGGAATGTGATGCCGTATTGTGCTTCTTCTACGTAGCGAAACTCGTCTTAACATCCCAAAATTAAAAAAACGAAAATACTTTCGGCCATAAAAATTTAAAATCATTAGGTACAAGTTAGGTTGTTTTTTTTAAATTCAAAATAAACCATGTTTATTGTTTAAGGCGGTACACAACCGTAATAATTTATGTTTGTTCAAAACTCAAATTTTAATCGTTTCCAGCGAATTCGTAACCATAATAACTTTTTATTTCCATGCCGCACAAGGAATGCGAGTTATTTATATTTTAGATTAATTAAAACAGTACCTTACCATTAATATATTTTACGTATAACGTTTTTAAAACTTTATAACCCGTTTTTCAACTATAAAGTTAGCGGTAAGCACCAGATTTTATTTTTCTAGACGATGAATTAATAACTTCGGGATGACAACATTGAGACACATTTTATATATTAGTAACATGTTCTTCAGAATTAATTAAAATGAACGCGGCAGAAAGGTCGAATCTCCAGGCCTGCTAAGGTGAATTGGACCGTACGTTCGTACAATACTCCGTGTCGCGGCGTATATTTGTTTACAAGCTTTCTTCACTTACGTCGTTAAGATTCCCATATTATTTGTCTTCTTCTTCTTTTTTTTGATAGGGCAAATTCCACAGTAGGTTCGTCCAATACACGTGTTGCGAGTCACAATTTGTATTAATGGCTTCGTAACTTACGTCGTTAAGATTCTGAATATATTTTAGGGTATATTTTAACATGTATCGTAAGCAACGCTTATTCATCAGGGTTTACTTACATCATAATATTTTAAGTAAATCATATTTTACTTATATGGTATTTAAAGTAAACCCTGATGAATATATTATGAAAATATTATGATGTAAGTAAACCCTGATGAAGTAAGCTTATTACTTACGAAACATATTGGTTTTTTAAACAATACAAGTGGTTAAAACCAAGTATTCTATTTTGAATTAAAATGGTGCCACGAAATAAGTTTGCTGTGTTTGAATAAATGTTTTTTTTGGTGTAATGTGTTGTGAGGCTGAAGTTAGAGTATCCAGGGGCTGGCGACTATATTGAAGATACTGGTTAGATCAGTGTTTAGCGATTTTGACAATAATTCCAAAAAATTGTGTGAAATATCCACATAGAGACATGATATGTTATTGTTGGAAGATACTGAATACTGATACTATTAAAATACATATATTCATGTTTTAATTTCATTTATTTTTATTTTATTTATATTATTCGCCCGTACGGGCCTTTATAAATATCTAATGAATAATAATTTAGTGGAACAGTAATCATGAAGCAAAATTTACTGTTGAAATTATGTAAAACCCATGCTGAAGAATAATATTTCTAACATTAATATTTATTTATGTGAGACGTTTTGGTAGCCTTATTGTAACTATATTCCGTGCAGTTGAACTCGTCTACCATTTCTGAGAAAGTATTGCCAACTGCATGCAATCTAGGTACAAAGTTTTTTTAAAGAAAGACAAACATTTCCAGGTAAACATATTTAAAATTTCATCTTAAATTTTTTTATTTAGTAAGTATTTGTATTATATATTTTACATTAACTAATAGTTGTTTTTTTTTTTTTTTTTTTTCAATTATTTCTGGCTTTCACCCTTCAAGGGTGTTCTAGGCCATCATTTATAATTACAGAGAAAGGAAAGGTGAATTTATATATTAATTTTATTTAAATGTGCAAATTTCAGAATTTTATGGAAGATTGGAGTAGAGTTCAGACTTAGAAGAGATGAGATGTTGAATGGAGGAGAGGCAATTTTTGATAACGCTTGATAGAAGAGAGGATATTTATTTAGAGAGGGACAATCAAAAAATATGTGATCTAAAGTTCCCACATCTAGACCACAGAACGTACAATCTGGGGAGTCAAGCACATGAATTTTATAAAGGTGAGAAGGAACGGAACAATGTCCGATTCTCATACGAATAAGTAAGGAGATTTCTTTTTTGGAAAAATGGGGGAATTTTTGAAACCACGGTTTTGATGGGATAGTCCTTTGTATTGAGGCGTAGCGGGCACCCTTGGATTGACTAGCAATGTTCCAATACTCTGTCCAAACATTGCGGGATCTATCTTTGATGATGGAAAAAATATCAGACAGGGGAATATGGTTTACGAGGGTAACGGTAGGGTTAGACGCTCCTTGTTTTGCCAAGGAATCAGCAATATCGTTACCCACTATGCCAACATGTCCAGGAATCCAAATCAGAGTGACAGTTTTTCCAGAGCTTTGAATGGAGGTTATCAATACTCGAATAAGACATACAAAGTGATCATCAGGATGAAGAAGAGGACTTGTTTTAAGTTTTTGGAGGGAACTGAGAGAGTCAGAGAGAACAAGAGAATGTTCAAAATTATTTTTTATTATATATTTGAGAGATTCAATAATCGCAATGCACTCGGCAGAAAATATTGAAAATTGGTTTGAAATTGAATAAAATATTCTTTCATTAGAATTATTGTGGTAAACGTTAATACCAATACCACAGTTAGGAGAGTCCGGAGATTTGGAGCCATCAGTAAATAAAAGAGAAGAGTTGGGCCATTTAGAAGAAATAATGTCATTGAACATATTATTGACAGTACGGGCTGGGAGATTGGAATGAATTTTAAGGATGCCGATCCCTTCTAAAATCGTTGGGGATAGGGTGACGTGACTATATTTTAATTTGTACAAAGGAAGAAGATCATTTTTGATAATTTGAAGCTCTGAGAGAGAGCGAAAATTTTTACAGATGGCAGGGAGAGGTTTAGTTCGAGCTCTGATTGTAGATGAATGTGTTGAGTCGTTGAACAACGAGACTCTGGGAATAATCTGATGACTTTTAGAATTTAAACATTTAAGAACAAATTTGTCAGCAAATAATTGACGCCTTAAATAAAGAGGAGGATCAGAACATTCTACTTGAAGGGAATTGATGGGCGACAATTGCATCGCGCCAGTTATTATTCGCAATGACTTAGATTGAATTTTGTCTAATTTACTGAGTGCATTTTTGGATGCAGTACTAAAAAGTGGGCAGGCATAGTCGAGATGACTTCGAATAAGTGCATTGTAGAGCAACTTAATGCAGATAGGATGAGCACCCCACCAAACGCCAGTCAATGATCTGATAATATTTAAATTTTTTTCACATTTAGTAACTATATTATTAATGTGGGAAGACCATTTAAGTTTCCTATCAAATGTTACTCCCAAAAATTTTACTTCGGAAGCATTGGGGATTGGAGAGTTTTTAAATAAAATTTGAACAGGGGGGTTATTATGACGATTTGAGAAGGTAACACACTGACTCTTTTGTACTGAAAGTTCAAGACCATTTAAAGTAAGCCATGTGCATAGGGCATCCATGGCTTCATTAAGATATTTGACAGCGGAAGGAATGATTTTGGATGATAAGAAGAAAGCTATGTCATCTGCGAACTCAACAACTTTTACTTGAGGGGGAATGGTGACATGCATATCGTGTGTGTATATATTATACAGTAAGGGGGATAATACATCGCCTTGGGGTAAACCCTTCCAAATTGACCTACTCTGAGGAGTAACATCTGGTAGCTCAATGAAAATTTTCCTATCGAGAAAAAGATTAATAATAGATTGGACAAACATGAGGGGTAAGCCAAGGCCTAAAAGTTTTTTTTTAAGAATTGGGATGGAAACATTGTCAAAGGCGCCTTCTATGTCTATAAAGACTGCAAGACATACTTCTTTGTTAGAAATGGATAAATTAATATCAGTGCTGATGATGGCGAGGTTATCTTGTGTAGATTTCTTTTTCCTAAATCCAAATTGGGATGGAGAGAGAAGATGATTACTCTCGACAAAAAATTCTAACCGGTTTTTAATTAATTTTTCATAAATTTTACTAAGGGTGGATGAAAGAGCAATTGGCCTATAGTTGGATCCAGAATTGGGTGATTTGTTTAATTTTAGAATTGGGATGATTATTTGAGAACTCCAGTCATCAGGTATTATGCCAGTCTGGAAGATTTTATTTAAGATGCTTAAAAAGTGATTTAGAACATTATCATTACTATTTTTGATAATGCTATAAGGTATACCATCTCTGCCTGGAGATGAGTCCTTGACTGTTGATAAACAATTTTTTAATTCAATTAAAGTGAATGGAGAGTCAAGCCAATGATCAGACATAGGAGTGTTGTGGATTGGAGTTATTTCATCTAAGTTAGGTACAGAAGGGGGGGCAATTTTGTCCAAGAACTCGTCTATCCATTTAGAATGAGAAGCTCGAGGAGATGTTGGACTGAAGGAGGATCGAAATCTTCGAATCATAGACCAAACTTCCGAAATTGGAGTGTTCGGAGATACTGAACTGCAGAAGTTGTACCACCCGGATTTTTTTTTTGACCTCAATACCCTTTTGGCATTGGCTTCGGCATTTTTGTATATGAGATAGTTCTCCATAGTCATATTGTGACGATAGGAAAGAGATTTAGCTTTCCGAATTCTCACTACTTTGGAACATTCCTCATCCCACCAGGGAGATGGAGGAAGTTTTGTGAGAGATTTGGTTTTAGGGGGAGGATTTGATTTATTGATTGCAGTTACGAGCATTGATTTGAAGTTATCGTAGTCATCTTTGACAGATAATGTATCGGTATAGGATAAATTTTGTATAAACTTATCCATATGTGAGTTAAATTCGTCCCATTTGGTGTGTTTTGTTTTAATCTTTGTCGAAATATGGGCCTTGTCTGAATGGAAAGAAGTTTGATAAGTGATGGTGATCGGGAAATGATCACTGGAGCAGGGTTTCGGGGGACACCACCCACGAGGAGAGAGGTGCCAGATTAATAGAGCATATGGAGAGATCCACTGCACTGGGGTTTGTGTTGGGGCGAGAGATTCTAGTAGGAGATCCGTCATTCAAAAGAAAAAGGTTGGATTCATCTAGGAAATCCATCACACTTCGACCGTCTCGATCACAGAAAGCAGAACCCCAGACGGGGGAATGGGCATTAAAATCACCCAATAAATAGAAAGGAGGGCTTAGTTGACGGACAATTTGCAACCACGCTTGTTTATTGAAGTGCGATGTTGGGGGAAGATAGATAGAAACAAAGGAAGTGTCCTTTATTTTAGCTGCAACCATTTGAAAGTCAGCATTGGGGGGTTTGATATTATTTATTGGGAAAAACGGAAGGGATTTTTTAATAAAAAGGGCAGCACCACCGCCCGTACCTTCCAGGCGATCATCACGGAGACAGGAGTACCCTCCCACATTAAAGTGGGTGGATGGAGTAAACCATGTCTCCGAGACAGCAGCCACAGAAACAAGGTTTGAATTTAATAGGTTAAGAAGGTTTGATTTGTTAGAAATAGCACTGCGGCTATTCCACTGAAGAATTCTGACATCTTGAAGAGCCATTTTGAATAAATGATCTTAATGTGGAAATAATAGAAGCAGCGTTGGACGGTAGATTAGTTTGTGAAGAAATTAGGTCAATTAGAAGCATAATAAGAGTTTGAATAAATGAAGAATTATCTTGGGAGAGTTGTTCAGAAAGCTTTTGATAGTTTGTTGAAGATGAATTATAATTGTTTGCGCACCCATTTGTGGCGTGTGAAAGAGGAGAACCATTGGGATTTAAGAGAAGTGAGTTGTGTTGTTGCTGATCGTATCCACGAGCCTGTTTAGAGATAGGGTTTTTGTATGTGAATTTTGTTGAACGGGAAGATGTTGAGGAGGAGGCGAGAGGGTTGGATGAAGAATTACTGGCTAAAACCTCGGAAAATGATTTTTTGACAGGCGGGAATAATTTAGAAGCCTGCAGAAAAGACAAGTTCTCAGAGGCCATAGAAATTTTTATATTTTTTTGGCGAGATTGTTCGGGGCAAGAAGAGTTAATGGCGGAATGAGTGCCTAAGCAGTTAAAACATTTAGGTGAAGAGAGAGAAGAACATTGGTCAGCCGAGTGGTTTTCTCCACATTTGAAACATCTGGGAGGGGATCTGCATGCAGCTTTGGTATGACCAAAACGGCAGCAGTTGAAATATTGAGTGGTGGGATAAGTGTACATTTCAACTGGTAAGGAGTTGAAAAATAAATAAATATGGGAGGGAAGAGATTGTCCTTCGAATGTGATGACGACAGATTGGGAGGGCTTCCAGAAAACGATGCCCTCAGAGGTGTCCTTATAATTTAGCCTCCTGGCTTTTATGGGATTGCCGATGTGTTGGGGGGTTGAAAGTGAGGATAGGATTTCTGGAATGGACAGATCGGTCGAGATACCCCTGACCAGGCCCATTCGAGTGACATTGAAAGTTGGGATGTACGCCTTGAATTTAGAATTAGATGAAATAAATATATTTTTGATAAAATTGTTGGCGGCTGAACCTGACAGGAATTCAACAGAGATTCGGAAGCGACCCTCGGCTTTAACACCTCCAGGTTTAATCGAAAGGTTCTTGTTATTTGAAAGAAATTTACCAAATTCAAGAGGATGGATGGTTTTACCTTGTTCAGTTTTTTGCGCATATACAATGTAGGGGCCACGGGAATGAGTAGAGTAAAAGATTGTTGGAGGAGGTTGAGGAAGAGCTGGAGGGGACTGAGAAGACAAAGGCGAATCATGTTTTTTTGGGGAAAGGGGACTAAATTTTCTTTTTTTAATTGAGGTTAGGATGACAGATTCATTGTCTGAAATGTTTGAATGTTCTGAAAAGTCTATTTTATCTGAAATGTCTCCATCTGGAGGGTCAGGAGGGGGATCTGGGGGCTTTGTAAGGGGTACAGGAGGGAAATCCTCCTCCATTGTTCAAAAAATTACAGCTTATATAAAAAGAGACAGAAGTAAAAAAATTATATAAATATCTGAAAATGAGCAGCAAGAAGTAACTCCTGGAAGATCAGGGGGGAGAAGATTCCAACACACTAAACTTTTTACAGCCAAAACACAATAAAAAGATTGGTTTAAGAATATTTTTTGAAAGAGCAAAACAAAAGAACTGATGACAGCCAAATGTTATTGTTGCGAGTCCTAATAGTTGTTAATACAGTAAAATTTTGTTCAATATTATTATTTTATTTTGTAAACTGGTGCTTATCTGACAACATTTGATTATCGCTCTGGCTCTCAGTATCGCTCTGGTGTAAGTCCACCATTTGGAATTGAAACGTCGCTTGAAATAACTGTGACTAGATCCGAATAGCGAGGTACTTCCACATCTTCCTTTTACCCATCTTCATCCCCTCCCCCACTTACCTTCAACCTCATAACATACCCCAATTGGGGATGCCGTGGTCTCACTGGCTCCAGACGGGAGCAGATGAGACGCTTGTGAGGTGTTAAAATTAAAAAAATATATATATTTCACAAAGAAAATTCATAACCGCTACGCTATTGTACGTGGCTTGTCAGCAATTTGGTTCAACAATATCATACATACCTACAACGTTAACACACAATTAAATACAATAATATAGTGAGAACACACCCCAGAATATTAATAAAAATTTAGATAATTATTAAAATGTCATCAAATATCAGCAAATATCACATAAGTTGAGAAATACTAAAACAGTAACAAAAGGAAAATAATTTTTGATCGAAGTTTATAATAGATAAAATATAATGTTGGTCTTAAAATTAAGCCTTGTGGAACTCCGGTTTTGACATTTATTATTTCACTGAATATTGGTCTGATAATTTTATTTGAATATTTTCTATTTGAGTATTTTCCTCTTAGACCTACTGCCCCCAAAGTATTTAATTATTTCATTCAGTCGAACCGAATGCATTTGCATTTTTTAATTTATTTTTTGTTATTTATTTAATACAAGAAAAGATATTATTAAATACAAGTTTTATGTAGTCCCACAAAGCTGACACACATGACGGCTTGTCTGTAGATTCTATAAAATAATATGTGTTTTTTTTTTATTTGAATACATGTATAACATAATATTATATATAATTATATGTAATCTCATACTTACAGCAAACTTATATAAATTTTGGAAAAAATTAATGAAAAATAAAGCTGATTTTCTCAAGAGCCTTACCACAATTTCCAACAAGACGTTACTTACTCAAAATAATAATAGTAATAACAATGTTTTATTCCAGGATGTAATTAATGTACCCCCATTCTTATTATTATTATATGAATCTCATATGTTCTGCTTATGTTTAATGAATCTCACCACCACCAGCAACATGATACTTTATATGCATAATAATAGTAATAATACTTTTTCTTTCTTCTATCAAGCCCACCTGTTTTTAACAAATTCGTCAAATTCTAATCAAAATAAACTAAAAAATCTCCAAACCGATCATCTCCCAAATATTACATTGTACAATTGGAAAAATTGTTTGTTAAAAACTATTATGACTCATTATAAAATTGTACAATCCAAAGAGAAACTCTCAACTCAATTAATTTTAAATGGATGATTTCATATCCAGCCAAATAGAAAACAACTACACAATCCATGAATACGAATGTGCAAGTACAGAGACATGTAATGAATTTTTCCCCCACAAATTTAACGGTTTATTTATATTACACCAAAATATACGTAGTCTTTTTAAAAATTTTGATGAATTTGTTATTAAAATCAATAACTTAATATATCAACCAGACTGCATAATATTAACAGAGACATTTACAAATGATGAGTCACCAGCTTTTCAACTACCTAACTATACATACATCTCGACCAAAATAAATATAAATAAAAATAGTGGAATCGCAATATTCGTTCACACCAAATTCAGTATTGTCACGATTTTAGAACACCCAATATTACTGACTAACTGTATTCAAATCGAAATAAAACTTGATAAATATATTTACCACATTATTGCCATTTACAGAATACACGAATCAAATATTTCAAATTTTATAAACCAACTGAAAAATATTTTACTGCCGCTTAAAAATAAAACCTGTTTTATTGCTGGTGATTTTAACATTAACATTAACGAAAAGTCCGAAAATATTTTCAAAAACGAATACCTAAATTGTATGACTGAATTAGATTTTAAATCATGCATAAACAAAAATACTCGAGAAATGCATGGACAAAAATGTCTTGTTTAGATCATATTTGGATTAACATAAAATTACAAAACCTTTATAAAATTAGAACAATAGTTTGGCAAACGAATATTACTGACCACCATTCTTGCTTATTATTATATGATAATGATATGAAGTCAGAAATAAATGTTCCAATTAAGACTAAAAAAACCACAAATATTGCCATGTTGGAGGAAAAATTAAAAGCAGAAACTTGGTATTCAATATTACAATCTAACGATGTCGAAGAATGTTCAAGTATGTTTGAAAAAAAACTTATGGATCATATTGAAACCTCCACAACAGAGGTCTCATTATACACGAATTCAAAATTCAGACGTATAAAACCTTGGATCACTCGTGGCCTTATAAAATCTATTAGAGAAAAAGAAAAGCTGTATAAAAATACAATTAAAAATCCACACGACGAAAATGCTAAGATAGTTCTCAAAAAATATAGAAATAAATTAACAACTTTAATTAAAAAAAGTAAAGATGACTATTTTAGAAAAGTAATCTCTACTTCAGAAAATAATCTGAAAGCTATTTGGAAAGCGGTAAATTATGCAATTGAAAATAAGAAAAAAAATAATTCTATAAAATACATTAAACATGAAAATAATATAATAGATGTATCCAAAGATCCAAAACTAACAGCAAACATTTTCAATTCTTATTTCTCTAAAGTAGGAAATAATCTCGCTGACAAAATCTCTAAACCTTTACACACACCAAAACCTATAACTAATAATGCACATAAACGAAATACACTGTCCACTTTTAAAAAAACTACTGAGACTGAAATACAACTTATAATAGAAAACATGAAAGACGGATCCTCTCCAGGTTTTGACCACATTTCTGTGAAAATTCTAAAAACAATGAAAATGTATCTACTGAAACCTCTTAACCACCTTATTAATCTCAGTCTGACTAAAGGCATATTCCCAACTAATTATAAAAAATCTGTAATATCCCCTATCTTTAAAACTGGCGATCCACAAAATGTCTCAAATTATCGACCGATTTCACTAATATCAAATATAGCAAAAATATTTGAAAAGATTGTAAAAAAACGGGTTGTAGATTTTCTGGAGAACAATAAAATATTACATGGCAATCAATTCGGATTTTTAAAAACAAAAAGCACACAAGACGCAATAGCAAATGTAACATCATTTATATACTCGGCACTTGATGAAGGTAATAAATGCGCAGGAATATTCATAGACCTAAGAAAAGCATTCGATAGTATCTCACACGTAAAGCTTATCAAAAAACTGAAATCAAATAACATCAACGATATAGCCGTCCAATGGATAGAAAGTTACTTGAACAATCGTGCACAATTTGTTAAAATAAATGACCAAACTAGCGACCAGGAAACGTCAAATTTTGGTATCCCACAGGGCACCGTGTTAGGACCAATATTGTTCATTTTATATGTAAACGATATATTCATTCAACCATTACATGGACGAATTATCTCTTACGCCGATGATACCGTTCTTATAATAAAAGAAAAAACATGGGAAAAAATTAATTTAAAAGCCACAGAAGACATAAATAATCTAAAAATATGGTTTGACTACAACCTCCTTTCGTTAAATAGTGATAAAACATATGTCATCCCTTTCGAAATTAACACCAATAATATATCAAATCTTCAAATAATCTTACATAATCATTCACTCGAACAACACGATACTAATCACTGTCGACAAAATTGTTCACTTTTGAAAACAGCGGATAAAATTACATATCTCGGAATAATCATAGATAAAAACCTAAAATGGAAAGATCACATCGGACATACAATAAAAAGAATTAGGAAATTAATTTATATATTCTTACGAATTAGAAACTTCTTATCAACGAAAAATTTATACTCAATATACTACGCACTAGTACAATCTATTCTTCAGTATGGCATTATCAGTTGGGGAGCAGCTTACAAAACTAGTTTGACCCCCATAGAAATTGTTCAAAGACTCATTATAAAAATTATACTAAAAAAACCTCCAGACTTCCCCACTGAACGCATATTCGAAGAATTCAAAGTTCCAACATTTAAAAACTTATTTGCGAAAAATTCAATCATACAAATTATAAAAGAAAAAGACAAATTCTCATTCATAACTGAAAATCGTACAAGACTAACACATGTGTTTGTATGCCCCAAAATAAACACGTCTTTTGCCCAACACCATTATACACACCAAGGAAAATATTTCTTTAATAACCTTCCAGTAGAAATCAGAAGCATTAATGACAAAGTACAATTGTTGAACTCCATCAAAAAGCATTTTAGAGAAATCACCAATGGGAAAATTGCTGCTTCCCCCATCACCACATGAATGTCACACTAAAAATTATTTTTCTTTTTACTGAATACATGTAGATGATTTTATCTTTTAGTTAAGGGTCTTGATTGCGATATAATTAAACTGTGTTTTAACGGTATATTAACAGGATATTAACTGTGAATCTATACATATGTGAAACATCTGATTGTATAAATTGTACATATTTGAAATGTAAACTCTTCCTCCATCCACAAGCAAATGCTTTTAATGGAGGAAAAGTAACATTGTAACATGTTCCATTTAAAAAAAAAAAAAAAAAAAAAATAATGTATCTCAATGTACCTACCTATACATAAATTATTTAGGCAGATACGTTGGGATGTTCAGAGATACATTGATTCGTCACTTATTATAGTAGGGGAGGCATTGACGCTAAATGGGTAGTTACTCGAGCGTCGTGGGGACCTATTGGATCGCAAAGATTAGATGCTAAAAAGAAAAAAAGTTTATATGATGTATGCCATTCCAGCGGTGGGGAGAGCGAGTATAAATTTTTAAATATGTAAAAAAAAATCGTCACCATGACATACTCGAGCTCGTCAGATTTTAATAGCGTATACGCCCTACGTGTTTCTGGTAACGTGGAGATATTAATCTGAAGACTTGAGTGATGGTGGTGACCGTATGAAGAGGTAGAAAATTGAAAAAAAAAATAGATATACTCGAGCGTGTCAGATTAAGGTAATGTGAGTTAATTACATGCAGAAAAGTTTACATTCCAATAATCTGATGATTTGGACGTAACCTAAACTCAAGGCTGATTTTTAAAAATGTAAAAAAAAATCGTGACCTTGACTTACTTGAGCTCGTCAGATTTTTATACAGAAGGTTCAGCGTGATGTCCTTTTTGTGCTGACCAATAATCTGACGATTATGTGGAGGGATTTTCTTAATCTGACGGTTTAAAAAAAAAAAATTTTTTTGTTTTTATTACTGAATAGAACAATGAACGTGAACAATGAACAATGTCGTAGTACATATTAAACTCGCGGTATTTCACTTATTAAACTTTTTTACAAAATTAATTAACCAAAGCGTTGTAAATCTACGAATGCGAACGCGCGACCCAACAGTTAATTAGGCTCTGACTGCGACCATTGACGTAATGGCTGCGACAGAATATATCTACCTAGAGAACAAGCGCCCTTAAGAAGAGAACCGAAGCGCGGAGGGGGAAATACAAAGTTTAGCCACTTCGGCATGTGGAAATCGTCAGATTATATTATTTCCATGATCCTTACATTATTTCCTTCAAAATAAAAAAAAAATATATCCGCGCTCGAGTAAATCCACGTGACGTTTTTTTTGCAACTTTGAGACTCGTTAACTTTCTTACGTTACATTCAAATCGTCAGATTATTGAAATGTAAACTTTTCTGCATGTAATTAACTCACATTACCTTAATCTGACACGCTCGAGTAACTACAGGGATCGATTTTTTTACTAATCTGATCGGTTGTCCTAGCCACACCCACCAATATTATGGGTTCATATATGGTGGTAGTCCATAACAAGGTCGTGAGGTATCTCCCCTTAGTTAATCTGACGCGCTTGAGTAAATCCCAACATTCCTGCTTCGCCTCCCCTACTATTAGCCAACGCTGTGTTTTTGGAGAAGGGTCTCTCATTATTCTGAGGTTAAAAAAAATTATGAAATTTATTGAAAATCTCTGGAATTAAGTATTTAAGCGTTCGGCTTCCATACTTATTTGTTACTCTTGGAGTAATGAGGTCCTTATTTTCAGTGAAACTTGTGGTGTGGTTATGCACCAGTTGCTTTTTGTACTAGCTTTCTCCCTCATTATCCATTACAATAATGTACCAAAGAAGACCCTTTATTGAAAGTAGCCCCTCAGAACCATACATTTTTAGATTACTTCTTTGTTTGTAAATATTCGGTGGTACAATTTTTTTTATTATAGCAATTTGTAAATTTTGTATATATTTAATATAAATATTACTTGTGTACCCCCAAGTTCGTATTCCATATCCAAGGATGGATTCGATCATTAAAAAAAAATAATTTAAGAGTACAATGGGGCAAAACAAATTTCAATTTATAAAAAATACTTGCTAAAGATCGGAAAGATTGTTTATGAATGGGATAGAATTGGTTTTATTTTAATCAATTCAGTATTTTTATTGTTAGAGACAACCTGGAGTAACATTTTGTATTTTTTATTTATTTTTAATTGGTATTGCCCGGGATCTAAAGAAAAGCACTACAAATAATTAAATAGCTTTAAAGAAATGTATTTTTTGAGAATCTTTTCTTATATTAAATAAATAATCTAATCAGAATAGCGGAAAATGATCCTTTTGCAATGATGGAGAACTTGCAAGGCAATGAATTTAACAAGCGATGCCTGAAGCCAATAAAACACTTACATATTCACATAAACATATTTTTCAACTTGAAAGTTACAAACATTGCCACTCAAATTCACTCTATATTTTCACCATTCATACAGCGAGACTTTCTGGGTATTCTCTTCAAGGGTTCTTTTCTGACAGTGTGCCAGAGCTTCGCAATCAAACATTTCAAACGTTCGGAAACTGGAGACCAGACCCCTTTGAATAGAATCACGCTAAGGTGTGGTGTTTTAATGAGAAATGATAGTACGTAGCAAACATGGTACGAATTAGAGGCGGTGTTTTTATTTAATTTTTCGAAATAATAATCGAAACGTTTTGGTTTCTCAAAATGTTCGGTCACTCGCGACTGCTTTCAAATAATGTACCTAATAAATAAATTTGAAAAAAATCTTTTGTTTTAATCGCACTACGTTTTTCGTTCATTACTCCAAGGCTGAATACAAGAATGTACCGTTATTTAAATTATTAAAACACTACCTTTCTGCGGGAAAGCGTTTCACGCAAAAGAGTTTTGTCGCAAATGGTTACGGCGTTTCACGTATTGCTTTTTTATTATTTTTTTCCTTTTTTAACAATTTTTTTGGTACATACATATTTTACAATAAATATAAGCTTTTTTATGGTGGGCCATAAACATATGCACTTTTGTAATCGTGTTGGCGGCGATTCCGAACGGGGGAGGAGAGCTGGGTTACTTGTACGTGGCTCCTTGCTTCTTGGAAATTTAGTCACAATGAATCGCTTTAGGGGAGAGCAACGCGCTTTCTGGGTAAAACATTTTTACAAAAACAATGATTTGGTTCTTTTCTATTGAACAATGGTTCTGTTCTATTTTACAAAACAATTTCATTCGCATCACCAATTACAGAGTATCAATCAATGCACAAGTGTTAATTTAATTCAATCGTAGTTTAAAACTTTCGAAGAAACCGGCAGGAAAACAAACAGGGCGGCTATGGAGTAAAATAAATTGATTAAAGAAATTTTCACTAACAAACTGATCTCGCGCAGAGGAGATATTTCATGGCCTCCCCGTAGCCCAGATTTAACATCAGTTGAGTTTTTTTATGGAATATATTTATGCATTTAGGCTGGGATTACACTCGTAAATTTTTTCCTGTAAATCGCTCTTGTAAGCGATTTATGGCCAAATTACCAATGTAAACGACACCAAAAGCCACTTAACGTAATTTATAGCAAGTTACAGAACTTATTCTTTCGGAAGTTTTTTGACAGGTCTAATCGCGCCCGCGCGAATTTCCAGCCTTCTTACAGCTTATAAAATCAGTTTGATAAGCTAAGATACTTCCGCAAGAAATAGTTCCGAAATGCGCCGCGCACCGTTGCGAAATGTCAAAAATTAAAAAAACAATTGTTTTCATAGGATTTTTTTCCTACAAAACTAGTATTTATTTCCACTTATTTAAGTTTTCTGGAAAATGAGCATCCTTCTATTCAATTATCGGTCCAATCCTTTCCAATTTAATGTTTTTGTTTTTAACATTTACGTATTTGAAATTTTGAATTCGAAGTCGGTTGCTGTCAGCAGATGTCAGGTAGCTGTCATCTGTCATTCGGATGAAACGAAATTAATTGTCGCCTTTGATGGCACAAAAGTGTGTGGAGAATTGTTTAATTATAGCCACAATCTATTTCAATACTTTATTTGGGCCTTTTCGTCTTTATTGACAAAATCGTGTAAATTTGACAGTAGCAGGTCGTTGTTGACAGGAAACCATCTTACTGCAAATAAATTTACAGATGTAAACGGTCGCATGAGCATTTACACAGGTCGAACTTCCGAACAACTTCCGTGATCATTAATTACCAAAAGTCGGGTGCCTATGTGAACGCTCCTGTGAGTGACCTGTCAAAATCTTATGTAATCCGTAAATTTTAATTACGAGTGTAACCCCCGCCTTATATATTTTAGCTTAGAAGTCAATTCTATGTAAAAAAAAACCAGTGACTAATACTTAAATTAAAGGAGAACATCTGTCACGAAATGCTCAACATCCATCAGATTTGTGCCGACAAGTTTTCGAAAATCTAAGGGCCTGCTTTAAGGAATTCCAGCGGCGAGATGGCAGCCATTTTGACAAAATTATTTTTACGAAATGATTTTCCAGGATATTTTTGTTCTTATCAATAATCGTTTATTTAAATACAATCTGTATATTTTTTTCATGTTTATTTCAAAAGTGCAGATGTTTATGGACCACCCTATATAAGCATTTAAACAAGTAAAGAATAATACAATTTGCAACCGTTTCGGACCTTAAATGCATACGATAAAACCATTTCACGTTATTCCATTCATCTCTGGTATGAATCTACTGATAGTATTAATGCTGATGCGAGTACAAAGGTGGAGTGAATACCTACAGTACAAGTCTTTTGTCCCATTAACGTAGGTCCATTGAAGCTGAATATTCATACCTGCATTATATTCTTTTCTTTCATGATCATCAGTTCTCTCATTTCGTCATTATAATCATCATTTATGTTTGTTTTTCTTCATTTAGCCATTTTACAGTAAATGAAAATACATAATAAAAACATATATTTTCAAATTTGAAGCAGAACATAAGAAAAAATATATATATGTATTTTTTTTAATTGCTGTATCCAGAATCTTGTAGTACACCGGTTTAAACTACATCACATTCAGGGTCGATTTTGTGGTAATTTTTTTTTGATTTGAGCTTTACTTTTCTAATACATCGAGTCCAACTTATTATCAACTGTTTAATGTATTTTGCGTCGAAACTTGGAGTCCGCTCCAAAATTTTTTTTTAATCTTTTATTTGCCAAAAAATAAAAAAAATACCAGTGCGCAGTTCACACGCGGTAGAAGTGAAACCTTCAGAAAACTAAAGTAGACAAGACTGGGAGGCTACGAAGCACCACACAAAGAGGAGACCGATTATACTCTCTCATTATCTCACAGGAAAAAGCCTATAGATGTATGTGTTTGTCTCTTTTTAATTTTCGTTTCATCGAGTTTCAAATCACAACGGTGCTTAAAAAATTTTCACTTAAAAAAAGGGTGTTGAAACTCGGGCAAAACCGGGTGATTAAGTTAGTACATTACAGTGATAATTTGATACAGTGATGGTTGAGTCTGTGAGTTGTTTAAGCGATTCTACCAAGCTTTAAGCTGTGTAAACTGAGCGCCAGCTATTCCCAGAATAATGTAAAGTTTCCACGAGCTGTAAGCTGTTCATTACCGGCGTTGCCCGAGTAAAGTGCTATGAGCCTTCCGCAGATTCATCTGAACAAAGTGTTTTTTTTCTTGTACATTGCACATTACGCGGTGCGCTGAGAAATGCCCTTCAAGCGAAAATAATAATTGCTTTTTAAATACATATTTAGGTTGATTAAATAAAAAGGAGGCCCTTTTTGGTAATGCTGGACGGAGAGCCAATCAAATTAGAGGAAGTCTCACGACTGTCATGACTGTGTAACAGATAGCGAGTAGTAAAAGCGGCCTGTTCTCGTGATAAAATATATATTTTTAAATTTTTATTCGCCATGTACGAATAATTGACATATCTCTCGGCTTTGAACCGTGTTCTGAAGCGACAAACGACTTGCAGTAGACATTGTGCAGTTTCTTTTGAAATACTACTACAACAGACATAGACTACTCCAAACTGACGTCTATTTTCCAAGGGGCGGGTATGGGTACCGCCACCCCGGAAACCATTTATTAAATAACCAACACCTCTGCCATAGGTCACCCCAAGAGGTTCGCTACATTTGGTGGCTTAGCAGGGGTGCCCGGGTTCGTGGGAAGAGATTTGTCAAGGTCTTGGCGACCAATGTGTCCGAGGAGGTCTTTTGACCTCTTCAGCCAGAATCCCTCGACCCATCGCCTTGCACCACAGTTGGAGGGATGGATTCATACGTCCGTCACTCCTGGACACACTGAACCCCAGATTCCTACCCACTCTTCTTCCTTTCCATAACCAATTACCAATCCCTAGAGACACGTAGAGGTATTGCTTTGCTTAAATATTTTTTTCAACTAATAAACGGTCACTTGTCTAATAATGAGATACTGGCCCAATAATTTTTTTTTGTACCAGAGTCTCACTCTCGAGGACGTCATCACAACCTCCTGTCAAGTAGAGCAAGCCGCACTAATTTATTAATGAACTCACCTGTGGGGAGAGCTACGTGCTTTTTGAATGCGGTGGATAAAAAAATAGATTTATTTTTTGTGTCCTATAGCGCATTTGTAAGATTTTTGGCATTGCATATACACTGCATGAATGGTACAATTATAACGTCTTAGGCAAAATTGCCTATAATTGTTATAAATAAATGTACAAATTATACATATATATATATATGTAATGTTCTTTAAATGTGGCCTTACTAGCCCACAATAATAATATGTATAACGTAAGTTCTTTCGTCTGTTTATTGTGATGTTACAAAGGATTCGATAGTACTATATTTAATGTCTAACGTAGCGAGTGATTACAAAGGCTACTCGAATGGTTCTGAGCGCTGCGACGGGAGAGACCGCTGTCTGGCCCGCGAGTCGTTCGTCAAAGTTCGGCGGAACCCGAACGTTTCCGAATGAATCCAGTACATGGATAATTATGTATACTACAATATATAAACAGACCCTCCACACAGCATTCCATAAGATGGCACAAGCCCTCAGGGAAATTATTTTCCTCGGGGCCTCGAGTGTGGAGCTAATGTAAAAAAAAAAACCGTCAAATCACCTGAATAAGATGGGTTTCCCGTTTTTATAACGACGGTTTTTTCACGTATTTTATCGAGATGTTCTAAACCAGAGGTGGCTGTCAAAATTAATGGAAAGCACAATTAAGATTCTTTGTGTGTTAAAAAAGAGACTATCTGCTATTTCATTTAAAAACTTTTCTGATCATTAAAAAAAATTACAAAATAGTACATTTTTTGTTCATTACTTTATTATTTTTGATGAAGCCATATTTCAACATATTTTTCAAAAGATTTATATTCTCAAAATAGCAGCTGATCATTTCCTAGTATCGGGTATGTTAAAATATGAGGAAATAAATATATGAAGGTCTAATTCTCTTCGGGGAAGAATTTTCCCGATGCTTCTAAGATTTCAGCCCTTAGTGGCCGACTCTATTAGCGGCAAAACGTGAAGGGATTTTAATCATATTGGGAATCGATTAAACCCGGTTTTAAATAATACAATCCTGTTTTCGACCGTAGGGAATATCACATTAAAAAGGGTAAAGTTCTTGGAAAATTTTCATAAAGTAAACAACCAGTAAAAATTCATATTCATGGAAAGCCACGTGTTTTTATGGTCGAACCGATATATTTATGGCGGTGATTTATCGGATTAATGATAATGGTCATAATATTATGGACACACGAGTATACAGTCATGCTATTGATGCTTTTTTGCGAGTTAGATAAAAAATCACGTTCGCAATTTTTTCGGTTTGTTTAATTTTTAATGTAATTAAAATACATATTTATTTATTTAACGCCTTAAGGGCTTTTACATGTTGGTATTACAATTTTAATATGACAGATAATTTTGAAACTTAAGAAATAAATAATAAAATTAAATTTACGTTCGATAACAAATACGCACAAGTCATACAAATATAAAAAAACAAACTGACAAATACAGTGATTAGATAGGTTTACAAATATACAAGATGCGTTTAGGATTTTTCACAAAAACAGCGCTATATAAATTAGAAAAATATATATTATTAATAGGGTTGGAATAAATATTTTACATGATTCATAAAACTCGCCAAGTTGATATTAAATATGTCAACATCACCTAAGTATTGATTTTCCATAGCGTGAAATCGTAGTATCGAAGAGTGGGCAATGTCGTTATGCTTGTGAATGCTGTAGTAGAATACTGTGTTTTGTGTGTTGTCACTGTAAGTATTAGTAAATTTATGAGTTGCTGCACAGATAGGAGAGTATACAAAAAAAATATTTTACACATCAGGCTATATTATTAAACTAGCAGATCCGGCCACACGTTGCTGTGCCTATCGAAACACAACGCCATTACTCGACCTTTATAAAATCCACACTACCCGCTTGCCAGCTGCCCGCTGCCCACTGCCTGAATTGAATATTTGAATTTCTCGGCTTTTCTCTACTATAATAAGCATGTATTATACATATAAACCTTCCCCTTGAATCACTCTATCTATTGGTGAAAGCCGTATTAAAATCCGTTGAGTAGTTTAAAAGATCTATGCGTACATAAATTTTGAGCGACTTCATTTTATACTACGTAATAATAATAATAATAATAATAATAATAATTGGATAATTTATAAAGCGCCGTTTAGGTGAAAAATCACCTCAAGGGCGCTGTACAATTTATTAGGAATGCTTAGGTTCTAACTGATTTTACTATTTACAAATGGATACAGAAACATACTTACCTGGCAGGTCACTTCCGATAAACACACTTTAATTATAAGTTTATGCTTGGAGAAGATACGGCTTTGCACGCGGAGGACATTACAGTTGACACACTGGACATGCGTGATTTTACATTATTTGCTACCCTCATCGCTGTTAGTAATGATGGGAGAAACATTGATAATAATTTGCGTGTGAATACAACGCAAGAGTTCCAACTGCCCTCAAATGTCCGTAGCCAGTGGGACTATTGTCCCCTATTGCAGTGTTCCGCAAACTTTTTGTGTTCCAGGTAAACCTTCCAAATCAAGAAATTTTAGAGGTACTCCAAAAAAAACCAATGTTTATTTAATATTTATTTCTAAAATCAATATAATATGAAAAGATGTTTAATGAGAAATAGGGCCTATTGGTATATGTTGTGAGGCAGAAGGTACTGAGGAAGAGAAGGAGATGTGGCAAAGATCTGGCCAACGAACATGGCTAAAGCTTTTTCCGTTATTTGTTTTCGAGGTGTTATGCCTTGTTGCGCTACCTCCTTCTTTAGCCTACGTTTCGAACATCGTTGCAGTGTTCAT
The DNA here is from genome assembly GCA_917880885.1 of Limnephilus marmoratus. Lineage (NCBI taxonomy): Eukaryota > Metazoa > Arthropoda > Insecta > Trichoptera > Limnephilidae > Limnephilus > Limnephilus marmoratus. The sequence goes on along the minus strand of OU862921.1, from coordinate 18,337,070 downwards.
CATCAGGGCAGATCTGGTAGATGTGTAGACACACCACACAGATGTGTAGACACATAGCGCAACACGGCATAAAACCCCAAAAACAAATAACGAAAATACTTTTGGCCGTGAAAATCTTAAAACGTACATGGGTAAAGCTATTTCAATGTGTCGATTCAGAATGGTATTCAATAATTTAAAAAAAGCAAGTAAGTTACCCGCCTTATTAGACGATCTCTTTTCTGATATTACAAAAAAAAAAGTTGCGAATAAAAAATTAATACAAAATAAACATAAAACACAGTTGTAATTTTCACAAGACCAAAAAGAGACTAAAGTTTATAAAAAAACTTCTTTAAAGACAGATATGTACTGGTATTTATCTGTTATAAGTGTTAAGGGACGTTGATTTACTTTGACCACTGATTCTTGACATTATTTGAAGTAAAAAAATTTAATGATATTTTGGTCTGCGGCGACATTTTTTAATTTCTGTTTCTAGATTCGAGCAGAGCTTGTTAACCGCTCGACCACGGTCTCATCCCTCTGTCTTTATATTCAAAATAAATATTTCAACAGGTGTTTGTTTGTCACTATTTTTTGCTTTCAAATTATCAGGAAAATAAATCTTTTAGAAAGAACAACCAACATAATTTTGAGCCGCTACGAGATCCAACGAGCAACTTTTCGACTCGAAGGGACCGTCCAAAACACAAAAAGAATATGAATAAAATAAATGACATCACGAATCAAATAAAGTTCCAAGTTATTGAAAAGTTTTGAGAATTCCTTGGAACGAGGCGCGACAGCATTCCGGTGAACTCTTACTACCATTTGGCAGCCTTCCTGAATTCCAAATGAGCCAAAATCTCCCATGGACCGAGCAGGAGGCGGTAATTAACAGGCTTCTGTCTTTGATCTTATTTTCCCTGCCGGGTTAGTGAATTTTATGGATTTATTAAGTACGGAAAACATAGGTGAAAATATAGACCAGCGTTGGTTTTGAAGCAAGTAAGGTAATGGACCTTGCTCCTCATTGAGGCCTACGCCATAATTGAATTAGAGTTGTTTTTCGGCGGCGAAATCCAATTTAAAGAGGAGATGGATTCATGGAACACATGAATTACAAATAAAATGTCACGTTATGATTTTTAACAGTGGTGTAGTGCGGTAAATTCTTGAGCAAAATTCTGTACTCTCTCGGAACATCGCCTTGCACCGCAGTGGGAGGGATGGATTCATCTGTCCCTCACTGGAAACACTGACTCCCAGATTCCTACCCACCCTCATATCCTTCCTTCCCAGATCCTCCTCTCCTTCCTTTCATGAAAAGCTCCTAAAGCATCCCTAAAGATGACATTTTCCCTGAGGGGAATTATTTTCCTCAGGGCTTCCCGTGGGGAGCTAATGTAAAAAAAGGACTGCAATGATTTGCCGACCTCGGAATTTCCCCATCTTCAATCATGGGTTTCTTTAAGACCTAATAATTAATAAAGAACACTCTACAAGACAACATAATAACTGGGACACTAAAACAGTAAAGACTGTAAATTTTAAAAGAAGCTTAGACCATGAGGGTACACAATGTCCTTCCCGGCTTGGATTGGTTAAAAACGGAGAATTGAGTAAATAAATTAAACTTATTTCATTTTAAGAACAGTAAACAAAATTGTAATTTTTAAGATAAGATTTGTATGACTTTATATAATAATGATTGATCAAAAATCACCTCATGGGCGCTGTAAATAATCATAATAGTAAAGATCCATGTTTACTCCTTCCTCCCGTCAAACAGACCTTCTACACAGCATTCCCAAAAGATGATGTAAGCCCCGGGAGAAAATATTTTCTTTAGGACTCCTGTGTGAAGTGAATGTTAAAAAAAATAATTAATATGTGAAATCAAAACATAATAGAGAACTTCAGTCCAATTTTTTTTAATGGATAACCTTCTAACTTAAATAAGTGCATTATTATTTTTATTTTTAGAGTTAGTTTTAATGGTTAAAATAATTGTCAAAGTTTTAATTTTTCAAGACCCTCCGAAAACCACCGTATGTATGGTGAATCGTGTGACATCATCACCCCTGAAAAATTACTATAGGATCGGGCAATCAGCTGATCGATTTCCGTTGTTCGATGTATTATCCCTATAAATAGCATTACTATTTTTTTGTGCAGTAGTTTTTGAATATTTTCAATAATTGAGATAAACCAATAAGAGAGACCTTTATTTTTGAAACATCATTTAGGTCTAAAAAATGTTTCAATAAACACAACAACTAAATCTCAACAAACAATACGATGGCTTGTGTCATATCATACATTCCCATACAATTACTTTACGGTGACGTCACGACACGTCGAACAGTGACGTCTCCACTAAAATTTCAATAATTATTGGCGTATTTTTACGACCCGATTAAAAATGGACTTTTTAATAATTTTTTTAAAAACTCTGCGTTTAATATTATTAAATAAAACTTATATATTCAGAATCAGCGTTTATTGGTTTATATCAGTGATTCCCGAAGTGGTCCAGGTGGACTCCCAGAGGTCCATGGGAGACTCGACGGGGGTCTACGTTGGCGTGATAAAAAAATGGGGGTCCACGAAAATTTGTCTGGTTTCGATAGTAATGAACAAAAATGTTGGCTTGGCTTTACCTATTAATGTAAGCAGGTAATACTCAAAAAATTAAGGAACCAAAAAAAAAAACCTATTAATTCGGTGATTTTTGACAGACTGTTTGTATTTCGGTGAAAAATGGTCGTATTGAGACTTAAAAAAACATTTTGAAGCTTTAAGATTATAATTTTCATATTTTTGGCAAATTTTTTTTAGGAGCTACGATTCTCATGCAAACCTAATTTTTTGCTATTTTTTTGGTACACGGGCTTGAATTTTTTCTTCAGTTAGGCCGGATTATGAATCAATATTTAGCAATAATTTCTTTTTTTAAACCCTTTAATTAATTTTTTTGAGTAGTTTATTTTAAGAAGGTCAGCTACTGTTACTTGTAAAAACTTGCATATTCGATATTTAATTCTATGGTAGGAAATATAGGACTAGGTTTTTTTAAATCATTTTCTTGATTTTTTTTTGGCATGAAAGAAATGTGTATAATTTATTGAAACTTTGAGGTCATTTTATAAATCTATTTAAGAAAATATTGTGAATGTTTCGAAGCATTTCCTCGGAAAATATGAAAATTATCAGCTACCATACATCGACCGTCATCATCAGACGTAGCTTTTGTGTGCATTTTGGAGGCCACAGTTTTCATCTTAAATCAATAGGGTTTTGAATTTAATTTAAGATGTGTCTATTCTAAAACCTAAATTTTCCCAAAAAATGGAAATTAAATTTTTTACAGGTGTGTAAACAGGAAACCTTGATTTTTTGCTATTTTTTACATTTTTTGCAATTAAAAAATTCTTTTGACAATAATATTAACACGAATTTCGGTTCACATAGAGCAAAATTATACAAACAAGGTATCTGCACAATTTTAAAATGTTTTGTTAAAAACTTTCTGGGCCAGAGTGCACAAATTCTAAAAAAGTCTTTTCGAGAAAAATGCGTTTCAGGTTTACCACGCGGTTCGGAACAAACACCCTCGTAATACCGGAACGAATCGAAATTTTTATTTAAAACTTTGGGAACATATTCTTAAATAGTTATACTAACAACTTATGAAATAAAAAAATAAAAACATTTTTTGAGTCATCTACTTGTGTTTCCCACCTAAATCTGTAATCATATTATTTTAATAAGTAGAACACAAGAATATATAATATTTTTCTTTTTATTTATACCACTCCGAATTTAGGGTTGGAACTCAGCCGCGATGCAAATTTCCATCGTTAGATCTAATCTTCACATTTTTGATGAGTTTTGGGAATATGGTAGAAATGTCCACCGAAATCAGTAAAATTTTGAAACGGGTCTACAAGAAAATTAAGTTTGGAAACCTCTGGTCTATAGAACATAATTTTTAAAAGCCATGATATTTTTCACTGGAGTTCCTTATTCTAATCATAACAAACGCCGGATTTTTTTGACGAAAAATCGTTCGATCAAACATTAATTTCAATTACACCACCGACGTTAATGTTTTATCACTTTGCTTTATTTTTAATACGCAGCACCATCTTTTATACCTTACAATCGGCAAACAAAATTGTTTTTGCCAAGATCCAAGAAGTGCAGAGTCTGTACGGGTTGCCAAGTGCCGGCAATCCGGGTTAAATTTGGATATTTGGCATGTTTTTTGAAAAAGCCTAAAAGTTCTGCTGTAACCTCTCCACTTTTCTTATAAACAACACAATCATAAAACAGAGAAAAAATTAACATCGGATCTTTCAGTAGCGCATGACGATAAGACAAAGTTAATGCTGTACAAACACTACAAACCGCAAGTACGCCCCACGGTAGAATTTGGCAGTCACTTCTGGTCTGGAGGCCCAAAACACCTGAAAAAAATCCTCGCATCTGTGCAGAAACGGGCGGTACGTTTGATTGATTCTCCCATTTTACTGAACGGATTTTTTTTTACATTAGCTTTATATAGGAGGCCCTGAGGAATATAATTTCCCTCAGGACGTGTGTCATCTTAGGGGATGCTGTTTGGAGGGTGTTTTTATGGAAAGGAAGAAGATAAAGTTTTGGGAAGGAAATAGATGTGAGGGGTGGGTAGGAATCTGGGGGTCAGTGTGTCTAGGAGAGATGAATATATGAATCACCCCACGAACCCGGGCACACCTGCTAAGTCACCAAACGTAGCGAACCACCTGGGGTGACCTACGGAAGAGGTATTCGTCATCTAATAAATGGTTCCCGGCGCGCGGTACCCATACCCGCCTCCCAAAATGAAATTGCAATCTTTAGTGCACAGACGTCCGGTGGGAATGCTGTCCTTGTTCTACCGGCATTTCAATGGAAGATGCTCCGAGGAACTAGCATCATTGATCCCTTCGGCAACGCTGCATAGCCGAGAGACACGCCAAATGCGCACCCAATATATGTATACGCTTGACATGAATAGCATGAGAACGGGCCGCTTTCACGATTCGTTCTTAAGTTCAACTGCTCGGCTGTGAAATGATTTGCCGACCTCTGTGTCCCTTCCCACCTAAAACATGGGTCTCTTCAAGACCTTTCCTTTTTCTCCTCGAAAAGACCCTCCACACACCATTTTCAAAGATGACAAAGGCCCCGAGGGAAATTATGTTCCTCAGGGCCTCCTGGTTGGAGTTGGAAAAAAGGGCGAAAGGTATATTTTTATTAATTATGTACCTAATTTAATTTAATTGTATTTATTTTTTGTTAATTTTAATTTAATTATTGGTTTTGTGTATTAAATTAGAGACATTGCTGAAAACCAGCTAAATTCCAGAAGAAATCCTGAATGTATACAGTGACCTTTTTGAAAGGGCGAGTTTAAAAGCTACTATCTGGGAAATTCACTATCTGTTAGTAAACTCGCCCAGTGTCATCGTGTTACTTTCTAACTAGCAGATTGTTGACAATCTACGAAAAAAAGTTGAAAGGTCGTCAACTTTACTCGCCTACACGCTTGCTCAGCTTGCTCGTGATTGGTTTATTTATCTTTCCAACATGGCTTCCAATAAACAGCTGATTTCGACTGTCAAACATTTGAAGAATTAGTTCACGCAGGCGTCGTTATTCTTGTTACTGGCGCTAGCAGCTGCCTCAGTTTCCTACGCTTCTGAGCGAGTGGACAGTTTTGTGTGTCATCATGACAATCTCACTCACCGATTTACCCACTTTTAAACTTAGTAGATAGTAGCTTGTAAACTCGCCCTGTGTCATCGACGCTTAAACGAAAAATGAACAAACACTATTGATGAATAAATATTTATATAAAAAAATGAAATAATTCAACTTTGTATAAACCACTTATATGATGCGCAAATCCGACCGGTTTCGGAACAAACGTTCCTTCGTCAGGGAAAGCTTATACTAATTTGACAGTTTCGAACAATGTTTTATTATGGTAGGGGTGGAGCCGTTGCTAGTTAATAGTGTAGATTGGGCGGGTAGGTATTAGTGTAGAGTGGGTGAGTAGGGAAACAAATCCATGATTGGGCTATATGACAATATTTTTTGTTTGTTGATAATGGATTCATTATTTTTAAGGGATTTTTTAATTTCCAAGGCTTCTAAGTTATCTAAACGTTTTCCTTTATGATTAATATGAAGAATATTTATCCCTGTATTTTTTTACAAAACTATGGTTATTTTCAATGATATGGTTAGCAAACTCAGAAAAAATATTATTATTAAGACACCTTAAATGTTCTTTGATTCTGATTTCAAAATTACGAGTTATTTTTCCAATATAAAATGAGGGACAATCATTGCATTTGAGTTTATATATTCCGGAATTAGTCAATTTATGGTCTTTATCTTTAGTATTTCTCAAAAAATTACCGATATTATTTCTTGTATAAAACGCTGGTTTTAATATTCTAATATTAGAAGGGATATTTTTGCAACATTGAACTGAAAAATTATTAATACACAAAATTTTACGCCATTCTTTATCATTAATATTATAAGATATATTAATAGTATAGATATTTATTTTTTGATATATTTATATTATTATATAATAAAAAAAAACTTTTCACAATTCGCTTCAATTCGACCTCGAAAGTTTCCCTGTTATTGCAGTGTTCCCAGAACTCACAAAACACAAATATTCACTACAAAATGATTATTATTTTAATTGGAATGGCAAAAAATATTAGCTTTCCGACTGAATAGCCACAAAGCGAAGTTTCACGAATTCCCCGAATGGAATTTGAAACATTCACGAAGCCAACGCGGTGATACCTATTATAAAGGGACTAATTATGATTAACTGGTTGGGTCGTTTCCACAAACATGCTTGAATAGTAACACATTCTACGGAACAATGGTCGTAATCTCAACATTTTAGCGGAAGTCATACATACTCATTAACATAGAAAATTTCTGCCGTATTATGCAGTATACTGCATACTTATGCATCTTTGTTAGCGATATCCGGACTTTACGAGAAAACCGGACGCGTTTTTTTCATACAAAAGTATTCCCCAATTTTCTCTCTGGATTTTGACACTTCTGCAAATATTTTTGAAGTGAAAACATCTTAAGCAAAGTTTCATTTGAAACTCGATGAAACGGAGGCGAGCGACACTAAAAAGAGTAAACTTATATTATATTACAATCAATTTACTATTACTAATTTACTATCACTAAATAGTGAAAAGACATTTGTAATTCCATTTGCAATCCATCCAAACGATGCTCCCAAAAATTTTGACATTGTCATACACGATAATACTAAAATTCATAGCCAAAATTATTGCAAATCAAACTGTACAATATTAAAAACAACAAATAAAATTAAATATCTCGGAGTAATTATCGACAAAAATCTGAAATGGAAGGAAGAAATATGTCAGGTAGTAAACAAAATCAGAAAATTAATATATATATTTTAAAGAATTAGAAATTTTCTGTCGATAAAAAATCTATATTTAATCTACTATGCCTTAGTTCAATCCACTCTACAATACGCTATTATTAGTTGGGGATCCGCGTATAAATGTAACCTTCTTCCAATAGAAATTGTACAAAGAACAATTATTAAAATTATATTTAAAAAATCCTTAGACTACCCAACAGAACGCCTGTTTGAAGAATTTCAAGTACCCACATTTAAAGATTTATATATTAAAAATTCATTAATTCAAATTATAAATGAAAAAGATAAATATCCATTTTTAAATGAAAACAGAACTCGACTTAAACATGTTTTCTATGCCCAAAACTAAATACGTCTTTTGCACAGCATCATTATACTTACCAGGGAAGAACTTTTTTCAATCGTCTACCAGAAGAAATCAGAAGCATTAATGATAAAACCCGAATACTACTCTCTGTCAAGAGACATTTTAAAAATATTCTTAAGAAAAAAACTACTGTAAATTAATCTTACAAATATCCTTAGTTTTCCCTTAACATTCTTTCTTTTTTTAAAAAATACACACCATTATCAAATAAATACTGCAGCTCACATATATTTATGTACAATTAATTATTTAAGTACTAACTTATAACTAATAGCATTTATGTATAGTCCCCTTCCATACACAAGCAAATGCTTTAAATGGAAGGGTAGTAAAAAAAAACCTGTAAAAAAAATTATATATTTTGTTGTAAAATTGTAATTGTAATAAATGTTTCAATAAATAATTAAAAAAAAAAAATATATATATATATATAGTAAGTATATTTATATATTTATTTCACGGGTACCTACTCGGTTCCAATATAATACAATAAATCCACGGTTCCTCGCAAGTCTCATTTGGTCTAGGAGTATAAAGCACCTGACGAACCTTTGCTTCCAGACATTCAGCGGACCTAGGGTCGAATCCTACGATTTCAAAAAATTGTTTTTTTTTTGTAAAATCGATATCCAATCTTCGAACAACTCCAAAATGAAGAGGTATAGAAAATACAAATCCGAAGAAAAAACACAAATACTAATAAGATGACCAAATGTAGAGGAAAAGGTGCACCGGAATTCGACGAAAAAAATATGGAAAAAATCAAAAAGTGCTTCGTAGTCTCTCCACTCTTGTCTACTTTAGTTTCTGAAGGTTTCACTTCTACCGCATATGAACTGCACACTTAATAATTAATTAATAATCACACGTAATTTAAAAAAATATAATATAGGTTGTGATGAACCTGCTTTGTCAAATGGTTGGCAAATAATTTTTTTTCTTATAACAAATATGAGCATACTACCGACACCGGTGGGGTAGATTCGATAGTGGAATTAAAGGGGTCTGCAGCAATTGGGGCTGGCCTTTCGAAGAAGGATTTATCTACTAGGGTAACGAAAGCGTTCAACAAATCAGAATAAATATCGAACCATATTAGGGGCGTCCCATCAATCACAGGAAAGGGCCAAACCTGATGCCTCTTGGTGGATTTAGAACAAAATATTGTCCCACGTTTTAGGGGATAGTTATTTTAAGTGGTAAAAACACTTCTAACCTGGTCATAAATCACATTTTTATGAGGAGCACGAGGGAGTTGACGACAGTTGGTTTCACGGCTGAAATCGGCGAGTCTGGTAAGTAATAGGTTACGCTAGTGACAAAACCCTAAGGTTTCGGTTTGGATTTTGGGTTATTTAGATAACGCAGATGAAAAATGTGTTCGATCCCTTGTATTTTAGTGGGTTGTCAAGATCGATACATTAAAGCTGAATTTATCTCTTGATTTTACGTGTACGAGATTCAAGAAAGTAATTAGTGAAACTAATAAAAATTAATGTCCTGTCAGAACTTTAAATTATGTGCAAATTCAAGTATTTTTCCTGAAGTGCAGTTCGCATAACTCTGAGAACTTATGAGTGATAAATTAATGTAAAAAAACGTTGGAAGGTAGGTTTGACATTGGACCTACAAGATGGAAATAGGGAATAAGGGACAGACATCCTTGAGTCGGAGAAGAGGCTGGTCGTGGAATTTCGAAAAGAGTGTTGTGGCTCGCTGTGGACTTAGCGAAAACGAGAAGTGTTTGTTAAAACTAACTTCAGTGAAGATTTTGCATTTATGGTGTAAGATAAAGAAGTTCGGTGTTGTGTTACTTAATAAAGATAATCGTTGTTAAAATTCGCGATTGCCGCGCGATAAACATTTAAATTTGGGAATAGAGACTTATTAAAGTATTGGACTCCTGTCATAATTAATAATAATAACAATAATATCCTTATTGAACGAGATCTCCGAGATAATAATAAAAAATACTCAGTGTTAATGCTTACAGTGGTTTTAAAATTACATAAGTACAAAAAGGGATATCAACTGAAAACCCTAAATACGAACACTAGATAAGTGAAGAATATAAAACGGTTATAATATAGGTTTTCCCAATAATCCGCCACTGGACTAGCCGTGTTGAGGCCGTAAATTTTAAGTCGACTTATAATTCTCGTAAACAGGCCTACATTGAAATGTAATCACATAATAGATTGGTTACATAAATAATAATTGCAACTTATCATTCATTATGTAGAGACAAAAATATAACAATAAATATTTATCTTGAGTAACGACAATGGTCCCGGATCATAATAATAATCCCGTAGAAAACATTCCATCCTTCATTTAAGGACAGTGCAACGAATAAAATAATGATAATAATAAAAATAGTGGAAAAATGGTGTTAATTCGGTTGAGAAGTTTTAGCCAGAATAATTAGAGTTTAGATAATAAATGTACAGTCAGTCGAAAGCTAGAAATACAGTTTTGAAAGGAGGCTTTTTAAATATAAAGTAGGTCTGACGTTACCGTGTATAGTCAGGGGGGGGTTGGTAGTTATGATTGCGCAATAGTCTGGTAAGGGGCCACAGGACGTGAGAGAAGATCTTCCCACAATGCAGCTTAGAGAAAAAGGGGTTTTAAAATTACAGTACCTACATTAAGACCTTGTACGATGATAAGGAAAGCAAGTAGGGAGTTTGATCATTTATAGGGAGGACGTGTGATTAAGACGCGGAGTTGCGTTTACCCTACCGGGAGTCGCGGTTTTAGCAACCATGTTCTTGGTAAGTCAAATAACTTTAACCTATATTACAGGACCTCACTGATTGCAGGATGGAGTGAAGAGAACGCTGACCCTGTATTATTTAACTGTACCAGCCTTGAATGAACTGATGTTTTGATTACTCCAGAATAGGTACCAGGCATAATTCACAGATGTTATCAACAAGAACAGCTACCTTCTCTCGGCAGACAACTGATGCCGAGCTAGACCAAAAGGGGTTGACACGTGCGGAACCAGCGTAGAGGATACCTGGCTCTCGCCCAGTGGGCTCGGTTTCGATTCCCGGTACCGGAACCTAGAAAATATAATTGAATTACATGTACTTGTTTGCAGAGTGACGTGAATAGAACGCGAATCTTGGACAGTTAATTGCATGAGTGTCTGTATCGAATAGATTGATGTACTTTTATCCCAGAATAGGTACTAGGCGTATTTCACAGATGTTACCAGTCACCACCCTGGACAGTGACCTTTTCTCGGCACTCGGCTGATGCCGAGCTGACACAAAAAATGAACCTGACACAGAAGATACAGTCAACCAAATGGGGAGCGTCTCGAGAGTACGACATATCAAATTGGAGGCGATTACCTGCAACCCGAACAGACATCTTTAGACAAGGGAGCAGAAGAGCAGAATCACGATATAAAATATGAAACAAATAAAACTAACAGGTACTCTGCTGAATTCCTACTTCTTGAATTACGCTTTTTAAGTTCTTCATGATTGACGAATGTGTTGGTGACACCGAGACTACACATTATGTGAGAAATTGGTGGTCGAGTGGTAAGGGTCCTTCCCACATTGTCATGTTAGGGAGGAGGAGGGTTGCCCTCCATAGACTGATCGGGTCTCGCGAGGTGCCGGAAGCAATTCCCTTTCGCGGGACTATGTCGAGCGAATGGGCGCAACAGGGTCGTATGAAATGAGATGCCAATGGTAAGACAGGGCATGGTTCGCAGACGGAGGCGTTTGGCCGAAAGCATCTCGCGTTGCCTGCAAGGTAGTATGGAAATGCGCCAACAGGTCATCTGTGGGACGGGTTCCTGTAGCATCATCACATTTTTTAGTCCTGTCGACCCAGAAGCAAACGTAATGCCCACAAGGTGAGGATTATGTCAGCTCCTGGAGGTGGAGTGTAACGCTAGGTCGGTCACGTGGGAGGACGGATCTGCCTGTCACAAGCTTACCCCACTTGTACCGTGAGTAGAGTCTTGATAAGGGACGAAATAGATTACCCCTTCTAGAGCCAGTAAAGTAGTTCCGGAGGTGTTCGATACTGGAGTTGTCTGGGAAAGGTTTGAAGGCATGCCGTTCTTCTTCTGTTATGGCGGGGTCCGGGTATCTGGTTTATCGTCAAGAGATTTTCCGGGTGCCATGGGTATAGCCTCATCATGCATTGGTCGGAGGGTCGTGTTCTGAGAGCTGACCACCTAGTCAACTTGGTCAAGTGGAGGAGCCAGTATTTGCTTGCAAAAAATTCCTTCCACATCACATCCATTTTATCCTCTATCCCGTCCTTATACTTCCATCCTAGGTATAAGTTTGTGTTTACTAACAACAGAACATATTATCACGATTATGTATAGCATCTAGCCTTGGAGAGCGGTGCAGAGAATTCGCCAATTATCCACATGAAATGAAACATTCCAGGTACGTACATTAAAACTTATTAGGACGTAGGGGGGGAGAGATCAATTTTATAGCCTAGCGAGAGTAATAACAACAGTGCTCATTATGTGAGACAAATTTAGGATAGTTTAGACAGGGCGTGTCCTTCAGACGTCTAAGAGATACAGAGTAATTCTTCCACACCTTACCTAAAGAACCGAAGGTTACCACGAAAGACATTAAATACCTATCCTAGATGTTCTAGGTGCTCCGAAAAAAAAAATCACACAACGTGGAGAAAAGGGTTTATTGTAAGAATTTCCCGGAAAACTACCTTTTACTGTGTTCAGTCACAGGGGTGGGAAAAATGAGTCATGATTCAAAATATTAATGGCGAATCATTCACTAGGTACGAGAGGAAGATCTACCAACCGGAGATCTGAACGCACGAGAAGAAGAAATATTTTAAAAGTTTTTCATTAGGGGGGGGTTGACCCATCACAAGGTATAGACCACAAGCGTGTCGTTACGTTTGCTTTTTTTGTTAAGTTACTTCTGATAGAAGTTAGAACCCCTCAAAAATCGTTTAAATTGCCCGGTTTGAATGCCATCCACGGACGTTCAGTATACAAACCAGACCATGTATTTTTGAACAAAGCAAAAATTACAGAAATAGAAGGCTTTATTTTTATACAGCTATAAAAAATAAAATTCGGTCCAGTGTTGTTGGAGAAAATTGGGGAAAACCTAACCTCGATTTTGATGTTTTTATTTACGAGAAGGTATTATCAGCCAGTGGTGCAGTGTTCCCTTTCGCTCAGTATTCAGGGATGTAATAGCGACAGTGACAGCAACAGTTGGGTAAAATATCTATTGTTCAATTTTCTCGATGACCGGGTTTCGTCTTAACGCACAGCATAGTTTTTGGCCGTGACGGTTTAATGGACATTTTACACGATGCTTTTTTCATACCGATCTCCATGTGAAAACTATATTGGAAATCGTATGAAAAATCTTTACTTTACATTATTTTCATCCTTACGATTTCATACAAATAGTTTCTATCAGGGGAAAAATAATATTTTGCGTCGTGAGCGAGATGAAGTTTGGTGAGGTTATGTTATGTTAAAGTTGATTTGATTTGATTTTTTTAACATTTTAGGAGACCCTGTGCTGATTTTTAAGGAAAGGAAGGAGAGGAAGTTTTTGGAAGGAAAAGGTATGTATCTAGAGGTCAATGCGTCCAGGAGCGACGGACGTATGAATGCGCCCTCTCATTACTGTGCAAGACGATGATTCGAGAGAGCTCAGCTGGAGGGGTCAAAAGAGAGGTCTCTTAAAACCAGTCTCCCTCGATCCGGCCTGCCACGCAGTAGATCGGTAAACGCATCAGCCGTCAAGACCTAGACAAATCTCACCTCATGAACCCGGGAACCCCTGCTAAGTCTATACAGTCAGGGATGTTGATAATTCAATAAATGGTTCCCGGGACGGTGGTACCCATTCCAAATTTTACAACACAATAGGTGATAGTATCGTTCCAAGCGACAGAAATCAGACGCAGGTACAAAGATCACGTCATTAAACAAAACTAATGACATTAGTTTCAAGAGTACATACAAATTCGTGGTAAAGAGATAATCAACACACTAGAATCTTTGACGCCGTGATTGCAAGAATTCTATAACCTATTCCCTTTGATGGGGCAATAGAATGGCGGTGAATAGACGGTTGATGGAACATCAGACAGGGCCGGATCCACCGATAAGCTGATGAAGGTACTGCTTTGATTTGAAATCTAAATAGAATCAAGATATGGTGTAAAATTGCACAAAAAATTCACTTTTATTCTGTTTTACTTTTCATGTTGGTAGTGCAATTTTAACATGATAGATAATTTTGAAAATTAACCTCTCATCGATTTTAACCCTTGCGTATAAAGAAACTATATGAAGGAAAAGGACCATCAACCAGCAACCAGCAACCAGCCCCCGTGTAGAGCTACGCGCCGGCTCTCTGAAGGTCTGTGATCTTTACCGCCGCAGCTTCCTGACCATCATCACTCAGCAACACCGAGCAACACTCACTGCACCACTGTCACTCCGCACCGCATCTACCTTCGCTACGTAGCTACAATAAAGATTGACTCACTTCATCGACCTGACGCCTTTCATTTCGTCCCCCGTCTTTGCCGACACAATGGAGTCCGCTCCCTCAATACCATTCAACATTCAAAGGTTACAAAAGAAATAATAAAAATAAAATATAATTAGATAAAATTTCACACAAGTCATAAAAATACAAGTAACAAAAACTTAAAAATAAACAGATTAGATAGGTTTACAAAATTACAAGACGTATTTAGGAATAGTTTTGGAATAAAATTTTTACATGATCCACAAAATTCGCCAAGTTGATATTAAATATGTCTACATCACCTAAATATTGATTTCCCATAATGTGAAATCGTCGTATTGTAATAACGCTTATCAATGCTGCAGTAAAATAGTGTATTTTGTTTGTGGTCTTGTTACTGTGGGTATTGGTAAGTTTTTCATTTTCAGGAGTACGCAACAGTCGAATTTAGAGTTAAGTATTTTGAATAAAAAGGTTAAATTATTTATTTTATGTCTTACTTGCGTAAATTCCGACCTATAAAATACATACGTGAAACTTAAGTTGTGCGGAAATAGTTGTGAGTAGTTATTAAGCCTGACAATATAATTTAGCATATTACTTCAGGGCAATCCTTCAGCAAGTTGAAGATGAACACCGAACCTTTATTTTAATTGATATTTCAGACTGGTAAGCTTGTATTGTCTCACTTCCCGGTCAAATTTCAAATAGTCACTATGTTTTATATCATGATGTCTTTTAAAATTGAATTCTTTAAAAACAGCCACTGTTTCTCTACAAATTAAACAGAGTCTAGAAACTATTAAACTATCATCTTCCCAGCTGTTACTGATTTTTTTTTCCATCAACTAGTTTCCTTTTCATCGAAATCATGTTTAAAGGCTAAAAAATAAATGTACTAATTAATAGATAATATATCACTAAAATAAGTTCACATGTTTAGTTGTGGATACGCAACTTGTACGATCACATTAGTAAGTAAATCTAAATACTAATCTGCACTGATTGGTCCTTGCTACGCGATTGGACGCGTGTCCAGAGCTCTACTAATTCTCAATAGGATTACGGTTAGTCATCTTGCCTCACCTTGAAACACTTGTTTTGTTTGAATACTCCTATCATAGAACACTAGACGTCGAGACTATAGATTAGATAGTATTATAAAGCTGCACTACACCGAAAGAGGACACACGTCGACAAGAATCGTAGAATAATGAAAGACGAATCTCAACCTATCGAACCCGTCAAAACTGAGTAGTTAGAAAAATGACACGCTTTTGCCCGTGGCGAGGCTGCAAGCAGACTGCGAATTTTATAATATAAATCAGCAAAATATATAAGCATTTGGTGTAATAATTTCGCTTTCGTAGCTAGCTATTTACTCAATCGTCGTCAGTATGTCAGTTACGGACACCAGTTTTCTCACGAATGCAAAACTAACTCCGGGATTCCCCAGGGATCGAATCTAGGACCCCTCTTCTTTCTTTTATTCATTAGTGATATAGGCAAGACCATTAACCGCTCAAAATATCTCCTCTTCGCTGACGATATAAGGCGGGTACAGATTGCTGTAACGTAACATGCAATGTAACTTGAAAGGAACATTTCATAAGTGTGGACGCAGCGCGCGCACGAACCGAACATGTACCTACTCGCAGCTGTTCCCGGCATGTGCGCGGTGAACATAGCTCAGTCTGCCGAGAACAAGTTTTCCATTGTTCGCGCGCGTTCTGACGTACAGACACAAACAAGCCGTCCACACAGACGCTCCGCGCACACTGCGCGCCCCTTTGTATTCTGCGAAAAAACCGAAGCATTGTGGATTGCGGCGCGCATGAGCTGAAATGCTCTGTTCGCGCGCGGAGTGTGCGCGGTTCGTGCGCGCAAGGCGTCCACACTACGAGAATTCTGTTACAATGTATGATACATTGCGGCAATGTGGACGGCAAATTCTTTCATTGCGTGTTACATTGCGTGTTACGTTACGGCAATCTGTACCCGCCTTACTTTTCAGAGCTATTAAAAGTCATATAAATTCCATTCTTCTGCAGAAAGATCTTGATTCTCTTGTCAAATGGTCGGAACTGAATAATTTACCATTCAGCATCCAGAAATGCAATGTCGTCACATTTACAAGATCACAAGACACATTTTATTCCCATACCATATTAATAAAATTATACTAACACGCAAAAACGAAATTCGAGACCTTGGCGTGATTTTTGAAGCAAATCTCTCTGTCAAATCTCACATATCAGACATTGTCTCCCGCGCCAACAAAATGCTCGGATTTGTTCTTCGTAATGCGAGATCATTTACTAATGGAATTGCAATACGAAGAACATATGAAGCACTTGTCCGCAGCATCCTGGAATACAGCTCCATTATTTGGGCACCCTCTGAACAAAACCATATTCTAGAAATAGAAAAAGTACAAAAAAGGTTTATGGGTTACCTGTATATGAGGGAATATACATACTACCCATTCCTGTATCCATCGTTGTTCTTAACAGGAATGCTCGATCTTAATACCTTAGAAGCCTGCCGAAAAATATTTTTGGGGTAACATTTTTTTAAGCTGATCTCCGGTACTGTACTGAATCTACCTGTGTTGAAGGAGATTAACCTATATGTCCCTAACGCGTATACTCGTGGGAGATCCCACACACTTTTTTATGCTCCGAAAGCGAGAACTTCTTCCTTTCAGAATGCCCCATTAAATAGAGCAATTCAACTGCTTAACGATTCTGCATTGAGCATTGACATCTTCAATGTTACCTATAGAGAGTTCAGTAACTATCTTTTGACATATGTCTCAACATAGTGAAACTGCCCCCTTGGCCTTTTTTTCTCTTATATTTTGTAATCTTCTCCGTAATAATTTGGTGTATAACTGTTTTATGAAGAACCTGAAAAAATAAATAATAATAAATAATAGAAACTTTATTGGTTTTAATAACTTAAATGTGATTTAAAAGACATTCTGAAGTACCCGATACATAAAAAAAAATCATCATATTTTTAGGGATCAGGATCAGATCATCCTAACAAATCAGTGCCCCTCGGTGTACCGGTCTCTCCGGGACAGGAGTGCTCCGGGCCGCGGGTTGGCCAGGGCTGTTCTAGAGTACTAGTATAATGTGCTATATTATTTATACCAGTGGCGTGTTGTCCATTAAAAATATACCTACCTATTAATCAAGACAATTATTTATCTTAAATTGTATATAGATCCTAACTGCAACTAATCTTTAATTTATGTATTCGATACTGCCACCATGGGTCGACCCACAGTGCCCTTCTTGACAATATCAAGGAGGATGCGGTGTTTCTACTTATGTCGACAGAATAACACTTATTACCAAACATGGGAACACCATAGCACAGGTTCGCCTAGTGAGGTGTTCACAAAATACTACTACTTACCTATTTACATATAGTTACGGAGTTTTTTTTCTTATTACGTAAATTATGTATACGTTCTTTATGTTTTATTTTTATTTTTTATTTATTTATTAAATTACATAATACATTTTGTACAAAAATTTGAGTAGTCCCACAAAGCTCTCATATGGCAGCTTGTCTGCAGGTTCAAACAATTTAAACATTCTTAATATAATATCTAAGAAAATATTTGTAAATACATTTATAGTTTTAAGGAAACATTAGAATAGATCACATAGTAATATTAGATAATTTAACTTACAACCATATAAATATATAAGATATTTCAATATACCTGCCTAATAACAAGATATGTAGGCAGCTATATTAAGATATTCAAAGATACATGGAGTTTTCGTTCATTAACCATAGTTTTATCATTTTAGGACTTAGTCTCTTATTTTTTTCAAATTTTATGTTTTTATTGATTTTATTGAAAATCACTGGTATTAGATATTCAAGAGTACGGCTTCCATATTTATTTAATATTCGAGGAGTTTTTAGGCCCTTTCCTTCTCTAAATCTTGTGGTATGTTTGCGTACACGTAGGTGTTTGTAAGGGCTTTCCCCCATATTATCCATAATAGTAGTGAACCAGTGGAGACCTTTTATTGTTAGTAGGCTCTCTGAGCCATAAAGTAGTTTTAAGTTATGTCTCTGTTTGTAAATATTTGTTGTGACAATTTTTTTTATTATGGCAGTTTGTAAATTTTCAATATATTTAATGTAAGTAGTGCTTGCATGTCCCCAAGTTCGAATACCGTATCTAAGGATGGATTCGACCATAGAAAAATATATGAGTTTAAGAGTACAATGAGGCAAAATAAATTTTAATTTGTAAAAGTTACTAGCTAAGAATCTGAGCTGGTTACAAATTTTAGCCACTTGTTTATCCCACTTAAAATTGTTATCAACAATTATTCCCAGATAAGTATATTCATTTGTGAAATCTATTTTTTCACAGTCACAAACATTAACAATTCCTCTATGTATACAGTCAAAGCTATGAGCGGTTATTTTAGGAACATTCCACATTTTCAAACTTGGTGATTTTATGTACATGCATTTGGTTTTTTTCACATTAATAATTAATCCTACATCATGAGCCCATTTGAGAAGCTCGTTAAAATCTCTTTGTAATTCTTGTATAGCTATTTCAGCATTTTCATTTGATACAACATGAGCAGTATCATCAGCAAAAATGAATCGACGAGCTTTTTTGAAAATCTTACACATAGCAATTACATATATAATATATAATT
Organism: Limnephilus marmoratus; assembly: GCA_917880885.1. Lineage (NCBI taxonomy): Eukaryota > Metazoa > Arthropoda > Insecta > Trichoptera > Limnephilidae > Limnephilus > Limnephilus marmoratus. Next base: position 18,318,002 of record OU862921.1, on the reverse strand, counting down.
TTGGACCTAGAATTGACCCTTGCGGTACTCCCGATTTGATGTATCTTGATTTACTAATTATATTTAAAATCTTCACACTCATTTTTCTATTTGTCAAATAGTTTTTGAAGAATAAGAGGAGTTTACCCCGGATACCTATAAATTCAAATACTTTAATTATTTGTAATTGTAAACCAATATATTAAGTGTATTTTCAAGAACAGAAAACAAATAATAAATAAAATAAAATTACGGGATATTTACAATAACAATTGTGTGTTTTTTCTGATTCTCTTTAGGTATATTGTTTTTCTTTTTTTTAAATAATAATAATAATAATATTTGGATGATTTATGTAGTGCCGTTTTTGTGAAAAATTGTCAAAGGCAAATGGCAAATCATGTTTATCCTTGAACTCATACAATGTGAAAATGTTATTATTTTTATAAGGTTCACAGCTTAATTTCATTTTATCTATCGTACATAGGATATATTAAATGAAATTGATCTGTATTTTTTCTTCTGTTTCTACTACTTTATGTATCCTTTAATTATTTGGTTTATTTGTTTTTACATATAGATATACTATGGGTAACTACCCTTTTTATTTGAAACAATATAAAGGGAATGGAAAAATAATTAATATTGTTAATTCTAAAATTTTAAATATGAGATTGACAATTATGACGGTTTAAGAGAAGGTGGCAATAGCAAAATTGGTTAACGTGCACGCCCCGGTTCGACGAGAGGTCTGGGTTGGAGTCCCAGTTGCAACCATTGTCTTTTTCCTGTTTTTCTGTGTCTTGTTCTCTTTCAAATTTTCGTTTAGATTATTATTGTTATCTTCTTCTTCAATGACTGCAATTTACACCGCTACGTGTAACACAGACACAAAAGAATAAATCTTTATTGAAATAAATAGATTTTATATATATTTCTGCATCTGTGATCTATGTATACAAAGCGTTTTTATTTTGTTTCTAATTTTGAGACCGATATATTGATATGGAATTTAATTTTAGTTTATGCAAATAAAACTATACAATGTATTTCCACAATTTTTTCAACCTGAAGCAGCCATCTTCAAAATGTTTCAATGTCAAATAACGTTAGTGACGTATCTATCATGTTAGTCTATAATTTAGTTCCTAGATTACTATAGTTGTCTAAGGGCTCTTCGGCATATGCAAGGAAAAGTAGGAAGAACCAAGAAAAATAATAAGATGCAATAAGAGACGAGAAAGGCCACTATAAAGAAAAAATGTCGAGATACTTGCAAAAAGAAAACAAAAGAAGCAAGATAATGGCAGAAGAATAAAAACATGTAAGGAGACGAAAGAAGATACAAGAAGAAGCAAGTAGACGGCAGAAAAACCAAGAAGTTCGCAAGAAGATGCAAGCTGAGACTAGGAGAGCCAAGAAGAAGAGGCAATATGAAGCCGGAAGAACCGACAGAAAAAGTGGCTAGTGGAAGCCAGATAATGCAAGAAGATAATGCAAGAAGTGGAAAGAAAATAATAAAAAATCAAGTAAAAACCAATAAGAGCTACGACGAAGAATAAGAAGCAAGAAGAGACCGGTAGAGTAGTTGGAAGCAGAAAAAGTGGGAAGCGAGAAACCAACGTTCAATTATCTCCTTTATTCCTGCACCTTCGTATTGGTCATAAAAGGGGTAATAGAAGGGGGAATAAAATGCAAGAAGAACCAAATCGATCAAGGAGAGACAAGATAAGAGAAGATACAAGACTAGACAAGACAGGCCAAGAAGAGCCAAGAATAGCCAAGAACAGACTAGAAGAAACAAGAATAGACAAGAAGAGTAGGTTAGAAGATCCAAGACGAGCCCAGAAGGGGCGAGAAGATGCAAGAAAAGGTAAGAAGAGGCAAGAAGAAGCAAGAAGAGCCAAGATGAGATATAAGGAACAGATAAGGTTCCAGAAGATCCAAGAAGAGACAAGAAGAGAAAAGAACAAGCAGCAAGAACCGAGAAGAGATGGGAAGATTCAAGAAGCGGCAAGAAGAAACGAGACGAACCAAGCAGAGGCGAAAAGATCCAAGAAGATCCGTGAAGGTTCAAGAAGAGCCAAGAAGAGACGATAAAATCCCAAAAAGATGAGAAGAAGGAAGAAGAGACAAAAAAGCCGAGAACAGGCAAGAAGAAGGAAGGCATAAATAAAAAAAATACAAAATCATAATGCTCAATTCAATCCTTCATTCCTGCCCATCCTAAATTCCAATATTGGCTTATTAGGTTGCTATGTATACCGGTCGATTAAACTCCAACCTCCTTTCCATCCTCAGAGCACGTGTTCCAGTCCTAACAAATCAGTGCCCCTCGGTGTACCGGTCTCACCGGGACAGGAGTGCTCCTGGCTGGGGGTTACAATCGTATCGTATCGTATATGGTATCCTACTATTTTTGTATGTATGTGATATCTATTAATTTTATTTGTACTCGTAAGTATGAAATCTATTTATCGCGGGGCTTGTGTTAATGTAGATCGGCTAATTGATATAAGGATGCGGAAACTGTTCCGGATGCATTCAAATAAAAAGATTTATTATTCAAACAGAGTAACTTTTATTTAGCACTCAAATTTACGAAAGCGTAGTTATCAAAAAACATTGGAATAACGGAGTTTAGTACTCATATATAGAAAGTTCGATGTGATTACAAACCTTACTGGTGAAAGAATGGCAGTTCATTTCAAAACCGCTTTGACGTTCATAAACGCGGTCCAGTATGGCAACTGCATGAATACTACACCACATTGATATGTTGGAGCAAATTTAACAGAAGATATTCCTCAGGCATTTCATTATGCGGACGCATGGAGCTTTTCAGGTTTCATGCACCGTATTGACTTATTTGAGGAAACTGATTACATGAGTCAGGAAACTAGGCGGAAAGCCAGTCTAGTCTTTCAAAATTAGGAACAATTTTATCGATAGCCCATTCCTCTTCGGATACTCTGATTACTATGTATCCGACCACTACAGAGTCGATACCATGGCATGTTCAGAGTACCGAGCGGCAGAATCGACGTCATGGCAAAGCATATTATGACGAGGGGGGTGGTTTTTTTAAATGAACTTACAAAACATTTGGATGTGGATGACTGTTGTCTAAATGCCTTAAAACTATTTTTGAAGGGTGGCGACTATATTGGCATGCTATTCTGTTGTATAATAAAAAAACGCATAGTCTGTCAAATAAGAGTAGAAAATAAAAAAAAAATTGAACTTCAAAATTTGTAGGCTGGCCACACCAATTTACCTTTCAAATAGGCAATGACACTGAAATTACAGAACACAGTATACACATTTAAAAATACATATTTTTGTTCTTAAAAAAAAATTATATCGAAGGAGCACTGATGTTAATTTACATACTTAATGACATAAATTTGATTAAATTGTATTATTTAAAGTGATGGCTTTCATTCAATCTAACACAAATTTGAATTTAACAGTAGGTAGAAAGGAAGAATTATTAATGGTGAGTTGAGTTACACTACTTTTAGATCTGAATAAGTTAAATATATAACGAAAGGAATATTTTCAATGAACTACAAAAACACAATAATCTCACCTATTTACAAATCTGGTGATCCACACCAAGTAACGAATTATCGCCAATTTGTCTAATTTCTAATATAGGAAAGATCTTTGAAAAAATATAAAAAAAAAACAATTGGTAAATTTCCTAGATAGTAATAATATACTAAACAAAAACCAGTTTGGTTTTATCAAATTGCCAACGTAACTTCATACATTTACGAATCATTAGATAAAGGTAAAAAATGTGCGGGTATATTTATTGACCTCAGAAAGGCATTCGATAGCATATCCCATAAAATGCTATTAAAAAGGTTAAATAATATTGGCATAAAAGGCAACGCGATTAAATGGATCACCAACTACTTAAAAAACCACCCTCAAGTGGTAAAAATCAATGGTGTTATTAGTGATTAAGAGATTTCAAGCTTTGGAATCCCGCAAGGTACAGTGCTTGGACCAATCCTTTTTACCATATATGTAAACGATATTTTTTTCAACATTTAAATGGTCAAATTACATCATACGCCAACGATACAGTATTAATAATAAGTGAAAAGACTTGGGAAAATGTAGAATCAAAGACCACAGAAGACATCAACACGCTTAAGAATTTTTTCGACACTAATTTACTTTCACTAAATAGTGAAAAGACATTTGTTATTCCATTTGCAATCCATCCAAACGATGCTCCCAAAAATTTTAACATTGTCATACACGATAATACTAAAATTCATAGCCAAAATTATTGCAAATCAAACTGTACAATATTAAAAACAACAAACAAAATTAAATATCTCGGAGTAATTATCGATAAAAATCTGAAATGGAAGGAACAAATATGTCAGGTAGTAAACAAAATCAGAAAATTAATATATATGTTTTTAAGAATTAGAAATTTTCTGTCGATAAAAAAATGTAATGTTAATACAAAAAATCTATATTTAATCTACTATGCCTTAGTTCAATCCACTTTAAAATACGCTATTATTAGTTGGGGATCCGCATATAAATGTAACCTTCTTCCAATAGAAATGATACAAAAAACAATTATTAAAATTATATTAAAAAAATCCTGGGACTACCCAACAGAACGCCTGTTTGAAGAATTTCAAGTACCAAGATTTAAAGATTTATATAAAATTTAAAAATTAAAAATTAAAAATTCATTTATTCAAATTATAAAAGAAAAAGATAAATATCCGTTTTAAATGAAAACAGAACTCTACTTAAACATATTTTCTATGCCCAAAACTAAATACTTCTTTTGCACAGCATCATTACACTTACCAGGGAAGAACTTTTTTCAATCGTCTACCAGAAGAAATCAGAAGCATTAATGATAAAACCCGAATACTGCTCTCTGTCAAGAGACATATTAAAAATATTCTTAAGAAAAAAACTACTGTCAATTAATCTTACAAATATCCTAAGTTTTTCATAACATTCTTTCTTTTTTTTTAAATACACACCATTATCAAAATAAATACTGCAGCTCACATATATTTATGTACAATGAATTATTTAGGTACTAACTTATGTATAACTAATAACTAATTGCATTTATGTACACTCCCCTTCCATACACAAGCAAGTGCTTTTAATGGAAGGGTAGTGAAAAAAAACCTGAGATGTAAAATTATCATGTAAATACCATGTAAACCTTATTATTAAAAAAAAAAATAAAATATATAAAAAAAAAAAATATTCAGATCTAAAATAGAGACATGATCAACGACACGATAACGCCTGGACAACGCTAGTAGGTACTTAAGCTAATATTAAATAAATGTGAGAAATTTCTAAAGTACGCTTTATATTTTATTACAATATCATTTTTTTTCTTTATTATGTTAACACAAAATTGTTAAGATATAATAATTCTATACCTATATGCAATTCCAATTTTGAGATCAGTGGAATGAAAAAATATTTTTTTCACTTTTATGCCTTTTTAATTTTTAATAAAAATGTAGGTTACTCAGCTTTTGATTATCACCATGATTATATTTTTAGTATTGCCATTTGAACAACACTGGCGCCTTCCTATGTTTTCTACTCTTAGTTGACAAACTGTTCGACTGTACGTTGTCTGCATTTAAATTCCAATTCCAACAGTTCCTATTTGTAAATGCAATATTCTTTTAATGTAAATGTTTATTAAATGCAAGATAAAACAGAAAATAAATTAGTGGATATAAGTCATGATGGATTAAGCATTAATTAACAATTGCAGTCTGTTTCATGTCTCGAAATTTGTTAATTCGCCACTGTCAACAAATATAACATACCTACCAACACTTGGAAACGAATAATGTTTTTAAATTAAGAGGTAATAAGTAGACCATGGAAAAGGAAGGAAGAAAAGAGAAAACTGATTGCTGGTTTGAAAAGGGTTTGTGTCAATCTCGTTAGCAAACAGGTAATGCAATACTGTTGCAACAGAACGAAGTGCACTTCATCCAGGGGACTCTCGTTCTTGTTTGCACAACAGAGTGGGTGCGTTTGATTGCTTTAGTGGGCAAATAAACTCTTGTTAAATAGGTTCGATACGAGTTGATAAACAATGGCCTCTCGATTACTTTAACACACGTCCACGATGTTTCGTAGTTTTTTTACGGGATCAAAACGTACTCGTACTTTCCTGGCACAAGCATGAACTAAGGCATGGAATAAATTTACAATATATATGGGTGATATAATTTGAGATTTTCACGAATTATCGTGATTCATTTTTGGGTAATTAGGCCTTCCTTCTTCTTTAGCCAACCGGCCATAATTTTGGATTTTTTCCCGAAGTCTTGAAAGACCAAAAACGCATCGAGAACGCCTAATTTCAGAGGCAATTGAAATTCACAAAAACCTCATTATCAGTTAAAATAGATTCGACGTGGCCAAGCTTAATAATTCTAGTATCCGGCACTTACGGCTACATCAAAACTAAACACCGTAAACCACATTAATTTAACTAACAATTATATTGAAAAAATGAAAAACCGGCCCTAAGATATGCTGTATCTTATATCGTATTTTAATTCAAAAATTAATCACGGTTAAAAATTTCCGGATGTGCTGTTTTATCAATACTCAACATCCAAGATAATTTCAAAAATATTTTTTTATTCAATTTCAGGCAAAATTTCAAATAAGGCAGGTTTTGCTAGCAAAACCGTTTACCGGTAAACGACCCGTTCTCATTAAACCGTGAATAAAGGTTTTTTGTGTCCTTGCAGAAATGAAGTACCTACACAATACGAAATTACAGTTCAAATTATATATTTTTATATTACAGCCATTTCTGGTCTGGAGCCCCAAAATACCTGAAAAAAACCCTCGAACAGAAACAGGCGCACAGTGGTCCCAAATCCCTATCAAGATTGACAAAAATATTTTTCCACGGCACGTGATGCAAAAGGGTGCATTTATTTCAATCACTGTTACAGAATTTTCAAAGTAAGAAAGTACAAATAAATTTAGAATAGTACAATGATTCAAATAAGTCATACATAACAATCAGCTTATTTCAAGAAATTAGTAAAAAAAAATATTTGTAGATAATATTTAACCTTAACATAACACAATTTGGTTTCGTTTTAAGATTTTCACGACCAAAAAGTATTGTCGTTATTTGTTTTTTTGAGTTTTATGTCGTGAAAACACCATTTATAACTCAAGACCGGCTAGACCGATTTTTATGATTTTTGATTCGTCGGATTTGTGTTCGCTCCGAATAGCAGAACAGCATAGTAACGCTGTCCGAAACGTTGGCTAAAGAAGGAGGTAGTGCAATACGGCATAACACCTCAAAAACAAAAAACGAAAATCCTTTTGGCAGTGAAAATCTAAAAAATGTATCAAATAAATGTATTCCGAGAAACTTCCACCGATTGCTTTGCATACCTAATTAGACCGGTCATCGGCTGAGTTGGCATCGCGTTTGGGTGTCACCCGGGCGTCGCGTGTTCGATTCCTCTACTGGCTAAGTCCTCCATCACGATATTATTTTTTATATGAAACGATAAAAAAGTGAGGCGAAAATAACATTTAGAATTCATGTCCAATAAAATATGTACGTTTTTTTATTTTTTTTCGTTATCTGTAATTTTAGTTAAAAAAAACGTTAGCGTATTTCATCACCTTTCGAAAACAGTTCTTAGTATTTAGTTACATTCACAAGTATTCCGTTTATTTTGATTTTTTTGCAAAGCGGAAATTTTTTACCTAACGACAAAATACGCCCAAATTTTGAAGGGTCAAGAAAACCCTGATAAAGTAAGCATTGCTTACGGAAGACATTGATTTTTTAAACGATAAAAGTGGTTAAAATTAAGTAAATTAAACTATGTATTACTTTTGAATTAAATTGGGGCCATAAAATAAATGAATAATATCAATGTTTTCCATTTTACATATTTTAACACTCTTTCAGAATTAGAAGTTATATTTTTTTCACGAATACAATATTTTTGGACGTCACCAGGCATTGAATCCGCGGGAAAATTTAAAAAAAAAAAAAATTCGCGAACAAGAAAATTCTGCAACGCCGATTTGGGAAGGGTTTTCTCAAGCACGAACGCAAATTTAATTTTAATAATTCCGCACATAAATAGCTCTACGACGTGGCGCTGCATAATTAGTCTTTTAGAATAGAAAATCTTTTTATTAACACTTTTGTCAACTAACGAAGTGAAATACTTAATCTTAATTAATAATAATAATAATAATAATTTTTATTTTAGAAATTTATACATTTAAGTTTACAAATTTCTAATTGATTAAAATATTTCATATTCACTATATTTTTTCAAGTTTTATGTAGCTCCTACAATACATCTTGAACTTTCCAATTGATGTGGACTTTAAAGTTTCTGGTAGTGTGTTATACAACTTCATTCCCTTGCACAGTAGACTGTTCTGCGTATTCGCTTTGTCCTTTTTTTGTAGCCTAATTTCCTTGCACGTCCTTGTGTTATATATGTGTTATATTATTGTAGACAATTTTATTTGAGAAGTATTTTGGTAACGTGTTGTTCAATATTTTGTGGATAAATACCATCGCGTTCAAGGTCAGCATCTGTTTCACGGTCAACCAATTTAGTTCCTTTAACATTTTAATTATTTTTGAAAATCTGTTTCGTCGAAGAATTATTCTCATTGCCCTGTTTTGGAGAATTTGTAACTTATTTTGTTCTCTTTCGTTACATAGGAAAAGTATACTTGAGCAGTAGTTGAAGTGTGGAGCAATAATTGAATTGTATATGGTGATTGCAGTTTTTCTAGAAATTTTTGGCCGAATTCTTCCAAAAAAAGATATCTTTTTGCCAATTTTCTTTTGGGTGTATTCAGCATGTCTATTGAAGTTTAGTTTGGAATCTAATATAACTCCTAAGTATTTCATTTCAGTAACATTTTCAATAATTTCACCATAAATTTTAATTTTGCTTTCACTGGATGTCTTCTTGTATCCGATGAACATTTGCTTACACATTCTCAATGTGAGAGGCGGTTATGGGTACCTCCGCCCCGCGAACCATTTACTGGATTACCAACACCCCTGCCATAGGTCACCTCAAGTGGTTCGCAGAATTTGGTAATTTAGCAGTGGTGCCCGGGTTCTTGGAGTGAGGTTTGTCTAGGACTTTGTAGCGAATGCGTTTTCTCTACTACTTTTTTTTTACATGAATACCGCACAAGAGTCCCAACTGCTCCCGTCTGGAGCCTGTGGGACTATGGCATTGGGGTAAGTTGTGAGGCTGAAGGTAGTGGTGGGGCTGAAGGTAGTGGGGAGGAGAAGGAGATAGGGGAGAGGAAGGCGGGTAAGTATCTATTTATGTAATTTCAACGGTATACATATACCATAAGAACTGATTACATGTCACAAAATCAAAAATAATAATATAGAAATAAAAGAAAAAAATTGTTTAACAGATAATTGTGGCATTTGAATGAGAAATGACACCAGAGAGACAGTTACATGCAAAAATTTATAGTACAGATAGAATTAATATTGACTGAAAAGATTTGATATCATAGCCCTCTTGTACCTACCTTCCGTGCAGTTAAATAGATCTGCCACATCGGCATATCTATTACTAACATCATGTAACCTAGGTACAAGGGAGTGTTTAGAGTACTCAGTCCTATTATTGTTACATTTAACCAGGATTTTAGATCTAGTGGTTCTCGTGGGAACATGAAATTCAATGAGCTTAGTTAAATTAGGACTGTCCATGCTACCATTTACAATTTTGAACAAAAATATTAAGTCGGATTTAATATGACCGCATCTGGTGACCAAACACGGCTAAAGCCATTTCAAGTAACGTTTCAATTCTGAATGGTGGTCTTACACTAGGGCGATAATGAGAGTATCTTTCACTCTGGAACGTGCCGCAAATATACTATATATTATTTTAAATGAATGAATTGTGAAATAACACAAATTAATCAAATAAAATTTAGGCTAAAGTTCGGTTTACGGGAGATAGTCTTAGATATTTTTTTCTTCTTTTTTTATACTAATTATGGGCCGGAAAATCCGAATCTGAAAGAATTAGGCGTCGGCAAGCAATATTAACTGAATTACACGACTTTAAAATTTTCTACAAACACAAAGGAAAACACGTCATTTTGAATGTATTGACATAACAAGTCATAGAAAAACAAGAAAGATGTTACACCACATAAAATTAAGTGTTGCCATTTATTAAGCAATAATATCAATAACACTTTCTTTTCTATCACAAACCATGTTACACAAACCTAGCGTAGCCGCTATACTTGAAAACTGGGATGTTTTTTTGCCGTGACGCGAGTAGGCGCTACGAAGGGGGCACTTTCTTTTCTATCACAAACCATGTACATTGATATTGGTGACCGGTGTACTGCTTATATTATTGATAATGGCAACACTTAATTTTATGTGGTGTAACATCTTTCTTGTTTTTCTATGATTTGTTGTGTCAATGCATTAAAAATGAGGTTTTTTTTCTTAGTGTTTATAGAAAATTTTAAAGTCGTGTAATTCAGTTAATATTGCTTGCCGACGCCGACGCCGATTTTCCGGCCCATAATTAGTATAAAAAAAAATTATCTAGGACTATCTCCCGTAAACCGAATTTTTTCCAAAATTTATTTGCCACGCCGGCATTCGATCCCGCGACCTTCGAAGTGCGAGTCAGGAGCCTTACCGCTGGACTACGCCGGCCGTCAACTATTGCGTGGGAGGGGTGGATTAATACATCTCTCACTCCTTGACCTCTCTCACTCTTACCTTTTTCCTTCAAAGAACTTCCTCTCCTTCCTTTCCTTAAAAAGACTCTTCACACAGCATCCCCAAAGATGGCATAGGCCCTGAGGGATTTTTCCTCAGGGCCTCGTGCATGGAGCTATTGTAAAAAAAAACATTTGCTTACATATTGTTTTTTTAATTTTGTATGCATCTGCAGTAAAGCAACACCCTCATTGCCAATGATTACAGTAATGTGAAAGCGTAAGTGTAAGCGAAAGTGTAAGCGAATGTGTAACGAATGTGCAAGCAAATTTTCCTTTTTTCGGTCGAAGGAGGCCGGACTTTAGGTGTAAAATAGCAAAACAATTTATAAACGGACTTAACTTATTGCTAAATTTACGTGTGTTATTTTGCACTCCTTAATATTGCTGAGGCAGCAGCCGATCGGTGACTTCACTCATTCCATACACATTGGTGACTTCACACATTCCACACACAGTGGTGTGTGGAATGTGTGAAGTCAGCAGTCAGAAGGTATCTTTGATACCACCGTAAATTCAAAATGTTTGCCTAAAGCAGTGGCAGTGGTTCCCAACCTTTTTCTAACCAGGGACCATTTGTACGTTTATTTTTTCGACAGGGACCACAAGGTAGGCAGGTAGATGCCTCCCGATCGAGTTTGTTTCAATTCTCCAGCCACCCCCCCCCCCCAGGACGGACCAATTTTTTATGAAGTCAGGGGGGGGGGGGGGTTGACACCACGTTATCCGCCCATGCTAGCTTAAGCCAATAATCAGTGCCGTGGGCTAGCATGGGTGGCACCCAGCACGGGTAGCATAACGGGACGGGCGTAATGGGATAGGGTAGCACGGGTTCTAGCAGAATGTTTACCACAACGGAGGGGGTAGAACGGGGTAGGAAACGGAATACCATAATGGCCACTGACCACAAGGTACAATAATGATAAACTGAGTATTGTCCCAATTTCAGACTTCTCGATCAGGGACCGCCTGCGCGCTGGCTCGCTTATTGCTAGCCTCTTGCGGACCACTAGTGGTCCGCGGACCACTGGTTGGGAAACCCTGGCCTAAAGCATGAATTTGCTATAAGCGATCAATATTTGCATATCCATCTACATTTCTTCACTCACTTCCTTCCATCAGTAGATATCTCAAAATTTCATCATCATCATCATCATCTTTGGCTCTACAACCCAGGTCGGGTCTTGGCCTCCAGCAGAGCCTGCCTCCATGACTGTCGGTGTTGTGCTGCGTTGCGCCAGTTTCGGATGCCGATGGTGCTTGCATCCTTCACCACTCCATCCAGCCATCGAAGCTTTGGTCTTCCAACTCTTCTCCGACCCCCAGGTGCACCATCCATAATTCGCTTTGGAATATCTCCTTCGCTCATTCTCTGGATATGTCCAGCCCACCTGAGTCTTCCAGTTTTGATTTCCTCAAAATTTCATACATTGGGAATTTCGCAGTCCCATCAGCTTCGGGTAGCTGACACTCTTGTGCGGTATAAAAAAAAACCAGAATGTGCTGTCAACACGCGGTAGAAGTGAAACTAGGAAGTCACTAGATGTCGCTTTCTTTTCTTTTTCCTGTTTATTTTAAAGTGGTTTGAAGATTGGATATTCATTTTACAAAAATAAAACTTTTAATTTTTTTTGGATTTCGTAGGATTCCAACCTCGCTGGATGTCTCTCTGGCCGCTGAGATTTGTCAGGCACTTTACGCTGCAACGCTATCGGAGGCTCGCGCGGAGCCGTGAATTTACCGCATTACATTAGAACCGAGGACCTGTCAAATAATAAATTTTAGTGACGCACCTCCGTTTCAGCCGAATTTCAAATCACAACGGGGCTAAAGAACATTCACTAAAAAAAAAACAAATTTAGAACTTCGTTATAATTGCTTGAACTCGTTTTCTTGCATTTCTAACTTAATCCCAGTTTAACCCTAGCAACCAGCCACCTTTCTTTTGTGTGGCACAAAAAACCCCTCTTTTAATGAGCGGTCCTATCGGTGAATCTCCCACATAATCCTCACTTCGGGCCAGTCAGCAAATTTAGGATTAAGAAGGTCTATTACTTATACTGCCACCAAAAGATATTAACGACTTATCACTGCTGAATTATTAATTAAAACCCGCCTCGTAATTTGAGGAAAGAATTTAAACAGGCAACAAGCTCTCGCTTCCTTCAAGTGACCAGAGAATCTCTGAAATGCCAATCCTTCAAATCTTAACTGTAGTATTTGTAAATATAAACGTAGTTTTGATGTCTCTTAAGGCTCTGCAACCGGGCCTGAAAAGAAGAAGATGGAGAGATACGAAATTACGAATGTTAGAGGAGAGCGCTAACATTTACAGCGATAAAATCGATGCGAAAATTGCGAAAATGTTTAATAAAACACGACTCGTTTAAAACAGAGCAAAAATCTCGCGGGCATTATCTTTAACAGCCTTTAAAGAAACACTGTGATTTTTTTCATACATAGAACTTGTAAAATAACTGAAACAAACGTATTAATAATAATTTCTGGAGCATACTTTTTTTCGATTTTTTTCTATCGAGGTAATTTTATATAATTTGTGTTTCGGCGCGGGCAAAGTCTAGATATTATATTCAAGAATATCATATATTTTTTTAAGAGCTTTAAAACTTACGTGTTTAAGGGAAATATGTAATAAATCGGTACAAATCCAGGTTGCGGGCCGTTAACAGATGTAGTTAGAGCATGTATTTTCAATGAGTCTCAACAGATGTTGTTAAACTATGTAGTTGTACGTGGTTTTATGGTGTCTCAATAGATGCCATTGGTAATATTAATATCACATGATAGAGGCAACTGTCGGACGTTTCGGTCTAATAGAAGTCATATACGTTCTATAGTCGGGCACTTTAAGTGAGCTGTTTCCCCGGTGCAGATTAACAGAGGACATCCATTAGAACGGACATTAAGTCCAGTTAGATATTAACGTAAGTATTACTGATAACTCCCGATCTGGTTTTACCGGTATACTATGAGGGCTCTAAATTTAAAACGTGTCTCCACTATGAAAGATTTTGGTATTTTGTTTGATAGTAGGTTAACCTTTCTTCAGACTGATTCGTGGAAGGTTCGAAAACTCGACTATCATGGAGAGCATTAGTTTCTATGTTCCCGATGGTTATCTCCGTCATCGACAGCATAGACTGTTTTATCTCCCGGCTTGCAGAACTAACTTGCCAATGGTTATGCCAGTCGGGAGAGCTGTTAAATAGAATCACTTCGAATATCGATATGTTTGATATCAATGAAGCACAATTCAGACAACAAGCTTTGTTGTTGTTAGTATGATTGTGCTTCATTTAAATATAAATTACTTAAACCTGTTTAAATTTTAAATCTTAATACTCTTTTAAAACGCATTGAAATTTTATTTTGTAATGTTTTAAAATAAATAAATAATTGAATTGAATTGAAGTGAATCAGCAGAATTGTACTGCTAAACTAAGAAAGTAACAGAACACCACAATAACTAACATACTAAACTAACCATTAGGAACCCCATTTCACCCTCAACTATTTCTAGGTATCAGCTCCTTGCTTCAATTGCATTCAAACAATATCGTCTCTTACATACTCTTCGTTTTTGAAGTAAAACTTCTTTACGCATGCTTGACTTGGGGAGTAAACTGGTGAATGCGTGACGAGAGCGTTACGAAAAGCGAGGCGAACGGTAGTTGAGAGGGAGATATAAGTTATTGAAGATAGAAAGAGAGAGAGTTACGTTTCGTACATTACTAGAGAGGCAAGGGAGAGAGGTGCGAGTACACATTTTCTTTCTCTCTTTCTCTCATGGCCAGTTACGTTTCGTGTATCTAAGACACAGTGCAGGCCTATTGTCTGTATCACACTGTAGGAGCAAGAGAGAGCAGTGCGCGCGCACATGTTCTTTCTCTCTTCCTATCATATAGATATAGATGGTGCCAAAGAAGTTTTATTCAGTCGTGTGGTCTAAAGCACACTCGTTTTACTTACTCCGGGCTTTACCGGACTCAAGTATTTGATTTAGTCGATCATATAATGCTTTCATCGAACATTTTTGTTTCAAAATTTAACGAAAACAAAGTTTCAAAATCATTTTAATTGAAAAAAGTGTCACACATTGCTCAAGAAAGATTATCTTAGCTGAAAAGAGATGCCTGAGCTCCAGACGCCCAAAGGAAAATAATTCTCCTCAGGGCCCATGTCATATTTGGGGATGCTGTGTGGAGGTTCGTTTTGGGAAGGAAAGGAGGGGAAGATCTAGGAAGGTAAGGGGCATAAGGGGTGGGTAGGAATCTCGGGTCAGCATGTCAAGGAGTGACGGATGGATAATTCCATCCCTACCCCTGCGGTGCAAGTCGACGTTCCTAGAGAGTTCTGTCGGAGAGATCTGAAGGTCTCCCTAAACCAGTCTCACCCGATCCGGCCTGCCACGCAGTTGGTGTACAGACGCATCCGCCGCTAAGACCCGGACGAATCTCTCCAATGAACCGCGGCACTCCTGCTAAATCACCAAATGTAACGAAGTCACCACTTGGTGACTTACAACAGAGCTGTTGGTTATCCAAAAAAATCATGCGTGGTGGTTCCCATACCCGCCTCCCAAATTGAATAATTTAGCTTTACAATTTGGATTTAATGCATAGGGAAAAAAGTATTCTCTACTGTAGGTAGCATACAAATTCAAACCGCGCGAATGAAAATGGTAGAAATGATATAGGAGTTAAAAATATATATAAATTAGTTGTGAATGAACTTTCCTCCCAACAAACAAAAAGCAATACCGTAAACTGTGGGTACTTTGCTTAACTTTTTTTTATCATTTTTCACAAAAAACTAAATATTTTTTAAGGGGGGAATTAAGTGGCTAGGTAATACGAATTGTAAATAATATATTTTTGTGGATTTAAGTGTTCTTATCATTTTCATAAATTATTTGTACATTTTAAAAAAGTGATGAAAAGTAAATCCCATGAGGGGGTGACTGCATCACTATTATATTTCAGTAATTTTGCATTGGATATCGCATATTACTGCAATTCAACCCCATGAAAATATTGCGGGAATTCCTGATAGCCATTATTATCACGACACAAACAAAATGGTTTGATAATGAAAAAACATAGACATTTTGAATTTTGATTAATTTAAAGGAGAAATTTTGGATATAAATGAGAAAATGAAATAAAATAGAGTAGCTATCTGCCTCTTGTTACATATTGTAATAGTTTTTGATAATATTGAACTAAAAAAACTAAATAACAATAAAAACAAAACTGTTGTTGATAGTTTCCGCTGCTAATATTTTGTAATTCTGGGATTGTGACAATCCACGCTATGATTTTAACTGGGGAGGATTAATACCCCCAAGTATATCAGCCCAATATTTTATGTTTGGGCATTTACAAGCATTTACAGATTTCATCATCGCACTTACAATTGCACCACTATCATTCAAATTTTCTGATGCCAGGATACAATCAATTTTCACATGGGTATACTAGAAATGTGCCAATCTATCGATGAATGTGCTTAAAGATATATTTAACGGGTAGCTCCTCATTTTCCTCGTCAAATTCTTCTTGGGACAGCATTCTCAGTTCCTTGGTTGTCATCTGAGGAATCTTGCTATATCATTTCCTTTGTGACTTCTTCTTCACTCGAGTCACTCTGCCTTGCTCTCGGTCGTTGATTAGATTAAGGACTGTAATATCTTCATTGCTTGCTTTTCTTCCAGTGTTTGCTACATTGATTTCCTTCCGGCAGATTTCCTCTTGTATACTCTACCCATACCTAAAAACAAAACTTAATTAAAAAAATACATAACAGAAATAAAAAGGGATTGGGCCTGGTGCAATATAACCCCAAATTTACTGAAAACGTGAGCGTATCAAGAAATAAATTGTTGATAATAATAATTTTTTACATTTGGTAAAATATATTTTTATACATTTATTTTCGCAATGAAATTTAACAACTTTACGAAGATCGAAGATTATAGAAGATGCAACCAATTATTTTCACTCGAAAATTTAAAAAAAACGGCACTTCCTATCCTAATCTTTGGTAAGTCAATACTAAAATGGGACTCTGGTTCAAACTTCACATTAAAAGAGAGTGGTTGGCGATATCTATCGAATATTAAAGGATTCAAACCGTTTTGATTAATAGTAATGACCACAGATGCGTTAAAAAATTTTTTTATTGCAAAGTTCCTTAGAGAGATGCAAAGTATCCTCGGCTTACGGTATCCATTTATTTTCAGTTTCATGCATAAATTTCATAGCGAACTTCCTAATTATTCGAATCGAAAACATTTAAAACCAAATGATAATGTTTGCATTCGTTATTTACATTACCACAACAAAACTAATTTACTTATGTTTATTATTGATTATTATACACGTATTACTCTTAAAATAGATCCACTTCACGTGGTCTAATGTACATTTTAACCTACACTTCTAATACGTCTTAGATACATTATTTTTAATTCTAAAAAGGTACATACTCGTATATCTAATATCACTAGAACCATACATTTTTATTTATTTAATTTATTCTTTATCATCATCATCATTATCATTACATAGTATAAAATGAAGTCGCTCAAAATGTATGTGCGCCTTAATCTTTTAAACTACGCAACGGATTTTCATACGGTTTTCACCAATAGATAGAGTGATTGAAGAGGAATGTTTATATGTATAATACATGTAAATTATATTAGAGAAAATTCAAAGAAAACATATTTTCGTGCGATTTAAAACGGCTGGCGGGCCGTACTATAGTCACTTTTGAAATTCGTTCTACAGAAGAAATTGGAAAATAGACGTCCTAGAGTAAGTAGGCATTTGATTTTCCCTTTTCAAATATCCAGTGTTGCATTGCAAGCATTGTATAATAAGTGGCGAGTTAATTAGTTTATATGTATAATACGGTGACCCGACAATTCGTCCTGCGACAATTCATCCGGCGACAGTTCATCCTGCGACAGTTCATCCGGCCGACAGTTCATCCTGCCGACAGTTCATCCTGCCGACAGTTCATCCCGCCGACAATTCATCCGGTGACAATTCATCCTGACAATTCAACCTAACCAAACCTAAATAGTGATTGAAGAGGAATATTTATATGTATAATACATGTAAATTATAATAGAGAAAAGCCGAGAAATTCAAAGAAAACATATTTTTGTGCGATTTAAAACGGCTGGCGGGCCGTACTATAGTCACTTTTGAAATACGTTCTACAGAAGAAATTGGAAAATAGATGTCCTAGAGTAAGTAGGTATTTGATTTTCCCTTTTCAAATATCCAGTGTTGCATTGCAAGCATTGTATAATAAGTGGCGAGTTAATTAGTTTATATGTATAATACGGTGACCCGACAATTCGTCCTGCGACAATTCATCCGGCGACAGTTCATCCTGCGACAGTTCATCCGGCCGACAGTTCATCCTGCCGACAGTTCATCCTGCCGACAGTTCATCCCGCCGACAATTCATCCGGTGACAATTCATCCTGACAATTCAACCTAACCAAACCTAAATAGTGATTGAAGAGGAATATTTATATGTATAATACATGTAAATTATAATAGAGAAAAGCCGAGAAATTCAAAGAAAACATATTTTTGTGCGATTTAAAACGGCTGGCGGGCCGTACTTTAGTCACTTTTGAAATTCGTTCTACAGAAGAAATTGGAAAATAGATGTCCTAGAGTAAGTAGGTATTTGATTTTCCCTTTTCAAATATCCAGTGTTGCATTGCAAGCATTGTATAATTAGTGGCGATCACTCGAATTGCATTACATAGTATAAAATGAAGTCGCTCAAAATGTATGTGCGCATAGATCTTTTAAACTACGAAACAACTTTTCATGCGGTTTTCACCAATAGATAGAGTAATTTAAGGGGAAGATTTATATGTATAATACATGCTTATTATAGTAGAGAAAAGCCGAGAAATTCAAATATTCAATTCAGGCAGCGGGCAGCTGGCAAGCGGGTGGTGTGGATTTTATAAAGGTTGGGTAATGGCGTTGTGTTTCGTTAGCCACAGCAACGTGTGGCCGGGTCTGCTAGTTACAAAGTATAAAATAAAGTCGCTCAAAATGTATGTGCGCGTTAATCTTTTAAACTATGCAACGGATTTTCATACGGTTTTCACCAATAGATAGAGTGATTGAAGAGGAATGTTTATATGTATAATACATGTAAATTATTTTAGAGAAAGGCCGAGAAATTCAAATAAAACATATTTTTGTGCGATTTAACTATAGTCTATACTATAGTCACTTTTGAAATTCGTTCTACGGAAGAAATTGGAAAATAGATGTCCTAGAGTAAGTAGGTATATGATTTTCCCTTTTCAAATATCCAGTGTTGCATTGCAAACATTGTATAATTAGTGGCGATCGCCCACGTCTATCGGTGCTCGGTGTTCTCCAGCCAGTAAAATAAAACGTGCTTTACAGCGCGACGCTATAAAAAGCAATCATCAGTGCTTAAGTTGTAAAAAATTGTTAGTATTTGAGGGAATTTATCTATGAATCTATTTAAGTTAATTTATCTATTTAGCTACTTTTGCAAGGTTGATTTCAAATAAATAAGATCGGCGTCTATCGGTGTTCTCCAGCCAGTAAAATAAAACACGCTTTACAGCGCGACATATTGCTATAAAAAGCAATTATCAGTGCCAAGTATAAAATGAAGTCACTCAAAATGTATGTGCGCATACATCTTTTAAACTACGCAACGGATATTCATGCGGTTTTCACCAATAGATAGAGTGATTCAAGAGGAAGGTTTATATGTATAACACATGCTTATTATACTAGAAAAAAGCCGAGAAATTCAAATATTCAATTCAGGCAGCGGGCAGCGAGCAGCTGGCAAGCGGGTTGTGTGGATTTTATGAAGGTTGGGTAATGGCGTTGTGTTTCGTTAGCCACAGCAACGTGTGGCCGGGTCTGCTAGAATAATAATAAAACTTAGGTATACAATTTTTTATGGGATTTTCGACTACCAAACTAGACATAGATATGCTCGTATTATGGGTAGTCGAAATATGTAAAAATATAATTAGGTATATAAATAAAATAAACGCCATGTTTTAAGGATTTATTTATTTATTAATTTTCAGCGTCATGATGGGCTTTTACGTTACTGCTGTAAGACTCTTTACTCACTAAATACATATTAGTTACAATTTGGGAGGCGGGTATGGGTACCGCCGCCACGGGAACCAACCTGGATAACCAACACCTCTGCAGGAGGTCACCCCAAGTAATTTGCTACGTTTGGTGACTTAGCAAGGGTGCCCGGGTTTGTGGGGTGAGGTTTTTCGGGTCTTGGCGGCGGCTGCATCTCCCAGCCAACTGCATGGCAGGCCAGATCGGGAGAGACTGGTTGAGGGAAACCTTTGACTTCTCCGGCAGGGGTTTCTTGGGACATCACTTCGCATCGCAATGGGAGGGATGGATTCATTCGTCCGTCACTCCTGGATACATTAACCTTCAGATTCCCAACCACCCCTTTTCATACTTTTTTCTTCCCAGATCATCCTCTTCTTCCTTTTCTAAAACGACCCTCCACACAGCATCCCCAAAGATGACATAGGCCCCGAGGGAAATTATTTTCTTCAGGGCCTCCTGTGTGATTTGAACGCAATTTTTTTTTAATATTAATATTTAATTTATTAAATAATAATGATTTATTCTGGTTTATTTGGAGTTTTCTATCTAAATTATCTTCTAATATATAAAAATCTCGTGTTACGGTGTTTGTAGTCGCACTCTTCCGAAACAGCTCGACCGATTTTTATGATTTTTTTTTATGTAGGTATATTTGGTAGGTATGAGAATAGGTTTTAAAGTATATTTCATACCGCGTAGAATGATTAGGGTCTAGAATTTTTTATCTATCTTTTTGACAATTTTTTTTTGTATTTTTTTATTTGGCATCAAAAAATACGTACAATCCCAAACTTGCACTCTCCTACCCCCACCCTCCCATTTTTTAATCGCGATTTTATGAGTATTTATTTTTATTAATTTATATTTTTATTTATTTTATTAAGTATTTTTGTATGAAAAAATTCAACCGTCGTTCGTATTTCAAACAGAACGAAATGAGAAGCATCGCATCTTGACATTTCATTCGGCATTTGTTTGAATCACAACGCATGTAACGCGTGTAAAATTTTGTACGATTTATTTATTTGTGTACGTGTAACTATGCCAAGACACATGGGGGCCCATTTGGGCTGTCGAACGAATAAAGGAACAATTATGCGAAATATTAGAACAGGAGGAGCAACGAATCCAACAAGCCAGATATTGAATATTCCGCTCATCCAAAAGTGCTGATTGGTGCTATGGACAAAGAATGTCCCCATTGTCATGCGCTCAAATTTCAAATTTTAACAGCCCAACCAGGTTTTGGCGGAAAGTGAAGTCACCAAAACGGAAATCTATTCTCTCTAGGTTCTCTAAGGTTGTTCAGAAAATAGTATCCAGAGTACCTATTCGTAAAAAATTATTAATTTTTTTTGATAAACTAATGTTTAAGACAAGATTTTTATGCATGGCACAAAGGGTAACAATTATTAGTAATAATAGTAATTAGTAATAATTATTAGCCTGAAACACTCATCTATACTTGAAAAAATTTCCCGAGAAAAGAAAGATACCGCCGACGGGACTCGAACCCGCGTCCTTCTGATTTGTAATGTAGAAATGTAGACATAATGTCTCTGGCCGCTGAGATTTGTCACGCGCTTTACGCCGCTGCGCTATTTGACGACCTCCGTAGTCCAGTG
Source organism: Limnephilus marmoratus (assembly GCA_917880885.1). Taxonomy (NCBI): domain Eukaryota; kingdom Metazoa; phylum Arthropoda; class Insecta; order Trichoptera; family Limnephilidae; genus Limnephilus; species Limnephilus marmoratus. Next base: position 18,296,374 of record OU862921.1, on the reverse strand, counting down.
GCTAAGACTCTTGACTCACATTCCGGAGGTCGCGGGTTCGAACCCGGCATGCGCAAAATAAATTTTATTTGATTAATTTGTGTTATTTCACAATTAATTCATTAAAAATAATATATAGTATATTTGCGGCATGTTCCAGAGTGGAAGATACTATTAGTATCGCCCTGGTGTAAGACCACCATTCAGAATTGAAACGTTGCTTGAAAATGGCTTTAGCCGTGTTTAGTGACCAGATCTGAATAGCCAGGTACTTCCCAACCTTCCTCTTCCCCACCTCCTTCCCCTCCCCACTACCTTCAGCCTCACAACATACCCCAACTGGGGATGCCATAGTCTCACTGGCTCCAGACGGGAGCAGTTGAGATTCTTGTGCGGTATACACTGTAAAAAAAAAAAAAAAAAATTGGAGGCTCGCGCGGAGCCGTGAATTTACCGCATTATATTAGAACCGAGGATCCATCAAATAATACATTTTAGTGACGCCCTTCCATTTCATACGAATTTGAAATCACGACACGCTATAATGAAATAAAAAAAAGTCATTCAATGATACAATATATTAAAATATATTACACGTATTACATTATGTCTTGAGCAGCTAAATGCAAGATAGCTAGAATTTTTAGACAGCCATTTACAAACCCTTCATATTTCTCATTTCCTTTCCATCCGCATTTCCTTCCTCCTCACAATATTCTCAAAATGAAGGATGCTATAATTTCGCTTGCACCGAGCAGCAGGAATTCCTGGGCGGGATCAAATCAATATTGTTTCTTCGTAATTAAAATACGTTGTTTAGAATATAATTATTAACCCCACTGGAGCTCGCCTGAATCGGAGTTAATAATTTCACAATTCAATAAAGTAACTCATATAACTATGGGTTATTTTCAAATAGTTAAGTGAATGCAAATGAATAAAATTAAAAAACCACAATGATAAATAATTAATGGAAAAAAACTGTGGAAAAAAACAATATTTGAATTAACAACAAAGTGTTGAAAGGTCAAACAAAATGTTATTATTCATTGTGTCATTTGTTAATACCATTTTCAATAATATTAGGTCCTTACATTTCAAATTGGCGTTTTGCCATACTGGCAACTTTGATCTCAAATATCATGTATTTGTGTTTCGAAAATTATAATTCTTTTGTTTTTTCCTTAATTGTTTTTTTTCTTTGCGTCACTTAGTTTACAAAATGGAAAACTTGAAATATCGCGTTATTTACGAGTACGAGTTCCACCGTGGCACCAGTGCTGCAGAAACGGCTCGAAGGATTGATGACGTGTATGGCGATGTTGCCGCAAAAGAAAACACAGTGCGTTTTTGGTTCCAACGTTTTCGTTCTGGAAATTTCGACCTGCAGAATAAGCCCCGTGGACGGCCGGAGACCAAAGTTGATAATGAAGAATTGAAGGCTATTGTGGAAGCGGATCCATCGCAAACCACGTCCGAGTTAGCTGCAGGCTGCGGTGTTAGTGTTTGATCCACTGTTTAATCCACTTGAAGCAAATTGGGAAGGTGAAAAAACTTGAAAGGTGGGTACCTCACGAATTGAGTGAAGCAAATCAACAAACGCGCGTTGACCGTTAGACCACACACTGCACTACAGACGGCTACCAAATTAGAGGATCTTCAATTGGAATGTCTAAGACATCCACTGTACTCTCCGGACCTTGCCCCAACAGATTACCATTTTTTTCGAAATTTGGATAACTTCTTGCAAGGGAAAAATTCAACTCCTATGGGGCAGTCCAAACCGCCTTCAAAGATTTTATTGATTTCCGTCCGAATGGTTTTTTAGTAAAGGGATCGATGAACTACCTATGAGATGGCAAAAGTGCATAGATTGCAATGATACATACTTTGATTAAATAAATATATTATATTACAAAAAAATCGACTTTATGTTCCTCCCATACAAAACGCCAATTTCATATGTAAGGACCTAATAGAAAAAAAAATGTACCTTTACGGCAAAGACTCTGAAGTACCATTATTAAAAAACCATGTCATAAGTCTCGCGGAAACTTTTTTTTGCGAGAATCCCCACCCACGAAAACGCGTTTATCAACTGCTTCACCCGGTACGACGGAAAATAAATCACCAAACATAAAAAAAAACCCAAACAAATCATCCGAACAAATTCCCCCCTCCTCATATTGCAGCCAAGTCTCCCCCTTGCAAATAGCATTTAACAAACACCTAAATTATTTTTTTCTATAAACATAATTTAATTATAAACTCATGATGAGAGAGAAAGGGGCCTTTTTTGGCCCGGAGCTCTGAATGCCAATATATCAAAAGACAAAAGTGATGCCTTTACGGTATAGAAAAAATAAAAGTCAAAAATAACACAATGAAAAGCAAAGATTTATTAGCCAAATTATCATTATTATTATTATGATACATTAAGACATCTTTGCGTAAAAAATACTATTATCAAAGTTTTATCAGCGCTCTATCGTGTTAACTTCCGGTTCTGGCGACGGAAGTTGGAAAGTTTTCCGTCACTTCCCGTAAGACTTGCGTTGCATCTCCCCAGCAGCCAGCAGCCCGCAGCCTTCAGTGAGGGGTAGACGGCGGGAGAGAAAGGTTGTGTCAGCGAGCTTTCTGCATTTCGTGACGTAGTAAAGTTCGCAGTAAATTTTCACAAATTTCGTAAAAGTTCTTCCTGTGTTTCAATAAAATTGATGATTTAATAGAATTATTATTGAAAAAAAGTTAAATATGAAGCGTGTGCAGTTTTTTGTTGCTTTCCTTTTCATTGGTAAGTTAAATACTAATATTAAGGATTTTTTCTAAACCAATTTAAAAGTATTCATTTTATGGTACAACGATGATTGTCTTTAATTTTTTTTTATTTCGTTTTTTTTTAAATATTATATTAATTACAGTAATGGTGGATTGCCCATCTTACTGGGTGTGAAACGCCTGTATTTGAGATGGCAATTTACAAAGTGGTTGTTGGCAAGGTTTTTGTTTACGTGGTAATATGAAAATTACAGATAAAAAGGACGCGGGTTAGGGTCCCGTCGGCCGCATGTATCTTTTCTCGGGAGATATTTTCAATGTAGATGGGTGTTTCAGGCTAAAAATTATTACTTTTATTACCCTTTACGCTAAGCGTAAAAAACTTGTCTTAAACATTAGTTTATCAATTAAAAATAATAATCAGTGATTTTTTAATTATACAATTCAAGTATAACGTTGAAGATTAAGATGAAACGAAAATAATTTTGAATTAAATTTCAATTTGACAGAAAGGCATGGTGATAAATGATAATAAAAAAGGCAAGTGAAATTTAGTCAAATGTACATATACGCAGTGCATATAACACACACATATATGTATATACAGTAGGTATAAATGTAAATAATGAAATACTCCTGATGGATATATTTATTGGAGGTAATCAATGATTTTTATTTTAAGGGAACTTTTGGTGTGCGTGTTTCGGATGACAGTAGTAGGCGGAGAATTGAATGGTAGCATTGTATTTAAAACTTCTTTGCCCAAAAAAAGTTTGACAAACTGGGATGTTAAGAGCGTTTAACCAGCCAGCGGACGAAAATCCACATTTCGTCGAAAGTTGTTCTTACGATCGTGCAGGGCGGTTACAATGAGAAAGATTAATTATTCTCCGTACCAGCTTTTAAAATTATAACTCAATATCGAATTTATTTCAATCCAAATTAGCTTTAATTTATACCCTCATCCAAAAACACTGAAAGGCGTGATGATAAAACTATTAAAATAATTTACTTTTTGTAGTTATTTTTTTATTATAAGTATTTATCATTTTTTATTGAAATGATGATAAAACTATTAAAATAATTTACTTTTTGTAGTTATTTTTTTATTATAAGTATTTATCATTTTTCAATAATGTCTAAATTTAATAAAAATTTTAAAAAATCTGAAATATATTAGTTTGTAAGTGCGCAAATAAATACACAAATGAACCAATTTTCGTCAAGAAACACATGTAGGTACGTACATATTTTTTAATGATTTTATTGAAATTAAATTAAAATTCTAAAACATGCGTTTGCTAGATAATATATTGATTTATTTTACTGCATGATTATATTATTTGAAATGGGTGTGGTATAATACAAAATCTTTTTTGAAAATTTAACAAATCTGCCAACGACCTATGGAATAACCTTATTATACTAAAAATTAAAAAATTTTCTCAAAAATTTATTACATGCGAATGCTAGATAAAAGAACAATCTTTCGAAATCCATAAATAATTTTTTGTGGAAAAGAGTCAATACGTCTAAAATCTGATTTGAAAATGACATACCTATTTATGGTTTTCTCTGGTAATGCACTCTTAAGATTTTGCATTCGACTCTCAAAGCTCTAGTGCTTATTCGTTCTTCAAACGTATGTGTATTTTCAAATTAATGAAGCGGGATATTTTTTTAATACAATTTTCACATTTATCAATTGTTGCCATTCGTATTTTTATTATCAACTGCTGATGTTGTAAATAACGCCTGCTCTCAACACATGAGTTCCTAGTAAGATAGTAATAATATTCCAATTCCTCTGCCGTAGGTCATCCCAAGTGGTTCGCTACGTTTGGTGACTTAGCAGGGGTGCCCGGGTTCATGAGATCTTGGCGACCGATGTGTCTGCCCACCTGTGGTGTGGTGGGCCGGATCGAGAGAGACTGATGATGTCTTTTAAACTCTCCAGCCAGAATCCCTCGACCCATCGCCTTGCACCATAGTTGTAGGGATGGATTCATACTTCCGCCACTTGTGGACATACTGACCCCCAGATTCTTACCCACCTCTCAGAACTTTTCCTTCTTCCTTTCCTTAAAAAAACTCTCCATACAGCAGCCCCTAAGATGACATAGGCCCTGAGGAACATTATTTTCCTCAGGTGGGGCAAGGTGTGACCTTTGCCCCACCCTGGCTGACCGATGCATGTCCTCAATTTACAGCACTTCAAAGGATGGTTTTTCCTTCTTTCGTTCATATTATTTTTATTCATGCCTAAAGTACGAGTATGTTTTAGAAACCTACTTTTTTTTGGGCACCTACTCTAGATTTTTAATATTTGCCCCACTCTAAATCAAAACCTGTTTCTAATTTAAAAAAAATAATGTTTCTAATTTTCTATTAATAAATCAAACCAAAAATTCTTCTTCATCATAAGAATTGTAAGTAGGTAGTAACTTAAATACTGAAGTAGAATCTAATCACATAAAACAACTTAAGGTAACTCAGAATTGCATCATAAAGACCATACTGAAGGTCCCCATATGGACGTCAACAACAGAAATTTTTAAACAGTTTGATGTTCCAAGCATACAGAAAATCTATGCCAAAAAAATTCTAGTACATCACCACCAAAAATATTCAGAGGCAGACACCTCACACACTCATAAAACCAGAGCCAAACAAACAGACATACTTAATATACCAAAGTGTAACTCTTCATTTGGACAAAGAAGTTCAGAATTTTTAGCAGTAAAGTTATATAACAAACTCCCACTTAGTACCAAACAAATTAAAACAAAAAAAGCTACATTAAGGACATTAAATGTTGGCTGAAGGAACTCTCGGAAAATGAACTTACTAGTATACTTAAAACATCTTCATAGAAGTTTCTGGAAAACCTTATCCAAACAATGAAGTTAAACCATAGAAGTCGCTGAAAACTTATCCAAAGCATAGTCCCCCTCAGCACAGGATCTCCTAGTGAGGAGGACTACGTAAAAAAATAATAAATGTATAGTTACTAAATAAAAAAAAATATAAAAAGAAAATTACAAAATAATAAATCATAGATATTTTACATAAAATTTTTTAATTAAGAATTTTATTAAGAATTATATAGCCTCCGTGGTAGAGTAATAAGGCTCTCGACTAGCAATTCGGAGATCGCGGGTTCAGGCCCCAGCGTGCACAAGTACAATTATATCTGAGTAATTTGTGTTATTTCACAATTTACTTATTAAAAATAATATATATTGCGGCACGTTCCAGAGTAGAAGATACTCTCAGTATATCCCTGGTGTAAGACAACCATTCAGGATTGAAAGGTTGCTTGAAATGGCTTTAACCGTATTGTTAGCCAGATCTGAATAGCCAGGTCCTCCCCCACCTTCCCTTTCCCCATCTCCTTTCCCTCCATCCTCCAGCCTTACAAAATACCCTAATTGGGAATGCCGTACTCTAACTCCAGACAGTTGAGACTTTAGTGCTGCAATCACATTGAAAAATATCTATGTGGAAAAAATTATACAATTTGTCCAAAGTAATGTCACCATCTCAATAACAATTTTTTTCAAGCTTTCGTTAGCGGTAGGTTCCATTATTTATTATTTCGATTAAATTAATTATTTTTGAAAAATCCAATAAATCCGATACGTTAAAAATTTTCAAGTCAAAAGTTTTATCACGCACCCAAAATATTAAATACATTTTATTGTAACGAGATATAATCAAATTAATAAACTACTTTTTATGTGAATACCTCACGATAGTATCACCTGCTCCCCAGTGAGATTATTGCGTCCCCAATTGGGGTACGTGATAGGGCTGAAGGTACTGGGGAAGAGAAGGAGATTTGGGAGAGGAAAGTGGGGAAGTACCTGGCTATTTAGATCTGGTCACCAAATACAGCAAAGGCCATTTCAAGCAAAGTTTCATTTCACAATGTGGTCTTAGAGTATCTTCCAATCCAAAATATTTTTAATGAGTAAAATTGTGGAATAATCATGGATATATGAATATATCTGGACTTGCCCTAAGTGATAAAAGGGTATTATTTCCCCCTCCCCATAACGGTTCAATGGAGCCAGCTCGGCTTACGGGAGCCTCGCTTGAATCTAAAAAATGTGACGTCATCATTCTTGTCCTGACCAGCGCCGAGCACGCATCGTACATTTTACGAACAAAAATAAGAGCTTGTGCTATACATTATACCCTAATATATGTGGATATAGCGAATGTGGGCATTTCTCCAGTGAGCTCGTCACTGGTTTCAGGGGTAAGTAAATTATGAAACGTTTATGAAAGTGTTTTAATTTGGGAGGCGGGAATGGGTACCGCCGCCCCGGGAACCTTTATTGGATAACCAACACCTCTGCCATAGGTCACCCCAAGTGGTTCGCTACGTTTGGTGATTTAGCAGGGGTGCCCGGGTTCACGGGGTGAGGTTTGTCTAGGTCTTGGAGGCGGATGGCCAGGACACACTGAACCCCAGATTCCTACCCACCCCTTAAACCCTCTTCCTTCCCAGAACTCTCCCCTCTTTCCTTTCCTTTAAAAAAATCCTCCACACAGCATCCCTAAAGATGACATAGGCCCTGAGGGAAATTGTTTTCCTCAGGGCCTCCTGTGTGGTGCTCATATAAAAAAAAAAAAAACTAAATACGGCAACAAAATATTCCTCTGTGAAAAAGGGCGAACTTTACTTTGCCACATTTGGACTACACAAATATGTTAATAACGTGGCGGGCAATTCACGCTCCCATGTAAAAAGGTCTATTCATTCAAAAGCAGATATTGCTTTTAAGAACTAAATGGTGATATTATAATGCGAGATGCCCATATACTGTCAGATTGATTTTTTAACGAATCAGTCATCTTTCTCCTCTTCCCCCTCCATAGTTTGGTTTTACCCCTCATCTGTATCTTCTTGTCTATCTATTTGGATGTCTATGGGAATAATACAAATAAATCAAATAAACTTTATCGCACACCATCGAATTGCTAGTTGAGACCCACGTCCCTAGACCACGGAGGCCGTTACTGTCGCAATCTGAAAGTAATTCGGGTGATATCTCTAACCATTGAGCTATCATGCCAACCTTCAAATCAATCGTGTTTCCTCAATGCGTATTGTACGATCTGATTCCAAAGTTCTTTTCTGACAATTTTCCAATACGCATTTTAGGTAAACATTAATATTGTTTTAATATTTCATACGGCAAATTAAAAAAATATAATTCGCCTTAATCTGCTACCACGCGTCAAGGTATCAACTAAGATGAATTTCCAACAAACCTTAGCCCAATCAGCTTCCACCCATTTGAAAGCTTTCCACATGTCTTGTGTATTTTCCTATGACATTTCAAACATGGCCATTGGATATACTTAAAAGATTTCATAATCTGCTCTTTCATAGATTGTGCTAATAAATTTTTTTAGGACGAAATACTTTTTGCAAGTTACGAGTATGCTTTAAAAATATTAGGTTAAATTATTTGTTTACGCCGCTATGTACCCAATATTAATATTATGAATAAATAGTTTTGTCCATATATCGTACAAACTCAATTATTTCAAGAAATATATATAAATACAATTTTGGATAGAATCATCGGTACGTCAAACAGTATCAATACCGTAGCGTTTGCGTGATTGAATTTCAGAATCCAGCTACGAGTGTATGTCGGACGCCACGCCACACGCGCCGCGCCAAATTACATCTGTATATGTGGAATAGCAAAGCTACTGTTATAATTCGGTTTCGAATTTAAGAATACACAAGATGTCGCTACTTCCGACAGCAGGTCGGTCGGGGACGTCTCCCCCTAGGTATAACTGCTACGAATTTGTGAATATGTGGTATCTCTCCGGATATGAAAAGATTGACGGTAATACATGTCGTATCGTGGATGTATATTACATAATTAGCCGGATATTTTTTATTTTTTTATTTTATTTATTAACAGAAACAAACAGTACAAAAGATAATTTGTTTAAAAAATTACAATTTATAAGTATATTACATGGTAGGTACCTATTATGTGTTTCATTGTAGTGTCTTATTTATGGTATGCGTATTAAGTAATTACCGGGTGATGTATGTAGTGGGAAGGTGTGTGTGTGAGTGTGTGAGTATGTGTGTATGTATGTGTGCGCATTGAACAAATTATAATATTCGCAAGATGCTCTTTTTAAATTTGGGCAGTGAATCAGAGAAAATGTCGATGTTGGAATTTAGACCAATAATATTGAACTTATGAAGAGCACGATTGATTGGTGAATTAGATGCTGCATTTGTCTTGTAATTAAGCGTGTGGAATAGTTCTGTATGACGTGTACGTCTTAAGGGTATATTAAAATTAACTAGGGAAAGAAGTTCGGTACAGTCAATGTTATTATTTAAAATTTTGTGTATAAATGTCAAATCAGCTATTGCTCGCCTTTGTTGCAATGTTTGAAATGTGCATTCAAAGTTATTGTTGAATTTAAAGGTAAGATATTTTATAAATTTGTTTTGAATATTTTCTATGCTATCTATGTATACTTTGTATTGCGGGTTCCAAATTGGCGAAGCATATTCCAGTGTACTTCTGACTAATGCAAAATATAACATTATTACTGTACGCGGGTTATTGAACATTTTACTTATGCGAAGAACAAAACCAAGCATTTTATATGACCTGTGAACGATTGAGTCGATGTGCTTATTAAATATAAGTTTGCTATCGAGGTACACACCAAGATCTTTACATTCCGTTTTCGAGATGACAGGTTCATTATTGAGTGAATAAGAGTACTTAGTAACATGTTTATTTCTGGTGAATGTCATAGTATGACATTTGGAAACATTGATATCTAAACAGTTAACTTTGCAATACTTGCAAAGCCTATCTAGATCACTTTGTAACGCATCACAGTCAGAAAGAGAATGCACAACTTTGAATATTTTCATGTCGTCAGCGTAAAGCACAAATTCGGAATTTTGAAAGCATGATCCAATGTCGTTTATATAAATGTTGAAGAGAAGCGGACCTAGGTGGGAACCTTGCGGGACACCGGATATTACCTCCATAGACTTAGAGTAGACACCGTTGATTAATATTACCTGATTGCGATTACTAATGTAGGACTTAATCCATCTTAATAGGTCGCCATGTATACCAAGTAGGATAAGTTTTTTCAAAAGAATTGAGTGAATTACGCGGTCAAAGGCCTTAGAGAAGTCTGTATACATAGTATCAACTTGCTCCTTATCGTCCATCTTGCTGTGTAAGAAGTTAATGAAAAGGGCGAGGTTGGATGTTGTAGACCTACCTTTCATAAATCCGTGCTGATTCGGCATAATGTTTGTCGAAATAGTCGAGTACAATTGATCAAAGACGATTTTTTCAAGAACTTTGCTTAAAATAGGGAGTTGGGAAATTGGTCGGTAGTTTTTAACGTCGTGCTTATCACCATTCTTAAAGATTGGTGTAATGACAGCTGATTTCCACATGAGAGGAAACGATCCTTCCGTTAGTGACTTTTTATAGATGGCGCAAACCGGTAGACAGATATATTTACTGCAGTTGCGTATAAAAATTCCAGGCAGCCTGTCTATTCCTGGTCCTTTATTAATGTCTATGTTTGATAGGTACTTTAAGGTGATTTCTTCGTTTATTCTGATTGAGGATATTAAGGTGTTATTAAGAGGATCTTCCTTACTATCAGCATCATGAGTTGGAATTTCATTTGTAAAGACCGTTGAGAAGTAATCAGCAAAAAGGTCAGTAACTTGTTTGCTGTCATGTGCTGTTGTGGAATTATACGTCATGTGTTCTGGTATAGTGGGAGATTTTCTTTGTGTCTTAACATAACACCATATTTTTTTAACATTATGTTGTATGTCGGATTCCAATGTAGCAATATAGGTTTTATGAGTAAGACTAGAAATCTTCTTTTGTCTTTTGCGGAGTAATGCAAAAGATTGATAATCCAATGGATTCTTGAAGCGTTTCCAGGCACGAAAAAACTTTAATTTTTCTTTCGTTATATTAATTAAAGCCGCCGAATACCATGATGGAAATTTTGTTGATCTAGTTACTTTCTTTGGAACCAGATCATCTATTAGGGCGTTAATGATTCTATAAAAATTGTGTACCGCAGTGTCAACGTCTTGTGCATTTACAACAGAAGACCAATCACTATTTCTGAGAGCATCATTGACTACTACATAGTTAGCTTTGTTAAACAATTTGATTATCTGTGATTTAAGGCTAACAGCAGGGAGGGGAATATTGAGTTCGACTATGATAGATTTATGATGTGCATCTTCAAATACCAGTGGAGAGTCGGCAGCGGAGACGGAGACTGTGGTGTTACAAAGCACAAGATCTAAAATACGTCCATGATAATTGGAAATTGCATTATATTGTGTTAAATTGGAGAACGAAAGACACCTAAGGAGAGTAGAAGCACAAAGGTCGGTACTACATGGTTGACACGTAGGGTTCCAGTTCACGTTTGGCATATTGTAATCGCCTATAATTAGAAAAATGTCATTTGGATATTCAGTGGTTAAATCAGATATGGCAGTTGTATGACTATTGATGATAGAGAAACGCTGCGCATTAGATAACTTAGGACTAACTCCCGGTAAGTAAGAGCAACAAATATGAACATTCAAAATGCGATGTTTAGAATGTCTTAATAATAGTGAGATCCATATATCCTCGGCTTCTGAAGACCACGATTTTCGTGACCGAACTTTAAAATCTTTTTTTATACCTATAGCAACGCCTCCCCCTTTAGTTTTACCCGTAAGAGTAGTATCTCTGTCATTTCTGTATACGTTGTACCGGCAATCAAAAAGCTCGTCGTCGGATATGCTGTCAACTAACCACGTCTCACTAATTAAGATTATGTCAAATTCATTGATTAGGACATTTTGGTAGAATTCATTAGTTTTGGATCGAAGGCCCCGTGCATTTTGATAAAAAATTATAATGGTGTCATGCATTGTGTGAGTGGAAAATAATTATCTTGATTCGATTTGAAATTAATATAAAAATTAGTCAAATTAAAGCATAAGTCGAAATGAGCATACTATGATAATTATTACTCAGCAGCCCAAAGTCCACTGAGGTTAGTATATTTGTCAATTTGCGCAGACATGCATGTATGTGTTTGTGATGTATTGGGTGAGAAGTTGAGTCATGTGTGTGTAAAGTTAAGTTGAAAAATGGTACAAGTTGAAAATCTAAGAAAAAATATAATTTAAATTTAAGACAAATTACTAAATTAAATTGTTCAGAAGGGTTTGAGCAGAGACAAGGATAGCAGGAGAGGTGACATTCTTTCTTAAGTAAATTTTCGAGTTTCGCACCCATAAAAAATCATAATTATTTACATTTTTGAAGTCTTTGGCTGACCTCAACAGTAATTTGTTTTTTCTGGTAAGGTGGTCGTTGATATAAAGTTTACCTCCTGCAACACCTAGGCTCTTACAGTCTACACCCTTCTTCTTTTTAATGGCCATATCATATCTGTTGCCAAATAAATCAAGGAAAGGTTTATATTATAGTCCCGTACACTCACATTTAAATTATTTGATTGAAATCTGAGGAAACGCTTGTGAAACATTCATAAATGAATTACAAGCCCAGAATATCCACAAAAAATTATACATGGAAACAAAACAATTAACATTAAGAAAACTATATGAATACAATACATGTCTCCTTATGTACAAAATAAACAATAAACTCGTAAGCACAAACACAGAATTCATTAAAACGTCTTAAGTACACAAACACTTTACAAGACAACACGATAACATACATACATTTAAACACCATCCACACTAACTATGGTAAACAATCCATTGGTTACGAGGGGGGCAACTTATATAATTGCCTCCCAAACGACATTAAAAACGAAAAGAACTTGGGTAAATTAAAAAAAAATATTAATATTTATTCTTGATAAACAAAATAATGAAATTGAATAGCGCTGTATTTACTTTATTTTTAAAACATATGACTTCTTTGCACTGTCTCAGTTACTTTGTCCCGATGACTAGCTACATAGGATCCGAGGAATGGGCTGTTTTTGGAATCAGTTCATATTGGATTTATGAAACGTTCACTAACTTCACATTGAGTATATGCGGGCGATTAAACCTAATATTTTGAAGCATAACTTGCAAAAAGCATTTGACCCAAAAATAATTAAATAAAGCCATCTACGAAAGAGCAGATTATGAATAATTCTATGTATGTTTATTCTATTATATGAAGTCGGTCTTTTCTCAAATTAATAAAAGTAAATCTTTTCTGTATAAAAATAATACGCTAATAATTAACGGATTCACGATAAAACCTTTTAACCGAGTTTAATATTAAACGTTCTTTACCGACAAAAACCTCAAACTTGTCACCAGTGGTGGTTCGTGGTCTTTTTAACAGGGGGTTCAGAAATCCAAGAGAAGATATAGGTATCTAATCAAAATTTACATTTAGAGGAATTAAATTGTTTAATGTTTTTTACAGCAATGCACGTTGCTATTTATTATTGTTTTTACAACAAGAATAATTACATAGAATATATACAAGTGGACGCGGAGGCCTTTTATTTTTAATTTCCAACCTTTTTTCAATTATATTATTAGCATTATTTTTTATGTACACAACACTGTATTCAGCGATTTTTTTTTAATATGACAGAGTATTAGTGACAACCTATAAAAGCAACCGTTTTCAATTTGATATCCAAAACAATACTCAAGTAAGTTCAACACACAATTATATAACCAGCGTCTTGACAATGCGACGTTTGCCGAAAACAATATAGAAAAGTAATATAAACGCTAGAAATATTCTGATTCTCACGCCTTTAAAATTTAAAATCGAGCGTCTTTTTTGCACGAGGCAAGTACGCGCCAAAGTGTTAACGCCAAAATTTATGTTGTGCGTAATTTTATAAGAATGAAAAAAAGTTAGATCATAAAATATATATAATAAGGTCAAAATTAGTCTTAGCCATAAAGGGGTATTTTTTTAAAATTGTTTCTCATATTACTTCATAGTTACTTAAGTCATGAAAAAACATTTCTTTAGTAGTTTACGCTTATATTTTTTCTTACGTAAATAATAATTTTATTGTGATGTCAATCCATACAAAAGGTAGTAAAAGGTTCAATATATCCGTGGCATATTTTTTCATGTTCATAATGTAAACCTATTCGTAGTAAAGATTAATCTAAATAGTATCTAAATAGGATTTCAAGTAAAGCTTCATCCGGTGTAAAGGCAATCAATGGGCATTCTGCGACGAACTTGATCGGTACAACTCGTGAAAGATCGGAGATCACGTGGTATCACTTGACTTGTGATCGACGCACCAAGCGTGCTTCAATTATTTCTGGCTTTCACCCTTCAAAGGTGTTCTAGGCCATCATTTATAATTACAGAGAAAGGAAAGGTGAATTTATATATTAATTTTATTTAAATGTGCAAATTTCAGAATTTTATGGAAGATTGGAGTAGAGTTCAGACTTAGAAGAGATGAGATGTTGAATGGAGGAGAGGCAATTTTTGATAACGCTTGATAGAAGAGAGGATATTTATTTAGAGAAGGACAATCAAAAAATATGTGATCTAAAGTTCCCACATCTAGACCACAGAACGTACAATCTGGGGAGTCAAGCACATGAATTTTATAAAGGTGAGAAGGAACGGAACAATGTCCGATTCTCATACGAATAAGTAAGGAGATTTCTTTTTTGGAAAAATGGGGGAATTTTTGAAACCACGGTTTTGATGGGATAGTCCTTTGTATTGAGGCGTAGCGCGTACCCTTGGATTGACTAGCAATGTTCCAATACTCTGTCCAATCATTGCGGGATCTATCTTTGATGATGGAAAAAATATCAGACAGGGGAATATGGTTTACGAGGGTAACGGTAGGGTTAGACGCTCCTTGTTTTGCCAAGGAATCAGCAATATCGTTACCCACTATGCCAACATGTCCAGGAATCCAAATCAGAGTGACAGTTTTTCCAGAGCTTTGAATGGAGGTTATCAATACTCGAATAAGACATACAAAGTGATCATCAGGATGAAGAAGAGGACTTGATTTAAGTTTTTGGAGGGAACTGAGAGAGTCAGAGAGAACAAGAGAATGTTCAAAATTATTTTTTATTATATATTTGAGAGATTCAATAATCGCAATGCACTCGGCAGAAAATATTGAAAATTGGTTTGAAATTGAATAAAATATTCTTTCATTAGAATTATTGTGGTAAACGTTAATACCAATACCACAGTTAGGAGAGTCCGGAGATTTGGAGCCATCAGTAAATAAAAGAGAAGAGTTGGGCCATTTAGAAGAAATAATGTCATTGAACATATTATTGACAGTACGGGCTGGGAGATTGGAATGACTTTTAAGGATGCCGATCCCTTCTAAAATCGTTGGGGATAGGGTGACGTGACTATATTTTAATTTGTACAAAGGAAGAAGATCATTTTTGATAATTTGAAGCTCTGAGAGAGAGCGAAAATTTTTACAGATGGCAGGGAGAGGTTTAGTTCGAGCTCTGATTGTAGATGAATGTGTTGAGTCGTTGAACAACGAGACTCTGGGAATAATCTGATGACTTTTAGAATTTAAACATTTAAGAACAAATTTGTCAGCAAATAATTGACGCCTTAAATAAAGAGGAGGATCAGAACATTCTACTTGAAGGGAATTGATAGGCGACGATTGCATCGCGCCAGTTATTATTCGCAATGACTTAGATTGAATTTTGTCTAATTTACTGAGAGCATTTTTGGATGCAGTACTAAAAAGTGGGCAGGCATAGTCGAGATGACTTCGAATAAGTGCATTGTAGAGCAACTTAATGCAGATAGGATGAGCACCCCACCAAACGCCAGTCAATGATCTGATAATATTTAAATTTTTTTCACATTTAGTAACTATATTATTAATGTGGGAAGACCATTTAAGTTTCCTATCAAATGTTACTCCCAAAAATTTTACTTCGGAAGCATTGGGGATTGGAGAGTTTTTAAATAAAATTTGAACAGGGGGGTTATTATGACGATTTGAGAAGGTAACACACTGACTCTTTTGTACTGAAAGTTCAAGACCATTTAAAGTAAGCCATGTGCAAAGGGCATCCATGGCTTCATTAAGATATTTGACGGCGGATGGAATGATTTTGGATGATAAGAAGAAAGCTATGTCATCTGCGAACTCAACAACTTTTACTTGAGGGGGAATGGTGACATGCATATCGTGTGTGTATATATTATATAGTAAGGGGGATAATACATCGCCTTGGGGTAAACCCTTCCAAATTGACCTACACTGAGGAGTAACATCTGGTAGCTCAATGAAAATTTTCCTATTGAGAAAAAGATTAATAATAGATTGGACAAACATGAGGGGTAAGCCAAGGCCTAAAAGTTTTTTTTTAAGAATTGGGATGGAAACATTGTCAAAGGCGCCTTCTATGTCTGTAAAGACTGCAAGACATACTTCTTTGTTAGAAATGGATAAATTAATATCAGTGCTGATGATGGCGAGGTTATCTTGTGTAGATTTCTTTTTCCTAAATCCAAATTGGGATGGAGAGAGAAGATGATTACTCTCGACAAAAAATTCTAACCGGTTTTTAATTAATTTTTCATAAATTTTACTAAGGGTGGATGAAAGAGCAATTGGCCTATAGTTGGATCCAGAATTGGGTGATTTGTTTAATTTTAGAATTGGGATGATTATTTGAGAACTCCAGTCATCAGGTATTATGCCAGTCTGGAAGATTTTATTTAAGATGCTTAAAAAGTGATTTAGAACATTATCATTACTATTTTTGATAATGCTATAAGGTATACCATCTCTGCCTGGAGATGAGTCCTTGACTGTTGATAAACAATTTTTTAATTCAATTAAAGTGAATGGAGAGTCAAGCCAATGATCAGACATAGGAGTGTTGTGGATTGGAGTTATTTCATCTAAGTTAGGTACAGAAGGGGGGGCAATTTTGTCACCAAGCGTGCTTGAATTTGGTAAAGAAATGCATAGTTCCGTTCAAATCACCGTCAGAGGGATCTGTATGGGCCAGGATATTCTTCATACAGAATTTTTTGCGGAACACATGACGCACACAATGGAAATGGGTACCGATTTCGACAGCTCCCGCCACCTCGTCGACAATTTTTTTTAAATAATCGTAGCCGAAACCTCCGAGTTATTTATTTATTTATTTATTTATTTTATTTGATTAATTTGTGTTATTTCACAATTAATTCATTTAAAATAATATATAGTATATTTGCGGCATGTTCCAGAGTGGAAGATACTATCAGTATCGCCCTGGTGTAAGACCACCATTCAGAATTGAAACGTTGCTTGAAAATGGCTTTAGCCGTGTTTGGTGACCAGATCTGAATAGCCAGGTACTTCCCAACCTTCCTCTTCCCTACATCCTTCCCCTCCCCACTCTACCTTCAGCCTCACAACATACCCCAATTGGGGATGCTATAGTCTCACTGGCTCCAGACGGGAGCAGTTGAGATTCTTGCGCGGTTATTCACTGTAAAAAAAAAAAAAAAAATTTATTGTAAGAAACAAACAGCAATTTATATACAGGATGAGTTATACAAGAGGTTAAACATGAGGTAAGCCAAAACAGTTTCTTATGCTAATGTTGGTTATTATGATATAATATACAATTTTAATTGGTAATAACCGTTAAATGAAAATGAAAATAATAACTACAAAAAAAAAAAAAAAAATATATATATATATATATATATAAGTATATTAGAAGGAAGAAGGAATAGGAAAGGGCAAGAGGCAGAGGAAGGTGGAATGGGTACTGGAGATGCTCGTGCTGTTCCTTTTCTATAGTTGTGCATTAATTTAATTAACATTTGTGGTCGTACGTTTGACTTCGTTTCGGTATTTCACAAGAGTATTATTAAGAATATCCATATTGTTAAATTGCGTGTTATATTGCGCGCATATACGGGGGATTGGAGAATTTTTTCTAAGGGTGGTTCTGCACGCTGGCAAATGAAAAAAAAATGGTTTAGTCTGGTTGGCCTTGTAGGTATGTGAATTCTTAAATAATTTACGAGTTCAGGAGAGTTCAGGCCGTTATTCAGAATTTTGTATAAAAATATTTGATCAGATATTAATCTTCGTGTTTTAAGTGGAGTAAAGTTGTGAAATTTTAAGGATTCGGTGTTATTTTCAAAGAGTAATTTGAATTTATAATTTATGTGTTTAAAAAATTTATTTTGTACACTTTCGATTCTGTCAATATGGCATTGGTAGAACGGTGCCCAAATTAGTGTGCAGTATTCTAAGTGGTGGCGGATATACGTGGTGTAAAGGGAATACAGAGTTTTAATATTGCGAAAAGGTTTAGATATGCGAATTATAAATCCCAACATTTTATTGGCTTTGTTGATTACTTCGTTAATGTGTTAGATAAAATTTAGTTTTACATCCAGTACTACCCCAAGGTCACGGATTGATTTTATTTCATGGATTTATTATATTGGTGGGGCTATCCATTTTATATAAGCAAGATCCGTCGTGGGTTCGAACGTCTGTTCAATCTCATATCAACTCCCTGAGCGAAGCCGGGTACCCCAGCTACTGTTAATATAATATTTACTAAGGGCGTGATATTTACATAAGACAATTATCAACTCGAGCGATGGGTTTCCAAATTCAGGTAAGTGATTTTTTAAAATTAAAATGAATAACAAATGTGCTGATTTGATATTTTTTAAATCTAAATATATATGATGAATGGTGAAATCTAGGTGGATTCATTGACTTTAAGCCGCAGTAAGCCGTATTAATATTTGAATGTATGATGTTTATTAAATTGAATGGCCGAATCGAAAACCCACAAATTCCTACTGTGGTCATATATAAAACAAAACTTAAATAAAATTTCGCTATAAAAACACGAATAAAAAAATATTTGAATTGATCTCTAAATAATTTTTCTAATTCATTAAAACAGCGACTTTTAATAATAGGTACATTAAATTTTCTTGTAGGTATAAACCGTTTGCAGTCTTCATCTTTATTTTTTGTCATGATTCGTTAAAAACACAACGTAAAAAATTAAGTCCAAAATGTGCATAACTTGAAGTATTTAATAAACATTTTGGTTTTTGAATGATTAGGTACGTTATATTTCTAACGATTAGATATCGATTTTCATGTTAGAATCATTTTTTTTTACATTCGCTCCTACAGAAGGTCCGCAGGAAAATAATTTCCTCAGGGCCTATCTCATCTTTGGAGATGCTGTGTAGAGGGAATTTTTAGGAAAGGAAGGGGAGGAAGTTCTAGGAAGGAAAAGGGTATTAGAGGTGGGTAGGAATCTGGGGATCACTGTGTCCAAGAGTGATAGACGTGTGAATCCGTTCCTTCCACTGCGGTACAAGATGATGTTCCGAGAGAGAACGGCTGGAGAAGTCAAAGGGCTCAACCATTCTGTCCCGATCTGGCCTGTCCGGCTGGTGGGCAGTGCATCCTCCGCCAAGATCTGGACAAACCTTACACCGTAAACCCGGGCACCGCGGCTAAGTCACCAAACGTAGCGAACCACTTGGGTTGACCTAAGGCAGAGCTATTGGTTATCCATTAAATGCCCGCCTCCCAACTAACTTTTGACCTTTGCAAAATACTCGAAAAACCTCTTACAAAGTACTTATTTGATCTCGTTCTTAACTCGTATTATTACTCGCGTGCTCCTCGGCTACAACCATATCCAGTAATGAGTACTGGAGACTGGAGACAAGACAAGGGGAGAAATAAACAAGTACTAAGTTGGTTCTAGCAGCTGAGTCCCGGAACGAACACCATATAGTAAAAGCCAATTAAGTGTTGCAATGCAGAAAGCAGGGGTTGTGACTTTTAACCGATTTTGGCAAATGTAGAAAAATTAAAAGTTTTATTTTGTATTTATAACATATTTCTCTCATAACACTTTCAGTTTTTAAGTTCCTAAAAAAGAAAAAATATTTTCGAAGATAATATCTATACTTTAATTATATGAAATTCCCTCGACAGAAAAAATCGCGAAGCATGCTCCGAAAATGATGAAAAACACATTTGGTTCTGTTATTTAAAATGATAGCTATGAAAAAATTCACAGTGTATCTTGAAATACAACTTAAGCATTTGTCTAGAGATGTTTGCTCTGTTTAAATATTTTCATTATTTTCGCTTAATTATGTATATTGCTTTTTAATATTAGCGCTTCCACTCCTACATTCGTATTTATATATCTCCGTTTCTTCTTCTTTTTGAACGCTTTCCACCGGGCCTTAAGTAGGTACTCTTATGTGCATAGCATCTCATGGGTGATTTGTGGTCAGATTTATAGGAAAGAGAAGTGAGATTTTGGTTTACCACAAGGCTCTGTATTGGGCCCATTACTGTTTATTATATACATATATTATAGATATTTTTGAACAAAAACTTAGTGGAAGTGTTATTTCGTACTCTGACGACACGATTGTCATGGTAAAGGTCAGGAGCGGGATAATTATAGGTCATTGGAAACCTTAACAAATGAAATGGAATAGACAGATACATGAACTTGTTAAGCGCATTAAGAAATTAAATCTTAACCATTATGAACACACAATGAAAAGTGAAAAAACGTTCCTATATAATTAATTCTATAATTATATATAAAATCTATAATTATATCTCTAACATAAAAAAACGTTGAACGTTATAAGAAATATGTTATAAGAAACGATGATCGAAACATTGAACAAGGAAAATTATCATCTTTTATTTACGGTTTATATCTCAAAAACGATTAGTAAAAGCTACTATAATATTTACGCTTGTGTGTATATACGAGTAATATTGATTCTAGTATGGAAGCCAGACAGAACGGATCATTTCCAAAAAGGATCTGAGAACACATAGGTACGTGTGCGCAAATTCGGTCATCTTGACAAATCGGCAATTGCCGAGCATTCTATTGAAGCCAGCTATTATTTTGGATTTGATTCTAAAGACCCGGGAAGAACCAAAATGCACCGAACATTTCTAATAACGGAGACAATTAAAATTCACAAAAAAATTATTAATATTAAAGAAGACAACGAGGCTAAGTTCAATAGTTCTTGGCCTCCGATAATTGACGGCTGCACAAAAACTAAACACAAAAAATCACTTAACATTAATTAATTATACTATAATGCCAGCTTTTATCAAGATTTATTTTATTTTCAAGACCAATAGGGCGAAGGAGCCAGGGAAGGCCAAGACTAAGATGGTGCGACAACGTCCTCAAAGACATATCTATCTTGGAGCATTTTAAACTGGAGAGAGCTGGCACAAAACCGAGATGAGTGGAGGAAGACTCTTGAGGAGGCCAAGACCCACCAGGGGTTGTAGAGCCAATAGTCATGATGATGATAATGCCAGCTTTTAGGAGACTGGAATGTGCGACATGATATCGCATAAGCGTAGTACCTACTACCTATATAAGCACACCCTTCACCACACCTAAAATAAATCACGATAATTGATTTATAAATAAAAATGCAACAAGTATCGATGTTTTACAATCCAGAGAGCAGTGTTTGTTTTGTAATACATTGGTAAATGTTTAATATACTATGAAAACCTGAATCGCGATATTTTTCACCAAAAAATGATTAACGATTAACCACGATTAACCTCAAACCACTGTTTCCCCGCTCAAAATAATGTAATTTCCTCTAATATTAATGATTATTGGTCTGTTTGATACCCTGAAGAGATAAATCGACAGAACTAACATTGGCATATCCGTCCCGAAATAAGCTCAATTTTTCCTTACGCCTGATTTAACAAAATTAATTTTGACAGAGGAAATAAATGTTTAGCAATTTTCCTTGAACTTAAAAAGGTGTTTGACTCTATGAACCATAAAATACTTTTAGATAAACTTAAGACGACAATAATATCTGATACAGTCAGTACCTATAGTCGTCTTCAAAAAACAGTATTTGGCTTTCAACAAGGAAGCATCTTAGGACCTTTATTAATCTTAATATATATTAACCTACAAAACAAATTTCAACTTTTGCCGATGATACAGTTTTGCTATTCAACGCTAAATCTTTGGATGAAGTCTTTAAAATGGCAGAAAATGGTTTCCATAGGAACTGTTCAAAATTATCTTCACGTTAACATTTTAATGTAATCAAAACGAAATTTTTAACATTTCGTATATTAAAAAAGGTCTTACCTTCACAACAAACCCTCAAACGCACAGCTATAAAACCCCTTATAATTCCCACGTACGGTAACTTGTCCTTCTATGAGTAAAGTTGATGAGTTACTTCCTACTTATTTATTTATTTATTCAACGCCCAGAGGACTTTTGACGATTTTTAAAGAAATAATAAAAATAAAATTAAATAAAAAATGCACACAAGTCACAAAAATACAAAAAAAAATACAATAATACTGCGAATTGATAAGTTTACAAAAGTACAGATATGTCATAGGAATAGTTTTGAAATAAGTTTTTTAGAAGATCCACAAAATTCGCCAAGTTGATGTTAAGTATGTCAACATCACGTAAGTACCTACCGATTCCCCATACTGTGAAATCGTTGTATCGGAGAGTGGGCAATGCAGTTCCGCTTGTGAATGCTGCAGTAGAATAGTGTATTTTGTCGTGTGGTTACTGTCGGTATTCGTAAGTTTATGAGTTGTAGGAGTTCCCAACAGTCGAATTTAGAGTTAAGTATTTTGAATAAAAATGTTAAGTCGTTTATTTTACGTCTGTCTTCTAATGTGTGTATTTTTAGAATATTTAGTTATATTTTAAGTCTTTTACGACTTCCTACTAATAGCGAAAGTTTGGATGGATGTATCGATGTATGTATGTTTGTTACTCTTTCACGCAAAAGCTACTGAATGGATTTTAATGAAACTTTACAATAATATAGCTTTACAATAAATAACATCAAAATAACATACTACATAAATTTGTATTAAGAAATTGCAATGGGTGGCACGATTAATAAGATATCTATAATTCTTTATTTGATTAAAATTATTAGGTTAATTATTATTAAATTACTTCAAATAAATGTGGGAGGAGGGAGGGGGAGGGTGGAGGGGGGGGAGGGGTTGGAGGGTGGAGGGGGGAGGGAGAGGTGGAGGGAGTTGGAGAGGGGGGGAGGAGGTGGGGTGGGAATCCCCTAATACCATGCGAGCGAAGCAACGCGAAAATGCTAGTAATATTATAAACAAGAAAGTTTGTATGGATGCATGTGTGTTTGTTACTCTTTCACGCGAAAACTACTGAATGGATTTTAATCAACTCTCCAATAATATAGCTCATACATCAGAATAACATATCGGCTATATATAATGTTTAGCTCTGGCGTTATGAAATTTTTATAAATGAAAATGTGTGTATTTGTGAGTGAGGAAAGGGAACGGGGGAGGTGGGGTTCGCGGATGGGGAAGAGACGTGAGAGGGGGAAGGCGGGGAAGGTGGAAGGGAACGGGGACCCACGGGAAAGGACATGCAGGGAGAATCAATTTATTTCTTTGAATGGCATAGCTACGCATGCCGGGGACCAGCTAGTATTGAATATCTTGGTATTCAAGTATTTAATATCTTCGACTGAAAAAAAGTTTTCCGTGCTCTTCTACAAATCATTCCTTGAATATGGTATTATTATTTGGGGTAGTGCCACAAATACTTGCCTGGAGCCTTTAGCAAAGATTCAAAAACTAATTTTGTAGGTTATTCTTAAGGTTTTGTTGAGGACAATCACTAATTTTATTTTTAAAATACTAAATGTTCATAACTTGAAAGAATTGTATTAAAAAATATCCTGTTCCATCAATTTAAAAACACACGTTTTCGAAGAACGAATAAGCACTAGGGCTCACATGTAAAATCTTTTAACATGCCAGTTTGTCAAAAATCTTATAAGGTTTTAAATACAATGCTACTAAACTTTTCAATTCTCTGCCTACTGACATTAGAAACACCCCAACCAAAAGTTCCTTTAAAAGTAAAATCATTGATTACTTCCATCGGGAGTATTTCATAACATATTTACATTAATGTCTACTATACAGGGTGTAACCGGACGTACCTGAGGGATTTTAACCGGCGATTCTTGAGCATATTTGGAGTAAAAATTGTACATGTCATTTTGCTGTCCGATGACAATTTTTTTCTAATAAAAACAAAAAAAGTTTCAATCACATGTCGCTATTGTTCCCATCGGTATGGGATATATCCCGTCGCGATGGGTGTGAGCGATAGGCGTGCTGTTTCGTGTACTAACATGCTGTGAGAATGAGACGCAACACTTATCAAATGACAACTAGGCTATAAACGTGCCACTCTCCTAACTAGTCAGTGGCGATGTGTGATGGAAAAATATTTTTAATGTTTTTAATAGAAAAAAATGTCATCGGACAGCAAAATGACATGTAAATTTTTACTCCAAATATGCTCAGGAATCACTGTTTAAAATCCCTCGGGTACGTCCTTTTGTACCCTGTGTATGTGTAATGTGGTTGAATGTAGATATGTATATTTAACTACATTTCGCTTGCCTTTTATTTCTTATCATTTATCACTACAATTATTATAAGCAATAATTGTCAGCCTGAAACACTCATTTACATTGAAAAATCTTCCGAGAAAAGATACTTGCCGCCAACGGGACTTGAACCCGTGTCCTTCTGATTGCCGGTCGGATGCTCTGACCACTGAGCTATGGCGGCTTATCAAATACCCGCCAAATAATTCAATATATACTAGTGTTTCATTCAACAATTACTGCTTATTATATTTTTTCCACCTGAAAACAACCAACTTTATTTTTGCGAGAGAGACATTGTTAGTGTTAAATCCCTCGCTAGGTGGCGTCGAGACAAATTATGCCTGCATTTATTGGGGAAATACTTAAACTTGCCAAATATTAATTATTATTTTTTAATTTATAAACTAACGTTTAGACAAGATTTTTATGCATAGCACAAAGGGTAACAATTATTATAAGCAATAATTGTCAGCCTGAAACACTCAATTACATTAAAAAATCTTCCGAGAAAAGATACTTGCCGCCAACAAGTATCCTAGCGAGGGATTTAACACTAACAATGTCTCTCTCGCAAAAATAAAGTTGGTTGTATTCAGGTGGAAAAAATATAATAAGCAGTAATTGTTGAATGAAACACTAGTATATATTGAATTATTTGGCAGGTATTTGATAAGCCGCCATATCTCAGTGGTCAGAGCATCCGACCGGAAATCAGAAGGACACGGGTTCAAGTCCCGTTGGCGGCAAGTATCTTTTCTCGGAAGATTTTTCAATGTAAATGAGTGTTTCAGGCTGACATTTATAAATTGCTGTTAGTTTATAAATTAAAAAAATAATAATTTATCACTACGTCTTTTTATCAAACTGAAATTTAATTGCTAAAAAATATTCTCGTTTCGTCTTAATCTTCTACATTCATACTTGAATCGAACAACTAAAAAAAAGTGTGCAATTTACACGCGGTGGAAGTGAAACAACTCCTCTTAAATTGCCATATCAGCACAGGCGAGATGGGCGATACCTCATTACTGTAATTAAATGTAATATTAAAATAATTAAATCCCTGTCATCACTATTGGCTCTACAACCCCTGGTGGGTCTTGGCCTCCTCAACAGTCTTCCTCCACTCATCTCGGTTTTGTGCCAGCTCTCTCCAGTTTAGAAGCTCCAAGATAGATATGTCTTTGAGGACGTTGTCGCTCCATATTAGTCTTGGTCTTCCCAGGCTCCTTCGCCCTATTGGTCTTAAGTTCAGCAGGGACTTTGGTGCTTGATGCTCGGTCATTCTCTACACATGACCCAGCCACCGAAGTCTTCCCAGTTAATGAAATATTTTTTTTATATATAACGGATTTCTTTTTAGAAATGATTAATAATTTCAATTACGTTGTACATTAACAGTTTTATTTCAAATTGGTCACACTCAAAGATGTTCAAATACAGAAAGATATGCTATGGTGTCCGCGCAACTGTCGCCTGACTACGCGCTAATTAGCGTAGTTTTCATACAAAAAGAATTTGTTCATTTCGTTGATTTTTTGAAAATGTGCATTAATATTGGTTAACAATATATTTTGAATAAGGAAAGAATTCGTTCATTATGTTTAACGTTCGTTTGGTTTATTCGTTAATTATTTGTTCTTTTAGTTTATTTGTTAATTGGTAAACAATATCGGCGACACCCGGAAGCGCAGACCCACATAGTAAAAACAGCAGATAGAACATCTACTTATATTTCAATATCTTTGGTCACACTCCACAGATTACTTGTTCAGTGGATGGATAATACGAGCCTTCATCGTATTTGGATGAACAACGTTTACGTTTCTATTTTGTGGTAACGGTTCTAATGGAGCAGTATTTACTTTGGATGGTAATTTTACGAAAATCAATATAACGTATTTATTCATTAGACTCGTAAAGTCAATCAAATGAATAAAAAATAGAAACCCACAAAAAAATATTTTTCAAATTAAATATGGGTAAACTTTAAATAATTCATGATCTGCTCGTTCATAGGTGGCGTTAATTTAATTATTTTTCAAATTAAATATGGGTAAACTTTAAATAATTCATAATCTGCTCGTTCATAGGTGGCGTTAATTTAATTATTTTTCAAATTAAATATGGGTAAACTTTAAATAATTCATGATCTGCTCGTTCATAGGTGGCGTTAATTTAATTATTTTTCAAATTAAATATGGGTAAACTTTAAATAATTCATAATCTGCTCGTTCATAGGTGGCGTTAATTTAATTATTTTTCAAATTAAATATGGGTAAACTTTAAATAATTCATGATCTGCTCGTTCATAGGTGGCGTTAATTTAATTATTTTGGGAAAAAGACCCTTTTGCGAGTTACGCTGTAAAATATTACAATGATTTTTTTGTTTGCGCCCGAAAATACTCAATATGAATATGAGTAAGCAGTTTTGTTCGTATAAAAACCCAACTCTGTCAGAAAGCCATACAAACACAATATTGTATCGGTGGTTCAATCCAATATTGTATTTGCACGCCTTTATTGGATTTTTGAAGTGAAACTTCTTTAGCGCCGTTAGTGACTTGAAATTTGGGTGAAACGGAAATGCGTCACAACTCAGTTCTACACAAATTTTGTAATCTTCTCTGTAATAATTTGGTGTAGGTATAACTGTTTTATGGAAAACCTGAAAAAAAAATAATAATAAATACTCGTTTCTAATATAATGCTGTAAATTCGCACCTCGGCGCGTGCCTTCCATAGCGTAGTGGGCAAGGTGCCTGACAAGTCTCAGCGGCCAGAGAGACAGACATCAAGCGAACGGGGGTTCGAATCCTACGAATTCCAAAAAAAGCATTTTTATTTTGTGAAATCAATACATCAAATCTTCAAACTACTAAAAAAAAAAACAAGCAAAAGAAAAGAAAGCGACATCTAGCGACTTTCTAGCTTTACTTCTACCGCGTGTGAATTACACACTATATTTTTTAATATTAGCTCCACACAGGAGGCCCTGAGGAAAATAATTTCTTTCAGGGTGTGTGGCATCTTAAGGGATGCTGTGTGGAGGGTTTTATTAAGGAAAGGAGGGAGATGAAGTTCTGAGAAGGAAATAAGTATGCAGGGTAGGCGGGAATCTGGGGATTAGTGTATCCAGGAGTGGCGGACGTATGAATCCATTCCTCCAACTGCGATGCAAAGCTGATGGGCAGAGGAATTCTGGCTGGAGAGGTCAAAAGACCTCCCTCAACCAGTCCCTTTCGATCAGGCCCGCCACGCCGCAGGTGTACAGACGCATCGGCCGCCAGGAAATGGACACGTCTCACCCCATGAACCCGGGCACCCCTGCTAAGTCACCAAACGTAGTGAACCGCTGCGCGTGGCCTATGGCAGAGGTGGTGGTTATCCAATAATTGATTCCCGGGGCGGTGGTAATTATACCCGCCTCCCAAAATGAAATTGAGTTTTTATATGGATAAAACAAAGGAATAAAAGCATTTATTCATATTTATATTGTATTTTTACGGGTGCATACCAACAAATCATCTTAATATTTTACAGCATGATAGAAAAAAATGTTTTTTTTTAATAAAATAAGTTAATTACTGCCATGTATGGTCAGATTATGAATTATTTAAAGTTTACCCTTAATTTAAATCATCGAATCTGAGACTCCTATAGGAATGTTAAAATAGCAGTTGGTAAAATTCATCTGATAGTATTCAGCTTGCCTTCAGGAGCTCTAGCATGGTGAATCGATAAATTAACAATATCGAATCGATAGGCGTAACTCCTGATGATAATATATATGGATTTCGCTAGTACAGTTCTACCGTTGACAGCCGAACCAATGTTGACAGGGGACAAATAAGTAATCGCCGATGACACTGCAATAACAGTACATGGTAAAACGTGGGAAGATACAACCAGTAAGGCTAACAAATGCATTGCAATAGTCAAAGATTGGCTAGATAGAAATCTTCTCAGTCTAAATCTTGATAAAACCATTTTTATTCCCTTCTATAATTCCTTAAAGTCATCCCCTAAAAACAATCTTAACTTGAAGTTCCATAACGTTAATTGTAACTTTGCGACATGCTCAAACTGCGAAAATGTGAAATTAGGAAATAATATCAAATACTTAGGTGTAACTATAGACTGCCGACTCAAATGGACTTACTATATAGAAAAATTGTTAATAAACTGAGATACCTAAATTACATATTCAAACGCATGAGCAACATTGTCAATATAAGAACCATGAAACTTGTCTATAACGCATTGGTGCTTTCATCCATTTCCTATGGAATAATCGTGTGGGGAGGAACATACAACAACCATGTAAAACCATTAGAAATTGCACAGAAGTCCATCATTAAGGTAATGTACCAGAAGGCCAAGACGTATCCCACCAATCAGTTATTTCAGGAAACTGAAATTATGGAACTAAGGCAGATCTACTGTATCCAGTGTCTTAAATTTATATTTTCTCGTCCTAACAATTTTACTAAAAACACAAATCGTTCTAGCCAGAGACATACCACGTGCGTGTACACAGTGCCTCACTGCAAAACCAGATTGGCCCAAAGGCACATTAACTGTATTGCCCCAAAACTATTCAATTCCCTACCCAATTCAATCAATACTTGTCAAAATCTGAACTTGTATAAGAAAAATATTAAAAGCTGGGTAAAAAATAATTTGGAAGTGAGAAATTTTTTTCTTTAAATTGTATTATATGTTTTCTAAATTCCTAAAATATTCCATGTCTTTCTGTATTTAAGATTAATAAAAGTAAATATATGTGTATTATATGTACACATATTTATGAACGTGTGTATGTACTTATTGGGTGTATACATACGTTATTATATGTACATATCTTTAATTTTAAGAAATCTCACAATAATCTCCTGTAAAATCGATCATGTTGATCTCTAAAGACACTATGTATATATATTTTTAAATTCTATTTTTACCACCACTGTTTAATATCCACATAATATAATACCCACGCACAGGCTTCGCCTTTGTGGGATCTTTTTTGTTACTCTCTTATATTTTATGTTATTATGTTTGTACTTATTCCCATGTATCAAAAAATTTTGCTAATAAAAAAAAAAAAAAAAAAATTATAAAAATCGATATATCATAGGACAAAGAAGGTATTTTCTATGAATCGACACTATGAAATGTCAGACGCCAATATTAATAAATTCGCAATGTTGAATTGAAATACTAATCTAAATATGCATTGATAGTCCGCGTTTACTTTTTGACACTAAACGGGAGTCAATTATTTAATTAGGTTTATGGTCAGCTTTCAACCACTTTAGTTTCTCAAAGATCGAACGCAATAAACTGGTCGCGTCTTAGTTGAATTATACGACTTCTTTCAATTCTAAAAGCTTTCTTAGTTTCCGTTCCTCAGTCTGTAATTTTGCGTAACGAACGAAATTTTCCAAATAAATGCGTGTATTGACAGTTAACCAAAACTTATCCGATTCTACCGAGTCCGGGCTAAAATTTATCAATCATCGGCCGAAATATCTCTTACCAATTGTTGGCCGTGATCGTAATTATTGATAACTGACAATAGATGAGGGATTTAGTCAGTATCGTATTGAAATAGGGTTTTATAGATCGACCATGATAGATCTCCTGTTATAAAAGGTTCAAAATATGTTACGTTTCACGCACGTCTAAAATTTTGGGATTTAAATACATCCCAATTTTTATGAAAATTTTGAGAATACAAATATATACGGTGAAGGAGAATATAATTTACCGATTTAGAAATTTTTAAAACATTGTTCTTCATAATAGCTCATAATAGTGATAAAAATATGACGTATTATAAATAATTATTGAGTCTTAGTCTGAGTGCTTTTGGAAGCCATGGCCAGTGGCGGCGTAGGGTAGATTGGCACCCGGGGCGGTTTTGTATTGAACACCCTACATAAAATAAAACACCAAATACTAAACATGCTTACGAGACTTCATTTTACTAAAATATTCTATCACAATATCAAGATTGTTTTCCCTGTCTCTTTCAATTGATAACATAGAAAAATTGATTATTAGCGCTTGGCTCATTGTGGACCTTAAATAAGATTTTATTAAGACAGAAAAAGATATTGGCACCTCTGGGACTCGAACGCAGGACCTTCCGTTTACATTGAAACAGCTCTACCAACTGAACTAAGGTGTCTATATCCAATTCGGTCACATTTAACTATATCATACTTCGACTAAGAACTACCAACTTTATCTTCATTTTATTAAAGCACATATTATTGGCTGCTACCTTTATATATGATTGCATGATTCAAACCCGAACTAAATGCTATCTACAAGGGCGGATACAGGATTTTTTTCTGGAGGGGGACAAGGGGCGAACGGGTAAAAAAATCAACAATTACTCTTAGGATTTTTTTTGGGGGGGGTGGGGGGGGGGCACAAGGGGCGGACGGGCAAAAAAATCAACAATTACTGTTAGAATTTTTTTCTGGGGGGGCACAAGGGGCGGAGAGGCAAACGGTAATCAACGATTGCTGTTAGAAATAAACTTAAGTATCATATTTCAAGTTCAAGTATGTAGGTTTAGGAAGGTTTATGAAAGTGTCAAAACAATCGAAAAATTAAATGTTTAAAAAATACAGTTTTAGCTTCTAAGTATGTACTGTGATGGAATCTCCACAGTACACAAAAATACCGTCTGGGGGGGGGGGGGGGGGGGGCAAGTGCCCCCCCCCCCTCCCCTAAATCCGCCCTTGGCTATCTAGATAGTGCCTGCATAAATTATTAATTAGCTCAGTTAGTAGAGCTGTTGCCATGTAAACAGAAGGTCCTGGGTTCAAGTCCCAGAGGTGCTGATAACTTTTTCTGATGTTTCTGTCTCCAGATTTTCGATTGAGTTTCGCTAATTTCTTCTTTCAACGCCTGCTTTGCCGGTGTTGGGATCATACATCTCTTCGAGTGTTGATACAAGCTTCTCAAAATGATTCTTCAGTTTTAGAAAGGGAATTAGAAATTATATTCGAAAAAAAAAATACATAGTTGCGACGCATTTCAAAATATGATAATGTAAGTAGCTAGATAATGTAAGTTATAGTACATATATAGTGTTATTTATTGAAATGTCTTTACAGCGGGAGATTTTGTGCCCATTCTTTGTCTGTACGAGTGGGTTGTCGTTGTCACCCCTCGGGGCTTGGCACCCGGGGCGGACCGCCCCCTCCGCCCCCCCCTTACGCCGCCACTGGTAATGGCGATGGTTATTGTAATCCCAAAGATAAATTATAACTTCTGTTAACCTTCGTCAAGCATGGCTTATCTGATAACTCTTGACACTTCTTTAAGAAGCTGGGTTTGGTTCTTGACAAAATAATTTCAAATCATTTTACATAAGTGATAATATGCTTTTCTCTCCAACTAACTATTTTTGTAAATGTGTCGTCTATTGTATCGGATTTTCCGGATTTAGTTAATATTTTAAGGATTTTATTATGTAACTCAGGTTTGGATATATGCCATATTTTCCGTTGACAGATTAGGCCGAACAATGACAGCCAGCAACGATATGTTGAGATCAAGAGAATAAGAAGAATGAAATATTTGAGAATGTTCTGTTGAATTCGTATTAGCTACCAATGAAAAAATTGAAAAAAATGAAAACATATTATTGACACAATTTTGTCATAAGATTGTCTTGTAACGCCGTTTTTAGACTAATATTGTCATAAATATAAGAGACCAAAATATAAAGACCTTGGAGTAAAGTTATTTAATTCATTACCTCAATTGGAAAGTAAAGGTTAATATAATTAAAAAAAATCGAATTTCCCCTTAAAAAACGCAATGAAAATAATCCTTTTTTTTACTTTAGCTCCACACAGGAGGCTCCAAGGTAAATAATTCTCCTCAGGGCCTATGTCATCCTTGGGGATGCTGTGTGGAGAGTCTTTTTAGGAAAGGAAGGAGAGGAAGTTCTGGGAAGGAAAAGGATATTAAGGGTGGGTAGGAATCTGGGGGTCAGGAATGACGGACGTAAGAATCCATCTCTCCCACTGCGGTGCAACGCATAATCTGAGAGAGTACGGCCGGAGAAGTCAAAGTGACTCCCTCCCATGCAGCTGGTGGGCAGATGCGTCTACCACCAAGACCCGGACAAAATTCACCCCATGAACCCGGGCCCTCCTGCTGAGTCACCAAACGTAGCGAACCACTAGGGGTGACCTGTGGCAGAGGTTTTGGTTAACCAATAAATGTTTCCCGGGGCGGCGGTAACCATGTTCGCCTCCCAAATTGAACATGATACTTTAATATGTAAAATATTCCAATAACGAACACACCCCATACATACAAGCCTAGCTTTGTAGCCTAGCTATAAACCCATACATACAAGCCTAGCTTTAGTATGGTGGTACATCTCATCTATTCGTGTAACATTGTGTGAAATTATTACATGCACATTTTAACATGTTATGTACTTTCCGTAAAAGACGTTAATTAATTTTTTGAATAAATTTATAAAAAAAATCGTAATTATCTTAACACTGACCATTTAGAAACTGATTTCATAAACAAAGTTTTCATAAATAAGTAAATAAGTAATAACGAATGTTACCCAATAATCTTCATTTTAACTACGAAACGTTGCAAACAAAATGTTACATAACAACAAACAAAACGTTACAAAATGTTACATAACAAAACAAACAACAAGTTCATAGTGAATAGGGTTGGAGTAATCTATTTCTTTTGAATTGCTCGATTAGTTGAACTCATCAGGAATTTTCCGATTAGTTTTCGATTAATATGGACAGTTCCCCTGATTCCTTTTATCGGAAAAGTTCTACATCGAAATTTTGGGAAACTAAGGTTCTCTCGATTCCATTAAAAAGGTAGATACCAAATAATTATTGCTCTATCTTTTGAGAAAATGTAGATTTTGAAATAGTTCTTCTAACTTACACAATTCAAATATGAAGCAATTACAACAAGAAGAAAGATTTTAATGACTACCTGCGTGAAGATGCAAAATAAAAATCGATTAATAAGGACCTAGTGTGAAATTTAAAAAAAATTAGAGTGCGTAATTCACACGCGATAGAAGTGAAACTAGAAAGTTGCTAGATGTCGCTTTTTTTGCCTGTTTATTATAAAGTGGTTTGAAGATTGGAAATTGAGTTACATAAACAGAAATGTTTATTTTTTGGAATTCGTAGGATTCGAACCTCCGTCCGCTGGATTTCTCTGGCCGCTGAGATTTGAGACGCGCTCGGCGAGGCGCGAATTTACGCGTTTTATTTCGACGACCCGTAAAAAACAAAGCGGCCTATGAGCGCAGACCTATCGTCGTTTCCGTTTTATATTTCAACCAATAGGAGCCTTGAGCGCAGTTTGATGCTTCGCAGGTGCCGTAGTGCGTCATTTCTGTTTCATCCAAATTTCAAATCACGCTAACGGGGCTAAGGAATTTTCACTTAAAAAAAAAACGTCGGTAATTCATTAAAATTGCTAATGGCTCTTAGAGCCTATTTGCAACAGCATTTTATTGGTTATAAAGAATTCTACGCATTAATGAACGCACTACAGTTCTCCCTCCCGTAATGAAAAAAAATATTAATTTCAAGCTGAAGCCGAATTTAATACTCGATGAACAGAAAATATTTGTATTTCAGTAATTTTTCTGCATTTTTATTTTTTATTCAAAACAGTACCGTTATACATTTTCTTTCATAGATATAGGGAGAAATAAAGAAGCACATAATGTAATACGACGTCATATTAAAGAATCAAATGATTTCATAAAATAATCGACGTGAGAATCGAATATCATTGAATAAAGAAAAATAATAAATTGAATAATTCTTCAATTAGCAACGGCTCCACCCCTACCACAATAAAATATCGTTCCCATCCATATTTCGAAACTGTCAAATTAGTAAATAACGTTTCATTCTCTCTGAGTTTCTTTGTATTTTTGTATTTTTCGATTCTATTTTAATTTTTGTGGTTTTTGTTCTGTTTTCTTTTTTTCCTTTACTACTAACAAGTACACGGCATGCGGTGAAAGCCACTCGAAGAAAGAAAGTGTTCGTATTTTAATTCTGTTTAAATGGTTTTAGATATTTTTTAGTATGCATAAGGGACAAAAAAATAAAAATTCATTTTTATATCTTACTATAGGTATAAAACAAGGTCGGGTTAGTTACACTATTTATAACTCGAGAACGGCTGGACCGATTTTTATGATCTTTGATTTATTGGATTTGGCTCCGCCCGAATAGCAGAATAACTATTAAAACAACGGAAATATCACGAAAAAAAAATTAAGAAGAAAATTCGCTTTCTCATAAATTTTGTATGGAACGAATTATCAACTTTTGAAAGAGCTGCAGAAATATTGTGATAAGTATAATAATGAATAGTGAGTGAATTCAAAAAATTCAAAAACGTCAAATATCAATGCTCTGTTTGTTTTGTTTTGTTCTTAAACATATAATGCTGTCCCTCTTTCTTACACACTAAATGTCAACAGTCGAAAATGAAACAAACGGTGAACTTATGTCTGCACCCTTCCAAAGGAAAAATACAATAATTTTAATAAATCTCCCTCACGTGTAAAGAAAATGCAACGTCATTCCCGTAAGCAAGTGGAAAAGTAAGAAAATCACACAAAATATAAATCCGTACACAACGTTATCTCTGATATTGCTTCATTTTGTAATTTTTAAAATAATAAATAAAAATATATTTCATTGATTCTGAGGCAGTACGAAGTTCCCCAGGACAGCTAGTATTAAGATAAATATCTTACGTCTGTGATTTAAAATAAAAACTAAATATATGAGCACACCCTAAATTAAAATAAAATAAGCAGATTGTTAAGAAAAACTGTTCTTGCAGTTTAACGGAATTTCATCGTAATTATGACGTAACTTTAAACACCGAACAGCATCTTTCACAACCATTGCTTGACTCTCAGGACCTATGCGCACTCCCAATACCAATTTCGGAGACCAGGCTTTTGTAGCAGCACGTCCAACAGCTTGGAATAAACTCCCTTCACATACGCGAAAGATTGACAGCTCACCGGAGCTCACTGAGTTCAGAGTAAATCTTAAGACTCCCCTTTTCAAATTCAGGTATCCAGAATAATAACCTCATTTCTTCAGTAGTATTTCTTTACTCAGTCCAAGAGATTTACTAGATCGATTTATCTTTCTCCTTGCCTGCCTACTGTAATTATGTAACAATTTATTATACAATTTTTTTATAACTACAGTAATATAAACAATATGTGTGAGTAAACTTAAATTACTTTGTTAGTCGTA
This sequence comes from Limnephilus marmoratus, assembly GCA_917880885.1. Lineage (NCBI taxonomy): Eukaryota > Metazoa > Arthropoda > Insecta > Trichoptera > Limnephilidae > Limnephilus > Limnephilus marmoratus. The sequence continues at coordinate 18,260,695 of OU862921.1, read as the reverse complement.
AATCTCTAGTTTTAAGATATTATAGCAGTATTGTATAAATACCCACTCGGTCATAAAAATTGCATAGTTTTATGTCAAGTCTTAGTTGTAAGTCACTAGATATCAATCTTAATAGTTATAAGCGACTAGTAATAAATCGAAATTCTTAGTGTAAGTTATACACTAAGAACTTCGGAGAGGTGATTTTCTCACGAAAACGACGCTACAGAAATGATTCAAACATTATTATTATTATTATAAAATACAATTTTTACCCCTAGCAACATTTTCCAACATTGGGAGTGACTATGTTAGGACTCTTGTTTTGTCATTAACGTTGAACAACGTTTGCCTAGGTATTTGGTATTTTAATAAAAGCACGAACCACAACTGTACCGCACATTCACAATTTTTATTTTATTTTTGATTTTTTAATTGTAATATAAAAATATGAGTTATATATGTATATGTATATATAAATATTATATTAAAAGTTGTTTTTGGTCATATATACCACGATTCTTACTTAGGTTGTAAGTTATAACATGTTTTGTATAAAATATTTACTTTTTACTGTAAGTTTTTTTTTAATTTTTAAATTTTATTTATATGTTCTGATTGGTTGATGATACAGCGTAATTCAGAAGGGAGGTTATTATAGTTTTTTTAAGGCTTGGAAAATATAATGATTTTGCATTTGAGTTTTGTTTTAAAATTAGGTGTAATAAATTGTTTTTTTTTCCATTTCTCATTTATTTTCTTTAACACATTTTTATAATGGAAGCTTGCTTGAACATGTCATCGTCATTAGGTGCTGGAAACACTTTACCCTAGATCACTAACCTTATTTTACAACGCTTATTACTAACCTTTGTCGTTTCGGCTACGCCGTATAAAAGGGAGGCTTCTAAGGGTTTATGGAATCAAATGTTTATATGTGTTTTTTTTATTTATTACAATAATCATTTGTTAACATGTTTATAAGTTTTTTTATTTTCGAAAATTACATTTTAATTAGGTACTTTGGCAGTTTTTTAATTGAGACCAGAGTTTTTACTCATTTGAAAATTTTTGTTTTTTTTAAATGCTTAATTCTTATTAACTAATAAAAACAAAGACTTAAAATATTAAAATTAAGTAATAAAATCAACAAAAGAAAGAAACATTTTAGAAAAAACTGTTAATTAATAAATTTGTGACAAAGTTCAAGTTTGTGTTCGCCACACAAGGATTTGTTGCACTTGGGCATACAGGGCACACAGGGCCCCTACACAAAAAACACACACGTGCGCCGCGCGTGCTGCAGGTCGTCTGAGATTAGCCGAAATCTGGAATGCGTACGACGACGCACTCAAAATTTATACCACTTTTCGAGTTCGCGTTGTCGTTTTGACGAAGGTATTCATCTTATTCTTTTGAGAAGGTAGTTTAAAAAAAAAAATTACTTTAATGATTCTTTGCGAAACTTTTACTGAGCTTAGGTTGTTTTTGTAAGATCCTCCCCAACCTATAATTCCGTAGATAAGTAAAGAATGAACAAGGGCATAGCACACTTTTTTGATTATTTTTACATTTACATTTCTGTATTTTTTTCACTGCTTGCTACATTTCTGTATTCTTTTCACTAGCTCTGACATGTGACTATTCCACTTCAGGTTTTAATCAATGATCACTCCGAGATATTTCATTTCGGAAGAAGATTTAATTACGGTACAAAGGATTATATTGTTTAAAGAGTACATGATCACATTTTTCGTCGTGGACAATATTAAATTTATGATCAGATATTTTTTGCATTAAGTGTGAGTAAGTTATTATAAAACCATGATTTTAAGATATTAATATCTTAATTTACCAATTTGTTAACTAGTTCCCATGTTTGACCTTTTATTAACAATACAGTGTCTTCAGCATAAGAGATAAATTCACCATATAATAAAGTAAGATGTAATATTTATCACATATACATATAATAAATATTACATAAAATAAAAAAATAGTGTGGGCCACTGGAGCGTTTGACTATACCTACATATTATAATCGATTTGAACCTCGGAGCGCTCGGGAATATTTGTCTTTGGTTTGGAAATTTCCCACCCTCTTTAAAAAAATCATACCTTTGAATTTTTAATATGGTGACATATAAACTGTTTATATACGAATATTAAAAATTACTAAAATCGTAAAATTTATGAACGCATGCATTTTGCGTATTATTTACATTAAAACTGGCGTACGTAGTACCCATTCGTAGAATATTAAATATTATTTCATCTATTTGTTGATAATCTTATATATAAAAATCTCTTGTCACGGTGTTTGCGGTCGCACTCCTCCTAAACGGCTTGACCGATTTTTATGAATTTTTTAATGTATATTTTATAGATATGAGAATAGGTTTTAAAGTATATTTCATACCGCTGGGTAATTAGGGTGTCCCTATCCAGAAAAAAAAAATGACAATTTTTTGTTTTCTGTGTTATTTTTTTATTTGGCATTAAAACACACTTATAACCCCAAATTTTAACTCTCCCACCCCCACCCTCCCATTTTTTAATCGCGATTTTAGTATTTTTGTATGAATAAATTTAACCGTCTTTCGTATTTCAAACAGAACGAAATTATTTATGTGGTTGAATGACAGATGGCGCTACGTCAGCCTCGTCGAACTTTTATCCACACATGCGCAAGGCGTCGCAAGAAGCGTCGCGTAATTTTGATATTTCATTCGGCATCATGTTCTCGCGTGGGCAAACCATCGAGCTTATTTGTGTTGGCTAAAGACGGACTGGCAAAAAATATCGTACGCTCGATTGCTCTTCGAAATTCATGTCGGTTTTCTTTTTTTAATATTCCTACTTGTTATAAATTGGTATTTAGCAGAAGGACGTCAAGGAAAAACATCTGGTTTCAATGGAGGAATTCCTTTGTTTTATTCACAAGCACATTTGTTACAATAATTTGTCCCGACCCGACAAAACACTAAATTTGGTCACTTTGACCACTTGCTAGACAATGCTAGCTGTTTATAGGAGATCCACGAATTAAGAGAGAGTTAAAACTAGAAAAGCAGACTATTTATAAGAATGTTTTCCAACACAATCAAAATAAACAACACTTTAGTATCACCATTGCACATTATACGATATAAAAACCAGAAATCTACTTTACCGTCTAACATTTCGTTTTAGTTTAGTCTTACGTCGCTAATCTGTAAAATGCAATATCAACTAACAATATGCTACAAAAAATATGCCGCTAGATGGCAGTAGTCTTCACTCTTTTTAACACTACTTTAGTTGGTGTTTTTTTGTTTTAATCGGTGGTCATCGTCTACACCACTCCATTATCTTTCTGTCATAGATCCCACCCCCTACACCCTTACAATATGTTCGTTATTTTTTATTTAACAACCAAAATATTCACTAGAAATAATTTACGAGTGTATGGCAGAACAACGTTTGTCGAGTCAGCTAGTCATAGATATAAATTTAAATTTGAACATGCATTTTTTAAATACTAGGTTTAGCCCCCGGCTTCGCTCGCATCGTATTAGGGGGGTTCCACCCTGCCTCCTCCACTTTCCTCATCCCCACTCCACTCCCCCCTCTTCCCTGCGGTATCCATTCCCACCTCCAAAATTGTAATTGAATTTTAGGTAGTTACGGTTTATTTTCGATTAAAGCTATTTTAAAAGTACTTTACTATGCACACACATTTAAATCAGGGTTGGGCAAACAACGTTTTTCGGTACTCGGGCCAGAGTTAGTAGATAATTGCATCACCAGGTATAAAAAAGCTTTTCAAATTCAGTTTAATTTTCGCGATGCGGTATATTTTATGACATTTCGGAGGAGGATTTGAAAGTTAAATGACTCTTTCAATAGTTAAGGTACCTACTCTTCTCTCTCTCTTCCAATAGTAAAGGATGAAGGCACTTGTATACCAAAGCATTTGGGGTGTTGTTATTACTAATTCGACGGTTAGCTAAGTCCTCATCACAAATATCATGTTCTGCGTATGTTTATTGTAGTGCAAGGTTTTTTTTTACATTAATTCCACACAGGAGGCCCCGGAACAAAATTTACCTCAGGGCCACGTCATCTGAGATGCTGTGTGAAGGGTTTTTTTTTTTAAATGAATGCCGCACAAGAGTCCCAACTGCTCCCGTCTGGAGCCAGTGGGACTATGGCATTCCCATGTTGTGAGGCTGACTGTAGTGGGGAGGGGAAGGAGATAGGGAAGAGGAAGGTGAGGATGTACCTAGCTATTCAGATCTGGTCACCAAACACGGCTAAAGCCATTTCAAGCAACGTTTCAATTCTGAATGGTGGTTTTACACCAGGGCGATACTGAGAGTATCTTCCACTCTGGAACGTGCAGCAAATGTACTATATTGTTTTTTAAATGAATAATTGTGAAATAACACGCCGGGATTCGATCCCGCGACCTTCGGAGTGCCAGTCAAGAACTTTACCACTGGACTACGCCGGCCGTCATGAGGAGAGGATGGAATGAACATGGAATTGAATGGAACGGATGGAATGAACGTGGATGGAATGGAACGGTCCTCTTGAGGAGAGAATGGAATGAACACTGGCCTTGAAGAGACCCATGTTGGGAACCCTGGGGAAAGGCAAATACGCAAGGATTAATCAAATGAGAGAGGAGCTAAATTGGATTCCAATAAAAAAGAGACTACTATTTAATGTGTTAATTTTTGTGCATAAAATTATGAAAAACCAAATGCCAAAATACTTTAAGGATACAATTGTTTTTAATAGAGACATTCATAATTACGAAACAAGAAATACAAACAGAGTTCGATTGCCACAAATGAAGAAATCAAAATCACAGAACTGCCTAATGTACAGAGGACTAAAGATGTATGATGAAATGCCTGAAAGTATGAAGAATGAAGAAAGAATGAATGTAGTTAAAAAGAAATGTTATGCTTACTGTAAAAATATTTAAATTTATCAAATGAAATATTATATTGTGCTTATTAGTTTATATTCGTGTAGTATAAACTAACTCAATAAATTAAAAAAAAAAAAAATGTTGTAGGAAGATGGAAACCCAGAGACCGGCGAATATTTCCACAGCCGAGCTGTTGAACTCGAGAACGAGTCAAAGAAGTGAATGTGCGAAGTTTGTTTGGCGTGTTTCCCGACTATGCACGGTACCGGGGGGATCATTGACGCTAGTTTCTCGGATAAGGATAGCATTCCCACCCCATGCCTGTGCTCTAAAGATTGCAATCCGTTTAGATTAGAGAATCAATCAAACGGACCGAGTTTTTTTCGAGGATTTTTTTCAGCTACATTGGAGCTCTAGACCAGAGTGGCTGCCAAATTCAACCGTGGGGCGCACTCGCGATTTGTACAGGGTTAGCCGTTATGTACTATTAAAGTATCTGCGGACCCTGTACAGTATGTCCAATTTTGAAAGGCTAACTTAATATGGAAATATGTACGATATTTACATTGTAGTCTGTTTCTTTTAGAACAAAACATTTCTACGATTTCTTCCTGCCATTGAATAAATTCATTTCACGTTGCTCTTTTGACTATTTAAAGTTTTTCCACTGATAAGTTACGTATCTGTCTCAATTCGTCGATCACCAATGAACAGCGTGAGAGCTTTTAGTAAAAATACAAAGTCTTTTTTAAACAAAGAATTCCGCGAGACTCCTGAATAAATTTAAATATTTGAATAATAGTGTTTGACGTAGAAATAATTCAAGAGACATAATGCTGGGTTCACACCTGATCTATTTTTTTACCTTTTTTATAGAGCGGTCCATTTGAAAATGGAAATAAATTGTCACAAGTTCACACTTGTAATTTCAATTTTTTTTTTGTGTTTTACATTTGACATAACCGTAGATATCACTGAAATATGCGGCGCGGCCGCGGCGTTTCTAAAGAATAGATCGAAAGTTGAACTTGATTCATCAATAGACCTTTTATAATTACCGTGACGATTCATGGTTACGGTACCGTGACGGAAAAAAACATACGTTCCTTGTCGTTATACAGCTGCAGCTCCTTCTTGCACATTAAATAATGGCGAGATTAAGGCTCTGCAACCGGGCCCGAAAAGAAGAAGATGGTGAGATACGAATTTTTTTTTTTTTACAGTGAATAACCGCACAAGAATCTCAACTGCTCCCATCTGGAGCCAGTGAGACTATGGCATCCCCAATTGGGGTATGTTGTGAGGCTGAAAGTAGTGGGGAGGGGAAGGAGTTGGGGAAGAGGAAGGTTGGGAAGTACCTGGCTATTCAGATCTGGTCACCAAACACGGCTAAAGCCATTTTCAAGCAACCTTTCAATTCTGAATGGTGGTCTTACACCAGGGCGATACTGATAGTATTTTCCACTCTGGAACATGCCGCAAATATACTATATATTATTTTAAATGAATTAATTGTGAAATTACACAAATTAATCAAATAAAATTTATATGCGCATGCCGGGTTTGAACCCGCGACCTCCGGACTGTGAGTCAAGAGTCTTACCCACTGGACTACGGAGGTCGTCATTATTATCGTCATCAATTACGAATGTTAGAGGAGAGCGCTAACATTTACAGCGACAAAATCGATGCGAAAATTGCGAAAATGTTTAATAAAACACGACTCGTTTAAAACAGAGCAAAAATCTTGCGGGCATTATCTTAAACAGCATTTAAAGAAACACTTCGAATTTTGTTCATACACATAACTTGTAAAATAACTGAAACAAACGTGTAAATAATAATTTTTGGAACATACTTTTGCTTCTATCGAAGGAATTTTATATAATTTGGGCAAAGTCTAGATATTATATTCAAGAATAACATATATTTTTTATGAGGCTTAAAACTTACAGTGTTTAAGGGAAATATGTAATAAATCGGTACAAATCCGGGTTGCGGGCCCTTAAAGATGATATACACAAAATACGTGTGTCTCTTTCTTCCAAAATACAATTTTTTTTCTTTGGAGGAAACGGCTCGGCCACGGTGACGGAAATTGCGCTTTATTTTTATTATGTGTGTGAGGGAGATGTATGATAATGATCTATGTTTACTTTGGAGGAGGGGGGGGGGGGAGAAGGGTGCAGACATACGTTCACCGTTTGTCTCATTTTCGACTGTTGTTATTTAGCGTGTAAGAAAGACAATATAAGTTTAAGAACAAAAGCAAAACCATCAGCGCATTGTCATTTGACGTTTTTGGATTTTTGGAATTCACTCAAACTTCAATATTATCGTTGTAACTGTATTCCATACTTTCAAAATTATCGTCACGGCAAGTAGTATGTAGAAGGGTTTAGGGATATGTCACGGTGTGGTGTGTGAGAGAGATGCAAGAAAATGATTACTTTTTTCCTTTGGAGTAAACAGACCTACGGTGGTACATTGTGGATCGCACCTTTTGAAAGAGCTGCTGCATTACTGTGTTAAGGAATGTATGTTTATTGCCTTTTTTATGCCGTCACGGTACTGTTACCGTGAATTGTCGTGAATTTCATTTATTTATAATAAAAGCGACTAATAGGTTTTTTTTAAGTGAAACTTCCTCAGCCCCGTTAGAGTGATTTGAAAATAGGATGAAACGGAAATGACGGCACCTGCGAAGCATCAAATTGCGCTCAAGGCTCCTATTGATTGAGATATAAAACGGAAACAATGATAGGTCTGCGCGCATTGGCCGCATTGTTTTTTACGGGTCGTCGGAATATAAAGCGTAAATTCGCGCCTCGCCGAGCGCGTCCCATAGCGCAGCGGTATAGTGCGTCGCAAATCTCATCGGCCAGAGAAATCCAGCGGACAGAGGTTCGAATCCTACGAAATCCAAAAAAATTTTTTTTTTTTTTGTTTTTGTAAATCCAGTCTTTAAACCACTTTAAAATAAACAGGCAAAAAAGCGACATCTAGCGACTTTCTAGTTTCACTTCTATCGCGTGTGAATTATACACTTTTTTTTTTTTTTTTTTTTTTTTTTTTTTTTTTATTTATTTATTTACATATGCATATATATTACAATACATTACAATGTGATCATTTGTCTGTCCAACTGGGCAGAAAACCCGTTTCAGGACAGCCAAATTGTATATTTAGTTCATAATATTCTTAACAAAGAAATAGTTACGTTCAAAATATCACGGGAATTTGCTTCTGTCTAGACAACTTTTGAGAACACTAAGAATTGTATATAATTAAGGGATGGTTTCTTTATGTCTTTAAAAGAATCGCAAAGATGTGATTTTTTTCAAGGTCAATTTGGAGAACATAAATAAATGCATTCAGAGTGAATGCATTTATTAATGTTCTATGAGTGTTTTCTTTAGTGAGATCACAAGAAGGAGATTCTTTCCAAGCCATTTTAGAGAACATTACAATTGCATAATCAGAATTTACACATTTATAAACCAATATTTGACATATGAATTCACAATGTATTTATAACTATTTAATTTTAATAAAGTACTATAATTTTTAGAATTTCTTAAATAGTAGAAATTACACAATTATAATCCAAATATATGAAAAATGATTTTTCAAACTCGTTTTGGAGAACATTAATTTATTTAGTTGTTTATTTATTTCTTTTATTTTACGCCCAGAGTGCTTTTACATAAATAATAAAGGCAGTACCTCCATCTTTAACATGAGAAAACAAATAGTTTAGATAAAGTTACGATGTGAATAAAAGGTATATAAATTAAATAAAAATATAGGCAACAAAAATTTAGTACAGTGGGATATATAATATCAACATGTTACAATTAAAAAAATATGTATATAATATAAAAATCCAACCAACAAATTTAAAAGTAAGATCCAAGGTTTGTAAAATTGCAACATTAACCGTGTATTTACACCTATAAGTATGTTTCGCTGTGCCAAGCCGATGCGATGTATCGATGGTACCGACTTCCTGTACCTCTCTATGGAGTTGCAGGAGTTCGAAACCATCGGACCTATCCAATTTCGAATTCAATATTTTAGGTAAAAAAGTTTTTTATTTTTATTTTTTAATATTTTTATCGGGCGTTCTATGACACAGAAAGCTTGTTCTCACTGATCTATTACATAAATTCAATGATTGATAAAATAATAGATCAGATTATAATGCGTCAAAAGTTGGTAATCTCAATCTGAAGACAGGTCGTGGGAAAGTGAAATCAAAACGAGCCTGACTGCCTCCGTGGTCAAGAGTGAAGGTTCTGTGAGGTCCTCAAATCTGGAGATCGCGGGTTCGAATCCTGGCGTGCCCAAGTAAAATTTACTTAAATAAATGAAACAATTTTACTTTGTTTGAACCACTTATATATTTGAGTAAAGCCGACCGGGCCGAGCCGTTGCTAGGTATTAGTGAAGAGTGGGTGGGTAGGGGAACATATCCATGATTGGGCTGTACGACAATATTTTTTGTTTGTTGATAATAGATTCATTATTTTTAAGGTTTTTTTTCCAAGGCTTCTAAGTTCAAATTAAAATTATTAATTATTCTTATTTTTTTCCAATCATGGATATGTTCCCCTACCCACCAACTCTTCATTAATACTTAGCAACGGCTCCACCCCTACCATAATAATACATTGCTCCCATCCACTAATTTGTAACTGTCAAATCAGTATACGTTTTCCCTGAAGATGGAACGGTCGTTCTGAAACCGGTCGGCTTTACTCAAATATATAAGTGGTTCAAACAAAGTAACATTGTTTAATTTATTTATAATGGATAACCACAAAGTTAACGCTAAATTCAAAACTATAAAATTTACTTAATTGAATTGTGTTATTTCATATTTGAATCATAAAAATAATATATTATTAGTAGTGTATTATTACACAGACAAACTCGGGCCGATTCACAAGATCTACATTACAACATACATTCTACCAACCTACAACTAAAACGACTTTTGGACAAAGAAATATGCAATACTTCTCTATAAAATTATTTAATTTACTCCCTCTTGCAATGAAATCCATTAAAAAAATAACCGCCTTCAAAAGAAGCATAAAAATATGGATTATGGACATGGGAAGGAAGAAAATAGAATCAATTTTGCAACCAAACAAAGAATAATGCTTGTTTTGTACTTTATTTTAGATCTAACTTCATAATTTTCCTCGGTAATATTCTAGCATAGGTATTTACTTATAATTCAAATAATAAAACTTGTTCAATGTGTCCTTAGAAAGGGGTACCCCAGTAAGTACACATTTTCTCTAAAAAACTGTAAAAAAAAAAAAAAATAAAAAAAAAAAAATAAAAATAAATAAAGTGGCGCATGGCGGTTCGTGGTTTATCCAATCGGGAGTTCACCGGAAATTAAAAAGGGGGAAAAACCCCTTCCTACATGAAAAAATACTTTGTTGGTCTTTTTTTACATTCAACTTATTTTTCCCTAAATCTAAAGGAATTTCATGAAAATACTACACCAGAGATTAGCCACCTAGCAATAATATTCATTCAGAGATTAAAACTGTGGTCAAAGAATATAGTGTCGTAGGTTACAAAAAATTGTTATAAATACGTAGGGTCATCGTTTTTAATATAAAAAGTAACATTTTACTTTTTTAGTAACATCAACATAAAACTCAGTATTTGCAAAAAAAAAAATAATCGGTTGATTCTTGCAAAACTCTATTTCCGTATGAAAAAATCTCATAGGTGCTGCGCACTCAAGCAGCTGGTAGTTTTCCAAGGTTTCCCGGTCTAGCGCTCTGGCGCCAATACTATGTTTTGTATGAACCTGAAAAATATGATGGAAGTGCCCATGTGCTGATGTTTATAACGCACCTATGGAATTTACGATTCATTTCGAACTCGCTCTTGGGCAGTAGAAGTATCATTCAGACAGGTTGGAAACAAATTATAAAAAAAATCAATAAAAGCTACGTATAACTTATTACAATCACTACATCTTATAATACTTTATTTCTAAACACAATCGTAATATCAGATATCCTTTTTCTTTATTTATTTTTCTCATTTCTGTTCTTATCTCCTCTTTATTCTGTTACATTCCTTCTATTATATGTTTTATGTGTATAAAACTATTGATGCATATTATATGATACATACGATTTTTCTTTGTTTACTGTTAATTATCTTTTCTTTGTTCTATATTAAAAAAAAAAATTATACATTATTTAACCTTAAATAAAAATTGTTATCGACATTTTTGTCTCCGCCTTTTTAACACGAGCTTTGCTAAAAAAAGGTGTAAGATACATTATTAAATAATATATTTTTTTAAGAAAAAGCTTTATAGAATACATAATAACATGAAATTTTTGTACCATTTATGAAATAAAAAAAAATAAAAAAGTGTTTTTTTTTTTAGCATGGAATTTAAATGACACGTCTTATTTAATTATACATTTTAGAGAGTTTACTGCAAATGCGCACTTTACAGAAAACCGCCACTGTTTCTTAGTGTAATTGCATCACGTTTCAGATGGTAGATATTGTCAGTATCAGTCTGGTGAAATATAACCGTTCAGAATTGAAACGATGCTTGAATGTGTATTAATTTGCTTTAGTCGTATTTGGTGACCATATCTGAATAGCTTCCACGTCCCCTTACCCTCCTTCATACCATTCCGCCTCACAGCTCATTCCTACACCTAATTGGGCGTGCCATAGTCTCAATGGGTCCGAAATCACTTTATTTGAAGTCTTCCTGGTACTTATATTTTGTTGAACTAGGAAATGGCAAGTGCGGTCCAGACCAATAAACTGTTAGGTCTTCTTGGAACATTTTTTGTACATATTTTTAACAATATTCCTAACATAATATTGTGGCATATTTACCAGTGGTACATATTCCAATTAAAATTCAGATATTTCAACAAAAATTCATGCCTCACCTGTTTTGTAAACATCAAAAATAATTTCCAATTACCTTCATCAGATTTCCAAAGTATCGGAATAAGGATTTTGAAAAGAACGTTTTCCAGAAAACATCAAGCTTTTATTATCTGACACGTTCTTATAAGGGAGCTTCCTCGACATAGGTACATGAAAACATAAATAATAATGGGAATACAAAATAAAGACACGACAAGGAATAAAGTAAGAGCATTGAACGGCTCTAAAGAATTCTCAAGGGAAACCGTGTATTTTATTTTGCGTAACTATTCAAGAACAAGGCCGTGTACTTTATACGTAATTTATTCTTGCATTTATCTGTTGTCACTGAACCAAAAACCCATAGAAGTGTGATCTATGACAATTTCAGCAATTTATATTAGCCTTTTGAGTCCTAGGACCCACAGAGCCTAAAGCGATTGATTGATTTTCTGTTCCAGAAAGAATTTAAATATTTATTTATTTATTAATTTTATTTTTCAAAAATTTTTTTTTTTAACATTAGTTCCACACAGGAGGCTCTGAGGAATAAAAAATCCTCCAGGGCTGTGTCATCTTTGGGGACGCGGTGTGGAGGGCCTTTTAAGGAAAAGGAAGGAGAGGAAGTTCTGGGAAGGAAAAAAGCTATGAGGGATATGTAGGAATCTGGGGGTCAATATGTCCAGAAGTGACGGACGTATGAATCCATCCCTCCAACTGTGGTGCAAGGCGATGGGGGGAGAGAATCCGGCTGGAGAGGCTAGGTTCGTCTCCTCCAAACAGTCTCTCCCGATTTGGTCCGTCACGAGAAAATAATTTCCCTCAGGGCCTATGTCATCTCTGATGATGCCATGGGGATGCTTTGGGTCTTTTTGAGGAAACGAATGAAAGAAAATTGTGGGAGGAAAAAATATATTTGTAGGGTGCCCAGCGGTAACGTATGAATCCTCCCACTTTGGGGTCGAGAGATACAAGCTGGAGACGTCAAAGGGTCTGCCTCATCCAGCCTCTCCCGATCCGGCCTGTGACGTAGAGGTGGTGGGCAGACGCCCCCCCAAGAAATAAACAAACTTTACCCATGTGCCCGGACACTTTGGCTAAGTTACCAAACGTAGCGAACTACTTGGGGTGACCTACGGCAGAGGTGTTGGTCATCCAATGAATGATTTACAGGGCGGCGGTACCAACTCCCGCTTCCGATTTGACATTCATGTTTTCAAATGATAAATTTATTATAACTTTCCTTTTTCGACTGATATCATAGCATGTCCTTGTGTTATCTTTGTGAATGTCTTTGTTGCGTGTAATTTTCTTAGTATTTTGATAACAGGTTGTTAATAATTTTGTTTGTAAAGTATGATTTTTTTTACTTGAATACCGCACAAGAGTCCCAACTGCTCCCGTCTGGAGTCAGTGGGACTATGGCATCTCCAATTGAGGTATGTTGTGAGGCTGAAGGTAGTGGGGAGGGGAAGGAGATAGGGAAGAAGAAGGTGGGGAAGTACCTGGCTATTCAGATCTGGTCACCAAACACGGCTAAAGCCATTTCTAGCAACGTTTCAATTCTGAATGGTGGTTTTACACCAGGGCGATACTGAGAGCATCTTCCACTCTGGAACGTGATTATACTATATATTATTTTAAATGAATAAATTGTGAAATAACACAAATTAATCAAATAAAATTTATTTACCACGCCGGGATTCGATCCCGCGACCTTCGGAGTCAAGAGCCTTACCGCTGGACAACACGATGTATATAAGAGGATCCCAGTATCAAAGTGGGACATACGCCACTTTTTCTAAAATGCATATTTTGATTGATTATGGTAGTACGTCTGATTCTCTAACTGAATAACTGAGAGAATCTATCGAAAACGGACAATTAATACAAGAAATCGCATGTTAAAGTTTGCACTTTGTTTCAAAAGCGGACACTTACAACTCATGTTTGCAACAAACTCGGACATTCAATACAAAAACCAACAAAAAGGTTACAAAAAGTGTCATGGCGACTGTTATTTTGACAGTCAAGCACCAACCGCCGAATGTGATCGTGGGTTAACAGTTTTATGCTGAAATTTGAGGTTTATTGAAGTTTTACAGCACCAAATTCACCAAAATATGATAAAATGGAGATCACTAATGCTTATAAGCGCGTAACCAACTCCGAAAATTGGAAACAAGCAAAAGAAAAGCCGTTAAAGTAAGTCAATTCACCCACAATACTAATTCAAATCTGTGCTCATTTCAATGAAGTTTTCTTATATAAATACGATGATTAGAACCTCGAATTCTACGTTTATGAGACTAATAAACCCATTTTGATGAATATAATTAAAATTGGAATTGAAAAATGGCAATATATTGAATAATTAAATATTGAGTTTACGGCGCTTATTTTGCGTTTATACCGGAGTTGGCTTATTATTATCACAAAGTGAGTAATTTTATTTGTAACAAATTATTATTACGTTATTAATAAAAAATAAACTTCATAAAAATGAACTTGAATAGCCTTTTTTTTCATACTATGGACCTTGGATCTTTGTAAGACTTTGTTTCAAAAACGGACACTTGCAGGCTCATGTGTTTCAAAAACGGACAATTGCTCGTTTTAGTATCAAAAGCGGAAGTAGTCATTTTTAAATTTAAAAATAAAATAGTTAGAGTATTAAATTATAGAATGTTATGTATGGCTTGTGATTCTTTATGCGCAAGGATTATGCAGGTAGAAAAAAATTCAGATATTTCATACCAGCATATTCGAAACAAGAAACTCACTCTACTGAAAAATAATCCAAATGGCTTATGTCCCACTTTGATACTGAGCTCCACCTGGCTTATGTACCACTTTGATATTTTACAAACAAACTTATTAAGTTTGTTTGTAAAATATTTTGATAGAAGATTGCATATAATTCGTTTTTCAAAGTATTTTGATAACAAGTTGTTCATAATTTTAAGTGTAAATATCATCGCATTCTAGGTTCTTCTGTTTCGCTGTTACCCAATTTAGTTCTTTAGTTACTTTTTAAAATCAATTTCGCCCAAGTATTATACGTGAAAATTTGTATATTTGATCAATTGCACCGTAAGTAAGGAAACATTGTGCGTACTTCGGATACTCGGATACGACCGCACCACGCTTCTTCAGATTGTCTCTTCAGTTTTTATTGCAGAGACATTTTTCAACTGAACCGAATGAATGTTTTGCGCCGGCCAAATTTACCACATTTTTCTTTTGCCAAGACAGTAATAAAATTAGTAGAATCGTTTTCCAACGGAAATTTGAACATATTTTAAGATAAGTTTTATGTGGCAATATTTATGTGAAAGAATTTCCTCTCCTACCTTTCTATAAAAAGAGCCCCCACACAGCATCCTCAAAGATGAGGAATTTTTTTCCACAGGGCCTCCAATCTGGAGTAAAGTTTAAAAAAATCAGGTTTTCCCACCAATGCTCAGAATTTCCCAGAATTTATTGACTTTCTTGCTAATTGGGAGCGGCTCAATGCGTTATGCAGGCGTCGCGGTCGGTCCTTTGGACAGAGCCTTACATTTTCCCTTGAAATTTGGCTAGAATTTAAAGTCTCCAGACTTTCATGAATAATCAACCTTTGAAGATTCGTGGTATAAGCATACATTAAGTTATGTTTTTCTCAAGCTAAATTAAAATATTACAAAAAGACATCAAAGGATATAAATTCACATTCGAAAAAAATTTTGCACGTCAAAAACAGGGTTTGGAAGCAAAATTATTTATTCTTAATTTACATCACTAACGGCTGGTACCTTCAATACGCCAGACCAAGCATACGTTTTTAAGATTAATAAAGAACCCTGTATTTTTATAAACAGCCTCGTGTATTTAAAAAAAACATCTGCTAATTTAATTGCTTTATTATTACGTCTTTACTTTCTTTGTTCTCTTTCCTGTACTGCGTACATACTGTATTTTATATTTTATTTAACATATTTTTATTTTTGTTTTTCGCTAGTGGCATTTCCACCTAGTAACAAATAAATCTTGATCTACGCACGTTGTGAACATTTTTAATCGGATTATTTTTTTTTACATGAAATCCACACAGGAGGCCCTGAGGAAAATAATTTCCCTAAGGGCCTATATCATCTTTGAGGATGCTGTGTGAAAGGTTTTTTTTTAAGGAAAGGAAGGAGAGGAGAGTTCTGGGAAGGAAAAGGGTTTAAGGGGTGGGTAGGAATCTGGGGTTCAGTATGTCCTGGTCATCCGCCTCCAAGACCTAGACAAACCTCACCCCATGAACCCGGGCACCCCTGCTAAATCACCAAACGTAGCGAACCACTTGGGGTGACCTATGGCAGAGGTGTTGGTTATCCAATAAAGGTTCCCGGGGCGGCGGTACCCATTCCCGCCTCCCAAATTGTATATAAAAAAATATTACATCTCATAAATATTTTTTTCTTTGATCCATCTTATTGATCATAAATCATTATAATGTTCAACGTCTATATTACTAAATCCAAAGTAATATACTTGTACTTGTAAATTATAATAATAATAAGAATATTATAAAATTTGATTTTGTTAAAATCAACACCATTACCATTATACCTCTAAAACACATGCAGACAGCATAAATGTACGGGGTTCTCTTCACAACATCTGTCAAAAAGTCGAACCAAATGATAAGTTCACGTAGAACAAACAATAAATCTTAAACGTTAAATGTCAAATTCAAAAAGTCGTATGAAATTCAAGTGTTGCCATATAAAAAAAAAATCAGTGTAGAATTTTACAAAATTAATAGGAACGTATTCGGAGATGGTACATTTTCATGTAGTGACGCCACGAGCCTAAATAATGGATTTATTTATTAAAAAAAATAAAACTGTAGGTACATTTCTAAAAATTTTTACCAACATTTTCGTAATCTTAGTAAAAATTTTTCCAAGTCGTTGTGAAATCCATGCAAGTGGCCTATTTCATTAATGGAATAAAATGTGAGTTTATTCCATTAATGAAATAGGTTAACACTAATGAAATAAAATGTGAGTTTATTCTATTAATGAAATAGGTTAACACTAATGAAATAAAATGTGAGTTTATTCCATTAATGAAATAGGTTAACACTAATGAAATAAAATGTGAGTTTATTCCATTAATGAAATAGGTTAACACTAATGAAATAAAATGTGAGTTTTCCATACTAATATTATAAATGCGAAAGTGCGTGAGTTTGTTTGTTACGCTTTTCGCTTAAATCACTAAACCGATTTTAAAAATTCTTTCACCAATAGAAAGCTACATTATTAGCGAGTAACATTGGCTGTATATAATGGTAAGTTCTGGCGTTATAAATTTGTAGAAATGAAAATATGTGCGTTTCATATATTTTAGCGACAGGGAGGAAAGGCAGGGGGAAGGTAGGGGTTCGCGGAGAGGGAAGAGACGAGGGATGGGGAAGGTGGAAGGGAACGGTGACGCACGGGAAAGGACATGCAGGGAGAATCAATTTATTTCTTTTAATGGCATTGCAACGCATGCCAAGTACCAGCTAGTAGTAAATAAGTATGTACATCTTAATTTTTATTTTATTTATCATTTTATCTTCTGTGCCTTTAGACATACCAGACACAACCATGGGTTTAAATTATGTGGTGGGATGGAACATTAAATTATGTGGTGTACCCAATGACGTTATATAAGATAAATAGACTCGCCATAGTCTCATATACTCACAATATAATGTGGAAAGTAAGGAACACTCTTTTGTTTTCAGCGATTTCCAGTATAATTTCTGAATTCAAAAGTTTATTCCTGTGTGATAAAGATAGACAACCAAATAATGTGTGTGTATGAATGCAATGAATATAGGAGCGGGCGGCGTATTAATTTCTTCGCCGAATGAATACTGTTTTCACATCACGGGTGTGACTGAGATAACAAGATACTCTCACTCGGTTACACTGCGCACAGGGGAGGGTAAAGGCGGGTAAAACAAGACACACGGGCAAATATTTTTTATTATAATTATATGAGTTATCATTAGTAATACAATATTGGTACAATTATAGTAGTATTGTTAAAAACATATTTTATTATACAGTACAGGTCATAGGTTCAAATGAGTATACAGATCTATTTAAAATTTTCATCAACGACATTATGAAACGCTTTCCTTTGACCGTGGTTTGTAAATCGTCTTTATTGAAATGAACTGAACATATTGTGCTGTAAAGCGAAGGTGTCCAATCATCTTTGAATGCGAACAACAGTGATCCATTTCTGTCGTCGTAGTTGATCACGGGGAAACCTAAAATTCATATTTGATAAGTCATAATAAATTTATATTGAATTAATTGTCCGTCATTTTACGTTTATAAAGTCACAGCGTAAATTATAATTATTAATAGAGCTTAACTACAACTAGCGTGTTTACGTGTATTAAATTATAGTGTCTTGTCTTGTCAGCAAGGAAGCTCGGTTCGAGCGTTATGAGTTATGACAATTCAAACATAATTAAATTAATTAACGATTACCTTGTGTACGTTTTACCCCATCTTTCCCAACAGAAGAAAACGAGTTGCGGGACGCTGTGTGAACTGACCTACTGTTAGCAGGTTGTCTTTGTTATGCTCGTTACTTTTTGATGCAACGTTCTCTGTCTCGTAATGACGTGTAAAACCGCGAGCGGGAAACATGAAAATTAATTGTAATATTTATAATAATCGATAATATTAAGTAATTTGCGTGTACTTACAAATGAAGTGTTATTCCTTCGCCTTTACTATTATTTGCAGTGTAATTGAAACATTTTCTCATCACACAGGAGGGCATTTTGACACTTGCATTTTGACAAATGCAATCTACTTACTGGTAAGTACTGGTAAGATGCAACCATATTTATGGATGCAACCTTACTCGACGCGTAGCAGTTTAGTACTAAAGTACTAGATATCGAGACCGGTACAATTGTCTTGCGATTGTCTTCCCACTTTGAGATTTCTACCCCTCGTCTATAGTATGTTACGTCATTGAAAAATACCGACATTTAAAACAGATTTCTTGCATCTCTAATGACGTTAATTTCTTTGATACGTTTACGAACACATGTATTAGATATTAATATTATAAAAAATTATCACTTTTAAGAAATTGTCTTAAAAGATCTTAAAATGTAAATTTTATCTCTTATGTAACCTATAAAACAATATTCTGACAGTTCAACTTTGAAAGTAGGTACGGCGTTTGTACAATAACTTGATTAAACTGATGTAAACCACACAAATAACACGGTAAATATATCAATTATATGAATAGAACAGTAATTTCGTCACTACAATAGAAATTATTAAGTAAAATCACAACATCTAACAAAATTTTCGACATCCCGCCTGATCCCGCCATAAACACACCAACTGTGTATAATGCCCCTGGCGGAGAATAATTTAAACAACATTTTTTCCTAGTAAATTATAACCATATACGACGTTGTCAGATCTAATGCATTTTAACAGCGTGACCAAGTAAGAAAGCTTATTGGTAATGAAACGTGTTTTAGTGTATACGGGGTTTATTTCTACCCCTCGTCTATAGTATGTAACGTCATTGGGTGTACCTACCTAAATCATCTGTCTGTTTTTGGCAACGAAAATACAAGGTATTAAGATAGGTACTTGACTTACTTTAACCAGTGATTCCCGACTTTATTTGGAATAAAAAATGTAAATGAAATTTAGGCCTCCGGTGACATTTTTGATGTTTTGTGTTTTTTTCAACTGAAAACATCAATAATCAGCAGACATTGGACACGTAGGGACGCAGTTAAATGAGTAATGAGTCTGGAAGTCAGTGTAAATCCCGTGGGGGACAATTGTTAACGGATCTACTGTCGGGTTTGAGATTGTACTTTCTGTTGTCTAGAAGTGGAAATCTTTGATCACAACATTTTGGGTGTCCCTCTCTAATAAGGCGGCCCCTAAGCGCTACAATAACATTGTACTATATATTTTATTGTTCAATAAGATTGAAAGGCGCTTAGAATCCAAACGTTCAATTATATTGCACAATAAACGAACAGCTCAATGTTTTCGAGTTGATAAAATGAAAAATTGAAAAAATATTGTGCAATACTGACACTGCACGATGCGATGGAAAAATAGGGTGCAATAAAAATTAAAATTCGTAATATTGAGCAATATAATTGATCGTCTAGGGGCCGCCTAAACAAGTATCCTCTCTTCTACCGAGTATTATCTTTAATAGCCTGTCCTCCATCATACATCTCATCTCTTCTAGTCAGTACTCGACTCCAATCTTTCATATAATTTTAAAATTTGTCAATTTAAAAAAAATTAATAAATAAATTCACCTTTCCTGTCATTTAAAATGATGACATATAATACAATTCAAACAAGATATAAAGAAATGGATTGTAAGTATTGGACGCCACACTACTACAAACATTTAAAAAATAAATCGCACATAGACCGAAACAACAATTTATGTATGACCTAACCTATATAAAATAAATTAAAATAATAGAATCCTGTCAAATGTCGGTTTCAACGAAGAGTGCACGGCGGCGGGAATGAAGATGAGTACCTCAAAAACAGAGGTGATGGTTATAGGAAGGGACCAAATTCTGTGCAACATACTCGCTAATGGAACCCAACTGAAACAGGTGGACAGGTTCAAATACCTTGGGGTCGAATTCTCCAGCGATGGTCGGCAAGACGGAGAAATTGATAGAAGAATAAGTGCTGCAAGCAGTGTATTGCGTCCTCTCTACAGCTTAGTGATAAGGAAAGCCGAGTTGAGCATCAAAACAAAGATGGCAGTGTTTAAAACGGTATACCGCCCGACGCTCACTTACGGCCACCAGACATGGATGCTAAATGAACGAACACGATCTAGAGTCCAAGCTGCCGAAATGAGGTACTTGAGAGGAGTGGCAGGGGTTACGAAATGGGATCATATAAGAAACTCCACGATCCGAGATGATCTAAACATTGAAGCACTGCTACTCTTCGTAGAAAAATCGCAACTGAGGTGGCTTGGGCATGTACTAAGAATGTCTGATGACCGAATTCCGAGGAAGATACTGAGTGCGATTCCAGAGGGTAGACGTCCAGTGGCCGCCCCAGACACAGTTGGGCGAGGCAACTCCAGTAACTGTATGAGGAGAGGATGGGGCTACCATGGACAGAGGCCGTACAATCAGCACAAGACAGGGACATATGGAGGAGCCTTGTCGATGTAATGGGTCCCCGACCCGAATAGGATAAGGGGAAGAAGATGATGATGAGAATCCTGTCAAATTTAACTCAATAAATAGATTTGACAGGATTTACTCCTTTACTTCATCTCTCCCTACTCCCTATAAAAGATTTACCCACACTTCCAATCACCTTTCTGTTGTAATTGTATTAAAAGTAGTATTATTTAACCTTATATATTCTTGTAACTACGATATTAATTTATGTACCTCTACGTCTGTGTCGACACACGTATATCTTAATGAGACAGGCATCGAAAAACCCAATGTAAATATCTCTACATATTATACATTGAAGTCCTCCGACGCCTCTATCTGTCTGTCTGTTCGCGATAAACTCAAAAACTAATGAACGGTTTTTCATGAGGTTTTCACCAATAGATAGAGTGATTCATGAGGAAGGTTTAGGTATATAATTTGTCAAGTTTTTGTGTAAATTGGTTGAAATATATAATATATAAAGGGAGCAGGCTGGCAAGCGGGCGGTGTGGATTTGATTTGTGTGCAAATTAACAGATGGAGTTGGTTACAAAGGCTCGCGTTGCGTTTCGTTAGCCACAGGAACGCGTGGCCGGGTCAGCTAGTACTTTATATGGATAAATTAAAAATAAATAATAATGAAATACACCAGAAGAGTGGAAACCAGAAAAAAATGTACCTGTACCTAAGTAATGAATTGTTTAGACTTTTTTTCCATTTCGATTTATTTTCGCACAAACGTTTTGCACAATTATTAATTTGTGCGAATTTTTGGTTACGTCTAGTTTATCCAAGATATCAGAAAATAATATATTAACGACTAATATACATATGAACTCTCCTCTGTTAGTGAACTGTTTTTGGCCACTTACACTGAGATTTTTACGTTAAATTATATTTAATATTGTTATAATATACTTCCTGTAGTCTTTAGTCTTTCTTCGGCGAACTTCCTCATGTCACAAACAATTATTATTCGTTCTTGAAAATCTCGCGTGTGTTGCCTGTAAAATGACAAAATTAGATTGATGCAGGTTCGGAAAGGAAAATGTGGAAAATGATAATTATTATTTTCCATTGAGCGTTGAAACACTATTCAGCTGTTAACTCTGTTCAAAATTACTATTGAACATTGTTCAATACAATACTGGAATGTCATTGCACATGACATCAATGCCTGTATTTCAGTTGCGCGTTTGACAACCGGTTGACTTGCATTCCAGAGAGGTACCTGCTAGCGTTGACAACAATTCATAGATCTGGAATTTTCTCAATGCACTTTCAATGTGCACTCAATAAAAATCATTTAAACCAAGAAATTTAAGAAACTTTTCTAATTGTGTAAATGTTATCGTTCAGTTCATTTACTCAAATAGAATGAATAGAAAATCGATTGTACAAGTCATTTTGATTATTTGTTTTTTGATGAGCTGGACAATCACGACAGTGATATTGACTGTAAATTACCAGCTATCTCCTGTGGGTACCTTGGGGAAAGATTTAAAATTGAAACGCTGACTGACTGGACGAAAGTTGGTGAATCCACTGATTGGAATTCAGAACACAAAACATTTAACTGAAGGATAAGTTCCAGGGTTGTGGGAATCTACGTTGCTTTGATTTAAATATTTTTTTATTATTTTATTTTATTTATTTCTATATATTACAGTATTTACCTATTTCTTATAATTTTTACATAATATATTTTGAAAACATTTTTACATAATATATTTTGAAATTTAATTATGTTGGGTGTAAGGTAGGTTTGAGAAGGTGAAACTGTGGATGGGTAATTTTGTATGTTTCGTGAACACCTCACTAGGAGAACCTGTGCTGAGGTGTTTACGTGTTTGTGATTAAGTGTGACAAGTATTTATGTGTTGTAGTAGAAAGTTTTTAATTTTTTTTTAAACTTTAAGATTGATTATATTGAGATATATATATACATATATTTGAAAAAATAAGAAAAAAATATATATACATAAACATACATATACATACATATACATACATATATATATACACGTACATGCATATATACATACAGATATTTATATACATACATTACAATTCACACATATACAAGTTGTAAGTCTATGTATAGTTGGTGAATACTTGAAAACTATTTAATTATTTAGTTTATTTAATTTTATAATTTTTGTAGTTTTGTTATGTTTGGTTGGGGATTATAATGTTTTCTATAAAGTTAATATCTTGATTTTTAATCCAGGCAGTGATATGTTTTTTGTGAATATTTGTAGATGTATTAGCAGATAGTATTTGTTTCAAAGTAGTGGGCATACAATTAAAAAGTTTGGTAGCATAATACTCAAAGTGTCTTTATCCATGTGTGGTGTGTGTTATCGGTATGTTTAGTATTTTATTTGTTGTGGACCTGGTTTTTATTATGGTTTTTGGTTGAATGGGAATATGCAGTTTGTTTTGGAGTAGGTGGAGTATAACAGATTTGGCATAAAGTTGTCTGATTGACATGACTTCTAATGTTTTATAGATTTCGCTAGAATCTGTTTGAAATGGTACTTGCAGGATGAGTTTAATTATTGCTTTTTGTATTTTTTGAATTGGGTCAATTGCTATGTTTTTTGCACTTCCCCAAGCTAGTATTCCATATGTGGCAATGGATTGACAAAGTGCAAAATAAATTGATCTTAGTATTGTAAGTGGGAAGATGTTTTTAATGTACTTTAATAGGTGCATGACTCGTTTGAGTTTATTTGTGATGAAAGTAATGTGTTCAGTAAAGCGTAAGTGTGAATCAATAATTACCCCCAGGTATTTTGTTTGTTTTACCCTTTCTATAAGTTCGCATTGGCAGTTGGATGAAGTACAGTCATGTATATTCAATTTTAATTGCAGTGCAATTCATGTGCAAGTCTAGGTTTGGTGGAGGTTGACCTCTTTGTGTAATACTATGTGTGATATATTTTGTTTTGATTGTATTAACGGTAAGAGTATTACTGTTTAGCCATTTTTTGACAATTGATAAACTTTTTTCGGCTGTTATGAATACAATCTTTCCATGTGGCTGCTTGACAGAGAAGAACTGTATCGTCGGCGAAGGTCACGATTTTACCTTCAATTTCAATATCGCACAGTTCGTTTATATATATGAGGAATAGTAAAGGGCCAAGTACACTCCTCTGTGGGACTCCGTAAGTAATTAAAAGTGGTTCACTTGTCTTGTTGCCAATTTTTACTTGTTGCGTTCTGTCAGACATGAAGTTTTTAATTAAATTGAGTTCTACTCCATTAATGCCCATGTTTTGTAACTTCTTGAAAAGTTAACGAAGGACTTTTATCTTCAAGTGTTAATCATAATTATTTTTATGGGAATTAATACAATTATTCTAAACATATACTTGGAGACCACCATAAATTGAACAAACCACCATTAGATACGTTTTAAGATTTTCACGGCCAAAAGCATTTTCGTTATTTGTTTTTGGGGTATTGTGCCATGTTGCATCACACATCTACCGGATCTGCCCTGATGATGGACACTGCAACGATGTCCGAAACGTTGGCTAAAGAAGGTGGTAGCGCAATACGGCATAACACCCCAAAAACAAACAACGAAAAAAACCACCATTAATTCGACAATGGCAACTTCCGTTTTTAGCTTTCGATAATTTGGGAGGCGGTTATGGGTACCGCCGCCCGGGAACCATTTATTGGATAACCAACCCCTCTGCAATAGGTCACTCCAAGTGGTTCGCTACGTTTAGTTACTTAGCGGGGGTGCCCGGGTTCATGGGGTGAGGTTTGTCCGGGTCTTTGCGGCGGATGCGTATGCCCACCAGCTGCGTGGCAGGCCATCGAGAGAGAATGGTTGAGGGAGTCCCTTTGACTTCTCTAGCTGTACTCTTTCGGAATATCGCTTTGCACCGCATTGGGAGGGATGGAATCACTCATCTCACTCCTGGACACACTGACACCCAGATTCCTGCTCGCCCCTCATAGCCTTTTCCATCCCAGAACTTTCTTTCCTTCCTTTCCTAAAAATACCCTACACACAGCATCCTCAAAGATTGCTTAGGCCTGGAGTAGAATTATTTTCCTCGGGGCCTTCTGTGTTGGGCCAATGTAATAAAACTGTATCGTAATTGTATTTTTATTATTATTTATTTATTATTATCGTAAACTGTATTTTTACTGAGACTTACAGACATTATCTTCTTTTTTAACGTTTTTTTTAAAAATCATTGAATACGATTTTAACGACTCTCAAACGAAAAATGTGAAAAAATGAGAAACAGAAAAAGATTCAAACATGACGCGGTCTAGTGAATTTTCAACGTTTTCAACCAGTTTTCCATTTACAGAGTTACGTACAGTCTAAATTATTTCCCATTGCAGGAAAATTTAATTCTCTTCTCATACATAATGTTATTACCTACCCAAAGTAGAGTTATTTTCGTAAACTGTTTGAGGAAACTTGTAGCTTTTATGATAAACATGTGGGACATATTGTTTACTTCTAATTTACTAAAACGAACGTTTCTGGGGAGTCATCTAAATAATGTACATTCAAACGGCAACGTCTTCATCCTCTGTGGCTTCTAGGGTATACTATTATTACCAGAATGGGAATGAAAGAGTGACTTTCAACTCTGCCAGTGGCCTCGTTCTCAGATAGAACAACTGTCTCTATCTTCTTGCTTGCGCTGTCCCAACTCATTGCCTAGGTAGGCTGTTGGGGTCGGCTCTATATATATAGAACAACTGTCTTTATATATATGTATAAATTTGTATGTATACGTAAATTAATGTATGTATGCATATATGTATGTATGTGTGTCATGTATATGCATGCACGTGTACGCGTTTGGATACTTGTATGTATATTTATATTTGTTCACACTAGACACCACAAAGTAATTTTATTCAATTGGTCACCATGAAACAGGCAGCCGCCTAGTATGGTGATGTAATGCATCATATATATGAAAATGTTTTAAAGTGTTATCAAGTAATTTATAAATAAATAAAAACTTTGTTTCCCCATACGTGTTCCTGCAGGAGTTTAATGCAAAGAATCCAAAGTCAACTGCCTGAGTGCAAATGAAGTGGTTTTTTGTTTTCTTACGAAGAATCTGGTCCTCAGGTAAAGTGTTTGTCAAAATTACTTGGAGGAACGTGCAGGTGTTGCCTTACTGTTGTTTCTGTTGGGAGTATAGTCCTTATCAGAAAGTTGTAAGGTTGCCAAGTATCTGTATTACCAATATGCGAGTGAAATCGAAGTAGTAGTTTGTTATAATTTGATTATCACGGTAAAAAGTATTATCGTGATTTATTTTTGGGGTTTTATGCCATGTTGCGTTACCTCAATTCAGGCAATATTTCGGACCCTGTATTAAGAAGGAAGTAGCGCCGCACGGTATAATGGTAAAATTAAACTCGATAATAAGTAGCAGTTTGTTTTTGTAAAGCTGTTTCTGAAGGTGTAGAGTATTTTTTTAAATTTATTTAATGTAATGGTATCAATTAAATGTTTTTATACATTAAATAAAGTTTTTCTATTAAAATTCATTAAATAATACGTTTTACACCCTTTTTAAGAGCAAAGCACGAGTTAAAAAGACGGATAAACGCATGTTATCCACAATTTAGCAAAGGAAAAATAATATTTTTTATATACAAAACTAAATAATTAACAGTTAATAAGAAAAAATCATGTTTATATATATAAATATATATAAAACAAATAATAGATAAGAAATACAACAGACTGTAGAGGAGGAGACAAAAAAGATAGGAAAAAATAAAGAGATAAAAAGGATATCTAAAATTATAATTGAGTTGTTTTGTTGATATGTTATACATAAAGTGATTTTATTGAATTTTTGAATATTTTGTAATTTGTTTCCAATCTCAATTTCAAGGGTAATTCGTTAAACCATTTAACTCCAATATATTTGTAGAATTGAAAGACAGATGCAAGGGCTTCCTCATCAAAAGTTAAGTATGTTGAAAATGCTTGAGTAGAAATGAAGTGGTGTCTTTACAACCTGGATCAGACAAGACACTAAGACACATCGAAGAAATAGCTAGCCTGCATCGAAACTACCGGAGTGAAAAAAGTTATGGGTTATTTTCCCATAGATGTATCTGCGGAGGTGAAGTCTTCAAAAGGGCAGCGGAATGAAAACTTAGCAACATAAGTAACCCCCAATACAAAAAGAGCTGATGACCTTGAAACGCCTGAACAGATTTTCATGAATTGTAGCTAAGAATCATTTCGATCACATAGCTTTCAAACTAAAAAACCGCTTCATAATCGGTCCATTCGTTTAGGAGCTACGATGCAATAGACAGACACACACCACGTTAAACTTATAACACCTATCCTTTTACGTCAGTTTAGAGTAAAAGTAATATTATGATATTTTTTAAATTTGGCTTCTACCCAATGAGGGTGTTCTTAGCCATATGGAATTCAGATTTTTTCGTAACATTAGTAATTTTTTTTAAAACAACAGTTAAATTGAAGAAACAATCTTATCCATAAAAAATACAAAAAGGGAGTTTGATTTCTTACAACTGTCCCTAACTGTAAGGGTGAAGTTCTAGAAATTACAGTGCAATGAATCCTTGGACTGGTTATATTTTTGCCTGAGTGATGATGAAGTATTTTTTTTCTTACCGCTTTATCTGCATTACGAATTCCTCGAAAGGCCAGTGCACTTTGTCCATATTACTGTCTGTATTATAGCTTGAGTGAAAATTAAGTGATAGTTTTATTTTTTTACAGCTATTTCGGCTGGGGTGGAGTCTTCGGAAGACAGGTGCAAGGGGTCCCTAGCCAAGTGCCTGGAGACTCTGCCCCTGGAAGGCTCTGGAGGCCTACCCGCGTCGAAGGAGCAAGTTACCAACCTTTGCAGGTAAGAAATTTATTTCGTCCGCTCTTTCATTAATTTTTATTGATCACTTGGCCCATATAACAATAGCAGTCAAGTCCAATAAGCTTGTTTTCAAGCTAACGAGTGTATTATCCTTTTCTTAATATTCATAAATGATATCATAAGTTGTTTCAACGATGTAGAAGTTCTGCTTTTTGCCGATGACATCAAATTATACAAAGAAATATCCAATATAGGTGACTGCCTAATCCTACAGTCAAGCATCGTCAAATTACAAAATTGGTGTGTCGCAAACAACTTATTCCTCAATATCGATAAATGTAAGACACTAACATTTTGTCGAACAAAGACCCCACTATCTTTCAAATACACAATAGATAATATAATTTTAGAAAAAGTCAAAGAAATTAGGGATCTTGGAGTTGTGTTTGATTCGCAATTAAATTTTATAAATCACATTCAACAAATAACTAACAAAGGCATGAAAACATTAGGATTTATAATCAGAACAATCAAAGACTTCGATTCGTTGGAAGTTATAAAAATCGTATATTTGTCACTCGTACGCAGCTTGCTGGAATACAATTCCATAGTTTGGTCCCCATATTATCAAATTCATATAAGAAATATCGAAAGAGTGCAGCACAAATTTTTAAGATTTATTAACTTCAAGTTACACATACCTATTCAACACATTAACTACACATCTTTACTAAATACACTTAAATTGCATTCCTTAGAAAACAGAAGAAAAATAAACGACCTAACTTTTTTGTTTAAAATTATTCACTCCGAATTAGATTGTTGCGAACTCCTGCATCTCATTGACTTTAAGGTACCAACTCGAGCGACATGGCAAAACATATTATTCTGCAACAATAATTCTCTAACCAACTATCACACACATGCGTCAATTTCTCGACTTCACACACTAGGGAACAAATACACCTCAAATATCGATGTATTTAATATAAGTTTACCGTTATTCAAGAAATATCTGAACAATATTTTTATGTAGAATATTTTGATATCTAAGGAGCATCACCTAGGGTCTATTGCATTTATTTGTGTATTTCTATATTAATCTACAAGGAATGTAAAAACTTGTTAACGTTTTCTTTTTATGTATCGTGCATTTTGTCATGTATTATTCATGACATTTAATCAGTCACTTGTAAATTTTGTAATTACTAACATACCTACTAGTTTATTTCTATGTCATTTACAACTTAGAAACTTTCTCTTTTATTGTATTGCACTATCATTCCTAAATTTATCTGTATGATGTTTACCCACTAGTTATATTTTTATAGTTTATCTTTTTTATTCAAAAAAACTGTCTCTGTATTATAAACTTGTCATGTAAAAGCCCATAAGGGTGTTGAAAATTAATAAATAAATAAAATTACCACACAAATCATTATAACTCCGTTTCTGTTCTAATTTCAACCCTAAAAAAGGAGAATGTCTGTAATAAAACACGCTACACATCTCTATTCAACGTTATCATTAGAAATAGATAAAAAAATATTTTGTAGAAACAGTTTTCTATGATTTTATCAAATTTGGCAGTTAATTAAGACCACAAATCTACACAAAGGCGATAGACTGAAAAAAGTTAAAATCATGAACATGTTTTTCGAAGAAGGTTTGATCAGATCGAACAAAAAGAAGAGATGCCCCCATTAAATAATTGCCTCGTAAAAATTATAAGGGATTCATTGTTGAAGAATTTTCTTCCTCGTTATAGAACTAGCTTAAGTCCCCGGCGTTGCCCGGGCTTTACACAGAGTTTTTCGAAATTAGATGCAGTAATTTTCCTTTTATTTTGAAGAGTTTTATTTCAAAAGCACATTTGTTTCTTAATTTTTGTTCATATTATACCGTTTTCGACACATTCATGTCATTCACTTGCAATCTTAAAACTAACCTAAAAGTTATACAAGTACGATTCGATTTTATAGGTGGGGGTAGTGGGAGAGGTGATTTTGGGGAAGGTAGAACGTTGGGAGGAGTCTAAGGAGTATAAATCTACTGCTAGTGAATGACACGGATGTGTCGAATCCGGTAGCAGATAAATACACATTAAGTGACAAATGTACATGTAAAACAAAACTCCGCCAAAAAAAAAATATCTAGAATTTGGTATTTAGTTAATGTTCAAGAAATACAAAAAAAAAAATAGTAAATTTCCTCTGATTTTGAGCGCTGAGTGAGCAAAATTTTATCAAGAAGTATCAACATTCTGCTTTAAGTGGCAGGTTTCAGGTAGAGGAAATAAGCAATCCTAAAAACAAAAAGCCACAGACAAATTCACCACTCTCAGCAGATATTAAAACCACTCAATAATCTTCCGTAGCTGGGTCACAATGGGGCTCAAGTTCCCATTGAAAGTCGAATACAAATTCGTCGAAATCCCAGAAGAAAACTATTTGTGAGATTTATCAGATCCTTGGAACAAACCTCGAACCTTTCAGTATTGACTATTTTATTTATTATGAACTCCGAATGTAGTCGAGAGCCTTGACCCTTTTATATATTTAGTATATCTTAAGTGTATTAATTTCGCTAATGAAGCCCTTAGAGTTAGAGTGTTTCCGTAAAGCAGGGTCTCCTCCAACCAACATTTGCTTAAACATTGTTTATTTTTCCGTCTCCTCCGTTTGTTGAAAAATGATTGAAAGATTGGGGAAAGGTGGGTGTGGCCCACACATTTTGTCTAGTGCTCTGTGGTGAAGACGTATCTACGCACTGAAAACTTGACGTTTACATTAATGTCAAGATGAGTTCTGATGAGGAAGGAAATGAAAGTTGCTACGTTAGGGAGAAAACACGGATTTCATAAATTTTTAAAAGATGTTTATTTATCATGAAAGATTTCCGGCTAAAACCGATTATTACATGACATAAAAGTACCATTCACGAATTTCCAAATAAATAATAACGTAGCGTCAAGTTTTGTTGGGGAAGAGATTCTGCTACATGTGAGTGTCAGGGAGAAAACGCAGATTTCAAATAAGACCGTACTACCTACCTCGAAATTTTATTAGGTATTTATTTATCAGGAATTAAGAATTGAATAGCGATTTGGATCGGGCAATTTCTTCCGTGTCTTTGAAACCGATTTTGAAGAATTGGCTCTAATTATATCACATGTGCAAGAAAAATTTCACCAGAGATACGAATTGGTATTACATTAATATTTCTGGCTACCAGCATTCGTGGAACACCTAAATGCACCATTAAATAATTCCAAAATAACACATAATATTCCCTCTACATATTAATTAATAGACTTTATTTACAGGTGAGTTAACGATAAGAGAAATAATCATCCATTACGACATAATTAATAGGCTCGCGCAGTTGATATAACTCCGAAAACTAGTTAGATTTATTCTCCATGACTGACCGCATCGCGCGTCTGCTGTAAGAAAATGAACTATTCCCCTTCACTGCCTTCCTCGTTTCACCCGGGAGGAGAATGTTTTCCACCGGCCACGGAAAGCATGAACATTGCGTCTGCAAAAACGAATTGTTCAAAGCCACGCTCCCATTGTATTGACAAATGTTGATGTCGGAGATCGCAGGAGATCGGGCTTTATTTACCAACACGCCGCGCCGCCCCCGTATTCTGATATTATATTTGAATGCTTCAATGCGAAGATAATTAATTACCACGTCAATGATGTTGTCAGAAATAAACTTAATTTCATCAAATTATTTGTACAGCCTGCTATGTACCAGACCCCGGGGCTTATAAAACAATTAATTTTCCGTGAAAATATGTTTGAAGAGGAGTGAACATCAAAACAATTGGTTTAAGCACTATTCTGAGAGATATATTCCAACCTAATTAATAAACTAATTAAATTAATTTAAAATCACAACACAAGACTTGTGTCCATAAGCTAAAGTTTCTCTAGGTACTCAAGGTCGCAGGCAAAGACAAACTCTCCCGGGTCACTAATAACATGATAATATTTAAAAACTTCTAACTATCATAGTACTCGGAAAATGTTGCTTGTTATTATGATGGATGAATTAAGTTACGAAGTCTGAGTGGGAACCAGATGCGATGCCAACTCAGCAACATGCATGAAACATTAACTGGGAAAACAACAGTATTTAACAACTCTGTTTAATACAATGACCAATAACATAGTAAATGGTGTGCATTATTGTGGAGAATGAGGTGAGTGTTAGCATGAATTACTGTGAGCATTTATGTCGCAAACAGTCACCTCACCAAGACAGACTTATGTAGCGTTCCATTCCAAGCAAAACCAAAGTTTCTTTGTCACTCTATAACCATTATATGAATAGGCAAGGATTAGAACGAGGCAATTACTCGTATGATGAAATTGAACTAACTCTAAATTTCCATTTTTTTCTTCTAAATTATCAACGGTATTATTGTTCACCAAAATTAGTACAACTCATCTCATTCAATATACCTTCCAGTAAACTCAGAAATAATTTATTGCCCCTCCTCAATAACACTCGACTAATTAATTATGGATGTAATTCACCACTGTCCAGAATGTATAGAATGTCAACTCAAGTCAAGACCTTGATTTTCTTGGTGTAAACCTAAATGATTTTTGTCGGTCACTTAACAATTAACCCGGTGTCGATGACGCTGGGTCACAATGACCCGAGGCGATTTAAAACGGCCATATTTTTTTACCCGTCAACCGTTCGAGTTGAGCGCTTGAGTAGCTGGAGATACAACCCCCTTCTACCCGCACCGCCGGCAGTGCGGTGTTCAGTGCGACGCCGCTTGCAGGAGGAGATACAGGAGATATATATGAGGAAAACAGGTTAAAATGACCAATAGTTGTAATGAAATTCTACAGTAATTTTTTCATAGTTGATTTCGCGTGTGTTTTTTTACTATGATTATAAAAAGTTAATTTATAAAATATACTGGTATTATTAATATTTTTTTATGAGCAAAGAACCCATAAATAATAAATAATTTTCAAAATCAAGATAACTCTTTTAGTTTTGGTACAAACTTCGACCAAGTATACCCTAGACAAGCCGTTTCATAGAGAACACCATAATAAAAATAACACCAGTAACAGTAATTTCGCAACAAAACTCTCCTTCGAATTCCGCCATCTTGCATACGCGTTCCCGGTAAAATAGAACCGACCACCGAGCTATCCTGTTGTGTAATTCTTCGCACTCACACATCAATAGTTCGTTCACGTTTTGGTCTCATGAACAGTTTCGACAACCAGTGGTTTTCAAAGGGGACACGATACATTTATAAATTTAAATGGATTTTTTTAAAAACTTTATTATGATAAGCGATTCAATTCGGAGGCGAGTACGGGTACCGCCCGCGCTGCCTCGAGAAACAATTTATTATATAACCAACACTCTGCCATAGGTCACCCCAAGTGGTTCGCAACATTAGGTGACTAAGCAGGGGTGCCCCGGTTAATAGAGTGATATTTGTCCAGGTCTTGGCGTCGAAAATCACAGGATTCTGTTCTGTTTTGCAAAAAGTATTAGCCAAAAACTATAATCTTTCTTTAAAGTTATGAATCAGTTGCCGAAAACATTAAGTTTTTTTTGCGTATAATAAAGAAAAAATGACAAAAATTCGTGGTTACTTAAGACCCGGCAGTAAGCGCTCAAAAAGAAGATAACGGGGAGATATGTTAATAAGAAAGTTAGAAGGAGCGCGCTTATATTAAAAACGATAATATTTAAGCGAAAATTGTTAAAATGTTTAATAAAACATGATTTGTTTAAAATACAACAAGAATCTTGCGGGAAATATTTAAATAGCATTTAAAGAAACAATGAATTATGATATTTTTCAATAATTTATAATAATTATAATAGTAGGAGCATATCTTACGATTTTTTCTGTCAGGGAATTTCATATAATTACCCTTTCGGTATATAAATATTTTAAAGAAATACAATCATTCCCGGGTTACGAATAGCCCAACAATGTTTGAAAATCTCCTACTACCGCCACAGGAAGCCGAAAATATTGCTTGTGTCGTGATGGAGGACTTAGCCAGCCGAAGAATTGAACACGCGACGCCCAGGTGGGACCCAAGCTCTATGCCCACTCAATCACTGATCGGTCAAATATTATCTATTATATTATTATCGTCAAAAATAACATGTATTTTTTTTAAATTTAAAAACTTAAAGTGTTCAAGAGAAATATATTATAAAACGGTAGAAATTCGGAATGCCGTGGCTTAAGATAGGTTAACTTTACCTTTATTGAAGAAGAGTGCATCTGTTCTTCATTGAGATCTGTGTTTAATGTATTTTATAGGTTTCCGTTTTACAAAATAACTAAAATTTTCTTGGCAAAATATTGTACTTATAAATATTGTAATTCCAAACGAAAATAAACCAACACCATTTATTGGTTTTACCTTGAACGTAGTAAATATTTGTCTGGCAATTTTGACAAACTTTTTTGAATTAACTGCCAAAATTGAAAGTACTTTTATAAGTTCGTTAATATTACCAAATGAAAAAGTCGAGAGCGTTGTTTTGGCCCTGCGGATATAATATTTTCACCTACGGCGCTTTATTTTTACCCACTTAGATAGTTTTATTACAAATTTTGTTTTACAATATATAAAGTAGGTTTGCGACTCCACCGACAACAAAGTTAACCAGGTAATGTTATACATACCCTCCCACCAAGGTCCCCATACAAACTAATAATAATATTTTTTTTTTTTATTTATTAGAGATAATATATTACAAAATTATTACATAAAATTTATAATACATTACTCCCAATGAGTTTAATAAAACTCATTTCGGGAAGGACAACATTATACATCTAAAGGAAAATTATTTTTACATAAGAACACGGAAATCAATGAACAATACATAGATTTTTAAATGGACTAGACACACTTTATACAGGTAATTGAAGAATATACAAGAGTTACAAAGGGAGACAGCTAAATTCGTCACTGGTTAATAAAGTTACTGAGAAAATATCCTTTTAGAGCCTTTGCCAATATTTTTTTGTTCAATTCTGGTAGTTTTAGGACATTAGGTAATGCGTTGTATTGCGTATGTGCGATGTATTGTAAGGAGTTAATTCCAAATTTAGTTGTGTGTGTAGATGACGATAGGTGTATTTGATTTTGTGATCGTGTTTTGTGCTGGTGTATATCGGAATTAAAGGCTGGTTTAGTGTTGGTGTGAGAGGAGTGTTGAATTATTTGTAGGATGGCAGTGGTGATGCTATATTTTGGCAGAATGGTAAAGGGAAGAATTTGTGTCAGTGAGTATATGTCTTTGACATGTGTATCCCATGGTAGATGGTATATATTTCTTATGGCTCTATTTTGGATTACTTGTATTTCAGATATTTGTTTCTTAGTAATGGTGCCCCAGATACTAACCAGATAACTTAGGTGAGAGTGGATCAGAGCATAATATGTGGCACGCAGTAAAGCTGTGGGGAGCACATCTTGAAGTCGATAGAGTACACTAGTTATCGGGGAAATTTTGGATTTAACATATTCAACATGGGAGTTCCACGATAGGTTAGAATCTATGAATAACCCTAAATATTTCGTTACTTGTACATTTTGGAGCTTTTCATTTCCAAGAGTAATATTCATTGTCATGTAATCTTTTTTCCCGAAAGTGAGGTAGTGAGTTTTTTTGACATTGAGGCTTAATTTATTTATCCACAACCATTTAGCTAGCTTTGCGAGATCTTTATTCATTAGAGATTCAAGTTCCCTCAGATTTTTACAACGATAATAAATCACAGTATCATCAGCGTAAAGTTGAAGTTTTCCCAAGATGCCGCATTTAGTTATATCATTGATGTATAGTAAGAAAAGTAGGGGTCCTAGAATCGAGCCCTGTGGCACTCCACATGTGATTTTTCCAAAGCCGCTTAGGTTCCCTTCGATGTCGACAAGGCAATATCTATCAGATAGGTAACTTCGGAGGAGCTTTAAAGATTTCCCGACTATACCCAAATGTTCCAATTTTTGTAGGAGTATTTCATGATCTACTGTATCAAAGGCTTTTTTTAGATCAATAAAAATAGCTGCTACATATTCGCCCTGGTCTATGTACTGCTGAATGTTCGAGATGAAATCGAAGGTGGCACATTGGGTACTGGAGTTTTTTCGAAAGCCATATTGCTGTGGTGTTAGGATATTGTTGTTAGAGATGTATTTTAGAATTCTATCCTTGATAATAGTCTCGAACACCTTTGAAAATACTGATAAAACCGATATTGGGCGATAGTTAGATATACA
This sequence comes from Limnephilus marmoratus, assembly GCA_917880885.1. NCBI lineage: Eukaryota > Metazoa > Arthropoda > Insecta > Trichoptera > Limnephilidae > Limnephilus > Limnephilus marmoratus. Next base: position 18,224,452 of record OU862921.1, on the reverse strand, counting down.
ATTTTTGCAGCCTTCTTTATAAATTGGTATAATTTTTGCTAGCTTTAATTGATTTGGGAATACTCCCGAGCCTATAGAGGAATTGATAAGTTGCGCTAGGTGCTCAGCTAGTTCTTCTTTACAGGTTTTAAGGATGCACGGGGTTACTCCATCGATACCTGCCGCTGCATTCGACCTAAGTTTCGAGATGATCCTTAATACCTCAGCCTTATTTGTCCTAGCCATATATAAGGATTGACTTGCCTTTGGTTCTACATATATAGTATTACAGTCATCCGGGAATGATGGAATGGCAGTTGCCAACTTTTCTCCAACTGATAAGAAAAATTCATTAAATGCTGAAGCTATTTCACTAGGTCCCCTAAGCTCACAATTATTTACGATGAGAGATTCGATGGTGTTGGAGGGTTTATGTGCACGGTTAGATAAAATTGAGTTAATGGTTTTCCAAGTTTTTCTAGGGTTATTCAGGTTTTGTTGAAGGCTATTGGCATAATATTTGTTTTTCAAACTTCTCCTATAATTAGTTATTAAGTTTCTCAGTTTATTTTTATGGACTACAAGAGACATATTTCCTGGGTCTTGTTTCCACTGCTTGTGAAGCTGGTTTCTTTCTTTGATCAGCGAATTCAGTTTAGAATCGAACCACGGTGTATTTAAATGTTGTCGATTAGCTATTTTCACTTTAGGTGTCGTTTTACCTGCTTCTATTGCATTTTTGACATAATCGTTAAAATCTTTATAACTGTCATCTTGTTTGGTTGAGTTGATGGTAAATTTGTTAGCTGCAAGATAAGATTTTACTGCCATATTGTTGATGATTGGTTTTGTAAGGCGTGGCTTGTTCCTATTATTAGACCATTTTTTTAGGTTATTCTTGAAATCAATAATAAAAATGTTATGGTCACTAAGTGAGTCATCTATGTTCGATATGGTAATTGGAATGTTTAGTCTATTTGATATGATGTGATCTATGAGGGTGCTGCTTGTGTTAGTGACTCTAGTGGGAAATGATTTGTTTTGTATTGAGAAATTGTATGTTTCTAAGGTGTTGAGGTAATTTAAAGAAGAGGATGTGTTTATGGTAGTGTCAATATTAAAGTCTCCGAGTATTAATGTATCTTGTCTGCTTTTGTCTAGTATTTTTTCCAAATGTGTCAGGAAATCGTGTATATTAGGGTTGGGTTTCCGATAGATGGCATAAATGTTAACCGGTTTCCAATCCTTGCTACATACACTTATACCTAAAAAAGAATTTTCATTGGAAAATTTATCAATGATGGAGAACTTCATAGAATCCAGTACATATATGGCTACACCACCTCCTGCCTCCTTGGGGCGAGAGGCAAATGCACAATTGTAGCCTTTTAATCCAAAAAACTTTTCTTCTCCAACATCAAGCCATGTTTCAGTGATGACAAGGACATGAACAATATCGCGTAATCCTCTGAGTTTTTCTTCAATTTCATCAAGTTTGTTCCGGATGCTTCTCGCGTTCATGTACATTATTCGAAGACAGCTATTCACAGGAGTGTACTCATCGATAGTTAAGCACTTGCGTTCGTGTCTATTACACTCCATAGTCTATTGTAGCAAGGTCCTTTTTTAGTGCAGCTTTGTAGGCAGGGCAGTTGTCCCTGTCTCCAGTCGAATGCGCAGCGGGCTTTCCAAATCTAGCGCACGTAGCGCAGACTGGTTTGGCCGCAGTATTAGGACAGGATTCGGTAGCATGGTTCTCTTCAGCACAGTGTCCACATCTAAGAGTCTCTCTGCAGTATTTGTAAGAGTGTCCAATCATTTGGCACTTAGTACATACGGTGAGTCCAGTGAAGTCTCTGACACGGCACACGGTCCAGTTGACGAATACCTTCTCCTGTTCCACCAGCAGTTTACGTAATGTAGCGGGCATCTCATATACGCGATGACAGGTGGTTCCGTTTCGAGCGCCGGCCAGGTGACTCAGCTTACAGGTTGTTATTGCTCCCTCGATGTCCTGTATATTGGGAACGCTCGTGAGGGCGATCCTCAAGAATTCAGCGTCGTTAAGGTCCCGCGGTACGTTAAAAAATATTAACCTTGGGAGTCTCTTTGTAGGAAGTCGAGCCTTAAGTGTGCTTGAGTTGAGTGCAAAGCATGGTGCATAATGGATACAATAATAATACTTCGACTAAACAGGTTGATTAATCCTAAAAAAAACAGCGGGGGTGAATTTAAAAGCGGGTCGCGCTTTAAAAAAGTTTGAACACCACAGCCATATTGTGACACAGCACTCATTGTATGTATGTAGTCGGTCTGTCGTGACGTCACAAGCATCGTGGAGAGCAGAAATATTGCCAGAAACAAAATTAAGAACTTTCCCTTTGTCACGTTCATGAATGCAGTGCCTAAAAGCTACCTGTAAGACATATATTTTCTTTTACATTGAGATAGCTGACTACATTTTCAAAAATAAAGTCCGCGGCGTGTATCTTGTACAATACTCGGAAGTGTGATATTTTTGTGTTTGAAAAAAATTAACGCGGTCCGGACGGCTAGAACAAAAAATAGTTTCAGTGTAGACCTTGAAGACCGATAAAAGGTAAAACACCAAGCTCAATGCGATATAAACGGTTCAAAACAATGCACGGACTTTTTCATAAATGGACCTTGAGCCAATTTTATTTTCAGCCCGGCGTCATTTTGCCTTTCACAGGGCTTATCTAGAAATAACAGGTCAATGGGTACAACCCATCGATAAAATTCGGGTCACGGTTACCCGGCGTCATTGACCGCGTAATTATTTTCACGTCATTGACGCCGGGTTAAAGACATTATATAACTATTAGAATTTTGAATCCAAGCTAAGTCTTGACCTGACTTGTCACTTCTATTTTCTTACGTTTATCTCTGCTTTGTTTTTGCTTTCATATTCCATCCTTTATTCTGTTAATGTAAATTTGACCAAATTTCGTTAATTTTATTGTAAATTCGACATAAATAATATAGTAAGTCCTTAAATGGTAGTTCGTATGTTAATAAATAAATAAATATGAAAGGGTTGGTAGGTATTTGTAATATGTTTAACCCTTATAGTAATGACAAAGCCGGCTTTAGCTTTATTTAAAATATGACCCGTGATTATTAATGAAGCACAGATTGCCAAAGAGTATGTGCCAATGGAGAGATCCTGCGTTTTATTCTCCTCAAAACCAAAGCCTTTCCTTTATTCCAAAATAAAGAAGTAAAGTAAGAGTATCTAGTTCAAAAAGTTAACCTTTCCAGTGCCTGCAAAGTCGGCAGCGAATGCGTGGGGACGTGGAAGAAGAAGCATCTGTTGAAAAGATGTCTGTTTTTATGAATGAAGCAAGGAGGATGGGCCAAGGCGGAGAACCGGTGTTCCATGATCTGCAAAACCAAAGCCTTCCCTAAATAACGCAGTATAGAATACAGAATGAGTACATAGCTTTATTAGTTCAAAACTTCCAGTGCCAACAAAGTCGACAAAGTGGAAACGTGAACAAGGAGTGCCTCATAAAACTATGACCGGTGATTATGAATAACGCAAGGAGTTTGTGCCCAGAAAGAGATCCAGCGTTCCATTATCTACAAAACTGTAAATAATCCAGTACAGGAGTATTTTAACTTTGTTTAACCCATCTACTGTCTAAAAAGTCGGCAGCGAGGGCTTGGTGTCGTGGAACAAAGGAGTGCCTAGTGAAAATATCGATGACTATGCATGAAGCAAGGAGTGTATGCCAAGATTGAGCTCTGCAGCGTTCTATTGTCTGCAAAATTAATAGTTACTTTTTCACCTAAGAATCATGCCGCTTCAGAAGAGTGGTTTTAATTATTTAACACTTCCAGTGGCTACAAAGCCGGCAGATAGTGCGTAGTGCGTGGAGACTTGGAACAAGGAGTGCCTGATGAAAATATCTGTGTCTATGAATGAAACGAGGAATGTATCATAATGTGTAAGCTTGGGTGTGTAAATAACGCCAAACTCTCTGGGCATAATACCCTAAAATCTATTTGATTGATGAATCTGGTCGCGGATAAAAATACTCGTATATCAACAGAATGGAAATCAGCACTGGTCTAAATGTACATAAGTGACACCAACCTCGTGAATGTTATCTGCTGCATAAGCGGCCCTTTGGTTATTTTCCGGTAAATTATGGTTCACCACGCACAATTTGATAATATTTTACGACGGACACCGATTAGATTAAGTTGTTCATCCGGAGAGGGTAAAATTCACAATGATTCAGATTACAATGCAGTTTGCGTTTTTGTAAAGTTGCAATAACATTTCTAAAAATTAAATTTTGTATCCAAAAGGTCACTTGAGCGATATCTGTGGTCTTCGATGGTCTATTCGCAGTTCAAGCTAGCAAAGCATTCTGAAAGCATATAGAGACCACCAAACAATCACAATGTGACATAAATAGTTTAATTTGTAATCGAGTTACAATCAGAAAAATGAAACAATACAACTTTGTATAAACCACTTATATAATGCGCAAATCCGACCGGTTTCGGAACAAACGTTCCTTCGTCAGGGAAAGCTTATACTAATTTACAGTTTCGTGGAGCCGTTGCTAGTTAATAATGTAGATTGGGTGGGTAGGTAATAATAAAACATTGTTCGAAACTGTCAAATTAGTATAAGCTTTCCCTGACGAAGGAACGTTTGTTCCGAAACCGGTCGGATTTGCACATTATATAAGTGGTTTATACGAAGTTGTATTGTTTCATTTTTCTATAATGGATAACCACAAAGTAATAGCTACATTAAAAAATATGAGTTATTATCATTTTGTGACATAAATAGTTTAATTTATAATCGAGATAAAAAAAATTAAAACATATAATGATGCCTGACCAAGGAGTATACGCCAAGCGTCTCAAGCACGGACATATGAATATATCTGGACCTGCCCTAAGTGATAAAAACGTATTATTTCCCCCTCCACATGGCGCCGGCTGTAGCTCCTCCTTGGAACCGGCTCGCTCCATGGGGAGGGGATATAGCCTCGCTTGAATCTAAAATGTGTGACGTCATCATTCTTGCCGTGAACAGCGAGAAGCTGACATCCATACATTTAACGAAATAACGGCAGCTTGTGCTATACAATATATCTACATATCAATATGCACATAGCGAATGTGGGCGGTACTCCAATGTGCTCGTCGCTGGTTACAGGGGTAAGTAAATTATGAAACATTTGTAAAAGTGTTTTAACTAAACACGGCAAGAAAATATTGATATGTGTATTGGCGCGAGTCTTTTTGGGGCGAGCATTTGGCCTTAGCAAATAAGTTTTGAACGTGGCAAGCAATTCGCGCTCCCATGTGAAAAGGTCTATTCATTCAAAGCAGATTTTGCTTTTAAGAACTAAATGGTGATATTGTAATGCGAGATGCCTATATACTGTCAGATTGATTGTTCAACGAATGACAGTCATCTTTCCCCTCTTGCTCTCCATAGTTTGGTTTTACCCCTCATCTGTAACTGCTTGTCTATCCATTTGGATGTCTATGGTCTCAAGACTAGAGTCCCATCCACATCCTTAAATAACGTATATAAACCTTCCAGTGCCTACAAAGCCGGCAGCGAGTGCGTGGAGACGTGGAGTAAGGAATGCCTGCCGGAGGAAAGGCAAAAGGCGGCTCGTCAGCAGAGGCAGGGTGTGATGCTGCTCATGGGCATGCTGTGCGACGATGACAACTTCAGGAAGGGTAATCAACATCTATTCTTATTACTAACTTATTATGTAATGACTAGCCCCGTCAAAAATCACGGGATATTATAATTGTGGGTAAAATTATTTCCCATTAAAATATTACGTTGTAGGTAGGGATGGTCCGATGCTCTGTAGGGAACCCGATTGCACAGCGCGGGTGTATACTGTGCGCCCTAAAATTTTTGTTTAGAATTTCGTTTGTGTGAAAGCACTATGAAACAATACTTTTTCGCATGTCTGAGTTCAACACACAGTTCCAATTTTTAAGTGACACAATTCAAATCAAATTCGACATTAACTTTTTTTACATTATCTCCACACAGGAGGCCCTGAGAAAAAAACAATCCCTCAGGGCCTATGTCATCTTTGGGGACGCTGTGTGGAGGGACTTTTCATAGAAAGGAAGAAGAGGAAGTTCTGAGAAGGAAAAAGGTATGAGGAGTGGGTAGGAACCTCGGTGTCAGTTTATTCGGAAGTGACGAGTATGAATCTATCCCTCCAACTGCGATGCAAGGCGATGGGTCGGGAAATTCTGGCTGGAGAGGTCAAAAGGTCTTCCTCAACCAGTCTCTCCAAATCCGGCCTAAATACAAAACAATACGTTATGATATTTTGGATTTGAAACGAAAAAATTTGCATTTTTTTCTTTCAACAGATTCTGATCTACAACAATAATTATCTACAAAAAATAATAAAATTAACTTGATCAACTTTAAAAAAATAGGTTATTATTATAGAATATCATAGATAGTGGATATTTAAAAATATTCCCATCACCAGTAAAGTTCACGATACCTCTGCTGGATAATTACGTTGAAAAATCATTAAAAATTGAATATCGTAATCTAGTTTTGTAATCTCTGGTCCAATCTTCCATTTTGAAGTTCACTTGGCGTGTCTTATTTTTACATGGTAGAACTGAATAAGACGGCATTTTTAATAAAACGAGGATGAACTGCACTCGGTGACAACACACAATCAACTAAATGAACAAATTCTTAGCGTATTAAAAGTTTGCTGAGTAGACGGTGTGTGGTTCGCCCACGGTCGGGCGGTCATCATGGCATATCTCTTGTATTCCAATATCTTTCACCAGTCTTAGTTTTTTGACATGGCGCGAGGAGTTTATATTTTCTGTTTTCAAATAAAATTACAAATATTTCGGTGAGCAGGAGTAAAATAACCTTGAAAACAATTTCAAAACACATTTGTTTCATACCTTTTAAGTCTGGAGGAAACATAATTGTATTATCGAAAAAACCTTTCATCTTCCAATTGGCAATCTCTTCGATAAAATTCTCGTTAGGTACATGAGTATGGCAATTATGACTTTGGTTGCCATTTTACAGCTTAATTAGTCTCTTGAGAAGTTATTGTTATATTTAATCAATAGCTCGGGGATTTTTCATTTGATAACAGGTTCAAAGAGAATAGAAATGAAATTGTCTAGAAAGGTTACGATGGAAGCGGGCCATATTAAGGTAAGGAATTAATTGCTATATTGATACATTAAAATATATTTGCAAGCCTTTCTTGAAAATTATTAATTTGTTAATAAACAATGAATTCATCTTAATATTTTAGAGCAAAACTTGCATAAAGTGTTTTCTCCTAAAATGATTAAACTCGCGCCATCTATGAAAGAGTAGATCATGAATTCTTTTAAGAATCACCTTAAGGTTAAACGAAACGTGCGTTATAATCTACGCATTCACAGATGGCGCCAATCAAATAATCGTAAGATTCGGGTTTTTTTTATGGATAAAACTATTTATTCTAGTTCATAATAAATATGTACGGGCGCTAACAATAAATTCACCATCATATTTTAAAGCATAACGTGCAAAAAGTGTTAAATACCTACAACGATTTAATTGGTGCCATCTGTGAATGCGTAAATTATAACGTACGTTGCGTTTAACCTTGAGGTTGAGGCGTTTTAATGTTCGATATATTAGGAGGTTTCGTGTTTTTTCATGTTCTTCGTAATAGAAATATTCATATCATGAAATATTTGTATTTAATATGTATTATAATATTTAGAATTATAAATTTTTTGTATTCTTTGGTATAATGTTCTTTAATTAGTGGCTTACTAGCCCACAATAATAGGATTACAACGTAAGTTCGATGTTTTCAGTTTATTGGTAATATTATACAGGATTCAAGTAGTATTGTATTTATGTCAATAGTAGTGACTATTTACTAAGGCTTCTAGAATGGCTCTGAGAGTCAGCTGTTCTCCTGTACCGAGAGCCCGCTCGTTAATCTTCGGAAACCCGAATGTTTCCGAGCGGCGATGTTATCCGAACACATCTACAATTACATACACTACATTTGGCCATACGCAACAATTTCCAGACATTTTGGTATTGAAGAGAATTAATTAACAACTACCGCAGAGTCGTGAAAATTCATGAAATCCTACTTTACTTGTCTTAAGCAAAAGAGATATATTTTATTAAATAATTAAAATAAAATTAGTATGTAACTACTTTTATGGCTTATTTGAGTTGTTCCCACAATCAGTTTCAATTCTAAAGATGACACTTAAATTCAAAACAATTCCAAGTTCAGAGTTGTACCGGCGTAACAGACAGAATAACAAACGAAATGACATCTACTCTTTACACCCTATGAAAAAATTGCAATCGCCGCCCAAAACATCTAAAAGTCATCAAAGACCACCGAGAAGATATTTTATAAAGACAGGGTTATGCGATTTAAAAATTGATGATTAAATATTCAGATGAACCGATGGATTTTAATTTAAATATTTATTTGATTCAATAACTTTAATTTAACTAAGTAATGTTGGCCTCGTTGGGTGCTTTATCCCTTGAATTAACATAAAGCGATATCTTAAACCCTCCTAAGTAATTCCCTTCAACAATGATTAGATATTATTTTATAAGGAATATCCATGACTTAATTTAGGTAGGTTGAAACAATTATGAGGATCAAAACGATTCTCCAGGACATTCCTAAAATTCCCTTTGATGAATGATTAATGCTAAAAATAAAATTCCTATGTGAATTGATTATTATCACTTACAATAAATTAGTTGGCCAGAGAGGCAATTCCAGTTCTACTTAGGTAAAAGAAATTGTCCTTGTTGATGCAACTACATATACAGGGTGTCCGGGGGTAAAGTGCATTAACTTCGGGAGGTGATTCCACATGATAGTAGAAGTAAAAAAGAATAATAACTTTTTTCGAAATTCCAAATGTTAGGGGTAGTTTTGAGGTAAAAAGATAAAATTAGTCCGGCGTGTGCGGCCAGATTTATTATTTTCCGCTGTTACGATACGGGCAAATCACAATCGAGTCGGGCGCCCAGCAGGCTCTCAGCAAGTAAGATCGTACCTCACACTAAGGATTTTTAGTAGGTACGTCTTTTTGTATGGGAAAAAAATGTTGGAATTTCGGAAAAAGTTGTTAATCATTTTTACTCCTACCATCATGTAGAATCACCTCCCGAAGTTAATGCACTTTACCCCCGGACACCCTGCATATATATATATCTCCCTCTAACACATGTCATTTCTCCACTCAACCTGTTTTATCCAAGTATCTGTCTCTGTTGGTATCTAGCATTCATCCTTGCACCTTTTTTCCAAAATTGTAATTCCTACCCACAAATACTTTTTTCCTACCTATCCTATGCCAACTAAATACAATCATGTGCCATCTTTGTGTTGAAATTGAAAATTAATAATCGTCTTGTTTACATATATTGTGAGTGTTGATTTCGGAGCCCTTGTTCGACCGTGTCGAAACAGATAAGAACTATAGTGAGCTCACGTGAGTGGTGTGAACCAGCGAACCAGAATGTGATGAAACAGCGGAATTTAGACAAGCGAAAGAAGAAAACAGGAGTCCTTGATTACCGCCATTCCTTCTGCTTTGCGGGCATATCTTTTAAGTCCCTAACAGTCCCAATCTGATAGTATGTAGCAAAACTTCGTGTTTGACATTTATATCAATACATTATAGTACCACCAGTGTGTTAAGAAAACCGGTAGAGTGAATTAATTTACATTAACATTTACCACAAACCTGCTAAGTGCTTGGGCAGTGATTACCTTCTGTGTCCATCAAGATCTTAATATCGATTCACCATAACTCAGTATCAGAAGACAAGGGTTAGTCCTTTACCAATATCCAAACGTTTACCAACTCCCACATAGTCGCGTTAACTCGAAAAGTTGATAATTATTGATTTACGGGCCACAAATTGGTTCAGAGAATATGTAGAGAATATATTCGACTACAAATCCTAACCATAAAATTACTGATATTTTCGCTGTCATCTGAGAGAACTGAAATCGCAGTTAACGAAAACGTGGTTAATAATATCAATATTCAGGACGATTCCTTATCCTCCGGAAACGGAATCGCCTCTGTGGTTCTTGAAATATTTTGGCACCAACTTATGAGCAAGATTAAGAAAATCCTATTAAGATGGTTTGGGCATATTGTAGTACGAATAAACGAAGAAAGTAGTGTAACATAGACATCCAAGTGAACAAATATGACCGAATTGGATAGGGACACATTAGCTCCGCCCTGGCAAGCAAAGGTCCTGGGTTCATTTCCCGGATCAGTATCTTTTATGATTTTTTTCGTTTCAGGTTTTAGATTGATTGTCGCTAACATTGTCTTCATTAAGTAAATATTTATTTTTAATCATTAATTTATTATTCGTATATTTTACAGGTTATCTCAACTACACCAGTTGCTTCAAGATCGTGACGGGAGACTGGGATCGCTGTGCTGAGATTTACAAGCATGCCAGTGGTGAAGTAGCCGACAATAGAGCTGGTAGCTACAGCTCACTCAGGGGGCAGATCAATATATGTTGGTGAGTTATTAATACATCTCTAGATCCTTAGTACAGTCACACCTAAGCAATCCCTAAACTCCAAGTACAGTCACATCAAGCAATCCCTAGATCTTTAGTACAATCACGTCTAAGCAATCCCTAGTAAAGTCTCATCTTAGCAATCCCTAGATTCTTAGTATAATCACATCTAATCAATCTCTAGATCCCTAGTAAAGTCTCATCTTAGCAATCCCTAAATTCCTAGTAAAGTCAAATCTAAGCAATCCCTAGATCCCTAGAACAGTCTCATCTAAACAATTCCTAGATCCCCAGCACAGCCACATCTAAGCAATCCGTAGATCCCTAGTGTGGTCACATCTAAGCAATACCTAGATCCCTGGTACATCTAGGTACCTAGTACGTCTAGATCCCTAGTACATCACAGTCAAATCTAAGCAATCCCTAGATCCCTAGTGCTGTAACATCTAAGCAATCCCTAGATCCCTAGTACAGTCACATCTAAGCAATCCCTAGATCCTTGGTACAGTCACAACTAAGCAAAACCGATTGACAAACTAGGTTCTCGGCTGTTGAAAATTTAATTAATGTCCGAAAAAACGTTGTCCTACGATGTCACCACTGACGCATTTTGTACAGGATCAACATGTACCCAAAAGACTTAGGGTGTGAGGAGGGCGAGAAGAGGGGAGGGGGGGGGGGGGGAATTGTGAAATAGAGTAGATAAAGCCGGACAGTAAGCTAGCTTTAATACAAATAAAACACAATACCTTTAAGCAAATTACAGATGGAATACCTTAATAATATTATAAGATGTTATTTGGGGAAGTCTTTTGATACAAGAAGCCGGGAAAGTTCTTGTGAATATTTAAGATTTTCTTAAGTACTATTTCATGGGTACTGTTTTCATGAATTATTCCTATTATTTATTTCATGTTTTCGTTAATTATTCTTATTATTCTTACTGTTTACATGAATTATTATTACTATTAATACTTAGGCAGACCCGTGAAAAACCATGGTACTTGTGAAAAATTCAACTTCAATTTTTTTTTTTTTAAATACCAAGGCCGAGAATCTAACATCAATTAACTGCTTGGATTATTATTCCAAATTATTGTTAAAAGGCTGAATAAGTTTATCATATGTACTGAAAAGTATTTTTGGATCTTAGAAACTTGCGTACTCACCTTATATCCCAACCGAAATTAAATTGTATAGAATAAGATAAACATTTTGCGGTAATATTTCGATACGCACATTTACTGTGTAAATTGAATAAAACAAAACCGTTTTTGTTTATGTTTTTCCTTCAAATATTCCGAAAGCGGATCCAGAGCATTGCTAGAGATGGAACGCGAATTTCAATAAGGAATGTGTGCGTAAGGCAATCTCAGGTAATTGTGGGTTTATTGCTGTTAAAAGGAGGTTTATAATCACTACTCTTGTAAAAAAGAATGCCTAATTTTTTCATGAATAATTAAAATAAGGTACTTAATTCGAGTCCCAATTACGACCGTTACCAATTTATTTTTCTGTGTCTTGTTCTTTTTTATCTTTTCGTTTAGATTTATCAGTATTATCTTATTCTTCAATGATATATTACTTCTGTTTATTTATTTTTGAATTTCACGCCCGGCTGGGCTTTTACATGTATATATATAAAACTTTTTAATAGTATCAACGTCATTAAGCAACTCTACTTTGCCTACGTACGAAGTCATTTGGAGTTTGCGTCAGTTGTTTGGTCTCCATTTTATAAAATCCATACGAACAAAATTGAAGCAATTCAAAACCAATTCCTCAAATATCTTTGTTACAAGTCATATGTAAGATTTAATAATTATGCAGAGGCAGCTTCATACTTTAAAATTGATTCATTGAGTGTACGAAAGCATCATAAGGATGCAATATTCCTGTATAAATTAGTTAATAATAATATTCAATGCCCAGAGTTGCTAAATAAAATTCAATTTAATGTACCTGCGCGTACAACACGCTCTTCTGTCCTGTTCAGGGTTGATCAATGCAAGACAAAAAGAACAGACTATGCAATAGTTACAATAGCATATTATCCAAGGTGAACATTTTCAATTCCGAACCTACCAAATATAAGGGGTACATAAAAGAGTATTTCTCTGATGTTTCATGAATATGTTATGTGTCTATAGTTTCTATCGTTTATCTTTAATTCTGTTATGATTTGATTTATATGTACAACCTGGCTTCTTATGGTTACCAATGTATTGATATTTTATGTTTTATGTAAATTTTAGTTTTATATACTTAATCTTTTGTTTTATAAAATTTTTGATCTCATACTGCTTTATTATTAATTTATTATTTAATTTTTTTATTTTGCTGTTAATCAGAGGTAAAGTCACATGGAGGAAATCCATAACTGGTTTTATTTTGGCTATACAAACATGTACAAACTGGAAAAATGTAAACTGTCGATTTCCCGAAAAAAAAATATTTACGAGTAGATATATAAAAATGTAAATACAACAACCTTGAGAATGCCGAAACTGATGCAGAAATATTCAGAATAGCCAAAACTAGAAACAAATCAACCCTAGACATCAAAACCAATAAGTATATCAAAAGTAAAAGTCAGACGCTGCTTACTTCAAACGAAGATATCAATCATAGGTGGTTCGAATACTATAAAGAACTTCTAAATGAAGAATATCCAAGTAACAGCTTCAAACCCTTACCTCCAGTCGAGGGCCCGATCCAGGAGATTAGCAGAGATGAAGTCAAGCAAGCCATAAAAAGGATGAAGAATTGTAAAGCTGTAGGACCCGATGAGATACCGGCTGATCTATGGAAGTCATTAGGAATGGTAGCGATAGAATGGCTCACAAACCTATTTAATAAAATAGGCAGAAGCAAAATTCCTGAGGCGTGGCAGCAAAGCTTCCTTGTACCATTCTATAAAAATAAAGGTGACGTTACACAGTAAAGTTAACCTCACACACTCTTAAAATCTGGGAACGCATACTGAATAAACGAATATATGATCTTGCCAAAATCACACCAAATCAATTCGGTTTCACCCCATCAAAATCTACGACAGATGCATTACAGGCGGTGAGAATAGTAATGGAAAAATACCGTCTCAATAGGGAAAACTTACACTTCATCTTTATCGACTTAGAAAAAGCTTTCGACCGAGTGCCAAGAAGACTTGTGTGGCAAGCTATGAGAGCTCAGGAACTACCAGAACATTATGTGAACCTCATAGAAGACATGTATAACAATACCCGCACAAGGGTCAGAAGCCCGGTCGGTCTGAGCCAAGAATTCGAGGTTGAGGTGGAAGTTCACCAAGGTTCGGCGCTGAGCCCATTACTGTTCAACTTAGTAATGGATTACATCACCAAAAATATTAAAAAGAAACTACCCTGGAACCTTCTGTATGCAGACGATATCGTACTGATTGCCAAAACTGCGGAAGATCTGCAAAATACCTTGACAGAATGGATAACAGCACTTGAAACATCAGGACTTCGTGTCAGCAGGTCAAAAACGGAGCACTTGGAATGTAATTTCAGCAGTACAGCGAGCAACACCACCGTTTACTATCCAGACAGAATGCCGGTGCCAAAAGTAGAATCCTTCAAATACCTTGGCTCAGTAATAACAAAAGATGCAAATGTAGAGGCCGATGTATCTCACAGAGTAAATGTTGCGTGGCAGAAGTGGCGATCACTCACTGGAGTACTGTGCGATTCAAGCAAAGATATTTAAATACAGAAGAGATATGCTATGGTGTCCGCGCAACTGTCGCCGGACTACGCGCTAATTAGCGTAGTTTTCATACAAAAAGAATTTGTTCATTTCGTTGATTTTTTGAAAATGTGCATTAATTTTGGTTAACAATATATTTTGAATAAGGAAAGAATTCGTTCATTTAGTTTAAAGTTCGTTTGGTTTATTCGTTAATTATTTGTTCTTTTAGTTTATTTGTTAATTGGTAAACAATATCGGCGACACCCGGAAGCGCAGACCCACATAGTAAAAACAGCAGATAACACATCTACTTATATTCCAATATCTTTGGATTCAAGCATGCCCATTCGCACAAAAGGCAAAATATACAAAACTGCAGTGAGACCAGCAATGCTGTATGGGGCTGAGTGTTGGACAGTGAAGGAAAATCTCGTCCAAAAACTGCACGTTGCAGAAATGAAAATGCTTAGATGATCAGGTGGGGTTACGAAACTGGACAAAATACGAAACGAACATATGAGAGGTAGTTTCAAGGTAGCCCCCCTTCCTGAAAAACTAACAGAAAGTCGCTTACGGTGGTATGGTCATGTAATGAGAAGAGACAAAGAACACGTGTGCCATAAAGCGCTAGCTATACCTGAAATAAAAAGAGGAAGAGGACGCCCCCCTCTGACATGGTGGACCAGCATGGCAAAAATAGCTCAAAATTTCCCCAATCCAACAACCCAAGACCGGTCGTCTTGGCGCAGATTGATTAGGAGAGCCGAACCCACTTAAAGTGGGAAGTGGCAAAGAAAAAGAAGAAGAAGAAGAAGATATATAAAAATCTAAAAAATGTTTGTATGTATGTATGTCTGCGTATGCGTTGCTAAATCAAGCATTGGAAATGTTTAAAACTTTTAAAATACCTTCTTTACACCCCCGCGAAGGTTTCTGGATTATTACAACCATTAATACACCTGAAAAGTTTTTTAATCATTACAAAAACCCTTGCAAAAATGTCAAAACTTGAGAATGACATTTTGCAAAGCAATGATTGTTAAATCAAAATTCTATTTTGAAACATCTATTTGAAGTACTTGCCTCATACTTTGAACCGAAACAAGAATTATAGATATCTTAAATAGGTACCTGTGATAGTTACTAAAATTGATTGATTGTTCTTAGTGGAAACAATTGAAATATTAGTGGCACAGCAACGCATGCCGGGAACTCGCTAGTATTTTATATATTACAAAGTATACAAAGAATATCTTAATAAGCACAAAAAAAAATCAAGACAAAATCTAAAACAAAATCAAAAACAAAACCTGAAACAAAAGCAAAGTCTAGAACGAAATAAAATGTTAACAAAATACTCTACCATGTAAGATGGAGAAATAGTATACCACCAAAAGAACAATACACTGGTAAAAGTCGAAGCAGAGCTACGTAGTTTGTTTAATTAAATTAAAATAAATTTGATGTTTCGTGATTGACGATTGATGGGGACCTTTAAAACTTATTATAACAAGAGTTATTTCAATGAAACTTGAAAATAATTATTGTTAATTTTACCAAGTAATTTAGTATCCTTGGAAAAGCCTATTAATTATTCTGCTCGTAACTTTGATCTTATAATCCCTGCGAGTTTGTTTACCAACGACGTGATTAGGGGTCGTACCCGAAATGGTAAGCTATTTAGTTTAGTTTAATTCGATTAACTGCCCAGTTAAGCTAAGAGCTTTTCAAGACTAATAAACTATAGAGATTAATTCCATATACATCCACTATACTAGTAACGATAGACTAGCCCTAAATCTGGGTATCATTTCGACGAGCTGGAGGAAAGCGCGTGACCATATTTTGGCACCAGGAGGGTTCGAGAATGCTTTGAATAAACTGCGACATCAGTCGTACATTGACCGAAGAGCGCACATTGAAATAAAGTAGACTTTGCGCAGAAAATTAAGGCAAAGATTTGCAGTGCAGTCCATCGTGGGACTTTCCTGCAAACCGCCCGAGCGACATAGCGGTGCTAAAATTGAGTGAGGTGTTTAAATTATAACAGCTTTATAAAGTGTCTAACTAAAAAAAATCTAGGTTTCTTTAATTTTAAATTAAATATCCCACTTGAAGACTTAAAATATAATTTCTTATTAAATATTCTAAAAATGCGTACATTGGATCATTAGAAGACAGACGTAAATAAAGGACTAAACTTTTTTTATTAAAAATACTAAACTTTATTTTCGACTGTTGCAGATTCCTGCAACTCGTAAACTTACGCATACCCACAGTAACAACACGACAAAATACATTATTCTACTGCACAATACACAAGTCACAAGTGTAACTATGTTGCCCACTTTCCAATACAACGATTTCACACTACAGGAAATGAATTCTATGTGATGTTGACATATTAATATTATCTTAATGAGTTTTGTGGATCGTGTAAAATATTTATTCCAACAAAACAGAAATTATATTTTTGTAAACTTATCTAATCGCTGTATTCTTCAGTTTATGTTTCTCGTATTTTTATGACTTGTCTATTTTTTTTATTTAACGTAATTTTATTTTTATTTTTTATTTTTTAAGTTTCAAAATTATCCGTCATGTTAAAATTGTTCTACTAACATGTAATAGGGCGTTAAATCTATATATATATATATATATATAAGTTTATGTTACGGCATTTAGTGGCTCAAAGCGTCCTTTAATTACCGGAACTTCTTGATCATTTCGACTTACTGGCTCATTTGGGCACTTAGTGGCTCATCGTTTTTTTTTTTTTAAGTCCATCATATCAAACTCGATGAGACGAGTCGAACGGTGTAAAAAAAATTTTTGAGTGAATAAATGACATTTTTACGTGGACCGTTAATGCTCCGGAATGCGTTTTTTATCAGTAAATATTCATCAATACTTAGAACATCAACTGGGTACACTTTTTATCGCATCTATAACCATCACGGCATGCGACGTTGCCGGATGTTCTCGTCATACAATATCATTCAAACTCCAAGTCGTTTATCAATGCTTTGCGATATTGAACTCAATGGTTAAATTCCTCAAAATCTATTATCGCATGACATTGCTATGTCAGATTGAATCTTTTGCGATATGTTATATGTTTGCCGGTATGTTATGTTGTATTCTATCTACATAGGTAGCCAGACTGCCAAGCGCTCGCTGTGGACTGTTAGTTGTTTTAGAAGAACAGACATTATATTATACGAGTAATATTTAGCGGCTATTCGCGCGCTTTTTTAAAATTGAAGATTGATTTACGAATTGCTTTTATAATATCGTTATTAATTTTGTGTTAATTGTTTTTGTGTTTATTACAAGGTTGATATTATTACGTATTTTAATACACATTTATGTAGTTTTTTCTTTAATAAATAAAATATTTGCCACGTCATTCTGTATTTGTCTTTTGCGTTCCGAAAGCATAGTCAGTTGTAATGTAATGATATCTATACAGGGTTTTCTAAAAATTTCAGAAATATATTAGGTACTCATGTAATATGTTTTTTCATACAGTTATATTATTTTTTTTAAATGTTTTTTTAGTAGAACGTAATTTTTATAATGGATTATATTATCATATTTAAGAAATCTAACAAGTTTTTCATTTTAAAAAATGTTCTGTACCTAGGTAATTACTTTACGCGTGACAATTTTTCAAAAGCATTGTCTCTAGTTGTATTGAAGTAATTAAAATATGTTTTATTGTTGTTTTGGTGTATTTTATAAAAAAAAGTTATGAACAAAAATAAACAATAATTTAAAAATAAATTACAATATACGGCCTACATAGTCCAGGAGTGAGACCCTTGACTCGCAAACCGCAGGTCTCAAATTTTATTTGATTAATTTGTGTTATTTCACAATTAATTCATTTAAAATAATAAATAGTATATTTGCGGCACGTTCCAGAGTGGAAGATACTATCAATATCGCCCTGGTGTAAGTAAGACCACCATTCAAAATTGAAACGTTGCTTGAAAATGGCTTTGGCCGTGTTTGGTGTCCAGATCTGAATCGCCAGGTACTTCCCAACCTTCCTCTTCCCCACCTCCTTCCCCTCCCCACTACCTTCAGCCTCACAACATACCCCAATTGGGGATTCCATGGTGTCACTGGCTCCAGACGGGAGCAGTTGAGATTCTTGTGCGGTATTCGCTGTAAAAAAAACTCCACACAGGAGGCCCTTAAGAAAACGATTTCCCTCAAGGCCTATGTCATCTAATATGCTGTGTGGAGGGTCTTTTTGAGGAGAAGAGGGAGTCAACATTGGTCTTGAAGAGACCCATGTTGTAGGAAGGGGAAAACCCAGAGGCCGGCAAATCGTTCCATAGCCGAGCTGTTGAGCACAAAAACGAATCGAAGAAGCGACCAGTTCTCATGATTTTGAATTTGATTTTGAATTTGATTTTGAATTTGATTTTAGATTTGATTTTGGATTTAGGGTAGGGTTCAAAAATCTTGATTATTTTGTTTTTACATGAATATCGCACAACGTAGTGGATAGGGGAAGGAGATAGGGAAGAGGAAGGTTGGGAAGTTCCTGACTATTCAGATCTGGTCACCAAACACGGCTAAAGCCATATCACGCAACATTTCAATTCTGAATGGTGGTCTTACACCAGGGCGATACTGAGAGTATCTTCCACTCTGGAAAGTGCTGCAAATATAAAATATATGTATTATTTTTACTAAATAAATTGTCAAATAACACAAATTATAATCCCGCGACCTTCGGAGTGCGAGTCAAGAGCCTTACCGCTGGACTACGCCGATAAATATACAATAGACTAATCATACCTAAGATGACTTGAGTAAGGACTAATTGTAAACGAGGTATTCCAATTTGGGAAGCGGGTATGGGTACCGCCGCCCCGGGAACCATTACTGTATAACCAACACCTCTGCAAGCAGTTTGCTACGTTTGGTGACTAAGCAGGGGTGCCCGGGTTCATGGTATCAGGTTTGTCCAGGACGTGGCGGCGGATAGGTCTGCCCTGCTGCGTGGCGGGCCGGATAAGAGAGTTTGGTTGAGGGAGGCCTTTTGTCCTTTCCAGCCGGACTCTCTCGACCCATCGCCTTGCACCGCATTTGGAGGGATGGAATTTTAGGTTCGTCACTCCTAGACACATTGACCCCAGATTCCTATCCACCCCACATACCTTTTTCCTTCCCAGAACTTCCTATCCTTCCCTTCCTTAAAAAGACCCTCCACACAGCATCCCCTTAGATGACATAGGCCCTGAGGGAAATTATTTTTCTCAGGGCCTCCTATGTGGAGCTACTGTAAAAAAAATGAGATTGCGAACTTCGACTACGAATCCGGAGGTCGCGGGTGAGAGACATATGAATCCATCTCTCCCACTGCATTGCAAGGCGATGGGTTGAAAGAGATTACACATCTGCCCTGATGATGGACACTGCAACGCTGTCCGAAACTTTGGCTAAAGAAGGAGGTATACACGGCATAATACCCCAAAAACTAATAACAAAAATACTTATGGCCGTGAAAATCTAAAATCACCTCTGCGATAGGTCACCCCAAGTCGTTCGCTACGTTTGGTGACTTAGCAGGGGTGCCCGGGTTCATGGGGTGAGGATTATCCGGGTCTTGGCGGCGGATGCATCTCTGCCCACCAGCTGCATGGCAGGATGGATTGGGAGAGAGTGTTGAGGGAGTCCCTTTGATTTCTCCAGCCGTACTCTCTCGGAACATAGCCTTTCACCGCAGTGGGAGGGATAGATTCCTGGACACACTGACTCCCAGATTCCTACCTACCCTTCATCCCTTTTCCTTTTCAGAACTTGCTCTCCTTCCTTTCCTAAAAAGACCCTTCACACAGCATCCCCAAAGATGACATAGGCCCTGTGGGAAATTATTTTACCTAATGTAAAAAAAAAACAGTCTATCCCGATCCGTCCTGCCATGCAGCTGGTGGGTAGACGCATCCGCCAACAAGACCCGGACAAACCTCATCCAATGAACCCGGACACCCCTGCTAAGTCACCAGACATAGCTTACCACTTGGAGTGACCTATGGCCAGGGCTGGGAAGTATTTGAAAAACTTGTAATTGAAATACGTATTTGAAATACAAATATATACAAATACAATGTATTTGGTAATTGGTATTTCAATTACCTGCTGCTGAGGTATTTTGTAATTTGTATTTCAAATACTTAAGGCTTCAAAATACATTTTCAAATACATTTAGTGATCTTAATAATGATAATTAAAAATAACCACACATAGATAATACATAGACTAAAAACGCTAGAATCCTGTACCTACTATTGTCCTTTGCTATAGGACTCTTTATTAATGATTATTTGTAGTTCTCTTAGGGGGCATACATTAATTATGTGAGCTCAAAAAAGGAGGGGGGGGGGGGTCCAGCAAAATCTCACGGTACTTGAAAAGAATAAACGAAGTGGTCCAAATTATCTCACCAAGGGGCGGGGGGAGTCTAGTTTGGAAGAAAAACTGCTCACCTAATTAATGTATGCCCCCTTATAATTGCTTTATAATGTACTGTACTGTATTTTTTTTTACTTCATGCTAGTTATTATTATTGTCCTGTGCTATAATAGCACTGTTATTGTACATTTTGTATCATACTTGTCATTGCTTTGTATTGTACACTCTTGTATCATAGTATTAGATTTTTTTTTCATTAACTCCACACAGGAGGCCCTGAGGAAAATAATTTCCCTCAGGGCCTATGTCATCTGGGATGCTGTGTGGAGGGTCTTTTTGAGGAGAGAAAGGAATGAACATTGGTCTTGAAGAGACCCATGTTGTAGGAAGGAGGAAACACAGAGGCCGGCAAATCATTCCACAGCCGAGCTGTTGAACACAAGAACGAGTCGAAGAAATGACCCGTTCTCATGTGACAAATGTCAACCGTGTACAATGTGTTTCCCGACTATGCACCGGTGCCGAAAGGATCAATGATGCTAGTTCCTCGGAGCATCTTCCATTGTAATACCGGTAGAACCAGGATAGCATTCCAACTCGACGCCTGTGCTCTAAAGATTGCAATCCGTCTTTTAAGATGGGAGAATCTATTAAACGGACCGCCCGTTTCTGCATAGAGTCGAGGGTATTTTTCAGGTATTTTGGAGCTCCAGACCAGAGGTGGCTGCCAAATTCAACCGTGGGGCGCACTTGTGATTTGTACAGGGTTAGCAGTTGTGTACTATTAAAGTATCTGCGGGCCTTGTACAGTACGCCCAGTTTTTGATCGAGCACTATTGGAATAATTAAATAATGGACTGAATACTAGAAATAAAATATTGGACTGAATACTAGAATGTTTTTAAGTTAACTACTGTAGAGCGCACTTGAAGTGAAATAACACAAAACTTCGCTACACAAATGTCATCCATTTATATATAAAAATGAATCCTTGTTTCCCTTGGTCACGCCATAACTTCAAAATGACTTTACCTATTTCATTCATTTTTTTAAAGTTTTCTTATACTTTTAGAAGGTTCTTACGGAAAGAAAAATTAAGAAAATTACGCAGAAAATGGGATAATTTCAGAAAACTTAACGACTATTTTAACTACGCACGTTTGACAGTTCGCGCGTTTGATGAAAATAAATTTAGCAGGCAGCTGTAACCAAAGAATTTTCATTGGATTTTTAAAATTATAGATATTTTAAATAGGTACCTATGTTACCAGGTACCAGATTTTATTGATTGTTTTTATAATATAGAAAAATGTTCTGGGACTAAATATATGGAACGCGGGAGGGGTTGGCGGGATGGGGGAGCGGAAGAGGGGTGAGGGTAGGCAGGGAAGGTGTACGAGGAATGCAAGAGGGTAAAGGGAAGCGGTAGGGGAACGGGGACGCACGGGAAAGGACATGCAGGGAGAAACAATTTATTTCTTTGAATATTGCAGTGCAACGCATACCGGGAACCAGCTAGTGTTATTATAATAATAATTATTATAATCTAACACCTAAGTCCTATACCACAAATCTTTACAAGTGGAGCGGAGACGAGATGTGTGTCCTGAGCAATATGATTAGTCAATTTTAGCACGTCTCTGTTTCACTATGCTCTGCTTTGCTTCTATGGAAACGCACTCTTAGATATGGGCACTTACGACAATTTATTGCAACCAAAGGTTCTACCTAAACCAAATGTATTTTGTAATTTGTATTTTGTATTTTGTATTTGAAATTTAAAAATGGTTAAAATACTGTATTTTGTATTTCAAATACACGACTTGAAAGTATTTTGTATTTCGTATTTTAAATACATGCGAAAAAGTATTTTGTAATTTGTATTTTAATTACAGTAATGCATGTATTTTGCCCAGCCCTGCCTCTATGGCAAAGGTGTTGATTATCCAATAATGGTTCTCGGGGCGGCGGTACACATATCCGCCTCCCAGATGAATATTACCACCTAATCTAAACAAGTTAGCAATTAAAACCGAAAACCCAATTTAAGACTATTTATACAATGTAGACTTAAACCACCTGTACAATGTTGGAGTTCATTTTTACAAATTCCTTCAACCAATTAAACAATAATGATTGTCTCTTTCTGATATATTTTTATTTCACACGACAAACAGAGACGGGTATAATTGGAGTGATGTTTCTAAAAATGGTAAATTCAATATTTTACCGGAAATGTCCCAGACGGAATCATCTAGTACCGGCACGCAAATATTTAAGCATTGTAAAAAGATCATATGAAATGCAAAGTGTAAGCGAACGGGATGTAGTCCTTTCCATTAATAACTTAGAAATTGCTTATTATTGCTTGAATTGTCAAGTTACGCCAACGCCCATTTTCAACTTAAGTAAAGTAAAAAAGTAAAAGCGATATTAAGGAAGCTAGCGTGATTCAATTATTATGACACTTCCCTTTTTATTAAAATGCAACTATTACCGATCCGCTACCAGTCCGTGGAATCTTCAGTTTGTAGGCACGGGGTAACGCTATGCGATGCGTGGCGGAGGGGGGGAGGGCTACAGATACTTTGCCGGAATTTGATAGAAATTATTTTATATTAAAAAAACTAGCAATGCAATATACATTTTTAAAAACAGATCGATAACCAAATAGTTTTTCTATGATTACCAAAATTATTGAGTATATGGTGTAAAAGACAACTGAGATACAGAGTAAAACTGTTCTTAGTGTAATTATATTACCCCGGTCTAAAAAACTATCGAAAGAAGCGAAGCTAGCCGTCCATAATGGAGTGCTGGTACCTACCCTAATGCTTCGCTGTGAGGCTCGGAACTGGTAGAGAAATGATGAAAGTAGACCGAAATGAATAATAATGATCCGCACATAATGTAAGCCTGATGTAAGCGTAACGAGTAAGATTAAGAAAGAGACGCTTAGATTGGTTGGGCATGTAAAGCAAATGAACGAGAAAAATAGTGTAAGGAGAATATATGATGACGCAAATGTGAATGCTAGAAGAAGTCGGGGACGCCCGAGGAAGACATGGCACGACCAAGTGAATCAGATACTTGAGTCGAGCCATTTCAAGAGTCAGAATAATAAAAGAGCATGTATGAGACGAAGTATGCATGTGAACGAGGCAAGGAGTGTGTGCCAAGATCGAGTTGTTTGGCGGTCCGTCTCTATTTGTAAATTGTAAAATATGATAGCAACTAAGTATAATAATAATTTAATAATGAGCAAAATTAAGAAAGGGACCCTCAGATGGTTTGGGCACGTAGAGCGAATGAGCGAAGAAAGTAGTGTAAAAAGAATATATGATGCAAATGTGAATGGTAGAAGAAGTCGGGGACGCCCGAGGAAGACATGGCACGATCAAGTGAATCAGATACTTGAGACGGGCCATGTCAAAAGTCAGAATAATAGAAGAGTATGTATGAGACGACCATCACGCCGTTTCCCCGCAGGGGTAGGCAGAGAGGACGGACCGCCAAACAACTCGGTCTTGGCACACACTCTTTGCCTCACTCACATTCATACATCGTCTCATACATTCTCTTCTATTATTCTGACTTTTGACATGACCCGACTCAAGTATCTGATTCACTTGATCGTGCCATGTCTTCCTCGGGCGTCCCCGACTTCTTCTAAGAGTATTATAATTGCTCTTGAAAAGAGAAACTTCTTCGCGGCCTATTTCATACAAAATTTAGTTCTGGATTTACGGTTAAGATACCAAATAATTTCATTACAGAACTTCCTCTTCTTCCTTTCCCTAAAAAAAACCCTCCACACAGCATCCCCAAAGATGACAAAGACACTGAGGGATTTTTTATCAGGTGTTGTGCTAATGCGAGAAAAAATACAATTTAACCAATTAATATTATTTGGCGGTCCGTCTCTATTTGTAAATTGTAAAATATGATAGCAACTAAGTATAATAATAATAATTTAATAATGAGCAAAATTAAGAAAGGGACCATCAGATGGTTTGGGCACGTAGAGCGAATGAGCGAAGAAAGTAGTGTAAAAAGAATATATGATGCAAATGTGAATGGTAGAAGAAGTCGGGGACGCCCGAGGAAGACATGGCACGATCAAGTGAATCAGATACTTGAGTCGGGCCGTGTCAAAAGTCAGAATAATAGAAGAGAATGTATGATACGATGTATGAATGTGAGTGAGGCAAAGAGTGTGTGCCAAGACCGAGTTGTTTGGCGGTCCGTCCTCTCTGCCTACCCCTGCGGGGAAACGGCGTGATGGTTAGTTAGTTAGTTAGTTTCTTTTAGATCGATTTTATCCATATAGATCGGAGGTGACAACTTAAAGAAACGTACGAATCAATGAATAAAGTAAATTATGTAATATATTTCTAATAAGTTTATTCATAATTTTTCGAAAACACTAGTAAAACTAAGATAAAATAATAATGTAGCAAATAAAAGAAACTACACCAATATGTATTTAAATACCTAATTTTATTTATGATAATAATAAAATAAACCTTAACACAAAAAAAAACAACCGTAAACACCAAATAAATAACAATATTAATTAGCAAATCATACTACAATTTAAAAAAAACGCGCCAATAATCAAAAACGGCCGCTAGAAATGATAAATATGTGTGAATAATCAACAAGCAACATCCAAACTGTTCTGTCAACCTACCTACATATGTGACTATATTGGTAACATTAAACTTGGCAACGTAGCGTGATGCGGTAAGTGTGTTCTTCAAATAGATCAAGGAATGCACGTTATTTTAAGATATTTTTTTTTAATAAATAAACATAATTTTTGATTACATATTATAGCTGACCATATTTTAAACAAAATTTAAAAGACAGCATGTTGGTACTTCATCTACGTAAGTATATATTACATGCGAAAGAATGAGCAACTTAAGTGGCTTCTTCTAAGATGAGCCACAAAATGTGGTATGACATAAATATATATATATATATATATATATATATATATATATATATATATATGTTATGGTTAAGGTTTTCACGGGTGTAAGATGTAAAACACTTTTCTCGGTTTACCCGCGTAACGTAGTCCTGAGAAGGACTTTTTAACTCCTGACGTTTCGGACAGATCACACTGTCCATCTTCAGAGGCCTTATGTCTTTAGCTTTTGTCTCAAACTGATAGCTTTCGCATGTCTGTTCGGTCCAGAATCCAAGACTCAAGTGAGTGCAAATCAATTCCTATGGCTAGAACGGAGTACCCGGGTTGATTGTGATTTATGGTGCTGGGGGTAGGAGGTGGGACCGGCAGTCTCAGCGAGGTCTCTACATGTAAACCGCCTGAGACTGCCGGTCCCACCTCCTACCCCCAGCACCATAAATCACAATCAACCCGGGTACTCCGTTCTAGCCATAGGAATTGATTTGCACTCACTTGAGTCTTGGATTCTGGACCGAACAGACATGCGAAAGCTATCAGTTTGAGACAAAAGCTAAAGACATAAGGCCTCTGAAGATGGACAGTGTGATCTGTCCGAAACGTCAGGAGTTAAAAAGTCCTTCTCAGGACTACGTTACGCGGGTAAACCGAGAAAAGTGTTTTACATATATATATATATATAAATGAATCCCTGTTTCACTTGGTCACGCCATAACTTCAGAACGACTTTACCTACTTCATTCACCTTTTTTTTAAATTTTCTGGTACTTTGAAAGAAAAATTGAGAAAATTGAATAATTTCAAAAAACTTTACAACTATTTTTTAACTTCGCACGTTTGACACCTAGCGCATTTGATGAAATTGAATTTAGCAGGCAGCTGTTATTTTTGTATTAAAAGAATTGTCTCTGTTAGGTACCAAATTTGATTGATTGTTCTTATAATATACAAAAATGAATATTTATAATATACGAAAAATGAAAATTTGAATAAAAAAATTGTAGTAAGTGGCACGCGAGCTGTTTGAAAACTGAATGCAAAACTGCAAAGCAAAAATAACGCATTGAACGAAAATCTTTATATTGCTGGAACAAAACTAGAGAACGTACAGAGTATTGTATATTTGAGCTGCAATTTAAATTAAAGATGGCATCCTTCGGTTGAAATCAAATGCCACATTGAGCAAGCTCGTGCAACCTTTATCCGCATGAAAAAGATGTTCTGCAGTCATGATCTCAACCTTGGATTACGAATGCTAATGCTCAGATGCCACATATTATCGATATTATTTTATGAAATGGAGGCATTGACGCTTACTGCAGGACTAATTAGGCGACTTGAGGCATTTGAGATCTGGATCTACAGAAGAATACTTAAAATAAGCTGGAATACTTAATGAAGATGTTATGGTTCGGATGAATAAAGAAAAAGAGGTTATTAAAACCATAAAAATCCGAAAACTTCAATATCTTAGACATGTGATGAGACATATAGAGAAGTACGAAATATTGCATCTCAAAATGCAGGGAAAGATCGCCGGAAGTCGGGGCCCTTGAAGAAGGAGGACTTCATGACTGAAAAACCATTGGTTTGGCCAGTCTATAGTAGAGATGTTCCGGGCCCCAGTAAACAAAGTCCGCATAGCCAACATGATAGCCTACGTCCATTGAACGGACAGGTTACAGGAAGAAGAAGGACGAACTGCTGAATGATGACGACCGGGCATAGATGTTATCGAGGTGTCCTTTTGGATACAAAATTTAATTTATCGAAATGTTATTGCAAAACAACAAAACGCAAACTGCCTAATCAAAGCAATTTGGATCATTGTGAATTTTACTCTCTCCGGTTCAACTAGATAACCTAATCGGTGTCCGACATAAAATATTATCAAATTGTGCACCATTTTTTAACGTGTGGAAAATCAAAAGGCCACAGATACAACAGATGATCGCGCAATAAGGTTAGTGTTTCATAACGCTGATAGATTTCATTCGTATTTGTGTTCCAATCGGCCTAGCAGATCGGAGGAATCCAGATTTTGGACTTCCGCACATTAAGTGTACCTAACTACACGGTGGACATTAGTTAAGTACCGCAATATCGCCAGTCTGTCAACAACCATCGTAACACATCGTAACGTGACATTTTGCTCTACGTTGAAATGTTATTTATCAATCGGAACTGTGTAATATGAAGCATTATATTGCCGTCGTTCATCGAATGCTTTATGTTGTAGCGGTCCTAAGCGGGGGGGGGGGAGGCCACCTACCTTTTGCTCTCGGTTAGCTAAGTCGTCGGCAGGCAGGAGTCTTCTCCTCGTCAAGGTCGTAGGTAACTAGGGGGTAAATGGTACATAGGTAATTGACAAAGCCCGCCCACGTGATCCCATCAAATGAAAGAGGAAGTTGGGTGAAACATATCTGTATTGTCTGGTATACACAATTACAACATCTAGTAAAACATAACTATTAGTCACAAATCAATAACAATGCCTAGCTAGGTATTTCCTAACGAAGGGGTCTCTCAAATCTCTCCGGGAATGTGGTCGTTTCAACCGAGTATCGCTATGGGACACATTAATTAAGAGGAAAATCGAGGTTCAACTCACAGCTGGTGGTCTGGTGCAGGAAGCCGGAGCAGCAGGCTAGGGTCAGCGCGGGTAGCTCCAATTCCCTACCAGGCAGCGGTAATCTCCACGCGGAGAGGGTCATGCTCGCGATCTCGTGTTTTACTATTGAGTTCGGGCTCTAACGGATCGCCATTGTAAACGGCGATCACGCGGGAATTTAGTGAGCGCACGGCGACGGGCGCAGCTTCTCGGGCGACGGCCGGCGGGTTTCTGCCGGAATGGCGGGGAGGGGTGCGGTATGTGCTTTCTTGCGAGGGGGGAAGACGGAATACAATCACCGCTCTGCAACCGCTTGCTGGGCTGTGACGTCATAATACTTGAAGTGCGTATCGTAACAATGTGAATCGCTTATTCGTCTCATGACTCAACTTTATCGTGGTTTTAATAACCGACCAGAACAATCTGTATCGTACGCTTTTTGATACACCTGTGACTGTCACCGAATGGAGATCAAGCCACGAGACACAACAGTAGTGAGTATTACTTAATTGTGTATACCGTATCTTGTTTGATGATCGGGCATAATTTGTATCGAAGTCCAAAAGTATTTTATTTATCAAGGTGTGGCGGCAAGGTTATTCCGACCCCCGTGCATCGTCATAAATCAGTAAGTGTCTTTGTTGTACATCTAGACCAGTGCTGATTGCCATTCTGTTGCTATATTTTGTCCGTGAGTAGATTCATTAATCAAATAATTTTTGGGATAGTATGACCAGCGAGTTTGGGGTTATATACACATCCCGGGCTCATATACATGTATACATCTATGACACTCAAAGATATTTAAAAAACCCATGGCACCCCTGATTGAGGAATTTGCGAGGCGGAAAAAAATTAGAAAGGAGGAAGTAGGTGACAAGAAAGAGATATGTGGTTTATTCAGTCAGTTTTTCACGGGAACGCTTTCAACATTTGTGTCCGGTTGACAATAATTCTGGTTAGAAGGGTTGTTCCTGCACTCGACTAAATAATTAATTTCGTGTTTCTACTCTCCTGTATTGTTGTGTAGGACACGATTTAAGGGGGAAGACTGGTCCAGCCGATCCCAAAAACCGACTTTTTTATGTTACCTAAAAATCTTCCTATACGTGTGGAGAATACATTCCCAAAGTTATAGCATCAAATTCGATCTTCAAATATGGTTTGGAGCGTTCCGCGCAAAGCAGGCAGAACGGAAAACGAAGCGGCCCGTTTACAAGCGAAAACTTTGAACTCTCTCAAAACCACTTTTTCAAAAAGGCTAGAGTCGTAGCTCATCCAGTTTAAAGTTTAAATAAAGAAAATTAAATTTATATGCCGATAAATCTCGACTTATAAAAACATATTATCATGGAAAAAAGTTATCGCAAAATTAAAGCCGATTTTTTCGTCAATTTTCATTTTTGCACGGAACTCGTTTGCACTCATTAAATCCATGAAAACATCTTGGAAATTAGTCGAAATTTTATTCTTGTCAATACTAAATGAAGTTAAAGTTATTCGAAACTCTTCTTCATTTTATTCGTAATTTGCGAAATGCAAAAACTACCGAAAATAGATTAAAGCACCGAAACGTGTTCGAAAATAATTAATTGTTATTGTGGCGGCTCTACGATATGTTTTATCCCAAAAACCTTTTAAAGGAATTTCAGACAACTGCTGAAAAATAAATTTATGATTTACGAATGTAAATCACTACTATTTAAACTACTAGCACAGACCCGTGAAAAATTTCAAATATTATAATTGTAGGATTTATGAAGCTGAAAGTTTACATGAAGAATACATCAGAGGATTTGTTAAGCTAAAAGTTTACATGAAGAACACAAATGAGGATTTGTGAAGCTGAAAGTTAACATGAAGAATACAACAAAGGATTTGTGAAGCTGAAAGTTGACAAGAGATGAACACATCAGAGGATTTGTGAAGCCTTTTTTTACATGAGCTCCACACAGGAGGCCCAAGAGGAAAATGATTTCTGTCAGGGCCTATGTCATCTTTTGGGATGCTGTGTGGAGGGTCTTTTAAGGAAAGGAAGGAGGGGGGAATTCTGGGAAGGAAAAGGGTTTAAGGGGGGTGGGTAGGAATTTGGGGTTCAGGGTGTCTAGTCATCCGCCTCCAAGACCTAGACAAACCTCACCCCATGGACCCGGGCACTCTCAAAACGTAGCGAACCACTTGGGGTGACCAATGGCAGAGGTGTTGATTATCCAATAAAGGTGCCCATTCCCGCCTCTCAAAAGCTGAAAGTTTACAAGAAGAATACATCAGAGGATTTGTGAAGCTAAAAGTTTACACGAAGAACACATCAGAGGATTTGTGAAGCTGAAAATTTACATGAAGAAAACATCAAAGGATTTGTAAAGCCGAAAGTTTACAAGAACTGAACACATCAGTGGATTTTTGAAGCTGAAAGTTTGCATGAAGAAAACATAAGAGGATTTGTTAAGCTAAAAGTTTACATGAAGAACACATCAAAGGATTTGTGAAACTGAAAGTTTACAAGAGCTGAACACATTAAAGAATTTGTGAAAGTTTACAAGAAGAATACATCAGAGGATTTGTGAAGCTAAAAGTTTACATGAAGAACACCTCAGAGGATTTGTGAAGCTGAAAGTTTACATGAAGAACACATCGAAGGATTTGTGAAGCTGAAAGTTTATATGAAGAATACATCAGAGGATTTGTGACACTAAAAGTTTACATGAAGAACACATCAGAGGATTTGTGAAGCTGAAAGTTTACACGAAGAACACATCAAAGGATTTGTGAAGCTGAAATTTTACAAAAGCTGAACACATTAGAGGATTTGTGAAGCTGAAACTTTATATGAAGGATACATCAGAGGATTTGTGAAGCTGAAAGTTTATATGAAAAATACATTAGAGGATTTGTGAAGCTAAAAGTTTACATGAAGAACACATCAGGGGATTTGTGAAGCTGAAAGTTTACACGAAGAACACATCAAAGGATTTTTGAAGCTGAAAGTTTACAAAAGCTGAACACATCAGAGGATTTGTGAAGCTGAAAGTTTACAAGAAGAATACACCAGAGGATTTGTGAAGCTGAAAGTTTATACAAGAAAAATAATGCTGCAGAATGATCACGAAAATGTACTAATTTACAGGCTGAATTTTTGACATATGTCAAAATTATGAAAATGACAATAACAATAATTTTCAGAACAACTCATGAATGGATAGGTTCTTTATTGCTTTACTGAATTGTTCATACAATCAGAAATTTGAAAATTTACACTAACATTCAAAGCAAATTTGAGACCCTGACAACTGAAATTAATATTTTTGGTGATTGTGAAACTCACTGAAAAAAAACACTTTTCGAATAAAGTTATACTGCGAGAAATATCAATTGAGATAATATATATTCCCCCTCCTGATCACTAACGTCACGTTAATCAACACAACATCAATTTTTCTTTAGGAAAATTATATAAAAAAAGATAATGACATAATATCCGTGGTGTATAGCATTTTGTATGTAGTTTCAATGTCCAACAGATATCGTTGGTATAGGTAGTTACATAATATAGTTTTGAGGTGTCTCAACAGATGTCAGTTAAATAGAACTTTAGTAAAGTGGCAACTGTCGCTATTCGCGTCTAATGGCCGTTATATACAATATCTTTTTTCAGCCCGATTCCAATTAGACACAAATGTCAACATTTTTCGCTCTACGCGATCGTTATTTTCATCTCTATTTTCATATCTACGATTGCAGTTGTCATCACATCAAACAGCGTGGTTCATGTGTTATTTGCAGTGATGACAATTGAAAACATAGATATGAAAATAGAGATGAAAATAGCGATCGCGTAGAGCGAAAAACGTTGACTTTTGTGTCTAATTAGAATCGGGCTGAAAAAAGATGTCGTGTATAACGGCCATTATACCCGAAAGTTACGAAACTCGATGATATCCGATCGACAGCCGGGCAGTTTCAGTTTCGAGTTCTCTTTGTTCAGAATTACACATATCGTTTATTAGAACGGATGTTTGGTACAGTTAAATATTCATTGTACACCTCGTAATAACATGAGTAAAGTAACTTTTAATCTCGACGAATCACGAACCTTATATAAGATTAATTCCGTACAAGTATCAAGTAATCCCAATCACTGGAATTGAAAAATATTATAATATATATATACATAAAATCCATTTATGTTTGCTTGCTTGCATGTATGTACGTTGTTTAAGCTTAGGAAATGTCCGAAACTTTCAAAATACCGTCTTTCCGCCCTCGCGAAGGTTTCTGGACTATTACAAACCATCAATTGTTCAATAAAAATTCATTTTTCGAATACTCTTTAAATTACTGAACTCACTCAATAATTAATAATTAACTCAAGTACTCACCTATGGTACTAACCAAAATCAAATACTTTGAATCTAATAAAGTATTTTAAATAGGAACTTAGGTACCAAATTTCATTGATTGTTTTTATAATGAATGTTTGTAATACATGAAAAATGAAAATTTGTAAAAAAAATTGCAATAGATGGCACGCGCACTATTTGAAAATCTGAATTTACCGTGAATGAACAAGGGAACGAATGGGAAAGGACATGCAGGGAGAAACAATTTCTTTATAAAGTGGTATTGCAACGCATGTCGGGAACTCGCTAGTCTAATATAAAAATGAATGTATGTTTACTTGCTTGCTTGTTATGCTTTCCTAAACCATTCATCCGATTGCGATGAAACTTTGGTGATTTGATGAGCGCATGCCCGCGATTTTTTCTAAATATAATAGTGCGCTCTGGTATTACGAAATTATTTCCTATACTAATTATCAGATTGCGATGAATCCTTGAAAGATAAAACCCAGGAAGGTGGAAGGGGAACGCTAGAGGGGAAGAAGAGGCGGAAGGGAAAGGGTACGAATTGGAAAGGACACGCAGGGAGAAAAAATATCTTTGCTTAAGTGGTATTGGAACGCATGCCGGGCATTCGCTGGTAATATCAAAAAAATAATCTTATAAAAATAAAACACTTTGTATTTAACCACGAATTTATTATATTACATATCGACCGGTTTCGCATACATCAAGCTTCTTCAGGATATAAGTAATAATAACTAATAGTTATTATTACTTATATCCTGAAGAAGCTTGATGTAAGCGAAACCGGTCGATATGTAATATAATAAATTCGTGGTTAAATACAAAGTGTTTTATTTATTTTTATAATATAATGTCTAACCACAAAGTAATTGCTTCTTATGAAAAAAAAAAAAAAAATTAAAAAATAATCTGAAGCACTGTTGTCTGGGAAACCAAAAACCAGAATACACATTGTTCAGTTCAAATTGCAGGATTCGAGATATAGATTCCAATATACTCGTAACATAGACTCAAAGCATTTGGGATGCGGAATCTGAGATAAAATCTAATTCCATGATATCCGATGCCCGAGTTGTAAGTAAAGACAGGTAAAATACCTTCTTCAGACGCTTTCAAGTTTCCAAACTTATTTTCGAAACTTTCCAATGATGATTTCTGGACGGAAATAACAATCTAAATATTTAAAAACGAATGGTTCTTTGGTCGTCCCTTATGCGGTACCTAAACCATTCATCAGATTGCGATGAAACTCTGGTGAGTTGTTGCTAAAAGGTTTCTATATATATTTTATATACTGGTAAGCTCTGGCATTACGAAATGTATATAAACTTTTTCAATAGGTCGCTTGTTGTTTGAAAAATGTATGTTTGTCATATAGTTTACAGGCAGGGAGGGGTGGCGGGAGGGAGAATGGAATCCTTGGATTGACTAGCAATGTGCCAATACTCTGCCCAAATATTGTGGGATCTATCTTTAAGAATGGAAAAATGTCAGGTAAAGGGATGTGGTTTATGAGAGTAACAATAGGATTGGATGCTCCTCGTTGTACTAAGAAATCAGCAAAATTGTTATCAATCAAATCAAATTTGAATGGAGTTTATCAGCATTCGAATAAGGCATTCAAAGTGATCATCAGGATAAAGAAAAGAAATGGATTAAGGTTATACATAGTTTTACAGAAAAAATAGACTTTTTGCAAATATGTGGGTTCTCAATACTCATTAAAAACAAAAATTGGACATAGTGTTTGAATGATGAAATTGTATTATATTGCACATTACACAATAATTAATGAATTACTCTCGTCCAAAAAAAAATTACAAAATGATAAAAATTTCATTTTTGATATGATTTGATACCAATGTTCATTCCTTCCTCTCCTCAAAAAGACCCTCCACACAGCATCTCAGATGACATACGCCCCGAGGGAAATTATTTTCCACAGGGCCTTCTGTGTGGAGTTAAATAAAAAAATTAAATGATAAAGGCACAAAATGTGTAATATTGCAAAAAAGGAAAAAAAAATAATAACACTGACTGGCAATTTGGGACTCACGATAGTCAGATAGAGTCAAGGGCGCAGACGTGTGACCAAGCGTAAACAATCTGTTTGTTTGGTTAGAGGAGGACAACACTATAAATCATTGTCGAATGTGAGCAGAGGTGCGCGCGCTTTCTCACAAATTTCTTGGGAAGTTTTAGTTTCAATGGCGTCAAGCCACACATAATATTAAATTATTTAGAAGTCAAAAGATCTATGCGGCTTGTACTTATTGACTGCATTGACTGTTTTCATTTTCATATATGTATGTTAGATCTATTGGCAATTTTCAAAATACTCATTAAATGGAGAGTTTTATGGCCCAAATCCATTGACCACGGCAACTTTGAAGGTTTTAAAACACTTCTGCATACTTAACTCATTTTCGCCAAATTTGTGGCTTGGCTCCCTTGACATCTCCGGCGACGATATGAAACTAGAAGAAGAAACATGAATAAATGCAAAGCCAGTAAGATAACCCGGCTTCAGCCAAGTGTTAACAAATTTTATTTTTTTGATGAAATAGCAGATGATAAATCTATCAATGAAATGGCTCCTCTCTTCATCTCTGAACTATGCATTCCGGAAAATATTGGTCTAAGGCAGTCAACTCTTAGATCAGTGACATCTTTTTGTATTTTATAACTTTTTATATTTATTAATTTTTATAATTTATATATAAAACTTTGTACCTTTTAAGGATATCTTATATTTCTATATTTTACTTTTTACTATAATATTTTTAACTTTAAACTTTTGTTTTTACTCTTTTCTTAAAACTTTATACTTTGTACTTTTTACTTTATATTTTATACCTACTATACTTTATATATATACATGTATGTTAATGGCACATGTTCTGCCGTCTATTTCAAAATAAATAAATAATCTTCTGCAATTCTTCTGCAATTAGAAGGTTGAAAGAACCTAAGCGAAATCCGAACACTCAGTTTGGTGATCGTGCATTCGCAGTATCCAGCCCTGAAGCTTGGAATAAACTTCCTATGGAATTGAGATGCATAACCAACTCAGCGGAATTTAGATCCAAACTGAAAAGTCACTTTTTCCGATACTCCTTTTCATAAATTCATCATTCTATTTAAACTTTGCAATTTTTAATAGTTTTTTTTTTCTCTTTTCTCTTTGTTTATAGTTAACTTAATCTGTTTAATGTAATCTGTTAATTGTGATACTTCAATCTGTTTACTGTTGAGCGATGAATCACCTTAAAGCAGTAAAGATCGACTATTAAATTTATTAATTTATTTAAAATATCTATACCTTCCCGTAAATCCAGTTAACCTTCATTATATCCTATCATTTTTGCACCCGTGTTCTCGAATTGTAATATTATGTAAAAACTTCCTACTTCTTTTGGCGCTAATCTTAATTGTGTTAATAAGTCACCAGTTTTAGGTTAGAATCTATATGTCTTAGTCATGTCATAAGTCACTAGCTATATAAGTCTTAGATGTAAGTCACTAGTTATAGTTGTAAATCTTAGTTGTAAGCCAGTAATATAAGTAGCTATAAGTCTTAGATGTAAGTCACTAGTTGTAATTGTAAATCTTAGTTATAAGCAAGTAATATTAATTCTTTTATATATTTATTTGTACAGCGCCCTTGAGGTGATTTTCCACGAAACCGGCGCTATATAAATTAGCCTATTATTATTATTCATGACGCTGATTGAAATATATTCGTGGAAGAACAAAGTTTTATCAAGAGCACACGACAAATATGCATACATAAAATAAATTAAAAATTAAAATTGCCCGCCATGTGTAACTACAAGAATAATTCCTGTACTGACCAAAAATAAATATTAACATAATTATGTAATTTGGTGTAACGCATGGTTGTGTCAAAGCCAGTTAATATGTGTGAACAAATATAACGATGTTGACAAAGTTATTTGGTAATCAACGAACTTTCAAGTAAATTTTACCAACATTTTTTGTACTCGTTATAACTTAGCCTGTCGTAGCCTAATTATAACTTAGCCTAACTAGCTTCTTGGTTCGTGTCTTACAACGAATTTAAGTACAAATTTAAAAAGTATTTAAGGCGGTACACAACCCTAATAATTTTTGTTTGCTAAAATCTCATATTTGAATCATTTCCGGCGAATTCGTAACTATAATAACTTTTTTATTCCACCAGAACACGGGGATTTAAGTTCTTTGTACAATACCTTACCATTAATTTATTATAAAAACAACGATTTTTAAACTTTATAACCCGTTTTTCAATTATAAAGTTAGTGGTAAGCACTAGATTTTATTTTTCTAGACGATAAATTAATAACTTGTGGAGTGAGACATGGAGACACATTTTAAATATTAGTAAAACTTTCTTCAGAATTAATTAAAATGAACGTGGCGGAAAGATCGAATCTCCAAGCCTGCTAGATTGAATTTGACCGTACGTTCTTCCAATACGCCGTGCCGAGGGTGTATATTTGTTTACACGCTTTCTTTACTTACGTCGTTAAGATTCCCACATTATTTGTCTTCTTCTTCTTTTCTTTGATAGGGCAAATTCGACAGTAGGTCCGTCCAATACACGGGTTGCGAGTCGCAATTTGTATATGTCGGCGACCCATCGTAAAATCAAGAGGATCATGATGCGCCTAGCCACATCGTGATCTGCCGTCATTTCACAATGTGCCGGGGCACATCACGAAAAGGCAGATTTACAACTAGGCGTATCGATCGAAGATGAATGTCCGACATTCCGGCTTGCTATTCGCTAGGCACATTCAAATAAGAGTTGTAAAATGCACCAATAGAGGCGCCGCCTACGCTTTATTTACGTTCGTGTGACAATAATAATGTGCCTAACTTATATCCGGTACATTGGTAAAATGGTGGCAGATTACGATGTGGCTAGGCGAATCATGATCGGCCTGATTTTACGATCGGCCGCCGACATATACACGGCTTCTTTACTTACGTCGTTGATTCTGAATAGATTTAAGGGTATATTCCCGCTTTTAAGTTTAATTATAAGTACCTAAATGTAAACTTTTCCGCCCACAGGTAACCTTATGTATTTATTGTATTAACTAATTTTTTCGTTATTTTTTTATCGCTTTTGCAATGCACCTATTTGTTTTTGTACTGTTTTTGAAGAATAAATAAATGTAACCATGTTCGTTAACTTTGACGAATAAACCAGCGCATGATGTGATGTTTCATTGGATAAGAAAATCAATATAATTATTCGATCTGTAGGTAAGGAAACTAGACCCGGTGGTATTCTTTTCCAGGAATATTTCCCTATTACAGGTTTAGCTCTGCTTTATGGCAGAATATTTTTGCCAAATTCTCTTTGTTTTTGATACTTTTCTTGCTCGTAATAAAAATACGGAATTTAATATTTAACTAACTAACCATGACGCCGTTTCTCCGCAGAGGTAGGCAGAGAGGACGGACCACCAAACAAATCATTAATACTCTTCTATTTTTCTGAAGATGAAAAAGTGATTTTTCTCTAGTCAACGCTTAGGACTCTAAAATTAATCTTAGACAAATCGTGTCATATTATCATTACAGACTTAATCGTGTCATATCTTCCTCGGGCGTCCCCGCCTCCCTTTACCATTCAAATTTGCATCCAATGGTTTCCATACACTCCTTTCTTCGTTCATTGACTCAAAATGCCTAAACCATCCGAGCATCACTTCCTTAATTTTACTCATTACGCTTTCTCAGTCTTGCATTCTTTGTGCGGATCTCCCCGCTTCTATCTCTGTACGTCCAGAGATTTCAATTCGACAGCATTCAGTCTACTTTTGTCCTTCCTCTGCAAGTTCCATGTCTCACTGCCATACATCAGAATACACTCCATTGTGGACAGCTAGTTTCGCTTCTTTAGTTAGCTTTTCGTTACAATGTTCAACAGCGCTCAGTCCTCCATTAAGAGGGCATTACCAGAGAAAACCAGAAATATGTCATTTTCAAATCAGATTTTAGACGTATTGACTCTTTTCCTAAAAAAATTATAAATGGATTTCGAAAGACTGTTCTTTTATCTAGCATTCGCATGCAATAAATTTTGAAAATTTTTAGTATAATAAGGTTATTCCATAGGTCGTTGGCAGATTTGTTAAATTTTCAAAAAAAATTTTGTATTATACCACACCCATTTCAAATAATATAATCATGCAGTAAAATAAATCAATACATTATCTAGCAAACGCATGTTTTAGAATTTTAATTTTAGTTTCAATAAAATCATTAAAAAATATGTAGGTACATGTGTTTCTTGACGAAAATTGGTCCATTTGTGTATTTATTTGCGCACTTACAGACTAATATATTTCAGATTTTTTTAACATTCTTATTAAATTTAGAAATTATTGAAAAATGATACATACTTATAATAAAAAAAATAACTACAAAAAGTACATTATTTTAATAGTTTTATCATCACGCCTTTCAGCATTTTTGGATGAAGGTATAAATTAAAGCTAATTTGAATTGAAATAAATTCGATATTCAGTTAAAATTAAAAAAAGCTGGTACGGAGAATAATTAATCTTTCTCATTGTAATCGCCCTGCACGATCGTAAGAACAACTTTTGACGAAATATGGATTTTCGTCCGCTGGCTGGTTAAACGCTCTTAACGGAGTTACCTGCATTTACACCTTTTTCAATATCTCCCAGCCTTACCATCTCTCGTAATATTTTTATATTGGTAATATTGTCACAATATTTCTATCTTTATATGCAGTTAATATAAATATTTAGTGGTAGGATGAACGCATGGGTGTTGTGAAAAATTAATTATTTTATTTATTACCGCACCATTTTGCCAACAACTGTCGTTTTCCTTCAATTGGGGAATTTAGTGAAGGGGTATGAATGAGGGATGGGAAGGAAAAGGGTTGTTCTTTTATGTAGTAAAGGTATGTTTTAAATTGTGAGAAAAAATGTTTATTTTTAGTATAATAAGGTTACACCGTACTACCGCAGGTTGTTGATTTCTTAAGATTTTAAATAATTTTTTGTATTAAACAACACAAATTTAAAATCATAAATATAATCATGCAGTAAAATAACCCAATAAATTATCTAGAAAAGCTTCTTTTCAGGATTTTAATTTAATTTCAAATAAAATCGAAATGACGAATCTATGACGAAAATACTTCAGTTTGACTATTTATTTACGGTCTTACAAACTAACATATATCGTCGGCTTAGAGTGTAAACCTGCTAACCACCAAATAGGTAACTTTACAGGAGAGACAAAAAACGTTCTTAAAAAAATAGAAATTAATTTTAAGAAATGGTTCTAATACAGTTGATGTATTTTTTTATTCTTTATAATATGCAATAAAAGAAGAGTTAGTAAATTTAGTATTTATTTATTAATTAACAAGTTTGTGACATGACAGGTTTTTATAATGCAGTAACATTTTTAATGAAGGACTTAGCAGTTTTTCACTCATAATATTAAGCTAATTATTTTTTTTAATTATAGTCAATTTTTCTAAATACATTTTATTAATATAGATTAACATAAAAATCGTAAAGGGATCGTTTTGATCGCCACCCTGGCAACAAATACTTTTTCTCTGTACTAGCACGACAGTATTGCAATTCCATCGCAATGACTCTGAAAATGTTCTAAGCTCCTGACGTTCTAATTCAAAGAGATTATTAGAAGGCTTAGTTTTAAGAGAATCTTAATCTTTGCTGTTTCTTTTAGAAACAGGTACTTGTTTATTTTTCCAATTCAAAACTGTTCATCTTCCGATCTCAAGAGTCTTCAGAAACATAGTTCTGCACATTGGTTGGTCTCGTTTTTCAAATAGTAAAACAAAGATTGTGCTCTTTTCGATTCTTTATCACTATTTGTTCTCCCCCTTGGTCTCTCAACAGGTAAGCATATCACAAGATTATTAATGTATATCTGCTTTTTTTTCTGACCAGCTCATACACCAAAATTATTTGAAAATATTCTGCCTATCTTCTTCTGTAAATGTGGAACATTTTAAAGATTCTTTTATAGTTTCTTTGCAATGGCATCTATTTTCCATTACTATAGGCTTCGTTGGTACTTCGTAATTACATTTTTCTTCTTCTTTTCTTCCATAATACTTTCTTCCATTTTCTCTCACCTTTCTGTTTCTTTTAGAAAACCAATTTGATTTTTGAATCTGAACACGTTTCTTTCTTTTCTTACTTTTCTCTGGGTAGTTTTCATAATCAGATTCCAAGTCAGATTCAATTTTATACGGAACTAAGCCTTTTTATATACTTTCATCTAATATAAGATCTTCTGTTTGATTAGATAGGTTTGAAAAACTAGGAATAATGCTATCTGTAACACCTGACAAAGAGTTGTTCTGGAAAGTAGGCTGCTCATCAGTTGTGGTAAAGTTAGACGAGGGCGAGTTTAAATGTAAAAACGAAATCACATTGCTATCTTCGAATTAAACTTCTTGTTCTCTATGAATATTGTTAAATTGATCATTATCAAAAAATAACATTAAATTATTAGGTGCAAGTATAACAGAATCATCCAGTATTTTCTCAGTTGAGATAGATGGTGAGAGACGGTTCCAATTAATAGGGTTGGTGTGCCTTGTATTTTAAACATTAATCTTTTTTGAGCAATATTATCAGATACTGTTTCAGATAAATATGTCCTATTCAAATTCAAAATTTTGAACGAACATTTTAGATGGTATCGGTTCTTTCTTTTTATCTTGTTCTTCTTTGCTTGTATTACTTAAGTCCAAGATTTTTTGGCCTCGCCAATGAATCCCTGAAGACATCTAAAAATTAAAGCAAAATTTAAATTCTTAGTTATTCTAATGTATAAAGCTAGATTTAGAAACCGTTTTTGCGTGAGTAAGCAACGAAAGGCCAAACATACAAAATTTAATATTTATAATATTAGTAGGATAGTTAAAAAACCACTTTTTTACCTTGAATATTATCTAAGTACTATATAAAGTGATAAAAATCTAGATATTAATCTAAATGCTTATAAATTGCTAAAAAGTTATTAATCAATTATAATGCATAATAACTGCTAAGTGAAATAATTCTGTAATTTACTTTACAGAAAAACTGCTAACTCCAAAGCAACTTTTTATTAGCAATATTTCTCATTGTCTGATTAAGTTTATACAAAATAACAATTACATAATACAAAAAATACGTACCTTTGCAATATCTCAATCCTCAAACCTCTGTTTGCGCCAGTAACACCGAATTGTTTAATTATTTGTAAGGGTACTCGAGCAGGCATCGCAAACTCTATACAAAATAGCGGTTAAGATGGAGTTAGCAGCACACTTTTTGACGCCATAGATTTGTCAGTTTTACTCATCACGCGTTTTTGTCAATTTAAAACTAAAATTGACAGTAGCTGTTTTACCTAGCTTGTGTATTTTTTTTTCTTTCGAATGGTATATAAAACGTAAAACAGTCAAAAATGGATTTAGCAGGATTACACTCTAAGCCGACGATATCTTTTTTTAACATTTTTATTTTGCTTAGACGTTATTAAAAAATTAGAAATACTTATCACCAAAAACTAATTATAAAAAGTAAATAATCTTAATAGTTTTATCATCACACGTTTGAGCATTTTTTTTTAATATCGGTATATATCAAAGCATTATTATTTTTAATTGTAAAACTAACGTTTTTAAGACAAGATTTTTTATGCATAGCACACTTAACACTTACAATGTTTCTCTCGCAAAAATAAAGTTGGTTGTTTTCAGGTGGAAAAAATATAATAAGCAGTAATTGTTGAATGAAACACTAGCATATATTGAATCATTTGG
Organism: Limnephilus marmoratus; assembly: GCA_917880885.1. NCBI lineage: Eukaryota > Metazoa > Arthropoda > Insecta > Trichoptera > Limnephilidae > Limnephilus > Limnephilus marmoratus. Next base: position 18,181,951 of record OU862921.1, on the reverse strand, counting down.
CGGGTACGAGATAAGCCGCCATAGCTCAGTGGTCAAGAGCAATCGACCGGCAATCGAGAGGACACGGGTTCAAGTCCCGTTGGCGTCATGTATCTTTTCTCGGAAGATTTTTCAATGTGGATGAGTGTTTCAGGCTGATAATTATTGCTTATAATAATTGTTACCCTTTGTGCTATGCATAAAAAATCTTGTCTTAAAAACGTTAGTTTTACAATTAAAAATAATAATTAATATTTGGCAAGTTTAAGTATTTCCCCAATAAATGAAGACATAATTTGTCTCGACGCCACCTAGCGAGGGACTTAACACTTACAATGTTTCTCTCGCAAAAATAAAGTTGGTTGTTTTCAGGTGGAAAAAATATAATAAGCAGTAATTGTTGAATGAAACACTAGCATATATTGAATCATTTGGCGGGTACGAGATAAGCCGCCATAGCTCAGTGGTCAAGAGCAATCGACCGGCAATCGAGAGGACACGGGTTCAAGTCCCGTTGGCGTCATGTATCTTTTCTCGGAAGATTTTTCAATGTGGATGAGTGTTTCAGGCTGATAATTATTGCTTATAATAATTATATCAAAGCAAATTCTTATTGAAATAAAACCGATGTATGTTTTGTGTTTTGCAGCAACTTTTTTGTCCTTATCTTTATATTTTTCTCTATTGCTTAAATTTGTAAGTATTTACTTTGATACAAATAGTTTGTAAAATTTTATAAGAAAAGCCCACTAGGGCGTGTAATAAATAAATAAATTAATTATTTAAAAATACTGGTCTTTCGACCAAATTTGAATTCTCGGCCGCTGGTTAATCGCCCTTCAGTGATATATTTTCCTGATGCTTGGGATAAGTGGAACAACGGCATCCTTAAATTATTTTAAGTTTTTGCGAAGTTGATTTTTTTAAATGAACGTAAATTTTTTTTTAATTAAACGAAGACAATATAAGCGAAAGTCAGTCGAAAATCTGAGAACAGAAAAAACAGAAAAAGATATTGACACCGCTGGGACTTGAACCCAGGATCTCTTGCTTTCCGGGCAAACGCGCTAACCACTGCGCCACCGTGCCGATATCCAATTCGGTCATTTTTAACTGTATCATACTTCGACTAAGAACCGCTCACATTATCTTCATTCTCTTAACGCATATATTATTGGCAACTATCTTTATGTATGATTGCAAGATTCAAACCCGAACTAAATGCTCTCTAGATAGTGTCTGGATAAATCTTTATCCATTTTATTTTCATTTGCGACATCTATTGACTTTTCTGCAAGTCTATGATGAATATTTTTATTTTTATTTTAACTTTATGAGTAAAACCTCAAATTGTAACTTCGTTTAATTAAATATTACAATTTGAGGTTTTACTCATAAAGTTAAAATAAAAAAAAAAAAAATAAAAAAAGTAAATTTTTTTGTTTTTGAAAACCGCATAACAGTACCAACTGTTCCCCACCGCTCGGAGTCAGTGAAACAATGGCATCCCCAGTTTGTGATATATTGTGAGGCTGAAAGTAGAGCGGAGAGGGAAAGGTGAAGGGGAACACGGCTAAAGCTATTTGAAGATACATTTCAATTCTGAATGGTGTTCTTAAACCAGGGCGATACCGAGAGTATCATCCACTCCAGAACGTGCCGCAAATATACCTTATATTATTTTAAAGAATTAAATTGTAAAATAATAATGACATTGTAAAATAACTTCAAATTTACTTTCGCACGCCGGAATTGCCCGCGATCTTCGGATTGCTATTATTCGAGGCCGTCATCTCATTAATCTTCTGGAGCTAGTGAGGCTATGGCATCTCCAATTGGGGTATGTTGCGAGGTTAAACAAAGTGGGGAAGAGAAGGAGATGCAGATGACGAAGGTGGGAGTACCTGGTTATTCAGATCTAGTTACAAAATACGGCTAAAAATGTTTTCACATAACGTTTTAATTCAGAAGCAGTGGCGGCCAGCTCTAAGGTGCGGAGGAGCGCCGCACTCCCAAAATTTCTGGTAATCTAAAAATTCCCAAAAGCCAAAAAAATATACTTATTTCCGACATGCCCCATCACAGTTCACAATATACACTCGGTTATAAAGCGTACATCGAATAGGTGCCTGCTGGATTGCGCGCGTAACAGGGCAGATTGTTGTGTGCCTATATTCAGGGTAGTGGTTTATTTTGCAAATCGATCACAAGAGTTCTTGCATAATTCTACAATAAGTCGAAATCGTAGTTAGGTTGAATGCTTTGCAAATTTTTCGAAGCCCGGGTGGCGATCGAAAAATTTCCACCACATCAAAAGGAACGGTTCGTTCTGTAGCATGTTAAACGAGAACATGTTTGTATCATATTATTATCCATATCGTGTCTTTATTTTAATATCTACTCTTTTTCATTATATGTTTCACTCAATTTCGACCAACACAGCATAACAACATAAACAATGCGGACGTTATGACAAGATATATTTGATTCGAGTTTCGGAGCGTGAGGAAGACTTTCGGATGTGTGAGAAACTGAACATTTTTAACTCGATTTTCATGCGAATGAGTATCTACATGCAAATTTCTGGATAAGTTTAAATTAAGGAATGAACTGTTATTGAATTTGAATTTACAATCGCGGCGACTTTACAAATGCTGATGGATCAATATTTATTTTACAACTGTTTTACACTAATGGAATATTATGGGATGCTTTTTCAGTGTGTTGTTCTTCACAATCCTTATGACGTCGGTTAAGATTGAGCAATATTGTTCAAATTTAAAAAGAATTTAATCTTTCTTAAGACATACAATTAATTCAGACCAGTGTATTGCATGCACCCAGAGACAATGGAGGATCGACCTAATTTACAAATAGGTAGGATTTTTTCATAATTGAATTTATTTTAATTAGAGTAGGTAGTAGGTCCAAGATTTATGGGTTATCTCTGTGGGATGTGTGGGGCACTCACCTCCCCACATCCTGGAATAAATATTTTTAATATTATTATTTTAGCGCACCACCGATTTTTCACGGAAGGTCAAGGCGATGCTGAGAATATCTTCCACTTTTACGGCAGTGAGGGAAGGTACCATTTGGGGAAGTAGAAGAATGCTGTTAACTTGTCAGTCTTTATTTGGATTAACTTATTAATTAATTTTGAATTATCTCACAAAATCGTGTGTATTAATTAATTTCAAATACAGGATGTAAAATCACGTTTCCGAAGGAATTTAACCGGCGTACCTGGGAGTACAAAAAGTTGACGTCATTTTGCTTTCCGATGATATTCGTGTTCTATTAAATACAAAAAAATGTTTTCAACCACATGATCGATCACGTCACGACCGATGCACGTCGCGATGGGATCACCTGATTCACACACCTTTCGTGCATTACCGTGCTGCTGGAGCGAGACGGAGTGCTTATCACGTTACCCGCTATGCTATTTATTTATTTATTTATTCACGCCCTTTTACGGGGCTTTTACACAAGTATGAAATTTACAAATTACACTATGATTAAATAATATATAAATACTATTTCTTTAACAAAGAAATATAATAGGTTTTTGCAACGCAATATATAGTATTTATTGTACATGACTGAACTGCCTCAGTAACAGTATTTTGTATTTGTTTAAAGATAAATTGAAGATGTCCACTGACTTGGTATAATTATTTCCCTCCATTAGTATTCTGGGCAAAGAGGAATACATATGGTAGTTAGTTCCAGAATTTCTGCACTGAAATAAATCCTGACTTCTGGTATTACGTAGTGGAATCCGGAAATTTATCAATTCTAGCAATATCGGACTATCAACTAAATCATTTAGAATTTTATATAGAAATACCAAGTCAGTGAAAATTCTTCTGTCGGACAATTTGAGCATATTCATATCATTTAAAATAGTGTTGTAGTTCAACATAATTGCTGGAATACCCATTTTAAAATTTAGAAAATGTAAGAATTTGTTTTGTATTCTTTCAACAGCTTGTACATGTATACTATAATGTGGATTCCAGACGGGAGAATTGTACTCAAGTTGACTTCTAACATAGGCAAAATATAACAGTTTAATACACTTTATATTGTTAAAATTTCTAGTTAGCCCAACATTTTTAAGACCTTATTAGAGATTTCTGTTATATGGTTAACAAATGAAAGATTTGGTTGAAAAGTGATGCCCAAGTCTTTGATTTGTGTTAATATCTCAAGTGTATTGTTATCAATGTTGTAATTAAAGATCACTGGATTTTTTATTCGAGAAAATCTAACCACTTGGCATTTTGAGATATTTAAGTAAAGTCTATTTTCATTACACCAAATGAACAATTTGTTGATATTATCTTGAAGAATGTTGCAGTGGTAAATATTTTGAATAATTCTAAACATTTTGAGGTCATCAGCAAAAAGTAAGAAAAATACATCATGAAATATTTTTGTTAGATCATTTATAAACAAGATAAATAAGATTGGGCCAAGGTGTTGTAATAAAATTGACTCTTTCCCCCCTTAATTATTTAATTAATTTTCTTTTCTTTAAAACGTGATCTTATTGCTTCTTTCTTTCTACATCGTTCGTAGACTTTGCTACGTAACCCCTGTACGTAGAGTTCGTCTCCCATTCGTATTCGTAGCCTTGTATCTCCACCGCTCAAGCCTCTTTCTCCTTCGTTCCTCTGGCAGAGCCTCGACACCCCTTTACGTAATACGTTTTTGGTATACGTGGCGAGCTGCTCTCAATTAATCAACTTGTAATTAACCCCCTAACGTTGTGTTATTTTTTGTTTTAAGGGTTTGATATGGTTAATCCAGTTTAATTAATAATTTGTTTGTGGTAAACCCTTTGTTCTTTTAGGTATGGCGTGTTACAATTCACTAGGGTTCGATTTACAATGACTGACTCTATCTAACTTGAAAATAACTAATTCTACCATTCGTGCAACTTCCTCCCCTATTAACGTCCGTTCTATACTTGTTTGTTGATGACTATTTCTTTTGAATTAACCCGCGTCATCCTCCCTAGTACCTAGTACATAAATATTCCTTTATACAGTGGGTTGGGAAGATCCTACCTTTAGTGTAATGCGGCGAATCCTCAGCTATCCTCGGGATGCTAACATATAAAATAATTTGACATTTGTACTCTATTTACGAATTTACAATCAAAATTCAATCATAACAGGCCCGGGATGCACCAATTCTACAGTCACAGTTGTAAGTGAAGTTTGTTAGTTAGTTTTGAGTTTGGGTAGGTATTTTTGGGAGATTATTAGGGATTGACATGAAACAAAATATGTCTTGCTACAATTGGGCTCCTCCATTTCCGCAACTGACTTGGTGAGGTTCAATTAAAACCGCCGGGTCAATCCCCAATTCCAACGCCTCCAGAGAATATTTTGATGGTCGCAAGCGACGAATGTAAAATCGACATGTTTTGCTTCCTGTCGGGAAAGGGTTTGATGTGTGTTTTTGGTTTGAAGGATGATAGTGGGAGTGTTCTCAACCAATACGCCGCTAAATTATAATGGTGATACTGCTACTGTTGTTTGATGAAATGCCATCTCATATCGCTTGATGTGAGGATCTGCTTCGATTTATGGTGTGGTAGCCGCCGTCCGGAAGTATTCAGGGATGCGTGGGTGGCACGAGGTTTTAGGTCGTGACATCCTCTAAGCTGAATTGATGATGATGATGATGAAGTCTTTCAGCATGTCAATGACTAGAGTCCCATTCACTCCTATAGCATTGAATCATGAACATTAAACCGAAGTGGATTAGACAACCGGCAATGTCAGGAGGTCGGTGGAGCCGCTCCCCCCTCTGATCTCGCGAAGTTTGAATTTAGTAAAGGTGGATTTTGATGTCATCGACCCTCGCCTCTGCAGTCACGCAGCTCCTCAACAGTCCCGTTCTCCGTCCAGCACACCGCCTCGAACCAGTAGAAATGATGCTTACGTTTTCCTAGGCACGTTATAAACATGCGTCTGCCTTCAGCCGCGGTGAACATCGGTATTTGATTTGAATGAAAATACCTCCCCTCGCATGACGGAAGCAGGCGTGACGGAGGTGGGCCTCCACGTAGCACGTAGCGTTCACGGACCTCCGCCCTACGATAGGTGATATCCCAAGCTCATCTCAAATATCAGCTCGGGGAAGGAATGTCAAGCTCGGCTTCCAGGGTGCTGGGTCCAGGAATGAATGGCACCGGGGCGTGAATCCAGTTCTATATCATCCATTCCTTACTTTCCCCCTCTACTCTTTAGTCCAAAGTACATTCCCAACCTGATGCTGGATGATGCCCTAATTCTAATTTTGGGGAAGATTATGAAAATTTATCCGGTTTCCGACAAAGAGCCGCCGATCGATTGCTAAAACAACTCCGTATGTCGTGTTCTCTTCGTTCCGCTGACAAGGTAGCTCCCCACGAGCGTAATCAAAGGGTAGTGCAGCCAACGCGAATTTCGTCACTTCTTTTCCTTCATTACAGAGGTAGCCCGGCCAGATCGTTATCTCCGTCCTGTATTTAATTGGCCTCCCGCGACAGCGACTCTTATCAGCTGATACCTCTGAAGGGGGCTAAAGGGGGGGATTATGGGCGCACGTCCTCTGCCTTCCAGACGTTCCCCAATGCCTTTATGACGATACATGTGATAGCATATACGTCGACATCATGAAAGGGCTCCTGCCTCGCTCTCAACTGCTTTAGGGCCGTTCAGAGACACAGGTTTCCAAGTCTCCATCAAAAAGGATTCCAATTTAATTGGACTAAGTTCCTATCGTCGCTTGCTTCGCCTCCACATTTGGGAAATAGTGTAGCCCACCGGCATCTCGTTCACTTCGCCCACAGATCATAACTGCATAAAGTGCAACCTATAATCATGAAATAGGGAAGCTTAACTCAAAATTATTCCAGCAATCGCCAGCTCCTCAACGCCGTAACTCATTCGGTTAAATTTGAAAGAAGGAAATTTGCTAAATAATAATAGCAGAGCGCTGACGGTCTCGTTCAATCGCGAATACTAAAGATTTGAGCTAAAATGTGAATTTCGAATAAAATATACCTAATCGTAAAGTACTATATACCTAATCGTGAAGTGCTATGCACACTTCCAAGAGCGCGTTTCAACGAAGTCGAAAGCTATCCTATGTAGGCCTCTACATAACAGTTTCTTGAGATTCCTAAAGTTTGAGGTAAAAGGTGTCGGTTTTTTTTATTTTGGGATTGAGGATTCTATTGTATAAAATTTGTTAATAACCATGCAATACATCTGTTTTCCAAACCGATATACCTAGTACGTACCTTGCCTAACAAATAACTTCAATTATCGAGTAAACTCCAAAGTATATTTGAGAATAGATATTCCTAATGTAATGTAATTTATTATATCCAACTAAACCCCTAGCTTTGTTTTTCTGATGTAATGTCTCGCAACACAATCGTAAGATACATAAATGACTATTGTCCGTTAAAATTAACAAAGCGTCCACAAAAGACACTCCCCTACAATCATTGCACCTCGGCGGCCCCATTATGGTTATTGGTTTGAAAACTTCTTTAACACCGTTGTGATTTGAAACTAGATGAAACGGAAACGAGCGACACTAAACACATCTATATGATTTATTATTTTTGTGAAACTTCTTTAGCACCGTTGTGAATTGAATCTAGATGAAACGGAAACGAGCGACTCTAAACACATCTATAGGATTTATTCTGCGAGTGACTGAGATACTAAAATCGGCCTCCTCTTTCTGAAGTGCTTCGTGGCCCATCGACCTCCCCTTCGTGCGGTGCTTCGTAGAATAAAATTGAACTAATTTTTTGCACTTGGTAACGATATTAAAATGAATAGACTCCACAATTAACGTATTAAATTCGTCAATCACCCGACGTTTAGTTTTCTGAAGGTTTCACCTCTACTGCATACGAATTGCACTCTGCTAGACAGGGAACCCGCCTAAAATCTAGTTACACAAAATTAATTATTAGCTATTGTCCGAAGAGTCAATAGAAGGAAGTCTGAAAAGATTTATGACTCTGACCCAACTTTAAAGTCCCATAGTATAAAACTTTTTTTTTTTTGTAAGTACATCTCCGAAAACCAATGAACTTGGGTGGATATTTTTCTGCAAGGCCCGCACTACATATGTAAATAATTTTGTAATAAAGTAATTTTTTGTTTCTAAAATGCTGACAGCTGTTTTTTTTTTAAATGAAAACTTCTTTTGCACCGTTGTGATTTGAAACTAGATGGAACGGAAACGAGCGACACTAACACATCTATAAGATTTATTATTTTTGTGAAACTTCTTTAATACCGTTGTGATTTGAATCTAGATGAAACGGGAACGAGCGACACTAAACACATCTATAAGATTTATTATTTCAGTGAAACTTCTTTAACACCGTTGTGATTTGAATCTATTCTGCAAGGTCCGCACTAAATATGTAAATACACTCACCCGAACTCTGCATGCCACACAATCCACTGAAAGCACTCTTGAAAACATAACCCATATCCACAAACCGCCATGCACTTTCGCAAAATACAAAACGCATGCAATTATTAGTTTCAAATTGCATCTGCCAAACACAAATCTCGCGCCGAGGATAAAATATCTCTGTCTTATGACTTTTCCTGTTTATAAAACTCAATTTTTTTTAATAAATTCTGCCAATAAAAATGAATTATTTCCCGTCTACACGCCCGAACTACTGTTATTATTCCCTATATAACTGCGACTCTGAAAATCCGTCCGTCCCCGAGACCGAATCTACCCTGACTGTCTCTTATTTAAAATTTGATTTATCCCTTTAAATTTTGTCAATAAATTAATTTGGCTTTGTTTTATGCGCCCTAACCACCGTTATTATTCGCTATATAACTGCGACTCCGAAAATCCGTCCGTACCCGAGACCGAATCTACCCTGACTTATGACTTATTTAAAATTTATTTATCCACGTAGTTCCAACCGCCCGCGCCCGTGATCTATTCCTGACTCCGAATCCGTCCCCGAGATCGAATCTACTCTCCCTCGCACTCTGATAACTAACTCTCCCTTATCTCAACCGAGCGCTAGAACGATATCTCCCTGACTCTTCGTAACGTATATTCCCCGACGGTATTTATTTAAAATTATCCGAGCAAGATTGACCGTTCACTTCCGCGACCTTTCCCTGACTGTCCTCTCAAAACCTCTCCCCTGATTTTCTGTATCTTAATTCTATCCCCCGTGTGTGGTATGGTTTCTCAGATTTTTTCAAATTTATTACCTTTTTCCAAAAATCCTTCAAATTCGTTAAATCTCATAGCGATAAATTTGACTTAAATCGACCAGCCTGTCAAATTTAATTACAATTTTTCGGAGAATTCTGACGTTATTCCGTGTTCGTTAGTTTTTGTTGCAGTTTCAGAACTTCAAAATAGTAATTTATTGGATGTACTTGAAAGCTAGAACACTTTCTAAACAGAGCCCTGTGACGTACTTAATGGACTCGACCCTAACATGTGGCACTGTTTTGTAAGAAATGTTACATTTCTTTCGTCTATTTTTTTGTGGCTTTTGCTGGGGTCGCCTGCGTAACCCATAAATTCATCCCTGTTCGGATATATAAATCATCCCTGCAGGTACTTGTGTTTTTGAAATTATTTTAAATTGTAGAGCGCCCTTAGAAAACGGCGCGGCACCATAGAAACCACCCAAGTATTATTATCATTACGGCGAGTTCATCACAGTCTCCCCTTTATGAAACAAAATATTTGTTGTAGGTGCAATTCCAAACTACAGCCACATATTTTGTTACAGAACTTTAGCAGTAGTCAGCCCGTTTGGACTCGCCTAAAATTATTGTCAAATTTTTTTGTTTCCAAAATTGTTATGACAAATGTTTCCCAATCCGGCCCTGTCTTGTCCTTCCCTCATACGGCCTTGCCTAATGGTTTTTTGTTGTTGTCGCAGCTACGGTCAATGTTCCTAGGGTCGCCTTCCCTTCTTCTAGGAATTTGGCTAGGTCCCGCGTCCTGTATTCAATTTACAATTTTGCAACCCGATTTTATAAAATCCACTAAATATCTTGTTTTCTATTTCGTTTCTTGCAGAACATTGTAATGTAAACAATTTATCGCGTTTTCTTTATTTTTATAGATATTTTGACTACTCGTTCGTCTTACGGATGTAAAAGCACACCCTATGTAAGACTACTACTTCTTACTAATTTATCCTCTTAAGGTTATTTTATTGGAGACGCACCCTAATAATTCGCCAAGAAGTCCCTCTCGAAATCTTCAATCGTCTTCCATCTGCTACAGTAGATTTTCGACCAACTTTTAGCCTCTGCCTTGAGACTCTCGCGGACCACCATTAACTTGTCCGTCCATCTCGTCCTCCTTGTATACTCCCGCAGGTCCTCCAGGAACGAGATCGGATGCTGATTCCCTCCTTTTCGTGGCGGGCTTCACCTGAGCCGGAAGCAATTCTACATTCTGGCGCCGATTCCCCGATCCCAGGAGCACTTCCGCCTCTCCCGCCTCCGGTCTCGCACTTCTAGCTGCCTTTCAATGGACTGTATCTTCTCCACTAGCGGTCCTAGCGCGTCTCGAATGATGCTGGTCACCTGCCCCAACCAAGCTCACCTGCAACGACGTCTCTTCCACGGTCTCAACTGCGGCGGTGACCTCCTCTCTTGCTGAAGGCCGCTCACGTCCTCTCCCTCTAGACACTGATCCTTCCATGGTTGATTAACACTTGAACTCACTAAACTTTAATTATTTCAGTAACTTCTCACCACTAGCACTTTAAGTTCAAAGAGTAAATGTATTTTTTTCTGTTCGTATCACTATTATTATTTATTTCGTACCATTTTTAAATTATCCTGTTGAACTTATTTCGTTTAAAACCTATAAATATTATTTAAATCACTGTTTTTTATTCATACTGTCACTCCCCTATTTTTTTCGAACGGTCTGTATGAATGCTTTTTTTTTCCTAGCCCGACGTTTACCTACTGATTATTTTTACCATTGTTATTATATTTTATCTAATATGAACACACCCAAACGTGTGGTTATTGGAAGTGACCTGCAGGTAAGCATGTTTATTTGTATCCATTTGTAAATAAACCATTAGAATAATGCATTGTAAAGCGCCGTCACCAAATTATCCAATTATTATTTTTAACCGACACCCGGTTTAATGACCTACTTAGTGTATCAATGGTCTCCCCTCAAAATGAAACCGACCTTTTATTTTCTATTGTGCTCATTCAAGCCGAACTGCACTATAAATCATGGGTAGACTTTCGCAAATGCATTTTTACGTCCCAAAACCAATGCCAGTCACCCGTCAGTATTATTATTGTCCGGTGAAACCTTTTTTTTTCGCATTCTTGTAATTCTCGTCTGCTGTTTTCTCTTATCTAATTTTAAGAGGCGCCCGGGTGAAGTTTCGCCCTCACATCTAAACTTGACACAATGGAAAGCATACTTTTAAAGCCCCTTCCTAGTCGGTGTGTCTCCCCTTAAACTTGTCCTTTCGGTTTCAAATTATGAATTGCACCACGAAAGCGCCTCGAGATCTAGTGTATTTTTTTCATAACATTCCGTTATTATACGAGTGTGACCGACCTCTCCTTTTGTTTGTTTGTGTTATTTTTTTCTCTGTTCTCCGTGTCTCTATTCACATATAGCGATCAGTGTTTATCTTATTTTTTTGTTACGGTTGTCCTAAATTTTACAATCACTGGGGATGTATCACCATAAATGTAGGTTTTTTTACTGATAAGAAATGCCAATTGTCTGCAGTAATCATTTTATTTCTCAAGATTCATGTGTTTTAAGCACGTAAATATTATTGTTCTCCTTTTTAACCTCGTGTTTAATTTAAATAAAATAGTTTGGATACGTTTCTTCCGTAAGCCGGGTTACACATGACGCCTGAATAGCCCAAATACCTATTTTTTTTTTTTTCTCTACGCCATACTATCTTTTGTGTCAAAATTGAATATTTACAACCTATTTCGTATCGTTATTATTTTGACTAATCGTCCGGCCTAAACCCGAATTCTACAACCGTTCAAACTTTGAAGGTTGACTAACTTCAATATTCTCACCACGGTGAATTGACATTGAATGTTCTTTATTGTAGGACTATCTCCCCTAATAATGTAACACCCTTTCTTACTGTTTCTTATCGAAGGTTGGATAACATTAACCCTTGGTTAATTTTGTTCAAATATTTATTGCCGTACGGCGCGTCTCCCCTAATAATATGATACCTTTATCCGGCGGCTAATTGAAGGTTGGATATCATCAGCCTACCCTTCCTATTTTTATCTGTTTAAACTAATGTAAACGCTATTGGACTAACTACTCTTGGTTGATTTTGTTCAAAAAAGTTTTTTTTTTTTTTTTTTGAATTGCGGCGCGTCTCCCCTAATAATATGAGACCTCTATCCTGTGGCTTATCGAAGGTTGAACATCATCAGCCTGCCCTTCCTATATTTGTCTGGTTAAGCTAATGTAAACATTATTGTTTCAAATTCCTCTGCTAAACATCTATTGTCCTAGTAATTACTTTGTATTTCTTTATTGTTGTTTTCAGTCATTCTCGATGACAACCGAACCGTAATACCTACTGTATTATTTTTTTTCTATTTTTGTGAATGTCATTGTTTAAAACCCCAGTAAAATGCAACACTTTTTAAAACCATACCTCCTGGTCACTTAGCAATACTGTAATAAAATGGACTCTTACCCCCCTCTGATCTCGCGAAGTTTGAATTTAGTAAAGGTGGATTTTGATGTCATCGACCCTCGCCTCTGCAGTCACGCAGCTCCTCAACAGTCCCGTTCTCCGTCCAGCACACCGCCTCGAACCAGTAGAAATGATGCTTACGTTTTCCTAGGCACGTTATAAACATGCGTCTGCCTTCAGCCGCGGTGAACATCGGTATTTGATTTGAATGAAAATACCTCCCCTCGCATGACGGAAGCAGGCGTGACGGAGGTGGGCCTCCACGTAGCACGTAGCGTTCACGGACCTCCGCCCTACGATAGGTGATATCCCAAGCTCATCTCAAATATCAGCTCGGGGAAGGAATGTCAAGCTCGGCTTCCAGGGTGCTGGGTCCAGGAATGAATGGCACCGGGGCGTGAATCCAGTTCTATATCATCCATTCCTTACTTTCCCCCTCTACTCTTTAGTCCAAAGTACATTCCCAACCTGATGCTGGATGATGCCCTAATTCTAATTTTGGGGAAGATTATGAAAATTTATCCGGTTTCCGACAAAGAGCCGCCGATCGATTGCTAAAACAACTCCGTATGTCGTGTTCTCTTCGTTCCGCTGACAAGGTAGCTCCCCACGAGCGTAATCAAAGGGTAGTGCAGCCAACGCGAATTTCGTCACTTCTTTTCCTTCATTACAGAGGTAGCCCGGCCAGATCGTTATCTCCGTCCTGTATTTAATTGGCCTCCCGCGACAGCGACTCTTATCAGCTGATACCTCTGAAGGGGGCTAAAGGGGGGGATTATGGGCGCACGTCCTCTGCCTTCCAGACGTTCCCCAATGCCTTTATGACGATACATGTGATAGCATATACGTCGACATCATGAAAGGGCTCCTGCCTCGCTCTCAACTGCTTTAGGGCCGTTCAGAGACACAGGTTTCCAAGTCTCCATCACAAAGGATTCCAATTTAATTGGACTAAGTTCCTATCGTCGCTTGCTTCGCCTCCACATTTGGGAAATAGTGTAGCCCACCGGCATCTCGTTCACTTCGCCCACAGATCATAACTGCATAAAGTGCAACCTATAATCATGAAATAGGGAAGCTTAACTCAAAATTATTCCAGCAATCGCCAGCTCCTCAACGCCGTAACTCATTCGGTTAAATTTGAAAGAAGGAAATTTGCTAAATAATAATAGCAGAGCGCTGACGGTCTCGTTCAATCGCGAATACTAAAGATTTGAGCTAAAATGTGAATTTCGAATAAAATATACCTAATCGTAAAGTACTATATACCTAATCGTGAAGTGCTATGCACACTTCCAAGAGCGCGTTTCAACGAAGTCGAAAGCTATCCTATGTAGGCCTCTACATAACAGTTTCTTGAGATTCCTAAAGTTTGAGGTAAAAGGTGTCGGTTTTTTTTATTTTGGGATTGAGGATTCTATTGTATAAAATTTGTTAATAACCATGCAATACATCTGTTTTCCAAACCGATATACCTAGTACGTACCTTGCCTAACAAATAACTTCAATTATCGAGTAAACTCCAAAGTATATTTGAGAATAGATATTCCTAATGTAATGTAATTTATTATATCCAACTAAACCCCTAGCTTTGTTTTTCTGATGTAATGTCTCGCAACACAATCGTAAGATACATAAATGACTATTGTCCGTTAAAATTAACAAAGCGTCCACAAAAGACACTCCCCTACAATCATTGCACCTCGGCGGCCCCATTATGGTTATTGGTTTGAAAACTTCTTTAACACCGTTGTGATTTGAAACTAGATGAAACGGAAACGAGCGACACTAAACACATCTATATGATTTATTATTTTTGTGAAACTTCTTTAGCACCGTTGTGAATTGAATCTAGATGAAACGGAAACGAGCGACTCTAAACACATCTATAGGATTTATTCTGCGAGTGACTGAGATACTAAAATCGGCCTCCTCTTTCTGAAGTGCTTCGTGGCCCATCGACCTCCCCTTCGTGCGGTGCTTCGTAGAATAAAATTGAACTAATTTTTTGCACTTGGTAACGATATTAAAATGAATAGACTCCACAATTAACGTATTAAATTCGTCAATCACCCGACGTTTAGTTTTCTGAAGGTTTCACCTCTACTGCATACGAATTGCACTCTGCTAGACAGGGAACCCGCCTAAAATCTAGTTACACAAAATTAATTATTAGCTATTGTCCGAAGAGTCAATAGAAGGAAGTCTGAAAAGATTTATGACTCTGACCCAACTTTAAAGTCCCATAGTATAACCCTTTTTTTTTTTTGTAAGTACATCTCCGAAAACCAATGAACTTGGGTGGATATTTTTCTGCAAGGCCCGCACTACATATGTAAATAATTTTGTAATAAAGTAATTTTTTGTTTCTAAAATGCTGACAGCTGTTTTTTTTTTAAATGAAAACTTCTTTTGCACCGTTGTGATTTGAAACTAGATGGAACGGAAACGAGCGACACTAACACATCTATAAGATTTATTATTTTTGTGAAACTTCTTTAATACCGTTGTGATTTGAATCTAGATGAAACGGGAACGAGCGACACTAAACACATCTATAAGATTTATTATTTCAGTGAAACTTCTTTAACACCGTTGTGATTTGAATCTATTCTGCAAGGTCCGCACTAAATATGTAAATACACTCACCCGAACTCTGCATGCCACACAATCCACTGAAAGCACTCTTGAAAACATAACCCATATCCACAAACCGCCATGCACTTTCGCAAAATACAAAACGCATGCAATTATTAGTTTCAAATTGCATCTGCCAAACACAAATCTCGCGCCGAGGATAAAATATCTCTGTCTTATGACTTTTCCTGTTTATAAAACTCAATTTTTTTTAATAAATTCTGCCAATAAAAATGAATTATTTCCCGTCTACACGCCCGAACTACTGTTATTATTCCCTATATAACTGCGACTCTGAAAATCCGTCCGTCCCCGAGACCGAATCTACCCTGACTGTCTCTTATTTAAAATTTGATTTATCCCTTTAAATTTTGTCAATAAATTAAT
The DNA here is from genome assembly GCA_917880885.1 of Limnephilus marmoratus. NCBI lineage: Eukaryota > Metazoa > Arthropoda > Insecta > Trichoptera > Limnephilidae > Limnephilus > Limnephilus marmoratus. The sequence continues at coordinate 18,166,188 of OU862921.1, read as the reverse complement.
TTGGCTTTGTTTTATGCGCCCTAACCACCGTTATTATTCGCTATATAACTGCGACTCCGAAAATCCGTCCGTACCCGAGACCGAATCTACCCTGACTTATGACTTATTTAAAATTTATTTATCCACGTAGTTCCAACCGCCCGCGCCCGTGATCTATTCCTGACTCCGAATCCGTCCCCGAGATCGAATCTACTCTCCCTCGCACTCTGATAACTAACTCTCCCTTATCTCAACCGAGCGCTAGAACGATATCTCCCTGACTCTTCGTAACGTATATTCCCCGACGGTATTTATTTAAAATTATCCGAGCAAGATTGACCGTTCACTTCCGCGACCTTTCCCTGACTGTCCTCTCAAAACCTCTCCCCTGATTTTCTGTATCTTAATTCTATCCCCCGTGTGTGGTATGGTTTCTCAGATTTTTTCAAATTTATTACCTTTTTCCAAAAATCCTTCAAATTCGTTAAATCTCATAGCGATAAATTTGACTTAAATCGACCAGCCTGTCAAATTTAATTACAATTTTTCGGAGAATTCTGACGTTATTCCGTGTTCGTTAGTTTTTGTTGCAGTTTCAGAACTTCAAAATAGTAATTTATTGGATGTACTTGAAAGCTAGAACACTTTCTAAACAGAGCCCTGTGACGTACTTAATGGACTCGACCCTAACATGTGGCACTGTTTTGTAAGAAATGTTACATTTCTTTCGTCTATTTTTTTGTGGCTTTTGCTGGGGTCGCCTGCGTAACCCATAAATTCATCCCTGTTCGGATATATAAATCATCCCTGCAGGTACTTGTGTTTTTGAAATTATTTTAAATTGTAGAGCGCCCTTAGAAAACGGCGCGGCACCATAGAAACCACCCAAGTATTATTATCATTACGGCGAGTTCATCACAGTGTGAACCCTGTGGAACTCCACTTGTTGCATAAATTTTTTCCGACAGGGAGGATTTTATTCTGACAATTTGTTGTCTTCCAGTAAGATAACTTTCAAACCAGTTTAATATATTACCACGTATACCATGTTTTTCTAATTTCCAAATGAGAATTTTATGGGAAACTGAATCAAAAGCTTTACTAAAATCAGTATAGACAGAGTCTACTTGTTTTTTTTCTTTAAAAGCATTGGTTATAAAACTTTCATAAATAATTAAGTTTGATAGAGTACTTCTACCTGGCATAAATCCAAACTGGTAAGGTGATATCACAGGTTTTATTTGTGTAAAAAGTTTGTCAAGTATTAGGCTTTCAAAGAGTTTCGGTATGGTGGATTGAATGCATATTGGTCTGTAATTAGAAATATCACTTTTATCGCCCTTTTTGAAAATTGGAGTCAAATAACTAACTTTGCACTTATCGGGAAAAAATCCACTTTGATACATTCTTTGATAAATATTGTAGGTATATTATCTGGTCCCGCAGATTTGTGGATATCTAACGATTTAACTTTAGTAATTATATCAGAGAGACTTATGGTGCAATATCAAGAGTTTCATCTAGAGTTGTTGTTGGAACAGGAGCATTGCTTGAGTCTGTTGAATAAACACTTTTAAAAAAATTTGCAAACAAGTTAACAATACCATCAGTATTATTGCTATGGCTGCCATTTAGGTGCATAATACTAGGGAAATCAGAATCATCTTCTTTAAGAGATTTCGAATATTTCCAAAAATAACCAACATTATTTATTACGGAGTTTTGAATTTCATTTATATAGTTACGGTAGCAGGTCATATACATTTTTTTTACATGAAATTCTTAAATCTTTGAATTCAATGTAATCAGAACTTTTTTGATATAATTTATATTCTTTATGTTTAAGTTTTTTAGTGATAAGTAGATTTATAAGTTCTTTGGAGTACCATTTTGGATAGGTGCTTGGCTTACATATCTTGGTTGGAATATACATGTTAATAGCCATACTATACTATCTATACTCCACTACTCAGTTGCGATGTGTGATGGAAAAATATTTTCATTATCATTTTTTACTATAAATATTCACAGGTTAAAATCCTTCGGGTACGCGCTGTAACACCCTGTATAAGTATAATCACATTGAATAAACGTATTTTTCAATAGCTTCTTAATTTTATTGAAAGAATCGTATAGATATTACAATAAAAATAAAAATAAAGTAAGTTTAGCTTCACGTTAAGGTGAAATCGGCTTGGAAGAATGTCTGGAAAGATTTATTTATCAGATACAAGATACGTGTCTTTTTTCTTTTGGCATAATAAAAATCTATTTTAGTCCTCATTTCTTATAATGATAACGGAGGCTCCGTGACTCATTTCTTATAATGATAACGGTTTCTCCGGTTTTTGGCAAAATTTGCTATATTTTCTTATAATATTTAACCCACTGGCACTGGCTCAATCAAGATGGGATGTTAAGGCCTCGTCAAACAGAACGCGTAATTTACGCAGCGTATGGCGTAAAATACGCCCGAACGCCGCGTTGTGTTGTACTGAACTTGTCTGAACCGGTCAAACAGAGCGAGCGCGTACCAGTACGCTACGCTCTAGCGCGGCGTTAGGACGTCGCGTTGTATTTTTTTACAAGATTTTATTTTACGCCGGGCGTTCTTGCTCGACGCTCTGCCGTACGCTCTGCTGTACGCTCTGCTGTTCGCCGAAGCCGTTCATACAGAAAGTACGCGGCGTAATTTACGCCGTCTGTTTGACGAGGCCTTTAACTATCTCTGGAACAGGGGATAAGTACCCCACTGATCTGGTTACTAAACTCTTAAACCGTCACATTATCACAAATCAAATCATGCAGCGTTTAATTTGGAATAGGCCACTGTGGACAAATCGTGTGGACAGATTTTTTTATTAAGATTACGGAAATGTTAAAAAAACTTTTTTTTTATAAATAAATCCATTATTTGGGCTTGTGACGCCACAACATGTTACTATTACTTTTTTAAAATTCCACACTGATTATTTTTTTATATGGCAACACTTTGATTTCAGGCGAATTTTTTAATTTGAAATTTAACGTTCAAACTAGATTTATTGTTTGTTCTCTGCTAACTTATCATTTAGTTTGACTTTTTGACAGATTTTATGAAGAGAACCTCGTACATTTTATGCTATCTGTACGTGATTTAGAGGTAAAATGGTAATGGTGCTGATTTTAACAAAATTAAATTCTATAATATTCTTATTATTATTATAATTTACAAGTACAAGTATATTACATTGGATTTAGTAATATGAACGTTGAACATTATAATGATTTATGTTCAATAAGATGGATCAAGGAAAAAAATATTTATGAGATGTAATATTTTTGGTATGCCTCGTTATTCCCCTATGCCATTCGTGTGGATGTATCTGAGAATAACGAGGCATACCAAAAATATTACATCTCATAAATATTTTTTTCCTTGATCCATTTTATCTATCTATCTTCTATCTATCTTCTATCTATCTATCTATCTATCTATATAAATAAAAATGAATCGCCGAAATGTATGTACGCGCATAACTTTCGAACGAGTGCACCAAATTGGATAATTCTTTTTTTTGTGTGTTCGATATTGTCAGGACAAGGTTTGTATAATACTTCCGGTGAGCTCTGGCGTTATGAATTTTGTATTAAAAAAATTGCTATTGGTGGCACGTGAGCTGTTTGAAAACTGAATCTTTGGAATGCGGGAGGGGAAAAGGGGGAGGGGAAGTCGGGTAGGAGGTTAGCGGGAGGGGGGAAGGGGAACTCGGGAGGGGAGTTCTCAGGAGAACTCAGGAGAAGAAGGGGAGGCGGAAGGGGAACGGAACGAATGGGAAAAGACACGCAGGGAGAAACAATTTCTTTGTTAAATGACATAGCAACGCATGCCGGGTACCAGCTAGTTGAACATAAATCATTATAATGTTCAACGTCCATATTACTAAATCCAATGTAATATACTTGTTCTTGTAAATTATAATAATAATAAGAATATTATAGAATTTGATTTTGTTAAAATCAGCACCACTACCATTTTACCTCTAAATCACGCACAGATCAGAGGTAATTTTTTAAAAATGATTTTCGGCTGTGTGATTATCGTTTTTTCGCACCCATAACATTATGTCCCGTCTTTCCGGTTTATAAAAAATGGTCCGATTTATCGGATTGAAATTTTCAAAAAAATCGACAGGGTTTCAAAAATACGATTAAAAAAAATACAGGATGTCTTAGAATATTGAATATTGAACAACACGGGCATGTGCCTAGTGTGATGGCCAAAAAATTATCCATTTACTGTAATGTATAAACTTTACTGAATAAAGAACATTAAAAAAAATATATATTATTTAGATTTAAAAAAAAATGTGATGCAAGTGGCCTATTGCTGGCCTTTCACCAGAGCGAATCTGATACCACCGTGACTACTATAAACAAAAGGAAATTATCTTCAAATGGGTTTAAATATGGATAGTTTTAAAATGATCTCATTCCATCACCCGCTCTTCTCTTTCTGTTTACTCTGTCCACTACACCATGTAGTCAAATCGGGGATGCCAAAGTCCCACTGATGTCTCAATTTTATCACTTTATAAAATCATTAACCTCAAAACAGGCTTGTCTTAGTGAGATTAAAACTTGAATTATAAACAGCAATACACACTATATAAATAAACAACAAACAAACTGATTACGTCAATTGGTTTCTGTGTGGTGTTTACATAAAATATCACTTGAATGTTAATTAATATTCACAAACGTTAGTTTTTAGAATAAATCTTTGGTGTGGAAATTCAATAAGATCGATAAAACTCGAACCCTCCAGCTTTTTATGAATAGTGCAATATCCAGTATAATGATTTTCTTTACACATTCCCCGAATTGCTTCACTTAAAATAAATATTCTTTATTCTTGAAGGACCAATCTTCTCCGGCCATTGACGTAAAGTTTAATAGAAGGGTCATGACTCAAAGAAAAACTGAATATTTTAGACCCATACTGATACAGGTTTGAATAATTGTAGTAATTAGGATAACGTAAGATGTAAGGAGTGGTTATTCATAAATTGTGGGAGAGGTGGCAAGGTAGGGAAAGGCGAGAGGCGAGAGGCGAGAAGCAAGAAGCGAGAAGTGAGAAGTATGAAATAAGTTTTTAATATTTTGGGAGGGGGTTATGGGTATCGCCCCCCCAGGAATCATTTATTGGATAACCAACACCTCTGTCATCGATCGCTCCAAGTGGTTCGCTACGTTCGGTGACTTAGCAAGGGTGCCCGGGTTTATAGGGTGAGATTTGTTCAGGTATTGGCAGCTGATGCGTCTGTCCACCTGCTACGTAGCGGGCTGGATCGAGAAAGACGAGAAAGGAAGGTTTTTTGACCTCTCCATCCAGAATCCCTTGACTCATCGCCTAGCACCGCAGTTCGAGGGATGGATTGCACACTCTGTTCGTCACTCCTGGATACACTGATCCCCAGGTTCCTACCCTCCCCTTAACCCTCATTTCCTGAGATGACATAGGCCCTGAAGGAAAATAATTTCCTCAGTGCCTCCTGTATGGATCTAATGTAAAAAGAAGTAAGAATACCGATTTTGTACTGTGGTGCAATATACGGATACATACCATTTAACCTATTAACACAAAAATCACCATACCTCTAAGGGTTGGCCATTTAATACAGCCTTTTGATGTGTTCATTTTCGGAACCATAAAGCCCCATCTTTAGTTTTCTTTACCACTAACTGCACCATAAATTCTCAAAAAATCTTTGTCGTTCGCTTTCTCTCGGAATCGTATTTCATTAGAATCGTTTTTCCCTGTTTTGTTTCTTTCTGAGAATGTCCGCCTTATTGTATGTAGTAATGGATTCTAGCTCATTTTTTCTTTTTGAAAAATAATATACATCTCGGGAAATTCGCAGCATAGAATTTTTCTTTTCAGGAACTTAAACAAGCTCATGAATGGATAAAAAAATCAAATAAAACTTTATAAATATATATTAAATAAAGCTTCACAAATACTCCAGATATAAGATAAGACAGAAAACGAGGTTATACGTCGCATTTTTCTAAACGTTTAGTCGATTATTAAATATCTAAATACGTACCATTGAAAATGTTTTAATTTTATTGTAAGATTGGAAAAACCATCAATATCGCGCTGATGTCCTCGTAGATTCAGATTTGAAATGTTGCTCTGCATGGTTGCAGATTTGAAAGTTGGCTTTAGTTAATTCTAATAACAAGATCAGACCATTCATTTTCATAATATTTCCATTTGGTTATCAATTGAATAGTCAGCACAATTGAAGTTTTGTTCAGTTCTAAAATGTTTTCCGTTTGCAAAATAGTCAATCGAGCAACCACAAGTGGTCAGCAAGTTGAACAAGATTGATCTGCAAATAATGTCAACCCTAAGACCTAACCACGTACCCATTGATCTTGGTATACTGCAGTCAAAAAAATAGTACCACGTCTAATAAATGTGTTTTGATAACCCAAAATTGAAACCCCCCATCGAAATTCAAGATGACTTGTTACAGTTACCTAGTTTATCTTTAGAGACGAGGCTCTTATTTATATGTAAATATTTGGGAAATAAACATTTGAAATTATCATATTATGCCATTTTTACATTATACCGAATATACAATCAATTATAGATTTTCTCCAAATTGTGAAATTGCTTAAATACATTAATTTGCCCAATAATTTTATTTTACATTTATATGAAAATATGCTCTTTTGGCCGTCTTTCAAACTGTTTTCAAAATGCTTTCAGTTTAAGTCTCGTACATTTTCAACCCAATGCAGAAGAGACTCCGAGGTAGCTGGGAAATTATGAACCTTTAGCACAAATAAAAACAAACCTCGTAATATAAAATCAAATGAAAATTTAATGTGTTTTTGTGAGAGTAGCAAATCTTAATTTTCGACTTATTTATACCCTTTATCTGGAACCTAAATATCGTGGAACTTTTAAAAGAATTTCGTTAGTATATTTTTTAGCAAAGTTAAGTTGAAATATTTTTAAAACCCCTGGGAAATGGGAGGTTGTAAAAATAATGGGAGAGAAAATTTAACGTGTCTTACCACAAAAAATTCTCCACAAAATTATTATAATGTTCATGGATATTATTTGGATCTTTTGTGCAGGTTACATCTACTTGGAATGAATCCAAAACTGGTCGCAAGTGAATTTAATGAAAACTTTTCACAGTTGCGTCAGTAATATTTTATATTTAGTATTATCGTATTCTCGAAGACAAAGTCCATATTCCAACTGGAAAACAATATGCTTTATGTTTATCCTTACATTACCCGGCAAACCCGGAGAACCGAATTAATTAAGATTTCGATTTTAATGTGTGTATAATGTGTTTTTACAAAATAATTTGTAATTAAAAACTTGAAGGAAGTTACATTAAATGTGTCAAACATACAATGTGTCAAGTATAAATGTGTCAAATATGCAGTGTGTCAAATATATAATGTGTCAAATATAAAATGTGTCTTATATACAATTTGATAAATTCGATGGTTCCTGCCTATTCTGTTTGACAGACTGCAGTGGTCCCACGACTCTCATGCACACGGTATACGTAATTTACTCATACTCCCCAAACCTAAAACTGCTGTATTTGAGCGTAGTTTCAGCTATTCGTCAACAAAACTTTGGAATGATATACCACTGTCCATTCGAATATCGACAACGTTGCGGTGCTTCAAGAACCTCTGCGGCGAATGGTTGCTGACTGCACAGTAACCAGTACGACATATTAATTGACCAACTTTAAAATTAAAGGAAAACACTGTTGTGTTTTTGATTGGATTATATTATTTATTTTAAACTTTAACATAATACTAATATTATTTGCTTCAATTTGAATTTTGATTTAGGTTCATGTTTCGATAGCTGATTGGAAGCCTGTTACTTTCTCCCGCGGAGTTCGGAATCTCCACCTATCACTGTTGGAATGGAAAAAGGGATGAAGGGGAAAAAATGGGATGTCCACCGAAAACAAGATGAAATCCTACCTTGCTGATGACGTCCTGGGTCCCACACTTCATGCACTCGAGATAACTCGCGGTTGAAAGCATATATTTTGCGCGGATCCGGGTTTTGACTATAAGCGACGAGACACCAAAGTATTTGGGCTGCCGTCCGCGCGGTGTTGAAATTGTACTGATTTCACGGTCAGGAATCACTCTTGAACCGGTGACAATAGCAAGATGGATGTAACAGGATAGGTAGGTAAGACGGGAGGGATAGATGGGAATAGGTACAGATTTGCCCGAACATATACCGCCCGCCAAAAATACCATTTTTCCAACACCCATCGAAACTGGCCAAGAAACCTACTCCTAACATTTAAAAGAATATGAAAAGAAACCTACTCCTTACAAACTAGGTGCACGTGAAACTAAAGACTATACGTGCAGAATGTAATGAAAAAATAATAACTCGAAAGACATAACTAAAACAAAAGATAGCTGAATCGCAATCAATGCGAAACCATCGAAGGCATAAAAAACAAAACAAAAAATATATGAACCTATTCCAATATTCATATAAAAAAAAAGAAAAAACGTTGCTATCTCATTCTACAGGTAAAAGACAAAGCTTTGCCACAGGCCGTAGATATATACCATCGCTGGTTTGTACTGAGGCTAATCGTACGACCCCGTCAGAGCCCGGTTTCACCTCCCTTATCCTGCCGAGCGGCCATTTCAATGGAGGACTCCTAGTATCTTTGATGACCACTAGGTCATTTACTTGAAGGTTACGGGTAGCCTTATACCATTTGACTCGATTTTGTAACGCTTGTAAATATTCTGTATTCCAGCGCTGCCAAAAATGTTGTGTCATTTTCTTTAAATGTTCCCACCGATTGAGACGATTTATCTTAACCTCTGAATAGTTATATTCTGGAATCGAAATTAACGGTTCTCCAATTAAAAAGTGACCTGGAGTAAGGGCCTGAATGTCCTCAGGGTCTGAGGTTAGAGGACAGAGGGGACGAGAATTTAGTATGGCTTCTATTTTATGTAATATAGTTGTAAATTCCTCAAACGTCAATGAAGTGTCCCCTATTACTCGTTTTAAATGATTTTTAACGACTCGAATGTTCCCTTCCCATAGTCCTCCGAAGTGAGGACTAGAGGGAGGGTTGAAGTTCCACACTATTCCCTTTTCTGAACATGTACGCATGACTTGTTCATCATTACGACAACTATTTAAAAAAATTTGTGTTCCAATCAAATGGCGTTTCGCCCCAACAAAGTTCGTACCGCAATCCGAATAAATGGCCTGACAAATACCCCGTCGTGAAACAAACCTATCGAGGGTAGCGATGAAAGCGTCAGACGAGAGATCTGAGAGAACCTCGAGATGAATCGCCTTCGTTGCCATGCAAACAAAAATCGCAAAGTAAGCCTTGTATGTCTTAGCACCTCTGCGTTTTCCTTCCTTTAAGACGTATGGGCCGGCCAAATCCACCCCCACCCGATTGAATACGCGGTTCGGTGTGACACGCACTTCTGGCAGACTGGCCATGAGAGGATTTTGCGGGGACGCTCGCAATCTCGCGCATCTCACACATTTGGACACCATTTTCTTGATTTTATTACGTGCCGACACAATCCAATAATTTTGCTGAATCAGGAATTGCAGAGTTCGTGAACCAGCGTGTAGATAGGCCTTATGGTAATAAGATATTAACAGTTCCGCAATCTTACTGTTTTTTGCCAAGATTATTGGGAACTTAGTATTATATTTTAAATGAGAGTTGCGGAGCCGCCCGCCAACGCGAAGTATGTTTTCGTGGTCAATAAACACATTTAATTTTTGAAATGCCACTGAGTTGACCGCATCATTTTGCAGCATTCTGAATTCCTCGGGAAAATGAAACTGCTGATCGCATTTAACTATTAGGGTGACCGCGCGATTTATTTCTGCGCTGGTCAGAATTCCAGATCTACGAGCATCCTTGGTCTGTTGCTGCGTATTGTAAATAAACCTAAGCGACCAAGCGACCACATTCCGAAGACGGTTCCAAGAAGAAAATCGGAAAAATTGTAGGCCCTCATAGTAATCAAGCGGCCTGTGAACTGTTGAGACGTGGGATTTTACTTCCGGTAGCTCTTCAACCTTTAATTTTTCCGGTAAAGACAATGGCCACTTCTGACTTGGCTGAGCCAACCAAGGCGGCCCTTGAAACCACAATTTGTTGTCTATTATTTGCGATGGACATAAACCGCGAGAAGCAAAATCGGCTGGATTTTCCTTTGACGCAACGTGGTACCACTTTGCGTCCTCGATTTCATCAATAATTTTGATAACACGGTTCGCGACAAAAGTTTTCAAAGTATGAGGGGGTGTCTTTATCCATGATAAAACTATGGTGGAGTCGGAAAACAATATTATTTCTGTAATTTTCACGAGAGTTTCTATAGACGACTTCGTCATTTTTACAAGCTTTGAAAGTAGGTAAGCTCCCATAAGCTCGAGACGTGGTATTGATAATATTTTCAGCGGTGCAACTTTAGATTTACTCGTAAGTAATGTAATTTGAGGCTGTGCTTCGTTCGTAACCAAATATATGCACGCCGCGTAACCTAATTCGCTCGCATCTGAAAATCCTACTAAAGTACAATTTGAGTTTTTTATTGTACCGCAATGTCTCGGTATTTGTAAATAACATAACCTAGGTAATTCATCCAAGAAATTTTCCCATAAATTAACAATATTTTCCGGGAGGGAGTCGTCCCAACCTAGCTTTAATTTCCATAGCTCCTGTAGAAGGCATTTCACCTTAAAAACAACAGGTGTTATTAATCCAATGGGATCAAAAATGCGTGCAACACAGCTCAGTATTGCACGTTTTGTAAAAACCTTTTCTTTTTCTTCTACCGAGTACGAAAATGTATCCTTATCAGGATTCCAAATTAAACCTAAAATTTTCAACGAGAAAGATGTTCCATCATCAAATGCAACTTTACCACTCGTGTGGCTCCGGTGCTCAATTGGAATGTTATTTAAAACTGACTGCGAATTGCTCATCCATTTTCTCAATTGAAAGCCTCCTTTTGTAAGGAGTTCTTTTAGCTCCGTCTGCAGCTGAGCGGCGCTTTCCGGTTCCCATTCACCGGTAACGATGTCGTCCACGTATGTGTCCGACAACAGTGCTTTAGAAGCCTTTGGAAATCGAGTACCTTCATCCTTCACCAGTTCATGTAAAGTTCTTATGGCCAAATAGGGCGAAGAAGTCACCCCGAATGTGACAGTACCAAGTATATATTGCCCTACCGGCTGTAACGGTGAAGATCGCCAGAGAATCCTTTGAAAATTTGTATCTTCTTCTCTCAAACGAATTTGTAGAAACATTTTTTGTATATCCGTAGTGAGTACTATCGGGTATACACGGAATTTTAAAAGAATGTGACTTATTTCATTTTGTAATTTTGGACCCGAATATAAACAATCGTTTAGCGAAATTTGTTTATCAGATTTACATGAGGCGTCAAAGACCACCCGAATTTTAATATCATTTCCTATTTTTTGAACAACCGCATGATGTGGAATGTAATAAGTATTCGGTATCTCAGTCGATGGAGAAACTCTTGTCATGAAGCCTTGCTGTAAGAAATCATCCATATATTTACAGTAATGGGCTGCCAATGTTGGATTTAATGACAAGCGTTTTTCAAGATTATAAAATCTCTTAAGGGCGATATCATATGTACTTCCGATATCCACATGATCTCTGTTCTTGAAAGGTAGTGCCACGATATACCTGCCGCACACTTCCCGGTTGACTGTTGATTGAAATATGGTTTCGCATTCATTATCTTCCTTACTTTGAATAATTTCGTTAGAAACCTCTTCAATTTCCCAGAAACGACTTACCACGTGGTTTAAGTCACTATTTTCAACCGCAGTTAACGCTGACGTCACAACGGTTTGTGCTGAATTATAACCTTGTAAACATGAACCCATGATAACATACCCGAATATCGTATTCACTGCTAGCAAATTACATTTAAGGCTTGATACATATCCATTTCTCCATATGTTCGCAATCAAATCTGATCCCACTAGAAAATCAATGTCTCCTTGCTTTTGGCAATCTGGGTCAGCCAAATTTAAATGTTTGAAATCTTCAAATGATTCTTGTAAATCTACGGGCGTAATTTTAGAAGTAATATTTGATATTATTATAGCTTGCCCTTTCACAAAGCAGTGATTTTGAATAGAGAATATTTTACAGGTAACTAAACCCTGTACATTGTTGACAATAGCATTGTTTACACCCCGAACTTTCCCGGACCATTTTTGTGAATGGAGTCCTAAAATGTTATATAGTTTTTCGGACATAAATAATATTTCACTACCCGTATCAATTAAAATCCGCGCTCGGTGTTTACGTCCCGAACGGTCCAGGAATTCTGCTAGCGCGGTAGGTAATATCGAACGTTTTGATCGCCCGTAAGCAATATTACACTGTACAGAATCGTCCGCGTCCGTTGCACTGCGGTTAACACTTTCAGTATCACGGTTGTTTGGCGAAGGAGATCTTTCATCAGTATGAAGTAGAGTATTGTGCATTCGATTGCACCGTTTGCATCGAAACTTTGAACGGCAATTTTTAATAAGGTGCGAATTTAAACAGTTGAAACATAACCGTTCCCTTTTAACGAAGTCCCTTCTACTGACCATATTCAACGATAGAAAGTCTTGACACTTTGTCAAGTGATGTGTGTGATTGCACATTATACAAGTAATTTTCTTGACATTATGCCCGTTTGAGCTCGCGTTTGAAAATAATACCCGCTTAGGAATCTTTTTTTCTTTAATATCTGATAACATATTTATACGGTTTTGAGTTGCTAAAAATTCTATTAATTTTCCAGTATCCGGTATTTCATCTTTTTTAACAAGAGATTCAAAAGACCGACGCGTTTTTAAATCTATTTTTTGCAGAACCATATGACAAACGAATTCTTCAAATAATTTTCCTCGGTTTAAATCGCGAAGCCCCGAGAGATTTTCACGCAAGACATTCAAAATCTCTTCATTATTAGCAAAATTACAATTTAAAATCGAGTTGGCATTATATATAAATAATGCTCTAGATTCAGAATAATGGTTCCACAATTTTTCCCACGCTAATTCATAATTTTCTTGAATCAGTGGAATAGTCTTAACCAATGACAAGGCTGTTCCCTTCAAAGAGGTCAATAAATAATGAAATTTTTCAATGTCACTCAAAATAGTGCTGTCATGAACAAGGCTCCTGAATAAATTAAAATATTGTGGCCACTCTCCGATATTTCCACTAAATATAGGAATTTTTATTTCCGGAGCTAGTAAGCTGCGACCGGGCGGCCCAGAGCGTTGTACTTCTCCGCCTGACACGTCATGACGACTATTCTGACTCGTTTCTAAGGCATCACGTGCCGATGTAACTTCAAAGAACAATTCCTCAAATACACGCGAAACCTCCAATATATCATTTTTCGACTCAAACTCGGGAAGTGAAACCAGATCTGACAGCTCACATTGAATACTTTGAAATTCGTCATATGTGGACTCTAATTTATCCATTCGGGCTCTGAATTGACATAGCTTAGTCTTTTGTTCTAAATCTTTAATGAGATCATATGCGACCTGCACTCTCCCAAAAAGCCTTTGCCGTTTTAATTTTAACGAACCAATTTTGGTTGCAACTTTATCCATTTTGAAATTTAAATACGTAAATTAACAATTATAATAGTAGGTATCTACTTGTAACAAATAAAGTATTCTATTTATCTACCTACCAGCTGAACTGATAAGCCGTATCTACCGAAACTACCTACTATTGATAATCGTCTTGTAATGAAACTAGTTTGAGTACAATTTCTAATCATGTAAATTAACTAATCTGTAAAGAATGTACATCCGGCTCGAAGGACCAATGTTTCGATAGCTGATTGGAAGCCTGTTACTTTCTCCCGTGGAGTTCGGAATCTCCACCTATCACTGTTGGAATGGAAAAAGGGATGAAGGGGAAAAAATGGGATGTCCACCAAAAACAAGATGAAATCCTACCTTGCTGATGACGTCCTGGGTCCCACACTTCATGCACTCGAGATAACTCGCGGTTGAAAGCATATATTTTGCGCGGATCCGGGTTTTGACTATAAGCGACGAGACACCAAAGTATTTGGGCTGCCGTCCGCGCGGTGTTGAAATTGTACTGATTTCACGGTCAGGAATCACTCTTGAACTAGAGGTGGGTAAGTTCTGCATTTTACCGGAAGCCTCCGAGACTTGCCTCCTCTTAAAAGTACACGGGTTCTAGGAGCAGGTCCCGGGTCCGAGTTCTTAGGTGCGGACACTGCGGACTGAGCACTGAATGTTGTTGCGGTGCACCGAACCGGGACGCACGGGTTCAAAGAACTTGGAGCCAGGACCTACTCGTAGAACCCGCACGACAACTCAGAACCCTGGAGCAGGACAAGACCCACACGAGGGCTCGGACCCGTCACCCGTGCAATGTAGGTACATTCAATGGACCTACATTGCACGGGCTTTTATTGAGAATTTAAATAAGTAAATTAGCTGTAATGCTTTATTATAAACTATTATTTTATAATGCACTTCACCCGTTGAGTAACAATACCAATATACGCTCTAATTAAAAATTACTCCGTGTCTAGTCGAATATTCTAAACAATTCCGCGATGACGTTAGGCAGCAGTATACTGTTACGCCAAGCGGTCAGGCACGTGCGTGTTGATTGCCGGCCGGGGTCGGAATGACTGAAGACTGAATGAGGAATGTATCGTGGTTCGTGAGTCGCGGGAGTGGGAGGGAGTGACAAGAGTGGCGGGTGTTTGTCGCGGTTCACGACTTACTTCGCTCGGACCAAGATGCATACTCGTACTCGGCGATCTCGGGACTTGTAATTCGAATCTGCGCCGCGGCTTCGCGCTGCGGCGTTGAGTAGCTCGAGTGTTTCACGATTCACGCAGTTCCAAGAACCCGACACTCGCCGAGACTCGCGACTCGTGAGTGGAGTGGAGAGTGTAGCGCTTCGGGGACACCGGACGGTTACTACTACTCAGTCACTAAACTCACTAGTACCGGAGTACCTCGCCTCGCGGCGAACACGGGGACACCCGCCGGCCGGTGGAGGCATCCGAGTTTTTCGGGTTTGGGAATGAGCCCGAGTTCCAGGACAGGGTTCTCTTGGAGTAGTCGATTTGAAAAAGGAGTGGGAGTAGGAGCCGCTTCCCGCAAAGGAGCGGATCACATGAGCCCATTCCAGCTGAACTGACACATCGCTATCTTGAACCGGTGACAATAGCAAGATGGATGTAACAGGATAGGTAGGTAAGACGGGAGGGATAGATGGGAGTAGGTACAGATTTGCCCGAACAGTTCATGATTTTATTTTTTTAATTTTATTATTTTTATTATATTACATGTATTAAATTAGAGAATTGATTTAATTATTTTTTATGTGAGGCATTGCGAAAACCAGTTGTGTCGTTTTTTCAATGTAAACAAAATGTATAAAATTGTAAAAATCTCATGAATTTTATTTTTATTATTATATCCATCGAACATTAGATGGCAGCATAATAGAGAACTCCAGTCCAATTTTTTCAATTTTTTTTAATGAATAATGACCTTCTGCCTTAAATAACTGCATTTTTTTTTTTAATTTGTTTTAAAAGTTAAAATAATTTTCAAAGTTTTAATTTTTCAAGATCCCCCGAAAAACATCGCACGTCCAGTGAATCGTGTGACGTCATCACTCCTGAAAAGTTTTTCAACAGGTGTTCATTTTGTGTGACAGTTATACGGAAGAAAGTATAGTACTATTCGATAAGTTAAAGGTGGAATTATTTATTTACACCTGCACACTGCAAAAATTGTAGGCAAATAAGTTACAGGCGATACAGCGCCTACCAGCTGATCGACGACGGCCATTTTGAATTCGAAGTTCGTAGAGAAGTGAGTCGTTCGCGAACGAGTCGGCTCAGTGACCCGGATCTTCATGCGGATCCGTAAGATCCGGTTCCGTAAGACCGATCTTCAAAGCTACGGACATACTTGCTCGCGGTTCGCGGATCTTTGCGAACGAGTGAGCGGGTAGCAATTGTTGCTAGGTAGCATGCTCTTTGGCTTCTAATGAGCAAGTGTTCCGTAGCTTAATTCAGTCGTTCAATTCAGCCGATTCACTGAACCGGATCTTTTCATTCTCGTTCAACTGAGCCGCTTTGCCCGTCTCTAGGTAGCATTTTGATGTAGCATATTATGCAATTTGTTTGTACAGTTTAAAGTTTTTCAATATTTTAAATAATAGAGATAAAATAATAGAGATACCTATGTTTTTGATAGCGAATTATTTAGGCTTAAATATTATTTCAATAAACACAACAACTAAATCTCTATAAACAGTATAAAATAACGAATAACTTGAAATATTGTTAACACTAATGGCTTGTGTCATACCTACATAATCAAAGTTTCCATACAAGTATAAAATAACGAATAACGTGAAATATTGTTAACACTAATGGCTTGTGTCATACCTACATAATCAAAGTTTCCATACAATGACTGGTGACGCGTGACGTCAGCACTAACCATTCAGTAATACCAACTTGATACTGTGTTTTGACGAGAGGTTTAAAAATGCACTTTTGATATATTTTTTAAGAACTCTACGTTTAATATTATGAAATTAAACTTATATATTCAGAATCAGCGTTCATTGATCTGTAAAGTTTTAAGGTAAGGAACCGGTAAAATAAAGACTCATCTTCAGGACAAATTCTAAGGAACTCTTGATTTATTTCGTTCTATTTCCAATTACATTTTTTATAATCGGAAGATACAAAACTACCCGAGACAGACCAAGGAGTTAGTAATTAGATGTAGTTTCAGCGAAGCGACGAAGAGGAAAGAGGTAGATCCCTTTAAAAAACCGCCATTTATAGAAAAAATCTCCTTGGCTGGTCACAACCTTGTACCTTCCGGACATCTGTTGATAATTTAGCTAACTAACTATGAGAGTTCTCACCTAATGTTTTTACGTGGCTCTCGAGAGGTGTGAGTCCTGGCTAATTTCAGACATATTCCCAGCCAAAAAACGGTGAGGATTGAGTTTTTTATTAAACTAAAATGAACAAAAATATACTACTTATAATACTAAAAATAGCTCACAATTTTTTTAAACTTTAACTATTTCACCCCAGATTAAATTGTGCAATTAACAAATTCATATTTACATGCTCTAGCTAAAAATTCAAAGTTAAAAATTAAATCAATGAGTTATAACAATAAATTACACATTCAATTTTAGGACAAACACAATACAATGAGGACGGGACCAAGTCTTCCTTCCAGGACAGCCAATTTTATTGTAAATATTATTAAATGTCTAACATTAAATATATGTGGGCACTAGCAGTGTTTTTTTTATTTTTATTTTTTTTTTTATTATTATTATTTTGGTTAGCTTATAACCTTTAATTTTCACTCAATCTGGTTTTTCTTTTTACACGAGTTTCACAAGAGGTCACGACCTCCACCACCTTTATTCATTTTGCCTTTTTATTGTTTTACACTTTTGTTTGCATTTTTTTTCATTAATTTTTTATTGTTTTTCGCTTTTATTTGTACTTTTTATTAATTTAAAGTCTGGTTATAGAACTTGGTTATTATGTCTTGCTTGGGGGCGCCACACTGTGTTGGCGCTACTGGGTCGCTTCTTATTCTCCCTGGTCCATCTCGGGTAGATGGTCTTCACATTTGTTGTCCTCAATTGGAAGCAGGCATAGTTTTGATATTGCCCTCTGGACCGTTCCCTGTGCTGTGATGATGGTAGCCACTCGTACTCTTCCATCAGGCCCGGGATGTACAGCGTGCACTCGTCCTAGCCTCCAAAAACAAGGAGGTTCGTTGTCTTCCTTCAGAATGACCATCTGGCCTGGTTGCAGCTGCCTTTGGTTGTTGCCAGTCCATTTCGTCCGGGTCTGCAGCTCAGCCAAGTATTCTTTGCGCCACCTCGACCAAAAAGACTGTATTAGTTGGTTTAATTTTTGGTAATGATTCAATCTATTGACTGCTACATTCTGCAAATTCTGCTCCGGGATCGCTGCTAAACTCGTTCCAATGAGAAAGTGACCAGGACTGAGAGGTTTTAGGTCTTTGGGGTCATTGGACAGCGGACAGAGGGGACGGGAATTCAAGCATGATTCAATTTGACATAATACAGTACTGAATTCCTCATATGTTAATAGTGAAACGTTTGCTACCCTTTTCAAATGATATTTTACTGATTTGATCCCTGCCTCCCAAAGTCCCCCGAAGTGCGGAGCCCTTGCTGGTATGAATTTCCAGCGAATAGATAAATTGGCTAAGTATTTATCAATTTTTTCATTTGAATTTTCCAAAAATTCATATATTTCCCTTAATTCATTATTCGCGCCCTTAAAATTAGTGGCGTTATCTGAAAACATTTTACTGGGTTTCCCTCTTCGCGAGATGAAACGTTTAAACGCATTTAAGAAGCTATCAGTGCTTAAAGACATTACTAGTTCCAGATGTATTGCTTTGGTTACCATACATATAAATAGACATATATAAGATTTTACGCTGTGAGTCTTACGGCTAACACCTGATTTGATCAAAATGGGGCCGCAGAAATCCACGCCTGATGATTGAAATGCGCGACCTTCCGTTATTCGTTCGGCAGGTAGGTCCGCCATCAGTTGTTGCTCTGTTTTCGGGTTACATCTAAAACATATAATACAGTATCTGAGAACCTTTTTAATTAAATTTTTACCCATAATCGGCCAGTATTTCATTCTTAATAACGCTAACAATGCCTGCGTTCCTGCATGTAAATATAAATAATGGTAGTGCCTGACAATAAGCTCACTTAGTTTATGATGTGATGGTAGTACTATGGGGTGCTGTTGGCTTTCCGATATCATTTTTCCGTTGGACAACCTACCCCCCACCCGGATTAAATCCTTAAACAAATAAGGATTTAATGACTTTAACCTACTACTATTCTTTACATTTACCCCGGCTTGTAAGGCCCTCGTCTCTTCGGGGAATGCAAAACATTGTGCACGAGATATTAATAAGTGAAGTGAATTCTCCAATTCGTAAACAGTTAGTGCTCCGCTACGCCTGGACAAGGAATTTCTGCAATTAAATATAAATCTTAAAATATAAGCTGTCACCCTTTGCAATTTGGTTAAGCAAGAGTATCTGGAAAATATTTCCCAATCCTGTTTTACGGCTGAAATTAAAGTTAGTTTTAATCTTTCTTCTGGTAGATCCAACGGCGTAACTTCACTGCTGGTAATCGGGTAATCGCCTGAAATCAACCAGGTGGGTCCATGCCACCAAATGTCAGACTTTAGTAGCTGCGACACCGTCGCGCCTCTGGATAAAACGTCCGCCGCATTATCCTCCGATCTTACGTGTTTCCATTGTGCGGGTTGACTGGACTCTTGGATTTCAGCTACCCTATTGGCCACAAATGTGTTCCACCTTGCTGGCTGTCCACGAATCCAGAATAGCGTTATCATGGAATCGCACCAGTAGGTTGTATCTATTTCATTTAAGTTCATAGCTATTTTGACATAGTTCACTAATTTTGTGAGTAAAACAGCACCACAAAGCTCCAGCTTTGGTAGTGATATGCTTTTCAACGGTGCCACCCTTGATTTTGATGTGACTAAATAAGAAGTTGTGTTTCCCGATTCATCAGTAGACACTATATATATACATGCTGCATAGGCCCTCTCCGAGGCGTCACAGAATCCATGCAGATGCAGTTTAACTTGATGTTTGCAAATTACCTTTCTCGGTATTTTTAAATTATTTAAAAGAGGTAATTCATTTATGTATGAATTCCACGCATTCATCTGTTCAGATGGAACATCTTCGTCCCACTGAATCTTAGTTTGCCACAAACCTTGCATTATCAGTTTTGCGACTAAAATTATTGGGCCTATCAGTCCCAATGGGTCAAAGGTAGAGGCGATACATGATAACATTTGGCGTTTGCTTTTAACGCAGGCTTCTAAGGGCTCTACAATGTACTGAAAATAGTCCTGCTGATTATTCCATGACAACCCTAGAATTTTCTTTTCCTTGGGGTTATCAGTAATAATCATATCTGTATCACTCTCTGGTTTCGAACTTATAGAGGGTAAATTTGATCGCCATTTTCGTAAATTCATGCCAGCAGATGCCAAAATGCTGCTCAACTGTTGCTTAATAGTGAGACAATCTGCCTCATTTTCGTCGCCAGTTATCAAATCATCCATATAAAAGTTGTATTTGAGGATGCGACTGACCTTTCTGTATGCTTCTTGATTTTCTGTTCCTAACTGTTCCAAGCATCTGGTAGCCAGAAAGGATGATGGTCCCAAACCGTAGGTGACAGTATTGAGTTGATAGTGTCGGATTTCTTCTTCCGGAGAGTCCCTCCAGACTATGCGCTGCAAATCTCTATCCTCAGGCTGCACCAATATTTGACGATACATCTTCTCGATGTCGGCGGTTATTGCATACTGGTGCTTTCTGAAAAATAATAATTGCGCACATAAATCCTTTTGTAAAACTGGCCCTACCATGAGGGCGTCGTTTAATGATATACCGGTTGATGACTTGGCTGATCCGTCAAACACGACCCTGGTTTTGGTTGTCGTGCTAGACTCCTTCATCACTGCATGGTGTGGCAAATAATAACAAATTTTATCTTTTGGCGGTGCTTCGCACAGCGTCATATGCCCCAATTCCTGATACTCTTTCATGAATTTTTTATAATCTAGCATCAGGTCCTTATTGGCAAGAAATTTTTTTTCCATATTATAGAATCTTTTTTCAGCCACCTTTAGGGTTTCACCCATTTGATTAATATTGGGCCGCAGCGGTAATCTTACCGCAAAACGTCCTTTCTCATCTCTTTCATGCGTGCGTAAGAAGCTCTCTTCACATGCTCTTTCTTCGTGGCTTCTATGTTTTACAGGAGTTAGTTCTTCTATTTTCCAAAAGCTTTCTAATTGCTTATGCAATAAATTTAAGGATAAATTACAGGAATTTACTGGCCTTTTTGGTTTCGGAGTGGAGATAGGTCCAGCGACAAGCCATCCTAGCTCGGTCCTTTGTAGCGTGAGTCCAGCATCTCCAATTCTCATTCGATCGGTATGCAAGACTTCCCAGAACACCTCCGCTCCCAGTAGCAGATCTATCGGGCTGGTAATGTTGAAGTTCGGATCTGCTAATTGGAGACCGCTAGGGATCCCCGCGTCTTTTCTCTGAAAGGAAATTTGTGGCAGGTTACTGGTCACTTCAGGTATTATCAGGCATTCTATATTCCTTTTATATTCAGAATAGCTTGAAGTTATATTGAATTCCACTTTATATTTTATATTTAAAATCTTATTGTGGATTCCCGTAACAGGAATGTTGACCCTTTTCTCTTTTGATTTCAATTTCTTTGCAAATTCCTTACTTATAAAATTAGTTTGTGCCCCAGAATCTAATAGAGCTCTTGCTTGAATTGATTGTCCGGCATCGTCCTTTATGTTGATGATGGCAGTGGACAATAACACGAAATTTGGTTCTACCTTCGCGGCATGATTTGTTACCAAAGGCGCTTCCTTCGCGGAAGATGTTGATGCCCTTTCGTGTTTTGATTCCTCCTCTTGTTTAAAATGAAGTAACGTATTGTGATTTACGCCATCGCATTTACGGCAATTAAATTTTGATTTGCAATCCTTTAATTTATGACCGAAGTTTAAACATTTTAAACAAGCGCCTAATTTGTGTATTTTATCAATTCGTTCTTTTGGCTTCAATTCCAAAAATTTGCGGCAATAATAAATCTTATGATTATCGTTGCAATGTAAACATTTTAATTTTTGTGCAGAAAATGAAACCATAGCTTCCTTTTTATAATTATGCGGATTCGTTTTTCCCGGATTAATTCTTTTTTCGTTATTTGATGAGGCCTCTAATACTTGGGCCCTTGTATACAAACATTTAATAAATTCTTCGTAGGTAGGTAGATTGTTTTTTGTTGGGTATTGTTCCCAATGAGCCCTTGTATTTGAATCTAGCTTGTTTGATAACAAATAAATCAATACTACATCCCAATTTTTTGTAGCTATATTTAATTTATTTAGCGATTTTAAATGCAACTGTGCCTCGTCCAATAGGCTTCTTATTGCGACGTGATTTTCTGCTTTTAAGTCCGGTAATTTAAACAACGCGCTTACATGATTATTTATAATTATTTTTGAGTTTTCGTATCTGTCCGTGAGCATCTCCCAGGCCATTAAATAGTTGTCAACTTGCATTGGCAATGCTGTTATAAGCTTAAGCGCTTCCCCTTTTAGACAAGAACGCAAATAATAAAATTTTTGAACGGCATCTAGGTTAGAATTACTGTCTACTAAAG
The DNA here is from genome assembly GCA_917880885.1 of Limnephilus marmoratus. Classification (NCBI taxonomy): domain Eukaryota; kingdom Metazoa; phylum Arthropoda; class Insecta; order Trichoptera; family Limnephilidae; genus Limnephilus; species Limnephilus marmoratus. Next base: position 18,143,743 of record OU862921.1, on the reverse strand, counting down.
ATATAAACGCATCTCGGAATTCTATCCATTCGCAGTAATCACCCTTAAATTTTGGTAACTCTATTATCGGCAGTTTAATGTTGTTGTTTGTTTTGCCTGCGGAATGGTCCGAACCTAACCTCTCTTTAGCGTTGGATAAAACATCAAAATAATCGTTTTCAAAGCTCGCCCTTTCTTGATCTCCCTCATCGGGAGATAAGGCTTCAATTTTATCCTGAATTTCCTCGAATTGATCCATTAAAAGCTCGAAATGTTTTATACGTAATCCTAGTTCACTTTGTGTCAACGAAATTTTGTTTAAAAATTCTCTGAATCTCGTGACTTTCCCCTTACAGATTCCCCTTTTACCGATTAGCGTTTTTAAATCCATTTTTATCAAATCAGGTACTTACAATTTACAGAGTTATCCAATTATTTTATCACAATAACCGTTTAAAACTAATAAACACTGTAATAAACACTGACAACTTCTCAATCCGTCACAACACGATCTGCGATAATCGACAAGCCGTTAAATTTCGCCCATAGAGTATTATTAGCAACAAACTGTTTTATCGGCTTCGCGGTTAATTTGAATAATTATTTCTGAAAAAGTTTCTTTTAATCCCGGAATTTATAACATTGTTGTAGTTTTTTGCGATAATCTAATTGCCGGCTGCAATGTCGTCTTATTTTTTGTAAACTTGTTCATACCGGCTTGCAACAATTTTTTTTATGAGAAATGCACAATATTGATGTCATTAAATTTTTTGCTTTCTTTTTTTTTTAGGATTTTTATGGTAAGGTGGGTAGTATGGAATGGATTGGTCACTTGCCCTTTTTATCGTGATGTCTTCTGGATGCTGGAATCTGCTTGATGGATTCTGGCTGCATTTCTGGTTCCTTCTTCAGTGCTGGTTCTTTTTTATTAATTTAATCACTCGCGTTAAACTATCCGACTCGTAGGATCATATGTAAAGTTTTAAGGTAAGGAACCGGTAAAATAAAGACTCATCTTCAGGACAAATTCTAAGAAACTCTTGATTTATTTCGTTCTATTTCCAATTACATTTTTTATAATCGGAAGATACAAAACTACCCGAGACAGACCAAGGAGTTAGTAATTAGATGTAGTTTCAGCGAAGCGACGAAGAGGAAAGAGGTAGATCCCTTTAAAAAACCGCCATTTATAGAAAAAATCTCCTTGGCTGGTCACAGCCTTGTACCTTCCGGACATCTGTTGATAATTTAGCTAACTAACTATGAGAGTTCTCACCTAATGTTTTTACGTGGCTCTCGAGAGGTGTGAGTCCTGGCTAATTTCAGACAGATCTGTATGAACATATTTTTGTAAAGCCTTAATATTTTTCACTGGAGTTTCTTATTGAATTAAAAAAACAAAGTAAGTGTGTGAATGGCCCTTGTGTCGTAAATTCTAAATAAATAAATCTTGACTTTTGTAATACTAACACTTACAAAAAAATGCTTTTTAGTATAAAATGGCGTTAAATGCACATGTTAATTGTTGAGCCAAATATTGTTTTAAATACTGACAGTGAAAATCTTTAAATTAAAAAAGTGAGTATTTGAATCACTAGATGTATTTAATTCCTCTTTTTATGGCATAAAGAAGTTAGAATAAGCATCTGTTACACAATTATTTATTTATTGACGCCCAATTGGGCTTTTATATATCGAATACAAATTTCATTTAGGTATAACAACATATAACATATATGAAAAAGATTACAAAATATGTAAATAAATGATAAAATCAATAAAATAAATAAGAATATATCTAATGTTAAATCCACATAGATGACTTTACAGAACTCGTAGGTACAATTCACATACCTACAAAATTAAAAAAATCTAATGCTAAATCCACATGGATGACTTTACAGAACTCGTAGGTACAATTCACATACCTACAAAATTAAAAAAAATCTAATGCTAAATCCACATGGATGACTTTACAGAACTCGTAGGTACAATTCACATACCTACAAAATTAAAAAAATCTAATGCTAAATCCACATGGATGACTTTACAGAACTCGTAGGTACAATTCACATACCTACAAAATTAAAAAAAATCTAATTCTAAATCCACATGGATGACTTTACAGAACTCGTAGGTACAATTCACATACCTACGCAATAAAAAAAATCTAATGTTAAATCCACATGGATGACTTTACAGAACTCGTAGGTACAATTCACATACCTACACAATTAAAAAAATCTAATGTTAAATCCACATGGATGACTTTACAGAACTCGTAGGTACAATTCACATACCTACACAATTAAAAAAATCTAATGCTAAATCCACATGGATGACTTTACATAACTCGTAGGTACAATTCACATACCTACACAATAAAAAAAATCTAATGCTAAATCCACATGGATGACTTACCTACACATTTAAAAAAATCTAATGCTAAATCCATATGGATGACTTTACAGAACTCATAGGTACAATTCACATACCTACACATTTAAAAAATCTAATGCTAAATCCATATGGATGACTTTACAGAACTCATAGGTACAATTCACATACCTACACAATAAAAAAAAATAAGAATGTAACTGGAGATAGAAAAATCATAAAAATATATTGACTCCACTGGGACTCGAACCCAGGAGTCCCAGTGGAGCCAATATTTTTCCTCCAGATTTTCGATTGAGTTGCGCTAATATTGTCTTCATTTAATTATGTAAATATAATAATTTGAAATTTTACTCGAAGTTAAAAATTAAAAATAAGAAAGTAACTTTTTTTTTACATTAACCCCACATAGGAGGCCCTGAGGAAAACAATTTCCCTCAGGGCCTACGTCATCTTTGGGGATGCTGTGAAGGAAAGGAAGTAGAGGAAGTTCTGGGAAGGAAAAAGAAATTAGGAGTGTGTAGGAATCTAGGGATTAGTGTGTTCAGGAGTGACGGATGTACGAATCCATTCCTCTCGCTGCGGTGCAAAACCAGCTACAGAGGTCATAAGGTCTTGCAAACCGGCCTCTTCCGTTTCAGGCCACCAAGCATCTGGTGGGCAAGACCTGAACACACCTCACCCGAAGAACCTGGGCACCCCTACTAAGTCACCAAACGTAGCAAACCGATTGGGGTGACCAATGGCCGAGATATTGGTTATTCAATAAATGGTTCCCGGGGCGGCTGTATCCATGCCCGCCTCCCAAATTAATCTAATAACTATCCTGACTTTGTGTTTCCGCCCCGAAGCTAGTGCATGATCGGCTGTAGAGGGGAGTAGACATGTTTTTCGAATTCAATTGTTCGAAATCAATTGTTCGAATTTCAGTTCTCCGAAAGACATATTTTTCGAATTTGTTAATCAACTTTTCAAATATATATTTCACTTGCCTATCACTAACGAGATACTGTTAGGTTAGGTTAGTTGATATTGTTCATCCTATAATAAAATACTTTTGTACGTACTGTCCACATATTTATATCTATTCGAAAAACTAGTGTTTCGGTCAATTGATGTCCGAAAAATTGCATTTCGAACCATTGAATTCGAACCATTGCAATTCGGTCAATTTACCTAGACCCGCTGTAGGGTACGGTGATTTTCTGATGTGACATGTTTGACGCATATTAAAGGTTTCTGTTTCATAAAATATCAAAGTTTTCTTGACAAAATAAAAATCAACAGTTGCCCAAAAATGCAAGTAGGTATTTATCGTATTTTTTATTTTAATTTTTTTTTACCATAACTCTACACGGGGGGCCGAATTATAATTTCCTTCAATTTTTAATAATGTCATCTGTGAAGGAAATGTTTTTGAATGTGAAACTTCTTTAGCTTATTCAGATGAAACGGAAATGACGCATTACTACACCTGCGAAGCATTAAACTGCGCTCATTGGCCGCTTTCATAATGATGTCACTTTTCGAGGCTCCTATTGGTTGAGATATGAAACGGAAATGACGCTACGTCTGCGTTCATTGTCCGCTTTGATAAAGACCAACCTTTTCGAGTATTGGTTGAGATTGTTTTGGTAAAGTTTCGCTTGTACCACGTGTAAACTGCACTCGATTTTTTTCTATTTCAGAAGATAAAAATCGACAGAAATAATTGGTCTGGCCTTAGGGATATAAAATTTTCGCCTGTGGCGCTGTTATTTGCATTCGATATTTGTTTTATTAAAAAATACCATTTTAGAAAACATTAATAGGTTTGCGATTGCAAATTTAACGATGTCGAGCTGTACGTACTCTATCCCCTGAGGCCCGCAAACAAATTGAAAATGAATAAATTGGCCTTTCGGCTTAAAAGGTTGATCACCACTGTTTTAAATGAATGCAAACTTTAAAAGAGCATAATTGTAAGGAATACAAAACATATAAGAAGACAAAGGTAAAATCAATATTTCATTGAAGAAGAAGATAATTCTAATAATTTAAACAAACATATGAAAGAGAACAAGACACAGAAAAAAAATTGCGGTCGCGACTGGGATTCGAACTCTGAATCTCTCGTCTTACCGAGAAAAAAGGTTTACCAATATAAAAAAGAGTCGTTCTAAATTGAGACATTTACAAAAAGGCCAATAGGTGTTCCATATAAATAAAATAGGATGAATTTATCCGGGACACTATCTATGTTACAAACCAGTTCTTAGAACACTTGTTTCCAATGAAAAAGGTAGTTGCCAATAATATGGAAAAAAATTGTCGAAGTTAATTCGTCAATAGTTTGTTAATTCAAAATTTGAAATATGAATTGACAAATAAAACGTTCAATGATGAGGTGGCAGTGACCTAATTGGTAGGGCGTTTGTCCCGGTAAGACTATAGGTTCTGGTTTCGATTCCCAGTTGCGACCGTTATCTTTTTATTCTTTCGTATTTTCGTTTAGATTATTAGTGTTATCTTACTCTTCAATTATATATATGTATTACATTGATGGAAATTACCTTAAAAAATTATAAAAAGTGAGTGTTATAAAACAAAATTTTAACTAGTACCTCACCCCTTATAAAAAACGTCTTACTATGGAGAAGGTACGTCGACGACGTACTCTGTGTATGGACAGGGACAGAGCGTCAACTGAATACTTTCCTCAATCTTATAAATTCCTACCGTCAATACATTAAATTCACACTAGAGACAGGCAACAATTCAACCTTGATTTTTTTAGATATCACCTTACCTGTCGTAAATAATAAAATAAATTTTAACATCTTTCGTAAACCCACCTACACCGACATTGTTATACATAACTCATCCAAACATTCTGTTTCCCATAAACACTCCGTTTTTCATTCAATGATCCATCGTTTAGTCACGATACCGTTATCTAATACTAATTTCTCCAATGAACTAACAATAGTTAAAAAAAAATCGCAGTAAATAATGGTTATAATGCCGATCTCATTGACACAATTTTAAATAAAAAACAAAAACCAATAGCCACAAAGTTTTTCTTATTTGCTGATCCTAATAATATAAACTGTAATAATAATCTAAGTTACAAATGGCGTCGTATTTTATTCATTAATCATTTCTCTTCCTGCGGTGTAAAAAATCTTCCTTCTGAATTAAGACCGGCATTTTATACAAATAATAATTTAGGAAAATTTTTAGTCAATTCAAAAGATAAAGACGACGAACTTCATTCGGGAATTTATAAATTAGATTGTAGTGACTGTTGAGCATTTCATGTAGGTAAAACGACGCGCAAAGTCAATATTAGAATCACAGAGCATCTTAGATGCTTAAATAATAATGGATTTTCGGCATTCGCCAATCATCTTATTAATAAAGATCATGTAAAAGTGTCCAATAGCCCGATATAAGGGATATTTCTCATAAACTAGTAAAAACCCTTAATCACTTTATCCCAATCACCTGTTCAGTTGACGTTTTTTCCATGTACATAATATTATGATATGGGAATTCATTAGACATCACCCATCTCTTTCTCTCTATCACTATGCATGTTGTTAATTAACCCTCTCACTGTTCCTGTATATTATGTTTTGTCCCTTTCTATATGTATACCTACATAAGCTCACACAAGGTATATTTTTGATCAGTTTAATTTTATACCCCGAAGAAGCTTAAGTTAAGCGTAACCGGTCGGTATTGAAAAAAAAAATAAAATCGTGGTAACAAACTAAGTTTTTGTTTTATTTCAATTATAAAAAGTTGGTTGTTCTAATAAATTGTACTTACCTTCCGTGTAGTGATATGCTTTAAGCTGACTTAAAATTTTTTATAATTTCCCCAACTTCATGTTTACTCATGATGTTTTTAATTTTTTTTCATCTCCGTGGCATTTTTGTACCGATCCTATATGAATAAATATTAATTAACTTTGTATATATTTTTTCAGTGCAAGCTACGGCTTCAACCGCTGCGTCTCTCAAGCCGCGAGGTCCAAGTGCAGTACAGAGGCTGCCCTAATGCTGCGACGCATCTCTGAAACGCTCTCCGCAGACAACATCCGTACCTCGAGGTGTGACACCATCAACAAGGCGGTGTGCCACAGTACTGGGACGTCCCCCACTCCACATAATCAAAATTTAATTATATTCCACATGGCGGCAGCCATTCTTTACTCAATTGCTGTATTTTAATCATTAAATTTTAGATAATTTCTGAAAGATTTAAGTCTCGTATTTAAACGAGCTGGAATTAATATTGGTGTCTTGAAGCCAAATGATATTTTTATTTTGCTATCAAAAATATTGTTTGAGCACAAGATTGGAAAATATGATTTAAAAAAATGTATTTATAAAATGACCAACCAAACTAGGCGCACGTCAGTATTATGGTGGTAGAATGTAATGATCATATTTAAAATAGAAATAGTAATAACAACAACAATGAACAATTATTTTTATACGTCTGACAGAATTATACAGGAATGGAATTACGTACGGAAGAAATTACATATGGAGAGAATTACAGCAATTTGGCAGGCGTATGTAGGTACCGCCGACCCGTGAACCAATTTTAGAAACCAACTCCCCTGCCATAAGTCACCCCAAGTGGTTTACTACGTTTGGTGATTTTGTGACCGGGTGCGTTTTGTCCATATTATAACTGCGGATGCGTTTGGCGTTCTACGTGGCGGGCTGGATCAGGAGATTTCATCTCTTCAGCCGCACTCTCGGCGACCCGCACTGCAGTGGGAGGGATGCATTCGTATGTGCGTCCTTGGACACATTGACCTCCAGACTCCCACCGCCCTTCTAACATTTTTCCTTTTCCTGAACTTCTTCTCCTTCCTTTCCCTAAAAAAACCCTTCGTACAGAATCCACAAAGATGACATAGGCCCTTAGGAGTTTTTTCCTCAGGACCTCCTTTGTGGACCTAATGTAAAAAAAGAAAGCAACTGGAAGTAAATAAGTCAATTTCGGCTCGTCAATACTTTCAATTGAGAGATTGATCATACAGCTCAAATATGTGCCAAATAGATTTTATTAAAAAAAGAAAATTAAGTTTCGTACGGCATTCTTTTACAAAAACTCCGTTTTTTATTAACTTCTGGAATGAATCTATTGGGATATATAAATTTGATATTCGGACAAAAAAAACAATTGAGTTTGGTTTTGTTAACGCGCGTAATTCCGGTAATTAAATGTAATTCTGCCCGTACGTAATTCTGACAGTGTAATTATTGATTCACGCCCGTGTAATTTCATTGTTTAAGCATAATTTAGGTATACTGTGAAAGTGAAGGGAATGAGTAAAGGAAGAAAATTTGGAAAAAAAATCTTATTTCGAGTTTGGAAAATCTTTTGATCATCACAAAAGGCAGTTTAATTCATTGGTTTCTGGTGCCCATTTGCTATTTTTGGTAGACAAAATTTTTGTACACTCATTACAAAAATTTGTTTTAATAGTCATTTTGTGATAATTTATTAATCGTGTTTTATATCAAGTTACAATTACACACACTTTTTGTGTGAAGATGATAATATGTTACGTACACAATTTTCGCTGAATTAATTCCGCGAGAGTTTCCACGATTTATTAATTTTAAGTTAAATATCCTCTTTGAACAAGTTAACTACATTTTTAAGCGACCTATGTTACTTTTTTAAAATAGTAATTCGGAGTTTGACTGTGCGATCTCCTTAGTGTTGTCAATTTAAGAGTAACTACTCGACTTACTAGGCATAATGACCTCAACTCAATGTCACCATTCAAAAACAAATTATGTGGCAAACTCGCCAATTCCTTACATAGTTTAGAAAGCAAATATAAAACGAATATTGACATTTTTATTGTAACAATTTTGATGTTTAAAATATAGATACTTAAATTTTTTTATGTCAAATTATTATTTCTGACAATTTCAGTGTATTTTTAATATTACTATTTTTCTTTCAAATTTGATCGAATTGTAAACCACTGTAAGACATTATGTTTTGTAATCTATTGTTTATTACTAAATCCTGAGTAAAGAAAATGTAAATATTATATTCCCAATGTAAAAGACCCATTGGCGTGTAAAAGTGAAAATAAATAATTATTTGCAACCTTTAACCATCATCATCGTCGTAAGGCGATAATAGAATATACGGGGTGTCAAGAGACGTACTTGACTCACTTGTGAGTGACTCACAAGTGATTCATGTCATTACTTGGAGTAAAAAAATGATAACGAAATTTTGGTCTCCGGTGAAATTTCATAATGCTTTTTTTTCGTTAAAAAATATTTTTCCACATGTCATAACTGGTCACTCAGCCGAGTAACATCTATACCCCTCACCCGAACTGCGACCCAAGCTGTTCAAAGTCGACTGATGATTGACGTTTACAGTTAATAAAAAACAAAAACCTTTAATTTCAGTAACATATTTTGTTCCAAATAATGTCAGGAATCACTGGTTAAAGTAAGTCAAGTACCTACGTATCTTAATACCTTGAATTATCGTTGCCAAAAAAGGGCAAATGATTTATGTAGGCACACCACATAATTTAATGTCATCCATGGTTGTGTAAGGTATTTCTAAATGTAAAAAAGATAAAATAATAATAAAAAAATTAAAAAAATTAAGTTGTATTATATTGTTCGAAACATTTACAGAGTGTTAACAATTATTACATTAGTGAAATAGCCATAGGGATGTCCGTAAATATTAATACTCTCATTGAAAATGTTTACACCATTCGTAAAGTATTCCCTCCTGTTGAAGAAGGTTCAGAAAAAAATTCTGAGATTTCTCTACCTCAGGGAGTACGGCTCCACACTACCAACTTTCTCTTGGTCATGCTCGGTATGATCCATCTACGAGTCAGAAGGGATGTACTAATTATTACACATTTCTTCAGACTAATGCGTGGATGGTTCAAAAACTCTACTATCATGGAGAGTATTAGTTTCTGGTTATCTGAAATAACAAAAATAAAAATGTAAAATAAATATAAAACACAGTAAGCATGCATTAACGGAAAGAGAAGAAAGAAAGTAAAGATATAATAGTAAAGCATAATAAAACAATTACTAAATGTTTAGTTCAAGCACTTATATTTGCCATGACGTCATGTTAGCTTATAGCTAATCAAATTTGGAGATGTTTTTTAAAACACACGAGACTGTTTATAAAGATGTAGATTTCTTTATTACCCTTAAAAACGTGTGCTCGGTCTGGCGTATTGAAGGTACTAGACGTTGATAATGTAAATTGAAAATTCATTTTGTTTCTAAACCCTGTTTTTGACATGCTTTTTTTTAGGTATGAATTTATATCCTTTGACATCCTTTTATAATATTGTAATTTAGCTTGAAAAAAAACATAATTTATTGTAAGCTTGTAACACGAATCCTCAAAGGATGTTCGGATAAGAATCTTCCTTTAAATCCTAGCCAAATTTGAAGGGAAAATATAAGGTTCTATCTTCAAGACGCATGCACTTCGCGTTGAGCCGCACCCACTAGCAAGAAAGTTAATAAATTCTTGAGCATCGATGGGTAAGGCAGTTTTTTTTGCATTAATCTACGCAGGTCGTGGGAAAAAATCCATCAGGGCCTGTGTCATAATTGAGGATTCTGTGTGGAGGTTCTTTTTATAGAAAGAAAGGAGCGGAAGTTCTGATAGAAACATGTGTGAGGGAATCTGGAGGCAACGGGCCCAGAAGTTTGAATCCGTCCCTCCCATTGCGATGAATCAATGGGTCGAAAGAGCCCGCCTGGAGAGGTCATAAGGACTTCTTTAACCTGCTCTCCTAATCCGGCCCGCGACGCTGTAGATGTGTAAACGCATCTGCCGCACCGACCTAGAAAAACCTCACCCCATGAACCCGGAAACTATGCTACTAAGTCACCAAACGTAGCAAACCTATAAACGGTTCCCGGGCAGCGGTACCATACATGCATCCCTATATTCTTACATACTTAGTTACAATTAATTTCATATACGTTATTTTGCCTTTCTGGGAAATGTGTGACACTGTGACGCTCGTGCTGTCCGAAACGTTGGCTAAAGAAGGAGGTAGCGCAATACGGCGTAACACCCCAAAAACAAATAACGAAAATACTTTTGGCCGTGAAAATCTAAAAACGTGCCTATTTATTTGCTATTTGTTATTCTGTGTGTCGTGTGGGCGTCATGTGGACCGAGCTTAACAAATATTAAAAATAAATCATTGAAAAAATAATTTACAGAATTCCTGCATATTTGCTGTTATACCTAAACTACCCACCAGGGTGTGTTAAGGCTATCGTGATTTTAGTGTGAATTTTCCTAAATTAGTTATATATTTCTCTGTGAAAGTGGATCCGGGATTAAGGGACTCGAAAGCCTACTATAAAGGTAACTAATCGGATCATGATACAGGCAATTTCAAAGCGGCTTTACTCTATGAAAGTAATATAATTTTTACAATATCTATTGATAATAATAATATTCAATAGCACTTCAATATTCCATTTGCGTGAAATATCACTCCACTGGTTCTCTGCGAAATCATGGACGTTATAGTCACGTTATGGGATTTTTTTACATTAGTGAAAATAATTCCTTATTGTAGTAAGCGATCACTTTGTGGTTTGACATCTTCTTATACATAAAAATATATATTATTATTTTGTTCGTATTTTATGCGCTGCCATACCATTAATCAGATTGCGATGAAACTTTCTGCGCACGCCCGCGAAGGCTATAAGCTATATATAGTGGTAAGCTCTGGCGTTATGAAATTTGTATAAAAAATTACAGCAGGTGGTGCGCGAATGGTTTGAAAGCAGGCAGGAGGGGGAGGGTAACGAAGGAGGTGGTGTTTGCGGGAGGGGTTACGAAGGAGGGGAACGTGGGAGGGGAAGAAGACGCGGGAGGGGAACAGGGACGCATGGAAAAAGACTTGCGGAGAGAAACAATTTGTTTATTTGAATGGAATTGCAATGCTTGCCGGGTAGCCACTAGTATTTAATTAAAAAACACTTATTTTGTGTAAAACCATGATGTTCTAATTAATTTATTTAAAGACCGGTTTCGCTTTCCTCAAGCTTCATCAGAATACAAATTAACACTGAACGAGAAATACATAGTGTCTGCTTATATATAAATACAGAGGGAGACTGAGTTAAAAATATAACAAACAGTGAAGATAAATTTACATATTTTGACTATTGGTTTTAAATAAATTAATTGAAGCTCGTGGTTTTACCCAAAATAAGTTTATTTTTTATTTTTATTAAAAATAATTCCCTTCTGGGCTCATTTTATCCTTGGGAATGCTGTGTGGAGGGTCTTTTTAGGAAAGGGAGAAGATGAGGTTCTGCAAAGGAAAAATGTGTGAGGGATGGGTAGGAGTCTGGGTGGCAGTGTGTACACGACGGACGGACGAATGAATCCCTTCCATTGCGGTGCAAGTCGATGGGTGGAGAAAATCCGGCTGGAGCGGTCTAAGTTAAGACTCCCTCTATCAGTCATTCCTGATCCGACCCGCCATGCAATAGATGGGCAAACGTATTCGATGTACATAGTTGATCAATTTCAAGGGAAGTGAGGAAAATTTTCCCTTACTTCTGACACACTAACACTTCAACGAACCATGTGTGGTATTTATTTATTTATTTACGCCCATTTAGGCTTTTACGTATATATATATATAATAATATTTACGAAATTATACTAGTAAATAGTGCAGGAAATGACTGTTTAAAACACTTGCACAAAGAAATATAAAGCAAAAATACTAGTGAATTTGATCCACACAGTATGCAGGCACAAAATACAAAAAAAAAAAAAATACAAAATAGCTTCTCTCCTTCAGTCGACAAAACACCACCAATATACTTGTCAATTCAAACAGCTTCATCAAAACATTCCCCTACTTGATGAAAAAAACTTCAATAAGGTATGCTTATATATTAAAATTGATGTATTAAATATATCAAAAACATCGGAGTATTTGTTTCCAAGCTGTTGAATCCGTCGCATAGGAGTGTAATATTGGGATATTGATGTAGAATTGCTGCAATAATATGGTAGGTACTGTCTTGTGACTGACCTGCCTGGAGTATGAAAATAGATTACATATAATAAATCAGGGGTGTCAAACATTGAATTATTATTATTTTTTTTACATTAACTCCACACAGGAGGCCCTGAAGAAAATAATTTCCCTCAGGGCCTATGTCATCTGGGATGCTGTGTGGAGGGTCTTTTTGAGGAGAGAAAGGAATGAATATTGGTCTTGAAGAGACCCATGTTGTAGGAAGGAGGAAACACAGAGGCCGGCAAATCATTCCACAGCCGAGTGATTTTATACAAACAGGTTAAATCGGAAATGATTCTACGATCAGATAATTTTATTATATTTAATGAACAAGGTAGGTTATCGTAATTTAGGCATTCACTAGGAATGCCCATTTTGAAATTTACATATCTTAAAAATTTATTTTGGATTCTTTCAATCCAAAATAAATGTAATGTAGTATTGTAATGTTGTAGTATTGTAGTATTGTAATGTAGTATTGTAACGTTGTACACGAACTCGTTTCAAAGTGTGATATATTTTGATTTAGTGGCAACAAAACATTATGACATAATACTCGTATAATGAAGAGTGGGATGAAGCCAAAACATCATTTAATTTACCCGCTCGTATAAACGCCTCGTAAAATATTGAGGAATCTCGTAAAAAACCTAATCAGGTGGAGTAGATTTCAGTGATTTAGGGCTTTTAACGGGGTAACAAACATTTTACGATTATGATTACGTGTATAGTGTATAGGTAAGACAATCGGAACTTAAGTAAAATTGCCTGATCAGATGAGAATAAAGATTGTCACAGGAAGGGTGGATGACAAACAAAATCTTTTTTTATCATATTATGTAAGAATATCTGTACCCGAGAAGCATACGGATGCAAGTCCAAAAAGGTAAATGTTCAGGAGAGCCAAAAAACTATTTTTTCTGTAACAATGGTCTCATAACTTCTTCAGATATCCATGCTGACAGATAACAAAAACGTAATTATTAAATCAATTAGTTTTGTTTTAAAAACCATCAAATTAAACGAAATATTTTATAGAAAAATGAAATAATTTAACTTTGTATAAACCACTTTATGATGCGCAAATCCGACCGGTTTCGGAACAAACGTTCCTTCGTCAGGGAAAGCTTATTAGCTTATAGCTTTCTTTTTGAAATATTGTATATTATGCAAAGCCTTTAAAAATATTGTTTAATAAAAAAAACGCTGACTTGTGTCAAAAAAAATGGACTTGAGTCCCTCTGCCTCAAAATAAAGTGGAATATTTTTTTATGATATGTGGTGTATTACGAAAGGATCAATGTTTGAAAATTGTTTACTTCCATAGTGTGGTGTTCTGTAATTTGTAGCAACACTAATAGATTCTCCAAACACTTTGTCTGAAGATTACTTTTGGGAATAAATAGATTCTTGATCGTTTATCTGGTTTTAGGACCTAACTCGGAGCTAGCTAAATTGGTTCTAATGAGAGCGTTACAAACATCACTCTCTCTCAGCTCCCCGTTCCTCTGTTGTACAACTTAGGTACCAAGCTACCTGCCATCTAGCGGAATCTACTGACAGTTATTATCACCGTCATAATCTATGTCTAAAACCGGAAGCTTTTTAGATATACAACACATAGAAAGCGTAGTAATGTATAATTTGAGTCGCGATACTACACAATAGTCATAATATTTAAATTGCAACTAAATCATAAAGATGCAACTCCATGGTACATATTACTGCTTCTAAGATAGTTGTTGCATCAAAGGTAGTTGCATCCGTATACATGTTTAAAAATTCTATTTTTCTTCATGATAGGACCTGTATCTTTCTGCCACTGATAAACATGATAATTTACTTCAAGTCTGCATCAAAAACTCATTTCTTCAAATTTTCCACTTGCATCCTCATGCTTCTCGCGTACAGATATAATGTATAATATACAATGATACACAACTCGTATAATGACACAAAACAGGTATCAGTGGGTCAACAGTGAACCCCCCTATTTTCCGAGTTAACCTGACAGGTTGTGTCACAGTGTGTCACCAAAATTATTGTTTTCAATATTTGTTTGGCGTTTTATTCTCATAAACTTATTTTCGCAGTGATATTTCTACTGATTTATATAGAAAAAATTGCATGGTTCACTGTGTACAATGCTGGTATACAGAGAACCGAAGAGGTATACAGTAGACCAATAAGTCTTACAATAAAATTAAAAGTTAACAAATTAAGCGTAGCTTTATTTATAAACATAATTATTTAATAAGAAAAATCGTAACCCAAAAAAAACAATTTAGTAACATAATAAGGAAATAACCAGAGCTTTATAGCTATACAACATTAAAACACTCATAATTTAAAAAAAATAAGTAGCATTATTTTGAGACGAACAAAAGTTTTAGCGAATGTTTACAGTAAAGGTAACAGCGAATTCGTAATTATGACTGTTGCTCTGAATGTTTCACTGAATTTGGACAATTCATCAAATTTCAAAGTTAATATTCAAGTTCTGTTATTATTTTAGTAATGTGAAAAAACTAGCCAATAATGATATAATGAAATAACTTGTATATTTATAATCTTTACCGAACTTGAAAATTTACTCGGAAATTATTCAAATTCTGTGAAACAACTGGCGTTAGTGCTTCCATACTCAACGGGTTTTGGGATAATATATTTAATTTACACATTTTTTTTTAAGGAAAGACAACCATTCCCGGGTTACGAATAACCCAACAATGTTTGAAAATCTCCTACTTCCACCACAGAAAGACGAAATGTTGCTTGTGTTGTGATGGAGGACTTGGCCAGCCGAGGAATCGAACACGCGACGCTCGGGTGGGACCCAAGTGCTATGCCCACTCAACCACTGACCAGTTAAAACATGATACGTCAAGAACATTGGGTAAAGAAAATTGTTCTGGATCTCTTGTCAGTAGTGTGAAACAATTAATGAAGGATTCCAGCAAGTCATTTCTTGTTTCAAGAACTTTCCCAATAAAATAAATTCTTTTTTTGTAGTAAACAATACCACAACAAATTCCCCTCTTGGGGATATCTCTAAAGGTTCCATCAGCATTTCTTTCATCAAGTCGAACTTATCACTTTCCAAGCAAATTTATGTCGTTGCTTAAATCTTGCAAAGGTATTTCTGTTTCGTCATCTGAACTGAATGCTAGAACGGTACGAAAATTTTATCTTTTTGGCAGGAGTCGCCGTTGGTGGATTTGGTTGTTTATTCGGGCGTATCAACTATCAAAAACAAAACAATGACCTAGTAGCCTAGACTTTATCTTATTTTTTCGAGATTTATGCAGAATTTATCCTTCTTTCATCATCTCCAAACCTTTTCCCACCTCTTCCTCATTTTTTGAGCGTTTGGTTTAGAAATTTCCCGCCTTCATGAAAAAAAATATACCCTGGAATTTAATACGGAAATCTATAAACTGCTTGTAGTGTTAGAGAGCCATGTAATGCACCTTAATTTGACCTTTTATCCCATCTTTGTAAGATTCATGAAACAATTATAAAAAAATTTTAAATTTATAAACGTGTGAATTCTAAGAATTATTTTCTATAAAATTGCTGTACGTGGTGCTCATTTTATCAAATATTATGACCTTCTCTATGTTGTTTATGGCCTAGTTGGTAATCACAGACGTTTGTACATTTAAATTCGAACATGTTTTTTATTTGTAAACACACGATCAATGATTTGTAAGAAAAAAAACTTCTAATAAATTCGATTCGCAGAATGCCAACCACAAATATTCACGAAGAGATGCGAGACATCTTTTAAACATCTGTGAAACTACTTAGTTAACACATGGGAAAATAAATAAAAAAAAACCCTTCTCAAATCTTGTCTGTACCTGAGCCGGCACTGCAAGCGCGAGCATAGCACTAACACAAACAATAAATTAGTGCTGGCGAGATGATGGTTCACAGTGTCCTGTTGGTTCACCGTTGACTCAATGACCAACATTTTTTTTAAAATTTTTGAAATTATTACATTTAACTCAGTAGTTTTTCAACAGTGACTTATTTGGGTTTAAAAACGGTGCACAAAATACCGATTCCATATAAAATACTAGAACGACGACATCACGTACGACTTCTTTCGGGGACTCCTATATCTTAGAATTACCTTAATTAGTTAAATATCTTCACAGAATCATCTTCCTACACTACTACAGTTTATCTTCGAACATCCCGTATAAATATAATATTGGTATCCCGGACACCAATATTATTTTTTGTCGAGTTGACATGAATGCCCGCCGAAGCGCGGAAAAGCAAGTAGCTGGAAACTGGTTTCAATCCTTTGATCTTTCCAGCAGGATTTTCTCGACCCATCGCCTTTCACCGCAGTGGTAGGGATGAGTCACGAGTTTGTCACTCCTGGACACCCTGACCCCCAGATTCCTACCCACCACTCTTAACCCTTTCCTTTCCAGAACTTTTTTCCTTGAAAAGACCCTGCACAAAGCAACCCAAATATGACATAGGCCCAATGGGAAAATATTTTTCTCAGTGCGTTCGAGTGGAGCCAATGAAAAAAATATGTATTCAAACTAATACAAACCCACTTACGTGCTGGGTAATATGACCCATATATTTTAAGTAATGTAAGTAATAGTTATTATTCATATAGTTAAGGTATGTGAGTGGAGCTAAAGTACACGAATTTACAAGTAGATTTAAATAATTTAAAGAAAATTTTACCACATGGACGAAAATCAAGCCAGGTTTCAAACCAATATTGAGTCATCTATGGGTAGAAATACAAATCACACGTGGAAGCATTTTCTATTCACCGAAGAAATTCTGAAAGGGGTGATGAAAATACAAATTGTGTTAAAATTTTATGCACTCGACAAAAGGTGCTGATATATGATTCAGGAAAGTTTAAAAATAAATATATACAGCCTCCTAAGCATAGTTGGAGTTAAAAGTAATTTTGCTGTTTGACGACATTTTTTAAGCTTTTTCAGCAGTGTGAAATGATAATAATTATTATAAAAAGTCAAAATACTGCTACCTAAATGAATTAAAAAATAAATATAACGTATCTTCCTGCAACTACTTATTTTACGCAGGATTGTGTTTTAAACCATATTTGAAATATTTTTTCAGAAAACTATAATAGATTGTGGTATGTAATAAATAAAACGATAATAATTTTTTTCCTCTTATTTCCCAAAAGAAGATTAAAATTCTTTGAATATCTGGCTAAAATGGCCATCTATGGATCCAATGCGATACTAATAACACCAAAATCTCGCTATTTTTCACATATTATTTCATGAACGTTTTTCTCCCAGATTATTTGATTCCAGAGGGTGTGTTTCCGGGATTTGAGAAAATGTTCGAAAAACTTTGATACAAATTCAAAAGGTGGAAGTATCGACAAACTGGTGATCGGACAACTCAAAATGAAATCAACTCGGAACTAATTTTAAAAAGTCATTAAAAGTGATGAAAAAAATGGTTAAATAGGTTAAGGGTTATTTTAAAATTATTTTTGTCATAGCTTTTAATAACATTTTTAAAGGAGGTGTTTTTTTAAAATTTGTATTAGGGAAATCAACAGTAGTTAACAATTTGATTAATTTATACATGTATACCTAATTGAGAAACCAATTATAGATTTTGGTGTCGCGAAACTGCGACTCCACTGTTAATTGGCGGTAAATGCTGCAGAAAAAAGCCTACGCAGCCCTCGAAGGACCAGTCCCGAAACTACGTGAAAACGCTAAGTTATACGGGACGATTAAATAGCATACACCCGCAAAACCCGATGGATAGTCAGTCGATAGTTCAGATCTGTGCTTTTGAAAAATTAGATAAGCACAGATTGGAATGCGGAAAATAGGACTCACCGTTGCAGATGGGGCCTCGCTGATCTCCAGTTTTGGTGTACACTTTTCACTGTTTAAAATTCGCAATATTCTTATAACAAGAGGTTACGATACATGCGCCCTGTCTGAGATGTTATTTTGTACTGAGCAGCAAAGCACACTGTCACCTCTCCAAAGTTGAGTACTTTCTTGCAACAATTTTTATGGTGACATTTTGTAAGGAAAGATTAGGGAGGTGGGATAAATTCAGGATTTTGACATAACTACCCACCAAGTCTGCGAATACAATACCCAATCAATCCCATATAAAAACGCGCGAACAGATTTCCTCATTATACTATTATATTGTGTATCTAGAAATTAAGCAGTAATCTTACAACAAGTAAAAGATATTACATTATTATTACAAGGTAGTACCTACATAAAATAAGTCATTACATAATACATCATTTCATTTATGCATTCAATACATTTTTAATACACTTTTGATAGAGTTTTTATATTTACTTTCGTCACAATTCAAGATATCTATATCAGAGAGAATGTTATTATATTATATGTCGAACTCAGTCTTATAAGGCAAACATTTTGGTTTGAATTTTCGGCCGGGTTGAATTGATTTCATTCTGAGTTGACATGAAACCGACAAATTGCGTTTTCATAAGCGATGAGTAAGTTCACCGTTTTTCAGGAGGCCTCCGAGGAGTGTTTCCTTTAAAGAGAACTTTATTTCTCGTAGTGTAAACGACCGTTTCCAACAGATAAATAATTTTTAACTAGTCAAAATAATGTAGGGGGCATGTTAAGCGCATTTCCTGACCATGCACCAGTGCCGAAGAGATAATTAGTTCCTCTGTAGGTTAGTTAGGTAGTTTTTATGTCTGCTAGTTCTTCGGAGTATCTTTCATTGAAACATCGGTAGAACAAGAACAGTATTCACACCACACCTGACGCCTGTTCTCCAAAGATTAGAATCCGTTTGTTAAGATGTATCAAACGGAAAACCCGATCTGCACATTAAAAGATTTTTTTCAAATATTTTGGGGCTCCAAATTAGAGGTAGCTGCCAAAGTCTGTGGTTAAAAGAACGTAATGTTGATGTATTCAAAGTATGTAGTGGTACGTACAAACCTCCATAAGTGCGTGGAAAGATATAACCAAAGACAATATTTTATAGCTGACGTGTGCCCGGCGTTGCCCGGGGTTATGAATGATTTAAAGTAAAGTTTTGAATTCTAGTGAATACGAAAACTGGGTGTAGTTGTGGAAATAATATAATTGTTAACAATTGAAAAGTAATTTTTCAAAGGCATTTATTTCACTTGATAGCGCCATGTCTTCTTCAGACGTCAATGACTTTTCTACCGTTAGTTTTTGTATACCACATTGTTACTGTTAAAAAAATCTATATTGTCTTACCGACTTTAATTCGACTCCGTATATCATTCCAGTGCAGACGTAATGCATTATGTCTTCCTCGGGCGTCACCGACTTTTTCTACCAGTGGCTATCGTATGCCACATTGTTACTGTTAAATTTTTTTTATTTTCATATCAACTTTAATTCGACTCCGTATATCATTCCAGTGCAGAGATAATGCGTTATGTCCTCTTCGGGCGTCCAAGACTTTTTCTACCATTCGCTACTGTATACCACCTGGTTACTTAAAAAAAAAAAAAAAAAAATATATATATATATATATATATATATATATATATATATATATATATATATATATATATATATTAAGGTGGTCCAAGCCTGTATAGTAATTTTTTTTTTCAAATATAGATGTAGCCACCTATTTTATTTGTTACGCCTATCATTCGTATTATGTGTAAAAAATTTCAGCCCCCTATCTTATATACAAGGGGGTGCTCATCGAATTAGAAGTTTCTGACAAAAGTTCTGGATTTTAAGTAAAACACGTAATTTAAGGTTTATTAATATTACAAGTATTTTAGTCAAATAAGTATAAAACGTATTTAAATTTGAACAAAATTTGGTAACAAAGCAATAATTAACATAATATAAGTCGCGATCTTTCAAAACTATGTTTGTTAACTCCATTTTGAATGTTTCAGAAGAAACGATTTTTCTGTTTTGTTCAACGATGTGAAGTAAAAATTGCTTTTCTTCCTCATTCTTAGTGAGTATCGTGAGTATCTTCAAATAGTTTAACACCTCTCTCCGCTGTATGATCAACAACATGCAATTTTTGACTCAGCTTTTGCCTTTTTGCCTTGAAGGTTATCAACATTGTTATTCCAAGTTGTGATGTCTTGGGATCGGGTAGTAAATATAACATCTGTTAATGTTACAATGTTTATTGGTTGCCAGATTATTATGGAGAGAGCGCTCAATAGCGGTACATCCCTTTTATACTTCCCATACTCGCTATCTCGCTCTCATGCCGTCACCCTCATACACATACGTCACACCCCCACACTTAAAACCTAATTACATACAATTCTTTATTCACAAATTTATACAAAACAAAATATCTAAATATTTCCATTCCCTAGTATATGTAATTATTCTTGTTCTTCACGTGTAGCGTGGGCGTTGACCTCGAGGGCGTAACCTCCCCTCCCATGGTGTAGGTGACCTGCAAAAATTAGAGGAATTAGGAAATTTGGTCATGTCCACATCCGAGAGTGGACCCAGGTCCAGCAAATCATCAGACCTATCACACTCCCCCCACCTAACCTTCCTCTCTGAAATCTGATCATGGTGGCGTTTCCAAATTTGTCCCGTAGACATAATTTTAACTAAATAAATCCTATTCCCCAATCTTTTAAAAATTTTTCCTAAAATCCATTTATTATCATTACTTCTTAAATCCCTGGTTAAAACTTTAGAACCAACCTCAAAGTACTTTTTAAATTTTCTTCCTCTATAATACTTTTTCTGTTTATGCTGGCTCAATAACATTTTGTTTTTAACCGTGTTGTCAATTCCTTTAAAACCTTGACTCTCAACATTATCCACTATTGGAATAATCGTATTAAAAATTGATCTAATCTTTCTACCCAACATTAATGTACTAGGCTCAATGCCCGTAGACATTGAAGGCGTATTTCTAATATCAACTAAAAATGTCAAAAGTTTATCTTCAAAATCAGTAGGAAATTTATTATTTACCATAATTTTTTTCAAAAAATTCTTCACTGTTTTAACCCCATTTTCAGCTAAACCGTTAGAAGCAGGATGCTGTACAGCTGAAGTCAATGATTCTATATTATAATTATGACAAAATTCCTTAAAAACTGACGATGTGAAAGCTGTACCATTGTCACTTACAATTTGTTCCGGGATTCCGAACATAGAAAATAATCTTTTCAAAACTTTTATTGTACAAAACGAATCTACCTTATTTACAACATGACAGTCTATCCATTTTGTAGTTGCATCAACAATAATCAAAAAATTATGACCTCCCAACGGCCCCATGAAGTCGATATGCAATCTACTCCAGATTAACCCATTGATTGGCCAAGGTGCCAACTCAACTTTACATGGAGTAGGTAAACATTCCATGCATCGAGCACACTGTTTCACAGTTACTTCTATATCATTGTTCATTCCGAGCCAAAAAAAATAATTTCGAGCAAGACTTTTCGATTTTACAATGCCTAAATGTGATTGATGTAAAAAATTCAATATAATTTCCCTTAATTCCCTTGGAACTACAAATTTATTATTATAAAATAAACATGAATTATAAGTCGATAATTTATCCCTAAAATACCAGAATTTCAATAAATCATCCTTTAAGAACTTTTTATCCGGCCAACCATTTGCTGTGAACTCGATAATGCTCGCTATATTTACATCATTAATCGAAAACTGTTTCATCGTTTCCGCATTTAATGTTGTTTCTGACTCGATTATGTTCACAAACTCTGACTCAACCGTATTCACGTTTAAAGAATCAATATAATTTAAAAAATAATCGCTAGCATCAATATCGTCGCTACACACATCTAAATTATCCTTATTATTAATCGGCATTCGTGATAAGAAATCCGCTTTGTTATCACCTGACTTAATATGCTCTATACTATAGTCAAAAGTCTGGAGTATTAGGGCGTACCTCTGCAGACGGTTAGCGGCCAAAACAGGTACTTGCTTATCCGTGTTCAAAATGTGTACTAACGATTTATTGTCGCAAGCCAAAACAAATTTATTGCCGTATAAATACTGAAAGAATTTCTTCAACCCAAAAATTATAGCACACGCTTCCTTATCTAAAATAGAGTACTTTAATTCTGTTTCTGACAATAATCGGCTAGCAAATGCGATAGGTCTCTCTAAACCATTATCATATACATGGCAAATCACCGCTGATAACGCTTTTTCAGATGCGTCTGAAATAAGTTTAATTGGTAAATTAGGATCAAAATGCACTAAAATATTATCTGACGTCAGCAGTTTCTTAACTCGCTCAAACGCAATATTACATTCCTCAGACCACACATATTTTACTCCTCTTTTTAACAAATTATACAATGGAGACAAAATACCTGAAATATTATGAACAAAAGCTCTATAATATGAAATAACCCCAAGTAAACTCCTAAGTTCTGAAACATTTTTCGGTACTGCCATTTGAGTAATCGCACAGATTTTATTTTCTAAAGGCATAACTCCTTTCCGCGAAATTTTAAAACCTAAATATTCTATCTCAGTTTCTAGAAAAGAACACTTATTTTCATTAATAGTTAATCCACAATCACTTAACTTGCTAAGTACAGATTCACAAATAGAGAATAATTCCTCTTCAGAATTTCCAAACAACAAAATATCATCTAGAAATATACGAACGTTACGAAGTCTACCTACTACCGCCTGAATAACTTGCATAAATATAGCCGGGCTTGTGGTCAACCCGAAAGGCAACACTTTAAACCTGAATAAACCTACATGCGTACTTATCACACATAATTTTCTCGACTTCTCGTTCAACGAAATCTGACCAAAAGCATTACGCAAATCTATTTTAGCAAAAAATTTCGCACCATTTAAAGATGAAATTAAATCTTCTATACGAGGCAATGGATATTTCAACTTCGCTAACATAGGGTTTAATGTGGTTTTAAAATCAGTACAAATTCTAATTGAACCGTCTTTCTTTTTTACAACAACAATCGGACTAGCCATATCACTTATTTCTACGTTTTCAATTATATCTTCACGTAACATCTTATTTAATTCCTCCTCTACCTTTCCACGTAAACTAAAAGGTAACGATCTTGGATTCACAAACTTTGGCCTGAACTCCGAAATAACTTCGATGTTAGCTTCATAACCTATAAGCCTACCCGATTTTTCTGAAAACACATGAGCATATTTTTTCTTTAAACTATCACGAAAATTTAATTGATTATCACAACTAGTCTCACTGGTATTTACCGCATTTATTCCACTTAATCCGATACCGAAAACTTGTAAAAAATTTCTACCAACAATCGTAGAATTACCGTTTTTAATTATTATAAACTGCGTATCTACACTTTTATTTAAAAATAACACACTTAAATTAACTTTACCTACAATATTTAACCGTTTCCCGTCATATCCTGACAATTGAATATCGCATCTTTCCAATTTACAAGAAACAAAATCTTTTAAATACACTTCATATGGAATTGCATTAATCTCAGCGCCGGTGTCAACAATCGCTCGCAGAACAGTGTTACCAATAATGAGATCTACGAATATCGGTTCCGGCCCCGTGCCGTCATGCAACATAAAAACCGAATTTAATCGTTTATTCTTATTACCTACATTAATTTTACTGTTTTTACACACATTACTAGGATGACCCGATTTATTGCACCGATTACAAAAAATATTCTTCCAACAATCTTTCTGCAAATGATTCGTTTTTCCGCACAAAAAACATTTTTTTAATGCAATATTTACTGGCGTCTTACTACGCACTGCACTTTTAAATCTGATCGGACTATCCGACCTGGATTTACGGACAACATTACTATCCTTATGCACAACATTTAAATTCGTATCAACTTTCTTAAAATTAACAACATGTTCCCATGAAGCTGCTAACTGAACGCATTCCGAAAAAGAAGTATTTACCCCCTCAACGAACAACTTATGTTTCAATTTTTCATTGAAAATTCCAATAATGAATATGTCTTTTAAACAAGGTTCCAACCTCAATTCAAAATTGCACGTCAAACTCAGTCCTCTCAATCTAGCAGCAAAATCTTTAATAGATTCGTTAGCTAGCTGTTTACACTTATAAAATAACTCACGCGACTCGAAAATATTTTGAATAGGTTTGCAATGTGAATCAAATAATTTACATAAATCATCAAAAGAACAAACAGAAACCTTTTTAGGGAAACATAGATCACATAATAAAGAGAAAGTTTCTTCGGTGAGGCAACTCAGCAAAAATGCTCTTTTGCGTTCTTGTGATAACACTTTGTCATCATGTAAAATGAGGGCCTGATCCAGTCGTTCCTTGAACAATGACCAGTTTCCCGTTCTGTAACAGAACGTCCCCAAATTTTTACAAACACCCTCCATTGGGGGAAGAGCTGAAACAAAATAATCAAGACTACTTATCTCAGCACTTCCAAGAAGGCTACACTCCGAGGTCCACGTTCCACGTTCCACGTGCACGCCACCCAGAGCTGTAGATCACCGTCCCCGTCTGGCTCCGTCTCCCGACAGCTGCGGATCCAATCCCTACTCCGAGGTCTTCCTTCCCAGACTGCAGCGACGGAAACCAAGTCCTGGTTCCCGGCTAATCCACACGATGATCCAGTCCTTGACCCGATCCTTGATCCGGTCCTTTTGTACCCCGTTACACGGTGTACCCGAACGACAATAATTTTGTAATTTGTCGGTCCCACACACGCGAATACTTGCGTGTGGCTGCTCCAATTTCTTCTTAATGCGATCGCTTCCTGCGATCGCTTCCTGCAATCCTGACAACAATCCGTCAGATCCCGAAATCTACTGCGTAGATTCTTCCAATTTACGTAAAAATTTACGAACTACCGAGCTGCGCCAACTGTGATGTCTTGGGATCGGGTAGTAAATATAACATCTGTTAATGTTACAATGTTTATTGGTTGCCAGATTATTATGGAGAGAGCGCTCAATAGCGGTACATCCCTTTTATACTTCCCATACTCGCTATCTCGCTCTCATGCCGTCACCCTCATACACATACGTCACACAAGTCTTAGGAGGTAATTACAAGAAAGAGTCCTTGATATCAAGAACTAAGAGCGTTTTCAACATTCTTTGTGTTGCAAAAGCTTTTAATGTAACCTCTGAGGCAAGCTTAGCAGAATCACCTCGTACTAACGATTACCGCCATCAGAATTTATCTTTTGAACAATGGCCTGTTTCTCAGCATCAGACAGCTTCTCAGAAAACAAGGTAAATGAGACTAGTTTTTCTGACAAATACCATAAGTGACGCTCTAAGACACCCCCTACTATACTGATTTTGGAATCAATGGCTTCGTACAATTTTAAGCTATTCCAAAGTATTAAGTCATTTACTGGTGCATCTGCTCCAAAGACGCTTCGATTCAAACTTTGGTGTAGATGATAACTAACAAATCGAACAATTTGTTTTTCTTCTCTCTTGATTAGTTTAAATATTATTACGATCAAGCGCACTGGTAATGTATTGTGTAAATATGTCACTTGTAGACAGCTCAACGAACTACAAACTCATCTTTGGACTTATCCTTTTATATGCTAGCATTACTAGAAGAGCTACTGAAGCTGCACTCAAGTTCTAACTCTTGTCTCGACACCACCGAAGATGAAGCATTACTTTCAGCAGCCATTTCTTTCAATTCTTCAGATCTTTGTTTCCGTTTTAGAGACTTTTCTTTGACCTTTTCTAGTTTCTTATCGATTGAGGTCATAATCATCTTACGTTCTCATCTTTGATCGATGAAAAACGCTCTGTCTTCCACAATTTTCTTAAAATTCAAAGCGCTTGCATGGGCAGTATCAAAAAGTGTGTCTAGTTCTTTTTTAAACAAATACTCTCCTTTTTTTTTGTGCTTCAGAATTTCTTCCTCTATTTTTATTCAATAGCAGCCAGTTCTTAAGAAACTTAATCAGTTTTTCAATGCAATGATTTTGTTGTCTGGTCGGAATACTAGATTTACTCCATACTTTTATAAGTTCTTGAATAAGTACATGCGCGGAATCTTTTACATTTTTGGAATTATTTAATATGTAGTGATAACGGAGTAAAACTTGCCGAAGATTAGGATGTTGGTATCAATGGCTCAATATCTCGAACCCCAAGTAGAAAAATTTCGTATATTTTTTGAGTAGATGAAAACATTTTACTACTCAGATTCACTACACAGTCTATTAAATAAGTATCAAATACTGTTAAAATTTGTCTGTAAAACTCTTCTGTAGTTTATTTTAATATTTATTTAATAGTTTAGCACACGAAACTGGCCTGTAGCAAAAAGTAAAAATTAAGCATTTTACACAAAAATTTCAAAAACAACACTCGATTGAGCACCCCTTTCTACTTGAGCTATCTCGCTGAATTTTACTATGTTGTATCTATGAATACGTGTAACAAATTCGCGGGGTGGCCAAATGACAAATAATAAAACAAAATTTTTGGACCACCTTAATATATATATATATAAAGAAAAGTGAACTACTTCAACTCGACTTCAAGCTTCGTCACAAGTTTGCGAGCGACCCGATACCCTTTTTTTCTGAAAAAGGCTTCTATGAGCTAACCTAGTTAAATACATTTTCCACGAACCTTGGTATTACGATTCAAAATTTATTAGATTCCATTTGGGAGGGGGGAAATGGGTATTGCCGCCCCGGGAATTATTTATTGGAAAACCAACACCTCTGCCATAGATCACCCCAAATGGTTCGATACGTTTGGTGACTTACCAGAGGTGCCCGGGTTCATAGGGTGAGGATTGTCTAGGTCTTGGCGGCGGATGAACTGGCCACACTGAACCCAGATTCCTACCCACCCGCATACCTTTTTCCTACGCAGAACTTCCAGTCCTTTCTTTCCTTAAAAAAGACCCTCCATAGAGCATCCCCAAAGATGACACAGGTCCGGAAGGAAATTATTTTCCCCAGGGCCTCCTGTGTGTAGTTAATTGTAAAAAATAAGTATTTAATCACCTTCTTACACATCTTGTGATTTCAGACAATTGTGGTTTTGTTTAATTAAATAATAGAAAAAAAGAAACACACTTTTTTGGACACGAGGTCTACTGTTCACAAAACTGCCTACTAGTTGTAACTGATTTATTATCTGGATTATAAGTATCTAACAACAACAAAAAATCAATGAAACATAAACAAAATATTTTGTGACCGACCGAAGGTTCGGTTTCGGTTTCGGTTTCAGCAAGTTCGGCAAAAAAATCTAGTTTCACTATCAGTTTCGGTTTTAAACCGAAACCGAAACTTTTTTAGACACGTTAAAAATCGATTGTTTACTTTTTTTTACATGAGCTTCACACAGGAGGCCCTGAGAAAAATTAATTTCCTTCAGAGCCTATGTCATCTTTGGGGAAGCTGTGTGGAGGGTTTTTTTAAGGAAAGGAAGGAGAGGAGAGTTCTGGGAAGGAAAAGGGTTTAAGGGGTGGGTAGGAATCTGGGGTTCAGTATGTCCTGGCCATCCGCCTCCAAGACCTAGACAAACCTCACTCCATGAACCCGGGCATCCCTGCTAAATCACCAAACGTAGCGAACCACTTGGGGTGACCTATGGCAGAGGTGTTGGTTATCCGATAAAGGTTCTAGGGGCGGCGGTACCCATTCCTGCCTCCCAAAAATACTGTTAATTGGCTTATTTTTTTTCATTTATTCAGACAGTTAATAAATAAATAAATAAAAAACCATAATTGAAATATGTAAAAAAAAAGTCTTTTACAAAACAAACAAAAATTATAGAAAATAACAATACATTTTATCTACTTCTTAGAACTTCTCATTCGGCTGACTTCGGGTGAGTTCGTGGCTCGCATGTCATCCGCCATCATCAGCAAAATATTCTATTAATGAGGTCCTTCCTTTGAGTGTTTATTATTGACAAATTTTTGTTCCAAGAAGTAGTGTTAACATTGTTAGAATTAAAATTTTGTTTGTTTTATAGATGCAATATTTTTTATTTTTTCACATGCTTCAATTATTGTTTTTTAACTGTCCGAATAAGTGCAAAAAATAAGTCAAATAGCAGTAAATAATTGATTTTTATCATATCTAAAAAAGTTTCGGTTTCAGTATCGGACGAAACTGAGACACACCCCGAAGATTCGGTTTTGGTTTCGGTGGAAAGTCCGGTTTCGGTGGGACACTAAACATATTTACGTAAAAGTATCAAAACTGCTTTAACCCTTATTGGGCGGCTGGCTACATTTGCAGCCCGGATAATTCGGTCCTGGCTGACGGCTGGCTACATTCGTAGCCACGGAGCGTGAGTCACTTTAATTATTATTTGTAACGCTTATTTGCTGATCAAAGACAAAATAAAAGGGATTTTTTCATTAGCCTGATGATTTATCTACCTCATAAAAAATATATTAACACTTTTACTTGGGAGTTTTTAATTTCCGAGCTGTTTTTGTAACATCTCATCTCACAGAAATCTCTTATCGGAAGATATGCCACTCACACGTTACAGCATGCCTGTGTACTGGTCGCGCCGTGATCGCCTGTCGGTACACGCGTTTGTAGTGTGTTTGTTTATATTGTAGGGTATCCATTAGTTTTGATGGTTTCGAGGCGCCGGTAACTGGAGATTGCTTATGACTTCTTGGTGTTATATTATAAACATTATGATTTGGTGGACTTCGTCGTGTTTTGTTACGTGAATTTTAATATTTGTGTTATTGTTTTTGATCTCAATTTTACTGTTTCATTAATGGAAGAGGAAGAGTAGAACGATATGTTTTAAACGTTGATTCAGATTTTTCTATGAGGGACGATGATGAGTATAGAGTGGACAATTTAGAGGACCCAGATGATATTTCAGAAATAAGTGACTGTGAAATTGAGGATTCTGATTTATTAGAAATTAATCCCCCGGCAGAAATATATGGACAGAGTTTTTTGCCTGCGTGGAGAAATGGTTACAGTATAATTTTAAAATGCTAACAGTCAACTCAAAGCGACAAACAACATACCGGCGATGTTATGTTTGCAAAAACACAATGCAA
This sequence comes from Limnephilus marmoratus, assembly GCA_917880885.1. NCBI lineage: Eukaryota > Metazoa > Arthropoda > Insecta > Trichoptera > Limnephilidae > Limnephilus > Limnephilus marmoratus. The sequence continues at coordinate 18,114,201 of OU862921.1, read as the reverse complement.
GAGCCAAAAAAACGAGTTCAAACTCGTCATTGGTGTAGTGGTGACTGTGAAGTTGCTTTATGCCCTACAAAATGTTTTAAAATATATCACGCACTACAAAACTTTTAATTGATAAAACACGCCCGGTCCCACAAAACTAACGCGTGGTCACCGTGTTCAATGCCGACGCAGAGTAACTCGAATGTGTGTGAGTGAGAAGGGCAATTTCTTATGGTGACTGAAAAAATCATTTGTTTACGTATATTCGTTGAAAAAAAGGTTTTAATTTATTATAACGTTGTGTGGAAAAGTACATTTATAACATATACTAATTAATTTTTACGATAAACTATACCATTACTATTCTATGACTGATTATTTGCGGGAGGGCTACATTTTTTGTGGTAATTACAAGTTTATTTATCAATTTATAAGTTGACCTCTATTCAACATTTTATTGTTATTATTTTTATCTATACAATGAACAATTGTTCGTATTACACAATTTTTTTCAAAATTTTAAATCTTTAGATTGCAGAGTTATTAGAATTTAAATATATAAGCTGAGAAACTGAAAATTCACGCCGTTTCCAGGGAACATTCGCAAATATAACCAGCCGCCCAATAGGGGTTAAAAGAATATTTTTTAAGTACGTTTAAGGATGAAACTTTGTAATTTTCTTGTCATGTTCAATTGTCTTGTTTCTTTTCTCTTCTTTTCTTTTACATTTAGTTGAAATCATCCATATCTGTATAACCTTGTTCCTTTTTTCTTTAATTATTTTCTAATGTTGTTTGTTCTACTCAACCTGTCTTTTATTTTTTCGTCTATATTGTATGTGAAACTTATATTTTTAATATCTAAATTGATATGTAAAATTTTAACTATTTCCTCCCACCCATGATTTGCATGTTCCTCCTGTCCTAAAATGAGTTCTTTAACTCATCGGGATTGCTCTTGCAAGAAATAAAAAAAAAAAAAAAAAAACACATTAATAAATATGTTCACATATATTGGTAGCGATTGACCAAGGCTCCAACCCTCCAAAGTTCGGTCTCTTCCCTGTATACTTTTTGTCGTCATCATAACCATTACGATTATTAATTGTGCGTAAATTATTTTGGATAATGGAGAAGTGTCCAACACTAAAAACAAATTAGTCAGGAAATGCTAAATTTCCATCCGTCTTCTTTAAATTAAGTGTTTTTACTTGAATTGAGTTTTAAAAACCGCTAAGCGACTGAATTAATCATAAATTGTACCATTTATCATTGAAGAGATTCAAATTTATTAAGTTATCATAATAATAATGAATATCAGGGGTGTATCTCGGGTAATTTATTTTTTAATCCTTTTCTTTATTTTAAGAAGAAGTGATAACTTAATCACGATTCCATATAAATTTTGTTTGCGCGATGAGTAAAAAAAATATGTCAAACTGCTTGAAATTAAAGGGATACACACTAACAGTTATTATGAAATAGAAACAAAATCATTACAAACCTTACAATTTGGGAGGCTACCATTTACGCCCCGGGAACCATTTACAACCAACACCCCTGCCACAGGTCACCCCAAGTGGTTCGCTACGTTTGGTGACTTAGCAGGGGTGCCCGGGTTCATGGGATGAGGTTTGTCTAGGTCTTGGTGGCGGATATATTTGCCCAACCACTGCGTGGCGGGCTGGATAGGAGGAGACTGATTGAGGGAGGCCTTTTGACCTCTCCAGCCGAATTCTTCGACCCTTCGCCTTGTACCGCAGTGTGAGGAATAGATTCATACGTCCTTCATTCCTGGCCACACTGACCCCCAGATTCCTACTCACCCCTCACACCTTTTTCCTTCCCATATCTTCTTCTCCTTCCTTTCACTTCAAAAACCCTCCACACAGCATCCTCAAAGATGACATAGGTCTCTAGGGAAATTGTTTTCCTTGGTGCCTCCTGTGTGGAGCTAATGTAAAAAAAAATCATGATTCAATCAAAATCATCAGAATAATTTAAAAAAAGAAATAAAGTGTCCAATTCACACACGGTAGAAGTGAAACCTTCAGAAAAATAAAGTAGACAAGAGTAGGAAGGCTACGAAGTACCGCACAAAGAGAAGACTGATATGATACGAACCGATACCGATACCGATTATATTATCTCATTTTCACACATGCTCAATCCTAATAGATGTTAGCGTATATCTCTTTTTATTATCGCTATTTTTCGTTTCATCGAGTTTCAAATCACAACGGCGGTAAAGAATTTTTTACTTATAAAAGCAGCTCTGTTATTCCAGCATAAATACATTTTTCCATCGATTTCCACGTTCATTTAGATGAGTAAAATATCACATAACTGAAAATCAATAGAAGATAATACGCGATGCAGATTTGATTACAGTGATTGGCTGAACAGGATTCAATGAAAAAATCATCGATTTGAAACAATCTAAAAAAAATGTTTATATTTAGTTGAGAAATGAAGCGAAAATATAGGGTCCAATTTCGCACTTCCAATTAGTCCAATTTAGCCTCCGTCGAACGCTCTAACGTACGAACGACCGGAAACTACTAAATCCGGAATACGCGCAGCGCGCACCAATCATCGCTAGTAGAATACGTTTCGACTAAATATTAGTACGCAGTAACGCCTCTGCCTATTGCTTACGGGGTGGCTTGTACAGTATGCAGCTCTATTCAAATTTACGAAAAAAATACCAGACATGGGCAATTTGCCCAGCCTCCATGGGAATCCTCTATTCATAAACCAAACCAGTCAGGGAACAAATAAACTGAACCTTTTGGACATGTATTTATACCGCCATCTATTTGCAACAATAATTAACACTAGCAGTTAAAAACCCGCTCCGAAAGTTTTTGCTCCGAAAGGCTTCGCCCAGTTAGTGTTGGTGACCATTTTATAAATCCGAAAGGAACTGGTTCCAAAAATAGCCCGTTCCTCGGATCCACTGTCATCCAGTAATAGCTAGTCATCGGGACAGGGAATGACGTCATGTGTTATATGTAGCCGCTTGACACCATTATTCAATAATAAGTATCACAACTAAGTAATACCGTCAATCTTTCCATATCCGAATGGATACTCAAATTCACAAATTCGTAGAACTTATACTTAGGGGGAAACGTCCCGTGAGAACTGCTGACGGAAATCGCGACATATTTTGACTAATTCTTGAATTCGAAACCAAATAACAACGGTAGCTTTGCTTGAAATTTCACGTTCACGTTACGGTGCGGCGCGCGGCGTCAGACGTGCATTCGATGCCGGATTCTTAAATTCAAACACGCAGACGCAAGCCTATTAATACTGTTTGATATACTAAAAAAGTGCGTGGCTTTTGTTAGCACCAAAGATATTCAAATACAGAAAGATATGCTATGGTGTCCGCGCAACTGTCGCCGGACTACGCGCTAATTAGCGTAGTTTTCATACAAAAAGAATTTGTTCATTTCGTTGATTTTTTGAAAATGTGCATTAATATTGGTTAACAATATATTTTGAATAAGGAAAGAATTCGATCATTTAGTTTAACGTTCGTTTGGTTTATTCGTTAATTATTTATTCTTTTAGTTTATTTGTTAATTGGTAAACAATATCGGCGACACCCGGAAGCGCAGACCCACATAGTAAAAACAGCAGATAGCACATCTACTTACATTTCAATATCTTTGGTTAGCACACTAAGGTCGGTTTTCTCAGGCTCCATGGGACCAAATCAACTGAAACATTGAATTTGTGATAATAACGATGTACTGAACACAAGTCAATGAAAAAATCATCGATTCATAATAACTGCATAATTTCTTTAAACGAATTTTCGTCTATAAGCCTGCAGGAGCTCTACCACAGTGAAATCGATATCTTTACAATACCGGATCAATGGGCCGTAGCTTTCGATGATTTTATAACGATGTCCCGAGCACGGTTTCACCGCTAACAGACTAACCAACACTGATAAGGAATAAATAAGAAATCGATGTACTCTGGCAACACTGAACATATTTTCTGAATTGATACTCCGAAATGTCAAACGTCAAATAATTACGTAAAAATATGAATAAATCGGCCAAGTTGAATTGAAAGAGTAACCTAAATATGCATTGGCAGTTCGCATTTACTTTTTGACACTAAACGGAGTTAATTGATGTTAGTTCATGATGTCTTTAATCATATTTTAACCACTTTAATCATATTTTAACAAACTGGCATGACCATTGGCAAGTTAGTTCTGCAAGACGGGAGATAAGATAGATGACGGATTATTTAATCAATATCGTACTGATGTGGGTTTTATCGAACGTCCATGCGAGCCAATGAAACAGACTATTCGTTCAAAAAAGATTTTCTTCGTGTGAACATATTTTATTGTTTTCACTCGAAGTGAGGACAATTTAAGATTTCACTTCCTTTGGTTTATCTCTTCTTTTATTCCTCTTATCGCAATGTATTATACGCAGCTTCTTGAACTTTTATGACATTATTACATTACCAAAAAAATACGTTTGAATTAATAACTTTTTTCGAGTCTCGAAGTAATAAACGACTTTCACTAAATGCGCTTCTGTAAAATATGAAGTCGATCATTCCACGTCGCGTCGCCTCGGAGTTAGAAGTAATTCCAACCAGCTGAGAATGTTCAGACGAATCCACCTTTTTTATTATCTTGCAGAACTTCCGGCTGGAGGAGGTAGCTGTCGTAAATCATATTTTGCCCATGCTCAGATGGTTCAGAGATTATTCCGCACATGACTATTCCGAACACGATTTTTGCCCACATTTTTTCGCACTCTTTTTTCTAAGTGAAAACTTTTTTAGCACCGTTGTGATTTGAAACATGATGAAACGAAATAGCGACACTAAAAAGAGACTGAGATAGAATAATTGGTCTCCTCTTTGTGCGGTGTTTTGTAGCCTACCCACTCTTGTATTCTTAAGTTTTCTAAAGGTTTCACTTCTACCGCGTGTGAATTGCACACTCCGTTTTATTTTTTTACATTAGCTCCACTCAATTTGGGAGGCGGGAATGGGTACCGCCGCCCCGGGAACCTTTATTGGATAACCAACACCTCTGCCATAGGTCACCCCAAGTGGTTCGCTACGTTTGGTGATTTAGCAGGGGTGCCCGGGTTCATGGGGTGAGGTTTGACTAGGTCTTGGAGGCGGATGACCAAGACACACTGAACCCCAGATTCCTACCCACCCCTTAAACCCTTTTCCTTCCCAGAACTCTCCTCTCCTTCCTTTCCTTAAAAAACCCTCCACACAGCATCGCCAAAGATGACATAGGCCCTGAGAGAAATTGTTTTCCTCAGGGCCTCCTGTGTGGAGCTCATGTAAAAAAAAAAAAAAACTCAGGAGGCCCCAAGGAAAATAATTCTCCTCAAGGCCTATGCCTTCTTTGGGGAAACTGTGTGGAGGGTTTTATTTTGGAAAGGAAGGAGGTGAAGTTCTGCGAAGGAAAAGGGTATGAGGGAAGGGTAAAAATCTGGGGGTCAGTGTGTTTAAGAGTAACGGAAATATGAATTCATCCCTCCCACTGCGGTGTAAGGCGATGTTCCGAGAAAGACACCTTTTTGGGACTACTTCAGCCATTCTCTCCCGATACGGCCACGTATTTTCAAAACCCATACCGGTTCAGTCGCGGTAGATGCGGTTCAGACAATTTTCATTTTAATTACACTTCTATGCCGGTTATTTTTATCACTTTGCAACAAACACAAATTGTTCTTAAATCTGAACTGAACCGGTATAAGTTTATGAAATACGCGATCCGGCCTGCCATGGTGGGCAGACACAGCCGTCGCAACGACCCGAATAAACCTCACCACATGAACCCAGGCACCATTGCTAAGTTACCAATCGTAGCCTACCAATTGAGGTGTCCTATGGCGGTACCCATATCCGCCTCCCGAATTTCTAAGTCGTACACAACTATTACACACATATTTTTCCGGACCGGACGATTCCGTACAAGAAAAATTTGGGATCCTACAGACTATTCCGTGCACGATTATTGCGCACAGATTTTTCCGGACGCGACGATTTTGAATATTGAAATATTGAGAAAAATAATAATCTGTCAGGCATGCATATTGTATTTCCGCAAATGTTATTATTAGATAAATTATTATTAATTATTAGGATTTCAGCACTTTTCACGAATATTTGGTACAGATTTTTTTTTGCTTGACGATCTCGTTCTTATTATTTCGTACACATTTTTTTCGAAGACAGATGATTGCGCACTTTGGCAATAATTCCATACAAAGTAAATAGTACTCATAATAAGCCAATTGATATAAATATCATGTTCGGCAAGTGGCCGAGTGGTCTATAGCTTCGGACTCCATCCTAAGTGGGTTGAATCTTTTGCTAGCTAAGTAAAAGTAATGTCGGTAAGAGGAATCCAAATAAAGTTTTAAAAATAATGAAAAATTTTGACTTTCTTTCAAAAAATCTTTAGGAAAAAATTAAGAATTATTGGAATCTTTCACGGTTTCTCATAAACTAGCTGAATTTGCCCGGCCTTTTACTCAGAATTTTTCGAAAAGAAAATAAATATTGACCTCTATTTTTGAAGGTTATGTGTGCGAAATTTCATCAATCTCGGAATAAAACTGTAGATTCATATAAAAAAAAACAAAGCCAGGCTTCCCGTTCGTCCACTCTCCTCCGGATTTCAGTCAAACCACTCTCTAAGGCCCAGTTGTATCGCAGAAATTCAAATGCAATCATTGTCATCAAATGACCTCTCTGCGCCATTTTATTTTTAAATTTTAAAGGTCCCTGTTAAACATCGATTCGAGGTGCGTTTCACCTCTCTGTCAAATTGTAATTAGCTGACAAGCTGCACAAAATGATATTTGTCCTCTTCTGCTGATCACAACTAGTGCTGCCTTTCAACTGTCAAAAAATAAAATGGCGCTGAATAGCCATTTGATGACTTTGCCAAATGCGAATTTCTGCTATAAACTGGGCCTTAGTCTAAAAATTCCTGACAATTATCAGATCTAACCTTGTAATTTTCTGCGAAATCAGTTGATTAATTTTGAGTCTCTAGGGCACACACATACGAACATTGCATTTTAATTACATACAAAATAAAAGAAGATATATCGGAGTTCGAGTGTTGAAAAATCATCAACATGGCGAATTTTGTGGATCTTGTAAAAAACTTATTCCGAAACTATTCCTAAACATCTGTATTTTTGTAAACTTATTAAATCGATGTATTTTTTTTTGTATTTTTGTGACTTGTGTGTGCATTTTTTATCTAATTTTATTTTCATTATTTCTTTATTTGTTTAAAACTCATCTGTCATGAATTAATTGTAATACAAAACAAGTAAAAGCCCTCTGGGCGTTGAATAAATAAATAAAAATAAATAAATTAACAATTCGATTTTTTATAAGAAAAAATCTCTTTTATAACTTCTGAAGGTTATTCCCATCAATATATACGAGAGGTTCTGGGTTCGAGTCCCAGTTGCGACCATGAACTTTTTTTGTTATTCTGTGTCTTGTTCTCTTTCATTTTTTCGTTTAGATTATAATTGTATGTTCTTCTTCAATGATTAACAATCCACCTATAATCTAAAACAAATCTAATTTGTCCGGTGTCATAAATGTGCGGAATAATCCCTGTTCCGTTTGGAATAATTCGAATGCCTTCTTAAATATCTCAATGCGCCGAAGTTTCTTCAATAGAAAGCATTCGCAATGGAAACAAGTTTAACAAGGCGAGAAATTATCGATGGAGCATCTGCCTTATTCTGAATATTATTTTGATTAATTTGTCGGGACACGGATCAGTGGAAAGCGTTTAAAATTATTTGGTCTTCGGAAAGGATCATTATTCTTAGAGTGATTTAGACAGAAGAGATAATAACAAAGATGAAGTAATCTGTTACTTTAGAGCAGGGGTATACCACCTTTTGGCTTGTCGCTCTGAACAGATTTGACCTAGAAGTGTTATCTATACCAGCTTAAAAGAAAATAGTCAATTTGGATGGTGGGTATGGGTACCGCTGCCTCGGGAACCATTTACTGGATAACCAACACCTCTGCCGCAGGTCACCCAAAGTGGTTTGCTACGTTTGGTGACTTAGCAGGGGTGCCCGGGTTCATGGGGTGAGATTTGTCCGGATCTTGGTGGCAGTTGCGCCTGCCCACCTACTGCGTGGCAGGTCGGATTGGGAGAGGCTGGTTAAGCGAGAACTTTTGACCTTTTCAGCGGGACTTTCTCGGACGTTGCCTTCCAATATATAATAAATAAAAAAAAGATTTTTGAATGCACAAAAAATTTTGAAAAAAAAACACTTATTTTATAAGGCATATATAATATTATAAACGTTATTGTGAACGCTCTTTTTTATCGTTTCATTCAAAAATAAAATAAAAAAATTCCCATAAGTAACAATTTTTTTTTTAAATTTGCTGTCGGAAAATTAATGTGTATATTTTAATTAATTTAAGATATGAATATAAAATTTGGCGATTTCTCTTTAGATACATTCTCTTTAACACCCTTTAGATCATATTTCTATCCATGATAATATGAGAGACAACGATTTCCTGTGACCTACATGTGAACTACAAATTAGCCTGAGGACTTAGAGAATTAGACTTCTTCAAAATTTTAATTATAAAAACCCGTGATTTTTCACGGGTCTGCACTAGTATAATAATAGTTATTTGTATAAGAAGTTATGGAGAGGTAGTGTAACGCAATACATTTCACAAGTCAAAATAATTTTAGAAAACAGTGTGAAAAAAATTATGTAAAATTGTGGAAAATATCCTCCATTTAAAGGATTCTGTTAATTTTCAATTAGGAGGCGGGTTGGTTACCGCTACCCAAGAACCATTTATTGGATAACCAACACTTCTGCCATAGGTCTCCCCAAGTGGTTCGCTACGTTTGATGACTTAGCAGGAGTGCCCAGGTTCATGGGGTTAGGTTATTCCAGGTCTTAGCGGCGGTTGCGTCTGCCCACCTGCTGCTGGCATGCCAGATCGACAGAGACTGGTTGTGGGAGGTCTTTGACCTTTCCAACCGGACTCTTCCGACCCATCGTCTTCACCGCAGTTGGAGGGATGGATTCATATGTCCGTCACTTCTGAAAACACTGACCCCCAGATTCCTACCCACCCCTCATACCTTTTCCTCTTCCCTTTCGTAAAAAGACCCTCCACACAGCATGACCTAAGATGACATAGGCCCTGAGGGAAATTATTTTAATCTGGACCACCTATGTGAAGCTAATGTAAAAAAAAAGAAAATGAAGCCCTATAAACCATCAATAAACCGTGTAACATGAATTTGCATATTTCATTACTATTATTTTTACTTTTCAGCAAAATTCTATTACGTAAACTTCGGTGGGTATTTTCAAGCCAATATAAAATCATTTGTGTGTTTATGATTCTACTGAGATATTTGATCAAACACGTACCAAATTCCTTTGGTTTTGTAAAGCTTTCATAATAATATAACACTAATTATATTATTATTAGCGTAGTACATAAAGGAATCCATCAGCTCGCCACGCCTAACGTGCACGCTACCTGCCGCCATGCAAACTAGCCGATGTTGTACGATGTAGCCTTCCTGTTTCCAACGTAGCAATTGACGTTCTCCGTAAGCTCACATTAAACCAGCCTTAAGATGAATATATACGTGAAATCCTATTTAGATACTATTTTGATTAATCTTTACGACGAGTTTAATTATTTATTGCAACATGTACGGCACGAAATGTGACATTAACATAGTTAACTTAAAGATAGTACAAGAAACAATATTAACATAACTAACACGTATTTATGTATATACATAGTAGTTGCAGAATTGTCTGTAAGTAAGGTTGAAAATGTCGATGGTCAATGCAGAATCGTTAGAGCCATTAACCAGCCAGCGGCCAAGAATTCATATTTCGTCGAAAGATGTTCTTAAGATCGTACAGGGCGGTTCCATTGAGAAAGACTAATTATTATTCTCCGTACAACGTTTTTTAAATAATAACTCCATATCGATTTAATTTCATTAAAAATTGGCTTCAATTCATACCTACATTTAAAAATGCTGAAAGAAGTGATGATAAAACTATTAAAACTGTGCACTTTTTGTTATTATTATTTTTTGATCATAAGTAATTACAATTATTCAATAATGTCTAAGTAAAATAAGAATGTAAAAAAATCTTAAATATATTAGTTTGTAAGACCGTTAATAAATAGACAAACTGAAGTATTTTCGTCACAAAGCACGTGTGCGGATCTTTTTTTAAATGATTTTATTTAATAATTAATTAAATGAAGACAATATTAGCGAAACCTTCGAAAACTTCAGCGAAACTTTCAGCGAAAACTTAATTTAATTAAACATTATAAATTGAGATTTTACTCATAAAGTTAAAAATTAAAAATAAAGATTTTATTTGAATTAAAATTAAAAGTCTGAAACATAGCTTTCCCAGCTAATTTATTGATTTATTTTACTGCATAATTATATGATTTGAAATGTGTGTTGTATAATACAAAATTTAGTTTGAAAATTTAACAAATCTGCCAACAACCTACGGTAAAACCTTATTGTACTAAAAATACACATATATTTTCTCAAAATTTAAAACATAGCCTTACTAGATAAAAGAACAGTCTAAAATTTGATTTAAAAATGACAAATTTCCGGTGAAATCCTATTTAGATTAATATTTACGACGAATCGGCTTACAGTATGAACATCAAAAAATATGCTACGGATAAATTGAAGCTTTAACTACTTTATCTATGTATTGGAATTACAATAAAATTATTATTTACGTAAAAAAAAATATAAGCGTAAACCACTAAAAAAATGTTTTCTCATGACTTAACTATGAAGTAATGCAAGTAACAATTTTTAAAAAATACGCCTTTACGGCTAAGACTATTTTTGACTTTATCTATGTTCTAACTTTTTTTCGTTCTTATAAAATTATGCACAAAATAAATAAAAACCACTTTTTCGCTTACTAGCCTCGTGCAAAAAGACGCTCGATTTTAAAATTTTGCAGGCATGAGATTCGACATATTTCTAGCGTTTTTATTCCTCTTAAATTAAGAAAAAAAATAATAGTAGTTTTACTCATTTATATAACTTATTATTGAAAAAAAAATCATCCTCGACTTGCGGTAAAGTCGAAAGATGTCGCACATCCAAAAAAAAAATGGGTATATTTATCCAAGTTCCTATCTAGATTACATTTAGTTCGGGAAGAATCTTGCAACAGTTTATTAAAAGAAGATTAAAGAATGTGCAGTTCACACGCGGTAGAAGTGAAACTTAACCCACCCACACAATCTCATCCAATAGGAGCCTAGAAAAGTAACAAAGTGGCCAAAGCGGTAAGGTTTCATTCTATCTCATTCTCTCGCAGGTTAAAATGATTTTTTAGCACCGTTGTGATTTGAAATTCAATGAAACGGAAACGGAAGAAATATCTATTCCTATAGATGTATGTGTTTGTCTCTTTTTAGTGTTTCATTGAGTTTCAAATCACAACGGTGCTAAAGAAGTTGCACTTTAATAAAAATATGCGTTAAGAAAATGAAAAAGATGTTTCAGTGAGCCAGTGAGGCTATGGCATCCTCAAGTGGAGTATGGAGAGGAGAAGAAGACGGGGAAGAGGAAGGCGGGGAAGTTTTTAATTATTCAGATCACCAAACACGGCTATTGCCATTTCAAGCTATGTTTTAATTCAGAATGGTCGTCTTACAAAAGGGCGGTACTGAGAGTATCTTCCCTCCATCCGGAACGTGCCGCAAATACCTATACTACCTATATATTATTTTTAATTAATTAATTGTGAAATAACACAAAATTAATTTACGCACGCTGCATTCGGTCCTGCGACCTTTGGATTGCGAGTGGAGAGCCTTACCCCCAGACCACGGAGATCGTAAATAGTTAAATATGACTGATGGGGATAGGGTCGAATAGCTCTGTGATTAGAGCAGAGTCCCGCTAAGGCTAAGGTTCTTGATGCAATTCCTAGACGCGACCATAACTTTTCTGATTTTTCGGTTCCAAATTTTCATTTGAGAGTCGCTACGTATTTTTCGGTTTCATATTTCATTGGGATTTATAAATAGGTATCTTATTCTTCAATGATTAATATCTAACACCCATTTAAGAATTGATCCTCCATTCTTGAAGAGATAGGTATTCAAAATAGGCTATCTACTGTCTACTGGAGCGAACACGAGAAATAAATAAATTTGCCTCGATTGCTCGAGATTTCCCAGAATATCATTTTTAAAATTTTTCGCCAACATAAAAAAATATTATACCTTCGAATTTTAACATGGAAACATAAACACTTATTATAGTGCTATACAGCCACATAGCCAATGAATTAACCTGTATTTTACCGTTTATCTCATATTGGTAGGATTTATAAAAATATAATATAAAAAAATCGTAAAGTTTATAACCGCGCGAATCGTGCGTGTCGTTACTTTGAAACTGCCGTGAGGGGTTCTTATTCGAGTCAACATAGAATATTTTCGATTTCTGTATGTTGTCTGTATATACTTGATAATGAAAGGTGCTATGGAATAAGGACTTAATTTAAAAAAATATGTTTTTAACATCGTTCTAAAATAGTCTACGAAGTTCGGATTTGCGACATCTATGGTCATAATAGATAAAGCATTTCAATAGCTTCATTTTGAAATAAATGGCTGGCCGGGAAAATGTTTTAAGTAATTACAATAAATGTTTTATGAATGGTAGGAAAATGTCGTCCAATTTTGGACCTCTATCAATCGCAGAAAAATAAAAGTTGTCAATTTTTCGACCATAATCGCTCCAGTGGTTCGTACTTCGCGCAAGTTCCTTGCCAAACTGAAATTGGAGAAGCTCATGTTTACTGACTAAAGGCAGGAGAAACAAAGGTCATTGATGAGTTGGACTGATCATGAATCATTTGCTTAGGGGTCTCTTAAAGGGTCGGCGATGTGTGAATGTGATGCGGTGCAGACCACCGAAAATGATGTGGTCAATGAATGCCTGTTCCATTCATTCTCCACAACAGGAATTGATGGACTCTACTCTACAGTCCACAGGGCGATGCATGCCTGAGGTTCTAGACTGGCTTGCAAGCCTAGATGTCCCTCTCTCACCCCTCAATACGCAATAGAAGAAGATTTGCTTACACATAGAATAGAAATGATTTTGTACACATTATTTTAGTAAAAAATGCCCAAATAAAACGTTATTCTGACGCGGTATAATTTAGCGATCTAATTTAAGTAAAAATATATTCGATCACCAATTTAAACTGTAGGTATTAAACTCTCCAAAAAAATCCATGACCCTCTTTTGCTTCCCTAACACAAATACATTTTTTTTATTTTAATTTTTTATCTTAAATAGTAAAACTGCAAAATGTAAAATTTAATGAAATGAAAACAATATTAGCGAAACTCAATCTAAAATATGAAAACAGAAAAATCAGAGAAAGATTCGGTCACATCTAGGACTCGAACCCAGGACCTTCGCCTTGCTGGGGCGCAGCTCTGCCAACTGAGCTAATGTATCCCTATCCTGATTCGGTCATATTTAATTGTATCGTACTACAATTAAGAACTGCCAACATTATCCTAATTTTCTTAACGCATGTTTTTACTGGCTGCTATCTTTATGTATGATGCAAGTAGAAATATGCGTTAAGAAAATGAAAATAATGTTGGTAGTTCTTAGTTGAAGTATGATGCAGTTAAATTTGACGGAATCGTGAAGGGATACATACGGTTGTTCGGTAGAGCTGCGCCCCGGCAAGGCGAAGGTCCTGGGTTCGAGTCCTGGATGTGACCGTATGTATCTTTTTCTGATTTTTCTGTTTTCAGATTTTCAAAACACGTTAATAATATGCTTGATCCTTTTACATAGACTCGTTTTTAGTTTTATAATAATAATAGTCAGGAAAAACGCCAAACGCGTGCCCAACTTATGTTCACGGTTGACTTTTGTCACATAAGAACGGATCGCTTCTTCGACTCGTTCTTGCGTTCAACAGCTCGGTTGTGGAATGATTTGCCAGCCTCTGTGTTTCCTCCTTCCTACATCATGGGTCTCTTCAAGACTAATGTTCATTTCTCCCTCTCCTCAGAAATACCCTCCACACAGCATCTCAGGTGACATGGCGACAGGCCCTGAGGGAAATTATTTTCCTCAGGGCCTCCCGTGTTGAGTTAATGTAAAAAATAAAATAAAAAAGAAAATCTGTTTATCTTTAGACATCTAAAAATACCTACCTAAATGTAATATACCTTCATACACCCACTTATAATTAAGTTAAGTGTACCTATTATTATAATTAAGATAAAAGTATCAACACTTATTATTTAATAAACCAGATAAAAAGAAATACATCTTTTATTAGTTAGTTACAAAGTCTTTCATGATCATTTGCAGAACCGGCGTTGTAACCAGAAACTCGCAGCATACCGAATAGCTCGATTGACCACAGTTTTACAAGACCACAGTTTTACAGGTTGTGAATTTTCCTAGGCTTAGACCTGAAACTGTCTAATGAATATTATATATATTATGCTAAGTATCATGGCCAAACTGGTTGATTGCATTATATATGATTAAAATGCGTTTCTTCTTTATATCGTTTAATCTTTATATTGCTGGAACAAAACTAGAGAAGGTACAGAGTATTGTATACTTGGGCTGCAATGTAAATTATTTATAGATGGGATCCTTCAGTTGAAATAAAATTCCGCATTGAGCAAGCTCGTGTAACCTTTATCCGCATGAAAAAAATGTTCTGCAGTCATGATCTCAACCTTGGATTACGAATGCGAATGGTCAGATACTACGTGTTTTCGATATTATTTTACGGAATGGAAGCATGGACGCTTACTGAAGAACTAATTAGGCGACTTGAGGCATTCGAGATGTGGATCTACAGAAGAATACTTAAAACAAGCTGGATGGACAGGGTTACAAACAAAGATGTTATGGTTCGGATGAATAAAGAAAAGGAAGTAATTAAAACTATAAAAATCCGAAAACTTCAATATCTTGGACATGTGATGAGACATCCAGAGAAGTATGAGATCTTGCATCTCACAATGCAGGGAAAGATTGCCGGAAGACGGGGCGCTGGAAGAAGGAGAACCTCATGGCTGAAAAACCTGAGACAGTGGTTTGGCCAGTCTACCGTGGAGCTGTTCCGGGCCGCAGTAAACAAAGTCCGCATAGCCAATATGATAGCCAACGTCCGTTGAACGGACAGGGCACAAGAAGAAGAAGAAGAAAATGCGTTTTGATCCATATTTCGGTGGAAAATTGCTGAATTTAAATACTACGCTTGTGTCCCGAAATGCAAATTTGTACCTAATTTAATTCACACTACAGATTTTTATAATCAACTAGCTAAAGTTCCCCGGCGTTGCTCGGGCTGTATTCTGCATTAGGGGGTGGGGAAAGGAGATAATTATAATTTATAATAATTTAATTGTTGACAACCCGGGCGTTTATTGAGATGAAATATGTTTATACGTAGTACATTACCCGCCTCATTGGACGATGTCTGTTCTGAGACGGGTAATTGGGATGAGGCGTGGTTTTGCGAAATCTAATGTAAACAAGGACATTCCCTTTATTTTTGTTTTTTAAAAGAAAGACAAACATTCCCAGGTTACGAATAATGTTGCTTGTGTTGTGATGGAGGACTTAGCCAGCCTTTGGAATCGAAGACGCGGCCCCCGGGCGAGACCCAAGTGCGATGATGCCCACTCAACCACCGTCGACAAACATTTGAAGGTTTAATTTGCAAAATTTGATAAATCTCAGAATATAATTGTAGATTTGTATAAAAAACGTACCAACAGACACTCTTCTTTTTATATCTACCTATATAAAGATTAATAAAAATATAAATTAGTATTTTCTGATTGAAGTGGTTTAGTTGTTTTATTGTATTAATAATCTTAAACAATTAACTTCTTCGTCTCTGCGGGCACATACAACATGTGTGCGAATAAGCCATGCTCTCAGCTAATCTATGTCGTAGAATCTATGAAAAAGCCGGTGAGAATAGGGCTTTCTATGGATTGGAAACCCAAAGTTGAATGGATTTCAACTTTCATTCCATAAATTGACCATAAAGACTCATCGAATTAATCAGGTAAGAACGTTTCATTACATCAGAAAAAAATATTCACGAACAATTATTATTATTTTTTCTTGATTATTCTGCAGTAATCTTCCTTGCACTGATGCATTCTTTATCTACATTTCCAGCTTCACACATTTTATTATTAATAACAATTTTATCTAAAAAATCGTAATTTTTAACGCGTCTGCGCTGGTCTTTATACTATATGTATATCCTGGTTGGACAGGCAAAGCTTCCTAATATGGAATTTGAACTTTTTTGTATCTATCTTTAATAAATAAATGAATAAATACATAAATAAATAAATAAATAAATAAATAAATAAATAAATAAATAAATAAATAAATAAATAAATAAATAAATAAATAAATAAATAAATAAATAAATAAATAAATAAATAAATAAATAAATAAATAAATAAATAAATAAATAAATAAATAAATAAATAAATAAATAAATAAATAAATAAATAAATAAATAAATAAATAAATAAATAAATAAATAAATAAATAAATAAATAAATAAATAAATAAATAAATAAATAAATAAATAAATAAATAAATAAATAAATAAATAAATAAATAAATAAATAAATAAATGAATGAATGAATGAATGAATGAATGAATGAATGAATGAATGAATGAATGAATGAATGAATGAATGAATGAATGAATGAATGAATGAATGAATGAATGAATAAATAAATAAATAAATAAATAAATAAATAAATAAATAAATAAATAAATAAATAAATAAATAAATAAATAAATAAATAAATAAATAAATAAATAAATAAATAAATAAATAAATAAATAAATAAATACATAAATAAATAAATAATAAATAAATAAATTAATTAATTAATAAATAAATAAATTAATAAATGAATCAATAAATAAATCAATAAATAAATAAATACGTTAATTGTATATTGTCCCGAAGATACTGCATTTAATCCCCCCAAATACCTTCTATTATTATGGTAACTCTGGTGTGTGATCTCGGGATCGGAAAGAAGTCTTCGAACGAGGTAAAAACGGTAAGGTTTATCTTGCGTATGATTAATTAAGTCATCTTAGTTTAGCGAGGGTGATTCTACCCTTGTACAATGTAGATACATGTTTGATTTTTCAATGAACTTTACCTTGCAGTCTGGGAATGGGAGGAGTTAAATTAGCCCCTGCAAACATTAATTAAAATCTCTGGACAAAGTTAGACCAAACAAACAAACTCCACGTGTAACTTTTAGACTTTGATTGATGGAAGGAGCCGACTGCAGTGAACATGAGAGCTTGTCGGGTATCACTGAAGACAGAACTCAATAGAAATGTGTTGATTGTGGTGGGTTGGTGTCAGTGTGCCTAGATTAAGGCTCTGTTGTCAGCGTTCAACAGAAGATAATCAAATACGCCTTGAAAGGGAGGTATATAAATACAAATGAGAGAAAGGAGAACGCTAAAATTAAAAAAAAAAAATTTAAAAAGCGTAAGAGACTGTCGTGAAAATATTTAATGCAATTCAACTTATTTAAAACGGAACAAAAATCTATCATCATGTGAGTTAAGTAGCATTTAAAGAAGCACTATGAATATTTGTACCTTCAGCCTTTCAGCATAACAAAAAATAACAGAACTACACGTGTTTTTTTTTTATATATTCGGAGTATGCGGTTTGCGGTATTTGCCGTTTTTTTCTATCGACAGCTGAATTTCATGAAATTTCTTTTTCAATTAGAAATCCGAATAGAGATTTTCTTAAAAAATAGTTTTTTGAAGAGCTTAAGAGGAATCCGGCCGGCTTTTGTCGGCCGGTTTGTGTACAGACGTGTGCACCAATTTTATCTATAGATTTTACAATACTGCAAATATTTTTTAATATAATATAGATATCGACCATTAGGGTGTCAGTACGTTTTGCTTTTTTGGTAAGTTTTTACTTCTTATGCGAGTTAGGACCCTCCAAAAATCGTTAAAATTGCCTGTTTTGAACGCCATCAAAAGACGTTCAGTGTATATACTAGACAAAGTATTTTAAAAAAAGCAAAGCTAACCGACATAAAATATTTTGTTCTTAAACTCGTAGATACATTTAGTGTCTTTAAAATCGGTCCTGTTTTATAGAATCGGGTAAAATGGGGAATATAAAACCTCGATTTTATTTTGGTATTATCAGCCTGTGGTACAGTTGTCCCTTTCGCTCAATATTCGGAGTAAGAGCGACAGTGACAGCAACAGTTTGGTTAAATACCTCTTGTTCAAATTTCTCGACGACCGTGTTTTCTCGTAAAAGGTAAAATTAAAAAAAAAATCATAACCTGCTCGTTGGCGGTAGTTCAGATCTGGGCTTTTAGAAATTAAGATAAGCCCAGATTGGATTAAGGAATATAGGACTCACCGTTGCGGATGGGGCCTCACTGGTCTCTTGATTGTGGTGTACACTTCACAAATTAAATTCAAATTTGGAAATCGTAATATTTCTTGTAGAAAGATGTTTTGATATATGTACCTTGTCTGAGATGTTAATTTACACTGAGCTCCTATAAGCCCACTGTCACCTGTTCAAAGTTGAGTACTTTTTCTTGCAATAATTGCATTTTTCGTGGTGATATTTAGGATGGGAAGATTAGGTAGGTGAGATAATTTCAGGATTTTGACATTCTAGGGTTTATGTTTTCAGTGGATATTAATTAGCGGACAGGCTATTTTGAGTTCAGACAAAAAATTCAAGCAATTAGCAAGTTTTGTTTTAAATTTGCAGTTAATTTTGAATTCAATAATTGAGTGCCTACTTTGCACAATGATTGTTTGCCTCATTGTTTTTTTTACAAGTAATATACAATAATTATTAAACTACATAGCCCGGTGCTGGGCGTTTAAAATAAATTTCTTTAGCGTTAAGTATAATTAAGGGCTTTTAAATATCTGCGTTCTCTTTGTATGTCATGTGATTGCATTAAATTAAAATTAACTTCAGAAATTCACCATTAAGGCATAAAATAAAACATCAACACTCCTTCATTATCTACGCAACAAATGAAGAGCAATTATATTTACAAAGGGATAACATGTTTTAAAAGTATTTGCAGACGAGTAAAAAAAGAACAGATTTATAATTATTAAAAAAATATTAAATTTATTTTACAAATCTGAACACTCGTAACGTTGACCATATAGTATAGACCAGGGGTGGCCAACTTGATTAGACTCAAGATCTACCGTTTATTGGCGAAACCCTGTGCGATCTACCCAGTGGCTTAGGTTTCAGCCGCCCGGGACGCAGATTTTCAATTCGCCGAATTCCCCGAATTTTGGTTTGCGCTTGGATTGTTTATGACTAATATTCAGTAAGAATGATTGAGGGAGGTCCGGGGCGTTGCTTCGACGATTCTAAGAAAAAAATTCATGGATCATCATGTGTTCCGACGGATCATCAAACCATCCATGTATTCCAAGTGCAAAAATAGGAGGAAAATCATTTTCTTGTATCAATTAAAGCTGGGGACTCGCAAGTAGACGCACTCTTAATATAAAACCAGTTTTGGTTTCAGAATATGAAATTCCAGTTGTGGATTCATATGCTGACATATTTTGAAGGAAAACACTCTCTTATTCGAAGTGCAGTTATAAAATTAAAATTCTAGTTAAAGACTATGTACCTACGTGCTTCCAGAATCAAAGAAAATCCATTTTTATGTTCCGAGCGTGGTTTTAATTCACCGCATACAGGTTTAATCTAAACCAGTTTTGTGTTGAGAATGTAAAATTCCTGTTGTGGATTCATCTGCCGGCACATTTCGAAGGAAAACATTTTCTTATTCGAAGTGCGGTTATAAAATTCCAGTTGCAGACTATGTATGCTGTCTAGTTGCTGCCAGAAGAAAGAAAAACCATTTTCATATGCGTGTAGTTTTAATTTGCCGTATACAGATTTAACTTAAACCAGTTTTGGATTAAGAAAGTTAAATTCTACTTCTGGATTCATCTGCCGCCACATTTCGAAGGAAAACATTATCTTGTTCGAAGTGCAGTTATAAAATTCTAAAGACTATGTATGTGCTGCCAGAATTAAATAAAAACCTTCTTATGTTCTGAGTGTAGTTTTAAATCGCCACTAAAAGATTTAATTTTAACCAGTTTTGTGTTGTGTTCAATTAAAATAACAAGTTGCAGATTTATCGCGTACCGAGTGAAGCTTTACATTTGAGGTGTATGCTATATGTTGCAAAATTGTGAGAAATTTACTGTTCCATATTATTTTGGGACTCTTACGCAAAATCAATATTAAAGTTAAAACCTGCCTTGCGTTCTAAACACAGTGTAACATTCGAGATGCGAAATCCTATTACATGATTACCATTCTCAATTTTTTTAAGAGCAGTGATAAATTTGTAGTAGAATTTTTAACATGAGTTTTATAATCGTCACATGTGATATAAAAATCGGCATAAAATGAGGTCGTCATTAAAAATATATATTTCTACTCCCCCCTCCCGCGCTTGAAAATCTGCTGTTGAAGAACGTAAATAGGGTGGAGGCGAAATTTTCCTCCGCCCCGGGCGGATGACATTGACGCTACGCCACTGAATATCACATGGTCTATTTGAAATGTATCTGCAAATTCTTTAGCCATTTCATAAATATCACTATGACCAACGAAATTATTAAACGGATAACTGATGAATTCCGCCAACTTCTCAATTTTCTCGAAATCACCAAAGCGATTTTCGAAGATACCACCGCCTTAATTTATTCTGTGTACTTGTCAGGAATGAAAAAATTGAAGGTAATATTTCTTTAGAATTTTTTTTTATAAATTGTTGAATTTTTTTCTTTTCGATGACTATCATAGACGCTGTTTGACTTTGGAATGCTGCAACAGGGTTCATAATTTCTGTTAATGATTTATTCTTGCCCTGTAATTCCAGATTTAACGTGCTCAGTTTTCCGGTGAAATCTGCTTAAAATGCTAAATCACTTTGCCAGTCTAAATCACACAGTTGCTGATAATCATCACCCATCTCGTCAAGAAAATTTGTTATTTCGTCCAATAACATGATGGATCGGCATTTGAAAATCACACAAAATGATATGCGCAGTTCTTATGCGGGTTCTCGTCCGGCTACGGATTCGAGTTCTTCGAGTGTGCGGGTGCGGGTTCGTTCGAGTCCTTGGCTGAACCCGTGCCTCCGATTGACTGGACTAATAGCCGCGATCGACCGGTTGGCCATCTGTGGTATAGACGGTAGCATTTTGCTGTTGGTTCATAATAATTTAAAGGTTTCCACTTTGAAAACCGCACGTCAATATCGCTTCGAAGTTTTTATTTATTTATATTTTTATATGCCTATACGAGCTTTTATAATATTTATATTTTTGAGGGTGATAATTCATGGTGGAATTCCATTATAATATATTATAATAAAACGAATATAAAACTTTATTCCACTTAATTTAAATTGGAATAAATTAAGTCAATTAAGTGGAATAAAGTTTTATATTAGCTTTTATAAATTTGTGATACACATAATAATTTTGAGGAACATTAATCATGAAGTAAATGTGCTATTTAAATTATACAGAACCCACGCAGAAGAACAGCATTATGCTAACATTGATTATCATTAAATTATTATTTAATTATTTTATTAGTAAATTATTTAGGAATTCACATACCTACAAGGCCAACCAGACTAAACCATTTTTTTTTCATTTGCCAGCGTGCAGAACCAACCTTAGAAAAAATTCTCCAATCCCCCGTATATGCGCGCAATATAACACGCAATTTAACAATATCGATATTCTTAAT
Organism: Limnephilus marmoratus; assembly: GCA_917880885.1. Lineage (NCBI taxonomy): Eukaryota > Metazoa > Arthropoda > Insecta > Trichoptera > Limnephilidae > Limnephilus > Limnephilus marmoratus. The sequence continues at coordinate 18,092,226 of OU862921.1, read as the reverse complement.
AACACTCTTTTGAAATACCGAAACGAAGTCAAACGTACGACCACAAATGTTAATTAAATTAATGCACAACTATAGAAAAGGTACAGCATGAGCATCTCCTGTCCCCATCCCACCTTCCTCTGCCTCTTGCCCTTTCCTCTTCCTTCTTCCTTCTAATATACTTATATATATATATATATATATATTTTGTTATTTTCATTTTCATTTAACGGTTATTACCAATTACAATTGTATATTATATCATAATAACCAACATTAGCATAAGAAACTGTTTTGGCTTACCTCATGTTTAACCTCTTGTATAACTCATCCTGTATATAAATTGCTGTTTGTTTCTTACAATAAATAAATAAATAAATCATATTTTTGGTACGTTCGTTAAAACTTCGTTTCCAAGAACTTTATTTTCCTATTAATTTTATGAACTTTCCTGTGAACTTTAGCATAACAAAATTCCGTGGTATGACTTCAGTTCACTTGTATATTTATCACTGTATAGTATATTATGTAAAAGCTGTTTTTTTCTTACAAATAAATAAATAATCAAATAAATGATTACACCTTAATTATAACTTCTAATGTTCTATAAAAGGAGCTTAGTCCTTTATGTAAGAATTCACTTTCAAAATTTTCTAATTTATACGATCTAATAAATTTCATCTTTCTCGATATGGTATGCTGTATAAAAAAATAATTTGAATAATAAAATGAATTAATTATAAATATTTCGAGGAGTACTTTTTTCCGAAATAATTATAAAATAAATTAGAGAGTGTTTTTTTAGTGCAGTCGAGTGTTTTCGGTTTCCGACCATAATATTTTCTATTTCTGAATAAGTAGATTACAAGTAGACAAAAAGCCAAAAAAGTTCTTGTATTCTGAAATAACACAATACATGCTTATGGTGTTATTGTTTTTTCACAAATGCAAAGAAATGAAATTTATTTAGCACATGGTTTATTTTTTCCCTCAAAAGCAGACAGTTATAAATCTTTTGGCTTGCCTTACTCATTTTTGTATAAAAATGGACTTGGTCTTCTTATATTTTCAGGCCTCCACTTGAAAACGGAGTTCGCTGCGATCTCTGAACAGTTTGAACTACCCTTTTATGTTGTTAGCCCTTAAAAATAATAAGAATATACCATAGTCCTCCGTTGTAACGGTTTCATCTGTAAGCTTTTCGTAATTAAGGTTTCGCGGGGTGGATTTATCCTCATTATCCACTCCTCCTCAATAAACCAAAACACTGCAGCGTTTAGCGATACAAATAGGAGGATAAAAGATGGCAATATTCTAACCCCGGGTTAGCGTAACAATCAAACAATTTGTCACTTCTCGACACTATTCGAAATATGTCTGATTTTGACCCAAAATTTCTCAAATCTTATCGAATATTTGTCACGCAATGTGTTCCCATTTGACAAAGTTATCAATGACGCGCACGCCTTTAAATGAAAACTATAATTAAATCTCGCCCCATCTACATTTGCGATGTCTACGTTTGCGTGCTGTGAATGTGTACATTGCAGTCTTATTGACTGACCATTTGATATTTCATCTGTCCGTAAAATTGTTTACTTTCTACTTCCGGTTCAAGATAGGGGCCGTGTTAATATCACCCTTTTACTGCGTTGGTTCGCACGGTCGTGGTTGCCGACAACAGTCAAATCGAAATTATCAATACTATGTTTCCTACCGGTCTGAAGAATGCTAGAAAAAAGTTTCTTCGAACAAATTGTGTAATTCCTTATTTGAAAATTTTGAAACAATTACATAAAATATTTATGGTTTATAATTAAAGTAGTAGGAATTTACTGCTTACAAACATTAATGATTTCGGAGGATTTTTTTTTTGATTTATTAAATAATTCAAAATTTGAAACATACTTTTCCGGACGCCAGGTTTACTGTCCAGAGAACTGCTTATTATAAAAATTATTATAAATATACTAGCTGTTTCCCGGCATGCGTTGCAAAGCCACATTCATAGAAATAAATGGTTTCTCCCTGCGTGTCCTTACCCGTGCGTCCCCGTTCCCCTCCCGTCCTCTTCCCTTCCCGCATTTTCCTTCCACCTTCCCCACCTTCTCAATCCCCTCTACCGCTCCCCCGTCCCGCCAATCCACATATAACATGTATTCAGTCCCAGTACATTCAGTTTTCAAACAGCTCGCGTGCCACCTATTCCAATTTTTTAAATTCAAATTTTCATTTTTCATATATTACAAATATTCATTTTTGTATATTGTAAGAAAAATCAAATATTATTATTTTTTTATTTTTTATTTATTTATTTGAGACACAAACAGGATATTTATACAACATTTTTGTGGGTAGTATATAATAATTTAAAACACAAATATAAGTATCCCTAGATTAATGTGTCTGCATTAATCACATATGCATTTTCACAGAAGCAAACTCTTGAAAAACAATGCAAGTATTATTTATACATAGCTTGAAAACTTAAATACAAAATGGAAATACGTAATAATAACAAGTATACAATATTTATAAAGTATTTACTGAAAAGTAATATAACAATTTTTTTTAGAGCACAAATTGTGGAGATATTTTTTGAAATATGTTATATTATTTGCAAAAATATCTATGGAACTGTGTATTTTAATAAGATCGTTGTATGACCGAGACATTCTAGATATAGGATTAAAATATCCAGTATTATTCGTAAAAATTTCAGTCCAAAATATGTTAAGGGTTCTTGTAGATTTGGGCCTGGCGTATAACTTGATTTGGTCGACTAGGTTACTGTCTACATGAGTATTCACAATTTTATAGAGCATTAAGAGGTGATTTATGTTTCGTCTTTTAACTAGACTCTCTAATTTGAAATATGATAGTCTTTGTTCGTACCCGTCTAGAAGATGGTGGACACCTGATCGGTAAGACAAAATCCGTGTAAATTTTCTTTGGACTGATTCGAGTCTAGATACCTGTGTAATATAATGTGGATTCCAGACTGTTGACCCATACTCAAGAACACTTCGGATTAAGGAATTGAATAGAATTATTAGGCTATTAGAATTCTTAAACAGTTTGGTTGATCTTACAATAAAACCTAGTAATTTATTTGATTTACTCACAATGTATTCAATATGTTGATTGAATGTCAGTTTGTTGTCAAATATATTTCCTAAATCTTTTATTAATTCATCTGTTTCGAGATTGTGACCACATACGCTATATGAATATAGAATTTTGTTGGTATTCTTGGTGAAGTTTATAACCTTGCACTTAGCAATATTCAGTTCCATTTCATTATCAACACACCAGGTAGATATTGTGTTAAGTCTTGTTGTAAGAGTTTACAATCTTTCATACATTTAATTGCTTTATATAATTTGAGGTCATCATATAGTTGAATATAGAGAAAAATTACAGCGGAGTTTATGTGTAAGGTCGTTAATAAAGATTAAGAAAAATAAGGGTCCAAGGTGAGATCCTTGTGGTACGCCCGACGTAACTAATATTGGGGAAGAGTTAAATCCGTTAATAGTAACTAATTGACTTCTATGTGATAAATATGATTCTAACCAACGAAGCAGGTTTCCGTGAATGCCGATTTTATCGAGTTTATTCATTAAGATAGAGTGACTAACTTTGTCAAAGGCCTTACTGAAGTCGGTGTACACGGCATCTACTTGTGTTTTATTATTCATCGATTTACACAGAAAGTGCATATATTCGAGTAAATTAGTATTTGTGGATCTTTTAGCTACAAATCCATGTTGGAAAGGACTAAGTATATGTGTTACATGGTTAAAAATGGTTTTATATACAATGGACTCGAATATTTTGCCAAAACAAGATAAAAGGCTGATAGGACGGTAGTTACATCATTTTTACTGCCAGATTTGTGAATCTGAATTACGTGGGCAACCTTACACAGATCCGGAAATACCCCATCGTTCAGACTTTTGATGAATATTTTGTGTAATGGTGTTGCAAGCTCATCTGCACAATTTCGAATAAATAGTGGAGGAATTCCATCTGGGCCGGAACCCTTATTGATATCAACAGTGTTTAATTTCGCTTTGACCTCGTCTAACGTTATATTGATATGAGACAGTGGATAATTATAGAGTGGGGATGAAAGTTTAGAGTTACTTTTAGAATTGGATGGTGGGGTAAAAACAGAAGAGAAGTAAGTAGATAACAGTTCACATGTATCTTCTCCATTTGTTGCTGATTTGTGGTGGAGATGCATGATTTTGGGGAGAGAATTAGAAATTCTTTTCGAATTAATGAGAGTTGAAAGATTTTTGATACTGTTAGGGAGAGAATTTTCTATTGAATCTACTTAGGCTTTAAGGCATGTACGTATGGATACTTTTACTCTAGCCCTCAAGATAGAAAAACTGTCATAGTCACATTGATTTTTGTATTTTTTCCATTTCTTTCTAAACTTTTCTTTTTCTCTGAGTTGGTGGATGAGAACACTGCTAAACCAAATTGGAAACTTATTATTCCTGATTCTTAAGCGCGGAGTGTATTTTTCAATTGATAGCCATAACAAGTTATAAAAATGTAGTAGGGAGTCATTACAATTCAGGGTGTTAAGATCGTCCCAGTTATTAAGTGATAACATTTAATTGCATTTAATTTAATCCGTTTTTTTAAAGTTATATTTGATGTGATCTGGATTGGTGGGTAGGGGTCTGCATTTGAACATTAAAAAATCAAATTCAATGGAGGATGATAATAGTCAATTTTGGATAGCACATGTGAAGCAATTTGAATGTTGAGGTTATGATTGGAAAACAGTAAATCTAAAATTCGACCTATGTTGTTAGAGACGTAATTGAATTGCTTAAGTCCAGTCAAATTTCGAAAATCTAGTAGAGATATTGATTTCTGGCTATTTTGTAAGACTGGTCTGGTGTGCGTTATATTGACAGTTGGTGAGTATTGAATAGATGGCACATTAAAATCGCCCATTATTATTATTATATCTTCCGATGAAAAGTTATTATATGTCGTTAGACACTTTTCGAAAAAATCTGCCAGATTTTCGGTTGGTATATCTGGAGGCAAATACGCCAAACATAGGTTAATGAATTGTATGGATGTTTCATGTAATTTAAATTTAATCCATAAATCTTCTATAGATTTTGAGCTGTGTGCTGAGACTAAAAAATATGTCATTTCTTTCTTAATGGCTATTAGAACACCACCACCTGATTTTTTAATAGAACTCGATATGTCCCTATCGCGTCTATATATATTATAACGATCATCTACTATTTCATGGTCATAGATTGTGGAATCTAACCATGTTTCTGTAAAACAAATTAAATCATAATTGCAACTGAGCACTTCGCAGTATAGATCGTTTAATTTGCTTTTTAAACCACGTACATTTTGATAATAAAATGTTATTGCCGATTTGTTAGAATCCATTTTAAAAGTGTAATATAATAAGCATTATTAAATACATTTTTTTGTAAAATAAATTTTTGAAAAGTAAGTAATTATGCTTTGAAAAGGGGCAATTATGAACATCATTAGTTTTGGTTTGTTTGTGGTACATGATTTTGTCTATGGTGTCAGTTGTCATTAATGTTGACAGAAATAGGTTTTTGAATAGTAAACAAGATACTGAGCATTCATTTGTTACATAAAAGTATGTTATCATTGTACAATTATTTGTAATAGGTTACGATCGTTTTTTATATTTAATAGATTGTGATAGTACATGAGGATAATGAGAAAGTTTTAAAGTATAATTTTGTTCAAAAGTTAGCAACCGGTTTTTGTGATATTTGAAACACTCTAGCAATTCGTTAATAATTACTACAGTGGAGAAATTGTGCATATGATAAATATTTTGTTGTTGTTTTAAAGACTAATTAAGTTAGCAATAGTTTTTTGTGATAATTGAAACACTCTAATGACTCTTTAATTACTACAATGGAGATATTGTGAATATAATAAAGATATTATATATATTATATATAAAGCTGGGACTTGAAGTATGATACAGTTAAAAATGACCGAATTGGATATCGGCACGGTGGCGCAGTGGTTAGCGCGTTTGCCCGGAAAGCAAGAGGTCCTGGGTTCAAGTCCCAGCGGTGTCAATATCTTTTTCTGATTTTTCTGTTCTCAGATTTTCGACTGACTTTCGCTTATATTATCTTCGTTTAATTAAATATTACAATTTGAGGTTTTACTCATAAAGTTAAAATAAAAATAAAAATATTCATCCTAGACTTGCAGAAAAAGTCAACAGATGTCGCATATGAAAATAAAATGGATAAAGATTTATCCAGACACTATCTAGAGAGCATTTAGTTCGGGTTTGAATCTTGCAATCATACATAAAGATAGTTGCCAATAATATATGCGTTAAGAGAATGAAGATAATGTGGGCCTGTTCTTAGTCGAAGTATGATACAGTTAAAAATGACCGAATTGGATATCGGCACGGTGGCGCAGTGGTTAGCGCGTTTGCCCGGAAAGCAAGAGGTCCTGGGTTCAAGTCCCAGCGGTGTCAATATCTTTTTCTGATTTTTCTGTTCTCAGATTTTCGACTGACTTTCGCTTATATTATCTTCGTTTAATAAAATAATAAAGATAATTCCAACATTCCAAAAGGTTAACTTTTAAGTAACTTGTATGTGGGAAGTTTTTAAATAATTTTAATGAATTTAAATTCATAAAGGGACGGCAGACCTGGTAGGTGAATTTTGGGTGGACTTCAATGTTGAGAGTTTGTTGACATCTTCTTGGTCATTAATATTATGGTCATTAATCGCTTATACGAGTGAAAATTTTACCATTTCTAACCCAGCAATAGCGAATTTTACCAGCCATTCTTATATCGCGACATTGCTTCAGCAAAAGTTGGTTTTTTGAGGTTAGATGGTCGTTAATATATATTTTACTGGTTCCAGGAAGCTGTAATTCGGAAGCAAGCATTCCTTTCCTCTTTCTTATTGCAGCTATGAGTTCATCCTTAAGGTACCTGCGAGTTAATTTGACGACAATGTTCCTCGGTCTTCCATTTTTTGCATCACGGTTTGTCCTGGGGGCAATCCTGCTGGCGAAATCCACTTCTTGACGGGTTATATTGCATCCAGCTGTGGCGCCTATCTTGGAGAGGATGTCGTACACATTTTAGTTTTTGGTTTCAGGAATCCCACTTAGGATAACATTATTGGAGCGATTAAATTGGTCGTTTATTTCAATTTGTTTTTCCAATTGGAACACTTTTTTTTTGAGCTGATTAATTAATTTCCTCTTTGAATTCATTTTTTATGACTTCGACTATATTGTTTTTAAACACATCAAATGTTTTCTCTAGAAAATGAGTTTTGAAGTCTTCAAACTTGTTGTCTAAAAGTTGTAGAAGTTCCGTATTGAGGTTACTGCCGGACTTAGAGTTTGATCGCGTTGTCATAGTTACTTAGTGTAATATTTTTATAATTATAACTTATTAAATTGATTGCAATTTTATTATTTTAATAAAAAATAGGGGAAGAGCAAAAATTTGACAGCTGTTACAAGTAATGTTATTGTTGTATGTGTTATAAGAACAATCAATCAAATTTGGTACCTAACGTACCTATTTAAAAAATCTATAATTCTTGATTAGATTCAAATTATTATGTAAGTACTTCAAATAAATTCATTAATTTAAAGAGTTCTGAAAATTTAATTTTGACTTCACATTCATTGTTTTCCTACATGTCATTCTCAAATTTTTGACAGTTACGCAAGAATTTTTGTAATGATTAAAAACTTTTCAGATGTATTGTCGTGTGGATAAACATTGTAATAATCCAGAAACCTTTGCGGTGGTTTAAAGAAGGTATTTTGAAAGTTTCAAATATTTCCTATGTTTAATATAGCAATACATAGACATCACACTGACCCCAAACACGTTTTGACTTATATTTCTGTTCCAGTGACATGGCTTGACTCTAAAAACTTGAAAACGATTAAGCGTCTTTTTGACACGTTTTAAAGAAATAACTCCATGACCGTCCCTCTACCTCCTGGTAGCAGTGGTGGTGTTGACTTCCGTGATGCCTGATAGGAATAGATCGGTCCATTTGCTGAACTTTGTTAGTGGGTTGGAGAATGGAGTTGATTTTACACCGCCCACATTCTGAGGCGAGCGGTTCAGATAAACGGTGGGCTAGAAAAACTAAAGATAATTTTTACGTTGTTGATTTTTAGGGGTCTTTTTTTTCGAATGGTGGAGGAAAAAGTGGGATGAGGTTACCCAGCCAGTCGATGGTTTCGGCAGTTATACGGTTCAGCAAAGATTCGTTCAACAAAGGAAACATTCTTATGTTGTTTGAATATGTCCACTTTTACAATTCAGAATCCTCTAGGTTCCACTTGTGCTTCATATGCGCATGACTGTGACCGCACCGGGTGCGGTTTTTTGAGGTTCACATCTTCCAAGGGAGAGATAATTGAGTCTAAAGCAAGAAGCTTATTTTTTACGCCGGAGGTCTGCTACTTAGTTCACAGTTAAAATGTCATTATTTGTGTAGTATGAAGTTACTCAAAAAATACGAATATATTATTTTGCATTTTTTAGTGTAGTTGTGTGATTTCTGTTTCAGCCTGTTTTTGGTGTCAGTATGTTTTCCATTTCTGATCTCCCTATGCTTAGTATCCAGTTTTTTATTTGAGTTTTAAATCTTACGATGTTTACAATACAGCTTTGGTGTACGGTGGCTCCATTTTGCCGAATAGGTTATTATCAGTTTTTTATGTGGTACCCAGCCCTGGTTCAGTGTTATTTAAGGCTTGCCCCACACTGTGACAGCCGCCGACAGTTCTGATTGAATTAACAGCCCAAATGCCCCGATCTTTATTATTTGTTCTTCGAAGTTGGATTGGTTCGTCGCCTGGCAAAAAACAAGCGCCTGAGAAAACTTTAGACCTTTCCCTTCCTCTTTTCTGGGTCGAGTTAATCAAGTTGGAAGTTGGTGTTTTAGTTTGTTTAAAGATATTCGGGCTTCTTTGACTGTTTGTTTATTTTGTTGATTATTGGTTTTGAATAAACGAAGTGTTTACTTGATGAAATGGATAGGTACCTAAAGCGGAAGGATCACCCAATATTTATTTAATACTGTAAGAGAAATTTCAGTAAATTAGATACAGTTTGGATTTGATCTACTTTGTGCGCAATGTAATCAAAATCAAATCAATTTGGGAGGCTGGAATGGGTACTGCCTCCTCGGAAACCAATTCTCGGATAACCAACATCCCTACCATAGATCACTCTAAGTGGTTCGCTATGTTTGGTGACTTAGTAACACTTTAGGTGCCAGGGTTTGCAGGGAGAGTTTACCTATCTAGCCGGATCGGGAGAGTCTGGTAGAGGGAGACCTTTTGACCTCTCCAGCCGGACTCTCAACCCATCGCCTTGTCAATACAAGGCACAGTACAGGCAGTAGGAGGCACGGATTCATATGTCCGTCACTCCTGGACAGAATTCTACCCTCCCCTCAAACCCTTTTCCCTCCCCAATTTTCCTCTCCTTCCTTTCCCTAAAAATACCCTTCACACAGCATCCCAAAAGTTGAAATAGGCACTGAGGGAAACGGATTTCCTCAGGGTGTGAAAAATATAGAGCAATGCCATATTTCAATAGATATGGATACCACCACCCCGGGAACCATTCATAGGATGACCAACACCTCTGCCATAGATCACCCCAAGTGGTTCGCTACGTTTGGTGATTTAGTAAAGGTGTCCGGGTTCACAGGTCTATCCGGGTCTTGGCAGCGAATGCATCTGCCCACCTATTGCGGGCTGGATTGAGTATGACCGGTTGAGGGATGCCTTTTGATCTCTTCAGCCGAACTCTATTGACCCTCGCCTTACACTGCAGTGGAAGGGATGGATTCATACGTCAGTCATTCCTGGACACATTGACCACTAGATTCCGAACCACCACTCATACTTTTTTATAAAGCGCTTCAGATTTTATGTCCGGGTTAAATCTTTCCCACAGGAAAAACTTAACCCCTTCACACACTTTTCCACGAATGATCATCTAGTTAATTCGCGTTATGCAATTGCACTATACAAGTAAAATAAATACGAAATAATACAAGAACAACATGTCAAAGAGATCAAATAATTCACCGACTCCAGATATTTTCATATCAGAGGGTTCGGCTCGGTGGAACTCCTAATTGGACCTATAGATCCTACTGATCCCTCAATATAAATATTTAAAAAATCTTTTGCAATCCTAAATTTGTTAATAAAATCTATTGTTATTGGTTGCAATACTATTATTTACTTACTCAAATGATAACATATACCTGAGCATAAATTCCCTTACCAAACACAAGAACCTTGTCTCTTTATGGTGACTAAAGGCTATTATTATATTCATTTTACAACTTTGTTTAACGAAAAAAAAACTTATTATAAAAACATGGAAATATTAATAAATAAAAAAAAAATGTGGCTAAAATTATTAACAAAATAAAAAAAAAGCTTTTGCTCTTGAAATCATGTGTTTCTAGACTCCGTTTGCCGAGCGTTTTTTTACTATTACCTATATTCGTGACGATATAAGTCACACTAAGTATATATATATATTTTTAGCTTAAGGCTTCCTCTTAAAATAAACATTTGGTTACTTTGGGGTTAAACCAACCCGTTCATCGCCACAGCTTTCCAGGATCACTTTGCCTGATTAATAACACGATCAACTTTGACAAGGTTGAGGGTGGATGGAGAAAAAACATACTACGTCGACCGTAAACGGGCTAACCCGTGCCCATTTTAAAATCTGCCCAGATTAAAAAAACCCAACTCGAATTGGATGGACGCCACAGAAAGGGCGAGCTAAAATTATATTCACGTTGCTGAAGTAATATTTAACATCCGCGCAGTGAAATTTATTTGCAAAATACTCGTAGGTATTTGATCTAAAAATCTTTCATGTCTGAATACTGCTTTATTTAGAAATTTTTAAATATATCCATTGGAATTTTACTTTTGTTTTCTTGATTGAATGAAGGTATGAATGAAGTGCAATCTTGGAAGTGAAAATTAATCCACTTACCGACATCCGATCGAGCTGAAACTTTGCAGATATACTTGTTGTCAATGAAAATCCATTATATCAACTTTTCCTATCATGAAGTGAAATAACAAGAAACTGCGCTATGCAATGTTATTTTAATTATTATAGCACTTAATATAAAAAAAAAATTGGTTCTTTCAACTCGGGATCTGACCCGGTCTGCAGCGCGGTTGATTCCGACCACCGGGTAGGAAGGTTCAATCCTAAGTCAAACGAAATTATGTTTTTTTTTGTATGTCTTAAAATACATACAAATAGATGGACAAATAGATTGGGAACAAATTACAAAAAATACAAACATTCAATAAAAACTCTTTTTATATAACTTATCAACATAACAACTCAATTATAATATTAGATATCCTGTTTCTCTTATTATTTATTTTCCTTTCTTTTTATCTCCTCTTCAGTCAGTTGTATTTCTTATCTATTATTAGTTTTATATATATATGTATATTAAAAAATATATACATATATTTATATATTTTTTCTTATTTACTGTTAATTATTTATTTTTTGTTTTATATATAAAAAATAATATTATTTTTCCTTTGCTAAATATTATGGTTAACATGCGTTTATCCGCCTTTTTAACTCGAACTTTGCTCTTAAAAAGGGTGTAAAACGTATTATTTAATGTATTTTAATAGAAAAACTTTATTTCATGTATTATAAACATTAAATTCTTTATTATATTAAATAAAAAAATAAATAAAAAAATGTATTTTAGTAAAAAAACTTTATTTTTGAGAGATTGGTTTTTAAAATATTTTATTCTTCTATTAGAGTATCGAGAAGGGTTTCGTGTATCAATATTCTTTAGCGTTATACAGTGTCGTAGGTACTCTCAGTATCACCCTGGTTAAACCATTCAGAATAGAAACGTAGCCACCAGGTACTTCCCGATTTCCTCCTTCCCCACTCCTTCCCTTCCCTATTCTCTCCAGCATCGTAGCATATGATACACTGCAAAAGAGCAAAATAATTAATCAATAACCGTATGTATATGGTTAAATGATAATGTTTTGCTCACTCATCCACAGAGACGGAGGATGTACAGCGGATGTCATCCATAGAATAGGTGTGGGATGGATTAAATTGATATTCGTAACAGGAATATTGTGTGACTCAAAATGTCTATAAAACTTAAAGGAAAGATATACCAGACTATTGTTAGACCCGCGATAATGTATGGCTCCGAATGCTGGACTATGTACAACTCCTGCTCTAGGCAACTTGAAATGCGAATGCTGAGATAGTCGGCAGGAGTGTCACTAAAAGATAAAATTAAAAGTTCACGCATTCGTGGTTGCTCGGGTGTCAGGGACATAAACGGTAGGAGGAACGACAGTTGAGATGGTATGGGCACGTAAGACGGAGGGCATCAGACCACATAGTGAAGCAGGCAATGTCTATGGAGCTTTATCGACAGTCATCCAGAGGAAGACCAAAGAAATCCTGGTTGACTCAATGCTCCAAAATACTTCAAAGAAACGGCCTGGATGAAGACGATACTCAGAACCGAGAAAACTACAACCTGAGAACGAGAAGAGCGGACCCCAAAAGTAAGGTGGTCCAAAATTTTTTTTTATTATTTTTCTTTTGGCCACCGCGTGAATTTGTTACACGTATTCATAGAAATAACATAGTAAAATTTCAGCGAGATAGCTCAAGTAGAAAGGGGTGCTCAATCGAGTGTTGTTTTTGAATTTTTTGTGTAAAATGCTTAATTTTTACTTTTTGCTACAGGGCATTTTCGTGTGTTAAACTATTAAATAAATATTAAAATAAACTACCGAAGAGTTTTATAGACAAATTTAAACAGTATTTGATACTTATTTAGTAGACTGTGAATTGAATCAGTGTAGTAAAATGTGTTCATCTACTCGAAAAAAATACAAAATTTTTCTACTTGGGGTTCGAGATATTGAGCTATTGATGAGGCTTAATCAACATCCTATTCTTCGGCAAGTTTTACTTCGTTATCACTACATATTAAATGATTCCAAAAATGAGAGAGATTCCGCGCATGTACTTATTCAAGAACTTATAAAAGTATGGAGTAAATCTAATATTCCGACCAGACAACAAAATCACTGCATTGAAAACTGATTAAGTTTCTTAAGAACTGGCTGCTATTGAATAAAAATAGAGGAAGAAATTCTGAAGAACAAAAAAGGAGAGTATTTGTTTAAAAAAGAACTGGACAAACTTTTTGATATTGCCCATGCAAGCGCTTTGAATTTGATAAAAATTGCGGAAAACAGAGCGTTTCTCATCAATCAAAGATGAGAACGTAAGATGATTATGACCTCAATTGAAAAGAAACTAGAAAAGGTCAAAGAAAGTTCTTTAAAACGGTAACAAAGATCTGAAGAATTGAAAGAAATGGCTGCTGAAAGTAATGCTTCATCTTCGGTGGTGTCGAGACAAGAGTTAGAACTTGAGTGCAGCTTCAGTAGCACTTCTAGTAATGCTAGCATATTAGAGGATAAGTCCAAAGATGAGTTTGTAGTGCGTTGAGCTCTCTACAAGTGATATATTTACACAATACGTTACCAGTGCGCTTGATCGTAACAAGATTTAAACTAATCAAGAAAGAAGAAAAACAAATTGTTCGATTTGTTAGTTATCATATTCACCAAAGTTTGAATCGAAGCGTCTTTGGCAGCAGATGCACCAGTAAATGACTTAATTCTTTGGAATAGCTTAAAATTGTACGAAGCCATTGATTCCGAAATCAATATAGCAGCTAGGGGTGCCTTAAAGCGTCACTTAAGGTATTTGTCAGATGAACTAGTCTCATTTACTTTGTTTTCTGAGAAGCTGTCTGATGCAGAGAAACAGGCCATTGTTCAAAAAATAAATTCTGATGGTGGTAATCGTTCAGTACGAGGTGATTCTGCTAAGCTTTTCTCAAAGGTTACATTAGAAGCTTTTGCAACACAAAGAACGTTGAAATGCTCTTAGTTCTTGATATCAAGGACTCTTTCTTGTAATTACCTCCTAAGACTTGGAATAACAATGTTGATTACCTTTATCATGTTCTAAACTAGACGCCCGTTTTGTAGATACTTTTTTTTTTTTTTTTTTTTTTTTTTTTTTTTTTTTTTTTTTTTTTTTATTTTATTTATTTATTAACGCCCTTTTTCGGGGCTTTTACATTACATATGAATAATAAGAAAATACAAAGCATTCAATGTACATAACTGAACTGTTTCAGTAACAATATTTTATATTTGTTTAAACATAAATTGAAGATGTCCACTGACTTGGTATAATTGTTTCCCTCCATTAGTATTCTGGGCAAAGAAGAATACATATGGTAGTTAGTTCCAGAATTTCTACACTGAAATAAATCTTGACTTCTAGTATTACGTTGTGGAATCCGGAAGCTTATCAATTCTAGCAATACCGGACTATCAACTAAATCATTTAGAATTTTATATAGAAATACCAAGTCAGAGAAAATTCTTCTGTCGGACAATTTGAGCATATTCAAATCATTTAAAATAGTGTTGTAGTTCAACATATTAGCTGGAATACCCATTTTAAAATTTAGAAAACGTAAGAATTTGTTTTGAATTCTTTCAATAGCTTGAACATGTATACTATAATGTGGATTCCAGACGGGAGAATTGTACTCAAGTTGACTTCTAACATAGGCAAAATATAACAGTTTAATACACTTTATATTGTTAAAATTTCTAGTAAGCCTAGTTATAAATCCCAACATTTTTAAGCCCTTATTAGAGATTTCTGTTATGTGGTTAACAAATGAAAGATTTGATTGAAAAGTGATGCCTAAGTCTTTAATTTGTGTTAATGTCTGAAGGGCATTGTTATCAATGTTGTAATTGTAAATCACTGGATTTTTTATTCGAAAAAATCTAACTATTTGACATTTTGAGATATTTAGGTAAAGTCTATTTTCATTACACCAAATTAATAATTTATTGATATTATCTTGAAGAATGTTGCAATGGTGAATATTTTGAATAATTCTAAAAATTTTGAGGTCATCAGCAAAAAGTAAAATGATTACATCATAAAATATTTTTGTAAGATCATTTATAAACAAGATAAATAAGATTGGACCAAGGTGTGAACCCTGTGGAACTCCACTTGTTGCATAAATTATTTCCGACAGAGAGGATTTTATTCTAACAATTTGTTGTCTTCCAGTAAGATAGCTTTCAAACCAGGCTAATATATTGCCACGTATACCAAGTTTTTCTAATTTCCAAATGAGAATTTTATGAGAAACTGTGTCAAAGGCTTTACTAAAATCAGTATAAATAAAGTCTACTTGTTTTTTTTCTTTGAAAGCATTGGTTATAAAATTTTCATAAATAATTAAGTTGGACAAAGTACTTCTACCTGGCATAAATCCAAACTGGTGAGGTGATATTATAGGTTTTATTTGTGATAAAAGTTTGTCAAGTATAAGACTTTCAAAGAGTTTCGGTATGGTGGATTGAATGCATATTGGTCTGTAATTACAAACATCACTTTTATCACCTTTTTTGAAAATTGGAGTTAAATAACTAATTTTCCACCTATCGGGAAAAATTCCACTGGATAAAGATAGGTTAAAAAGTTTGGTTAATGGAAGAGCAATTACTTTGATACATTCTTTGATAAATATTGTTGGGATATTATCTGGCCCAGCAGATTTGTGGATATCTAAGGATTTCACTTTAGTAATTACATCAGAGATACTTATGGTACACTGTGAAATATCAAGAGTTTCATCTAGAGTTGTTGTTGGATTAGGAGCATTATTTGAGTCTGTTGTATAAACACTTTTAAAAAATTTTGCAAATAAGTTAACAATACCATTAGTATTATTGCTGTGGCTGCCATTTAGGTGCATAATGCTCGGGAAATCAGAATCATCTTCTTTAAGAGATTTCGAGTATTTCCAAAAATAACTAACATTATTTATTATGGAATTTTGAATTTCATTTATATAGTTACGGTAGCAGGTCATAGACATTTTTTTACACGAAGTTCTTAAATCTTTAAATTCAATGTAATCAGAATATTTTTGAAATAATTTATATTCTTTATGTTTAAGTTTTTTGGTGACAAGTAGATTTATAAGTTCTTTGGAGTACCATTTTGGATAGGTATTTGGCTTACATTTCATGGTTGGTATATACATGCTAATAGCATTTTCCAAAACAGAATAAAATTTATTGGTAGCTGTGTTGATATCATCATATTGCACAGATGACCAATCAAAAGAGACAAGATAATTACAAATTTGCTCATAATCAGTTCTGAAAAAATTTTTGTAACTGAAAGACAGTTTACAAGTATTAACATGTACATTAGAAATAATAATTTCCAGTGGAGGATGATAAGTGTCAATTGGCACCAGCGGCTCACTACATTCTTCAATTACTAGTGACTCTAAATTAGAAAAACATAAGTCTAGAGTACGATTATTTTCATTTGGTATAGTATTTGCCTGATTCAGACCTAAGAATAACGCCATGTCTAGAATAATGCGTTCCGACTCACTAACACAGATATTATTGTCACTGTTCACCCAGTTCACTTTTGGAAGGTTATAATCACCAGCAAGCAAAAATGTAGCACTAGGATTCCTTTTTAAAATAGTTTCCACTTCCTCACTATGACACCTGTATACTTCATTGCTTGAATTTGGTGGGATATAAATACAGCCCACAATAATCTTTTTATTCCTGGCAACATTCACTTGAAGGAAGATTTGCTCAAGTTGTTTGTGTTTAGTTGTAATTAAGTTTGCTTTATATTTCTTGCTGATAGCGATTAAAACACCACCACCTCTGCTTTTAGCACTTGTCAATGTATTTCTATCTAATCTGTGTACATTATGATTTATGAAGCCTAATTCACTAGAATGAATATTTGGCTCTAACCACGTTTCAGAGAGTAGTACAAAGTCATGCTCTAACATTGGTATTGTAGACTGAAGAAAATTCAATTTTGTTTTAAGGCCTCTGACATTCTGGTAGTATATTTTCATTTTGTTTAGTTTTATCCTATTACTTCTGTTTTTCTGATTTGACCTCTGCTTTACTGATTTGATGACGTTGTGTGAGAAAGTAGGGGAGTGTGAATGTTTATTGGTGGAGCTTATTAATGGCATAAAAAATCGATTTTCTTTTTTTCTGCTTCAATTTTTCTCAAATGTACTGAACATTCATCACTCCAAGCAAAATGGTCAGTTGGCAATTTTAATTTTAGTTTTTCATTATTTTTTTTGCAGTTAATGCACTGAACATCATTTTTACAGTTTTCATTGTCATGTGCTTCGGAACATCGAGTGCATGCTTTTTCACTTCTGCAGTCTTGTGCTTTGTGCATATAGCCATTGCACTTGTAACATTTTAGAAGAGAGATGTTGTCGAAAACTCTACATCTATCCCATCCAATATTAACTTTACCTTCGTGTAGCATTTTCTCGTACGTTATTCCATCAACTTCCGTGAAAATGGTGTAATTAACATCGCCTCGTTTGGTTTTCACTTCTTTTATAAATTTTACCTCAATTTTAGATTCAACTGTTTCAAGGTAATCATTTTGCATCTTAATTTTTGAAACAATTTCATCTGGAGTATATTTATCAGATAAACCAATAATTTTTAGTTTTGGATACTTAGGTTTTGGGGTATTAACATCATATTTTTTTCCCATCTTAGAAATAATTTGTTCTTCCATTTTTTTCGTTGAGGCTACATTTTTGCATTCTACTATTACTGCCCCTTGTTTGAAATTTCTAATTCCGGTCACACCAAAATTTACAGGATCTATATTTTGTTTTATTTCATCTTTTGTAACTGTATTTTTTTGATCCTTATCTTTTGGCTTTATGATGATGATAGGTTCATGTTTTTTACATTTTGTTGGTTCTTCAATAATTTTAACATTTTTCGTTGCTTCAGCATACGATTTAGAAACAATACTTGATTTGAGATTTTCAATGTTCTTATCTGTATTAGATAAGGATTGAAACAATCTGTTGAGTCCCTCATTCTCATTGTTTATTGGTGCCTTGCATTCTTGCACCATGGCCTCAATGTGACTCATCATTTCGCACACTTGCCTCAGCATCTAGTCCAGTTTATGATTTAGACTCACTATCACAGGAGGTAATATATAAAAATAATAGTAATTAAGAGGTATAACTTTAGTCATTTATTTATTTCAAACTTGCGACAATATTTAATTATGACTTGGCAAATATAAAGAGCTATGCGAGAATTACCATTCAGAAACGAATCACCATCGAGAATGAAAACGGGCTCGCTGATACAAATGCAAATCACTTCGTTTTCAATCTTCGGTGTTGCACGCCCAGAAAATATCTTTATGGCTGTCAAGTTATTTGCTGAATGTAGGTACCGCCACATGCCTTCCCCCCAGTTGCTAAACGATATAATGAAATTTGGCAGGGATTCTAAAAGATATTTTCTAAGCGTACAAAGAAAAAAATTCGTGACGTCACATTGTGTCAGTGCTTGAGTTTTTATAATAATTAAAAAGGTAGTCGCTGTTAAAAGTGTTTTGGATTACAATAGGCCTCCTGACGCGATGTGAGATCTAGCGAAAACATAATAAAGTACTGGAAAATATAATATATCCTATATGTGATATGATCGTAGGATATTTTGTTCCTTATGCGTTCAGAAAGATATAGTATATGTGTGAAGGTATTTATATAAATAATATCCCCATAAGTTTGTGAACGCATTGGAAGCTCTTAAATATAATTTTAATTAAATTTATACATCTTTATATTAGTTAATAACCAGACATTGCTGCGCTAAAAGTTGCCAAGTTATATAGAAATAGCATGGATTATAGTATGTTTTTAAACAAAAGATAATTGATTCACCTTATTTTGTGATAAAAAAATGCATGCTGTTATATAAATAATATTAATAATTAAAAATAAATGAGTGTTTAATTTAATATAAACCTATTTAAGTATATAATGCTAATATCTAAATTATTCGGGAAATAATGATATATGTAATTATTTATTCGGAGCAAATACAGCGTCTACAAAAAAAATTTGATATATGTTTTTAATAAGTCGCTGTTATAAGTATCACAGGCGACCAGTTGTTTATTGGAGCATTTCTGCATCGACAATAATGCTTTGGATAATTCTTGTTAGTTAAAGATTTGGCTTATTTGCCATCAGTTTTCTAAAGCTAACATCTATAATAATAATATATTATACCGTAAACGTTGTAGTCCGCTATAGTATATTATCCTACATTAGGTTAATATTTTAACTACATACTTAATTACGTAACAAACATTAGATACAATATTTTGCATAAGTTGCGAAGGTTAGTTTGATACTAAACGTCGAAGTAATGTTTTCATTATTCTACGTACTCATTACTCTGTGTCATAAAAATATGAAAGTAATAACTAAAGTGTCAAGTTGTATACTGGAATGGTCATACAAAAAATTAAAAAAATATACATTAATCGATGTTTACTGAAGCACACATAGTAATCATCTGTTATGTTTGGTATGTTTTCATATTGTAAATAATTAATTGATTTAACAAAATATGAAAACAGATGTGCTTCAGGATACACTATATAGTTATAAAAAATTTCAATACTTGCTACATCAAGTGATGTCTGAGTCAATGTAGCAATATTGGGCAGGTATATTCGTTTATATAATCATTTTTACCTGAATTATTGTTTCTATACAATAAGCGCTGAATAAAATATCTCGCGTAGAGCGAATTTAATGGAAAATAATTTCCTATACCATGTTAGCATTGCCGCTTATACGGCCATTTGCTAAACCCAAAACCTGGAAAGGACACGCAATACATAGGCCAACAGAACTAGCTCAGAGCCGGCAGCAAGCAAGATTCCTCTTAAAACCAAGGCGAGTGTTGTGGTTCGCTTGTGAATTCCTCCTCCTTCTTTCCTCACTATCTCCAGGTCTCTTTCCTCAATCAGAACACAGTTTTGCACGTAAAGGGTTTATTCATTTAGAAGGAGACAGGGTTTTACAATTGCCAGCCTCGGCAAACTACACATGGGTACTTGCTAGGTATCGAATTCTAACAGGGCGGGGAACTTCTCTCTACTCTCCACACGTATTTACGAATTTAAACGCGGGATGTAACACACAAAAGGAGGCAAAGGTTCATTTTACTCACAAAGCAGGATATGAGGTAGCCGTCCGACGGGCTACCGGTGGGCTGGAGCCTTCTCGTGCACAAAACACAATATAGAAATAATCACGAGTTTTTAGGTTCTCGACACAGCGCCGCGGCGCTGTGTCTGTGGACACTGTTGTCAAGCCCGAGGTCACACAAACATGGGGGTAGATATTATTTCGTTCGCACGACTCATGGTGAATATTGTCACGTTTTCACGTCTCACGTGACAGGAATGAACGATTTACAACAAATTTGCCCAGTATTGAAAGACAGTAACTGTAATGTCCTGTACTGCAGGTAATACTGGGCCCTTTATCTCCAGTATCACTCTTGGATATTTTCAAGGTTATTTATTGAAACACGTAGTATCTTTGATACACGGAGACTGTTTAATAGAATATAATATTTACAGTGTTGGCTGTAAGCCGCCTAACGAGAAAGAACCCCGCACGAGCTCTGTGCTCGCTATTATATCGTGCCGATGTCCGGTCGCTTCGGCTAGGTTCGGTATTCCCGAACCTACCCGACAGATACACATATTACCAACACTACATCTCTCCCTCCTTCAACTCTGAAGCTACTTACTTAAATAACAAAATAACTTAAATAACTTAAATAACAATTAACATAAATTGTAATACTTCATACACAATAATTTTCTTAAGATACACATAATTTAACCGCGGTGACTGGGTCAAGTTGTCCCGTCTCCTCTGGAAGTTGTGGGTGCCTTGTGACTTGAACGCAGTCTTCCCGACCATGGTCTCTGTTGACGTGCCTGCTCCGACACCACTTCCTCCCCCACCAACCTGTAATCAGGAGAACAACCAGTCAATCCACGCAACAAGGTCGCAGTCTCTAACTCATGAGGCTCATTCCTCAAAATTTCAGACGCGGGATGCTGCGCAATTTTGCCATCTTCCTTTCAGCTCACTGACATTTCCCTCATCTGGTCCACATGTCTCTTCCATGTCACATCAGTGTTTCCTATTTTAATAATATAAACTTTTTTACCTAGCTTTCTAGAAACTACACCCTTAGCCCAAACGACTTTATTATCATGACGATAATCTTTTGTCAAACATTTTTGTCCAACTTTAAAAACCCTGGTTTTTACCCCTCTGTACAACCTAACTTGATCAGATTGAGCTTTAGAAATGTTAACGTTAGCTTCCTTGACTTTTTCCGAAAAGTCTTCTCCATTTTTCACTGGCAACAAACTGTCGAACGTAGAACGCAGCCTTCTTCCTACTAACAGAACCGCTGGTTCAATACCTGTCGAACAATGGAAAGAATTTCTATAGTCCACTAAAAAATTCAACAGCTTGACATTGTAATCTAGTGGGAATTTACCGTTTATTAACAGTTTCTTGAGGAACATTTTCGAAATTTTTACTGCATTTTCTGCCAGCCCGTTTGACTGGGGGTGTTTCACCGGAGAAGTCATAAGCTTAATTTTGTTCTCCTTTAAGAAAACTCTAAATTCCTCATTTGTAAAAACTGAGCCATTGTCAGATACAATTAACTCAGGGTTGCCAAAATTAGAAAAAATTTTCCTCAATTCCATAATCGTGTGAGTTGAATCTGCCTTCTGCACCTCGATACAGTCTAACCACTTCGAGAATGAGTCACAAACCACGAGAAACATCTTCCCCGCTAGGGGTCCACAATAATCTAGATGTACCCTACTCCAAGCTTTACCAGGATTTGGCCAAACCGTCAATTGACTTTTGGGTGGTGACTGTTTTGACAACGAACAATCTGAACAAGATTGAACGACTTCCTTCAAATCTTTGTTCAGAGAAGTCCACCAAAAATATGTTTTAGAAATTCCCCTCATTTTTACAATACCTAGATGTGACCTGTGTAATAAATCTAAAACTTGAATTTGGAGAGAAACAGGTATAACTATTCTATGTTGCCAAAACAAACAATCTTTTACGATAGAAAGTTCATTCCTTTTCAACCAATATTTCCATATACTGCTGTCACGGTTTACTCGTTTGGGCCAGCCCTGCCGCAAATACCTAAACACTAGCTGTAATTCGCTATCTGCTGTGGTGGCTAACACAACTGCTTGAAAATTAACATGGTCACAATTCTCAATAAAACAAACAAAGTCAGTCCCGCAATCATCCTTAAAACCCTCAACTGTGTCCTTCAACGGTAAGCGAGAAAGAAAATCTGCTTGG
Organism: Limnephilus marmoratus; assembly: GCA_917880885.1. NCBI lineage: Eukaryota > Metazoa > Arthropoda > Insecta > Trichoptera > Limnephilidae > Limnephilus > Limnephilus marmoratus. The sequence goes on along the minus strand of OU862921.1, from coordinate 18,069,748 downwards.
TTATTACAAGATTTCACAAATTCCGTTTTGTACGAAAACCCTGCCAGAATGATGCCATATCTCTGCAAACGGTTTGCTGCGAGAACCGGAATATTTTTGTGTTCCCCTAGAATTCTTAGTAACGGCATATTGTCAACGCATAACGTGAACTCCCTTCCAAAAAGGTACTGAAAAAATTTATTTAACCCGAACACAATTGCCAGAGCTTCGAGATCCAAAATACTGTATTTCTTTTCGGCGGTTGTTAAACTACGAGAAGCGAACTCAATTGGACGCATTGTGCCGTCCTTAAACACGTGCATTAACGCAGCCCCGAGTCCGCATGTACTAGCGTCCGTATACAGTTTTACCGGTAAGTCCGGAAAATAATTTGTAAGAATCGTGTTGTTGCCCATTAATTCTTTAATGGTATCGACTGCTACTTTACAGTCTTCTGAGAAATTCCACTCTACCCTTTTTTTCAAAAGGTTATGCAGGGGTTCCAGTATCGATGACATCCTAGGAATGAAATTCCGTTAAAAATTTAGAAAACCCAATAAACTTTTCAATTTATGAACGTCTGTAGGATACGGAGCGTTTTTTATAGCTTCAAGTTTGTTTGGCTGAGGTTGGATTCCGCTCCCCGAAATTACATACCCCAAAAATTCAACCGATTCTACAAAAAATTCGCATTTATCCGTGTTGACCCTCAACCCGCACTCTCGCAAACGCGCGCACACTGCCTGTATGTTATACACTAAATCCAGTTCGTTGACCCCCGAAATGATGATATCGTCTAAATAGAATGCCACCCCCTTCAACCCCTGAAGACAGCTTGCTATAGTCCTAGCGAAGATCGCTGGCGCTGACTTAAAACCAAAGACTAGTCTGTTATATTGAAATAACCCTAAATGCGTATTTATTGTAGTATACTTTTTGCAAAAGTCAGCTAATTCTAATTGTGAGTAAGCCTGTCTTAAATCTAGTTTAGCGAATACTTTACCCGAACTTACTTTGTGAACAACTTCATTTATGGAGGGAAGCGGGTACCTTTCCAAGTCCGTCATGAGATTTAAAAATCTCTTGTAGTCCACGCAAATCCTAACATTCCCGTTCTTTTTAATTACCGGTACAATTGGAGACGCGTATTCACTGCTGGTTACCGGAGAAATGATACCATCAGCTACCATAGCTTCTAATTCTCTCTCAATTTTTTCCTTAATAGCGAACGGAACCGGCCTCGCATTAAAAAAAACAGGACGAGCTTCCTTGTTCACTTTGAAACTCACTTTATGTTTGACCAATAGGTATTTAAAACAATTTAATGAGATAAATCACCCTCTCGATCACCCTGTGTTGACGAGCAAACAAAGAGTAGTTATGACGGACTCCCCGTGACGTGTAAAAACACAAAGATATTATGAGATTCGCATCTATAGCAGTGGATATTGTAAGGTTCACACCTATAATAGTAGATATTGTAAGGCTCGCACCTATAATGTTACCAAAGTTTACGTTCAAAAAGGTGGGTCCCCATTCAATACAGACGGCGGGTTGCAATGATGTAATTAATACGGCTCTGTTGTAGCTTAATAAATTCATATTAGCATACGTTACAAGACTTGCCAAAAGGCGATAAACACAAATTTTATTGAAGATCTGGCCAAGATTTTAAACTTCAAACAACAATAATGGTACAATAAAGGACAAAAGAAACTGATGTCATGATAAAATATTGTACCTCATAATGAAGTTGTATATGTACAAAGAACAATGTTAATGAAGGGACGAAACGTATTGTCACTTTTATAACAAATTTTTTTTTCTCAGAATCCGACAAAATACGATTCTGGAAAAAAAATAGAGCAATTGGGTTGAGCGCCATTCTAATTTTTGGAAAAAGAAGAAAAAACCACAAGTAGCAACAAGGTTGCTCTTGAATTGTTTCGAATCCAGCGAATGTGACCTGATAGGTGTGTTCATTTGGTGTATTCGAAACGATCCCCAATATACAACATTACTATGAATGTGTAGGATGGGGTGAAGAGGAAAAAGAAAAAAAAGAAAAAACGGGAGGATTTCCTATTATAACAGAAATCGTCGCGACATTCTTACAATATGGTACTGTGACCATAGTAGCGAGCTGCGGCAATGGTCTGAAACCAATGGTTATTATACAGACTTGCACTTATGATTTTATATTTACAACATTAGGGTAGGGACGTACTGGTACGATAAAAACCCGACACAAAACAATTAAAAAAAGGTGATATGACAAGATGAGACGATGAGGTGAGAAAAAAAACGCGCGGATGCTGCAAGAATTGTGAAAAGGAAAGCGACGTCTCGGAGCAAGAGTTTTCCGGAACCGTTGATGGTAGGGGGAAAAGGAGGCCCTTTCCCGAAGTGATCAATTTCAGGAAGAGGATGCATACAAGTATGAAAACGGTGCCCCAAGAGGTGCTCTTGTGGTACAGCAGGCAAGGCGCGCAGGATGTACAAGAACATATAAAATTATGCAAAAAGAAAAAAAATGTACAGGAGTTAGGCTACCGTTGACATTAATGTGCCTTCGGGTGTTAGGATAACCTTACGAATGCCCATATGGGTGATTATTTACATTTAATAATTACAAGTAACTCACGTCATTTATGACAAGAATTATAAGACTTCGCAGAGACCGCATCGCACTGATTGACGACTGGCCAAGAGAGGTCAGGGGCGTAATAATGATCAGGGTTAACAAGATGCATGTTTTGCCAATTTGATAACGCCTGAGTACTTGATGTGATGGAATTTACTGATTCCGTGAGAGGTGACTTCCGGTTGAAATTGCAACCCCCTGATGTATTTTTTGTTGTAGAAAGAAGCATATAGAGTAAGGCATTTTTTGGATTTATTCCTAGGAGAAATTTTTCTATTTCTCAGGGCCTGTAGTAGTTCTTCCTTTCTTGAAGTAAGAATGTGCGGTATTATACCCAGCGTAACTTGAGGAACTTCCATGGTGTATAGGATCGTGTCAGAGTGACCTTATGTTGGAAAAAGTGAGAACTAGACTCGCAATTGGAAAGAAATTGGGCAGAGACTGACCACTGGGGACGTATTTTTTACAAAAAGTTTTTTTTTAGCAAAAAACGCGTTTTTTATAAGTGTTTGGATTATTTGAAAATTTGAGCAGCGGTTTGCCTCAAAAAACGTGTTTTTGTGAAAAAATCCAGATGTTTTGGAAATTTGTTGAAAATTTTCAAAGTCCATAAAATGAAAAAAAATTGCGCAGTGGTTTGCCTCAAAAAACGTGATTTTGTGAAAAAATCCAGATGTTTTGGAAATTTGTTGAAAATTTTCAAAGTCCGGATATGAAAATTTCACGGGCCAGGATTCACCTTAAATGGAACACGTTTTTAGAATTTATTCCGATGTTTTTTGAAAAAGGTTTGGAAATTTGCAAAAGTCCGGAAAATAAAAAAAAACGGAACGAGGTTCGCCTTAAACGAACATGTTTTTAGAATATTTCCATTAACTTTCCAAAGGGGGGTTCTTCAGAAAAAGAAAGAAATATTTTTTTCTTTTATACAAGTTTTCGTGGAAGTATTTGTTTGAAAATTCAACAATGTTTTGGGGAATAGTTTTTTTATTTACGTGGCTAAACTGTAGCCTGATTTGAACATCACCAATTATTGGTATTTACACGCCAACTTCCTTTCGTCATAACAAGGATTATATGCAGAAGTATGCATATGGTTGTAATGTTAGCTTTCGAGGAATCGACGTCAACGCGAACTAGGCATTTTTCGAATTATGTCGTATGTTTCTTTATAACAGAAGGAAAGGAAAAAAGAAGAAGAAACGGACGGCAGAAGTAAAAAAAATGCCCAATTGTCAAATGGCAAAAAGAATTTAATCCACTTGTTTCCCTTAAGCTGCAAAATATGTCGAAATGAATACAGACCAGTACTTTGCGAAATATGTTAATTATAAAATAATAGGTTTATTAACTCTCGGGAAATGAAGCGGGTAATTGGTTTATCATATACAGGATTTTAATTGTTGAATAACTTTGTTTTAAATATTTGTGTTCATTTTCACTATTAACTTGTATTTGAAACTAGCAAATTTAGTCGGTCGACACTTGTAAACACTATATTATTCACGGCGAGAACTTTCTTGGTTGAGCACTTTACGTAGGAATACCGGTGACAATGTTTTGTCGAGTGACGACTCGAAAATGAAGGGATTGTGCCCGTGATAATTTAAATTGCGATTCGAAGTTACGTTCGCGCCGGGGTTCCTGTTGAAAATGCTAGACAAATTGGGAATAACAAGACAAAACATTATACATTATAAAGTTTTAACAATTGCTGATTGAAGAACGAGACTGTGGGACCGTGAAGCGGGAGGAAAAAATTTGCCCCAAAGTTGGAAGCCAGTGTTAGCATGAGGAGGTGAGGAAAAAAAATTGCCTCACGTTGGGCGACAGTGTTAGCATTGCCGCTTATACGGCCATTTGCTAAACCCAAAACCTGGAAAGGACACGCAATACATAGGCCAATAGAACTAGCTCAGAGCCGGCAGCAAGCAAGGTTCCTCTTAAAACCAAGGCGAGTGTTGTGGTTCACTTGTGAATTCCTCCTCCTTCTTTCCTCACTATCTCCAGGTCTCTTTCCTCAATCAGAACACAGTTTTGCACGTAAAGGGTTTATTCATTTAGAAGGAGACAGGGTTTTACAATTGCCAGCCTCGGCAAACTACACATACTTGCTAGGTATCGAATTCTAATAGGGCGGGGAACTTCTCTCTACTCTCCACACGTATTAGTGAATTTAAACGCGGGATGTAACACACAAAAGGAGGCAAAGGTTCATTTTACTCACAAAGCAGGATATGAGGAGCTAGTCCTCGCAACAGGAATAAGGGGGTCTATTCTTTATCTTTTGTAACGTAACAACCATATTAGATATTTTGAAATTTTATCAAATGATACGGTGTTATTTAAACTTAAATAACACCGTATCACCGTATAACTATACAACCATTCATATTTTTACCATTATATAAATCTTAACGAATAAAAATCATTTTCAAATGTTTACTGATTCTCGATTATTACTTACTCAATATACTATGAAGCTTTTGGTAACAGATAACTAGACTGAATGTGATTTCGCGTCCAGTGTGGATATATTATTGTTTTTTATTATGTTATTGCGATTAACTATCAATGAGTCATGAAATATACTCGCTTTCGTAAACATTAAAAAAAAAAAAATTAAACATCACGTCGGGGTCACCATTATCATGTTCTAAACTAGACGCCCGTTTTGTAGATACTTGCCTCAGCATCTAGTCCAGTTTATGATTTAGACTCACTATCACAGGAGGTAATATATACAAATAATAGTAATTACGCGGTATAACTTTAGTCATTTATTTGTTTCAAACTTGCGACAATATTTAATTATGACTTGGCAAATATAAAGAGCTATGCGAGAATTACCATTCAGAAACGAATCACCATCGAGAATGAAAACGGGTTCGCTGATAAAAATGCAAATCACTTCGTTTTCAATCTTCGATGTTGCACGCCCAGAAAATATCTTTATGGCTGTCAAGTTATTTGCTGAATGTAGGTACCGCCACACCTTTAAGGCAAAAGCTGAGTCAAAAATTTGCTTATTGTTAATGATACAGCGGAGAGAGGTGTTAAACTATTTGAAGATTACAACACGATACTCACTAAGAATGAGAAAAAAAGCAATTTTTACTTCACATCGTTGAACAAAACAGAAAAATCGTTTCTACTGAAACATTCGAAATGGAGTTAACAAACATAGTTTCGAAAGATTGCGACTAATGATATGTTAATTATTGCTTTGTTACCAAATTTTGTTCAAATTTAAATATGTTTTATACTTATTTGACTAAAATACTTGTAATATTAATAAACCTTAAATTACGTGTTTTTCTTAAAATCCAGAACTTTTGTCAGAAACTTCCAATTCGATGAGCACCCCCTTGTATATAAGATAGGGGGCTGAAATTTCTTACACATAATATGAATGAAAGGTGTAACAAATAAAATGGGTGGCTACATCTATATTTGAAAAAAAAAAATTACTATATAGGCCTGGACCAACTACCCCAACAGCCTACCTAGGCAATGAGTTGGGACAGCGCCAGGAAGAAGAAGAAGGTAATGTTTTGTGAACACATCAACAAGAGAACCCGTTATTTTATTAGGTTAATAGCAGTCAAAGCACATCATGAAAGTATTCATGTACAGAAAAGTATCAATAGTACCAAGGTTGGGAAATACCTGGCTATTCATATCTGGTCACCAAATGCGGCAAAGCCATTTCAAGCAACGTTTCAACTATGAATGGTGGTCTTACACCAGAGCCACACTGAGAATATCTTCCACTTTGGAATGTGAAAATATATATATTTATTTTTTACATTGGTTCCACGCAGGAGGCCCTGAGGAAAAATGTATAAGGGGTGAATTGGAATCTGGGGTTCAGTTGCGTACAGTTCATCCGCCGCCATAACCTAGACAAACCTCACCCCAAGAACCCCGGGACCCCAGCTAAGTCACCAAACATAGCGAACCATTTGGGTTGACCAATACAGCAGAGGTTTTGGTTATCCAATAAATGGTTCCCGGGGCGGTGGTACCTATTCCCGCCTCCCAAATTGCATACTTAATTGTGAAACAACACAATTTAATCAAATGAAATTTATTTGCCCACGCCGGGATTCGATCCCGTGACCTTCGGATTAGGAGCCAAGAGTTTTACCTCTTAATCACCGCGGCCGTCATAAATATAGTGAAAAGATAAGAATACTGCATGAAGTGAACTTAATGAAGAAAAAGTGAATAAAACAAAACATAAATCAGAGCTGAAAATATATACTTATATAAAATTATAAACCTATTTATGATCAACAGCAATGAAAATAAATAAAAAAACAGAATTCCATAAAGTAAAATCGTGCAATGGACATAAATTATAATAAATATGAACCTTTTCCACCGCAGTAAACAACCCGTACAGTTGAACTAGTGAGCACGATTATCACACACAAAAAAGCTTAGTTACATCAATAAATAAACACTGAAAAAATCCAGGCAAACACTTCGCGAGTATGTGCGGAGCCTCTCAAATCTTTTTTGGCAATTCCAGGCATACGTGTTTATTGGATTTTTCTTAAGGGTCTTAACTCCTCAACCATTATATTATTTTAAGCCCCAATTCATTCCCACCATAAGCTCCCATGTACTGGCCTAAACACATAAAACTGATAAAAGCTCACTTCAATAACGAACGTGGGTTGTTTAATATGAGCTTTGTGTGTCACCTCATTAAACGTGCTTTTTCTTCAATTTGTATTAATATTTTATTTTCGCTATTTTATTTATTTATTTGGTAGTTACTATCCGGAATCGGTCGATTTTCAACTTTTTTTTACATTCTACATTTTAAGAATTTAGTTGGAATAAACAATATTGTATCTTGTCTGACATCCTGCAAACGGTTTCAACACCTCTGAGAAAACGTTGAGTAACTTCTTGTCAAGTAACTGTAACCATGGGATTCAAAAAAAGTTGTAGGGTAGCTTTACTTAGCGGTGGTGAAACATATAACATATAACAAACTGTTATATTTTACCTATGTTAGAAGTCAACGTGAGTACAATTCTCCCATCTGGAATGCACATTAAAGTACATATGTTCAAGCTATTGAAAGAATACAAAACAAATTCTCACGTCTTCTAAATTTTAAAATGGGTATTCCAGCAATTATGTTGAACTACAACACTATTTTAAATGATTTGAATATGCTCAAATTGTCCTACAGAAGAATTTTCACTGACTTGGTATTTCTACATAAAATTCTAAATAATTTAGTTGATAGTCCGGATTCCAGTACGTAATACTAGGAGTCAGGATTTATTTCAGTGCAGAAATTCTGGGATTAACTACCATATGTATTCTTCTTTTCCCAGAATACTTGGAGGGAAACAATTATACCAAGTCAGTGGACATCTTCAATATATGTTTAAATAAATATAAAATATTGTTACTGAGACAGTTCAGTTATGTACAATTAATGCTTTATATTTCTTATTATTCATATGTAATGTAAAAGCCTCGAAAAAGGGCGTTAATAAATAAATAAATAAATGACATGTCTAATGATTAGCCCTAATGAATAATTGTTTAAACACCCCCCTGACAATAATTTTCTTGTTTTAAAAAGCCTCTTTATTACTTTATTATTTCTAAATAATGTAACATGTTTCAAAAAATATCTCCACGATTTGTGCACCTAAAAAAAAAAAAAAATAATAATAATTTATTTGTTGTTTTATTACATCTCAGGAAATACTTCATAAATATTGTATTTTTTTTTTGTTTTTAAAGTTATGTATAAATAATACTTGCATTGTTTTTCATGTGTTTGCTTCTGTAAATATTCAAATGTGATTACTGCAGACACATTAGTCTAGGGATATTTATATTTGTATTTTAATTTATTATATTTAACCCACAAAAATGTTTATAAATATTCTGTTTGTGTCTCAAATAAATAAATAAAAAAAATGAGATCTGACCATTAAACTAATTTAGAAATCAGTTATAGAATCCGTAGAATTATTCATCATAAAATAATTAAAAGTTTTAGAGGATTATATTATATTTTCAGAATAATAAAGTGCTTTTTTTTGTAAAACATATTCTAGAGGGGCTTTACAATTTAAAAAAACTGAAAAATCTTCATTCCGAAATTAGTTGCTACGGCACCACATAATGTTAAAGCTTTCTATATAATAACTAGCTGACCCGGGGAACTTAGTACCGCCTCAGAATCAATAACTGTTGTGTTAACATATTATCTGATTTAAATTCAGTTTTTTTATTAAGTTAAGTTAACAATTGCACAATGAAGCAATTATCGATGCGTGTCAGAGATGGCGTTGTGTACGGATTTATAATGTTTGTGATTTTATTACTTTTCCGCTTACTTACGGGAATTGGGTTTCATTTTCTTTATACGTGTGAGGGAGATATGTTACAATTATTGTATTTTTCCTTTGGAAGGGTGCAGAGATACGTTCACCGTTTTTCCCATTGTTGACTGTTGAAATATAGTGTGTAAGAAAGAGGGGCAGCATTACATGTTTAAGAAAAAAGCAAAACAATCAGCGCATTGAAGTTTTTGAATTTTTGGAATTCACTCAATACAATATTATACTTATCACAATATTCCTGCAGCTCTTTCAAATAATGAGAATTCGTTCCACACAAAATGTACGAGGAAAAGAATTTTCTGCATAAATTTATATATGTGTTAATAGCTATTCTGCTATTTCGGGCGGAGACAAATCCAACAAATCAAAGATCATAAAAATCGGTCCAGCCGTTCTCAAGTTACAAATGGTGTAACCAACCAGACTTCGTTTATATATTAATATATGTTTACCACTTCCATTTGTCAATTGAATTTGTTTTGGTAGAAGATTAAATGTTCGAGGACCTTTATAACCTTATTTTTCCCCATCTCTTGTATTTATAGCGAAGTTGTTTGACGATCAAATGACATTCACTCTCGTATACTATACTATGTGGTAAGTAAAAAGCGACATGAGACTCTCAAGAAAGATACCGTGTTTTTACTTATCACGGCAGTATATAGCTATTTTGCACAATAAATAAATGCAAAATAATGAAATCCCAGCTGCTGGTATTCAGCCAGCTTAAGTTTTTTGTTACCAGCTAATTCGTGGTTACTCGTTTTTACAGATTTAGATTCCAGTCGCCGTTTATACGATTAGGGGGAATTAGTGTACAAATAATAATTTTACAATCCGAATCTGAATAGGTCGAATGGTCAGTGTTAATCTCAGATATTTTAGTACCAAACACGAAGCGATTTGCAACCAAAGTACAAATTAAATATTTGTAACTCCGGCCTGAAAGCCTCGGGCAAAAATGGAATCAAAAGATTAATAATTCGGTGGGCAATCTAGTATTGATAGCGACAAAGGATGCTAGGGTGTCCCGGCAACACAGCATAGTTTTAGCAAAGCTTTGCGTTATAGAAAATCTTTTAAGGGTTGTTGAAATTCGGAAATTTGTGATAATGGTAACTTAACTATGTTAAAGGTTATTAAGTTTTATCAGAGAGTAAAAGCTTTTCAGAGGTTCTCATCATGTACGGATTGGTGTATTAAGAACTCAGAAGATAAATTGGAATACTGTCCTCGTTATATTGGCATTTCAATGGAGGATACGGAGAAGAACTAAACTAACTTTCAATTTGGGAGGCGAGAATGGGTACCGCCGCCCCGGGAACCATTTATTGGGTGACCAACACCGCTGCCATAGGTCACTCCAAGTGATTTGCTTCGTTTGGTGACTTAGCAGGGGGGTGCCCGGATCATGGGGAGAAGTTTGTCGAGGTCTTGACGGCGGGTGACCAGATTCGTACCCACCCCACATACCCTTTTCTTTTTCCCAGAACTTCCTATCTTTCCTTTTCTTAAAAAGACCCTCCACACAGCATCCCCAAAGATGCCAAAGGCCTCGAGGGAAATTATTTTCCGCAGAGCCTTCTGCGTGATTTTAAATTTAACTTTAAATGAATAAAAAAAATAATAACCAACTTACCACAACGCTGTTTCCCCGCAGGGATAGGCACACAGGACGGACCGCCAAACAACTCGATCTTGGCACACACTCCATGCCTCATTCACATTCATACATCGTCTTATACATGCTCTTCTATTATTCTGACTCTCGATATGGCACTTGGTCGTGCCATGTCTTCCTAGTCCCCGACTCCTTCTACCATTTACATTTGTGTCACATATTCTCCTTACACTCCTTTCCTCGTTCATTGGCTCTAACCCGAACCTAGCGCCATTTATCCCTTCGGAACCAGTGCACATCCATTTGTGCACTGGTAAAAATGTTCACCCCTTTCCTGTGAAGCCTACCTTATCGAACAGGCCACGTACCAATTAAAGGCGACCAAGTTAAACCCGGAGGCATAATTTGAAGGCTGCAATCCTGATGTAATAATGCACCAGAAGGGTATATACGAGTGTATATACGAGTGTGTAGATGATTTCCGTACACAAAGTAGAGTTGGCGCACTGTAGGGGCAAAGAGCGCTGTGAAATATATAATCAATATATATTATAAAAGATAGTGTACAATTGTGTGCCTTCCGCTATAACTCAGAAACGAGTCCCGGTACTATCAAGGGAATTATGTGGTGTGGTAGTCCTCTCTCCCCCATCCACGAAGAAGGTTCCCGTTTTTACCTGCAAGGGCGTTCTTTTGAAGGTAGAAGAGCTGGAAGTTTCGCCCTCTAGAAATTTCTAGAACAGTCTAGAATATTCGAGAGTATTTGAGAGCTTTCCACAACATCCCAGAACATCCCGGAACATTCTGAAATCTTGTGGAATGTTCGGGAATAGGGAATCGGGAACATCATTGCGGATTATTCCAGAAAATTGTGGAATGTTTGGAATATTGGGAACCATATGAAGCCTTTTTTGTATGGGTGGGGCTACCCATTGGTAGGTGTTATGGGAAAGACACTATATATGGGGTGCTATAGAGTACCTTGTACAGGAATACATTCCATTAAAAAAATAACCGCCTTCAAAAGAAGCATAAAAATATGGATTATGGACATGGGAAGGAAGAAAATAGAATCAATTTTGCAACCAAACAAAGAATAATGTTTGTTTTGTACTTTATTTTAGATCTAACTTCATAATTTTCCTCGGTAATATTCTAGCATAGGTATATACTTATAATTCAAATAATAAAACTTGTAAAATGTGTCCTTAGAACGGGGTACCCCAGTAAGGACACATTTTCTCTAAAAAACTGTAAAAAAAAAATAAATAAATAAAAATAAATACCAGTTTAAAAAGGTTAACTCTTTTTTGTAATCTATTCCGCTGTGCGCCAAGGCTTAGATCAACTTCTGTGCAGCCGTTGGTTGCTGGGCGCAGGCTGCAGGCTGTTGGTAGGTATTTGGCTGAAGATTCCTCGATGATGAAACGGCTGAATTTCCCTGAAACGTAATTTCACACAAACTTAATCCGTTGCAAACATAGTTTTTTATTGTGGAATGTGGCTTTTTTTTTTTTTTTTACATGAGCTCCACACAGGAGGCCCTGAGGAAAATAATTTCCCTCAGGGCCTATGTCATCTTTGAGGATGCTGTGTGGAGGGTTTTTTTAAGGAAAGGAAGGAGAGGAGAGTTCTGGGAAGGAAAAGGGTTTAAGGGGTGGGTAGGAATCTGGGGTTCAGTATGTCCTGGTCATCCGCCTCCAAGACCTAGACAAACCTCACCCCATGAACCCGGGCACCCCTGCTAAATCACCAAACGTAGCGAACCACTTGGGGTGACCTATGGCAGAGGTGTTGGTTATCCAATAAAGGTTCCCGGGGCGGCGGTACCCATTCCCGCCTCCCAAATGGCTTTAGCCGTGTTTGGTGACCAGATCTGAATAGCCAGGTACTTCCTACCATCCTCTCCCCACTACTTTCAACCTCACAATATATCCCAATCGGGGCTGTCATGGTCTCACTGGCTCCAGATGGGAGCAGCTAGGACTCTTGCGAAGTATTTACATTAAAAAAACGCTAAACACACATTCCCTGAAAAAATATAAATAAATGTATAAGCCGTCAAAAGGGCAAAATAGAGTGCTTGAAATCGTTTGTGACGTTTTTTAACACTTTTTTATACCAAAATCTGTCTCTTACCGAACTACGAAACACATTTAGTAAGACAAATATTCTAATCACATCCTTGTACTATTGTATTGCCCATCATGAAATTTTGCTTGTGATGTCCCAAAGATGTACAGAATATATAACGGATTATTATTAAAATATAAACCTACCAGTATTAAATAATAGAAATTCCAATAACATGTTATCTGCCTGCAAATGTATCTTAATTTCTTTAATAAATAATAAACAGTCTTAATCTCAAGTGACCTCCCTTCATTTTTGAGCCTGTACCGAATAAAAAATAAAAAAAATGTATGTAAATTTTAACGCTTCCTCACGGTCATTGGTCGAGTGCATATAACTTTCTATTAGTGATCGACGAACTACAATGCGAATCTTGCATTGTAGAAATGTATTATAAATTTGTACAGCGCCTTTGTAGTGATTTTTCATAAAAACGGCGCTATATAAATCATCAAAATGTTATTATTATTATTAATATTAACTAGCGAGTTCCCGTCATTTTCTTCCTGCGTGTCATTTCCCATTCGTAGTGTTCCCCTCCCCTTCCCCGCCTTCCTTCTCCCCTCTCCCTCGTTCCCCTCCCCTCTTCCGCATTCTATATATATTTAGTCCCAATACATTCAGTTTTCAAACAGCTCGCTTGCCACCTATTCCAATTTTTATATACAAATTGTCATTATTCATACGTTACAAACATTCATTTTTATATTATATTATAAAGCTGGCGCCAGACACGAATTCAAAGAAGTGATCAAATAAGTGTTCACATGTATGGCACGGGCATTTGATACTGTTGTCACATAAGTGATCACTTAAGTGCGCTTTGCCGTTCAGTATCGGTTTTTTAGCGCACATCAAAGGGATCAAAGTCCAAATGTTTGTGTGCCTGCCACACTGCGCGAAGCCCAGTTGCGAGAGCGTCGCCGTGGAGAGATGTCGTTTGTGCGTAAACAACCAAACGAACTAACGATGGAGTGGAATAATGAGAGCCTTTTCGAGTTTATAGAGTTGATGCAAGGAGAGCCAGATCGTCGTCCATGTTATGTGAAGTCTATTTGAAAACTGTGAGATCAAAGAAGTGATCAAATATTTGAACACCTATCTGGCAGATACAACAATATGTGACCAAATGTGTGAACAAAGTCTTCGAAGAAGTGATCACTTCTTTGAACTTCTGTCTGGCGCCGGCATTAAGAATAATGCAGGCGCCAGACATGAGTTCAAAGAAGTTATCAAATAAGTGTTCACATGTGTGGCACGGGCATTTGATACTGTTGTCACATAAGTGATCACTTAAGTGCGCTTTGCCGTTCAGTATCGGTTTTGTAGCGCGGATCAAAGTTCAAATGTTTGCGTGCCTGCCACACTGCGCGAAGCCCAGTTGCGCGAGCGTTTCCGTGGAGACTTGTCGTGCGAAAACAGCCAAACGAACTAACGATGGAGTGGAATAATGAGAGCGTTTTCGAGTTTATAGAGTTGATGGAAGGAGAGCCATATATAAGGGCATAAAAATCGAAATAACATTTTTGTTTATTTATTTTCACATGTAATAAATAATTAGACGCACATAAATAATAGAAGCAAACTGCGTCGACCAAATCGTCGTCCATGTTACCTCACATAGGTAATTTAATAGGTAATACATAGATAATCAATTTGTTACCTCACATAGGTACCAATTTAAAATACCTCTAATTCTTGATTAGTTTCTTGGGTGAATACCATAGGTTAGTAGATACTTCAATTAAATTCATTAATTTAAAGAGTTTATCGAAAATTTAATTTTGCTTGAACATTAGATAGTTTTTAAAAATATCATTCTCAAATTGTGACTTGTTTGATCGTTTTGTAAGTGTTTTAGTAATGATTAAAACAGTTTTCAAATGTATTGTCACATGGTTGTAATAATCCAGAAATCTTCGCGAGGGTAGAAAGAAGATATTTTGAAAGTTTCAAACATTTTCTATGCTTAATATAGTAATGCATAAACAACAAACAAGCAAGCAACCAAGCAAGTAAACGTACATTCATTTATATACAGATAATAATACTTATTCAAACATTTACATTAGTCTACTCAATATTTGTTTACACTTGTCTAGATCGTTCATCGATAACAATTATAATACATTACAATTATTATTATTTCATCTATTTACGCCCTTTAAAGGCTTTTAGATTCACATGTAAATTTACATAATTTATATAATATACTCACAAACAGCGCAGTAAACAAGTAGGTATGCTTAATATATATTTAAAATTTTGTATAGACGGCACTCCACACGCACGACATTGGCAAATTAGTCCTGCAGACCGGGAGATAAAAAAATCCCGATGGGTATCATTAAGATACCCATCGGGATCTCAATGATATTCGAGTTTTCGAAATTTTCATGAATTTCTTCATGCCATTTTTCAAACAACTCCCGCGCCACTTATTACAATTTTTTTATAGAAATATCGTAACGCCAGACGTCACTACCAAATACCTATACAGAAACATTCGCGGGCGTGCACAAAACAAATCACCAAAGTTTCATCCCAATTGAACGATTACTATAGGAAATAATTTCTAAACGCCAGAGCTTACTATTGTACATGGAAACCATCGCGGGCATCCGCACATCAAATCACCAAATGGCAATCGGATGAATGATTTAGAAAAGCATAAATGACAAACAAAGAAACATTCATTTTTATATATTAAAATTAACCTTTTTCTGACTTTGAGCAAGTTATTACCCTTTGTAACTCCCGAGTCACTAATCTCGGGTAATTATTCAAATACGTAGGCTGTTATTTTGGCTCTCGCGTGTTTCTGATTACAGACGGAGCCTTTAAGAGGAAATACTAGCTGCGCTTTTCTATACAAACGTATTCCCCGTTTATCTCTCTGGATTTTGACCCTAGAGCAAAATTTTTTTTTACATAATATAGATATTGACCACTAGCGTGTCGGTACGTTTTGTTTTTTTTTGATAATTTACTTCTCATAGAAGTTACGACCTTCCAAAAATGAATAAAATTGCCTAATTTAAACGCCGTCAAAAAACGTTCAGTATACAAACTAAACAATGTATTTTGAAAAAAAGCAAAACGTACCGACATAGAATATTTTCTTTTAATACAGTTAGTGAAAAAAAATTTTTAAATCCGTCCAGTTTTGGAGAAGAAAAATGGGGAATACAAAACATCGATTTCGAAGATTTTATTTAGGTATTTTCGGCCCGACGTGCAGGTGTCCCTTTCGCTCATTTCTCCTGAGGGGGGCCGGGGAACGTGGGTTTTGACAAATACATACATATAATGCGAAGTAGTGATGTAAAGAATTTTATCGGTAGACTAGTGTTGTCCTTGCCCGAGTAATCGATATTTTTTATTCGTTTTTTTTCTGTTTAGTGACTCATCGCGGTATACCAATACTGACCGAGCTTTCATACTAAAATTGTGCAAAATTAAATTTTTTTATGTCAAGTACTATAATAAATTTTCAATTTGGGAGGCGTTTTAGGTACCATCGCCCCGGGAACCATTTATTGGATAACCAACACCCCCGCCACTTGGTCACCGCAAGTGGTCCTCTATGTTTGGTGACAGAGCCTGGGTTCCCGGGTTCACGGATGAGGTCTGCATGGGTTTTGGTGGCGGATAATTTTGTCCACTTACTGCGTGGCGGGCCGGATTGGGAGAAACTGGAAGAGGAAGATCTTTTGATCTCTACAGCTGGACTCTCCACCATCATTTCATACTTTTACCTACCTTTTCCCTACCCAAAACTTCCTTTCCTTCCTTATCCTAAAAATACCCTCCACACAGCTTCTCCAATGATGTCCAACAACTTCTCCAACAAAGTCCCTGAGCGATTATTTTTCCTCGGTGCCTCCAATGTGAGGTTTATGTTTTAAAAAAAAATCTGTTTCAAATTTTTAGTTGAGAGTCGCTTACATTGCCTTCAGTGATTAATTGAAATTTTTTGTTTGTAAACACTTTATTGTACAAAATTTTTTACCACTATACAATGAATTTTAAACAATTTATGATTTAGATCTTTCTCTCGCCGGTAAATTTCTTGATATGCGACCGTCAATTGTTTCTGGTAAAAGGCATTGGTGGTAGAAGTTTTTCTAACAGTGGTTCAATTTTTTGCCAGATTGAATCGTCCCTTTCAATTTTTTCATACGGCAAACCTTTAGGACTCCACACGACAAAATAACAGTATTTACGACGAGTAATGTGTAACTGGCCTTGTACTTGGTAGAAGTAATTGTGATTCCGTTTTAATGTTGAAGCATTGTCTTCAATTTTACAGTAATCAATTTTTTTTGTTCAAATCCTTCTTCTGGTGACATATTTACTATACTATATGGGCATTTCACTTCAATTATAGAATCCTTGCCAAAAAGGCCATCCGGACTTGCCGCTAAAAAGTTTTTGTTTTCATCGATAAATAGTCCACAGGCAAATACCTCTAATTTTGTTTCTTTTGTAAATTGCTCAATTGCTTGGTTTTCATTTTCTTTCCCATAATTTGTGGCCATATTTCCTTTAAATGGCGAGTACAGTAGCGAGTTTAATACTCTCGCAACTGAAGTTTTTGGCCGTAGCTTACATATTTTTGTCCAAAGTTAGAAGCTGTAAGCCGCTTACGCCTTTCAATTGTCCACAAATTATTATTGCTTTGGCCCACCGTATTCCTTTCGAGTTCATCCTTATTCGATGGAGATAATTCTTTGAAAAATTCCTCTTTATCGTTTCAAATAATTCAGCTGGCATATCTGGATCTAATTCCAATTGACCATAATTTTCATCAGGCCCTGTAACTTTTTTTCTCTTTTCTGTCGTGTTTTCGTAATACCTTAGTTTTATTTTTCGATACCTCTGTATTGTCTCCTTCGAACGTCGTTTTCTTTCAATAAAATGCTTCGTGTAGTTGCCAGGACTGTGGCCTTGGATTTTTTTTGTATTCGTGAATGGGTTGTCATTTCACTATTCCACGAAGTTACTGCTCAAGAAGCTCAACTGCTGAAGTTATCCCATTTTTGTAAAATTTGCTCTTTTTCCGCCTATAAATTTGGCTATAACGTTGTTGAATTGCTCCACAGTGTTATTTGTCACGTTAATAATAAGACTTTCTGCATTTGCTATTAGAGACGACAATAATTGTTGAATATCAGTCCTGTTCCACAATCTTGAAGATCGCTTACTAAATTTGGATCATTAGTATACTTCTCCGACTTGCAATAGTATGACGAACATTTTGTATGATCACCAAAAACATGGTTTGCGGCATTTTTTTGTCCATTTTCAGATTTTTTACTTTATCACTTTGTGCCGTGTTTTCTTGCTCTTTTCTGTAATTTACTGCTCAAACTATAGCTTTTCTCATACGTAAAACGTTTGCTTCAACCTTTTTCCTTATGTGAACTGGTACAAAGCCTTTAGCGTTGTTGGTTTTTTTTCTAAGTGCTTTTATTTTATTGCAAAAATTGCGAAGTAAGTGATTTTTGCACTTTTTTTTTGTACTATGAAGTTGGGCCTGAAGCCTTGGGTTGAAGTTTCGCTAATATTGTCTTCATGTAATTAAATATTACAATTTAAGGTTTTATAAAGTTGAAAATAAAAATAAAAAGTTTTGAAGTTTAAAAAAATTATATATTTGTTTCCTTTATTTCAAACTGACTGTAATAAATATTTTAAAAAAATGTGTAGGTAAATCTATCTATAGGTAAAAGACCAACATTTTTGATTGAATTTTGAACGAACTAACACATCCTTTTTTGTATTTACTGCTTAAAGAAACTCAAAAATACAGGAGTACAAATCAAACCTCAGCAAGCGATATATCTAACATTTTAAACATTATTATTTACAAACATGTCAACTCACACGTATGATACACACAACACAATAAATCCATTTAGATTTAATTGTCTAATAAAATATGTAAGTGCTTTTATCTTTTTCGTTATCGTAATTTTAATTAGAAAAAAACTTAAGGTGGGCTATTTTTAAACCTTTTTTATCTCTACATATTATAAAGTAAAGTCCCCCGCGCCGTCTTTCTGTCTGTCTGTCTGTCTGTCTGTCTGTTCGCGATAAACTCGAAAACTACTGAACGGATTTTCATGCGGTTTTCACCAATAGATAGAGTGTTTCGTGAGGAAGGTTTACGTATGTAATTTGTCAAGGATTTGTGTAAATTGGTTGAAACATAACGATAATTGTTAGAAGTGTCGGAAAAATTCCAGCCGCCTGGTAGCTTTCATCGAAAACGCTGCCTAATCCTTTTGGGATATAACAAAACAACGCTTGGTGGGATATTCCTCTTTTATAGATCTACAAAAAAGTCCGCGATGGCATATATCTATCTTTTACTATACGCATTCTATCTTCTTATCTTATTATTCTTATCAATTGCCTTTTAGACATAATGTGTATAGTAAGCTATCCGTAAAAGATAGATATATGCCTTCGCGGACTTTTTTGTAGATCTATAAAAGAGGAATATCCCACCATTAATTGTTTTGTTATATCCCAAAAGGATTGTGCAGCGTTTTCGATGAAAGCTACCAGGCGGCTGGACTTATTTCCGACACTTCTAACAATTATCGTTATGTTTCAACCAATTTACACAAATCATTGACAAATTGCATACTTAAACCTTCCTCACGAAATATTCTGTATATTGGTGAAAACCGCAGGAAAATCCGTTCAGTAGTTTTCGAGTTTATCGCGAATAGACAGACAGACGGCGCGGGGGACTTTATAATATGTAGAGATAGAGATAATCGGTCAAAAATACATTTTTGTTGCATATGCATTTTTGAGTTTTTTTTTTAATAAGATAGGTAAGTGCCAAATTATATGAGTAGAAATTTAAGTTTTGTGGTATCATCATTACATAGTATAAAATGAAGTCGCTCAAAATGTATGTGCGCATAAATCTTTTAAACTACGCAACAGATTTTCATGCGGTTTTCACCAATAGATAGAGTGATTTAAGAGGAAGGTTTATGTGTATAATAAATGCTTATTATAGTAGAGAAAAGCCAAGAAATTCAAATATTCAATTTAGGCGAAGGGCAGCGCGCAGCGGGCAGCTGGCGAGCGGATGGTGTGGATTTTATAAAGGTTGGGTAAATGGCGTTGTGTTTCGTTAGCCACAGCAACGTGTGGCCGGGTCTGCTAGTTATTAATAAAATAAAAACAAAATTATATGTTTATTTCGAATTATAAAATTTGAAAGCGTATTTCATCATCTTTCAAAAACAGTTTTTAGTTTTCGGATGCGTTCACAAATATTAAAGTTATTTGGAATTTATTGGAAAGCGGAAATATTTTGACTTTTCGAAAAACAGGCCCGAGGCCTGAGAGGTTAATACTAATTTTCAATAATAACTAATGTATCATAGAGAATAATCATATGTATGTATATAATAATTCGATGTAGTTGGTTTGACTGCATATTTATAAACGCAAATACAGTGAAAACTTTAAAACTACTAACCTACATAGAGTTCTAGTAAAATAATTCGTAATTTGTCGGTAATAAGCGTGAACAGAAGACATTGTTACAATACCTATCGACGATATTTATAAATGACCGACAATAGCAGACCTCGGGCGTTTAAAAATAATGGGCCCTTTTTCTGTCACACCGCAAGGCCGATTCAAAAACTTCATTAGCGACGAAATAAGTCGAAACATGCTTTATCTAAACAGAATATTGGATATGCAATGAGCTACAAGCTACAAGCACGCGTGGAGGCGAAAGACATGAGAGGTAGGTAGGCATGAGACGCAGAGGGGGCGAGAGGGTGTACAAGCCAAACACTCACGTGGTCTCACCAACACATCGATAGCTAGTTCTTTTTTGAGCGCGGTGCGATAGCGAGAATTTTTTAAAATACCTACCGTCGAGATTTCTCACCGGTGCTATTACCTCTTAAGCAAAAAGTGCAGCCTAAAAAATATATCGCACCGCTGAATAAATTCAAATTCATTTCTGAATCGGACCTGCACGTTCAAATGTTATCTGGATTATGGGGTAAAATAACGTTGAAATTATGTACGTTTAGTAATGGAAGGTCAAGATTTATGAAATTTAAAGCTGTTTGGATATTTATTTGACCGTTTCCGTGGACGAGAAGTAGGACCCTCGCTTAGCAATTCGGATTTAGCGGGTTCAAATCCCGGTGAGCGAAATAAACTTAATTAACTAACTAACAACCCATCACGCCGTTTCCCCGCAGGGGTAGGCAGAGACGACGGACCGCCGATCTTGGCACACACTCCTTGCCTCGTTCACATTCACACGTCGTCTCATACATGCTTTTCTATTATTCCGACTCTTCACATAGCCCGACTCAAGTATCTGATTCATTTGATCGTGCCATATCTTCCTCGGGCGTCCCCGACTTCTTCCATTCACGTTTGCGTCATATATTCTCCTTACACTCCCGTCCTCGTTCATTCGCTCTACATGCCCAAACCATCTGAGCGTCCCTTTCTAAATCTTACTCATTACGCTTACATCAGCCTTGAATTCTTCGCGGATCTCCACATTTCTCACACGATCGTACATGGTTTTACACACATACGCCTCAGGGATCTCATTTCTACAGCATTCAGTCTACTTTCATCCTTCCTCTGCCAGTTCCATGCCTCACTGCCATACGTCAGGGTAGGTACCAGCTCTCCATTATGGACGTCTAACTTCGCTTCTTTGGACAGTTTTTTGTTGGCGCCAACGGCGTTCATTCCTCCATTAACAGAGTTGCCTGCATTTACCCTTCTTTCGATACCTCTGTCAGCCCTTCCATCTCTCGTAAACATACTTCCCAAGTATACAAACTCATCGAATTAAATTTATGGTTATTTCCTTTTGGGGTATTATGCCGTGTTGCGCTACCTCCTCCTTTAGCCAAGTTTCGGACAGCGTTACAGTGTCCATCATCAGGGCAGATGTGTAAATGTTAGAGATGAAATGTGTGCTTAAGTACTTCGAAGCAATACCGTGTTGCCAGCACCAATCCACTGCGGGCTGGCATTACAGTATACTTCAAGATGGTTTTTTGCATTTAGCTTTGGTGTAGCCATCAATTACCGGATACCAAGAACTATTGAGCTTAGCTCCGTCGTCTCTATTAATGTTAATAGGATTTTTATGAATTTCAATTGCCTCTGAAATTAAGCGTGCTCTATAGGTTTTGGGTCTTCCCAGGACTTCAGGAACAAATCCGAAGTAATGGCTGGTTTCAATTAAATGCTCGGCGATTGCCGATTTGTCAGGGTGGCCAAGTTTACATGCTCGAAAGTGTTCCGATATCCTTTTGGAGATCGTCCGCTCTGTCTGGCCAACATAGACCTTATCACATCCGAAACAGCTGAGTTTATATACTCCATCTGTTTCCAGAGGAAACTTGGTCTTTGCAGACCTCAGTAGGTCTTGTATTTTGGTCGTGGTTCCGAAGACAGTCTTGATGCATTTACATTATGACATTTACACATCTGCCCTGATGATGGACACTGTAATGCTGTCCGAAACTTTGGCTAAAGGAGGAGGTAGCGCAACACGGCATAATACCCCAAAAGGAAATAACCATAAAATTTTTGGCCGTGAAAATCTAAAATCATGTCTCATCGAATTAAACTTTATTTAATAATTGAAGACAATATTAACCACTCTCAAACGAACAAAAAATGCTAAACAGAATTAGGTTGTATTTTTTCACAATTAATTGTTTTGAATAATATTTGCGGCACGTTCCAAAGACGAAGTTATTCCTTAGAGAGATTAGTGAGAGTATACAGTAAAAGACCACCAATCAGAATTAAAATGTTGCATAAAATAGCTTAAACTCTATTTGGTGAACAGAACTGGATAGTCAGGCACTTCCCAATTTTCCTCTCCCCATCTCCTTCACCTCCCCAATATCTTCAATCTCACGATATACTCTTAATGGTGATGCCATAGCCTCACTGGCTCCAGACTGTTGAGAGCAGTTGGGACACTTTTCCGGTATTCACGATAAACAAACGGATTGCAATCTTTAGAGCACAGGCGTCGGATGAGAATGATATCCTTGTTCTTTTGGTATTTCAATGGAAGATGATGAGGAACTATCGTCATTGATCTCCTTACACGGTTGACATTTGCATCATGAGAACAGATCGCTACTTCAACTCGTTCTTGAGTTCAACAACTCGGCTGTGGAACGATTAGCCAGCCTCTGCGTTTCTTCCTTACAACATGGGTCTCTCCGAGACCAATGTTCACTCCTTCCTCTCATTAAAAAGACCCTCCACACAGCATCTCAGATGAAATAGGCCAGAGGGAAATTATTTTCCTCAGGGCCTCCATGTGGAATTAACGTAAAAAAATGATTGTGCAATACATAAGCACAACAATTCTGTATCTTTATACTTGCGTGTTTCAAATATAAATTCGTATCTACGTGTGTGAAATAAAAAAAAGATATTAGCACGTGGAAGCTATCAACTCACTAAGTAATAAGGTGCTTCCATAAATCATTTAAAGGACCAGTATTTCAGAGTGTAGTATTTAACACGAATTGTTCCATATATCTAGCTTCCCACAAAGTACCTCCCGGAATGTAATGATGTGAGATTGATTGATCTAGCTCCGGTTTTCTTCCTTTAGTTCTAGGATTAGTAGCCGACTTCCTCTTACCACTGTGCCCCTAAGTCCCTCAATAATTAAGTGACCCACTAACTCACCGGAAACACTGAGCACGAGAAAGCTCACCCTGAAAGTCTTAAAAGCTCTAAAGCTCAGAAAAATCACATCGCAGCGATGTGTAGAGTATTGTTGTGAATTCTTTGAAAAATTACATAAAAGATTCCCCCTCGGAAATCAGAAAAATATTCGTTTATAATAATTTAAAGGAACGTTTCACACAAAAGGCACGAAAACAAAAACCTGGATATGTAAATATAGCAGTACATGGCATTCTACCGAGAAAAACGTGGTGTAATAATTAAATCCTGCCATGTTAAAATACGCCCAGAATCTAAAAATAAAACAATATTTTACAATGAACGTCAAGAGAAGAGATGAGTTTAATGAAAACATATTTTCTAAAAGCGGTGCCCTTAAATAATAGCGGTGGTTTCCAAGGGTAAAATAATCATGCATTATTAAAAGAATTTTAAAATTTTATAACAAAATCATCGAAGGTTGGCTGAAATCAAGGTAAACTTCACCTTTCTAAGAAAAACTTTCTAAGTAGTATTTTTAAAGTTTCAACTCCTCGGGGTGCGGCGTATTCCTGTACTCCGTTGTCCATCAATCATGAATCTCCTAGATTTTAAGTTGAATAATCTTGTTATCTTGTAATTGTAATCTTGAAACTTCCTAAGCCCCGTTAGAGTGATTTGAAATTCGGATGAAACGGAAATGACGCACTACGGCACCTACAAAGCATTAAACTGCGCTCAAGGCTCCTATTGGTTGATGCACAAAACGGAAACGACGATAGGTCAGTCCTCATTGGCCGTTTTGTTTTTTTACGGGTTGTAGGAATATAATGCATAAATTCGCGCCTCACCGAGCGCCTCCCATAGCGCAGCGGTATAGTGCATCATAAATCTCAGCAGCCAGACAAATCCAGCGGACGGAGGTTCGAATCCTACGAAATCCAAAAAAAAATAAACATTTTTGTTCTTGTAAATCAATATCCAATCTTCAAACCACTTTAAAATAAACAGGAAAAAGAAAGCGACATCTAGCAACTTTCTATCGCATGTAAATTACACGATTTTTTAACGTTTGCTTCACACGGGAGGCCTTGAGAAAAATAATTTCCCTCAGGGCCTATGTCATCTTTGGTGTGAAGGGTTTTTTAAGGAAAGGAAAGAGAGGAGAGTTCTGGGAAAGAAAAAGGTTTGAGAGGTGGGTCGGAATCTGGAGTTCAGTGTTTCCTGGTCACCCGCCGCCTAGACAAACTTCACTCCTTGAATTCGGGCACCCCTGATAAATCTCCAAACGTAGCAAACCACTTGAGATGATCTATGGCAGAGGTGTTCGTTGTCCAATAATTGGTTTTTTCACATTTCCCCCTCCCAAAGTGGGGAGTTTCCGTTTTTCCTTTTAAATTTATTAAAATAATCTTCCTCTTTTCGGGTTATGTACCCACGACCTTTAGGTAGCGAAGGTGCTTACCTCTGTGCCTCGGGACATCGGACGTCACATTTGATCTTTAATAAAAAGTTCATTTTTTAAATGGCCTGTTCGCGCGATCCTCCCTTTGATTAATAGGTACACAGTTCCAGGGCAGAAATAAACTTCGTTATGTTTCCATTATATCTTCCGAGATTCTAGGAAATTTCAATCTACGCACAAAGTGCTCCACGAAATTGCAACACTCCGTCTGTGTATTTTAGGCTGGCCATCAAGGTAAAGAGTTTTTTTTTAATATATATTATATTTCATTACCTAACAAACCATCTCGCAGTTTGTGTGCGGGCGTTCTAAAGGATGGATCAACGAATAATTCTGTCTAGTCATGCACTACTTGTTTATTGGCATTGATACATTGTTTAATATTTACTTTTTATTGTAATACTAGTAGACCCGGTCACACGTTGCTGTGGCTAACGAAACACAACGCCATTACCCAACCTTTATAAAATCCACACCACCCGCTTGCCAGCTGCCCGCTGCCTGAATTGAATATTTGAATTTCTCGGCTATTCTCTACTATAATAAGCGTGTATTATACATACAGGGTGTCCGGTAGCAGAATTAGGATTTTAAACTTAAATAAAAAATAAACTGCTTAGGATATACATTTATTTCAATAACTGTTATAAAGGGGAGAAGTGCGGATTTTATTTCTTAAAAATTATTTCGTCTAAATGTAGACCATCACGTCGGACACACTCTTGGAATCTGGCCTCAGTATTTCGTGCCACTCGCTGGAGAAATGACATCGGGATACCATTAACTTCGCGAATGATATTTTTCTTTTAGTGCAGATGTGGTCGCGGGATCGGTTTTATAAAATTTTCCTTTGAGGTGCCCCCACAGAAAAAAGTTCATAGGAGTGAGATCTGGTGACCCCCTTGGCCAGGGGATGTCACCGAAACGGCTAATCATTTTTTTAGGGAGCAAATCACGAAGTAACCATTGTCTCTCTAGCAGTGTGAGGCGTGGCGCCATCTTGCTGGAACCATGTATGTGAATTGGAGGCAGGATGGTCTCCTTCCTATTTTTGGCAAAAAATAATCGTTAAGCATTTCCGATAAGAAACCCCGTTCACAGTAATGGCTTGCCTTCGACGATTTTTTAAAAATAAGGTCCGATTATTCCACTGCTAGACAATGCACACCAAACCGTCACTTTGGAACTGTGAAGTAGCTGTTGATATTTTAAACGTGAGTTCTGACCTTTAGGTGACCAATAACGACAATTTTGCTTATTTACACTTCCATTTAAATGAAAATGGGCTTCATCACTCCAAAAGACAGTGTTTACCATACGAAATCGCTCTAATATTGTCTTACAGGAAATTTTACGTAAATTGTAATTATTAGGTTTAAACGCTTGCACAATTTGAATCTTAAAAGAATGAAATTTAAGGTCCTTCTTCAATATTTCGTGCACAATAGTTTTTGGAAGCCCTAGGATAGCCGCTTTCTTGCGCACGGACTGACGCGGATTATCGCACAAACTGTTCGTGACGAGTTCGATGTTTTCATTTGTTCTCGACGTCCTCCTTGGGCCCCGGCCGTGAGTCGTTTGCCGCCGAACATGTTGCCCGGAACCTCCGGACAACATGTTGACAACAAATGATCGAATCAAATCTTCACTTGGAGCATCACGTAAACGTCGAATACTGTAACGCGCACTAAATCTTCGACGCGCAATTGCACACAAATCGTTAGCCTTGAAATAGGCTTCGATTACGAACGCACGTTGCTCTCTAGTCCACTGCGACATCGTGAATGATCGTTACTAAATAATCCGCACGAACGACAAAGCTCTCCCCGCTCGTCCGCTTAGCCGTTACAGAGAAATTCGAAATTTAAAACCTAATTCTGTCATCGGACACCCGTATAAACTGATTAACTCGCCACTGATTATACAATGCTTGCAATGCAACACTGGATATTTGAAAAGGGAAAATCAAATACCTACTTACTCTAGGACATCTATTTTCCAATTACTTCCGTAGATCGAATTTCAAAAGTGACTATAGTACGGCCCGCCAGCCGTTTTAAATCGCACAAAAATATGTTTTCTTTGAATTTCTCGGCTTTTCTCTAATATAATTTACATGTATTATACATATAAACATTCCTCTTCAATTACTCCATCTATTGGTAAAACCGTATGAAAATCCTTTGCGTAGTTTAAAAGATTAACGCGCACATACATTTTTAGCGACTTCATTTTATACTATGTAAGGAGGAAGGATAAAGAATATGAGTTACATACATTTATCGTATACATTTTACAAAATATTATATTTAAGGTCATCATTGTTCTTGTATACCTTGTCAGAAAGAGGAGTACTTGTGGCTGATAAGGTAGCCACGATTCTTACTTAGATTGTATGATAAAATATGTATTATTAATTTTTTAAACTTTATGAGTAAAATCTCAAATTATAATATTTAATTAAATGAAGACAATATTAGCGAAACTCAATCGAAATCTGGAGACAGAAAAATCAGAAAAGATATTGGCTCCGCTGGGACTCGAACCCAGAACCCTTTTCTTACATGGAAACAGCTCTACCGATTAAGCTACGGAACCCATATTAATTCGGTCACTTTTAACTTTTTTCGACTAAGAACTACCAACATTATCTTCATTTACTTAACGCACATATTATTGGCTGCTATCTTTATATATGATTACAAGATTCAACTCGAACTAAATGCAATCTAGATAGTGTCTGGATAAATGGGTTCGAGTCCCAGCGGAGCCAATATCTTTTCTGATTTTTCTGTCTCCAGATTTCGATTGAGTTTCGCTAATATTGTCTTCATTTAATTGATAAAATATGTTTCGTATAAAATATTTACTTTTTAATTTTAGATAAATGAAACAATTTAACTTTGTTTGAACCACTTTTATATTTGAGTAAATCCGACCGGTTTCAGAACGACCGTTCCTTCTTTAGGGCTGTATACTGATTTGACAGTTTTGAAATATGGATGGGAACAATGTATTATTATGGTAGGGGTGGAGCCGTTGTTAGGTAGTAATGAAGAGTGGGTGGGTAGGGAAATATATCCATGATTGGGCTATAAGACAATATTTTTTGTTTGTTGATAAAAATACATTTGCCCTGAAGAAGGAACGGTCGTTCTGAAACCGGTCGGATTTACTCAAATATAAAAGTGGTTTTAACAAAGTTAAATTGTTTCATTTATCTATAATGGATAACCATAAAGTTATAGCTACATTCAAAAGTATTTTTAATTTTGTTTTTTTTTTAAATGTGTTTAATTTTATTCTTTTTTCTGATTGTTTGATGATACAGCGCATTTTAGAAGGGAGATTATTATTATGTAGTAGATAGAATAGTAGATATATTATCTACTCTTCTATTATTCATGATAACAACATTTTAATTTTTCTGTATCAAAACTTCTTTTGTCATAAATTTAATTTGTAAATTATGTTACGATATACGAAATGCCCCCTCTTAAGTTGGAGCGCACGCCACTGCGCAGACTACAGTTTCGCTCCCTTGCCGCAAGTGCGCCGCGCGCTAACGGCGGCGGAACGCGAGCAACGGCCGGCAGAAGCCGCCATTCTTCCCCCGAGCGCGTTTTGAGCGCACGTGTAACGAGAACTGTTCCGCACTGTTCCGGAACATTCCACAAAGCCGCCATGGCGGTTGTGTTCATGCATAGTGACTTGCCGAAATGCCAAGCACGGTTAAATTCCTTTCACCACACCGATCTCCAAGCCGCCTGCTGTTGTGAGTACCATGAGCCATTTAACCCCCTTTATTGCGTGTGTTCCTGGTAAATTCAACGCGAAGATAAATGATCGCCCCAGAGAGATTTTAGGGCCAAATTCACCCGATTTAGATAGAATTACTGTTGCTACCCTGTACTACTCTGCTTGCATTATTGTATCATTGTGTTTACGAAAGAATTCTACCCAATACAACTGTTATTTACCGTAGCCACTTGTTTCACTGTCTCCCTCAGCCCGTAGGATTTGAGCTTATTTCAGGGATGCCACATAAACGCCTCAGAGATCCTACCACCCTGATGATAGTCTCCTCCGCTGTGCTGACCATTCTGAGCTAGTCTGTCGGCAGAAGGTAGGCACCTCAGGTAGGTGTAACTTAGCAATTATTATGAGAAACAATTAAAAAAAAAAAAATATTTATGAATATTTTTGTTACAATATATTACTTAAATACCTCCGTGGCCGAGTGGTTGCGATCCTTGGCTATTATCTGAAGATAGCAGGTTCAAATACCGGCTTACGTAAATTAATTTTATATGATTAAAAATGTGTATTTTTTCACAATTTTTAATTAAAAATAATACTTACGGCGCGTTCCAGAGTGGAAGATAATTTAAGTACCTATAACCCTGGTGAAAGACCTCCCATTCAAAATCGAATCTTGCTTGAAATGGCTTTAGCCGTGTTTGATGACCAGATCTGAATAGCTAGAAACTTAGCAATTTTCCTCTTCCCCATTTCTTTTCACTACCCACCACCTTTAGCCTCACAAAATACCCCAATTGGAGATGCCATAAGCTCACCGTCTCCGGACGGTAGGGACCCTTGCGTGGAAATGAATACTTCAAATAAATGTGGAAAATATAATTTGAAATTATTCAAGACGAAATTATAGATACAATTAATTCATTTGGGCGCCTAAAGTTCGCTCTAGCCATTGAAAAAAATCATTGAAAAGGTTCTAAAAAAGCATTCAAATTCTATCAACGATAGCGCTTGAATTTTGTATTGTTGTTCCTATATTATTTGCCTTCATATTCACAGCTCTCAATGTATGTAGAAATTCATAGCTCTCAATGTTCACTGCTCTCAACATCCGTAAATATTTTTTGAACTTGAGCAGTGAAACGAAAAAAAAACAATCACTTTGAAAACTTCGGCCTCGTTGCGTGCTATAAATAGAACAGAATATTTTTAACATTATCAAATGCGTATCTTTTCAGACTCTTGACGTACGCAATTTTTAAAAAAGCTTTGAAGGCCCATCCTAGCGTATACCTTCTTCGTCTCTCGGTAATATGCGTTAAGAGAAATTTGGTTGAGAGCTTCCATTTAAATTGTATGCGAGGAAGGTACATGCATTGATTTGTTTTTTGTTTAGGCATAAAATATTTAATATTTTGGATGGGGTGAGTGGATCAAAAAAGATTCTTGTTTTAGTGGTTTTAGATTGTGGTCACAATTTCCTTATTTGAAAATCAAACGTTTAAAAAAAAGTGAATACCGAGCTTCAAACTGCCAGGAACCAGTTTGACTATATTATCCACGTTGGGGTATGTTCAGGTGAGGGAAGAAGACGGGAAATGGAAGTATAACACATGGTTGATGGATTAGTACTTACATCCCAATCTCTCCGGTTATTTCAATTAATGTTACGGGTAGTAAATAAGAAGATTATTGTTTACTAAACTGGATTTGGTTTATATTTAAATTTCACATTTTACAGAGTAAAATACACGGCAATAACTTTTGATTAAATTAACAGATGAGCAAAGGGTAAACTACGTAAAGCACATCGCGACCAATCGCGACCAGCCCGGACCGGGGTACCTCCAAGAATGTTCGAGAATTCGTCTTTCTGTCGACTCACAGCGGAAAGTACCTATGTAGGTCCCGGTGTTGTCATATTACTAATATATTTTTATGGCTGTCATGAGGTGTGCGTAGGCACTGTCCACAAAAGGTAAGGAAGTATCAAGCTCTTCACATCTGATCACTAAATATGGAATTAGTAGGTATTAGTCTTTCACCAGGGCGATATTGAGAGTATCTCCCTCTCTGGTTAATTGCAAATTGGTCACATTAATGGTGCAAATAATTATTAATTGGCTTTCCTCAAAAATTGAAATTTAATATGTCTATCGGAAAAGCGATATAAAATCAAAACTCATCTTCGAATGGATCAATGATATCGATGTCACATTAAAAAAAAATCTATCTAACACACTATATCTAGATTGCATTTATAGTTTGGGAAGAATCTTGCAATCATTCGTAAATATAGCAGTCAACAAAAATGTCCATTAAGAAAATGAAGATAATGTTCTTAGGTAGTTCTTAGTTGACGTTTGATACAGTTAAATATGACCGAAGGGGATAGGGTCGAATTATCTCCGTGGTTAGAGTCATATCTCCGGCAAGACTAAGTCCTGGGTTCAATTTCTAGATGCGAACATAACTTTTTCTGATTTTTCTGTTCCAAATTTTCGTTGGAGAGTCGCTAATATTGTCTTCAGCGATTAAATAATACAAGTAAAATTGTTAGTAACAAGAAACGAAAATAAAACAGCAACTCTTCATAAAAGCCTACTGGCTAAAAGCAGTAAAGGTGGAGAAAAAATATGTGTTGCAACAATTTACAGTGATAAAATAAAATAAAAAATTTTCAAGAAAAAAAGTAATCAGCAAAGGTATACCACTAACCGCCGGACAATCCCAATGAAAATGCACCTGGCAATCAGCCCGCCCACTTACGATACCCGACGTCCGCACCTCTTAGCTGACTGTAGCTTCACAAAATGTAAGTGAGAGAGAAGGGGAAAGTTCCCGAAGACCCTGAGGAAAACTTGAGCATCGGGTTGACGGTGAAGAGGCAGAAGGGCGTCGGTATCGCTCAGCTTGCGCTTGTACTTAACGATCGCTCTGGTGTGCATTCGCCCGGCGATATGCATGGACGGATTTATTATTATTACGGTTTTAATGAGAGAAAAATATCCAATCAGTTAATTGATCAGCTGTCAGCTCAGTCAGTACCAATGACATGCGTACGCTGGCGCTTAACGAGCAACGAGAACACGTTGGGTGCAAAAATGTTAACTGGTACTTTTGGCGGTTGAGAAATTAACCATTTAAAAATTCCACAGTCTAAGTCAACATAGTCTACTTGGCATTTTTTCTATGTATTCTATGGTAGATTGATCGAAGATGAAATCCTTTTGATTCGATCATTTCGTTAGTGGGTCGTGATTTATCCTGGTCTTATAAAACGATCCATCGACCCAGGATTCATAATAATTGTTCAACTGAAGTATGTTATTGAAACAGCTATTTAGCAGGAAACTGAATATTTTTTCGAGACTTACTTAATTCTAAGAAATTTAACAATGACATTTAATTTATTGACTATTTTTAACATGCACCAAGATAAAACCAAGAGGTGGAAATATATTGGTGCTTAAAAAGACTAGACCAGATACATCACTGCTTATCCCGCTAGAAGATAATATGACAGCTGCAGAGGTACGTGACGAAACTATACATGAACCATTCCCCAGCTAGTTTGTCGCTGACAAATGACGGTGAAATGTTAGTAACTGAGTAAGCAGTGAGATATTATGCAGTTTAACATGAAAAATGAGAGCAACGAGTAAGGCATTCTAATTTGTTGATAATCTCACGACTGCGAAGATTCGGACAGAGGCCTAAAAGTTATGCTATAATCATTTAATAACATCTCGATAAACTGGTTGTAAAAGGTAGACCGAAAAACAGTAAACCGCCATGCCTGTATCAGCCCACCCTATACTTTCGTAGCTTGGGCTTTTTCAGCAGGCCCAATAGGTGCAATTATATTTATAATTTACACAAATAATATAATTAAAACCATAAACCATTGCAAAATTAGACTCTTCATAAATGTTAATCCATGTTTCATCTGAAGAGCTTAAAGATACAATAAACAAATTTAACGTTTACCTACAAAATATAGAAAAACGGTGAAATTAAACAAGTTGAAAATGAACTTAAAAAATGGACGCATATGGAAATAGGCACAGGGTTAAATTTGACAATTAGTGATAAAATTGAAAAAATAAATTAAACCAAATACCTGGAGTAATATTGGATTAAAAATAACTTTCACAGCAAATTTTAAATATGTGTGAAAGATGGTATCAAGAAAATGAAATTTTCTTAGAAGATTAAGAAATTAACTAAATGGAAACACTAGAGAGTTCTTTTAATCAAAACGATAATTTCTCCACATTTAGATTACTGCAGCAAGCCAGAAGTTACGTAAAACAGAGCCATGAGAAATACTGGAGAAGGCAGAGAGGAACTAAATTGAATTCCAATGAAAAAAGAGACTGGTATTTAATATATTAATTTGTGCGTTAAGTTATGAAAAATCAATAATATTTTAAAGGTAGACTTGTTTTTGAAAGAGATTGAAAGAGATGTAATTTTGAAACCGGAAATATAAATAGATTTGATTGCCGCATATGAGAACATCAGATTGACAGAACTGCCTAATGTATAGAGGACTAAAGATGTATGATAAAGTGTCTGTAGAATGTACGTATTTAAAAATGGATGTTATGCTTACTGATAAAATATGATCGTATTAAATGAAATTTTAACTTGTAAATATAAGTTTACATACGAATGTAATAGAAACTAACACATTAAATAATGAAATAAGTTAATAAATAAAATGTATATATGTATTCAACGGGAATGTACCTACGGTGAGCGATATTCTGAAAGAGTCCAGAACCAAAAACGCTTGCTACGTTACAACGTATAACAGTACCTTTAAATGCGTAATGTACAGGGCCCGCAGATACTTTAATACTACACAACTGCTAACCCTGTACAAATTCCAAGTGCACCCCACGCTTGATATGGCAGCCGCCTCTGGTCTGGAGCCCAAAATGCCCACGACTCTGTGCAGAAACGGGCGATCCGTTTGATAGATTCTCCTATCTCAACAAACGTATTGCAATCTTTAGAGCACAGGCATCAGGTTGGAATGCTGTCCTTGTTCTACCGGTATTTCAATGGAAAATGCGAGGAACACGCGACATTGATCCTCTCGGTACCGGTGCATAGTCGAGAAACACGGATGACATTTGTCCCATGAGAACGGGTTATTTCTACGATTCGTTCTTGAGTTCAACAGCTTGGCTGTGGAATGATTTGCCGGCCTCTGTATTTCCTCCCTCCGACGACATGGGTCTCTCCAAGACCCTCCACACAACACACAACATCTTTAAAGATGACCTACATCCTGTGTGAAGTTAATGTAAAAAATAACAGCGTGCGCAATTCACACGCGGAAGAAGTGAAACCTACAGAAAACCAAAGCAGACAAGATTGGACAAGATATGAAGCACCGCACAAAGGGGAGACCGATTATACTATCTCATCCTCTCGCAGGCTAAATCGTATTTTTTTTTTAAATGAGCTCCACATAGGAGGTGAGTGTGATGCTGTGTGGAGGGTTTTTTTAAGGAAAGGAAGGAGAGGAGATTTCTGGGAAGGAAAAGGGTTTAAGGAGTGGGTAGGAATCTTGGGTTCAGTAAGTCCTGATCATCCGCGTCCAAGACCTAGACAAACCTCACCCCATGAACCCGGGCACCCCTGCTAAATCACCAAACGTAGCGAACCACTTGGGGTGACCTATGGCAGAGGTGTTGGTTATCCAATAAATCTTCCCGGGGCGGCGGTACCCATTCCAGCCTCCCAAATTAAAATTAAAATCCTATAGATGTATATGTTGGTCTCTTTTTAGTGTCGCTATTTTTCGTTTCATCGAGTTTCAAATCACAACGGTGATAAATAAGTTTACACTTAAAAAAAAATCATGTCTTTCTAAATTGGAAAAAAGTTATTTTATTATTTATGCGTATGTTCAGATGACAGGAAAGTGGAGACGAAAATAGTCGGTGTTAATGAATTTAAAAACAAAATGGTGGCTTAGGGGATTCCGATAAAATTTTCCAGAATGCAAACGAGTTTCCCGTGTGTCTGACCGCGTCGTAATGAAGATTGAATGACGGATCAAAAGGCGGAAGAAAAATGACGGTAAGTCATTGTAAAGGATAACACTAGATGGGCCTTTCAAAATGCATGGAAACTGTAGAATATAAAAGGTTTTTGTCGAATGGATTATGAAACCTTTGCCTTTAATGGCGAATTACCACAAAACCTACTCTATATTGAAATTATTTTAATTTATTTTCACTTTTTTACGCCCATGGGGCTTTTACATTATTTAATATAATATACAGCTTAACTAAAAAACGCCGTCAAAACTTTAATCAATTGTGTAATGGTCCGACACTCCTGGCTTTAGACACCAATTGTGATGAACCCTACCTAATTGATTTACTTTTCTAAGCTTCTACCTCGTAGTTCAAATCTCGTAGCTCCTGTCTCGTAGCCACGTTCATAATTCTACCCTATGTCCTACTGATCACACCACTAGGTATGATGGCCTGACTTAACCCTCCTTCCGGTTTGTTCTATCTCAAGCTCGTGATTTGAAACCCCTATACTTTTATAATCCAGCTAAATCTACCCTATCTTCTTAAATCCCTGCGATTTTCTCACAGTAATCAAGATTTAAGATTTTTTAGTTCACATTATTTCTATATTCTTCGTTGTGTATTTTTTTGTTTTAGAATTTACAGCTGTTTGCATACTTAATATGCACACATATGTAGAGAAGATAATGTATTACGCGTGGTAACCCCTAGATTCTTTTAGAGAAGAAAAGTTTTCTTTCTTGAAATGTTTAAATTAAATTAAATTCCTACGGAGATCAAATAGACACGAAGTTTAAGGCGGGGCAAGTTTATAAAACTCGGTAAAAGATACTTAAATAATAATTATTAAATTGATCGGAGAATAAATGGTGAGAATTTTCCGATCAATTTAATTATTATTATTTAAGTATCTTTTACCGAGTTTTATAAACTTGCCCCGCCTTAAACTTCGTGTCTATTTGATCTCCGTAGGAATTTAATTTAATTTAAACATTTCAAGAAAGAAAACTTTACCTTACCGGTGTAGGATGTTCGTACTCGAGGGTCCGGTGTTCTCAATTGAAGTCCTTGTCTGCAACTTCCCCTAACATAATGTTTTGTATTCATGGTTAGTATTCGCGAAATTGTTTGAATAATAGGAATGGATGGATATGGGGAGGGGGAAAAATGGTTGCTGAAAAGTCGGCTCCTCCGCTATCCAAGTGAAGACCGATGAACAACAATTACAAACCGGATTCTACCAGGTACGCTTGCTAAGCTTGTCCTTAAGTCCGAGTTTTACTCTCTTCGACGAGCGTCTCTTGTTACAAAAGGGGCCCTTCACGCCAGATGGGGGAATTCCAAGTCTTCATGCCGTTTTTCTGTCTTACTCCGACTTCCATCTCCTCCAGATTGAATTTAACTCTACTGAGTCTAGAAGGGGTATTTCATGTCTTCCCTTATCATGCCTCTATTCGTTGAATGTGGCGTAAGCTTGTGACAGGCAGATCCATCCTCCCACGTGACCGACCCAGCGTTACACTCCACCTCTGACTAGCTGACATAAAACGCACCTCATGAGCCTTATGTTTGCCTTCAGGTTC
Organism: Limnephilus marmoratus; assembly: GCA_917880885.1. Classification (NCBI taxonomy): domain Eukaryota; kingdom Metazoa; phylum Arthropoda; class Insecta; order Trichoptera; family Limnephilidae; genus Limnephilus; species Limnephilus marmoratus. The sequence goes on along the minus strand of OU862921.1, from coordinate 18,033,394 downwards.
GACAAGGACTTACGGTATGCAAATAACCTGTAGCTTTAATGCCGCGTCAGCGTACTGTCCGCATACGTCCTTTCCCTCCCCGCATGCCCCATCTCAACAATACCGCCACAGGATCAAATCTCTCTGACCAGAGAGGTTGACACTTACATTTCCGGATAGCTCATAATCACATACAGCAGCCTTGAAGTCTAAATGCATGTGCAAATTCAGGATTTAGGACTGTATGAGTATTTGAACACCAGTGTTTTTTAAATGAGGTAACTAGTTCCTCGTGTGTTAGGTATTTAGGATTGCGGGTGATTATGGATCTTGGATATCTACTTCCTATAAGAAAATTAAAAAATGAGATAAATCATGTCGTATCTTTCTAAGTTGTCCTTGAATCAATGACCTCCTGAATAATTGTGATAAGCTCTCTTTGAGTTTGAAGCTAGTCGCAGTATTTTACTTTGCGAAATTTTGCACGCTGAATCAATGCTACCTATTGGCGATCGCTCTAGTATAATCAAGTTGTTTAGAATTGATTGAATTTAACGTCGATTTTGCTTTCATATATTGACTGAAGATTCCGTCGTAAGCTATAATTGATAAACCTGCTCCTTGACATTAATGCTTTGTTTTGTTTATCCGTTGATGGAATCTAGGTGACTGTGTCAATGGATGACATTGAACTCCAATCGAAATTTTAGATACACAATCGAAGGTCATATAACATACCCTAATCACGCCGGTGAAAGGAATCGGTAGGTATTTGTTATACCTATCAATTGGCTATTTCCATTGATTTTAGTGTTACGTATTTCATTTCTCATGCTTATTTGTTTTATTTAATTTATGTGTTGTTGTTAATTATTTTTCCCTCATCTTATTACTGTCTTTATTTTGTAATTTTAAAACATGGAATGTATTGCATTGCGCTTCCCCTGCATACATTCTGGAATAAATTATTATTATTATTATTCAAGTATGCCAATGTAATTACCAAAAATTGATTGAGAGGCACATTTCCATCACACCGAGTAATACCTAATTACATTATGCGAATAGTAAATTAATAGAATGAACGATAATGAATAGATACATCATTTTTTATGGTTTATTTTTTTACACTTCACATAGACGACCTTCGGTATACTGAACTACTTTGGAGATTGTTTATTTCTACGGTTATTGTCCTTTTGAAACATGATTCATTGTTTTTCTAATTCTTCTCTATTTATTTAACCTAGTTTTGCCCAAACATTGATCGTTTAAGTAGATACTTTGCTAACCTAGAGCTACCTGGATGACCTAGTTTCAACTAAGGTATTCCTTGCTTGACTTATTTTTGAGAAATTTAGGTATTTTGGTTACGAATCAAACTGATACCTTATGTCGCCAATCCTTATGCGCACTTAAATAAACAATAGACCTACCTAACTAAAACAAGTACTTGTATGACCTAATTTTTAAGTAGGTATTTCCTGTTTGACCTGATTTTTGAGACGCACGGTTACTCCCGCACACGAAATATAGGATGAAGAGATTTTTTTCGATAGTCATTCATTACGTCCTACGCGCCTCGACACACGTTTTATACGAGTTATAATAAATTAGCGTATTTACCTAACTGAAGAAAATACCTACATATGTAGCCTAATTCTAGAGTAGATATTTCCTGGTTGACTTGCTTCGAGCTCGTGGGCATTGTTGTCCTGCGTGGGAAATAACATAATCTTTTAATTAGTGACAGTGTGTTAGTGACAAAACTTCAAAGGTCCGATTGATTTATTGGTGATGCACGCCCGTCCCTTTTTTCTTTGTCTCTGAAAATAATTAATAATTGTTTTAATCTTATAAGCCTCGATCGATTACAATTTTTCCAGTCGGGATCTTATAACTTCGACATTGTGATCGAGGCCTCCCTTTTCCGTTTCCTAGCTAAATGGGTTCCTACCGACCTTTTGAGGATTGACCCTACCCTAAACCTTTCAAATATCTGTCTATTATAAGATTCACTTCGGTATTTCACTTAGTTTTTCAACCTCGTATTAACTATTGTTTTTATTTCATTCGATTCGAAAAATGATTTATCAAATTGCAATTCAGATGTTTTAATTTTAAAATCCGGAATTAGGTAAATTATTATTTATTCTCAATATTTTAATATCACTTTAGAATTAATAACCGTAGATACGCACGTTTTCCAAGTGTTCGAATTATTATCACTATTGTTTATTGTAATTAGTTATTTAAATCACAATGAAATTTTAAGGCATCTTATTAAAGAGACACTGTCGTAAAACATGACTCGAGCAATTCGTTTTTATTATTTGTTTCACCGATGTTATGTAATTTAAAGTAAAATTAAAGTTTTAATTATTATATCGCCTATAGTTAATTTTAAAATCGCGTGTTATATTTTCTTTTATCCGGTTAATTTGATTTGTTTTAAGACACTGGATTTTTGTTAAATGTTATAAAACCACTAAATATAAGTTGTAAGAGAGAACCCCGAATATTATTTAATTCTTATTTACTGACTTTAAACACTTTCATTATAAGACACCCGAACTTTCACGAAGTATTATTTAGGCACTTTTCCGGACTCTCCGTTGGTCGTCTTTGAAATTTTTATTCCTTAATTTTAAAAGGAAAATAAAACACTGAATTTACAACTACTTTGCAACCACTTGTAGAAATTTCAACTTTCAATAAAGGGTTTTCCATGGCGACTCGTATAACCGCGCACCTTTACGTTTGTTCCTCGATCCCGGACCGTATCCCAACTGGCAACAGACTCCCCTTCCTTTCTAAAATATGGCGTTTTTAAAGACTTCTTATAGCTCTCTTTTTGTAGGAAAATGACTTCTGATCATTCAGACTTCCATAGAAAAATCTTCCAAATTCGGATATCCCGTGTATGACCTTTTGTTAAATCAACCAAGAGACCTCCTTAATCTCTGGTGATCTCTTATCTCATGTCTTAGACCCAAACTAGTCTAGTATCTCCCTCTCGTAGAAAATCACATAAATCTTTCTCATTGTCATGTATTTATATTAAAATTTTACGTATTTTGGTCATAAGTCATTGTTAATGCCCAAACCATAAAAAGTAATGGTTTTTTTCTTAAGTAAATACTCGTATTCCGCTTGTGTAACTTTGTTTAGATCGTTTCGTTTAATCACCCTCCTAATTGCTTGAAATCGTGTTCTATAAATTTATTTAGATAATGTCATATCAACAAAGTGATAGCCAATCTTTTTCTCTTGTCCAACGGTTAGCAATTCCTTCGACGGTTCACGCGTATTTTCGTGCGTCAGACTACGTTAAGCATCTTTTCCTGTGATTTGATTTAATTGTAGAGTGACCAAAATGTACCGCGTCTTAGATAAATAATTTTCTCAATCTCCTGTTTATTGAGAATGGTGTTGTCAGATCAGAGTGATCCTTATACCGGTACCTATTAAAGTCAATTTAAATAGTTCCAAGTAGTTTTCTTTTGAGATATTCGGTTCTAATAACTTCGTTCCACCGTTCCATTTCCATATCAATAGGTTTTCCCACTTTTTCAGGTTATTATCTTCAGTTGTCCCCTGGGACCATTCATGTTACGTTTTCCGTGCCCTTATCGATGATTTTTCATTTATTTATTTTTAACATTCCCGTCTAAGATTTTTTTGTTTCCATTTGAAACCTTAGGCGCCCAAAACCTCCAGTTCTCGATCGCGCCTTATGTAAAAACGACCCGGGGTCAATAATCCTCCAACTCTTTGTCTCCAGGTGTGTTTATAATTCAGTTCATTCAACCTAGGTTCCTGTGAGAATTAATTCAAGGCCGCTCAATCTGATCAAAGTCCACTAAAACCCTACACGCCTCTAATTTCTCTGATTGGTTCAGATTATTTTTAATCGCCTTACTCAATCCCTTATTGGTAGAATTTAAACTTTCTTTGTTCTCTAGATAACTATGATACGGGGCTTCCCTCGCTCCAGTCTTTATACAGATTTCTGTAATAGTTTCCAACTGCTCTTACATGTGTCGCCGAGTGTACCGATTTCTCTACATAATATTAAGGGAAAAAAAATTCCTTGTGGGCTTCTTGTAGGTTGAAGGTTAGCATTCATCACAATTAATAAACGACCGTCGACGTGAAAACATAAAAGTGACAAAAAATTGTTCATAGAAAGACATGTACATTGATTATACAGCCAGAGGGGATTGTTTATCTATTGTAAATGCTTGTTTTGTAAAAAAAAAAATTCCAAAACTTTTGACATCATCTTTAACAGTAGCTTTGAAGAATGAAAGAGGCATTTCAGTGCCTACAGTATCCTGGCAATTCTCTCCGTCCCATTGTGAATATAAGGCAAGAAGGCGCAGCTTTTTGAACCTTGTTCAATTCTCACATGCAAAACACGTCATAATAACCCAAATATAAATCGCGATAAGGTTTTTGGCCGCAGAAATCTCAAATCTTATAAGGTTTCGGGTTTGATTCCCATGGTGCTCAAACTTGTTCACGAACACGAATGACGAATATACCTACATATAATACCTATCCTTAAAATATTCATTGGTTCTTATAATTTTTTTTTCCACGGTATAAACCCACCTTAAAAAAATGATTGCTTGTCGTAGCTAAAGGCATTAAACATTATTAGAAATAATAAAAAAGAACTACAAACCATTAATTATGACATTTGATCGTAAAATCACATCAGAGAGTATAAAATGAATAAATATTAGTGACCGACCGAAGGTTCGGTTTCGGTTTCAGATTCGGCAAAAAATCTAGTTTCGGCATCATGTTTTGTTATTTTTATAATTTTTGATTGTTTTATAGAAGTAATATAAAAAAAAAATTTTCACACACTTCAATTATTGTTTATTTAATTTAACACGTGTAAACTGTCTGAATAAGTGAAAAAAATAATCCAAATAACTGTGAAAATTGATTTTCAACATGTCTTAAAAAAGTTTCGGTTTCGGCCGAAACTGAGATTTACACCGAAGATTCGGTTTCGGTTTAGGTTTCGGTGGAAAGTCCTGTTTCGTCGGACACTAATAAATATATAAAGAACACCAAAGTTCGATTTACAAGGGCATACAAATTATAAAATATAAATACAGCACACTTAGATTAAATTGTTAATTAATTTTCCAATTTGGGAGGCGGGAATGGGTACCGCCGTCCCGGGAACCTTTATTGGATAACCAACACCTCTGCCATAGGTCACACCAAGTGGTTCGCTACGTTTGGTGATTTAGCAGGGGTGCCCGGGTTCATGGAGTGAGATTTGTCTAGGTCTTGGAGGCGGATGACCAGGACATACTGAACCCCAGATTCCTACCCACCCCTTACATCCTTTTCCTTCCCAGAACTCTCCTCTCCTTCCTTTGCTGAAAAAAAACCCTCCACACAGTATCCCCAAAGATGACATAGGTTCTGAGGGAAATTATTTTCCTCAGGGCCTCCTGTGTGGAGCTCATGTAAAAAAAAAAAAAATAATATTGATTGAAAATATCTTAGAAACTGCGAAACCCTACAAAAAAAGATAGATATATATTTTAAAGGTAGATATATGCCACGAAGTTAACCATCGTTGGAAATAGCAAATAACAGCCTTCACTGAGTGGTCACTCAATCAAGTTTCAAATTGTATTTTGTTTGACACTTTTTCAACATTCTCGCAGACCATTCTAGTGTAATTTATCTCATCGTATCTCAGACATTATTTATTGGTTAGATTCACTTCCATCTATCATTTCCCGCTATGACCCCTGTTCAGGCGATAGCCCAAATTGCAACTTGGCTGAATTTGGTAATGGTTGTAATCTATGGCTTAACCGAAAATGCCAACGCGACATAAAATATTACGGGTGAGATAATTTTTTTGCGGGAAGTAATGTGTTTTTGAAAATACATAAGTTATTTCGTCGTGGAACAGCGTAAAAAATACTTTCTCGTAACATAGAAGAACGCAGGTTTGTTCGTGAAACCTGGGTCACGGTATGTTATGGTTAAGGTTTTCACGGGTGTTAGATGTAAAACAATTTTCTCGGTTTACCCGCGTAACGTAGTCCTGAAAAGGACTTTTTAACTCCTGACGTTTCGGACAGATCTCACTGTCCATTTTCAGAGGCCTTACGTCTTGAGTTTTTGTCTCAAACTGATAGCTTTCGCATGTCTGTTCGGCAAGTCTTAGCTTCTAGACCGAACAGACATGCGATATATTTTATTTTTAATTTTTTTTTCACATTAGCTCTCCAAGGAGGCCCTGAGGAAAATAATTCCCAACACGGTCTGTCATCATTGGGGGATGCTGTGTGAAGGCTCTTTTTAGGGAAAAGAAGTTCTCGGAAGGAAAAGGATACGAGGAATGGGTCAGTGAGTCCAGGAGTGATGGAAGTATGAATCTATCCCTACCACTGCGGTGCAAGGCAATGTTCCGAGAGAGTCCTGCTGGAGAGATTAAAAGATTACCCTCAACCAGTCTCTCCTGATCCGGCCTGCCACGCAGTTGATGGGCGCCAAGATCCGAATTAACCTCACCTCATGAAATCGGGCACCCCCTGTTAAATCACAAAAGGTAGCAAACTACTTGGGGTGACCTATGGCAGAGGTGTTGGTTATTCAATTAATGGTTTCTGGGGCGACGGTACCCATACCCATACACTAGAAATAGAGAAACAAATACATCTATAATCTATATAATTTAGCCTTTGGGAGAATGAGATAGCAATATGATATTTATTTATTTCACGGATGCTCGGTTACAATACAATACGGTAAATCCACTAATCTCACTGGCTCCAAACGTCTTAGAGTGGTTGAGACTCTTGTGCGATATTCATATATATTTTTAAAAATCCAGATTCCCAACCCTCATCTTTTTTCTACTCACTTCCCTCGTTACTCCCTTCAGCCTCACAACTCACAGCTCCAATTTGGGGATTTGGTAGATGTTTTGCATATTCGTCGTGGTTAGAACAGCCGCCCGGATAACAGTATAAATCGCCATTAAAAAAACAGTTAGCAACCGAGAACAAATGCGTTGACCTCCTAACAAAGTGTCATGGGTTCCATCATCTATCAATGACTGCATAAAACTTCAAGAAGACCTAAATCGACTTTTTGCATACTGTAAATTAAACAAATTAATCCTAAATATTTCTAAGTGCAGCAAATTATCTTTTACGCGTAACAAAAATAAAATTTCTTTAAATTATAACTTTCATGATACACAAATCCATGAAATAGAATCAATCCGTGACCTTGGGGTAGTACTGGAAGTGAAACTAAATTTTATCAAACACATTAACGAAGTAATCAACAAAGCCAATAAAATGTTGGGATTTATAATTCGCATATCTAAACCTTTTCGCAATATTAAAACTCTGTATTCCCTTTACACCACGTATATCCGCCCCCACTTAGAATACTGCACACTAATTTGGGCACCGTTCTACCAATGCCATATTGACAGAATCGAAAGTGTACAAAATAAATTTTTAAAACACGTAAATTATAAATTCAAATTACTTTTTGCAAATAACACCGAATCCTTAAAATTTCACAACTTTACTCCACTTCAAACACGAAGATTAATATCTGATCAAATATTTTTATACAAAATTCTGAATAACGTCCTGGACTCTCCTGAACTCGTAAATTATTTAAGAATTCACATACCTACAAGGCCAACCAGACTAAACCATTTTTTTCATTTGCCAGCGTGCAGAACCAACCTTAGAAAAAATTCTCCAATCCCCCGTATATGCGCGCAATATAACACGCAATTTAACAATATCGATATTCTTAATAACACTCTTGTGAAATACCGAAACGAAGTCAAACGTACGACCACAAATGTTAATTAAATTAATGCACAACTATAGAAAAGGTACAGCATGAGCATCTCCTGTCTCCATCCCACCTTCATCTGCCTCTTGCCCTTTCCTCTTCCTTCTTCCTTCTAATATACTTATATGTATTTTTTTTGTTGTTGCTATTTTCATTTTCATTTAACGGTTATTACCAATTACAATTGTATATTATATCATAATAACCGACATTAGCATAAGAAACTGTTTTGGCTTACCTCATGTTTAACCTCTTGTATAACTCATCCTGTATATAAATTGCTGTTTGTTTCTTACAATAAATAAATAAATAAATCATCTGCCAGCTAACTCTTCCAACATTGCACTAGCAATATTTTTTTCCTGCAATAACATATCAGTAGGTTTTTATATATTATGGTCAGATTAATCGTAACTTTTTCTATGTGAACACCGTACAATAGTCCCAACTACTTCCGACCGCCTGAAGCCAGTGAAACTACGACACCCCCAATTGGGATATGTGTGAGACTGAAGGTAATGGGGAGGGGAAGGAGATGGGGTAGAGGAAGGTGGAAAAGTACATGGCTATTCAGATCTAGTCACCGAACACGGCTAAAGCCATTTCAAGCAAAGTTTCAATTTTGAATGGTGGTCTTACAGCAGGGCGTAGTGAGAATATCTTCCACTCTAGAACGTGCCGCAAATATATCTTATATTATTTTTAAATACAATTTGAAAGGCGGGTATAGGTACCGCCGCCCCGGGAACCATTTATTGGACAACCAACACCCCTGCCACAGGTCACCCCAAGGGGTTCGCTCTGTTTGGTGACTTAGAAGGGGTGCCCGGGTTCATGGGATGAGGTTTGTCTAGGTCTTGGTGGCGGATACGTTTTCCCAACCACTGCGTGGCGGGTTGGATCGGAGGAGATTGAGGGAGATTTGATTGAGGGAGACCTTTTGACCTCTCCAGCGGATTCTCCCGACCCTTCGCCTTGCACCGCAGTGTGAGGAATAGATTCATACGTCCGTCACTCCTGGCCACACTGACCCCCAGATTCCTACCCACCCTTCATACCTTTTCCTTTCCATATCTTCTTCTCCTTCCTTTCCCTTAAAAAACCCTCCACACAGCACCCTCAAAGATGACATACGCCCCTAGGGAAATTGTTTTCCTCTGTGCCTCCTGTGTGAAGCTATATGTAAAAAAATGATTAAATTGTGAAATAACACAAATCTTTTAAAGAAAATTCAAAGGGATTTTAACCCGCGACCTTCGGATTGCTAGTTGAGAGCCTTACCCCTCGACCACGGAAGCCGTCAACGAGAGATTGATATTTTATTTTTTTTTTTAAATCACGTGGACATCTTTTTTTTCGTGGGTATTTTTGAAGTGAAACTCGATGAAACGAAAAAGAGACAATCACATACTTAAAAAGAGACAATCACATACTTCCATAGAATTTAGCCTGCGAGAGAATGAGATAGAATAATCGGTCTCCTCTTTGCGTGGTGCTTCGTAACCTCCCCACACTTGTCTACTTTAGTTTTCTGAAGGTACCACGTCTACCGCGTGTGAACTGCACACCTGAATTTTTTTCTATTGCCTGTGGTTTGATGAAATTTTTTGTGTATCTCATATCAAACAACACCATTTTATTTTAATCTCAACCACATAATTACATTACAATCAAATTAATCTAAGTACAAGTTGAAAGACCGATGATTAATTTCCGTGCCCATAATTATACAGATGAAAACCAGAATCACAGTCGAGCAGGCAACCCGATCCAATACAAATACCTCTGTACAATAAAACCCTCCGACTGTCAACATTTTACGGGCTGATTTCCCCGGGGGCTTAAATTTCCCCCTTTGTCAGTCCGGCTTCATTCTAACAGTGCGCGGTGGTTCCGCAGTAGGTCTGATGAACAACTATTTCGGTGTTTGATTATAATAACTTGCAGTGTTTCCTTTAGTAGCTATTATCAACGGAGTTTCTACTGAACTCGTAAATACTTGTTTTAAACTAACCCAGCAGTTAAACAATCAATTACATTTATCTGAAATTCGTAATGGTAGTTTGTTATTATTTGTATTATCTTTTAAAACATTTTACATTGTCACACTTAAAAAATAAAAATTATTTTTACCCTTAAGGTGGAGTGTAGCGATTAATTAATTCTAAATAACGAAAATATTATTTCGCAATATGATAAAAATAATGCTTTAAAAAGGGATTTTTTTAAAATTATTTTTAAAATTTACATTTATCAAAAATAATTCAGAAATTAGACCCTTTTCTGACCGCCCTTCCGTATGTTTTACAAAATACTTTAAATGATGAAAATCCTTCAAAATACCATTAAAGTTTTTCTTTAAAACGATGTCCGTAAATTAAAAAAAATAAGGGTTATGATTTTTTCATAAATCCTAATCTTTTCATAAATCAAAGTTTTTTTTAAAATTCGAATTACAAAATTTTGGTTAAGATTGGTTATTTATAAAATCCTTTTTTTTTATTTACTGTTTTTTTTTTACATTTTTAAATTAAGTCCCGTTAAACTGATTGAAATCAGTTTGTCAACGGATTCCTTTGACATTTACTTTTTTTTTAAATTGAGAGAGGTACATAAAACATACACATTATTACATTATATATATACGTAAAAACATATATTTTGAAATATAAAAGGAAATGAGTCATTCAGGTTTGAAGTTATTTATTACTAGTTGGTTCCCGGAATGCGTTGCAATGCCATATTCAAAGATACAAATTGTTTCTCTCTGCATGTCCTTTCCCGTGCGTCCCGTTTCCCTCCCGCGTCCCCTTCCACCTTTCCCGCCTTCCCTATCCCTATCCCTAGTCCCGCCAACTCCCTCACGCATTCCATATATTCACTCCCAGCGCATTTAGTATTCAAACAGCTCGCGTGCCATCTATTACATTTTTTTTTTTCAATTTTCATTTTTCATATATTACAAACACTCATTTTTGTACATTGATATAAAAATCAATCAACTATAGTACTTTACATAGGTTAAAAAATTCATGGACAATTCTTTTGTTACATAAAAAAATTGCTGCCTACTAAATTCACATTCATCAAACGGGCGAACTCTTAAACTTGCGAAGTTAAAAAAGTTTTTTTCTGCACAATTTTCTTTATTTTTCTTTCCGTAAAACCTTCTAAGAAAACTTAAAAAAAAGATGAATGAAATATTTAAGGTCGTTCTGAAGTTATCACGTGACCAAGGGAAACAGGGATTCATTTTTATATATTTAGTTTATTTGCGGCACGTTCCAGAGTGGAAGATATTCTCCGTATCGCCCTGGCGTAAGTCCACCATCAGAATTGAAACGATGCTCGAAATGGCTTTAACCGTGATGGTGACTAGATCTGAATAGCCAGGTACTTTCTTATATATTCATACTTCCTCTTTCCCATCTCCTTCCCCTCCCCACTTCCTTCAACCTCTCAACATACCACATCTGTGGTCATAGTCTCATTGGCTTCAGACGGTTGGAAGCAGTTAGGATTCTTGTGCGGTATTCACATAAAAAAGGTTACGAGTAATTTTACCACATTTGAAAACCTACTGTTATGTCATTGTAAGAGAAAAATATTGCTGATACAAGGTTGGAGGAGTTAGATGGCAGAGTATGGAACCCGTGACGCTTGGTTGGGAGTTGAACGCATTTGTTCACTCGGCTGCTAACCGTTTTTTTAACAACGATATCTACTGCTATCCGGGCTATGCTCTAGATAGCTATGCTCTAGATACGACAAATCTGCAAAACAACTGTAGGATTTCCAAATTGGAGTATTTTGTGAGCTGTGAGGCTGAAGGGAGTGTGGAGGGCTGGTAGAAGAAAAATATGAGGGTTGAGAATCTGGCTGTCCAAATTTGGTCACTAAACCCGTCTAACGTCATTTCTAGCAGTGCACAAAAATTGGCATCAATTCACAGGGTTGATTCAGAGAATTACAAATGATGTGTTTATTCGATACCATTACACCATAGATTCTCAATCTTTTTTTGCCCACCACCCACTTTGAGAATATTTTTTTCAAGCGCCCCCTAACTGCTTTTACTTACCATCTGTCGTCGTGAATCTGAAACAGCTATTGTCACGATTATATTTACCATAAGGGGGGGGGACGTAATGGGATGGGATGGGAAGGGGAGGGATGGGGTGGGATGGCTTTCACTGGGTCTTTTACCGCCCCCCTGAAAGTTTAAAACGCCCACGAGGGGGCGTTATCGCCCACGTTGAGAACCTATGATGTAGTTTATAAATACGTATATATACCATAGATTCTCAACCTTTTTTTGCCCACCCCCGTCCTTGATATTTTTTTTTCAAGCACCCCCTAACTCGTGAATCTGAAACAGCAATTGTCGTCATATATATATATATATATATATATATATATATATATATATATATATATATATATACCACAACGGGGAGGGGGTGTAATGGGATGGGATGGGGCAAGATGGGATTGGGCAAGATGGGATGGGATGGGATGGGTTTCTCTGGGTCTCCTACCGCCCCCCTGAAAGTCTGAAATGCCCCCAAGAGGGCATTATCGTCCACGTTGAGAACCTATGCGTTACACTGTTACACCATAAAGAAAACAGGTTAAAGTTTTTCGTGTATTTGACATTCCGCAACGTTTTTCTTTTTTTATGTGATTATTTCACAAGAGTCCCAACTATTGTGGGGAGGGGAACAAGACGGGGAAGAAGGAGGTGGGCAAGTACCTGGCAATTTTCAAGCAACGTTTCAATTCTGAATGTGTTCTTACATTAGTGCGATTCTCTGGAACGTGCCGCAAATACACCATAAATTATTTTTAATTAATTAATTTTGAAATAACACAAATTAATCAAATAAATTTGCTCACGCTGGGATTCGATCTAGCGACCTTCGGATCACGAGTTAAGAGCCTAACCCCTCGATAATGGAGGCCATCGATTTTGAAAATTGACTCATTTATATTTTACATTAAACTCAAATCTTTGTTTAGAATTTGTTGTGAAGAGATTGGATCGTAACAGCATGTCTTGTTTACGAGAGAGGTTCATTTTCCCAGAGTCAATATAATTATCTTACAAATGCAACTAGACTATTGGGTGCGCTGTTCCTCGAATCTTCGTTTGATGTTTCATTCGTCGCTCCGCTGCTGTACCAAATCATTTTACATTTATTCCTATCTACTACAAACCTCTGGGGATTTTCCTTACTTTGTAATTGGATGGAACAAATGTGATGTCGAAACCCAAGTATTTTAATTGAATATTGTGCACGCCTGACGTTTCTATGCAGAGACCAGTAAAAATCGTGACATTGGTTAAAATATGTATTCAAATTTCTACTAGGTGAGTTTACCTGAAAAATGGAAACTGTGGAGTTAGAAATAAACCTTTTAAATATATTTAATTATTGAAAAATCAGAAAAAGATAGGTCACATCTGGGACTCGAACCCACGACCTGTGACTTGCCGGGTCAGTGCTCTACCGACTGAGCTAATGGGTCCCTATCCGATTCGGTCATATTTAACTGTATCATTCTTCGACCAAGAACTACCAACATTATCTTAGTTAGAAAAGATGGCGATAAGTGTTATTGTAGGCAACTTTTATCTTATGCCACCGGGATGCAATATAGTCAACCAACAGTTCTAATGTATACAGCAATGTGTTAAATAAAAGGCTATGATAGGAAATATCGATCACTTTTATTATTCTATTCAATTCCAATACAACAATAATACAGAAGGAAGCCTTAGTCCCAAGCTGTTGCTCGTTGAGAGTTTGAAATGAGGGAGAAAATTAGATTCTGTATTGAAAAAATATGAAATTCCAAAGGTAAAACATGAAGTTACTATTTACCCTGATTTACCACTCTATTGATAAATCAAAGTAACAACAGAGACATCTATTAACAAATAGTTGTATTATTAGTTAGCAAAATTTGGATATCAAAGTTACAAACCTTTTTATATTGTAATCATTTTACTGAACAGTATTCTTTGTCGCGTTTTGACTGCAGAAGAAATGATGGTCCACCTAAAAGTACTTTCAAGGATGAGCAACAGAAAAAAAAACTTCCATCAACGTGCAAATCACTTCCCGAAATTACTTTAAAAGTGCCTTTTACCCCCGAACTCCTGTATATCATTATGTATGATATTAGTTTAAGAAAAAAAAACTTTTACATTGAATTAATCACATCAATTTGGGGGTCGCGGCCTCGGGAACCATTTATTGGATAACCTCTGCCATAGGTCACCCCAAGTATTTAGTTACGTTTGGTTACTTAGCAGGAGTGCCCGGGTTCATGGGGTAAGGTTTGTTCGGTGCTTGGCGGTGGATGCAGTTGCCCACCACCTGCGTGGCAGGACGGAGGCAGGGGTAGACTGTTTGAGGGAGACCTTTTTATCTATTTAGCAGAACTATCTCGGAACATCGCCTTGCACCGCAGTGGGAGGGATGGATTCATACGTCCGTTACTCCTGGAGACACTGACCTCCAGATTTCATTTCCCCCTTATTCCTTTTTTCTTCCCATTCCTTTTAATCCCTCCTGGTCTCCTAGGTGGGACTAATAAAAAAAAATTACCTGATTACAAACGTACGTAAATTTAATATTATATTGTATCGAGTTAATAAACGTCGTACTGAAATTTTCTCGGAAGCTGGATGAAAACTAATATTTTCTCGGTTTTCGTATAATAATATACAAAATATAAATTAATACTGTTAGATACAAAATTTCTGTTTTCAGCGTGTTGCAGCGCACAAGGTTTACATTACCAAAGTTTACTTTTTAATATTAGACCTCGCCTAACTCTTCTTTATTTTTCAATAACGAAAAAATCTCTTAAATTTAAAATATTAAGAAGAAGATTCTTAAAAAATATGTAGTTTTACAATTAATCATCATCATCATCATCTGTGGCTCTACAACCCAGGTCGGGTCTTGGCCTCCAGCAGAGCCTGCCTCCATGACTGTCGGTGTTGTGCTGCGTTGCGCCAGTTTCGGATGCCGATGGTGCTTGCATCCTTCACCACTCCATCCAGCCATCGAAGCTTTGGTCTTCCAACTCTTCTCCGACCCCCAAGTGCACCATCCATAATTCGCTTTGGGATATCTCCTTCGCTCATTCTCTGGATATGTCCAGCCCACCTGAGTCTTCCAGTTTTGATTTCCTTGGAGATATTAGGGTCCTCGTAAAGATCGTATAGCTCCTGGTTGTATCTGATACGCCATTCTCCATTATCACAGACTGGGCCGTAAATCCTTCGCAGCACCTTCCTTTCAAAACTTTCTAGGGCTCCTTCATCACCCTTACTGATTGTCCAGCATTCCGAATCATACATAAGAACAGGTCGTATAAGGGTCTTGTAAAGCAGGACTTTAGTTCTTCTGGTAAGGTGGCGAGATTTCATATGCTTCTGTAGCCCAAAGTAGTATCGATTTGCAGCTACTATTCTTCTTTTGATTTCGCTGGATACATTGTTGTCATTTGTCACCATAGTACCGAGATATACAAACTCGTTGACAGTTTCAAATGTATAATTATCTATCTGTATACTTGGTGGTTTCTGGCGTCCATGTACGGGCATATATTTTGTCTTCCCCTCGTTGATGACCAATCCCATGTTCCTTGCCGACGTAGCTAAGCTTTTAAACGCCGATTTTAGTTCATATTCTGAGCGTGCGATGATATCTATATCGTCAGCATAAGCAAGGAGCTGAACAGACTTGTTAAAAATATGGCCTGTGGTTTGTATACCTGCATTTCGGATGGCCTTTTCCAGCGCTAAATTGAATAAAATGCAGGCAAGTGCATCTCCTTGTCTTAGTCCATTGAAGGTCTTTAGGGTGTCTGACAGATCCTGTTGTATTCTGACTCGGCACTCAACATTAGACATTGTGAGCCTTACTAAGTTTACCAGTTTTCTTGGGATATTAAATTCATCCAAGGCTCTGTACAGTCTTTCTCTATTTACCGTGTCATAGGCAGCCTTAAAATCTATGAAGAGATGGTATGTATCAACATTAAATTCTATTGTTTTTTTTTACAATTAATAAATTTGATAAAAGACCACCAAACCTTTGACATGATAATATAGTAACGTTACGATCAAGAATTAGAAATCGGAATGCCGTTATCACGAGGGGACGTTGGAAAACCGTTTCATTTTTACACTAACTCCCAAATTTCTCGTCACAATGTTGTTGGTGAGTTATAATATCTACAAATATTGTTGATCAGAGAGTGCTGCTCAAAGTTGGTAAAAATTTTAAATTTTTATTAAAAAAAATTTTTTGAAAACAATTGTTGAAATATCTAAACACTGTAAAAAAATATATAAAATGTCGCTCCTTACAATAATAATAATTTTTCAATTATGTATAAGGTAGTGTTTTTATGCATTTTTTACATGAACGAACAATAATATTGGGAAAAACTCTCAGGGCATATGACATCTTTGGGGATACTAAGTGGAGGATCGTTGTGGGGAAAGGAAGGAAGTGAAGTTCTTGGAAGGAAAAAGGTATGGTAGGTAGATAGGAATCGGGGGTCAGTATATCCAGGGGACTAGGGGGGTCAGTATATCCAGTATGAATCCTTCCCTCCCACTGCGGTGCAAGGCGGTGGGTTAAGAGTCCGGCTGGAAAGATCTAGATTAACCAGTCTTCCTGGTTTCCCAACCAGTCCCTTCCGATCCAAGTAGTGGGTGGGCAAACACTGCCGCCGCAAAGACCTAAATACACCTCACACCATGAACCCGGGCACCCCTGCCAAGATACCAAACAAAAGCAGTGAACCACTCACGGTGACCAATGGTATAATTTTTAGCAATATAATATTTATATTTCTTCCTAGTGTAAGCTGGTGTACTTGTTCTTAAGAAAGGAGTTCTTGTTAATGTAACAAGCTGTGGGTATAAAGGAGATAAAAAATAGAGAAATGGAAAATGTTTCGACAAAGGAAACATAATGTGGTTTAAAAACATGAACAACGTTTTCTAAAAATGCTGAAGAAATGTTAATAATGAGATTAGGATTTGCATGATCATTAGTAAAAGTTTTGAAATCGAATGTTCTCGGTAATAAGATACAAGTCGTCGGTATGTAAGTTATTGTTTGTAATATTTTATAATTTATAAGGACCAGATAAAAATAGTATGATTTATATAAACATTTAAAATGTTGATTTTGGTAAACTTTTATGAATACACACTGTTTCATAACGCTGATGGATTTCATTCGTTTTGTGCTCCGATTGTCATACGGGATCGGAGGAATCCAGATTTTTGGAATTCCGCACAATAAGGGTGCCTAACTACACGGTAGACAGGTGTCAAGTACCGCTTTATCGTCAGTCCGTTAGTCCGTTGCTAACCACCATCGTATCGTGACATTTCGCTCTACGCCGAAGTGTTATTTATCCTATCGTTACATAAAGTGTAAACCATATCGTATTTAGATAATTATTGATTTCTTTTAATTTATTATAATTATAATTTTTTTTATGATAATTTTTTTACGCACCAGATTTAAATGTCCGGGTTAAATTTTCCCCCCAAAAAAAAAAAAAAAAAAAAAAAAAAAAAAAAAAAAAAAAAAAAAAAAAAAAAAGAAGGAAAAACTAAACCCTTTCATACCCTTCCCCAAATGATCATCTAGTGAATCCACGTTATGCAATTGCACTATATAAGTATTATAAATACAAAACAATACAAGAACAACATGTCAACCCACTAGAGACCAAATGGGAATATAATTCACCGACTCCAGATATTTTCATATCAGAGGGTTCGGCTCTGTGGCATTTCTAATTGAACCTATAAATCCTACCGATCCCTCAATATAAATATTTAAAAAATCTTTTGTAATCCTACATGTATTTAAAATTACTGCTTTTTGCATTTTTATATACAAATTCTTTGACAAATCTAATATGCTTAAATTTTGAATCAGATTCCTAGGTATTATGCCAGTGGCCGAAATAACAAATGGTAATATTTTTATAGTCCGAGAATGCCAAATTCTTTTAATCTCATTTCCTAAATCTGTGTATTTTCTAATTTTTTCAGAAACAGTTTTTTGAATATTACAGGAATTTGGAATAGCTACATCAATGATATAAGTTATTTTTTTAATTTTGTCATGTAAAACTATATCAGGTCTATTATGACTAATTGTTCTGTCTGTTAGTATAGTTTTATCATAATATATTTTATAAAATTCATTTTCAATAAATGAATTTGGTTCATATTCATAATATGGTACTACATTACGGCAATCAATCAAGTTATGTTTAATTACCAAACTTTGGTGAATTATTTTTAAAACCTGATTGTGCCTAAATGTATACTCGGAAGGCGCTAATATAGAACATCCCGATATAATATGTTCTATAGTTTCGGGAAAAGCCAAACATTTTCTACATAAATCATCAATTTGATTTATATCTTTGATTATATGCTTCCTATAATTTTTAGTATTAATGACTCTATCTTGAATGGCAAGCATAAATCCTTCTATTTCTGCGCTCAACTCTCCAATACTCAACCATTTGTTTGACGAAAGTTTGTCAACATACGTTTGGTTGAGATAATTGAAGTGTTTTGCGTGAATAATTTTATTTGACCAGGAATCTAATAATTCCTGGTTAGTATTTATAAGAATGTTGGCATTCTCGTCATATAAATTTAAAGGTGTAATATTTCTATCTGCCTTGCAAATTATTTTGTGCATTTCTGAGCTATTAGCTTTCCCATGGAAAAAATTTCTAAGCATTTCTACCTGATTGTGTTTCAAAGATGTTATTTTGACTACACATCTACCTCCTAAATTTCTAGGTAAATTAATTCGTTCTATAGCTGAATTTGGATGATGGCAATTAAATTTTGTTAACGTAGTTCTAATTAATCGTTCTAAACTATCTAAATCTGTATTGGACCATTTAATTATGCCAAATGAGTACGTTAGTAGAGGTATTGCCCAAGTATTTATTGCTTTTACTAAATTTTTAGCAGATAGATTGCATTTTAAAATTTTTCTGATCCTAGTTTGAAATTTAATCCTAATATCATTTTTAATACTAGTGTGATCTAATCTATTCGATTGCGGGTATCCTAAATATTTATAAACCTCATCCCCTTTCATACTTTGAATTTTGAAATTTCTAAATATACCCTCGTCTCCATCTACAACTTTGCCTTTCTCTATATGGATTGTTTTACATTTATCTAAACCAAAAGTCATTTTAATATCATCTGAAAAAATTTTAACTACCTTAATCATTTTCTCTAAATTTGATTCAGAATTTGAAAATAATTTTATATCATCCATATATAATAGATGTGAAACTATACTACTCTCTCTTGTATTACCCTTAATTTTTATTCCAAACTTGCTTTTAATTAACATTTTAGAAAGGGGATTCAATGCTAAGCAAAACCAAAGAGGGCTCAATGAGTCTCCTTGAAAAATCCCTCTTTTTATTGAAATGCCCGGTACTACTATTTTCTTACCTTTTAAATTAACTAGCAAAGCTGTATTCCATAACATAATATTTTATTCCATGACATAATATTTTTCAAAAAGCTAATTATAATTGGGTTAACTTTATATATTTTTAATATTTTGATTAGCCACGAGTGCGGGACACTATCAAAAGCTTTTTGATAATCTATATAACAAGTATGTAAATTACGCTTTTGATTTTGAATTTGTTTTAAAATTACAGAATCAATAACTAACTGTTCTTTACATCCCATATGTTTTCTGCGACAACCTTTTTGTTGTTCAGATAAAATATTTTTTTCATCCAAATGAGTATATATTAAATCTGTCAAGCAAGAGGTTAAAATTTTGTATATTGTCGGTAGACATGTAATGGGTCTATATTGAGAGGGATTATTAATATGTTCGCTTTTAGGCAACATATAAGTAATGCCCTTAGTTAGAAAATTAGGAAAATTTTGAGGTTCTCTGACAAGTTTTGAAAGATTTTTTGCAAAAAGAGGATGTAAAGTAGTTAGACGTTTGTACCAAAAATTATGTATCCAATCGCAACCCGTGGCTTTCCAATTATGAGTATTTTTTATAATTTTGGCTAACAATTCAACCGATATATCAGAAAAACTCATTTGTTCAATGTCTGAACAATTGAGTTCTTCATTTTCTATCCAGTTACCTGCCTCATTATGTTTTATATCTTTACTCCAAATGTTTGTCCAAAAATCGCGCATATCTGATTCAGATGGCAACGGAATATTATTATTCGAAATAATATTCTGTTTATCGTCAAGTTTGGAATAAAATATTTTCTCATTTTTCTGAAATAATCTATTATTATTTCTTTTATTATACGTATAATTATATCTTTTTAATCTACTAGCTTTTACACCTAATTTTTGTTTTAATAAATCTAATAAATCATTGATTATATTTTCATTATTATTACTACCAATGCTATAACCAAATTTTCTCCCAATTTCATCTACATATCTCAAAATATTCCTAATTCTATTTCCATTTTTATATTCAATTACTCTAGCTATACTACTTCTTAAAAATACTACATCATTTTCTAATCTAATCTGCCATTCTGGTTTACTATAACTATATGATCTATCATCAGAGGACATTAATTTAACTCCTAACTTATTACATATAGTGATAGCACTAGCGTACACTATTGTATGAAGATCTAAAAAACTAATATCGTCAAATATTATTGTTGGTAAAATTAAATTATTTAATTCAGAAATTAATTTAGATAATTTCTTTGACGTATGCAATTTTGGTAATTTTGGTCTAACTGTGGGCTCTATATCTATATATCTATTTATATTATTTTGAAGCAAGTTAGCTAATTCTATTACATTATCATCTAGTAAGTTTAAATTTGCAATATTGATTTCCCTAAGATTATGAATAATGTCTAAGTTATTTGAATCTACTCTAATATCATTGGATTCTTCTACTAGAATATTATCTAAACTATCTTCATTCAATGCATCTAATATAACATTACTACTCGTATTAATTTGATCTAAATTATTCTCCAAATGCAATCTATCTGCTACTTCTTTTCTTATGTGATTTAATGTTACTACAAGAATTAAATTATTTTTGAAAATTGACCTTTTTTGGTCAGCTAATCTTTGTTCGTTTACTTGGGCAACCGGATAATTTTGTGAGAAAAGTAAATGTAATTTTTTCCTATACAATAACATATCTGTTTCTAGTTTAGTTACATAAAAATATGAACGAACGATGAACATATTGACATCATTCGTCCATTTCATACGCTGCCTAGGAATACCTGCTTTTGTTTTTTGGGGTCTCAGATTATCAATGTTCATCTGTATAGATGACATAATAAACCCATTTTCATTTCCGTTGGTTGAAAATGACATTGTGTCACCTTTCAAAACAACTTGGAAATGATTTAATAATTATTATTAATTCCTACATTCCAGTAACCAAGCAACTGTCGTCGTTACCTAGTGTCAACAAATAGTTTTCAATATCTCCAAATTAAATATTTTAATGTAAACTACCCTTCAATACTACAAATCTATAATATATATTATATTGTAGAATAATGTTATCAAAATATAATATATAATTAAATTTACCTACAAAATATATTTCAACGTAATCTCAAAATATAGTTGTTTACCTTGGTTACTGAAGTCCTCACAAAAGGAAAAATTTGTATTGTATTTATTTACCTAAATATCCTACGGTTCACTGGCAGTTTATTTATGACGTTATCTAATATACTTATTTTCAAATATTTATATGTTTTGGGATCAAATATTATTATTATTTTTATTAGTATTATTATTAAGTGTAAATCATATCGTATTATACACTTTGTGTGAACTTCTTACGTAAATCGACTCGTGACTCAAACTTTATCGTAGTTCTAATAATCGAATAGAACAATCTTATCGAGCGCTTATGGACACATCTGTGACTGTCACCAAACGGAAACCAAGCCAGAAGACACAACAGCAGTGAGTATCTCTTAATTGTGAATTACCTTTCTTGTTTGGTGGTCGGGCATAATTTCACATCGAAATCCATACGCGTCTTAGCAAAGAGTAGCCGCAAGGTTATTTCTAAACCCCCGTGCATGGTCATGATTCACACACCAATTTAATTTTTTTAGTTCACGAATATATTCATAAGTTTTTCAAAGTTGAAAATTTTTCAAACCCGTTCATAATAATGCCTTTGGTCCAATGCCAAAGTCGCGAATTTATATCTGTTCTTGAACATACAAGTACAACTTAAAAATAATTACAGTGGTTTATATAGTAGTACAAAAATGTTAATATTTAGTAGCTGCATGTAAAAAGGTTAGTTGTAGCATTTTGTGAACACCTCACTGGGAGAACCTGTGCTAAGGTGTTCGCATGTTTAGGATTAAGTGCTATTCTGTCAATTTAAGTAAAAATACAGTGTCTTCTTTGATATTGTCAAGAAGGGTGCTGGGGGTCAACCCATGGTGGCAGTATCGTATACATAAATTGAGATTAGTAGCAGTTGAAGTTAGAATAATTGAGGTTTAAAACTTAGAATTGATATCGGACATAGGTTTGTATTAAATGTATTTGTGTTTCAATAAATCTCCAATTTAAATACAGTAAGTTTCTCTGGCGCACCCCGTATAAAAATGTGTAATACAAAATATTAGCAAGATGCGCTCTGAAATGAAAAAAAGTTAATTTCAGCATATCTGGCATATCCTGCAAAAATGCGGATTAGCGACTTTGGCATTAGATCGACGTATTTAATCTATTTTAAAATTTTCGACTTTTAGTTTTCAAAGCTATACCGCTGTGGTAATATGAGACGCGATTAACGCCTAAATCCGCAGTGGTAAAAATAGAAGATGCGTGGGAAGACATTCACCCAGCAGTACGTAGTTCAACTCTGGAAAAAAATCGTTGTCAATTCGATAGATCAATCTATCAAAGTGGAGTTAAACCACTGAATGGATATTTCCAAGAAGTGTGTTGTGTACCTGCCGATATTAAAAAATATGTTTCTAATTAAAATAATGCATTTCGACTCTTAAGCCCAGGGGGAGTCCAACACGATCAAATTGATAACTTAACGATATCGGATCGACAGACTTATCTGATGTCCCACGATTTAGCACGGTTGCGCTCATTAGGCGTGTCGACATCGATAACGAAATAAATAAGAAATCGCTCCACGATGGCAAAATTGGCAGATATTGCCCATGTATGAATGTTTCAAGTTGGCTGGAATCGAAGCATATCGAATTTTCATCAGATTCACTTCATTCAAAGTTTAAATTAAAATAAAATTCACTTCATTCAAAGTTTAAACTAAACATCGAATTATGAAAAATTATTATTATAGGACAAAGTTATTTTCAACAATTGTTATTTTATGTTCGCCAGTTTTGCAATCAGAGATGCGGAATTCGGATGAAACGGAAATGTCGCGTACAGCACCTGCGAAGCATTATACTCCTATTAATGCTCCTATTGGTTGAGATACAAAACGGAAACGACGCGAGGTCTGCGCTCATTGTCCTGCGCACTGCGCTTTGATTATCACCTCACTTTTCAAGACTCCTTGGTCCTTCACAGTTTGAGATTGTTTTTGTAAAGTTTCGCTTCTACCGCGTATTCACTGAACTCAAATTATTTCCAAGGACATCAGTACCTACAACAAGGATTCCAGTCAATCTCATATTATCTATTTGTATATTGATGATTGAAAATAAATATTCCATAGTATTTTTTCTTTTAAAATGTACTAAAGTTATAAAACTAAAAAAAGTTTCGTTACATAAGTTTCGTGAACGATTTTTTTTTTATTTTTGTAAAAAAAACGCATTGAAAAAAAACTTGTCTGAACCAGACTCCTCTTTAAGTCAAATGATTTTGGTTTGGAAATTAGATCGCCTAGAAATATTTCATAAGCTTGAATTTACTGCGAGTAAAATGCAATTTCCTTTGAAATAATCCATAAAATCATTATCATAAAATAAGGTATCAGGAATTTAAAACCTGCTTTAAAGTCTAAGTTCCTTTTACGAACTGATTTTTGGGTATGGTTTTTGGAAAATTAAATTCTTTAGAAAATGATTGTAAAACATTTAAATATTTGTGCCAGAGCTTCGTAAAATAAAACAGAACACGCTTTTTGGCGATGTTTTTTCTTGAATAAATGAAACAAACGGCTGGTGTTTTCACGGGAATTTAACTCTTATCGCCATCTACATAATGGGTTTAATTATTAGGGTTTTATCCCGGATTTTACAAGATGTGGTGCATCGCTATAGCGTCGTCTATCGGAAATAGATTAAGTCAAAATCGTATTAATTCTTCTTCTTCTTCTTGTGCCCTGTCCGTTCGACGGACGTTGGCTATTATGTTGGCTGTGCGGACTTTGTTTACTGCGGCCCGGAACAGCTCTACGGTGAACTGGCCAAACCACTGTTTCAGGTTTTTGAGCCATGAGGTTCTCCTTCTTCCAGGGCCCCGTCTTCCGGCAATCTTTCCCTGCATTATTTTATTTTAATTTAATTTTATTTATTTTAGAGAAAGTTGACAGCAAATCAGAGATTACAAAATAATATAATAAAAATATGTTAATTATGCCAATTACGAACTTTCCACTGATGATAGTTAATGAATAAAGTGTGACATTGTAAGGGTATTTTCTTAATTTTATTTTTTAGTTACAATATATAAAACGGGAAAGGAGGAACATAGGAATAGGATTGAGAGGCAAAGGACGGGAATATATATATAGGGATTGAACTTTCTAGTTTGAGCCATGTTGCTTGGTGAGTTTTCGTTTTATGTCACTTAAAGTTGAGTTAAAAATGTCAATGTGGTAATAATTTAAGTTAAATGAGTGTGAGGATCCATAGATAAATGAGTTCTGTTTGGAGTTGATCTTGCAAAGAGGGAGATTAAAGGTAAGCGACTGCCTGCTGTTGCGATTTGGTACATGGAATGATAGGTGTCGAAGAAGATCAGGACAATCAATTAAGTTATGTGTAATTTTAAATAACGTTACCAGTGATGCAAGATCTTATAATTCTCTGGATGTCTCATTATACATATGTCCAAGATATTGAAGTTTTCAGATTTATATAGTTTTAATAACTTATTTTTCTTTATTCATCCGAACCATAACATCTTTATTCGTAACCCTGTCCATCCAGCTTATTTTAAGTATTCTTCTGTATATCCACATCTCGAATGCCTCAAGTCACCTAATTAGTTCTTCAGTAAGCGTCCATGCTTCCATTCCGTAAAATAATATCGAAAACACGTAGCATCTGACCAATCGCATTCGTAATAATCCAAGGTTGAGATCATGACCAGAACATCCTTTTCATGCGGATAAAAGTTGCACGAGCTTACTCGATGCGGCATTTGATTTCAACCGAAGGATCCCATCTATCATTGCCGTACCGTCTCTTGTTTTGTTCCAGCAATGTAAAGATTTTCATCCAATGCGTTATTTTTTGCTTATGAGCATGTATTTTGTTTTATTTATATTCAGTTCTAGCCCATCGTATTAATACAGGGTTTTATCGAGCGATCGTTTTAGAGCCCTAGATACCAATAGAATTTAATTTAAGGAGAAATTGAGTTTACTTAGGGCACATTGTCACGCCCATAACACACTTCCATCGTTTATCTTATCAGCGAGCTAATGAAATTGCAGGTACTCTCATCCAGTTACCAAAAATGAAACTTTCCTGGAAAATGGTGTTATCTTTCCTGGGGGGTGGATGGAACTTTCCTTGTCTTCAACAATGTCATCACCAAAACTGAGGAGAGTGATTGATTTGATATAATTATTGATAGAACAAGTTTATTACGAAAACAACAATATTGCAATACAAGCTGGCTTTAATACTTTTTATGTCATCGAATAGAGCCAATATGTGATGAAATTATAATATAACACTGGATGTACGTAGATTGCTTGATGGTTTATAAAATTTGAAAAAAAATCCGTCACTTTTTCTTGTTTTTGTCTGAACATATGATATTAAATATACTGACGTAAAAGTCTATTAAACGGGAGTAAAAAATAATTAAACTAAAGGTAAACACTTGTTGATCTCTTTCGTAAAGTTTTATTTTTATTCATTAATTAATTTTTTTTTTACATGAGCTCCACACAGGAGGCCCTGAGGAAAATAATTTCCCTCAGGGCCTATGTCATCTTTGGGGATGCTGTGTGAAGGGTTTTTTTAATGAAAGGAGAGTTCTGGGAAGAAAAAGGGTTTAAGGGGTGGGTAGGAATCTGGGGTTCAGTGTGTCCTGGTCATCCGCCTCCAATACCTGAACAACTGAGCTATGGTGGCTTATCTAATACCCGCTAAATAATTCAATATATACTGGTGTTTCATTCAACAATTACTGATTATTACATTTTTCCACCTGAAAACAACCAACTTTATTTTTGTGAGGGAAGTATTGTTAGTACTAATCCGACCGAGCAATCAGAAGGACACGGGTTCAAGTCCCGTTGGCGGCAAGTATCTTTTCTCGGAAGATTTTTCAATGTAAATGAGTGTTTCAGGCTGACAATTATTGCTTATAATAATAAAGAATAAATAAGAATGTAATTTACTCGTAAAGCAAGGCAAAAAAAAAGTTTTTATTCCAATAAAAAAACTAATACAATTTAGCAAAAACCAAAATAGAATTTAAATAGGTTCTAGGGATGTCCCTAAAATGAGGTCTCCAAGGCGCTGCGGTCGCGTGGAGTCGTTCTACGCGGAATCAAGCAACACTGGCGTGTAGCCTGGTTTTTCCTTGTCAAATCTCCACCACATTGCGCACTCTATGATGCTTAGTCTCGGCCTGGCAACCATTCACGATGGAGTTTCCACTCACCGCACCCGCCAGGTGTGAGTTACGCTCTGTAATTCGTTTTTAAACTTTGCTTCGGCGAATCTTAACGATGCCACTGGGTTCGTTCCTTTGTCTCTGGGGTCTTGTAGTGTAGCCGTTTCTCGTCCCCAGTCACAATTGAGTTCAAGAATTCTTCGCCACCGTTGTCGTAGCACTCAATGAATCTGAGGGCTGCTTCAACCCGTTGTTGTTTGTGATCTTCGGTGAGCGTTTTGGGATCCACCTTGGGCAGACTGTGTGGTCTCCTAAATGTTTTGTCAAAATCTTGTCAATAGTGGTCTTGCTGACATCAGGGATCATATCACAGAGCTCCCGAACCGTCACCCATCGATTTGCAATAATTGTTTTTTACACTTTGGCAATTTTTACATCTGAAACCGACGGCAGTCCTATATCTATATCCGGCACGCTTTTAAATTCTCTGCACCATTTACGCATGTTTTCGCACTCATTCACTGTTTTCCGTACACTTCAAATAGCTGAGAGTGAATTTCTACCGGGGTTTTGTTCTTCGCACAAAAATCTATACATAGAGCGTAATTCTCTCCTGGCGGGAGCGGCGAGTGGAAACTTCATCGCGAACGGCTGCCACGCCGAGACTAAGTATTGCAGAGAGTTAGCTTTGTGGGAATTTGGCGTAGTGAAACTAGGCTACACGCCTATTTTCCCGGATCTCGCATTTTATGTTCTCTATTTTATACAGGTGCTTGCAGGTTTTTACAGATGCAATGCCGCCTTATGGAGCCTCATGAATGAGTTTTTTTCTTTTGCCCTGTTTAATTTATCTTTGTCTTACTATCCTATTTTTTTGCATTTTATTTTTCCTGTTAAGCACTTGCATACTGCTTACTTACAACGTATGCAAGGACACTGGAGGTCTAGATTCGTTCAAAATAAATAAATGTAGTTTCGTTTAATAAAAAAAATTAGAATCTTGCGAGAGTCTTGAAGGAGTAACCAACTGTTACTTATACCAGGGCGGGTAAGAGGTGGATAACCTCCACTGGATCTCGCGTAAAATTGTTCCTCGCGACCGCAGCACCTTGGAGACCGTATTTTCCGGACAGCCAATAAGAACTGACATAAAAAATGATATCTTAAAAATTATTTTTGTCTTATTTATTCTTACTTTGTCCTTAATACTACTGAAACCCTCATTTGTTCCACGGAAACTTATAATCTTATCATTGTAATGTAAAAGCCTTTTATGGCGTTAAATAAATAAATAACACCGAGTGCGATGTATAACAGCTAGTACGTAGATGATAAATTTCTACGATAATGTAGCTATATTGTAGTTATAAAGTGTCATGAAAAGTATTTATCGTACCTACTGATTTATATTATAACCCAGAATTACGTAAAATTGCGACTTGTATAATTTATTTATTTGTTTATTTGTTTTGTAAGAAACAAACAGCTTTTACATAATATTATACAGTGATAAATATACAAGTGAATTGAAGTCAAGGCACAGAAGTTTCTTATGCTAAAGTTCATTGTAAATGAAGTTTTAATATCTTAAAATTAATGTTGGATTATAGGAAGGGGAAATAAAGAGGAATATAGGAAAAGGATAGGAGATGCTCCCGATACATTACATACTCTCATATTAATAATCGATCGTACGCGTTAGTTCATATCGGAATTTCTTTAGGTTATTATTAAAAATTTCAATGCTGTGAAATTTTGAACTATATTGTGAACGTACGCGAGGAATTGCAGATTTTTTTCTAATATTTGTTCTAAATGAGGGCAAATAAAATAAATCGGATTGTCGGGTTGATCTCGACGGAATATGAAAATTTAATAGCTGGTGAGCTTTGGTGAGTTCAGGCCATTATGTAGAATTTTAAACAATAAGATTTGATCAAAAATTATGTTTGTAAAAGCCCTACGGGCAATAAATAAGTATAAATCAGAGTGTGCAGTTCACACGCGGTAGAAGTGAAACCTACTGAAAACTAAAGCAGTCAAGAGTATGAGGCTATGAAGCACTGCACAAAGAGGAAACCGATTGTTCTATTTCATTCTCTCGCAGGCTAAATCCTAGAGTAGATGTATGTGTTTATCAATTTTTAGTGTCGCTTTTTCATTTCATCGGGTTTCAAATCACATGGGTGCTAAATAAGCCACGAAAAAATATAGCTGCGCCAATATTTTTTTTCAATTTTGAAGTATAGGCACTTGTAGCTTACAATGAAACACCATATTATATTATGACTCAAATTTTATAATTTACTATTTTTTTTCGGTTTTGTTGTATAGGCTCGTTGGCTTTTTGCTACCCTTATAAATATAATGTTTAATGCTTTTTGTTCAACGCTATAATTAACGTTTGTCTTCTGATAATAAATTATGAATAATTCCTCTGATATTTCACCGTTCAAAGTGTATTTCTTTGTCAATTATTACGTGATTGCTTAGAGAAAAGCGAGACATTTTCTATCACGTACAATAAGCAATGAATATGACAGGATTTCCGAGGCTGACGGGAAAGCGACAAAGACCTTTTGCTCTGATACTGAGATCTGAGTAATTTCATCAATTAATAAGGGGATCCTCACACCATTGATAAAGTAGGCATTGGACATCAGATGAATTCTCTTTCTCTTATAAGGCCCTCTTTTTGATAATGTATGTGGATAATTCAATTTCCGACTGTGATTTCAGGAATAAGAAGACAACCCCTTTCATAAGTCGGAACATAGTATACATAGAGAGCTTTGTTATTTTTTTTTAAACTTTTTATTTGAATTATTTTGTTTGTGCGGGTGTTCAGAAAAAAATCAACAGTGACCGCAACAGGATGTGGTTTTTTGTTTTTTTAGGCTTGGCATCACACAGTGGTAGAGAGGAATCTCCTGACCAGAGCAAGCAACGTGAGTTTACGTATTACCAGAATATGGTAGTACGTAATTTCACGTTTTAGTGTCCAGTTGCGTGAAAGATGTCGGTAAAAAATTTCGCCAAGTGTTGTGATCCGCTTCATACTCACGGAAGGAATAACACCTACAAGAAAAAAAGGTTAGGATTTCTGAGCATTATTCTGACTGGATATATTAGTGGGTGGCTCATTACGCGCCTGGGAAAAAAACAGTAGTGAAAGTGACGTCACATCAATTCCCCATCTGCCAAAAGAAATAATGTAAGATATATGTAAACAATTTAAAATTAAAACCATTTGTGCAATTAAATAAAAAAAACAGCACAAATAAAATAATATGAAATAAAGTGGAAAGGTACATATTTATTATCTGAAGGATTGCAACCAGCGCCACAAATACCTATATGTAGGTATTTTGCGTTGTGTTTGAATTGAATTTGAATTATTGTAAAGCTCAGTGTTTTTGTCCAGAGGATATGTTTATCCAAGGTATTTGTGATTTAAGGGCAAGTCTTTGTGTTGCGAGTTTTTTATGAGGTATTTAATGTATCTATTATTATAGAGGAAAGCTATTATGTGTTTTAAACATAATTTTTGTATTCAGCACTTGTAAGTGTTGATTTGTAGGAAAAGACTGTAAGAGCGTTTGTGTAAAATCGATAAGTCTCTAGGTTTAATCTCGGTAGGTTATTTTCTTCTGGTGCTCTCTTCAATTGGAGAATGAATATCATCAGTGAAACCTTCAATCTGCAGTTTGCAGCCCGGAGTGCGTATTTCCAAAACCTATACCGGTTTAAACCTGAACCGGTATAGTGTTTGTAAGGTGATTTTGCGCAACAAACCCTATACCGATTCATTCGCCAACGCGCTTCGTTGCTCTCTATGTTACAGTGAGGCTGACGACCGTAATTCAAGAGTAGTTTTTGATATTAATTAAATGTGCACAATACGTAGCTCGCATTATGTTTCCAAAAGGTAAGATACTCATTTATTTATTTATTTGAGACACAAACAGGATATTTATACAACATTTTTGTGGGTAGTATATAATAAATTAAAATACAAATATAAGTATCCCTAGACTGATGTGTCTGCAGTAATCACATATGCATTTTTACAGAAGCAAACTCTTGAAAAACAATGCAAGTATTATTTATACAGAAAAGTGCACAAATTGTGGAGATATTTTTTGAAATATGTTATATTATTTACAAAAATACCTATGAAACTGTGTATTTTAACAAGATCATTGTATGACCGAGACATTCTAGATATAGGATTAAAATATCCAGTATTATTCGTAAAAATTTCAGTCCAAAATATGTTATGGGTTCTTGTACATTTGGGCCTGGTGTATAACTTGATTTGGTTGACTAAGTTACTGTCTACACGATTATTCACAATTTTATAAAGCATTAAGAGGTCATTTATGTTTCGTCTTTTAACTAGACTCTCTAATTTGAAATATGTAAGTCTTTGTTAGTAACCGTCTAGAAGATGGTGGACACCTGATCGGTAAGACAAAATCCGTGTAAATTTTCTTTGGACTGATTCGAGTCTAGATACCTGTGTAATATAATGTGGATTCCAGACTGTTGACCCATACTCAAGAACACTTCGGATTAAGGAATTGAATAGAATTATTAGGCTATTAGAATTCTTAAACAGTTTGGTTGATCTTACAATAAAACCTAGTAATTTATTTGATTAACTCACAATGTATTCAATGTGTTGATTGAATGTCAGTTTATTGTCAAATATAATTCCTAAATCTTTTATTGATTCAACTGTTTCCAGATTGCGGGCTCATTTATAGTACAGTGACAGTACATCTAATATATAAAATTCTCGTGTCACGGTGTTTGTTATCATACTCCTCCGAAACGGCTGGACCAATTTTGATGAAATTTTTTATGCTTATATGTTAGGTCTGAGAATCGACCAACATCTATTTTTCATACCCCTAAAAGTAAAGGGTGTTCCCCTCCGAATTTTTATTTTATTTTTTTTGGACAAATTTGATGAAATTTTTTATGCTTATATGTTAGGTCTGAGAATCGACCAACATCTATTTTTCATATAAAAGTAAAGGGTGTTCCGCTCCGAATTTTTATTTTATTTTTTTTGGACAAATTTGATGAAATTTTTAATGCTTATATGTTAGGTCTGAGAATCGACCAACATCTATTTTTCATACCCCTAAAAGTAAAGGGTGTTCCTCTCCGAATTTGAGGCATTAAAATCTTAATATATAAAACAATGTCGGGTTAGTTACACTATTTATAACTCGAGAACGGCTGGTCTGATTTTGATGATCTTTGAATTGTTGAATTCGTCTCCGCCCTGGATAACAGAATAATTATTAAAACATTACAAAAGTTAACGAAATAAATAGTTGTGATCCGCTTCATACTCACGGAAGGAATAACACCTACAAGAAAAAAAAGTTAGGATTTCTGAGCATTATTCTGACTGGATATGTTAGTGGGTGGCTCATTACACGCCTGGGAAAAAAACAGTAGTGAAAGTGACGTCACACCAATTCCCCATCTGCCAAAAGAAATAATGTAAGATATATGTAAACAATTTAAAATTATATATATATATATAACAGAATAATTATTAAAACATTACAAAAGTTAATATATCGAACGTGTCATAGGAATACGTGTGCATTGAACGAGTGCGCGAAAGCATATGACAACCCTGGAAATTCAAGATTGGAATTTACGCTGTCACAGAGTACCGTGCCGCGAGCACGACAATCTGAGTGCTGCTATTGGCTAGCGGAACAATGTGCATGTGATGCCCCTTCCAAATGATTTGTCTACAACGCAATTATGTCCTTTAACTAACTAATCAATTGAAAACATTAATGAAATTGATAATGAATACGTGCGGCAGCCTTATTGGACTGGAAAACACATCTAAATAACTACCTAATACTTCCACAAGGGAGTCTAGACAGCAATGATCAACGCCAAGGAATTGGCTGTCTATTTACGTCACCCCCACCATGCGACCAGCCGAGCCACTATTGGTCAATTCTGAACAAAGGAAAAATCTGAATCGTGAATATTTACGACAGCGAATTCATGTTCCGAAAAATTTGGAGCTCAATTTCGAGAAATTGGGAATAATTTGGATGAAGAAATAAACATCATCACCTAAAAATGAGTATATGCTACAAAAACAACCCAAAAACTGACGTCTATCAGTGATTGTTGCACTTTAAGAAAAATATTTACTGTTTAAAATTGTACCTTATATCACATATGTATACTTGTACCTTTTCTTGTAAACACAATAAAAATGATGTGAGACTTTGGTATCCTAAGTTGGTAAGATCATGGCAAAAACTATCACACATAATTTTGACACAGCTGACTTCCAATCATAGCGACCAGGGAAATTACCTAAAACAAGTACCTTAGAAAAATTAAGGAGGTTCTGTCCCCCAAAAGTCCGACCTGAGTTTGCTCTATAAAAATAGAAGTCAAACCGGTAGGAAGTCAGTTCAAAACTATCAGCCAAGAAGAAAGATACCAACTCAAGATACCAACAGTCTCCAAGTTCAAACCTCTTTTAAAGTGTTTTAGTCAGTCTTAGATTCAGTTTACCTATCCCAGTATCCCAGTAACCTAAAAACCCCAGTCTCCCACAGTCTCCAAAGTGAAAAATATTTATTTTAATCCAGTACTAAAATCAGTTTTGCCATTATACCTAGAAGCATTTTTTGTCAAAGTAGTAAATTCATTTAAAAGACCAGTGGCGTTCCAAAATCCACTGGCGTACGAAACTCCATTGGCGTGTCATTGTGGCCAGCTCCCTATTATATTTAGTTTATGTACAAACGTCTAGTACATTTGGTCCTTTGAGCCGGATCTACACATAACACGCCTTCAGTCTTACCCAGTGGAAATGCCGTCTCTTCGCAGTGGCCGTAAGACCCCGACACCTTCCGAAATATCGCTGTCTAAACCTAACGCCCCGGGAACAAGCCGAAACATGCCAGTGGCACCCCGTCGGACCCCGGGCCCACGCACCGTAGACACCGATGAGACGCCATCCAGCGGAACCCGCCACGATCTATCCGGTGCGAACCCTGCCAGGAACCCTGACCTCATCACTCTTGACCAACCTGCTCCAGAATGTGTCGCCGAGAGCCTCCACGGTTCCAACAGTAAAAGCAGTAAAACAACTTCTGAATCAACTGAAGACTCCCTGCGATTGCTGCGCCGAGAGATGCGCATTCGGGACAGACGTCACGCCAAGCAGACAGCCAATCTGCTCAGAGCCCTGAACGCTGCAACACGCCAAGCAGTCAGCCAACCTACCCAGGAGCCCGCACCAACCAGCCCGACCCTGCGAGCCAACCTCGGTCAGGTAGTAATTCAAACCCAGGCACCAACCGGTCCGTCTACGAACGAGTTCGCAACGAGATATGCCACTCGAGTACACACGTCAGACGGCCCGTCTACCGGAGAGTTTGCAACGAGATATGCAACAACTCAAGTGCACGCACCAACCGGCTCTTCTACTAATGAGTTCGCAACGAGATATGCCACTCAAGTACATAAGCCAGCCGAAGAGTTTGCAACGAGATATGCAACTACTCAAGTGCATGCACCAACCGGCCCTTCTACTAATGAGTTTGCAACGAGATATGCCACTCAAGTTCACAAGCCGGCCGAAGAGTTTGCAACGAGATATGCAACTACTCAAATGGACACACCAGCCGGTCAGCCTACCAATGAATTTGCTGTAACCGATCCAACCGGATACGCCGCCGCCGCCACCCAAGAGTACACACTACTGACGGGCCCTGCAAAGAACATCCCTACGGCCGAATACAGCCATATCGGACCCGAGCGCCCACTTTACAACACAGCAGGGTACCAGCATCAGCCAGCCTTCTCCGGCCAGGATTCCCCATTATTTACACCACCGCACACAGCCAATCAGACAGCACGGCACACCCGAGAATGGTTGCAGCATGGCAACGACCCACTGGCCCAGATCGCCTCGGTGATGGCGGAGGCGCTCCGCTCTTCCAGAACGCAAGATAGCCCCCGCACATTAGAAGATGATTCAAGAATGGCTGCCCTCATCGCCAGGCAATCCACAGCAAAAGATTTGCCTACCTTCTCCGGAGATCCCCTCGAGTGGCCCACCTGGAAGGCACAGTACGCTCAATCCACCGCCACCTGCCAAATGACTCCGAGCGAAAATCTCATTCGGCTGCAGCGCGCCCTCAAAGGCAAGGCACGAGATACCGTGGGTCCCCTACTAATGGATCCTGCGCAAGTCCCAGAGATCATCAGCGTCCTCGAGCAGCGATACGGCAGCGCTAACTCCATAGCAAAATTTATGCTAGACAAGGTTAAAAAACTACCTTACCTCACGACCGAGGTATCACTCGAGGACCTGGCAGATTTCTCCGGGACGGTACAAAACCTGGTGGCATCTCTCCGGATCCTGAAAACCGAAGGTTATCTCACCAATCCTGCATTACTGAATGACGTCACTGATAAAATGCCGAGTTCCCTGCGGCTGGCATGGCTAATCGAGATCCGCAAACAACACTCTCCGGCTACCATAACCCAGCTCGCTGCCTTTCTGAAAGAGGTTTCAAACGCAATTCCAAACAGTGGGATGGTGGACCACATACGATCTCGACCACGCCGTGAACAAATACATGCCGGGTACCAGGAGGAAGAAGAGAGTGAACGCATGCGACTTCTACCGAGCCATGAGCAAATACATGCCGGACATCAAGAAGAAATCAGGGATGGCCCAAAAGAAAAGATCGCCCCCATAAAACGCAAAGTAAACGAGGAACATACTTACCCTGGACCGAGCCGAAAAAGAAAAACAGCTGATGAAAGCTGCGCCCAATGTGGCGGCAATCATAAAACCCGCGAATGCAAAGAATTCGCAGCCAAAGATGTTGAACTCCGATGGGAAACTGTACGCATGGGAAGATTATGCCGCAAGTGCTTAGAAAAACACCACTCACGAAGCTGCAAAATAAACCAATGGTGCAAAGTAGGGGATTGCAGATCCCCACACCACCCCCTGCTACATAATCCCGAGTTCGTACGAAAAAGCGCCGTGGAAAATGTCAACTTGTGACGCCAGGACTCCGGACAGAGAGTACTATTAAAAATTGCGCCAGTCATATTAAGCGCTCCAAACAAAGAAGAAGTGTCAGTGTTCGCTCTCCTGGATGAAGGATCCACAGTAACACTTGTCGACACTGACACCGCAATACAAGTCGGAGCAAACGGCCCAGTTCACGGACTGCGAATCCACGGCGCGAAAGGAATGTGCACCTCCGACAAACTCTCCCAACGAGTGAGACTAAGAATACGAGGTGCAGGCAACAGTAATACATTCCACATATCTGCCAGCACAATAAGCAACCTCAACCTGCCGGAGCAACAGATCCAAGGAAGGTCGGTTGTCCCGAAGCTGCTAATAGGCCAAGATAACGCTCACCTGATCGTGTCAAGGGAAGTTCGTGAATGCAATGATACTACGCGAATAGCATCACGCACCGCACTAGGATGGATCGCTCATGGGGGAGTCAACCCCAGAGATAATAACACGACCACCACTTTGGCACTACAACCAGAAACGGCCGCAGACATACAGTTGAGGGAGCTAGTAAAAACCAACTTCGCCATCGACTCCCTCGGAGTAACATCAGCCACCAGAGTCAATGCAAGCGAACAACAGGCAATTGCACTTATGAATGCAACTACCCGTCCTCTTCCTGTAGGAAGGTGGGAAACCGGTCTACTATGGCGCAATCCAGAAGCCACGCTACCTGATAATCGGCAGTGTGCGCTGAAACGACTTCTGTCCCTGGAGAAAAAGCTAGAAAAAGACAAAAATCTAACAGTGGCCTACAATGACAAAATAAATCAACTTATCAACAAAGGCTACGCCAAGAAGTTATCAAGCCATGAAGCTTCCACCACCACACCTCGCAAATGGTACCTGCCCCACTTTGCAGTAATCAACCCAAATAAGCCAGGAAAAATCAGAGTGGTGTTCGATGCCGCAAGCCGATGCCGAGGAACCTCCCTCAACGACCAGCTGCTTACTGGTCCTGATCTGCTGTCCTCCCTCCTGGGGAATATAATACGCTTCCGGGAAGGAAACATCGCTATTGCTGCAGACATCAAAGAAATGTTCCTGCAAATAAAAATAAGGCGAGAAGATCAGTCGTCCCAGCTATTCCTGTGGAGGACATCACCCCATCACGAACCAGACACCTATCAAATGTCATCGATGATGTTCGGAGCCACCTGTTCCCCAAGCAGTGCCCAATTCGTCCGAAATAAAGTGGCTGAAACATACGAGCACGAGTACCCGCCGTACGCAAAAGCCGTACGCACCAAGTTCTACATGGACGATTACCTAGATGCAGCAGACACACCCAATGAAGCTGCTGCACTCGCCCAAAGTGTAAGTGCCCTGCTCGCGAAAGGAGGGTTCCACTTGACAAATTGGGCGTCCAACAGCCCGGCGGCCCTAGCTAGTGTACCTATAGAAGACCGTGCCAGCTCCACGATACAAATCAGCAGCGGAGGTCCGGAAACAGAGCGAGTGCTTGGTTTAATCTGGGACCCCACCACAGACCGCTTCCTGTACTCATTTCGTGAGGCAATCTCCCACGACACGGCCACACAACCTACCAAGCGGCAACTATTATCCATAGTAATGAAGATCTTCGACCCAGTCGGCTTCGTTGCCTGCCTTACCATCAGATCCAAGATACTACTGCAAGCAGTGTGGCGCTCAAGCGTCGGCTGGGATGAACCCATTGCCCCTGAACATGCCCAGAGATGGACAGACTGGCTAAACCTGTTGCACACGAACAGCATCTCAATCCCGAGACGTTGCCTCTACAACAAACTAAACAACGTAACACTACACCTTTTCTGCGATGCATCGGAGCAAGCTTGCTGTGCCGTGGCCTACTTCACCGAAAAAATAGATAGATCCTTACGAGTAACATTCCTTGCAAGTAAATGCAAGGTAGCGCCACTGAAGCCTCTCTCCATTCCACGCCTCGAGCTTCAAGCCGCCCTCATAGCAGCGAGACTAGCCCAGACGATCCAAAAAGAAAGCAAAGCCCTGATATCCCGCACCTGCTTCTGGACAGACTCCACAACTGTACTATGCTGGTTACGCACCGACCCACGCTCCTACTCAACCTTTGTGGCAAACCGATTGGGCGAAATAGACGAACTAACCAACATACCCGACTGGAAATGGGTACCCACAAAACTCAATCCCGCTGACATAGGAACGCGAGGCTTAGAGGTGCCAGACTTAACACCAGAAGGAAGATGGTTTACTGGCCCAGCCTTTCTCACTTCCCCGGAGGGTGCGTGGCCAAAAGAACGGGCACCCGCCCACAGGCCTGACGACCTGACACTAGAAGTCAAACCTCACTACGTTGGCCTTGTGTCCACCAGGGGCGAAGCACTCCCATCAGTAGAGCGGTTCTCCTCATGGCATCGGCTGATTCGCTCCACAGCTTGGATCCTCCGATTTATCAGACGATGCAAGATGGGGCCCAATAAACCAGTAGAAGGCCCACTACTAGCCGAGGAGATAAAAGCAGCAGAACACAGATGGATCAAAAGGTCCCAGGAAAACGCTTTTACAACTGATCTACACATCATCCGACAAGGTAAAAAACTGCCTGCTGGCAGCCGCCTCAACTCCCTGAACCCCTTCTTTGGACCAGATGACCTACTACGAATGGGGACCCGACTACAAGCCTTGGAAAGAACAAAGATTGTGGCCCGAACTCCCATAATACTGGACGGCGACGAACCCTACACTCGACTTCTGATCAGTCACTACCACAAAAAGGCGGATCATCCTAGTACTGAGAAAACAGTAGCAGAAATACGCAATCATTTCTTCATAATACGACTACGCACAACAAGCAGGAAGATAACGCACGCCTGCCCCACTTGCTTCATACGACGCAGCAAACCGACTCCACCTCTGATGGGCGCATTACCACCACCCCGCCTGATGCATCACGTCCGCCCATTCACACACTGCGGGCTTGATTATTTCGGCCCTATGGCTATCACGGTCGGTAGGCATCGAGAAAAACGATATGGAGCCATCTTCACCTGCCTCTCGACACGCGCCATTCACCTAGAACTAGCCGCTTCACTGACTGCTGACTCGGCCATCATGGCCCTACAAAGAATGACCGCCCGCAGAGGACAACCAGCAGCCATATACTCGGATAACGGGACAAACTTTCACGGAGCTGACACCGAGATGAGGGACGCCTTGCTGTCAATAAGTCAAGACGCCAGAATGATTGACGCAATAGCTACCCAGGGCATCGAGTGGCACTTCATACCACCACTAAGTCCGCACATGGGGGGAGCTTGGGAAAGATTAGTACGATCAGTAAAGAAAGCCCTAAGCGCTACACTAAAGGAAAGAGCACCAAAAGAAGAAACGCTACGCACCGCACTTGCAGAAGCTGAGTTTGTGGTAAATAATCGTCCACTCACCCACATTTCAGTTGACCCACGTGATGAAGAACCTTTAACACCCAACCATTTTTTGCTAGGGTCAGCCGGGAAGCGCCCCCAATTATCCTTCTACGACAAAAAAGAAGAGGAAACATGCCTACGCCGCCAGTGGCGCATCGGACAACAACTTGCAGACACCTTCTGGAGGCGATGGCTGCGGGAATACCTACCTACCATGGCTGTGCGGCAAAAATGGCACCATCCAACTACACCAATTAAGAAGGATGACCTAGTGATCATCATGGACCCAGCACTGCCTCGAAACAGTTGGCCACGTGGCCGTATCATCGAAGCAATACCTGCAGCTGATGGACAAGTCAGAACTGCCCGGATCCAAACCAGTACTGGGATAAACGTAAGGCCGGCAGTCAAAATCGCCGTCATTCTGCCTGCCACGCCAGCAACTGATGAAACTGTACCCTCTGCGAAGACACCCGATTCAAAACTCAGACATCGGAAAAGGACACGCCCGACGAAGTAGCTGAGCACAGTCGAGACTGCACTGAGGGGAGTATATCGAACGTGTCATAGGAATACGTGTGCATTGAACGAGTGCGCGAAAGCATATGACAACCCTGGAAATTCAAGATTGGAATTTACGCTGTCACAGAGTACCGTGCCGCGAGCACGACAATCTGAGTGCTGCTATTGGCTAGCGGAACAATGTGCATGTGATGCCCCTTCCAAATGATTTGTCTACAACGCAATTATGTCCTTTAACTAACTAATCAATTGAAAACATTAATGAAATTGATAATGAATACGTGCGGCAGCCTCATTGGACTGGAAAACACATCTAAATAACTACCTAATACTTCCACAAGGGAGTCTAGACAGCAATGATCAACGCCAAGGAATTGGCTGTCTATTTACGTCACCCCCACCATGCGACCAGCCGAGCCACTATTGGTCAATTCTGAACAAAGGAAAAATCTGAATCGTGAATATTTACGACAGCGAATTCATGTTCCGAAAAATTTGGAGCTCAATTTCGAGAAATTGGGAATAATTTGGATGAAGAAATAAACATCATCACCTAAAAATGAGTATATGCTACAAAAACAACCCAATAACTGACGTCTATCAGTGATTGTTGCACTTTAAGAAAAATATTTACTGTTTAAAATTGTACCTTATATCACATATGTATACTTGTACCTTTTCTTGTAAACACAATAAAAATGATGTGAGACTTTGGTATCCTAAGTTGGTAAGATCATGGCAAAAACTATCACACATAATTTTGACACAGCTGACTTCCAATCATAGCGACCAGGGAAATTACCTAAAACAAGTACCTTAGAAAAATTAAGGAGGTTCTGTCCCCCAAAAGTCCGACCTGAGTTTGCCCTATAAAAATAGAAGTCAAACCGGTAGGAAGTCAGTTCAAAACTATCAGCCAAGAAGAAAGATACCAACTCAAGATACCAACAGTCTCCAAGTTCAAACCTCTTTTAAAGTGTTTTAGTCAGTCTTAGATTCAGTTTACCTATCCCAGTATCCCAGTAACCTAAAAACCCCAGTCTCCCACAGTCTCCAAAGTGAAAAATATTTATTTTAATCCAGTACTAAAATCAGTTTTGCCATTATACCTAGAAGCATTTTTTGTCAAAGTAGTAAATTCATTTAAAAGACCAGTGGCGTTCCAAAATCCACTGGCGAAACTCCATTGGCGTGTCATTGTGGCCAGCTCCCTATTATATTTAGTTTATGTACAAACGTCTAGTACAGTTAACGAAATAAATAGTTATAAAGAAAATTATTTTCTCTATAAATTTTGTATGGAAAGAATTTACATATTTTGAAAGAACTGCAGCAATATTGTGAGAGGTATAATATTGAACTGTGCGTGAATTCCAAACATTAAAAAACGTCAAATGTCAATGTGTTGATTGTTATGCATTTGTTTTTAATCATATAATGCTGCCCTTCTTTCTTATAAAATTAATGTTAATAGTCGAAAATGAGACAAATGGTGAACGTATGTCTGAAAAACCTAAGAAGTAAAAATACAATAATTATAATAAATCTCTGAAATGAAACGCATTTTTTTACACAGGAGGCCCTGTGAAAAATATTTTCTCTCAGGACCTATGTCATCTTAGGGGATGCTGTGTGGAGGATCTTTTTAAGGAATGGGGAGGATAGAAAGTTCTGAGAAGGAAAAAGGTATGAGGGGTGGGTAGGAATCTGGGGGTCAGTGTGTAAGGGAGTGACGGTCGTATGAATCCATCCCTCCAATTGTGGTGCAAGGCAATGGGCGAGAGGGTCCGGCTGGAAAGGTCAAAAGGCCTCTCTCAACCAGTCTCTCTCGATCCGGCCAACCACGAAGCAGATGGGCAGGCGCATCAACTGCCAAGACAAAGACATAAGTCATCTCATAAACCCGGGCACCCCTGCTAAATCACCAAACGTAGCAAACCACTTGGGGTGATCTATGGCAGAGGTGTTGGTTATTCAATAAAAGGTTCCGGGGGCGACGGCACCCATTCGTAGTAATTGTAAAAGCAAGAAAATCACAAAAATATAAATCCTTAAACAACGCCATCTCTGATACTGACAAAAAAAACACGGACAGTTGCGCATTGATAATTGCTTCATTGTGTAATTTTAACAGCTATTGATTCTGAGGCGGTACGAAGTTCGTCGGGTCAGCTAGTTTAGATATATATTTTAAACTAGCAATAGGTACCTATTTCGTCATTTACTGCCTACTCCTTGCTTCAATGACATTAATGCATCGTAACATTTACATACAAACCCATATTTACTGGTTCAGTCATCACAACATATTATAATACCATCAGATAGTTTCACCGCAGGGGTAGGCAGAGAGAATGGACCGCCAAATAACTCTGTTACACCAACATAATAATGTGATTAAACTATATGCACATAACTCATGTCTGAGGGATCAACTGTCCGGCGGGTCAACTGTCCGCCTGATCAACTGTCGGGGGGATCAACTATCGAGGGGATAAACTGTCGGGGGTAACTGTCGGCGGGCCAACTGTCAGGGGGCCAATTATCGCTAAATCAATTGCCGGGTCACCGGATTTTCGTATATTTTCCACCAGAGCAAGAATTTTTAAATAAAAGATTATTCACAAAATATTTTGGAAATAAAATCTTAGGAGCACTTTTAAAGAACATATTAGATTTTCCTCGCAAAATAAATCTTTGTGTATTCTTTGACTGTCTCAAGCTATTAGAGCGTGTAACTCCGTCAACAGTATTAGTCATATTCACTTCCGTTGGGAAATTGGGCGGAAGTGAACACGAGGATGTTTCAATTATTGGGTTAGTGGCTACTTACAGTCCCTTCTCCGATAACTGTCTCGAAATAGCTATGTACTCTTAGTTTGATAAATTTTATTTTATAGGTAAGGAATTATTAAAAATTCTCAAAAAATTATGTACGTTTTATTGCGTAATTAATATTAAAAAATTAGCATTTGCAGCTTGTTCCGTAGTGGTATGAGTAGCATAGCTATGGTGAAAGACCACCATTTAGAATCGAAACGTTTGAATTTCATTATGTTTATTTTTTGTGAATGCTTTACAAGACTTCTTCCTGCTCCCAACCGTTATTATTTATCTTTGTCTTACTAATCTATTTTTTTTGCATTTGTTTTTTCTGTTAATCACTTGCATACTGCTTACTAACAACGTATGCAAGGACACTGGAGGTCTAGATTCGTTCAAAATAAATAAATGTAGCTTCGTTTAACAAAAAAATTAGAATCTTGTGAGAGCCTTGAAGGAGTAACCATCTGTTACTTATACCAGGGGGGTAAGAGGTGGATAACCTCCACTGCTCCCAACCGTCAGGAGTCAGTGAGACCACGGCATCCCTAACATTAGTGTATATAATATAGTATGTTGTGAGGCTAACGGTAGTGAGGAGGAGAAGGAGATGGGGCAGTATCTTGGTTACTAAACTCGGGTAAAGCCATTTCAGGAAACCACCACGGCGATACTGATTTTTATGTTACACTCTGATAATGGAAATAGCAGTGTTTCGTGGTTAGATTTCAATATACAGGTACTTCACAATAGTGGTTTGAGATGACACATTCCCAGCTCCCAACGCCGGGTATTTGGTACCTACTTGTAGTGTTATATTATTTAGTAGACACACTAACAGATTCTCCAAATACTTGGATGGAGATTGCTTGTTGGGAATGAATAGATTCTTGTTCGTCATCTGGATTTATTTATACTTCGCGTATACAATAGGGACTGCGGTAGTCTACCTAACTAGGAGCTAGCTAAAATGGTTCTGCCGAGTGTTTACAGAAAACACTCCCTCTGAGCCCCTCCGACCCCATGTCGGACAACTTAGATACTAAGCTACCTGCCATCTAGCGGAATCTACTGATAGTTCATATCACTGCCATCTGTGTCTAAAAGGCGGAAGCTTTTTAGATACACAACACTACTCTTGTGCAACATCCACAAAAAAACTCTCCCAAAAGAGGCAGTGAAATGCCAATTTATAAAAGACTTAAAATTCTCTTGGAAAAAGAAGGAAAGTATTTAAAAATGACTCACAGTTCCCGGAATAAAACAGATTTTTCTGGGATTTTTACGAAGATGACATTAGAATACAAATGAAAACCCTTTCATTTGTATTTGTTTTGCCACGGCAGTCGTGAAGTTGCCTGACTAGGGTGTTAAAATTTCTTGAACGTCTGATATGAAAAATGCAAGATAGGCTATTTTGGTTCCGTAATCGACCCTATATAGATAATAAGATAATCTTTTAGTGCGCATGGAGAAAAATATGATACAAAATAATAATATGGTAGAAGAAGTCAGTTAATCTGATCATAACAGAAGATTACTTTAGAATAGGTCAAAATATTCTCCCTCAACCAGTCTCTCTTGATCCGGCCCTCCACGCAATAGGTGGGTAGACGCATCTTCCGCCAAGATCCGGACAAACCTCAACACATGAATCCAGGCACCCTTGCTAAGTCACCAAAGTAGCGAA
Organism: Limnephilus marmoratus; assembly: GCA_917880885.1. Classification (NCBI taxonomy): domain Eukaryota; kingdom Metazoa; phylum Arthropoda; class Insecta; order Trichoptera; family Limnephilidae; genus Limnephilus; species Limnephilus marmoratus. The sequence goes on along the minus strand of OU862921.1, from coordinate 17,989,124 downwards.
CCACTTGGGGTTACCTACGGCAGAGGTGTTGATTATCCAATAAATGGTTTCCGGGGCGGCGGTCCCCATCTCCCAAATTAATGTTGAAACTTGAATTTTGAAGTAAAAACTTCTTTAGCACCAATCAAACCGTTGTGATTTGAAACTCGATGAAACGAAAAATAGCGACACTTAAAAGTGACAAATTCAAGAATTTAGCCTGCGAAACCTCTCTTTGTCTTGTAGCCTCTCCACTCTTGTTTACTTTAGTTTTCTGAAGGTTTCACTTCTACCGCGTGTGAACTGCACACTCTGGTTTTTGTTGATTTATATTTGAGATCTAAGAAGTCCTGGTTGTGTTGTTTTTTTAAATAAAACACCCTTTGAGAAATTAAATTCATCGTTTTTATGGCTATGTTTTTAAAGTTACAAGTTACCGACACATAGCTTATTCCCCGCTCAACGGACAAAGGTTTAATCAATACTTTATGTTTTCTATACAAGTTTAGTTAAAGAAGTTAAATTTAACTATCGTGGGCTTTTTATAGTTAAATTCCTTTGTATATTGAGAAGGGAGGAAGTTCAAAAAATGATCACACAATCAGCGACATCTGAAATTACTGGTGCCATCTTTGGCCTAAATGAATAAACTTGTTGATAATAATTATCACTATTTATAATCCATAATTGGTATCAAACTTAACTAGAAAACTAAACAACCTTGTTTCGTGAGTGTTTTTTTATTAAGAAGCCATCTACTGTATTTTATTTCATAGATTCGGGTATAACTCTTTATGGTAGCAGAAAATGTGAAATGAAATGAAAAAAAAACATCCGCAACTTTTAATGGCCCCGGGAAGACAGTTGAGGTGTTAAGGACTTTAGACTAAAATAATGATAGTTGGTTTGTTGCATAAAGTTATCATTATTAGATTTTAATTGCGCCTTTTTAGGAAGAAAGAAGACGAAGATTTCCCAGACAGAGAGCAAAAATTTAAATAAGCTTCTGATATATTAAAGCTTTCAGTTGTGAGACAATTTTTCAATCGCGAAAAATATATTCAGAGGTGTGTAATATGCATAATAGTTTTATTCAGCATCTTTACACGAAAAAGTGATCGATTAGTAGGGTAAACTAGACTATGACTGCCCACTGGAGTGAGTTTGCCCACTTTCACTATGATCGTCGTTTTCTCACTAAATAAAATATTGCACCTATATCCTATTAATTCAACGTAAATCGAAAAACTGTCATATTGGCAGAAACAGTCACTTTGTTGAAAAGTGAAAAGTTTCGCGAAGCGAGCTTTTCAGCGAGTGAAGTTTTTTAAAATTTTTCAGGTATTTCTAATATTTTCTGGTATACCGAATAAATAAGTGTTCACCATCTTTAATGATTTTTATCGAATCACTAAAGTGAGCAAGCACGTGACAATTACAATAAATGTGTCAATTATTATGAACAAGTGGGCAATTAAAAAAAAGCAGTGTGTATAATTCACACGCGGTAGAAGTGAAACCAGAAATGTAAATGTATTGTGAAACCAGATGTCGCTTTCTTTTCATTTGCAAGTTTTTTTAAAGTGATTTGAAGATTGGATATTGGATGTTGATTTCACTAAATGAAAATGTTTTTTTTTTGGATTTCGCAGGATTCAAACCCTCGTCCGCTTGATGTCTGTCTCTCTGGCCGCTGCGACTTGTCACTTGACACGCTGTGACTTCAGACACCTTACCAACTACGCTATGGAAGGCATGCGCCGAGGTGCGAATTTACAGCATTATTTGGAACCGAGAACTGAGTTGTGATGCATTTCCGTTTCACCCGAATTTCAAGTCACTAATGGCGCTAAAGAAGTTTAATTTAAAAATCATTATTATTGATTGAGTCCGCATTATTATTGATTCAGTATTGATCAGCAGCGGAGGGAGCTGTTGGCATATCTCTGAAGTGAACTTGGATCGCCCACATGTCACGAGCCATCAACTCACCGAATCCACAAAACTAAATGTTACTAGGCTCCATTATTAATGCCCAATCAGTTATGTTGGGCGTTAATAATAATGGATGAACCTCATCAAGTTTATTATATCATATTATGTGTAAATTTATCCATGTTAAAGCACTTTATTGTTTGATTTAATAACCCCTGTTCAGTGCTCACATCAAGTATAATATTATACAGCCGCCTACACAAGGTTAGATTTGAACACCTACACTATAAACGCTATAAACCCATCTTAGTCTCATGTTTCTATCATTATTTTACTTTGCAAATCCCATTCATTCTAACAAAATTAATTCACCTACGGAAATTAAAAGGGTAGCTTGATAAAGTCCACAAAAAAAATCCGCACAGGAGGAAAAAAAATAATTTCCTCAGGGTATTTTTGTGGAGAGGAAGGAGTGAACATGGACCTTGAAAAGACTCATGTCGCTGAAGCCGGAAAAAATGGTTCCTCATCCGAGATGTTAAACTCAAGAACGAATCGTATAAATTTAACGACTCGTTCTCGTGTGACAAACGTCAACCGTGTACAAAATATATTGAGTTCGCGTTTGGCGGGTTCCCCCTCATGCATCGGTATGAATTTGAATTGACGGTCGTTAATAATTTTGTTCTTCTCAGGGTATGTGAACAGTTTGTCATTGATCGCATGTTCCATTACCTTGGACAGAACTAATGTGATATACATACCCATACTTCAGGGACATTTTGAAGAGTTATTTCTGCAGCACACTTCTGCAGTACCAGGGCAGGTATTGCGTCCGGCCTAAACATTGCATCAATTTTTTTAAAACAAATAACATCACAAATAAAAACGTTTAAAGTCAATGGAAAAAAATGTTTTCATTCCAAATTACTTTTGTAGAAAAATCTAAAAGGAAATGTAATAGAATATCTACACTACTTATTTAGTGAAAGTCGGAATTTAAGTGCATTTATTGAGGTATAATGATCGTTAAAATAATAATGCATAAATCCAAAAAAAGAGAAAAATGATCCATCCACGACAAATTGCATCTGATCACAAATGCATGAGCACATTACGGAGTCATATTTCTTACCGGATTGTATAGGATGCCACAAGAAATCCAGATTTTTTAAATATTCTATTTATTGATGTCAAGTTTAATTTGTAGAACTTCATTTTAAGTTTTTGTTTTCTTTCATATGTTCAATAATATTATTATTCAATTTATAATGTCGATGAGACTCGCTATCCATCACATCGCCAACCCTTTTGTGGCGCAAAGAGGAGGACGGAACGTGAGCAATGCTGAATTGGCACATGGAATATAAGAGGAGGGATGGAAAGAAAGATGAATGAATTATGTGATACAATGAAAGGCAAATGTTTGGACGTACTTTGTATAACTGAGAGTATGAAAAAAGAGAGCGGTACATTGCAGCATGATGATAAGTTCGTCATCTGGTCTGGGAGACCAGATACGGAGAGGGCTTGTCAGGGTGTTGCAGCGCTACTGTCTCCAAGAATGTTTGAATGTATGTTGCAGTTTGAATGTGTAACTCCAAGAATAATGTGGATCCGATTCAAAATTGGTTTAACAAGGGTGTTTCTTATTATTTGCTATGCACCTGTTAATTCTGGAAGTGACGAAGTGAAAGATGATTTTTGGACTGGTGTGAATGATGTTATGAGACTAAAAGAGTTGAACGAAAGGATTATTATGGCGGGCGATTTGAATGGGTGGGTCGGTATTAGACGTGACGGATTTGATTCGGCCTTAGGTATGTTCGGGGATAAAAGAACGAATGATAATGGGAACAGAATACTTGAGGTATGTTTAGAGTGGAACCTTTTTGTGTCGAATACTTTCTTCGATCATAAAGGTATTCATCAGTATACGTGGGAAAGAGAAATTGAAAGATCAATAATCGATTTTGTAGTAATTGACTCTAGGTTGAGAGCCGTTACCGAGGACACAAGAGTTTTCAGGGGGGCTGAGGTTGAAACTGACCATTTTCTGGTGGTGTCAAAAGTAAACCTCTTTCGCGGCTGGCGCTCTAAGGTGAAAACGGTATCAGCTCCAACAAGAATCAAAATAGAAAAACTACAAAACGATTATGTCAGAAGTGAGTATGAGAAGTGTGCAGAAATGAGATTGAATGAGAAGGAAATGAACGGTTTAAGCATAGAGGAAACATGGAACCACATTAAGGTGAGTCTATGCGAATCTGCTAGAGATGTGTGTGGAATAAGTAAGCAAGGTAGGAAAAAAGGTGATGCATGGTGGGATGATGAGATCAAAGCACTGGTCTCAGAGAAGAAGAAAGCATGGTTACATCTGATAGCGACTGGCAGTATTTTAAGCGAAGGGAGAGATCGAGCGAAAGAAGTGTATAAGGCATGCAAGAAAAGAGTAAGTGTTGGGGTGAAAGAACGAAAAAAACGCCTGGAAGAAGAAGAGGGAATCAAAATGACAAACCACTTCCAAGAAAACATAAAACTGTTTTGGAAGGAGGTCAAAAGATCCCGGAGTGGACCAGAGAACGGAAGCATGAAAGTGATAAAATCGAAAGATGGACAAATGTTAACGAATGAGAATGAAATTAAAGAGAGATGGATGAAATATTTCGAGGAAGTCTTCGAAAGTAACCCGAGTGACTGTGATCCAAGCGGTGAATCGGTTATGAACGATGATGGAGTGAATGTTACCAAAATCAGCATGGATGAAATAAAAAAATCTATGAAATGTATGAAAAATGGTAAGGCTGTGGGTTTCGACAATATTGCTGCCGAATACTTTAAAGGAGATAGCCGTATTATTCTCACATGGTTGTGCAGACGTTTTAACCAATGTTTAGAGGAGGGTTACACGCCATTAGATTGGAGAAGGGCTGTAATCATGCCATTGTACAAAGGTAAAGGGTCACGTATGGAATGTGGGAATCATAGGACTATTAGCCTTCTTAAGAGGGCATTACCAGAGAAAGCCGGAAATACGTCATTTTCAAAAAAGTTTTTAGACGTATTGACTCTTTTCCGCAAAAAATTATAAATGGATTTCGAAAGATTGTTCTTTTATCTAGCATAGTTATGTAATAAATTTTTAGAATTTTTTTTAATTTTTAGTATAATAAGGTTATACCATAGGTCGTTGGCAGATTTGTTAAATTTTCAAAAAAGTTTTTGTATTATACCACACCCATTTCAAATAATGTAATCATGCAGTAAAATAAATCAATACATTATCTAGCAAAGTTATGTATTAGAATTTTAATTTTAGTTTCAATAAAATCATTAAAAAATATGTACGTACATGTGTTTCTTGACGAAAATTGGTCCATTTGTGTATTTATTTGCGCACTTACAAACTAATATATTTCAGATTTTTTTAACATTCTTATTAAATTTAGACATTATTGAAAAATGATAAATACTTATAATCAAAAAATAACTATAAAAAGTACACTATTTTAATAGTTTTATCATCACGCCTTTCAGCATTTTTGGATGAAGGTATAAATTAAAGCTAATTTGGATTGAAATAAATTCGATATTGAGTTATAATTTAAAAAAGCTGGTACGGAGAATAATCAATCTTTCTCATTGTAACCGCCCTGCACGATCGGAAGAACAGCTTTCGACGAAATGTGGATTTTCGTCCGCTGGCTGGTTAAACGCTCTTAATACAGTGGGCAAGTTGTATGGTAGAATATTGATTGAAAGGGTAAGAATGGAAACAAAAGATAAAATATGGGATGTGCAAGGTGCTTTTATGAGTGGAAGGGGATGGATGGACCAGATTTTCTCATTGCGTATGCTCACTGAAAAGTTTCTTGCAAAAAAACAGAAACTCTTCTGTGCCTTTGTAGACCTACAAAAAGCATACGACCGAGTTGACAGGAAAAAGCTATGGAAGGTATTGTCCAAGTACGGAGTGAATAAGTATCTCATACAGGCAATTGCGTCTCTGTATGAGGGAAGCGTTGCATGTGTTAGGGTGAACGGCGATTTTACGGGGTGGTTTGACATCACAAAAGGTGTTAAACAAGGCTGCGTAATGTCGCCGTGGTTATTCAATCTATATATGGATAATTGTATGCAAGAATTGAAAGAGATGGGATTGGGTGCGAAATTGAGTAATCTAAAGTATGTTGCCTGTTGTATGCTGATGATGCGGTGCTGATATCTAACAGTATGGAAGATCTACAGTCCCTCGTGTCAAGAATGAACGAAGTATGTATGAAGAATGAGTTAATGATGAATGTAAGTAAGTCTAAAGTCATGGTGTTTGAAAGAGAGAGTACGAAAACAGTATGCAATATAGTTGTGAATGATGAATACTTGGAGCAGGTGGATGAGTTTGTTTATTTGGGAAGTATGTTTACGAGAGATGGGAAGGCTGATAGAGATATTGAAAGAAGGGTGAATGCAGGTAACTCTATTAATGGAGGACTGAACGCGGTTGGCACCAATAAAAAACTGTCCAAAGACGCGAAACTAGCCGTCCATAATGGAGTACTGGTACCTACCCTGATGTATGGCAGTGAGGCATGGAACTGGCAGAGGCAGGATGAAAGTAGACTGAACGCTGTAGAAATGAGATCCCTGAGGCGTATGTGTGGTAAAACCATTTATGATCGTGTGAGAAATGTGGAAATCCGCAAATAATGCACGGCTGATGTAAGCGTGATGAGTAAGATCAAGAAAGGAACGCTCCGATGGTTTGGGCATGTAGAGCGAATGAACGAGGAAAGGAGTGTAAGGAGAATATATGACGCAAATGTGAATGGTAGAAGAAGTCGAGGACGCCCAAGAAAGACATGGCATGACCAAGTGAATCAGATACCTGAGTCGGGCCATGTCAAGAGTCAGAATAATAGAAGAGAATGTATGAGACGTTGTATGAATGTAAATGAGGCAAGGAATGTGTGCCAAGACCGGGATGTTTGGCGGTCCGTCCTCTCTGCCTACCCCTGCGGGGAAACGGCGTGATGGTTAGTTAGTTAGTTAGTTAGTTTCAATTTATAAAAAAACGAGTTTATCAACACGTTCTGCCGCGTAATTATTATTACGTCTGAAGACACTTACGGACAATAATTTTTATTTCTCATCATTAATTTGGGAAGCTTCCCCACTTGTTGATTTGTTTAACATTAACCAAAGGCAGAGACAATTATCACTTTATTGAGGAATAAAATTATTGGTGTAGTATTTCTCGCAACAACTACAGATTTGTTAATTTATTTATTTACGGACAAATAGTCCAATTAACAATATAACAAATAAGACGAATAGAAAAAAAAAGAGAGATCACAATGAAAGGAAATTACATATAGATGAAGAGCATTGACAAAATACATATAATATAAAAGTACATAAAGAAGATAACTACAAGTAGCTTGAAGATGGATTTAAAAAGACTTTAAAAACCACATTGCGTAACTACTGCCGAAAGTCATTTAAGCTCACATCAAAAAATTCAATGCTTTGATTTGCGTTGACAAGTCTCGACATTCTGGGTAAAGGAGAATGATATCCATTATTAGTACAATGTTGATTGAGGAACAGCAATTAATTATTTCGGAATCTACGGGAAGGAATGTTGAACTGGATGAGTTGTAACAAAGCAGGTGTGTCAGTAATACTGTTGATAATTTTGAAAATGCATATTAGATCAGAGTCCTTTCTACGTTTTTCTAAAGAGGAAAGGTTTAAAGTTTGTTCAATTTCATCATACGAGTATTTTCCGATATGGGAGAATACTCGTATGATTTAAGAAGTCTCGTATGAAGTCCTAACCTCCAAGCAATTCCTCGTAGGAAGCGATGTTGTACATTTTTTCGATGTAACAAATGTGGACAGCATAAAAAGGAGACCAAATGACACTAGCATATTCAAGGTGAGGGCGGACCAGCAAACAGTAAAGAGTTTTAAGCGTATTTATATGTTTAAAGTCAGAGGTAATTCTATGAATGAAGCCGAGTAGTTTAAGAGATTTGTTTACGATGTTATTAATGTGATCCCGGAAAGAAAGTTTACAATCCAGAGTGACCCCAAGGTCCTTGATAGATGTGACAGTAGATAATAACAAAAATTTAAATTAATGTGACCACCATAAAACAATACTTAAAAAGACTTCTATATCGAACGTGTTATTTCATATCATGCATTTTTATCGAAGAGGAAATATTCTTCATTTGAACGGTGCGTCCCCGAAATATTGATTTCTCAACACTTTAATATGAGGTGATTCATGCTCCCAAAAATATAAATTATTTTGTTGCACAACGTGAAATTACAACCTGAGATGACTCACGCGGAAATAGAAATTATTGCATGAATTTAAAATATTGTGAAACCGCCTGACCTGCCACTATAAAAGGTCTGCGAAGAAAGCAGTTGGCATTCAGTCTTCACCATCAGCGATCGGAATAACATCTCTATACAGTTACTACCTGAAGATCCTCGACATCGAACGCTGCTCAATTCAAGACATCAGTCTCGCCAGTATCGCCGTCACCTTTCGAGGCTCCAAGACGCAACTCTTTCACCTCAAGCACCCGATGGGATAATACCTACAAAACGTTGACTCCTGAGCCCCGGCCATCTTTGGACTCCTTTGAACTTGCTGATTCTTGCCAAGCCCTTGAAGTCGCTGCGCTACCCTTGACCATCTGGCTCCGGGCTGCTAGCCCGGGGCCCCCTTGCATCGAGCCTTGCATCTCTCTGCCCTGAAGACAACGCCGAAGCCCCGGCCATCCTTGGACTCCTTTGAACTTGCTGATTCTTACCAAGCCCTTGAAGTCGCTGATACCCTGGAGCCAATCAAGATGCGAGTGGCTGCGACCGCCCTAGCCTAGGATGCAAGCGACGCACTGCCATGCAATGACAAGCCGGCTTACTTAAGAGTTGCTGTGACCGCCCCCGCCTAGATTCCCTTGGAAACATAACAAACTCGAGAATATACATCATCTGGAGCGCAGCCCATCTCACATAATACACAACCAGCGTCCAGCGCAGCCTACATATTCCGATGCAAGAGCATTCCATTTCAAGGTGGAAGGTACCCAGCATGAATACTTCGGTAACCAGATACTCTACTGTGGAACTTCAACAGCTGTCAAAGCGAGAATACATCTCTATCAAGAAATTGGAATTGTCGGGCGTCTATGTGTACCGGCGCTTATTGTGTACAGTTTTTGTGCAGGCCTACGGGTCTTGTACAACTTCAATAATTTAAAATTTTATCAGCTTGGCGAATATAGTTTTTTATCTTTCACGTGTAATTTCACACAATCAATTGATAAGTTTGGAATTTTGTATCAAATTTCTCAGACTTTGAAATATCTGCTTATATTGAAGCAACAGTTTTTATTAAGGGTTGGATGAAGAATTTTTAATATTTCCAAAAATACCAAAATACTCTTTAAAAGAATCATTCTAGAATATAATTAAATTTGTCATTCGTCAGTTATGCAATTTTGGTTGTATGGATTGGCTGTATACCATTTCGCATTGTTGGTTAATTTTATCACGGATACCGCAGGGAAGTGTTCAAATCATAGGAACATATTACAGCAGGCACTATTTAACATGTATTACGTTCAGTACTTATCAGAACAATGCACGCGGTGGCACACTTGTAAATATTTTACAAATATCATTATTGCTTTTTGTGTAGATAGGTAAACGGTGTATATCCAATAAAACAATACATTTGCACACATTAAAATTAAATGGAGAACCAATTACTATTTGATTGCATTTTCTGTATGAATGTTTTAATAAATAAATTCAAAATATGTTTTACTGGGAGACCTAGTACTTACATTGCAACGAAAACAAGAAAACTTCTTTGATTTACTTCGGTAATATGTAAAATGTTCGGGACACAAATGGAACGCATTCATCTCCAATACGATTCCACCACTGCAAGTGATTTAGTTAGGATATCATATTATACCATTGTGCTGTCTAGACCAGTGGTTTCCAAACTGGATTCTGAGAGGTCCATCAATGCACGCGGGGAACTGTAATGTATTGCATACCTCAAACACAATAATCAATATTAGGCCTGATATTATTTTCCTGCATGGCTACTATCCCACATTTTACTTCAGATTCTAAACGACTTACTTCAGATATCTTAACGACTTACTTCAGATATCTTAACTATCAGTCAGAAGAGTGTTAACTAACGAATGTATTCTTATTCAAAATTATTATTCATATTCCAAAATTATTATTAAATCTCTAACTGACAGCCTTTTTTTATCTTTAATCCACACAGGAGGCCCTGAGGAAAATAACTTCCCTCAGGGCCTATGTCATCTGGGATTAGCATCCCAGATGACGATGTGGAGAGTCTTTTTGAGGAGAGAAAGGAATGAACATTGGTCTTGAAGAGACCTATGTTGTAGGAAGGAGGAAACACAGAGGCCGGCAAATCATTCCACAGCCGAGCTTTTGAACACAAGAACGATTCGAAGAAACGACCCGTTCTCATGTGACAAATGTCAACCGTGTACAAATGTTGGGCAAGCGTTTGGCGTGTTTCCCGACTATGCACTGGCACCGGTGCTGAAGGGATCAATGACGCTAGTTCCTCGGAGCATCTTCCATTGTAATACCGGTAGAACAAGGATAGCATTCCCACCTGACGCCTGTGCTCTAAAGATTGCAATCCGTCTGTTAAGCCCTGAATTGAGAAAGCATCCGAACCATTTCAAGCAAATATAATTTTGAATATAACAATAATTTCAAAACTAAATTACTTTATTGACAAGTCAATACCTAGAAGTCAACGATTTGCAAGTAACAATGGTAGTTTTTGAATTATACATCGGTACACATTTTTTTAATATTTCTTCCCAATTCTATTTTGTGTAAAAGGCTAACCGTTGAGTTTAAAAAAAACGAAAACAAAACAACGGTATCTCTCATATATTATTTTAGTCTCATTCATTCTTATTTAGTCCTTAATAGTACTGAAACCCTCCTTTGTGACACTGTAACTTATAATCTTATCATTTTAATGTAAAAGCCTTTATGGCGTTAAGAAAAAGCTTCTAAGTAATGCTGTCTGATGCCAGCACGGAAAGTGCTTCTATCGATGGCCGACAGCGGTACCCGAGTAGGCGCTGGGACTGGCTTTGACCAGCCTACATATCAGATTCAATTAGTCACTGGTATAGAGAGGTCGTGTGACTTGCAGCATTATTATTGTAAATACGTAAACTCGTAATAAACCAGTTGTTGTCAAGAACCTAAAGTTATTGAGAAGTCACCCAGAGAACCAATAGTGTTGAATGTAAATAATAACCAACATTACAGGAACCCAACTAGAGACCACCATCCAGAATCTAAATCTAAATAGAACTGGCAAAGGCTTTTGTTTTTAATAGTTAATTTTAGTTTTGGCGGATGCGTTTGTCCTACGTGGCGACCTCTTCGGCCGGTCTCTTTCGAACCACCGCCATGCACCGCAGTGGAAGGGATGAATTCATACATTCCTTTTCCTTCCCAGAACTTCCTCGCATTCCTTTTCCTAAAAAACTACACCTGCTAGACTATTGTGAACTCCCGTACCCAATCAACTTAAAATTTTTCCACAACTAACTATGTCTCACCTACCATTGTGATATCTCATTCATTTAAGAATTCTTTAGCCAACGTTTCGGACAGCGTTTCAGGGTCCATCATCAAGGGAGATGTGTAATTGGCAGTGTTGTGTGCTTATGTATGTAGTTACGATGCCTCGTTTTCAGCTCCAATCCTCTACCGGCTGGAGTTACAGAATAATTTAAACTAGTTTTCTGCGTCTAGCTTTGGTGTAGCTGTCAATTATCGGATACCATTAACTTTTGAGCTTAGCCCCGTCATGAATTTCTTTTTTTTAAATATTGTTTCCACACAGGAGGTCCTGAGAAAAATAAATTCCCTCAGGGCACATTCTTTCTTTGGATATGCTGTGTGGAGGGTCTTTTTGAGGAGAGGAAGGGGTGGGCATGGGTCTTGAAGACATCGTGTTGTAGCAGGGAGGAAACACAGAGGCCGACAAATCATTCCGTAGCCGAGATATTGAACTCAAGAACGAGTCGTAGATGCGACCCGTTCTCCTGTGACAAATGTCAACCGTGCGCATATTATGGTGGACATGCGTTTGACGTGTTTCCTGACTATGCACCGTGCCGAAGGGATCAATGACTGAAGTTCCTCGGAGCATCTTCTAATGTTATACCGTTGTATATTATATAATTGATTGTCAAGTTTAATTTGAAGAACTCTGTTTTAAATAAATGAAAGTTGTTTAGAAATAAAATAATAAAATCCCCCAGAATTAAATATTAAAACATGCAAAATGTTCTACACCTCAACAGTAATAATAATCTAAATGGTTGACTGGCTTGGGTAGGGAGGCGTTGGAAAAACTATCAAATAATGTCACTTACAATACAAGAATGGTATTGTTAGTAAAAACTTGGTATACATTTAAATAAAATAAAATTGCAGCATAATTCAATTGGCATTTTCACGAGCATTTGGTTCCTTAGAACAGGCAATCTGTTTACTAGGATCTAATGTCGACCTTACAAGACATAATAACACTTGTACAAAATTTAGATATATTCTGTTATTGTGCAATATTATTACTGTTATATATGCTATAAAATGTAATAAATAAAATATAATAAAAAGTTTGATACTTAACTTTCGTGACACGAGTTGAATTCATAAAAATACCGTTTATTTGAAAACAAATTCTGCTGTGTAACAACTGAGACAACTGTTTTTCCTTCCTAAGGCTCCATCAAAGAACTTGTTAACGAAATATTTTTTTTTTAATTAAAAACAATATTGTTAAATACAAATTAAACTTTAAACCAAGATTTAACTTTATCTATGAATTTAATCAAAAGTCACCTTTTTAATACCAACGTGATATATATGTATGCGCCTGTGTGTAAGTAAGTAAAACTGACACACAGGCACATACAACTTTCAGTAAGTAAAAACAACATTTTGATATTTTCTGGAATCCTTGCAAAACAACGAAATAAAACTAACAAATAAATAAAAGTGAAACCAGACGTTTAAACCACCATTAAAACCAGGTAAGGTTCTGTAAAATAGCACGGGAAATGTATAATAATTCTAGAGTAAGTTGGTTGGAATTTTTCCACAAATTAAATGTGTTTTGCTGCAAATGTAGCGAATAGTTTCATGATACGGAAGCGATAAATATCCCGCGGAGATTCGAAATCAAACACTGTTCGCGATTCCTAGATTCCTTTTAGTTCAGTGCAGCCAGCCCCGGCGCTGTACCGGAGGCAGGTTTGGTCTATTCCTCGCGTTTCCTGGAGGAACCCGAAAGAATATCTTACTAAAGTTTTATGACAAATTTGTTCACCATAAAATTTATGCATTTTTTGGAAATACCTAACCAAAGTTTTATTACTCATAAGTACATAAAAAATTAACTCCATGCGGGGTGTCCTGGGAAAAATAATTTCTCTTACCGGTCAATATCACAACTCCTCAGGATAATTTCCTCGTTTTTAGGAACAGATCATATATGTAGATCTCATAGAAATCGTTGTGTGTCTATTAGAAAGAGAAAATACCACGTTTTATTTTCAAATCTAGAAGTTAACCACAGAAGAATTAAAATGTACACCTCTATGAAACCAAATGTTCTGACGAGCAATTTGAGAAAAAAATTGTAAAATTGTTTATTATACATTTGTCTAATAAAATATTTTTTTTTCTAAACCAATAATTGTTGAAAACAGAGTGAGGTGAGCCATTTTTAATATTTTTGATTTAAAAATTTTATTTTACTAATACAATATTTTTATTTCTGGTAATAAAATTTGAAAGGGTATTTAATCATCTCAGATTTAAAAAATACTCAGATTTCGGATACGTTCCGAAATAATCATTTTATTTGGATTTTATTGCAAAGCGGTAATACTCTAATCTTCTGACAGAATATGCCAGAGGCCTGAGTGATTCCCTTCGGATCTAGAAAATATATTATCATATTTGTTAGAAAATTACAGTTACAAAGTAAGTTCACCGGTCAGTGGCTAAGTTGGTATCGCGTTTGGGTCTCACTCTGTTGTGGTGAGTTCCAATTCCTCGGCTGGCCAAGTTCTCCATTACAACACAGCCACCATTTACCACCATTACCACCATGTTTGTAGTAGGAGATTTAAAAATACTGTCAGGTTATTTGTAACCTGACAGTATGATTATATATAATAACCTGACGGGAATATTCATATATATGGTCTCACTGGCTGATCTTGAGGTAGCAGTTTTCACACATATATTTTTTAAAATGTATCAATTCTCTTGAAACCTTTCAGTGATATCACCAACTTTCACGTTTAGCTATAGATTCTGGCACCACTCCTGTTCGACAAAACAATAAAAAAAATCTATTATTCGCAATGTAGAAAGTACCATAGGTCCCCACACGCTACTAAACTCAGAACCCTGACTGATAAAAAAAGTTGTTTGTATATGGTGCAAACTTTGCAAAGATGGTTATAATTCAATTTGTAAGGTGTAAGGTACGAAAAAACAGATCAGTAGGCCAATTTATTTAAGAGCCGGGGACCTTTTTGAGTTTTCTATTTAAATGAATGTGAGGAATCCGGTGGAACTAAAAAGAACAATCAGAAATGAGTCTCGTATTGAAAAACCTAATATATTAAAGGTAAACTACCTTTTCACAATCTCTTTTCGCTTCAACGAACATACATTGTGCGAGTTTACGTCAGACAAGTTGCTACCTTTCTTTCCTTTACTCTTCAACAATTTGGCTGGGTTCAAAAACCAATTTTATTATTTGGCGATGCGATCAAACGGATATACCATACATGTGTCTTGTGAAAGTTTTTAGCGGAGGTTACCTTTAAAAATACTCACTTGGGTCTTTTTGCCTATGCCTTAGGTTGTGAGTCAAATCTGGCCATAGTTTTTAAAAAATAAATATGCTATGGATTACTTGTATTAATAATATATAATATCTTATTAATATTATAAAGGTGAAAGTTTGTATGGATGTATGGATGTAAGTTTGTTACTCTTTCACGCAAAATATACTGAATGTACTTTAAAAATTCTTTCATTAATAGAAAGCTACATTATTTGCAAGTACTACAAGCTGTATATATTGGTAAACTCTGGCGTAATGAAATTATTTATTTTACGTTTATTGACCAGACGAAAAGCAAAGCGTTGCTAAGTAATTGTTTGACTTGCGCTGTCATTTTGTTATTTGTTTAGGTTACAATGGAGATCCCTTTGACAGTAAAAATTCAAATATGTATACAATACATACCTACAAATATGTATAAAAAACTAACCTACAATAATATTATAAAATGTCTATACTAATATTATAAAAGCGAAACTGCGCGAGTTTGATTGTTACATTTTAATAGATGGCACGCGAGCTGTTTGTAATTAATGTAACAGGTATGGAGGGGGGGTAGGGGGTGGGGTGGGAGGAGGGAGTTGGTGGGGGAGGGGTAGTAAGGTTGGAGGGGGGAATGGTGGAGGGGGGAAGGGGGGAGTGGGGATTTGGAAAGGTGGAGGAAGCGGAGAAAACCTAATACGGGAAATACTATACGAGCGAAACCGAGGGCAAAAGCTACTAATATATGATAATAACATATGTATATATAATATAATATATAAAAATAAAATATGTCTGTTTATTATTTTCTTTACATATTTACAGACTTTATTTAAAAAATATATGCGTTAAGACAATGAAGAATTATGTTGGTAGTTCTTAAAAGAAGTATGAAACAGTTGAATATGACCAAATAGGATGGGGATACATTAGCTAAATTGGTAGAGAAAGGCGAAGGTCCTGTGTTGGGGTCCTAGGTGCGCCCGTATTTTTCTCTGATTTTTCTGTTTTCAGATGTTTGATTGAGTTTCGCTAATATTGTTTTAATTTAATTAAATATTTGCGGTTTTACTCACTAAGTTAAAAATAAATCTAATATTTTTAATCGCGTATGTAAATTTGTAGTACCTTAATAAAATCTGCATTTTTAATCTGATTTCAAAAACAGTATTTTATTTTAATTTAATTTTAAATGAAAATAAATTAAATGCCCGGATTGCCGGCACTGAAAATGAAACTGAATCTGCTTTCAAAAACATTTTATTTTAAAATATATTCATAAAAAGCGAATTTATCTCGAATCGAATGTAATGCTAAAATATATTCCACGGAATCCGCATTCTGAAAGTTAACATATCACGACACAAACTTCAAGTGCAAACTTCATTACAAACTTCACATACAAATATGGTTTTGCATATGGTGCGGCGTCAAAGATTTTGTATTCCAATATCTTTGGATGTAATCGAAGTCGTGATCTTAAATTCCAACGTCAAAATACGAGTATGTATGCTCGTGAAAACTTCATTCGAAAATAAAATCCGAAAATGTATAGACGCTAGCGTTATAATACCCACTTTTAGATAATCTTATTTAAATTACAAAGGAAAACTACTATAAAGAGAAATTTTAACGATCACCATAATATACATACAGGGTATTATTAATTTATTAATTGTTTTTGTGTTTAATTCGTAGAACTCCATTTTAATTTTTAGAAATTTAATTAAAATTAAATTCGATAATGTTATTATCGAGTTCTGCAAGTTTTTTGGTTAGTGTTTTAGTTACAGCTGTTTCGACTTGTAAGGTCATTTTCAAACTGTGGTGAAGCCACGTACGGACGACTTATTTATAAGATTTTAAATGTCAATTTTTAGTGTCTAAGTTGATTTATTACCGGTTAAACCAATTTGTAGAGACACTAATTGAGAGAGTGCTAATGTGGGATTCGGAGTATTTCCCTTTGGTTTGCCTTGCACTAAGTGTAAGGGTTTTCTTAATTGATTTAGAATGACGTTATTGCTATGACTCATTTAAGTGCATTATATTTCTTAGGTTTGGTAAACATACTAAGTAGTGGGGAAAAAAAAAAAAAAAAAAAAATACATACAGGGTGTTAAAGGACGTACTTGACTTACTTTAACCAGTGATTCCTGACATTATTTGAAGTATTAAGTCATCAAAAAAGTCACACCCTGTATATAAGCACGTCTGCATTTTAAATATATGAATGCACTCGTGCACCCATACAAAACTAGTTAAAATAATTGCGTATCTATTATGTATATGATCTAAATCGTTATGCACGTCTTTTTCTCTTTCCTATTTTATACAGTCTATTATTTTTTTTTTTTTTTTTTTCCATAACAATTTTCACAATTTTCAGAATGTTTATATATATTTAATCCATATGTTTACACTGGATTTCACAAATTAACTAATTTCATTGGTCACCATGAAACAGTCAGCCGCCTAGTAAGGTGATTAAATGTATCATATGTAAATGTAAATGTTTTAATATATTATGTGTATTTTATAAATAAAATAGTCAATCAAAACCAAAATCTCTTCTGAATTCGTAAGATTTGTCGGTAGGTACTTCATAGCTGTTTAATTACAAACGAGCACTTAACACGGTTCATAGTTTTTGTCATATGAGTATGATACGTTTGTGCGAGTTGTTCTTGGTTTGGCTGTGGAATGATTTGTCGGCCACTGTTTCTTCCTTCCTCCTCACAGAACTCCCAAAGACAACAAAGGTTCTGAGAGAAATTTTTCCTCAGAACCACCTAGGTTTTTTTTACAACTTCTCCACACAATAGGACCCAAGGAAAAAATCGCTTAAGGCCTAAGTCATTTATTTATTTATTTAAGGAACATAAACAGTCTTAACTCTTATAAGAGCATAACAAAAAACAGACCAATTATGAATGTTCACAGATAGGTATTTAGAAACATAAAAGTAACAGAATGTAAAATAGAATATTTAAGAAAAAAAAAAACAGGACAAATCAGCAATTAAAAAAATATATATATAATACAGGTGTAGATTCAACAAGTGATAAACCTAAATATAAAAACACAACAATAAAATAAATGCGATTATAACTGTAAAGAAAGTAGGGTGCAAAATAGGTATTTGGATTGGGACGGGTAAGGGGAGGACAGGGATAAGGGAAAGTTGCCACGCAGGTAATTTAAAAATATTAGGTACAATTAAATTAATCATCATGAATATGTGTTATGTATTATTCGCACGTAGAATGTTATACAAAGAAATTCTGTAGCGAAAGTAACTAGCAGTGAATATGTCAGCAAGTGTTTCTAAACGTGCAAATTTAATGTTATAGTAGTTACATGCCCTATGCATAAATTCATTTTGGTTGGAATTGGTGTTGCATATATCAATGTAGAAAAGGGTATTATGGTCATCTTTGGGGAAACTGTGTGGAGGGTCTTTTTAGGGAAAGGAAGGAGAGGAAGTTCTGGAAAGGAC
The DNA here is from genome assembly GCA_917880885.1 of Limnephilus marmoratus. Taxonomy (NCBI): domain Eukaryota; kingdom Metazoa; phylum Arthropoda; class Insecta; order Trichoptera; family Limnephilidae; genus Limnephilus; species Limnephilus marmoratus. The sequence continues at coordinate 17,970,744 of OU862921.1, read as the reverse complement.
CAAATTATTAGGGGTGTGTAGAAATCTGGTGTCAGTTTGTCCAAGAGTGACGTACGTATGAATCCGTCCCTCCCACTGCGGTAAAATGCGATCGGTCGAGAGAGTCCAGCTGGAGAGGTTTAGGTTAGGCCTCACGCGGTAGGTGGGCAAACGCATTCGCCACCAAGTCCTTGAAAAATCTCACCCCATGAACCCGAGCACCCCTGCTAAGTAACCAAACGTAGCAAACCATCTGTGGTGACCTACAGCAGGAGTTATGATAACAAAATTACGAAATTACTCCGTTGTGAATTTGTTATCATTTCACGGACCACTGCAGATAAAAAAAACATTAGTGTTAAATAAATTTTGCGTTTGAAAAAATATCAAAGTTAGGTTAGGTCAGGTTTTTTGACATGTGTAATTCCAGTAGGTAGGTCTAATTAGTCACACCTGTGTTTTTCATCAAGTAACCGGCTGCGTCATTAGTTAGTTTCTTTAAATTTCAAAAAAATATTTACGACGGTGGAATAATATAATATTACATTTAAAACTACTATAAAAACTTTTAGATTTTCCGTCGCCCTTAAAATTTTGTAAATATGTCCGTTATTTATATCCTTCTGCTTTTTTACGCTCGGACTGTTTTGTTATTATTCATAAATTACCCCTAATATTAGGTCCTTACATATGAAATTGGCGTTTTGCCGTACTTTTCAAATTCAAATGTCTACAGCTATTTACTCATGTATTTGTGTTTCGAAAATTATAATTAATTTGTTTTTTTCCTTAATTGTTTTTTTTCCTTGCGTCAGTTTACAAAATGGAAAACTTGAAATATCGCGTTATTTAGGAGTACGAGTTCCACCGTGGCACCAGTGCTGCAGAAACGGCTCGAATGATTAATGATGTGTATGGCGACGGTGCCGCAAAAGAAAACACAGAGCGTTTTTGGTTACAACGTTTTCGTTCTGGAAATTTCGACCTGCAGAACAAGTCCCGTGGACGGCCGGAGACCAAAGTTGATAATGAAGAATTGAAGGCTATTGTCGAAGCGGACCACGTCCGAGTTAGCTGCAGGCTGCGGTGTTAGTGATAAAACTGTTTTAATCCACTTGAAGCAAATTGGGAAGGTGAAAAAGCTTGAAAGGTGGGTACCTCACGAATTGAGTAAAGCAAATTAACAAACGCGCGTTAGAACGCTGGACCACACATTGCACAACAGGCGGCTACCAAATTAGAGGAGCATCAATTGGAATGTCTAAGACATCCACCGTACTCTCCGGACCTTGCCCCAAAAGATTACCATTTTTTTCGAAATTTGGATAACTTCTTGCAAGGGAAAAAATTCAACTCCGATGGGGCAGTCCATACCGCCTTCAAAGATTTTATTGATTCCCGTCCGAATGGTTTTTTAGTAAAGGGATCGATGAACTACCTATGAGATGGCAAAAGTGCATGGATAGCAATGGTACATACTTTGATTAAATTAATATATTATATTTAAAAAAAATTGGCTTTATGTTCCTCCCATATAGAACGCCAATTTCATATGTAAGGACCTAATATACGATCGGAAGAAAACTACGACAATTATAAAAATGAAAATAATTCATTAAACTTTGTCCACCCGGTGACTTTTACTTATTGATGGGTATTATGTTTTGCTTATCATTCCTATGTGTATTATTTATAACTTATCCATATTTTGATTACTTTTATGTATTGTCTTATAAAATGACTATTTTTTTTATATGAATACCTCAAAAGAGTCCCAGCTGCTCCCGTCTGGAGCCAGTGAGACTATGGCATCCTCAATTGGGGTATGTCGTGAGACTGAAGGTGGTGTGCAGAGGAAGGTGATGCAGAAGACGTAGGTGAGGAAGAACCTGGCTATTCAGATCTGGTCACCAAACACGGCTAAAGCCATTTCAAATAACGTTTCATTTCTGAATGTTTCATATTCTCGACTATTGGTCGAGACCCCTACCTCTCGATCTCTCGACCACGGGGGCTGTCAAAAACCATGGCTCTTTTGAGAATCTGAGCTCAATCATGAAGTTAATATCTCTTGTGATGGGTAGAAACGAATAGGTACTGGGGTCGGTAGAATATAAACTGGTTATAATTCGCACTAGTATGCAAGTTGCTATCTCGGAAGTTAATAATATAAGAGACGAGAGGCATATCAGGGGCATATAAATTCTATTTATACCTCAGTATAATCATGCTGTCTCATTCATATACGGGTGTCTCTTTCTAACCTTAAGGCACAAGTTATTTTCACTTAGTAATGGACATGCGTGCCTAAGTGATTTTTTTCAAGGTATCAATTTAAAATAGCTGGCATAAATTCCTAAATTTGTAAAAACCATAATATTATTATATCAGAACACTTTCACGCCGGTAAACTTGGCCACCCTGACAAATCGGCAATCGCCGAGCACTCAACCGAAACCAGCCATTACTTTGGATTTGTCCCTGAGGTCCTGGGAAGACCCAAAACTCATAGAGCACGCCTGATTACGGAGGCAATTGAAATTCACAAAAATTCTATAAATATTAATAAAGACAACGGAGCTAAGCTCAATAGTTCTTGGTATCAGGTAATTGACGGCTACATCAAGGCTAAATGCAAAAAAAAACATGTTGACGTATATTGTAGCGCCAGCTCGTAGAGAAGTGGAGCTGGCGATACGGCATCGCTCCTAAGTAGATAAGTACAAACATTACCCCTAACTATTACACATCTGCCCTGATGATGGACACTGTAACGCTGCCGAAACGTTGGCTAAAGAAGGAGGTAGCGCAACACGGCGTAATATTTCAAAAACTAATAACAAAAAAACCCTAATATTATGTTATTGGCAAGGTCCACAGAGAGTATGTTTTAATATTAAATTTTTTTCTTTCATTTCAATTTGGGAAGCGGTGTTATTATGTAAATTATTATCCAATAATTAACATCTATTGGATAATCAACACATCTGCCATAGGTGACCCCAAGTGGTTCGCTATGTTTGGTGACTTCGCAGGGGTGCCCAGGTTCATGGAGTGAGGTTTTTCGGGTTTTGGTGGCGGATGTATCTACCCACCAGCTACATGGCAGGCCAGATCGGGAGAGAATTGGTTGATGGAGCCTCTTTAATTACTCCAGTCGTACTCTCTTGGAATATCGCTTTGCACTGCAGTGGGAGGGATGGATTCATACATCCGTCACTCCTGGACACACTGACCCCCAGATTTCTACCCACAATTCTAACCTTCCCAAAACCTCCTTTCCTTCCTTTCATAAAAAGACCATTCACACAGCACCCAAAGATGATATAGGCTCTGAGGGGAATTAGTTTCCTCAGGGCCTCCTGTGTGGAGCTAATGTAAAAAAGGTAGGGTGGGCCTTAACTGTGTACCTAGTTTCATTTAACAAAAAATAAATAATTGTAGAACTTATAAATATTTTACTTATATTTTCAGAAACTACAATAAGTGGAAATTTCAATGATATCTAAGTTTTGAAAATTATATTGTCCAAGTGAATTCCACCAGCTTGTTGACATTGTCTAAGACGGGTTCGAAAATTCTCAAAAACACGTTGATAAGTTTGGGATGGCGTTAATTTCCCGTACAATGTTTTGTTTTAACTGATTTATTGTTGTTGGATTGTTTATTTATTTATTATTACATTATTACATACAAGATATAACAATAAAAAAGGAAGCTTTGACTGTCCAACTAGGAAGGTTTCCCGTTTTAGGACAGTCAAATTGGCAGGTTGCGTGTACATAATTTCACATTAATGGATTCAATAATAATTAACAATAATGGTACATATTGGGGGAGTTACTTAGATATTAGGTACAATATCAGATATAAGTTGTGTTATTCTAGGTATACATCAGTAATAAACAATAAAATCCAGGTAGGTACATGTAAAATATAAAATAAAATAAAAATAAAACATATAAATGTAAGAAAGAAAAATAAAAAAAAGTATTTTTTTAGGAAAATACAAATTAGCAGTAATAAACAATAAAATCCAGATAGGTACATGTAAAATATAAAATAAAAATATAATATATAAATGTAAAAAAGAAAAATAAAAATTTTTTTTTTAGGAAAATAAAAAATACAAAATCGAAGAAATCAAATCAGACTTGTCTTCATAAACTCTTGACTTAAAGTATCTCCACAAAAAAATAATCACACACGGACTGAGATCCAGTCTCCGTGGGGGCCACTCAATGACTTCTCCTCGTGAAATGAGTTTCCCGGGGAGCATCTGCTTCAAACCGTCCACGGACAGTTAGCAGTGTGACAGGTGGCGCCATCCTGTTGAAACCAGGTCCTGGAATTGTGACCTTGAAATTCTTGAAGAGCTGGAACCAAGAATTACTGAAGCATCTGACAATAATTCTCAGATTTCACTGTCACAGCAACTCCTGTTAGCGATTTCTCTTGCAAGTCGATTGTTGTCGATTTTCCCTTACTGATTCCTAATATGCTGAATAACTTCTGGTATCCTCAATGACTTCGAGCGGCCTTCATTCATTATTCTTACTGTTAAGCTGGTTGTTTCAAACATTTTCATCCATTTCCGAATAGACTTTGGGCTTGGTGCTTAATTAATGTCTCGTAAACCGAAGCGCAGTACAGTCGTCTCGAAATCGTCACGAATAATTATTTACGTAATATGCACAACGGCTCGATGGCGACTAAAAATTCCACGAAATTGCGCGTCTGACGCTACCCCTTGCAATGCGCTCGCCCCACGTAAGTATTATTTAAAAAAAATAACGAAACGAACAGCGAACACAGTATTATGAAGTACTTTCTTGAATTATAACTTCCCACCCCTATATGATTATTTCCGTCATCAGGTACTAAATATTTAATACTAGTTGTCAACAGCTGGCAACTTCGGCTAGATCTTTTTGATTGGTCAAGAATTCGCCGTGGGAGGGGGGAAGCAAGCAGCCAGGGGGCTGCAGCCCGCCACTTGCCGGCGCTTCTGGTTTTAACTGTGCTATGGGTCGGTCCTTTGCTTCTCAGCCGGGGCCGCCTAGACCCTTTTTTTGTTTCCAACATTTGGTTGGGACACGTAATTTAAAATATAGTTAAATTTGATATTCAAATCAACTCAGTGGTGATCCCGATGCTGCCCGTGACATTGTAACGTACGTAATATTATATAATTATGTGTTATCATTCAACCCTTTTATTATATTTTAAAATCATTAACCTTGAGTTCACAAAGAGATTAAAAGCTTTTCCTAGAAGCGTCGAGTCATTAATAAATTCACCAATTATTTAAAAGCGACAAGAGATCTTTTTAATTTATCAAAACCCTATCTATAATTATTCTAACAATAAAGCGACAGTCGTTTTGAATCAAATCCAAACGAACTGAAAACACGATATCCCTGAGAGACGCTAGCCGAGGTTTGTATTATAATTTGGTTTTTGTAAGTATTTAAATGCAACCATTTTTTGTCTTGAACATTGTGGCATTATTTACTATTAAATTGTACCTGTTCGTAACAAGGCGGTTCGAGCCCGTCGTTATGTAACACTGTCGCTTCCAATGTGGGGCCCGATTTGGTTCATTATGGTTGTCGCTTTCTTTGATTTTTTTTCATAACTCCACGCTGTTTTTCGTGATGTATGTACTATAAAATATGTATGTATATAATAATCATTTTTCCCATTTAAACATATAGGTAAATAAGTGATTTTGAATTGTGTTAAAACCCCCGCGTTTTAAATGCCGTTGTCTTGGAGGCCACGTCTATGCATTTTTCAAATGCCGCCATTTTGAAAACAGCACGTTTTTTAGACCGCTGGTAGTCTTTTAAAAATTAATCGAAGTCACCGCGTGACAATCCACACGTGTTTAACAATCGAATCATGTGCTTCGCGTTTATGTTTGGTCTGCGAGAAATTGATCCACGCGTTTGGTGTTAGAAACGCGTCGTTTTTTGAAAGAGAGACGTTTTAAACGATTATCGTCCATTTTTGATCCACGTGTTTTCAAACGCCAATAAAGCAAAGCCAGCATCTCACAAGTGTTCGAGGACTATTTTCAAAAAAGTTCACGCGTGTTTTCGAACGCCGCCATCTTGTCGGTCGCAACTCCGAATTTAAAAACCAGCACGTGTTTTGACCGTTAAATAAATCACACGCGCCGTATGTTGAAAAGCTTCGTTTTGTTTTACGCGATTTTTGAAACAAAATAGTTACTGAAACCTCAGAATTAGATAATACCTAAGCTATTTAAGGTCTAAGGTATTTTAGTAAGCAATTCGGGAGTGAAATAATATTATTGACTTGGCTTTAATGCGACGTCATTTATTTTGGTTTTAAATAACCTAAAGTTTAAATATGCTCGAAATGGCTTTAGACATATTTGATGATTGCATATTGTGAACTTCTGCAAAAAACGGCGTGGTGGTTATTTGTCAGTTAATTCTTTAACAAATTTTCCTTTAGTAAATGCAGCTCGCATAGCACGCCAATAAATTGTGTGACCTAAGATTTAAATTTGATCGACATGTTTAAATATATTTTAGATTCATTTGAATAATTTGAAATCGGCGTAATTTTTACACGTTCGAGTTTTCAAAGGCCATCGACCGCATGGCAAAAGATAAACAGTCGGGTGCAAGCAGGTACTTTTTCTAGGGTCAATTTATGACAGGGCTGACATTTGGAGACCTTCATAATGTTAAGGGTCCGCTTTATTACCGGGTAAGCAATTATTACCGGGTAGCGGGAGGAACGATTGTATGTTGGGTTCCTTTGGAGACAATAGCTCTTGTCTGAAGGTCTGAAAAATGCACTGTTAGGCATAAACCTTTTTTTTAATAGGCAAATAATTTGTTTCAAATATCGGAAAGTACCTACGTAGGCTGTGCAGCGTGGAGATATTTTTAGTAGGTATTTAACGATATTAACTTCCTTTTATGAAATAGTGGCAGATAGATGCGATAATTTTTAGAACAGCAGAGTTAGTTTGAAGGAGAAATTAACGTACCATCCGGTCGTTTTTGATATGAGCTGATTGATTCTGGGAGAAATTAATCAGTCTCAGATTGTGTTTGGATCGTGTTTTAGCGCCATTTTTGTTGAAAAACCACGTGAACAAATAATATCTAATTGCTGTTTAGTAGGTTGGGTGAGCCCATGTTAGGTTGCTCGGAAACAAACTGATGGTTTCGAATGGTAAAATAATATTTACCTATTTAAAAACAGATTTTTAACAGTTTAAATAACGACAGCAATAAAATTTTTTTAATCGAGTTCAATTCTCGTGATTTACAAGTGAGATATAATTTGTAGTGTTCAATGATACGGCCTTCCTTGTAGGATATAAATACCTACCAGTTCGAATCTGGAATAATAATAATGCCACGCACTCCGACGTAATCACATTACTTTAACCCTTCGAATAATAAGAAAATAATTTTCTGTCAACTTTTGCCTGTCAAAGTTTGCGCGCAAAATTTCTGGTTCTTCCCATGCATTTTAAATGTTCCTATTTATTAGTTTTTTTTAACGCTTTTGCAAAAATAAAAATTGTTCTAAAATTTAGATAAAATAATCTTTCCAGTATGTTTATTAGAAATCAACATTTTTGTTTATAAATATAAAAATTTTAATATTGGAAATGTAAATTGGCTAAAAAATGCATACCTGCGAATATTTGAATTAAAGTAATTAAAATAGAATAAACTTCAAATTTTAAATTCAGATTCCTTTTCTAAACAAATTTTGTAATAAAACTGTCACCTCACTTTTTATCACTTTCATACAATTTTATTTTAAAACTAAATGTGGGTTACGTCACAAATAGGCGCAAAATCAAACCGTCACTTTTGATCGGGTTTGTAAAATATCTGAACATTCTAGATCATATTATTCTAAGACAATGAGAAGCATTATTTATTTCCGTTTCTAACATAAAAGAAATCACAAATATTCGCATTACAGCAAGAGAGATATCTAACTTTTAATAATGCACGGTCGCTCTGGGACAATCTGGGTCTCCTGTTATTATAACGGCATATGATGTTTTGGGACAACTTGGGTCTCCTGTGATTAAACGGGTTAAAATTCAGTCGCGGGTTCGATTCCTTGCGAAATCATATATCTCCGTAACCACGCCGATCTCTCTATCGAAGGGTAGAAACCTATTAACGATTAGAAAAATATGTTTGTGACTATGACATCTTAGGGGATGCTGTGTGGAGGGCCCTTTAAGGAAAGGAAGGAGAGGAAGGAAAGAGGTATGAGGGGCGGATAGAAATATGGTGGTCAGTATCCAGGAGTGACAGCACTTGTAGCGAATAAAGCGATACCAAACATGGCGAATCCCTTAAGAGGATTATTTATAACTGAGGCGCTGGTTATACAATAGATAGTTCAGCGGCAGCGATACCCATGCCCGCAACCTCAAATTGATACGACAACGAAGTCTATGAAAACGGAAGTACGATAGCTTTTTTTTATAGATGAATATAATCGGTATCTGTTAATATGAATGTATAGGTATTACTATTAATTAATTATTTTACAGAGAAGAGATGTGGATTCGATTATCTATTACGTTGGACTTTCGAGATTTTTCTCAGGATATAACAAGTGTCTAGATTTATTCAACTAACGGTGTAGATTGATTGCATAGAAATCAATGGATGTTAATTGAAATTAATGTTATTATTTGAAATAATGAGGATAAGGAGTGAACTAATTTACAGGTATTTGATAAGTTGATGCAAGAAGAGCAAGATGGAATTCAACTAGAATGTTGGCCCATACCAATTAGAAATTTTTTGAAAGAAAATCAAGATGGAATCCATCTAGGATTAGCCATTAGCCAAGTGGAAAATTCTCCTAATAATTTTTAAATTTATTTGTGTGAGTAGAGTTTCGCGCTAAGCGACGGACGTGAATCATGTTTTGATTGATTAATCATTTAAATGGTTTCGTAGGAACCGGACAAATCAACGTATTGTGAAAATAAGATATGAATTGACACTACACATACTTACACTCATCGCGCTGTTTTCGAAAGGACGCTTTCGGGACAGTGCATACATTACATCACAATTGCTTCGGAGTAATTAACCGAATGCGATAACCACACTCCACATTTTTATTATACGACTATATCATGCAATATTTGTATTGTATTTTATAGTAACAATTACCTAATATTATGAACATTGCAGTACTCTGGTGAGAGTAACGCGGGTCATTGATACCCTCGTTATTTTGATTTGAGTTTGTCTTGTTTAACTCGTACAAAAACAAGATGGCGCCCCGTGGCATAGCCCGCGTAAATGAAGTGGAAAAGGGATACTATTTTATGATATCTTTCATTATTATTATTGTTGTCATCATTAAAAAAATTACTAAAATGCGCTGACTAGGTACAATAACTTTAAACATTGCCTTAAAACGCAATAAATCGACGACAATTATATTACAGTGAATGTGATAAAACTTGAGGTATTATTAATGTGTGTCTAAAGAAATCTTGGAGTCCACCCGTTTCTGATGACAATCTGAGGTATTATTAATGTGTGTCTAAAGAAATCTTGGAGTCCACCCGTTTCTGATGACAATCTGAGGTATTATTAATGTGTGTCTAAAGAAATCTTGGAGTCCACCCGTTTCTGATGACAATCTGAGGTATTATTAATGTGTGTCTAAAGAAATCTTGGAGTCCACCCGTTTCTGCTGACAGTTTAATTTTAAGGGGGATCACTACGGTGTTCCAATTGTTTTTTTCAGCTGTTGTCCTGATTATACCTACGTCGGAATCTTATAAGATTTCTGACACTATGTGGGTCACTAAAGGACTTTGATTTTTGTTGTCTGTTTTTTTATCTGTTTTGTTTTAATATGTCGTTAACCAGTGATCCGTACTGTTAAAAAGTGGACACTGACTTCACTGAGCCACTACCCGTTCTTTAAAAGAGGGTTGATTGTGCTTTGTGTTCTACGACATACGCCAATGCATACATCACGACATCTAATGTGGAGTTACCTTACGCTTTGATCTCTTGTTGCTTATACAACTACTGTTCAGATAATTTTGTTTGCTCTATGGGCCTTGATGCCTAAGTGTTTGTACTTTTCTAATAATTTTGTAATTTTATTTCATGTTGACACTTCTCTTCTGCTGAGGATCCCGACTATTCCTCTAGACGCCCTGATGGACATTACACACTGACTTGCGCTGCCTAGAAAACTGCGTGCCACGAAGTTCCTGCCAGGCCACTTCGAAGCGTTGATTTTGCTGTCTATTTGATACTTTATGTAAATTGTGAACTATATAACTTATTGTAAACTGTCCAACTTTTTGCCTAGGTTTTTAATGCTGAATCTCTATGTGAACGATTTTTTTTTGTAAAGTTTATTGAGGGAATTCTTTGAAGGGTTTAGATTCAAAAAACCTTCGTTACAACGGCGGTTTTTTCCTGGTGTTTTCGGGGATGTGTTATGAAGTACTTTCTTGAATTATAACTTCCCACCCCTATATGATTATTTCCGTCATCAGGTACTAAATATTTAATACTAGTTGTCAACAGCTGGCAACTTCGGCTAGATCTTTTTGATTGGTCAAGAATTCGCCGTGGGAGGGGGGAAGCAAGCAGCCAGGGGGCTGCAGCCCGCCACTTGCCGGCGCTTCTGGTTTTAACTGTGCTATGGGTCGGTCCTTTGCTTCTCAGCCGGGGCCGCCTAGACCCTTTTTTTGTTTCCAACATTTGGTTGGGACACGTAATTTAAAATATAGTTAAATTTGATATTCAAATCAACTCAGTGGTGATCCCGATGCTGCCCGTGACATTGTAACGTACGTAATATTATATAATTATGTGTTATCATTCAACCCTTTTATTATATTTTAAAATCATTAACCTTGAGTTCACAAAGAGATTAAAAGCTTTTCCTAGAAGCGTCGAGTCATTAATAAATTCACCAATTATTTAAAAGCGACAAGAGATCTTTTTAATTTATCAAAACCCTATCTATAATTATTCTAACAATAAAGCGACAGTCGTTTTGAATCAAATCCAAACGAACTGAAAACACGATATCCCTGAGAGACGCTAGCCGAGGTTTGTATTATAATTTGGTTTTTGTAAGTATTTAAATGCAACCATTTTTTGTCTTGAACATTGTGGCATTATTTACTATTAAATTGTACCTGTTCGTAACAAGGCGGTTCGAGCCCGTCGTTATGTAACAACAGTTAAGGCCCACCTTATATTTAAATACTAGCAGACCCGGCCACACGTTGCTGTGGCTAACGAAACACAACGCCATTACCCAACCTTTATAAAATCCACACCACCCGCTTGCCAACTGCCCGCTGCCGGCTGCCCACTGCCCGCTGCCCAAATTGAATATTTGAATTTCTCGACTTTTCTCTACTATAATAAGCATGTTTTTATACATATAAACCTTTCTCTTGAATCACTCTATCTATTGGTGAAAACCGCATGAATATCCGTTGCGTAGTTTAAAAGATCTATGCGCACATACATTTTGAGCGTCTTCATCAAATAAAATAATTAAAATCAAATACCTACTTACTCTAGGACATCTACTTTCCAATTTCTTCCTTAGAACGAATTTCAAAAGTGACTACAGTACGGCCCGCCAGCCGTTTTAAATCACACAAAAATATGTTTTCTTTAAATTTCTCGGCTTTTCTCTAATATAATTTACATGTATTATACCTACATATAAACATTCCTCTTCAATCACTCTATCTATTGTGAAAACCGTTTCAAAATCCGTTGCGTAGTTTAAAAGATTAACGCGCACATACATTTTGAGCGACTTCATTTTATACTATGTAATGATAATGATGAAGTATAAAATAAAGGAATATTACTCTTTATTACTAAAATAATTATGGGGTACGGGTGAGTGAATTATTACCTTAAAATTTTATGATTTTTTTTCCTAAAAAAACTAAATTACGAACGCTGTAAAATAGTTCGTTACGTAACGGTTTACACCATTAGTCTTTATTTTGGGTTCAATCAATTTGAAAGTTTGACATGTATTTATAGTAGTTCAACAATAGCAAAACAGTGTAATAAAGTTTGACGAAAACTTTACGGGTTCACTGAGGAACAGGCTACACATGTGTCAGTTCTCCCAAAGGTAACCCAATAGTTCCCTTAACCCTTCGTTTAATCAAAAGGGTTTCAACGAGTATTTTCTCCAGGGTTAGCTGAACTCGTACCTCGAAGAGTCTTTTGGGCTGGTTCCGCCGTAGAAATAGCGCGGTAGCCCCCGGGAATCAACTTGCTCTCTACCACCAAATGTGACCCTTTATCAGTCATCATAGTTGTAACACCCCTTCCAGGGATCACATGCTATATAATTATTATAACGCGTGTAGATTTTTCGCCTTCTGAAGGCATTATCACTCTGTTGTTAGGCCACTTACACACATTTATATTATTTTTGAAGTGAAAACTTATTTAGCACCGTTGTGATTTGAAACTCGATGAAACAAAAAATAGCGACACTAAAAAGAGAAAAACACACACATCTTTAAGATTTTAATGAGATAGAATAATCGGTGTCCTCTTTGTGCTGCACTTCGTAGCCTCCCCACTCTTGACTACTTTAGTTTTCTGAAGGTTTCATTTCTACCACATGTGAACCGCGTACTTGTATTTTGAAGTGAAAACTTCTAGCACCATTGTGATTTGAAACTCGAGGAAACGAGCGACACTAAAAATACACGACACTATAAACACCGTGACACGAGAATTTTATATATTAGATAAACAATAAAATAGGTAGAAATAGTTTGCAGACACGGCTTTTGAAGTTTGCCTAGTTCAAATTATTGTCAAATACTTTCCATGCCGTTTAACATTTGTTACTATGAGTATTATATAAATGATGTATTAGTATAGTTGGAATGAATTATACCTACATTACATACATATATATAGTGTTACGACGGGTTTTTTCAAAGAATTTGAACAATTTGAAGTTTCAAGTTCTGAGAAACTTCTATTCTAGTTCCACGATTATTTCATTGTTATGAAGCACCTGGCCTGTAATAATAAATGTCAGAACGCAGAGCTTGAAAATTAACTTGAAAATTTGATGAATTTTTCAAATTTTTTAAACAACCCGTCTATAATATCAGACTAGACGTTCGTTGACGTAAATGTTGATTTACGCAAGAGTTCAAAACAATCAAATTTAGAGTTAAATAATTATAAATAAAAGGTTAGGTCGTTCATTTTTTGTATATTTTCTAAAGTTGGAATATTTAAAATTTTCATTAGCGATAAGTAATTTATGAGCTTTAAAGGGATGCTGAGTTTAAAATTGAAAATGTGTTTTAAATTTTAAACTAAGCATCCTAATTAGGTAGGGTTGAGAAATAATTAATAAATAATGTCACTTAACTTAAAAATTTACATGGTTCACTATTAAATGGCACAATCCGTAAAAACTTAGTATAGGTACAGGGTGTCCGGGGGTTAAGTGCAATAACTTCGGGAGGTGATTCTACATTATGATAGGAGTAAAAGAGATAATTAAATTTTTCTGAAATTCCAACTTTTTTTCCCATACAAAACGACATACCTACTAAAAATCCTTAGAGTAAGGTTAAAATTACTCGAGCAAGTTGCTGTTAGCTTGCCGGGTGCGATTGTTGCAATGTTGTTTGTTAATAATAATGCTGCCCGCACACGCCGGTCTAATTTTATCTTTTTACTACAAAACTACCCCTAAAAGTTAAAATTTCGTAAAAAGTTATTTATTTTTCTTACTTATACTATCATGTAGAATCACCTCCCGAAGTTAATGCACTTTACCCCCGGAGACCTTGAATATTTAATAATTTTTGTACAGAATAAATTTTTGGCATTTTTCACCAGCATTTGGTTCCTTGGAACGGGCAATCTGCCTAGCTAGGAACTAATATAGACAAACAAGACATAATTACACTTGTACACATTTTAATATTTACAGTTATTTTGAGATATAATTATTATTATGTTATTTTTGCTTCTGCGTATCTTATATAATAAAAAATAAAAAAAATCTTTCTACATTTTATACATACATACATTTTGTAGAAGGGTGACAACCAATAGGAAATTACTTTTAATTAGGCTTTTAACTTTACTAGGAATATGTACGTGTACACAAAATTTTTTTATGATTTGTAACTATCCAAAGCTTTTAATTGCTCTTAATAAAAATCCCAACGTTTTCATATCCTTATTTATACAAATTGTTGAAAGTGGGCAATGAAAATGAGTGTATTTTTCCATTATTATCAACACGAGTACTTCCAAAGAAAAGTGCAAATGTTGACTTTTCCTCAACCATATTTAATGACAATCGCGAAACGATTTCTCACGCCCAGCTTAGCTTTCACGATTCCCGGTTTATAAAGATTATCTAGGAAGACTTATTCCTTTCTTCCGAAAAATAATTTGTTACGCAGCCTCATTGAAATAGAAAATTCTTGGAGATACTTGAACGTGTTTTTCTCGCTAAAAACATTGTGACAAAAATATTCGTAGAAAAGCCACGCTACGTGCCTTCTAGCGAGAAGATTAGTTTTTGATTGCAACCTGAGCGAGTAAAGCGATGACACGTTGAGTAAAGTCAATATAAAGTAAAATTCTACGAAGGGACAATATAAATCTTTACACAAGATTGCCGACAATTAAAACAAACTATGCGTTAATTTACCAGATTATGCACAAATGCTTTAAATGCATTATACGATGTACATTTTTTCATGGATACCGCAGTCCTTATGTGTGGTGTCTTGGATCGGGTATTAATAACATCTGTTAATGTTACAATGTTTATTGATTGCCAGGTTAATATGGAGAGAGCGCTCAACAGCGGGTACATCCCTTTTATACAATCCCATACTCGCTGTCTCGCTCACATGCCGTCACACTCATACACATACGTCACACCCCCACACTTAAAACCTAATTACATATACATATTTCTTTTTTGACAAATTTATACAAAACAATAATATCTAAATATTTCCATTCCATAGTATATGTAATTATTCTTGCTCTTCACGTGTAGCGTGGGCGTTGACCTCGAGGGCGTAACCTCCCCTCCCATGGTGTAGGTGACCTGCAAAAATTAGAGGAATTAGGAAATTTGGTCATGTCCACATCCGAGAGTGGACCCAGGTCCAGCAAATCATCAGACCTGTCACACTCCCCCCACCTAACCTTCCTCTCTGAAATCTGATCATGGTGGCGTTTCCAATTAAAAAAATAAAAATAGTTAAAATTTGTCCCGTAGACATAATTTTAACTAAATAAATCCTATTCCCCAATCTTTTAAAAAAATTTCCTAAAATCCATTTATTATCGTTACTCCTTAAATCCCTGGTTAAAACTTTAGAACCAACCTCAAAGTACTTTTTAAATTTTCTTCCTCTATAATACTTTTTCTGTTTACGCTGGCTCAATAACATTTTGTTTTTAACCGTATTGTCAATTTCTTTAAAACCTTGACTACCGACATTATCCACCATTGGAATAATCGTATTAAAAACTTTACACGGAGTAGGTAAACATTCCATGCATCGAGCACACTGTTTCACAGTTGCTTCTATATCATTGTTCATTCCGAGCCAAAAAAAATAATTTCGAGCAAGACTTTTTGATTTTACAATGCCTAAATGCGATTGATGTATAACATTCAATATAATTTCCCTTAATTCCCTTGGAACTACAAATTTATTATTATAAAATAAACATGAATTATAAATCGATAATTTATTCCTAAAATACCAGAATTTCAATAAATCGTCCTTTAAAAACTTTTTATCCGGCCAACCATTAGCTACGAACTCGATAATGCTCGCTATATTTACATCATTAATCGAAAACTGTTTCATTGTTTCCGCATTTAATGTTGTTTCTGACTCGATTATATTCACAAACTCTGACTCAACCGTATTCACGTTTAAACTATCCATATAATTTAAAAAATAATCACTACCGTCAATATCGTCGCTACAAACGTCTAAATTATTCTTATTTTTAATCGGCATTTGTGATAAGAAATCCGCTTTGTTATCACCCGATTTAATATGTTCTATACTTTAGTCAAAAGTCTGGAGTATTAGAGCGTACCTCTGTAGACGGTTAGCGACCAACACAGGTACTTGCTTATCCGTGTTCAAAATGTGCACTAACGATTTATTGTCGCAAGCCAAAACAAATTTATTGCCGTATAAGTACTGAAAGAATTTCTTCAACCCAAAAATTATAGCACACGCTTCCTTATCTAAAATAGAGTACTTTAATTCTGTTTCTGACAATAATCGGCTAGCAAATGCGATAGGTCTCTCTAAACCATTATCATACACATGGCAAATCACCGCTGCTAACGCTTTGTCAGATGCGTCTGAAATAAGCTTAATTGGTAAATTTGGATCAAAATGCACTAAAATATTATCTGACGTCAGCAGTTTCTTAACTCGCTCAAACGCAATATTACATTCCTCAGACCACACATATTTTACCCCCCTTTTTAACAAGTTATACAATGGAGACAAAATACCTGAAATATTATGAACAAAAGTTCTATAGTAAGAAATAACCCCGAGTAAACTCCTAAGTTCCGAAACATTTTTCGGTATTGCCATTTGAGTAATTGCACAGATTTTATTTTCTAAGGGCATAACTCCTTTCCGCGAAATTCTAAAACCTAAATATTCTGTCTCTGTTACTAGAAAAGAACACTTATTTTCATTAATAGTTAAACCACAATCACTTAACTTGCTAAGTACAGATTCACAAATAGAAAATAATTCCTCTTCAGAATTTCCAAACAACAAAATATCATCTAAAAATATACGAACGTTATGAAGTCTACCGACTACCGTCTGAATAACTTGCATAAATATAGCCGGGCTTGTGCTCAACCCGAAAGGCAATACTTTATACGCATATAATCCTACATGAGTACTTATCACACATAATTTTCTCGACTTCTCGTTCAACGAAATCTGACCAAATGCGTTACGCAGATCTATTTTCGCAAAAAATTTCGCACCATTTAAAGATGAAATTAAATCTTCTATACGAGGCAATGGATATTTCAACTTCGCTAACGTAGGGTTTAATGTGGTTTTAAAATCGGTACAAATTCTAATTGAACCGTCTTTCTTTTTTACAACAACAATCAGACTAGCCACATCACTTATTTCTACCTTTTCAATTATATCTTCACGTAACATCTTATTTAATTCCTCCTCTACCTTTCCACGTAAACTAAAAGGTAACGGTCTCGGATTCACAAACTTTGGCCTGAACTCCGAAATAACTTCGATGTTAGCTTCATAACCTATAAGCCTACCCGATATTTCTGAAAACAAATGAGCATATTTTTTCTTTAAACTCTCACGAAAATTCAATTGATTATCACAACTAGTCTCACTGGTATTTACCGAATTTATTCCACTTAATGCGATACCGAAAACTTGTAAAAATTTTCTACCAACAATCGTAGAATTACCGTTTTTAATTATTATAAACTGCGTATCCACACTTTTATTTAAAAATAACACACTTAAATTAACTTTACCTATAATATTTAACCATTTCCCGTCATATCCTGACAATTGAATATCGAATCTTTCCAATTCATAGGAAACAAAATCTTTTAAATATAATTCGTAAGGAATTGCATTAATTTCAGCGCCGGTGTCAACAATCGCTCGTAGAACAGTGTTACCAATAATGAGATCTACGAATATCGGTTCCGGCCCCGTGCCGTCATGCAACATAAAAACCGAATTCAATCGTTTTTTTGTATTACCTACATTAATTTTACTGCTTCTACATAAATTACTAGGATGACCCGATTTATTGCATCGATTACAAAAAATATTCTTCCAGCAATCTTTTTGCAAATGATTCGTTTTTCCGCACAAAAAACATTTTTTTTAATGCAATATTTACTGGCGTCTTACTACGCACTGCACTTTTAAATCTTATCGGACTATCCGACCTGGATTTACGGACAACATTACTATCCTTATGCACAACATTTAAATTCGTATCAACTTTCTTAAAATTAACAACATGTTCCCATGAAGCTGCTAACTGTATGCATTCCGAAAAAGAAGTATTTACCCCCTCAACGAACAACTTATGTTTCAATTTTTCATTGAAAATTCCAATAATGAATATGTCTTTTAAACAAGGCTCCAACCTCAATTCAAAATTGCACGTCAAACTCAGTCCTCTCAATCTAGCAGCGTAATCTTTAATAGATTCGCTAGCTAGCTGTTTACACTTATAAAACAACTCACGCGACTCGAAAATATTTTGAATAGGTTTGCAATGTGAATCAAATAATTTACATAAATCATCAAAAGAACAAACAGAAACCTTTTTAGGGAAACACAAATCACATAATAAAGAGAAAGTTTCTTCGGTGAGGCAACTCAGCAAAAATGCTCTTTTGCGTTCTTGTGACTCAACTATGTCATCATGTAAAATGAGGACCTGATCCAGTCGTTCCTTGAACACTGACCAGTTTCCCGTTCTGCAACAGAACATCCCCAAATTTTTACAAACACCCTCCATTGGGGGAAGAGCTGAAACAAAATAATCAAGACTACTTATCTCAGCACTTCCAAGAAGGCTACACTCCGAGGTCCACGTTCCACGTTCCACGTGCACGCCACTCAGAGCCGTAGATCACCGTCCCCGTCTGGCTCCGTCTCCCGACAGCTGCGGATCCAATCCCTTCTCCGAGGTCTTCCTTCCCAGACTGCAGCGACGGAAACCCCGTCCCGGTTTCCGGCTAATACACTCGATGATGATCTTGACCTTGATCCTTGATCCTTGTACCCCGTCACACGGTGTACCCTTGCGTATCCTTGACACGATCCTTGTACCCCGTTACACGGTGTACCCAACGACAATAATATTGCAAATTTGTCGTACCCACACACGCGTATCTGCGTGTGGCTGCTCCAATTTCTTCTTAACGCGATCGCTCCTGCGATCGGCCAATTTCCTGACAATCCTTCAGATTCCGATGGAATCTACCGCGTAGATTCTTCCGTAATTTTGTAAAAAAAACGAACAAACGGCTGCGCCAACTGTGGTGTTGGCGGGTAGAAAATAATATCAAGATGTTACGATGTTTATTGATTGCCAGGTTAAAATGGAGAGAGCGCTCAACAGCGGGTACATCCCTTTTATACAATCCCATACTCGCTGTCTCGCTCACATGCCGTCACACTCATACACATACGTCACATTATGGTATCCCTAATTGGGGTATGTTGTGTGACTAAAGATATGAGAAAGGGGAGAGGCAGGTGGGGAAATACCTGGGAACTCAGACCTGGTCACCAAACATGATATTAATGCCGTTTAATGCATAGTTTTATGTGACCAGGGCGTCACTGACGAGCTTATTTGTTATTTGAAAACTTTGGTGCCACTCTAAATGATTTTTGTCGGTGATTATAAATTAAATACTTCTTAATCACGGACACTACCGAAAATTTGTTCCGATTTGATTTGACTTTTTATGTAATGTACGTAGATGCTTCTTTGTTATTTTTCTGTAGTATATTTTTCTTTTCGTATTTAGTGTTTTGTGTAATTGGTGGACAAGTACAATATAAAATAAATAAATTTGTGGTAATAAATAGGTAAAAATAAACCGTGAGATTGAAATTCAGTTCCTTAAAAGTATGCGCGTAGAAGGTACATTTTGTATTTTACAGTACACACAGGAGGGCCTGAGAAATAATTTCATCACAGCCTCTGAAATCTTTGTGCAAGAAAATAAAATAGATAAGCAACTGAAAATATGGTAGAGACTTTCAAACATAAAAACAAGTTTATTTTGGTCTGTGGGGACTAATTTTGTCTATTATTTCAATGGAAAGATCCCATCTAATGAGTCATGATCATAAAATAGACCCAAAGAGATATAACACTATCATCTTCGTCCTGCTCCACATTTATAAAGATATTTATGGCTTTTCTTCTGGATTATCTCATTAAGTTGCCAGGGCCGAAATTAATTAATTTGTAAACTACGTTCTATCAAAAAATTGAATGAATGATGGTTCAGTTAGCACATACATGACTTACCCCTATATATTAGGTCCTTACATATGAAATTGGCGTTTTGTATGGGATGAACATAAAGTCGATTTTTTTAAAATATAATATATTTATTTAATCTAAGTATGTACCATTGCTATCTATGCACTTTTGCCATCTCATAGGTAGTTCATCGATCCCTTTACTAAAAAAACCATTCGGACGGGAATCAATAAAATCTTTGAAGGCAGTTTGGACTGCCCCATCGGAGTTAAATTTTTTCCCTTGCAAGAAGTTATCCAAATTTCGAAAAAAATGGTCATCTGTTGGGACAAGATAAGGAGAGTACGGTGGATGTCTTAGACATTCCAATTGAAGCTCCTCTAATTTGGTAGCCGTCTGTTGTGCAGTGTGTGGTCTAGCGTTCTAACGCGCGTTTGTTGATTTGCTTCACTCAATTCGTGATTTTGAATTCCAATTTCAAACTTTTTCACCTTCCCAATTTGCTTCAAGTGGATTAAAACAGTTTTATCACTAACACCGTAGCCTGCAGCTAACTCGTTCCTGGTTTGCGATGGATCCGCTTCCATAATAGCCTTCAATTCTTCATTATCAACTTTGGTCTCCGGCCGTCCACGGGGCTTGTTCTGCAGGTTGAAATTTCCAGAACGAAAACGTTGGAACCAAAAACGCGCTGTGTTTTCTTTTGCGGCACCGTCGCCATACACATCATTAATCCTTCGAGCCGTTTCTGCAGCACTGGTGCCACGGTGGAACTCGTACTCGTAAATAACGCGATACTTCAAGTTTTCCATTTTGTAAACTAAGTGACGCAAAGAAAAAAAACAATTAAGCAAAAAACAAATGAATTATAATTTTCGAAACACAAATACATGAGAAAATAGCTGTATAAATTTGAAGTTGGAATTCCTAACCAAAGAGAAGATATTTGAGATCAAAGTTGCCAGTACGGCAAAACGCCAATTTCATATGTAAGGACCTAATACATAAATGTATTTTTGATTATTTTATTTTAATGACGATATAAGGTAAAGTAGAATTACAAAATAAGTAAAAATACAAAGTAAAGTGGTTTGTTTACAGTCCTCCTCACTAGGTATTCCTGTTCCGAGGCGGACTGTATGTTGCTGAATGGGTGTTGATTTTTATTTCCTCATCTTGACTCATCTTCTAGTTTCTTGATTTTCACAAAATAAACAAATAAATAGAATAAAAGTACTCATGTTTGTTGTCTGCAGGTTGTATTGGGGTTACTTCATAATTTTAGTGATTTCCTCATCTTCCTGTTTACTAAACCATAATTTGATGTTATGGTTATTTCCTTTTGGGGTATTATGCCGTGTTGCGCTACCTCCTCCTTTAGCCAACGTTTCGGACAGCGTTACAGTGTCCATCATCAGGGCAGATGTGTGACACTTCACATCTGCCCTGATGATGGACATTGTAACGCTGTCCGAAACGTTGGCTAAAGGAGGAGGTAGCGCAACACGGCATAATGCCCCAAAAGGAAATAACCATAAAATTTTTGGCCGTGAAAATCTAAAATCATACCCATAATTTGATGTATTTTTTAAACATTTGTATCTCCATGGTGTTCTTAATTTCAATTGGAAGGGCATTATATAATTTTGTGGCATGGAAATTACGGTTTTTCTGGCCAAAAGATGTATTTAATTGCGGGATGTTCAGTAGTTTTGATGAGTTGATGATTTCCTTTGATGGAGTTTTTATGGGTACTTTCAGGATTATTTTTATTATTGCCTTTTGCGATTTAGCTAGCTGCTTGATGTGAATGTTTCAGGCAGTTCCCCATCCTATAATCCCATATTCTATGCGTGATTGGCAAAGAGCATAGTAGACTGTACATAGATCAGTTTTATTAAGTATATTGCGTGTGTTTCTAAAGAAGTACATGAGTTTTGTAAGTTTCTTTGTAATGCTATTTATGTGATTTCAATGCCGAGATATTTTAGGTTTTTAGAATGTGTTATGGTGGGCATCAGCAAAACTAATGATTTTGTCCTTTGGTGTGTAGGTTGCAGATATCATTTATATATTTCAAAAATAATAAAGGTCCTAAGACACTTCCTTGCTGTACACAGTAATTAATTGGGAGAGGCTTACTTTTACGGTTTTTAATTTTAACACACTGTGAACGTTCTGACATGTAGCTTATTAGCACATTTAAAGTTGTGTTTGACATCCCAATTTTTTTAGTTTCTTGAAAAGGATTTTATGGTCTATCGTATCAAATGCCTTATGCAGGTCTATAAAAATTGCCATAGATTTATATCCCTTGTCTAAGCTTTTTGTGATCGTATTTATGATAT
The DNA here is from genome assembly GCA_917880885.1 of Limnephilus marmoratus. Classification (NCBI taxonomy): domain Eukaryota; kingdom Metazoa; phylum Arthropoda; class Insecta; order Trichoptera; family Limnephilidae; genus Limnephilus; species Limnephilus marmoratus. The sequence continues at coordinate 17,948,294 of OU862921.1, read as the reverse complement.
TGTCTATGGCGTCGGCAGTACTCAAGTTTTGTCTAAAGCCGTACTGGGATTTCGATTAGGTTATTTTCTTCTAGGTACCTTATAAGTTGTTTTTTTAGTACTTTTTCCAATATTTTAGAAAATGTACTTAGAAGGCTTATCGGTCGATAGTTATTGATATCATTTTTACAGCCTCGTTTATATATATGTATAACAGTAGCTTCTTTAAGGGACATGGGAAATATACTTTTAGTTATAGGAAGATTGATAAGGTGAGTCAGTGGGAAAGTAATTTCTTCACTGAGATGTTTTATTGTATTTGTTGAGATTACTTCATCGCCTGATGAAACATTTGGTTTTAAGGAAGTAATTATATTTTTGATTTCGTCAACGGTTATTTGTTTGAAATCAAGTTCCCCTTCCAGATTGCGAGCTTCATTTGGTTCAACTGCATCATTAATACAGTGTTATTTGTTTTGCTAAGTTTGATCCAATATTTGTAAAAAGGTGTAGCAATTGAACGTGCTACGTAAACACAGTTAAAAGAAAGCTCTAGAATCATCGGTTGATAGTTTTTTTATGTGCCATTCAAATTTTTACAATGTTATCAACATATGGAGTGTGACAGTTAAAAAATAATAAACAGTACAATTTGTTTCAGCTTGCTGTTCAAAAGAATTGGAATTTGAATTGCTTGAATTTGAATTCTTAAGTAAGTACTTCTCACAGCGCGGGTAGCTACAGTACTCCCTCCCCAGACAACGCAGACATGGCTGCGGTGGAAAGAGGAATAGTCAGATACCGAGGTGATCGGGAAATCGAACCCGCCTTCCAGAACGAGTGGTTGTGTGTGTCCGATCCTTACTGCCATCGAACAACGGAAGGGTTGGTTGTGATGTGGCGGCTGGTGACTCTGATGCGGTTTGCGAGTGTGATGTGAAACTCTCAAGATCTTGAGCAACGTATGCTGGTTTGAGGCGGTCGATGCTCACGGTGATTTCCTTCCCTTTTACCAGTATGGTATATGTTCGTTCGTGCCGACGAACGACTTTATGAGGGCCACTGTAGGGTTGTTGAAGCGGGCTCTTGACTGTGTCGTCCCTCAGAAAGACGTGAGAAGCTGTGGGAAGATTTTTGAAGACGAAACGATGTCCATAACCATAGCGGGTACCTTCAACTGGTCTCAGCTCGTTGAAATGTTTCCGTAGTTCCTTGAGGAAGCTTTCGGTGTCGTCGTTAACATTAGGTCGTGCTGTACATAGAAATTCGCCGGGTAAGCGGAGCGGCTCGCCGTATACTAGCTCGGCTGAGGTTGTCGCGAGGTCATCTCTCCAAGCTGCTCTGATTCCCATGAGTACGGTGGGAAGTGTTTCCGTCCAACGGTTATTCTGATGGCACTTGATCGCTGCTTTCAGTTGACGATGAAATCGTTCCACCATGCCATTTGCTGCGGGGTGGTATGCAGTTGTATGGATTTGCGTCGTGCCTGCCAGGAAATTCAACTGCCTGAACAGCCTCGACTCAAATTGTCTCCCTTGGTCCGTAGTAATGCGGAGTGGAGTGCCGAATCTTGTTATCCAGCCTTTGTAGAAAGCACGCGCCACTGTTTCAGCCTCTTGGTCTGGGATCGGGAATGCCTCTGGCCATCTCGTGAATCTGTCTACGCACGTGAGACAGTATTGGCATCCTTCTGAAGAAGGCATGACGATTATGTCGATGTGGACGTGCTCGAATCTAGCGGAGGGTCTGGGAAAAGCTCCCAGGGGTGCTGACACGTGCCGTGTAATCTTGCTTCGTTGGCATTGAAGGCAATTGCGTGCGAGCTTAATAGTCTCAGCTTTAATGGCCGGCCAGACATAACGTTGAGTTATGAGCTTAACCGTGGCCTTAATTCCAGGGTGAGCCAGCTGATGGACCGCATTGAATGCCGCAGGTCTGAACTTCTTCGTGACGAAGGGTCTGGCTATGGTAGTTGAGACGTCACAGTAGAGATGCGCGTCAGTACCCGGAATATTAATCTTTTTAAGTTGTAGGCTAGAACTTCCTTGCAAGTGTTGTTCCAGTTCAGGGTCGCACATATGGTCAGCTGCCAGCGCTGCGTAGTCCAGAGGAGTATCTATCGTCTCGACCCTGGAGAGAGCATCCGCGACGATGTTGTCTTTTCCAGAGACGTGTCGGATGTCAGTTGTGAACTGGCTGATATAGTCCAGATGGCGGAATTGCCTTGGTGAGCATTTGTCTGCTTTTTGTTGGAAGGCGAACGTGATAGGCTTATGGTCTGTAAATATGGTGAACGATCTGCCTTCCACCATGTGGCGAAAGTATTTCACAGCGGGATAGATGGCTAGTAGTTCTCTGTCGTATGCGCCATATTTCTTTTCAGCTGCCGAAAACTTCTTCGAAAAGAATGCTAGAGGCTCCCAGTGACCTGCGACGAATTGGTGGAGTGCGGCACCGGCTGTAGTATCAGACGCGTCGCTGACGATAGAGAGTGGGGCGTCGCACTTCGGGTGAACGAGCAGGGTTGCCTGGGCCAGAGCTTCCTTGCACTTGCTGAAAGCTTCTACTGTTTCGGCAGTCCAAGACACGAGTTGTTTGCCTTTTTGGTTCCCTTTTAGGAGGTCATTGAGTGGAGCTTGTGTCCTCGCGGCGTTGGGAATGAATTTTCTGTAAAAATTTATTGCTCCCAGGAAACGGCGGAGATCCTTGATGGAAGCTGGTTGGCTGTAGTTGTTGATGGCCTCCACTTTATCTGGGAGGGGTGAAGTGCCAGCGTCGGACACCGAGTATCCTAGGAATTTGACCTTAGTCAGGCCGAAATGGCATTTGGCGGTGTTGATGACAACACCATATTCCTGCAGGCGCTGGAATAATATCTTGAGGTGGGCTAGGTGCTCTTCCTCTGACGTTGAGGCAATAAGGATGTCGTCTATGTAGGCGTAACAGAAATCTAAGCCTCTGGTAACCTCGTCCATGAAGCGTTGGAAGGTCTGGGCTGCGTTGCGGAGGCCGAAAGACATCACCGGAAATTCGAAGAGTCCGAATGGCGTAGTGATTGCTGTTTTCGGAATGTCCTCGGGAGCCACAGGGATTTGATTATATGCCCGCACCAGATCAATCGTTGAGAAGATCTTGGTGCCGCTCAGTGCCTGTGCAAAATCTTGGATGTGGCGTACGGGGTATCTGTCCGGAATAGTTCTGGCGTTCAATCTTCTATAATCGCCACATGGTCTCCACTGGTCGTCCTTCTTGGGTACCATGTGCAAGGGAGATGCCCAAGAGCTCTCGGAAGGTCGAGCGATTCCGAGACGGACCATGGCCTCGAACTCCTTCTTGGCGCGTTTTAACTTGTCAGGAGCAAGGCGTCGTGGGCGTTCGACTGTTGGAGGTCCTGGCGTGGTGTTAATATGGTGCAGTGTTGCGTGACGAACTTCCCTCCTGGCGCCGTCAGGGCGAGTGATGTCAGGAAACTGTTGAAGAAGCTTATGATACGGGGACGTTCCTGTGACCGTCTTAATGGAAGCGATCTTGTTGTCGCTTCGTTTTCCCGTGATGGTCAAATTCGTCACCTGGTCCAGCAGCCGTTTATTTCGGACATCCACCAGTAGCTCGTACTTGGCGAGAAAGTCTGCCCCGATGATTGGCCTGGAGACGTCTGCAATGACGAAGCTCCAAGTAAAGTCGCGTCGCAATCCCAGATCCAGGTTGAGCGTTAGGCTGCCATAAGTAGCGATTGTGCTGCCATTTGCTGCTGCCAGTTCGTATGTCGCTTTAGTGGGGCGTCCCTGGACAAGTCGTCGTGGGAAAACGCAGAGATCTGCGCCGGTGTCTATAAGAAATTGGGTACGGGTTACCCTGTCGGTAACAAAAAGGCGACTGACTTGGTTGGGGCTGGTGCTGGTCGCCATCAGTTTGGGCCCCGCGCGTTTTCCTGCTGGAAGTTGCAGGGTTTGGTGCACTTGCTTGCCTTCGTCCCATACTTCCAGTGGTACCAGCATGTTCCCTCGGGCTGACGACCTCTGGACCGACTGCGGGAACGATTGCTCCAACGATGCGGGGTGGCGCTCCTCCTATGCTGGCCAGAGCGTAGTGTCGAAACTTCGCGCCTCAAAGTAGCGAGCTCTTGTTGGAGAGGCTGCATCAACCGCTCCATCCGTGTTAGTAGTGGCTGATTGATGGGTTTACCCATTTCCTCGGATGTACCGCTCGTGAGGGACATGATGATGATGATATTTGCCGTGCGAAATGCGTGAAATGTATCACCAAAGAGTTTATTTCGTGCGCGACGTGCTCGCGGTAGACGTACTTGCACGCGTCGTGTTCACTGTCGGATTCACAAATGTAAACTTCGTGGTCACTAATGTGAACGTCGGGGTCACCAATGTAGCAATTGAACGTGCTACGTAAACACAGTTAAAAGAAAGCTCTAGAATCATCGGTTGATAGTTTTTTTATGTGACATTAAAATTTTTACAATGTTATCAACATATGGAGTGTGACAGTTAAAAAATAATAAACAGTACAATTTGTTTCAGCTTGCTGTTCAAAAGAATTGGAATTTGAATTGCTTGAATTTGAATTCTTAAGTAAGTACTTCTCACAGCGCGGGTAGCTACAAAGGAATTAACATGATCTAAAATTTTATCAGGGTTTTCGGCGGGAACCTTGTTTATGTTCAGTTCATCTATCTTAGATGTATTACTGGTGGATTTAGAATTGGTCACTTCATTTAAAATTTTCCACATTTTTCTGGGATTATCGATACATTTGTCTATTTTATTTTTATAGTAGGATTCTTTTGTGGTGTTTATGATATTCTTGCAAATGTTTCTGTATCTTTTGTAGTATCGTAGCTTGTGTATATCATAAGGATTTTAAGTTTTTTTATGTTATTCGTCTCTTTTTCGTATAAGGAGGATATGTTTTGAATATATATATATATATATATATATTTAATTGTATATAATATATATTATAGGCTCTCTAATGTAAATTCCACAGACGTAGATATTGCTTTTGATATCTTTTCTGAAACCCTAATGCAATATATTGAGGTTGTCACCGATGAGTCCCCCTTGAACAATTAAAAAAAAAAAAAAAAAAACTGAAACCATGAATTACTAATGGCCTAATTCTTTGTATTAAAAAACGGGACCAGCTCCACAAAAACTTACATAACAATCTACACATACAAGCCCAAATATTTTATAAAAAATACAGAAACATAATATGTACTAATCTCATTAAAATCACTAAATACTACAAAGACAAACTGTCCAGAGCCGTTAAAAATAACGAAAAAAAACTGTCCAATCATCAAAGAAATATAAACACTGACCACTCAATACCACTAATTACTAAACTAAATATTAACGGACGAGATACTTCCCTAAAAGACCATCCTGAGAATGTGACCAAACACATAAATGAATATTGTTTTGTAATTTTGGAAAAAAATTAGCATCACAAATTATAAATGAGACTTCAAACAATGAAAATGTTCTTGCCGACAAAATCCATAAATCTGTCGGTGAAACAAATAGCATACTCATAGATCCCACTGACTTTGCTGAAATTTCACAAATTATTGAACAATGAAATTCCTCTCATTCATGTAACCACGACAAAATATCTTCAAAAATACTCAAAACAATTGAACTTTTTGTAAACACACCACTAGTACACATCATTAATCTCAGGCTCATCAAAGGTGTATTCCCAAATAAACTCAAACGTGCATTGGTTCAACCAATTTTTCAGACTGGAATCCCTTATGAATATAACAAACTATAGACCTATTTCCATATTATCATCAATCTCCAAAATTATACAGAAAATCGTGAAAAAAACACTTATCGACCATCTTACAAAATACATCCTTCTCTGATCAAACCAGTATGGCTTCAGAGAAGGGCTAAGGAACGTCTCATATAACGCAATCCCTACACAATGGTGATAAATGTTTGGAAATATTTCTGGACTTAGCTAAGGCATTTGACACAGTCTCTCATCCAATACTTCTAGCTAAGCTACAGCATATCGGTATACTAAATAAGGCATTTGAATGGTTCAAATCATACTTAACAGATAGAAAGCAATATGTTAAATTTCCATCACTTAAATCAGTGGTTCTTAACCTTTTTGGCTGGCGACCCAAAGTACGAATATATTTGAAGTACGCGACCCTAATCTAATTTTTTTATTTTATTTTCCAGTGACAGGTACTAAAATGATATATTATGTAATTTTATACTATAAAATTACAACTATGTACATCCTATAAAATTAATAGGATGTAGTTGTAAAATTAGAAATAAACCCTGGTGTTGTATTTTTGAGCAAAGATCGTGTATACGTGGAGTTATGTTTATAGAAAGTGCAGACTGCATGTCATACTCAGGATCCAACCTATTTTTGTACTTATTCTTCTTAACAGCAATGCATGAAAATCCTGCTTCACATAAATAAGTAGTTGGGAAAGATAGTAGGGCTTTTTCAGCTTCATTGCTCAGAACAGGCTTCCCAGATAATTGTGCCCAAAATTTTGTGAGACTCGGTCTGGCAAATCTCTCTTTTAAAAGTGCATCACCTAACACCTTGCATTTCGAGCAATTCTTCTTGTAATCCAGCTGAATCGTTTTCAACGCCCATTACATCTACTTCAAATGGATTTCTTACCCAACTGTATTTCACGATATGGCCATTTTGTGGTATATATCTTTCCATTTCATTTTCAAGTTTTTGTTATGAAGCAATTCTTAAAAATGTATTATTCCGTCAAGTACTTTAAAAAAATGATAATGTTGGCGACACTCTCAGGATTTTTGGTGTCTAGGCGAGGCGCGAGAGGGCGTTGTTCCGGTTCCGCACACTTTGATTTGGAAGCGAGAAGAGCGGCCCGCTTTGGAATCGACGAGTCACACATTGCGAGTAAAATGTGCTAATTGTACGAAAAAGAATTTAAGAAAGTATACGCGGGCGACAATGGATTTTTAGTGAAATCTTATTAATGGTTTTCAAAGAAAAACCCTCAAAAATCGCGAGTGAGATCGTGTTTAATCGAGTCGGGAATAATTCGGCGGCATGTTATTGTGGCCGGGGCTCACAAAGAGTAATCGGGAGTGAGCAGAGCCATCCTGTCGGTAACAAGTAGTGTACGCTGGCAATAATCATTTTCCCGCGGCCGACAATCCCGTGGTGCTCGCCATTTTTGGAGAACTCGCGCCGTAAAGGAGTAAGAGTGTCGCCACCATTTGCAATAGGACCGATAGTCAGGAGAGGTTCATGGGTCCCCACCATCGGTGATCGTTCGGCTCCAGAGCCGAGGCCAGGAGAGGAAGCAGGAGGATCGGCATCCCGCGGAGGGTCATAGGATTCCGCCTGCCACAGTCGAGCGGAGTTTTACCGATTGATGGAGAGAGTTTGGGCCTCCCAATCGGTAGAAATTCACACCAGGCGTCTCCGGGAGAGGCCACAAGGGCCTCCAACTCGCAGCTGCAGTCCAGGGGGGGGTAAATTGGTAGATAGTTAGAATTAGGTTGATTCAAGGTCCCGGGTGAGTCCTTTTTATATGTCATTTATTAACAGTTATTCCTTTAAACAATATACTATGCTTATGTTCATTTAAAAGTGGGTTTTAATGGCAATAGCCCAACACCCCACTCCTTTCCAGGGATGATACATTAGGAATGCCCACGCCGTGAAGGGTGAGTCTCATGCTTGCCGCAGATTGACATTCTTCGACTATATAGTCGAAGATTGGCGTCCAAGGTTCCATTCGAATCAAAGTTGATTTGGGGTGAGCGGAGGTGAGATGAAGTATTTGATTGGCATCTGCGCCTTACAGATTTTCAATACTTCGTTTGTATGGAAACACTATGATATGAAACAAAAATACGATATCATTATAACAATGGCGCCTCAAGCGTTTGTTTTGGGCTCGATTTTGTAACATTCCTGGATTGTTCTTTTGTCGTCCGTGGTGTACACAGGGTAGTATAATTATGCTTTGTATAATATTCATCTGTTCAGCCGAATTTCCTGTTTGAATTTACTCGCATGTTCATTGAAACACAATGTTATTGTATTCCATAACCTAAAATGCATTGTCACTTTCATTTTGTATGTTTAAAGCATAGAAATCGGCCATAGACAATGGAAAATGTGCTACATAGAGCTACATAATTTTTTTTCATTTCGGAATCAATCAGTGCTTGCTGCTACAAGAATACCTCGGATTGTCTATGACGGTTTCTTGTTGACATTTTTACCTATGGCTTGAGCTAATGTCAAAACACAGCTGTGTTTACATGTTAAAATACCTGATAGCCGAAAACAAATCAATTTATTTTGTGTTTAAATAGTAATGGAGGGTTATTATTGAAGATTATTCAATTGTTTAAAATATTTATTGAGATTTTTAATGACAATGCGAGTGATTTGTTTTTGCTTCGAGTGGAAAATTTGTCTAAAGCCCTGTCAAAACCTACTGTAATTATACTTGTAAAATGTTTATTTACTAATGTCTAACTGACGTTTTAAATTTTCATTTAAATGAGCTACTTACATATTAATTTAAATGAAAATTTTTATTTTTTTTAAATGAGCTACTTACATATTAAGTTAAATGAAATTTTTTTTTATGAGCTACTTACATATTAATTTAACGGGAAAAAAAAAAAATATTAATTTAAATGGGCAACATACACATTTAAAAAAAAAAAAGAATATAGCAATAACAACAACACCGTACAATTACAACGTACATTAGCAGCAATAACAATAACAACAACATCAAAAACAAAGAATATAGTAATTTTATTTTCTTTTCTTCTATTTCTTTTCAATTGTATTTTCGTGTCAAGCTTTTTACATTACCGTTACAATGTCTACTCCGATTCCAAATGTAGATAATGCATCCAAGGATGATCTTATAAAGGAATTAACTTCACGATCCATCGAACCGGAGGGCACCGCCCAAGCGTTGCGTTCACGAGCGCGCGCCTATAACAAAACTATGAAGAAATCATTAAATGTGGTTCTGGAGGAAAGTGATTCGGATCTAGATTCTGTCAATGAAACAGAGGAGAAGGTCACGGTTATTAAACATACCAAGGTTATTTATAAAGACTCATCATCGCGGGGGCTTACAAATTGGGATGTCAAGTACGATGGTAAAAGCTGCGTGAGAGATTTTCTGCTTTTGGTCGAAGAGCGTTGTAGGACACGCAACATTTCTCATAAAGACTTAGTTAAATCTTTCAGTGAAATTTTAGACGGGTTAGCACTTCTATGGTATAGGTCAATTTATAGTCCAGACTTAGAATGGGATGACCTATCCAGCTTATTAATAAAACAATTTGAGGGACAGGATAGGCAATTAGATCTGGAAAATGAGATTCTAAATTATAAACAGCCCAAGGGAATGTCAGTTTTAGAATTCACTTTGAGACTTAAAGCGCTTAACAATAAATTGGATTGTAAAATTCCTGAGGTTAAACTTTTGCGGATAGCCATGAAAGCATTGTTGCCTATGTATGCTAACTTGATGTCATCCAGAGATTTTAGTTCGTTTGAGGAACTTACGAGGTGCGCTGCTAAACTCGAGTCGTACACTGAGGCCTCAACGTCCTCAGCAATTCCAAAATTAGTAGACACTCAATATAAGTCCGGTAACGTTAAAAAATTTAATTCGTTCTCCAATAGTTACAATAAGCCTTTCAATAATACAAACAATTACAAGACATTCAATAATAATAACAATAATAATAATTTTAACCCTTCTAGGAATTCTAAACCTACGGCGAACAATATGAATAATTTTTCTAAACAGGATACAATAAATCAACAAAATAAATCTCTTGTTTGTACTTACTGCAAAATCAAAGGTCATTCAATAACAAATTGTTGGAAAAAAGATAGCGATAATAGGAAACCACATGTTAGTAGTATTAACAATAAGAAATATACTAAAGATCCAAAAAACTAGAAACGAGTCAATCTTACCGCGCCCCTTCTTGTGCACAAAGAAAGAGGGAGTGGAAGCGTTGGCTCCGCCTAGTGCAACAATTCCTTTCTAGCCCGTCTCCTCAAGCGGTGGACGCACTGCCACAGGAGAAGGATAGTACAGAGGATGAGCGTCCTTATGCCGACATTTTTGTTCTAAATAATAATTATAAAGCATTGCTAGACAGTGGTGCTTCTTTGTCATGTTTAGGGGGGGATAGTTATAAGATATTTTTAGATTTAGGAGTAGAATTAGTTAAAGTAGATTATAGCGTTACAACAGCTGACGGCTCGAGTCAGTCTGTTCTGGGTACTATAACTTTGCCGGTGACGTACAATACAATCACAAGGCAGGTTGTCTTTTACGTCATTCCATCATTATCACCTAATTTTATTTTGGGGGTCAACTTTTGGAAGCAGTTTCGAATCGCACCGGAACTGTTTCCAGACGTGCACGAACCTGACCATGCGGGTCACATTAATGAATTACGAGCAATTCGCCCTGCTTCTTCATTATCGGTTTCCGAAAGCAGAGCTCTTTCGAAAATTGTTAGTAAATTTGACTCTATTTCCTATGAAAAAAAAGGTTTGGGTTTAACACATTTAGTGAAGCATAAAATCATTACAACTGGTCCTCCGATTAAGCAGCGCTACTATCCTCTGTCTCCGGCTAGACAACGTCAACTCGACGCGGAAGTGGACGAGATGCTCAGTTTAGGAGTAATCCGCCCCTCTCGATCGCCTTGGTCTAGTCCCGTGATTATAGTACAAAAGAAGGATGGTACGGGGAGATTTTGCCTCGACTCCAGAAAATTAAATAACGTAACGATCAGAGACAGTTACCCATTACCTCATATCGCACGGATCTTAGACAAACTGGGTGGCGCAAGATACGTATCTTCAATAGATTTGAGTAAGGCGTTTTGGCAGGTAGCGCTGGATAAAGACTCCTGCGAGAAAACAGCATTCGTCGTTCCGGGCCGTGGACTCTTCGAATTTACTCGTATGCCGTTTGGGTTAAAAAATGCACCCAGTGAACTCCAAAGACTGGCTGACGCCTTGTTTGGACCAGAATTTGATGATAACGCCTTCTGTTATCTAGACGATTTAATTTTAATTTCGGAGGATTTTGATTCTCACATTAAACTACTTAACAAAGTTTTTGAAAGACTGAGAGATGCGGGCCTCACTATAAATCAAAAAAAATCTGAGTTCTGTAGATCAGAGCTTAAGTACTTGGGATACTTAGTAGATTCACAGGGAAAATTGAAAGCATAAAGGATTTTCCAATTCCAAAAAACGCGAAAGGAATCCGAGCTTTCCTTGGCCTTTCAGGGTATTTTAGACGTTTTATCAAAGGCTTCTCGAGTATAGCCGCTCCATTGACGAAGCTTACTGGTTCAAAGAACGGTGTCAGTAACTTCAAATGGACACCAGAAGCTGAAAAAGCTTTTAACGATTTAAAACAAGCCCTTATAAGTGCTCCGGTTTTAAGCTGCCCAAACTTTTCAGAACCGTTCGCGATACATTGCGACGCAAGCTCCGTAGGAGTGGGGGGTGTCCTAATACAGAATATAGACGGTGCCGAACACCCGATTGCGTACTATTCACGTTGCCTTAACACTCACGAACGCAACTACGGAATTACGGAGCGTGAACTTTTGGCAGTGCTGGATTCAGTAACGCACTTTAGACCCTACATTGAAGGAGCTCATTTTACGGTAGTTACTGACCACTCAAGCTTGAAATGGCTAGGGTCCTTGTCTAACCCTAGTGGCCGTCTTGCACGGTGGAGCTCTCGCCTTTCGCAATTTTCTTTTGACGTTGTTCATCGCAAAGGGACACAGCATGTTGTTCCAGACGTACTCTCACGAATGGACTTTGCCGTATTATCAGGTGTGGACATTGATAATACAAAGGATACGTGGTATTTGAAAGCTTGGAAAGGATGCAAAGAATTCCCACAACGATTCCAGAACTTTCAAATACGTAATAATGAATTGTTCCGACACACAAAGACTCGTCTAGCTCTGTGCGAGGATACTGCCTGGAAAAAAGTAGTTCCGCAAGAAGGTAGACAGGCAATTCTATCTAATTTACACGAATCTTCGCGAGCTTGTCATCCTGGGGTATTCAAAACCTACAAAAAGGTGCAATTGCGTTACTATTGGCCTAATATGTACAAGGATGTTAAGCAATTTGTTAATCGTTGTACAGTCTGTAAGGCCCACAAAATAAGTACAGCCCCACCTAACGGAATCTCCTCAAACCCAAAAAAGGTCACAAGACCCATGCAAGTGTTGTCGATAGATTTAGTAGGTCCTTTACCTAGGAGTTACTCAGGTTTTACCGTAATCCTATCATGTGTAGACGTTTTTTCTAAATTTACATGGCTATTTCCGCTGCGCAATGGCACCGCGAGAAGCATAATAAAAATCTTAGAAGAAAACATCTTTCTTGTTCACGGCGTACCACGAACTATCGTCTGTGATGATGGTCGTCAATTTGTTTCGAAAGAATTTAAAGAATTACTTAATAGTTATAACATGCCGCCACCATTTTACAATTCATCTTGTACGCCTCAAAACGGCGTAGTCGAGCGTTGTAATCAGGCCCTGGGCACGGCGTTATCCATCTTAGTTGAATCAGACCACCGAAACTGGTCTAAATTTCTTCCGCAAGTTCAATCAGCGATGAATAACACGGTAAACTGCGCTACAGGTTATACACCTTATTTTCTGATGCATGGTCGGGAGCAGATACTAGACGGTGATCTGCACCGTAATCCAATAGCGGATGAGGAAACCAGTTCGCAAATTGGTGCTCAACCTAAAGTTTATGCACAGAAATTGGAAGAGTTGTCGTCGGTTTATGAGCAAGTCTCGAATGCTCTTCTTAAAGCTTTTCAAAGAGGAGCTGACCATTACAACCTGCGCAGAAAACACATTACCTATCAGGTTGGTGATGTGGTGTGGCGGAGGAATTTTGCGCAATCTAACTAACGCTATTTTTACTCTTTAAACATGGGCTGCATCAGCTAAGCCTCTACTTTTGAAAAAGCGTTTTAATTCTATTAACACTTTATAATACAAAAAAAAAATGTTTTGACACTGGTTATGTACTCTTTATTTATAAGATTTTAGAAAACTTATAATGTGGGACGATGTGGTTCTAAATATCCTTCCACATTTTAAGCCAATGTTGGAAATAGTTATATATATATTTGTACAGAATTAAAATGTATACTATTAGTATTGTCCTAAGAGACTTGTACCATTGATATTTTGTACGATATGGATGAACAACGGTTTATAGGGAAAGCCTTAAAATATTGTTCTGTAATTACTGAAACGTCTTCTACACAGATGAACGTATATTAAATGACTGCACTATAATATAGCTGCACATCTATTAACAAATCACACCTTCTAAAACAGTTGGTTGTATACTATTAAAAAATTATTTGGCACCATCCGATGCGTTGGTTGTATACTATTAAAAAAATATTTGGCACCATCCGATGCGTTGGTTGTATACTATAAAAAAATTATTTGGCACCATCCGATGCGTTGGTTGTATACTAAAAAAAAAATAAATTATTTGGCACCATCCGATGCGGTGGTTGTACACTTTTAAAATTACCTTTACAATGTATAATTGTTGATGGTTAAATATTATTCACCCAAGGACCGAGTTAGTTAGAATAGATAGAGTTTATTCAAAGTGTGTTGTTATCTCCAACGGAGAAGTAGACTCAGTGAAAAGTGAGGGTTGGCTTGCCTCCCTAATAATATAGAAAAAGTGATGCCTGATTGGCCTAATCACCCTATTTATGGGTCAGTGAAGCTTTAATGCTAAGTTGTATAGATGTGTTGAGAAGGAGATTATATATATTTATTTTTATACCTATAAGTTTTCATACAATTTATGTTCAAATATGTTTTCTGTTGTAGATGTAACGCTAACGGCAGTCTTCGACATTCGTCAATTTCTCATCACCCGGTATTCCAATACTGTGGGTGCTTGCTGACTCCGTTCACGTAACATCTGCTTAAATTTGTAATTAAGCTACTTTTATCTTAAATTATCTTTAAGTTCGAGAATGGCTGCATCGCAGGCTCAACCATTCGGCTACACGCTCGATGGGTGCGATTGGAGCTGCGGCACACCCATTCTTCGTAAGTTTTGTTATCCGTTAGTAAATAAGTTTTATTTTCCAAATTATGATGCTCATTTATAATGGTTGAATGTTTGTTTTTGTTACTCCTCGGGACCAGTCTAGCCAGTATAGGTTTATATAGGTGTTTTTCAATATTGTTTGAGGGCAAACATTTTCGAGGGAAGGGGGGTATTGTTATGAAGCAATTCTTAAAAATGTATTATTTCGTCAAGTACTTTAAAAAAATGATAATGTTGGCGACACTCTCAGGATTTTTGGTGTCTAGGCGAGGCGCGAGAGGGCGTTGTTCCGGTTCCGCACACTTTGATTTGGAAGCGAGAAGAGCGGCCCGCTTTGGAATCGACGAGTCACACATTGCGAGTAAAATGTGCTAATTGTACGAAAAAGAATTTAAGAAAGTATACGCGGGCGACAATGGATTTTTAGTGAAATCTTATTAATGGTTTTCAAAGAAAAACCCTCAAAAATCGCGAGTGAGATCGTGTTTAATCGAGTCGGGAATAATTCGGCGGCATGTTATTGTGGCCGGGGCTCACAAAGAGTAATCGGGAGTGAGCAGAGCCATCCTGTCGGTAACAAGTAGTGTACGCTGGCAATAATCATTTTCCCGCGGCCGACAATCCCGTGGTGCTCGCCATTTTTGGAGAACTCGCGCCGTAAAGGAGTAAGAGTGTCGCCACCATTTGCAATAGGACCGATAGTCAGGAGAGGTTCATGGGTCCCCACCATCGGTGATCGTTCGGCTCCAGAGCCGAGGCCAGGAGAGGAAGCAGGAGGATCGGCATCCCGCGGAGGGTCATAGGATTCCGCCTGCCACAGTCGAGCGGAGTTTTACCGATTGATGGAGAGAGTTTGGGCCTCCCAATCGGTAGAAATTCACACCAGGCGTCTCCGGGAGAGGCCACAAGGGCCTCCAACTCGCAGCTGCAGTCCAGGGGGGGGTAAATTGGTAGATAGTTAGAATTAGGTTGATTCAAGGTCCCGGGTGAGTCCTTTTTATATGTCATTTATTAACAGTTATTCCTTTAAACAATATACTATGCTTATGTTCATTTAAAAGTGGGTTTTAATGGCAATAGCCCAACACCCCACTCCTTTCCAGGGATGATACATTAGGAATGCCCACGCCGTGAAGGGTGAGTCTCATGCTTGCCGCAGATTGACATTCTTCGACTGTATAGTCGAAGATTGGCGTCCAAGGTTCCATTCGAATCAAAGTTGATTTGGGGTGAGCGGAGGTGAGATGAAGTATTTGATTGGCATCTGCGCCTTACAGATTTTCAATACTTCGTTTGTATGGAAACACTATGATATGAAACAAAAATACGATATCATTATAACATTTTCTCAAATGTTCTAAAAAAAGAGGCATGGTCTCCATGAAAATACGGTTGCCATTAAAATTAAGATCTTCCAAAAACAAGTTTAATGTTGGAAACGCTGCCAATTGACATTGAGCAATTTTATTTTGCCAAAGTTTTGTTTTTCTTTTTAAAAACAGTAATGTTTTCATAAATGTCTACTGCAGTGTGATTTTGACCTTGCATTTCTGTGTTCAACTGATTCAAGTGGTGAAAATATCACCCAAATATGCCAATTTAGCCATCGATTTGTTCAGCGATCAGCACATTCCTGTCTGAATCACATATCTGTCAAAAATATTTCTATTTCTGTTTTAAGAGAAAAAAACTCTAGCTAGAACCTTTCCGCGGGATAGCCAGCGGATATCCGAATGGTATAATAAATTCTGGTGTTCTGAACCCATTTCTTCGCACATCAGTCGAAATATTCGAGAGTTCATAGCGCTCGCCTTTATGAAATTTATAATTTGTATTACGTCCTTTAACACCTGATGTAGATCTGGCTGCATATCACGTGTAGCCAAATTTTCTCGGTGTAACTTTAGTGACATCGATCGAGCTATCAATACGCAATTTCCGCGACCCAACCCAATACCTCTCGCGACCCGAATTTGGGTCGCGACCCGAGGTTAAGAACCGCTGACTTAAATCATCCCATCCAACCAGAATCAACTTTGGTGTTCCACAGGGAAGTGTACTCAGTCCCATTATTTTCTCATATATATTAATGATTCATGTAGATTACAAATTGATGGCAATAGAATCACCTTTGCCGATGATACTGCCCTAGTACTAAAAAGTAAAATATGGGAAGAAATATTTCGCAGAGCGGAACCAATATTGCAAAATATCAAAAAATGGCTGGATGATAATCTACTCACGTTAAACATATCGATCAAATGAAATTTCCAACATTTAACCTCAATAACTTAAGTCAACCCTTAATTAATCAACCCTCAATTACAAAAAATACATTCTTGTGTAATAATATATGTAATTATGTTCAATCCACTGGAACCAGTAGATTCCATTAAATACTTGGGGGTAATAATAGATAATAAACTTCGGTGGGAAGATCATGTAATTTATGTCTCAAACCGTACACGAAAACTGGTATATATCTTCAGATCATTACGAAACATACTAAATAAAAATACACTTAAAATATTTTTCTTTTCTCTATGTCAATCAATTATATCCTACGGTTTAATTTACTGGGGAGGATGCTCTAAAACAGTGGTGCCCAACTGGTATTGCTCCAAGGGCTATTTTGAAAATCCCGATACGCCACGCGGGCACCGCAGAGTTATTAAAAAACATAAGTGATATAAAATCATACAATTTTTGACGTGTTCGTTAGTTTACATACTTCTGTATTTGGTTTTAATTACTTTTAGTTGAGAAAAAGCACATTCACATAGATAGGTTCACCCAAAAATGCTTTAACGATGAGAGCACAGTTACGAATGTTTTTGTATTTAACATGGTCCATGAGCTTGAAAACTTCGTTGCTTATATTGTCTGTGCTTTTAAGGATGATATCACTGCGAAGTGTAATAATTTCTAATTCAGCTTCCACGTTACTAACGAAGCAATGGATTTCCATCAACGAAGCTAGTTGTGAAACATCGCTTCGATAAATGGATTTTTGACAAAAATAAACAAAGGTTCCATACAGAAAATGTTGTTAAATTGCCTTTTGAATTCACATTTTAACTGGTGAAACCACTCCTAATGTTTAACTGGGCAATATAATATATACTCCGCAAGATATTTTGCGTCCAAAAGGAGAGTAAACGAAGGAAAATGTTGAATATATTTCTCCTCTATCTGCCTCTTCCATAGATCGATTATTTTTACGAAAGCTGAAATCGCGCTCATCATGTCTGATAGGTGTTTTTCTTTTCCTTGTAGTGTTTACCTATTAAGAGCGTTTAACCAGCCAGCGGACGAAAATCCACATTTCGTCGAAAGTTGTTCTTACGATCGTGCAGGGCGGTTACAATGAGAAAGATTAATTATTCTCCGTACCAGCTTTTTTAAATTATAACTCAATATCGAATTCATTTCAATTCAAATTGGCTTTAATTTATACCTTCATCCAAAATTGCTGAAAGGCGTGATGATAAAACTATTAAAATAATGTACTTTTTGTAGTTATTTTTTGATTATAAGTATTTATCATTTTTCAATAATGTCTAAATTTAATAAGAATGTTAAAAAAATCTGAAATATATTAGTTTGTAAGTGCGCAAATAATTACACAAACGGACCAATTTTCGCCAAGAAACACATGTACGTACATATTTTTTAATGATTTTATTGAAACTAAAATTAAAATTCTAATACATAACTTTGCTAGATAATGTATTGATTTATTTTACTGCATGATTTTATTATTTGAAATGGGTGTGGTATAACACAAAAACTTTTTTGAAAATTGAACAAATCTGCCAACGATCTATGGAATAACCTTATTATACTAAAAATTAAAAAAATTTCTCAACATTTATTACATACGAATGCTAGATAAAAGAACAATCTTTCGAAATCCATTTATAATTTTTTGTGGAAAAGAGTCAATACGTCTAAAAACTTTTTTGAAAATGACGTATTTCCGGTTTTCTCTGGTAATGCCCTCTTAACGACTCATACGATACAGCTTAATTATTTAGTTGATTTTTTAATTTATTTCATCAATATTGCTTGCGGACGCCTGGAAAACAGGCCGCGAGCTACCGGTTGGGCACCACTGCTCTAAAACAATATTAGATGAAAGCTCAACAACTGATAATACGGACTGCTTACAAAGTACACTATATTCTGCCCCTAAGGAATTATTTAGTGACCTCAAAGTGATTAGTATAAAATCATTGCGTGTCAAATACATATCCTCCGATTTTAAATTTATGAAAAAAAAATCGAACTACCATACCTACCCATGTAATTTATAAATAAATATGTTTGTAGTTTTTTTTGTTATTTATTTTTGGGGGGTTATGCCGTGTTGCGCTACCTGCTCCTTTAGCCGACGTTTCGGACAGAGTTACGGACACTGATCAGTGCAGGTGTGTAATTGTTAGTGGTGAAATAATCACAGAACTTTCAGAGAACGTGAAAATTAACATCGAATATTTGATGAATTCTTAAATTTTTTTGAAACAATCTATCCTAAAAATAGACATACTTTTATCTCAAGTGTTCCTCTTAAGGATCAAAATGTGATTAGAATTACTTTAGTTTAGTATTAAACTATGAAAGCTTTGCTCGCATAAATTATGATAGTAATAAATTGCTTGAAAGCTAGAATACAGATACATCAAATTTCCTTCTGCTGAAGTGAAGGGATTCGAATGAAAAACATTTAAAATTTCATTTCGATAAAGAAAAAAATATTTCCAAATAATTTTCAGGATGTCGAGAGGTATCTCGTATTCCAGTGATGGACCTGATTTGAATAATCATTCAAAGCGTCCTTCTGAGAAGGCTTGGCATGTTTTGAGAGGTATTTATTAACCTTTTGACAAAAGGTAATATAATATTCATTTCCTCGTAACGTACTCACATTTTATCATGAATAATGGCGGTAAATGCTTGTTTACCTTTCGTCCTATTTGTAGTATGCGAAATGTTCTTCTGGAATATTTTTCTCTACGATTCCGCACGAGTTAGTTGACCGGAACGAGTTTATCAGGGTGAGGTAGAATAAACACCTAGATATATCTGACATCTCGATGTGCGCAAATAAATTTTGTGTTATTCTTCAATTTAATTAAAATAAATAATAATTTAATCTATTAATCGTCTCGGAATAGATTTTGTCTAGTGCGGTGGGTAAAATAAATCTATGCCCAGATTGTCGGCACTGAAACTGAAACTGAAATTTAACTTAATAATAATTTAATTTATTTTACCAACCTAATTATTTAATTTTAATTTTATAATAATTAATTGATCTTCGCTCCTTGAAACATTTTGAAGTATTTATCTGCTTGTTTGTCTATATTTATTATTATTTTTTTGTCTATACTTGTTTGTCTACTGTTATCAATCGTATTTTCATGACACGTTTTTCCTGACGAAGTGACCATTGGTTTCGAAATATGTTGATTGTTTGGATTAAATAGTGGAGTAAACAAAGTGATTAATTTTCGTTATTATATCATTTCTAATATAATTTAAATTTTGTTTAATCCACTATTTTTATAAAAAATATCTGCACGTTTCAGATTTTTTTTATTATTTGTCTATTCTTATATATCTTTACTAGCAGACCCGGCCACACGTTGCTGTGACTAACGAAACACAACGCCATTACCCAACCTTTATAAAATCCACACCACCCGCTTGCCAGCTGCCCGCTGCCCGCTGCCCGCTGCCTGAATTGAATATTTAAATTTCTCGACTTTTCTCTACTGTAATAAGCATGTTTTTATACATATAAACCATCCTCTTGAATCTCTCTATCTATTGGTGAAAACCGCATTAAAAGATCTATGCGCATATACATTTTGAGCGACTTCATCAAATAAAATAATTCAAATCAAATATCTACTTACTCTAGGACATCTATTTTCCAATTTCTTCCGTAGAACGAATTTCAAAAGTGACTATAGTACGGCCCGCCAGCAGTTTTAAATCGCACAAAAATATGTTTTCTTTGAATTTCTCGGCTTTTTTCTAATATAATTGACATGTTTTATACATATAAACATTCCTCTTCAATCACTCTATCTATTGGTGAAAACCGTATGAAAATCCGTTGCGTAGTTTAAAAGATTAACGCGCACATACATTTTTAGCGACTTCATTTTTTTTTTTTTTTTTTTTTACATGAGCTCCACACAGGAGGCCCTGAGGAAAATAATTTCCCTCAGGGCCTATGTCATCTTTGAGGATGCTGTGTGGAGGGTTTTTTTTTTAAGGAAAGGAAGGAGAGGAGAGTTCTGGGAAGGAAAAGGGTTTAAGGGGTGGGTAGGAATCTGGGGTTCAGTATGTCCTGGTCATCCGCCTCCAAGACCTAGACAAACCTCACCCCATGAACCCGGGAACCCCTGCTAAATCACCAAACGTAGCGAACCACTTGGGGTGACCTATGGCAGAGGTGTTGGTTATCCAATAAAAGTTCCCGGGGCGGCGGTTATACTATGTAATGATGATATGTATTATACTTTGGATCCTGATAATGGATTTTTTGGCTCTGAAACACGTAGATATTTTTATTATCAACAAATTAAATTAAAATTATATTTTTATTTATATTCGCTGAATGTTCCCAAGTGAACGTTTTTCTTAAAAAAAAAAAAAAAACTGTCCTGGGGGAAAACTGCCATTCAGAGTTGAAATATTGAATTACTTGAAATCGGTTGAGCCGTGTTTGGTGACCAGATCTGAATAGCCAAGCACTTCCTTTCCCCTGTGTATTTCCCTATTACACACATTTACAACACACCCCAGATTTGTCTTGGTTCTGGACGGACAAAGCTGGGCGGCAAGCAGATTTTCTTTTTTTAAATTTTTCTCATTCATATCATATCTTTGACGGTTACATAATTAGGGGATTTTTCGATTATCAGCGTAGACCTATGAACTTAGAAGCGCTACTGCGTATAGGTAAAACACTTTAAGTTGGAAGCAATAAAAATGCTTAGTATTGATGAATTGGTCTATCTGTGTGAATGTCAAGCGACGCCCACAAATCCGATAAGGTTCTCTGTCTTGCTTACGCCCACTTATTGTAACTAGTTAGAAGAGAGGCAAGTTTAACGACACCCTTTTGAGGCTGTACTTACAGGATGTTATATTCTATTCATTCGGTTCGTAATTTGATTTAAACATACGTGCACCTACATTTCGCAAGTGACAAATAATGACAAATTTATAAATTTGAAATAATAAATAGTGTTTGTAACGTGCGCAAGTTTAATATTTATTACGATATCATGGAGTCCTGTTACGAAACGGTCAACTTTTAAGCATAAATGACTTGTATGATTTGACGTCTAAGGCAACTGGAGTATCACAGACTAGTACCTATTTGTGTTAGTAATCTGTTATATTTTAGATAATATACGTATAGATTTTTGCTGATGATGACTGGTACATAATTAAATAATTAGTGTTGCTGATGATTGCGAACACATAATTATAAAAAATAAATAACCCATAAGCAGCCAAATTTGTAAGCCCAGGTTTTGGAAATCACACTTCATTTCAACATTAGGTTCTTAGTTTAGGTAAACCAAGTAATTAATGCGTATTGAGTTTTAAACGAAACTTTACAAATGTCAAATCCGTAAAAAATGGCGGCAATGGAGATGTTTTACCTACATGGGAAATTTTTAACTTTGAATGAAAACCGAATTTAAATGCAAGTTTAACAGTACTTTACTTTTCAAAATCTATACCTATTAAACGTGTAGCGGCATGTGGCGGCTTGTCGATTATTTACTTTATAAGATATTATATAAGTATGAATATAATAATAAAATAATCTTTTTAAATAACATAATATTTTTTTAACCTTGTTGTTATTTATGAATTTTTGAATTCCCTTTGAATTCAATCCTGAAGATTATCGCATTTAGTTAATAAACTTATTTTTCTTCCTAAACCTTCAGTATTTCTATAAAAATGTTGTAAAACAACATTAGTTTTATGTTACCGATATAAACACGCTTTGGATTCGAATTCTCAATTGTGAAATAATTATTAATTGCTTTTTGTTAAAAGCCCAAAACGAAACACGCTGTATGAAAGTTTTGCATCTGTGTGTGTACTGTGATGAAGTCAACTTAACTTGAGAGACCTATACCTGCGTACCTTTGCTGGACCGGATTTGCGTTGGAGGTCAAATTGGAATAATTGGACGTACCAAAGTGGAAATTATTTTTTGCGTCAACAATAAATAATATTTGGATGATTTTTACAGCGACGTATTTCTGAAAAATCAACTCAAGGGCGCTTTAAAGACTTATAATATATTTCTACAATCTTATTTCTAACTTCTAAGTGCAGACTAGACGAACTATTTTATAACTACATTTGGATAAGTGATTGCATCCACCGGTTCGTCGAACACTAACATGTACAATGCATTTGACTAATGGACGTAATGCTGCGTTAAAATGTACATAATATGTATATTTTTTTAATAATCTGTACAGGCAAACAAATATAGGACCATGCGTACCTGAGTGGTCACTTGAAATTAACACGGTTTATTGTTTGTTAGAGAAATTTAGATAAAGTTTGCGCTAAGAGGAAATAAATGTGAGCACATGTTACTAGATATGTTATCATTTAATCCTTGTATATATTTTAATAATCTGTACAGGCAAACAAATATAGGACCATACGTACCTGAGTGGTCACTTGAAATTAACACTGTTTATTGTTTGTTAGAGAAATTTAGATAAAGTTTGCGCTAAGAGGAAATAAATGTGAGCACATGTTACTAGATATGTTATCATTTAATTCTTGTATATATTTTAATAATCTGTACAGCCAAACAAATATAGGACCATACGTACCTGAGTGGTCACTTGAAATTAACACTGGTTATTGTTTGTTAGAGAAATTTAGATAAAGTTTGCGCTAAGAGGAAATAAACGTGAGCACATGTTACTAGATATGTTATCATTTAATCCTTGTAAATATTTTAATAATAATAATTTATATATAATTATGTTTTAATGAAATTTAATGATGAGCGGTACGATTTTACAAGGATTTTATTAGAATACTAGCTGACCCAGCAAACGTTGCCATTTAAATTATTTCTATATGTTTGTGAAAGTTCTATGAGGCGGACGTAGCGCCATCTATCATTCAACAACACAAATAAATTCGTTCTGTTACAAATACGGAACGACGGTTAAATTTGTTCATACAAAAATATTAAATTAAAAATGGGAGGGTGGGGGTAGGAGAGAGAAAATTAAGGGTTATAGGTATTTTTCGATGCCAAAAACAAAATAATACCAAAAAAAAAATTGAAAATTTTATCTGGATAGACACCCTAATAACCTAGCGGTATGAAATATATTTTGCGACCTGTTCTCATACCTACCAAATATACATAAACAAATTCATAAAAATCGGTCGAGCCGTTTCGGAGGAGTGCGACCACAAACACCGTGACACGAGATTTTTATACATATAGATTTATCTTCCAAAATGTGATTCTCTCAGTAAGAGATAGATTGAGGTGTAAGGCTTTGAATAATGTTAATCTGATAAGAAAAGTGTGATTAAGATATTATGTTATAGGCAATATAAGAATGGTACTCTCCAGAAGGTATATTTGATTTAAGGTTAAAGCCTAAAAATGTAAGTTTTTAGTTTGGATCCAAACTATGTTGGGCTTATTATGTAGTGTTGGGTAGGAGGTAGGACACGATATCAGGATGAGTTTGTATGAGGTACTCAAATATTGAAATGAGGTGTTGAGGTGTACCACCTCATTTGAGGTGAGGTGTTACAAAATGTGTTTTTTTCCTTCAGCTTGATTTTCTTGGTTCAGAGTTGTTGGTTTTCTAATAAATACCGAAGTGACGGTACCCATACCCGCCTCCCGTGTCTGTTATTTTTGTAATACGACAAATGGATATAAAAAAGGGCTACCCCCTCCCACCCCTTCACCACCTCTGATACCCTCCCTGTACCCCCCTCTGATCCCCCCCCCCGCACCCCCTCTTATCCCTCCCCCTCCTCAGCAACCCCCTCCACCTCATCTCAACACTCCCTCCCTTGGGAGCTGTTGGGACTCTTGTGCGGTATTTAAATAACATATAACAATAATTTAAAATAAAAATATATTAAATTTTTTTTTTTTGAGCAGTTGGTACTGTTGTGCGGTATTCACTTATCAATACATATTAATTTATAATAAAAAATATTTAGAATAAAAAATAAAAAATTAAGCAGTTGGGACTCTTGCGCTCATAAATTATTGTTATGTGTATTCACATAACAATAATTTACAGTAAAAAAATATTTAAAAAAAATTTTTTTTTGGAGCAGTTGGGACTCTTGTGCTCATAAATTATTGTTTTGTATATTCACACAACAATAATTTACAATTAAAAAAATATAAAAAATAAATAAATTTGGAGCAGTTGGGTCTCTTGTGGTCATAAATTATGTTATGTGTATTCACATAACAATAATTTACAATTAAAAAAATATTTAAAAAAATTTTTTTTTTTGAGCAGTTGGGACTCTTGTGCTCATAAATTATTGTTTTGTGTATTCACATAACAATAATTTACAATAAAAAAATATTTCAAAAAAAATTTTTTTTCGAGCAGTTGGGACTCTTGTGCTAATAAATTATTATGTGTATTCACATCACAATAATTTACAATAAAAAAATATTTAAAAAAAAAATTTTTTTGGAGCAGTTGGTACTCTTGTGCGGTATTCACTTAACAATAATTTAGAATAAAAAAATAAAAAACAAAAATTTCGGAGCAGTTGGGACGCTTCTGCGGTATTCACAATATATGAATTGGCTTACGCCATCACCACCTCACGATTCTAATACAAAAATGTCATAGAATATACAAACACTTCACGCCTCACCACCTCATACATTTGTCCCAAACTATGCGTGACATGACATGTAGTTTAATACATCTCCTCACCTCACACCTCACCTCATGTTTGTCCCATACGTGACAACGTGACATGACATGTAGTCCAATACACCTCACACCTGACCTCATATTTGTCCCGTACATGACATGAATGTAGTCCAACAAAACAAACCACCTCGCACCTCATATTTTGTCCCTCCTTCATATTTGTCCCTCCTTCATATTTGTCCCCCCTTCATATTTGTAGTAATACAAAGAAAAAGAGTTGGTACAAATACATATTGTGAGGTGGGGGGACATTTTACGTGTTTGCATGGGACATTTGAGGTGCCTCTTGTATGAGGTACTCAACACTATTATTATGCATCTGAGCAGGGATGTTCTGCCCAAAAAAAATATTTCCCTAGATTTCGAGGTGAAATTTCCCTAGAATTTCACATTTATGCAATTACCTACGTAGCCACCTGATTGTGTAACACTAATCCTGTTATATGTTATTAACATGATTAATTAATTGGAAAGATATCGGAATTTGGTAAATGTACTTATAATATTGTGCTTTTTTAAATAAAACACTTTTTGCTATGTGAAATAATAATTTAAAAGTACGAATACACTCTACCACTGAATTAGAAACTGAATTCCAAATAAAAAAAAACACTTTGCACAATAAAAATCAACCGCAATCACCGATAAAACGGAACTTAAAACATAAATTAATTTTTTTATGTTTTAAGTTCCGTTTAGATACATAATTTCATTTTGAGTTGTCAGTGTTAAAAATAACATTGCATGTAAGTACATGAACAATAATTAACATTCATAGGAATTCCAAAAAATATATATACGTATATATATATAATATATATATAAATAATACCAGTAATATTGTCAAATGTAATAAAAAATTTGACAGAGTTCGAAATTTCCCTTTTCCCTAAAAAATATTTTTCTCCCCTAGATCAAGGGAAATTTCCCTTTTCCCTTAGGGCCTATGTCATATTAAGGGATGCTGTGTAGAGGGTATTTTTAAGGGAAGGAAGGCGAGGAAGTTTTTGGAAGGAAAAATGTGTGAGGGGTGAGAACTGCCACTGGCCACCCCTCACACCATTTCCTGCACACTGGACAGAAATATGGAGGTTAGTGTCCAGGAGTGACAGACGTATGAATCCATTCCTCCAACTGCGGTGCACGGCGATGGGTTGAGAGAGTCCGGATGGAAAAGTCAAAAGACTTCACTCAACCAGTCAACTCACGGGCAGATGAATTTGCCGCCAAGACCCGGACAAACCTCACCCCATGAGCTTGGGCATCCCTGCTAAATCGCTAAAATTAGCAAACTACTTGGGGTAACCAATGGCAGAGGTTTTGGTTATCCAACAAATGGTTCCCAGCTCATATCAGCTTCCCAAATAGATTAAAAATACTTTCTGTTAAAATAATATTAAATAATTATAGGTAGGTACTATATCATTTATCTGAACTTTTGACACAATCAGTTCCTACTTTGAAATTGATGCTTAAATTCAAAACACACCCCCTACCGAAACTAGTAGATTTGATGGTCAGTGGCTGTATCAGCATTTGTTATATTAAACCGGCCAGTGGCTCTTTTTGAAAACAATAAAAATCTTTGAACAGTCTCAGAGCAATCTATTTTTTAACTATTAGTATTTTAATCGAGCCATCCTGCGTAATCGATACGCACAGAGTTTCGATTATATCGTTAAATATTAGACGGAGAGATTGAACCATCAGTTTTACTTTTTACTTCAACAAAAAAAAACTTTTGTTTTAAGGCCACGAACTGGTCCGCGGGAACACGGCTTTAATATCCGCAAAACTTTCGAGGAATCCCGACTTTCGAAGTCATCGCTGCCAAAAAAACAGTTTTAAATTCAACCCTTTATTTCGGGTTGAAATGTGAGCAGCATTATTAATTTACTGGCACCGGAATCGTTAAGGACTATTAAAGGTAATACATTCAAAGCTGGCATTTGGGTCAAGACATTTAAGGGGAACGCCTGCCCGGCTTTTTCATGCAAGACTTAAATTTGGATTTGAGGCCAAAATACTTAACCAAACTGAATATATATTTAAAAAAAAATAAATGAAGACAATATTAGCTAAACTCAATCGAAAATGTGGAGACAGAAAAATCAGAAACATATATTCGCACCTCTGGGACCTGAACACAGGACCCTTTGCTTACAGGGCAAGTGCTCTACCACTGAGCTAAGGTGTCGATATCGAATTCGGTCACTTTTAACTGTATCATACTTCGACTAAGAACTACCAACATTATCTTCATTTTCTTAACGCACATATTATTGGCTGTTATCTTTATATATGACTAGCTTTTTCCCGCGGCTTCGCTCACATGGTATTAGGGAATTTCCACTCAGCCTCTTCCACCTTCCCTCTCCCTACTCCACTCCCCCCACCCCCTACCCCTCCACATTCCTTTTCCCCAAACCACTCCCCCCCCCATCAACCTCCTTCCCCACCCCCTACCCATCCCCCCACCCTCCTCCATCCTTCCCCTTTCCCCTTCCTTCCCTCCCCCCTCTCCCTCCCCTAGCCCCCTCCCACCACCCTCCTCCCCCTCCCCTTACCCCCACCATCAACCCCCGCGGTACTGACCTTTGCTCCACTACCCTCCTTAACTGTCTATCTTATTCAGATTTAAAACAATACAACCACATACCAAATAGGCACGGTAGAACACTTGACCTAGTGCTCTGTAACACCATAGTCTGCGTCTCTCCTGCCGACTCCCCTCTGGTTCAGGAGGACACACATCACATATCCCTAATAGTTGAACTTAATATTCACGTCCCTTCAACTACTTCCCAACCCCAAACGATCAAATTATTCAATAAAGTCAACTATGACCTAGTCAACAATGCTCTGTCAAAAACTGACTGGTCTTCTGTCTTAAACGCACAAGACGTCAACACGGCGGTTAACAGCTTTTACTTAATCATTGACGCCTTAATTGATAACTTTGTTCCAAAGAAAATTCTGAAAACAAACACATTCCCAACGTGGTACTCATCGGCTCTTATCAATATTACAAAAGAAAAGCTCAAATTCTTTCGAGCCTGGAAACGCCACAAGAACCCACTAGATTACCAAACCTTTTCACTGCTCCGTAAACGTCAAAAGAAAATCGCTACTCTCACATACCACAATTATATTTCACACTTAGAACATGCCATACAAAATAATGTAAAAAAAATATGGAGCTTTGTCAAAACGCAAAGAAAATCTCCTTCCATACCTGAACACCTAACATATGGCTCAAGAATCGCACACAATAGTAAGGAGATTACCGATCTATTTGCCGATTATTTCTCTACCGTCTTCACTGATCACACCCAAAATTTATCATCTGATGTTCATGAATCTGATCCGCTGAATAACATAGCTATATCCTCAATTACAATCAACGACGATATTACCTACAAATATCTATCATCCATTGATATTAACAAAGGACCTGGTTTAGATAGTTTGCCTGGTATCTTCATACGTAATTGTAGTAAATATATAACTCCTCCGGTCAGTGCAATTTTCAAAAAATCATTAAGTGAAGGTACGTTTCCTCATAAGTGGAAGTCTGCCGTAATAACTCCCATCCTTAAAAAGGGTGACAAACATGACGTAACAAATTACAGACCTATCTCTCAACTTCCCATCTTAAGTAAAATTCTTGAAAAAATCGTTTACGACCAACTTTACCCAACTATCACTACAACAATTTCACAGAACCAACACGGATTCATGAAATATCGGTCTACAACATCTAACCTTGCCCTATTTGTCAACTATTTGCAGAGCAATATGGACGAAAGGGTGCAGGTCGATGCTATGTACACCGACTTCTCAAAGGCTTTCGACCGCGTTATCCACTCAATTCTGTTAAATAAACTCACTCGTCTTGGAATACACGGTGACTTGTTTAGATGGATTAAATCATACATTAGCAATCGTAGTCAAGTTGTCTCAATAAATGGAGTTTTATCCAAAATAATCAATGTAACCTCGGGTGTCCCTCAGGGTTCCCACCTTGGTCCGCTCTTCTTTAATATATACTTAAACGACATAGGCTCATGTTTCCAACACTCTAAATTTTTATTGTTTGCAGATGATATGAAAATTTACAAAACGGTTCGCTCTCTATCGGACTGTAAAGAGCTACAAAGTGACTTAGATAGGCTCTGCTACTATTGCACAGCTAACTATTTAGACCTCAATGTTTCTAAATGCCACACTATGTCCTTTACTAGAAACAAGCACATAATTAACTTTTCATATTCACTCTGCGATGAACCCGTGATCTCAAAAAATGAATGTAAGGACCTTGGAGTCTATTTAGACAGTAAACTTATATTTAATACGCACATTGATTCAATCACTGATAGATCTTACAAAATGTTGGGTTTCATACTACGTCTGAGTAAATTATTTAGAAATCCACATACTCTAGTAATGCTTTACTCCTCACTAGTCAGAAGTACACTGGAATTTGCATCGCCTGTCTGGAATCCCAAATACACCCAATACGTCAATAGCATAGAGCGCATACAAAATAAATTTATTAAGTATCTCGGTTATAAATACAACAATAATTACATCGGCACTCTCCAATCCCTAAAATCCAGGCGAACGGTAGCTGACATGACATTTCTCCATAAAATAATACATAACGAAATAGACTGCCCAGAACTTCTATCTCAAATAAATTTTAACATCCCTTCTAAAAGAACTCGCCACACCAACCTTTTTTACACAACTAGTAATAATACGAACGCTGCGGCCAACTCCCCCATTTCGCGCATCCTTCAAAGATTCAACTCAATTCAAAAAACCACAAATACCGATATATTTTTTGATTCCCTCCCTCTATTTAAGAAAAACATTTTTAGCACACTGAACTCGCACACATAATACACACATCCACACACATCCACACACCCTCACGCGCACCCTCACACATACAAACACTCTCACACACCCCTCTCCTTCAATAATTTATTAATTTAATTTAGGTATAATGTATTATTTATCTCACAAAAACATAAGTATATAACAGAGACATGTCATTGGTACCAATTATTGTATTAATTCTATAACTTTGTAACTATTTCCCATTATGTAATAATGTACTGTTTGTTTCTGCAAAATAAAATAAAATAAAAAATAAAATCAAAACCCTCCCAACACCCCCTCCCCACTCCCCCCACTCACCTCTCGCATTCCACACATTCATTCCCGATCCATTCAGTTTTCTAACTGCTCGCATGCCACCTATTACAATTTCTTATACAAATTTCATAATGCCAGAACTCAACAGTAGTTTTATACAAAAAAAAGAACAAAAAAAAAATCCAATTTGGTTCAGTCGTTCGGGTTTATACATTTCGCATACATACGTATATTTCGGTGATTCATTTTTAGAGATAGTTATTAGGTACGAATTATTATTCTTCTTTTTATATTCTACCAAAATACATACATACATTTCGGTGATTCATTTTTAGAGATAGTTATTAAGTACGAATTATTATTCTTCTTTTTATATTCTACCAAAATACATACATACATTTCGGTGATTCATTTTTAGAGATAGTTATTAAGTACGAATTATTATTCTTCTTTTTATATTCTACCAAAACACATACATACATTTCGGTGATTCATTTTTAGAGATAGTTATTAAGTACGAATTATTATTCTTCTTTTTATATTCTACCAAAATACATACATACATTTCGGTGATTCGTTTTTAGAGATAGTTATTAAGAACGAATTATTATTCTTCTTTTTATAATCTACCAAAAAATCCAGTACGGCAGATTTATAAATAAAAAATGCGATACCTGTCTATCCAATTAAAACAATAATTATTCTATGATGTCAAAATTTGAGAATGACATTTTGCAAAACAATGATTCTTAAATAAAAATTCTATTTTAAAAAATATTTAAATTAGCGAAGTACCTACTTCCCTAATAATTTGAATCGATTAAAGAATTATAGATATCTTACTAATCGTGCCACCTTTTGGAATTTTTTCATACAAATTTCGTAATGCAAGAGCTCTGTGCTATAGCCTATGTGTTTATATTATTGTAAAGTTTAATTAAAATTCATTCAGTAAAGTAGGAATTAGTATTTTATACGTATTTGAATTTTAACATCAAAGGGATGTCCATAGTAACCTAATTAAAAAAAAAAACATCGTTTCCAAGGCGACAATTGGCGTTTGCAATAAATCGATTTTGTTAACGACAGAAAACGTATTAAAAATAATTTCATAACGCCAGAGATTATTCATAACGCCAGAGCTTACCAGTATATATATCCTATAGATCTCGCAAATAATGTTGCTTTCTTTTAGTGAAAGAATTTTTAAAATCTATTCAGCAGTTTTTGCGTGAAAGAGTAACAAACATACATCCATACAAACTTTCACCTTTATAATATTAGTAGGATTGCAAGATTCAACCCGAACTAAATGCTACCTAGATAGTGTCTGCATATTTTTTTTCAATTTTGTTTTTAATATGCGACATCTATTGACTTTTATGCAAGTCTGGGTTGAATATTTATTTTTAATTTTTAACTTTATGAATAAAATCTCTAATTATAATATTTAATTAAATGAGGACAATATTAGCGAAACTCAATCGAAAATGTGGAGACAGAAAAATCAGAAATAGATATGGGCACCTCTGGGACTCGAACCCAGGACCCTTTGCTTACATGGCAAGTGCTCTACCACACCTTAGCTCTGTGGTAGAGCTAAGGTGTCAATATCAAATTCGGTCACTTGTAACTATATCTTACTTCGACTAAGAACTACCAACATTATCTTCATTTTCTTAACGCACATATTATTGGCTGCTATCTTTTTACATGATTGCAAGATTCAACCCGAACTAAATGCTATCTAGATAGTGTCTGAATATTTTTTTTTCATTTTATTTTTAATATGCAACATCTATTGACTTCTGTGATAGTCTAGGATGAATATTTATTTTGAATTTTTAACTGTATGAGTAAAATCTCAAATTATAATGTAAAATTAAACGAAGACAATATTAGCGAAACTCTATCGAAAATGTGGAGACAGAAAAATTAGAAAGAGGTATTGGCACCTCTGGGATTATTTTTTTAATCAATATTAGCAAATATCTTTTACGAGAGATGTTTCGTACTGTATTAATTTTTGTTGATTTTAGAATTTAGTCAAAGTTTGCAAAGACGATTTCTCATAATGTATTTACCGATTTCTGATCTGTGCAAATTATTTTGGTTTAAAGTTAATAAATATTTAAATCGGAGGTATAATTACCATTATAGAATAAACCAAAATATTCAATATTCAAAATAGGTCTAAGTACATTTCCCTAATGCCATTTTTTATTAAAAATATGTTAAACTAAAATACTTCACGCAAGATGAAACTCAAAATCAGAAATTATTAAAAAGATTATTAGAATTCGTCTTTGCAAACTTTGACACCTCAGAACATGGTAAGGTGAATTTAAAATCCTATCCAACTGAAGTGACTATCTACAACACTGTGCATCATAAAAATGATCAACTATCACATACATTAAAAATGCCAGATACTTTTTTCAATGTGATGTTAAAGCTCTTAATATTATTTTAGTTATAGAAATGAGCAAAATAAATGGTTTTGTATTTAAAAGTTATTTAAAAAAAACTGATTTAGAACCTTGTAAAACAGAGGTGACGATATCCGTGCTAGATATTTGCTATACCATTTGATTTAAAAAATATATTATTATGTTTGGTTAAGTGTGTTGGCCCGGTTGGCCCCAAATCCAAATTTAAGTTTTGTATGAAAAAGGCCGCGCAGCCGTTCCTCTTAAGTTTGCAATGATTAAATTCCCTACGTTTGTCACTTGATTAAATCTGCTTCGTTAAAAAATGTAGACGTGATAAATGCGGAATAGCGATGATTTAAATGAAATGTTGTTGGTGATGAAAATCTTGCCTTATAACCATTCTAAAATCTGGTACTAAACTACTAAACGACATTTTTTCGTTTATTTTTCATATTCGGGTTCAGTAGGATCATATCAGTCTTTCCCTATACCTTCTCGAAAATTAAAAAAAAACATGTTTTTTGATTAAGCTGTAACGTAAGTTGTCGTATTTTAATTGTTTTGCATTTTTGTTTCCTTTATTTTTTCCCATATCTATCTATAATATAAAAACTTCGTTGTTTGTTTGTATGTTTGTTTGTTCGTATGCTATGCGCTGCCATACCGTTCATCCGATTGCGATGAAACTTGGGTGATTTGTTGTGCGCACACTCGCGAAGGTTAAATGCTATTTATAATTGTAAGCTCTGGCGTTATGAAATTTGTATACATAAAAATGAGTTTACATATCTATACTTATAAAAATCAAAGTAAGTTTGTTTCTGGGTTTGTATCGGGCCTACGCATTGCTAAACCATTCATCCGATTGCGATGAAACTCTGGGCATTTGAGGTGCGCATGCCCGCGATGGTTTCTGTATAAAATCGTGAGCTCTGGCATCATGAAATTACGCATTGCTAAACCGTTCATCCGATTGCGATGAAACTTTGGGGATTTGATGTGTGAATGCCCGCGATGGCTTTTGTATACAATAGTGAGCTTTGGCATCATAAAATTGTGCATTGCTAAACCGTTAATCCGATTGCGATGAAGCTTTGGGGATTTGATGTGTGCATACTGCGTATCCCCTCGATTCTTTCAGTATAAAATAGTGAGCTCTGGCATCATGAAATTATTAAGATTTATAAGATTGCGATTATACTTTGGGAATTGATGTGCTCATGCCAGCGATGGTTTCTGTATACAATAGTGAGCTTTAGCCTTATGAAATTATTAGTTAAAGCCGCCCGCAGGGCTTAGCAGCAAAAACATGCGGAGCGGGTTTTTAACTGCTAGTTATTTATATTTTTTTATTAAATCGAAAAAACAATAGTATATTATATATTCGATATTTCTGCCATTTTGTTTTTTTAGTGTAAAGCTATCTTAGGAAGGTATTTGGAACATTTTTATATTAAAAATGTCTTCGGTTCTCCCTGGATTGCAAAGCAGGCCTGGAAGCCGTAGGGGATGGTTCCATGACAGTTCATCCTGCGACAATTCATCCGGCGACAGTTCATCCTGCGACAGTTCATCCGGCCGACAGTTCATCCTGCCGACAGTTCATCCTGCCGACAATTCATCCGGCGACAATTCATCCTGCCTGATCATTTAGAAGATTTTTTCTTCAAGTAAGTATGCAAAGAGGATATACGGCCGTACAACCTAACCTAACCTAACCTAACCTAACCTAGCCTAACCTAACCTAACCTAACCTAGCCGTGTTTGGTGACTAGATCTGAATAGCCAGGAAGATACGTTTTCCACATCTCCTTCCCCTCGCCACTACCTTCAGCATCACACCATACCAAAATTGGGGATGCCATTGGCACTCACTGGCTCGAGACGGTTGGGACTCTTGTGTTTTTTTTAAATCAGCCAATTCACCCTAAAAAGATGGTGTTAATTTCAGATAAAAAAGTTATATTAGATGCAAGTAGGAATCTTTACCGTTCTTTGCTAAGCCGACTGCACGTATAAGTTTTTTTTTTTTTTTTTTTTTAATTTTCTTTATTCATTGAATTTTTTTTTTTACAAAAGTTGGGGATATTTCGACCACCACGCTAGGCACATGCCCGTGTTGTGGTGGCCGAATTTTGTTATTCGCGCATGCTTCTTCGGAGAGTCGAAATTATTGTTAGTAAAAATATTTTTATAGCGGATTTCCACTCGAGATGCCTTCAGATAAAAGTATATAGATTTTGGTTGTACGGCCGTATATCCTCTTTGCATACTTACTTAATAAAAATCTTCTAAATGATCAGGCAGGATGAATTGTCGCCGGATAAATTGTCGGCAGGATGAACTGTCGGCAGGATGAACTGTCGGCAGGATGAACTGTCGGCAGGATGAACTGTCGGCCGGATGAACTGTCGCAGGATGAACTGTCGCCGGATGAATTGTCGCAGGACGAATTGTCGGGGATAGCAGGGGGTAAATTTCATTAAACAGAATTAAATCGTTAATTTTTTCTTTTTAATGTTGGCATTTTTGCTTATTTATAATTTTTTATACTATTTTGTTACCACATTAATTTAATATCATGAAGTTTGTCCCGAAGTTTCTAATTTAAAATAATATGATATGCCTTTCTTATAGCCGGTAAGCAGTGTGGATAATCCAGGTTTTAAAGATTTAGTTTATTAAATTATGGGAGTAGATTATTATACATTACTAGCTGACCCGACAAACGTTGTTCTGTCGTATAAATTATTTCTAGTGAATATTTTGGTTGTTAAATAAAAAATAACGAATTATTGTAAGTGTGTGGGGATGGGATGGGATGTCTTGCGCATGTGCGGATGAAAATTCGATGAGGCAACGTAGCGCCATCTGTCATTCAACAACATAAATAATTTCGTTCTGTTTAAAATACGAAAGATGGTTAAATTTGTTCATGCAAAAATACCAAAATCGCGATTAAAAAATGGAATGGTGGGGGGTTAAAATTTATGGTTATAAGTATTTTTTGATGCCAAATAAAAAAAAATAAAATTAAAAAAATTGTCAGAAAAACAGATATTTTTTTCTGGATAGGGACACGCTAATCACCTAGCGGAACGAATTATATTTTAAAACCTATTCTCATACCTACCAAATATACATAAAAAAATTCATAAAAATCAGTGAAGCAGTTTTGGAGGAGTGCAACCACGAATACCGTGACACGACGTTTTTATTTATAAGATTTACACTGACTACATATCGGCCACGTAATTTTCAAAGCAATGATTGCGGTGTTTCTATTTACATATAAAACATAACTGTAACAAGATTGGTGAATAGTTTGATTAAGTAGTATTTACACTGCGAGATCGGTCTATATACCTCGATAAGTAATTAAACATTGTATCAAATCTATTTAATTTCGAGCGTATATTGAGAGTTATTTAATCTTGAATATCTTCTCCTTCCCGCATCGCGCATGGCTTCATTATTTACTAATATGGCGTGAGGGATGCTATTGGTTAGATTTTGTACCCCGCCACTCAGCTATATGTGTAGATTGTAGATGGATATTAGGTCTTGTGGTAACTTGAGAAAGTTGAGTTGCCACCCGGTTCTACCCGCACATCTTCAAGGAAAAATCTCTGGCAGGTCTGAAAAAAGTTCAGCTAACTCAGAGTGAATACTCGTAACCCTTTTCTTAAAAGGTTTAACGAGCGGTTGACATGGTGTCGATCCGCAAGAGATAAACGGAGACTAGAGGCTTCTGAGATGTGGTCCTATTAGGAATTTCCTGGAGAGACCATATTACAAATGAGGAGGTTCTCCAAAGAATCGAAGGAGGAAGGCATCTGCTTAGGATCTTGTCCGAAAGGGTGCAAGATGGATCGGCCATGTAATAAGACAAGAAGGCCTCTTGCATGCCATAATGGAGGGTATGACCGAGGGGACAAACTCTAGGGGACGCCGAGACTACCTGGAGGACCTGCTGGTGGACGTGCGCTGCTCATCATATGCAGACTTAAAAAGACCCGCACAAGACAGGGAAGAGTGGAAGAGACGAATTAATGAAATTGCTGCAAACCAATCCCAGGATTGAAACCAGAGAGATACTGTTATTGAATTGTGTCTTGAACTTGCAGATTGATTGTACCTACTCCAAACAAAGACTAATTGTGTTTACTGTAAAATAATTGTACATTTCATTTAATTATACCGTTACAACATGCTTTTTAGATGCGATTTTCAGACATTTCAGCAGTTACATCTTTAATCATTAAATCGTTTTCGATTTGTGTGATTGAGAGACGTTTTTTTACTTTAACTCAACACGGGAGGTTCTGGGGAAAATAATTTCCCTCAAGGTCTGTCATCTTCGGGATGCTATGTGGAGGGTATTTTTGTGGAAAGGAATGAGTGAACCCGGTTCTTGAAAAGACCTGTTGTAGGAGTGAGGAAACGTAGAGGCCAATAAGTCATAGAAACGACCAATTTACGTGTGACAAATATCAACTGTGTACCCATGTTGGGAGCGCATTTGGCGTGTTTCCCCGACTGTGCACCGGTACCCAAGGAATCGATGAAAATAGTGAGAATCTTCAATTGAACTACCGATAGAACAAGGTAGCATTCCCACCCGACGCATGTTCTCTAGAGATTGCAATCCTTTTGTTAAGATAGGATATACTAACAAACCGACCCACAGTGGTTTTACTAGTATGGGAGCGCCGGAAACAATTCGAAATTTCAAATTGCAAGAATCACTAAATTTGGCTTCTATATCTTGACACCACATACCAGCACATCTTTCCCCATACAACAAAATTCAACAAAACGTTTCGTCACTGCGAAACATGCCGGCAAAGATTGACTTCCCGTGCAGTCAGGACATTTGTGTGTAAATGCAACGTTTATTATATAACATTTAGGGACTGATTACATTTAACTCTTTACACCGCTTGCTCGCATTTTTTTTAACTTGGATTCAATACCTTCAGGTGCTTACTAAAGATATTAAGTTTATTTTTTTCATTTCCTAATGCGACAAATTTGAGATATTTTTTTTTAAAAAACATCTCGTGAATTAAAAAAAAATTACGAAGATTTCAGGAATACTTAAGGTTAAAGTTGGATATTCAGTAATATTCAGTAAATTTGCTGATGAACATTTGTAGCTGAACTATTTACGTATCATATTTAAAAAAAAAACTGGCGCATTTTTGCGCCTCTACGGCCCAGGAATTTTTACGTAATTTACTTACCGTAAAATTTGAGTGCTTCATAAACATTATTTTTGTCACAGGTTCGGTTTCAAAGGATTTGTTCTTAAGACAAAAGGAGTTATTTGGCATAATGATGAACTCGAAGTGTTAAAGAATGGAAAAAAATTTTAATATTTAAAAAAAATGTATATAAACCTCACCAATTGCCTTAAAGAGAGGTTGGATAAATTCAGTAAAAAATCACGGGCTTCAAATTTCGCTCGTCCAGATGATGCTAGATTTTTTTTTTTTACATGAGCTCCACACAGGAGGCCCAGATGAAAATAATTTCCCTCAGGGCCTATGTCATCTTTGGGGATGCTGTGTGGAGGGTTTTTTTTTAAGAAAAGGAAGGAGAGGAGAGTTCTGGGAAGGAAAAGGGTTTAAGGGGTGGGTAGGAATATGGGGTTCAGTGTGTTCAGGTCATCCGCCTCCAAGACCTAGACAAACCTCACCCCATGGACCCGGGCACCCCTGCTAAATCACCAAACGTAGCGAACCACTTGGGGTGACCTGTGGCAGAGATATTGGTTATCCAATAAAGGTTCCCAGGGCGGCGGTACCCATTCCCGCCTCCCAAATTGAGTTACATCTGATCCTATCATAACTAGTTACAGGCAACCCCCAAAGAAACCATTAAATCGTTTTCCTAAGGAAGTTTTCGATTTAATAATTCCTCCGAATGTTCATTCTTCAAATATCTTTAGCACCGACGTTGATGATGATTGTTCATCGTCTGCCTCAGAATATTAAAAAGCAAAATTAAACATTACTCGGCCTTTATTTTCACATGGATATGGACATAAATAATATCAATTTTAAGAAAAAAAAATTAAATTTTATTTTTTCATGATAAAAATATAATAAAATCCAGAAATCGTTAATAAAATCCAGTAAAACTTACTAAAACCGAATATTATAATTTTTTTTAACCATACTGAAAAATAATATCACTTTTTTCCCTCGTTAATCCTCCCTGTGAATTGTTTCCAACTTTTGGGGTATTTGGAACCACTGTGCGACCGTCCGTATCTTTAGAGTCGAGGGTTTTTCAGTTATTTTGGGGCTGCAGACCAGAGGTAGTTGCCAAATTCAAAATTCAACCGTAGTCTTCTTCACATACGATTTATGTATTGTTAGTAGTTGTGTACTATTAAAGTATTTGTGGGCCCTGTACAGTACGCCCAGCTTCTGAAAGGCTAACTTAACTCTGGCTTTGATGGAGCCCCCGTGCCTGAACTGGTCGCTTGTAGTTATAGGAAGCACATTAATGGAAGGCCTGTTCGGGAGAGTGCTTTCGTTGAAGGAGACTAGATTTAAAAACTTCAACAGAAAATTGAACTGGAATAGAGAATATTAAATGTTTTTCGACTAATATTTAATAAATAATGTCAAGAATCCTTTGAGATCTTTTCAGACGTTTCCCAGAACTTTCAAATGATATTGCAAATTTATTAAAATCATGACCGTGAAACATGGTTTGATAAAATGTTTTACTGGTTCTTTCACGATGGTAATTTTTACGTATTATTTTTTTTATCTCCGTTTACTTTTTAAATTAAATTTAATAACGCCATTATTAGGTTCTGCATGCATTTTAGTTTTCACTATTGTGACAGCTGTTTCGGCTTACAAAGCCATATTCAAACTATGGTTAAACCACTATGAGACGACTTATTTATACGATTCTTATTTAATTTTTTTTGACGGTGTCTAAATTGATTTATTACCGGTTAAACCAATTTGCTGAGAAAATAATTATTGGGACAGTAGATACTACACTATGTAGGGTAATTAGAAATCTGTTTACCTTGCACTAAATGTTAATGTTTTCTTAATTGTTTAATAATGACGTTATTGCAGTGACTGATTTAAGTACGTTATATTGAACGGTTAGTGGCTGAATTGGCATCGCGTTTAAGTCCCACCCAGGCGTCCCGTATTTGATTCCCCAGCTGGCTAAGTCCTCCATAACGTCACAAGCATCATTTTCCGCCTACTGTGGTGGTAGTAGAAGATTTTTAAATATTGCTGGGTTACCCGGGAACGTTTGTCTTTCTTTCATTAATTAGAAAAATAATTAGAAAAAAATTGTTTAGGTTTTGTAAATATACTAAGGATCGAGGAATAAATAATTTTTCTTGCTTTATTATTAAGAGTTACTTAAGCAAATTTAATCTAAGACTCTTTCTTCCAATATGTAATGGTTTAGGCTTATTGTTTTTAAGTGGAACATGATTATTCACCAAAAGACGTTCTGCGAATTTTGAAGAAGTGTTTTTTATTATTATAACATCTTATATTATATTCTTTGAATCTAGTTGAAAATATATTCAGGGAATAAAATTATTGGTCTCGTTTTTAAAGTACCTACTCTTGATACAAACTTATTATTTTGTGGCATCGAGCCGTAAACTCTATGGTAATGGTTACCAGGAGACTAGAAGGCAGTAGGAGGTGATTGGTTTATCCAAGTATTAGAAGATAGGCTGGGATTCTAAGAGTGGCGGGAACTGTTCTTATCTCTTGAAACGTCGATAATGAGGTTGGGCGTCGATGTCTAGTAATTTCGAGATATTATTTGTCTAGGACTTAATCGAAGCGTCCCCAATTATGTTGGGATCATTTTGTAATATCTGGTTGAACCCTGCTACAAGTTTGTCAACTCGTGCGGTATACCATTCTCCGATAACATAACTTACGAATAATATATGTAGAGGCAAAAATATGTAGCCAGTTGGGTTCCTACTCGGGGAAGTAGTCAAGCAGAGCTAGTTAGGTGTAGAGCAAGCTTTTTCAAAATTAGAATTAGATTGAGATTGTAAAAACAAAAGACAAGTTGTCATGTTGTTGTGGTCTTTTTGAATATAATACGTAATGTCTGTCGTGTTTTTTTATTATAATACATTAATTTTCATGTCTACATTTTGGGGGCTCGTCCGGGATTGCAAGGAACAGGCAGATAAAATTTGATTAAATTTACGATAAGCCGCCGCACTTTTAATAGGTACAGATTTTGGAAAGTACACTATTTTTAAACTTAGTTACCGCAATAAAACATCAGTTTCAGTCAGGACCGGTGGAAAAATATGCATTTAAATTTACATTTCATAAACAAAAAATTTTGTACGTAATTTCTCGTTACGGCTGACGTTTCGTATTACTTTATTTTGCACTAGCTTTTTCCCGCGGCTTCGCTCGCATTGTATTAGGGGTTTCCCACTCCGCCTCCTCCACCTTCCCTCTCCCCACTCCACTACCCTCATCAACCCCCCTCCTCCTCCACCCACCTCTCACCCACCAACTCCAATCCCCCCATCAACTTCCATTCCACTCCCCCCTCTTCCTACCCCTCCCCACACTCCTCCCCCCTCCACCTTTACTCTCCCCACTCCACTCATCCATCAACCCCTCTCCCCCTCCCCCTCCTTCTCCACCGACCCCTCCCCCACCCCATACCCCTCCCACTCCACTTTCCTCCACTCCTCCGCCTTCCACTTCTTTCCCTCCCACTCACTCCAATCCCATCAACCCACTCCCCCTGTACCTCCACCCACCCCTCCCCTCATCCCTACCCCTTACTTCCCTCCGACCTCTCCCACCCCACTCCGCCTCCTCCAACTTCCCTCTCCTCACACCACTCCCCTCATCAACCCCCTTCCCCCATCCCCTACTCCTCCCCACACCCTTCTCCATCTTTCCCCTTTCCCCTTCCTTCCCTCCCCCCTATCCCTCCCCTAACCCCCTCCCCCACCCTCTTCCCCCTCCACTTTCCCCCTCCACCAAAACCCTCCCAACACCCCCTCCCCACTCCCCCCTCTCACCTCTCGCATTCCACACATTCATTCATTCAGTTTTCAAACTGCTCGCGTGCAACCTATTATAATTTTTTATACAAATTTCATAATGCCAGAACTCATCGGTAGTTTTATACAAAATAACGAAAAACAAAAAAAAAAGAATTGTCCAATTTGGTGCAGTCGTTCGGGTTTATGCGCATACATACATTTCGGCGATTAATTTTTAGAGATAGTTATTAAGTACGACGCCAACAAAGCACTCTTTTTAGGGTGAATTGCCAAATTAAAAAAAAAAACGTCGTTTCCAAGGTGGATAATTGGTTTGTTTTTTCTGACGTTTGCAATAAATCAATTTTGTTACCGACAGAAAACGTATGATAAATAATTTCATAACGCCAGAGATTA
The DNA here is from genome assembly GCA_917880885.1 of Limnephilus marmoratus. Taxonomy (NCBI): domain Eukaryota; kingdom Metazoa; phylum Arthropoda; class Insecta; order Trichoptera; family Limnephilidae; genus Limnephilus; species Limnephilus marmoratus. The sequence goes on along the minus strand of OU862921.1, from coordinate 17,906,076 downwards.
TTCATAACGCCAGAGCTTACCAATATATATAGCCTATAGATCTCGCAAATAATGTAGCTTTCTATTAGTGAAAGAATTTTTTAAATCCATTCAGTAGTTTTTGTGTGAAAGAGTAACAAACATACATCCATACAAACTTTCCCCTTTATAATTAGTAAGATATTAGTAGGATTCTGAACGACTTCCACTATTTCCAGGGTACCAATCGATAAATATTAAAAAAATATTGCTATATGGCAAAAATCACACATATTTTAGGAAGGTACTAACTAAAGTTACTAACTAAATTTTCAAAATAATTTATGGATAAGCCGCCGCACTTTTAATAGGCACAGATTTTGGAAAGTACACTATTTTTAAACTTAGCTACCGCAAAAAACATCGGTTTCAGTCAGCACAAATTTTCATAATATTAAAAAAAGATTGCTATACGGCAAAAATCACGGTAATTTTTGGAGATCGCTGGCAACGGTTAATATGCACTTTAAAAAAAAAAACCTTTTGATTCACCTTAATTACATTAAAAGGCAACTACTTGCATTGGGGGAAGTGGAAAATATTTCATTCTAAATTTCGATTACGTAAAATTAAAATTAGCTTTCGTCTTGTGAGATTGGACGCCAGAATCACAAACCATGTAACACAAACCTAGCGTAGCCGCTAAACTACTTGAAAACTCGGATGTTTTTTTTGCCTTGACGCGAGTAGGCGTTATAAAGGGGCACTTTCTTTTGTATCACAAACCATGTTACACAAACCTAGCGTTGCCGCTAAACTACTTGAAAACCGGGATGTTTTTCTTGCCTTGACGCGAGTAGGGGTTATAAAGGGAAACTTTCTTTTGTATCACAAACCATGTTACACAAACCTAGCGTAGCCGCTAAAGTACTTGAAAACTGCGATGTTTTTCTTGCCTTGACGCGAGTAGGCGTTACAAAAGGGGCACTTTCTTTTGCATCACAAACCATGTTACACAAACCTAGCGTAGCCGCTTAACTACTTGAAAACTGGGATGTTTTTCTTGCCTTGACGCGAGCAGGCGGTATAAAGGGGACACTTTCTTTTGTATCATTAACCATATCACACGGTTAGGTTAGGTTAGGTTAGTTTATTAGGTTAGGTTAGGTTAGGTTATAAGGTTAGGTTAGGTTAGGTTATTAAGTTAGGTTAGGTTAGGTTAGGTATATTAAATAAGGCGTTCTCCAACGACATTCAGAAATTTATAATTGAGAATTTTGAAGCTGTTTTTATAATAAAATGTATTATTACACATATTCGTTAGACAAGCACTGCTCTCTTTACAAAACGAAAAAGAAGAACGTGTGCGCATTCTTTTATATATTTTCGATCATTTTTCTTTTGTTTATGGTTCGTTATTTATCAGTTGGAATTTTTTTTCTATTGAATTGCGCGGTTTTTGGGAAAATTTAAAATGTCGTGTGAAAATTATTCCGTAGGTGTTGTCGAATTTCTAAAGATTGTGGATAATCGGGAAATATTATTAGAATGGCTGAGGAACCATGGAGTTATTAGACGCGAAAAACGATGTGAAAAGTGCAATAACACCTGTGTTTTAAAATCTGACTTTCGATTCGTGTGTACCAAAACAATTACTGTGCAATTAGGAAGAAAGAAACAATAAACTAGATGTAAATTTAGTGCAACGGCGCGGAAAAATACATTTTTCTCTCTCTCGAAACTTACTGTTGAGGACATTTGTAGATTTGTTGTATTTTGGGCCGATATGCGGCCGCCCCGGACACTATTCTTGATGGATGAATTTGGAATGTCGGCTGGAACCGTAACAGATTCGTCCTCATTTTGCAGGGAGGTATGCATCCACTGGTGCTATCAAAAGAAAGAGATGATCGGCGGTGTCGGAGTGATAGTGGAAATAGACGAGGCAAAAATAGGCAAAAGAAAATTTAACCGGGGAAGAAGGATTGACGGGAAGTGGGTTTTTGGTGGCTTTGAGCGCGAATATAAAAAAATATTTGTGTGTGGCGTTCCGGATCGTTCAAAAGATACTCTTTTACAAGTGATCAAGGAGAACATACTACCGGGTACGACAATAGTTTCGGATTGCTGGAGAGCCTATGATTGCCTCGGGGATGAAGGATTTGTGCACCTCAGTGTAAACCACAGTGTTACTTTTGTGGATCAGGTGACCGGTGCTCACACTCAAAACATTGAGCGTTGTTGAAGGGATGTTCGGGGAAGTGTGCCAAGGTATGGAAGGAGTGAAGCGCACTACGAAGGGTACCTTTGTGAATTCCTTTGGAAGAGGTTGGTTCCACACCATTCAGACCGAATCCATTCGGTTTTTAAAATGGCGAGTGATCTCTACAATCCATACGTAGATCAAGAAGGGGCTGACACGGAGGCTGGGAGTGCCGATAGGGCCGGAAGGGATGCTGAGGTTGGAAGTGATTCGGATTAGGTATGTGTGCAAATTATTTTACTATGAATTTGTTTGTATGGTTGGCACTACTGATATACGTCACTAAGTGGTTTCTATGGACAAGATTCAATATACCGTCGGCGTCAAAACGGAAAATTACGTGAATAAAAGTTTTTACGAATATTAATTTAAATGCACGTTTTTCCGCCGTTCTCGACTAAAACACATGGTTCTTGTGGTAATTAAGTTTAGGGGTAGTTTATTTTTTTAAATATATGCCTATTAAAAGTGTAGTAGCATGCGGCGTCTAGTCGTAAATTTACCAAAATTTGAGTAAAATAAGATGAAAGACGGATTATTCGGAAAAGTAATTAAAGACGTGAAGTGTTTCCTTTCGAACCGTGTAAGTGCGCTGCGTGGAAACAATGGTTGATGAAATTATCGACAGTGTGGAACGGGGTGTTTACGCAATGGAGTTGGATGAGGACCGGCTCACGCGGATGAGGGTTCTTGAGCTCAAGATGGAGCTCAGGAAGAGACACCTGTGAACTACTGGTCATAAGCGTGAGCTTATTGAACGTCTACGAGCGGCACTTCTGGTCGAACGAGAACGCGTTGAAGACGATGATGATGATGACGACGAAGAAAACGATGAAGACGACAACGATAAAGATGAAACAAGGAGATCGACCCTCTCCAGGACGATGAGGATGACCGGGGAACTTCGATTGTTCGCTGACCCCGAGTTCCTGAGCAGCGCGTGTTAACGTTCATGGACGTGGAGGGAACTCTAATGAAATTCAGCGGCGTCGACCACACCGATGTGCGATGGTTGTTAGGGAAATTTGGAGAAATGGCTATGCTGTGCGAGTGGAACGATGTTCAAAAAGTCGCGTACGCCAAGCGATTATTAGAAGGTTCCGCGGAATTGTTCGTGGAGTGCAATGCAATGCAAATTGCAGCAGGACGTGGGCGGGCGAAACTAAATAAGGCGCTAAAGGAAGAGTTCGAGCAAACGGTTGACAGTTTACAAGTGCACCGAGAACTTACGAAACGGATAAAGAGAACAGACATCCGCGACAATATTTATTATGCAGAAGCGATTTACGAAAGTTGCTGGCGGGGGAGCGCCGAGGACAGAATGATCTGGAAACTTTATTTCGACTCGGATTTCACCTTGGTCATCTGCACATTCCGTCTGCGCAGAGAGTGTTGCTAGCATTGTTGGCATCTTGGCCTGTTGAGAGTTAAGAATGTTGTCCGCTCACAATATGTGGATTCACGGTGCCAACAACTATAAGAGTTTAGTTTTGGTTGATACAGGTAGCGATTTAACATTGATATGCAAGAGTGAATACAAGCGAATAGGGGCACCGCTCCTTAGAAAAAACCAGGTATGTTTTAAGGGTCTAGGGTCTGGTATGAATGAAACTATAGGTGAGTTTACCGCTAGCATGAGAGTAGCAATTGATGAATTTACTGTCACTTATCATGTTGTACACGACATTATGTTGAAGCATCCTATTCTCCTTGATACAGATTTTTTGGATCAAGTCAAACATCGCGTACGATACGGGGAAGTTTCGTTTTTGAAGTTAAATAACGATAGTTGCGTTGACATGAACGATCCGGATGGACCTCACATTTTCCGGATTAATCTAATATTATAGAAATTAGAAAGATTATCACAAATTACGAACCTAATAAAATGAAGGATGACGGGATAAAAGCGAAAATAATATTAAAATCAGACCAACTGGTTGTTTCGCGACCGTGAAGCGAAGTAAATGAAATTTTGAACTTGTGGACAGAGGAAGGCATCATCCAACCCTCAAATTCGGAGTACGCGAGCCCGGTCGTTTTCGTAAGAAAGAAAGGAGGGTCAGCCCGGCTTTGCGTAGAATATCATAAATTATATATAACGAATTTTCAGGCTTTTACAGACACAGTGAAAAAAGAGAAATGGTGCCTACGAGTAGAGAGAGAGATAAGCTTTATTATTGGACCACTTCAATTATGAAATTCATCATAGACCCGGAAAAAGTATGTTGCAGGTAGACGCGCTAAGTAGAAGTCCATTACCGTCAGTTTTAATTGTGCGTGAGAATGATGATGGAATTTTAGCACGTATAAGAAGTGCGCGAGAAAGAGATGATGATATGAAAAATGTATCCGAGAAAAGGTATGATGGAGTGAATGAGTATGTAGTGCGGAATAGGTTAGTTGAGAAAGATGTAAACAGTGAATTGTTTCTCGTAGTGCCTAAGTGTACGCAACATCAAATAATAAGGCGAGCGCATGAGAAGGGACATTTTGGTGTAAATAAAACTGAAGAAATTCTCAAGAAGGACTTTTGTTTCAAAAGCAAGCGGTCGAAAGTTGAGCAGGTAGTCAAGAGTTGTGTTGCCTGCATCTTAGCGGGGAAGAAACATGGTAAACCGGAGGGTCTGTTAAATCCTATTAGTAAGGGCGATGTCCCAATGAATACGTATCACCAGTGGCGGACTAAGCCCGTCAGAGGCCCCGGGCGGGAAAGCTGAATGAGCCCTCCCCCCCCCTAGCTTAAAAAGTTGATGTAATTTTACAAGATTTTTATTCAGTTCACACGGGCCTCTGGTCCTGAGGGACCTCCAAGCGCCTCCGTGTTCCCTTGATTAAATCCTAAACAAGGCTTTAAGGCACCAGGGCACGGTAAAAAAAAATCATCATATTTTTTTTTTCATTTTCTAAAAGATGCATTTGTTAATAATGCTATCACCTAAAGTTTCAAGGAAATTCTAAGAAAATTTAACGAAAGTTTTAAACAGTTTGTATGATGAATTATCCCTCAGCAAAACTTTCAATGCGTTTTTCTCGAAACTACGTTTTTCAACCTGGTTGACTACATATTAGAAAAACTATACATCCGATTTGCATGCACCAAGTCTTTAACTGTTAGAAAATCTAGTCACTATGGCACCACATGGGAATTATAATAATTAAGGGCCCCCTTCTATATTTTTTAAGAACGCTGAAAACTTTCCATAAAAAACGAATATAAAATTCGCTGGTCCGCCATTATTCCTTTTTTTTTAGATATCAAAATTCCTCTACGTGGTGCCGTAGACACTGGATTTTCGACAAGTAAAAGCAAATGCAATAAAATATATACAGGCGAATGTATAGTTTTTTTTTTAATATGTTGTCAACCAGGTTAAAAAAGTTAAAAAAGTTTCAGGAAAAACGCATTTAAAGTTTTACTGAGGGATAATTCAACATACACACTGTTTCAAACGGTTTCACGTAAAATGCGGTAAAAATCATTTGGTGAGAGCTTTGTTAACTTATGAAAATTAAATGAAAAAAAAATTACCAACATTTTTTTACAGTGTCCTGGTGCCTTTAATAATTGTTTAGGATTTGATCAAAGACACAAGGAGGTGTTTGGAGGTCCCCGGGCAGTGCACGTCTCTGGGCCCCCTTACCCTACGGGCCCCTACCCGATGCGGGGCTACTAGGGAGTTGCCTACACTTCTTATGGATATTACGGCCCTGGCTATAGTGACTGGATTTTCGAAGGCGGTGGCCCTGCCATGGCCGGCTTAAACATGTCGGGGCCTCTAGGCAACGCATATCTCGGGGCCCCTTTACTCTAGGGGGCCCGCATTGGATTGGGGCCCCTAGGCAGTGGCCTACACTGCCTTATGGACAAAAGTAGCCTGCCAGGGCCGGCTTAAACATGTCGGGGCCCCCAGGCAAAGCACGTCTGGGGGCTCGTTAACGTAGAGGCCCCTACCCAATGCGGGGCCCCTAGATAGTTGCCTACACGTCTTATGAATAATACTGTAATGATGATGATGATGGAATTATAGTGAATGGATTATTGAACAGTTTAAGACTTGGTGCATGGTGCATGCAAATAAGATGTATAGTTTTTCCAATATGTTATCAACCAGGTTGAAAAACGTAGTTTTGAGAAAAACGCATTCAAAGTTTTGCTGAGTGATAATTCAACATATATACACTGTTTCAAACGGTTGGGTTATTCGTAACCCGGGAATGTTTGTCTTTCTTTAAAAAAAAATAAACAAAAAAGTGTAGGCAACTCCCTAGTAGCCCCGCATCGGGTAGGGGCCCCTAGGGTAAAGGGGCCCCGAGACGTGCATTCATTGCTTAGGGGCCCCGACATGTTTAAGCCGGCCCTGACTATGATACCAGAAGAGGAAAATTTACCATAAAAAATAGAAAATAAAATTCATTCAAAAGTCAAACGCATTCAAAATTTGCTGAAGGATAATTCAACATACAAACTGTTCCAAACGGTTTCACATAAAATGCTGTATCTCCGTCAATTTTTCGAATTTCCTTAAAAAATTGGTGAGAGCGTTCTTAACAAGTGCATCCATCAAAAATGAATTGAAAATTACATTTATTTATTTTACAGTGGTATCTTAAAGCCTTGTTTAAGGTTTGATCAAGGGAACATGGAGGCGTTTGGGGGCCCCCCAAGACTGGGAGCCCCCCTTCCTTAGTTCGCCACAACCTATAACATCGACCATGTGGGCCCGAAGACCGACACTCAAAAGAATAATAATCATATTCTTGTTGTAGTGGACGCGTTTATCAAATTCCTTTGGTTATATCCGACGAAGTCGACCGATACTGCTGATGTACTTAATCGATTGCGAAAGTCTGCCATTTTTGGAAATCCTATGAGGATCATTTCTGATAGAGGAACAGCGTTCACTTCCAATGATTTCAAACAGTACTGCATAGATGAGAATATTCAACATTCATTCATTGCAACGGGAGTAGGTACCGCGAGGAAATGGCCAAGTCAAAAGGATACGTCTTAGAAGATTTAAATTGACCAGAGCTATTAGAGGATGAATAGGCCACACGATTCGTCGAGGATCGAGAAGAATTACGAAGATAAGCCAAAAAACAAACAATACAGGAAGAGAACCTTCGAGTTACCAGGTCGGGGACTTGGTGGCCATTCAACGAACCCAGTTCAGCCTTGAATTAAAATTAAAGGGTAAATTCTTGGGGCCGTATCGTGTAACGAAAAACCTTGAGAAACGAGCGTTATCTAGTCGAGAAAGTTGGCGATCATGAAGGACTGCAGAATACATCTACTTTAGCCGACTATATGAAATTTTGGCTATACTATAGAGCCCGAAGATAACAATGGTGACGACGAGCGTGAGTCTATTGACGACATCTGAGGGCAGATGTATCAGTAGGATGGCCAAATTAATATAGAGGCAAAAATTTGTAGCCAGTTGGGTATCTACTCGGGAAAGTAGTCAAGCAAAGCTAATTAAGAGTAGAGTAGTAAAGCTTTTTTCAAAATTAGAATTAGATTGAGATTATAAAAACCAAAGACAAGTTGTCATGTTGAGATCTTTTTGAATTTAATACGTAATGTCTGTCCTGTTGTTACATAAAATTTATATTTCTACAAATATTTGGTATGGAATGATCAAGTAAACGCTTTTCTAGTAAAAACAAAACCAAATCTTGGCAATAATTAATGGTCTTCTTTTTCTGCTCTTATTTTCTTCTAGCAACCTTTTATTCAGTTCCTTTATGGCCAGAATTTTCATCGATTTCATTGTTCGGTTTACGGAACAACTCATATATGAATGCCTCGAAATATTTTATTTGATTAATATGTTATATTACACGATTGTATTAATTAAAAATAATACACAGCATATTTGCTGATTTATTTCTTACTAAAAATGACTTTCTGCACACGAATCGCTCAAAATATTGTCCAAAAGAAGAATTTGAATTTTCTTCATACAAAATATTTACAGTTTTATGGGCAACTCGTCAGACTTGGGATCGGTCATATCTTTTGCACTACGGCACTGAACCGACGGAAATTTTGGATTCTCGTTTATTTGTTTGCTTGCGGTAAAACAACACATAAATCAGTAGTTCCAAAAAGTATTGATGGCAATCACCACCATAAGAAAACTGTCGTTGCCCTATTGTATTTATTGTATAGCTCGACATATCAAACTCCGACAGGCAGCCGGACCTTTTATTCTAGTGGGCCTCAAGAAAAGGAGACAGTGAAGGTTCCATCAAAAAGTTTCAAGCAATACGCTGTCCGCTCATATATTCATGTCATTCATACACATAATTTGATTGTCTATCTTTATCACAAAGGAATAAACTTTTGAATTAAGAAATTATACTGAAAATCGCTGAAAACAAAGTGTGTTCCTCACTTTCCACATTATATTGAGAGTATATAAGACTATGGCGAGTCAATTTATTTATATGTCATTGCTTTTATGGGCACTTCGTCAGAGTTGGGATCGGTCATAACTTTGGTCCTATAGCAATAAACCAACTGAAATTTTGGATTCTTACTAAAAATAACGTTCTGTACAAGAATGGCACAAAATATCTTAAAAAATGAGAATTTAAAATTTCTTCGAACAAAATATTTTTCGTTTTCCGGGCACTTCGTCAGAGTTGGAGTCGATCATAACTATGGCCCAATGGCACCGAACCGACTGAAATTTTGGATTCTTACTAAAAATGATGTTCTGGTATACGCATCGCACAAAATATCGTCCAAAAGAAGAATTTAAAATTTCGTCATTCAAAATATATACCGTTTTACGGACACTTCGTTAGGGTTGGGTTCGGGCATAAATTTGGCCCTATAGCACCGAACCGACTGAAACTTTGGGTTCTTACTAAAAATGACGTTCCGTACACAAATCGCCCAAAATATCTTAAAAATGAAAATTTTAAATATCTTCATACAAAATATTTACCGTTTTATTGGCACTTCGTCATAGTTGGGTTCGGTCATAACTTTTGCCCAATGACACCGAACCGACTGAAAGGTGGGATTCTTACTAAAAATGACGTTCTTTACAAGAATCGCCCAAAATATCATAAAAAGGGAGAGTTTTAAATTTCTTCATTTTAAATATTTAACGTTTTATACAACCTTCGTCAGAGTTGGGTTCGGTCATAACTTTAGCCCTATGATACCGAACCGACTTAAAATTTTGGATTCTTGCTAAAAATGACATTCTGTACACGAAACCCACAGAATATCTTAAAAAGGAGAATTTTAAATTTCTAAATTTAAAATATTTACCGTTTTATGGGCACTTCGTCAGAGTTGGGTTCGGTCGTAAATTTGGCCCTATTGCACCGAACCGACTGAAGTTTTGGATACTTACTAAAAATGACGTTGTGTACACGAAACGCCCAAAATATCATCCAAAAGAAGAAATTTAAATTTATCCGTGCAAAATATTTACCGTTTCATGGGCACTTCGTCAGGTTCGGTCATAACTTTGGCCCTAAAGCACCGGAACCGACTGAAATTTTGGATTCTTACTAAAAATGACGTTCTGGTAAACGCATCGCTCAAAATATCGTCCAAAAGAAGAATTTGGAATTTCTTAATACAAAATATTTACCGTTTTACGGCACTTCGTCAGGATTGGGTTCGGTCATAACATTGGCCCTATAGCACCGAACCGACTGAAATTTTGGGTTCTTTCTAAAAATGACGTTCTGTACATGAATCGCCAAAAATATCTTAAAAAATGAGAATTTAAAATTTCTTCATACAAAATATTTACCGTTTTATGGGCACTTCGTCAGGGTTGGGTTCGGTCATAACTTTGGACCTTAACCACCGAACTGACTGAAGCTTTGGATTCTTACTAAAAATGACGTTCTGTACACGAATCGTCCAAAATATCTTAAAAAATGAGAATTTTAAATTTCTTCATACAAAATATTTACCGTTTTATGGGCACTTCGTCAGGGTTGGGTTCGGTCATAACTATGGACCTATTGCACCGAACTGACTGAAACTTTGGATTCTTACTCAAAATGACGTTTGTAGACGAATCGCTCAAAATATCATAAAAAGGGAGAGTTTTAAATTTCTTCATTTTAAATATTTAACGTTTTATACAACCTTCGTCAGAGTTGGGTTCGGTCATAACTTTAGCCCTATGATACCGAACCTGACTTAAAATTTTGAATTCTTACTAAAAATGACATTCTGTACACGAAACCCACAGAATATCTTAAAAAGGAGAATTTTAAATTTCTAAATTTAAAATATTTTATGGGCACATCGTCAGAGTTGGGTTCGGTCGTAAATTTGGCACTATTGCACCGAACCGACTGAAGTTTTGGATACTTACTAAAAATGACGTTGTGTACACGAAACGCCCAAAATATCGTCAAAAAGAAGAATTTTAAATTTATCCGTGCAAAATATTTACCGTTTCATGGGCACTTCGTCAGGTTCGGTCATAATGTTATGGTTATGAAAAGATGTCATGTTATGGTAAAAGATTGAAGTAGGGTTTTAATGTAAGTTATTAAACAGGGTTTTAATATATCAGGGTCGAAGAATTGAATGTAATGCACTGGAAAGTGTTGTGTTGGGTTTTGTACCTACTATGTGATATTATCAAATCATGTACACCTCTCATTGAGTGGGTGCATTAAATGTTATAAATACAGGGTTATATAATATAAAGGTACACGGTTATCAGCTTTAATCCCATGGAATCTTTGACGCCAAATCTCGTAGGTACGAGATATGCTGACTGTGTCGGTAGGCATGAATACTCCCATCAGAGCGTGGGCACTGTCATTTTATTCATTGTTATGAAGCTTGGGAATAAGAAATAAAAGAGTGGATGTATAACAAGATTATTATATATTAAAAGTTTAGCATACCTGTGGACCATACTATATCTACATCCTAGCTAAAAACCTATGACGTCCGCATCGAATCCGGATGCAAAGCCAGGGGACCGTTCTTCCCTTGCAATTGCATCATCGCCAGGTTTCTCGCTCTTCTCCCTCCATCTGGGGTAGTTGTGGAGTATGGGAACGCCATGCCCTTGGCGTCCTCCATCATGTGGTTGGTAAAAGGCCCATCAGGTTGTGGAAAGAATCGGCGGGGACTAAACGGACGGTTTGTGTCCCTTTGTATTATTGAGAATCCATCTCGTCGAATGACGGATGGTAAATATAATCGCAGATTATGCTTGAACTTGGCTATCAAACCGCCATTATCGCACCACGGGATTCTACACTGGAATACCCGTAAATAAGAATTCTCCAGTCGCGATAACCTTGTACCGGCTGAGAATAAATAAACTTAACGTTCACATATTGAAATAATAATTGAAAAACCCGCCGATTAATATTTTAAATTTTAAGTAAATTTAAATCCACATTGTCGACTGTCGGATTCACGTCCTGCCCTTAAGACGCGAATCCAAAAAGTGCAGGAAAACGATCATTATCCCCCTATTGTTCGAAAATGCAACTACTCGGAGAAAAAGTGAAATTATAAGTGGCCAGTAAAAAAATTGAATTTATTACTATAGACAAATATTAATAACCCTGGGGTAATGAAGAACATTAATTCACTCATTAAATTATTTTCATAACAATAACTTTGGCCATAAAGCACCGAAACCGACTGAAATTTTGGATTCTTACTAAAAATGACGTTCTGGTAAACGCATCGCTCAAAATATCGTCCAAAAGAAGAATTTGGAATTTCTTAATACAAAATATTTACCGTTTTACGGCACTTCGTCAGGGTTGGGTTCGGTCATAAAATTGGCCCTATAGCACCGAACCGAAAGAAATTTTGGGTTCTTTCTAAAAATGACGTTCTGTACATTAATCGCCCAAAATATCTTAAAAAATGAGAATTAAAAATTTCTTCATACAAAATATTTACCGTTTTATGGGCACTTCGTCAGGGTTGGGTTCGGTCATAACTTTGGACCTATAGCACCGAACTGACTGAAATTTTGGATTCATACTAAAAATGACGTTTTGTAGACGAATCGCCCAAAATATCGAGAATGTCGAATTTCTTCATTCAAAATATTTATCTTTTGACGGGCACTTCATCAGGGTTGGGTTCGGTCATAACTTTGGCCCTATAGCTCCGAACCGACTGAAATTTTGGGTTCTTAATAAAAAAGGACGTTTTGTAGACAAATCGCCCAAAATATCTTAAAAAATGAGAATTTTTAATTTCTTCATACAAAATATTTACCGTTTTATGGGCACTTCGTCAGAGTTGGGTTCGGTCATAACTTTGGCCCTATAGCACCGAACCAACTAAAATTTTGGATTCTTACTAAAAATGAAGTTCTGTACACGAATCGCCCAAAATATCTTAATTAATGAGAATTTTTAATATCTTCATACAAAATATTTACCGTTTCACAGGCACTTCGTTAGGGTTGGGTTCGGTCACAAATTTGGCCCTATAGTATCGAACTGACTGAAATTTTGGATTCTTAATAAAAATGACGTTTTGTAGACGAATCGCCCAAAATATCTTAAAAAATGAGAATTTTAAATTTTCTTCATTCAAAATATTTACCGTTCTATGGGCATTTCGACAGGGTTGCGTTCGGTCATAACTTTAGCCCTATAGCACCGAACCGACAGAAATTGTTGGTTCTTAATAAAAATGTCGTTTTGTACACAAATGGCCCAAAATATCTTAAGAAATGAGTATTTTAAATATATTCATACAAAATATTTACCGTTTCATAGGCACTTCGTTAGGGTTGGGTTCGGTCATAAATTTGGCCCTATAGTATCGACCTGACTGAAATTTTGGATTCTTACAAAAAATGACGTTTTGTAGACGAATCGCCCAAAATATCGTAAAAATGAGAATTTTAAATTTCTTCATTCAAAATAGTTACCGTTTTATGGGCACTTCGTCAGGGTTGCGTTCGGTCATAACTTTGTTATTAATGCACCGATCCGACTGAAGTATTGGATTCTTACTAAAAATTATGTTTTGTACACGAATCGCGCAAAATATCGTCTAAAAGAAGAATTTTAAATTTCTTCATTCTAAATATTTACCGTTTCATGGGCACGTCGTCAGAGTTGGGTTCGGTCATAACTTTGGCGCTATTACACCAAACCGACTGAAGTTTTGGATTCTTACTAAAAATGACGTTCTGGTATACGCATCGCACAAAATATCGTCCAAAAGAAGAATTTAAAAAAATTTCTTCATTCAAAATATATACCGTTTAACGGACACTTCGTTAGGGTTGGGTTCGGGCATAAATTTGGCCCTATAGCACCGAACCGACTGAAACTTTGGGTTCTTACTAAAAATGACGTTCCGTACACAAATCGCCCAAAATATCTTAAAAATGAAAATTTTAAATTTCTTCGCACAAAATATTTACCGTTTTATTGGCACTTCGTCATAGTTGGGTTCGGTCATAACTTTTGCCCAATGACACCGAACCGACTGAAATTTGGGATTCTTACTAAAAATGACGTTCTTTACAAGAATCGCCCAAAATATCATAAAAAGGGAGAGTTTTTAATTTCTTTATTTTAAATATTTAACGTTTTATACAACCGTCGTCAGAGTTGGGTTCGGTCATAACTTTGGCGCTATTACACATAACCGACTGAAGTTTTGAATTCTTACTAAAAATGACGTTCTGGTATACGCATCGTTCAAAAGATCGTCCAAAAGAAGATTTTGAATTTTTTAATTAAAAATATTTACAGTTTTACGGCACTTCGTCAGGGTTGGGTTCGGTCATAACATTGGCCCTATAGCACCGAACCGACTGAAATTTTGGGTTCTTACTAAAAATGACGTTCTATACACGAATCGCCCAAAATATCTTTATAAATGTGAATTTTAAATTCCTACCTACAAAATATTTACCGTTTTACGGGCATTTCGTCAGGGTTGGGTTCGGTCATAACTATGGCCGTATAGCACCGAACTGACTGAAATTTTGGACTCTTACTTAAAATGAAGTTCTGGTATACGCATCGCTCAAATAACGTCCAAAGAAAGAATTTTGAATGTCTTCATACAAAATATTTACCGATTCACAAGGATTTCGCCAGGGTTGGGTTAGGTCATAACATTGGCCCTATGACACCGAACCGACTGAAATTTTAGATTCTTCTTAAAAATGAAATTCTGTACACGAATCTTACAAATTATCTTAAAAGGGAGAATTTTAATAATCTTCATTTAAAATATTTTCCGTTTAATAGACACTTCGTCAGAGTTGGGTTCGGTCATAACTTTGGCCCTATGGCACCGCACTGACTGAAACTTTAGATGCTTACTAAAAATGACGTTTTGTAGACGAATCGCCCAAAATATCTTAAAAAATGAGAATTTTAAATTTTCTTCATACAAAATATTTACCGTTTTATGGGCACTTCGTCAGGGTTGGGTTCGGTCATAACATTGGCACTATAGCACCGAACTGACTGAAATTTTGGATTCTTACTAAAAAAGACGTTTTGTAGACGAATCGCCCAAAATTTCTAATAAAATGAGAAATTTAAATTTTCTTCTTTCAAAATATTTACCGTTTTATAGGCACTTCGTTAGAGTTGGATTCGGTCATAACTTTGGTCCTATTGCACCGAACCGACTGAAGTTTTGGATTCTTACTAAAAATGACGTTCTGTACACGAATTGCCTAAAACATCTTAAAAATGAGAATTTTAAATTTCTTCATACAAAATATTTACCGTTTTATGGGCACTTTGTGTGGGATGGGTTCGGTCTTAACTTTGGCTCTATATCACCGAACTAACTGAAATTTTGCTTTCTTGCTAAAAATGACGTTATGTAGACGAATCGCCCAAAATATCTTAAAAAATGAGAATTTTAAATTTTTTTCTTTCAAAATATTTACCGTTAATGGGCACTTCGTTAGGGTTGGGTTCGGTCATAACTTTGGCCGTATAGCACCGAACTGTCTGAAATTTCGGATTCTTACTAAAAAGGACGTTTTGTAGACAAATCGCCCGAAATTTCTTAAAAAATGTGAATTTTAAATTTCTTCATACAAAATATTTACCGTTTTATGGGCACTTCGTCAGGGTTGGGCTCGGTCATAACTTTGGCCCTATAGCACCGAACTGACTGAAATTTTGGATTCTTACTAAAAAGGACGTTTTGTAGACAAATCGCCCGAAATTTCTTAAAAAATGTGAATTTTAAATTTCTTCATACAAAATATTTACCGTTTTATGGGCACTTCGTCAGGGTTGGGTTCGGTCATAACTTTGGCCCTATAGCACCGAACTGACTGAAATTTGGGATTCTTACTAAAAAGGACGTTTTGTAGACGAATCGCCCAAAATATCTTAAAAAATGAGAATTTTAAATTTTCTACTTTCAAAATATTTACCGTTTTATGGGCACTTCGTTAGGATTGGGTTCGGTCATAACTTTGGCCGTATAGCACCGAACTGTCTGAAATTTTGGATTCTTACTAAAAATGATGTTTTGTAGACGAATCGCCCAAAATATCTTAAAAAATGAGAATTTTAAATTTCTTAGTGAAAATATTTAAAATATTTACCGTTTAATGGGTCCTTCGTCAGGGTTGGGTTCGGTCATAACTTTGGCCCTATAGCACCGAACTGACTGAAATTTTGGATTCTTACTAAAAAGGACGTTTTGTAGACGAATCGCCCAAAATATCTTAAAAAATGAGAATTTTAAATTTTCTTCATACAAAATATTTACCGTTTTATGGGCACTTCGTCAGGGTTGGGTTCGGTCATTACTTTGGCCCTATAGCACCGAACTGACTGAAATTTTGGATTCTTACTAAAAATGACGTTATGTAGACGAATCGCCCAAAATATCTTAAAAATGTGAATTTTAAATTTCTTCATACAAAATATTTACCGTTTTATGGGCACATCGTACGGGTTGGGTTCGGTCATAACTTTTGCCCTATAGCACCGAACTGACTGAAATTTTGGATTCTTACTAAAAAGGACGTTTTGTAGACGAATCGCCCAAAATATCTTAAAAAATGAGAATTATAAATTTCTTTATACAAAATATTTACCGTTTTATGGGCACTTCGTCAGGGTTGGGTTCGGTTATAACTTTGGCCCTATAGCACCGAACTGACTGAAATTTTCGATTCTTACGAAAAATGACAATCGGTCCACGAAACCCACAAAATATCTTAAAAAAGGAGAATTCAGATTTCTTCACTTAAAATATTTACCGTTTTATGGTGCATTTCGACTCAGTTGGGTTCGCACATAACTTTGGTCCTATTGCACCGAACCGACTGAAGTTTTGGATTCTTACTAAAAATGACGTTCTGTACACGAATTGCCTAAAACATCTTAAAAACGAGAATTTTAAATTTCTTAATACAAAATATTTACCGTTTTATGGGCACTTTGTGTGGGTTGTGTTCGGTCTTAACTTTGGCTCTATAGCACCGAACTAACTGAAATTTTGCTTTCTTACTTAAAAGGACGTTTTGTAGACGAATCGCCCAAAATATCTTAAAAAATGTGAATTTTAAATTTCTTCATACAAAATATTTACCGTTTTATGGGCACTTCGTCAGAGTTGGGTTTGGTCATTACTTTGGTCCTATACCATCGAACTGTCTGAAATTTTGGATTCTTAATAAAAATTACGTTTTGTAGACGAATCGCCCAAAATATCTTAAAAAATGAGAATTTTAAATTTCTTAATGAAAATATTTAAAATATTTACCGTTTTATGGGTCCTTCGTCAGGGTTGGGTTCGGTCATAACATTGGCACTATAGCACCGAACTGACTGAAATTTTGGATTCTTACTAAAAAGGACGTTTTGTAGACGAATCGCCCAAAATATCTTAAAAAATGAGAATTTTAAATTTTCTTCTTTCAAAATTTTTACCGTTTTATGGGCACTTCGATAGGGTTGGGTTCGGTCATAACTTTGGCCCTATTGCACCGAACCGACTGAAGTTTTGGATTCTTACTAAAATGACGTTCTGTACACGAATTGCCTAAAACATCTTAAAAATGAGAATTTTAAATTTCTTCATACAAAATATTTAACTTTGGCTCTATAGCACCGAACTAACTGAAATTTTGCTTTCTTGCTAAAAATGACGTTATGTAGACGAATCGCCCAAAATATCTTAAAAAATGAGAATTTTAAATTTTTTTCTTTCAAAATATTTACCGTTAATGGGCACTTCGTTAGGATTGGGTTCGGTCATAACTTTGGCCGTATAGCACCGAACTGTCTGAAATTTCGGATTCTTACTAAAAAGGACGTTTTGTAGACAAATCGCCCGAAATTTCTTAAAAAATGTGAATTTTAAATTTCTTCATACAAAATATTTACCGTTTTATGGGCACTTCGTCAGGGTTGGGCTCGGTCATAACTTTGGCCCTATAGCACCGAACTGACTGAAATTTTGGATTCTTACTAAAAAGGACGTTTTGTAGACAAATCGCCCGAAATTTCTTAAAAAATGTGAATTTTAAATTTCTTCATACAAAATATTTACCGTTTTATGGGCACTTCGTCAGGGTTGGGTTCGGTCATAACTTTGGCCCTATAGCACCGAACTGACTGAAATTTGGGATTCTTACTAAAAAGGACGTTTTGTAGACGAATCGCCCAAAATATCTTAAAAAATGTGAATTTTAAATTTCTTCATACAAAATATTTACCGTTTTATGGGCACTTCGTCAGGGTTGGGCTCGGTCATAACTTTGGCCCTATAGCACCGAACTGACTGAAATTTTGGATTCTTACTAAAAAGGACGTTTTGTAGACAAATCGCCCGAAATTTCTTAAAAAATGTGAATTTTAAATTTCTTCATACAAAATATTTACCGTTTTATGGGCACTTCGTCAGGGTTGGGTTCGGTCATAACTTTGGCCCTATAGCACCGAACTGACTGAAATTTGGGATTCTTACTAAAAAGGACGTTTTGTAGACGAATCGCCCAAAATATCTTAAAAAATGAGAATTTTAAATTTTCTACTTTCAAAATATTTACCGTTTTATGGGCACTTCGTTAGGATTGGGTTCGGTCATAACTTTGGCCGTATAGCACCGAACTGTCTGAAATTTTGGATTCTTACTAAAAATGATGTTTTGTAGACGAATCGCCCAAAATATCTTAAAAAATGAGAATTTTAAATTTCTTAGTGAAAATATTTAAAATATTTACCGTTTTATGGGTCCTTCGTCAGGGTTGGGTTCGGTCATAACTTTGGCCCTATAGCACCGAACTGACTGAAATTTTGGATTCTTACTAAAAAGGACGTTTTGTAGACGAATCGCCCAAAATATCTTAAAAAATGAGAATTTTAAATTTTCTTCATACAAAATATTTACCGTTTTATGGGCACTTCGTCAGGGTTGGGTTCGGTCATTACTTTGGCCCTATAGCACCGAACTGACTGAAATTTTGGATTCTTACTAAAAATGACGTTATGTAGACGAATCGCCCAAAATATCTTAAAAATGTGAATTTTAAATTTCTTCATACAAAATATTTACCGTTTTATGGGCACATCGTACGGGTTGGGTTCGGTCATAACTTTTGCCCTATAGCACCGAACTGACTGAAATTTTGGATTCTTACTAAAAAGGACGTTTTGTAGACGAATCGCCCAAAATATCTTAAAAAATGAGAATTATAAATTTCTTTATACAAAATATTTACCGTTTTATGGGCACTTCGTCAGGGTTGGGTTCGGTTATAACTTTGGCCCTATAGCACCGAACTGACTGAAATTTTCGATTCTTACGAAAAATGACAATCGGTCCACGAAACCCACAAAATATCTTAAAAAAGGAGAATTCAGATTTCTTCACTTAAAATATTTACCGTTTTATGGTGCATTTCGTCTCAGTTGGGTTCGCACATAACTTTGGTCCTATTGCACCGAACCGACTGAAGTTTTGGATTCTTACTAAAAATGACGTTCTGTACACGAATTGCCTAAAACATCTTAAAAACGAGAATTTTAAATTTCTTAATACAAAATATTTACCGTTTTATGGGCACTTTGTGTGGGTTGTGTTCGGTCTTAACTTTGGCTCTATAGCACCGAACTAACTGAAATTTTGCTTTCTTACTTAAAAGGACGTTTTGTAGACGAATCGCCCAAAATATCTTAAAAAATGTGAATTTTAAATTTCTTCATACAAAATATTTACCGTTTTATGGGCACTTCGTCAGAGTTGGGTTTGGTCATTACTTTGGTCCTATACCATCGAACTGTCTGAAATTTTGGATTCTTAATAAAAATTACGTTTTGTAGACGAATCGCCCAAAATATCTTAAAAAATGAGAATTTTAAATTTCTTAATGAAAATATTTAAAATATTTACCGTTTTATGGGTCCTTCGTCAGGGTTGGGTTCGGTCATAACATTGGCACTATAGCACCGAACTGACTGAAATTTTGGATTCTTACTAAAAAGGACGTTTTGTAGACGAATCGCCCAAAATATCTTAAAAAATGAGAATTTTAAATTTTCTTCTTTCAAAATTTTTACCGTTTTATGGGCACTTCGATAGGGTTGGGTTCGGTCATAACTTTGGCCCTATTGCACCGAACCGACTGAAGTTTTGGATTCTTACTAAAATGACGTTCTGTACACGAATTGCCTAAAACATCTTAAAAATGAGAATTTTAAATTTCTTCATACAAAATATTTAACTTTGGCTCTATAGCACCGAACTAACTGAAATTTTGCTTTCTTGCTAAAAATGACGTTATGTAGACGAATCGCCCAAAATATCTTAAAAAATGAGAATTTTAAATTTTTTTCTTTCAAAATATTTACCGTTAATGGGCACTTCGTTAGGATTGGGTTCGGTCATAACTTTGGCCGTATAGCACCGAACTGTCTGAAATTTCGGATTCTTACTAAAAAGGACGTTTTGTAGACAAATCGCCCGAAATTTCTTAAAAAATGTGAATTTTAAATTTCTTCATACAAAATATTTACCGTTTTATGGGCACTTCGTCAGGGTTGGGCTCGGTCATAACTTTGGCCCTATAGCACCGAACTGACTGAAATTTGGATTCTTACTAAAAAGGACGTTTTGTAGACAAATCGCCCGAAATTTCTTAAAAAATGTGAATTTTAAATTTCTTCATACAAAATATTTACCGTTTTATGGGCACTTCGTCAGGGTTGGGTTCGGTCATAACTTTGGCCCTATAGCACCGAACTGACTGAAATTTGGGATTCTTACTAAAAAGGACGTTTTGTAGACGAATCGCCCAAAATATCTTAAAAAATGTGAATTTTAAATTTCTTCATACAAAATATTTACCGTTTTATGGGCACTTCGTCAGGGTTGGGCTCGGTCATAACTTTGGCCCTATAGCACCGAACTGACTGAAATTTTGGATTCTTACTAAAAAGGACGTTTTGTAGACAAATCGCCCGAAATTTCTTAAAAAATGTGAATTTTAAATTTCTTCATACAAAATATTTACCGTTTTATGGGCACTTCGTCAGGGTTGGGTTCGGTCATAACTTTGGCCCTATAGCACCGAACTGACTGAAATTTGGGATTCTTACTAAAAAGGACGTTTTGTAGACGAATCGCCCAAAATATCTTAAAAAATGAGAATTTTAAATTTTCTACTTTCAAAATATTTACCGTTTTATGGGCACTTCGTTAGGATTGGGTTCGGTCATAACTTTGGCCGTATAGCACCGAACTGTCTGAAATTTTGGATTCTTACTAAAAATGATGTTTTGTAGACGAATCGCCCAAAATATCTTAAAAAATGAGAATTTTAAATTTCTTAGTGAAAATATTTAAAATATTTACCGTTTAATGGGTCCTTCGTCAGGGTTGGGTTCGGTCATAACTTTGGCCCTATAGCACCGAACTGACTGAAATTTTGGATTCTTACTAAAAAGGACGTTTTGTAGACGAATCGCCCAAAATATCTTAAAAAATGAGAATTTTAAATTTTCTTCATACAAAATATTTACCGTTTTATGGGCACTTCGTCAGGGTTGGGTTCGGTCATTACTTTGGCCCTATAGCACCGAACTGACTGAAATTTTGGATTCTTACTAAAAATGACGTTATGTAGACGAATCGCCCAAAATATCTTAAAAATGTGAATTTTAAATTTCTTCATACAAAATATTTACCGTTTTATGGGCACATCGTACGGGTTGGGTTCGGTCATAACTTTTGCCCTATAGCACCGAACTGACTGAAATTTTGGATTCTTACTAAAAAGGACGTTTTGTAGACGAATCGCCCAAAATATCTTAAAAAATGAGAATTATAAATTTCTTTATACAAAATATTTACCGTTTTATGGGCACTTCGTCAGGGTTGGGTTCGGTTATAACTTTGGCCCTATAGCACCGAACTGACTGAAATTTTCGATTCTTACGAAAAATGACAATCGGTCCACGAAACCCACAAAATATCTTAAAAAAGGAGAATTCAGATTTCTTCACTTAAAATATTTACCGTTTTATGGTGCATTTCGTCTCAGTTGGGTTCGCACATAACTTTGGTCCTATTGCACCGAACCGACTGAAGTTTTGGATTCTTACTAAAAATGACGTTCTGTACACGAATTGCCTAAAACATCTTAAAAACGAGAATTTTAAATTTCTTAATACAAAATATTTACCGTTTTATGGGCACTTTGTGTGGGTTGTGTTCGGTCTTAACTTTGGCTCTATAGCACCGAACTAACTGAAATTTTGCTTTCTTACTTAAAAGGACGTTTTGTAGACGAATCGCCCAAAATATCTTAAAAAATGTGAATTTTAAATTTCTTCATACAAAATATTTACCGTTTTATGGGCACTTCGTCAGAGTTGGGTTTGGTCATTACTTTGGTCCTATACCATCGAACTGTCTGAAATTTTGGATTCTTAATAAAAATTACGTTTTGTAGACGAATCGCCCAAAATATCTTAAAAAATGAGAATTTTAAATTTCTTAATGAAAATATTTAAAATATTTACCGTTTTATGGGTCCTTCGTCAGGGTTAGGTTCGGTCATAACATTGGCACTATAGCACCGAACTGACTGAAATTTTGGATTCTTACTAAAAAGGACGTTTTGTAGACGAATCGCCCAAAATATCTTAAAAAATGAGAATTTTAAATTTTCTTCTTTCAAAATTTTTACCGTTTTATGGGCACTTCGATAGGGTTGGGTTCGGTCATAACTTTGGCCCTATTGCACCGAACCGACTGAAGTTTTGGATTCTTACTAAAATGACGTTCTGTACACGAATTGCCTAAAACATCTTAAAAATGAGAATTTTAAATTTCTTCATACAAAATATTTAACTTTGGCTCTATAGCACCGAACTTACTGAAATTTTGCTTTCTTGCTAAAAATGACGTTATGTAGACGAATCGCCCAAAATATCTTAAAAAATGAGAATTTTAAATTTTTTTCTTTCGAAATATTTACCGTTAATGGGCACTTCGTTAGGATTGGGTTCGGTCATAACTTTGGCCGTATAGCACCGAACTGTCTGAAATTTCGGATTCTTACTAAAAAGGACGTTTTGTAGACAAATCGCCCGAAATTTCTTAAAAAATGTGAATTTTAAATTTCTTCATACAAAATATTTACCGTTTTATGGGCACTTCGTCAGGGTTGGGCTCGGTCATAACTTTGGCCCTATAGCACCGAACTGACTGAAATTTTGGATTCTTACTAAAAAGGACGTTTTGTAGACAAATCGCCCGAAATTTCTTAAAAAATGTGAATTTTAAATTTCTTCATACAAAATATTTACCGTTTTATGGGCACTTCGTCAGGGTTGGGTTCGGTCATAACTTTGGCCCTATAGCACCGAACTGACTGAAATTTGGGATTCTTACTAAAAAGGACGTTTTGTAGACGAATCGCCCAAAATATCTTGAAAAATGAGAATTTTAAATTTTCTACTTTCAAAATATTTACCGTTTTATGGGCACTTCGTTAGGATTGGGTTCGGTCATAACTTTGGCCGTATTGCGCCGAACTGTCTGAAATTTTGGATTCTTACTAAAAATGATGTTTTGTAGACGAATCGCCCAAAATATCTTAAAAAATGAGAATTTTAAATTTCTTAGTGAAAATATTTAAAATATTTACCGTTTAATGGGTCCTTCGTCAGGGTTGGGTTCGGTCATAACTTTGGCCCTATAGCACCGAACTGACTGAAATTGTGGATTCTTACTAAAAAGGACGTTTTGTGGACGAATCGCCCAAAATATCTTAAAAAATGAGAATTTTAAATTTTCTTCATACAAAATATTTACCGTTTTATGGGGACTTCGTCAGGGTTGGGTATGGTTATAACTTTGGCTTTATAGCACCGAACTGAATGAAATTTTCGATTCTTACGAAAAATGACAATCGGTCAACGAAACCCACAAAATATCTTAAAAAAGGAGAATTCAGATTTCTTCACTTAAAATATTTACCGTTTTATGGTGCATTTCGTCTCAGTTGGGTTCGCACATAACTTTGGTCCTATTGCACCGAACCGACTGAAGTTTTGGATTCTTACTAAAAATGACGTTCTGTACACGAATTGCCTAAAACATCTTAAAAATGAGAATTTTAAATTTCTTAATACAAAATATTTACCGTTTTATGGGCACTTTGTGTGGGTTGTGTTCGGTCTTAACTTTGGCTCTATAGCACCGAACTAACTGAAATTTTGCTTTCTTACTTAAAAGGACGTTTTGTAGACGAATCGCCCAAATATCTTAAAAAATGTGAATTTTAAATTTCTTCATACAAAATATTTACCGTTTTATGGGCACTTCGTCAGAGTTGGGTTTGGTCATTACTTTGGTCCTATACCATCGAACTGTCTGAAATTTTGGATTCTTAATAAAAATTACGTTTTGTAGACGAATCGCCCTAAATATCTTAAAAAATGAGAATTTTAAAATTCTTAATGAAAATATTTAAAATATTTACCGTTTTATGGGTCCTTCGTCAGGGTTGGGTTCGGTCATAACATTGGCCCTATAGCACCGAACTGACTGAAATTTTGGATTCTTACTAAAAAAGACGTTTTGAAGACGAATCGCCCAAAATATCTTAAAAAATGAGAATTTTAAATTTTCTTCTTTCAAAATATTTACCGTTTTATGGGCACTTCGTTAGGGTTGGGTTCGGTCATAACTTTGGCCGTATAGCACTGAACTGTCTGAAATTTTGGATTCTTACTAAAAAAGACGTTTTGAAGACGAATCGCCCAAAATTTCTTATAATATGAGAATTTTTAATTTTCTTCTTTCAAAATATTTACCGTTTTATAGGCACTTCGTTAGAGTTGGGTTCGGTCATAACTTTGGTCCTATTGCACCGAACCGACTGAAGTTTTGGATTCTTACTAAAAATGACGTTTTGTACACGAATTGCCTAAAACATCTTAAAAATGAGAATTTTACATTTCTTAATACAAAATATTTACCGTTTTATGGGCACTTTGTGTGGGATGGGTTCGGTCTTAACTTTGGCTCTATATCACCGAACTAACTGAAATTTTGCTTTCTTGCTAAAAATGACGTTATGTAGACGAATCGCCCAAAATATCTTAAAAAATGAGAATCTTAAATTTTTTTCTTTCAAATATTTACCGTTAATGGGCACTTCGTTAGGTTTGGGTTCGGTCATAACTTTGGCCGTATAGCACTGAACTGTCTGAAATTTCGGATTCTTACTAAAAAGGACGTTTTGTAGACAAATCGCCGGAAATTTCTAAAAAAATGTGAATTTTAAATTTCTTCATACAAAATATTTACCGTTTTATGGGCACTTCGTCAGGGTTGGGTTCGGTTATAACTTTGGCCCTATAGCACCGAACTGACTGAAATTTTCGATTCTTACGAAAAATGACAATCGGTCCACGAAACCCACAAAATATCTTAAAAAAGGAGAATTCAGATTTCTTCACTTAAAATATTTACCGTTTTATGGTGCATTTCGTCTCAGTTGGGTTCGCACATAACTTTGGTCCTATTGCACCGAACCGACTGAAGTTTTGGATTCTTACTAAAAATGACGTTCTGTACACGAATTGCCTAAAACATCTTAAAAACGAGAATTTTAAATTTCTTAATACAAAATATTTACCGTTTTATGGGCACTTTGTGTGGGTTGTGTTCGGTCTTAACTTTGGCTCTATAGCACCGAACTAACTGAAATTTTGCTTTCTTACTTAAAAGGACGTTTTGTAGACGAATCGCCCAAAATATCTTAAAAAATGTGAATTTTAAATTTCTTCATACAAAATATTTACCGTTTTATGGGCACTTCGTCAGAGTTGGGTTTGGTCATTACTTTGGTCCTATACCATCGAACTGTCTGAAATTTTGGATTCTTAATAAAAATTACGTTTTGTAGACGAATCGCCCAAAATATCTTAAAAAATGAGAATTTTAAATTTCTTAATGAAAATATTTAAAATATTTACCGTTTTATGGGTCCTTCGTCAGGGTTGGGTTCGGTCATAACATTGGCACTATAGCACCGAACTGACTGAAATTTTGGATTCTTACTAAAAAGGACGTTTTGTAGACGAATCGCCCAAAATATCTTAAAAAATGAGAATTTTAAATTTTCTTCTTTCAAAATTTTTACCGTTTTATGGGCACTTCGATAGGGTTGGGTTCGGTCATAACTTTGGCCCTATTGCACCGAACCGACTGAAGTTTTGGATTCTTACTAAAATGACGTTCTGTACACGAATTGCCTAAAACATCTTAAAAATGAGAATTTTAAATTTCTTCATACAAAATATTTAACTTTGGCTCTATAGCACCGAACTAACTGAAATTTTGCTTTCTTGCTAAAAATGACGTTATGTAGACGAATCGCCCAAAATATCTTAAAAAATGAGAATTTTAAATTTTTTTCTTTCAAAATATTTACCGTTAATGGGCACTTCGTTAGGATTGGGTTCGGTCATAACTTTGGCCGTATAGCACCGAACTGTCTGAAATTTCGGATTCTTACTAAAAAGGACGTTTTGTAGACAAATCGCCCGAAATTTCTTAAAAAATGTGAATTTTAAATTTCTTCATACAAAATATTTACCGTTTTATGGGCACTTCGTCAGGGTTGGGCTCGGTCATAACTTTGGCCCTATAGCACCGAACTGACTGAAATTTGGATTCTTACTAAAAAGGACGTTTTGTAGACAAATCGCCCGAAATTTCTTAAAAAATGTGAATTTTAAATTTCTTCATACAAAATATTTACCGTTTTATGGGCACTTCGTCAGGGTTGGGTTCGGTCATAACTTTGGCCCTATAGCACCGAACTGACTGAAATTTGGGATTCTTACTAAAAAGGACGTTTTGTAGACGAATCGCCCAAAATATCTTAAAAAATGTGAATTTTAAATTTCTTCATACAAAATATTTACCGTTTTATGGGCACTTCGTCAGTGTTGGGCTCGGTCATAACTTTGGCCCTATAGCACCGAACTGACTGATATTTTGGATTCTTACTAAAAAGGACGTTTTGTAGACAAATCGCCCGAAATTTCTTAAAAAATGTGAATTTTAAATTTCTTCATACAAAATATTTACCGTTTTATGGGCACTTCGTCAGGGTTGGGTTCGGTCATAACTTTGGCCCTATAGCACCGAACTGACTGAAATTTGGGATTCTTACTAAAAAGGACGTTTTGTAGACGAATCGCCCAAAATATCTTAAAAAATGAGAATTTTAAATTTTCTACTTTCAAAATATTTACCGTTTTATGGGCACTTCGTTAGGATTGGGTTCGGTCATAACTTTGGCCGTATAGCACCGAACTGTCTGAAATTTTGGATTCTTACTAAAAATGATGTTTTGTAGACGAATCGCCCAAAATATCTTAAAAAATGAGAATTTTAAATTTCTTAGTGAAAATATTTAAAATATTTACCGTTTAATGGGTCCTTCGTCAGGGTTGGGTTCGGTCATAACTTTGGCCCTATAGCACCGAACTGACTGAAATTTTGGATTCTTACTAAAAAGGACGTTTTGTAGACGAATCGCCCAAAATATCTTAAAAAGTGAGAATTTTAAATTTTCTTCATACAAAATATTTACCGTTTTATGGGCACTTCGTCAGGGTTGGGTTCGGTCATTACTTTGGCCCTATAGCACCGAACTGACTGAAATTTTGGATTCTTACTAAAAATGACGTTATGTAGACGAATCGCCCAAAATATCTTAAAAATGTGAATTTTAAATTTCTTCATACAAAATATTTACCGTTTTATGGGCACATCGTACGGGTTGGGTTCGGTCATAACTTTTGCCCTATAGCACCGAACTGACTGAAATTTTGGATTCTTACTAAAAAGGACGTTTTGTAGACGAATCGCCCAAAATATCTTAAAAAATGAGAATTATAAATTTCTTTATACAAAATATTTACCGTTTTATGGGCACTTCGTCAGGGTTGGGTTCGGTTATAACTTTGGCCCTATAGCACCGAACTGACTGAAATTTTCGATTCTTACGAAAAATGACAATCGGTCCACGAAACCCACAAAATATCTTAAAAAAGGAGAATTCAGATTTCTTCACTTAAAATATTTACCGTTTTATGGTGCATTTCGTCTCAGTTGGGTTCGCACATAACTTTGGTCCTATTGCACCGAACCGACTGAAGTTTTGGATTCTTACTAAAAATGACGTTCTGTACACGAATTGCCTAAAACATCTTAAAAACGAGAATTTTAAATTTCTTAATACAAAATATTTACCGTTTTATGGGCACTTTGTGTGGGTTGTGTTCGGTCTTAACTTTGGCTCTATAGCACCGAACTAACTGAAATTTTGCTTTCTTACTTAAAAGGACGTTTTGTAGACGAATCGCCCAAAATATCTTAAAAAATGTGAATTTTAAATTTCTTCATACAAAATATTTACCGTTTTATGGGCACTTCGTCAGAGTTGGGTTTGGTCATTACTTTGGTCCTATACCATCGAACTGTCTGAAATTTTGGATTCTTAATAAAAATTACGTTTTGTAGACGAATCGCCCAAAATATCTTAAAAAATGAGAATTTTAAATTTCTTAATGAAAATATTTAAAATATTTACCGTTTTATGGGTCCTTCGTCAGGGTTAGGTTCGGTCATAACATTGGCACTATAGCACCGAACTGACTGAAATTTTGGATTCTTACTAAAAAGGACGTTTTGTAGACGAATCGCCCAAAATATCTTAAAAAATGAGAATTTTAAATTTTCTTCTTTCAAAATTTTTACCGTTTTATGGGCACTTCGATAGGGTTGGGTTCGGTCATAACTTTGGCCCTATTGCACCGAACCGACTGAAGTTTTGGATTCTTACTAAAATGACGTTCTGTACACGAATTGCCTAAAACATCTTAAAAATGAGAATTTTAAATTTCTTCATACAAAATATTTAACTTTGGCTCTATAGCACCGAACTTACTGAAATTTTGCTTTCTTGCTAAAAATGACGTTATGTAGACGAATCGCCCAAAATATCTTAAAAAATGAGAATTTTAAATTTTTTTCTTTCGAAATATTTACCGTTAATGGGCACTTCGTTAGGATTGGGTTCGGTCATAACTTTGGCCGTATAGCACCGAACTGTCTGAAATTTCGGATTCTTACTAAAAAGGACGTTTTGTAGACAAATCGCCCGAAATTTCTTAAAAAATGTGAATTTTAAATTTCTTCATACAAAATATTTACCGTTTTATGGGCACTTCGTCAGGGTTGGGCTCGGTCATAACTTTGGCCCTATAGCACCGAACTGACTGAAATTTTGGATTCTTACTAAAAAGGACGTTTTGTAGACAAATCGCCCGAAATTTCTTAAAAAATGTGAATTTTAAATTTCTTCATACAAAATATTTACCGTTTTATGGGCACTTCGTCAGGGTTGGGTTCGGTCATAACTTTGGCCCTATAGCACCGAACTGACTGAAATTTGGGATTCTTACTAAAAAGGACGTTTTGTAGACGAATCGCCCAAAATATCTTGAAAAATGAGAATTTTAAATTTTCTACTTTCAAAATATTTACCGTTTTATGGGCACTTCGTTAGGATTGGGTTCGGTCATAACTTTGGCCGTATTGCACCGAACTGTCTGAAATTTTGGATTCTTACTAAAAATGATGTTTTGTAGACGAATCGCCCAAAATATCTTAAAAAATGAGAATTTTAAATTTCTTAGTGAAAATATTTAAAATATTTACCGTTTAATGGGTCCTTCGTCAGGGTTGGGTTCGGTCATAACTTTGGCCCTATAGCACCGAACTGACTGAAATTGTGGATTCTTACTAAAAAGGACGTTTTGTGGACGAATCGCCCAAAATATCTTAAAAAATGAGAATTTTAAATTTTCTTCATACAAAATATTTACCGTTTTATGGGGACTTCGTCAGGGTTGGGTATGGTTATAACTTTGGCTTTATAGCACCGAACTGAATGAAATTTTCGATTCTTACGAAAAATGACAATCGGTCAACGAAACCCACAAAATATCTTAAAAAAGGAGAATTCAGATTTCTTCACTTAAAATATTTACCGTTTTATGGTGCATTTCGTCTCAGTTGGGTTCGCACATAACTTTGGTCCTATTGCACCGAACCGACTGAAGTTTTGGATTCTTACTAAAAATGACGTTCTGTACACGAATTGCCTAAAACATCTTAAAAATGAGAATTTTAAATTTCTTAATACAAAATATTTACCGTTTTATGGGCACTTTGTGTGGGTTGTGTTCGGTCTTAACTTTGGCTCTATAGCACCGAACTATTTGAAATTTTGCTTTCTTACTTAAAAGGACGTTTTGTAGACGAATCGCCCAAATATCTTAAAAAATGTGAATTTTAAATTTCTTCATACAAAATATTTACCGTTTTATGGGCACTTCGTCAGAGTTGGGTTTGGTCATTACTTTGGTCCTATACCATCGAACTGTCTGAAATTTTGGATTCTTAATAAAAATTACGTTTTGTAGACGAATCGCCCTAAATATCTTAAAAAATGAGAATTTTAAAATTCTTAATGAAAATATTTAAAATATTTACCGTTTTATGGGTCCTTCGTCAGGGTTGGGTTCGGTCATAACATTGGCCCTATAGCACCGAACTGACTGAAATTTTGGATTCTTACTAAAAAAGACGTTTTGAAGACGAATCGCCCAAAATATCTTAAAAAATGAGAATTTTAAATTTTCTTCTTTCAAAATATTTACCGTTTTATGGGCACTTCGTTAGGGTTGGGTTCGGTCATAACTTTGGCCGTATAGCACTGAACTGTCTGAAATTTTGGATTCTTACTAAAAAAGACGTTTTGAAGACGAATCGCCCAAAATTTCTTATAATATGAGAATTTTTAATTTTCTTCTTTCAAAATATTTACCGTTTTATAGGCACTTCGTTAGAGTTGGGTTCGGTCATAACTTTGGTCCTATTGCACCGAACCGACTGAAGTTTTGGATTCTTACTAAAAATGACGTTTTGTACACGAATTGCCTAAAACATCTTAAAAATGAGAATTTTACATTTCTTAATACAAAATATTTACCGTTTTATGGGCACTTTGTGTGGGATGGGTTCGGTCTTAACTTTGGCTCTATATCACCGAACTAACTGAAATTTTGCTTTCTTGCTAAAAATGACGTTATGTAGACGAATCGCCCAAAATATCTTAAAAAATGAGAATCTTAAATTTTTTTCTTTCAAATATTTACCGTTAATGGGCACTTCGTTAGGTTTGGGTTCGGTCATAACTTTGGCCGTATAGCACTGAACTGTCTGAAATTTCGGATTCTTACTAAAAAGGACGTTTTGTAGACAAATCGCCGGAAATTTCTAAAAAAATGTGAATTTTAAATTTCTTCATACAAAATATTTACCGTTTTATGGGCACTTCGTCAGGGTTGGGTTCGGTCATAACTTTGGCCCTATAGCACCGAACTGACTGAAATTTTGGATTCTTACTAAAAAGGACGTTTTGTAGACAAATCGCCCGAAATTTTTTAAAAAATGTGAATTTTAAATTTCTTCATACAAAATATTTACCGTTTTATGGGCACTTCGTCAGGGTTGGGTTCGGTCATAACTTTGGCCCTATAGCACCGAACTGACTGAAATTTGGGATTCTTACTTAAAAGGACGTTTTGTAGATGAATCGCCCAAAATATCTTAAAAAATGAGAATTTTAAATTTCTTCATACAAAATATTTACCGTTTTATGGGCACTTCGTCAGGGTTGGGTTCGGTCATAACTTTGGCCCTATAGCACCGAACTGACTGAAATTTTGGATTCTTACTAAAAATGACGTTATGTAGACGAATCGCCCAAAATATCTTAAAAATGTGAATTTTAAATTTCTTCATACAAAATATTTACCGTTTTATGGGCACATCGTCCGGGTTGGGTTCGGTCATAACTTTTGCCCTATACCACCGAACTGACTGAAATTTTGGATTCTTACTAAAAAGGACGTTTTGTAGACGAATCATCCAAAATATCTTAAAAAATGAGAATTTTAAATTTTCAACTTTCAAAATATTTACCGTTTTATGGGCACTTCGTTAGGATTGGGTTCGGTCATAACTTTGGCCGTATAGCACCGAACTGTCCGAAATTTTGGATTCTTACTAAAAATGATGTTTTGTAGACGAATCGCCCAAAATATCTTAAAAAATGAGAATTTTAAATTTCTTAGTGAAAATATTTAAAATATTTACCGTTTAATGGGTCCTTCGTCAGGGTTGGGTTCGGTCATAACTTTGGCCCTATAGCACCGAACTGACTGAAATTTTGGATTCTTACTTAAAAGGACGTTTTGTAGACGAATCGCCTAAAATATCTTAAAAAATGAGAATTTTAAATTTTCTTCATACAAAATATTTACCGTTTTATGGGCACTTCGTCACGGTTGAGTTCGGTCATAACTTTGGCCCTATAGCACCAAACTGACTGAAATTTTGGATTCTCACAAAAAATGTCGTTTTGTACACGAATCGCCCAAAATATCTTAAAAAATGAGAATTTTAAATTTATTCATACAAAATATTTACCGTTTTATGGGCCGTTTGTCAGGGTTGGGTTCGGTCATAACTTTGGCCCTATAGCACCGCACTGACTGAAATTTGAGATGCTTATTAAAAATGACGTTTGGTAGACGAATCGCCCAAAATATCGAGAATTTCGAATTTATTCATTCAAAATATTTACCTTTTGACTGGCACTTCGTCAGGGTTGAGTTTCGGTCATAACTTTGGCCGTATAGCACCGAACTGACTGAAATTTTGCATTCTTACTAAAAATGAAGTTCTGGTATACGCATCGCTCAAATATCGTACAAAGAAAGAATTTTGAATTTCTTCATACAAAATATTTACGGTTTCACAAGTACTTCGCCAGGGTTGGGTTCGGTCATAACTATCGCCCTATGGCACCAAACTGACTGAAATTTTGAATTCTTAATAAAAATAACGTTTTGTAGAGGAATCGCCCAAAATATCATAAAAAATGAGAATTTTGATTTTCTCAATACAAAATATTTACCGTTTCACAGGCACTTCGTAAGGGTTGGGTACGGTCATAAATTTTGCCCTATAGCATCGAACCGACTGAAATTTTGGATTCGTCCTTAAAATGACGTTCTGGTATACGCCTCGCTCAAAATTTCGTCCAAAGGAAGAATTTTGAATTTCTTTATACATAATATTTACCTTTTCACGGGCACTTCGTAAGGGTTAGGTTCGGTCATAACTTTGGTTCTATAGCACCGAACCGACTGAAATTGTTGGTTCTTACTAAGAATGACGTTCTGTACACGAATCGCCCAAAACATCTTAACAAATGAGAATTTTAAATTTCTTCATACAAAATATTTACCGTTTTATGGGCACTTCGTTAGGGTTGAGGGCGGTCATAACTTTGGCCCTATAGCACCGAACTGACTGAAATTTTGGATTCTTAATAAAAATGTCGTTTTGTACACAAATCGCCATAAATATCTTAAAAAATGAGAATTTTAAATATCTTCATACAAAATATTTACCGTTTTATGGGCACTTTGTCAGGGTTGGGTTCGGTCATAACTTTGGCCCTATAGCACCGCACCGACTGAAATTTTAGATGCTTACTAAAAATGACGTTTTGTAGACGAATCGCCCAAAATACCGAGAATTTCGAATTTATTCATTCAAAATATTTACCTTTTGACGGGGACTTCGTCAGGGTTGGGTTCGGTCATAACTGTGGCCCTATAGCACCGAACCGACTGAAATTTTGGGTTCTTACTAAAAATGACGTTCTGTACACGAATCGCCCAAAATATCTTAATAAATAAGAATTTTAAATATATTCATACAAATATTTACGGTTTCACAGGCACTTCGTTAGGGTTGGGTTCGGTCATAAATTTGGCCCTATAGAATCGACCTGACTGAAATTTTGGATTCTTACAAAAAATGACGTTTTGTAGACGAATCGCCCAAAATATCTAAAAAAATGAGAATTTTAAATTTCTTCATTCAAAATAGTTACCGTTTTGTGGGCACTTCGTCAGGGTTGGGTTCGGTCATAACTTTGGCCCTAAAGCACCGAACTGACTGAAATTTTGAATTCTTATTAAAAATAATGTTTTGTAGGCGAATCGCCTAAAATATCTTAAAAAATGAGAATTTTAAATTTTCTTCATACAAAATATTTACCGTTTTATGGGCATTTCGTCAGGGTTTTGTTCGGTCATAACTTTGGCCCTATGGCACCGAACCGACTAAAGTTTTAAATTCTTACTAAAAATGACAATCGGTACACGAAACCCACAAAATATCTTAAAAAAGGAGAATTCAGATTTCTTCACTTAAAATATTTTCCGTTTTATGGTGCATTTCGTCTCAGTTGGGTTAGGTTAGGTTAGGTTAGGTTAATATTTACCGTTTTATGGGCACTTCGTTAGGGTTGGGTTCGGTCATAACTTTGGCCGTATAGCACCGAACTGTCTGAAGTTTTGGATTCTTACTAAAAATGACGTTCTGTACACGAATCGCCCAAAACATCTAAAAAAATGAGAATTTTAAATTTCTTCATACAAAATATTTACCGTTTTATGGGCACTTTGTGTGGGTTGGGTTCGGTCATAACTTTGGCCCTAAAGCACCGAGCTGAGTGACATTTTGGATTCTTACTAAAAATGAAATTCTGTACACGAATCTTACAAATTATATTAAAAGGGAGAATTTTAATAATCTTCATTTAAAATATTTTCCGTTTAATGGACACTTCGTCAGTGTTGGGTTCGGTCATAGCTTTGGCCCTATGGCACTGCACTGACTGAAACTTTAGATGCTTACTAAAAATGACGTTTTGTAGACGAATCGCCCAAAATATCGAGAATTTCGAATTTCTTCATTCAAAATATTTACCTTTTGACTGGCACTTCGTCAGGGTTGGGTTCGGTCATAACTTTGGCCGTATAGCACCAAACTGATTGAAATTTTGGATTCTTACTAAAAACGAAGTTCTGGTATACGCATCGCCACATATCGTCCAAAGAAAGAATTTTGAATTTCTTCATACAAAATATTTACCGTTTCACAAGTACTTCGCAAGGGTTGGGTTCGGTCATAACTTTGGCCCTATGGCACCGAACTGACTGAAAATTTGAATTCTTACTAAAAATAACGTTTTTTAGAGGAATCACTCATAATATCATAAAAAAATGAGAATTTCGATTTTCTTCATATAAAATATTTAGCATTTCACAAGCACTTCGTTAAGGTTGGGTTCTGTCATAACTTTGGCCCTATGGCACCGAACCGACTAAAGTTTTAAATTCTTACTAAAAATGACAATCGGTACACGAAACCCACAAAATATCTTAAAAAAGGAGAATTCAGATTTCTTCACTTAAAATATTTTCCGTTTTATGGTGCATTTCGTCTCAGTTGGGTTAGGTTAGGTTAGGTTAGGTTAATATTTACCGTTTTATGGGCACTTCGTTCGGGTTGGGTTCGGTCATAACTTTGGCCGTATAGCACCGAACTGTCTGAAGTTTCGGATTCTTACTAAAAATGACGTTCTGTATACGAATCGCCCAAAACATCTATAAAAATGAGAATTTTAAAATTCTTCATACAAAATATTTACCGTTTTATGGGCACTTTGTGTGGGTTGGGTTCGGTCATAACTTTGGCTCTGTAGCACCGAACTAACTGAAATTTTGCATTCTTACTAAAAATGACGTTATGTAGACGAATCGCCCAAAATATCTTAAAAAAATGTGAATTTTAAATTTCTTCATACAAAATATTTACCGTTTTATGGGCATTTCGTCAGAGTTGGGTTCGGTCATAACTTTGGCCCTATTGCACCGAACTGTCTGAAACTTTTGATTCTTACTAAAAATGACGTTTTGTAGACGAATCGCAAAATATCTTTAACAATTGTGAATTTTAAATTTCTTCATACACAATATTTACCGTTTTATGGGCACTTCGTCAGGGTTGGGTTCGGTCATAACTAGCACCGAACTGACTGAAATTTTGGATTCTTACTAAAAAGGACGTTTTGTAGACGAATCGCCCAAAATATCTTAAAAAATGAGAATTTTAAATTTTCTTCTTTCAAAATATTTACAGTTTTATGGGCACTTCGTTAGGGTTGGGTTCGTTCATAACTTTGGCCGTATAGCACCGAACTGACTGAAATTTTGGATTCTTACGATAAATGACGTTCTGGTATACGCATCGCTCAAAACATCGTCTAAAGGAAGAATTTTGATTTTCTTCATATAAAATCTTTAGCGTTTCACAAGCACTTCGTCAAATTTGGGTTCGGTCATAACCTTGGCCCTATGGCACCGAACCGACTAAAGTTTTAAATTCTTACTAAAAATGACAACCGGTACACAAAACCCACCAAATATCTTAACAAAGGAGAATTCAGATTTCTTCACTTAAAATATTTTCCGTTTTATGGTGCATTTCGTCTCAGTTGCGATCGGTCATAACTTTGGTCCTATTGCACCGAACCGACTGAAGTTTTAATTCTTACTAAAAATAAAGTTTTGTACACGAATCACGCAAAATATCGTCCAAAAGAAGAATGTTAAATTTCTTCATACAAAATATTTACCGTTTTATGTGCACTTCGTTAGTGTTTGTTTCGCTCATAACTTTGTCCGTATTGCACCGAACTCACTGAAATTTTGTATTCTTACTATAAATGTTGTTCTGGTATACGCATCGCTCAAAACATCGTCCAAAGGAAGAATATTGAATTTCTTCATATAAAATATTTAGCGTTTCACAAGCACTTCGTCAAGGTTGGGTTCGGTCATAACTTTGGCCCTATGGCACCGAACCAACTAAAGTTTTAAATTCTTACTAAAAATGAAAATCGGTTCACGAAACCCACCAAATATCTTATAAAAGGAGAATTCAGATTTCTTCACTTAAAATATTTTCTGTTTTATGGTGCAATTCGTCTCAGTTTCGTTCGGACCTAACTTTGGTCCTATTGCACTGAACCGACTGAAGTTTTGGATTCTTACTAAACATGACGTTCTGTACACGATTCGCCGAAAACATCTTAAAAAATGAAAATTTTAAATTTTTTCATACAAAATATTTACCGTTTTATGTGCACTTCGTTAGTGTTTGTTTCGCTCAAACCTTTGTCTGTATTGCACCGAACTCACTGAAATTTTGTATTCTTACTATAAATCTCGTTCTGGTATACGCATCGCTCAAAACATCGTCCAAAGGAAGAATATTGAATTTCTTCATATAAAATATTTAGCGTTTCACAAGCACTTCGTCAAGGTTGGGTTCGGTCATAACTTTGGCCCTATGGCACCGAACCGACTATAGTTTTAAATTCTTACTAAAAATGACAATCGGTACACGAAACCCACAAAATATCTTAAAAAAGGAGAATTCAGATTTCTTCACTTAAAATATTTTCCGTTTTATGGTGCATTTCGTCTCAGTTGGGTTCGGACCTAACTTTGGTCCTATTGCACCGAACCGACTGAAGTTTTGGATTCTTACTAAAAATTAAGTTTTGTACAAAAATCGCGCAAAATATCGTCCAAAAGAAGAATTTTAAATTTTCTTCATACAAAATATTTATTGTTTTACGGGCACTTCGTCAGGGTTGGGTTCGGTCATAACTTTGGCCCTATAGCACCGAACTGACTGAAATTTTGGATTCTTACGAAAAATGACGTTCTGGTATACACATCGCTCAAAACATCGTCTAAAGGAAGAATTTTGATTTTCTTCATATAAAATCTTTAGCGTTTCACAAGCACGTCGTCAAATTTGGGTTCGGTCATAACTTTGGCCCTATGGCACCGAACCGACTAAAGTTTTAAATTCTTACTAAAAATGACAAATGGTAAACAAAACCGACCAAATATCTTAAAAAAGGAGAATTCAGATTTCTTCACTTAAAATATTTTCCGTTTTATGGTGCATTTCGTCTCAGTTGCGTTCGGTCATAACTTTGGTCCTATTGCACCGAACCGACTGAAGTTTTGATTCTTACTAAAAATAAAGTTTTGTACACGAATCACGCAAAATATCGTCCAAAAGAAGAATTTTAAATTTCTTCATACAAAATATTTACCGTTTTATGTGCACTTCGTTAGTGTTTGTTTCGATCAAACCTTTGTCCGTATTGCACCGAACTCACTGAAATTTTGTATTCTTACTATAAATGTCGTTCTGGTATACGCATCGCTCAAAACATCGTCTAAAGGAAGAATTTTGATTTTCTTCATATAAAATCTTTAGCGTTTCACAAGCACTTCGTCAAATTTGGGTTCGGTCATAACCTTGGCCCTATGGCACCGAACCGACTTAAGTTTTAAATTCTTACTAAAAATGACAACCGGTACACAAAACCCACCAAATATCTTAAAAAAGGAGAATTCAGATTTCTTCACTTAAAATATTTTCCGTTTTATGGTGCATTTCGTCTCAGTTGCGTTCGGTCATAACTTTGGTCCTATTGCACCGAACCGACTGAAGTTTTGATTCTTACTAAAAATAAAGTTTTGTACACGAATCACGCAAAATATCGTCCAAAAGAAGAATTTTAAATTTCTTCATACAAAATATTTACCGTTTTATGTGCACTTCGTTAGTGTTTGTTTCCCTCATAACTTTGTCCGTATTGCACCGAACTCACTGAAATTTTGTATTCTTACTATAAATGTCGTTCTGGTATACGCATCGCTCAAAACATCGTCCAAAGGAAGAATATTGAATTTCTTCATATAAAATATTTAGCGTTTCACAAGCACTTCGTCAAGGTTGGGTTCGGTCATAACTTTGGCCGTATAGCACCGAACTGTCTGAAGTTTTGCATTCTTACTAAAAATGACGTTATGTAGACGAATCGCCCAAAATATCTTAAAAAAATGTGAATTTTAAATTTCTTCATATAAAATATTTACCGTTTTATGGGCACTTTGTCAGAGTTGGGTTCGGTCATAACTTTGGCCCTATTGCACCGAACTGTCTGAAATTTTGGATTCTTACTAAAAATGACGTTTTGTAGACGAATCGCAAAACATCTTAAACAATTGTGAATTTTAAATTTCTTCATACACAATATTTACCGTTTTATGGGCACTTTGTCAGGGTTGGGTTCGGTCATAACTAGCACCGAACTGACTGAAACTTTTGATTCTTACTTAAAAGGACGTTTTGTAGACGAATCGCCCAAAATATCTTAAAAAATGAGAATTTTAAATTTTCTTCTTTCAAAATATTTACCGTTTTATGGGCACTTTGTTAGGGTTGGGTTCGGTCATAACTTTGGCCGTATAGCACCGAACTGTCTGAAATTTAGGATTCTTTCTAAAAATGACGTTTTGTACACGAATCGCCCAAAACATCTAAAAAATGAGAATTTTAAATTTCTTCATACAAAATATTTACGGTTTTATTGGCACTTCGTCAGGGTTGGGTTCGGTCATAACTTTGGCCCTATAGCACCGAACTGACTGAAATTTTGGATTCTTACGAAAAATGACGTGCTGGTATACGCATCGCTCAAAACATCGTCCAAAGGAAGAATTTTGATTTTCTTCATATAAAATCTTTAGCGTTTCACAAGCACTTCGTAAAAGTTGAGTTCGGTCATAACCTTGGCCCTATGGCACCGAACCGACTAAAGTTTTAAATTCTTATTAAAATGACAACCGGTACACGAAACCCACCAAATATCTTAAAAAAGGAGAATTCAGATTTCTTCACTTAAAATATTTTCCGTTTTATGGTGCATTTCGTCTCAGTTGGGTTCGGTCATAGATTTGGTCCTATTGCACCGAACCGACTGAAGTTTTGGATTCTTTCTTAATATTAAGTTTAAAATACGAATCGTGCAAAATATCGTCCAAAAGAAGAATTTTAAATTTGTTCATACAAAATATTTACAGTTTTATGTGCACTTCGTTAGGGTTTGGTTCGGTCATAACTTTGTCCGTATAGCACCGAACTCAGTGAAATTTTGTATTCTTACTACGAATGTCGTTCTGGTATACGCATCGCTCAAAACATCGTCAAAAGGAAGAATTTTGAATTTTTTTATTAAAAATATTTAGCATTTCACAGGCAATTCGTCAAGGTTGGGTTCGGTCATAACTTTGGCCCTATGACACCGAACCGACTTAAGTTTCAAATTCTTACTAAAAATGACAATCGGTACACGAAACCCACCAAATATCTTAAAAACGGATAATTCAGATTTCTTCACTTAAAATATTTTCCGTTTTATGGTGCATTTCGTCTCAGTTGGGTTCGGACATAACTTTGGTCCTATTGCACCGAACCGACTGAAGTTTTGGATTTTTACTAAAAATGACGTTCTGTACACGAATCGCCCAAAACATCTTAAAAAATGAGAATTTTAAATTTCTTCATACAAAATATTTACCGTTTTATGGGCACTTTGTGTGGGTTGGGTTCGGTCATAACTTTGGCCGTATATCACCGAACTGACTAAAATTTTGGATTCTTACGAAAAATGACGTTATGTAGACGAATCGCCCAAAATATTTAAAAAATGTGAATTTTAAATTTCTTCATACAAAATATTTACAGTTTTAAGGGCACTTCGTCAGAGATGGGTTCGGTGATAACTTTGGCCCTATAGCACCGAACTGTCTGAAATTTAGGATTCTTACTAAAAATGACGTTTTGTAGACGAATCGCCCAAAATATCTTAAAAAATGAGAATTTTAAATTTCTTCATACAAAATATTTACCGTTTTATGGGCACTACGTCAAAGTTGGTTTCGGTCATGACCTTGGCCCTATGGCACCGAACCGACTTAAGTTTTAATTCTTACTAAAAATGACAACCGGTACACGAAACCCACCAAATATCTTACAAAAACGGAGAATTCAGATTTCTTCACTTAAAATATTATCCGTTTTATGGTGCATTTCGTGTCAGTTGGGTTCGGTCATAACTTTGGTTCTATTGCACCGAACCGACTGAAGTTTTGAATTCTTACTAAAAGTAAAGTTTTGTACACGAATCACGCAAAACATCGTCCAAAGGAAGAATTTTGAATTTCTTCATATAAAATATTTAGCGTTTCACAAGCACTTCGTCAAGGTTGGGTTCGGTCATAACTTTGGCCCTATGGCACCAAAACGACTAAAGTTTTAAATTCTTACTAAAAATGAAAATCGGTACACGAAACCCACAAAATATCTTATAAAAGGAGAATTCAGATTTCTTCACTTAAAATATTATCCGTTTTATGGTGCATTTCGTCTCAGTTGGGTTCGGTCATAACCTTGGCCCTATGGCACCGAAACGACTAAAGTTTTAATTCTTACTAAAAATGACAACCGGTACACGAAACCCACCAAATATCTTAAAAAAGGAGAATTCAGATTTCTTCACTTAAAATATTTTCCGTTTTTGGTGCATTTCGTGTGAGCTGGGTTCGGTCATAACTTTGGTCCTATTTCACCGAACCGATTGAAGTTTTGAATTCTTACTAGAAATGATGTTTTGTACACGAATCGCCCAAAATATCTTAAAAAATGAGAATTTTAAATTTCTTCATACAAAATATTTACCGTTTCATGGGCACTTCGTCAAAGTTGGGTTCGGTCATAACCTTGGCCCTATGGCACCGAACCGACTAAAGTTTTAATTCTTACTAAAAATGACAACCGGTACACGATACCCACCAAATATCTTAAAAAAGGAGAATTCAGATTTCTTCACTTAAAATATTTTCCGTTTTATTGTGCATTTCGTCTCAGTTGGGTTCGGTCATTGGTCCTATTGCACCGAACCGACTAAAGTTGTGGATTCTTACTAAAAATAAAGTTTTGTACACGAATCACGCAAAATATCGTCCAAAAGAAGAATTTAAAATTTCTTCATACAAAATATTTACCGTTTTATGTGCACTTCGTTAGTGTTTGGTTCGGTCATAACTTTGTCTGTATTCCAACCAACTTTCTGAAATTTTGTATTCTTACTAAAAATGACGTTCTGGTATACGCATCGCTCAAAACATCGTCCAAAGGAAGAATTTTTATTTTCTCCATATAAAATCTTTAGCGTTTCACAAGCACTTCGTCAAGGTTGGGTTCGGTCATAACTTTGGCCCTATGGCACCAAACCTACTAAAGTTTTAAATTCTTACTAAAAATGAAAATCGGTACACGAAACCCACCAAATATCTTAAAAAAGGAGAATTCAGATTTCTTCACTTAAAATATTTTCCGTTTTATGGTGCATTTCGTCTCTGTTGGGTTCGGTCATAGATTTGGTCCTATTGCACCGAACCGACTGAAGTTTTGGATTCTTTCTAAATATTAAGTTTAAAATACGAATCGTGCAAAATATCCTCCAAAAGAAGAATTTTAAATTTCTTCATACAAAATATTTACAGTTTTATGTGCACTTCGTTAGGGTTTGGTTCGGTCATTACTTTGTCCGTATAGCACCGAACTCAGTGAAATTTTCTATTCTTACTAGTAATGTAGTTCTGGTATACGCATCGCTCAAAACATCGTCAAAAGGAAGAATTTTGAATTTTTTTATAAAAAATATTTAGCATTTCACAGGCATTTCGTCAAGGTTGGGTTCGGTCATAACTTTGGCCCTATGACACCGAACCGTCTTAAGTTTTAAATTCTTACTAAAATTGACAATCGGTACACGAAACCCACCAAATATCTTAAAAACGGATAATTCAGATTTCTTCACTTAAAATATTTTCCGTTTTATGGTGCATTTCGTCTCAGTTATGTTCGGACATAACTATGGTCCTATTGCACCGAACCGACTGAAGTTTTGGATTTTTACTAAAAATGACGTTTTGTACACGAATCGCCCAAAACATCTAAAAAATGAGAATTTTAAATTTCTTCATACAAAATATTTACGGTTTTATTGGCACTTCGTCAGGGTTGGGTTCGGTCATAACTTTGGCCCTATAGCACCGAACTGACTGAAATTTTGGATTCTTACGAAAAATGACGTGCTGGTATACGCATCGCTCAAAACATCGTCCAAAGGAAGAATTTTGATTTTCTTCATATAAAATCTTTAGCGTTTCACAAGCACTTCGTAAAAGTTGAGTTCGGTCATAACCTTGGCCCTATGGCACCGAACCGACTAAAGTTTTAAATTCTTATTAAAATGACAACCGGTACACGAAACCCACCAAATATCTTAAAAAAGGAGAATTCAGATTTCTTCACTTAAAATATTTTCCGTTTTATGGTGCATTTCGTCTCAGTTGGGTTCGGTCATAGATTTGGTCCTATTGCACCGAACCGACTGAAGTTTTGGATTCTTTCTTAATATTAAGTTTAAAATACGAATCGTGCAAAATATCGTCCAAAAGAAGAATTTTAAATTTGTTCATACAAAATATTTACAGTTTTATGTGCACTTCGTTAGGGTTTGGTTCGGTCATAACTTTGTCCGTATAGCACCGAACTCAGTGAAATTTTGTATTCTTACTAGGAATGTCGTTCTGGTATACGTATCGCTCAAAACATCGTCAAAAGGAAGAATTTTGAATTTTTTTATAAAAAATATTTAGCATTTCACAGGCACTTCGTCAAGGTTGGGTTCGGTCATAACTTTGGCCCTATGACACCGAACCGACTTAAGTTTCAAATTCTTACTAAAAATGACAATCGGTACACGAAACCCACCAAATATCTTAAAAACGGATAATTCAGATTTCTTCACTTAAAATATTTTCCGTTTTATGGTGCATTTCGTCTCAGTTGGGTTCGGACATAACTTTGGTCCTATTGCACCGAACCGACTGAAGTTTTGGATTTTTACTAAAAATGACGTTCTGTACACGAATCGCCCAAAATATCTTAAAAAATGAGAATTTTAAATTTCTTCATACAAAATATTTACCGTTTTATGGGCACTTTGTGTGGGTTGGGTTCGGTCATAACTTTGGCTCTATAGCACCGAACTAACTGAAATTTTGCTTACTGACTAGAAATGACGTTTTGTAGACGAATCGCCCAAAATATCTTTAAAAATGAGAATTTTAAATTTTCTTCATACAAAATATTTACAGTTTTATGGGCACTACGTTAGGGTTGGGTTCGGTCATAACTTTGGCCGTATAGCACCGAACTGTCTGAAATTTAGGATTCTTTCTAAAAATGACGTTTTGAAGATGAATCGCCCAAAATATCTTAAAAAATGATAATTTTAAATTTCTTCATACAAAATATTTACAGTTTTATGGGCACTTCGTCAGGGTTGGGTTCGGTCATAACTTTGGCCCTATGGCACTGAACCGACTAAAGTTTTAATTCTTACTAAAAATGACAACCGGTACACGAAACCCACCAAATATCTTAAAAACGGAGAATTGAGATTTCTTCACTTAAAATATGTTCCGTTTTATGGGCACTTCGTCAGGGTTGGGTTCGGTCATAACTTTGGCCGTATATCACCGAACTGACTGAAATTTTGGATTCTTACGAAAAATGACGTTATGTAGACGAATCGCCCAAAATATTTAAAAAATGTGAATTTTAAATTTCTTCATACAAAATATTTACAGTTTTAAGGGCACTTCGTCAGAGTTGGGTTCGGTCATAACTTTGGCCCTCTAGCACCAAACTGTCTGAAATTTAGGATTCTTACTAAAAATGACGTTTTGTAGACGAATCGCCCAAAATATCTTAAAAAATGATAATTTTAAATTTCTTCATACAAAATATTTACCGTTTTATGGGCACTACGTCAAAGTTGGTTTCGGTCATAAGCTTGGCCCTATGGCTCCGAACCGACTAGAGTTTTAATTCTTACTAAAAATGACAACCGGTACACGAAACCCACCAAATATCTTAAAAACGGAGAATTGAGATTTCTTCACTTAAAATATGTTCCGTTTTATGGTGCATTTCGTCTCAGTTGGGTTCGGTCATAGA
This sequence comes from Limnephilus marmoratus, assembly GCA_917880885.1. Taxonomy (NCBI): domain Eukaryota; kingdom Metazoa; phylum Arthropoda; class Insecta; order Trichoptera; family Limnephilidae; genus Limnephilus; species Limnephilus marmoratus. The sequence continues at coordinate 17,861,380 of OU862921.1, read as the reverse complement.
TTTGGTCCTATTGCACGGAACCGACTGAAGTTTTGGATTCTTTCTTAATATTAGGTTTAAAATACGAATCGTGCAAAATATCGTCCAAAAGAAGAATTTTAAATTTCTTCATACAAAATATTTACAGTTTTATGTGCACTTCGTTAGGGTTTGGTTCGGTCATAACTTTGTCCGTATAGCACCGAACTCAGTGAAATTTTGTATTCTTACTAGTAATGTTGTTCTGGTATACGCATCGCTCAAAACATCGTCAAAAGGAAGAATTTTGAATTTTTTTATAAAAAATATTTAGCATTTCACAGGCACTTCGTCAAGGTTGGGTTCGGTCATAACTTTGGCCCTATGACACCGGACCGACTTAAGTTTTAAATTCTTACTAAAAATGACAATCGGTACACGAAACCCACCAAATATCTTAAAAACGGATAATTCAGATTTCTTCACTTAAAATATTTTCCGTTTTATGGTGCATTTCGTCTCAGTTGGGTTCGGACATAACTTTGGTCCTATTGCCCCGAACCGACTGAAGTTTTGGATTTTTACTAAAAATGATGTTCTGTACACGATTCGCCCAAAACATCTTAAAAAATGAGAATTTTAAATTTCTTCACACAAAATATTTACCGTTTTATGGGCACTTTGTGTGGGTTGGGTTCGGTCATAACTTTGGCTCTATAGCACCGAACTAACTGAAATTTTGCATACTGACTAGAAATGACGTTTTGTAGACGAATCGCCCAAAATATCTTTAAAAATGAGAATTTTAAATTTTCTTCATACAAAAAATTTACCGTTTTATGGGCACTTCGTTAGGGTTGGGTTCGGTCATAACTTTGGTCGTATAGCACCGAACTTTCTGAAATTTAGGATTCTTTCTAAAAATGACGTTTAGAAGACGAATCGCCCAAAATATCTTAAAAAATGATTATTTTAAATTTCTTCATACAAAATATTTACCGTTTTATGGGCACTTCGTCAGGGTTGGGTTCGGTCATAACTTTGGCCGTATATCACCGAACTGACTGAAATTTTGGATTCTTACGAAAAATGACGTTATGTAGACGAATCGCCCAAAATATTTAAAAAATGTGAATTTTAAATTTCTTCATACAAAATATTTACAGTTTTAAGGGCACTTCGTCAGAGTTGGGTTCGGTCATAACTTTGGCCCTCTAGCACCAAACTGTCTGAAATTAAGGATTCTTACTAAAAATGACGTTTTGTAGACGAATCGCCCAAAATATCTTAAAAAATGAGAATTTTAAATTTCTTCATACAAAATATTTACCGTTTTATGGGCACTACGTCAAAGTTGGTTTCGGTCATAAGCTTGGCCCTATGGCTCCGAACCGACTAAAGTTTTAATTCTTACTAAAAATGACAACCGGTACACGAAACCCACCAAATATCTTAAAAACGGAGAATTGAGATTTCTTCACTTAAAATATGTTCCGTTTTATGGTGCATTTCGTCTCAGTTGGGTTCGGTCATAGATTTGGTCCTATTGCACGGAACCGACTGATGTTTTGGATTCTTTCTTAATATTAGGTTTAAAATACGAATCGTGCAAAATATCGTCCAAAAAAAGAATTTTAAATTTCTTCATACAAAATATTTACAGTTTTAAGGGCACTTCGTCAGAGTTGGGTTCGGTGATAACTTTGGCCCTATAGCACCGAACTGTCTGAAATTTAGGATTCTTACTAAAAATGACGTTTTGTAGACGAATCGCCCAAAATATCTTAAAAAATGAGAATTTTAAATTTCTTCATACAAAATATTTACCGTTTTATGGGCACTACGTCAAAGTTGGTTTCGGTCATAACCTTGGCCCTATGGCACCGAACCGACTAAAGTTTTAATTCTTACTAAAAATGACAACCGGTACACGAAACCCACCAAATATCTTACAAAAACGGAGAATTCAGATTTCTTCACTTAAAATATTATCCGTTTTATGGTGCATTTCGTGTCAGTTGGGTTCGGTCATAACTTTGGTTCTATTGCACCGAACCGACTGAAGTTTTGAATTCTTACTAAAAATAAAGTTTTGTACACGAATCACGCAAAACATCGTCCAAAGGAAGAATTTTTAATTTCTTCATTTAAAATATTTAGCGTTTCACAAGCACTTCGTCAAGGTTGGGTTCGGTCATAACTTTGGCCCTATGGCACCAAAACGACTAAAGTTTTAAATTCTTACTAAAAATGAAAATCGGTACACGAAACCCACAAAATATCTTATAAAAGGAGAATTCAGATTTCTTCACTTAAAATATTATCCGTTTTATGGTTCATTTCGTCTCAGTTGGGTTCGGTCATAACCTTGGCCCTATGGCACCGAAACGACTAAAGTTTTAATTCTTACTAAAAATGACAACCGGTACACGAAACCCACCAAATATCTTAAAAAAGGAGAATTCAGATTTCTTCACTTAAAATATTTTCCGTTTTTGGTGCATTTCGTGTGAGCTGGGTTCGGTCATAACTTTGGTCCTATTGCACCGAACCGATTGAAGTTTTGGATTCTTACTAGAAATGATGTTTTGTACACGAATCGCCCAAAATATCTTAAAAAATGAGAATTTTAAATTTCTTCATACAAAATATTTACCGTTTCATGGGCACTTCGTCAAAGTTGGGTTCGGTCATAACCTTGGCCCTATGGCACCGAACCGACTAAAGTTTTAATTCTTACTAAAAATGACAACCGGTACACGAAACCCACCAAATATCTTAAAAAAGGAGAATTCAGATTTCTTCACTTAAAATATTTTCCATTTTATTGTGCATTTCGTCTCAGTTGGGTTCGGTCATAACTTTGGTCCTATTGCACCGAACCGACTAAAGTTGTGGATTCTTACTAAAAATAAAGTTTTGTACACGAATCACGCAAAATATCGTCCAAAAGAAGAATTTAAAATTTCTTCATACAAAATATTTACCGTTTTATGTGCACTTCGTTAGTGTTTGGTTCGGTCATAACTTTGTCTGTATTCCAACCAACTTTCTGAAATTTTGTATTCTTACTAAAAATGACGTTCTGGTATACGCATCGCTCAAAACATCGTCCAAAGGAAGAATTTTGATTTTCTCCATATAAAATCTTTAGCGTTTCACAAGCACTTCGTCAAGGTTGGGTTCGGTCATAACTTTGGCCCTATGGCACCAAACCTACTAAAGTTTTAAATTCTTACTAAAAATGAAAATCGGTACACGAAACCCACCAAATATCTTAAAAAAGGAGAATTCAGATTTCTTCACTTAAAATATTTTCCGTTTTATGGTGCATTTCGTCTCTGTTGGGTTCGGTCATAGATTTGGTCCTACTGCACCGAACCGACTGAAGTTTTGGATTCTTTCTAAATATTAAGTTTAAAATACGAATCGTGCAAAATATCCTCCAAAAGAAGAATTTTAAATTTATTCATACAAAATATTTACAGTTTTATGTGCACTTCGTTAGGGTTTGGTTCGGTCATTACTTTGTCCGTATAGCACCGAACTCAGTGAAATTTTCTATTCTTACTAGTAATGTAGTTCTGGTATACGCATCGCTCAAAACATCGTCAAAAGGAAGAATTTTGAATTTTTTTATAAAAAATATTTAGCATTTCACAGGCACTTCGTCAAGGTTGGGTTCGGTCATAACTTTGGCCCTATGACACCGAACCGTCTTAAGTTTTAAATTCTTACTAAAATTGACAATCGGTACACGAAACCCACCAAATATCTTAAAAACGGATAATTCAGATTTCTTCACTTAAAATATTTTCCGTTTTATGGTGCATTTCGTCTCAGTTGGGTTCGGACATAACTTTGGTCCTATTGCACCGAACCGACTGAAGTTTTGGATTTTTACTAAAAATGACGTTTTGTACACGAATCGCCCAAAACATCTTAAAAAATGAGAATTTTAAATTTCTTCATACAAAATATTTACCGTTTTATGGGCACTTTGTGTGGGTTGGGTTCGGTCATAACTTTGGCTCTATAGCACCGAACTAACTGAAATTTTGCTTTCTGACTAGAAATGACGTTTTGCAGACGAATCGCCCAAAATATCTTTAAAAATGAGAATTTTAAATTTTCTTCATACAAAATATTTACCGTTTTATGGGCACTTCGTTAGGGTTGGGTTCGGTCATAACTTTGGTCGTATAGCACCGAACTGTCTGAAATTTAGGATTCTTTCTAAAAATGACGTTTTGAAGATGAATCGCCCAAAATATCTTAAAAAATGATAATTTTAAATTTCTTCATACAAAATATTTACTGTTTTATGGGCACTTCGTTAGGGTTGGGTTGGGTCATAACTTTGGCCGTATATCACCGAACTGACTGAAATTTTGTCGCCCAAAATATCTTAAAAAATGATAATTTTAAATTTCTTCATACAAAATATTTACCGTTTTATGGGCACTTCGTCAGGGTTGGGTTGGGTCATAACTTTGGCCGTATATCACCGAACTGACTGAAATTTTGGATTCTTACGAAAAATGACGTTATGTAGACGAATCGCCCAAAACATCTTAAAAAATGTGAATTTTAAATTTCTTCATACAAAATATTTACAGTTTTAAGGGAACTTCGTCAGTGTTGGGTTCGGTCATAACTTTGGCCCTATAGCACCGAACTGTCTGAAATTTAGGATTCTTACTAAAAATGACGTTTTGTAGACGAATCGCCCAAAATATCTTAAAAAATGAGAATTTTAAATTTCTTCATACAAAATATTTACCGTTTTATGGGCACAACGTCAAAGTTGGTTTCGGTCATAACCTTGGCCCTATGACTCGGAACCGACTAAAGTTTTAATTCTTACAAAAAATGACAACCGGTACACGAAACACACCAAATATCTTAAAAACGGAGAATTCAGATTTCTTCACTTAAAATATGTTCCGTTTTATGGTGCATTTCGTCTCAGTTGGGTTCGGTCATAGATTTGGTCCTATTGCACGGAACCGACTGAAGTTTTGGATTCTTTCTTAATATTAGGTTTAAAATACTAATCGTGCAAAATATCGTCCAAAAGAAGAATTTTAAATTTCTTCATACAAAATATTTACAGTTTTATGTGCACTTCGTTAGGGTTTGGTTCGGTCATAACTTTGTCCGTATAGCACCGAACTTAGTGAAATTTTGTATTCTTACTAGTAATGTTGTTTTGGTATTCGCATCGCTCAAAACATCGTCACAAGGAAGAATTTTGAATTTTTTTATAAAAAATATTTAGCATTTCACAGGCACTTCATCAAGGTTGGGTTCGGTCATAACTTTGGCCCTATGACACCGGACCGACTTAAGTTTTAAATTCTTACTAAAAATGACAATCGGCACACGAAACCCACCAAATATCTTAAAAACGGAGAATTGAGATTTCTTCACTTAAAATATGTTCCGTTTTATGGTGCATTTCGTCTCAGTTGGGTTCGGTCATAGATTTGGTCCTATTGCACGGAACCGACTGAAGTTTTGGATTCTTTCTTAATATTAGGTTTAAAATACGAATCGTGCAAAATATCGTCCAAAAAAAGAATTTTAATTTTCTTCATACAAAATATTTACAGTTTTTTGTGCACTTCGTTAGGGTTTGGTTCGGTCATAACTTTGTCCGTATAGCACCGAACTGTCTGAAATTTAGGATTCTTTCTAAAAATGACGTTTTGAAGACGAATCGCCCAAAATATCTTAAAAAATGATAATTTTAAAATTCTTCATACAAAATATTTACCGTTTTATGGGCACTTCGTCAGGGTTGGGTTCGGTCATAACTTTGGCCGTATATCACCGAACTGACTGAAATTTTGGATTCTTACGAAAAATGACGTTATGTAGACGAATCGCCCAAAATATTTAAAAAATGTGAATTTTAAATTTCTTCATACAAAATATTTACAGTTTTAAGGGCACTTCGTCAGAGTTGGGTTCGGTGATAACTTTGGCCCTATAGCACCGAACTGTCTGAAATTTAGGATTCTTACTAAAAATGACGTTTTGTAGACGAATCGCCCAAAATATCTTAAAAAATGAGAATTTTAAATTTCTTCATACAAAATATTTACCGTTTTATGGGCACTACGTCAAAGTTGGTTTCGGTCATAATCTTGGCCCTATGGCACCGAACCGACTAAAGTTTTAATTCTTACTAAAAATGACAACCGGTACACGAAACCCACCAAATATCTTACAAAAACGGAGAATTCAGATTTCTTCACTTAAAATATTATCCGTTTTATGGTGCATTTCGTGTCAGTTGGGTTCGGTCATAACTTTGGTTCTATTGCACCGAACCGACTGAAGTTTTGAATTCTTACTAAAAATAAAGTTTTGTACACGAATCACGCAAAACATCGTCCAAAGGAAGAATTTTGAATTTCTTCATATAAAATATTTAGCGTTTCACAAGCACTTCGTCAAGGTTGGGTTCGGTCATAACTTTGGCCCTATGGCACCAAAACGACTAAAGTTTTAAATTCTTACTAAAAATGAAAATCGGTACACGAAACCCACAAAATATCTTATAAAAGGAGAATTCAGATTTCTTCACTTAAAATATTATCCGTTTTATGGTGCATTTCGTCTCAGTTGGGTTCGGTCATAACCTTGGCCCTATGGCACCGAAACGACTAAAGTTTTAATTCTTACTAAAAATGACAACCGGTACACGAAACCCACCAAATATCTTAAAAAAGGAGAATTCAGATTTCTTCACTTACAATATTTTCCGTTTTATTGTGCATTTCGTCTCAGTTGGGTTCGGTCATAACTTTGGTCCTATTGCACCGAACCGACTAAAGTTGTGGATTCTTACTAAAAATAAAGTTTTGTACACGAATCACGCAAAATATCGTCCAAAAGAAGAATTTAAAATTTCTTCATACAAAATATTTACCGTTTTATGTGCACTTCGTTAGTGTTTGGTTCGGTCATAACTTTGTCTGTATTCCAACCAACTTTCTGAAATTTTGTATTCTTACTAAAAATGACGTTCTGGTATACGCATCGCTCAAAACATCGTCCAAAGGAAGAATTTTGATTTTCTCCATATAAAATCTTTAGCGTTTCACAAGCACTTCGTCAAGGTTGGGTTCGGTCATAACTTTGGCCCTATGGCACCAAACCTACTAAACTTTTAAATTCTTACTAAAAATGAAAATCGGTACACGAAACCCACCAAATATCTTAAAAAAGGAGAATTCAGATTTCTTCACTTAAAATATTTTCCGTTTTATGGTGCATTTCGTCTCTGTTGGGTTCGGTCATAGATTTGGTCCTATTGCACCGAACCGACTGAAGTTTTGGATTCTTTCTAAATATTAAGTTTAAAATACGAATCGTGCAAAATATCCTCCAAAAGAAGAATTTTAAATTTCTTCATACAAAATATTTACAGTTTTATGTGCACTTCGTTAGGGTTTGGTTCGGTCATTACTTTGTCCGTATAGCACCGAACTCAGTGAAATTTTCTATTCTTACTAGTAATGTAGTTCTGGTATACGCATCGCTCAAAACATCGTCAAAAGGAAGAATTTTGAATTTTTTTATAAAAAATATTTAGCATTTCACAGGCACTTCGTCAAGGTTGGGTTCGGTCATAACTTTGGCCCTATGACACCGAACCGTCTTAAGTTTTAAATTCTTACTAAAATTGACAATCGGTACACGAAACCCACCAAATATCTTAAAAACGGATAATTCAGATTTCTTCACTTAAAATATTTTCCGTTTTATGGTGCATTTCGTCTCAGTTGGGTTCGGACATAACTTTGGTCCTATTGCACCGAACCGACTGAAGTTTTGGATTTTTACAAAAAATGACGTTTTGTACACGAATCGCCCAAAACATCTTAAAAAATAAGAATTTTAAATTTCTTCATACAAAATATTTACCGTTTTATGGGCACTTTGTGTGGGTTGGGTTCGGTCAATACTTTGGCTCTATAGCACCGAACTAACTGAAATTTTGCTTTCTGACTAGAAATGACGTTTTGTAGACGAATCGCCCAAAATATCTTTAAAAATGAGAATTTTAAATTTTCTTCATACAAAATATTTACCGTTTTATGGGCACTTCGTTAGGGTTGGTTTCGGTCATAACTTTGGCCCTATAGCACCGAACTGTCTGAAATTTAGGATTCTTACTAAAAATGACGTTTTGTAGACAAATCGCCCAAAATAACTTAAAACAATGAGAATTTTAAATTTCTTCATACACAATATTTACCGTTTTATGGGCACTACGTCAAAGTTGGTTTCGGTCATAACTTTGGCCCTATGGCACCGAACCGACTAAAGTTTTAATTCTTACTAAAAATGACAACCGGTACACGAAACCCACCAAATATCTTACAAAAACGGAGAATTCAGATTTCTTCACTTAAAATATTTTCCGTTTTATGGTGCATTTCGTCTCAGTTGGGTTCGGTCATAACTTTGGTCCTATTGGACTGAACCGACTGAAGTTTTGGATTCTTACTAAAAATAAAGTTTTGTACACGAATCACGCAAAACATCGTCCAATGGAAGAATTTTGAATTTCTTCATATAAAATATTTAGCGTTTCACAAACACTTCGTCAAGGTTGGGTTCGGTCATAACTTTGGCCCTATGGCACCAAACCGACTAAAGTTTTAAATTCTTACTAAAAATGAAAATCGGTACAAGAAACCCACAAAATATCTTATAAAAGGAGAATTCAGATTTCTTCACTTAAAATATTATCCGTTTTATGGTGCATGTCGTCTCAGTTGGGTTCGGTCATAGATTTGGTCCTATTGCACCGAACCGACTGAAGTTTTGGATTCTTTCTGAATATTAAGTTTTAAATACGAATCGTGCAAAATATCGTCCAAAAGAAGAATTTTAAATTTCTTCATACAAAATATTTACAGTTTTATGTGCTCTTCGTAAGGGTTTGGTTCGGTCATAACTTTGTATGTATATTACCGAACTCAGTGAAATTTTGTATTCTTACTAAAAATGACGTTTTGTAGACGAATCGCCAAAAAATATCTTAAAAAATGAGAATTTTAAATTTTCTTTATACAAAATTTTTGCCGTTTTGTGGGTACTTCGTTAGGGTTGGGTTCGGTCATAACTTTGGCCGTATAGCACCGAACTGACTGAAATTTTGGATTCTTACTACAAATGACGTTTTGTAGACGAATCGCCCAAATATCGTAAAAAATGAGAGTTTTATATTTCTTCATACAAAATATTACCGTTTTATGGGCAGTTTGTGAGGGTTGGGTTCGGTCATAACTTTGGCTCTATAGCACCGAAATAACTGAAATTTTGCTTTCATACTAAAAATGACGTTATGTAGACGAATCGCCCAAAATATCTTAAAAAATTGAATTTTAAATTTCTTCATACAAAATATTTACCGTTTTATGGGCACTTCGTCAAAGTTGGGTTCGGTCATAACCTTGGCCCTATGGCACCGAACCGACTAAAGTTTTAATTCTTACTAAAAATGACAACCGGTACACGAAACCCACTGTAGAGAATGACAGCGATTTCATTTTACAGCCATAAAGTAATTTTGTATAAGGGTATCCCTGAGATCTGAGCGCTTGCGGGCCAGACGCCAGAATAAACTCGTAGGCAATTTCATTCCCTTCCTTGCGCCCTTTTGGGTCGTTCGTCGCTTTTCGCTGTCATACTCGCCATTTTCCTTCAAATCCTTCTGAATCGAACTTTTGTCGTGTCATGCTTTGTATCCAACATTCAATAAACGTGGAGTCCGGAACCTCAACCTGTGTATTAATTTATCTTCATACCTTGGCTACATTAGTAAGTACGATCCTACCAAATAAAGTCATTTGCCAAACCACCAAATATCTTAAAAAAGGAGAATTCAGATTTCTTCACTTAAAATATTTTCCGTTTTATGGTGCATTTCGTGTGAGCTGGGTTCGGTCATAACTTTGGTCCTATTGCACCGAACTGTCTGAAATTTTGGATTCTTACTAAAAATGTCGTTCTGGTATACGCATCGCTCAAAACATCGTCCAAAGGAAGAATTCTGAATTTCTTCATATAAAATATTTAGCGTTTCGCAAGCACTTCGTAAAGGTTGGGTTCGGTCATAACTTTGGCCCTATGGCACGGAACATACTAAAGTTTTAAATTCTTACTAAAAATTACAATCGGTACACGAAACCCACAAAATAACTTAAAAAAAGGAGAATTCAGATTTCTTCACTTAAAACATTTTCCGTTTTATAGTTAATTTCCTCTCAGTTGTGTTCGGACATAACTTTGGTCCTATTGCACCGAACCGACTGAAATTTTGGATTCTTACTAAAAATGACGTTTTGTAGACAAATCGCCCAAAATATCTTAAAAAATGAGAATTTTAAATTCCTTCATACAAAATATTTACAGTTTTATGTGCACTTCGTCAGAGTTGGGTTCGGTCATAACTTTGGCCCTATAGCACCGAACTGTCTGAAATTTTGGATTAATACTAAAAATGACGTTTTGTAGACGAATCGCCCAAAATATCTTAAAATATAAGAATTTTAAATTTCTTCTTACAAAATATTTACCGTTTTATGGGCACTTCGTCATAACTTTGGCCCTATGGCACCGAACTAACTGAAATTTTGATTTCTTACTAAAAATGACGTTTTGTAGACAAATCGCCCAAAATATCTTAAAAAATGAGAATTTTAAATTCCTTCATACAAAATATTTACAGTTTTATGGGCACTTCGTCAGAGTTGGGTTCGGTCATAACTTTGGCCCTATGGCACCGAACCGACAAAAGATTTAAATTCTTACTTAAAATGACAATCGGTACACGAAACCCTCCAAATATCTTAAAAAAGGAGAAATCAGATTTCTTCACTTAAAATATTTTCCGTTTTATGGTGCATTTCGTCTCAGTTGGGTTCGGTCATAACTTTGGTCCTATATCACCGAACCGACTGAAGTTTAGGATTCTTACTAAAAATGACGTTTTGTAGACAAATCGTCCAAAATATCTTAAAAAATGAGAATTTTAAATTCCTTCATAAAAAATATTTACAGTTTTATGGGCACTTCGTCAGAGTTGGGTTCGGTCATAACTTTGGCCCTTTAGCACCGAACTGTCTGAAATTTTGGATTATTACTAAAACTGACGTTTTGTAGACGAATCGCCCAAAATATCTTAAAAAATAAGAATTTTAAATTTCTTCTTACAAAATATTTACCGTTTAATGGGCACTTCGTCAGAATTGGGTTCGGTCACCACTTTGGCCGTATAGCACCGAACTGACTGAAATTTTGGATTCTTACTAAAAATATCGTTCTGGTATACGCATCGCTCAAAACATCGTCCAAAGGAAGAATTTTGAATTTCTTCATATAAAATATTTAGCGTTTCACAAGCACTTCGTTAAGGTTGGGTTCGGTCATAACTTTGGCCCTATGGCACGGAACCTACTAAAGTTTTAAATTCTTACTAAAAATAACAATCGGTACACGAAACCCACAAAATATCTTAAAAAAGGAGAATTCAGATTTCTTCACTTAAAACATTTTCCGTTTTATAGTGCATTTCCTCTCAGTTGTGTTTGGACATAACTTTGGTCCTTTTGCACCGAACCGACTGAAGTTTTGGATTCTTACTAAAATTGACGTTCTGTACACGAATCTCCTAAAACATCTTAAAAAATGAGAATTTTAAATTTCTTCATACAAAATATTTTCCGTTTTATGGGCACTTTGTGTGGGTTGGGTTCGGTCATAACTGTGGCTCTATAGCATAGAACTAATTAAAATTTTGCTTGCTTACTAAAAATGACGTTATGTAGACGAATCGCCCAAAATATCTTAAAAAATGTGAATTTTAAATTTCTTCATACAAAAATTTACCGTTTTATGGGCACTTCGTCAGAGTTGGGTTCGGTCATAACTTTGGCCCAATGGCACCGAACCGACTAAAGTTTTAATTCTTACTAAAAATGACAACCGGTACACGAAACCCACCAAATATCTTACAAAAACGGAGAATTCAGATTTCTTCACTTAAAATATTTTCCGTTTTATGGTGCATTTCGTCTCAGTTGGGTTCGGTCATAACTTTGGTCCTATTGGACTGAACCGACTGAAGTTTTGGATTCTTACTAAAAATAAAGTTTTGTACACGAATCACGCAAAACATCGTCCAATGGAAGAATTTTGAATTTCTTCATATAAAATATTTAGCGTTTCACAAACACTTCGTCAAGGTTGGGTTCGGTCATAACTTTGGCCCTATGGCACCAAACCGACTAAAGTTTTAAATTCTTACTAAAAATGAAAATCGGTACAAGAAACCCACAAAATATCTTATAAAAGGAGAATTCAGATTTCTTCACTTAAAATATTATCCGTTTTATGGTGCATGTCGTCTCAGTTGGGTTCGGTCATAGATTAGGTCCTATTGCACCGAACCGACTGAAGTTTTGGATTCTTTCTGAATATTAAGTTTTAAATACGAATCGTGCAAAATATCGTCCAAAAGAAGAATTTTAAATTTCTTCATACAAAATATTTACAGTTTTATGTGCTCTTCGTAAGGGTTTGGTTCGGTCATAACTTTGTATGTATATTACCGAACTCAGTGAAATTTTGTATTCTTACTAAAAATGACGTTTTATAGACGAATCGCCAAAAAATATCTTAAAAAATGAGAATTTTAAATTTTCTTTATACAAAATTTTTGCCGTTTTGTGGGTACTTCGTTAGGGTTGGGTTCGGTCATAACTTTGGCCGTATAGCACCGAACTGACTGAAATTTTGGATTCTTACTACAAATGACGTTTTGTAGACGAATCGCCCAAATATCGTAAAAAATGAGAGTTTTATATTTCTTCATACAAAATATTACCGTTTTATGGGCAGTTTGTGAGGGTTGGGTTCGGTCATAACTTTGGCTCTATAGCACCGAAATAACTGAAATTTTGCTTTCATACTAAAAATGACGTTATGTAGACGAATCGCCCAAAATATCTTAAAAAATTGAATTTTAAATTTCTTCATACAAAATATTTACCGTTTTATGGGCACTTCGTCAAAGTTGGGTTCGGTCATAACCTTGGCCCTATGGCACCGAACCGACTAAAGTTTTAATTCTTACTAAAAATGACAACCGGTACACGAAACCCACTGTAGAGAATGACAGCGATTTCATTTTACAGCCATAAAGTAATTTTGTATAAGGGTATCCCTGAGATCTGAGCGCTTGCGGGCCAGACGCCAGAATAAACTCGTAGGCAATTTCATTCCCTTCCTTGCGCCCTTTTGGGTCGTTCGTCGCTTTTCGCTGTCATACTCGCCATTTTCCTTCAAATCCTTCTGAATCGAACTTTTGTCGTGTCATGCTTTGTATCCAACATTCAATAAACGTGGAGTCCGGAACCTCAACCTGTGTATTAATTTATCTTCATACCTTGGCTACATTAGTAAGTACGATCCTACCAAATAAAGTCATTTGCCAAACCACCAAATATCTTAAAAAAGGAGAATTCAGATTTCTTCACTTAAAATATTTTCCGTTTTATGGTGCATTTCGTGTGAGCTGGGTTCGGTCATAACTTTGGTCCTATTGCACCGAACTGTCTGAAATTTTGGATTCTTACTAAAAATGTCGTTCTGGTATACGCATCGCTCAAAACATCGTCCAAAGGAAGAATTCTGAATTTCTTCATATAAAATATTTAGCGTTTCGCAAGCACTTCGTAAAGGTTGGGTTCGGTCATAACTTTGGCCCTATGGCACGGAACATACTAAAGTTTTAAATTCTTACTAAAAATTACAATCGGTACACGAAACCCACAAAATAACTTAAAAAAAGGAGAATTCAGATTTCTTCACTTAAAACATTTTCCGTTTTATAGTTAATTTCCTCTCAGTTGTGTTCGGACATAACTTTGGTCCTATTGCACCGAACCGACTGAAATTTTGGATTCTTACTAAAAATGACGTTTTGTAGACAAATCGCCCAAAATATCTTAAAAAATGAGAATTTTAAATTCCTTCATACAAAATATTTACAGTTTTATGTGCACTTCGTCAGAGTTGGGTTCGGTCATAACTTTGGCCCTATAGCACCGAACTGTCTGAAATTTTGGATTAATACTAAAAATGACGTTTTGTAGACGAATCGCCCAAAATATCTTAAAATATAAGAATTTTAAATTTCTTCTTACAAAATATTTACCGTTTTATGGGCACTTCGTCATAACTTTGGCCCTATGGCACCGAACTAACTGAAATTTTGATTTCTTACTAAAAATGACGTTTTGTAGACAAATCGCCCAAAATATCTTAAAAAATGAGAATTTTAAATTCCTTCATACAAAATATTTACAGTTTTATGGGCACTTCGTCAGAGTTGGGTTCGGTCATAACTTTGGCCCTATGGCACCGAACCGACAAAAGATTTAAATTCTTACTTAAAATGACAATCGGTACACGAAACCCTCCAAATATCTTAAAAAAGGAGAAATCAGATTTCTTCACTTAAAATATTTTCCGTTTTATGGTGCATTTCGTCTCAGTTGGGTTCGGTCATAACTTTGGTCCTATATCACCGAACCGACTGAAGTTTAGGATTCTTACTAAAAATGACGTTTTGTAGACAAATCGTCCAAAATATCTTAAAAAATGAGAATTTTAAATTCCTTCATAAAAAATATTTACAGTTTTATGGGCACTTCGTCAGAGTTGGGTTCGGTCATAACTTTGGCCCTTTAGCACCGAACTGTCTGAAATTTTGGATTATTACTAAAACTGACGTTTTGTAGACGAATCGCCCAAAATATCTTAAAAAATAAGAATTTTAAATTTCGTCTTACAAAATATTTACCGTTTAATGGGCACTTCGTCAGAATTGGGTTCGGTCACCACTTTGGCCGTATAGCACCGAACTGACTGAAATTTTGGATTCTTACTAAAAATATCGTTCTGGTATACGCATCGCTCAAAACATCGTCCAAAGGAAGAATTTTGAATTTCTTCATATAAAATATTTAGCGTTTCACAAGCACTTCGTTAAGGTTGGGTTCGGTCATAACTTTGGCCCTATGGCACGGAACCTACTAAAGTTTTAAATTCTTACTAAAAATAACAATCGGTACACGAAACCCACAAAATATCTTAAAAAAGGAGAATTCAGATTTCTTCACTTAAAACATTTTCCGTTTTATAGTGCATTTCCTCTCAGTTGTGTTTGGACATAACTTTGGTCCTTTTGCACCGAACCGACTGAAGTTTTGGATTCTTACTAAAATTGACGTTCTGTACACGAATCTCCTAAAACATCTTAAAAAATGAGAATTTTAAATTTCTTCATACAAAATATTTTCCGTTTTATGGGCACTTTGTGTGGGTTGGGTTCGGTCATAACTGTGGCTCTATAGCATAGAACTAATTGAAATTTTGCTTGCTTACTAAAAATGACGTTATGTAGACGAATCGCCCAAAATATCTTAAAAAATGTGAATTTTAAATTTCTTCATACAAAAAATTTACCGTTTTATGGGCACTTCGTCAGAGTTGGGTTCGGTCATAACTTTGGCCCAATGGCACCGAACCGACTAAAGATTTAAATTCTTACTAAAAATGATAATCGGTACACGAAACCCTCCAAATATCTTAAAAAAGGAGAAATCAGATATCTTCACTTAAAATATTTTCCGTTTTATGGTGCATTTCGTCTCAGTTGGGTTCGGTCATAACTTTGGTCCTATTGCACCGAACCGACTGAAGTTTTGGATTCTTACTAAAAATGACGTTTTGTAGACGAATCGCCCAAAATATCTTAAAAAATGAGAATTTTAAATTCCTTCTTACAAAATATTTACAGTTTTATGGGCACTTCGTCAGAGTTGGGTTCGGTCATAACTTTGGCCCTATAGCACCGAACTGTCTGAAATTTTGGATTCTTACTAAAAATGACGTTTTGTAGACGAATCGCCCAAAATATCTAAAAAAAATAAGAATTTTAAATATCTTCTTACAAAATATTTACAGTTTTATGGGCACTTCGTCAGAGTTGGGTTCGGTCATAACTTTGGCCCTATGGCACCGAACTAACTGAAATTTTGTTTTTTTACTAAAAATGACGTTTTGTAGACAAATCGCCCAAAATATCTTAAAAAATGAGAATTTTAAATTCCTTCATACAAAATATTTAAAGTTTTATGGGCACTTCGTCAGAGTTGGGTTCGGTCATAACTTTGGCCCTATAGCACCGAACTGTCTGAAATTTTGGATTCTTACTAAAAATGTCGTTCTGGTATACGCATCGCTCAAAACATCGTCCCAAGGAAGAATTCTGAATTTCTTCATATAAAATATTTAGCGTTTCGCAAGCACTTCGTTAAGGTTGGATTCGGTCATAACTTTGGCCCTATGGCACGGAACATACTAAAGTTTTAAATTCTTACTAAAAATTACAATCGGTACACAAAACCCACAAAATAACTTAAAAAAGGAGTATTCAGATTTCTTCACTTAAAACATTTTCCGTTTTATAGTTAATTTCCTCTCAGTTGTGTTCGGACATAACTTTGGTCCTATTGCACCGAACTGACTGAAGTTTTGGATTCTTACTAAAATTGACGTTATGTACACGAATTGCTTAAAACATCTTAAAAAATGTCAATTTTAAATTTCTTCATACAAAAAATTTACCGTTTTATGGGCACTTCGTCAGAGTTGGGTTCGGTCATAACTTTGGCCCAATGGCACCGAACCGACTAAAGATTTAAATTCTTACTAAAAATGAAAATCGGTACACGAAACCCACCAAATATCTTAAAAAAGGAGAATTCAGATTTCTTCACTTAAAATATTTTCCGTTTTATGGTGCATTTCGTCTCTGTTGGGTTCGGTCATAGATTTGGTCCTACTGCACCGAACCGACTGAAGTTTTGGATTCTTTCTAAATATTAAGTTTAAAATACGAATCGTGCAAAATATCCTCCAAAAGAAGAATTTTAAATTTCTTCATACAAAATATTTACAGTTTTATGTGCACTTCGTTAGGGTTTGGTTCGGTCATTACTTTGTCCGTATAGCACCGAACTCAGTGAAATTTTCTATTCTTACTAGTAATGTAGTTCTGGTATACGCATCGCTCAAAACATCGTCAAAAGGAAGAATTTTGAATTTTTTTATAAAAAATATTTAGCATTTCACAGGCACTTCGTCAAGGTTGGGTTCGGTCATAACTTTGGCCCTATGACACCGAACCGACTAAAGTTTTAAATTCTTACTGAAAACGAAAATCGGTACACGAAACCCACAAAATATCTTAAAAAAGGAGAATTCAGATTTCTTCACTTAAAATATTTTCCGTTTTATGGTGCATTTCGTCTCAGTTGGGTTCGGACATAACTTTGGTCCTATTGCACCGAGCCGACTGAAGTTTATGCTTCTAATTAAAAATGAAGTTCTGTACACTAATCGCCTAAAACATCTTAAAAATGAGAAGTTTAAATTTCTTCATACAAAATATTTACCGTTTTATGGGCACTTTGTGTGGGATAGGTTCGGTCACAACTTTGGCCCTATAGCACCGAACTGACTGAAATTTTGGATTCTTACTAAAAATGACGTTATGTAGACGAATCGCCCAAAATATCTTAAAAAATATGAATTTTAAATTTCTTCATACAAAATATTTACCGTTTTATGGGCACTTCGTCAGGGTTGGGGTCGGTCATAACTTTGGCCCTATAGCACCGAACTGACTGAAATTTTGGATTCTTACTAAAAAGGACGTTTTGTAGACAAATCGCCAAAATTTCTTAAAAAATGTGAATTTTAAATTTCTTCATACAAAATATTTACCGTTTTATGGGCACTTCGTCAGAGTTGGGTTTGGTCATAACTTTGGTCCTATACCGTCGAACTGTCTGAAATTTTGGATTCTTAATAAAAATGACGAATCGCCCAAAATATCTTAAAAAATGAGAATTTTAAATTTTCTACCTTCAAAATATTTACCGTTTTATGGGCACTTCGTTAGGGTTGGGTTCGGTCATTACTTTGGCCGTATAGCACCGATTTGTCTGAAATTTTGGATTCTTACTAAAAAGGACGTTTTGTAGACGAATCGCCCAAAATATGTTAAAAAATGAGAATTTTAAATTTCTTCATACAAAATATTTACCGTTTTATGGGCACTTCGTTAGGGTTGGGTTCGGTCATAACTTTGGCCCTATAGCACCGAACTGACTGAAATTTTGGATTCTTACTAAAAATGACGTTATGTAGACGAATCGCCCAAAATATCTTAAAATATATGAATTTTAAATTTCTTCATACAAAATTTTTACCGTTTTATGGGCACTTCGTCAGGGTTGGGTTCGGTCATAACTTTTGCCCTATACACCGAACTGACTGAAATTTTGGATTCTTACTCAAAAGGAAGTTTTGTAGACGAATCGCCCAAAATATCTTTAAAAAATGAGAATTTTAAATTTTCTACTTTCAAAATATTTACCGTTTTATGGGCACTTCGTTAGGGTTGGGTTCGGTCATAACTTTGGCCGTATAGCACCGAACTGACTGAAATTTTGGATTCTTACTAAAAATGACGTTATGTAGACGAATCGCCCAAAATATCTTAAAATATATGAATTTTAAATTTCTTCATACAAAATTATTACCGTTTTATGGGCACTTCGTCAGGGTTGGGTTCGGTCATAACTTTTGCCCTATACACCGAATTGTTTGAAATTTTGGATTCTTACTAAAAAGGACGTTTTGTAGACGAATCGCCCAAAATATCTTAAAAAATGAGAATTTTAAATTTCTTCATACAAAATATTTACCGCTTTATGTACACTTCGTCAGGGTTGGGTTCGGTCATAACTTTGTCCGTATTAAACCAAACTCACTGAAATTTTGTATTCTTACTAAAAATGTCGTTCTGGTATACGCATCGCTCAAAACATCGTCCAAAGGAAGAATTTTGAATTTCTTCATATAAAATATTTAGCGTTTCACAAGCACTTCGTCAAGGTTGGGTTCGGTCATAACTTTGGCCCAATGGCACCGAACCGACTGAAGTTTTAAATTCTTACTAAAAATGACAATCGGTACACGAAACCCACAAAATATCTTATAAAAGGAGAATTGAGATTTCTTCACTTAAAATATTTTCCGTTTTATGGTGCATTTCGTCTCAGTTGGGTTCGGACATAACTTTGGTCCTATTGCACCAAACCGACTGAAGTTTTGGATTCTTACTAAAAATGACGTTCTGTACACGAATTGCCTAAAACATCTTAAAAATGAGAATTTTTAAATTTCTTCATACAAAATATTTACCGTTTTATGGGCACTTTGTGTGGGTTGGGTTCGGTCTTAACTTTGGCTCTATAGCACCGAACTAACTGAAATTTTGCTTTCTTGCTAAAAATGACGTTATGTAGACGAATCGCCCAAAATATCTTAAAAAATGAGAATTTTAAATTTTTTTCTTTCAAAATATTTACCGTTTATGGGCACTTCGTTAGGGTTGGGTTCGGTCATAACTTTGGCCCTATAGCACCAAACTGTCTGAAATTATGGATTCTTACTAAAAAGGACGTTTTGTAGACAAATCGCATAAAATTTCTTAAAAAATGTGAATTTTAAATTTCTTCATACAAAATATTTACCGTTTTATGGGCACTTCGTCAGGGTTGGGTTCGGTCATAACTTTGGCTCTATAGCACCGAACTGACTGAAATTTTGGATTCTTACTTAAAAGGACGTTTTGTAGACGAATCGCCCAAAATATCTTAAAAAATGAGAATTTTAAATTTCTTCATACAAAATATTTACCGTTTTATGGGCACTTCGTCAGGGATGGGTTCGGTCATAACTTTGGCCCTATAACACCGAACTGACTGAAATTTTGGATTCTTACTAAAAATGACGTTATGTAGACGAATCGCCCAAAATATCTTAAAAAATGTGAATTTTAAATTTCTTCATACAAAATTTTTACCGTTTTATGGGCACTTCGTCAGGGTTGGGTTCGGTCATAACTTTTGCCCTATAGCACCGAACTGACTGAAATTTTGGATTCTTACTAAAAAGGACGTTTTGTAGACGAATCGCCCTAAATATCTTAAAAAATGAGAATTTTAAATTTTCTACTTTCAAAATATTTACCGTTTTATGGGCACTTCGTTAGGATTGGGTTCGGTCATAACTTTGGCCGTATAGCACCGAACTGACTGAAATTTTGGATTCTTACTAAAAATGACGTTTTGTAGACGAATCGCAAAAAATATCTTTAAAAATGAGAATTTTAAATTTTCTTCTTTCAAAATATTTACCGTTTTATGGGCACTTCGTTAGGGTTGGGTTCGGTCATAACTTTGGCCGTATAGCACCGAACTGTCTGAAATTTTGGATTTTTACTAAAAAGGACGTTTTGTAGACAAATCGCCCAAAATTTCTTAAAAAATGTGTATTTTAAATTTCTTTATACAAAATATTTACCGTTTTATGGGCACTTTGTTAGGGTTGGGCTCGGTCATAACTTTGGCCCTATAGCACCGAACTGACTGAAATTTTGGATTCTTACTAAAAAGGACGTTTTGTAGACAAATCGCCCGAAATTTCTTAAAAAATGTGAATTTTAAATTTCTTCATACAAAATATTTACCGTTTTATGGGCACTTTGTCAGGGTTGGGTTCGGTCATAACTTTGGCCCTATAGCACCGAACTGACTGAAATTTGGGATTCTTACTAAAAAGGACGTTTTGTAGACGAATCGCCCAAAATATCTTAAAAAATGAGAATTTTAAATTTTCTACTTTTAAAATATTTACCGTTTTATGGGCACTTCGTTAGGATTGGGTTCGGTCATAACTTTGGCCGTATAGCACCGAACTGTCTGAAATTTCGAATTCTTACTAAAAATGACGTTTTGTAGACGAATCGCCAAAAAAATCTCAAAATATGAGAATTTTAAATTTCTTTATACAAAATATTTACAGTTTTATGCGCACTTCGTCAGGGTTGGGTTCGGTCATAACTTTGGCCCTTTAGCACCGAACAGACTGAAATTTTTGATTCTTACTAAAAATGACGTTTTGTAGACGAATCGCCCAAAATATCTTAAAAAATGAGAATTTTAAATTTCTTAATGAAAATATTTAAAATATTTACCGTTTTATGGGTCCTTCGTCAGGGTTGGGTTCGGTCATAACTTTGGCCCTATAGCACCGAACTGACTGAAATTTTGGATTCTTACTAAAAAGGACGTTTTGTAGACGAATCGCCCAAAATATCTTAAAAAATGAGAATTTTAAATTTTCTTCATACAAAATATTTACCGTTTTATGGGCACTTCGTCAGGGTTGGGTTCGGTCATAACATTGGCACTATAGCACCGAACTGACTGAAATTTTGGATTCTTACTAAAAAAGACGTTTTGTAGACGAATCGCCCAAAATTTCTAATAAAATGAGAATTTTAAATTTTCTTCTTTCAAAATATTTACCGTTTTATAGGCACTTCGTTAGAGTTGGGTTCGGTCATAACTTTGGTCCTATTGCACCGAACCGACTGAAGTTTTGGATTCTTACTAAAAATGACGTTCTGTACACGAATTGCCTAAAACATCTTAAAAATGAGAATTTTAAATTTCTTCATACAAAATATTTACCGTTTTATGGGCACTTTGTGTGGGATGGGTTCGGTCTTAACTTTGGCTCTATATAGCGGAACTAACTGAAATTTTGCTTTCTTGCTAAAAATGACGTTATGTAGACGAATCGCCCAAAATATCTTAAAAAATGAGAATTTTAAATTTTTTTCTTTCAAAATATTTACCGTTAATGGGCACTTCGTTAGGGTTGGGTTCGGTCATAACTTTGGCCGTATAGCACCGAACTGTCTGAAATTTCGGATTCTTACTAAAAAGGACGTTTTGTAGACAAATCGCCCGAAATTTCTTAAAAAATGTGAATTTTAAATTTCTTCATACAAAATATTTACCGTTTTATGGGCACTTCGTCAGGGTTGGGCTCGGTCATAACTTTGGCCCTATAGCACCGAACTGACTGAAATTTTGGATTCTTACTAAAAAGGACGTTTTGTAGACAAATCGCCCGAAATTTCTTAAAAAATGTGAATTTTAAATTTCTTCATACAAAATATTTACCGTTTTATGGGCACTTCGTCAGGGTTGGGTTCGGTCATAACTTTGGCCCTATAGCACCGAACTGACTGAAATTTGGGATTCTTACTAAAAAGGACGTTTTGTAGACGAATCGCCCAAAATATCTTAAAAAATGAGAATTTTAAATTTCTTTATACAAAATATTTACAGTTTTATGCGCACTTCGTCAGGGTTGGGTTCGGTCATAACTTTGGCCCTTTAGCACCGAACAGACTGAAATTTTTGATTCTTACTAAAAATGACGTTTTGTAGACGAATCGCCCAAAATATCTTAAAAAATGAGAATTTTAAATTTTCTACTTTCAAAATATTTACCGTTTTATGGGCACTTCGTAAGGATTGGGTTCGGTCATAACTTTGGCCGTATAGCACCGAACTGTCTGAAATTTCGAATTCTTACTAAAAATGACGTTTTGTAGACGAATCGCCAAAAAAATCTCAAAATATGAGAATTTTAAATTTCTTAGTGAAAATATTTAAAATATTTACCGTTTTATGGGTCCTTCGTCAGGGTTGGGTTCGGTCATTACTTTGGCCCTATAGCACCGAACTGACTGAAATTTTGGATTCTTACGAAAAATGACAATTGGTCCACGAAACCCACAAAATATCTTAAAAAAGGAGAATTCAGATTTCTTCACTTAAAATATTTACCGTTTTATGGTGCATTTCGTCTCAGTTGGGTTCGCACATAACTTTGGTCCTATTGCACCGAACCGACTGAAGTTTTGGATTCTTACTAAAAATGACGTTTTGTAGACGAATCGCAAAAAATATCTTTAAAAATGAGAATTTTAAATTTTCTTCTTTCAAAATATTTACCGTTTTATGGGCACTTCGTTAGGGTTGGGTTCGGTCATAACTTTGGCCGTATAGCACCGAACTGTCTGAAATTTTGGATTTTTACTAAAAAGGACGTTTTGTAGACAAATCGCCCAAAATTTCTTAAAAAATGTGTATTTTAAATTTCTTTATACAAAATATTTACCGTTTTATGGGCACTTTGTTAGGGTTGGGTTCGGTCATAACTTTGGCCGTATAGGACCGAACTGTCTGAAATTTTGGATTCTTACTAAAAAGGACGTTTTGTAGACAAATCGCCCAAAATTTCTTAAAAAATGTGAATTTTAAATTTCTTCTTACAAAATATTTACCGTTTTATGGGCACTTCGTCAGGGTTGGGCTCGGTCATAACTTTGGCCCTATAGCACCGAACTGACTGAAATTTTGGATTCTTACTAAAAAGGACGTTTTGTAGACAAATCGCCCGAAATTTCTTAAAAAATGTGAATTTTAAATTTCTTCATACAAAATATTTACCGTTTTATGGGCACTTTGTCAGGGTTGGGTTCGGTCATAACTTTGGCCCTATAGCACCGAACTGACTGAAATTTGGGATTCTTACTAAAAAGGACGTTTTGTAGACGAATCGCCCAAAATATCTTAAAAAATGAGAATTTTAAATTTTCTACTTTTAAAATATTTACCGTTTTATGGGCACTTCGTTAGGATTGGGTTCGGTCATAACTTTGGCCGTATAGCACCGAACTGTCTGAAATTTCGAATTCTTACTAAAAATGACGTTTTGTAGACGAATCGCCAAAAAAATCTCAAAATATGAGAATTTTAAATTTCTTTATACAAAATATTTACAGTTTTATGCGCACTTCGTCAGGGTTGGGTTCGGTCATAACTTTGGCCCTTTAGCACCGAACAGACTGAAATTTTTGATTCTTACTAAAAATGACGTTTTGTAGACGAATCGCCCAAAATATCTTAAAAAATGAGATTTTAAATTTCTTAATGAAAATATTTAAAATATTTACCGTTTTATGGGTCCTTCGTCAGGGTTGGGTTCGGTCATAACTTTGGCCCTATAGCACCGAACTGACTGAAATTTTGGATTCTTACTAAAAAGGACGTTTTGTAGACGAATCGCCCAAAATATCTTAAAAAATGAGAATTTTAAATTTTCTTCATACAAAATATTTACCGTTTTATGGGCACTTCGTCAGGGTTGGGTTCGGTCATAACATTGGCACTATAGCACCGAACTGACTGAAATTTTGGATTCTTACTAAAAAAGACGTTTTGTAGACGAATCGCCCAAAATTTCTAATAAAATGAGAATTTTAAATTTTCTTCTTTCAAAATATTTACCGTTTTATAGGCACTTCGTTAGAGTTGGGTTCGGTCATAACTTTGGTCCTATTGCACCGAACCGACTGAAGTTTTGGATTCTTACTAAAAATGACGTTCTGTACACGAATTGCCTAAAACATCTTAAAAATGAGAATTTTAAATTTCTTCATACAAAATATTTACCGTTTTATGGGCACTTTGTGTGGGATGGGTTCGGTCTTAACTTTGGCTCTATATCACCGAACTAACTGAAATTTTGCTTTCTTGCTAAAAATGACGTTATGTAGACGAATCGCCCAAAATATCTTAAAAAATGAGAATTTTAAATTTTTTTCTTTCAAAATATTTACCGTTAATGGGCACTTCGTTAGGGTTGGGTTCGGTCATAACTTTGGCCGTATAGCACCGAACTGTCTGAAATTTCGGATTCTTACTAAAAAGGACGTTTTGTAGACAAATCGCCCGAAATTTCTTAAAAAATGTGAATTTTAAATTTCTTCATACAAAATATTTACCGTTTTATGGGCACTTCGTCAGGGTTGGGCTCGGTCATAACTTTGGCCCTATAGCACCGAACTGACTGAAATTTTGGATTCTTACTAAAAATGACGTTTTGTAGACAAATCGCCCGAAATTTCTTAAAAAATGTGAATTTTAAATTTCTTCATACAAAATATTTACCGTTTTATGGGCACTTCGTCAGGGTTGGGTTCGGTCATAACTTTGGCCCTATAGCACCGAACTGACTGAAATTTGGGATTCTTACTAAAAAGGACGTTTTGTAGACGAATCGCCCAAAATATCTTAAAAAATGAGAATTTTAAATTTCTTTATACAAAATATTTACAGTTTTATGCGCACTTCGTCAGGGTTGGGTTCGGTCATAACTTTGGCCCTTTAGCACCGAACAGACTGAAATTTTTGATTCTTACTAAAAATGACGTTTTGTAGACGAATCGCCCAAAATATCTTAAAAAATGAGAATTTTAAATTTTCTACTTTCAAAATATTTACCGTTTTATGGGCACTTCGTAAGGATTGGGTTCGGTCATAACTTTGGCCGTATAGCACCGAACTGTCTGAAATTTCGAAATCTTACTAAAAATGACGTTTTGTAGACGAATCGCCAAAAAAATCTCAAAATATGAGAATTTTAAATTTCTTTGTGAAAATATTTAAAATATTTACCGTTTTATGGGTCCTTCGTCAGGGTTGGGTTCGGTCATTACTTTGGCCCTATAGCACCGAACTGACTGAAATTTTGGATTCTTACGAAAAATGACAATTGGTCCACGAAACCCACAAAATATCTTAAAAAAGGAGAATTCAGATTTCTTCACTTAAAATATTTACCGTTTTATGGTGCATTTCGTCTCAGTTGGGTTCGCACATAACTTTGGTCCTATTGCACCGAACCGACTGAAGTTTTGGATTCTTACTAAAAATGACGTTCTGTACACGAATTGCCTAAAACATCTTAAAAATGAGAATTTTAAATTTCTTAATACAAAATATTTACCGTTTTATGGGCACTTTGTGTGGGTTGTGTTCGGTCTTAACTTTTGCTCTATAGCACCGAACTAACTGAAATTTTGCTTTCTTACTTAAAAGGACGTTTTGTAGACGAATCGCCCAAAATATCTTAAAAAATGTGAATTTTAAATTTCTTCATACAAAATATTTACCGTTTTATGGGCACTTCGTCAGAGTTGGGTTTGGTCATTACTTTGGTCCTATACCATCGAACTGTCTGAAATTTTGGATTCTTAATAAAAATTACGTTTTGTAGACGAATCGCCCAAAATATCTTAAAAAATGAGAATTTTAAATTTCTTAATGAAAATATTTAAAATATTTACCGTTTTATGGGTCCTTCGTCAGGGTTGGGTTCTGTCATAACATTGGCACTATAGCACCGAACTGACTGAAATTTTAGATTCTTACTAAAAAGGACGTTTTGTAGACGAATCGCCCAAAATATCTTAAAAAATGAGAATTTTAAATTTTCTTCTTTCAAAATTTTTACCGTTTTATGGGCACTTCGATAGGGTTGGGTTCGGTCATAACTTTGGCCCTATTGCACCGAACCGACTGAAGTTTTGGATTCTTACTAAAAATGACGTTCTGTACACGAATTGCCTAAAACATCTTAAAAATGAGAATTTTAAATTTCTTCATACAAAATATTTAACTTTGGCTCTATAGCACCGAACTAACTGAAATTTTGCTTTCTTGCTAAAAATGACGTTATGTAGACGAATCGCCCAAAATATCTTAAAAAATGAGAATTTTAAATTTTTTTCTTTCAAAATATTTACCGTTAATGGGCACTTCGTTAGGGTTGGGTTCGGTCATAACTTTGGCCGTATAGCACCGAACTGTCTGAAATTTCGGATTCTTACTAAAAAGGACGTTTTGTAGACAAATCGCCCGAAATTTCTTAAAAAATGTGAATTTTAAATTTCTTCATACAAAATATTTACCGTTTTATGGGCACTTCGTCAGGGTTGGGCTCGGTCATAACTTTGGCCCTATAGCACCGAACTGACTGAAATTTTGGATTCTTACTAAAAAGGACGTTTTGTAGACAAATCGCCCGAAATTTCTTAAAAAATGTGAATTTTAAATTTCTTCATACAAAATATTTACCGTTTTATGGGCACTTCGTCAGGGTTGGGTTCGGTCATAACTTTGGCCCTATAGCACCGAACTGACTGAAATTTGGGATTCTTACTAAAAAGGACGTTTTGTAGACGAATCGCCCAAAATATCTTAAAAAATGAGAATTTGAAATTTTCTACTTTCAAAATATTTACCGTTTTATGGGCACTTCGTTAGGATTGGGTTCGGTCATAACTTTGGCCGTATAGCACCGAACTGTCTGAAATTTTGGATTCTTACTAAAAATGATGTTTTGTAGACGAATCGCCCAAAATATCTTAAAAAATGAGAATTTTAAATTTCTTAGTGAAAATATTTAAAATATTTACCGTTTAATGGGTCCTTCGTCAGGGTTGGGTTCGGTCATAACTTTGGCCCTATAGCACCGAACTGACTGAAATTTTGGATTCTTACTAAAAAGGACGTTTTGTAGACGAATCGCCCAAAATATCTTAAAAAATGAGAATTTTAAATTTTCTTCATACAAAATATTTACCGTTTTATGGGCACTTCGTCAGGGTTGGGTTCGGTTATAACTTTGGCCCTATAGCACCGAACTGACAATCGGTCCACGAAACCCACAAAATATCTTAAAAAAGGAGAATTCAGATTTCTTCACTTAAAATATTTACCGTTTCATGGTGCATTTCGTCTAAGTTGGGTTCGCACATAACTTTGGTCCTATTGCACCGAACCGACTGAAGTTTTGGATTCTTACTAAAAATGACGTTCTGTACACGAATTGCCTAAAACATCTTAAAAATGAGAATTTTAAATTTCTTAATACAAAATATTTACCGTTTTATGGGCACTTTGTGTGGGTTGTGTTCGGTCTTAACTTTGGCTCTATAGCACCGAACTAACTGAAATTTTGCTTTCTTACTAAAAGGACGTTTTGTAGACGAATCGCCCAAAATATCTTAAAAAATGTGAATTTTAAATTTCTTCATACAAAATATTTACCGTTTTATGGGCACTTCGTCAGAGTTGGGTTTGGTCATTACTTTGGTCCTATACCATCGAACTGTCTGAAATTTTGGATTCTTAATAAAAATTACGTTTTGTAGACGAATCGCCCAAAATATCTTAAAAAATGAGAATTTTAAAATTCTTAATGAAAATATTTAAAATATTTACCGTTTTATGGGTCCCTCGTCAGGGTTGAGTTCGGTCATAACATTGGCCCTATAGCACCGAACTGACTGAAATTTTGGATTCTTACTAAAAAGGACGTTTTGTAGACGAATCGCCCAAAATATCTTAAAAAATGAGAATTTTAAATTTTCTTCTTTCAAAATATTTACCGTTTTATGGGCACTTCGTTAGGGTTGGGTTCGGTCATAACTTTGGCCGTATAGCACTGAACTGTCTGAAATTTCGGATTCTTACTAAAAAGGACGTTTTGTAGACAAATCGCCCGAAATTTCTTAAAAAATGTGAATTTTAAATTTCTTCATACAAAATATTTACCGTTTTATGGGCACTTCGTCAGGGTTGGGTTCGGTCATAACTTTGGCCCTATAGCACCGAACTGACTGAAATTTTGGATTCTTACTAAAAAGGACGTTTTGTAGACAAATCGCCCGAAATTTTTTAAAAAATGTGAATTTTAAATTTCTTCATACAAAATATTTACCGTTTTATGGGCACTTCGTCAGGGTTGGGTTCGGTCATAACTTTGGCCCTATAGCACCGAACTGACTGAAATTTGGGATTCTTACTTAAAAGGAGGTTTTGTAGATGAATCGCCCAAAATATCTTAAAAAATGATAATTTTAAATTTCTTCATACAAAATATTTACCGTTTTATGGGCACTTCGTCAGGGTTGGGTTCGGTCATAACTTTGGCCCTATAGCACCGAACTGACTGAAATTTTGGATTCTTACTAAAAATGACGTTATGTAGACGAATCGCCCAAAATATCTTAAAAATGTGAATTTTAAATTTCTTCATACAAAATATTAACCGTTTTATGGGCACATCGTCCGGGTTGGGTTCGGTCATAACTTTTGCCCTATAGCACCGAACTGACTGAAATTTTGGATTCTTACTAAAAAGGACGTTTTGTAGACGAATCGTCCAAAATATCTTAAAAAATGAGAATTTTAAATTTTCAACTTTCAAAATATTTACCGTTTTATGGGCACTTTGTTAGGATTGGGTTCGGTCATAACTTTGGCCGTATAGCACCGAACTGTCTGAAATTTTGGATTCTTACTAAAAATGATGTTTTGTAGACGAATCGCCCAAAATATCTTAAAAAATGAGAATTTTAAATTTCTTAGTGAAAATATTTAAAATATTTACCGTTTAATGGGTCCTTCGTCAGGGTTGGGTTCGGTCATAACTTTGGCCCTATAGCACCGAACTGACTGAAATTTTGGATTCTTACTAAAAAGGACGTTTTGTAGACGAATCGCCCAAAATATCTTAAAAAATGAGAATTTTCAATTTTCTTCATACAAAATATTTACCGTTTTATGGGCACTTCGTCAGGGTTGGGTTCGGTTATAACTTTGGCCCTATAGCACCGAACTGACTGAAATTTTCGATTCTTACGAAAAATGACAATCGGTCCACGAAACCCACAAAATATCTTAAAAAAGGAGAATTCAGATTTCTTCACTTAAAATATTTACCGTTTCATGGTGCATTTCGTCTAAGTTGGGTTCGCACATAACTTTGGTCCTATTGCACCGAACCGACTGAAGTTTTGGATTCTTACTAAAAATGACGTTCTGTACACGAATTGCCTAAAACATCTTAAAAATGAGAATTTTAAATTTCTTAATACAAAATATTTACCGTTTTATGGGCACTTTGTGTGGGTTGTGTTCGGTCTTAACTTTGGCTCTATAGCACCGAACTAACTGAAATTTTGCTTTCTTACTTAAAGGACGTTTTGTAGACGAATCGCCCAAAATATCTTAAAAAATGTGAATTTTAAATTTCTTCATACAAAATATTTACCGTTTTATGGGCACTTCGTCAGAGTTGGGTTTGGTCATTACTTTGGTCCTATACCATCGAACTGTCTGAAATTTTGGATTCTTAATAAAAATTACGTTTTGTAGACGAATCGCCCAAAATATCTTAAAAAATGAGAATTTTAAAATTCTTAATGAAAATATTTAAAATATTTACCGTTTTATGGGTCCCTCGTCAGGGTTGGGTTCGGTCATAACATTGGCCCTATAGCACCGAACTGACTGAAATTTTGGATTCTTACTAAAAAGGACGTTTTGTAGACGAATCGCCCAAAATATCTTAAAAAATGAGAGTTTTAAATTTTCTTCTTTCAAAATATTTACCGTTTTATGGGCACTTCGTTAGGGTTGGGTTCGGTCATAACTTTGGCCGTATAGCACTGAACTGTCTGAAATTTTGGATTCTTACTAAAAAAGACGTTTTGTAGACGAATCGCCCAAAATTTCTTATAAAATGAGAATTTTAAATTTTCTTCTTTCAAAATATTTACCGTTTTATAGGCACTTCGTTAGAGTTGGGTTCGGTCATAACTTTGGTCCTATTGCACCGAACCGACTGAAGTTTTGGATTCTTACTAAAAATGTCGTTTTGTACACGAATTGCCTAAAACATCTTAAAAATGAGAATTTTAAATTTCTAAATACAAAATATTTACCGTTTTATGGGCACTTTGTGTGGGATGGGTTCGGTCTTAACTTTGGCTCTATATCACCGAACTAACTGAAATTTTGCTTTCTTGCTAAAAATGACGTTATGTAGACGAATCGCCCAAAATATCTTAAAAAATGAGAATTTTAAATTTTTTTCTTTCAAAATATTTACCGTTAATGGGCACTTCGTTAGGGTTGGGTTCGGTCATAACTTTGGCCGTATAGCACTGAACTGTTTGAAATTTCGGATTCTTACTAAAAAGGACGTTTTGTAGACAAATCGCCCGAAATTTCTTAAAAAATGTGAATTTTAAATTTCTTCATACAAAATTTTTACCGTTTTATGGGCACTTCGTCAGGGTTGGGTTCGGTCATAACTTTGGCCCTATAGCACCGAACTGACTGAAATTTTGGATTCTTACTAAAAAGGACGTTTTGTAGACAAATCCCCGAAATTTTTTAAAAAATGTGAATTTTAAATTTCTTCATACAAAATATTTACCGTTTTATGGGCACTTCGTCAGGGTTGGGTTCGGTTATAACTTTGGCCCTATAGCACCGAACTGACTGAAATTTGGGATTCTTACTTAAAAGGACGTTTTGTAGATGAATCGCCCAAAATATCTTAAAAAATGAGAATTTTAAATTTCTTCATACAAAATATTTACCGTTTTATGGGCACTTCGTCAGGGTTGGGTTCGGTCATAACTTTGGCCCTATAGCACCGAACTGACTGAAATTTTGGATTCTTACTAAAAATGACGTTATGTAGACGAATCGCCCAAAATATCTTAAAAATGTGAATTTTAAATTTCTTCATACAAAATATTTACCGTTTTATGGGCACATCGTCCGGGTTGGGTTCGGTCATAACTTTTGCCCTATAGCACCGAACTGACTGAAATTTTGGATTCTTACTAAAAAGGACGTTTTGTAGACGAATCGCCCAAAATATCTTAAAAAATGAGAATTTTAAATTTTCTTCATACAAAATATTTACCGTTTTATGGGCACTTCGTTAGGATTGGGTTCGGTCATAACTTTGGCCGTATAACACCGAACTGTCTGAAATTTTGGATTCTTACTAAAAATGATGTTTTGTAGACGAATCGCCCAAAATATCTTAAAAAATGAGAATTTTAAATTTCTTAGTGAAAATATTTAAAATATTTACCGTTTAATGGGTCCTTCGTCAGGGTTGGGTTCGGTCATAACTTTGGCCCTATAGCACCGAACTGACTGAAATTTTGGATTCTTACTAAAAAGGACGTTTTGTAGACGAATCGCCCAAAATATCTTAAAAAATGAGAATTTTAAATTTCTTCATACAAAATATTTACCGTTTTATGGGCACTTCGTCAGGGTTGGGTTCGGTCATAACTTTGGCCCTATAGCACCGAACTGACTGAAATTTTGGATTCTTACTAAAAATGACGTTATGTAGACGAATCGCCCAAAATATCTTAAAAATGTGAATTTTAAATTTCTTCATACAAAATTTTTACCGTTTTATGGACACTTCGTCCGGGTTGGGTTCGGTCATAACTTTTGCCCTATAGCACCGAACTGACTGAAATTTTGGATTCTTACTAAAAAGGAAGTTTTGTAGACGAATCGCCCAAAATATCTTAAAAAATGAGAATTTTAAATTTCTTCACACAAAATATTTACCGTTTTATGGGCAATTCGTCAGAGTTGGGTTTGGTCATAACTTTGGTCCTTTACCATCGAACTGTCTGAAATTTTTGATTCTTAATAAAAATAACGTTTTGTAGACGAATCGCCCGAAATATCTTAAAAAATGAGAATTTTAAATTTCTTAATGAAAATATTTAAAATATTTACCGTTTTATGGGTCCTTCGTCAGGGTTGGGTTCGGTCATAACTTTGGCCCTACAGCACCGAACTGACTGAAATTTTGGATTCTAACTAAAAAGGACGTTTTGTAGACGAATCGCCCAAAATATCTTAAAAAATGAGAATTTTAAATTTTCTTCTTTCAAAATATTTACCGTTTTATGGGCACTTCGTTAGGGTTGGGTTCGGTCATAACTTTGGCCGTATAGCACCGAACTGTCTGAAATTTTGGATTCTTACTGAAAATGACGTTTTGTAGACGAATCGCCCAAAATATCTTAAAAAATGAGAATTTTAAATTTCTTAGTGAAAATATTTAAAATATTTACCGTTTTATGGGTCTTTCGCCAGGGTTGGGTTCGGTCATAACTTTGGCCCTATAGCACCGAACTGACTGAAATTTTGGATTCTTACTAAAAAGGACGTTTTGTAGACGAATCGCCCAAAATATCTTAAAAAATGAGAATTTTAAATTTTCTTCATACAAAATATTTACCGTTTTATGGGCACTTCGTCAGGGTTGGGTTCGGTTATAACTTTGGCCCTATAGCACCGAACTGACTGAAATTTTCAATTCTTACGAAAAATGACAATCGGTCTACGAAACCCACAAAATATCTTAAAAAAGGAGAATTCAGATTTCTTCACTTAAAATATTTAACGTTTTATGGTGCATTTCGTCTCAGTTGGGTTCGGACATAACTTCGGTCCTATTGCACCGAACCGACAGAAGTTTTGGATTCTTACTAAAAATGACGTTCTGTACACGAATTGCCTAAAACATCTTAAAAATGAGAATTTTAAATTTCTTCATACAAAATATTTACCGTTTTATGGGAACTTTGTGTGGGTTGTGTTCGGTCTTAACTTTGGCTCTATAGCACCGAACTAACTGAAAATTTGCTTTCTTACTTAAAAGGACGTTTTGTAGACGAATCGCCCAAAATATCTTAAAAAATGTGAATTTTAAATTTCTTCATACAAAATATTTACCGTTTTATGGGCACTTCGTCAGAGTTGGGTTTGGTCATTACTTTGGTCCTATACCATCGAACTGTCTGAAATTTTGGATTCTTAATAAAAATTACGTTTTGTAGACGAATCGCCCAAAATATCTTAAAAAATGAGAATTTTAAATTTCTTAATGAAAATATTTAAAATATTTACCGTTTTATGGGTCCTTCGTCAGGGTTGGGTTCGGTCATAACATTGGCCCTATAGCACCGAACTTACTGAAATTTTGGTTTCTTACTAAAAAGGACGTTTTGTAGACGAATCGCCCAAAATATCTTAAAAAATGAGAATTTTAAATTTTCTTCTTTCAAAATATTAATTTACCGTTTTATGGGCACTTCGTTAGGGTTGGGTTCGGTCCTAACTTTGGCCGTATAGCACCGAACTGTCTGAAATTTTGGATTCTTACTAAAAATGATGTTTTGTAGACGAATCGCCCAAAATATCTTAAAAAATGAGAATTTTAAATTTCTTAGTGAAAATATTTAAAATATTTACCGTTTAATGGGTCCTTCGTCAGGGTTGGGTTCGGTCATAACTTTGGCCCTATAGCACCGAACTGACTGAAATTTTGGATTCTTACTAAAAAGGACGTTTTGTAGACGAATCGCCCAAAATATCTTAAAAAATGAGAATTTTAAATTTCTTCATACAAAATATTTACCGTTTTATGGGCACTTCGTCAGGGTTGGGTTCGGTCATAACTTTGGCCCTATAGCACCGAACTGACTGAAATTTTGGATTCTTACTAAAAATGACGTTATGTAGACGAATCGCCCAAAATATCTTAAAAATGTGAATTTTAAATTTCTTCATACAAAATTTTTACCGTTTTATGGGCACTTCGTCCGGGTTGGGTTCGGTCATAACTTTTGCCCTATAGCACCGAACTGACTGAAATTTTGGATTCTTACTAAAAAGGAAGTTTTGTAGACGAATCGCCCAAAATATCTTAAAAAATGAGAATTTGAAATTTTCTACTTTCAAAATATTTACCGTTTTATAGGCACTTCGTTAGAGTTGGGTTCGGTCATAACTTTGGCCGTATAGCACCGAACTGTCTGAAATTTTGGATTCTTACTAAAAATGACGTTTTGTAGACGAATCGCCCAAAATATCTTAAAAAATGAGAATTTTAAATTTCTTCATACAAAATATTTACCGTTTTATGGGCAATTCGTCAGAGTTGGGTTTGGTCATAACTTTGGTCCTTTACCATCGAACTGTCTGAAATTTTTGATTCTTAATAAAAATAACGTTTTGTAGACGAATCGCCCGAAATATCTTAAAAAATGAGAATTTTAAATTTCTTAATGAAAATATTTAAAATATTTACCGTTTTATGGGTCCTTCGTCAGGGTTGGGTTCGGTCATAACTTTGGCCCTACAGCACCGAACTGACTGAAATTTTGGATTCTAACTAAAAAGGACGTTTTGTAGACGAATCGCCCAAAATATCTTAAAAAATGAGAATTTTAAATTTTCTTCTTTCAAAATATTTACCGTTTTATGGGCACTTCGTTAGGATTGGGTTCGGTCATAACTTTGGCCGTATAGCACCGAACTGTCTGAAATTTTGGATTCTTACTGAAAATGACGTTTTGTAGACGAATCGCCCAAAATATCTTAAAAAATGAGAATTTTAAATTTCTTAGTGAAAATATTTAAAATATTTACCGTTTTATGGGTCTTTCGTCAGGGTTGGGTTCGGTCATAACTTTGGCCCTATAGCACCGAACTGACTGAAATTTTGGATTCTTACTAAAAAGGACGTTTTGTAGACGAATCGCCCAAAATATCTTAAAAAATGAGAATTTTAAATTTTCTTCATACAAAATATTTACCGTTTTATGGGCACTTCGTCAGGGTTGGGTTCGGTTATAACTTTGGCCCTATAGCACCGAACTGACTGAAATTTTCAATTCTTACGAAAAATGACAATCGGTCTACGAAACCCACAAAATATCTTAAAAAAGGAGAATTCAGATTTCTTCACTTAAAATATTTAACGTTTTATGGTGCATTTCGTCTCAGTTGGGTTCGGACATAACTTCGGTCCTATTGCACCGAACCGACAGAAGTTTTGGATTCTTACTAAAAATGACGTTCTGTACACGAATTGCCTAAAACATCTTAAAAATGAGAATTTTAAATTTCTTCATACAAAATATTTACCGTTTTATGGGAACTTTGTGTGGGTTGTGTTCGGTCTTAACTTTGGCTCTATAGCACCGAACTAACTGAAAATTTGCTTTCTTACTTAAAAGGACGTTTTGTAGACGAATCGCCCAAAATATCTTAAAAAATGTGAATTTTAAATTTCTTCATACAAAATATTTACCGTTTTATGGGCACTTCGTCAGAGTTGGGTTTGGTCATTACTTTGGTCCTATACCATCGAACTGTCTGAAATTTTGGATTCTTAATAAAAATTACGTTTTGTAGACGAATCGCCCAAAATATCTTAAAAAATGAGAATTTTAAATTTCTTAATGAAAATATTTAAAATATTCACCGTTTTATGGGTCCTTCGTCAGGGTTGGGTTCGGTCATAACATTGGCCCTATAGCACCGAACTTACTGAAATTTTGGATTCTTACTAAAAAGGACGTTTTGTAGACGAATCGCCCAAAATATCTTAAAAAATGAGAATTTTAAATTTTCTTCTTTCAAAATATTAATTTACCGTTTTATGGGCACTTCGTTAGGGTTGGGTTCGGTCCTAACTTTGGCCGTATAGCACCGAACTGTCTGAAATTTTGGATTCTTACTAAAAATGACGTTTTGTAGACGAATCGCCAAAAATATCTTAAAAAATGAGAATTTTAAATTTCTTCATACAAAATATTTACCGCTTTATGTACACTTCGTCAGGGTTGGGTTCGGTCATAACTTTGTCCGTATTAAACCAAACTCACTGAAATTTTGTATTCTTACTAAAAATGTCGTTCTGGTATTCGCATCGCTCAAAACATCGTCCAAAGGAAGAATTTTGAATTTCTTCATATAAAATATTTAGCGTTTCACAAGCACTTCGTCAAGGTTGGGTTCGGTCATAACTTTGGCCCTATGGCACCGAACCGACTAAAGTTTTAAATTCTTACTAAAAATGACAATCGGTACACGAAACCCACTAAATATCTTAAAAAAGGAGAATTCAAATTTCTTCACTTAAACATTTTCCGTTTTATGGTGCATTTCGTCTCAGTTGGGTTCGGACATAACTTTGTCCTATTGCACCGAACCGACTGAAGTTTTGGATTCTTACTGAAAATTACGTTCAGTACACGCATTGCCTAAAACATCTTAAAAATGAGAATTTTAAATTTCTTCATACAAAATATTTACCGTTTTATGGTGCATTTCGTCTCAGTTGGGTTCGGTCATAACTTTGGTCCTATTGCACCGAACCGACTGAAGTTTTGGATTCTTACTAAAAATGATGCTCTTTACACGAATCGCCCAAAATATCTTAAAAAATGAGAATTTTAAATTTTCTTCTTTCAAAATATTTACCGTTTTATGGGCACTTCGTTAGGGTTGGGTTCGGTCATAACTTTGGCCGTAGAGCACCGAACTGTCTGAAATTTTGGATTCTTACTAAAAAAGACGTTTTGTAGACGAATCGCCCAAAATTTCTTATAAAATGAGAATTTTAAATTTTCTTCTTTCAAAATATTTACCGTTTTATAGGCACTTCGTTAGAGTTGGGTTCGGTCATAACTTTGGCCGTATAGCACCGAACTGTCTGAAATTTTGGATTCTTACTAAAAATGACGTTTTGTAGACGAATCGCCCAAAATATCTTAAAAAATGAGAATTTTAAATTTCTTCATACAAAATATTTACCGCTTTATGTACACTTCGTCAGGGTTGGGTTCGGTCATAACTTTGTCCGTAATAAACCAAACTCACTGAAATTTTGTATTCTTACTAAAAATGTCGTTCTGGTATACGCATCGCTCAAAACATCGTCCAAAGGAAGAATTTTGAATTTCTTCATAATAAATATTTAGCGTTTCACAAGCACTTAGTCAATGTTGGGTTCGGTCATAACTTTGGCCCTATGGCACCGAACCGACTAAAGTTTTAAATTCTTACTAAAAATGACAATCGGTACACGAAACCCACAAAATATCTTAAAAAAGGAGAATTCAGATTTCTTCACTTAAAATATTTTCCGTTTTATGGTGCATTTCGTCTCAGTTGGGTTCGGACATAACTTTGGTCCTATTGCACCGAACCGACTGAAGTTTTGGATTCTTACTGAAAATGACGTTCTGTACACGAATTGCCTAAAACATCTTAAAAATGAGAATTTTAAATTTCTTCATACAAAATATTTACCGTTTTATGGGCACTTTGTGTGGGTTGGGTTCGGTCTTAACTTTGGCTCTATAGCACCGAACTAACTGAAATTTTGCTTTCTTGCTAAAAATGACGTTATGTAGACGAATCGCCCAAAATAACTTAAAAAATGAGAATTTTAAATTTTTTTCTTTCAAAATATTTACCGTTAATGGGCACTTCGTTAGGGTTGGGTTCGGTCATAACTTTGGCCGTATAGCACCGAACTGTCTGAAATTTTGGATTCTTACTAAAAAGGACGTTTTGTAGACAATCGCCCGAAATTTCTTAAAAAATGTGAATTTTAAATTTTCTTCATACAAAATATTTACCGTTTTATGGGCACTTCGTCAGGGTTGGGTTCGGTTATAACTTTGGCCCTATAGCACCGAACTGACTGAAATTTTCGATTCTTACGAAAAATGACAATCGGTCTACGAAACCCACAAAATATCTTAAAAAAGGAGAATTCAGATTTCTTCACTTAAAATATTTACCGTTTTATGGTGCATTTCGTCTCAGTTGGGTTCGGTCATAACTTTGGTCCTATTGCACCGAACCGACTGAAGTTTTGGATTCTTACTAAAAATGATGCTCTTTACACGAATCGCCCAAAATATCTTAAAAAATGAGAATTTTAAATTTTCTTCTTTCAAAATATTTACCGTTTTATGGGCACTTCGTTAGGGTTGGGTTCGGTCATAACTTTGGCCGTAGAGCACCGAACTGTCTGAAATTTTGGATTCTTACTAAAAAAGACGTTTTGTAGACGAATCGCCCAAAATTTCTTATAAAATGAGAATTTTAAATTTTCTTCTTTCAAAATATTTACCGTTTTATAGGCACTTCGTTAGAGTTGGGTTCGGTCATAACTTTGGCCGTATAGCACCGAACTGTCTGAAATTTTGGATTCTTACTAAAAATGACGTTTTGTAGACGAATCGCCCAAAATATCTTAAAAAATGAGAATTTTAAATTTCTTCATACAAAATATTTACCGCTTTATGTACACTTCGTCAGGGTTGGGTTCGGTCATAACTTTGTCCGTAATAAACCAAACTCACTGAAATTTTGTATTCTTACTAAAAATGTCGTTCTGGTATACGCATCGCTCAAAACATCGTCCAAAGGAAGAATTTTGAATTTCTTCATAATAAATATTTAGCGTTTCACAAGCACTTAGTCAATGTTGGGTTCGGTCATAACTTTGGCCCTATGGCACCGAACCGACTAAAGTTTTAAATTCTTACTAAAAATGACAATCGGTACACGAAACCCACAAAATATCTTAAAAAAGGAGAATTCAGATTTCTTCACTTAAAATATTTTCCGTTTAATGGTGCATTTCGTCTCAGTTGGGTTCGGACATAACTTTGGTCCTATTGCACCGAACCGACTGAAGTTTTGGATTCTTACTGAAAATGACGTTCTGTACACGAATTGCCTAAAACATCTTAAAAATGAGAATTTTAAATTTCTTCATACAAAATATTTACCGTTTTATGGGCACGTTGTGTGGGTTGGGTTCGGTCTTAACTTTGGCTCTATAGCACCGAACTAACTGAAATTTTGCTTTCTTGCTAAAAATGACGTTATGTAGACGAATCGCCCAAAATATCTTAAAAAATGAGAATTTTAAATTTTTTTCTTTCAAAATATTTACCGTTAATCGGCACTTCGTTAGGGTTGGGTTCGGTCATAACTTTGGCCGTATAGCACCGAACTGTCTGAAATTTTGGATTCTTACTAAAAAAGACGTTTTGTAGACGAATCGCCCAAAATTTCTTATAAAATGAGAATTTTAAATTTTCTTCTTTCAAAATATTTACCGTTTTATCGGCACTTCGTTAGAGTTGGGTTCGGTCATAACTTTGGCCGTATAGCACCGAACTGTCTGAAATTTTGGATTCTTACTGAAAATGACGTTTTGTAGTCGAATCGTTCAAAATATCTTACAAAATGAGAATTTTAAATTTTCTTCTTTCAAAATATTTACCGTTTTATAGACACTTCGTTCGAGTTGGGTTCGGTCATAACTTTGGCCGTATAGCACCGAACTGACTGAAATTTTGGATTCTTACTAAAAACGACGTTTTGTAGAAGAATCGCCAAAAATATCTTAAAAAATGAGAATTTTAAATTTTCTTCTTTCAAAATATTTACCGTTTTATGGGCACTTCGTTAGGGTTGGGTTCGGTCATAACTTTGGCCGTATAGCTCCGAACTGTCTGAAATTTTGGATTCTTACTTAAATGACGTTTTGTAGACGAATCGCCCAAAATATCTTAAAAAATGAGAATTTTAAATTTCTTAGTGAAAATATTTAAAATATTTACCGTTTTATGGGTCCTTCGTCAGGGTTGTGTTCGGTCATAACTTTGGCCCTATAGCACCGAACTGACTGAAATTTTGGATTCTTACTAAAAAGGACGTTTTGTAGACGAATCGCCCAAAATATCTTAAAAAATGAGAATTTTAAATTTTCTTCATACAAAATATTTACCGTTTTATGGGCACTTCGTCAGGGTTGGGTTCGGTTATAACTTTGGCCCTATTGCACCGAACTGACTAAAATTTTCGATTTTTACGAAAAATGACAATCGGTCTACGAAACCCACAAAATATCTTAAAAAAGGAGAATTCAGATTTCTTCACTTAAAATATTTACCGTTTTATGGTGCATTTCGTCTCAGTTGGGTTCGGACATAACTTTGGTCCTATTGCACCGAACTGACTGAAGTTTTGGATTCTTACTAAAAATGACGTTCTGTACACGAATTACGTAAAACATCTTAAAAATGAGAATTTTAAATTTCTTCATACAAAATATTTACCGTTTTATGGACACTTTGTGTGGGTTGTGTTCGGTCTTAACTTTGGCTCTATAGCACCGAACTAACTGAAATTTTGCTTTCTTACTTAAAAGGACGTTTTGTAGACGAATCGCCCAAAATTTCTTATAAAATGAAAATTTTAAATTTTCTTCTTTCAAAATATTTACCGTTTTATAGGCACTTCGTTAGAGTTGAGTTCGGTCATAACTTTGGCCGTATAGCACCGAACTGTCTGAAATTTTGGATTCTTACTAAAAATGACGTTTTGTAGACGAATCGCCCAAAATATCTTAAAAAATGAGAATTTTAAATTTCTTCATACAAAATATTTACCGCTTTATGTACATACACTTCGTCAGGGTTGGGTTCGGTCATAACTTTGTCCGTATTAAACCAAACTCACTGAAATTTTGTATTCTTACTAAAAATGTCGTTCTGGTATACGCATCGCTCAAAACATCGTCCAAAGGAAGAATTTTGAATTTCTTCATATAAAATATTTAGCGTTTCACAAGCACTTCGTCAAGGTTGGGTTCGGTCATAACTTTGGCCCTATGGCACCGAACCGACTAAAGTTTTAAATTCTTACTAAAAATGACAATTGGTACACGAAACCCACAAAATATCTTAAAAAAGGAGAATTCAGATTTCTTCACTTAAAATATTTTCCGTTTTATGGTGCAATTCGTCTCAGTTGGGTTCGGACATAACTTTGGTCCTTTTGCAACGAACCGACTGAAGTTTTGGATTCTTACTAAAAATGATGTTCTGTACACGAATTGCCTAAAACATCTTAAAAATGAGAATTTTAAATTTCTTCATACAAAATATTTACCGTTTTATGGGCACTTTATGTGGGTTGGGTTCGGTCTTAACTTTGGTTCTATAGCACCGAACTAACTGAAATTTTGCTTTCTTGCTAAAAATGACGTTATGTAGACGAATCGCCCAAAATATCTTAAAAAATGAGAATTTTAAATATTTTTCTTTCAAAATATTTACCGTTTATGGGCACTTCGTTAGGGTTGGGTTCGGTCATAACTTTGGCCGTATAGCACCGAACTGTCTGAAATTTTGGATTCTTACTAAAAAGGACATTTTATAGACAAATCGCCCAAAATTTCTTAAAAAATGTGAAT
Organism: Limnephilus marmoratus; assembly: GCA_917880885.1. Lineage (NCBI taxonomy): Eukaryota > Metazoa > Arthropoda > Insecta > Trichoptera > Limnephilidae > Limnephilus > Limnephilus marmoratus. The sequence goes on along the minus strand of OU862921.1, from coordinate 17,819,572 downwards.
TTTAAATTTCTTCATACAAAATATTTACCGTTTTATGGGCACTTCGTCAGGGTTGGGTTCGGTCATATATTTGGCCCTATAGCACCGAACTGACTGAAATTTTGGATTCTTACTTAAAAGGACGTTTTGTAGACGAATCGCCCAAAATATCTTAAAAAATGAGAATTTTAAATTTCTTCATACAAAATATTTACCGATTTATGGGCACTTCGTCAGGGTTGGGTTCGGTCATAACTTTGGCCGTATAGCACCGAACTGTCTGAAATTTTGGATTCTTACTAAAAAAGACGTTTTGTAGACGAATCGTTCAAAATATCTTATAAAATGAGAATTTTAAATTTTCTTCTTTCAAAATATTTACCGTTTTATAGGCACTTCGTTAGAGTTGGGTTCGGTCATAACTTTGGCCGTATAGCACCGAACTGTCTGAAATTTTGGATTCTTACTAAAAATGACGTTTTGTAGACGAATCGCCCAAAATATCTTAAAAAAGGAGAATTCAGACTTCTTCACTTAAAATATTTACCGTTTTATGGTGCATTTCGTCTCAGTTGGGTTCGGACATAACTTTGGTCCTATTGCACCGAACCGACTGAAGTTTTGGATCCTTACTAAAAATGACGTTCTGTACACGAATTGCCTAAAACATCTTAAAAATGAGAATTTTAAATTTCTTCATACAAAATATTTACCGTTTTATGGGCACTTTGTGTGGGTTGTGTTCGGTCTTAACTTTGGCTCTATAGCACCGAACTAACTGAAATTTTGCTTTCTTACTTAAAAGGACGTTTTGTAGACGAATCGCCCAAAATATCTAAAAAAATGCTAATTTTAAATTTCTTCATACAAAATATTTACCGTTTTATGGGCACTTCGTCAGAGTTGGGTTTGGTCATAACTTTGATCCTATACCATCGAACTGTCTGAAATTTTGGATTCTTAATAAAAATATCGTTTTGTAGACGAATCGCCCAAAATATCTTAAAAAATGAGAATTTTAAATTTCTTAATGAAAATATTTAAAATATTTACCGTTTTATGGGTCCTTCGTCAGGGTTGGGTTAGGTCATAACTTTGGCCCTATAGCACCGAACTGACTGAAATTTTGGATTCTTACTAAAAAGGACGTTTTGTAGACGAATCGCCCAAAATATTTAAAAAAATGAGAATTTTAAATTTTCTTCATACAAAATATTTACCGTTTTATTGGCACTTCGTCAGGGTTGGGTTCGGTTATAACTTTGGCCCTATAGCACCGAACTGACTGATATTTTCGATTCTTACGAAAAATGACAATCGGTCCACGAAACCCACAAAATATCTTAAAAAAGGAGAATTCAGATTTCTTCACTTAAAATATTTCCCCTTTTATGGTGCATTTCGTCTCATTTGTGTTCGGACATAACTTTGGCCCTATAGCACCGAACTAACTGAAATTTTGCTTTCTTACTAAAATGCCGTTATGTAGACGAATCGCTCAAAATATCTTAAAAAATGAGAATTTTAAATTTCTTCATACAAAATATTTACCGTTTCCCAAGCACTTTGTGAAGGTTGGGTTCGGTCATAACTTTGGCCCTATGGCACCGAACCGACTAAAGTTTTAAATTCTTACTAAAAATGAAAATCGGTACACGAAACCCACCAAATATCTTATGAAAGGAGAATTCAGATTTCTTCACTTAAAATATTTTCCGTTTTATTGTGCATTTCGTCTCAGTTGGGTTCGGTCATAACTTTGGTCCTATTACACCGAACCGACTGAAGTTTTGGATTCTTACTACAAATGATGCTCTTTACACGAATCGCCCAAAATATCTTAAAAAATGAGAATTTTAAATTTCTTCTTACAAAATATTTACCGTTTTATGGGCACTTTGTGTGGGTTGGGTTCGGTCATAACTTTGGCTCTATAACACCGAACTAACTGAAATTTTGCTTTTTGACTAGAATTGACGTTTTGTAGACGAATCGCCCAAAATATCTTAAAAAATGAGAATTTTAAATTTTCTTCATACAAAATATTTACCGTTTTATGGGCACTTCGTTAGGGTTGGGTTCGGTCATAACTTTGGCCGTATAGCACCGAACTGTCTGAAATTTTGGATTCTTACTAAAAATGACGTTTTGTAGACGAATCGCCCAAAATATCTGAAAAAATGAGAATTTTTAATTTCTTCTTACAAAATATTTACAGTTTTATGGGCATTTCGTCAGGGTTGACTATGGCACCGAACCGACTAAAGTTTTAAATTCTTACTAAAAATGACAATCGGTACACGAAACCCACAAAATATCTTTAAAAAGGAGAATTCAGATTTCTTCACTTAAAATATTATCCGTTTTTTGGTGCATTTCGTCTCAGTTGGGTTCGGACATAACTTTGGTCCTATTGCACCGAACCGACTAAAGTTTTAAATTCTTACTAAAAATGACAATCGGTACACGAAACCCACAAAATATCTTTAAAAAGGAGAATTCAGATTTCTTCACTTAAAATATTATCCGTTTTTTGGTGCATTTCGTCTCAGTTGGGTTCGGACATAACTTTGGTCCTATTGCACCGAACCGACTGAAGTTTTGGATTCTTACTAAAAATGAAGTTCTGTACACGACTCGCCTAAAACATCTTAAAAATGAGAATTTTAAATTTCTTCATACAAAATATTTACCGTTTTATGGGCACTTTGTGTGGGTTAGGTTCGGTCACAACTTTGGCCCTATAGCACCGAACTGACTGAAATTTTGGATTCTTACTAAAAATGACGTTTTGTAGACGAATCGCCCAAAATATCTTAAAAAATGAGTATTTTAAATTTTCTACTTTCAAAATATTTACCGTTTTATGGGCACTTCATTAGGGTTGGGTTCGGTCATAACTTAGGCCGTATAGCACCGAACTGTCTGAAATTTTGGATTCTTACTAAAAAAGACATTTTGTAGACGAATCGCCCAAAATATCTTATAAAATGAGAATTTTAAATTTTCTTCTTTCAAAATATTTACCGTTTTATAGGCACTTCGTTAGAGTTGGGTTCGGTCATAACTTTGTCCTTATTGCACCAATCTCACTGAAATTTTGTATTCTTACTAAAAATGTCGTTCTGGTATACGCATCGCTCAAAACATCGTCCAAAGGAAGAATTTTGAATTTCTTCATATAAAATATTTAACGTTTCACAAGCACTTCGTCAAGGTTGGGTTCGGTCATAACTTTGGCCCTATGGCACCGAACCGACTAAAGTTTTAAATTCTTACTAAAAATGACAATCGGTACACGAAACCCACAAAATATCTTAAAAAAGGAGAATTCAGATTTCTTCACTTAAAATATTTTCCGTTATATGGTGCATTTCGTCTCAGTTGTGTTCGGACATAACTTTGGTCCTATTGCACCGAACCGACTAAAGTTTTGGATTCTTACTTAAAATGACGTTCTGTACACGAATTGCCTAAAACATCTTAAAAATGAGAATTTTAAATTTCTTCATACAAAATATTTACCGTTTTATGGGCACTTCGTCAGAGTTGGGTTTGGTCATTACTTTGGTCCTATACCATCGAACTGTCTGAAATTTTGGATTCTTAATAAAAATTACGTTTTGTAGACGAATCGCCCAAAATATCTTAAAAAATGAGAATTTTAAATTTCTTAATGAAAATATTTAAAATATTTACCGTTTTATGGGTCCTTCGTCAGGGTTGGGTTCGGTCATAACTTTGGCCCTATAGCACCGAACTGACTGAAATTTTGGATTCCTACTAAAAAGGACGTTTTGTAGACGAATCGCCCAAAATATCTTAAAAAATGAGAATTTTAAATTTTCTTCTTTCAAAATATTTACCGTTTTATGGGCACTTCGTTAGAGTTGAGTTCGGTCATAACTTTGGCCGTATAGCACCGAACTGTCTGAAATTTTGGATTCTTACTTAAAAGGACGTTTTGTAGACGAATCGCCCAAAATATCTTAAAAAATGAGAATTTTAAATTTTCTTCTTTCAAAATATTTACCGTTTTATGGGCACTTCGTTAGAGTTGAGTTCGGTCATAACTTTGGCCGTATAGCACCGAACTGTCTGAAATTTTGGATTCTTACTAAAAATGACGTTTTGTAGACGAATCGCCCAAAATATCTTTAAAAATGAGAATTTTAAATTTCGTCATACAAAATATTTACCGCTTTATGTACACTTCGTCAGGGTTGGGTTCGGTCATAACTTTGGCCGTATAGCACCGAACTGTCTGAAATTTTGGATTCTTACTTAAAAAGACGTTTTGTAGACGAATCGCCCAAAATATCTTATAAAATGAGAATTTTAAATTTTCTTCTTTCAAAATATTTACCGTTTTATAGGCACTTCATTAGAGTTGGGTTCGGTCATAACTTTGTCCTTATTGCACCAATCTCACTGAAATTTTGTATTCTTACTAAAAATGTCGTTCTGGTATACGCATCGCTCAAAACATCGTCCAAAGGAAGAATTTTGAATTTCTTCATATAAAATATTTAACGTTTCACAAGCACTTCGTCAAGGTTGGGTTCGGTCATAACTTTGGCCCTATGGCACCGAACCGACTAAAGTTTTAAATTCTTACTAAAAATGACAATCGGTACACGAAACCCACAAAATATCTTAAAAAAGGAGAATTCAGATTTCTTCACTTAAAATATTTTCCGTTTTATGGTGCATTTCGTCTCAGTTGGGTTCGGACATAACTTTGGTCCTTTTGCAACGAACCGACTGAAGTTTTGGATTCTTACTAAAAATGATGTTCTGTACACGAATTGCCTAAAACATCTTAAAAATGAGAATTTTAAATTTCTTCATACAAAATATTTACCGTTTTATGGGCACTTTATGTGGGTTGGGTTCGGTCTTAACTTTGGTTCTATAGCACCGAACTAACTGAAATTTTGCTTTCTTGCTAAAAATGACGTTATGTAGACGAATCGCCCAAAATATCTTAAAAAAATGAGAATTTTAAATTTTTTTCTTTCAAAATATTTACCGTTTATGGGCACTTCGTTAGGGTTGGGTTCGGTCATAACTTTGGCCGTATAGCACCGAACTGTCTGAAATTATTGATTCTTACTAAAAAGGACATTTTGTAGACAAATCGCCCAAAATTTCTTAAAAAATGTGAATTTTAAATTTCTTCATACAAAATATTTACCGTTTTATGGGCACTTCGTCAGGGTTGGGTTCGGTCATATATTTGGCCCTATTGCACCGAACTGACTGAAATTTTGGATTCTTACTTAAAAGGACGTTTTGTAGACGAATCGCCCAAAATATCTTAAAAAATGAGAATTTTAAATTTCTTCATACAAAATATTTACCGTTTTATGGGCATTTCGTCAGGGTTGGGTTCGGTCATAACTTTGGCCGTATAGCACCGAACTGTCTGAAATTTTGGATTCTTACTTAAAAAGACGTTTTGTAGACGAATCGCCCAAAATATCTTATAAAATGAGAATTTTAAATTTTCTTCTTTCAAAATATTTACCGTTTTATAGGCACTTCGTTAGAGTTGGGTTCGGTCATAACTTTGTCCTTATTGCACCAATCTCACTGAAATTTTGTATTCTTACTAAAAATGTCGTTCTGGTATACGCATCGCTCAAAACATCGTCCAAAGGAAGAATTTTGAATTTCTTCATATAAAATATTTAACGTTTCACAAGCACTTCGTCAAGGTTGGGTTCGGTCATAACTTTGGCCCTATGGCACCGAACCGACTAAAGTTTTAAATTCTTACTAAAAATGACAATCGGTACACGAAACCCACAAAATATCTTAAAAAAGGAGAATTCAGATTTCTTCACTTAAAATATTTTCCGTTATATGGTGCATTTCGTCTCAGTTGGGTTCGGACATAACTTTGGTCCTATTGCACCGAACCGACTAAAGTTTTGGATTCTTACTAAAAATGACGTTCTGTACACGAATTGCCTAAAACATCTTAAAAATGAGAATTTTAAATTTCTTCATACAAAATATTTACCGTTTTATGGGCACTTCGTCAGAGTTGGGTTTGGTCATTACTTTGGTCCTATACCATCGAACCGTCTGAAATTTTGGATTCTTAATAAAAATTACGTTTTGTAGACGAAACGCCCAAAATATCTTATAAAATGAGAATTTTAAATTTCTTAATGAAAATATTTAAAATATTTACCGTTTTATGGGTCCTTCGTCAGGGTTGGGTTCGGTCATAACTTTGGCCCTATAGCACCGAACTGACTGAAATTTTGGATTCTTACTAAAAAGGACGTTTTGTAGACGAATCGCCTAAAATATCTTAAAAAATGCGAATTTTAAATTTCTTAGTTTTATGGGTCCTTCGTCACGGTTGCGTTCGGTCATAACTTTGGCCCTATAGCACCGAACTGACTGAAATTTTGGATTCTTACTAAAAAGGAGGTTTTGTAGACGAATCGCCTAAAATATCTTAAAAAATGAGAATTTAATATTTTCTACTTTCAAAATATTTACCGTTTTATGGGCACTTCGTTAGGGTTTGGTTCGGTCATAACTTTGGCCGTATAGCACCGATTTGTCTGAAATTTTGGATTCTTACTAAAACGGACGTTTTGTAGACGAATCGCCCAAAATATCTTAAAAAATGAGAATTTTAAATTTCTTCATACAAAATATTTACAGCTTTATGTGCACTTCGTCAGGGTTGGGTTCGGTCATAACTTTGTCCGTATTGCACCAAACTCACTGAAATTTTGTATTCTTACTAAAAATGTCGTTCTGGTATACGCATCGCTCAAAAAATCGTCCAAAGGAAGAATTTTGAATTTCTACCTATAAAATATTTAGCGTTTCACAAGCACTTCGTCAAGGTTGGGTTCGGTCATAACTTTGGCCCTATGGCACCGAACCGACGAAAGTTTTAAATTCTTACTAAAAAGGACAGTCGGTACACGAAACCCACAAAATATCTTAAAAAAGGAGAATTCAGATTTCTTCACTTAAAATATTTTCCGTTTTATGGTGCATTTCGTCTCAGTTGCGTTCGGACATAACTTTGGTCCTATTGCACCGAACCGACTGAAGTTTTGGATTCTTACTAAAATTGACGTTATGTACACGAATTGCTTAAAACATCTTAAAAATGAGAATTTTAAATTTCTTCATACAAAATATTTACCGTTTTATGGGTACTTTGTGTGGGTTGGGTTCGGTCTTAACTTTGGCTCTATAGCACCGAACTAACTGAAATTTTGCTTTCTTACTAAAAATGACGTTGTGTAGACGAATCGCCCAAAATATCTAAAAAAATGAGAATTTAAAATTTTTTTCTTTCAAAATATTTACCGTTTTATGGGCACTTCGTTAGGGTTGGGTTCGGTCATAACTTTGGCCGTATAGCACCGAACTGTCTGAAATTTTGGATTCTTACTAAAAAGGACGTTTTGTAGACAAATCGCCCAAAATTTCTTAAAAAATGTGAATTTTAAATTTCTTCATACAAAATATTTACCGTTTTATGGGCACTTCGTCAGGGTTGGGTTCGGTCATAACTTTGGCCCTATAGCACCGAACTGACTGAAATTTTGGATTCTTACTAAAAATGACGTTATGTAGACGAATCGCCCAAAATATCTTAAAAAATGAGAATTTTAAATTTCTTCATACAAAATATTTACCGTTTTATGGGCACTTCGTCAAAGTTGGGTTCGGTCATAACGTTGGCCCTATGGCACTGAACCGACTAAAGTTTTAATTCTTACTAAAAATTGTTGTAATCTACTGAGTTAATAAAAAGAAATATAACACTTTTATAACTGGTTTTATTTTAAGAACGCTTGGACCACAGAGAAAAAACAAAAGAATTAAAATGGGTTGCCACATACAAAATGTTCCCAATCCTTAAACCAATATTATTATTGTTAAAATAATGTATTACATTGTATATTTTTACACCCCCGCTCATTGTAATACATTCTTACATTATCTAGTATAGTCCACATTGAGTAATAAATTTAAACAATAGATTTTTGTTCAATGACTTAGTAAACATATCAGCTATTTGATCCTCAGTCTTAACATACATTAAACATATCTTAGATTCCTTAATTAAATCTTTGACGAAATGATAACGTATATCGATATGTTTTAGTCTTTTAATATTATCAGTATTTGCAACCATTATGGCAGACTGGTTATCACAGTACATAGTGCTAGCATTGGCGCTACTTGCGGCCAACGCTAAACCCAAAACCTGGAAAGGACATGCAATAAACAAGCCGGCGGCTAGCTCTGCACAGCCGGCGCGAGCAAGGTCCCTCTTAAACCCAGGGCGAGTGTCTGTGGTTCGCTTGTTAATTCCTACTCCCCTTCCTTTCCTCAAAATCTCCAGGTCTCCTTCCTCAATCAGAACACAGTTGTTATGCACGAAAAAGGGTTTTATTCAATTAAAGGTGAACAGGGTTCTACAAAAGGCCAGCATCGGCACTACACACATGAGTATTTGGCTATCTCTAATTAATTCTATCATAACGGGGGGAGCTTCTCTCAACTCTCTCTATACGTGTTTAGTGAATTTAAATGTCAGTTCTTAGCACACAGAGGGGTAGCAAGGTTCATTGGTACTCACAAGCAGGAGATAGGCGGTCGGCAGACAGGATTCTGGGTAGGCGTAAACCTCTTTAAGCACAATACACAATTAAAGTAAAACATCGTGAGCGTTTACGGAGAGCGCCTAGCGCGAATCACGGGGAACACAGTTATTCTGCCGAAGGCCGGCGAAGGAACGGGAGCGGGGAGCCGCTCGGCGCTTGGCACGGGCGCCGCGCGGTGCGGGGAGAGGGGCGGAGGGCCTGTGCAAGGGGTCAATTCGATATTAGCTCGCACGGGAAACAATTCCGTAACGTAACAATAGATACGGGACAAACATTTATATTATTAAAGTCTTTTAACAAACTTGACAACCAACAAGATTCACTAGCCGCCATACTGACTGCAACATACTCTGCTTCGGTTGATGATAAGCTTACGGAACACTGTTTCTTAGATCACCACGATATAAGACAATTGGAGAACTTGAAACAGTAGCCAGTGGTAGACTTTCTATCTCGTGTGTCACCACCCCAATCTGCATCACAATGCCCAACTAGCCCATCATCATTACATTTGAAAATCAGCTTATAATCTAGAGTATATTTTACATATCTTAAAATTCTTTTTAAATGAGTCAACAATACATCACTTGCATTATTTTGGTACGTACTTAATATAGATACAGCTACACAAAGGTCTGGCCTAGTGCCTAAGATAGCGTACATTAAACTTCCAATAATTTTCCTACAAGTGTTTTCAATATCCTTGTCAGACTTACATTCTTTAGATTCTAAGATTTTTACATTAAAATTTTGATCAATAGGGGTAGATATTGGTTTGCAATTTTCCATGTTAAATCTTTTTAATACATTATCTGACTCAAATGACGTTTTGTAGACGAATCGCCCAAAATATCTTAAAAAATGAGAATTTTAAATTTTCTTCATACAAAATATTTACCGTTTTATGGGTACTTCGTTAGGGTTGGGTTTGGTCATAACTTTGGCCGTATAGCACCGAACTGTCTGAAATTTTGGATTCTTACTAAAAATGACGTTTTGTAGACGAATCGCCCAAAATATCTTAAAAAATGAGAATTTTAAATTTCTTCATACAAAATATTTACCGTTTTATGGGCACTTCGTTAGGGTTGGGTTCGGTCATAACTTTGGCCCTATAGCACCGAACTGACTGAAATTTTGGTTTCTTACTAAAAATGACGTTTTGTAGACGAATCGCCCAAAATATCTTAAAAAATGAGAATTTTAAATTTCTTCCTACAAAATACAAAATATTTACCGTTTTATGGGCACTTCGTTAAGGTTGGGTTCGGTCATGACTTTGGCCGTATATCACCGAACTGACTGAAATTTTGGATTCTTACGAAAAATGACGTTCTGGTATACGCATCGCTCAAAACATCGTCCAAAGGAAGAATTTTGATTTTCTTCATATAAAATCTTTAGCGTTTCACAAGCACTTCGTCAAAGTTGGGTTCGGTCATAACCTTGGCCCTATGGCACCGAACCGACTTAAGTTTTAAATATTTACTAAAAATGACAATCGGTACACGAAACCCATCAAATATCTTATAAAAGGAGAATTCAGATTTCTTCACTTAAAATATTTTCCGTTTTATGGTGCATATCGTCTCAGTTTGGTTCGGTCATAACTTTGGTCTCATTGCACCGATCCGATTGAAGTTTTGGATTCTTACTAAAAATTATCAAAACATCTTAAAAAATGAGAATTTTAAATATCTTCATACAAAATATTTACCGTTTTATGTGCACTTTGTGTGGGTTGGGTTCGGTCATTACTTTGGCTCTATAGCACCGAACTAACTAAAATTTTGCTTTCTTACTAAAATGACGTTATGAGACGAATCGCCCAAAATATCGCCCAAAATTTTGCTTTCTTACTAAAAATGACGTTATGAGACGAATCGCCCAAAATATCTTAAAAAATGTGAATTTTAAATTTCTTCATACAAAATATTTACCGTTTTATGGGCACTTCGTCAGAGTTGGGTTCTGTCATAACTTTTGCCCTATAGCACCGAACTGACTAAAATTTTGGATTCTTACTAAAAAGGACGTTTTGTAGACGAATCGCCCAAAATATCTTAAAAAATGAGAATTTTAAATTTTCTTCTTTCAAAATATTTACTGGTTGGGCATTTACACAATCATAGCTACACTTACCTACATACATCTACACATTATAACATAGACTCTGTGCTCGTAGTTTGATTGTCACATGTATCCCATCCCTAGCAAGTTCCTTCCCAATCCAATCCCATCCCTACGAACCGTTACCATAACAATCAGTTAAATACAAAATCAGTGTGTCGTCAATCGAACCTCGCGTAAGCATACAATTACGCTTCCCGCATTTTATACCCGCATATGAAAGTAAAATACCGCGAATACAAGTGTATGAAACAAAGGCCACACATGAGAGAAGAGAAGAAGATACCACAAGATTCCTCAGTAAGTCCTTCCTTCCTTTATGTGCATTCATTTCTATTTGTGCAGTGGTCTAACATTCACACAAAAACACATACGCAAGGTCCTTCGACATTCATTCGCACCTAAATCACACACATAAATACTTCTCGCAAAATCATTCATGGCCCAAACGAGCCGGAGATATAAACCATTTTAAAATATATCTTAAAAACTTTAAAAGTGTATTAATTTCAACCGCAGTTTAATTATTACACCCATTATTTATGTTCTGTAGCCATTATGTCATTTGAATTATTTGTTATTTTTGCTAGTTGCCAAAACAATTGATTTCTTTGATTTGAATTTTCGAATTTATTTTAAAATACATAATAGTACTGTCTAGACTACTAGTGTCTAGCGATTATATTAACCGCGGTAAGTGGGTACTCAGGTACTTAGTAGGTACTTCGATACACAACTTGTAATATAATCCAATTCGATCGGCACATATTGATTACACATAATTTAATACATTTTAATTCAGTTCTATTAACCCCTTACGGTTGTCAGGGTCAAATTTACCCAACTGTTAACCCCTAATAGTTGTCGGGGTGAACGTGGACCGCACTTAACATTGCGTGTAAATTTAATATTTTATTTAATCGTTTCAAATAAACATTATAAGCATATTCTTGGACTGTATTATTGTTACACTTAATAATTAACCAGAACAAGAAAATGTCTACAACCGCACCGTCTGGTTCATTGTCACGGGATGACAGACGTCTGAAAAGACTAAACGCGAAGCTAGCTTCTAGTTTTGCGACATTACAGTCAGTTTTTGACAAAATAAAGACATCGTCTGATAGTGCTACAAATCGTCAAGCATTTTTATCGGGCGCTGGGACCGTAAAAAGAATCCGTTCGGAATTCATTACGATTCTAGACGAAAAAGTCGACTGTGAATTGGAAATTAATCCAGAAGCAGTCGCCGAGTACACTCAACTGAACGCATTTGAGGAAATGTATGGCGTCGTTAAATTTACCGAGTCAAGCATGCTTTCAAATCCTGTAGAAAAACCGCGTCGTCCAATTAAATTACCGCCACTAGAAATTTTATGCTTTGACGGAAATCTGGAAAATTGGCCGCTCTTTTATGAGACCTATGTCTCTGTTATTCATTCAAATAGTTCATTGGACAATTCTGAAAAGATGCAATATCTCATGTCCAAGTTGACGGGAAAGGCATTAACTATTTGTAAGACGATCACACCTATCGGTACAAATTACCAGGTGATCTGGAATGCCTTATGTAATAAATATAACGATCATCGCATTCTCGCAGAATCATACTTTGACCGGTTATTAAAAATGCCTGTGGTTAATTCGGTCACGCCCTCCTCCTTAGAACATTTTGCAGACACCTATGGGACATACGTTGCCGCGCTGAAACAGTTGAAAATTAAAGATCTCGCAGAATTTATGTTGGTACATCTGGGTCTTAAACGCCTGGATATAGAGACAGTAAAAGCTTTCGAATCTTCTATTCAATACAATGAAAGTTTTCCATTAAGCTCAGAATTAATTGAATTTGTAAGAGTACAGCAAAGAATACTTACTCGTGCGCAAGTTACGCAAGAATCATCCACCCACCTCGGTTCAAATACTAATATTTCCGCTAAACCGCAAAGGACAAACTCCGCAAAGACATTTATAAATGTCGAGAAAAGTGACAATCACTCCATTGACATTTGTTTTTGTTGTCAAAAGGAATCGTACCTTTTATATCAATGTTCTAAGTTTATAAGTCTAGAACCACGCGATCGATTTAATTTCATTAAGTCATCCAATACGCAAGTTTGTGTGAACTGCCTTAGTACTAGGCACAACACAAGATCATGAAAATCAAAGAGTACGTGTAAATCATGCGCTCTCAATCACCATACTTTATTGCATTTCAAGCAAACTGATATGTTAAAACCACAGTCAGACCCAATACCATCTTCCACGTTACAAACAGATAGCGATAATAATATTTCAGGGACTCCAAATCCAGTATCGCTGTGTGTGACAAACTCGTACTTTCGTGAAAATAAAACGGTACTTTTGGGAACCGCCGTTTGTTTAACCCGAGATCTTAAGGGTCAGGTACAGACAATACGTGCGCTAATCGATAGCGGCTCCCAAAGGGACATTGTTACGCGTAAATGCTGTTCACGTTTAAATCTTACGGTACAATCATCTCCCAGCACTTATGTCACGGGAATAGGTGACGTAAGAAATCTAACAAAAGGAATGACTTGTCTCAAACTGTTCTCCCAATATAACGATACTCACCGTATGTGGTAGAAAGTATCACTAGCGAACTGCCTACCGTTAATATAAACCCCGCTTCATTATCGTATCTCGACAATTTACCCTTAGCAGATAAAACTTTCTGTATACCTGGTGAGATTGATATTATTTTGGGATGTGACATGTTTGCTCGCATTTTAAAGGCTAACAAAATATCAGGTCCTCCTGGTCAGCCGTTTGCAATTGAAACTACTTTAGGGTATTTAATCTTAGGCACTGCTCCGACGATGATTGAAACCCCAAGTAACTACGACACGCAATCATTTTGTACGTTCGCAGAAAACAAGGATTTTTCTCCTCCACGCTTCTTTGAATTGGAAGATATTTCGGACGAGAAGTTTTTAACGCCTGATGAACAAGAATGTGAGAAACAATTCAAGCTCACAACTTCTCGTAACACGACAGGTCGTTATATTGTCGCGTTACCATTTCGAAAAGGTCCATCTGTCCTTGGCGCGTCGTTGCCGGCAGCCGAGCAGAAGTACCGACCTCTCGAACACCGCTTAAAATTCCAACCCGCCATAAAAATTGAATATGACAAAATATTGCGCGAATACCTTCAGAAAGGTTACATTTCCCCAGTTGACAATTCTGATTTACCGCATTACGTAACCCCGCATCATATCATAGTTCGCGAAGATAAACTGACAACCGAAATCCGGATGGTACTGGACGCAAGTATGAAATACGATTCTGGTTCCTCGCTTAATGATATTCTACACATCAGTAATAATTTAAAGGTGATCTGTTTCGCATTATCCTCAATGTTCAACTATTCGCCGCGAGAAGATTCGATCTTGTAAAATTCTCTGGTAATTTTCCAAACTTTTTGTCCACGATTCCTTCAGATCGCCGTGTCAAGGAACATGTGGAAAACCTAAAAATATTAGGTCTCCATTGGATACCCGCTTCTGATAATTTTATATTTGTTGTAAATTCTGATGAAAGAACTTGCATCAAACGAAACATCCTATCGACGATTGTTCGTCTTTGGAATTTGATGGGTTTCGTCGCACTGGTTGTTTTATTAGCTAAACTTATAATTAAATCTCTATGGAAGTACAATCTGGATTGGGACGATCCTCCTCCTGACACCGTTGTTACGCTTTGGAGTCAGTTTGAAAAGGAATTGCCATTATTGCAATTTATTAAAATTCCTCGCCTTTTAGGTGTCGAATACCAATGTGTATTAATACTTATCGGGTTTTCTGACATAAGCGAACGCGCATTTAGCATTATGTACTTACACGTTTACTGTCCAAATACTAACAAAACCACAATTAGCTTATTGTGCGCCAAATCTAAGGTCGCTCCTGCGAAGACGATTTCACTTGCGCGTCTAGAATTATGTGGAGCGCTTGTACTTGCCCAATTAATGCATACGGTCAGTAACACCTACGCATCAAATTCGATAGTTCATATGACTTTATCCTTTTGTGACAGCACAGTTGCGCTAACATTGATAAATTCATTGTCCGCTAAATGGCAGCCCTTCATAACTAACCGCGTATCACAAATACAAGATCATCTGGAGGCTGAATGTTTCCATCATACAAAAGGTGAAGACAATCCCGCTGACTGCCTGTCGCGTGGTCTAAATCCCGCTCAGCTAATAGACCATACATTATGGTTTTAGAGCCCCATTTTCGCTCAGTTACCTAAAGGTGATTGGCCTCTACAACGTTTTGATTCGAAATCTGTATCTGATCCGCCCGAACTGAAAACGAAAATTTTACTAAGACAAAAATTCTTTTCTTTGCGTAATCTGGTTAGGAAGTGCGTGCATCGATCCAAATATGTGCTTTAAAATTAATCCCAACCGCAATTCCCAATAATGGGAGATTTACCCCATACCGCATACCCTTTAAACGCATACCGCATACCGCATACCGCGTACCGCATACCGCATACCGCATACCGCATACCGCATACCGCATACCGCATACCGCATACCGCATACCGCATACCGCATACCGCATACCGCATATCGCATACCGCATACCGCATACCGCATACCGCATACCGCATACCGCATACCGCATACCGCATACCGCATACCGCATACCGCATACCGCATACCGCATACCGCATACCGCATACCGCATACCGCATACCGCATACCGCATACCGCATACCGCATACCGCATACCGCATACCGCATACCGCATACTGCATACCGCAAACCGCATACAGCATACCGAATACCGCATTCCGCATTCCGCGTATCGCATACCGCATACCGCATTACGCATACCGCAAATCATGTACCGCAGGACGGTGGTAAAACTTTACCCTTTACCTTCGCAATAACATAGTCTGTTGACTTGGCCATCAGATATTGCATCTATGGCCCTTCTTTTAGCTTTAAGTCTCACCAATTTTTAAATTTTGTTTTTAAAGTGATACTTAATGCACTCTTATGGTTTATGGAAGTGGATTCTTTCATCTCCTTCCAGGCGGGGGGCATGGTTGGGCATTTACAGATCATAGCTACACTTACCTACATACATCTACACATTATAACATAGACTCTGTGCTCGTAGTTTGATTGTCACATGTATCCCATCCCTAGCAAGTTCCTTCCCAATCCAATCCCATCCCTACGAACCGTTACCATAACAATCAGTTAAATACAAAATCAGTGTGTCGTCAATCGAACCTCGCGTAAGCATACAATTACGCTTCCCGCATTTTATACCCGTATATGAAAGTAAAATACCGCGAATACAAGTGTATGAAACAAAGGCCACACATGAGAGAAGAGAAGAAGATACCACAAGATTCCTCAGTAAGTCCTTCCTTCCTTTATGTGCATTCATTTCTATTTGTGCAGTGGTCTAACATTCACACAAAAACACATACGCAAGGTCCTTCGACATTCATTCGCACCTAAATCACACACATAAACACTTCTCGCAAAATCATTCATTTACCGTTTTATGGGCACTTCGTTAGGGTTGGGTTCGGTCATAACTTTGGCCGTATAGCACCGAACTGTCTGAAATTTTCGATTCTTACTAAAATGACGTTTTGTAGACGAATCGCCCAAAATATCTTCATAAATGAGAATTTTAAATTTCTTCATACAAAATATTTACCGTTTTATGGGCACTTCGTCAAAGTTGGGTTCGGTCATAACCTTGGCCCTATGGCACCGAACCGACTAAAGTTTTAATTCTTACTAAAAATTGTTGTAATCTACTGAGTTAATAAAAAGAAATATAACACTTTAATAACTGGTTTTATTTTAAGAAAGCTTGGACCACAGAGAAAAAACAAAAGAATTAAAATGGGTTGCCACATACAAAATGTTGCCAACCCTTAAACCAATATTATTATTATTAAAATAATGTATTACATTGTATATTTTAACACCCCCGCTCAATGTAATACATTCTTACATTATCTAGTACAGTCCACATTGAGTAATAAATTTAAACAATAGATTTTTGTTCAATGACTTAGTAAACATATCAGCTATTTGATCCTCAGTCTTAACATACATTAAACATATCTTAGATTCCTTAATTAAATCTTTAACGAAATGATAACGTATATGGATATGTTTTAGTCTTTTAATATTATCAGTATTTGCAACCATTATGGCAGACTGGTTATCACAGTACATAGGTACGGGACAAACATTTATATTATTAAAGTCTTTTAACAAACTTGACAACCAACAAGATTCACTAGCCGCCATACTGACTACAACATACTCTGCTTCGGTTGATGATAAGCTTACGGAACACTGTTTCTTAGAACACCACGATATAAGACAATTGGAGAACTTGAAACAGTAGCCAGTGGTAGACTTTCTATCTCGTGTGTCACCACCCCAATCTGCATCACAATGCCCAACAAGCCCATCATCATTACATTTGAAAATCAGCTTTTAATCTAGAGTATATTTTACATATCTTAAAATTCTTTTTAAATGAGTCAACAATACATCACTTGCATTATTTTGGTACGTACTTAATATAGATACAGCTACACAAAGGTCTGGCCTAGTGCCTAAGACAGCGTACATTAAACTTCCAATAATTTTCCTACAAGTGTTTTCAATATCCTTGTCAGACTTACATTCTTTAGATTCTAAGATTTTTACATTAAAATTTTGATCAATAGGGGTAGATATTGGTTTGCAATTTTCCATGTTAAATCTTTTTAATACATTTTCTAAATAAAATTTTTGACACAATTCAGTTACACCGTCTTTCAAATTCTGTTTAACACTGATACCAAGAAAATTTGAAATTGGTCCCAAATCTTTCATCTTAAATGCATTGTGTAATTATAATTTAAGATCACTTTATTCCTGTTCATTATTACTGAACATCAAGAGGTCATCGACATACAATAAAACATAAGTTTGGTTTTCTCCATTACACTTAGTAAACAAACAAGGATTTGACTTTACATAGCCTGCTTTACTTATTATATGGTTAAATTTTTCATTCCAATATTTAGGGGATTTTTTTAGCCCATACAATGATTTATTTAGTTTTATAATATTATCACAACCATTATACGCTCCTTCCGGTAATTTAATTAACACAATTTCCTTTATATCCCCATAAAAAAAGGCCCCAGTGACCTCCATCTGATGTTTTGATAGTTTTCATTTTGTAGCAACTGAAACAAATAATCTAAATGTTGACAATTTGGCAACAGGTGAGTAGATTTCATATAAATCTAATGCATCATTCTGTTCAAAACCTCTGGCAACCAATCTTGCTTTATGTTGGATAATATTATTAACTTTCTTTATTTTGAATACCCACTTACTACTTATAATGTTTTGTTTTTGAGGTGCAGCGCACACTATCCAAGTATTATTTGCTTTGAGAGTATCCAGTTCTTGTTTGACAGCTTCTTCCGACTGACAGGCATCACTCCTCTGCATAGCTTCCTTATAGGTGCCTGGTTCTGTCTCTGCAGTGTACACATTTTGGCAAGTATAGAATTGTGGTGCCTTTCTGACACGTTTGGTTCGACGAGGAGAAGCTGGCTTTAATGTACTATCGCGTTCACTGTCTTCATCACTTGTTTCTTCAGGTTCATATAAGCTGTGCTGCTCATCATTTGACATCTGATTTGTAATGTTTGGATCATTCACAACATCTTCTACTAACTCTTGCTGGTTATTGTCAGTTTCATTGTTAAGTGTTTCTGTTACAGACTCTAGGTTTAAGCTATCGCATTCCTCAAAGACAGGTTCCAGAAAAATGACATCCCTCTTTATATGAACTTCATTTTTATCAGGATTAAAAATTCTAAACCCTTTTACATTTTCTCCGTACCCTACCATGATTTCATTTTCTCCTTTGGAATCCCATTTTTTACGTTTTTCCTTTGGAATATGGACAGATACGGGCGTACCAAAGATATGTAGATTACTCAGATCAAATTGTTTGTCTGTCCATAATTCATAGGGTGTTTTTCCTGGTTCATTACTTCTACTGGTTCTGTTGAGAACATAGGCTGCAGTATTGACTGCTTTTGCCCATAATTTTTTTGGTAGATTCTTGGCACATAGCATTGACCTTGCCGCTTCTGTCAGGGTTCTTATCTCCCGTTCCGCCTTGCCATTCTGTTGTGGCGTGTAGGGTACAGAAGTTTGGTGTAGTATACCCCGGTCTGAGAACAAAGTTGACACAGCCTTATTAATGAATTCTAATCCGTTGTCACTTCTTAATGTGATTATTTTGTTACCCGTGACATTTTCAGCTTTGTTTACAAAATCTTTAATACAATTAATCACTTCATCCTTCTTTTTAATAATGTATACAGATCTACAGCAAGAGTAATCATCTTTTAAAATCAAGAAATACCTCGCCCCGCCTACAGATACTGCGTCCATCGGCCCACAAACATCGGCATATATCAGTTCACATGTTTTAACAGTTTTTGTCTCACTGTTCATAAAGGGCAGCCGGTGTGATTTACCCTGTAAGTAGCCTTGACAATTCTGAAGAGAATTACTTGAGACTTTAATATTATTGCTCTCTAACACGTTTTTCACCTGCTGTATATTCTGGTGTACAAGTTTCTCATGCCACTCCGTCGCCTCAGTTCTTATTTGTCCAACAGACCATTTTAGTTTTTTTTCAATTTCCATTTTAAACTTTAAAATAAGGTGTGAAAAATGATAGTTAATCACTTAACTAAGAATTATTTAAACTCATGAGACCTTTACCTTTACGGAAATAGCTTTATCTTACACCTACCATAATGTTTGATTGAAATAATGAAAGAAAACCTTCTCCTCCTGTAAAATTTTCTAATGGTCTGTTGGACAAATACGAACTAAGGCGACGACTCACTCAAGCCTGATTTAACTGTAGTTACATTTGCAAAGCAATTTTTATATTTATAACGAACATCCACAGTATACATATTTCCAACACGATTTGCTAGTCTCCGTCTTTTGTTCATAAACACTCTGCAACTTTTTCTACATTTCTGCTGAAGTAGAACAGGATATAATGTGCAACATAACATTTTCTGTCATCCTTGTGACTATTAAGGTCTGAGCCGTCGCATCCTTGTTTTCCCAAAGAATTTTCTGTGCCTGTTCTTCAGGTTTTATACTTCGGCCTTCAACTACATCGAGCCATCCTTGTCCACGCAAAAGCACTGTAGTCTGGAACTTCCAAACATTCCAGTTTCTCGAACCTTCCAGTTTTAACCCGTTTTGGTTTCCTTCCATCTTGATCACTACACTTAACAAGATGTTTTTTTATTTCTTTTTGCCTTCCTCCTGCAAAAAATGAAATGATGCACGCGGTGTGGTGTCAACTTAATCCACAACTCAGCATGTATTATATTATAAATCAAGGTTTATGTGTCTGGGCACCATAACCTGTTGTAATCTACTGAGTTAATAAAAACATGTTTTTAAAAACTGGTTTTGTTTTAAGATGTACGTATTACATGAAAACAAGAGAAGAACGCTTGGACCACAGAGAAAAAACAAAAGAACTAAAATGGGTTGCCACATACAAAATGTTGCCAACCCTTAAACCAATATTATTATTGTTAAAATAATGTATTACATTGTATATTTTAACAAAAATGACAACCGGTACACGAAACCCACCAAATATCTTAAAAAAGGAGAATTCAGATTTCTTCACTTAAAATATTTTCCATTTTGTGGTGCATTTCGTATCAGTTAGGTTCGGTCATAACTTTGGTCCTATTGCACCGAACCGACTGAAGTTTTGGATTCTTACTAAAAATAAAGTTTTGTACACGAATCACGCAAAATATCGTCAAAAGAAGAATTTTAAATTTCTTCATACAAAATATTTACCGTTTTATGTGCACTTCGTTAGTGTTTGGTTCGGTCATAACTTTGTCCATATTGCACCGAACTCACTGAAATTTTGTATTCTTACTAAAAATGTCGTTCTGGTATACGCATCGCTCAAAACATCGTCCAAAGGAAGAATTTTGAATTTCTTCATATAAAATATTTAGCGTTTCACAAGCACTTCGTCAAGATTGGGTTCGGTCATAACTTTGGCCCTATGGCACCGAACCGACTAAAGTTTTAAATTCTTACTAAAACTGAAAATCGGTAAACGAAACCCACCAAATATCTTATAAAAGGAGAATTCAGATTTCTTCACTTAAAATATTTTCCGTTTTATGGTGCATTTCGTCTCAGTTGGGTTCGGTCATAACTTTGGTCCTATTGCACCGAACCGACTGAAGTTTTGGATTGTTTCTAAAAATTAAGTTTTGTATACGAATCGCGCAATATATCGTCAAAAGAAGAATTTTAAATTTCTTCATACAAAATATTTGCGGTTTTATGTGCACTTCGTAAGGGTTTGGTTCGGTCATAACTTTGTCCGTATACCACCGAACTCAGTGAAATTTTGTATTCTTACTAAAAATGACGTTTTGTAGACGAATCGCCCAAAATATCTTAAAAAATGTGAATTTTAAATTTCTTCAAACAAAATATTTACCGTTTTATGGGCACTTCGTCAGGGTTGGGTTTGGTCATAACTTTGGCCCTATAGCACCGAACTAACTGAAATTTAAGATTCTTACTAAAAATGACGTTTTGTAGACGAATCGCACAAAATATCTTAAAAAATGAGAATTTTAAATTTTCTTCATACAAAATATTTACCGTTTTATGGGCACTTCGTTAGGGTTGGGTTCGGTCATAACTTTGGCCGTATAGCACCGAACTTACTGAAATTTTGGATTCTTACGAAAAATGACGTTCTGGTATCGCATCGCTCAAAACATCGTCCAAAGGAAGAATTTTGAATTTCTTCATATAAAATATTTAGCGTTTCACAAGGACTTCGTCAAGGTTGGGTTTGGTCATAACTTTGGCCCTATGGGACCGAACCGACTAAAGTTTTAAATTCTTACTAAAAATGACATTTGGTACACGAAACCCACCAAATATCTTAAAAAAGGAGAAGTAAGGTTTCTTAACTTAAAATATTTTCCGTTTTTTGGTGCATTTCGTCTCAGTTGGGTTCGGTCATAACTTTGGTCCTATTGCACCGAACCGACTGAAGTTTGGATTCTTACTAAAAATTTAGTTTTGTACACGAATCGCGCAAAATATCGTCCAAAAGAAGAATTTTAAATTTCTTCATACAAAATATTTGCGGTTTTCTGTGCCCTTCGTAAGGGTTTGGTTCGGTCATAACTTTGTCCGTATAGCACCGAACTCAGTGAAATTTTGTATTTTTACTAAAAATGACGTTTTGTAGACGAATCGCCCAAAATATCTTAAAAAATGTGAATTTTAAATTTCTTCAAACAAAATATTTACCGTTTTATGGGCACTTCGTCAGGGTTGGGTTTGGTCATAACTTTGGCCCTATAGCACCGAACTGACTGAAATTTAAGATTCTTACTAAAAATGACGTTTTGTAGACGAATCGCACAAAATATCTTAAAAAATGAGAATTTTAAATTTTCTTCATACAAAATATTTACCGTTTTATGGGCACTTCGTTAGGGTTGGGTTCGGTCATAACTTTGGCCGTATAGCACCGAACTTACTGAAATTTTGGATTCTTACGAAAAATGACGTTCTGGTATCGCATCGCTCAAAACATCGTCCAAAGGAAGAATTTTGAATTTCTTCATATAAAATATTTAGCGTTTCACAAGGACTTCGTCAAGGTTGGGTTTGGTCATAACTTTGGCCCTATGGGACCGAACCGACTAAAGTTTTAAATTCTTACTAAAAATGACATTCGGTACACGAAACCCACCAAATATCTTAAAAAAGGAGAAGTAAGGTTTCTTAACTTAAAATATTTTCCGTTTTTTGGTGCATTTCGTCTCAGTTGGGTTCGGTCATAACTTTGGTCCTATTGCACCGAACCGACTGAAGTTTGGATTCTTACTAAAAATTTAGTTTTGTACACGAATCGCGCAAAATATCGTCCAAAAGAAGAATTTTAAATTTCTTCATACAAAATATTAAGCGTTTCATGGGCACGTCGTCAGAGTTGGGTTCGGTCATAACTTTGGCCCTATAGCACCGAACTGACTGAATTTTTGGATTCTTACAAAAAATGATGTTTTGTAGACGAATCGCCCAAAATATCGTAAAAAATGAGTATTTTAAATTTCTTCATAAAAAATATTTACCGTTTTATGGGCACTTCGTCAGGGTTGGGTTCGGTCATAACTTTGGCCCAATTACACCGAACCGACTGAAGTTTTGTTTTCTTACTAAAAATGACGTTCTGGTATACGCATCGCTCAAACAGCGTCAAACGGAAGAATTTTGAATTTCTTCACACAAAATATTTAAAGTTTCACAAGGTCTTCGTCAGGGTTGGGTTCAGTCATAACTTTGGCCCTATGACACCGAACCGACGGAAATTTTAGATTCTTACTAAAAATGAAATTCTGTACACAAACGAACAAATTATCTTAAAAAAGGAGAATTTTAAATATGTTCATTTTAAATATTTTCCGTTTTATGGACACTTCATCAGAGTTGTGTTCGGTCTAACTTTGGCCCAATGGCACCGAACCGACTAAAGTTTTAAATTTTTACTAAAAATAACATTCGGTACACGAAACCCACAAAAAATCTTAAAAAAGGAGAATTCAGATTTCTTCACTTAAAATTTTTTCCGTTTTTTGGTGCATTTCGTCTCCGTTGGGTTCGGTCATAACTTTGGTCCTATTGCACCGAACCGACTGAAGTTTTGGATTCTTACGAAAAATTAAGTTTTGTACACGAATCGCGCAAAATATCGTCCAAAAGAAGAATGTTAAATTTCTTCCTACAAAATATTTACCGTTTCATGGGCACGTCGTCAGAGTTGAGTTCGGTCATAACTTTGGCCTTATTACTCCAAACCGAGTGAAGTTTTGGATTCTTACTAAAAATGACGTGCTGTACACGAATCGCCCAAAACAGCTTAAAAAATGAGAATTTTAAATTTCTTCAGACAAAATATTCACCGTTTTATGGGCATTTTGTGAGGGTTGGGTTCGGTCATAACTTTGGCTCAATATCATTGAACTGACTGAAATTTTGCTTTCTTACTAAAAATGACGTTTTGTAGACGACTCGCCCATAATATCTTAAAAAATGCGAATTTTTTAATTTTCTTCATACAAAATATTCACCGTTTTATGGGCACTTTGTGATTGTTGGGTTCGGTCATAACTTTGGCTCTATATCACCAAACTGACTAAAATTTTGCTTTCTTACTAAAAATGACGTGTTGTAGACGAATCGCCCAAAATATCTTAAAAAATGAGAATTTTTGAATTTTCTTCATACAAAATATTTACCGTTTTATGGGCACGTCGTCAGAGTTGGGTTCGGTTATAACTTTGGCCCTATAGCACCGAACCGATGGAAATTTTTGATTCTTACTAAAAATGAAATTCTGTACACGAAACGTACAAATTCTCTTAAAAAGGGAGAATTTTAATTATCTTCATTTTAAATATTTTCCGTTTTATGGACACATCGTCAGAGTTGTGTTCGGTCATAACTTTGGCCCAATGGCACCGAACCGACTAAAGATTTAAATTCTTACTAAAATGACATTCGGTACACGAAACCCACCAAATATCTTAAAAAAGAAGAATTCAGATTTCTTCACTTAAAATATTTTCCGTTTTTTGGTGCATTTCGTCTCAGTTGGGTTCGGTCATAACTTTGGTCCTATTGCACCGAACCGACTGAAGTTTTGGATTCTTACGAAAAATTTAGTTTTCTACACGAATCGCGCAAAATATCGTCCAAAAGAAGAATTTTAAATTTCTTCATGCAAAAAATTTACCGTTTCATGGGCACGTCGTCAGAGTTGGGTTCGGTCAGAACTTTGGCCCTATTACACCAAACCGACTGAAGTTTTGGATTCTTACTAAAAATGACGTTATGTACACGAAACGACCAAAACATCTTAAAAAATGGGAATTTAAAATTTCTTCATGCAAAATTTTCACCGTTTTATGGGCACTTCGTCAGGGTTGGGTTCGGTCATAACTTTGGCCCTATTACACCGAACCGACTGAAGTTTTGTTTTCTTACTAAAAATGACGTTCTGGTATCCGCATCGCTCAAACATCGTCAAACGGAAGAATTTTGAATTTCTTCACACAAATATTTAGCGTTTCACAAGGTCTTCGTCAGGGTTGGGTTCAGTCATAACTTTGGCCCTATGACACCGAACCGACAGAAATTTTAGATTCTTACTAAAAAATGAAATTCTGTACACGAAACGTACAAATTATCTTAAAAAAGGAGAATTTTAAATATCTTCATTTTAAATATTTTCCGTTTTATGGACACATCGTCAGAGTTGTGTTCGGTCATAACTTTGGCCCAATGGCACCGAACCGACTAAAGATTTAAATTCTTACTAAAAATGACATTCGGTACATGACACCCTCCAAATATCTTAAAAAAGGAGAATTCAGATTTTTTCACATAAAATATTTTCCGTTTTTTGGTGCATTTCGTCTCATTTGGGTTCGGTCATAACTTTGGTCCTATTGCACCGAACCGACTGAAGTTTTGGATTCTTACTAAAAATTATGTTTTGTACACTTTCTTACTAAAAATGATGTTTTGTAGTCGAATCGCCCAAAATATCGTATCAAATGAGAATTTTAAATTTCTTCATAAAAAATATTTACCGTTTTATGGGCACTTCGTTAGGGTTGGGTTCGGTCATAACTTTGGCCCAATTACACCGAACCGACTGAAGTTTTGTTTTCCTACTAAAAATGACGTTCTGGTATCCGCATCGCTCAAAACTCGCCCAAAGGAAGAATTTTGAATTTCTTCATACAAAATATTTACCGGCACTTCGTCAGGGTTGGGTTCGGTCATATTGTTGGCCCTATTGCACCGAACTTACTGAAATTTTGTGTTTTTACTTAAAATGACGTTCTGTACGCGAATCGCCTAAAATATCTTAAAAAAGAAGAATTTTAAATTTCTTCATGCAAAATATTTACCGTTTTACGGGTACTTCGTCAGGGTTGGGTTCGGTCATCACTTTGGCCCTAAAACACCGAACCGACTGATATTTTGGGTTTTTAGTAATAATGGCGTTCTGTACAAGAATCGCCAAAATATCTTAAAAAATGAGACTATTACATTTCTTCATACAAAATATTTACCATTTAATGGGCACTTCGTCAGAGTTGGGTTCGGTCACAAATTTGGCCCTATAGCACCGGACTGACTGAAATTTTGGATTCTTATTAAAAATAACATTCTGTACACGAATCGCCAAAATATCGTCCAAAAGAAGAATTTTAAATTTCTTCATACAAAATATTTACCGTTTCATGGGCACTTCGTCAGAGTTGGGTTCGGTCATAACTTTGGCCCTATAGCACCGAACCGACAAAAATTTTCGATTCTTACTAAAAATGATGTTCTGTTCACGAATCGCTCAAAATATCTAAATAAAGGAGAATTTATATTTCTTCATATAAAATATTTTCCGTTTTATACGCAATTCGTCAGGGTTAGGTTCGGTCATAACTTAGGCCCTATTGCACCGAACCGACTGAAGTTTTGGATTCTTACTAAAAATGACGTTCTGGTATACGCATCTCTCAAAATATCGTCCAAAGAAGAATTTTGAATTTCTTCAAACAAAATATTTACCTGTACTTCGTCAGAGTTGGGTTCGGTCATAACTTTGGCCCTATAGCACCGAACCGGCTGAAATTTTGGTTTCTTAGTAATAATGGCGTTCTGCATAAGAATCTCCAAAAATATCTTAATAAATGAGACTATTAAATTTCTTCATAAAAAATATTGACCATTTAATGGGCACTTCGTCCGAGTTGGGGTCGGTCAGAATTTTGGCCCTATATCACCGGACTGACTGAAATTTTGGATTCTTACTAAAAATGACATTCTGTACACGAATCGCCAAAATATCGTCCAAAAGAAGTATTTTAAATTTCTTCATCTAAAATATTTACCGTTTCATGTGCACTTCGTCAGAGTTGGGTTTCGGTCATAACTTTTTGATTCTTACTAAAAATGACGTTCTGGTATACGCATCCCTCAAAATATCGTCCAAAAGAAAAATTTTAAATTTCTTCATAAAAATGTTTACCTATTATTTTTTTAATTCATAAACTAACGTTTAGACAAGATTTTTATGCATAGCACAAAGGGTATCAATTATTATAAGCAATAATTGTCACCCTGAAACACTCATTTATATTGAAAAATCTTCCGAGAAAAGATACTTGCCGCCAACGGCACTTGAACCCGTGTCCTTCTGATTGCCAGCGGATGCTCTGACCACTGAGCTATGGCGGCTGATAATTCAATATATACTAGTGTTTCATTCAACAATTACTGCTATATTAATTACTTCTATATTTTTTCCACCTGAAAACAACCAACTTTATTTTTGCGAGAGAGACATTGTTAGTGTTAAATCCCTCGCTAGGTGGCGTCGAGACAAATTATGTCTGCATTTATTGGGGAAATACTTGAACTTGCCAAATATTAATTATTATTTTTTTAATTTATAAACTAACGTTTAGACAAGATTTTTATGCATAACACAAAGGGTAACAATTATTATAAGCAGCTCTGATCTAGTTCTACTTCTTTAAAAATAATTGAAGATCGCTTATCTATGCCCAATACAATAGTTACTCTTCAAAAAATATATATATCCGTAAAAATACAAATTGCCTTCGCCCCACGTCTTTGGACTATCCAATTTAAAATCTCCGTGGATCCGGTCCGTTCACAACCTGGTAACATGTATATTTTAAAATTTATGTCGAACAAAATCGTTACCAATTGAAAACAGATAATGGAATTGTTCCCAGTTTGCTACTGATTTTAAATTGATACGATACCTTCGTATCTTAAAATTATATTCTAGAAATTACAAAATCCTCTTTGCAGAGTGTCCCTAAAGGCCTTTAGAAACTGATCGATTTAATTAGCTAGCGATTCTAATGGACTAAAATGTATTCGAAATCGAGTAGGGTAATTTATTGGGTTAGTAGCGATATTTGAATATGATTTAAATTGCTAGAAGTTAATTTAATGTTTGAAATTTCAACTTTTTTTCCTAATATTGCAATACTAATTTTCTTTTAACATTTGTTGTACCTACCTGATTCCATTGCAGTTGACCCACAACAGTTGTTGACCCCCGGCATGCTTACTTACAAAGTGCAGGCGGTTTAAAGAGGGATATAGGTGTGGGACGGCGTAGTTTTTGTGATTTTCATGATTTTTTTTTACAGATGTGGAACATATATATAAATATATATTTTATTTATACCTTACGGTAATTTTACACGTAAATTCAAGAGAATATTCTAAAATTTTCAAACATTTTCCTCAAAAATTAACGGAGGTATCAGCTGCCGTGCATTGTTAAGTTGCCGTCCGGTTGGGCAATTAGTGAAACATCTGGAGGTCACAATTTTCATCTGAAATCAATTTTTCATAAAAGTATTTCTTTTATTTGAACAACAATTATATTTAATTATATTATTTACCAATAATAACCATTTTGGATTTATATGTTGCAATATTGATCGCTGATATTCATAATGTATTTCGTTTGACCACCATATTTTTATGTTTTATTTATTAGCAGTGGCTAAATTTTTCCTAATAAATTATGAAAAAATATTCAGGGAATTAACAATTCTAGAGAAGCGCGTGTGTAAATGATGTATGAACTACAGGTATAAGCTAAAATATCGGAACATGGTTTCAAATACCTTGTTAATCTCTCTATCTGGTTTCAATCCTGGGATTGGTTTGCAGCAATTTCATCTATTCGTTTCTTCCACTCTTCCCTGTCTTGTGCGGCTCTTTTGAAGTCCGCATACGATAAGCAGCGCACGTCCACCAGGAGGTCCTCCAGGTACTCTCGCCGTGGGCGTCCCTTAGCGTTTGTCCCCTCGGTCATACCCTCCATTATGGCATGCAAGAGGCCTTCTTGTCTATTGCATGGCCGATCCATCTTGCGCGCCTTTCGGACAAGGTCCTGAGCAGGTGCCTTCCTCCTTCGATTCTTTGGAGAACCTCCTCATTTGTGATGTGGTCTCTCCAGGAAATTCCTAGTAGTCTTCTATAGGACCACATCTCAAAAGCCTCTAGTCTCCGATTATCTCTTTCGGATAGGTACCATGTTTCGCAGCCGTACATCAAGAAACTCCATACATAGGTCTTGATGAGGAGTATTCTCAGTTTCAGGTCTATATTATTCGATTCTATTATTTTAGACCTTTTATTGAATGCAAGCTTAGCCTGGTGTATACGGCTGCCGACCTCGCTCTTAGACCGACCGTCCCATGTGATTTTGCTCCCGAGGTAGACAAACTCCTTGGTGTTCTTTAGTGGAACTCCTGACATCTCTACTCTCATCTGATGTTGCGTTCGGTCTACAGCCTATGTTAATCTATGTACTAAAAATATACTTATCTTGCAGCAGTTGATTACTGTGTAATGGAACGTCTTACCTCGATTTTATTATTGCTACAAGTATAGCGTTAGTTGGCGACACATCCCTTGCGGTTTTTGACAGTCTGGATTAGCGGCGGAAGCTCGAGGCCAACTTCAGTTGAAGGCAGACAGGCCCATGGGGAGGATGTATACTTGTATACACAACTCTATATATACTTACAACTATACAGAATCATACCAAGCAATGGCGGAACTCCGACTCTGATAAGTAATACCTTATACTCATTTATTAATTTCTCAATTTGGTTTACCGTTAATATTCTTGCTTATCTCTTCGTTGATGCTAAAATGTTCTGGCGCCCTTAAAAAATTAGTAATAACCTATTAACATTAGAATTTTGTTGTTTTAACATGTAACATTTATAATTAGACTGTTGAAAGGTTTCTCCTAGCTTCCAACTAGCCCCAAGATATTTAAATTGAAATAGAGTTTGTTTGAGTCGCAGTAATCTATTTACATAATCAAATTTACTTGTACAACTGAAGATTCAATAAACCTTTATATTATTTAACATTCTGACTTTTACTTCCAATAGTAGATTGACATTTTTATTTCATACGTCTTTCTTATATTACACAGCTTTTAAAAAAACATCTTTATTAATTGGTTGCAATCTGCACTCGAAGCATTGAAAAACATCAGATTTTCTTGAACATTTCCAAGTAAAACCAAACTTCAATGTCTCTTTTACGTAGAAATATTGATTCCAAAGGAAACGTATTGGACGGAAGAAGGCAATTATAATGTTCACGGCTGAGAGAACGCCGAACAAATCGACAAGAATGGATGAAAATTTCTCTTTAGTTCTGGAGAAAATCTTGTATTTTTAGACGGATGGATGCAGTCCTGAAATCCGGGATGACGTAGATCCACAGGCTACGGATTGTTGGAACTCTTGTGTGATTGTGATATACCTTTATAGATATTTTAAGAATTTATTTTGAATTAGGTACTTTGATTTCGTCATTATGAAATTTATAGAATAAAGACCAAATAACTGATGCAAACTCCAGATGACTTCGTAGTAGGCAAAGTTAAGTATTGAAAAACTCATTTTACTTTCAAATTAAAAGTTTTTTGTTTCTAATAATGAAACCATATATTTTAGCAGCTTTTTGCATAATATGAAGGTTATATTGTAGTTAACCGTCATTTTGTTTTTTATTTCGGATAAAAAAAATGTGTTTTTAAGCATGTGAAAGACAATGTATTTATAAAGTTAACATTTGAAAAACTGATAAAACTTTTATTATTTCCAATAAACTATTGTTTTGAACCTCAGAACTTCCCCCCCTGTGTTACATTGTGACATCAAATATCATTCAAATGATTCTTCAAAAACCTTCGGCCAATATTTTTATTTATTATTATTTTTGTGTCGTTGTAATAAGTCGAATATATTGAAAAACTTTTTAAAAAGGTCGAAAATATGAAAAAAAGTCCGTACTTCAAAGAGTTATATCATTATTCTTCAATTTGGGGGCGGGTATATAGGGTCATAGATTACCCCAACGCGAAACCTTAGATATTCACTAATAGTTTAACAATTTTTCATGAATAATTTCAATTTCAAATGAATAATTTATAATTATGGATTCAGAATTGTTTCGAAAGTGATTCTGATATTCACGTAAAAAGGATAAAGACATCAGAAAAAAAACTTTATTTTAATAGGCGGGTATCGTCGACCCCGGAATTAATTAATTAGATCACAGACACATCTGTCACAGGTCATTCCGTGTAGTTAGCTATCTTTGGTGAGTAGGGAAGCATGGGTTCATGGGTTGAGGTTTGTTTAGGTCTTGGCGGCCGACGCGTGTGCCTACCTACTGCGCGGTGAGCCGGAACGGGAGTGACTGGTTAAGGGAAACCATTGACCTTTCCAGCCGGACTCTCTCGACCCATCGCCTCGGTGAAGTGGGAGGTATTGATTTAAACGTCCATCATTCCTGGACACATGGACCCTAGATTCCTACCCCCCTCACGACTCTTTCCTTTCCTGAACTTCCTTTTATTCCTTTCCATCTAAATACCTCATTCCCAAAGATTTTTTTTTCTCAGGGCTTTCTATTTTGAGCTAATCCAAATCAAAATCATTCGCAATCACTCTCGGTGCCTGCCGATGAAATCCATCATTCAGAATTCAGACGTCAAACATTGCTTCTAATGGTTTTCGTCGTGTTTTGTAATGAGCTATGAAAATTTTGCTATCTTTTACTATTTTCCTACCACCCACTTCTTTTCATCATCTTTTAGCCTCGCAGCATTCCACAAATCAATGACGTCAAAGTTCTGATGAATTCAAACAGTAAGAACTTTCGTGTGGTGATAACATAAAAAAGGCAAAGCTCTTTGATGGAACTTGTTAAAACCGAAGCTTTCCCCTTTTTGAACATATCAATCAAAATCACTCGCAATCACTCCATGTGGAAAAAATAATACACGCGTGTTTTCATCCCGAAGCAGTGAAATGACTAGCTTGATTGATGAAAGCTCGACAGGGGAAAATACTTCGACACGTTTTGAGCTTTTTGGTGGAAATAATAACCAGGGCTCAGGTAACCGAAAATGTAAGCCCATTAAATATAATATTTTTCATAAGAAGCAATTACTTATTGGTGAGGCGTTGTTTTTAAAACAAACTTTCACAGCCTTCTTAAAAATGTCTTAAAAATTTTATACAATTGGTAACCAACCGTGTACGTGAAAACCTTACTACTTAGAAACTGACAAAAAATAGTTCATGAAAAGATATATATGAGGGAGTTGGCTGCGATTCAGCAGAGACAGAGGACGAAATAAAAGGCGTCAGTCGAAGTAGTGAGTCAGTCGTTTATTGGGCTACGTAGCGAGAGTCGGTGAAGCGGTAACAAGATGCATGCAGGAGTGCAGTGTGGGTGGCTCTGTGAGCTGAGCCACCAGCAGGTAGTCCTGGCGAGGCGGAGCGTGTTTCCATGGCAGCGAAACACGGTGGGCTTCGGAGTGCTATGAAACGGTGAGCTGATTCCTGGGCTGAAGGTGGCATTAAACCTTGTAAGTCGCGGGATATAGCTGTTCTCTGGAACTGAAGACACGGTGGGCCTTATAGCTTAGACGTGGTAATTTTCCTCGAGGAAGCTGCCCTGGAGATGCACCGTGATGGAGATGCAATGCGGGAACACTTGTACGGAGTTCTGTTACGTGTTGCATTGGACCGACTAGTTTGGACTGAGACTGACTAAGCAAGCACAGCGTTGAGTCGCTTTATTTATACTTGCGCGACCGGTGGAGTAATTTTCCATTCGCCGGTAATGTGAACGCTGGAAGGTACTCGAATATGCCCGGTGTTGAATGCTCAGGCGGCTGCTAAATTGAGACCTTTCTAGGCGGTGGCGATATTATTATTTACGGCGTAGGTAGGTAGCTATGTACTCATCGGCACCATGCGCGGTAGGTATGTACATCCTGAATGTTCGTTAAAGTCCAGTGACGCTGAATTAGATTTCACAAGAGCAGGCTAAGTGGCCGCTATATATACATTGCTTATCTAGCCTAAGAGGGTTATTTTTCTGTTTTATAAACTTTTAATAATTAAAATTTCTCATCGAATTTCGTAATTTTTCCGAGAGGTTTTAAATGCCGTACAGATTTCTTATTTTTTAGGACGTCGTAAAAAAACATTTTAGAAACTAAATAAAAACACTCGTAGATTTTTGTATTTGGAATATACTTAAGTATTTAAAACTGTTATATTTTAAGCTTCAAACACGAAAAAAGTTTTTAGGAAAATCCAAAAAGCTTACCTCAAAATTTTTTTATTAAAACGTTGAAAAATTATAGAAATGTAAAAATTTTAAAAAATGCACAGTGATTTTAATTAAGAAATTTGCAACTCGTGCGTACAATTAAAAAAATAATAATAATTCACCGAGATAGACTAAAAAACTTCCAACTAATAGTATAAAATCAGTGTTGTGCAATTTAAAATGTTTAAGGTTAAGCGGTTTGATTTCTCGAATTCGTATTTATCTACACATACACAAGGTATTTTACGTTACAAATTCAAAAGGAAGAAAATTTAAATTTACGCGGCAAAGTCATTAAAAATAATGTGTCTGAAATATCTCCCAATTTTCCGATAACGAAACTAAATTCACTACATGATATTATTAATAAATTAAAACTGACTAAAAATAACATGAACAATACAAAATATATTGAAGTATACGAATATAATATTGAATTGGTTATTAGAGTAGAAATTATGAACATAATACTTGATATGAATTACACTTCAAATATCATAAACCCAACCTCTAATTTTGCCTGGAAACTGACGCTCATGCGCGGATGTGACATGCTATTTTCATGCTATTTGGTAGATTGGCGTATCCGCGCATGCAATATTGCCAGATCTACCAAAGAAACATAAAGAAATTTTCAATTAGTAATATTTTAAAAATAGAATGTATTCTTTACTCAATGTGTGACGAAAACATCGTTTAGCGGTTGGAAAGTGATTTTTGAAATAAAACTTCTTTACGCACGCTTGACTTGGGGAATAAGCTGGCGAGGCGAACGGTCGGGCGAACGTACGGAAGTTGAGAGGGAGATATATAGAAATATAAATGATTTTAAAAGCTCTTACTGTAAGGGTCCCATTCCTCGTAGATTGGAGACTTTCATAGCGCGTTTCGGAGAACAAATCTATGTGATGCATAAATCACGGGTATTCACCATGCATTCACATATAAAGCTACCTCGCACATAAAGATATCTTATTCTGCCTATATGTAACCGATAACTCTGTCTTAGTTTATTATATCCTGAAGACGTTTGGTTTAAAGGAAACTAGCCGATGTGTAAAATAATCAAGATTCGTGATTAAACCCGGGAAAAAATGTCAAAAATTTAAAATTATCATCTCCTGCATGGTTTTCATTTTGTGGCTCGAAGGGTTTTACCAAACCACACCCAATATGTTACCTTTATTATGTTACCTTTATTATTAGATACAACTACTATATTAATTTTATTCCATAAAATGTGAAAATACGGTTCTTAAATTTTTCCCTCCGATCCATAATAAATAATAATTAGTCATGTCCATAATCATTTCCAATATTTCATTAATTATTACCTACTTCCGACCGACACACTTAAATATAAATTTTTAAATGTCAGTGTTCGGTGACAACATAAAAAGTGCAATCATTTTCGTTTGCTTAACTTTTTCTGAAACCAATTAAATTATTTAAATTTGTTTACCTTTCTGTAAGTTCCATCAAAATTATTTACGTTCATTTTAACAACTCAATAACTTCACATATAATTAAATAACATTCGAACAATTTGTATTTTCCAACCACTCATTTGCAACCCTAACTTGTCATTTAAATTTTTTAGATTTTCACATTTCTTTGCCCGATCGCACAAACGCTTGATTTTATTTATTTAAGTATATATTTATTTATTTATATCTATATATATTACAGTTTTTACCTTATTATAAACATCTTTACACAATATATTTTGAAAAAAAAAAGTTTTACATATTAATATTTCATTTCATTATGTTGGGTGTAAGGTAGGTTTGAGAAGGTGAAACTGTTGGTTTATCCATTTGATGTTTTAAAACAAGAAGCAATAATGTTACAAATGAAAAGACATACTTTTTAAAATACTGTTCAATGATTTTTCGTTCACGATTTATTTGGAACGAAAAAATATAAAATATACCTAAACGTTTCTTTAACCTTTTTTTACTCCGCACCGAGGAATAAAAAAATCCTAAGAACCTATGACATCTTTAGAAATGCTGTTCAAAGGGTCTTTTTAGGGAAAAGAAGGAAAGGAAGCTCTGGGAAGGAAAAAGGTAGTAAATTAAAGGTAGTTGTTATAATGAATCGGTATCGGAATATCAGGAAAAACGGCATGCATGTGCACAAAGAATTACGAACAATACAAATTTTATTCCATGTGCATGCCATCAGGCTACGGTCATTTATCCTTCCTATCTCACTTAGGTACTATGGACTACTTCATGTCCCTTCCTATAGTCTTATCTTTAAACACACTTCACCACTCACCATGTCTCTCAAAAGGGTAGTCATAGAGTTCTCATGAATTTAAACAGTACGCACAGTATCCGAAGAGGTGACGAACACAAACTGCTAGCAAAAAGTAAGATTTTTAAATCGTTGTATTTTTTAATATTTCATCACTGACTTATTTTGACTCGACCATTTGGCATTTAATCTGTCAGTAAATAAGTTTTGTACGTGCCGGTTCCGGTGCAAGACGCAATCTGGGAGACAGGTTTGGGCGTCGTCGCCCTGGAAACCATTTATTGGATAATCAACACCCCTGCCCTGGTCACCCCAAGTGGTTAGCTACTTTTGTTGACTTAGCAGGGGTGCCCGGATTCATGGGGTGAGGTTTTTATAGATCTTGGCAGCGATGCAGTTCAAGTGAGAGGTTGAAGAAGACCTTTTGGTTTCTCCAGCTGGACTCTCTCGACCCATCCCTTTGCACCGCATTGAGAGAAATGGATTCATACGTCCGCACTCCTGGACACTGTTAGCATTGCCGCATATACGGCCATTTGCTAAACCAAACCTGGAAAGGACACGCAATAAATGGGCCAACAGAACTAGCTCAGGAAGCCGGCGCAAGCAAGGTTCCTCTTAAAACCAAGGCGAGTGTTGTGGTTCGCTTGTGAATTCCTCCTCCTCCTTTCCTCACAATCTCCAGGTCTCTTTCCTCAATCAGAACACAGTTTTGCACGTAAAGGGTTTATTCATTTAGAAGGAGACAGGGTTTTACAATTGCCAGCCTCGGCAAACTACACATGGGTACTTGCTAGGACTAGTATTCTAACATGGCGGGGAACTTCTCTCTCTCTCAACTCTCCACACGTGTTAGTAAATATCAACGCGGGATGTAGCACACAAGAGGGGGCAAAGATTCATTTTACTCACAAAGCAGGAAATGAGGTAGTTGTCAGACAGGCTACTGGTGGGCTGGAGCCTTCTCGTGCACAATACACATTATAGAAACAATCACGAGTCTAGAATTTCGGAGAGCGCCATAGCGCAATTACTTGGACACTGTTGTCGCGCCAGGGGCAAGCGGTTGAATGAATGCCGGGTGCCGATCGGCACTCGGCCACGGACCTCCGCGTGCGGAGAGGGGGGGCGGAGAGGGGGGCGGTGCGGCGAGCTGTGCACTGGGACCCAATTCACTAACTCCTCGCAACAGGAATAAAGGACTCTATTCTTTATCTTTTGTAACGTAACAACACATTGACCCCCAGATTCTTACCCACCTCTCATATCTTTTGTTTCCCTGAACTTCCCTTCCTTCCTTTCTCTAGAAAGACCCTTCACACAGCATCCCCAAAGATGACATAGGCCCCTAGGAAAATTGTTTTCCTCGAGTACTCATGTGTGGAGCTTTTCTGAAAAAAAAATTAAACACTTAAATCAATTGCAATCATAATAGAAAGCTTGAAAACAAATCATTTCTCGGTATACATATATCTATATATACTACGGACATATGAATATATCTGGACCTGCCCTAAGTGATAAAAACGTATTATTTCCCCCTCCCCATGGAGCCGGCTAGAGCTCCTCCTTGGAGCCAGCTGTGTTTATGAAAGCCCCGATTGAATCAAAAAAATGTGACGTCATCATTCTTGTCCTGACCAGCGTAGAGCTAACATCCATACATTTTACCAAATAACACGGCAATATATGAGAGCTTGTGCTGTCACCTACCTAGAACATAGCAACAAAATATTGCTATGTGAAGAGGGGCGAACCTTTTGGCCTTCGTAAATATGTTATTAACGTGGAAAGCAATTCGCGCTCCCATGTAAAAAGGTCTATTCATTCAAAGCAGATTTTGCTTTTAAGAACTAAATGGTGATATTATAATGCAAGATGCCTATATACTGTCAGATTGATTTTTTAACGAATCACAGTCATCTTTCCCCTCTTCCACTCCCATAGTTTGGTTTTACCCCTCATCTGTTTCTTCTGGTCTATTGAATTTGGATGTCTATGATATATACCCACATATTATATTACGACCTTCGAATGGGGTATCCCGGCAAGGACACATTCTTTTCCAATAACAAACTAAAGTACTATGTAGCAATGCAACTCTACTAGGACCAATATCAAACTATAGTAATAAAGTGCAAACATGATCAA
Organism: Limnephilus marmoratus; assembly: GCA_917880885.1. Taxonomy (NCBI): domain Eukaryota; kingdom Metazoa; phylum Arthropoda; class Insecta; order Trichoptera; family Limnephilidae; genus Limnephilus; species Limnephilus marmoratus. The sequence continues at coordinate 17,781,991 of OU862921.1, read as the reverse complement.
CCCGTTGAACGTGGGCTGACATTTCGGCAACGGCGCGAAAATCACCCTGTTGAGTCAGGTCAAAGATCGGTATAAAAACAAAGAAATTGTTTTTTGGCGATTGTTTTCTGTTTACCAGGTAATATATCTTATTATTCGTGTATATCAATGATAATATCGTAATAAGTTTATCCAGAATAGTTAACTAACTAAAAAAATAAAAACTCACATATTGGAATAAACAAAAATATAATCCCATAAAAATATATTCATTCAAATGTATTTTTTTTAAACATATTTTATGGTATATTGTATGTGTGTATTTATTTATGTATTTATTATGTGCATCTATATAAAAAGGTTTACATATATTTTTTGGCCTTCCCTGTCTCACTAGGAAATACTGTGTCGAGGCAGACTAGTTTACAAATATTTTAAAAATATTAAATAAAGTAGGTACGTTATTCTAATAACATTTGACAAGAATTTTCAGGTTGGTAGGTAGTGGTAACAATAATGAGATAGATGATTATATTTGGATTATGTTTTATTATATAATACTGTACACCACGTTCCACGGTTTCGTATAAAAAAAAATTAGGTTACTTAGTTTCGCAACATGTCCGCTTCGTCTTATTTTTGCACTTATCGGCTTTTAGGATTATTCTCGCTGATTCGTTCAAATGTATTTTTTTTAAACATATTTTCTTGGTATATTGTATGTGTGTATTTTTTTTTATTTATTATGTGCATCTATATAAAAAGGTTTACATATATTTTTTTGGCCTTCCCTGTCTCACTAGGAAATACTGTGTCGAGGCAGACTAGTTTACAAATATTTTAAAAATATTAAATAAAGTAGGTACGTTATTCTAATAATATTTGACAAGAATTTTCAGGTTGGTAGGTAGTGGTAACAATAATGAGATAGATGATTATATTTGGATTATGTTTTATTATATAATACTGTACACTACGTTCCACGGTTTCGTATAAAAAAAATTAGGTGACATAGTTTCGCAACATGTCCGCTTCGTCTTATTTTTGCACTTATCGGCTTTTGGGATTATTCTCGCTGATTCGTCCGTATTGAATCTGTAAATAAAACATTATTAGAAATCATTTTTCATCGGATAAAGCTCAGTGTCCGCCCCAAATAAAAGGGAATGTGGCAGGACCTTTTATTTTTTGTCCCCTCGTCTCGGCCAAGAAAAGGCTCCCCGTAATGCGTACGTAACCATAAAGTTCCACTTACTCGGAATTAAAATTTTAGGCTAAGGGAACAAGAACGCAAGCAAAATGCCTTAGTAATCATAAGTACGCACATAATTTGAAATGTTTATACGTGGTGGTGAGATTAAAAATGTACAAAAAAATAACAGGGGCAAGCGCGGTTGATAATTTTCTCAAGTTTTCATGTGATTTATTGACCAACATGATGATTATTGCTTAAATATTAGAAAGATTTATTTTTATTTCTCTGCATGAGGGAGTATGGCCATTATCCGTGGCTCTGCCCAACAATTTTCTTCTGGGTATGCTGGGAGTTCCCTCCCTGCAGCTCAGAAGAGAGGGGTATGCCGCCACCCACTTTTTCAGACTGCTGCGAGGCTATATTGAGAACTCAGCCATTTTGGAGCGCGTGAGTCTCTATGTTCCAGATGACTATCTCAGCGTCATCATATAGATTATTCTATCTTCCTGCCTGTAGGACTAACCTGCCAATGGTTCTTCCGGTAGGGAGGAGTATATTGCTCCTGAACCAAATCTTCTCCGAGATTGATATATTTGGCGTCGGTGAGGAGAGATTCAGAAGAGAAATTCTTTCGATTCTTGAAAGATTCTCTCCACACTGACGAAATCTTCACCACAGCCTAAGATTTTTTTTGAAATTGCTATATTTTTAAAATTTATTTTATGTATAAATACTTGTGAACATTTTTTTTAATATGTATATGGCGTTATTTCTTACATGTAATAAATTGAAATTTGTAATGTTGTAAGAAATTAATAAAAAAATATTAGATTATTATTATAGTGGGCACTACATTTAATTTTCAATTTCTACTCGTAATAATTAATCGAATTAACTCCAAGTAGTTCGCTGTGTTTGTTGTCTTAGTATGGGATAAGGTTTTCCAGGTCTCGACGGCGGATGCATCTGCTTACCAACTGCGTGGATTGGGAGAGGCTGGTTGAGGGTGACCCTTTCACCTCTCTAGCCAGACCATCTCGACCAATCGCCTTCCATTTTGGAGGGTTGGATTTATGCGTCTGTCACTCCTGGACACTGACCCCCAGATTCCTACCAACCCATCGTACCTTTATCCTTCTCCGAACCTTAACTCCTTCATTTGCTTAAAAGACCCTCCACACAGCATTCTCAAAGATAATATGGAGGCCCAGAAGAACGGGACGTATGTATATATTAATATTATATATTTTCTTAGGACCTCCTGTATGGAGCTGATGTAAAAAAAATATTTTTATAAATTTTTTTTAGCAGACCATCAGAAAATTAATTATCCCTCAGTACAAATCTCTCCTAGTAAGGTGGCATAAATTAATTACATGAGCAGTTTTTCTTCCAATCTAGACCCCCCCCCCTTGGTGAGATAAATTTGGATCACTTCGTATATTGTTTTCAAGTAATGTGAGATTTTACTGGACCCCTCCCGCCTTTTGAGCTCAAGTAATTAATGTAAGCTCAAGTAATTAATGTGAAACCTTTATGGGATAACCAACACCTCTGACATAGGTCACCCCAAGTGGTTCGCTACGTTTGGTGATTTAGCAGGGGTGCCCGGGTTCATGGGGTGAGGTTTGTCTACGTCTGGGAGGCGGATGACCAGGACGTACTGAACCCCAGATTCCTACCCACCCCTTAAACCCTTTTCCTTCCCAGAACTCTCCTCTCCTTCCTTTCCATAAAAAACCCTCCACACAGCATCTCCAAAGATGACATAGGCCCTGAGGGAAATTATTTTCCTCAGGGCCTCCTGTGCGGAGCTCATGTAAAAAAAAAAGGTACCCATATTAATTTTGTGCCTATATTTGTGCCTTCATTGCGTTTTTTAAACAAATCGTGTGTCCTTCCATCGCTACTACCTTTTAATTTCTTCGTTCGTCTGTATCTTAAAAACTAATTATAATATATTGTAATTGCTTAAGTGATTTTTGTCTAAAATTAGAAAATTACTTATTTAACAGAAGGATTCACATTATTGTGCATGTGGCGTACGTATTCCAAACTTTTTCCATGAGCCGCCTTAATGGCATTAAATAACTAGTTGAAATCAGACGTAGACTGTGATATTCATCTTAGGAAACGTACCCATACTACGTGACCAACTTTTTGCAATTTTTAACCCCCACCCCCCCCGGTGACCAAAAACCTAAGAAACCCGCCGCTCATTTGTACCAAGCGTGGTATTTTGAAGACCCCCCCCACCCCCTGAACAGGTCACGTAGTATGGGTACGTTATTTTGAAGGTCAAACGTGATAAACGTTAATAATCTCGGAATAAAACTGATGATTTATATACAAATGAAATCAGAGCCGCTTGCCGTAGACACTTTTCTTTACATTTGTAGAAAATTAGTCTTATTGTTTCGTCTATATCTACGTTATTCAAAATGTCCAAGTTCTAGATTTGCACGTACTTCGAGAAGTCACTTAAAAAGCAAATTTCTATTTCCGAGTAAACATATTATTTTACAAAAGATAATTCGGAGAAAATTTTCCGGTCTGCAAAAGAGATTTTAGGTTGTACTTCTTTGGAATTGAATTTCTAAAAAAGTTTTCAGAACTGGATAATTATTTAACTATTTGATTTGAAATGTTTTCATTCGGCCCCCAAAGTAAAATAAGTATAACATATGTATTTCATATTAACAAAAGCACGTCCTGTTTACATTTGCCTTCTTCTTATTATCTTCTTTTTCTTTCCCCAAATATTATCTTTTAATAATATTTCTGAAGAACTGTCTACAAAAACATGTGAATACCTCAGCATAGGTTTTCTGGTGAGGTGTTCATAAAATACCGTGGGCCGTCTGTTTCAACAGAGAGCTAAATCGCGAACTATTTAAATCATTTACAGAGAGTTCAAATCATTCTTACTTTAATCAAATATTGTACTAAATCTATGTACCTTCATATATGGTCATTACATATGAAATTGGCGTTTTGCCGTACGGCAACTTTGATCTCAAATATCTTCTCTTTGGTTAGGAATTCCAAATTCAAATTTATACAGCTATTTACTCATGTATTTGTGTTTCGAAAATTATAATTCATTTGTTTTTTCCCTTAATTGTTTTTTTTCTTTGCGTCACTTAATTTGCAAAATGGAAAACTTGAAATATGGCGTTATTTACGAGTACGAGTTCCACCGTGGCACCAGTGCTGCAGAAACGACTCGAAGGATTAATGATGTGTATGGCGACGGTGCCGCAAAAGAAAACACACTGCGTTTTTGTTCCAACGTTTTCGTTCTGGAAATTTCGACCTGCAGAACAAGTCCCGTGGACGTCCGGAGACCAAACTTGAAAATGAAACATTGAAGGCTATTGTGGAAGCGGATCCATCGCAAATCACGTCCGAGTTAGCTGCAGGCTGCGGTGTTAGTGATAAAACTGTTTTAACCCACTTGAAGAAAATTGGGAAGGTGAGTACCTCACGAATTGAGTGAAGCAAATCAACAAACGCGCGTTAGAACGCTAGACCACACACTGCACAATAGACGGCTACCATATTAGAGGAGCTTCAATTGGAATGTCTAAGACATCCACCGTACTCTCCGGACCCTGCCCCAACAGATTGCCATTTTTTTTTCAAAATTTGGATAACTTCTTGCAAGGGAAAAAATTCAACTCCGATGGGGCAGGCCAAACCGCCTTCAAAGATTTTATTGATTCCCGTCCGAATGGTTTTTTTAGTAAAGGGATCGACGAACTACCTACGAGATGGCAAAAGTGCATAGATAGCAATGGTACATACCTTGATTAAATAAATATATTATATTAAAAATAAAATCGACTTTCCTCCCATACAAACCGCCAATTTCATATGTAAGGACCTAATATAATGCATAAGCAAATGTTTATATTATTATTATAATTGAAATTATAGTAACATAAATATTAATACACATCATAAACCTTATTAAAAATCATCTAAAGAAAATGCTTCGTGGTGCGACATTGTTTGGGTTTGTTTTCTATAATAATTTTCTATAATAACATAAGCGAGTATTTTCTTCCATAAATTCGAAGATTTAGGCTTTTGTGTTCCCTCCCTTTCACAACATGAATCTCAGACGGCATCCCTAAAGACGACATACGTCCTAAGGGGAATCACGTGGATTTGCGTGCGGAGTTCACGCGACCACAATCTACTCGTACCTGCAACAAATCTCTCTTTTAGTTTCATTACCAGCATTAGAAAAAATTCTCGAGAAATTTATATCAAATAAATTAAATAATTATATTGAAAAATTCACTATCATAGATCCAAATCAATACGGCTTCCAAAGAAAAAAAAAACACTGAAAAACTACTGCAAGATTTTTCCAATTATATAAATAATCAATTAAATAATAAATTACATGTTATTGTTTTATTTATCGATAACTCTAAAGCTTTTGACACAATTAACTCTAAAAAACTTCTGAAAACTCTAGAAAAAATTGGAATAAGAGGAAATGTGTTAAATTTATTTAAAGATTATCTTAGAGATAGGAAAATATGTACCAAAATAAATAATACTTTTAGTAAAACAAAAAATGTATCTGCAGGAGTTCCACAAGGTTCCATATTGGGGCCTACACTATATATAATTTATGTAACTATAATGAAAAAACTTTTCTCTTTTGTTAAACATTTTGTATTCGCAGATGATACGGCATTGGTCATATCACATAAAGATCTAAAAATTGCAATTGAACTCATGCAAATTGACTTTAATCAACTTTGTAAATGGTTACATGATGCAGGACCATTAATAAATGCTAAAAAAACCAAAGTAATGCGTATAAGATCACCTAATGCCAAATTTCTGTTTAATCCTAATATTATTTCTCACGATTTTAATTGCATCCATAAAAATATTCCAACTAATTGTAAATGTGAAAACTTAGAATTAGTTACAGAATACGTGTATCTTGGTGTCACAGTAGATTGTTTTTTTAAATGGGACAAACATATTAAAAAAAACCTGTAAAAGACTCAGATCAATTGCTAGCAGAATGTACACATTAAAATTTTTTCTTTCAATTGAAACACTTAAAATAATATATATCTCATAAAAGAATCTATTATAAGATATGGATTAACAATATGGGGAAATACTTCTACAACCAATCTGAAACAAGTACAAGTTGTACAATACGCAATTGTAAAATTATTAGTCGTCCCTAATATTTTCAAACAGAGACATGATACACCGTTGCTGTTTCAGAGTGCCAAAATTTTACCTGTTAAAGCAATACTATGGCACAAAATTATAATTCAACATATATTTACCCCGCAGCATAAAGAGAAATTAGATCATAAATACAGCACTAGATTCACGCGCAACGACGGGTTAATAGTTCCGAAATTTAACAATAAGTACGGACAGAGAACGTTTGAATACATCATACCGAAGATATTTAATTTATTACCTGACAATATAAAGAAATGTAATTCTATGAATAAGGTTAAATATATGGTGAAAAATTGGTTATCAGAAAAAAAAATATATTGATATTGATATGTATAAAAAAATGTTGAATCTGTAGATATAAGATGTAAATTTTAAATGTAAAAAATCTATATGTAACTAAAATATAAGCACCTGCTGACAAGCCAATTCAATTGGCTTAGCAGGACTTGTTTGTTGATTTTAATATGTATATCTATTCTTTCAATAAAAAAAAATAATTATAATAAAAAATAAAATAAAAATAAAAAAAATCATCTTGTTTATTTTGAAAAGTTCGATCATTGTTTAAATAAATGAATCCCTGAAACAGGTACACGAGTTTCCTGTAAGAAGATCTCTCCTGTGCATCAATTCGCTTGACTTACTCCCTCAAGATACTTCGGAGGGAAATTTACGATATTTCAGTAACTGAATGGCTTTCAGATAACAAGAAGGATTTGTTGAAGTTAAAGTTATATATTCCGGTTCTAAATTCCAGAAGAAATTGAAGGTAGCGAAAGCCTGCTTTGTTATTTTGATAAAATTCAACGTATTCATGTTATAATATTGATAAGAAAACCGTTTTCTTCGTATTGTTGTGAAACGTAAGGTGGATTGAAAAATGGCTTAAATAAAATATGAACGTTTTGGATGAACGGAAAAGTAGTTAAATGGGTAATGGAGTGATTTTTTTATACATGCTACATTTTATGCGTCATTTGAGTAATTTTATTATCATTTTGCACTTGAGCATTTGAGCTTTTGCATGAGTAATTTTATTATCATTTTACACTTATCATTTGAGAAATTTTATTATAATTTTACACTTATAATTTGAGAAATTTTATTATCATTATTAACCTTTGAGTAATTTTACTATCATTTTATCGTTTGATCAATTTCATTATAATTTTACACAAATCATTAGAGTAATTTTATTACCATTTCACACCAGCAATTTGAGTAATTTTATTTTCATTTTACACTTATCATTTCAGTATTTTAATTGCATACTTAATTATAAAAGGTAAAATAAATTTTAAACTTATTCCTGGGTCATAGAGGTGTCAATATCTTTTTCTGATTTTTCTTTCTCCAGATTTTCGATTGAGTTTCGCTAATATTGTATTCATTTAATTAAATACAATAAATAAACTCTAGAATTATCCTACTTCTGTAACTCCCTGCATTCGTTTCATTTTCTGGAAGTTTAGTTTTCTGAAGGTTTCACTTCTATCGCGTGTGAACTGCACACTTGATTTTTTTCGATGTCATGTTCTGTTTTCATTGATTAAATTACCTATTATTTATTTTAGAAAAAAAAGTTGTCAAAATAATTGACGTATTTAAATAATCCAAAAATGTTTTGAATATTTATTTATTTATTTCTATTCTCGTACATATGTTTTTTTTAGATGTTCACAGTTTACACAGATAATAAGCACTAGTAACAAAAAAAACGTAAGTGCATTCGTTGACGTCGTCCTTCGTCGACGGGTAAGGTTCTCGAGTAGCAATGCGAAGAGCGCCAAAATAAATTTAATTTGATTAATTTGTGTTATATCATAATTTATTAATTAACTATAATATATAATATTTTTGCCACGTAGCTAGAGCGAAGGATACTCTCTGGTGTAGTACCACCATTCAGAATTAAAACGTTGCTTGAAATAGATTTAGCCGTGTTTGGTGACCAGATCGCCAGTACTTCCCCACTTAACTCTTTCCATTACCTTCCTCTCCCCACTACCTACAACCTCACAACATACCCCAATTGGGGATGCCATAGTTTCACTGGCTCGTGTCGAGAGCAGTGGGACTCTTGTGCAGTATTCACACAAAAAACTGTAAGTAAATGGCTAAGTAGTAGCGTTTTGTAAATACTTTTTCACCAGGAGAAACTACTGTTCGAGTGTTATTCTGCTGTCAAAAAACACATCAATCTCTTTGAGACTCTCAAGGAGGGCAGATACTGTGGTTCCACTTATAATTATAATAATAGGATAATTTATAGAAGGCCGTTTTCATGAAAAATCACCTCAAGGGCGGTATGGCGACAGCATTGTGTACTGGCTCCTTACGTGCTCACAGAATGCTGAAAGCTTAATATTATTATTTCTTTTGTTTTCCTTTTACTACTATTTTTGTTTCGTGTACATTTATATCCACCTTCTTTTTCTTTTTTTCCTTTCAAATACTTTGTACATGTATGTGTATATTATACCCTTATGGAATGTGTGGGATTGCACTCTCCTCCCCACATTCTGGAATAAACACTTATTTATTTATTTTTATTTATTAGGTTAGGTTAGTAACATGTATGGGGTTAGTATTATATATTAGGTTAGTATTTTGTATTAGGTTAGTATTGTGTATTAGGTTAGTACCACTTAAAGTACGTCATGATGTTATATGGACACAATGTTGTAAAAATTTATTGAAAAGTAACGAACATTCTTATTTTCTTATTATTATACTACTACCCTCATGTGTACCACTTTGTTTTCTCATGTATCACTCGAATGTAAAAGCCATTATGGCCTTTAAATAAATAAATAGATAAAATTATACTACATGAACTGAACTTAATATCCACTAAGATGGTTTCCTCTGTATAGCTATTGTATGAAAAAAATCAGGATACATAAAGTAATGTCGTTTATATTTATGCTCCACCGCTTACGTAAAATATTTATGTAATAATTTTATTCTCGCAAATGCATTAAATTCAGTTAACAAGCTAACTTCAGCTAAGCTACTGACAGATTTAATTACATATCATCGCTATATTCCCTTTGAAATGTGGTGCACAAACACCTGCGTTAATATGTCAACTATGTGCAACGCAAAATTCACCTATTGCAGCCATTCTCTCGTGAAATGAACTACCAATAGCAATTAGCTCTTGGAGAGCATTGGTTTAGTTCCAGGAATTCCATAACTAACTGTGAAAATCCTGAAAGAGAAATTTCGAATAGTTGTTCAGAATTCGGTCGCGGGTCTGAGTCTGATAAATGCTGGTCGCCCGTAGAACGCAATTCGTTAACAACATTTCATCAAAACTTTAAATTGAACCAGCAGAATTCCAATATCTCTGTGCTATGTCAGATCTGAACGCTGATTACAGAAATTTAGAAGCGCGAGATTTGTGTTGCTAACTAGCTGGTCGAGTTGTATTAATGTTGTCTCTGGATATGGAGATCGCGATTTCCGAACCAGTGCGGTGGAAACAAATAGTACAAACTGATGGTTCTTAACCTTTAACCGGTGATAGCGGTCTCACAGGCCGCGCAGCGTCAGTGAAACGTCATTTCACCCCCTTCCCCGCGCTTGCTTTGTTCCAACGCCTGAGTAGCTTCGATTTTAGTTGCGTCCACGCACAGTCGCATCGCGCAGTCCCAAATCGGTAAGTTACATCGATGTAAAGTTCGGAAGCGGTCTCTCAGACCTTACGTCATCACTTTTTATGCGTGCGTATTTTGGTTTCTGATTTGCCACCTGATCCACAAAACTCCAATGACGGATCAAAAATACTAAAAACCTGTGCTAGTTGTCCGCCGAAGTTAAATCGCAAATTGAATTACCAATGTCATTTGTACAAAAACATGTGTGCTTGCAATGTGCCAAACAATTATGCCCTGACTGCCAATAAAAATAACCAAAGTTTGACCATTGCCAGTTTTGTAAAATAATACATGATTAGAGCATTATTTTTTTTTGTTTATTGATTAGTATCTTAACTGTAAGGAAAATAAGTATTTTTGTTATAATATGTTGATATAATTTTTGTTGTTGTTTGTGATTACTGATCTCATCTCTATTTTTTTGATTTTAGTTACTACATAGGTACTTTGTAATGACAATTTCTTTTTAAAAATTGCATTTAGAGTTTATTGATTTGTTTTATTTTATCGTTTTATATGTTATTAAACTGTTTTTAAAGACTTATGTAAGCTACATTACCTTATTTCTATGCTGTTGACCGCGTCGCCTTAGTTCGTATTTATCCAACAGACCATTAGAAAATTTTACAGGACGGGAAGGTTTTCTATCATTATTTCAATAAAACATTATGATAGGTATAAGATAAAGCCATTTCCGTAAAGGTAAAGGTCTCATTTGTTTAAATAATTCATAGTTAATTGATCAACTATCATTTTCTAAACAAATTTTTAAAGTGAAGATTCAACCAAAACTAAAATGGTCTGTTGGACAAATAAGAACTGCGGCGACGACCGGATAAGGCAGCGGCCTCTTAGTCCATTCGTCACCAGTTACGTTACACAAAAACCATGTCACCAGTCAAAAATTAAAGTTAGGACGGGTTGTTTTACAAACTTTGAACAATTCATCAAATTTAAAAGTTAGGATTCGAGATCTGTAAAAGTTTTTTTTCATGTTCTGTTATTATTTCATCATGGACAGGTTGTTTCGTTGTTTGTGATAATAACAGAAAGTTTAAATTGTTCAAGTTCTGTGAAACAACTCGTCCTTAGTAATCCATGTAAGCATTTTAAAGCTTTACTACCCAATGTCTCCCTGAGATTTTGGATTAAAAACCATTGAGCAGATATCACGGAGTCTTTCCTTATTTTTGAAAATTTATACAAATGATAATGCGAACTTGAAAAAAGTGTGGTTGAAATTCTGGATTCTTTCCAAGACATGCAATTTTCATGACACGACAGCTCATTGTTCGACATTTTTAGGTGCTTTAGAAGCTAATGGATCGAAAAACTATAAAAATTAACACTAGGTAATTATTATTAAAACTTTACAACGTTAAAATTTTATCGATTGCTCTTTCAAATATTGTTTTAGAATTGTTAAAACATTGAAATGGATATTTCACTGCCATCGTTTTTTCACTATTTCCGAAGATAATTTTCATTAGAATTAATAATTACCGCGCGATTCTCAACCCAGGGAATAAGTTAAGTATTATTAATATATTCCCCTTGAATTGCAAGCCTTTTTGTTCCTTTATAGTTCTACACATCCTTTATATATTTCAGAGCCCGAATAACTAACACTTCCCGTTCCGTTAAGCCTTTCCGCTTCCGGCGAATTGTAGAAAATTGCGTATTTGTGGAACCGCCGCCTGAAGTTTGGACGTTAACCTTCAATAGCTCAGCCTTAATGCCCAGTTAACACAAGAATGGGAATAATACGGCCGGTCATGTCGAATTTCAGGGAAGATTTTTCAGCCTTTCCAAGACCAATTATTATACAATTCTTAAACTTATTGTACTCCCGGTAAGAGGAGTTGGCTACGGCGGTTAACTTTGATCATATAATTTTGGAAGATTTAATATATAATTTTTTTTAATGTTGGAGATCGTTAGAACCATATCTTGTATGATACGTGTACTAAGGCAGGGGTCGGCAGGAGTGGGTCGAGAGCCGCATCATACGGCTCTTTGCAAATATGTTTGAGGCTCAACTGGAAATATTTAAAAATCTTTAAAATACTAAAGAAACTATCACGAAAAGAATAAAATTATTGCCTATATCTGCGAAAAAACAGTGCAAGACAGAATTTCCAAAATGTCTTCGAGTGTAACAGAGCAGCGAGTCGAAAATATTAAGCTAGCTTCCGCTACATCAATTGCAACTGATGAGTCATATGATATTTTTGTGATAAAGCACAAGTAACCGTCTTGGTGTGATATATGTTGGCACAAGGTCCCAAATAACTTCTTGGACTGCTGCCGCCCAAGGGACAAATACGTGGAGAAAATATTGCGAAAGCTATAGAAACATTATTTAAAAAAAAGACAAACATTCCCGGGTTACCAATAACCCGACAATATTTGAAAATCTCCTACTACCACCACAGTAAGCCGAAAATGTTGCTTGAGTCGTGATGGAGGACTTATCCAGCCGAGGATCGATCACGGAACGCCTGGGTGGGACCCAAACGCGATGCTCACTCAACCACTGTCCAGTCTGACATGTCTAGATATTAAAACTGTCGGTTATTAGAACTCAGCCTCTCGATGGGGGTTTTGATTTAATGCTTTAAAAGTGAAGATCGAAGGCAACTGACCTGATTTTAATAAGTGAGGATGAGTGCAAGGGACACACGTAGGCGGTGTACAGTCAGATAAGTTTTTAGATTTTCACGGCCAAAAGTATTTTTATTTTTTATTTTTGGAGTGTTATGTCGTGTTGCGCTAGTTCCTTCTTTAGTCAACGTCTTGGACAGCGTTGTGATCAGGGCTGTGTGATTGTTAGTGGTGCACACATTATACATCTGCCGGATCTGCCGGATCTGTCCTGATGATGGACACTGCAACGCTGTCCGAAACATTGGCTAAAGAAGGAGGTAGCGCAACACGGCAGAAAAAAGGTGAACAGTCAGATTATGCTTTCTAGAATCGAGGGTTGCGATTTCACCATAATATCGTTTGTTTACACTGAATTACCGGTGAAGAATAACGTTAATACCCGCCGCTAACCCTCCCACCATGGATATTACATATACAAGGCTTTTTAGTACCTTTGTTATCCTATTTCCATGACAATTTGGCTCGTCTCACTTGACAAACTGCCGATCCTGTACTAAGGGGACATTATTAGAAAAGTTCTGACGACTATCGAAAAGTATATCAATTACACAGGTCTGCAATTAAAAAGACTGTCTGGATGTTTTCAACTGATTTCTACGTATTTAGGAGTTCTGAAAACTAGAAAACTACTCAAAAAATTCAAGAACGTCAGATTATTTTGCAAAACGGTATACACATACATATATATATATAGATATAGATAGTACATATAATGGTGAGCTCTGGCAATAAACATTTCATTTCTAAACCGTTCACCCGATTGCGATGAAACTTTGGGGATTTGATGTGTGCATGCCCGCGGTGGTTTCTGTATACCGTCGTTGCGCCTGCAAAATCCGACAAACGTTTTTTTTGGAAAATCGGTTTTTTACGCTTTGTGATAGAACGAGACATGGCGGATAGGCCTGTAAAACACGTTTTCTAATATAATAGCTAGTTTAGAAAATTGAAAAATCAGCTATGTATTTTCGCTTAAAAAATGGCTTTCAAAATACTCTATGAAGATTTCTTCACATAACGCATTTTGAACTAAAGTAAAAAACTTAATATTGCGCCAGTTAATTACACATGGCGGATTTTGTACTGGATTTTGCACATCTTGGTTCAGAACGCACATATTATAAGTCACGTGACTGGACAGTGGACAGTTGGGCAGTCTTGTTATGATATTCAGTCTTGGTGCACTTGCCAGCGGATTATTTACGTTCATTAAAAAATAATATTTAAGCTTTTAAAACAGTGTGAAATTACATTACAGTGCACGTGCACTCAGCGCACAATAATTTATTTGGACATTTCTGAAACAGTTTTGGAGAAAGACGTGGGGAATGTATCCCCAGTTGTAATCTTGACCATGAATAATGATACTGACAGCACACTCAACCCTGAGACGGGACTGTTTTAATGAGTTGCACTTTCAAATTCTAACGAAAAATGTGATGAGGATCAACTGGGCACAAATAATCACAGGTTTATTTTGAATCACGAAACGGGACAATTTGAATGCTCTGATGCTAACTCTAATTCTGAAGACGATCTGTTGACTAATGTACCAAACATAAAGAACAAACAAAAATTGAATAAAAATTAATGAATCCTGGGGAAAAAATATAGCGGTATGAAACGAGTAAGTGGACGTACAATTTACGTTAAAAGGGCTCAAAGAAAAATAAATGAAAAATCATGCAATCATCATGGCTTGAATTTATCCAATAGATCTTTTCTATGCGGATTGGTTAATGAACAAGCTCGTCTAGACGTGTTTAACTATTTCTGGAGCTTGTCAACATGGGAAGCTGAGAAAACCTATATTTTCAGATTTGTAAATATCCGAAGAGTACTCAAGAGGCGACAACGGCGACAGCAATTAAAAGGTAGAAGTGCTTGGAAGCGCAAAATTGGGGTCGACTGCTCCTTACCCAAGCTTATTGGTAAAAAAGTTAGAGTTTGCAGAGAGTTTTTCAACGTCACATTATGTATTACGAAAGATACGTTTGCTCAATGGATATCATCAACACAGATTGATAACGAAGATGAGACTCAAACAGCTGGGAAACAAAAGACCAGAGTTCCTCAGCCTTTGAGGTCAGATTCCGTTAAAAAACGGTTGGACCTATTGCCTAAAGTTTTGAGTCATTATTGCCGCTCGACTAGTTTAAGAACATACGTGGAGGATTCTTTTAAATCTAAAACAGAAATGCATAAAATTTACAAGTCGTGGTGTTCAGAAAACGGCATAACTTGCGTCCAAAGAAAGAAATTTTCTGGTATTTTAGAAAGTAACAAAATATCCATATTTAAACCATGCAAGGATCAATGCGACACATGCGTGTCCCACAAACAGGGAAATCTAAGTGAAGAAGAATACCAAATTCACATTAATAAGAAAAATGAGGCAAGAGATGCAAAGAAGCTGGCTATTGCATCCTGCTCTGATCAACATTTAGTAGTAACAATGGACCTTCAGAGCACGCAGCTTTGTCCGAAACTTTTAGTATCCTCTCAATATTATAAGCCAAAACTTCAGTTACACGACTTTACCATTTATAAAAACAACACGAAAGATGTTTTTTCTGTACTTTTGGCATGAAGGCGATGGAGGTGTTTCAGCAAATGAGTTTGTTTCTTGTATTATCGATTTTATAGGAGAAATTAGAAAGGGATTCAAAAAAATTACTTTGATATCGGACGGCTGCGTTCACCAAAAACAAAAATAAATTCCTCAGCAGTGCTCTGGCAGATATATCGAAGAATATGAATATAGAAATAGAGCAACTCATGTTAGAAAAAGGACACACAATGATGAAGGTGGATAGCGTTCACTCGACATTGGAAAAGCTTTGTACTCCTCCATTATACTCCGCAACGGATTATGTGGACCGAATGAAGAAAGCTAGACCTTCCAAACCTTACGTTATTAAGTATCTTGATTAAAGTTTTTTTAAGGCTTACGATACACTCCCCAGTAATTACTGCACTATTCGTCCAGGCAAAAAGGTTGGAGATTCTACAGTTACCCAGATCAGAGGGCTGCTGTACAAACAGGGTGAGGTTATGTACAAACTCCGACACATTGATAACTGGACACTTCTGCCTCAAAGGAGGAAGCAAGATTTATACACAACACCAAAACCATTGTACACAGAACAGAAAAAAATGATATGTCTAAGTTTGAGTAATGACAATCCTTAAAGTTATATTTATATGCATCGAGGTTATCATTCATTTTACGATAATTTTAAACACTGATTTTGTTGATTACTATCATACCTTCTATTTTTATAACATTTTAAAGATCTCAATAGTTATTAGACTAATGTTCAGTTTACTAGCAGGCGTTATCATTGTTTATTTACATTACTGATAAGTTATTTGTTTTGTTTAAAAGTTGTAATTATTGTGATTGTATTATTGTTCAATAATGTTTGGTTTGTAATAAGTATAAAACTAGTTACTATCTACTTGATTTTATTCTTCCAATAAATAAAATACAGATCTCAATAGTTATTAGTTATTAGACCAGCAGGAGTTATCATTGTTTATTTACATAACTGATATGTTATTTGTTTTGTTAAAATGTTGTAATTATTATGATCGTATAAATGTTGAATAACGTTTGATTTGTAATAGATATAATACTAGTTACTACAATCTACTTGATTTTATTCTTTCAATAAATAAAATGTAATAATCTCGAATAGTGCTTTGTTAGATTACTTACGTAGTTTCAGCTTTTTATAAAATTTTAAAGATTTCAATAGTTATAAGACCAGCAGGCGTTATCATCGTTTATTTATATAACTGAGATGTTATTTATTTTGTTTAAAGTTGTATTTATTATGATTGTATTATTGCTGAATATTATTTGGTTTGTAATAAGTAGGTATAATACTAATGACTATTTACTTGTTTATCTTCTTTTGATAAATAAAAAATAATAATCTCAAATACCGATTTTGTTAATAACTTAGGTACTTTTTATTTTTATAAAATTTAAACGATCTCAATAGTTATTAGACAAATGTTTAATTTGCTTGCAGGTATTATCATTGTTTATTTTTGCAACTAAAGTGTTAATTTGTTTTGTTAAAATGTTGAGATTAATTTAAAATGATTGTATTATTGCTCAATAATGTTTAGTTTGTAATAGGTATAATACTACTAAAATTTTACGTGTAATAAACTTGTTTTTCCATCTTACTCAAAATATTTTTAGTTCACCTTCACTCGACAATTACTTATTTAAAAGTAAACTTTCAGCTGGGAAAGATAAAGATTCGTTAGAAATAGGCTATTGGTTTGTTAAAAATGCTTTACGCATACGTTAGTACATTTAAATTATACGCAATTAAAGAATTAATATCATTTCTAACTAAATGCAAAATCCGTTATGTCTAAAATATACGTACATAAAAATCCGCTATATGCTGCCTCTAACACAAAGCGGATTTAAAGACCCATACAAAATCAGCTATGTGACATTTATTCACAAAAACAAATATTACTACTAAAGTATTAAATATTTAATTGTAAAATATCATTTATACAAAATCCGACGTAAAGATCTAATTTTCTGTTTATTTGGATTGTAAAAAATGCGAGCCATTGTTAAATAAATCAGTTTTTTCCTTCTCCTGAAAAGTTACGTTTTTTAACATAGCGGATTTTGCATGCACTGCGACGATACAATAGTGAGCTCTGGCATCATGAAATTAGGAAAAAATAATTAATTAAATGAAAATTAATCGCAGAAATGTATGCAGGTGCTTAACTTCCGAACGACTGCACCAAATTCGATAAAAAAATTGTGTTCGTTATTGTCAAGACAAGGTTTGTATAAAACTACTGGTGAGCTCTGGAATTATGAAATTTGTTTAAAAAAAATGCAATAGGCGGCAACCGGGTGTTTGATGACTGAATGTACCGGGACTGAATGTATGGAATGCAGTAGGGGAGGAGAACTCGGGTAGGAGGTTTGAGGGAGGGGGAGGGGAACTTATACTTACTTAAATTTTTAGGCAATAACAAAGACCCTAACTACAAACAAATCGTCAAAAGAATGTTAAAATCATTTCAAGCTTTATGTTGCCTAATGAGTTTAAAAGTACATTTTCTTCATTCCCACCTCGACTACTTTCCAGAAAATTTAGGAGAGCAAGGTGATCGATTTCACCAAGATATTAAGGAGATGGAAAAAATATACCAGGGAAGATGGAGCATCTCAATGATGGCAGACTACTGTTGGACGCTTCAGAGAGACGACCTTCGAGATGCTTCCTACAAGCGAAAATGTACCAAAAGGAGTCTCACTGGGAAAAAAGAAATGTGTTTAGTGGTTATTAATGAATGTATTTTAGATAAAAAAAAAAGTTTTGTTACGAAATAATAAATAAATTTTTTTTGTCTTTTTTTTTCAAGACGATAATTTGTTTAACATAGATACCTCCATTGTCAGAAAACGTGACGTTCTGTGAAAAAATGAAAGTCATTTTCGGATTCAGCACACCCACAAACATAAGAATTACGCAAAAAAACTGTAATGTTCTTTAATTTAGTGGCTCACTAGCCCACAATAATAAGGATTACAACGTAAGTTCGATGTCTTCGGTTTATTGGTAAATATAATGGATTCAAGTAGTATTGTATTTAAGTCAATAGTAGCGACTGTTTACTTCTAAGGCTTCTAGACTGGATCTGAGGGTGGCGGGGCCCGTCAGCTGTTCTCTTGTACTGAGAGCCCGCTCGTCAATCTTCGGAAACCCGAACGTTTCCGAGCGGCGTGATATCCGAACACACTTACATTTACATACACTACAAAAATCAAAACAGCTCTCAATTTTTTTTTGTAGACTTGTGTGATCTTGTCACTACGGTGAGTATTATAAAAAAGTGTTGTTTGTGATATAGAACAACTTTTACTAAACATACATTTTATTACGTCAAATTATACATAAAACAAAAGATAATTTTTAAAGGGAACCCGGGTCTTGAAGATAAGCTAGTTATGTTGAAGTCGTACCATAAATCTTGAAGATAAGCTAGTTATCGTAAAGTCGTTATGTTAAATAATATTATATCAATAAACCAATATTTCTTCGATATAACCACTATATATTTTATTTACGCTGACCGGTTTCAGAACAACCGTTCCTTCTTCAGGAAAACATATAATAAGTTGACATTAAAAAACATTGGGTGAGTACAATGTTATCATTACCTGAAATGCCATCAACAAACTAAATATAATGAACATTTGTTTGCAAATATTAATATCCTTAACTATTATTTCTTTCTACATAATATTTACCCATTTTTACATATTTTTTGCAAGCTTATGGATGTATGTCTCTCATTTTTTATTTTCTGTATACCACAATACTATATGTGTTATTTTATTTTGCTTATGTTTTATAATATTTTTAAACTTATGTTTTATTTTCTTTTCAAGCTTATATTTTATATTCTTTATATGCCTATGTTTATAATTTATATGCTTATGTCATACATTCGCAGCAACTATAAGTACATTTTATACACCTATGCTTATATTATAAATACTTTATATGCTTATGTTAAATATCCACAACAACTTAAACCATATATCACTGGTATATTTTATATGCTTATGATTACGTTTTATTTTCTTCATATGCTTATGTTTTATAATCTTTTAAAGCTTATGTTTTATTTTCTTTTCATACTTACATTCTATAGTCTTTATGTGCGTATACTGCGTATGTTTATAATTTATATGCTTATGTTATACATTCGCAGCAACTATAAGTACATTTTATACACCTATGCTTATATTATAAATACTTTATATGCTTATGTTAAATATCCACAACAACTTAATCCATATATCACTGGTATATTTTATATGCTTATAATTACGTTTTATTTTCTTCATATGCTTATGTTTTCTAATCTTTTTAAGCTTATGTTTTATTTTCTTTTCATACTTACATTCTATAGTCTTTATGTGTGTATACTGCGTATGTTTATAATTTATATGCTTATGTTATACATTCGCAGCAACTATAAGTATATTTTATTCACCTATGCTCATATTATAAATACTTTATATGCTTATGTTAAATATCCACAACTTAATCCTTATATCACTGGTATATTTTATATGCTTATGCTTATGTTTTTTTTTCTTTATATGCTTATGTTTTATAATCTTTTTAAGCTTATGTTTTATTTTCTTTTCATACTTACATTCTATATTCTTTATGTGCTTATGTTTATCATTTATATGCTTATGTTATACATCCGCAGCAACTATAAGTACATTTTATACACCCATGCTTATATTATAAATACTTTATATGTTAAGTATTCGAAACAACTAAATCCTTTTACCACTTATATACTTTTTATGCTAATGCTGATGTTTTATACTATTTATAAGCATATGTTTTATTTACAGTTTATTCTTTACATGCTTATATTTTATATTCTATATACGTTCGTATTATATATTATCTATACGCTTATACTATATTTTCTCAACAACTATTTGTACACCTTATATACCTATGTTAGTGTTATATATACTATATATGCTTGTATTAAAAATTCACAACAACGAAATCCTTATTTCACAAAGCTAACACTATATGCTTATGCTTATGTCATATATTCATTATGTGCTTATATTATATATTCACAACAACTATATTTACACCTTATATATTTATACATATGTTATATATTTATATCAACTAAATCTTTATCTCATAAATGTACCAATGTCACTACAACTTGGTTGTTAATAATTTATGCAAAAAAAAAACCAGAAAATGGAAGACATAGCAGATTTAATAGATAACACAACACCAGTCCCATGTATATCTACCAATGATTCCGAAGTAGTACGTCAATTATTATTAACTAACTCAACCCTTACTATATTTTCTATGAACATAAGAAGTATAAACAAAAATTTTGATGAACTCCTAATTCTCCTCACTGACCTTGCCTCAGATTTTGACATAATTGTCTTGAGTGAATGCTGGATTCAAGAACATTTCATCCCTAAAACGATAAGAAACTACAATCAGTATAATACTCTACACAACCAAACTCAGAACGACGGAGTCATTGTATATATTAAAAATCACATCTCACACTCAGTAAAAGAGATCAAAATTAAATATGCAAACTGTCTACAAATTCAAATTGATAATCATATAACACTTCTTACAATCTACAGATCTCCGAATACACATAATATAACCCCATTCATACATTCACTGCAAGAAATTTTATCAAACATTGAACACTGTCAAAACACCTTTATAATTGGCGATCTAAACATAAATATAATTAATAAAATGCACCCTCAAGCAAATGAATACCTAAACGCACTTACTTTATTAGGATATTTTCCAGCCGTTACAGCACCAACTAGAGAATCAGACTCAAACACTAGCAGTTGTATAGATCATGTATTTGTTAAGAGTGAACTAGACACCAAATCCATTGTCTATCAAACAACTGTTACAGACCACTATTCAATCATCACTTCTCTCTCACATAAAAATCACAAATCACCACAAAATACTTCCCCTCAAGAAAAGATCTCATATGAAACTCTCCTAAACAGTGTCTCTAAAGAAAACTGGGAACTTATATATTCGTGTACCGATGTCACCGCTGCATGTGAATTATTTATTAATACCTTACGTAACCACTTAACCGATGCTACATCATACACAAATAATAAAAATAAACGATCTGACATAAAACTCAAACCATGGATCACTGCAGGAATTCTCTACTGTATCAGAAAGCGCGATAAGATTCATAACTTCTGTAGAAAAAATCCCCACGATTATGCATCTCTCTTATTCTACAAACGTTATAGAAATAACTGCAAAAAAATAATTGACAGTGTTCAAAGAGATTACTACCATAAACAAATCAGTGAAGCTACCGGTGATAATAAAAAAATTTGGAATATCGTTAAAGATATAGCTAATATTAATAAAACCAATACACCCATTGTTAAGATTAACATCGAAGACCAAATATTACATGTCAATTCTGACCCCGAAAAAATTTCCGACCATTTCAATCAATTTTTCTCCAATATTGGATCTAACTTAGCAAAAAATATTTTAGACAGACACAACGTCTCGGACAAAGATCTTGCAAACAAGATACCCCTCACTAATCTTAGCTATAACCCTTTCCACTTCTCTCCCACTACTGATACAGAAATTTTAGAACTAATCTCATCCCTTAAAAACAGTAACTCTGTAGGTATAGATCACATTTCAACAAAAATCATTAAACATATCCAAAAATATATAGCCTCACCTCTGAAACATATAATCAATCTAAGCTTTAAAACTGGTGTATTTCCTAACTCCTTAAAACAGGCCACAATAATCCCAATATTCAAATCAGGAGACAAACTATCTGTAAATAACTATCGACCGATATCTTTACTTAGCACAATATCTAAAATCATAGAAAAAGCGGTGAAGAATAGACTCTACAAGTTCCTTGAAGATAACAATATATTATCGGACAACCAATATGGTTTCCGCAAAGGTAGGAGTACCTCAGATGCAATAGCCGCACTCACAAAAATAGTTTCCTTTAATCTCGACCTTGGTCGAAAACCTCTTGCTGTTTTCCTTGATCTCTCAAAAGCATTTGATACGGTCTCCCATCCCTTACTGCTTAAAAAACTTCAACAGATCGGAATAACTGGGATACCCTACACATGGTTCGAAAACTACTTAACAAACCGAACTCAACAAACTCTTATCCACTCTGACAAAATAAATAAAAGCAAAAAATTATCTATGTCGTACGGTGTACCGCAAGGCAGTGTACTAGGACCACTCCTATTTCTTTTATACATCAACACACTATGTACCATGGATATTGGAGGTAAGATTTTATCATTTGCCGACGATACAGTCTTAATATTCGAAGATGAAACATGGCAAGCAGTTATTAACAAAACTAATAATGGCCTAATAAAAGTGAGGCATTGGCTTGACACAAATCTCCTTACACTCAATATTGACAAAACACAATATATGACGTTTTCCATACGCAAACATAATTTTCCCAACAACTGCCCTAAACCAATAATTCACTCGTGTTCACTAAACATGCACCCACACCCACCCGGAACCCCACCTATTACAAATTGCACGTGTCCAAACCTTAAATCATCTAAGGAAGTTAAATATCTAGGCATAATCATAGATGACCAACTACGTTGGGAAGCACACATAAGTGACACAGTAAAAAGACTCCGTAAGCTCTGCCATATATTCTGCTCTCTTAGATCCATCTTAGACCTAAAAACCCTTAGAAGCGTATATTTTGCCCTTTTTCAATCCATTGCAACATACGGTATTTTGGGATGGGGTGGTTGCACAGAATCCGTCATTAATCCAATAATTACAGTTCAAAAACTAATACTGAGAATCATATTTAAATGCCAACCTACCCACCCCTCTAATGTGCTATTTACTAAATTTAGGGTCTTAGACATTCGCCAACTATTCACTAAGACAAGCCTATCCTACATATGGAAAAATAACCTACTGGTAGCTCCACAACATCAAGCCCAAACCCGCTTTTCTTCAAACCTGGGATGCATGGTCCCAAAAACTAGAACCACATTCGCTCACCGACAATTTTGGTTCATTGCCCCCAAAATCTACAATGCATTGAGCACCGATATAAAATCAAATATTACCATACCTCTTTCTACTCGTGTTCAAAATTGGATATTCGAAAGGGGACGAGATTTCTTTAAAGAATATATGACTTCCTAACCATTATAAAAGAAAAAAAAATTAAATTAACTAAATAAAATATCATACTTAACATCTTTTTCCAACCTGACTTCACTGAATTCTAATCTAACCTATATATATACTCTTGTATACGATTATTTACCTACCTTGACAAACCTCTGAATGAACAAATTTTAGCTCTCATAAAAAAAAATTATAGATTAACATATTCAAATCTTACTTCTTAGTAATTTATATTTTATAGTATTTTATTTTTTACTTCTTTAAAACATTTTCTTTTTTATAATCCTTTATATAATGTATGTTCATGTATATGTGTGTTTGTAAGTATTTATATGTAGTTATATGTGTATATATATATATATATATATATTTGTGTATGTATATGCATTTGTATGTGTATGTGCTTACGTATACATATATCTTGTTATATTTTACCTTAAATATTTTTATCTTTTTTCTTTCTCTTGTTTCTAATATCTTATAATTTCTATTTCAAACCTATATTCTGTTCTAGCTCTCACACTGTATAACTTATATCATGTATAATTACCTTAACACGGGCATTAGCCTAGTTTGGTAATCAAGAAAAAAATATAAAAGTGTACTTTCTAAAATTGTATGAAATAAAAAAAAAAAAAAAAAAAAAAAAAAAAAAAAAAAAAAAAAAAAAAAAATAAATAAATAAATAAAATAAAATAAAATGTATTACTAAATGTTATGGGGGGGGGGGGGGCATGACTAAGGATTAGTGAAGAGTGGGGGGAGGAGATACAACAGACAGTGAAAGGGAACATGTCTAGGATGGGACTAGATAACATATTTTTGTTAACTGATAATGGACTTTTTTATTATTTATTTCTAAGGCTTCTAAGTTATCTGTGCGTTTTTCTTTATTAATAATATGAATAACATTTATCGCTGTATAAATTTTCAAAACCACGGTTATTTTCAATAACATGATTAAGGAAATCGGAAAAATTATTATTATTAAGATACCTGAATCATTATACGTGAACCTGGGGTGGGCAAATAGCAAATAATTCCAAACTCACTATAGGCATAAAGCTCTAAAAAATATTAGATTAATGAATCCATTCGCGGAAAAAAAATCAACATAATAGCAATCAGCACCGGTCTAAATGTATCACAAGAGGTAGAGCGATCATCTGCTGCATAGATGGCCATTCGGTTATTTTTGTTAGAAATCATCGTTAAAAAATGGTGCACAATTTGCTAATATTTTATGACGGACACCGATTAGTTTATCAAGTTGATCCGGAGAGAGTAAAACCCACAATGATTCAAAATTATAATCATTTGGTAGTTGCGTTTTTTCATGCCACAATAACATTTGAATAATTCATATTCGTATTACATTTTAGTATCTCTGAAAGCACGTAGAGAACGCCAAACCACCGTTTTGTGAAATAAATATTTTTACTTGATTATCGAGATAAAAAATACTATTGAGCCTAACCAACACCTTAAATGCTTTTCGTTATTTGTTTTTGGGGTGTTATGCCGTGTTGCCCTACTTCCTTCTTTAGCCAACGTTTCGGACATCGTTGCAGTGTCCATCATCAGGGCAGATCCGGCAGATCTACCGGACTTGAAGTTGCAGACACTGCAACGATGTCCGAAACGTTGGCTAAAGAAGGAGGTAGCGCAACACGGCATAACACCCCAGAAACAAATAACGAAAATTCTTTTGGCCGTGAAAATCTTAAAACTTACCTTAAATGCTCTTTTATTTTAATGTCAAATTACGGGTTGTTTTCCCAATATAAAATGAGAAACGGTGAAAGTATTCGTATAATATTGAATCCTTTGAAAAGTTGAAAGCTTTGTCGAAAACGCTCATTTCTGTTTTGCTTCTCTTCATTAGTTTCTTAATTGCTAACGATCGTGACTTCCATTTCAATTTCGGTGCTCATTGCGCGCTCTTTCTATTTCGCACTGCACTTGGATGCAATTTATTTTCTCAGAACGGAGCAGGTTTTCCCTTTGATAAATTCTACCATTTTTTATACATACCTTAGTCTACGAGTTTATTAACAAACGCCTTGAAGATGGGAACCTCAAATAATCACAATTAATTTTGTAATGAATGGCATAGAATTACAAAATGACACTTAATATGGGTAATGCAGAATTCATACATTATTTGATTTGAATTCAAAAGTGGACTTGCAAGACGATCTAAGTGTAATCACAAGATTTAAAACGCCAATTTGTGTTACAGTACCTTGTGTGTGCAATAACTTTCCATCTTAAAGACGTAGGTAGGTAGTTTTAAGTTTTGGTTCTTCTTTTTTCCCTTTGGCTTAGTGGGAACAAGGTAGATGACAACATTTTGGACCGGATCTTGGGATATGAAATCGTTCCAAAATTTTCAAATATTTTTTTTATGTTAATACCGCACAAGAGTCCCAACAGCTCCCATCTGAGACTATGGCAGTGAGACTATATAATTGGGGTATGTTATGAGCCTGAAGGTAGTTGAGAGGGGAAGGAGGTGAGGAGGAGGAAGGTGGGGAACCACTTGGCTATTCAAGCTATTTCAAGCAACGTTTCAATTCTGAATGGTGGTCTTATACAAGGGCGATATTGAGAGTATCTTCTACTCTGAAACATGTCGTAAATACACTACATACACTATAGGTATGTATATATTTTTTTAAATGAATTGCTTAATTAACTAAATAACACAAATTCATCAAATTCCATTTATTTCAGATATGACTTTAGATTTTCACAGCCAAAAGTATTTTCGTTATTTATTTTTGGGGTGTTTTGCTGTGTTGCGCTACCTCCTTTAGCCAATGTTTCGGACAGCGTTACAGTGTCCATCATCAGGGCAGATGTGGCATACAATTTATTTGTCCACGCTGGGATCTTCGGATAGCGAGTCAAGAGCCTTACCCCTCGACCACGGAGGCCGTAACTGTTTCAATATTAAACAAAATGATGATGGTTTTATGATTTTTGCCTGCACCATTATATTGCCGTGGTAAGTAAAAACTTGTTGTCTTCTTTAAGAGTCTCAAGGAGGACATTGTGTTCTTACTTTCGACTGCAGTATAGATCACCGTACTGAAGGAAACGGTGGTAATTTTAAGTTTCCCCGAGATCACGAAGAGCTTGCTTACAAAGAAGTTACAAAATAGCTGAGTGCTTCTACGTGTCCGTATTTTCCTATTGCACCTGAGAATTCATTACATTTTTATGCTGTGGTATTACGCAAGCGCATCTGTTGGTATGCAAAGGTGTTTCCAGACAATATTCTTTACCTGATGTACAAGAGTGTCGTTGAAAATTTTTCACTTGAGGCACTTTTTGCATTTATGGTCGTAGGTTGGATTTTTTCGAAGCTAAATGCATCCCGTTTCTCTGCATCAATTGCCTACTATTCCGTGCTTTGTCAGTAGACACCAATTTCTGAATAAAAGTATTTTCGTTAGCGAGAAGTACGTCTAAAATATTTTAAACGCTTTATTTACCAACGAATTTTTTAAAGATTTTGCAAAAACCAAGCAAATTTTGTACTAATATCTAGTAATGTTATTATTATAATATACTTAAAAATTATCAATTGGATAGTTTGTATAGCGCCCTTGAGGTGATTTTTCACAAAAACGGCGCTTTATAAATTATCCAATTATTATTATTATAGTAAAACTGTGAGATGTATCCGATGAAAAAAGCAACAGTTGTAACGAAGTTAAGATGAAAACTGATTACTGAGACATTAATGTTTGTAAACAATGTACATACAAGTCCTTCTTGGAAATACATGTGTTTTCATATTTGAAAAGTTTTAAAACGCTAGTCAAAGTAAATTTCATTTGTAATTTAGCAGGAAAAATTGTTTAGAATCACTAACCAGCGAGATGTAGCCCTCACTCGAGGCCGTAAAAGATATTACGGTCTAACAAGTAACCGTTGAAATTACGTGCAAACAAATTAGTATTGTGATTTATTATAGAAAAAAATTGTATTTATTAAAAACGTTGTCTCCAACTTGTAAAATTTTGATAAATAATAGTGCACTAGCAGTTAAAAACCCGCTCTGCAGGTTTTTGGCGCCAGGCCCTACGGGAGGCTTTTAGTTCGGCTTCGCCCAGTTTGAGTATTGGGGACAATTTCATAAATCCGATAGGAACTGGGAACTGGTTCCGGTGACGGTTAGTCACCGAGGCAAAGTAACCGTGACAAAGTAACCGAGACAGGCAACGACGTCGTATGTAATGTATAGCCGCGTGAATCTATTATTTACAAATCGTTAAGTGTTAGCGTCAATCTTAATAATGTTACTAATAAGTTCTGTTTGTGACGTCTGTTTTATCGTCCAAAGCCGTTTTCAAGCTCTGGTTAGGCCACGTTGAGACGACTTAATCATATGATTCTATTTACACAATTTAAATTTTTATCATGCCTAAAATGAATTATTATCGAATAAACCGATTTACTGAGTAAATAATTGTGACACTAGATTGTTATTCTGTGAAGTTACTTTGAAATCTGTTTTCTCCATATAAAATTATAATGTTTTTAATAAAAAATAAAAAAATAAACTAAAGTGCTTAATAATAACGTTTTTCATTTTGAAAAATGTTCTTATTTTAAATCTACCAAACAAACATTTTCATTTAAAACATATAGTTTGGCAAGAAAGTCTAGAAATTAAATCAATTGGAACTAAACCTGTTCATTACTATGGCAACACCGAATTATATGACGTTTCTTATGGCTGTCGTGTTATCGGGTGTTACGGTTGATTTATTGTCTTAAATCTGAGTAGAATATCGCTGATTTGATAATATTTTTATTCATTGTTTGCCTGAATTTAATTAAAATGAATAAATTATTACATAGTGATACAAGAGGGGTTACATTCTGCGTTTTTCAACGCTGCCTAGCCGAGTGTCACGCGAAGAAGCTTTTGTTTGATTTAGAAGATGTTTAAAAACGAACTGCAGAAATGAATGGTACGTAGTATAGTTTGTTTAATAAATTTCATTAGTATTACAAGATTTATGCCAATTTTCGAGCGATAATAATCATTACAATCTGATTTGAGGTTATGTTAAAAAAATTCGAATTTGACATTTCGATTTGACAGTTCATATGCGGCCACAGGAAAAAGGGAATAACTCAATAAAAAAATAATAATATGCAACTTCTTTAAACTCGTAGAAAAGTTCCTTTTTTCTCGTTTTCTCCTTTTTTCTTTCTAAGTGAATATTATCTAGTGTGTGTTTTTAAAACTACCTTCTATAATAACAATTTTAATGATGTTTTTCACACACAGGTAAATCTGAAACAACGGTAAGACGAATCGTCAAGGAAGGGGAAAAGGCAGATGGAAAATTTGAAACACCGGGAAAACGGAAAATGGGCATAATAATAATAATATGTAATAGCATAAGTGCTGATGATTGGAAAAATTGTTGCAAACACTTGATGAAAATTGAGGCAGAATATTATGCACGAGGCAGTACTATATATGATGATATCGATGAACTGCGTTTAGATGAAGATGAAGATACGGAAGAAGAAGAATCACACGAAGACAAAGACAATAATTACATGTCGGGTGTTGAATTAATAGACTTAAATTTTGAAGTACCTACGTTTTTATATCGAAATAAACGCCCACTTAAAACTTGTTTTGTTTTATTTTGCTTCTATTAAATTACAGTTTTTTGTGCAATTTTTTTGAAAATACAAATACGCTATGAAATATGCATTTTGCCAGAAGTGTTTTTTTAAAACATACGTTCTTTGTCTTATGAGCCATCTTGGTGTTGCCATTTAAAACTAGAAAACGATCGCAGCGCCATCATTTATTTTCTACACTTACACTCTTATAAACGCGGTGTAAATATTATGCGGTACTTAATTTCGTAGCAGTGAAAAATTCGACTTATTTTCTCATTCGTTTGTATTTAAAACGGCCTAAGACAGGCTAACAAAGTGATTGCTTTCTTTTTATTAATATCATGTATTTTATCGACCCTGACTCACACAATATTGACATATTTTGCCTCATCTGTTTTAAAATTATAATATTATCACCTAAACTCTAATATTATTATTTATAATGTACTTAGTCCGTTTATATTCATTTTATATAAAATTCACTTTCAAATATTTTCTAGTTTATATGCGGTAATAAATTTCACTATTCTCGATATGGCATGAAATTCGGTTGAGGCTTTTAAATTCTGATCTTCCGATGAGTTCAAGGTCATTAATATTGTCACTCTCTATCGTTCATATTTAATGCACTTGGATAATGTATGTTCGACATCTTCAATTTGTTCACAAATCGAGCACATTGGAGAATCAGAAAGGCCTATCAGACATAATATTCTTCCCATTAGTGCATGTCCGGATCTTAATCTAAAAATGATTCTCATTTCCGATCTTTTCAGATTAACCTCGGTGATCCATGGTCTTTTAAATTTTTTTTTTTTTTTACATGAGCTCCACACAGGAGGCCCTGAGGAAAATAATTTCCCTCAGGGCCTATGTCATCTTTGGGGATGCTGTGTGGAGGGTTTTTTTAAAGAAAGGAAGGAGAGGAGAGTTCTGGGAAGGAAAAGGGTTTAAGGGGTGGGTAGAAATCTGGGGTTCAGTATGTCCTGGTCATCCACCTCCAAGACCTAGACAAACCTCACCCCATGAACCCGGGCACCCCTGCTAAATCACCAAACGTAGCGAACCACTTGGGGTGACCTATGGCAGAGGTGTTGGTTATCCAATAAAGGTTCCCGGGGCGGCGGTACCCATTCCCGCCTCCCAACTTGCTTAAAAATATTATACTACATAAGCTCCAAAATGGTTCATTTTGGAGCTTATGTAGTATAATATTCCCTTATTAGTAGACAACGTTTCAAAATGATTATTTCACATATTATTACATATGGAATTTATTTTAATTAGTAATCTTCGGCGTCTGGCATCCAGTCGTACATGATTCTATTCACACGTGCTTCATTTGCCAAAAAATCCGCCTCTCCATTCTCATTTATTCCTACATGAGATGGAATCCATTGAAAACATATGGACACATCTTTTTGCTGTAAACGCCTTATTTGTTCTACAATATTGTAGGCTATTTTCCTACAGCAACTCCTTTCGATATACTTTTAATGTGTTGAAGCTCACTTTTAGAAACACTTAATACTACAATTTGATTTCAATGATTTTTAATTGCATTTTCTACCGCTTCTTCGATTGCTGTCAATTCTGCATTCATAATAGTGGCATTTTTATTCAATTGCTTTCTTTGACATATTGATTGATATTTGCACTCTGACCATTAATTCAAAAATATGCTGTTGTAGTTGCTATTTAACTATTTTACTGATTTTAAAATGCTGTACCTTTATCACATCCCAAATAAGCTTGTTTCTAAAAAAGATAAGGTTTAAGTCGATTTGAAAATAACTTTATTTTTATTTTTCTAAATTGTAAACATGGAGCCAATAAATAATCATCACGATTGGTACAAAAAACCGATACGAAATACCTTTTACGGCTAA
Organism: Limnephilus marmoratus; assembly: GCA_917880885.1. Lineage (NCBI taxonomy): Eukaryota > Metazoa > Arthropoda > Insecta > Trichoptera > Limnephilidae > Limnephilus > Limnephilus marmoratus. The sequence continues at coordinate 17,750,907 of OU862921.1, read as the reverse complement.
ATTCCTCCACCAGTCTAACCCTAGTGACTGTAAGGGCAGAGGGACACGTAGTTGTTCTACGTGAGGTTCTATTCCAGGGTTATTACTGCTGAAGGCTAAAAAATGTACGTAGAGGAAAATACTTTGGAATTTGAGCTGGTTCCACTTCTCGCGAATTTCGTGAAATTTTTAAGGAATTCTTCGCAGAATAAAAAGGCATAACGTCTGAAAACCATTAATCGTAATTTTTTGTGGAATTTTAAAACTTAGATTAAAATGTGCGCTCAGTTTTGAAAGCTTTTGAGAAAGTGAAATGTGGAATATTGGAAAATCTGAAAAGATATTTTAATTCAATTTATTAATTTCTGTTTCATTCCAACTAATTGAAAATATGTTCATTACATTCACCCACACGTGGATTACAATCTAGATATTTCAGTTTGAGAACGGTGGCAAGCCTAAATTGAGAAGAAGAGAATTTGGGTGCTGAAATAAAATCCGATATTTTCTTTTTAAATATTCATAAATTATTATAATCAAAACCTTCGTATTTTTCAATAGTTACATCCACACGAAGCCCGCACAATGTGCTGGTCCGCTCCAAATTAGCAACATGGTAAAATAAAGTGTTTACGGGCCATCCCATTAATATTCATGTATTTAAACTAACTTGCTAGTTCTCGAGGCTCAGCGCGATGCTCAGGCGTCGTGTGCACGAAACCAACGATTCGATGATCAAAACTCGGATGATGCTGGGTAATAATAATTGATTGGTCTGTGGCTGAGTTGGCGTCGCGTCTGGTTTCCACATAGGCATCGTGAGTTCAATTCCTCGCCTGGCTGATCGCGACACAGGCAACATTTACCGCTTACTGTACGGTGGTGGTTGTAAGCAATGGCGGCCCGTGGTTTTTGGATATGCAAGAGTTCTAATATTAAAAAAATGGTATAATGGATGTTGTATAGGCGAAACAAAAAACTGATTTTCGAAAAAAAAAAATTTATTCGGCTACAACAACATCAATGACGCCATTTTTTTAATAATAGCTCTAGCACACCCGAAAGTCACGAGTCGCTACTGGTTGTAAGAGATTTAAAAACATTTACAGGTTATTCGTAACCCGGGATGTGCAAGGTGCCTTTATGAGTGGAAGGTGATGCATGGACCAGAATTTCTCCTTGCGTATGCTCACTGAGAAGTTTCTGACGAAAAACCAGAAACTTTTTCTGCGCTTTTGCAGATCTACAAAAAGCATACGACCGAGTCGACAGGAAAAAGCTATGGAAGGTGTTGTCCAAGTACGGAGTGAATACAAATCTCATACAGGCAATTGCGTCTCTGTACGAGGGAAGCGTTGCATTTTTTAGGGTGAACGGTGGTTTTACGGGGTGGTTTGACATCACAAAAGGTGTCAAGCAAGGTGTGCGTAATGTCACCATGGTTATTCAATCTATACATGGATAATTATTGTATGCAAGAATTGAAAGAGGTGGGATTGGGCGCGAAATTGAGTAATCTGAAAGTATATTGCCTGTTGTATGCTGATGATGCGGTGCTGATTTCGAACACTACAGTCTAAAGTCAAGGTGTTTGAAAGAATACTTGGAGCAGGTGGATGAGTTTGTGTATCTGGGTAGTATATTTACGAGAGATGGGAAGGCTGATAAAGATATTGAAAGAAGGGTTAATGCCGGTAACTTTATTAATGGTTGACTGAATACCGTTGGCGCTAATAAAAAACTGTCAAAAGAAGCGAAGCTAGCAGTCCACAATGGAGTCCCGATACCTACCCTGATGTATGGCAGTGAGACATGGAACTGGCAGATGAAGGATGAAAGTAAACCGAATGCTGTTGAAATGAGATCCCTGAGACGTATGTGTGGTTAAACAATGTATGATCGTGTGAGAAATGTGGATATCCGCAAAGAATGTAAGGCTGATGTAAGCATAATGAGTAAGATTAAGAAAGGGACCCTCAGATGGTTTGGGCATGTAGAGGGAATGAACAAAGAAAGTAGTGTAAGAAGAATATGCGAATGTGAATGATAGAAGAAGTCGGGGACGCCCGAGGACGACATGGCACGTACAAGTGAATCAGATACTTGAGTCGGGCCATGTCAAAAGTCAGAATAATAGAAGAGAATGTATGAGACGATGTATGAATGTGAGTGAGGCAAAGAGTGTGTGCCAAGACCGAGTTGTTTGGCGGTCCGTCCTCTCTGCCTACCCCTGTGGGGAAACGGCGTGATGGTTGGTTACTTAGTTAGGTTAGGTTAGGTAAGAGGTAGAAAGGCAAACAATCTGCCTTTCTTTAACAAAAACTAAGAAAATAATCATCGGTAATAACCAAACATTCTTAACATTTCTGTATGAGCAAATCAGAACAAATAGTAATACATTATAGAGCACAGGCGTCGGGTGGGAATGCTGTCCTTGTTCTACCGGTATTTCAATGGAAGATGTTCCTAGGAACTTACGTCATTGATTCCCTCGGCACCGGCGTATAGACGGAAAATACACCAATGTATATAACACGCCCAACATTTGTAGAGCAGGTATGATTTTATATTTTTACGGCCAAAAGTAGTTTCGTTATATGTTTTTGGGGTGTTATACCGTGTTGCACTATTTCATTCTTTAGCCAACGATTTGGAGATTGCAAAAACAACATTGTAGTGTCCATAATCACAGCAGATATGTATGTAGTATTAGTAGAGTGCTTTATAGTTGACATTACATGACAGTACAGTTCAGTTGAGATTAGTACGGGTCGTTTCTACGACCCGTTCTTGAGCCGTGAAGACCCGGACAAATCTCACACCATGAACCCGGGCACCCCTGCTAAGTCATCAAACGTATCAAACCACTTGGGATGACCTATGGCAGAGGTGTTGATTATCCAATAAATAGTTCCCGGGGCGGCGGTACCTGTACCCGCCTCCCAAATTGAGGATTAAGTAGAAATGTACGTTTCCTCTACTAGTGGCAAACATGCAAACGTCAATAATATTTCATTATTCAAAGTCAAACTTCAGCAATAAATTGTAATACGTTTTTGACTTTGAGTTTATATTAAACCATTTAGCTTTGCCATAAGTTCTTGCCGCACTAATGTGTGATACTGTGACAGTGTGACAGTGATAAGTGCTACCTAGGTAAATATTAACTACTTATACAAAGTAATAATTGACTTCCTGAACTTACGCCTCCTATGAACCGCGTTGTGAACTAGCTCTAGCTACCCATACTTTGAGAATATATTCAACATTATTAGAATATTTTGCCGCTACACAGAAGCGGATCCCTTTTAAGTCCTAGCATTCCGAATTTCTACCGCTTTATTTCTCTCGAATACTTTACGTTCTGATGTTTGTAAAAACATAAATGTTATTTTTGAAGAAAATATCTGTACACTTGCCATGCCGAAGCGGTAATTATTTAAAATTCCGTCTTTAGAAAAAAATCGCGAAGTATGCTCCGTAAATCATTAAAAACATGTTTTTGTTCTATTATTTTACTAGTTATAGGTATGAAAAAATTAAGGGCGTTTCTTTAAATGTTGTTTAAGACTTTTTAGGAAAGATTTTTGTTCCATTTTAAACGAAATTTCTAAAACAATTTTTAGTCTTCGCATATGTTTTGAAATAAAACTAAAAGGGAAACTAAGGCAGAGAATGCTAAAATGTTATGTGTGGTCGGTCTTGCTGTATGGATGTGAAACATGGACCTTGAAAGTAAATACCATGAACAGGTTAGAGGCTTTTGAAATGTGGCTTCACCGGAGAATGCTCAAGGTCCCATGGACCGACATTATCACCAACAAAGAAATTCTCAGGTGGGCTAGAGCAGATAGAGAACTGCTTACATTAATAAAAGTCAGGAAAATTTCATATCTGGGTCATATACTTCGAGGGGAGAAGTATCACTTGCTCCATTCAATATAGAAAGGCAAGATAGGGGGTCGCCGAGGGCCTGGTAGGAGACAAATGTCTTAACTGCAAAATATCGAGAGTGGACCGGAATTAGAAGTGTGGAGGAGCGCAAGATAGAGAGACATTCTCAAGAGTGATCGCCAACGTCGGGGGGACCTGATACGGCACACAAAGAAGAAGATACGTTTTGAAATATTACATTTATTTGGATTTTATTACCTACCGAAAAATTAGGCCCGAAGCCTGAGGGGTTAAGGCTTTTGCAAGTAACCTAGGTTCACTCTTATCAACTTATCACTCTTATAACCTAGGTTCACTTTAATCACAAAAGGTCTCAGTTCTGATTTTTTTTGTTAGATATATTTTTAAAACATTTTAAGAGTCACAAGAGTCCTATCAAAGCCAGCAAGAAATGGCCACACTTATTTAGTGGTTTATTATGAGATTGAAGGTAAAAGGTAGAAGGAAGAGTCAAGAAATGGGGAATAGGAACGTTATAAAAACTAGGTAACAAGATTTATTCAATAAAAAATGGCGCGTCACTTCACGCAATGCAACGTTTTGAATCTAGGTGGTGGTCTTTTAATAGGCCAATACTAATAAAAAAATCTGATTGAAGAAGAAGATATTTAAAAAATAAACGATATAACCCTTTTATTAAAATTATAAATTGAATTTTTGTGAACTCTTGAACATTAATAAATCAACATTTAGCTACACGAACAACTAGATTAACAACAACATTAACATTTTCTGTACATTCATCTCATTTCAACTATAGTTTGCATTCCCCAATACAACGTTTATACAGCCTTGGTAACAAATAGTTAAATAATATGGATGTATTTGACAACAATTTGAACTTGGCAAACTTCAAACGCCGTGTGGGACTCCTATTTCTATCTATTTCATAAACTAATGTGAACACCAGTTTTAAACATTTTTATATCATTGTTGATTTGGAGGATATTGGCAGATTATCTATTTTTACTTAACTTACATTCTATATTACGTACTTTGTGTCAACTCTTATATTTTATGTAACCTATATATTGTTTCTTATATTTAATGTTACCTGTATTTTGTCAACGCTTTATTTTTATTGTAATTTAAAAAAAACACGTAATGCATTATATGATAAAGCCCTATAAATAAATAAATAATTCTAAGAAATCTTAACGAAAATATTAAAAAAATAGACGCAGAAATATAAAAATGTAACAGCCGCAATTGGGACTCGAACCCATTATCTCTCGTCTCACCGGGAAAAGTGCCTTATTTTTATCATTATGTCAATCTCATATTCCAAAATCAGAATAACTAGAGTATAATAAATAATAATAACTAATAATAACTAATAAATAATAAATAATAATTTCAAAACTTGTCAGAGAACCTCAAAATTTTCCTAATTTTCTAACTAAGGGCATTACTTATATGTTACCTAAAAGCGAACATATTAATAATCCCTCTCAATATAGACCCATTACATGTCTACCGACAATATACAAAATTTTAACCTCTTGCTTGACAGATTTAATATATACTCATTTGGATGAAAAAATATTTTATCTGAACAACAAAAAGGTTGTCGCAGAAAACATATGGGATGTAAAGAACAGTTAGTTATTGATTCTGTAATTTTAAAACAAATTCAAAATCAAAAGCGTAATTTACATACTTGTTATATAGATTATCAAAAAGCTTTTGATAGTGTCCCGCACTCGTGGCTAATCAAAATATTAAAAATATATAAAGTTAACCCAATTATAATTAGTTTTTTGAAAAATATTATGTCCTTTTGGAATACAGATTTGCTAGTTAATTTAAAAGGTAAGAAAATAGTAGTACCGGGCATTTCAATAAAAAGAGGGATTTTTCAAGGAGACTCATTGAGCCCTCTTTGGTTTTGCTTAGCATTGAATCCCCTTTCTAAAATGTTAATTAAAATTAATTAAAAGCAAGTTTGCAAGTTTGGAATAAAAATTAAGGGTAATACAAGAGAGACTAGTATAGTTTCACATCTATTATATATGGATGATATAAAATTATTTTCAAATTCTGAATCAAATTTAGAGAAAATGATTAAGGTAGTTAAAATTTTTTCAGATGATATTAAAATGACTTTTGGTTTAGATAAATGTAAAACTATCCATATAGAGAAAGGCAAAATTGTAGATGGAGACGAGGGTATATTTAGAAATTTCAAAATTCAAAGTATGAAAGGGGATGAGGTTTATAAATATTTAGGATACCCGCAATCGAATAGATTAGATCACACTAGTATTAAAAATGATATTAGGATTAAATTTCAAACTAGGATCAGAAAAATTTTAAAATGCAATCTATCTGCTAAAAATTTAGTAAAAGCAATAAATACTTGGGCAATACCTCTACTAACGTACTCATTTGGCATAATTAAATGGTCCAATACAGATTTAGATAGTTTAGAACGATTAATTAGAACTACGTTAACAAAATTTAATTGCCATCATCCAAATTCAGCTATAGAACGAATTAATTTACCTAGAAATTTAGGAGGTAGAGGTGTAGTCAAAATAACATCTTTGAAACACAATCAGGTAGAAATGCTTAGAAATTTTTTCCATAGGAAAGCTAATAGCTCAGAAATGCACAAAATAATTTGCAAGGCAGATAGAAATATTACACCTTTAAATTTATATGACGAGAATGCCAACATTCTTATAAATACTAACCAGGAATTATTAGATTCCTGGTCAAATAAAATTATTCACGCAAAACACTTCAATTATCTCAACCAAACGTATGTTGACAAACTTTCGTCAAACAAATGGTTGAGTATTGGAGAGTTGAGCGCAGAAATAGAAGGATTTATGCTTGCCATTCAAGATAGAGTCATTAATACTAAAAATTATAGAAAGCATATAATCAAAGATATAAATCAAATTGATGATTTATGTAGAAAATGTTTGGCTTTTCCCGAAACTATAGAACATATTATATCGGGATGTTCTATATTAGCGCCTTCCGAGTATACATTTAGGCACAATCAGGTTTTAAAAATAATTCACCAAAGTTTGGTAATTAAACATAACTTGATTGATTGCCGTAATGTAGTACCTTATTATGAATATGAACCAAATTCATTTATAGAAAATGAATTTTATAAAATATATTATGATAAAACTATACTAACAGACAGAACAATTAGTCATAATAGACCTGATATAGTTTTACATGACAAAATTAAAAAAAATAACTTATATCATTGATGTAGCTATTCCAAATTCCTGTAATATTCAAAAAACTGTTTCTGAAAAAATTAGAAAATACACAGATTTAGGAAATGAGATTAAAAGAATTTGGCATTCTCGGACTATAAAAATATTACCATTTGTTATTTCGGCCACTGGCATAATACCTAGGAATCTGATTCAAAATTTAAGCATATTAGATTTGTCTCATAATTTGTATATAAAAATGCAAAAAGCAGTAATTTTAAATACATGTAGGATTACAAAAGATTTTTTAAATATTTATTTTGAGGGATCAGTAGGATTTATAGGTTCAATTAGAAATGCCACAGAGCCGAACCCTCTGATATGAAAATATCTGGAGTCGGTGAATTATATTCCCATTTGGTCTCTAGTGGGTTGACATGTTGTTCTTGTATTGTTTTGTATTTATAATACTTATATAGTGCAATTGCATAACGTGGATTCACTAGATGATCATTTGGGGAAGTGTATGAAAGGGTTTTTTTTTTTTTTTTGGGGGAAAATTTAACCCGGACATTTAAATCTGGTGCGTAAAAAATAAAAATAATAATTCATTTTAGAAATGAATTTTATAAAATTCATTATGATAAAACTATGTTAACAGGCAGAACAATTGTCATAATAGATCTGATATAGTTTTACATGACAAAATTTAAAAAAATAACTTATATCATTGATGTCGCTATTACAAATTCATGTTATATTCAAAAATCTGTTTCTGAAAAAAATAAGAAAATACACAGATTTAGGAAATGAGATTAAAAGAACTTGGCATTCTCAGACTATAAAAATATTACCATTTGTTATTTCGGCTATTGACAATATGCCTAGCTCTCTCATTTAAAATTTAGGCATATTAGATTTGTCAAAGAATTTATATATAAAAATGCATGTAGGATTACAAAAGATTTTCTAAATATTTATATTGAGGGATCAGTAGGATTTATAGGTCCAATTAGGAGTTACACCGGGCCGAACCCTCTGATCTGAAAATATCTGTCGGTGAATTATTTTCCCATTTGGTCTCTTTGACATGTCGTTCTTGTATTATTTTGTATTTATTATACATATATACCTAGTGCAAGTGCGTAACGTGGATTGACTAGGTGATCATTTGTGGAAAAGTGCGTGAAAGGGTTAAGTTTTTACTGCGGGAACGATTTAAATCGGACATAAAATCTAAAGCGTTTAATAGTTGATTTGTCTAGCGCCATTTTTTGTTAAAATATTACCTCAAGGGCGTCATATTTTTCACCACATTTTTTGCAGCTTTCAAAAATTAGTCGAAGAAATATTGTTAAATCTAAATTTGAAATACGAGATTGACATAAATGATATAAAAGGTAAATATAAAAGGTCTCAGTGGCCGAGTTGGTTAAAGAGTTTGTTTCGGTGAGACAAGAGATCCTGGGTTCGATTCCGTGTCTTGTTCTTTTACATATTTTCGTTTAGATTTATTAGTATTGTCTTCTTCTTCAATGATTTTACATTGATGGGTTTATCCTTCAAAATTTAGTATAAAGACAATTATTCTAATGAATATTTTTTTGAATTTATTCAAATTAACCATGATTATTTTCATGAAAGGTTGTGCTCTGAAAATTTGATTCTCCTAGAACTTTTAAAAATGTAATCCAGATCTAAAATACACACATTTTAGAAAGGCGGGAACGAAAAAAGTTGGCACTTCATTCAAAATCATTGCTGTTGTTACGATTCATTTGTTACTGCAGCGCACGGGTTTGCCGTGTCTGCTGACTGTGAAAATATGCTGAAGCGATCATCGACGTTACCGATTCGTTTGAACGAAAAACTTTAGTGGAAACCTTTTAAAAATCACCCAGTGTTAGCGGGTAGTCCTAGCGCAGATTTACGACTCTTCCGCAAGCGCAAGACACGCGTTTTCCATGTCTACCGATTGTGCAACGTGACGCCAACGCTATCAATGGACTTACTTCTTGAGTCTTTTCTCCTGAAAACCAGGTAAAAGTATTGCCAGAGTTTCTTCCTTCTTCGCTCCAGCGGTTGTAATCCTTCCTTTAAACGTCCGTCCGGGAACGCCTTTGAACGGCTTCTGCGACAAAACGTCATTTCATTTGGACGGGGTTCTAACTTCTCTTTTACTTGTTCTGAGATATTTGGGGTGTCAATGTTTGCAATGACAATTTCTCATAATCTGTTTACCAATTTCGGATTTTTAGGTTTTATCTTTAAAGTACACAGAAATCGTAATATGAAATCAGAACATATTTTAAAGGAAAATATTTAAAATAGACGTATATTTACATTTGAGAACATACCTAAACAATAAACATGCAAATAGAACCATATGGAACTGGTTAGGACAAAATAATTAATTGCATGAGGTTCTAATTACATTTCCCTAACGCAGTTCCAAGCTAGAGCCTCGCCGTTTTTAAATATTTTCAACAAAAATATGATAAACTAAAATACTTTACGCAAGATTAAACCTCAAAATCAAAAATTGTTAAATAGATTACGAATAAAATATTCGTCTTTGGAAACTTCGAAACATTAAAACATGGTAAGGCGAGATTAGAACCCTATCCATATGCGCCTCGTAACAAAGATCAACTGTCAGATGCAAACAAAATAGAAAGTGTAAGTGATGTTAAAAACTTGTAAAATAAATGATCATTTAAGGATCTTCAACCAGTCAGCCGCCGAAAATCCCTATTTCGTTGAAAGATGTTCTTACGATCGTTCCAATGAGAAAGATTAATTATTCTCCGTACCAGCTTTTTAAAATCATAACTCAATATCGATTTTATTTCATTCTAAATTTGCTTTAATTTATACCAACATCCAAAAATGCTGTGAGGCGTGATGGTAAAACTATTAAAATTATGTAATTTTTGTAATTATTTTTTGATTAAAAGAATTTATAATTTTTCAATAATGTCTAACCAAAAAAAAGAATGTAAAAAATCTTAAATATATTAGTTTGTAAGACCGTAAATAAATAGACAAACTGAAGTATTTTCGTCACAAAACTCATGCGCGGATCTATTTTAATAATTTAATTTAAAAACTCGGGCATGTCTCATAAATCTAATATGTCTAGCATGTTTCATTGTCGTTTAAATAAACTTATGGGTCCGAGAAGTTAAACTAAAATTAAAACTCTGAAACATAGCTTTCCCTCATAATTTATTGTTTTATTTTACTGCGATTTGAATTGTGAGTTGTATAATATAAAATGAAAATTTAACAAATCTACCAACGACCTACGGTATAATCTAATATATACTAAAAATAAATATTTTTTCTGAAAATTTAAAACATACCTTTACTAGATAAAAGAACAATCCGTTGAAATCAATTTATAATTTTTTTATGGAAAAGAGTCAATACATCTAAAATTTGATTTACAAATTACATATTTCCGGTTTTCTCTGGTTATTATCTCTTAAAATGCTTGATTAATTATTTTTTTGTTTAATTCTTAGAACTCCATTAATTTTTTTTAAATTAGATTCAAAATAAATTTAATAATGTTATTATCAAGTTCTGTAAGTATTTCAGTTTTTTTTTTCATTTTTTTAGTTACATCTGTTTCGGCTTACAAAGCCATTTAAAAACTGTAGTTAAACCACTTTGAGACGACTTATTTATATGATTTTAAATGTCATTTTTTGAGGGTGTCGAAATTGATTTATTACCGGATAGACTAATTTGCTGAGAAACTAATTGGAAAGTAGACGCAATTATATTGGGTACTTCGGAAACTGTTTTCCCAGCACTAAATGTTAGGGTTTCCTTAATTGTTTAATAATGACGTTATTGCTATTACTCATTTAAGGGCGTTATATTGTTTAGGTTTGGTAAACGCACTAAGGAGTAGGGAATAAATAATAAAAAAAAAATATATATATATATATATGTATACAAATATGTGTTTGATTTTGGAACTTTGTCGTACATATTATTTACAAAAATACAACACAAATGGCAAAAAAAAAATTGGGTACATAAATTAGCAAAAGAAATGCTTCAAGGTCATTGAAAAAATGATAGTTAGAACCATGTCCACTTGAGGTAACGATAATTCATTTCTTACAAATTTACATCGTAATTGGATTCAACACTCGGCCTTTAGATCTTGTAGAAATTTGCTCTTAAAAGTTTTGTAATCCTCGGAACTTGTAAAGAGTAAACTTTTCCTTCTTTTCACTTAATGAACACAATTCACTTAACTCTTTTGCAACAAATTATTATAACATCAGCTTGCTCCATTTTAATTGCAGAATAATAATTACTAAGGCGTAAAAATGGAGGGAAATAATAGTACAGATTTATGAGAAAAGGGATTTAATAAAATTTTAAATAATTTTCTGCCAAAAATATTATATTATGGGTAGGCATTTTATGGCTTCTGCAAACGAAAACTTACAATTTTGGACATCAGGCAGACAGATGGAATCACAACCGAAACTAGTAATATTAATAAAAAAAAACATTACAAATCGTAAAATTATAGCTTAGGTCAACCATCATAGAAAGTAACTATCTTGATAAGTAGACAGATGTATGTTTTTGGTCGCGTTGATAAATTTGAATTTAGTGATATGAAAAAAAAATCTTGAAAGTTTTAATGGATATCAGGGATTTTTTTTGTGCATTGCTCCACACAGGATACGTCATCTTTGGGGATGCATTGTAGAGGATCATTTCAGGGAAAGAAAGGGGAGGAGGTTCTGGGAAGGAAAAAGGTATGACGAGTTGTTAGGAATCTGAGGGTCCAGGAGTGATGGACGTATGAATCTATCCCTCCCACTGCGGTGCAAGGCAATGTGAGCGATCCGGCCTGCCACGCAGTTGTTGGCCAGACACATTCGCCGACGGACAAACCTCACCCCATAAAACCGGGAACCCCCATGTTAAATCACCAAACGTAGTGAACCACTATGACAAATGACCCATGGCAGAGGTGTTGGTTATCCAATGCACGGTTCACGGGACGGCGATACCAAATCTGTCTCCCAATTTTTTACTATCTTATTATCTATATTAAATATATGCAAGTGTATTTCGTTACCTACCAAACAAAGCGAAATAGCTCTGTTCAAATTCAAAGTATTTTAATAATTTAAGACGAATTTCCCTGATGACGTGAAATACAGTTTCCAGAACTGAACATTCCAGGCTGGCGGTTAGTTTAGTCGAGCGGTGACAGATGGCACTTTGTTGTGGATTTGTTTGGCGCCCGCCCTAGAATGCCGCCTTGAGCGAAGAGGCCGGGCGGGAGGTGAGGGCGGAAGGAATTCACTCGAGATAAAAAAAAAACATCTAAATTCTTCTCTCTTCCATAACAACTATATTGAGAGGATTAAATGAAGTGGAAAAGGTAAAATGAAACGTTTTGGAGTGGTTTTAACATTTTTAATACCAGGTCTCACATCACATAACCGTATTTTCTATTTGGCAAATAAGAAGTAGTTTTAGAAAACTATCACGCCATTTTATATGTACACTAAATAACGAACTTGTAGCGCCTTCCAGAGTGGTAGATACTCTCAGTATCACCCTGGTAAAATAACACCATTCAGAATAGAAAAGTTACACGATATGGCTTTAGCCGTGCTTTGTAACTAGATCTGAAAGCCAAGTACTTCCCCACCTCCCTCAGTTCCATCTCTTTCTCCTCCCAACACCATCCAGTCTCACAACATACCCTTTTGGGGATGTCATAGTCTCACTGGCTCCGGTTAGCAGCTCGTCGCCTCGGTATTTGTTTGTTCAATAGACCATTTTAGTTTTTGTTCAATCTCCACTTTAAAATTAAAAATAAAGTATAAAAAGTGATAGTTAATCACTTTTAAGAATTATTTAAACTAATGAGATCTTGACCTTAACGAAAATAGCTTTATCTTGAACACTTATCATAATGTTTCATTGAAATAATGAAAGAAAACCTTCTCCTCTTGTAATTTTTTTAATGGTCTATTGAACAAATAAGAACTAAGGTGACGAGCTGTAACTCTTGTGCTATATTCACACAAAAAAACCCACGCTCACTCTAAATGTACAAGTTTTATGCATAATTTAATCAAATACGAAGAGTTAATAGCTGAAGAAAGTTATTCATTTAATGATGCTATTTAATTTAAGGTCTGAACTAAATAGTAATTAAATATTAAATTTTTTTGCTCAATAATGCCAGCAACTAATATTGTCAATATAACTAACTTCTTACCTGTAGAAAGGGCACAAAGGTTGATTTGGAAAGTCATCCTATGAAAACCTATATTTCCATATTTACTGCTATTTAACTTTTTTAGGGTTGTTCGCTAACTAAAATCTTAAAAAATAACCCATTGTTAAAAACTCACAAAGATCATTTCAATTCAACAATAGCATTAATAAACTAAGATCAAGATGACGTGGCTACTTAGAAATCCCTAAATTTAAAGCGGGTGCTTCTCAATACCATGAAGCTTATCAAGGTACAATTTTAAATGCCCTCCCGTTTAAAATCAAATCTAAAAAAATAAAACTTTTAAATTTGTTTATAAATATGTACGTACTTTAAATGATAATAATAAAAATGTCTGTGTTGATTCATAGGTTTATCAATATTCAAATTAATAAATTCCTGAAATAGAACACTATTGATAGATTCCTACTGTACCGTAGTAACCACTTTCTTTCAGTTAATGGAGCGATATCCGTAGATTCCTGTTTTATCATCTTTAACCATTTTCCTTTTGTTTTACGAGACTGAATTTTTTTTCCTTAAATTTTCGAACTAATCGAACAACACCTTGTAACTGAGGCGTACTTCTGTTTTATTATTATAAAGCAAAAGATTCGGAAATAAACGTGATTGACATAACTAAAAGTTCCCAAAAGTTTATTTAATACGCGCCATGTCTTCCTCGAACGACACGAACTTCTTCTACCATTCTCATTCGTGTCATATATTCTCCTTACACTCCTTTCTTAGTTCACATGCGGTACATGTCCAAACCAGTATTTTTCTTAATTTTACCCTTTACGCTTACATCAGCATTGTATTCCTTGCAAGTCTGCGAGATTCCACGATTTTCTGAAGGTAAAAGCTAAAGTTAAAAGTTACGTAAAACAAGCGGTTAATTGATTGAAAAAAAAATTACATTAACAATTACTAACTTTTAATCTTGCAACCATTGAACAGACGGCCATTCAGAAATTTTGGCACCTCAAAATTACAGTAAAAATATTAAATTTTTCATAATAAAATTTTCTGGCATTTTTTGTCTCATGTTTTATGGGCTTAAGGGATGAACTCTAAGGCGTAGGTAGCTCCCAGATTATCTTCTTAAAAACTATTTTAATATTGCCCCTTTTAAGCCGGAAAAGACTTAAAGTCAACTTTTCAAGTTTAAATAATTACTTTATGTACAAATTAAGCTGACTTAATATTTTCACTTAATTATTTACAGGAAACTTACCAAATGAAGTAATGCAAGAGATTAGATTATTTCCCAAAGGAAATGGGGTATATAAACGTAAATTTTAAGCAAATGTTTCAGGTTAAATAAAACGGTATTAACGGATGTCTTCATCGGAAAAAAACAAAAAGTTTTTTTTTTTTTTTTTTACAGTGAATACCGCACAAGAATCTCAACTGCTCCCGTCTGGAGCCAGTGAGACTATGGCATCCCCAATTGGGGTATGTTGTGAGGCTGAAGGTAGTGGGGAGGGGAAGGAGGTGGGGAAGAGGAAGGTTGGGAAGTACCTGGCTATTCAGATCTGGTCACTAAACACGGCTAAAGCCATTTTCAAGCAACGTTTCAATTCTGAATGGTGGTCTTACACCAGGGCGATACTAATAGTATCTTCCACTCTGGAACATGCCGCAAATATACTATATATTATTTTAAATGAATTAATTGTGAAATAACACAAATTAATCAAATAAAATTTATTTGCGCATGCCGGGTTCGAACCCGCGACCTCCGGAATGTGAGTCAAGAGTCTTAGCCACTGGACTACGGAGGTCGTGAAAGTGATACTGAAAAAAAAATGATATTATATTGAAAAAAAATATGATGAAAGGATATTATGATAAAGAATCCCACTATCTATTAAGAGGAAATCTGCCGGTGTTTCGTCCATAAAAACGTATTCCCAAATTCCTCTCCGCATTTTGTTAGTAATGCAATTATGCACTTCTCAAATTTAAAGAACAATATAAGTACCTTGCTGACCAGCACAACTACACTACAAGGACGAAGTCTACTATCTAATAAAAACTACTAAACACTAAATAAGAAACCATAACCATTTTCTTTTACCATGTAAATATTTTTTTCTCGTTTTTCAATCTTTTTACTTTTACTTGATATATTGTGTATGTATAATATGAAACTCGTGGCACTGCACCACCCTCCCCGAGGTCTGGACTAAAGGATAAAAAAATAATAATATGAAACTCGTGGCACTGCACTACCCTCCCCGAGGTCTGGAAAAAAGGATAAAAAATAATAATTTTTATGCTACAAAACTATATGTACAATTGTACAATTGAAATTGAGAACACCATGGAGACACAAAAGTTTAAAAGAGACATCAAATTATGGCTAAGTAAACATGAAGATGAGGAAATAATTAAAATTATGCAGTAAACACAACGCAACCTGCAGACATAAATACTTTTTATTTTATTTATTGTTTATTTTGTGAAAATCAACAAAAGATGAGGCAATCCCGATCAACACCCTTACAACAACGTACAGTCCGCCTCAGAACAAGAACACCTAGTGAGGAGGACTGTGAACAAACTGCTTTACCTTTTCGTTTTTTATATTGTCATTAAATAAAAAATATGTTTTAAATGTTGACCACTAGCGTGTCGGTACGTTTTGCTTTTGTTGATACGTTACTTTTTACAGGAGTTACGACCCTTCAAAAATCGTTAAAATTACCTGGTTCGCAATTTTCCCTTATCCCTGGCCTCCCCTTCCTCGTCCCAATCCAAATACCTGTTTTGCACCCGGTTTTTTTTTACTTAAAATATAATTTTCTACGTAAAAAAAAAAAAATTAAGTAAAAAATTAACGTGGTCTATCCTCTCTGCTTACCCTATAAATTTAAAATAAAAAATATATAAATTTTCTATGTAAAAAAAAAATTAAGAAAAAAAAAACGCGGTCCATCCCCTCTTATCCACTCCATCCCTTCTATAATTACGGTCGTCACCCTCAGTTTAAAAAAACCCGCGTTTTTTTTTAACTTAAAATAAAATTTCAATGTAAAAAAAATATTCTAACTAAAAAAACGCTGTCCATCCTCTCTGCTAACCTCTCTATAATTACGGTCATCACCCTCACACAAACAGACAGAGCAACGAAACGCGTAGGCGACTGAAACGCGGTGGTGTTTGTAAGGTGATTTATGCATAACAATCCCTACCGCATTTCAGTCGGTAGCGCGACTGAAACGCGGTAGTGTTTGTTGGTGATTTACGCATTACAAACCCTACCGCGTTTCAATCGCTAGCGTGACTGAATCGCGGTAGGGATTGTAAATACGCTTCCCGGCTTTTTTTTTTTTTTACAGTGAATACCGCACAAGAATCTCAACTGCTCCCGTCTGGAGCCAGTGAGACTATGGCATCCCCAATTGAAGTATGTGGTGAGGCTGAAGGTAGAGGGGAGGGGAAGGAGGTGGGGAAGAGGAAGGTTGGGAAGTACCTGGCTATTCAGATCTGGTCACTAAACACGGCTAAAGCCATTTTCAAGCAACGTTTCAATTCTGAATGGTGGTCTTACACCAGGGCGATACTGATAGTATCTTCCACTCTGGAACATGCCGCAAATATACTATATATTATTTTAAATTAATTAATTGTGAAATAACACAAATTAATCAAATAAAATTTATTTGCGTATGCCGGGTTCGAACCCGCGACCTCCGGATTGTGTGTCAAGAGTCTTACCCACTGGACTACGGAGGTCGTCGAATTGCAATGCAATGCCAAAATCATTGCAATGCCAAATTTAAAGAAATAAATTGTTTCTTTTTCATATATTATAAACTAGCTTTTTCTTGCGGCTTCGTTCGCATGGTATTAGGGGATTCCCACTCCACCTCCTCCACCTTTTCTCTCCCCACTCCACTCCCCCCATCAACCATCAACCCCCTCTCCCCTCCCCCTCCCGCCACCCCTCCCCCCACTCCTCCCCCCTCCACCTTCCCTCTCCCCACTCCACTCCTCCATCAACCTCCCTCTCCATCCCCCTCCTTCTCCACTGACCCGTCCCCCATCCCATACTCCTCCCCTCTCCACCTCCCCCCACCTTCCTCCACCCCTCCCCATTCCCCTTCCTTCCCTCCCCCCTCTCCCACACCACTCCGCCTCCTCCTCCTTCCCTCTCTCCACTCCACTCCCCCCATCAACCCCCTCCCTCTCTCCCTCCACCCACCTCACCCTTCACCCCCTATCTCTCCACATTCCCTCTCCCCCCCTCCCCTCTCCCCACTCTCACCTCTCGCTTTCTTCATATTCATTCCCGATACATTCGGTTTCAAACTGCTTGCGTGCCACCTATTATAATTTTTTATACAAATTTCATAATGCCAGAACTGAACGGTAGTTTTTTACAATATAACGAACAAAAAAAAAGAAGTATCCAATGTGGTGCAGCCGTTCAGGTTTATGGGCATACATACATTTCGGTGATTCATTTTTAGAGATAGTTATTAAGTACGACGCATACAAAGCACTCTTTTTAGGGTGAATTGTCTAATTAAAAAAAAACATCGTTTCCAAGGCGATAATTAGTTTGCTTTTTTTCTGACGTTTGCAATAAATCGGTTTTGTTAGGGACAGAAAACGTATGATAAATAATTTCAAAACGCCAGAGATTATTCATAACGCCAGAACTTACCGATATATATAGCCTATAGTACTCTCAGATAATGTAGTTTTCTATTAGTGAAAGAATTTTAAAATTCCATTCAGTAGTTTTTGCGTGAAAGAGTAACAAACATACATCCAGACATCCATACATACATACAAACTTTCGCCTTTATAATATTAGTCCATACATCCGTGCAAACTTTCGCCTTTATAATATTAGTCCATACATCCATGCAAACTTTCGCCTTTTTAATATTAATTTTTACATATTTTTTTATTTGATTGTAATTTATTTATTTTATTTATTTAAGAAAATCAACACATTTTTTACATTTATAACTACAATAATATAATAATAAGAACAATCAATCAAATCAGGAAACAATTTAAAATATCTATAATTCTTGATTCGATTCAAATACGTTCATTAATTTAAAGAATTTCGAAAATTGAATTTTTATTTAACAGTCATTGTTTTGCAAAATGTCATTCTCAAATTTTGACAGTTTCGCAAGAGTTTTTGTAATGATTAAAAGCTTTCAGACGTATTGTCATGTGGTTGTTATAATACGAAAATCTTCCCGGGGGTTTAAAAAAGGTGTTTTGAAAGTTTCAAACATTTCCTTTGCCTAATGTAGCAATACATAGACATCTCATATACTTATGTACTTATGTACGCCCAAGCAAGCACATTTTGATTTTAATATATATATATATAGATTATAATAGAATTCTAGCACGAATTGTCGGTACCAAAAATGGTCATTTCCATAAAAGAAGCTCGGGCATAGTACTTTGCTTGCGCAATTTGGGTGACGATTCCCATTTATGAGGTAAACAGGAATTTGCAAAATGCACTAAGAGAATTCTTTTAATATTTTCCCTGAAAACGTTACGGCAGCAAACCTGCCCTAATGGATTTCGAGTTTCTCTGTTTGATATGGAAATTCTTTCAGAATTTTGTCAATAGCTTGACTATTTATGGTTTTATGTTGAAAATTATAACGATCGACTTACACGAACAAGGAAATATTGTTCTAGTTTGCTAATTGATTCTGTTGTGTAACTTGAAACGTGTATTTTATGCTATAATTAAATATAAATTTTGTTAAGATTTTCGGTAATGTCCGACTTGATATGTTTTTCATGGCGTCCATTATATCATCATTTTGTGTTTGAGGGTCTTAAATACTACACGAATTATGTCCTTTTAACATAATACTGGGGAAGATCGTACCAAGTTAGGGCAACAAAGTTTTGACCCTCGAGTCACTCTTTCCGAAGTTCTTACCTAGCCTACTAACTCTTTTACAATCCAAGCGGAAGAAGTACGTCTCGAGTCCCTTGCTAACTGTTCGAACTTTTGTCATTATCCACCCTTCAGGGTACCTACCTTCGACCCAAAACAACAATCTTATTTGCATAGGGACCGTACTAATGATGATTGTATGCTTTATCGTAAGTCATCATCGTCATAATGATTAGTCGTTTTATATTCTTCTTGATAATTGGTATTGTATTTTGGGCGATTATACGTATTGGTATGGGGCTTACAAAAAAAGTAACACATTCGGTGACTTTGTCACAGGGTTAAAGGCCCATTAATCAGCGACCGAGAATTCAAATTTAAAAAGATGGTCTTGCGATCGCACCCTTGCAACTGTACAGGGCAGTTCTGAAGAAAAAGATTGATTATTTTCCGTACCAGCATTTTTAACTAATAACTCATTATCGACTTTATTTCATTTGAAATTTGCTATAATTTTTACCTACATTTAAGTTAACAAAAAAATGCTCTAACGCATGATGATAAAATTATTAAACGTTTGTATTATTTTTGGATCGAAGTATTAATAATTTTTCAATGATAATGCAAAATAAGTGTAAAACAAATCTGAAATGTTAGTTTTTAAGACCGTGAATAAAAAGACAATAAAATATTTTCGTTACAAAACACGTGCACCGATTTCTATTTAATGGTTTTATTTGAATTAAAATTAAATTCTGACAATAAATATATTTATTTATTTTACAGTATGATTTGAAATGTGTATTTTATAATACAACTATTTTTTGAAAATTTAACAAATCTGCCAACGACCAGCGCTATAACCCTTTCATAATAAAAATAAACGTACCTTTTCAAAATTTAAAGCACATCTTTACTAGATAAAACAACAATCTTAAGAAATAAATTTATATTTTTTTTGGAGAAAAGAGTCGATATAACTTTGTTTTAAAAATAACATATTTCCGGTTGTCTGATAAAAATAGTTTTTCGATACCTCTAAAAATGACGAAATACTTAGCTTCTGGAGTGATGGGTAAAACAAATGCCAAATACAATTCACAATATGAAGAGCAGTAATGAGTAATGGCTAGAGACACTGATTCATAGCATTAATTTTTATGAAATGTAGTATTAATTATTGAAAAAATAGCTTTTATAGCTTTAATTTAGCGTTTTCATAGCGTTTATAGCTAAATAGGATAACGCCAAGGAATGGGAGGCGGCGAGAAGAGAAAAACAATTAATTTAGTAAAATCACTTGAAACTTGTTTATTGTATTATTGATTGAAACTCAACATGGCACATGTTTCTACAGTAAAGTGTCATGTTCATTCTAATTCTGTCAATACAAGATTATAGCGACTAAAAAATCTTTCTGCGTCAACACTATTCACAGGGGACAATTTTTACAGCTAGCTGAATTATGTCTACAGTGACTCCATCCCTCACTTGTTTTACAAGCTGTCATTGAAAATAGCTGTTACCTTCCAGGAATTTACTGTCATCAACAGATTTGAATGTTGGTGCAAGCCTACTTTTACTTTCTAAAAGAATAGTGTCCGATCGCTGGACATTCTGATCTACAATCGCAGGATTGAACATTTTACCTGTGTGCTCAAGAAATAGATTAGTGCTGTTGTCCTGATGATTCAGCATATGAGATGCCAGTTTCACAGAACTCTTCTGACATCTCTCTTATTTGGATTAAGACAACCTGGTTATTTACCTCCTGCACAACCTTTACGATTTTGGTAGGGAAAACACCATCACTCAATTTTTTCAAGTAAAAAAATTTCGCTACTATTTCGCGTTTTAACGTATTTATCGCTAAAAACACCATTAATCACTTTAATTCGCGAAAATGTCGTAAATGCTATGAATCAGTGTCTCTAGTAATGGCTCAATAGCCATCGCGACATACGTTTATCGGCCGTGATTCTCCTAAAATATCAATTTCTTGCAGGCATAACACATCTTTGGTTCTATTCCAAACCTTTTTTTCCAAAAAAGTATATATACCTACTTATGAAGCAATAGACTAAAACAGACGTACAAACAAACTCTAATTGCTGGATCCATACCTAAATACTCACCATAAAGCTGCACAAAAATTTCTTAAATTTTTATTAGAACAAATCCTTTTTTATAACCTTTGAAGGTTATTAACATCAACATAATATACTTACTACACTAATAATTTAAATGAAAATATAAAAGAGAACAATACACAGAAAAATAAAAAGATAACGGTCGCAACTGGGATACGAACCCAGAACCTCTCCTCTCACCGGGATGAACGCCTTATCCAATTAGGCCACTGCCACCTCTTATTAAACCCTCATATTTTCCGGCATTCTTATATTTCAGAACCGCCATTCTCATATTTCAAATTTCAGAATTAACAATATTATCTTCGACTGTTTTTTTTTCTATTTTATTGGAAATTACCTTTTTCACTGGAAACAATCGTTCGAAGAACTGGTTTGTAACCTAGTTAGCGTCTCGGATAAATATATATTTATATGTAACACCTATTGACTTTAATGCAAAAATCTAAATGAATATTCAATTTGTATTAGAACAACGACCGTAATCTTTTTATTTTTCCACATCTTGTTCTCTTTTATATTTTCGTTTGGATTATTAGTGTTATCTTCTTCTTCAATGATATATTACATTGAAAATATCTTCTTTATGTACATTTTTGTCTTATTTTTTGGTCATTGCTCTATTCATGACATGTGCTTAGCTTACACAGTGATCTATGTTTTTTTTTCCATTCCTGTAAAGTCATATTTTTTTGGACAATTTGTTGTTATATTAAATAGGCATCTAGGTAAATAATATATGGATGGTCTCACCCTGTCTGCTAGAACTAATTAGGGTAATTTCCATTGTTACGTGCGAGGTAAGAGACGAACGACTGACTGGAATTGCAATAGACACAGACGATGCGGACTTTCAGGGTGGGACAATGGGGACAATTCCCATCAGATATTCCCGAATCCTACCATAAGAAAAAAAGTGTCTTCACCAAAATAAATTAATTCTTTAAATATAAAAACAATGAACACTTACAAAAACATAATATAAAAAAATATTCAAGCTCAAATTTTGATGAGATACCAAGACGACAGGGGACCGCTTCGCGCCTTGTTTTGGAACATAGCGTTCTGGCGCGTCGCAAATCGGCAGAGTCCTTTGATGGTATTGCGGGCAGAACCCAGCGCACACATGGGAGATATTCCGAGCATTTGAGAACATTTCTTGATTTCTTTCTTGATTCTAGGCAATCTGCGAAACCGCGAATGCAAACTTGTATGTGGATTCGTAATACGAATATATAGCTTGGGGACAAACCATTTCATCCCCTCATGACAAATATTATGGGACCGTTTGTTTTAGTCTAAGGAAGTTACGTAGATCCGGGCGGCAATCGCGCTTGGGAGATATCTTTTGACTTTTATAAGAAATATTTTTATTTTTAAAAATTCTAATTCATCTTTATTAATTTTAAAATTACAATTTATGATGTCCTATGCCTGTCTTAATAGGAAAACCTGTGTTGAGAGCTGGCGTTTTAAAATATATGCAGTTGATAATAAAAAGAATAGCACGTACAACCAAAATACAAATAATAACACAATAAACTAAGTACCAGTAATGCTTAGGACACATCGAGACAATTGACCTCAGCGATGATCCAGATATTGAGCGACAGAGAAGATCACTGTGCATTAGGGCAAATATGATTTCTCGAAGATTTAACAGGTGTAGCCCAGATGCAAAAAGGCAATTTTTTAACACGTACTGCACGAGTCTATATACCTCGTAGCTGTGGACCAACTTCAACAAAGCATCACTAAAATAAATGGAAGTACAGTACAACAATTCATACAGAATGCTTTTTGGATTGTCCTGGTACTGCAATGCCACCGAGATATTTGAAGAAAGGCTCGTTCCGAGATTCCGAGCTCTAATAAAAAATCGGATCACCAACTACAGAATACGACGAAAACACTCTTGTAAGGGCAGCATTCAGCTTCTGGTAGGATCCCATTTACAAGAGATAGAGTTTAAGTAAAAAGTTTACGTTTTCAAATTTTCTTTCTTTTGTTAGTGTATTATTATTATCATTTTATTTTGTTTTCTTTTACCATTTCTTTAACATTTGTAGATAGATGTATTATCTTGAAATATTTTAATTTTTTTTATTTCGATATATTATATGTATAATATAGAACCCCGAGATCTGGAATAAACAATAATTAAATATAAAAAAGTAAATAATACATTTGAAGTAATAGACAATTATAATAGTAATATACCCATAATAGTAATATACCCATTCTTATAAGTTGGTTTTGATAATATCTTTGAGGTTGTGTCTGTTTTGTGGTTGTGAGCCGTCACTGAAAACCGAACCAAAGGCGCATTAGATATGCTCTTGGTTTACTCTCCAGCAGCTTGGGCTGGTAAATAATTGGTCTTGTTGTTTACTGCACGGGGGAAGACAGAGTCAATAAGACGATGTACGTAGCCAAGACGTGGTACCATGGTACTTAGCCATAAGTCTAGGAATACTAATGGACTGCTTCATGGTCAATGCATGGACCGAACTGCCTAGGTTGGGAATTACACGTTCTCTTTAACCTTTCCGTTGCCAATAGGTGCACCCAAAATCTTTAAAACTACTATTATCATTTAATTAAAAATAGAGACCTTAAACAAAAGATGGAATGGAAGGGTAAATATAGGTAAATCATTTAATGGAGGACTGAACGCTGTTGGCGCTCACAAAAAATGCCCAACAGAAGCGTAGCCAGTTGTACACAATGGAGTGTTGGTAAATCCTCTCTGCAAAATGGCGCGATGGTTTGTGATTTAGCTACAGACTTTGGTATTTTTGGTTTTCTTACAAAACCAATACAAATAATCTACCATAAAAAAATAAGTCAAATTACTAGATTAACCGAAATATTTTTTTTTTTATAAATAATCGTGCGTAGGTATCGTCCCTGGCCAAAAATAATATTTCTCACAGTTAATTGCCCTATTATACGCGCATAGTAACTGACTCGCGGCTGATTCGCGCTATCTCAGTCACTCGCGTTATTACCAAAGCTTCGTGAGAGGATCGGGTAACGCAACCATCGTCCAACACCGCCCGCCAAACGTCAGCCAAAACTAGCCGTTGACCAGAGTCCACGTTTTTTTTGGAATGAAGGCTTTTTTTAAAAAATAAAATTGACTATATTATCATAATTATTTCACAAAAAAAACATAAAATCAAATCGTAAGGATAATTTTTATAAAGTTTTGTGAAAAAAAATGGCATTAAAATGATAAAATGCTTGGGGTAACAGAGTTATCTCTCACGACAACATAAGTTTTTTTAGCATCATGTCTTGCCAACGGTTAATGGGTAGCATTTCCGAAGAGACCAAATACCGTATACTGTAAATTTGAAATAAAAATTACCTGCTTTTGCTAATTTAATTACTTTTATTCTGTCTTTCTCTAATTTAATGCCATGAAATAAATAACTTAGGAGGCGGGATGAGTAACGCTGCCTCGGGAACCATTTAATCTTTGCCATGGTTTGCTGATGCATGATATATGCCTGGATGATGAATAGATGGGCGAGACAGTGCTCTCGGCCGAGTGTTCGGTACGTGTAAACACGTCACCGAGTGCTCGGCCTAGCGCTCGGCCAAGTTAAAGGGCGAGACAGTCACTCGGACCCTGTTCTTACTTTTTTCCTAACTCCTGGTGGTCCGGGAACTCTCCCTGGCCTGCTTCGTGAAATGAGGAAACTGTCGCTTCAAGAGTGGCAGCTGCGTTGGGATAGGTCAAATTTGGGGAGATGGACTTTCTCCTTCTTCCCATCAGTTAAATTCAGAATGGAAGGGGCCTTTTTACTACTGGACCATCACGTGACTCAATTTTTGTCTGGTCATGGGAAATTCAGGGGGAGACTTCATACTCTCTCCCTGTCCCCACATTCCAACTGTGCGTGCGGTTGCACCAACCAGTCGGCCGAGCACATTCTGTGGCATTGTGAGATAATGATGGATGCTAGAGAGGAAATGCTTGATGGTTTAGACGTTCCTATTAGACCAGTATGGAATACTGATCTAGTATCGAATAAGGTGAATTTCGAGTGCTTGCGTAAGTTTGCAAGGATTTGGGTTGAAAGATGGCCTGCTCTTAGAGTTGCTGACTAGCTGAATTTAGGTCATCAGGTGTACTTGTTCCTGTAATTCCACGGACTACGATCTGATCTTTCTCTTAAACTATTGCTTGGATGTACATATTTCTTCTACCTTTTTTTCTTTCTTTTCCTTTTTTTATGGCTATATGAACATGCAAATTCTTTTTTTGTAGATATACAGCTGAAGTCCGGATATACACCATGCAGCATTGCATCTTTGCCAACTTTAATTTATTATACACTTTTTTTTTTTTTTTACACATTTTCTATATACATCTGACTTATATGTTTATGCTCTTTCTTCGTACCAGTTGCTATGCTTTTGCATTTATCTTTACAGATTCATATCTTGGTGTTGAATACTCCATTATTAAGTTTTCCTTTGTTTTCCTTGATCTTTTTTTTCTTATCTCTCAATGTACATATGTAACCTTACCTAATGACTTTTTTCCTTTTGTCTTATATCATGAACTTAGCTTTTCAGATGTAATACCGTTATATTACTATATTGTTATATTGTGATATTTGTTAGTTTGTTTCAATTGTTATATTCTTTCTTTTGGAGGTTGGATAGAAACTCCGTTGTTTGTTGTGTAATGTCCTTTTCCCCATCAAGGGGCTTAGACTTTGGGCCTTGTCCCTATTAACTTACCTATAGGTCTACCTTTTCGTAATGTACTATTGTTATCTCCCTCTACTGCCTGCGCCCCCCCCCCCCTGACATGATAAGGTTGGCGGAAAGATTGAGCTTATCCAGAGGTTTGAACGTCCCTCCTCCAGCTACCCGACGCTTTTCTCCCTAGGGTCTTCCAATCGTAGTCCAATTACTTCTTCTAGGCACCACCGGCTAGCTGGCTAAAGGACGACTCCACTGGGTCCGTGACGTTGGACCAATAACCTTATACATTCTCTGGGGGGACTGCCGGGCAAACGACGGTCATGACGGTTATCCTTCATTTTTTACCTTTTAAAATGTTATATGTCTTATTTACTAAACTTATTGTTTTTTTTTCTTCTCTTTATACGCAGATGCCTGCAGTCTCGGAGTGTGTGGTCTCCCTCTGTTTATTTTTCATATATATTCTGTTTCTCTCTGTATTATATTTTCCTGTTTACTAACACCAGTAGTATTAGTTTTTTTTTTTACTATTAGAGCTTAGACTGTAGGTAATCCTACATTTCCGCCAACTAACAAAGTATGTAGGGACATTGAAGGTCTAGATTCGTTTTACTAAATGTAGAGTCGTTCAAATAAAAAATAGATTCTTGCGAGAGCTCAGAGGGGGCGACCATAAGTCGCCTATACCGGGGCGGGACATTGGAGGAGACCCACCACTTTCCCACGGCTGTGTGAGGAAACTGATTGTTTAACCTCCTTAGCCGCACACGTCAGGACTCTAATTTTTTGTAAAAAGGAAGCTACATTTATTTTTGAAACGAATCTAGACCCTCCAGACCGGGGCGGGACAGTGGTGGGTACTTCAATGTTCTACTTACTAGGTTTGACTTGCGTCACCCCATAAAAGGGTGGGATAGACCCTGTCCGTGCATACAGCCAGGCGAACACACACCGAAGCGGTTTTCTCACGATCCTTCCGCACCTCCCCCAAAGACATGCATAGGCCTGAGGAATAGCCGCGCGGTCTCAACGTCCTTCCGCCCCCCCTCCGACAACCTGACGCCCATTTTTTTCCCAGAGTCTTCTAATACTTTCTCTTCTTTCCCATTTTCGAGACAAAATCGGGGAGCCGGCTAAAGGGTGCGGACTCCGGCTTTCGTCTGCTGTTGGGCCGATAGCCATGCACATTGTCATTGGGACTGCCTGGTGGTTTGTGGAATACCTTCTCTGAATATTTTCTTTGTGTGCATTTTATTTTCTCTCTGTTATTATTGTAAATACTTGCATTATATTATTACTGTTATTTTTTTTAGTTATTTCTCTTATTCCAGGCTTCCTCAATCGGGCACAGCTCTTATTTTTCTTTTTATTTACTAAAATTTTTATCTGTATATATTTTTCTCTATAGATTTCAGAAGAATTATTCCACGGGCTGCCTTGCCTGCATTTATTATTCTTTAGTATCATGTTAATGTAAGTATTTGCATACTGCTTTCTAACCCCGTATGCATGAATATTAGAGTGTCTAGAGTTGATCAAATAAATATAGTTTCATTCAATAAAATAGTCTTGTAGTGTGCGGTGAAGGAGGAAACCATATGTTTCCTTATAACGCTCTTGGGAAAGTGGTGGGGTCCCCTCCAATGTTCTACTTACTAGGCCGAGTGCCCATCCCAGGGCTTCCCTGCACTGCCCATTTTGCCTACTCGGCAGGTATAAACATGCACTCGGTGCCACTCGGCGCCACTCGGCACACTGACGTCGCTCGCATCACTTTGCTAAATTATCTTTTTGCGATCCATTTTGTCTCGCTAGTCCGCAGCGTCGCAACTGAACTGACTGACTCGGTGCCAAATTAAAAAAAAAAAATACCTGTAAACACCTCAATCTTCCAATTTTCTCGGCCTAGTATAATTATACTGTCTCACCCAGGCATTAGCAGGGGTTCTTTTGTAGGGATGAGGTTTATCCGTGATTTATAAGTGAGGTTTGTGGGTCTCGGCGGCAAACTTTTTTTTACACTAATTCCACATAGGGGGTCCTGGGTAAAATATTTCCCCTCGGGGTCCGGGTTGTCTTTGGGGATGCTGTGTGGAAAGTATTTTTAGGAAATGAAGTACAGGAAGTTCTGGGGAGGAAAAAGATATGAGGGGTGGAAAGGTATCCAGGAGTAACGGACGTATAACGGTGACAGTGTATCCAGGAGTAACGGACGTATAACGGTGACAGTGTATCCAGGAGTAACGGACGTATAACGGTGACAGTGTATCCAGGAGTAACGGACGTATAACGGTGACAGTGTATCCAGGAGTAACGGACGTATAACGGTGACAGTGTATCCAGGAGTAACGGACGTATAACGGTGACAGTGTATCCAGGAGTAACGGACGTATGATTCCAACCCCTACCGTAGGGGTGCAAGGCGATGTTCTGAGAGAGTCCTGCTGGAGTGATCAAAAGGGCTCTATCAGTCTCCAGTACAAACATCACCACATAAACCCGGGCACCCCTGTTAAGTTATCAAACGTAGCCAACTACTTGGGTAGAGATATTGTTAACCAAAAATCTCTGTGGTAGAGATATTTGTTAACCAAAAAAACGTTTCCTGGGTACCCATACCGCCTCCCCATTGAAATTTACTGCAAATTTTGTAAAAAAAAAATTCTACCCATCAACTGCATAGTGGGCTAGATTGAGGGAGACCCTTTTACCTCTCCAGCTAGACTCCAGATTGATTCATACGTCACTCCTGAATACAATGATCTCCAGATTTCTATACAGCCCTCATACTTTTATCTTCTTCAGAACTTCCTCTCCTTCATTTTCTTGGAAAGATCTTCCAATCAGCATCCCCAAATGTGTCACAGGCCCTGAGGGCATATTTTCAGTCGGGCTTTTCATGTGGAGTTAATATAAGTGCACGTTAAAACGTGCACTTCAAGTTAGCTAAGCTAAAATGTTAAAAAATGAAAACGAAAACGAGACAAGAAATAGTTTTCTTTTAAAACCGAATTACAGAATTCCATAGAAAAAATTAACGTGGAACTCGACGTTTCACTTTTTAATTCAAAGATAACTGAGTTTTAACGAATGCAGACCTTTGCAATTCAAATTACAATAATTAGAATGGCTTTCATAAATGTCAACCCATTTTAAACTTTATATCAACTTTTTTCATTTTATGCAGCGAATGGTGCTCGGTACAAAATAGAATAACGAGGCGTTTTTTTAATGAAGTAAACCAAAGGACTTTTACACTATTTGAATATTCTGTTTCATTTAGAAAAATATAAATGGCGGGTTGTCAGGGAAATAAGTTTATTAACATCAGGAATCGAGAACCCTATAGACAGAAACAGCTAAGGAGTTACTGAAAAATGGGTACATATATTTGATAACATAATATGTACCGATTTAAATGCAGACATCATCAATCATCATCATCAATCAAACAGTATTAATAGACTAGCATCTGCGTGGTTGAATTTCAGAACCCAGCCACGAGTGCAAGTCGGACGCCACGCTTAACAGCCGCGCCTCAAATAACATCTGTGTACGTAGAATTTCACACAAAGCTACTGTTATAATTCAGTTTCAAATTTTAAAAAAATCGACACAAGATGTCACTACTTCCGTTAGCAGCTCGCATAGGATGTTTCCCCCCTAGGTATAAGTGCAACGGATTTATATACTTTAATATTTTTAAGAATCCTTCCGGAAAAAGCCGCCCGCAGGGCCTAGCAGTAAAAACATGCGGAGCGGGTTTTTAACTGCTAGTGCTAATAAATTGTTCATATCTTTAGCAACGCTATTGACAAAGACTGTCTTCTAGAAAACGTAAATTTCCACTGTCCAGTAAGTAATACACACTCAAACCAATTATTCAATTCAAACAATCAATACAATTTGGGAGGCGGGTATGGGCACCCCTAGTCCGTGAACCATTTACTGGATAACCAATACCTCTGCTATAGGTCACTCTAAGTAATTCAGTAGTTGGTGGCTTAGCAGGGGTGCCCGAGTTCATGCAGTGAGATTTGTCTGAAACTTGGCGGTAGACAAGGGCGGATTTAGGGGGGGGGGGTATTTTTGTGTACTGTGGGGATTCCATCACAGTACATACTTAGAAGCAAAAACTGTCTTTATTAAACATTTTATTTTTCTATTGTTTTGACACTTTCATAAACCTTCCTATAAATATTTGATGACCCGACAATTCGTCCTGCGACAATTCATCCGGCGACAGTTCATCCTGCGATAGTTCATCCGGCCGACAGTTCATCCTGCCGACAGTTCACCCTGCCGACAGTTCATCCCGCCGACAATTCATCCGGCGACAATTCATCCTGCCTGATCATTTAGAAGATTTTTACTAAGAAGTATGCAAAGAGGATATACGGCCGTACAACCAAAATCGAAATACTTATATCTGAAGGCATCTTGAGTGGAAATCCGCTGTAAAAATATTTTTACTAAATAGGTTAGGTAAGGTTAGGTTAGGTTAGGTTAGGTTAGGTTAGGTTAGGTTAGGTTAGGTTAGGTTGTACGGCCGTATATCCTCTTTACATACTTACTTGAAGAAAAAATCTTCTAAATGATCAGGCAGGATGAATTGTCGCCGGATGAATTGTCGGCGGGATGAACTGTCGGCAGGATGAACTGTCGGCAAGATGAACTGTCGGCCGGATGAACTGTCGCAGGATGAACTGTCGCCGGATGAATTGTCGCAGGATGAACTGTCATGGAACCAAATACTTAAACTTGTCGAAATAAACCTGAAGTATGATACTTCAAATTTATTTCTAACAGTTTTTGTTGATTTTTTACCCATCCGCCCCTTATGCCCCCCCCCCCAAAAAAAATCCTAACAGTAATTGTTGATTTTTTTACCCATCCGCCCCTTATGCCCCCCAAAAAAATCCTAACAGTAATTGTTGATTTTTTTTCCCGTCCGCCCCTTGTGTCCCCCCAGAAAAAAATACTGGATCCGCCCTTGGCGGCAGATGCATCTGTCCACCTACTGCGTGGCGGGCCGAATGGAGAGAGGGTTGAGGAAGGCCTTTTGACCTCTACAGTCGGACTCTCTTGACCCATCGCCTTGCATCGCAGTTGGAGAGATGTATTCGACATCTGTCACTCCTGGACACACTGACATCCAGATTACTACCCACCCCTCGCACCTCTTTCGTTCGCAGATCTTCCTCTTCGTAGATCGTCTTCTTCTATAAAAGGACACTCCACACAGCATCCCCTAAGACGACAAAGTCCCTAAGGGAAATTGTATTCTTAAAGGTCTCCTGTGCGGAGCTAAAAGTAAGGTCAAATACGACCCATGCAACATTCATTTATCAGATAAACATTTTTTTTTTACATGAGCTCCACACAGGAGGCCCTGAGGAAAATAATTTCCCTCAGGGCCTATGTCATCTTTGGGGATGCTGTGTGGAGGGTTTTTTAGGAAAGGAAGGAGAGGAGAGTTCTGGGAAGGAAAAGGGTTTAAGGGGTGGGTAGGAATCTGGGGTTCAGTATGTCCTGATCATCCGCCTCCAAGACCTAGACAAACCTCACCCCATGAATCCGGGCACCCCTGCTAAATCACCAAACGTAGCGAATCACTTGGGGTGACCTATGGCAGAGGTGTTGATTATCCAATAAAGGTTCCCAGGGTGGCGGTACCCATTCCCGCTTCCCAAATATTGAACATACCCTAACATGCACAAAACACAAAAACATCTTTTCAGCTGTTGGTTAAATGACAACTCAGAATCATGCAATTTCAACACGCTTTGAAAAGTCATTAAATGTTATAAAAAAATGAAAACAGCCCATGACCTAACCTAATGTGACCAATTTAACCAATTTTTTATATATTTTTTCGTCACTTTTTATATATTTTCAAAGGAGGTGTTGCAGTTACATGATTCTGAGTTGTCCGGACACCATACAACGCTTACACCTACAAGCTTGACCTTACAAGGTCAATTAAATTTATTTAGTTCATACGAGAGATTTCAAAAAGAGAGTATGAAAACAGTGTGCAACATAATTGTGAATGATGAATTCTTGGAACAGGTGGATCAGTTTTTGTACTTAGGAAGTATGTTTACGAGAGATGGGAAAGCTGCTACAGATATCGACAGAAGGGTAAACGTAAAAAGGGCAATTCCGTTAATGGAGGAACGAAAGCCATTGGCGCCAACAAAAAACTGTCCAAAGAAGCGAAGTTAGTCGTCCATCATGGAGTGCTGGTATCTACCCTGATGTATGGCAGTGAGGCATGGAACTGGCAGAGGAAGGATAAAAGTACACTGAATGCTGTAAAAATGAGATCACTGAGCCGTGTGTGTGGTAAAACCATGTACGATCATGTGAGAAATGTGGAGATCTGCAAGGCTGAGTAAGCGTATGAGTAAGATTAAGAAAGGGACGCTCAGATGGTTTGGGCATGTAGAGCGAATGAACGAGGAAAGGAGTGTAAGTAGAATATACGAGGCAAATGTTAATGTTAGAAGAAGTCGGGGACGCCCGAGGAAGGCATGGCACGTCCAAGAGAATCAGATACTTGAGTCGGGCCATGTGAAGAGTCGGAATAATAGAAGAGCATGTATGAGATGATGTATGAATGTGAACGAAGCAAGGAGTGTGTGCTAAGATCGAGTTAATTGACGGTCCGTCCTCTCTGCCTACCCCTGCAGGAAACGGCGTGATGGTTAAGTTAGTTAGTTCATAAGAGAAAATATCAAAAGGTAAATTACGAGCTCCCTTCGTCTGCTACGTCTGAGATGAGAACGGTTCTTAATAATTAACTTTTGAATGTGTTAGTAAAAGTAATAAAAATAAAAAAAGCGTACTGAGAGATAAACAGAAATTTTGAAATCAAGAATTAAACGCTCATGAATTGTGATTGACCGATAATTAGAACAATTTATATAGTACTAGCTGGTCCCGGCATGCGTTGCTCTGCCATTTAATAAAGAAATTGTTTCTCCCTGAGTGTCCTTTCCCATTCGTCCCGTTCCCGTTCCGCCTCCCCTTCGTCTCCTGCGTCCTCTTCCCCTCTCGCGTTCCCACTCCGTCACCTCCCCCTCTCCCCTCCCCCCCTCCCCCCTCCCCCCCTCCCCCTACCCTCTCCCCCCCATCCCTCCTCACCCCTCCCTCCCCCCATCCCCTCCTTCCTCCTCACCCCATCTCTCCCTCCCTCCCGCTTTCCATAGCAATAGCCGCTTCCTCGCGTGCCGCCAATAGCAATTTTTTTATACAAATTTTATAATTCCAGAGCTCACCAGAAGTTTTATAAAAACCTTGTCCTGACAATAACGAACACACAAAAAAAAATCATTTTCCAATTTGGTGAAGTCGTTCGAAAGTTATGCGCTTAGCAACACATTCAGCGATTCATTTTTATATATAAAAATAATAATAAAAGTTTTATAAAAAATTGCTTTTATTTTCACTTCCATCACAAATAATTGCTCACATTTACATGTTTCGATAGATAAGATATTTAGGTTAATATCACAATTTTCGATGAAATTCGAAATTTTATTGAAATGAAATTGATGTTTTGTGTCATTATTTAGGTCACATTAATATGAACAACCCCGTATTTTGCATCAGAATATATGTGACAACTCGCATGTGACTAAATACTCCACAAACAATTAAATTTCATCGCTGATAATTGCTGAAATGTCGATTATTATAATTAAACAATATTCAAATGTACTTTTAACGTAACGTTTGATGGAAAAGGTTTTGGCAATATTCAGTTAAGGGCATATTTTAATATAATTAGGGATTTTAATTAAAGATGACGAAATTAAATCGGAACAAATGATTATTTTAAGATCATAAAAGAAATTTTGTATCAGCTGACAATATAACAGGGTGTTCGGCAAGCCTTTACGTCAAACGTAAGGATTACGATAATTGAAATGTTTTATCGTTTAACGAGTAAACACATACTTGCAAATGTAATCTTGCTTTATGTGCATGGTTATAAAGTGATTTTATAAATCATTAAATGACATTAAATTAATCAATCAACATAAATTCAGATTGCTGCTAATAATAGCCTATCATAAAATTGGAGAAACCGTTGATAAACAGATTACTAGAATGGTTCTGTTGTATAAAAAAGAATGTTTTTAAATTGTCAATAAATACTTTCGTTGGTTAAATTTGAATCCACATATCTAATATATAAAATTCTCGTGTCACGGTGTTTGTTACCATACTCCTCCGGCTGGACCAATTTTGATGAAATTTTGTGTGCTTATCTGGTAGGTCTGAGAATCGACCAACATCTATTTTTCATACCCCTAAAAGTAAAGGGTGTTCCACTCCGAAGAAAATTATTTTCCCCATACATTTTGCATGGAACGAATTCTCCTATTTTGAAAGAACTGCAGCAATATTGTAAGGGGTATAATATTGAACTGCGAACCGGGGGAGGGGGTAGGGGGGGGGTGGGGGGGAGGGGGGAGAGGGGGGAGGGAGGAGGGGGGGGGGGGAAGGGGGGGGGGGGGGGGGAGGGGGGGAGGAGGGGGCAGGGGGGAGGGAGGAGGGGGGGGAGGGGGAGGGGGGAAGGGGGAAAGGAACTCAGGAAGGGGGGTTAGCGGGACGGGGGAAGGGGAGAAGTGGAGTGGGGAGAGGGAGAGGGAGAGGGATCGCGAGAGGGGAAAGGATACGCAGGGAGAAACAATTTAGATCAATGTATGGTATACGCAGGGAGAAACAATTTTGATCAATTCAGCTAATAAGTTGACAACAGTTTTTGATTCTGAGGCGGTACGAAGTTCGCCGGATCAGCTAGTTTATTTATAGAATTTGGTTTTTACCCACCGCGAATTTATAGAATTCGGTATTTATCAGACGCGTATTTATAGAATTCGATATGCATTCACCTCATATTTATAGAATTCGGAGACAAGTCGAAAGACCTTTTACGTTCGATAAAGTAAA
The DNA here is from genome assembly GCA_917880885.1 of Limnephilus marmoratus. NCBI lineage: Eukaryota > Metazoa > Arthropoda > Insecta > Trichoptera > Limnephilidae > Limnephilus > Limnephilus marmoratus. The sequence continues at coordinate 17,715,780 of OU862921.1, read as the reverse complement.
ATAAGAGAATATTATGTGTGTACGAAAATGTGAAAATATTATGGTTGTTAAGATGATTGTAGGCATGTTGTTTTACATTAGCTCCACACATAAGGCCCTGAGAAAAAAATCCCTCAGGGCCTATGTCATTTTTGGGCGTACTGTGTGAAGGGTCTTTTTAGGGAAAGAAAGGAGACGAAGTGCTTGAAAGGAAAGTGTAAAAGGAGTGGGTTGGAATCTGGGGGACAATGTGTCTAGGAGTGACGAATAATCTATCCTCCCACTGTGGTGCAAGGCGATGGGTCGAGTCAGTCCGTTTGAGAGAGGTCTATCTTAGGTCTCCTTCAACCAGTCTTAAAACCTAGACAAACCTCATCCCATGAACCCGGGACCAAATGCTAAGTCACCACACGTAGTGAACCACTTGGGGTGACCCATGGCAGGAGTGTTAGTTATACAATAAATGGTTCTGTAGGCGGCGGTACCGATTCCCTTTAAAAATTGAAAATTGTATCGTACTTTGTCCATGTTTTAGGTACATACCAATCGCTGGTAACCTGCGCGTATAAAAGGTCGTCCGCTCATTAAGTTCTTCTTTTCATGATTTGCAATCATGGATGTGTTAAATATATGTCAAAAGTATGTAGGTGTGATGCTCTTATTGATTTATCTTATATCGACCTTGTGATGAATTGCATTAATCAACAGTGAAAATAAGAAAATATCGTAGCTTCCCACTTTAATTCAAAAAGAAAATACCAATTAATTATAAAACAGACACACCTGCGACATCTACCGGATCAAAGTAAATTGAATTCTTGTTGACGATAGGGATCTACAATTAAGTAGATTGAGATGAGTATTAATAAAAAAACCACAGATGGTATTAAAAATCGTCACGAGACAGGGAAAGACCCTTTCTTAGACGCGAAAATAAACACAAAGAATGATTAACCAATCACAAAAGTGGAGGGCGTATTCATATTTTGAACAAAGAGATGGACTTTGAACTAGGCAGTTAACCTGAGATTTATGGAAAAAAAATATCGTCATCAACCGAAAGATCAATACACTATAATGTAAACAGGGTCTCACGCCCGGTGCATTAGATACAATGACCCCAGATTTAAGATAAACAATCAGTGCAATGAAGGTGTTGACGACCGCCGTTAACGAACAAATTAATCCATATTATGTTGGAAAAACTAGGCAAGAAAATAGCTAGAGATTTATGATAAGAGGAAAATTAAAGAAAAGACGTGTAAAACGTAAGAAAAGTTACTGTAGGGTTATTCAGTCGTATAACGAGTACATAGAGGGTCAGGGAGACCAGATTGAAAGGAAAGCGTACATTTTACATTTAAAAGGAAGAAAAACGCTGGAAATTTGGAATGTCACTTTTGTCACGTCAGAAAAAAAACGATTTGAAAAGGAAATCTAATGGAAAAACTGGACGTTTAAACGGAAGTGTTTATTGAACAATATAAGATTTCGACTTAATTTTGCGTTTTCAGACGAGTTTAAATAGATATCGTTATATATTTGGAATAGGGAGGTCATACTGGTTACATTGCGTTAGGTAAATCAAACAAAAAGGAATTGTTTGCCGTCAATTGTTTGACGAAAGTACTATGGAAGATAGGAAAGTTTGATGATAGACGTAAACATTATTTGAGTTGACGACCTCACACGTGATTTTGTTATTTAAACAACCAGAAAACGAACATGGTTTTAGGCGATTAAACCCATTTTAATGGCTTTTTGGACGATAAAAATCATCATTGGTCTTAGGGACAGTTTACTTTAACTAAAAACGATTAGATTTTATTACCCTCGAATAAAAGCTGAGTTATTGATCAACACCTCGGAAACCCAGACATAAACACATGTCAAATTTTAAATTAATGTGGATTTAGGGGAGAAAGGGACGGAATTTGGGGGAAGATCCATATGAAGTAATGAAAATTGACATATATTTAAGGGCCGAAGTGGAAGTTTCTCCTATAAAAAAATGTGAAAAATAACATAAAAAGTAGTAGTATATAGAAAATGAAATTTTCTAAGAGGTGACATACATCGAAGACGAAACGGGGGGTAGTAAAAAAGAAAATAAAAACAATTAAAAGATGATTCCGTAAGGAAAGCTCATGAAAATTCAGAAGTATCGATGAAAACAATAAATTTGTCTTGGAACGTAACTAATCATATAGATGTGGAAAGCAACATAAGGATAAAAGAGGGAATTCGTAGGAAGAGTGTTGTGAATACAAGAAAATTCTAGGGGAAAGGGGAAAATTCAGATATACTACGTAAATAGAGAAAATACGGGTTTTAATGAAAAAATTCATACAAGTAGCAATGAGATAGAGTAGAATTTATAAAAATTGCAACTCAGAATTGCATAGTAAACATTTCGATATGGAGATAATCATGATTTGTGATAGGTACGAAAAAATCGAGACGTAAAAATAGTTATCGAAGACGGACCTTTTACGAATTGAGAAAAAAAATAACAAAAAAATTATGAAATTCAAGCTAATTTCGTATGACCGACAGACAAAGGGATGAGGGGCATTTTGACGTAATATCGCCGGTCCGATCCTGGAAAAATGTTTAAACGAGAGAGGGCATGAAGAAAATCATGAAAGGTGGAGCTAACAGCAGTTAAACAAAAAGGACAGAATCGATATATGAAATCTCGAGTTGTTACAGGTTAAATTCGTGGATCAAAGATAGCTTAGATAGGCCATTCTAATCCTGAGAGGGGTTTAAAAGACAGGACTTAGTGATTTTTGGGGAGTCATCGGGGGTTTTGAAAAGCGGAAGTTTGTGAGACGTGACGTGACGTTTAAAGCGGTTATTAATTGAAAAATTGTCTAAGTGTTAAAAAATTTTATGACTCTGAAATAATTGGAGTCAAGTCAATAGAAGTGATTTCGGACTTAGTATAATCTAGTGTTAGATAAAATGCATTTTAACAGAAAGTTCTAAGTGTCCAAAGTTTGGTATTAAATTCAGTGTAAGAGATTAGTACCATTAATAATAATTAATTAGATTCAGTGAAGTGATTAAATCATAAATTTAAATTGTGTTAGTGAAAAGTGTGGTGTTGTATTTGGCAAATTTAAAAGCAGTGTTTAGTTAAATTTTAGGACTTAATACTTGGAAAAAAAAAACATATCAGTAATAGTTCCTTAAATAAAGTGCAAATCGAACGTAATAATTTATCACAGGATTAATCTAGTTTTAGATAAAGTAATAATAATAAATATGGACTTTAGAATAAATAATACAAATTATTAAGTTGTTGTTAAATGAGATTGTGATAACTTAATAATAATAACTATTTCGGAAAGCTTAAATAAATAGTAAAACGTTATCTTACTACAAAATAAATAAAAAGGGTTCGGTGACAAACAAAAATAAAAATAATAAATTTCTTATTTCGTAAATAATCGTGAAGTGGATGTTGCTTAAAATTTATAATTTAAACGGAATACATTTTGATTGATAAAGATTAATCATCAATTAATTCAGTTTAGAGTCAACGCAATAGTGAAATAATGAATAAAGATGATTAATCTAGGATTAGTTAGACAATAGCTGAATTAGAGAGAAAAAATATAAAAGGTTTGTCGTGTTGAACCCGACAGGAGTGGACCTTTTGGGGTAAGTCCTTAGTCAAATAAAAGAACTTGAAGAGTATCATTGAACATTTGAGAAAAAAAAAATTATGGATTAACTACTCTCCTAGGTAGCTAAAAGGTACATCAAACATTTGAAAAATCACGGGATAGTCAAATAAAAGAACTTGAAGAGTATCATTGAACATTTGAGAAAAATTTTATGGATTAACTACTCTCCTAGGTAGCTAATAGGTACATCAAACATTTGAAAATCACGGGATAGTCAGATAAAAGATTATTGAAGGACTACATGAAAAATTCGGGGAAAATTTATGAAATAATTGTTCTTACAGGTATAAATAATTTACATGAAGCAGTTGAAAAATCACGGGAGAGTAAAAATTTTACCAAAAGTTGAACCTTGGGGGAAAATTTAGAAAACAGTTCAACAATAGGAGGCAGTGGTCGCTCCTTAAAAAAATCAAGGACCATTAACCAAACACATAATAGAGATGGCAATCTCTTAAAGAAAATTGTCAACCAAATCAATCAAAAGCTTGGAATTTTCGGCACTCCAGAACAAACCGAGATAATCGCTTATTATACTAGTATCTATTAATATTTCCCACTTTTAATATGTATATATTCGGTCATCGGTTAAGGTTTTGTGCAGAATTCCTTTCCACGAAATCCGAGCTCGGAATATAAGACTAGCTAGTTTTATATTGTGAGTTATAATCCTACCCAAACGTATGTTTACATATATATCTTTCTATGTACTGTACATTGGATGATGTGGACCCGCTTACAATTAGCGTTTTAGACTCGACAGAGTTACTCTCACATCATTTCTTGTACGTGGAGGGAGGATTCACGACCCGTAACTCTGCAAAACACCGTGAGTATATGATTGCATATAGGACGAAACCGGTTCGCCCTAAGTAAATAGTAGACCTTGGAGGAGTAGGAATTTGGGGGTATCTAGGCTCGGATGACGACCTGAAGGCAGTGCATGATGGCATAAGGAAGGACGGTTAGGACGCGATAACTTAGGTATCAATTAACCGATCCGCGCCAGAAGATTGTGCGAATTTCTAGTTAGAATTTGATCACCTGGTTTACTTGTAGGAGGAAGGCGCCAAATTTTCGGCAGAAAAAGGGTATTCTGAGTTCGTCTAATATGCAATCTATTAATTACATTAACCTACTAAACCCATCTTTATATGTACCTTATAGCAGCTGAATCGGATTGGAGAGATGACAAGCAGATACAAAACAATCATAATCAAATTTACTAACAATTAACCATTTGAGTCATACTTAATTATTTGTTCAATTAAACATGCGTAATTCGATTAGTACAGGTTATTTACGAGTTCGTTAGGATGTAGGAAAACATAATAAGCGACGGAGGAAAGTAAGTTCATTTAGAGAAACTATTTAAAGTTAGATTTGCAAGAGAGAGACCAATACAGTTTGAAACTCAACGCTCTGACTAGAATCAAGAAGTTACCACAAAGAATGAAAGTAATTAAAGTCCCATATCATAAATCAAAAAAATTACACAACGTTTGATGGAGTTTAATTACAACATAAATACGAAAATATTTACGTTCAAGGTCGTAAATAACGTATTAATTAGTTAAGTACATATATCTCTAAAGGTATGTAGTACAAGGGAGCTTTAAGTAAGCTTTCTGTAGTATCAAAGAAAATAAGGGTCCAATTTTCATGAAGGCTTGTGTGACGTAGGGAAGGAATTTTCCATCCCTACTACACACATGCAAAGCCTTAAAAATTTAAATATCGATCAGAGCCAAAAGAAAAGTTCAAGAAAACTTGAAGGGATGAAAGAATTCCAAAAATATTTATATATTTAAAGGAATTTAAAAGGGGGAAAAGAGAAATATCACACTGGTGCCAAGTGCCCAGGAGTAGAAAAATAAAAGAAATCAGAATCGAAAGATAGAAATATCAACTGTCTTGCCGATGACCAGGAGAGTTTTATATATTTAATATTAAACCAAGTTAAAACATAGGAGGAAGATAGAAATATTACACTGCAAAGCCGTGGACCAGGAGTCAGAGTTATACAAGTTTGGGTTGAAAAACTTTATTGGTCAATCTATTGTAAAAACTGGAAAAAAAAATAATAATAACAAAATTAGGACGTATCATAAAAAAAAAAAAAAAAAAGTTCATTTTAATTGAAGTGAAAATAATTTAATAAAAAAAAAAATCAGAATAGTGCGACGTTAAACAAACACAGAAAAAATATTTATAAAGAAATAAATAAACATAAATAAACAAAAAAGAAAAAAAAAAGTGCTAACGAATAAACTCTACAGTTTAAAATAATTTTAAAAGTGTCAATATAAAGTGTTAAATCGAGTGACCGTGAACTTGTTAATAAAGACCCCTTTCATTTGATATTGTATACAAAAGAATTTAGGTCAAATATGCTCTATGTAAACAAATAGTCAAGGCAGACCATAAATAACAAATATTATGAGTTGAGAATTGACATATCTGGGTCAGGAATGTTAATTACCGTAATGTAAACAATAGGTTACGGGATGAGCGCGTCGGATATAAGCATCGAAAAGATTGATAAAATAAACATCTGTTAAAAATAATATCAACATTCAGTTTCGATAAAAGAGGAAACACACTTCGGAGATAAAAGGGGGAACTTATCTACATAATGTGACCATTGTTTATAGATAATGTTATGTTTTGTATGTGGAGATTATCACATAAAAAGTCATAACATAAAAAAAAATAAGGAACATAAAAATAAAATACATTTTAAAGGGTTTGGTTGAGGTCATGTTGATGAAAACAATGCATTCATTCAACCATACGTCGAGTTGAGAACTTTTGATATCGTAGACGAATGTTTAAAGATATATATACCTAAATAAAATGGAACATTTGATTATTCGGACTTCGAAAAAAAAAGAGGTTTAACTCTAAAAGTGCGAATTCAAAAAGATTTTGCGAAAATATCAGTGGGTATTGCGAAATCCTAAACAAGATTTTGCGATAGGTATTTGCAAATTGATGTGCGAACATCTGTTTTGATAGGTATTGCGAATTCTAAACAAGATTTTGCGATAGGTATTTGCAAATTGATGTGCGAACATCTGTTTTGATAGGTATTGCGAATTCTAAACGAGATTTTGCGATAGGTATTTGCAGATTGATGTGCGAACATCTGTTTTTATAGGTATTGCAAATTCAAAACAGATTTTGCGAAAATATCAATAGGTATTGTAAACCATGAAGGAATGGTTGACGTTCTAAGCAATAAATAATTATTGTTTGAACGAAAATCACGGGATATTCATTAACAATAGGGTAAAAATATTCATTCCGTGTTTTACAACTACCTACATTCATTTGAAATAAATTGTGCGTTTGTAGAGTTGGGTTAATTCGGGTTGCAATCATTATGCAAACAATTATAATATAATTGAAAATAATGTGTTTTATAGGGGGGCAGGTTCCAAAAAAAAAAAAAAACTTTTCAATTACATATAGTCGATATTTAATTCGATAATTTAAATTCATTAAAACGAGAATGGCCGAAAAGAGGAAGGCGGATGCGACAGAAAGAGATGTTGGAGAAATATCAACGGAAGATGAGCTTAGAAACATATTCAAGCGTTCCAAATATTCTACATTGCGTGTGGAGAATATGGGAGGAGACAAGGGAGCTCAGCCAGAAGGGGAACAAGGCAAGGTTGAGAGGGAGTGTGGAAAAATAAATTTTCCACATGAATATGATAAACCAATAATTTCACAGGAAAAACCCGAGGAAAAGGAACAAGAAATCGAAGATAAGATTAACGAAGTAAAGGAAAATAAAAAAAAAAAAAGAATAAAAAAAATTAACAAAAATATTAGAAAAACAAGAAAATTGGGAAAAAAAAATAGAATAACTAAGGCAACATTTACATAAATAATTTAGAAAATTAAAATAGAGATTATAAGGTTGTCGCTTAGTAAGGAAAATATAAACATTAGCCGACAAAACTCGGAAAATTTAAGAAGATGGTGGGGAAACGTGGAACAGGAAGGAAAACACAGGCTTTAGTGACAGCAATCGGGGAAAATATGGCAGCCGAGACTTCAACAGTAAACATAGGAGACATAACTACGATAATTCAGGCAGCTTTAGCACCACTCGTCAATAAGATGCAGGAACTAGAGAAGCAGTTGGAAAACCCAGCAACAGTGGCGGTGATAGGAGAGGATAATGCGCAGAAAAACGTTCTCCAAGTCGTGGAAATGTTACCGCAGCAGGAGCGACCATCATTCTCCGGCGGAAATCAAAATCCAATTAGTTTCCTCGAGGATTTAAAAGAGTACACTAGAAAAGTGAAACGTACGGATCCTTTAATTGTCGTACGAGAGAATTTAAAAGGGGAAGCCAAATCGTGGGCGAAATTGTACAATAAGCAATGGGAGACTATGTTAGATTTCGAACGAGATTTTTTAGCTACCTATTGGGGAGACATTAAGAAAAATGAAGTTCGCCGCCGACTTGCAGAGGGGGTATATGATGCCAAGAAAAATATATCCATGCTCACTCATTTCGCAAACTATTGGGAACTTGCTAAGGCTTTGAAGATTACTGACACTCCGTTGGGCATAGTCGACGAAATTATGAGGCATTATCCGAAGGAAATTCAATCGCTATGGTTTTCGGGACAATCAGGGGACGAGATTGTCGCCGCTGAGTTTCTTCGAAAACTAGATACAATGGTATGTACGCCAGAAGAACGGAACTTAAAGAAGAGGAGTGGGGAGGAAGTTAGCAAGAAGGACAAATACCGTGACCGTTACCACGCCATAAAAAGGAGGATACACGCGATAGAAAGTGTGGGCCAAGGCGTTAGTTGCAGCAAATGCACCGAAGTTAGCAGTTCACCAAAAGGAAATCCTACAATACCTACAACCGGGAAGGAGCTAGTGGTCGCAGATAATTCGGGAAACGGACGGGGGTTGATTCATTAGTCTCCATGGATACGACTCACACAGGAGGAGGGACGCCGGCGCCAAGACACAACACTGCATTGAAGATTATGATGAGATGGGGGTGGAATCCGACGAAAGGATTAGGAAAGGATGAACAAGGAATGACTGCCCCAGTAAAAGCTGAAAAGTACGTAAAAAGACGGAAGGATGGAGCGGAAGAAACGAGAACAGAGGAGGAAATGCGTGTGGAAGTATGCGTCAATTCACTGCAACATATAACTGACGAATGGAATAAATTGGAAATGATTGAAGAAAAATTGGGTAGGGAAGTTAGGGGTTTTAACAACATTTTTGAGGACCGAGATTATGAGGAAGTAGAAAAGGGTAGCACTTTACCGTTATTACCGGAAGCCAAAGCATATATAGATAACACGGAAGTTCATTGTTTAATAGACACCGGAAGTCAGATCACGTGTGTAGCACAAGAATTCTACGAAAACTATTTGACTGATGAAACGCTTTATCCGATTATGCCAGTAACAGCAATACAGATTAAGGTAGCTATAGGACACAAAAGTCAGAGAATATCTAGGTTGGTTTTAGTCCCACTACGATTTGAAAATGTTACAATAAATACGCCATGTTTAATAATACCCAAGTTGATTAGGCCCGTTATATTAGGTATCAATTGGTTGGACGAATATACAGCTGAGTTTAAATGTGGGGAAAATAGGAAGTTGAAAATAAAAACAGAAGTTGGTAAAAGGGAAATAGAATTGGTAAATTCATCGATAACTTATAGGAAACCTAAAGGTGAGATTAGCAATCAAAATTGCGCAAGTGGAAAAATAATTAGTATCGAAGTAAACCCCGAAATAAATGATACGGCGTGTCTCGAGCGTAGAATAACGACATTTGTGTCCGGGCTAGATTGGGAGTTAAAAGGAAAAGAAGGGTTGGAAAAGATTTTAATCAAACATAAGAATGTATTTAGAGACAGACCGGGTCTCACAACTTTGTACACTCACGAAATAAAGATGACGGACGAGACGCCCTTCGTTAAGAGATCTTATCCTGTACCTTTTGCTTATAGAGATAAAGTTGACGAAAAAATTAGAGAATTGGAATTACTAGGAATCATCAGTAGGGAGGCCACACAGTTTTCTAGTCCTCTAACGTTTACTTTAAAAAAGGACGGAACCGTTAGGATTCGCCAGGTTTTTAAATACTAGAATGCACGCCGAAGTAGAGAAACCGCCATTAACTTCTGAAATAATACAGCGTTTTCATGGCGTAAAATTCATTACCACGATAGATCTACAATCTGCCTATTTTCAGATACCTATCAGTCCAGAGAGTCGCAAGTATACCGGGTTTGTATACAATGGGAAATCGTATGTATACAAGGTGTTACCGCAGGGGTTAAAGACATCAGTTGGGAGTTTCTCAAGGGGAATGGACAAAATTCTCGGGCCAGGACTGAGAGAATTCTGCGCTAATTACTTGGATGATTTAGTAATATATACGTGTGGGAGCCAAGAAGATCATTTCGAACATGTAGACGCGGTACTTGAGAGGTTAGAGGCAGCAAACATGACTTGTAAACTCGAAAAATGTCAATTTTTATTCACAGAAGTGCGTATGTTGGGACATATTATAACGCCTTTGGGAGTTCAAATGGATCCGGAAAAAATAGACGCGATAAAAAATTTTCCGGTACCCAAGAAAATCAAACAAGTTAGAGCTTTCCTTGGACTTTGCAATTATTACCGTAGATTCGCGAATAAATATGGGGAATCAACACGTGTTTTATGTGATTTACTTCAGAAAAATCGAACTTGGAGGTGGGGTGACTTAGAACAGCGTGCATTCGAAAAGGTGAAAACATTATTTTTAGAAACAGTTATTTTACATCATCATGATCCAAATAGTACATATTATTTACAGACAGACAGTTCGGGATTTGCAATAGGGGGGGAGTTATACCAGCTAGATAACGAAGGAAACCACCACGTTATTGGATTTATTAGCAAAGCTTTAAGGGGACCAGAGTTAAAGTGGACCACATCGGAGCAAGAGTTGTGGGCGATAATATATGCTCTACATAAATTTGAGACGTATTTAAGAGGAGTACATTTGATAATAAGAACAGATCATCAAGCGTTGACGTTTTTGAAGACATGGAAGATGTACAGTAGTCGCCTAACTCGGTGGATTTTGTATTTAAATCAATTTAACTTCACTGTAGAGTACGTTAAAGGAAAAGAAAATATAGGACCTGACATTTTATCTCGTTACTCTTGTGATGCGGAAAACGTGCAGGAAGAGAAAAACACATGCCCAGAAATAGCAGCTTTTGCGGTTAAAGGTAGACAACACATTCGAAAACACTTAGAAAATATAACAGAATTACAGAAGCAGGACACATTTTTGGGAGAAATTTTCGGGTATTTGCGCGAGGGAAAATTCGGACCACCGACAAAAAATGTTAATAGGTATTTAAAAAATTACAAGAAAATAGGTAAAACTTTGTATTACACCACAGGGCTTAACAAAACGGTTTTAGCAGTACCACAGGAATTGACTGAGGAGTTAATAAAAATGATACATTTAGAAATTGGGCACGGGGGAATTTTCAAAACAGGATCAGCTATGGGAGACAGGTATTACTGGCCAGGTATGAGCCGAGACATAAAACGCATAGTAAGAGGATGTCACCTTTGTCAGATGGCGAAGCGCGAAATTCGACCAACTGTAGGGCCAAGTAAATCAATTATGACCAAAGAAGTAGGACAATTAGCTATGGCAGATCTATACGGACCATTACCGAGGGGAATGGGTGGCGTAAAATTCATATTTGTTATCCAGGATTCTTTCAGCCGATTTGTAAAATTATATAAATTGAGGATAGCAAGTACTAAGACCGTGTTAAATTGTGTAGAGGATTTTAATAAGATCATACAAATAGATGCTTTGTTAACTGATAACGGATCTCAATTTACATCGAAAAAATGGGAAAACCACATGAATAGGATGGGTATACGAATCGTACATACTTCAGTACGAAATCCTGGACCGAATATAACTGAGCGTGTAAATAAAGAATTAGGAAGAATTTTTCGTATTTATTGTCACGAAAAACATACAAAATGGTCAGCTTTCCTTAAAGAAATAGAGCAGACTTACAATAATTCAATACACTGTTCAACAGGATTTTCACCAAACGAGATAGCTTTCGGGAAATCACCAACTTATAGTTTAGACAAGTATACTCAGGGGTGTGGAAAACCTACGAAAACAATAGATGAAATTAGAATGGTGGCGCAAAAAAATTTGGAGAAAAGCGCTACAAATCGACAAAAATATTATAATCTCAATAAAAGACTAGTGACCTATGAAATCGGAGCCATGGTCAAGCTGAAAAAGATTACACAGTCAAATTTATTGCGAAAACAAATTAAGAAATTCAACTTACTTTACGAAGGACCGTACGTCATCGGATCAGTAGTTTACAGTAACACGTATACCCTAATTGATCCGGTAACTCGGGAAATAAAAGGAGATTATAGCGCCATACATTTAGCGAGATATTACACGAGTAACAAGGAACAACAATCTGGATTAAAGTTAGTGGAAGTCAACGAATAGATTGCGAAATTTGCAAATATTTGAAAATGTTAATAAATAAATAAACGATTGAGAAATACAAATAAAGATATGTTAGGATACGTTTTGGAGTAGGGGAAGAAAGAAACTTTACTAAAATGTTAGGCTATCAGTTTGCTTGCGAGGGACGGGTCGTCGTCGAGTCTTTAAGAGTGAGTGGACAAGTTTCTTAATAAGCGACAATCATGTTTAAATATAGAAATAGAGTAAGGTAAAAATATTCGTTAATTTTGATTTTATAATTTAGAAAAAAAAAAGGGGGGTTTTTTTTTGATGTGCTAGTGAATAGAAAAAAAAAAATTTTTGTTAGGTAATTAAGGACACTTAAGAGGAGAAGAATTAGAGATATTATATGACACACATAATGGTACGTTTTATAGAATAGAGTTTTAAATAAACATTGCTTAGGAGTTAGAAAAAAAAAAAAAAATGTTTTGAAATCTTGAAATAAAAATGTTTATCTGTAGAGATGTGGTAGAAATTAGGTAAATATAAGAAGGTAACATTAGAATTACGATATAAATAGTTAGATTTCGAGAAAAACGGGGAAAAACGGGAACGCTGAACCAATTGAGGATAATTAAGAACATTTATGAAAATTAAAAATTAGAGTGGGTAACACTTAGGTTAGGACAATTTTGAATGAACTATGAACAAACAATTAGAAATTAAGAATTAGACAATAAAGTTTAAATAAAGAAAAAAAAAAATGCTGGAAAATTTATATAGAACATGTATACCACTGATTGTCGGATTGGGTGAGGTCGTGCGAAAACATATACATTTCACAAAAACTTATACTTACAAACAAAAACAATTATTTGCACACCAAGAGACCACCCGATTTTCAGTTGGTCGAAAGGCCGCGAGATTGTAAACAATCTTTTCTTAAATCATTGTAAGGGAGGTCTTAGTCCAATTTGGTTGGGGACCACCAAAACACGCGAGTCGAGGGGCGTGTTCCAGCGAAAAAGAGATTAATTTTGAGTCTATCAAAATTACAGAAAATTCCATAAAATAAAATCTACGCGAAAAGAAAATAGAAAATACAATGAGATTCAATTCAAGATTGTTAACAATCCGATAAAACAGAGAAGAGATAGGGATAATAGGATATAGAGGAGAGATAGGGGATAACAAAATGAGGAGGGAAGATAGGGATAATAGTATACGGAGAAGAGATAGGGGATAAAAGAATGAGGAGGGGGATAGGGAGCAATAGGATACGAAGAAGAGATAGGGGATAACAAAATGAGGAGGGGAGATAGGGAGCAATAGGATACGGAGAAGAGATAGGGGATAACAGAATGAGGAGGGGAGATAGGGAGTAATAGGATACGAAGAAGAGATAGGGGATAACAAAATGAGGAGGGGAGATAGGGAGCAATAGTATACGAAGAAGAGATAAGGAATAACGACATGGGGAGGGAAAGGTAGCTAGCCTAAATTTGAACACAATTTCGGTGTCTAACAAAAAAAAAAAAAAAAAAAAAAAAAAAAAAAAAAAAAAAAAAAAAAAAAAAAAAAAAAAAAAAAAAAAAAAAAAAAAAAAAAAAAAAAAAGAAGAAGACGCCTAAATAAAATACAACGTTAGCCACAGCAAATTGAGTTCAGAGGAGGGAACTGTGATGAATTGCATTAATCAACAGTGAAAATAAGAAAATATCGTAGCTTCCCACTTTAATTCAAAAAGAAAATACCAATTAATTATAAAACAGACACACCTGCGACATCTACCGGATCAAAGTAAATTGAATTCTTGTTGACGATAGGGATCTACAATTAAGTAGATTGAGATGAGTATTAATAAAAAAACCACAGATGGTATTAAAAATCGTCACGAGACAGGGAAAGACCCTTTCTTAGACGCGAAAATAAACACAAAGAATGATTAACCAATCACAAAAGTGGAGGGCGTATTCATATTTTGAACAAAGAGATGGACTTTGAACTAGGCAGTTAACCTGAGATTTATGGAAAAAAAATATCGTCATCAACCGAAAGATCAATACACTATAATGTAAACAGGGTCTCACGCCCGGTGCATTAGATACAATGACCCCAGATTTAAGATAAACAATCAGTGCAATGAAGGTGTTGACGACCGCCGTTAACGAACAAATTAATCCATATTATGTTGGAAAAACTAGGCAAGAAAATAGCTAGAGATTTATGATAAGAGGAAAATTAAAGAAAAGACGTGTAAAACGTAAGAAAAGTTACTGTAGGGTTATTCAGTCGTATAACGAGTACATAGAGGGTCAGGGAGACCAGATTGAAAGGAAAGCGTACATTTTACATTTAAAAGGAAGAAAAACGCTGGAAATTTGGAATGTCACTTTTGTCACGTCAGAAAAAAAACGATTTGAAAAGGAAATCTAATGGAAAAACTGGACGTTTAAACGGAAGTGTTTATTGAACAATATAAGATTTCGACTTAATTTTGCGTTTTCAGACGAGTTTAAATAGATATCGTTATATATTTGGAATAGGGAGGTCATACTGGTTACATTGCGTTAGGTAAATCAAACAAAAAGGAATTGTTTGCCGTCAATTGTTTGACGAAAGTACTATGGAAGATAGGAAAGTTTGATGATAGACGTAAACATTATTTGAGTTGACGACCTCACACGTGATTTTGTTATTTAAACAACCAGAAAACGAACATGGTTTTAGGCGATTAAACCCATTTTAATGGCTTTTTGGACGATAAAAATCATCATTGGTCTTAGGGACAGTTTACTTTAACTAAAAACGATTAGATTTTATTACCCTCGAATAAAAGCTGAGTTATTGATCAACACCTTGGAAACCCAGACATAAACACATGTCAAATTTTAAATTAATGTGGATTTAGGGGAGAAAGGGACGGAATTTGGGGGAAGATCCATATGAAGTAATGAAAATTGACATATATTTAAGGGCCGAAGTGGAAGTTTCTCCTATAAAAAAATGTGAAAAATAACATAAAAAGTAGTAGTATATAGAAAATGAAATTTTCTAAGAGGTGACATACATCGAAGACGAAACGGGGGGTAGTAAAAAAGAAAATAAAAACAATTAAAAGATGATTCCGTAAGGAAAGCTCATGAAAATTCAGAAGTATCGATGAAAACAATAAATTTGTCTTGGAACGTAACTAATCATATAGATGTGGAAAGCAACATAAGGATAAAAGAGGGAATTCGTAGGAAGAGTGTTGTGAATACAAGAAAATTCTAGGGGAAAGGGGAAAATTCAGATATACTACGTAAATAGAGAAAATACGGGTTTTAATGAAAAAATTCATACAAGTAGCAATGAGATAGAGTAGAATTTATAAAAATTGCAACTCAGAATTGCATAGTAAACATTTCGATATGGAGATAATCATGATTTGTGATAGGTACGAAAAAATCGAGACGTAAAAATAGTTATCGAAGACGGACCTTTTACGAATTGAGAAAAAAAATAACAAAAAAATTATGAAATTCAAGCTAATTTCGTATGACTGACAGACAAGGGGATGAGGGGCATTTTGACGTAATATCGCCGGTCCGATCCTGGAAAAATGTTTAAACGAGAGAGGGCATGAAGAAAATCATGAAAGGTGGAGCTAACAGCAGTTAAACAAAAAGGACAGAATCGATATATGAAATCTCGAGTTGTTACAGGTTAAATTCGTGGATCAAAGATAGCCTAGATAGGCCATTCTAATCCTGAGAGGGGTTTAAAAGACAGGACTTAGTGATTTTTGGGGAGTCATCGGGGGTTTTGAAAAGCGGAAGTTTGTGAGACGTGACGTGACGTTTAAAGCGGTTATTAATTGAAAAATTGTCTAAGTGTTAAAAAATTTTATGACTCTGAAATAATTGGAGTCAAGTCAATAGAAGTGATTTCGGACTTAGTATAATCTAGTGTTAGATAAAATGCATTTTAACAGAAAGTTCTAAGTGTCCAAAGTTTGGTATTAAATTCAGTGTAAGAGATTAGTACCATTAATAATAATTAATTAGATTCAGTGAAGTGATTAAATCATAAATTTAAATTGTGTTAGTGAAAAGTGTGGTGTTGTATTTGGCAAATTTAAAAGCAGTGTTTAGTTAAATTTTAGGACTTAATACTTGGAAAAAAAAAACATATCAGTAATAGTTCCTTAAATAAAGTGCAAATCGAACGTAATAATTTATCACAGGATTAATCTAGTGTTAGATAAAGTAATAATAATAAATATGGACTTTAGAATAAATAATACAAATTATTAAGTTGTTGTTAAATGAGATTGTGATAACTTAATAATAATAACTATTTCGGAAAGCTTAAATAAATAGTAAAACGTTATCTTACTACAAAATAAATAAAAAGGGTTCGGTGACAAACAAAAATAAAAATAATAAATTTCTTATTTCGTAAATAATCGTGAAGTGGATGTTGCTTAAAATTTATAATTTAAACGGAATACATTTTGATTGATAAAGATTAATCATCAATTAATTCAGTTTAGAGTCAACGCAATAGTGAAATAATGAATAAAGATGATTAATCTAGGATTAGTTAGACAAAAGCTGAATTAGAGAGAAAAAATATAAAAGGTTTGTCGTGTTGAACCCGACAGGAGTGGACCTTTTGGGGTAAGTCCTTACAAAGTATAAAAATTTCTAGAGACATGAACGAGGCAGAGGGCAGCTGATCGTCGGTATAAAATTTTATATTATTATAACAAAATATTATTTGCTTAATATGTGATATGTACCTATATTAAAATATTATATATATAAAATAGATATATTTATATATATATGTATATATATATATATTCCAAGAAAGTTTAATCAAAAAGAAAAACACTTATATTAAAAGTAAAGGTTTCGATTTCGAATGCCTATCTTTGCATTTATCCGTAACTATTTAAAATAGTTATGTGTTTGACAAATTTCCAAGTCAAAGTTTTGTATTTATTTAGTATATATACTATTTATTATAACTTCAGCTAATATAAAATGATAAAAAAAAAATGAGTTATGAAATTAGAATTTACCTCAACTATAATAAAATTATATATATCTGTGTATTTATGTATCGAGACATAAATATGCAAATTATAACTATATTTATTTGGGATCAGGTTAAGGGCAATTGCAAAAAAAAGAAATTACCATTATTGAATTCGGAATGTTTTAAAGGTAAACAAATGTCACGCGTTCTTGGATCTAGGTCACGAGGCCAGTGGGAATGTTGACATAACTAAAATTGTTTATAAAACAACTCGGTCAGTAGGGCACTGTGTTGAATGCTTTAGGAAGATGTCAATCTTAGGATAGGGCAACACCATAACGTTGCGCAATTATATATATAAAAAAGGGGTTAAACACAATCTTTAATTTGAACTTGAAGAGATATTTTAGGATTGAACAATTTGAAAATAATTAGATTTATTATAAGCTAAACAAATGAAAGGTACATCAAACATTTGAAAAATCACGGCATAGTCAAATAAAAGAACTTGAAGAGTATCATTGAACATTTGAGAAAAAAAAAATTATGGATTAACTACTCTCCTAGGTAGCTAAAAGGTACATCAAACATTTGAAAAATCACGGGATAGTCAAATAAAAGAACTTGAAGAGTATCATTGAACATTTGAGAAAAATTTTATGGATTAACTACTCTCCTAGGTAGCTAATAGGTACATCAAACATTTGAAAATCACGGGATAGTCAGATAAAAGATTATTGAAGGACTACATGAAAAATTCGGGGAAAATTTATGAAATAATTGTTCTTACAGGTATAAATAATTTACATGAAGCAGTTGAAAAATCACGGGAGAGTAAAAATTTTACCAAAAGTTGAACCTTGGGGGAAAATTTAGAAAACAGTTCAACAATAGAAGGCAGTGGTCGCTCCTTAAAAAAATCAAGGACCATTAACCAAACACATAATAGAGATGGCAATCTCTTAAAGAAAATTGTCAACCAAATCAATCAAAAGCTTGGAATTTTCGGCACTCCAGAACAAACCGAGATAATCGCTTATTATACTAGTATCTATTAATATTTCCCACTTTTAATATGTATATATTCGGTCATCGGTTAAGGTTTTGTGCAGAATTCCTTTCCACGAAATCCGAGCTCGGAATATAAGACTAGCTAGTTTTATATTGTGAGTTATAATCCTACCCAAACGTATGTTTACATATATATCTTTCTATGTACTGTACATTGGATGATGTGGACCCGCTTACAATTAGCGTTTTAGACTCGACAGAGTTACTCTCACATCATTTCTTGTACGTGGAGGGAGGATTCACGACCCGTAACTCTGCAAAACACCGTGAGTATATGATTGTATATAGGACGAAACCGGTTTGCCCTAAGTAAATAGTAGACCTTGGAGGAGTAGGAATTTGGGGGTATCTAGGCTCGGATGACGACCTGAAGGCAGTGCATGATGGCATAAGGAAGGACGGTTAGGACGCGATAACTTAGGTATCAATTAACCGATCCGCGCCAGAAGATTGTGCGAATTTCTAGTTAGAATTTGATCACCTGGTTTATTTGTAGGAGGAAGGCGCCAAATTTTCGGCAGAAAAAGGGTATTCTGAGTTCGTCTAATATGCAATCTATTAATTACATTAACCTACTAAACCCATCTTTATATGTACCTTATAGCAGCTGAATCGGATTGGAGAGATGACAAGCAGATACAAAACAATCATAATCAAATTTACTAACAATTAACCATTTGAGTCATACTTAATTATTTGTTCAATTAAACATGCGTAATTCGATTAGTACAGGTTATTTACGAGTTCGTTAGGATGTAGGAAAACATAATAAGCGACGGAGGAAAGTAAGTTCATTTAGAGAAACTATTTAAAGTTAGATTTGCAAGAGAGAGACCAATACAGTTTGAAACTCAACGCTCTGACTAGAATCAAGAAGTTACCACAAAGAATGAAAGTAATTAAAGTCCCATATCATAAATCAAAAAAATTACACAACGTTTGATGGAGTTTAATTACAACATAAATACGAAAATATTTACGTTCAAGGTCGTAAATAACGTATTAATTAGTTAAGTACATATATCTCTAAAGGTATGTAGTACAAGGGAGCTTTAAGTAAGCTTTCTGTAGTATCAAAGAAAATAAGGGTCCAATTTTCATGAAGGCTTGTGTGACGTAGGGAAGGAATTTTCCATCCCTACTACACACATGCAAAGCCTTAAAAATTTAAATATCGATCAGAGCCAAAAGAAAAGTTCAAGAAAACTTGAAGGGATGAAAGAATTCCAAAAATATTTATATATTTAAAGGAATTTAAAAGGGGGAAAAGAGAAATATCACACTGGTGCCAAGTGCCCAGGAGTAGAAAAATAAAAGAAATCAGAATCGAAAGATAGAAATATCAACTGTCTTGCCGATGACCAGGAGAGTTTTATATATTTAATATTAAACCAAGTTAAAACATAGGAGGAAGATAGAAGTATTACAACCTCTCCAGTGCTTTCTGTATTGTGAAACAACCCTTTTCCATTTATGTTCAGATTAAATTTAAGGCGGTAATTTCAGCAGCAACAATCACGTCAAATAATAAATTTAAAGGATGGATTCCCTCATTACAATAAATCCAGGATGTGGATCGTTTCGCCCTTATCGTATGGCATTGTTCGCAAAACATTTACAGCCCCTAAGTTGTATCGAATACCGTTACTTTGGTCATGTTTTGTAATTCGCCCAGATTTCTGAAGCCGTAAAACTCCGGCCGTTGCTAGAAGCGTGAATTTCTGTTCGTAAGATCCTTTCTCACACGATTAAAAGATCTTATCTCGGCTTTATGAGGGCTGATATACATAAATGTAACATAAGAGAGTATGTTTTTAGGGTGCGTGAGGCGTGAGTGCGTTTGCAAAGTGACGCTTCAAAATCCATGTATGCCGTTAAATGTTAATTGCCAATGAAATGTTTCGGCGTCACTATAACAATCTTATTAACCCTAGATCACTAACCTTCGTCGAATCGACGAGGCAGGATTAAAAAACCACGATAACTTTCGCGCTCACGACTGTAATTCTTTCATACTCTGGCTAATCTCAATCGGCCCATTACTTCTGCTATTGACGGTAGTGCGGATGATGGGAGGAGTCCACGAGCGCCAATTCAGCAACCATGGCTCGTCGCATCGACGAAGGTTAGTGATAACGTGACTTTTTATTTTCGCTAGATTTTAGCCAAATTTTTATTGGTTTCTAGATTTTCACCAAAACTTTTATTTTATTAGTTAATTCAAGTCTTTGTTTTAGAAATTTTAATTGTTTTTTTTTAAACTTTAGCGATAACTAATTCAAATACCAACTTTAAAAATGTTACAATTGTTGATTTTGCCCGAAAACTATGGTCTCATTCTTTAGGCTTTTGATTCATGAATTTGATATTTTTGTTTTTCTAAATATGAGAAATAATACAAATAAACACTGTTCGTTAATAATAAAAAGAAATACGTACATATTTTGTTTTAATAAAACCCTTAAACCCCCTTTATTTAGTACCGTAGTCGAAACGACGAAGGTTAGTAATAAGCGTCGAAAAATAAGGTTAGTGATCTAGGGTTAACACATATGAGTCGTTTCAGGGTGGTACATGCTAATAAGAATGATTGGATTACTTTTACACACAGCCCCGTTTTTGTAGGAAATCACATCAAGGGCCCTTGTGAGAAATCATCACCAGAAATCATTCGCAGTAGAAAAATAGCTCTTTTATTTTATCTCCTAAATAAAGGTGGCATAATGCCCAAAAATAGATGGGTGTTTAAATTCATAATAAAAACAAGATTGCGTAAAAGGTAGAAAACAATTTATTGTTGCTGATAGAAACTGATTTGGCAGGTAAAATATTGCATGTCTTTAAATAAATGGCTTCATCAATATCAGCTTGACTTGATTAATTGTAAAATATTTTTTTGAAAGTGTTTAAATTGGTCATTTAAAATGTTCATTTCGGTATTAGAGCAGTGTGTACTGTTTTTCTGCCAATTGTTTAATATTTATTTTTATTTTTAACTTTATGAGTAGGATCTGAAATTACGCATAATTATTCTAACGCATACTACTTTTGGTCAACGAAACTTCAGATACCTTGCAACAAGACTTTATAACATTCTTCCAAATAGAATAAAAAAAAATGTGTTTCACAAAAAAATTTCAAAAATAACATAAAAATTTGGATAAAAAATAATGATAGGGCCTTCATGGGCGCGCTCACCCAAATTCGAAATTAAATCAATGTACTGATTGTTATTATTAAAAATTATTGTTAATGCAACCAATCTATTG
Source organism: Limnephilus marmoratus (assembly GCA_917880885.1). Classification (NCBI taxonomy): domain Eukaryota; kingdom Metazoa; phylum Arthropoda; class Insecta; order Trichoptera; family Limnephilidae; genus Limnephilus; species Limnephilus marmoratus. The sequence continues at coordinate 17,694,212 of OU862921.1, read as the reverse complement.
TATGATTATATTTTAATATAAGTGTAGGTATGTTAATAAGTAATATAAATTGACTTGATAATTACTGCCTCAACACAGGCTAGCCTAGTGAGGCGGATTACGAAAATCCTAAATTTATAACTATTCAAGTACTTACTGTTCATGTTTACATTATTTTATATTGTTAACCTTTTGTACTTATATGAACCATTGAAAACATTAACACTGAATATGTACGTTTTTTTTGTTATAAATCTTGATAATTTGGTTTAATAAAGATATATTATAATATTTAATTAAATGAAGACAATATTAGCGAAACTCAATCGAAATAATATGTGCGTTAAGAAAAGGAAGATAATGTTGGTAGCTAGTCGAAGTATGATACAGTTAAACCGAATTGAATAAAGACACCTTAGCTCAGTTGGTAGAGCACTTGCCATGTATGCAAAGGTTCCTGGGTTCGAGTCCCAGAGGTGCCAATATCTTTTTCTGATTTTTCTGTCTCCAGATTTTCAATTGAGTTTCGCTAATATTGTCTTCATTTAATTAAATATTACAATTTTTTAATGTTTGCGAAGGAAATATGAGCTGTATTTGCGTTGTAGGCTATAGAAAGTGTATTTTATCCTCCTGTTGATTTTTTTATGGTGTGCTGTGTTAATTAGGATAAAATGTTTGGTATGTCAACTAATGCATGTATAATTTTGTGGATGAAATATATTGAAATTGTTACTATAACACCGTTTTAGCAACTTGGCCCAATCTGAATTTTAGCCAATCTTCAACCATTAATAACCATTTTTTTCCTTTCCCCTGTTTAATCAGCCTCAAACAAATCTCGAAAAAAAACATTGTTCCACCGGATTTGGGCAGTGGGGGGTCTTTTGTAGGCACAGTGACTTTTTATGTGAATACTGTACAAGAGTTTGAATCGCCCGAAGCACGTGGTATAATTGCCTCATCCGGAGAATATTGCGGGACTAAGGAGGGTGGGAAGAGGAACATCAGGAAATACTTGAATATTAAGATCTAGCCACAAAACAGAGCTAAAGTCATTTCGAGCAATGTTTCGATTCTAGATTGTGGTTTTGTTGAGAGAAGTTGAGAGCAGTCCGTAAAATAATTACTCAAACATTTTTCTGTGTATGTTTCGTTTGGATTTTTGAGTAAAATCTTCTTCTTCAATAATTAAATATAAAATCGTTCGTAAAATCAGCACAAGTATCAACAAATTGGTCTTCAATGAATTTGTATATTTAAATTTATCTACAAATTTCGTGTGCTGTAAAAAGGTTCATGTAATAAAACCTCCAATTAGACCAGGAAACCATCTTCACTTTTCTGTCGTTTAGTGGTTTAGAGTTTTTAACATTTTTAATTTGATGTTTTGACATTTACCTTATTTCTCTCTCTCTTTCCTTTATTTATTAGAACACCACCCCGGTAAGGCTAACATCCTGGGTTCGATTCCTAGATGTGACCGTAGCTTTTTCTGTTTAAAATTTTGATTGAGTGTCGCTAATATTGTCCTCGTTAACTAAATATTTTAATTTGAGGTTTTACTCATGGAGTTAAAAAAATAAAAAATAAATAAATATTTTGATTGTGCTCTTTTCACTTAGGATACTCCGAATTTTCGTCAAGGGTATTTTAAGTATATTAATTGTTTTTGTGTTTAATTCGTCGAACTCCATTTTATTTTTTTTAAATTTAATTGAAATTCAATTTGGTAATATTATTATTGAGTTTTGCAAGTATTTTAGTATGTATTTTTGTTACAGCTGTTTCGGTTTACAAGAAAAAACAGTTTGAAAATGGTCTTGTAAACCGAAACAGCTGTAACAAAAATACATACTAAAATACTTGTAGAACTCGATAATAATATTATCAAATTTAATATTATTAATTTTTTTTTAAATATTTTAGGGATGTCCAAGGGTATTTTTTTAGAAGATCCATATTATGAGAAGGATATAACATATAAAATATCTAACTACCCCCTCACTAATAAACAACTTTTATGTGTTATAAGCGGTTGTTCATCAGCTGTGTAAAATTTAAAACACTTTTATTAGTATGTCCTTAACTATATTATAGCAAAGCGATGGAGAAATCTTAAAGAAAAGGGCAAAGCTTTAGGTAGTGACTGCACTGAGTTAAGATGGTTTTAGGGACAGAAACAATTTTAAAATCAAAAAAGACGAAATAAATTAGCGAAAAACACACCCACGCGTTTTTTGTTTCATAAACCTTCTAGCCTTTTTGGCTTGTTGTATTTTGTGCAGAAAAAAACAAGCAAAGCCTCTAATAAACAAACGCACCTACCACCTTGTTTCATCCCGCCTAATTTATAAGAGGTAGTCCCTTTCGGAGAAGTTATTTCCAAGAAGCTATTTTTCGAACTTTTCTCATTCACGTTATTTTTGGCGTAAGCAGTTCCGAAAGATTTCTTCATTTACTCAAAATGGAGGTCTGATAATACAAGGACACCAAGTCACATATTCGTATTTTTTTACATTAGCTCTACTCTGGAAAAAAATTCTCTTCAGGGCCTATGTCGTCTTTGTGGAGGGTCTTTTGGGGAAAGGAAAGATGGGAATTTGGAAAGGAAAAATGGTAGGAAACGGAATGGAATGGTAGGAACCTGGGAGTCAGTGTCACAGCGAGTGACAGGTATGAATCTATACCTCACATTGCGGTGCAAGCAATATTCCGAGAGAGCCCTGCTGGAGATGTCAAAAGTTCTCCCTCAACCATTCTCCGATACGGTTTGTCACGCAGCTGGTGGGCGGCAGATGCTTTCACCACCAATATCCGGAAAAACCCCACAACCCGGGCGCGTATTTCCATAACCTACACCGGTTCAGTCGCGGTAGTGACAATTTATATTTTTAATACCAAAATTTAATATACACTTTAGAAAGATAATTTTATCCAGATTTTAGAATATTTTTTTTTTGCAAAGTGATAAAAAATAACCAATTCTCCAATATACGAGAATGTTCCCATATATCAAAATTTAAATATTTAGAAATAAAATTATTCATTTCTAACATACAGGGTGTAATACTACAGGACGTACCCGAGGGATTTTAACAATTGATTCCTGATATTATTTAGAGTAAAAAATGTAAATGAATTTTGGTCTGCGGTGATATTTTTGATGTTTTTTTTATTTATCTTTTCTACAAAAACATAAAAAAATGGTAAGTGTTGGACAGTTGGGGGCGGGGTGAGGGGTTGGTCGGTTACTCGGCTGCGTGACCAATGACAACAAGTGGAAGATTTTTTTTTGTTTGATGTTGAAGAAAAAAAATTACAAAAATAGAATGTCTTCAAGAAAGTCACCGGAGACCAAAATTTCATTTACATTTTTCACTCCAAATATGATCAGAAATCGCTGGTTAAAATCCGTCGGGTACGTTCTGTTACACCCTGTATATATTAGCATTTAATATACACATTAAAAAGATAATTTTATCTAGATTTAAGAACAATTTTTGTTTTTGCAAAGTGATAAAAAATAACCAATATAGAGGTGTATTTAAAACGTAAATTGTCGCTACTGCGACTGAACCCGCATAGCTTTTGGAAATACGCAACCCAGGCACCCTTGCTAAGTCACCAAAAGTAGCGAGTAATAAATTGAAAATTTTAGTATTTCCGAGATTGAAAGTTGTTAACGTTTTGGACCACAGTAAGCAAAAAAGATAGGGAAGATTTATCAAAATAAATTATTTGATTGTTAGGTGATATCAAGTTTTGTGTTTTTAATATCTAAAATACATAAATGAATCGCTGAATGTGTTGCTAAGCGCATAACTTTCAAACGACTGCACCAAATTGCATAACTATTTTTTTTATGTGTTCGTTATTGTCAGGACAAGGTTTTTGTTTCCGGTGAGCTCTGGCATCATGAAATTTGTACAAAATAATTGCTATTGGTGGCACGCGAGGTTTGAAAACAGAATGTATGGAAAGCGGGAGGGAGGGAGAGATGGGGGAGGGGAACCAGGGAGGGGGAGGGGAACCTGGGAAGGGGGAGGGGGACCTATAAGGGAACTCGAAAGGGGGGTTCGCGGGACGGGGGAAGGGGGGGGGGGAGTGGAGTGGGGAGAGGGAAGGTGGGGGTGACGGAGTGGGCACGGGAGAAAAAAGGGTAGGCGGAAGGGGAACGAGACGAATGGGAAAGGACACTTAACTTTTTCTGGAGAAACAATTTCTTTATAAAATGGCATACAACGCATGTCGGGACTAGCTAGTTTTTTAATAAATGTAATAAAATCAAATTGTTGATTACGTTCTTAATTCCTCTATCTCTGCTGTTTGAAAGAATTTTAAGTTATTTTCTCATGTTCGTTGTATTGTTTTTCTTTCTTTATTTTGTTTAATTTTGACAATTTTTTATGATGTTAGAACGCATGGTTTTCATACACCTATTTGGTTTATAATATAAATTTGTTTATAATATAAATTTCACACAGAAACGTCACTGGTTCATCCTCAACCTATGAGGAAATCATTAAACATTTTGGTTCTAACAAGAAATCGAAAAGGTCTGGCCAGACTTTGTCACTCATCGGAGAGATAGTTGTCACACATCTGTTTGCTTTATGAATTACTTATGGACTTGGTTTATTTAAGGTTGATAGATTTTGTGAGTACTTTTTCATTTTAATCTAAGATTCGCTAAAAATGAGACATGGCCTCTTGTATTCTCGGTCCTCCAAATGATACTGGCGCAAAGCGGCGGCCAATTTTATAGAAAGTTAAGACAGATTTTTCCCATCTGAAGTGTTGTGCAATGAATTTCCGAGCAGCAGTTTGATGGGGAAGTTAAATACGATACGGGATGAGAGAATCCACAGGAATCTTATTAGGGCCGCGTAAACAACGTTATCCGTAAATGACCTTCCCAGAAATGATTTATTTATAAGACAAACCAAACATTCCAGATAGCTTTTAATATTAAATGTGATTAAATGGCTTTAAGCCTATTGATTCACTGGTTCGTTTTCAAAAATGTTTTTTCAGCAAAATCCTCTCACGCTCCTTCAGTAAAATTCCACTGCTTTCGACAAATAGTAACAATTTATTTATTAACGTTAATTTAACGTTGAGTGGAAAATTTTTATACCATTTCGATCTCTCTAATGTGGAATAAAAGAAATTCCATTTTTAATCTTGCATAATGTAATTATAGCAGATGATTATAGAAAAATAACACTGTTCAATGCATTTTGCACTAGCCTCTTAGAAGCATGGTGTCACTACCGGAATGAATCCGGATCCAATATAATAAACACATGCAGAATTAAATTTGGATACAGAAGATACAGCAGCGTATCGATAATGTTTACGGAGCTTGGATTACACGGATTCGCAGTCTGATGAGACACTGGGTCCCTACTGTTGTAGGGGGCCATTATCCGCATCCTATATCCGCAGCCTCCCAGCACCAAGTGCCACTCCTGAGTGAGCGCTGGGCCCGAGCTCATCCCAGACTACGCCCTTCATAATAGTTCGTTATCTTTTTTTTTTATTACCATTTTTTCTATTCCTTGTACTTGTTTCTTTTATTAAAATCTATTTTTTAAATACGAAAAACCGTATGGGACGTATTGAATTGCACTATACTCCCTACATCCAGGAAAAAACATTATTATTATTATAAAAATAAATTTAACAAGCTTTTTTCTTGAGACATTATTTGAAATTTTCACAGCAAAATTTTTATCGTGATTAATTTTCGGGTTATCATGCTTAGTTGCACTTCCCCCTTCTTTAGCCAACTTTTCGGACAGAGTTACAGTGCCCATCATCAGGTAACGTGTTTAAGCGACGGTTTCCCCTTCCACCGTTCCCCGCCTTCCCCCATGCCTCGTCACGCCTCCCGTGAACCCTCGCCCTCCTGTCTTCCCTCCCTGCCGCTGTAATGTTTGAAATACACCCCTTTTTTAAACAACTGCATGCGCACAACAAATCATCAAAGTTTATCGTATTCGGTTTAGTGGTTTAGGAACGCATAAGGGACAATCAAAGAAACTTGCTATACCATTTAATAAAGACATTGTTTCTCCCTGAGTGTCCTTTCCCATTGGTCCCGTTCCCCTTCCGCCTCGTCCTCTTCCCCCCTCGCGTCCCCACTCCGTCACTTCCACCTTCCCTCTCCCCACCCCACTCCCCCCCTTCCCCATCTCGTGAACCCTCCTCCCGAGTTCCCCTCCCCCCTCCCAGGTTCCCCTCTCCCTCACTGGTTCCCCTCCCCCATCTCTCCCTCCCTCCCGCTTTCCATAGCAATAGCCGCTTCCTCGCGTCCCACCAATAGCAATTTTTTTATACAAATTTCAAAATGCCAGAGCTCACCTGAAGTTTTATAAAAACCTTGTCCTACCAATAACGAACACACAAAATTTCCATTTTTCATGAATATTTAATTTGGTGCAAGCATAGGTGCATATTTAAAATATCTAAAATTCTTGATTCGATTCCAACTATAGGGGAGTACCTACTTTAAATAAATTTATCAACTTAAGAGGTAATACCATCGGTGAGAAATCTCGACGGTAGGTATTTTCAAAAGTTATCGTTGTCGCACCGCGCTCACAAAAGAACTAGCTATAGATGTGTGGGTGAGACCACGTGAGTGTTCTCTCTCCCCCTCTGCGCCTCCTGCCTACCGTCTTCCGCGAATCTCATCGCATGCTTGTTACTAGGTATTCCAATATTCTGTTTGGATGGCATGTTTCGACTTATTTCGTCGCTAATGAAGTTTTTGACTCGGCTTTAGGGTGTATCGCTCTCCATAGACAGAAAAAAGGGCGCATTATTTTTAAACGCATGAGGTCTCTAAAGTTGCATATGATTTGTAGCTATTCGAAACGTAAAAATAAATAAAATTAGTCTAAACGACCCGAAGTTTAGAAAAAACTATATTTCGTGATTTGGAAAAAATAAAATAATGGTCTTTTGTTTTGTAGCAAACTTACTTTTTATTCAATAACGGCAGTACAAAGAACACAAAACATATTTTGTCCAATATACGTAATCTAGTTGTTAAAAATGTAAACCAACTAAAACTAACTAACTAACCATCACGCCGTTTCCCCACAGGGGTAGGCAGAGAGCATGGACCGCCAAACAACTCGATCTTGGCACACACTCCTTGCCTCGTTCACATATAAGTAACTGATTCACTTGGTCGTGCCATGTCTTCCTCGGGCGTCCCCGACTTCTTCTTTCATTTACATTTACGTCATATATTCTCCTTACACTCCTTTACTCGTTCATTCGCTCTACATGCCCAAACCATCTGAGCGTCCCTTTCTTAATCTTACTCATTACGCTTACATCAGCCTTGCATTCTTCGTGGATCTCCACATTTTTCACACGATCGTACATGGTTTTACCACACATACGCCTCAGGGATCTCATTTCTACAGCATTCAGTCTACTTTCATCCTTCCTCTGTCAGTTCCATGCCTCACTGCCATACATCAGGGTAGGTACCAGCACTCAATTATAGACGGCTACCTTCGCTTCTTTTGACAGTTTTTTGTTGGCGCCAAAGGCGTTCGTCCTCCATTAATAGAGTTGCCTGCATTTACCCTTCTTTCGATATCTCTGTCAAAACTACCATCTCTCGTAAACATACTTCCCAAGTACACAAACTCACCCACCAGCTCCAAATACTCATCATTCATAACTATGTTGCACACTGTTTTCATACTATCTCTTTCAAATACCATGACTTTAGATTTACTTACATTCATCATTAACTCATTCTTCATACATACTTCGATCATCCTAGACACGAGAGACTGTTAAAAATGTAAAAGAGAAAAATAACACGTTTTCTGGATAAAACTAAGATACTAAACAATAATTTACACCAACTGTACTGAATATCCAGGCACTTCCCCACCTTCCTCTTCCTCACTTCCTTCCGCTCCCCATTATCTTCAGCCTCACAACATACCCTAATTGTGGATGCCATAGTCTCACTGGCTCTTGTGCGCAGTACCGGATTATCCCTAAGGCAGAGTAGGCAACTGCCTAGGGGCCCCGCATCGGCTAGGGGCCCCGCGCCCCGAGAAAAAATGACTTGCTTCAATTAGTGAGCAACGAAGTTTCGGAAAAAGTCAGCTTTCAAGATGTTTTAATTTTTTATTATTAGGAAGATTTACAGGTTAATAACATTAGGTACACGCATTAAAGAAAACAACAAATTATAAGGGGAAGGGGGGGGGGGGGGGGGGGGGGGGGGGGTTATTGGAAAAAACTTCTTAAGTAATTAATGTATGGCCACTTATATGTTTTCCTAGGTAGTCAAAGGGGTTTTTTTCGATTTTTTTTTTATTTTTGGCAGCATTTTGAAGTGAAAAACGCGATTTTAGTTAAAAAATGTCGGTGAATTTGTTATTAAAATGGTAAAAAAAACTTTCTCTGACTACCTGTTGATTTATGTGTAGAAATAGTGTACAAAATTTCAAACGCATCGGTCATGTCAAGTCAAGATTTTGAGTTATGATGTTCACAGAAATGTTGTTTGCGAGAAACCGATTTAAAATTTTTTATACTCGAAATGTAGTTGAATCGAGATGAGGGCCAGTTGCTTGAAACTCTGTATCTTCGTTAGTTTTGCTCCGATTTGTTTGAAATTTTGACACAATACTTTTGACATGTTGTATATTCAGTAAAAAAAATTAAAAGTTTTAAAACCTTACCCCCCCCCCCCCCCTTAAAGCCTGGTTAAGGATTTGGTCAAGGGAACAAGGAGGCGTTTGGAGGCCCCTTCAACCCCCCCCCCCCCCCCTAGTCCGCCATTGGTAAAGGGGTCCCAAGACGTGGATTGCCTAGGGGCCCCGACATGGTTAATCCGGCCCTGCTTGTTTGTGCGGTATTCAGATAAAAAACAACATTTTTTAACAAAATATAAAGGTTGGGCAAAACTGAATATTAACGTAGTTTAAAGGCAGCGATTACTTAAAATCTTGCTTCGAATTCAAATTTAACATTATATTTATTGAATGTAGTTTGGCGCTATTATAACCTTTTCAAGCATTATAGCCAGCGACCGAAGGAGATACACACACCTTTCGACGTTTTTTTTTCATTAGCTCCACATATGGGATCCTTAGGAAAAAAAAACCTCAGGGCCTATGTCATCTTTGGGGACGCTGTGTAGGGGTCCTTACAGGGAAAGGAAGGAGAGGAAGTTCTGGGAAGGGAGGTATCTGTCAATGGGTCCAAGGGTGACAGAAGTATGAATCCAACCCTCCCATTAAGGTGCAAGGCAATTGATCGAGAGAGTCCGGGTGGAGAGGTCAAAAGGTCTCCTTCGACCAGTCTCTCCCGATCCGGCCCGCCACGCAGAAGGTGGGCAAATGCAGAGACGTAGCGAATTACATGGGAGATCTATGGCAGGGATCTTGGTTATCCAATTCACGGGGCGGCGGAATCCATATCCGCCTCCATGAATACAAAGAACATCCAACGCCATAATCCTGGTAAATACGCGAAGCACTTTGTAATAATAATAATAATAGCATTATATTTATATAGCGCTGTTTTGTGACATTTCACTTCAAGTGCGCTTAACTATAATAAATTTAAAAAATAATCCTTCAGTGCTCCTTATAATATTGAGAAAATAATAAAAGAGTATCTATAGAGTATTTACAAAACAATGACAGAAGAACAAAATTAACAAAGATAGTGCTGTTATAGCACACACGGGACAATAATAATAATAGACAATAGCAGTGCTATTGTATCACAGGACACAACAAGAACTTTAAAACTAAAATATAAAATACTAACAGAAAGGCAGTTTGCGTTCAGAAATGAGAAATATTCTGACATTAATTTATGTGCGACAAATTTGAGTTAAAAAAATAATACGAATTCTTGCACACAAAAAACTTTTTTTTCTCATTTTAATTTTATAATTTTATTTTTTTATATATATTTTTGTAGTATATAGGGATTTAATTATATAATATATATATTTTTTATATTTCTGTAGTATATATTTTTTAAATAATTACCATTAATTACAAGTAATGGTCAGAGTTGCCTCTAAAATGATTAAAAAGATGAGTTTGAAAAATGGGATATATTTATGTCAGATTATTTAGGAAACCGTGGTGAATCAAATGGTGTAAACAAAAAAAAAATTGGTCGAAAACCTTACATGGGATATTTTGTGAATGCAACGACGATATGTTCTCAAGAGTTTTGAGAATAAATATATATATATTTTTTTACGGTATTAATTTATCAAAAAAAACATTCTTGCATCTATTTTATTGTATACTTGATGTGGAAAATAACATATTTACTATATTAAGCCAAATAATGTACATGCGGATATACAATTGGATATATGCATAATGATAATTATACTAAAAAGGTTTTATTTCTGGGAGTGCAAAAGTCATACAGCTTCATACGTGCTAGAGCTACAAAACTACACTACTTGGATGTTTCTGACCACAAATGTTTAAAAAACTGGCGTAAAAGTACTACCTAATGATGTGTAAGCCCATAGAAGGGTTCTCGAGAAACAAAGAAATGCATTGATTGAAATTGCACAAACGAATTGGTTATGGCGACCCAGCTTGAAATGCTGCAAATGGGTCCAATCTTTGTGGCGTCATTTTTAATTAAACGAGAACAAATAACTTTGTAAAAACAGCTTTATGTAATCAATATTATCAACATGTTTCGAAAACAGAGTGTTCTTCGTCAGGATAAGATTAATATTAAAAGACAAACATGTATAGGCATATGAGAATTATAGACAAAATATTAAAGGTAGAGGTGATTGATTACTTACAAATATCACAAAATGCAATTATATAAAATGAAATATAAAAATTATTTTTAAGTTAAATACCCTTATAGTATGCAAAGTCATTGGAGAAGCTGTGTGGAGGTTATTTTTAGTGAAAGGAAGGAGAGGAATTTCTGGGTAGGTAAAAGTATGAAATGATGGTGGAGAGAGTCCGGCTGTAGAGATCAAAAGATCTCCCTCTTCCAGTTTCTCCCAATCCAGCCCGCCACGCAGTAAGTGAACAAAATCATCCGCCACCAAAATCCATGCAGACCTCACCCGTGAACCCGGGAACCCATGCTCAGTCACCAAACATAGCGGACCACTTGGGGTGACCAAGTGGCGGGGGTGTTGGTTATCCAATAAATGGTTTCCGGGGCGATGGTACCTAAAACGCCTCCCAAATTGAAAATTTATTATAGTACTTGACATAAACAATTTTAATTTTGCACAATTTTAGCATGAAAGCTCGGTCAGTATTGGTATACCGCGATGAGTCACTAAACAGAAAAAAAACGAATAAAAAATATCGATTACACGGGCAAGGACAACACTAGTCTACCGATAAAATTCGTTACATCACTACTTCGCTTTATATGTATGTATTTGTCAAAACCCTCGTTCCCCGGCCCCCTCAGAAGAAATGAGGGAAAGGGACACCTGCACGTCGGGCCAAAAATACCTAAATAAAATCTTCGAAATCGATATTTTGTATTCCCCATTTTTCTTCTCCAAAACTTGACAGATTTAAAAAATTTTTTTCTCTAACTGTATTAAAAGAAAATATTCTATGTCGGTACGTTTTGCTTTTTTTCAAAATACATTGTTTAGTTTGTTTACTGAACGTTTTTTGACGGCGTTTAAATTAGGCAATTTTATTCATTTTTGGAAGGTCCTAACTTCTATAAGAAGTAAATTATCAAAAAAAGCAAAACGTACCGACACGCTAGTGGTCGATATCTATATTATGTAAAAAAAAATTTTGCTCTAGGATCAAAATCCAGAGAGATAAACGGGGAATACGTTTGTATGGAAAAACGCCGCTAGTATTTCCTCTTAAAGATTGTCAAAATTAGAATCCTGATTTAAAATGTCATTCTCAAACACGCGAACTGTCTAACGTGCGATAGTCGTTAGGTTTTCTGAAATTATCCAATTTTCTGCGCAATTTTCTTAATTTTTCTCTCCATAAGAACCATCCTCGTACTTCAAGAAATATTCTAAAAAAAGAACTAGTGAAATCGGTTCAGCTGCTCTCGAGACTTGCGCTTAGCAACACATTTATCGTTTCATTTTTATATATAAGAATTAAGATATAAGTGATTTCCTAATTTTTTGAAAAATTTAACTGTGTCTAAGGAAACATACATTTCTAGAAGCCAAGACATGAAGTAGGAAAAAAATCCGTACACAAAGCGGGAAAAAACCATAAAGATAAATTTTTCATTGTTTTCTTGTTGTTGTTTTTTTTAAGACATATGCACCAATATCGGTGAAATTTAGACCAAAAATTAATAATCTAACAATATTAATAGCCTTCCGTCTGCGTGGTTGAATTTCAGAACTCGGATTCGCTGCCTGTCTGACGCCACGCCATACGCGCCGCGCCATAAATAACATCTGCGTACGTGGAATTTCAAACAAAACTACCTATGTAATTCGGTTTTGAATTCAAGAATTCGACAATAGATGGTGCTAATTCCGTTAGCAGTCTCATGTGGACGTCTTTTTTTTTTTTTTTTTTTACATGAGCTCCACACAGGAGGCCCTGAGGAAAATAATTTTCCGCAGGGCCTATGTCATCTTTGGGGATGCTGTGTGTAGGGTTTTTTTAAGGAAAGGAAGGAGAGGAGAGTTCTGGGAAGGAAAAGGGTTTAAGGGGTGGGTAGGAATCTGGGGTTCAGTATGTCCTGGTCATCCGCCTCCAAGACCTAGACAAACCTCACCCCATGAACCCGGGCACCCCTGTTAAATCACCAAACGTAGCGAACCACTTGGGGTGATCTGTGGCAGAGGTGTTGGTTATCCAATAAAGGTTCCCGGGGCGGCGGTACCCATTCCCGCCTCCCAAATTGATGACTCCTCCGACTCCTGGGCAGATGTAAATACTACGTATTAGTAAATTTCTTGCGTCTATCCGGATATATGGAAAGATTGACGGTAGTACTTAGTTGTATATTGTATATATGTATTACAATGACGTCATTGCCCGGACCGGTTACTTTGCCCCGGTGACTAGCTATCACTGAATGACCGTGGATCAGAGGAACGGGCTATTTTTACAACCAGTTCCGATGGATTTATAAAATAGTCACCAACACTAACCGGGCGAAGCTGAAGCAAAAGCCGCCCACAAGGCCTAGCAGCAAAAACCTGCAAAGCGGATTTTTAACTGCTAGTGTAATTATTACGAAAAATAATATGATTAAATTTAGGCCCCGATTAATCTATTAGCTACTTATCCCCTAAGAATTAAACTTTATGATAACAAACCAGAACACATTTTTCTTCCTTCGGGAAATTAATAATTTGGCTTCATTCGATTTTTTAACTTCATTCTGTAAAACTGTCGTAACGAATGGGGACATGAAACGTAATGAAATAAACTTCTTTAAAACTTTAATAGAAGATGTGACGTGGGGAGGAATATGAAATAATAATTAAACCTTTTTTGATTTATTTTTGAGGTATTAATTATTTATTTACGCCCTTTTTCGGGGCTTTACATTACATATGAATAGAAAGAAATATACAGTACTTATTGTACATAACTAAACTAAACAGTAACTATATTTTATATTTGTTTAAAGATAAATTGAAGATGTCCACTGACTTGGCATAATTGTTTCTCTCCATTAGTATTCTGGGCAAAGAGGAATACATATGGAAGTTAGTCCCAGAATTTCTGCACTGAAATAAATCCTGACTTCTAGTATTAATCCTAAAGCTTATCAATTCAGGCAATACCGGACTATCAACTAAATCATTTAGATTTTTTTATAGAAATATCAAGTAAGTGAAAATTCTTCTGTCTGACAATTTGATTTGATAGGTACCATGTTGCGCTATCTCATTCTTTAGCCAACGTTTCGGACAGCATTACAGTCTCTATCATCAGGGCAGATGTGTAATCGAAGATTGTTGGGAAGTGACATTTCATTAAGTAATTATAATTATTTTATTTAGTGTTTTATCGAAATAATTATAAAATAAATTTTGAAGTGTTTTTTTAGTGCAGTTTAGTACAATAACGCTTTTTTAAGTTAATACGGCACAATTTCTTCCAACCGTCTGGAGCCAGTAGGACTATGACATCCTCAGCCGGGGTATGTTGTGACGCTGAATGTAGTGAGGAAGGGAAGGAGTTGGGAAAAAGGAAGGCGGGGAAATTCCTGGGTATTTAGATCTGGTTAAAAATACGGTTAAAACCATTTAAATTCTGAAAAGTACTAAGGTCGATACTAACAGTATCTTGCACTCTGGAACGTGCCGCAAATATATCATATATTATTTTAAATGATTGTGAAATAACAGAAATCAATCAAATAAAATTTACTTGCGCACACCGGGATTTGTAAAGAGCAGAACCGAAACAAGTATATCGCTCTCATTTTGAAAGCTATTACGTATTTCAATGTTATTACGTTTTAGTCCCAATAGCATCGAAAATATAAAGTATCCCAGTTATCAAAAATATTAATGTCCCCACGGCAAAAGAATGGCAAATTGTGAAACTAACAGCGGCAAAGGACTCTACCAATATTGGTTAAAACATTATTAAGACCACCAAGTCACCCCTTAGCAATTTAGCATACAAGTTCTCTCATAGGATTAGCTGCCTCAAGGACTATAGGTTTTATGGAATTATATATATTTTCAGTTTTACTCGTAACCGATATTATTTATCCAGTGTTAGATTTAGATTAAAAAAAAAAACAGTAAAGAACTTCATATACCTATAAGGGACAAATGGTGTTGTGAAACACTAGTAAAAAGAATTATTTGCAAAACGAAACACATATCTACAGATGATGGACACTGCAACGCTGTCCGAAACGTTGGCTAAAGGAGGAGATAGCGCAACACGGCATAATATCCCAAATACAAATAACGAAAATACTTTTGGTCATGAAAATCTAAAAACGTATCAAACATCTACAGGATTTAGCCTGCGAGAGGATGGATGACGGAGTGGGAAAAATAGGGGAGGCGGAAGGGGAACGGGACGAATGGGAAAGGACACTCAGGGAGAAACAGTTTCTTTATTAAATGGCATAGCAACGCATGCCGGGACCAGCTAGTATATAATATATAAAACAAAGTCGGGTTAGTTACACTATTTATAACTCGAGAACGGCTGGACCGATTTTTATGAGCTTTGATATGTTGGATTTGTCTCCGCCCGAATAGCAGAATAGGTATTAAGACATCTTTTCTTGGTATTAAAATTCTTTTCCTCATATATTTTGTATGGAACGAATTCTCATCTTTTGAAAGAGCTGCAGGAATGTTGTGATAAGTATAATATTACTGCCCTCAGTGAGTGAATTCAAAAATTCAAATACATCAAAAATGCTAAAGCGCTGATTGTTTTGCTTTTGTTCTTAAACATATAATTCTGCCCCTCTTTCTTACACACTAACTGTCAACACTGAAAAATGGGACAAACGGTGAACGTATGTCTGCACCCTCCAAAGGAAAAACAGAACAATTATAATAAATCTCCCTCACACGGATAAAGAAAATGAAACGCAGTTCAGGTAAGTAAGTGGAAAAGGAAGAAAATCACAAAAATTATAAAACCGTACATAACGCCATCTCTGATACTTACAAAAACAAAACACGGACAGTTACGCATCGATAATTGATTCATTTTTAATTTTTAATAAAAAAAATGATTTTAATTCAGCTAATAAGTTGATACAAGATTCCGAGGTGGTACGAAGTTTACCCGGTTCAGCTAGTTATTAAAAAAGCAAATAAATACAACAGGTACAAGGCTGTACAAGCAATCTTCCATAAACTGTTGTTTGACAGTTTTTCAAACACTTCCTACAAAGGTTTCCTTCGGAACAACACTCAGTTCATGTCAGTACAAAATAAAACAATGCTTGTAACCCAGAACATCACCTGCTGACAAATCACAAATCACAAAAAGCTTTAGCTAGTTCTACGAATAAAAAATTTCAAAGTTTCAATTTTTTTTTTGCATGACAACTCTCGTATAATATGAACTCGACTCTAGAGTAAAATATATAATTTGATGTTGACAATATTACTCTAATAAATTAACATTTATCAGATCTACAAGTACCGTTTTGACGTTAAAGCAATTAAGTATTTTTCAGCCTGCACAAAACAAATCGTTAATAAATTACGAGGTATTACTTTCGCTTGTAATTAAATTTCAATTTAGAGATTAATATATCGTACAGTAGTTTGAAGAGGTACGCCAAGTTAAATTGAAAATCATTTTTATATTAAGGGTTTTAATTGCTTCTGAAACAAATTTTAATTACCGGCTGGCATGTCGTGCTAAAGGCTTAATGTTGAACGCAGTTAGACGCACCTGTGCTTAGAAAGATTCGAACATTTTTATTAAAAGATGAATTACTTTATACAGGTGAGAAAATTTTGTTTTCAAAATTAATTTTTGAAGTGAAAACTTCTTTATCACCGTTGTGATTTAAAACACGATAAAACGAAAAAGCAATACTGAAAAAAGACAAATATAGGATTTAGCTTGCGAGAGAATGAGGTAGAATAATCGGTCTCCTGTTTGTGCAGTGCTTCCGCACTACTTTTTCGCCTCCCCAGCCTATTTTAGTTTTCTGACGCCTGTGAATTGCGGACTTAAATTTTTTTTAACCTTTTTATTTGGAGCCGGTAGAACTGGGAGCAGACATGTTTTTCGAATTCACTCCAATTTTTATTATTTTTGAAGATGTCTTAAAAAATACCATTTTAGAAGCTAGATAAAGCTATTCCTGTTTAGATTTTTATATTTGAAATATACTTTAGTATAAAAATAATAATATTTTAAGCATCGTACACAAAAAAGTAAACATAATCTCAACCCAAACATTTTTAAGTAAACCGTTGAAAAATTTCATATAATTCAAATGAAAAATACACAGTCCTTTTGCAGGAATCTGCAAATGTCAATTTTTACCTTGTTCATATAATTAAAAATTATAAAAAATATATAAATTATTCCCCCAGATTAACTGAAAAAATCTGACACTTTGAATACTTTTTCCACAATTTAAACATTGATTTCTCGAATTTTTATTTATTTACACAAGCACAAGGCATTTATGTTAATACATAAAATTACTTTTATAGAAGTTTTATTAAATTCAAGTTTCGATTTTTTCGAATTCAATTTCAATTCAATTCAAATAAATTGTTCGAATGTCAGTGTTTCGAAAGACTGATTTTTCGAACAGCAATTGGCCGAAAGACATATTTTTCGAATTTGTTAATCAACTTTTAAAATAATATATAGGTATTTCACTTGCTTATGACTAACGAGATCCTGTTTGGTTAGGTAAGGTTAGGTTAGTTGATATTGTCCATCCTATAATAAAATACTCTTGTACTATTGTGACTTTCGGTCAATTGATATTCGAAAAATTGCAATTTGGTGGATTTACCTAGACCCGATAGAACTATGGAATCCATTGGTAAACTTGTGCAATTTCATCTAAAGTAAGAAGGGGATGGGAATAGAGAAAGTAAGGTTGGAATGCACCTTACTCTTCAAACTAAGCTCAGCTACAGTTTCACGCAAAGTTTTATTCCTGAATGACTTTATATTACCAATGTGCTACGGAGTGTCTCGTAATCTATTTCGATTAGCTATTTTTTTTTAAATTAAATACTTTTGCAAGTTAACGATAGATGAAGTTGATGATGCCCGAAGAAAACATAGTGCTGTCACGTGCATCAACAACTTGTAGAACCGATCATTTAAGATTAGCTGAAGTCCTCTAGTAACTAAGTTTTGTTTGGTTTTGTGATAGTACGCGGCAATAGGTAGATATTAGGTACGTACGGAGCAGGCTATTTGGATTAATTTATTAGGGCGAATTTACAGTTGACGGTCATTCTTGTGTTTGCACATCAAACAGTATTAATACCGTAGCGTCTGTGTGGTTGAATTTCAGAACCCAGCTTCGAGTGCATGTCAGACGCCACGCCATACGCGCCGCGCCACAAATAACATCAATTTCACACAAAGCTACTGTTATAATTCGGTTTCGAATTCTAGAATTCAAGGTCGGACGGGGACGTCCCTCCCCTAGGTATAACTGCTACGAATTTATAAATATGTGATATATCTCTGTATGTGAAAAGATTGACGGTAATACATGTTGTATCAAGTGGCCATATATTACGTATGACGTCATTGCTCTGTCTTCTCTACTTTGTCCCGGTGACTAGCTACAGTGGATCCGAGGAACTGGCTGTTTTTGGAATCAGTTCGTATTGGATCTATAAAATGGTCACCAATACTATGCTAGCATTGGCGCTACTTGCGGCCAACGCCAAACCCAAAACCTGGAAAGGACATGCAATAAACAAGCCGGCGGCTAGCTCACACAGCCGGCGCGAGCAAGGTTCCTCTTAAACCCAGGGCGAGTGTTTGTGGTCCGCTTGTAAATTCCTACTCCCCTTCCTTTCCTCAAAATCTCCAGGTCTCCTTCCTCAATCAGAACACAGTAGTTATGCACGAAAAAGGGTTTATTCATTTAAAGGTGAACAGGATTATACACAAGCCAGCCTCGGCACTAAACACATGGTTATTTGGCTAACTAAAATGCTATTGTTCTATCAACTCTCTCTCTACGCGTATATAGTGAAGTTAAATGTCAGTTCTTAGCACACAGAGGGAAAGCAAGGTTCATTGGTACTCACAAACAGGAGATAGGCAGTCGTCAGACGGGTACTGGTTAGGCGGGAGCTTCTTGAGCACAATGCACAATCAAAGTAAAACATCGCGAGTTCAGTTTACGGGGAGCGCAATCACGGGGACACAGTTGTTATGCCGAAGGTCGGCCGAGGAATGAATGCGGGGAGCCGCTCGGCGCTTGGCTACGGGCGCCGCGCGGCGCGGGGAGAGGGGGGCGGAGGGCCTGTGCAAGGGGTCAATTCGCTATTAGCTCGCACGGGAATCAATTCCGTAACGTAACATTTCCCCCCTCGCCGCAAAAAAAGCGACGTGGTAATGGAGCAGTAGGGCTAAGAAATCCTCTTACCCTTCTAGCACTTGTGCCAAAACAAAAAACAAAAATCCAAGAGAAAGGGGGGAGAGAGAGAGAGAGAAAAAGAAAAAGTTGCTAGCTACAAAATAGTAGAAACAAAAACAAAAGAGAAAAAAAAGCATGGTGAACAAAGAATTATACATGAATGTACATGAAAGAGCAGTGGCATACATAAATATAAACAAGGACCTGCTGGAGAAAGGTACAAGGGTTATGCAGTGATAGAAAAAAAATGACTCTAAATTGTATCATTGGTCTGTGAGCTAAGTTTGCGTAGCGTGGTTTGCGTAGGATGTTTGGGGTGTTTGAACGTTGCACTGAAGTTACAAGGTTACTTTGTCACAGTAACCTGGCCCGTTTGAGATTACACTCAAGGAACACTAGGGCCTTAAAGAAAACACGAAGACGAGAACGCAGGATGAGGCTTCTTGGTGGTGGAGAGGGTTCTACCTGTCACAGAGGTCAAAAAGGTAGCTGCTTCCGGATCCTGTGGGTGGGCCAGTATGACATCATTGAGGTACTGGAGAGTGGAATTGTAATTGGTGGTTGGTCCTTTATAGAGGAGGTGGTTTGTGTGCATGACAGCCGTTGTTGTGATGGTGGTTGGTACACTGGTTTGTATACAGTGGGATTGTTGTATGAACAATTGTTGGTATTGTTATTTGCGCAAGGGCACAGGAGCATTGGCATGATGGCAACAGAGCAATTTGCAAGGTGCAGCTGGAACATTTGCAAGATGCAGCAGGAACATTTGTACAATGGCAACAGGAACATTTGCGAGATGCCGCAGGAACATTTGTACAATGGCAACAGGAACATTTGCGAGATGCCGCAGGAACATTTGTACAATGGCAACAGGAACATTTGCGCGATGCCGCAGGAACATTTGTACAATGGCAACAGGAGCATTTGCGAGATGCCGCAGGAACATTTACACGATGGCAACAGGAACATTTGCAAGGTGCCGCAGGAACATTTGTACAATGGCAACAGGAACATTTGCGAGATGCCGCAGGAACATTTGTACAATGGCAACAGGAACATGAACCAACTTAGAGCTGACGTGCTTGGGTTTGTTTGAGTGATGGTTTTGTGATGATACAATTCGCAACTACACGCACGACTCACACTAGGTTATGTTAGGTGTGGTCGGGTGATTTTGGTACGTAGGGTTTGAAGGCATGGGACCTCCGTGACGGTAGTGAAGGCAGCATGAAGAGAGGCGCAGGTGTAGATGGGGTGAAGAGCTGCTGGTCTTCTTATTAATCCGGCGAAAAAATTATTATTAGAACAAAATTCTTGAAGTTTACCTGCCTGGTAGACCAATGATGAAAAGGTTTGGAGAGAAACAAGGTGTGCATGTTGAGAAAGATTGGATTTCTTTGACGTGTAGAGAGAGAGAGAGAGACGGAGAGAGAGTTAACTAAATGCAACTACAGACTTATACATATTACAAAGGTACGTATTCAAGGACGGTTCTGTTTAACCCATTTAGTTTTTTTTAAACTAAATACATTTCCAAGAACACGTAGATAAGGGTTTGTACGTATGACAAAATGCCACGTTCGAAAGAAGTTGGTCTTCCATGACCTATGCTCACGTCTATACGGTAGCATTTTTTCTACTTTCGAAGAACAAAAACATTGAGTACAAATAAGTTATGAAAAGTGGGAAAGGAGTAGGAAGTTGAAAGGATCCGTGTATGAAGGTTGTCCCATTTGACAAACGAAACGCCAAGTGCGTAACGCATATATCCCCATTCACGGATAATTTCGAGGAAGGGAAAGGGTGACAATTGGGAACATTTGAACGAAGAAAACTGCTGAGGACTCGGCTATTTCCGAAATTCGACCTCTGAGTGGAAGGTGAAACAAGGTCTACAGCAGTTATCCTGGCACATTACAATACCATTTGGTAGTGTGGGACAAAAGGAATACATTGACATAAAAGACGTGTGATCTACACTTGGTAGGTCACACAAACATGGGGGTAGATATTATTTCGTTCGCACGACTCATGGTGAGTATTGTAACGTCTTCACGTTTGGTGCACAGATTATATAAGTACACAGTTATAACAAAGCGGTTCTCATGCCAAAAGACACACGACCAAAAAGGGGCGGTTTTCATGCCAAAGGACACACGACCAACTTAGTAACATTTAGTTAAGAGTATAAAGTAATTATAACGAACTTCTCGTATCATGGCGGATGTTTTGAGGATCTCTCCTATGATGGTAGATATTGTCACGTTTTCACGTCTTACGTGACAGGAATGAACGATTTACAACAAATTTTGCCCAGTATTGAAAGACAGTAACCCAATAGGTATTTAAAACAATTTAATGAGATAAATCACCCTCTCGATCAACAACCCTGTGTTGACGAGCAAACAATGAGTAGTTATGACGGACTCCCCGTGACGTGTAAAAACACAAAGATATTATGAGATTCGCATCTATAGCAGTGGATATTGTAAGGTTCACACCTATAATAGTAGATATTGTAAGGCTCGCGCCTATAATGTTACAAAAGTTTACGTTCGAAAATGTGGGTCCCCATTCAATACAGACGGCGGTTTGCAATGATGTAATTAATACGGCACTGCTGTAGCTTAATAATTTCATATTAGCATACGTTACAAGACTTGCCAAAAGGCGATAAACACAAATTTTAATGAAGATCTGGCCAAGATTTTAAACTTCAAACAAGAATAATGGTACAATAAAGGACAAAAGAAACTGATGTCATGATAAAATATTGTACCTCATAATGAAGTTGTATATGTACAAAGAACAATGTTAATGAAGGGACGAAACGTATTGTCACTTTTATAACAAATATTTTTCTCAGAATCCGACAAAATACGATTCTGGAAAAAAATAGAGCAATTGGGTTGAGCGCCATTCTAATTTTTGGAAAAAGAAGAAAAACCACAAGTAGCAACAAGGTTGCCCTTGAATTGTTTCGAATCCAGCGAATGTGACCTGATAGGTGTGTACATTTGGTGTATTCGAAACGATCCCCAATATACAACATTACTATGAATGTGTTAGGATGGGGTGAAGAGGAAAAAGAAAAAAGAAAAAACGGGAGGATTTCCTATTATAACAGAAATCGTCGCGACATTCTTACAATATGGTGCTGTGACCATAGTAGTGAGCTGCGGCAATGGTCTGAAACCAATGGTTATTATACAGACTTGCACTTAAGATTTTATATTTACAACATTAGGGTAGGGACGTACTGGTACGACAAAAACCCGACACAAAACAATTAAAAAAAGGTGATATGACAAGATGAGGCGATGAGGTGAGAAAAAAACGCGCGGATGCTGCTAGAATTGTGAAAAGGAAAGCGACGTCTTGGAGCAAGAGTTTTCCGGAACCGTTGATGGTAGGAGGAAAAGGAGGCCCTTTCCCGAAGTGATCAATTTCAGGAAGAGGATGCATACAAGTATGAAAACGGTGCCCCAAGAGGTGCTCTTGTGGTACAGCAGGCAAGGCACGCAGGATGTACAAGAACATATAAAATTATGCAAAAAGAAAAAGGAATGTACAGGAGTTAGGCTACCGTTGACATTAATGTGCCTTCGGGTGTAAGGATTACCTTACGAATGCCCATATGGGTGATTATTTACATTTAATATTTACAAGTAACTCACGTCATTTATGACAAGAATTATAAGACTTTTAAAGAGACCGCATCGCACTGATTGACGACTGGCCAAGAGAGGTCAGGGGCGTAATGATGATCAGGGTTAACAAGATGCATGTTTTGCCAATTTGATAACGCCTGAGAACTTGATGTGATGGAATTTACTGATTCCGTATTCCCAATTTTTACAATGTCTTTCACATGGTAATTTCCGATGTGTTTACCAGAGATGTCAGACAATCGATAAACGAGGTCTGAGATCTTTTTTAGAACTTTCGTTTTTACAAAGCGAGGTGCCAATTTGGCAGAGAAGTACAGCGCACCTTGCGACAAAGTGTTGTTTCTTCTCCAAACGATGTCTTCTTCCTTGAACGTGACGTGCTTTCTGCGAAGGTTATACCTGTCGGCGCTCTTTTGGTGGGCCAATAGTAGAGCGTCTGTTACTTCACTATAGATAGCGGAGAGTTCCTCTAAGCGGTGGGCGTAATTTGCTGCGGGATTTGCTGTGGAGGAAGGGGTGGGTGGAAGGCAAATGTCAGGGTGTAATGAACCGTGAACTACTTGCTCCATGCCGTGTTTGAGAAAAAATGGTGTATAGCCTGTAGCGAGGTTCACCGTGTTGTTCATGGCTGCTTGTATTTTGTCTAATTTTTTGCACCATGTACGTTGGTCCTTGCCAACCAGAATTGCCAGAGCCGTGTTTATGGTCTGGTTGTATCGTTCGACGGTGTTGTTCTGTGGGGTGTAAAGGGTATTATAGAATACATCCTTTATACCATATTTAGACAAAAACTCTTTAAATTCTAGAGCTATAAATTGTTTGCCATTGTCGCATATTATAGTACGAGGAATACCGTAGGGTATGAAAATATGCTTCTCTAATAGATTGGTTATTGCTGCTGCGGTCGCCCTTTTCAGAGAAAACAACCAGCAATATCTGGAAAAGACATCCACCATACTGAGTATATGCATGTAACCGGCGTAGCTTCTAGGGAAAGGTCCGATGAGGTCCATTGAGAAGGATTGAAGTGGTCTATCGGCACGTTTGGGGTTGCCCATTAGACCAGACGGTGGTGCCGTACTGTGTTTGTATGCCTTACAGATGTCGCATTTGGAGATGTATGAACGAACTTGTTTGAATAGACCAGGCCAATAATATCTTAGAGATATTTTTTTATATGTTTTAAAGGTTCCAGGGTGTATGGAATCTACGGCACTGTGGTTATTGATAATAACCTGTTCTCTATTTTCGAGAGGGACTACCATTTTCCAGGCATAATCCTCTAAGATTGACAGTGGTGGCTTGCAGTTGCGGTATAATTGTCCGTTTTTAATTGTAAAATTCGGAAACTTTTGTGGGTTGTTACTGCATCCTTGGAAGATTTTTTGATACCATAAATCTTTTGTGGGGAGACTAGAATTGGATAATTCGGCATTTAGTATTGCAATCTCGATTCTAGAAAGGGCATCCGGGACGATATTATCTGCACCTTTACGGTGGATGACGTCGAAGGTATATTGGGATAGGCGGGACGACCAGCGAGCCAATCTTCCAGAGGGATTGTCTAGCGAGATCAGCCACTTTAGGCTGCTATGGTCTGTAACCACGGTAAACTTACTGCCCTCAATGTATCCGCGGAAATGTTGAATGGATTCCATGACTGCTAATAATTCTCTCTCGGTGATTCCGTAGTTTTTTTCGTGCTTGTTTAGGGTGCGAGAGAAATATGCCACGGGGTGTTCGCCGTCCGTAAAATTCTGAGTGAGGACTCCTCCGATTCCGACGTTTGATGCGTCCGAGTGGATCGTAAAGGGGAGGTTGAAGTCAGGGCAATTCAGTACCGGGGCTGATTGAAGGGCTTCCTTCAGGGAGTTGAATGCTGACTCGGTCTCTGCGGACCAGGCAAAGTTACTGGTACCTTTACGGACGCCCGTGATTTTGTTGAGCGGCGCCGCGAGTGTTGAGAAATTTTTTATGAATCTTCGGTAATAACCGGTGAGTCTGAGGAAAGCTTTTACCTCTTTTGCATTCGTAGGCCGGGGAAAATTTGTCATAGCCGCAACTTTTGCGGGGTCGGTTCTTAGGCCTTCTTCATCTACTATGAAGCCCAAGTATCGTAGGCGATGTTTGCAGAATTCCGATTTCTTTAGGTTGATAGTCAAACCGGCTTGTTTGAGTTGTTGAAAAACCTTTTCTAGTATGAGTATATGTTTTTCAAAAGTATCGCTGATGATGATCAAGTCATCCAGGTAGCAAAATAAGTTGTTATCGAACTCTGGGCCAAACAATTTATCCATGAGCCTTTGTAGCTCCGCTGGGCTGTTTTTTAAACCGAAGGGTAGCCTTTTAAAGTGAAACATACCCCTGCCAGGCACTACGAAGGCAGTTTTTTCGCAGGAGCTGGGATCCAAGGGTATTTGCCAGAAAGCTTTGCTCAAATCTATAGATGAGATGTATTTAGCGTTTCGAAGTCTGTCGAGGATGGAGTTGACCAAGGGGAGGGGGTAGGCGTCTGACACTGTACATGCGTTGAGGCGTCTGCTATCGAGGCAGAAACGGGCCGAGCCGTCTTTCTTTGAAACTATTAAGGTGGGGTTGGTCCATGCACTGCGGCTGGGTACCACCACTCCCATTCTTAACATATCGTCCAATTCTTTTTCTAGAATTTTTAATTTTTGTGGAGCGAGGTTAAAATACCTTTGTTTGATTGGGGGGTATATCGAACGTGTCATAGGAATACGTGTGCATTGAACGAGTGCGCGAAAGCATATGACAACCCTGGAAATTCAAGATTGGAATTTACGCTGTCACAGAGTACCGTGCCGCGAGCACGACAATCTGAGTGCTGCTATTGGCTAGCGGAACAATGTGCATGTGATGCCCCTTCCAAATGATTTGTCTACAACGCAATTATGTCCTTTAACTAACTAATCAATTGAAAACATTAATGAAATTGATAATGAATACGTGCGGCAGCCTCATTGGACTGGAAAACACATCTAAATAACTACCTAATACTTCCACAAGGGAGTCTAGACAGCAATGATCAACGCCAAGGAATTGGCTGTCTATTTACGTCACCCCCACCATGCGACCAGCCGAGCCACTATTGGTCAATTCTGAACAAAGGAAAAATCTGAATCGTGAATATTTACGACAGCGAATTCATGTTCCGAAAAATTTGGAGCTCAATTTCGAGAAATTGGGAATAATTTGGATCAAGAAATAAACATCATCACCTAAAAATGAGTATATGCTACAAAAACAACCCAAAAACTGACGTCTATCAGTGATTGTTGCACTTTAAGAAAAATATTTACTGTTTAAAATTGTACCTTATATCACATATGTATACTTGTACCTTTTCTTGTAAACACAATAAAAATGATGTGAGACTTTGGTATCCTAAGTTGGTAAGATCATGGCAAAAACTATCACACATAATTTTGACACAGTTGACTTCCAATCGTAGCGACCAGGGAAATTACCTAAAACAAGTACCTTAGAAAAATTAAGGAGGTTCTGTCCCCCAAAAGTCCGACCTGAGTTTGCCCTATAAAAATAGAAGTCAAACCGGTAGGAAGTCAGTTCAAAACTATCAGCCAAGAAGAAAGATACCAACTCAAGATACCAACAGTCTCCAAGTTCAAACCTCTTTTAAAGTGTTTTAGTCAGTCTTAGATTCAGTTTACCTATCCCAGTATCCCAGTAACCTAAAAACCCCAGTCTCCCACAGTCTCCAAAGTGAAAAATATTTATTTTAATCCAGTACTAAAATCAGTTTTGCCATTATACCTAGAAGCATTTTTTGTCAAAGTAGTAAATTCATTTAAAAGACCAGTGGCGTTCCAAAATCCACTGGCGTACGAAACTCCATTGGCGTGTCATTGTGGCCAGCTCCCTATTATATTTAGTTTATGTACAAACGTCTAGTACATTTGGTCCTTCGAGCCGGATCTACACATAACACGCCTTCAGTCTTACCCAGTGGAAATGCCGTCTCTTCGCAGTGGCCGTAAGACCCCGACACCTTCCGAAATATCGCTGTCTAAACCTAACGCCCCGGGAACAAGCCGAAACATGCCAGTGGCACCCCGTCGGACCCCGGGCCCACGCACCGTAGACACCGATGAGACGCCATCCAGCGGAACCCGCCACGATCTATCCGGTGCGAACCCTGCCAGGAACCCTGACCTCATCACTCTTGACCAACCTGCTCCAGAATGTGTCGCCGAGAGCCTCCACGGATCCAACAGTAAAAGCAGTAAAACAACTTCTGAATCAACTGAAGACTCCCTGCGATTGCTGCGCCGAGAGATGCGCATTCGGGACAGACGTCACGCCAAGCAGACAGCCAATCTGCTCAGAGCCCTGAACGCTGCAACACGCCAAGCAGTCAGCCAACCTACCCAGGAGCCCGCACCAACCAGCTCGACCCTGCGAGCCAACCTCGGTCAGGTAGTAATTCAAACCCAGGCACCAACCGGTCCGTCTACGAACGAGTTCGCAACGAGATATGCCACTCGAGTACACACGTCAGACGGCCCGTCTACCGGAGAGTTTGCAACGAGATATGCAACAACTCAAGTGCACGCACCAACCGGCTCTTCTACTAATGAGTTCGCAACGAGATATGCCACTCAAGTACATAAGCCAGCCGAAGAGTTTGCAACGAGATATGCAACTACTCAAGTGCATGCACCAACCGGCCCTTCTACTAATGAGTTTGCAACGAGATATGCCACTCAAGTTCACAAGCCGGCCGAAGAGTTTGCAACGAGATATGCAACTACTCAAATGGACACACCAGCCGGTCAGCCTACCAATGAATTTGCTGTAACCGATCCAACCGGATACGCCGCCGCCGCCACCCAAGAGTACACACTACTGACGGGCCCTGCAAAGAACATCCCTACGGCCGAATACAGCCATATCGGACCCGAGCGCCCACTTTACAACACAGCAGGGTACCAGCATCAGCCAGCCTCCTCCGGCCAGGATTCCCCATTATTTACACCACCGCACACAGCCAATCAGACAGCACGGCACACCCGAGAATGGTTGCAGCATGGCAACGACCCACTGGCCCAGATCGCCTCGGTGATGGCGGAGGCGCTCCGCTCTTCCAGAACGCAAGATAGCCCCCGCACATTAGAAGATGATTCAAGAATGGCTGCCCTCATCGCCAGGCAATCCACAGCAAAAGATTTGCCTACCTTCTCCGGAGATCCCCTCGAGTGGCCCACCTGGAAGGCACAGTACGCTCAATCCACCGCCACCTGCCAAATGACTCCGAGCGAAAATCTCATTCGGCTGCAGCGCGCCCTCAAAGGCAAGGCACGAGATACCGTGGGTCCCCTACTAATGGATCCTGCGCAAGTCCCAGAGATCATCAGCGTCCTCGAGCAGCGATACGGCAGCGCTAACTCCATAGCAAAATTTATGCTAGACAAGGTTAAAAAACTACCTTACCTCACGACCGAGGTATCACTCGAGGACCTGGCAGATTTCTCCGGGACGGTACAAAACCTGGTGGCATCTCTCCGGATCCTGAAAACCGAAGGTTATCTCACCAATCCTGCATTACTGAATGACGTCACTGACAAAATGCCGAGTTCCCTGCGGCTGGCATGGCTAATCGAGATCCGCAAACAACACTCTCCGGCTACCATAACCCAGCTCGCTGCCTTTCTGAAAGAGGTTTCAAACGCAATTCCAAACAGTGGGATGGTGGACCACATACGATCTCGACCACGCCGTGAACAAATACATGCCGGGTACCAGGAGGAAGAAGAGAGTGAACGCATGCGACTTCTACCGAGCCATGAGCAAATACATGCCGGACATCAAGAAGAAATCAGGGATGGCCCAAAAGAAAAGATCGCCCCCATAAAACGCAAAGTAAACGAGGAACATACTTACCCTGGACCGAGCCGAAAAAGAAAAACAGCTGATGAAAGCTGCGCCCAATGTGGCGGCAATCATAAAACCCGCGAATGCAAAGAATTCGCAGCCAAAGATGTTGAACTCCGATGGGAAACTGTACGCATGGGAAGATTATGCCGCAAGTGCTTAGAAAAACACCACTCACGAAGCTGCAAAATAAACCAATGGTGCAAAGTAGGGGATTGCAGATCCCCACACCACCCCCTGCTACATAATCCCGAGTTCGTACGAAAAAGCGCCGTGGAAAATGTCAACTTGTGACGCCAGGACTCCGGACAGAGAGTACTATTAAAAATTGCGCCAGTCATATTAAGCGCTCCAAACAAAGAAGAAGTGTCAGTGTTCGCTCTCCTGGATGAAGGATCCACAGTAACACTTGTCGACACTGACACCGCAATACAAGTTGGAGCAAACGGCCCAGTTCACGGACTGCGAATCCACGGCGCGAAAGGAATGTGCACCTCCGACAATCTCTCCCAACGAGTGAGACTAAGAATACGAGGTGCAGGCAACAGTAATACATTCCACATATCTGCCAGCACAATAAGCAACCTCAACCTGCCGGAGCAACAGATCCAAGGAAGGTCGGTTGTCCCGAAGCTGCTAATAGGCCAAGATAACGCTCACCTGATCGTGTCAAGGGAAGTTCGTGAATGCAATGATACTACGCGAATAGCATCACGCACCGCACTAGGATGGATCGCTCATGGGGGAGTCAACCCCAGAGATAATAACACGACCACCACTTTGGCACTACAACCAGAAACGGCCGCAGACATACAGTTGAGGGAGCTAGTAAAAACCAACTTCGCCATCGACTCCCTCGGAGTAACATCAGCCACCAGAGTCAATGCAAGCGAACAACAGGCAATTGCACTTATGAATGCAACTACCCGTCCTCTTCCTGTAGGAAGGTGGGAAACCGGTCTACTATGGCGCAATCCAGAAGCCACGCTACCTGATAATCGGCAGTGTGCGCTGAAACGACTTCTGTCCCTGGAGAAAAAGCTAGAAAAAGACAAAAATCTAGCAGTGGCCTACAATGACAAAATAAATCAACTTATCAACAAAGGCTACGCCAAGAAGTTATCAAGCCATGAAGCTTCCACCACCACACCTCGCAAATGGTACCTGCCCCACTTTGCAGTAATCAACCCAAATAAGCCAGGAAAAATCAGAGTGGTGTTCGATGCCGCAAGCCGATGCCGAGGAACCTCCCTCAACGACCAGCTGCTTACTGGTCCTGATCTGCTGTCCTCCCTCCTGGGGAATATAATACGCTTCCGGGAAGGAAACATCGCTATTGCTGCAGACATCAAAGAAATGTTCCTGCAAATAAAAATAAGGCGAGAAGATCAGTCGTCCCAGCTATTCCTGTGGAGGACATCACCCCATCACGAACCAGACACCTATCAAATGTCATCGATGATGTTCGGAGCCACCTGTTCCCCAAGCAGTGCCCAATTCGTCCGAAATAAAGTGGCTGAAACATACGAGCACGAGTACCCGGCCGCCGCAAAAGCCGTACGCACCAAGTTCTACATGGACGATTACCTAGATGCAGCAGATACACCCAATGAAGCTGCTGCACTCGCCCAAAGTGTAAGTGCCCTGCTCGCGAAAGGAGGGTTCCACTTGACAAATTGGGCGTCCAACAGCCCGGCGGCCCTAGCTAGTGTACCTATAGAAGACCGTGCCAGCTCCACGATACAAATCAGCAGCGGAGGTCCGGAAACAGAGCGAGTGCTTGGTTTAATCTGGGACCCCACCACAGACCGCTTCCTGTACTCATTTCGTGAGGCAATCTCCCACGACACGGCCACACAACCTACCAAGCGGCAACTATTATCCATAGTAATGAAGATCTTCGACCCAGTCGGCTTCGTTGCCTGCCTTACCATCAGACCCAAGATACTACTGCAAGCAGTGTGGCGCTCAAGCGTCGGCTGGGATGAACCCATTGCCCCTGAACATGCCCAGAGATGGACAGACTGGCTAAACCTGTTGCACACGAACAGCATCTCAATCCCGAGACGTTGCCTCTACAACAAACTAAACAACGTAACACTACACCTTTTCTGCGATGCATCGGAGCAAGCTTGCTGTGCCGTGGCCTACTTCACCGAAAAAATAGATAGATCCTTACGAGTAACATTCCTTGCAAGTAAATGCAAGGTAGCGCCACTGAAGCCTCTCTCCATTCCACGCCTCGAGCTTCAAGCCGCCCTCATAGCAGCGAGACTAGCCCAGACGATCCAAAAAGAAAGCAAAGCCCTGATATCCCGCACCTGCTTCTGGACAGACTCCACAACTGTACTATGCTGGTTACGCACCGACCCACGCTCCTACTCAACCTTTGTGGCAAACCGATTGGGCGAAATAGACGAACTAACCAACATACCCGACTGGAAATGGGTACCCACAAAACTCAATCCCGCTGACATAGGAACGCGAGACTTAGAGGTGCCAGACTTAACACCAGAAGGAAGATGGTTTACTGGCCCAGCCTTTCTCACTTCCCCGGAGGGTGCGTGGCCAAAAGAACGGGCACCCGCCCACAGGCCTGACGACCTGACACTAGAAGTCAAACCTCACTACGTTGGCCTTGTGTCTACCAGGGGCGAAGCACTCCCATCAGTAGAGCGGTTCTCCTCATGGCATCGGCTGATTCGCTCCACAGCTTGGATCCTCCGATTTATCAGACGATGCAAGATGGGGCCCAATAAACCAGTAGAAGGCCCACTACTAGCCGAGGAGATAAAAGCAGCAGAACACAGATGGATCAAAAGGTCCCAGGAAAACGCTTTTACAACTGATCTACACATCATCCGACAAGGTAAAAAACTGCCTGCTGGCAGCCGCCTCAACTCCCTGAACCCCTTCTTTGGACCAGATGACCTACTACGAATGGGGACCCGACTACAAGCCTTGGAAAGAACAAAGATTGTGGCCCGAACTCCCATAATACTGGACGGCGACGAACCCTACACTCGACTTCTGATCAGTCACTACCACAAAAAGGCGGATCATCCTAGTACTGAGAAAACAGTAGCAGAAATACGCAATCATTTCTTCATAATACGACTACGCACAACAAGCAGGAAGATAACGCACGCCTGCCCCACTTGCTTCATACGACGCAGCAAACCGAC
Organism: Limnephilus marmoratus; assembly: GCA_917880885.1. Lineage (NCBI taxonomy): Eukaryota > Metazoa > Arthropoda > Insecta > Trichoptera > Limnephilidae > Limnephilus > Limnephilus marmoratus. Next base: position 17,662,372 of record OU862921.1, on the reverse strand, counting down.
TCCACCTCTGATGGGCGCATTACCACCACCCCGCCTGATGCATCACGTCCGCCCATTCACACACTGCGGGCTTGATTATTTCGGCCCTATGGCTATCACGGTCGGTAGGCATCGAGAAAAACGATATGGAGCCATCTTCACCTGCCTCTCGACACGCGCCATTCACCTAGAACTAGCCGCTTCACTGACTGCTGACTCGGCCATCATGGCCCTACAAAGAATGACCGCCCGCAGAGGACAACCAGCAGCCATATACTCGGATAACGGGACAAACTTTCACGGAGCTGACACCGAGATGAGGGACGCCTTGCTGTCAATAAGTCAAGACGCCAGAATGATTGACGCAATAGCTACCCAGGGCATCGAGTGGCACTTCATACCACCACTAAGTCCGCACATGGGGGGAGCTTGGGAAAGATTAGTACGATCAGTAAAGAAAGCCCTAAGCGCTACACTAAAGGAAAGAGCACCAAAAGAAGAAACGCTACGCACCGCACTTGCAGAAGCTGAGTTTGTGGTAAATAATCGTCCACTCACCCACATTTCAGTTGACCCACGTGATGAAGAACCTTTAACACCCAACCACTTTTTGCTAGGGTCAGCCGGGAAGCGCCCCCAATTATCCTTCTACGACAAAAAAGAAGAGGAAACATGCCTACGCCGCCAGTGGCGCATCGGACAACAACTTGCAGACACCTTCTGGAGGCGATGGCTGCGGGAATACCTACCTACCATGGCTGTCCGGCAAAAATGGCACCATCCAACTACACCAATTAAGAAGGATGACCTAGTGATCATCATGGACCCAGCACTGCCTCGAAACAGTTGGCCACGTGGCCGTATCATCGAAGCAATACCTGCAGCTGATAAACAAGTCAGAACTGCCCGGATCCAAACCAGTACTGGGATATACGTAAGGCCGGCAGTCAAAATCGCCGTCATTCTGCCTGCCACGCCAGCAACTGATGAAACTGTACCCTCTGCGAAGACACCCGATTCAAAACTCAGACATCGGAAAAGGACACGCCCGACGAAGTAGCTGAGCACAGTCGAGACTGCACTGAGGGGAGTATATCGAACGTGTCATAGGAATACGTGTGCATTGAACGAGTGCGCGAAAGCATATGACAACCCTGGAAATTCAAGATTGGAATTTACGCTGTCACAGAGTACCGTGCCGCGAGCACGACAATCTGAGTGCTGCTATTGGCTAGCGGAACAATGTGCATGTGATGCCCCTTCCAAATGATTTGTCTACAACGCAATTATGTCCTTTAACTAACTAATCAATTGAAAACATTAATGAAATTGATAATGAATACGTGCGGCAGCCTCATTGGACTGGAAAACACATCTAAATAACTACCTAATACTTCCACAAGGGAGTCTAGACAGCAATGATCAACGCCAAGGAATTGGCTGTCTATTTACGTCACCCCCACCATGCGACCAGCCGAGCCACTATTGGTCAATTCTGAACAAAGGAAAAATCTGAATCGTGAATATTTACGACAGCGAATTCATGTTCCGAAAAATTTGGAGCTCAATTTCGAGAAATTGGGAATAATTTGGATCAAGAAATAAACATCATCACCTAAAAATGAGTATATGCTACAAAAACAACCCAAAAACTGACGTCTATCAGTGATTGTTGCACTTTAAGAAAAATATTTACTGTTTAAAATTGTACCTTATATCACATATGTATACTTGTACCTTTTCTTGTAAACACAATAAAAATGATGTGAGACTTTGGTATCCTAAGTTGGTAAGATCATGGCAAAAACTATCACACATAATTTTGACACAGTTGACTTCCAATCGTAGCGACCAGGGAAATTACCTAAAACAAGTACCTTAGAAAAATTAAGGAGGTTCTGTCCCCCAAAAGTCCGACCTGAGTTTGCCCTATAAAAATAGAAGTCAAACCGGTAGGAAGTCAGTTCAAAACTATCAGCCAAGAAGAAAGATACCAACTCAAGATACCAACAGTCTCCAAGTTCAAACCTCTTTTAAAGTGTTTTAGTCAGTCTTAGATTCAGTTTACCTATCCCAGTATCCCAGTAACCTAAAAACCCCAGTCTCCCACAGTCTCCAAAGTGAAAAATATTTATTTTAATCCAGTACTAAAATCAGTTTTGCCATTATACCTAGAAGCATTTTTTGTCAAAGTAGTAAATTCATTTAAAAGACCAGTGGCGTTCCAAAATCCACTGGCGTACGAAACTCCATTGGCGTGTCATTGTGGCCAGCTCCCTATTATATTTAGTTTATGTACAAACGTCTAGTACAGGGGGCCTGTTGTTTTTATGTGGTGTTCTACTAAGTTGGTTAAGCCTAAACCGCACCTTTCGAAGGAGATTGATTCAAACTTGTTGATCATCTGATCCAACTGATTTGTTTGTAGGGGGTTCAAATTTTCGTACGGTATTACTGTACGGATTTCGTTCACTTGGGGAGGGACGGAGGGGTTGTTAAACAACTGTGGAGCAATTTTGAAAGCCATCCAAAAGTCCACTCCCAGGATAAATTTTTGTGAGATTGTAGGTACAACCAGAAATTTGATCCGAACTGTTTTTGTGTTGCAATTGATCGGCAGGGTAAGAGAACCAATGACACGTTGTGAAGCGTTGTCTGCCGTGGTGACATGTGAAGAATGTTCTTCCATTTTAAAACCACAGTTTGTGAATAAGGTGTGAGCGTTGTCGCCCAGACAGCTGACAGACGCGCCGCTGTCGAGGAGACCAGAAAAAACCACATTGTTTATAGAAAAATGCGCGAAGGGTCTACCGTCTATTGCCTGTTTGCAGCAAACTGTAGAGAGGGGTAAGGCCTGTTTGAAGAATTTGACGTGTTCCAACCATTCCGACCATTCCTTCGGCCTATGGGGAGGATGGCCCGGGTGGTTGGGTTCTAGTTTTTTGTCCTCTTGGCTGTCCAATTGGGCGGGGGTCTGGAGAAGTCTGTAGGGGGTTTGATGAATCTGAGGTCCGGGATGGGTGTCTCAGTATTGTCTTGGCGTGGTCTTTTACCAAACTTCCTCCCTTCGTCTCTTCTTGGAGAACGATCAACGGATCGTCTTTTGTTAGAATGGGGGTCTCTTGAAGATAAAAGTTTAGCTTGCTTGAAGCAGGAGGCTTGGGAGTGACCAACCTTGTGGCAAAAAGAGCAGGATTTCTTTTCGTTGTGCTCTGGTTTTATGCCGGACGAAGTGCTGGGGTGAAAGTTTTCCTTGGGGAACCTTTCGTCCCTCTTTCGATCCTGGTATGCCTCCAGTAGCTGGCAGACATCTTTAAGTTGCTCCAGCGTGGAAATTTTCTGGGAAGTTATGATGTTTTCGTATCTGGGCAGGAGACCGTCGATCAAAACTGGGAGGAGTTCCACTTCAGGAATGGGTTGGGCAAGCTTAATATTGATGGCCTCTGCCCTCTGCGTGAATCTAGCGACAGGCTCTCCGGAGTGCTGCTTGATAGCGAGTAAGGATAGCCTGATTCTATGTTGGGCCTTTTTTTCTCCGAAACTTGTTAAAAGTGCCGCCCTGAGTTCCTTCCATGAGTTTGTTTTTCTCTTATGTATCCTGTGCCAGGTAAGCATTTCAGGAGCGATGAGGTCTATGAAATTTCTGTGTAGGATATTTTCGGGAATTCCTCTGACTTGAGCTGTTTCTTCTTTTCTGTTGATGAAATCCTCCACATCCGTGAGTCCGTTGTATTTCGTTTTCCAGGTTGTCAGATCGTATATTTTTGTTGGTTCCTGGGCTTGCACCACCAAGGGTTTTGCTTCGGAGACTGTGAGGGGGGTAGTGATGATTTCCGAGGTGACTTCCGGTTGAAATTGCAACCTCCTGATGTATTTTTTGTTTTAGAAAGAAGCATATAGAGTAAGGCATTTTTTGGATTTATTCCGAGGAGAAATCTTTCTATTTCTCAGGGCCTGTAGTAATTCTTCCTTTCTTGAAGTAAGAATGTGCGGTATTATACCTAGCGTAACTTGAGGAACTTCCATGGTGTATAGGATTGTGTTAGAGTGACCTTATGTTGGAAAAAGTGAGAACTAGACTCGCAATTGGAAAGAAATTGGGCAGAGATTGACCACTGGGGACGTATTTTTACAAAAAGTTTTTTGAAAAAAAAACGCGTTTTTTATAAGTGTTTGGTTTATTTGAAAATTTGGGCAGGGGTTTGCCTCAAAAAACGTGATTTTGTGAAAAAATCCAGATGTTTTGAAAATTTGTTGAAAATTTTCCAAGTCCAAAAACGAGAAAAATTTGGGCAGCGGTTTCCCTTAAAAAAAAGTGATTTTGTGAAAAAATCCAGATGTTTTGGAAATTTGTTGAAAATTTTTCAAAGTCCATAAAATGAAAAAAAATTGCGCAGCGGTTTGCCTCAAAAAACGTGATTTTGTGAAAAAATCCAGTTGTTTTGGAAATTTGTTGAAAATTTTTCAAGTCCAAAAACGAGAAAAATTTGGGCAGCGGTTTCCCTTAAAAAACGTGATTTTGTAAAAAAAAACAGATGTTTTGAAAATTTTGAAAGTCCATAAAATGAAAAAAAATTGGGCAGCGGTTTCCCTTAAAAAACGTGATTTTGTGAAAAAATCAAGATGTTTTGAAAATTTGTTGAAATTTTTCAAAGTCCGAAAACGAGAAAAAATTGGGCAGCGGTTTCCCTTAAAAAACGTGATTTTGTGAAAAAAATCCAGATGTTTTGGAAATTTGTTGAAAATTTTCAAAGTCCGGATATGAAAATTTCACAGGCCGGGATTCACCTTAATGAAACACGTTTTTAGAATTTATTCCGATGTTTTTGAAAAATGTTTGCAAATTTGCAAAAGTCCGGAAATAAAAAACGGAAACGAGGTTCGCCTTAAACGAACATGTTTTTAGAATATTTCCATTTCCTTTCCAAAGGGGGGTTCTTCAGAAAAGGAAAGAAATATTTTTTCTTTTATACAAGTTTTCGTGGAAGTATTTGTTTGAAAATTCAACAATGTCTTGGGGAATAGTTTTTTTTATTTACGTGGCTAGACTAGCCTGATTTGAGCATCACCAATTATTGGTATTTACACGCCAACTTCCTTTCGTCATAAGAAGTTATATGCAGAAATGTGCATACGGATATAATGTTAGCTTTCGAGGAATCGACGTCAACGCGAACTAGGCATTTTTCGAATTATGTCGTCTGTTTCTTTATGAAAGATGATAGGTGCGCAAGAAAAAGGGAGAAACGGACGACAGAAGTACAAAAAAAATGCCCAATTGTCAAAAGGTAGAAAGAATTTAATCCACTTGTTTCCCTTAAGCTGCAAAATATGCCGTTATATATACAGGCCAGTATTTTGCGAAATAGACCCCTACCCGCAGAATATGTCGATATCAAATACAGACCAGCACTCTGCGGAATAAGTTTATTAATAAAAACTGGTTAATTAACTTTCGGGAAACGAAGCGGGTAATTGGTTTATCATATACAGGATTTTAATTGTTGAATAACTTTGTTTTAAATATTTGTGTACATTTCCACTTTTAATCTTGTATTTGAAACTAGCAAATTTAGTCGGTCGACACTTGTAAACACTATATTATTCACGACAGCAACTTTCTTGGTTGAGCACTTTACGTAGGAATACCGGTGATAATGTTTTGTCGAGTGACGACTCGAAAATGAAGGAATCGTGCCCGTGATAATTTAAATTGCAATTCGAAGTTACAATCGCGCCGGGGTTCTTGATGGAAATGCTAGACAAATTGGGGATAACGAGACAAAACATTATACATTATAAAGTTTAAACAATTGCTGATTGAAGAACGAGACTGTGGGACCGTGAAGAGGGAGGAAAAAAAAATGCCACACTTCGGGCGACAGTGCTAGCATTGGCGCTACTTGCGGCCAACGCCAAACCCAAAACCTGGAAAGGACATGCAATAAACAAGCCGGCGGCTAGCTCACACAGCCGGCGCGAGCAAGGTTCCTCTTAAACCCAGGGCGAGTGTTTGTGGTTCGCTTGTAAATTCCTACTCCCCTTCCTTTCCTCAAAATCTCCAGGTCTCCTTCCTCAATCAGAACACAGTAGTTATGCACGAAAAAGGGTTTATTCATTTAAAGGTGAACAGGATTATACACAAGCCAGCCTCGGCACTAAACACATGGTTATTTGGCTAACTAAAATGCTATTGTTCTATCAACTCTCTCTCTACGCGTATATAGTGAAGTTAAATGTCAGTTCTTAGCACACAGAGGGAAAGCAAGGTTCATTGGTACTCACAAACAGGAGATAGGCAGTCGTCAGACGGGTACTGGTTAGGCGGGAGCTTCTTGAGCACAATGCACAATCAAAGTAAAACATCGCGAGTTCAGTTTACGGGGAGCGCAATCACGGGACACAGTTGTTATGCCGAAGGTCGGCCGAGGAATGAATGCGGGGAGCCGCTCGGCGCTTGGCTACGGGCGCCGCGCGGCGCGGGGAGAGGGGGGCGGAGGGCCTGTGCAAGGGGTCAATTCGCTATTAGCTCGCACGGGAATCAATTCCGTAACGTAACAACTAACTGGGCGAAGCCGAACCAAAAGCCGCCCGTTGGTTTTTAACAGCTAGTAATTATTAATATTATATTTTGACCTAAGAAATTGTGTCATTGTTTTTTTCTAGGTTAGGTATAATATGTAGGTGTAGGTAATGTAATAATTAGATACGATTTTAGATTTTCACGGCCAAAAGTATTTTTTTTATTAGTTTTTGGGGTATTATGCCGTGTTGCGCTACCTCCTTCTTTACGTTGGCTAAAGAAGGAGGTAGCGCAACATGGCATAATACCCCAAAAACTAATAACATACATGTAATACTTACTTTAAAAAATGTTTGAACACCCAACTTTTCAACCACAAACCGCTAATGTTAATTTTTTTATGTAGCGAGGCTCTTATGAGTGGTGAATGATATTATTGTTTATTTGTTCAAGGGAGGGTTTATTATTTTTTTTAACTTTAATCTTACTTTGGATATACAAAAATTCCCACAACAACACCCTTTCAGTTGATTATTTCAATGTTATATTTTTAGAACACGTAGTTCAATTTCTCCGAGAAATCCTGTTTGAACCCGGAAAGCAGTTGTGCTTTTGTTCAAATAATAATAAATCTGATGTTTTGTTGATATTATTTCTATTCAAGGCTTCTGTCTCTTGATAATATTGTAGTTTGAGTTCGGTTCAAAAGATCTCCGTAATCCTAGTTATTTTCAATTTATTTCCTCCCCGGCCAAAGGATGACTCTGCATTCAGATTTGTATCGGCCATAATCTCCTTTGAAGTTTCTGAAGCATTTTCCCGACGTATTTCGAATCCAGTTTGGATAGAATTTATGTAATAAATCATTCAGCTCTCCGTTCAGGTTAGTGGGGAGCTTGAATTTAATTTACTTATACAATAACTAGATAACAAACTCTAGACAGATTTTCTTCTATGATTAGAAAGAACACGAATAAAAGGGTGTTTCGGTATTTAAGTATAAGTGTGGTGAATGAAGCAGCAAGTCATAAAAATTATTTTTCCTATGAAGAACATATTAAGAGATACGATTTAAGATTTTCGTTATCATAGGAATTTCATACCCAAATAAGGCTGATTTCGATAAGTACAACTTTTTTTTTTAAATGAGCTTCACACAGGAGGCTAATAATAATAAGAATAATTTCCCTCAGGCCTTTGTCATCTTTGGGAATGCTGTGTGGAGGGTTTTAAAAGGAAAGGAAGGAGAGGAGAGTTCTGGGAACCTATGGCAGAGGTGTTGGTTATCCAATAAAGGTTCCGGGACGGCAGTACCCATTCCCGCCTCCCAAATTGCATTACATGTTTTAAAGGGAAGCCGTTGAGATTTTCACACAAAGGGTCGAGGTGTGAAAATGTGCTAGAACTTGTTCAGACCGATGTCTGTGGACCCATGGAATAAATTTCAAATGGACTTTAGATTTAGATTTATTTTTTTTATTTTTTATTAGTGACTTTTTAATTACAGGTTTGATGAGAATTACAAGATATGATAATGTTTATAAATATTTCATCTGTTTGTTCTTAGTCCTCCTCACCATGTGGTCCTGTGCTGAGGCGGACTGGTAGATTTCTTTGATTTTCCGTTTTTTAGTTTCTATGATGTTTTTAATACATTTTATAGTATGTCTGCATTAATTTCTTTCACCCATGTTTTTATTTTTTCCTTAAGCTTATTTATCTTTTCTATCTTTTTCAAACTTGGAGGAAGGATGTTGTAAAGTTTGGTTGCCAGATATATGTGGTTTCTTTGGCCAAAACTTGTCTTAAATTTTGAAACATCTCGTATATCATTTTTTGAGGCTCTTGTGTCATGTATCCGAGTTTCATTAGGAGATTTTCTGTTTTTAAAATGATGTATAAGAATATTCTTGGCATATATTTGTTTTAAATTTAGAATGTCAAAACACTTAAAAATATCTTTTGAGGGGGTTCTGATGGGTAATTTTAGTATGGTTTTTATAATGCTCTTCTGAGCAATATCTAAGTGGTTAATATGATTTGCTGTAGCAGATCCCCGTACTAGAATTCCGTACTTAAGACGGGAATGACATAAAGCATAAAATACTTTTTTGATGTCTTTCCTAGGTAGTATGTGTTTTAGGTGTTTGAAGAAATATGCAAGTCTTTATTTCTATGTATTACAGTATTTACCTATTAATTAACATTTTTACATAATAGATAAATTTTGAAAACATTTTTACATAACATATTTTGCAATTTTATTATGTTGGGTGTAAAGTAGGTTTGTAAAGGTGAAACTGTGGATAGGTATTAGCCAAGGACTAGGAATAGGACTAGCCAAGTACTTTCTGTTTTTCCTAGATGATTATATTAGAATGACATTTTTCTATTTCCTTAAGGCCAAGAATCAGGTGTTTAAGTGTTTCAAAGAGTTTATAGCTCGAGTTGAAACACAGACCGGCAGAAAACTGAAAGTATTGAAAACAGACAATGGTGGAGAGTTTTGTCAGTTAGAATTTTGTTCTATCCGAAACGTTGGCTAAAGAAGGTGTAGCGCAACACGGCATAACATTCCAAAAATAAATAAAGAAGAAAAACGGTCTTAGTTGTTAATTTGTAATACAGCCATACAGCACCTCAGAGAACTACAGCATTCCATCTAATTATGTCTTTCACCACCAGTTCAACGCCTTATTCCTTTAAATGTGTTTGGTTAGAACGACGTTAAGTTATTTTATGTAGTTTAAAGTGAGACGATAATAAATGAGCCTTTTTATAGAGAAGTGCGATCTCACTGAGCTTCATTTAATACCAGATCATCATCCAAGTTAGACATTAGTCCGCCATAATACTATTCTATAAATCCATAAATCTGGTGTATCAATCATATAAACTATAGAACAGTTCATTACCTCACAAAAACACTGAATGATATTGGCGCAGCCGGTGGGATGTAATGTTTACACAAATTAAGTGGATGATTTTTATAGGTATTTAAGTGTGTTTACGTAATTTTTTTCTCAAGCTTGCTTTTAACGTGAAATGTAAATACTTCTACCGAAGTTCAAAACGTGATTGATGTACTATAACATTCTAGTTCTTATGAAACGTGTACCTGAAGCTTTTCTGTAGTTGAAACACATACTCGTAACTTGGGTTTTATTTTCGTGTAGAAAATGGTAAGTTTGTCACGTAGATGTAGAAAAAGAAATCCATTTTCAGAAAGCCACCACTCTTGCTCCAAATGTTCTATTATTACACTCAGCCCGAATTCCGCTATTTTTAGCCCCGTGATGTACTCGTACATTTTTTGATAAAACTTATGAAACAGAGCGATGAAATTTATGTAAAGAGTTCAGTGAATAACTTCGTGAGTTCATGAATCACGATATTGACAATGGTTTTAAAATCTCAAGTGATGAAGTTATCAAAAATATTCATTGGTTCTGCGTAATATAAATTATGTAACTACCAGCTGGCGAAATTAAAATTGCTCTAAATTAATTATATAGTACTAGCTGGGGTAATCGGCTTCGCTCAGGGAGTTGATATGAGATTGAACTGACGTTCGAACCCGCGAAAGATCTAGTTTTATATGCCCCTACCAATTGTGTATAAATGATCCACAACATTTCACAACATTCGAAAGTGCCTGGAATATTCCACAATGATCTGGGATGTTCCGTGATGTTTCCGAATGTTTTTTATTATTTTTATTTTTTTTATTATTTTTTTTATTTGATGCAATATTATTTACATTTTTTACATAATTCAATGATGTTGGCCCCACTGGGTGTTTACCCGTGCTGAGGCCTCCATTTCATATACAAAATTATACACAATACATATAAATATATATATATACATAATATTGGTGAAAAAAAGGAAAAAAGTAAATAAAAAACATACGATTAAGATAAATTAAACTTAAAAATTACAGATTTAGAATTAACGTAAAATTAAGAATAAATAATATTATATAAGATTAAAAACGATATTTTTAATATGTGTTGTGTGTTTGTGGGTGATTGTGTTTTATATTGGTTTTGTGTGTTACTTATATGTTTTGTTATTTTATGCTATGATATTTTGGTAGTATTGTCTATTTTGGTCTTTAATCAATTTTGTAATTTTGTGTCGGAATTTATTTTTGTTTTCCTCAATTTTATTTTCAAGTGTTAGACTGTTGAATGCTTTTATAGCGTGATATTGGTAATGTCTTTATCCAAAGCTTGTATTTACTGTCGGAGTTTTTATTCTTTGTATGCTTGTCTAACTGGTCTGTTTGTGATATTTTGTGTTTGTTGAAGGTTGTTTTTTTGGTCAAAAATGTAATTTAGTAGCGATTTAACGTATAATTGTCGTATGTCTAGTACGTCACAATGGTTGAATATTTGGTCTGTATCAGTAAGTCTATGTTTTTTAAGGATTACCTTTAAGATCGTTTTCTGCGCAATTTCCAGGTGTTCGATAGCTGAGTTTGTTGCTCCTCCCCAAGCAATTATTCCATATTCTATTATAGACTGACATAGAGCAAAATATATTGTTTTCAGTTGTTGTATTTTGTATATGTTTCTTATGTTTAGGAAAATGTGTATCGTTTTGAGGAGTTTATTTGTGACTTGTTTGATGTGATGTGTCCATCTAAGGTTATGGGCAATTATGATTCCTAGATACTTTATTTGTTCTTTTTGTTCTAGAGGAGGGCAAACGCAGATGTTGGTGTTTAAACATTCGTGTATTTTTATGGTGTTTATGTTATTTTTTGGCTGTCCTGTGCTATTTATACTGTACGTTGTGAATTTTTTTTTCGATATGTTTAGTGTAAGCGTGTTTTAGCCTAGCCATGAATTCACTCGCGTGATTCCTAAATTCGCTATGTTGTATGCATTTTTCCAATCCTTAGATTTAAAGAGTAAAACTGTGTCGTCTGCATAACTAACTATTTCACCGTCTATTTTCATGCTGCAAAGTTCATTAATGTAAATAGTGAAAAGAACGGGCCCTAGTATGCTTCCTTGTGGAACTCCATATGTAATTGGTAGTGGCTTGCTAATATGGTTGTTAATTTTTACTTGCTGTGTTCTGTTACTCATATAACTTTTTAATAGTTGGAGTTCCTTGCCTTTGATACCTATGTTTTCTAATTTTTTAAAAAGCGTTTGGTGGCAGATTGAATCGAAAGCTTTAGCTAAATCTAAGTATATCGCGATGCATTTATACCCTTGATCTAAATTGCTATGTATACGTATTGTACACGCCAAAGCTCCTTTTGTGCCTATTTTTTCTCTAAATCCATGTTGTTTTTCCGAGATTAATTTATTTTCTTCCAGGTATATTATAATTTGGTTTTTTATTACTCTTTCGAAAATTTTTGAAAGCGAGTTTAACAATGTGATAGGTCTATAGTTAGTTATTTGCATTTTGTCTCCGGATTTGCAAATAAGGATCACCAGTCCTTTTTTAAGAGTACTAGGGAAGCAGGAGTTTGTTATACTTAGATTGATTAAGTGTGTTATGGGTTTTAAAATTTCGGTTTTTATTATCTTAATGCAATCTGTCGTTATCTCATCTAATCCAGGAGCAATACGGTTTTTTAATGTGTTTATTATTTTGTAAATTTCCTCTTCCGAAGTTGTTTTTATTGCAAACCTGTGTTGTGTCGGTTGTGTATTGATGTTTGAACTGTTTGTTTGTGTTATTGTGTTTGTGTTGAGAATTTTACGGTTCGCTAAGACTTTTCCTATACTTGCGAAGAAGTTATTTACATGATTTGCTATAGTTTCTTTATTTGTATTGGCGTCTACTTTTTTGAGTTAATGTCTAAATGTTCGATTGTATTTTCTTGTTTGAATTTTTGCGTGTATGTTGTTACCATTAAAGTGTGATGACATATTGTTATGAGTTTGTGTTATAAGATTAAAGGGAGATGTACTAATGAGCCTTTGTCGGGCTCGGGTGTAATCTGCTAGTCAACTTTGATTTCCTCACCGGAAACCTTGGACGCCAAACCCAGCCTAATGTCTGGGTATGTCAACCAGCGGAGAACACGGTACTCAATTCTCAGAGTGTGGGCCATTAGTTTTTATAGCATTCCTGAAAAGGCTGCACAAGGAAACTACTTAATAAAACAAAATGTGGAGTATATAATCGGTTCACTGTATTGATTTCGAAAGACATAATAAAATAAATGGTATGGACTCACCCCCGGGACCAATATCGTAATTTTATGCTAATCCTAGCTACCCTAATTAAATTTCCTGCCGCCGAACTCCCGATGTCGTGAGAACCCACCCCAGCTCCTGGTGGCAAGGGTGATCCCAACCTCTGCGGCTCAGCTTGGCCCTGCGACCTCCTCAGCAGTCGCATGGAAGTGATGTTAGACCTGGACCCTCAGGAGAAGGAAGGAGTACCCAGACTCTACTCCAAATTGTAAAGGAAGGCCCGTCAGCAATTCGAGGCGATGTTTCGTTCAACACTGCGGTATCTCGGGTTTGTTCCATAAATATACCCTCGGGGGGAATTCAATAGTTGGCCTGCATATAATCACGGGCGCAGCGAGTTATTAATTAATCCGATGACTCGGATAATGAGGTACAATAGTCTTTTCACTCGGACATTGCCAATTCACTCGTGGTCACTCGGACCCTCGCGAAACTCACATTTTACGTGAATAACTCTTCGGTTAGATGCACAGCGCACAATGATAAGCGTGGCGGGTTATTATTTACACCGATGTCTCGGATAAAGAGGTACATTAATCGTAACACACGTACATCGCCATTAAACTCGTGCTCCCTTTTGGGACCCGCGCGAAAACTCGCATTTTACGCGAATAAATCTTTAATTTTTATATTTAAAATAAACACAACGTGTTTCCGTCCCCCGAATGCAGATGCCCAAGCTTGGATTACAATCACATCGTATTAAAACTTAAGATTAATTGACCGTTGTTTTCACGGCGTACCGCACAAATCGCCGTGAAAACCAGAGTGCGGATCCGGAAACCAAACCCAAAAACCGCCGCCTACCGACACGTTGAACGAACTCCCCCAGGTTTGCCAACCTAACCAATTAAAATGCATTTAAGAAAATAGTACCTAACTTACGATAAATACAATCGCTTCATAACATTACCCCCCTTCCCACAAAAATGTTTGCCCTCAAACAAAACTACCAAAAATCTAAACATGCCCTGAACTATCTACGTTGGTCCCAAGGAGTACCTGGTAATAAAATAAAAATAAACAACCAGTAAATGTGAAATACAAAATACAATTATTAGAAATGAAAAAGAAAAGAAAAATCCTTAATTAGTACTCTTATGACGAATGAGTGCATCGTAACCCCAATCGCGCCTATCCTGCGCGTAGGCCGGATAGTAGGTTTACGATGCAACCATTCTCGAACTTAAAAACTAGTAAACCAATATAACCTAAGAACAACTTTTTGTAAGATGATACGTGAATGGACAACAAGCACCCTCAGCACTGGAAAAAACAAATTCTGGCTGGGCGCCATATTGTTACCATTAAAGTGTGATGACATATTGTTATGAGTTTGTGTTATAAGATTAAAGGGAGATGTACTAATGAGCCTTTGTCGGGCTCGGGTGTAATCTGCTAGTCAACTTTGATTTCCTCACCGGAAACCTTGGACGCCAAACCCAGCCTAATGTCTGGGTATGTCAACCAGCGGAGAACACGGTACTCAATTCTCAGAGTGTGGGCCATTAGTTTTTATAGCATTCCTGAAAAGGCTGCACAAGGAAACTACTTAATAAAACAAAATGTGGAGTATATAATCGGTTCACTGTATTGATTTCGAAAGACATAATAAAATAAATGGTATGGACTCACCCCCGGGACCAATATCGTAATTTTATGCTAATCCTAGCTACCCTAATTAAATTTCCTGCCGCCGAACTCCCGATGTCGTGAGAACCCACCCCAGCTCCTGGTGGCAAGGGTGATCCCAACCTCTGCGGCTCAGCTTGGCCCTGCGACCTCCTCAGCAGTCGCATGGAAGTGATGTTAGACCTGGACCCTCAGGAGAAGGAAGGAGTACCCAGACTCTACTCCAAATTGTAAAGGAAGGCCCGTCAGCAATTCGAGGCGATGTTTCGTTCAACACTGCGGTATCTCGGGTTTGTTCCATAAATATACCCTCGGGGGGAATTCAATAGTTGGCCTGCATATAATCACGGGCGCAGCGAGTTATTAATTAATCCGATGACTCGGATAATGAGGTACAATAGTCTTTTCACTCGGACATTGCCAATTCACTCGTGGTCACTCGGACCCTCGCGAAACTCACATTTTACGTGAATAACTCTTCGGTTAGATGCACAGCGCACAATGATAAGCGTGGCGGGTTATTATTTACACCGATGTCTCGGATAAAGAGGTACATTAATCGTAACACACGTACATCGCCATTAAACTCGTGCTCCCTTTTGGGACCCGCGCGAAAACTCGCATTTTACGCGAATAAATCTTTAATTTTTATATTTAAAATAAACACAACGTGTTTCCGTCCCCCGAATGCAGATGCCCAAGCTTGGATTACAATCACATCGTATTAAAACTTAAGATTAATTGACCGTTGTTTTCACGGCGTACCGCACAAATCGCCGTGAAAACCAGAGTGCGGATCCGGAAACCAAACCCAAAAACCGCCGCCTACCGACACGTTGAACGAACTCCCCCAGGTTTGCCAACCTAACCAATTAAAATGCATTTAAGAAAATAGTACCTAACTTACGATAAATACAATCGCTTCATAACAATGTAACTTCTTTCAATATTTTCCATATTTCCTTTTTTTAAGTTTTTCTCTAAAATACAACTCCTTAGCTACTCTAATAATTTTTGTGCAGATGTTTCTATATCTTTTGTAGTAATTAAGTTGTTTTATGTCATACGGCGTATGTTTAATTTGTTTGTGAATTCTGTCTCGTTTAAGAATACAGTTAATATTCCCTGTGTTATCCATAGTTAAAGTTTTTTAGCTTTGTGTGTAAGTTTTACTTGTTTTTGTCCCAGGCCTCTTCGACCTTCTCCATTTGGTATATTGTAGTCCAGTCTATTATTTGAGTTTTTCTTTTAAGTTTGTGTAGTCAATTATTTTTTTGTGAATATTTTATGTTGGTTAGGTTTTGTGTTTTCGGTATCAATTGCTATCATATTCATGTAGTGATCTGTAATAGTGCTTTCAAGTACTATGGTTTCGGTTTTTAGTTTTGTTTTGATCATTATATGATCTATACAACTTTTTGTGTTGTGTGTGACTCGTGTTGGAACATTTATCGTTGGCTCCAGTCCATAACCAGAATACTTTCAAGTTCCAGAATACTTTCAAACATTCCACAATATTTCAGAATTTTCCAAAATGTTATGGAATGTCATGGAATGCTCTCGAACACTCTCAAATGTTCTGAACCATTGTAGGAATTTCTAGAGGATGAAACTTCAAATCCTTATATCTTCAAAAGCACGCCCTTCAGGTAAAAACCTTCTTCATGGATGGGGGATAGAGGACTAAAACACCGTAACTCCCTTGGTCGTACCGGGGCTAGTTTTTGAGTTTTAGCGGCATTCACATTGTACGCTTTCATTTATAATATATAGCGCCCTTGAGGTGATTTTTCACCAAAACGGCGCTATACAAATTATCCAATTATTATTATTATTATTATTGATCACAGAAGTGCGCAGCAAAATATAATTCTGGGGGTTAATGTTACATGTTGGTAAATTACGTAAGTTGTCAGAAAGTACTTAGGACATATCTTATTTCAAATGTCCAAAAGTGAATGTCACCCGCACTAGATTGATGAAAATGTGACCTGCAATATCTTTATATGTTTTACCCAAAGAAATCAAAAAAAATATTAGCGTTTTCTGAACGATTTATGCATTAGACTAGTACGTACTCCCTTTCTAAACACGAGTTTCTCTTAATTAGGAAGATATTAAATATGTAAACTAAATAAAAATTTATATTCATTTACCATTTGTACTTTAATTAATAAATAAACGATTTAAAAAAAATGATAATCATTTTTGCAACACATTCCAGGATTCTTGCCATACCTAAGACCAACATTTTGAAATAAAACGTTTGGCTTTCACTTATTTGTAGTCCAGCTCTGAATAGCCTCCCCATCACATCGTCCATCTCTTTTCTCTCCCCACCCCCTCGTAGCAGAAACGGCGTGATGGTTAGTTAAGTAGTTAATTATAAACTATCAGTTGAAATCCCGCTCCGAAGGTTTTTGCTGCCAGGCCCAGCGGGCGGCTTTTGGTTTGGCTTTGCCCTGTTTAAGTGTTGGAGATATATACAATAGGAACTGTTTCCAAAAATAACCAGATCCTCGGATCCATTGTGATCCAGTAACAGCTAGTCAACAAAGTAACCGCAACGGGCAATGACGTCATATATAATAAATAGCCGCGTGATACTATTATTCACAACTGACAGCTACATTAATAATCATTTTTCCGTCAATCTTTCCATACCCGGAGAGATTCTCAAATTTACAAATTCGTAATACTTATACCTTCAAGGGACACGTTCTCATGTGATCTGGTAACGTAAGTGGCGCCATCCTTTGAAATTATTGGCTACTGAAACCGAATTACAAAAGAATCTTTTTAAGAAACTTCAAGTACGAAGGTGGTTTTGCGTTCGGCGAGACATCAGTGTTGTATTCTCAGCCGGATTCTTAAATTTCAATTGTACAGACGTTAGTGCCATAAAAACGTCCAATATTTAAAAAAAGTATGTTGCTGTCATCATGAACTAGCCGAAATATTCTTTATTTACAAATTCGATCCAGATTCCATCACATGGTAAGATAAATTGACACATTTCAGAAAATTGGAATAAAAATTTTAATAAACAAAACGACAAACAAAATAACGATATAAAGAAGATGATAAAGAAAGCTCCTATAAATTCAAAGATTGGCAGATCTTATTATTTACTTTAGGCAAGCTTTCGTTAGAGACAATCAGAATCAATAAATGGAAGCAAGTTTCAAAGCTGTCCATCGTTTTTTTATGAAAGGAGATTCACACAAGTGTAAACTAAACCTCTTAGTAAGGCCAAAGTTTACGAGACTTTGAAAGTGGTTCTCGAATTCCTTCTTTTTGAAGTTTATTGAGTTTTCTGCGTTGGAAAAAAGTTAGAGGAATTTCTCCAATTTACGATTTGATCCAATTCACCCAACGATCAATCAAACATACAATCCCTAGCATTTTTCGGATTTATAATCATTCCTTCATAGTTCTTATAAAGGTTTCTTTGTGCTATCTTAAACAAGCTAGAGAAATGAAATCTAAAAGCTTTTATGCTTTTTGTACGTAGTGTTAGTTATCTGAAGAACGCACTTGTGGATTTAGCTGGACATGAAACAAATAAATAAAGTTTCCGAAAATTCTACTCGTATATACGAGTGTTATAGTACAATAGGAGTAATAGTACTATAGAATAGATACGATTTTAGATTTTAACGGCCAAAAATATTTTTGTTATTAGTTTTTGGGGTATTATGCCGTGATGCGCTACCTCCTTTTTAGCCAATGTTTCGGACAGCGTTGCAGTGTCCATCATCACACATCTGCCCTGATGATGGACGAAACGTTGGCTAAAGAAGGAGGTAGCGCAACACGTCATAATACCCCAAAAACTTATAACAAAAATACTATAGAATAATATGAGAATGTTGGAATCACTGATCGAAGATACATTTATTTTATTTTTTCCTGATAATAACAAAATTACGTAAAAATCCTTAAAAGTTTCAGATTGTTAACAGTGACAAATTTTTTATTATTTATCTTTTCATACAATTTTTTAAATTACACTTTTATGTTTTTTTCTTGATTACCATACTAGGCTAATGCCCGTGTTAAGTTAATCATTGTGAGAACTAGAACTAAATATAGGTTTGAAATAGAAATTATAAGATATTAGAAACAAGAGAAAGAAAAAAGACAAAAATATTTAAGGTAAAATATAACAAGATATATGTATACGTAAACACATACACATTCATATGCATATACATACACAAATACATATATATTATACATATAAATACATACAAACACACACATATATATATTTATATATAATACCCACTGCTCTGTAACTACATTCATAGTACCTACTTACTTCTTTATATATGTAATTGCTTTGTACCCTTTTTTTTCAAAATAACAACAAACATGTGTACATTTATGATGGCAAAAAAAAAATTAATTTCAAGAAAATTTCCTACTTTTATGTTAATCGTTAAAAAATGTTTTACACCACTGCAATACCGGCATGCTTCGAGTATGTTTGGAATCATATTTAGTGTGATATTGTGACAATAATTATTTATTGAATCTACTCTAGCCTGAGCCCAAATAGAATCTGCTGGTTGAACTCCTTTGTAAAAAATTTACTTATCGAATATTGATACCTACTTATGTTGTGCGTACTTATATCTTTAATTCTTTGTTTATTATTTTATGTACTATGTACTTATGATACTACATACTTGTTATAATGCTCTTGTACAATTCAATTTACATGTAAAAGCCATCAAAGCGTAAACAAACAAATAAATAAATATTGTTAGTCGTATCCGCGTGTCTGAAGTAAATTGATTTTTCCACGTCCAGTGAATTGAGTGGACTATGTGAAACTATGTTCCACGTCTAGTGAATTGAGTGGACTATGTGAACTATGTTCCACGTCTAGTGAATTGAGTGGACTATGGGACACACAGTCTAAATAAATTCAAAGCTAGGTCGTACTAACCAAACAAAAAATAAATCATATTCTTGTATTTGGCTTTTACGATGTACCGTCGTTACTTCAAATGGTTCGCTACGTCTGGCGAATTATCAGGGCGGGTAAGTGATGGGTCCTCCAATGTACTGGATTTATTATGCCTGGATTCATCCGGTGAAATGAGTCCATGTCTTGACGGTAGATGCGCCTGCTCAACAGCTGCGTGGCGGATCGGCGCATTTAGAGAGGCCGACTTGGGGAGATCTTTTGAACTTTCCTGACGGTATCTTTTGATCCGTCGCGTCGTCTTGCTTCGCAGCGGGAGGGTTGGATATGTTCGTCACTCCTAGACACACTGACTCCTAGATTCCTAACCACATCTTATACCCTTTCCCTTTCAAGAACTTCCTTTCCTTAAAAAGACCTTCCACACAGCCTCACCAAATATGACATAGGCCCGAGGAAAAATATTTTCCTCCTGTGGGGTTAATGTAAAAAAATCTACGTTAATGTTTATTTTTCTCAAATTTATTCATTTTCGTAATAATAATAATAATATTGTAATGTAATTTACCGTCTGAATAAAGGCTATAATAAAAATAATTAAAAATTAAAAATAATAATTAAAAAATAAATATAATAATTAGACGGTAATATTAATTAGACGGTAAATCACATTACATTATTTATAATAAACTTTTCATATTTATAACACTTATTATGCATCGACTCGGTGTCTGTATGTCACTAGTTGATAGAGACCTCCTCCAATTGTCGCCATTTCTCTCTATCATTAGCTACCTTTGTCCATGTACCACCTGCTATGGCTTTGATATCATCAACCAACAGTCTAAATGGTCGACCTCGTTTACTCTTCTTGTCACTTGTGAACCAATTCATTACCAATTTTGACCATTTTTCACTTCCTCTGATTGTGTAGCTTCCACTTAACATAGACATAACGTATTTAACGTATTTTCTGATATTTTATAAGTGACTGTGGGTGGTTACTTGAATGTTTGAATCCGGAATAAATTTAATTAAGTCATTGTGTGCACTTACAGGAATGTAGGGTGTACATGAGAGCACTCGTTATGAGCATACACCTGGCCTGCGTTATATCCTCTCTCGTCGAGTGTACTTACATACGTCCTCGGCCTTTAAAATGTCTAACCCCAGGCGTACTTCACCCACTTAAACCTGGCCACGAACTAATTAAATTACAATGAGAGAGTGCTCCCGATGAATACTATAATTATTTTATCTATTGTCGACAGGGGTAAAAAGAGTTGTACCTGTTTATTGTGTTATGCTAGTTGTTACTCATGAAAAATCGCGGGTTGAAACTTGACTTGCATAGATTCACCTTTTAAAAAGTGAAATTATTAAACTATAGCTGGTACCCGGCATAAACACAACAAAAAAAGAATTGTCCAATTCGGTGCATTCGTTCGTAAGTTATGCGCGTACGTACATTTCGGCGATTAATTTTTTATGCAAATTTCATAATGCCAGAGCTCACCAGTAGTTTTATACAAACCTTGTCCTGACAATAACGAACACAACTAAAAATAATTATACTATTTGATGCAGTCGTTTGGAAGTTATGCGCGTACATACATTTCGGCGATTCATTTTTATTTATATAGAAGATAGATAGATAGATAGATAGAATAGATTGATAGATAGATAGATATTTAAGGGATTATAGTGCGCTTCACCATATTAAAAGTATTTCGAAGGGAGTTGCCTGCAGAAATACAGCCATTTAAAAAAAAATATATGAAACCTTATGAATCAGTTTTCAGTTACGATCACAAATATTCCGTTTATTTGGATTTTGTTGCGAAGTGGAAACGAAAATATTCTGACCTACTGACAGAATATGGCCGAAGCCCGAGGGGTTAAGAATTATATTACAAATTTACTTGTAATCAAGCACTAACAATGTTTAATTAGCGATGATTTTCCGTTGTTGTTTTTGGGGTCATATTTCCATTGTTAATTCTGTAGGAGTTAAAGTTTTGATTGGCAGCATTTGTCGCATTTTTAGCAAGCTGCTTCGTGCCTTGCAATAAAGGGTATAACAGCTCTAAAGCAAACGCTCGTTGAATATTAATTAGAGTCCATCAAACACAGTGCTTGGATTTTCCTGTTATGATATTTATCACTATTGAGGCAGAACATTGCTGTATAAGGAAATCCAGTCTTTTTTATATTATTTTTATCAATGTCTTTCGATTTGGGATAACCAACACCCCTGCTGTAGGTCGGTCACCCCAAGTGGTTTGCCACGTTTAGCACCCGGGTTCATGGGGTGAGGTTTGTCCGGATCTTGGCAGCGGATGCGTCTGCCTACCAACTGCGTGGTAGGCCGGATCGGGAGAGACTGGTTGAAGGAGATCTTTTAATCTCTCCAGCATAACTCTCTCGGAACATCGACTTACCGCGATGGAGGGATTATACATCCTGGACATACTGACCCTTAGATTCCTATCTGCCCCTTGTACCCTTTTCCTTCCCAGAACTTACTCGCCTTTCTTCTCTAAAAACTCCCTCCACACAGCATCCCGAAAGATGACATAGGCCCTTTAGTAGGGGATTTTTTTTCTTTAGTTTAATTTTGGTTGTCTAATAAATGCTTTCAACAAATTTAACTTATATTGTGTTTAAAGTTTGATTACACTTTGGTGAGTCGACTGCATTTTATCTTTTTAAATCACGATAGTTTATAGAATTCTTTATTTGTGGTACCAATTAAGGGAGGTACCTATTATGGTAGAATTATTATAATCAACAACTAACATTCAAATTTCTTTTGTAAATAACTAGCTTTTTCCCGCGGCTTGGCTCGCATGGTGTAAGGGGGTTCTCACTCCGCCTCCCCCACCTCCCTCCTCTCCCTCCCTCCCGCTTTCCAAATATTCAATCCCAGTACATTCAGTTTTTAAACAGCCCGCGTGCCACCTTTTACAATTTTTATTCAAATTTCCATTTTTCATGTATATTAAATTTGGTACCTACCATGGTACCTATTTAAAATATCTAAAATTCTTGATTCGATTCGAACTATTAGGGGATTACCTACTTTAAATAAATTTATCGACTTAAAGATTTTCAAAAATAGAATCCTGATTTAACAATCATTGTTTTGCAAAATGTCATTCTCAAACACGCAAACTGTCAAACGTGCGATATTCGTTAGGTTTTCTGAAATTATCCAATTTTCTGCGCAATTTTCTTAATTTTTCTCTCCGTAAAAACCATCCTCGTACTTTAAGGAATATTCTAAAAAAAGAATTAGCGAAATCGGTTCAGCTGCTCTCGAGATTTGCGCTTAGCAACACATTTAGCGATTCATTTTTATATATAAGATACGTCTATCACCATCGATCAAATTGTATGTCAATGCAACCAATCACCATAATTAATTTTCTAAATTATAAATTAGTGTAGGCGCCTAAATAATGCCCAAATTCCATAAACACTAAAACAACAACAGTAAAATTAAAATAATCAAAACAAAACAACACACGAGGTATATAAATCGGTTCAAATGTTGACGTTAATGCTGGTGATGTCAGCATCACAAAGATCAGTTCACCAACCAAATGGTGTGTTTAATGTGATTGAGTTTTAATCTTCTTAAATGAAGATTTATAAATAAAATATAATTAAACCTTATTCAGGGTGTCCGGGGGTAAAGTGCATTAACTTCGGGAGGTGATTCTACACGATATTATAAGTAAAAAAGATGAAAAACTTTTTTCGAACTTCCAACTTTTAGGGGTAGTTTTGTGGTAAAAAGATAAAATTAGACCGGCGTGTGCGGGCTGCATTATTATTTTCCGCTGTTACGATATGGGCCAAACACAACCAAGTATTATTACCATAATCGTGCCGGCAGGCTCTCAGCAAGTAACATCGTATTTCACACTAAGGATTTTTAGTGAGTACTTCTTTTTGTATGGGAAAAAAAATGTCGGAATTTCGGGAAAAGTTGTTAAGAGGGCATTACCAGAGAAAGCCGGAAATACGTCATTTTCAAAAAGGTTTTTTAAACGTATTGACTCTTTTCCGCAAAAAATTATAAATGGATTTCGAAAGATTGTTCTTTTGTCTAGCATAGTTATGTAATAAATTTTTAGATTTTTTAAAAATTTTTAGTATAATAAGGTTATTCCATAGGTCGTTGGCAGATTTGTTAAATTTTCAAAAAAGTTTTTGTATTATACCACACCCATTTCAAATAATGTAATCATGCAGTAAAATAAATCAATACATTATCTAGCAAAGTTATGTATTAGAATTTTAATTTTAGTTTCAATAAAATCATTAAAAAATATATACGTACATGTGTTTCTTGACGAAAATTGGTCCATTTGTGTATTTATTTGCGCACTTACAAACTAGTATATTTCAGATTTTTTTAACATTCTTATTAAATTTAGACATTATTGAAAAATGATAAATACTTATAATCAAAAAATTACTACAAAAAGTACACTATTTTAATAGTTTTATCATCACGCTTTTCAGCATTTTTGGATGAAGGTATAAATTAAAGCTAATTTGGATTGAAATAAATTCGATATTGAGTTATAATTTAAAAAAGCTGGTACGGAGAATAATCAATCTTTCTCATTGTAACCGCCCTGCACGATCGGAAGAACAACTTTCGATGAAATGTGGATTTTCGTCCGCTGGCTGGTTAAACGCTCTTAATCTTTTAATCTTTTTTACTAATACCATTATGTAGAATCACCTCCCGAAGTTAATGCACTTTACCCCCGGACACCCTGTATATTCAGAATCAGCATTCGGCGATCTAAATAAACCTTATTTTTTTTTCTTAATATTTTTCAGTGGAGTTCCTTTTTAATGTAATCATTCTCAAGATATTTACTTGAAATGAAAGGAAATAAATGTCCAATTTTTGTCACATCATACACCTTATGATGTGACAATAAGATGTGTTAACAATTGGAAAGTTGCATAATGATGCAGAGTAGTGTTGATGAAAAATGAATTAGAAGTATACAAAAACATCCATGGCTTATGAATTTTAAATTAAATAACCCGCTAGATTACATAAATCATTTTTTCGAATAACGTACTCTAAAATAAATGCATTAGAAAGAAGATGGCCGTAAAATTAAGGGTTGAAAATTTAATTTAAAATACCAAATTCCAAATTCAATTGTTGCGAACTCCTGTAACTCATAAATTTACGCATACCCACAATACAACAAGACAAAATACACTATTCTACTGCAGCAAACCTAAGCGAAATTACATTGCTCATTCTCCGAAACAGTATTTTCTCGCTAATGGAAATCAATGTTCAGGTGACATTGTTAACTTATTGAATTTTGTGGAACATTTTTTTATTTTTTTATTTTTTTTTATTTATTATTAATAGAAGGTACATAAATTACAAATAAATTTTATACAGTAATTAATTACATTGTAGAATATTTGATGTACCCCCATAATTAAACAAGGCTTGTGTGTATGGGGGGGTGTAATTGTATTGCTTTTTTAATATCATTCAGTTTAAGTTTTCAGTATAATTTTTTAGGTGAGTTTTAAAACTTTTTATATTGGTATTCATGTTTCTAATTTTTTCTGGTAATGAATTAAAAAATTTTGCTCCGAGATATTTATGACTCAATTGTCCAATTTTTTTTTTACATTTTGGAGTGGGAAGTATTGATGTTTGTCTAAGACTTCTGTTATTTTTAAAGGGTGCAACTTGATTTTTAATATTATCTTTATAAATTTGTAATGTTGCATGATAAAAGTATAATGCACTTAATTTTCTGACCTTAAATTGTTTGGATAAAAGTTCTGACGAATATGAGTAGGGTTTTTTTTAAATTGTTTTTATTATTAGTTTTTGTGATATGTAAATTGTTTGTGTTTGATTTTTATATGTACCGCCCCATCTTATAATGCCGTATTGTATAATTGATTGACAGAAAGCGAAGTATGTGGTTCTAAGTAATTTTTCGTTTAAAATATCTCTTAAACATCTAAATATATATGTTAGTTTCCTTATTCTGTTGTTCAGAATATTTATGTGTGGAGACCATTTTAAACGCTGGTCTATTGTTATGCCCAGGTACTTAATATCAGTTTTGCTTTCTATTTTTGAACATGATATATTACATTTGTGGTTTTCTGTATTTGTCACAGAGTGGATTATTAAGTTTATTTCTTTAGGTGTTTCTTGTTTTTTAATGAAAAATGGTAAATAATAGGTTTTTTTAGAATTTAAAGTCAACAGGTTTTTATCAAACCACAATTTTAGTGCATTGATATCTGTATTTGCCATTTTGTTTAATTCAGACCAGGTGTTTGCTTTTAGTAATAGGACTGTGTCGTCAGCGTAGGAGAAAATGTCTCCATATTTAGAAATACTGAATATATCATTGACATATATAATAAATAACAATGGTCCCAAAACTGTACCTTGGGGTATTGAAAAATCGCTATATTTTGAATCGCTGACTTGATTTAGTAATTTTACTTGTTGTGGTCTTTCATGTAAATAACTAGCTATCCATGCTAAGACTTTCCCATTAATTCCTATAGATTTTAATTTATTTATTAATTTTTTATGTGATATGCTGTCGAAAGCTTTTTTCAAGTCTATAAATATTCCGATACATTTTTTATCGGAATCTAGGGCCGTATATAAATAGTTGGTTATTTTTGCTATCGCGTCGTGAGTACTTGTATTTTTTTTGAAGCCGAATTGATTATCATTAATTATTTTATTTTCATCTAAGAATGTCCAAATTTGTTTATTTACAATTTTCTCATATATTTTTGATATATTTGATAGAAGGGAAATCGGGCGGTAATTTTGTGGATCTTTAGGACAGTCTGTTTTATAAATGGGAGTTATAATTGCTCTTTTGTAATTATTGGGAAACTCGCCATTTGCTAGACTTAGGTTTATTATATGTGTTATTGGGAGAATTAAGTATGTTTTCATCGCTTTTATTGTCTTAGCATTTATGTTATCAAAGCCGGGGGCAGAACCTCCTTTTAGTTCCGAAATAGTTCTGTCAATGTCGGCTTCTGTGACTGGCTCAAATTTATTTATTTGACATTGTGTTCTGTGTTGTGGATTTGATATATTGGTCGAATTTATGGATTTTGCTAGGTTTTTTCCAACGTTATTAAAATGGTTATTTAAAATATTACAACATTTTTTTGTGTTATTTTGTACATTATATATTAATTTCCCATCTGATATTTCGGATATGTGCTTATATGTTTTATTTTTATTTATTATTTCATTTATTGTTGACCATATTTTTTTATTATTGTCTTTAGCTTCTGTTATAATTTTTGAGTAATAGTCGTTTTTCGTTTTTCTAATTAGAGTAGTTAATATATTTTTATACTTTTTATAATATATTATAATTTTATTGTTAACTAGTGGTCTTTGTGTTATTTTATAAAGTTTATTTTATTTTCTAATGGCTTTTATTAATCCTAGAGTAATCCATGGTTTAATTTTCTTTGTTTTTGAATTGGGGACGATCTGTGTTGTTTTTGTTGCTTCTAAAACGTGTTTAGTTAAAGTTTTTTCAAACAGTAAGGCACTTTGGTTGGTGCATTTATTTTTTAAAACTTCTTCCCATTTTTCATTTATTAATGATTTTTTTAATAATTCATAGTCTATTTGGGAATATGGAAGATTTAATTTGGGTATTGTGTTTAGTTTTTTATTTGTCTCATGTAATATTATAAGACACGCGTAATGGTCAGTTATATTAGTTTTCCAAACAGTAGATTTAATATATATATATATATGTTATGGTTAAGGTTTTCACGGGTGTAAGATGTAAAACACTTTTCTCGGTTTACCCGCGTAACGTAGTCCTGAGAAGGACTTTTTAACTCCTGACGTTTCGGACAGATCACACTGTCCATCTTCAGAGGCCTTATGTCTTTAGCTTTTGTCTCAAACTGATAGCTTTCGCATGTCTGTTCGGTCCAGAATCCAAATCTCAAGTCTGTTTATATATATATATTTTTTTTTTTTTAAACTTATTCCAAACCAATTCTTAAACCTGACTATTGATTAACTGGCCCTTAGTTATATTACGTGTTCTGTTTGGTAGACTCTTGTCGATTATCACCCCCCTAAAGTAGGCAGATACCTTCAAGTAGTCAACCCATCTCATTTGTGGTAGACCTCTGTCTCTCTTCCTAGTTACGGAAGTTACAGGTGATGTTTGAATTCCACCTGTCGTCCGTTTGACGAACAAACTACAACTTATTTATTATTGATGACGCGGAAAATTAATCCCGTGAAATTGGATTCGGTAAATCATTAAAAAAATATTTTGTGAAACATCAATTTTTTTTTTTGAGAAGGAAAATATTTACATTCATTGCATTTAAGAACTAATTTTATGTTTTATCTAGTGATATATTCGTTAGCCCTGAGAAGGCACTCCCAAATGATGAATAGGCAAAAAATAATCGAGTGCAGTTTACACGCGGTAGAAGCGAAACTTTACCAAAACAATCTTAACTAATACTTGAAAAGTGAAGTCATAATCAAAGCGACCAATGAGCGCAGACTAGCGTAATTTCCGTTTCATATCTCAACCAATAGGAGCCTTTAAAAGTGATATCATAATCAAAATAGTCAATGTGCGCAGTTGATGCGTCGCAGGTGCAGTAATCGTCATTTCCGTTTCATCCGAAATCCAAATCGTAGCGGGGCTATAGAAGTTTCACTTTAAAATTCATTTGAATTGGTCGTTGCTTTTTCCTGAAACACATT
The DNA here is from genome assembly GCA_917880885.1 of Limnephilus marmoratus. NCBI lineage: Eukaryota > Metazoa > Arthropoda > Insecta > Trichoptera > Limnephilidae > Limnephilus > Limnephilus marmoratus. Next base: position 17,634,269 of record OU862921.1, on the reverse strand, counting down.
TAATACGTAGACATTAGTTATCAAAAATACAAAAGAACATGAAGTGACAAATTTGTGCCTGAAATTGTTCATGTTCAAATTGGAACTGAGTGTGTCAATTCTGACAAACGAAAAAAGTAGTTACCTTTCTACAAGCTGAAATTATATTTATTTTTATTTGTATTTATATATAAAATAATAATTAAATAAATGAAACGATGTTACTTTGTTTGAACCACTTGTATATTTGATTAAAGCCGACCGGTTTCGGAACGATTGTTCCTTCTTTAGGGCAAACGTATGCTGATTTGATTGTTACTATTTTGTACTATTTTGTTCCTTCTTCAGGGCAAACGTATACTGATTTGACAGTTACTATTTTGTACTATTTTGTAAACTGTCAAATCAGGAATAAAAGAAGAGTATGCATGAGGCGATGTATGAATGTGATTGAAACAATGCCAAGACCGAGTTGTTTGGCGGTCTGTCCTCTCTGCCTACCCCTGCGGGACATGGCATGACGATGATGATAAGTTTTCTGCAATCTAAACTTTAATCGATAAATAAAATTTTATAAATGATAAATTTTTTTTTCCTAGATTAAAAAGCTTAAGAGGGCATTACCAGAGAAAACCGGAAATACGTCATTTTCAAAAAAGATTTTAGACGTATTGACTCTTTTCCACAAAAAATTATAAATGGATTTCGAAAGATTATTCTTTTATCGTATGTAATAAATTTTGAGAATTTTTTTAAATTTTTAGTATAATAAGGTTATTCCATAGGTCGTTGGCAGATTTGTTAAATTTTCAAAAAAGTTTTTGTATTATACCACACCCATTTCAAATAATATAATCATGCAGTAAAATAAATCAATACATTATCTAGCAAACGTATGTTTTAGAATTTTAATTTTAGTTTCAATAAAATCATTAAAAAATAAGTACGTATGTTTTAGAATTTTAATTTTAGTTTCAATAAAATCATTAAAAAATAGTGTTTCTTGACGAAAATTGGTCCATTTGTGTATTTATTTGCGCACTTACAGACTAATATATTTCAGATTTTTTTAACATTCTTATTAAATTTAGACATTATTGAAAAATGATAAATACTTATAATCAAAAAATAACTACAAAAATTACACTATTTTAATAGTTTTATCATCACGCCTTTCAGCATTTTTGATGAAGGTATAAATTAAAGCTAATTTGGATTGAAATTAATTCGATATTGAGTTATAATTTAAAAAAGCTGGTACGGAGAATAATTAAACTTTCTCATTGTAACCGCCCTGCACGATCGGAAGAACAACTTTTGACGAAATGTGGATTTTCGTCCGCTGGCTGGTTAAACGCTCTCAACAATTGCTTATGTGCTTTGTTGGGCAATATGGAAGCAATACAAACAATAATTGCAATAAATATTATGAAATCTTACTAAATAATTAATCCGAAGATCCATAGAAACGATTATATTGCGACATTATAGCTCCAACAATAGAAATTGCGTGATAATTCGATTTAAAATATGCACGAAATACAATAATGTCGGTTGATAAGACTAGTGATAATTAAAGGGAAAATAACAATGAGGAAATTATACAATCGTTTGAGAGAGAAGATAAGAAAACAAACTGGGTTTGTGTGATGTAGCGAATATACTCGAAATAACATAACACATTCCTATAACACATTACACAATATGGGATAAAATCTCTGAAGTATATTTCCCATTCAAAATATTACTCTATTTCCATGACAATTTTTTATAAACCTTTTTTTGTTTTTGGGGTGGTTCACCTGTTTCCGTAAACGCAAGAGCGAGACAGGTGATCCCACTATAAAAGGAGATGCAGGCATCTCCTCGCCCTCTTTTCCTACCGCCAGCACGTTAGATAGGACGTACTATAGCCAACAATATTAATAAATGTTCATCTCGCCAAATCGCGCAAATTTTGGTACGAAAATTTGGCAAAAAAAAGTACGCGGTAACATATTATTTTCGGGTCGGTAAGAAAGGCCGGACCGAAATTAATCCAACACTTCACTGCAAGGAGTGAAGTGGAAGAAGACACTGGAGCCAGCCAGCTTTTCGAAAGGGGGAAGCACGGGAGGTCCAGCGTCAATCGGCATCTCTGAGGGTCAAGGATCGGAGATCCAGGTCGCAGGAGTGATCTGGGGCAGCCATCGGTGTTACTGTGTTACGGGTCTGGAAGGAGCCATCAAGTCACAGGGTCAAGGAGCAGTTTCCAGAGCAGGGTCCAGGGAGCAGACTGCAAAAGAAGAAGCCTCATTGGGAAGTTTTTGTTTTTTCTGTTTTCTTTCTCTCTATTTGTGTACCTTCTGGGCATTGGAAACATGGATTCTCGAGGATTGGAGTCCTTCAGTTTGCGTGACGGGAACTGGGAGTACTTCAAGGTCCGCCTCGAACAATTTCTCCTCGTGAATGATGATAAGTTTGCATCGGATGATAAGAAAAGGGCTATTTTCCTGAATGCATTGAAAGATGATTGTTTTTCCTTATTGGTTAATTTGTGCATTCCTAAAAAGGTAACAGATATTAAGTTAGAAGATTTGATATCTAAACTTGATGAGTATTGTTGTTCAACGAAATGTTTTTTTGAAGAGAGATCTAAGTTTTACAGTGCTAAACAAAGAAATGACGAATCAATCCGCGATTTTGCAGTGCGTTTAAAGTCTCTTTCTACTAATTGCAAATTTGGGAATAGTTTATCAGTAAATTTAAGGGATTTCTTTGTATTAGGATGTAAACCAGGAAAGGTTAGGGAAAAATTATTTCTCGAGGGTGAATTGTACTCGTTCGAAAAATGTTTACAAGTCGCCGAGTGCATTGACCTCGTAGCTTCAACTCAAGCGTAGTCCCGAGTTGATAATACGGTTTATGCTAATGTACAGGTTAAGGCTGGTCGAGTCTCTTATAACTCACGTGAGAAAGATAGAGACGGCAATCGTTTCAGGCATGGCAACAGGGCACGGTCACTGTCGCCAGCGAACGCTGTGAAACATAATTGTACCGTTTGTGGACACAATAATCACATCGCGACGGAAGGTAGATATAAAAATTATTTATGTAAAATTTGTGGTACGAAGGGTCATCTAGCAAAACAGTGCAAGCGTTCCTCAACACGTAAGAGTGTGAATACTTTGTTGTCGGATACAAAGTTGGGTGAAGTTAATAGTGTCGAACCATTTTATATTGAAGTTTCACTAGGCGGGATCAAGAGTAAATTCATGGTAGATTCTGGAGCATCTTGTTGCGTAATTTCCAAGGAGTGTTATTTCAGTAAATTCAGTAGAATTAAGCTAGTGCACGAAGACATTAGTCTACGGGGTTTTGACAATACGCTCGTGAAAGTGGTAGGTACAATTAATCCACAAGTGGAATTTAACGGTCAGTGTCACCGTTTGAAATTTGTTGTTGTCACAAGTGCTTCGTTCTCGATAGTGGGGCGTGATTTTATGAATCTGTTTAACGTCGGGATTAATGGAATCGTAAACAGTATTAAACAAAATACTTTGAGGCAGCGATTAGTAAAAAAATTCCCAGAAGTTTTTACGGATAAACTAGGAAAATTTAATAAGTACGAAGTGAATTTAACTTTAAAGGAGACCGCCATTCCGATATTTCGTAATCACAGAGTAATGCCGTTCGCTTTGAAAGAAAAAGTCGAAAGTGAGTTAAATAATTTACTGTCAGACGGTATTATAGAACAAGTTCAATTTAGTGATTTTGCAAGTCCGATTGTTCCAGTGATTAAGAAAAACGGTAGCATTAGATTATGTGGTGATTATAAGTCAACAGTGAATAATCAGCTATTAGTTGACAAATATCCATTACCTAGGATAGAGGAGCTATTAACGAAAGTAAATGGTGGGAAAGTTTTTGCAAAAATTGATCTTAAATCGGCGTATAACCAATTTGTTTTAAAAAAGGAGTGTAGGCGTTTTACAACAATCAATACCCATTTAGGATTATTTCAATATAAGCGGTTAGTGTACGGGTTATCTCCCGCGCCAGCTATATTTGCAAAGGCAATGGCAAATTGTTTGTCAGGACTACAGAACATGACGTTTTACTTGGATGATATTATCGTGATAGGGGAAGACGAAGTCGATTTAGAGAAAAACGTGTGTGTCGTTTTAGAAAGGTTAAAACATTGTAATCTAACAGTGAATAGTGACAAGTGTGAATTCAATTTAAAAGTTATTGAGTTTTTAGGTTATAAAATAAGTGAACAAGGGATTCAACCGTGTGAACGGAATAAGGAAGCCATTTTAAATGCACCAGCACCTAGTGATTTAAATAATTTAAGAAGTTTATTAGGTATGATTAGTTATTATCGTAATTTTATTCCAAATATGGCAGATATATTGTCACCATTATACGAATTACTTAAAAAGATGTTAAGTTTCAATGGGGTACGGAACAAGAAAATAGTTTTGCGATAATTAAAAGAATATTAACTTCGGATAGGATTTTAACGCATTTTGACGAAAATATACCTGTGAAACTTGTCACAGATGGTAGTCTTAATGGGGTAGGAGCAACATTAATTCATAGGTTTCAAAATGGCGTGGAAAGACCGATTGGGTTCGCAAGCAGAACTTTAACTAAAGCGGAAAAGAATTATTCTATTCTAGATATTGAAGCAACAGCAATTATTTTTGGGATTAAAAAGTTTTATCAATATTTGTACGGCAGAGAATTTATTTTAGCTGTGGATAATCAGCCGTTAGTCAGAATTTTAGGTGAAAATAGGGAAATACCTAAAATTGCCGCGTCAAGATTACAGAGGTATGCTATTATGTTAGGTTCATTTAATTTTAAAATTGAATATGTAAAATCGAAAAATAATTGTTCAGACTTTCTGAGCAGGTGTCCGATTGAAAAGGTTAGCTGTGAAGATGAGATAGAGTCTGGTTACATTAATTATTTCGAGAATAATGGGTTTAATTTGTCTTTAGACGTGATAAAAAGTGAAACCGAAAAGGATGATTTGTTAGGTCAAGCAAAAAATGTTCTTATCGAAGGTTGGCCAGCATCAGTAAAAAAGGCACAAAGTGGTAACTTTATTAGAATTTTTTGGGAAAAAAGGTTAGAATTGTCTTTGATAAATGGGTGTGTTTTATATCAGCATAGGGTTGTTGTACCTGAGTCTTTAAGACATGAGGTTTTAAAGATGTTACATAGATCTCATTTAGGGGTTTTTAAGACTAAGAGCATTGCAAAAAGCTTTGTCTGGTGGCCAAAAATTAATCAAGATTTGGAGAAAATAACGGAAAATTGTAGAGATTGTTTAGAAATTAAACCAGAATCACAAAAGAGTTCTTTAGCAGTGTGGCCATATGAACCTGAAGTATGGTTCAGGGTACATATTGATCATGGTAGTTTATATAACAAAAACTTTTTAGTGGTGGTAGACTCTTCTTCAAAGTGGATTGAGTGTCTGGAAGTAAACAGTCTGTCTTCAAAAGAAAATATCGAAATATTTCATAGATTATTTTCACAATTTGGTTTTCCAGCAACTTTAGTTAGTGATAATGGTACGTGTTTTTGTTCTGAGGATTTTGAAAATTTTTGTAAGAAAAATGGGATAGAACATATCACTAGTCCAGTCAATCACCCTAGTAGCAACGGGCAAGCTGAAGCTACAGTAAAGACTTGTAAAAATTTCCTTAAAAAAATTTGTAAACATAATAGATTTCCTTCAGATTATAAAGAAAAGTTAGGTAACTTTTTAACAGACTATAGGAATACAGTTCACGCAACAACAGGGTGTGAGCCATCTGTATTATTAATGGGTAGAAAAATTAGAACAGTATTTGACTCCCTAATTCCAAGGGAAATTGAGGATAGAACGGGTAGTTCAGGTTCTACTCGACGAAACAAAGTAATGAAAAAGGTTACTCAGAGCCAAAACAATCAGAAAAGACAATATAAGGGTAGAGTTAAATCAGGTTTTAATATAGGTCAGAAAGTAATGACTAGAGATTTCAGATCTCAGGGTAATAGGTTATGGGTCCCTGGGGTTATTGTTGATAAAAAAAGGTAGTAAAATATATTTCATAAAAATTAACAAGTCTAATATGGTGTGGAAAAGGCATTTAGACCAGCTAAAGGAATTACATGTTTCATGGCAGGAGGAAGATAACCAGGAATTCGCGTCTGACACGTTGGAATTGTCGACGGACGAATTAGATCTCTCCGGTATGTTACGTAATAGAAGTGTCTCTAATTCTGTTTCTCCATGTTTCAGATCTAACCCGTGGCAAGGAAGGCTTCGGCCTAGGTGAAAGCACTTCGCAGTCGAGGAGGAGGATGGGACGAAATGGACAGAGAGGAAACAGAAGGAACGAAAACAAATGTTGTGTTAATTTTAAATATAATGTACAAAATGTGAAATATAATAATAATAAATGAAATATGTAGCTGCAGGAATCAAATATGTAGCCAGGATTCTCCAGTTTAAGTAGGGGAGGATGTGAGAGAGGTTTTTGGGGTGGTTCACCTGTTTCCGTAAACGCAAGAGTGAGACAGGTGATCCCACTATAAAAGGAGAAGCAGGCATCTCCTCGCCCTCTTTTCCTACCGCCAGCACGTTAGATAGGACGTACTATAGCCAACAATATTAATAAATGTTCATCTCGCCAAATCGCGCATCATTGCAAAACCTAAGCCTACACTCCGAGTCTGTATATAACAGGGACATAATTTTATGCGTGCGAAAAAAAAATTACATAGGCGAAAATCATTTAAAAAAACCGACGTATTCCACACGCACAGGAGAAAAACGAGGCATTCCAAGAAGATTACATTTCATAAATATTAGTTTCCTTGATCCATCTTATTGATCATTAATCATTATAATTTTCTATGTGTACATATGACAAAATCCAATGTAATAACCTTGTACTTGTGAATTATAGTTATAAAATACGATTTTGTTAAAATCAGAACTATTACCATTATGCTAAGTCAGCCGCTGCGGAAAGCATCTGTGCGATGTTCAATTTATACCATCTGTCAAAACGTCGAACCAAACATAAGTTTGCAAGGTAACAAACAATAAATCTAGTGAATTTTAAGTGTCAAATTAAAAAATTCGCCAGAAATCAAAGTGGTGCCGTATAAAAAAATGAATGTGGAATTTTACAAAATTAAGTGAATATTTTGGAGACGGAACATTTTCATGTAGTGTATTTAAAAAAAAAAAAAACTATAAATTTCTAAAAAAATTTTCCTAACCTTAGTAGAAAAATCTATCCACACGATTTTTCCAAGTCATTATGAAATCAATTCAAGTGGCCTATTGCTACAACCTCTAAGTTATTTAGATACTTATTTAGATACTTTCTCAGAAAAAGATGTATTCAACTACACGGAATATAGTTGAAAGAAGGCTATAATAATATGCCTCAAATATAAATACTTTGGTTTGTTTACATTTATAAGCTTATTCTTCTTTATCTAATTTTACTTCCTGGTTACTGTTCCACTAAATTATTTTGTAGGTAGTATCACATATTTTTTTAAGCAATTCCATAATTGTGCTCATATACGCCCATGCGTATAATATGAATAAATATCTTTGTTTGTTTGTTTTTGCTTTCTACCGTTGTTTGTTGTACTTAACCTCTCTTTTTGAGAAGGATGAAAGTAAACTGAATGCTGTGGAAATAAGATCCCTTAGGCGATGTATGATAAAACCATGTACATATGCTCGTGTGAGAAATATGGAGATCCGAAAAGAATACAAGGCTGATGTTAGCCTAATTAGTAAGATAAAGCAAGGGACGCTTAGATGGTTTAGGGTATAGGAATATATACAAATATATAATAATATCGATCACGACACGATCTATTATAAAAATATAACTGATTCACTAGATCGTGTCATGTCTTACGCCCGCGGAAGACATGACACGATCTAGTGAGTCGGGCCATGTCAAGAGTCATAATAATAGAAGAGTGTGTATGAGATGATATATGAATGTGAATGAGGCAAGGAGTGTGTGCAAAGATCGAGTGGTTTCGCGTCCGTCCGTCCTTTCCGCACACCCCTGTGGAAAGTTAGTTAGTTTTTTAAAATTAGTTAACTCTCTTTTTTTGTATTGTATTACTTGTGAAACTTATACTTTTGACATCAAAATTTCACGGTGGCAACTGAGAATCGAACCCAGGATGGTTATTTGTTCCAGAAAGACTGGGACAAATAAAAAATGTTATTGTCTTGCCAAACGTTTTCTTCTGTTTATGTTTTGTTCAGATTTATTATTTTTGTCTTCAATTTCTACGATTAAACTAGCTGACCCGACAAACGTTGTTCTGCCATATAAATAGGACGTATTTAAAAGTAAACGGACGTAGCACCATCTGCCATTCAACAGCATAAATAATTTCAAATAAAACAATAACTTTGTAAACACCACTTTTATTTTTATACTTTATGCCGACCGGGTTTCGCTACAACCTGATGAAGCTACGGTTGTAGCGAAACCCGGTCGGCATAAAGTATAAAAATAAAAGTGGTGTTTACAAAGTTATTGTTTTATTTTAAATTAATAATGTCACATCACAAAGTATCCGCTTCATACGAACAAATAAATAATTTCGTTTTGTTTGAAATACGAACGACGGTTAAATTTGTTCATACAGAAATTCAAAAATCACGAATAAATGGATGGGTGGGGGTTGGAGGGTGAACATTTGGAGTTATAGGTATTTTTTTTGTCAATTTAAAAAAAAATACAAAAAAAGATTGTCAAAAAATAGATTTTTTTCTAGATTGGGACACCCTAATCACTTAGCGGTATGAAATATACTTAACGACCTATTCTCATACCTACCAATTATACACAAAAAAATCATAAAATCGGTCAAGCCGTTTCGGAGTAGTGCGACCACAAACACCGTAACACGAGATTTTTATATATATAATAAGTTGATAGGTTCAATTCCTTTCTATTAATTTATAAACAAAACACTTGTGTTACAAAGTTTTTTTAACAAAGAAACGACATTTATGTTTATTTATATCACATTCCTTTGAATGGTTTCTTCTAACAAAAACTCATATTTTACAATCAAATAATAGAAAAACAAAAAAAAACATTTTTCCTTTACATCTCCCCCCCACCACCCCCTTTGAATTTTTATTCTAATTTTTTTCGACCAGTATTTATCTTGTAAATTGAGTTTGATCATTTTTCTATGATTTTGTATTTTGTAATTCGTCGAGCGTCTTCCTGTTAAGTTTGTTTCCATTCTCCACAAAAACAGTATCACCAACTTTGAAGTTAATATATCTCCTGGTTTTAACGTAAATTATCTTGTTGGAATTATGTGACTTTATAGTATTTTCCAGAGATTTTTTTCTGTCTTGAACCAAATCGATGTCGGTCTTCTTAAGATTAAATATAACATTGACAGGAAGAACTTTCAAAAGTTTTTCAAAATGAATTAAAATTAAATTGTTATTTTGTTATTTATTTTTATTATAAAATAATAGGTCAGAAAACATTTCAATTTCCGTAAACAATTTTTATTACCATCCAACTGTGGAAGGTAATTATTTGTGACTCAATGGAAATCACAACAAAAACATTTTGGATATTTGAATTGAAACAACGTATATATTTTTTGATAAGAAAACAAACTTGTTGTTTTGTAATTTAAAAATTCTATCCATTGTATTTTAAATTTCATATTTCATCATGTTTAAAGAGAGCTTGATCAAGATTTTCTTTTAAGAATTTTCCATTGTCTGAAATCATTTAAATCGATATCTGTTTTGGGCCAACACGTGTAAATAAAAATATATTTCTACGAATAAAAACTGTTTTCCATACTTTTATTTTTCTTTACCAAGTTAGCTGGAGTAAGAATATATTTTTTGTAATTTCTTTTTAATTAATACTAAAAAAACAACAGTTTATTTTACTTAGAGAATTAAAAAAATTGTAAAATCATTGTGTGGCATCACTCCTTTGCTTACGAATAACAATTTGGGTGGTGGGTATGGGTATCGCTGCCCCGGAAACTATTTATTGGATAACCAACACCTCTGTCATAGGCCACACCAAATGGTTCGCTCCGTTTGGTGACTTAGCAGGGTTGCCCGGGTTTATGAGGTGAGGTTTGTCTGGATTTTGGCGGCGGACACATCTGCCCACCAACTGCGTGGCAAGTCGGATCGGGAGAGACTGGTTGAGGGAGATCTTTTGACCTCTCCAGTAGGACTCTCTTGGAACGTTGCCTTGCACTGCAGTGGTAAGGATAGATTCGTACGTCACTCTTGGATACACCGACCCCAGATTCCCACCCACCCCTCATACCTTTTATCCTTTCCAGAACTTCTTCTCATTCCTTTTCCTAAAAAAACCTTCACACAGTATCCTCAAAGATGACATAGGCCCTGAGGGGAATAATTTTCCTTAGGGGGTCCTGCATGGAGCCAATTTAAAAAAAATAAACATATTGTTAAAATGGTGGTTTGAACAAAGATAATTTATTTATTTATTTATTTGATGCAATATATTTACATTTTATATACAATTCAATGATGTTGGCCTCACTGGGTGGTTTACCCGTGCTGAGGCCTCCATTTCATATACAAAATTATACACAATACATATAAATATATATATATATATATATATATATATAATATTGGTGAAAAAAAGAAAAAGAAGTAAATAAAAAACATACGATTAAGATAAATTAAACTTAAAAATTAGAGATTTAAAATTAACGTAAAATTAAAAATCGGAATAAATAAAAATGAATCGCCGAAATGTATGTACGCGCATAACTTCCGAACGACTGCACCAAATTGGATAAATCTTTTGTTGTTGTATTCGTTATTGTCAGGCCAAGGTTTGTATAAAACCACTGGTGAGCTCTGGCATTATGAAATTTGTATAACAAAAGTAAAATAGGTGGCACGCGACCTTTGAAAACTGAATGTACCCAAACTGAATATATGGAATGCGGGAGGGGAACTCGGGTGGTGGTTCGCAGGACGGGGGAAGGGGGGCAGTGGAGTGGGGAGAGGGAAGGTGGAGAGGGCGGAGTGGGAACGCGAGAGGGGAAGGGGACGCGGGAGAGGAAGGGGATGCGGAAGGAGAACGGGACGAATGGGAAAGGACACGCAGGGAGAAACAATTAATTTATTAAATGGCATAGCAACGCATGCCGAGAAACAGCTAGTAAATAATATTATATAAAAATAATGGATAACCACAAAGTAATAGCTGCATTCAAAAATATAATATTATATAAGGTTAAAAACGATATTTTTCATAAGTGTTGTGTGCTTGTGGGTGATTATGTTTTATATTGGTTTTGTGTGTTACTTGTATGTTTTATTATTTTATGATATGATGTTTTGGTAATTATAATATAAACAATTAAATATGTTTTGGACCACTTTATTTTTATTACACACTACCGGTTTCGGACGAACCCTTTCTTCATCAGGAGAATTTTAACAACCCACCAACAAATATTTTAACAAACTAACCTAGTTTTAATATTCTCTTGTTAAAAGTTAGTTTGTCTAAAAGTTAGATTATTACGGCGAGCCACAAAGTGGATGCTTTTTTTCAAATACAAAAGATAAAAATTTTCATTTAACAAAATAAAACGGTCTTTGGTTTTTTCTTCACAAATTTTTGAGGTGACTTCTTTCGCTCCGTTAGTGTTTTGAAATTCAGATGAAATGGAAGTGCGTCACTAAAATGTATTATTTGACGGGTCTCGCGTATAATGCGCGCCTCGCCGCGAGTTTCCCATAGCGCAGCAGGTAAGGCGTTTGACTAGTCTCAGCAGCCAGAGAGAAATACATCTAGCGAATGGAGGTTCGAATCCTACGAAATCAAAAAAAAATCATTTTAAATTTTGTGAAATCAATATCCAATCTTCAAACCACTTTAAAATAAACAGGCAAAATAAAATAAAGCGGCAACTAGCTACTCTCTAGCTTCACTTCTACCGCGTGTGAATTGCATATTGCGATTTTTTTTACCGATTTCATATTTAACTTGTCATATAATATGTTTCAATGCTTTTCTGTTGTTTTAGAAAACTTTCAGAATACTTGATATCGCTTATATCAACTACACCAAAATGTTAGTTTGTTCCGATACCGATTTGTTTGGGAATCTAAGAACGTCTCTTAGTTTGTAATGTCTTGAATGTTATCTTTATTTATCCTTTATCTACAACTTCTATTGTTGCCACTGAAGTAGTGTTTTGTATAATAATAAATTGGTGATCGATAAGACGCAAGTTATGTATAGAAGTTAGAGGATAAGGGTGGAGAACGAAAAGGGTGGAGAACACAGAAAAACAAAATGAAATGATAAAATACTATGTCGAAATTACGACTCAAATTTGACATTACATTATTGGACAGACAACACCCCTGCCATTGATCACCCCAAGTGTTTCGCCACGTTTGGTGGCTTAGCAGGGGTGCCCGGGTTCTTGGGGTGAGGTTTGTCTTGACTGGATCGGGAGACTCAAACTAGACCTTGTTACGTTACAAAGTGACAATGTTTTCCTTAAGCTCACTGTTTCCCCATTTTACGCCAGAATTGTTCGTAAATTCCCCGCACCGCGCTGAAGCAACCGGCAACCGCGCCGTCCGGCTGGCATTCTTCCGTTTGCCGCGGGCATGACAACAGTGTCCTTAATAATTGCGCCACGGCGCTGTCCGAGAACCTAAATTCGTGATGTTTTTATAATGTGAATTGTGCACGAGGAGGCTCCCGTCCACTAGTAGCCTGGCTACGGACTACCGCATTTCTTGCTGGCTGAGTGAGTAATGAGAACCCTTGCCTTTTGTGTGCCACGTCCCCCCTTTAAATTCACTAATACGTGTGGAGAGTCGAGAGAGAAGTTCCGCCGCCAGATAGAATTCTAGCCCTAGCAAATACCCATGTGTAGTGTGCCGAGGCTGGCAATTGTAAAACCCTGTCTCTTTCTAAATGAATAAACCCTTTTACGTGCAAAACTGTGTTCTGATTGAAGAAGGAGACCTGGAGATTGTGAGGAAAGGAGGAGGAGGAGGTATTCACCAGCGAACCACAAGCACTCGCCCTGGTTTTAAGAGAACCTTGCTTGCGCCGGCATCCTGAGCTAGTATTGTTTGGCCTATTAATTGCGTGTCCTTTCCAGGTTTGGTTTAGCAAATGGCCGTATATGCGGTAATGCTAACAACCTCTACAGACGATCTCTCGACCCATTGCCTTGCACCACAGTGGAAGGGATGGATTCATACGTCCATCACTCCTAGACATATTGACCCCAGATCCCTACCCACCCCTCATACCTTTTTCCTTTCTAGAACTTCCTCTTCTTTCTTTCCCTAAAAAGACCCTCCACAAATCATTCCTAAAGGAAACATAGGCCCTGAGGGAATTTTTTTCGTCCTGTGGGGCCTGTGTAAAAAAATGCACCTGCAGTATTATAAAGCGTGCAGGAATTTATTTGAAAAATTGTAACTTTGTGGTGAATCATCAATAAAAATCTAGATTTGTGTATGTTACGGAACACTTCATCTACATTTTGAATGAAAAAAATGATAATTATTTTTTTTTTTTTATTAGAAAGAAAGGCAAACATTCCCGGGTTACGAATAACCCGACAATATAGAAGTGAAATCTCCTACTACCACCACAGTAAGCCGAAAATGTTGCTCGAGTCGTGACGGAGGACTTAGCCAGCCGAGGAATCGAACACGGAATGCCTAGGTGGGACCCAAAGACCGGATACAATATGACAAAAATACCGGCAGCATAAAACGACTAAATTTCCGACAAATTATATTATATTTAAAAGTTTCTTGGTGGAATAACTTAAGGGCCCGCAACCCGGATTTGAACCGATTTATTACATATTTCCCTTAAACACGGTAAGTTTTAAAGCTCTTAAAAAAATATGTTTTTCTTGAAGATAATATCTAGACTTTGCCGGCGCCGAAACGCAAATTATATAAAATTCCCTCGATAGAAAAAAATCGCAAAGTATGCTCCAAAAGTTATTATTAACACGTTTGTTTCAGTTATTTTACAAGTTATATGTATGAAAAAATTCACAGTGTTTCTTTAAATGCTTTTTAAAATAATGTCGAGATTTTTGCTCTATTTTAAACGAGTCGTGTTTTATTAAACATTTTCGCAATTTTCGCATCCATTTTGTCGCTGTAAATGTTAGCGCTCTCCTCTAACATTTGTAATTTCGTATCTCTCCATCTTCGTCTTCTTCTTTTCGGGCCCGGTTGCAGAGCCTTAAGGAGTCTTCATATTGTTATATTTAATCATTGAAGACTTTAAGACTCAAAATAAAAATGTGAAACAGAAAATATTCAGTGGCATCATGGAATTGAACCCAGTACCTCTTTCTTGCCGGAGTATGGCCCTGACCACTGAGCTAATTGGATCCTATTAACCACATAAATGACGTAAGTTGATGTAGTCGGATCGGTTCTATGATCAGAGTACTTCCCCAACAAGGAAAAAGTGCTGGGTTCTATTCCTAGATGCGACTGAATATTTTTTAGGATTTTTTCTGTTAATTTTTTTATTTGATAGTCGCATCTCGTACAATATGAAACGAGTGGCGTTAATAATATTGTCTTCAAGGATAAAATATTAATTATTTTGTGAACGAGCTCAAAGGGGTTTGGATCGAAATGCTAGCATTTATACTCTTAACAATTCATTTATTTATTTATTAACGCCCTTTTTCAGGGCTTTTACAAACATTACATATGGTTAATAAGAAATATACAGCATTCATTGTACATAACTGAACTGTCTCTGTAACAATATTTTATATTTTCTTAAACATAAATTGAAGATGTCCACTGACTTGGTATAATTGTTTCCCTCCATTAGTATTCTTGGCAAAGAGGAATCCATATGATAGTTAGTCACAGAATTTCTGTACTGAAATAAATCCTGACTTAGTATTACGTAGTGGAATCCGGAAGCTTATCAATTCCAGCAATACCGGACTATTTAGTTGATAGTCCTATCAACTAAATCATTTAGTTGATAGTCGGGTACTTCTTACCTTTCATATTGTTAACCCTTCATACTCTTAACCCCTCATACTCTTAACCTTAACTTACTCTTAACCCTTTGTTCTCTTAATCCTTCATACTCTTAACCTTAACTTACTTCTAACCCTTCATACTCTTAAACCTTCATACTCTTAACCCCTCATACTATTAACCTTAACTTACTCTTAACCCTTCATACTTTTAACCTTAACTTACTCTTAACCCTGCTTACTCTTAACCCTTCACACTCTTAACCCCTCATACTCTTAACCTCAACATACTTTTAACCCTTCATACTCTTAACTCTTCACAATCTTAACCTTTTGTGCTCTTAATCCTTTATACTCTTAACCTTAACGTACTCTTAACCCTTCATTCTCTTAATTAATTCACATAAAAATTTACACAATTCGTAAAACGCTCCAGCCACAGGATTGTGAGATGTAGCAAAAAAGATAATTCAAAAGCTTGGAAGAAATCACAACTGCTGTAATACTAAGAATTCCGTGCAAATTTAAGTCTAGGGTGAAAATATTCCAGGAAACGTGAAAGCTGCGAGATCCACGCCGGGATAAGCTCCCGAGCATTTATAACTGCGGAAATTGTTTCGATATCGCGTAACGGAGCTTTTAATTTAATTAAAGCTCTGAGCTGCGAGCACGCACGGGGCTACCATTTGAACATTTGCCTACTGTATTATGTGATTAAAAATATGTCATTTTAGATTTTAAAGCATTATATTTCCACTGAAATAGGTAATGTATAATAAAGCTCCTGTGCTAAACGTACAATAAAATTGCTTTGAATACGATAATATCTATATTATAAAAATTCTAATTTCGGTTGTATGTGCTTTGGTTATTCTTACTTAGTTAATTAGTCAAGTTCAATGATATCCACTTTGTTTTATATTTATGTGCCACTTTATTTTTTTTTATTGCCGGCAAACCGGGCGTTTATTGAAATAAAATTAACATATACCAGCAAGTAAGTAACCCGCCTCACTGGACAAGGTCTGTTCTGAGACGGGTACATAAAAAAGCATACATATACACAGACATATACATATGTATACGCATGCATGCCTACAATCATAAAAACATAAGTATACAGAATCTAGATAAAATTATTGTAAATTGTTGTTGGTTATAGTGGGATGTACATAATGTCGTAAAACCAAAAATATAAAAAGAATTATTGAAAATTGTTATAAGGTTAGCATGGAATGTACATAGTGTCATAAAAAAATCTTTACAGAATTATTGGAAACTGTTATACATTTTTCGTGGAATGTATATATATATAGTTTCATAAAATCAAGAATTTCGTTAAAATTTTAAAAACACATATTAATGCCAAGATCTAAATCTAAACATAGTAACAATTCAGCAAAATAATATAAATAAACCTATGACGTAATATAAATACTTATTAATTGTACAGCGCCCATGGGGTGATTTTTCACAAAAACGGTGCTATATAAATTAGCCAAATATTATTATTATTTAAATATTAAAATAATTAATAAACTTAACGTGCGTAAAACATAAGCAGTAAAGGAAAGATTAAATCTCTTTAAATAAAATAACACATATCTGTGCATAGAGAATGAAGATTAGATTAGGATGCTATCAAAAGTAGCTTGGTGATGCATGCCCTTTTTTTGAGTAGTAACCATGTGTTGAAATGTTTATATAACCTTTTTAGTTTTTTGTTTAGCGTTGCAATAAGTGGTTTCTTTTAGGAGGGTGTAGAAAATGATTGTATGAATAATAATTCACACAAGCAATACAGTTGGTAGATACCAAAATGATCTCAACTCAATACCTCTTTGAAAAGACCTAACGTAATCTATTCAACCAATTTTTCTTCAATTTTCACAGGCCAGCAGTCAGTGGCGGCGTAAGGGGGGGGAGGAGGGGGCGGTCCGCCCCGGGTGCCAAGCACCAAGGGGTGACAACGACAACAACTCACTCTTGCAACCAAAGAATGCACACAAAAGCTCCAAAAACCACTGAAGAATAATTTTGAGAATCTTGTATCAATACTCGAAGAGATGTGTGATCGCAGCACCAACAAAGAAAGCGTTGGAAAAAGAGAAGCAGCATCAACACTCATACCAATTTTATGTGACTTCAGTTTTCTATGCTATCTTTCCTTTTGTCATAGAAGAAGTTAATCAGACAAAAAAATCTGGGCTATCATTGGAAAAGTGTGTAATAAAAATGGAAGCTCTTAAAAATTTTCTTCAAAATCATGGTGGAAAAGGCTATTTGGTATGTAGCAATAAAATGTGAGGACTTAGACATTCCGATTGAAGGAAAAGGAGGAAGGGGGAGATTTTGAAAACGTATGCCTGGAGAAATGACCCGAGCTTCTGGACCTATTACCTAAGGAGCTGTAGAGAGCAATGTTAGAATGTCACGATAGATTTTACGAAGAACTACGAGTAGATCATCGTTACAGGGCAATGGATTTTATTCTGGTTACATTTGGTGTTATTCAGCCTAAAACGTAACATCACCAGAAGAAGATCTTCGTGGAATGGTTCCAAATCTGTTAAAAATTTACGATGAATTTTCAGCAGAGGATATCGTGTTGGAGATTTTTCGATTGAGGCGCCATTCGGAAGCCGCCAACATTTCTGCCCAAGAAGCAGTTCAATGGACTACACTGGAGCTTCTCAGATTCATTGTAAAATGGGGCAATTTTGAGTCTATTCCAAGTTTGGCGCTATGTCTTAGATTTTTTGAATAATTTGTGTCTCGGTGGCTTCATGTGGCTTCAGTTAAAATTAATAAAATCTGACTTAGGGTCCACAATGAGCCAATTAAAATTATCAATTGAAAGAGACAGGGAAATCAATTTTGATAACGTGATCGAATATTTTAGTAAAATAAAGTCTCATTAGCATGTTTAGTATTTGGTGTTTTATTTTAAATAGGGGTGCTCAATACGAAACCGCCCCGGGTGCCAATCTAGCCTACGCCGCCACTGCCAGCAGTAACTATTTAAATAAATAAGACCAATTATAAAATATAAATATATAAAGTTTAAATAATAAACAGCTAAAGTGTTCAGCCAACGAGTATAATGGTGTTTTGTCAAGAAAAACAACTGGAATATATTTTAACACGTCAGTGAAACTTTACGAAACCATTCCTGTCAAACATTTTTAAAATTTATTTTATCATTCAATTTATCACACTTAATATTGTATTCATCGAGAAATTTATTCCTTAAGACAATAAACACTGTCAAATTTTATAAATCATCATTTAAATTTACAAGTTTATAAAATATTTGCACTGTACAATAATAACAGAGACATAGTAAAAATGCCGCATGGCCGTGACTAATATATTTTGGCATAACAATTTATTTTTATATTTTGATGGAAAGAAGTCACTTCGTGGTTTAACATTTTGAATGAAATAAAACAATAACTTAATACGTTTTCACAACGGTCTTAAATATTAAAGTCTGGATTATGATAAATCATTGAATGATGAGGAGTTAATATTTCTACGAATGTAAATGTTAAAGTGTTATAATAAATATTATCAATGATATAATTAAAAATAAATCCTACTAATATTATAAAGGCGATAGTTTGAATGGATGAATGTTTGTTACTCTATCACGCGAAAACTACTGAATGGGTTTTAATGAAACCTTACAATAATATAGCTTATATATCAGAATAGGCTATAGGCTATAGCTTTGAACTCTGGCATTATGAAATTTATATACAAAAATTGCAATAGGTGGCACGCGAGCTTTTTGAAAATGAATGTAACGGGTATGGACGGGTGGTGAGGGGGGGATAGTATGTGGGGCAGGGCGGAGGGGCGGTGGGGGGAGAGGGGTAGAGGGGGCGGGGGAGAGGAGGAGGGGGGGGATTGGAGTGGGGACAGGGAAGGTGGAGGAGGTGCTGTGGGTACCCTCTATGCGAGCGAAGCCGGGGGCAAAAGCTAGTATGAAATAAAACAATAACTTAGTTTGTAACCGCGATTTATTTAATTTTTATAATACCGACCGGTTTCGCTTTACTCGCGTCTTCGGGGTATAAAATTAAACTAAAATTAAACAGTTTAATTTTATACCCTGAAGATGCTTGAGTTTACTGTACTTGTCAGAAAAAAATATTAAATACAGAACCCGACAAACAAAAACAACTCTCATTCACTTTATGATCTCTTGATACTTTACAAACTGTTCAACTTATTTACATAACTATAACTTTATATAGCGCAACATTTTAAATCACCCCATTCTTATTATGTACGAATGTTGTTCACACAATGCCTCTAGGATCTCACTTTTACTTCATCCGTCTTTCATACTTTATTTACCACTTCTCTAAAACCTTGAAGCCAATTTACAAGGGTTGGCATAATAATCCCATTGAGAGCTGCTGCATATTATCGACAATATTGCATTCAATCCAAATTTTCCTGTATTCATCTATATCTCTCAATATCTTTCTCATGTCCTTCCCGCCTCTCGCAGATAATATAGTTCTCAAATACCTACACAAACTTGGGCAAATTCAAACATTAAAATGATGTCAACTTTACTTAACCCGAGATCTTTTACATCCTTGCTAACTGGGATACAGTTAACCCACCTGTCTGTTATTCTTTCAGGATACATGAGTATAATTAATTTTCATTATCCACTTCCTACCCTGTAGGTTTTTTGTAAGTTAGTACCTAAAAGTTTATAATCCTTTTGCGACTTGGAAACCTCTGTAAAAGTGTTGGAAAGCATTAGCCAATATATTTAACGAGATGACAGGTGAGCCAATGAAATGTGAGGTGTTTCAAAAGGTTTGCAAAATTTATTGATTAAAATATAATCTACCCCCATGGAAATTTTGTGCGAGTTCATTTTTTTTAAATGATGTCCGAAAGGTGGCCTCCATTTAGTCACATACATTCTTGCCGCTTCGTTGCAAAGCTGCCCATAACATTACGTAGCATTTGTAGCGGTATTGCTGCCACTTCACGTAGAATCCTATATTTTAATGCCTTGGGGGGTTACTTTGAAACACATGTTATTTTTAGGTACCCCAAAAAGAAAAAGTTGCATGCGAACAAGTCAGGAGGACGAGGTGGTCAGGGAATAATGCCGTTCTTACTCATAAGACAACCGAGGAACGCCTGTCTTAGTAAACCCACTGGCAATCGTATTGTACTGCACTATCTCGGGTACCTAAAAACAACAAGTATTCGTAAGAAATCCCCCAAGGACTATCCAGATATTAAAATAAAGGATTTGGTGTGGATTGGCCGCAAACTATGCACACCGCAAAATATTGGTCTAAGACAGTCAACTCTTAGATCAGCGACATCATCTGCAATTGGAAGGTTGAAAGAACCTAAGCGCGAAATCCGAACACTAAGTTTGGTGATCGTGCATTCGCAGTATCCGGCCCTGAAGCTTGGAACAAACTTCCTATGGAATTGAGATGCATAACCAACTCAGCGGAATTTAGATCCAAACCGAAAAATCACTTTTTCCGATACTCATTTCCATAAATTCATCATTCTATTTAAACTTGCAATTTTTAACAGTTTTTTTTCCTTTCTCTTTTTGTATAGATAATTCAATCTATTTAATGTTATCTGTTAATTGTGATACCTCAATCTGTTTAATGTTGAGCAATGAATCACCTCATTGCGGTAAAGATCGACTTTTAATTTTACTAATGTATTTAAAATATCTAAACCTTCCCGTAAATCCAGTTAACCCATTAAGATCATTTTTGCACCCGTGTTCTCGAATTGTAATATTATGTAAAAACTTCCTACTTCCTCTGGCTCTAATCTTAATTTTAAATATGTATGTTATTAAGTCACCAGTTTTAAGTCAGAATCTATATGTCTTAGTCATAAGTCACTAGCTATAAGTCTTAGATGTAAGTCACTAGTTATAATTGGAAATCTTAGTTGTAAGCCAGTAATGTAAGTAGCTATAAGTATTAGATGTAAGTCACTAGTTGTAATTGTAAAGTTTTAAGCACGTAATAGTAATTCTTTTATATATTTATTTGTACAGCGTCCTTGAGGTGATTTTCCACGAAAACGGCGCTATATAAATTAGCCAATTATTATTATTATTATTAAATGCTGCACAAAATTGTGTGCAAAAAGAAGGAGGTCATCCAAAAAATGAACGATTGTACACTAACACAAAATTTCAATTTGTGTAGATTATGTTTTCATAAATATATTTTACGAAAGTTGATTTATTGAATGTTTTCTGATTTTCTTAAATCATAACGTTTCATTGGCTCACCTCTTCTTTAACGGATTTTTATTATCTTAAAAAAAAAATTTGTATCTACTTGGGGTAAACTATTGGCAATTGTTCCGATTAGAGTGCACCAAAAGTATTATTACATAATAGTTCCTTCTATTGAAATTTAGGTTCCATGCCAACTCAGAACCTCTTTGAAAAGTCATTAATAGTTTTGAATTTTTTTTTAATGGCTCCTTTCTAACCTGATGTAACCTATTTTTTCATCACTTTTAATGACTTTTGGAAGGCTGTGTTGAGTTGAGTCCATTCTGAGTTGCCCGGTCGCCGAAATTTAAATTTGTACGAATATTTTCACTCGTCATCTATGTCCGATTCAGAATTTTCAAGTAAATTTTTTTTAAATAAATTTTATTTTCTTTTAAAATAATTTTGAAAATTTATTTAGAGCATCATACTTATGTATTTTTTATGTAGGTATGTACTACCTACTTTTATATATTTTTTATGCTATTATGATATTTTAAGGATATTTTTAGGGTATTTTTCCGTGTTGCGCTACCTCCTTTTTTAGCGAACGTTTCGGACAGCGTTACGGTGCCCCCTCAAATAAATACGAATTTACCTTACACCAGTTGCAAAGAGAAATTCAGCAAAGACTTTTGTCAGATGGCACGTACAGCTGGTTCAAAGACGGTTCAAAGTTTCAGTGAAAATCTTCACAGATTCTGACAGAAATGATCCATATCTCTTCCGTTGTGCATTCCCAGAGCTATTCATGAACCAGGTGGGTATTTCCATCATATCTTCTATTCACCAGTTGGTAAAACGAAGCAACGCAGATATTAAAATTTTGTCCCCTATATCTCCGTGTGTACTTTCGGTTTTCCACCAACCAACGTAAGAATTTTGCGATTCAACACATGATGAAATAAACAAAAAAAAAACAATTCATTTAATGTTTTCCTGAAATGAAAATATCTTTAACAGCGTTGTGATTTGAAATTCAATGAAACGAAAAATAGCGGCACAAAAAGAGACAAACACATACATCTAGAATTTAGCCTGCGAGAGAATGATTTGCGTCAGGTACTCAATATTTCATCATCATCATCATCTTCTTCCCCTTATCTTCTTACTCAATATTTAAATAAAATAATATTAGCAACACCGACGTGCCTTCATTGGCCCAGATTTCGGTGGTAAATGTAAGGGCAGGCAGCTGTGGGCTGCGGAAGCCCTGCGTGCTTCTTCTGGTTTTAACTTTTCTGTAGGTCGGTCATGCCAATAACAGTTGTTTGGAACACGTGTTTTAAAATATAATTAAATTTTGAATATCTGAATCAACTCAGTCAGGTTTCCTGACGATGTCCAAGCCCAGCACAGATGTAACCCGGTGAAGGGGTAAATGTACGTAAAACTTATATAATTATGTGTTATCCATTCATTCCTTTTATTATATTTTAAAATCATTAAATTTGAGTTCCCAAAGAGATTTAAGACTTTTTCACTATAGCGTCGAGTCATAAATAAATTCCCAAGTTATTTAAAAGTGACAACAGATCTTTTAATTTAATATAACCCTGCCTACATTTATTCTTTCAATGATTAAGTGACAGTTGTCTTGAATCAAGTCTGAACGAACTGTGAACACGAGACCCTGTCGATCGAGCTAGCTGTGAGGCTTGTGTTATAAAGTTGGTGGTGTTTAAAGTATTTAAATTGAACATTGCGTTGTTATTTATTATAAAATTTTTGTTTTGTTTTTGAAATTTTTATTTAGATGTACGTAAATATTTTCATACATCTAGTAAGAAAATATAAAATAATACGATTTACGAAGTAGGTACAGTAACATTTTTAACAACGTTTTAAAAAAGAATACTAAATAAAAAAGATAACTAGACAAAAATACATTATATAAGAATAAGATATAAGAATAACATTGGTAAGTAATCAAAAAATATTTTTTAAATATAATACACATGTCCTACGAAAATTGCTGAGACTTGAGGCTTCCTTTACGGCATTTGGCTTACTTATATAGTTTTTGCCCTTCAAAAAACGCGCTATTTTGTGTGCATGAAAGTTTAGTTTTGGGAAGCCTAAAGTCTCCGCATCTTCTCGTAGGATAATTGTGAACATTTTCTTGAAACATAATAGTACTCTGCAGATAATTTGGAAGCATATTATTTTTAAGTTTGTATATTATTGTTAATGTATTATATGTTGTTTAGTTGTCATCATATTTAAATTTTGTAACATAATTTTAACTCTAGTAAAAATGTTGCATTTTAAGATCATCGTCATCCCCCTATTTTGTATAACCTGTAAGTCTGTAATCAGGCGGTTCGATACCGGCATTACGTTACCACGCAATTGATAAACTCTAACAGATTCTATTCTTTTTGTTGTAGAGATTTTTATTTCACTTACAAATTAAATAATTTATTTTTATTTTTCTGGTTTCGATGCCGGTTAAATTTGTGCATCTTAGAAACCCAATGCTACTCAAAGAATGAAAGTGTTTGTGTTTTATTTGTATTTATTGAAATGCGTATGTAGTATATAGTATATTTTTGGTTTTTCCGGCACATGAGCAGGCCACATAAGCTGTCCGTGTGAGAAGCATGGATTTTACAAATTCGCCGCTTGCCACTCCCTACCGCTCCCTCGAACCTCTCTACTTCGTTCCTCTACCCTCTTCCGGATTCTCCTCCTTCCCACCCTGTCACTAAACTATATGAAATATATTCAGCTGTAGAACGATTAAATGAACATCTGCAAAAAATGCACACATTAAAACCTTAAAATTATTAAAACCTTCACCCTATTTCAAATTAACATTAAAAATGCTGAAACTTTAACGCAAGAAATGCGTTATTGTTAATTTCTGGGCGTTAAAGTAAAACTTCAATTTTTTTTATTAATTTTTATATAGTTTGTATATTTTTATATATTTTTATACAGGGTGTCCGGTGGCAGAATTCGGTTTTAAATTTCGAATTTCTCTGTAACGGCTAAGCGGACGAACGGGGAGGGGGCCGCGTTAGCTTTGTCGTTCGTGCGGATTATTTAGTCACGATCAGTCACGATGTCGCAGTGGACTGGAGAGCAACGTGCGTTCGTAATCGAAGCCTATTTCAAGGCTAACGATTCGTGTGAAATTGCGCGTCGAAGATTTAGTATGCGTTACATTATTCGACGTTTAAGTGATGCCCCAAGTGAAGATTTGATTCGAAAAAATGTGTCCGGAGGTTCCGGGCAACATGTTCGGCGGCAAACGACTCACGGCCGGGGCCCAGGAGGACGTCAAGAACAAATGAAAACATCGAACTTGTCACGAACAGTTTGCGCGATAATCCGCGTCAGTCCATACGCAAGAAAGCGGCTATCCTAGGGCTTCCAAAAACTATTGTGCACGAAATATTGAAGAAGGACCTTAAATTTCATCCTTTTAAGATTCAAATTGCGCAAGCGCTTAAACCTAATAATTACAATTTATGTAAAATTTCCTGTCTGACAATGTTAGAGCGATTTCGTATAGTAAACACTATCTTTTGGAGTGATGAAGCCCATTTTCATTTAAATGGAAGTGTAAATAAGTAGAATTGTCGTTATTGGTCACCTAAGGGACAGATCCCACGTTTAAAACATCAACAGCCACTTCACAGTCCTAAAGTGACGGTTTGGTGTGCATTGTCTAGCAGTGGAATAATCGGACCTTATTTTTTTTTAAATGTCGAAGGCAAGCCATTACTGTGAACGGGGTTTCTTATCGGGGCATGCTTAACGATTATTTTTTGCCAAAAATAGGAGAACATCCTGCCTCCAATTCACACACATGGTTCCAGCAAGATGTCGCCACGCCTCACACTGCTAGAGAGACAATGGCGCTACTTCGTGATTTGTTCCCTAAAAAAATGATTTGCCTTTTCGGTGACATCACCTGGCTAAGGGGGTCACCAGATCTCACCCCTATGAACTTTTTTATGTGGGGGTACCTCAAAAGTAAAGTGTATAAAACCGACCCCGCCACCATCTCTGCACTAAAAGAAAAATATCATTCGCGAAGTTAATGGTATCCCGATATCATTTCTCTAGCGAGTGGCACGAAATTCAGAGGCTAGATTCCAAGAGTGTGTCCGACGTGATGGTCTACATTTAGACGAAATAATTTTTAAGAAATAAAATCCGCACTTCTCCTCTTTGTAACAGTTATTGAAATAAATGTGTATCCTAAGCAGTTTATTTTTTATTTAAGTTTTAAATCCTAATTCTGCCACCGGACACCCTGTATAATGTTTTTTGAATTTTGTATTTTTTTAAATATTAATACATTTTTAATAAAAATGTTTTTGTAAGTATTTTTTCTCCTTTTTTCGTGCTTGAAGCTTAAAATATGTCAATTTTTCGATGGTAAAGTATATTTCAAATACAAAAATCTAAAAGGTAATTTCATCTAGTTTCTAAAGCGATATTTATTTTTAAGACATCTTCAAAAAATAAATATACACGGGACATTTAAAATACTTTGGAAAAATTCCGAAATTCGTTGAGAAATTATTAATTAAACAAGTACGAGTATGACAGATAAACTACCCTCTTCGGCTGGAGCAATGTATATATCTTTTTAAGAACTATTTTTGTCAGTTTTTAATTACTAAGGTCTTACTTAATGGCTGTAATATATTATGTAAAATATAAAACAAATAAGCATACTTTTAAAAACAACAATTATGTGATTGTTTCATTAAATTCAATTGTTATGTCTTTTCTTTATTTTTTTAAGGTTCTTTCTCTGTGCTGCGTAGGTACTTAGTAGGCTTTATATTTTATTTTGTTTATTATTATTTCTGTATTTTCACTCTCCACCTAACTACTAAACCTTGATTTATGCATGCTGTGAACATTTTTAGTTGGAGTGATGTATATGTACATCCCAGTGGCAATTTCATTAATGTAAAATTTGTGAACACTACGTAAATGTTTCAAACAAATGAATACATATTGTACATCGCTGAAGCAAACCTGTAAAATATATTAAACGTACTCGTAACTTCGCTTTCTGTAATCGCATTAATGTTTGATGTTTAATAATGGCGGCAGGAATACTTTTGTTGTCATAGTACGTCTCTAAAGCGACAATGAACCTTGGAAGCGATACTATTATTGTGATCTTTTTCTCGCTTTTCTCCACTTTCAAGTTATTATAGAATAGTATATTCTTACCTCACTTCTACCCAAGAGACTGCAACGACCTATTTCAGGTCTGGAATAAATAATAATGAAAAATTACCACTCGAGGGAGCTGGAGACTGAAAGAGTCCTTGCGCCAGAAAAACTCTTTTTGTTACACTTGGGATCTGCATCTGATTATTTACCATATTAAGTAGGAGAAGAACCCAATGTCTGTGTTTGATTGTGTATGCAACCGACAGAGCGAAAAAATCTATATAAATAAAAATGAATCGCCGAAATGTATGTACGCGCGTAACTTTCAAACGACTGCACCAAATAGGATAATTCTTTTTTTGTTGTGTTCGTTATTGTCAGGACAATGTTTGTATAAAACTACTGGTGAGCTCTGGCGTTATGAAATTTGTATAAAAATGAATCGCCGAATTGTATGTACGCGCATAACTTCCGAACGAATGCACCAAATTGAATAATTCTTTTTTTGTTGTCTGGTGAGCTCTGGCATTATGAAATTTGTATAATAAATTGCAATAGGTAGTACGCGAGCTGTTTGAAAACTTAATGTTCCGGGAATTAATTTATGGAACGCGGGAGGGGAGGGGGGGAGAGGGGAACTAGGGAGGGGTTTTGCTGGACGGGGGAAGGAGGGGAGTGGAGTGGGAATAGGGAAGATGGAGGAGGCGGAGTGGAAACGCGAGAGGGGAAGAGGACGCGGGAGAGGAATGGAGGGGGGGCGGAAAGGGGAACGGGACGAATGCGAAAGGAAACGCAGGGAGAAACACTTTATTTATTAAATGGCATAGCAACGCATGCCGGGTACCAGCTAGTATATAATAAATGTTGAATTGTGGCACATTATTCACATGGACAGTATCTACAATAGAGAACTCCAGTCCAATTTTTTTAATTTTTTTATTTATGAATAATGACCATCTAACTTAAATAACTGTTTTAATAGTTAAAATAATTGTCAAAGTTTTAATTTTTCAAGACCCCCAAAAACCACCGTATGTACTCCTCAAAAATTAGTATAGGATCGGGCAATCAGCTGATCAACTCCCGCCATTTTGAATTCCGTTGTTCGAAGTGTTCTCCCTAGAAGAAGCATTACTATTTTTTTTGTGCAGTAGTTAGTAGTTGTGCAATATTTTCAATAATGGAGAGAAAATAATAAGAGATACCTTTATTTTTAAAACATTATTTAGGCCTATTTAATGTTTCAATAAACACAACAAGTAAATCTCTATAAACAGTATGTAAATAATCGAATAAATTAATACGATGGCTTGTGTCATATCATACATTCCCATACAATGACTTTACGATGGCGTCACGACACGTCCAACAGTGACGTCACCACAAAAATATCAATAATGCCAACTTGACGGCGTATTTTTACGACCTGATGAAAAATGGATTTTTTAATAATTTTTTAAAAACTGCGTTTAATATTATTAAATAAAAATTACATATTCAGAATCAGCGTTTATTGGTCTATATGAATATATTGTTTTAAAGCCATAATAATTTCCACTGTAGTTCCTTATTAAAAAGGTGTTTTTCCTTTTAAGTCGGTTCCTCATTGATGAGGGTCGTGACCCCTATTCCAAATTCCATGGTGGATGAGGCTCCTTCACTTCTCGCGGTCTCGCGCTGCGATAGCCGTCGATACTGACGTACTGGACGCCAGTGATACTTGGTCACTTCAGCGCAATGGTGACGACCTTCCTCTGCTTCTACCTTCCACTTTACCAGTGACTTTGAATTTCTTCAATTTGGGGTCCTCAGTTTGGCGAGCAATGTCCAAAGTATCTTTAAATGCCTAGCTGGCAAAAATATGGGGAAAAATTAGTCGAAGGTAATCTTGTTAATTCTGAATTTGACACACGAGATTGAAAAATTACTAAAAATAAGAGCTTTCAAGGGCCGAGTTTGTTGAGGAGCTTGTCCCGGTAAGAAAGACGAGAGATCCTGGATTGAAGTCCCAGTTGCAACCGTTCCCTTTTTATTTTTATTTTTCTGTGTCTTTTTCTTTTTAATGTCCTTTTCTTTTTAATATAGATTCATTATTATTATCTCTTCTTCAAAAGACGTCAAACACTCTCAGTATGGCAAGACGTAAGGAAAATGGGAGTTTTTTTTTTACATTAACTCCACACAGGAGGCCCTGAGGAAAATAATTTCCATCAGGGCTCATGTCATCTGGGATGCTGTGTAGAGGGTCTTTTTGAAGAGAGGAAGGAATGAACATTGGTCTTGAAGAGACCAATGTTGTAGGAAGGAGGAAACACAGAGGCCGGCAAATCATTCCACAGCCGAGCTGTTGAACACAAGAACGAGTCGAAGAACTACCCGTTCTCATGTGACAAATGTCAACCGTGTACAAATGTTGGGCTCGCGTTTGGCGTGTTTCCCGACTATGCACCGGTGCCGAAGGGATCAATGATGCTAGTTCCTCGGAGCATCTTCCATTGTAATACCGGTAGAACAAGGATAGCATTCCCACCCGACGCCAGTGCTCTAAAGATTGCAATCCGTCTGTTAAGATGGGAGAATCTATCAAACGGACCGCCCGTGTCTGCATAGAGTCGAGGGTATTTTTCAGGTATTTTGGAGCTCCAGACCAGAGATGGCTGCCAAATTCAACCGTGGGAGTTAATCGTAGCGTAAAGTACCTGGGACTTATCATCACAGACGATCTGAAAAACATCGGATATGGAAAGAAGAAGCAGGTATGCTGTCAATTTTTTTCACTTTTGCATTTCAAACGTAAAAATAATACTGTTCACCGCATTCTGCACATCGATGTACACGTGAGAACTGTGTGTCATATTGCAACCCAGTGACATAAGCTGAAAGTCACCAACAATAACGCTTATTGCCAACTTTTCCGCCTACCGAGATATTGCAGAGCTACGGAAATGTTCCTGGAGGGTTGAGTGCACACATTCAGAGCACTGCATGAGAAGCTTATGGCGCAGATTGCGCCAATCGAAGAATGCGATCATCACTGCCACGATTGCTGGATGGAGTCTCTCCTGATGGCCCTCTGGAGACTGGAGACGATGAATATGACCTGTAAACGTCTGGTCGCATTCATTTTAGTGGTTAATATATTTTTTTGTTTCATTTCTCATATTTTTCATGATTGCTTTTCTATTATTTTTTTATGTATTTTTGCTTTTTTCTTATTATTTGTCTAATCTTTTTTGTTATTTCGAAATATGGAATGTATTCCAATGCACTACCCCTGTATACGGTCTGAAATAAGCAATTTTTATTATGCTTTTTAAGCGACACACTTCCATGGAAATTGTCAAAGTAACACTATCTAAATCAAAGTAACACGTATCTAAATGACCGCCATGTTCAACGGAGTGGTCAGAAGCAAGCTGGAGTACGCTAGTACTGTCTGGATACCATATCAACGTAAATACACAAATATGATTGAACAAATTCAAAAAAATTCCTAAGGTATGTTTACATGCGATCTTACGGAATATATCCGAAATTCATGCATCACGTGGAACTGCTAAAGAAGACAAATTATCAAAGCCTGGGAGACCAGGCGTAATGCCGGACTCATGGTATTCGAATTAAAGTTAATAAAAAACCTTATTGATTGTCCATATCTCCTGTCATGCTGTGGCTTATTTGCTCCTGACAAATACTGTCGAACCCGTAGCCACGCCCTATTCTACATACCGCAGGGTCGGACAGATGTCATGGCTCAACACAGCATGACAAGAGGTATGGCATTGCTTAATGCCCTACCAGCGGAAATATATGTATTTGATATCACCGTACCATGTTTTAAAAAAAACTATATACATGTATTGTTAGTTGTTAGAAAATTGTACCGTAATTGGACTCACCTGTCTGTCGTACAATAAAAAAAAAAAAAAAAAAAAAAAAACAAAAAACAAATTAAACTGTTGAAGAGACGCAAACATTAAGTATAAAAAGCATTATCTGTTTTTATTGTATAATTATATAACTTTATACAATTCAAACATAAAAACAAAACTTTCTAGTGTATAATAATTACCTAATATCCTCTTCTTCTAACGGTTTGCTACTTCCTTTTTACGTAATTGCTTGTAATGAGTCTAGTTTTTGTACTGATAGTTCGTGGTGGAATTCCATTGTATTAGAATTTGAAATTAAAACACTTGTACTTTCTTCCACTTATGGGAGTTGAAAACAACTCTCATAATATCGAATTTAATGAGCAGGGTTCTATTTAAATAAAATAGGTTTGTACTCAGTTGGGTTTATTGATAAATAACAATGACTAAACAACAGTTTATTAACAGAGCTGTTGCTTAATGCGCCTACTGTCACGGAGTGAGGGGCCGAGCCGCGTCTCTCCCCACCTCTCGTCTCCTGGATGGTGGCAATGTCGACACTCCACACACTTATTTATTTTCACCAGGACCGGTTTCATCCTACTACGGACATTTTCAGACTGGTCTAAAAATAAGACCTGTCTGAAAATGTACGTAGTAAGATGAAACCGGTCCTTGTGAAAATAAATAAGTGGAAAAAAGTACAAAAGTGTTTTAATATCCTTCCTCTTCTCGTCGTTCTCATAAATTATAATTATTTATAGGGCTGCTTTTACGAACCTATTTTTTATCAATGTGTGTCTGTATAAAACACTAACGAATAAATAAATATAAAATCTTACTTCGCTTTTTTTTAATTTTGTATTGATTTTTTTAATTCACCCCCTACAGGAGACCCGAGAAAAATAATTTCCCTTAGGGCCTCTGTCATCTTTGGGGATGCTAAGTGGAGGGTATTTTTAAGAAAATGAACTCTTGTGTCGGAAAAAGGTGTGAGGAGGTTTGAAATCTGGGGGTCAGCATCACCAAGCATTCCATTTATAAATCCACCCCTCCCACTACGATGCATGACGATGTGTCGAAAGAGTCCAACTGAAGAAGTAAAAGGGTCCTCCTCAACCGGCGCGGCCTCTCCTAATCCGGCACGCCACGTAACAAGGGGCAGACTCATCCGCCACCAAGATATGGGCAAACATAGAGAACCACTTGGGGTGACCCATGGCTAAGGGGTTATTATCCAATGAATGGTTCTCAGGGTGGTGGTAACCATGCCCGCCTCCAAATTGCATCGCCCAATGTGGACATGAAACTTATAATTTATGTTATCTAATACTAATACTGTTAGTGTGTCATTCCTTCAAATCAAAATCACGCACATCATCAAAGACAAAGAAGATACACCTCAACAAATAATCAATACACATTTTTAAAACGAAAGGTAACTTTATTTTTTTTAAATATATATACATTTATTTCGATTTTCAACACACATTAGAAAGATATTCAGTTACATTATAAGAAATATGTATTCACTTATCCTTTATCTATTAATGACATGTACTTTAAATAACACCAATTAAAAAAAAAATCACTTTACTTTAAATTACCTATAACATAATCAATATATATTTTATCACAATCAAAGATAGTATCGTCCTGTAAGAACTATGAAATTCGTATAAAATATTGCGAAAGTAATCACAGATGTAAAAACCAAATTCGTTCGATAAGTACAAGAATTTGATCAAAAAATACAAATTACAAAAAAAAACTAAAAATATATTTTTACAGTACCTACATTTTATGGTTATGCAATAATACCGATTTCAAATCATCATAATACGTCTAATACCTTATGCACATTGTCGGTTACATTATGTATCGACAAAAACAGAAAACGTAAATTACTATAAGGGGGCAATCTTCCACCTCTGACTAAATTGTTGGGTAGCCAACTACTCATCAAGTGTGTAACTTCAATTATGGGTTAACGCGCCGGTAACAAAAGGGCATAAAAGGGCATTTACTTGATGTCAGCGGTGGTGAAACAGATAATATTATATGATAATCTAAAAGTAGCAATATTCGGCAGTTAAATCAGAGGTGGTGAAATACTCCCTTGTAGCATTTAGTTCCCAGTCTGTCCCAGTTTGAACAATCTTCTTGTGATCTTGTCTTATTTTGTCAGATAAATAGTTACATCAAAGCTTACAAGTTCATGAACCCTAGTCAAGACGTAATTGTTTTACACATTTAACAACGCCAGAGCGTACCGATCGAGTACTGATAACGGTTTAAGTATACGTTTTTGAAACTCAGGCAAATCAAAATAGTAAAACTTGTTCAATAGTACAAACTTTGTAACACGAACTAAATACGAGCTAAACAATTCAGTAGGGTCGTGTTTGCCTTCGTTGTTGTTTTGCTTCTGTGAAATCGTGTTGAACTTCTGCGAATACTTCTATCATAAATTGAATGATTTTATTTATCAGGAATCAG
The DNA here is from genome assembly GCA_917880885.1 of Limnephilus marmoratus. Classification (NCBI taxonomy): domain Eukaryota; kingdom Metazoa; phylum Arthropoda; class Insecta; order Trichoptera; family Limnephilidae; genus Limnephilus; species Limnephilus marmoratus. Next base: position 17,601,389 of record OU862921.1, on the reverse strand, counting down.
ATTGTTTTTTAAAGAATTACATATTCACAACGAGTTTTAATTTTTTAAATTAAAAATTCCACGCCTTTAAGAATCGCTATGGGTGGCTGTTATGAGTGCATATTGTTTCAGGCTGCAATACGCAGGGTGAAAAGTTGCTGAGATCTGAGGGCACAGATTAAGAAATATATATAAAATAAATAAATATTATTTTAAGACACAATCAAAATGCTGGGAGATGTAAGTTCATTAAAAATATAAGTTTTGTTCAGCACAACTTATTTAAAAATAGTAAAAATAATTTTAATCCATAGACTGACTTACATGTAGTCACGTAAAGTTCTCTTGCCAAAAGTATAAAAGGCAAACAAATAACCTACGTAATCAGTAGATAACCAATATTTCTATTTGATTAACCATTCGTAAGTATGTAAACACATTTACCAAACCAACCTACTTACCTTTTTGTTTCCAAATATAAATGTAAATTGATTTAAAATGTTTATATTTTTAATTATTACTAAAACACCAAAACAAAAAGTTAGGAAAACATTCTTGATGAGTAACACTTGAAACAGGAGGTCTGGGATCGAATCTAGGAATTACGAACCTCTAACAGATGATGATTAAAACGGAATGATTTTCTGCGATCCCGTGCGCCCCCAACTTGCGCCGCGCCGGTATGGCTGTCTGTCAAATATTGCAAGCATTCAAAAATCATCGTTCTTACAGATAGAAAAATATATTTAAAGTAATGAAGATGCATGCTTTCAAAATATAAAATAGTAGAAGTTTTAGTAAATAATTTTGAAAGACATTTAAATTTTACGCACATGATTTATTTTTGATAAACCTCACAAATATTGGGCTCTAACATTTGTGACGATGAATCAAGATTTAATAGTACTTAGATTATATAATATTACAATAGAAGACCGTTTATATATAATATTACAATAGATTCCACACACAAAAATATCAGCTACGGAACATAATAAAACTTTATAATTACGCTTTTCATGTTTGGAATTACATATTTATTTACATTATGGCTTCATATGGCATTATATTTATTTTTATTATTCGTAATATAATAGTATTTGTGCTTATAAACAATATTTTATTATATTTATTATTAGTATGAATATAATATCTATAATTATTTATAATGACGTGTTTGATTCGACTAATATTATTTTTATTATATCACAACGTTTTTGAGAGTTTTAAAAACATTTAATGATTACAGTAAATTAATTAAAAGTAATCTATCGAAGCTTACCAATTAAATCGGTAATTCGGTATTCTATTGAAAAGAAAACGATTTGCTTCACGAATTAACGTTTTTTATTAACTTCTACTTATACTATTGATTAAAATCGTTAATTTAAACAGATTTTACAGGAATGAATTAACAATTCGGATTATCGCTTCTATTAATAATTAAATGTCTTTGGAATTTATATTTAATAATTAATTATTGTGTACGTACATAAGGAAATCAGTGAAAATCTGTTCAACTATGTTTATATTATGGGTTTTGTTTTCATTAATAAGTTGGTTATGCGATGTGGGGTGGTTACTTCAAATTACAGATTAAAATACATCGATGCATGTTGAAAGACGAAATATGACAATATTAACTCGTATTTACTTACTAAATCCGATAATTTGCTTTGCAACTAAGTATTATGTACAAATATCTACACAGATTTTATAATTTTTATTTGTTGAAACTATTCATGATCCACGATATTATAACATTATTGTTTTGTTTCAATACTCGATATTATATCTAAATAACTACCTAAAATTTAATACCTAACAATTTTTTGAAAGCCCTTCTGTAATCTAGGTTAAATATGGTGTAGATCAACGGGTTGAGGGTTGAGTTAATATAACCCAGCCACGTGATGAAGTTGATCAGCTTATCTGTTGGACAACAGGTGGGGCAGAAAGGGAGTATCACATACATGAGGAAAAAGGGTAACCAGCAAACCACAAATACTCCCATGATGATTCCGAGTGTTCGAGCTGCCCTTCTCTCCTTTGACAGAGATATCCTCTGTTTCTCTTCGATGAATTGATAAACCTGTCCCGGTTTCTTAGCAGCAGGAGCGGGAACTGGATGGAGTGCCACTTGATCGTCCACCGCCCTCTGGGAGGCTCCCGAGGAGTGCTCAGGATTATCAGTTACTGACTCTTCGTGAGTAACCGCCGGAACGAGTAACTTATTTTTACCTTTACCATCGTCGGATTTCTTCTTCTTTTTCTTTTTTAATTTTTCTTTTAACTTGGCGTTGGACACGGAATCGGAAACGTTCGGATGCTCATTGTGATTAGTCTCCGAACTAACAGAGTCTTGGTCCTCGGGGACTGTGACTGGCTTGTTCCCCTTTCCGCAATTCCTTATTGCCATCGCAGTTGCTTTGGCTCTCTCTCGCAACCTCCTCCTCGTCGCTATATATATTTCAACGTATACGATCGTCATTATAAATAGCGGGATGAAAAACGAGCCTAAAGCGGAATAGATGACATAACCCCGTTGGGAGGTGAGTTGACAAGGAGTTTCAGGCAGAAACTCTTCTGGCCAGTCATTCCACCCCAGAAGAGGCGGAGAACTGATTAAAAGAGACAGAACCCACACCCCGCCAATTAAAGCGAGAACTCTTTCCAGAGTTCTTTTTTGCGCATAGTTGATGGGATCTGTTATTGCCCAAAACCTGTCCAGCGCTATGGCGCAAAGATTTAGGATTGATGAAGTGCAACACATGACATCGCAAGTCACCCACATCTTGCAGACCAGTATGCCAAACTCCCATCTTCCTAAAATAGAATAAGCGACGTTGAAGGGCATGACAAGTAGCGCGACAGTGAGGTCAGCCACTGCCAGGGAAACGATGAAGAAGTTTTGGACGATCCTTAAAGGTTTGTAGGTAAAGACGCTGAGGATGACGAGGATGTTTCCGACGACGGTAGCCATGATGATGAAGGAGAGAATGATAGCGGTGATGGCGGCTTCCCACTCCGGAACTGCCAGCAATACCCCCAGACTGCTGTAGTACTGCGGCTGATCCGCAGGAGTACATCCTGGCTCCTGGTTTTGACTCACATTATTTGTTACATTATCGACGGTCGGAGTTACATCGAAACTTAAAATAACTAATCTATCAGTTTCTGCATTCATTTTGGAAGTTTTGCTAAAAAATTGTTAGTTTTAGTCTTCTATCTCCAATCGAGCACTTTGCTTATTTTTAAAATTATCATTTTGAACACAACTTTTACCAACCACTTATATTAGGGTAATAATATGAATTTTGCCAATAACTGTTTAAGTTTTTTCCAGCAGTTAATCTTTTACTTTAACGATGATTTATGTTTAAATTAAATTCATTTTTATAGAGCAGGTTTTATCATCAATCATCAAAACTTTTCGATTCCCAGAATTCCAGTAGGTCTTGTCAGACTGCGCTGTTAGGCTCCATCACTTCGAATCCTCATCTGAAACAAAGAAAACGTGATTATTAGAAATTTTCGCAAAAACAGAGATCTAAAAAGAGTACCGGAAAAGTTGAAAATCGGTAACAATTATTAACAATTATCTGATTTCTGATTCTGTCCTATCAGAAGGACACGGGTTCGAGTCCCGTCGGCGGCATGTATCTTTTCGCGGGAGATTTTTTTCAATGTGGATGAGTGTTTCAGACTAATAATTATTACTTTTAATAATTGTTACCCTTTGTGCTATGCATAAAAATATTGTCTTAAACATTAGTTTATCAATTTAAAATTATAATTGAAAATCGGTTTTTAAACCATATTATATTTCGTGATATTGCAAATATTAGAAGTTGCCTAGTTTTTACTCTAAATTATCTATGCGGAAGCTTAAAATATGAGCCAATTGTGACGGAAACTTTTTAATAACTTTTGTGTAATTACGTCTAATAACGTTTAATTAAATCGTGTAGTCCTTTCTACAGATATTATTTTTATTAGTGCTGGGCCAGTATCTGCAGTACCATTCTGTGTTTGTTAAATATGTATATTAAAAGACTTAAAGGTTCTTTGAGATCGCAGTGACTGTTAATTGTTGTTTCGTACATTAAAAATATAGTTTAAGAGGATACACGCCCATACAACTAGGAAGCTATGTAATGACAACAGAAATGCCTTCGGGTTCTTTCGGAACATCTCGTTAAACGCTACTCTAGTGACCTTTAGACAATTAAATTGACCACAGAGTATTTATGATGTATTACAGTATTATTTATTTACATAGAATGCAGAACATTTTTTTTAATTACAGTGAAAATAATGAGTTGACAAAATACAGGTAACATAATATATGTTAAAACTAAATATAGGCTACATAAAATATAAGTATTGACAAAATACAGGTAATATAAAAGATAAGAAACAAAATATAGGTTGCATAAAATATAGGAGTTGACACAAAAATGATTAAAATTGTTCATATTAGTTTATGAGGTAGGTAGAAATACATAGTTGGCACATGTGGCGTTTGAAGTTTGCCAAGTTCAAATTATTGTCAAATACATGCATATTGTTTAAGTATTTGTTACCAAGAATATGTAAAGGTTGTATCGGAGAGTGCAAATTATAGTTGGAATGAGATGTACGTACATAAAATGTTAATGTTTTGTCTAGTTGTTCGTGTAAGTATATGTAGATTTCCACCACAATCGAATTTAGAGTTTAACAATTTTAATAAAAAGGTTAGGTCGTTTTTTTATTCTGTTTTCTAAAGTTGAAAATTTTAAAATATTCATTAACGATGCGTAATTTATGTGCTCGAAAGGGATATAAAAAATTACGAAACGTTGAAATTTTCTTTGAATTCTTTCAACATTATGAAAATGAATTTTGTAGAAGGGCGACCAGACTATGGAGTTTTGTTCTATTAGGCTTCTAACAAGGGATGTGTACAATAGTTAAATGATTTGTAACGATTCAAAGTTTTTAATTGTTCTTAACATAAATCCAATGTTTCCATACCCTTTTGGCAGTTTGATGGATGTGGACCATGAAGTCTAGTTTCTCATATGGATTCTCATCTCATTTCAGTTTTGTGAGTAAAGATATTCTCATGTAACATGTTAAATAAGAGAACTAAATGTATTTTTATAATTTTCGGAGCATACTTTGTAATTTTTTCCTACCGAACGAATTTCATATAATTACATTTTCAACTATGCATCTGAATCTTGGTATAATAATGGTATTATACCAAGTAATATACCATGTTTTATATTTTATGCATATAGAGATTCAGATGCAGAGTTGAAAATATAATTGTATGAAATTCGTTCAGTAGAAAAAAATTACAGAGTGTGGTCCGAAAATTATAAAAATACATCTGGTTCTTTTATTTAACATGTCGTCACTTCATTTGGATAGGGTTCTAACTGACATTTTTTTCAAAAATGACCTTTGAATGCGAAGCATTTCTTTTGCATATTTCTATAACCAAAATAATTTTCAGAACCATCTGTGTTGTATTTTCGTAGATATAAGTATGACAAAGTTCTAACTTCAAGTTTTTTCAATAATAATTCATTTCACAAGGTTCTAACATCACTTACACTCTCTATTTTGTTTGTATCTGACAGTTGATCTAAAATACGAGGCACATTATGGTCCGTCATTTCATTTGGATAGGGTTCTAACTACGTCTTACCATTTTCTAAGGTTTCTTAGTTTCCAAAGACGAATTTTTGAAATCTATGTAAGAATTTTAATTTATGTATTTTAGCTTATCATATTTTAATGGAAAATATTTTAATAGGGCTTGGCCCTAGCTGGGAATAGCATTAGGGTAATGTAATTAGAACCTTATGCAATGAATTATTATGCTCTAGCTGGTTGCACAGGGTTCTGTTTGTATGTTAAGTATGTTCTTAAAGGGTAAGTTTACGTCCTCTTTAAATACTTTAATTAAAAATATGTTCATTTAAAATACTTTACACAAGGTTCAACATCAAAATCGGAAATTTGTAAACAGATCATGAGAAATCATCTTTGCAAACTTTGACACCTCATATCTCAGAACAAGGTGAAGCGAAGTTAGAACCCTATCCAAATAAAGTGACGATGTTATACAAGAATCTCTTAAGGCTCTACAACCGGGCCCGAAAAGGAGAAGATGAAGAGATACGAAATTACGAATGTTAGAGGACAGCGCTAACATTTACAGCGACAAAATCGATGCGAAAATGTTTAATTAAACACGACTCGTTTAAAATAGAGCAAAAATCTCGCGGGCATTATCTTTAACAGCATTTAAAGAAACACTGTGAATTTTTTCATACATATAACTTGTAAAATAACTGAAACAAACGTGTTAATAATATTTTTTGGAGCATAGTTTGTGATTTTTTTCTATCGAGGGAACTTCTATAATTTGCGTTTCGGCACGGGCAAAGTCTAGATATTATCTTCAAGAATAACATATATTTTTTTAAGAGCTTTAAAACTTGTTTAAGGGAAATATGTAATAAATCGGTACAAATCCGGATTGCGGGCCCTTAACTCGCATAACTGAAAACTAGCGCGTTTGTTAAGTAAGTAAGAAACATTGTTTTAAGATTAGATACTTCGGTTAAATTTGTGAATTTCTGAAAGTGTGCTTATTATGAAAATAATATAAACTATACACATCAAAACTTAAGTAAATAATGACTTAATGAAAAGTTTGTAATATGAAAATGTTTTCTTTATAATAATTAATCAATTTCAAAACCTTTCGAAGCGACGAATGTACTTAATCATAAAATATTGTTTGTGTTGTTTGTTATAATATTTAATGAATTAATTAGATTAAATATGAACAATATTACTTCGCTAGCATACAAATATTTAAACGGACTCCAGCATTGAAATTCATTATCACAGTGAAACAACTGTGCTTATTGTTCATTTTCCATTTGTGCTGGACAAACCAAATGATTCCATTTATTGAAGTAATATTATCAACAGGGACAGGAAAAATTGTAAACCAATGGTATGAAAATAACTAGATTGGTCGAAAGTACCCACTCTAAAAAACAGCTATTTTTTAACATTCAAAATAGGTATCATGTAATTCTCGTCTCGGGGCATAACTGTATTTTTGGGATCACAAAAAAGTTCAGTCGTAATTATTCACTTTGAGGGGATTTTCGTAATAGGCATTTTTGATAACTTTGTCAAAAAAAGACGCATCGAAATAACATTAATGTAGTTTTTCTTACTGTGAGCAGTTCGCCTGCATGGAGCAAATTTGTCTTTCAGCAAGTTCGTCCCAGTGCTCACTACTAACTTCTTAAAAATCATTTTTCAAACACGAAATTGAGGCAGTTAGGAATATTTCAGATACAGGCTCTCGCGGATTGTACCATTAATAATTTAATCAGTCATATGAATATTAAAACGAATATATACCTTGTAGATAGCTTGGCGACGGCGCGGCGAATCGATAAAATTAACGCGTTATAAAAGTCTTACATTTCTTTTTGCAAAAAAGCTACGTTACGCAACAAATTACGACAACACCTTTGCCACAAAATGAACGATCTTCGCTGATTTCACGTATGTTTTTAGAAGCTTGTACATTAAGATACAGATTTTCACGGCCAAAAGTATTTTCGTTATTTATTTCATATCTGCCGGGTCTGCCCCGATGATGGACACTGCAACGCTGTCCGAAACATTGACTAAAAAATAAGACGGCGCAACACGGCATAACACCCCAAAAACAAATAACTTGTACAATAAGTTCACATCAAATTGGGTTGTTACGATCATCTCCATATCTTGTTACGCTTTACTTTTCATGCTTGCCCTTGGCCGATAAATTTATAAAAACTAGCAGTTAAAAACCTACTTTGCTGGTGACCTTTTTATAAATCTGATAGGAACTGGTTCCAAAAGTAGCCAGTTCCTCGAATCCACTGACAGCTAGTCACCGGGACAAAGTAACCGCGACAGACATTGACGACATATGCAATATATAGCCGGTTAATATTATTATTCACCACTGCAAGTTACAATAATTATTACAAACCCGTAGTACTTACGCATGCCATGGAATGCTAATCACGCTAATCACGATCTGTTAACGTAATTGACGCCATCTTTTGGCATTGCTTTAATTTGATTCTATTACAAAAGTAGATACATTTGTTCAAAAACCACGTACAAAAACGGTTTTGCGTACGGCACGGCTTCAGAGTTGCATTCTTAACCGGATTACTCTCTATTAATTATTATGAAATAACTCTTAGGCGGTTTTTTTTTTAGATTGATGTTAGGTATGATAGGGCTATTCTGTTGTTATGTATATCGATGAACTCAACCGAGGTGTACTCTTGTGATCAAAATGCATTTTATGTTCATTGAAATAAATTCAACAAGGGAATATGGGCCAATTGATCCATGTGTTCGGTTAACTAACATATTATTTATCGCCTATTACAAAGTAGAATTGTTTTAATTTGATTTTCTGCCAGTTGGTTAATACTAGTATTTCAATGTTTCACTGTTTTGCGTGATTACTTTCAATTTAATATGAATTTTTCGAGCATTGACTTAAATAATTGTTTCGTACTTAAAACGGCTTTAAAATAGATTGACAGCGCCTTTGATTTTGAAACAAACAAAACCCAAATTTTAAAATTTTGTCCAGTGCAAGCTACACCTATAAATATAAATGTAAACATTAATAATAATATTATCGAACCTTCCCAAACCTGTTCACTACTGGGAATAGAATTAGACATAAACATAAACTGGAAAGAACATGTCTCAAAAATTGTAGCAAAAATCAGTAGTTTTTCTTATGTTCTGGGTACCTTGATAAAAATATTGAACACCGAATCAGTAATAGCCGCATACTATGGTTATGTAAATTCAATAATAAAATACGGTATTATTTTTTGGGGAAACTCGGTAAACGCCAAAGATGTCTTCATCATACAAAAGAGATGCATAAGAAAAATTACAAACTCTGGTCGTTTAGATTCATGCAGACCTATGTTTAAAAATCTGAAAATTCTGACAGTCACAGACATATATATAATGGAGTTATGCATGTTAGTGCGATCATCTACAGACAAGTTCCCACTAAAAAACTCAACACATAAATACGCTACAAGGCTCACAGAAAACCTATTAATACCAAAAGCAAACAAAACAATATTCCAAAAAGGACCATACTTCATGGCCATTAAAGTATATAACAACCTTCCACATAACATTAAACAAATACAAGATACACACAAATTCAAATCGTCACTAAACACTTTCCTTGTTAATAAATGTCACTACACGTTGAGTGAATACCTCACGTAAATGAAACGCCTATTTTTATTGGTATATATATTTGTATTTTTTTTATTTTTTCATTGGTATATTGTTATTTTATCTGTATAAACATTGTAATTATAATAAAACAAATAATATTATATAAACATTATAATATAACATGTATGTGGTTAGCTGGAAGAAATGGGGTCTACCCATAAGCTACACCTTTTGTAATTTTTATTTTACAATAAATATTTTTTGATTTGATTTGATTTGAATGCTTTTTATTTACGTATCTGAAAAAATAGATGTTTTGACGACATATTAAATCTGCATCTCGGCCTCGTTCATTGAAAACTTAAATTTGGATTTGAGGGCAAAACACTAAGCTAAACAACTATTATTTTTTAAATGAATACCGCTCAAGGGTCCCAACTGCTTTCGTCTGGAGCCAGTGACACTATGGCATCCCCAATCGGGGTATGTAGTGAGGCTGAAGGTAGTGGGGAGGGGAAGAAGATGGGGAAGAGGGAGGTGAGAAGTACCTGGCTATTCAGATCTGGTCACTAAACACGGCTAAAGCCATTTTAAGCAACGTTTCAATTCTGAATGGTGGTCTTACACCAGGACGATACTGAGAGTATCTTCCACTCTGGAACGGGCCGCAAATATATTATAACTAACTAACTAACCATCACGCCGTTTCCCCGCAGGGGTAGGCAGAGAGGACGGACAGCCAAACAATTCGGTCTTTGCACACACTCTTTGCCTCACTCAAGTTCATACATCGTCTATACATGCTCTTCTATTATTCCGACTCTTCACATGGCCCGACTCAAGTATCTGATTTACTTGGTCGTACCATGTCTTCCTCGGGCGTCCCCGACATCTTCTGCCATTCAAATTTGCGTCATATATTCTCCTTACACCCTTTCCTCGTTCATTCGCTCTACATACCCAAACCATCTGAGGGTCCCTTTCTTAATCTTACTCATTATGCTTACATAAGCCTTACATTCTTTGCAGATATCCATATTTCTCACACGATCACACATTGTTTTACCACACATACGTCTCAGGGATCTCATTTCAAAAGCATTCAGTTTATTTTCATCCTTCCTCTGCCAGTTCCATGTCTTACTGCCATACATCAGGGTAGGTACCAGGACTCCATTGTGGACTGCTGGCTTCGCTTTTTTTGACAGTTTTTTATTAGCGCCAACGGCATTCAGTCCACCATTAATGGAGATACCGGCATTCACCCTTCTTTCAATATCTCTACCAGCCTTTCCATTTCTCGTAAACATACTACCCAGATACACAAACTCATCCACCTGCTCCAAGTATTCATCATTCACAACTATGTTGCATACTGTTTTCGTACTCTCTCTTTCAAACACCATGACTTTAGACTTACTTACATTCATCATTAACTCATTCTTCATACATACTTCGTTCATCCTAGATACGAGAGACTGTAGATCTTCCATTGTATTCAAATCAGCACCGCATCATCAGCATACAACAGGCAACATACTTTCAGATTAATCAATTTCGCACCCAATCCCACCTCTTTCAATTCTTGCATACAATTATCCATGTATAGATTGAATAACCATGGTGGCATTACGCAGCCTTGCTTGACACCTTTTGTGATGTAAAACCACCGTTCACCCTAAAACACGCAACGCTTCCCTCGTACAGAGACGCAATATAATAATATATTAAATATTATTTTTAATGAATAAATTGTGAAATAACACAAATTAATCAAATAAAATTTATTTGCCACGCCGGGATTCGATCCCGCGACCTTTGGAATGCGAGTCAAGATCTTTACCGCTGGACTACGCCGGCCGTTGCTAACTAATTGTTTAATCAAAAGGAATAGCAAGTATCTATATAGGCTATTAAGGATTCAATTTTTTATGATTTAATTTTATTGAATTAATTATATTTATTAAAAATAATAATCTTATCGAACATGCTATGTTAATTTGAATTAATTTATAATAAAACTAGCTGGTCCCGGCATGCGTGGCTATGCAATTTAATAAAGAAATTGTTTCTCCCTGAGTGTCCTTTCCCATTCGTCCCGTTCCCCTTCCGTCTCCCCTTCTTCTCCTGTGACCTCTCCCCTCTCGCGTTCCCATTCCGTCACCTCCACCTTCCCTCTCCCCACTCCACTCCCCCCCGCCTTTCCCCAGTCCCGCGAACCCCCCTCCCGAGTTCCCCTCTCCCTACCAGGTCCCCCACCCCCTCCCAGGTTCCCCTCCCCCTCTCTCCCTCCCGCTTTCCATACATTCAGTTTTCAAACCTCGCGTGCAACCAATAGCAATTTTTTAATACAAATTTCATAATGCCAGAGCTCAGCTGAAGTTTTATAAAAACCTTGTCCTGACAATATCGAACACACAAATAAAAGAATTATCCAATTTTGTGCAGTCGTTCGAAAGTTATGCGCTTAGCAACATATTCAGCGATTCATTTTTATATTATAGATTAGATTTTATTTCATTAATATTTGCCTAAACTCCACATTTTCTCGGATTCACTGTCCAAATTTAAAAGGAACATCATGTCAATGATATAAATTATTTAATGGGCATACATATCCCATTACAGATCTCCACTTGTCCTTTATAGGTGCACTTTATAACACACGTTCACATACACACACACCTATACAGTATAAAACATATCATAGGTATTCACCATGAAATGCTTTTACCTGTAATTTTCTCTTCCCATTGCAATCAATGTACCGTTTATTTCTATAATATAAACTAAAGAATTAAAATAAAACGTTGTAAAAAAAAAGCTTTTTGGGTCGAAATTTTATATTTACATGCGATATAAATATTTGTGTTCTAATATAAATCGGTAATTTTTAATTAAAAGTTAAACCCATCAAAATACTTTTCAAAACAATTCATATTATATTTGCAAAATTATTTTTTAAACAATTATCGTTATCTCACAAATTATTGCCATATGAATCATGAAAAAATAGAATCCTTTTTTGCCCTCTTTATTTTTATTTAAATGATAATTAAATAATGTGGCACTTATCCGTAACAGATATCCGCTAAACTTTTGGATTAAAATATAATTATTCAGTTTTGTCAAGTTTTGACCTCAAAGTATGCGCAACCGTTCATATTAAAGCAGAATTATCGTACTTATTGATGAAATTTTACACATTTGACGTTCGAAGTAAGAAAAATTAATTAAAATCATTAAATTAAAATTGATTAAATTAAATTAATTAAAATTAAAATCATTTCATTTAAAAAAAACTCTGCGCAAAGCTCGGGCAACGCCAGGGACGATAGCAAGATCTACCTGTTTCATTTAGCGATACTCCACAACACGGGCATGTGCCTAGCATGGTGGTCGAAAAATCCCCAATTTATGTAAAAAAAAAATTTTTTCAATGAATAAAGAAAACTTTAAAAAAATTTTTCTTAGTTATCAAAAAGGATTATGAAATGAATTATGTGTTTGTGAAGGTATTTCGATATTTGAAAATACTCTAAAAAATTAAGAGGAAACAGAGCTTGATTCGGCACACCGACACGCCTACAACACATTTTTATCGATTATAATATCTCTTCAGAGCTTTTTTAATGATGTTCGTCTTGCTGCAGCAAAAGTTTTCCAATTTTGAAAATTCTATCTGCGGAAATTATTTCGTTATATAATTTATTGGCGTGTTAAAACCACAGATGTACAAACTTATACATGTTGTTGAGGGCGTTGCTACTGTAGATATTGTGGTTACCAATAGAAAAAACAAAAAGATTCCTATTCGACTGCCTGCACTGCTTGTTGGTTCTCCTTCTCGCAGCCTGAATACATGAATTCGTAACTCTGTACCGAACAGCTGTTTTCAATAAGAACCTTCAAATAACACAGCCTGGAATGGAAATGCCTCTGAAAGCCTTCGAACCTAGAAAATAACAAAAGAGCGTGTCATCAAAACAAAGTGCTGCAATTACGGGATTTCATCGAAACAAAAATTAACGATCAAAAAGAAAAACTTTGAGATAATAAGAAATTAGATTCTAGCACGTATAAAAGTTACCTCAAATGGCATTAGCCTTATTTGGTGACCAGATTTAAACAGCCAGGTGCTTTCAGTTCTTCCTCTTTCCTCTTCTAAATCCCTTCAGTGTCTCAAAATATTCACCTCTTGGGGATATCCGTAGTCCCACTGGCTTCGGGCAGTTGGAGTTGGCAGGAGTTCACAATAATAATATACTAATTTCGGTTCTTGGTGAACATTTCACGTAATGTGAAATTTTCCGACATAGGTAATGCATAACATTATTCAAGTTCTACAAACTTTAAATTTGAAACTATTTATTGGAAATATTTATTTTATCAGACAAGCGATTAAGCAGGTATCAATTTTTTTATTAAATGATAATTGCTTATTTCAAAAGCTTATATCTTTTGTTTAAGTGCTTGATAGATACTTAATAATTCAAAAAGTGAAGATACTTTACTAAGACAACGCGCATGGTTTCACTGGTTTTTTGTTTAATTAGTATGAAAATACAACGTGTCTTGTATTTTTTCAAATTTACTAACACTCGCTAGGTAAATTTCTTCTTTTGAAAGCAACTATACTGAGTCAAATATATATATTTTTTAAAATACGTTCAGCTTCACAAATCTTTAAAATATAATATCCCGTGATTTTCCAGTAGTAAATATTAATTATGCAGAACATGAAAGAACATAAAACGATTATTACGTAGGGAATACATACTTTTTATTATGTTTAATATTTAGCAAGAACCTTTTGGAAACAGATGCCTAATTCACATAATTAAAATCAAGTCTCATTGTCCTCTGTGGCATAAAATGTATAATAGGATGGTTCGAAACTTAGCTGACCCCCCTGGTATAGGTTTTAGTAACCAATCATCCTATGGCAAAACGGATTTCTTACCCAGTTGGTCATGTCCACCGACAGTTGTGCTGTTTTTTTTCAATGTATTAGTTTTTACTATTTTTATAAATACGATGGGATTCCTCAAACTTCCTCTTCCCACAATTCAGCCAACGAAATAAGTAATTAGTACTCCGCTTAGCGTTAGAAAAAAGTTCACGAAGTGTAAAAAAGAAATTTGAAAATGTCGAATGCTGGCTTTGAACTGGACTGCTTTTCATTGTACGAGACCTTACAAATTACCCATTAAGCACTTACTTTTATAATAATTGTAATAGATGTGTCGTATCGTAAACAAATAGATAATTAAAAATATTTTTATTACATTTTCGGTAGTAAAGATGATAATTATATTCCTTTCTACGGCAGAACACAAAACAACCCCAGATCGTAAAGCCTCACTTTCAACATACCCTCAAGAAGGCGGTCCTCGTGTGGATAACTTTTGTCCCTTATTACGCGATTAGTTAAACTATTTAGTTCAGGAAATTAGCCACGTAAAATACTACACTCGAGGGAAGGGACGAATTAGGTGAGAAGCAATCCGCGCCGAGTTTTAAAAGGGAGGCAGTATTAGCCTGTGGAAGTGTCACGACCCTTGGACAATATAGTTTAACCAATTAACAGAAGTTGGGATATAGTATTAAACTATGAGAAGAAAGTTTAGATCAGCAGGATTTGAAAAATTGGGTAATCAGACAACTCGGAACTTCTACACCCCCCTTGAAAAGTCATTTAAAGTAATGAAAAAACTACATAAAAATTGGTTAAATAGGTTACGTCAGGCTAGGTTATGGGCTATTTCTTTATGACTTTTAATGTCTTTTCAAAGGGGTGTTGAGATTACATGATTCTGAGTTGTCTTGGAAGCGAAAAATTAATACACAGCAGGAACTCACAGATAAAAATAATATTATCTTTGATTTTGTTTTTTGTAATTAAAGTTTTTTAATATTGCTCATTTACGTTCCGTTTGATAATATTTATATAAAAAAAAATTATCAACAATTTTTATCCTCATAATGTAATGGATAACCCCATAAACAAAATAAATTCATATTGAAATAACATGTTTTTAAATTCGAGACCTAAAAATTTCGTTTTTGTGATTTTGTCATTTTTACGCTATGAACACAATTTTGGCATTTTTTCGTCAACAACGCGAAATTCGCAAGTTTTTATGATTGAGCAATTGCATTAGATTCCTACCTAAGCGTCGTGCGTTCATTTCCACTGATATCTACTAAGTCCTCCACCATTGCACGAGCAAAATTTTCCGCTTGTGATGACAAAAATATCAGTTTTTTTTAATATACCTTACCGGAGAAAAAAGCGATGTATTTATTTTATTTAAAAAAAGGCTTGCGCATTTTCCAAATTCTGTCTTTTAAAGTTGGAATACATAAAATATTTATTTATTTAATATCCACGGTAGGAATAAACATACAACAATGATTACGTTTCCCAGTTAAAATCATAAGAAAATATAAGAAATAAATTTTAAAAATAAAAATTATATTTAATTGTGGCATTTGATTGTGAAATGAAATCAGAGATATAAGTAAGCGATTAACGTGAAACAAAATCCGTATGTACTTGTACAAATTTACAAATAAGGCATTAAATTAAATTAATATTTATTGAAAAGATTTGATAGCACAGCCTTCTTGTACTTACAGTACACGCAGTTAAATAGATTCGCCACATCTGCGTATCTATTACTAACTTCGTGCAACTTAGGTACAAGCGAGTATTTAAAATACTCAGTCTTGGTATTGGTGTATTTAAACAGGATTTTGGAACGAGAAGCTCTCGTGAATATATGAAATTCAATGATGTTAATTAAATCAGGACTGTCCATACTGCCATCTACAATTTTGAACATAAATATTAATTCGAATATAATTCTTCGATTTGAGAGTCTTAATAAATTTAATTCTTTCATAAAGTAATTAGTAATTATAGTGTATATTTTCAATTTACATTAATGATGCTTACATATTTTCAAAAGGTAGATAGGTATTTTACCAGATGAATGATTAGTAGTATCACGAAAACATATGAAGAAATCAGTGACGTCCTTTAAAAAATTACGCTGCTGTATTAACGAAATTAAAAAAAAAAACGTTATTAAAGTTTATCAGGACAGGTGTGTTTAACACTTCATATTCCCTGCCTACGACCATTGTAGTTTAAAGTTAATTTTGGAAAAAAGTTATTAAAGTGAGTTATTTTCAGAGATAAAATTCATTCACTAAGATGTATCTTCAAAGTTCGTTGTTTATCTATAAAGTCCCCAAGACCTTCATAAGCACAAAGTCTTGTCTCATTTCATCCAGAAATTCATGAATAACACAACCTTCTATTTAGGTTAAGGTTGATGTTTTAGGTAAAATTATACTAAAGTGAAATACTCCATCTTCCTGGCATAATATTACCATGAATATATCCCGTAGGCGTAACACCTTTACGGTAGTCGACTACCATCCCCGGTGACACACAAATACTTCATAAATAATGTAACATGACTCCGTAACAAGGCACATAGTCTCAGGGGCAGGCAGAGAGAAACAAAATAAAATGAAAGTTAACACACATCTCAAGCTGGACGTAATATTTTCATAATATAGTAAAACCGTATAGTAATATAGTAAGTACTCCGTAGTCCAGTGGCTAAGACTCTTGACTCACATTCCGGAGGTCGCGGGTTCGAACCCGGCATGCGCAAATAAATTTTATTTGATTAATTTGTGTTATTTCACAATTAATTCATTTAAAATAATATATAGTATATTTGCGGCATGTTCCAGAGTGGAAGATACTATTAGTATCGCCCTGGTGTAAGACCACCATTCAGAATTGAAACGTTGCTTGAAAATGGCTTTAGCCGTGTTTAGTGACCAGATCTGAATAGCCAGGTACTTCCCAACCTTCCTCTTCCCCACCTCCTTCCCCTCCCCACTACCTTCAGCCTCACAACATACCCCAATTGGGGATGCCATAGTCTCACTGGCTCCAGACGGGAGCAGTTGAGATTCTTGTGCGGTATTCACTGTAAAAAAAAAAAAAAAAAAACACAAAACGTATTTCAACTTAATTTGTTTTGACCGTAACCGGTTTCAGCTCGTTAAAGCCATTTTCAGACTGGTACAAATTATTCTTAGTTCTTCATACTTTAAATACATACAACTGGTGTTCTCTATACTAACATTGTAATGAATGAGCAATTCGAATCATTTGCTAATTCTCCGCTTTTACATCCATTGTAATTTTCATAATAATTTCGAAATTAAAATGTGTTTAGTTTATACTATGACCATTCCTACTCCAATGTAAACATGTATCCTTCAAAAAGCAATAAAAAAAATCCCACACATCTTAAATATAATAACGATTTGACAATAAAATTAAGGTCATTAATAATTCATATTACTTGTAAGGTTTTTCCCTGAATAATATTGAAGTGAGCTACAAACCCAAGGTAATTAGCCTACTGGAATTACCAAAATAATTAGAAATTTGATAGTCTAAAACGACTTAGTTACAAATGTAATTGATATAATTGGTTAAAATCCTTGTAGACCACCCCTCTTTCCCTCCCCAATATGTTATGTATGTAAACTGTAGACTAAGAATAATCAATAAAATTAAGTGGAAAAAAGATTTATATTTGTTTTATAATAATATATTATATTGGATTCCACCATGAATTGTCAGTTTCAAAAATGAAATATTACATTTATTATTAATTTTTTAAACTTTATGAGTAAAATCTCAAATTATAATATTTAATTAAATGAAGACAATATTAGCGAAACTCAATCGAAATCTGGAGACAGAAAAATGAGAAAAGATATTGGCTCCGCTGGGACTCGAACCCAGAACCCTTTTCTTACATGGAAACAGCTCTACCGATTAAGCTACGGAACCCATATTAATTCGGTCACTTTTAACTGTATCATACTTCGACTAAGAACTACCAACATTATCTTCACTTACTTAACGCACATATTATTGGCTGCTATCTTTATATATGATTACAAGATTCAACTCGAACTAAATGCAGTCTAGATAGTGTCTGGATAATTTTTTATCCATTTTATTTGTAATACGCGACATCTATTGACTTTTTCTGCAAGTCTAGGATGAATATTTATTATTAATTTTTTAAACTTTATGAGTAAAATCTCAAATTATAATATTTAATTAAATGAATACAATATTAGCGAAACTCAATCGAAATCTGGAGACAGAAAAATCAGAAAAGATATTGGCTCCGCTGGGCGGTTTCCATGTAAGAAAAGGGTTCTGGGTTCGAGTCCCAGCGGAGCCAATATCTTTTCTGATTTTTCTGTCTCGAGATTTCGATTGAGTTTCGCTAATATTGTCTTCATTTAATTAAAAAAAAAAAGAAATATTACAGTTTATATATTTCAATATTTACTGGTGCTAATTTGACTGATTGATTTATGTTATTTTTAACCTATTTGTGTATGAATTGAGTTTGTTTTTATAAATGGATTGTACTCACGTGAGTGAGAACATCTATAAAAACCCAGTATAAATAAATAAATAACATATGGGGAAGAAGGAAGGGGGTAGTCTACAATGATTTCATTCGATTTATATGATTTTTCCATTTTTGTTGCGATGTCATCTTTGACGATTGGATTTCCGATGTTTTTTTCATATTTATAATAATAATAATAATAATAAATTTGGATAACTTATATAGCACTGTTTTTGCGAAAAATCGCCTCAAGAGCGCTGTGTTTAAAGATAAGAAATCATAGCTTTACCCGCTGCATTCCATGTTGCTGATAAATATCAAACATTTTGTAAGCATAAATAACAACTTTGCGATTCTTACAAAATACACAAATGCACCGTTGTTATTATTAAAAATTTACAAGTGATGATAATAATTCACCATCACTTTTTCCACTACGATTAATTGGATGAATTCCAAATGTTACGTTTATTTAATATCAAGAAAGGATTCTTCAAAAGTAAAAAATCTTCGTCTGACGATCTCTACATTTTGTTAAACCTGACAGCTTCTCTGAGGCCACCGCGCACATGGCGCAGATTTGACCCGCGTTCTATGTGTCCAAAACTCTGCGCCAACTGCCGCACGCAGACAGGAATACAGGTAACCGGGAAAAGTTCGAAGCAGACGGCGCTGGTATAGTTCGATATCATTTGCATGATATTATGGCAGCTATGTGATACGGTAATGATGTTGTTTTACAAATAAATACGATGGTTGGGGTGTCAAAGATTTATTTAAAATGGATTAAGAAATATATACGCAACAATAATTAGGAAATAGAAAGATTTGATTTGTTTAAAACCACAACCTATTTCGGATTGTTTTCCTATGAACCTATGGTATCTGCAAATACTTACAAAACAAGATGAGAACAAAGTGTTGCCGTTTCATTTCCGATTACGACAGAAAAAACAAATTTCAGAAGATTTAGTGAAAATGTTGAAATGAGAGGTTATTAGCAATAATTTTATTATTGTGAATTTGCCAACCACATTATTCTGTAAACAAAAAATTATTTTGATATAAATAAAGGGTTAAAAATTGTACACAAATATAATGGATAACTTAGATAAAATTTTTAAGGTAACTTAGAAATTTTAGATAACTTAGAAATAACGAAAAGTGTAAAATTAAATTATTAATAACATAAATGCCCCCAGTAAAAACACGTTTGCAAAAACTTGAAATGTTTTCTTTTTTAATTCAAAATTTTAAAACATTTATTGCACAAAATACAGAAAGTACAAAAGTTGTAACTTATAATTACATCGTTTTTCTTCAAGCTAACCTAACAATTATTTGTTATATTACAAAACCCAACAATTACATGTTATATTATATGCAAAATAAAATAGAGGTATTTATTGAAGAAAAAGATAATAATAATAACACAGGCCTGCAAATTGACACTTTTTGATTTTTTTTCACCGTAATGGGTGAATCGTATGTATTTTGGTGCGCTGAGTCCAAATATGCCCTCAGTTTTTCTCCAGCACGTAGGGATTTTCCGCAAAATGTAAATGAAAGTTATGCAAAACCCGCAGTACATAGAGGTAAAAATGCATTTTGAAATGAAAAAAAAATCTATTACTAGTGTTTTATTTACATTTTTAAATACAATTTGATAAAAATAATATGTATATACAATAAGGATTTATAATTCTTTATAATATCTACATCTTTTCCCATCAAAACTCCGTTTTGAGCTTTTCCGTTTGTGTGGGATGTCTGGAAGTTCTCTATGGAGCATCACAGGTCTGCAAATTGACTTTTTTTTTTTAAATGGTAATGGGTGAATTATATGTATTTCGATATGCTGAATCGGAGAATGCTATCCATTTCAGCCCATCACGAAAGGATTTTCCGCAAAAGGAAATTAAAATATAGGCAAAACCCTCCTTACACTACTTTCGTAGGGAATGTTCAAAATAAAAGAAAAACATAAAATATGCAAATTTAATTAATTTTAAGTAAAAAAATATTTTATTTACATTATATACAATTATAAATCTATATAAAATCTGATTTTTTTAGTTTCGTAGCTTCGTTTTGTGCTTTTTCTTTTGTGGGACGTTATATTAAAATTGTTGAGGTCCACTGGAGTCGCCAACTTGAAAATTCTCACCAGAAGTTTCTTCTGATAATGGCAAATCGTCTAGGCTTTGGGGGTGCTTGTGGTGAATGCCAGGTCTGTGAGGGACTGGGCGGAGTGCCTAATTCATGTTTGGGTAACAAATTTGTTTTTTATTTTTGGTACTAGTACACTCGCACATTGCACGAACAAAAGTAGCAGTCATCGCTGTGATTTCAAGGCCCTCTCCAGAGATCATGGGAACACCAAAACGAAAAGATTAACTTTACTTTTTGACCACATTCTAAGTCCTTCAACACACCCTAAACAAACTCCATGCGGGGCCCAAGATTTGTCCTGGTCCCCATATCTTTACACCAAATACGCAAAATACAGTTTTTTAACAAAAACAGTAATATTTCATTGTTGTTTTTTCACTACAAATTCACCACAAATATAGCAAAAACTCTCAGAAGAATTTACACAACCTCTTGAAGTCATTTTTGAAATGCACCTTAGGAAAGTTGGAACAGAAATAATAAATAAAAGGGCATGGAAGGTACTGGGCAACTTGGGAATTTCGGCATTCTCTCATCATACTTACTATGGAAAATCCCGATATATGTGATTCAACGCTGACTAATTTTATCGTCATGAGCTACTAAATGTTTTGTTTCACTCTATAAAATACAACATTATCTTATAATAAGTTGAAATTAATAAAAAATATATATTTCGGCAATAAACTCCGTTTTGCGCCTTAAGATAGGCAATCCCACAGCATTTTGAGTTTTCCGGAAAAATCTTACGTGATGGAATTTTTTTGATAATTTTCCCGAATTCAGCAACCAAAAATACATGGGAATTGCCTCTTATTACAAAGAAAAAAAACAGTCGCAGGCCTGTGTAATCTAAACAAAAATATGAAAGAGAACAGGACACAGAAAAACAGAAAAAGATAATGGTCGCAATAGAGGTTTAATAGAGGTGTAATACTAGAGTTATTTAATTTATGTATGGTTTTCATATAGAGTGTAAATGACATTTGTTAAAGAGAAAGGTTTTTAGTGATGATTTAAATTTAAGTACCCATATTGTTTATTTGTTTAATGTTACGTGGAAGCATGTTATACAGGGTGTCCGGGGGTAAAGTTCATTAACTTTGGGAGGTGTTTCTACATGATGTTATAAGTAGAAAAACTAAATGTCTTTTTCGAAATTCCAAATTTTGGGGGTTGTTTTGTGGTAAAAAGATAAAAATAGACCAGCGTGTGCCGCCAGCTTTATTATTTTCCGCTGTTACATGCGGGCCAGTAATAACGATGCAATATTGCCACAAGCGTGCCCGGCGGGCGCTCAGCAAGTAAGATCGTACCTCACACCAAGGGTTTTTAGTAGGTACGTCCTTTTGAATGGGAAAAAATGTTGGAATTTCGGAAAAAATTGTTAATCTTTTTTACTCCTACCATCATGTAGAATCACCTCCCGAATTTAATGCTTTACTTTACCCCCGGACACCCTGTATAATTAATGGCCCTATAGTAGGGTCCTTTTAGAAATATCGCTTTGTTTGCTTTTGGTATTAATACATTTTCTGTAAACCTTGCGACGTGTTTACTGTTTATGTGTTGAGGTTTTTTGTGATTGTTGATTATATGTACATTGTTTAATTCACTACAAGTTTTGCATTATAATTGATTTGGTGGTGTTTATGAGTAATTTGAGTAGATAGATGGTACGCTATTACAAATAACTGCATATTCAATCAAATTTAGATTTTTCGGAGATGTCTGACTAATCAACTGGACAATCGATATCCAGTGTTCTCGGGAACATAAATGCACAATACAACATTGAGATATGTTAAATATTAAAAATTAAACTTTTATGAAAAAACTTTCGTCATTGCATGCAACTAATGGCCAGCGTCATATTCAAACACACCAACACACACAAACGGCTGATTTGAGCACTTCAGATTACATATAATGCACATCCGTAAAGTGTCGTAAGTCAAAATAATTTATTTCACGTTTTGTCTCTGAAAAGGAAAGCAATAGGACACTTGCATGGATTTCATAACGACTTGGAAAAAATTATGTGGATAGATCTTTTTACTAAGATTACGAAAATGTTAGCAAAAATTGTTAGATATGTACTGTTTTTTTATTTATTTTTAAATAAATAAATCCATTATTTGGCTCGTGACGTCACTGCATGAAAATGTTCCGTCTCCGAAAATGTTCCTATTAATTTTGTAAAATTCCACACTGATTTATTTTTTATATGGCATCACTTTGATTTCAGGCGAATTTTTGAATTCGTTCACTAGATTTATTGTTTGTTCTCTGCGAACATCATTTGGTTCGACTTTTTGACAGATGTTCTGAAGAGAACCCCGTACATTTAATGATGTACGGGGTTCTCTCCAGAACGTGAAGATGATGTCGGTACGTGTTTTAGAGGTATAATGATTATGGTGCTGATTTTAACAAAATAAAATTTTATAATATTCTTATTATTATTATAATTTACAAGTACAAGTATATTACATTGAATTTAGTAATATAGACGCTTTACATTATAATGATTTATGATCAATAAGATGGATCAAGGAAAAAAAATATTTATGAGATGTAATATTTTTGGTATGCCTCGTTATTCTCGTGTGCCATTCTTGTGGAAAAAGTTCTTTTTTTTTAAAATGATTTTCGGCTATGTAATTATCGATTTTTCACACCTATATAATTAAAATTGTGTCTTTCCGGTTTATAAAAAAAAGGTCTGATTTTTCGGCTTGAAATTTTCAAAAATCCCCAGGGTTTCAAAAATACGATAAAAAAAATACAGAATGTCTTAGAATATTTGCCTGAACCGGAAATTTTTTTAAAAAAATGTGATGCAAGTGGCCTATTGCGATTATCTGTGCCCCCGCAAAAACCGTATTTAAGTTATATCACTTCATCTCCGCAAGATGTCGCTAGCATCTCTTTTCGATGGGACCGCTCATTCATCATTCATTTATTTGTTTTCGCTAACCGTAATTAACTTTTTGACTATGACACTTTTCTACGGGATGTGCATATATGTTGCGTAATTCAATGCTATAATAAATTTATTGTATTTGTCTTGGTTCTGAAAATTACATTTAATTCATTTTGAGATTTAAAGGTACTTAATCATTTATACCACACACATAACATAAGAATTAGTCAAAATGAAGGCATTGCATTGGCAAGTCCATTTCAAAAATTAGAAATAATTACGGGCAATGAACTTTCATTTACCTTTTAATATTTTTTAACACGATGCCGATGTATGTATACGCAAAAAGCGAATTTAATCCACCATTGGACTCAAAAACATTTTCTAAAATTGGTTACTAGACCAAGATTTTTTTATAGCGATGTTATCTGTAATAAGCAACCGTAATTTATTTCATGCAAGTAGTCTTACATATAAATATGCCTATGAGTGTGTTTAGTATGTTGTGTGCCGTTGAGTGTGTGTGTATACTAGTGTGAGTATGTTGTGTGCCGTTGAGTGTGTGTGTATACTAGTATGAGTATGTTGCCTCTGTTATATCTATTTGTGTATATTATTAAAGGTAATATGTTAACTTGTAATGTCATTCTTCTATCTCATTTTCTATATTGACGTTTATCGTCGTATCTGTGCTATAGTGCTATAATTATTTATTATTGTAAAATTGTCCCGCTGACAATCCATTTTGCCAGTCTGGTGACCCGAAAGTTGATCGGCCCACCGAAAAGATATTTACTATAAAATTATAACTTTTTGTGCATTATTTACCAATTTCAAACACAAAATCGATTTCAAAAATACTCTTAATAATAAGTTGGTATGAATATCAAACGAATATAAACATGGTGTCGATTTTTTTTTTACTTATGTGATGGAACACGCAGTACATAGAGAAGAAGATTTATCCTTGATGCATTTGAATGAAAATATGTTTTTTTTTTAACTTTTGTTAGTAGGCGGAACATCTACACATTCCTTCGGGTCACTTAGGTATATTTGTGTAATTAGATGTACCGTATTTTCCCTAAACCGACTGCGCATTAAATATGTGAGCGCCGAGGCCAATTATCGGCGGATAAACATGTCATGGAACATGGAACCGCCCGTTTAACGGGTGCTTATATTCAAGAATAAAAAAATAAAATGCGGTTTTAAAATATTATTTACAAGAGAGTACGGTTGTTTATCCTTAGGTCCATCCTATTGATAATCATCTACGTTATATAATATGTATTCTACGCTAGATTTAAATCGTCGATTGTTCCAAAACTCGTCGATATCTAGAGAAGATTATCTTATTCCCAATGGAAATGTTCGTTATTGACAATACTGTCTGTTTTAACCTCAGACCTATAGAAATAACTTGCCAATCGGAAAAGCAATCAAATTTTGAATCGAATCGCTTCAGATATTGTCAATTTCTGCAGCAGGGAGGTTGCATTCAAACGGCGAACGTTATTGCTCAATAGAATAGAGTTGTTGTTGCTCGTAAAATAACAATTTTCTTTTATCTTAGAAATAGCATATTACTCGTATGTAGTGTAGGTACGATTTTATGTTAAAAATGTTAGAAGTTGGAATTTAAGCTAAGTGTTTATTTCAGGTAATTTCTTACAAAATGTAGTTCAACCCAAGATTAAAATATTTTTTTTTATATTTTCGTTATTTGTTTTTGGGGTGTTATGCCGTGTTGCGCTACCTCATTCTTAGCCAACGTTTCGACAGAGTTACAGTGTCCATCATCAGAGCAAATTTGATGACGGACACTGTACCGCCGTGAATATCTAAAAATGTATCTAAGTTATTATACGTTACATAAACGCATGTAAAAAAGATTGCTTAAAATGTCTGAAGAAATCATTGGTAACTACCAATGTGGCTTCAGGCCAGGCAAATCATGTATTGATCAAATTTTCTCATTAAGACAGATCTTGGAAAAGACAATCTTAGAACGCAATGTCGAAACACATCATCTCTTCGTAGACTTTAAGGCCGCGTACGGTAGCATACATAGGAATGCATTGTACAATGCAATGAGTGAGTTTGGAATACCGCATAAGCTGATCAATCTGGTGAAATTAACAATATCCCCAGTAACGTGTAGAGTCAGGGTTGGCAGTGATCTGTCCGAGCCCTTTGAAGCGCTCCACGGGGTGAGACAAGGAGATGGATTGGACTGCCTCATATTCAACATAGAAAAAGTTATTCGTGACTCAGGCATCGAGATAAGAGCAACGATATTTGACAGCTCTGTGCAACTATTGGCTTACGGCGATGATATCGACATCGAAAAACTCCAGATGCTTTACGTAACGCCTTCGTAAATCTTGAAAGCTCTGCCAAAAATATGGGTCTCGTAGTAAACCAGCAAAAGACCAAATACGTGGCCCTAGAATGCACCCAACCAATCCCAACTCTCTCATGCGGAAACCAAAATTTCGAAACGGTACCAAGATTCACATACCTAGGCTCCCTGATAACAAACGACAATAATACCACAGAGGAGATCCAGAAGGGCATAGTGAACGCAAATCGCTGTTATTTCCGCCTACAAAACCAATTAAAGTCCAGACTGCTGTTCAGAAACACGAAGATATTAGTGTACAAAACACTCATCAGACCAGTACTGACGTACGCAGCTGACACTTGGGTACTAATTAAGAGGAATGAGCAAGCACTGGATGTTTTTGAAAGAAAAATTTTGAGGCGCATCTTCGGACCGGTTCTAGAAAATGGATTTTGGCGCAGACGTTATAACAATGAGCTCTATACTTTGTTTAAGGAGCTAAACGTCGAAAATATGGGTCTCGTAGTAAACCAGCAAAAGACCAAATACGTGGCCCTAGAATGCACCCAACCAATCCCAACTCTCTCATGCCGAAACCAAAATTTCGAAACGGTACCAAGATTCACATACCTAGGCTCCCTGATAACAAACGACAATAATACCACAGAGGAGATCCAGAAGGGCATAGTGAACGCAAATCGCTGTTATTTCCGCCTACAAAACCAATTAAAGTCCAGACTGCTGTTCAGAAACACGAAGATATTAGTGTACAAAACACTCATCAGACCAGTACTGACGTACGCAGCTGACACTTGGGTACTAATTAAGAGGAATGAGCAAGCACTGGATGTTTTTGAAAGAAAAATTTTGAGGCGCATCTTCGGACCGGTTCTAGAAAATGGATTTTGGCGCAGACGTTATAACAATGAGCTCTATACTTTGTTTAAGGAACTAAACGTCGAAAAAATGGAGCGACAACGTCCTCAAAAACATATCTATCTTGGAGCTTCTAAACTGGAGAGAGCTGGCACAAAACCGAGATGAGTGGAGGAAGACTCTTGAGGAGGCCAAGACCCACCAGGGGTTGTAGACCCAATAGTGATGATGATACGCATGTAACCGCCATATTATGTCACGATTGTAAATTCAGTAACAAAAAATTATTACTCTAATTGCAATATAATAATATTCTGATTGCGATACAACCCGTTTGTACAAGTTTAAAATTTGAGATGATGGTATTGCCAAAAGTTCCATAATTTCGTAAACATTGATCACCACAAGTAAACTGATATTAGTTAAGTTTGTTTTTTTAGACCATTTCCTGCCATAATTATTTTAATACGCAAATATATATAAAAAATACTACCTATTCAATAACAAACATTCATGACTTCTAAAATAATAGTACCTAAAATGCACGTCCGTCAGACTACTCCGCGCATAATGAAAACAAAAAAGTCACATCAGTGGCAGAAGGTTAACAGCTAATCATGCCCCTGCCATAGATCACCCCAAGTGATTCGATACGTTTAGTGATTTAGCAGGGGTGCCTGGGATCACGGGTGAGGTTTGTTGGTGTCCTGATGGCCGATTCGCCCGCCCACGTGTTGCGTGGCGGGCCAGATCGAGATAGGTTGTTGTGAGAGAGCGTTTGACCTCTCCAGCCAGAATCCCTCGACACATTGCCTTGCACTGCAATTGGAGGGATGGATTCATACGTCATTCACTCCAGGACACACTGACCCCTAGATTCCTATTCACCCCTCATACCTATTTTCTTCCCATAATTCCTCTCCTTCCTTTCCTAAAAAACCGTTCCCACAGTATCCCCTAAGATGACATAGGCTCTGAGAGAAATTATTGTCCTCAGGGCCTCCTGTGTAGAGCTAATGTAAAAAAAGAATAAAAAAATTTGAATTTGATTATCAAAAGTGGTCGTCAGATGTTACTTTCTCCAACAGCTGAAAATTGTTCTTCTTCGATATTGATTCAAAATCCCATTCACATTTACAAACAGTATTTGAAATTGTTGACTACGGTAGCTATGTTTTCGCAAACATACTTTGATTCCCAAAAATAGCCCAGTAATGCAATTCGCAAAACTAGGTAGATAAATTTCATACATTATCGTCGGATTAGTTTCACCTACGCAGGGTAGTACAGTAATACCCCACTGAACGGAATCGCGAGAGGCAGTCGGATTAAATGTCTACAACGAAATATCGTGGGTTTTATGAGGGTCGGTTGTACTGCCGAAGGATTTCATTAGAAATTTCATAAAATCCAAATGGAAATACGCGGCTTGAAATAACAAATTAGGCAATAAAATCGGCCATTTTCAAGGGTTCCGGATTCACCCCTGTGGGATTATTTCATATAATAACCATATTTTGTGATTTCTGGTTTTCAAATAACATGTGTAGGTAGATTATAAAAACCCCGATCGAATTGGAACTATTCGCAAATATTATGGCCATTGAAAATGTTTGGAATGATTAATTTTTCAGGAATATTCGTTTTGGTCGGAAAATTTTGTTTTACACATGGTATTTTTTGGGGATTAGCATGATCTTTTGTGCTAGGCTAAAAAGTTGTGAGTTCAAAACACGGCAACAGAAAATAGAACGAGGAACCAACTATCGCTTTGTCTGGGTCCGCACATGCAAAATCCTTTTTTTGGAAATCAGAGAGTTCGCACATCAGAACAATTTGAATAAAATAATTTCCTTAAAGATATAGTTAACATCCATTCCATGTTTTATGTAAACCTTGGAAATAAGATGTACTTTATCAGAACTGTTTGTTTTAGGTATATCGTTATAATTTTTTTGTTTTCCTATTATGGCCTTAAATTTTATCGTTTTTATTTTATTGGTCAATGACATAAATATTTTTAACACTGTTATTTATGAATTTATGATACTGTGTATAACGCTAATAAATAAACTGAAATACTTCTATTTTTGATGCTGAAAGTCGTGGTGGAATTCCATTATGATAATATAATAAAACACATATATAAAACTTATTTCCACTTAATTCATTTTTGACCGTAACCGGTTTAAGCCTGTTAAAACTATCTTCAGACAGGTACAAATGTTTTTTAATCTACAGTTTATATACATAACATATAGGGGAGAGAGGGGGAGTAGTCTACTGGGATTTTATCCAATTTATATGGTTTTTCCATATTTGTTGCCATGTCATCTTTTGACGATTGGAATTGTAGTTATTTGGCATTTAGCAGTAGACTACCCCCTCCCTCTCACCCTTGTGTTTTGTATATGTAATGTAGAGTAATTAAGTATTTAATATGGAAAGAATACGATAGATGGCGGTAAGCATGTAGCTTGCACCATAGCTCGCCAGATGGCATTGGCGAACAAGAAGCAGTATCAGAGATATACTTTACGAGCTCCCGTGGCAAGGCTCCAGAGATTTACCTACCCCCGAATAGTAAACAGTCGTAGCTATCCAGCTAGGTTATTCAAGTAATAAACACATTTATATTAAAAGAACCGTACTAATAATTACCATCTGTCGAGGAAAGGGCAGATATAACATTTGGCGCAGCCGTAAAAGTATAATTGTGTGGAAGTTACGCGTACGAATTAATAATTGGTGCTGGACACGGATGACTAAGTCACTGCTGGAGTGACTTGCAGTTTTGGCAAAGGAATCGGAAGAGATTCTGCTCGAGATTAAGGAGCATTTGGCTCCGTGGCTACGGGCTGGATAAGAAGATTTTTTTTGTTCTAGGAACACAAGTAAAATACCGCAAGGAGGCGATCTGGTTGTGGATCATTGGATTGGTTTCAAGGTCAAAACGGATCATTGGATTGGTTTCAAGGTCAAAACGGATCATTGGGTTAATCGTTTCAAGGACGAATCATTGGATTAATCAGAAGACAAGGATAAAACCCAGAGGGAGACCAGAAGAGTTCCTGAGATAAGTATTTTTGCTTCTTTGAGAGGGATTATTTGTTATTGTTTTATTTGTTGATTGTTTTTGCCGATCTATCTGTTGGGAGTTATGGAATCGGGTAGAATACCACCGTTTTGCCATCTCTCCGGAGACTGGGGATTGTTTCGACTTCGAATAGAGCAATTTTTCGTGATCCATGATGACAAAGCGTCTGTGGAGAAAAAACGGGCTTTTTTATTGAATCTCCTAGAATCAGAAACGTTAACCTTACTAATTAATCTGTGTTTTCCAAGTAAAGTAACGGACTTATCTTTTGATAAACTTTTAGCGCTTCTCGACAAACATTGTAACAAAAATCGTTCAGTTTTTAAAGAACGGGAGATTTTTTTTTAGCAAGACAACAACAAGGCGAGACGATAAAAGATTTCGCGGTTAGACTTCGTTCTTTAGCAACGTATTGTCAATTCGAAACGAGGCTTGAAAAAAATCTTATAGACATGTTTGCAATCGGGTTGTTACCGGGGCGCGCGAAAGAGAAAATTTTTGTAGAAGGGCAAACGTTATCGTTTAATGAAATAGAAGGACTTGCAGTTAGTATGTCAACTTTGGATAGTGCTAATACAGTTAAATCAGAGGTAAACCTGGTAAAAAAACGAGTTACTAGCGATGGGTTCAAGCGAGATCAGCGTAGGGAACGATCGACGAGCCCCAAGGGTAGTGTTAACACGAAACCAGCTTATAGGTTAGGATCAAATTCAGGTACGAATTTTAGATCACCCTTGGGTAATGTTAAAAAACAGTGTTTTATTTGCAAAAGGAATGATCATCTATCGTTTGATTGTAAATTTCGTAATGCGAAATGTTTTAAATGTAAGGGCGTTGGGCATTTACAGAAATTTTGCAAGAATAATCCTATAAATCCCATTTTTGAAAATCACAGGGATAGTAAAGTTTTAGTTGCGTCAATTAGTCCGATTACTGCTGAAATTGAAATTAATAACAAGAAGTTTACGGCAATGATTGATTCCGGTTCATCTTTATGTGTGATGCCGGAGGGTATTTTTAAACGACATTTTAGTTCAATCATTTTGTCACAAGACAAGCGGATTATTTCAGGTTATGGAAATAATCGTTTAAAAGTCGTAGGAAAGGCGATTTTTGATGTGAAATTTAAGGGTAGGAACAAAAATATTAGTTTTATTGTAGTAATAAAAGGAACAGAATTAATTGTGGGGAGAGATTTTATGGAATGTTTCGATCTTGGGATAACTTCTCAAGAAGAATTTGAAGATGATTATGGATCAGATTTTGTGTGTTATGTAGATAAATGCGAGCACATAGATATCAAACTCATTTCCACAGCTACAGAGACAGACACGGTTATTCAGGAAGTTTTAACGGGTTTGCGTAAGGGCTGGCCAAAAAGAGTTGGTCGAGACGATGTACTGTGGAGATTCTGGGTTAAGAGAAACGAAATGTCCATAGTCAAGGATTGCCTTTTCTGGCAACATAGAATTGTCATTCCGAGTTCCTTACAAGAACATGTGCTAGAGTTATTACACAGATCTCATTTAGGAATAGTTAAAATGAAGGGCCTAGCAAAAGCTTATTTTTGGTGGCCATCACTGAACAATGACATTGAAAAAATGGTTCTAAAATGTAATGATTGCGCGGCTATGAGGCCGGCACCTCCTAAGAGTCACTTGTCAGTGTGGCCGAACCCTGGGGCAACTTGGAGTAGGGTGCACGTAGACTACTGCGGGCCTGTAGCAGGAAAAATGTTTCTTGTAATTTGTGACGCTTTTTCCAAGTGGATCGACTGCTTAGAGGTCCCTAGGGCGGATTCGTTTAACACGATTAAGGAATTGAGAAGAATTTTCTCTAATTTTGGTAACCCTGATTGCCTAGTTTCGGATAATGGAACAGCATTTTCTAGTGTAGAGTTTAAAGAATTTCTTAAAGAGAATAACATAGAATTGTTAAATTCACCGGTCAAATTCCCTCAGTGTAATGGGCAAGCTGAAAATTCAGTTAAAACGGTAAAAAAATTTTTAAAAAAAATTATGGTTAGGAATAATTTTCCAGTAAACTATGAAAGTAGATTATGTGATTTTCTATCTGATTATCGAAATTCGCCACATTGCACAACGGGATTAGAACCGGCAGTCTTGATGTTTGGTAGGAGACTGAAATCAACTTTCAGTAGTTTAATTCCTAAAACCACTCAGGAAGATGTGTCAGAACAGAGAAAAATAGCTAACGATAATATAAAAAGGAGTCAAGATAATCAAATAAGGAATTATGGGGGCGTAAAAATTAGGAATTTACATGTTGGACAAAAGTGTCTGGTCAAGGACTTCCGTCAGGTGAATAAAGTTGGTTGGGTTAGAGGTATTGTAGAAAGGAAAGTGGGTAAAAAAGTTTATATCGTTAGGATCTGTGGTACTCCGTTGACTTGGAAGAGGCATATTGATCAGTTAAAGAGTTTATCTGTGAAATGGGAAGAGGAGAGTGAAGATAATAACCCACCCACCGCGTCTGAGGTCACGAAATGCGCTTCAGACGAGTTGGGGACCTCAGCTTTGTTGAAGGGGCTAACGTGGAGTTCTCTTGATTTCAGATTACCAGCAGATGATCGAGAGCAAACTACTCAACTAAGACCTTGGGAAGGAAGGCTCCGTTCAAAGCGTTCATAGAGGTCCCTCCCAGAGAAACAGAAGTACTTAAGTTGAAATATTTAAAATCTAATATTTAAAATATGTTTGGTTGAATTTAGTGTATAAAATCGTGTAAAAATGAAATATTTAAAATCCCATTTTTTGTCAATTGTATAGCTTCTTTTGAAAAGAACATGATTTGTATTTATTGTAGCCAGGGCTTGAGATTAGGTCGGGGAGGGTGTAATGTAGAGTAATTAAGTATTTAATATGGAAAGAATACGATAGATGGCGGTAAGCATGTAGCTTGCACCATAGCTCGCCAGATGGCATTGGCGTACAAGAAGCAGTATCAGAGATATACTTTACGAGCTCCCGTGGCAAGGCTCCAGAGATTTACCTACCCCCGAATAGTAAACAGTCGTAGCTATCCAGCTAGGTTATTCAAGTAATAAACACATTTATATTAAAAGAACCGTATTAATAATTACCATCTGTCGAGGAAAGGGCAGTAATAACAGTATATAAACTGTAGATTAAGAAACATCTATACTAGTCTGAAGATGGCTTCAACAGGCTGAAACAGCTTACGATCAAAAATAAATTAAGTGAGAATAAGTATTATATTTGTTTCATTACATTAAAATAATAAAAAAGTAACAAACATATCAATTTGAGGTTAAATGGTGTGGCGAGCGACCATAGATGTGTACATTATTGTAGATCGGGCATCTCAAATTTCATTCTAATTATACATAGAAATGGTTGATATTTGAGATAAAGATTAATAATAATAATAATAATGATTTGAAATTAATAAATTACTTGGTTTTTACCACTTTTATTGTATATAAAACCGACATGTTTCGTCAGCAAAGCTGACTTCTTCAGGGTTTTGACAGAACTAATTTTAAATATAGACATATATATATAGGTAATAGAGAAAAATAATCGACGTAAACAATAATAAAATTAAAAAGAAAATAATGTTTAAGGGACGAGGGGCAATATGGAACAATTTAAAAGAATTTAAAAGGGGAATAGATTTAATAATGGGTTAATATTATTTTAATAATATTTAAATTTGCATTAACACTCTTTCTAATCTCTAAAATTTCTAATTTATCTAACTGAATGCCATTGACATTACAATGAATTAATTCTATTCCACTGTTAAAATTAAAGGTATGACTAGTTTCTATTAAATGGTTGGCAAACTCCGAGAAACTATTATTATTTAAAGCTTTCATATGCTCTTTAATCCTTATTTCAAAGTTTCTCGAAGTTTTACCTATATAAAAGAAATCACAATGTTTACATTTCAATTTATAAATTCCAGATTTTTTCATTTTGGAATCACTATCTTTATTATTTACAATATAATTGTTAAGTTCATTATTTGCATAAAATACAGGAAGAATTTCATTCGGTACATTCTTTGTCAAGGCATTAGAGATTTTATTATTGAAATACATAATTTTCTTCCATTTTTTTCCTTCCTGATCCTTTTGTACAGGATAGATATATGATTTAAGGAATTTATTCTTATATTTTTTATTGAGAATGTTTTCAATTAAATTGGTGTTGTATCCATTATTAATAGCAATTCGTTTAATAACATTGAGTTCTATTGAAAAATTATTGGGAGATAGGGGTACATTAACTAATCTATGAATCATAGAATGGAAAGCTGACATTTTTTGAGAAATTGGATGATTTGAAGTGTTGTGGTTTACAATGTCTGTGTATGTATCTTTACGAAAAATGTTGAATTCATTGCTGTGTTAGAAGAAGTAATAATGATTTATTGTCTTCCCTTCTTAGTAAAATATAGAGATAACGATATCCTCACTGGGATCTCCCGTGCTAAGGATTTCAATTACTTATTATAATTTTAATTATGGCCAAAGCTACTTCAACCAACTTCGGAATGGTGGTCTTTGTGAACGGAACGATAATGGAACTATACACCAGTATGGATTAGTTTAAAATTGTATTTATTTATTTACGGGACTTTCAAATGCTTGGAACTTCATTGTTCCATAGACTCGCAATATTTGGAAGGAGAGAAGAAGCAGTAAGACTCGATAAAGATTAGGAAAATTTGTGGTTTGTTTCGTTAGTTAGGTAATTAATATAGATTCAAATAATCAGAATAATTTTCAACATACATCTAATATGACTGTTAAAAATGGAAGGCACTTTCGTACAAGCAAACAGGCATTTTATATTTATTTTTGACTTTATGAGTAAAACCTCAAATTGTATTATTTAATTAAATTAAAACATATTAGTGAAACTCAATCGAAAATTTGGAGACAGAAAAATCAGAAATCAGAAAAATATATTGGCACCTCTGGGACTCGAACCCAGGGGAACCCTTCAGCTTACATGGAAATAGCTCTATATCCAATCCGGCACCTTTCGTCCCAGAGGTGCCAATATCTTTTTTTGATTTTTCCATCTCCAGATTTTCGATTGAGTTTCGCTAACATTGTCTTTATTTAACTAGGCATTTTATACCTTACATTCGCATCGTACATTTTTAAGAAACATATTCACTTTTATTGCGTAGTATCCCAACTACGTTCTTTCAAATATTTAAAAGCAAGTCTAAAACAAGATCATTGGCCTTACTTACTTTCCTACAAATGCATTCAACATCAAACCACAAGTATACTGTAAAGCAAATCACAACCCAGAAATAAAAATGAAGCAGCGCTTTGATTTTTTTCAATCAATTAATGGTTAGTGTTTGCGCACCTTTATATGAGATTGATTGGGTATTGCATTCGCAGACTTGGTGGGTAGATATGTCAAAATCCTGAATTTGTCCCAACTACCTAATCTTTCCTTCCCAAATGTCACCATAAAAATTGTTGCGAGAAAAACTCAACGAAGAGGTGACAGTGTGCTTTCCTGCTCAGAACAAAATAACATCTCAGACAGGGCGCATGTATCGTAACCTCTTGTTATAAGAATATCGCGAATTTTAAACAGTAAGAAGTGTGCACCAAAACTGGAGTTCAGTGAGGCCCCATCTGCAACGGTGAGTCCTATTTTCCTTATTCCAATCTGTGCTTATCTAATTTTCCAAAAGCACAGATCTGAACTATCGACTGACTATCCATCAGGTTTTGCGAGTGTATGCTATTTAATCGTCCCATATAACTTAGCGATTTCACGTAGTTTCGGGACTGGTCCTTCGAGGGTTGCGTGGGGTTTGCTCTGCAGCATTTACCGCCAATTAACAGTGGAGTCGCAGTTTCGCGACACCAGTTAGATTTTCTTAATAATATCTGCATTCTATCTTAAAATAGTGGATGAAGTCGAACATTGTCATGCAAATTAAGAAATGTTGCTTTGGAAAAAAAACCTGATGCTGGCTCTATTATTTAAATTGAAATGAAATATCCAGCCTTTGAAAAAAATATCTTTTTATGATATGTTGCGGTAACATTTTTCCAGTGAAAGTAGAATGTGAGAGAAGTCATATTCGATATGAAAGGAATTCTTAGAAAAATGGTACGTTTAAAAATTCTGTCTTTTTTTTTAGAATGGTTAATCTTACTACCATTTCCAAAGTCGGAAAAAGTCAATGAATTGACAGATTACAACTCTTTTTGAAATGTTTATGTAATAATATATTATTTTCTATGTACGAAAGTTTATCTGAACTCTAAGTTTGAAATGTCTTCAGAAGGAACATTGGAATCGTGCTTGCGTATCACATGGTTCATTTCGAAGAAGTTTACGCTTTTCATTGCTTTTAATAATTTATTAGCATACGTAGAAGTCTAATAACAAAATTTACCAGCCAAAGTTACAAGGAAATATTAGATTTAGTGCTGTAATAATGGACTTCGAACAGTTAGTTTTTATAGCTACGGAGAGCGTAGTTAACCTTTTTGTGATTTTGGATTTTCTAAAACACTAATTATTATTTTTTAATTTATAAACTAACGTTAAGACAAGATTTTTATGCATAGCAAA
This sequence comes from Limnephilus marmoratus, assembly GCA_917880885.1. Lineage (NCBI taxonomy): Eukaryota > Metazoa > Arthropoda > Insecta > Trichoptera > Limnephilidae > Limnephilus > Limnephilus marmoratus. The sequence continues at coordinate 17,564,611 of OU862921.1, read as the reverse complement.
AATATAATAATTGTTACCCTTTGTGCTTTGCATAAAAATCTTGTCTAAACGTTAGTTTATAAATTAAAAAATAATAATTAATATTTGGCAAGTTTAAGTATTCCCCCAATAAATGCAGACATAATTTGTCTCGACGCCACCTAGCTAGGGATTTAACACTAACAATGTCTCTCTCGCAAAAATAAAGTTGGTTGTTTTCAGGTGGAAAAAATATAATAAGCAGTAATTGTTGAATGAAACACTAGTATATATTGAATTATTTGGCGGGTATTTGATAAGCCGCCATAGCTCAGTGGTCAGAGCATCCGACCGGCAATCAAAAGGACACGGGTTCAATTCCCAACGTTCCCGTTGGCTTTTCTCGGAAGTGTTTCAGGTTTACAATTATTGCTTATAATAATTTTTTTCTAAAACACATTTACTAAGTTTGGAATATATATGTTAACAATCTTATTTATTAAAGTGAAAAATTCTTTAGCACCGCCGTGATTTGAAATTCGATGAAATGGAAGCGAGCGACACTAAAAAGAGACAAACACATACATCCATAGGATTTAGCCTGCAAGGGAATGAGATAGCAATAAAATATTTATTTATTTCACGGGTACTCGGTTCCAATATAATACGATAAATCGGGGCCTCAGCACGGGTAAGCCACCCAGTGAGGCCATTATTATTGGATTGTACCAAAGATATTCAAATACAAAAGAGATATGCTATGATGTCCGCGCAACTGTCGGCGCTCTTGATTTAAACAGGTTCAGCAGTTGATCGATATTCTCAACACAAACTGCTCTGAGAAAATTTTGAACGTAATTTATTTTACGTCAATACACTTTTATTGTTGATTACGTAAGTGTTTAATAGGTACCCATGCGTTTTTTGTGTTTAAAAATTAAGTTATATTTTTCCTTCAGTACGACACTGCTATGGCCAACGCGTGGCCGTATCCTAATTATTCTACAAGTATTCCTTCCCAGAAATTCCCCTCCTGCCTTTCCTTAAAATACCCCCCATATCGGTATCCCCAAATGTGATGTTGGCCTTGAGAGAAACTACTTTCCACACGGGCCTCTTTTGTGGGGTGGGGTTAATGTAAAAAAAAAAAGAATGTGGCTAGAATTTCGTAGTTTTAACCAAAAATTTAACAGTCTGAATATGATCATTATCGTCTTAAAAATTTGAAAAAGAAACAATCTAAAAATAAATATATTTTAATAGGAATAATTTTGGCGAGACTGCCAATCTAGTCAAATTTATGGAAACTCCGCCAGTACAAAATTCCAAGATATTGCTTCGCTTTTCATTGATATATGTCTGCTTTTAATTATAAAATTAAGCACAAAGGCACTTTGAACCAATTGACGTGTGAAATGGCTTTAAATTATGTATGAAAGTGTTATGTTTCTCTCCTAGTATTATTCCAAATGGATTAAGAAAATTTATTGTTTTTAATTAAAGGTTCTCATTCTCACCTACTAAAAATATAACCACTGGCATAAAAAAAGATTATCAAAGATTAATTCATTACTATCTCTACAATGTGAAAATGAATCTGGGGTTATCACTATTATTTTATATTTACCATCAGGAGGCCTTTTCATGTTATTTATTCTTCAGTTACTAGTCCCTTGATAATCTAACCCAGATATTTATTTCCCTAACCTAACCAACTAACAAATATTTATTGGGATCGTAAAGGCTTTTTTTATTTCTTCATTAAGATGTTACTAATATATATTAAGACAAGTTGCCACCCTACAACCAGGACAAGGCTCAACTTTGTCAATAAGCGAGCTGGAACTAGAAGGGGATTCGAAGCCAACATGCTCAGAACGGCATATCTTGCTCTGGTTTTCTCAACAGCTGAAAACTGTGTTCCAGTAGAATTGCAGAAACGTCCACTATTTCATGCTCAACGTTCAGCTTAGATAGATTGTAACATTAATGTATTAAAGATCCAATCATGTCTGATTACGTCTACAAGTTATCGAAATGAAAATTTAGTCTCCTTCAACGGAAGCCATCTTCCGAACAGGCCCTCCATTGATATGCTTGGTGTAACTCTAAGTGACCAGCTCAGATATGGGGGCTCCATCGAAGCCAGAGTTAAGTTAGCCTCTCAAAAACTGGTCGTACTGTACAACTTACAGGGCCCGCAGATACTTTAATAGTACACAACTGCTAACCCTGTACATATCACAAGTCCACCCACGGTTGAATTTGGCATTCACCTCTGGTATGGAGCCCCAACATACCTGAAAAAACCCCTTGACTCTGCGCAGAAACGGGCGATCCATCTGATAAATTCTCCTAATTTAACAAACACTTTAGAGTACAGGCGTCGCGTCGGGTGGGAATGCTATCCTTGTTCTACCGGTATTTCAATGGAAGATGCTCCGAGGATCTAGCGTCATTGATTCCTTCGGCACTGGTGCAAAGTCAGGAAACACGCCAAACGCGTGCCCAACATATGTACATGGTTGACGTTTGTTTTTTCGACTCGTTCTTGTGTTCAACAGCTCGCCTATGGAACGATTTGCCGGCCTTTGTGTTTCCTCTTTCCTACAACATGTTCATTCCTTCCTCTCCTTAGAAAGACCCTCCACATAGCATTTCAGAGGACATAGGCCTTGAGGGAAATTATTTTCCTCAGGGCTTCCTGTGTGGAGTTAATGTAAACAATAATTTAAGGATAATTAATTTGGGCGGCGGGTATGGGTACCGCCGCCCCGGGAACCATTTATTGGACAATCGACACTCCTGCCACAGGTCACACCAAGTGGATCGCTACGTTTGGCGACTTAGCAGGGGTGCCCGGGTTCATGGGATGAGGTTTGTCTAGGTCTTGGTGGCGGATACGTTTGCCTAACCACTGCGTAGCGGGCTGGATCGGAGGAGACTAATGGGGAGGCCTTTTGACCTCTCCAGCCGGATTCTTACGACGCTTCGCCTTGCATCGCAGAGTGAGGAATAGATTCATACCACCCCTCATACCTTTTTCCTTTCCATATCTTCTTCTCCTTCCTTTCCCTTAAAAAACCCTCCACACAGCATCCTCAAAGATGACATAGGCCCCTTGGGAAATTGTTTTCCTCGGTGCCTCCTGTGTGGAGCTAATGTAAGAAAAAAAAAGGAAATACAAAAATAGCGCAACACCTTTACACAATGATATCGTATTTTTATAACGGTGGTATAAATGACTGAAACGTCACTTACATCGAACAAACAGGAAGAGCATTCTTAACTAGATTCAAAGAACATAAACCTATGAATTAAAAAAAAAACACTTCTTTAATATTCGTAGAACATCTTTTAGTGAATAATCATGGTCCACTTAAAAAAAACAAGCCTAAATCATTACATGTCATATAGAAAGAAAGGGTCTTGGATTACAATTAGAAATCATAAATGAACGAATGACCCTAACGTATCGCGAATTAATAAAGTAAGTAAAATTATTCATTCTCCACTTTTCCTATTATTAAACACAGTAACTTCATTATTAATATACTTGTTATAATGCTCCTGTACAATTTATTTTATATGTAAAAGCCATCAAGGCGTAAACAAACAAATAAATAAATTAACAATTAAGAAAACATTAACATTTAGTGCGGGAAAAAAATTTTCGAAGTTCCCTACATAATGAAGTATCTACTGTCGCAATTATTTTCTCCGCAAATTGGTTTAACCGGTAATAAATCAATTAAGATACCTTCAAAAAATTGAAATTTAGAAACATCTCAAATCTGTTTAACCATAGTTATTTCACCCGGCATACGGTGTTTTCTCGAAAACCTTTTTTGGTGGAAGAAAAGATGCTTATCCGATTATCTTTCACTGGAAAATAGATGGAAACTTGAGTGGCAATCGGCCGACGCGTGAGAAATGCACAATACGCATACGACCCCACTGAGAAACAGCCAGCAAACCTCACTGCCTCGAAAACTCTGATCCGCCATCAATAGGATAAGGTGTTCTCATACCACTGTGCCCACATGACATAGATGAATTAAAAAAAAAACGAAAGTGCTTTAGACTTTAGACCACACGACTGAAGTAAAACTTCACTAACTTACAAAAGAACATAAGACATTGACATTGACATTGGGGTGACATATGACCAAGGGGTGACCTAAGACCCTGGGGTAACCTACGACCGTGGGGTGACCTACGACCTTGGATTTACCTACGACCTTGGAGTGACCTACGACCTTGGAGTGACCTACGATCTTGGGGTGACCTACGACCTTGGGGTGACCTAAGTCATTGGGGTGACCTACGATCTTGGGGTGACCTACGACCTTGGAGTGTCCTACGATCTTTCGGTGACCATCCTTATCCTTATCCTTATCTTTATCCTTATCCTTATCACTCCCCAAGTCAAGCGTGCTTAAAGGCCCGACCGTTCGCCTTGCCATCAATCACCGTTCGCATCGATTACCGTTTGCATCACCACTTTTTGTAACACATCACCACTTTTCGTAACGCATTCACCAGCTTACCCCCCAAGTCGAGCGTGCGTAAAGAAGTTTGACTTCAAAATGTAATTGATAAGTGGGGCCTTACAGAGTTTTTTTGCTCGTTTTTTTTATTATTTTCAATTAAGGTAGGTACTGAAAAAATGCGACGAAGAAAGGCTTAATAATAAATACGATAAAGCAATTCGACTGACGTTTCCTAAAACTATTTTCCATTGAATTTTGATGATTTTCAATTTTCAAAGGTTTTAAACAAAAGTCTAGCCGATAAACAGTTGGTTTTGAGATGTTGTTGATTATTCACAGGGAGATCAGTTGGTTATAGACAAGTTATGATTGGTTGGTGATTAGAGCGGAAATTGTAAAGTATTGGTTTAAGCAAAACAAACATAGCAAAAGAAAATTTGATCTTGTTATTTTGATCGGGATTTATTCTATGGCAATAAATTGTTTCTTGTTCCCTTACCCTCTCTCTACTTCCTTCCCTGCAATTTAGTTCGCAATCAACCGGAGTGGAATAAAGTTACGTGTGCATTCACAAAAACCGCATTTTTAAACGCATCGCTCGATTCATTTGAGAATTAAATACTATTCGTAGTGAAATAATTTAAGACCAGAGTGAACTACATATATCTGTTAAAGGTGAGCTGTCATCTCACCTTTAACAATTGTAAGTAACTTCCTTTCAAATAAAGTGTATTGCCAATGTAACGACCGGAGAAAAACACAGAAATCTTTTTTTCGTGTGAATTACACAAAGGTTTTATTAAATCTGCGCTTGCATATTTTTTAATAAACATTTGCTATTTTTTTTACTAGTCTAATAATACTCTTCTAATATACTAAATTCGTGAATAATGATAGTTCGTAATTAAACATACATTTATCTAAAAACTTGATTTTTCTAAACCTCTTAAAACCACTATTTAATTATTTTATTATTCTTACTTAAAGAAATATACAGATTTTGCTTTCTAACCACAAAATTCAATGCTGTTATTATAAATGTTTAATGTTCATTCTTATCTCACGGTTATGTTAGGTACTATTCCACCAATATCTTAACCCATTCAGACCCCTTGAGCATAATTATGCACACTAATTTCAAAGCATAATATAAGGTGTAATTTTATGTTTTTTTTAATGTTTCATCTTTTTTTATTAGACTAGCATCATTATTATTGCCTAAAAATATGACTAGTGGAGACATTTACCCTTGAAAGTTATAAATATTGGTTCTTTCAAATAGTGCGATTGAACCATTTGACAGGAGTGCTGGTAACTACATTTTGTTTTCATTGTTTTTACTAAAATTTCATAAATATTTAACAAAAGGAGTACGCAGGTGCAATTTTAAAATGTTAATAATAATAATGAACGAATTGAAGAAGTAAATAGTGAAATACATAAGCGTATGGACGTTTTTGAATTTTGATGTGCAGAATTGTGCACAATCAGTCTCTGTGGCACCTTTCCACGATGTATACAAAATATTGTACATCTTTGTTTATGATTTGGAAAACTTATTTTTTCTGGTTAATTTTGGGAAAAATGTATAATCCTATGAATAAAGAAGACTTGGAGGTGATTTTGAGATTGTTGGAGAATGGTTCTGACGCAGACCTGAGTGACGATGATAACTTTGATGTAAAAACTGTACATTTGGAGGACAATTCTTTGGAACGTGAACCTTCGACTTCTACAAAACAAGTTAGAATAGGTGCAGATAAAATTTCTCCAGATACTATCAACGAAGAGGTATACTAATATAGAAAAAACTACTTTTGTAGTTGTGTAACTTTAAGTGACCAGCTCAGATATGGGAGCTGTATCGAAGCCAGAGTAAAGTTAGCCTCTCAAAAACTGAGTGTACTGTACAACAGGGCACGCAGATACCTTAATAGTAGATAACTGCTAACCCTAGACAAATCACAAGTGCGCCCCACGGTTGAATTTAGCAGTCACCTCTGGTCTGGGGCTCTAAAATACCTGAAAAATACCCTCGTCGTCCGTTTCATACATTCTCCCATCTTAACAGACGGATTGCAATCTTTAGAGCACAGGCGTCGGGTGGGAATGCTATCCTTGTTCTACCGGTATTACAATGGAAGATGCTCCAAGGAACTAGTGTCATTGAAACCCTTTGACGGCAGGCGTAGTCCAGTGGTAAGGTTCTTGACTAGCACTCCGAAGGTCGCGGGATCGAATCCCGGCGTGGCAAATAAATTTTATTTGATTAATTTGTGTTATTTCACAATTTATTCATTTAAAATAATATATAGTATATTTGCGGCACGTTCCAGTGTGGAAGATACTCTCAGTATCGCCCTGGTGTAAGACCACCATTCAGAATTGAAACGTTGCTTGAAATGGCGTTAGCCGTGTTTGGTGACCAGATCTGAATAGCCAGATACTTCACCACCTCCTTCTTCCCCATCTCCTTCCCTTCCTCATTGCCATAGTCCCACTGTCTCCAGACGGGAGCAGTTGGGACTCTTGTGCGGTGTTCAAAAAAAAAAAAAATAAAGGCACCGGTGCATAGTCGGGAAACACACAAAATCCGTGCCCAATATATGTACATGGTTGACATTTGTCACATGAGAACGGGTCGCTTCTTCGACTCGTTCTTGTATTCAACAGCTCGGCTGTGGAACGATTTGCCTGCCTCCGTATTTCCTCCTTCCTATAACATGGGTCTCTTCAAGACCAGTGTTCATTCCTTCCTCTCCTCAAAAAGACCCTCCACACAGCATCTCAGATGACATAGGCCCTGAGGGAAATTATTTTCCTCAGGGCCTCCTGTGTGGAGTTAATGTAAAAAATAATATTAAAAAAAAAACAATAATAAACTTACACTGAAAATTTTGTATTAAAACATACATTAAAAACATATTAACAACCTATACAACAACATTCCTTTTTTAGTTTTCTGCGTACGTTGAGACCTATTGGGCATAATTATGCACATTTTCAATTTCCTAATAAACAATACAAAAAAAAAAATTAAAAAATATTTTTGTTTTATTAAAACCCCAATGAAGCCTAATCCACTCTTAAATAATTTTTTTCTCGCTCAACAATAATTCAGGTCTGAACGGGTTAAGTAGTATTTAAAGATACATTGTGATTTTTTTCATACCTATAAAATGTTAAATAACCGAACTTGAAGGGATTTTAATAATTTTTGGTTCATACTAAGCGATTTTTTCTATCGAGGGAATTTGTGCGTGTAATTTTTTTTTAACTCTGAAATGTATATAAGATTATCTTAAAAAACACGTATTTTTAAGAGCTTAAAACTTGAGTGCTCAGGAAGAATATTCAAGTAAATATATTTCAAAATTAATAGGTTCCTTAGTTTTAACCACGTTTATCGTTTTAAAAAAACCGACGTGTTTCGTAAGCAATGTTCCAACAGGGTTATTTTACAACTAATTACAATAATAGACATAGATATGGAAAGGCGGGAGTGTCAAGGGGGAGAAGGGTAATTGGGCATAATTTACAAAGGGAACAAGTTTAATAATTAATTTTTCAAAAATCAAAAAAATATTTTTAAATGACCCATTATTAAACATGTTTCTTGTAAATTACGCCCTTTAACCGCCCTTTTCTTTCCCACTCCCACCTTTCCATAGACATCTTTAAGTCTGTGTCTATTGTTTTTAGTTTTAATTAGTTTAAAAAAAATTTAGTAATTAGTTTTAAAATAACCCTTATGAAGTAACATTGCTTACGAAACATGTCTTCCCAAAACTTTCTCTCTTTCCTTTCCTAAATAGACCCTCCACACAGCATCCCCAAAGATGGCAAAGGCCCTAAGAGGAATTATTTTCATCAGGGCCTTCTGTGTGGAGCTAATGTAAAAAAACAGTTTTTCTTAATAATAAACGTCGTTACGACGACATTATACTCTAAAATATATTCAGAATGTTAACGGCGTAAGTAAAAAAGCCGTATATACAAATGCGACTCGCGACCTGTCTATTGGATGGACCTACTGTCTAATTTGCCCTACCAAAGAAAAGAAGAAGAAGACAAATAATGTGGGAATCTTAAGGACGTAAGTGAAGAAAGCGTGTAAACAAATATACGCCGCGGTACGGCGTATTGTACGAACGTACGGTCGAATTCGCCCTAGCAGGCCTGGAGATTCGGCCTTTGTGCCGCGTTCATTTTAATTGATTGTGAAGAACGTGTTACAAATATTTAAAATGTGTCTCCATGTTGTCCCCCCAAAGTAATTAATTCATCGTCTAGAAAAATAAAATCTGGTGCTTACCGAACTTTATAGTTGAAAAAAGGGTTATAAAGTTTTAAAATCGTTGTACATAAAATATATTAATGGTAAGGTACTGTTTTTATTAATCTAAAATATAAATAACTCGCATTCCTTGTGCGGCATGGAAATAAAAAAGTTATTCTATTAACGAATTCGCCGGAAATTATTAAAATGTGAGTTTTGAGCAAACAAAAATTATTTGGGTTGTGTACCGCCTTAAAACTAAGTAATCTATTAATTTTGAATTAAATGGTGCCATAAAACAGGTTTGCTGTGCTTGAAGAAGTAAATACACTTTTCTATTTTTATCTTTTATCCGGCTATCAGCGAGTTAGGTAGAAAAGAAAAATTCGTTTCTATTTATTTCGTGTTCATAATATTAAATATTATGAACACGACCCTCATTATTATAGGTGCGAAATTAATTATTTATGATTTCAGTCTCTGGTTCTTTTGTTTGGTGGAAGCTTCGCACAAAAGCCCCTTGATCAAAAGCACAACACATTATTTCATGGGATTATTTTTGTGGCACACATAAAGCTGATTAGTGCCTATCAACATATAAAGAAATTGAGCTGAATAACACCAGATGGTTGCTAGGAGACAGATATAGATTTTTAGCTAACCGTACATGTGTTATACGCCATTATATAATATAATAAAGTGAGGTCTGTTTGAATAATGTTATCCCAATAAGCCTTAAAAGATCCTAGGAGTACATTATTATACTATGTTATTAATTTGGACATCGGTTTTACAGTTACTTTTTTAGTACTGACACAATATAAATAAAAATACGATTTACATTAAAATCAGAAACAAATCATTATAAAAAGTGGTAACATTTATCACTTTATTAAATGCTGTTAGGGAAATTATTTTCTCCAGGGCCTCCTGTGTGAAGTTAATGTTAAAAACGTTTATATCAAGAAATGTTTGTTTTTCAAAACAAGCAAGCATTTTTATCGACTGAGCCTAGCCATGTCAAGTTTTAACTCGACCGTTCTGCATTCTGCATTGTAATTGTTTATCTCTACGTTCCGGTTCCGTTTCAAGACGGTGACCATTTTAATTATTCAAAAAAGATTGATTTTTCGAATGCGAAATTCTTGGGTTTATTTGGACTTTCTAAATCGCGTTTTTTTTTCAGTATTATGGTACCTAACTGCCCATGCCTGAAGAAAGTGTGAAAAAGTATTTTCTTTCGCGTTTTAGATTCAGTATTTAAATAGAAGTGATCTTGTAATATTGTTTCTTAAATAAAGCTTCAATCAGTAGTGAACTAAGTTTAATTAATTCACGCCGTTCCAGGTAACTATATTGCACGACCATCACAGTTACTTCAGGGGAACAAACCAGTCAAAATGAATTCCAATTTTTACTTGCATTCGAATCTTCCATCGACCACATCCCTGCAAGCACAAGTGCTCGGGTCATAAAGCTTATTTCATGAAATATTACTATAGTTTATTGCAGAAATTAACGAGCTTTATGATATTTCCAAGCGCTCTCCTTGGTAACAGTGTTAAATCACCTAACATGATGTGTTAAAAGGCGGCAGGCGCACTTTGATTTCAAAGTAGGGAGACTAAATTGTCATTTTCGAAATAATAATTTGCTACCGAGTACTCGTATAAACTACTTACTTAAAAATCGAAAATAGATCACAAAGAAGAAACCGGGCGGCGTTTTTTCTAGAAATTTGACGCAACTACCAACATTTTTTAATTTTAATATAGATATTGACTAGTAGCGTGTCGGTATGTTTTTTTTTATCTGTTACTTCTTATACGAGTCGGAAAATCGTTAAAATTGCCTGGTTTGAATGCTATCAAGAGATGTTCAGTGTACAAACTAGACAATGTACCTATTTAAGAAAAAAAATTGTGTGTAATTCACACGCGATAGAAGTGCAACTAGAAAGTCGCTAGATATCGCTTTCTTTTGGCTTTTGATTTTAAAGTGATTTGATATTGATTTACAAAAACAAAAATGTTTTTTTTTTTGATTTCGTAGGATTCGAACCTCCATCCGCTGGATTTTTCTGGACGTTGAGATTTGCGACGCACTATATTGCGAGGCGCGAATTTATGCATTATATTCCGACGACCCGTAAAAAAACAAAGCGGCCAATGAGCGCAGACCTATCGTCGTTTCCGTTTTATATCTCAACCAATAGGAGCCTCGAGCACAGTTTGATGCTTCGCAGGTGCCGTAGTGCGTTATTTCCGTTTCATCCGAATTTCAAATCACTCTAACGGGGCTAAGGAAATTTCGCTTCAAAAGCAACACCTGTAGAGTATTTTCTTCTAATCGTCGATGATGACGAGTAGTAATATTAATATTAGTAAATTCCACCCACTACCTTATTTACCTTTTCGGCTAAATGTGATAAAAAACAACAATTTTCATATATTTTTTAATCTTTAGCACTTGAATTCATAATTCATTTTTCACGTTATCACGTGTAAAATCCGTGAAGGATCTCGGTGTCGTCTTTGATCCCGAACTGACATTCTCTTGCCATATATCGCAGCTCACTCAATCTTGCTACAAACTTCTTGGATTATTCATCAGGACTTGTAAGCAGTTTGATAACCAAAAAGCTATGCCAGCGTTATTCGGTGGCATACTGAGAAGCAAGCTGGAGTACGCGAGCGATGTTTGGGCACCGTACCACCAGAAGTACATTGATATGTTAGAGCAAATCCAGAAGAAATTCCTCAGGTTTGTTTATATATGGAAGCATGGAACCTATCCAAGGTTCATGCACCATATTGACTTACTTGAGGAAACTGATTCTGTGAGTCTAGAAACTAGAAGAAAAGCAAGTCTTGCTATTCTGTCTTTCAAAATTTGGAACAATTTCATCAATAGCCCATTTCTCTTGGGAAGCTATGATTTCTATGTACCAAACCACTACAGCCGAAGTCGACATCATGACTTATTTAAAGTACCGAACGGCAGAACAGACGTCTTGGCAAAGCATAGCATTTGGATGTAAGTGACTGTTCTTTATATGCCTTAAAAACATTAATGAAGAGTCACTTGCCTAAATGCTGATAGGGTAACAAAATTGTACTGTAATTGGAATTATTCTGTTGTATAATAATAATAAAAATAAAATAAAATAAAAAATAAAATAATATTCATGACCCTAACGAATAGCGCCGATAAATTCTGCATAAAAAATTGAAAATTTAATCGAACCAATACTCCATCTTGACGACGTGGGTAAGTAGCGATTACTTACAGCTTTCGTTGATTGTCCAATCATTTCATGTTCAATTCACGGCTAAAGCACCGTGGTTAGAATTCAAATGAGGCAACCTAAATCTTAGCCTTACCTGTAGATATTACAGGCAATCGAAAAAACCACCCCCGTGATGGTATCTGGAACTCAGATCGCAGGTAAAGGCACTCTTAACGGAGTAACTTCAACACCTTATAATCTAAATTACTTCTCCTTATGGAAGTCGTTAGTGTCGGAATCTGGTGATTTAGATATAAATGCAAATAAATTTACCGTGCAGCATTGGTTTGCGATTTTTTCGCAGTTAAAGGTGGTGAAATTCCAACATTAAGGTGTGAAAGACTCTTGCCTTTTTTGGGCTCTTTGTGTTTCTTCAGCAGGTGGAGGTTTTCTATGCTGCTCACACGTAAGCAATACAAAACACTTTGGTAGTATCGGGTTGTATTGTTTTATTCACTTTGCGCATTTATTAACACTTTTTAATCTTGGGTTTAATAATTATGTCTACCGAAACGAACTCTGGAATAAATCGTTTATAGGAGCAAGTTTAAATTTTCCTTTGATTCGTTCTCAGTACCTAATACAGTAAGTTAATTAACACCTATAAACAGTAGAAATATGTATTTTGGTAGGTAATGGTTTTAGACTTTGTTAATTTATAGAACATCAGCTAAGACGCTTTACCTTAAAAGATTTTATAATGAACATAATTTTGTAACCAGACTCTGTTATAATATGTGGAAACATTATTTAAAAAAAGTAGTATATCCTGTATTATCTTTAATTTTTGGATTTCAAACATGATTAAGATATTTGGAAAATTGGTAATTTCTTGGGCGAAAAATAGATAAATTAAATTTTAAAGTTGAGAATAAAAAATACGGATTTATTTTTGTTATTGTGGGCAGCTTGAACTAAATACAAATGAAAACATAGAAAACGATATCTCACTCGACGTAGTTTGTTTCTCCTCCTTCCGCCTCCCGCTAAAGCAGGGTTTCTGTATTTTTTTAGGGCAGATTCCGCAGATATTCATTTATACTGCCAATATCAATGTAATAAGAAAGTTTTACAAATGCACGAATTTTGTCATATTAATTAGTATATGCATTTTGGTACTATTATACCTATACTAACTAGTGAATACCCCACAAGAGTCCCAACTGCTCCCTGCCAACCGGAGCCAGTGATTGCATCCCCAATTGGAGAATGTTTTGAAGCTAAAGGGCATGGAGAGGGGAAGGAGATGGGGAATTATGTGACAATTCAGATGTGGTCAACAAGCACTGCTAACCACTAGTTAGTAGTGAATACCCCAGAAGAGTCCCAACTGCTCCCTGCTAACCGGAGCCAGTGGTTGCATCTCCAATTGGAGAATGTTTTGAAGCTGAAGGGCATGGAGAAGGGAAGGAGATGGGGAATTATGTGACAATTCAGTTGTGGTCAACAAGCACAGCTAACCAACCCATAAACAACATGGTCAACAAGCACAGCTAACCATTCTGGTCAACAAGCATAGCTAACCAACACGCACAGCTAACCAACAAGCACAGCTAACTAACGCCAACGTTTCGATTTTGGATAGCATTATATCACCAGGGTGATAATAAGATCTCCAGAGCATGCCGATAGTACGCCATTAAGTTTTTTTTTAATTAATGAATTGTAAAATAACACAATTTAATCATTAAGATTTATTAACGTACACCGCGCCAGGATTCTAATCCACTTCCTCCGGTTTCGTAGTAAAGGACCTGACCTCTATACAGTTATATTTCTGTGCCGAGATTGCAAACGTCCGACTAAATTCCAAAACACTTCTAAATATACTTGGTAGGTCCACAATCGGGAAAACCTTCGCTTCAATAATCTGTGGTGGGATTGCCGGAGATGTTGTCCTCCTTTGCCGATTCGATCAGGATTTGAATCAGTTCGAATTAATTTGAATTCGAACCAATCCAATTACTGGAAGAAAACTACCATTAGTTTTGTACTTAGTTCTGCATCTATTTACATGTAATAAAAAATGCTCTTCTCCGTAATATTTTTCTTGCATATTTATCAAGATTAATGGGCCATAACTAATTTTTTTAATCTATTTTACATAAGCTTACATATAATAATTCACGCTCATCGATACTACATTATTTTACGTCTTAACATTATTGAAATAAATGTACAAAATTCCTATTGTTTAACCCTGGAATAAAATTATTATAAATTATTAAAATTATTAAATTATACTATTTAAGCCTACATAAAATTTACGTATGGGTGTTAGAATTATTGCTCTCTCATTTTAATCTTCCCATTTATTGGATAACCAACGCCTCTGCCATAGGTTACTTTTGGTGAATTAGCAGGGGTTCCCGGGTTCATGGAGTGAGATTTGTTCATGTTTGATGACGTAAGTGTTTGCCCACCTACTGTGTGGCAGGCCGGATCGGGAGAGACAGGTTGAGGGAGACCTTTTGACCTTTCCAGCTAGACTCTCTCGACCCATCGCCTTGCACCTCAATGAGACGATTTTTATGCATCCGTCATTCCTGGACATGTTGAATCCCAGATTTCTACCCACCCCTTATACCTTATTCCTTCCCAGAACTTCTCCTCTCCTTCCTTTCCTTAAAAAAACCCTCCACACAGCATCCACAAAGATGACAAAGGCCCTGAGGTGAATTTTGTTTTCCTACTGTGGGGGCCTACTGCGTGGAGCTGAAAAAAAAAAATTGTGCGAATTCGTCGCCGTGCTTTTCAGACATCTCACTCGCTGCTTGGACCTTCCGTGGGGCGCGCGCGTCGCTGAGGTTAGGTGTCACCAGTTTTGAGATATAACGACCGCATGAGTTAAAAAGCATAATTTTGATACATTCCAAAGCTGTATCTGATTGATTTTTATATAACCATATGTTATTATTAAATATAATATATCTTTATTATTTAATACTTTAATCAAAATAGCTGATTATTAGTAAGAAATAAGTGATTTGAGATAAAAGAAAAATTATTCCTGTTTAGTTAATTATCGTAGAAGTATCACGTTTCATTTTTTCGTGTAACAAATAAATATATATTCAAAAATTGCTGTATTTCTTATGTCTTTGTTTGTAAAAATAAAACACCGATTGGTTTATTCAAATCAATTAACGAACTAAAATATTACAGTTAGTTAAAACTCACGCGTCAATTTTAAGTATGTTTATCTTTACGGTACATCAAAATATGATGATCTTTCCAGGTTTAAGAAGCCATAAAATTATTTCACCTGAATACATAATATATAAATAAAATATTGCATAATATTTTAGTCCCCTGACTGAAATGTGTCGACTATAATATAATCAGATAGTGTGCTGAAGTATACATTTTCGTTGATAATAACTAATACAGTTCCAGAAAAAATGTCCTTCTGCTGCTCAAAAATATGGAACAATCGTTTAGCTAATAATGTATTAGACATACAAATACATCATTTGTGTCACTGTTTTGTATTATGGCCCGGTATATAAACCAGACCGTATCCTTACTATGTATGACATTTCTCTCTCTATGTGTGCTTCGATTGAGCTGTTTTTTTTTTTACTTATTATGTATAATAACTGAGTTTTCATCACTGCATGGTTAACGCGTAAGGGAGAACATCTGTAAGAACACAGTATAAATAAATAAATGTATAGGTTATTAATCTTTCACATATAAACATTTGTTCATAAAGTTTATTTAATAAATTCTAAACCAAAGAAACATGGAACAATAAGTACTCATTAGAACATCTATATGAAGTTGCAACACGGGAAAATCAGCCAGTTAAAAGAATTACAAAGAAAAAACTCCTCATTTTTACGTAGCATTAAATTACACAAAGCATTAAAAGAACTGCTCTAGTTCTTATTAACTCTTTAATTACTTATATTTCAAAGAAATTTCTCCCGACAAAGACGTCAGTTTATTTGAACAAAGAATGTATTTTGAAGTGAAACTTCCTTAGCACCGTTAGAGTGATTTGAAATTCGGATGAAACGGAAATGACGCACTACGGCACCTGCGAAGCATCAAAGGGCCTACGCTCAAGGCTCCTATTGGTTGAGATATAAAACGGAAACGACGATCGGTCGGTGCTTATTGGCCGCTTTGTTTTTTTACGGGTCGTCGGAATATAATGCGTAAATTCGCGCCTCGCCGAGCGCGTCCCACAGCACAGCGGTATAGTGCGTCGCAAATCTCAGCGGCCAGAGAAATCCAGCGGATGGAGGTTCGAATCCTACGAAATCCAAAAAAATAAACGGTTTTGTTTATTTTATATTATTGTTGGAATACATTACGTAAGTTATTGTTGGAATATAATGCGTAAATTTTCTCCTCGCCGAGCGCGTCCCATAGCGCAGCGGTATAGTGCGTTGCAAATCTCAGCGGCCTGAGAAATCCAGCGGACGGAGGTTCTAATCCTACGAAAGTTTTTGTAAATCAATATCCAATTTACAAACCACTTTAAAATAAACAGGCAAAAGAAAGTTACTTCTAGCGACTTTCTAGTTTCACTTCTATCGCATGTGAATTACACAATTTAACTTTTTTATTAATTTAAGTAGATATAATAAACATTGCATTTTATTATAGGTGATAAAGTAGGACTATTAAAATTTAAAATGATATCTTAAGAATTTCGTTTGGGATTAGAAAACTTCTTAGTCTTAACTGAAAATGCGCTATACTTGAAAAATATGATGTTTTTATTTAATTTCCTCTTATGGTAATTCCCATTTCCACTTATTATTTATCACTCTTACAATATACAATAATAACCTTGGTATTTTATGGGTCGCCTACATAAACATCAAAGTCTAGTGGACCTGTTACGTACCTAAGTGAACTCGTGCCTCGAGCATATTTTTTCGAAAAGACAAAGTATTTCAGCTTTTTAATAATATCGAAATAAATGGATCACGAAATCACGGATCACGCGATCCGAAAATTAAAATGTGTTTTTGAAAGGTGATAAAATGGTTCCATGACAGTTCATCCTGCGACAATTCATCCGGCGACAGTTCATCCTGCGACAGTTCATCCGGCCGACAGTTCATCCTGCCGACAGTTCATCCTGCCGACAGTTCATCCCTCCGACAATGCATCCGGCAACAATTCATCCTGCCTGATCATTTAGAAGATTTTTTCTTCAAGTAAGTATGCAAAGAGGATATACGGCCGTACAACCTAACCTAACCTAACCTAACCTAACCTAACCTAACCTAACCTAACCTAACCTTACCTAACCTAACCTAACCTAACCTATTTAGTATAAATATTTTCACAGCGGATTTCCACTCAAGATGCCTTCGGATATAAGTATATCGATTTTGGTTGTACGGCCGTTTATCCTCTTTGCATACTTATTTAATAAAAATCTTCTAAATGATCAGGCAGGATGAATTGTCGCCGGATGAATTGTCGGCGGGATGAACTGTCGGCAGGATGAACTGTCGGCAGGATGAACTGTCGGCCGGATGAACTGTCGCAGGATGAACTGTCGCCGGATGAATTGTCGCAGGACGAATTGTCGGGTCACCGATAAAATATGCTTTTTATAATCGAAAAAACATCACTTTTTAAAACATATTTTGCAAACAAAAAAAAGTTTTAATAATGGTTCACCTTGTTGTATGTTGTACGTTTATGTGATTATTTTAAATATTTAAATTCATTTGCACTGAGCACTCCTCATTTTCTCATTTACCTAATCTCGATGTGTAGCCTCTTACCTTAAACTTTCGCGTCTACGCCACCTTTTACTAAAACATTGCAATGAATTTTGTATCCATAATCTCTTTTGTCTGTGGCAGCGCTAACTTTCACTTTTTGCCTATATAATTGTTTGTTGTCATTCTGTCAAGTCATTCTTTTCTCAATTCTGATCTACAAATCGCATTTCAAGTGCTTAGAATCGAATCAATTACTGATACCAACAAAAGTAAAAACACATACACTTTTTATTAGGCAAATGTATCTATTATAAACGTCATCGTAAACTCACTTATCATTGTTTCATGTAAAAATAAATAATAAAAAATTCCCAAAGTTTCATAGTGTTTTTTTTTTCAATTTTTGGCGAGAAACTTTGGATTCATAACGGTGTTTATTTTAATTACGGTAAATATGCAATTAGTCCACCTCACGGATTTTTTTTTACATGAGCTCCACACAGGAGGCCCTGAGGAAAATAATTTCCCTCAGGGCCTATGTCATCTTTGGGGATGCTGTATGGAGAGTGTTTTTTAGGGAAGGAAAAGGGTTTAAGGGATGGGTAGGAATCTGGAGTTTAGTGTGTCATGGACATCCGCCTCCAAGACCTAGACAAACCTCACCCCATGAACACGGGCACCCCTGCTAAATCACCAAACGTGGCGAACCACTTGGGGTGACCTATGGCAGAGGTGTTAATTATCCAATAAAGGTTCCCAGGGCAGCGGTACCCATTCCCGCTTCCCAAATTCTCCCAAAACTTGTAACGTATTGATTTCCATAAAAGTAAGTATGAGAATGTATTCAAAGATTTTCTTTTATTGGTACAATTGTTTATTTTTTGGCTCGAAAGGTTGGCAGAATTGAGAGAAAAGACGGCAAGAGGGCAAAATGGTGGCGGACGTTTTTTTAAGCCTTGTGACGGAGGTAGGAGTAAATTATGAAGTGGGAAGTGGTTTCTCGCGCAGTAAGGTTACAAAGTGTTTGGCATTCATTTATTTAAAATCGGCAAGAATAAGTATCGGCCGTAAAGCGGAATGTTATCTTGGAGTCTTTTATGATTGCGAAGAGGGGCGAGATTCCCACGTGTAATGAATGGTCTGTGGTGCTTTTGGAGATCGAAGCCAATTTCGATCGGTGTAGTCCGAAGGATTGAACCTTGGTTGCAAACATCCGCGTTCACCCGAAGTTGGAGCTCGTTTCAGAGGTTCCCTAAACATGTATTGAGATTGCCGGGATAAGTGGGCCCAATTCCAAAGAATATCCAGGCTAGAAGGTGGATAGGTGCTCTGTTCATTGGAGACTCAAGATAGCATCTATCTCTACCATCAGTACCAGAGCGGTTGGTAAGGAGCCCTTGATGTCACTGAGGGCTGCTGATAAAGGATCTGGGATTCGTAGATCGGAGGCGATCTATCGTTGGAACTGCCTAACTGAAGCTGACTAATAATAATCACTAAATCTAACTGAAATCTCTCTCTTCTTCCCCTTTTGATGTCACCATTGTAAAGGTATTTAAGTAGATTTAATTACTATATATATTTTCTGCAATCGTCGTGGATCGGTTATGTTTGACAATATTATCAAGTACACTTTGGTCTATTGAAAAGTTGTTTTATTTACATCCAGAGAGTAGCCTTTTATCCCACACAGGACCATGTATAGATAAGAGCTCATATAAACCGTATTTGCTATACCCAAAAGAGCAAATAATAATAATAGGTGACAAACTCTCTCCAAACTCTCAAACAGATAATACGGAACGTTCGTGTTGTCGAAGTTTGATGCACGGATAATACGGAATATTCCTTTTTTAACTAATAGACAATGAAATATGACATTTGTCGGAAGTACCTATCTTATAAAAATTCTTAATATAAATTCTCTAAAATAAACTCGCTTGTCATCATAATTTTAAAAAACATCCCAGGTTTTGAATGATTTGTTTGGCAAAGCAAGGTTTGTCTAGCGGGTTTGTGTAATTATTCTAATACATTTCTTTCCATGTTCTACTGTTATAAATACAGATAGAAACTTTCTGTTGATTGATTGTCCATGAAATGTTAAAATAAAAACGATGAATAAACAATGACGTTACCGCGTGAGTGAATTAATTTTCACCAAATTAAAATGTTAAATACAGGGTGGACCATAACTGTGTTCGCGGTTTGTTTCGTTATTTTTTCAACAATGCGTGGAGCGAGCGCGGTTCGGGGGGTATCGTTAGACGCGTTATTTCATGGAAATTTTAGTCGCCATGGAGCCGTTCACGGGAGAGCAGCGTGCATTTTGTGTTCGTGCATATTACATAAACAATTATTCCGTGACGTTTTCGAGACGAATGTACCGTGCTCATTTCGGTTTGCGAGACATTAATCAAGCATCAAGCGCAAAATCTATTCGGAAATGGATCAAAATATTTGAGACAACCGGCTCAACAGTAAAAACAATTAATGAAGGCCGCTCGAAGTCAGCGAGGATACCAAAAGTTAATCAGCATGTTAGTGAATCAGTGAGGGAAAATCCACAACAAACTACTCGCAAGAGAAGCCAAGCCTTATCCATCAAGCGTACCACTTTACAAAGAATTTTACGCCACGATTTAAATCTAAAAGCTTATAAAATTCAGCTGACGCAAGAGTTGAAGCCGAATGATACCGATCTTCGACTTAATTTTGCCAATGTGATGCTGGAACGTTTTGACAATTTTTTCAACATAATGTTCAGCGATGAGGCCAATTTCCATATCAATGGCCATGTTAATAAACAAAATTGCCGGTATTGGTCTGAGAATAGAAGAAGAAGAAGAAAAAGACCCCCGATAGAAGCATCAACGTCCCTTGCATAGCCTGAAGGTCGTTGTTTGGGCTGCAATATAAGCAAGGGGTATCATTGGCCAATATTTCTTTGAAAACTAAAGGAGAGTTGCTATGTCTGTGAAATCTAAGCATTATTGTCAGATGCTTCAGGAGTTCTTGGTCCCAGCTCTTCAAGATTTTCAAGGCCACAATTTCAGGAGCTGGTTTCAGCAAGACGGCGCCATCTGTAACACTGCTAAACTGTCCATGGACCGTTTGAAGGAGATGTTCCCAGAAAACTCATTTCACGAGGAGGAGACATTGAGTGGCCCCCACGGAGCCCAGATCTCAGCCCGTCTGATTTTTTTTTGTGGGAATTCTTAAAATCAAGAGTCTATGAAGACAATCCGACAACAATAAATCAGTTAAAACAAAACATTGTACGGGAAATTAACGCCATCCCACGGGCAACTTGTCAACTTGTTTTTTGAGAATTTTCGAATCCGCCTTAGACGATGTTAATGGGTTGGTGGAGCTCACTTGGACAATATAATTTTTAAAACATAATGTCATTAAAATTTCCATTTATTGTACTTTTTGAAAATATTAATAAAACATGTCTAAGTTCCACCATTATTTATTTATTGTTAATTGAAACTAGGTATACAGTTAAGGGCCACCCTGTACATATTTTATGCATGTTTTTGGGTCTCCCACGACATAAATACTCACTGTTCGTAATAATAAAGCTTAATCTAACTGTTTGAATAAAAAAAAAACCGTATTATAATTAACGAGTAAGCGGTTCAACGCATAAATAATTTTAATTATTTTGTGGTTATTATTTAGATTTGAATTTAAATCGTGGTATTTCATTATTCTAACGCGCCGTTTAGATATTTCTGAGCTTTACGGTAAGGGAGACACAACTATATCTATGAGACCTATAGAAGTTGTTTCGAAAACCGAGCAAATTAACCTGAGGGGTTCACACCAGTAAAAATGTTCACAGGATGCATCGTTTATGATTTTGCCTTCACTCTGTAGAGAAGCTAAACAATACTATAAAGTTGCCATAATTAGAAAAAATATTGTATTAGGTACATACATATGAAATTGGTGTTTCGTACGGGCAAATTTGATCTCAAATATCTTCTCTTTGGTAAGGAATTTCAAATTCATATTTATACAGCTATTTACTCATGTATTTGTGTTTCGAAAATTATAATTCATTGTTTTTTCCTAAATTGTTTTTTTTTCTTTGCGTCACTTAGTTTACAAAATGGAAAACTTGAAATATCGCGTTATTTACGAGTACGAGTTCCACCGTGGTACCGGTGCTGCAGAAACGGCTGGAAGGATTAATGATGTGTATGGCGACGGTGCCGCAAAAGAAAACACATTGCGTTTTTGATTCCAACGTTTTCGTTCTGGAAATTTCGACCTGCAGAACAAGCCCCGTGGACGGCCGGAGATCAAAATCGATAATGAAGAATTGAAGGCTATTGTGGAAGCGGATCCATCGCAAACCACGTCCGAGTTAGCTGCAGGCTTTGGTGTTAGTGATAAAACTGTTTTAATCCACTTGAAGCAAATTGGGAAGGTGAAAAAGCTTGAAAGGTGGGTACCTCACGAATTGAGTGAAGCAAATCAACAAACGCGCGTTAGAACGCTAGACCACACACTGCACAAAAGACGGCTGCCAAATTAGAGGAGCTTGAATTGGACATCCACCGTACTCTCCGGACCTTGCCCCAACAGATTACCATTTTTTTCGAAATTTAGATAACTTCTTGCAAGGGAAAAAAATCAACTTCGATGGGGCAATCCAAACCGCCTTCAAAGATTTTATTGATTCCCGTCCGAATGGTTTTTTTTATTAAAGGGATCGATGAACTACCTATTGTTACATAACGACGGGCTCGAACCGCCTTGTTACGAACAGGTACAAATTAATAATCACAATGACACAACAACAATGGTTCAATTTAAATACTTACAGAAACCAAATTATAATACAAACCTCCGGCTAGCGTCCCTCAGGGATATCGTGTTTTCAGTTCGTTTGGGATTTGATTCAAAACGACTGTCGCTTTATTGTTAGTATAATTATAGATATAGGGTTTTAATAAATGAAAAGATCTCTTGTCGCTATTAAATAATTGGTGAATTTATTAATGACTCGACGCTTCTAGGAAAAGCTTTTAATCTCTTTGTGAACTCAAGGTTAATGATTCTAACATATAATAAAAGGGTTGAATGATAACACATAATTATATAAGTTTTACGTACGTTACACTGTCACGGGCAGCATCTGTGCAGAGGACCTGATCCGGGAACACCACTGAGTTGATTTAAATATCCAAATTTAACTATATTTTGAATTACGTGTCCCAAACAATTGTTGGAATCAAAAGGGCGGTCGGCAATATGCCAAAAACCGTCCCTCACCACAGTTAAACCCAGAAGAAGGCGCCAGGGCTCTCCGCCCCGTCGAAAGGGCTGCTCGGCCCCCTCCCGAAATCCGGGCCAATCAAAACGTTTCGCAAATGTTGCCAACTTTTAGCAACTGGTATAAAATATTTAGTACCTGATGACGGAAATAATCATACAGGGGTGGGAAGTTATAATTCAAGAAAGTACTTCATAACACATCCCCGAAAACACCAGCAAAAAACCGCCGTTGTAACGAAGGTTTTTTGAATCTAAACCCTTCAAAGAATTCCCTCAATAAACTTTACAAAAAAAAATCGTTCACATAGAGATTCAGCATTAAAAACCTAGGCAAAAAGTTGTACAGTTTACAATAAGTTATATAGTTTACAATACACATAAAGTATCAAATAGACAGCAAAATCAACATGTCGAAGTGGCCTGGCAGGAACTTCGTGACACGCAGTTTTCTAGGCAGCGCAAGTCAGTGTGTAATGTCCATCAGGGCGTCTAGAGGAATAGTCGGGATCCTCAGCAGAAGAGAAGTGTCAACATGAAATAAAATTACAAAATTATTAGAAAAGTACAAACACTTAGGCATCAAGGCACATAGAGCAAGCAAAATTATCTGATCAGTAGTTGTATAAGCAACAAGAGATCAAAGCGTAAGGTAACTAACTCCACATTAGATGTCGTGATGTATGCATTGGCGTATGTCGTAGAACACAAAGCACATTCAACCCCCTTTTAAAGAACAGGTAATGGCTCAGTGAAGTCAGTGTCCACTTTTTAACAGTACGGATCACTGGTTAACGACATATTAAAACAAAACAGATAATAAAACAGACAACATAAAATCAAAGTCCTTTAGTGACCCACATAGCGTCAGAAATCTTACAAGATTCTAACGTAGGTATAATTTAGGACACTAATTGGAACACCGCAGTGATCCCCCTTAAAATTAAACTGTCAGCAGAAACGGGTGGACTCCAAGATTTCTTTAGACACACATTAATAATACCTCAAATTGTCGTCAGAAACGGGCGGACTCCGAGATTTCTTTAGACACACATTAATAATACCTCAAATTGTCGTCAGAAACGGGCGGACTCCGAGATTTCTTTAGACACACATTAATAATACCTCAAATTGTCGTCAGAAACGGGCGGACTCCGAGATTTCTTTAGACACACATTAATAATACCTCAAATTGTCGTCAGAAACGGGCGGACTCCGAGATTTCTTTAGACACACATTAATAATACCTCAAATTGTCGTCAGAAACGGGCGGACTCCGAGATTTCTTTAGACACACATTAATAATACCTCAGATTATATCACATTCACTGTAATATAATTGTCGTCGATTTATTGCGTTTTAAGGCAATGTTTAAAGTTATTGTACCTAGTCAGCGCATTATAGTATTTTTTTAATGATGACAACAATGATAATAATGAAAGATATCATAAAATAGTATCGCTTTTCCACTTCATTTACGCGGGCTATGCCACGGGGCGCCATCTTGTTTTTTTTTTGTACGAGTTAAACAAGACAAACTCAAATCAAAATAACGAGGGTATCAATGACCCGCGTTACTCTCACCAGAGTACTGCAATGTTCATAATATTAGGTAATTGTTACCATAAAATACAATAAAAGTATTGTATGATATAGTTGAATAGTAAAAAATGTGAAGTGTTTTTATCAATCCGGTTAATTACTCCGAAAAGATATAATGTAGGTGTGTGTTTTTATCAATCCGGTTAATTAATCCGAAAAGATATAATGTAGGTGTGTGTGTACACACTATTTCAAAAGCGTCCCTTCAAAACAGTGCTGCGTGTTGAATGTATGTGTGGATGTGTGTAGTGTCAATTTCATAATACGTTGATTTCTCCGGGTCTTACAAAACCATGTGAATTTATTAATCAAAACACGGTTCACGTCGCTTAGCGCGAAACTTTACTCAAAACGAAAATTTTCTAATTGGTATGGGCCAACATTCTAGTTGAATTCCATCTTGCTCTTATTGTATCAACTTATCAAATACCTGTAAATTAGTTATCCTCCTTATCACCATTCTGAATAATAACATTCAGGTCCATTAATGCCTATTGATATCGTATGCAATCAATCTTCCCCGTTAGTTGAATAAATCTAGACACTTGTTATATCCTGAGAAAAATCTCGAAATCCAACGTAATAGATAATCGAACCCACATCTCTTCTCTGTAAAATAATTAATTAATAGTAATACCTATACATTAATATTAACAGATACCGATTATATTCATCTATAAAAAAAATAGCTATCGTACTTCCGTTTTCATAGACTTCGTTGTCGTATCAATTTGAGGTTGCGGGCATGGGTACCGCTGCCCCTGAACTATATATTGTATAACCAGCGCCTCAGTTATAAATAATCCTGTTAAGAGATTCGCCATGTTTGGTATCGCTTTATTCGCTACAAGTGCCCGAGTCCATGGGATAAGGTCGGACTGGGTCTAGACTACCTGCCGCATGGCAGGACGGATCGCGAGGAACCGCAATTTGGAGAGAGGAATTCCTATGCCTATCACTCCTGGACGCTGACCACCATATTTCGATCAGCCCTTCATACCTCTTTCCTTCCTCTCCTTCCTTTCCTTAAAAAGACCCTCCACGTAGCATCCCCTAAGATGACATAAGTACTAAAGGAAATTATTTTCCTCAGTGTCTCCGGTGTGAAGCTTATTTTACTAAACATATTTATCTAATCGTTAATAGGTTTCTACTCTTCGTTAGAGAGATCGGCATGGATACGGAGATATATAATTTCGCAAGGAATCGAACCCGCGACGAAGTAAGGTGATTACGTCGGTGTGTTATGCATTATAATTATTCCAGATTCGAACTGGTAGGTATTTATATCCTATAAGGAAGGCAGTATCATTGAACACTAAAAATTATATCTCACTGGCAAATCAATTCGAGAATTGAACTCGATTAAATTTTATTGCTGTCGTTATTTTAACTGTTAAAAATCTGTTTTTAATAGGTAAATATTATTTTACCATTCTAAATCATCGGCTCTTTTCAACGAAGACAACGCTAACATATGGTCTCAATACACTCTGAGACTGGTCAATTTCTGTTTTTAAACTAATGGCCGTTATTCTAAAAATAATCGCATCTATTTGCCACTATTTCATAAAGGAAGTTAATATCGTTAAATACCTACTAAAAATATCTTCACGCTGCACAGACTACGTAGGTACTTTCCGATATTTGAAACAAATTCTTTGCCTATGAAAAAAAGGTTTATGCCTAACAGTGCATTTTTCAGCCCTTCAGACTATGGTCTTATTGAGCTATTGTCTCCAAAGGAACCCAACATAACCATTGTCCATCGGCCGACTTGTCAAGAAATATTCCCGAAAGTGCATTTGTCAAGACAATAGATCTCGCCCGGTGCTCGGTCGTAAAAATGACCCCGTCGACCCTACGAATATACCTGCTTTCGACCGTTTACCGAGGTTGACGGCTTTTTGTAGGATTTTTAACTAGAACGTCTTGATATTATTCAAAATGTGTTTAAAATATATTTAAACGTCGATCAAATTTAAATCTTAGGTCACACAATTTATTGGCGTATGCGAGCTGCATTTACTAAAGAAAATTTGTTAAAGAACTAACTAACCAATAACCACCACGCCGTTTTTTGCAGAAGTTCACAATATGCAGTCATCAAATATGTCTAAAGCCATTTCAAGCATATTTAAACTTTAGGTTATTTAAAACCAAAATAAATGACGTTCAAATAAATGACGTCGCAGCAACGCCAAGTCAATAATATTATTTCACTCACGAATCGCTGACTAAAATATCTTAGACCTTAAATAGCTTTGGTATTATCTAATTCTGAGGTTTCAGTAACATTTTTGTTTCTAAAATCGCGTAAAACAAAACGAAGCTTTTCAACATACGGCGCGTGTGATTTATTTAACGGTCAAAACACGTGCTGGTTTTTAAATTCGGAGTTGCGACCGACAAAATGGCGACGTTCGAAAACACACGTGAACTTTTTTGAAAATAGTCCTCGAACACTTGTGAGATGCTGGCTTTGCTTTATTGGCGTTTGAAAACACGTGGATCAAAATGGACGCTAATAGTTTAAAATGTCGCTGTTTCCAAAAAACGACGCGTTTCTAACACCAAACGCGTGGATCAATTTCTCGCAGACCAAACATAAACGCGAAGCACATGATTCGATTGTTAAACACGTGTGGATTGTCACGCGGTGACTTCGATTAATTTTTAAAAGGCTACCAGCGGTCTAAAAAACGTGCTGTTTTCAAAATGGCGGCCTTTGAAAAATGTGTAGACGCGGCCTTCAAGATAACGGCATTTAAAACGCGGGGGTTTTAACACAATTCAAAATCACTTATTTACCTATACATTTAAATGGGAAAAATGATTATTATATACATACATATTTTATAGTACATACATCACGAAAAATAGCGTGGAGTTATGAAAAAAAATCAAAGAAAGCGACAATTCATAATGAACCAAATCTAGCCCCGAGTTGGAAGCGACAGTGTTACATAACGACGGGCTCGAACCGCCTTGTTACGAACAGGTACAAATTAATAATCACAATGACACAACAACAATGGTTCAATTTAAATACTTACAGAAACTAAATTATAATACAAACCTCCGGCTAGCGTCCCTCAGGGATATCGTGTTTTCAGTTCGTTTGGGATTTGATTCAAAACGACTGTCGCTTTATTGTTAGTATAATTATAGATATAGGGTTTTAATAAATGAAAAGATCTCTTGTCGCTTTTAAATAATTGGTGAATTTATTAATGACTCGACGCTTCTAGGAAAAGCTTTTAATCTCTTTGTGAACTCAAGGTTAATGATTCTAACATATAATAAAAGGGTTGAATGATAACACATAATTATATAAGTTTTACGTACGTTACACTGTCACGGGCAGCATCTGGGCAGAGGACCTGATCCGGGAACACAACTGAGTTGATTTAAATATCCAAATTTAACTATATTTTGAATTACGTGTCCCAAACAATTGTTGGAATCAAAAGGGCGGTCGGCAATATGCCAAGAACCGTCCCTCACCACAGTTAAACCCAGAAGAAGGCGCCAGGGCTCTCCGCCCCGTCGAAAGGGCTGCTCGGCCCCCTCCCGAAATCCGGGCCAATCAAAACGTTTCGCAAATGTTGCCAACTTTTGGCAACTGGTATAAAATATTTAGTACCTGATGACGGAAATAATCATACAGGGGTGGGAAGTTATAATTCAAGAAAGTACTTCATAACACTATGAGATGGCAAAAGTGCATAGATAGCAATGGTACATACTTTGATTAAATAAATAAATTATATTAAAAATCGACTTAATGTTACTCCCTTACAAAACGCCAATTTCATATGTAAGGACCTAATATTTACAATAAAGATTAGTAGGAGAAATAAAACATAAAGCATTCTATATTTTAAAACAGTATGAGAAGAATGGAGGATAAAATAAAAATCATTATTTCTATTAACATAACCATTCTCCATGTTATTGTATTAGCAGATGACTGATTTTCTTTTAAAAATTTACGGGACTGTTTTATACAAGGTGTCCGGAAACTCGTAGTACAAGCGGGAAACTGTAGAATCCACATCACATTTGGAGTCGATTTTGTGGTTTAACTTTTTTTGATTTGAGCTTTCGTTTTCGAGTAAATTGGGTCCGAAGTTGGAATTTTTTTGGTTAAATTTGAAAAAAAATGTTCACTAGGGGGTTGATTTCAGCTGTGTAATGTCTTATAAAATGCAACGAAGGGTAAACCGGGCTCAAAAATTTTTTTAAGCCTTTAGTTGCCGAAAAAATGGAAAAATAGAAAAAAAATAATATTAAAATCGAAATGCTTAGAACGAAAAAAATAAGTTTTTTGGGTTCTCTACGTGATGTAGATTCACCAGTTTCCCGCTTGTACTACGAGTTTCCGGACACGTTGTATATTTAAAGTTATCAGCATTATACGAACGAAACATTCGAGACAGTGAATTAAAGTTAGCATTATTGTTATTACATTATTCTGGTTGGAGTGTATTATGACTCCAAATTATGTCTTTTAGAAACTTTAGTATAAATATGCTAAGACCATGAGAGGTTTCAAGTTTATAGTGAATAATTTTATGTAAACATAAACATATTAAGTCAGAGATATTATAATTAACTAGTAATTAATGTAGGTTGGATTAACATCTAATTGTTGTTACTGTAGCCAGCACTAATACTAAATAAATTGCTAAAAAATGATTACTTATCATCCTTTTTACAATTTACACTTATTTTAATAGCCATATATTTGAAGGGTTAAAATATGGCCGTTGGGGAACTAAGTAAATTTCTGTATTAGTTTGGTAAATATTCATTGTAAAATTCACGAATTGAAGTAGGCAGTGTTTGATTCAGCTTGGATGATTTATGAAAAATATGGATGAAAATTTAAAAATAACACCAACCGGCTACATTTTTAAATATTTCATTTTGATATTTTCTGCGTAAAGCTGCACCATTTTAGTATGAAGGAAACTTTTTTATGTCAGAAGGAAGTTTCTTCCTTTGGTATTCAATGCATTAGATGAGCACACAGCTGAAGTATGATTTTTATTTTCTTATTTGAGATAATATTTTTTTTTCTTCACAGCATTTAGTAGACTGGTTACCTTACAACCTACTCTAAAAGAAAACGATAAAAAAGCAATTCCAGCAGCACGGTAACACACGAAACAGCGCGCGTATCATGTGATCCCGTCGCGACGTGTAAGAGTGACATTAGTGGCGACGTGTGTTTGACTAATATATTTTTTGTTTTTAATAGAAAAAAAAATCATCGAACAGTAAAATGACATCCACTTTTTTTACTCCAAATATGCTTAGAATCGCTGGTTAATTCTTCGGGTACGTGCTGTAAATGATGTTATACTATTGTTGAACTGCCCCATACATGGGACATAAGTCCTGGGTTTGAGTCCCGGATGTGACCAATCTTTTTTGATTTTTCTGTTTCACAATTTCGATGGAGTTTTGCTAATATTGTCTTCATTTGAAAAAAAAATGTATTTTTTAATTTCACTGAATCCTCTGTAATCTAATACATTGGTTGCAAAGAAATATATTCCAGAACGTTCTAACCACTAACCACCAACCACTAGACTATTTGGAAGAGGTGCCATACATCGTGCGGCGAGCGGTAGTTAGAATTCAGCTCAGAGCAGCTTTTTAAGTGGATTTTAGAGCATACTCCAGGTGAGCATACCTACCGAAACTTATGCTTTGACTCAAAGAAACTATGTTTTTAGGTTTTAGTGTAAATGTCAAATATGTAATTTCTTCCACACTGCTTACCGACTGTAGAAAAACGCCTAGAATATTTCTTTGAAACATTAAATGAACGTCGCGGCTCGTGATAGAAATGACACAATTTTTTAATACCATACTAGCGAGTACCCAGCGTAGGTTGCATTTCTGCGCAATTAAAGAAGTTGTTTCTCCCTGAGTGCCCTTTCCGCGAATCCCCCTTTTCCCCGTTTCCCTTTCCCCTCCAGAATTCCCCTCCCCAACCCCTTCCCTCCCGAACTACATGAAATACACATATTTTAAAATAACTCGCGCACCACCTATTGTAAAAAATTATAGATATTTCGAAAGGTCATACATAAACATTATTTTTTATTTATTTTTATTAATTTTGATAAATTTATTTAATCACTTCTTCTAATAGTGCAAAATTATTTTGTGGTAACATTTTAAATTCAAATTAATAGATAACTTTGTATTAACCACTTAATTATATGCAAATTTAAATATTATTAATAATCAAAAATATTGTTTTTAAATGACTCATTATTAAATCTATTCCCCTTTTAAATTTTTAATTGTTCTATATTGCCCCTCGTTTCCTACACATTATTTTCTTTCAAATTTTATTATTGTTTATGTCTGTTATTTTTCTCTATTACCTATGTATGTCTATTTTTAAATTTCTTCTGTCAAAACCCTGAAGAAGTCAGCTTTGCTGACGAAACATGTCGGTTTTTGTAAATAATTAAGTGGTTAATACAAAGTTATCTATTAATTTAAATTTATTAAAGTTTCCACATAATATTTCAATCACTCTCAAATAAAGCAGCTGCATGTGTTTAGGAGAGGACAACTAAATATTTTTACATTTAAATATTATTTAAAAAAAAACTATTAGTAATTTTATGATAAATTACAATAAAAGTAATAAAAAGATAGGTAAGTTATAAATGATACAAAAACATAAATCTAAACAATAAGAAAAGTAATAAGATGGTACCAGAATATTTCAATTTTTTAAATTTTTTATTGTTGTCGTAGTTTTCTTCCGATCGTGGGTCTAGGGTTAATTTATGGAATAATTTTATACCCTAAAATGTAGAGTATAGTGATGATGTGCTGTTGTAATTCGTACTAATGGTATGGTTAGTGTAACAGACGTCTCTTGAAGCATTTGCCAGATCTTGTTTACGTGAAAAATCATAGCTGGTCGCCACACGTGTTCCTTAAAAATATTAATTGCCTACCACCTGTTCAGAGAAGAGTAAACAAAATATTGACAAGTCAATTCTTGCGAAATGTTACATGAAAAACTGCAAGTGTTATTTAAAAACCAAAATACCTCGCATTATCACAAACAACAGGTGTGAAATGAGGTCAACCCATGCAAGAAAAACACTTCGTGTCTAAACTAGTTTTGTTTACGTGAAAAATCACAGCTGGCCGCCGCACGTATTATTCAAGAACTAAGCACATAGCAACCAAAACGCCTTACATTATTATTATTGATGATAAATCCTGCATTTTAAGCAGGTGCGTTCATCCACCTAGAGAAATCAGGTCAACTCAGGCAAGAAAACAATACGCATGTCCAAACAAGTTTGTTATTCAACGAAACTTACACCTGCGGTCATCCAGATAAACAACAGGTGGCGAAATGAATAACATGTTTACTTTTTCCTTTATCACAGATGTACACTAAAATTAGTATAAAAACCGTCTGAAAAATAAATATTCAATCATTATCCAAGAAACTTCTGAGTTATTATTATCTCCCGAAACCGAAGTGACGATCGGAGTCCAGCGCCCTTATTGTTTACAGTATTTGTATGGAACAGAAAAGTGGTCTCATACAAATTGGTCCTTTTCGAGCCAGGATCCCACGTCATCAAATCTTTCTCAATGGAGATGGCATCACACGCAGCGGCCGTAAAATCTTGGCTTCAACCGAGACATCACGGCCCTGCCTCGCAAACTCAGATGCATCTATACCTACCACCGATCCAGATGCTACCTTAAGCCTATCCTCCACCATCAAAGATCTACAGGAGGCTGATAAAGATGACAACAAACTGAGCAGCAACGATATATGGAGCTTCTACACATACAGCAATGAAACATGCAGCTAACAGACGTCTAGCAACAAATTGACAGTAACGAGATACGCAGCTTCCACATATGTAGCAACGAGATATGCAGCTTCCACATATGGAGCAACGAGACAAGCAGCCACAAACTGGGCAGCAACGAGATATGCAGCTACCACACATGCCGCAACGAGATATGCAACAACACACTAAGCAGCTCACAGAAATGCAGCAGCGAACCCAGCCGCAACGAGATATGCTGCTACCAGACATGCAGCAACGAAACCAGCACCAACGTGATATGCAGCAACAAACTGAGCAGCAACAATATATGCAACAAAACACTGAGCAGCTCACAGACATGCATCAACGAACCCAGCAGCAATGAGATATGCAGCTACCACATATACCGCAACAAGATATGCAGCAACAAACTGAGCAGCAACAAGATATGCAGCTAACAGACATGCAACAACGAACCCAGCAGCAACGAGATATGCAGCTACCACATATACCGCAACGAGATATGCAACAAAACACTGAGCAGCTCACAGACATGCATCAACGAACCCAGCAGCAACGAGATATGCAGCTACCACATATACCGCAACGAGGTATGCAGCAACAAACTGAGCAGCAACGAGATATGCAGCTAACAGACATGCAGCAACGAACCCAGCAGCAACAAGATATGCAGCTTCCATACATGCAGCAAGGAGACATGCAGCAATAAACTGAGCAGCAACGAGATATGCAGCAACAAACTGAGCAGCAACGAGATATGCAGCTACCACATGCAGCAACGAGAAATGCAACAACAAACTGAGCAGCACCGAGATATGCAGCTAACAGACATGCAGCAACAAACCCAGCAGCAACAAGATATGCAGCTTCCACACATGCAGTAAGGAGACATGCAGCAATAAACTGAGCAGCAACGAGATATGCAGCAACAAACTGAGCAGCAACGAGATATGCAGCTACCACATATACCGCAACAAGATATGCAGCAACAAACTGAGCAGCAACAAGATATGCAGCTAACAGACATGCAACAACGAACCCAGCAGCAATGAGATATGCAGCTACCACATATACCGCAACGAGATATGCAACAAAACACTGAGCAGCTCACAGACATGCATCAACGAACCCAGCAGCAACGAGATATGCAGCTACCACATATACCGCAACGAGGTATGCAGCAACAAACTGAGCAGCAACGAGATATGCAGCTAACAGACATGCAGCAACGAACCCAGCAGCAACAAGATATGCAGCTTCCATACATGCAGCAAGGAGACATGCAGCAATAAACTGAGCAGCAACGAGATATGCAGCAACAAACTGAGCAGCAACGAGATATGCAGCTACCACATGCAGCAACGAGAAATGCAACAACAAACTGAGCAGCACCGAGATATGCAGCTAACAGACATGCAGCAACGAACCCAGCAGCAACAAGATATGCAGCTTCCACACATGCAGTAAGGAGACATGCAGCAATAAACTGAGCAGCAACGAGATATGCAGCAACAAACTGAGCAGCAACGAGATATGCAGCTACCACATATACCGCAACAAGATATGCAGCAACAAACTGAGCAGCAACAAGATATGCAGCTAACAGACATGCAACAACGAACCCAGCAGCAACGAGATATGCAGCTACCACATATACCGCAACGAGATATGCAACAAAACACTGAGCAGCTCACAGACATGCGTCAACGAACCCAGCAGCAACGAGATATGCAGCTACCACATATACCGCAACGAGGTATGCAGCAACAAACTGAGCAGCAACGAGATATGCAGCTAACAGACATGCAGCAACGAACCCAGCAGCAACAAGATATGCAGCTTCCATACATGCAGCAATAAACTGAGCAGCAACGAGATATGCAGCAACAAACTGAGCAGCAACGAGATATGCAGCTACCACATGCAGCAACGAGAAATGCAACAACAAACTGAGCAGCACCGAGATATGCAGCTACCAGATATGCGGCAACAAACCCAACAGCAACAAGATATACAGCTTCCACACATGCAACAATGAGACATGCAGCTAATAGACGTCTAGCAACGAGATATGCAGCTACCACATGCAGCAACGAGAAATGCAACAACAAACTGAGCAGCAACGGGATATGCAGCTACCAGATATGCGGCAATGAACCCAACAGCAACAAGATATACAGCTTCCACACATGCAGCAACGAACCCAGCCGCAACGAGATATGCAGCTACCAGACATGCAGCAACGAGTCATGCAGCAACAAGCTGAGCAGCAAAAATATATGCAGCTACCACATGCAGCAACGAGAAATGCAACAACAAACTGAGCAGCAACGAGATATGCAGCTACCAGATATGCGGCAACGAACCCAACAGCAACAAGATATACAGCTTCTACACATGCAGCAACGAGACATGCAGCTAATAGACGTCTAGCAACAAATTGGCAGCAACGAGATATGCAGTTTTCATATACGGAGCAACGAGACATGCAGCAACAAACTGATCAGCGACGAGATATGCAGAAACAGACATGCAGCAACAAGATATGCAGCAAAGAACCCAGCAGCAACGAGATATGCAGCTACGGCATGCAGCAACGATAAATGCAGCAACAAACTGAGCATTAACGAGATATTCAGCCACCAGATATGCAGCAACGAACCCAGCAGCAACAAGATATGCAGCTTCCACAAATGCAACAATGAGACATGCCCCAATAAACTGAGCAGCAACAAAATATACAGCTACCACTCATGCAACAGCGATATATGCAGCTACCAGATATGCAGTAATCCGCATATATGGATACTCGATACCCTGTGGCAGCCAGCCAGAGAATTCCGAGCTTGCAGCAATCGGCCCGACCCTAAATGCTAGTCCCGGATATACTGAAAACCAAGACCGTACTCACACTGGATGAACACATCGAAACATAGATCCACTGGCCTAGATCACCTCCGCGATAGTAGAATCACTCCACATTGCCAGAAGCAAGCCCTATCAGAGAGTACAACAGCTGGCCTGACACGCAAAGCAGATTGCTGACCCATTCGAGGCCCTGCGCGCTGCAACTCCACACCAAGCTGATCACCAACCTGCCTGAATTTGCAGTCCCATACGAGCCTGAGCCGCGTCCTGCCATCCCATTTTTCATGATAAGTTATTCCTTTGTATTGTTTATCCTAGTAATGGCACCAACTAGCCCGCCTCCCAACTTGTTTGTGACAAGATACGCAACTCAAGTAATGGCAGCAAATAGCCCGCCTCCCAACTTGTTTGCGACAAGATACGCAACTCAAGTAATGGCACCAACTAGCCCGTCTCCCAACTTGTTTGTGACGAGATACACAATTCAAGTAAAGGCACCAAACTAGCCCGCCACCCAACTTGTTTGTGACAAGATATGCAACTCAAGTAATGGCAGCAAATAGCCCGCCTCCCAACTTGTTTGCGACAAGATACGCAACTCAAGTAATGGCACCAACTAGCCGGCCTCCCAACTTGTTTGTGACGAGATACACAATTCAAGTAAAGGCACCAAACTAGCCCGCCTCCCAACTTGTTTGTGACAAGATACGCAACTCAAGTAATGGCAGCAAATAGCCCGCCTCCCAACTTGTTTGCGACAAGATACGCAACTCAAGTAATGGCACCAACTAGCCCGTCTCCCAACTTGTTTGTGACGAGATACACAATTCAAGTAAAGGCACCAAACTAGCCCGCCACCCAACTTGTTTGTGACAAGATACGCAACTCAAGTAATGGCAGCAAATAGCCCGCCTCCCAACTTGTTTGCGACAAGATACGCAACTCAAGTAATGGCACCAACTAGCCGGCCTCCCAACTTGTTTGTGACGAGATACACAATTCAAGTAAAGGCACCAAACTAGCCCGCCTCCCAACTTGTTTGTGACAAGATACGCAACTCAAGTAATGGCAGCAAATAGCCCACCTCCCAACTTGTTTGCGACAAGATACGCAACTCAAGTAATGGCACCAACTAGCCCGCCTCCCAACTTGTTGCGACAAGATACGCAACTCAAGTAATGGCACCAACTAGCCCGCCTCCCAACTTGTTTGTGACAAGATACGCAACTCAAGTAATGGCAGCAAATAGCCCGCCTCCCAACTTGTTTGCGACGAGATACGTAACTCAAGTAATGGCACCAACTAGCCCGCCTACTAACTTGTTTGCGACAAGATACGCAACTCAAGTAATGGCATCAACTAGTCCGCCTCCCAACAAGTTTGCAACAAGATACGCTACTCAACCGAAGGCCAGCAAGGCTAATTCCATCTTCGTATTTCAATTCCAGCAGTGCCACTACCAGAATAGTGGTGCTCCTCATCACCGCAGCCAAGGCGAGCAAGCCCTGCCCCCAGCAGTGCCACTGCCAGAATAGCGGTGCTCCTCATCACCGCAGCCAAGGCGGGCAAGCCCTCCCCAGCAGTACCACTGCCAGAACAACGGTGGTCCTCATCGGAGCAGCCAAGGCAAGCAAGTCCTTCCAGAACATCGGTACTCTCCAATGTCTCCTCAGACGGGAGGAGCCTGTTTCCACATTAAAAGGGACAAAATTTCATGGAACTGACTCCGAGATGAAAACGCTCTAGTGGCACTAAAGCCACGAGATAGACGCGCAATTCTCTAGCAATGCCGTGCATCAATTGGCTTTGCCAACCACCAATAAAACCTCACAGTCTAGGAAAGGTTAATGAAGAGGCAATACGACCCACGAAGAGGAGATCAACCCGGCTTTATTTCCTGCCTTGCGATTCGGCCCAAAATACTACTTGAAGCCGTGTGGCACTCGAACGTGAGCTGTGACAAACCCATTGCCCCTAAACATATCCAGAAGTGGACAAATTGGATGAACCTGCAAAAAAACATACACAATCACCATCCCAAGACGCTGCCTCAATTACATGCCGCACTCATCTCAGCGAGACTCGCCCGAACCATGTAAAAGGAAAGCCATGCCCTGATAACCCAAACCCATTTCTGGACAGATTCAACAACCGTATTGTGTTTGCTGCGCACCGATCCACACATTTACTCCACCTTTGTGGCAAACAGACTGGGCAAAATAGATGAGATGACCAACATATAAGACTGAAGGTGGGTGTCAACTAAGCCAAACCCCGCCAACCTTGGTATATGGGATCCAAACACCCAACGAACGATCACTAAAAGTGAGGCCCCACTACATCAGTCTTATGTCAACCCCTAATGGGAGCATTGCCGCTAAATCGACTGATACACCACACTCGCCCTTTTACACACTGCGGGCTAGACTATTTCGGACCCATAGCTATCACAGTTGGCAGACATCAAGAAAACGCTAAGCCGCTATCTTTACTTGCTTCTCTAACCGCTGACTCTGCTATTATGGCCATACAACGAACGACAGCACGAAGGGGACAGCCCGTAAACATGCACTCAGACAACGGGACTAATTTCAATGGAGCCGAAGCCGAGATGAGAAACGCCTTGAGGTCACTAAGTCAAGACCTTAAAATGCTTGATGCCATGACCATCCAGGGCATCGAATGAAGATTTATACCACTAATGACGGCGCACATGGGAGGAGTATGGAAAAGACTGGTGCGGTCGGTGAAACGGGCACTGAACGCCACGCTCAAAGAACGAGCACCTAAAGAGGAAACTCTTCTGACTACCTTAATCGAAGCTGAATTCGCAGTGAACATCAGACCACTAACCCATGTAACAATGGATCCTGCACTACCTCGAAATCACAAGCCTCGCGGCCGCGTCATCGAGACGATAACCGCAGCCGACGGACAAGTCAGAACTCTTCGAATCCAGAATGGTTCCGGTGTGTACCTAGGACCAGCCGTCCAAATCGCCGTCAGCTTACCAGCTCCTACACATGCTGAGTCATCTTCCCCTCTTCTCCACAAGGACACATAAAGATACCTGCATCAAGAGTGCGTCCGACGGATTAGCTTGGTGCAATCAACGTATTGCACCGGGAGGAGAATGTAACAGACGTCTCTTGAAGCATTTGCCAGATCTTGTTTACGTGAAAAATCATAGCTGGTCGCCACACGTGTTCCTTAAAAATATTAATTGCCTACCACCTGTTCAGAGAAGAGTAAACAAAATATTGACAAGTCAATTCTTGCGAAATGTTACATGAAAAACTGCAAGTGTTATTTAAAAACCAAAATACCTCGCATTATCACA
Organism: Limnephilus marmoratus; assembly: GCA_917880885.1. NCBI lineage: Eukaryota > Metazoa > Arthropoda > Insecta > Trichoptera > Limnephilidae > Limnephilus > Limnephilus marmoratus. Next base: position 17,525,937 of record OU862921.1, on the reverse strand, counting down.
AACAACAGGTGTGAAATGAGGTCAACCCATGCAAGAAAAACACTTCGTGTCTAAACTAGTTTTGTTTACGTGAAAAATCACAGCTGGCCGCCGCACGTATTATTCAAGAACTAAGCACTTAGCAACCAAAACGCCTTACATTATTATTATTGATGATAAATCCTGCATTTTAAGCAGGTGCGTTCATCCACCTAGAGAAATCAGGTCAACTCAGGCAAGAAAACAATACGCATGTCCAAACAAGTTTGTTATTCAACGAAACTTACACCTGCGGTCATCCAGATAAACAACAGGTGGCGAAATGAATAACATGTTTACTTTTTCCTTTAACACAGATGTACACTAAAATTAGTATAAAAACCGTCTGAAAAATAAATATTCAATCATTATCCAAGAAACTTCTGAGTTATTATTATCTCCCGAAACCGAAGTGACGATCGGAGTCCAGCGCCCTTATTGTTTACAGTATTTGTATGGAACAGAAAAGTGGTCTCATACAGTTAGTCTTCTAACAGATGTAATTCTTTTGCTAATATTTAATTGGGATTAATTATTTTTAGTAAAGAAATCTTTATGTAGTTGTAGTAGTGCAATTTTGTCATAAATTTTTGTAAGTTGGCGTTATGTTAAAAGAAACCTTCACGGGCGTGCGCACAATAAATCATCAAAGTTTCATCGCAATCGAAAGTTTAAGGAACAAACAAAGATTTTTATATATTTTATTTTTGTGTTATTTCATCCGTCATGCCAGGGATGTCCCGGTATTATGGCGGGTGAATGACAGATTGGAATTTTTCATAATATGGTTGATAAATTAATTTACATGTTATTAAATTATACAACTTAAATCATAAGTTATTATATTATACAAATTAAATAACATTACAATTATTATTTATTATTTTATAGAGTAATAATATTATAAGTGACCGACCGAAGGTTCGGTTTCGGCAAGTTTCGGCATCAGTTTCGGTTTTATGAATTTCTTTTTAGAAACCGAAACCGAAACTTTTTTAGACATGTCAAAAATCTATTGTTTATTGTTATTTGGCGTATTTTTTACATTTTTTAATATATTTAATACGTGTTAAAGTAAATAAATAAAAAAAAACAATAATTGAAGTATGTGGAAAAACATTTTTTTATATTACTTCTATAAAACAAACAAAATTTATAAAAAATAACAAAATATGTAAACTACTTCTTGGAACAAAAATTTGTCAATTTGTCAATAATCAACACTTTATTTTTATTGCGTTAAAATCACAAAGAAAAAATATGTTTTTCACATACTTCAATTATTATTTTTAATTTATTTAATTATTATAGTTAGTGTTATTTATCCTAATAAGTGTAAAAAATAAGCCAAATAACAGTAAACAATCGATTATTAACATGGCTTACAAAGTTTCGGTTTCGGCTAAAATTGAGACGGACCCAGAAGATTCGGGTTCGGTTTCGGTTTCGGTGGAAAGTCGTGTTTCGGTCGGACACAAAATATTTTATTTTCTTTATTTTTAACTTTTTAAATAAAACACCAAATTGTAATATTTAATTAAATGAAGACAATATTAGCAAGACTCACAGAAACTTTCGGTCGGATACTAAATATTTTGTTTTCTTTATTTTTAACGTTTTAAGTAAAACATCAAATTGTAATATTTAATTAAATAAAGACAATATTAGCAAGACTCGTAGAAAAATCAGAAAAAGATATTGTCACCTCTGGGACTCAAACCCAGGATCTTATGCTTACATGGAAGGTCCTGGGTTCGAGCCCCAGAGGTGTCAAAATCTTTTTATGATTTTTCTGTCTCCAGATTTTCGAATTTCTTTAGCATCTACTGACAACGCGATCTACTGACAACGCCATTACCCAACTTTTATAACCAACGCCATCTGTTATTTTGCATACATCTCAAATCCACACTGCCCGCTTGCCAGCCCGCAGCCCGCTTCCCGCTTGCCAGCCCGTTCCCTTTTTATTATCATCCCTATTTCAATCAATTTACACAAAACCTTGACAACCTTCCTCACGAATCACTCTATCTCTTGGTGAAAACCGCTTGAAAATCCGTTGCGTAAGTTAAAAGATCTAAGCATTCATACAGCAGTAGCGACTTTGCTTTATACTATGTAATAGATAACAAAAACAAACTCAAAATGTAACACATAATTATTCATTTCTAAAAAATGTTATCTTTTTTCTCGTGATGGTTTTATACTTAAATGGAGATGATCATAATCAAATGTGAGAAAATTTCATTAGTGAAAATCCACTTTTCAAGAAAATCCCTTTAATGAAACAGTGCCATTCACAATTTACATCACCAAACGTCTCTGGGTTAACCTTTCAAATGGAAAAAGTAGCGCCGGGCGGTGAGGGGTCTCTGATTCCGCAACTTTTCATCCCGTGACAAAATAACTCCCGACAAAATATTCTAAAGACAAAACATCCTCCGACAAAATATCCTACGGACAAAACATCCAAAAAATAATTACTAAAACCTAACCTTACCTAACCTAACCTAACCTAACCTAACAACAAAAATGGGACAAAAATAATACAGACAACCTGTAAAGACAACAAATTATTGTTCAAAAACAGTAACTAACTAACCGTTCAAAAATAGTAACAAACATCACGCCGTTTCCTCGCAGGGGTAGGCAGAAAACAACTCGATCTTGGCACACACTCCTTGCCTCGTTCACATTCATACATCGTCTATACATGCTCTTCTATTATTCCGACTCTTCACATGGCCCGACTCAAGTATCTGATTCACTTGGTCGTGCCATGTCTTCCTCGGGCATCCCCGACTTCTTATACCATTCAAATTTTACGTCATATATTCTCCTTACACTCCTTTCCTCGTTCATTCGCTCTACATGCCCAAACCATCTGAGCGTCCCTTTCTTAATCTTACTCATTACGCTTACATCAGCCATGCATTCTGCGCGGATCTCCACATTTCTCACACGATCGTACGTGGTTTTACCACACATATGCCTTAGGGATCTCATTTTTACAGCATTCAGTCTACTTTCCTTCTGCTAGTCCCATGCCTCACTGCCATACATCAGGGTAGGTACCAGCACTCCATTATGGACGGCTAACTTCGCTTCTTTGGACAGTTTTTGGTTGGCGCCAACGGCGTTCAGTCCTCCATTAATGGAGTTGCCTGCATTTACCCTTCTTTCGATATCTCTATCAGCCTTCCCATCTATAATAAAATGTAAAATAAGGTTAGGTTAGGTTAAGTTTTAGTAGATATTTCTCCTTAGGATATTATGTCGAGGGATATTTTGTCGGAGGATATTGTGTCAGGGATATTTTGTCGCGGGATGAAAACGCGAGGTACTATGGCTGCTACGCCACTGATGACATAATGCTAATTAAAATATTTTTCAGGCTGCGTACTGCGAACAGTGCGTATTGCGTACTGCCAACAGAAGGCCTGATAAGTGGATTCCATATTTATGACTTAACTAAATACGCTTTAATTCCAGCGGAGTTCTAAAAGATTTTAAGGATTGAGGCGGGCGTTTCAGAAAAGGTAACTTGTTCAGTTTTTATCACAAATTTTTAGAATTACAAAAAATATCATTATAAAGGTTTTTACCTAATTTTATATCACTATAATTATACGATTTTTCTTCAAGTAGTTTGCGGTTAGAAATGTAGCGGTTTTAATGGTTTTTCATGCCAATAACACTTGACTTCAGGGAGGTCCGTATTTCGAAAACTTTTTTATTTCTACCTATTTCTACAGATAGCGACATACGAAAAAAATTATGTAAAGTCGTTTTTCTCAGATAGTTTGTAATCTCTTAAAGATATATTATCACTTAAATATTTTCAAATCATGTTAACGGCTCCTACACTCAGCGCCGTTCCGCGCTGCATGGACAGCCAATGACATTGACGTACCTGACGCCAGTGATATTTGGTCACTCCAGCGCATTTGAATGTTAAAAAACTGTGCATGGTCGTGTGAGAAATGTGGAATTTGCAAAGAATGCAAGGTTGATGTAAGCGTAATAAGTAAGATTAAGAAAGGGACGCTTAGATGGTTTGGGTACGTAGAGCGAATGAAGGAGTGTGAGGAGAATATAAGACGCAAATGTGAATGGTAGAAGAAGTCGGGGACACCTGAGGAAAACACGGCACGATAAAGTTAGTCAGATGCTTGAGTTGGGCCATGTCAAGAGTCACAATAACAGAAGAGTATGTATGAGTGTGAATGAGGCAAGGAGTGTGTGTCAAGACCGAGTTGTTTGGTGATTCCTCCTTTCTGCCTACTCCTACGGGGAAACGGTGTGGTGGTTAGTTAGTTAGTGCCTCATTTTTATAAAGCATGAAAACATGAACACTTGGAGCTCGCGAAAGAAAGCAGATGGATGATATCGAAATGTTGTATTGGAGAAAGAGGCTCCATGGTCAGCAGATGCATATATGTGTCAATCATGGAAGAGCTAGAAGATAATTTATACACGTTACTCACCAAACTGAGAATTTCAACATGGAGAAACTCATAGTCACTAGCAAAGTGGAAGAAAGGAGAGGCAGGGGAAGATCGCTAATGCGCTGGAGTGACCAAATATCACAGGAGTCTGGTACGTCAATATCCTTGGCTGTCCATGCAGTGCAGGATGGCATAGAGTGAAGGAGCCCTGTCCACCGTGGAATTTGTAGTAAGGGTCACGAGCCTCATTAATGAGGAATAGACTTAAGAAGAAGTGCACACTTCGATAGTGGTTCGAATCCCACAGTAGTTCTTCGATACGAGCAAAGATTCTATTTATTCTGATTTATTTCTACATCTTTTAATTTTGATTTCTACACAGTATACAAAAAAAGCTAATTTCACTTATCCTACTAACTAATTATTTTATAAATAAAGAAACTTAATTTCACAGTCACAGTTTTAGTTTGTTGATAACACAGAAATCCACAAAATTTGCCGAAAATATTCGAAAATATTTTGATTTTATATTAAATTGAAACATTTTCTAAAATTGTGACGAGAAAGCCAGATTGTTAAAATCGATATAGAATACCATTTGTACTTGTGAACTTTCGTAAACTTATTCGAGTTCTAAAAGACGAAAAAAAATCAATGCCTTTAAGATAAGCACCAAGAAATATCTGAAGAAGTAGACTCGAAGAATTTTTTTACTTCTAAAAAATTAATAAAACTATTTGGTAACTTTTTGAACGAAAGGGAACAATTCATGTTCTATGGTGAGTTTAACTCTAACGCGTATCCTGTAAACTCTGGTGTGCCGTAGGGATTCAATTTAGGAACCTTTTTGTTTCCAATTTCTATAAAATATAAAATATTTCTATAAAGCTACCATTATTTGAATCATACATATAGACCCTCCCCAAATAAGTGCATTTTTATTAAAATGACCTACATACACAGAGCCATACAATACGCAAAACAATATAGAGTGAATTAGGAGTAATAGGTAAACGAAGCCAACTTTACCGTCATTATAACGAGAACAACTTTAATATATATATATATATTTTTTTTTTTTTTTTCATAAGAAGCAATTACTTTGTGGTTAGACATTATATTATAAAAAATAAAACAAACACTTTGTATTTAACTACGAATTTATTATTTTATATATCAACCGGTTTCGCTATAACCTAGCTTCTTCAGGATATAATAATAACTAAATATTAAGACAGAGTGATCAGGTATATATAATGAGCGACAGAGGGAGAAATAACATTTTTAGACACAGACAAAGTATTTGAAAGCGGTACAATAGATAATCAATTAGAGGGAGGGAGATAACAATACATATCAAGGACTGGGATGGATTGAAGGGAATAAGTTAAAGATAGGGCTATAGGCTGTATTTTTTTGATTAGATACATTTATTTGATTATTTAGTAGTTATAATTTAATATTTTTAATAAATAGGAAGATATTCAATTTCAATTTTGTTAATTTCATTGTAACGTACTTTTATTTTCCTTTAATTTCGAAAATAATTAGTAATCTTGCAGCAAGTTCCTTTGTAATCCCACCAATTCAATTGCTTGAAGCGTACGTTCCAAGGAATCCCGCTTTAGTCGTGATTTGAATACATTTGCAAGTACTTAGCGTGCTTTAATTTCACTCATTTCCCAAATTTACGGGTTTTATTTCTGTTTTCCACCAGGCAAAATGAAAGTTAACGAGGCATTCCATCGATTAACATAATCATTGGAACTTTAAAGGGTAAAGCATGAAGTCTATATAAGTGCCGAAGATGTCACTGATACTCGAACAGTTATGAAAAGTTATAAGAAAAGAGGCTGGTAAATAAGTAAGAGCTTTGAATAACCGAAACTAAAGCAATAAGATCAAACAGCTTGACCCGACAATTCAAATTTCTTCCAATTTATAACATATTTTCCTTGAAAACTTCATGTGTTTTAGTTCTTAAAAATAATATATGTATTAATTTTCAAGATAATATCTGTACGTTTGCTCAGCCGAAACCAAAGATATTGAAATATAAGGTCAAAACAGTAATTAGATATATGAAATTATCTCGATAGAAAAAATGGCACGTTGCTTTGAAAATTATTAAAAACCCATTTTGTTCTGTTATTTAAAGTAGTATTTAAAGAATTTAAATGCTACTTTAGACATTTGCCGAGAGATTTTTGTTGTATTTTAAACGAGTCGTGTTTTATTAAATATTTTTCCATTTTTCGATTATATATAATAGTTTTTTTTTTTCATATTAGCGCGCTCCCGCTGACATTAGTATTTACATGTCTCCCTTTCAAACCACCTCTCCTTCGTTTTAAGATGAAGTCATAGTAAATAATGCAAAATCATATGTTTTTGTTTTGAAAATTTGATCGCTTAGAAGTATTGTAGATGCTTCAATTAAATACTGCGTGTAGAGCATACCTTGGCCCTTAAAAATATCGGTCATTTTATTTATAAGTTTTTTAATAAGCCTATAAAAAAATAAAGTATAAGGTCTAAAAAACACACTTTCAAGTCCAAACTCTCCTATTTATAAACCCCTTTTCGGATATGGTTTTATTGTGTAATGTGGCAAATTCAGTTTATTTTATAATAATCGCAAAAAAAGTTGATATTTACACCCAATCTTCCCAAAATAAAATAAAATATGGATTTTCGCGTTGATATTTTACAATACGGCCGCTAGTCGACGAATTCGGTTATTCAAAGTGACCCCTATGGCGTCCACCGAAGAACTACTGTCCACGGCACAGTAGTGAACTAGTGGATCGCCTTAAATACTTGCTATGGAGCCTTAATATTAAACATAGGTACTAATTTTAATGCGTAAAATATACATTAACATTTTTATATGAAATATGTAGCTTAGTTACATAAATATAAAAAAAGGATGTTTCTTTGTTTGTCCCTTATTTTTTCCTACACCATTCATTCGATTGCAATGAAAATTCGGTGATTTATTGTGCACACTCCCGCGAAGTTAATAATGAGATCTGGCGTTATGAAATTTGTTTAAAAATATGCTAGTTGGCACGCAAATTGTTTAAAAAATGTGTGTATTTCGTGTAGTTTAGCGGCAGAGAGAGGAAGATTTCTGATTTTACCCTTCTGATAAAACTCTGATATAACATGACGGGGGTTATTTAAGGATGTTTATATGTGGATAAACTAACAACTTAACATTGAAGATTCTTGAGAATATATTCAAGGACGAATGTAAGCACTTTTTGACAAGTGGTATCTCCTTGTCTAAACCAATTCTGTCATAACTCAAGTGGAACTAGTTGAGTATGTGGCAAGAGCAGATATCGCCCAGATTTGAAATGGGTTGACTACCTGGCGAGGAGTGGTGATGTATGAGTGAGATCATGGTGAGAGCATGATCTCACTCATAGATCATGGTAGGTACAAAGAATCGATAAAAGTTAGGTTAGGTTTGAGATGTTTCAAAAAGGTTTACTTATGTCAAATTTTTGATAATCAGGAACTTGAGTGAAAATATTATGGTCGCAACCTCATCTGTCGCATTTAAAATGTTTGTATTTCAGTAAGCATAAAAAATGTTTGTTTACGTTTTTTCGAAAATAAGCTTTGTTATTGCTAAATTAATATTCATTTCGATTCTGTTTTTCGCCCGCGTGCACAAAAGTGAGGTTATTTCGAAATATCGAAAATGATTGACAATTATTTTTGCGCTTTGTTATTGCTAAATTAATATTCAATGGATAAATAGTTTGAATCGTTCTATATTATACTTTTTTTGGAAATATATTAAATACTAGCCTGTACTATTAAATACTGGTCCCGGCATTTTATTTTTTTTACAGTGAATAACCGCACAAGAATCTCAACTGCTCCCGTCTGGAGCCAGCGAGACTATGGCATCCCCAATTGGGGTATGTTGTGAGGCTGAAGGTAGTGGGGAGGGGAAGGAGGTGGGGAAGAGGAAGGTTGGGAAGTACCTGGCTATTCAGATCTGATCACCAAACACGGCTAAAGCCATTTTCAAGCAACGTTTCAATTCTGAATGGTGGTCTTACACCAGGGCGATACTGATAGTATCTTCCACTCTGGAACATGCCGCAAATATACTATATTTTATTTTAAATGAATTAATTGTGAAATAACACAAATTAATCAAATAAAATTTAATTGCGCATGTCGGGTTTGAACCCGCGACCTCCGGACTGTGAGTCAAGAGTCTTACCCACTGGACTACGGAGGTCGTCAAATGCGTTGCTATGCCATTTAATAAATAAATTTTTTCTACCTGAGTGTCCTTTCCCATTCGTCCCGTTCCCCTTCCGCCTCCCCTTCTTCTCCTGCGTCCTCTTCCCCTCTCGCGTTCCCACTCCGTCAGCTCCACCTTCCCTCTCCCCACTCCACTCCCCCCCTTCCCCTGACCGCGAACCCCCCTCCCTAGTTCCCCTCCCCCTTCCCCCTTCTCAGGTTCCCCTCCCCCTCCCTGGTTCCCCTCCCCCTCCCTGGTTCCCCTCCCCCATTTCTTCCTCCCTCCCGCTTTCCATAGCAAAAGCCGCTTCCTCGCGTGCCACCAATAGCAATTTTTTTACACAAATTTCATAATGCCAGAGCTCACCGAAAGTTTTATAAAAACCTTGTCTTGACAATAACGAACGCACAAAAAAAAACAATTATCCAAATTAGCAACTCATTCAGCGATTCATTTTTATATATAAGATTAATGACAACAAAACTGTAATACCATATATAGGCCTGTATGCAGTAGATGGTTAAGACAAAAAAAATTAAAAGTTTTGAATAAGGTAATGTGGTGATAAGCTGTTTGTTTTAATCTTTGACAATCAAAATTAAGGATTAAATCATTATTGAAAATTGATCGAGGGCAGCTAAGGAAGATGTGGCGCGTATTGATTTCTAAATCTACGTGACTTGTACGAACGCAGTTCATCCGGGCTGCGTGCTTCGTGCAGATTGCCCCAATGATAACCAATCTGCGATATAAGAACACAACAAGAGAGTTATTCATTTCGTAGGTTTCTAATTTTAACAATTTTATTTTGTTATAAGAAACAATTTTTTTTCTGCAAATAGGAATCGCCTTTCGGCGATATTCTCAGACTGTAATGAAGTCACTAGTAAATATCTGATGGCATCCGCGTTTGAGTAGTTACAATCATTGGCTGCGAAATCCGGGAGACGCGGATCCGGGTGCAGGTCCAGATCCGGGTCCAGGTCCGAATGCGGGTCCATTTCCGATGTGTGCAAGCAAAATGTTATTGATAAACTTATGATATTTCATAATTTATTCGTTTAAAATAATATAAAACAGAGTTGAGGCTCATTTCGAGTGGTAGATCCGAATCCGAAGCTGTGTTTGGTGACCCGATCTGAATTGCCGGGAACTTCCCCGTCTTCCTAATCCCTTCTCATTCCCCTTTAGCCTCGCAACATACACCAATTGAGGCTGTGATGGTCTCACAGGCTTCTTGGGAGCAGTTGGGACTCCGAGGCGGTAAAAAAACAAAGTAATCAACGCTGAATAGTTAATTCCTAGAAGTCTGAAATAAGACGAAAAAAAGAGAAAATTTTGGCACACGAACACGCCACAATACACTACTATCCGTAGCTCCCTTCAATGGCTTACGCACATGAAAATACCTATAGTCACTCCCCCATAATAAAAAGCTTAAGAAGGATCAAATGATCTCATACACTTTCGCTGTTTTCTTTTGTAGCTCTTCGAACATACGTTCCTTTTATTGGGCTCCCAATAGAGTCTCCATTATGCTTTCATTTAGTAACTTACCATGTAATAAAGTTGGTCCTTGCGGAGCCTTTCTTAGCAAAAACGTAACAATTTCGTCCCGCATTAGCAGTATCACATATGACGATAACTACGGTTTAACCGAATAATGTTAAGATTTCCCACGGGCACACATGACCCAATCATCAATGATACCATCTACACTAGATAGGTCACAATCTGGAAAGCTTTGAACACAGAAAACTAATACAGAAAAAAATTCTATATAGAACTGGCGAATACCTGGCATGCGTTAAAGCAATGCAATGCCACATAAAGAAAGAAATTTGAAAACTGCGTGTCCTTTCTCATGCGTCCCCGTTCCCGTCTCCGTTCACCTTCCGCATCATCTTTTTTCTCATTCGCTCTCTCCCCCTTCCCGGGTTAACCCCCACCACCTTCCCTTCTTCTTCCTTTGCGCTGTCCCAACTCATTGCCTAGGTAGGCTGTTGGGGTCGGCTCTTCTCGTTATCAGGTTGTAATATCTTCTGTTCTGGGTATCGCCTTCATCCAGGCCGTTTCTTCGAAGAATTTTGGAACAAAATTTCCATCCACCAACGGATGTCGAATATTATATTTCAATGTTGACCGTGCTCATACATACCGCCTAACGGCTCTAATAACAATAGTTAGCGGAATTAGTCATGTATTTTTTAAAATTAAATTAAAACAAATCACTTCTTCAAACTTCGCAAATTTATTTTGTGGCATCATTTTTCATATAATGAATAACTTATTACTTTGTATAAAACCACTATATTTAAAACAATATCAACATGTTTCGACAACAATGTTGTCTTCATCAGGATATGTTACTATGATAAATGAAAAACAAGTATAGACAAATTAAAATAAATTATAACATAGACAAAATATTAAAAAGTAGAGGTGATTAATTACTTACTAATCATAAAAATAGTTATACAAAATTAAATTTAAAAATTATTTAAGGAAAAATAAAATTGCATTTAGATAATAAAATTTTTTTAAGAATAATTAATTAAAATAATTAGTCTAAATACTACGGGCATACAATTGGATAATTTAGAAATTTTAGAAATTAGAAAAAGCATTAATAGTAAATTAAATATTATAAATAACCAAACCTTTTTTAAAAATAGCCATCTTTTAAATTTATTTTCTTATTAATACTTACAACCAATTATAATAATTGATTTTTTGATTTAGACTAATTATTTTAATTAATTATTCTTAAAAAATTTTTTTTATCTAAATGCAATTTTATTTTTCCTTAAATAATTTTTAAATTTAATTTTGTATAACTATTTTTATGATTAGTAAGTAATTAATCACCTCTACTTTTTAATATTTTGTCTATGTTATAATTTATTTTAATTTGTCTATACTTGTTTTTCATTTATCATAGAAACATATCCTGATGAAGACAACATTGTTGTCGAAACATGTTGATATTGTTTTAAATATAGTGGTTTTATACAAAGTAATAATTTATTCATTATATAAAACAAATCACTTTGTAAAACACCACTATTTAATCAGAATTATCATCTACATGTTTCGAAATCAAAATCCCCACCACCTTCCCTGCCTGCCGCTAAACTAAATACATATTTTAAAGTATAAATTCTAACATCGACATTTTATCCGATTCACTGCCCAAATTTAAAAAGAGCATCATGTCAATATTACAATTTGTTCAAAGCGCATACATACATACATACATACACACATACTCACATACACACACATACACCTTCCCACTACATACAACACCCGGTAATTACTTAATAAGCATACCATAAATGAGACACTATAATGAAACACATAATAGGTACCCACCATGTAATATACTCATTAATTGTAAATTTTTTTAACCAAAGGATCTAATGTACTGTTTGTTTCTGTTAATAAATAAAAAAATATATATATATTATATATATATACATATACACACATTTTTCAACTCGTGAGCCACCTTTTGTAATTTTTGCAATGGCAATCATAACGCCAGAGCTCACCATCATATATATATATAGAAATATTCACGGGCATGCATACAAAAAATCGCCAAAGTTTATGAACGCAAAAGGAACAGGCAAATAGTTTTTAATAGCTTATAATATACATATATATAATTGTTCATATGAATACCGCACAAGAAATCACAAGAAATTCCAAACCGTCTGGAGCCAGGGAGAGAACGGCATCCCAACGGAACCCGTGTCCTTTGGATTGCTCGAGCCTTACCCCTCAACCTCGGATTCTGTCAAAATGATTAAAATGAAACGTAGTTCGGGCTATTTTTGGTAGAATTTTTGGGAAAAACTGTTTTTATTTTTTTGAATGAAAGTTGTTTTATTAACCGGATATTTTGTAAGCTTTTTGGTGTGAGGGAAAATAAATATTATGAATGTATGTTATTATAATTATCTTGTGCCAAAATACTTCGTTGAAATTTGCTATATTTGCCTAAAATTTGAAAATTTCATAGGAGATTATTATTTTACTTCTACATTTTACGAAAAATTATTATTTTGTCTTTTTGAAAATTATCATGAATGCTTTTGAAAAACGTAAACGTATTTTAAAATATTATATCCTAATTTATTTATCTTACCATTTTCATTGGACCGGTATTAATAAATATCGTTAACCGTTTTTGACACAAACAAAACAGCATTGAATTTCCAAAGAAAATGTTTGTTGTATTTTGTTTAACAGTAAACAGACTTGTAAAACAATGTTATTAATTTTTTAAGTTCCATTTTGTTATGATTTCAACGAAACATGCAAATACTCTCTAAACACTCGACGGCCTCCGTAGTTGAGGGGTAAGGCTCTTGACTCGTAAACCGAAGGTCGCGATCGAATCCCAACCTGCGCGAATAAATTTTAATTAATTCATTTGTATTATTTCATAAATATTTATTAAAAAATTATATGTAGTTTATTTGTGAAGTGGAAGGTACTCTCAGAATCGCCCTGGTGTAAGACCATCATTCAGAATTGAAACGTTGATTGAAATAGCATAAGCCGTGTTTGGTGACCAAATCTGAATAACCAGATACTTTTCCGCCTTCCTCTTCCCCGTCTCCTTCCCCTCCTCACTACCTTCAATATACTTCAAATCGGGGATGCCGTAGTTTCACTGGAGCAGTTGGGACTCTTGTGCGGTATTCACATAAAAAACAAAACAAAAAACACTGTTGGCACATTCCAAAAGTCCAAAGACTTGGTATCTAAAAATAATTACTTAATAAAAATAGGTTCCATACTTCTAGAAAAAAATATTGTCCGTGGTCTAGTATGGTCAAATCAACACCTTCACGGTATTGACAAGGAAAGAAACAAGAAATCAGCCTGCGATGGCAACACTGGCGATAATTATCTGTGGCTCGGCAATCCTAAACTTTAAATGGCAATGTACAAACGAATAAATTAACCACGTCGAATTAAAAAAATTCAGCCTGCGATGGCAACACTGGCGAAAATTATCTGTGGCTCGGCATTCCTAAACTTTAAATGACAATGTACAAACGAATAAATTAACCACGTCGAATTAAAAAAATTCAGCCTGCGATGGCAACACTGGCGAAAATTATCTGTGGCTCGGCATTCCTAAACTTTAAATGGCAATGTACACACGAATAAATTAACCACGTCGAATTAAAATACACTCGCTTTGATGTACATTGGCAGTCCGCGTGTACTTGTTGATACTTGTTGATACTAAAAACGTAACGCGTGATATTCTGAACAACTTTCTGAATTCTGTTTCTCTAAGCTCGAATGGATTCAATTAACCGCGAATACGACGTAAATTTATTCTACGAGCTTCGTTAGTTTGGATCCATTCATTTAAGCCAAAAATTTTGCACAACGAAAGATATTATTCAAAAAGTTGTAAACATTGACAGACTGAAGCTCATCCTACACTTTGGAGGACGCGGTAAAATTAGGCGTCTTTTATCTAACGGATGCCGAATATTATATATCAATGTTGACTGTGCTCGCTTCGCCTAACGCTCTCTAATAACCATATTTGGCGGAATTAATCATGTATTTTTTTAATTAAATTAAAACAAATCACTTTGTAAAACACCACTATTTAATCAGAATTATTATCTACATGTTTCGAAATCAAAGGTTTCTTCGTGAGGATAAGATTACCATTAATAAAAATAACAAAACAAAAACAAGTATAGACAAATAAGAACTCCAGAAAAAAATATTATAGGGAGAGGTGATTCGTAACTTTAAGGTATCAAAAATAAACTATTACATAAAATTAAATATAAAAATTATTATAGAATATGTAAAAATTGCATTTTTTTTATAGTGAATACCGCACAAGAATCTCAACTGCTCCCGTCTGGAGCCAGTGAGACTATGGCATCCCCAATTGGGGTATGTTGTGAGTGGGGAGGGTAGTGGGGAGGGGAAGGAGGTGGGGAAGAGGAAGGTTGGGAAGTACCTGGCTATTCAGATCTGGTCACTAAACACGGCTAAAGCCATTTTCAAGCAACGTTTCAATTCTGAATGGTGGTCTTACACCAGGGCGATACTGATAGTATCTTCCACTCTGGAACATGCCGCAAATATACTATATATTATTTTAAATGAATTAATTGTGAAATAACAGAAATTAATCAAATAAAATTTATTTGCGCATTCCGGGTTCGAACCCGCGACCTCCGGATTGTGAGTCAAGAGTCTTACCCACTGGACTACGGAGGTCGTCAGAACATTTCAGTGCATTTATATAATATTTAAAAAAAAGATATCTAAAGAATGAAAGTAACTTTGCCTGCTGCCCGCTGCCGCGTGGCCAGACATATTAAGAATTTTGGTTTAATATAGTGGTGTCAACCCTTTATTTGTGTTGTCTGTTGTCTAATTGTCTATGACTGGACGTTGTTTGGCGTGTGTAATTATGTGTCTATTGCACTCGGGTGACAGTTGATAATTTGAGTTAAATAGTAAAGATTTACCGGTTGGCAGCTGCTGTTATAATTACACAATGTTAATTTAGATTTTGTTTAAGTAATCGCCAATAAAAATCACGTAACCACTGTGACACTTGTTATTGTTGTGTATTTTAACCAATTTACCCAAAACCTTGACAAATTATATACCTAAAAACTAAAAACCTTCTTCATGAATTATTCTGTCTATTGGTGAAAACCGCATAAAAACCCGTAACGTAGTTTAAAAGATCTAAGCGCACCAGCGTAAGCGACTTCATTTTATACTGTTTGTATATATGTATATATATTATAAGTTATCTAATTGTAAACCTTTGTATATGTGTGTAAAAATTTTAACCCTTTATATATATATAAAAAAATAATTGATTTAAAAAATGTGGTTGGCAAATTCAGAATCTGACATCATATTATATATTCTCTAGCCACTGTACGGTTGAAATTTAAGAATCCGACTCTTACGCTGTGACATATGAAACCATCCGTGATCGTGAAGTTTGTGACTTTAGCTAGTATCTTAATATAACAGAATTAAAGCAAGTAGCTAATAATGCCAAAAGATGGCTCCACTTATGTTAACAGCTAGCATGATGAACGTCGGCTGACAGGTGTATGTATTCTTGGATTTGCATTTTCAATAATCTCTTCTGTCTGGATTCGGATGAACGTTTGTGACTAAGCTACTGTCGTATCGCCTGCTTTTAACTGCTAGTTATTATTATTATTTAAACACCTTAGATGTTCCTTAACTATAGTATTAAAATTTCTAGAAGTCTACAATCATTACAAATTAATTTATAAATTCCAGATTTGTTTAAAAAATTGATTTAATGTCTGGTTTTATTGATCGACCGTGATTGACCCTTTAGAAGCGCACAAAATCACGCCATGTTGTTACGCGTGTAGAATATAATAATTTGATTTGTTAATGTTGAACTCCACGAAAAACCTTTTTTGTATCGTAAATACAATCTTTCCTTCCTTATCTAGATGTCCCATAACTTCCATATAGCCAGCGTGTAGTTATGCGGAAGGATTATCATGAGAAGGAATTGTAGGAAATAGTTGTCCGCAATGGCAAAAAATAAGGATATAACGATGGAATAACGGGGTGGAAAATCCGGGATATATTTTATTTACTACTCGCATTCTTTTTGATTGTGCTTCCACAAAGTTAAGCAGAAAACCGAGATGTAGGTTTCATTTTTCACGGGAATTCTGTTTATTAAGATGGTCTGATATTTTATAACAAGGGGTAAGGCAACACTTAAAAGTACTCAGAACATAAAGTAGGTACCCACATGACTTTTATTCGCATTTCATAGGAATTTTACCTGTGGAATGGATGTGGTAAGTTGAAAGGTCTAATATTTTTATTTTTAACTTAATGAGTAAACCCTCAAATCGTAATAAACATAAGAACTCCTACAGTAAACACTGCCTCTGGACAAAGACACCATAAATAAATACCATGATATAAAAGCATTCAACAGTCTTTCACTTGAAACAAAAATTGAGGAAGATATAATAAAAAAAATGGATTAAAGATCAAAAAATATAACATAAAAGAATAAAACATATACACGCAACACACAAAACCAATATAAAACACGCAAAACTCACAATCACACCAATCATAATATATGCCGATTTTCACTTCATTCAATTTTTTAAAACTTTACTTTAATTTTTTATCTTTATTTTTTTCGTCACCAACATAATTTTTTTTCCAAAATGTATTATTTATGAACTCTTATATTTTAAAATGGGAGCCTCAGCACGGGTGAGCCACCCAGTGAGGCTAATTTTACTGGATTTTACTATGAAAATTAAAACATTGTATCAAAATAAGTAAATAAAACATTTTAAATAAATGAATCTGAAAATATTCAAATTTGAGGTTTTACTCAAAATGTTAAATATAAAAATAATAATGTTAGGAAAGTCAATAAATGTCGCATACTAAAAATAAAAATAGATTCAATTTATTCAAGACGCTATCTAGATAGCATTTAATTTGAATCTTGCAATAGAAATATGCAAAAAGTCGAAGTTTGGTACAGTTAAATATGACCGATTCTGATTGGGACACATTAGCACAGTTTGTTGATTCAGAGTTAGAGTCCTAGATGTGACCGTATCTTTTTCCGATTTTTTCGTTTTCAGATTTGCCAATATTGCATTTATTTGATTACAATTTTTTGTTGTAAAGCTCGTTAGTTAGATAAGCAGAACATTATATTATTTATTTATATACTTCTCCCAGGGTGAGATCGTATCAACGTCATCGACGATCATCGTAAAGCCGTTCCTAAAAATCTTCCTGCTCACACGTTTTGTTTGAAAACGTAAAAGGCAGAAGATACTTAAGTGTCGAATGTCTTCAATCACATTCCTGTAGATACTTCGCAAAAGCATGATTTTTTCGAATTGTTGAATTATTTAAGTATTTTCAGTTATAAAACAAACAAAAAAAAATCAGGCTGGAAAGTTCAAAAGACCTCCTCAACCAAGCCTCAATCCGGCCCGCCATACAACTGGTGCGCAGTCAAAAGGCCGTCAAAAGATCTGAATCATCGATGTAGGTACTTAATGATACTAGGTACGTTATTAATGTGAATAAATAAATATAATGGTCCCGTCAATTATAGACGAACGGTCATTGTCACACGTCAATATTAAAAGAAGCAAGTTACTACGTACGCTCCTTTCGAATGCTCCATGATGACGTGGACGCGACCTCTGCCTGGTTTTTTTGCACGATATTTTGGCAAGTATATTTTTAAACACAAAATCTCGATATCGAAATTGGTGGAGGTAACTTTGATCAATTTTTAATATTGAAACTAAATGTTGTTATAAAAACAATTCTGTCGGAAATTTACATGTCTTATTATTTGCATATGTTAAAGCTATTGAAATATATTTCGAAAAATGTATATGTATTTGGGGAGTCAAAAAAATTTGGTTTTTAGAGTCACCTTTTGGAGTGGGGCGACTTTAATAAACCCTTAAACTCTAGCTCGAATATTTAAGTTTCAATCTAAAATACGTTGGTGGACCCTGACATGATTTACAATACAAATGACACGAGACTTATGTATGTAATCGTTGAGGAATTTATAATATGTACGTACACTTTTCTACAGCATCCTTGAAAAAACAGCTCTGCTTCCTAGATGCAACCTCATCTTTTTCTGATTTTTCTGTTTCAAATTGTCGCTGGGGTTCTGTTGAATAAGGGTCGAACTAGCTGGGTGATTAGAGCGCAGCCTGGGAAAGGCTAACATCCTGGGTTCAAATTCTAGTTGCAGCAGTTCCTTTTTCTGATTTTTCTGTTTCCTATCTTCGTTTTTGAGTCGCTAAAATGGTCTTAAATAATTTAGTTTTTCAACTTCGTCGCTTTATAATTTGTCGACCAAATATTAATGCAAACTAGCCTTAAATAAAAGCTCACATTTTACTTTGAAAGCTCCAATGTATGTGATAAAGACGCCTTTATTATTTTAGACGACGTCATTAGATACCTTAATTTTGGAGGAAACTTCAGATAATTTCCTCACCCTTCAGTGAAAATGAAAAATTTCGATAAGATACTTCGGTACTAACTTTTCAAAGCTACTGTGTATATTTTTCTAGAAAAAGTAATCAATTCGTTAGTTAGCGCAATTTACTTCACATGTAGCCCCTTCTGAAATTTATTAAGTAACCGGATTTTCAGCATTCTTTCAAACTTTAAATTATGTAGCTGAAATACATTTTCTTCTGATAGATTGGGAAAAGACAGTTTGTTAATAATGTGGAAAAACGCCTTCTTGACATTATTATATATGCTATTACATCAATTTATTAGACGAAGAAGACGGAATATCCTGTAAAGTTATTCGTTTAAATTAATCCACTGAACGTGCTACCTCAACCAACTTAAAACACGGAAAATTTGAAAAAGTCTGTTTTATTTTGAATCTACCCGAAATATATTAAAAAATATTATAAGAATACCCGAAATATTATAAAAATACCCATCATCATCTCTCTTGGCTTTAAAATCCCCTGTGGATCATGGTCTCCTCAAGAGTATTCCACCACTTATCTCGGTTTTGTGCCAGCTCTCACCAGTTCAGAAGCTGCAAGGTGAATATGTCTTTGAGGACGGTGTCGCTCCATCTTACTCTTGGCCTTCCCAGGCTCCTTCACCCTATCGGTATTGAGTTCTGCAGGGACTTTGGTGCTGGATGCTCGGTCATTTTCTCCTCATGACCCAGCCACCGAAGTTTTCCCAAATTTATAAGTTTTGTGACGTTTAGCTCCTTAAACAGAGTATAGAGCTCATTGTTGTAACGTCTGCGTCAAAATCCATTTTCCAGAACCGGTCTGAGGATACGCCTCAAAATTTTCCTTTTAAAAACGTCCAGTGCTCGCTCATTCCTTCCTCTTAGATAGTATCCACATCTTAGCTGCGTACGTGAGCACTGGTCTAATGTATTTTGTACACTATATCTTTATGTTTCTGGATAGCAGTCTGGATTTTATCTGTTTTTGTAGGCGCAATGATCGAGAGGCAATAAATGCTTTCAGCTTGACAAATCCTACAATCATTATTATAATGTTGAAAATGAATTAATATGAGTGAGGCAAAGAGTGTGTGCCAATACCGAGTTGCTAGGCGGTCCATCCTCTCTGCTTACCATTTGTCAATGTGTCCAAGAGTAACGGACGTATGAATCCATCTTTCCAACTGCGGTACAAGACGATGTATCGACGAGTCCGGCTGGAAAGGTCTAAGTTGTCTCCCTCAACCAGTTTTTCCCGATACTGCCTGCCACATGTAGTAGGAAGACAAACGCGTTCGCCGCCAAGATCTAGACAAATCTCATCCCACGAATGAATACGAGGGTTCCCTATTTAACCAATTGTTTATAAATATTTTTCATCACTTTGTTCTTACTTTGTTCATCTTATTTTTCTAGTTGCATGATTCTGAGTTGTCCGGTCACCGAAGAGAGGCGAACCACTTGTGGTGGCCTTTGGCAAGGGTGTTGATTATTCGAAAAATGGTTCCAGGTGCAGCGGTACCAACACCCGTCTCCCAAAATAAAAATAAAAGACGCTATGCAAATAATTCAATAATTTTAATTTTTTTGTGAATTTATTATTATTACGTTCAGTAAGTCACCAGTGATATATTCAAAGATTTCATATGATTTCGTGTCATATTTTACGAAGAATAAAAGACAGAATTGTTTTACAAGTCCCTCGATTCCTTACGAGTTATCGGATAGGCTGTATCACATCTCGATCTCATTTTGGCAAATCAGTCACGTTTCTACGCAGCAGTTATATATCATTCGGGACATGTATTACAAGAACATATTATATGAATGTTCCCAAGTGATTTGTAAAGATCTGTGATGTTCCCAGCAGCTATTTTACCGATATGACACATATGAAGGATTGGCCATTTATCATTTTGATGCTTCAATTTCAAGCATCTTTCAAAAAGGTTGAAAATAGCTTTAAATTTATTTTTTTTAATGTTGTTCGGCAAAAGAATTCATCATATACTCTTTCAAAGTTAGCGCAAGTTTAATTATTTTAGGAAAAAACATTATTGCAAGTTTTGCTTTAAAATGTTAAGATGAATTTATTGTTTGTGTCCGTATATACGCAATACGAATACAAATAAATTGTTTTGTTCATAAACTAACTCAATTATTTCAAGAAAGGCTTTAAATTACGGTATTGTATCGGTTAATCAATCCAATTTTGTATTTGTTAGTCTTTCTTGAAAGAATTGGGTTTGTTCATAATGTTCATGTTTATGTATTTTTTTCATGTATGTACGGGCGGCGTATTTACAAAACCTATACCGTTTCAGTCGCTTTAAATTTTCAATATCAAAATTTAAATATTTAGAAATAAAATTATTAATTTCTAATATACACATTGGAAAGATTATTTTATCTAGATTTTAGAACAATTTTTGTTTTGCTAAGTTAAAAAAAATTATCAATGTAGAGGTGTATTTACAATATATGGGAATAATATTTAAATTTAAATATTTAGAAATAAAATTATTAATTTCTAATGCACACATCAGAAAGATTATTTTATCTAGACTTTGTTTTTGCAATGTGATAAAAAATAACCAATACAGAGGTATATTGAAAATGTAAATTGTCGCTACCGCGACTGAATCGGAATAGGTTTTGTAAATATGCGTACGGGCGCAAACAGTTAATTAAACTCAACATCATCACAGCCTGAATTGCAAAAAACTTTTTTAAAAATAAATAAACTTGCGCATTATATTAATGAGCAGTTTTTGATGGCTTTTAACTACTCAGGTATTTTGCCATTGTGCAAGTTTTTTGTCTTTGTCAAAGTTTTTATAAATCTGACGAACTGTCAGATTTATAAAAACTTTGTGTTATTTCCGCTTCGCAATTAAAATTATATAAATAAAATATTTCTGAACGTAGCCGATTATTAAAAACTATTTGTTAATTTTAATGCTTATTTTATAGGTTATAAATAAGCTTTCAAATTATATTATTACAAATAAATATTAACATTTGTAAATATTAAAATTTAGAAGGCAAACATAAAGAAATTGTAAAAATGACTATGTGATGTTTTCATGTGAAAATGGTTCTAAAATCACGGATTATGCATAATAAACATGTATAATAAACAATTTCGTATTCTCATTTTTTTACCATTTCATACAAGAATCTATCTATCTATATCTATATAATATTATATTTATCTATCTACGTATATAATATATAGATAGATAAATAAAAATGAATGACTGCAGCAAATTGAATAATTTTTTTTTTTTGTGTTCGCCATAGTCATAACAAGGTTTGTATAAAAGAAGCGGTGAGCTCTGGCATAATGAAATTACAATTGGTGTAAATTGAATGTACCGGGACTGAATGTATGGAATGCTGGAGAGGGGAGGGGGAACTCAGGAGGGGGGAGGGGAACTCAGGAGGGGGTTCGCGAGGAGTGGGAATCGGGAGAGGGGAGTGGGGAGAGGGAAGGGAAGGGGATGCGGGAGAGAAAGGGGAGGCGGAAGGGGAACTGGACGAATGGGAAACAACACGCAGGGAGAAACAATTTCTTTGTTAAGTAGCATAGCAACGCATGCCGGGAACTCCCTGGTATTTAATAAAAAAATAACAATGTCTAACGGCGCGTAGGCGATTTGGAGGATGAAAACTGTAAAATAAGTTTTTTTGTATTTCTATGAACAATTTTGAATACATATGTAAAACTTGATTTAATATTTTTATATACTGTTCCTTATTTCATGTATCTATTATATGTATTGTATCAAAAATTTTCAATAAAAAAAAAAAAAAAAAAAACAATATAGATCTTCTTTTTTTTAGGGTGGACTAGAACAATAACGGAGTTATAACGATTTCTGTGGGAACGCACGCGTTAGCTTCAAAACTAGCTTATAAATTGTACTTGACTGCTATTGTTATATTGTCACTAATCAAGCTTAGGGGTCGGAGTGGTTAAGAATCACCTTAACCCCTCAGGCCTCGGGCCTATTTTGTGGGAAGGTCGAAATACTTCCGCATTGCAATAAAATCTATATTAATGTAATATTTCTGTAGGCATCCGAAAACTAAAATACTGTTTTTGATTTGATCTTCAGATTAGTGAAATAATTCGAACAGAGGAAAATATACCCGCATGGGAAATGCTGTACCTAGGTACCACCAACGTAATCTTACCCGTAGAGCAATTTTGGGAGATATTTCTACCAGATGTCAAACACATGTGGAGGTGGAGTTTTTTTGAGAGACGTCAAATATCTGTAGTATTTTTGGAAGATATTTCTGAGGCGAGACGTCAAACACCCGAAGAGTCTTTTTGGGAGATATTGCTGCCCAGCGTCAAACACCCGTGGGAGATATTTCTACCAAGCGTCAAACACCAGTGGAGTCTTTTTTGGAGATATTTCTGACAAGCGACAACACCTTTTTTTTTTTTAAAGAAAGACAAACATTCCCGGGTTACAAATAACCCAACAATGTTTGAAAATCTCCTACTACCACCACAGAAAGCCGAAAATGTTGTTTGGGTTGTGATGGAGGACTTAGCCAGCCGAGGAATCGAACACGCGATGCTCGGGTGGAGCCCCCACTCAACCACTGACCGGCCCTGTGGATTCTTTTTGGGAGATATTTCTGCCGGGCGTCAAATACTCGTGGATTCTTTTTGTTTTATGCCAGACGTCAAAAACCTGTTGAGTCTTTTTGGAGACATTTCTATCAGGCTGACACGGACTTCATAAAAGTCATGCTATTTCAATTTGAATTACGGTAAAACACACAGGATTTTAAAAGTAGGTATTGGAAGGAGGACGCTTCGAGTTTGCATTTAATATTTTACCATAGAGGCTTCTGAAAATTTTCAAATAATTGTACCAAAAATTTTCAAATAAAACCATCATTAGGAGACTTTAAAAAACTTTTTCTGTGTTTGCGTACATTATTTAACATTTAACATTTGATATTTAATTCCATGTTATGTTGATTTGTAATACTAAAATCTGCAAGTGTCTATCATCTGCTTTCAAAGGCAGTATTTCATTTTGAAATACGTTCACAAACAGCGAATGTATTTGTAATGCGAAAATATTTTCCATGACAGTTTGAAGAGAAATTTAGACAGTTTGAAGAGAAATACATTGCAAACTATAGAGGCTCTAGAGATTAAATTGTAAGACGGTACCGATTTGTATCAGGGGATCAGGAGCGCAGACATCTCAAGAGACGGGAGATAGATAGGTCGGGAACAAATCTCTTAGGATGGGCAATCTAACGTCGTACCCCAGTGAGGATCGCCCGCAGTCAGTCACTTGTAGCAGGTTCGACATCAAATGGGTGTAGTTGGTGGTTCCGCGACTTTTCGTCCCTCGGCAAAATACTCCCCGTCAAAATATCCCCGAAAAAATATCCTACGGACAAAACATCCCCCAACAAAATATCTACTAAAACTTAACCAAACCTAACTAACCTAACCTCACCTAACCTAATCTAACCTAATCTAAACTAACCTAACCTAACATAACCTAACCTACCCTAACCTAACCTAACCTGACAAAAAATGGGACAAAAATAAAAACCTGTAAAGACAATAAATTATTGTTCACAAATAGTAAAATGGGACAAAAATGATACAGACATCCTGTAGAGATCATTTTTTATAACCTAACCTACCCTAACCTAACCTAACCTAATAAAAATGGGGCAAAAATAATACAACCTGTAAAGACAATAAATTATTGTTCAAAAATAGTAAAATGGGTCAAAAATGATGCAGACATCCTGGAAATACAATAAATTATTGTTCAAAAATAGTAAAATGGGTCAAAAATGATGCAGACATCCTGGAAATACAATAAATTTTTGTTCAAAAATAGTAAAATGGGTCAAAAATGATGCAGACATCCTGGAAATACAATAAATTATTGTTCAAAAATAGTAAAATGTAAAATAAGGTTAGGTTAGGTTAGGACGTTAGGTTAGGTTAGGTTTTAGTAGATTCTTGAAGGATGTTTTGCCCGTAGGATATTTTGTCCTTGTGATATTATGTGGAGGAATATTTTGTAGCAGGATATTGTTTCGGGGATATTTTGTCACGGGATGAAAACGCGCGGTACCGTGGTTGGTTATGTGGTGGATAGTCCTCACGGCTCGCTCAACACATGTATTCACCTGGGAAATTGGTTTACCAGGGCGCTTAGGGTAATAAAGGTTTAGACGGCCTCCGTGGTCTAAGGGTAAGGCTCTCGAAAAGCAATCGAAAGGCGGGTACAAATGCCGGCATGCGATAGAAAATTTTCTTTAATAATTTCTGCTATTTTACAATTTTATCATTTAAAATAATATAAGATGTATTTGCGACACGTTCTGAGCATAAGATACTCTCAATATCGCCCTGGTGTAAGACCAGAATTCAAAATTGAAACGTTGCTTTGGCTTTAGCCGTGTGAGGTGACCAGATATAAATAGCCAGGAACTTCCCCACCATCCTCTCTCGCGGGGTATTCACATTAATTGTGGATGCCCGGAAAACATAAGTAATCCGATTTCAATCGTTGATTTATATCTTTTCTTCACACGGTGTCAATGAAATTAAGAAATTTTTCCAATTTATTAAAGTTCTGCATTTAGTGTTGAAATGCAAAATGAAGTGAAAAATTTTATCCAAAAAAGAAGTGCCATTTTAGAAACGCGATTTAGTAGGTACTTAATTAAAACTTTATTAAAGGTACATATTTGTTATTACGTTGTTTAAATTATAACCTAATCTTTGTATACCTATACTTTACAAAAAATTAAAATATAAAACCAGTCGGTGACTGAGTTGGCATTGCGTTTGGGTCCCACCTAAGGGTCCCACCCAGGCGTCCGGTTTTAGATTCCGAGGCTGACTAACAGCCGTTGTGTCCAACATTTTCGGATGATTAATCCGAGTGAAGCTGAGCCTAGCGCCTTGCGCCGCTAAGCTAAGGTATGTTAGAAAAATGCTCCATTTTATCTGTGTCCAACAACTTGATCGTAGCGCTCGGTGTGTAGCCCCATTTGCTTTCGTACACCAAAAAATGACGTCAAGTTAGGAACTTTACATGTTAAATTAATACCGAAACGTTAATTAATTTTATTTATTATTTATACAGATATTTTATTTTAAAAAGTGCAATACATAAACCGACATTTTACATTTTTAAAACAAACGTATTTAATATGTTAAAAATAAGGTGTTAATTGACTTACTTTTTTGTTTACGTGCGTTTGAAGTTTGACATTAGAATCAGTTGAAATTTTGTATTCAAAATGGACAAGGCGAAACGTTCGAAAAATTTTACGCCAAACGAAAAAATGAGACTTGTAGACCTAGTTACCTCGTCGCAGGTCATTTTGTCGAAAGCGACAGGTGGCCCAAACTACGCTACGCTTGTAAAATCAAAAGAAACTGCTTGGAATGACATTGTCCTCGACAAGTGCTAATTATATTCCACATATTATTACAAAAATGACACTCGAATAAGTCAAAACCTTACCTTTCGCTTGCGTAAGTTAAATTATCTTCTACTTGGCTCAAAACATATAAAAAAACCCGCTTTTGTCATCCTAAAGCGGTTATAAAAATCGCCGTCATTTAATACTTCCATAAAATTTATATCGGCATCTTGCCGCCGCCTATATAATCCAATATTATCGTCAAGCATATCTGCCCATTCAACCATATTCACTATATTCAATATAGGATTCATATTTCAAATTGAAAAACCAAATAAAAAAGCCGACAAAAGAGTGAACTGATGACAGATAATTACGATAATTAATTGACATTGACAGCTCGATTGTTTTCGCGGATTTTTGTTCGCTCTGTTGTCAGTTTTTATAAGTAGGTCTTCCTTAGCAACTTTAATCCACCCGGCTACCTTCCTTACATTTGAGTGTGGTGGGACGATCATTGTGTTTCGACACAGCGTATTTGGGCATTTGAGCAGGGCTGAGCGGAGATCTCGGCTGAGCATAGGTTGGACACAACGGCTGTAAGTCCTCCATCGTAATGGTAGTAGGAGATCTTCAAATTAAAAAAAAGACGACTTCAAAAAATGTTTATCAAAAAGTCGAATGATAATACTTCTACTACACGTTTGGTCAACCTTCCAACACCAAACTTGACGTTTGGCCAACCTTCCAGCTCCAATTTCGGAGTTGGAAGGTTTGCGGAAACTTCTGTGATTATTGACCATGTTGCGGCCAACTTTTCAACTCCTAGCTCCGAACACCAACCTTCAAAATGGCGGAAATCGAAGTGACAGCGTCAGTGCCCACAATTCTTAAGTATAAGTATATAGACATAGACGACCAAATGACGTCATTCATTACATAGTATAAAATGAAGTCGCTCAAAATGTATGTGCGCGTTAATCTTTTAAACTACGCAACGGATTTTCATATGGTTTTCACCAAAATTAAGAGTGATTGAAGAGAAACGTTTGTTATGAAGCGATTTTATTTTATTATTTTATTTCATATTTTATTTATCGAGTAGTTAGGTACTATCGTTATTTATTGTTAGTCGTATCATGTTGGCGGCACTTGTAAATTTTGTTCGGCGCGAGCGTGGGGAGCCTGTGTTCGTTTTCCGTTTCCACACACTGGTTTTAGGAGCGAGATTGTGCGACTCGCTGCGTAAACAACTGTCACTTCTTTTTAAGTTTTAAAATGGGATAATCGAATCCTGAGATTGGATTGATAACATACGGGCGAAGAATCATGTCAAAGTTAATAATTAAAAGTTTTTCAGTAAACATCCGCGCGTAAAGCGAGATTTTTAGTTTCGGAAAGAAACACGAACATAGTGCCGGTCGGCTTGTATATGGAATAGTTTATTCTGCAATAATCGAATGAATCGTTCTATGGAAGAAGGCGATACGCCCGCGAATAATTAACCCGCAGCAAGTGATCTCCTGACGGGATTGTATTTAAAACGGAAGCCGCCGTGCTTCAGACAGAAAGTGCCGCTAAAATGCTACGAGTCTCTCATATAAATCTTCCGTTATAAAACGGCTGGAAGCCTGCATGGTCTTCCCGAATGCAGATGGATTAAAGGGTCCCTTTCTACTTGGCGTCCGCTACAGAGGACGTAATTTCTGGATGCCACGGATGACGAGGCGACGATGACACCACGTGGAGGCGAGATGAGCCTCTCCTCTCTTCACCAGCAGTTCTTCCGCCGTGCTCGTTTCATAGTTAGTTTAGCATAGGGTAAAAAGTACTATGGTCCCGGGGGTGAGTCCTTACCGTTATAATTGTTATTATTTTTTTAACCGCACAATACAGTGTTTATATTAACTACCTACCTTGGTTTCATTTGTACAGAAACCTTAAAACATTTACAGGAATGGCATGGCAATATATGACCCATGCTCTGATGAGGGAGTACTTGTGTTCTTCGCATATTGACATACTCTGACTTTGTCAGAGTTTGGCGTCCAAGACTTCCTATTACGGAAGTCAAAGTTAATTTGCGGGATACCGGTGCCTGACATTGGCACACACCACATAATAACAACCTTTCCCATCGACCTTTCTATATAACAATTTGGCGCTCTTACGCGGTATGGTTTCGAGTTATGGCATTCCTGTAAACGTTTTCTTCGCCCTGATATGTAGTCTGTGTAAAAAAATATTATTCATCTGTTCAGTGGAGGTGTTAATTTCGTTTGTTGATAATAAACGGTCGCTGTCATAACCTATAATTGCAGTCACAGTGATTTGAAATGTCAACAAATCACTTTACTCAAAGTCACCGGTCTTGTTACCGGCGTGACTGGTACGTATTATGCGCATTAATATTGCGGGTACCTTATAAATAATTATTTTATAAACGTGTTAATTGGCATTATTCAATATCGCATAGTTAGGCATGGTATATGTTTTATTAAGTCGTGGTGTTCTTGAATTAGATTTGATTTATAATCAAATTTCGGTTTGCATATCATCTTTGGTAAATATTAAAGTAATTATTATCTGCTACCTATCAATTTGTGTTGTTGTTTTCCATACGTCAAACTGACATTTCTAGTACTTATTTCGAGAACATCGCACGCTAAATAAGACTGACGTGTATGCACTTTGTTTATTTCGCACATTAACAAATGCATGCACTATTATTGTGGATTGTGACAGCCTCAAGTTGTGAATATTTTTTATTTAAACTAATTACGTACGTCGTTTTGTTTAAATTACATAATTACGCACGTAAAATTTTATTAGCACTATAAATAAATGTACTCCACAGAATTGTTTTCATCTTTATTTGTATGGTTTTGAAGTACCGTTTCATTAACATATAAATGACGTAAGAGGGCAGGACTCTGGAATCACGACAAAATATTGCAATTTTAATGTAAACTTTGGATTTATTGCAATAATATTTTTTTGTTTTTTTTTTTCATGGTTGTCAAAAAAATATTTAAAATAAAAATGATTATATAAATAAAATAAATTTAATTATTATTTCAGGGTTGTCAAATATTTTTTTAAATAAAAATAAATTTTTGGTATTATTTCAGGGTTGTCAAATATTTTTTTAAATAAAAATAATTTTTTGGTATTATTTCAGGGTTGTCAAATATTTTTTAAATAAAAATAAATTTTTGGTATTATTTCAGGGTTCTCAAATTTTTTTTTTTTTTTTAAATAAAAAAAAAAAAATTATTATTTCAGGGTTGTCAAGTATAAAATATTTCCAATTTAAAAAAAAATTTTTTTTTTACTATATTTATTTTTGTGTCAAATCTATATCAAATCCTCCATTATGTCTACCACAATTCCGAACGTTAATGTTGCTTCCAAGGAGGAGCTGGTTAAAGAATTGACTGCTCGTTCTATCGAACCGGAAAGCACCGTTCAGGCACTACGTACGCAAGCGCGCGCCTACAATAATACAATAAAAAAAACATTACCCGCGATTACGGAGGATAGTGATTCAGATACGGAGTCGGAAAATGAAACAAAGGAGAAGGTTACAGTAATCAAGAAAACCAATATCATTTATAAAGAAATATCGTCGCGGGGACTCACAAATTGGGATATAAAATTCGATGGAAAAAGTTGCGTTAGGGACTTTTTGTTACTAGTCAACGAGCGTTGCAGAACACGTAACATCTCGCACAAAGATTTAGTTAATTCTTTTAGTGAAATTCTAGACGGTTTGGCTTTACTCTGGTATAGGTCAATTTATAGCCCAGACTTGGAGTGGGAGGACCTCTCCAGTCTATTAATAAAGCAATTCGAAGGACAAGATAAACAGCTAGATATTGAAAATGAGATTTTCAACTATAAGCAACCTAGGGGTATGTCGGTTTTCGAATTCACGTTGAGATTAAAAGCTCTCAATAATAAATTAGACTGCAAAATTCCGGAAAATAAGTTATTGCGAGTTGCCATGAAAGGACTAACGCCTATGTATGCAAATTTATTATCATCAAGGGATTTTAATTCTTTTGAAGAACTAACGAGGTGCGCTGCTAAACTCGAGTCATTCACGGAAGCTTCATCGTCTACGGCAACGCCGAAGGTTGTTGAACCACAAAAAAAGACAAGTGACTTTAAGAAGTTCACTTCATTCGCCAACCAACATTATAAACCGTTTCATAGTCAAAACAGTTACGGCTCACCAAGTAAGAATGATAACCGTACTAATACTAGGTATTTTAGACCTACAAATAATAATAATAATTTTACTTCAGATGCTTCAGGTTCTTCAAAACAACAACTAAATACAAGTTTTTGTACCTTTTGTAAGTCTAGTGGTCATTTAATCGCGAATTGCTGGAAAAAAAATGGTGATAACAATAAATCACATGTTGGGAGTATTAATAAAGAGAAGCATAATAAGAATCCAAAAAACTAGTACAGAGTCAATCTTATCGCGCCCCTTCTTGTGCACAAAGAAAGAGGGAGTGGAAGCGTTGGCTCCGCCTAGTTCAACAATTCCTTTCTAGCCCGTCTTCTTCGACAGTGGACGCACTGCCGCAGGGGAAGGTTATTATTGAGGATGAGCGTCCTTATGCAGACATTTATGTCTTAAATAATAATTATAAAGCACTTTTGGACAGTGGTGCTTCCGTGTCTTGTTTAGGGGGAGATAGTTATTAGTTATAAGATATTTTTAGATTTAGGGGTAGAATTAGTTAAAGTAAATTTTAAGGTTACTACAGCAGACGGTACCTGTCAACACGTTTTAGGTTCCTTAACTTTGCCGGTGACGTACAATTCAATCACAAAGGAGGTTATTTTTTACGTCATCCCATCGTTGACTCCTAATTTCATTCTAGGCGTGAACTTTTGGAGACAGTTTCGGATCGCGCCGGAACTGTTCTCAGAGGTTCGTAGACCTCAACAAAAAGGACAAATCAATGAGGTACGAGCAATTCGGCCTGCCTCATCCCTCACAGAATCGGAAAATAAAGCTCTTACAGACGTTATTAAAAAATTTGAATCAATCTCTTACGAAAACAAAGGGCTAGGGTTGACTCATCTAGTTGAACATACGATTCATACAACAGGCCCGCCTATTAAACAACGGTACTACCCACTGTCTCCGGCAAGACAAAGTCAACTTGATGCCGAGGTAGACGAGATGCTTAAGTTAGGGGTAATACGCCCGTCTCGTTCTCCATGGTCGAGTCCGGTTTTGATCGTTACAAAAAAGGACGGTACAGGTCGTCTTTGTTTAGACTTTCGTAAAATTAATAACGTCACAATTCGCGACGCGTACCCTCTGCCATATATATCGCGGATTCTAGACAAGCTAGGTGGAGCCAGGTACGTCTCATCTATAGACCTCTCAAAGGCCTTTTGGCAGATTGCCTTAGACAAGGACTCTTGCGAGAAAACAGCTTTCGTCGTTCCTGGCCGGGGTTTATTTGAGTTCACCCGTATGCCTTTCGGACTGAAAAATGCACCTAGTGAGTTGCAAAGATTGGCAGATTTCCTTTTTGGTCCGGAATTCGACGATAATGCTTTTTGTTATCTAGATGATTTGATCTTGATATCAGAAGACTTGGAATCACATCTTAATCTGTTAAATCGCGTATTTGAACGTTTGCGAGACGCAGGTCTTACAATAAACTTAAAAAAATCCGAGTTCTGTAAATCTGAACTTAAATATTTAGGGTATTTAGTAGATTCGCAGGGTCTCCGTACGGATCCAATAAAGATAGAAAGCATCAAAAGTTTCCCGGTTCCGAAAAATGCAAAACAAATCCGGGCATTCATTGGTCTATGCGGTTACTTTAGGAGATTCATTAAAGGATTTTCGGGAATAGCTGCCCCTCTTACTAAACTCACAGGTTCTAAAAATGGTATCAGCAATTTCAAGTGGTCCCAGGAAGCTGAAACTGCTTTTAATGATTTAAAACGCGCGTTAACTACGGCTCCAGTTTTATGCTGCCCCGATTTCAACAGGCCTTTCTCTATCCACTGCGACGCGAGCTCTGCAGGAATCGGTGGTGTTTTGATCCAAACCGTAGACGGTGCGGAACACCCGATTGCATATTACTCGCGTTGCCTCAATAACCACGAACGTAACTATGGTGTCACGGAAAGGGAACTCCTAGCGGTATTGGATTCCGTAACTCATTTTAGACCTTACATAGAAGGGGCGCATTTCACGGTAGTAACAGACCATTCTAGTCTAAAATGGCTGGGATCCCTATCGAATCCAAGTGGTCGCCTAGCACGTTGGAGTACTCGACTGTCTCAATTTACTTTCGACGTCGTTCATCGTAAAGGTACACAACATACTGTACCAGATGTACTTTCTTGTAGGGATCTTGCATTAATATCAGGAATAGACTATAGTTCTACGTCGGACAAATGGTTCCTAAATGTATTTAAGAGGTGCCAAATTTTTCCTCAAAGATTTGTAAATTTTCAAATTAAAGACAACGAGTTGTATCGTCATACGAAAACCTGTTTGGCCTTATGTGAGGATACCGCTTGGAAAAGGGTCATTCCTCAAGAGGATAGAAAAAATATTATTTCAGACTCCCATGACTCCGCGCGCGCCTGTCACCCAGGGGTCTTCAAAACCTATAAAAAGCTTCAACTTAGGTATTACTGGCCAAACATGTATAAAGATGTCAAAGAATTTGTAAATCGTTGCCAAACTTGTAAAGCCCATAAGATAAGTACAGCCCCACCTAACGGAATCTCCTCAAACCCAAAAAAGGTCACAAGACCCATGCAAATGTTGTCGATAGATTTAGTAGGTCCTTTACCTAGGAGTTACTCAGGTTTTACCGTAATCTTATCATGTGTAGACGTTTTTTTTAAATTTACATGGCTATTTCCGCTGCGCAATGGCACCGCGAGAAGCATAATAAAAATCTTAGAAGAAAACATCTTTCTTGTTCACGGCGTACCACGAACTATCGTCTGTGATAATGGTCGTCAATTTGTTTCGAAAGAATTTAAAGAATTGCTTAATAGTTATAACATGCCGCCACCATTTTACAATTCATCTTATACGCCTCAAAACAACGTAGTCGAACGTTATAATCAAACCCTGGGCACGGCGTTATCCATCTTAGTTGAATCAGACCACCGAAACTGGTCTAAATTTCTTCCGCAAGTTCAATCAGCGATGAATAACACGGTAAACTGCGCTACAGGTTATACACCTTATTTTCTGATGCATGGTCGGGAGCAGATACTAGACGGTGATCTGAACCGTAATCCAATAGCGGATGAGGAAACCAGTTCGCAAATTGGTGCTCAACCTAAAGTTTATGCACAGAAATTAGAAGAGTTGTCGTCGGTTTATGAGCAAGTCTCGAATGCTCTTCTTAAAGCTTTTCAAAAAGGAGCTGACCATTACAACCTGCGCAGAAAACACATTACCTATCAGGTTGGTGATGTGGTGTGGCGGAGGAATTTTGCGCAATCTAACGCATTGAATTATTTCGCACAAAAATTGGCACCCCGGTTTGTTCAGAACGTGGTAGTAAAGAAAAAATCCAACTTAATTTATACACTTGCAGACTTAAACGGAAAAGTTGCGGGTGATTTTCATGTGAAAGATATAGTAAAATCAAATAATATACCGGTATAGTCTTAT
Organism: Limnephilus marmoratus; assembly: GCA_917880885.1. Classification (NCBI taxonomy): domain Eukaryota; kingdom Metazoa; phylum Arthropoda; class Insecta; order Trichoptera; family Limnephilidae; genus Limnephilus; species Limnephilus marmoratus. The sequence goes on along the minus strand of OU862921.1, from coordinate 17,492,005 downwards.
TGTGGCAATACTTCGGAGGGTCTGGCCATCCCTACCGAGTACTGCAAATTATCATATCTGTTAGTTAATATTTGATGCTTGGGAGTTTTAACCCGGCCTGATCAACCGAGTTGAAACGACCCGACATTCTGACAGTCATTAGTCCTGTCTTAGATTAATTTTTAAGGAATTGGGTTATTTACTTGGCGGGGGGTGTTTTGTAAGATTGATGATGAGGGTGGTTTGTTTCATTACAATAACAACCTCAACTCTAGTGGCAATGCTCGAGTTGAGAATATATTTAAAAATACATATGTGCATGTATAAGTATAAATTTATCGATAGTATTAACGCTAAAACAGACGTAAATTTGGACGTCGGCTGAACAGATGAATAAGCTAGGATTATTAGTTATAAGTTTTGTATCCTGAAATACACGGACATGTCCGCACTATATCTCGGTGTGTTTCAGGCACACCTCTTTTTAGGTTATGTTTTTTTATTATTATGTATCATTATTTGTTCTCTAAGAGACTTATAACTTTGTTATTATATACTCTGTGGTTGAACAACGGTTAACAGTGAAAACCTTAAAGTTTGTTCTTTACTTACTGCTTACGCCTTCTATAGAGTTGGACGTATGTGTACCTATATAACTGCACTAAATTATAGATGCACATATCATTATCAAACCACACCTTCTGAAAAGTTGGTTGTTTTTTCAAAAAATTGGCACCATCCGATGCGATGGTTGTATACTATTAATACTACTTAAATTAAAATAACATGGTATCATTGTTGATTAGTTAAGTATTGTACACCCAAGGACCAGAATAGGAGGTTAGTTAGGAATATCCTTCCAAAAGAAGATTGGTATTTTTATCCTAAAGGATGTAGAGTCTGTGAAGTGTAGATGGTGAACCCATCAAATATTTTCGGCCTACGAGAGGCAATTTTAAATTCAGTGAATTTTTTCGGAACAGTGATGCCTAGTGCATTGAATTTAACTTGATTTAATCATAAAAAATGTATGTTTTTAATTTTAAGACTTATTTTTAAGTTAGTTTAAGTGTTCTGTTCCAGATTATACGTCAATAGCAGTGTTCGGAAACAGACAATATTGCAATCACCCAGTTTTTTCTGTGGTAAGGGTGCTTGCTGTCCACTCACGTATCATCTTACAAGAAGTTGTTGTTGAGTTAAATGGGTTTTCTAGTTTTAAGGTTGAGAATGGTTGCATCGCGAGCCTACTGTCCGACCCTACACGTTGGATAGGCGCGATTGGGGTTGCGATGCACTCATTCGTCATAAGAGTATTGTATAAGGATTATTATTTATATATATTTTTTTTTCTCTTCTCTACCTCTGATAATTGTATTATGTGTTTCACATCTACTGTTTGTTTTATTTTTGTTACTAGATACTCCTCGGGACCAACCTAGCCAGTTCAGGGCATGTTGAGGTTTTTGATAGTTTTGTTTGAGGGCAAACATTTTTCTGGGAAGGGGGGTATTGTTATGAAGCGATTTTATTTTATTATTTTATTTCATATTTTATTTATCGAGTAGTTAGGTACTATCGTTATTTATTGTTAGTCGTATCATGTTGGCGGCACTTGTAAATTTTGTTCGGCGCGAGCGTGGGGAGCCTGTGTCCGTTTTCCGTTTCCACACACTGGTTTTAGGAGCGAGATTGTGCGACTCGCTGCGTAAACAACTGTCACTTCTTTTTAAGTTTTAAAATGGGATAATCGAATCCTGAGATTGGATTGATAACATACGGGCGAAGAATCATGTCAAAGTTAATAATTAAAAGTTTTTCAGTAAACATCCGCGCGTAAAGCGAGATTTTTAGTTTCGGAAAGAAACACGAACATAGTGCCGGTCGGCTTGTATGTGGAATAGTTTATTCTGCAATAATCGAATGAATCGTTCTATGTAAGAAGGCGATACGCCCGCGAATAATTAACCCGCAGCAAGTGATCTCCTGACGGGATTGTATTTAAAACGGAAGCCGCCGTGCTTCAGACAGAAAGTGCCGCTAAAATGCTACGAGTCTCTCATATAAATCTTCCGTTATAAAACGGCTGGAAGCCTGCATGGTCTTCCCGAATGCAGATGGATTAAAGGGTCCCTTTCTACTTGGCGTCCGCTACAGAGGACGTAATTTCTGGATGCCACGGATGACGAGGCGACGATGACACCACGTGGAGGCGAGATGGGCCTCTCCTCTCTTCACCAGCAGTTCTTCCGCCGTGCTCGTTTCACAGTTAGTTTAGCATAGGGTAAAAAGTACTATGGTCCCGGGGGTGAGTCCTTACCGTTATAATTGTTATTATTTTTTTAACCGCACAATACAGTGTTTATATTAACTACCTAATTTGGTTTCATTTGTAGAGAAACCTTAAAACATTTACAGGAATGGCATGGCAATATATGACCCATGCTCTGATGAGGGAGTACTTGTGTTCTTCGCATATTGACATACTCTGACTTTGTCAGAGTTTGGCGTCCAAGACTTCCTATTACGGAAGTTAAAGTTAATTTGCGGGACACCGGTGCCTGACATTGGCACACACCACATAATAACAACCTTTCCCATCGACCTTTCTATATAACATGTTTATATTTATAATATGTGTAAATTATATTAGAGAAAACCGAGAAATTCAAAGAAAACATATTTTTGTCCGATTTAAAACGGCTGGCGGGCCGTACTATGGTCACTTTTGAAATTAGTTCTACGGAAGAAATTGGAAAAAATATGTCCTAGAGTAAGTAGGTTTTTGATTTTCACTTTTCAAATATCCAGTGTTGCATTGCAAGCATTGTAAAATTAGTGGCGAGTTAATTAGTTTATATGTAGAATACATGCTTATTATAGTAGAGAAAAGCCGATAAATTGAAATATTCAATTCAGGCAGCGGGCAGCGGACAGCTGGCAAGCGGGTGGTGTGGATTTTATAAAGATTGGGTAATGGCGTTGTGTTTCGCTAGCCACAGCAACGTGTGGCCGGGTCTGCTAGTTGCTTTATATGATGTTCCAATGTGAACAGTACGTAAACACTTAAATTTTTAATTTATGGATTCATACACTGGCATTCTCATGGATTCTAGACTTCGTAACATTGATGTTCATGTTATTTACAATCAAAGTGTTATTTACAATCGTTCGTGTTCTGTGGAGATACTTCTTAATGGTTCGCTTATCTGGAATCCTCATGAGGTAGGGTGCTCACTCATGTTCGAGAGGGTTCAATAAAATTTTCTAAGATTGCTCTACATGAGGGAGTAAGGCCACTATCCATGGCTCTACCCAACGAACTTTCTTCTGGGCATGCTGGGAATTCACTCCCTGCAGCTCAGAAGAGAGGGGTATGCCGCCACCCACTTATTCAGACTACTGCTAGGCTATATTGAGAACTCAGCCATTTTGGAGCGCGTGAGTCTCTATGTTCCTGACGACTATCTTAGACAGCGTCATCATAGATTATTCTATCTTCCTGCCTGTAGGACTAACCTGCCAATGGTTCTACTGGTAGGGAGGAGTATATTGCTCCTGAACCAAATCTCCTCCGAGATTGATGTATTTGGCGTCGGTGAGGAGAGATCCAAAAGGGAAATTCTTTTGATTCTTGAAAGAGTCTCTCCACAATGACGAAATCTTCACCACTGCCTGAGATTTTTAATTTTGAAATTGCTATATTTCTTTAAATTTCTTTCATATATAAATATTATTTGTAAACATTATTTTTAAAATATTTATACGGCATTATTTCTTACATGTAATAAATTAAAATTTGTAACTTTGAAAATTAATAAAAATATATTGTTATACCTTTTGGTTTATTCTGAGTTTGAGTATTTACAATATATATATTACTGGTCGCACGACCTGTCTCTACTGGCTGCTAATTGAATCTGCTGGGTAGCCTGGCGATTGACCGCTCTTGACAGCCTCTGCCATAGGGTACCCCTAGTCGGTTCCATGTCACTCAGAATCAAGTCAACTCAACACCTCTTTGAAGTCATTAAAAGCTATGAAAAAAATAATTTTAAAATGGCCGTTAACCCTAACCTAACGTAACCTATTTAACCATTTTTTATATATTTTTATTTGATTTAATTCTGAGTTGGCCGGTCACCGTTGGTAATTGCTCTTTCCCTGCTGGCACAGTCGGCATCTGATAGAAGCTCTTTCAATAGACTACAGTAACCAAGCATCGTGTAATGACACATTGTTTTTGTGCAGGCGATGCTTCGGTTTCAAATAATTCTTATATACCACGGTCCCGTAATAATGAAATCATTTATCCATGATACAAGTACTCACTAAGGTATTCTTTGGTAAATTTATTAAACTACTCGTTTGTCGACAAATTTACTAAACTATCTCTACCTATCTTATTAATGTAATTAAATGCAATGTCTTAGTAAAATCATTGTAATATGTATTATAAACCATCATAACATGTAGTATTATATAGTTGTATTAAAAAAAATGATTTAACTATCTTATCCTTAATATTAAAATCCTAATTGTTCCGAACTCCTGCAACTTGCACAGGTACTAGTCCAGTAAAGGAAGGAGTTGTAGAGTGCGTGAGCAGGGACCTAAGCGATTCTTTCAGGACTTGTTTAGGATGCTTAGGGTGTGAACATACTAAAAGTCCTGACGTCTAGGTGGTGAGCTAGGGGGGGGAGGGGGGGGGGGAAGGTCCCGATTTTCGGGTTTCCGTTTATATCTCAAAAACGGTGCGTCGCAGAGGAAAACTTTTTTAGAATAAGTAAAAGCTCATAAGATTATCTACAACTTTTATTCTATACATAATTTTGAAAATCCCAGCCGTTTTTGAGTTATACGCTCCACAAATGTCAATATTTTCTAAAAAAATCATTTTTCCTCACATTTTTCATCAAACATTCCTTCATATCGTCTAAAATATTCATCCAAGAAAGAAATTTATTCAAAAGAAGTTGTAAATAATTTAATTACCTTTTAGAATATATACACATGTCTAAATAAATCTCCAACCAGTAAATATTTACAGCAATTTTAAGTTTTTTCGTAAAATGTCGTCATTTTCAGAAAAAGCTGTTTTTTCTCTCCAAAATGTTAAGATGGGTTTTTCTTCATGGGAAATTCCTTATTAATTTTTGCACGCAAGAAAGCAGGTAAGTTGTTCTCGAACAGATGATTAGTGAAATTCATTTTATAATCATTATTATTGTGATGGGTAATTAGTTTAGACATCGGAGATGCTACAATAACGTGCTACGATGCTGTTCGAGTTGGTGAAAAGGCAATGAATGCGATAGTGGGCTTGACATTCTCAGACATCAAGTTGTCCCGCAAAGATCGGGCATTCCCAATGTCTTCTGTCAGCTCGTCGATAAAAATTCACGATGAAAAGGTTGCAGTTGACCCAACATTGCTGTTTCAGCGGATGTGTAAAAACAAACGATCAGATGAGGATTTGATGAAATTCTTTGAGTATGAGTTGGCCCCATTTCCCTTGGCACTGTTCAATGAAAGTGGGATGCGAAAGACAAATAAATCTGTTCTGTATAGCTTATTCGAGCCTTTCAAAAAAACTGTTCTACTGTCTCAGATGAACATAGTTGAGGACGGAGGATTTCTATCATATATTATACACATATTATCTATATTATACAGAGTAATTTGACAAAAAGATGCCTCCGTTGCCGCAATTTGTGATCGTTATATCACCTATGTCAACCACCACTATCCTGGAATGACTCGCACTGTGGTATTTGCTGGGTACGCAAATCCAGTCAAAAGCACGAAATCACAAGAACAAATGCGACGATACAGACTGAGAAGGTCAGCCGACATCAATTTGACATGGAACAAATCAATACCCGTTAAACAGGAAGATTTTTTATCCTATCCTACCAACAAAATAATTTAATCTCCTTACTACAGACTAAGTTTCGGGAGAATGGGATACAGACTCATCAGGCCACCGATGATGCTGACGTCTTTATCGTGAAGACTGCTGTAGAACTATCCTTTCACAACTCTGTGGCTGTCTTTGGTGAGGATGTGGACCTCACTGTCCTTTTGATTGCTTCCACTCCTCCCACCTAAGATATTCTGTTGCTGAAACCCGGACGAGGGAAAACCAAAACATTGGCACTGTCCACCCAAGAGATGCAGCATCGTGGATTTGAACACATCATATTTTTACATTCATTTACCGGATGCGATACAACGTCTGCAAATTTCAGGAGAAGCAAGGTGGGCTTTTCAAAATTGTACTTGGAGTCAGAAATGATCAAGCAAGCGGCAATGATCTTTGACAATCCCTCCTCTACTCACGACGAGGTTGAAGAAGCTGGAAATAAATGCTTCCTGAAATGGTATGCGGCGCCAAAAAGACAGACCTCCCTTAACCAGTACCACTTCCAATCGTTCACAAGGTCCGTGGCAAATATGACATAGGACGTAGGATATGAAATAGGACATACCACCAAGTTCAGCAGTGGCTCGGGATTGAGCTGTCCCCTGAAGAATGGGGGTGGAAACACGAAGGAGACACCCTGGCGCCAATTACAACAGAAGATCCTCCAGCACCGGAGGTCCTTCTGAAAATGATATTTTGCCGCTGCACCAAGGATTGTGCAATTGGCAAATGCGGATGCCGAAAAGCAATGCTGACCTGTTCTGCAGCGTGCCTTCACTGCCAAGGGAGATGCCTCAATAGTTTGCCTGTTGCCGAGGACGACGATGAAGATGACGTAGAGCCCTTTCAGCAAGAACATCCACCACTGAGAATGACGATGCCATGGATGAACAACGCTTGCCAGGACCCTTACGTCCAAAGAGGATATGAAAACTTTAATCCATATAAAGTTGAGAGTGTAACATGATGTTATTAAGAACAGTGTCAAGGGAAATGGGGCCAACTCACACGCAAAGAATTTCATCAAATCCTCATCTGATCGTTTGTTTATACACATCCGCTGAAACAGCAATGTTGGGTCAACTGCAACCTTTTCATCGTGAATTTTTATCGACGAGCTGACAAAAGACATTGGGAATGCCCGATCTTTGCGGGACAACTTGATGTCTGAGAATGTCAAGCCCACTATCGCATTCATTGCCTTTTCACCAACTCGAACAGCATCGTAGCACGTTATTGTAGCATCTCCGACGACTAACCTAATTATCCATCACAATAATAATGATTATAAAATGAATTTCACTAATCATCTGTTCGAGAACAACTTACCTGCTTTCTTGCGTGCAAAAATTAATAAGGAATTTCCCATGAAGAAAAAACCCATCTTAACATTTTGGTAAGAAAAAACAGCTTTTTCTGAAAATGACGACATTTTACGAAAAAACTTAAAATTGCTGTAAATATTTACTGGTTGGAGATTTATTTAGACATGTGTATATATTCTAAAAGGTAATTAAATTATTTACAACTTCTCTTGAATAAATTTCTTTCTTGGATGAATATTTTAGACGATATGAAGGAATGTTTGATGAAAAATGTGAGGAAAAATGATTTTTTTAGAAAATATTGACATTTGTGGAGCGTATAACTCAAAAACGGCTGGGATTTTCAAAATTATGTATAGAATAAAAGTTGTAGATAATCTTATGAGCTTTTACTTATTCTAAAAAAGTTTTCCTCTGCGACGCACCGTTTTTGAGATATAAACGGAAACCCGAAAATCGGGACCTTCCCCCCCCCCCCTCCCCCCCCTAGCTCACCACCTAGACGTCAGGACTTTTAGTATGTTCACACCCTAAGCATCCTAAACAAGTCCTGAAAGAATCGCTTAGGTCCCTGCTCACGCACTCTACACCTCCTTTTGGACCATTCGTTTACTTGACTATACAGGAGGTACCATCGATACAGCGGTTTGGCATGCGAAACCAATATTGAGGTGTTATTGGACATGGTTAATATTGGTTAATGTTGCAATTGTGTAAACCTCTGATCCCCTTACTTTAAATTTTTAATGATTGTATTTTTTTATTGTAACTTATTGTTATTATATCTCACCGTACTTTAAATTGTTGTTGCTTATATTCTTATTTCATTTATGTACTTTTTTTATTTCCATCGTAATTTTATTTATATTATTTCTTTCTTATGTTAAAGATGTACTGCCTTCATTTATGTATCTAAAGGCTCTCTGGGCGTAAAATAAAATAAAGAAAAAAAATTTTTGATGGCACGCAGCATATCTGTCTTGATTCGGGTGTGATTTAACCCCTCCGTAGCGATCCTGGGCCAACTTGAACTCCAACCTTCCAACTCGTATTCCAATGCATTAACTACTCCTCTACACAATTGTATAAAAACTAATACACGATTTACTACCAGTGCCCAGATTTATTACGGCACCTTTTCGTTGCGTTTTCTTTGAAGTCGTAGAATTTGTATGCAAGTTGGGCACTTTAATATTCAAGTGAGTCATGTAACTAATACACTTCATAGGGACGTAACTCATGTGAGACGTGAAAAGACAGCAGTATTCGAGTAAACTAATAAAATTTGCAACATTGTCAAATCAACTACGCGTCATGAATTTGTAACGGGCAATTATTGAAGGGTGAATAAAGCCTCCTACTGACTTTAAAAAATTTCCACACAAGTCATACCTACTCAAATATATGACCTATTTATCTAAATTAGGTTTTTGAAATCCTGGAATCGTACACGTTCTAGTAGCCGAAATGTTTGAACACTTTGAAATTCAATGACATTGTACATAGAACAGCATGCACAAGAGCTCATAATATGAAAAGTTTTTCCCACTCACTCATTTTGACCATTTGCCTGTTCGGCTTCGCCAAGTTAGAGTTTTGGTGACCATTTTATAAATCCGATAGGAACTGGTTTAGCCCGTTCCTCGGATCCACTATCATCCAGTGATAGCTAGTCACCCGGAAAAAAATAACCAGGACAGGCAATGACGTCATATGCAATATATAGCTGCGTGAAACAACTAAGTATTACCGTCAATCTTTCCATATAGGGAGAGATACTCAAATTTACAAAATCGTACTGCTTATACCTAGGTTCTCGTGTAATCCTTTGACGGATTCTTGAATTCGAAACCGAAGTACAAAGGTAGCGTTGTTTTCACTTACACAGATGTTTATATGGCGCGGCGCGTACGGCGCGGCGTCAGACATGCTCTTGAAGCCGAGTTCTTAAATTTCAACCACGCAGACGCTAACGTATTAATACTGTTCGATTGTGAAATTTCATTGCGTTCGTTCCATGGCACTCTCTGGTGCGTATAAAACCGTTGCTTCGGACGCTTTACCCGTTTTGGCTGGTATTTTGCCAATCGATCTGGAAATCAGGGAAGTGCTTACTAAGCAGAAATTAACCAGAAGAACCCCGGCCACTTACCTAGGCGTTGTTCTGACACCGGGCGGGCCGGGGACTCTCCCTGGGCTGCTTCGTCAAATGAGAGATCTGTAGCTCCAAGAGTGGCAGGTCCGTTGGGATAGAACGAATATAGGAAGATGGACTTTCTCCTTCTTCCCATCAGTTAAAGTCAGAATGGAAGGGGTATTTCTCAAGTTGGACCACCACATCACCCAGCTTCTATCCGGCCACGGGGAATTCAGGGGGAGACTTCACACTCTTTCCCTGTCCCCTCACCCCAAATGCGCCTGCGGGTGCACGAACCAGTCGGCGGAGCATATTCTGTGGCAGTGTGAGATAATGACGGACGCAAGAGAGGAAATGCTCGATGGTTTGGACGTACCAATCAGACCAGTGTGGAACACTGATCTGGTTTCGAACAAGACGAACTTTGAGTGCCTGAGGAACTTTACAAGGATCTGGGTTGAGAGATGACCTGAGCTTAGAGTCGCTGATTAGTATTTTGACACCAGGTGTACTTGTTCTTGACTTACCATGGACTTTTCTTGCTTCTATTCATTTACAAACTCTGCTCAGGATGTACAGTTTTATATTTTTGTTACATTTTTATGTTTATTATTTGCATTTTACATTTTATGTTTTTTATGCTTTTACATTTTTGTTTATTTTTTCTTGTTTACAACGCTCATGTTTATTTTTTGTTTTTCTTTACTTTCCATGCTTATGATTTATTTTTCGTTATTTGGTGCAATTAAACGCCCAGTGATAACTCACACACGCTCTTGTTTATTTTTTTTCATGTTTTGCGATTTTCTACGCTTATATACATTTCTTTTCAGTTATGCTGTACTACGAGAACTGAACTCAGTTGTTCGTTTTTGTACCGTCCTTCTCCCCATATAAGGGGTTGGACCCTGGACCGTGTCCCCGCCTACGTACCATGGCCGGTCTTCTAGAACTGGTGGAGCTGCACCTGTTTGCCGCGCCAAACCCCGTGACATGAAGAGGCTGGGGAGAAGGCTGAACGACATCCGAAAGCTGTCCGTCCCGCCTCCGGCGACCCGACGCTTCTCTCCCTGGGGTCTTCTTCATGTTTTCCACTTACTGTCGTCTAGGCACCACCGGCTAGCTGGCTTAAGGACGACGCTGCCGGTTGTCGGGAGGCCGGACAATCAGCCTCCTTCACTGTCTCGGGTACTGCCGGCAGCCAGGTTGCGGTGACACCAGTTTTTATCTGTACATATGTTATTTTACTTTTGTTTCTTTTTTCTTTTACGTATAGTGCTTGGTGCCACCCGCCGGATTATGTATGGTCATGTCTCCCGCTGTCAGAGCTGATTACTCATGACGGCTGCTGTCTATTTTACTTTTTTATGTTGATGTTACTAACCACTTGTTTGACTGTCCATGAGGCTCACAGCTGCATTGACACCTCCATGGGCTTTAGAAATGTAGAAATGACCATTACAATACAGTCCTATAGGCGCGCCCGCATACCGAGACCTAATACAGTATGAGGGGACATTGAAGGTCTAGATTCGTTACATTAAATGTAGAGCCGTTTATTCAAAAAAATTGGATTCTTGCGAGAACTCCGAAGGGGCGACCATAAGTTGCCTATACCGGGGTGGGACAGTGGTGGGTACTTCAATGCGTTCATAAAAATTAAAAATTATTCTAACAAACCAATATGATAAAAAAAAAACGAAAATTCACGGGATGTTATAATGACATTTTTTAATAAGACTATTAATTTTCGTTTAAAATATTATATTGTAGACACATTCTTATATTATTGCTGAACTAAATTATTCTTCAAAATGGTATAACTTATAGTTACATCATATTTCATCCAGTTAACCCAGCAATAATAAAATAATAAATAAATAAGTGAATAAATTGAATGTAAATCGTGGTAAAAAAACGTTATTTTTATCTTAATAATATGTAATTAGTTCCTATATTATGCCATATTATTCATACCATATAATGCTTAATTTGTATGAACCATAACATTTTATCAAATAATTCTGGCTAATTTATTTTACAGCAGTATTGTGGCGGGCACTGCAATGCTGTAAAAAGTTTTATACACTATTAAAAAAAACGTAGATAGTCGCTCGCATGCCAAATTTACATAACTGCGTGGATATCGTTTGCGACGTGGGGGCTTAAAATAATGTTTAAGCGTTCTGCGTTAAAATTTAATTGTCTGGAAGCAGAATTTTTAAATACGTCCTTTACGATCGGGCACAAGTGCCAGCGAGCTTTCAATGCTCAGTAATATTTTGTCACTAATTATTCGTACACCATATTTTGAAAGCCCTGTTTAATTATGAACAGTTTATAATAAAAATTAATGGATACGCTTTCGGTAAAATTCTTACACATGTGACCCTGAAAACCGTACTCTAATAAGTAATCAAGTCTTAATATTGTTAAGACCGACAACTATGTACGAACGAAAGAAATTTCTTTAAAAACGACTCTTCGAAAGCTTGTATTTTGTGTATTATACCACTCGAGTGGTGCGGTAGTGAATAAGGGGGGTATGGTGTTTCGCTCACCATGTCACAATTCGAGGTTATCAGTACAAGCCTAAGACTAAAGCCTCCGTGGTCGAGGGGTAAGACTCTCGACTTACAATCCAAAGGTCGAGGATTCTGAAAGTCTGAAAAAAAAGATTAATTAGACTGAAAAATACTCTCAGTATCGCCCTGGTGAAGACAACCATTCAGAATTGAAACGTTGCTTGAAATATCGTACTGGTTTTCCTTATTTCCTTTCCTTCCTCTTACACATCTCCTTCCAATCCCCACTTCATCCCACAACATACCCCAAATGGAGATGCCATGGTCTCCATTGGCTCCAGACGGGAGCAGTTTGGCAAAAAAGAAAAGCCGGCGTCTGATAATGCGTTTCATTCTTTGGTTTTCGTTGTTTTTTCCTTGTTTCCAGTACAGACACACAATATAGTGAGAAAGAGTTTGAATGCAGGTGAGTTTTCTAGTTGTTGTTTTGTCTTGTAAATTGATATCTGTATCTGTATTTTCTCCTTAATATTTTTTTTTCTTTTGCTGTAGCCCATGTGTCCATGTGAACTATTCATAAAATGATTCACATCTATAATAATAATAATATAAAAATGAATCGCTGAATGTGTTGGTAAGCGCAAATCTCGAGAGCAGCTGAACCGATTTCGCTATTTTTTTTTTAGAATATTCCTTGAAGTACGAGGATGGTTCTTACGGAGAGAAAAATTAAAAAAATTGCGCAGAAAATTAGATAATTTCAGAAAACATCGCACGTTTGACAGTTCGCGTGTTTGAGAATGACATTTTGCAAAACAATGAATGATTGTTCAATCAGGATTCTATTTTTGAAAAGTTGAAAAATTTATTTAAAATAGGTTCTCCCCTAATAGTTTGAATCGGATCAAGAATTTTAGATATTTTAAATAGGTACCTATCTTAGGTACCAAATTTAATATACATGAAAAATGGAAATTTGAATAAAAATTATAAAGGTGGCACACGGGCTGTTTGAAAACTGAATGAACTGGGGTTGAATATATGGAACGCGGGAGAGGAATTATGTTGGCGGGACGAGGGAGCAGGAAAGGGAAGAGGGAAGGCGGGGAAGGTGGAAGGGGAACGCGGGAGGGGAAGGGGACGTGTGAGGGGGGAGGGGAACTCGCGAGGGGGGTTCGCGGGACGTGGGAAGGGGAGGAGTGGAGTGGGGAGAGGGAAGGTGGAGGTGACGTAGTGGGAAGAAGGGGAGGCGGAAAGCTAACGGGGGCGAATGGGAAAGGACACTCATGGAGAAACAATTTCTTTATTAAATGGCATAGCAACGCATGGCGGGACCAGCTAGTAATTAATAAATGTAAACAATTAACTTTTATCCAACTTTCTAAGGTCTCCAAATTATTAAAAAACAAATCTTAAAACAAATATACTCGTAGGTATTTAGTTTTGAATATCGAAGAGTTTTCCAATATCATATTCGTTATCATATTCTTCGAACATGAAAGACGTGATTTATATTTGAATATCATCGTCGCTTTATTAAACATCCAATAAACGAGCTCCCGGCACATAAAGTGGCGTATTTTCTACTTTAACAATATTTATTTATTTATTCGATAATAAAATAAAGTTCATGCTCTTCGATCATCTAAGATCAGCTCAAAAATAATTTAAAACTTTTCCTAATATTTGCGAGTTAATTTTCGAAGGCTTTGAACCGTAAATTTTTTAAGTGCCTTGAGCCGGAAGTCATGTTTTATAGCCTTTGCGGAATGAAAGTTGAACCTCATACATTGGTTTTAAAATGCGTCTTTTGGTAACTAAAATTGCACCGACTTTCCATTTTCTAATTTATTTATTCATAAACAGAAACAAACAGTACATTAGATACTTTGGTTAAAAAAATTTAGGATTATTATATAGGAGATTTTAAGGGCGTTTAACCAGCCAGCGACCGAAAATCCACATTTCGTCGAAAGATGTTTTTACGATTGTACAGGGCGGTTCCAATGAGAAAGGTTAATTAATCTCCGTACCAGCTTTTAAAAATTATAACTCAACATCGTTTTTATTTCATTCCAAATTTGCTTTAATTTATGCCTACATTCAAAAATGCTGAAAGGCTTGTGATAAAACAATTACAATTATGTACTTTTTGTAATTATTTTTTTGATTATAAGTATTAATCATTTTTCAATAATGTATAAGCAAAATAAAAATGTAAAAAAACATATAAAATATATTAGTTTGTAAGTGCGCAAATAAATACACAAACGGACAAATTTTCGTCAAGAAACACATGTACTCACGTACAAAATTAAGATTCTGAAACACGCGTTAACCAGATAATGTATTGATTTATTTTACTGCATGATTATATGATTTAAAATGGGTGTTAATACAAAATCTTTTTTGAAAATTTAACAAATCTGGTTTAACCTTATTATACTCAAAATAACTATTTTTTTCTCGAAATTTAAAACATACTTTTACTAGATAAAAGAGCAATCTTTCGAAATCAATTAATAATTTTTTTGTGGAAAAGAGTCGATACGTCTAAAATATGATTTAAAAATGACACATTTCCGGTTTTCTCTGGTTATACAATGTTGAGTTAAGTAGAGTTCATGGAGCCCACACAATAATATCCACAAAAATTCCAAAACGATATCTTTTCCTCCAAGCTTATCTCATAAACTGTTCTGCAATTTATTATGTGGTTGCCGTCAGCGAGACAGAAAAGAGAGAATTCACTGAGATAATAGAATAAAATTTCCCCTATCCCACAATATTTCCCAGCGTCAGGAAGCTAGGCAGCTAATTGATCAATCCCTTTCCCCTCTGAACCCTGATTTCCTGATTTACTATTTGCAGTCCCTTGGCATCCACTTCCCGACCAGAATTAATTATAAACAAGAATTTCAAAGACCAAATTAATTTGTAAATCTTTTGAAACTTCTAGGTAAACACATATACAGAGCCCCGTCTTAAATGAGATTTCTTGAATGTCTTTACATGTTTTGAACTTGGATGGAATTTACACACATAAGCGATAACTTACCGAATTCAAAACTTTTGAAATCATGAAATCAACTAACATCATGTACTGGTTTATTATTTCCGTGGTTCTTCTCTAATCAGTGGCTTGCTGTCAATATACAGGGTGTAACAGAACGTACCCGAAGGATTTTAACCAGGGATTCCTGAGCATATTTAGAGTAAAAATGTACATGCCATTTGCTGTCCGATAAACCAAATTTCGATTAAAAACACTAAAAATATTTTTCCATCACACCTCGCAACTGACTAGTTAGGAGAGTGGCATGTTTATAACCTAGGGGTAATTTGATTAGCCTTGCGTCTCGTTCTAACAGCACGTTAATGCACGAAACAGCGTGCGTATCGCTCAAACCCATCGTGACAGGACATATTCCATAGCGATGGAAATAGTAGCGACATGTGAAATTAAATATTTCGGTGTGAACATTGATCAAAACCTGAAGTGGAATAGTCATATTTCAGAGTTAGTGAAGAGAATAAGGAAAGGTATGTTTATAAATTTATTTTTCTTTACTTATTTACGGAATTATAGGTTGGGGAGGATCTTACGAAAACAATCAAAACTCAGTGTAACAGACGTCTTGATGCATTAGATCTTGTTTACGTGAAACTTTGCAGCTGGTCGCCACACCAGTTCCTTCAAGATAACAACTTATGGACAAGTCAATTCTTGCGAAATGTTACATGAAAAACTGCACGTGTTATTTAAAAACCAAAACACCTCGCATTATCATAAACCACAGGTGCGAAATGCGGTCAACCCATGCAAGGAAATACTTCGTGTCTAAACTAGTTTATTTACGTGAAAAATCACAGCTGGCCGCCGCACGTGTCCCTTCAAAACATTATCGCCTACTACCTATTCAGAGAAGAGTGAACAATATATTAATCAAGTCGATTCTTGCGAAATGTTACACAAAAGGCTGCAGGTGTTAATCGGCACTAAAGCACTTAGCAACCAAAACGCCTTGCATTATATTGATGATAAATCCTGCATTTTAAGCAGGTGCGTTCGTCTACCTGGGGAAACCAGGTCAACTCAGGCAAGAAAACAATACACATGTCCAAACCAGTTTGTTATGCAAACTAAACCTAGCACACCAGATACCTGCCTCAAACACCTGGGGTAATTAAGATAAACAGCAGATGCAGAAATGCAAAACATGTTTACGTTTTCCTTCAAAACAGGTGTACGTAAAATTTAGTATAAAAACCATCTGAAAATAAATATTTCATGTCATTATCCGAAAGGTCTTTGAGTCGTTATTTATAAACCATCTCCCGAAACTGGAGTGACGATTGGAGTCCAGCGCCCTATTGTTTATAGTATTTGTATGGAACAGAAAAGTGGACTCATACAAATTGGTCCTTTTCGAGCCAGGATCCCACGTAATCAAATCTTTCTCAGTGGAGATGGCATCACACGCAGCGGCCATAAAATCCTGGCTTCAATCGAGACATCACGGCCCTGCCTCGTAAACTCAGATGCATCTATACCTACCGCCGATCCATATGCTACCTTAAGCCTACGCCTCCACCATCAGAAATCTACAGGAGGCTGATAAAGATGACAACAAACTGAGCAGCAACGATATATGCAGCTTCTACACATACAGCAACGAGACATGCAGCAACAAACTGGGCAGCAACGAGATATGCAGCTACCACACATGCCGCAACGAGATATGCAACAACACACTAAGCAGCTCACAGACATGCAGCAGCGAACCCAGCCGCAACGAGATATGCAGCTACCAGTATACAGCAACGAACCCAGCAGCAACAAGATATGCAGCTTCCACACATGCAGCAATGAGACATGCAGCAATAAACTGAGCAGCAATGAGATATGCAGCTAACAAACATGCAGCAACGAACCCAGCAGTAACGAGATATGCAGCTACTACATATACCGCAACGAGATATGCAACAACATACTGAGCAGCCCATAAACATGTACTCAGATAACGGGAGTAATTTCAATGGAGCCGAAACCGAGATGAGAAACTCCTTGAGATTACTAAGTCAAGACGTTAAAATGCTTGATGGCATGATCACCCAGGGCATCGAATTAAGATTTATACCACCAATGATGCCGCACATGGGAGGAGTATGGGAAAGACTGGTACGATCGTTGAAACGGGCACTAAACGCCACGCTCAAAGAATGAGCACCTAAAGAGGAAACTCTCCTGACTACCCTAATCGAAGCTGAATTCGTAGTGAACCACAGACCACTCACCCATATATCAATGGATCCTCGCGATGAAGAACCTCTGACACCTAACCATTTTCTTCTGGGGTCGGCCGGAAGACGCTCTCTCTTGTCCATGTACGAAAAAGGGGACGAAGAAATATGTCTTCGCCGACAGTGGCGTGTCGGCCAACGCTGGCGGACATGTTTTGGCGACGATGGCTTCGAGAATACCTTCCTACCTTAGCGGCCCGACAAAAATGGCACCACCCTGTCACACCCATAAAAAAGGATGACTTGGTGATCATCATGGATCTTGCACTACCTCGGAATCATTGGCCTCGCGGCCGCGTCATCGAGGCGATAACCGCAGCCGACGGACAAGTTAGAACCGCTCGAATCCAGACTAGTTCCGGGGTGTACCTAAGACCAGCCGTTAAAATCGCCGTCATCTTACCAGCTCCTACACCTACTGAGTCATCTCCCCCTCCTCTTCACAAGGGCATATAACAAACCAAGATACCTACATCAAGAATGCGTCCGACGAACTAGCTAGGTGCAATCAAACATTACACCGGGAGGAGAATGTAACAGACGTCTTGATGCATTAGATCTTGTTGACGTGAAACTTTGCAGCTGGTCGCCACACCTGTTCCTTGATAACAACTAATGGACAAGTCAATTCTTGCGAAATGTTACATGAAAAACTGCACGTATTATTTAAACATCAAAACACCTCGCATTATCATAAATCACAGGTGCGAAATGCGGTCAACCCTTGCAAGAAAATACTTCGTGTCTAAACTAGTTTATTTACGTGAAAAATCACAGCTGGCCGCCGCACGTGTCCCTTCAAAACATTATCACCTACTACCTATTCAGAGAAGAGTGAACAATATATTAATCAAGTCGATTCTTGCGAAATGTTACACAAAAGGCTGCAGGTGTTAATCGGCACTAAAGCACTTAGCAACCAAAACGCCTTGCATTATATTGATGATAAATCCTGCATTTTAAGCAGGTGCCTTCGTCCACCTGGGGAAACCAGGTCAACTCAGGCAAGAAAACAATACAAATGTCCAAACCAGTTTTTTATTCAAACTAAACCTAGCACACCAGACACCTGCCTCAAACACCTGGGGTAATTAAGATAAACAGCAGATGCAGAAATGCAAAACATGTTTACGTTTTCCTTCAAACAGGTGTACGTAAAATTTAGTATAAAAACCATCTGAAAATAAATATTTCTTGTCATTACCCGAAAGGTCTTTGAGTCGTTATTTATAAACCATCTCCCGAAACTGAAGTGACGATTGGAGTCCAGCGCCCTATTGTTTATAGTATTTGTATGGAACAGAAAAGTGGTCTCATACACTCAGTAAATGTTTCGCAAATAATCATAATTATAATAATGTCAAAAAAAAATCTACCTTCTCAACAGTCAATCAAATCACTTTTTAAATTGTTTCCAGTACCAAATGTCGATGACATATTCAAGCAAGCTTCCATTATAAAAATGTATAAAGAAAAAAATAACAAAGAATATCAAGAATTTTACAAACCAATGAGAAATGGAAACCAATTTATTACACCTATTTCTAACAACTAAAATGCAAAATCATTATATTTTCCAAGCCAAAAAAAACTATAATCACCTCCCTTTTGAATTACGTTGTATCATCAACCAATCAGAACAAATAAATAAAATTAACTAATTTTTGCAAATAGAATTACAGTACAAAAATAAATATTTTATATAAAACATATCATCACATTGTATAAAATGAAGTCGCTCAAAATATATGTGCGCATAGATCTTTTAAACTACGCAACGGATTTTCATGCGGTTTTCACCAAAAGAGAGAGTGATTCAAGAGGAAGGTTTATATGTATAAAAATGCTTATTATAGTAGAGAAAAGCCGAGAAATTCAAATATTCAATTCAGGCAGCGGGCAGCGGGCAGCTGGCAAGCGGGTGGTGTGGATTTTATAAAGGTTGGGTAATGGCGTTGTGTTTCGTTAGCCACAGCAACGTGTGTCCGGGTCTGCTAGTTATAACATAAAACATAAGTAAAAATCGTGGCTCTCTAATCCGGTACAAGAGCTCCTCTTTTCTGATAATAAGGTATAGAGGACTAAAACGACCTTTAATATAATGTTTTGTAAAATGTGTATGTACATATATAATATGTACCTCTTATTTTTTATATTACAATAAAAAATATGATTGAAACATGTATTTGGTTTTAATAGAAAAAAATATCATCTGACAGCAAAATGACGAGTTCATTTTTTAGTCCAAATATGTTCAGGTTAAAATCCCTCGGGTGCGTGCTGTTACAACTTGTATATTTAGTTAAATTAACTTCCCATGTGTCGAGAAAACAACTTTAAATTTCGCCTACGTAAAGGTCAAATGATCGTTGAAGAATTTGTTGAACCGGATTAGGTGAGTGCTTTTGCTTTTCTTGGGCGATTTTTAACCTTCTTTTCAGAAGAAGAACCCAAATTGATTCTTTGGAGACGTTGAATGAAAAGTAACAACAATTGAAATGTCGCAAAGTCACGAAAATTCAAAATGCCGTCGATTTTTGATTTAAAGTGTCCCACGTATGACTACCTCCGCCACCTAATATATTTATCATAAACTAGCTGAAGTCCCGGCAATGCCCGGGGTTTACACAGAGTTATCGAAATCAAATGTAGACAGTGACCTTACTTTGCATACAAATCAAATCCACACTGCCCGATATCCAGCCCGCTCGTCTACCACATACAGAGATTCACCTATATATATTATATATTTCAATCAATTTACACAAAACCTTTACAAATTATATACCTAAACCTTCCTCATGAGTCACTATCTATTGGTGAAAACCAGTGGCGGCTTGAGCACTTCTTTAGTGGTGGAGATCGACATATGTTACGTACTGTACCGTAATGTCACCAACCGTAGAACGTAATATAATTCGCAAAAAAAAATTTGATGGTCTAATCATGCTAGTCGGATATATAAATACAAAATAATATAAAATGTCTATAGATATATACCAATTTACAATAAGTATAATAAAAATAAAGCTTTATCTTGCAAGATTGTTATCGAACTTAATTTGAACGCGAGCGATTCCCGCCTGTAACTGCGCAAACAAATGGTTCAGAGGGGATCCAAAGAATTGTCCCCGCGGGTATTTGAATTCACGTACCAGTGCGCATGCGCCATTGCATACGATCGCGAAAAGACGCAAGGAAAGTATGGGGATAGTTCGGATTATCCCCCAAATGCGCAGTACGTTCTGCGCACTGAGAATCTGAAAAATAGACCCGCCGTACATTGTTCGCTGTACGCGCGTAGGGTCTTAAATATTAATTATTTTTATAGAATTCATTCATTTTGGTGAAGACAAAGCATCGACTGTTATTTCCTTTATTAGGTTTTGAGTGTAATTTGTGGGGACTGTTCCCATTTTCCCCCTGTGAAGAACCGTCATTGGTGAAAACCGCTTGAAAATCCGTTCAGTAGTTTTTGAGTTTATTGCGAATAAACAGACAGACAGACGCGGCGGAGGACTTTAATTTATAATATACAGAGATAAAGATAGAAATGTATTATTACTTTAACTTTTAATATGTAGAGAAATATTGGCCTACACGTATTTGTAATAATTAAAAAAGGGTTTTGATAGGTCACACTTTAACGGCTTACTTATTTATTTTATTTCAAACTATTTCTCCTCTAAACTAAATTAAAAATAATCTGTAATTACACTTTAATACTGTGCTGTATTGATGTGAAATTGATTGATTCGACAAAGAAACAAACTTCATTAACATAAATTAATAATAAAAAACGACCAAAAGGTAATTTGTGACCTTTCAAGATAAGCGTGGAGGCCAAGGAGCTGCCTACTCCCTCAATCCCTTGCAGTCAAAGCTTGGATTAAATTTAATCTACCCCGAGGCTGGTAATGACATCCCTTAATCCGTTGAAAGAGTCAGGGAGTCAGTAATAAAACAAGTCGTTTATATTCTTTAAAAAACTACCCCTAGGGAAATGTAGAACCTTTTAGGAAGCAGTGCTAATTACTTGAAGAGATTTTTCTTGGAATACAGTATTATTTGTACCTAGAGTTGGAAACTAATCATCGTACTTTACGCTAAACTGTAAGGTACTATCTGACGATTGCTGAACTAAAGAAATGCTGAAAAAATTATTAAGTGTAAGTGTAAATCTTTGAAGGCGGTTTGGACTGCCCCATCGGAGTTGAATTTTTTCCCTTGCAAGAAGTTATCCAAATTTCGAAAAAAATGGTAATCTGTTGGGGCAAGGTCCGGAGAGTACGGTGGATGTCTTAGACATTCCAATCGAAGCTCCTCTAATTTGGTAGCCGTCTGTTGTGCAGTGTGTGGTCTAGCGTTCTGACGCACGTTTGTTGATTTGCTTCACTTAATTAGTGAGATACCCACCTTTCAAGCTTTTTCACCTTCCCAATTTGCTTCATGTGGATTAAAACAGTTTTATCACTAACACCGCAGCCTGCAGCTAACTCGGACGTGGTTTGCGATGGATCCGCTTCCACAATAGCCTTCAATTCTTCCTTATCAACTTTGGTCTCCGGCCGTCCTCGGGGCTTGTTCTGCAGGTCGAAATTTCCAGAATGAAAATGTTGGAACCAAAAACGCACTGTGTTTTCTTTTGCGGCACCGTCGCCATACACATCATTAATCTTTCAAGCCGTTTCTGCAGCACTGGTGCCACGGTGGAACTCGTACTCGTAAATAACGCGATATTTCAAGTTTTCCGTTTTGTAAACTAAGTGACGCAAAGAAAAAACACAATTAAGGAAAAAACAAATGAATTATCATTTCGAAACACAAATACATGAGTAAATAGCTGTATAAATTTGAATTTGGAATTCCTAACCAAAGGGAAGATATTTGAGATCAAAGTTGCCAGTACGGCGAAACGCCAATTTCATATGTAAGGACCTAATATTGTTTCAAAGCATCTTTCTAAGCTTCTACATCAATATTCATTGATAGTACGCACGTAGTCTCATGAATAAATATGCCTGAATGTTTATGTATTATTTTTTTAAATAGTTTCACTTTAAATTGTCGGTCTTTTTTTATAGATTTTATTTTTCCATCAATTTAACTTTAGTATTTCTTTAATCATTTACAAAATTTTTATTAGTTATAAAACTTCACTAGTTCATGAGTGTAACATAATTTTTTTAAATAAAATATTTATAAAGTTTTGTTTCCCCAACAAACTGATATAAAAATATATTTAAAAAACGTATATTTCTAATTGTCCCTAAATTTTTAGTAAATCAAAATCAAAATTTCCTCTCGAATTATAGAGATGATTTTTTATTTGAAAACCGAGTACTTTCTGAACCATTAAAATGTTCACCGTCTTGAAACGTAAACGTACGTACAAACAAATTTACAGACGTACGAAATCATTATCATCATCGCACATGGCTCTATAACCAGTGGCGGCCGCTGCCCTGAGAATGTGGTGGTCCACTGATAATTGATAAGCCGTACCTACTTATGACAAAAAATTATTAATTAGGAATTTTAAATTTTAAATTTATTTTCAAACAAACTGTTATTTCCTCTTATATTCAACACTAGTTGCACTCATTTTGTTAATAAAATAATATATTAACAAAATGTATTATTAGTATTTAACACAATCAATTAAAAAAAAAAAACAAAACAATGACAATTATCACATCACGGGTCAATATAACGCCGCGCTGCTAGACGCAAGTGGACGCAAACTAGTCTGATCCACAGGGTGGCGCAAAATTAATCATCCAATTTTGTTTTTGAATAACTTTTTTACTAAATGAAAAAAAAAAAATTTAGTAATGAAAATCTTTATTTGGACTTTTAAAATATTTTCTGTTAAGTGGAAAAGATGATATCCTTCAAGTGGCTGCCGCCAGTGTTGATACACATTTGTGCCCGTTTTATCGCATTTTCCATAACTTTCCGCAAGATTTCCGGTGATAACTGTTCGCATTCCTGACGAATATTCTCCTTAAAGACTGCGATTATTTGAAGCTTGTTGGCATAAACCCCCGACTTCAAGTCGCCCCAAAGAAAGAAATCGGGGATGGTTAAATCGGGCGATCTTGCTTACGCGACCGAGAAATGCTTCCTTCACAATATCCATTACGGCTCGTGCTATGTGTGCGGTTGCATCGTCTTGTTGAAACCACATATTCATCAAACCCCGCTCATCTAATTCCGGCAGTAAAAAGGCGCTTATTATGGCCCTGTAGCGTTCGCCAGTAACAGTGACCGTAATGCCAATGGCGTCCTCAAAAATCACTCCTCCCGCGTGAACGCCGCACCACACAGTGGCTTTGAATGGATGTAATGGCTCTTCGTGCATCACACGTAGATTTTCAGTGCCCTAGAAACAAAGATTTTGCTTACTGACGTAATCGCTTAAGTGGAAATGCGCCTCGTCGCTCATGATGACTTTCGACACAAAATCGCTAAAAGCATTAAAGCTAAAATCGACACATTTATTCCACGCCCTTGTGGAGTATAGCGCTCCATTGCTTGTTTGTTTGTATTCTGCAGCTGTCTAGTTCACAAATGTCAAATATGATTGACATACGATGCCATTTGCAAAAATGATAACATCTTCCGATAGGGTGATTAATTTTGCGCCACCTTGTACACATATTATCTTCGCCGAAATTCGATTGCATTCGTGTCACCTCGGGTCATGGGTTCATGGTCAATCGGTAAACTTCGGCAAGAATCGGATTATGTCGGTTGCGGGTGGCACACGGATTTGAGCCAAATTCTGTTACAAATAGGGAATGTTTTAAATATCCCATACAAAAACATGATTTGATCCGTTTGCAAACGAATGCACACCGCTGATACGAAGGCGCTCGGCGGCAGCGCTATGTACAAGCTATTTACAGCATTATTCATATTGATAACTGGTATTTTGAATAAATTAGAGAATTAAAATTAGAGATATTATTGATTTAAATTAGAGATTTTATAGTCTTCAGTAAGCACATAAAGTAAATTTAGCCATTATAATTTGCCAGTGCTGCACACAAACACACTGTGCGACCAGCCGCCCTTGCCAATACCCCTGGTGGGTATTGGCCTCCTCAAGAGTCTTCCTCCACTCATCATGGTTTTGTGCCAGCTCTCTCCAGTTTACAATCTCCAAGGTTGATATATCTTTGAGGACGTTGTCGCTCCATTTTATACTTGGTCTTCCCAGACTCCTTCGCCCTGTCGGTCTTAAGTTCAGCAGGGACTTTGGTGCTTGATGCTCAGTAGACGTACGAAATACAGAACGGTAAAGTTTAAAACTTCTTCGCTATATTTATTAAAGTATTAGTTTGACTCGGCTGTCAGTGAGGTTGACCTATGGAATTAGTGTTTAAAGATTTACAATTATTTTTATTATGTCAAATAAAGCTTAACATACTTACGTATTACGGGAAAACCTTAATACAGTAGTTTCTGATATAGTTTTAGATTTTCACGGCCAAAGTTATTTACTTTATGTATTTTTGGGGTATTATGCCGTGGTGTACTACCTCCTTCTTTAGCCAAAGTTTCGGACAATGTTACAGTGTCCATCATCAGGGCAGATGTGAAATTGATGGTGGCCAAATGTGTGCTTACGTAATGTGTAATGTATAAGCTATTCCGGATGGGACAGGGTTTATGTAGACCAGACAGAGTGGACTCTCTCCAAAAGGATATCAGAACACTTTCTAGTATCTAAACTCGGCCACCCTGACAAATCGGTAATCGCATTTGATACTGAAGTCATGGAGGGACCCCAAGCACATAGAGCACGCTTAATTACGGAGGCAATTGAAATTCACCAAAATTCCATTAATATTAACAGTGCCGACGGAGCTAAGCTTAATAGTTCTTGGTATCCGACGGTAAATGACGGCTACACCAAAGCTAAACGCAGAAAATCATTTTGAATTATACTCTAATACTGAACTCGTTGCTCGTAGAGGAGTAGAGCTGGCAACGCAGTCGCACCTGCGCACATAAGCACACATTTCGCCACCATCAATTACATATATGTTTTTAACGAAACGAACAAGAGGTGGTTCTGTGAAGGACGAGATATAGAAGGTGTGAGATATGGGTAGGAGTCTGGGGGTCAGTGTGTTCAGGAGTGACGAACGTTTAACTGGGGTGTTTTACTTTAAAATGGGGTGCAAGGTGACGGGTCGAGGGGTCCTCAACCAGTCTCTTTCGATCCGGCTCTCCACGCAGCAGGTGTGCAGACACATCGGCCGCCAAGATCTTAATAAACCTCACCCCATGAACTCGGGCACCCAATTACATATGTGCCCTGATGATGGACACTGTTACGCTGTCCAAACCATAAAAATAAATAATAAAAAAAAAAATTCTGATGTGATTTGGGATTTTCATGGTAAAAAGTATTATGGTGATTTATTTTTGGGGTATGTCACATCTGCCCTGATGATGGCCACGATATTAAATCAGGTTCTGTTCAGTTTTATCCAAAACTTGTCTTCATCAAATAGGTCGTTGAAATTTCGACATCCATAAAAAATCCATTTAAAAATCGTCATAATTATGCACACAATACAATCCACGAAGTACAATAAATAAATCAGAGTGTGTGATTTACACGCTATAGAAGTGATAAATTTAGAAAACTTAAGTAGACAAGAGTGGGGAGACTACGAAGCACTTTTTTTTATCAATATGAAGGAAGATTGTTTCCGTATTTTCGTCGTCGAATTCCAGTGCACTTTTTCGTAAACATTTGGTCATCTTATTAGTGTTTGTGTTTTCTTCTTCGCAGTCGCTAGATGTCGCTTTCCTTTGTATTTTCTTTTGCCTGTTCATTTTGGAGTGGTTTGAAGATTGGATATTGATTTTAAAAAATTAAAAATATTTTTTTGTTCTGGATTTCGTTGGATTCTATCCCTGGTTGAATGTCGGCGAAGATTCATCGGGCGCTTTATACCACTACACTAAACTGAGTATCCTTTTGATACTTCTTTGTCTCTTTTTAGTGTTGCTCATTTGCGTTTCATTGAGTTTCAAATCACAACGGTGCAAAATTAATTTTCACCTTAAAAAAACGTTGACGCCTCTTAGGTATACATAAAATGAATCATGTAGAATTATTCAAGCTTCCAACCGTTAACAGAGGTAAATCCATGCAAATTGATGACCTAACTGTAGGGGTAACATTTAGCATAAGTTGAGCTCGACCGCGTTGGTAACAGCGAGGTTATTTGAGCGTTTCTGCTTGGTTTGAACCAAATTATAGCTTTGATTTTGGGAGCGACTTTTTTAATTGTTTCATTCGTTACGGTCTATTCCACAATTCTCAACATTTCGAAGCACCACGAAATATACAGTGGGCGAAATCTGTCCCTTTTTAATGTTTATGTAGACACTAAATTCCTTTATTCTAATTTTATGCAGCGTTTTCTCGGAAAACCAAAAATACTTTCATTTTTAAAACGTTGCAACAGTCTAACGAAAATGATCATAAAAATCAGGAACAAAAGAAATAATATTGGATTGAAAATAACAATATGTAGTATATCATTATTATCATCATCATCATTATCATCATTACATAGTATAAAATGAAGTCGCTCAAAATGTATGTGCGCGTTAATCTTTTAAACTACGCAACGGATTTTCATACGGTTTTCACCAATAGATAGAGTGATTGAAGAGGAATATTTATATGTATAATACATGTAAATTATATTAGAGAAAAGCCGAGAAATTCAAAGAAAACATATTTTTGTGTACTTTAGAACGGCTGGCGGGCCGTACTATAGTCACTTTTGAAATTTGTTCTACGGAAGAAATTGGAAAAGAGATGTCCTAGAGTAAGTAGGTATTTGATTATTCTTTTTCAAATATCCAGTGTTGCATTACAAGCATTGTATAATTAGTTGCGAGTTAATTAGTTTATATGTATAATACATGCTTATTATAGTAGAGAAAAGCCGATAAATTCAAATATTCAATTCAGGCAGCGGGCAGCTGGCAAGCGGGTGGTGTGGATTTTATAAAGATTGGGTAATGGCGTTGTGTTTCGTTAGCCACAGCAACGTGTGGCTGGGTCTGCTAGTAATATATACTCTCATTTTTTTATGTTGACATTTAGTGTGTAAGAAAGAGGTGCTGTATTTTATGTTTAAGAACAAAAGCAAAACAATCAGCGCATTGACATTTGGCGTTTATTGAATTTTTGGAATTCACTCACTTTTCAATATTATACTTATCACAATATTGCTGCAGCTTTTTCAATAGATGAGAATTCATTCCATACAAAATGTTTGAGGAATATAATTTGTTCCATAATTTTTTTTTTTATGAAATTTTCGATGTTTTAATAGCTATTCTGTTATTCAGGGCGGTGACAAATCCAACAAATCAAAGATCATAAAAATTGGTCCAGCCATTCTTGAGTTAAACTAACGTGTAACGTGTAACTAACCCGACTTTGTTTTATATATTAAGATTTAAAAAGCAAACACGGACAAATAAATTTCGATTTATGTCATTCTTATGTTGTTTTCCTCATTATCGCATAACTTAGAATTTGGAGATATCTGACTAATCAACTGGACGATCAACATGTACTTCCTCTTCTCATAACCTTCAGCGACACAACATATCCCAATTGGGTATGCCATATTCTCACTAGCTCTGTTTAGCAGGGTGCAGTTGGCACTCTTGAGCAGAATTCACATAAAAATGTAATACTATGAGGAATCAAATAATCGGTAAAGTATACAACAAATATACCGTTGCATTAAGTGGGAATAAACCACAATGGGCGCTAAATCGTTGTGTAGTTTGATGCTGGGCGTCATATTGTTGTGCAAAAAGAATTGTATTGCTAGTTTGTGTCAGAATTGTTTATAAATACTCGTTAGAGATCTTGTAGAGTGTAAAATTTCTGGGCTGTTCTAATAAATTAGTGTGTCCCTAGAACCCTAGAAGCAACTTTGTTGTAAACAAAAGCGCCAAATTCGGAATTTTCCCAGTGGAAAATTACAGAATACGCCGGTTCTAAGAATACTGTGAGAACTCTAAATCTTCATGCTATGGGCACCGGTTTACGTAATTGCTGAAGAAGGGTTAATAGATATCACTTAAACAAAGAAGTTTTTGAATATTAATAGTTATGTGTATTGTAATAAAGATCTAGAATTACATACAATACCCACCAAGATAGAATAGATTATAACAATAAACCAGATTCACCCCGGGACCGATATGTTTGCAAATAGAACTAAATGGCTAAATACTATTTGTACTTAAAACCGATTTTTTTTTTTTTTTTTTTTTTTTTTCATTTGTAAAAAACAATGAATGAGGGTAGAGGGCGCTGGTACCCGAAGACTTCAATCGGGGAGGTTCTTCTATAGCTGGTGATGAAGGGGGAACGAATCCATACGTCTCTTTCGTAAATATCCTGCATATAAATGGGTAAAAGAGACTGTGAAAATGGGTAATAGAGACCGTGAAAATGGGTAATAGAGACTGTGAGATCGATTCATGGTCAAGTCAGGCCCTGGACAACATGAATCTTTGACACAAGTGATTATACATGGCCCGTCCCAAGTCAAGAATGGTGTTTAAAAATCCCCGCAAAGTCGAGGAAAGTAATGATCGGTCAGACATTGGAATTAACACCGGGATGACGGGGATACGAGTCGCTTTCATTTAATCGGCGCGAAATAAAGCGTTAAGGCGCCGTTACCCGCTCAAAAAGAAGAAGATGGAGAGATTTGTACCTAATTACGAATGTTGGAGAGAGCGTGCTAAAATAAA
This sequence comes from Limnephilus marmoratus, assembly GCA_917880885.1. NCBI lineage: Eukaryota > Metazoa > Arthropoda > Insecta > Trichoptera > Limnephilidae > Limnephilus > Limnephilus marmoratus. The sequence goes on along the minus strand of OU862921.1, from coordinate 17,462,989 downwards.
AGCAAAAATTGTGAAAATATTTAATAAAACACGGCTCATTTAAAATAGAGCAAAAATCTCGTGGAGAACATCTAAAAGAGCATTTAAAGAAACACTATACATTTTTCCTTACATTTAACTTCTGAAATAAGTTAAATTAACGTGTTAAAAATTATTTTCGGAGCAAACTTTGCGATTTTTTTCTATCGAGGGAATTTCATATAATTTGCATTTCGGCGTGGAACACGTCTAGGTAATATCTTAAAAAATAACATATATTTAAATTATTATTTTTTAATTTATAAACTAACGTTTAGACAAGTTTTTTATGCATAGCACAAAGGGTAACAATTATTATAAGCAATAATTGTCAGCCTGAAACACTCATTTACATTGAAAAATCTTCCGAGAAAAGATAATTATTGCATATAATAAGAATATTGCTTATTATGAAACACTAGTATATATTGAATTATTTGGCGGGTATTTGATAAGCCGCCATAGCTCAGTGGTCAGAGCATCCGACCGGCAATCAGAAGTACACGGGTTCAAGTCCCGTTGGCGGCAAGTATCTTTTCTCGGAAGATTTTTCAATGTAAATGAGTGTTTCAGGCTGTCAATTATTGCTTATAATAATATATTTAAATGTTTATGGGGGATATGTAAGAAATCGGTAAAAATTCGGGTAGGCGGCTGAAGACAATCATCTAAATAGATAGCGCCACTGTACACATTAGGGAACCGATTCGCCTGCATCCGCCTGCATTTAAACTCCTAGATTTGTAATTGTAAGTTATTTAAAAAAGTGAGATAACGCTAGCGACCAAGAGTCCATCTTTAGCGCCAACGCGACCACTCAACATTTAGAAAAAAAAATTATTTGCATAAAAGTATATTTACATTGGTTTTTTATGCCTATCTCACTAAGATATATATACATATATGTCGAGACAGGCGTAGACATTGCCATCGTTTCAAAAATACTACCAGGAAAATAATTATATATATTTACATCGTAAGGACCAAATGACGGCACGGCAAGTTAGAACTATCGAGTTAACCCCTCTTTTCTCTCTTTTTTCTCTTTAAAAAGAAAGAAAACATTCCCGGGTTACGAATAACCCAACAATGTTTGAAAATCTCCTACTACTACCACAGAAAGCCGAAAATGTTGCTTGTGCTGTGATGGAGGACTTAGCCAGTCGAGGAATCGAACACGCGACGCTCGGGTGGGACCCAAGCGCTATGCCCACTCAACCACTGACCGGTCATCTGAACTGAATTTAAATGAAAAGTTAATTAACTTGATCATGAAATATAACAAATATTTTTGTACTGTAACTAGTAATGAACATTTTAGAACTTCGTTATTCTGTAGTTCTAATTTAAACCGTTTACAAGTTCTCGATTGTGGGAGTTTCTTGAAACGTAGGTAGTAATGTTCACACAAAGGAAATTATGTGCTGGAGGATGAATTGCGGTTTTCCTAACAAAACTCTGCAGATGGTATGGTTTAGTGGATATTGAGTTAAGTCTTCACCAGATGCAATATGTGAATTGTTGCAGATTGTTCAAGTAGGTAGTCTATCCAAGTGGGGTTTGGTCAGCGAACAAAGGGTTTTGAAAACTTGGCAGCTTATTTTATTAGAGAGTGGATTTCATAATAAGCTGTAACAACAAAAGAAATTATTGTGAATATTAAAAGTAGGTACCTACTGAATTATATGTACACGTGGAGTGAAGATAATATACAAGGTGTACCAGCACGTACCCGATGAATCTTAACCAGCGATTTCTGAGCATATTTTGAGTAAAAAAATGTTATTGTCGTCAAATGCATGCAGTCCGGTGATATTTTTTTTTTACATTAGATCCACACGAATCCCTTAGGAAAATAATTCCCCACAGGGCCTATGTCATATTTGGGGATCCTGTGTGGAGGGTCTTTTAGGAAAGGAAGTTCTGGGAAGGAAAAGGGTATGAGGGGTGGATAGGAATCTGGGGTGTCCAATAGTGACGGACGTATGGAATATCCCGCTGGGAAATGCCTATTGGGATCGTTTGAATTTATTAAAATGAAAACAGATATTTGTTTCAAAAATCTTTTTTCATTTTTCATTTGCAGTGATGAAAAGAAATCACTTGGTATACACTACTTATTTAATCAAAATTGTCAACGTGTTTCAAAACTGATGGATTTTTGGTCAGGATATTATCATATTTTATTTTCAATTGAAAAAATAACTAATCCGAAAAAAAAAAATTTTAACTTTTATAAATCTATTTTCAAATTTGGGTTAAAACAATGTTTTTTTTGGTTCGACTGAGGATTGAGCCTTCTTACCCCGAAACTGAGCGAAATCCCGATTGTGTAAGACCGACATATTGACATGCTGACATATTACCGACGATTGTGTGTATATTAACTGATGTAATGTCACAGGATTTCACCATGAACATTGCATTTTCTACGACAAAGTCTTTATTTGTAGGGTTTCAGCTCGATCGAATGTCGAAATGTGAGTCAATTTCCAGTTCCAAGATATCGATTCATTCATTTATTTATCCATTTGACCAAACGAAATGGAAATTCAAATAGATGTATTTAAAAATATCGTAACCGTACTTTGATAGTAATTTGTTTTGTTGTTAATTTCTTTATAAATATATCAACAAAAACATTTCTTTTAAATCATTCCATTTATCAATATTTTGAAGACAGGTTTAAACCATAACATAATAATACAGTGATTTACATTTACAAATAAATCCACCTTTAGTGTGACCACTCGTGTACATATTACACTAGTGTGTAAATAAAAAAAATCGATTACAGTTCATAAGTTCACACGCGGTAGAAGTGAAACTTAAACAACCCACACAATCTCAACCGATAGGAGCCTTGAAAAGCTCATAATCAAAGCGGCCAATGCGGAAAGGTTTCAATCTATCTCATTCCTCGCAGGAAAAACCCTGTAGATGTTTGTCTCTATTTAGTGTCGTTTCCGTTTCATCGAGATTCAAATCACAACGGTGCTTTAGAAGTTTTACTTAAAAAATTGTAATTTAATGTACATTGAAAAAAATACAATTAGTTACATACATTTTTTTTTTTTTTTTTTTTTTTTACAGTGAATACCGCACAAGAATCTCAACTGCTCCCGTCTGGAGCCAGTGAGACTATGGCATCCCCAATTGGGGTATGTTGTGAGGCTGAAGGTAGTGGGGAGGGGAAGGAGGTGGGGAAGAGGAAGGTTGGGAAGTACCTGGCTATTCAGATCTGGTCACTAAACACGGCTAAAGCCATTTTCAAGCAACGTTTCAATTCTGAATGGTGGTCTTACACCAGGGCGATACTAATAGTATCTTCCACTCTGGAACATGCCGCAAATATACTATATATTATTTTTAATGAATTAATTGTGAAATAACACAAATTAATCAAATAAAATTTATTTGCGCATGCCGGGTTCGAACCCGCGACCTCCGGAATGTGAGTCAAGAGTCTTAGCCACTGGACTACGGAGGTACATAAAAGTGAAGTTAAAAAAACCTACCTCGTGTTTTTTTTTTTATATATCTATGAATACCGCACAAGAGTCCCAGCTGCTCCCGTCTGAATTAGTGAGACTATGGCATCCCCAATTAGGGTATGTTGTAAGGCTGAAGGTAGTGGGGAGGGGAAGGAGATAGGGAATAGGAAGGTGGTGATGTACCTGGCTATTCAGATCTATCTCACCAAACACGGCTAATGCCATTTCAAGCAACGTTTCAATTTTGAATTGTGGTCTTATACCAGGGCGATACTGAGAGTATCTTCCACTCTGGAACGTGCAGCAAATACAATATATATTATTTTAAATGAAAAATTGTGAAATAACACAAATTAATCAAATAAAATTTATTTGCCACGCCGGGATTCGATCCAGATGTTTTGCTTAAAAAGCCACCATGAAAGAGTCTTTGATTGGAAGTTAACAATTCATAAAAAAATGCCTAATGAACATGATTTTTGTAAAAGGTAGCCATTCCAGAGTGTTTATTGAAAAGGCACGCATTTTTATAATTAAATTCAAAGCAATGCTACGTATTTCAAAGAATTTCATAAAGCTGTCTAAATTGAGTGCTTCTTTTATAAGACTTGAACTAACTAGCCAACAAGCATTTCTGGTGGATGGACCTTTTCTTATCGAAAAGAATAATAAAATAATTGTCCAAGAATTGCGGAGAAATGGTTTTATTGTAATAAAAGTACATTTCAAGGAGAAAAAAAATCGTTTTAAGAATTTTCATATTCGTTTCATTACGAAATTGTTAAGATTGTACAAATTGGAATGTTATATACTTTTGCGTTTGTTTCATGGCAAAAATATTTTATTAACGGAGTGTTTAAATACTCCCGAAGGATGGATTCAGATGTTTGACAAATAATATTTAAAAAATGTCAATAACGTTAGAAAAAATTATAGCGTTTGTGCCAATAGTAATTATGACAAAAATATATCTATCTCTTTCTCTATGTAAGATTTTTATTTCAGACTTTCTCACTGTTCCTTTATTTTATGTATTGTCCCTTTTTTGAGATTATTTGTTACTTGGCTGAGTGACCAGTGGCATGCGAAAGAATTTTTTTGTTGTTTATTTTGAAGAAAAAAAAAAAAAAAAAAAACAAAACGGTCATTAAAAAAGTCACCGGAAAACAAAATTTCTTTAACGCTTTTTACTTCAAATAATGTCAGGAATCACTGCTTAAAGTAAGTCAAGTACATCCTTTATAAAAGTTCACACAATGTATTATTGATCAGTTTAATTTTATACCCCGATGATGCTTGTGTTAAGGACTCCAGTTACTAATATCTACAGCCTGTATGTCAGACAAAGATCTACAGCTCATATGTTGGACTAATATCTATGAACTTCAGAGTGAGGACTAATATCTACGGAGATAAGGTCGGACAAATATCTATGACGGTCCCAGTGGTGACTTATATCTATGGAGCGTAGGTTGGACTTATATCTACAGAGGGCAGCTGAGCAAGAGGTTGTACGGAAAAGCATAAATTACTTCAATTACGTAATTACGTAAAGGCTTACGTATTTTGCTGTTTACGAGGACAATAATTTATTGAATAAACATGGAGGTCATAATATAAAGATATTTATTTATTTCGAAATACACGCCACTACAACCTAACCTAACCTAACTGACATAGAAATGGTCATGGTAACAGAGTAAATAATTTAGAAGCACTTGAAATAAAGAAATCTGTTAAAACTATAACCCAAATCCTTAATAATCAGCTAAATGTGTCCAATAGTCCGTTATTAGGGATTTTTACATACATATACATACATACATAAATTAAGTTTTCTAAACTGCATACGCAATATTACGTTATTCCAAAATGCTATACATAATTGCAAATCCAACCTCTGCCAGTGCTGTAGATATTCGTCCTCACTTTGGTTCTTATAGATTTTAGTCCGATTTGTTCAGTTTTTTAAATTCCTGTAGATATTAGTAGATGCCTCCGTGTTAAGTGATACTGGTCGGTAATAAAAAAGATTTAAAAATAAATCTAGGTTTTAAACCAAGTAATGGTTTTATTTCATTTAAAATAAGATTATTTGAATCCCAATAGCGATTTTTCGAATATCAGTATTCATGCATTAACCATCAAGGATGATATTAACTACATTTTCAAAAATTATAACAAAAAAAACTATCTGACACATAAACCTGAATAACTGAGTAGCATTTTCACAAAATAACACCATTTTATTCGCGAGACAGTTTCAATATACAGGGTGTCCGGGGGTAAAGTGCATTAACTTCGGGAGGTGATTCTACATTACGGTAGGAGTAAAAAAGATAAATGACTTTTTCTGAAATTCCAACTTTTTTTCCCATACAAAAAAAGATACCGACTAAAAATCCTCAGTGTGAGGTAGCACTTACCCAAGTTAGCTTGCCGGGCGCATTTGTTGCAACGTTGCTTGGTGTGATTTGGCCTGTATCCATGGAAACCGTTTGTAAACAATAACAAGACCGAGAATTTGAAGTTTATACAGATCGTATGTTTTAAACCAAATGTAAAAAGATAACTGCACTTAAATAACAATTGACGACACGCTTTTTACGATTAAATTCTTATAAAGTAATTGAACACTTAACTAATGTCATCGCTTTTTACTGGTTTAACAAAATTTCAAAATGTCCACTTTCAGCTTGTAAGCAAGCATGTAAACGTAAAGTAATATTATTGTCAATTCGTACGTTGTGGCGTATTTCATTAATGAATGTTGCCCGTTCTTTCTTGGTAAAGTAAGACATTTACCTAATAATTCAATATCAAAATTACACGGTATTGGCACAATAATTCAATGAAAAAATTACGCACAAATAAACACCATTTTTTCAGCTAGGCAGGTTAGGCATGTCTACAACTAAGTAAACAAAAGTAAGTCTGAAAATAACACGCACTAAATGAAGTTGTTCCTTTAAGTCAGTCTTAATAAATACACACTAGATGAAGACACATTAAATCAACAAATTGAATAACAACAAAAAAGTTTTTAAAGTGAAACACTACTACGCGAAAAAAATTGTTACATTCGAATTCAACACTGAGACTGAGCGCTTGGAGTGGGGATTCGGCAACAGTGTAAAATAATAATGCCGCCCGCACCCGCCGGTCTAATTTTATCTCTTTACTACTACTAACTACCCCTAAAAGTTGGATTTTCGAAAAAAGTTACTTATCTTTTTTACTCCTACCATAATGTAGAATCACCTCCCGAAGTTAATGCACTTTACCCCCGGACACCCTGTATAATGAAAAGAATGTGAAAAAGGTTGCGATTTTTGACACAAGAAAAATATCTAAATATTTTAAAATTTAGAGTTTTCACAAAGCAATATTTTAGTTTCAAAATAAAATTATTGCTTTAAATTAAAAATAATTTTTTGTTTCATTTTTCAAAGTACCTATTTACACCTAAATAATAATAATATTATTATTATTTATAAATGTTTCCCCTTGGCCGGGAGACCTTTCGGTCTTCGGCCCCTTACGTGAGGGAATACAAGAAGGCGCTGCAAAAAAGCGAAATACCCTTGCACGATGATGTCGTTTCTCACCCGGCATGCCGCTTAAAGTCTCGAAAACCCTTCTGGACGGAAGGAGAAAGACTCCTTCGAACACCTCTCACCCCAGAAGATAGGTGGAAGCTTGAGTGGCAATCAGCTAACGTCAAAAACGCCGATCTCGTGCAAGACCCCACTGAGAGACAGCCTGGGTTCTCATTGCCTCGCAAACTCTGGACTGCCATCAATAGAATAAGGTGCTCCCATAGCCGTTGTGCTCACATGATGCATAGATGGGGCCTTAAAGAGTCGGAGACGTGTGAATGCGGTGCGGTGCAGACCACCGAACATGTAGTCAACGAATGCCCGCTCCATTCATTCCCCGGCGGGATTTATGAGGTCCACAGGGCAACGCCTGAGGCCCTAGACTGGCTCGCAGACCTAGATGTCCCCCTCTGACCCCCCACCATACGAAAGAAGAAGAATTTATAAATAATATTAAAAATGTCAAATATGTTACTTATGGTTAACGGACAACTCAGAATGAATTCAACTTTTTTGTGTTCGTTATTGTCGGGACAAGGTTTGTATAAAACTACTGGTGAGCTCTGGCATTATGAAATTTGTACAAAAAACTGCATTAGGTTGCACGCGAGCTGTTTGAAAACTGAATGTACCAGGACTGAATTGTGTGGAATTCGGGAGGGGTGAGGGAACTCGAGAGGGGGAGGGTAACTCGAGAGGGGGTTCGTGGGACAGGGAAAGCGGGAGAGGGGAGTGAAGAGAGGGAAGGCGAAGTGGGAATGTGTGAGGGGAAGTGGACGTGGGAGAGGAAGGGTGACGGGAGGAATTGGAAAGGACACCCAGGGAGAAACAATTTATTTAATAAATGGCATAGCAACGCATGTCGGAAACCTATATAAAGTTTTGGTTTTATGGGTTGCGGGAATTTTTTTTTTCATTGATTTTAATTTCTAAGAGGTGTTGAGTTGAGTCGATTCTGAGTTGTCAAGAAACCGTTACTTAAGCACAACTTGAAACGATTAAAATCAACGTAGGTGCTTAAGGGCCCGCAACCCGGATATTACATATTTCCCTTAAACACAGTAAGTTTTAAAGCTTGTGATGTATTGAATTAATCAACAGTGAAAACAAGAAAATATCGTAGCTTCCCACTTTAATTTTAAAAGGAAAATACCAATTACTTATAAAACGGACACACTTGCCACATCTATCGGATCAAAGTAAATTGAATTCTTGTTAACAGTAGGGATCTATAAATTAAACAGATTGAGATGAGTATTGGTGAAAAAATCACAGATGGTATTAAAAATCGTCACGACGCAGGGGCATTCCCTTTCTATTAGCCCGGAAAATAAATAATTGAAACGGACTGCCAATCAGGGCGAAGCAGAAAGCTATAAATAATTAAAGAAACCAATCACAGAGTGAAGGGCGTATTCATATTTTGAACAAAGAGATGAACTTTAGACTAGGCAATTAGTCAGAGATTTATGGGGAAAAAATCGTCATCAACCGAGAGATCACCACGCTATAGTGTAAACAGGGTCCCACGCTCGGTGCATCTGGTACAATGACCCTAGATTTAAAGTAAACAATCGGTGCAATGGAGGTATCGACAACCGCAGTTAACGAACAAATAAATCCATATTATGTTGAAACGGAAGTGTTTATTGAACAGTATAAGATTTCGACTTAATTTTGCATTTTTCAGACGAGTTTAAATAGATATCGTTATATATTTGAGATAGGGTGGTTATTCTAGTTATATTACGTTAGATAAAGTCAACGGAAGGAATTGTTTTACGTCAATTGTTTGAGGAGAATTCTATGGGAGATAGGATAGATTGGTGAGGAACGATAACATTATATGGGTTGGCGATCTCACACATGATTCTGTTGTTTAAACAATAAGAAAACTGACATGATTCTAGGTGATTAAACCCATTTTAATGGCTTTTGGGACAATAAAAATTATCATTGGCCTTATGAACGGTTTACATTAACTAAAAACGATTATATTTTATTACCCTCGAATAAATGCTGAGTTATTGATCAGTACATCGAAACCCAGACATAAACACATGTAAAATCTTAAATTAATGTGGATTTAAGACGAAGAGAGATGGAATTTCGGGCCGGATTTTTGAGGAATAAACAAACATGACACATATCCCAGGGACAAATTGGAATTTTCTCCTTAAAAAAATGTGAAAAATAACATAAAAAGTAGAAGTATATAGAAAATGAAATTTTCTAAGAGGTGACATACATCGAAGGCAAAACGGAGGGTAGTAAAAAAAAATAATGACAATTAAAAGATGATTCCGTAAGGAAAACTTATGAAAATTCAGAAGTATCGATGAAAACAATAAATTTGGCTTGGAATGTAACTAATCATATAGTTGTGGAAAGTTACATGAGAATGAATGAGGAAAATCAAAAAAAGGAACATCGTGAATAAAAGGGAAATAAGAGAAAATAGGAAAATTCAAGTCTACGACATAAGTAGAGACAATACAGTTCAAAATTGAACTGATCCATATAGGTGGCATGAGGATATGGAGAAATTTAGTAAAAAGAAAATTGGAAAATGCATATTCAAGGTTTTGACATGAGTTTGTTCATGTTCTGGTAGCGATAAACAAAATTGAGAATTATATACAGTTTATTGAAGATGTACCTATTATATTTTGAGGAAAAAAAAGAATACGAAAATCATGATATTTGAGTTAAATTCGTAAGACCAGCAGACAAAGGAATGAGGGGCATTTTGACGTAATATCGCCGGCCCGATCCTGGAAAAATGTATAGGCGAGATAGGGCATGACAGGTGTATCAAAAAATCATGGAAGGTGGGGCTAACAGCAGTTAAACAAAAATGACAGAATTGATATATGAAATCTCGAGTTGTTAGAGGTTAAATTCGTGAATCAAAGATAGCTTAGATAGGCCATTCTAATCCTGGAATGGGTATATAATCTACGACATCGATCATTTGAGAGATCAATCGTCGAATTATCAAACGTGGAAGTTACGTGGCGTGACGTCTAAAGCGATTATTAGTTGAAAAATTTTCTAAGTGTTATAATTTTGAGACTCTGAAATAATTGAAGTCAAGTCAATAGGAGTGGTTTTGGACTTAGTATATTATCTTAACAGAAAGTTTTAAGTGTCTAAAGTTTGGAGACTTATAATATTGAATTCAGTTTAAGAAATTAATACCATTGTGGCGACACATCATTATTATCATCGCCATCAAAAGAACATACGAGAAACATCTCCTAATATCCGCGCGCATCGGCAAACCTACTTGCCTAGGTACCTTCGTACCTATACTGGCCGCGATGTACTTTCTCGCCTCCCGTGCCAGCCTGACGATAATAATATCGCCCCGCCTAGAAAGGTCTCGAGACAGCACCGTACAATATCTGTACGGCGCCGAATATTCTCGTCAGCTGCCGAAGTGGCTCGTATTACCTACCACGAGGTAGTTACTCTACCGCGGCTATATAAACAGCCGATCGCTCGCCCGCTGCAGTTCAGTCTCACATTAATCTTCGGTCAACATCTCAACATGTAATAAGTGCTCCTGCATGGTATCGCTACGCTCCAGGGCAGCTTCCTCGAGGTCCATCACCACGTCTCAGCTACAAGGCCCATCGTGTCTTCAGCTCCTGAGATCAGCTCCATCCCGCGACTTATAAGGTTTGACGCACCTTCAGTCCGGGGATCAGCTCACCACTTCATGGCACCCCGAAGCCCACCGTGCTTCGCTGCCATGGAACGCGCTCCGCCTCGCCAGGACTACCTGCTGGTGGCTCAGCTCACCGAGCCACACACCGTTTACCTCCGCGACTTAAAGCGTCGAGCAACGGCCTGGAATATAGGTCATCTCCACCGCCATGGTGTCGAGCAACTCGCTGACCTTCACCACACCATCTCCATCTCCACCGCACGCCTGCAGCATCATCTACGGCACTCCGCATTACATCATGTTACCGACCACCGACCATCTGCTACGTAGCCCCATAAACGACTGACTCACCACTTCGACCTGACGCCTTTCATTTCAGTCTCCCGCTCCCTCAACTGGTGACCCCGACGTGATATGGATACGCAGCATACAGCATCCTGACAAGAGTGTTACCACGACGCACCGGTAACACCGCAAAACGAGGGAATCGGTAGAGACGCATCAGCACGGACGCTCCGACCAGCAGCATCAACCCGGCTTTCCTGCGACTCCTGGCATCATCTTTCAACCCTGTACTCCGTACACTGGGAAGGGGGTGTGTGGCGACACATCATTATAAACTTCGCCACCAAAAGAACATACGAGAAACATCTCCTAATATTTGCGCCCATCGGCAAACCTACTTGCCTAGGTACCTTCGTACCTATACTGGCCGCGATGTACTTTCTCGCCTCCCGTGCCAGCCCGACGATAATAATATCGCCCCGCCTAGAAAGGTCTCGAGACAGCACCGTACAATATCTGTACGGCGCCGAATATTCTCGTCAACTGCCGAAGTGGCTCGTATTACCTACCGCGAGGTAGTTACTCTACCGCGGCTATATAAGCAGCCGATCGCTCGCCCGCTGCAGTTCAGTCCAGTTCAGTCTCACATTAATCATCGGTCAACATCTCAATATGTAATAAGTGCTCCTGCATGGTATCGCTACGCTCCAGGGCAGCTTCCTCGAGGTCCATCACCACGTCTCAGCTCTAAGGCCAATCGTGTCTTCAGCTCCTGAGAACAGCTACATCCCGCGACTTATAAGGATTGACGCACCTTCAGCCAAGGGATCAGCTCACCACTTCATGGCACCCCGAAGCCCCTCCGTGCTTCGCTGCCATGGAAATACGCTCCGCCTCGCCAGGACTACCTGCTGGTGGCTCAGCTCACCGAGCCACACACCGTTCACCTCCGCGACACATAGCGTCGAGCAACGGCCTGGAAGATAGGTCATCTCCACCGCCATGGTGTCGAGCAACGCGCTGACCTTCACCACATCATCTCCACCTCCGTACGCCTGCAGCATCTTATCACGGCACCCTGCACACATCATGTTACCGCTTTACCGACCATCTGATACGTAGCCCAATAAACAACTGACACACCACTTCGACATGACGACTTTCATTTCTGTCTCCCGCTCCCTCAACTGGTGACCCCGACGTGATCACGTCGCGCTCCCTCCACTGGTGACCCCGACGTGATATGGATACGCAGCATACAGCATCCTGACACGTGTGTTACCACAGCGCACCGGTAACACCGCAAAAACGAGGGAATCGGTAGAGACGCATCAGCACGGACGCACCAACCAGCAGCATCAACCCGGCTTTCCTGCGACTCCTGGCATCATCTTTCAACCCTGTACTCCGTACACTGGGAAGGGGGTGTGTGGCGACACATCATTATAAACTTCGCCATCAAAAGAGGAATCGAGAAACATCTCATAATATCCGCGCCCATCGGCAAACCTACTTGCCTAGGTACCTTCGTACCTATACTGGTCGCGATGTACTTTCTCGCCTCCCGTGCCAGCCCGACGATAATAATATCGCCCCGCCTAGAAAGGTCTCGAGACAGCACCGTACAATATCTGTACGGCGCCGAATATTCTCGTCAGCTGCCGAAGTGGCTCGTATTACCTACCGCGAGGTAGTTACTCTACCGCGGCTATATAAACAGCCGATTGCTCGCCCGCTGCAGTTCAGTCTCACATTAATCTTCGGTCAACATCTCAACATGTAATAAGTGCTCCTGCATGGTATCGCTACGCTCCAGGGCAGCTTCCTCGAGGTCCATCACCACGTCTCAGCTACAAGGCCCATCGTGTCTTCAGCTCCTGAGATCAGCTCCATCCCGCGACTTATAAGGTTTGACGCACCTTCAGTCCGGGGATCAGCTCACCACTTCATGGCACCCCGAAGCCCACCGTGCTTCGCTGCCATGGAACGCGCTCCGCCTCGCCAGGACTACCTGCTGGTGGCTCAGCTCACCGAGCCACACACCGTTTACCTCCGCGACTTAAAGCGTCGAGCAACGGCCTGGAATATAGGTCATCTCCACCGCCATGGTGTCGAGCAACTCGCTGACCTTCACCACACCATCTCCATCTCCACCGCACGCCTGCAGCATCATCTACGGCACTCCGCATTACATCATGTTACCGACCACCGACCATCTGCTACGTAGCCCCATAAACGACTGACTCACCACTTCGACCTGACGCCTTTCATTTCAGTCTCCCGCTCCCTCACCATTAATAATAATTAATTAGATTCAGTGAAGTGATTAAATTATAAATTTAAATTGTGTTGGTGAAAAGTGTTGTGTTGTATTTGGCAAATTTAAAAACAGTGTTTAGTCGAATTTTAGGACTAAATACTTGGAAAAATAATCATATCAGTAATAGTTCCTTTAAATAAAGTGCAAATCGAACGTAATAATTTATCACAGGATTAATCTAGTATTAGATAAAATAATAATAATAAATATGGACTTTAGAATAAATAATACAAATTATTAAATTGTTGTTAAATGAGATTGTGGTAACTTAATAATAATTATTATTTCGGAAAGTTTAAATAAATAGTAAAATACGTTATCTTGCTGCAAAATAAAAAAAGTTCCGTGACAAACAAAAATAAAGATAATAAATCTCTTATTTCGTAAATAATCGTGAAGTGGTTATTGCTTAAAAATTATAATTTAAACGGAGAGATATTTTAACGAGGGAATAATTATAATAATAAATCTGGAAGTTAAAATAAATAATAAATAAATAAGCATAATGATAATCTATTCGGTATTTAATTGTATAATACTTTGTTGCTAAATAAAAGTACGGTGAAAAAACGAACACAAAATAAGTAATGATAATATTATTCCGGATAATAATCATGAATTAATTTGTTAAATTTAATTTAAAAAGTATTAAGTTAACCAACGAGTTTTGAAAATATAATACATTTTGATTGATAAAGATTAGTCATCAATTAATTCAGTTCAGATTCAACAAAATAGCGGAATAATAAATCGAAAGGATTAATTTAGAATTAATTAGACAATAGCTGAATTAGTTAGAAAAAAATATATAAACAAAAGGGTTGGTCGTGTAGCACCCGACCGGAGTTGACCTTTTGGGGTAAGTTTTACATAAAGTATAAATATTTTCAGAGACATGGACGAGGTAGAGGACAGCTGATCGTCGGTATAAAAATTTATATTATTATAACAAAAATATTACTTGCTTAATATGTGATATGTACCTATATTAAAATATTATATATAAAGTATGTATATTTATATGTATAATTATATTTATTCCAAGAAAATTTTAGTCAAAAAAGAAACACACTTATATTAAAATAAAAGTATCGTTCCGAATACCTACCTCTGAATTTATCAATAGCTATTGAAAATAGTTATGTGTTTGATAAAATTCCAAGTCGATATGTATCTATATTAAAGTAACATATATAAAATGGGTATATTTATATATACATATATATTATCCCAAGAAAATTTTAATCAAAAAGAGACACACTTAAATAAAAGTAAAAGGTATCGATTACGAATACCTACTTAGAACGCACTATGCTATTTAAAAAATTATTGTGTGCTAGATAAAATTTCAAGTTCATATTTTATACTTATTTTTTTAATATATGTACTATTATAATTTCAGCTAATACGTAACGATTGAAATTAGGTTATGAACGAGAATTTATTTCAACCATAATATAATTGTATATATCAGTATATTTTTATTGAGACAAAGTATATATGTATTTATATATATATGGATTATGACTATATTTATCGGGGAACAGATTAGACATTTGCGAAAAAAAATTACCATTATTAAATTCAAATGGAAAATTTAGGACCATATAATCCCGCGTTCGGGAATGTTTTAAGATAAATAAATATCACACGTTTGAATCTAGGTCACGAGGCCAGCGGGAATGTTTACATAATTAAAATTGTTTATAGCTCGGTCATTGGGGCACTGGGTCAGATGCTTTAGAGGAGGATGTCCTTGGATTTTGAATAGGTAATTGACAGGTATGAGTTTTGTACTTAGATATCGATTTCTAGAATGGGATATGGATTTAATCATGATATTGTGCAATTATAGAAAAAAGTTTTAAACACAATCTTTAATCTGAACATGAAGAGATATTTTAGAACTAAACAATTGAAAATAAATAGATTTATTATAGCTACACAAATAATAGGTACATGAAACAGTTGTAAAATCACGGGATAATCTAATAAGGGTACTGATGAATTACATGAGGCAGTTGAAAAATCACGGGATAGCCTAATAAAATGTATTGGAGATTTACATGAAGCAGTTGAGAATCACGGGATAGTAAGAATTTATCAAAAGTTGAACCTTGGGGAAAATCAAAAATACAGTTCAACCAATAGAAGGCAGTGGTCGCTTCTAAAACAAAGACCATTAACCAAATCAATAGAGATGACGACTCTCTCAAATAAAATCTTCAAAGACCAAACAAAAAGCTTGGAGTTTTTGGCGAATCTCCAGAACATATCGCCAGATAATTTCTTATTATACTAGTATCTATTAGTATTACCCACTCTTATTATGTATCTATTCGGTTACCAAACTTAGAATTTCGCAGAATTCTATGCAAGGGATCCGAGCTCGGAATGCGTAGCACGTAGTTGTGTATTGCGAGTTATAAAACCTTCCTTTATATATATATATATATATATATATATTTATGTACTGTACATTGGATGATGTGGACTCGCTGACAGTTAGCGTTTTAGACTCGACAGAGTTACTTTCGCATCATTTCCTGTACGTGGAGGGAGGATTCACGACCCGTAACTCCACACAACACCATGAGTATATGATTGCATATAGGACGAAACCGGTACGCCCTAAGTAAATAGTAAACTTTGGAGGGGTAGGAATTTGGGGGTATCTAGGCTTGGGTGAAGACCTGAAGGCAGTGCATGATGGCGAAGGAAGGTTCGATTGGGACGCGATAACTTAGGTATCAATCATTCGAACCGTGCCAGAAGATTGTGCGAATTTCTAGTTCAAACCTGATCACCTTGCTTACTTGACGGAGGCAGGAGCCAAATTTTGCCAGAAAAGGGTTTTCTGAGTTCGTCAAATATGCAATTAATAAGTTACATTAACCTACTAAATCCATCTCTATATGTACCTTATAGCAGCTGGAACATAATGGAGAGGCGCCAAGCAGATACAAGATACAATCATAATCAAATTTACTAACATTTAACCATTTGAGTTATATTCAATAATCTATTCAATTAAACATGTGAAATTTCAATAAATACAGTTTATTTATGAGTTCGTTAGGGTGTAGGGAATCATAATAAGCGACAAAGGAAAGTTAGCTAATTTAGAGAAATTATTTAAAGTTAGATTTGCAAGAGAGAGAACAATACGGCTTGAAACTCAACGCTCTGTTTAGAATCAAAAGGTTACCACAAAAATGAAAGTAATTAAAGTCCGATATCATAAATCAAAAAAATTACACAACGTTTGATGGAGTTTAATTACAACATAAATACGAAAATATTTACGTTCAAGGTCGTAAATAACGTATTAATTAGTTACGTACATATATCTCTAAAGATATGTAGTACAAGGGAGCTACGAGTAGATTTCTGTAGTTACCAAAGAAAATAAGGGTCCAATTTTCATGAAGGCTTGCGTGACGTAGGGGAGGAATTTTCCATCCCTACTACACCCATGCAAAGCCTTAAAAATTTAAAAATCGATTAGAGCCAAGAGAAAACAAAAGAAGAAAATATCACGACTGGTGCCAAGTGCCCAGGAGAAAATTAAAAATAATAAAGAGGAATAAAATAAATCAGTATAGTATAGAAAAGCATATTATCACAAGATCTTAAAAAATGTATGTTATTCTTGAAGATAATATCTAGACTTTGCCCGCGCCGAAACGCAAATTATATAAAATTCCCTCGATAGAAAAAAATCGCAAAGTATGCTACAAAAATTATTATAAACACGTTTGTTTCAGTTATTTTTCAAGTTATATGAATGAAAAAATTCACAGCGTTTTTTTAAATGCTGTTGATAATGCCCACGAGATTTTTGCTCTATTTTAAACGAGTCGTGTTTTATTAAACATTTACGCAATTTTCGTATCGATTTTGTCACCGTAAATGTCAGCGCTCTCCTCTAACGTTCGTAATTTCGTATCTCTCCATCTTCTTCTTTTCGGGCCCAGTTGCAGAGCCTTAAATCAAATGTATTATTTATTTATTGTTTATTCATTCTTTCTATTATTTTTTACTAAAACTAGATGTTCTGACTTCCTAAACTGGAACCATAACAAAAATTATCACAATTGGAACTTAACTGGTTTATATTTCATTCACTATGAAATGTAAAATGATTTTGGATGTAAAACTGTATGTTTATTAAATAAACTTAAATAATTTAACATTTTAAAATAAACGATATAATGATACGTTTTTAGATTTTTACGGCCAAACATATTTTCGTTATTTGTTTTTGGGGTGTTGTACCATGTTACGCTACCTCACATAAACGTTGGCTAAAGAAGGAGGTAGCGCAACACGGCATAACACCCCAAAAACAAAAAAATGAAAAAACGCTATAATAGTTGCTCTTTTACATTACCTAACTATGTAGTCATTTCACTTTTATACTCGTATAAATGTAGGTTTGGCGGATGTTACACTTTATGAAAATTTATCATTTTCTATTAGGCATAAAAGAGGTAAATATTGAATTAATTTAAAAAAATCTGAAATGTAGATACCTTCACAGAGAATAAGAATAGACAAAACCTTTCAGGGTAGATACGTCTATTTTTCTTATTTCTCTTTGTGAAAATGCTCCTCGAAACCGGTAACAGATTTGGGAATTCTGCAAAAATATTTAGAGACCACGTGTGATGGAACGAAGTCTTCGTAGATACTTTGCTGAAATATACGAGTTTCTAACTCCGTAGTGAACATTATTTTCCTTTTTATCATATTTCTGATTTCATTTTTAAAATTTATTTAAAACTAGCGAGTTGCCGTATGCGTTGCTATGCCCTCGAAGAAATAAATTGTTGCTCCCTGCGTGCTGCTTTCCCTCCCTCGAGATTGAAGGAGGAGGGTCGCGGGAGGTGGACGAGGGAGCGGGGGAGGTGTGAAAGGTGGAAGAAAAACGCAGGAGGCGGAATCGCGGTACAGGGAAAGGGGGAAGGTGGAAGGGGATCGCGGGAGGGGGTTCCATGACAGTTGATCAGCCCCCAAAAATGATTTTTAATATGAAATAATAATTTTTTGTGCATTATTAATTATTATTATTACCAATTCAAATGTTAAATCGACTTCAAAAATACCCTTCACAATAAGTTAGTATGAATATCAAACGAATGTGTATTCAGTGCCTATTTTTGGTACATATTTGCTGGTACACACGGTATAAAGTCAAATAGATTTTTTCTTGACGTGTTTGAATGAAAATATCTTTTATATTTTTTGTTATTAGGCGCTAATCCTCTCTGCACATCCCATTGGGGTCACATAGTTATATTTTGTGTTAAACCGACTGCATATTGATTATAACTATACGGGCGGGGGGCAATTGTCGGCGGATCAACTGTCATGGAACCCCCTCCCGCGATCCCCCCGGTTTCCCCCCGTGGGTGGTGCGACTCACTTCCTCCCCGTCCCGCGTCCCCCTTTCCCTGTCCCTCGATGCCCACTCCTGCGTTTATCTTCCTCCTTTCACACCTTCTCCGCTCCCTCGTCCTCCTCCCGCGACCCTCCCCTTCATTCTTTATCTTTCATTCATTTTTATACACATTTCCTTCGATCAATAGGTCAACGCATTGTATATAGAAACCATTGCGGGCGAGCATACTACAAATCACGAAAGTTTCGTCGCAATCGGATGAATGGTATAGGAAATAATAAGGACCAAAAAAATTAAAATATATGTATAGATTTTACACTGGTTGAATATTTAATTCGCAATTTTTTAAAGGAGAAGTGTTGAACTCATGCGTTATGTTTTGAAACTTATTTTATAAATCAATACTTCTTACTACAAGTGCTTCCTCTACCATTGCTACAACAACAAATACACAAAAATATTACTAGTTTAATGCAAAAGTCCACCAGGCAGCGTGTAGATAAATAATATTACTAATGCATTGTTCATCCATAAAACTTCCTTTTTGCAATTTAAACTACGTAGTAAGAAAAAAAAGTTATGTGTTCAATAAATTAAATACATCCCATAAAGACTTAATCAAATTTTTACGACGAGGAAAACGATATTAATAATAATTTATTTTCAAACTATCCTCACTTAGTGACCATGTCGGGCAACTTTGACTCATGTCAGATATATCACGGGGTAAGTTTGATCGTAAGAAATAGCAACATCGTCGGAAACGTAAGTCAAACTGTGCTTCCATCAATTTGGCCAGAATTATTATTTGACAGGGGGTTGAATAAAAAAGAAACACTATAAATAAGAAAAGTTTCCAGCAAAACAATTTTCCTATTGACCAAAGCTGATTTATGAAAAGAGCTAAGTCATGATATTGGATTAAGATACATAACAGCTGACATTGATATACTTATATGAAGTTTACAAGTTGTTTTGTGAGCAATTTGAATACTTTCGCTTGTTTTATACATACATACATATTTTTTAACCTAATCTTTGAAGTAAAACTCTGCTCATAATTATGAAGTAGCAAAAACTCTCGAATGCAGAGCTCTTGTGCAACAAATCAGATAAGGAACCTAACATTGTGTTTACTATATACTAGTATCTTAATTATAACGTTCATCACGAAAATGCGTTAAATCTCGCTTGAATCCAAGTAAATCCTGTATTAAGCAAACTAATAAGCAAGGTAATCAATAATGCCATTAAAATCCTGAGATTTATTATAATTAGCATGCGAAAATCTTTCCGCGACATCGACAACTGAGCTCACCGTTTTTATAAAAATTTTCATGGCGTCAAGACCAACTCTGAAAAAACAATTTGCCCACAGGTAGAACTAACCTTAGGAAATGTCTTCTTTTTAATAATATCGACATTCTTAACAGCAACTTTAATGAATCGAACTGAAGTGATGTACGATCACAAGTATTATTTATGTAATGTGCAAAAATAATAATAATAAAAACTTTATACGTGAACAGATTTTTTCGTGAACAGATTTTTGACAATGTTACACATTTTGTTTATTCATCATCGATTCTATTGACGAAAAGGTCACTATGCAGCTATAATTCAGGATTTATGCAGCTGGTTTTTTAGCAGTGCCTCTAGTCATCAAACTAGTAATCAGGATTCTGAAATGATAACTCTTGCAAAGCGGTGATAAACATGGTGATTTATACACGAAAGAAAGAAACAAACAACAACAAAAAAGAGCATTTAAAACGATAAAAAGGGATTGTAAGAATTAGAAGACGTAAGTAGGTCTTTCTCACGTAGCTCTAAACCAATAAAAAAAATAGAAAAACCAGTATCAGAACCGATAGAAAATCATCTGGGTGTTCAACAATGGTCGGTGTTAGGCCGAATTCTATTCAGAATTTACATAAATGATATAATTGAAACAATAAAACAATGCGAACATTGAATTTTCGCAGACGATATGTTAATGTATGTTTGGTGAGAAGAGTACAAAGATACAAAAGACCTTCAAAATATAATACACAGAATGAAATTAAACAAATTGAAATCAATCGTAAACAAAACAAAATATACAGAAATATGCAATAAAACCACAAAAACACATAACACAAGGTTAAGTTTGAAAATTAATTATGAAAAAATTGAAAATAAATTAAATAAAATAACCATGTTGGAATCAGAACTAACTTTCAAAGCAAATTTTGAATATGTGCTTGGTATTAAAAAGAGAATTTTCTTAGAAGACTAAGAAATAAACTAAATGGAAACACTACAGAGATTTTTTTAAAAGTATAGTTGTACCACATGCAGATAACTGCTCTATGAAGTTATTTTTGGCTAATGAAGGAAACTTGAACAAACGAGAAGTTATATGAAACGAAACTATGAGATTGTATCCCGGAGAAAGGCTAATTCGCAAGGGCTCATCAAATGAGAGAGGACCTAAATTGGACTATATAAAGTATTAATTTTTGTGTGTAACGTTATGAAAAAAAAGCTAAAATACTGAACGACGAAATTGTTTTTAAAAGAGATTAACATAATTATGAAACCAAAAATATAAATAGAGTTAGATTGTCGCATATGAGAACATCAGAGTCACAAAACTGCCTCATGAAAGAGGACTAAAGATGTATGATGAAATGCCTATAAGTCCGAAGAACGGAGGAAGAATAAAGTCTTTAAAAAGGGATGTTATGTTTACAGTAAAAATATAATTTTATAAAATGAAACATTACCTTGTGCATATGTGTTTATAAATACATAAATGTGGTATAAACTAACTCAGTACATAATTTTAAAAATTTAATAAAAAAACAAGCATTTAATATGCGAGTATTTAGTATAAAGTGTGTCGGGAACATCTCCTATCTTCCTCTGCATCATCCTTCCTGGTAAAAACCTTCTTGTCAATAATAGAAAATAAACTACCCTTTTTAACCAACATTATCAAGAAACAATTTTGGATTAACTTTGATTAACCTCCTACTTACATATATTATATTAGTCTAAGTACAAAAAAAGCTGTTTGTTTCTTGCAAATAAAAAAACTGCCCTTGGATAGTTACAACTAACACATTTTAATACAATTTTTGGTGTTCTGAAAAGTCCCGAAAATATTTTCTCTTACTCTATCACTTCAAACAGTAAAAGTCAAGCTTTCCAAGCTAAATTATGGTTTAAAATCTGTGCCAGAGAGTCAAAATATTTATAATTGTATTATAAGTCATATTAAAGATTCAATGCTTAATCTAACACTTTGAGCTCATTTTTTTTTACTTAAACATAAGAAACAACTACAAACATTTTTAAGTTTTAAAAATTATGTAGAATTCCATTTTAATTATTTTCATTTTTTTCTTTTACAATAGTCAATAACTTAACAGAAAACACAAACACTTTTCTTTTTAAAACTCCTTTTCGATCAAGATGAAGGCTGTCATTAGAGTAAAATATGCGGCGAGATTATCGTCGAGAATATGAACAGATGCTGAACCTTTGCTGGGAGGTAAGTTTGAAAAATCTGCTGGCAAAATATGAACCTCTGAAGGAACACGTTTTCCAAACTACCTCCGTAATGTGCGGGTAATGCGACACATCTGTTGCATTAGTCGGTACATTAGGTCGGACCCACAACAATACAGGAGCTCGTTTTTAAATCTACATAATTTGTATTATATAAACACCAGGGGTATTATGTAAAAATATACAGAAGGTATTCGCATATTATTATAATCAGTGGCGCGCTCAGATATTTACTTTAATACATTTAATTTATTAAAAAGGCGTTATCGTTTATTTATTACATTGAGTCCAATTGTTATTCAAAATTTAATTATAATAAAAGCATCAACTTTATGCCTCAATATAATTTACAATAAAAAATACATAACTTTTGTTATATTAGTAATTATACTAATCATTGAAATTTAATTGAATTAAATGTTAGAATCACAGAACATTTCAGATGTTCGCGTAAAATCCGTGAAGGATCTCGGTGTCGTCTTTGATCCCAAACTGATATTCTCTTGTCATATATCGCAGCTCACTCAGTCTTGCTACAAACTTCTTGGGTACACCACCAGGACTTGTAAGCAGTTTGATAACCAAGAAGCTATGCTAGCGTTATTCGATGGCATACTGAGAAGCAAGCTGAAGTACGCGAGCGATGTTTGGGCACCGTACCACCAGAAGTACATTGATATGTTAGAGCAAATCCAGAAGAAATTCCTCAGGTATGTTTATATGCGGAAGCATGAAACCTATCCAAGGTTCATGCACCATATTGACTTACTTGAGGAAACTAATTCTGTTAGCCTAGAAACTAGAAAGAAAGCAAGTCTTGCTATTCTGTCTTTCAAAATTTGGAACAATTTCATCAATAGCCCATTCCTCTTGGGATGCTATGGTTTATATGGATCAGACCACGGCAGCCGAAGTCGACATCATGACTTATTTAAAGTACCGAACGGCAGAACAGACGTCTTGGCAAAGCAGAGCATGAAGAGGAGAGTAGTGCTGTTAAATGAAATTGCAAACCATTTGGATGTAAGTGACTGTTCTTTATATGCCTTAAAAACATTATTGAAGAGTCACTTGCCTAAATGCTGATAGGGTAACTAAATTGTACTGTAATTGGAATTATTCTGTTGTACAATAATTATCAAAAATAAAATAAAATAAAATAAAAATTTTTCAATAATAATTTTTCAGAGTGGCAATCATCTCATTTCTACCGATCATACAAATATTATAAATAAGCGCACACAGGGGTTAAAATTCTTCATCGTAATAATGAAAGCAAATTTTAGATAACTTAAAAAGCACTTAAATTTAGAAAATTCTCAAATAATAATAATAAATATATCTTTTAGTCTTATTCATAAATTTTTCCGGTATACTGCTATGTTCTTTCCAGAAATACCGTAATTACCGATTCTCCTTGGTTCACCTCCCATTCAAATATCTAAAAATTTTATATATATCTGTCTTATCTTTTAATATATATATATATATCTGTCAATATTCTGTATCATAGATTAGTTTTAATATTCTCCTGACGTAGGAGGGGTCGTTCTGAAACCTACAGAATGTGAATAAAATTGTAAAATTTTAGTGTTTTTTATTGTAAAATTTTAATGTTCAAAATTTACAATGATTAAAAACTAGCTGGTTCCCGGCATGCGTTGCTGCGCGATTTAATAAAGAAATTGCTTCTCCCTGCGTGTCCTTTCCCATTCGCCCCGTTCCCCTTCCGCCTTCCCTTCCTCTCCCGTCCCTCTCCCCCACCCTCCCTCCCTTCCAACTCCCCCTCTTCAACCCCCTCCCGCATTCCATACATTGAGTCCCAGTAGGTACATTTATTTTTCAAACAGCTCGCGCGCAACCTATTGCATTTTTTTAAAACAATTTTATAATGCCAGAGCTCACCAATAGTTTTATACAAACCTTGTCCGGACAATAACAAACACAAAAAAGTATTCATTTTTATTTTTAATATTGAAGGTAATATTTGTTTGGAAAATATGTGATGAAACCGGTGACGATTGTCAGGCATAATTTATTTAATAAACGCTTGTATCAATAAAACAACAATGGGAAACAACTAATTACGCAACTGAAATAATTAAAAAAATATATATAAACATGTACTATATGTATATTTTTTTATATTAGCTCTACACAGGAGGCTCTGAGGAAAATAATTTCCCTCTTCCCTCAGGGCCAATGTCAACTTAGGGAATGCTGTTGGGAGGGTGGGAATATGCATGTTACAGACATTAATTAAAAAAAATGAAAATTTTACGTGAAAAAGGTCTACGTAGAAAAGGAAAGTACCTACACGTTAAAAAGAAAATTACATCTAGAAAAGAAAAAATCGGTAAAAATTTATAAGCCCACCCCAGTGTTGCCGAAGTTCGGTAAACGGATAATACGGAATATTCTTTTTTTAAGTAATGGACAATCAAATATGACATTTGTCGGAAGTATTAATATTATAAAATAAATTCTCGTCAAAATAAAAACAAAAATGTACCTACTTGGAATTATTTCTAGAATTAATGGGTTAAGATTCAAGCTGTGGAAGCTGCGTGTCATCATCATTTAGATATACATCCCAGGTTTTGAATGGTTTGTTTGGTAAGCAGGGTTTGTCTAACGGGTATGTGTAATTATTATAATACCTCTCTTTCCATTTTATTCTGTTTAAACTTGTCAATGCATTCATTTCATAATATTAATAAAATTATTGTTTTAAATGGCAATAATATTTTTTCTGTTATTGGCAGCATTGATTGATTGTCTATGAATGTAAAATAAAAATAATAAATATAAAAATGGCGTTTACCGCATAAGTGAATTGATTTTAACAAAATTAAAATGCAACATGCAAATTTTTCGTCTCCTCCGACATAAATCCTCACTTTTCGCGTGATAAGAAAGCTAAATATTTAACTGTTTGTTTGAATAAGAAATATTCCGTATTGTCAAGTCACTTAATTTCATCTGGGGTGGTGGACTTTTTTATTGTAAAACATCTTTTTAATGCAGAGTCGTTTACAATCACTTTTGAGTAACAATGAAATCAACACTTTTTGTAACTAATTTTGGCCCGGACGGGCCTGGGCAGTACAGGGATTGTACTCTAAGTATCGATTAATGGGAAAGAGAGGGAAATATTTTGAATAGCATCCCTTTTATACTGCTAAAAACTGTAAAATTACCGTCTTTCAGACTATTAAAAATACGAGAATAACAATAACACTGGTACTAGACACCTACTGGGTCACGTGGTCTATTTTAGTTAGTCGGTAACACTAGCTTCCATAAAATTCATCCAGAGGTCTCTAGCATTCATACTCTCTTAATAAGCTAATCAAGATTAAATCAATGTGATTAATTACAGTATTTATCTCATGGATGTCACTATTCTTAACACGTATTAATCAGTAAGCGGAGGAAGATATAAATAATGAAAAATCTACCTAAAAAAGAAAAACCTGCCTAATAAAGAAAAATCTACGTAGAAAAGAATAATCTAGGTATGAAGAAAAGAATAAACCGTCTTTTGTCCACCGTACGAAGTATTCGATCAAAATTTTAAATTTGTTATGGCAGGGAACACGTACCTAGTCGTGTATTGCATGAACAAGCACATAATTCTTCTCTGAAAAAGATAAATTGTTGAAGTGTTATTTATGTGACTGTTTAATTACTGTACATTTGTTAGCCAATCGTCAAATTGGCTGGTTTTTGATTTACGGGACAATTGTTTTCAACCACCATTTTACGTCAATTGGCACAATAATTCACAGCGTCCATATGAGTTTACCGATTAAAATGTTACAATTGGATTCATTTTTGATGTTTTTGTGACTACAATTTCACCGGGAATTCGCAGAACGCATGATCGATTATTAATCAAAGAACTTGTGAAGTAATTATGTTGGATAATGCTCGTACGTAGAATAATGAAGAAGATTTTATTTGGTGCAGGAAAATATTTTAATAATATTGCAATGTTTATTGGAACAACTTTTTTAACACTTTTTGAAGGTTATACCCGTCAATGTAATATATCATTGAAGAAGAAGATGAAAAGAAGGATGAAACAGAAAAATAAAAAAAGTAACGGTTGTAACTAAGACTAAATAAATACAGGTTATAGAAAATGACTAAATAAATATAGGTTCCAAAGACCAAGTTGGTTAAGAATTAGTGGTCCGCGACCGGTACTGGTCCATCTTTCGGTACCGGGACATCCAAGGCCCTGCTTACAAATCAAAATTACGTTAAAAAAATAGAACATACCCAACAAAAAAATAAACAATTATCGACAATAAATAATTATTTGTCTATATTTATAATATAATGTAATAGAAGCGCCCGTCCATATTTTAATTATATGACACGAACTCCCCACCAATTTGACGTCGAAAGTCAAATTAATGTATCAATTCTCTCAGCATTACCATGGTCAAGTGGTCATTTAGAAATGAGTCGTGTTCCAATTAGCTTTAACCGTATTTGATTCGAATAGCTGTCTATTTATCCACCTTCCTCCTCTTCATCTCCTTCCAAACCCCACTCCCTTCAGCTTCACAACATACCACATTTGGGGATGCCGTAGTCTTATTCGCTCCAGAGGGTTGGGAGCAGTTGGGAATTTGGTAAGGTATTTTCGTTAAAAGAAATTACATTAAATTACCTTCATTTTAAACATCACTTAAGAAATTATGGATTGTAACTCTTGGCCTAGTCGGCACCACTCGTGCGGTTTTCCCTGGCAGAAGTTGGAAGAAGCTCTCGCTGGTGGTAATTAAGACGGACAAAGGAATTCTCCAGACCGAGGATCGGAGCTTCCGCAAGAACTTACAACAGAGAGGGATGCACTATTTAGGGGATGGAAACTAAACAACATAATTAATATAATTAATAACCATAGATTGTCAACTTAAATGGACCAACCATATAGAAGATACTGTTAACAAACTCAGATACTTAAATTATATTTTTAAAAGAATGTGTAACATAGTAAATATAAAAACCATAACACTAGTTTATGATGCACTAATCCATTCATCTCTTTCCTACGGAATAATTGGCTGGGGTGGAACTTACAATAATCATGCAAAACCTTTAGAAATTGCCCAAAAATCAATTATTAAGATTATGTACAAAAAAAATAAATCGTATACCTCCAAACAATTGTTTAAGGAAACTGATAATTTGGACCTTAGACAGACCTATGGTCTTCAATGTCTTAAATTTATTTACATGCGTCCAAATAACTTTCTAAAAAATTCAAATCGTACCAGCCAAAGACGTGGCACCTGTGAGTATGCAGTATCCCACTGCAAAACTAGGTTGTCCCAAAGGCATAATAGTTTTATAGCTCCAAAAATGTATAATTTACTATGTACAACCTTTAAAGAAAACATGTGTCGAAATCTTCAATCTTATAAAAAATGTACCAAAATTTGCCTAAAAAACATTGAAACAGGTATTTTTTTATCTATCATTAGACAGCTTTTAGAGAAGATATATATAATATTGTTTGCTATATATTTTTTTTAATGTTTTTAAATTGCAATTGTAAAATCTATGCTTATTTACTATTAGCTTATTATCTTTTTTTTTGTTTCGTGTACATTCATATCCACCTTCTTTTTCTTTTTTTTCCTTTCAAATACTTTATACTTTGTACATGTATGTTTATATTATACCCTTATGGAATGTGTGGGATTGCACTCTCCTCCCCACATACTGGAATAAACACTTATTTATTTATTTATTTAATTTATTATTTATTATTTATAAAATTTACAAATACGATAATAACAGTGCAGACTGTTATTATGTTGTAGTTTTTAATTGCATTTATTCAGTTACTTTTTTTAAATCCCTAATTTATGTAAAAAAAAATAAAAGAATAGAAAAAAAAAATAAAAGTAAAACATCAATATTATACCCATGCACAGGCATTGCCTTTGTGGGATTTTTTGGTTCATACATTGATTATAATAAGCTTTTTTATATACTTTTCATTATTTTATGTATCTATTATATGTACTGGATCAAAAATTTTCAATAAAAAAAAAATTAAAAAAAATTATTTAAGTAGCCATTGTCTTTTGTATGTTATACTATGGAAAGGATTTGCTAAAAATCATCAGAAACGAACTGTGAGAAAAAAATATTACCTACGCAAGTATCCGATACTCTCGTCATGTAGATACTCACTCTGCAAACAACTTCTTACGCATAGTCCGTAAATGTAGCATCATCATTGTAGAAATCATAACCTCACTTTCAATCAAACAGTTGTCCTAGCTGTCATTTTATATCCTGTGGCCCTGTGTTGATTATTTCGTTCCTAAGACGTATCTAAAACACACACAATGTTACAAAATGTCTGGCACAAGTGACGCCATATTTAGTCTCGATGACCATAAATATTTATTTTGAATGGGAACAACCTCACCCGACTGGTCGTGGGGAACTAGCATCGCCGATGAGTTTACAAAATGTCGGCAACGTGTGCTAGTGTAGGAATCTCCGCGAAGATGCATGGCGTTAATCGCCAAGTTGCTTAAATCGCTGGATATCGGATGCTTGCGTTTCCCTGTGGAAGAAAGGCTTTAGAGTTCCAACTGCCAAGTGAAAAAAGAGGAATTTGTCTGCAAGGGAAGGAGATTGAAAGTTAAAGTGGTTTGTGGGAAAAGTTCTTAATATTAGGTCCTTACATATGAAATTGGCGTTTTGTATGGTATTTTGTATATTTATTTAATCAAAGTTTATACCATTGCTATCTATGCACTTTTGCCATCTCATAGATAGTTCATCGATCCCTTTACTAAAGAAGAATTTGCTTCAAGTGGATTAAAACAGTTTTATCATTAACACCGCAGCCTGCATCTAACTCTGACGTGGTATGCAATGGATCCGCTTCCACAATAGCCTTCAATTCTTCATTATCAACTTTGGTCTCTGGCCGTCCACGGGGCTTGTTCTGCAGGTCGAAATCTTCAGAATGAAAACGTTGGAACCAAAAACGCACTGTGTTTTCTTTTGCGGCACCGTCGCCATACACATCGTTAATCCTTCGAGCCGTTTCTGCAGCACTGGTGCCACGGTGGAACTCGTACTCGTAAATAACGCGATATTTCAAGTTATCCATTTTATAAACTAAGTGACGCAAAGAAAAAAAACAATTAAGGAAAAAACAAAATGAATTATAATTTTCGAAACAAAAATACATGAGTAAATAGCTGTATAAATTTGAATTTGGAATTCCTAACCAAAGAGAAGATATTTGAGATCAAAGTTGCCAGTACGGTAAAACGCCAATTTCATATGTAAGGACGTAATATTTAAATATCGTCTCATACGACTATTGTGTGAAAATGACACCGATTCCTTTGGCCAGACTAATAGGAGTAAGGAATCTCTAAATTAGAGAATATTGTCAGACAGAGCAAGTATAAGGTAAAAGTGATGTGTTAGGGACAGGTTAAACCATTTTAAGCCAAGGTTTGGCTTTAAATAGTTATTTCTAAGCTGAAAGATATAAGAGATAAAAAAATCTACCACTCTGGATTTTTAAAGA
This sequence comes from Limnephilus marmoratus, assembly GCA_917880885.1. Lineage (NCBI taxonomy): Eukaryota > Metazoa > Arthropoda > Insecta > Trichoptera > Limnephilidae > Limnephilus > Limnephilus marmoratus. The sequence goes on along the minus strand of OU862921.1, from coordinate 17,433,056 downwards.
GATTTTTTATATACATAGAAAGTGTTGAGGATTAGTTTATATTTACCCTAAGATGCGTTAATTTTTTCATAGTTTCAAGTTTTTTTCATAGTTAATCAATAATTCATAAAAAATAAAATTATTTGATTATTTGTTTTTAGATACATTTTATTTGATAATTAAGGAAAGTAACTGTTGATATTTCAAATGTCGAATAACAGGTGTCAGGGACAAGTGTGATCAAGTTTGCGAGATGCCTAGACCGTTTCTATGGCCCAGCTTAAATGTATATCGCTGCACTAAATACAGGTAAAGTGTCTTGCCGTTAATTGGCATACCGCACTTGAAGGGTTAAGTTCCCAAGAGGTTTACGTACATGTATTGCAGAAAATACCTGGTTGCCAAGACGGTAGATCTAATCTAAGTATTTAGCTACTTTCGACCGACACCAAGTTCTGACAAAGACAAGGAAATTGGTTTTGCTTGGAGGGTTTGTTCGTTAATTACACTGGAGCTAATATCAATTAATACAAATGTCCTGTGCAGAGTAACTCCTGTGCAAATATCGATTTAAGTCTGTACCTGTACAGTATGATTTTAGTGCATATAAAGAGCACTTTGTTATGTTCTTTTAATTAAACCAAGAAAACGTTCATAGTATTATCTTTATCGAGCTAATAGTCCAATATGCTTTCTTACATTGCGAAAACAAACGCCTTCGATGCTCTCGTTTGATATTCTAAAAAGTTTATGTCGTTTGATATTCTAAAACGACATACTTTAAAAAGGATCTGCTTTAACTTCAACATCGTTAATGGCACATATTGTGTCACATACCTACATGAAAATAAATAAATTACCTAATTAAATACAACCAATAAATAAATAAAAACTACGGCTGATTCGAAAACTTCAATTTTTATGCGGTGTCTCTTTTTAAACAAACTTAAAAAGTGACACCGCATAAAAAAATCAAAAACTGGGAGACTTTGTTTTGTTGTATTTTAATGGATTAACAGACAATCTGAATAGGAAAACACACGGATAAGGTATATTGATTTCTGATTTGCTGACCCTGCTATAAAAATTTAATAATTGACGCCGCACTGGGAGGTAACCCTTATTGATGCCTAACATTTTATAAAACAAAGTCCAATAAGATGAAGTATGAGGGCTGTGGAAAAATTAAAGACCGTACCCATTTAATCAGAAAAAAATGAATTAGAAAAAAATTATATTAACAAACATTCGTATAACATTTTAGGTACATATCACTATTATTTAATCGACATCGTTCCCGTTACAATCACTTGGTGAGCCGTGGCACTAAGTATTGATTTATTTTATTTTTTTCATTAGCTCCACACAGGAGGCACCGAGGAAAACAATTTCCCTAGGGGCCTGTGTCATCTTTGAGGATGCTATGTGGAGGGTCTTTTAAGGGAAAGGAAGGAAAAGAAGACATGGGAAGGAAAAAGGTATGAGGGGTGGGTAGGAATCTGGGGGTCAGTGTGGCCAGGAGTGACGGACGTATGAATCTATTCCTCACACTGCAGTGCAAGGCAAAGGGTTGGGAGAATCCGGCTGGAGAGGTCAGAAGGCCTCCCTCAATCAGTCTCCTCCGATCCAGCCTGCCACGCAGTGGTTCGGCAAACATATCCGCCACCAAGACCTAGACAAACCTCATCCCATGAACCCGGGCACCCCTGCTAAGTCACCAAACGCAGCGAACCACTTGGGGTGACCTGTGGCAGGGGTGTTGGTTGATCCCCTTAACGTAGAACTCAGAAGCCAAAAAGCAATCACCTCTCTCTCCACGTCTTATCAGTCTCCAAAATTTTGCTTCGGGTGAAGAAAAAGATGCAAATTATATCATTGATTGCGTTTTTTGATTATGGGGTAAGTGGTGAACTCATGTTTCAACTCAAAAAAGCCTCGCTTTGGTTGGAAAAACGGTTCGAGGAGACTCGAGCGTTTTCCGCACGATTTTGCTCTTCAGTAAATTGGGAACCCAACGAGCACGCAATTTGGATTGCCATTTTTCCCTGAAAATCGTCTGTATGGTAGACTTATTGACATCTAGGATCAAAATTGCGAGCTTACGAACTTCAACAGGGCTTAGTTGAGAAAGCGAATAATTGAGCGCAGGCGGCGGGATTCGGCAGCTGAGCGTCCATCTCAAACGGATGCAAAGATCGTACTGAAGGAGCCACTAAGCCGGATCAACGTTCGCTTTTTAGGGGAAAGTCTGAGCTACACGTTAGTGCCACTATATTTTGAAAAATAATGTCTGCGTCACAGAAATAAGGAAAGATCTTTAATTCTTGGAGAACCCTTGTCCAAAAAAAAAGTTAAATATAATAAATCAAGTCGGTAATGAACAAAAATAAAAATTGGCTATTATTGGGTTGTGTGTGTGTGGGTGAATGGTATGTATTTTATAATGGTATTGGGTATTACGTGTGTATGTTTTACTCTTTTATTATTTAAAATTTTGTACTATTTTTTATTTTTTTTTGTTTTCCACATTTTATGTATCAAGTGAAAGATTGTTGAATGCTTTTATTGGATGGTGTTTATGGTGTCTCTGTCTAAAGCTTGTGTTTCCTGTCGGAGTTTTTATATTTACTAACTGGTATTTTAGGGACAGTTTATATTGGTTGAAATTTGTTTTTTTGTTCAAAAATGTAGTTTAGTATGGTTTTAGTGTATAATTGGCGTTTCTAGTAAGTCAAACATGTTGAATATTTGATCTGTTTCGGTCATTACATTATGTAAATAGATACATTACAGTGAGTAGTTTCCTTGAACTAAGCGTGTAAATAAACCGCAGTCTAAGGGAGGAATTTGAACTAAGACAGTTATTTATCAATTTATAATTTAACAAACTTTAAGACATTCTAAATTTTCATGAAAACGTAAACTGTTAAGTTGTTTTTCACCTAAACTGTTAAGACGCCGCTACCCAAATTTCTACCGATCTCTTGCAAACCTCCCATAAACATTAGCAGCCTTACTAAAAAAACCCAGTGAAAATTTTATTCAATTGACAAACGGCCGCGGATGTGAAAACATTACTAATTAAAAATTTGTTCATTGAAAGAAAAACACATTGTTTACACGGCCTGAGAGGGTAGTTTATCTCTGTTTTAACGATTGATGTCCGAACGAAATTTGGAATTTTTCCAAAGTATTTTGAATGTTCTATATATTTCTTATTTTTGAAGGTGTCGTAAAAACAAATACCATTTATGAAAACTAGATAAAATTACCTTTTAGATTTGTGTATCTGAAATACACTTTAGTTTTCAAAAACTGACATATTTTAAGATTCAAACTCGGAAAAAAATGGAAAAAAATTTCTTACCAAAAATTTTTTGACTAAAATGTAGAGAAATTAAAAAAAAATCAAAATTTCAAAAGCACAGTCCTTTTATGTAATAAATTTGGAAGGAAACTATCACCTCACTTTTTCCTCGTGCATACAATAAAAAAATAATAAAAATTTAAATTTTTTTTATTGCTAAAAACAAATTTGAAATTTCGAAACTTCGAAATACATTTATAATTTTTTGTGGAAAAGAGTCTATCCGTCTTAAATCTGATTTAAAAATGACATATTTCTGGTTTTATCTGGTAATAACCTCTTAAGACAACGCCCGCTAGATTTATGCTCTATTTTAGACGAGTCGTATTTTATTAAACATTTTCACAATTTTCGCATCAATTTTGTCGCTTTAAATACTAGCGCGCTCCTCTCACATTTGTAATTTCATATCTCTCCATCTTCTTATTTTCGTGCGCAAGTACTGAAAGAGTTCTTACACTGTTCATCAAGTCAAAGTTCACGTAGCGTTAGAACGCAGAAGTTTCTGATACCCTCTTGAGTGAATAGTAGTTTCTATACTGTGCGGTTGAAGGTTTGAAAGGCGATTGTCTGGAACTGGAATAGCTCCCTCGTCCAGATAAACTACCCTTATCAGTCCTGAATGCCAAGTAGATAATAATATGGGCTTTATTAACAGTTGGTTCAATAGAAGGCTACGTTCCTCTTCAATAGTGGTTCCCTAACTTTTTAAACTTCCGACTTTCAAATCGATTAGTTTACCGCAGCTTTCGTCTCAACTCGTATGGTGTTATTTTTTTTTAAATTGGATCCTTCAAAAAATGAGAGTTTTGTGGTTTTTTTTTAAAATACTGTAAAGTTTCCCACGAATCGAACATATGAACATATGATTAAACATAATCGATGCCAAGCCTGTATTAACCAACCAGACGTCAAATTAAATTTTGTTTGATAATCAAAATATTATAAAGCTTGGTGGCGCAGCGTGTTGGCTGGTTTAACCTCGAGTTTTGCGCACTTAATTTTTTAATTTAATTTTTTTTTCAAGAAATATAAATATAGTTGATAACAGAATAATAATTAATAAATAATTCAATAAATAACTTAAAAAAAACAATTAAAAAAAATAACTTATATCATTGATGTAGCTATTCCAAATTCCTGTAATATTCAAAAAACTGTTTCTTAAACATAAGAAAATACACAGATTTAGGAAATGAGATTAAAAGAATTTGGCATTCTCAGACTATAAAAATATTACCATTTGTTATTTCGGCTACTGGCATAATACCTAGGTCTCTCATTCAAAATTTAGGCATATTAGATTTGTCAAAGAATTTATATATAAAAATGCAAAAATCAGTCATTTTAAATACATGTAGGATTACAAAAGATTTTTAAAATATTTATATTGAGGGATCAGTAGGATTTATAGGTTCAATTAGGAGTTCCACAGAGCCGAACCCTCTGATATGAAAATATTTTTCCCATTTGGTCTCTGGTAGGTTGACATGTTGTTCTTGTATTGTTTTGTATTTATAATACTTATATAGTGCAATTGCATAGCGCGGATTGACTAGATGATCATTTCAGAAGTGTGTGAAAGGGTTTAGTTTTTCCAGTGGGGAAAATTTAACCCGGACATTTAAATCTGGTACGTAAAATAATTAAATAATCATTTCTCAAATATGTATCTACATATTATATTATATTTTTTTAAAGGATGTATTCCTATGAAAAGCTATACATGTGTATGGGAAGTAGATGTTATTTGTTGAGTTATAAGATTTTTTAATTAATATTTTTGTTTTTATTATGTGGTTTTAATTTTTGATAAAAGGTTTAAAGTTTTGAAAAATCAGAATCAAAACATTTATTTTTGCATGAGTTTCTGAAAGAAACGGCTTTATCTTATCTTCTTTATATACATGAGAATTTGCGTTCACAAGGATTATTACGATTACGTGGAACAATCAAATTTTCTGACTTTAAATTCTTTAATCCTATTAAAGAATTTAAAGTCAGAAAATTTGATTGTGACTCAAATGTGGTTTTCACATAAAAAACAGTCATGGGATCCACGCCGGATTATCTGCAACCATTTGGAAGATATATGTAAAGATGAATGAGTTAATAAGATGCACGAGAAAGAGATCCTGGACTACAGTAACAATCTACAGTAAGTATGTCCTACAGAGCTCCGGGCCAAAAGGCCCCTCTCTCTTTCACCATGAGTTTATAATATACGGTTGTTGAAAAAATATAATCCGTATCAACTTCACATGTTTGGAATCACTGCTTTTTCCAAAATGATGGCCTTCACGATTAAATTATTTTGTAAACTATACACTGTTAGAATATTCCAATGAAATTCTTAGTTACGCGTTTTCATGTAGGAACAGGAACATGAGATAATGGAATGCTCGAACAATTGGTAACATTTTCGAAGAAAGCAATCACCCTGTAGTTACACATAATGCTCGATAAAATTATAGGATAACGAACTTTGTTTAAAAATCAACTCTGCTAAAACTTATAAATCTAACATAACTTTTTTCTAAATCTTTAGTGTGCCTTCCAATAATTACTTTACTTGGCCTCTGTCGTTTTTTACTGTCGTTTATTTGTAACCTAAATAAACTATATTATGTAAATGACGAAACAGTACAGTTACTGTTAAAGGAATGAGGTGAAATGGGAGATTACACATTGGGTCCATGGCCTGACCTAGATTTTTTTTCTATATATTTTTTATGTATTCTATTTCTTAGTTTACTGAACTAAAAGCAAGTAAGACTCTTCGGCAGATGGATTATTGGAAAAACTAATTTTGTGGGGATTATAAGAACACTTCCCTGTTTAGAAGATACGCCTCTTTCTAAGTCCTTGTCTGTAAAGCCGGAATAGAATATTTTTCTTTTGTGGCCCATCATTCGGAAGGCGGTTGAAATAGAAACAAAGTACAGGGAGTATGGTGTGTAAATTGAAAAAAAAAGGATTTTATATTACGTGCTGTTTATTTGTAAAAATTATTGCAGCATTTTTAATTTTTCATGGTATTAAGCATACATTTTTGGTGCTGGTTCTTTTCATTGTCGCTCTTTTTTGCGGAGGGATAAAAAACAGTTGATTTGCCCGATACACGGAGAAAAGGAAGAAAGCAATAAGAAAGCCACGGGTGATCGGTATTTTGCTCCAGAAGAGGAATGCTATTTTTTAAAAAATTATAACTAATTTCATAAATCACCGAGTAGTGCAGATTACAATTTTATATTCAATAAATTAATGTCGTTCTAATAACTTCAGTTTAGCCTTTATAAATACCGTAATATTAAATCTCAGATTTTCTACTTTTCACGCAATCCAAGTTTTGACTTTTTAATAGGAAACATGGGAGCCGAAAATTTGAATATCAGGTATTTTACCAAACTGTTATTGTCACTATCGCTGTAACTTATCAGAATGCTGAGCGAAAAAAAAGCTAAATAAAATCGTCAAAATCAAGGTTTTGTACTCCACCGTTTTTCGAAAAACTCGATCGATTTTTAAGATTTTGTTCACCAACTGTATTAGAAGAAAATGTTCTACGTCTGTACGTTTTGCATTTTTTTTAAATATATGCCAAATTTGTGTATTGAAAGTCTCTTGATGGCGTTCAAACTAGGCAATTTTAAGAATTTTCGAAGGGTTCTAACTCTTAAAAGAAATAACTTATCAAAAACAAAAATCAATTTAATAGTTTAACGTTTTCTACGATTTTAACGCACAGGCATAAAAGGGGACAAGTTTCTGGTTTGGCATTTCAGAGAAATGCAAAAATGGAAACCTCCGGTACGAGTAATTTATGGTCAGTTCAGTAGATTTTAATTTTTTTTTTATGACTCCCGCACAAGAGTTCCAACTGCTCCCAACCATGTGTATCCATTGAGGCCAATTTGTGAACTTTAAGACTACTTCATACGACACACATTAAATAGATGTATCGCATACCCAAATAGTAGATTTTATCATACATAAAATCATACTTTGTTTTATATCAAGTCTTATATATACAAACCTAGTACTATCACACGAGAACATATTTCTTTTGTATTTTTTTTCAATATTATCTCATTGTATTTATACATATTTTTATTATTTGAAATACACACATACGACAGATTTACAGAAGGAAAATATATGGTTTTTAAAAACTAATTAAAAATAAAGAAATTTCTTGTTAATGAATTTAGCCAATTTAATAGAGAAAAACATTTCTCGTGTTTGAATTGGGGAGTCGTGCATTTTACAGTAAAAGATAAAGAAAAAGGATGTACATACATATATATATATATATATATATATATATATATATATATATATATATATATATATATATATATTTTAATCAAGAAATAAATAAACTTATGAATGATATATTTGTACATATTTATTTTGTAATTCTTTTCAATATTATCTCATTGTACTCTTGATAACAATCTTTATCACTTCAGAGATATTATTTTTGTGTACTCATACATTCTTATTTTGTTCTTAACCTTAAAAAGATTATCTTATTTTTACCTATGGTAATGACATATAAAATGATATGTACTATTTACTACCCATTGGTACCATTTGATTACTACGATACTCTATAATATTAATTTCGTTGGAAAATTAACATTTTTGTGAAATATAAATTCAATGGCGTCTTACAAACCTAGGAATTATGTTAAAACTTTAGTTAAATTATTAAATACTAAGATTTTCATATAGATTAAGCAAGCCATTATGAAATAAATGAAAACTGTTATTTACATATTTCGAAAGGTCATGGCTGTGAAAGGGTTCAGATTTGTGGAATAAATTGCCGAGAAAGTAAAAATAAAAAGGCCAAGTTTAAGGGTTCATTTGCATAATGTTGGTTCTAAGAGCTTTTTCGAAATTAAGGGTCTTAATTTTATTTATTATTTAAGGATATGATTTTTGGAGAGTTTAGTTAATTAGTCTCTTTGGACTGTTTCGAATTCTTTCATATTTCGATGACCAACAAATAGAGCATCAGGGCTATTTTGAAATTTTGGTCCCCACTACTCGCTGATTCTCGCCCGGAGTCTCTCTACCGTGAGCAGTTATCAATAATAACGGCCATAGTTATTGTTATGAACTTCAGATGGTTTCACCTATGATCAAAAGCTTTTATTTTTCTGTGTCCTGTTCTTTTTCATGTTTCGTTTAGATTTATTAGTGTTTTATTCTTCTTCAATGATATAATTTTATAATGTTTTGAAAATAATAATCTCAACTGAATTGAACACCTCAATCTCAGTTCAGGTTCCAGATTTCTTCACGCTTTACGACTTGCTTATCCAAAAGCGCAATCTCCCATTTTAGTTTCTGAACTGCGATTGATTCCTATTACGTTCCTGATTGCTGATGACGTTGCTGATCTTATAGTTGATTGCTACGTATTGGTATTTTCGAGAATGCACAGTTCGCATCAGAGTAAGCAGGAGTAATTCCGTTGATTGCTTCAAATACGATTCACCAAATCTTAATCCAGAAGGTTTCACGATATTTTTCTAAGTTGTTTTGCAATATGGGAATATGTAGTCATGAAACTTCGTTGACTGAATAAAAATAACTAAGAATGAGAGTATTATTTTGCTTGATACTATATTACAAAGAAAAGCATGTCTTGTGTTATCTCTGGAATACTTTAAGCAAGAAAGAAAGTGTAGTAACCAAATTTTTTAATGAAATGGTGTACAAAATAAACATAAACAAAAATATTTTTTTTAATAAACAGATTAGTAACTCTGCTGTAGGTATTAGCACTGAAGAACTTATATTAATAAATTAAAGTTTTTGACCTTTTAATTTAGTTCGGATTTAAAAATCTCAATTAGTGAATAAAATATTGAAATTAAATTATAACTTTCTTAAGATGCTCGCTAATCCAGAAAGCAAAGGCCAGTAAGACCCGAACCAATGAAATTAACCACTTTATTTTAATACCTTCCGCTCTAACAGCCTACGGAAATATTCATCCGTATTACCCATTGGTTTAAAATGTTCTAGATTACTAATTTTTATAAATATGTAGGTACTCGCTGTAGGTATGGTGGAATGATGAACAACGAGGTTGCGTAATGAAAAACCTTTAATGAGTACCATACAATAATAGCAATACACATACACAATTGTAACACGGTCACGTAACGGTGATAAATACTACAAACGAATTTACGCACTGGGTCAAGGTTGATCGCGGATAGACGAGGCAACTGCTCCGTGGTAAGTTGAACGAATACTGAATTTTCGCTCTAACTAGGCGCCTTTTATATGGCCCGACGAGTGGAGTAGAGTGGTAAATCGTCACTTCGGCTAGTTACCCGAAGACGCTAGAACCTGTGCATTTCAAGCGTACAATGGTTCGTACCTTTTCTGGAATGTGCGCGAGGTAGGTAGTTTTGACTCGGTGTATTAGGTACTCATGAATCAGTTCAATCAGTCGCAAGCCACCCGCGCTAGCTGGTAGGCGGGAATGCTCTCGTACGTTCGCTTGCGTACATTTTAACACTGGCGCTGTTTCTGGAAACACCGATAATTTTCGGGGCGATCCCAATGCGTAGTATAGCTAGGCTGGTTGCTACAAATGTAAATAACGCACAAGAGTCGCAACTACTCACAAATATCTAGAGCCAGTGAGACTATGGCATCTTCAATTCCGTTATGTTATGAGGTTGAAGGTAGTGGGGAGGGAAAGGAAATGGAGAAAAGAGGAATGTAGGGAGTACCTGTCTGTTTAGATCTGGTCATGAACACAGCTAAAGTTATTTCAAGTAAAATTTCAATTCTGAATGTTGGTCTTACATCGAGGCAATTCTGAGAGTATCTTTCACTCCGAAACTAATGCCGCTAATATACCATATATTGTTTAAAATGATAAATTTGTGAAAAAACACAAATCAAATATTTCTTTTTGGATTGCTAACTTTATCCTTCGACCTCAGCAGTACATTATATTAAATTAAAATGAGTAAATTCATCATTACGTTTGGCAGACGTAGATCGTCACCTTGTGTTTATACCCAGAGAAGATACCCTGGTATCGCCCTGGTGTAAGACCACCATTCAGAATTGAAACTTTGCTTGGAAATTGGCTTAAGCCGTGTTTGGTGATTAGATCTCAATAGTCAGGTACTTCCCCATCTTCCTCTTCCCAATCTCCTTTCCCTCCCCACTTGCCTTCAGCCTCATAACATACCCCAATAAGGGATGTCATAGTCTCTCTGGCTCCAGACGGGAGCAGTTGGGACTCAGCTGAATAGGTGGCTCTTAATTGTTCGAATAGCATGTTTCCCAATTTTATAGTATAGTGTTTTTTAAATTTTGGTTTACGTATCCCTGGAGGGAATTGTCATATTCAATTTAGTACTTAAAAATCCAAAATAATTGCTTAAATGATATTTAAAAAAATGTACTTTTAATTATATTTCCTTTCTAATTAAAATTAGAAACCTTAAATTTTATGTACTTATAAAACAGAGACGGTAAGTTTTACAGCATTCAAAATATGTTCTCGCTTTTTAAAGCTCTTATGAATCTCAAGTGAAATTCAGTGCCTAATTTTTCTTACAGCAAACATGGCAAACTAAAATGCTGATAGAACAAAATAAAAATAAACAAAAAAAATAAATAATAATAATAAAAAAAAAAACAAAAACAAAAACAAATAAAAAAACCTAAATAAACCTTCGCTATACACATAATGTAAACTTAAATGAATTTCTGGATGCTGATAGAAAAAAAAACGACGAAATCTGATGGAATAAACGATAAATTATCTTTAATTAAATGAAGAAAATATTAGCGAAACTCGATCGAAATCTGGAGACAGAAAAATCAGAAAAGATATTGGCTCCGCTGGGACTCGAACCCAGAACCCTTTTCTTACATGGAAACAGCTCTACCGATTAAGCTACGGAACCCATATTAATTCGGTCACTTTTAACTGTATCATACTTCGACTAAACTGTATCATATTTTCTTCATTTAATTAAATATTATAATTTGAGATTTTACTCATAAAGGTTAAAAAATTAAAAATAAATATTCATCCTAGACTTGCAGAAAAAGTCAATAGATGTCGCGTATTACAAATAAAATGGGTAAAAATTTATCCAGACACTATCTAGATTGCATTTAGTTCGAGTTGAATCTTGTAATCATATATAAAGATAGCAGCCAATAATATGTGCGTTAAGTAAATGAAGATAATGTTGGTAGTTCTTAGTCGAAGTATGATACAGTTAAAAGTGGCCGAATTAATATGGGTTCCGTAGCTTAATCGGTAGAGCTGTTTCCATGTAAGAAAGGGGTTCTGGGTTCGAGTTCCAGCGGAGCTAATATCTTTTCTGATTTTTCTGTCTCCAGATTTCGATCGAGTTTCACTAATATTTTCTTCATTTAATTAAATATTATAATTTGAGATTTTACTCATAAAGGTTAAAAAATAAATAATAAATAATTTATCTTTTCATCAGTTTTTTTTATTTAGACAAAAGCTAGATATAATGGATGTTTAACTATTCCTGATTGCCAAAAAACCGTCAAATTATAGTACCAGAAATCTGCTTTTAAGGCAATAATTAATTGATAATTTGTATTTATTTTTGTAATGTGACACAGTTTTCGATAGCTTGAATACTCCAAAAGTTAACATTTGTCACATGAAAACGGGCCCGTTTCTATTACTCGTTCAAAAATTCAACAGCTTGGCTTTGGAATAATTTGCCGGCTTCCGTGTCTTTTCCCTCCTAAAACGAGGGTCTATTCAAGACTTTGAAAAATCGATCATAGAACACCGACCTCTATAAAAAAAATTAATGCACACCAAACGCTCTTGAGGCGGTGTTTCTAAATGGGACCTTCAAATATTGAACACAACTTTAAAGCAAAAGGCCCATCTAGGAAGTCTCTTATCTGTGGTTCTTAGGTCTGCGTATAAGTCTACGAGCTACGAGCTATCCTAACATTAAGGCTTCGCATAAAATAACTATAAAATCATAACAATTGCTTCCTTAGATTAAGAAGGCTTAACAGCATTTAAGTAAGACCGTTATTAATTGTTATTCTACCCACGAATTAAACTGTTTCCATTTAAATTTAAAACTTTTTATTTTAGGCGAAAACTACGCCAAACTCATGTCTTATCTAATTTTCATTCACCAACTACTTTAAAATTTTATTTTTTCCTTTCATTAAAAATCCCAAACCTTAGACTCACTTTGATAATTTATCTCTATCATAAAATGGTTTTATAATTTTGCTTCTAGAACTTTTACTAATGTAGTTCAGAATTTAGTACAACATAAATCAAATGTAAAAGATTCTTGGATAACTAGTATTAACACTAGAAAACTCTGACAAATGTAAGATTTTTTCATTTATAAATTTATTTTCTCTCTCTGAAGATGAGAGTGGCCTTGCAAAAAACTTTTTTTAAACTTAAATTAAAATGTTATGCAACTTTCTCCGCTTTTAACGAGTCTAATAAAGCCTGTCTCTGAGACAGGCTAGTTCACAAATATTTTATATTAACAATCGGTCCGTTTTTCGATTCAATTCAGTTCATTCGCATGGCGCGTGTGGTTTGCATTTATTGGATAACCAACACCTCTGCCACAGGTCACCCCAAATATTTGGCTATGTTTGGTGATTTAGCAGGGATGCCCGGGTTCATGGGGTGATGTTTGTCCGGATTTTGGCGGCGTCTGCCCACCAACTGATTTAATTTTTTTTTATTTCTAATCAACTTGTTTTGGTTAGGTGTATCGTGACAATAACACGACGCATCTGAAGTTTCGTTGTCCAAATTTTATATTTGTTTTGGAATTTGTAAAAAAAATCATAGTACGAAGCCGGAAAAATCGATGCCTCTTTTTGTAATTTTATCAAAAACCCCGTCTTCTGCATATATCTATCTCCACATATTATAAATTAAAGTCCCCCGCGTCATCTGTCTGTCTGTCGGTCTGTCTGTCTGTTCGCGATAAACCCAAAAGCTACTGAACGGTTTTTCATGCGGTTTTCACCAATAGATAGAGTGTTTCGTGAGGAAGGTTTAGTTGTGTAATTTGTCAAGGATTTGTGTAAATTGGTTGAAACATAACGATAATTGTTAGAAGTATCAGAAAAAGTCAAGCCGCCTGGTAGCTTTCATCAAAAACGCTGCCTAATCCTTTTGGGATATAACAAAACAATGCATGGTGGGATATTTCTCTTTTATAGATATACAAAATTTCCGCGAAGGCATGTATCTATCTTTTACGGATAGCGAACTATACCCATTCTATCTTCTAAAAAATGGCCACGTACATTGCGGTAATTGAAAAGTTATTTAGACGGATACAGTATTAATCCTTATTAACGTAAATACGTTAGTTACCCCAAGCATTTCATGCACATTATTATAATCTTTCACACCATCTCTACGTATTATAAATTAAAGTCCTCCGCGGCATCTGTCTGTCTCTTCGAGAAAACTCAAAGACGTCGGCGGTTATAAAGGTTGGATAACTATCCAGTAGATGACGTTGTGTTTTATTAACCACAGCAACGCGTGGCCTGGTCAGCTAATAAAACTATATTTAAGAATGAAAGTTTGTTTGTTGCTTGCTTGTTTTGTTTGTTTGTGCCTTATGCGTTCCTAAACCATTCATCCAATTGCGATGGAACTGGCGGTGATTTGATAAGCCCACGTCTACGAAGGTGAGCTCCGTCGTTATGAAATTTGTATAAAAATTTACGGTAGATGGCGTGCGAGTTATTTGAAGGTGTAGGGGGAACGTGAGAGGGGAAGAGGAGGCGGAAAAGGAACAGGGACGAATTGGAAAGGAGACGTAGGGAGAAACAATATCTTTCTTTAAGTGGCATTGCAACGCATGCCGGGAACTCGCGAATTACGTATAATTATGTAACTCTTGTCACGATCTAAAAAAATATCACGTTTTCATTTGCAAACAATGCATATAAATTTTAATGTTTATTTTCATTTTATTCGGAATTGTTCAAGCTTGGGGTTTTAATTAAAGAACAGAAATCATAACAACTAGCCTCGTTTATTAATTAGTATGCAGTCAGCTTGGCGGTATGAAGCTGCGACGGTCCTGACTAGAGTATGAATATTCATCACAAAATTAAATAAAAATACCTCAAATGCAGGCACATTTATAATTGCTCGAGGGAACGAAGGTTTTTATATAAATCGGTTATTTTCATTGTTACTACCTACAAAATTTTCATAAAAATTGTTCGATATAAATTTTTCAAATCTTGTGTAACGTCTAGCAGATTTACTTATGAAAAAACACACCACGATCGTTAAACGCTGTTTTTGTGTCACTTTATGTGTAAAGTATATTATATTATATGTAAAGACTGTATATTTTTGTTTCTCTTATTATTACAAATAAAAAAAAATGTTTTTATTGTGTTGGCAACACTGAATTTCTGTATTTCGGCGCCTGCGCAAATCTGCCATGACCGCCATGTTTTTTTGTTCCAAATCATGGTTGTGACATTGATGCTTGACTTGCGATTAGTATAATGTTTTTGTACGTGAACTCTATCCTAACAACCAATTAACTACTTACTGTATTAGTAATAATTCAACATAATTACTATTATTTGTGTTATTTTTATCAATTTTAGTCCTTTAATAATGCCATGCTGTTAATTTAATTTTGTTAACCTCAAAAATAGGTTATTTCGGATATTTATTTTTAAATTTAACTATTAAAACTTCCTTAAAAGTAATGTTATAACAACAAACATTTATTGTGCTTTTGTAAATAAATACAAATTACGGAAATCAATGTTTCAATTGTATAAAAACGAAACCAAAATGTCAGATTTTTTCAGTTATTCTTGAGGAATTATTAATCTCTTCTTCTTCCTTGCGCTGTCCCAACTCATTGCCTAGGTAGGCTGTAGGGGTCGGCTCTTCTCGTTCTCAGGTTGTAGTTTCTTCTGTTCCGAGTATCGCCTTCATCCAGGCCGTTTCTCTGAAGAATTTTGGAGCATTGAGTCATCCAGGAGTTCTTCGGTCTTCCTCTGGATGACTGTCGATGAAGCTCCATAGACATTGCCTGCTTCACTGTGTAGTCTGATGGTCTCCGTTTTATGTGCCCATGTCATCTCAACTATCGTTCCTCCAGCTTACTGTTTATGTCTGTGACACCCAGGCTACCACGAATGCTGAACTGTTAATCTTACCTTTTAGTGATACTATACTATTAATATATTTGTTTATATAATTTTTATTATATGAACGAGATTAAAAGTAAAGTGATAGTTTTGTTGTAGATGCATTAAATAAAAGAACTGTTCTTTTTTTAATTTATAATTTTTTCGACGTTTTAATTGAAAAAAATTTTAAGCTAAAAAAAGACTTTAAATATTGTTTAAAAATTAACATTCCCAAAGATAATACAAGCCCCCGGGAAAATTACTCAGGGCCTCCTGTGTGGAGCTGATGTAAAAAAGTCTTCAATTAGTTTAGTGGCAGTTTGGAGTGTTTTCCCATTACGTAAATATTACGTTATTTGGTGATAATTTGAATCCAATGACTGTTAAATTGCGGAGGAAGGGGTGGTATGTTAAGTGTTGCAAAAAGCTCCCCCGGGTCCGATTCGATGGGTACTTATATTGCATATTAATTAGCGGGACTTGTTTTATGAGCGCTGTAATGCGCATGGAGCGGCCAGAGGGTCAAGTGAACTGATGAATAATTCATTTGTTGGAGAGGAATTTAATCACTCGGCGTGATGATTATTCATAAATATGAATTATTAATTGTATTTTAATTAAGTTGATATTTTGTTAATCGTTTAACAATAATTGTATCCAACTAGAGAGTTTCCGGCAGCTTTCCCATTCGTCCCCGTTCCCCTTCCGCCTCTGCTTGCCCTCCTACGTCCCCTTCCTCCCGCGCTATCTCTTTACCTTCCCCGCCTTCCCCCTCCACACTCCCGCTTTCCCCTTCCCAGCGATACCATCCTCACACGTTCCCCTCCCCCTTTTTAAAATCCCTTCCACCTTCCCCGCTTTCTCTCCTGCCTTGTCCCCCCCTCCCGCGAACCCATCCCTCTTTCATTCCCTCCCTTCCACTAAACTATATGAAACACACTCAAATACAAAAATACTTTAAGGATGAAATGGTTTTAACGTAATTATGAAACCACATATGTAAATAAAATTAGACTCGCAAATGGGAATATCTGTCGCAGAAATGCTTAATGTGTAGAGTACTAAAATATACTCGTATGATAAAATACCTGAAAGTTTGAAGAATTAATCTTATTTATAAAGGTTGTTATGCTAAGTATAAAAGTAATTTTACAAACATTGAAATGTAACCATTCCGTGAAGTCCCATATAATTTTTTTAAAGTCATCAAGGCCTTGTAAAATTAAGAAAATATTAGTATTTAAAATTAACTGTTTGTGTTTTAAAAGTATGCTTTTTTACGCGTGTGTTTTTATTCCGTTTGGGCATTTTAATACATTGATATTAATTTAAAACTGTCTAACGCACACATTGTGGAACCCTTTAAAAATCACATCCAATTTAAAAATGAATACTGGGGCTGTCCGTAAAATAAGGTCTCCAAGGCGCTACGGTCGCGAGGAATGATTCTACGTGGAATCCTGCAAAACTGTCGTCTAGCCTGGTTTTCCCTTGTCAAATCCCCACCACGTTGCACCCTCTGAGACGCTTAGTCTCGGCATGGCAACCATTCGCGATGGAGCTTCCACTCGCCGCACCCGCCAGGTGTGAGTTACGCTCTGTAATTCTTTTTTAAACTTTGCTTCGGCGAATCTGAATGATGGGATTGTTCTTTTGTCTCTGGAGTGATATAGTGTATCCGGGTCTCATCCCCAGTCACAATTGAGTTCAAGAATTCTTCGTCATCGTTGTCGTAGCCCTCAAGAAATCTGAGAGCTGCTTCAACCCGTTGTTGTTTGTGATCTTCGGTGAGCATTTTGGGACCCACCTTGGGCAGACTTTGTGGTCTCTCAAATTTTTTGTCAAAATCTTCTCAATAGTGGTCTTACTGACGACAGGGATCACATCACAGTACTCCCGAACCGTGACCCGTCGATTTCCAATCATTGTTTTTTTCCACTTTGGCAATTTTTTCATCTGAAACCGATGGCAGTACGGCACGCTTTTAAATTCTGTGCACCATTTGCGCACGTTTTCGCACTCATACACTGTTTTCCGTACACGGGGTTTTGTTCTTTGCACAAAAAAATCTATTTATAGAGCGTAATTCAGAGCTGGTGGATGCGGCAAGCGGAAGCTTTATCGCGAATGGCTGCCACGCTGAGACTAAGTATTGCAAAGAGTTCAGCTTTATGGGGATTTGGCGTAGGGAAACCAGGCTACTCGCCAATTTTCCCGGATCTCACGCAAAATTGTTCCTCGTGACCGCAGCACCTTGGAGACCTTATTTTACGGACAGCCGTTTTACGGACAGACATCTGTTATTGCCAAATAAGTAAACTAAATTATGTACGAGTACACGAATATTTCGTACTTACCTCATAAATTCAAGACGTTCCATTCGGTGCATGGGTGTGGTGTGTGGCGTTTCTTTGATCATCTGTAAAAAGATGAATATTTTTTTATTACGAAATTTTCCTTTTTTTAACGCAATTATTGTATTTTAAACCAACTCAAAACTAATCATCGTATGGTGAAAAAAACAACATGTTTTTTGATGGCAGCTATCATTGAAACTAATGGTGAAAATAAGTAACGTTTTCTTGTAACGACACGATAGTATTATTATAATGGTATTACGATATTACATAATTCACGTAATTTTCGAAAGTCACGTTTAGCGTCATAAGCTCGGAAAAAATTGATTATATCTCCCATTATGATATTATCTTAGAGAAAATTGTTCCTCGTGCTTAAATTCATTACACGAGCATGTAAAAACATACGTGGATATCCAAAGACAGTAGAAGAAAAATTGTGTACACGCTGGATATTATGTACCTATAATTATTTTGTAAATAACACTTCATGGAGTCTGGTGAGATATTTAACCCTAATATCTCTGAGGCCACAGTTAAGGCATTGGACCACGGTGCGTGGGCGGTAAAACGGTGTATTTTTCGTAATTACTTTCAAGCAAACCATGAATTCAAAAAATATTAATAAAAATCATCTTAAAAAAGCCCTGTTTACTACCCAACAATAAATGTTTTCCAATATTTCCCGGTTCCCCCCACTTACAAAAATTTATGACAAAATTGCACTATTACAATTACATAAAGATTTCTTTAGTAAAAATAATTTACCACAATTAAATATTAGTAAAAGAATAATATCTGTTGGAGGACTAACCGTGCCACTAGTACGAACCACAACAGCACATCAACACTATATATTCAAGGGTATAAAATTATTTAATAAATTACCCCTTGATATGCGATCGGAAGTAAACTACGACAAATATAATAAAAAAATATATTAACATACTCTAGTAGCACCTCATAACTTTACTTGTTGTTTAGAAATATGTTTTTGCCTTATCAATTCTTGCAATCATTTATTAACTAACCTATATTTTTATTACTTTTATCCGTATTTTCTCATAAAATCACAAATATTTTTTGTTAAATTATCTACTAATATTTTTGGTTTTAATTTAAACAGATGTAAACATATTTGGTTGTCCTCTCCTAAACACAAGCAGCTGCTTTATTAGGAGAGTATTTGAAATATTGTTGTTATATTATGTTGTAAAATTGTAACCTTGTTAAATGTTTCAATAATAAAATAAATAAAACAAATAATGTTTTTTAATTAATACTTATAGCATAGGCAATATATACATACAGAAGACTGTACACAAATTTTTGTTCACGAATATAAAGTACAGTTTGCGTGTACGCTGCTTTCAACAGGACACTCCCGATGAAATTGCTGCACGGTGGTTGACAGAAATTAAGCCATACGGTTTATCAGAAAAATAAAATTAAAATTCATTTAGAAATTAGACATAGAGGTTAATAGCACTACATCAAGGAATTTTGATAATTAAATAAAAGAAATGGTGGACCAGCAATTTTTATTTCTGGTTTTCTTGGAAAAAAAATTATAAATAGAAAAGGACCCATTATAAAAAATCCATATGTGGTGTCATATAGACTGGATTTTCAAACAGTTTCAGACTTAGTATATGCAAATCTGATGTAGAGTTTTTTTTATGTGTTGTCAACCAGGTTGAAAAAGGTAATTTCGAGAGTTTTATTGAAGGATAATTCAACATTCAAACTGTTTCAAACGGTTTCACATAAAATGCTGTATCTCCATCAATTTTATGAATTTATTTTTTTACTGTGGTCTTATTTTATTCCCTGAAAGTTGTCAAAATAGTTAAAATAGCTATTCAAAAATTTATTTAATTAAATGGTGACAATTGTTACGATACACAAATACGCCACTGCGCAAACTACAGTTTCACTCCCCGCCGCTAGCTTACCGGCGCGCTACGGGCGGCGGAACCCAAGCAAGCCACCGTCGACAGCGAGCCGCCAACCGCACTCTTCTCCAGCGCCTGGCTTGAGCGCCCGTGTTGTCGTAAACCGTTTCGCACAGTTCCGGAACATTCTGCAAGCCACGATGCAGCGTGTTTTGCATAGTGACTTGCGGGAACTCCAAGAATGGCTATATTCTTTCCCGTCACTGAATCTACAAGAGTTCAGCCCCCAGCTGTAAGTACCCAAGCTGTTTTCCCCCCTTATTTGCGTGTGTTCACAGTAAATTCACCGCGGAGATAAATAGCCCTTTTTTAGATTATAGAGACAGATTCCTCCATTTTAGATATAACTGTTGTTGCTACCCTGAATTACTATGTATGCATTATTGTGATATTGTGTCTACGCAGGTGTTTTACCTAATATAACCGTTGTTTACCCTGATTACTGGTTTCACTGCCTTACCCCAGCCCGTAGAAATTTGAGCTTTATTTCAGAGAAGCCACACACACGCCTCACAGATCCTACCACCCTGGTGGTGAGGGCCTCTCCCGCTCTGCTGACTAAAACCTGAGCTAGTCTGTCGGCAGAATGTAGGGACCCCCATTTAGGTCCGCTAACACAATATTAGCGAAACTCAATCGAAAATTTGAAAACAGAAAAAGAGGACTAAAGCTAGACCTGCGCCCTGGCAATCTTGAATGCGGATGTGAATTACGTTATGTTTCATATAAAGCCTGGCTACTCTTTTATTCCGAATATTTTAATTTACTATTCGTTTTTCAATTTCAGTGCCGACAACCTGAGAGTTTATTTTATTTTCATTTATGTAAATAGTTTTCTTTTACCCAATTTATTGCTCCGAGGCCGTTAGTTCGATAGAACTTTTAACATGTTTGTGCAAAACTGGTCATACATTTAGGTTCAAACGTTTTAATGTTTTAATATTTACTTAAGAAAGCTCTCCATGCGGCATTTTCATTATCAACCATCTGAGGGTTTTATCGTTAATACATACACCGGCAAAGACACGCACGGAGAATATTTAATTAACCTAATTAAACTTACAAATGCCTTCAAATTTTTATCATGAAATGAAAGCAGTCTTCTCCTTTCAGGTCCCCGAGTAATTTATTAAGGTGCTTTGAAGGAAATACGTTAATTAAATTACATGGCGAGAACTTTATTATAAGGACTCTGTGAATAGTTCAAGTCATCTTACATGTCATTTTTGTCAACGTGACGTATTCCAGATTAGGGAAAATTCAAAATATGGCCTATTTATCATAAAAATTCCAGCGACACTTTTATTTCTAATTTATATCTATTTATGTGATGAGGCACAAGATCTGAGCTAACGTATGAGTTAAAAATATTACAGTTTTTCTTTTTTTTTTTAAGAAAGACAAACAATCCCAAGTTACAAATAATCTGATAATATTTGAAAATTTCCTACTTCCACCACAGTAAGCGGAAAATTCTGCTTGTGTCATGGTGGAGGACTTGGCCAGCCAAGGCATCGAACACGTGACGCCTGGGTGGGACCCAAACGCGATCCCACTGACCGGCTTGACATTCAATTCCTAATAGGTTCAATGTATTTGAACGTATCCCAATATGAAAAACTGATGTTTGAAGCATTTGAAAGACCGATTTTGATTTTATAAATAGACTGATGTAATTAAACAAAAAAATACGAGTTTCCTTGTGACCACACGACTGAAGTAAACTTCTTTAGCTCCATCTACATGATAGGAAGAGAGAAAGAAAATGGGCGCGCGCACTGCTCTCTCTGGCTCCCACAGTGTGATACAGACAATAGGCCTGCACTGTGTCTTAGATATACGAAACGTAACTGGCTATGTGAGAAAGAAAATGTGTGCTCGCACCTCTCTCTCTTGCCCGCACAATAATATACGAAATGTAACTCGCTCTTTTTCTATCTTCACTAACTTATATCTCCCTCTCAACTACTGTTCGCCTCGCTTTTCATAACGCTCTCGTTACGCATTCACCAGCTTATTCCCCAAGTCGTGCGTAAATGTAATGTCTGTGTGAATTGTATGAGTGCAAGCGAGATAGCATGCTTGCGCGAATCTATATAAGGCGATGCGTGCTAGATCCGTCCTCTTTTGCGTTAGGCAGCTCAAAAATATTAAAATACAAACGTAGAAAATGTTTTTAAAATCCACCTAGAATCGTTAAATTTATTGATATAATAAATAATTTAATTTTAATTCATAAATATCACCTTCCTAATTTTGGGTAGCTTAGATTTTAAAAACAATTAGAAGTTTAGTCTACCGCTATTTTAAAATAATACGCCAACAATAGAGGTTTTATGAAATTTATCCGAAGACAAAAATTCATTTTCTTTGTCGATTGCTTTTCAACCTTATGTTTTGAAAACAATTATTTACATGAAATATTTGCTCTCCACAAATTTCCAATTCAGCATCTACATAATTAATAATTCATGGTAGCAACTCCAAACTGTGCCAGTTCAAAAGTTTTCTTCTGTTGGCAACCGCAAAAAAAACAATGCATGCACAAGTGCACAATGCTAAGTGCACGATCCGGTTTTGGTCACGCTGCAATTGTACAATGTGTGCACTTTATTTCTTTGTGAAACATGGCTGCAAACGACAGCTGTACAACGACAGTTGTACAACCATTCCGTGAAACTTAACTTTCACATTTAAATAAGAGCAAAAAAAGGCCTTATTTTTTCTCAGCAAAACAAATACCCAGGGAATGAAATCTTGAGGCGGCATCCTTTTACATTACTGGAAAGCTCAGTAAAATTATAATAATGGAAGTAGAATAGTAAATTAATAAGTATTTAATAAAATAAACCCATTGCGTGGCTACTTTGTGTATTAATTTAGACTAAAGTATAGAATGAATTAAAAAAAAAAACAAGCGTTATGCATTACTGATAATTTATTTAATATTTGTATGTTTTTTACAATGTATACGTTTTTTATATGTTATACAGTGTTATAAAGGAATGGTGACCCGACAATTCGTCCTGCGACAATTCATCCGGCGACAGTTCATCCTGCGACAGTTCATCCGGCCGACAGTTCATCCTGCCGACAGTTCATCCTGCCGACAGTTCATCCCGCCGACAATTCATCCGGCGACAATTCATCCTGCCTGATCATTTAGGAGATTTTTATTAAGTAAGTATGCAAAGAGGATATACGGCCGTACAACCAAAATCGATATACTTATAACTGAAGGCATCTTGAGTGGAAATCCGCTGTAAAAATATTTTTACTAACAATAATTTCGACTCTCTGAAGAAGCATGCGTGAATAACAAAAATACGACATACTTATACTTATAGGTTATACTTATAGGTAAGGTTAGGTTAGGTTAGGTTAGGTTAGGCTAGGTTGGGTTAGGTTAGGTTAGGTTGAATTATCAGGATGAATTGTCGCCGGATGAATTGTCGGCGGGATGAACTGTCGGCAGGATGAACTGTCGGCAGGATGAACTGTCGGCCGGATGAACTGTCGCAGGATGAACTGTCATAGAACCTAAAGGAATATAAAAATAGGGTTTCCTCGCCGTAACGAGACTTGACTTTTTTGTTTGGTGAAGGAATTCAAGTTCAATTATATGCATGTAAGTAAAATATTGCTAATAATAACAAAAAGATAAGTAAGAAAAACTCAAGATGTTTCAATAATAGATTTCAATTTATGAATGCTTAAAGAAGTTTCAGGTAATTTTTTAATTTAAGCTGAAATTCATGATTACTTTCGATAACATTCAGATTTAACGGAGGTTGTTAAAATATGGTATACCTAGATAGAGATAGATATTTTGAATGTGCTCGGTATTAAATTTTGGGATTTTTATATTATTCTGATATTTTGTTGATATATTGAAATGTAAAGTATTGAATATATTTTTTATATATTTTGTCTATTGTAGGTAGAATGAATATTAAAAAGATTTTTTTTGTAGAAAATGTGATCGTTTTTTCAAGATAACCGTAATATAACAGTGTTTGAACTAATTTAGTGGATTTAAAATAACATCATACGTTATTTTAAATAAAAAAATATATAATGGATTATTTTATTTGGTATTATTGAATGTAATATTAATACGTACTAATTTTAAATATTACAATGGATTTTTTTTTACATTAACTCCACACAGGAGGCCCTGAGGAAAATAATTTTGATGCTGTGTAGAGGATTAATTTAAGATGCTGTGAGGAGGGTCTTTTGAGGAGACTTGAAGAGACCCACGTTGTAGAAAGGAGGAGACGAGCTGTTGAACACAAGAACGAGTCGAAGAAGCGACCAGTTCTCATGTGACAAATGTCAACTGTGTTTATATGTTGGGCACGCGTTTGGCGTGTTTCCCGACTATGTACAGGTGCCGAAGCGACCATTGACGCTAGTTCCTCCATTGTCATACCGGTAGGATAAGGATAGCATTCCCACCCGATCCTCTAAATATTGCAATCCGTCTGTTAGAATGGGAGAATTTATCAAACGGACTGCCCGTTTTAGCACGGAGTCGAGGGTATTTTTAACCTGTCAAGGGCCAGGGTTTTTTGGAAAAATTTTTGGAAATTACCTTAAGAACAAGAATGGAGGAAGCTATTCTGACTTTTTCCTTGGTACAGTTTTTTTATACAAAAAATTTAAAATCGCATCCAAATTATTTGAATTAATATTCTTTTTTGAAATTCCAGTCTCGCGCGCGGGCGCGTTCCTGGCCTTTGAAAGGTTAAGGTATTTTGGAGCTCCAGACCAGATGTGGCTGTCAAATTCAATCGTGGGTATATTTGTGATTTGTACAGGGTTAGCAGTTTTATTATTATTATTATGTTTGGTAAAATTTTAAACTTATTTATTTATTATTGTTATATTTATTACTATCTCAAAATGAATGACTTTATAATAAACGCAATCGATAAATCATATAAAATAGACGAAAGAATTTTTGATACGGTAAATAAAACAAACGATTTTATAGATGTAAAACATACAGCCAGCCTAATAATAATACACATGAACGTGAGAAGTTTGGAAAAAAATTTTGAAGAATTTCTTATAACTATTAGACAATTAAATAGAATAGATTGTATAATATTATCAGAGACGCATTCATCGAGCGAAATTAATTATAATATACCGGGTTACTCGTACTACGCCACAAAATATAAAATTAACAGAAATAGCGGCGTTGCCATATTTGTATCTAATATTTATGCTGTCACAAGTGTAGATGAAATAATGGTGAACAATGTTAATTTATTAAACTTGGAGATAAATTTTATGAATAAATCATTTAATATCATTGCTATTTATCGGACACACTCTTCTGTTCTAACCACATACATAGAAGAATTAAAAAATATATTACAACATCATAAAAACAAAAGAACAATAATCATCGGAGATATTAATCTGAATATTGCTAATGATTACTACTCTAACGATAAAGATAACTATCTAAATATGTTAGCAGAATTAAATTACATTTCATGTATAAATTCATATACCCGAAACGTTATTGGACAACGACCATCTTGTATCGATCATATATTTACCAATACCAAAGATATAAAAAATATATCATCTGCCGTAATAAAAACAACTGTAACGGATCATTATGCATGTATATTTAAATACGACTACAAACATCAAAACCTCTCATTACCAACCACAACTCCGGTTAATAATACTGATAAATACAAACATAGTATTAATATAAATTTTCTCACCAAAATATTAAGTAACGAAAAAGAATGGCTAGAAATATATAAATGTAACGATGTAGAAGAATGCTGCAAAATATTTGATAAAAAACTGAGTTTACACATAAACGCTTGTAGGAATAACACATATCAAAAACCATCCTCAAAATTTAAGCCAATCAAACCATGGATAACCCAAGGATTAATCATATCAATTAGACACAAAGAAACACTCTATAGACAATATACAAAACAACCGGAAAACATAACATTACAAAAACATTTCAAAGCTTATAAAAAAAAACTCACATATCTTATAAAAAACATAAAGGATGACTACTACAAACAAAAACTTGAACTAGCTGAAAATGACAGTAAAAAGACTTGGTCCATCATAAATGAAATTATAGATAAAAAACAATTCAAAAATAAAACAATCAACACAATAAGACATAATGATTCAAAAATTTGCTGTAAAGATAAACCCTTAGAAGCCGCAAATGTATTCAATAACTTTTTTGCTAATGTAGGAAAAAACCTGGCTAGCAAAATCCAACAAGACCTGACCCCAAATGACCCAAACACTACAGTAAATAATGAGTATACCTTTGAACTATTTCAACCAACAACAAAAGAAGAAATCGAACAAATCATTACAAGTATGAAAGGTGGTTCTTCCCCAGGTTTTGATGGGATCACAATACAAACACTGAAATGTATAAAATCACAAGTATCAAAACCATTAACTCATATAATCAATACAAGTTTTCAAACCGGAATATTTCCGTCCATGTACAAACAATCCGTAATCGTACCAATATTTAAAACCGGCAATCCGGAAGAACCAACCAATTACCGTCCTATTTCATTACTATCAAACATTGCAAAAATATTTGAAAAAATTGCTAAAAAAAGAATAACTCATTTCATTAAGATCAATAACATAATTCACAAAAACCAGTTTGGATTCATGGAAAACAAAAGCACAAAAGACGCCATTGCTAAATTATCTAGTACTATACAAGACGCTTTAGACAAATCATTAAAATGTGTTGGTATTTTTGTAGATCTCCAAAAAGCTTTCGACAGAATATCACATGTCAAATTAATACAAAAATTAAAGGTTGTGGGTTTTAATGACAGAGCACTAAATTGGCTAAAAAGTTATCTTCACAAAAGAACACAAATTGTAAAAATTAATCACACACCAAGTCTACCACTCACAAGTGATTTTGGGATACCGCAAGGTACTGTTTTGGGACCATTACTTTTTATCATGTACGTAAACGATATTTTTAAACAAAACCTCAGTGGAACCGTTATATCTTATGCGGACGACACGATTATCATAATTAAGGGTAGTGACTGGAAAATTGTAAACGAAAATGCAAATAATGACATCCATATCCTAAAAACCTGGTTCGATACAAACCTTCTTACAATCAATGCAAAAAAAAACAGTTTATATCCCTTTCTCAATAAATAAATCCAAAACTTATCCCAACATTAATATAACTATACACAACACAAAATGTAACAAAGATGTCTGTAATAATTCATGTACCATATTAAACCATGCAACTGAAATAAAGTACCTGGGTGTAATTGTAGACCAACATATGAAATGGAACAGACACATATGTGAACTTGTTAAACGCATTAGGAAATGTATCTATATATTCATTAGATTAAGAAATATTCTCAAATTAAACAACCTAAAAAAAGTCTATTATGCACTAGTCCAATCACTAATTCAGTATGGAATCATTGGATGGGGAGGTGCATATGAAAAAATTATAAGTCCTGTAAAAGTGGTACAAAAACTAATTATTAAAGTTATTTAAAAAAAACCACCAACATTCCCTTCAGCATCATTGTTCAAAATTTTCGAAGTACTAAAAATTGAAGACCTCTACAAAAAAGATTCAATACTACAAATATTCAAAGAAAATGTAACTAAAAAATTTAAACTCAACTCATCATTAAGGCATAAATTTAACTTCCAAATTCCACTATTTTCAACACAACAAATGCACAACAATTATATTTACAAAGGCATAAAATATTTTAATAATCTTCCCGAAGAAATTAAAAAAATAACAGATTTCGTAACATTCAAGAAAAAGGTCAAATTAATCTTTAAAAAAGAATCAACAACCATAACAACACCAATCAAAATGTTATAACTTCAATTCCTAGCATATCAAAAATTAACATCACAACATAGTTTATATTTATTGTATACACTAAGTAAAATGTATGTTATAAAAGTGAAAAATAGTAGTTTATATATTATATTTATATATAGTTTATATTTATTGGAAAATGTAATTAAAATGTATGTTATAAAAATGAACTAGCTGTAAAATAACTCCTACGCCAAGCTCAAGAGCTAGTACTCTTCATTGGCGTAGAATTTCAAAAATCATGTATCTTTTCATTAAATAAAAAAAAAAAATTATGATGTTCGTGTTTTAGTTGGGAATTCGATCGTTATAAGGTTTTGTTAACGTTGTATTTTATTAAACACTCTTCTATTATAACTATCAAAGTATTTTACACATTTTAGAAACTTATGTTTGATAGGAATAACTAAAAAATAATTTTACTAAATATCTGGGATTGTATTAATCCGAGCCAGATTTCCATCAACGCTTCTGATGGTGCAACAGCTGTTATTCGTAAAAATTACGCGATCCTTTCTACCCATCACAGTTTCTGTGCGCGGGATATTTAACTGTCGGGACACCCAGTGAACGTGTGCCCAGAAACCGTACAGTGACATTTGCATGAAAAGGGAGAGTTTTTACGCCCCGTTATTATGCTCAACAAGTTCACAACAAGCTGTCAGTTCCTTGTTTTCGTCCTACTGCAACATCTGGATATTTCAGGGCTCGTTTTTACTCAAAAGAACCTCACCGTAGCATCCCCAAAACTAACAAGTAGTCTGGTATGGAGTTCATATAAAATATCTGTTGGATAATTTACTACTAATAGTAATAATAAATGTTTATTCCGGTATGTGGGGAGAATAGTGCAATCCCACACATTCCATAAGGGTTATAATCAAAGATATTCAAATACAAAACAGATATGCTATGATGTCCGCGCAACTGTCGGCAGACTACGACCTAATTAGAGCAGTTTGTATACGAAAAGAATTGGTTCATTTCGTTGATTTTTTGAAGGTGTGCATTAGTATTGGTTAACAACATAGAGTACGGAAAGAATTCGTTCATTTAGTTTAACGTTCGTTTGGTTTATTCGTTAATTATTCGTTCATTTAGTTTATTTGTTAATTGGAAAACAATATCGGCGACACCCGGAAGCGCAGTCCCACCTAGTGAAAACTGCAGATAGCACATCATATTTTACACACATTATATTTCAATATCTTTGGTTATAATACATAATAAACAAAATATTTAAAGAGAAAAAATAAATAAGAAAAGCAGGTAAATATGATTATAAATGCATGAAACAAAGGTGATAAGATATAAGAAAATAAGAAGAGAGTAAAAATTATTGGCTTTTAGAATTCTCTGACCACATTAGGAGCCAGTATTTTTCTCCAGTGTGCATCAATGCTGGATGATGGACTGAGGCGGGTTTCCAATGTAACGAGAGACACCGCGAGAGACTCACGCGTAATACGGCATCCTTGTCTGCAAACGCAGCGTACCGTAGGAATTACGTTGGTTGCACAATTAAAACCATCTGCTAATCACCGAATTGTCGGCCAACGTGGGGTTGTGATAAAAAAAACTGTTTTTTTATGTGATACTAATTAATTAATTTCCAAAAAAAATAATTCTGGCAGAAAAAGAAATGACATGCCCAAAGAATATTTTGTGCATACAATTGGTATAGAAAAAACATTTCCTGTATTCAGATTTACTAATAAAAAAAAACACAACCCTACCGTGTTTTGGTTACACTTTGAATAAAGACGGTACAGTAATTTATATTTCGAATTATTACTAATAAAAAATGTCCTGAATTGTGCTGCTGAAATAACTGGCAACATTGTATTTTAATACAAATTATTAATAATTAAAATAAAATGAAGAATTCCCGGTTACGAATAACCTGACCATATTTGAAAATCCTCCTAATTCACCACGGTAAGCGGAAAATGTTGCTTGTGTCGTGTGGAAGACTTA
Source organism: Limnephilus marmoratus (assembly GCA_917880885.1). Classification (NCBI taxonomy): domain Eukaryota; kingdom Metazoa; phylum Arthropoda; class Insecta; order Trichoptera; family Limnephilidae; genus Limnephilus; species Limnephilus marmoratus. The sequence continues at coordinate 17,403,296 of OU862921.1, read as the reverse complement.
AGCAGTCGAGGAATCGAATATGCGACGCCAGAGTGGGACCCTAACGCGATGCCAACTCAGCCACTTACCAGTCTGGAACTACTGGTAGATATAACTGAAGGCATGTGCCATGCGCATCAGTTTTCCGGCATAACAAGAGTTTTGATTTGTGATATGTGTCGTGTGATTCATATCGTGTTCGTGTTCATAATTTCGATTGTATTTACCAAATAAATATAATATTTTTTTATTTGACTTTTACCTCGTGAATTTAATAACACTTCCATGAAAGCAATGTTTATAAAAATATAAAATGCCTTATACATGTGCAGGTAAAATTCAAATTCAAGAAATCAAAGTTTAAAATCACATCAACTAGCAAACTGCTTTACCATTAAGCGCGGTCAAAATTTTACACAGTTGATAAACAACCGTGTATGTGAAAATATTACTAATATAGAAATTGACATAAAATAATTAATGGAAATATGTACACATAATAATATGGTTTTACATATTATTATGTGTAGGTAGTAAAGATCCCAACAACTATTCCCAGATAAAAGTAAATAAAGTAAGTAGAAAAAAGTCCACTCGCATGGATTTCACGACGACTTGGAAAATTTCGTGTGGATAGATTTTTCTAAGATTACGAAAATGTTACTGAAAATTTTTTGAAATTTATAGTTTATTTTTTATTTTTAACTGAATAAATACGTTATTTGGGCTCGTGACGTCACTACATGAAAATGTTCTGTCTCCTATAATATTTTATTCTTGACTTATTTTTTTATATGGCAACACTTTGATTTTCGGCGAATTTTTGACAGATGTTACGAAGAGAACCCCTTACATATTATGCCTTCTGTACCTGTCTTAGAAGTGTAATGGTAATAGTGCTGATTTTAACAAAATCAACATTTATAATACACTAACTGGTCCCGGCATGCGTTGCTATGCCATTTAATAAAGAAATTGTGTCTCCCTGAGTGTCCTTTCCCATTCGTCCCGTTCCCCTTCCGCGTCTTCTCCTGCGTCGTTCTTCTCCTGCGTCCTCTTCAACTCTCGCGTTCCCACTCCGTCACCTCCAACTTCCCTCTCCCCACTCCACTCCCCCCCCCCCCTTCCCCCGTCCCGCGAACCCCCCTCCAGATTTCCCCTCCCCCCTCACACGTCCCCTTCCCCTCACGCGTTCCCCTTCCACTTTCTCCGCCTTCCCTCTTCCCTTTTCGTCGTCCTGCCAACCCTCCTCCCGCGTTCCATATATTCATTCCCAGTACAATCAGTTTTTAAACAGTCCGCGTGCCACCTTTTACAATTTTTATTAAAATTTCCATTTTTCATGTATATTAAATTTGGTACCTAGCATAGGTACACCTATTTAAAATATCTAAAATTCTTGATTCGATTTAAACTATTAGGGGAGTACCTAATTTAAAGAAATTTATCAACTTAAAGATTTTCAAAAATGGGATCCTGATTGAACAATCATTGTTTTGCAAAATGTCATTCTCAAACACGCGAACTGTCAAACGTGCGATAGTCGTTAGCTTTTTTTAAAATTATCCAATTTTCTGCGCAATTTTCTGAATTTTTCTCTACGTAAGAACCATCCTCGTACTTCAAGGAATATTCTAAAAACAGAATTAGCGAAATCGGTTCAGGTGCTCTCGAGATTTGCGCTTAGCAACACATTCAGCGATTCATTTTTATATATAAGATTACCATAATTATAATTGACGTTAAACATCATAATGACTAGATGGATTGAGAAAAAAACTATTTATGAGCTATAATATTTTTGGAATGCCTCGTTATTCTCCTGTGCCGTTCGCGTGGAATACGTCGTTTTTTTAAAATGATTTTCGGCTACGTAATTGTTATTTTTTCGCAAACATAAAATTATGTCCCGTCTTTCCTGTTCATAAAAAGGTCCGATTTTTCGGATTGAAATTTTCAAAAAATAAGTATGGTTAAATTCGCACACTATTTGTTTCTTCCGAAAATGCCATTCATTTGAACGAACAGTGCTTAATGCTTTTCTCGCTCTTGAAATATCGGCTAAATACTAACTTGCTTGAATTGTTCGCAGAAACTTAATACAATATTATTACAATATAGATGTACTGGTACCATTAGTAATATTTACTACAAAGCAGTTGAAAGATCTCGCACAAGCAGATGAAAGATCGCGTAATAAGACATTGAAATATTTAACAATAATTGATTCTACAGGTTGGGGCAAAAGTAATCATCCTATTGGAAAACGCTATAACTTTTGCAAATGGCGACAAATGTCAATTCGGTTTTGACATTTGTGAAGTAAACAAACGCAAAATACAAATCGGCAAGTCATGAAGCGGTTTACTCCGCAAGAACGCTGAATAATTAGTCCCATATTTTGCGCAACAATTCGTCGGTTGTGTTGGCGCAGCGTGAATTTCGTCGCAGATTTCCTGGCCGTCCGACACCAACTGGACAAACACTGCGGCGTTTGGCCACTCGCCTTGAAGAGACTGGGACAACACGAGATGTTCCCAAGGCTGGCCTGCCCCGGAGCAGCCGTTCTGCAGAGAATATCGCTGCTGTTGCCCAAGATGTCGAACATGAGCCCGGAACATCGACCACACGACGTGCCACGCAATTGGGCATTAGCCGGCGGTCCCTACGCAGAATTTTGGTGAAAGATTTGAAGATGTTCCCTTACAAAGTGCAGACAGTGTATCAGCTGTTAGCTGTTGACCGCCAAACGCGGATAACCTACCCTCAAGTCATCCTGAATCTCAACGAAAAGGTGGACGATTTTTCATCGAAAATTGTCATGAACGATGAAGCTCATTTCCATAATAGCGGTTACGTGAATAAACAAAATAATCATTTCCGAGGCACAAAAAATCCGAGTATCACCCACCAAGAGCCATTACACCCGCTCAAAGTTACTGCGTGGTATGCTGTTTACGCTGGAGGAGTCATCGAGCCATTTTTTTTTGAACGCCGCTGGCCAAACGACGACTGTGGACGGCACGCGCTACAGAGCCATGATTACCGATTTTTTTTTCCCTCAATTGGATGGATTGGGACTGGAGAACATGTGGTTACAACAGGACGGTGCAACGGCGTACACTGCTCGAGCCACAACCGATATTCTGAAGGAAGAATTTCCGGGTCGCCTAATCTATCGTTTTGGTGATTTGCACTGGCCGGCCAGATCACCCTATTTAACCATTCCAGACTTCTTTTTATGTTTTTTTTTAAGTCGCGGGTTTACGTGATCAAATCTCAGACTCTTGAAGCCCTTAAGGAGAATATTCGCCAAGAATTCGAGAACCTGTCGCCCAAAGTTCTGGCAAGAGTGATGGAAAATGCCATAATACGGGCTCGTATGGTTATCAACTCTGGTGGCGGTCATTTGGTCGATATCTGTTAAAAAGAGTGAAGACTACTGCCATCTAGCGGCGTATTTTTGTAGCCTATTGTCAGTTAATATGGGATTTTACAGATTAGCGACGTAATTCGAAACTAAAGGTAAACACTAGACGGTAAAGTAGATCTCTGGTTTTTTATATCGTATAATGTGTTATGGTGACACGAAAGTGATGTTTATTTTGATTGTGTTAGAAAACTTATTATAAATAGTCTGCCTTTCTAGTTTAACTCTCTCTTAATTCGTGGATCTCCTATAAACAACTAGCATTGTCTAGCAAGTGGTCAAAGTGACCAAATTTAGTGTTTTGTCGGGTCGGGACAAATTATTGTAGCAAATGTGCTTTGTGAATAAAACCAGGAATTCCTCCATTGAAACCAGATGTTTTTACTTGACGTCCTTCTGCTGAATTATCAATTTATAACATGGTCCTTCGAGCCGGATCTACCTTACGATCGGATTAAGGCATTAAAAGAAAACAATAAAATGAACCAGCGAGCTATCCAAAAATCCAGAAAGATGAAAACATGAAGAACAAGGATCGACATCAATATAAGTATCCCCTGCCCATTATTTCCTTCTATTCCGTGAATTCCTGTTCAAACAAGTGCTATTTTTTGTGTGTCAATGTACTTATTTAAAAACAAAAAAACTAACTACCCGCAGTGTAAATGCAAGTCATGCGAATTATTTTAGGTTAATTGTTTTAGAAGATGATTATTGTAAGATTCTGTCATTGTTCATAGCTTGAATTGGTTACTACGGTTTTCTACGCGATTATTGCACAGAAATTATTTTTTAAGGAACATTTTTAGAATTTGTTGTGTTGAATTATTGTCAAACGTATAAAAAATGGATAATTTAAAATCGTTGATTAACAAACGCGGAGTGTTGAAAGGTAAACTCACGAGATTTGCGGATTCATTAAACGCATTATCAGTTAACGAAATTAAAATTCGCTATGCGAGAATTGAAAAAATAATTGATGATTTCGAAGAGGTCCAGGAACAAATCGAAAGTCTTCCGGATTCCAACGAAATTGATAATAATTTGCAAAGAGAGAATTTTGAAAATCAATATTATTCAACCTTGGCGACTGCTAAAGGAGCAATTCAGTCTGTAGAGACTCCCAAATTAGAAATCAAGTTACCCAACCTTCAGTTACGAGAATTTAACGGAGATCCCAAAAATTGGATTAATTTTCTAGAAACATTTAAGACATTAGTTCATAACAATACTGCCATAAGCAATGTACAGAAGTTTTATTATCTGCAATCCTGTTTAAAGGGGAATGCAGCAAAGATCATCGCCAATTTCGAGGTATCAGACCTGAATTATATATCGGCTTTTGAATTGTTGCAGCAGAGGTTTGCAAATTTGCGAACTACCGTACAAAGACACATCCAAGCTCTGTTTCAACTTAAAGAGATGAAACATGAGGATCCAGTAGCCATGCGTTATCTGATTGATGAAACTAATGTAAATTTGAAAGCGTTGCAAAATTTAGGCTTGAAAATCGAACAATGGGATGCTTTAATTATATACGTAATTTCTAATAAATTGGATGCAAGTTCTAGAAAGCATTGGGAACAAAACCCATTGCAGGATGAGCTACCTACATTACAGGAATTTCTTAAATGTTTGACCTCGCGTGCGCAAGTTTTGGAATTAATGTTAAATTCAGATTCGAAAAAAATTCCTACCTACCCGAAAGCAAGTGGTAGCAACAATAATCCCAAAAAGGAATCGGTATTTTTAGCTGCTACCCACAATAATTGTATTTGTTGTAATGACAAAGGGCATAAAATATATTTTTGTAAAAAATTTTTAAAATTAAATTCAGGAGAAAGAGCCAACGCAATAAGGAGGTACCGTGCCTGCTTCAAATGTTTGAGGTTAGGACATACGGCCCCATATTGCAAAATTAATTTAAAATGCAAGCATTGTGATAGCGAGAGCCACAATACGTTATTGCACAGGGAGATGCATCCGAGCGATGACTCCATGAATAAAGGTGAAGATCACCCAGGAGGTGACTGCCAAATGGATGCTGAACGAGTTTCAGTATCAAACCATTCAGCTTTAGCGAAGGCTGAAAAAACAATTTTATTGTCGACTGCTATCATTGGGGTAGTAGGTCACAATAATAAAGTGCATGAGGCAAGAGTCCTAATTGACTCTGGAGCTCAAGCCAATTTTATGTGCGAAAAGTTCGCAATGAAGTTAAATTTGAGATGCGAAAATATAAACAAGCCTGTGTTAGGTATACACAACAATGTTACCCATATAAAGAAACGTGTTGCGATAAAAATGAAATCTCTGAGGACAAATTATAATCAAAATATCACTTGTCTAATATTGCAGGAAATAACCACAAACCTACCTCAAGCAACAGTGGCCAGAAAAGACTTTAAGCTGCCGCCGGGATTACAAATGGCGGACCCAAATTTCAACGTAGCGGCGCCTATTGATATCCTGTTAGGCGCTGAGAGCTTTTGGGATATACTACAAGATGATCGGCTGAGATTGGATACCGGACCTACTCTGCAGAGGACTGAATTAGGCTGGGTTATATCGGGCCCGATCAACATTCATCAGAAAAAAAGGCCAGTACCGCAATTTTGTAGTTTATCAATAAACACATTATCTAATCAGATAGAAAAATTTTGGAAAATGGAGGAGGTGAATCCTGCGAGATTTCAAAATCACGAGGAGAAGGCGTGTGAAGCGGATTTCGTCGCCACGCACTCTAGAGAGAGCGATGGTAGATACGTTGTAAGTCTGCCGCGCCGCCCATGTGTGAGTCAACTTGGTGACTCGTTAAACACAGCGGAAAAAAGATTTAAGCATTTAGAAAAGAGATTTTTAATAAATCCTGAATTGAAATTGCAATATGTACAATTTATGCAAGAATATGAGCAACTAGGTCATATGGAGTTATGTGATAAATGGAGAGGGGATGAGCAATCCTATTTTTTGCCGCATCACGCGGTCATAAAAGAAGCTAGCACCACGACGAAGGTGCGTGTAGTGTTTGATGGTTCGGCAAAGACGTCGACCGGAATGTCCCTGAACGATGCTCTGATGGTGGGAGCTGTCATTCAAAAGGACTTATACAGCCATTTATTACGTTTCAGAATACATCGATACGTCATGACTGCGGACATCGAAAAAATGTACCGTCAAATCAACGTATGCGCAGAGGATCGCAGCCTTCAGAAGATTGTATGGCGCGAATCACAAGAAGAGGAACTCCGACATTACAAATTGAAGACATATGGGCTGGGACCTTCCTCCTTCCTAGCAACGAGATGTCTTCGACAAATCGGTATGGATAACAAAGTTAATTTCCCAGTAGCAAGTCAAGTCATAGAAAATGATTTTTATATGGACGATCTATTGACTGGAGGGGATGACTTGGAAGTTTGTTTCCAGTTAAAGAAACAAATAAGTGATATCTTGCTGTCCGCAGGGATGACCCTGAGGAAGTGGAGATCAAATATTTTGGAATTGTCATCTGGGCGGAGCCAAGGTGAAATTGCCAAACAGGGCAATTGTGAAAAAATGATCACTGACAATTCCAAGAATGAAAAAATACTTGGATTAATTTGGAATAATGAATTAGATTACCCGTCGTATGAAATTACAAAGCCGTCAGGTAAAACTAAGAGTAAGCGTCAATTATTATTGTGCATAGCTTCCACCTTTGATCCAACGCAGTGGCGGCACGTATCATCGTCAAAAAATGCAGAGGATATACTGTCCCGAGGTACCACAGCTGAAAGGTTAGTCAGCACTTCAATATGGTGGAAGGGGCCAAGCTGGTTGACGGAAGATGTCAGCACTTGGCCAGTATCCAAGATGTCATGTTTGGATCCCCCGGAAATAAAAAGTAAAAATGTACTACTAGTAACTGATATTCAAGAATGGGATATTTTCGAAAAATTCTTATCGCTAACCAAATTGAAAGGAGTAGTCGCTCAAGCGTTAAGATTTATAAATAATTGTTGTAACCCGAAGGATAAAACGTATGGCAGTAGATTGAAAACTCTCAATCTCTGTTTAATGGAAGTTTTAATTTGTGCAAGTGGAAGATTAAAATTAGCTACTTATTTATATTGGCAGATATTTGGGAGAAACAATGTTAAGCGTATCCTACATAAGTGTGTTGTATGTTTTAGATACCGACTTCAGGTTTGCCGGCAGATCCTGGGAAACATTCCAGTTGAGAGAATCACTCCCAGTCGACCGTTCTCTGTCATGGACGTCGACTATGCCGGACGGATAGACACGAAGGCTGGAGCGCTGAGAAAATCTCCGCTCCTTAAATCGTATCTTTGCATATTTGTTTGTTTTTCTACCAAAGCAGTTCATTTGGAACTCGTAACAGATTTATCAAGCGATGCTTTTTTAAATTGTTTAAAGAGGTTCATTGCCCGTAGGGGTCAACCGGAAAAAATATTTTCTGACAATGCAACCACTTTCAGAGGAGCTTCCAATAAGCTCAAAGAACTATATGCCAGTCTAAGATTGAACAATGACAAAATCCATAGGTTTTTAGCTGATAAGGGAATATCTTGGAGTTTTATACCGCCTAGGGCGCCGAACCACGGGGGGCTGTGGGAGGCCGCCGTCAAGTCCACCAAGTTTCATTTATATCGAATTACTAAAAATAACCCATTGCAGTTTGAATTATTGTATACTTTGCTTTGTCAGATAGAGGCTTGTTTGAACTCCCGTCCCTTAACTTCCCTGTCTGATGACGTAGACGACCTTCTCCCTCTAACCCCCAACCATTTCCTCATGGGCAGGGATGCTTCGGTTATTCCCGAGTTGGATGTCCGCGAACTCCCGGAGAACAGACTAAGCAAATATCAAAAATTAAACGCTCTAATTCAAAATTTCTGGTTCAGATGGAAACGAGATTACCTTGCTGAGCTGCAAAAACGGACCAAATGGCAGGCCAACAACCAAAAGGCCATAAAGAAGGACGATCTGGTAATCCTGATGGAAGACAATCTGCCTCCTGCATTATGGAAGATGGCGCGCATAGTAACTACTCATCCAGGCCCGGATGGAGTAGTGAGGGTAGTTACCCTCAAAACAGCACAAGGCACTTTTGTGAGACCCATCACAAAAATATGTTTGATGCCAATAGAATCAAACTTGGATCCAAATTTCCCGACCCGGCAAACCACTGACCTTCCCAAGGTCACAGCCTAACTGCAATTAGGGCTGAACCGATGCAACCAAACCACATCAATAATTATGGAGCATCGGTATTGGTGTTGTTGACACCACTGTATCCAACCTGAAGCCACTGGGGCTTCAAGTCAACAACCGCGAGATGATCATCCTCGCTGCAGATCCAATGGTACTATCTGCTTACCAGGGCACGGCCGCCCCTTGATTTATGATGATCTACCCAAATGATGACATACAGAAGTACATGCTGATGTACTTTTCTAAAATGATTACCACCCTGGACAAGATGGCCGAGTAGTATACCCGGTGAAGTGTTCATTCGGTTTTTTGGCAGTGCCATGCCAGTGAAAGTTAATGAACTGATAATCAGTCAATAGCGAACTAACAATTTATTGCTATTTGTGAATTGGTGTTGGTTAAAAAATATAATTGAAGTGAAAATTTCTCCATAGAAACAATGAGACATTATTGATTTGTCAATTTTACAAAATTATTATTAATGTTGTGATTTTATTATTTTATAATTTAATTTTTTGCATGATTTTGTGAAATTTTTTTTAATTTTTTTTTTTCTTTTAGGTTATTTTAATTGTTGGTTAGGTTCCCGGACCCTTCAAATTTAGATAGTTACACATCTTGTAAATTTTTAGTATATTGTGTGTAGATTTAGGAATTTGTAGTTTGATTTTTAATTTCAAAAAAACTTGTTGTTTTTTCTCATTCCCCGCCGGGCAGTATGTTAAAAAGAGTGAAGACTACTGCCATCTAGCGGCGTATTTTTGTAGCCTATTGTCAGTTAATATGGGATTTTACAGATTAGCGACGTAATTCGAAACTAAAGGTAAACACTAGACGGTAAAGTAGATCTCTGGTTTTTTATATCGTATAATGTGTTATGGTGACACGAAAGTGATGTTTATTTTGATTGTGTTAGAAAACTTATTATAAATAGTCTGCCTTTCTAGTTTAACTCTCTCTTAATTCGTGGATCTCCTATAAACAACTAGCATTGTCTAGCAAGTGGTCAAAGTGACCAAATTTAGTGTTTTGTCGGGTCGGGACAAATTATTGTAGCAAATGTGCTTTGTGAATAAAACCAGGAATTCCTCCATTGAAACCAGATGTTTTTACTTGACGTCCTTCTGCTGAATTATCAATTTATAACAATATCATTTTCTCGACATAATGGAATAAATTCTAATGGATTAAATAAACAAATTTCACAACCAGAACCAAAGTTTTTCATTTAATAAAAAAATTACAACAAAAAAACATCGGATGATTACTTTTGCCCCACCCTGTATGTCACAACACAGAATTTCTAAGTAAATAGAAATCACATTATAACGCTTGGGAAGTCATGTAAGGTTGGATATTAAATTTAAAAGTTGCTGAAAAGAGAAATAAAATTTGTAACAACGTTACACCTAACTTTCAATTTGGGATGCGGATATGGGTCGGTACTACCGCCTCGCGAACTATTTATTGGATAACTCCCTTACAAAAGGTCACCCCAAGTGTTTCGCTACGTTTGGTGATTTAGCAGGGGTGCCCGAGTTCGTGGGATGAGGTTTACCCGGGTCTTGAGGGCGAATGTATCTGCCCACTAACTGCTGGCCGGATCGAGAGAGACTGATTGAGAGACCTTTTAACCTTTTCAGCAGGGCTCCCTCAAAACAAAGAGCATTGGTGGTCCGCGAGTTTTCAGTGAGCTAGGGTGCTGAGTTTGAAAAATACGACGTTATTGATTGTGTAGCTAAAAACGATTTTTTTTTTATTTCAAATTTTTGTATAAAGATACATTGAAATATGGATGCGGCGCATCCCCAAACTGAAAGAATCCTGAAAATCTTCATTAAAAATATTGAAATTTCGAAAAAAAAATCATTTTTAGTTTCAACAACATCAATAACGTCGTATTTTTCAATCATAGCATTCTAGCTGACTGACACGGACTGCCACTGCTAAAGAGCAGGCTTAAAAATATTTTTTCTGGACAAATCCTACTTTCCTACATTCTTCATCTTCTTGGCTTTGAAGATTTTCTAGTTGAAGCCATCAGACGTTCGTTTTCTCCATTTATTCCCGCTTATTCTCCATTTATTCCCACACCATGCGCCGTGATTTCGATAAATGCTATTAGACAACAATCTTCCACAAACCAAATTTTAAAAGGCCGCTACAAGCCCAAAAATATCTTCATTACCATAATCCCTACCCTACAATATGTGTATTAATATGCCCAACATTATCCCATCAATAACTCAACCTCGATAGTTTTGTTGGATACAACATTATTTCGGTCAAGTTCTCAATTGTAGTTACGATGGTTAACAACACATAAATAGAAAGTTTTATAAGAATGGTTGTGATTTTGTTAATAAGTGATTAAATCAGGTGGAAAAGTTTCTGAGGGCGAAAAAGTTTCCGAAATGATGAAGACCCCGCATTACGAATTTCTATGTACATTTTAATATTTTCCTTGAACACTTCTCTAGTTTTTAAGCTCTTAAAAAATATTTATGTAATTTTTGAAGATAATCTCCATTAATTAACCGAGTTGAAAAAGTTATTATGAAATGAAATTCATAACATTAACTTACGTCTACCAATTATAATCACTTATTATAATTGGTAGACGTAAGTTAATATTGTAATTATTGGCCCGTTATCTGCAACATCATATTTGTATCTCAAAAAACTATTTTCAGGTCTCTTATTCTTCTTTTTGTTATGTTGGTAATAATAATAACCAGCTGTCAAATGCTGATAGTTGGCAGGTCTGTCGCGTCACTTGATGTATAACCTTGAACTTGTCAACAGTGTCAATAAACGTCTTACAAATGAATCAGTTCTTGTATTTAATTACGAAACCTCAAACATTATACTTTTTAAATGCATACTACGGAGCCTTAAAAAATAGATGTAATATTTTCGTTCGAACTCAATCAGTTGTGCAATTATAGCTCAGAGCTAAAGAAGGCTGTTGAAAATCAAAAGTCAAGTAGATTGAAGTTCTAGATAAGTCATTTCGGGGAGTTACACATTGAACTGTTGGAGTTTGGTGAGATTTTCCAATTGAATGGAAGCTCCAGATATTGGAAACTTTTCAGCGGTTCTGCGGGGAGCTTATTCTAGACTTAAGTGAACTTTACTTTATTCCCGATAGATCGAACACTTTAGTTATTTTTGGTTGAAGCTTTTAACAGTTTAATTCTTGGAAAGGAAGGTGGGGTAAATGGATATTTGTTTATTAGACCTTTCTGTTTCTTATTGCTACTTTTAAATGAATAATGGTCTTATCGGGTTTTTTGGGTATTTTACAGTGTTGTGCTACTTCTTTCCTTAGCAAATATTTCGGAAAGCATTAGAGTGTCCATTATCAGGGCAGATGTATAATCACAATACCTCAAAAATAAATCACTGTAATAATACTATTGATAGTTAAAATCTTAAATCTTATCCGAGATGGCTGGTATTTTTTATAAGACACTCGGATACAGGTTAGTCTGGGTTCATTGAATGATTCATTAACTACGTCTTCATGATGCCCGCACAACGCACCAAGCCGCTGCCAAATTGAAAATAAATAAATAAATTTAGCAGTCAGAGGGGGAAAATAAAGTGCATGAAAACAATTCTTTCCATAAAAAGATTAACAGTTTTACTAAGTTAGATATTATTATTACTTCTTCTTCTTCTTCTTGTGCCTTGTCCGTTCAACGGACGTTGGCTATCATGTTGACTATGCGGACTTTGTTTACTGCGGCCCGGAACAGCTCCACGGTAGACTGGCCAAACCACTGTCTCAGGTTTTTCAGCCATGAGGTTCTCCTTCTTCCAGGGTCTCGTCTTCCGGCAATCTTTCCCTGCATTATGAGATGCAAGATCTCATACTTCTCTGGATGTCTCATCACGTGTCCAAGATATTGAAGTTTTCGGATTTTTATGGTTTTAATTACTTCCTTTTCTTTATTCATCCGAACCATAACATCTTCATTTGTGACCCTGTCCATCCAGCTTATTTTAAGTATTCTTCTATAGATCCACATCTCGAATGCCTCAAGTCGCCTAATTAATTCTTCAGTAAGCGTCTATGTTTCCATTCCATAAAATAATATTGAAAACACGTAGCATCTGACCATTCGCATTCGTAATCCAAGGTTGAGATCATGACTGCAGAACATTTTTTCATGCGGATAAAGGTTGCACGAGCTTGCTCAATGCGGCATTTGATTTCAACTGAAGGATCCCATCTATCATTTACATTGCAGCCAAGTATACAATACTTTGTACCTTCTCCAGTTTTGTTTCATCAATATAAAGATATTAGATATGCCAGTATATTATTATTACTGGCATATCGAAACTAGAGCGACCTTAATAATAATAATGTTTGGATGATTTCTATGGCGCCATTTTCGTGAGAAAATCACAACAGGAATTATTATTCTCCGCAAGAAATTATTATTTCTTGCGCATTTGTAGAAAGGCAAAATGAATTTAATTTATTTGTAAGAAACAAAAAGCTCTTATACATAAAAATATGGAGATACTACATATATACAGAGTTAAATTTAGTCAAGCCAAAAAAGTCTCCTATGTTAGAGTTACTTGGAGATGGGTTTTTATAATATACTGTCAATTTATTTTCGTTATTTGTTTTTGGGGTGTTATGCCGTGTTGCGCTAACTCCTTCTTTAGCCAACGTTTCGGACATCGTTGCAGTATCCATCATCAGGGAAGATCCGGCAGATCCGGCAGATCCGGTAGATCTGCCGGATCTTCCCTGATGATGGATACTGCAACGATGTCCGAAACGTTGGCTAAAGAAGGAGGTAGCGCAACACGGCATAACACCCCAAAAACAAATAACGAAAATGCTTTTAGCCGTGAAAATCTTAAAACTTATCTGTCAATTTATTTGTTCGAATTTTTTTTTTTTTTATTATTCATTTATTTAGTATATTTTTATTTATTTTTTAAATCTAAATATTTTTGTAGAGTATTTCAACTAGATTCAAAGAAAATTTACGATTTTATAATAATAAAAACACTTCTTCAAAATTTGCAGAAGATCTCTTATTAAATAATCATTATTCCACTAAACCATGGCAAGAAAGGTTCTAAGATTAAATTTACTTGAACAATTAGAATTCGATAAGCGAAAAAATGACTCTCTTAAAACATTAATTAATAAAGCAAGGAAAACTATTTATCCCACTATTCTTAGTCAGCCTTACTAATAACAAAACGCCTTAACGAGCGGTCAACTGCATATTTGTTGCTTGCGCGGTGATCTGCGTTTTTACATCTTTACTAATAACACTATCACGCATTTTATGATTTTTATGTTGGTCCCCTTGAATCTCACATAGATCTGCGCAGGCGCGCGGCCATCTTGTTTTATAAACTTCGCGGTAAAACAATGTTTGACAATGTTCAGTTGTACTTGCAGTTAATTTTTATGTTTTTGAAGATAATTTTCGTTTAAATGATCAATTCACTGTGATATTAGTATAATTCAACATAATTACCAATGCTGGCGTTCCTTTTTTTCAGTTTTAGTCCTTTAAATATTGTTTTGTTAATAATTGAGTTTCGTTAACGATAGGTTTTAGGTTATTTCTGAAATTTTATTTTTTTAACGACTTTTCTGCGTGAATTTAATAAAACTTCCATAAAAGTAATATTATTTAATAATAAAAAAGCCTCATGCATGTGTAAATAAAAACAAATTCGAGAAATCGACGTATTAATTGCGTAAAAATGAATGCAAGATGTCAGAATTTTTCAGTTATTTTTTCGGAATTATTATAATATTTTTTTATCCTTTTTAATTGTATGAACGAGATAAAAAGTGAAGTGATAGTTTTCTTCCAAATTCATAAAGTAAGAGGTGTGTATTTTTTAAATTTTGAATTTTACAAAATTTTTCGACCATTTAATAGAATATGTTTACGTCAGCTGTTTTTTTCAAATTTTTTCACGTTGAAACTTAAAATACTGCAATTTTCAAACACGACCGTATATTTAAGATACAAAAATCTAAAAGGCAATTCTGTCTAGTTTATATAAATGTATATGCTTTTACGATATCTTCAAAAATAAAAAAAATATACAAGACATTTAAAATACGTTGGAAAAATTCCAAATTTCGTTCAAACATCAATCGTTGAAACAGAGATAAACTACCCTCTCAGGCCGTGTAAACAATGTGTATTTCTTTCAATGAACAATTTTTTAATTAGTAATGTTTTCACATCCGCGGCCGTTTGTCAATTGAATAAAATTTTCACGGGGTTTTTTAGTAAGGCTGAGTATGTTTAGAAAACTTCAACAATATAACACATTTAACTAAGTCACATCATTAGTAAACAAAGAACACATTAGCAATTAATGTGGGGAAAACTGATTTCAAAGAATCCTACAATTATTTTCTCATTAAATTGGTTTAATCCATAATAAATCAATTTAGGCACCTTCAAATTGAAATTTAGAATCCTGTTAATAAGTCGTCTCAAAGTGGAAACAACTGTCAAAATAATAAAAGAAAACTTAAATTCGAGTACAGGCAGAACTTAATAATAACGTTTTTAAATTTAATATTATTAAATAAAAAAAGAATTCCACGAATTAAACCCAAAAATAATTAATATACTATTTAATTAAAAGAAGATAATATATTTTCGAAACTCTATCGAAAATGTGGAGACAAAAAAATATGAAAAAGATATTGGCACCTCTTGGGACTCGAACCCAGGACCATTTGCTTATATGGCAAGAGCAAAATATTACAATTTGAGATTTTACTTACGAAGTTAAAAATTAATATACTGTCAATTTGCTACTTTGACCATTTGCCGCAAACGCGTGCAACTGCATTTGAAGACATTTGTCTCCAACTTGCCGCGAGTGTGGCAAGTCTCGGTTTCTTTAAAAGTGACCGCTACATTTATTTTGCAGCAAAAGGTCGATGGAATGTATGCGATGATTTGTGACCAATGCTTTTTTTGTTCGTTTGGCTGTTTTATAAATGAGTAAATAATTGTGTGGCGCAGGGCAAAACTTACTTACTTTTATTGCTTTTTTCATGTAAATACCGCACAATAGTCCCAACTGTTACCGACCGCGTATTTTCTTTTCCGTGTTCAATACGAGGCAACAATGCCTCGAAATCAACACGGTTTTTTAACGCCATTTATCCACCAAACCCGTGTCCAGTAGAAGGAAACCGCCTTCCTACTGTTCACGGGATTGTATCCCTTCCCAAACCCGTATTCAGTACGAGGCATGTTAAGTGAATGCATTGTAGATAAGTTTGTACCTACATTTATAACAGCTGAACATGGAAAGAAATGTATTAGAATAACATAGCTAGATAAACCCTGCTTTTCCGAACAAACCATTCAAAACCTGAAATACGCTTCCCGACCGCCTGTAGCCGGTAGGACTATGGGGGTACCATGTAGTGTTACAAAAGAACAAAACTTACCGATTGAAGTCTTTTTAAGATCTACGACTCTTTGTAGACATTTCTATAATTATCGTAGAGTAGTGATTGACAAATCCTTACCTGCGGACAAGAGAAAACATAAAAATTAGTAAATTGAATAAATATATGCATTAATCAAACTTTAGAGTCAATCAAAACAATCAACCATCAAGAATAATATTAATTATACTAATTTCGGTTTTTGGTGCGTGGGTGAGTGCGTGGGTGAGATTTTCAAATTGGAACCGATTCGTATAAATATAATAATAATATATATCTTTATTCAATGAAATTAGCATTATTACAACTAAAAAAGTACATGATAATGTAGATTACATCAGTACCAAAAAATTAACAAGTAGAAAGTAATGTAAGATCGGTTACACAGAAGTAGCATAATTATACAATATTTTTAGTTGTGCGTAGCCTGCTTCACTAGGTGAACCTGTATTGAGGCAGAATTTTTTGTAAATTGTTTCTCACAATTTTATCTATAGTTTTTTTATGAATGTATAATGTAGGTTTCTACGTATACAGCAAAAACTTTATTTTAGTTTACATTATTGTTTGTATATACACAATACAAAAACTGCAAGGTTATTACTACAATAACAACTGTCAATGACAGGGCGTTTGGGTGAGAGCATCAGTATGGGCTCGATCATTAGAATATATCCAAATTTTAACATATTTTTTCAACTCTTTCTGTGTTTGGCTCAGTTTGATGTTTTCTGGGAGAATGTTGAATATTTAAAT
The DNA here is from genome assembly GCA_917880885.1 of Limnephilus marmoratus. Lineage (NCBI taxonomy): Eukaryota > Metazoa > Arthropoda > Insecta > Trichoptera > Limnephilidae > Limnephilus > Limnephilus marmoratus. Next base: position 17,386,437 of record OU862921.1, on the reverse strand, counting down.
ATCTAAATATAAGTATCTAAAGCTACGTTGACCAAAGGTGGAAGAGAGCGCTGGAACATTCTATATGTCTTTGTTGGAATTACGGGTAAATCTTAAGTTTATTTTTTTTTCGTAAAGCGCATGTTTGTTTTTAAAGAGATGAATGAGGATAGTTTTTACATAGATCTGTCGAACATCAAATACTCTCATTATTTTGAATATTAGGTCACTGTTTGCAGCTAGAGGAAGTTTGAGAATCATATCGGATACGTTATAATCACATAATTTCCAGTGATTTTATAGTGGTCTCCAAATTATTTCACAATTATTAATTGAATGTGTATTTTTCCCCAATTGGGGTAGATATTGAGGCTGAAGTAAAAGAGGAGGGGAAGGAGATGGGAAAGAGGAAGCTGGGAAAGTACTTGGCTATGCAGATATGGTGACCAAACACGTCTAAAGGCATTTTAAGCAATGTTTTTAAGACCAAAATTAAATGGTGGTCTTACACCTGGGTGATTTTAAGAGTATCTCTGAAACTCTGAAACGTGCCCCATGTATAATATTTTAATTGATAAAGTGCTAGTTCAGACACGGCGGGAACCACGCGGTTTGAGAATCGCGCGGGAACCGCGTGGGTCTTATTTACGCAGGTATTTATATAATCATTCAGACATAATCGCGCGGTTACACCAACCGCGCGGTTACCGCCACTCAACCGCTAGAAAATAGAATCGTGCGGCGCCCGCGCAGTTTTATTACTATTGAGATCTTCCTCATCGTTCAGTAGCGTTGCGGGCACCGCGCGATCAACATGTCACAGCGGGAGTACGCCTGAGCTAGCTATGGATCGCTTCGACACAGAGTTATTTATTGATGAAGTGAAGAAAAGACCTGTAATATGGAATCTTCAGGTTGTGGTATATTTAATGATTTTTCTATCACTCGTTTATAAAATAAAGAATTTTTGAATATTGCGGAATCACTGCTTTTGCCATAAGCCCCAATGTCAACATAAGTAAAGCAATAATTGGCATCGCAAACTGCTAAGAGCACTATATAAAAGAAATGTTTGTAGTTATGATACAATGATCCCGAATCGACAGGCTTTATAACTCGGATATGCTTGCCGTCTATAGCACCAATGCAATTTGGAAAATTCGCATATCTCTCAAACTCTTGAGCTATTCTCTTCGAGAAATTTTTAGTTGGTTCGGCCATAACTTTACTAACCAACTTTTTCCACAACGATTTACACACTTCACGGACAATTCCTGTAATCGTAGATTTTCCAAGGCGATAGTTGTAGCTTAATTCTCCTAATGAACAACCCGTACCAGGATAACAAGAAAATTAATAATGACATTATTTTCAGGTACAACACTCCAAAAAATGGAAAAACATACGGGATTGTTACAATAAAGAATACAAAAAACAACTCCTTCCGGTTCAGGTGCTCGTAAAGGAGCCCAATATATGTATTTTTCAAGGCTTCTTTCCTGCAGAAGAGTGTCGATAACGATGAAATTACTAAAAGTATGAATGAACAGTCAAATGTAAGTCAGCAAAAGCAAGGCGAAGACAATAATCTAACTTAACTTATCGAAACTGATCGCTAATCGCTAACTAACCGCCGATGTTTGAGCAGTCGACATTTTTGCGATTCAAACCGCATGATTTTATCAATCGCGCGGTTATCGCCGTGTCTGAACTAAGCCTAAATGATTAGGTAATTGAAATAAAACAATCAAGTTAATACAATTTGCTTGCGTTCGCAGGAATTAGAACTCACAGCCTTCAGATTACTAGTCAAGAGCCTTATCCCGCTACAAAGGAGACCGTCAAGGGGTAAGGTTTTATGGTATTGATATCGAAACTCATGTTTCAAAACGCTAGTAATAGCAGTGATAGTGTCAGGAAACAGTAATGCCGTCAAATCCTGAAAGAGCTCGTTTATTTTTTTAACAATAACTCCACACAGGAGGCCCTGAGGTAATGAAAGAGAGGAAGTTCTGGCAAGGAGGAAGGTATGAGGGGTGGGTAGGAATCTGGTGGTCAGTGCGTCTAGGAGTGAGCATGAATCCATTCCTCCTACTGCGGTGCAAGGCGTTGTGTTGACAGAGTCCGGTTGCAAAAATCAAAGAGTCTTCTTCTACCAGTCTCACCCAATCCTCGAACCCGGGCACCCCTGCTAAGTCACCAAACATAGCGAACCACTTGGGGTGACCTATGGCACGGGTGTTGGTTATCCAATAAATGGTTCCGGGGCGGCGGTACTCATATCCGCCTCTCAAATTGTATACACCGTTATAGATAAAATAATAAATTTTATACTCTTTTGTGTCGAGTTTTTGACTGCTAACGGCGATAAAAAAAAATTCTGTTTCAAATTTTCGGTTGGGTGTTGCTAGTATTGTCTTCATTAATTAAATATTGCAATTTGAAGTTTTACTAATTAAGTTTAAAATAAAATAAAAATTTAAAAAATATGCATCATGTATTTTTTAATTTGAAAAATATAAGAGATCTTTGCACATAAAGTAATTCATTAAAAAAACACATTGAAGTAATATTTTTTTTTAGTATGATAAACATTATTTCTGGGTTACGAATAACCGGATAATATTTGAAAAATTCCTACTTCCACCACAGTAAGCGGAAAATGTTATTTGTTTCGTGATGGAGGACTTAGCCAGCCAAGAAATTTAAGTCAAGATGCCTGGATACGACCCAAACGTGGTGCCAACTCATACACTGACCGGTCAATACATTAAATGAATTACGTTTCTATGAAAAAATTGGTTTATATCACAAAATTATCAGTCAAACAAATCTTCAATCAAATTACGGATTTTAATAAATTTAAAGGTGGTAAAAAATTACGCCGGTTATAAATTTTTATTACCGTCAATTTGATTGAACCCACTCATTTTAAAGTCTCGATTAATTGATTAAAACCCAATTAAAAATAATTACGTCGATTAAATTTCCATCAATCATTAAAATAAAGTGTGTAACTGACATTTATTACCCGGGAGAGTGGCGCTCAAATTGCTTTTTTTAAAATACCTTCACGTTTCACGAGGAATTTCTTTAATGCGCAAAAAAATTATTATAACTGTTTTGAAAAAAGTTGGGATTACTCTAAATTGAAACGTGAAATGAGTTACACGAACTGTACCTATGCCGGTACAGGGATAACGAGTTTAAATAAAATTTCGTTATACATAATGACTTTTTTGCGAGGGTTTTTTTATGACTTTAAACGAACACATCCTTCGCCCTGTTTAACTTTTGTTTCATGCAAATTAGAGCAGTAGATTTTGGGTAAATTAGGGCGCGATTTAAAACGAAAGCAACGCAATAATAATATTGGGCTTATTATATTTTGTCGGTTGAAGCTTAGGATGGGAATGCTGAATATTCAGTGTGTGGCAAATATATTAGATCAATGTTTAATGAAAATATTTCAATTCGTTAATTGAACCCTTTTTTAATGTATTTAAGAATAAATTAAAATATTGGCCAGCCGTAACTCAAAACTCAAAGCTCAATGCTAAAAGCTCAATGCTCAAAGTTCAATGCTCAAAGCTCAATGCTCAAAGCTTTATCAAAGCTCAAATTCAGCCCAGGCGCGCGCCGTTTAGTTCAGCTAGTATAAAATATTATTATTAATAAATTTTATTGTTCATTTGCGTAGCTTAAATTTTAGAATTTTATTAAAACAATGGGTTGGGAAATTGTATAAAACTTTTGAAATTGAGAATTTTTTTGAATTCTCTTTATGACGTTTTTTAATCGGAAATATTGTTTGAAAACAATTTATCAGATAAAATTTTTCAGGAATAGAAATTATCAGATAAAAATTAAATTTAAAAAAAAAACATGAACAAAAACGGAATAAGAATAAAATAAGGGAAAGGAGAAAGAGAAACGACGAGGAAAGATTCTTACTACACATATTATTTGATATTAAGAGGATATTACCAGAGAAAACCAGAATATATCATTTTTAAATCAGATTTTAGACGTATTGACTCTTTTCCACAAAAAAAATATAAATGGATTTCAAAAGATTGTTCTATTATCTAGCATTCGCATGTTTTAAATTTTGAGAAAAATGTTTATTTTTAGTATACTAAGGTTGTACCTAGGTTGTTGGCAGATTTGTTAAATTTTCAAAAAAGATTTTGAATTATACCACACCCATTTCAAATCATATAATCATGCAGCAAAATAAATCAATAAATTTTCTAAGTATAGCGTGTTTTAGAATTTTAATTTTAGTTTAAATAAAATCATTTAAAAATATATACGTACATGTGTTTTTCTTGACGAAAATTGGTCCGTTTGTGTATTTATTTGCGCACTTACAAACTAATATATTTCAGATTTTTTTAACATTCTTATTTAACTTATAAATTATTGAAAAATGATAAATACTTATAATCAAAAAATAATTACAAAAAGTGCACTATTTTAATAGTTTTATCATCACACCTTTCTGCATTTTTGAATGTGGGTATAAATTAAAGCAAATAGGGAATGAAATAAAATCGATATTGAGTTATAATTTTAAAAAGCTAGTACGGAGAATAATTAATCTTTCTCATTGTAACCGCCCTGCACGACCGCAAGGACAACTTTCGACGAAATGTGGATTTTCGTCCGCTGGCTGGTTAAACGCTCTTAAAAACAATGCTCAAAGAGCGAATTTATTTTCAACGGAGTTTATTTACTCGGTATTGCTTTATTGAAAATATCTTCTTCTCTCAAAAACCCAGGAATTCATGTTCTCATTACTGATTTAGTGACAAAATTTTAGCTTACGAAAAACAACGAAGCGAATAATCTACATCAAAGGCCGAGGGAAAAGCTTGAAATTTATTCCTCCAACGATTAGCTCCCAGATTAATAATTAATAATACCTCCCGGGAAAGCTTTTATGTATCTGATAAAACAAAAACCACAGAAATTCAGTGAGCTTGTTAGGGGTTAGTATGTAATTTAATGACCTTAATAACTTCCAAGGAAACAATTATAAAATGGTTTTCATCGTTGAATACTTACGTTAAATGTCCTTCAAGGCATTTTTTATTCGAAATTTGGTTCGCTACATTTTGAGGTAAGAGGGGTATTTGGGGTTCATTGTGTCCAGGTCATCGCTGCTAAGACCTAGACAAACCTCACCCCATGAACCCGGGCACCCCTGCTAAGTGACCAAACTTAGCGAACTTTTTTTGGTGCTCTATGATAGAGGTGTCGGTTATCCAATAAATGGTTCCCGGGGCGGATTCCATTCCCGCCTCCAAAATTACGTAAGTCCACAAACATAATAAGTTAATAAGTTTAATATGCAAATTGGTTTCGTCTGTGTTTAGAATATTTTGCATATCAATTAAAACGAGAATATAACAAACACCCGAAAAGAGAATAAAAGCAATGTAAAGTAGTTAAATGAAAAAAATGGTGTTTATAAATTTCGGGATATCATTTACAATATGATTTTTAAAAAGTGTTAGGATTGTGCTTATGATAAAACTTTTAGCAAAAATGTTATATATTTAATAGATGGGTAGTTTTTATACGGCCTCATGTTTGTGATTTTATCTCGAGGGCGCTTGGTAATTAGTAATATGACCCAAAGGACCCTCAAAACTAAAAAGAAATCCAAAACTTTTCTATATTTTAAAACCCACCACATTACTTATGGAAGATATTATGATTGAAAGTCGATATTCTGCGTCTTACACAACTATTGACCTTGTCAGAAAAGTCGAAGTACTCGTCCATTCATTATTACTCAGATTCGTTTTGTGATACATTTGAAGAGTTTGAAAACTATAACTTTAAACGTATGTAGTATATTTGTCGCTGAAATATATCACGGCTATAAAAACATTGTGAGTCTGCCCACTAGCTGCGTCGCAGGCCGGATCGGGAGAGACTGATTGAGGAAATATTTTGAGCAGTACTCTCTTGGAATTTCGCAATGCACCGCATTGGGAGGGATGGATTCATATGTCCGTCACTCCTGAACCCTCTGACCCTCAGATTCCTACATACTACTTAGATCGTGGGATAAGAGTCTTGACTCTCAATCTAAAGGTTGCAGAATCGAATCCTGGCGTGGCTAAATAAATTTGTTTTTATTAATTTGTGTTATTTCACAATTAATTCAAACACGCGAAATGTTTTTCTCTTTTAAATTGGGTAGATTCATTAACAAGAAATAACTTTATTTGTAATTAGTTTTAAGAACTATATTTTACTTTTGTAAATATGTTGTATGTATGTATATTTCAAGTAAGAAGAAACTAAATAAGATAGTATATTTGCGGAAGGTTTTAGAGTTGAAGATACTTTCAGTATCGCCCCGGTTTAAGATCGCCATTCAGGATTGAAAAGTTGCTTTAAATGGTTTTAGCCGTGTTTGGTGATTGCAAAGTATTTTCTCACCTTCCTCTTCATCATCTTTATATCCTCCCCACTATCAACATACTCCCATTGGGGATGCCATATTCTCACTGACTCCAGATAGGAGCAGCTGGGACTCTTGTGAAGTATTCACGTAATAAGAATTACCGTTTCTTTCTCAGAACTTCATCTCGTTCCTTTCCTAAAAAAGTCCTCCACACAGCTTCCCCAAAGATAACATAGGCCTTGGAGGGAATTATTTTCCTCATGGCCTACCAAGTAGAGCTAACGTAAAAGAAATAAATAATAATGATTATTACGTAATTCAAAGATTTAAAATTTCAATCTTCAGGTCTGAAAACGTAGAACTTAAAGCTCAGCCACGAAGGTTGTCACATAAAAACATCACACGTTTTAAATTCAGAATATTGAACAAGTTCCATAAAAAAACCAATCATGTTACTTGATTTTAAAATGGTCAAGATTGGATACCTATCGTTGAAAATCTAAAGCTGGTCACTGATGTAAAGATATGAGACATAAAATTTAAACTAAATTAGCCCCAAATTGACCCGAAGAGGGTTCGATGTTTAGCACATGTGACGTCTGGTGCGCTCTGAATACCGATTCCAATTTAAGGGAAGAAAAACCTTTTAAAAATCAACCAAAACATTTAAAAAATATCAAAATTACGAGTTTTATAGTTTTAGGTTAGAGTCCAGACTGCAAATAAATTAATAGAACAATATATTATTGTAATGTTTGATATTATTCACGTTCAAACGCTATTAGTTCTGTGGGGGTAAAAATAGGTCCTTGATAAAAACTGGTTTATTATAAGTTTTCGTATTTAAAATAATTATACCGACAAGTCACACGACCCATCTGTACTAGCGGCTAATTGAATTTCAGCGGAAGGTTGACGAGAACTACTCTCGACGGCCACCGCCTATCCAGGCAACCCTGTCGGCAAGCGATAGAAGCACTTTCCCTGCTGGCATCTGTCGGCATCCGATAGAAGCTCTTTCAATATATTACAATTATACTAGTATTTTTGTGAACAGTACACCTCACGCCCAAAACATTATGCTTCTAATTTTCTCTTATTTAATAAATTAAATTCAAAATTTCCTCTGAAATTGCGAGATTTCTATATATTTCAGTTAAAATATTACTTAATTCCTGGCTAGTTAATTATAAACTGTATATTTTATGAAACATTTTTTTTATTCTACAATTTTTCGGGAGAAATTTCAGTATATCAATAATTCTTTTTTAACTTTTTTCAGGCAGCTAGGAGGAATCATAATATTGGAAAATTGAGAAAGTCCAAATAAAACGTTGATTTTACGTTAAAAAAATGACATTTACTAAAACTATCTGGAAACTGAAATCTGAACGAACGCAGCAAACAAATCTAAAGTTTTAAATAAGTACTGATGGTGAAGCATTGCTTACGAAACAAGTTGGTTTATTAAACAATAGACGTGGTTAAAACTAAGTTTTCTATTAATTTTGAAAAAAGCAAATATGAGTAATGAGTATGTTTGTCCGTGTGTAAAAAACGTCAATTTTTATGGATAATGAGCTACACAAGCAAAATATAATTAATAGTACAATAAAGATACATGCATTTTTTTTTATTTTTATAGTGAATACCGCACAAGAATCTCAACTGCTCCCGTCTAGAGCCAGTGAGACTATGGCATCCCCAATTGGGGTATGTTGTGAGGCTGAAGGTAGTGGGGAGGGGAAGGAGGTGGGGAAGAGGAAGGTTGGGAAGTACCTGGCTATTCAGATCTGGTCACCAAACACGGCTAAAGCCATTTTCAAGCAACGTTTCAATTCTGAATGGTGGTCTTACACCAGGGCGATACTGATAGTATCTTCCACTCTGGAACATGCCGCAAATATACTATATATTATTTTAAATTAATTAATTGTGAAATAACACAAATTAATCAATTAAAATTTATTTGCGCATGCCGGGTTCGAACCCGCGACCTCCGGATTGTGAGTCAAGAGTCTTACCCACTGGACTACGGAGGTCGTCAAAAATGCTAAAAATTGTTTGTGAAATTTAGCGCTTTGGGAATGCTCAGTCGCTGCTTGGTGGGCCGTATGGGAGAAGTCCTGTGAGGGAGACCTTTTGATGACTAAGCCGGACACTGTCGACCCAATAATTTGCACCGCGGTGGGAGGAATAGATTCAGATTTAAGATTTAAGAAAAAAATCTTATAATGAGTGATCTCTCGGCTGCTGAAAATATCACGTATTCCACCACGTAAATTTAATTTTTCCGTAATATTTATCATTTTTATTTTTACTTTAAACTTGTCCGTTTTAATTTACATTCAAGTATTCAATTTAATTAGATAGTTTAGCATTTAAGATTACCTCTAAAAGATTTTTGTAAAACTATCAGATGTAATAAAACGCTTAAATCAAATATAAACCTCGTTGTCTTTACATTACGTAGATTACTTTTTGTGAAATACAATATTTTTCTAGAATGTTTTTTGACAATGAATATGAAAAATATAATTGGAACTGGAATTTTAATCTGTAATTAAGTACCTGTCATAAATCTTCAATTATATACGTACGTTAAAATTTATTTATCATTATGAGTATTAATTATTTTTCGTATTAATTTTTTATTTAATCTTATTCAATATTATTCCTGTATGTTGCATGTTTATGTCCATATTTTTTCCTTACACAAAATAAAGTCGGAGTACTTGCTTATGACACGGCCAAGCTAGCGTAGCAAGTAGAGGAAAACAAAAAAAAAATAAAAAAATTATAATGCAATATCAAAGAAAATCTCATATAGTGCCTGGATACACTGAGCCTCGGATTCTTACCCACGCATTCCCAAAGAGAACATAGGCCCTGAGGGAACTTATTTTCTTCAGAGTGTAGTAAATGTTAAAAAAAAATGTTTAAACTACATAAAATAACTAAGTTAACCATATTTTAAAAATACAAAAATCTAAGGCAACAATCAAAAGATTGTCCACCCTTGTTCAAAACTTCCTACCTCAAAGTTATTAAGGGCTGGCGGCAGTAATAAACCTGAAATGGATTCAATTGATCCGGATCGTGACCACGACCGGAATCGGTACTTTACACCGATAATATGTTAATCCGCCTTTTCAATACAATGCCACCAACTTTAAACGGAAATCGTGTCAATTTGACCCATAAAGTAACTACTACATTCAGGAAAATGATGCCAGGAATACATAATGGAAAAAGGGTATCTTTGTCGCGTATTTTTCAACTGTTAATACCAACTGTTTCAATTGCTCAGATTATTGTAAAAGTTTATTTGGGTAGTAAAAATATGTATTTATCATTTTTCCATTGAACAACAAGAAATATAATATGTATGTAGTATTAATACAAATTTTATATTCATGATCCTCGTTTAACTACATGCTATTAAACCCGAGATTTGAGCACCCACTCGACATCTTTATCGACATCTTTTTTCGCATTTGACAGGAGAAAATGTCTAAAAAACTTTATATTGTCTTGTCTTATTTTTTATGATTACTAAAAGATGTTGCTGAAAATACCCGACAAAAAACTTTGCACCAAAAGTTGTTACTGCTATAGCAGCTTTGAATGAAAAAACAAGTAAAAATTATGGTGATGACTCGAGCAATGAAATTCCTCAGCATTTTTAATATAAATATCCATGTTACTGCAATCATTGAGCTTCCAAGGCTGTACCCATCATGAGATATAGAGCGTGAAATAATCTATGGGTAATGGTGGGTACGTACATTGAAATATTTGGTAGTATCACAGTGTCTTTATTGTGCAGACGGTGGGTAGTGTTTAATAACTATGGGATTCATTACATGTAAGTGTCATCATGGTGGGATGTGGATACGATGGCGAACGCTTCTGACGACGTTGTATGTTTGTATGTATCGTGATGGGATGCATACTAAAATACACGTATCGCCAGGTGCAAGAGTAGTAAGTACTAGACTCACTGTGAGCGCAGCGGCGGCGTATATATATATACAGTGATACCCCGAGAAACGAGTTTAATTCGTTCCATAACCTTGCTCGTACGTCAATTTGCTCGTATCTCTAAGCAATTTTCCCCATTGAAATTAATTGAAATGCCATTAATCCGTTCCAACCCCCAAAATGCTACACCAGTTGTTCTTGTTACATGTTTTTGATCAAGTAAAATGTATTTATAAATGACAAATATTGTATAAAAACATAATAAAAGATAATGTAAAGAAATAAACTGGTTTCATAAAATGTTTTCTCCACTGTGGATCAACATATAACTTTTTAAACTTCCCTTGAGATAACATGAATAGTTGCAGTCGGGACATGAAAAGGTTTATCTCCACTGTAGATAAACATGTAAATTTTTAGATGGTTCTTGGTAAAACATGAAAAGTTACAGTCAGGAAACGAAAAAGGTTTTTCACTACTGTGGATCAACATATATGACTTTTTAAACTTCCCTTGAGACAACATGAATAGTTGCAGTCGGGAGTGCTGGGACACGAAAAATGTTTTTCTGCACTGTGGGAAAGCATTAAAATCCTAGTATCTCAAATGTTGCTCGAATTTTGAAAGCAAAATTTTGCCCACTCGACGGCTCGTATATCAAATATCTCGTATGTTAGGGCACTCGTATCTCGAGGTACCACTAAAAAAAACCTTTCGAGCGCCGAATGAGCATGCCTCATAAATCAACATGCTCGATGAAACTGAACACCAGGCAATGTATAATTAATTTTTCGAAGAAAACTTCTTCTAAAAGGTTGTTACTTTGTGATGTCATTATTTATTTATGAAAAGAAAATAACTTAGTTAACATCACTTTATTTTTTTAAATATTTTATACTATCAACATGTTTCGTGAACCATGTTCACTTCTTCAGGAATAAAAGTATACTAAAGTTAAAAAAATAATTATAGATTACATATGGAGAGAAGAAATTGAAGGAGGGGGAAGGGTTGACAATGGTGGGAGTTTCGAAGAATTGGGGATAACCAAGCTATTAGAAGTAAAAGGCCGGTTAAGTGGGAAGATATTTAAAACAGGGTTAACAAAAATTTTTTGCTTATTAATTATGTCAGCTTTGGAATTTACATTTTTTCTTATTTCTAAAATTTCTAAATTATTGATTTGCGATGTTTTATATCCTGTATGTAATATTTGAAGACCTGAATTTATGTCAAAGCTATGATCATATTTTAATAAATGGTCTGCGAACTCAGAATCGCTATTGCCATTTAGTGCTCTGAGGTGCTCTTTAACCCTAATCTCAAAGTTTCTATAAGTTCTACCTATATAAAACGAACTACAATCATTACAATTGAGTTTGTAAACCCCTGATTTTTTTTTGTTTTTATTTCGCTATCTTTATTGTTGAGTATATATTTCTTCAATTTGTTATTTGTGTCACATGGAGGAAATCCATAATTGGTTTTATTTTGGCTATACAAACATGTACAAACTGTAAAAATGTAAACTGTCGATTTCCCGAAAATAAATAAATAAATAAAATAAATAAATAAAACGCTGGTTGAATAGTACCGGGAATATTTTTACTAATAATTTTTGACGTATCGTTGTCGACAAATAAAATTCTACGCCAATGTTTATTATTATCTTTAGAAATAGGGTAAATATATAATTTGAAAAAATTCTGTTTAATTTTTTTATTTAGTATTTCATCTATCAAATTAGTACAATAGCCATTATTAATTGCTATTTGCTTTATGAGATTTAATTCAAAATTATAGTTAAGAGCTGACAAAGGAATTGTAATTAGTCTATTAATCATAGAGTGGAAAGCCGCTAGTTTTTGAGAAAAGAGATGATTTGAAGAATTATGTATAACAATATCAGTATACGTATCTTTACGGAAAATATTGAAATCTATTTTTGTACCTGTTAATGTTAAATTTAAATCTAAAAAATTTAAACTCTTATCTTTACCAATTTCCAGTGTAAATTTAATGTTTTTATGTAATTTATTTAAAAAATTTAAGTACATGTTCAATTGTCTTTCTGAACCTAATCAAATGCAAAATATATCGTCAACATATCTTTTCCAACAATACACATTGTTAAGTAATAACGCACCGCTATTAAAAATCTTATTTTCTAAATTATTAACAAAAATATCTGCAATCAAAGGACTCGTACTACTTCCCATAGCTAAGCCATCCTTTTGTTTAAATATTGTATTATTAAATTGAAAGTAATTTTGTTTAAAAATAACATCAAATAATAAAGTAAAATCATGAATTAGGTCTTTAGGCAAAGTTGAAGAATTGAACAAATTATTTATAATGGTTTTACTCTCTTCTATTGGAATACTTGGAAATAAATTAACTATATCGAAAGAAACCAACATAGCATGGTTAGGGATTTCCAAATCCTTTAAATAATTAACCAATTCTAACGAATTCTTAACGGTGTATGTTATTTTCTTATATGTATATATATATATTTATATTTTTATTTGTATATATATATATTTCTTATATTTATGTAAACTAAGTTATTTTCTTTTAATAAATAAAATGTATAATTGTATATACCAATTTCCATAGAAAAACTTATTTCAAAATAACAAAACCTACAGTAAAAATATCAAAATCAAATACTTGTTTCTTATTCAATAAATGGTTCCCGGAGCGGCGGTACCCACATCCGCCTCCCTTTATAATACCATCACGCTGTTAAAAATCGTACATTATATTCCGCGTTAGTTACCGGCATACTTATAAGCAAAATTAGCCTCCAATTGCCCGCAATACGTAACAGCCCAATTTACGGCATTGCGTATGGCGTCGGTTTTCTCAAAGCGTACTTCAAAAAAAAATTACCAAAAGTTATGGAATATAAATAGACGCGTTTGGCTTTAAATCATCGTTAACTTTCTCGCTGAAATGATTGATGGAAGCCTTAATGTAACTTGAATCCTGATTGTAACTTCATGCAATCATTATTATTATTACCGTTGAGGGTGAGGGTGGTACTTTGCAAGAAGAACAATGTAAAATAGGATAACGTTGTTAAATCTAACACTGCTTTTTGTTGAAGGCGAACATTTTTTTGATAATTAATATTTTGCTATACAAAATTTTACGCTAGTATTCCGAAATTTCTGCGGGTGATTAATTATTAGAATCTGAGGGAAATATGTTTTCTCATGGAAATTTTGAGATCACAATAATATGTCGACCTTTTTTTAAGCGTAATATTTAGGATCGTATCATCAGCGAAACTTACTATTCTGGCACCTACAGGCAAATTACACAATTCATTTATATGAATTAATAATAAAGTGGGACCCAAAACACTTCCTTGAAGCACATCAAAACTAATTGTCAATTGGTTGCTGAGACAGTTATTGCTTTTTACACATTGTTTACGGTTTGAGAGGTAATTTCGAAAAATATTAAGTTCATTACCATTTATTCCAGTGTTTGATAGTTTTTGTAATAGTTTGGATTGTGAGATAGTATCAAATGCTTTGCATGGGTCCAAAAATATTGCCATGTATTTTGACCCCTTATCCTAAGTTTTCTAATCATCTTCAAGATTGTTGCAAACATGAACTAATAACATAATCTAAGCCTAATAAGTAATTTTATAGCTAGGACGCAGAGTTTCATTTTTATTATTTTTTAAAATAGCGGAGATCATTTAACATGACAGTTCCGGTGAGCGCTCAGGACTCCTGGAATGGTCAATCGATTGTGATTGTATCGATTACTTTTGGTAACTTCTCATCGTTCCCTAGGACAACTGCAGATCAATAACGAATAACCAACAATTGACCTCGAATATATTAAAAAAAAAAAGAAGTTATTGTGAACTGTTATTTATTATTTAGCTATCTGCGGTCATGGGGATAAATGTATGATTTATTTGTCTACAACAATTTAAACATTAATACAAAAAATAAGATTTGAGACATGTGGTTTCCACCACAAAAATATATTCAACTTCGCTAAATAATTCAACTCTTTGAATTTAAACAACGCCTTTTCACCCGAGTAACAACATTTGAAAAGGATTGTCGTACAATATTAACTAAGTATAATAATATTATATATTATGTCATATCAGATTAGCGTAGCGTTTTGTTCGTGTCGTAGCTTCGTAGCTTCGTAGCCAAGTCATGCTGGATTATCGTAGCTCTATGCTTTTGTTGACACAGCACTGGATTTTGAAGCGAACAGAAAACAAAAGACTACGGAGTTTTTGTCAATTATATTTTCTGGGTTTGAAATCTGTAGAAACAATAGACTAATGTAACCACTACTATATAATTAGAGAGATATGTTTTAATTGGTTTTTGCTCAGTGCTCATGGTTGAAGTCAATGTACCAGTGACATTATTTAATGTGAAACACTTGTGATATCATTTACTGACAAAGTAAGAATGGACAAAAAAATTGATCATAATTATTGTTAAGATGATAACATAATCATAATTGTTTTTTTCCATTTTTAAATCTGTAAACCGCACAAGAGTCCCATCAGCGAGTGATTGAGACATCCCTGATGGCATTCCTAATTGGGGTATGTTGTGTTTCCAAAGTGTAGAGGAGTAGGTGGAGAAGAGGAAGGGTTGAGATAGCACACTTTTGGTCGAAAATCTCGTCAACGTTGCTTTGCAAAGAAAAAAATATTTGTAGGAAATCATTTACAAAATTTGAAAGAACATGATGTCCATACCAAACGTAAAAATAAAGATAGCAGATTCATGATTTAATTAGAATTTTTCCCGGTTGAAATTACTTTTCATTAGATTCGCAGTTTTTGATCGTATCTCAAAATAAAATACTGTTTTTGAAAGCAAATAATAATAATAATAATTTTTATTCCAGGATGTGGGGAGGAGCAAATACACACGTCCCATAAAATTGTACATATTTACACAACAGATAAAGTAAAAAAAAGTAAATAGAACAAACAAATATAAAAGACATAAGCGCTAATAGAAATAAAATAAATAAACAATTATAATGTAGGACGTGGTCTGGAGTGAGCTCGGGCCCAGCGCTCGCTCAGGAGTGGCGCTTGGTGCTGGAAGGCTGCGATCACCACTGTGTTATCGGAAGCCATTAGCCGCATCCTGGCTCCAGTGACCCGGTGTCTCCTCAGATCGGCGAATCCGTGTAGTCCTAGCTCCGTAAACATTGAAGATGCGCTGCTGTATCTTCTGTATCCAAATATAATTCTGCAAGCATCATTATATTGGATCCGGAGTCGTTCTATTGAGCTGGTACGGTAGTGACACCATGTTTCACATGTATATAGGTTAGTGCAAAATGCATTGAACAATGTTTTTATTACATTGTTACTGCATTTGAAGAATCTTCGGGCAATCATATTAGACAGTATACTGATACTCCTCCGCTGTCGTTCAATATCACCGTCATCCGAGAGGTCTTCAGTAATAATGTGACCCAAGTATTTTACATTCTTAGATGCGTTTATGTTTTCCTCATTAAGTTTTACAGGGAGCATTGTCTCGGGATTTTTTCCATGGTGGAATGCGATTAATTCCGTCTTCTTGGGGTTGTACATCATGTTGTGGTCATTTGCATATTCTTCACAGATTTTTAATAATGTTCTCAACCCCTTGATCGACGGAGCTAGGAGAATCATGTCGTCCGCATAACTTATGTGATTAAGGCATAAATTATTAATACGACAGCCCGCCCTGGTGTCCAGGCGATTTGATAATCGTCCATGTATACATTGAACAGGATTGGGGACATACACCCTCCTTGCCTTACTCCTGATCGCAAATATATCGCCGACACCGATTCCAAAAATAGCAATCGTACGTACGTATTGATGAGTGGAAGAGGTGAGTTGATTGTAGAGTTGTGGAGGAGTGCGAGATTGTTTTTTTGCTTTTTGGTGCATTTTTTGAAGTCGTTTTTTTGTTTTGTTAAAATTTTTGTTTTTAGTTATGCTGTACTATGAGAACTGAACTCCGTTGTTCGTTTTTGTACCGTCCTTCTCCCCATATAAGGGGTTGGACCCTGGACCGTGTCCCCGCCTACGTACCATGGCCGGTCTTCTAGAACTGGTGGAGCTGCACCTGTTTGCCGCGCCACACCCCGTGACATGAAAAGGCTGGGGAGAAGGCTGAACGACATCCGAAAGCTGTCCGTCCCGCCTCCGGCCTCCTCTCTCCCTAGGGTCTTCTTCATGTTTTCCACTTACTGTCGTCTAGGCACCACCGGCTAGCTGGCTTAAGGACGACGCTGCCGGTTGTGGGGAGGCCGGACAATCAGCCTCCTTCACTGTCTCGGGGACTGCCGGCAGCCAGGTTGCGGTGACACCGGTTCTTATCTGTATATATGTTATTTTACTTTTGTTTCCTTCTTTTTAACGTATAGTGCTCGGTGCCGCCCGCCGGATTATGTATGGTCATGTCTCCCGCTGTCATGAGCTAATTACTCATGACGGCTGCTGTCATTTTGATTACTTTATTTTTTTGTTGATGTTACTAACAACTTGTTTGACTGTCCATGAGGCTCACTGCTTTTGCATTGACACCTCCATGGGCTTTAGAATTGTAGAGATTGACCATTACAGTACAGTCCTGTAGGCGCGCCCGCATACCGCCACCTAACACAGTATGAGGGGACATTGAAGGTCTAGATTCGTTACATTAAAAGTAGAGCCATTTATTCAAAAAAATTAGATTCTTGCGAGAACTCCGAAGGGGCGACCATAAGTTGCCTATACCGGGGTGGAACAGTGGTGGGTACTTCAATGATCGCAAATATATCGGATGGGAGTACGTACTTGCCCACCGTACAACGTTTTCCTGCTGAAAGTGCCATCGGGATAGTGTGTTGATATACATAGTAGGTATATTTCTAGCTTTCAATTTCTCCCATAAGGTTTTATGACAGACCCTGTCGAACGCTTTGCTCAGATCTAAGAAGCATCCGTATACAGTAGTTTTTCGTTTCTTGTAATATTCTATTATTTGCTTAGCGGAGTATATTGCCATATTAGTGGATAATCTGTACTTAAAGCCCATCTGATTATGTTTAGAATTGAGTTTACCTTCTATTTCAATCAGAATTACCCTTTCAAATAGTCTTGCAATTATACTTGCCAGGGATATTGGCCGGTAATTTCTGGAGTTGGTCATATCGGGCTTTCCTGATTTCAGGATCGGGGTTATAATGGTTTTCGTCATTGCACTCGGATGGTTGTGTTTGAGGATTGCATTGAATAGAATGTTTAGTAGTTTAGGTTTGTACTTACCTCCGTGCCTTATGTGTTTAATACTTAAACTATCATGTTCCGAGATTTACCGGCCTTAGTAGCTTTGATGGCCTTCATTATATTATTTTCAGAGAGGAAGACGTTTTGTCCATCATATTCCATAATATCAGGAGCAGTCGGTGCTTCGTTTCCAGAAATATCTGCAAAGGTTCTACTAAATGTCCTGGCGATTTCCTCCGTATTTGTAGACCCGTCAATTTGGCTGGCGATTCGAACGTTTAGTTTGATCAGATTGTTGCTTTTCTTCCAGAATTGAGCAAACTGTTTTGTGTCAAGCGATTTTACGATTTCGTCCATCTTTGTTTTTTCGGCAGAGCTTTGGCAGTGTTTGAGGGCTCTTTTAAACTCCTTCCTTTTATGTTTTCTTTCATCCGCAATGGGGCCTTGTGATGGTCTCCCGTTTTGAATCCACGTCATCAACGCCGATCTGGATTTTTCGGAGTGTTCCTTGACTTTTTGATTCCACCCGGAAATGTGACGATATGTTTTTGGTTCGCTTTGATTGCTCTCCAGATAGAATACAATGTCGGCAGCCTTTCTTAGGGCTTCCACGATATATATTGTCCATGCTTTGCATATGATCGCATTTATCACATGTAGACTCAGAATTACATATGGATTCGGAGTGTCTTTGACATGTTACATGGAGTAATGCTTCTGCCACAGACGTATATTCATTGATTTTCTTGTTGTTAGTCCTTCGCCATATTATATTATTAGGCTGTTTCGGGGCATTAAAGACGGTAGCAGGTAGGTTTTCAGCAGCGATTATGCAAGATGTCGGCCGGTGATCGGACCAATCAGTATCGTATTGTATATTCAGATTATGTATTTTGTCCTTGAGATTATTAGTGCATATACAATGATCGAGCCGGGAAGTGGTATTGTGTGCATCGCTAACATATGTATATGTGTCGTTGGGTAGTCTTTCCATATCGATACAACTGTAGTTATTTTCAGTGTAGAAAAATGATAGTAAGACAAACACAGAAGATGGGTAAGCGTTGAAATCTCCCATCACGATGGTTTCAGAGTATTCATTGTCTTGAATGATCGTATGTATTTTGGACAGGTAGTTGGTGAAGTCAGTAAGGTTGTCCGCATGGCATACCGGCATGTAGACAGTCAGTACACATATTGTCCCTCCTTTGGTTGTTATCTGAATACCAGCGATGCGGTCATCTCCACATGGTATTACGGAAGCTTGCAACTCATTCCTCCAAAGTGCCGCGACTCCTCCATAGGGTCGTCCCCTCAGCGGCCTGTTAACGAAATCTACGGCAAATGTGCCCCATCTCTGAAAGTTTGGATGAATTTTGGATAGATTAGATGTTTCGTTTTGTAATAGCCACGTTTCTTGCAAAAGTACTTTCTTACATCGTATATATCGCACATATCTATAATGAAATTAATGTTTCTTTTAAAGCTTTTGCAGTTTATCGAGATTATTTCAAATGAAAGACCCTTTCAGATTTTAATACGACAAATGAACATTAATACGACAAACGAATATGTAGAATAAGAAAAAACTGAAATTAGCAAAACCAAAGAGAAAAATGGATACAAAAAAGTCTTTCTACCAAAATTGTTTTCAGCGTGGATCTCCTACTGAAAATTTGTACATATTTTTTATCGAGTTAGGTACATAATTTGTTATTTTCAGGGAATTGAATTCCAAGGTATTTATTAAGATATCTGGAAAAAACAGGTCCATCGTTTGCAGTTAGTCTTGTGTTACGAGCATATTCCACTATTTTGTTAAACTCAGATTGACATCATGTTCATGACTCGCAATTTTAAGCAACAATTTAAAACACTATTATTATTATTTATTTATTATTTAAACGCCCGTACATAGGGCTATTACATACATAATACAAGTGTATCGAACATTTACAAACATTATACAGATAATAAATAAATTTACAGAATTGTGAAACAATGATTTAGGATGATTCTTATTTTTTTACATTAGCTGCACGCAGGAGACTCTGAGGAAAATAATTCCCTTAGGGTTTATGTCATTTTTGGGATGTTGTGTGGAGGGTCTTTTTGGGAAAGGAAGAGAACGGAAAGTTCTGGGAAGGAAAAGGGTATGAGGGGAGGGTAGGAAACTGGGTTCAGTGTGTCCAGGAGTGTCTGACTATAGAATATTGTGCATTTTGAACAAAATAAAGATTTGTTTTTGTTAAAAGTTCCCATGTAGTTATCGACATCTTATTAGAGTTTACGCAAATGATAAGATATATTATTTTTAATGAATTTTGTGGAACAATTTTATTTTATTTTTCATTTTAACTTTTTGAGTAAAACCTCAACTTGTAATATTTAAATAAATGAAGACAATATAAGCGAAACTCAATCGAAAATCTGGAAACAAAAAATCAGAAAAACATATTGACACCTCTGGGACCCGAACCTATCAATAACCCGACTCAATCGAGTCAATCAATTTTCGAGTCCCAGAGGTGTCAATATGTTTTTCTGATTTTTCTGTTTCCAGATTTTAGATTGAGTTTAGCTTATATTGTCTTCATTTATTTAAATACTTTAAAAAATAATCACTACGATAGTTCTAATTCGTGTGTACAGTTTTAATCCATGAATATACCATTTAATATTACAGTCAATTGTTAAGCACAGAAAAACATTAAAAAAATTGATAGTGTCACTGAACTCTAAAGGTTTGTTCTCAAAGCCGTGTTGACTCCCACCTCCCCTCCCCAGCCACACATGACGCCCTGCTCTGCATTCAAACTAAAAACAAATAATAAAACCTTCTGTAACTACGGACCATAGATACAACGAAAGCGAGGGTTACCCTTTCAGTTCCAAAAAGGCTACACATCGATCACTGTAGGAATGTAAGGAGCAACAAATACAATAAGAACTATAAATTATAGCCGAGCACTTGTTTGCCACAAGCTATAATTCTAGTAAGTAAGTACATCGTAGCCAAAGTGGGCATTCCGTTGATCAACAACCAGCTATTATTGTTTTTTTTTGGTTGTGACAAAGATATATATGTGTACTTTTCCAACAAGTTGAATACACGCATAAATAAATAAATACACACAACATGAATAAATGCTTGTATGTATACGGTTGCCCTTAACTGTCGAAGGTGATGGAATATATATGATCAACGACAAACTACTCAGATACCCTGAGAAGAACAAAATTATAAATAACCGTCAATACGGACTCCGGCAAAACCACTTGGGCGGTGATCTTATCGCATATGTGAAGCATGTTTGGGGGCGGTGACTGCAATATTTTGGTGAGACCTAAGTGGTTGGACTGGACATTAAAAAGACCTTGGACCGGGTTTGGCACCGAGAACTTGTCAACAAACTGCCTTCTTACTGATTTTCCGCATCCTTGTATACCTACGTGGATTGTCGACTTTTTGAGGAAGAAGCCGATTCAGAGGGTTGCTGATGGTTTAACCTCGTCCTCACATTCAATAAATGCTGGCGTCCGAGAGGAATCGGTTCCGTCTTCGATTTTGTTTTTGTTGCTCATCAATGACCTTGTCTTGTGCACCAAACCATTGTTCCGCGGATGGCAGAACAGTCCATGATAGCTTTTTGTTTGACAAACCCCAAAGGATAAACAGACTCCAAAAGCTCGGAGAGCTTTAAATGGACGGTTTTCTCTTGAGGATATACTTTTAGTAACAAAAGGTAAAAACAACCCAATCGAATTAAATGTTTCAAAGATCCAATCATGTCTATTTAAGTCTAAAAGGGATCGACATGATGTATCCTTCAACGGAAACAATCTTCCCAACATGCCTTCCATTGATATTCTCGGTGTAACGTGACCAGTTCAAGCACAGTTCAAGCGCAATGGTGGAGGGGAGGGGGTACAAGAATTTATAGGAAACTTGAGAGTGTTTCTTACTTGCCACTTTTTATCTTAATTTTGTGAGGCAGACGTACTGAAACGTTATCGTATTAAACCTATTTTTTTTACATTTGCTCCCCACAGGAGGCCCTGAGGAAAATAATTCCGCTCAGGGCCTATGTCATCTTTGGGGATGCTGTGTGGAGGGTCTTTTTAGGGAAGAAGGAGAGGAAGTTCTGGGAAGGAAAAGGGTATGCGGGGTGGGTAAGAATCTGGGGGTCAGTATATCCAGGAGTGACGGACACACAAATCCATCCCTCCCACTGCGGTAAAAGGCGATATTCCGAGAGAGTACAGCTGGAGGAGTCAAATGGACTCCCTCAACCTGTCTCTCTATCCGGCCTGCCATGCAGCTGGTGGGCATAGGCATCCACCGCCAAGACCCGGACAAACCTCACCCCATGAATCTGGGCACCCCTGCTTAGTCACCAAACGTAGCGAACCACTTGGGTGACCTATGGTAGAGGTGTTAATGTCAGAAAAAATATTTAAAAATCTGAGGTATCAGATTATATAGGTAATATTGAAGACCAGTTATTGAAAATTGCATTATTTTATCCAAAATCGAAAACAGTGTTTTTTTAACCTTCTATACTCCTATCTCATACCTATATATCATTGCCATGTAGCCTTTTAATTAGGCTCTGTAAGCAGCAAGCAGGTGTTTGCACAATTCCCGGGTCTGAGGGAGTGAGGCAGTTCTACCCGCTGCTTTGTTATTACCTCGTTAAGATGGCTAATTATTTCATAAAATCCACACATTTATGATGTGATTTTTTTGTGTAGTGTTGAATTATTAAAATGAAGGTCTGAATAGTGTAAAAAATTTGAGATTAATCATGAAAATTGGATTTTCAAAATGAAAAAAATATTGGTAATATGTGAGGAGTCGTTAATGGAAGGAAATCTGATCAACTTTATTTTCCCATAGCACGTTCTTCTGATATTATGCCACCGATGAATAACTTGGATAATCAATACAGAAGTTTCCGCGCTAATCCATATTAAAGAACTGAGAGAAGTTGATCATGGTACTGGTTACTCTAACAAACACCAATTTCACGCATTGAGAGATTACTAGATTGGTAATCATTGCACATAGGCTTCTTTAGCATGGTCGATGTTAAAGAACTGAGAGACCAGTTGATCATGGTACTGGTTACTCTAACAAACAACAATTTCACGCACTGAGAGATCACTAAATAGGTAATCATTGCACCTAGGCTTATTAAACATGGTCGATATTAAAGAACGAGAGATCAGGTGATCATGGCACTTTAACAGACTGATTCTTCCTTTCGAATTATTGTTCCACAATGTCACAGATACATAGAAATCGTCGGGCAGGTAAAATTGAAACATTTTGTCAGATATGATGGGCATGGTATGGAAAGTATGTTGGATGGAGAAAGGTAGATATATAAAATACAAAGTTGGGTCAACAACCCGTCTCCCAAATTGAGTTGTTGTTGAAATCTGCGAAATTGTCACAGTAACACAGATTTTAGGATAACTGATCACAATATAGTAATGTAATGATCACTATACAAATCATGGTTCATGTTTATATTTGTATGTCCTATTTCAAATAAAGACGCAAAACTTTAAAGTTCATCATTTAATTTCACATATTTTATTTTTCAATTATTAAATAAAAGAATAAAGTAATTGAATTTTAAAACCTTAATGAAATTTGATAAAATAATTCTTGTTGAATTGAGAGCTGTTACGTTAATATTATTTTTAGTGATCAATATTTATAATTGTAAAACTGTATTGCAAATATAAAAATCATTTTTTTGATCAAATAAACATTTTTCAATTCAATCCGACATCAACATTGAGTAATACCTTTTATAAAATTTCATTCGAAGCAATCACTTTGCAGTTGTACACAATTATAATTATAAAACCACTTTATTGGTGTACAAACAAAATATATAAACCGATTATAATACATACGTAAACAAATTGGTTTCGGTTCGGCCTAAGCCTTCATCAGGTTTGTTCAAACACATTTTAAATTAAAAAAATATAGTTAGTTATGAAACACGAACAAATATTTTTACATTTCAACACATTTATTAGTGTTTTCTTCTTCGGAGTCGCTAGATGTCTCTTTCTTTTACCTGATCGTTTTGGATTGGTTTGAAGATTGGATATTGATTTTATAAAAACTTTTTTTTTTGGATTTCGTAGGATTTCATCCTTGGTCCATTCAATATCTACGGAGGTTCGTCAAGTGTTTTATATCACTAGTTTATAGGAGACGTGCGTTGGACTGTGGATTTATTTTAGTATATTGGAACCGAGTAACCGTGAATAAAACAAATGTTTTATTGCCCTCTCAATCTCTCGCAGGTTAAATCCTTTAGATATATGTGTTTGTCTCTTTTTAGAATTGTTCGTTTCCTTTTTATCAAGTTTCAAATCACAGCAGTGCTTATGATGTTTTCACTTCAAAAAATATTTTTAACTACAATGAACACATCTGCCCCAATGACAACGCTGCCTGAAACGATGGTTAAAGATGGAAGATACCCAACATGATGTAGCCGAGCAACGAACAACCTTGAAAAATATGCAAATTCTATTTTACAGACTGGTATCACTGTGTACCGCTCCCCGGTCCAGTGCATGACAATGCTAAACCATTCCGGTTTCAACGTTCGTTCCGTCCATCTGCTTTTCCATTAGGTGAGATAATTATTAAATCTGTGCCAACGTATTGTAATACAAAGTTTCTTGTAAATATATTTGACTCGCGTTAGTCAAGAGTTATTATTGAAAACCTCCACAACACACGCATCCAGTTTACAGACGTGGCAAGGACAGTAAACTGCCAAACCCTCTGGATAAAATATCTAAACATAATCCCCTTGCCAAAATGATATAATAACCTAAAATTTAATAATGACTTTTTGGCCTTGAAAACCTCAAATCATAACATCAAATTATGAACACGCATGATATGAATCGATATCTCTGAAATGAATTATGAAACTCAGAATATATTTAAAAATCCACAAAATCCGAACAGAAAAATCCACACAATCCCAGAGAACAGTTTTAAAATCTTCCGTCCAAAAGAGAAAATCAATTTTAAAATCAAAGTCACAATCAATCACCCGCCCTTCGAATACTAAATAGGCGGCCGAGCTAAGCCACCCTCGCCCCTGCCCTCCGTGTGAACCTTCCCGGGGCTTGGGACCCGGAGCGCAGAGGGTGTAAGTAGGTAATGTTATATCGCAGGCCGGTGGCGGTGTGTGAAATAGTGCACTCTGCATAATGCAGTGCTCTCCGCTCTGAACAGGACCAGAGCATGCCTTATGAGCACGGGGTGGTAACAGGAATGCGTCGAATTATTGTCTTTTTATCAAATCGCCGAATAATTACTAGTTTATGAAATTCAAAATTCATCGTATTTATATTTTTAACTGAATTCATAAAATATTGTACTTACATTGTTTTATATAATATTTACAAAAAAAAAATATTGGTTTGTACGGGCGTGTCTCTTTTGCTGAACATCAAGATGATTTTAATTCATTGCGTCGATTTTTTTATTAATCCTATTACAACATGTATAACGGATTTAGTGATCCTATTAAAACATGTTTTCCTGAAATATGTAACTTAATAAGAAAAATGTAAGACATTAAAAAAAAAAAAATCTTAGTCTGCAACTCACACGTAGTAGAAGTGAAACCTTTCGAAAAACTAAAGTAGATAAGATAGTCTATGAAGAGACTTTTTTTTTAAATATTCGGAGACGGTTTACATATATATAGTTCCCGTGAGCACTTAGGCCATAGACCCATTGTACTATCTCACATTTTACTTCATTCCTTTGAAAGTAACCTAGTCCCTTTTATAAAGTTCACCAGGATTGTCATTGAATATTAAGCTATATCTTCTGGTTC
Source organism: Limnephilus marmoratus (assembly GCA_917880885.1). Classification (NCBI taxonomy): domain Eukaryota; kingdom Metazoa; phylum Arthropoda; class Insecta; order Trichoptera; family Limnephilidae; genus Limnephilus; species Limnephilus marmoratus. Next base: position 17,360,879 of record OU862921.1, on the reverse strand, counting down.
GACAATGTGTCTTCCCAGGTCTCATTTCCCCTCTTCACTCCTCCTTGGTGGTGAAGGCCCCACGATGGAAGAGGGCTTCATCTCTCCTCTCCACTCCTTAGCTCCCCGAAGGCTCCACGACGGAGAGTCCACCTCCCTTGGTTCCCCAAAGGCCCCATAAGGGAAGAGTCTACTCCACTTTGGCTCCCTGAGGGCCCCAGGAGGGAAGAGAACTTCATCTCTCCTCCTTGGTTCCTTAAAAGCCCCACAGAGGAAGAGTTCACCAAGATGGCCTCATTTCTTCTCTTCACTTCTACATGGTTCCTCAAAGGCCCCACATGGGAAGAGGACATCATCATCTCTCCACTTCACTCCTCCTTGGTGCCACAAAGGCCCCGCGCTAGAAGGGTGCCCTTCCCCTTGGTTCCTTAAAGTCCTCACAAGGGAAGAGTTCATGGAGGTGGCCTCAGCTCACGTCTCCACGGCTTCTCCTCTTTCTTGGTTCCTCCTACGGCCCCAGGAAGGAAATCCACAGAGGAGGCATCCTAGGAGGCCTCAGCACTCCTAGGTTCCCAAAAGGCCCCTACTTTTCGAATGGTCCATTTTTTTTGTCCCACAATTACCAGGAAAATAGAAGGTCCACTCCAGCAGAGCCCTGAGTGCTGGAGTGAGGTCTAAATACTCCGTGATGCGACCTTGTTTCTCGGAGGCACCGTTCGTTACGCTGTTCCCCAGGACATTCAGCCTGAGTATGCTAGCTCACACCTTGGCTTGGGATGGCTATTGCAGGTTTGTGTTTCCACTCCCTGAGCGATGGGTTCGCCACACTCCCTACGCTGAACGAAGAGACTTACGAAGGAGACTCAAAGTGAAACTACGAAGCAGTTTTTTTTTTATCAATGTAAAGAAAGATTTTTTCCACAATTTTGCTGCCGAATTCCAATGTATCTTCTCCTGTTTATTTGTATTTGTGTTTTCTTCTTTGGAGTCACCTTATTTTCTTTTGTCTGTTCATTTTGAAGAGGTTTGAAGATTGGATATTGACTTTACAAAAATTAAAACATTTGCTTTTTCTGGATTTGATTCGTAGGATTCGACTCTTGGTTTGCTGGATGTTTGACCGCTGAAGTTCGTCAGGCGCTTTATAACACTACACTAATGGAGGCTCGCGTGAGACCGTGGATTTATCGTGCTATATTGGAAACGAGTATTGCGATCTCATTCTCTTGCAGGCTAAATCCTACAGATGTATGTGTTTGTCTCTTTTTAGTGTTGCTCGTTCACATTTCATCGAGTTTCTAATCACAACGGTGTTAAAAAAGTTTTTACTTAAAAAATAATAAGTTTTGAAGTTCTTGCCTAAAATGACCCCAAGGACATCTTGAAATTGTGAATAGACCTAGGGATATCATTTAGCAGCACATTTCTTGCCATTTTGTGCTGGACAAGCACACCCGTTCTGCCACGTTAAATACAATGCGATATCAATCCCGAGGAAAAACTAGAAGAATTTTTAGCATTTCAATTGGTCAATAAAATAGTAATAATAATTGAAGTGAAAACTTCTTTGGCACCGTTGTGATTTGAAACTCGACGAAACGAAAAATAACGACAACAAAAAGAGACAAACACATACATCTATAGGATTTAGCCCACGAGAGAATGATGTAGTATAATCGATCTCCTCTATTTGCGGTTCTTAGTAGTCTCCCCTCTATCGCTTGTGAATTGCGTACTCTGTGTTTTTTTTAATGCTCAGGTTGAACTGAAAAAACTCCTTTCGCAGCGCATCTCAAAGAGCATATCCACGTGTTGCATGAATCACGGGTTCTTACCTTGCATTCTCAGACTCTTTAGAAACTTGAACATATAAGAAACGTTGAGAAATTAAAGAGACGGTGCTATTTTTCATACCAGCATTTTTTAAATTTGCTTGCCTTTGTCGTAAATTCCCGAGTCTACTAGACTAGAATGGAATTTCGTTCTCCAGTTCGTCTCTGGGTCCATCTGCATCATAATTTATATGCAGATGTGAGTGCAAGTGTTATTTCATAGTGTAGTAATATGGTGGAATATTATTTCCACTCGCTGTGGAATGGCCCGGCCATTTGGAGTGGTACGATTTCACTAGTGGACGCCTTGTTTGCAGTTTTCCATGGCGAAAATTCGTAGAAAAAACCTTTTGATTTTTTTCACAGGGTGTCTCTTTTTTATGTTATCTTTATTTATTTCTATACCCTTACTAACAGTTTACATGTAACTAAATAACACAAATATATACAAAAAAATGATCATGCAGCATGATCAAGCATGATAGCATAGTGAGAATAATCAGTAACGATATGTAAATTGAAGTAAAAGTTATGTTTTGGGAACTTCTCACATGGGTAACCTGTGCTGAGGTGTTCGCATATTTTAAGAAAACTGTTTTGTATAAGTCAGTAGCGGTTAAAGTACATCTTAGTAATATATAGTCACAGTAACAATGGAATGGAAAAACTGTACAGGATACTAAGGAAAGTAAACTTAATGAAGCAAGTAACGTGATTTATTATTTCAAATGAAATTTCAACACACCGAATTATGGTCTGTACACGAATCAATCAAAAAATCTTCCAAAAGAAGAATTTTAAAATTCTTCATACAAAATTTTCATCTTTTCATGGGCGCTTTGTCAAACTTTGGTTCGGTCATAACTTAGGCCCTATGGCACTGAACGGACTGAAATTTTGAATTCCTACTAATAATTACGGTCTGTACAGGAATCAATTACGAAAAAATCCTCCAGAAGAAGAATTTTAACATCCTACGTATTTACTTTAAACTGTATTAGCTTCATTCAACTTAGTAGGTCATTAATTAATTACCCGTAAGAAACATTAATGAACAATATTGTTCTTTCAAAACTTATATTATATTGTCTAATTTTTATCTTGATTTACAAAATGAACTTTTCTTTGTTTGTCCCTTATGCGTTCCTAAACCGTTCATCCAACTGGGATAAAAATTTGGTGATTTGATGTGCGCATGCATGCAATTGTTTCTGGATAACATAGGATTTACTTTCATTACTCCAGAGCTCATTATTATATACAGAAACCATTGCACTATTGCGGAGATCGTCATAAAAGTCGGAAAGAACTTATTTTTATTAACCATACATAGTATCATTCATTTAATGTTTCCCCTTAGCCGGGAGACCTTTCGGTCTTCGGCCCCTTACGTGGCGGCATAATTATTTGTAGTCGGAGGCCCTCTTATTACTTGGTTGCCGCCTCACTCACAGCACTCACTACCTTACACGCGCGGTAACAATATACGTGCCGGAAACATCGCGAATAGCGCGGCGGACACTACCTTTGCGTGCGGCGGTTGGCACACTACTTGGACTCTGGACTGGCATCAATAGGATAAGGTGCTCCCATAGCCGTTGTGCTTACATGATGCATAGATGGGGCCTTAAAGAGTCGGCGACGTGTGAATGCGGTGCGGTGCAGACCACCGAACATGTGGTCATTCATTTCCCGGCGGGATTGATAAGGTCCACAGGGAAACGCCTGAGGCCCTAGACGTGGGTGGTTTGTATATTTATGCCCTAGACTAGCTCGCAGACCTAGATGTCCCCCTCTGACCCCCCACCGAAAGAAGAAGAATATCATTCATTGCGCTGGCAATTTCCAGCATTAGCGCCACGAGCGGCCGGTTGAGTAACTAACCATTCTGACGTCCGAGAGCAAGCCAACCCGCTCGACACTTGCATTTGTGACCTCCGGTAGGACGGTTCGTTGCTCATCATTCATTCTTTGTTAACTGCTTTTATTACTTTATAAAAAAATAACTTCAACATAGTCTTCTCCTTGTGAAGATAAAAATTGAATAGTAAAAAAATAAATACATAAATAAATAAAAGTAAAAGAAAGGATGCTACTTGAAGTGAACTTAATGAAGCGATTAAGACGTAAAGAGAATGAAACAAAACAAAAAAATTAATTTGATAATAATATGTAAGTATTTAAAAATACTACCAATTACTAATACCAGAATAATCTCTTTAATACAGATTGTTTATTAATGCACTGTAAAGGTCTTAGATTGCGCGATAAAATCTTTAGCGAAAAAAATGGATAGTCCTTCGTTTTAAGCAAAAAGTCTGATTATTGTAATTGCCTTCCAGATTCCAAGTTCAGTTGTATATTGAATGCTAATTGGATTAAAGGATTGAATTGAGAGGATTACCTCCAACGACGTGTGATGCGAGGACTGGAATTAGTTAGATATATTGTTAGTTTCAATTATCACTACTGCGCAAACTGAATTAAGTAAAGCTAGACCTATATTCATTGAAATGTAATTTATTATCCGACCAACGAAGATTTGAAGATATTATCAACCGTTCTTACCACTGAGGAGATAAAGTTATATAAATTTGTTGGAAAAGTGTCTGGTGCTCTAGATATGCATATATGAGGACAAAATACGATGAAATTAATAAAACTGCTTAACATATATAATAATGGTTAAATGAAAACAAATAACTTTGTAAAACACCACTATTTAATCAAAATTAGCAACACGTTTCGAAATCAAAGGTTTATTGTTAACTTATCCTGACGTAGAAACCTCTGGTTTCAAAACATGTTGATAATTTTGATTTTAAAAAGTTATTGTATTCATTTAATTAAAAATGACGCCACCAAGTGCATTTGAAAAAATTGAAGAAGATGTCATTGGATTTCGAAAGACTTGTGCATCTAAGCAATATCAGTTTTTATTCCAAAAACTGTAATAACACTTCTTGGAATTTTCTAAAAAAAATTTAAAACTAATATGACGGTATTATATCATATTTCAATTTGGGACTCTGGTGTGGGTAATAATAATAATAATAAAGTAGTATTTATACAGCGCAGTTTTGTGTAATTTCACTTTAAGTCCGCCACGCAGTGGTTAGGTGGGCGGAACTGCCGAGAAAGCCCGGACAAACCTCACCCCATGAACATGATCACCCCTGATAAGTCGCTAAACGTAGGTCTCCCTCAACCAGTCTCTCCCGATCCGGCCCGCCATGTAGTAGGAGGGCAAATGCATAGGCTGGCAAGACCTAGACACACCTCACCCCGTGAACCCGGGCACCCCTGCTAAGACACCAAACATATCTAATCACTTGGGGTGATTTGTGGCGGAGGAGTTGGTGATCCAATAAATAGTTCTCGGGGCGGCGGTACCGTAACCCATAACCGCCACCCAAATTGGAATGAGTTCCTCCCAAACTGAAGACTAATTGTGCAAAAATTTTTTGAACTATTTTGCCCTCCGTCGCATTTTTCAATCATTAATTCCGCTTTATATGTATACCCTATAGGCTATAGGCTATAGCTCATGCTTTTGGCACCATGCGAGGCCAAAAACCTTAAGCAAAGCACATAAATAACTGCTCAAGCGCCAATCACCCTCAGTATAATAAATTCAGTCACTCATTGCTACCGAAATACGACGCAAAAAGACTTGTTCCCCGATACTTACTCAGGTAGGCCATTACCTGTAAACTTTCGATTATTTTTCGTCGCTTTTTTGTATTTTTGAGATAATTGCGTTAAACGAGGATGCGTGTGAAAAAGAAAAGATGGATTTTTCCCCTGGAAAATGACTCATTCAATTTTCATAATTCTTTTCAATTTTACTCTCAAGGCATGGGAGGACTGGGTGATGTAGGCAAGATATATTGGATCACGGATCAAAGATCGTTGTCCCACACCTAAAGAATTTATAATGGATTTTACCTGGAACTGTATTTTTCTCGTACATATATGAATACAAAATTAAATTAACTTTCATTATTTTGAATTTTTTGGATATGCTTTATACCTAACTACTTAACTAGACCACAATGCTTCAATAACGTTAAAATTTTTATTAAAAAAATATATATTTTCATCTCCTTCTTCCTTTAAGCATTTATTTATCTATAGAAGGTATGTTTACATTATATTATTTGATGCCTGTCTCACTAGGGTATACCTGTGTTGAGACAGGCGTAGGAGTACATCCTATAAATATTATAATTCCTATTAATATTATAAAGGTGAAAGTTTTTATTGATGTATGTTTGTTACTCTTTCACACAAAAACTACTGAATGGACTGAAATTCTTTCACTAATAGAAAGCATCATTATTTGCGAGATCTATAGGCTATATATATTGGTAAGCTCTAGCGTTATAAATAATCTCTGGCGTTATGAAATTATTTATCATACGTTTTCTGTCAATAACAATATCGATTTATTGCAAAGTCAACCAATTGTCGCCTTGGAAACGATGTTTTTTTTAATTTTTTTATTAGGCAATTCACCCTAAAAAGAGTGCTTTGTTGGCGTCGTACTTAATAAATATCTCTAAAAATGAATCACCGAAATGTATATGTGCGATAAACCCTTGATAAATATTTTGTATAAAACTACCGTTGAGTTCTGACATTATGAAATTTGTATAAGAAGGGGGTTGATGAATGAGTGGAGTGGGGAGAGGGAAGGTGGAGGGGCGAGGGGTGGGTGGAGGGGAGGGGGGTTGACGGGGGGAGTGGAGTGGGGGGAGGGGTGGGTAGAGGGGGAGGGAGGTTGATGGGGGGAGTGGAGTGGGGAGAGGGAAGGTGGAGGAGGCTCTAATACCATGTGAGCGAAGCCGCGGGAAAAAGCTAGTAAATGAATAATTATGAATATCATAAGAATATTTAAGGTTAAATACATATTAATTTGAATACAATTAAAACAAAAAGATAGTTGAAAGTGTGCGTAAATACCATAAAAAGATTTATCTTATAGATGACGGAAGAGATGGAGTAACGTAGTAAATCAGTAAAGTAGCTGTCAAATCTATTTTTGGAGTTAGATTATTTAGGATTTTACTATTTTAATTTATGTTATATGTGTAAGGACGTAGTATGATTGATATGCCTGTCTATTTGTAATTTATTTTACAAATGTTTGCAGTAGTGTTACATTATTTAGTTACCATTTCTGAATATACAGGTACCTCATAACTTTCCCCTCACTATAAAAAAAGATGATTTTTAAAATTATGAATTTTACAATGAACGGGTTTTGCCCTACCATGACATCTTTGGACAATTTATTCGAACCGAATAGGAAGGTAATTATAATATTTGTCGTTGCTGAACTACCACAACAAACGGTTGTCGCTGACATCTGCTGAGTGACAGTACCACAACAAAATAATTGTCGCAAACCAATGTTGAGTGACGGCAATACCACAACGAAACAATTGTCACTGAAATACAATACCACAACAAAAACAATTTCAGAGTTTAACATGTCAAATTTAGTTCTACAATTTTAAAAATGAAAGTAAACATCATTTATATTACAAACTGAGTAGAATAAAAGATCTTCAAAACTGTTTCAATCTTCAATCATTTTTTTCTTCTTTTTTTCTTTAGATTGCAATTCCTCGGGAAATTTCAAAAAGAAAAAACGAAGACCGGAAAACTTTCTCAATTAAGAATTATTGAGTTTTCAAGTCTTATCTTCTCTTCCAATAAAAGGGTGGGTTATCGTAAAAAGCCATGTCACCCGGAGTATCGGAGATCCTAATTATAGTATGTTCCGAATTTATCCTTACAATTTGAAAAATTCAGATTTCCCCTTAAATTATAAAATCTTAATAAGGTTTTTAAGCCGGTCGTTAAATATCTACCAACCAATCATACGTATATTAAATTTAATGTACCTTTTTTTTAATAAATAATCAACAAAATTTGTCGAAAGAAACGTAGCAATCTCAATGACGGCAAAACGGTTTAGTTAAAACAGGACTTACGTTACGCTCAGCCAATTATTAGTTTACAGGGCGGTGTATTTTTATGTGACCCTCCCCTTTACCCTACCCCTACCCGCACCCCCCCCTACACTCTCCCCCCGCCCTCCACTACCCCCTCCCACTCCCCCCCACTCCCCCCTACCCCATCCCCACTCCACCCGACCGCTTCCCCTCCCCACTCCAACCCTACAAATCCCCAAATTTTAACCGCAATCGGATGAACGGCTTAGCAATGCATAATTTCATGATGTCAGAGCCTTGTATACAGAAACAATCGCGGGCATGCGCACATAAAATCCCCAAAGTCTCATCGCAATCGGATGAATGGTTTAGCAATGCATACATACGAACCCAGAAATGAACATATTTTGATTTATATATATATATGTATAGTATATACATGTATAAAACGGATATAGATTTTTTCGTAGATCTCCTCACGAGGAGATTCTGTTTTGGGGGCAACTATGTTTTGCCATGGTTTGGGTAAGGTGTTTTAGAAACTTTTATGACGATTTTTTTTAATATACTAGTAAGTTATTTTTCCGATAGTTCCATAAGTCAAGATTTGCTGTCCTTAACCCGTCTGCATGTTTAGGAATAAATACATCCCAATACACGTAATCGCGTTATACTTTCATAAGACCAAAAACGTCCCGAACGACCCTACATTTTAAAAGCTATATATCTCTCTTCCTCTCATGCCAACATATGTATTTTTCTTTTAACCAGAAAGAGAACAAAATAATGCTTCTTATTGTCTTTGAAATATGAAAGCTATCTTGCAAAGCTATTTTATAATCTCGATCCAAAGAGACGGTTTCAGAATTTATTTGCGAAACTGAGACTTCCGAATTGTGAGGTGCGAATATATTGAACCAAGCAGACGGGTGTAGTTATTTTTAGTTTTAATTTGTTTGATACTGTGTGGGAGTTTGTTGTATACTTTTACTGCAAAAAATTCAGAGCTTCTTTGTACAAAGGTAGAATTACACTTTGGTATATTTCGTACATCCTTTTGTTTGACTCTGGTTTTATGAGTGATGATATCTTTTTTGAGGTGATGAACCAGTATTTTGGCGTAGAATTTTTTTATATTGGAAAATCAAACTGTTTAAACATTTCTGTTGTTGACGTCCATTTGGGGACTTTAGTATGGAGTTATATTCAGGTGTTTTACGTATTTTAATGCTGCTGAGCTCCATCTTATTATTCCATATTCAAAGTGAGAGTAGCACAAAGCATAATTTAGTCTCTTTAGATCCCTAGTTGACAAGATGTTTCGTATTTTTTTGAAGAAGTAGATGAGTTTTGTTAGCTTTTTTGAGGTTCGATCAATTGTGAATCCCGGTGAAGTTTGTTGTCAATTTCAATAGCAAGATATTTAATACTTTTGGTTTGGGTTATAAGTAGGCAGCGGAACATTGAGGAATATGGTTAAGTATTTTACGCAGCATAAATAATTACACAGCAGGACTTATTTATAAGATAGCAGTTTTTATAAATTGAACAATAAAATGATGGATTTACAAAAGAAAATAAAAAAATGTAGTTCCACAAATCAATTTTTTTTTAAATGTGAATACCTAACAAGAGTCGCAGCTGTTCCCGTTGGGAACCAGTGAGAATATGGCATACCCAATTGGGGTAGGTTGTAAGCCTGGGAGTAGAGGGCAGGGGATGGAGATGGGAAAGAGGAAGATGAGGTCATACCTGGCTATTGAGATCTGGTTACCAAACATAGCTAAAGCCATTTCAAGCAACGCTTCTTCCACTCTGGAAAGTGCCGCAAATGTAGGTACTATATATATTATTTTTAACTAGCTGACCCTGCAACGTGTTGCTGTGGCTAAAGAAACACAACACCATCTACTGAATGGTTACCCAACCTTTATTTCACCGCCATCAAATCCGATCTAATCCTCACCGCCCGTTTTCCAGCCCGCTCGTTCATATACAGACATTCTCCTTTATATATTATATATTTCAACCAATTTACACAAAACCATGACAAATAATATATCAAAACCATTCTCAAGGATCACTCTATCTATTGGTGAAAACCGCATGAAAATCCCTTCAGTCGCTTTTGAATTTATCGCGAGCAGACAGACAGACGCATTGGAGTACTTTAATTTATAACACAAATAAATCAAATAAAATTTATTTGCCCACGCCGGGATTCGATCCCGCGATCTTAGGATTGCGAGTCAAAATCCTTACCCCTCGACCAAGCCGGCCGTCACTTGATGACAATAATTTTTAAAAAAGTAAAAAGAGTATTTAATTATGATTTTGAAAAACGCTTTTACATTTAGAGCCATTGCGTGGAAGAACAATTTTAGTAGCCAATAAATGTTTATCACATCCTAATAGCGTTATTCAATAATAGAAAAACAATATCCATAAAACGATAATATCAATTTCACATCCTCAAACCTTGTAATTATTATTGTATCCAGGCTCCGTTGCTACGGAAAACACATGAATGGCCTGTGAAACCATTTTCATTTTAATACCACGTTCTCAGTAAGTGAGTTATATTTTCGTGTTATTAGTTTTCAACAGGCCGGGTTATTTCAATGTGGAAATAACACTAAACTTCGGTTTCAAGTATCCCTCGTAAGGGATGTTCATCGCTGCGAAAAAATCTACCCCTAAACCGCAAAATATTATATTATTATGGAAATAAATAAAATTACGTTCTTCTTTCGAGGGATGGAACTTCATAAATACAGACTGAGGCCGTAAAGTAGGGTGTCCAATATTAAATGTAATAATTTTATTTTTAAGTGGGGATTAAAAAGATTAACAGTTTCTCAAAATGGAGTATTTTCGCTAACTATGAGAGACACCTTAAAAGTGTGTGGAAGATATAAAGTTTATTATTATGATCTGATCATTATATTAAAAATGTGTAAATAAGGACCTCCACTGAAAAATATTCTGGCTTTAATAAAATATGTTCTCGTATTTTCGTTATATATTTTTGGGGTGTTGTGCCGTGTTGCGCTACCTCCTTCTTTAGCCAACGTTTCGGACATCGTTGCAGTGTCCATCATCAGGGCAGATCCGGCAGATCCGGTAGATGAACACATCTACCGGATCTGCCGGATCTGCCCTGATGATGGACACTGCAACGATGTCCGAAACGTTGGCTAAAGAAGGAGGTAGCGCAACACGGCACAACACCCCAAAAATATATAACGAAAATGCTTCTGGCCGTGAAAATCTTAAAACTTATCTATGTTCTCGTAGACCAATAAACGCTGATTCTGAATATATAAGTTTTATTTAATAATATTAAATGCAGAATTTGGTAATATAATTAATGTCATTGTATGGGAATGTATGATATGACACAAGCCATCTTATTAATTTATTCGTTTATTTACAAAATGTTTATACATAGAGATTTAGTTGTTGTGTTAATTAAAACATTATTTAGGCCAAAATAATGTTTAAAAAATAAAGGTATCTCTTATTAGTTTATCTCTATTATTGAAAATATTCAAAAACTACTGCACAAAAAAATAGTAATTCAATTTCTAGGAAGAATACTTCGAACAACGGAATTCAAAATGGCGGCAGTAGATCAGCTGATTGCCCGATCCTATACTAATTTTTCAGGAGTGATGACGTCACACGATTCACCATACATACGGTGGTTTTCGGGGGGTCTTGAAAAATTAAAACTTTGACAATTATTTTACCAATTAAAACTAACTCTAAAAATTTAAAAAAATGCAGTTATTTAAGTTAGAAGGTCATTTACATAAAAAAAAATTGGACTGGATTTCTCGATTAATTTTTGTAATTCATAATTATTGGTTTGAAAAACCCCACATTTCGAAACGGTTTCAACTGACTACAACGTCAGTATGACGTAGAAACCGCCACGGGCTGTGACCAACGTTGTCTGGTGTGACGTCAACGCCGCCGAATTCACTAATGAAAACAAACATGTCGTTTTGGCGGCAAATCAAAAATGGCACATTTTAAATGGTTATGAAAACTTATCCGTCATCATAAAAGTTAAATAAAAATAGTTTCATAATCGTAAATTTTCTATTAATTTTTTTTTGAGAACTAAAAAACAGAACAGTGTAAATATCCTATTACCATCATGATTTTATGAGACAGGGCTCTCACGGAACGTCACCTAACGCCACAGTGGGGGGGATGGAATCATTTTTCTGTCACTCCTGGACACATTGACCCCAAAAAGACCCTGCACACAGCATCCCCAAAGATGACATGGGCCCTGAGGGGATTATTTTCTTCAGGGCCCTCTGTGTGGAGGTATTGTTAAAAATCGTTAAACAAATATTTTTTTATGTATGTGGTTGCAGAAATTGTAGAACAGAAGATTTAGATGTAATAATATAAACAAAAATAATAATAAAAACAAAGATAATTCTTCAGAAGCTCTCTTTTAAAATGATATTTTATAATGTAAGTATATGGAAAATGGAGGAATGCAGAGTTTAGAAATTAATTATCTTGAAGGTTTTATAACGAACCTTCCAGAAAAGAAAGATAAAAAGTGAGCAGAATGAACATCTTGACAAAGACAGATTAAAGGTAAAAATAGATTTAATATTAGGGATAGTGGGATTATAGATTATCGGTCTATGGCGGAATGAGCTGATTAAATATACAGTGATATCGGTTTATACAGACTTAGACGGTTGGTACGTCAGAATTCTGAAAATAATTACTTGGAAAGATTTCTTGTCGACGAGTATTTCAGAGGTTTTCGAAAGTTCACGAAATGATTGGTAGCAGTTTATAATGTTTATTTTTGTAGGAACATCGCCAAATTACCAATGCTTAATCACAATGATAAATTCTATTTCTCTTTTAACCTTTATATTAGATTTTTTTTGTTATTTGTTTTTGGGGTGTTATGCCGTGCTGCGCTACCTCCTCATTTAGTCAACGTTTCGGACAGCGTTACAGTGTCCATCATCAGGGCAGATGTGTCGATGTGATGATGGACACTGTTACGTTGTCCGAAACGTTGGCTAAAGTAGGAGGTAGCGCAACACGGCATAACACCCCAAAAACAAATAACAAATATACTTTTGGCCGTGAAAATCTAAAATCATATCTTTATATCAGATATTTGAGAATGTTTTGAATGTCACATACTGTTATCATTTGTTGAATTTTTCCGGTCAACTATGATCAACGCGATCAATTTATAAATACAGTATGCAGGAATGTATTTTTGTTTAAATTTTTAACGGATATCTTTTTGTTAAATAAATGTAAAGGATTGAGCATGACAAATTATTAGCTCCAAAAAGGATGCACTGACGAAAATAATTTAAAATAATCTTTAGGCTGTGTGAAAGACCTTTTCAGGAAAGGTCGGAGAGGAAGTACAAGGAAGGAAAAAATAATGAGAGGTGGATAGGAATTTGGTGGTCGATGTGTCCAGGAGCGTATGAATCCATTTGTAACGGATGTGCTGATCCTGTGACCATGTTAGCATTTATGACATGGTCACAATAGGGAAAGTGAGACCAAGACCATGAAACCATTATGCTCAGGCGGCCCAGCGGGAAAAGGGTCATCAAATCTCGGCCCCTCTCGATCCGGCCTGCCACGCAGTTCTTAGGCAGATAAATCCGCCACCAAGACCCGTGAAAATCTCACCCTATGAACCCGGGCACCCTAAGTCACTAAATGTAGTTACTATGACGTGGGGCGGCGGTATCCGTACCCGCCTTCCAAATTGAAATGCCACGGATAAATAAAATGGAACCATAAATAAAGCGAGAGTTAAAAGAAAATTGTAACTGCATTTATCAGAACAACATTCCATTAAAGAGACCACACAGTACACAGCTAAATTTATGAACAAAACCACTCTCAAGTTACATTTGGTGCAGTAGTTCTGTTAATGTAGGTAAACATAATAACTTACATTAGCGGTACATGTTCATTAAAATACCACAAATCCAAAATTTATAATGATACCCACCTACTTCATAAGGATCATAAAAAATGGTTTAATACTTTAAAACGAGGTTTTGTGCAGGTACTGTAGGATAGGTATAGAGTGTGTTCAAACATTCAGACTTGCACCTCTAGTTGCAAAACCTTGTTTGTATGTAAAATATCCCCGCATTTAATTCAGTAATAACGTGGAAAATATAGCTCCGACGTGAAGCGCGAAGCTAGTTGGCTGGAGTCAGCTTCGAATACGTGAAAGCGGAACACAGAGAACGTAGAACGTAAAACGTAAATAAGGCGATGTCAACGTTCCATTAAATAACCTTGCTGCAACCGGCTTTTTACATTTCTGTATATAAAGGTTTTGGAAGCATTGTACTCTTTTAAAACAACGTTTTTTTAGTCAAATTACTAGCCATTTTCAGTATTCTGAAAAATCCTTACACAGCATGGCGAATTGTTTTTATTTAAAATGTTTTTATTTTTTTATTTTTGTGAAATGCCGATTTAGAGATGGTTTAATTATTCTGCAGATGAGGAAATGCAATTTGGGAAGCGGATATGGGTACCGCTTCCCAAATTGGTAATCATTAAAAATCCGTAGACAGCATCGCAAGTTGTTTTTATTTAAAATGAAAATTTTTGGGTTTTGTAAATTATTTATTTGACGATGGAAGATTGTAAGGTATAGGCGTCCTACGGATGAGAAAATGCAATTTGGGAAGCGGATATTAGTACCGCTACCTAGGTAAACATCCATTGCATTACCAACACCTTTTCCATTTGTCACACTAAGTAGATCGATACGGTAACTTGGCAGAGGTGCCCAGATTTATTGGGTGGGATTTGCCCCGGTCTTGGTATCGTATGCGTCTACCCGCCAGCTGCTTGTTGGGCTGGATCGGTACAAGCCGGTTGAGAGAGACCCTTTGACTCTCCCTTTGACCTATCCCCATGCACTGCTGTGGGGTGTATATATTCATACTTACGTCACTCCTGGACATACTGATCACTAAATTCTTACCCATACATTTTCCTTCCCAGAACTCCAAAGATGACAAAGGCCCCAAGGGAAATTGTTTTCCTCAGAGACTCCTGTGTGGAATAAATCTAATAAAAATATATTTATAAAAGCACGCCTTAGCCTGTGGGGCACATACCTATATCGGGCACATATTTTCATATAACGTACTTTCTTCATTAAATTTAATAAAATTATCTGATCGTAGAATCATTTCCGATTTAACCTGTTTGTATAAAATCATTAATTCAATGTTTGATACCCCTGATTTATTATATGAAATCTCTTTTCATACTCCAGGCAGGTCAGTCACAAGACAGTACCTACCGTATTATTGTAGCAATTCTAAGTCAACAAGTCAATATTTTACTCCTATGCGACGGATTCAACAGCTTGGAAACAAATACTCTGAAGTTGTTGATATCTTTAGTACATCAATTTTATTATATAAGCGCACCTTATTGAAGTTTTTTTCATCACATAAGGGAATAATACTTTGATAAAGCTATTAAAATTGACTAACTCATTGGCAGTATTTTGTCGGCTGAAAGAAAAAAAACTATTTCAGATTTATTATATTTTGTACCTACATACTGTGTGGTTTAAATTCAATACCTAATATTTTTACTTTGTATTTATTTTTGTGCAAGTGTTTTAAACAGTAATTTCCTGCACTATTTATCAGTATAATTTTGTTAATATTATTATATATATATATGTATGTAAAAGTCTAAATAAGCGTAAATAAATAAATAAATAAATATCTGACTCGACGAAAACACGATTGCACCAAAACCATTTGACAACTGCACATGTTTAAAAATGTTCGCGAAGTCATTAAGGTCATTTATATTATTTCAAAATCACTTTCAAGGAATAAAAAATTATTTTAATAAATAAAACACTTATAAGGTATAAAACCACGAGTTTTTATTAATTTATTTACCAACCGGTTTCGCATTGCTCAAGCTATAAAGGTTTTGAAATGTTCAATTAACTCCCGGTAAATGTTAAGGAGGCTAAAAGTCTTGCAGTTTTTTGTGGATTATTCATATTATTGAAGAGTCACTTGCCTAAATGCTGATAGGGCAACTAAACTGTACAGTAATTGGAATTATTCTGTTGTACAATAATAATAAAATAAAATATCTCAGATTTCTTGTATAAACGCTTGTCTCAGTAAAATCCTTCTTCATTTTATCGCATAATGTTTTTTACAGTAACTACACACAGTAGAAAGATACTGAGGAAAGTAATTTCCCTCAGGGCCTAAATCATCTTTGAAGATGTTGTGCGGAGGTTCTTTTTGAGGAGAGGAAGGAATGAACATGAGTCTTGAAGAGACCTATGTTGTGGAAAGGAGGAAACACAGAGGCCCTAATAAATCTTTATAATAGCCTTAAGAAATCAGTTATTTTGAACACACAGCATATTAATTAAAAACTCCACTACCTTAATCAAATAACAGCGTATAAAAAACTAGATACGCAAACAAGCAAAATGGTGTATATACTCCAAAGGCTTTAAGTATTGTTCAATTCGGAAAATTTTTACTTCTAGCGTCACTAATATCTGCAAGATTATTTTGGCGTAATTGAAAAGGGTTTGTTTTACCATAAACTTGAATAATACAACCAAATTGTCTGAATATTCCAAAGTTAATCCAGCTTTGTACGGGATATGTGCAAACTCCCTTGAATTTCTTACGCGTATTGTAAAATCTAAAGCTCCGTAACAGCACCGTGGAGATACGATCAAATAAACTAATATCTTGGCGAGATACTGCGAGTTGGAACGTTTTCCATATTTATAAATTAACTAGCCTGGTACCCGGCATGCGTTGCAAAGCCATTCAAAGAAATAAATTGATTCTCCCTGCGTGTCCTTTCCCGTGCGTCCCCGTTTCCTTCCACCTTCCCCGCCTTTCCCACTCCCTCGTTTCTTTCCTCTCCGCGAACCCCACATCCCCCCTATCTTTCCTCCCTGCCGCTAAAATATATGAAATTTACACATTTTCATTTATACAAATTTCATAACGCCAAAACTTACCATTATATATAGCCTGTTACTCGCTGATAATGAAGATATCCATTAATGAAAGAATTTTTAAAATCGGTTTAGTGGTTTAGGCGTGATTGCGTAACAAACAAACTCGTGCACTTTCACATTTATAATATTAAGTACAGATGAATTATGCAGCAATGGTGAGAGGATCGTTTTATTCGGCGTAACATTTCCAATGTAAGATTACACTGGTCGACATTTATTTTTTTAAGTGCAGTCCCTTAAGCATAGCTATTTTTTTATATGTATTTAGTATCTATAAACACGAAATGAAAAAAATATTATAGGTCAGGTTTTTTTATTATTTAAAAAAGTTTTTTTACATATTCTTCCATAGTACTTACACGGGTATTTACTTAACAAAATTTCAAAACTAATTAAATTTTTTTTTGCTCCTGATTTGCGCTTGTGAGTATCTTGAGAGTCTCTCTGCAGGGCCTAGCAATAGTCTGCTAGCATAGATGGACTCCACTTTCTTTGGTATCGCTTTTCCATAGCCGCAATGTCCTGGTCAAATCGTTCGCCGTGCTCGTCACTGACATCTCCCATATTTTCGGGGAAAAAATTCAAATGAGAGTGAAGGAAGTGTATTCTTAGTGACATGTTACATCCCATATTTTTATAGGCCATGAGCATTTCAGACACAATGCTGATATAGTCTTCACTTTTATGACTTCCAAGAAAGTTCTCGACAACATTCTTGAAGACTGACTAAGCGGCTAGCTCGACTGGTCTCAACACTGTTATAAAATTCGGATCAGTCAAGACCTCCCTTATTTGTGGTCCCACGAATATTCCTTCTTTAATTTTTGCGTCGCTGATCTTAGGAAACTTTTGCTTTAAGTAAATCATGCCATTGGAGTTATATTCGATTCAAACTTAACATTCACCACATATAGATAATATAATTAATAAGGCTTTAAAGATTCATGGCTTCCTTTGTAGAACCCTAACTGATTTTAAGTCCTTGGATTGCATGAAGACACTCTACATTTCATTAGTTAGATGTCAAGTAGAATATAATTCACCTATTTGGTCCCCTTTCTATAAAGTACACTCTAACAAAATAGAACGAGTTCAACACAAATTTTTTAGGTACTTTAATTTCAAACTCAAAATTCCAATAGAAAACATTAATTATTTAAGTTTAATGAATCAACTAAATTTAATTACGCTGTCTGACAGAAGAATCATTTCAGACCTACTTTTATTGTACTGAATTATGAACAACCTAATTGACAGCCCTGCCATCGTTGCTACTATTAAACTTCATGTACCGACAAGGAATACTAGACAAAATATAACATTCTTTTGCAACACATACACAACTAACTATCAATCACACTCACTTACCAATAGGATGCATTATTTAGGCAGCAAGTTTGGTGGTATTGTAGATGTATTTGCTGATTCCCTTTACATTCTAAAATGCAATTTAAACCAACACTTTGTGGAATCCTACAAATTATTGTAACATGGGTATAATATATTTAACGATTTGATTTGTTATTGTAATGTTTATATTATATTTTGTTCTACGTTATTTTTAAATATTAGGTACATTGTTTAAAATATTTCACGGTTTTCCACAAGATTATACAAGTGGTTTTTTTTTCTTTAAAAACTACTTGTATATTCTTAAAAGTTTTTTCACTTTTATAATTTTGGTATAAATTCTATGTATGTGTAATCCTCGATATCTTAAATATTATTTTCTAATCTATGTAAAAGCCCCTACGGGCGTATAACAACAATAAATAAATAAATTTTCATCCTTAGAGAAGCCTTTTACAAAATTTTTCATCAAACCCAATTTAATGTGTAAGGGTGGTAGTAAGATATCTTTAGATTTTACTAAGGGAGCGTGTTGAACATTCTTCGTGCCAGGTTTAAGGTGCTTTCTAGTAGGCCAGTCCTTCTTGGTATAATAATATATATACATATAATAATATACTTTCGAGGCATTTTTACTTTGTTTTCTATCACAATTTACATAAACAAACAAGAAAACATGTGCTCAGATAAAGTGAGGTTACGAAAGTGACAGCAGTAGCTGTCAAAATGACATTCAAGCATAGTGTTGCCATAATATAAAAAAAATCAATGATAACTCACGAATAAATATGAATTAACACACATTTTAGTAAAACTTAATACCCATAAAAACCTGACGTGATAGAAAAAAACTAATCACATATCTGAAATCAGCGTAAAATTTCCTGTCAGATTTGGCTACTTTCGTTAAAGGAACAAAAAATGTATTGACCAGTGTTATTAAAGGGATGCTTTTATATACGAGTATGTCGTACTTTGATCATGCTTGAACAAATGGTTCCCACAAAGTGAATTAAGTTGGATTCAAAACTCCAGTATAACTCTACATTATGGACTCCCTCTTTCCATATTCATTCCGACAAAGTTGAAAAGATTCAACATACGTTCGTAAGGTATATAAACCATAAATTGCATATTCCTGTAGAAAAAAATGATTATAATTACATACTGGATAAAATATCCCTATTGAAACTTTCAGAAAGAAGAATATGTACAGATTTAATACTACTGTATAAAATAATTCGTGACAATATCGACAGCGAGTAATCCAATTACATTCTTTTCACAGACTCGTGTTTTAATTTTGTTGTGTGTATTGTGCAAACACCATTTCATTATGTTGAAAATTTAAAAAAAGCGGGTAATTCACACGTGGTAGAAATGAAATTAGAAAGTCGCTAGATGTCGCTTTCTTTTCTTCTGCCCGTTTCTTTTAAAATGGTTTGAAGATTGGATAATGATTTCACAAAAATATTTTTTTTTTTTGATTTCGCAGGTTTTAAACTTCCGTTCGCTTGATGTCTGTCTCTCTGGCCACTGAGACTTGTCCGATGTCTTGCCTACTGCGCTATATCCGAACCGAGTATTTGTGTGGAACTGAGTTGTGACACATTTCCGTTTCATCGTAATTTCGAATCACTAACTGCGCTGAATAAGTTTCACTTCAAAAACTTATTTCATGTCGAAGACAATTCAATAACCAAAAATAACTTTTGTTTGAACCCATAGAATAAAGTAGAAAACGACGAGTGCATTCCAAACAAATTTAGATGGAAACACAAATTTTATTTTATTTTTACATAGTCCGACATCCTATTTCAATTTCGTAAACAGTTTTGTATTTCAAATTTAAACTTAGACGAGGCGAATATTTGGATCACGAACATACCCACAAGGCACTCATGTTGTTCTACACTTTAACCTTGTAGAATCTAGAGTTGCTGTTCGAACTCGATTTTTTTACAATAGTACCTATAGCTTTTGAGTTCCACTTTGAATACCACTTAAGAACGAGATGTCGAAAATCACCTTTTCAAATCCTAGTTGTATGTCTCTCCACGATCGTTTTCTGAAACCCGGTCCCAATAGTTCATTTTCTAAGAGGAGGGGGGAGGAAGCTCCCAATTTTCGGTTTGTTTTAAAACTTGAGTAAAACTGACAAAAAATAACACAAATAATTAGTAAACATATTGAATTCTACTTATATAAAGTTAATTGGTCATTAGAATAGAAATTATGAACAGAAATATGATCTGAATCAACCAACAATCACAAACAGAAACATTGCCAGCAAATTTTTATTTGGGAGGCTGGAATGGGAACCTTTATTGGATAACTAACACCTCTGCCATACAACCCCAAGTGGTTCGCTACGTTTGGTGATTTAGCAGGGATGCCCGGGTCCATGGGCTGAGGTTTGTCTAGGTCTTGGAGGCGGATGACCTGGACACACTGAACCCCAGATTCCTACCCACCCCTTAAACCCTTTTTCTTCCCAGAACTCTCCTCTCCTTCCTTTCCTTAAAAAAAATTTCCACACAGCCCTGAGGGAAATAAATAGGAGCCTATGAAAAAAAAACAACGGAAAAACTAAATATTTATGGAAAAATGCACAAGAATTGGCCAGTTTACAACTTTTTTTTAACAATAAAAGCAATATTACCAGTTCTATCGCAGCAAGTGAAATATATGTTTTATTAGTAATAATTCCAAATAGAAAATGTATTTAATGTGTAATTAAATGTGTAATTAAATCACCGTTTTACGTTTGGGATGTGTTTTTTTTTTATTAGTAAGGCTAAAAGTATTGAGCAGGTACCCTAAGAAGAAAATTGAAGTAGTAAACAACTAAAGCAGATTTATTATTAATAAAATGCGATTAATTCACCTAATATCCACCATATTTATCATCTCTAACTCAATCAAAATCGGATTTATGTTGTTTGTTTAAGATCAATTAAATGAATGATATCATTGGAGGCAGCTAACACGGCCGACCCATTAACGGGTACAAGTTACGAGCAGCTTTAATATTTCAGTTAGCGTTCCAGAAATTCCAAATTAACTATTAATACCATACGCAGATCTGTACCCGGATTGAGATAATCCGATATCATGTACCCTCTGGGGGACACCGCGATAACAACTTGCTCAAATAACCGGTGGACAACTCTGCCACTGGCTTTTAGCTGGGTTTCAGATACTAACTTGTGAAATTCGTGCTTTTAAAACAATTTTCATGTTGAATATTAATATAAGTTTGAATTTAAATGATCTCTTACTAAATTCCATACATGGATTATAATAAAAATATTAAATTCTTGCCACGTGAATGTTTGCAAATAGGATTTTTTTTATATGAGCTCCACACAGGAGGCCCTGAGAAAAATAATTTTCCTCAGGGCCTATGTCATCTTTGGGGATGCTTTGTGGAGGGTTTTTTTAAGGAAAGGAAGGAGAGGAGAGTTCTGGGAAGGAAAATGGATTAAAGGGTGGGTAGGAATCTAGGGTTCAGTGTGTCCTGGTCATCCGCCTCCAAGACCTAGAAAAACCTCACCCCATAAACCCGGGCACCCCTGCTAAATCACCAAACGTGTAAGTAGGTAGGGTGATTTCAGAATTTTTTCCTCACCATTAGAGCATACACAAATTTTGCGGTTTTTTTATTGGATATTTCCTAGTATACAGGCGGAAGCCGTTTTTATACTGTGAACGTGATTTTTTTTAATTGTTTTTAATTTGTTGAACTTATTGTATTTTTTCAATGCATATTTTTTTAAATACCATTTTATACAGTGTAACGATATTCATCATTTTATGTGAAACACACACTCTGAAATCTCATTTTCTTTCAAATGAATAATTTCTCAATGGACGAATGAAGACACGTACATTTTTTTTGTCAAATAACATATTGATGTAAGCGTGATGAGTAAGATCAAGAAAGGAACGCTCCGATGGTTTGGGCATGTAGAGCGAATGAACGAGGAAAGGAGTGTAAGGAGAATATATGACGCAAATGTGAATGGTAGAAGAAGTCGAGGACGCCCAAGAAAGACATGGCACGACCAAGTGAATCAGATACTTGAGTCGGACCATGTCAAGAGTCAGAATAATAGAAGAGAATGTATGAGACGTTGTATGAATGTAAACGAGGCAAGGAATGTGTGCCAAGACCAGGATGTTTGGCGGTCCGTCCTCTCTGCCTACCCCTGCGGGGAAACGGCGTGATGGTTAGTTAGTTAGTTAGATATTAAGAAATTAAGACACTTCAAAATCGATTGATTTCTAAGACATATCTCTGAACTATTCCCTGTTACCGAGTCGCTTTTCAGAAATGAACAAGTAAATATTTATTAATACACTTTGATTAAAAACATTAACACCCATGGCATATGTATGTTTATTTCCCAAGACTAAAACTTAAATAACTGGAAAATAAAAATAATATTTTTCAATCTAGATGAGAATTTTAAAAACTGCAACGTTGGTAAGATAAGCATTTCATAAAATAATACTTTCAGAATTACCGCGGTGAAGTTTTGCCATTGAGAATAAAAGCTTTTCTTGAAATGGCTAATTTGCGAAGTTAAGTAAATGACCATATTCTAGTAGCAGTGGCGTGCATTGCATTTTGCCCAGGGGTAAGCTTAACTATTTATTCAGTGTCGATTCAAAGTAAATCCTGATTTCACCCACTGAAAATTCTCGGTGACCGGAATAAACACACACCGCAGAAGTTGCCGCCAGTGCACCTGAGGACTTTTGAGACACATCGGTTTTGTGTAAATGGGAAGTTTAAATTCTCACCGAAAACCAGTAAATTTCAAAGGAAAAGCTCAATGTCCAATGGCGTTGGGCAAACATGGTGCACAACTTTGCACAAATAACTGCAAAGTGCAGCGGTGGTCAACAAATCAACGAATTGCACGGTTAATGCCTGGTTAATGATCACTAATTAACAGACTTGCTAACAACAATTAACAGACTTGCTAACAACAACTAGATTCAGTCCACAGAGTCCGCAGTCAACTATAATATATATACAAGGGATGATGCGGCAGCGGGAGACGGATCAATGAAAGATGGTAGCAATTGGTAGAAATCAGGATCTTGATTGATGCCATGTAGTGGTCAGTAGAGTAGACAGTACAGTACAATGGTAAGTCGATCAGTGAGTCGGAGACGAGACGGTGATGGTGAAGACCACGGGTCTTCAATTCACCATCGAGTTTCTCGATACCGTGGTTGTGGGAGATGACAGATGACCTGCTTCTCCAGGCCGTCGCTCGTGGCAGAGGAGATGAATGGTCGCCACGCTGCAAGGCTTTTGAAGAGAACGGGTACGTATTAAATGTGGGTGTTAGTGGTTTTTGTGATGCAATACGAGAGAAAAAATCGTTGACTCTCATTTCCAAACGGAAAAAGAAGTGACACGAACAAATCACTTTTATCGCAATAGTAGGTATGTGGTCAAATGATATTTTTTTAATTTCAAAAACTGTTTAAAGGCATCCATAGACACAATAATGAATCACACCATAAAAACAAGTAGCTACTTCCAGAAATGGCGTAGTTATTTGTCAGGAAAGCGAAAAAACTTTTAATTTTTTATCGCACTTAACGTCCCGAAATTTGGGGTTAAGATCACGCTTACTCTAATTACAATAATATTAATGTTTTGACAAGAATTAAAACCACAAAGTTTGGAATAATAGGCCTAAAAAACAGCATTAAAAAACTCTGTTCCAAAAGATTAATTTATTTATGAATTGGTGGAGTCGCTGACCTTTAAATAAGTTGCTTGCCATAAAAAGATCGTATAGCACCACATTCATATCAAAATCATTTGAAACACTTTGAGTTACTACGTCCCTTCAGATCGGTACAATTACAAAGTAGATGCCGTATAATGAGTATGAATAAACAAAGACAGGGACCCCTTTATGGAATAGATTGACCTCATTGGGATTTTGATTCCAAAATACTCGCCATACTCGAATTGTATTTTCTGATAAACATTTCCATTAAAACGCCCTATACTCGTACAACAATCTTCTTTCCACTCATTTATTTGAGTCTTAGCTGGCTCTAGCGCAACCTGAAAACATCAGAACTGATTTGGGCATCTCAGGACTCTTGTTGGTATTTTTAACTCATGTTGGTATTCCGAAAATTTCACCCTCTTCTTCCACTCTCAAAAGGCGAAACTCTCCTTTTTAATATTAACGATGTGGTTCCAACTATAAATAAACAATGTTGGTGCCGCCAAAGCAATCGTCTAATAATGAATGTAGTTGCCGCTGAAAAAAATTTTCTCATATAAAGATTTTCATTCCAGACTAAATATTATAACATCAATAATAACATCAATATAACATCAATAAAGTATTTTCTACGTTGAAAAGTATCGATGATACATTACAGATAAATATTTCTAAAATATATAGGCTTGGCGTAAGAAAAACTGACAAGATCAGGCCCTTAAAAGTAGAACTGCAAGATTCATACCAAGCTAAGCAAATAATCATAAATAAATATAAACTGAAGAACGGCATCAAAGTTAAACAAGATCTCACGGAGCTGCAAAGGAAACAAATGACGGATGTTTGGAAAGATTTTGAAATGAGAAAAGCGGATGGGGAAACAAACATAACAATTAAGTACATAAACTCTGTTCCAAAAATAATAAAAAATGTGCCAAAAAACTTAAACAGCACCTAAAATTGTTTGGGTATTACCAAAATGTTCGCGGAATGAGAACCAAATTACAACATCTCAAAATAACTTCTCCCACAATCCCACATGATATATTGTTATTAACAGAAACATGGTTAAATGAGGACATCAATTCATCGGAATTAGGCCTTAACCAATATAACATTTACCGTCTTGACCGTGACCCCATTACGAGCAACAAATCAAAAGGAGGAGGTGTAATGGTGTGCATATCCAAAAACATTTCATCTAGAAAATTGCCAGTTAAACACAAAAACGTTGAACACATCTTTGTAATGCTAAATATTTCATCAACAAAAATCATTATAGCCTGTACTTATATTCCACCAATGTCAGATCTGCAAATATACAAGAACCACATCGAGGATGTAGAAACACTAAAATATAAATATCCTAAAGCCAAATTTATAATTGTAGGCGATTACAATCTTCCGAAAATTGACTGGTCTTTCGATAAGAACAATGAAGTGATTATTAACGAAACAGAAGTGCAGTGTGCCAAATCAAAGGAAATGCTCGATATGTCTTTTTTCCTAGGACTTAAACAGTTAAATAAAGTGCATAATTCTTATAACCGAATGCTTGACCTAGTATTTTCTAGTGACTTAAGGACAGTGGTAGAAAAATCGGATGAATTGTTATTACCTTTAGACCAACACCATCCAGCGTTAGATATTATTATTACAAATGTGTCTAGAAAATTGGAGAAATTAAAAACTTCATCGTACAATTTTAATAAATCTGACTACACAAATATTATTAATTATCTTGACCATATAGACTGGTCATTTCTAGAAGATGAAAACAATATTGAAAATCAAGTCCAACAGTTTTATTCAATCCTAAACACTTCAAAAGAACGTCATGTTCCAAAAGTTAATTTTAATGCATCCTTTTACCCCACATGGTTTTCAAAAGAATTAAAAGAATTAATTTATACTAAAAAACAAACTCACCGAATATATAAGCAATCTAGAAACGTAGATGATTATATAACGTTTACTAACTTAAGAAGGCAGTGCAAAGAATTGTCCAAAAAATGTTATAATGATTATATTAGTTTAATAGAAATGGAGGTTCATGATAATGTAAAAAAATTGTGGAACTTTTCTAATGCTCAGCGAAAAAATTACTGTAGTTTACCAAATATTATGCATCTGAATAACAATTGTGCGGACAGTACCGAAGGCATTGTCAATCTTTTTGCAGATTTATTCAAAGGTGTTTATGATGATAGTATTCCTGATAATGAAATCCCAAACGATATATCACTTGAAGAATCACTTAACCTAAACCATTGTTTTATTGAAATAAACGCTATAGAAAAGGCTATAAAAGCATTAGATACTAATAAATCCGCTGGACCGGATGGTTTCCCTCCAACATATTTAAAATCTTGTGTTCGCAGTTTGACTTATCCACTATTTTAACTATTTAATAAGTCTTTGTCGTCAGGGTGTTTTCCAAATCAGTGGAAAAAAAGCTATCTTACGCCTATTCATAAAAAGGGAGATAAAAGCGATGTATCTAACTACAGACCAATATGTATATTGTCCGCTATTCCCAAACTATTTGAATTGTTAGTCCTAGATGTCATTATTAAACAAATTAATAATATTATTGTACCCAACCAGCATGGCTTTATCACAGGTAAATCCACTCTAAGTAACTTGATCATATACGAAAATTACATAACTGATTCTCTTGCCTTGAAGCATCAGGTGGATTCAATTTATACTGATTTTTCCAAAGCCTTTGACAAAGTAAGGCGACATATCCTTGTACAAAAATTAAGTATGTTGGGCATCAAGGGTAATCTATTAAGTTGGATTGATAGTTATCTTAGTAAAAGAGAGCTAGGTGTGAAAATAAAATCTGTGGAATCTTACGTTTTCGAAGCCACAAGTGGGGTTCCTCAGGGGTCTCACCTGGGACCAATTCTTTTTTTGTTATTTCTTAATGATATTGTTAGCATATTTAAAGATGTGGAAGTTCTTCTCTTCGCAGATGACTTGAAAATATATAAAACAATACGTAGTTTAGACGATTGTTATACTTTGCAACTTAATTTAAATAAACTATATCGTTGGTGCATCATAAACTCTCTGTTTCTTAATATTAAAAAATGTCAGGTCATTCGTTTTTGTAAAATACGAAATCATATAATTTATGTATATTCGCTAAATAACGTAAAATTGACAGCTGTCACTCAAATCAGGGACTTGGGTGTTATATTTGATGAACAGTTAACATTCAATCCGCATGTACATGAAATCACAAATAAAGCCTTAAAAATGCTTGGTTTTATATGTAGAACCGCATGCGACTTCAAGTCATTAGAATGTTTGAAAACACTGTACACATCTTTAGTAAGAAGTCAAGTAGAGTATAATTCGCCTATTTGGTCCCCCTTTTATAAAATACATTCCAACAATATTGAAAGGGTACAACACAAATTTCTACGATTTATTAACTTTAAACTAAATATTCCAATCCAAAATATAAATTATATCCAGCTGATGCACCAACTAAATTTGATTACGCTGTCAGATAGGCGAATTATCTCCGACTTTGTTCTACTAAATAAAATTATTAATTATAGAATCGACAGCCCTGAAATTCTGGCCACAATAAAATTATTTGTACCTTCCAAAAATACGAGACAAAATTCCACGTTTTTCTGTGACAATTTCAAAACAAATTATCAAGCGCACATATCCCTAAATCGAATACAAAATTTTGGTAATAAATTTGGTAATGTCGTTGATATATTTAGAGATTCCGTAGCAGTGCTTAAACGAAATCTACATAAACACTTTGCTGAAATGTATGACTTCACCATTCCATAGTGAAAAACCCTTTTTAGCTTCTATCTATTTCACTCTTTTCTTTTAGACTTTTTAACTTTAATATATATATGTAACTTTACAAATTAATATTGTAATTTAATTTATATTTCGATTATGCTTAAGTCCCTACTAATGCTGATTAATTTCAATCCCGTTATTTTTGTTTGTAAGTACAAAAAAAAAAACTGTTCTCCATAATGGTATTCTATATTATTTGTAAAACATTTATGTAGGTACTACACATATAATAATTATTTTATTCATATATGTACTTAAACTTTTATATGCCATATAGTTAATGTAATAATACTTATAACAATGAATGTAAAAGCCCAATGGGCGTTTAAATAAATAAATAAATAAATAATATAGTGAATACAAATCTCATACAGGCAATTGCGTCTCTGTACGAGGGAAGCGTTGCATGTGTTAGGGTGAACGGTGATTTTACGGGGTGGTTTGACATCACAAAAGGTGTTAAGCAATGCTGCGTAATGTCACCATGGTTATTCAATCTATACATGGATAATTGTATGCAAGAATTGAAAGATCGGGATTGGGCGCGAAATTGAATAGTCTGAAAGTATGTTGCCTGTTATATGCTGATGATGCGGTTCTGATTTCTAACTTTATGGAAGATCTACAGTCTCTAGTATCTAGGATGAACGAAGTATGTATGAAGAATGAGTTAATGATGAATGTAAGCAAATCTAAAGTCATGGTGTTTGAAAGAGAGAGTACGAAAACAGTGTGCGACATAGTTGTGAATGATGAATACTTGGAGCAGGTGGATGAGTTTGTTTATCTGGGTAGTATGTTTACGAGAGATGGGAAGGCTGATAGAGATATTGAAAGAAGGGTAAATGCCGGTAACTCCATTAATGGAGGACTGAATGCCGTTGGCGCTAATAAAAAACTGTCAACAAAAGCGAAGCTAGCAGTCCACAATGGAGTCCTGGTACCTACCCTGATGTATGGCAGTGAGGCATGGAACTGGAAGAGGAAGGATGAAAGTAAACTGAATGCTATTGAAATGAGATCCCTGAGACGTATGTGTCGTAAAACCATGTATGATCGTGTTAGAAATGTGGATATCCGCAAAGAATGTAAGGCTGATGTAAGTATAATGAGCAAAATTAAGAAAGGGACCCTCAGATGGTTTGGGCACGTAGAGCGAATGAGCGAAGAAAGTAGTGTAAAAAGAATATATGATGCAAATGTGAATGGTAGAAGAAGTCGGGGACGCCCGAGGAAGACATGGCACGATCAAGTGAATCAGATACTTGAGACGGGCCATGTCAAAAGTCAGAATAATAGAAGAGTATGTATGAGACGATGTATGAATGTGAGTGAGGCAAAGAGTGTGTGCCAAGACCGAGTTGTTTGGCGGTCCGTCCTCTCTGCCTACCCCTGCGGGGAAACGGCGTGATGGTTAGTTAGTTAGTTAGTTTTGTTTTGTTTTGTTTTAGTTAGTTAGTTAGGCATCATTTTTAAGATTACGGTTGCCGCTGTAAATTCTTTTGTTACGTTCCGGTTCCGCTTCGAGATGGTAGCCATATCGGATGCTGTCTTTTTATCCCACCAGAGTTGGGATTAGTTACCGATCTGAAAAACTAATTATTATCGGGACGGTGACATTTCCTTTAACAAATTGCATAATTCCTAATTTTGAATAAAACAATTATTACATAAAATAGTCATAGTTTCTAATACAGTTCATCAAATAAGAGTAGAAAACATAGGAGGGCGCCACTGTTCAAATGGCAATACTAAAAATATAATCACGGTGGTAATCTTAAGTTGTGTAACCTACATTTTTATTAAAATTTAAAAAGGCATAAAAGTGAAAAAAAAAATTTTTTTTCATGCACTGATCTCAAAATTAGAATTGCACACAGGTTTATTATTATTATATCTTTGTAATTTTGTGTTAATGAAGAATAACGATATTGTAATAAAGTATAAAAGCACACTTTAGAAATTGCTCACATTTATTTAATATTAGCTTAAGTACCTAGTAGCGTTGTCCAGGCTTTATATCATGTCTCTAATATTAGATATGAATATATTTAACTCATCTAAAAGTAGTGTAACTAAACTCACCAATAATGATTCTTCATTTTTACCTACTGTTAATTTCAAATTTATGTTAAACTAGCTGGTTACCGGCTTGCGTTGCTATGAAATTTAATAAAGAAAAAATTCTCTCTGCGTGTCCTTTCCCATTTTTCCTGTTCCCCTTCTGCCTCCGCTTCCTCACCCGCGTCCCCTTCCCCTCTCGCGTTACCACTCTGCCTCCTCCACTTTCACTCTCCCCACTCCACTCCCCCCTACCGAGTTTCCCCCCCCCCCCCCTCCCGTAAACCCCCTACCCGAATTACCCTCCCTCCTTTCTCTACATTCAGTCCCTGTACATTAAGTTTTCAAAGAGCTCGCGTGTTTTCTTTTTTTATACAAATGTCATAAAACCAGAGCTCACCAGTATTTTTATACAAACCTTGTCCTGACAATAACGAACACAACAAAAAAGAATTATCCAATTTGGTGCAGTCGTTCGGAAGTTATGCGCGTACATACATTTCGGCGATTCATTTTTATATATTTAGATTAAATGAAAGCCAATCATTTTGTAAAACACGATTAAATCAAATTTATGACAATAAGTAGGTAACTTAACAACAGTACTTCTGTGATTTAATATTTTTTTTTAGGAAAAAAATGTCTTTTTAAATGTGTAGACAGTGTTCTGTGTTTTCAGTGTCATTGCACTTTAAAATAATATTTGACAGGTATATTGGTGTTGCCAGCCTACAAATTTTGTAGTTCCATTTTTTTATATTTTCTACTCTTATTTGATAACAATCTAGGTATTTAAATAACTACTCACAAATCTTACGATTTCAGATGAAATTTTGAATTTAAGTAAAAAATAAGAAAAAATTAGAAACGTCATTTTTTGGACGCGATTTCTACTGTTCACCGAACCACAAGTATTTTTAATTTTCCACATTATTTGATGAGTTCTGCAATATTCAGTAACTGTAGAGATTTCACAACTCTTATTCCACCTGTTTCAATCCAATCGGGATCTTAGTGCTGTACTAGCTGAAAAAAACTCTGGAGTTTCTCGAAGTCATAGAAATATATTAAACATTATCACTTTCGCAAAACGGTGCACCTGAGCAGAAGGATTCCTTTACAAAAAACGTCTGACAGATTTCTTATAAATCTCTCTGAGTGCTTTGAATGAAAAGCAAGACTTTCTATAGATACGAGATTGTCAAACTGAGATTTAAACTCCACACTGTATATAAAATATTAGAAAGGGAGCAAGGTAGATCCACGAAATGCGATAATATAATTATGATATCTTTTCTTCAGCTTTTTAAATGTTTAAACTGTAATAGTCAACACTGCTTTTGATAAATTCAGGGAAAAATTAGTTAAATAGGGTATTTTCTTAATTTTATTATATTTAAGGGAGAATAGCTGAAGTAATTTAGGAATAGACTCGTATCATCATTACATAGTATAAAATGAAGTCGCTCAAAATGTATGTGCGCGTAGATCTTTTAAGCTACGTAACGGATTTTCATGCGGTTTTCACAAATAGATAGAGTGATTTGAGAGGAAGCTGAATATGTATAATACATGTTTATTATAGTAGAGAAAAGCCGAGAAATTCAAATATTCAATTCAGGCAGCGGGCAGCTGGCAAGCGGGTGGTGTGGATTTTATAAAGGTTGGTTGTGTTTCGTTGTAATGGCGTTGTGTTTCGTTAGCCACAGCAAAGTGTGGCCGGGTCTGCTAGAAAACTATAAAACATAGGAATAACTAGACACAACCGAAAATATGTCATTTTTAAATCAAATTTCAGACATATCGACTCTTTCAACAAGAAATATAAATTGATTTTGAAAGAATGTTATTTTATCTAATAAAGTTAAGTTTTTAATTTTGAAAAATATGTTCATTTTTATTATAATAAGGTTATACTGTTAGTCGTTGGCATATTTGTTAATTTTTAAACGACTTCAAAAAGGAGGAGAACTTTTTCTGGGTGAACCGATATTGATGATTCTTTTTTTATTTGAAAGCTGGTGTTTCCCGTGTGGTCCCATTTTAATTTGGTCCAGATCCGACAATAGCAACCATGAGAAAACCATATGAGTCTAAAATTTGCATTCAGTATGTGCGCGACAAATGGATGAATAACTCAATATCACGCGCACCGATTTCGATGATTCTTTTTTTATTGGGAAGGATGTAATTCAAGGGTAATTTGATGAGAGTTTGGTTAGGTTCTGATTATCGTATCGATGACAAATTAACGAAACTCGGCCGAATCTCTTAATTTGACCTTAACGTCGCTATGGTCAAATTATGTCTGTCTCATATGAGCAGCACGTTAAGTAGGTTTACCCATATTCAGACAAATTAGCTAGTGTACTTCAGATTCACTAAAAATCAAAAAATAAACAAAAATTTTAACAAAACAAAAAAACGACTTCAAAAAATGCACTAAAAAGTAAAAAAATAATTTCGTATTCTTCTACAACTTCATAATCAACTTACTTTTTCTAATCATCAATATGTAGGTACGATTGTTATTTTTGGAGTCGGTGTCAGCAAAGGTACCCGGCCGGGCGGGTTCACTTGATAGCTCCCCGCGCCGCCGCGGCCCCGCTCTCGCCTCTCGCCTCGTCAAGTCGCGCGTGCGACACAAGCACATCTCACCTATAACTATGTATGTAGTTACAAACTTACCTTGGCTGACACCGACTCCAAAAATAACAATCGTACCTACTTATTGATGAGTAGAAAAAGTAAATTGATTATTAAGTTGTAGAAGAATACGAATTTATTTTTTTACTTTTTAGTGCATTTTTTGAAGTCGTTTTTTTGTTTTGTTAATTTTGTGTTTATTAGAGCGATGCTCGTGTTAAAAAGGCGGAGAAACGTACGTAAATAACAATTTAATAATTTTTTTAAGAACGAATGAGAAAATTATGACAGATAATAAATGAGAACAGAAAAAAAGGAGAGGTGATAAAAATAGAAGAGAGGAAAAAAAAGAAAAATGATATCTATTATAATTGAGACGTTTTATATTGTATTATTAGACGTAATGATTGTAATAAGCCATTTTTATAGAGTCAAAAATATTTGGTCTACTGTTAGAAAAAAAAATAGTTAAGCTCTTATTTTTAATGTTTTAAATTTTATTTTGTAATATACAGAATAAGGGTTATATTTACACTTATATATTTTACAAAATATTATATTTAAGGTCATCATTGGGGGGGTTGGAGCGGTAACTAGGGTTGCCAGATACGGGCTTATCTTTTCCTGGACATTTCTACTACTACTGAAAAATAACGAGATTCTTTTAAATCAGATCTCAACTTTGGGGGCATTCAAGTATTAGGTAACGTAATTTTTGACGCCACCTCCCCCAGCGTAACGCGCCGTAACGTTCTCCTGTTCCCCCCCCCAATAAACGTTACATACCACCCAAGTGACACTTTTTACCTAAACGACACAATTATGTTGCGGAACGTACTAAAACGTCGCTTAAATATATTTTTTCTTGATTTAATCGCGTTTGCGGTAATAAATAATACGGGAGATTTCTAACTCGCGAGACAGGCGTATATTGTTTAATTTGTTTATTCATATTGATATCTGCAAAAAAATGGAATTTATTATCATTTTTATCGGCCTCGTATTCCTTCCGGATTTCCACAATTTAACACTATCTTACCTACAATATACCTACATGGTTTTACAACACATATTTTATTTAAACAAAATGTTGCATTGTAGAACACACATTTCAAATCATATGATCATGCAATAAAATTAATCAATAAATAATCTGGGAAGGTCACGTTTCATAATGTTGGATTTAATTCAAGTAAAATCATTTTAAAAAATCCGTGCACTGGTTTCGTGGCAAAAATACTTCAGTTTGTCTATTTATTTACGGTCTAACAATCTAATTTATTTCAGTTTTTTTTACACACTTAGACATTATTGAAAAATTATAAATACTAAAGATCTTACTTATAATAATTTTTAAAGGGAAAATTATTTCCATTCTATATTAGAAAACCGTATTTCTTTAATTTAAATATCTTAGGGTTAATCTTGAGAATTCAAGTCAGATTTCAGTAATTTTCAAGGATCTCCGCTTTTTAGTTAACATGCAATTGTCAATCTTGTAATTACAGTATCACGACGCTAGTCCTGATATTTATTTATTTATTTATTTATTTATTCTTAGTACATTTACATTACAAAGGTATAATATATTGTCCTCCACACTAGGAGTTCACCTGTGTTGTAGAGGACATTTATCAGTTGTAAATTATGAATTATAAATTGTGAATAGTAAAACAAAAGAGTGTTAATTGCTAATACAAAAAGAGAAACAATAAACATCAAAATATAAAATCGACTTCAATTCGACAAAAATTATAAATTAAAAGTTAAAAAGATTATAGCCAGTTTCTTATGTTTTTTTTTTGTATTCAATAATGTTAGTTGTTTTGTATTGTGTAGGAAGTAAAGGATGTGTAGGATATAAAATCAACACTACTAAATTAAAAATGTGCGTAATGAAACACATGTCATAATATTTATAATAGTTAATTGCCTGCGCTTGACGGCAAATGGTCGATTTTCAAACATGAAACGCCTGTCAAAATAGGCCACTTGCATCAAATTTTTTTAAATTTTTTTCCGATTTAGGCAAATATTCTAAGACATTCTGTATTTTTTTTTTTTTTTAATCGTATTTTTGAAACCCTGGGGATTTTTTGAAAATTTCAATCCGATAAATCAGACCATTTTTTATAAACCGGAAAGACGGGACATAATTTTAT
This sequence comes from Limnephilus marmoratus, assembly GCA_917880885.1. Classification (NCBI taxonomy): domain Eukaryota; kingdom Metazoa; phylum Arthropoda; class Insecta; order Trichoptera; family Limnephilidae; genus Limnephilus; species Limnephilus marmoratus. The sequence continues at coordinate 17,326,208 of OU862921.1, read as the reverse complement.
AGGTGTGAAAAAACGATAATTACATAGCCGAAAATCATGTTTAAAAAAAAAGAACATTTTCCACACGAATGGCACAGGAGAATAACGAGGCATACCAAAAATATTACATCTCATAAATATTTTTTGAATGAACAGCGTCTATATTACTAAATTCAATGTAATATACTTGTACTTGTAAATTATAATAATAATACGAATATTATAAAATTTAATTTTGTTAAAATCAGCACCATAATCATTATACCTCTAAAACACGTACCGACATCATCTGCACGTTCTGAAGAGAACCCCGTAGATCATTAAAAGTACGGGGTTCTCTTCAGAGCATCTGTCAAAAAGTGAAACCAAATGATAAGTTCGCAGAGAACAAACAATAAATCTAGTGAACGAATTCAAAAATTCGCCTGAAATCAAAGTGATGCCATTTAAAAAAATAAATCAGTGTGGAATTTTAAAAAAATAATAGGAACATTTTCGGAGACGGGACATTTTCATGTAGTGACGTCAAAAGCCTAAATAATGGATTTATTTATTTAAAAATAACAAAAACTGTACATTTCTAAACAATTTTACTAACATTTTCTTAATCTTAGTAAAAAGATCTATCCACATGATTTTTTCCAAGTCGTTATGAAATCCATGCAAGTGGCCTATTGGAAATATTTATTTAACTTCCATATTAACATGTTACAAAATAAATTGAAATTCAAAATAAATTCGTTCAAACAACGTTCAAACACGAGTAACCATTGTAATATATAATTTTGGCCTTCCAAGGACATTTTTAAACTATGGCTTTTCAAACTAAGCAAAGTAAAGATTTAATTAGAATTAATTAACTTAACCACTGACTTAACTTAATTAAACATAAATGTAGGAAAAAAATTAAAAGCTAATATTACTATCAGATGAATTTAAATTAAATTTGTTTTATGTGAAACATGGAAAATAAAGTTAAAAATAAATAAAAAAAAAATTTACATTAACTTTACACAGGAAGAAAATAATTTCCCTTAGGGCCTATATCATCTTTGAAGATACCGTGTGGAGGGTCTTTTTGAGGAGAGGAAGGAGTAACATGGGTTTTGAAGAGACCCATGTTACTCCTTCGTACTTATTCTGTTACGTATTCGTAGAAAGTATGCAATAAAAATTAAATAATGAAGTCAGTAATAAAAAAGGGCAATATATATGTAATTATTGGTGCGGTTTTGCATAAAACGTATTCTACGCAAATGTTTTATTATTTTATGATTTTTTTGTAATATCCTTTTTTCTGTTCTTTAATTCAAATGTTTGTTAATTTATGAAATAATATTTTTTGTTCCCAATTTTTTTTAAACGAGGGTAGGTTTGTTATATGCTTTTATTGCACTTATTTGTGGTGTTTTTGTCCAAAACTTGTGCTTAATTTTAAATGGTTTAAATAGTAAGGATTCGTAATCGGATGTCTTTTTCGTGTAAAGATCATTTACATTTGTCTATATTAAGAAATAATTGATTGTTTTTGCATTATTCATTAATCCTGTTTAGATCTTTTTCTTACTTATTGCAATCATCCATAGAGCTTTCATAGATATATAATTTTATAACTTCATATTTCGTATCTGGTTATTGTTTTCCATTGAAACTTCAAAGACAAATATACAACATAAATAGAACAATCATTACCGAAGGAATTATCAAGATAACTTTCCTTAGTAATTTATATCAAGGCCCTTCTAATTTGCGTCTGTTTGCTCGTTTAGCAGATATGATAATATGCTTATCCAAAATTATTATGTTTAAATCGTAAAGCACTTAAATTTCAGTCAATACTACCCTGAAAACCTTTCCCCATTAATCCCCCCTAATGAACAAGTAAAATGAATCCCAGTCCAGGGATAGTACACTCTGTTAGTCTAGACTCTAGACAAAGAGGACATCTCCTTCAAAGAAATTTCACGTTCGCAAAAAGTGTCAAAATTAATTAGAGAACGCTGATGACATCAGCATAGGTTGGTAAAATTCCGCCCGGCAAAATGCAAGTCCTTGGTTCGATTCCCAGATGTGACCGTATCTTTTTTCTGTTTTCAGATTTTTGATTGTTTTTCGCTAATATTGTCTTCATTTAATTAAAATATTACAATTTGAGGTTTTACTCATTTAGGTAAAATTAAAAATAAAAATATTCATCCAAGACTTGCAGAAAAGCGTAGGTTCTGAGTTCAAGTCCCAGACGTGACCGTAGCTTTTTCCGATTTTTTAGTTGTAAGATTTTTGATTGAGTTCATATTGTCTTCGCTTATATTGACTTCATCAATTAAAATTTAAAAAAAATGGATCAACTATTGTGAATTCTGAACATATAGGGGTGACGGAAGTGTGAATTCATCCTTCCCACTGCGGTGCAAGCGATGAGCCGAAAGAGTCTCGAAAGAAGAGACAAAGTAAACATAAGTGTTTGTTTTTATCGAAAACAATAATTTTATTGGAGATCTAAAATATGTGGATACTCCGCTTTGTCAAAACTTTATTTTTTTAATAAGTATATGTATATTTATTTTATATAAAACTTATCACGTTTCGACTTTTTATTTTATTTATTTTTAGACTCTTGACTCACAGTCCGGAGGTCGCGGGTTCAAACCCGGCATGCGCAAATAAATTTTATTTGATTAATTTGTGTTATTTCACAATTAATTCATTAAAAATAATATATAGTATATTTGCGGCATGTTCTAGAGTGGAAGATACTATCAGTATCGCCCTGGTGTAAGACCACCATTCAGAATTGAAACGTTGCTTGAAAATGGCTTTAGCCGTGTTTGGTGACCAGATCTGAATAGCCAGGTACTTCCCAACCTTCCTCTTCCCCACCTCCTTCCCCTCCTCACTACCTTCAGCCTCACAACATACCCCAATTGGGGATGCCATAGTCTCACTGGCTCCAGACGGGAGCAGTTGAGATTCTTGTGCGGTTATTCACTGTAAAAAAAAAAATTAAATAGAGATGGTTTTACACGTTTAATCAAGTTTTCTTATTATTCATCACGTCTAACAGTTATTGAATTTGCATTTAAAGATTATAATAAAATATTAACTCCGAGTGTTATTCACTTGAAACCGTCTCACGAAAAAAAAAAAGTTTTGTGGAAATTTTTCTTTGTGAAAATGCTCCTACAATAATAAGATTCTAAATACCATAAAATCGAGACAATTTCGGTGAGTTCCTAACAAATCCCATTAGAATCGGCTGGCACTTCGATGATGACAAATTTCTGTTTTTTTTTTTTTTTTTTTTAATTCAAAAGGTTTTTGTTGCCTGATTTAGTCCGCGAGCGTCCAAAGCTATGGTGAAGATACGATTACTCCGTATTTACGTATGTCTGTGGCGACGTGTGTTTCAAAATTAATGAAAATTCATGGTTTGGGTTGGTATGTTTTCGCTTAATCACCGCAGCACTCGAGAACTCTAACAACTGTAGAAGATGTAAAACAGTGATAAAAGCATGCTACCGAAACAGTATTTACATATTATTATATTGTATTCTAAGAGCATTGAGTTTTATTCGCGGGTTATTATTATATTCGGCTATATGATGATGGTGAAACTGCGACAGTGGAGTATGTGACATTACTATTAACGCCTGTTCAGATTGAACATATAAATATAAAAGATCATAGCACGCCAAATATCGCTCTCCATACAATCCCTTCATACCGTTCACACCTCAGCGCTTTATGCGCACATCAATCATAGACAATGCACGTCTTACGCCATAACCGCTCTTGAGGCGATATGCCAACAGTTAAGCGCCCTCGACTCCGACGAAAACAGGAGAGGTGGTCATTTTAATTACGGAGCTGCCTAGACCGGTGGATGACAGATGTCAAGTTGATAGATTCAGTACAAAAAATGCGCACTCCGTGGCCGCTCGCTAATTCATCTGACGCTCTCTCCTGCAGTAGGAAGAAATATTTGATCTGCGTCGTGTGAACGGCACGAAACATAATCGCTCGCGGTTCAACAGATACCTGCTCGCGGTTATATTCGATATCTGAGCGACACTTTATGATGCCTTATACACATCGCTAGTTGTTATCTATGATCGTAATATCTATGGTCTACAATATGTCTAATGTCAAAGTCGTGATTAAATCAGTAAACAGTGTTTCCATTAAAGATATTGAAATATAATAGCATATCTCTTTTGTATTTGGATATCTTTGGTTTCCATTAAGTCAACCAGGTCAAATACCAAATTTCACAGAATAGGCCCAGATCTTTATTATCCAAACAAATAAAATACAATTTAACGTAAAATCGCAATTCGTAGCTACAATCACATTAATTATTTTAATAAAAATAATATAATAAATCTGCAGTACCAAAGAGCAACATTCAGATTTAGTTTTAGTCGTACTTGGTGACCAGACCGAAGTATCCGGGTACTTCCCCACCTTCCTCCTTCCCATTTCCACTTCCCTTCCACCTTTGGCCTCATAACACATCACAATGTTTATTTAGTATGCTTGCGGTAAAACAACACACAAATTGGCAGTACCAACAAGCAATTAAAACCTTGCAAATTGTCGTTGCTCGATGACACTGACTTGATCACTATTCTATTTATAATTTACGTAAATGATATTATCAAAACTATTAAACATTGCAAAATTAGACTATTTGCAGACGATACCTTAATCTATATTTCGTGTGAAGATTACGTAGAAGCAATTAACAAAATAAACGAAGACCTACAAAATATAGCAAAATGGCTGAAATTAAACAAGTTTAACTGAACGTAAACAAAACAAAATATATGGAAATAGGCAATAAAACACGTAACACAGGGTTAAATTTGACAATTAATGGTGAAAAAATTGAAAAAGTAAATCAAATCAAATACCTGGGTGTAATATTCGTCTCCAAACTGACTTTCACAGCAAACTTTGAATATGTGCTAAAAAAGGTATCAAAAAAGGTAAATTTTCTTAGAAGATTAAGACGTAAATTAAATAGAAACACTACGGAGCTCATTTATAAAACTATCGTTGCTCCACATTTGGACTACTGCTCTACAATGTTATATTTGGCCAATGAAGGAAATTTGAACAAACTAGAAGTTATACAAAACAAAGCTATGAGATGTATACTGGGGAAAGGCAAATACGCAAGGATTAATCAAATGAGAGGGAAGCTAAATTGGATTCCAATTAAAAACAGACTACTATTTAATGTGTTAATTTTTGTGCATAAAATTATGAAAAACCAAATGCCAAAATACTTTAAGGATGAAATTGTTCTAAATAGAGACATTCATAATTACGAAACAAGAAATATAAACAAAGTTCGATTGCCACAAATGAAGAAATCAAAATCACAGAACTGCCTAATGTACAGAGGACTAAAGATGTATGATGAAATGCCTGAAAGTATGAAGAATGAAGAAAGAATGAATGTATTTAAAAAGAAATGTTATGCTTATTGTAAAAATATTTAAATTTATCAAATGAAATGTTACATTGTGCTTATTAGTTTATACTCATGTAGTATAAACTAACTCAATAAAAAAAAAAAAAAAAATAATAAAAAAAAAATCACGTGACATTTCAAAATTCATCGCACCCGAGGCCTATTCGGCCTTGGCAGTTGCTGTATAACAATTCGATCACGAGAAATGTTTTCTTCATTGAGTTAGGTAGTTTATTAACAAGAAATTACTTGTTTTACTAGTATTTTTAAATCTGTTACGTGTGTGTATTTTAAATAATAATAAAAAAATACAAGTGTGCAGTTAATACGTAGTAGAAGTGAAACATTTAAAAAACTAAGGAAGAAAAGGAGTGGGGAGGCTACGAAGCACTACACAAAGAGGAGACCATTTTTTCTATCTCTAATCTCGCAGGCTAAATCCTGACATGTAGTTTGTCTCTTTTTAGTGTCGCTTTTTCGTTTCATCAAGTTTCAAATCACAACGGTGCTACTTAAATTTTCACTTAAAAAAACTAAATTTGGTGATAGTAAAAATCATTTAATGATAAAAATATTCGCCGAAACGTCAACAATTTTTTAACAAAATATCTTCTTTAGTTCTTCCGTCATTACACAGTGGGTAACGGGCAACAAGGAACGCCTGTGTGGGGTTAACGAGTCGGAATTACCCAATGCCGCATTTACAAGTAGCAGCGAATACCGCGCAATCCCGCGCATCCCGCACCCGGATCATTTCAATTACACTTTATTGGCTCTAACTAAATACTCGTTCCCATACTTCCTCCGCCATCCGCCTCGTGTGGAGTGAAACCGGCGAATGGAGTGTAATAAGATTTCATGGAAAAAATTGCCATTAAATACATCTAGGTATCTTTCTTTAGAAATTTTGTTTCAACCTGAAATTTGAAAACGAAAGTGTTTTAAAAAAAAGGTTAAATTTAATAAGCTCTCGGATTCTTTCAAAATTTGTCTCTCTCGCTTCATAAATATTCTCAAAATGTAGTTTAATGCCCGATTGGGAACTTAAGTAGAATGTAAAATACATAACAAAAAAACAACAGAACATTCGACTGCCTTTTTATCACTGGGAAAAAGAGAGTCGGAAGAAAGCCCTACCTTCAAATGTGGCGATTTGCTCTTTCATCACTTGGAACAGTTACACCCGATGGTTAACGTAAAAAAGTATCATATAAAATGTACATGAAAGTGATTTTGTGAGAGTTTCAAATAACAGGTGTGGGTACGATCCAAACAATATATCAACTGATTCATGTGGGTATTTCAAAATGATTGTACAAATATTTTAACTGGAATCCGGAGGTAGGATTTAGTCATTTTCATCTTTCTTCTTATTCCAATTAAGGTTTCGTAAGGAAGGACAGGACCAAAGTAAAGAACAATACATTTATACGCTTCAAATTTTATGTTCAGGTTAAATCGTTCCCGCAGGAAAAACTTAACCCTTTCACGCATTTTCCACAAATGATCACCTAGTCAATCCACGTTATGCACCTGCACTATATAAGTATAATAAATACAAAATAATACAAGAATAACATGTCAAGGAGATTAAATGGGAAACTAATTCACTGACTCCAGATATTTCCTATCACAGGGTTCGGCTCGGAGGAAATCCTAATTGGACCTATAAATTCTACTGATCCCTCAACATAAATATTTAAAAAATCTTTTGTAATCCTACATGTATATAAAATTACTGATTTTTGCATTTTTATATACAAATTTCTTTGACAAATCTAATATGCCTAAATTTTTAATGAGAGAACTAGGTATAGTGCCAGTAGCCGAAATAACAAATGGTAATATTTTTATAGTCTGAGAATGCCAAATTCTTTTAATCTCATTTCCTAAATCTGTATATTTTCTTATTTTTCAGAAACAGATTTTGGAATATTACAGGAATTTTTATTATTTTGGTACATTATTAATTTACATTTTATAGTATGATTGCATAATGTCAGCCTCACTGGCGGCTTACCCGTGCTGAGGCCGAAAATTCATCTTGGTATATGGGAGAAGTCCCAAAGCTGTTTCAATACTAAACAACATACATGTTTTAATGTGCACGATGGATAAATCGGAATATGTACGAGTAGCAATACATTATCTAAAATTTCAGTGAATATTAAATACAACGTGATGTTTTATGGAATACCCGTAAAAAATCAGGGAAATAATATGATATGTTGCGTTCCTGAAGCTGTGAAGGAAAAACGACCATGAAGCCGACATCAACTTTGAACGAGTGTTGCACTCCTGTCTGTTGAGATTCGCGTATCTGTGTACGGGGGGTGAATGCTGCTAGCTGTCTCGATCAGGCTTTTTAGAATACCTTTAGAACAGACTTGGCATGCATCTGTGCATTAGTGATGGCAATTGGTTTTATCGGTTCAAAGGTTGATTGATGGTCGGTTGATTAACGCCTCTGGTTGATGATTGTTTGTAACGGAAACTTGAAAAATGTATTTTCTCATTTATCTACACTATTTCGCTCAAAACCAATATTGTAAACCAAAACAGATTTCACCTAGAAATTTGCTGCATAACATTACGTTAAAAAATAAGAGCTTACCGTTCCAAAGCTTTTACGTGGATGAACTAAAATACAACGGATTTTGAAATAAAACTAGAGATTTATATTATTTGCTAGCTATAATAAGCGTGCACGAAATTTTATTTTTCGTTACGTGTTTTCAGAACGCCTAAAATTCTCAAAATATTTTTTTACATTCGAACTTTTTTCCTGTATTCTGTTGTCATATGAAAATTTATCTATCTGGATTTTTAAGTACAAAAAAATACAGAATACCAAAAAAGCATACATTAAGTTTTAAATTTAATAATGTAAGTATGTTTTTAATAATGTATTTATATTAAACAATAAAATGTGCACGGTACTAAAAATACTCTTCACAAGTTGTAAGACACATAAAAACGAAGACAAAAAAATGTAACAAATGAAAGAACGTAAGTATAATAAATGAGTTTTAAAATGAAGTAAAGAAAAGCAATGATAAAAACCCTGAATTGAAGAAGAAAAACAGAATAAATGTAATAGCCGAGATGAAATTTAAAGTAAATGAACATAAATGAGGGGTGATACAAAAGCCTTTACTGTGCAGCCGACTTTATTTTATCCTGATTTTTTTTTAAATATTTTTTTGAGTGTACAATTAATTTTTATGTTTATGACATGCAAAAATATTTGTTAGTTAATGCATTCAAAATTGCACCTTCTAAAATGTATTTAAAGTTCTGTGCGAAAAGTGCCACAGTTTTTTAATGCGATTACCGCACAAGAGTCCCAACTGTTCTTATCCGTACGGCATCTCCAATTGGGATACGTTGTGAGGCTAAATGTAGTGATAGAGAGTGGGGTTAAGCAAGGTAGCGAAGTACCTGACTATTCAGATTAGGTCAGCTAACACATCCAAAGCCATATCAAGCAACATTTATATTATTATAATTTTTATTTAATTATTAAAAAAAAAAATGTCAAATATTTCCGTGCTTCGAATAATCTGACAATATTTGAATCTCCTACTACTACCACATTAAGCGCTTGTGTTGTGATGGAAGACTTAGAACAGCCGAGAAATAGAACACGCAACGCCTTGTTGCGACCCAAATGCGATCAAACTTAGCCACTGACCAGTCAATCATAAAGAATGGTGGCCTTTCACTAGGGCGATACTGAAAGTATCAACGCAACGTTCCGAAAAATACTGCATATTATCTATCTATATATCTATATATATTTATATTATTATTATATATAAATAAAAATGAATCGCCGAAATGTATGTACGCGCATAACTTCCGAACGACTGCAGCAAATTGGATAATCCTTTTTTTTTGTGTTCGTTATTGTCAGGAAAAGGTTTGTATAAAACTACTGGTGAGCTCTGGCTTTATGTATAAAAAAATTGCAATAGGTGGCAAGCTGTTTGAAAACTGAATGTACCAGGATTAAATGTAGGAAATGCGGTAGGGGGAAGGGGGGAGGGGAACACTCGGGTAAGGGGTTTACGGGAGGGGGGGGAGGGAACCTGGGAAGGGGGAGGGGAACTCGGGAGGGGGAGTTCGCGGGACGGGAGAAGGGGGGGAGTGGAGTGGGGAGAGGGAAGGTGGAGGAGGCAGAGTGGGAACGCAAGAGGGGAAGGAGACGTCGGAGAGGAAGGGGAATGGGACGAATAGGAAAGGACACGCAGGGAGAAACATTTCTTTATTGAAGGTATAGCAACGCATGCCGGGTACCAGCTAGTTTAAAATAAATAAACTCTGAAATTTACCGACTGAGAAATTGTAATCAGATAAAAAGATTCAAACATGCTTACGAGTCATACATATAAAATCTTGTCCAATCGAAACAATATTCAGGGTTGTTAAGATTAGACGTACATAGGTTAGAATTTGTGAAGAATGTTTACGAGAAATGAAAAGGTTGACAGAGATATCGAAAGGGGGGTAAATCCAGGATCCACTCCTTTAATCTTTCAAAAATCAGTCGTATTTTGTTAGAAGATCAAAAAATTTCCGCTTCGCAATAAAATCCGTAGAAATGGAATGTACCTATGTGAAAAAACCAAAAAACTGTTCTTGAAAGGTGGTAATATACGCTATCAAATTTTATTATTTGAAATAAGCATGTAATTTTTTTAATTTTAAATTTTTTAATGCAAACTTGAAAAAGTTTTTAAAATGTATCATCTAAAACAGGGGTGGGGAAACTTTTCGGCATCGGGGGACGTTGGGGTGTTCGTAGTATCACCCGCGGGCCGCACATAGGTTTTCGTTTCGGGGAGAATCCATATTTTTTTTATTATGACTTAATTTTATACAGATTTTTTTATATCACATGTGAAGAGTACTCTTTCGTCTACAAGCTTCAATAATAGTTATACACGGAATAGTCCATTTGAAGAATCCATTAGAATTTGAAATGGTGTGCGAATTACGAATTTTGCAGCATATGGTTTGAAACAAAAATTTTGCACCACAAGAAACATTCGAAATGCGTCGTCAGACTAATCCGCTACGGAATTTTGACAAATCATTCGGAGCATGAAAATGGTTTTCACTTATCTGCATGCGAGTCGCCATCTTTAATTGATATTACACCCAGAACACGAAAATAGTTTTCCTCCGATTTTTGTACTTGGAACACATGGATGGTTTCCTTCAAAATGCGTCAGCAGATGAATCCGCAACAGAAATTTGCATTATGAACAAAGAGTGGTTTTAACTTAGGAATGGATATGCTTAGGAGTTCACAAGTATACCAGCTTAAATTATACGAACACGTGAATGGATTTCCTGCATTTAACAGCAAATTTATTGACTGCAATAAAATTTTAATATTTTTTTTATTTATTTAACTATTTACAATAATTTAAATGGATTTTTTTAACATTAATGAGTCCAAGAGTGCATGCAAAGACTCTCTACTCCTGTCTACCCATACGGCGAAACAGCGCGATGGATGGTTTGGGTAAGTAAGATATTTTATTCGGACCGCTGCATTTTTCTAACTGTTGGCAGGGATTTCGAAAAATTATTTTCTGAAAACACGACCATTCGGTTACCACGAAGATGCAATTTATGCGCATGTCAAAGCATTCAGTTTTTGGAATGTGGCAACCGTCCAATACAACAGTGTGTCCTGGATAAATCTTAAAGTCTGCACACATTTATTTCAATTCCACTATAAACACTTTTAAAGAAATTACTGCGTTAAAGAATTCTAAGCAATCTCCGAGTGACATCTTTAAATAATATAAAGTAAAGTCGCTTCCGCTGTCTGTGCGCTTAGATATTTTAAACTACGCAATGGATTTTCATGCGGTTTTCACCAATAGATTAGAGTGATTCACAAGGAAGGTTTACGTATATAATTTGTCAAGGTTTTGTGTAAATTGGTTGAAATGGATAATATATAAAGGGAGCGGGTTGGCAAGAGAGTGGTGCGGATTTGATATGTATGCAAATTAACAGATGGCGTTGGTTATGAAGGTTGGGTAATGGCTTTGTCAAAAGATGGCGTTGTGTTTCGTTAGCCACAGCAACGTGTGGCCGGGTCTGCTAGTTTATTATAATACTCTCCGAAACAAGTCGTACGTGTAATATGATGGAAACCTTTTTTATGTGAATTCCGCACAAGTGTCCCAACTGCTCCCGTCTGGAGCTAATGATATTAAGGCTTCCCCAATTGAGGTATGTTGTGAAGCTGAAGGTAGTGGGGAGGAGAAGGAGGATTTTTTTTTCAGCAACATTTATTTATTTATTGCTTCTTCAATATTAAAATACATTTTAGCATGTAATTATTAACCCCACTAGGAAAAACATTATTTAAACATTGAAAGCAATGTTTCAATTCTGAATGGTGGTCTTATCACCAAGGCAACAATGGGAGTATCTTTCACTCTAACGTACGCAGATATAATATATAAATGTGAATAAATTTAATTTAATAAATTGTGAAATAACGAAAAATTGATCAAATAAAATTCATTTGCGCTCGCCGATTTTTGAATCCGCGACCCTTCTGATCGCCTTACCCCTCGACCACGTAGGCCCTCTTGTTCGTAAATACGATATTGTTAACGAATTACAATTTAATATAGTCAAGACGTGTCTCATTTGCGCCATTTTTATGTGCATAATTATTCCATCTTTGACAAACGTAAACAAAATTAACTAATTAAAAGCTTCAAGAGTTTGGGTACTACCCTTTGTTGTATCCCTCTGATTTTCTCGCGGGAATGCTGGGACTAAATCGTCTCGACGTTAGGAGAAAAATTGCAATGGTTCTAGTAGCACACAAGCTGTTAAACGGGCACATTTGTAATCCTGATGTCCTGGAAAGGATTTCACGTTATGTCCCCGATAACTTCACCAGAGCAAGGCAACACAGACTTTTTACTTTTCCTAGAGGCAGGACCAACCTACCAATGGTTATGCCTCTGGGGAGAATGACCTCACTATTAAACCTTTCTTCTGAAATTGACATTTTTCGTTTGAACTACAATCATTTCAAGAGCGAAATAAAGGTATTCTTTAGCATCTGTCATTATTAATGTACCTATATAATATAAGGTTTTACACTATTAACTAAAAATTGTGAAATGTAATTGGATATACATGTTAACTGTTTTTCACAGTAAATAAATAAATAAAATAAAATAAAATAAATAAATAAATATTCCTTACTCTAAAAGAGATAAATTCTACATTGTACCTCGCACAAAAAAAAAACAATGTCTGCTATTTTCCAAGTATGCACGTTGCAATATTTATTTATCCAAGTTATATAATCAAAATGCGATTTAATTAAAAAAAATATTAAGAAAAATGATTTAGTTACGAGTTTTCTATTATTAAGAACTCCTTCGAATTGCGAAAATTCACAAAATGAATTTTTTCAAGTATTGGCAATCAGGAATTCTTATTGTCTAAAATTTAACCTGTAACTTTTTCCACGGTCTCTAAATACTTACTTTTACCGAGAAAAGGGCAATTTCAAGTATTTTTACGGGTCAAACAATTTTTAGATGAACATTTAAAAATACTCGAAACGCTTTGGAAGTTTTCGAATTGGAATTTTTGAAAAATTGCTCTGCAGCATCTGAACAAAATTGTTGGTGTTTCAATAAGCGGTACCAAATCAAATAACAAAAAAGCTATTTGTATAGCTACTGCATGTTTTACTACTATTGCTTGAAATAATAGATAAGGAAAATACAGTAATAGGGATTGCACACACATTTGAACCTTATAATTCATCGATAGTCAAGTTTTAATAAAAAACAGTTTATATTAAATGAAAGAACACACTTTGTAAAACACCACTTTTTATTATAATTGATATTTAAAAGCCAACCAGGTTTCGCTCGATCTCGAGCTTCATCAGGGCTATTATAACAACTCAACCAGTTGTTATAATAGCCCTGATGAAGCTCGAGATCGAGCGAAACCTGGTTGGCTTTTAAATATCAATTATAATAAAAAGTGGTGTTTTACAAAGTGTGTTCTTTCATTTAATATATAATGTCACATCACAAAGTGTTTGCTTCCTTCGATAAAAAAAAAACAGTTTATTTTTTTTTAATCCTTAAAATGATTTAGACCTTACAAAGGATAACCTCGCTTTTCTTTTTGTATTAAATTTAAATTAGAATTATTTAAAAAAAGTTAAATTTAAATAAAATTAGATAGAGCCTAAGATTTTTCACACAACGGCGCAGTCCGTAGTCTCATATTCCTTGATATTATTCTTATATTGCCGCGGTTTGATGTTTGTCAGACCATGGCAACTTCAATTAATGAGGAATATTGATAACTGAAAGGACCCTAGCAATTTATATTTTTACAGTTTTTATGCTCAGTTGGCCTTTTATATGTAGCGGAAAGAGCAAAAGACCCTCCATATAGCAACCCTAAAGGTAATATAGGATCCGACAGAAATGATTATACTCAGGGCTTTTTATTTTAGTTATTTAAAAAAAAACTGTTATAGGAAGATGAACAACGAAGAAGGCGAGTAATCTGACTTTGCGGAACTAATAGCACAGTGATATGTACTAATATTATGAATAGCTGGTACCCGGCATGCGTTGCTATGCCATTTAATAAATAAATTGTTTCTCCTTGCGTGTCCTTTCCCATTCGTCCCGTTCCCGTTCCCCTTCCCCTTCATTACTCTCGATCTCTTTCCCTCGCGTTTCCACTCCGTTTCCTCCATCTTTCCTCTCCCCACTCCACTCCTCCCCTTCCCCCGTCCCGCAAACCCCCCTCCCGAATTCCCCTTCCCCTTCCCAGGCTCCACTCCCAAATTAATTCCCGGTACATTTAGTTTTCAAACAGCTCGCGTATCCCCTATTGCAATTTTTTTATACAAATTTCATAATGCCAGAGTTCATCAGACAATAACAAACACAACAAAAAAAGAATTATCCAACTTGGTGCAGTCATTCGGAAGTTACAGTTACATTTCGGCAATTCATTTTTATATAAATTTCATAATGCCAGAGCTCACCAGTAGTTTTATATAAACCTTGTCCAGACAATAACGAACACAACAAAAAAAGAATTATCCTATTTGGTGCAGTCGTTCGGAAGTTAAGCGCGTACATACATTTCGGCGATTCATTTTCATTTATATAGATAGATAGATAGATAGATGAAGCAAAGAGTGTACGCCAATACAGAATTGTATGGCAGACCATACTCTCTTCCCACCGATAGTTTGTTACTTAATCTTTTCAGCTTTTTTTTACAAACACCCACTTCAAAGCATCATACAATCTATTTATTTGTCGAAATCCTTTTTTTTCTAAACAAATAAAAAATGGACAAAAATAAGGCTTCTTGTCTTAATTACACTACTGTAAACTTATTGTAAGTAAATTATAGTAGCCTAGAGCTAAAAATAGCACACCAAAACGTTAGACGAAAACGTCGAGAGATTTTTCTGAAACACAAATTAAAAAATATACACAACATGTAACTGAACAAATCTCTAGCAATTTCAAGAAACGTTTATAGATTGAAGTTTTTTCACTCAGGATTTGCAGAGAAAATGATTTAAAATCTCAAATTTATAGTTGAGCTTAACTGGGTTTTTAACATACTCCGGGCTAATGACCAGAGATTTTACACTTTCCTATGGAGGTTGTCTAGGGGTCCCGCATCGGACTTTACACAATAATTTTTACCAATGCAATCGGTATTTCTTACCGTTGGATGAACGCAATATTCAATTCAGAAAAAAATATTTTTTCTATCTCTAATAATAATTCATGTTCAGCAATATTTTGAAAGTAAGCAGATTTTAGGGACGATGGCAGAAAATATTATTTTTATTAAATGGTACAGAAAATATCTTGCTCAAAAAGTTTGTATTTCCACTAGGTTTATTATCGTTAACACTATTCTATAATGCATTGTATACACAAATTGATATGTGAATATAGAATGTATAGAAAGCTTTAAACTAGTATTTAGGTTGTCGTGGGAATTCTTTCGCTTACTGCTGTGAAATCAGCGATGTAATTTTTTTCTCTACTATTCAATTTAAAATAGATGACTTATTATCCACAATGTCTAAATAATGCATAGCATTCAATGATAGAGTGTGATAGAGTTTCACCATTATAAGATCCTCGGACATAGGAGCGTGCAAACTCGGCCGTTCGGATAAATCGGTAAATGCAATTCAATTTATTGAAACTCGCCATTACTTTGAAGTCCCAGGAAGAACCAAAACGCACCGAGCATGCCTAATTACGGAAGCAATTGAAATCCACAAAAACACCAATCAATATTAAAATGGATTTTGTAATTTGGAAGGCGGGCATGGGTACCGGCTGCCCTGGAAATTTACTGGATAATGAACATCCTTGCCAAGTGATTAGCAATGTTTAGTGGCTTAACAAGGGTGCCCGTTAGGTAAGAGTGAATTCTTTTTTTTCACTGGACGGTAATGTAAGAGTCAAAATTTGGTGCCTTTTAGGTTTAATTTAAGCCATGTAAAATATTATTAAATTTTTTTTAGGGTAACTGCCTCCGCAATGGCATTGAATTTACGAAAATAGTCGGTTTTTCACTCTAATTGGAAGTCATGTTTATGTACGATATTTTTGAATAAACGTACTAATTTTTATCAAGAAAGTTTGCTTGGTATAAATATAAATTCGACACAAAATAAAAAGAAGTTCGAATTTGTGTTTTATAATTTAAATAAAGGGGAGAGAGGAAGCGCGGGAGGTGATACTTAGCTTGCTTGCTCTATTTGTTCGAATCTCGGATCAGTCGCACGCTCGTTTATCGTTAAAATTACGTTCAATATTCTTACATGGCAACTATGCAAAGAACTCGGATTGTATTCAAATGTCCTCCGTTTGGTGATGTTTGTGAGATGAAAGAGAACTTTCTACCTACTTACGAAGATGCAGTAAAATACTATTACGAGTGGACGAGACATCAACTGAAATTGCAATCAGAAACTGCAAAAGAACCAATTTTTGGTGAGGTAGCAGATATAGTAATGTCGAAATTGAAAATATATGGCACACTGCATCTATTCCTACATTGACGCGAACAAGGATCGTTCAAATGTTGAAAGTATATCATTTAAAGTGCAAAAATCTACTCAAGTCTATCAAGAGGCTCTCCCTGGACAAGTTAAATAGTTTTCAGAAAAGCAGTAAGATACTTTTTGATATTTCAGTATGCAAGTACAAAGCATTCGCTCAATGTATATATCCTAAGGATAAAAAGGTTCCCAAACAAGAGCAAACTTTTTTGACCGATCAAAGAACGTCTCGGGTAATGGTAATCAGCGGAAAAAAGGAACCTATCTCACTGATTCAAGAGCCGGGATCCATTTACATGGGATACGTGGTACCTGATGTTGGTACAGCAAAAGGAATAGATACCGTGATAACAGGGTTTCTGTTACATAAAGAAGTTTCCCAAGATAGATTTTATGGCAATTGATTGTGATGGTACGAATGTTAATACTGGAAAGTATGCTGGAATTATAAGACTGCTTGAGAAAAGGCTACAAAAACCACTTCAGTGGATAATTTTTTTACTCCACATTAACGAACTGCCTTTGAGATATCTGTTTTTTCATCTCGATGGGTGTACTTCGGGACCTAAATCTTATATTGGTCCACTGGGAAAATCACTGTAAACCTGTTAAAAGCTGCCTGTTAAAAATTTTGAACGCATCGGAGGTCAAATGCTACCAGAAATGGCCAAAGATCTGAGTCCAGACCAACAGTACTTGTATAAAATTGTCTCGGCTGTAGTTTCAGATGAATTTCCAGAAGACCTAGGCAATTAATCTCCAGAAAAACTATCATAAGCCCGTTGGATCACCGAAGACTACGTTTGTATGTATCTACTAAAGAACCATCTGAAAATTTGAAAACTCTGGCTACTTTTGTGGTCAAAGTTTACGCACCGTTTTGGTTCTCAATTAAAAGTAAACCATCATGCAAAGATGGCACGTGTTACCTGTTCAATATTATTAAGGCCTCCAGTTACCTGCCAGAAACTAAAAAAAATTATAGATCCTTTTATCCAAAGGAACGGCTACTTTGTCATCCTGAAGGGATTCTTCTTGCGATGATAACAGATGATAAAAAAACATGTTAGAGAGCTGGCAGCCCTACTAAAGGCACGCAGTACTACTCAACCTCCAACACCTAGACTGTTTCAAGTGCCATCAATAGATTGTAATGCTTCCATATATAGCGATGTAATAAATTGGCAGGAAAACTTAACCGAACCACCGATTTTGAAAAACTTATTGGACTAGGAAATTCAGAATGTCGTGGAATCTGGTGGTGAAAACGAACTATTGTTTATAAGGCTTCCCTGCCATACCCAAGCTGTTGAAAGAGCTTTAAAGAATACAATGGAGGTTTCCATTTCTCAGTGGATAAGAAAGGTGCAATAAATGCCAAGCTGGAATCGCGAAATCAAATGCCTAAATTTGAAACTAAAAAGGATTTTAAACCTAAATAATAAATGTATAATTTTTCGAGCTTGTTTCAAATTTCTTTATTTTTTACAGCGATGCCTTAATAAATATCTTAATTATATGTTGTTTATCATTTAACACCTACTTACCACTAAATTAATCACAATGTATCGCCTTATAAACTTTAAACTTTTTTACCCTAATTTTCAATTTTTGAAGTCACTGCGGAGACAGAAGATCTTAATGAAATGAAATGAAAAATCCCATGTATTTTTACTTTAATATAAGGCACAAATCCCCCCCTCTTAGAACTCTGAATCTTAAAAAAAAAAAAAGTTCATACATCCGCGCTCCACCCTAGTGCCCGTGTTCGTTCATGGGGTAACGTTTGTCTAGGTCTTGGCGGCGAAAGCGTTTTCCTTCTACGTGGTGGGCCAGATTGGAAGAGAATTGTTGAGAGCGATTGAGAAATTGTTCTAACCTCTCCAGCCGGATTCTTTCAACCCATCGCCATCGCTCTGCATCGTAGTGACATTAGTTTTTCTGGATCTCTGGGTTTATTAAATAACTGAAGTCCAGATTAATAAGATTATGATTTATTCTTTATATGGTGATACACGATTGACTGATGGTTCTTTTCTGTTATTTGGTTTAAATTTATTGCAAAAATTACATTTATCCACTTTATTCTGAATATCCGAATTCATATTTGGCCAGTAAATAATGTTCCTAGCCAAATATTTTGATTTTGATATGCCTTGGTGACTCTCATGAATTTTGTTAAGCATGACAGGACGTAATATATTTGGGATGACAAGACTAGAACCTATGAAAACTAATAGTCCAGTCAGCCTGTGTTTTTAGATGGAACTAAATAGTATAAAGCTAATTTTTTCCCCATCGACTACTACCATTTAGACAAGTGTTTAGTAAAAAGTCCCCGCCCCTACCCCCCTTGCTTCCCCCCCTGTGCCCCCCCAAACATGAAAAGTGTAAGGGTTTCGTAAATCGCTTCTATCTCGATTACTAAACAACATATCGGATTGCAATTTTTTTATTCTCTTTGCTGTAACATTGTCTACAATTAATGTCCAGTTAACTTTCGTCGTAACTTTTACCGTTTGTTTGTAATTCGTATGATAAGGTAAAAATTTGTAAATTTTTTGGCAAGTAATTTTACTTTTTGTCACATAACTTTTTACGCCGACATTTTATGAAAAAAACATTTCCTACAAAAGTTGTAGCCCCTATTATAAACTTTAAAATGATATAAAATAGTATTTACTTTGTTGGAGATCCAGCGAGATTACCATGGCGGGTTCGTTCGAGGTGGGGCCGGCCGGCGCGGCGTTGCAATGCAAATATTGTTGTATAGTGAGTGTTTTTTTATCTTTAAGGTACACTATTGCATTTTCTATAAATAAAACTAATCGAGTCTCGGTGAAACCTAAATTCCTCACTTTTTAAATTTGTTTCAAATAATAATAAGTATTCAGCGAAAATAGGTATTTTAAATAGTTTTGGTTTGAAAATGCATGTAATATTTTTTAAAGATGTTATTTTAGAACAAAATAATTGCGGTATTTGCGGGTAATCTGCGGGTTTGTGAAAGAATAGTCGCACATTTTGACACTGTGGTAGCCCTAACAATAAAACGAAAAGATCAGTATCCTGTCCGACAACAACTACAGGCCTCCCACTTTGAATCTGGGAAACATCTATTGCTCTTCCTACCACTTTAGTATCTGCATCTTCCTCCGCCACAATGGTTGGAATGTTTGCTTCATTAAGCTTTTGAGAGAGCTGTTCAATAAGCTGGCTTTTGTTTTTTGGATTTGCCAAAAATTCATTTTGCTTCACAGAGCACTCCATATTAACGTTGAATTTCATTTCTAGAGATGTTTTTTTACTTCTCCGCATATTATGTTCGACCCCTTTTGTGGTGGGATAGTCAGGATACCCATCGAACACAACATGACAATCTTTCCCATACCGTTTCATTACAGTGTCAACATACTTCTCTATGATGCTGCTATACGTTACTTTGTCAGGCCAAATAACACTGTGCAAAAGATATCCTCCATCTACTACATGTATGTTTGGGGGCAAATTCTTAAAAACTTCGTTGCTAACTGTCCACTTTTCAAATATTTTCATAAGACTTGATTTAGTTCCCTTTCTTATCATTTTATTGTTTTCAAATAAAGACAAAGGGTATGGGCTGAGTTTATAGTTGAAGTATTGTTTGAGATTATTTGTTTCTTGAGACATACAAATAACCCTATTAAACGGCTGATCAGGATTAATTGGCACTTCTTCAGATCTCACATTTATGCCACTTACTACGGAGCCTATAGTTTAACTTTATTTTTTCTTTTCAATTTAACATCTGCAAAATTATTTCCTTCGATGTCTTTTAAGTAGTTCATTCCTACATCATACGCTTCATCTCAGTTTACACCCGAACTTGTCACTGCTAGATCAGAGGATAAAGACATTAAATCTTTGCTCTGTCGGCAAGAATTATGGATACGCAGCCATCCGAGAAATTTACTAATATCTTGTAAGTCCCTTTCTCTTCTACTGCATCTTAGTTCAGTGTGCTGTTCATTAAACTGAGTCAAGCAGCCAGAGAACTTCTCGAAAGCCTCACAAATTTGTAGGGATCCAGGAGCGCAAGCAATGAACTTGGTTAGCGTCCTCTCGCTTAATCCTCGTCCATGAGTAAGCCCACCTATGGATTTTGATAATCGCATTAATGTCTGCTCTATGGTCATGCCCGTCCATATACCGGTAAAAATTCATCTGTACGCCGAACTGTAAAGAAACCTTTATTGACGAACCTTTCGAAGTCTTCATTTGACATTTTCGTTTGTACACTCAACATTTGTTGTACGTATATTTGTGCGGATTTGGCATAGAGCAAATGTCCAGCAGCATGGAAATACGGTATCATTTGCTTGAATGTATTAATGTGCAAATTCCAATCGCCGATTTTCTCTGCCAGAATAAAGTCTAGAACCAAATTCACCAATTTAAACTCTTGTAGCCACAGTTTTGAAGTTCTACTAGTTTTAACCAAATCTTCATACACTTCTTCTAGTGTTGTCATTATTTCATTTATTTTACAATCTCTCATGGCGTCTTTAACAGTTGTTTGTTTGTTTATTGTTTGGTTATGAATATCCTTAAAGTCGTTTGTAATAATTTCTTTAAGAGATGAACATTCCTCGAATGGCAGTAATATCAAAGCTGCCTGGGTCATCATGTGAGCTCTATAAGACCTTGCGTAAGCATGTCCTGACATAAGGTGAGAAATCGTTGATTTTCCATAAACAGAGGTCCACATTTCTTCGATTTCTACTACCTTCCATAAACTTTCCTAAGCAACCAAGGAAACTCATTAGAAGATGGAATCCGCCTAGTCTGACGATTACTCCAGATATTTCACTTTCTGTAGAAGAACTTGCAACAATGTCTAATGCTATCAGGAAAAGTGGTTGGTCAAATATCACAATACACGGCTGGCCAGCTAACTTGCTTTCTTTAGAAGCGTAACTAAGGGCAGAGTAAATAGCAGTCGGATTTCCTGGATCTATGTTTATAAAAGGCAAAGCCAGTACACATAAGATGGTTCAAAGTTTTGTCTACCATCGTAACAGTTTCGCATGTATCCAGACCATCCAGGTAGTGAAACTGGCACAACAGCAAAACTACATAACCAAAGCATGTTACGAGCTGAGACTAAGCTTTGAGTGGGCATATTTTCAGAAATGTTTTCTATTGTTAAGGACTTTAAGCCACTTTTCGCCTTTTTAGTATACATTAAAACTGGGACATTGGATTTACCTTCAAAGTCGCATGTCTTGACACGTGGAACTCGGACATCACTCGATACAGCTGTTTTTGAAGTCACATGATTACAGTAGATCCGAGGAACTGGCTATTTTAGGAGCCAGTTCCTGTTGGATTTACAAAATGGTCACAAACACTCAAACCGGGCGAAGCCGAACTAAAAGCCGCCCGCAGGGCCTAGTAGCAAAGTGAATAACTATTATTTCACGTTCACGATTTCCACTAGTACTACAAAGGGCACAGGACAGGTTAGGATAAGTCGGGATGTGAGGGAACAAGTTCCGACATCAGTGTCGCGGAGCGACGCACAGATGGTGCGCACCAAGCATTCACGGTTTATATCTGGCATTTACTAACCATAAAGTACACATTAAAATATATCATTTTAAAGGTAATAATAGGGGCTACAACTTTTGTCGGAAATATTTTTTCATAAATTGTCGTCGTAAAAAGTTATGCGACAAAAAGTAAAATTACTTGCCAAAAAATATACAAATTTTTACCTTATCATACGAATTACAAACAAACGGTAAAAGTTATGACGAAAATTAACTGGACATTAATTGTGGACAATGTTACAGCAAAGAGAATAAAAAAAATTGCAATCCGATATGTTGTTTAATAATCGAGATAGAAGCGATTTACGAAACCCTTACACTCTTCATGTTTGGGGGGGCACAGGGGGGGAAGCAAGGGGGGTAGGGGCAGGGACTTTTTGCTAAACCCTTGTTTTAATGGTAGTAGTCGATGGGGAAAAAATTAGCTTTATACTATTTAGTTCCTTCAACTGGTGTTCTACGACACAGGCTGACTGGACTAGTCTTTGACGACGTGTATTTCACCTTGCATGTTCCAGTAAGGTTTTGACCGTTCACATTTATTTTTTTTTGTTGCGGGCCAGCCATTTACATAATATTTCTTCAGAATTCCTAAAGTAAACTCTTGTTTTGTAGCTTCTTTTATTTCCTGTAATTTATTATCGGAAACTACTAGACTCGAAATTAGTAAATTAACATGTACCTGTAGTTCTTTTTCTACTTCCGTTATCTCTGTCTCTGGCAAGGGTGCACGAGATAACGCGTCAGCTACATACATATATTTACCTGGTACATAGGCGACATTGAGGTTATATTTTTGTAACGACATCATCATTCGTTGTAATCGTATTGGTACATCCGAAAGTGATTTTTTAAAGAGACTGACTAATGGTTTATGATCCGTTTCAACCTGCACAAGTTGTCCGTACAAGTATTGGTGAAATTTTTGGCAACCAAAAAGAATAGCATATAATTCTTTTTCAATCTGTGCGTAATTCTGCTGACATGGCGTTAGCGATTTAGAGCCAAAAGCTAACGGTTTCTTGCATAATTACTGCTCCAACCGCTGACTGACTAGCATTGACTGACAGAACTATCGACTTGTTCATGTCATAATGAGCTAAGACTGGCGCAGTACAAATAATATTTTGTAGACGTTCGAATGCTAGATCATGGTTCGTATCCCATGACCAGACCGAATCCTTTTTTAAAAGGTTCCTAAAAATGTCTGATTCTGTCGATAATTTTTTTATAAAAGAGCCTAGATAATTGACCATTCCTAAGAATCTTTGTAAATCTTTAACACAACTAGGTTTAGGCATTTCTTTAATGGCTTTAATTTTGGCATTATCTGGCTTGATTCCTTTATTATTAAAAATGTGACCTAAAAATTTTATTTTTGACTGACTAGAATGACATTTATCAACGTTAAATTTTCAATTGACTTCTCTAGCACGTTGAAAAACTTTTTCTAGACGTTGATTGTGAATTTCCTCATTTTCTCCGAAAACAAGAAAATCGTCGATAAATATTAGGACTCCTTCTATGTCTGAAAATATTTCTGTCATGACCCTAAAAAATATTTCTGGTGCTGAGTTTATACCATATTGCAAACGTAAAAATTGATATCTCCCAAATGAAGTTTGGAAAGTACAAAGATCTATGTTTTCTTCATCTAATTTCAGCATCAAAAAACCTGAATTTGCATCTAAATTAGAAAAAACATTGGCTCCGTTCAGTTTGTATCTGAGTTCTTCTAATGTAGGAAATTGAAAATGTGAGCGCTTAATAGATTGATTTAAATTTCTAGGATTTAAACGAATTCTTAAACTTTTATTAGGTTTTTCAACAATTACCATAGAGTTGACCCATGACGTTGGTTTTGTGACCTTTCGAACAACCATCAACTCTTCCATGCGGTCCAGTTCCTCCTATAGACGTGTGTGTAGTTTGAACGGGACGCGTCTGCTGGCGTTGATTTTAGGCATCGCGTTTTGGTCGACGGTGATGTGACATTTGTGAGGCAGGCATCCAAGGCCCTGAAAAACATCATTATACACTTTTAGCATATTTTTTACATACTTATTATTGACATTGGCAGTGGTACATACTATTTGTATTAGACACAGATCTTGACATGTTTGGAGACCTATGATTGTATGACAGTTCATGTGTGTTATTACAAAATCTATATTTGAAATTTCATTTTCATTATATTGACAAGATAAAATACAATGTCCTTTTACAGGAATATTATTACCAGAAAATGACTCTAATTTTTGATAGTAATTATTGATAGTGTTATCGGGATATTTTTAAATTTTTAAAAGTATTATAAGACATGACATTTACCACTGCTCCAGTATCTAGAATACAAGTGCCATTTTTGTTGTTAATTATTAAATTAAAATTCCATACTGACAGTAGAGAATTGACATTTTGTTTTCTATTGTTTTGTGACAATTTGACTGATTCTATATTATAAACTTCATTAGAATATTTATTTTTATTTGTCTGACTGACATGTGAGACGGCTGATTTATTTTTAAAACAATAACGACTGAAGTAACCTATTTTATGACAAGTGTTACACTTAACTTTCAGCGCTGGACATGAATGACGGTGTATCTGACCACATCTTTGACATATTTTGTTGCTGGGGGACGTATTTCTCCTCTGCGACGGTAACCTGACGTGTGGTTGACTGTGGTACTGCTCTCTGCCCCTTAGCGACTGACTGCTTGGCTGACGATGGAGAGATGGACTTGAAGGCCTCCCTCACCTTTCGAAGTGATGACTGCTGGCTGCGACGGCATGTACTTCAGCATTCAATAGCACTGCATCCTTCTGTGAAATCACCATTGTCTTGGCGATATCGACGGCTTGGTCCAGAGTTACTTTATCCGTTTGCAATAATTTTTATTAATGTGATTGTATCTTGAATGCATGTTCGAAATAAATATATTCAACACCAATGACGAGCGTAATTTGTCAAATTTACAGTTATGGCTTTTATTATTTAATTCTGCTATGAAGTCTTCCATAGACATGTGTTCACTTTGTCTCGTGTTGAAAAAAGTATGTCTTTCCATTGTTAAGGTTTTTCTTCGGCACACAATGATTATTAAATAGGTCCACAACTTCTTTATACGTGATTGACTTTATATCAACATTAAACGAATTGTATATTTGTAATCCGGTTTTTCCCATATTGTATAATAATTTTGCAATCTTTTTGTGTTCAGCCTCTTGATCCGCTCCTGTAGCCATAGATAGATATAAAAGATATAGATTTCAAAACTTTGTATCCATGACGTCCATTCTGTAGGTATGAAGGTATTCATTATTTTCGTACCGGAGTTTTCACGTGTTTCCGCCATTTTTCGAACGTTTTTTCGTCTCCGTTGGCGATCACTGTTTTTGACACTATTATGTAGGTAATTTCGACAAATAGTTATATCACAACAGTTCTGAGACCATGTTTTTCTGGATCTCTGGGTTTATTAAATAACTGAAGTTCAGATTAATAAGATTATGATTTATTCTTTATACGGTGATACACGATTGACATTTGATATGTTGACTTGCCGGCTGTCGGTAAGAGAGCGTTCTACAGACCGGAATCTCGACATAGACAGTATAATATAATAGACAATGTAATCTCGGCATAGACAATATAATATCGTAATAGACAATGTAACAATATTGACCCCAGATCGACCTCCCAGAACCTCCCCTCCCTTTTTTTTTAAAAAGACCCAATTTTTTTCCTGAGGGCCGCTTGTGTAGAGCGAACGTAAAAAAATGGATTACGGACGATGGGGCTGAGTTTAATAATTTTTGGTATCCGGTATTGGTCGGCTACATAACCAATCGCAGAAAACCATATTTAGAGGAGTAATGCTTTCAACGCGGTGCCTATTACTTCTATACACAGTACACCACAATCTTCACATCGACACTGATCATGAACACCGTAACGCTACATACAGAAACATTGGCTACACAAAGAGGAAGCGCAACACGGCATAATAACCCAAAAATTAATTACGAAAATAAAACAAAAAATAATTTTGAGTGTGTAATTCACACGCGATAGAAGTGAAACTAGAAAGTCGCTAGATGTCGCTTTCTTATGCCTTGGATATTGATTTACAAAACCAAAAATGTTTTTTTTTTTTGGATTTCGTAGGATTCGAACCTCCATCCGATGGATTTCTCTGGCCGCTGAGATTTGTGACGCACTATACCGCTGCGCTATGGGATGCGCTCGGCGAAGGGCGAATTTACGCATTATATTCCGACGACCCGTAAAAAAACAAAGCGGCTAATGAACGCATACCTACCGTCGTTTCCGTTTTATATCTCCTCAACCAATAGGAGCCTTGAGCGCAGTTTGATACTTTACAGGTGCCGTAGTGCGTCATTTCCGTTTCATCGGAATTTCAAATCACTCTAACGGGGCTAAGGAAGTTGCACTTCAAAAGTTTAATTTCAAAATAACAGTAGAGATAAACCTTACATATCTTTTAAAATAGTTAAGGCTGTGAGGCATAATGTTCATTATTTTACATTAAAAAATCGTGATGTGAGCTTGTGTATAATGTCACAAAAAGTCTGAAAGTTTTGATAAGTAATCTGTTTGTGGCGTTTTGGTTTGCGAACGTTAATTTGGCTGGAAATAAATCGGAGGAAAACTCAATCTAGTGACGTAATCCAGGGCGGTCACGTCATTCTACAATCAAATATCTGATCCGCCTGGACTTTTCGACTTTGATAGCCTGAAATGTTGTTTTGGGTTTTATTTCGGTTAACGGTGTGGCTCTAATGGATGGGTGTGACGTTCGACATTGAGAAGACAAATTAATGCTAAAAGGGAATAAAACTTTAAACTGCTTTTACTCCATACTCTATCGCCTTTCTGATATCTAATATTATAAACGGGCACAAACGATATTTCTCAGGAGAATAATAAGACGTTTCAATATTGTCCTGTTTAATTGACCTGTCTCAGATTAGACGTTGTCTAGTGATGCATGTAACTGAAACATACAATTACTAGGAAAAATAATGCAATTTACGCCTAATCTATCTATTTAAATAAAAATCTAAGAATGTTTGTATGTATATGTGTCTGTCGTTCCCGTAATGAGTTTGTTTCTTAACTCATTGGGAATAATGTGTTACCATGTTTTTTTTGTAATAATTAATTAAATAAATAAATAAAAAAAATAAAACAATAACTTCCGTTACCACGATTTAAACGTAAATAAATGTATGTCCGCTATGCGTTGCTATATTAAGCATAGGAAATGTTTGAAACTTTCAAAATACCTTCTTTAAACCCCCGCGAAGGTTTCTGGATTATTACAACCACGTAACAATACACCTGAAAAGTTACAAAAACCCTTGCAAAACTGTCAAAAATTTCAAAATTTGAGAATAATGTTTTGCAAAACAATGATTGTTAAATCAAAATTCTATTTCCGAAAATATTTTTTTTGAATTAGGCAATTCACCCTAAAAAGAGTGCTTTGTGAAACATCTTTAAATTAACGGATTTATTTGAAGTACTCGCCTCATACTTTGGATCGAATCAAGAACTATAGATATTTAAAATAGGTACCTATGTAAGTTACCAAAATTGATTGATTGTTCTTATTAGTGGGAACAATTGAAACAATTTCTTTATTAGTGGCGTAGCAACGCATGCCAGGAACTCGCTATTTATTAAAAAAATCTTAAAACTTGTAAAAACAACAAAGGCGAAGGCTTTTGAAGTCCACATAAAACCCTTAAAAATTTAAGGGAATGACGGGGTTAATAGTACTTGGTATTCGGTAATAGACGGTTACACCAATACTTAGCGCAGAAACCCACATTGACAGGAATGACCCTCGCAACCATGTTTCACGTCTACGAGCATCAATAATGTACAATTTCCACGATCTACACATCTGCCCTGATGGTGGACACTGCAACTCTGTCCGAAGGTTGTTTAAAGATAGAGGAATCGTACACGGCAATAACCCAACAATTTATTTGAATTATTTATTGAAAGAAATAGAAGTAGTAATGAAAATCCCGTACGCAAGTTACTTATCTTAGGGGATACTTCGTAAAGGGTTTTTTAAGGAAAAGAAGGAAAGGGGTCATTGTGTCTAGGAGTGACATGAATCCATTCTTTCAACTGCGGTGCAAAGCGATGGGTCGAGAGAATCCGGCAGAAAAGGTCAAAAGGCCTCCATCAACCAATCTCTCCTAATCCGGCCCGACACACAGTAGGTGGGCAGAAAATCCGCCGCCAAGACCCAGACAAACACACCATGAATGGTTCCCCTGACGGCGGCGGTACCCATTTCCACCTCTTAAATTTATTTAAGGTCGTACAATATAATTATTTTTTAAATTTTGTAACTGCTTTAGTACAACAGTGTTACTTGTATTTTTGTTAATTTAATAATAAGTAGCGCTCGTTAAAGAAATGTCGGGTTTTCTTTTAAGCCTTAATTTCAATTTTGAATTGACATTGGTTTTGTTTTGGTTGTTTAGCCAAGAATGTACAAAACCAATCCAATGTTTTTTGCGGAGTGTCCATTTATTTTTTACTGAGCTTTGTTATGGGCAGCACGCATAACTGCTCTACAATATGTCCCCAGGCCAGCTCACGGTAGAGACAAAAGTACCCTCTATCTCAGAGGGCAGGTCGCACGAATGCGTCGGGATCTCTCTCTCTCTCTCCTTCTCTCTCCCACAATCGTCTGGGAATACTCACTGGGGAAAGGACCCTGCCGAAGCAGATTAACAACAGGATGTAATTAATAGACTCATGTATTGTAAATTCAAACACAGTACAAGGGTTATTACAGCACAATTCAATTCAAGTGATGCATGTTACACAAACCTAGCTATCGAGTTTATATCTCATGATCCCTGTCAACGAAACTTTCTGAGTGGTGGCTTTACGCGAGAGTTCAAACAGTCTATCGTTACGGACACATTAAAGAGGGTAAATCAGAGGACAGCTTACATGGTGATTGAAGAATCCTTCGGCTCTCGGGTTCAGCAGGGCTCATCCCGAGTCTAGGACAGGTCCCGAAGTTCACAGGCATGGTAGAACACCAGCGCTAACACTCGTATGTACTTTAATTACATCGCAGATGTTACTGCGTTTAATTTGATCGGGCTAGTTAGCCGCGAACTGTATAGTTCGCGGAGGAGTGTCACGTGCGCCTGAGACGGCTTGTACTACTTGACTGGGGGCGGCGCGGCGGAGCGTGCCGGAATGCCGAGGGGAGAGGAGGTAGGTAACAGGAAACAGCGGGGAGCAACGAGTTGTTGCCCGCAGCGGTTTGTTTTTAGGGACTCGCGTTGGCGCTCCCTGTTGCTCTAAAAACGTACCATAACACTTCCCCCCGCGCTTGGAAAAAAAGCGACGTGGCAATGGAGCTGTAGGGAAAAAAATCCTCTTATGCTTCCATCGGGGTTTTGAGAGATTCGTTGCTTGAGAGATTGCCTAGCTAGAACATACAGTTTATGCTATAGTTTAGGTCACAATGTTTGTAGGGAATGGATGGGGGTACATGGAATGTTTGGAAAAGACAGCTTTGGGGAGAGTACATGGTGTAAAACAACATACAAGGTTATGCAATTGAAAATAACAATACACATGGTTATGCAATTGAAAATAACAATACACATGGTTATGCAATTGAAAATAATGACAATACATTTGTACAAGAGAAGAGAAAAGGTGTGATTCTAAAGTTTCATTGGTCTGGGAGCTAAGTTTGCGAAGCGTGGATTTGTTTGGTTTCGGAGAATTTCGAAGAAAAGGACGTGGTTTCACAGATTCTAAGGATTACAATATCACTGTAATCAGACCCATTTGAGATAACACTCAAGAGTACACTTGGGCCTTAGAAAACACTTGGTTTGGTCGAAAACGTTGAAGTTCACGAAGTGGAGACTGTGGTTGCTGTGCCGCGACTATGGTTACAGAGGCCATTGAAGAGAAGAATCCAGTATCTGCAGACATGCCAGTACGAATCCTAAGTGTTATTATGGTAAACACGGATCGTATATAATGGTTATTGAAGCATAGTGTAGCTCAAGATAACTTGTATTGGTACGCATTCAGCGAATACTGGTGGGTCAAGGTAATGATGGTTTACACATGACGATATATGCGTCACTGCATGACAGAGCAAGGGACGGCAAGGTTGGCATTGATAGCAAGAGTAAGAACAAACCTAGGAGCTAGCGTGCTCAGAAGGTAGTTTAGAGTGTCATAATGTATAGTGGGACAACTCGGCTTGCTGTGGCACGACAAGACAACATACATATGAGCGGTATGGTCTGTGCTTTTTAGGAACAAATGCGTAGAAAATGGCAGCAGGAGGGACCTTGTAACCACAGCGCGTGCTGTCAGGAAGTGAAGCTCAGCTTGGCTGTTGATGATGACATCCGCCTGGGCTTCTTTTTAAATCCGGGAGAAATTATTATTAGAGCAAAATTCTTGAAGTTTACCTGCCTAGGGACCAATGAAGAAAAGGTTTGGAGAGAAACAAAATGTGTCCAGAAAATGAAATAAACGAAATTTAGCCACCGACTCAGAGAGTGACGAAGAGAGATTCCTAACTAAATTGTGATTACATGAACATTTTCCTTTTTCAGGAAGACTTGGCGTTTGCCGAGTGACAATATGTCTTGGTTAAAAAACAACCGGCCCTCTATGGCCTATGTTAACATAAGATGGTAACATTTTCGTAGAATTTCAAAGAACAAGACAAAGAATCGTGAACTAGTCACGGCAGAGGGAAACCAATTCATGAATAAAGGTTGTCAAAAAGAGACAGACGTTACGCCAAGTGCATATCGTACATATCCAACATTCATGAATGTGTTTCGTAGAATTGAGAAAGAGAAAAAAGGTGAGACATATGCAGAGATTGAGGGGGAAAACCTGTAGATAACCGGACAGTTACCTATTCGAACTCCAAGTGAGGGCGAAATATGGTCAACGACAGATTTTTCACTTCATAACATACGTCTGAGAACATGGGGGAATGGGGGAGGAGGGGAGGAGGGAGACGAGTTACGAAATTTGCTAGAGACTGGACTAATTTCCAATTCAAACTCTATGTGAAGATGAAACATAATCAACCAGCAGATTTCCTGACTCTTTACATTTATTAAAGGAGGAGAGATTTGAATACACATTATAACAAAGAGGCTAATCTTTCGCGTGTATTGGGCAAAAGATTAGGGGTCATTTTAAAACTTCTACATGATTGTGAGAAAAGACAGACCCTTGCTCCAATTTCACAAACCTGGGGGTTTTCTTATTCGTTCTCCAGACAACGAGTTAGGTGGTTTTGTGCTCAATCGATTAACTCCCACAGCACTATGCCCCATAATTGACAGTGAAGCTGAAAACTAGTCCTTTTGGGATAGTAGATATTCCTGGGCTTCTTTCCTTTTGCAAAGAAGTAAAAAACAGGAAGTCCACGGGCATCGGCGTTGAATGACAACAAAAGGGTTGTGGACTACATTTCGTAGATCGCACACAAAAGGGTTTGATATTATTTCGTTCGCACGACTCATGGTAAGTGTTTTAACGTCTCCACGTATAGTGTACAGAATGAACGATTTACAACAAATTTGCCCAGTATTGAAAGACAGTAGCCCAATTACGTTCGAAAAAGTGGGTCCCCATTCAATACAGACGGCGGGTGGAATGAACGATTTACAACAAATTTGCCCAGTATTGAAAGACAGTAGCCCAATTACGTTCGAAAAAGTGGGTCCCCATTCAATACAGACGGCGGATTAAGCGGTTCTCATGCCAAAAGACACACGACCAAAATAGAATATACAAAACGGTACTCATGACAAATATGTCACACGACCCACTCAATAACATTTAGCTATGAGCAAAAGTGATTATGACGAGCTTCTCGTATTGTGGCAGGTATTTTAAGGATCCCTCCTATAATGTAACAGGGTTACGTT
Source organism: Limnephilus marmoratus (assembly GCA_917880885.1). Taxonomy (NCBI): domain Eukaryota; kingdom Metazoa; phylum Arthropoda; class Insecta; order Trichoptera; family Limnephilidae; genus Limnephilus; species Limnephilus marmoratus. Next base: position 17,294,032 of record OU862921.1, on the reverse strand, counting down.
TAAATACAACACAATAAACGTTAACAATGCTTGTTTTAACACAGTATATGAAGATTTGTTAGATTAACTAACTCCGTAGCCCAGGAGCGTACGATAGAATAACAAGGAGGTAAACAATTTAATGTCACTTCATATGTTATAAAGGCGGAGTGATGACAGAGTACATTTCTGTTTACACCATGTGACAAACAAAGACAGACCTATATGGTTTTACATACTGTCTGTTGTAGCAACCTCAGTGGGAACAAACAAAAGGGACCAATAGTGGTTTTACATACCCTTTGTGCAGTTACAACATACCGGGTTATGTGCAATTTAGGTTGCAAACAAGAGTTGAATGCCTAAGTTTACAAAACGATTGTCAAACAAAATATTGATGATTCACGTTAAACTGCGGTTATTTATGTATGGAAAACAGGGCTGTCGTTAGGTTTTATTAACCTTTTCCGTCAGGGCTGAGGCATGTAATACAAGACATACATGTTGAGAAGAGGGACAAATCGAGGACTTCTTATAACAACAAAAGACCGAGTATTTGGTTTTACGTACTTTAGTTGAAGCGGGCCCAAGAAGATTTGTATAAGGGTGGAAAGACCAATTTAAAGGCTTTTCCTTTATTTATATACATATGATTTCAAAATGGACGTGTCAAAATCCAATTTGTTAGCAAAGAGCTCGGGTAGGACGCCATCAATTTTTTAACATTTGAGAAAAATTGAAAACTACTGTACACAAGGAATGTGATTATGTGAGTAACCACTTATTTTTTACCATGATGAGTAAAATATGGAGCTTGTTAAGATGGTTTACTTGTCCTGGGTCGTGATTTAACGCTTTGGAGTTTACCAAATCCGACTTTAGAACGACGCTCCAGTACTTACAGAACATAAAAGAAAAATTTTTTTTTTTTTGAAGAGATTCCTTCCGATATGATGAAAAAAACAACAAACAAAAATGGTGAAAATTACAATATTGCATTACATAGCAAGGCGTGCCATGGCATGAACGTTGCGTAGTGTGAGGGGTTGAGAGGCAATGATTTGGGTTCATGACTCCCAGACACTGTGACTCGACGGGTGTCTCTGCTCTAAAGTGATCAATTTTAGAACAGGTGAGAAAAAAATAAATAAAAAACGTGTGAAACAAAAATTACGGTGGTTGCCAATTCACGAACATGAACGGGGTAAACTACACCGTGGAGTGTACATAAATTTACAAAAATGATTTTTTTTAACAATATTCGTTTTATCAACGAAAGGGTGGACATGTAATTGACACTTTACACGCCAGACATTGTAAGACTTCAATGTGCTTACAAAAAGGGTTGTGGTGATACACACTGGATCATTTTGAGTTTGCTGAGATAGTGGGGGTAGTTTTACTCGACTCCTCACTTCCAGTCTTTGCGATATCCTTAATATGGTAATTACCAATGTGCCTTCCAGAGAAGTCAGACAAAGAGTACACTAGATCTGATATCTTTCTTAGAACTTTGGCCTTCACGAAACGTGGTGCCAGCTTGGCAGAGAAATACGTGGCTCCTTGGGAAAGTGTGTTGTTCTTTCTCCAAACTATGTCTCCTGTGTTGAAGGTGACATGTTTCCTACGTAGGTTGTATCTGTCCGCACTCTTTTGATGAGCCAGGAGTAAAGCATCAGTGACTTCACTGTAGATGGCCGACAGTTCTTCCAGACGATGGGCATAGTCCGCGGTAGGGTTGCTAGTGGCGGCAATTGACGTAGGAAAGTTTGTGTCCCTATGTAGAGAACCGTGAACAACTTGTTCCATACCGTGTTTTAAGAAGAAAGGTGTGTAACCAGTGGCCAGGTTAACCGTGTTGTTCATAGCAGCCTGAATTTTATCTAGGTTTTTACACCAAGTGCGTTGATCTTTATCAACTAGAATAGCCAGAGCTGTGTTGATTGTCTGGTTATAACGTTCGACAGTGTTATTTTGTGGGGTATACAAGGTATTATAGTAAATGTCCTTGATTCCGTATTTGGCAAGAAAATTTTTGAATTCTTGAGCAATAAATTGTTTTCCGTTGTCAACTATTACGGTTCTGGGTGTTCCGTAAGGTATAAAAATGTGTTTTTCCAGAAGTTTGATGATGGCGGACGCATTGGCTCTTTTTAAAGGGAAGATCCAACAGAATTTAGTGAAAACATCCACTACACTAAGTATGTGCATGTGTCCGGCATAACTTCGAGGAAAAGGTCCGACGAGGTCCATTGACAATGATTGTAGGGGTCTGTCGGCACGTTTGGGATTACCCATTAGGCCGGCAGGTGCTGCCGTGCTATGTTTATAAGCTTTACAAGTTTCACATTTAGAGATGTAATTGCGAATTTGCTTAAAGAGACCAGGCCAGTAATACTTCAAGGTGATCTTTTTATACGTCTTGAAATTTCCTGGGTGTATGGAGTCGGGAGCACTATGATTGTCAATGATTATTTGTTCTCTACCTTCGAGGGGAACGACAAGTTTCCACGAGTAATCTTCGAGGATGGATAGTGGTGCCTTGCAATTACGGTATAATTGTCCTTCTTTTATGATAAAGTTAGGAAACTTTTGTTGGTTATTTTTACAACCTTCGAAGATTTTCAAGTACCATTCATCTTTTGTAGATGGAGGGGGGGCAATTGTGTCAACATTTAATGAAGCTAGTTCAATTCTTGAAAGGGCGTCGGGAACAATATTGTCCGCGCCTTTACGGTGAACAACATCAAAATTGTATTGAGACAAACGGGAGGACCAGCGAGCGAGCCTACCGGAGGGATTACTTAAAGAGATCAACCATTTCAAACTACTATGGTCTGTGACTACAGTAAATTTGCTACCGTCTATGTAACCGCGGAAATGGTGAACAGAATCCAATACAGCCAATAACTCTTTTTCGGTAATTCCGTAGTTTTTCTCGTGTTTGTTTAGTGTGCGGGAAAAATACGCTACAGGGTGTTCGCCATCTGGGAATTCTTGAGTAAGAACTCCACCGATTCCTACATTGGATGCGTCCGTGTGGAGGGTAAAAGAGAGTGCAAAATCCGGGCAATTCAGAACGGGAGCTTTTTGAAGGGCATCTTTTAAAGTTGTAAACGCTTCTTCAGCTTCGACAGACCATCGGAAATTGCTGACACCTTTACGGATGCCGGTAATTTTATTTAAGGGGGCTGCAATAGTGGAAAAGTCTTTGATGAATCTCCTGTAGTAACCTGCGAGTCCAAGGAAACCTTTGACTTCCTTCGCGTTCTTGGGACGGGGAAAATTTGCCATGGCTTCCACCTTAGCGGGGTCTGTTCTTAGGCCTTTTTCGTCGACAATGAATCCCAAATAACGTAGACGGGACTTACAGAATTCAGACTTCTTCAAGTTGATGGTTAAACCAGCGAACTTGAGTTGTTGGAAAACTTTTTCCAGCATTAATAGGTGTTTTTCAAAGGTATCGCTGACGATGATGAGGTCGTCAAGGTAACAAAACAGGCTGTTATCGACTTCAGGACCGAAAAGTTTGTCCATCAGTCTTTGTAACTCGGCGGGGCTATTTTTTAGACCAAAGGGTAATCTTTTAAAATGGAACATTCCCCTACCAGGTACAACGAAAGCAGTTTTTTCGCACGATTCTGCGTCCAAGGGTATTTGCCAAAACGCTTTGCTGAGATCGACAGAAGAGATGAACTTGGCGTTACGCAGCTTGTCTAAGGTTGCGTGAACGTGAGGTAAGGGATACGCATCAGCTTCCGTGCAAGAGTTTAAACGTCTACTGTTGAGACAGAAACGTGCAGAGCCGTCTTTTTTAGAAACCAAAAGAGTTGGGTTGGTCCATGCACTTCTGCTGGGAACCACCACACCCATTTTTAACATTTCGTCAAGTTCATTTTCTAAAAGTTTAAGTTTTTGGGGGGCTAAGTTGTAATAACGTTGCTTTATGGGTGGGCCATTGGTTTTGATATGGTGCTCAACCAAATCTGTCAAACCTAATCCGCATTTTTCGAAGGATATTGATTCGAATTTATTGACCATTTCCTTTAGTTGGAGAGCCTGGTCCGTGCTTAAATTTTCGTGAGGTATTATTGTGCGGATCTCACTAATTTGAGCGGCAGTGGAGGTTTCGCCAAGAGTATTAAATACTTGGGGAGCAACATTGAATGCCTTCCAGAAGTCAACGCCAAGGATGAAATTCTGGGATATAGAGGGCACTATTAGAAAATTGATTGTGACTATTTTATTGTTACAATTGATTGGCAGGGCCAGGGCACCGATGACCGGCTGAGAAACATTATCTGCAGTCGTCAGGTGTGTCGATTGGGGCGAAATTCTAAAATCACTGTTAACAAAAGGCAGGTGAGCATTGTTGCCAAGACAGCTGACAGATGCCCCACTATCGAGTAATCCGGAAAAGGTCACATTGTTAACAGAGAAAGAAGCATAGGGTCTCCCATCTTTAGCTTGTTTGCAACAAACCGAAGAAACATTTAAGGTCTGGTTAAAATACTTAATGTGTGCTAACCAATCAGTCCATTCTTTAGACCTTGGTTCAGAATGGGTGCCTGAGAGGTTATTATTTAGTTTTTTGGCCTCTTCATGTAGAAATTTGGTGGGGGCTTGGAGAGATCCACCTGAGGTCTGACATCGCTTGGGTTTTGTAACCTTTCCATGTCGTGTCTTGATTTCTTGAAAATATTGCGCAGTTCGTCGCGTGGAGGAGAGCGGTCCCTAGAGTGATGTCTCTTGGAAGTTCGGGGTTCCTTGGATTCCAGAAACTTCGCTTGCTTGAAACAAGTAGTGGCCAGATGGCCTACTTTTTTGCAAAAAGAGCACACTTTTTTGTTGTCGAATTCTGGTTTTAAACCAGACGAACGGCTTGGCACAACTACATTATTAGACACATTCTTTATGTTCTTCCTATCCTGGTATGATTCCAGAAGGAGACAGACTTCGTTAAGCTGGGCCAGGGATGCAATTTTCTGCGAGGTGATGATGTTCTCGTATTTGCTTAAAAGGCCATCAGTTATGACTGGTAATAGTTCAGCTTCCGAAACGGGATGTGAAAGCTTGATGTTAATGGATTCAGCCCTTTCTATGAATGTTGCTACAGGTTCATTTACCAGTTGTTTAATAGATAGTAAAGATAATTTGATCCTGTGCTGGGCTTCTGTTTTTCCGAAGCTCGAGATTAGGGCAGATCTGAGTTTATTCCAATCTTTGCATTTAGTTTTTTGGATGCGGTGCCAGGGTATCAATTCTGGGGAGATGAGTTCTATGAAGTTTTTTCGTAGAATCTCGAATGGGATATTTTTGATAGTAGCCGTTTCTTCGATACGGTCGATGAAATCCAGTACATCGGAGACGCCATTATATTTGACTTTCCAAGAGGATAAATCGTAGTTTTATCTTGTGTCAAGGTGGGTGCGATGTCCTGTTTTATCATTACTTGCGGCATAGGTTCTTTGTTAGGAACAAGATTATCCAAAACTTGCATAGCCAAGCGTGAATTATTTTCGCTTGATGGGGCGAGGTTTATTTTCTTAATATACTTTTTGTTAAATAAAAATGCATAAGCCTTTAATGTAGATTTAGATTTGCTAGATGGCGAGAGTCCTCTATCCTTTAAAGCAGTTTGTAAGTGAGTTTTGGATAAACTGAGCACGTTGGGAATGATACCCAAATTGGATGATGCCATAGCTTGATTGTTTTCCATTGTGAGTTTCCCGGGAGGTGAAAAAATTTTGCCAGGGATTTCCTTTAGCAAACGCAAAATTAATTTTGTGAGGCACTTTTCACTTGGTAACCACTGGTTGACACTTCTAACATAGTTATAGAAAACTGTATTCCATACTACAATTTGGTATACATGACACCAGAATTCATGGTCAAGGTGGAAAAAAAATTGGCGTGGACTGACCTTAGGGGAAACACTTTTTTATTTTTCACAAAGCACTTTTGGAAATTCGGTGAAATTCACAAGTATTAAACTGATTTTTCAAAAAATTGGCCAGGACTGGCCTTAGGGGAAACACTTTTTTATTTTTCACAAAGCACTTTTGGAAATTCGGTGAAATTCACAAGTATTAAACTGATTTTTCAAAAAATTGGCCAGGACTGGCCTTTAGAAAACGGCTTTTTAAATTTTCACAAAGCACTTTGCACTGAGAGGGGCACTAAAATTCACAAAAGGCACTCTTCTGGCAAATAGGAACAAACTTCCGGATGAAAATAATTGAATATGGGATTTGATACGTCAACCACATTGAAATTGTTTTATTTATTCATGGAACCAATCATTGATTTTATTATATTATTTCACTTTCCTTTATGTAGGGAAAAAAACACAATTCACTTTACACTTATGCTGAAAAAAAACGGTACCTATAATGTAGAATAGGGAAAAAAGTCATTATTTTGTCCATTTAGTGTAATATAAATTGTACTAATTTAATAGACACAAGTGGGCCAATTGGTATATTGTGCAAAACAACAAAAAAACGTCAGTTCGAAATTTTTGATTAAAGGAATTCGCACAATAAACTGGGATTCCAGCATCAAGTTTGTAATAATCATTTCCGTTGCTAGCCGGTTTAGTTATAAAAGGGCGTTCTGATTAAAAAAGTGCTGCATAGCAACAGATAATCATTTGTTCCGACGGGTTTTTTCGTTGGAATTTGGCGCGGGAACAGTTGCGCGCGCAGTCCGGAGACTAGGTATTTGCTGCGTTAATATTTGCCGTTTGCATAGGCGCGAAAGCTGTTGCGGACCGGTGTTTGTGGCGCGTGCGCAGTCAGATTCGCGGTTTAAATTTTGGGCGACCTTCTACTTGCTTCTAAAATGGCTGCCTTTAAAATGCGGCGTGATTCTACCCATATGTTTCTGTGGTTTTTTCACAGAAATTCCTGTACACTGGATGTAGAATAACAAGTTATAATTAATGTTCACAAAACAACTCCTGTGCAGGGAGAATTTCGACCAGTTGCATCCAGCAAAACGATCGGGACAGAGGGAGAAAAGAAAGAGAAAAAAAAAAATTCCGAGGCCCCACGCTGTGGCGACAGTTGTTATGAACCACGTTGCGCGCCAGTTGTTATGGGCAGCACGCATAACTGCTCTACAATATGTCCCCAGGCCAGCTCACGGTAGAGACAAAAGTACCCTCTATCTCAGAGGGCAGGTCGCACGAATGCGTCGGGATCTCTCTCTCTCTCTCCTTCTCTCTCCCACAATCGTCTGGGAATACTCACTGGGGAAAGGACCCTGCCGAAGCAGATTAACAACAGGATGTAATTAATAGACTCATGTATTGTAAATTCAAACACAGTACAAGGGTTATTACAGCACAATTCAATTCAAGTGATGCATGTTACACAAACCTAGCTATCGAGTTTATATCTCATGATCCCTGTCAACGAAACTTTCTGAGTGGTGGCTTTACGCGAGAGTTCAAACAGTCTATCGTTACGGACACATTAAAGAGGGTAAATCAGAGGACAGCTTACATGGTGATTGAAGAATCCTTCGGCTCTCGGGTTCAGCAGGGCTCATCCCGAGTCTAGGACAGGTCCCGAAGTTCACAGGCATGGTAGAACACCAGCGCTAACACTCGTATGTACTTTAATTACATCGCAGATGTTACTGCGTTTAATTTGATCGGGCTAGTTAGCCGCGAACTGTATAGTTCGCGGAGGAGTGTCACGTGCGCCTGAGACGGCTTGTACTACTCGACTGGGGGCGGCGCGGCGGAGCGTGCCGGAATGCCGAGGGGAGAGGAGGTAGGTAACAGGAAACAGCGGGGAGCAACGAGTTGTTGCCCGCAGCGGTTTGTTTTTAGGGACTCGCGTTGGCGCTCCCTGTTGCTCTAAAAACGTACCATAACAGCTTTTTGTAGAACCCGACTAAAGAATTTGCGTGTAGTGCTGAATGTTTTTGTAAAAAACATTTGTGCAAACCTTTAGAATTTGAGTAAACATCATTCCAAAGTGGTAGGTATTATTTAAATTCAGAATAATTGTAAGCAATCAGCATTCTAACTAGAAAATAAAACGGTGATTTTTATCACGAAAAATGCCGTTAAAACGTATTGAATGTAATGCGAACATTAAAAATAATCACACAGAAATTTACATAATGTGGTGACATGCATTTTTATTTTAACGTTTGATTCGAATTTCGTATGCAAATTATTTCACTTGAATAATCTGGAATATTTAACTTAGCGCAGTTTAACTCCAATAAAATGAAAATATGAGAAAGTGGTAGCGAAATTGTTGAATATTTTCGGGTAAGGTTGTCGAAATTGTTTCTCAAAATTTGAAAATCTGTTCCAAAAGGGACCGTTTTCTTCTGACAAAAAAAATAAGAGCATGATTTAGTGGTTACTCCAAAAATGATTAAATTTCAAAAGGTGCGAAACTATTTTTTGTATTTTAAAATAAAGGTGGATTTATATTTGTCTGATGTGTCGGGTCGTGATGTGCTCTGACGTGATGGCTAGCATTCACATCGATTTGTCGTGTTGTGACGCTTTCTGTCGATATTTTGAATCAATACTGTCGTCAAAACACGTCACTGGCTCGTGCACACTTGTCAGATCTGTCTTGACGCTGCCGCTTCCCCGCCACCTCCACAGCCCTATGAAAATCGGAATCATTTCTGACGTGACACGACACAAGGCATCACGGAACATTGCGACATATAAATATAAATCTTACCATACTAAATGCATGAAACCAATACCTTTTTCACGCGTCATGACACGACACGTCAGACAAATATAAATCCACCTTAAGTTAATAATATTGACAGCAATAATAATATTGCATTAAGTCAGTTAGAATTTCACAACATATTTATTAAAATTCCTGATAACTATATTTGTGGAGATCAACCACAATGGTTTTTAATGTCATGTCACCCATTTTCAATGCCATGACATCCACACAGCTTCACCAAATATGTCACAGGCTCTGAGGAAAATTATATTCCTCAAGGCCTCCTGTGTGGTCCAATGTAATAAAAAAATAACAATAATAATCGAAGAATTCTGTTTTTTTTTCTACAATTTGTCAGTAAGGCCAGTCGAACGTTTAGACAGTTTTCTCGTAAACCACATCGTAGTGCTAAATGCTACTATAAGTTAACAGAGGATTTTTCTCCTTCGCCGTTAAAGCGTATTGTTATTTCACGTAAGCATTTAGTTTTTGTTCCGGCAGCCCAGCATTTCGCGTTTTGAATAAATACCCTAGTTAACTTAGAAATATTCCCAAGGGTATCATTTTAACCCCTCCAGTGACCTTCTGCGTTCCGTGGTTATGTTTAATTGAAGGTGAGCGGTTATGTTATTATGTTTTTAGGAGTAAAATGTGGTAAAAGAATAACATAATATTTTAATAAAACCAAAAAAAGAGCTCGGTTGAAGGTAATTCTAGAAAAGTATTCAATATTCATGAAACACAATGAGATTAATACAACTTTTGTAAGCTAACCTCGCACTCCACAACAATGCACAAAAGGCAATAATGTTACCATACGAGCTAAAAAAAAGAACAATTGTTTCAATGTGATAAAGTCTCGAGGAAAACCACAATTTATAATATTTTTTGTCATTGAAGATAATATTAACAATACAGAAACAAAAAAAAACGTAAAGCAAAAAATCAGAAAAATATTCGGTCGCATCGTATTTTTCTGTTTCACTTTTTCTACAAAATAATATTCAAAGGTTAAATATTACAATTTGAGCGTTTAATTTTATGAAGTTATTCCACTATAAAAAATATTGAATATTCAAGCAGTGTCCTCTCTACAGCTCAGTGATAAGGAAAGCCGAGCTTAGCATCAAGACAAAGATGGCAGTGTTTAAAACGGTATATCGCCCGATGCTCACTTACGGCTACCAGACATGGATGCTAAATGAACGAACACGCTCTAGAGTCCAAACTGCCGAAATGAGGTACTTGAGAAGAGTGGCAGGGGTTACGAAATGGGATCATATAAGAAACTCGACGATCCGAGATGATCTAAACATTGAACCACTGCTACTCTTCATAGAAAAATAGCAACTGAGGTGGCTTGGACATGTACTAAGAATGTCTGATGACCGAAATCCGAGGAAGATACTGAGTGGGATTCCAGAGGGTAGACGTCGAGTGGGCCGCTCCAGACACAGGTGGGCGAGGCAACTCCAGAAACTGTGTGAGGAGAGGATGGGTCTACCATGGACAGAGGCCGAACAATTAGCACAAGACAGGGACGTATGAAGTAGCCTTGTCGATGCAATGGGTCCCTGACCCGAATAGGACAAGGGGAAGAAGATGATGATAATTAATATTCTTCCTAGACTTGTGACAATGTTCGTGGCTATCGCATATTAAAAACCAAACTGGATTTATTTATGCATGACTCTAAATTGCAATTAAATTTTAGTAGAATCTATCAATCACATATGAGTATATAGATTGCAGCTAAAAAATATGCTTTAAAAAATTGCAGATAATGATGATGGTTCTTAGTCGAAGTATGATACAGTTTAGTACGTCGGTAGTTAGAATTAGCTCAGTCGTAGAGAAAAGCCCCGGCAAGGCTGAGACCTGGGATAATTTTTTTTCTGGGTTCGTTTTTCATTTGAGGGTTGTTAATATTATCTTAAATGATTAACTAATATTGTTTAATTAAATGAAGATAATATTAGCGAAACTCAATCGAAATCTGGAGACAGAAAAATCAGAAAAGATATTGGCTCCGCTGGGACTCGAACCCAGAACCCTTTTCTTACATGGAAACAGCTCTACCGATTAAGCTACGGAACCCATATTAATTCGGTCACTTTTAACTGTATCATACTTCGACTAAGAACTACCAACATTATCTTCATTTACTTAACGCACATATTATTGGCTGCTATCTTTATATATGATTACAAGATTCAACTCGAACTAAATGCAATCTAGATAGTGTCTGGATAAATTTTTATCCATTTTATTTGTAATACGCGACATCTATTGACTTTTTCTGCAAGTCTAGGATGAATATTTATTATTAATTTTTTAAACTTTATGAGTAAAATCTCAAATTATAATATTTAATTAAATGAAGACAATATTAGCGAAACTTGTAATGGTCCGCCACTCTTGGCTTTTGTGCTTTTGTTTTGTTTATTCGTTGATGGAATTTAGGTGACCGTGTCATTGAACTCTAATCGAAATTTTAGATACACAATCGAAGGTCATATAACATACCCTAATCTCGTCGGTGAAAGGATTCGGTAGGTATTAGTTATACCTATCAATTTGCTATTTCTATTGATTTTAGCGTTACGTATTTCATTTCTCATGGTTATTTGTTTATTTAATTTATGTGTTGTCGTTAATTATTTTCCCTCGTCTTATTATTATTATTATCATTCAAGTGCGCCAATGTAATTACCTAGAATGATTAAGAGGCACACTCCTATCACATCTTGTAATACCTAATTAAACTGTGCCAATAGTTAATTAACTCCGATGAACGAAAGACCGATATTAAATAGGTACATCATTTTTATGGTTTGTTTGTTTACTCTTCACACAGACGACCTTCGGTATACTGACCTACTTTGGAGATTGTTTATTTCTACGGTCATTGTCCTTTTGAAACACAATTCATTGGTTAACTAATTCTTTTATATTTTGCTTGTCCTAGCTTTGCCCAAACATTGGTCGTTTAAGTAGGTACTTTGCTAACCTAAGAGGTATCTGGATGACCTAGCTTCAACTAAGGTATAGTTTGCTTGACCTACATAGTTCTGAGAAATATAGGTATTTCGGTTACGAATCAAACTGATACCGTATGTCGCCTATCCTTATACACGCTTATGTAAACAATAGACCTACCTAACTAAAACAAGTACTTGTATAACCTAATTTATAAGTAGGTATTGTTTGTTTGACCTAATTTTGAGACGCATGTATACTCCCGCACACGAAATATAGAATAAAGAGCTTCCACGATAGTCATTTATTACGCCTCGATTCGTTTTATATGAGTTATAATAAATTAGCGTATTTACCTAACTGAAGAGAATATCTACATATGTAGACTAATTCTAGAATAGATATTTCCTGGTTGACTTGCTTTCGAGCTGGTGGGCATTGCTATCCTGCGTGGAAAAATAACATAATCTTTTAATTAGTATCAGCGTGTTAGTGACAAAACTCCAAAGCTCCGATTGATTTATTGGTGATGCACGCTCGTCCCTTTCTTCTTTGTCTCTGAAAATAATTAATAATTGGTTTTATCTTACCGCCCTCGATCGATTACAAATTTTTCCAGTCGGGACTTTCATAAATTCGACATTGTGATCGAGGTTTTCCCTTTTTTCGATTCCTAGCTAATGGATTCCTATCGGCCCTTTTTGAGAAAAGACTGATGGAAAAAACTCTTCAAATATCTGTCTATTTAAGATTCACTTCGGTATTTCGCTTAGTTCCTCAACCTCGTATTAACTAATGGTTTATTTCATTCGCCTTCGAGAGGTGATTCATCAAATAACAAGTCAGATGTTTAATTTATTGTCCGGAATTAGGTAAATTATTATTTATTCTCAATATTTTAATATCACTTTAGAATTAATAACCGTAGATACGCACGTTTTCCAAGTGTACGAATTATTATCACTACTGTTTATTACAATTTCGTTATTCAATTCACAAAGGATTTTTAACCGCCTTATTATTGAACCACTGTAGTTTAAACGTGACTCGAACAATTCGTTATTGTTATTTATTTTACCTATGTCATGTTATTTAAAGTAAAGTTAAAGTTTTAATTATTATATCACCTATAGTTAATTTTAAAATCGCGTGTTATATTTTCTTTTATCCGGTAATTTGATTTATTTTAAGACACTGGATTTTTGTTAAATGTTATAAAACCACTAAATATAAGTTGTAAGAAAGAATGTCATTTAATTCTTATTAACTGACTTTAAACACTTTCATTATAAAACACCCGAACTTTCACGAAGTATTATTTAGGCACTTTTCCGGACTCTCCGTTGATCGTCTTTGAAAATTTTATTCCTCAATTTTAAAGGGAAAATAAAACACTGAATTTACTATTTTTTTGCAAACACTTGTAGACATTTTTCAACTCTACTAGAAGCACTAGTTTACTAGTCTTCTTCGCGCACTTCTACATTTTTCTTGATCGCGCACTCCCGTTATTTCATCCGAACTCTCCCTTAATCTCCCAACGAATTCCCCTTCTTTTTCAAACCATGGTGTCTTAAAGACCTCTTAGAGCTCTCCTTTCATAGAAAAATGACTCCTGATCGCCCAGACTTTCATAGGAAAAGGACCAAATTCGGTTCCTCCGTATATGACCTTTTGTCAAATCTCTGTTAATCTCCTATCTCATGTCTTAGAACCAAATTAGTTTAGTGTCTCTCTCTCGTAAAAAATCACATAAATTTTCTCATTGACAGGTATTTATATTTAAAAATTTCATGTACTTGCTCGTAATTCATATTTAATGTCCACACTATAAAAGTAATTGTTTTTTCTCTAAAGTAAGTACTGTATCTCGCTTGTGTAATTTTGTTTACATCGTTTCGCTTTAATGATACCCTTAATTGCTCGAAATTATGTTCTATAAAATTATCTGGATAAAGTCATATCAACAAAGTGATAGCCAACCTTTTTTTTCCCTAGTCAAACGGTTAGCGATTCCTTCGACGGCTTACGCGTATTTCCCAGTGTCAGGCTATGTTAAGCATCTTTTCCTGTGATTTGATTTAATTGTAGAGTGACCAAAATGTACCGTGGCCTTTGACATGCCATATTTTCAATATCCTGTTTATCGTGAATAGTGTTGTCAGATCAGAGTAATCCTTATACCGGTAACTATTAAAGTCAATTTAAGTAGTTCCAATTAGTTTTCTTTTGAGATATTTGGCTCTAATAACTTCGTTTCACCATTCCATTTCCATATCAATAGGTTTTCCCACTTTTCCAGGTTATTATCTTCAGTTTGTGAAATTTTCCGAGATTCTACCCGTTTTTTGTGATCATTCCAGATCAGTTTTAATTAAAACGTCCCCTGGTACCATCCATGTTACGTTTTCCGTGCCCTTATCGATGATTTTTTCATTTATTTATTTTCAACATTCCCGTCTAAGATTTTCTTGTTTCCATTTGAAACGTTAGGTGCCCAAAACCTCCTGTTCTCGATCGCGCCTTAAATAAACACGACCCGGGTCAATAATCCTTCAACTTTTTGTCTTTAGTTCTGTTTACAATTCCGTTCGTTGAACTTTCGTTCCTGTGGGAAAGAATTCAAGGCCGCCCAAAATGATCAAAGTCCACTCTCTTATTGGTAGAATTTAAACTTCCTTTGTTCTCGATATAACTATGATATGGGGTTCCCTCGATCCAGTCTCTATGCAGATCTCTGTAATAGCTCCCAATTGCTCGGACAGATGTCGCCAAATGTACCATTTTCTCTACATAAATACCCAAAAAAAAAAATTCCTTGTAGGCTTCTCGTAGGTTGAAGGTTGGCATTCATCACAAACTCAATCGAAATCTGGTGACAGAAAAATCAGAAAAGATATTGGCTCCGCTGGGACTCGAACCCAGAACCCTTTTCTTACATGGAAACAGCTCTACCGATTAAGCTACGGAACCCATATTAATTCGGTCACTTTTAACTGTATCATACTTCGACTAAGAACTACCAACATTATCTTCATTTAATTAACGTACATATTATTGGCTGCTATCTTTATATATGATTACAAGATTCAACTCGAACTAAATGCAATCTAGATAGTGTCTGGATAAATTTTTATCCATTTTATTTGTAAAACGCGACATCTATTGACTTTTTCTGCAAGTCTAGGATGAATATTTATTATTAATTTTTTAAACTTTATGAGTAAAATCTCAAATTAAAATATTTAATTAAATAAAGACAATATTAGCGAAACTCAATCGAAATCTGGAGACAGAAAAATCAGAACAGATATTGGCTCCGCTGGGACTCGAACCCAGAACCCTTTTCTTACATGGAAACACCTTTACCGATTAAGCTACGGAACCCATATTAATTCGGTCACTTTTAACTGTATCATACTTCGACTAAGAACTACCAACATTATTTGGTAGTTCTTAGTCTTGTTAGTTTGGTAGTTCTTAGTAGATTTTTCTGTCTCCAGATTTCGATTGAGTTTCGCTAATATTGTCTTCATTTAATTAAATATTATAATTTGAGATTTTACTCATAAAGTTTAAAAAATTAATAATAAATATTCATCCTAGACTTACAGAAAAAGTCAATAGATGTCGCGTATTACAAATAAAATGGATAAAAATTTATCCAGACACTATCTAGATTGCATTTAGTTCGAGTTGAATCTTGTAATCATATATAAAGATAGCAGCCAATAATATGTGCGTTAAGTAAATGAAGATAATGTTGGTAGTTCTTAGTCAAAGTATGATACAGTTAAAAGTGACCGAATTAATATGGGTTCCGTAGCTTAATCGGTAGAGCTGTTTCCATGTAAGAAAAGGGTTCTGGGTTCGAGTCCCAGCGGAGCCAATATCTTTTCTGATTTTTCTGTCTCCAGATTTCGATTGAGTTTTGCTAATATTATCTTCATTTAATTAAATATTATAATTTGAGATTTTACTCATAAAGTTTAAAAAATTAATAATAAAAACTAATATTGTGTTAATCAAAACCTCTGCTGGATATTAAGTGTTCTTGATAATCTGTAAAAGTATTTAACCATATCAGATCGTGTGTATATTTGAAAATACAAACATTTCGGAATTTTTTTCTCTCTATCTGGAACGAATAAAAAATGGCGGTTTTCGTTGCCGAATTTTCCAATTGCCAAAATAAATGGCTTTGCGTACTGTTTTTATTGTTAGAATTTAGCTTCTAGTGCAGCAGAAGCCATTTTTACATTCTGAAATATGATTTTTGTGTGTACAATCGTCCGAAATATGTTTCCCGATATTTTACGATGTGAGTTTTGAAAGTATTTTTTTTAAACTTTATTTTTATTTTTATTTTTGGTATATCTACAGTGTTCGATTTGCCATTTTATGCGAAACACGTTCTAAAGTTCTTTCAATTAAGAGTAATGATAACTTCTAAATTAAAGAAAAAATAAATAAAACCCACGTGAATTTTTTTTAAATACGATTATTATCACGCATCAAATATTTTATGTTCTACCACTTCCAGTAATAATTCAGGTCTAAATGACAAATTTTCGGTTTTTGGGCTAAACGCGTTTGGTGTTTGTTAACGGGAAATCCCGCCAGTGAGTACTTATGTGAAAAAATCCTGCTATAAGGCAAATCTTTAATTATTTCATTATTGTCATAAATGTAACTTTAATCAATGTTTACTGAGCGAAATATTGGCTTTTGCAGTTTCCTAAGAAACTGTCGGGCAAAGTATACAGGAAGATGCTTTCACATTTTTTGCAAATCAGTTTTCGTAAAAGTTTAAGCTGCTTTTACCGAAAAACCATTAAGATTTTTGAAAAAAAAGGTTGATTCGTTTGGTTGGTTTTATTCGTTTGATTCGTTAGACTCTTTGGATTCGATTGATTTGTTTGATTTAATTGATTTGTTAAATTGGTTTGATTCGTTCGATTTTTTTGATTTGTTTGGTTCGTTTGATCCGCTCGATTCTTTTGATTCATTTGATTTTTTTTCTTTTGAATTATTTGATTTCTTTATTTTTTTATTCATTTGAATAGTTTAAATTGTTTAATTCATTTGATGCATTTGATTCGTTTGATTCATAATGTAAAAAAAACACGTTAAAAATCAACTCACTCAATTTTGCAGCAAATGTTGTAGATATTTATTTGGGATTAACATCGAGAATTAACAGCATGGAGACGAATCAACTCAAGAGCGTATAAATAATATAATTGTATAATTTCCCGCAGAACTGGAACTTGTTTAGAATTTCCAACGGAATATTATTATTCAATTCGGAATGCTGCAATTCGCTCCAACACCTCACTGAAATCTTCATTAATTTGTTTGTATTATTTAAGGAGATACTGAGAATAATTTCATCCCAATTTCTCGAAATCCTATTACCGAATAATAACATCTAGATATCTAGAAGAAAATTATGTAATTAATTACTAAGTTGAGAATCTTTATGTACTTAATTCTAAAAACTACCTACAAATCTCTGGGAAGTTATTCAAAGAACCTTCTCAAAGTTGTTTTTCAACAACAACGATTAAACCCTCAACCTTTACAGCCCGGGACAACGTAAATATTTAAATGTGTAAAAAATATAAGCAACTAACAGCTTGTAAGCTTTTCAAGGTCATTTCATAAAATAATCTCCTGTCCTAAACGGTCCTCAATTCTCCAGTCGCAGATAAATATTAACTCCACTTCTGGCATTAAATTTCTCATAAATCTAATAAATGTAATATCAATAGGAGTGGAGGTAAAATAGCAAATGTAAAACCATGCAATGTCCAATGTTTTTAATATAGTGTCCTCAGAGTATACAGTCGTATCTCCTCCAAGTATAAACTTTGTAATAAAAGTGTGTTTATCGGGATGCAAGGTAATTATGTTTTCAATGTCTGTTTTGTAAAAAAAATTAGATCCTAGGAACTTATAATAAATTAATTACACTTTATGTGTTAGAAAGAGAAAACACCACTTTATATATTTAAATCTAAATGTTAACCGTAAGATAACTAAAACGTACACCTTTAAGAATCCAACGTTTCCAAACGCAGTTTGAAAAAAAATTATGAAACAGAAAATCAGTAATTAAAAAAAAAAGTTTTTTGTATTTCTTGGGCACTGACTATGTAACAATTTCTAGAAATTTTTGTTTTGAAAAGTTTTATTTTTCGATGTACATTTGTTACTTTTAATTTGAAATTTTTTTGCTACCGGTTTCGACACGTCCGTATCATTAACGAGCAAACTTAAAACTAACTTAAAAATTCTATACAAGTACACAATTAATTAGGCGGGGGTAGTGGGAGGGGGGAATTTGGTGGAGGGGGAGGACGGTGGGAGGAGTCAAAATTACATGGAAACATCGTAAGCAGAGGTGATTTACATGGTGCTATTATTTTATTAACTAAATTAATTTTAGATTGAATTTTTTTGTTGATTTCTAAAGTTTCTAACGCGCACAAAATTTAAAAAATGAATTTACGTTGCAATGTTTAAACTTAGTTTTTTTCTTTTTTGAAGCTATATATTTGAAGCTTTTGTAGCAAAAAAATTTAAAATTAAAAGTAACAAATGTACATCGAAAAATAAAACTTTTCATAACAAAAATGTAAAAAAAACGTAATGAGCAATTTTTAAAACATTTTATTTTTGCAATGAAAAATTTTAAATTAAAAAAAAATAAAAATAATGTTGTTTATCAAAATACAAAATTTGAAAGCATATTCATCACCTTTCAAAATCAGTTTTTACTTTTCGAATCCGTTCAGAAATATTCCATTTATTTGACTTTTATTGCAAAGACAAAATATTTTGACGGTCCTGAGGCCTGAATGGTTAATGAGACGTGTGGACTGCGCTAAGCTCCCCATAGACTGGAATAAAAACTGTTAATATTATACTTTTGAATGTAGCTATAACTTTGTGGTTATCCATTATAGATAAATGAAACAAAGTTACTTTGTTCGAACCACTTGCATATTTGTGCAATGCCGACCGGTTTTGGAACGACCGTTCCTTCTTCAGGGCAAACGTATACCGATTTGACAGTTACAAAATAGTGGATGGGAACAATGTATATGTATATAACAAGCCCAATCATGGATATGTTCCCCTACCCACCCACTCTTTATTAATACCTAGCAACGGCTCCACCCCTACCACAATCCTTAGTAATAATACTACATTGTTCCCATCCACTATTTTGTAACCGTCAAATCAGTATACGTTTGCCCTGAAGAAGAAACGGTCGTTCCGAAACCGGTCGGCTTTACACAAATATACAAGTGGTTCAAACAAAGTAACATTATTTCATTTATCTGTTATTATTATTATTATTATGTGATAAAATATTTTAACACAACCATTTTAATATCACGATTATTGCAGCCAACTGGTGAAATGTACAAGTTCCCAATCAATTTCTTAGAAAGACATTTTTTTATCAGAAATTTGTGGATTTAAAAAAAAACTTTTAATCTTCACTTTAAGGACAGGAAAACAACATTGCTACCCGGTTGGGCAGCGCTGTGAGGCGGGTTGTTAAATAAGGGTTGAATAATTTTAAGAAAATGCAATTATGTAACAAGGTATTAATTTCTTTTTTTACATTAACTCCACACTGTAGGCCCTGATGTAAATAATTTTCCCCAGGGCCTATGTCATCTGAGATTATGTGTGGAAGGTATTTTTGAGGAGAGGAAGGAGTGAACATTGATCTTGAAGAGACCAATAAAAAATAGAAAGATAAAATTATAAAAAGAATATCTTGAGACCAATAAAGAAGGACTAAAAAAATTTTTATTAACTTACAAGATCAACAAGACAATCCAATTTATTAAGAGAGTTGTAGGAAGGAAAAACACATTTGTTGGGCGGGCATTTGGCGTGTTTCCCGACTATGCAGGTGCCGAGGGGATCAATGACGCTAGTTCCTCGAAGCATCTTCCATTGAAATACCGGTAGAACAAGAATAACATTCTCACGCGACGCCTAACACTAATACCTACGACCTGAGTTGGTCACTTATAGTTAATCAAGCCTGTAAATGTAGGATCGGTTCGGAAGATTGCTTCCGATGAAGGAGACACTAGATTTTCATTTCGATACTTTTTAGACGTAATCAGACATAACAAATGCACGCAATGAGTAAGTTCTCACGTAAATATCGTTTTTTTTATACCGTTGGGATTTTATTCCGTTAATCCGTAATCTTCTATTTTTAGCGGTTCGTTATATTTCATGCTGAAATATAACCGTATGAATAAAATTGTGTAGGAAATACATGAAATTCACCACAAGGCACACGGTTTATAAAAGATGATACCTTTGATGTAGAAATAAAATCAGGAAGTTTCCTGGCGTTTAATGGTTAGTAAATGTCATAAAAATGATTTTACTCCCTGCATTGATGTAAAATTAAATTTATTTTCCCATTTTTTCCCAGTTTAAATAAGTTATGGCTGTGAAGCAAAGCAGTCAATTTACTGTTTTGATTTAACAATCACACCCATCAGTTTGGGAGGCAGGAATGGGTAAGGCCGCGCCGGTCGGGAATCATTTATTGGATTACCAACACCTCTGCCATTGGTCACCCCAAGTGGTTCTTAGCAGGGGTTCCCGGTATCATGGGGTAAGGTTTATACGAATCTTGGGGGTGGACGCGTCTGCCCACTAACTACATGGTAGGCCGGTTCGGGGAAGACTGCTTGAGAGAGATATTTTAATCTTTCCAACAGGACTCTCTCGGAACATCGCCTTACCGCAGTGGGAGGGATGGATTCATATGACCGTCTCTCCTGGACATTCTAGTCCCTTAGATTCCTACCCATCCCCTTTCTTTCCCAGAACTTGTTTTTTTTTATTTTATTTTTTTTTAATATTTTTTTTTTAAATTTATTCAAGATTTTTGTTTATACATTACAATGATAATATATGCAAAATTACAAAATAATTCATGTTTTATTCTACTACTCCATAAGTTGAGCTCTAGGAGCTCGTGTTTATGGGAGGAGTATTTTACATGCAAAAAAATAATAATAATGTTCATTATGTAAACAATTTTCAAAAAAAACTAACGAAATAAATATCTTAGGTAGGTACACAATTTAGACAAAAATCACTACAATATCAATACAATTAAATTTGTTTAAATATTAAATGTTTAAATATTTACATGAATACCGCACAAGAGTCCCAACTGCTCCCGTCTGGAGCCAGTGAGACGATGGCATCCCCAAAATGGGGTATGTTGTGAGGCTGAAGGTAGTGGGGAGGGAAGGAGATAGGGAAGAGGAAGGTGGGGAAGTACCTGGCTATTCAGATCTGGTCACCAAACCCGGCTAAAGCCATTTCAGGCAACGTTTCAATTCTGAATGGTGGTCATACACCAGGGCGATACTGAGAGTATCTCCCACTCTGAAACGTGCCGCAAATATACTATATTATTTGAAATGAATAAATAGTGAAATACATAAATTAATCAAATAAATTTTATTTGCCACGCCGGGATTCGATCCCGCGACCTTTGGAATACGAGTCAAGCGCCTTACCGCTGCACTACGCCGGTCGTCAAATGTTCTCCTAATAGATTCCCCACGCAGCATCCCCAAAGATACAAATAAAAAACTCTTCTTCTTCTTGTGCCCTGTCCCTTCAACGGACGCTGGCTATCATTTTGGCTATGCGGACTGCGGCCCGGAACATCTCTACAGTAGACTGATCAAACCATTGTCTCAGGTTTTTCAGCCACGAGGTTCTCCTTCTTCCAGGGTCTCGTCTAAAAAAAACACCAGAGCAATACTGAGGGTATATTCCGCATTCGAATGATCTTAAAATAAGGTATTTTAACGTTTAAATACACTTTTGAGGTCCTGAAACCATGACTCAATCCAAATTATCGAGATACCGTTCTGCCATGTTCCGTCGACATTTTTTAAAAACGTTTTTGCGAGTGCGCACAAGAGTCCCAACTGATCACAGCATTTTAAATCAAGTGCATTCGGATAAACCTCCCATCCAGACGGAAAAATCCGCAAGTTTAGTGGGTATCCCCACCACAATGCAGTTTCATTGGGTATTCGTAAACCAGTTGAATTACAAAATAAATCGAAACATATTGAACGAATTTATTCGCACGAATACATTAATCGGATTGGGTGGATTATTTCAATTTGAACCATTAAAATCCAATCAACTGTAAGTCCATTAATTAGATATAATTAATATTAGTATTATTGTTTACAATTTGGGAAGCGGGCATGGGTACTGCCGCTCCGCGAACCATACGATTTATTGGATAATCAATTCCCTTGCCGTAGATCACCCCAAGTGGATCGCTACTTTGGCGACTTAGCAGGGATGCCCGGGTTCATGGGTGAGGTTTGTCTGGGTTTAAGCGGAGAATGCGTTTGTCCACCTACTACACGGCGGGCAGGATCGGGAGAGACTGGTTTAGGGAGATCTAACCTAGACCTCTCTAGCTGTACTCTTTCGACCCAATGCCTTCCATCGTCGTGGGAGGGATGGATTTACACGTCCGTCAATCCTAGTCACATTAACCCTCAGATTCCTATCCACCACTCTTACTTTTTCCTTTCACAGAACTTCCTCTTCCTTCTTTCTCTAACGGGACACTCCACACGGTATCCCTAAAGACGACATATTAAATTCTGTTGAATCTAGGGGTTAAAAAGAAAGCAGCCAATAATATGTGCGTTAAGAAAATGAAGGTAATATTGACAGTTCTCAGTCGAAGTATGATACGGTGAACGAATTGGATAAAGACACCTTAGCTCAGTTGGTAGAACACTTGCCATATAAGCAAAGGGTCCTGGTTTCGAGTCCCAGAGGATTTTTCTGTCTCCACATTTTCAATGAATTTCGCTAATATTGTCTTTATTTAATTAAATAAGATTTATTTGCGCACGCAGGGATCCGATCCCGCGACCTCTGAGTCAAAAGCCTTACCCCTCGACGACAGAGGCTGTCAAGCGTTAAACAATTTAAATATTTCGTCTGTGTCAGTCATCCTATTGTCTACTATGACTAAATAACATAACTTCTTAAATTATCTTATCTTTTATTTGCATATTTTTAAAAAATATTTAAAAGTCTACCCATTATTCGGAGTATTATTATGATAATGCTCCCGTATCAGCTCGTAACTTTGCCCGGGGCAAATTGTTGCGAGAAAAATTGCGAGATAAATGTTGCTTTTTGGCAAATTTGAAATTTTTCGGCAAAATCATGTTCATCCAGATATCCTCTTTGTTATTTCCGTTTAAGGATTCCGCCACAACAATGACATTATTTAAAAAAATACATTTTTCCACGCAAAAATGTGAAATGTTTCCCGCGAGATGACAGGAAGTAATTTAAAACTTACACTGTTTTTCTTTTGATTAAATAATATAACACACGTAAATGCTTCGACCTACGTAGTAGTCAGCATCAATTATTCAAACGTCTGATATCTGAAAGATTGCGTCTCACAAAGAAAATGAGAACTGCATTTAATTTTTTTTTAAATTATTATTAGCTCGCTAAATGTATTGAAAATAAGAAAAAAACTTAAATAAAAACTGTGTAGGTACAGCTGACTAAAATAAAAAAAAAAGTTAATGAATACAAGTACAAGTCTACGAGAATCAAAACTGATTTTAGCCAGAAAAAGTGTCATTTTCTCCTTTTATATTTTTAACAAACATCACATATGAATCAATTTTTTTTTGCATTGGTGTCGCGAAAATATGACTCCATTGTTAATTGGCGGTAAGTGCTGCAGAGCAAAGCCTATGCAGCCCTCGAAGGACCAGTCCCGAAACTACGTGAAATCGCTAAGTTATATGGGACGATTAAATAGCATACACTCGCAAAACCTGATGGATAGTCAGTCGACAGTTCAGATCTGGGCTTTTGGAAAATTAGATAAGCCCAGACTGGAATAAAGAAAATAGGACTCACCGTTGCAGATGGGGCCTCGCTGATCTCCAGTTTGTGGTGTACACTTCTCACTGTTTAATTTAAAAATCGCAACAAGAGGTTACGATACATGCGCCCCGTCTGAGATGTTATTTTGTACTGAGCAGGAAAGCACACTGTCACCTCTCCAAAGTTGAGTACTTTCTTGCAACAATTTTTATGGTGACATTTTGGAAGGAAAGATTAGGTAGGTGGGATAAATTCAGGATTTTGACATATCTACCCACCAAGTCTGCGAATGCAATACCCAATCAATCCCATATAAAAACGCGCGTTATGGAATAAAAATTAAGTTTGCTACAAAATATAAAATGTGGCCCCTTTATTTTATATTTTCCCAAATTACGAAATCCATTTATTTTCAAAACTTCCGGCCATTGAGCTAGCTAATGGTGAACACCAATTTTATTTATTTTTACGTTATCGAATAGCTACGCACATCATACACAACTTTTGAGGGCCCGGGCGTTCAAAAACAAGGCTCTCCATGGAGAGCGACCCAAGATACTATGTAGTGTAGTTAATTAGTGGTCATGGAATAATTAAAAAAACAAAATAAACCAACAACATCAAAAAAAAAAATACAAAAAACAATGTTGCAAAAAGATATTACCTACCCCTTCACGCAATTATCCCAAGAGCTGAACTCTTAGATGTGAGAAAAAAAATATTGTCTTCAGTGTTTAAAATATATTTGTGGATTTTCTTTGTATTTTTAGGATGACATAGGTGGCATAGGCCCTAAGGAAAACAATTTCCCTCAGGGTCTGTGTCATCTTACAGGATGCGGCGTGGAGGGTCTTTTTAAGTGAGGATAGGATAGGAAGTTCTGGGAAGAAAAAGGGTATTAGGGGCGTGTAGGAATCTAGGGGTCAGTGTATCCAGGAGTGACGGACGTATGAATCCATCCCTCCCACTGTGGTGCAAGGCGATGTTTCGAGAGGGTACCGTTGGAAAAGTCAAAGGGACTCCCTCAACCATTCTCTCCCGATCCGGCGTGCCACGTAGCTGGATGGCATGCGCATCTGCCGCCAAGATCTGGACAAATCTCACCCCATAAACCCGTAGACCCCTGCTAAATCACCAATATTTATATTACTCACATAAACCACTAGAAACATCAAAAAAAAATAATATGAAAAATAATGTTGCAGAAAGATTTTACCTACCTCTCCGTGCAATTATTTCAAAAAGCTCAACTCTTAGATGTAAGAAAAAATTATTGTCTTCAATGCCTAAAATATACAGGTTTGTACATGTAGTTTCAACATCCTTCAACAGATATTGTTAGTATAGATAGTTTTGTGTAGTTTTGAGATGTCTCAACAGATGTCAATTAAATAATACCTTAGAAGTGTGTCGACTACAGTCGTTTATGTCTAATAACACTAATCAACACATTTTTTGTCCCTTTAACGAAAGTAGCCAAATCTGACAGGAAATTTTACGCTGATTTCAGATATGTGATTGGTTTTTTTCTATCACGTCAGGTTTTTATGGGTTTTAAGTTTTACTAAAATGTGTATTAATTCATATTTATTCGTGAGTTATCATTGATTTTTTTTTTATAATATGGCGAAAAGGGTACAAAAATCACGCACTTTAGAAACCGGCATCGTATCTTGGTTCCATATTATGTCATGGAAGACACTTTATGTTACTGTCAAGACATTGAAGGTCTGTTCGCAGCTCTTGGCTTGGAACATAACGTAGCAAATTGGAGACTTTTCATAGACTCGTCGAAAGTAAGTCTGAAAGCTGTTTTGATTCACAATGGAAATACTCAACCATCCATTCCACTTGGTCATGCTGCAAACATGAAAGAGAACTATGACAACATGAAGCTGCTGTTAACAAAAATTAAATATGTAAAATACAAATGGAAAATATGTGGTGATCTAAACGTAATAGGGCTCCTACTAGGACAGAAAGCGGGATACACAAAGTATTGTTGTTTTCTGTGCGAGTGAAACAGCAGAGACAGGAAAAACCATTATACCAAGAAGGACTGGCCTACTAGAAACCTGGCACGAAGAATGTCCAACATGCTCCCTTAGTAAAATCTAAAGATATGTTACTTCCACCCTTACACATTAAATTGGGTTTGATGAAAAATTTTGTAAAAGGCTTGTCTAAGGATGGAAATGGCATGATTCACTTAAAGCAAAAGTTTCCTAAGATCAGCGATGCAAATATTAAAGAAGGAATATTCGTGGGACCATAAATAAGGAAGGTCTTGACTGATTCGAATTTTATAACAGTGTTGAGACCAGTCGAGTTAGCCGCTTGGTCAGTCTTCAAGAATGTTGTTGGGAACTTTCTTGGAAGTCATAAAAGGAAGACTATATCAGCATTGTGTCTGAAATGCTCATGGCCTATAAAAATAAGGGATGTAACATGTCACTAAAAATACTCTTCCTTCACTCTCATTTGAATTTTTTCCCCGAAAATATGGGAGATGTCAGTGACGAGCACGGCGAACGATTTCACCAGGACATTGCGGCTATGGAAAAGCTATACCAAGGAAAGTGGAGACCATCTATGCTAGCAGACTATTGCTGGACCCTGCAGAGAGACTCTCAAAATACTCACAAGCGCAAATCAAGAGCAAAAAAAATTAAATTGAATTTGTTTTGAAATTTTGTTGTAAGTACCCGTGTAAGTACTATGGAAGAATTATGTAAAAAACTTTGTTAAATAATAAAAAAACCTGACCTATAAAATTTTTTTTTTGTTTCATTTCGTGTTTACGGATACTAAATACATTTAAAAAAATTAGCTATGCTTAAGGGACTGCACTTAAAAAAATAAATGTCGACCAGTGTAATATTAACAATGATGCACGAAAGACAGCGGGGCTTCGGCAGTGTTGGGTTCCTTAGCTTCAGAATAACTTAGAGCTTACAAAAGGGCGGACGTCTGGTCCAGTTAAATATTCATCGTAAACCTTACGATAACTTAAATAAAGCAACTTATAATCTCGAAGAACCTAGATTTTTTTTAATTGCATTTTTCCCGACTTTTTAAAAATAAATTTATTATTATACACGTGCACTTTTAAATCATATTTCAAGTAATTTCAATCACAGGGAATGAATCACGCCACAATATAATTTTTCGAAATGTACTTTTTCCTAAAAACACAAAACGCTCTTTCAATAAATAGAATAAATTATGTATTTGAGGAACCCCCCCCCCCCCCTGCAAAACAAGACCTGCGCAGGGACATGCCTTTTCATTGCTCAAAAAATTTATAATACCCCAAACGACTAACCTACTCATCATTCACCGTTGCCGCAGGGGTAGGCAGAGAGGACGGAGAAGAACACGGTCTTGGTACACACTCCTTGTCATTCATTTGCAATATCTCATACTATTCTCACTCTTGATCATGGTCCGACTCAAGTATCGGGTTCATTAAATCGTGGCGAGTCTTTATCGGGTTGTGGCGACTTTTTCTACCATTCACATTTGCGCAAAATATTCTCCTTATACTTCTTTCTTAGTTCATTTGTTAAACTCAAAAAATAAATGTTAAATATTAGGTATTATTATATCAGGTAGACGGCCGGCGTAGTGCAGCGGTAAGGCTCTTGACTCGCATTCCGAAGGTGGCGGGATCGAATTCCGGCATGGCAAATAAATTTTATTTGATAAATTTGTGTTATTTCACAATTTATTCATTTAAAACAATATATCGTATATTTGCGGCACGTTCCAAAGTGGAAGATAGTCTCAGTATCGCCCTGGTGTAAGACCACCATTCAGAATTGAAACGTTGCTTGAAATGGCATTAGTCGTACTTAGTGACCAGATCTGAATAGCCAGGTACTTCCCCACCTTCCTCTTCCCTATATCCTTCCCCTCCCCATGCCTTCAGCCTCACAGCATACCCCGATTGCGTATTTACAATCCCTACCGCGATTCAGTCGAAATAAATTAAAAATAAATAAATTAAAAATTCTAGGGGTCCATCCTTGCTGCTTACCCTTCTATAATTACGGTCGTCACCCTCAGTTAAAAAAAAACAGCGTTTTTTTTAACTTTCAATAAATTTTCAATGTAAAAAAAAAATTCTAACTAAAAAAACGCTGCCCATCCTCTCTGCTAACCTCTCTTTAATTACGGTCGTCACCCTCACCGAAACAGATAGAGCAACGAAGCGCGTAGGCGACTGAAACGCGGTAGTGTTTGTAAGGTGATTTATGCATAACAATCCCTACCGCATTTCAGTCACTATGGCGACTGAAACGCGGTAGTATTTGTTGGTGATTTACGCATTACAAACCCTACCGCGTTTCAGTCGCTAACGTGACTGAATCGCGGTAGGGATTGTAAATACGCACCCCGATTGGGGATGCCATAGTCTCACTGGCTCCAGACGGGAGCAGCTGAGACTCTTGTGAGGTATCACTATAAAAAAAAATTAGGAACGAATAAATATTCGAATCGCAGTTTTACAAAAATGACCTCTTAAAACGAAGTCGTCATCTCATTACTACTGAATACTAGACGAAACCTTGTTCTTCTAGAGGTCATTTTCCAGGCAAAGAATTAGTATTTTAAAATTTAAGGCTTTTTTAACAATTCGTCGATTGTTTAATTAATTGAATTTTTTATATAATTATTCCACGAAAATAACATTTCACCACGGGCAAAAATCGATGAAACAACAATACTACGAAAATATCAAAAAATTTTTAAAACTTTTCTTAATAAGGAACTCCAGTGAAAAATATAAATATGTTCATATTGACCAATAAACGCTGATTCTGAATATATAAGTTTTATTTCATAATATTAAACGTAGAGTTCTTAAAAAATTATTAAAAAGTGCATTTTTAAACCTCTCGTCAAAACACACTGTAAAGTTGATATTACTGAATGGTTAGTGCTGACGTCACGCGTCACCAGTCATTGTATTGAAATCTTTGATTATGTAGGTATGACATAAGCCATCAGTATTAACAACATTTCATGTCATTCGTTATTTCATACTGTTTATAGAGATTTAGTTGTTGTGTTTATTGAAACAACATTTAAGCCTAAATATTTCAATATCAAAAATAGAGGTATCAGAGATTAGTTTATCTCTATTATTTAAAACATTGAAAAACTACTGCACAAAAAATAGTAATGCTACTTCTAGGGAGAATGCTTCGAATAATGGCATTCAAAATGGCGGCACTTGATCAGCTGATTGCCCAATCCTATAGTAATTTTTCAGGAGTGATGACGTCACACGATTCGCCGTACATACGGTGGTCTTAGGGGGTCTTGAAAAATTAAAACTTTGACAATTATTTTAACTATTAAAACTAACTCTAAAAATAAAAATTAAAATGCAGTTTTTTAAGATAAGTTAAGTTTCATAAAAAAAAAAATTAAAAAATTGGACTGGAATTCTCTTTTGTTGAAAATATAATTTCTGCGTAAATTAAGATGAAACCACAATTTTTTTTAAATTCAATTATTTTGTAAAATAGCTAAATTATTAAAAATTCATTCTGAGAGAGACTTTCGTAGAATAACCCCATTATTTATTTTGAAAACCATAATAATAGATTTTAAATACACACACATTCAAATTCATACACACACTTAAAAATCGCAAATAATTTCAAAATTTACCCTTATATCGGTTTCTGTAACCAATATTATAAACGCGATAGTGTGTCTGTTAGTTTGTTTGTTTACCCTTGGACCAATGGACATGATTTTATGCATAGCGGCAGTTGGGAGACTGGCAAATGACATAGGCCATTTTTCATCCCGGAAAATTTTTTAATTCCTTCTTGTACAGAAATTTCACTCTAATACCACGCGCGAGAAGCCATGGGTAAAAGCTAGTAACGAAAAATTGTATTCAGCAGTAATAGACACTTGCTATTCCTTTTGATATAAAAATATATCATTAAGTTTTGTTGGGTATTTTAATCCCAAACCATAATTAGGTCTTAAATAAAAAATGCAGCATAAAAAGGTTCCTATTTTTGGGATTGGAAAAGGATTTAATTTTATTTGGTGTTTTAAAACATGATTTCGCTAGTCTGCTTTTTATAACTTATGTTTTGTTTATAATTTAATGCATATTATTACTCCAGAACAGCATGGTTTTGTTACCGGTCGGTCAACCACAACCAATCTTCTATTATATGAACACTATATCTGTGAAGCTTTCACGTCTCGTGCACAAGTAGAATCAATATATACTGATTTTTCAAAAGCCTTTGATAAAGTAAATATTAATATCCTTTTCGCGAAACTGCAAGCCCTTGGTATACATGGATCATTCCTAAAATGGTTTAATAGTTACCTCTGTAACCGTGAACTCATGGTAAAATTAAATAATAAATTTTCGTATAAATTTAAAGTAACTTCGGGAGTTCCTCAAGGCTCTCATCTGGGCCCACTTCTCTTCATTTTATTTATAAATGATCTATCTTTATGTTTCGATAATGTCAAATTCATTCTATTCGCAGATGACCTAAAGCTTTTTAAGATTATAAAATGTTTAAATGATGCACTTATCCTTCAGCAAAATTTAGATAGACTTGCTAGCTGGTGTGAAATAAATAAATTATTCCTAAACGTAAAAAAATGTTTCCACGTGTGTTTTTACCGTTCACGGATTCCAATATCTACATCGTATTTAATTAACAATAATGAAATTGCATTAGTACCATTTATCAAAGATCTTGGTGTTATTTTTGACCGGAAACTTACATTTGATCGTCACTGTGAAACAATTTCCAATAAGGCCATGCAAATTCTAGGTTTTGTAATACGTAACACAAGGACTTTTCAAAACATTGAGTCAATTAAGCTACTTTACTGCTCTTTTGTAAGATCGCAGCTGGAATATGCATCTCCTGTATGGTCTCCGATTTATACCTGTAACTTACACCGTTTGGAGAGAGTACAAAGAAAATTTCTCCGATACGTTCAATTCAAATTGAGACAGCCTGTAATTGAAATCCGCTACAATGCATTAATGTCTGATCTAAACCTACCACTACTTTCTACCCGGCGTACTATTAATGACATTCTTATACTTTTTAAATTACTGAACAATCTCATAGACTGCCCTCAAATGTTAAGTGTTATAAATATTCGTGTCCCTGTTAAACCAACTCGACTCCACCACCTTTTCCACAGTGACAATCATAGCACTAACTATTCCTATCATTCACCGCTAGTGCGTTTTCACCGAACTGCCAATACGTATACAGACCTTTTCGATATTTTTAAAACCTCACCGTCTTGCATCAAAGCAAAAATAACTAGTTATTTATGTAACTGATATGTTTGTAAAATGATAAATATTTGTTGTACTAATATGCATCGTATGTATGTACTGTATATTATTCTATATATATATAATGTTTGTAAATGTTCGATACACCTGTATTATGTATGTAATAGCCCTATGTACGGGCGTATAATAATAATTAAATAAATAAATAAATAATTAAACAAAACTTACAATTTTTAAATTACATCGAATCTTTAAACTTTCACAACTTTAAATCCCTTTATTCCTACGTTTATTTTTGACCAAACCTTGATATTTAAAATTCTGAATAATGACCTGGACTCACAAGAGCTTACCAACTTAATAAAAATTCATATTCCGACAAGATCAAGAAGACAATCCAATTTATTTCATTTGCCCACGTGTAGAACTAACATCAAAAAATCCCTAATTCCCCGTATATGAGCGCTATGTAATATATTTTTTTACAATATAGACATTTTTAACAATACCCTTCAGAAATACCGTACATAAGAAACGCGTACGATCGAAAAATAATACTAGAGTGTGGAATGTATCGGGAGCATCTCCTTTCCTTATCTTATTTTACTCTTCCTCCCCTCCTCGCCTACAATTAATTTCTAGATGTAATAAAACTCCATCTCTAAGTAACTCTAACATAAGAGACCCTTTTGACTTGACTTAATTTTATTTAACTCTGTATATTATATTTCTCTATATTTTTACGTAAAAGCTGTTTGTCTCTTACAAATAAATAAATAACTTAGGCAAATTAACGATTTTTCAAGTGTCGTCTACCCTGAACTCTGACATATATGCCTATTATTCTCCCACCAAAGGTCATAGATTAAGATGCTGGATTATTATACTGGTATTTACGTTTACGAAAATTTACGTAATCAAATGGATATGATTAATACGAATACAGTTCCATCAACAAAACTGCCCTGCTAATGGACTCTGTAAGTCTGTCCGAAACGATGGCTAAAAAAAGAGTATTAGCAACAATATTAACACAAAATTATTCGAAAAACATAATAAGCAAAATTCATAGAGATATGATTTTAGATTTTAACGACCAAAAGTATTTATGTTATTTATTTTTGGGGTATTATGCCGTGTTGCGCTACCTCCTCATTTAGCCAATGTTTCGGACAGCGTTACAGTGTCCATAATCAGGGCAGATGTGTGATCAAACGATCATACGATCTTATAACACATCTGATGATGGACACTGTAATGCTGTCCAAAAAGGAGGCTAAAGGCACAATACCCAAAAAAAAAAACAAAAATAAATTCATTGAATGTTTACTAATTTATTGTTCTGCTTTTCTTTTTTTTTGCTTTATTTTACATTAACTAACTAACTAACTAACCATCACGCCGTTTCCCCGCAGGGGTAGGCAGAGAGGACGGACCGCCAAACAACTCGGTCTTGGCACACACTCTTTGCCTCACTCACATTCATACATCGTCTCATACATTCTCTTCTATTGTTCTGACTTTTGACATGGCCCGACTCAAGTATTTGATTCACTTGATAGTGCCACGTCTTCCTCGGGCGTCCCCGACTTCTTCTACCATTCACATTCGCGTCGTATATTCTTCTTACACTACTTTCTTCGTTCATTCGCTCTACATGCCCAAACCATCTGAGGGTCCCTTTCTTAATCTTACTCATTATGCTTACATCAGCCTTACATTTTTTGCGGATATCCACATTTCTCACACGATCATACATTGTTTTACCACACATACGTCTCAGGGATCTCATTTCAACAGCATTCAGCTTACTTTCATCCTTCCTCTGCCAGTTCCATGCCTCACTGCCATACATCAGGGTAGGTACCAGGACTCCATTGTGGACTGCTAGCTTCGCTTCTTTCGACAGTTTTTTATTAGCGCCAACGGCATTCAGTCCACCATTAATGGAGTTACCGGCATTCACCCTTCTTTCAATATCTCTATCAGCCTTCCCATCTCTCGTAAACATACTACCTAGATACACAAACTCATCCACCTGCTCCAAGTATTCATCATTCACAACTATGTTGCATACTGTTTTCGTACTCTCTCTTTCAAACACCATGACTTTAGACTTACTTACATTCATCATTAACTCATTATTCATACATACTTCATTCATCCTAGATACGAGAGACTGTAGATCTTCCATAGTATTAGAAATCAGCACCGCATCATCAGCATACAACAGGCAACATACTTTCAGATTACCCAATTTCGCGCCCAATCCCACCTCTTTCAATTCTTGCATACAATTATCCATGTATAGATTGAATAACCATGGTGACATTACGCAGCCTTGCTTGACACCTTTTGTGATGTCAAACCACCCTGTAAAACCACCGTTCACCCTAACACACGCAACGCTTCCCTCGTACAGAGACACAATTGCCTGTATGAGATTTGTATTCACTCCATACTTGGACAACACCTTCCAAAACTTTTTCCTGTCGACTCGGTCGTATGCTTTTTGTAGATCTACTAAAGCGCAGAAAAGTTTCTGTATTTTATTAGTATTTTACATCAACAATAATATTTGGTCTAAATTAGAGATGAATTAGGTGACTTATCGAGCTGCAAATAGTTAAACCTAACTACTAATATCACATCGGAATAGTTCTACAAAATTCATGACTCTAGCTTTTTAGATGTCGGCTTGGGACCGTTCTTTACATTATTTTTATACGTGAAATAAATGAGGAACGGTACAAAATTTGACGGATAAAATAACTTTACTTTTTCATATGAAACCTCGTGTCACCAGTTCACGAATTCCCCAGCTGAGTTTCATGCGAAAACTTTCCGATCAAACGAATATAAATGTTCCCGAAACTTGGCTAAAATGGGAAACAAATATTTCACCCACTCGGGAAGATAAAATAATGTACCAAATGTACAGAGAAGATATCCTCGGTTCAGATTTAGTTTCTGTTTTATGACATCATCTTCGCAGTTGCCGACATCCTGGGACATATTATTATTGAAGAAATAATCTCAAATATGTAACTTAAAGGTTTTATGTGTTTGAAAAGATGATATTATTTAAAATATGATATTACTAAGGAAGTTTTTGGTTGTAAGTGGAACACATGTTTAGAACGAGTTTATCATATTATTACATTATAACATGTCATGTTACATCCAAAATTGCTCATGCTTGTAATGAACTGTACATACTTTAAACGGCACGAATGGTGTTGCTGAAATTGGGTGCAATATGTGTAGAAAAAACAAGGCATGCAAGGAAAAAGGACAACCAATCAGTTTACCACTGTATATAATATTTTTACTAATAATTTCGACTATCGGAAGAAACATGCGGCAATAACAAAATACGACATACTTATACTTGCGGTCGGTTTTTGTTATCCAATAAATGGTTCCCGGGGCGGCGGTAAATATACCCGCCTCCTAAATCTTTAGTGGATATTGCACATTTAAGTATGTCGTATTTTGCAATTCGTCAGTATTCATTCAGAATTGAAAAATTACTTGAAATGGATTTAGTCATGTTTGGTGACTAGATCTGAATCAGAATTTTCCACATCTCCTTCCCCTCCCCACTACCTTCAGCATCACACCATACCAAAATTGGGGATGCCATCGTCTCACTGGCTCGAGACGGTTGGGAGTAGTTAGGACGCTTTTGTTATATTCAGATAAAAAAGTTATTTTATATGCAAGTAGGAATCTTTAGCATTTTTTTTTGCTAAACCGACTGCACGTATAAGTATGTCGTATTTTGTTATTGCCGCTTGCTACTTCGGAGAGTCGAAATAAGATACAAGATCCTTCAGATATAAGTTTATCTAATAAGTAAATCTGAAGGCATATATTTGGTTGTACGGCCGTATATCCTCTTTGCATGTTTACTTGAAGAAAACATCTTCTGAACTTTCGGCCGGACGAACCAACTTTAACCGGACCAACTGTCGGCTGGACGAACTGTCGGCCGGGCGAACTGCCGGCCGGACCAACTGTCGTCGGCCGGACCAACTGTCACCGGACCAATTGTCGGGTCACCATAGTAATATTATAGTCCCACCGCAATATATCGAGGTAAATTATCACCACAATAAAACGATATTATGTACTTCCGAAATAGTCAAATTCCTCTTGTTTCATTTGAAAAATATTGTTTATAAGATACTCGTATATTCGACTTGCTTCCAAGGTAGTTCCAAATCTTCATCTATTCTCGGAACAGATAGGAACTAAATGAATGACCTCCCGGTTGGAACTAAGCGTATTCTCATTTCAAAACCAAACAAATAAATTTTGGGTATTTATACGTGATGAAGATAAATCTTTACATATTGTATTATTCTACTAGTACTAGAGATAATAATACTATCAGATAATATGTTCCTTTTACATTGTACAAGAAAAATTGCTTAAATTTGTAGGATACATCAAATACAAACTTGGTCTACCTATAAAGGCAATAAATTACAACGACAAATTAAAATTATTAAAACTCTCAGATACAAGACTTTTTCCGTCTTGACTTTAGTTTTTTAAATTGTTAGTGGTATTATAGACAGTCCTGATTTATTAAGCTTAATGACCTTCCATAACTAACAAGAACTAACGAACAAGAATAAGAACTATCTTAAATTCTTTTTAATTGCAACAACAATATCAGGACTGAGTTATCTGAATACTCGCTTCTACCTAGATTGCATACAGTTGGAAATGATTTCTCAGAAGTGGTAGATGTACTCAACTGCACGGATTATAATAATACATCTCAATAAATCAATGTTAGCATACATATGTAAAGTTTGTGTTAACAGTCAAACACCATTTTCTGTATGGGGGTACTTCGTAGTAATAATAAGGTCCTTTTCACTAACTGCTTTATTCCAAGTTTACGTCTTTACAATATTGATGCTTCTGAACACATGACCTGACTATACTGGCTGCTAATCTGGTCGGTAAACTGGCGATTGACCACTCCAGACAGTCACTACTCTCCGGGCACCCCTGCTGGCATCTGTCGGCACCTGATGGAAGCTCTTTTAATACACTACAGTATACTATTCTTTTGCAAGGATTCTTTATAATTTAACTATCATATTTTACTTCATGATTTCTGTTACACAAAGTTATTATGCATGTCACGTGTTTTGCAAATGCCCGTGTTGGCGTTTATTAATATAAACAAATTAATAAATATATTAAAAAAAATGTTTATCTAATTTAATTAATCATTATTGAGTAATTTGTAACTTTGTTAATTTCAGTTTTGTGTTCATTCTGAAAGAATCCAGTGATTATGAAAATAATTATTTCCATTCGAAGAATGCTTGAAATTTTCTGATTAGAGGAAAATCTTCTGAATTCAATTAATTACTTCTACTTCGTGTCGGGACCTTCATTGTTTCTGCTACTTCCAATGTCCTGAAGTTATATTTTATCTTCCCTAAAAATAATTAGCACGCTCAGTGTCAGCCTTTAAAACTCTGAAAGTACACGATTCTGAAAGTGCTCGTAGGAACAGAATTACCAATCAAGAACCGAGAGATAATTTATGGCGAAAGGGTCACGAGGGGGAAATAAAGGCCTAAAATAAGCAATATTTTTGGAAAATTGACATTTTGTGTTCGGGGCTTTAAAAATGCGTCGCCAAAATTTCCTCTTACCCACTGAAGAATTCTACGGAAGTGTGTTGTTGTACGCCCACCCGCATGCTTGAAGTAAGCTATTACGGAAGAACATAATATTAATAAATCTGACCGAAACATGAAACAGAACACGATGCAGTAAATAAAAAGATCACGGTTCGATCCCCAGGAGGTGTCGAACCCATGACCTCTGTCTTAGCGGGATAATATTCTGACTACTTTGCTTTTATCGAGATCTGATTATTGAAGTGAACATTCTTTAGCACCGTCGTGATTTGCAACTCGATGAAACGAAAAATAGCTGCACTAAAAGAAGATAATCACATACATCTCTAGGATTTTCTTTGAAAGAAAGATATAGTATAATCGGTCTCCTCTTTGTGCGGGGCTCTTAGCCTTCCCGATCTTGTCTGCTTTAGTTTTCTGAAGGTTTCACAACCGCGTGTGAATTGCACACTTTGTTTTTTTTTTATACATCTTTATTGATCACAGATTTCAATTTTAATTTTTATCAGTATTATAATGTAGGATATAACTGAAAACTAAACTTCGAGAGAATGAGACGAATGCAGAGTACCAATGTGTGATACTTGTAGGTTTTATTTATTAAGATATTGTTATAAAGTTTTAAAATTATTTGACAACTTATTCTACGAAGCATCGTACAAAGAGGAGGCTGATAGGCTACGAAGCACCGCACAAAAAGGACACAGATTAGTCTATCTCGTTCTCTCGCAGGCTAAATCCTATAGATGTATATAATTGTCTCTTTTTGTTGTCGCTCGTTTCCGTTTCATCGAGTTTTAAATTACAACGGTGCTAAAGAAATTTTCACTTTAAAAAATAAATGAATATAAGATCGGTAAAATTAACCGAAAATAATCAGGTCCATTTTCCTTCCCAGAACTTCTCCCCTTTCCTTTCTTTGAAAACAGAAGGCCCTTCACACTGTATTCCCAAAGACGACATAGGCCCTGAGGATTTTTCTCTTCAAAGAGGCTTTTTGTGTGGAGCTAATGTATAAAAAAGATTTTTTAAATTTTTTATTTATTCCTGTTTTATCCGATTATTAGTACACATTTTTTTACACAATTGGTTAATAATAAACAATAGTGTTATATGTTTTAAGATTGGATAACATTTTTGAAATTATGTAATAATCTAAACATGAACATTATATTCTTCTTTAATCGTGAAATGAAACATGTTCACTTAACGTAAAAGAAGTCACGTACTTGGAATCGTCACTTTTACCACGTTGAAACTACCATACTATACATTAATTACTGTATACAAGTGCATTTGACGTATTCTGTTGGCGAGCCAATAAATAAATAAAAAAATATTTTTGTAAGGTAAGCAGTTATCAGTTGTGTAAAATTTTGAGGTTATTCCCTTAACCAAATATTGACTCAAATATATGACCAGGAGTCGTAGGGTTTTTTTTTAAACTACCAAATTTACATAAGACCTTATATTTCAAATCGGTGTAGATTCTAGGGTATTATTTGTTCAGTGCTTTTATCTACTTTGTTGGAGGAGTGTCGATAGATGTTTATTTGTGCCGTGGGAATGAAGTTTAATTATTGAAATTTAGTACTCATATAAATTTAGTAGACAGAGTGCTAAAAGAGAACTTTTTAAAATAATTTTCTTCTTTTGTGTGGTGGAGGATCAGATGTAGGTATATACTTAATGTCAATAGAACATTTGTAATATTTTTCCGTCATTGTGATATCATCTAAGCATAAAACATTGTACACATCGACCAAAAAAGTCGAAACAGGGCGAATAGATGTTAAAAATCACCCAGAAACCAAATTTTTCGTTCCGTAAATTGTGTTAGTAAAACGTTATGTACCAAAAAGAAAGTGCATTATATCGCATTCAAAAGTTCGCAGGAAGCAATGCTTTTATCTTTTGTTGGTCTGCAAGGACCAAACTTTAACACCGTTGTGAATTGAAACTCAATGAAACGGAAACGAGCAACACCAAAAATAGATAAACACATCTTAAGGATATAGCCTGCGAGAGAATGAGATGGCAATAAAATGTTTATTTAATTCACGGGTACTCGGTTCCGATATAATACGCAAGTCTATATCATCCACAGTAATACGCAAGTCTCCTTTGGTATAGTGTTATAAAGCACCTGACGCATCTGCAGACATTTAGCATACCAAGGATCGAATCCTCCAAATTAAAAAAAGTACTTAATATTATTTTAGTAAAATCAACACCCGATCTTCAAACCACTCCAAAATGAACAGACAAAAGAAAACACAAAAAAGCGACATCTAGCAACCCCAAAGAAGGAACACAAATACTAAGAATTCGATGACAAAAAATGTGGAAAACATCATTTATTTATTTGTAAGAAACAAACAGCTTTTACATAATATACAAGTGAACTGAAGTCAAGCCACAGAAGTTTCTTAAGCTGAAGTACATCGGAAATGAAGTTTTAATATCTTAAAAATTAATTTTGGGTTATTGTAAGGGGAGAGGAAGGGGAATAAAGGAAAAGGTTAGGAGATGCTCCGGTTAAATGGATTTCGAAAGATTGTTCTTTTATCTAGCATTCGTATGTAATAAATTTTGAGAAAATTTTTTAATTTTTAGTATAATAAGGTTATTCCATAGGTCGTTGGCAGATTTGTTCAATTTTCAAAAAAGTTTTTGTATTATACCACACCCATTTCAAATAATAAAATCATGCAGTAAAATAAATCAATACATTATCTAGCAAACGTATGTTTTAGAATTTTAATTTTAGTTTCAATAAAATCATTAAAAAATATGTACGTACATGTGTTTCTTGGCGAAAATTGGTCCGTTTGTGTATTTATTTGCGCACTTACAAACTAATGTATTTCAGATTTTTTTAACATTCTTATTAAATTTAAACATTATTGAAAAATGGAAAATACTTTTAGTCACAAAATAACTACAAAAAGTACATTATTTTAATAGTTTTATCATCACGTCTTTCAACATTTTTGGATGAAGGTATAAATTAAAGCTAATTTGAATTGAAATAAATTCGATATTGAGTTATAATTTAAAAAAGCTGGTACGGAGAATAATTAATCTTTCTCATTGTAACCGCCCTGCACGATCGTAAGAACAACTTTCGACGAAATGTGGATTTTCGTCCGCTGGCTGGTTAAACGCTCTTAATAATCAGTAGTACGCGTTACTTCATATCGACATTTCTTTAGGTTGTTATTAAAAATGTCAATACTGTAAAATGTTGTATTATATTGTGCACATAAGCGAGGAGTTGGGGATTTTATTTCTAATATTTGTTCTACATGATGGTAAATAAAATAAATCGGATTCCATCATTCACATTGATAAAAAAAAGTTTTTAGTGAAGTCTCCACCCTTGTCTACTTTAGATCTCTGAAGGTTTTACTTCTACCGCGTGTGAATTGCACACTCTGATTTTTTGTTGTTTACGAAGATGTGCTTTTGAAGCGGGGCGATGAAATCAGATGTGTGGTTTCGTTGGTGGGCCGATTTATTCGACCGAATTTGTAAGACAGAGTTGACTATGGAGGTATTTAACCTTATTCCTTGAGGCCGAGAAAGTTATTTAAATATAAATCAGAATTCGTAATAATAATAATAATAATTTTTAATTACCATGAACTGAATGTAAATTTTCAAAATTTCTTAGAAATTTATAAATTAATTAAGTTATCTCGTCAAAAGTAATATTAAATGTGATTCCTGAATTTATATTGAAGTTAAAGAAGAGATATTTGAATTCAGGGAATAAAGTGATGACACGCTTACTGGAACGGACTAAAGCACGGATTAACATCAAAGAGAGCTTAAGAGGGAATTACCAGACACAACCGGAAATATGTCATTTTTAAATGAAATTCTAAATGTATTGATTCTTTTCTATAAAAATATATAAATTGATTTCTAAGGATTGTTATTTTATTTTGTAAAATTATGATTTAAATTTTTTAAAATGCATATTTTAATCGTGAAAGGGTTATACCGTTGGTCGTTCGCAGATTTGTTAAATTTTTAATCAAAATGTTGTACTATGTACAACACATATTTCAAATAATATAAATACACTGTAAAATAAATCAATAAGTAATCTACGAACGCTAAATTTCAGTATTTTAAAATAAATTCAAATAAAATCATTAAGAAAATATCTGTGCATGTGTAAATTGTAATTGCATTTCATCAATGAAAATAATTCAGTTTGTCTATTTATTTCCGGTACAAACTTATATAAAATTACAAACTTGCATTTATGCAAAATAAAGCGGACACTCTAGATGAAGTGTCGATTACACAACTGTGCACTTCCGCATTCTCCGAGGAGGAAATAAAGCTGGCCAAGAACATCTTATTCGACAAGCTCCCAGATAAGCGGACCCTGCGGAAGGGAGACGGCAGGGTCAGCCGCGATCTTCAGGACATCCTGAGGGCCCTGAAAGAGACAGACCCCGACAAATTACCGG
The DNA here is from genome assembly GCA_917880885.1 of Limnephilus marmoratus. Taxonomy (NCBI): domain Eukaryota; kingdom Metazoa; phylum Arthropoda; class Insecta; order Trichoptera; family Limnephilidae; genus Limnephilus; species Limnephilus marmoratus. Next base: position 17,252,922 of record OU862921.1, on the reverse strand, counting down.
TGTTCGTTGCAAGACAGTTACATAAACTGCCGCCCGTTAACTTTGATAGTGTTGACATTTCTCGTCTACTAAAAGATTTCAATGCCATGAAATCTGAAATACGACAAATTAAAAACGATCTAAGTGAATCATCGAACACAAACACAGCCGAAATAATGCAAGAACTTAGTTCACTACGAGATCAAATGAAGGAGATGAATATACGTAATGAGATGAAGACACCAATAAATCAACAAAACGGCGATAAACATGTGGGTAATCCAAAAGTAAACATTAACACAAGACCGGTAACGTACTTAGACGCCTGTAAAACGAATCCAAATGAGCCAACCAACACTACCAGCGCCCCGGCCAATACGCACACGAAAAACTCACGAGCAAACACTGCTACCGCTGATAATGTGAATGTAGATGTAACTAAGCAGATGGGCCGCATGCAAGGGCCGCAACCAGCGAACACCGACCAGAGCGATTTTAAAATCGTAGTGCATAAGAAACGCATTCACAATATGAGAGGCAAAGCGCAATCAATTGCATTAAAATCTGCGGATATTATCACGTCAGTATACGTATCGAGGTTTGCGACTAATACGACAGAAGATGACGTAACCACTTACCTAAAAAGTAACGGCTTGGATGTGTTCAAAGTAGAATTAATAAAGCCTTTCCACGCAACACCATTTAATTCTTTTAAACTTTTAGTAAAAGCAAACGAAGTAAAAAAATACCTAGTGGAGGAATTATGGCCGGAGGGAATTGTTTTCCGAAGATTCAAAGAATCACGTACACAGAACAATAACCAAAATGCATAATAACAATTTAAAGATCATATCGGTGAATTGCAGATCCGTCCGCAGTTCAGAAAAATTCATTTATGATCTGTGCGATACACATGATATTGTTCTAATTCAAGAAACGTGGCTACTCCCATCGGATTTAGAGTTCTTATCCCATATACATCCAGATTACAATAGCTTGGGAACATCTGCAATTGATATGTCGAAGGGCCCGTTAGTTGGCCGGCCATATGGAGGAGTGGGTGTATTATACAAGCAATGTCTCAGGGCTGCCACGATCCCGTTGAATAATTGCCGCATGGCGGGCATTGAATTATTCCTAAATTCTGAAAAACTATGCATTTTCACCGTGTACATGCCAACTTGCACAACAGATCACTTCGAAGAGTACATTAACTGTCTTGCCGCCTTGCAAGCAATTATTGACGAAAAAGATTACACCAACTCCGTAATCATCGGAGATTTCAATGCACACCCAGACTCACTCTTTGGAACTGAACTGGAGTCTTTCTGTCAAGAATATGATCTTACATGCGCTGATACCGTAATATTACCAGAAAACTCTTACACATATATCAGTGACGCGCATCACACCACCAGGTGGTTAGACCACTGTCTGGTGACGAAAAATATCTTCAAACAGATTTTAGACATGAAAATACACTACGACGTGGACTGGACCGATCACAGGCCTCTCGAATTGACCCTACAAACGGAAGGAATACCGAAAACCGAAATTTATTCATGTATAAAAACCGACCGTGCAACATGGAATCCTAAAAATGAACACGATATCCATAGTTATACTCGAACTTCACAAGTTTTTCTACAAAAAATTAAAGAAGATCTTACGCGGTACGAGAGAAGTGACAACTCTGCTCGAGCTAACATCAAGACACTGTATACACGTATTATAGAGGCCCTGCGAAGCGCCGCGATTGCAGTATTTAACAATCGCAAACGAAGACTGCAACGACGTAAACAAATCTGTGGATGGAATGATTTTGTCGCACAAAAATACATAGAATCAAGACGTGCAATGATGATATGGATTGAAAATGGTAGGCCTCATGAGGGCTCAATTGCGGATGAACGAAAATTAAAGCGTGCTGCGTTCAAACTAGCACTGAAAAAATGCCAAAACGACTGCGAGCAAATTCAAATGGACAAAATAGCAGGAAATTTACACAGTCGTGATTTCAAACAGTTTTGGCTGAAGACAAATAAACACTGCAACGTGAAATGTAAAATTCCGTGCAACATAAATGGAGAAACAAACACTAAAGCAATTGCTAACATTTTTGCAGATCACTTCTCCATCTCTACTCCGACCTCACCGAACTCTGCAAGCAAACCACCACCTAGTCCTATCCCAAATGAAGACAGTGACCTCTTGATCACAGCAGACATGGTCAACACCGCCCTGAGATACATGAAAGCTGGAAAATCAGCAGGTCACGACGGATTGAGCACCGAACACATCAAACACGCTGGAGGACCAATTCTTCAACTGCTGGCGAGTCTGTTTACCGACATCTTAAAGAATGGATACCTACCAACTGACATGACAAGAACAATAATAACTCCCATTCTCAAATCAAAATCGTTGGACTCTACCTCCCAGGGTAGCTACAGACCGATTTCAATTGCCACCACCATCGCACGATTATTCGAACGTCTACTACTAAACCAGATCGGTCCCAGCTTGGAAACTAAGGACAACCAAATGGGCTTCAAACAGCAAATGTCTACCGATACTGCTATATTTACTGTGAAAAGAACCCTGGAATACTACAGGAATAAAAAGACCACCACGTATGCATGTTTTCTAGATCTGAGCAAGGCCTTCGACAGGGTTTCTCACCCTCTACTATGGGATAAACTCAGGAAAGAGGCATATCACCGGCGGTGATACATATCCTCGACTTGTGGCATAGACAGCAGGAGAACTTAGTAAGGTGGAAAGATGGACTCTCCGAACCTTTCCTCCTGAAGAGCGGCGTTAGACAGGGAGGATGCATATCCCCGATATTGTTCAACCTGTACATGGACGAACTCACTGATAGGCTAAACAATGCAGGGGTAGGCAGCCAAATTGGAGGACAGTTTCTGAACAATATCAGTTATGCGGACGACATGGTATTGATGGCACCATCTATAAGGGGCCTACGTATTCTTTTAAAGATCTGCGAAGAGTTTGCTGAAGAAACAAACATGCAATACAACCCCACTAAAACGGCTCTACTGGTCGTAAGATATGGACAAGGACCAAAAAATATTCCTCCAGCTACCCTGAATGGTGTGAACCTGCAGGTCACTGAAGGAACTAAATACCTTGGACACATAATCACCAGTAATCTGATGGATGATGACGACATCGATAGGCAAAGAAGAGCTCTCAGTGTAAAAGCAAACATGCTCAGTAGAAGATTCCGCCTTTGCAGTACTGCTGTAAAAAGGACGCTCTTCCTTTCCTTCTGCGCAACACTGTATACGTCTGAACTCTGGGCAAACTACAAGAAGAGTAGTATAGAAAGACTTCGGGTTCAGTATAACAACGCCTTCCGCATAATGTTTGGTCTCCCCAGATATTGCAGCGCTTCCCGGATGTTCACGGAGGGGCGAGTTCCTGGCTTTGCAGCCCTTATTAGATCCAGGGTGGCAGGAATGAGGGAAAGGATAACCAGCTCTGGAAACATCCTCGTCATGGAAGCCCGCCTCAGTCCATCATCCAGTATTGATGCACACTGGAGAAAAATACTGGCTCCTTACGTGCTCACAGAATCCTGAAAGCTTAATATTATTATTTCTTTTGTTTTCCTTTTACTACTATTAGCTTATTATCTTTTTTTTTGTTTCGTGTACATTCATATCCACCTTCTTTTTCTTTTTTTTCCTTTCAAATACTTTATACTTTGTACATGTATGTTTATATTATACCCTTATGGAATGTGTGGGATTGCACTCTCCTCCCCACATACTGGAATAAACACTTATTTATTTATTTATTTATATTTCAGGTGTTTTAACTTATGTACTTATTTTGCTTAGACATTATTGAAAAATTATAAACGTTGATGATCAAAATATAATTGCAAAAAGTACGTAATTTTCATAAATTTATCATTACGCTTTTGAGCATTTTTTTTGCTAACTTGGATGTTGGTACATATTAAAGGAGATTTTTGAATGAAATAAAATTGACACACTCCTTCTTCCATTCGCATCCATAGATCTTCTCATATATGCACACTCTGCTATTTTTCTGATATTCCCTGACTCTCAACCATTTGATTCACTATATCGCACCATGTCTTCCTCGGGCGTCCTCGACTTCCTTTATCATTCACATTCACGTCATATTACACTCCTTTCTTCGTTCATTTGCTCTACATGTGCAAACCATCCATTTATTGATCTTACTTATTACGCTTGCGTTATTTATGAACCTCCACATTTTAATACGGTCGTATATTTTTACACGGTACCACCCATAATTTACGCGATAATGAACAAGTGAATTAGAAAAAACTTTAAGCAAGTTATAAAAACCTAATACCCGTTTTATCTTTTAATCTGGTTTCGCAGTAAACGACATTAACTGTGGAAGAACTACATAACTAGAGATTTTATTTCTATCTACGTGGTAGTCTCCCGACAGTGTCATTAGGCATATTGTACATTGTACAGTATATTGTACTTAGGGAACGTACCCATACTACGTGACACTTTTAGGGGGGGGGGGGTCTTCAAAAGGTCACGCTCCATACAAATGAGCGGCGGGTTCCTTAGGATTTTGGTCACCGGGGGGGGGGGGGGGGGGGTTAAAAATTGCAAAAAGTTGGTCAAGTAGTTTGGGTACGTTCCCTTACCCTGTAACTCTGCAGTGAGGTTTAATGTTTATGGTCACATGTTAATAGGCCAGACCTAGTAGCAGTGGTCTGTAAGCCAAAGATTCTAGTCTGCTGTGAGACGTTCTCTGTAATTTGTGCGATCACCAAGTAAGATTAAATGACCGCGTTAAGTTCAGGGTAATTTATGTGCGTCTTGTAAAGCATGCTTAACTTCTGAGGGCAATGAACGTGGACAGTGTTACTTGTTTTTTATGTTTTAGGTAAGCTATCGCGTAGGTTAAGTTGCTTATTTCGAATGGTTAGTTAGTTACGTTATTTAGTCTTTCACATTTACACTCTTTTATTATTCTGGCTCTTGTCATGGCCTGCCTAAATTAGTTTTTTTTTTTTTTTTTTTATTTAGTAACTATATAATATTTTTTACATTTTTATATGAAACATGTTAAATCAAAATCAAAATCAAAATCAAAAAATATTTATTGTAAAATGAAAATTACAAAAGGTGTAGCTTATGGGTAGACCCCATTTCTTCCAGCTAACCACATTTATTTAATTACAATGTTTATACAATATTCTTTGTTTTATTATAATTACAATGTTTATACAGATAAAATAACAATATACCAATGAAAAAAATTAAAAAAAAATACAAATATATATACCAATAAAAATTGGCGTTTCATTTACGTGAGGTATTCACTCAACGTGTAGTGACATTTATTAACAAGGAAAGTGTTTAGTGACGATTTGAATTTGTGTGTATCTTGTATTTGTTTGATGTTATGTGGAAGGTTGTTATATACTTTAATGGCCATGTAGTATGGTCCTTTTTGAAATATTGTTTTGTTTGCTTTTGGTATTAGTAAGTTTTCTGTGAGCCTTGTAGCGTATTTATGTGTTGAGTTTTTTAGTGGGAAATTTTCTGTAGATGATCGCACTAACATGCATAACTCCATTATATATATGTCTGTGACTGTCAGAATTTTCAGATTTTTAAACATAGGTCTACATGAATCTAAACAACCAGAGTTTGTAATTTTTCTTATGCATCTCTTTTGTATGATGAAGACATCTTTGGCGTTTACCGAGTTTCCCCAAAAAATAATACCGTATTTTATTATTGAATATACATAACCATAGTATGCGGCTATTACTGATTCGGTGTTCAATATTTTTCTCAAGGTACCCAGAACATAAGAAAAACTACTGATTTTTGCTACAATTTTTGAGACATGTTCTTTCCAGTTTATGTTTACATCTAATTCTATTCCCAGTAGTGAACAGGTTTGGGAAGGTTCGATAATATTATTATTAATGTTTACATTTATATTTATTGGTGTAGCTTGCACTGGACAAAATTTTAAAATTTGGGTTTTGTTTGTGTTGAGTGATAGATGTTGCGATAACAGCCAGTTTGCTATTAATTGGCAAGTCTCGTTAACTTGTTTGTTAAATTCGTCAACGTCTCCATTACATTCAAACAACAAAGCTGTGTCATCAGCGAACATTGAACATTCTGTGCCAGCAATTATTGGAAGTTCGTTTATATAGATAAGGAAGAGGAGAGGCCCAAGAATGCTTCCTTGTGGCACACCCTTGTTTATTTTTCTCCATTTGGATTCTACCATGTACTGGACCCTTTTTTCATCGATATTTGAAATTTGAACTTTCTGCTGACGATTTTTTAAGTACGATTCAAACCATTTTAATGCTAATCCTCTAATACCTACATGTTCAAGTTTAATTAGAAGAAGCTCATGATCAACATTGTCGAATGCTTTTGAGAGGTCGAGAAAGATACCTACGGTTTTTTTACTAACATTAATATTTTCTAGAATTTTGTTCAAAAAATTGAATACTGCCTGTGTTGTTGAACGGCCTTTACGGAATCCAAATTGTTGTGGACATATTATCTCAAAGTTTTCGAGAAAGTTATAAATGCGATTGTACATGGCTCTTTCAAATATTTTTGAAAAGTTTGGTAATAAGGATATCGGTCTGTAGTTTGAGATTTCCTGTTTAGAACCCTTCTTATACAAAGGTACAATAATAGATTGTTTTAATTGTTCTGGGAAGGTTCCTGATTCGAAAGATTTGTTAATTAATATTTCCAACGGGTAACTTAACGCTTCTGCACATGCTTTTATAATTTTTATAGGGATTTTGTCAGTGCCAACACTGCTTTTATTTTTCAGTTTTACGATGATTTTAATAATTTCCTCCCTGTTTACAGGCGTTATGAAGAATGATCGCGACTGTTTGTTTTCGACTGTTTTGGCAGATTGTGGATGTAGAGATGTGTTTTGTGGTGTTGGCGGTGGTGCAAAGAAAATGTTAAATTCATTTGCAATGTTTTTTGGTTCTGATACCAGGGTATCATTGATTTTAAGACAGATTTTTGGTTTACTTTTAGAATTAGAATTATTTGAGTTCTCTTTTATTATGTTCCACGATGTTTTGGTTTTATTTTGCGCGTTTTGAATTCGTTTACTATTATAATTCCGTTTAGCTACCTGTTTTACTTTACTAAGAATTTTTTTGTAATGTTTGTAATTGTTTATGATTGTGAGGTCATTTGTGTTTTTTTGTTTCATGTACAGATGTCTTTTTTGTCTAATAGATATCTTAATACCAGTCGTTACCCAATTTATTTTGCGTTTTTGGGGATATTTATACAGTTTAAATGGGAAACAAAGCTTCATACCATTATTTATTTCATTAATGAAGTATTCGTAGCTATCATTAATGGATTCAAAGGATTTCAGTGGTTCCCAACATATACATGATAAGTAATTGTTAAAAATGTTAGTGTTTTCTGTGTTAAATAATTGTTTTTTTGTATACCACGTTTGGTTTATATCATATTCTGTTTTTACGTGCATTAACTGTGCCATGTGATCTGATACAGCTAATTCTGTGACTTCCCATGTGTAAGAGCTTTTTGGTATATTTGTACCTATATGATCAATTATACTTTTTTTGTTTCCTTGTATACGAGTAGGTTTATCAATAATCAAGCGTATGTTGTGAGATTTTAATGTGTTTTTGAGTGAGTCTGCGTTTTTGTTCTTGTAGCTTGTATCAATATTTAAGTCACCGCAGAGTATTATTTGTTTTTTGTTGTTTTTGCAAATTTTGTTTAGTAAAAGTTCAAGTTGTTCAAAAAAAATATTAATATCAGAGTCATTATAGTAAATTGTACAAATTATCATTTTAAGTTTTGGAATTTCAATACCAACACATTCAAATACAAATTCTTTTGTTATTTGTTTAACAAATTCTAGTTCTTTAAATATAATGTTTTCGTTTAAGTAAATGGAGACACCTCCATGAATATGACTCTCTCGACAAAAAATCGAACCTAATTTGTAACCATTAAAATTGATAGATGTCGTTTCGTCCTTTTGTAGCCAGTGTTCGCTAACACAAAGTACATCGATATTTTTTTCATATAGAATGTTTTCTAATTCTAAGATTTTATTTCGAATGCATTGCACGTTTTGATGCATTATATTGAAGGTGGATTTGATGTCGTCAGGTTTAGGAGTACGTGTATTATTCATAAAAAAATAGTTTGTTTTTTCGGATAAGGTGAGTTCCCGTCATCTCGGGTTTGTGTAGGAATGGATGAATGAATATATTTTGGGTTTTTTTCTGATGTATGTGGGTGCTCAAAATTGTAGACTGATATTTTATTGATCTCATTTTTTATATGCGCCCTTGTTAAGCTCATCATTTTGATAATTGTATGGCTATTCATTTTTTCATAAAAAATGGGCCCACTAAATTTACAATAATTTTTGAATTCGAAGATGTGAGATATAATCTCAGAATTCAGTTTATAGATGTTTAAATAGTTGTTTTTAGTAACTGGATGTATTAGAACATTAGTATGGGCTAGTTGTCGTAGGGTGTAGTACAAGTTGCTTAGAAAGTTTTTAGGGGATGTCTCATTTTCTCCGGCTATTAAAATTACAAAATCATTTTTGTTTAAATTCTTGCTTTCTCTTATGATGTTTGCCGTGTACCAGTCTAGTGTTGCCCCAGGGTATATATAGCTGGAACAATCTACATCTTTAAAGTTTTTTTCCAGATTTCTTCTTATTTGGTGGCCTGCTTCTTCTCCAAAGATCCGTATTTTTATTTCTTTCCATTGAAGTTGTGCTGTTTTAATTCTGCGATGTGTGATGTCCTGTGCCGGAAGAGGTGTTTTAATTTCTTTATTTTGGTTATTAATATTGGTGAGATGCAATTTGTTTTTAAATTCTTCACTTTTTTCTGCCATGTTTACGAGAAGCGACTTGTTTTCATTCATTACATTTTTTATTTCAATAATATTTTGGGTACAGTTTTTTATTAGTGGTCGTAGTATTTTTAATTCGCCCTTCATTTCATTATTTTCAGCCACTAAGTTAGTCAGATGTATATGTAAAATATAAATATATTCGAAGTCCTCCTCACTAGGAGATCCTGTGCTGAGGGGGACTATGCTTTGGATAAGTTTTTCAGCGACTTCTATGGTTTAACTTGTTTGGATAGAGTTTTCCAGAAACTTCTATGATGTTTTAAGTATACTAGTAAGGTCATTTTCCGGTAGTTCCTTCAGCCAACATTTAATGTCCATAATGTAGCTATTTTTTGTTTTAAATTGTTTGATACTAAGTGGGAGTTTGTTATATAACTTTACTGCTAAAAATTCAGAACTTCTTTGACCAAATGAGGAGTTACACTTTGGTATATTAAGTGTGTCTGTTTGTTTGGCTCTGGTTTTATGAGCATGTGAGGTTTCTTTCTCTGGGTCGTTTTTGTGGTGATGTACTAGAATGTTTTTGGCATAGATTTTCTGTATGCTTGGAACATCAAACTGTTTAAAAATTTCTGTTGTTGACGTCCTTATAGGGACCTTTAGAATGGTCTTTATGATGCAATTCTGAGTTATCTTAAGTTGTTTTAAGTGATTAGATGCTGCTGAGCCCCATCCTATTACTCCATATTCCAATCGAGAGTGGCATAAAGCATAATATACTCTCTTTAGATCCCTCATCGACAAGATGTTTCTTAATTTTTTGAAGAAGTAGATGAGTTTTGTTAGCTTTTTTGAGGTAAGATCAATGTGTGAATTCCACTGTAGATTTTCATCAATTTCAATCCCAAGATATTTAATCCTTTTTGCTTGGGATATAGACGGGCAGGAACATTGTGGAAAAGTATTTTGACATTCATGTAATTTGAGGGTATGCACATTCATTGGTTGTCCTCTTTTGTTTTTGGAGAAAGTGAGACAGTTGATTCAATTGATGGTATTTTTCGGGTTCATCCTCAACTATTTCTAACATTAAATTTTTAATCACTGACTTTACTTACACTCTTTCATTTTACTCATATGCCCAATTCATCTAAGCGACCTTTCCGAAGGTATTAAAATGCATTCAATAAATACATTAAGTTTTTTTAATAGGTACCAACCCACAGGAGTTTCCCAATGTCATAAGTCATAAAGCAAAAATATATCAGCCTTGTTCTTCTTTTCATATCTTCATTTTAAGATTTTTCAATGTTCCTATCTAAAACTTTAAATTAATAATATAGGTATTTCTAAATCAATGTATCGAATATCATAATATTACTTACTTCATTCCACATATGAAAAACCGTCGCCTCAGTTCTTATTTGTCCAGTAGACCATTTTAGTTTCTCTTCTAATCCATTTGAAAATTTAAAATAACGTTTAAAAAATGATAGTTAATTACTTAACCAAGAATTATTTAAACTAATGAGACCTTTACCTTTACGGAAATAGCTTTATCCCACTGGAGCGATTTTGGTCGAAAAATGGACCACTTTTATTTTTCTGCTATTGATAGCGGTCCAAAAATGGACCACAGTTTCCTTCCATTCGTAAAACATTTATTGTAATTATTTAAAACATTTGCTTGGCCAGTCATTTATTTTAGAACAAATCTATTGAAATGCTTTATCTTTTATGACTATATATGTCGCAAATCCGAACTTTGTAGACTATTTTAAAACGATGTAAAAAATAAAAATTTAAAATATTATTCCCGCCGAATTTTTGATCAGCTTTTTACGGACAAAATTAAGTCCTTTTTCCATAGATATATACATTTGATTATCAAGTATACCACAGTATATATGTTGACTCGAATAAGTATCCCTCACGGCACTTTCAGGTAAAAAAAAACACGCAGGATTCGCGCGATTATACATTTACGTTTTTTTTATAAATCCTAAATATATGATATAAACTGTAAAATACAGGATAATTCATTGGCTGTATAGCACTATAATAAGTTTTTATGTCTCCATGTTAAAATTCGAAGGTACGATTTTTTTAATCTTGGCGAAAAATTTGAAATATGACCTTCTGGAAAATCTCTTCAACATTGTGCTCGAACATGTAATAAGAAAAACGCTAATAGACACTGGCTCCAATATTTGTTTCAAGAGCAGTCAAGTTGTCGGATATGCGGATGACATTAACATTGTTGGAAGATCAATTTCAGCCATTAAGGAGGTCTTCGATCCTTTAGAAACAGCAGCACGGGAAGTAGGACTGTAGGTTAATGTCAACAAAACGAAAATGATGATACAGAACAGGAACCCTTCACACAGAAGAAGACGTAGTGCACAATTCAAAGACAACTACTTATATGAAGTGGTCGACCAATTCACCTACCTGGGCTCCAGTCTGACAGAGAACAATGAGGATCCAGCAGAAATCAGAAGGAGAATCACAGCAGCCAACAAAACATACTTCTCTTTGCTGCCAGTGTTTAAGTCACGTAGTGTCCACAGAAAAACCAAAATAACCATATATAAGACCATTGTTAGAACTGTATTGGCATATGGATGTGAGACGCTGACACTGACGGTAAAGATGGCTGAAATGCTGGATACTTTTGAAAGAAAAGTGCTGAGAAGAATATGTGGACCCGTGAAAGAGGGTGAAAAGTAGCCCATCCTGCACAACACAGAATTGTATGATATATATAAGGCACCTAGCATCTCATATGAGACTCCTTAGGCTGAGATGGGCTGGGCATATACAGAGAATGCCGGATACACGCGTCCCAAAAAGAATTTTGACTGGACACCCAGGTGGAAAGAGAAAAGTGGGAAGACCCAGACTGAGGTGGGAAGACGAAGTAAGAGAGGATGCAGCACAGCTTCTCCAGGTACCAAATTGGAAGTCAGCCGCTGAGGACAGGAGGAGTTGGATGCGACTGTTGCAGGAGGCCAAAGCTCGATATGGGCTGTAGCGCCATCGAAGAAGAAGGAAAATCTCAAGCAATCGAGGCAAATTTATTTATTTCCCAATCAAGTGATTGGCGCTCCAGTGGTTTTAAACACCTATCATAATGTTTCATTGAAATAATATAATTTCAATTTGGGAGGCGGGAATGGGTACCGCCGCCCCGGGAACCTTTATTGGATAACCAACACCTCTACCATAGGTCACCCCAAGTGGTTCGCTACGTTTGGTGATTTAGCAGGGGTGCCCGGGTTCATGGGGTGTGGTTTGTCTAGGTCTTGGAGGCGGATGACCAGGACACACTGAACCCCAGATCTACCCACCCTTAAACCCTTTTCCTTCCCAGAACTCTCCTCTCCTTCCTTTCCTAAAAAAAATCCTCCCATCCCACACAGCATCCCCAAGGATGACATAGGCCCTGAGGAAAATAATTTCCCTGTGTGGAGCTCATGTAAAAAAAAAAATTAAAGTAAACCTACTCGTCCCGTAAGATTTTCTATTGGACTATTGGATAAATAAGAACGAAGGCGATGGTACGCAAAAAATGATCATTATAAAAGAAAAGCAACTTTTCTATTAACATCTTGAGATATCTCATCGAAAGCAATATATCAAATGTAAGTAAATCTCAAATTTCTAAATAAGTGTTACTCGAATTCATGGAGAAAAAGTGATGACGCGCTCACTGGAACGGTCTAAAGACAGGATTATACTACGAATTATTTACAATTATCGATCGTCCTGTTGATTAATCGGACATCTCCGAAAAAATCTAAATTTGAGTTGAGTAAGCAGTTATATGTAAAAGTGTACCCTCTATCTGGTATAATTTACAGATTACACACAAACGCCACCAAATCAATAGTTATAATGCAGAAAAACTTATAGTGAATTAAAAAAAGTCTTGATGTTTTCTTAGTCACTAGTAGTTTTATTCAATTGCATCGAAACAACGAAAATAAAGTGCCACACTTGATCAATTTTATAAAGCATAACATGAAGTAACCTTGGCCTCCGGCCGTCCCACCGTGCGAGTTTCGTGTTTAATCTTTATTATTTATCACAACAATACTAATAAAAGTAATATGAAATTGATATTTCCTGCTTTCCTTGTAGATGTGGCATTTCTGGTAGGTAGCGCAGTTAAGATTCAATATGGCTTGCACGTCCCTTGAAGGTTCACGTGTACAAGGCATTATGCTGGGGAGCCTTCGGTTAACATTTCTCCGACATCTCCTCCAAGTGCGTACGTGTTGATAAGGGAATTTGGACCTTAAGCTTTTTGAATGAAAAAATAAACAAGAATTATAAAATAATATCTCTGCTGTTTGAAAACATCCGTGTGGAAAAATGTTCCGGCTTCTCTTTACGTTTTTATTTAAACAGATTCATGCGGAAATATTCTGTTTTTCGGCAAACTCATTTTGCGATCTTTATATAACATGATTTGTTTTTTTCATCTTACCAGAAACTCAAGTTATTTTATTGAAATATCACCTCTAAGGTAAGTAATTTACACGTAATCGAATGACGTGAAGATACTATGAAACTAAGAATGCAATCCTACAACTTATTTATTTATCGATATGTCTTACCAACTAATGATTTGACCTAAATGTTTTTCTAAATTGTGACAAACCAATGTTTTGATTGTAACGTTTTGAAATTTTCTTATAAAATATGTACCTCGTTGTCCTCTGAGGTCGAGGGATAAGGCGCTCGAATAGCAATCCGTACTTTTGTTAAATTGTACTTTTGTAAAATTCGGACAAAACAGAACAGTAACAAAACGCAACAAAGTTAGTTTAGGCTAGTAGTTAGTTTATTTTTTGTCACTTTTCTTCAATGGCCTGTTTTATTACTGTTCTGTTTTGCGTGGATTTATAAAACTGATTTTATCAAATTTATTTATTTTATTTGCAGTAATATTGTCAGTGATCGCATAGATCAGACCCGGGCCGAAGAGAGTGGCATAGCGGAGCCACTAAACGAGCAGAACCTTCCCCTGAAGTCTTTGACAAGGGCCCAACAACCCGAGAAGCCTTCCAGTAGGCTCCATAACCGAGCGCCGCTTCACCCGTAAACAAGCATTGACGGAGAGGTCTATCTAGATAAAACAAGCTCGGGACCTGGAGTGAGAGCAAGACTTGCAGAAAGAGCGTGTCTCACAAACGGACTATCTACATTTAACAGAACCAGTGGCTCAGCGATTATTGCTTCAGCCAGATCCATGCTCGAACAACGGGTATAGTTGGGACCAAGACTCAGATATATCTGTACGTTCAGAATATATCCAAGATCTCCGTCGTATATCCGAAGGTCGCAAGATCAACTCCCGGCGTGCATAAATAAATTTTATTGTATTAATTTGTTTAATTTCACAATTAATTAATTTAAAAAAAGTATATTTGCGGTACTTTCCAGAGTGGACGACACTCTCAGTGTCACCCTGGTGTAAGACCACCATTTAGAATTGAAATAATGCTTGAAATGGCTTTAGTCGTGTTTGGTTACCAGATCTGAATAGTCTGACGGCCGGCGTAGTCCAGCGGTAAGGCTCTTGACTAGCAAACCGAAAGTTCCCGGCGTGGCAAATAAATTTTATTCGATTAATTTGTGTTATTTCACAATTCATTCATTTAAAATAATATATAGTATATTTGCGGCACGTTCCAGAGTGGAATATACTCATAGTATCGCCCTAGTGCAAGACCACCACAATGGCTTTAGCCGTGTTTGGTGATCAGATATGAATAGCCAGGTACTTCCCCACCTTCCTCTTTTCTATCTCCTTCCCCTTACCACTTCTTTCGTCCTCACAACATACCCCAATTGGGAATGCCATAGTCTCACTGGATCCAGACGGGAGCAATTGGGACTCTTGTGCGGTATTCATGTAAAAAAAAGTCAGGTACTGCTTCCTCGCCTTTTTCTTCCCCACCACCCTCCCCTCTTCACTACCTTCAGCCTCCCAGCATATCCTAATTGGGGATGCCATAGTCTCACTGGCTCACGGGAGCAGTTGTGTCTTTTGAGCGGTATTCATGTAAAAAAAAATCTACGTAAATAATTACCAATTAGTGTTCCAAAAATTATAATTTACAGTTCTTAAATAAACAAACGAACCCACCTTCTATTCATTTTTTATTAAATCCTTATAGTAAAATAATACATATATGGTCGAGTCTGCAAAAAATACCGTCATTTTAGAAAATTATTTTATTCTAGAGGGACTGGTGTGCACATATATTGTATTTTATGTATGACAAACTTGCAAGCCCCAGCGGTCGGATGTGTTCTTTATTTTATGGGATGGAAGCTTACCAAAAATCAGCCGATGCAGTCGTACGAAATCAAACCGAAATTCTGTTACCGTTTCAAACTCAATTTTTGGCTTTACGATATATTGCGAACTCGACCTTAAATAATCTCTCTACCAGATGAATATATTTCAAACCGTTTTAACTAGGTAGGTATTTTAGTATCGCAAATTATAATTTTTGTTGTACTATAATTGGAACACTCGTTCCGCGTAATACCAACAATAATGATAAAAGAATCGCTGGTCTACAGTCGCGGAATTTCACCTAAATCAGGTTCAACTTTATTTGTGCTACATTAATGTAGCATTATAGGAGTATATCCAAAAAGCGCCTGGCCTTTTGACGGTCTGCGAAGCTTTCGAATCGAAAATTTACGACTGGATTTTTTTTATCGTAAGGCTTTTATTTTAAATTGTGATTTTCGATTGTTTTTCAACTTGATACCCTGATTTTGTTTTTCCGACATTGATCTCTGTTATGTATTGTTTTGAAAGCATTGACCTTTGGCTATTTTAAATGTTTTTTGGAATTTCCATCTCATTCAACTTCTGAAACAGGCACATTTTATTTTAGGAACAGTTTTAGGTATATTTATCAGTACCCGGGCGTTTCTTGACATTTGGAAAACATGGCATATTGTTTTTTTAACAGTGAAATGGATTATTTACAGCTCTCGAAAAAAAATTGATGTGAGCCACAAATAATTATTTTGTCTATGATCTTGAGTAAATATTAAATATCCCCTTGATTTCTTTTTTTATTGTTGGTGTAATATAACTTCCCTGTTTTAAATGAGACAAACAAACATTGCTTAATTATTTTGTCTTAATCTTTTACATTCATACTTGAATTGTACGTATAATTTTAAAAAAATACTGATTTTATTTTTTCAACTGTCATTTTCATAAAACTAAACAAAAACCAAAATCTAGATAACAATCACTCTGTATATTGCCAACTCAACACGAGCGTTTCACACCTAGTGAGATGGGCAATACGTCATTACTGTAATCAAGTGTATTGTTAAAATAATTAAATTTAAAAAAATAAAATGTATGCTGAATTAGATTTTCGTGGTGCATTATAACTAGCCTGTTATAAATTAAACAAACATGCATGATTTTGATTGTGCAATATAACTTCCCTGTTTTGGGATCTGTTCAGATCTGGTCACCGAACACCGGGCGTCAACTTACACCGGGCGTTACAGAGTGTACCTCCCAATCTGGAACGTGCTACAAATTTTTATTTTATTATTTTAAATGATTTACTTGTGAAATAACACAATTCATTCAAAAATACAATTTACTTGCTCACTCCGAGATTTCAAGCTGCGATATTCCGATTTCTAGAAGTATACTTACGAAACATCCCAAAATATTTACAAAACGTCATGATATACTTACGAAACACTATAATATATCTACCTACTAATAAAATTAATGTAACATAAAAAAAACGGAGTTTGCAATTCACATGCGATAGAACAAAACTAGAAAGTCGCTAGATGTCGCTCTCTTTTGCCTGTTTATTTTAAAGTGGTTTGAAGATTGGATATTGTTTATATTTTGGTAGAAAGCAGTCACTTTGTGGTTTGACATATTAATTGAAATAAAACAATGACTTAGTTTGTAACCACGATTTAATTGTTTATTTTTTGTATGTACCGCCCGGTTTCGCTTGACACAAGCATCTTCAGGGTATAAAATTAAACTGACCAAAATATACATTGTGTGGGCTTATATATAATAAAGAAAGAGACAAAACATAATACAAAGGAGCAGTGAGAGAAAGAGACGGGTGATATTTAATGAATTAGAAATCATCATTACATAGTATAAAATGAAGTAGCTCAAAATGTATGTGCGCATAGATCTTTTAAACTACGCAACGGATTTTCATGCGGTTTTCACCAATAGATGGAATGATTCAAGAGGAAGGTTTATATGTATAATACATGCTTATTATAGTAGAGAAAAGCCGAAAAATTCAAATATTCAATTCAGGCAGCGGGCAAACGGGTGGTGTGGATTTTATAAGGGTGTGTAATGGCGTTGTGTTTCGTTAGCCACGGCAACGTGTGGCAGGGTATGCTAGTATTTGATAAATTAATCAATTAAATATTTTTGTCCCTTTATATGTAAGCCCACAATGTATATTTTTGATCAGTTTATTTTTATACCCTGAAGATGCTTGTGTAAAGCGAAACCGGTCGGTACATAAAAAAAATTACACAATTAAATCGTGGTTACAAACTAAGTCGTTGTTTTATTTCAAAAATGTTTATTTTTTTGGATCTCGTAGGATTTCTCTGGCCGTTGAAATTTGCGACGCACTATACCGCTGCGCTATGGGACGCACTCGGCGAGATGCGAATTCACGCATTATATTCTGACGACCCGTAAAAAAACAAAGCGGCCAATGAGCGCAGACCTATCGTCGTTTCCTTTTTATAGCTAAACCAATAGGGGCCTTGAGCGCAGTTTTATGCTTCGCAGGTGCCGTAGTGCGTCATTTCCATTTAAATCACTCTAACGGGACTAAGGAAGTTTCTCTTCAAAAAAAACAACACAATATGCTTACTAAACATCCATGCGATTTACATAAAAGTTCATTAACATGTGCCTGTTCATTAGAGATGCGTGTATCGCTATTTGGAAGCAATATGTTTCCATCAACGCGGCTCCCGTAACAACCTCGACTAACTTTCGGGAAGATTAAATTAGGATTTATTGGTGTTCCTGTCGCCGCACCAGGAAATTAAATGGGATTTGTTTGAAGTAGAAACAACACATCGCCTTTGAAGTCGCTACATTCCGTCGTATTAATTATTTTTTAACCCGGCACAGATTGAGAGACCCAGAGGGAAGTTTGCCTGCCTAATAATGAATATTTCGGTGAACTTTGATATTTGGGGTTAAAATATACTCTGTGTTATATTTTCAGCGACAAGGTTTTGAATTCTTGCAAAATATAAGATTTTTCAGAATTTTTTTGAAATGAAAACATTTTTAGTACCGTTGCGATTTGAAACTCGATGAAACGAAAAAGCGGCACTAAAAAGAGACAAACTCATATCATATCTATAGGATTTAGCCTGCTAGAGAATGAGATAATTGGTCTTCTCTTTGTGCGGTGCTTCGAAGCCTCCCAATCTTGTCCACTTTAGTTTTCTTAAAGTTGCACTTCTACCATATGAGAATTGCACACATGTTTTTTGAAGTGAAAACATCTTCAGCACCGTTGTGATTTGAAACTCGATGAAACGAAAAAGCGACACTCAAAGAGATAAACCACACATCTGTGGGATTTAGCCTGCGATAGAATGATATAGTATAATCAGTCTCCTCTTTGTGCAATGCA
Source organism: Limnephilus marmoratus (assembly GCA_917880885.1). Taxonomy (NCBI): domain Eukaryota; kingdom Metazoa; phylum Arthropoda; class Insecta; order Trichoptera; family Limnephilidae; genus Limnephilus; species Limnephilus marmoratus. The sequence goes on along the minus strand of OU862921.1, from coordinate 17,234,312 downwards.
TCGTAGCCTATCGGTCTCCTCTTTGTGCGGTGCTTCGTAGCCTCCTCACTCTTGTCTACTTTCGTTTTCTGAAGGTTTCACTTCTAGCGCGTGTGAATTGCACACTCTTATTTTTTACAGGAGGCTAAACTTAAAGATAACTGGAGGTCCTGGGAAAAAAAGTACCTCAAGGCCTGTGTCATCTTTGGAGATGTTGTGAGGAGCCTCTCTATAGGGAAAGGAAGGAGAGGATGTTCTATGAAGGAAAAATGTATGAGGGATAGGAATCTAAGCTTGCGGTATAAGGCGATGGGTCGAGAGAGTCCGACTAGGCGGATCTCTCCCGATCAGACCAGCCATGCAGCAGGTGGGCAAACGCATCCGCCTCCATAATCTAGACAAACTTCACCCCATGAACCAGGGTACCCCTGCTAATTCACCAAACATAGCGAATTTCTTGGGGTATAATCGTGATGAATAATGAATGATTTGAATTTTTAAAAATCTATCTAAAATCCGTTAGTGCACAAAAAATAAAAATAAAGCAGTACAAATAATTATAGAACCGTTAGTAATGGCTTCATGGAATTCGCAAACCTTTATTTATCTGGAGTCTCTGGGTCAAATAAATTATTATCAACTGGTAATGTCTTTCCATTATGCGCTGTGGAGCTTCTAAATTATTCGTAAAGGTGAAAACATTCAGGCGTCAAAAAGTTTAACCCATTTCCCGAATTTCCAAAATTTGGCGATTCGGAACGGTAACTGCAAAAAATTCGCTATCGGGCCAAATTTTATGATAATTAAAATTATACCAGTTTGGCTAATTTACATAGTGCTAATTACGTGAAATTTAGGGAAACAATAAATATGTACATGACTGAAATTTCCTTAAGAGGGAATAACCAGACAAAACCGGAAATATGTCATTTTTAAATCAAATTTTAAAGGTATTGACTCTTTTTCATAAAAAAATATAAATTGATTTCGAAAGATTGTTTTTTTTTTATCTAGTAAAGCTTTGTTTTAAATTTTGAAAAAACATGTTTATTATTAGAACAATGAGGTTTTACTGTAGGTCGTTGGCAGATTTATTAAATTTTCGAACTAAATTTTATATTATACAACATACATTTCAAATCATAATATAATCATGCAGTAAAATAAATCAACAAATTACGTGGGAAAGCTACTTTTTAGAATTTTAATTTAAGTTTTAATAAAATCATTTAAAAAAAGATCCGCGCACGTGTTTTGTGACGAAAATACTTCAGATTGTTTATCTTATAATGATAATGAAATTATTACAAAAAGTAGATAATTTTAATAGTTTTGTCATCACGCCTTTCGGCACATTTTAGTGCAGGTATAAATTAAAGCAAATTTGAATGAAATAAAATCGATTCTATGTTATAATTTTTGAAAAACTAGTACGGAGACTAGTTAATCTTTCTCTTTGAAACCGCCCTGAATGATTGTAAGAACATCTTTCGACGAAATATAAATTCCCGGCCGCTGGCTGCTTATGGCCTTTAACAATTCTACCAGGGGGCCTAGTCACTAATTTTTGTAAACCTCCGTTTCATGAAGTTACGGGTTTAGCTACGTCACATACCCGTATTTTGACAGATTCGCCAACTTAAATAACAACAACAACGGGTATGTGACGTAGCTAAACCCGTAACTTCATGAAACGAGGTTTACAAAAATTAGTGACTAGGCCCACAGGTAGATTCACCCGACGAACTTTTGTTGTGTTTTGTTATTTTTAGTGACCGACCGAAGGTTCGGTTTCGGCAAGTTTCAGCAAGTTTCGGCAGATTTTCTGCCGAACCTTCGGCCGCGCCGAAACTCTGCAAAAGATCTCAACAAATGGTAAATTTATTCTTAACAATGTTGTGATTGTAAACACAATTTAAATTAAAATACTCAATTAATAAGGTCCTTCCTTTATAATGTACATAAGTGTTGATTATAATCAACACTTAATAATTTATCAATAACATAATATATTAATTGATAAATTATTATTAAGTGTTGATTATAATAATTTATCAATTAATAAATTATTGTAATCAACACTAATTTATTAATTGATAAATTATTATAATCAACACTTGTTATTGATAAATAATTATTAATACTATTGCCGAAACCGAAACCGAAATATATATAGGTATAATAACATATATATTTTGGTTTCGGTAGAAAGTCCTGTTTCGATCGGACAATAGTAATTTTAAATATATATTTGGACTAAATTACTTTATTAAATTTTGATAGCTGGCAGGAATTAATTGTTCAATTGGAGCCTTGATGACTATTATAAGTGGAAATTGTTCCCCTGAAGCTCTCATTAGCAATTATTCTGGAATCATTTTATCGGAAGTTCATTGTGGATCCCAAATTAAGTTTATTAGCTTTTAAGGGTTTATTTATATTGTGGTTTGACTTTGCGACCAAACGAAATTCGCGAGAATCTTAAATGTAAATTTACCTAATGGTTATAAAGTTTTCCATTCGAATAGCAGTATCGTCGTTATTTATTATTTTGGTTGACTAATAAACGTCGATCTTAATTATCAACTTTTGATTTCGAGGAATGAGAGACTTTGCCTGGTGTTGGCCTTAATTATATTTAATTAATTGTGCTTGAAAATTGTTCAATCATCGAGAAGTTTAGAACTAAATCGCTCAAATAATTAAATTGTAAGAAGTTTAGTGATACATTTAACATTTGAAGATTTTAGGAATCATTTGTTTTGATTAATGTACGAATGATTTCAAAAACATTGGCTATTTTGATCTTAGGTTCAAAATCATTAAATGAATGAAAGATTTCACTATTCACCAAGTTAATGATACGTTTTAAGAATGCAATTTTTGTTTTACATTAGCTCCACACAGGAAAGAAAATCCCTCAGGGCCTATGTTATCTCTGGGGATGCTGTGTGCGTTTTTTTTAGTTAAATGAAGGAGACTAAGTTCTGCGTAGGAAAAAGACGTGAGGGCTGGATAGGAATGTGGATCATTGTGTCCAGGAGTGACGGACATACGAATCCATCCCTTCCACTATGGTGCAAAGTGATAGGTCGTGAGAATGAAGCTAGAGAGGCCTAGGGTAGATCTCCCTCAACTGTTCTGTTCCTAACCGACCCGCCAAACAGAAAAAAATTGACAAACACATTCGCCGCCAAGAGTTAGACAAACCTCACCCAATTAACCCCGGCACCCTACTAAGTCGCAAAACGTAGCGAACCGCTTGGGGTAACCTATGGCAGGGGTGTTGGTTATTCAATAAATGGTTCCCGGGGCGGCGGCACCCATTCCCGCAGTCCAAATTGAAAAAAATATTAATAATGAAAATAAAAAAAAGCACACTTCACTTACATTAATCACTCAAATAAAATGTGTTGTCGGTGTGAGCAATCGAAGAGGCTAAAAATAAAATTGGCTGAGTTTTATTTATATCCATACATCAATTTCCACAAAGTATGCCAAGTTTGAAGGATCCATAGAATAACAATTGAAGAGTTCGTCTTTTTCTATCGGCTCAGCGAGGGTGAAGCCTTAAACTTTTCCGCAAAGTACCTACTTAAATATATTCAAAAGATTACCCTCGGAAGTTAGGCGAAGTGTGGAAGTGTAGACATTTTCATTTCGTGGAAACCACACGTATGGTGTTAATCACAACGCAACTTTTTTTGGAAAACTTTAAGAGCCAATTGGAAATCTCTTTACTGAACAAGATTTGAACACTTTCATAAGTGAGTTCAAACAAACACGAGAGTTTATCATGAATATAACCAAATTCCGTAAACATGGCTTCACATGAGTGAGGATTTTAAACTTTGTTACATTGTTTACAATGCTTGCTTATTGCTTATTTGAGAGAATGACCTTTCGGTTTGGTAGACGGGTGTGGGTACAGCCGCTCCGGGAACCATTTATTGGATTACCAACGCCTCTGCCACAGGTCATCATTAGTCAAGATTAATCACGTTTGGTGACTTAGCAGTTCAAAGGGAAGGATAGATTCATACGTCCGTCACTCCTGGACATATTGAACCCCAGATTCCTGTTCACGCCCGATACGTTTTTCCTTCCCAGAACTTTCTCTACTTTCTTATAATACATATCTTGAAAATTCAAAGTAAGTATTATGTAACAAAACATGCCCTTCAGAAACACCGAATAGAAGTATTGCGTACGATCGAAACCTAATACAAGAGTGTGAAATATATCGGGCGCATCTCCCATCCTTATCCTATTCTCCTTTTCCTCTCCTCAATACAAAAAATTAATTTAACGTAATAATAAAAGTTATAAGTAACTTTAACATAGGAGACCTTTTTGACATGACTTAAATTAACTTTACACTTGTATCTCTATAATAAATAAACAAGTCGACTGCATACATACAGACTTTTTGAAGGCATTTCATAAAGTATCCCATAAAATACTAATCCAAAAACTATTTGCTTTAGGAATAAGGGATAACATGCTAAAATGGTTTACTAGCTATTTATTAAATCGTAAACTATTCGTCAAAATAAAATCTTGGATGTCGAAAGCTTTCTGGGCTACTAGTGGCCTACCGCAAGGTAGTCAACTTGGCCCGGTTTTGTTCCTCATTTTAATCAATGATATAACCAATTGCTTTAATGATGTCGAGGTATTACTCTTTGCTGATGACATCAAGCTATACAAGAAAATAACTGATATAAATCATTGTCATATACTATAGTCAAATAATAAAGTTTAAAGATTGGTGAATATCAAATTAATGTAGAAAAGTGACTTTCTTCAGAAATAAAAATCCTGTTTTATTCGAATATTCCATCAATAACACAGCTTTAGAAAGAGTCACGGAAATGAAAGATCTTGGAATTATTATGGATGAAAAACTAATCATATCCACCAAATTGTGAACAAAGGTATGAAAACACTAGGCTTTGTATTAAGAACAACTAAAAACTTTAATTCCGTATAAGCCATTAAATTATTATATGTATCCCTAGTTAGAAGCTTAATGGAATATAACTCAGTAGTTTGGTCTCCATCTTACAAAATTCACATTAATTACATTCAGCGAATATGAAAAAAAATTCTGCGTTTTATACATTTTAAATTAAATGTCCCACTAGAAGACTTAAAATATAATTTATTATTAAATATTCTAAAAATACACACACCAGAAGACAGACGTAAAATAAACGACTTAATATTTTTATTCAAAATACTTAACTCTAAGTTTGACTGTTGCAAACTCCTGCAATTCATAAACTAACGAATACCGACAGTAACTATACGACAAAATACACTATCCTACTGCAGCACTCATAAGCGGAACGACATTGCTCACTCTCCGATACAACGATTTCACACTATGGGAAATCAGTACTTAGGTGATGTTGACATAATATTTAACATAAACCTGGCGAATTTTGTGGATCTGTAAAAAAATTATTCCTTGTAAACCTATAAAATTGCTGTATCTTTGTATTTTTACGACTTGTGTGCATTTTTTATCTAATTTTATATTTTATTATTTCTTTATCTGTTTAAAAATGATCTGTCATGAATTAATTGTACAACTAAACATGTAAAAGCCCTCTGGGCATTAAATTAATAAATATTTTATGAATACTTTTTTTGTCTCTTATAAATAAAAAAAATAAATTATCTATATTTACAGTGTGGTGGCGGTTATTCGCAACTGACAATTCGGTGCAAAATATGGCTAAAATAAAATAAACTACAATAATGCACAATCTTACGCTTGTCAAAGACAAAAGATAAAAAGGGTACTTATAATAAAATCAGGGGCCAGCATGAACCAAACCGGATAACTCCCAGTCAACAACGTCAACACAAAACCTGTCACAAAATAGACGTGTTTCTTTATTTTGTTTCATTTTCACACGGAAATTCATTTTGTCCCGTGAACTATCCTTAACTCCGAGGACACAATGATACAATTTGCGGCGTCTAGGGAGATTTATGGTTGCGCAATGAACCACCTGCCCTAAAGCCATTCTGCACCAAGATGAATTCGGTTATGTCCCGAATGTCACACAGACGTGCACTTTAGCCAGCAAGAAAGATAATGAAATTTTGAGTTAACGTTGACGGTATTCCAAGCAGAAATAAAACCTGCTTTTTTTCTTTTCGTGTCGAAAAGGGAAAGAAGTAGATGTTTATACTTCATTTCACTCATTAAAACTTTTTGCGAACAGCAGCTACAGTATTTTTTCACCCAACATTTCTTAAGGTTTTTTTTATTTATTTTTTTTATTTATTTTTTTTATTAATAAATCTAAATGCGGGTTGCTTAAGTTACATAGACACCTTAAATACAGTATTTTTAACTAAGTATTCCGGTCGGTGATTGAGTTGGCATCGCGTCTGGGTTCCGCCCAGGCGTGGTGTATTCAATTCCTTGACTGGTTAAGTCCTCCAATACGCCACAAACAACATTTTCGGCCTACCGTGGTGGTAGTAGATTTTTAAATATTATGTTTATCTTTCTTTAAAAAAATATATAAAATTGCATCCTGAACTTTCGTGATGTGAACTCGGGCATTATGAATTTCACGTAGTTAAAAATTTCTGGAAGGTTTTTATTCCATATTTAATTTTTAAGCTGGTAACGCGTTTTCATCGTGCTAGAGGGCTTTGAAAAATGCATTAAACAGTAAATTTCAAAACATAACGCGACATAGCAAAACATAGCTCACAAGTGAGTTTTGAAACAAAATGCAATCATTGAAACTGTAGCAGACTGAACCGTCACAGAGGGATTTGAAGAATCGATGTGAAGTGAAATGATAACCAAAATTACTGACATAATCAGTAATTTTATACTTCGGCATATTCATACTATCTCATTCTTGTACGAATGTTTCTACTAAACCTAAAGCACAAGTTCATCTATCTATCTATCTATCTATCTATCTATCTATCTTCTATCTTCTATCTTCTATCTTCTATCTTCTATCTTCTATCTTCTATCTTCTATCTTCTATCTTCTATCTTCTATCTTCTATCTTCTATCTTCTATCTTCTATCTTCTATCTTCTATCTTCTATCTTCTATCTTCTATCTTCTATCTTCTATCTTCTATATATATATAAATAAAAATGAATCGCCGACATGTATGTACGTGCATAACTTCCGAACGACAGCACCAAATTGGATAATTCTTTTTTTGTTGTGTTCGTTATTGTCAGGACAAGGTTTGTATAAAACTACTGGTGTGCTCTGGCATTATGAAATTTGTAAAAAAAATGCAATAGGTGGGACGCGAGCTGTTTGAAAACTGAATGTACCGGGACTGCATGTATGGAATGTGGGAGGGGAGAGGAAGGAGAGGAACTCGGGTAGGGGGTTTGCAGCAGGGGGAGAGAACCAGGGAGGGGTAAGGGGACCTGGGAGGGGGGAGGGAAACTCGACGAATGGGAAAGGACACGCAATTTCATTATTAAATGGCATAGCAACGCATGCCGGGAATCAGCTAGTTTCAAATAAATAAAAAACAATTTAAAAATTGTTATACACATTTGACAAACTAAATTCCCCTCGCAATAATCAAATTAATGTGAATTTTTATTTTTGAAAAAGGTTTTTTTTCACAGGGTTATAATATTGAAAGATATCAAACTCTTAAATAATAATGATATTCATAAGTGATATTGTATTCGAGTTTCTGTCCGGTGTGTTGTTTTCAAATCACAAAAGTTTTGAATTTTCTTGTTTGAATTTTGAATTATGTTGGGTGAAGCGTTAGATGTATTCCTGGTAATGATCACTAAGGGAATACTAAAAGTGCATCAGCTGAAGGTATCAGTATTCGCGTGAGCCAAATTGCATGTCTGTAACGCCCGCGTCTACAATCCTTGGATACTCCATAGAAAATCAGAATTGCCTGACAATAACAGGCTTCAGTTCGTATATTGCATTACCTGCACGTGTGGCATGGCGCACTAAGTGACAACACTCTACATACACGTGGAAGTGCGAGCAGCGTGTCAATAACTTGCCCGCTCTTTAGCGGATAACACATATCAACTGATTTCAATATATGTAGCTGTAGATACATTGACTGCGAATCAATAAACTGTAATAAAAATGTATGGGTTTTCAAAATGACACAACTGTGTGAATAGCTTGGTGAATAGTGGACGCTGGGAAGGAATCTGACTTATTTAAATTTCACATATCACGTTATTGTGAGATTCGATATTACAGCACGGGATCACGGGGTTGAGCACTGCACGAGTTTCCGTAAAAATCGACATTAAAGTGACCGAGATACCATAGGAGATAATAGTTCCTCCAAGGAGATAATTATTTTCACAGTCAACTAAACTCAACACCTATTTGAAAAGTCATTAAAAGCTATGAAAAAAAATTGAAAAGTTGCCCATAACCTTAATCTAACCATTTTTTTATTTATTTTTTTCATCACTTTTAATGACTTTTCAAAGAAGGTGTTGAGTCAAATTCAATCTGAGTCGTCCGGTCAATAGACACCTAACCTAACCTAACCTAACCTAACCTAACCTAACCTAACCTAACCTAACCTAACCTAACCTAACCTAACCATTTTTTAATTTATTTTTTTCATCACTTTTAATGACTTTTCAAAGAAGGTGTTGAGTTAAATTCAATCTGAGTTGTCCGGTCAATATACACCAACCATACACCGAGAGACCACTAGATTGGTGATCAGTGCACAGAGGCTTCTTTAATATAGTCGATATCAAAGGCCAGAGAGATTTGTTGATCATTGCACTGGTTGCTTCAATAGACTTATTCAATAGTTCCATTGTATGAATCCGTTCAGTCCAACTCAGTTCCAGAGAGTTATTGTTCCAAAATATCACGTGAAGGTAATATTGATATATACCTTATCGGTAGGATATGTTCATAGTTGCGTCAGCACTGTAAGGTTTCGTTTTTAAGGGGGTATTACCAGGGAAAACCAGAAATATGTCATTTTTAAATCAGATTTTAGACGTATTAACTCTTTTCCACAAAAAATTATAAATGGAGATAAATATATATAACAAAGAAATGGAAATATATATATTATATAACAAAGTTATCTATTTATTTTAATTTTAATTATAAATGGATTTCGAAAGATTGTTCTTTTTATCTAGCTTTCGTATGTTTTAAATTTTGAGAAATTTTATTTTATTTTTAGTATATTAAGGTTATACCACAGCTCGTTGGCAGATTTGTTAAATTTTCAAAAGATTTTGTATTACACCACACCCATTTCGAATCATATGATCATGCAGTAAACTAAATCAATACATTATCTGGGTATCGCATGTTTTAGAATTTTAATTTTAGTTTAAATAAAATCATTAAAAAATAAACATTGTCTCAACATATAAAAAATTCAACTACTGAAACTACAGTCCGCATTAAATCTAAACTAAGAATTTTAAAGCCTTGGATTACATAAGGACTTATAGTATCAATTAGAAACAAAGAAAAACTTTACAAAACAACATTGAAAAATCCTCTAAATGAAAAAGCATACACTTTTTACAAAAAATTTAAAAATAAATTAACAAACTGTATCAAACAAAATAAAGAAGACTATTTCAAAAATAAAATACTTTCTACAGACAATAACAATAAACAAATATGGAAAACAGTTAACTTAGCCATGGATAACACTAAAAAAACACAAAAAATAAAATACATTGAACATGAAAATAAAATCATAGATGCTAATAATCAACCTAAACAATGTGCAAACATCTTTAATTCTTTTTTTGCTAATGTAGGAAAAAATCTTGCGAAAAATATCAATAAATCTTTTAACCCGAAAACACAAACGATTGAAAATGTACAAAATCATAGTAATTTAACAAAATTTGCAAAAACCTCAGAAAGTGAAGTTTTAAAAATAAAAGAAGGCATGAAAGGAGGTTCGTCTCCCGGATTTGACCTTATTACAGTACGTTTTCTAAAATCCATGAAAATTCATTTGGTGAAACCAATTACTCATTTGATAAACTTAAGTTTAACAGAGGGAATATTTCCGACAAACTATAAAAATACAATTATTTCACCTATTTATAAATCTGGAAATCCTCAACAAGTAACTAACTATCGCCCAATTTGTCTAATCTCAAACATTGGAAAGATTTTTGAAAAAATTGTTAAAAATCAATTAGTCAGTTTCCTAGAAAGTAATAAAATTCTTCACAAAAACCAGTTTGGTTTTATAAAGTCACTCAGCACACAAGATGCTATTGCTAATTTAACCTCATACATCAACGAATCATTGGATAAAGGTGAAAAATGTGCCGGTATATTTATTGATCTCAGAAAAGCTTTTGATAGTATATCCCATGAGATTCTACTAAAAAAACTAAACAATATAGGTATAAAAGACAATGCAATTAAATGGATTTCGAACTACCTAAAAAATCGACCGCAAGTCGTAAAAATAAATCAGATTAATAGCGATAAAGAAATATCAGACTTTGGAATCCCTCAAGGTACAGTAATAGGACCAATCCTTTTCACCATATATGTTAATGACATTTTTTTTTCAACCACTACATGGCCAAATTACTTCATATGCCGATGATACGGTATTAATAATTAGCGATAAAACTTGGGAAAAAGTAACATTTAAAGCCACCGAAGACATAAATATTTTAAAGAATTTCTTCGACGTAAATTTACTATCACTAAATGGTGATAAAACATTTGTAATTCCATTTGCAATACACAAAAATGATACCCCTAAAAACATTGACATCATAATCCATGATAATTCCAAAACACATAGTAAAAATGATTGTATCCAAAACTGCACAATATTAAAAACAACAAACACAATCAAATATTTAGGAGTCATTATCGATAAAAATTTGAAATGGAAGGAACAAATTTGTCAAGTTGTAAAAAAATTTGAAAATTGATTTATATATTTTTAAGAATCAGAAATTTTTTATCTGTAAAAAACTTATATCTAATATATTACGCTTTGGTTCAATCAACTTTACAATATGCTATCATTAGCTGGGGATCCGCATACAAAACTAATCTTTCCCCAATTGAAGTTGTGCAGAGGCTTATACCTAATTAAAATCATATTAAAAAAACCTTCTGACTACCCAACGGATCAATTATTTAAGGAATTCCAAGTACCATCTTTCAAAGATCTATACAATAGAAATGCATTGATTCAAACTATAAAAGAAAAAGAAAAATATCAATTTATAACTGAAAACCGTACTAGACATAAATATATTTTCTCATGCCCAAAATTAAACACTTCCTTTGCACAAAATTATTATACTTATCAAGGAAGACTTATTTTCAACCGATTACCGGATGAAATTAGAAAAATTAATGATAAAATCAAATTAATAAACACTGTTAAAAAATATTTTAAAGATAATATAAAAAAAAAGTTTCCGACTAATCTAATCTCAAGAACAACTACTTATAACTCAGTTTCCAAGTGATACTCTGTTCTTCAAATAAGTTAAATTTTGTATTGTTTTTAGCAACTATTTACATATCACCGAACTTACAACTTATTGCTTTTTACATTCACATTGTAATTTAAAAACTTAAATATAGCATTAAAAATGTACACTACTCTTCCAGACACAAGCTAATGCTTCCAAGGAAGAGTGGTATTAACGTATTTTAAAATGAACATGTACGCAAGTTACTACATAATCTAAATGTATATTATATTTTATATGCTAAAACAAATTAAAAAAAAAAAAAAAAAAAAAAATATATATATATATATATATATATATATATATATATATTTATGTCATACCACATTTTGTGGCTCATCTTAGAAGAAGCCACTTAAGTTGCTCATTCTTTCGCATGTAATATATACTTACTTAGATGAAGTACCAACATGCTGTCTTTTAAATTTTGTTTAAAATATGGTCAGCTATAATATGTAATCAAAAATTATGTTTATTTATTAAAAAAATATATCTTAAAATAACGTGCATTCCTTGATCTATTTTAAGAACACACTTACCGCATCAAGCTACGTTGCCAAGTTTAATGTTACCAATATAGTCACATATGTAGGTAGGTTGACAGAACAGTTTGGATGTTGCTTGTTGATTATTCACACATATTTATCATTTCTAGCGGCCGTTTTTGATTATTGGCGCGTTTTTTTTAAATTGTAGTATGATTTGCTAATTAATATTGTTATTTATTTGGTGTTTACGGTTGTTTTTTTTTTGTGTTAAGGTTTATTTTATTATTATCATAAATAAAATTAGGTATTTAAATACATATTGGTGTAGTTTCTTTTATGTGCTACATAATTATTTTTTCTTAGTTTTACTAGTGTTTTCGAAAAATTATGAATAAACTTATTAGAAATATATTACATAATTTACTTTATTCATTGATTCGTACGTTTCTTTAAGTTGTCACCTCCGATCTATATGGATAAAATCGATCTAAAAGAAACTAACTAACTAACCATCACGCCGTTTCCCGCAGGGGTAGGCAGAGAGGACGGACCGCCAAACAACTCGGTCTTGGCACACACTCTTTGCCTCACTCACATTCATACATCGTATCATACATTCTCTTCTATTATTCTGACTTTTGACACGGCCCGACTCAAGTATCTGATTCACTTGATCGTGCCATGTCTTCCTCGGGCGTCCCCGACTTCTTCTACCATTCACATTTGCATCATATATTCTTTTTACACTACTTTCTTCGCTCATTCGCTCTACGTGCCCAAACCATCTGAGGGTCCCTTTCTTAATTTTGCTCATTATTAAATTATTATTATTATACTTAGTTGCTATCATATTTTACAATTTACAAATAGAGACGGACCGCCAAATAATATTAATTGGTTAAATTGTATTTTTTCTCGCATTAGCACCACACCTGATAAAAAATCCCTCAGTGTCTTTGTCATCTTTGGGGATGCTGTGTGGAGGGTTTTTTTTAGGGAAAGGAAGAAGAGGAAGTTCTGTAATGAAATAATTTGGTATCTTAACCGTAAATCCAGAACTAAATTTTGTATGAAATAGGCCGCGAAGAAGTTTCTCTTTTCAAGAGCAATTATAATACTCTTAGAAGAAGTCGGGGACGCCCGAGGAAGACATGGCACGATCAAGTGAATCAGATACTTGAGTCGGGTCATGTCAAAAGTCAGAATAATAGAAGAGAATGTTTGAGACGATGTATGAATGTGAGTGAGGCAAAGAGTGTGTGCCAAGACCGAGTTGTTTGGCGGTCCGTCCTCTCTGGCTACCCCTGCGGGGAAACGGCGTGATGGTCGTCTCATACATACTCTTCTATTATTCTGACTTTTGACATGGCCCGTCTCAAGTATCTGATTCACTTGATCGTGCCATGTCTTCCTCGGGCGTCCCCGACTTCTTCTACCATTCACATTTGCATCATATATTCTTTTTACACTACTTTCTTCGCTCATTCGCTCTACGTGCCCAAACCATCTGAGGGTCCCTTTCTTAATTTTGCTCATTATTAAATTATTATTATACTTAGTTGCTATCATATTTTACAATTTACAAATAGAGACGGACCGCCAAACAACTCGATCTTGGCACACACTCCTTGCCTCGTTCACATGCATACTTCGTCTCATACATGCTCTTTTATTATTCTGACTCTTGAAATGGCTCGACTCAAGTATCTGATTCACTTGGTCGTGCCATGTCTTCCTCGGGCGTCCCCGACTTCTTCTAGCATTCACATTTGCGTCATCATATATTCTCCTTACACTATTTTTCTCGTTCATTTGCTTTACATGCCCAACCAATCTAAGCGTCTCTTTCTTAATCTTACTCGTTACGCTTACATCAGGCTTACATTATGTGCGGATCATTATTATTCATTTCGGTCTACTTTCATCATTTCTCTACCAGTTCCGAGCCTCACAGCGAAGCATTAGGGTAGGTACCAGCACTCCATTATGGACGGCTAGCTTCGCTTCTTTCGATAGTTTTTTAGACCGGGGTAATATAATTACACTAAGAACAGTTTTACTCTGTATCTCAGTTGTCTTTTACACCATATACTCAATAATTTTGGTAATCATAGAAAAACTATTTGCTTATCGATCTGTTTTTAAAACTGTATATTGCATTGCTAGTTTTTTTAATATAAAATAATTTCTATCAAATTCCGGCAAAGTATCTGTAGCCCTCCCCCTCTCCGCCACGCATCGCATAGCGTTACCCCGTGCCTACAAACTGAAGATTCCACGGACTGGTAGCGGATCGGTAATAGTTGCATTTTAATAAAAAGGGAAGTGTCATAATAATTGAATCACGCTAGCTTCCTTAATATCGCTTTTACTTTTTTACTTTACTTAAGTTGAAAATGGGCGTTGGCGTAACTTGACAATTCAAGCAATAATAAGCAATTTCTAAGTTATTAATGGAAAGGACTACATCCCGTTCGCTTACACTTTGCATTTCATATGATCTTTTTACAATGCTTAAATATTTGCGTGCCGGTACTAGATGATTCCGTCTGGGACATTTGCGGTAAAATATTGAATTTACCATTTTTAGAAACATCACTCCAATTATACCCGTCTCTGTTTGTCGTGTGAAATAAAAATATATCAGAAAGAGACAATCATTATTGTTTAATTGGTTGAAGGAATTTGTAAAAATGAACTCCAACATTGTACAGGTGGTTTAAGTCTACATTGTATAAATAGTCTTAAATTGGGTTTTCGGTTTTAATTGCTAACTTGTTTAGATTAGGTGGTAATATTCATCTGGGAGGCGGATATGTGTACCGCCGCCCCGAGAACCATTATTGGATAACCAACACCTTTGCCATAGAGGCAGGGCTGGGCAAAATACATGCATTACTGTAATTAAAATACAAATTACAAAATACTTTTTCGCATGTATTTAAAATACGAAATACAAAATACTTTCAAGTCGTGTATTTGAAATACAAAATACAGTATTTTAACCATTTTTAAATTTCAAATACAAAATACAAAATACAAATTACAAAATACATTTGGTTTAGGTAGAACCTTTGGTTGCAATAAATTGTCGTAAGTGCCCATATCTAAGAGTGCGTTTCCATTGAAGCAAAGCAGAGCATAGTGAAACAGAGACGTGCTAAAATTGACTAATCATATTGCTCAGGACACACATCTCGTCTCCGCTCCACTTGTAAAGATTTGTGGTATAGGACTTAGGTGTTAGACTATAATAATTATTATTATAATAACACTAGCTGGTTCCCGGTATGCGTTGCACTGCAATATTCAAAGAAATAAATTGTTTCTCCCTGCATGTCCTTTCCCGTGCGTCCCCGTTCCCCTACCGCTTCCCTTTACCCTCTTGCATTCCCCGTACACCTTCCCTGCCTACCCTCTCCCCTCTTCCGCTCCCCCATCCCGCCAACCCCTCCCGCGTTCCATATATTTAGTCCCAGAACATTTTTCTATATTATAAAAACAATCAATAAAATCTGGTACCTAACATAGGTACCTATTTAAAATATCTATAATTTTAAAAATCCAATGAAAATTCTTTGGTTACAAAAAAACAGCTGCCTGCTAAATTTATTTTCATCTAACGCGCGAACTGTCAAACGTGCGTAGTTAAAATAGTCGTTAAGTTTTCTGAAATTATCCCATTTTCTGCGTAATTTTCTTAATTTTTCTTTCCGTAAGAACCTTCTAAAAGTATAAGAAAACTTTAAAAAAATGAATGAAATAGGTAAAGTCATTTTGAAGTTATGGCGTGACCAAGGGAAACAAGGATTCATTTTTATATATAAATGGATGACATTTGTGTAGCGAAGTTTTGTGTTATTTCACTTCAAGTGCGCTCTACAGTAGTTAACTTAAAAACATTCTAGTATTCAGTCCAATATTTTATTTCTAGTATTCAGTCCATTATTTAATTATTCCAATAGTGCTCGATCAAAAACTGGGCGTACTGTACAAGGCCCGCAGATACTTTAATAGTACACAACTGCTAACCCTGTACAAATCACAAGTGCGCCCCACGGTTGAATTTGGCAGCCACCTCTGGTCTGGAGCTCCAAAATACCTGAAAAATACCCTCGACTCTATGCAGAAACGGGCGGTCCGTTTAATAGATTCTCCCATCTTAAAAGACGGATTGCAATCTTTAGAGCACAGGCGTCGAGTTGGAATGCTATCCTGGTTCTACCGGTATTACAATGGAAGATGCTCCGAGGAACTAGCATCATTGATCCTTTCGGCACCGGTGCATAGTCGGGAAACACATTGTACACGGTTGACATTTGTCACATGAGAACGGGTCATTTCTTCGACTCGTTCTTGTGTTCAACAGCTCGGCTGTGGAATGATTGCCGGCCTCTGTGTTTCCTCCTTCCTACAACATGGGTCTCTTCAAGACCAATGTTCATTCCTTTCTCTCCTCAAAAAGACCCTCCACACAGCATCCCAGATGACATAGGCCCTGAGGGAAATTATTTTCCTCAGGGCCTCCTGTGTGGAGTTAATGAAAAAAAAATCTAATACTATGATACAAGAGTGTACCATACAAAGCAATGACAAGTATGATACAAAATGTACAATAACAGTGCTATTATAGCACAGGACAATAATAATAACTAGCATGAAGTAAAAAAAAATATAGTACAGTACATTATAAAGCAATTATAAGGGGGCATACATTAATTAGGTGAGCAGTTTTTCTTCCAAACTAGACTCCCCCCGCCCCTTGGTGAGATAATTTGGACCACTTCGTTTATTCTTTTCAAGTACCGTGAGATTTTGCTGGACCCCCCCCCCCCCCTCCTTTTTTGAGCTCACATAATTAATCTATGCCCCCTAAGAGAACTACAAATAATCATTAATAAAGAGTCCTATAGCAAAGGACAATAGTAGGTACAGGATTCTAGCGTTTTTAGTCTATGTATTATCTATGTGTGGTTATTTTTAATTATCATTATTAAAATCACTAAATGTATTTGAAAATGTATTTTGAAGCCTTAAGTATTTGAAATACAAATTACAAAATACCTCAGCAGCAGGTAATTGAAATACCAATTACCAAATACATTGTATTTGTATATTATTGTATTTCAAATACGTATTTCAATTACAAGTTTTTCAAATACTGCCCAGCCCTGGCCATAGGTCACTCCAAGTGGTAAGCTATGTTTGGTGACTTAGCAGGGGTGTCCGGGTTCATGGGATGAGGTTTGTCCGGGTCTTGTTGGCGGATGCGTCTACCCACCAGCTGCATGGCAGGACGGATCGGGATAGACTGTTTTTTTTACATTAGGTCAACACAGGAGGCCCTGAGGAAAATAATTTCCCACAGGGCCTATGTCATCTTTGGGGATGCTGTGTGAAGGGTCTTTTAGGAAAGGAAGGAGAGCAAGTTCTGAAAAGGAAAAGGGATGAAGGGTAGGTAGGAATCTGGGAGTCAGTGTGTCCAGGAATCTATCCCTCCCACTGCGGTGAAAGGCTATGTTCCGAGAGAGTACGGCTGGAGAAATCAAAGGGACTCCCTCAACACTCTCTCCCAATCCATCCTGCCATGCAGCTGGTGGGCAGAGATGCATCCGCCGCCAAGACCCGGATAATCCTCACCCCATGAACCCGGGCACCCCTGCTAAGTCACCAAACGTAGCGAACGACTTGGGGTGACCTATCGCAGAGGTGATTTTAGATTTTCACGGCCATAAGTATTTTTGTTATTAGTTTTTGGGGTATTATGCCGTGTATACCTCCTTCTTTAGCCAAAGTTTCGGACAGCGTTGCAGTGTCCATCATCAGGGCAGATGTGTAATCTCTTTCAACCCATCGCCTTGCAATGCAGTGGGAGAGATGGATTCATATATCTCTCACCCGCGACCTCCGGATTCGTAGTCGAAGTTCGCAATCTCATTTTTTTTACAGTAGCTCCACATAGGAGGCCCTGAGAAAAATAATTTCCCTCAGGGCCTATGTCATCTAAGGGGATGCTGTGTGGAGGGTCTTTTTAAGGAAGGGAAGGATAGGAAGTTCTGGGAAGGAAAAAGGTATGTGGGGTGGATAGGAATCTGGGGTCAATGTGTCTAGGAGTGACGAACCTAAAATTCCATCCCTCCAAATGCGGTGCAAGGCGATGGGTCGAGAGAGTCCGGCTGGAAAGGACAAAAGGCCTCCCTCAACCAAACTCTCTTATCCGGCCCGCCACGCAGCAGGGCAGACCTATCCGCCGCCACGTCCTGGACAAACCTGATACCATGAACCCGGGCACCCCTGCTTAGTCACCAAACGTAGCAAACTGCTTGCAGAGGTGTTGGTTATACAGTAATGGTTCCCGGGGCGGCGGTACCCATACCCGCTTCCCAAATTGGAATACCTCGTTTACAATTAGTCCTTATTCAAGTCATCTTAGGTATGATTAGTCTATTGTATATTTATCGGCGTAGTCCAGCGGTAAGGCTCTTGACTCGCACTCCGAAGGTCGCGGGATTATAATTTGTGTTATTTGACAATTTATTTAGTAAAAATAATACATATATTTTATATTTGCAGCACTTTCCAGAGTGGAAGATACTCTCAGTATCGCCCTGGTGTAAGACCACCATTCAGAATTGAAATGTTGCGTGATATGGCTTTAGCCGTGTTTGGTGACCAGATCTGAATAGTCAGGAACTTCCCAACCTTCCTCTTCCCTATCTCCTTCCCCTATCCACTACGTTGTGCGATATTCATGTAAAAACAAAATAATCAAGATTTTTGAACCCTACCCTAAATCCAAAATCAAATCTAAAATCAAATTCAAAATCAAATTCAAAATCATGAGAACTGGTCGCTTCTTCGATTCGTTTTTGTGCTCAACAGCTCGGCTATGGAACGATTTGCCGGCCTCTGGGTTTTCCCCTTTCTACAACATGGGTCTCTTCAAGACCAATGTTGACTCCCTCTTCTCCTCAAAAAGACCCTCCACACAGCATATTAGATGACATAGGCCTTGAGGGAAATCGTTTTCTTAAGGGCCTCCTGTGTGGAGTTTTTTTTACAGTGAATACCGCACAAGAATCTCAACTGCTCCCGTCTGGAGCCAGTGACACCATGGAATCCCCAATTGGGGTATGTTGTGAGGCTGAAGGTAGTGGGGAGGGGAAGGAGGTGGGGAAGAGGAAGGTTGGGAAGTACCTGGCGATTCAGATCTGGACACCAAACACGGCCAAAGCCATTTTCAAGCAACGTTTCAATTTTGAATGGTGGTCTTACTTACACCAGGGCGATATTGATAGTATCTTCCACTCTGGAACGTGCCGCAAATATACTATTTATTATTTTAAATGAATTAATTGTGAAATAACACAAATTAATCAAATAAAATTTGAGACCTGCGGTTTGCGAGTCAAGGGTCTCACTCCTGGACTATGTAGGCCGTATATTGTAATTTATTTTTAAATTATTGTTTATTTTTGTTCATAACTTTTTTTTATAAAATACACCAAAACAACAATAAAACATATTTTAATTACTTCAATACAACTAGAGACAATGCTTTTGAAAAATTGTCACGCGTAAAGTAATTACCTAGGTACAGAACATTTTTTAAAATGAAAAACTTGTTAGATTTCTTAAATATGATAATATAATCCATTATAAAAATTACGTTCTACTAAAAAAACATTTTAAAAAAATAATATAACTGTATGAAAAAACATATTACATGAGTACCTAATATATTTCTGAAATTTTTAGAAAACCCTGTATAGATATCATTACATTACAACTGACTATGCTTTCAGAACGCAAAAGACAAATACAGAATGACGTAGCAAATATTTTATTTATTAAAGAAAAAACTACATAAATGTGTATTAAAATACGTAATAATATCAACCTTGTAATAAACACAAAAACAATTAACACAAAATTAATAACGATATTATAAAAGCAATTCGTAAATCAATCTTCAATTTTAAAAAAGCGCGCGAATAGCCGCTAAATATTACTCGTATAATATAATGTCTGTTCTTCTAAAACAACTAACAGTCCACAGCGAGCGCTTGACAGTAGCTACCTATGTAGATAGAATACAACATAACATACCGGCAAACATATAACATATCGCAAAAGATTCAATCTGACATAGCAATGTCATGCGATAATAGATTTTGAGGAATTTAACCATTGAGTTCAATATCGCAAAGCATTGATAAACGACTTGGAGTTTGAATGATATTGTATGACGAGAACATCCGGCAACGTCGCATGCCGTGATGTTATAGATGCGATAAAAAGTGTACCCAATTGATGTTCTAAGTATGGATGAATATTTACTGATAAAAAACGCATTCCGGAGCATTAACGGTCCACGTAAAAATGTCATTTATTCACTCAAAAATTTTTTTTACACCGTTCGACTCGTCTCATCGAGTTTGATATGATGGACTTAAAAAAAAAAAAACGATGAGCCACTAAGTGCCCAAATGAGCCAGTAAGTCGAAATGATCAAGAAGTTCCGGTAATTAAAGGACGCTTTGAGCCACTAAATGCCGTAACATAAACCTATATATATATATATATATATATATATATGTATATATATTTTTTTTATTTTTTTATTTGTATATATATATATATATATACGTACATATACGTACATGTGTTTGTATATATATATATATATATACGTACATATACGTACATTTATATATATATATATATATATACGTACATGTGTTTGTGTATTTATTTGCGCACTTTAAAAGTAACACATTTCAGATTTTTTTAACATTCTTATCTTAGACACTATTGAAAAATGATAAATACTTATAATCAAAAAATAACAAGAAAAAGTACATTATTTTAATAGTTTTATCATCACGCCTTTCAGCATTTTTGGATGTAGGTATAAATTAAAGCTTATTTTGAATAAAATAAAATCGATATTGAGTTATAACTTTAAAAAGCTGGTACGGAGAATAGTTAATCTTTCTCATTGTAACCGCCCTGCATGATCGTAAGAACAACTTTCGATGAAATGTGGATTTTCGGCCGCTGGCTGGTTAAACGCTTATAACTTTTTTAATATTTTAGCAATAGAAATACTCAGTTTACATCCCAGCGACAACCATGTGCACAGTAAAATAAAGGATCATGAATGAAACAGAAGTTCAACTTTAACATTTATTGTAATCAAATAAATAGTTTGCAAGCATGAGGCTATTATCTATTCAAAGATTATCATTATTATTATTCATCGAAACTCAGGATGTGGTCCAGGGTTCCTTGAAGAGGAATCTCTTGTGATAATAAAATATGCAAGTCACTTCAAAAGAACAAGGATCAGCGATGTGTGAACATAATTATCAGAACTAACCTTTAACCAGTATGTCGGGCGCCAAGGCCAGTCTCAATGACATGACTATTAAACAAAATATGAACTATTTGAAAACCAGTATAAAGGAAACTAACGCCAATCCACGATCCAGTCATGCCAGCCGGAGACCAGGTTTTTCAGCCCTCCTTCCTTCCAAGAAATCCGTAGAGTGCCCGCTCTTCCGTCCTCCTCCAGATGTCGCCACTGTCCCGTCCGAAGTTAGCAATAACAAAGTCATAGAGTAAGGTGTTTTTGTATCGTCAACATCCAAATAATCGGGGTAACAAGTTAAACTGTTACACGCTCTTAAATATTATACACAATATTTAGATTCTACGTTTTTTGTGCTATTAGATATTCTATATAGATGTTTAAAAGATATATTTTTTTGGTATGACTGAGATTTTAACCTTTCTTCCAACCGCGCTACCAACGTTCAAAACTTATGTTTCTTTCGTTTATTACTGCTTATTTTTTTGTTTAAGAAAAATGTTTATAAGTTTGTGTGTTTATGAGTTCGTGTGATATCGGATATCGGAAGGTGGGTTCATTTCCATTCCGAGATTCCGTGATATTCAATCCGTTCAATCATTAAACAAAAGAAGTATTAAATATCGTTCAATCATTCAAATATAATTATTTGAAAAGGTTTGTTTTATTAAATATCCAGTCATCAAAATCAAATGAATCTACATTTTCGAATAGTTAACTCGTAAAAATTTTCTGTTTTTGGTTAAAAATTCAGCGTACCATGTTAATGGCATGTTGGACCGAACAGGTTGTTTTTTTCATGAGCGTATTTACGGAAGTTGCAAAATCGTGAGTTCAGTGTCTTTGTCTATTTCGTTTTCCACCCATCGTCTCTGGAAATGGCTTATTAGTCCAGTAAAGGAAGGAGTTGTAGAGTGCATGAGCAGGAACCTAAGCGATTCTTTCAGGACTTGTTTAGGGTGCTTAGGGTGTGAACATACTAAAAGTCCTGACGTCTAAGTGGTGAGCTAGGGGGGAGAGGGGGGGGGAAGGTCCCGATTTTCGGGTTTCCGTTTATATCTCAAAAACGGTGCGTCGCAGAGGAAAACTTTTTGAGAATAAGTAAAAGCTCATAAAATTATCTACATCTTTTATTCTATAGGTAATTTTGGAAATCCCAGCCGTTTTTGAGTTATACGCTCCACAAATGTCAATATTTTCGAAAAAATCATTTTACCTCACATTTTTCATCAAACATTCCTTCATATCGTCTAAAATATTCATTCAAGAAAGAAATTTGTTTGAAAGAAGTTGTAAATAATTTAATTACCTTTTAGAATATATATACATATGTAAGTAAACCTCTAATCAGTAAATATTTACAGCAATTTTAAGTTTTTTCGTAAAATGTCGTCATTTTCAGAAAAAGCTGTTTTTTCTTGCCAAATTATTAAGACGGGTTTTTTCTTCATGGGAAATTCCTTATTAATTTTTGCACGCAAGAAAGCAGGTAAGTTGTTCTCGAACAGATGATTAGTGGAATTCATTTTATAATCATTATTATTGTAATGGGTGATTAGGTTAGTCGTCGGAGATGTTACAATAACGTGCTACGATGCTGTTCGAGTTGGTGAAAAGGCAATGAATGCGATAGTGGGCTTGACATTCTCAGACATCAAGTTGTCCCGCAAAGATTGGGCATTTCAAATATCTTCTGTCAGCTCGTCGATGAAAATTCACGACGAAAAGGTTGCAGTTGACCCAACATTGCTGTTTCAGCGGATGTGTATAAGCAAACGATCAGATGAGGATTTGATGAAATTCTTTGAGTATGAGTTGGCCCCATTTCCCTTGGCACTGTTCTCAATAACATCATGTTACACTCTCAACTTTATGTGGATTTACGTTTTCATATCCTCTTTGGACGTGAAGGTCCTGGCAAGCGTTGTTCGTCCATGGCATCGTGATTCTCAGTGGTGGATGTTCTTGCTGAAAGGGCTCTACGTCGTCTTCATCGTCGTCCTCGGCAACAGGCACGCTATTGAGGCATCTCCCTTGGCAGTGAAGACACGCTGCAGAACAGGTCAGCATTGCTTTTCGGCATCCACATTTGCCAATTGCACAATCCTTGGTACAGCGGCAAAATATCATTTTCAGAAGGACCTCCGGTGCTGGAGGATGTTCTGTTGTAATTGGCGCCAGGGTGTCTCCTTCGTGTTTTCACCCCCATTTTTCAGGGGACAGCTCAATCCCGAGCCACTGCCGAACTTGGTAATATGTCCGCTGGGAATGCTGTTTAGCTGCACTCTCTGTTGGAGGGAGGGAGCTGATGTCAGGCTTCATATTTGCCACGTACCTTGTGAACGATTGGGAGCGGTACTGGTTAAGGGAGGTCTGTCTTTTTGGCGCCGCATATCATTTCAGGAAGCATTTATTTCCAGCCTCTTCAACCTCGTTGTGAGTAGAGGAGGGGTTGTAAAAGATCATTGCCGCTTGCTTGATCATTTCTGACTCCAAGTACAATTTTGAAAAGCCCGCCTTGCTTCTCCTGAAAGTTGCAGACTTTATATCGCATCCGGTAAATGAATGTAAAAATATGATGTGTTCAAATCTACGATGCTGCATCTCTTGGGTGAACAGTGCCATTGTTTTGGTTTTTCCTCGTCCGGGTTTCAGCAGCAGAATATCTTAGGTGGGAGGATTGGAAGCAATCAAAAGGACAGTAAGGTCCACATTCTCACCAAAGACAGCTACAGAGTTGTGAAAGGATAGTTCCACAGCAATCTTCACGATAAGGACGTCAGCATCATCGGTGGCCTGAAGAGTCTGTATCCCATTCTCCCGAAACTTTGTCTGTAGTAAGGAGATGAAGTTACTTTTGTTGGTAGGATTGAATAAAAAATCTTCCTGTTTAACGGGTATTGATTTGTTCCATGTCAAATTGATGTCGGCTGACCTTCTCAGTCTGTATCGTCGCATCTGTTCTTGTGATTTCGTACTATTGGCTGGGTTTGTGTACCCATCAAATACCACAGTGCGAGTCATTCCAGGATAGTGGTGGTTGACATAGGTGATATAACGATCACAACTTGCGGCAACGGAGGCATCTTTTTGTCAAATTACTCTGTATAATATAGATAATATGTATAATATGATAGAAATCCTCCGTCCACAACTATGTTCATCTGAGACAGTAGAACAGTTTTTTGGTAGGCTCGAATAAGCTATACAGAACAGATTTATTTGTTTTTTGGTAGGCTCGAATAAGCTATACAGAACAGATTTATTTGTCTTTCGCATCCCACTTTCATTGAACAGTGCCAAGGGAAATGGGGCCAACTCATACTCAAAGAATTTCATCAAATCCTCATCAGAAACAGCAATGTTGGTGTTGAAAATTGAGGCTACCGGTGGCAAAAATTGACCTACTACCGCCATCTATGGGGGGTTTGAGCAAACTCCCATGGGCTGACCATTTCAAATTAATGGTGTGAGTCTCTGCTAGGCTTAGGAATCTGCCTTAACTACGAGTTAGGTGGACGCCATATTTGTTGCGACTCAAGTATTGGTAAACACTTGCAAAACGTCAAATGTATGGTTTTTAAGTCTATGAATGTGTGCAGGTTTTTGTTTAATATAAAAATGCTAGCACCTGATTATTGTGGCTTTTTTCCTACGCAAAGTTTAACAGTAAAACAACTGCCAGTGTTTTTGGCCCGGTGCATACAATATTAACACCGTTATTTTATACATTTTCTATAACATGTCACAGTGAATAAAAAGTGAAGTTTTTTGCAAAAGGAGTTTATTATTTAAAAGGACCCTAACAATTTTAACATGGGCCTTACGATCCGGATGGCAATCAGAGGATTGCTAAATTAAAAACAAGAACCAGCTGCCAAAAAACAGATGACCAAAATTAAAATACCGGAATGACAAAGATGAATAAAGGAAGACCATGAACCGCCACGGAAATGAGATAAGTGTTTAGTTGCCTTCCCACCCGTTCCCACATCCCTTAACACCTATTTAGACCTGTAGTTTTTTAACAAGATTAATCCCGTATATATCGTATTGTAAAAAATAAAATCACTACCCACGTAAAGTTTTTATGCAAGTCATGATTATCAATTGATGTTTGAACAATAGGTTCTCAATTAATAATTGCCAGGAATATTGTCGTTGTTATCTTTCACGCAGGTAGCTTCTCAAATAAATAAATACGCATTGTCGGAACATATTTTATCATAGCAAAATGGATAAGATCAAGTCTTTAATAGCCAAGAGAGGCGTGATCAAAGGGAAATTGACACGGTTCGCGGATTCTTTAAATTCATTGTCCGCGAATGAGATTAAACTGAGGTACGACCGAATTAAACCGTTGTTGGATCAATTCGAATCTATACAAGACGAAATTGAAATTTTATCAGATGAGGAGCGGGAGAATTCAGTCCAGCGTGAAACATTCGAAAATCAATATTTTTCCGTATTGGCAACTGCCAAGGGAGCGATTATGTCAATCGAGCAGGGTTGGGTCGAGATCAAACTTCCAACTCTCCAATTGAGAGAATTCGATGGAAATCAAAAGGAGTGGGTAAATTTCGTTGAAACCTTTAAAACTTTGGTTCATAATAACAGTTCCTTGAGCAACGTCCAAAAATTCTTTTACTTGCAATCTACGCTGAAAGGGAACGCATTGAAAATAATTGCTAATTTAGAAGTTTCGGAATTAAACTATCTTTCGGCCTGGGAGTTGTTGCATGACAGATTTGCTAATCTCAGGGCTACCGTACATAAACATATCCAAACGCTATTTCAATTAAAAGATATGAAACATGAAGAGCCTGTAGCATTAAGGTATTTAATTGACGAAACCAATGTAAATTTAAAGGCATTACAAAACATCGGGGTCAAAGTAGATCAGTGGGATCCTTTGATTATTTACATAATTTCAAATAAATTAGATGTAGCTACCCGAAAAAATTGGGAACAATATACATTGCAAGGTGAATTACCTACATTAAAGGAATTCATGAAATGTTTATCTACTAGGGCGCAAGTATTGGAGCTCATGAATGTTTCAGAGAAAAAATATTCTAACCTACATAAAACGCAAATAGGCAACAATAATAACAAAAAAGATTCATCGGTATTCTTAGCAGTAAAAGCAAACAATTGCATTTATTGTAATGAAAAAGGTCATCAAATTTATTTTTGCAAAAAATTTCTAAAATTAAAATTACAGGATAGGATTGATGCTACGAAATCAATCCGGGCATGTTTTAAATGTTTGAGGTTGGGTCATCGAGCACAGAGTTGCAAGGCAAATCTAATCTGCAAAATTTGTGGCAAGTATAGCCACAATACTCTACTACACAGGGAGGTACCTCCGCCGGAGACCTCAAATATGGATGCTAATAACGAGGTTATAGTATCGAATTTTTCTGCATCGGAAAAGGCAGAAAAAATAATATTATTGTCAACCGCCTACATAGGAATTGTGGGGGCCAACAATAAAATGTTTAAGGCTCGCGCCCTGATTGATTCTGGCGCGCAGAGTAATTTTATGAGAGCTGAATTTGCTAATAAATTAAATTTACCATGTGAATGGATAAACAAACCCGTGTCTGGGATCCATAATAATATTACACATATAAAAAGGAGAATTTCGGTGGAGATGACTTCGCTTAATACTGATTATAAATGCGAAATATCATGTCTGATTTTACAGGAAATTACAACCAATTTACCACAAGTGACAATGGCGAAAAAAGAGTTCAAACTACCACCAGGACTGGAGCTGGCAGACCCGAACTTCAATATAGCTGCACCCATCGACATCCTGTTGGGCGCGGAGAGCTTCTGGGAAATGCTAAGCAACGATAGATTGAAACTCGAGTCAGGACCAACGCTTCAACGTACGCAACTGGGTTGGATTATGTCCGGTCCGATAAACGTGTATCCCAAACAAAGGCCTGTATCAGATTTTTGCAGTTTATCTATAAATAAGTTGAGTCATCAAATAGAAAAATTTTGAAAATTGGAAGAGATTAATTCCACTAAAATTCAAACTCAAGAAGAAAAGGCTTGCGAAGCCAGTTTTGTTAATACTCATACTAGAGAAGATGACGGTAGATATGTAGTAAGTTTACCGCGTCGGGCATGCATTGATCAGTTGGGAAACTCATTGCTCACTGCCGAAAAGAGATTTAAAAATATGGAAAGAAAATTTGTGTCACATCCCGAGTTGAAGACACAATATGTAAAATTCATGCGTGAATATGAAGAATTGGGACACATGGAGGTGTGTGACCAGTCAAAAGGGGATCGTGAATCCTATTTTTTACCGCATCACGCTGTAGTGAAGGAATCCAGCACTACTACTAAAGTGAGGGTCGTTTTTGACGGCTCCGCCAAAACCTCAAATGGAATTTCCCTCAATGAAGCCTTGATGACAGGACCTGTTATACAAAAGGATCTATATAACCAACTATTGCATTTCAGGAAACATCAAATAGTCATGACTGCCGACATCGAGAAGATGTACCGCCAGATTAACATGTGTGAAGATGACCTTGACCTGCAGAAGATAGTATGGCGCGAGTCGCCACAGGATGTGCTCAAGCATTATCGTCTGAGGACTGTGACTTATGGGCTGGCACCTTCCTCCTTCTTGGCCACGAGATGTTTAAAGCAAATTGGTATGGATAATAATTTAATTTTTCCTAGCACTAGTCGGGTCATAGAAAATGACTTCTATATGGATGACTTGTTAACGGGAGCAGATGAGCTGGAATCGTGTAAGAAGTTAAAAGAAGAACTAATTAGCATCTTGTCATCTGCGGGGATGACGTTGAGGAAGTGGAGGTCCAATGCCTTGGAATTGTCAGCCGAGTCGGGCCAAGCTAAGTGTGCCGATTCAGACAATTCCGACAAAATTATTACTGACAATGCAGCGGATGTACTGTCAAGAGGAACTACTGCAGATAAATTGATAAATTCTACAATATGGTGGAATGGACCAAGTTGGTTGACTGACGGAGTCAACGATTGGCCTATATCGAACATTTCCTGTTCAAACCCTCCGGAGCTCAAGAGCAAAAATATTCTATTATCTACAGATATTCAAGAATGGGAAATATTTGGAAAATTTTCCTCATTTATCAAATTGAAAAGGGTTACAGCATATGTGCTGCGGTTTGTGAATAACTGCAGAAATATTAAAAGTAAAATTTCGGGTAATTTAAGTGTAGCTGAACTAGAGGCAAGTTTGAATTATCTACTGAAATCAGCTCAGGCACATGCCTTTCATAAGGAGTTGAAGACATTAAAAAATCAAGGAAACGTCAACAAAGATAGTAACTTAAAATCCCTTCATCCTTTTTTACGTGATGGTCTTATACATGTGGGCGGTAGACTAAATTTAGCTACACACCTATCGTACCAACAAAGACATCCAATTATATTGCCAGCTAAGCTTAAGCTGACCGAATTGATTATACGTCACTATCACTATGTAAACTTGCACGCAGGACCTCAAGCCCTATTAGCTGAAATAAGATTAAAGTTTTGGCCTATTTTTGGGAAAAATACTGTTAAAAAGATATTACATAAGTGTATTGTGTGTTTCAGGTGTTATCCTCGTACTGGTAACCAAATCATGGGCAACTTACCGAGCGAAAGAATCACACCGAGCCGACCGTTCGCTGTCACGGGGGTCGATTTTGCCGGACCGATTCCAACCAAAAGTGGGCCACTGCGGAAGGCTCCGCTCGTGAAATCGTATTTATGTATTTTTGTCTGTTTTTCCACAAAAGCGGTTCACTTGGAATTAGTTTCGGATTTATCTAGCAATGCTTTCTTGAACAGTTTAAAGAGGTTTATATCCCGCAGGGGAGAACCTGATAAGATCTTTTCCGACAACGCTAGCAACTTTCGGGGAGCCTGTAACAGGCTCAAGGAGCTGTATACCAGCTTGAGGGAAAACAACGACAAAATTCAAAATTATTTAGCCAACAGAGGTATAGAGTGGAGGTTCATAACCCCTCGAGCCCCTAGTCAGGGAGGGCTGTGGGAAGCTGCGGTCAAGTCAGCAAAATTTCATTTGTATAGAGTCACTAATAATTCTGCTTTAACCTTTGAACTTTTGTATACTTTAATTTGTCAGATTGAGGCCTGTCTAAATTCCCGTCCATTGACTTCCTTGTCTGATGACATCCACGATTACCAACCCCTCACCCCAAACCATTTCCTTATAGGCACTAAATCCTCTATCATTCCGGAGAGAGATGTCCGAGCCATACCAGACAACAGACTGACCCAATATCAGAGAATCCATGCGCTAATGTTATCCTTTTGGTCTAGATGGAAGCGAGAGTACTTGATGGAACTACAAAAAAGGACTAAATGGCAAACCAGTAATCAACGGGCACTGCAAAAGGATGATCTGGTTATTCTGAAGGAAGATAATTCACCTCCACCATTATGGAAAATGGCGCGAGTCATATGTACACATCCCGGCGCGGATGGTGTAGTACGAGTGGTTACCCTGAAAACCCCTCAAGGAATCTTTGTCAGGCCTATCACAAAGATATGTCTGATGCCTCTGGATCCGGAAGCTGAACCTGTAACGGACGCCCCGGACCCCTCCGTTCAGTCCGGACACCCTGGACGGCCATGATGAATAAATTCAAAAAAAACCTTTTTAGGGTGAAGATATTAAAAAAAGACCCTTTAAAGGTACCAAACTCAGGAACAACATGACGACCTATAAATTGATGACGCACCCCGCACTGTGGTGCTTATCTCGTGGACTGCACCTGGAGCAGATCAAAACAAATGAACTTGAAAAAAAAAAGACAATTGTGTTGTGTTCTATTATAATCTTATTTTGTGTTGAATTATTATTTAAATATGTGAAAAAAAAAATATTTTGTTTTGGGTTAATTTAAGTTTATGTAGTTAGTTTAGGTTAATCACTTTAAAATCCAACTTGTGAATGTATAATTTTAAATAATAGTATGATAATCAGTGCAGTATTGTAGTTTTAAAAAAAAAAAAAAAAGTTTTTGGCTGCTAATTTAATAGGTTAAATTATTTATTGGTATTGGTACAGTATTTAGATTTAGGAATTGTTTTTTTTGCCTTGGTAGTCTCCTTCTGTTTTTGTTGTTTTCTTGAAGGCTTCATAAATCCATAAAGTTGATTTATGAATCCCGTGGCGGCCGACCATGTTGAAATTGAGGCTACCGGTGGCAAAAATTGACCTACTACCGCCATCTATGGGGGGTTTGAGCAAACTCCCATGGGCTGACCATTTCAAATTAATGGTGTGAGTCTCTGCTAGGCTTAGGAATCTGCCTTAACTACGAGTTAGGTGGACGCCATATTTGTTGCGACTCAAGTATTGGTAAACACTTGCAAAACGTCAAATGTATGGTTTTAAGTCTATGAATGTGTGCAGGTTTTTGTTTAATATAAAAATGCTAGCACCTGATTATTGTGGCTTCTTTCCTACGCAAAGTTTAACAGTAAAACAACTGCCAGTGTTTTTGGCCCGGTGCATACAATATTAACACCGTTATTTTATACATTTTCTACAACATGTCACAGTGAATAAAAAGTGAAGTTTTTTGCAAAAGGAGTTTATTATTCAAAAGGACCCTAACAATTTTAACAGTTGGGTCAACTGCAACCTTTTCATGAATTTTTATCGACGAGCTGACAGAAGACATTGGAAATGCCTGATCTTTGCGGGACAACTTGATGTCTGAGAATGTCAAGCCCACTATCGCATTCATTGCCTTTTCACCAACTCGAACAGCATCGTAGCACGGTATTGTAGCATCTCCGACGACTAACCTAATCACCCATTACAATAATAATGATTATAAAATGAATTCCACTAATCATCTGTTCGAGAACAACTTACCTGCTTTCTTGTGTGCAAAAATTAATAAGGAATTTCCCATGAAGAAAAAACCCGTCTTAATAATTTGGTAAGAAAAAACAGCTTTTTCTGAAAATTATGACATTTTACGAAAAAACTTAAAATTGCTGTAAATATTTACTGGTTAGAGATTTACTTACATATGTGTATATATTCTAAAAGGTAATTAAATTATTTACAACTTTTTTAAAACAAACTTCTTTCTTGGATGAATATTTTAGACGATATGAAGGAATGTTTGATGAAAAATGTGAGGTAAAATGATTTTTTTCGAAAATATTGACATTTGTGGAGCGTATAACTCAAAAACGGCTGGGATTTCCAAAATTACCTATAGAATAAAAGATGTAGATAATTTTATGAGCTTTTACTTATTCTAAAAAAGTTTTCCTCTGCGACGCACCGTTTTTTAGATATAAACGGAAACCCGAAAATCGGGACCTTCCCCCCCCCCCCCCCTCCCCCCCCTAGCTCACCACTTAGACGTCAGGACTTTTAGTATGTTCACACCCTAAGCACCCTAAACAAGACCTGAAAGAATCGCTTAGGTTCCTGCTCACGCACTCTACACCTCCTTTTGGACCATTCGTTTTCTGGACTATATATTCTTAACCCCTCGTGACATCGGACCTTTTTGTTGCAATGTATCGTAATTTTTGTCATTCTGTGAATGACCTCGGCAGTTTTCAGTGAAATTTGAATAAAACATCAAATAATACATTGTTTATTACATTAGGTCAAAATGAATTCCCAGCGCTACTAGTTATATAATTAATTCAAAAATAATACGCGTGAGCGATCACAAAAATTCTTGAATGTATTTATAATAAATACATTTTATAATCTCATTTCCATTACAGAACGTCATACTGTAAGCTTTCGATGTGACAAATTTATGAAAAAATATACAAGGTATTCTGAGAAGGTATAATTTAGATTGCCAGACAATTTGCACAGTTCTACAAAAAAGTAAAAATAACATTCAGAGGACTGGCCAACCCTCTCTACATTAAATAGGAATAAAATTCCCAATACCAACCCATGAAATTATAATGGATTCGATCGTCTAAAAGCGATTGACACAAAATTCTAAAATTCACCCCGTGAAGACAAAAATCATCCCCTAGAAGAATTTCCATAGTCATGCCTAATCAAACAGAAATTTTCTTTCGTGATTAAAGAACGAAGGAAAGCTTTTAAGGAGTGACACGGGACCTTCCCTTAGCGATCTTCCCTTGTAATCAAATAATAAAGTCCGGGCAATCACGTCTTTCGGAGGAGACTAAATAAGGGACGAAAAATCCAGTCTAATTTTACATGTATACCTACACTTTCTCGCTATATGTTTTTCATAACCACCGTTTTTGTAATTCTTTTTTCCTTTTTTAATTAAAAAGAAATTACATTCTATGTATGAAGCAGAAAATAGCTGTGAACTCTGGTGACCGGAATTACATGCAGGGTAAAGGACTTAATAAGAACACATTTAAACGCAAAGCTTGACAGAAGCATTCCAAATGCAAAATAGCGACTACTTATTTCAAAATAACCAAATATATAACGGTGTTTTAAAATTGAGATGAAAAGAAACCCGATTTTTTTTCTGAAGCATCGTAATTTCTCAAGATATGAGTTCTGGAATCTGGAAATACTCACAGTTTTATGTCTTTATTTTCTAGATAATCGTTTCTCAAACTAGGGGTATTGACCAAGATTAGGTATTGGGGAAGGTCGCAATGGGGGTAGTAATGCGGTCGCAAATTGTCTTTTCCACTTTAGTAATGTGAATCTATGATTTAAAGTTTTTTTAAGCCTTCACTAATATTATTCTTACATAAAAAAACCCTTATTTATTTTATATTATATAATGAAACTAATATAAAACTTTATTACACTTAATTTTATTTGACCGTAACCGGTTTCAGCTCGTCAAAGCCATCTTCAGACTGGTACAAATAATTCTTAGTCTACGGTTTATATACACAACATATTGGGGAGGGGGAGAGGGGTGATCTACAAGGATTTTAATCAATTATAATAATTATATTTGTTGCTAAGTCGTTTTGGACTGTCGAATTCTAAATATTTTGGTAATTCCAGTAAGCTAATTACTTTGGGTTTGTAGCTCACTTCAATGATGATTAGGGAAAAACCTTACAAGTAATATGAGTTTCTAATGACATAATTTTATTGTTAACCCGTCTAATCACAGGAGACCCAAGTTGTCCCAAAACATTATATGCCGTTATAATAACAGGAGACCCAGATTGTCCCAGAGCGACAGTGCATTATTAAAAGTTAGATATCTCTCTTCCTGTCATGCAAATATTTGTGATTTCTTTTATGTTAGACACGGAATGAAACAATGCTTCTCATTGTCTCAGAATTATATGAGCTAGGTTTTTCAGATATTTTACAAACCCGATCAAAAGTGACGGTTTAATTTTTCGCCAATTTGTGACGTATCACACATTTAATTTTAAAATAAAATTGTATGAAAGTGATAAAAAGTGAGGTGACAGTTTTATTGAAAATTTTATTTAGAAAAGGAGTCTGTATTTTAAATTTTAAGTTTATTCTATTTTAATTACTTTAATTCGAATATTCGCAGGTATGCATTTTTTAGCCAATTTAAATTTCCAATATTAAAATTTTAATATTTAGAAACAAAAATGTTGATTTCTAATAAACAAACCGGAAAGATTATTTTATCTAGATTTTAGAACAATTTTTGTTTTTGCAAAAGTGTTAAAAAAAACAATAAATAAGAACATTTAAAATGCATGGGAAGAACCAGGAATTTTGCGCGCAAACCTTGATAGGCAAAATTTGACTGAAAATTATTTTCTTATTATTCGAAGGGTTAAATTGTTTTTATATTTATGAAATATGGTATTTTTTAATTGGTTTTTGAAGGGATACATGTTTACATTAGAGTGGGAATGGTCTAAGCTAAATACATATTTTAATATCGAAATTATTATGAAAATTACACTGGATACAAAAGCGGGAACTTAGCAAATGAATCTAATTGCTTTATCTTTACCATGTTACTTTTTGAAGTGATACATGTTTACATTGGAGCAGGAATGGTCTAAACTAAATGTCTATTTTAATTTCGAGATTATTATGAAAATTACACTGGATACAAAAGTGGGGACTTAGGAAGTGATTTAATTGCTTATTCATTACACGGTTCCTTTTTTTAATAAAGGACACATGTTTAATTAAACTAAATATATATTTTAATTTCGAAATTATTATGAAAATTACACTGGATACAAAAGTGGGGACTTAGGAAGTGATTCTAATTGCTTATTCATAACAAGGTTCCTTTTTTTAATAAAGTACACATGTTTAATTAAACTAAATATATATTTTAAGTTCGAAATTATTATGAAAATTACAATGGATACAAAAGCGGAGACTTAGCAAATGATTCTAATTGCTTATTCATTACAAAGTTAGGTTCTATTTATTTAGTTAAGCGGGTAATTTCTAAAGCTTCTAGTCTATCCAGTTTATGACCTCTATTGCAAATGTGGAGAACTTTAACATCTTTATCGAAAGAGTATTTATTTCCTAATAAGTATGATGCTACATTCGACAATTCTCCTTTGTGATTCCCCCGAGTTTGTAAAATGTTCTTTAATTCGGGTTTTGACTGACCTCCCAGTTTGACCTACGTAATACGATGGGCAGTTAGCGCGATTCACTTGGTAAACCCCTGAGTTTTCAAGTTTTTCTCTTTTATCTTTATTATTGATTAAAATTCTCCGTAGAGAATTCATATTATAAAAAGCTATTTTGCATTTATCATTATTAGTATCGCTCTTGCATCCATTGTTCCGAGCTAAGATTTTTATAATATTTAATTCATTATTATAATTTATATAATTCAAAGGCAAATGTAAAAGTCTGTGAATAAGTAAATAGTATACTGATAATTTATGTGAAATGTGTTGTCTAGATGTATTGCGTATTATGTTACTGTATGTAGGTTTTCTGTAGATTGAAAATTCTAATTTTTTGTTAATGATTTCTATACCTATATTGAGAAAGTTAATTTTATTTCCCCCATTTCCATTGTAAACTGCATAGATTTATTAATTTTATTAATTTTATTTAGAAAAAAATATCTAATTGCCTTTGTGTTCCTATCCAGATAATTAGAATGTCATCTACGTATCTACGGTAAAAGGTAATTTTTTTAAACGATTTTAATTTTTCGATGGATTCTTCGATATAATCCATAAATAATTCAGCTAGCACCGGCAAAATCGGGCTCCCCGTGGCTAACCCACTAGATTGAATATAATAGTTATTATTGAATCTAAAGAAATTTTGTTCTATACATGTATTTAGTAGTCTTCTTTACGTTTGTTTATTTTTTCCATGTAATTATTAATAATTATTTTTAATGTTTCTGTTGGTATATTTGAGAATAAACTAACAACATCAAATGAAACTAAGTATTAAACTATTTATTTTGTTAGATTTCTACAAATTCAACTGAATAACAATAAATAAGTCTTTGATGAAGACCGATATTCTAATTACTTTTGTTTTATTCGAAATTAGGTTTATTACTTGTACAATGTAGACATTTTCTCAACTTGAAATACTTGTATATCTCTCTTATTACATACCATTAAATATTTTCAACACACCATCTTTATGACAAGTTAGTTACATAACATATTTTATTATTTAAATAAATTATTTTTTAACATTGCAATATCATGTTATTTACAGGATTTCATTGTTTACTTTGTTATTTACACACATCCGTTTTCTATTCTTTGCTGCTTTACATTCTCTTAATTTATCTTTAACTTATACAATTCTCATTTAGACATATTCTAAACTCGAAATGTAATTTACACTCATTGTGTACCTACCCCTATGCATTTACCGTGTACCTCATCTTCAACTTAAGTTATTCACTTTTTTTATAGATTACAAAGTTCTTTGGCATTCCAATACTACATTACTCAAACAGAATCTCATTTTGCTTTGTTATAGACAAATGTTTCTAACTTCTATACAATATCCTTTGCTATTTTACACGCTCATGAGCTCTTTATAACTTACGCGATTCTAATTTCTCATAATCTTTATTATGTAAAAGTCGTGAGGGTTTTCCATTGATTGGCTTTTAACGGAGTCACGATCCTAAAAAAGTTGCGAAACGATGTTCTAAATTTTCGATTTTTTTCTTAGTATTTCAACATTATTTCATTTAAAAAAAAAAAACAGAAGACCATATTGATACTATGTGTACTTATATAACTCTAAGTAAAAAAATAGTATTCAATTTACACAATAAAATGTAGGTACTTGATGTATTTCTCACTGAAAAAAAAAAGAATTTTCGCTTGATATTTTCATGGCTCATTGACGCTGATACCTGATTTCCTACCAGATTTTATATTTCCATCACATTTCACAAGGGTATCATCAAGAAACTCGGTTATTCCTTCCCTTCATTATTAAATGACCACCGTACAGTATCTCCAGAGATCGCATTAGCCCTAAGGGAAACCATAGGGCTTCTGTGTGGAAAAACTGGGAATTGTTGAAATATCGAATTCTGACCAGTCAATATTAAAATTATCCTATGAAGTAAAAGAATAACTTTGTTTTTGATCACGAAACTTAATTTAATTTATTCATACCGACTGATTTCGCTTAATGCAAGTTTTTTCAGCTAATATGTACACATATAGAAAGAGACACATCATTGATTACAAGGAACAGTGAGTAAGCAATGAATTAAAATCTTACATAGTAATAGAAAGAAAGAGACAGATTTGTACATAATGGGTTACTATATAACATTTGAAGAGGTGGCATGAAGAGGTGATTAAGGGGTCATCTGGTTTTTATGAGTTTATGGGAAAAATCCCTAATATAGGTTTAATATTGATTTGGAAGGATTTAGCTTTCGTGATGTCTTGGGATCGGGTAGTAATAACATCTGTTAATGTTACAATGTTTATTGGTTGCCAGAATAATATGGAGAGAGCGCTCAATAGCGGTACATCCCTTTTATACTTCCCATACTCGCTATCTCGCTCTCATGCCGTCACCCTCATACACATACGTCACACCCCCACACTTAAAACCTAATTACATACATTTCTTTATTCGCAAATTTATACAAAACAAAATATCTAAATATTTCCATTCCATAGTATATGTAATTATTCTTGTTCTTCACGTGTAGCGTGGGCGTTGACCTCGAGGGCGTAACCTCCCCTCCCATGGTGTAGGTGACCTGCAAAAATTAGGAGAATTAGGAAATTTGGTCATGTCCACATCCGAGAGTGGACCCAGGTCCAGCAAATCATCAGACCTATCACACTCCCCCCACCTAACCTTCCTCTCTGAAATCTGATCATGGTGGCGTTTCCAAATTTGTCCCGTAGACATAATTTTAACTAAATAAATCCTATTCCCCAATCTTTTAAAAATTTTTCCTAAAATCCATTTATTATCATTACTTCTTAAATCCCTGGTTAAAACTTTAGAACCAACCTCAAAGTACTTTTTAAATTTTCTTCCTCTATAATACTTTTTCTGTTTATGCTGGCTCAATAACATTTTGTTTTTAACCGTGTTGTCAATTCCTTTAAAACCTTGACTCTCAACATTATCCACTATTGGAATAATCGTATTAAAAATTGATCTAATCTTCCTACCCAACATTAATGTACTAGGCTCAATGCCCGTAGACATTGAAGGCGTATTTCTAATATCAACTAAAAACGTCAAAAGTTTATCTTCAAAATCAGTAGGAAATTTATTATTTACCATAATTTTTTTCAAAAAATTCTTCACTGTTTTAACCCCATTTTCAGCTAAACCGTTAGAAGCAGGATGCTGTACAGCTGAAGTCAATGATTCTATATTATAATTATGACAAAATTCCTTAAAAACTGACGATGTGAAAGCTGTACCATTGTCACTTACAATTTGTTCCGGGATTCCGAACATAGAAAATAATCTTTTCAAAACTTTTATTGTACAAAACGAATCTACCTTATTTACAACATGACAGTCTATCCATTTTGTAGTTGCATCAACAATAATTAAAAAATTATGACCTCCCAACGGTCCCATGAAGTCAATATGCAATCTACTCCAGATTAAACCATTTATTGGCCAAGGTGCCAACTCAACTTTACACGGAGTAGGTAAACATTCCATACATCGAGCACACTGTTTCACAGTTACTTCTATATCATTGTTCATTCCGAGCCAAAAAAAATAATTTCGAGCAAGACTTTTCGATTTTACAATGCCTAAATGTGATTGATGTAAAAAATTCAATATAATTTCCCTTAATTCCCTTGGAACTACAAATTTATTATTATAAAATAAACATGAATTATAAGTCGATAATTTATCCCTAAAATACCAGAATTTCAATAAATCATCCTTTAAGAATGTTAAATACAGACTCGAGTGTAGGCTTGGGATATTTGCAATGATGCGCGTTTTGGCGAGATGAACATTTATTGTAACATATTGGCTATAGTACGTCCTATCTAACGTGCTGGCGGTAGGAAAAAGAGAGTGAGGAGAGGCCTGCATCTCCTTTTATATGCGGGATCACCTGTCTCGCTCTTGTATGGCCGGAAACAGGTGTGCCACCCTAAAACCTCTCTCACATCCTCCCCTACTTAAACGGGAGAATCCTGGCTACATAAGTGATACCTATAGCTACATATTTCATACAACATATTTTATATTTCATATTTCACATTTAAAATTAACAAAACATTTGTTTTTGTTCTTTCTGTATCCCTTCTGTCCATTTCTGTCCATTTCGACTGCGAAGTGCTGTCACCTGGGCCGAAGCCTTCCTTGCCATGGGTTAGACCTGAAACATGGAGAAACAGAATTAGAGACACTTCTATTACGTAACATACCGGAGAGATCTAATTCGTCCGTCGACAATTCCAACGTGTCAGACGCGAATTCCTGGTTATCTTCCTCCTGCCATGAAACATGTAATTCCTTTAGCTGGTCTAAATGTCTTTTCCACACCATATTAGACTTGTTAATTTTTATGAAATATATTTTACTACCTTTTTTATCCACAATAACCCCAGGGACCCATAACCTATTACCCTGAGATCTGAAATCTCTAGTCATTACTTTCTGACCTATATTAAAACCTGATTTAACTCTACCCTTATATTGTCTTTTCTGATTGTTTTGGCTCTGAGTAACCTTTTTTATTACTTTGTTTCGTCGAGTAGAACCTGAACTACCCGTTCTATCCTCAATTTTCCTTGGAATCAGAGAGTCAAATACTGTTCTAATTTTTCTACCCATTAATAATACAGATGGCTCACATCCTGTTGTTGCGTGAACTGTATTCCTATAGTCTGCTAAAAAGTTACCTAACTTTTCTTTATAATCTGAAGGAAATCCATTATGTTTACAAATTTTTTTAAGGAAATTTTTACAAGTCTTTACTGTAGCTTCAGCTTGCCCGTTGCTACTAGGGTGATTGACTGGACTAGTGATATGTTCTATCCCATTTTTCTTACAAAAATTTTCAAAATCCTCAGAACAAAAACACGTACCATTATCACTAACTAAAGTTGCAGGAAAACCAAATTGCGAAAATAATCTATGAAGTATTTCGATATTTTCTTTTGAAGACAGACTGTTTACTTCCAGACACTCAATCCACTTTGAAGAAGAGTCTACCACCACTAAAAAATTTTTGTTATATAAACTACCATGATCAATATGTACCCTGAACCATACTTCAGGTTCATATGGCCACACTGCTAAAGAACTCTTTTGTGATTCTGGTTTAATTTCTAAACAATCTCTACAATTTTCCGTTATTTTCTCCAAATCTTGATTAATTTTTGGCCACCAGACAAAGCTTTTTGCAATACCTTTAGTCTTAAAAACCCCTAAATGAGATCTATGTAACATCTTTAAAACCTCTTGTCTTAAAGACTCAGGTACAACAACCCTATGTTGATATAAAACACACCCATTTATCAAAGACAATTCTAACCTTTTTTCCCAAAAAATTCTAATAAAGTTACCACTTTGTGCCTTTTTTACTGATGCTGGCCAACCTTCGATAAGAAAATTTTTCACTTGACCTAACACATCATCCTTTTCGGTTTCGCTTTTTATCACGTCTAAAGACAAATTAAACCCATTATTCTCGAAATAATTAATGTAATCAGACTCTATCTCATCTTCACAGCTAACCTTTTCAATCGGACACCTGCTCAGAAAGTCTGAACAATTATTTTTCGATTTTACATATTCAATTTTAAAATTAAACGAACCTAACATAATAGCATATCTCTGTAACCTTGACGCGGCAATCTTAGGTACTTCTTTATTTTCACCTAAAATTCTCACTAACGGCTGATTATCCACAGCTAAAATAAATTCTCTGCCGTACAAATATTGATAAAACTTCTTAATTCCAAAAATAATTGCTGTTGCTTCAATATCTAGAATAGAATAATTCTTTTCCGCTTTAGTTAAAGTTCTGCTTGCGAACCCAATCGGTCTTTCTACGCCATTTTGAAACCTATGAAGTAATGTTGCTGCTACCCCATTAAAACTACCATCTGTGACAAGTTTCACAGGTATATTTTCGTCAAAATGCGTTAAAATCCTATCCGAAGTTAATATTCTTTTAATTATCGCAAAACTATTTTCTTGTTCCGTACCCCATTGAAACTTAACATCTTTTTTAAGTAATTCGTATAATGGTGACAATATATTTGCCATATTTGGAATAAAATTACGATAATAACTAATCATACCTAATAAACTTCTTAAATTATTTAAATCACTAGGTGCTGGTGCATTTAAAATGGCTTCTTTATTCCGTTCACACGGTTGAATCCCTTGTTCACTTATTTTATAACCTAAAAACTCAATAACTTTTAAATTGAATTCACACTTGTCACTATTCACTGTTAGATTACAATGTTTCAACCTTTCTAACACGACACATACGTTTTTCTCTAAATCGTCTTCGTCTTCCCCTATCACGATAATATCATCCAAATAAAACGTCATGTTCTGTAATCCTGACAAACAATTTGCCATTGCCTTTGCAAATATAGCTGGCGCGGGAGATAACCCGTACACTAACCGCTTATACTGAAACAATCCTAAATGGGTATTGATTGTTGTAAAACGCCTACACTCCTTTTTTAAAACAAATTGACTATACGCCGATTTAAGATCGATTTTTGCAAAAACTTTCCCACCATTTACTTTCGTTAATAGCTCTTCTATCCTAGGTAATGGATATTTGTCAACTAATAACTGATTATTCACTGTCGATTTATAATCACCACATAATCTAATACTACCGTTTTTCTTAATTACTGGAACAACTGGACTTGCAAAATCACTAAACTGGACTTGTTCTA
The DNA here is from genome assembly GCA_917880885.1 of Limnephilus marmoratus. Lineage (NCBI taxonomy): Eukaryota > Metazoa > Arthropoda > Insecta > Trichoptera > Limnephilidae > Limnephilus > Limnephilus marmoratus. The sequence goes on along the minus strand of OU862921.1, from coordinate 17,192,595 downwards.
TAATACCGTCTGACAGTAAACTATCTAACTCCCTTTCGACTTTTTCTTTCAAAGCGAACGGCATAACTCTGTGATTACGAAATATCGGAATAGCGGTCTCTTTTAAAGTTAAATTCACTTCGTACTTATTAAATTTTCCTAGTTTATCCGTAAAAACTTCCGGGAATTTTTTTACTAATCGCTGCTTCAAAGTATTCTGTTTTATACTGTTTACGATTCCGTTAATCCCGACGTTAAAAAGATTCATAAAATCACGCCCCACTATCGATAACGAAGCACTTGTGACAACAACAAATTTCAAATTGTGACACTGACCGTTAAATTCCACTTGTGGCGTAATTGTACCTACCACTTTCACGAGCGTATTGTCAAAACCCCGTAGACTAATGTCTTCGTGCACTAGCTTGATTCTACTGAATTTACTGAAATAACACTCCTTGGAAATTACGCAACAAGATGCTCCAGAATCTACCATGAATTTACTCTTGATCCCGTCTAGTGAAACTTCAATAAAAAATGGTTCGACACTATTAACTTCACCCAACTTTGTGTCCGACAACAAAGTATTCACACTCTTACGTGTTGAGGAACGCTTGCACTGTTTTGCGAGATGACCCTTCGTACTGCAAATTTTACATAAATAATTTTTATATCTACATTCCGTCGCGATGTGATTATTGTGACCACAAACGGTACAATTTTGTTTCACAGCGTTCGCTGGCGACTGTGACCGTGCCCTGTTGCTATGCCCGAAACGCTTCACGTCTCTGTCTTTCACACGCGAATTATTAAAAGAGAGTCGACCGGCCTTGAGCTGTACATTAGCGTAAACCGTATTATCAACTCGGGACTGCGCTTGAGTTGAAGCTACGAGGTCAATGCACTCGGCGACTTGTAAACATTTTTCGAACGAGTGTAATTCACCCTCGAGAAATAATTTTTCCCTTACCTTTCCTGGTTTACAACCTAAAATAAAGAAATCCCTTAAATTTACTGATAAACTATTCCCAAATTTGCAATTAGTAGAAAGAGACTTTAACCGCACTGCAAACTCACGGATTGATTCGTCATTTCTTTGTTTAGCACTGTAAAACTTAGATCTCTCTTCAAAAAAACATTTCGTTGAACAACAATACTCATCAAGTTTAGATATCAAATCTTCTAACTTAATATCTGTTACCTTTTTAGGAATGCACAAATTAACCAATAAGGAAAAACAATCATCTTTCAATGCATTCAGGAAAATAGCCCTTTTTTTATCATCCGATGCAAACTTTTCATCATTCACGAGGAGAAATTGTCCGAGGCGGACCTTGAAGTTCTCCCAGTTCCCGTCACGCAAACTGAAGGACTCCAATCCTCGAGACTCCATGTTCCCAATGCCCAGAAGGTACCCAAATAGAGAGAAAGAAAACAGAAAAAACAAAAACTTCCCAATGAGGCTTCTTCTTCTGCAGTCTGCTCCCTGGACCCTGCTCCGGAAACTGCTCCTTGACCCTGTGAATTGATGGCTCCTTCCAGACCCGTCACACAGTAACACCGATGGCTACCCCAGATCACTCCTGCGACCTGGATCTCCGATCCTTGACCCTCAGAGATGCCGATTGACGCTGGACCTGCCGTGCTTCCCCCTTCCGAAAAGCTGGCTGGCTCCCGTGTCTTCTTGCACTTCACTCCTTGCAGTGAAGTGTTGGAATAATTTCGGTCCGGCCTTTCTTACCGACCCGAAATAATAATGTTACCGCGTATTTTGCCAAATTTTTGTGCCAAATTTTTTTGCGCGTCGATTCTTTACGCGATCTGCCGTATTGTCAGAATCGTGTACCGTAGGCTGCGCCACTGTTAAATACAGACTCGAGTGTAGGCTTGGGATATTTGCAATGATGCGCGTTTTGGCGAGATGAACATTTATTGTAACATATTGGCTATAGTACGTCCTATCTAACGTGCTGGCGGTAGGAAAAAGAGAGTGAGGAGAGGCCTGCATCTCCTTTTATATGCGGGATCACCTGTCTCGCTCTTGTATGGCCGGAAACAGGTGTGCCACCCTAAAACCTCTCTCACAAAGAACTTTTTATCCGGCCAACCATTTGCTGTGAACTCGATAATGCTCGCTATATTTACATCATTAATCGAAAACTGTTTCATCGTTTCCGCATTTAATGTTGTTTCTGACTCGATTATGTTCACAAACTCTGACTCAACCGTATTCACGTTTAAAGAATCAATATAATTTAAAAAATAATCGCTAGCATCAATATCGTCGCTACACACATCTAAATTATCCTTATTATTAATCGGCATTCGTGATAAGAAATCCGCTTTGTTATCACCTGACTTAATATGCTCTATACTATAGTCAAAATTCTGGAGTATTAGGGCATACCTCTGCAGACGGTTAGCGGCCAAAACAGGTACTTGCTTATCCGTGTTCAAAATGTGTACTAACGATTTATTGTCGCAAGCCAAAACAAATTTATTGCCGTATAAATACTGAAAGAATTTCTTCAACCCAAAAATTATAGCACACGCTTCCTTATCTAAAATAGAGTACTTTAATTCTGTTTCTGACAATAATCGGCTAGCAAATGCGATAGGTCTCTCTAAACCATTATCATATACATGGCAAATCACCGCTGATAACGCTTTTTCAGATGCGTCTGAAATAAGTTTAATTGGTAAATTAGGATCAAAATGCACTAAAATATTATCTGACGTCAGCAGTTTCTTAACTCGCTCAAACGCAATATTACATTCCTCAGACCACACATATTTTACTCCCCTTTTTAACAAGTTATACAATGGAGACAAAATACCTGAAATATTATGAACAAAAGCTCTATAATATGAAATAACCCCAAGTAAACTCCTAAGTTCTGAAACATTTTTCGGTACTGCCATTTGAGTAATCGCACAGATTTTATTTTCTAAAGGCATAACTCCTTTCCGCGAAATTTTAAAACCTAAATATTCTATCTCAGTTTCTAGAAAAGAACACTTATTTTCATTAATAGTTAATCCACAATCACTTAACTTGCTAAGTACAGATTCACAAATAGAGAATAATTCCTCTTCAGAATTTCCAAATAACAAAATATCATCTAGAAATATACGAACGTTACGAAGTCTACCTACTACCGCCTGAATAACTTGCATAAATATAGCCGGGCTTGTGGTCAAACCGAAAGGCAACACTTTAAACCTGAATAAACCTACATGCGTACTTATCACACATAATTTTCTCGACTTCTCGTTCAACGAAATCTGACCAAAAGCATTACGCAAATCTATTTTAGCAAAAAATTTCGCACCATTTAAAGATGAAATTAAATCTTCTATACGAGGCAATGGATATTTCAACTTCGCTAACATAGGGTTTAATGTGGTTTTAAAATCAGTACAAATTCTAATTGAACCGTCTTTCTTTTTTACAACAACAATCGGACTAGCCATATCACTTATTTCTACCTTTTCAATTATATCTTCACGTAACATCTTATTTAATTCCTCCTCTACCTTTCCACGTAAACTAAAAGGTAACGATCTTGGATTCACAAACTTTGGCCTGAACTCCGAAATAACTTCGATGTTAGCTTCATAACCTATAAGCCTACCCGATTTTTCTGAAAACACATGAGCATATTTTTTCTTTAAACTATCACGAAAATTTAATTGATTATCACAACTAGTCTCACTGGTATTTACCGAATTTATTCCACTTAATCCGATACCGAAAACTTGTAAAAAATTTCTACCAACAATCGTAGAATTACCGTTTTTAATTATTATAAACTGCGTATCTACACTTTTATTTAAAAATAACACACTTAAATTAACTTTACCTACAATATTTAACCGTTTCCCGTCATATCCTGACAATTGAATATCGCATCTTTCCAATTTACAAGAAACAAAATCTTTTAAATACACTTCATATGGAATTGCATTAATCTCAGCGCCGGTGTCAACAATCGCTCGCAGAACAGTGTTACCAATAATGAGATCTACGAATATCGGTTCCGGCCCCGTGCCGTCATGCAACATAAAAACCGAATTTAATCGTTTATTCTTATTACCTACATTAATTTTACTGTTTTTACACACATTACTAGGATGACCCGATTTATTGCACCGATTACAAAAAATATTCTTCCAACAATCTTTCTGCAAATGATTCGTTTTTCCGCACAAAAAACATTTTTTTAATGCAATATTTACTGGCGTCTTACTACGCACTGCACTTTTAAATCTGATCGGACTATCCGACCTGGATTTACGGACAACATTACTATCCTTATGCACAACATTTAAATTCATATCAACTTTCTTAAAATTAACAACATGTTCCCATGAAGCTGCTAACTGAACGCATTCCGAAAAAGAAGTATTTACCCCCTCAACGAACAACTTATGTTTCAATTTTTCATTGAAAATTCCAATAATGAATATGTCTTTTAAACAAGATTCCAGCCTCAATTCAAAATTGCACGTCAAACTCAGTCCTCTCAACCTAGCAGCGTAATCTTTAATAGATTCGTTAGCTAGCTGTTTACACTTATAAAATAACTCACGCGACTCGAAAATATTTTGAATAGGTTTGCAATGTGAATCAAATAATTTACATAAATCATCAAAAGAACAAACAGAAACCTTTTTAGGGAAACATAGATCACATAATAAAGAGAAAGTTTCTTCGGTGAGGCAACTCAGCAAAAATGCTCTTTTGCGTTCTTGTGATAACCCTTTGTCATCATGTAAAATGAGGGCCTGATCCAGTCGTTCCTTGAACAATGACCAGTTTCCCGTTCTGTAACAGAACGTCCCCAAATTTTTACAAACACCCTCCATTGGGGGAAGAGCTGAAACAAAATAATCCAGACTACTTATCTCAGCACTTCCAAGAAGGCTACACTCCGAGGTCCACGTTCCACGTTCCACGTGCACGCCACCCAGAGCTGTAGATCACCGTCCCCGTCTGGCTCCGTCTCCCGACAGCTGCGGATCCAATCCCTACTCCGAGGTCTTCCTTCCCAGACTGCAGCGACGGAAACCAAGTCCTGGTTCCCGGCTAATCCACACGATGATCCAGTCCTTGACCCGATCCTTGATCCGGTCCTTTTGTACCCCGTTACACGGTGTACCCGAACGACAATAATTTTGTAATTTGTCGGTCCCACACACGCGAATAATTGCGTGTGGCTGCTCCAATTTCTTCTTAATGCGATCGCTTCCTGCGATCGCTTCCTGCAATCCTGACAACAATCCGTCAGATCCCGAAATCTACCGCGTAGATTCTTCCAATTTACGTAAAAATTTACGAACTACCGAGCTGCGCCAACTGTGATGTCTTGGGATCGGGTAGTAATAACATCTGTTAATGTTACAATGTTTATTGGTTGCCAGAATAATATGGAGAGAGCGCTCAATAGCGGTACATCCCTTTTATACTTCCCATACTCGCTATCTCGCTCTCATGCCGTCACCCTCATACACATACGTCACAGGTTTTAAGGGCTTTCTTTATTTCGAGAGCTTCTAAATTATTAAATATGTTGCCATGACCATTTTTGTATAGAATATTAGCACCGGTGCTTTGATGGAAGGTGTGATCTTTTTCAATACAATGATTAGCAAATTCAGAAAAGTCATTATTATTTTAGCACTAGCTGGTCCCGGCATGCGTTGCTATGCCATTTAATAAAGAAATTGTTTCTTCCCCTTTGGTTCCCCTTCCGCCTCCCCTTTTTTTTCTCCTGTTCCCACTCCGTCACCTCCACCTACCCTCTCTCCACTATACTCCCCCCCTTCCCCCGTTCCGCGAACCCCTCCCGAGTTCCCCTCCCCCCTCCCAGGTTCCCCTCCCTCCTTCCAGGTTCCCCACCCCCTCTCCTCTCCCCGCCTCTTCCCCAGTCCCGCAAACCCCCCTCCCGAGTTTCCCTTCCCGCCTCCCAGGTCCCCCTTCCCCCTCCCAGGTTCCCCTCCCCCTCCCTGGTTCCCCTCCCCCATCTCTCCCTCCCTCCCGCTTTCCATAGCAATATCCGTTTCCTCGCGTGCCACCAATAGCATTTTTTATACGAATTTCATAATGCCAGTGCTCACCAGAAGTTTTATAAAAACCTTATCCTGACAATAACGAACACACAAGAAAAAGAATTATCCAATTTGGTGCAGTCGTTCGAAAGTTATGCGCTTAGCAACACATTTAGCGATTCATTTTTATATATAAGAAGATTGGAGATGTTCTTTGATTTTCATGTTGAAATTGTGTATTGTTTTACCAATATAGAATGCTCTTGGATCACTAAAATCTAATTTATTAATTCCTGAATGACCAAGTATGTAATCTTTATCATTTGAATTGATTAAAAATTTTCACATAAATGTTTTATTTCATTAAAAATGTCAAGTCATAAAGTGACTGGTTTCTAATGGAATATTAACTTATTCTAATATATTCATCTATGTCTACATTTAAGCTACCTTATAAATGTCATCAACTAAACATAATTCTGATCCTTTAGAGACAGGTGCATTATTGGCATACCACTGGCGTGACACTGCATATCAAACATATATCAATATGGTAATGATATTTCCATAATTATTATTGCCTAAATTATGCACCATGATAAGTCAGTGAATGGAGTGATACATAATATACGAATATGTATTATAGTTTTGGAAAATACGAAATCTGATATCGCAATAACTAATCGTCAATATACAATCGACTGTCAATATACAATTGACTGTCAATATACACATTTATTTAGATAATGTCGTATGCAAAATTATATGTCGTATGCAATAACTAATCGTCAATATACAATCGACTGTCAATATACAATTGACTGTCAATATACACATTTATTTAGATAATGTCGTATGCAAAATTACTGGCTTAATAATGAACGGAGTTCAATCAGTGAAGCTCTTAGAATTGAAAGAGACAACAAGAAAACCGACAACACAGGAGTGTAAAAAGAAATTGTCGAAAAATAAACAGTTTACGGTAAGTATTTTCAAGAAAAAGATGTTCGAATGGTTACTTCGACGTTCAAAGCATTTGGGACCGATTGAGTGTTTGAATTTTTCATGGGCGGAATTGTATCGTTTTTACAACTCCTTTTACCGCGGTTTAGGCGAATTAACATTTTTCGTAGGCAAGCTTTTATTTCGCTGTATAAGTCTTTTTGGGATAATAAATTATCCCTTGAACGTTACTTCAATAAAAGTTTACTTCAAAACAAATATTAGGCCTTATATCCCTAACATTAAGTGGACCTTCCTATGTTTAGTTAGAGGAATCTCATTTACGAGGGAATAACCAGATACAACCTGAAACATGTCATTTTTAAATCAAATTCTAGACGAATCGACTTTTTTCTAAAAAAATATATAAATTGATGTCCACAGATTGTTATTTTATCTGGTAAAGTAAAATTTTAAATTATGAAAAAATGTGTTTTTTTTATTATAATAAGATTGTACCGTCAGTCTTTCTTTCTAAACTTTCAAACAAATTTTGTATTATACAACACACGTTTCAAATCAAATAATTTTAATTTCAGTTAAAAATAAATCATCTAGAAAATACTTCCCAATACTTGAAAAATTGTACCCAAATACTTAGAAAAAGATGCCTAGAGGCATCTTATTGATGCGATGGATCGCCGAAGAGCAAAAGGGGGGGATAAATATGATGATGAAGATGACTGTTTGGACTGCTGTACCAAATTAACTACTTTTTTTTTTAATATTTCGATCCTACAAAGAGTCACAGGAAGGAAAATAATAGATGCGTAGGTCCAGGTGTGGTTCTCTCCAGATAGTCTGTAGTCAGGCTGTAAGTCTGAGCTGCCCTTGTTGACTTTCTTCTGTTCCACACCGTACAATGAGATGGTAGAGAGAGGTATTTTGAGGTTATCCTTGTAGTAAAAAACACTTGTGTTGTGATACTGGATGTTGATTCTGTTTATTCTTTTGAATAATTTGTACAGAGTGGTTTTGTCTGAACACTTGACTGCGACAATAATTTTGACTAATTAATTTACAGGAGTGAAAGACGGTTTGATTTACGATTAAACAAGCAGAGTTTAAGCAAATCGAGAATGATAACAAGAGAGACTGTAGAGATTGAGAATGTAGAATGTTTTCAAGAATGACAAGACACGCCATTTATAGACCAAAAGAGAAAGTTCCACGCGGCCACAGACAAAGGAGATTTTAGACGAACATTTTATGGCGATATTTTAGTAAGAGGTGGCATTGACGCGAAAGTTTAAGATAAAGAGCTCTACACATCGAGATTAGAATAAATGATAAGGAAATGTTCAGTGCTACATGAATTTAAATATAAAATAGGACAATCACAACACACAACATCCAACAATAGATACGCCAGTACTGTGCTATTCTCAACTATTGCTGAAGATAATCTCGTGAACACGTGCCAATCTATCGATTCAGGAAAGCTCGTTATTCAAAACAGGCTCCAACTATTTACTACCAGCACGTCCTGATACGTTTTGTTCACAACGCTCGTCAAATCAATAACTCGAACCTGGAATAATTAATGTATACCTTAAACCTACTAGCAAAGTTAAAACTCTCATGGCAATGCTTGCAGGGTTGCATCGTGGTTTATTATATATAGAATGAAACAAGTATTATAAACACTTTATTTTTTTTTTTACATTTGTCGACCGGTTTCGGTTGAACTCAACCTTCTTCAGGACAATAAACCCAGTTTATAGTTTTCGGAAGATTTCACTTCTACCGCGTGTGAACTGCACATTCTAATTGTTTTTAGATTATCGCCACACAGGAGGCCCTGAGGAAAAAAAATCCCTCAGGCTTTAGGTCATCTTTGGGGAAGCGGTCTGGAGGTTATTTTTAGGGAAAGGAAGAAGAAGAAGTTCGGGAAGGCAAAAGGTATGAAGGGTGTGCAGGAATCTAGGGGACAATTTGTTCCGGAGTGATGGTGAGTCTATCCCTCCAGAGTCCAGCTGGGCAGGTAAAAAGGTCTCACGGCTCCAGCCCGCCATGCAGTAGGTGGGCAAAAGCATCCACGCCTAAATCTCACCCCTAAGTCACCAAAAGTAGCGACCCACTTGGGCTGGCAGGGTTGTTGGTCATCCAAAATATGGTTCCTGGGGCAACGGTACTAATAACCGCTTCCCAAATTGATACGTATGACCTCAAACTTATATTGGAATTAACCTCTTACTCTGCTTTCGAATGCAATCTGACCTTGACGCTTTAGCAGAACGAGAGATGTCAGAGAAATGTCAGAGACAAATAAGTTTTTTTATTTAAGCGACTACATAAAATAATGTTATAAGTATACAAAATATAATGGTAGAATGTTAGGTAAAGATATTGTATTTCTTAGTCCTCCTCACTAGTTATAATTTAATATGTAATAACGACGTATACAAGTACCCGCTCCAGAAAGCCTATATCTTTTAGGCCCAGCATAAAATGCCAAACATTATACCGAGTCAGCATTAAGATCTCGGTTTCGTCTTTGATCCCAAACTATGGACAACGTACCTCATACCACGTCTCACTCCAGTTTGCTACAAACTCGATGCGTTTATCATAAGAATTTAATGACCCAAATGCAATGATAGCTATTTTCGGTGGTATTATAAGAACCAAGCTGGAGTACGCCAATAGTATATGGACTCCTCACCAAACTAAATATATAAATATGCTGGAACAAATCCAGAAAAAAATCCCAAGTACCTACCTATATAACATCTAACTACGGTCGCTTGGAACTTATAAATTCGTGCACCATATGGACTTACTTGAAGCTATAGATATAGCCTAGAAATCAAATGTCATGTAAATCTTGGAAAAGTTAGTTATAATAAAGCGAATAACTCTTAAAATGTTTGGAATGCTATGGCTCTTATACGCGCCTGGATATTTAGCCGTAGTAGTCTCAACATCATGTTCAAGATGCAGACCGCACTGCAGATGTTCTAGCACAGCATGGCAAGATAAGAGGAACGGTGCTATTTAATGAAGTTTCTGAAACGGTAGATACATTTTATTGCTCTTTAAACATGTGTTCCTATTTTCCCAAATGTTAAATTTCAATAAACAAAACAAAAAAACGACTTCAAAAAATGCACTAAAAAGTAAAAAAATAATTTCGTATTCTTCTACAACTTTATAATCAACTTACCTTTTCTACTCATCAATATGTAGGTACGATTGATATTTTTGGAGTCGGTGTTGGCGGGAGAGGAGCTGTCAAGTGAACACGCCGGGCCGCGGGTACCTTGGTTGACACCGACTCCAAAAATAACAATCGTACCTACATATTGACGAGTAGAAAAGGTAAGTTGATTATAAAGTTGTAGAAGAATACGAAATTATTTTTTTACTTTTTAGTGCATTTTTTCAAGTCGTTTTTTTGTTTTGTTAAAATTTTTGTTTATTTTTTGATTTTCAGTGAATCTGAAGTACACTAACTAATTCGATTAAGATTCGGCCGAGTATCGCAAATTTGTTCTTCAGAATTGGAGAGTTCCGTTACTTTGTCATGGATCCCATAATCAGAACCTAACCAAACTCTCATCAAACTACCCTTGAAGTACATCATTTCCAATAAAAGAAGAATCATCGAAATCGGTTGGCGTGATATTGAGTTATTCGTCCATTTGTCGCGCACATACTTGATGCAAATTTAAGACTTATATGATTTTCTCATGGCTGCCATTGTCAGAACTGGACCAAATTAAAATGGGACCACACGGGAAGCACCAGCTTTCAAATAAAAAAAGAATCATCAATATCGGTTCACCCAGTCGAAAGTTCTGAGGTAACAAACATAAAAAAAAAAAAAAAAAATACAGTCGAATTGAGAACCTCCTCCTTTTCGAAGTCCTTTAAAAATTCGAAACTCAAAAAGCATTCATTGCCCAAAAATAGAAGTAAAAAGGTGTAGCTTATAGGTACATCCTATTTCTTCCAGCTATCTCAAAAAATACAAATATTATAATTCAAAACTTATATTATATAACCCAACAATTAGTTCCATAAAACATCATATAACAAAAAACAGAGGAATTTACATAATTTACGTTAGGCATCAATTTATTTTAGAGTGTGGGGACATTTGTTTAAAAGAAATGTTTTTAGGGATCATTTAAATATGAGTATATCGTTTATTATTTGTTAATGTTACGTGTAAGGTACTTTAATGGCCATGTAGTAGGTTCTTTTTTGAAATACAGTTTTGTTAACTTTTGGTATTTATTAATAAAGACGATGGGACATGCTTGAATTCTTGGTATCGGGTAACCGACGGCTGCACCATAACTAAACGCAAAAAACCGTTATAAATTATAATGCCTAAATAGCAGCTCTTAAAACTGGCAACATGCTGGCAACATGGTACCGCATCGTCATACATAAGCATACACCACAATCGATTAATCGATCCGAAACGTTGGCAAATAAAAAAATCATGTTGGTATCAAATTAAATTTCATAAAAGTTAGTGTATAAATATTGTGATAATGGTTCATTTACACTGTTTTTATGTATTACATTAAAAACTACATGTGCAGATGCGAGCACAAATAAAAAAGAATTTAAATGATCATTTCTCTAAGTTCACCCCTTATTTGTCTGCAAAATCCTACAGATATCATAGATATTTGGGTTATGGAAGATATGATATGTCTTCAAACCCGCCAATAAATTTCAATCGGTCCACCATCCAATATAATAATGCCCTATAGAAGGCGAACAATCCAATAATTGACTTACGTGGTGCGAATCCAACATTCCGCCTCCTCCCATCTAGAAGCGGGACGTATCTCTCATATCACCAGACACCCTCAACCCCCACTTTTCTGACAATAGAATAGAAGGGGAAAAGACAATCACCCACTCTACTCTGAAAAAGGTTGAATAAATTTTATTCATTTGAATCTTGTCGAAGTACTTCATAAATTCAAAGAGTTTTTGAAACTTTTTCGTATTATTCAAACATCAAAAACTTTTCTAGGAACAAATGACTGATGATTTGGAAAAGTTCTGTTAGATTGCTCGTAAAAAAATGTCACGGAGGGATCGTATCCTCAGAGAGAAAATCCTGCGAGAAATTCCGTTCCATATTATTTTTATGGAGGCGTGAAAGAATTTTAATTCATTTCTGGATTGCGAATTTATATTCCTACGCCGTACTATTTGACCCGGACATTCCCAGTTATCTCTCCGGCTGCTGGCTACCGAGATATGGCCTGGAAAAATCCCAAAATTTCAGGGTGGAACAGACGCGAAAAATTATAAAGACATAAATAAAAAAAAATTCAAAGACTTTATCAGGTGGAAGTCATTGAACACTGATGGTTAATATTACTTCTAGTTCACTTATGTTATTATCGCTATTAGCTTCCAGCTGTTATAATAAGCTTTTGGCGATCACCGTAACAGAAAGGTTTGTTCGTTAAATTTTGTTATTATATAATTTTTAGGTGTACAACTTTTCGGTGTGGGGGCTATCGATTAATTTTCGAAATTAATGAAATATTAAATAAATCAATATTATTGTTTAAAAACGCTTCATATGCTTACTTCATTAGAGTTTACGAATAGCCTCTTAATTTCGAATTAAAATCGTGCTACCATATAAGATTGCTGTGTTTGAAGAAGTTATTTATTTTCCTTCGTTCGTGGCAGGTGAGCTATTTGGCAAAGTGATTAATTAATTAATTAATTAATTATAAAAATCCGGCAAAGCAAATAGTATTTATGCATTTTTTATGTGAATACCGCCCAAGAGACCCAACTGCTCTCGTCTGGGGCAAGTGAGACTTCGGCATCCCTAAATTGGGTATGTTGTAAGGCTGAAGGTGGTGGGGAGGGGAAGAAAATGGGGTAGAGGAAAGCGGGGAAGTACCGGACTATTTAGATCTGGTCACCAAAAATGTGGCTTTCTATGTACAACTTTAAATGAATATATTAAATTAATTTTAATAAATTATCATGTATACTTACATCATTTCGTGTTTTAAACTAGTTGAAGTAGGCGACAGCACTGATAGTTGACACATCAGCCGTAGAAAACAGCACACAAATTTGACAGGCGATTACGTATGTAATCGATTTTGTATCCACAAAAGATAAAGAATTGCATGGAAGTTGTACTGACTTGGCAGTTTTTATGTATTACGGGACTAATTCAAATTATACGAGAGCGTCTATTATAAACATTTAAATAAAAAGAGAAAGCTTGGTGTTCTCTTCCTATAAATGTGTTTTCATTACACGTGTTATTTATTGACAGATATAGCACTACGTAGCTAGATTAGTTGGATTTTGATTTATCATAAATACGATCGCTTATTATAGGTACACCGACACCTAAGAAATATGTTTGTGCCTGGAATTGGATCGTAAGAGAGCGATTTTAATGAATTTTGTCGGAAAATGAATCAACTTTTACTTTGCGGCTTTCAACCTGATTCATTTTCAAAACATTATCATATTAAATCGAAAATACAAAGTTTGTACAGCGCCCTTGAGGTGATTTTTCACAAAAACGGCGCTATATAAATCATCCAAATATTATTATTATTATTACTTAAACGTCATAATATTTCAATGTTTTTCTTTGATCTCGACAATAAAAAAAATATGTCGCAAAAGTGATACGTACGGCGAAATCTGTGGTGTGCTTAGAGCACTGGTTTATATTGTACCCAAAAAAACCACGCAAAGATGACAACTGGATCGGTATGAATATTCCAATGTTTCAAATTTTGTTTGACATCATAAATTCGTAATTTTTTCTCCGGAATAACAACCAAACCTAAAGGCGGGTACAGATTGCCGTAACGTAACACGCAATGTAACACGCAATGAAAGAATTTGCCGTCCACATTGCCGCAATGTATCATGCAATGTAACAGAATTCTCATAGTGTGGACGCCTTGCGCGCACGAACCGCGCACACTCCGCGCGCGAACAGAGCATTTCAACTCGTGCGCGCCACAATCCACAATGCTTCGGTTTTTTCGCCGAATACAAAGGGGCGCGCAGTGTGCGCGGAGCGTTAGTGTGGACCGGTTGTTTGTGTCTGTACGGCAGAACGCGCGCGAACAATGGAGGCAGCAACAGCTACGGCAGAGGCTCCACTTGATTCATGGAGCGAGGAAAGAGTATTGCAATTAATTGAAGCATAGAGATCCAGAAAAATTTTGTGGAATCCACAAAATGAACATTTTTATAAAAAACATCTGAAACTGGACGCGTGGTTGGAAATTGCCAACTTGATGGAAACGACGCAAAAAAGATGTAATAACAAAATTATCAGTCTACTATCATACTTGCGTCGTGAAAAAATGAAGAAAAAAAAATCAAAGGGAACAGGAAAAGGTTAGAAAACACTTGATTAAGTATTATTTATTTATAATATTATTCTAATTACAATCGCTGCATATGTCGTAAACTACAACTTTGACTTTTTAATCACATGATTCACTATTAATAATAAAGCACCGAAAATCATCGTAGACAGTAATTGATCGACGCGATCCATTCTCTTCGCTTGTTCCCGGCAGATTGAGCTATGTTCACCGCGCGCATGCCGGGAACAGCTGCGAGTAGGTACATGCTCGGTTCGTGCGCGCGCTGCGTCCAAACTTATGAATTGTTCCTTTCATGTTACATTGCATGTTACGTTACAGCAATCTGTACCCGCCTTAATTGTCTCCGTCAAATATGGTATTTGTGCGTGGCGAATATTTACATTTGGACTAAAAATATATCAAGAAGGCTTATTGTATTAATATTGTCTTACAGCTCAATCATGGATATGTTTCCCTACCCACCTACTCTTCATTAAGACCTAGCAACGGTTCCACCCCTATCATAATAATACATCCCATCCACTATTTTGTAACTGTCAAATCAGTATAATATGTTTGGCCTAAAGAAGGAACGGTCGTTCTGAAACCGGTCGGCTTTACTCAAATATATAGGTGGTTCAAACAAAGTAAAATTGTTTCATTTATCTATAATTGATAACCACAAAGTTGTAGCTACATTCAAAAGTATACATCAAGAAGGCTGCTAATGTAGAACGAAGCGGCACATAAGTTTGGTGTCTCTTTGTGAAAAAATAATTATAATAATCGTCTACATTCAGACAGTAAATTACATTACATTATTTAAAATAAACTTTTCACATTTGTAACACTAATCATGCATCGACTTCCTGCCTGTATGTCACTAGTTGACAAAGGCCTCTTCCAACTGTCGCCATTTCTCTCTATCATTAGTTACTCTTGTCCATGTACCACCTGCTATAGCTTTGATGTCGTCAACCCACCTCTTGTCTCTTTGTATACTTGCAGTTTTTCCCTGATTGTCATTTTTTGCTGATATTTGGTTCGCGAGTAGATTTCAACAATCTAAAATATTTTTTAGGGATGTTACATACCAGAGAGTTTGAGGTTATTTACACATCCCAAACTCAAATTATGATGCACCTACCTACTTCTTCTTTCGTCAGGCAGATTAAACTCGCATGCCGTAATACATAAAACTGAAATGAAATCTTATCGCAGGAAGGATACGTATAGCTATGAGGCATCATGCGCCGGGCAGTGAGGCCAGTGTATATTATATGATTTCAAGACGGATGGTGTCAAGATTAGGGGTGTCATATTTTACAGATCACGACTTTAATGGGCAATAAAGTGAAGATTATCTACAGCCCTTAGGAATTTTCCTTTAATATGAATTTAATTTATTGCTATTAATCCATAAAAGGGTTTGTTTGCGAGGTTGCCCAGGCGTTGGTTGGTTGCGATGTTATTCTAGCACTAATGTGTTTATTGCTCCAGCGGCTGGGTGAGATCGTTTCTCATCATAAATAAGACAAATAATGACTTTTGCAATATCTCACAAGCGCTAACAGATTATAGCACCCTCAATTTATAGTTTTACCACCAAAACTACTGAGCTTGAAACAACACTTTATGTAATAGTTGTCATAGCTTAGGCATAGATACTATGAAAGACATTTACTACTACAATTTTATATTAATAGTTTTAGTACTATTGTTATAATGATATCGTATTTTTGTTTCATATCATAGTGTTTCCATACAAACGAAGTATTGAAAATCTGTAAGGCGCAGATGCCAATCAAATACTTCATCTCACCTCCGCTCACCCCAAATCAACTTTGATTCGAATGGAACCTTGGACGCCAATCTTCGACTATACAGTCGAAGAATGTCAATCTGCGGCAAGCATGAGACTCACCCTTCACGGCGTGGGCATTCCTAATGTATCATCCCTGGAAAGGAGTGGGGTGTTGGGCTATTGCCATTAAAACCCACTTTTAAATGAACATAAGCTTAGTATATTGTTTAAAGGAATAACTGTTAATAAATGACATATAAAAAGGACTCACCCGGGACCTTGAATCAACCTAATTCTAACTATCTAACAATTTACCCCCCCCCGGACTGCAGTTGCGAGTTGGAGGCCCTTGTGGCCTCTCCCGGAGACGCCTGGTGTGAATTTCTACCGATTGGGAGGCCCAAACTCTCTCCATCAATCGGTAAAACTCCGCTCGACTGTGGCAGGCGGAATCCTATGACCCTCCGCGGGATGCCGATCCTCCTGCTTCCTCTCCTGGCCTCGGCTCTGGAGCCGAACGATCACCGATGGTGGGGACCCATGAACCTCTCCTGACTATCGGTCCTATTGCAAATGGTGGCGACACTCTTACTCCTTTACGGCGCGAGTTCTCCAAAAATGGCGAGCACCACGGGATTGTCGGCCGCGGGAAAATGATTATTGCCAGCGTACACTACTTGTTACCGACAGGATGGCTCTGCTCACTCCCGATTACTCTTTGTGAGCCCCGGCCACAATAACATGCCGCCGAATTATTCCCGACTCGATTAAACACGATCTCACTCGCGATTTTTGAGGGTTTTTCTTTGAAAACCATTAATAAGATTTCACTAAAAATCCATTGTCGCCCGCGTATACTTTCTTAAATTCTTTTTCGTACAATTAGCTCATTTTACTCGCAATGTGTGACTCGTCGATTCCAAAGCGGGCCGCTCTTCTCGCTTCGAAATCAAAGTGTGCGGAACCGGAACAACGCCCTCTCGCGCCTCGCCTAGACACCAAAAATCCTGAGAGTGTCGCCAACATTATCATTTTTTTAAAGTACTTGACGGAATAATACATTTTTAAGAATTGCTTCATAACAATACCCCCCTTCCCTCGAAAATGTTTGCCCTCAAACAATATTGAAAAACACCTATATAAACCTATACTGGCTAGACTGGTCCCGAGGAGTAACAAAAACAAACATTCAACCATTATAAATGAGCATCATAATTTGGAAAATAAAACTTATTTACTAACGGATAACAAAACTTACGAAGAATGGGTGTGCCGCAGCTCCAATCGCACCCATCGAGCGTGTAGCCGAATGGTTGAGCCTGCGATGCAGCCATTCTCGAACTTAAAGATAATTTAAGATAAAAGTAGCTTAATTACAAATTTAAGCAGATGTTACGTGAACGGAGTCAGCAAGCACCCACAGTATTGGAATACCGGGTGATGAGAAATTGACGAATGTCGAAGACTGCCGTTAGCGTTACATCTACAACAGAAAACATATTTGAACATAAATTGTATGAAAACTTATAGGTATAAAAATAAATATATATAATCTCCTTCTCAACACATCTATACAACTTAGCATTAAAGCTTCACTGACCCATAAATAGGGTGATTAGGCCAATCAGGCATCACTTTTTCTTTATTATTAGGGAGGCAAGCCAACCCTCACTTTTCACTGAGTCTACTTCTCCGTTGGAGATAACAACACACTTTGAATAAACTCTATCTATTCTAACTAACTCGGTCCTTGGGTGAATAATATTTAACCAACAACAATTATACATTGTAAAGGTAATTTTAAAAGTGTACAACCACCGCATCGGATGGTGCTAAATAATTTTTTTTTTTTTTTAGTATACAACCAACGCATCGGATGGTGCCAAATAATTTTTTTTCATAGGAAATAGAGTCAAATTTACTAACAATTTTCGAAAGAGCTCTGCTTTCGGAAACCGATAATGAAGAAGCAGGGCGAATTGCTCGTAATTCATTAATGTGACCCGCATGGTCAGGTTCGTGCACGTCTGGAAACAGTTCCGGTGCGATTCGAAACTGCTTCCAAAAGTTGACCCCCAAAATAAAATTAGGTGATAATGATGGAATGACGTAAAAGACAACCTGCCTTGTGATTGTATTGTACGTCACCGGCAAAGTTATAGTACCCAGAACAGACTGACTCGAGCCGTCAGCTGTTGTAACGCTATAATCTACTTTAACTAATTCTACTCCTAAATCTAAAAATATCTTATAACTATCCCCCCCTAAACATGACAAAGAAGCGCCACTGTCTAGCAATGCTTTATAATTATTATTTAGAACTAAAATGTCGGCATAAGGACGCTCATCCTCTGTACTATCCTTCTCCTGTGGCAGTGCGTCCACCGCTTGAGCAGACGGGCTAGAAAGGAATTGTTGCACTAGGCGGAGCCAACGCTTCCACTCCCTCTTTCTTTGTGCACAAGAAGGGGCGCGGTAAGATTGACTCGTTTCTAGTTTTTTGGATCTTTAGTATATTTCTTATTGTTAATACTACTAACATGTGGTTTCCTATTATCGCTATCTTTTTTCCAACAATTTGTTATTGAATGACCTTTGATTTTGCAGTAAGTACAAACAAGAGATTTATTTTGTTGATTTATTGTATCCTGTTTAGAAAAATTATTCATATTGTTCGCCGTAGGTTTAGAATTCCTAGAAGGGTTAAAATTATTATTATTGTTATTATTATTGAATGTCTTGTAATTGTTTGTATTATTGAAAGGCTTATTGTAACTATTGGAGAACGAATTAAATTTTTTAAAGATACCGGACTTATATTGAGTGTCTACTAATTTTGGAATTGCTGAGGACGTTGAGGCCTCAGTGTACGACTCGAGTTTAGCAGCGCACCTCGTAAGTTCCTCAAACGAACTAAAATCTCTGGATGACATCAAGTTAGCATACATAGGCAACAATGCTTTCATGGCTATCCGCAAAAGTTTAACCTCAGGAATTTTACAATCCAATTTATTGTTAAGCGCTTTAAGTCTCAAAGTGAATTCTAAAACTGACATTCCCTTGGGCTGTTTATAATTTAGAATCTCATTTTCCAGATCTAATTGCCTATCCTGTCCCTCAAATTGTTTTATTAATAAGCTGGATAGGTCATCCCATTCTAAGTCTGGACTATAAATTGACCTATACCATAGAAGTGCTAACCCGTCTAAAATTTCACTGAAAGATTTAACTAAGTCTTTATGAGAAATGTTGCGTGTCCTACAACGCTCTTCGACCAAAAGCAGAAAATCTCTCACGCAGCTTTTACCATCGTACTTGACATCCCAATTTGTAAGCCCCCGCGATGATGAGTCTTTATAAATAACCTTGGTATGTTTAATAACCGTGACCTTCTCCTCTGTTTCATTGTCAGAATCTAGATCCGAATCACTTTCCTCCAGAACCACATTTAATGATTTCTTCATAGTTTTGTTATAGGCGCGCGCTCGTGAACGCAACGCTTGGGCGGTGCCCTCCGGTTCGATGGATCGTGAAGTTAATTCCTTTATAAGATCATCCTTGGATGCATTATTTACATTTGGAATCGGAGTAGACATTGTAACGGTAATGTAAAAAGCTTGACACGAAAATACAATTGAAAAGAAATAGAAGAAAAGAAAATAAAATTACTATATTCTTTGTTTTTGATGTTGTTGTTATTGTTATTGCTGCTAATGTACGTTGTAATTGTACGGTGTTGTTGTTATTGCTATATTCTTTTTTTTTTTTTTTTTTTTAAATGTGTATGTTGCCCATTTAAATTAATATTTTTTTTTTCCGTTAAATTAATATGTAAGTAGCTCATAAAAAAAAATTTCATTTAACTTAATATGTAAGATTATTGCCAGCGTACACTACTTGTTACCGACAGGATGGCTCTGCTCACTCCCGATTACTCTTTGTGAGCCCCGGCCACAATAACATGCCGCCGAATTATTCCCGACTCGATTAAACACGATCTCACTCGCGATTTTTGAGGGTTTTTCTTTGAAAACCATTAATAAGATTTCACTAAAAATCCATTGTCGCCCGCGTATACTTTCTTAAATTCTTTTTCGTACAATTAGCTCATTTTACTCGCAATGTGTGACTCGTCGATTCCAAAGCGGGCCGCTCTTCTCGCTTCGAAATCAAAGTGTGCGGAACCGGAACAACGCCCTCTCGCGCCTCGCCTAGACACCAAAAAATCCTGAGAGTGTCGCCAACATTATCATTTTTTTAAAGTACTTGACGGAATAATACATTTTTAAGAATTGCTTCATAACACTATCATTTAGCACAATTTTTTTTATTAGCTTATCAAAATTCTCCGTTTATAAATATTCTAATCTAGGTGATATATTTCATATTAAAACTAATCAGTATTAATTTTGAATATTCTATCACTTTTATTCTTCTAGACACAAATAGATTTACATCGTTTCTGCAATTTTTGTTTAAATTGAATGTGAGACTTCTTATCATTTTTACACAGGTGTGTACTTTTTATTTTATTGTATGCTTTTGTTGTTACATTGTATTACGTATTTTCTTTTCTCATTGTATTATATTTTCTTCATTGTTTAATACTCAACTTATAAACTTTAATGTAAAAGCCCATCAGGGCGTGTAATAAATAAATAAATAAGTAACTTGACTTCATCATCTCATCACAAAATTCCCATAGTTGTGAATTCCGAAATCTTACTGCCTTCGGGGAGTTGGTACTGTAATAAAGCGTGATATGATTTATTTTTTTATTATTACATGAACTGCTTTATGATGTCGGTAGATGTCTCGGCGATTCTATTTAATTTTCATTGACCGGTTAGTGGCTGGGTTGGCCACACGTTTGGGTTCCACCCAGGCGTCACATGTTGGATTCCTCGGCTTGCTAAGTCCTCCATTACGATAGAAGTAACATTTTCCGCTTACTTTGTTAGTAGTAGTACTTTGGAGGTGGTAAGAGAATTTTCAAATATTATTCAGGTTATTCGTAACTTGGAAATGTTTGCCTTTCTTTAAAAAAATTAAACAATAATAGATTCCTGTTTTACCGTAACCATTATAACCGCAACCATAGTAACCATTTTCTTCATACAACACAGCCATCATGTAGATTCCTGTTTTATCATCGCCATATTTCCTTGTTTCAATACTAAATTTTCCATTCAAATTCACAACTCATTGTTAACACTTTGTGACCGAAGCATCCTATTATTTATATTATTAAAAAGTAAGGGATTGAATAAAATATGTGTTTGAAACACCAAAGCAGTACCCTTTATTTAAAATGAACAGTACAGAAACGGATACTAATTTGGGAAGCGGCTATGGATATCACCGCCCCTGGAACCACTTATCGGATAACCAACATCTCTTCCATAGGTCATCCCAATGGTTCATTACGTTTGGTGACCTAGTAGGGATGCTCGGGGTTCATGGGGTAAGGTTTGTCCGGGTCTAGGCGGCGGATTAGTCTGCCTACCAACTGCGTGGCAGATCGGATAGTCTCGGGAGAGACTAGTTAAAGAAACCTTTTAACCTCCCTCTCTCAGAACTTCGCCTTGCACCGCAGTGGGATGGATGGATTCGTTCATTTACTACTGGACGCAATGACTCCATGATTTCTACCTACCCCTCATATATTTTTCCTTCGCAGGATTTCCTCTCTTTCCTTTCCTCAAAAGACTCTTCATACAGCATCTCCATGTGTGGAGCGATTTAAAAAAAAACCAATTTAGCAGTTACGGGTTAACAGTTTCAGTAAAATTTCATAATTTGCGCTTAAGCTACATGACATCACATGACATGTTTTGTTTCGCTTCGTGTGTATATTATATATAAATTTTGGTTTATCTACATAAGTACTAAGGCATATTCGGTTTACGCTATGATAGATAGTGTCAACAGTGTTATAAGTTGTGTGAATTATTTCGATGATTCCAAAGAACAATGTTGGATCTGCTAAAAATTTAAAAGTGCTTGTATATTTTATGTGGCTTATTTTAATTCCCTATCGATGATAAAAGCCTGTATTTACGAAATTTTAAGTGAATTGAAATGAAATGCAAAATATCAAAACAACACGTCGTTTCTTAATCTCAAAAACTAAAAATGCAGAAAACACACTTTATATAGCTCTATAGTCCAGTAAACGAATGGTCCAAAAGGAGGTGTAGAGTGCGTGAGCAGGAACCTAAGCGATTCTTTCAGGACTTGTTTAGGGTGCTTAGGGTGTGAACATACTAAAAGTCCTGACGTCTAGGTGGTGAGCTAGGGGGGGGAGGGGGGGGGGGAAGGTCCCGATTTTCGGGTTTCCGTTTATATCTCAAAAACGGTGCGTCGCAGAGGAAAACTTTTTGAGAATAAGTAAAAGCTCATAAAATTATCTACAACTTTTATTCTATGCGTAATTTTGGAAATCGAAGCCGTTTTGGAGTTATACGCTCCACAAATGTCAATATTTTCAAAAAAAAAAACATTTTACCTCACATTTTTCGTCAAACATTCCTTCATATCGTCTAAAATATTGATCCAAGAAAGAAATTTATTTAAAAAAAGTTGTAGATAATTTAATTACCTTTTAGAATATGTATACATATCTACATAAATCTCCAACCAGTAAATATTTACAGCAATTTTAAGTTTTTTTGTAAAATGTCGTCATTTTCAGAAAAAGCTGTTTTTTCTTACCAAAATGTTAAGATGGGTTTTTTCTTCATGGGAAATTCCTTATTAATTGTTGCACGCAAGAAAGCAGGTAAGTTGTTCTCGAACAGATGATTAGTGGAATTCATTTTATAATCATTATTATTGTGATGGGTTTTTTTTTTATTTTTTTTTTTTTATTTATTAAATTTCAGAATACATTTTGTACAAAAATTTGAGTAGACCCACAAAGCTGTCATATGGCAGCTTGTCTGCAGGTTCTAACAATTTAAACATTCTTAATATAATATCTAAGAAAATATTTGTAAATACATTTATATTTTTAAGGAAACATTAGAATAGATCACATAGTAATATTAGATAGTTTAACTTACAGCTATAAATATATAAGATATTTCAATATACCTGCCTAATAACAAGATATGTAGGCAGCTATATTAAGATATTCAAAGGTACATGGAGTTTTCGTTCATTAACCATAGTTTTATCATTTTAGGACATAGTCTCTCATTTTTTTCAAATTTTATGTTTTTATTAATTTTATTGAAAATCACTGGTATTAGATATTCAAGAGTACGGCTTCCATATTTATTTAATATTCGAGGAGTTTTTAGGCCCTTTCCTTCTCTGAATCTTGTGGTATGTTTGTGTACAAGTAGGTGTTTGTAAGGGCTTTCCCCCATATTGTCCATAATAGTAGTGAACCAGTGAAGACCTTTTATTGTAAGTAGGCTCTCTGAGCCATACAGTAATTTTAAGTTATGTCTCCGTTTGTAAATATTTGTTGTGACAATTTTTTTAATTATGGCAGTTTGTAAATTTTCAATATATTTAATGTAAGTAGTGCTTGCATGTCCCCAAGTTCGAATACCATATCTAAGGATAGATTCGACCATAGAAAAATATATGAGTTTAAGAGTACAATGAGGCAAAATAAATTTTAATTTGTAAAAAATACTAGCTAAGGATCTGAGCTGGTTACAAATTTTAGCCACTTGTTTATCCCACTTAAAATTGTTATCAACAATTATTCCCAGATAAGTATATTCATTTGTAAAATCGATTTTTTCACAGTCACAAACATTAACAATTCCTCTATGTATACAGTCAAAGCTATGAGCGGTTATTTTAGGAACATTCCACATTTTCAAACTTGGTGATTTTATGTACATGCATTTGGTTTTTTTAACATTAATAATTAATCCTACATCATGAGCCCATTTGAGAAGCTCGTTAAAATCTCTTTGTAATTCTTGTATAGCTATTTCAGGATTTTCATTTGATACAACAAGAGCAGTATCATCAGCAAAAATGAATCGACGAGCTTTTTTGAAAATCTTACACATAGCAATTACATATATAATATATAATTTTGGACCTAGAATTGACCCTTGCGGTACTCCCGATTTGATGTATCTTGATTTACTAATTATATTTAGAATCTTCACACTCATTTTTCTATTTGACAAATAGTTTTTAAAGAATAAGAGGAGTTTACCTCGGATACCTATAGATTCAAGTACTTTAATTATTTGTATATGGCTAAGTGTGTCGAAAGCTTTTGAGAAATCAATAAATAGAACCAATACATGTTGTTTACAGTTTAGTTGTGAATTTATATGATTAGAAAATTTTTCGAGCAATTTATCGCAACTTTTATTTTTTTGAAAGCCATACTGGCATTCATCAATAATACTCAGATTATTTAAGTATTTATCTAAATTTATTGATATATATTTTTCTAAGATTTTTTCTAATGCAGGAAGTAAGGAAATCGGCCTGTAATTGTTTATTAAAGAGTGATTTCCATTTTTAAAGATAGGCCTTACAATGCTATATTTTAGTTCATCGGGAATATGGCCCGTATCAATTATTCTGTTAATTAAGTGTGCGATTATAGGACTAAGTAATTTAACATGTTTTTTCAAATCATACATACGAATTAAATCTATGCCTGGTGTCTTGGAATTTTTCATACCTCCGATAATTAATTCGATTTGCTTTTTATTTGCTCGTGGTAGATACATTGTGTGATTTAAATATTCCGGCGTGTATTCTGACGCTCGGACATCACATATATGTAATAACTTATTTACCCCCTCATCAAAGAAGTCTGCAAAATTTTCTGCCACTGCATCTTTCGATTTGGATTTTAAGAAATATTTTGATATGACTTCATCACAACCGGATTTATCTTTCCTTCCTAAAGTTTTATTAATTTCATTCCAAGTTTTTTTAATGTCTTTAAAACAGTGATTAAATTTATAGTTATAGTATAATTTTTTTGTGTTTATTATTTGTTTATTTAATTTATTTCTGTATTTTTTGAAATCCATTTCATATGTTTTGTTGTTAGGTGAGTTTTTCCATTTCCTCCAAAGAGTATCTCGTGTTTGTATATTTTCAATGAGGCAATCATTCATCCAAGTTTTTTGATAATTGCGATATTTTTTATTAATTTTTGTGATGTTACTTAGTTCATAAATATTTTTAAATTTCGATTTCATTTCTTCGTACAATACATTTGGTTCAGATAATTTTAGCATTTCATTCCAATCAGTGATTGAGATAAATAGATTAACTTTTTTTTCAGAGAGTGCAGTATAGTACTCAGCGTGCGATTTTTTTGAAGTGAGTTTGTCGTAGGTAGAGAAATAAATCGTCGTTGCAATTAGGTAGTGGTCAGCTATTATTGTTTCACATACGCACGAACTGATTTCTATGGTCTCCCTCTCTCTTATATAGATATGGTCTAGACAAGTAGCCGTTATATGGTTTGACAATACTGCTTCTCGTGTCACATCGTTAATAGTTTTGACCAATCCGAAGTTGGCCATTAGGTTTTCGTATTGGATTACAATCGGTTCGAGTTCACTTAAAATGTTAACGTTCGAATCGCCAAGTAATAAAATGGATTCTTTAATGTCAATATTACCCAATATAGTTTCCAGTTCATGGAGAAATAATTTTTTATTTGTGTTTGGAGGTCTATACATTGCCAATAGATGTATACGTTTATGTTTGTAAATAGAAATAGTACCGTAAACGCATTCAAAATTTCTTGTTACTATATTTATTTTTTCGAATGTAAGATGATCCTTCACGTATACAATAATTCCGCCACCCGATCTTTTTGTACGACAAAAATAGTAAGAGTTGAAACCCGATATTTTGTATAGATTTATATTATTTTCATTTATCGACGTTTCACATAGCGTTATTATGTCAATATTTCGCAAGGAACTAGAAATAGTTAGGAGGAAAGTATCAAAATGTTTTGATAAGGATCGAATGTTAAGGTTAATGGCAGTTATATTATTAATTCCTAATACATGTTTATTTGACCAATTTTCAAAATTGTGAGTACGTTCATAATCAATTTCTGATATATCAAAATCTCCGTTTAAATCACCCATACTGAATAATATTTAAATATGCGGGAATAGTATGTAAACATGTGTGAAGATTTATGAAGGCAAATTATAAAAATCAATGTTTTTATAGCAGTAAGCATTAACAATATATTCATAGTTAGATTTTGGTTTTGATCAGAACATATTTGGTTTAATAATTGACAACAATAAATATTTTTTCTGCATGTACAAATAGACAAAGGATAGACTAACATCAACATACATTTCAATACCAGCGTGTTAACACTGTGGTTACCGGACAATAATTCAGAATATAATATAGTTAGAGAAGAAAAGAATTGCAAGGATATGAGATACTCATATTTCGTAAGTAGAAGACATATATTGTTGAGCTTAACAGTAAAAGAGGTTAAGTATTTAAATAGTGTTTTGGTTAAAAGCATTGAATTTTGTTTTTTAGAATAAAAATACATACAAAACATACCTAATCATAATCGATGCGACTTTGCGCGATATACATCATCTTTTTAAAGTAAGTGCAGTTTGTGTCGTTTGCTTTATGATTAGTGTTAAGGGTCATCTTGAAAGTAGTGTTTTGATATATACAGTTGCTACATTTTTCTTCCGAGTTTTTGTTTGGGCATTCCTTCCATTCGTGATCCTTAGCACAATGTAAGCAGGTTGCGCTTTTATCTTTACTCAAACATTTCAGTGCAGTGTGTCCAAATTTCAAGCAATGGTAGCACTGCATCAAGGGGTTGGCGTCTACCACTCGTACTCTGCTGAATCCTATATTTATTTTTTCCTTTTCAATGAGGTAAGACCTCAGTGCTCCGCTGGTTTCCAGTATATAGTTAGTTAGTCCATTTTGTGATTTAGGTTTAAACATTTTTATTAGTTTTATAGTGTTTTTTGTATCATAATCCATAATATCTTTGACACCATCATTTTGGGTTTTTAACGCCTCGATTATATCTTCTTCTGACAGATCTGCCTGTACATTTCTTACGAAAATTTTAGGGTTTTTCTTTTTTAATTCTTCGGCAACCATATTTTTTTTGAGCAGTTTATTTATTTCATCCGTCAATTTTTCTGCGTGGACTTTAGTAGGGCAAGATATTATCAGTTTATTTTGAGCGGCTTTGCGAACTCCATTTACTGCAATACCTAAATTTTTTTTATCGCGTCTGATGTCATATTCGTGTTTTCACTTTTAATAATCAATGAATATTTCGATTCCGGTATTTCTTTTAGTCGACTTGCATAGGTTTTTTTTTCCATATAACTCACATTTTCAATTTTTTTTTCTAATTTTTCTATTAGTTTGTTTTGCAGAGAAGCGATCTCGTTTTGAAATGAAATTTTTTCGAGCATCCATTTTTCTTCTAGAAGTTTTATGTTAGTTTCTAGATTAGTTTTGGCCTTGGAGTCTTGTTTGGTCGATATATTTGAGATTTCAATTTTTATATTCTCTATTAGTTGCAGCACGTCCATAATGGGTTGAGTTTTAGTGACCGCGGTCACCTCACTCGCGGCAAATGCTAGTAGCGGTGTAACAATAAAACCTCTAATATTGTAAAGACGAAAAATTTTAGACACGTCCACACACAACCGAGTGGGCGGGCGAATGTGATTAGGTTAGTCGTCGGAGATGCTACAATAACGTGCTACGATGCTGTTTGAGTTGGTGAAAAGGCAATGAATGCTATAGTGGGCTTGACATTCTCATACATCAAGTTGTCCCGCAAAGATCGGGCATTCCCAATGTCTTCTGTCAGCTCGTCGATAAAAATTCACGATGAAAGGATTTGATGAAATTCTTTGAGTGTGAGTTGGCCCCATTTCCCTTGGCACTGTTCAATGAAAGTGGGATGCGAAAGACAACTAAATCTGTTCTGTATAGCTTATTCGAGCCTACCAAAAAAACTGTTCTACTGTCTCAGATGAACATAGTTGTGGACGGAGGATTTCTACTATACAGAGTAATTTGACAAAAAGATGCCTCCGTTGCCGCAATTTGTGATCGTTATATCACTTATGTCAACCACCACTATCCTGGTATGACTCGCACTGTGGTATTTGATGGGTACGCAAATCCAGTCAATAGTACGAAATTACAAGAACAGATGCGACGATACAGACTGAGAAGGTCAGCCAACATCAATTTGACATGTAACAAATCAATACCCGTTAAACAGGAAGATTTTTTATCCAATCCTACCAACAAAAGTAACTTCATCTCATTACTACAGACAAAGTTTCGGGAGAATGGGATACAGATTCTTCAGGCCACCGATGATGCTGACGTCCTTATCGTGAAGACTGCTGTGGAACTATCCTTTCACAACTCAGTGGCTATCTTTAGTGAGGGTGTTCACCTCAGTGTCCTTTTGATTGCTTCCACTCCTCCCGCCTAAGATATTCTGCTGCTGAAACCCTGACGAGGGAAAACCAAAACAATGGCACTGTCCACCCAAGAGATGCAGCATCGTGGATTTGAATACATCATATTTTTACATTCATTTACCGGATGCGATACAACGTCTGCAACTTTCAGGAGAAGCAAGGTGGGCTTTTCAAAATTGTACTTGGAGTCAGAAATGATCAAGCAAGCGGCAATGATCTTTTACAACCCCTCCTCTACTCACGACGAGGTTGAAGAGGCTGTAAATAAATGCTTCCTGAAATGGTATGCGGCGCCAAAAAGACAGACCTCCCTTAACCAGTACCGCTTCCAGTCGTTCACAAAGGTCCGTGGCAAATATGAAGTCTGACATCAGCTCCCTCCCTCCAACAGAGAGTGCAGCTAAACAGCATTCCCGGCGGACATACCACCAAGTTCAGCAGTGGCTCGGGATTGAGCTGCCCCTGAAGAATGGGGGTGGAAACATGGTCCTTTTGAAAATGATATTTTGCCGCTGCACCAAGGATTGTGCAATTGGCAAATGTGGATGCCTAAAAGCAATGCTGACCTGTTCTGCAGCGTGCCTTCACTGCCAAGGGAGATGCCTCAATAGCGTGCCTGTTGCCGAGGGCGACGATGAAGACGACGTAGAGCCCTTTCAGCAAGAACCATCCACCACTGAGAATGACGATGCCATGGATAAACAACGTTTGTCAGGACCCTCACGTCCAAAGAGGATATGAAAACGTGAATCCATATAAAGTTGAGAGTGTAACTTGATGTTATTGAGAACAGTGCCAAGGGAAATGGGGCCAACTCATACTCAAAAAATTTCATCGAATCCTTATCTGATCGTTTACTTATACACATCCGCTGAAACAGCAATGTTGGGTCAACTGCAACCTTTTCATCGTGAATTTTTATCGACGAGCTGACAGAAGACATTGGGAATGCCCGATCTTTGCGGGACAACTTGATGTCTGAGAATTTCAAGCCCACTATCGCATTCATTGCCTTTTCACCAACTCGAACAGCATCGTAGCATGTTATTGTAGCATCTCCGACGACTAACCTAATCACCCATCACAATAATAATGATTATAAAATGAATTCCACTAATCATCTGTTCGAGAACAATTTACCTGCTTTCTTGCGTGCAAAAATTAATAAGGAAATTCCCATGAAGAAAAAACCCGTCTTAATAATTTGGTAAGAAAAAACAGCTTTTTCTGAAAATGACGAAATTTTACGAAAAAACTTAAAATTGCTGTAAATATTTACTGGTTGGAGATTTATTTAGATATGTATATATATTCTAAAAGGTAATTAAATTATCTACAACTTTTTTTAAACGCATTTCTTTCTTAGATGAATATTTTAGACGATACGAAGGAATGTTTGATGAAAAATTTGAGGTAAAATGATTTTTTTCGAAAATATTGACATTTGTGGAGCGTATAACTCAAAAACGGCTTCGATTTCCAAAATTACGTATAGAATAAAAGATGTAGATAATTTTATGAGCTTTTACTTATTCTAAAAAAGTTTTCCTCTGCGACGCACCGTTTTTGAGATATACACGGAAACCCGAAAATCGGGACCTTCCCCCCCCCCCTCCCCCGCCTAGCTCACCACCTAGACGTCAGGACTTTTAGTATGTTCACACCCTAAGCACCCTAAACAAGTCCTGAAAGAATCGCTTAGGTTCCTGCTCACGCACTCTACAACTCCTTCCTTTACTGGACTACTACTGCAAACCTACAAAATTGCACCTACAAAATTAACCCCCCTTGGAATTCTATTTATTAGTAAACGGCGCAATAAGTAAAATTCTAATAGTAGTGAAATCAATGGAAGAACCACACTGAAGACAAAATGTGCCTCTAATTACGGTCATATGATTTCCCAAATTTTAATTTAAAACATTATATTTTTTTATATTACTAAGTTCCGCAAGTAATTTCAATCTCATACAATTAAGAACACATTAACATTTAGTGCGGAGAAAACAGATTTCAAAGTACCGTACCTACATAATAGAGTATTCACCGTCTCAATTATTTTCTCAGAAAACCGCTAATAAATCAATTTACACGGGAAAAATATTAAATTCAGAATCATATATATATATAAGTCGTCTCAAAGTGGTTTAATCATAGTTTAAAAATGGCCTTGTAAGCCGAAACAGCTGTAACAAAAGTAAAACTAAAATTATTATTATAAGCAATAATTATCTGCCTGAAACACTCATCTATATTGAAAAAATCTTCCGAGAAAAGATACATGCCGCCAACGGGACTGGTGGAAAAATGTAAAAAGCATTAATTATTGAATGAAACACTAGTATAAATTGAATTATTTGGCGGGTATTAGATAAGCTGACATAGCTCAGTGGTAGAGCACCTGACCGGCAATCAGAAGGATACGGGTTCAAGTCCCGTTGGCGGCATGTATCTTTTCTCGGAAATTTTTTTCAATATAGATCAGAATTTCAGACTGATGATTATTGCTTATAATAATTGTTACCCTTTGTGCTACGCATATAATCTTTTTGCCGACTTCTTCAAGAACGTTTACGATAAAAGTCAACCCAATCAGTTCTCCTTACCTAACTATACTCCCAGTTTCAATATAAACTTGTCACATGTGCACATCGAACTAAACGAAATTATAAAACAAATTAAACTTCTAGATCCCAATAAAAATGCCGGTCCTGATAACATTCCACCTTTAATCTTGCAGCAGTGTGTCGCCGTTCTTGCTTATCCCCTATACACACTCTTTAATCGTTCTTTGTCAAAAGGTAATTTTCCTGATCTCTGGAAACATAGTTATATAACACCTATTTTCAAAAAAGGGGATAAAAACGAAGTAACTAATTATAGACCTATATGCATACTATCAACAATTCCAAAACTGTTTGAGAAGCTGATTTTGGATAAAATAACTAGCTCATTTAAATATAATATATGTCCTGAACAGCATGGTTTTATGGCCGGTAAGTCAACACTAACTAACCACATTTTATATCAAAATTTCATTTCCGATGCAATGGCGAAGAAGCTCCAAGTTGACTCAATTTACACTGACTTCAGCAAGGCGTTCGATAAGGTTTCTCACGCCATTCTTGTAGAAAAACTGTTTAAAGCTGGAGTTCGTGGTAATATGTTGCTTTGGTTTATAAGCTATCTTTCAAACCGAAAACTTAGTGTTAAACTAAATGGGGAATCATCGTATGATTTTTTTGCATCCAGTGGTGTTCCGCAAGGTTCCCACCTCGGACCTGTATTATTTATCTTTTTTGTAAACGACATTTGTAATATTTTTAAAGACATCGACGTACTTATGTTCGCAGATGATTTGAAACTTTTTAAAGCAATTCGTAGCCTGGATGACTGTTATATTCTCTCAGCAAACTTGTCAAAATTAGTTGAGTGGTGTAGCGATAACAAGCTATACGTTAATGTTAATAAATGTATAACTATGAGATTTTATAAAATAAAAAATCCAATTTTTTTCAATTACACAATCAATAACTTCATTCTCGAATCTGTTTCTGAAATTAATGACTTAGGTGTTACTTTCGACACCAAACTTAGCTTCATACCACACATTGAAAATATCTCAAAGAAGGGTTTAAAAATGTTAGGTTTTGTACTAAGAGTGGCTAAAGATTTCAAAGACATTAAAACCTTAAAACTTCTGTACACATCACTAGTGAGGAGTCAGGTTGAATATAACTCAACTGTGTGGTCTCCCCACTATGACGTGCATTCTCAAACAATAGAAAGAGTACAAAAAAAATTCCTAAGCTTTTTAAATTATAAACTAAAAATACCAAAAGAACAGTTAAATTACACTTATCTACTGCAATTATCTAATCTATTAAATTTGTGTGACAGAAGAACTGTTTCCGATCTAGTATTTTTATATAAAATCTTGCATAATACAATTGACAGCCCTGAATTCTTGGCGCTCATAAATTTTAATGTGCCAGCCAGAAATACAAGGTCAGTACTACCCTTTTGTTCTGACAATACTACGACTAGGGCACAATTCCATATACCACTATATAGAATTCAAAACTTGGGTAATATGTATTCGCACATAGATATATGGAATATGTCACTGATACACTATAAACATGAAATAATAAAATCATTTATCTATAATTTAAATGCTCACTAAGGATTTTTTTGTAAATTTACTTCATCGACTTTATAGTTAATTGAAATTCAAATTGAAAAGTTTTGAACTCCTGCAACTCACGAACCTACCATCTACATAAATATAGCGGTTTCACGCTATGAGTGACCAATAAGTACTTAGGTGTTTGTTATTCATGATTATTGTTGTAAATTTTGAAACACATCTGATGACCTTACTTTACAATTTTTGTTCCTTTTATACTTATATCATGCATGTATTTTTTTATTTTTTATAGCAACTTTATTGTTTTTATTTCTCACTGTACTTTTAAATTTTTGTTACTTTTATTTCATGTTTGTATTTTTGTTTTCTATTGTAACTTTTATTTATATTATATTTTTCTTTCTTACATTAAAATTGTACTGTCTTTATACATTTATGTAAAAGCCCTCTGGGCGTAAATTAAATAAATAAATAAATAAATAAAAATCTTGTCTTAAACGTTAGTTTATCAATAATAATCAAAACTAAAATATTTGCAGAACTTAATATTAACACATTTATTAAATACTAGCTGGTACCTGGCATGCGTTGCTATGCCATTTAATAAAGAAATTGTTTCTCCCTGCGTGTCCTTTCCCATTTATCGCGTTCTCTTTCCGCCTCCCCTTCCTCTCCCGCATCCCCTTCCCCTCTCGCGTTTCCACTCCAACTCCTCCAACTTCCCTCTCCCTACTCCTCTCCCCCCTTCCCCCATCCCGCGAACCTCCCTCCCGAGTTCCTCTCCCCCATCCTAGGTTCCCCTCCCTATCCCGAGTTCCCCTCCCCTCCCCTCCCGTGAATCCCCCACCCGAGTTCCCCTACCCCCTTCCATACGTTCAGTCCCAGTACATTCAGTTTTCAAACAGCTCGCGTGCCACCCATTGCTATTTTTTTATACAAATTTCATAATGCCAGAGCTCACCAGTAGTCTTATACAAACCTTGTCCTGACAATAACTAATACAAATAAAAAGAATTATCCAATATGGTGCAGTCGTTCGGAAGTTATGTGCGTACATACATTTCGGCGATTCATTTTTATTTATATAGATAGATGTGTTTAAATTAAATGGAATTAAACACAAAAACAATCATACGAATTTGTACTTATATCGTAAAACAATTATTTTACTCCTTTCTTAGATTGAGTAAAACCACAATAATATTCGAATATCTCTCTAATTCTCTCTAGCCGTATTAATTGTTTCGTTAGCATTTAGAAGCCTGAGCCGATTTCGTGTGAAAACCCAATCAGATAATAATTGTTAAGTGTATCTTTTATTTAATGGTTGTTATCAGGGAAAGCCCCATTCAGAGGGTGTTAAATGTGCGGCGCCGAGGCTTTTATAGCTTTACTGGGTGCTAGGCCATTCACCAAAACGCTAGGCGCTATTCACAGTTTTTCGCCTATATTTTGAGAGCAGTAGAGGAACGCCATGTAAAAGTTTTTTTCTTCAGGATTTTAGAAAAAACAAATTATTGTAATGATAAGACCGATCACTGACTGAGTCGGCTGCGTTTGTTTTCTACTCAGGTGTCGTGAGTTCAATTCCTTGGTCTAAGTCCCCCACCATGATACAAACAATATTTTCCGCATAACTGTGATGGTACAGGAGTTTTTCAATTTTATTTTCAGGTTATTGGTAACCCGAAAATGTCTTAAAAAATGAGCTGATAAATAAACAAGTATATAATTTTATTAATTGACTTAAGTCGATCAATTGATAAAAAAGTTTATTATATTTTTAATTTTTATTTCGCCTGTACCAGAGGGCCTATATACATAATATGTAGATATATACAAGTGTATTAAGTTCAAAGAAAAGTGTCCCGAAGTGGGTTTATTTTATTTTTCAAAACTATATGTATTCAATCGTTTACTTTTATTCAGAGATGGATGAATTGACTTTCAAAACAAGATTATGGTCACTGCACGCGTGTGATTTTCCCACCTCTTAAAGCAGGACAAAGAGCGGGCAACGCTGTGTGACTTTAGCTATTATAATAAGCATCAGTAATATCATGGAATAAGGTGATTGGCGATGGATGCTTTTGCCCACCTACTGTGTGGCGGCTGCATCGGGAGAGACTGGTTGAGGGAGACCTTTTATCTGACTACTTACCCATATTTTGCACTGCAGCTGGAGGGATGGATTCATAAGTTCGTCACTCCTGAACACATTTAACCCCAGATTCCTACCCACCCCTCACACCTTTTTCCTTCCCAGAACTTTCTCTCATTCCGTTCCCTAAAAAGACCCTCCACATAAACATTCACTAAGATGGCGTGGGCCGTGTAGGGATGTCGAAAGTGAAAAAAATATCGATATATCGATGTATCAATATTTATTAAAATATCAATATCGACGTCGATATATCGAGGAAAAAATATCGATGTATCGATATATCTTGTCAAATTTTCAAGAGATTTTGCGTTTTTAAAATAAAAGTGTATTCAGCTCAATCATTATCAATAGTAATTCTTATACACCATGTGTCTTTTTAATGTACAAAAATTTCAATAAAAATTAAGGTATTTTTATCAGTATTCATTTTTATTAGGTAATAATTACCTAAAAAAATATCAAAAACTAAAAAGCTGTCTTCTAACTTATATGTAAACTGAAACGCATACAAAGTTTGTATGCGTCTCATTCTATTGGCGTATTAATCTGTCAAAAAGGACTTCGTGTTTGGAACAAGGTATATTCAATAATCATAGACAATTGGGAACACATAGGAGTGGCTTAGAAAAAATGGCGAAAAATAGCATACATTTCTATGTATGTACCTACATACGTGAGATAGTATTAGTGATCACAAATATTAATGCAAAGACAATATTTGTAAGCAAGCTATTAGTTAAAATTTCAACCGCCAACCCAATACAGTTACTTTTTTCCGTTCGTTTCTACACGGTTTTGGATTCTAGTGACTTTAAATACATAAATTTAAAAAAATATCGTTTTTGATATAATTTTCGATATCGGATATTTTGTATCGATATATTGGATCAAAATATATCGGCTAAAAATATCGATATTTTGAATTAAAAATGTTTATATATCGATATATCGATACTTTTTCAACAAGCCTAGGGCCGTGAGTGTATTTTTTCCTCACGGCCTCCCGAGTAGAGATAATGTTAAAAAAATGTAACTATATTTTTTTATAAGTTTTCATGCATGAA
Source organism: Limnephilus marmoratus (assembly GCA_917880885.1). NCBI lineage: Eukaryota > Metazoa > Arthropoda > Insecta > Trichoptera > Limnephilidae > Limnephilus > Limnephilus marmoratus. Next base: position 17,156,568 of record OU862921.1, on the reverse strand, counting down.
ATGATTTGCTCTGCGGTTCCTTATTTTGTCACTCAACCCATTGAGCGTGGGTAACCTGTTAGAAATGTTTTACCTGGAGAATTGTGACGCGGATTAACGGGACGTACTTAGTTTCGTGTATACAGCCATTTGTTATTTGCATGAATTGAATTACCGGGCCTACCTGAAATACAAAATTAGTTAAACAAACAATGAAGTAACTAACGTGTATTAGCGCACAGCACCTCTAAGATAGCGGCAAGGATATTGCGTAATTCTTGTAACTAGGGAGTTGTGCGCGATTATTAAAATCTATTCATAAAGTAGACCCGATCACAAGGAACGTAGTAAGTTAGATTTTAGCATTCAAACTCTTATGTTGGGTATTCTTCACACTCAACACTGTTAGTTCTGTGAAGGACTTCTCAATAACTTCAGGTTCAAGATAACAAATTGGTTTATTATGAGTTCAAGTATTTACAATAATAATGCTGCAAGTCAGACGACCTGTCAACACCAGTGGGAAATTGAATCTGGTGGACTCACTCGCCAGAGCTAGTCTCGCCAGCAACCGTCGATATGGGTAGATGGGTACCCCTGTCGGCCATCGATAGAAGCACTTTCCCGCTGAGATATGACGATATCACTTAGAAGCTTTTTCAATACCTACATTACACAAACTAAACGAGAAAGGACCTTAAGTTTAAACTTGATAGTATACCGAATTTCAAGCAACATATCGACCACCATGTAAAGATCTTATTAATTATAATATATATTTATGAATTATTATACATATTACCATATTTCTCATATGTTCATAGTATTCTGGAATATACAACTCGGTCATGGAAAATGATGCAGTAGGTGCATAAAAAAAAAGAGTGTGCTTTAGACCACACGACTGAAGTAAAACTTCTGCTCCATCAATATGATAGGAAGAGAGAAAGAAAATGTGCGCGCGCACTGCTCTCTCTTGCTCCTACAGTGTGATACAGACAATAGGCCTGCGCTGTGTCTTAGATACACGAAACGTTACTGGCTACGAGAGAAAGATAGAAAGAAAATCTGTGCTCGCACCTCTCTATCTTGCTCCTACAGCAATATAGGAAACGTAACTCTCTCTCTCTTTCTATCTTCACTACTTATATCTCCCTCTCAACTACCGTTCGCCTCGCTTTTCGTAACGCTCTCGTCACGCATTCGCCAGCTTACTCCCCAAGTTAAGCGTGCGTAAAGAAGTTTTACTTCTAAAATAGAATTGAAACCGTCCAAAGATTTTTTCGATCTCGTATTAGCAATTAAGATTGCAAAGTTCTTCAATACACAGACAATAGCTTGCCGAATAAATATATATTAGTTTTCGGTAATGTTATTTTAAATTGCATATAACTTAGTGAATAGACCTGATGTTCTTCAACGCCCATCATTCCATACTCCAAATCGCAATGGCGGACAGTCTCTTACTTTTCTTCACCACTTCGCAAGACCAACTCTAAACAGAATTCATTTATCTATAGTTTCACAAACTCATTTAAGTAAAATTATTACTCATTGACATTTTGAACTCGACCTTACTGGACGTAAAACGAAAATTTAACATACTACACGACTATAACCAGACCACTCAATCTACCTTCCTATATTCCCCCCACTACCTTCATCAGTGTATATCATAACAAAAAATACTTATATTAATTTACACATAGTCACTATCAACAGTGGAAAGTTCATTTATAATTGGCATAGTTAACTATTTTTTATTGTAATATATTATTCGCGTAAATTTAAATATTTGCTATTAACTTTCCCAAAAGTAAATGAGTAAAATAGATCAAGTACTCCGTTTTTTTTAAATTTTACGGATCTTATGCAAAATGTTGAGAAAAGACAGCCATAGAGTTACTATTAATAACTACACAGAGAGAAATCGATTTTGAACCTCACGATAAATTAACAGGCCTCATTAATAAAATATCAATTTTAGGACAATTTATCGATTTACGATATACAGAAAAATACATTATGTATTTATGCACAAAATTTGACGATTTTAATTTATTCTAACAATTTCTTAACAAGGTGTATGTCCAAAATCATTTCATTGCATTTTATTCGGATACTATGTAATTTACGTCATGATAATTATTTGTATACTCTACAGTGTGAGCACCTAGTTACGCTAGTCATTCGCTCACGATAGAAAGAATTCAAAATAAATTATTAAGATTTATTCATTTTAGAATGGGTATTACAAGGGATTGTGTCAACTATGATTATCTACTATGCCAACTCAATTTATTAAAATTATCTGAACGTAGAATAGTTAATGACCTAACATGTTTATATAAAATCATAAATTCAATAATTGACAGCCATGAACTATTATACTTGATTTCTTTTCATATACCTCGTAAACCAACATCGAGGCAATATCTACCGTTCTATTGTGATAACTCCAACACAGAATCACAGTTGTATACCCCCTCTCACCGCATACAAAATTTGGGTAATGACTATAAAGATGTTGTTGACATATTCAACACACCATTCACCAAATATAAACAAGTCATTACCCAATTTATATTGAAAAGAAGAACATCAAATTTAATTTAATTAACCGAACAAACTACGTAGCTCAGCATCGACCTACGAGACCTTACCAATGTATTGTAATTTTCCTACTATTACATTTTTCCATCATGCATGGCGGAGTATTTAGTTTCGATGTTATTTCGTTTTTTACTTTGTTTTTGCTTTAGATGTTGTTTTTGATTTTGTCTAATATTTTGCTTTTGATTTTGTTTTTGATTTTGCTTTGATTCTGTTGTGCTTAACTTAGATGTTCTTTGTAATAAATAAAAAAAAAAAAACTAACGTGTAAAAGCCCAGCCGGGCGGGAAATTCATAATAAATAAATATTTTACTATAGATTCTCAACTAGGTACTTACTTCAGATATCTTTACTAACAGACTGAAGAGAGATAGCTTTTAAATGTATTATTTTATTAAAAATGATTTTTTTTTTTTTTTAAACCAAAACTATTATTAAATATTTAACTGACAACCCTGAAACAGTTAGCTAATTAGCAATACCTGCTTAATAATTTAAAACAAAGATAACTTTGAAGGTAACAATACACTCAATGCAAATTTACTCTATTTAGTGCTTATAAATACTGTTGACAACTTTTTGACAAGTCCCCTTTGTTTAGGTACATCTTTTTTTATTCTAAATAATCCTATCTAAATTTTATGTTCTCTGTTATTATAACATTGATATTTTTTTTTGTATAGTAACAGTAGTTTAGTGAGTCTAGTTTTTGCACTGATAATAAGTAGTTTAGTAACACATAGTAGTATCCTTCACCTAAATACTTGCTACTTTGTTAAATGTTCATTTCTACTTTGTTATTATTGATAATCTCCTGTGTATCACTGTATACTTATAATATCATGTACTCACTTCAATGTAAAAGCCATGCTATGGCGTTTAAATAAATAAATAAATAAATATAAATATACTATTTGTATATTATTTGGATACTATGTAAAGACGTCATAATAATTATTTGTTTATTTAAAATTCACCTACTTTTTCTTTCACCATCATCATCTTCTCTGTAGGTAATAATAATCATGGATTTTCAGCAAAACCGAAATACTTGTACTTTTCTTTATCTTACTTTTTTTTTATACATAATGAATAATAAGTTGGCATTTTTTTGTACATAATGGAAATTTTTTGTACATAATGAAACAATGTGAATTTTCATACACAGAGAAAATATTAGTTGGCATTTTTTGTTCATAATGGAAATATAAGTTGGCACATTGTAACACATATCTAAATCTAGTTAATAGTAAAATGTTTTTTAAGTTTTTGTTTAAAAAAATCATAATTCCTTTCGGATTGTTTTTCTTTATGGAGTTCGTTAAAGCATTTTATGACTGAGTATGTGTAATGATGTCGGGCTGTTGTTGTATTAAGTTTAGGGATTATTATTTGTCCTAAGGTTCTCGGCCTTTGTGCTAAATGACTTATTACACTTACATTAGACCTGTTGTTCCTGCTTATCCTAGCCATAAAGTGACTAATAAGATATTACAAAATATCTCTATATCTTTCGGGTTTCCTGTGAAATTATTCGTACGGAACTGTAATGTTGGTGACGTTGTTTTCGTAATATTATATGATGCTGAATTCCTGTTATATCGAACGGAAATATCCTCATATATTTTAACAACTTGAACGAACCGAATTAAAGCAAGTAGCCGATAATGCCAAAAGATGGCGCCACTTCCGTTCACAGCAAGCACATGGAACATCGAATGGCAGGTGTAAATACTCTCGAATCTGTGTACGTATCTCTCCGGAACACTCCGGATCCGGATACGGAACTCACTGGCAGGTGTAAATACATTCGGATTTGTAAGTTCATGTGTCCCTTCGGGATACTCTGGTTCCGGACACGAAACTGTGGGTTTCTCGTCCAGTTGGCTGAGGTGAATATGTAGGTACTTATCAGAATTACAAATAATAATTATTATTGTCAATATAGTTTGATCAAACATAAAACCAAATGTTTTTTTGTAAATGAGAATGGCAGGTGATGTCGGTATTTTTAAATGCAGATAAAATTATAAGGAAGTCATTTTAGTACTACTGAGTGTATTTCCTTTAGGAATTTTTCACTAAAACAGCGCTGTATAAATGATTCAACAATAGTAACTATTGATAAAATATCATGAAAGCGAATTTTTTTTTTTTAAATGAGCCCCACACAGGAGGCCTTGAGGAAAATAATTTCCCTCAGGGCCTATGTCATCTTTGGGGTGCTGTGTGGAGGGTATTTTTAAGGAAAGGAAGGAGAGGAGAGATCTGGAAAGGAAAAGGGTTTAAAGGGTGGGTAGGAATCTGGGGTTCAGTTTATCCTGGTCATCCGCCTCCAAGATCTAGACAAACCTCACCCCATGAACCCGGGCACCCCTGCTAAATCACCAAACGTAGCGAACCACTTGGGGAGACCTATGGCAGAGGTGTTGGTTATCCAATAAAGGTTCCCGGGGCGGCGGTATCCATTCCCGCCTCCCAAACCGCCTCACGAATTACAAGTTACCGTGGAATCAACAGGAAGATTTGTATTGTAATGCAAAAATATTAGGATTTTCATGCAGAGAGTTTCGTCGTCAAGATAAAATATCCGTAATTTAAAAAACGTTAATCAGAAAATCCTGATAATTCGCGTCCTGACGTTATTTCGCCACCTCTGCTACTTAATTAATTCGTAAGGCCTGAAATCCAGTTTTTATCCGGAATTACGAATAATTTGAAGAGAATTAGCAATACATTTTTCCATGTAGGAATCTTTCACCTAGACGTAGTTGAACCACAGCTATTGATAATGATAGGTTTTAAGAATCGTCGCAACTTGCTATGTATTATCGATGGCACTGGACTAACAAAATCGTTGCTGATTAAAAGAATATTAATTTGAATATAAGTTCACTGTAATTTGGACAAGAAATAAATGTTATTAATAAAATTTTCATGATATCACTGGCATGACAGCAGTATTAAGAGGGTATAACCAGAGAAAACCAGAAATATGCCACTTTTAAATCAGATTTTAGACGTATTGACTCTTTTCCACAAAAAATTATAAATGGATTTCGAAAGATTGATCTTTTATCTAGCATTCGCATGTTTTAAATTTTGTGAAAAAATGTTTATTTTTAGTATAATAAGGTTATACCATAGTTCGTTGGAGAATTGTTAAATTTTCAAAAAAATATTTTGTATTATACCACACCCATTTCAAATTGTATAATCATGCAGTAAAATAAATCAATACATTATCTAGGTATCGCATGTTTTAGAATTTTAATTTTAGTTTAAATAAAATCATTACCACAATAATATATATGTAGATGTGTATCTTGACGAAAATTGTTCTATTTGTGCATTTATTTGCGCACTTACAAACTAATATAGACATTATTGAAAAATGATAAATACCTCTAATCAAAAAAACAATTACAAATGTACATTATTTTAATATTTTTATCATCACGCCTTTCAGCATTTTGGGATGTAGGTATAAATTAAAGCAAATTTGGAATTAAATAAAATCGATATTGAGTTATAATTTTAAAAAGCTGGTACGGAGAATAATTAATCTTTCTCATTGTAACCGCCCTGCACGATCGTAAGAACAACTTTCGACAAAATGTGGATTTTCGGCCGCTGGCTGGTTAAACGCTCTTAAGATCTGTAGGTGAAACTGACAGTTTTTTCACTTTATCGACTGAATAATTGTGAATCCTTATGGGTCAAATATACGCTACTGCCACTCACAGTGCGCACTCCGAGATCTCGCAGTTGATACAGCGGCATACATCAGTTTAAGATAATATTATGGGTTAGAGACGTACCTCCTTAGGAAAATATGTTTTCTTTCCATTTACAGGTCTGCCATGAAAAGTATACTGAGGAGAGCACATACCTGAAACAAAAGAAATAAAATCATTATTTATTCATTTTCGAAAAATCGACAGTTTACATTTTATCAATTCGTACATGTATTGTATGGTACCTGATTTGTAATTTAGTGTAATTCTTTATGCATTCGAAGGACCTTTGTATGATGTGTGTAAGGTAATTGGTAACCACTTTACTCAGATGAAATAGTCCCGTACGGGTAAGGAAGACTTATAGGAATGTATTGGCCTGTGGGACTTTCCGAGAGTCTGTGAAATTCTCTTCTGTCGAGTTGATTTATTTATTACTAGCAGACCCGGACACGCGTTGCTATAGCTAACGAAACACAACGCCATCTACTGACAACGCAATTACCCAACCTTTACAATCAACGCCATCTGTTAATTTGCATACATAGATATCAAATCCACACCGCCCGCTTGCCAGTCCGCTCCCTTTATATATTATATATTATTTCAACCAATTTACACAAAAACTTGATAAATTATACACTTAAACCTTCCTCATGAATCACTCTATCTATTGGTGAAAACCGCATGAAAATCCTTTGCGTAGTTTAAAAGAGTTAAGCGGACAGACAGCGGGAACGATTTTGCCTTATATTATGTAAAGATATATACGGCATGTACAGGGGATTGTTGAATCGCGGAATTTTTCTAAGTGACAGCGCACAAATCAGATTTTTCCATCCGATTGTCTGATCAGAGAAAAATCGATTCGAAATCCAGTTGGTTATAATACCGGGGCCACGCCCATTGTCGGACCGGATTGGACGGCCGGCGTGGCGGTAATGAAAATAGGCCACGACTTTCCATGCCGGCCGTCCAATGGAATTTAATCTGATCAGACAATCGGATGGAAAAATGAGATGTTTGCTGCGTGCCTAAAGCGGCGCCCGCGGAATTGATCGAGGGCGAAAATGAGTAACTAGGCATTACGATTGATGACTGGCAATGCGGTTCATTACAGATACAAATAGGAGCAGGGTAGGAATACGGTTAGGAATATGCAAGAACATTATCTCGCAAACGACAGATTTTTCCATCCGATTGTCTTATCAGACAAAAATCGATTGGACGGCCAGCGCGGAAAGGCGTGGCCTATTTTCATTACCGACGCGCCGGCCGCCCAATCCGGTCCGACAATGGGCGTGGCACCGGTATTATAACCAATCAGGTTGTTGCTTCGATTTTTGTCGGATCAGACAATCGGATGGAAAAATCTGACGTTTGCGGCCGGCCTACAGCGGTTCATGATATGATATGTAAATTGTTTGTGTTGGTGTGTGTAAATTGAAAAGTTTGTTGCCTAAATAGCCCAAACAGTACCTTTATAGCCAAAATAAAACTAATTATGGATTTCGTCCTTGTGACTACCTATCTAAACATAATATAGCAACTAAAAAATATTTTAAACCAGAAAAAGATATTGGGCCCATAGGTGCCAATATCTTTTTCTGATTTTAAATATTACATTTTTTGGCTCCTCTGGGCCCAATATCTTTAACTGATTTTTCTGTTTCAAGATTTTCGATTGAGTTTCGCTAATATTGTCTTCATTTAATTAAATATAAAAAAAGTAATACAAATTATGAAGTTTGTAAGAAAATTATGTGAAACAAAAAATCGCTGATGTCAAGTAAGAAAGCATTTATTTTATGGAGCTTATTCTGATGGTAAATGATTATGTCATCTTAAGGGGGTATTACCAGAGAAAACCAGAAATATATCATTTTCAAATCAGATTTTTGACGTATTGACTCTTTTCCACAGAAAATTATAAATGGATTTCGAAAGATTGATCTTTTATCTAGCGTTCGCATGTTTTAAATTTTGAGAAAAAATGTTAACTTTTAGTATAATAAGGTTATACCATAGGTCGTTGGCAGATTTGTAAAATTTTCAAAAAAGATTTTGTATTATACCACACCCATTTCAAATCGTATAATTATGCAGTAAAATAAATCAATACATTATCTTTTAATTTTAATTTAAATAAAATCATTAAAAAATATAAACGTACTTGTGTTTCTTGACGAAAATTGGTATGTTTGTGTATTTATTTGCGCACTTACAAACAAATATATTTCGGATTTTTTTTACAATCTTATTTAACTTAGATGTTGAAAAATGGTAAATACTTATAATCAAAAAATAATTACAAAAATTACATCATTTTAATAGTTTTATAATCACGCCTTTCAGCATTTTTGGATGTAGGTATAAATTGAAGCAACTTTGGAATGAAATAAAATCGATATTGAGTTATAATCTTAAAAAGCTGGTACGGAGAATACTTAATCTTTCTCATTGGAACCGCCCTGTACGATCGTAAGAACAACTTTCGACGAAATGTGGATTTTTGGCCGCTGGCTGGTTAAACGCTCTTAAGACATATACATCACATAAAAATAAGATGTAATAAAGCAATACTTAAGTTCAATCCAGAATGATTTACTATTTAATAACAACAACAAAAACGCACTCATTATAATAACAATTTTATTCAGAAAAATCTTTTTATTAGCGTACAAATGACCACGGTTGTTAGTATTTATTGATAACCAAAAGAAGACAACACGTACTTATACACATAAAACAAATATAAGTCATAACAAAATTACATCATAAAAACGAAGTTACAAATTTATTTATTAGTTTTAATTAAGCGTATTTATGTATGCATTTATTTTTTAGTTTATTTTATCACAAGGTTTTATTTTTTAGTTTTTATTTTATGTAATAATTACTCTTTAACAATTATTCGAGTGCTCGTGTAACTTATTAATCCTGGAAAAATGATTGTTGCGCCAACAAACAAGACTCGGGAAAACCCACGGTTGGTGGATAATTGTTTCCAAGGGGATTAAATACTAGTTTGTTTCCTATAAACCTGTATCTCGTACAATGTACCTCACTGTTCACCCATCAAGTTGCCCAAGGAAATCCTTCAAAGATATTACTAATTATAAACGCATTAGGTATTATTAATATTGAGAGAATCGAGTGTGAGTTGGTTGAGGGCTGAGGGTAGAGGTGGTCGATAGGAGTTAGGAGCGTCGTTAAGGCATAAATTAATGACTGTCAGCGGATCGGGATTAATTGGGAGGGTCACACCGCGAGATAAACCTGCGGAGATTACGGCCAGACAGGAACAAGCAGCCTTCCAGAGTTACCTGGCTTCCTAATGAGATATTGAGGATGATAAGAAAATTAACCTAGTTAGGTTCAAGGATCTTCAAGGAACATTTTGAGACCTTTCGTAAGCCTCGAATGAGAATTAATTAGTTAATTAACTATTGCGCCATATCACTTTGGGGTAAGAAAATAAGGTTGTACGCTATCCAACTTCGTCTCGGAATATACTCTTCAATTCATTCGATATCATACACTTACACACATATTACTCAGGACCAGACTTAAATAATATTAGATTGGTTTATTTCAATTTGGGTGGCGGATATTGGGAACCACCACCCTTGAAGATTCATGGAATAACCAACACCTCAATCGTAGCATTTCAATTGGTTCGCTAAGTTTGTTGATTTAGCAGGGATGCCGGGGTTCACGGGGTGACGCTAATCCAGATTGTGACGGTGAAAGCACCTAAAAACCACACAATAATTAAAAAAATCAACTTTATGAAACCAAATTTTTCAACCGTGTTTTAAAAAAAAAATTTTTTTGGGAATTTTTTATTAATTATTTTTACATTAAACTACGCTAACGTTTACAATAGATTGCCTGATAAAATACGTGCGTGGTTTTTCATTGTCAATAATGTTAGATAGGCAAAACGTAAGGTCAGCCGTATTTGGGAGGCGGGAATGGGTACCGCCGCCCCCGGAACCTTTATTGGATAACCAACACCTCTGCCATAGGTCACCCAAAGTGGTTCGCTACGTTTGATGATTTAGCATGGGGTGCCCGGGTCCATAGGGTGAGGTTTGGTCTTGGAGGCGGATGACCAGGACGATTCACTCAACTCCAGATTCCTACCCACCCCTTAAACCATTTTCCTTCCTAGAACTCTCCTCTCCTTCCTTTCCTTAAAAAAAACCCTCCACACAGCATCCCCAAAGATGACGTAGGCCCTGAGGGCAATTATTTTCCTCTGGGCCTCCTGTGTGGAGCTAATGCAAAAAAAACAAATTTTAAACTTTTTTTGTTTGTAGGTATTCAAAATTTGTACATTTCACAAAGTATGTATTTATTTCAAACTACGAAATTTGCAGGCGTATTTCATCATCTTTCAAATCAGTTTTTTAGTTTCCGGATGCGTTCAGAAATATTCCATTTATTTGGATTTGATTACAAAGCGGATATGTTTGGACCTTCCGACAAAATAGGCCCAAGGTCTGAGAGGTTATATATTAATTTATAAAAAAAAACTAACAACCATTTGGTATCCGAAAAAGTTTATGAATAATCATCCCAAAACGTAGGTTTTTTTTCAGCCCTTTGGCCATGACGTTTGTCTAAAATTCATTTAATTACGTACTGAACTCGCTTGTTCAACCATTTGCCTAAGTGGAACGGAATGGAGCGGAGTAAACTGTAGCAAAGAATAACATTGTCTCTAGATCTACATAATATCAAAATATTGCTAATTCGCGTCAAAGGTTTAATTGGTTCTGCTTTCCTAGAAACTTTGCTTTTTGAAACTAATTGCATTACGAATGTATTTCAATTAAGGGGGCTGTTATGGGTACTGCCGAGCGGGAACCGTTCGTTGGATAGCATCTGCAGAGGTTTGGTATGTTCGGTAACTTAGCAAGGATTCCGGGTTAAAGGGGTGAAGTTTGTGCAGTCTGGTTGCGGATGTGGCTGCCCACCATTTGCGTGCCGTGCCGGATTGGGAGAGGCCGAATGAGGGAGACCATTTGAATTCTCCAACGCAGTGGAAGGGACAAATTCTTTGTCTCTCCTGGGCACACTGACCCTCAGATTTCTACTCACCTCTTATTCCTTTTTCCTACCGCCATAGGTCACTTAGCAGAGGTGCCCGGGTTCATGGGGTGAGGTTTGTCACGGTCGCCGATGTGTCTGCCCATCTGCAGCGTGGCGGATCGGATCGAAAGAGACTGGTTGAGGAGGTCTTTTGACCTCTCCAGCCAGAATCTCTCGACCCATTGCCTTGCACCGCAGTTGAAGGGATGGATTCATATGTTCGTCACTCCTGGACACACTGACCCTCAGATTTCTACTCACCTCTTATTCCTTTTTCGTTCCCAGAAATTTACTTAAACAAACACACTGCACAATGTCCCCAAAGATGACATAGGTCCGTGTGTAATGTAGAGTTGATTTAAAAATAGTCACGTCAGAAAAATCAGCTTCGACATGTAACCCCGCTTTTCGGATCTAGTCTCAAGGAAATTGTTGTTTTAACTATCTACTATCATAGTGAGAAATATGATATAAACGATGTTAGAAAGGGAAGACACTACGCTTTATATTCCAATCTAAAAATAAACCACGAAAGAAGTAAGATGTACACCTTTATGAAGTCAAAGTTTTGGTTTTATTTTAGAACTTAGATATTCTTGTAGGTACGTTTTTAGATTTTCACCGCCAACAGTATTTTGGTTATATGTTTTTGGGGTGTTATGCTGTGTTGCGCAGCCTCCTTCTTTAGCCAACGTTTCGGACAGCATTGCAGTCCATCATCCCGTCCGTCAGCCCGTCCATCATCAGGACTGATCCGGCAGATCACACATCTGTACAAGTGTACAGCTACCGGATCTGTCCTGATGATGGACACTGCAACGCCATCTGAAATGTTGGCTAAAGAAGGAAGTAGTGCAATACGGCATAACACTCCAAAAACAAATAACGAAAATAATATATTCTTGAATTACCAATCACCCCTGATCTTTCTATGTAGCACCCTGAAACGCCATGTAATGAGAGCGAAAGGTAAAAATACCATTAACATGAGATAAATAAAAATAATAAGAAATGTTTATTCAGGGTTCACCGCTTGGGGACTTCTTAATGTTTTTGAAAAGCGTTTTCGGTAGAACAATACACAGTTACAATGAAAGTAAATTAATACTTCATAAGCCATTTTCTTGTTTTGTGAAAGTAAAGATAATTCTTTTGGCGGTGACTTTGGCGGTTTATTTAAAAAATATATATTTCAGATCAAAAGTTTTTTGAGGTTTTCAGAATTCTAGGAATAAACGTTTGGTATTTTTCGGTACATTGTAAAAGTTAAAAGAGGACAAGAATGTATAAAAACATTTTCATTTAAATGTTTCCTGCAACGAATACGAAAAACATTAATAATTTTGCGTTGTACGAACAACAGAGTGTTTTTGAAAATTCGCCGATTTTTTGTTATTTATTTCAAAGATACGATACGATACGATACGATACGATTGTACCACCCCAGCCAGGAGTACTCCTGTCCCGGTGAGACCGGTACACCAGGGGGCACTGATTTGTTAGGACTGGAACACGTGGTCTGAGGACGGGAAGGAGGTTGAAATTCAATCGACCGGTATACATGGCAACCTAATAAGCCAATATTGGAATGTAGGATGGGCAGGAATAAAGGAATTGGTTCTGAGCTTTGGTTTTCGTTTCTCGCATTTCGCTTATTTTGTTTCCCGTTTCTTCTCGCTTCCAGCTTCTTCCTTTCCGCGTCCAGTTTCCTTCCCTACTTCTTTTGTTGTTGTTGCATCTCCCTGCTTCTTGCTTCTCGTTTCCAGCTTCCCGTTATTTGATGCTTCCGGTGCACGCTTTCAGCTTGCCCCTGCTTCTTGCTTCCTGTTTCTTATGGCTTCATGCTTCCGCATCCATTGCTTCTTGCTAACTACGTCCTACTTCCCACTTACTGCTTCTTGTTTTTTTTTTGCTTCCCGCTTTACGCTGCTTCTTACTTCCGACTAATTGCTACCCGCTTTCAACATAGCATTTCCAGCTTCCCACTGCATCCCACTTCTCGTTTCTCGCTGCTTCTTGCTTTCCGCATCCGTTGCTTCTCGTTTTATGCTTCTTGCTTCGCAGTATTCGATTCCCACCATATCCCGACTGGGAAAAAAGTTCCAGTCTACCGTGACTAGATCCTCCCTGCCTCACCATGTATCCAAATCTTTGATTTCATATTAGTTCATAGGTGTTCCTTTACTTCATTTCCTTGTTGAGGCGGTTTTATATGTTTCCGTAGCTGGCAAGTTATTTCCTTCACAAAAACAAAGTTTCTTATTCCAGTATTTCGTTAGCCATCATAGCGCTTTCGTGAATTACCTACCTAAATAAAAATATATAAAAAAAACCTAACCTAAGGTATACTTGAAACGTATTATGTAACCGTGAGACTATTGTGTACTCGTTCAGATAGATTAATTTATGTCTCTCCGTGAATTCAAGATGTTTATCAGAGTTCAGTGTTCCACAACCTTTCCTGAAATAGTAAAAATCGATCAACCAGAGCCTGTCTCACTGATTGCAATAAACAATTCTACCTTCGCCAATGGTTACGGGCCAGCGTTCTCAGTATCCATGTTAAGTTTATATTGAAAACAAAGCTGAAAGAAATAAACATTAATTTAGTTGACAAGTGAAAAGTATAAATGAAATATGAAACTTATCTGCTTCGTATGACTTCAAGTGGCTTTATCCTTCCGCGCCAAAAACTAATAACCATTAATTACAAGTGGGTTCACCCCTCAGTATCACTGTAAGTCAGTCATTTTGGTTGCACTTAAAACTGTTATGTTAACTTCGATATGTGATTAAAATATTATTATATTATTAGCCCTCACAAGTTAATTACACACAAAACAACAATTTCAAGATTGCAAACTGAATCTATTAAATAAAATACGTATTCTGGCAAATTTTTAGCACGATTGAGCGTAATTTGACACAGTTATTCACAAAAAACCGAAAGAGAGCAAATATATTAATTTCACTGGGATTGAGACAGATTACAGAAAAACAAAAATAACATTTTTTTTTCTATTTGTCGAAATTTTTTAATTAAAATTCTATTTCTAATATTTTTCAAACGGATAGATTTTCAAATAAGCTACCAGCCAATCTTTTCAAATAAATGTTAGTAATTAAGCTGAATTCGGAATACACGTGTAGGTAGATTTACCGAATTTTTTTTTTAGAAAAGTATTAACGTAAATAATAAAAGTGCTTTCTGAAAACCATTAAAAACAAAGCCCAAGCTAAGTAAATAATAAGATGTTTTGAAATGAAACTAGGAGAACAAAGAATAGATATTTATGGTTTATGGTATTATAAATATTTTACTTTTTATATTCTCGTAACTACTTATGCGACGGCCTGCGTGGTCGAGGGGTAAGGCTCTTGACTCGCAATCGGAAGGTCGCAGGATCGAATCCCGACGCGGGCAAATAAATTTTATTAGATTAATTTGAATGAATACCTCACAAGAGTCTCAGCTGTTCCCGTCTGCACCCAGTGAGACTATGGCATCCCCAATTGGCATAAGATGTGAGGCTGAAAGCAGTGGGGAGGGGAAGGAGATGGGGAAGAGGAAGGTGGGAAGTACCTGGCTATTCAGGTCTGGTCCCCAAACACTGTTAAAGCCATTTCAAGCAACGTTTCAATTCTGAATGGTGCGATTCTGAGAGTATCTTCCACTACTATAACTACTAAATATTATTTTAAATAAATTAATTGCAAATATCACAAATTAATCTAATAAAATTTATTTGCCCACGCCGGGATTCGATCCCGCGACCTCCGGATTGCGAGTCAAGAGTCTTGCCCCTAGACCACGCCGGGCGCCAAAAATGGCTGTAGCCGGATTTGGTGAACAAATCTGTATAGCGAGGAACTTCCCCACCTTCCACTTCTTCATCTCCTTCCCTTCCCCACTACCTCCAGTCTCACAACATACCCCATAGTCTCACTGGCTCCAGACGGGAGCAGCTAGGACTTGAGATATTGATGATTCTTTTTTAGAACAAATATAATACCATCGATTTTATTATTTATTTTCAAATATATTTTTTATGCAATATCTACCAATAAACAGTCCGTTGCATAATTTCAAGGTCCATTATCCCAATAACAAAAATAAGAACGGTTGGCGGTTGTGAAAAAATTAATTATCATCATAAAAATCACGATCACAGTAGCAAACTTAATTTATCAATCAATATCAAAATCTAACGCTTCACAAACTGATATCCAAACCTCGCCTATGGACTTACATCTCAAAATAAAATATTTAAAATTAATTAGCCGAATTCATTATATTGGGGAAATAAATCACTCGTGAGGGTGCGAGGTCCTGGTTTCACGTCTATACTAGAAATCCTGTATGTAACTGACTCCTAACACATTTCCTATAATTAATTACGGGGGTGGTGACCTACTTCTCGTAGGACCTATTTCCACATCTTATTGGTACCGTTTCTGTCTGTGTTTTCTTGCCCTAGAACCGTTTACTTAGAGTCAGCGGGTTAAACTAGATTGGAGATGGATGGTTGGTGTCCTTTGGGGGGAGGTTCGCAACCTGTTTTAGTGATTATGCCACTTATTTGGATTACCTGACTTTACTGCGACTTGCCACACAATTTTAAGGTATCTCCCAATTATAACGCGGTAACGCGGACGGCGCTTTGTCCCTGCAAACGAATTCCCCTATTTCCTCTATGGATTTTGACACAAGTGCATATTTTTATATATACATAATAAATGTATTCATAAACAGTACAGTAGATTAATAAAAACGTATATTGTAAACATTTAAAATATTATAGAAGAAAGGTAAAACGTAGATTAAAAAAATTAAATAATATAATATACACATAAGTTTAGCGATTTTTGGATTCATAGTCGACGATCTATAACGACATAACTAGCGACCTCTGAATTCATAGGTAAGGATCACCATTCGTTCATGGAGATCGTTTATGTGTATCGAAAGTACCTACTCGTATGTGGGTAATCCATTATTTTTAATGTTCTTTGCATTTTCTGACTTAATTATTCGAAATTATTTTGTACTTCATTTTACTCCAAAATTTGGGAAACATCCAAAAAATATGTTCCGAAGTTGTTGGTGCCTTCAATTCAATAATATTGTAATACAATCTTCAACCAAGTATATCTTCTTGGTCGTTGATTGCAATAATATATTTAGTACGATTTCTTTCATCTAGTAGAGCTGATTTTACCTAATGAAACTGTTTAATGAAAGCTTAATTCTAAATCAATATTTTATGTAGATTCATCTTTAAACTACGAATCGGTTTAATTATTAATATAAAAAAATATAATTTTTAAGTAAATTGAAGCTTAAGTTTTCATTAGGTATAATTAAAATAAACTGTGAATCACTTTTTATTAAATATTAAAGTAAACTACTAAACAATGTATTTTTTCAATAGAAATGGGTGAAAGCATGCAAGAAACAACTTTAAAAAAACGCATTTTTACGACTTCATTTATGCGTGATAAGTTCCATCATCTTTTTTCGTCAATCCACTGGAGTGATCACGTGAAATAAATAAATTTGCTTCGATTGCTTGAGATTTTCCAGATGGTCATTTTTTTAATTTTTGGCAACATAAAAAAATCATACCTTCGAATTTTGACATGGAGACTGTTACGTAACAGAATCGGCTCCCGAGCGGAAGGTTAAGTGAATCGTCCCCACTACACGTGCCTACCGTTTCCTCTCCCCGCACCGCGCGACCACCCCGCGTCAGGCGCCAAGCGCCGGGCGGCCCGCCGGCCGCCATTCCTTCGCTAGCTCTCGGCCAAGCAACTGTGCTACGCGCGATTTGCGCTGTTTGTGCTCCACGATATTAACTCCGCGATGTATTGTTTGAAATTGTGTTGTGAACGGAATCCAGAAAAGATGGCAGACCACGCATCTAGCTATGTGAGTACCAACTCGCTTCCTCCCCCCCACCGTGTGCTTTGAACCGTTTGTAACTTCATTTAAACGCATAGAGAGAGGGAGAAATCCTCGTTAGGTCAGTAGGGTAGTTTAACTTGTGTTTTGTGCCGACACTGGCCGTATGTGTATCACCCTGTTCTGTTTATTGAATAAACCCTTTAAATGCAAATACTGTGTACTGATTGAAGAGGGAGTCCCGGGGATTTTGAGGAGAGGAGGGGAAGGAAGAATTGACCAAGCGAACCACTGGCACTCGCCCTGTTTTTTAGGAGGAATCATGTTCGAGCCGGTTTGAGCTAACCGACGGCTGTTATTGTGTGTGTTTTACAGGAATAGGGCTTGGGGTAGGCCACAGCAGCAGCGCCCCCAGCACTGTCGCCCGACGTGTGGCGGTTTTTTTTTTTTTCCTCCCTCTTCACAGTCGCTCGCCTCGTTCTTCAATCAGCCATTGTTTAAACTGTATAATCTATAATGTTTTGTCTTGTTTTTTTTCCCAATTTGTCTAGCATTACCATCAAAGAACATCGACGCGAGTGTAACTTCGAATTGCAAATTTAAACTATCGCGGGCACATTCCTTCATTTTCGAGTCGTCACTCGACAAACATTATCACCGGTATTCCTACGTAAAGTGCTCAACCAAGAAAGTTGCCGTCGTGAATAATATAGTGTTTACAAGTGTCGACCGACTAAATTTGCTAGTTTCAAATACAAGATTAATAGTGGAAATGTACACAAATATTTAAAACAAAGTTATTCAACAATTAAAATCCTGTATATGATAAACCAATTACCCGCTTCGTTTCCCGAAAGTTAATTAACCAGTTTTTATTAATAAACTTATTCCGCAGTGTGCTGGTCTGTATTTGATATCGACATATTCTGCGAATAGGGGACTATTTCGCAAAATACTGGCCTGTATATATAACGGCATATTTTGCAGCTTAAGGGAAACAAGTGGATTAAATTCTTTCTACCTTTTGACAATTGAGCATTTTTCTAATTTTGCCGCCTGTTTCATCATTTAGCTTTTTTTTCTTTCGTAAGAAACAGACGACATAATTTGAAAGACGTTCGGTTCGCGTTGACGTCGATTCCTCGAGTCAGGCATTACATTACGTATGCACATTTCTGCATATAACTTGTTATGACAAAAGGAAGTCGGCGGATAAATACCAGTAATGGTGTATGCTCAAATCAGGCTGCAGTATAGCCACGTTAAATAAAGAACAATTCCCCAAGACATTGTTGAATTTTCAAACATACTTCCACGAAAACTTGTATAAAAGAAAAAATATTTCCTTTCCTTTCTAAAGAACCCCCCCTTTGGAAGGCTAATCGAAATATTCCAAAAAACATGTTCATTTAAGGCGAACCTCGTTTCCGTTTTTTATTTTTTCTTTTCCGGACTTTTGCTTATTTGCAAACCTTTTTCAAAAACATCGGGATTTTTTCTCAAAATTACGTTTTTTGAGGGAAACCGCTGCCCAATTTTCTCTCGTTCCGGACTTAGAAAATTTTCAACAAATTTTCAAAACATCGGGATTTTTTCTCAAAATCACGTTTTTGTAAGGGAAACCGCCGCCCAATTTTTTTTTTCTCGTCTATGGACTTTGAAAATTTTCAACAAATTTTCAAAACATCTGGATTTTTTCTCAAAATCACGTTTTTCGAGGGGAACCGCTGCCCAATTTTTTTTCTCGTCTATGGACTTAGAAAATTTTCAACAAATTTTCAAAACATCGGGATTTTTTCTCAAAATCACGTTTTTGTAAGGGAAACCGCTGCTCAAATTTTCTCTCATTCCGGACTTAGAAAATTTTCAACAAATTTTCAAAACATCGGGATTTTTTCTCAAAATCACGTTTTTGTAAGGGAAACCGCTGCTCAAATTTTCTCTCGTTCCGGACTTAGAAAATTTTCAACAAATTTTCAAAACATCAGGATTTTTTCTCAAAATCACGTTTTTTGAGGGAAACCGCTGCCCAAATTTTTCTCGTTTTCGGACTTAGAAAAATTTTCTACAAATTTTCAAAACATCAGGATTTTTTCCCAAAATCACGTTTTTTGAGGGGAACCGCTGCCCAAATTTTCAAATAAACCAAACACTTATAAAAAACGCGTTTTTTTTTCAAAAACTTTTTGTAAAAATACGTCCCCAGTGGTCAATCTCTGCCCAATTTCTTTCCAATTGCGAGTCTAGTTCTCACTTTTTCCAACATAAGGTCACTCTGATATGACCTTATACACCATGGAAGTTCCTCAAGTCACGCTGGGTATAATCCCACACATTTTTACTTCAAAGAAGGAGACATCGTTTGGAGAAGGAACAACACCTTGTCGCAAGGTGCGCTATACTTCTCTGCCAAATTGGCACCCCGCTTTGTAAAAACGAAAGTTCTAACAAAGATCTCAGACCTCGTTTATCGATTGTCTGACATCTCTGGTAAACACATCGGAAATTACCATGTGAAAGACATTGTCAAAATTGGGAATATGGAATCAGTAAATTCCATCACATCAAGTACTCAGGCGTTACCAAATCGGCAAAACATGCATCTTGTTAACCCTGATCATTATTACGTCCCTGACCTCTCTTGGCCAGTCATCAATCAGTGCGATGCGGTCTCTTTAGAAGTCTTATAATTCTCGTCATAAACGACGTGAGTCATGTGTAATTATTTAATGTAAATAATCACCCACATGGGCATTCGTAAGGAAATCCTTACACCCGAAGGCACATTAATGTCAACGGTAGCCTAACTCCTGTACATTTTTTTTTTGTGCATAATTTTATATGTTCTTTTACATCCTGCGCGCCTTGCCTGCTGTACCACAAGAGCACCTCTTGGGGCACTGTTTTCATGCTTGTATGCATCCTCTTCCTGAAATTGATCACTTCGGGAAAGGGACTCCTTTTTCCTCCTACCATCAACGGTTCCAGAAAACTCTTGCTCCGAGACGTCGTTTTCCTTTCACAATTCTTGCAGCATCCGCGCGTTTTTTTTCTCACCTCATCGCCTCATCTTGTCATATCACCCCTTTTTTTAATTTTTTGTTTTGTGTCGGGTTTTGTCGTACCAGTACGTCCCTACCCTAATGTTGTAAATATAAAATCATAAGCACAAGTCTGTATAATAACCATTGGTTTCAGACCTTTGCCGCGGGCTCGCTACTATGGTCACAGCACCATATTGTAAGAATGTCGCGACGATTTCTGTTATAATAGGAAATCCTCCCGTTTTTTCTTTCTTTCTTTTCCCTCTTCACCCCATCCTACACATTCATAGTAATGTTGTATATTGGGAATCGTTTCGAATACACCCAATGTACTCACCTATCAGGTCACATTCGCTGGATTCGAGACAATTCAAGAGCAACCTTGTTGCTATTTGTGGTTTTTTCTTCTTTTTCCAAAAAATTAGAATGGCGCTCAACCCAATTGCTCTTATTTTTCTAGAATCATATTTTGTCGGATTCGGAAAATTTTTTTTTTTGTTGTTATAAAAGTGACAATATGTTTTGTCCCTTCATTAACTTTGTTCCTTGTACATATACAACTTCATTATGAGGTACATATTTTATCATGACATCAGTTTCTTTTGTCCTTTATTGTACCATTATTCTAGTTTGAAGTTTAAAATCTTGGCCAGATCTTCAATAAAATTTGTGTTTATCGCCTTTTGGCAAGTCTTGTAACGTATGCTAATATGAAATTATTAAGCTACAGCAGTGCCGTATTAATTACATCATTGCAAAAACCGCCGTCTGTATTGAATGGGGACCCACTTTTTCGAACGTAATTGGGCTACTGTCTTTCAATACTGGGCAAATTTGTTGTAAATCGTTCATTCCTGTCACGTGAGACGTGAAAACGTGACAATATCTACCATCATAGGAGAGATCCTCAAAACATCCGCCATGATACGAGAAGCTCGTTATAATTACTTTATACTCATAACTAAATGTTACTAAGTTGGTCGTGTGTCCTTTGGCATGAGAACCGCTTAACCCGCCGTCTGTATTGAATGGGGACCCACATTTTCGAACGTAATTGGGCTACTGTCTTTCAATACTGGGCAAAATTTGTTGTAAATCGTTCATTCCTGTACATGAGACGTGAAGACGTTACAATACTCACCATGAATCGTGCGAACGAAATAATATCTACCCCATGTTTTTGTGACCTACCAAGCGTAGATCACACGCCTTTTATTTTCTGTTATCAGAAAATTATTGCTTTTGCAGCAGAGTACTCATTAACATGCCCGTGGACTTCCTGTCACAAGAACCCAGGAACTATCCACTATCTCAAAAGGACTAATCATACGCTTCACTCATGATTATGGGGCATCGTGTCGTAGGAGTTAAGTTGATGGACACAAAAACACCTAACTCGTTGTCTGGGGGACGAACAAGAAAACCCCCAGGTTTGTGAGATTTGAGCAAGGGTCTGTCATTTCTCGCAAACAAGTAGGAGAATAAAACGACCTTCTAATCTTCTGCCCAATACACGTAGTGGATTAGACTCTTTTTGTCAGTGTATCCCTTTTGTCCCACTCTACCAAATTGTATTGTAATGTGCCAGGAAAGTTGCTGTAGACCTTGTTTCACCTTTCACTCAGAGGTCGAATTTCGGAAATAGCCGAGTCCTCAGCAGTTTTCTTCGTTCAAATGTTCCCAATTGTCACTCTTTCCTTTCCTCGAAATTATCCGTGAATGGGGATATATGCGTTACGCACTTGGCGTTTCGTTTGTCAAATGGGACAACCTTCATTCACGGATCTTTTCAACTTCCTACTCCTTTCCCACTTTTCATAACTTATTTGTACTCAATGTTTTGTTCTTCGAAAGTAGAAAAAATGCTACCGTATAGACGTGAGCATAGGTCATGGAAGACCAACTTCTTTCGAAAAGGGGCATTTTGTCATACGTACAAACCCTTACCTACGTGTTCTTGGAAATGTATTTAGTTTTAAAAAAAACTAAATGGGTTAAACAGAACCTTCCTTGAATACGTACCTTTGTAATATGTATAAGTCTGTAGTTACACTTAGTTAACTCTCTCTCCGTCTCTCTCTCTCTCTACACGTCAAACTAATCAAATCTTTCTCAATATGCACACCTTGTTTCTCTCCAAACCTTTTCATCATTGGTCTACCAGGCAGGTAAACTTCAAGAATTTTGTTCTAATAATAATTTTTTCGCCGGATTAATAAGAAGACCAGCAGCTCTTCACCCTATCTACACCTGCGCCTCTCTTCATGCTGCCTTCACTACCGTCACGGAGGTCCCATGCCTTCAAACCCTACGTACCAAAAGCACCCGACCACACCTAACATAACCAAGTGTGAGTCGTGCGTGTAGTTGCGAATTGTATCATCACCAAACCATCACTCAAACAAACCCGAGCACGTCAGCTCTAAGTTGGTTCATGTTCCTGTTGCCATTGTACAAATGTTCCTGCGGCACCTTGCAAATGTTCCTGTTGCCATTGTACAAATGTTCCTGCGGCATCTCGCAAATGTTCCTGTTGCCATTGTACAAATGTTCCTGCGGCATCTCGCAAATGTTCCTGTTGCCATTGTACAAATGTTCCTGCTGCATCTTGCAAATGTTCCAGCTGCACCTTGCAAATTGCTCTGTTGCCATCATGCCAATGCTCCTGTGCCCTTGCGCAAATAACAATACCAACAATTGTTCATCCAACAATCCCACTGTATACAAACCAGTGTACCAACCACCATCACAACAACGGCTGTCATGCACACAAACCACCTCCTCTATAAAGGACCAACCACCAATTACAATTCCACTCTCCAGTACCTCAATGACGTCATACTGGCCCACCCACAGGATCCGGAAGCAGCTACCTTTTTGACCTCTGTGACAGGTAGAACCCTCTCCACCACCAAGAAGCCTCATCCTGCGTTCTCTTCTTCGTGTTTTCTTTAAGGCCCTAGTGTTCCTTGAGTGTAATCTCAAACGGGCCAGGTTACTGTGACAAAGTAACCGTGTAACTTCAGTGCAACGTCCCAACACCCCAAACATCCTACGCAAACCACGCTACGCAAACATAGCTCACAGACCAATGATACAATTAGAGTCATTTTTTTTCTATCACTGCATAACCCTTGTACCTTTCTCCAACAGGTCCTTGTTTATATTTATGTATGTCACTGCTCTTTCTTGTTCATTCATGTATAATTCCTTGTTCACCATGCTTTTTTCTCTTTTGTTTTTGTTTCTACTATTTTGTAGCTAGCAACCTTTTTCTCTCTCTCTCTCCTTTTTTCTCTTAAATTTTTTTTTTTTTTGTTTTGTTTTGGCACAAGTGCTAGAAGGGTAAGAGGATTTCTTAGCCCTACTGCTCCATTACCACGTCGCTTTTTTTGCGGCGAGGGGGGAAGTGTTACGTAACAGAATCGGCTCCCGAGCGGAAGGTTAAGTGAATCGTCCCCACTACACGTGCCTACCGTTTCCTCTCCCCGCACCGCGCGACCACCCCGCGTCAGGCGCCAAGCGCCGGGCGGCCCGCCGGCCGCCATTCCTTCGCTAGCTCTCGGCCAAGCAACTGTGCTACGCGCGATTTGCGCTGTTTGTGCTCCACGATATTAACTCCGCGATGTATTGTTTGAAATTGTGTTGTGAAGGGAATCCAGAAAAGATGGCAGACCACGCATCTAGCTATGTGAGTACCAACTCGCTTCCTCCCCCCCACCGTGTGCTTTGAACCGTTTGTAACTTCATTTAAACGCATAGAGAGAGGGAGAAATCCTCGTTAGGTCAGTAGGGTAGTTTAACTTGTGTTTTGTGCCGACACTGGCCGTATGTGTATCACCCTGTTCTGTTTATTGAATAAACCCTTTAAATGCAAATACTGTGTACTGATTGAAGAGGGAGTCCCGGGGATTTTGAGGAGAGGAGGGGAAGGAAGAATTGACCAAGCGAACCACTGGCACTCGCCCTGTTTTTTAGGAGGAATCATGTTCGAGCCGGTTTGAGCTAACCGACGGCTGTTATTGTGTGTGTTTTACAGGAATAGGGCTTGGGGTAGGCCACAGCAGCAGCGCCCCCAGCAAGACATAAAAACTTATTATAGTGCTATATTGTCAATGAAATAACCTGTATATTACCGTTTATCTCATATTTGTAAGATTTATGAAAAAAATATTTAAAAAAATCGTAAAGTTTTGCGCGAATCCTGGATGTTTTTTACTTGAAACTGCCGTGAGGGATACTTATTCGGGTCAACATGGAATATTTTCGGTTTCTGTATATTGTCTGTGGTATACTTGATAATTAAAGGTGCATAATTATGGAAAAATGACTTAATTTTATCCGTAAACAGCTGTTTAAAAATTCGACGGGAAAAAATATTTTAAAAATTGATTTTTAACATTGTTCTAAAATAGTCTACGATGTTCGGATTTGCGACATCCATGGTCATAATAGATAAAGCATTTCAATAGCTTCGTGTTAAAATAAACGGCTGGCCCAGGAAATGTTTTAAATAATTACAATAAATGTTTTACGAACGGTAGGAAAATGTGGTCCATTTTTGGAACGAAATCAATCGCAGAAAAATAAAAGTGGTCCATTTTTCGGAGGAGGGGAGTGAAGTGGGGATAGGGAAGGTGGAGGAGGCGGAGTGGGAACCTCCCCTAATATTATGCGAGCAAAGCCGGGGGCAAAAGCTAGTATTGTTTTAGTAACATTAAATTGGGCTTTAAAAACGTTATCTCTAGTTCTGAGCATAATTTTTCAAATTGCCTTTTGTGCTGTGAGAACTGGTTGCATAGTGGAATCGTTTGAACTTAGTTTATCATTAATCTTCGTCAAATAATACTGTATTTTATTTGAATCCCAATGCAAATTTTCGGTACGAATACCAAAGTTTGT
The DNA here is from genome assembly GCA_917880885.1 of Limnephilus marmoratus. NCBI lineage: Eukaryota > Metazoa > Arthropoda > Insecta > Trichoptera > Limnephilidae > Limnephilus > Limnephilus marmoratus. Next base: position 17,131,290 of record OU862921.1, on the reverse strand, counting down.
GTTCATCTGCCGAATGATTCGGTAAGGTTCCAGTACCTAATTACTTGGTGTCGAGCAATTCGCAATACACGAAAACTTGAATTTCAATTAACATCGACATGGAGGAATATTGATTGCCGATACGTAGAACTCATCGTACACATCAAACTAATAGTTTTATACCGAGATTGTAATATTAATTGATATTATGATGACCTTCATGGCCCAGTAGTAAAAGTTACCGATATATTAGATATATTATCTCAAACACTTGAAGTTCAAAAAAATATGAGATGTTTTTAAAGATAATCTTTATTGAGATGCCGAGTTGAAAAGGTAATTATATGAAATTGCCTCGATGGAAAAAGTCGCTAAGTATGCGAAAAAACACATCTAATAGTTGTCGAGATACTTTTACTATATTTTAAGGCATAGATTAATGTGAATTCATAAAATCTCTTTCTATTAATCTTTAAAAGGAATGGGTTTACATTGTGAATATACCCCAAGTGGTACGCTATGTATGGTGACTTTACCCTGGTCTTGGCGGCCGATGCGTCTGCTCACCTCTGCATGGCGGGTCGAGAGAGACTGGTTGAGGATGGCCTTTTGATTCTCTCCTGCCGGATACTCTCGACCCACCGCCTCGAACTGCAGTTTGAGGAATGGATTCATACGTCCGCCACTCCTGGATACATTGACCCCCAGATTCTTATCCACCCCACCCTTCACAGAACTAGAATAGAACCCACCCCTCAATTTTTTTTCCTTCCCAAAGCTTATTCTCCTTCCTTTCCTTAAAACCCTCCACACAGCTCCCATCCCATAATATAACACATAAACACGTAATAAACAGTACTATTACGTTTTCGTTATTTGTTTTTGGGGTTTATGCCGTGTTGTGCTACCTCATTCTTTAGCCAATATTTCGGAAAACGTTTACCGTAAGATCCCATCCCATAATATAACACAAACACATAATAAACAATACTATTACATTTTCGTTATTTGTTTTTGGGGTGTTATGCCTTTTGCGCTACCTCCTTCTTTAGCCAACGTTTCGGACTTTGCAGCGTCCATCACCAGAGCAGATCCGGTAGATGTGTGACAAAACTATTATAATACACACATCAATATATTCGACCGTACCTCTCAATATTTGCCGTTCTTTTAATTTTCAATACCGCCTTCATTTTATTTTGTATTTTATTTATTCCACCTTAAATTTATATTTTAACTAGCAGACCCGGCCACACGTTGCTGTGGCTAACGAAACACAACGCCATTACCAAACCTTTATAAAATCCACACCACCCGCTTGCCAGCTGCCCGCTGCCCGCTGTCTGAATTGAATATTTGAATTTCTCGACTTTTCTCTACTACAATAAGCTTGTTTTTATACATATAAACCTTCCTCTTGAATCACTCTATATTGGTGAAAACCGCATGAATATCCGTTGCGTAGTTTAAAAGATCTATGCGCACATACATTACATTATCAAATAAAATAATTCAATTCAAATACCTACTTACTCTAGGACATCTATTTTCCAATTTCTTCCGTAGAACGAATTTCAAAAGTGAATATAGTACGGACCGCCAGCCATTTTAAATCGCACAAAAATATGTTTTCTTTGAATTTCTCGGCTTTTCTCTAATATAATTTACATGTATTATACATATAAACATTCCTCTTCAATCATTCTATCTATTGGTGAAAACCGTATGAAAATGCGTTGCGTAGTTTAAAAGATTAATGCGCACATACATTTTGAGTGACTTCATTTTATACTATGTAATGATGATGATATGTAAAATGTAATATTTCATATTTTGAAAATTGTAAAATAATGGGCCTCAGCACCGGTAAAGGTTTGGTGTGGTGCGGTGAGGTGCGTGAGGTGGGGTGCGGTGAGGCCCACAGTTTTAAATAATGGTTGAGGCTCGCATTTTATAATTATAAAGCTTACTTTATCAATGAAGAAATAAATAAAACAAAACGTTAAAAAAATTAAGCAAAACACTTTGGCGCTAAAATCGAGCACTTCATTTGCCAAGCGATAATTATGCATTTTCCCTATTTCATGAAGCAAGATGTACTCATATATTAGATCCTTACATATGAAATTGGCGTTTTGCTGTACTGGCAACTTTGATCTCAAATATCTTCTCTTTGGTTAGGAATTCCAAATTCAAATTTATACAGCCATTTACTCATGTTTTTGTGTTTCGAAAATTATTTATAGTTTTTATTCTTTGCGTCACTTAGTTTACAAAATGGAAAACTTGAAATATCGCGTTATTTACGAGTACGACCAGTTCCACCGTGACACCAGTGCTGCAGAAACGGCTCGAAGGATTAATGATGTGTATGGCGACGGTGTCGCAAAAGAAAACAAAGTGCATTTTTGTGTCCAACGTTTTCGTTCTGGAAATTTCAACCTGCAGAACAAGCCCCGTGGACGGCCGGAGACCAAAGTTGATAATGAAGAATTGAAGGCTGTTGTGGAAGCGGATCCATCCAAACTGTTTTAATCCACTTGAAGCAAATTGGGAAGGTGAAAAAGCTTGAAAGATGGGTACCTCACGAATTAAGTTAAGTAAATCAACAAACGCGCGTTAGAACGCTAGACCACACACTGCACAACAGACGGCTACCAAATTAGAGGAGCTTCAATTGGAATGTCTAAGACATCCACCGTACTCTCCGAACCTTGCCCCAACAGATTACAATTTTTTTAGAAATTTGGATAACTTCTTGCAAGGTAAAAAAATCAACTCCGATGGGGCAGTCCAAACCGCCTTTAAAGATTTTATTGATTCCCGTCCGAAGGGTTTTTTTAGTAAAGGGATCGATGAACTACCTATGAGATGGCAAAAGTGCAAAGATGGCAATGGTACATACTTTGATTAAATAAATATATTATATTAAAAAAAAACGACTTTATGTTCCTCCCACACAAAACGCCAATTTCATATGTTAGGACCTAATAATGTACGCCAAGATAGAGTTTTTTGATGTTTCAACTTCTCTGCCTACTTTGGCTAAGCAATGCACGATTTTCAATTAGTTGAAAAGTTCTGAAAAAATTTTGTGCAAAATCAAAAACAAAACAAAAATTTATTATTCCTTCTGTTAAGGAAATAATGTTACTCATTAAATGTTTTGTTATAGAATTTTTGGACATCCAATGTGATTTTATGTTTTAACAATATCAGTTAATTTTATGACTGAAGGAAATTGTCAAGAGTAAAATAATATTTCCTCCGGCGACCTTTGTCTAAGCCTTCACATTTCCTAATTGGGTGAGACATGATTGAATCTATTCTATTTCCAGGAATTATAATGCTACAATGTATTAAAATTTACTAGGTTGACCTTTGCACCATGAAATACGACAACAAAGTTAGTTATTTTTCATTAAAATTACTTGCATCTAAGGTCAACTGAATATTGGAATTTATTTTGCGAAGTTATAGGAGCCCAAGGGGGTGACAAGAACTTGTTAGAAATATCGAAGAAACATATTTTAATTTTAAAATATTATAAATTAACGCAGTAAAAAATCACGTCGTATTATGGAGTGACAATAGCATGTTAATTTAATAAGACAGGCTCTTGAAAAACCACGAAATGTGACCTTACTTGTCAAGAAAAACCCCAACGCAATTTAGGCAAAAAATAAAACAAATTGTAAGTAACTACTTTATCGCGTGTCTTAATTATTGCCTCTTCAGTTCCAATTTTGAAAATGTTGTTAATTTATCGATTATTTGAATAGGATATTTTCACTGCTTTTCAAAAATCACGATAATAAATGTAGTTTTATTTTATTTTTATTTTGCCTTGTACAAAGTCATTTAATAGATGTCGAAAATTGAAATAAAATTTATCCAAAACACTATCCAGATCACGTTTAGTTCGGGAAAATAATCATGCATAAAAATAGCTAAGATTATGTCGATAATGTAGGTAGTTATATAGTCGAATTAGATCATGGTTAGAGCAGAGCCCCAGTAATATTTTTCGATTAAGGAGACGGGAATGGGTACCGCAGTCCCGGGAACCATTTATTGGATTACCAACAGCTCTGCCATAGGTCACGTCGAGTGGTTCGCTACGTTTGGTGACTTAGCAAGGATATCATGGCATGGTGTTTGTCCGGATCTTGGTGGTGGATGCGTCTGGCCACCAACAACGAATAGGCCGAATCGGGAGGGACTGGTTGAAGCAGACATTTTAATCTCTCCAGCAGGACTATCTCGGAACATCGCCTTACCATAGTGGACCTCATACCTTTCCCAGAATTTCCGCTCCTTCCTCTCCTTAAAATACCATCCATGCAGCATCCCTAAAGATGACATAAGTCCTAAGGGGATTTTTTTCCCTCAGGACCTCCCGTGTGGAACTAATATAAACAAAAAAAGACTAAGGTCATGAGTTCAATCCTAGATGCGACCGACTCATTTTCTGCTTTTTTTTTGTTTCAAATTTTCATTTTAGAGTCGCTTATATTGTATTCAATTATTAAATATTACAAATTGAGATTTTACTCATTAAGTTATTTCAAAAAAATAATAAAAAAAAAATGTATAATTTAAAATAAAACAATAACTTTGTTAACACCACTTTTATTTTTTATACTTAATGCCGACCGGGTTTCACTACAACCGTAGCTTCTTAGTATAATAATGCCCTAAAGAAGCTAAAGTCGTGTATACAAAGTTATTGTTCAGTATCTGCTTCATATGATCAAATATTTTTTTTATGTTTCAGAATGTGTATCTAAAAAGCTTCCGGCTTTTGGACACAGATGGCGGTGACAAGAACTGTCAGTAGATTCCGCTAGATGGCAGGTAGCTTAGTACCTAAATAATAATGAGCTGAACTAAACTGAACTCCAAATAAACAAATATTATACATTTTTGATCTCCGAATGAAACATCAAACATCTTATACAAACTAATGTCTTCATGGACCTTGGTTACCTATATTTTGGCATGATGGTAAATTTATTTTAGACCTGATGAAAAATATAATAGGTACGTTAAGTAACTTATCTTTAAAACAACATCTTCATGTGGCAATTTGCTACAGAAATATAACCTGCTTACATTGTATTCTTGTTTAAAATATGTACATGTAAATCTGAGTTTTTCATTTTTCTGTTATAAAATGAAATTTTTTAAAATTCAGTAGTTTTGTAGGAACCCACAATCATTTTTTAATTATATGTATTTCCTGTTTGTATTTCATGTTTTTAATAAAATTCTTATCATGTAATTACGAGTTTTATTTTTAAAATAATATTTAAGGCTAATGTTTTGGGTGGTACTGAGTAGGACCCAAAAGAAAATTATATTGTTTATGGTTGCGCCTTTTTTTGTTGTTGCTTACTCTATTTTCGTCTATGGTGTGTGACGTCACAAATCCCCGTAAAAAAAATCGAAAAATTATTATTATTTTTTTTTTTTATAATTTTATTTATCTTAAAAAATGGAACATGTTACACTGTTACTTTTCCTCCATTATAAGCATTTTCTTGTGGATGGAGGAGCTTGTGGATATATTTTAAATATGTACAATTTATACAATCAGGTGTTTCACATAATATATACACTACACAGATTCACAGTTAATATACATACACCGTTAAAACACAGTTTAATCATATCGCAATCAAGATCCTTTAACTAAAAGATAAAATCATCCACATGTATTCAGTAATAAGTAAAATAGGTATAATTTTTAGTGTGACATTCATGTGGTGATGAGGAAAGCAGCAATTTTCCCATTGGTGATTTCTCTAAAATGTTTTTTGATGGAGTTCAACAATAATTGTACTTTGTCATTAATGCTTCTGATTTCTACTGGAAGGTTATTAGAGAAGTATTTTCCTTGGTGTGTATAATGGTGTTAGGCAAAAGACGTGTTTAGTTTGGGGCATACAAATACATGTGTAAGTCTTGTACAATTTTCAGTTATGAATGAGAATTTATCTTTTTCTTTTATAATTTGTATGATTGAATTTTTCTCAAATAAGTTTTTAAATGTTGGAACTTTGAATTTTTCGAATATTAATAAAAATAACAATAATAACAATATTCGAATATTGCATTTTGATGGAGAAATAGTGACCAAATTTTTCTCGAACAAAAGCCCGAAGTTATCGATCTAGTGGGTGGTTTGGTATATTTATGTCTAGGGGTAAGGCTCTTGACTGGCAATCCGAAGGTTGCGGGATCGAATTCCGACGTGGGCAAATAAATTTAATTGGATTAATTTGTGTTATTCCATAATTAATTCATTTAAAATAATGTATATTATATTTGCGTCACGTTCCAGAGTGGAAGATACTCTCAGTATCATAAGACCACCAATAAGTATTGAAACGTTGCTTGAAATGGTTTTCGCCATGTTTGGTGACCAGATCTGAATAGTCAGGTACTTTCCCACCTTCCTCTTCCCCATCTCCTTCTCCTCTTACTCTCTATAGCTTAACAACGTACCCCAATTGAAGAAGTTAGCTGTTGTTAGGTATTCACATAAAAAAGAAGCTTAGTGAACAGAATTTTCAAACGTTTTCCTTCTCCCACTAATTTCAGTAAAACAATATTTCCTAAAATACGGATCATAAATTTTCACTGGTTGAGGGCAATAAGAACTCATTTGGATATCATTAGAACAAACCCTTGACTGACGTGACTCTATCTTAACAACCGGATTGCAATATTTAGAGAACAGGCGTCAGGAAGGAATACTATCCTTGATCTACCGATATTACAATGGAAGATGCTTCAAGGAACGATTAAATTGTTCCTTGCAAATTTTGCCGGCCTCTATGTTTTCTCCCTCCTACATCACGGGTCTCTTCAAGTCCCTTTGTTCACTCCTTCCTCTCCTCAAAAAGCCCCTCCTTCCCTAAAGATGAAACAGGCCCTGAGAGAAATTATTTTCCTCAGTGCCTTCCGTGTGGAAATAAAATATATTTAATATATTTGGGAGGCGGGAATGGGTACCGCCGCCCCGGGAACCTTTATTGGATAACCAACACCTCTGCCATAGGTCACCCCAAGTGGTTCGCTACGTTTGGTGATTTAGCAGGGGTGCCCGGGTTCATGGGGTGAGGTTTGTCTAGGTCTTGGAGGCGGATGACCAAGACACACTGAACCCCAGATTCTTACCCACCCCTTAAACCCTTTTCCTTCCCAGAACTCTCCTCTCCTTCCTTTCCTTAAAAAACCCTCCACACAGCATCCCCAAAGATGACATAGGCCCTGAGGGAAATTGTTTTCCTCAGGGCCTCCTGTGTGGAGCTCATGTAAAAAAAAAAAAAAAAAATATGATATTAGAAATATCGAAATAATATAACATGTTTATTCTAATATTTATTTTTTATAAAATAAGGAAATGTCTCTTGCACTTTGTATAAAACCCTCAATCACCCAGCCTCTTTGAGACCCAGTGCCTTAATTTACAAGGAAACTCGCAGACTTATTACGAAGCCTTGGCAGGGTAACATTTACAGAAAGAGCCTTGTTGGGTTGTCGTTATAGAGGGAACTACATCGAGAAGCCCCTATTTGTCAACCCCAACCAACTAGGATGCTCTAAGGGTGAACACGGAATAAATTGATCGAATAAAGATCACAGTGATAATGGAGCACCATCTATTCTTGTACCCGCTGGGTTGAAAAGATGCTGTCCAATTATTGTCCGACACGTGTAAAGAAAAACACACTTCTTTTTTATTTGCTTTTTAGTAGAGATCATTTGTTATTCAGTGTTTTTCCACGTGTTTACAGGTTTGTAAATACACGGAGAACATTTGAATTCATCGTAAGGATGAAATTGGTGCAACACTTTGTATTGCAATACTGCACGTGTTTGTCTAAACTTCCAGGCAAAATTCATGGATGCAAGCACAACAGTGTTTGCGGATCGCGTTACCCAGAAGACAGCATTAAATTGATAATATGTAGAACAAATACGCTTTCTGGAGTATGTTTCCATTTTGTTTATAATGTGGTATAAATTACACAGACAAAACTTGCCATAACAATATAACATGGCGCTCCTAGTTTTGGAAGTGTCCATTCTTACATACGAATTTTAAAATACACATTAATAATAAAAAAAATTGTTAAATACAGACTCGAGTGTAGGCGAGGTTATTTATTAATAAAGCGCGTATTGGCGATATGGATATTTATTATAATAATGGCTATGAATACGTCCTATCTAATGTGTTGGCGGTTGGAAAAAGAGAGTGAGGAGAGGCCTGCATCTCCTTTTATATGCGGGATCACCTGTCTCGCTCTTGTATGGCCGGAAACAGGTGTGCCACCCTAAAACCTCTCTCACATCCTCCCCTACTTAAACGGGAGAATCCTGGCTACATAAGTGATACCTATAGCTACATATTTCATACAATATATTTTATATTTCATATTTCACATTTAAAATTAACACATTACATTTAAAATTAACAAAACATTTGTTTTTGTTCTTTCTGTTTCCCTTCTGTCCATTTCTGTCCATTTCGACTGCGAAGTGCTGTCACCTGGGCCGAAGCCTTCCTTGCCATGGGTTAGACCTGAAACATGGAGAAACAGAATTAGAGACACTTCTATTACGTAACATACCGGAGAGATCTAATTCGTCCGTCGACAATTCCAACGTGTCAGACGCGAATTCCTGGTTATCTTCCTCCTGCCATGAAACATGTAATTCCTTTAGCTGGTCTAAATGTCTTTTCCACACCATATTAGACTTGTTAATTTTTATGAAATATATTTTACTACCTTTTTTATCCACAATAACCCCAGGGACCCATAACCTATTACCCTGAGATCTGAAATCTCTAGTCATTACTTTCTGACCTATATTAAAACCTGATTTAACTCTACCCTTATACTGTCTTTTCTGATTGTTTTGGCTCTGAGTAACCTTTTTTATTACTTTGTTTCGTCGAGTAGAACCTGAACTACCCGTTCTATCCTCAATTTTCCTTGGAATCAGAGAGTCAAATACTGTTCTAATTTTTCTACCCATTAATAATACAGATGGCTCACATCCTGTTGTTGCGTGAACTGTATTCCTATAGTCTGCTAAAAAGTTACCTAACTTTTCTTTATAATCTGAAGGAAATCCATTATGTTTACAAATTTTTTTAAGGAAATTTTTACAAGTCTTTACTGTAGCTTCAGCTTGCCCGTTGCTACTAGGGTGATTGACTGGACTAGTGATATGTTCTATCCCATTTTTCTTACAAAAATTTTCAAAATCCTCAGAACAAAAACACGTACCATTATCACTAACTAAAGTTGCAGGAAAACCAAATTGCGAAAATAATCTATGAAGTATTTCGATATTTTCTTTTGAAGACAGACTGTTTACTTCCAGACACTCAATCCACTTTGAAGAAGAGTCTACCACCACTAAAAAATTTTTGTTATACAAACTACCATGATCAATATGTACCCTGAACCATACTTCAGGTTCATATGGCCACACTGCTAAAGAACTCTTTTGTGATTCTGGTTTAATTTCTAAACAATCTCTACAATTTTCCGTTATTTTCTCCAAATCTTGATTAATTTTTGGCCACCAGACAAAGCTTTTTGCAATACCTTTAGTCTTAAAAACCCCTAAATGAGATCTATGTAACATCTTTAAAACCTCTTGTCTTAAAGACTCAGGTACAACAACCCTATGTTGATATAAAACACACCCATTTATCAAAGACAATTCTAACCTTTTTTCCCAAAAAATTCTAATAAAGTTACCACTTTGTGCCTTTTTTACTGATGCTGGCCAACCTTCGATAAGAAAATTTTTTACTTGACCTAACACATCATCCTTTTCGGTTTCGCTTTTTATCACGTCTAAAGACAAATTAAACCCATTATTCTCGAAATAATTAATGTAATCAGACTCTATCTCATCTTCACAGCTAACCTTTTCAATCGGACACCTGCTCAGAAAGTCTGAACAATTATTTTTCGATTTTACATATTCAATTTTAAAATTAAACGAACCTAACATAATAGCATATCTCTGTAACCTTGACGCGGCAATCTTAGGTACTTCTTTATTTTCACCTAAAATTCTCACTAACGGCTGATTATCCACAGCTAAAATAAATTCTCTGCCGTACAAATATTGATAAAACTTTTTAATTCCAAAAATAATTGCTGTTGCTTCAATATCTAGAATAGAATAATTCTTTTCCGCTTTAGTTAAAGTTCTGCTTGCGAACCCAATCGGTCTTTCTACGCCATTTTGAAACCTATGAAGTAATGTTGCTGCTACCCCATTAAAACTACCATCTGTGACAAGTTTCACAGGTATATTTTCGTCAAAATGCGTTAAAATCCTATCCGAAGTTAATATTCTTTTAATTATCGCAAAACTATTTTCTTGTTCCGTACCCCATTGAAACTTAACATCTTTTTTAAGTAATTCGTATAATGGTGACAATATATTTGCCATATTTGGAATAAAATTACGATAATAACTAATCATACCTAATAAACTTCTTAAATTATTTAAATCACTAGGTGCTGGTGCATTTAAAATGGCTTCTTTATTCCGTTCACACGGTTGAATCCCTTGTTCACTTATTTTATAACCTAAAAACTCAATAACTTTTAAATTGAATTCACACTTGTCACTATTCACTGTTAGATTACAATGTTTCAACCTTTCTAACACGACACATACGTTTTTCTCTAAATCGTCTTCGTCTTCCCCTATCACGATAATATCATCCAAATAAAACGTCATGTTCTGTAATCCTGACAAACAATTTGCCATTGCCTTTGCAAATATAGCTGGCGCGGGAGATAACCCGTACACTAACCGCTTATACTGAAACAATCCTAAATGGGTATTGATTGTTGTAAAACGCCTACACTCCTTTTTTAAAACAAATTGACTATACGCCGATTTAAGATCGATTTTTGCAAAAACTTTCCCACCATTTACTTTCGTTAATAGCTCCTCTATCCTAGGTAATGGATATTTGTCAACTAATAACTGATTATTCACTGTCGATTTATAATCACCACATAATCTAATACTACCGTTTTTCTTAATTACTGGAACAATTGGACTTGCAAACTTACTAAACTGGACTTGTTCTATAATACCGTCTGACAGTAAACTATCTAACTCCCTTTCGACTTTTTCTTTCAAAGCGAACGGCATAACTCTGTGATTACGAAATATCGGAATAGCGGTCTCTTTTAAAGTTAAATTCACTTCGTACTTATTAAATTTTCCTAGTTTATCCGTAAAAACTTCCGGGAATTTTTTTACTAATCGCTGCTTCAAAGTATTCTGTTTTATACTGTTTACGATTCCGTTAATCCCGACGTTAAAAAGATTCATAAAATCACGCCCCACTATCGATAACGAAGCACTTGTGACAACAACAAATTTCAAATTGTGACACTGACCGTTAAATTCCACTTGTGGCGTAATTGTACCTACCACTTTCACGAGCGTATTGTCAAAACCCCGTAGACTAATGTCTTCGTGCACTAGCTTGATTCTACTGAATTTACTGAAATAACACTCCTTGGAAATTACGCAACAAGATGCTCCAGAATCTACCATGAATTTACTCTTGATCCCGTCTAGTGAAACTTCAATAAAAAATGGTTCGACACTATTAACTTCACCCAACTTTGTGTCCGACAACAAAGTATTCACACTCTTACGTGTTGAGGAACGCTTGCACTGTTTTGCGAGATGACCCTTCGTACTGCAAATTTTACATAAATAATTTTTATATCTACATTCCGTCGCGATGTGATTATTGTGACCACAAACGGTACAATTTTGTTTCACAGCGTTCGCTGGCGACTGTGACCGTGCCCTGTTGCTATGCCCGAAACGCTTCACGTCTCTGTCTTTCACACGCGAATTATTAAAAGAGAGTCGACCGGCCTTGAGCTGTACATTAGCGTAAACCGTATTATCAACTCGGGACTGCGCTTGCGTTGAAGCTACGAGGTCAATGCACTCGGCGACTTGTAAACATTTTTCGAACGAGTGTAATTCACCCTCGAGAAATAATTTTTCCCTTACCTTTCCTGGTTTACAACCCAAAACAAAGAAATCCCTTAAATTTACTGATAAACTATTCCCAAATTTGCAATTAGTAGAAAGAGACTTTAACCGCACTGCAAACTCACGGATTGATTCGTCATTTCTTTGTTTAGCACTGTAAAACTTAGATCTCTCTTCAAAAAAACATTTCGTTGAACAACAATACTCATCAAGTTTAGATATCAAATCTTCTAACTTAATATCTGTTACCTTTTTAGGAATGCACAAATTAACCAATAAGGAAAAACAATCATCTTTCAATGCATTCAGGAAAATAGCCCTTTTTTTATCATCCGATGCAAACTTTTCATCATTCACGAGGAGAAATTGTCCGAGGCGGACCTTGAAGTTCTCCCAGTTCCCGTCACGCAAACTGAAGGACTCCAATCCTCGAGACTCCATGTTCCCAATGCCCAGAAGGTACCCAAATAGAGAGAAAGAAAACAGAAAAAACAAAAACTTCCCAATGAGGCTTCTTCTTCTGCCGTCTGCTCCCTGGACCCTGCTCCGGAAACTGCTCCTTGACCCTGTGAATTGATGGCTCCTTCCAGACCCGTAACACAGTAACACCTGGTAACACCGATCCTTTGACCCTCGGTGCTGCTGCCACTTGACGCTCCTGGACCCTCCCGTGCTTCCCCCTTCCGAGAAGCTGGCTGGCTCCAGTGTCTTCTACTTCACTCCTTGCAGTGAAGTTTACTTGGATTCCGGTCCGGCCTTTTTTACCGACCCGAAAATAATATGTTACAACCGCTAATTTTTTGTGCCAAATTTTGCGCGTCGATTCTTTTTACGATTTCGTGAGCTGCCACTGTTATGTGCAGTCTTATCGTATTCCGTAGGCTGCGCCACTGTTAAATACAGACTCGAGTGTAGGCGAGGTTATTTATTAATAAAGCGCGTATTGGCGATATGGATATTTATTATAATAATGGCTATGAATACGTCCTATCTAATGTGTTGGCGGTTGGAAAAAGAGAGTGAGGAGAGGCCTGCATCTCCTTTTATATGCGGGATCACCTGTCTCGCTCTTGTATGGCCGGAAACAGGTGTGCCACCCTAAAACCTCTCTCACAAAAATTATCTTTATTCAATGAAATTTGCAACATTATAACTAAGAAAGTATGTTTTCAGTGTTTACGATGGTTTATAGATTACATTCGTGCAAAAAGTTGAAAAACCGATAATAATATACCTACATATGAACAGGTTAAAGGTAAATTAACGTATACAAATTTATAGTTACATAAATAGTTGAGTTTTCTTATTAAACCCGGCTAGCCTGTGTTAAATCAGTAATTTTGTTATGTATACTTACATAAAAAAAATTATATAACCTACACTTGTATAAAAAAATGGTTGCATTAATATAAAGTTCGAATAATACCAACCAATACATCGGTATCATCAGTAATTTTGGATTTTGGAGAGTGTACCGGTAAATGCCCTATCATCTTTTAATCCAAATTTTTGTGTGATCTTTGAAGTGTTTTTGTGTTAAGAGCGTTTAACCAGCCAGCGGACGAAAATCCACATTTCGTCGAAAGTTCTTCTTCCGATCGTGCAGGGCGGTTACAATGAGAAAGATTAATTATTCTCCGTACCAGCTTTTTAAAAATATAACTCAATATCGAATTAATTTCAATCCAAATTAGCTTTAATTTATACCTTCATCCAAAAATGCTGAAAGGCGTGACGATAAAACTATTAAAATAGTGTACTTTTTGTAGTTATTTTTTGATTATAAGTATTTATCATTTTTCAATAATGTCTAAATTTAAAAAGAATATTAAAAAAATCTGAAATATATTAGTTTGTAAGTGCGCAAATAAATACACAAATGGACCAATTTTCGTCAAGAAACACATGTACGTACATATTTTTTAATGATTTTATTGAAACTAAAATTAAAATTCTAATACATAACTCTGCTAGATAATGTATTGATTTATTTTACTGCATGATTACATTATTTGAAATGGGTGTGGTATAACACAAAAACTTTTTTTTGAAAATTTAACAAATCTGCAAACGACCTATGGAATAACCTTATTATACTAAAAATTAAAAAAAATTCTAAAAATTTATTACATAACTTCACTAGATAAAAGAACAATCTTTCGAAATCCATTTATAATTTTTTGTGGAAAAGAGTCAATACGTCTAAAAACTTTTTTGAAAATGACGTATTTCCGGCTTTCTCTGGTAATGCCCTCTTAAGACAATTTCACATTTTACATTAAGTTTGGAAGAATGTTGTAAAGTCTTGTTGCAAGATATCTGAAGTTTCGTTGACCAAAAGTATTTAGGGAATTTAAAGTTAAAAGTCTTTGTTTTTGTTCCGAATATTAAACTTTTTTCATAGTATTTATATATATTTGTATACAGATAAGTGAGGATTGTTTTTGCATTTATCTGCCAAACGTCAAACACATTCATAATATTAAAGATTAAGTTCGAGTAGGTAATTAGAGGTAGCCTAAGAATTATTTTAATAATAGTTTTTTTGTGTCTTTATTATATTATGGGTGTAGTGCAGATGCAGTGCCACCTCCCTATGTTATGCCATACTCAATAATTGATTGGCAGACTGCAAAATAAATTATTTTTTAATGTAGTATGTCGAGAATGTTTCGTATCTTCTGAAAAAGTACATAGTTTTTCTAATTTTGTTTGCTATTATTTGACGATTATTAGTTACAAAAACATTAGATACACAATACTGACAGATTTGTTTAAATAATTAGGGGGATATAATTACGCATATCCCTTTGTCGACCTCTTACTCCAACACTTAAGTGTACTGAATTTTCTGTTCAATGTTGGGAAAATCTTCCTTCTAACATTAAACAACCTTTTTATACATATTTTATTTTTTGAGGAAAGCCAAAGATAAGGATCACAAATTGACTAATTCCAGTATATTCCACTGTTCCTCAATGTATGTGACAGGCAATTAATCAAAAATTATTCAACCATAAATGGTTTTGTAATATGTTGAATAGGACAAAATCTGCAGTTGAATGGGCGATCTTGGCGAAAGACAACCGACACTTACTTCACCCATACAATACATTTTATTATCATACAGTTTTCCCAAGCAGTTTTAAAAATATATTTCAATGCATCCCAATTAAATGTGATATCTGTAGTATACTTGTGATGTATAGGATTATACGTGTAGTTTCAACATTCTTCATCAGATTTCGTTTGTGTAGATAGTTATATGTTTTTTTTTACATGAGCTCCACACAGGAGGCCCTGAGGAAAATAATTTCCCATAGGGCCTATGTCATCTTTGGGGATGCTGTGTGGAGGTTTATTTTAAGGAAGGGAAGGAGAGGAGAGTTCTGGGAAGGAAAAGGGTTTAAGGGGTGGGTAGGAATCTGGGATTCAGTATGTCATGGTCATCCGCCTCCAAAACTTAGACAATCCTCAACCCATGAACCCGGGCACCCCTGCTAAATCACCAAACGTTGCGAACCGCTTGGGGTGATCTATGGCAAAAGTGTTGGTTATCCAATAAAGGTTCCCGGGGCGGCGGTACCCATTCCCACCTCGCTGAGGGAAATTATGTTCCTCAGGGCCTCCTGTGTGGAGCTCATGTAAAAAAAAAAAATCCTACAACTGAATAAAAAAGTTATCATGTCTTATAATATTAGTATATTAAAATTAATATAAGTGGATAAACAGGTCTTTAAAACACGCGCGATTTTTCGAGTACGACGGCGTAGCCGAGTTCTCGAAATAAAGCAAGTGTTTTAAAGACCAGTTATCCACGAATACTTTACGCTATTTTTTTTTTATTGGTACACTTTGAAAACATAAATATTGATATTATTATTAAAAATTTGAAAATAAGAACTATTAATGAATTCGTGATGTGACATCACAATATCTTGTTGTCATGGAAATGAAAAACACAAACATTAATTTGCAATCTGTCACATAAGATTAATAGTTGACATCACAGTTTTTACTAGTTATTGTGTGTTGTAAAATGAGTTCTAACATTGATAATTTAAATACCAAAGCAGAATGGCGGTTAATACCTGAAAAATCCAAAGACGTTTATAAAAAAGAATATGAAAGGTTCATAACATGGATGGAGGAGCAAAACGTAGTAGATGTAGATGAACGAGTTGTGCTTGCTGTTAGGGTTTTGATTCGATTAATCAAATAATGTAAGTTTTTAGGTCTTCAAAAACTTCAACAAGAAATTCAAGGTAGATACAAAATTAATTTATTGGCAATAATGTACAACAATTCCAATCCAAATAAATTATTAAATCCCCCCAACGGACTGATAATCTAACGTTTCCTTTTAAAGGCAAACTAATGCAGAAAGAGGTAGAAAATAATGAATTCATCCTATTTATAAATTTACAACAGGGTCCATTTGGGAGGGAAGACTATAGCCAACCCTGACATCTATGTGTAAATCCTCGAACCACAACTATGCCTGACCTCTTTGTTAAAAGCGGAGAAACATTTCAACCCTTGCTCAACTAAATATCAACTTTAATTTCTTAACATATACTCCCCCCGAAAAAGGGAACGGAGGTCACTTTTTCTAAAATATCAAAACAAAATAAGGATAAAAAATCAAACACCTAAATATAAACATATGCTAAAATCAATTTGGAAGAAACAAAAAATAATAATAATTTAACTTTAACTAAACCATAAAAAATTCCAAATAAAAACTATCCTATTTCTAAGAACTATTAATAATAATCTAATTATTAATAAACATTATAACTTCATTTAAAAACAAAAATTTCTAATTTTAACAATAAAAAATAAATAAATAGCAATCTTGAGATCTTGACGTGCGAAGCTCCTTGGTCTTCCTTCTAGGTTTGAATGTTCGGATATGGTTCCATCTTGAATCTTGAAGTGTGTAGAAAAATTGATATTTAAATTTGAATTTTAAGCCTCTTGCTGTTTTTGATTTAAATTAAATTTGTAGTTTTGCTTTAAATTAATTATTTAAATCTTGATTTATATCTTGAAACATTGTTTTTTTTTTTTAAAATAACCTTTTTAGAAAATAAATTTTCACTGCCACTTGGTTTTACTTGCGGGAAGTTTATTAGATTTCTGCGTCGAGTTTTTTCTTGTGGAACCTTCAATTATTTTCTTCATCAGTTTTTGTATGAACATCATTTGCGTCGGGTCCGTTGTCTTCTATTGGTAGCAGACATAATTTTGAAATGGCCCTCTGGATTATGCCCTTCGAAGTGATGATGGTCGCCACGCGAACTCGTCCATCAGCGCCAGGATGTACGGCGCTCACCCGTCCCAGCCTCCAGTAGCAAGAAGGGACGTTGTCCTCCTTCAGTATTACCATGTCGCCAGGCTGTAACTGTCCTTGACTCCTGTTAGTCCATTTGTTCCTGGTTTGTAGCTCTGCCAGGTACTCCTTCCGCCACCTCGACCAAAACATTTGAACAATTTGTATTAGTTTTTGGTAATTATTTAATCGATTGAACGTGATATGTTCCAAATTTTGCTCTGGAATCGCTGCCATACTAGTTCCTATGAGAAAGTGACCAGGGGTCAAGGGATTAAGGTCATAAGGGTCATTTGATAAGGGAGTCAGTGGCCTGGAGTTTAAGCAAGATTCAATTTGACATAACACCGTACTAATTTCTTCGTACGTTAATGAAGCGATACTTGTTATTCTTTTTAAGTGATGTTTAACTGATTTTATCCCGGCTTCCCATAGCCCCCCAAAGTTCGGGGCACGAGGCGGTATAAATCTCCACTGAATACCTAATGTGGATAAATATTTATCAATTTTATCATTAGACATATTTAAAAAATTATAAATTTCCTTTAATTCATTATTAGCCGCTTTAAAATTGGTTGCATTGTCTGAGAACATTTTACTTGGTCTACCACGACGCGAGATAAATCGTTTCAAAGCGTTTAAAAAACTTTCTGCGCTCAAAGACAGCACAACTTCTAAGTGCACTGCCTTAGATGCCATGCATACAAATAAGCAAATATATGATTTAACGCTATGGGTTTTTCTGTGAATACCCGATTTTATCAGTATTGGACCGGAATAATCGACTGCCGTATTTTGAAATGCCCGGCATTCAGTTATTCTTTCAGCTGGTAGGTCGGCCATCAACTGCTGTTCTGGTTTGGGATTGCATCTATAACAAATTATACATTTTTTAATTATCCTTTTTACTACATTCTTTCCCTTAATCGGCCAAAATTTCATTCTAATCAACGCCAATAATGACTGCGTTCCCGAGTGTAAGTTCAAGTAATGATAGTGTCTTACAATTAGCTCTGTTATTTTATGATGTGAAGGTAATATAATTGGGTGCTGCTGGTTTTCATCTACCATTTTACCTTTGGAGAGTCTTCCCCCCACTCGAATTAGATCCCTTTCAATAAAAGGATCTAATGATTTTAAAAAACTATTTCTAGGTATATTACTGCCATTATTTAAAGCTCGAATTTCGACGCTGAAACAGTATGATTGCGCCCGAGATATTAATTTATTTACTGAATTTTCCAACTCACTAACTGTTAATTTACCATAGCGGCGCTGCAAAGGGTTTTTACAATTAAACTGAAATCTAATAATGTATGCCGTTACTCTTTGTAATTTGGAAAAACTAGAATATCTATTAAAAATGTCCCAGTCCTGTTTCACTGCAGACAACAGAACCGAGCTTGTCTTGATCTCTGGTGGATCAATACAAAATGTGTCGGCATTCGGCCAGCACGCTGAATCCAGTATCAGCCAAGCTGGACCATGCCACCAAATGCTGGAAATTAACAATTGTGAAACACCGGTTCCTCTGGAGAGCACATCTGCTGCATTGTCTTCCGACCTTACATGTTTCCATTGCTCCGGCTGACTGGTTTCCTGGATTTCCGCCACCCGATTCGCAACGAAAGTGTTCCATCTTGCAGGCTGCTCCCTGACCCAGCACAGTACTATTTGAGAATCGCACCAGTATGTTGTATGTATATCCGGTGTACATATGGCTTCTTTAATATAATTCACTAACTTTGTCAATAATACAGCTCCACATAATTCTAATTTGGGTAGAGACACGCTTTTCAAAGGTGCTACCCGTGACTTGGACATTATCAAATTGGAGTATCTCTTACCCAATTTATCAGTAGATATCAGGTAGACACAGGCCGAATATGCCTTCTCTGAGGCATCACAAAATCCATGTAGCTGTAAATTTACATGATCTTGACATTGAATCTTTCTACCTATTCTTAAATTATTTAATTGAGGCAGTTCACTCATATAAGCTTCCCATGTCTTCAACATGTCATGCGGAATAGGCTCATCCCACTGAACCTTCGTCTGCCACAATTTTTGCATCAACAATTTAGCAACAACAGTGACAGGACCTATTAATCCTAAAGGGTCAAATATGGACGCAATGCTTGATAGCATTTGTCGTTTGCTAACAATTGGATTTTTTATTAACTTCACCGTGTATAAGAAATTATCCTGTTGGTTATTCCATGACAAGCCTAATATTTTGCTGTCATTTGAATCTGTACTAATAATCATATCCGACATGCTTTCTTGCTTTGAACATAATGAGGGCAAATTTGATCGCCATTTTCTCAAGTTCATTCCAGCGGATGCCATGATAGATATTAATTGCTCTTTAATTAATAAACAGCTTTCTTCTGTTTCATCACCAGTAAGCAAATCATCCATGTAAAAATTATTCTTTATAATCTGACTGACCTTGTGATTTGATGACATATTTTCATTTCCCAACTGCTCAAGGCATCTAGTTGCCAAAAATGAAGACGGCCCCAGACCGTAGGTAACGGTGTTAAGTTGATAATGCTGAATTTCCTCCTCCGGGAAATTTTTCCATATTATACGCTGTAGATCCCTGTCTTCGGGTCGCACCAATATCTGTCTGTACATTTTCTCTATGTCTGCTGTTATCACGTACTGGTGCTTTCTGAAACATATCAATTGTGCAGCTAAATCTTTCTGTAAAACAGGTCCTATCATGAGCGCATCGTTTAAGGATATACCAGTGGATGATTTTGCAGAACCGTCAAATACTACTCGAGTCTTCGTGGTAGTGCTTGATTCTTTTATTACTGCATGATGTGGTAAATAATAATAATTTTTTTCATTAGAAGGTGCCTCGCACCGGGTCATATGACCCAAGTCTATGTATTCCTGCATAAATTCTTTATATTTTTTCATCAGGTCAGGATTTGAAGAAAATTTCTTTTGCAAATTGCAAAGTCTCCTTTCTGCCATAGGCAGTGTTTCGCCTAACTGTTTAATACAGGGGCGCTGCGGTAAGCTTACCATAAAACGACCTTCGTCATTTCTTTTATGCGTGTCCTTGAACATTTCCTCGCACGCTCGCTCCTCATGGCTCCGGTGCTTCACCGGCGGGAATTCTTCTAATTTCCAGAAGTTTTCCATTTGTTTATGTAATATATTTAATGATAGGTGACAAGATTTTACTGGCCTTTTTGTTTTTGTTGTGACGATAGGTCCTGACACCAGCCACCCGAATTCCGTTCTCTGCAGTACAGGTCCTGAATCTCCATTT
This sequence comes from Limnephilus marmoratus, assembly GCA_917880885.1. Taxonomy (NCBI): domain Eukaryota; kingdom Metazoa; phylum Arthropoda; class Insecta; order Trichoptera; family Limnephilidae; genus Limnephilus; species Limnephilus marmoratus. The sequence goes on along the minus strand of OU862921.1, from coordinate 17,110,609 downwards.
CGTAGTTGATCTTGTTTCAAAATTTCCCAAAAGATTTCCGCTCCGAGTAGCATATCTATGGAGCCTGTTTCGTAGAAGGTAGGATCCGCTAACTGTAGACCATCAGGTACGCTAGCATCCTTTTTCTGAAAAGAAATTTGCGGCAGATTACTCGTTATTTCCTTCAAAACGAGACATTCTATGTCTCTTTCATAAGGTGAATAGCTTGAAAAAATCCTTAAATTTACACTTTTCTTAATATTCAATATTCTGTTTTGTATTCCGGTAATCGGTATGTTTGCACTTTTGGGTTTTAATTGCAACCTAGCTTCGAATTTCTCTGAGATAAAATTAGACTGCGCTCCGCTATCCAATAATACTCTTGCCTTAATTAAGTTTCCATTATTATTCAACACTTTAATAACGGCCGTAGATAACAAAATAAAATTATTAGATACCTTCGCTGAATGATTGGTAACTAAAACTTCATTATTTGATGTTGATTGTGTATCATTATTCTGAGGAGACTTATTATGAGATGAATTATCTATTTCCTTTTTTAAATGTAACAATGTATTGTGCGAATTATTTTCGCATATTCGACAGTTGTATTTACTTTTACATTCCTTTAGTTTATGACCTAGGCACAAACATTTCAAGCAAGCACCTAAATGACGTATCTTTATAATTCGATCCTTAGCATTTAATATTAAGAATTTTTTACAATTATAAATCCTATGATCGCCTTTGCAAACAATACATTTTATCATTTGCGGCGTTAATGAAATCATAGCTTCCTTTCTGTACTTGACAGGGAATGTTTTATTTTGATTAACCTTTGCTTCAGTAATCCCGGCAAATTCTAAAATCTGGACGCGATCTGATAAATATTTTATAAACTCCTTATATGTAGGTAGGTTATCTTTGGTTGCAAATGTTTCCCAATGATTTCGAGTTTCGCTATCTAGTTTATGTGACAATAAATATATTAAAATAATATCCCAATTTTCGGTGGGTATATTTAAATTATTCAACGATTTTAAATGTAATTCGGATTCATCAATAAGATTCCTTAATGCTGTGGAATTTTCAAATTTTATTTCAGGCAATTTGAATAATGCTTCCACGTGCTTATGTATAATAAATTTTGTATTTTGGTATCGGCTGGTCAACATTTCCCAGGCCGTGTAATAATTGTCTTGGTGATTTGGCAATGATATCAATAATTTAGCCGCGTCACCTTCCAGGCATGATCGCAGATAATACAACTTTTGAATAATTTCTAAGGATGGGTTATTTTCAACCAGAGCTACAAAAGTATCTCTAAAATTTAACCACTTTTCATAGGAGCCGTCGAATTTAGGCAACTCTAAAATAGGCAATCTAATATTGTGTGAAATTGCATTCGGAACCTTAATTAACAATTTATCTTTAGCCTTGGCAACAAGACTATAGTAGGAATTTTCAAATGCTTGCCTTTCCAATGGTTTAGCCAATTCGTCCGCTGAAAGCGCTTCAATTTGATCTTGGATTATATCGAAAGAATCTAAAATTGGTTCGAGTTTCTTTAACCTGACTTCAATTTCAGATTGCGACAAATTATTTCCTTGGATGTATTCGTTGAATCGAGTTAATTTAGCTTTACAGATTCCCCTCTGGGCCACTAATGTTTTGAGATCCATTTTTTAAATATCAAAAATAAGGTACTCACAGAACACAAACGTTAAATTATAATCACTTGTAATTAATCACTACACGTGCACTGCCCTTGATCACAGAATTTTACTTATTAACCGATAAACAATGAATTTTAACCATGAAATGAATCTTATCTCGCAAAATGCCACAGCCCGTTAGCTGTCAAAATTAAGAATAATATTATTTGTTATTTGTTCCTACCGCGCATGCGTTAGGCTTACGGCTGCGTTTAAACAACCGCCTCGCGGTAAAATTCGAATTTTAACTTACGGATTTTCAAATAATCATTCGTAATTAATCATTTATGAAATTTAAAATGCTTTCTCAGTATTCTAAAACTTCTTTTTACATTGATGTAACAATTTTTATCGACAATGTTGCTGTTGGGTATGAAATCAATTTAACACCACAGCAATAATCAGCCCGTTTTTTTTAAATAAATTTAAAACAAACAAAGAAATACGGTTATGTACTCCATCAATCATGCTCTCCTGCCTGGGAAAATAAGGTATATAGGAATGGGAATTGGTCACTTGCCCTTTTCTCTGAAGATCTCTCTTGATGAATGTTGAAGATGCTGGTTCTTTTATCACTCGCGATTCAATCGTTAATCCGGCTCGAAGGACCAAATGTTAGGGTTTTGATTCGATTAATCAAATAATGTAAGTTTTTAGGTCTTCAAAAACTTCAACAAGAAATTCAAGGTAGATACAAAATTAATTTATTGGCAATAATGTACAACAATTCCAATCCAAATAAATTATTAAATCCCCCCAACGGACTGATAATCTAACGTTTCCTTTTAAAGGCAAACTAATGCAGAAAGAGGTAGAAAATAATGAATTCATCCTATTTATAAATTTACAACAGGGTCCATTTGGGAGGGAAGACTATAGCCAACCCTGACATCTATGTGTAAATCCTCGAACCACAACTATGCCTGACCTCTTTGTTAAAAGCGGAGAAACATTTCAACCCTTGCTCAACTAAATATCAACTTTAATTTCTTAACACTTGCTTACCTTCAGAAAATGTCGGAACAGTACAAAGCATCGACTATGTGGGCCATACATTCGAAATTGCAATGTCTGTTGAGGATAAATAAAGGGGTTGATTTAAAATCATTTGTGAAAGTGCATGCATTCATGAAGGCAATTAGCAAGGATGACGTTGCTAAGAAGGCGTATGTATTCAAAGAAGATGATTTGCGGAAGTTTTTCACGGAAGCACCGGACATTACGTACTTATTTTTGAAGGTGGTAGCCATTTGCGGAATCTTTGGCTCTTGAAGAAGATGTGAATTGTGCGATTTACGCTTATATGATATCAAAGAAGAAGGAAGTGTATTGCTTATGGGTAAATTTCGGTTTAGGGGCGAAATTCCTAGAAAATCAAACTAGTTATTTTTATACTAACTATGGGCCGGGGAATCAGAATTTGAAAGAATTAGGCGGCGGCAAGCAATATTAACTGAATTACACGACTTTAAAATTTTCTATACACACACACACGAAAATAGCCAAACCTAGCGTAGCCGCTAAACTACTTGAAAACAGGGATGTTTTTTAAAATTGACGCGAACAGGCGGTATAAAGGGGCACAAACCATGTTACACAAACCTAGAGTTAGGTTAGGTTAGGTTAGGTTAGGTTAGGGACGCGAGCAGGCGGTATAAAGGGGCACAAACCATGTTACACAAACCTAGCGTTAGGTTAGGTTAGATTAGGTTTGGTTTGGGACGCGAGCAGGCGGTATAAAGGGGCACAAACCATGTTACACAAACCTAGCGTTAGGTTAGGTTAGGTTGCTTATTACCATCCGACCATCTAAAACAGTGATGGCTCAACGTTTTACTGTTGCCGACAGTGGTGCAATTAATTATGTGCGTTTTATGAAGCAATATTTATCATTGCCACCCCAAAATGTAAGTACAGACAGGGTTTTCTTACGGTATGATAAGGGTAAGTGCACCAATCAAGTGGTTGGTATTAACACATTTGGATTATGCCCCTTACAAATCGCACGCTATCTTAAATTAAACGATCCTGAGAAATATACAGGACATGCGTTTCGACGTACATCCGCTATCATTATGGCAAATAGTGGCATGACAATTGATCAAATCCAACGACAAGTAGGATGGAAATCGGCAGCTGTGGCGACTGGTTACGTGGAAGAGAGCATTAGCAATAAGAAGAATGTTTCAAACATTATTTGAACTGCCATTAATGGAAGTGCAGCCTCATTGACTTCCGAGAATACTATTAATTTGAACAGCATTTCCTCCGATTTAAAAAACGGAGGTATTAATATTTCAAATAATACGAACTGCTCTTTTCACATCCATTTAAATAATTAGAATGTAAACGATGTAAAAAAGAATGTAAACTTTGAATAAAATTTTTGAAACGTTTGTAATGTTTTATTTGACTTTTAAAATATTCCTGTCAGATTTATAGTTAAAAGTTGACATTTAGACTTCACATTTTGTTGATTTGTTGATATTGCCATGGTAACTTTGAAAAACGCGCGTTCCATAAAGTGCGATTTAAACACGCTAGAGCGTACTTTAAATGAGTAAAAAAGGGCACCAATAAAAAAAAATAAATAAAGGTTAATTTTGATTAAATGCACTATTGATTTGAAGAGTATCGCAGGGTAAGACTCTTCACAGTACATATGTCAGTAGAAATCCATACACGATTTAAATTTATATTCATAGACGCCATCATCATTTTTAAAATGATTAACATTTGGTAACAACTTAAAAACTATTACCAGCAAATATTCATTTTCGTGTTCCGACGAGCGTCGCCTTCCAGCCATCTGTCAGAGAATCAGTCGTACAAAATCACTTGTCAAGAAGCCACAGATTCTTTCACAGAACTGTCGTCTCGAGTCCTGGCGTTGTACATACAGCGTAGCGATTTCTTGTTGAATAGATACGGGCGGTGTTTCAATTCACTGCAGTACCTCAGAAGTATGTCGACTATTGTCATTCTTGCATTAGATAAATACCCGATACTACATGACAGACAGCTGGGCTCGCATAGTGTTTGGTTCCCCAGCATCAGAATAACTTACAGCTTCCTGTAGTATGAACGTCTGGTGCAGTTAAATATTCAATATAAACCTTACGATGACGTAAATAAAGCAACATGTTTTCTGAACGAACCTAGAATTTTTCCGAACATATTTCAAGTAAACGCAATAACCGGGATTGAAGTACAATACAATACCTTATCCTTCTACTACGAAAATGTTTATGTTTGTGTTCTTAATAGTCTGGATTAAAGTAAGCCTCATACAAACAACCGTGAGTGCGTTACGTTAATTCAGTGCATAAAGAATTCTATTAGTGCTGAAGTATAAAGGTCTCTCGTCTGAAGGAAAGACTCAACAAGTGCAACAACTCTACAGAGCAAACATTATTAAACATGCACAGAGCGATTGCAAGGACTGGTAGCATTTTAATGCAGTAATTTGCAGGAAACTTACATCCATAGAACATGAAATGCATAGAATATTTGATTAGAGTAAAATTAAAAATAATTATTACAGACAGCCGGTTTCGGAAGAAAGCTTCCGCTACCGTCATCAATTATCAAGGAATGCACTTTGCAGGAATCCGCTAATCTGGTTGAGTTGAATGATAAGTTAAGCCATGTGGAGATGCGTTGTATGCGAATGTATACAATTTGGGAGATATTTTTTAAAGTTATTATATTAATTAAATATGTTGACTCTCTTAGAATTCTCTTTAAAATAGCGCCATTCCTCTTGTCGTTTTTGCTGTGCTAGAACATATGTTCTGCCGTATGGTATCGTGACCACGTGGCGACAACTATGCCTCAAGTTTTCATGCATGAATCGTATGTCGTATAAGCCACAACATTTCAAGAGGAATGGGCTTTTATTTAGTTTCAGCGAGAGATCCACGTGACGTCGTCGTTGTAGTATTTTTTTTTGTATTTTTTTATTTAATGACAATATAAAAATACAAGGTAAAGCTGTTTGTTAACAGCCCTCCTCACTAGGTATTCCTGTTCCGAGGCGGACTGTATGTTGTCGTAAGGGTGCTGATCATGATTGCCTCATCTTTTGTTGTTTTTTACAAAATAAACAATAAATAAAATAAAATGTATTTATGTTTGTAGGCTGTAGGTTGCGTTGGGGTTACTGGATAATTTTAATTATTTCCCCATCTTCATGTTTAACGTCCATAATTTGATGTCTTTGTTAAACTTTTGTGTCTCTATGGTGTTGTTAATTTCAATTGGAAGGGCATTGTATAGTTTTGTAACACGGAAATTATGGTTTCTCTGGCCAAAAGACGTATGTATTTAATTTTGGGATGTTCAGTAATTTTGAGGATTTCGTCCTTATAGTGTAGGTGTGTTGGTCAGCAAGGTACTCATAATTTTTTTTTAAATTTGAGAAGTGCATTTTTTGAGTATATTTTAGTAATTCTGAACACATTAAAATTTTTAAAAATTTCTTTCGATGGAATTTTTATATCTTTCAGGATTATTTTTATTACTGCCTTTTGCGTTTTAACTAGCAGCTTCATTTGGATATTTGAGGCAGATCACCATCCTATAATCCGATATCCTTTCTATGCGTGATTGGCAAAGAGCATAATATACTTTATACATTTATTAAGTATACTGCGTATGTCTTCTGTCTTTTTAGATTTCCAACGAGATGCGTGGGAGGGAAGAGAATGAAAGTCGATGACGTCCGGACGAGCTCTCGCTGGGACTAGTTTAATAGAATTATGTACTAAAACATTGAAATTAAGTATTTTATTTTATTTTATTTATTAGCGTTATAAACAGTCTGTACAAAATTCATAAATGACAGTGATAAAAATAAGTATGTCATAGACCAATAAAATAACGACAAATAATTTAGAACCGTAATGCAAAAATACACAATATCTATACCTGATATAAATTATTCTGATAAAGTGTATCTTCTTACTTATATCTACAAAAAGTAAGTAATATTGCAAGATTTGCTTAAAGTATGGTTACTAGACTAAAACTATTCATCGCTTGACAAATAAGTCCTCACGGTGTATTAACTTCAGATGAGTTCCATGCTTTCAAATATAGATACCTAAACCTGAGGATTTTTTCAGGATTTGTTCCAGAATTCTTATTTTCCTAATTAGTTGGGTGTGGAGTTCGTAGCATACTTCTTCGAGTTGGAGTTCGTGGCTTCTCACAATGACATCAAACACGGCTATCATTACAGCTAGGTCATTAAACTGTGTTCATATTCTTCTATAGTCACTAAAGCCATTCTGAGCAACGTTTTTCTTTCTGGTTGTTGATCACCAGGGATATTTTAGGAGTATCCATTACACCGACAGAAGTATTCTTCGGGAACTAAAGGGACACAGGAAAAATTGCTAACTTGGTTCGCTAGCTATTTGAGTGAAAGAAAACTAATTAATGTGACAAATCTAAAGAATTCAACGCTTACCGCAAGGTAGCTAATTAGGTCCTGTACTTTTCTCAATTTTTATTAATTACATAACATCCTACTTCAACAATGTTAAATTTACGCTCTTTGCTGATGACGTAAAAAATTACTAAGAAATTGTTAAAACCTTCGCCCCCGGTGTGAAGTATATTGCCTTCCGAATGTGTGACGTACTGAAGCTCATTTCAAGTTTCCGTTTTTCCCCATTGAAAATAGTAATATTTGACCAATCTAAAAAATTGCCTATAAATTTGAATTACCTGGGGTAAAAAGCGTTATCCGATTCGATTTCTTCAAGACTGGATCAAATTACTTATTCCCCGTGGCGACATATCAACAGAAGGGGACAAAAGACGAATACCAATAGTCAACATAATTGGGCCATGAAATGAAATCTATTCATATAGTCCTGGCCAAATCGCCGTGTTCCGAGAAATCCACGATTTTCATCTTGCGTTTATGTCCTTCAATTTACTGCGGACGTCTGATTATTTTTTTGAAACTTTTTCTCCATTAAGGGCCTTTAACCAGCCAGCGGCCGAAAATCTACATTTCGTCGAAAGATGTTCTTATGATCGTACAGGGTGGTTCCAATGAGAAAGATGAATTATTCTCCGCACCAGCTTTTTAAAATTATACGTAACTCAATATCGATTTTATTTCATTCCAAATTTGCTTTAATTTATACCGACATCCAAAAATGCTGAAAGGCGTGATGATAAAACTATTAAAATTATGTACTTTTTGTAATTATTTTTTGATCATAAGTTTTTTTTTTTTACATGAATACCGCACAAGAGTCCCAACTGCTCCCATCTGGAGCCAGTGAGACTATGGCATCCCCAATTGGGGTATGTTGTGAGGCTGAGGGTAGTGGGTAGGGAAGGAGATAGGGAAGAGGAAGGTGGGGAAGTACCTGGCTATTCAGATCTGGTCACCAAACACGGCGAAAGCCACTTCAGGCAACGTTTCAATTCTGAATGGTGGTCTTACACCAGGGCGATACTGAGAGTATCTTCCACTCTGGAACGTGCCGCAAATATACTCTATATTATTTTAAATGAATAAATTGTGAAATACACAAATCAATCAAATAAAATTTATTTGCCACGCCGGGATTCGATCCCGCAACCTTCGGAATGCGAGTCAAGCGCCTTACCGCTGCACTACGCCGGTTGTCAGTATTTATCATTTTTCAATAATGTCTAAGCAAAATAAGAATGTAAAAAAAAATCTTAAATATATTAATTTGTATATTTGTATATATTTTTTTAATAGATAGACAACATAGAGAAATTTTCGTCATTAAGTAAATTCTAAAGTAAAATCTATGCAAATTTGTACAGCGCTCTTGAGGCGATTTTTCGCAAAAACAGCGCTATATAAGTTGTCCAAATTTATTATTATTAAATAAGTGTTCGGATATTTTTTTAATGATTTTATTTGAACTATAATTTAAATTTTGAAACATGCGTTTACTAGATAACGTATTGATTTATAATACTATATGACTAGCTTTTGCCCGTTGCAGATGCAACTAACGGGTTAAAACACTATGCGATTTGACGTGTGAACGTGGATGAAGCGAGGAAGAGTGTGTGTTAAATTAAATATATGAAGAAAAACGATGTCTGAATGCGGATGAAGCGAGGAGTGAGCGCCTACAAAGGGAACAGGTAGTCGACGAACGGTTTAGCAATGCATAATTTCATGATGCCAGAGCTCATTATTTTATATAGAATGAATCGACTGGATGCGCACATCAAATCCCAAAAGTTTCATCGCAATCGGATGAAAGGTTTAGCAATGCATAATTTCTTGATGCCAGAGCTCACTATTGTATACAAAAACCATTGCGGGCATGCACACATCAAATCCCCAATGTTTCATCGCATGAATCGGATGAACGGTTTAGCAATGCATAATTTCATGACGCCAGAGCATAAGATTTTTCATTTGAAAATTTAACAAATCTGCCAACGACCTATATGACCTTATTATACTAAAAATAAACATTTTTTCTAAAAATTTAAAACACGCGTTTACTGGATAAAAGAACAATCTTTCTAAATCAATTTATAATTTTTGTGGAAAAGATTCAATACGTCTAAAATTTGATTTAAAAATGACATATTTCCGGTTTTCTCTGGTTATACCCTCTTAAGGATTAGGTTCAGCAAGGTATTGCCATGTTAATTTTTTCATCGCTGTTCTAATTCATGACAAAAGAGTAAGTTCATTAAAAAATCACAAAGCGAAATATCAAAAGTTTTAGTTAAATAACACGAAAAAGTATTGTTTTTACTACAGAGCTACAGACTCGCTCTGAAATTCAATAAAATAACTAAAGTACGCAAATTTTGTTCTAAATACGCATTTTTTTTTGCAACTCGCTCGATTTATACTCTTTTCCACTTCCCTGGAGAGTTAGTTCCTTACAGAGGTGTCATTGAACTTACGTTATATTGTTATCTGTAGAATTTCAGTTCGGGTCATGTCCCCATTAATCCTGGGACGTAATGGACACCCCACGACACATTTACTAATAACGTATAAGCCCTAAAGGCAAACAATTCTCGTGATCATTTAGGTGTCTGGATGCAGTGGATTTATGAAATATTCTGAAAACATTTTTATTTATATCGAAATTATAAATGATTTGTAAGTACAGTACAATACAATTTGTCCAAATGAATACCGAGATTTCACATTTGAAAAAATAATATTTATTCACCATCTTGAATCGGAAATTTGCCACGCTCAGTCAGAAATATATTTTAAATTTAAAAGAGTACGAAAACAGTGTGCAATATAGTTGTAAATGCTGAATACTTGAAGCAAGTGGATCAGTTATATATGTAGCAATCAGTCGCGCTACGTAAACGCGTAAAGAAAACAGTGGAATTAACTTTTGATCGATTATTAATAATTCAAAATATTACACGGAGTGAGATAGATGTAAATAACGGTACAAGTTGTTTGGCTTGCTATTCTATCGACTGACTGGGTCAAACCATTACTCCGGCTTTTATAATGCCGCGGCGGAGGTAACGGTTTAATAATTCCGCTGGTAATATCGAGAGAATACGATACGTTTCTCGATGGTTCTGACGCCTAATGTACAGGGAATGTAAATGCTCCGGTTCTTTCCATAAAGTGCGACGAGATTCCAGATATTTCAGCGCTGGTAGGTAGGTATTCTTCGTGTTCCGTTCCCGATTGTACCAAGCGGCGACTTGGCCGTGCTGCACCACATATATTTGGAAAGTATGTTTACGAGAATGGGAAGGCTGATGTAAGCGTAATAAATTAGATTAAGAAAGGAACGCTTAGATGGTTTGGACTTGTGGAGAGAACGAATGAAGAAAGGAGTCTAGAGAGAATAATACATGACGCAAATGTAAATGGTAAAAGAAATCGGAGACGCCCGAGGAAGACATGGCTTTGTCATACACTCCTTTGCCTTATTCACATTCGTTCATCGTCTCAAAAATACTCTCCTATTATTATTCTGACTCTTGACATGGCCCGACTCAACAATCTTATTTACTTGATAAGTAAATCATCATAATATCAAGTAAATCAGATTGTTGAGTCGGGCCATGTCAAGAGTCAGAATAATAATAGGAGAGTATTTTTGAGACGATGAACGAATGTGAATAAGGCAAGGAGTGTATGCTAAAACCAAGTTGTTTGGCGGTCCGTCCTCTCTACTTGCCCCTGCGGGGAAACGGCGTGATGGTTAGTTAGTTATTTTAAATTAGGTTGTATCTAAAATTCAACAGTTTTTTTTTTTCAGAAGAGAACTAAACAAAGAAATGATGCATAAATATATCATAACCTCTAGTTTCCTTATCGATCATTGTCATATTCTCAAACTCTTCATCAAAATTCGTGACAAATTATCGGTAAAGTTAGTCCCCCGGGCTAACCTACCTCCACCAGTCCCAACAGCCCTCCGCACGCTGAGCCACTAAACACCGAACTGCCGAAAGTGGCTCAACAAACAAACGTCATCGCGTTATCATAATTGACATTGATGTAGAATACACGAGATAAAAGTTTTGCTATCAAATGTTTGATGTCAAATAGAGTTTATTAAGCTGCATTTTTATTTAAACGAACCCTTCAGGCATAGACAATATTATTATTAATCACCAGCGAGTTCCCTGCATGCGTTGCTATGCCATTAATAAAAAAAATATTTCAATTTTTTCCACTAATACGAACAATCAATCAATTTTGGTAACTAACATAGATACCTATTTTAAATATCTACAATTTTTGCTTCAAAGTATGAGGCGAGTATTTCAAATAAATCCGTTCATAGATGTTCAAAAATAGAATTTTGATTTAACAATCATTGTTTCGCATGATGTAATTCTCAAGTTTTGACATTTTATACGTTTGCAAGATTTTTGTAATGATTAAAAAAACTTTTCAAGTGTATTGTCATATAATTGTAATAATCCAAAAACCTTCGCGGGGGTTTAAAAAAGGTATTTTGAAAGTTTCAAACATTTCCTTTCCTTAATATATCAACGCATAGCGGACATACATGCACACATACATATAAACATTTTTAGATTTTTATGTACATAGATAAAGATAACAATATTATTAATCGAATCTATTTGAAATTTCAAATTTCAATTTTTGAACATATCCCAAAATGAAATACTGTCTGTCAGATTTTGATTTCACAGATGGACAAATGCAATTATTAACAATATTTGAAAAATTTGAATGTAACTGTATTTCTAACTGTTTTTACCACTTTATACGAAACTAAAAAAAACACTTCTTTAGTTGATTCCTCATTGCTGAGGATCGTGACCTATTCTCCAATTTCCATGGTGGATATGGCTCCTCCATTCCTCGCTGTTCAGAGCTACGTGGAGAGCTACAGAAACCGACATATCGGTCGCCAGTGACACTTGGTCACTCCAGCGCATTGGTGGCCTTCCCCTGCGTCTTTTGCCTTCCACTTTGCTAGTGACTATGAGTTTCTAAGCTGGAGTCCTTAATTTAGCGAGCAACATTTTTAACAATTTGGGAGGCGGGAATGGGTACCACCGCCCCGGGAACCTTTATTGGATAACCAACACCTCTGCCATAGGTCACCCCAAGTGGTTCGCTACGTTTGGGGATTTAGCAGGGGTGCCCGGTTTCACGGGGTGAGATTTGTCTAGGTCTTGGAGGCGGATGACCAGAACACACTGAACCCAAGATTCCTACCTACCCCTTGAACCCTCTTCCTTCACAAAACTCTACTCTCATTCCTATCCTTAAATAACCCTTCACACAGCATCTCCAAAGATGACATAGGCCCTGAGGGAAATTATTTTTCTCAGGGCCTCCTGTGTGGAGCTCATGTAAAAAATTAAAAAAAAAAAACATTTCCAAAGTATCTTAAGGCTGATATTTGAAAGCCTATTATGGATGCTTGTCTCTTCCAGAATGGACACATTTATTGGTCTGGCTTCCATGGAATCCTGAGAGCTTTTCTCCTGCACTACATTTCGAGGGCGTCTATCCACTTTCTTTCGCTAGCTTTTTCCAAGTGTCCATATTTCCATACCGTATAAAAATATGGGTAAAATCAACGCCCGGACGAATCTCATCTTGGTACGTTATGCTTCTGTCACTTCATATCTTTTGCATTTTACTCACGAAATCTTTTGTCATATAAAGTCTTCTTTTCACTTCTGTTTCACGTTTTTAATTTCTTCGTCAATTATATGTAGATGAGCCAATTTCATCAATGAAGTCGTTACCGTTTTTAAAGTTTCTTCAGAGCATTATTTGTTCTTACAAAAGTGTTTTGTCCTGTCGATCACCATTAGTTTTGTTTTGATTGATTAAAAAATAGTTATATCAAAATTATTTCAAAGATCGGAAGCTACAAGTACTGACAGATGTGGCATTGCAAATTAAAAATTGTTTAATGATCTTATAATAATGATAACCCAGACAGCTTTAAAAACGAACGCACACACAAAGTGAAAAGATAACGATAGAATTGGCACCATAACAAAATTGCTGTATTTTATGGCAAGGGTTCAAATTTCTGCTGACATACAGGTGTCCCAAAAGAAAGTTGATATTTAGTGGATCGATTTAAAAAAAAGTAAGGGTTCTATCGAAAAAATGTTTATTAAATACTAAAATACACAATTTGGGAATTTATTTCTGAAAAATAATATCGTTCAAACATAAACCCTCACGTTCGCGGCATTCATTTACTCGAAGAGTAAAATTTCTTTTGACGGCTCGCCAGGTAGGCTTCGTGATGGCTGCCATTTCGTGACGGATATTTTATTTTAATTGCATCAGGGAAGTCGGATTTTTGGCGTGTACTTAAGATTTGAGATAACCCCACCGGAAAAAAGTTCATAGGGGTTAGGTCAGGACCACGACGAGGCCAATTTATGTCACCTCTCCTGGAGATCAATTTGCCAGGGAAAATTTCACGAACTCATGGCAGAGACGTATTGGACGTATGTAATGTTGCTCCGTCTTGCTGGAACCATGTTCTTTGGTTATAGCCAGTAAGTTTGTAGGGGTGCAGCATTAGGTCTTTGTGCAAAATGCTGTGTAACGATGATCTATGCACATTTATAGCACTTGCGCGCTTCCGAATCGAAAAGTTTGAGTCGTCACGAAAAGACTGATAAACACTCTCCACGTTTTCTAGCATTCTCGATGACCTTGGTCGCCCGGATTTTGGTTTTGCCAGCGTTGTACCGATTTCTTCAAACTTTTTGACCCATTTTCGAATGAGAGGAATGCTTGGCGCATCATTGAATTGATGAAAACCTCAAATATTGCATAATCTTCTGCGCGCTACATTCGCCGAATCACCATTTTTGTAAAACTCACGCGCGCATAACTCGCGGTCGCTATCGAGAAATTCTTCAAATTCACAAGAGCCAGACTGCTGATTGACATACCCCCCGCGCCCCTCGGAAAAATTGCGTTCACACAGAAAGCAAAACAAATATCAATTTTCTTTTGGGACATCCTGTATAATTGAAGTGTTTGTACTTGAGGATGACTCATCTAGTCACCTATTCTACTTAAATACCCAAATATCTTGTCAGCTAACCGAAGGGATGAAGTGCTCACAAATGTAATTAATGGAGTCTAATCGGAGGTGCCAGTTAAGCGGTGGTTAAGACTACATAGAGAAGGTGGCGATGTTATAATGGTGCGATGACAATCTATCAACAGAATGCTGTTATACTATTATGTTTCATGAAATTCACTATATTTGACAAGCCTTGTGGGAGTGTAGAAGAATCATTTGTTTAAACCATGTTGATAACATGAATTAAAACAATGATGTTATACATTACATCCTAGACTCGTCATTGTCTCACAAACTCGAGATGGAATGTGGTAAGTATGAAAAACCATTTCGTTTTCAGTAATTTCTTATTTCAAAAGTTATTCATAAATGATAAAGATAGACATTCAAAGAACGTATGTATGAAATATATAGATATAGAACCGGGCCACGTTTTTGTATTTGTGCCGAATACTACATTCTACGTCACGGATGTGACTGAGATGCCAAGATGCGCTTACTTGTTTAAACTAAAACGAATACGGAATGCTGTATGAGACGACCTAACTGTCCTAGGTTTATTTATTTATTTATTTTTAGTACATTTACATTACAAAAGTATAATATATTGTCTTCCACACTAGGAGTTCACCTGTGTTGTGGAGTACATTTTTCAGTTGTAAATTATAAATTATAAATTGTGAATAGTAAAACAAAAGAGTGTTTATAGTTAATATAAAAAAGAGAAACAATAAAAATCAAAATATAAAATCGACTTCAATTCGACAAAAATTATAAATTAAAAATTAAAAAGATTGTAGCCAGTTTCTTATGTTTTTTTTTGTATTCAATAATATTACTTGTTTTATATTGTGTAGGAAGAGTATTGTACAGTATAGTAGCCTGGTATCTTAGTTTTTTGTCCAAAGGATGTGTTTGTTTTTGGTATTTGTAGTTGGTGAGCATGTCTTGTTCTAGTATTGCGAGAATTTTGTGAAGTGTTAAATGTGGATAAGTTCTTGTAAAGGAAAATTAGTATTTGTTTTGAATATAATTTTTGAATTTTCAGCACTGGGAATTTTTCGAATATGATTGAAGTGGGTGTTAGTATTGGTAACTTAAGTATTAGGTTGTTCTTCTTATACTTACTGTTGCTAGGTTTGCCTACTCGTTTTCTCGAATGGCGCTAAAAATCTTCGGGAAACAATCGAAGTAATTGTATTTTAGGTAAAAATAACTAGCGTGTATTCGTGAATGAAAACATATTCCTTGTATTTTGTAATGATAATCTTACCTAGTTATCTATCTTGCAATCACCGCCATCCCAATGCCATAATTATCACTCATATATTAGAATAAACATTTAATCCATATCAGGAATACAAGTGCTGACAAGTGGGTAGATCAATGAAAGAAAAGACGGAATGTTAAAGTAACAAAGATTGCACATTTATTCTTTAATCTCAAACATTAAGAGTAGAGCATGATTATTGTGATATTGAATCTACAGGGGTGGTTGACTACCTTAGGTAAATCAATTAATGTTAAAACTATATTCTCGGAACATGTGGTATCAATAAAACGGATGCATATCATTAGAAAATCCTGAAGGGCGCCTGTACAGATAAACTATACATATTTAGAAAGGATTAAATTAAATGCTAATGATCTATTAAACCTAAGTTAAAACAAAACATTATAAATTATTTTTTCGCTCACGTGTGTTTCGGCCATGACCTTTGGCGGCTTGTAGTTTAGCTGTTACACCATGTACTCCCCGGAACCAACTAACAAACGTATCGAAACTTCTGCTAATTCACCCTCTTACCGGCGCCTGTACATTAACGGCCGGCTGTCAATTTTATCAGGTACCCGCGTGGCTAGAACACTCCGTCTAAATTAGGCAAGTACTCGCCCAAACTGTTGCATTTTTACTAGTGAATGCTAAGTAATGGAAACATTTTCTGATCACAATACTTTCAGATTTACAAATCATTTATTAATTTCATTTAGCATACAAGATCTGCAAGAAAAATGAGAAAAAAAAATTGAGGTAGTTTTGAATGGAAAAGTATAAACGATGTTGAATAACGTTTTGAACATTTCTGAGTTCTTTAGCAGGACACGAAGAAAACTTTCCAGTCGAAGAACAAACGACAAACAACAGTTTCTTACAATTGATAAAATGTTATTTTAAAGTTCTAGAAATTTTCTGTTCAATGCAGTTAATGTTGCAGAATTAAAATGGCTTTTGAAACAGAAATTTTACCTTAGAAAAGTTTTTGAAATCGGAGAATAATATTTCTTTAACCATTTGATAGATAACAATTCTGAGAAATTCTTCAATCGATTCTCGAATTGGAATCGGTGCGGTAGTGGCGGTGATGTAATTTGAAATAACAGTTATTTTATTTGCTGAGTTTTGGAATAACCGAGTAAGTGCGGATTGTTTGCTTTAAGTTTTTGAAATCGCTAATGATTGTTGTTGGGCAGTTTTATCTGTTCATTTAAGTGGTATTTCAATGATTGAAGTGCGACAACAAAAAGGGGTGAGCTTTTGAGCGGAATAAAATTTTACCCTAATATCTAAGGAGTTTTAAATTTAATTAATTTGGAGGAACATTTGCGGTTTTTAATACTAATATAATATAATGTATACAGAAGAGAATAGACAAAAACATACCAATTCCTAATGTTCACAGATAGGTTTAGGTACTGTTGAGTTTAAAAAAAAAACATACCAAGAAAGTGTCCGAACTTCAAAATTTCACTTGAATTTTATACTTCTAATGATGTCAGGAATCACTGGTTAAGTCTAGTAGGAGTACATCTCTTAACCCCCGGTACATTGTTATTACGTACATATGGGGCTGTGAAATAATGTTAAAAAGTAAGACCAAACACATTTTAATTCTTTCAATATGTTTCTAATATTTCATTTGGGACAAGGCTTCCAAACTGAGTTCATAATTTCAGGTATGGCCAGTCTTTTATGGGGAAAAATACACTTTTTTTTACATGAATACCGCACAAGAGTCCCAACTGCTCCCGTCTGGAGCTAGTGGGCCTATGGCATCCCCAATTGGGGTATGTTGTGAGGCTGAAGGTAGTGTAAAGGGGAAGGAGATAGGAAAGAGGAAGGTGGGGAAGTACCTGGCTATTCAGATCTGATCACCAAACACGACTAAAACCATTTCAAGCAACGTTTCAATTCTGAATGGTGGTCTTATAGCAGGGCGATACTGAGAGTATCTTCCACTCTGGAACGTGCTGCAAATATACTATATATTATTTTTAATGAATAAATTGTGAAATACACAAATTAATCAAATAAGATCCCGCGACCTTCGGAATGCAAGTCAAGCGCCTTACCGCTGCATTACGCCGGCCGTCAAAATGTGAATATGTGTTGTGGCAAAATTGTTAGAGATTAAATTTGAAGAAGTAAAAACTGCGGACGGTCGAGATTGGAACCCTGGGATCACCTGAGGATATATTGTTTAGAATAATTATATTTACAAAATACTAAATAATAATATTTGGTAAACTCATGAAATCCACCTCGGAGATATCAGACTTTTGAGTGAAATGTTCTATTTTCGGCTGTGTAATATTCTATGTTTAGTTAAATAACCCCCAAAGCACACTATTATCTCCTGATGCTATACTCTACTGTTTCGTAGCAAAAGGAGGTAATAAATTTCTCACTTCCAATAAGCCAACCGATATTAACGGGGTGGGAAGAGAGAGCTTCCTTCCTTACCCTTCAAAATGGACTACGTGCCGGGAAGATGGAGGAGGAATGTTAAGACAGAGCTCGGTGGTGACCCACAAGGCTTTGAACCCCGTCCAAGGGAAGTGTCGGAATGAAGAACTTTCTTCCTTGGTGAACACTTAAACAGGGTTGTTTTATCAACTATATTTCTTGCAAAAATTAAATAACGATCTAGACTTTTTTCTTTTTCTGAAAATGACACCAACAACTTTCAAATGGACAAATGTCCATATAGGCACTTACTGAGTAAACCAATTTTCAAATGGACAAAGTTCTAAGGGAGAAATGTCCAAATTGACAAAATATTTTCAAAATTCAGCAAAATTTTTTCATTTAATTATAACAAATAACTTTGTAAACACCACTATAATATTATGATATTATCTAAATGTTTCGAAACTATGTATTATCATTCATCAGGATATGTTAAGAAGAAATTTATTCATGTTTAGGTTTATAATAATATCAACATAGTAAATACACATTATCCTCTATAACTATGTTCTTACATAGTACCAAGCACTTCTGTGTTACCATTATTCATCATCATCACTATTGGCTCTACAACCCTTGGTGGGTCTTGGCTTCCTCAAGAGTCTTCCTCCACTCATCTCAGTTTTGTGCCAGCTCACTCCAGTTTGGAAGCTCTAAGATAGATATGTCTTTGAGGACGTTGTCGCTCCATCTTAGTCTTGGCCTTCCTAGGCTCCTTCGCCCTATTGGTCTTGAGTTCAGCAGGGACTTTGGTGCTTGATGCTCGGTTATTCTCTCCATATGACACAGAAACCGAAGTCTTCCCAATTTTATAAATTTTGCGACGTTTAGCTCCTTAAACAAAGTATTGTTACCGTTATTATATGTACTTAAACTTTTAACTCCTTTGCTAAATTAAACTAAACTTATTAACAATTTTCATGATAATATTTAAACCACCATTACATTTCTGTTCAAACTTCATTATAAAAAGCACTTAACGTTCAGCGCAAAGGATGAAGTCATAAATGACCAACTTGTCTTCTGAGAAAATTCAGTTTCAATTAATATACTTAAGGGCCCGCAACCCGAATTTCTACTGATTTCTTAAAAATCTCCCTTAAACACGTTAAGTTTTAAAGCTCTTCAAAAAATAAATGTTATTCTTGAAGACAATATCTAGACATTGCCCGCGCCGAAACGGAAATTATATAAAATTCCCTCGATAGAAAAAAATCGCAAAGTATGCTCCGAAAATTATTATAAACACGTTTGTTTCAGTTATTTTACAAGTTATATGTATGAAAAAATTCACAGTGTTTCGTTAAATGCTGTTTAAGATAATACTCGCAAGATTTTTGCTCTATTCTAAACGAGTCGTGTTTTATTAAACATTTTCGCAATTTTCGCATCGATTTTGTCGCTGTAAATGTTAGCGTTCTTCTCTAACATTCGTAATTTCGTATCTCTCCATCTTCTTTTCGGGCCCGGTTGCGGAGCCTTAATGCACCGATGCTTTTTAATTGGTTTATTACACACCCACTTTTTCACAAGAACTGCTCAAAGACTTTAATATTTTTACTGCATTAAAACAATAATTTATTCTTTTGAAATTTTTTCAAAGTGTGATTTTCTTTGAGGAAAAGAAATTAACGTGAATGTGCAAATATTATGTTAATTTTATATTATTAATTAGCAAACATGGCGGGTTACAAAAAAAACTGTTTTATTGCCGGTAAAATATGGGTAAACATTGTAAAAAATTGTAGATTCTGGAATTGAATAAATAATATTTTATCACATATAATGTCAATCAGAAGGCCTGTTTGTACGAAGCAGCGAAAACATTCAAATTCAAACGGATTTTTTCGAAATTAATGTCTTTATTCTTTTGAGCATTTGAGCTTGCAAATCTTCTATCTTCTATCTTCTTCTTCTATCTATCTATCTATCTATCTATATAAATAAAAATGAATCGCCGAAATGTATGTACGCCCATATCTTCCGACCGACTGCACCAAATTGGATAATTCTTTTATATCTGTGTTTGTTATTGTCAGGACAAGGTTTGTATAAAACTACTGGTGAGCTCTGACATTATGAAATTAGTATAAAAAATTGCAATAGGTGGCACGCAAGCTGTTTGAAAACTGAATGTACCGGGACTGAATGTATGGGATGCGGGAGGGGGAGGGGGGGAACGCGGGAAGGAGCTCGCGGGAGGGGGGAAGGGGGAGAGTGGAGTGGGAATGCGAGGGGGGAAGGGGAGGTGAAAGGGGAACGGGACGAATGGGAAAGGACACGCAAGGAGTAACAATTTCTTTATTAAATGGCATAGCAATGCATGCCAGGAACCAGCTAGTTTCCAATAAGATGAAGATTTGAACCGACTTTTGTGTATGAATTTCGATGTACTTGACTTATCAACGCTTCTAACTCGATAACTATTTGTAAAACAACGATTCGACAAAAAGTGACATTTTGTCAAACAATTGAGTTTTTGAAAACAGTCATTGAGCTTCCAAAGAGCTAAAATCCTGCTGTTTTTAATGAGAAAAATAATCCGACTCCACTTAGGCAGGTTTTCTAAGGTCGATTTTTTCAGAGCCATCCGTATTAGAAAAGTTACTAAATAACTTCTGGAAAATAATCTGAACTTTAGTCACGTTAATCAAACCGAGAAATAGCGTTTAGTGAAAGTTAAAAATCTCATTAACTGCGGGACGTTTGAGTAATACTCAATAATTTATTGTGCGTTTTTATAATTACTGTGACGATGTACGGTAACGATACGGTGCCGGAAAAAAGGCAAAAATAAAAAGGCAATAAGTTCATTATCGTTATAATGCTGCAACTCTTTCTCACACATTAAAAATGGTGGAACACACAAAATACGTGTGACTGTTTCCTCCAAAGTACTACTACTGTGACGATTCATGGTTACGATGCTGTGACGGCAAAAAAGGCAATACGATCCTTGTCGCTATAATGCTGCAGCTCTTTCTTACACATTAAAACATGGTAAGATACACAAAATACGTATATATAATATCTACTTCTTTTTTTGCGACGGGAACTGCGATTCATTTTCTTTATACGTATACGTTCTTTATGATAATGATTGTTTGTTTCCTTTGGGGGGGCGCAGACGTACGTTCTTCGTTTGTCTCATTTTCAACTGCTGTTATTTAGTTTGTAAGAAAAAGCGGCTGCGTTATATGTTTAAGAACAAAGGCAAAACCATTATGACGTTTTTGAAATTTTGGTATTCACTCACATTTCAATATTTTGCTTGTAACTATATTCCATACTTTCAAAATTATCCTCACGGCAAGTAGTATTGGTAGGAGTCTACGATACGTCGCGGTGTGTGAGCCTGTACATTGCACATTGTGTATCTCATCTTTTAAAAGAGCTGCAGCATTATAGCGATGGACGTATGATTTTTGCCTTTTTTTGCCGTCACGGTACCGTAACCGTGAATCATCAAGGTTGATCCAATCATAAAAGTCCACAATGTGTTATTTTGTGCGAAAGTGAGGTATTATTGTTTAAAACCTTTTTAACCTCTTTTTTGAAGAAGGCATGGCAAGATCAAGTAAAACGAATACTTAGGACGGTCTATGTAAAAGTCAGAATAACAGAAGAGTACGTATTCTTATTATATGAGACGATGTATGAACGTGAATTAGGCAATGAGTCTGTACCAAGACCGAGTTGTTTGGCGGCCCGTCCTCTTTGCCTACTCCTGCGGGTAATCGGCGTGATGATTAGTCAGTTTTTTTTAAACATTTTTATGGTTTTTAATTCCTTTTCGTCAATCTTCGATGCAGTTCATTCAATTATTTTCAAAGAACCAAATTTTGAAGGAATCAAGAGTATATTTTCTAGTCTGTCGTCTACTGTTTTTGTATATTTTTTACTGTGATTGTCAAGTAGGAAATGATATAATATTAACGATTATAATATTATGTATGAATGTGAGTGAGGCAAAGAGTGTGTACCAAGACCGAGTTGTTTGGCGGTCCGTCCTCTCTGCCTACGGCGTGATGGTTAGTTAGTTAGTTATAAAATTAATGACTCAGTATATATTATTAACGATTGCAGTTGTCGCATCCGAAACTGCCTACGAATTACAGCATCAGATGTGGTGCGTGGTGCCATGGAGACTAGATTTTCGAACAGTTGGTGCATGCAAATCGGATATACCTATAGTTTTTTTCAATACGTTGTCAACCAGGTTGAAAAACGTAGTTTTGAGAAAAACGCGTTCAAAGTTTTGCTGAAGGAAAATTCAACGTACAAACCAAAGATATATAAACTCGTAAACTGTTACGTTACACGTAAACACGTAAACACAAACTGTTTCGCATAAAATGCTGAATCTCCGCCAATTTAAAGAATTTCTTAACATTTTGTGAGAGCAATCTTAACAAATATGCATCTTTCAAAATACCAAATTTTTAAAAATTGCAAAATTTTTTTATATTGTCCTGGTGCCTTCATAATAAGCGATCATGTCTATACATTATATGATATTCAACTATTTTTTTAACCTTTAAACGCAGATGCTGCACCTTATCAAAAAAAAATATCCACTGGGTGAAAAACGAAAAAAAAATTAAGGTTATGATTATGATGTCAGTTGGTTCTGATTTTATCCAGTAATAATTGAACTAACATTCCACGGCTCAGCTCGTGGAAGGGAGAAACGTGGCGTGGCGTGACGTGGCGTGACGTTGGCGGGGCTTAGCGTGGCTTGTGCCTCGCGGCGCGGAAACTTCAGAATGTGGAAATCCATGCGTTTCGGCGCTGGAGCATTTAATTAGATCTGTGTATTTAAACTAAGTTAATTAAATTGAACCTGTAGTCGGCATAACAGCGCTCTGAATAAATTCCTTCAAAAATTTATTTGGCGTAAAAATTGCTGTGTGCGCTGAAAAACTCCATGAAAGTACATATTTAGGAATGATATTTTGTAAAAAGTAATAAAATCTTTTTTACTACTTTGTTCTACATAACTATGAATATTTATTACGACTTCTTTGATGCTGCTGCAGACATTTTGAGATCGGTAGATATTATATTTTAATAGATATTATATTTTATTTATTTTATCATATTTTTATAGGATCAAGAGTTTTCAAGGTTTTGATATTCAGATCTGGTAGCTAAAAACGATTAAAGCCATTTCTAGCAATGCAACGTTTCGATACTGAATAGTGGTCTTTCACCAAGGCAGTACTATGGCGGTATTGCGTGGGTCTACATCTATCTCTCTGCAATGCATCGCATAACATCTTACATGTTTAGAATATTTGTTTGCACGTGGGTCGCATAATCATTGCATTGTGAATTAGTCAGTGATTTCATATGATACGCGGTATCGCTGGTTTTGGTATGGCCAGCCTTTGGATGTAAAACTCAGACAAACAGAGACCAAATTGGTATAAATTTATCATTTTTTTATTTACCAGTAATAAACGTGAAAGACTGCTGTCGCCGACGATGTCTAGCGACATAGACAACGCCCATGTTCCGAACAAAAACCAATGATGTTTTGGTGGCAAATCAAAAATGACACATTTCAAATCGTTGTATTTATTCGTCAACATAAAAAAAATTGAACGTGCCATCATTACCGCAATACAAAAAAATTCAACAAACTGTCAAAGAAAACTGTGCAATGGTCTAAAGATGACCTTGTCAGGATTATACTGTACCAGTCTGAATAAAACATTCAAGCATAAACAGATATAAAGTTTTTCAATCACAACATTGCTGTAAACTTCTCAGATATTTTCATCTAAACTCCGTTAACCCTCAGCATGCTATAAAATGCCTTTGGTCCAATGATGGACCAAGGGGATTTTATATTGCTCGCGAATGTGATGCATTTCAGCTGCTGGTGGTAAAGAGTTACGATGTAAGTTGCGCCGCCCTCAGAGGCATGTCTCGTCAAAGACCGCACCGGTCTCACATACCCTACCAGGCACCAGGCGTACAAAGTAATTATTTTGTTTTTTTTTTTAATTTGCAATTTTTTAATTTGTGGTTTGATTACAAAAAAGATAAATTTAACATTGATAAATGGTTCCCGTACAATACACAATGCGTCAGGTTGTTCGTGATTTTGGTATATTAAGTATATAAGATGTTTTGTTTTTGACTCCTTGTAAATAAAGGAGTTATAATTTCTGAAATGTTTTGTATTTATTTGGTTTCTTAACGCCAAATTGGATCTTGATGGGTTTATTCTGCTTCACCAATAGTATGGCTAGAATTTAAACTTGAATTCGCACATAGGTAATTAGCTTCATACCTACATTATTGGATATCTACACCGACTTACGACAGCCGCAGGCAGTCGAGTTTGGACGTTTGGATCATTCCAATCGCTAATGTTACAAAGCAAGTTGCTCTATAGTGAGCTTAATTTTATTTTCTTACCGTGATTATCGTTCTAAACTACCTAACTCACCAATGGATTATATCGTCATTGAATGGGTAAATCATAACTAAAAAGTGCAATTCACACGCGTCAGAAGTGAAATCTTCATGAGCCTACGATCACTTTGATGCGAAGGATGATTTTTTACATATTTTTGTGCTTTACGAAAATACGGAAAAATCATCCTTTAGTCTTGTCTCCTTTGGAGACTTGCGTGAGATCGTCATTTTATCGTATTATATTGGAACCGAGTAAATATACTTATGAAATAAATAAACATTTTAGGATACCTCATTCTCTCGCAGGCTAAATCCTGTAGATGTAAGTGTTTGTGTTTTTAGTGTCGCTCGCTTCTATTTCATCGAGTTTCAAATCGCAACGCTGCTAAAGAAGTTTTCACTTCAAAAAAGTATTCCCTCAGATCCTGCCAGACATAAATCGTGGTATAAGTTCACCAAGCATTCGAAGGGTTATATTTGAATGATCTACCCTCGCCCGTTTCAAATTCGTTTGCCAGAATAATAACGTCACATGGCCGGGTGGTTTGTGCTGCAGTTTCCTTCCGTTTTCCTGGCGCATTTTATGACAGCCTTCGCGATTGAACGGCACAAGTTAAATTGAATTTTCAACAGCTCGGTTCTTTAGTTTAGGTAGGTACTCGTTCAAATAGCAATATTATTATAGGCGTGTTGCATTATAATATGCGAGCCTGAGGTGTGTAAATAACCCCAGACCCTCTGGGCTTAATACCCAAGAAATGATTATGAAAACTGTACTTGCGCGGACAAATATATCACAAGGAATGACAATCAGACAACTCCAGGGAAAATAACAGATCCACCAACCTTGTTTTGTAGCTTGGAGGCCTCCGTAATTTCATCCAATCAATAGTTAAATTAAATCAGTGCAATCCTTTTGTGACTTGAAACTTGCACAAGTAGTTAGTTGTCAATTAATACACAACTAGTAAGTTTTCACAATGACCAGAAAATTTTCCATAAAATAGACAATGTCAGTTATTCACTTGTTTAGATTCTATTTTCAAACCATCAGGTGTCTCTGTTAAATCCAAAGAGTATCCTTGTGATATAAATATAGGTACCTACTTATTTAAATTTTCGAACAAACAAAACATATTGCAATGCCTAACCACGTGTAATCGACGATGGTTTTTATTTATTTATTTATTTATTTGATGCAATATATTTACATTTTATACACAATTCAATGATGTTGGCCTCACAGGCCTCCATTTCATATACAAAATTATGCACAATACATATATATATATATATATATATATATATATTTATGTCATACCACATTTTGTGGCTCATCTTAGAAGAAGCCACTTAAGTTGCTCATTCTTTCGCATGTAATATATACTTACGTAGATGAAGTACCAACATGCTGTCTTTTAAATTTTGTTTAAAATATGGTCAGCTATAATATGTAATCAAAAATTATGTTTATTTATTAAAAAAAAATATCTTAAAATAACGTGCATTCCTTGATCTATTTTAAGAACACACTTACCGCATCACGCTACGTTGCCAAGTTTAATGCTACATATACATACCAATATAGTTCATATGAAGGTAGGTTGACAGAACAGGTCGGATGTTGCTTATTCACACATTTATTATTTCAAGCGGCCGTTTTTGATTATTGGCGCGTTTTTTTAAAATTGGAGTATGATTTGCTAATTAATATTGTTATTTATTTGGTGTTTACGGTTGTTTTTTTTTTTTGTGTTAAGGTTTATTTTATTATTATCACAAATAAAATTAGGTATTTAAATACATATTGGTGTAGTTTCTTTTATTTGCTACATAATTATTTTATCTTAGTTTTATTAGTGTTTTCGAAAAATTATGAATAAACTTATTAGAAATATATTACAAAACTTACTTTGTTCATTGATTCGTACGCTTCTTTAAGTTGTAGGTTGGTTTGCAAATTATAATTTTTAATATGTTTATTAATTTCATGTTTACATACAGTTTTATTAAAATGTGTGTAAAATGTAATTTTTATATAATGTTTTATATTATCATGTTATACCTACTTATCTTATCTTATCTTACCCTATAATTATTTTTACACGTGTAAGCATTGTCTCCAGTTGTATGACAGATAGGTAGGTACCTACCTTCCACCAATTTTATACACGTATTCTAATTTTATTATTTTCTATAGTATACATTGTACAACCAACGTCTCTACAATAGGCCGCCCCAAATGGTTTGACTAGGTGTCGCATCTGGGAGAGGGTGGTTGAGGGAGACCTTTTAACCTCTTCAGCCTGGCTCTCTCGACTCATCACCTTGCACCGCAGTAGAAGGGATAGACCCATATGCCCGTTACCGACACACTAATCCCAAGATTAGTGTCGGTGTGTGTGTGTATTAGAGCACAGGCGTCTGGTTTGAAAGCTGTCCTTGTTCTACTGGTATTTCAATGGAAGATGCTCCGAGGAACTAGCGTCATTGATCCCTTTGGCACCGGTCTCTTTAGTCGGGTAACACGTCAAACGTGTGCCCAACATTTGTCACATGAGAACGGGTCATTTCTACGACTCATTTTTGCCTGCCTCTGTGTGTCCTCCCTCCTACAATACGGGTCTCAAACGTACCTTTCAACATTTCAAGGGTGATAAAATAAAAACGATCATTTTGAAAAAAAACTCTTTAATTTGAATTTTTTAAAACAAAAAATATTACTATACATACTAAAAAAAGTGTGTAATCATTTGAAAAATAACATAACACAATAAAAAAATAATTATAGCCTAATAACTTTATATTCACAATCATTATAAAAACAGCATAATATAATAAAAAATTAAATCATAATTAAAACCAAATAACTTTTTATTATACATCTATCACGAAACATTTAGCGTTGTACATTACAGAAGAATCCTTCGTTTTTTTTTATTTAACAAGGGATATCAAATTATACCTTGCACATAAATTTAACAAAAACTAAAATAAATTATAACCCTCCACAACCAATATCATGATGAAAGATAAAGGGGCCTTATTCGCCCGGTACTCTGTATGCCAGTATTACAAAAGATAAAATATATGGAACTGCTATAACGACTGCCAATGATCAAACTATGGAACAAGCCAACAGCTACTTTACGATTGCTTCACGCTTTATATCAGCTGTAGTGGAATCGGAGTCGATACCTTTGGATCGTTCAATCGTTGAAGCCGGTATAGCGGTCTCTTAATCAATACAATTCATTTGAATTCAAGTTAAGCATCCTGGAGGTAGAATTCTCTTTTTCTCTGCAAATCCTTAGGTAAGGGCAATTTCTTGACACGGTGATTATTAATAAATGTATTAATTTGCTTCCATGACCTCATTGACAATATTCCTGTTTGTTTTTTTATTTCGTTTATTTTCGAAGCGCCAGGATCAATCCCTTCGATGAAATAATTTGCAAAGTTTTTATAAAGTTCATCTTTTTCTTGATTAAGCCACCTTCTTCTAACTATAATTTTTTTTGCCATATTCCCATCAAGTAAATTACTTGGTAAAGACTCTTGGTCATTTTCTAAGCTATTATCCAACGTAACATGATCCACATTTTCTTTATGTGATTCTTCAGGTTGAGGGACGGAATCTATTTCATTTTGTAAAGTTGTTGTAATGTTCGTTCCATTATCAGACTGTGATCGGCAAGATATTTTTCCCTCAGCTAATTGCAGTAAATTCAAGCCAACTTTACCTTTCTCAAGAGCTAGTTGTGGTATCATGTAATTCCCTTTATGTGTACCTGGTGTATGCCCTAAGAAATGAGACAAAGCGTTTACATAAGCATTATTCTTTCCAGCTACTTGGCTCATGGTTGCAACATGGTGTCGCAGCCCAGTTGAAGTTATATGATCTGAATTCACAAAGGAAAACTTGTGTCTTAGTTCCCTTAAAATTTGCGTGCCACAAAAATAAGGTTCACCTCCTAGTTTTGGGAATAAATATTTGTTTTCATTTGGAATTCCAACTAAATTTCTGTATGCAAATATAGTGTCTACATTTTTTTTCATCTGATTTCGAAGAAGTATTGGAACTGTTCTCCCCCTTTTTCCTGGGATATGGAAGCAATATAATGTATGTATAGCATTTTGCTCCTCAGAACTCATGATTTCCAATATTTCTTTAGGAATGTCTTGTTTTTCATTTTGGCTGGCTATATAATTTTCTAATGGAGCTCTTGCAACTTCTCCTGCCCTCCTCCTATTAAAAATTATAATATGAGCAATTGTTATTTTACATAGCTCCTCATAGGCGATATAAGACTTTTCACATTCAAATCGTTGAGCTATATTCACTTCTAGTTTCATAACTTCCGTGCATATTTTTTTTATATCAGTAGTTAAAGGCATGACATCAGTTTTCAGCATTTTTTGAGTTTTCCTTGATTTTTCAGCGTTAGTAGAAATTTCAAATTTCCAAGCGTGACCAAAGATTATTTTAAATTCAGACAACTTGTTTTTTATAACATCTTTGGATGAAGTGGTCAGCACAGGATTCTGTATTGTTTTACGCATCAAAATATCAGCACAATCTTTTATAGCTGTACAAAGTCGTTGAGGGATGCTAGGAATTTTTACAGAACCTGTACTTTCATCGTAACCACTATTTATTTTGACAGCGTCAATAAAAACATTAAAATGTATAGGGTCAAATGCAAGGTCAAATGAGGATATTGCAGGATTTTTTTCTTTGATGACCATGAACAGTCTAGCGAGATCTCTCATCTTGGATGTAATGTGTGTTTTCAAATGATGTTCTTTATGATTGCTTAATAGTAGGGAACCATATGCACAAATTAATGGCTCAGACTTTGCAATTTTTGCAATAGGATCATTTTTGAACACAGGAAATATCTGAGATCTTAAAGATTCAGTGATCTCAGAATTGTCTGGGGATAATAAAATAGCGGATGATTTTAACACTCTGCAGCGTTTTAGTGGATTTCCTTCATGTGATTGTTTTCTATTCGAACATTTTTTCAGGTGTCTATAGAGTAAACTTCTTTTGAATGTGCCACAGCATTCTATACAAACCGCATAATCTTTAGCTGTCGCAGTCGTTCTTGGGCGGCGATTCGGTAGTATTATTCCATCAACTCTATTTATCGCGTCCTGATTATATAGATAATTGCCTCTATTTCTTATTTTCTTCGAAATTAATTCACGCTTTTTTTTTCGTTCGCGCAGATCGGGATCTAAAATTTTATTATATTCAATCACTTCTGCCTCTAAGGGATGTTGGATAGTGATGTGGCGTACAAAGTTGGTTATCAGCTTGAAGCAGTATGGACAGAAGTTTTTACGGTCATAAACTCTTGGTTTTTTACTAGCTAAATCAGATGTACATTGTTTTGAAGTTGATGACACACAGCAGTCCGTTTTCTCCTGCTTCCCTGGATGATCGCTGGTATATGAATCTAAAATTTAAAAATACAATAACATTTTATAACATATTTAATAAATTAAATTTGTGTGGAAAATTATACAGAGTGAATTATACAAAGTTACCACACAAACTTAAACCAGCGATTCCTGAGCATATGTGGTGTGTCAGTCATTTTATTATGGGATGACTTCTTTGTTCGGTAAACTTAAACGTTCACGGGGTCGGTAAGTTTTCTTTGTATTTGTGTTTTTTGCGTTTTGTTTTTTTTTTTTTAATTTTTTTTTTACATTAACTCCGGCCTCCATAGTCCGGCCTATTTGACGACCGCCATAGTCCAGTGGGTAAGACTCTTGACTCACAATCCGGAGGTCGCAGGTTCGAACCCGGCATGCGCAAATTAATTTTATTTGATAAATTTGTGTTATTTCACAATTAATTCATTTAAAATAATATATAGTATATTTGCGGCACGTTCCAGAGTGGAAGATACTATCAGTATCGCCCTGGTGTAAGTAAGAACACCATTCAGAATTAAAACGTTGCTTGAAAATGGCTTTATCCGTGTTTGGTGACCAGATCTGAATCGCCAGGTACTTCCCAACCTTCCTATTCGCCACCTCCTTCCCCTCCCCACTACCTTCAGCCTCACAACATACCCCGATTGGGGATTCCATGGTGTCACTGGCTCCAGACGGGAGCAGTTGAGATTCTTGTGCGGTATTCCCTGTAAAAAAAAACTCCACACAGGAGGCCCTTAAGAAAACGATTTCCCTCAAGGCCTATGTCATCTAAGATGCTGTGTGGAGGGTCTTTTTGAGGAGAAGAGGGAGTTAACATTGGTCTTGAAGAGACCCATGATGTAGGAAGGGGAAAACCCAGAGGCCGGCAAATTGTTCCATAGCCGAGCTGTTGAGCACAAGAACGAGTCGAAGAAGCGACCAATTCTCATGTGACAAATGTCAACCGTGTACATATGTTGGGCACGCGTTTGGCGTGTTTCCCGACTATGCACCGGTGCCGAAGGGATCAATGATGCTAGTTTCTTGGAGCATCTTCCATTGAAATACCGGTAGAACAAGGATAGCATTCCCACCCGACGCCTGTGCCCTAAAGATTGCAATCCGTCTGTTAAAATGGGAGAATTTATCAAACGGATCGCCCGCTTCTGCACAGAATCGAGGTTATTTTTCAGATATTTTGGAGCTCCAGACCAGAGATGGCTACCAAATTCAACTGTGGGGCGGACTTGCGATTTGTACAAGGCTAGTAGTTGTGTACTATTAAAGTATCTGCGGGCCTTGTACAGTACGCCCAGTTTTTGAGAGGCTAGCTTTACTCTGGCTTCGATGGAGCCCCCATATCTGAGCTGGTCACTTAGAGTTACATCGAGCATATCAATAGAGGGCCTGTTCGGAAGGTTGCTTCCGTTGAAGGAGACGAGATTTTCATTTCGATTGCGAGACGTAATAATACATTAAATACATTTCTCTGTGTGTATGCAATTTGAATAATAATTTTATTATTTTGAAACATTTTTGTTTATTATTTATTAATAAATTATGGGAAAATGAGAAGTTATGGGAGGAGTTTGTCGATTAAAAATAGGTGGTGCCCGCCACCCTACCGATATTTTAGAATATGCTCTAGAGTACAAAAAGGTTGGGAACCCCTGCGCTACAGCATAGCGTTTACATTACCAAGTTGGAAATTTGAAACGAGCGCTTACCATGCGCTTATCACATATATGATCAAGAATCATTGGTTAACGTTTGTCAGGTAAATGAGTTAGTCTACCTACCAGAATCAGACGAAATTCTCGAGGGTAACTTGAATAAGTCATCACTGCCGGACGTCACACTTGCTTCTAAAATAAAGCATAATAATGTAATATTCCAAAACTAAGCATCACTACCGTTAATTGCTAAAACATTTCACAATAATAAGTAACGTGATGTTGGTATGTAATGAAAAATACCTAAGATTATTGTATATTATCAGTAATTATTATGTAGCTACCTGAATCTGAAGAGTTTGCAAATAGATCATCCAGTTTTTTCTCCATTTCATTAATTACGGCTCTTTTACCCTCTGAAATTGGTGAACCTTCTTCACTTGTACTAGATATATTTTTATCTATAAAATAACAAAACACATTAAAAATCATAAACATAATAAAACAATAAGCATAATTATTGTACTCATGTGAAAATCAACAAGCATTATTATTAAAATAACAGTGCAAAGCGTTTTCATAGAGACCAAAACTTAAAAATGCAATGCATTATAACGTAATTTTATTAAAAAACACTTTTATTAAGTCATTGAGAGTAATAATTTATATGTAGCTACCTGAATCTGGAGAGTTTGCAAATAGATCATCCAGTTTTTCTTCCATTTCATTAATTACGGCTCTTTTACCCTCTGAAATTGGCGAACCTTCTTCACTTGTACTAGATATATTTTTATCTATAAAATAACAAAACACATTAAAAATCATAAAGATAATAAAACAATAAGCATAATTATTGTACTCATGTGAAAATCAACAAGCATTATTATTAAAATAACAGTGCAAAGCGTTTTCATAGAGACCATAACTTAAAAATGCAACGCATTATAACGTAATTTTATTAAAAAACACTTTTATTAAGTCATTGAGAGTAATAATTTATATGTAGCTACCTGAATCTGGAGAGTTTGCAAATAGATCATCCAGTTTTTCTTCCATTTCATTAATTACGGCTCTTTTACTCTCTGAAATTCGCGAACCTTCTTCACTTGTACTAGATATATTTGTATCTATAAAATAACAAAACACATTAAAAATCATAAACATAATAAAACAATACGCATAATTATCGTACTTATGTGAAAATCAACAAGAATTATTATTAAAATATCAGTGAAAAGCGTTTTTATAGAGACCATAACCTAAAAATGCAACGCATTATAATGTAATTTTACCAAAAAAAACATTCGGTTCGCACTGGTCACGATTATTACGAATAATCTTTAGAAAACCACTTTAGATTCGCCTTAATTACTATATAAGGAAACTTTTTATTACACAATAAATATTATTCGTAATAAGCGTGGCCAGTCCGAACCATTGTATGGTCCGAATCGATAATTACCAAACATTTTTGTTACGTCATTGATTGTAATAATTCATTATGCAACACAATATTTTAGGTTATATGATAAAATCTTACCGTTAATTGAAGAATCCATTGACATCGCAATAATGGTATTAATTCTCTGCCGTGACATTTTATAAAATGCGAAAGAAAAGGATTCATACGACAAATTCCACACGCGATTGGATGCGCTGGGCGGCCGCGGCGTCATAAATATTAAATAGGTATACCAATCTAGCGCAAATATCAACTTAACATCGAGACAGTGTTGCCAACTTTATTTTGACCAATTCACAAATTGTGGTACCGTAACCCATCAGAATTAAGGGATAACCAAATTAACTAAATTTGGTTATCCCTCAAACCACCGTATTATGCCAGTAAGTTAATACCTAAATATTATTTTTTTACAGTGAATACCGCACAAGAGTCCCAACTGTTCCCGTCTGGAGCCAGTGAGACTATGGCATCCCCAGTATGTTATGAGGCTGAAGGTAATGGATAGGGGAAGGAGGTGGGGAAGATGAAGGTTGGGAAGTACCTGGCTATTCGGATCTGGTCACTAAACACGGCCAAAGCCATTTTCAAGCAATGTTTCAATTCTGAATGGTGGTCTTACAGCAGGGCGATACTGAGAGTATCTTTCACTCTGGAACGTGCCGCAAATATACTTTATATTATTTTAAATGAATTAATTGTGAAATAACACAAATTAATCAAATAAAATTTGAGACCTGCGGATTGTGAGTCAAGGGTCTTACTCCTGGACTATGTAGGCAGTATATTGTAATTTATTTTTAAATTATTGTTTATTTTTGTTCATAATATTTTTTATAAAATACACCCAAACAACAATAAAACACCTTTTTATTATCTACTACAATACAACTAGAGACAATGCTTTTGAAAAATAGTCACGCGTAAAGTAATTACCTAGGTACAGAGCATTTTTTTAAATGAAAAACTTGTTAGATTTCTTAAATATGATAATATTATAATCCATTATAAAAATTACGTTCTACTAAAAAAACATTTAAACAAATTAATATAACTGTATGAAAAAACATATTAAATGAGTACCTAATATATTTCTGAAATTTTTAGAAAACCCTGTATAGATATCATCACATTACAACTGACTATGCTTTCGGAACGCAAAAGACAAATACATAATTACGTAGCAAATATTTTATTTATTAAAGAAAAACTACATAAATGTGTAATAAAATACGAAATAATATAAATCTTGTATTAAAAACAAAAACAATTAACACAAAATTAATAACGATATTATAAAAGCAATTCGTAAATCAATCTTCAATTTTAAAAAAGCGCGCGAATAGCCGCTAAATATTACTCGTATAATATAATGTCTGTTCTTCTAAAACAACTAACAGTCCACAGCGAGCGCTTGGCAGTCTGGCTACCTATGTAGATAGAATACAACATAACATACCGGCAAACATATAACAAATCGCAAAAGATTCAATCTGACATAGCAATGTCATGCGATAATAGATTTTGAGGAATTTAACCATTGAGTTCAATATCGCAAAGCATTGATAAACGACTTGGAGTTTGAATGATATTGTATGACGAGAACATCCGGCAACGTCGCATGCCGTGATGTTATAGATGCGATAAAAAGTGTACCCAATTGATGTTCTAAGTATGGATGAATATTTACTGATAAAAAACGCATTCCGGAGCATTAACGGTCCACGTAAAAATGTCATTTATTCACTCAAAAATTTTTTTTACACCGTTCGACTCGTCTCATCGAGTTTGATATGATGGACTTAAAAAAAAAAAAACGATGAGCCACTAAGTGCCCAAATGAGCCAGTAAGTCGAAATGATCAAGAAGTTCCGGTAATTAAAGGACGCTTTGAGCCACTAAATGCCGTAACATAAACCTATATATATATATATATATATATATATCACGGCATGCGACGTTGCCGGATGTTCTCGTCATACAATATCATTCAAACTCCAAGTCGTTTATCAATGCTTTGCGATATTGAACTCAATGGTTAAATTCCTCAAAATCTATTATCGCATGACATTGCTAAGTCAGATTGAATCTTTTTGCGATATGTTATATGTTTGCCGGAATGTTATAATATGTTGTATTCCTACATAGGTAGCCAGACTGTCGAGCGCTCGCGGTGGACTGTTAGAAGAACAGACATTATATTATAATATTTACCGGCTATTCGCGCCCTTTTTTAAAATTGAAGATTGATTTACGAATTGCTTTTATAATATCGTTATTAATTTTGTGTTAATGGTTTTTGTTTTTATTACAAGTTTTATATTATTTCGTATTTTAATACACATTTATGTAGTTTTTCTTTAATAAATAAAATATTTGCTTCGTAATTATGTATTTGTCTTTTGCGTTCCGAAAGCATAGTCAGTTGTAATGTGATGATATCTATACAGGGTTTTCTAAAAATTTCAGAAATATATTAGGTACTCATTTAATATGTTTTTTCATACAGTTATATTAATTTGTTTAGAGTTTTTCATTTAAAAAAATGATCTGTACCTAGGTAATTACTTTACGCGTGACTATTTTTCAAAAGCATTGTCTCTAGTTGTATTGTAGTAGATAATAAAAAGGTGTTTTATTGTTGTTTGGGTGTATTTTATAAAAAATATTATGAACAAAAATAAACAATAATTTAAAAATAAATTACAATATACGGCCTACATAGTCCAGGAGTAAGACCATTGACTCACAATCCGCAGGTCTCAAATTTTATTTGATTAATTTGTGTTATTTCACAATTAATTCATTTAAAATAATATATAGTATATTTGCGGCACGTTCCAGAGTGGAAGATACTCTCAGTATTACCCTGGTGTAAGACCACCATTCAGAATTGAAACGTTGCTTGAAAATGGCTTTGGCCGTGTTTAGTGACCAGATCCGAATAGCCAGGTACTTCCCAACCTTCATCTTCCCCACCTCCTTCCCCTATCCATTACCTTCAGCCTCATAACATACTGGGAATGCCATAGTCTCACTGGCTCCAGACGGGAACAGTTGGGACTCTTGTGCGGTAGTCACTGTAAAAAAATAATATTTAGGTATTAACTTACTGGCATAATACGGTGGTTTGAGGGATAGCCAAATTTAGTTGTTTTCTGATGGGTTACGGTAGTGAATTGGTCAAAATAAAGTTGGCAACACTGTCTCGGTGATTTAGTTGATATTTGCGCTAGATTGGTATTTGGTATATTTATGGCGCCGCCGATTCGTGTGTGGATGTGGATCATATGAATTCTTTCCTTTCGCATTTTATAAAATGTCGCGCTGGCGAAGGTACCATTATTGCAATATCAATGGATTCTTCAATTAACGGTAAGATTTTATCATGTAACCTTAAATATTGTGTTGCATAATGAATTATTACAATCAATGACATACCAAAAATGTTTGGTGATTATCGGTTCGGACTGGCCACGCTTATTACGAATAATTTTTATTATATAATAAAAAGTTTCCTTTTTAAGTAATTAAGGCGAATCTAAAGTGTTTTTCTAAAAATTATTCGTAATAATCGTGGCCAGTCCGAACCGATATTTACCAAATGTTTTTTTAGGTAAAATTACATTTTAGGTTATGATTTCTATAAAAACGCTTTTCACTGATATTTTAATAATAATTCTTGTTGATTTTCACATAAGTATGATAATTATGCTTATTGTTTTATTATGTTTATGATTTTTAATGTGTTTTGTTATTTTATAGATAAAAATATATGTAGTACAAGTGAAAGTTCGCCAATTTCAGAGGATAAAAGAGCCGTAATTAATGAAATGGAGGAAAAACTGGATGATCTATTTGCAAACTCTTCAGATTCAGGTAGCTATGTACATAATAATTACTGATAATATACAATAATCTTAGGTATTTTTCATTACATACCAACATTACGTTACTTATTATTGTGAAATGTTTTAGCAATTAACGATAGTGATGCGGAATATTACGTTACGTAATATGAATTGTTTTATTTCGAATATTACATTATTATGCTTTATTTTAGAAGCAAGTGTGACGTCCGGCAGTGATGACTTATTCAAGTTACCCTCGAGAATTTCGTCTGATTCTGGTAGGTAAAACAAACCCCTTTATCTGACAAACGTTAACCAATGATTCCTGATCATATATGTGATAAGCGCATGGTAAGCGCTCGTTTCAAATTTCCAACTTGGTAATGTAAACGCTATGCTGTAGCGCAGGGGTTCCCAACCTTTTTGTACTCTAGAGCACATTCTAAAATATCGGTAGGGTGGCGGGCACCACATATTTTTAATCGACAAACTCCTCCCATAACTTCTCATTTTCCCATAATTTATTAATAAATAATAAACAAAAATGTTTCAAAATAATAAAATTATTATTCAAATTGCATACACACAGAGAAATGTATTTAATGTATTATTACGTCTCGCAATCGCAATGAAAATCTCGTCTCCTTCAACGGAAGCAACCTTCCGAACAGGCCCTCCATTGATATGCTCGATGTAACTCTAAGTGACCAGCTCAGATTTGGGGGCTCTATCGAAGCCAGAGTAAAGCTAGCCTCTCAAAAACTGGGCGTACTGTACAAGGCCCGCAGATACTTTAATAGTACACAACTGCTAGCCTTGTACAAATCGCAAGTCCGCCCCACAGTTGAATTTGGCAGCCACCTCTGGTCTGGAGCTCCAAAATATCTGAAAAATAACCTCGATTCTGTGCAGAAGCGGGCGATCCGTTTGATTGATAAATTCTCCCATTTTAACAGATGGATTGCAATCTTTAGGGCACAGGCGTCAGGTAGGAATGCTATCCTTGTTCTACCGGTATTTCAATGGAAGATGCTCCAAGAAACTAGCATCATTGATCCCTTCGGCACCGGTGCATAGTCGGGAAACACGCCAAACCCGTGCCCAACATATGTACACGGTTGACATTTGTCACATGAGAACTGGTCGCTTCTTCGACTCGTTCTTGTGCTCAACAGCTCGGCTATGGAACGATTTGCCGACTTCTGTTTCCCCTTCCTACAACATGGGTCTCTTCAAGACCAATGTTAACTCCCTCTTCTCCTCAAAAAGACCCTCCACACAGCATCTTAGATGACATAGGCCTTGAGGGAAATCGTTTTCTTAAGGGCCTCCTGTGTGGAGTTTTTTTTTACCGGGTATACCGCACAAAAATCTCAACTGCTCCCGTCTGGAGCCAGTGACACCATGGAATCCCCAATCGGGGTATGTTGTGAGGCTGAAGGTAGTGGGGAGGGGAAGGAGGTGGCGAATAGGAAGGTTGGGAAGTACCTGGCGATTCAGATCTGGTCACCAAACACGGATAAAGCCATTTTCAAGCATACCCGGCGATTCAGATCTAGTCACCAAACACGGATAAAGCCATTTTCAAGCAACGTTTCAATTATAAAAAAATATAATATCAATATGTCAATATGATCTGAGGCAATGCATATCATTGGTCACTGCCTCATAATTAGGAGGGTATGACGATAATCCTGTTAGCAAACAATCATAAGGATGCTCATCGGTGAGTCGAGATCTATATCTTGATTTTATTAAGTTCATGTTTGAAAACAAGGATTCGCATAAATATGTCGAACTGAAAAATGATTCAATTTTTTATGCGGCTTTTTTCAAAAATGGGAACTTTTCTCTGTCCACTGTATTCCAAAAGTCCTCTGATATTAAGGATTTTAGCTAAATATCATTCTTAAGGTCCAAAATTTCTAACTCTAGTTCTTCTATCTTACCTTGAACAAAATCTGCAGTACAATGCGTGATGTGCAATAGTGAATAGCACTTCCCGTTCCAGGCTAGCGTGAAGAGTACAGTCTGGCACGCCGCGGCCGCTAGACAAGTTGCGAAGTACTGTCAGCAAAGGAACCACTCATACAAACAATATCGCAAACATACAAACGTATTTAATAAACCTACGCACTTAAAAACTTAAAACTCTAACAAATAAATAAAAATAATTCACATTTTTAATTAATGTTTATGAAAGAATTCTGTCTCTGTCGAATAGTGGTGGGAACATACGAACCGTTCACGGGGTCGGGAAACCCTGCTGTAGCGGGACAGCTTGCGTGAATACAGTTTAAGTTTATCGAACAAAGAAGTCATCCCATAATAAAATGACTGACACACCACATATGCTCAGGAATCGCTGGTTTAAGTTTGTGTGGTAACTTTGTATAATTCACTCTGTATAATTTTCCACACAAATTTAATTTATTAAATATGTTATAAAATGTTATTGCATTTTTAAATTTTAGATTCATATACCAGCGATCATCCAGGGAAGCAGGAGAAAACGGACTGCTATGTGTCATCAACTTCAAAACAATGTACATCTGATTTAGCTAGTAAAAAACCAAGAGTTTATGACCGTAAAAACTTCTGTCCATACTGCTTCAAGCTGATAACCAACTTTGTACGCCACATCACAATCCAACATCCCTTAGAGGCAGAAGTGATTGAATATAATAAAATTTTAGATCCCGATCTGCGCGAACGAAAAAAAAAGTGTGAATTAATTTCGAAGAAAATAAGAAATAGAGGCAATTATCTATATAAGCAGGACGCGATAAATAGAGTTGATGGAATAATACTACCGAATCGCCGCCCAAGAACGACTGCGACAGCTAAAGATTATGCGGTTTGTATAGAATGCTGTGGCACATTCAAAAGAAGTTTACTCTATAGACACCTGAAAAAATGTTCAAATAGAAAACAATCACATGAAGGAAATCCACTAAAACGCTGCAGAGTGTTAAAATCATCCGCTATTTTATTATCCCCAGACAATTCTGAGATCACTGAATCTTTAAGATCTCAGATATTTCCTGTGTTCAAAAATGATCCTATTGCAAAAATTGCAAAGTCTGAGCCATTAATTTGTGCATATGGTTCCCTACTATTAAGCAATCATAAAGAACATCATTTGAAAACACACATTACATCCAAGATGAGAGATCTCGCTAGACTGTTCATGGTCATCAAAGAAAAAAATCCTGCAATATCCTCATTTGACCTTGCATTTGACCCTATACATTTTAATGTTTTTATGGACGCTGTCAAAATAAATAGTGGTTACGATGAAAGTACAGGTTCTGTAAAAATTTCTAGCATCCCTCAACGACTTTGTACAGCTATAAAAGATTGTGCTGATATTTTGATGCGTAAAACAATACAGAATCCTGTGCTGACCACTTCATCCAAAGATGTTATAAAAAACAAGTTGTCTGAATTTAAAATAATCTTTGGTCACGCTTGGAAATTTGAAATTTCTACTAACGCTGAAAAATCAAGGAAAACTCAAAAAATGCTGAAAACTGATGTCATGCCTTTAACTACTGATATAAAAAAAATATGCACGGAAGTTATGAAACTAGAAGTGAATATAGCTCAACGATTTGAATGTGAAAAGTCTTATATCGCCTATGAGGAGCTATGTAAAATAACAATTGCTCATATTATAATTTTTAATAGGAGGAGGGCAGGAGAAGTTGCAAGAGCTCCATTAGAAAATTATATAGCCAGCCAAAGTGAAAAACAAGACATTCCTGAAGAAATATTGGAAATCATGAGTTCTGAGGAGCAAAATGCTATACATACATTATATTGCTTCCATATCCCAGGAAAAAGGGGGAGAACAGTTCCAATACTTCTTCGAAATCAGATGAAAAAAAATGTAGACACTATATTTGCGTACAGAAATTTAGTTGGAATTCCAAATGAAAACAAATTTTTATTCCCAAAACTAGGAGGTGAACCTTATTTTTGTGGCACGCAAATTTTAAGGGAACTAAGACACAAGTTTTCCTTTGTGAATTCAGATCATATAACTTCAACTGGGCTGCGACACCATGTTGCAACCATGAGCCAAGTAGCTGGAAAGAATAATGCTTATGTAAACGCTTTGTCTCATTTCTTAGGGCATACACCAGGTACACATAAAGGGAATTACATGATACCACAACTAGCTCTTGAGAAAGGTAAAGTTGGCTTGAATTTACTGCAATTAGCTGAGGGAAAAATATCTTGCCGATCACAGTCTGATAATGGAACGAACATTACAACAACTTTACAAAATGAAATAGATTCCGTCCCTCAACCTGAAGAATCACATAAAGAAAATGTGGATCATGTTACGTTGGATAATAGCTTAGAAAATGACCAAGAGTCTTTACCAAGTAATTTACTTGATGGGAATATGGCAAAAAAAATTATAGTTAGAAGGAGGTGGCTTAATCAAGAAAAAGATGAACTTTATAAAAACTTTGCAAATTATTTCATCGAAGGGATTGATCCTGGCGCTACGAAAATAAACGAAATAAAAAAACAAACAGGAATATTGTCAATGAGGTCATGGAAGCAAATTAATACATTTATTAATAATCACCGTGTCAAGAAATTGCCCTTACCTAAGGATTTGCAGAGAAAAAGAGAATTCTACCTCCAGGATGCTTAACTTGAATTCAAATGAATTGTATTGATTAAGAGACCGCTATACCGGCTTCAACGATTGAACGATCCAAAGGTATCGACTCCGATTCCACTACAGCTGATATAAAGCGTGAAGCAATCGTAAAGTAGCTGTTGGCTTGTTCCATAGTTTGATCATTGGCAGTCGTTATAGCAGTTCCATATATTTTATCTTTTGTAATACTGGCATACAGAGTACCGGGCGAATAAGGCCCCTTTATCTTTCATCATGATATTGGTTGTGGAGGGTTATAATTTATTTTAGTTTTTGTTAAATTTATGTGCAAGGTATAATTTGATATCCCTTGTTAAATAAAAAAAAAACGAAAGATTCTTCTGTAATGTACAACGCTAAATGTTTCGTGAACGATGTATAATAAAAAGTTATTTGGTTTTAATTATGATTTAATTTTTTATTATATTATGCTGTTTTTATAATGATTGTGAATATAAAGTTATTAGGCTATAATTATTTTTTTATTGTGTTATGTTATTTTTCAAATGATTACACACTTTTTTTAGTATGTATAGTAATATTTTTTGTTTTTAAAAATTCAAATTAAATAGTTTTTTTTCAAAATGATCGTTTTTATTTTATCACCCTTGAAATGTTGAAAGGTACGTTTGAGACCCGTATTGTAGGAGGGAGGACACACAGAGGCAGGCAAAAATGAGTCGTAGAAATGACCCGTTCTCATGTGACAAATGTTGGGCACACGTTTGACGTGTTACCCGACTAAAGGGACCGGTGCCAAAGGGATCAATGACGCTAGTTCCTCGGAGCATCTTCCATTGAAATACCAGTAGAACAATGACAGCTTTCAAACCAGACGCCTGTGCTCTAATACACACACACACCGACACTAATCTTGGGATTAGTGTGTCGGTAACGGGCATATGGGTCTATCCCTTCTACTGCGGTGCAAGGTGATGAGTCGAGAGAGCCAGGCTGAAGAGGTTAAAAGGTCTCCCTCAACCACCCTCTTCCAGATGCGACACCTAGTCAAACCATTTGGGGCGGCCTATTGTAGAGACGTTGGTTGTACAATGTATACTATAGAAAATAATAAAATTAGAATACGTGTATAAAATTGGTGGAAGATAGGTACCTACCTATGTGTCATACAACTGGAGACAATGCTTACACGTGTAAAAATAATTATAGGGTAAGATAAGTAGGTATAACATGATAATATAAAACATTATATAAAAATTACATTTTACACACATTTTAATAAAACTGTATGTAAACATGAAATTAATAAACATATTAAAAATTATAATTTGCAAACCAACCTACAACTTAAAGAAGCGTACGAATCAATGAACAAAGTAAATTTTGTAATATATTTCTAATAAGTTTATTCATAATTTTTCGAAAACACTAATAAAACTAAGATAAAATAATTATGTAGCAAATAAAAGAAACTACACCAATATGTATTTAAATACCTAATTTTATTTGTGATAATAATAAAATAAACCTTAACACAAAACAACCGTAAACACCAAATAAATAACAATATTAATTAGCAAATCATACTCCAATTTTAAAAAAACGCGCCAATAATCAAAAACGGCCGCTTGAAATAATAAATGTGTGAATAAGCAACATCCGACCTGTTCTGTCAACCTACCTTCATATGAACTATATTGGTATGTATATGTAGCATTAAACTTGGCAACGTAGCGTGATGCGGTAAGTGTGTTCTTAAAATAGATCAAGGAATGCACGTTATTTTAAGATACATTTTTTTAATAAATAAACATAATTTTTGATTACATATTATAGCTGACCATATTTTAAACAAAATTTAAAAGACAGCATGTTGGTACTTCATCTACGTAAGTATATATTACATGCGAAAGAATGAGCAACTTAAGTGGCTTCTTCTAAGATGAGCCACAAAATGTGGTATGACATAAATATATATATATATATATATATTATATATAATATTGGTGAAAAAACGGAAAAAAGTAAATAAAAAGCATACGATTAAGATAAATTAAACTTAAAAAGAAGAGATTTATAAAGGCAATTCAAGAATTTACTGCCGGCGCACACATGGACGGCCTTAATTTAATATTTTAAAATAATATAAGTTGTATTCGCGGCACGTTCCAGAGTAGATGAAACAATATGGCCTTGGTGTAAGATAAACGGCTTTGGCAGTGTTTTTGGTGGCCAGATCTGTAATGACAGGTACTTTCCCACCTTTCTATCCCACATCTTCGCCTCCCCACTGCCTTTAGCCCCACAACATACCAAATTTAGGGATGGCAGATAGTTTCACTGGCTCCAGGTGGTTGGGAGCAGTTGGAACTCTTCTGCGGTGTTCACATAAAAAAGGCGCACACTGCTAGTTGAATTTGGAGAGCCGCAGAGCTAGTGCCTCACCCGCTCTAACTCAATTGGAATAATCCTTTTTTACAGTTTCTTACGGAAAATATATGGAAATATATACTCTTCCAGACACAAGCTAATGCTTCCATGGAAGAGTGGTATTAACGTATTTTAAAATGAACATGTACGCAAATTACTACATTATCTAAATGTATATTATATTTTATATGCTAAAATAAATAAAAAAAAATAAATAAAAACATGAGAAATTGCACAAATTCACATTAGAATAAAAATGCATGAAAAGTTCTTAATTTCGATTTATACATGGGTTTCATTGCACCCATCATCAATACATCTATTTTGTTTTGACCCACCGGAGTTGGCTTGTTCATATTTAATAACCCTTTCTGTTAATTTTTGTTTTAATTTATTTGGTTATCATATTTTTCGCATTCTTTAATCACATAATTTTACACAACTATAATCCTAAGCCACCTAACACCTGAATATGAAACACGAGTGACGAATTGTGAACAGTTTACATACTAAATGACAGAACACAGCTTTGTTGATGTGGTTATAGTTGGGAACAGCCTTTGTTCACCATATTTGCCACGTGTCAACGGTCAGTGTGGGCGACATGTTGCACATAATCTCCTTTGTTGCTAACTTTTATAATAACAGTAATAATATTTTCCTTCTCT
The DNA here is from genome assembly GCA_917880885.1 of Limnephilus marmoratus. Classification (NCBI taxonomy): domain Eukaryota; kingdom Metazoa; phylum Arthropoda; class Insecta; order Trichoptera; family Limnephilidae; genus Limnephilus; species Limnephilus marmoratus. Next base: position 17,066,016 of record OU862921.1, on the reverse strand, counting down.
AAACACAGCAAACCTATTTTGAGGCACCTTTTTAATTCAAAATTAATATATTACTTTTACAAATAAAAAAAAAGAATAGAGAACTCCAGTTCAATTTTTTATTTTTTTTTTATGAATAATGACCTTCTAACTTAAATAACTGCGTTTTTGTTTTTATTTTTAGAGTTAGTTTTAAAACTTAAAATAATTGTCAAAGTTTTAATTTTTCGAGACCCCCCGGAAATATGGTAAATCGTGTGACGTCATCACTCCCGAAAAATTAGTATGGGATTGGGCAATCAGCTGATCTACTGCCGCCATTTTGAAACCCGTTGTTCCGTTGTTCGAAGTATTCTCCCTAGAAGAAGCATTACTTTTTTCATTCATAATATTTTTTTGTGCAGAAGTTTTTTAATATTTTAAATAATAGAGATAAACTAATAGAGATACCTCTATTTTTGATACTGAATTATTTAGGCTTAAATATTGTTTCAATAAACACTACAACTAAATCTCTATAAACAGTACGAAATAAAGAATAACATGAAATGTTGCTAATACCGATGGCTTGTGCCATACCTAGATGTCAATTGATTTCAATACAATGTGATACAATGACTGGTGACGCGTGACGTCAGCACTAACCATTCAATCGTACCAACTTTACAGTGTATTTTAACGAGACGTTAAAAAATACACTTTTTAATATTTTTTTACGAACACTAAATTTATTTAATATTATTAAAAAAAAGTTATATATTCAGAATCAGCGTTTATTGGTCTGTATGAACATATTTTTTTAAAGTCATAATATTTTTTACTGGAGTTCCTTATTAATAATTAAATTACCCCCAAAAACAAATAACGAAAAAGAATAATAGGTGTTCGTAAGTAGGAGATTTTGAACATTTTTTTATAGACCTGATACTTCATTTTTTGGGTTTATAAAAAGACTAATCATTTCAAAGGCAAATATGTGTTCTACTGTAGTTGTAGTGTTATAGTGTTGCAGTATTTAATTAAAGTATCTAAATTATTTCTAATCGATCTAATTTTAAAACCAAATTACTTGTTTTTCTTAGTAGTGCATCACCTTAGTCAAATTATTAAAATAAATATTTGATGCACTATGGTTATGTACTTCATCAAACAGCAAACCGCCGCCCCGGGAACCTTTATTGGATAACCAACACCTCTGCCATAGATCACCCCAAGTGGTTCGCTATGTTTGGTGACTTAGCAGGGGTGCCCGGGTTCATGGGGTGAGGTTTGTCTAGGTCTTGGAGGCGGATAACCATGATACACTGAACCCCAGATTCCTACCCACCCTTTAAACCATTTTCCTTCCCAGAACTCTCCTCGCCCTCCTTTCCCTAAAAAAAGCCCTCCACACAGCATCCCCAAAGATGACATAGATCCTGAGGGAAATAATTTTCCTCAAGGAGCTCATGTAAAAAAAAAGTTCAACGTTCACTCCTTAAAAATAAATAAATAAATAAATAAGTGTTTATTCCAGTATGTGGTGAGGAGAGTGCAATCCCACACATTCCATAAGGATATAATATACACATACATGTACAAAGTATTTGAAAGGAAAAAAAGAAAAAGAAGGTGGATATGAATGTACACGAAACAAAAAAAGATAATAAGCTAATAGTAGTAAAAGGAAAACAAAAGAAATAATAATATTAAGCTTTCAGGATTCTGTGAGCACGTAAGGAGCCAGTATTTTTCTCCAGTGTGCATCAATACTGGATGATGGACTGAGGCGGGCTTCCATGACGAGGATGTTTCCAGAGCTGGTTATCCTTTCCCTCATTCCTGCCACCCTGGATCTAATAAGGGCTGCAAAGCCAGGAATTCGCCCCTCCGTGAACATCCGGGAAGCGCTGCAATATCTGGGGAGACCAAACATTAACAAGTATCCTCATTTGAATGAATATCAGGTGTTATAGGTTGATGAAAAGAGACCTATCATATACAATACAATATATCAATCGATAAACAATCTACATTCCTGAGCGATTCACCTAGTTGTCACCTCTAGCATTAAGCCCCTGATAGAAATATAATAACATTTTTTCAATATCATTTGCCAATCCTTGTGCAGATAATATAGGAAAAGAAAACCTTTTCAATATGAATTTGAATTTCTGTAATAAGTTTACTTACCCGCATTTCACGAAATTTTGTTTAAGTACCTGCCAAATACAGTTGTTAAGGGAAATCAAAAATTAAATCCTTGTTTACATGTTTTACGGTTTACACACAGTGTGCGGGTTGGTAATTAACGGGCAATTTATTGATTCGAATATAAATACATTAAATTATTTTATCGTTTTTTTTATTATTTGTTTTAGTGCCTTGCATGACAAGCACAACTGAGACTTAAACTTTATTATCATTAAATCTAATGAAATGGTGTTCATGGAAATATGCATAAGCCCATTGCAAAATACACACTCTTACTGGTATAAAAGGTAAGTGATCAAATTATTAAAATCGAATATGTTCATCATCACAGTGAGATATGTTCGAATCGAATATGTTCATCATTCGAGGCTTCATTTAATGTATAATATAATAATTTTATGTAATCTAATATATCATTGAAATTATGGAAGATTATTACCTACGGTCTTGTTCTCTCAACATTGGACTATCTTATTTATCTATCTTATCTAACTGTCGATCAATAAAGACATACCCAGTGTATATTAGGGTGGAACACTTTTGTATGAAAAATTTTTTTTTTTCGAATTTCGAATTGGAATACCAGGTAAAAGTTGCTTTATGTCATTGTAAATAACACTCCTTAATTTGGAAGTTCTAGCTCGACAGCTTGAACCCCCGCCATAGACTTGAAATTTTATTTTTTAAGTTTTTATAGACGTTTTGTATTTTCCACCCTATTAACAAAATAATAAGTAAATATAATATTTTATGCATTAAATGATAAAATAAAAGTAGATTTTAACTAATAAAATCATTTATTTTAAAAGTAAACACAGGTTCAGAAAGTTATGTAGGTATGAATAATATCATTTTTTATGACAAAAATCCTTTTTCGTCTCAAACCTTGGCTTGAGCTTTCGAGATGCTAATTTAGATTTTACGAATCCCTCTTATCTTGTCTTGTCACATACACTTAGAGCTGCTTTTGTCACAACTTTTACAGATCTTTCCACAACCTAGGTGTGGCAAGGCAGTCTCATAAACTCCAACACTGTATCTTCTCCATTTTCAATAAGATCTTGTAACTACTTATCGGAAATATTCATCAGTATTGGGGGTTTGTATATATTTTGTTTCCAGTCAATCGTGTCTATGTAAGAACGTGCATTTAAGTCCACTTTTGGCACCTCAAACATGCGCCGAACAGAATTTTTATTAACTTGACAAGTCTTTAAAATGCGTCTTGCAGCGAGTTCTCTAATGTGCTTACGTGAATCATACTCAACAACAAGTTTTCTGGATGAGCAAAGTAATTATTTCGAATTATAACAGGGTCCACTATCGCTAACAACTCGATGGACAAATATCTGGTGCTGTTAATGAGCTTCCATAAATGATTTGAACCATCTTTGCAGGATGAATGTGTTTTGATAGCAAACCAGTCAGGAGCGTATGATTTGCTAAAGTCACAAGATTTTGTTTTGTTTTGACCCTCTAGTAATATCTTTTCAGTCGTTAAAAAGCTGTTGATAGATCTTTCAATATTTCTTGCATTGTCCGATATTGGAACCACATACCCAACATAAATAGAACCTGGTTCTTTTATAATCGAAATATGTTCCTCTTGTATAATCACTCTAAACCTCTTCGATCCTTTTAAAACAGTTTTTGCCTGTTAGTGCGTTGGTCTTCTAAAAAATTTTGTTCCTCTTTTGTCACTTTTTCCCTCAAACAAGTACAGCTTACAAATTCTTAGCATGCAGCTATGTCAAAAAGCAATCTACTTTGTACTTTGAACTCTTCTAACTTTTCTTCCTTAAGTTTCTTCAAAGACTTTTCAAATTATAACACTTTGAGTGATAACTTTATAGTAACTGTAAGTGTGACAATTGGAACAGAAGATTTTATCCACAATTCTTCAATTTTCGTTCCAGCTATTTCGGCAATTTCCAAAAACGTAGGTTCTTTTGATGTGTTATTCCTTACTTTTAAGTTTTGTCGAACTCATTCATAGAATTTCATCACATTTTCATATGTTGATAGGATATTCACTTTCAAATCTGTATTTTAACCAAATTTCCATTTAACGTTTGTCTTGTAGAAGTCATGTTAAATCACTTAAAAAACGTTTATCAACAAGTACTCGTGAATATAATTGATGCGAGACCCTTCACCTTGAGATAATCGATACTAGTTTAAACAAAACTCTGCATTTCGTAGATTGTCACCTGCCGCCCCCCGCTTCGACCCATAACACAATAATGAAATATTTGATTGCAACAGCTAGTTAACGATATTTAAATATGTTATTAAATAAAATAAACCTATTTTAATAAATTCTGTACTGTTTTGTAGGCCGCGCAAATAGCCCCAAAACTGTCGTTTTTGTAAATGTTCAATGTCTTGGCGGGGGCTTTTACCGTTGTCTGATATTTTTTATATTTTTAATTGAGATAATTGATGGCAATTGGCAACTTAATACAACTATTCCAAATAAAAATTAGAAAAAACAAAAATTCGTTCCGCCTTAGTGTATATCTCTATTGAAAAAAAAACGAAACCATGTGCAACTTGTCCAAAGTGCATGTATCAGATATTGCTCTAATATCCCGAGACGCGAACATATCTCGCCTTTCTTTACATTAGCTCCACGCAGGAGGCCCTGAGGAAAATAATTCCCCTCAGGGCCTATGTCATGGAGGGTCTTTTTAAGAAATGAAGGAGAGAAAGTTCTGGGAACGAAAAGGGTATTAGGGGTGGGTAGGAATCTGTGTGTCCAGGAGTGACAGACGTGTGAATCCATTCCTCCCACTGCGCTGCAAGGCGATGTTCCGAGAGAGTACGACTGAAGAAGTCAAAGGGACTCCCTCATCCATTCTCTCCCGATCCGCCCTGCCAGGCAGCCTGTGGGCAGATTCGCCCCCCAAGACCCGGACGCGTATTTACAATCCCTACCGCGTTTCAGTCACTTTAAATTTTCAATATCAAAATTTAAATATTTAGAAATAAAATTATTAATTTCTAATTTACATATTGGAAAGATTATTTTATCCAGATTTTAGAACAATTTTTGTTTTTGCAAAGTGATATAAAATTATCGATATGGAGGTGTATTTACAATATATGGGAATAATATTAAAATTTAAATATTTAGAAATCAAATTATTAATTTCTAATATACACATCAGAAAGATTATTTTATCTAGATTTTAGAACAATTTTTGTTTTTGAAATGTGATAAAAAATAACCAATGTAGAGGTGTATTTACAATATATGGGAATAATATTAAAATTTAAATATTTGGAAATCAAATTATTAATTTCTAATATACACATCAGAAAGATTATTTTATCTAGATTTTAGAACAATTTTTGTTTTTGCAATGCGATAAAAAAAAACCAATATTGAGGTGTATTTAAAATGTAAATTGTCGTTACCGCGACTGAATCGGTATAGGTTTTGTAAATACGCGACCCGGACAAACCTCACCCAATGAACCCGGGCAACCCTGCTAAGTCACCAAACGTAGATAACCACTTGCGGTGACCTGTGGCAGAGGTGTTGGAGATATCCAATAAATGGTTCCTGGGGCGTCATTTGATTCCAAATACATCGAACGGAAGGAAGTTTCATCAAATGTTTCAAATGTACAGATTGATGAATTCGAAGATTCTTTTTTTTACGATAACTCAGGAGGCCCGGAGGAAAAAAAATCTCTCACCGCCTATGTCGTTTGGGGATGTTCTCTGGAGGGTATTTTTGGGGAAAGGAAGTTGTGATAAGGAAAAAGATACGGTAGGGGTGGGTAGGAATATGTGGGTCAATGTGTCTAGAAGTGTTTGATAATAAAATGAATCCACCCATCCCACTGCGGTGCAAGCCGATCAAGAGAATCCGGCTGGAGAGGTCGAAAGTTCTCCCCCAACCAGTCTCTCAGATCCGGTCCACCACGCTGTAGGTGGCAGTGGAGGTAATCCACCTCTTACCCGCCCTGGTATAAGTAACTGATGGTTACTCCTTCAAGGCTCTCGCAAGATTCTAATTTTTTTTGTTAAACGAAGCTACATTTATTTATTTTGGACGAATCTAGACCTCCAGTGTCCATGCATACGTTGTTAGTAAGCAGTATGCAAGTGCTTAACAGGAAAACAAAATGCACAAAATAGGTTAGTAAGACAAAGATAAATTAAACAAGGCAAAAGAAAAAAACTCATTCATGAGGCTCCATGAGGCGGCATTGCATCTGTAAAAAACCTGCAAGCACATGCATAAAATAGAGAATATAAGTAATACAATAAATCTCAAATCAATTGGCAAGTACCAACAAAATATGTAAATGGCTTTCGGCCTGACCATAAACTACACTTAGCTTCCGTGTCCCTTAGCCAACCACTCAGTGAAGCCTCAAAGAATGTTAACTGAATATTTGGGGTAAAATACCCGAAGACTAAAAGAAAATTCAGCGTTGGGTAGTCAGAGGCAGGACAAAGGACAGTCAAGGTCGTCTGATCAAACCTCCTCTGCTACGCTGTAGGTGGCAAATGCATCAGTCGCCCAAGACTTAAACAAAAGTCAGCCGTGCTAAGTTACTGATAAGCCTGAAAATTTTTTGACTACCTTTGATAGCCAACAAAATCTGATTTCCATTTTAAGGCTCTAAACTACTAATTATAAACCATCAAACATACTATTATCGGTGATAAGTTAGTTATTCCTACATAAAAATCTGCCTTTAATTTAAGTGTTTTTTTATATTATAAATGATTGTGTGAATAAAGTAGGTAGGTATAACGCTTTATAACTGCTTATAACGTAATATTTTTAACAGAAAATTATTTATTTCGAAAATTGAAACTTGTTTTTCGAGAATTCAGACAGTTATGAATAAAAAATTGGAAATCTTTAGGTAATTAAGTACAAACAGCGTAAATGCGTTTTCGTTGTTTGTGCGTATATATTTAATTGAATCATAGATTTCGCAAAACTTTAAAAATAATTTTGTTTCCACTAGCAACTTTCTGGTGTACGCTCATGCAGGGTATTTTTTCTTTTTTTTTCTTCAAGACTTAACAACAACGACAACAATTCCACTTGTCATCACTGGCCACTCAGCCGAGTATCACTCAACCGCTCACCCGACCCTAATTGCCCAATGTCAACTAATTTTCTCAAAATGTTTATAGTTTAAAAAAAAATCGAAAAGGTTTACAAAAATTTATTTACGTTTTTACTACAAGTACGTCCCATAATACTTATGGTACATTTTAATTATGAATTATCAAGATTCAACAGTTTTTTTTTAAAGTATTTGTTTATTGTTTATTCATTCTTCGTTTTCACCCCGACCCTAACTGTCCAATGCCTACTGATTTTTTTTTAAGTTTAAAAAAAACATTATAAGTCACCGAAATTTCATTTACAATTTTTATTCCAAGTACGTCCCTTTACACCCTGTTTTATAATTATTTTTAAAACTATTCCACGTTGCGGTATATTATCCCAATTATGTTCAATTATCAAGTTAAACCTTTTTTAAAATTATAAATTTTTATATTGTTTTTTCGATTCTCCGTTTTATCAGAAAGGCGATTGTAACGATTGATAACGCTGAACACTTGGGCGTCAATGTAATGCTTAGTAAATAGTACAACTTAAGATATTAATATTTAATATAAAAAGAATTGTGGCAACAATTAAATTATATTATTCAATAATAACGATACACTCACAAACTCTAATTCATAAACAAAATAATATTTAAAAACTCTAGCTTTAAAAAGAAACTAAAAAGTTAGAAGCTAATAAAATAAATCGATAGCTCGTCGTGTTTTAAAAATAAAATAAAATGCTTTAAAAATGATGATCACGATGTTAAAATTACTACAAGGGGAGGTCAGTTCAAATTGAACGGAATATTAAATGGTAAATTAATAAACTCAAAACTAACCGAAGTATTAGCTCAAGGATGGCGATTACACCGAAGTATGTGTCTTCTCTCGTCGAAACAAACATCCAGACCCTCTGATTTCCTGTTTGGAACTGTTGATGAAAAATTCTCTTGCTCCTAGTATATTTTGGGCAACAAAAGAAATACAGAATTCCATTTGTTCAAAGTTGTATTTCCAATTACGAATTCAAATTTCAATTTCAATTGATGTGTAGCCACCAACTTAATTACTGGATGCTTACTTCGCATTGTAATTTCAAACAGTTACTGTTACCGTCATGTCCCATACTTCTTTTAGCACTTTCAGTCTTTACGGTGTAAGTTATTTTTTTAATTTTGTAGATAATAAACAAAAAATTTAACAACACAAAAAAACGACTTCAAAAAATGCACTAAAAAGTAAAAAAATTATTTCGTATTCTTCTACAACAATAATCAAATAAAATTTAATAATCAACTTAAGTACTTTTTCTACTCATCAATATGTAGGTACGATTGTAATTTTTGCAGTCGGTGTCAGCCAAGGTAGGTTTGTAACTACATACATAGTTATAGGTGAGATGTGCTTGTGTCGCACGCGTGACTTGACGAGGTGAGAGGCGAGAGCGGGCCGCGGCGGGATGGGAGCTCTCAAGTGAATACGCCGGGCCGGGTACCTTGGCTGACACCGACTCCAAAAATAACAATCGTACCTACATATTGATGAGTAGAAAAAGTTAGTTGATTATTAACGTCAGTTAGTTGATCGTCAGATCGTCAGTTAGTTGATCGTTAGTTGATCGTCACGATAAATCATTGAGACTAGTTCATTTAATTTTACTCCGTCTTAAAGTTTATTTTAAAGATTAAATCGCAATATTCAGTAAGAAAACAATAGTACTTCCTGTCTGTGGCGTCATAGTCTAACATATTCAAGTAATATCAAGGTGTTATACAGCCGCAATTGTTTTAAATCAGTAAAAATACTATATTTGTATAATAACATCGCGTCGGTAGTCGGTAGCCATTATAAATCATCTACAATGCACTGTCGCGTATGTCCTGAAGTTATTCTATCAGACGAGTCGATATTTGTGTGTTCGGTGTGTAAAGGCACCTACCATCTAGCCTGTGGAGGAATAACGGAAAGCACTTTCCGTCGACTCACTCATGAACGCCGAGAACAACAGAAGTGTAAGCAGTGTAAAAGGGACACACGATCGGCCACCGCCAGCGATAATACATCTTTGGAACCGCCCAAAAAAACAACGGCCACTAAGGATCAAGGTTCATCACCGTCATCATCGCCCGCTAATCTTGAAGATATTCAGGATTTAGTCATGACCAAAACGAACAACCTGGAAAAAAAACAGAACGACATCATGGACCAAAACAACAAGATACTGGAAAGCATACAATTCATGAACGCACAATATGAAGACTTTATGGCCAGAATCCGAGAAGTCGAACACCGAAATGATGAGCTTACAGCGAAGAATTCTGCACTGGAAGCTAGAATCGCAGTACTGGAGAATAGTCTCGAATCCCAAGAGCGGGCCTCAAAGTCTTGTAATGTAGAAATAAGAGGCATCCCGGACATCAAGGACGAAACACTAAAAGACGTGGTCTTCAACATCTTCAAAACAACAGGATCTCCCATAGAAACTAAGGACATCGATGCTGTATATCGTCTACAAAAAAAAAATCATAATCAAAAGCAACCCAGGACAATCGTTCTTAAACTAAAATCGAACATGGCTAGAAATCAACTGCTAGCTGATGTGAAATCTTTCAACAAGAACAAACCCAATACCGAAGATAAACTTAACACATTAAATATTGGCATCGCCGGCCCCCGGTTGCCGATCTATGTATCTGAACAACTAACATTTCGGGCGAATCAGATTTGGTATAAAACTCGCCAATTCGCAAGACAGAGACAATTCCAATTTGCATGGATCAAACAAGGACGCATATATCTGCAGAGGGAGACAGGATCAGGCGCAATTCTTATATCCGATGAAAACAAGCTGGCTTCCCTATGATTATCTCAAACACAATATACCTACTGCAGACAACGATTATAAGATGAAGGTTTCTATTATTATTATTGCCATTATCATATACTGTGATTATTCACATCATTCAGTCATTCGAACCCAATATACGAGGTTTGCTCGTTTCCACTCTTTATTATATTATTATTATGTTTATTCTGCTATGTACTTCATCACTAATACTAATCTCTATGTTCACTTACTTGGGAATACTTCGATTATTATCACATATTTGTATTCATAAATATTATTGTTTTATGTATGTTATACTAATGTACGAAATCAGGTCGTATTTTACTCAGGCAGACCGATGACTCGAATAGGTATAATATTAATTCGCAACGACACAAATCGGACAAGTAAAACGCCAAACAATATGACTAACGACACAAAGTATGCATAACTCTAATGTCCAGCTACTCCATTATAGTATAATGAACATTAAAAATCTAATTATCACATTATCTCACCACTTACTCTATTTCTTTTTTGCACATTATAGTAAAATGGATATAATTTGTACCACTTATAACTCTCCAGGTTTAATTATTATGATGATATGTTCTAAGGAGATACCAAATTTTTCCTCTACATATGAGAATCCACACCTAATTAATACGTTTGTATTATGTTTCCCTACTGTACAACCGCACTCACTCCCAAGTACAGATGTACTATATCTTATTAACGACCCAAATCATATCTTAATTGATAATATTATTCCTATCTTGCCTATCATAAACTTCATTACAATAATAAGTATGACACATATTTGTAACCTTTCAAATCCAACGTACCCTGAATTATTATTATTATTTTATTTTTTTCCTAGCTTTGCCAACACTGTAAACCTCTTTAATTATTCCTTCTTCATTATATACAAATTCACAAAAACAGCATATAATAACCATAACACTTATAAATTTTCAAAATATTTCATAATGAAGTTCTACGTTACTTGTAAATACACAAGTCAACACACATATTACTATATTTGCAAGGGTGAAGTGTATTTCCAGCCGAGCGTCAACATTATTGTTATATTTATTACTATCACAAAATGAATGACTTTATAATAAACGCAATCGATAAATCATATAAAATAGACGAAAGAATTTTTGATACGGTAAATAAAACAAACGATTTTATAGATGTAAAACCTACAGCCAGCCTAATAATAATACACATGAACGTGAGAAGTTTGGAAAAAAATTTTGAAGAATTTCTTATAACTATTAGACAATTAAATAGAATAGATTGTATAATATTATCAGAGACGCATTCATCGAGCGAAATTAATTATAATATACCGGGTTACTCGTACTACGCCACAAAATATAAAATTAATAGAAATAGCGGTGTTGCCATATTTGTATCTAATATTTATGCTGTCACAAGTGTAGATGAAATAATGGTGAACAATATTAATTTATTAAACTTGGAGATAAATTTTATGAATAAATCATTTAATATCATTGCTATTTATCGGACACACTCTTCTGTTCTAACCACATACATAGAAGAATTAAAAAATATATTACAACATCATAAAAACAAAAGAACAATAATCATCGGAGATATTAATCTGAATATTGCTAATGATTACTACTCTAACGATAAAGATAACTTTCTAAATATGTTAGCAGAATTAAATTACATTTCATGTATAAATTCATATACCCGAAACGTTATTGGACAACGACCATCTTGTATCGATCATATATTTACCAATACCAAAGATATACAAAATATATCATCTGCCGTAATAAAAACAACTGTAACGGATCATTATGCATGTATATTTAAATACGACTACAAACATCAAAACCTCTCATTACCAACCACAACTCCGGTTAATAATACTGATAAATACAAACATAGTATTAATATAAATTCTCTCACCAAAATATTAAGTAACGAAAAAGAATGGCTAGAAATATATAAATGTAACGATGTAGAAGAATGCTGCAAAATATTTGATAAAAAACTGAGTTTACACATAAACGCTTGTAGGAATAACACATCTCAAAAACCATCCTCAAAATTTAAGCCAATCAAACCATGGATAACCCAAGGATTAATCATCTCAATTAGACACAAAGAAACACTCTATAGACAATATACAAAACAACCGGAAAACATAACATTACAAAAACATTTCAAAGCTTATAAAAAAAAACTCACATATCTTATAAAAAACATAAAGGATGACTACTACAAACAAAAACTTGAACTAGCTGAAAATGACAGTAAAAAGACTTGGTCCATCATAAATGAAATTATAGATAAAAAACAATTCAAAAATAAAACAATCAACACAATAAGACATAATGATTCAAAAATTTGCTGTAAAGATAAACCCTTAGAAGCCGCAAATGTATTCAACAACTTTTTTGCTAATGTAGGAAAAAACCTGGCTAGCAAAATCCAACAAGACCTGACCCCAAATGACCCAAACACTACAGTAAATAATGAGTATACCTTTGAACTATTTCAACCAACAACAAAAGAAGAAATCGAACAAATCATTACAAGTATGAAAGGTGGTTCTTCCCCAGGTTTTGATGGGATCACAATACAAACACTGAAATGTATAAAATCACAAGTATCAAAACCATTAACTCATATAATCAATACAAGTTTTCAAACCGGAATATTTCCGTCCATGTACAAACAATCCGTAATCGTACCAATATTTAAAACCGGCAATCCGGAAGAACCAACCAATTACCGTCCTATTTCATTACTATCAAACATTGCAAAAATATTTGAAAAAATTGCTAAAAAAAGAATAACTCATTTCATTAAGATCAATAACATAATTCACAAAAACCAGTTTGGATTCATGGAAAACAAAAGCACAAAAGACGCCATTGCTAAATTATCTAGTACTATACAAGACGCTTTAGACAAATCATTAAAATGTGTTGGTATTTTTGTAGATCTCCAAAAAGCTTTCGACAGTATATCACATGTCAAATTAATACAAAAATTAAAGGTTGTGGGTTTTAATGACAGAGCACTAAATTGGCTAAAAAGTTATCTTCACAAAAGAACACAAATTGTAAAAATTAATCACACACCAAGTCTACCACTCACAAGTGATTTTGGGATACCGCAAGGCACTGTTTTGGGACCATTACTTTTTATCATGTACGTAAACGATATTTTTAAACAAAACCTCAGTGGAACCATTATATCTTATGCGGACGACACGATTATCATAATTAAGGGTAGTGACTGGAAAATTGTAAACGAAAATGCAAATAATGACATCCATATCCTAAAAACCTGGTTCGATACAAACCTTCTTACAATCAATGCAAAAAAAACAGTTTATATCCCTTTCTCAATAAATAAATCCAAAACTTATCCCAACATTAATATAACTATACACAACACAAAATGTAACAAAGATGTCTGTAATAATTCATGTACCATATTAAACCATGCAACTGAAATAAAGTACCTGGGTGTAATTGTAGACCAACATATGAAATGGAACAGACACATATGTGAACTTGTTAAACGCATTAGGAAATGTATCTATATATTCATTAGATTAAGAAATATTCTCAAATTAAACAATCTAAAAAAAGTCTATTATGCACTAGTCCAATCACTAATTCAGTATGGAATCATTGGATGGGGAGGTGCATATGAAAAAATTATAAGTCCTGTAAAAGTGGTACAAAAACTAATTATTAAAGTAATTTTAAAAAAACCACCAACATTCCCTTCAGCATCATTGTTCAAAATTTTCGAAGTACCAAAAATTGAAGACCTCTACAAAAAAGATTCAATACTACAAATATTCAAAGAAAATGTAACTAAAAAATTTAAACTCAACTCATCATTAAGGCATAAATTTAACTTACAAATTCCCCTTTTTTCAACACAACAAATGCACAACAATTATATTTACAAAGGCATAAAATATTTTAATAATCTTCCCGAAGAAATTAAAAAAATAACAGATTTCGTAACATTCAAGAAAAAGGTCAAATTAATCTTTAAAAAAAATCAACAACCATAACAACACCAATCAAAATGTTATAACTTCAATTCCTAGCATATCAAAAATTAACATCACAACATAGTTTATATTTATTGTATATAGTAAGTAAAATGTATGTTATAAAAGTGAAAAATAGTAGTTTATATATTATATTTATATATAGTTTATATTTATTGGAAAATGTAAGTAAAATGTATGTTATAAAAATGAACTAGCTGTAAAATAACTCCTACGCCAAGCTCAAGAGCTAGTACTCTTCATTGGCGTAGAATTTCAAAAATCATGTATCTTTTCATTAAATAAAAAAAAAAAAAAAAAATAAAAAAAATAAAAAAAATTAAATTGTGGAAGAATACGAAATATTTTTTTTTACTTTTTAGTGTATTTTTTTAAGTCGTTTTTTTGTTTTGTTAAATTTTTTGTTTATTTTTTGATTTTTAGTGAATCCGAAGTACACTAACATTCTCCGAATTGGAGAGTTCCGTTACTTTGTCATGGATCCCATAATCAGAACCTAATCAAACTCTCATGAAACTACCCTTGAAGTACATCCTTTCTAATAAAAAAAGAATCATCGAAATCGGTTGGCGTGATATTGAGTTATTCGTCCATTTGTCGGGCACACACTGGATGCAAATTTAAGACTTATATGATTTTTTATAACTGAACCAAATTAAAATGGGACCACACGGAAAGCACCAGCTTTCAAATAAAAAAGAACCATCAATATCGGTTCACCCAGTCGAAAGTTCTGAGGTAACAAACATAAAAAAAAATACAGTCGAATTGAGAACCTCCTCCTTTTCGAAGTCTTTTTAAAAGGTATGACACGAGTCTATGTTGTATTCTTACAATTTTATAATTTTCAGGAGATCATTTCTTAAGATTTCCTTCAGTTAAGAAGTTCATGTCCGGCCACCGTTTAGTAAGTAGTAACATTATTCTAACCGCGTCCCACAGCCATTCATAATACTAATACCGTGGAGTTTTATTGTACCGTGGAGGGGCGAGAAGATAAATTCAGCCAAGTACTCGACCCGGTGCGCGGTGCCTCATTGTTTGGCCTGACTAATGATTTCTCTGGCAGGAATAAAAAGAAACCACTGCAATGGATTTCACAAGGTTGGTAAATTTACACCCATTAAAATCAATATTATCTGCATTTCTATCTCCATATATTATAAATTAAATCCCCCGCGTCGTCTGTCTGTTTGTCTGTCTGTTCGCGATAAACTCTAACACCACTGAACGGATTTTTTACCAATTTTTCACCAATAGATAGAGTGTTTCGTGAGGAAGGTATGTAATTTGTCAAGGATTTGTTTAAATTGTTTGAAACATAACGATAATTGTTAGAAGTGTCGGAAAAAGACAAGCCGCCTAGTAGCTTTCATCGAAAACGTTGCCTAATCCTTTTGGGATATAATAAAACAATGCATGGTGGGATATTTCTCTTTTATAGATCTACAAAAAAGTCGGCGAAGGCATATATCTATCTTTTACGGATAGCTTACTATACCCATTCTATCTTCTAAAAAAATGGTCACGTACATTGCGGCAATTGAAAATTTATTTAGACGGATACAGTATTAATCCTTATTAACTTAAATACGTTAGTTACCCTAAGCATTTCATGCACATTATTATAATCTTTCACACCATCTCTAAGAATAATAAATTAAAGTCCTCCGCGGCGTCTGTCTGTCTTTTCGCGATAAACTCAAAGACGGCGGTGGCTATAAAGGTTGGATGACCATCCAGTAGATGACGTTGTATTTTATTGGCCACAGCAACACAATCCCGGGTCAGTTAGTCTCTGATAATTAGAAGTTTCGTGGCCGAACGGTAAGCAGATCTCAAATCAAAATGGCCGTGAAACCAATGTAAGATTATGATTATGAACTGGAACGGGCTAAACATTCAGAAAAGGGTGATTTGGCTGAATGGTAAGATTCTAAGGCTTTAATTGCGGGTTTCAAAAGTTAATAAAGCTCAAATGGAAAATTCTCGATTTTCCTTCCAGAGACACAACATTTATTGTTGTGGTAAGAGACCACTGAATTAAAATTTTGACGTTATTTGAAATGATTGCAACCATTTTTTGCTTTTTTAAAGGGCCAAATTTTAATCGATTTGTAGTTAGTTTGAAACATTCCAATTCCTTCCACCTCCGTCTGCCAACTTTTTCATAGATACATATGTAGTTACATTACAGAACATTAATATATGTCGATTAATACAACACTGACTGTAAGATACTAAAATCATGATAAATATAATTTTTTGAAATGAAAACTTCTTTATCACCGTTGTAATTTGAAACTCGGTGAAACGGAAACGAAAGACACCAAAAAGAGACAAACACATACATCTATAGAATTTAGCCTGCGAGAGAACGGGATAGAATGAAACCTTAACTACGTACAGTACCTACGAAGCGTTGGGCTCTGTCAGGCTGTCTTTTTTACAGACTAAGCAACGTTTTAATACATCCGCCGGAAGACAAAACATGATCGACGTAAAAAGCAACGATTGTTTTAGATGTGGTGTTCTCCGGTGATTTTTTAACATTTTGAAATTGTTTTTTTAATATTAAATACGGTTAATTTCACTATTTTCCTAACCAAGGTGTTGTGTACAACGGTCCAAGTGCAGGCATTGGCCACTTTGATTATGAGCTCAGTTTTCAAGGCTCTATTGGTTGAGATTGTGTTGTGAGTTTGAAATACGTATCTCGCATCTTGTTTACTTTTCGAAAATAATTTTTGAAAACTTCTTTAGCACCATTGTGATTTGAAACTCGGTTAAACAAAAAAACGACACTAAAATAACACAAACATCTATAGGATTTGGACTGCGAGAGAATGAGATAGAAGAATGAGATAGACTAATCGGTCTCTTATTTACATTAGTTTTCTGAAGGTTTCACTACTCGCGCGTGTGAACTGCACACTTAATTTTTTTTAGATGTAGGTACTATAAATACATAAGTAAATGCGGTATTTCCTCGAAAAGCATCACGCTTTCGTAAATATTAGAAACATTTAAGATAAATACGAGCATATTGGTTTTGTTTTTCAAAACGTTGTCAGATGTTAAGTTAAGAATTAAGATTCTTCTACCCTTACAAGTGAGTCTGAACCAATTGAGTCGCCAAGTAAAGTAGGACCCCCCTAGTGAATTTTTTATCAAATATATAAACGAAGCACCTACCTTCCAATCCACACTCGAATACCATTATTTTATTACTTTTCTTAAAGAAACAAAAGGAACTTATTTAGACTGCTATTAATTTGAAGGCTTTCGTACGAACGCAATATGGCGCTTTGGGCAGCAAATGGAGCTGTAATTACGTGTTATTATTTTTAAAGCTTTCTTTTTAACAGAGCTTTTATTTTTAGATTACAGTATTGTACTCAAAAACAGGCCGTTCAGGTACTCACTCAATGTCGAGACGATGTTCTTACACGAGATTTTTATTGGTGAAATAAAAACAAATTTAATAGTCTTAAGTGTGCTGATAGGCAATTATTTTCAGATTAAAGAATCAAAATACGTGTTTACTTCTTTCATTGCCTAAGGCCTAAGCAACCAATTAAAAGAAAATTTACTTACCTAACTTTAAAATTAAGTAGGTACCGATTAAAAATATGTTTTAATAGGTAAACTATAAAAGAGAAATTTGTTTGTGTGAAACAATGGAATTCCTAGCTTTGATACCGTGACATTATTTGTTCACAATTTTTGTTTTAATTTTACCGATTAACTCTTCATCTGACGTTTGCGTTTTATTCGTTTCCGCCAAGTGTTTTGAAATATTCATTACACATCTTCACAGTAGCAAAAAGAAGGCCACCAGAAGAACGTTGGATGCATTTTTGTAGGTCGTCAATTAATATTAAAAATAGTAGAGACCCTAGATTTGACCCCTGTGGTACCTAAACATGCGGTGAATTTTCTAGACATATAACTGACGATATGAACATGTTGTTGTATTTTATTTAAATTAGGACAGAAAAATAGAGGTTTGTGAAATCCGATTGGGTACTTTATTTTTAATTGTAGACAAGATGACGACCAACTCAGTAATGCTTATACGAAGACTTCTTTACAATTAAGATTCAATTAACTCTACAGAATATGTTTAATCTGTCACAATATTAATGTAAGTGCGTAAAAAATGAGAAGAAATAATGAATTAATAAAATAAATAAAACACGGTCAAACGCCTTAGCGAAATCTGGGTAGATCGCATCTGTTTGGTGTTGCGCATCCAATCTTCTCATCTTTAGAAAACATAATGTTATTTTGTTTTTTGAAGAGTTTTATTAAATGTACATTTGTTACTTAAATTTAATTTTTCCGCGACCGGTTTCGATACAACCGTATCATTCACGAGCAGAATTAAAATATAAAATTTATTTGCGCACGCCGGCCGTCCATTATATAATTGTTACTAATCTAATAACACTTTGTATAAAACATGCGAATACATCAGCACAGTTTCTCCCAGTGAGGTGTTCACAAAAAATTACTGATGAACCATTTACCTACATACAGTAACTAATTATTTTATACCCTTATGCCATGTTTATTTCTTGCACTTATTATTTATTTACCTGTAAACTGTACGTGTGAGTATGAAAAAAATAAATTGAATTTTTGTATTTCATTTGCAGACTTTAAATACAGTGACTTATCTCAAAAATTCTGAGAAACGATAAAAAAACCCCAGGCAAAATTTCTCAGAAAGAAAACAGCTTATTATTAATGCTTGCGCAACCTCTTCATCAACTTATTACAGAATTAGATTACTTCTGAAATAAACAAACATGCCGTAATACCAATTATAAAAATGATAAGCTTACAGAGTTTGAGGCTCTGCAAGTCCACGAGTTTCAATGCTTTCAAAGTGGGGTTTTTTTTTAATCATTTCTTAATTCTTCGTGTTCCACTCAACACTCAAAATAATATACCCCTGAGGCTAATTTGTTCGCTTTTCGGAACAACTTATATAGGTCACGTAGAAATCGTTGTATCTCCCTTACTATCGTAATGAAAATTATGATCTAAACAGTATTGGAAAGAAAAATACCAGACTATTTATATAAATCTGAAAATTAAATACAAAAACATTGAAATGACATTTATGAAATCAAAGTTTCCAACCACAATGAAAAAAAATTAAACTCTGTGAATTTTTCATTAATTTTTTTATTTTATTTGTTTACGCCTTGATGGCTTTAATGGTTAGTGCCTTGATGGCACAACACAAGTAGGTATGAGTATTCGATAAGTAAATTGTTAACAAAGGAGTTCAACCAGCTTATTCGTATTTGCTATTTACAGTAGTTTCAAAAATTACTCTCACAATATTACATAAAACATGATTACAAACATACCCGAAGCATGCCGGTACATTTACATTTACATACATTTTTACAAGAACGACAAAAAAGTGAGTTGACGGTGATGTTTATAATACATTTTACTAATAAAATATGGGTATGTTTTCTATTTTTTTCGTTGTAAGTAGTTTTATTTAAAAAAAATGTTAATTTAAAACTTTTTAAGGTTTGCAATAAATAATTGTACATTTAAGAAATTGCGTTATTATTTCTAATAATAAAATTTGTTATAATTCGCGTGCGTGCTTATTTCATATAAAAAAATATTTTATCACCTTTCAAAAACAGTTTTTAGTTTTTGGATCCGTTTACAAATTTTTGTACATATTTTACATCAACGCGGAAATATAAACTAATAATATTTAATATTACTAAGAATATGGTCGATGCTGGAAGGGAGGGGGGGGGGTGATAACAGGATATAAAGATCGCGGTGCAAGGATGTTTTATCCAATTAATTTAATATTGTAAAAGAAATTTACAATATATCTGCACACGTTTACACAAGTCAGCTGTAAAAGTCGTAAATGATAATATTTGATTACTGACGGCTATAAACAGTTAATTTTTGATTTTTGTAATTAGTTTTTTTTAACCTGGAATGGGTAGAGGAACTTTTGAGGGTATTTCTCCTAAATATACATTTGCACAAACATAATGTCCCCGTAACTACGGGCATAATATGTAAGGGTCGACCGAGACAGGTTTTTTGTTCTCGGCCGAGACTGAGACCGAGGATAAATTAAAATCTCGGCCGAGACCGAGAATAGATAAATTGGGAAAAAAATTGAAATGCGCTATTTTTGCATAATATGAAAAAGGCAATTCATCTGTAACAATAAAACATTATACCTACTTAGTAAACACATTAAATCGAAATAACACACCCTAACAAACCCTATCCGTGAATCAATTGCCACATTCATCAAAACACATCGATTAGTTGATTTGTACGTTCATTGCTGTTTTTGGCAGTTTATTATGAACTAAGTTCTAAGAAAAACAGCAACGAACATACAAATCAGCAAATCGATGTGTTCTGGTAAATGTGTAGCGTCTCGGTTACGGCCCAGAATCTCGGCGATTTTTCGCCGAGAACCGAGACAGAGTTCTCGGTAGAATTTGGAGCCGAGAATGCCGAAACCGAGATCGATACCGAGATCACAGTCAACCCTTAATAATATGTAGGTACCTACATTAAATACATTTGAACAATAATATTTTTTCCGGATTTGGAAGTGAGGAAATACCTGCAAGGTTTATTTTTTACATAAGCTTCATACAGGATGCCCCGAGGAAAATGATTCCTCTCAGAGCCTACGTCATCTTTGGGGTTGCTGCGTGGAGGGTCTTTTTAGAAAAAGAAGGATATGAAGTGTCGGGAAGGGATTGGATGAATCCTGAAAGATGTCCAGTGAAACAGACGTATGAGTCTAACCCTCTCACTGGGGTACCATGCGAAGTTCCAAGAGAGTCTTGATGGCGAGATCAAAAGGTCTCCCTCAATCAGTCTCGCCCTATCTGAGCTGTCACGCAGTGGAGGGCAAACGCATCCGCCGCCAAGACCCAGACAAATCTGACCCCATGAACTCGGGCACTCTTGCAAGCCACTAAACGCAGCGAACCACTTGGGGCCACTTGTGGCAGACGTGTTAGTAATCCATTAAATGATTCTCGCGGGGAGGTACCCGTACCCGCCTCCCAAATTGAAAAGGTTTAATATTATGTTCCATCGTTCCTACGTGAAAATTGAACCATTTATTTATTGATCGTGTGAAAATTTAGAGACTCGCGAAGATTACAAGGTTGAGGTAAGTGTATTTAGTAAGATCAAGAAAGGAATGCATATATGGTTTGGGCCTGTAGAGCGGATGGATGAAGAAAGGGGTGTAAGGAAAATATAATATGACGAGAATTTGAACCGTAGAAGAAGTCCGGGACGACCGAGGAAGACGTCATGGTAAGATGATGATGAATGTGAAGATGATCAAGTGAACCAAATCGCTGTGTCAAGAGACGAAATAATGGAGGGATGTGAATGAGACGATGTGTGGAGTAAGGAGTGTGTGACATGACCGAGTTGTTTGTCCAACCTCTTTGCTTTCCTCCGCGAAGAAATGGCGTGATACTTGGTTAGTAGTTGTCTTACTAAAACCGTTCTTTAATTTGATTGGTGGAAAACAAAGAAATATTATGTGAATTATTTGTTTCCAAATTTTGGAGAGTAAACCGTTCTGCGTATTGGCCGTTAGTTCAGTAATATGTTTGTTTTTTATTCGGTCATAATTACCAATTCGCTTCAATGATTGGAAGATACTCTCAGTACCGCCCTGGTGCAAGACCGCCATTCAGAATTGAAACGTTGCTTGAAATGGCTTTAGCAGTGTTTGGTGACCAGATCTGAATAGCCAGGTATTTCTCCACCTTCCTTTTCCCTATCTCCTTCCCCTCCCCACTACCTTCAGCCTCACTCAACATACCCCATTTGGGAATGCCATAGTCTCACTGACTCCAGACGGGAGCAGTTCGTATTCATGTAAAAAAAAACATTATTTTTAAACTACAACGTTCTGATTACAACATTGTTATTAGTTATGGAACACCTTCTATGTACTCGATCTTACATAGAATACACAATGTTTGCTGTTTGCTGTTTGCCTCATTCATATTCATACATCGTCTCATACATACTCTTCTATTATTCTGACTCTTGTACTCAAGTATGTGATTCATTTGATTGGGCCATGTCTTCCTCAAGCGTCCTCTACTTCTTCTACCATTCACATTTGAGTCATATATTCTAATTCTTTCATCGTTTCTGTTTTTGTTTCCTTTCTATTACTGTAGTTGTGAAAATTCTTGAACGATGAACTTGGGAGTTATAACAATTCACTAATTTTTTAGCCCAGTCATTCCGTAGTTTTACCTTGCAAAAGGTCATGTAGTAGCGATTTTGATATATGTTGTTAAGATTGGGACTCTAAAGAAAAAAAAAAGTTTTCGACCTCGGGAGGGTCGAGCTCGATCCGCCATCTTGGATTGTAGGTCCCAAAATTTGGTTTTTTCAAAATAATTATGAAATGGTTAATTTTACAACCAAGTTGTTCAAGGCAAACTTGAAGAAAACTAAATTACGTACATTTTATGTTGAATGTTTTTTTTGTAAGTCTAATAGGTAACGAGTTACAGCGGAAAAAAGAAAACAATTTTGACAAAAAATTGTAAAACTCAAGTTTTCTTGATAAATTTTTGTAAGAACATATTACAAAATATCATTTTAACGTATTACCACAAACAATATACTTATATAGCATCATCCGTGTGCTCGATTACGTTGATTGACGTTGTTATAGTGGGCTCCTAGTCTATAGCTGATTTGGCAACACTGATTGAGTCCTCGTTACTGGTCGATGCCTGGACGCTCGGTCTATCGGACGTCGGAGGATGTCGAACATGGTTACCAGGTATACAAATTTTGAATCTATTAAATTCAAGCGTAAGGACAAAGTTATTCCATTAGTAGCAGTCAACAGCAGCATCAGGATCGGCAAAACAACTATTTCCATCAACCCGCTAATGTTGTTCCAGAGAGTGTGTATTTTGAAGAAATCCGACGAAGATTTGAAGGATTACCTTAAATTCGAACTCGCCCTATTTCCTTTGTCGCTTTTCTCTGAAGAAGGAATGCGCAAAGGTACGAAATCATCATTTAATGGTGTTTTTGAACAACTTCCAGAAGGCGTGCAACTTGAAGGTAGCAAAATTAATGTTGTGGATGGAGGATACCTTTTACATAAAGTTGTATGGAATGGTAATGATTTTTTTGGGTCAATTTGCAAGAAGTACGTTCACTATGTAAGACATCACTATGGATCACATGCAGTTATTGTTTTCGATGGATATCCGCTAGATGATGGTGAAAAAAAAATACAAAAACCGCAGAAAGACTTCGCCGATCGAAGAAGCGTATGTCTGCAGATGTTCTTTTCGATGAAACAATGCCAGTTCAAGTTTCACAAGATCGTTTTTTAGCCAATGAAAATAACAAAGTCCGTCTGATTTCGATGCTTACAAAGCAATTTATACAGGCTGATTTTACAGTTAAGCAGGCTGAAGAAGATGCTGATGAGTTGATTGTCAATACTGCGATTCCCTTGTGTTCATAATTTGACGCTGTAGGCTGTATTCGTTATTGGCGAAGACGTTGATCTCCTAGTTCTGCTAACAGCATTGGCACCACCCGAAAGTAGTATATATCTTCGCAAACCCGGGAGAGGCAAAACTTTTGAAAGACTGTATTCCGCGAATAGTGTGAAATACAAAGAAGCGGCTGAGAATATTCTGTTTCTCCATGCCTTTAGTGGCTGCGATACAACATCGTCCTTCTTCAACCAATAAGGAAAAACAAAATTTTGTTCACTTGTACAGAACGACACAAGACTCAATGCCATGATAGAAATCTTCAAACAACATTATGCAAAACCAGAAGACATAGCAGATGCAGGAACATGCTTTCTTGTTGCTTTGTACGGGGGTGACATGGATAAGGAATCCTTGGAAGAAGTCCGCTACGAACGTTTCGCAAAGTCAACAACAAAAAGCAAATTCAATCTTGCCTCTTTGCCACCAACGAACGACGCTGCACGGTACCATGCATTTAGGACGTACCACCAAGTCCAAAAAAATCCAGAAAACTGGGGCTGGAAACGTGGCACCAACGGGCTTGTTCCAGTAAGAACAAAGAAACCAGCACCCGAGACTTTATTAAAATTTATTTCATGTAATTGTAAAAAAGGATGCGGCGTTGCATGTGGCTGTATGAAAGCTGGATTGAATTGTTCTATTGTGTGTGGGTGCTGTAATGGTCAACCATGCCGAAATTCGCCAGAGGTTCATATCGATGTCGAGGAAGAAGATGAAGAGATTTTATCAATGGAAGCCCAGAATCTCAGTACCACAGGCAATGAATTAGAAGATGACATTGATGAAGAGTGTTATTA
The DNA here is from genome assembly GCA_917880885.1 of Limnephilus marmoratus. NCBI lineage: Eukaryota > Metazoa > Arthropoda > Insecta > Trichoptera > Limnephilidae > Limnephilus > Limnephilus marmoratus. The sequence goes on along the minus strand of OU862921.1, from coordinate 17,041,452 downwards.
AGATGTCGATATCAACCAACCGGCATCAACAAAAAAATATCATTACGCAATAGCCAATATATAAAATAATTTTGAAATCTACCATCGCTGGTATACCTGTGGAGTAGACCTACAGGGGATACCACAATAAAAAATGCGCCATGTTCTCTACCTCATGGTAGTGTGGAAATGAGTTAACAAAATTATTATAATTATATGATAAAAAATATATTATATAATATAATTATGTATAAAATGGTCACCAACACTAACTGGGCGAAGCCAAACCAAAAGCTGCCTACAGGGCCTAGCAGTAAAACCCTATGGAGCGGGTTTTTAACAGCTAGTTATGTAATGAATAACCCGAAAAATAACACAAATTGGGAATTTCATCATTTTTTAGAAAAATATTCACATTTCCGCCACCGTAACTCGTTACTTATTTGACTTACAAAAAAAAACTGGAAACATAAAATGTACGTAATTTAGTTTTCTTTAAGTTCGCCTTGAACAACTTGGTTGTAAAATTAATTTTTTCATAATTATTTAGAAAAAACCGAATTTTGGGACCTTCAATCCAAGATGGCGGATCGAGCTCGACCCTCCCGAGGTCGAAAACTTTTTTTTTTCTTTAGAGTCCCAATCTTAACAACATATATCAAAATCGCTACTACATGACCTTTTGTAAGCTAAAGGCCTTTTTAACTACGGAATGACTGGGCTATTTCGCTTCTATTTAAGGATCATATGGAAATTTTGCAACTTTAATATTTATTTATTTATTTATTTATCTATTTATTTACGCCCTTTTACTGGGCTTTTACATAAGTATGAAATTTACAAATTACACTATGATTAAATAATATATAAATACTATTTCTTTAACAAAGAAATATAATAGGTTTTTGCAACGCAATATATAGTATTTATTGTACATAATGTAAAATACAATATGTAAAATTAAGAGCGAAACACCAAGACGGATATTGGAAAGAGTATCGTATCACAAACGAGACCAAGCAGTAAACAATGAGGAATATTTTATAATAAACTCAAAGTTCTAACTTGCACATTATGAAACTTTATCTAAAACGAGGATAGAGAGTGTAATGTTACTTTAAAAGCTCGTTTCTTTGAAATATAATGGAGCGTCTGAAACATGGAGTGGTATGCAGATATTTGCTCTTATTCTTAGATTTTTGCACTTCGCAGGAAATGCAATGGGAAGTATTTTACCCCTGCCATTAATCATGCCTTGTTCTAATGAAAAATGATGCTTTCGAACGAGAAAATTTAGAAATCTTTTTAATGGAAAAGTTTTATTTTTAAAAGAACACAAACTCGTTGCGTCATAATATTTTTTTTACATGATTTTAAGATAAACACTTGCATTATATACGTTCATTTCTTAGACTCTACGGCGACATAATTCTTTTTAAACTGAGTAATAGATATGAACGAATCTTAGTGAAAACAAACAACGTGCAAATGCATAGATTCCATTTTAAATCACTAAGTTTTACGGACGCAATCATGCAAGATTATAAATGTGTTTCAGGACATGATTTACTTATTATTATAAAGGATGTCCGGGGGTAAAGTGCATTAACTTCGGGAGGTGATTCTACATGATAGTATAAGAAAAAAAGATAATTTATTTTTTTCGAAATTCCAACTTTTTGTGGTAAAAAGATAAAATTAGACCGGTGTGTGCGGGCAGCATTATTATTTTCCACTGTTGCCAAATCACCGACCCATGCGCTCTCCAAATTGTGTCAATGTCAGTGTTGAATTTAAATGTTACAATTTTATTCGCAAAGTAATGTTTCACTTTAAAAACTTTATTGTTGTAAATCAAAACTTTATCTAGTGTGTATTTAAAGACTGACTTAAAGTAACAACTTTATTCAGTGCGTGTTTTCTTCAGACTTACTTTTGTTTATTTAGTTGTAGTAACTTTACATTGTATTTACTTGCCTAACTGAAAGAATTGTGTTTGTTTGTGCGTAATTTTGTTATTGAATTATTGTGTCAATGTCTGGCTTTACCAACGAAGAACGGGCAGACATTCATTATGTCTACTGGCTGGTTGATGGAAATGCTGGTGTCATAATCCGGGTCAGATAGTTATTTATGTTAAGTACATTGTTGCGTATTTATCTTTTTCTATTACGGTCTCAAATTTAAATGTCGATATTTAATCTGTATATAAAGATTGTTTAAAATGCTAATAAATAAAATAATTTAAGATTTCATAATATTTTCTTTGTATAATAAAATCACATCTACCCTCATAATTGACACAGTAACGCTCTCCAAAACATGAATAAAGAAATAGGAAACGAACAAGGCATGAATCCAAAAAAATAATCACGATAAGATAGATGATAAAATAAAAAAAATGAAATGAATAGAATTGTATATGTAAAACAACAACAAAATTCACTAATGACATGTCAGAAAACCATTAGTTTTAAGAGTACTTTTCATTTATTGTTTTCATGATATGAAAACAAAAACATTGTTATTAAAATTTTTATTGAATTTTATGTCTTGACGTGCTAGAAAAAACATTACTTCATACAGTAAGTCTAAAGTTTTCATGGTATGAAAACAAAAACATTGTTAATATAATATAACATCAAATTTTATTTCACTGATTATATTTTCAATGATCTGCAGGTTTTAATCTAAAGCTTTTATGGGATGTAATCGTTTGTGGAAAGCCGGTTGTAAAGGCAAATAAAATATAATTCGTTCAGTATCGAGGCTATTATTAGGGGTAGCTTAGGCAGTTTATTTTGGCTACAAATTATTCCACGCCGAGTATTATTGTAGAATTTGAATAGCAAATTATAACTCAGGGGAGCACTTTGTTCACATCTTTTGTTAACATCCGATAGCTGGCCTGCAAGTATGATTAGCATTGCTTGGTAATCATACTTGTTCGACGGTTATTTGAAATATGGCTGAAATTTTCTATAAAGGAAAAATACATAAGGAAAAGTTGTGTTATAATAATGTGGTTATTGAATATTTTGTGTCTTTTCGGGAAAATTTATTTAATAATAGTTAACTTTTCATGGAACAAACTTCCACAATATGTCATCGTTGATGCAAATATTAAACACTTTAAAGCTTGATTGCTTTTTTAATCGAAGAGAAAAAAGAATTATGATTTTTTTTTTATATTATATTTATCTATTTCTTGTATTTTTTTTTTTACATGAGCTCCACACAGGACGTCCTGAGAAAAATAATTTCCCTCAGGGCCTATGTCATCTTTTGGGATGCGATGTGGAGGGTTTTTTTCAAGGAAAGGAGAGTTCTGGGAAGAAAAAGGGTTTAAGGGGTGGGTAGGAATCTGGGGTTCAATGTGTCCTGGTCATCCGCCTCCAATACCTAGACAAACCTCACCCCATGAACCCGGGCACCCCTGCTAAATCACCAAACGTAGCGAACCACTTGGGGTGACCTATGGCCGAGGTGTTGGTTATCCAATAAATATTCCCGCCTCCCGAATTGACTTTATTGTGAAATAATATAAAGAAAGCGACCTGTCTAATAATAATAATATTTTTTAGAACCTAGCACAAAATTATATTACCGATAAAACAAATACACTTTTTGTGCTAATACACATTTCCGTTTCAAAAATGGACGATAAAAAACCGGACCTCAGATGCCCTATTCACACCTCAGTTTAAAAAACGGAACGACCAAAAATCGAATGATCACGCATGTTTCCTTGCGACTGGGAATAGGCAGGCGGGCGGGTTGAAGTGCGGGGTGTAGCGGGGCTCACGCCGAAACGACTTCAGGCAAGTGTGAAGTGAACAGCTCCAAATAAAGCTATGAGCAAGCAAGTTCCGATACGATTTTTAAACATAAACGCTGCGTTATCCGTCCACCCGACAAAACATGCCGGATCTGTGTCGGACCTCTGCAAACAGCTACATTTATCCCCTACAGCCACTAGACTAGAGCATCCGATTTTTAAGCAGAACCATGTCCGTTTTTTAAACGGATTTGTGAATGGGCCTTTCCTCATCTTTTTCAATTATCATGTTTTCGTAATAATCAAAATTATACGCTTTATAAAAATTCAACCCATCCCCAAATGGAGTAAGTGACGAGTGTAAAGGGAGTGGAAAATTAGTTACACTCTTAAATAGACACGGAAAAGCGCCGCAGACGAACAATGGTATCCCCAATAGGCCACTTGCATGAATTTCATGACTAGAAAAAAATCGAGTGGATAGATTTTTCTACTAAGATTACGAAAATGTTACTAATTTTTTTTAGAAATTTATAGTTTTTTAATTTTAAATAAATCAATCCGTTTTTTGGGTTCGTGACGTCACTACATGAAAATGTTCCGTCTCAGATAAAATTCAATTAATTTTGTAAAATTCCACATTGATTTTTTTTTTTATATGGCAACACTTTGATTCCCGGCGAATTTTTGAATTTGATACTTAAAATTCACCAGCTCTATTTTTTTTAGCCTGCGAACTTATTGTTTGATTTGACGTTTTGACAGATGTTACGAAGTGAACATCGTACAGATTATGCCTTCTGTAGCTGTCTTAGAAGCGTAATGGTAATGGTACTGATTTTAACAAATTAAAAACTAATGTAACAAATGTACATGGAAAGTAAAACCCTTCAAAACAAAATATCTAGATATTATTATACAGTTAATGCCCAAGAAATTTAAAAAAATTGTTTTGTTTACCAATTTGTCTCCCCCTCCCCCCCTGCGCAATCCCGTATAAAGTTACTGTATTAAAACACTTATTAGGCGTTTGCACAAAATAAAAGCATGTTACTGTTGATTCCATGAATTTCAAAACAAAAGCGTTTATACTCGAGTGAAATCGCTTGGTAACTACCTACTCATGCTAGTAGAATATGAAGAATTTCCAGTCAATATATTATATTTTTTCATCTACCTCCACAGGCTTTCCACGGTGTTATTAAAACAACGTGTAAAATATTGGCAAAGGCTTTATTCTCGTAAAAACATCATGCTTACCATACAATAACGGCTCTGAGCTGCTAACTGACATGTTAACATGGCGTGCAAGAACTTACTTCATAAATCAATGTCACAATTTTGCCTTTACTTAAAAGCAAAAATAAATCTCTTAGGCCCAGAACACACCTTAAATAAAATACATAACAAATGGGCACTGTGTGAGGCACTACCGCGTCACATCATGTTAAATCACGCCTTGGAGTTTTGTTGCTGTAATCTTTAGAGCTTTTATTACATACTAAAGCAGCGACTGAAAAATTACGCAAAGTGTGATTGAAAGCTGCTTGTACTGCCAACACGCAAATGGTTTGCTTTATTTGGTTTCAAAAGCTCTTTGAAAGCTTTTCGAATTGCGAAAAACTGTGCACTGTGCGGGTAAGCGTTATTTTTGTTTTTATTTTTATATATTTTTTAAAGCGATTTCCTCACAAAAGTCCCAACTGCTTCCAAACGTATGAAGCCAGTTAGAATATGACATATCCCAAGTATTGGGGTAGGTACATTGTAAGGCGGAAGGTAGTGGGAGAAGAAGTAGATATGGAAAATGTGTTTCTATTCTGAATGGTGGTCTTTCATCAGGGCTGAAAATAGCAACTTTGCCGCAAATATTTGTTTTTATTTTGAGCAATTTAGCAAAAAGGACGCTCATGCTAAGAACGTGTCGCAAATAGACAAGGCCTCCCTCATTCACCATGTTGTACCAACTTGAGCTCCACGGAACGCCCCGTGTAAGCGCTTCCAATACATCTTTCCCGCTATGTGACAATGTAAAGTCATTTTAACCCGACGCTCGCTGTTACCAAAATGATAGAAGAAGGATAGATTTAATTTTAGTGTTTACCCTAGTCAGAATTGTTTTTTAGGATGCATGTTGTTGCCCTTCGTGTTACACTCTGTATGTTGATTACTCTGTATGAAAATATACTCTTATTACCTACCCAAATGTGGTGTTTCCTTTTGATGATGGGAGTATGAGAGTCGAGCTGGTCTGTCTCTCTTATAAAGGCCCGTGTCACCGACCAAACCTGAGCTAACCTTGGAGCTTCTTGATTCTACCTCTGAAGCTGCCCACACCTCTGCCGCCCCCGCCTTTAGCACTGCCGCTCAACCTTAGCAAGCTCCAATGAGTACACTGTCACCTTTAAAAGTTAGGTATGTACTTTCTTGCAACAAATGCATTGTTCATGCTGACATGTAAGAATGAGAAGATTAGGTAGGTGGGATAATTTCAGGATTTTTGACATTTGCTGTCCACCAAATCTAGGAAGCAAATTCGAAAACCAGAAACGGGGAGGAATAATTTAGAACGAAAAACAGAAAGAAATTTGAAAGTTTTACCGAACTTCATTGAAATATACGTCTGATCGTAATATAATTTTATGAAATTATATTTCCATTAAACTCAAGCTCAACCTTAAAAACTACAAAAAATCACACAAAGTTAAGCCGTCAATTAAAAATTATAGCATACAAGGTCAACACCCTGTCATCATACGACCGAATATATAACTGGAAGAATTTTTAAGTAAAATTAACTATGTAAGATATTATGGGTATTTAGGAAGTTAGACAACAGGGCAACAAAAATAGAAGAACACGACACCTTTATACTTTGCTACAGAAAGGATCAACTGGCATAAACTGGTACTCCATAGCACAAGACAGACAAAAATGGACATCTTCGGAGGAGGCCTTTACCCAAACCGGGGTTCTTGTTAATTCATAAATATTTTTTAAAACATATATATACTTATATTACTTACATAATCTAAGCAAACTTACTAATAAAAATCAAATCTGAGTTTATTGTAATACTGTTACTAGCAACTACTGTGAAACAAGAAATAAACAGGCTTATTATTATTATTATTATTATATTTCCATTATTTTTTCTAGATAAAGTGAAGGATGTCAATAATTTGTTGAAAAAATATGGCATCGATTACAATTAGTTAGAAAAACTCCATTTCCCCAAAATCTCCAAATATCTTTCGGAAATTACACAACAAGAAATTTCTCATTTGAGTTTATGTGAATCCACAGAAAATTATATGGGTATGATAATACAACGCCTTTTGAGTTTTTAAAAACAATGCTCCGCTACCACCGATAAACTTATATTTCTTATCTTAACTATTGTTTTTATTAAATATAAATGAAAAAATGTATCTTCTCTAAAAAGTTGAGTATTTTTATTTTTGTAATATAATATTTTAATGCGATTTCAACCTTTTCAATCCTCTGCAACCTTTTCAATCCTGGCCAAAAAGCATAAAAATACAAAAAAAAAACTGTCCCGAAACCCTCCGTATTTAACTTGATGATTTCCAAAACCCTCCGTGATTGAAAGTGAGTTCCAAAATCCGCCCTATTGAAAATTAAAAATATATATATTAAACATTTTAATTGAAAATGGTAATTGGGGCGTGTAAATAGCCCCTGACACGAGGGAATGACTACCCTATGTAAATTGAATTCTTCCCTATGTGACACAAAACAGTTGACCCAGCAATTCCAAAATCCAAAGTGAAAACAAAACAATACTCACTCAGAGAATGCAGCTCATGCACGATGTCCAACACAAAAGACACTTTTTTTCATTAAAAATATCAATTTCTGCCAAGGCGGTATTGCATAATCTCAACAGATGTTTCGCACAGCAAGGAAGTTTCAACAATGAAATATAAATCTGCCTATTAATAATACGTGCCAAATCTTAGGTAACAACAATAATTCAATTATTGGGTGAATTATTTGATAATGACTGACTATGAGTGACATCTGTTGGCTTTTCACTAACACTCCCGTCGGAAGTAATTGCCTGCTCCACAGAGGTAAGGAAATGCATGAATATACTGAATTTCAAGTCACATAGGTAAATTCAATACAATACAAAAACCATAGATGGCGCCCTCATGGTCTCATAGCATAAATTATTAATTTAAAGAAATTAATGCCCAAATGGATCCAAATATATTTATGGCACGTATCCAGTAATTGTATCAGATCGTGCTAATGTGTACAAAAATAGAATAATTGGAGTCATTAAAACTCATCAGCTAACACGTTTTTTTGATTTACTCGAAAGTAAGAAAATCCATTAGGGAGGTTATTGGAACTCGATGATTCAAGTATTCAGGGAAAACTGTCACATATAATTGTAGCCTTTAATATGTTTTACATTTCTTTTAAAGTAGTTAATCATTTTATTTTATTTATACTCAAACGAAACGATGGGAAAAGCTTAAATTTATCCTAAGCATATTTTTTTGTATGCGTAATGTAAGCAAATTCACAGTAAAGATTAATTTAATTAGTAATTTCACACAAAGCTTCGCTTTTAAGTTGAAAAAGAACATCGAATTCATACTTATACATACTTTTTTGGGTACACATTGTCACGATAATAGTTATTACTCCATTAATAACTGTTATCTTGAAATTTGTATTAGCGCTTTGTTCTTTTTTTCTGAGACTGGCAACCCTTTTAAAAACGATTTCCGTTTCTTCTTCACTTTTTGAATTCGCACCGTACGGGAACCCGATGTGTATTCGACTGGTCACTTTAGTGATAGTTCTGGATTTAAAAAATGAGATAATCCCTTCGTTACAAATTGTTTTTGAACGATTTTAATCGCGAGCCGTGCGAAGTTCAATTTTGCGAACGCTTCTTTCGCATGGTTTCAAATGTAATCGGTCGCCGCCATTGGGATCATTATATGACCGCAAAATGGTGGTATTGTATAATATTACCTACACAACCGCCACTAGCATTCTGGAGTGCTTCGCGAGAGAGAGTCCTTATAACCTGGTACGGTCGCAGGAGCCCATATTTTTCCCGGATGGATACCCGGCGTTCATCTCCAAATGACGCGTGCTGAAGGAAATCGTTTTTTTTTTACCCGGTGAGCCCAACCGGAGCACTGTTGCTGATCTTGGAACCTACACCCTGGCGAGGGATCCTCATTCTCTGGAGTCTTCCTTGCGGCCTTTCCCGGTTCCCGCCCTGGAGATTGGGTGAGAACACGGCCCGCGGTTCCTCAACGCGTTATCTGGTAGTTAATCAAGTGTTAGCGTCAGTGTAGAAGTCAATATGATAATAATCCATGGTCCGCAGGTACGATATTTCTTTTAGTTTTAATATTTTCCTTCTAAAGTTTCAGTTAAGTTAAGTTGTTTCTGGGATTGTGTAACCCGGTCCCTCAAAAGAAAAACATTGTTATAATGTTCTTTGCAAAAATATACTGGGATTTGGTTGTTTTGGAAATGAATTCTTTTATTAATGAGACCAATTTATCCTCACAAGTAGAAACCTGCATTTGTTTATTCCCACAATCCTGAAGAGATTCTCTCACTCTACCATTAAATAAAATAATTCGAAGGTACATTCGGATATTTACTGTTACAACATACCACACAAGAGTCATTTCTGGAGTCTCAATCGGAATGCATTAAGAGGCTCAAATGAGTAGAAAAGGAAAGAGGGGAGAAGAGGTTCGCTGGAATGTTTCTTTCTGGTCACCAAACACGGCTTAACGCTTCGATTCTGAATGGTGACATTTTACCAGGGCGATACTGAGGGTACCCAACGCTCTGGAATACGCCGCAAATGTATTGAATTTTTAACACGTTTACGAAAAAGACGTCAAGTTTGTATTTACTTCATGTAGGTATGATGGAAATAATGGAGACAATCAGTATAATTGAGCCCTTGCCAAAAATAATATTGCATTCAACAAAACTATCAATGTTTATTTATTTATTTATTTATTATTTAAACGCCCGTACATAGGGCTATTACATACATAATACAGGTGTATTGAACATTTACAAACATTATACATATATATATATAGAATAACATACAGTACATACATACGATGCATATTAGTACAACAAATATTTATCATTTTACAAACATATCAGTTACATAAATAACTAGTTATTTTTGCTTTGATGCAAGACGGTGAGGTTTTGAAAATATCGAAAAGGTCTGTATACGTATTGGCAGTTCGGTGAAAACGCACTAGCGGTGAATGATAGGAATAGTTAGTGCTATGATTGTCACTGTGGAAAAGGTGGTGGAGTCGAGTTGGTTTAACAGGGACACGAATATTTATAACACTTAACATTTGAGGGCAGTCTATGAGATTGTTCAGTAATTTAAAAAGTATAAGAATGTCATTAATAGTACGCCGGGTAGAAAGTAGTGGTAGGTTTAGATCAGACATTAATGCATTGTAGCGGATTTCAATTACAGGCTGTCTCAATTTGAATTGAACGTATCGAAGAAATTTTCTTTGAACTCTCTCCAAACGGTGTAAGTTATAGGTATAAATCGGAGACCATACAGGAGATGCATATTCCAGCTGCGATCTTACAAGAGAGCAGTAAAGTAGCTTAATTGACTCAATGTTTTGAAAAGTCCTTGTGTTACGTATTACAAAACCTAGAATTTGCATGGCCTTATTGGAAATTGTTTCACAGTGACGATCAAATGCAAGTTTCCGGTCAAAAATAACACCAAGGTCTTTGATAAATGGTACTAATGCAATTTCATTATTGTTAATTAAATACGATGTAGATATTGGAATCCGTGAACGGTAAAAACACATGTGGAAACATTTTTTTACGTTTAGGAATAATTTATTTATTTCACACCAGCTAGCAAGTCTATCTAAATTTTGCTGAAGGATAAGTGCATCATTTAAACATTTTATAATCTTAAAAAGCTTTAGGTCATCTGCGAATAGAATGAATTTGACATTATCGAAACATAAAGATAGATCATTTATAAATAAAATGAAGAGAAGTGGGCCCAGATGAGAGCCTTGAGGAACTCCCGAAGTTACTTTAAATTTATACGAAAATTTATTATTTAATTTTACCATGAGTTCACGGTTACAGAGGTAACTATTCAACCATTTTAGGAATGATCCATGTATACCAAGGGCTTGCAGTTTCGCGAGAAGGATATTAATATTTACTTTATCAAAGGCTTTTGAAAAGTCAGTATATATTGAATCTACTTGTGCATGAGACGTGAAAGCTTCACAGATATAGTGTTCATATAATAGAAGATTGGTTGTGGTTGACCGTCCGGTAACAAAACCATGCTGTTCTGGAGTAATAATATGCCTAAACTTATCAGCAATCTTATCTAAGACAATACTTTCAAACATTTTCGGGATGGTAGACAGTATGCAAATTGGTCTATAATTTAAAACACAATTTTTATCACCTGATTTAAATACAGGTGTCAAGTGATTAAGTTTCCAAGGACCAGGAAATATTCCAGTTCGGAGTGAGAGATTAAATATGTGTTGAAGAGGAGCTGCTATAAACTGAGCGCATTCCTTTATGAATACCGGAGGAATTTTGTCAGAACCTGACCCCTTCTTACAATCTAGAGATCTGATCTTTTTATTAACATCATCCAGGGAAATGTGGCATGTTGATATATCAGTTACATTGGTGTATTTAAATTCAGGTAAAGACACATTATCATTATTGTGTTCATAAACACTTGAGAAATAATCAGCAAAGAGATCAACTATTTCTTGATCATTGTCAGCATGTTTGCGCCCTGAATACATTGATCTAGGACAGCCGTTATTGTCTTTAAGAGACTTCACATAATTCCAAAAATGTTTTGGATTTGACTTGATAGTCTGCTCTACATCTGTGATATAATCTGAATAGCATTTTTTAGATAGACTTTTACATTTATTTCGTAAATCAGAAAAAATTTTATAGCAGTCAATAGAGTTATTGGATTTATAGTTAATGTGAGCAATTTTTTTACATTGAATGAGTTTTTTTAGTTCAGTACTAACCCATTTTGGGTAACAATCGTTTCGTTTTACAATAGATGTTGGTATGCAATTTTCAATGGTATTATAAAGGATTGAATTAAACACATTTGTTGCTTCTTCTACGTTTGTTGACATAAAAATGGGGGACCAATTGAGTGAAGACAGATATAATCGCACTTGTTTATAATCAGCTTTCTTGTAGTTTCGTGCGTGAATAGGAGATTGGGGGGTAAGTTCAATGGGGGCCAAATAAATGATCGCTTGTAATGGGGGATGATGAGAGTCAATGGATACTATTGATTCTTGCGATTCGCTGACATTACTATTATTAATGTTTGATATGACAAGATCAAGAATTCTATCATTTATATTTTTAACATGATTTAATTGTTTAAGATTGATAAAGTTAATGGTATCAATGATTAGTTGGGCTTTGGCAGAAATAATGGGATTTGAAGATTCAGTGGGTTGTGCCCAGTTTACATTTGGAAGATTAAAATCCCCAAAAATTATCAATTTTGCATCAGGATATTTCATTTTCAATGATTCAATTTCATCACAATGTTTACAATACACATCAACACTAGCTTGGGGGGGGATGTATGCACACACAATAATTATTTTTGTCGTTTTTAGTTTCGCTAATATAGCTATTTGTTCAATGTTTTTATTTTTTAGTTTTAATAGTTTTGAATGAAACAACTTTCTGATCGATATTAAAACCCCTCCGCCAATAATATTTTCACGATCCAGCCGGTAAATATCGTAGTTGGTGAAGCCTAATTCAGGGGAAGATATTTTTTCATGAAGCCAGGTTTCTGTTAGGCAGTACACATCGTTGTTTAACGTTGGAATATTACATCTTAGGGTGTTGAGCTTGGTGCGTAAACCTCTAACATTTTGGTAGTAGAGTGTTAGTTTTGTGGGGAGTTTTTTGAATGAGCCTTAACGATTTTGGGTATACCATTAATATGTTTGATTAGTATATCTGTTTCTCCCTTTTTCTTTCGCTCCTCCATTTTGTTCCACAAATCTGTTAATTGCTGTCTTTGCTGGAGCGTCCTATCAGGTTTAAGTCGAATGCCATTTGGTAATCTGGTTTTATTAAATATAAACTGTTTAGCTTGCATGGTGTCTTTTAGTTCAATTTTTATAGGTCTCACGTTATCCAATATTTTTCTGCCAATTCTATAGATCTTCATTTCATCAAAGTTAATCTCTGCATTCATCAAACTTAATGTAGACATGACTTGTTTTTTATCTTCAGTAATGCATTCTGCGGTCGAATTTGAGTTGCATTCCGGGACATTTAGTAGTATCACATTCTTGGAACGGACCTTACGTTCCTCCATTTCAGCTAACATATCACAAAGAGGAGTTATCTGGGGTGATTGTTGTGCTATCTTTTCGTAAGTCATTAATTTACCTTCAAGGATTCCAACTTTTGTTCCAACGTCAACCATAACCCCAGAAAGTTTGGATAATTTACCCAGAAGTCTTGCCATCTGATCTTTTGTTAGTTTTAGAGATGGATCCGCTATGGCATTATGGATGCCTTCCAATAGCTCTTTTGCCATATTTATTGACGAGAGAGCATTATCATTTGAATTCATTTTCGAGTAAATGACCGTGACAGCTCTATACACAAATAACCACTGGAGTTCGCAACAACTGTCACTAGATCGAAATAACTTGAAATCACTTGAATTTGTGCACTTTTCAGAAGATTTCTGTCACTTTGAAAGACTTTGAACACTTTAATTATTAATTTTACGGAAGCAAAACAAAAACATACACCTGTCACTTTGAGGTATTATTGTTGTATTGAATTATGTTGTATAATTGATGGAATAATGTAGGGCATATTAATATGCATCTTTTAAGATAGGGATTTTAAGATTTTTTAGGCTTGTGGCAGCATTTTAAAGTTTGGTTTGTTTAAGAACGTTGTATAACGCCATTTATCGAAATCACGGAGCATGGTTTAATTCATGGGAATAAATGGAGAAAACGAACATCTTATGGCTTCAACTAAAAAGACTTGTGTAAATGTATAAATTTTAGTTAAGGGAGCGTGTTTCCGTGAAATAATGTTGTGGGTAAAATACAATATTTTGCCAATAATTCAGCATAAATTCTAGCAATAAACTTTAATTTAATCGTCATTCTGCTCAACTTTTCTTTTAAAACTGTTAAGAATTGTATTTTTATTGTAAGTTAAATATTAAATGTTATGAAACATAACAGGTTTCGTGTTTTTTCCTTTTTTCTCGGAACAAGAATATTGTTGAATACAACATTTTTCCGGGCAAGCGCTCAATTATTAATTAATTTAATTTGTGGTAGTTTTCTATTAGTTGCGAATAATATATTTCAGGAATATATGCCTAAAAGTTTCCTATGATTAACCTATCCCCAGTGGGTTCCCCAGGAGTCGGGAAGGAAACCCTTTCTAAATTTAATTAAATTCGACTTAAAAGTGGGAAGCTAAAACATGGAATTTAGTTTGTTGGGTAATTTTATTTTATGTCATAATGTATTATGTTTATAACTTTTTAATTAAAATGATAAACATGATAGTTTCCATTCTCTTCTATAGAAAATCAAGATAACTTTATATTAGTTGCCGCGGATACAGGATCTCATCCTTACTGGACATTACCGGGACAAGCGCATTAACCAATTCGGACGCATTTTGTCAATCTCATATTTCAATTGCAGAATTAACAATATTATCTTTGATTGATTTTTTCCGATATTTTTGGCAGTTAGGTACTTTTTCAATGATAACAAAAAGGCGCTTAGCGCAAGAGTGGCCCAACCCACATCAGAGAGAACTTCATATTTTTATATATTTTCTTCATATCTATGTATGAAGCCACAGTGGCCCAGATCCTTTGAAATCAGTGAAAACTAAAATATATTATTAGACTAAAATATATGAAAACTATTAAAAATACATATATTTAAAAAACTAGCTGGTTTACTTAGTTTTGCTCAGGAAATTAAAAAAAAATACAAATCGTACACAAAAAACTGCCAGGCTGCTGGTTGGCATACCAAGAAAGTCATGAATGGGATGATCTCGACTACAGTTTTTCGTTGGTTTCGATCATGTATTCAATATAATCGATGTATCAGGGCAAGCAAAACCGATATGAAAATGGACGGGGTTCGGAAATTTCTGTCATTTTTCGGACGAACGCAGCTCTTACGGCAATGGTGCGGTGGTTGTTCGAACTTCCAACCACTACGAACTATTAGGCAATCTTAAGAGGACTATTATTATTATAAATTTGACCAAAATATGGTCACGCGACAGCGGTGAGGGACACCGCGGCAGGTTTCGTAAGTGGTTTGGCGTCGAAAGGCTCGCCCGACGGGTACACTTGGAACTCTCTATTTTTTTTTTAATCATCGCTCATGTTTTTTAAATATGGCATTCTAAGTTTTGAAAACCAAATTGAAATTAAAATAATAATAAACATAATGGAAATAATTCAAAAATATTAAAAATATTATAAATCGTACGCAAAAACCTGCCAGGCTGCTGGTCGGCAGACCAAGAAATTCTTCAATGGAATAATCTAGACAATATTTGTTCGTTGGTTTCAATCGTGTACTCGATGACGTAAAATTTACCAAATTTTATCCCACTTTAACACCGGCTGCCTGCGAACGTGTCAGGCTGCCGATTGGCAGATCTGCTTTTTTTCATACAATAATCGACTTTTACCATATGAAACCATTCCCGTTCGTGTACTCAATGACGTATTTTTTTCGAAAAAAATTGCTCACTATTTCCATGACTGCGCGGCTCCTGCCAAGAGGCGCACCGTCAGACTAGCTTTTTTTAAGACTTTCTAAATGTCCATTATCACAACAGGGTAGTTTCATCCGTGCACTCGATGACGTAGGGTTTACCTATGTCGGCTTCTAGTCTATATCACAACATTCCTGCAGCTTTTTCAAAAGATGAGAATTCGTTCCGTACAAAATGTATTAGGAAAAGAATTTTCTTCATGATTATTTTTTTCGAGAATTTTTCGCTTGTTTTAATAGCAATTCTGCTATTTGGGGTGGAGACAAATCCAACAAATCAAAGATCATACATATCGGTCCAGCCGTTCTCGAGTTATAAATGGTGTAACTAACCCGACTTTGTTTTATATATTAAGATAAAGTTATTCTAATAAAAAACAAAAAATTACTAGCTTTTACGAGTAAATTTGCATGTATGAAAATTATGAAACCTAATACAAACTTTTGAACTTACCTGCCAGCGTACAGCGGTACCTCTTTATAACATACCTATATAAAATTTCAAATGTTTGGTCTTATTTACCCACTATTACCGTTTATTGTCATTTAATGGTGTCTTTTTACATTACAATATGCAAGTAAAAGCTCGAAAAATAAAACAAAATTGTACGGTTCTTTAAAAAGTCAGAAGAAAGATACCTTCACTTCTTGAGAAAATCAATTGTTTGTATTTGTACATTCTCTTTGGCAGAAATACAGAGGAACTGAGACTCGAAGTTCATTAAGTATATTCAAGATAGTCTGCTATAATTGAAAAATCCCAAGCAAGCATAAGGAGCTTATTTCGTACTTTATAATAAGGTAAAAGTTAGTTTGACCGTTCAGTGGCGGAGTTGGCATCGCGTTTGGTTCTCACCCAGGCGTCGCCTGTTTGATTCCTCGGCTAGCTAATTCCTCCATCACGACACAAGAAACATTTTTTGCTTTCTGTGAAGGAAGTAGGAGATTTCCAAATTTTATCAGGTTATTCTTTTCCAGTCTTTTCCGATCCGGCCCGCCAAGCAGCATGTGGGCAGATGCATGCGCCGACAAAAATCAAACAAACCTCACCCCATGAACCAGGTATCTCTGCTAAGTCACCTTACGTAGCGAACCACTTGGGATGCTTGTGGGAGAGGTGTTGGTTATTCAATAAATAAATAAGACCACCATGCATTACTCGAACGTTGCTTGAAATGGCTTTAGCCGTGTTTGGTGACCAGATCTAAATAGCCAGTTACTTCCCCACCTTCCTTTTCCCCCCATCTCTTTCCCTTCCCCACTACCTTCAGCAACATATCCCAATTTGGGGATGCCGCAGCTTTACTGGTTGCAGACGGAAACTGTTTTTTATACACAAGAGTCGGATCGGGACTCTTGTGTATAAAAAAAATTATCAAAGAAATCGGTCGATTCCAGTTTAAATTAAACCTTGTTCTCAGGACAGAATACAAAATCAATTCTGATGTTGATTACAGAATTATGGTAATGATGCAGTATTTTAAATGAATAAGATTTTATACATCCATAATACCGAAATGAAATTTTAAACTTATTTTTGTGTTTTTGTAATTAGGAGTTGTAGGGTAACACCTTTAAAATGTATAATACTTTCATTTGTATTAGACACCAACACTAAAATGTCTAACTGCATAATAAGTTTTATTTTTTAAAGTTCAAATTGACAAATTACTTAAAAGTAGTTTATTGGGACTTTTCTTTTTTCTGTAATATTTTATTTTATTTGATTTCCTGTAACATTGTATAACTTTTTCTTTCTAATAAAAATATAAAACAATTCATCCACACATTTGCTATAGTAATAATTATTTTCTTATCAAATTAATAACATTGTCTGCTGTATTTTTCAGTAGGTACAAATGAGATAAGAGCTAAATCTATACCAAACAAAACAGAATTGAATTAGAGTCAAAAGGCTGCGCTATCCTTTTTTTACATTAGCTCGATACAGGAGGTCTTGAGGAAAATAAATTCACTCAGGGCCAATGTCAGCTTAGGGGATGCTGTGTGGAGGGTTTTTTTAAGGAAAGGAAGGCTAAGAAGTTCTTGGAAGGTATGAGGGGTGGGTAGGAATCTAGGGGTTAGCGTGTCCAGGAGTGACAGACGTATAAATCCATCCCTCCAAATGCGGTGTAAGGCGATGGGTCGAGGGATTCTGGCTGGAGAGAAAACACAGCGACCCACTTGGAGTGACCTATGGCACACATTTCCTGCCTTATGTTAACAATGTGACGGACATAATTGTTGAGTAAAGAAAAATTCAAAGGTGCGTTTATATAAACATTATTTTTATGTTCTGTTTCTTGGCCGTAAGTGGCGCTACTGTTCCTTCCGGTTAACTGTCAAATAATGTGGAGTGTATTTTTGGTTTAATAAAAGTAATCCTTTATTTTGAATGAAATCTGACTTGACTTTATCGAAATATTGCTCGATCCCAATAATAATTGCCAGGATACCGAAAAAACAAAGCAAAGACTGTCTTCGGAACTTTGACAAAAATACAAGACCTACTGAGGTCTTCAAAAATCAAATTTCCTCTTGAGACAGATCGAGTTTATAAACTCAGCTGTCGTAGGCCAGATAGAGCGGACCATGTCCAAAAGGATATGAGCATTTTCCAGTGCAAACTCGGCCATCCTGACATATCAGGATCTGCCGAGCATCTAAATAATTACTGCAAATGTCAGTATGCATACATTTTTCTTTTTTACTAACAATCATGCATGCAGGGACATTGGAGGGTCTAGATTCGTTTTTAAAATATGCTCTAAATGCTGAGCATTTAATTGAAACCGGTCATAACCTTGATTTGCTCCTGAAATCCTAGGAAAATCCAAGACGCATAGAGCACGCGTAATTACGGAGGCAATTGAAATTCACCGAAATCTCATTAATATTAATAAAGACGATGGGGTTAAGTTCAACAGTTCTTAGTATCCCGTAATTGACAGCTACACCAAAACTACACCCAGAAAATTATTTAAATGAACCAATTATACTGAAATACCAGCTCAGAGCTGGCAACACTACACATCTGCCCTGTTGAAGGGTACTATGATGATGTCCAAAACTTTGACTAAAGAAGGAGGTAGCCCAACACGGCATAAAACCTTAAAAACAAATCACGATAACAGCATTGCACTTTTACGTACTTACCCATGTGTTAAATAATATATAAATTACTTGCGTTTGCAAATATATGTACATATATGTTTTTCAACGTAGTTAAAGACTTGGATTGAGCTATTCTCTCACCGGCGCTATACTCTCATAAGATATGTTGGCTTGGTCTAAACATATATAGGGTATTAAGGAACGTACTTGGCTGTTTTCTGTGATTCCTGGCATTATTTTGAGTAAAACTTGTGAATAAAATGTTTGTCTCAGATGACTTTTTAGATGTATTTATATTTTAATTTGTTTTTCTTCATAATCAAACCAAAAAAAAAAATTCCACAAATCGTAACTGGTCATTTATCAGAAAACCAACCGACCCTTTATCCCGCACCTAAATGTCCAATTCCGGTCGATGTTGGGGTTGAAAGCCTCGGAGAGCAAAGGGAGGTTTCAGTAGGTGGATCACATAATTGAACTGTATATATTGATTATTATACATTATTCGGAAAGCCTAATCATCTCAGCTACACTAAGAATTATTAAATGTACTGTGTCGTCTGAATCAATCTTAAACGTGGATTAGGATATATGTTCGTCTCTCGATATAGGCACGTTAATTCAAACTATTAATATTAATGTTATGGTAAAGTAAGCTACTAAAATAATCTTGATGATCTGCCATTTCTGAGAAACGAAATAGTTAATTTTGAAGTTCTCTTCTTTAATGAGATAAATCTAATAATCTATACCACTGAATACGTCTTATATTGAATCTAAAAATTGAAATGTTTCTCCTGAGAATCAAAAGACGTATCCAAATCCCCCCTAGATATAAACATTAAATATGCAAAAATTGTCCTACGTCGCAACGGTTCAATAATAACTACATGGTTGATTAGTTTGGGTAGAGGGCAGTATGAAATACATGCACATAATTACCTATTAATGACACAATTAGTAAAAACTTAGAAGATAGTTTTAATAATACTCGTGGGATTATCCTTAGAATTTATTATTTAATAATAATAATAATAAAACGTTTACATCAGTACAAAGAAGCTTTGACTGTCCAACTAGGAAGGTCTCCCGTTCTAGGACAGTCAAATGACAAACATTTTGATAGGCGTAAATTTAATTTAGAAATGACCAATTTGGGACACAAATCAACAAATCATCGCCAAAAAACTTTATCTTACTTACTAAAGTTCAGGCAAAAATATTTAATTATTTATAATGTATGCATAATTTAATTATTTACTAATTTAGTTATTATTAATTATTTATAATTATGCACAAGTGTCCTTTACGTACATGTTTTTTTTCAATATAGAAAAAAGAAAGAAATGTAAAATTATAAGTTTACTTGTAAATAAACCAAAAGAAAAATAATACATATTACCAAAATAAAAATAATACATTCTACCAAAAGAAAAATAATACATAAGAAAAATAATACCTATTCATTATAAATAAACCAAAAGAAAAATAATACATATTAATACAAAGTTATTGAAAGCAGTGAAGAAGAAGCAAACAGAAAATACTTGTATATGATGACCTTGTTAAAAAACGTACTGCTAAATTGTTTTATTAGTACAGCTTTATACTTCCGTAGAGGCATACAAAAAATATCAGAATCGTTAGCATAAAAGGTTTTTAAAAATGTTTAAAGTGTTTTCCAATCGTACTAAAGAACTTAATCAGCCATTACAATAAACTAAATCCGAAAGAAGCCTCGTAAGCAAAACATCTTACACAAATGCAGACTCTCAATTAATTTTACAAAAGATTCTCAATTAATTTGTTCCAGCAAGAAAAGTGGCAGAACCATCAGATAAGCTACCATGTGACAGAGTTGAATGAGTAAATTTTTGGTTTTTTGTTAAAATTAATTTTGTTATTTTTGAATACAAGAAGAATAATATACAGGTAGACAGTAAGAAAAAAACAAAAGACATTAATTTGGAAAAAATAGAGGCGCTGTAATATATAATTATCAGATAATATTTTTAGTAATATTTCAGACTCCGTCCTGCCCAAATCTAGTAACCATTTTGTAATTTTTTGGCTGAAGGATGACACTTTACACAATTTTAGTTGAGAAGGGATTTTGTTATACAATTTCGGTCCCACGTATGAGAATATCATTTGATAAGCCGCTGTGTTGCTTGTTGTAATAGAAAGGTCATTTCTGCCCTTACTTCTGGTTTGATGTTTGTGTTCGACTTTTTTCATTTTATATTTATTTTTATGAGCATAAATTATTATCTTTTTAATGTAACACTGTCGAACATCTAGTACATTAAATTCCCTGAAGAGAGCGTCGTTCGAATATCTGAAAGGTTTCTTCATTATAACACGTAAAATAGATTTCTGTGCCTTCAATAACGAGTTTAATATTGTTTTCCCTGCACCCCTCCACCCAATACATCCGTATGTTATAATCGAGTTGCATAGCCCGTAATATATATATTTTTTTACAGCATAATGCATTTCACATTTTCACGAGCATTTGCTTTTGCAATCTGCCTAACTCGGAATTGATATCGAACTATGTATTATTTAATAAAAATTAAATAAATACATTGTTTAACATAATACGTCATGATTTAGTGGTCGTTTACTCGGCAGCTGTTCATTTCCTAATGTTACCAAAGCTTTTTGTAACAGCTTTTTCTTTTGTTTACCAAGCTTTTAAAGACTGTGTATAATATATCAAGTTCCGCTAAAAAAACAGTAAGTCAAGTAAAAAGCGAGGTGTATTTTCTCAATCTTTAGAAAAATGGTCGCAAAAGAACCGTTAATAACGCAAAGAGAAAATTATTTTTTAATGTAGGTTACCAAAAGGATGGGCTTTTAACAGAATTTGATCAAATTTCACAGAAAATTCCTAAAAAATAAGTTCTGGACTGGTTGTTTCACGGTATTTGGATAATAAAAAAAAACTTGAATAGGACTTTCACAAAACTTGAAAATTAACTTAGAAATTTGAAGACGTGAAAAAATAACTTTTTAGTTTGATGAACGATGTTGAATGATGTCGGTCAATGTCGGTCTGAGCCAAGAATTCGAGGTTGAGGTGGGAGTTCACCAAGGTTCGACGCTGAGCCCATTACTGTTCAACTTAGTAATGGATTACATCACCAAAAATATTCAAAAGAAACTACCCTGGAACCTTCTGTATGCAGACGATATCGTACTGATTGCCAAAACTGCGGAAGATCTGCAAAATACCTTGACAGAATGGATAACAGCACTTGAAACATCAGGACTTCGTGTCAGCAGGTCAAAAACGGAGCACTTAGAATGTAATTTCAGCAGTACAGCGAGCAACACCACCGTTTACTATCCAGACAGAATGCCGGCGCCAAAAGTAGAATCCTTCAAATACCTTGGCTCAGTAATAACAAAAGATGCAAATGTAGAGGCCGATGTATCTCACAGAGTAGAGGTTGCGTGGCAGAAGTGGCGATCACTCACTGGAGTACTGTGCGATTCAAGCATGCCCATTCGCACAAAAGGCAAAATATACAAAACTGCAGTGAGACCAGCAATGCTGTATGGGGCTGAGTGTTGGACAGTGAAGGAAAATCACGTCCAAAAACTGCACGTTGCAGAAATGAAAATGCTTAGATGGTCAGGTGGGGTTACGAAACTGGACAAAATACGAAACGAACATATAAGAGGTAGTTTCAAGGTAGCCCCCCTTCCTGAAAAACTAACAGAAAGTCGCTTACGGTGGTATGGTCATGTAATGAGAAGAGACAAAGAACACGTGTGCCATAAAGCGCTAGCTATACCTGAAATAAAAAGAGGAAGAGGACGCCCCCCTCTGACATGGTGGACCAGCATGGCAAAAATAGCTCAAAATTTCCCCAATCCAACAACCCAAGACCGGTCGTCTTGGCGCAGATTGATTAGGAGAGCCGACCCCACTTAAAGTGGGAAGTGGCAAAGAAAAAGAAGAAAAAGAAGAAGAAGAACGATGTTGAATGATGTTATTAAGTTATCGGAATTAATTAATTATCAAGTTAATGACCAAGAGAAGTGAAAAACCTTTTATGAAAGAGTCTTGTATGGTCGAGTTTTTTTAATGCGGTTTTTTTCGAAGATAAGATTTACTTTCGTTCACCAAACTTTTGTCACTTGTAAATGTATGTTTGATCAAGAAAAAACAATATTGAAATTGTAATTTAAATATCTATGTATGTAGACATATCGGCCGCAAGCGGAGGGTCCGACCAAATCAGATGGATTCCTTGGAAATCATTTGAAACATGAAATTTAAAAAATATATATTTTTTTTATTTTTTTTTATTATTATTGTACAACAGAATAATTCCAATTACAGTACAATTTAGTTACCCTATCAGCATTTAGGCAAGTGACTCTTCAATAATATTTTTAAGGCATATAAAGAACAGTCACTTACATCCAAATGGTTTGCAATTTCATTTAACAGCACCACTCCCCTCGTCATGCTATGCTTTGGCAAGACGTCTGTTCTGCCGTTCGGTACTTTAAATAAGTCATGATGTCGACTTCGGCTGTAGTGGTCTGGTACATATAAATCATAGCATCCCAAGAGAAATGGGCTATCGATGAAATTGTTCCAAATTATATGAGTGTAGAATACGCATAAACCATTATATGAGTGTAGAATGCGCATAAACCATAGTTTGCTAAAAAAAGTTGTCGATTGCAAAAATGGCGGACATAACATGAATATTGACGAAACGAACGGTTTTAATTTTGCAAAAACTTTGTCCTTAAATAATAATTTTTCATACGTCGAGGTTCATCGGCATATAAATTTAATTTTCTATAATTGAGACTTTAAAAGAAGTTGAAAAAGTGGTTTTGAGAAAAACGCGTTTAAAGTTTTCGCTTGTAACCGGGTCCTCTGTTTTCCGGTCTACCTGCTTGACGCATACCGCTCCTAACTATGTTTTAGGTTGCATTTGATGCTATAACTTTATGGAATGTATACTTCACATGTATGGGAAGATTGTTAGACAACAAAAAAGTCAAACTTTTGGATCGGCTGGACCAGAATAAATATCTCAATTACCAAAACAATGCTTTGGCCTTCAACACGTATTCAATGTAGGTTGGTACAGTGACTGATAAAAACGTTGATATCTCCCCCACAAGATGCTAGAATCTCAAATACCTCCATTCTTGCAAAATCGCTTCCGTTTCCGGGATCAAAGGCCGTCGCGGTGATAATGAGCCTCCCGTTCTTTTGTCTCGGGTAAAGTGGAAGCCATTAATCGTCCTCGGTCTCGAAGAGACGTGTGATATATCTGTTTCGGAAGGAAACTCACAAGAGGTGGAAGGAGGTTTCATGACCAAATTAGGGGTCATTATGAAAATGTTGCAATTTTGTTGTTCAAATGAGGCACGAGAAATGCTAACAAAGAAAATAGGTCTGACAACAAAGCCATTGTGACTTTTAAATACAAGAATTCAAATTTGGATCTGTCGGAAAAAAACGTTTTATGAAGTTAAAATTAGATATGGTTTTACACAAAAAAAATAGATTAAATATGGGTTGTTCAAAAAAATTTTAACAATTCATAAAATATTTGAAGTAAATTTTCACGTTCCGTGAAAGTTCTATTTAAGTTGTACGATTATTTCAGTTTTATGAAACAACCGGCCTAAAATGATATAATAACAGAACTTGAATAGAACTCACACAGAACGCGAAAATTAACTTCAAATATTTGATCAATTGTTCAATTTTTTTGAAACAACCCATCCTATCGCCTAATTTCGTGCCCCCTGTCACAGGTCACCCAAAGCGTTTCGCATCGTTTGCTGACTTAGCAGGGCTGCCCGGATTTAAGAGATGAGATTTGTTTCGGTCTTGGCGGCGAACGCGTTTGCCCACCTACTGCATGGCAGGCTGGATCGGGAGAGAGTGGTCGAGGGATACCTAAACCAGACCTCTCCAGCCGCACTATTTTGACTCATCGCTTGGCATCGCATTGGGAGCGAGGGATGAAATCGCACGTCCGTCACTCCTAGACACATCGACCCTCAGATTCGTACCCACCTTACACCCTTTTCCTTCCCCAAACTAGTCATCGGTTCAAAGTAACCGAGACAGGTAGTTTGTTTTATTATTTGAAGAAAGTTCAACATAATATAACATTTTTCTTGCATAAGAACCAAGCGCATCTCATTATTTTTTAACCATTTTTTGTGTTTTACACCGCGTCATTTAAAATACCTAACGATATATTTTCAATTAAAAAGAAAATTACTTCTCCAAATGACTGATCCCTAAATATTAGTTGGCCCTTTTTTAAAGAGATGTGCTATTTTGATTTAATAAACTAAACCTCTCCTCCTGAAAACCTTCGTTAAATGAGATACGCGGTGTTATAATGTAAGCGACGATATCTCGATGTAAATAGAAACTAACTAATTTTAAAGTTATAATATTTAATTTTTAAGGTATAAACTTTGCCCGAAAACTATTTAAACGGGGCGAGCAATTATTTCTGATCGGTAGCGAGAATTATGTAGACATCCATGATAATCAAATTCGCCCCCCGATTCAAGATTCCAAAATTACGGTGCATTAAAATGAACTTTATAAAATTTATTATCACTTTATTTTGAACGAATTGGCGTAACCTTAGTAATATTAAATACATTGGGAATTCATGTGTCAAATATTGGTTTATAAATATGAAAATTCTAATTATGCAATTGTAAATGTTCTCTAAAATGGCCTGAAAAGAATCTCCTACTTGTGATCTCACTAAAGAAACCACTTATTCACTGAACCCATTTGCTTGGTTCTATATATTCGCACTTCACAATCTGGAAGCCTCAGTGTCGTGCGAAAAATCAGAAACCGTCACTTTGGATCGAGATTGTAAAATATCCATGCAAGATAGCTTTCATATTTTAAAGAAAATAAGAAGCATTATTTCGTTCTCTTTCTGGTTTAAAGAAAAATCCAAATGTATGCATGAGAGGAAGAGAGATATATAGCTTTTAAACTGTAAGGTCGCTCGGGACGTTTTTGGTCTTATGAAAGTATAACGCGATTACGTGTTTTGGGATGTATTTATTCCTAAACAAGCAGGCGGGTTTGCAATTATTAATGTTCTCCAAAATGACCTTGAAAAAAAATCACATCTTTGCGATTCTTTCAAAAACATAAAGAAACCATCCCTACGTTCAGAATACAATTTTTAATGTTCTCAAAAGTTGTCTTGACAGAATCAAATTCCTGTGATATCTTGAATGAAACCATTCCTTTTTTAAGAATATTATGAACTAAATAATACAATTTGGCTGTCCTGAAACGGGTATCCTTCCCAGTTGGGCAGACAAAGTATCATTTTGTAATGTATTGTAATATTATATATATAGGCTTATACAAATAAATATAAAATTATAATAAAATATACAACAATATATATCAATACAACAATAACATTCAATGACAGCTGTCGTGTTTTTAATTCTCTCTAGAAATTTCACAAAATAAAACAAAAGTTCAAGCTTAAACCTAAATATCTATATTTCAATAAGTTTATAATAGTGAAGTGTTGTTATATCAGTTATATTAGCTAATATTACATGCCAATATGACTACAAGAGCAACTGCAAAGACTGCACTAAATAATACAGACATACAACTCCTCCAACTCCTTGATTAAAAGTTTGAAGAATTTAAGTTGCAATTTCTGGAAATCGTGAGGAACGAGTATAAAGAAGAAATCGAAGAATTAAAAAATAAAATATTAACTCTTGAAAAAAAAATTGACACGAAAAAAAACAACCTTGAAAAAAGTCTGGAACAAAACGCCGTAATTCAAAGGGAATTTAACGAATTACAAAAACAATTGGGCGCTAACGAACAATACGCACGCATAAATAACATAGAGATCATTGGAATACCAGAAAAAAAAACAAGAAAACCTGACGGAGATTATCAAAAGCATCTATTCTGAATTAAAAATAGTAAGCCCTGAAGAAATTGAATACGCCACCCGAGTAACCCCCAAGGAGAAGATCGAAGGAAGACCGCGAAATATTATCGTTAAACTGAAGTGCAGAAAACAAAAAGATGATATCATGGCAGCAATCCGAACGAGAAGGGGCCTAACAGCAGAGGATATAAACTTGAATGGAAAACAAAGGATCTATATTAATGAACATTTAACACACAAAAACAAAATACTCTACAAACAGGTCAGAGAGTTCACCAAAATTAACAAATATAAATTTTTCTGGATAAAAAACTGTTAAATTTATGTAAGACTAAAAGAAAACTCAGATCACTATTGCATAAACTCATTTATCGACCTAGAAAAACTAAAAAAATACAATATTTCCATCAATAACGCTTAGAACATTCATATTAACCATATTCATATTAACATAAGAACCATCATATTAACTTATTGCATCATTAAAATGGAATCTCTAGAATTATATTATCAAAACTTAAGAGGCCTCAGAACTAAAACGAACACCTTTCTTCAAAATGTACTATTAAACAACTATGACATTATATGTCTCACTGAAACATGGCTTAACAATTCAATATTTAATGAGGAACTTTTCGATCCAAGATACCATGTTTACAGAAGAGATAGAGATTACCATAACCTCAAACAGAATCGCGGTGGTGGAGTTTTAATCGCAGTAAAAAATAAATTAATTTCTGAACAAAAAATAGAATGGGGATCAGAGGCGGAAGACATATGGGTAACGATTTCACTTTCCGATAAAAAAATTCACATATGCACTTCATATATTGCACCTGACAGTAAACACCTCATAAATATTATGTCTCACATAAACAAAACATCACAAATTATGACAGATAACAACAATAATGATAGTTTCATTTTGGTAGGAGATTACAACCTATCTCACTTACATTGGCTACCAATTAATGAGAACTGTGATTATATGTGTACTGAACCAATCAATTCATTGAATCCCGCCCATTTGAACTTTACACAATTTTTATCATTTAATAATCTGAAACAATATAACTCTCAGAGTAATAGTATAAATAATCGCATTCTCGACTTAGCTGTAAGCAACATACCACTGAAAATTAGGCACAATAATATCTCATTAGTACCAGAAGATATTTATCATAAAACACTGCTAATTTCAATTCCTATTAAAAAAATAAATAAAAACCTGAAAACTAACGCAAAACACATATTACTATACAGAAAAGCGGAATATTCAATAATAAACACAAAATTAAACGAAATTGATTGGGATCATAAACTTAACCATTTGAATACTCAACCCGCAACTGACGTCTTCTACAACATATTAAACAACATTAAAATAAATTATGTACCAACTAAACCAGCTAAAAATTGTAATTATCCGCCGTGGTACACATCATCCCTCATAAAAATAATTAAAGAGAAAAATAAACACCATAAAAATTTTAAAAAATTAAATTTTAAATTTTAAAATCCACGTGACTATCAAACGTTTTCTCTCTTAAGATCTAGACAAAAACGTATCGCACAACAACTCTACATTAATTATATACATACTGCTGAAAATAGCATAAATGGTAATCCTAAACTCTTCTGGAATCATTTTAATAACATGAAAAAAACACAATCGTCTCTTCCAAGGACGATGCACCTAGATGACAAAAAAGCAGAAAATGGCCAAGACATATGCAATATTTTCATGGAATATTTCCAATCAGTTTACATAAACGATAATAACCTACCAGACTTCGACATACCAGAAAACACAAATAACATAAATATCACCACGGTCAAATTCACACGAGAAATAATCTTAAAAGAAATAAAAGCTCTTGACATAAACACAAGCGCGGGGTGTGATGACATTCCCTAATACTTTATAGTTAATTGCGCGGAAACACTTGTAAAACCTCTCTGCATTATATATAATAAATCAATGAACGAAGGCACGGTACCTGAAATATGGAAAAGAGCCTATGTAACACCAATCCACAAAAATGGTGAAAAAAATAATGTTAAAAACTATCGGCCGATTTCAAAACTAACAATATTCAGTAAGTTAATGGAAAAAATTGTTTACAAATATCTAAGCCCACAACTGAATCACATCATTACAACAAAGCAACACGGTTTTACAAAAGGCAGAAATGTGGAAAGTAACCTCGTTCTTCTTACTGAATTCATTGTCGATCACATGGACAACCGCACTCAAGTAGATATCATTTATACAGACTTTGCCAAAGCATTTGATAAAATTAATCAAAAACTATTACTATGAAAACTTTGGTCATTAGGTATACGTGGTAATTTATTTCGTTGGGTTACATCTTATATACTCAAGAGATTACAGGCAGTAGCAATAAAGGGTTTCGAATCAGATTTCAGTGAAATTTCCTCTGGGATCCAACAGGGTTCACATCTCGGACCATTATTTTTCATTTTATATATCAATGATTTGGTCAATGTTGTTAAATACTCTGAAATAGAATTATTTGCTGATGATGCCAAGCTATACAAGCCAATAAAAAGTCTAAACGATTGCGTCAATTTACAACATGATTTAAACAATATATTTACCTATTGCCAACAAAATCAACTATTTCTAAATGTCTCAAAATGTCATCATATTACCTTTTCAAGAAATAAAAATAAAACATTATTTAATTATTCTATAAATAACAACAACATTGCAACAGTCTCAGATATTCGTGATCTTGGAATAACCCTTGATAGTAAACTACAATATAACCTTCATATACAACAAATCACAAATAAAGCTGCTAAAATGTTAGGTTTTATCATGAGAAACACAAAACTTTTAAAATAGTATCAACGTCATTAAGCAACTCTACTTTGCCTACGTACGAAGTCATTTGGAGTTTGCGTCAGTTGTTTGGTCTCCATTTTATAAAATCCATACGAACAAAATTGAAGCAATTCAAAACAAATTCCTCAAATATCTTTGTTACAAGTCATATGTAAGATTTAATAATTATGCAGAGGCAGCCTCATACTTTAAAATTGATTCATTGAGTGTACGAAGGCATCATAAGGATGCAATATTCCTGTATAAATTAGTTAACAATAATATTCAATGCCCAGAGTTGCTAAATGAAATTCAACTTAATGTACCTGCGCGTACAACACGCTCTTCTGTCCTGTTCAGGGTTGATCAATGCAAAATTCTTGTCTGAACAGACTATGCAATAGTTACAATAGCATATTATCCAAGGTGGACATTTTCAATTCCGAACCTACCAAATATAAGGGGTACATAAAAGAGTATTTCTCTGATGTTTCATGAATATGTTATGTGTCTATGTTTCTATCGTTTATCTTTAATTCTGTTATGATTTGATTTATATGTACAATCTGGCTTCTTATGGTTACCAATGTATTGATATTTTATGTTTTATGTAAATTTTAGTTTTATATACTTAATCTTTTGTTTTATAAAATTTTTGATCTCATACTGCTTTATTATAAATTTATTATTTAATTTTTTTATTATGCTGTTAATCAGAGGTAAAGTCACATGGAAGAAATCCATAATTGGTTTTATTTTGGCTATACAAACATGTACAAACTGTAAAAATGTAAACTGTCGATTTCCCGAAAATAAATAAATAATAAAACAAATTGCTTTTAATAACGGATATGAACCAAAATTAATTGATAATATCCTAAATAAAAAAACTTAGCAAAATTTCAAAAAATAAATATCTATACAATTCTAACAATATTAATGATAAAGAATGGTGTAAAATTTTGTATTTTAATAATTTTTCAATTCAATATTGCAAAAATCTCCCTTCTAATATTAAACCAGTACAAGAAATAATATCGGTAATTTTTTGAGAAATACTAAAGATAAAGACCATAAATTGACTAATTCTGGAATATATAAACTCAAATGCAATGATTGTCCCTCATTTTATATTGGAAAAACAACTTGTAATTTTGAAATCAGAATCAAAGAGCATTTAAGGTGTCTTAATAATAATAATTTTTCTGAGTTCGCTAACCATATCATTGAAAATAACCATAGTTTTGAAAAAAAAAATACAGGGGTAAATATTCTTCATATTAATCATAAAGGAAAACGTTTAGATAACTTAGAAGCCTTGGAAATCAAAAAATCTCTTAAAAATAATGAATCTATTATCAACAAACAAAAAATATTGTCTTATAGCCCAATCATGGATTTGTTCCCCTACCCACCCACTCCACATTAATAACTAACAACGGCTCCACCCCTACAATAATAAAACATTGTTCGAAACTGTCATATTAGTAGATATAAGCTTTCCCTGAAGAAGGAAGTTTGTTCCGAAACCGGTCGGATTTACGCATTATATAAGTGGTTTATACAAAGTTGAATTGTTTAATTTTTCTACAAAATTATAAATTAAACCACTTGCATATAACTCATAAAGTCACGCTAAGAAAATAACTAACAATCATACATGGACAAATCTTTCTTGTGTCTACTTACTGTTATATTATTCCCACAAGTTCTCTCGCAAAAACAGTTTTACGAGAGTAATTTTGCTTTTCTTTTCTCAGATTATTTTCTTCGTTCCCTTTTTCGTCCATCGCAATACTAATAATAATAATAACAAGTTCCTTTAAAGATTGGTCCAATCGAGGAATATCCTATCCGCCCTAGTAAATGCCGAGAAGTATTCCTAAAAAGGTATTTCGTCAAAGGAAAGGATTAATAAGGGATGTTTGGGGATGGACTGAGGCCATTATACGTTTTTTCCAAATAATACTTTTCGCCAGGGGCCTGTATTAAATGAGAGAATTCTTTGTTTCTTTTGAAAACAAGTTTTTGGCAATTGACGGTCGGGTGGATTTCATTACGTATTATTGGCTTTTGCTGTATCAAAAAGACTTGCAAAGAGTTATAATTATTTGCGAAGTTAATATAGACAAGCGCTTGTGATTTTTTTTCAATACTTAGTCATTGGAGCGCTTTTTGCCAAAATATGGCACTATCTAAAATATCTCGGATTGCTTTGCTGCCAATTCCGGCAAATTTTCCCTTATTTGTAAGTAATTAAGAAGAAGTTTACTATTTTACAATATATATTTTTTAATCCTACGAATATGTGATAATCGACAAAAGATCGGTAAATTCATTGGCTATATGGAACTATAATCAGTTTGATACGATTTTAGATTTTCACGGCCAAAAACATGTTTGTTATTAGTTTTTGGGGTATTATGCCGTGTTGCGCTACCTCCTTCTTTAGCCAACGTTTCGGACAGCGTTGCAATGTCCATCATCAGGCATCAGACACATCTGCCCTGATGATGGACACTGTAACGCTGTCCGAAACGTTGGCTAAAGAAGGAGGTAGCGCAACACGGCATAATACCGCAAAAACTAATAACAAAAATATAATCAGTTTGTATGTTTACTTATGTCTTTAATGCTCTGTTTTTTTCTCTGGCTTGCCATTGAAGTAAAATCATGTATTGGTTTCATAGTGCTTTCACACAAACGAAGTATTGAAATCCGTAAGTCTAAACTTAAACTTTAGGTCGCACAGTTTACACCCGCGCTGTGCAAGCGGGTTCCCCACAGAGAGTCGGACCATCCCATCATATTATTTTATGTACTATAAACTTGTAATGATGCTATGTACTTGTTATAATGCTCTTGTACAATTTACCTTACACGTAATAGCCATCAAGGCGTAAACAAATAAATAAATATTAAAATTCGGAGGTATATATTTTTTAATGTGGGCTGAAAATATTCAAAATGATCATGTAAAAAATCGCGAGCAATCGGAGAAAAAAGTTTTAAATTACGCTGTCGCTCCAGTGGCTAGAAGACAGACAATTGAATCGGTACATCGACCACCTGGGAAGTATCTTTACACTATAATTATTTTTTTGTGTGAAAACCTCTTTTGTTCGTCACTGGGCATAATAATTTTTTACTGCTCAGCTTATTTTTCACAGCACCTCAAGATCTAAACGACGACGCACGATTAACTCATTTAATCCTTTCCCTTGCGGAGTTATGACTCTTTGATTGCGCAGAGTGAATTTCGAGCCTATCTCCACTCGATTACGTCAGCACACGATGTCATGTCGACTAATAAACATCGGACAATAGTCTATTTTTAGAATACATATATTTCACTTGGCACCACAACCTTTGGGACACGGTAGATTTAAATATTATATTTTTTTATACTGAAAATTCGTGTTGGAATTTACTTATATTTACATATTCTGCGTGCGGCAAATATATTGAAATTCGTCTTTTTCAATTTATACATTGTGAAATAATGCAAATCTTTAAAGTTTTAAAAACACAACCGAACATTCCAGAAGAGACATACGCCAATAATTTTTTTTTAAACTTTCAATTTCATGAATCAAATAGATTGTTTTTTCTTTGGGACTTTAATGTACAATCATTTTTTTTATTTTTAACTTGGTATTCACAATAGTTATATTACTACCAATACACTATTTAATTGCTTTGTCGCTTTATTGCTTTAAAAAACTGGTACTTTACTGTGAGTCTGATAATTGTGTAAATGATACTTGTGCCGTAATTATTATTTTTTTAGTGGATACCTCACAAGAGTCCCAGCTATTCCCGTCTGGAGCCAGTGAGCCTATGGCATCCCCAATTGTGGGTATGTTGCAAGGCTGAAGGAAGTGGGTAGGGGAAGGAGATGGAAAAGAGGAAGCTAAGGAAGTACCTGGCTATTCAGATCTGGTCACCAAGCACGGCTAAAGTCATTTCAAGCAACGCTTCAATTCTGAATGGTGGTCTTACACCAGGGCGATACAAAGAGCATCTATCACTCTGGAAGGTACCGCAAATATTATATATATTTCTAGCTGACCCAGAAAACGTTGTTCTGCCATATAAATTATTTCTTGTGAATATTTTGGTCATTCATTCTGTCATTCAACAACATAAAATATTCATATTGTTCGTATTTCAAATCGGTCTGTTTGAAATACGAACGTCGCGACGGTTAAATTTGTTCATACAAAAATACTAAGATCGCTATTAAAAAATGGGAGGGTGGGGGTAGGAGGGTTAAAATTTGGGGTTATAGGTATTTTTTAATGCCAAAAGAAAATACAAACAAAAATTTTTGTCAAAAAAATAGAAAAAAAATGTGGATATGAACACCCAATCACCTAGCGGTATGAAATATACTTTACGATCTATTCTCATGCTTACCAAACATACATAAAAATTTTCATAAAAATCGGACGAGCCGTTTCGGAGGAGTGCGACCACAAACACCGTGTTAAGAGATTTTTATATAAGTACATAGATTTTAATCACAGCTTTTTCAAACCCAATAAGAAAAAAACATGTTCATTTGACTGTCTTAAAATGGGAATCCTTCTTAGTCGGACAATCAAAGCGTCCTTAACAAATTAAAACATAAATAAAATTTGCTAGCGATTTGGACCAATAACCAAGAATCTAAACCACTTAAACTCAGAGGTGGTTAGTTTCAATCTGTCATGTTTAGCCGAGTAACGTTGAACATTTGACAATAATTGACGTATTGTATTACAGACTAGCACATCTGTTATAATAATTAATGCCAACAGCACTCAAGACAAGAAGATTACGATGATCAAGTGATCAGTAATTAATTAATTTGGTACAAGCCTTGGTACCTAAAGCCTACAGAAATGTTTGATGTCTCTAAATCAATAGCAATATTGGTTTGTTTCAAGCGTCGTTACTCTCACAACCAGCCCTCCACTGTCAGATGGGGAGATGGGTAGTTCATCAGGGGATGGTTTACAATGCTGCATCTGTTAGTAATAATAATAACAATGTTGTACAAAGGAGTATATTAATAAAAGTGCAGTGAATAACATAACAAACTATCCATAAAATATATAATTAGGTACAATACAATAAAGAGTTTCATCATCATAGAAAGTTATACAAAGGAGTTCAATAGATCGTGTATAATAACTAGAATGCAAAGAAGTACGTAGGTACTACGAAAGTAGTAACAGAGCTGGAATGAAAAAAAGTACGTAGGTAATACGAAAGTGGTAATAGAGCATTGTTGTTGTTATAATAAGTTGTGGGAAGTTTGTTATTGTTATAATAAAAAACATCATGAACACTTTGTTTGTAATTAATAAACCCTTACTACGCCATTTCAGTAATTTTTAGGCAGCATCGCGTTCATTGGTTAAAATATTGTACATATATTTTCGTATCGGTGATCAATGAACCGGTGTATGCAATTTTTAGCCATAAGTTGTTTTTAATTGTTTGTCTAGCTTGTAGTTTTTTTAGATTTTAGAATGTATTATAAGTTCAATATTATAAGAAGTAGGTATTTTCGACATATTTGATAAAAAAAATATACGAAAACCGCAGATAAACTATTGATTTCAATAAAAATCACTCATAAAAACACTACAAAACCGTATTATTTGAAGGCAAGCTAACCAAAAACGTATGTAAACACTGTCACAGCTAACCTCCAAAGGTTGCGCGCAGGCATCACCTGATTTCAGTGACATCTAACTGTCATCTTATGCGTATAATACTATGTTGAAACAGTGTTGCCGACCATTTAATCTTTTGATAACAATATGTGATTCACACATGTTTTATTTTTTTCCGATTTAATATTTTTTTTTTTTCAAAATGGGTCTATTTTCAGGGCTTTAGTAAAAAAATAATTAAAAATAGGATAATTAATAAAATTTAATAAATTATGTTAATTATTGAAAGCTAACATACCAATCTGTAAATGCTGCATAACAACTTGGTGAGATTTAGCTTTATTCATAGTGAAAAAAAATCATACTTTTCATCAATTTTTTTGATGCCTATAGACATCGTCATGGAGGTAATGGGTTAACATCATATACGTACAACAATGCATATTTTAATATACCGATTCTTTAAAATAAGTAATTGAAAAATATAATTTAATTACTCTCGAATCAAAAAGAGTCGCATATTTTTTTGCATACCTACATAAAAATCAATAATCTGATTTTTTTTTTTTTTAAGTTTTCTTTATTCATTGAAAAATTTATTTTTACAAATGTTGGGGATTTTTCGACCACCATGCTAGGCACATGCCCGTGTTGTGGTGGTCGATTTTTTATGCAGTAAATTAACATATGCAATATAAAGAATGTGTGAGAGTATTAAGAAAATATATACATAAAATAATATAATAATAAAGAATATTATGTAATACAAAATAGTATAAAAGAATTTAATTTAAAAGATTTACGAGTATAAAATCAGAGAGAGTACTTAATGGTAAGCAAATGAGGAAGGATTTTTATGTTGAAAATCTACATTATTTAACACCAATTTTTGTACAATTAAATGTTGGGCTTTATTCTTCAAGTCCGGCGAATTACATTGAACAGCTGTACAGTAAGTATGTAGTATATAGTATAGTTGTTCATGTTTCAGTCCGGCGAATACTAAATTATAATTATTGTTACCATGGTTATTGCTGGGAAGTACATACGGGACTTCGTCGGATTCGATACACAGTGGTGCCAAACAGTTTTAAGTGAATAGTCTAAAAGTATTTAAACTTTCAGCTAATTATATTTTTAGTAATTACGTATAGTTCTTTACAGACAAAAAACTTTTTTTGGTGGTATATAATCTATTATCAATTTTATTTATAAAAAGTAACTAAAACTTGAATACACAGTTTCGTCGTGGAGCTGGTGAAATAAAACCAAGAAACAAAGAACAAAAAAATAAATAAATAAAAAAGGCTTGGAGTGGAAAGGGCTAAGAAATGATTTTCTTTTCTCCCATTTTGATAAAAAAAATAGTTTTTAGGTTTATTATATTTTCACAATGAAAATAAAACAAAATGATAATAAATAAAATGATAATAAAATAAAATGATGTTTTCCTCCAAATAAATGAAGTAAAATGGTATATTATATTATACAGATAACAATAATAAAAGCAGTTTAGGCAAATGTTGACCTTCATAATAAAATTATATTATATAATTTTATATCTATCCCTTGCAGAAAATGTTAAGTTAAGTTAATTAAGCTAGTTTAGGTAATCTATTTAATTTAAGTTGATTCAAGTTAGCCTAAATTATTATAAAAAGCAAAATAAATATTACTACTAGCGCCATCTTGTGGCCTTTAATTATAGCAAACTGATTGTCATTTGTTATTCACGTATAAATAAAGTCTCTTATCAGTTCTCACGAAACAAGCTGCGTTTTATTACAGGTTATGGGCCCAGAAACCCATGTAATTTAGCAGTTATTGAGTTTATTGTCAGTATTATCAGTTTGATGAACAGTAATCTCTGTGTTTTACAAAAAGACAGTGTGTCTAGTGAAAAAGTGAGTTATAACGGACTTCGATTCGAAAAGTGAACGTCAGTGACTAACAATGGCGTCTATTTCGAACTACCTCGTTAGCGTTCCCAAACTTATTGGACGCCAGAACTATGGGCAGTGGAGCTTCGCTGCTCAGAATTATCTCGTATTGGAAGGAATGGTTTTGTGTATAAAACCTGAGCCCGATAAGCCACCAGCAGATGCAGATGATGCGAAGACAAAAGCAAAGCTGATCTTGACAATTGACCCGGCACTTTACGTTCATATAAAAAACGTCAGAACATCGAAAGAATTGTGGGATAAATTGAAGATGCTATTTGATGACTCGGGATTTTGTAGAAAAATCAGCCTCCTGAGGAATCTCATATCTATTCGATTAGAAAGTTGCACTTCGATGACGTCGTATGTGACACAGATTATAGAAGTGGGTCAGAAATTACAAGGAACAGGATTTGGAATAAACGACGAATGGATTTGTTCTATCATGTTAGCTGGTTTATCTGAAAGATATGCGCCTATGATAATGGCGATCGAAAATTCAAATATGGTAATTACAACCGACGCCATTAAAACAAAGTTGTTGGATATGGAACCGGAAGAAGACAGTGATGTTAATAATGCATTTGCGTGTTTCCGCAATAAGTCCAATCAGCGTTCGAGGAATGTAAAGTCTATGCCACAATCTATGGTTAATAAAGATCGCAGAGATGCACAAGTGTCAACATCTGTCAAAGGAAAATCAAACGTCAAATGTTATGGTTGCAAGCAATTTGGCCACTATCGCAATCAGTGCACTATTATGAATAATTCTTCTAAGAATACGCAAGGTTCAAAAACATCTAACGCGTTTAGTGCCGTGTTTTTTAATGGAACATTTGACAAGAGTGGCTGGTTTGTTGATTCTGGCGCCAGTTCACATTTGACAGGCAATAAAAATTGGATGATCGACGTGTGTTATTCTGGTTTTGGCAAAGAAATAATGGTTGCTAGCCAGAATAAAATCCCAGTGGAATGTTGTGGAAACGTAAACATAACTACGTCAACTGAAGAATGCGATTTTAACATAACCGTTGAAAAAGTGTTATGTGTTCCCCAGTTATCTACTAACTTGTTGTCAGTGAGTCAATTGATAAAACAGGGGAACAAGGTGCATTTTACAAGCAAAGGGTGTGAAATACTTAATAAACAGAACACTCTAGTGGCTACTGCTTCACTTATGAATGGAGTGTATAAATTGACTACTTCTACTTGTTTAGTCGCAGCAGTGGCTGAGTCTCCAGATGTTTGGCACCGGAGACTAGGACATGTAAACAGTTATAGCTTGAATAAAATGCAGAAAGCTGTGGAGGGAGTTAAACTCTCTGAGAAAGCCAACATCAACAAGTCCAAATGTATTCTTGTCGGTTATCCTGAGGATGTTAAAGGATACAGAGTATACAATCCTTCAACACGGGTAATCACAACAAGTCGTGATGTCATCATTATAAAAGAAAACAACTCACGTGAAGAGAATATGATAGAAATAGAAGTAATAGATGACAAACCGGAAATAAGCAGACCGTCTCAGTCTTCAGAGGGAGATCCATCAGATACAAGTAGAGAGGATTCACTTGTTTCTGTGGAGAGTGCTCATGACATAAATGAAACCTATGTACCAGATGATGAGTCCATGAGGTCAGAAGAGGACTCACAATCAGACATCACGTTAAAAACATTTCCAGAAAGAGAGAGAAAACAACCCGATAGATATGGATTTATGTGTACAGAAGAATATAATAAATCTCTAAGTGATGAAATGACATTAGAAGCAGCACTGCAGGGACCAGAAAAGGAGCATTGGGAACAGGCTATCAAAGAAGAGCTGAAAAGTTTTGAAGACAACAACGCTTGGAGTCTTGTTGATATTCCTGTAAGTGGAAATATAGTGAAGTGCAAGTGGGTCCTAAAAAAGAAGTGCGATTCTGAAAATAATGTCCGGTATCGAGCCAGGCTCGTGGCTAAAGGGTGTTCTCAAAAATATGGGGTGGACTACAGTGAAACTTTTTCCCCTGTTGTGCGACATACAACGCTTAGATTGTTATTTGCATTATCAGTGCAATTAAATCTGGATGTGACTCACCTTGATGTGAAAACAGCTTTCTTAAATGGGGACCTTGTAATAATTTTCCTTTTACCTCTTTTAACTTGATATTAAATATTTTTGGAATTCTTTCATCCCTTCAAGTTTTCTTGAACTTTTCTTTTGGCTCTGATCGATATTTAAATTTTAAGGCTTTGCATGTGTGTAGTAGGGATGGAAAATTCCTCCCCTACGTCACACAAGCCTTCATGAAAATTGGACCCTTATTTTCTTTGATAACTACAGAAAGCTACTTAAAGCTTCCTTGTACTACATACCTTTAGAGATATGTATACTTAACTAATTAATACGTTAATTACGACCTTGAACGTAAATATTTTCGTATTTATGTTGTAATTAAACTCCATCAAACGTTGTGTAATTTTTTTGATTAATGATATGGGACTTTAATTACTTTCATTTTGTGGTAACCCTTTGATTCTAAACAGAGCGTTGAGTTTCAAACTGTACTGGTCTCTCCCTCGCAAATCTAACTTTAAATAATTTCTCTAAATGAGCTAACTTTCCTCCGTCGCTTATTATGTTTCCATACATCCTAACGAACTCGTAAATAAACTGTACTAATCGAAAATACGCATGTTTAATTGAACAAATAATTAAGTATGACTCAAATGGTTAATTGTTAGTAAATTTGATTATGATTGTTTTATGTCTGCCTGGCTCCCCTCCACTATGATTCAGCTGCTATAAGGTACATATAAAGATGGTTTTAGTAGGTTAATGTAATTAATAGATTGCATATTAGACGAACTCAGAATATCCTTTGTCTGCCGAAAATTTGGCTCCTATCCTCCTACAAGTAAACCAGGTGATCAGATTCTTACTAGAAATTCGCACAATCTTCTGGCGCGGATCGGTTAATTGATACCTAAGTTATCGCGTCCTAACCGTCCTTCCTTTTGCCATCATGCACTGCCTTCAGGTCGTCATCCGAGCCCAGATACCCCCAAATTCCTACTCCTCCAAGGTCTACTATTTACTTAGGGCGAACCGGTTTCGTCCTATATGCAATCATATACTCACGGTGTTTTGCAGAGTTACGGGTCGTGAATCCTCCCTCCACGTACAAGAAATGATGTGAGAGTAACTCTGTCGAGTCTAAAACGCTAGTTGTAAGCGGGTCCACATCATACAATGTACAGTACATAGAAAGATATATATGTAAACATACGTTTGGGTAGGATTATAACTCGCAATATGTAACTAGCCAGTCTCATATTCCGAGCTCGGATTTCGTGAGAAGGAATTCTCCACAAAACCTTAACCGATGGCCGAATATATACATACCAAGAGTGGGAAATATTAATAGATACTAGTAGAATAAGAAATTATCTCGGTTTGTTCTGGAGTGCCGAAAATTCCAAGCTTTTTGATTTGTTTGGTTGACAATTTTATTTAAGAGATTGCCATCTCTATTATGTGTTTGGTTAATGGTCCTTGTTTTTTAAGGAGCGACCACTGCCTCCTATTGTTGAACTGTTTTCTAAATTTTCCCCCAAGGTTCAACTTTTGGTAAAAATTTTACTATCCCGTGATTTTTCAGTTGTCTCATGTAACTGATTGATTGGTTATGATTATATATATGGTTATGATATCCCGTGATTTTTCAACTGCTTCTTGTAGATGATTGATGTCTATGAAAGTAATTACTCCACAAAATTTTACTCGAATCTTCCTTGTAATTCTTC
This sequence comes from Limnephilus marmoratus, assembly GCA_917880885.1. Classification (NCBI taxonomy): domain Eukaryota; kingdom Metazoa; phylum Arthropoda; class Insecta; order Trichoptera; family Limnephilidae; genus Limnephilus; species Limnephilus marmoratus. The sequence continues at coordinate 17,000,474 of OU862921.1, read as the reverse complement.
AATACTCTTCTATTTGACTATCCCGTGATTTGTCAACTGTTTCATGTAAATGATTGATACTTACGAGAGTAATTGTTCTATAATTTTCTCCTCGAATATTCCATGTAATTCTTCAATACACTCCTAAACTAACCCGTGATTTTCCAAATGTTTGATGTACCTATTATTTGACTAGTTTATAATAAATCTATTTATTTTCAAATTGTTCAATCCAAAAATAATCTCTTCATATTCAAATTAAAGATTGTGTTAAAACTTTTCTATAATTGCGCAATTTCATGGCTTTGTCCCATTCTAAAGTTAATATTAATACCTGTCAACTACCTAATAAATATATTATAACCTATATAATAACCTAACCTACTATAATACTAATACCTGTCAACCACCTATTAAAGACCCAGGTACATATTCCTTTAAAAGCATCTGACCCAGTGCCCCAGTGACCGAGTTGTTTTATAAACAATTTTAATTATGTAAACATTACCGCTGTCCTCGTGACCTAGATTCCAAACATGAGATATTTGTTTACTTTTAAAACATTCTCGAACGTGAGATTTACGGTCCTAAATTTCCTTTTGAATTTAATAGTGGTAATTTCTTTTTTTTTGCAATTGCCCTAACCTGATCCCAAATAAATATAGTTATAATTTACATACATATACATATACGTATATATTTTGCCTCAATAAATAAATATACTGATATATACAATTATATCATAATTGAAATAAATTCTAATATCATAACTCATTTTTTTATCATTTTATATTAGCTGAAATTATAATAGTACATATATTAATAAAATAAGTATAAAATATGAACTTGAAATTTTTTCTAGCACACAACTATTTTTTAAATAGCAAAGTGCGTTCTAAGTAGGTATTAGTAATCGTTACCTTTTACTTTTATTTAGGTGTGTTTCTTTTTGATTAAAATTTTCTTGGGATAAATATAAATATATATATATATATATATAAATATACATACTTTATATATAATATTTCAATATAGGTACATATCACATATTAAGCAAGTAATACTTTGTTATAAAATTAATTCAAATACCAACTGTCTGCTGCATACCGCTCTCTCCTTGGAACCTAGAAAATATTTATACTTTATGTAACTTACCCCAAAAGGTCTCTTTCCATCCGGGTGCTACACGGGAAAACCTTGTTATGTTTCCTTACCTAATACCTACTCCTATGTTATCAACTAAATTCTAATAAAATTTTTCCGACTTCAATTTTATTTTATTCCCGTTTAATCTATCTAAATTAAATGATGTTTATCGTTCTAACTGCATTTTATTTCAAAACCCGTTGATTAAATAACTTTTTAATGATAGTTACTTCACGATTAATTCCGAAATGGTAAATCGTTACTTTCATTTAGCAATAAAATATTATTATGTATTATCATTCATTTTTATTTTTATTTAATTTTCTTTTCAAATTTTTTGAATCTAATAATAGATTAACACTTTGTGGTAGGAATGTGCCGCCCAATTGTAAATTATTTAGCCGAATTATTCTGAGGTAAAATTTTATCCATTTAATTAAATCGGAAATTATTATTAAACACTGTTTTTTTTTATTTTTATCCTGCTACATCAACTACACTTTGACTATAGCACAAAATTATTTCGACTACACTATTTTTTTAAATTAATAAAAGACTGATACTTAATTTAAAACACTCAATTTAATTAAAGATTTTCGTTGAACTTTTCCGTTTAACTGGATGCACTTATTTATTTATTATCGCTTTTCAATTTGCACTGTTTTTTAAATAATTAATTTAAATATTTGATATTTAATAGAACTCTTTCCGTTTAAACTGGACACACGTATTTAATTATAACTTATTTGTATTCAATTATCACATCACTTTATTCATCTATTTCATTGATTTTTGATTTTCACGAATTTTTTTAGTCCCAAAAATACAATATTTATTGATTATGAAAACCGAATTTTTCACTAAACAAAATCACAGCACTTTTAGCTTTTCACAAATAAATAGAACGTAAACTTTATTTTTATTTTCACTGACTTGAACTGCAAACTTAATTTTTTTTTAAAGACACTGGCTTGAATATGAAATTTTCCTAAGTCCACAATCATTTCTATTGACTTGACTCCAATTATTTCAGAGTCATAAAATTTATAACACTTCGAAAATTTTTAATTAATAACCGCTTTAAACGTCACGTCACGTAACTTCCACGTTTGACAATCCGACGATTCATCTCGAAAAATGCCTGAGTTCTAGCCTATATACCCTTCCCAGGATTAGAATGGCCTATCTAAGCTATCTTTGATCCACGAATTTAATCTCTAACAACTCGAGATTTCATATATCGATTCTGTCATATTTTTTTAACTGTCGTTAGGTCCACCTTTCATGACTTTGTTCATGCCCTATCTCGTTTAAACATTTTCCCAGGATCGGACCGGCGATATTACGTCAAAATGCCCCTCATTCCTTTGTCTGTTGGTTATACAAAATTAGCTTGAATTTCATAATTTTTAAGTTCTTTTTTTTTCGATTCGTAAAAGGTCCGTCTTCGATAGACTGTATATAATTCTCAATTTTGTTTATCGCTACCAGAACATGAACAAACTCATGCCAAAACTTTTAATATGCATTTTCCAATTTTCTTTTTACTAAATTCCTCCATATCTTCATGCCACCTATATGGATCAATTCAATTTTAAGCTGCATCGTTTCTACTTATGTCGTAGACTCGAATTTTCCTATTTTCTCTTATTTTCCTTTTATCCACGGTGTTCTTTCTTTGATTTTCCTCATTCATTCTCATGTAACTTTCCACAATTATATGATTAGTTACATTCCAAGCCAAATTTATTGTTTTCATCGATACTTCTGAATTTTCATGAGTTTTCCTTACGGAATCATCTTTTAATTATTTTTATTTTCTTTTTTACTACCCCCCGTTTCGCCTTCGATGTATGTCACCTCTTAGAAAATTTCATTTTCTATATACTACTACTTTTTATGTTATTTTTCACATTTTCATAGGAGAAACTTCCACTTCGGCCCTTAAATTCCTGTCATTTTTATTACGTTCTATGGTTCATCCTCCAAATTCCGTCCCTTTCTCCCCTAAATCCACATTAATTTAAAATTTGACGTCTGTTTATGTCTGGGTTTTCGAGGTGTTGATCAATAACTCAGCTTTTATTCGAGGGTAATAAAATATAATGGTTTTTAGTTAAAGTAAACTGTCCATAGGACCAATGGTAATTTTTATCATCCTAAAAGCCATTAAAATGGGTTTAATCGCCTAATACCATGTTCGTTTTCTTATTGTTTGAACAACAAAATCACGTGTGAGGTCGTCAACTCAAATAATGTTTCATTTTTCCTTGCAGTCTGTCCCATAGAATTCTCCGCAAACAATTGACGTAAAACAACCCTTTTGTTTGCTTTATCTAACGCAATGTAACTAGAATGACCTCCTTATTCCAAATATATAACGATATCTATGTAAACTCGTCCGAAAACGCAAAATTAAGTCGAAATCTTATATTGTTCAATAAACACTTCCATTTAAACGTCCATATTTTTCATTAGATTATCTTTTCAAATCGTTTTCCTTGACTCTATTGTTTCATCTAAAAGTGACATTCCCAATTTCTAGCGTTTCCCTTTCTTTTTAAATGTTAAACGTACGTTTTCCTCTTAATCTGGCCTCCTTGACTTTCTACGTACTCGCTATACAACTGAATATCCCTACAGTAGCTTTTCTTACGTTTTGCACGTCTTTTCTTTAATTTTCCTCTTATTAAAATTTTCTTGTTATTTTCTCGCATAGTTTTTCCAACATAATATGGATTAATTTGCTCGTTAACGGCGGTTGTCAATACCTTGATTGCACTGATTGTTTATCTTACATCTAGGGTCATCGTACCCGATGCACCGGGCGTGAGACCCTGTTTACATTATAGTGTATTGATCTTTCGGTTGATGACGATATTTTTTTCCATAAATCTCTGATTAATTGCCTAGTTCAAAGTCCATCTCTTTGTTCAAAATCTGAATACGCCCCCCGCTTTGTGATTGGTTTGATCAATTATTTATAGCTTTCTGCTTCTACCTGATTGGCTGTTGGTTTCAACTATTTATTTTCGAGCCTAAGAAAGGGTCTTTCCCTGTCTCGTGACGATTTTTAATACCATCTGTGATCTTTTTACCAAAATTCATCTCAATCTGTTTAATTTATAGGTCCCTACTGTCAACAAGAATTCAATTTACTTTGATCCGATAGATGTCGCAAGTGTGTCCGTTTTATAAGTAATTGGTATTTTCTTTTTAAATTAAAGGGGTAGGCTACGATATTTTTTTATTTGCACTGGTGATTAATGCAATATATCACAAGCTGTCTGAGACTATATATATGCAAAAACCTATAGGTTTTGTCTGTAGAGATGATAAAAAGATTCTTAAATTAAACAAGGCTATATATGGTCTTAAACAGTCATCCCGAGTGTGGTACAAGAAGGTGGATACTTGTATGTTAGCTGATGGTTACGTTAAATCTAAGATAGAACCATGTTTGTATATAAAAATTGTTGGTAGTAGTATAACTATCGTGACATTGTATGTTGATGATTTTTTGGTTTTTTCAAATAACAAAATTGAAGCTAATCATCTTAAAAACATGTTAAGTAATAATTTTGATTTAAATGCTTTAGGAATTGTTAAAGTATAATTTTATTTTGTATATTCTTGTAATCTGTATTTTGAGAGGGAGTATTATAAAAAGCAAAATAAAGATTACTACTAGCGCCATCTTGTGGCCTTTAATTATAGCAAACTGATTGTCATTTGTTATTCACGTATAAATAAAGTCTCTTATCAGTTCTCACGAAACAAGCTGCGTTTTATTACATAAATTAATGTTATGAGGCATTCTTTAAAATAGTCCCTTCCCTTTAGAATCAACCAGTTCTGGACCCTTGTGATATAACTATCGCCAGTTTTCGATTTCCTGATATCAATACTCAGCGAATTAAACATTTTGGGCGCAATGTAAGAGAACTGGCGCTGTGCGAAGGCTGTTTTTGTTGGAGGAATTATGCATTTTAGTTGGGATGAGTACCGGGTGCGAATTTTTTGTTGTGTTTTTTTCATCAAATCTTTTTTCCATAAATATATGAGAATCGTCTTTATGTATAATTGTCGAATGTCTAATACTCTGAGTTTTTCAAAAAGTGGTTCTGATGGGTGTGATGGGTTACATTTGAATATTATCCTTAGCAATAGTTTTTGTATTAAGACCATGGGATGAAGAATTGATGTTGCACAACCTCCCCATCCTATAATACCATATTGTTGTTTCGTAATGCTACCGATAACTTTGTACTACTACCGATACACATTTGTTTTGTTGATATTTAGCTCCTCTCGTAGTTTTACAGACCAGACGAGAAGAAAATATCTTCCTTAAGTTCAGCTGCAGTATTGTGTTACTCAATAATAATTTGCACAGTGCCTTTTACTTTGATATTATTTTTCTCCTCGGTAAAAAAAATATAGAACGCCTTTGATGTCATTCTTTTTGAAATTTTGTGTTCTTTCGTTTCCGATTTTTGTAATTCTGCTTGTACTGTCATTTGCACTTGGGTATCACGAGATAATTAAATAAGATAAAATATCAAGATAACCTGGAAATTTACAAAATGTTTAAAATTCACAGCCTCGTATCTTTTTGTGATTTTGAGATGCACGATGGGAGCTCGGGATAAGTTGCAACTAATTTCCTAGAAATAATATTCGAAATATTAATCCCTTTATGAAATATAAGAATTTCACACATTTTTATCTTTCTTGTTCAATTTTTAAAAATCGTATTTTTATTGAAGTGAAAACTTCTTTAGCACCGTTGTGATTTGAAACTTGATGAAACGAAAAAGCGATACAAAAAAGTAAAAGTAAATCTATAGGATTTAGCCTGCAAGAGAATCACATAGAATAATCGGTCTCCTCTTTGTGTGGTGCTTCGTAGCCTCCACACTCTTGTCTACAATAGTTTTCTGAAGGTTTCACTCCTACCGCACACTCTGCTTTTTATTTTATTTATTGGCTGTCCAACAGAATACATAACCCTAAATATTAAAGTATTTCAAAGTTTGAACACGGTTATAGCGGTGATTCCAATGATAGATTTAAATCCTGACGACTGTAAATAAAACTTTGGAATATCCACGATGATTAAAATGATAAAGATAAAGGAATGATAAAGCTTTGTTTTTTAATCCTTATTTAGGTGTATCTGAGCACACTATTCATCATGTAATACACCTAAGATGACAATGAATTTTGAAATTACTCCGACAGAGTTCGTCGCTTATTTGGGCAGGATTGTCCCATACTCGGCATCGATTAAAGACTTTTAAATGTCAAAAACATTTACGTTTCAATATTTAGTATCAAGGATTAAAAAATCAACGATGTTTAATAAAGGAACAAACACGTTAGTTATAAACAGATCCTTAAAACATAAATCCAGCATATGTGTTTATTTCCCACTTTTCAAACACAAAAGATATTATATTGTGGTGTTTTTAGACTTATGAAAAACAAATCTCTGCTTGTCTAAATTCTGGAATTGATTTAATTTTCAATATCGCATCGTAAATAATATTTCTTCAGTAGTCACTTCTACTTCCTTCAAAATAAGATTAAAGGAAATACAGTTATTTGTCCACAAAGAAGAAGCAGGAACTCGCTAATGGAGTAGAACGCAGAACAAACAGCCAACAACATCTGACGTAAAATCTTTCCAAGAACTTTATTTAAAATGACAGTTTCAAATTGACTATTAAATTCCATCTGGAAAGAGTTGATTGCTTTTCTAACAAAGTCTTTAATCATAAAAAAACTACAATTGTTAATTATTTTGATTACTTTTGAATAATTATTATTATTATTATTATTATATTTTTTTTTTCATTAACTCCACACAGAAGGCCCTGAGGAAAATAATTTCCCTCAGGGCCTATGTCATCTGGGATGCTGTGTGGAGGGTCTTTTTGAGGAGAGGAAGGAATGAACATTGGTCTTGAAGAGACCCATGTTGTAGGAAGGAGGAAATACAGAGGCCGGCAAATCATTCCACAGCCGAGCTGTTGAACACAAGAACGAGTCGAAGAAACGACCCGTTCTCATGTGACAAATGTCAACTGTGTACAAATGTTGGGCACGCGTTTGGCGTGTTTCCCGACTACGCATCGGTGCCGAAGGGATCGATGATGTTAGTTCCTCGGAGCATCTTCCATTGTAATACCGGTAGAACAAAGATAGCATTCCCACCCGACGCCTGTGCTCTAAAGATTGCAATCCGTCTGTTAAGATGGGAGAATCTATCAAACGGACCGCCCGTTTCTGCACAGAGTCGAGGGTATTTTTCAGGTATTTCAAATTCAACCGTGGGGCGCACTTGCGATTTGTACAGGGTTAGCAGTTGTGTACTATTAAAGTATCTGCGGGCCCTGTACAGTACGCCCAGTTTTTGGGAGGCTAACTTTACTCTGGCTTCGATGGAGCCCCCATACCTCAGCTGGTCACTTAGGGTTACACCAAGCATATCAATGGAGGGCCTGTTCGGAAGATTGCTTCCGTTGAAAGCGACTAGATTTTCATTTCGATCCCTTTTAGACGTAATCAGACAAGATTGGGTCTTTGAAACATTAAATTCAACGAGATTATTTTTACCCCAAGAGAAAACACTCTCGAGGTAACCGTCTATTCTTTGCTTCAAAGCCTTACGAGCTGTTGGAGTTTGTGAGCCCTTTGGGGGCTTGTCAAACAAAAAGCTATCATGAACTGTACTGTCATCCGCGTAACAATGAATTGGTGCACATGACAAAAGGTCGTTGATGTGCAACAAAAACAAAGTCGGAGACAGAACCGATCCCTGTGGGACGCCAGCATTTATTGAGTGTGAGGAAGAGGTGAAACCATCGACTACCGTCTGAATCGACCTCTCCCTCAAGAAGTCGGCAATCCACGTACACAAGGATGCGGGAAGTCCGTAAGAGTGCAGTTTGTTGACAAGTCCTCGGTGCCAAACCCGGTCAAAGGCCTTGGAGATGTCCAGTGCAACCGTTTGGGTCTCACCGAAACATTCCACAATCGATAATGATTTCCTCGATACATCTATACTTTTTTAAATTAATTCAGTGAGTGTGCCCTACTATTTAATTGTTAAATATATTATGTGTTAGTGTAATACGAAATCTATAATTGAGCCCTTTCCCGGAAAAATGTTGTATTCAACAATATTCTTAAAAATGAGACTAATTATGTTTTAAATCATTTAATATTTATAATTCAATAAACGTACAATTCTTAAGAGTTTTAAATGAAAAGAGAAGAAAGGCAATTAAATAAGATTCCTTTACTAGAATTTATGCTGAATTTGTGGAAAAAGGTTGTATATAAAATTTCACACACAACGTTATTCCACAAAATGTTTTTTTTTTTACCCTTCGTACCTTACAGAAAGCCACATGCTTTTCTAACATAAATGTACACATGTCATTACTATACCTGAGCTTAAACAGCCAAAAAAAAACGATGTCAATAAATGAAATTATTTACGTTCCACATTTTGTCTCGAGATCAATACGCCACATCAACATTCCACAAACTTTTTTGCATTCTTCAGCTTCTTGGCTTTGAATTATTTCTAGTTAAAGTCATAAGACTTTCGTTTTCTCCATTTATCCACATGAATTAAAAACCATGCTCAGTGATTTCTATAAACGGAAATGTACAACGTTCTCCTACAAACCAAACTTTAATATGCCGCCACAGGCCTAAAAATAATTTCTTTACCATAATACCTATCTTAAAAGATGCATATTAATACGCCCAATATTATTCCATCAATAACCCAACATTGATAGTTCTGTTGGATCAAGGACTAAATTGTTTTCCGGATAAGTAAATTTTTCTATTTGGTGTGCCCTATCAGGTCCCCCCGACGTTGGTGATTTCTCTCGAAAATGTCTCTCTGTCTTGCGCTGCCCGGAATAGCTCTTCCACACTTCTAATGCAAATAATTAAATTAGACATTTAAAATGACATAGAAGACAAATCAACTATAATTAAACAATTTTAGTCCGCCTCGGCTCAGGAACCTCTAGTGAGGAAGACTAAGAAATACAGTACCTTTACCTAACATAACCATTATATTTTGTATACTTATAGAATTATTTTATATAGTCGCTTAAATAAAAAAAATAAAAATAAACCAATCACATAGAAAACCATAAATTGTGAAGCTATGTATAAAGGAGCTGTATTTAGTGATTGCAGTTTTTCTAGAATTTTTTTAATGAGTTCTTTCCAAAAAGTGATATACTCCCCAATTTTCCTTTGTGTATACTTAGCACTCTTGTTAAAGGTTAGTATAGAAATAATATATATTTTTACTTTTTTCACACAGATACCTACATAATTTTTTGTGCAAAGTATTTTTACATGCTTTCGGTTAGTAGTCGAATAAAACCCCTTAAAGTATTTTTTAACCTTTGTTTTTTAATCCTAATTTAGGTGTATGCGACATTTTTTCATGCATTTAGTAGGAAGAAATAAAAAAAATATATAAAATTAAAAAAAAAAATACATAAAAAAAATAATCTTGGTAAGTATCGTGGCCTTCGTATACACACAAATCTTCTTTTTTTTTAAATAAACCTAGAAAGTATCCTACGAAAAGTGCCAAGACTAGGGGCCCTACTGTGTGTTTCATATATTTTAGCGGCAGGGAGGAAAGGCAGGGGGAAGGTGGGGTTTGCGGAGAGGGAAGACACGAGGGAGGGGGAAGATGGGGAAGGTGGAAGGGATCGGGGACGCACGGGAAAGGACATGCAGGGAGAATCATTTTATTTTTTTGAATGGCATAGCAACGCACGCCGGGTACCAGTTTTTGAGGTTATAAACATTTTGTCCTTTATAAAAAACGTTGTTTTGTGTGCACGGAAGTTAAGTTTTGGGAAGTCTAACTAATTTAGCCTTTCAGCAACTTCTCGTAGGATAATTGTGAACATTTTCACGGTACGTCGATTCTTCTTCTTCTTTCGTATGGTGGGGGTCAGAGGGGGACATCTAGGTCTGCGAGCCAGTCTAGAGCCTCAGGCGTTGCCCTGTGGACCTCATCAATCCCGCCGGGGAATGAATGGAGCGGGCATTCGTTGACCACATGTTCGGTGGTCTGGACCGCACCGCATTCACACATCGCCGACTCTTTAAGGCCCCATCTATGCATCATGTGAGCACAACGGCTATGGAAGCACCTTATCCTATTGATGGCAGTCCAGAGTTTGCGAGGCAATGAGAACCCAGGCTGTCTCTCAGTGGGGTTTTGCACGAGATGGGCGTTTTTGACGTTGGCTGATTGCCACTCAAGCTTCCACCTATCTTCTGGGGTGAGAGGTGTTCGAAGGAGTCTTTCTCCTTCCGTCCAGAAGGGTTTTCGAGACTTTAAGCGGCATGCCGGGTGAGAAACGACATCATCGTGCAAGGGTATTTCGCTTTTTTGCAGCGCCTTCTTGTATTCCCTCAGTGTTGCAATCTCTCGCCTGATATTTGGCGGGGTTTTATTTGCAAGTACGGGGAGCTAAGGAAGAGGAGTCGATTTTAAGGTTCCGCTGATGGTTCGCATTGTGGCATTAAGCTGAACGTCAACCATGAAAGTGTGGGCGCTTCTGGCCCATACTGGAGCACAGTATTCAGCTGCTGAGAAAACCAGGGCAATGGATGCCGTTCTGAGCGTGTTGGCGTCGCATCCCCAGCTAGTACCAGCTAGCTTATTGACTAAGTTTAGTCTTGTCCTGGTTTTTTTGCTCACTGTTTCCATGTGTTTCCGGTAATTCAGGCTCCTGTCCAAAGTTATTCCAAGATAGCGGGGATGGGGGTCATGGTAAATATTTTTTCCATCAAACTGAACACAGAGTTTTGCATTTGCCATGGTACGTCGATGATTCCCACAATGTGTAACTCGACAAGGGGAATCGACGGGAGGGAAACTCGACATCTCGGTTATTCGACAACTCGAAGTATTATCACCAATATTAATTAGAGTTGGGCCCAAAGTGCTCATCATCAGAGCAAATTTGTTCTTCTTCATCTCTTGAAATGTTTTCATCACATTTAATATTGCTAGTTTCCCAGATTCGACAATTCAAATTTTGAGGCAAGTATGGGTTCTGCCGCATTTAATAATCAACACCGCTGCCATAAGTCACCTTCAGTGGTTAGCTACATTTGATGAATTAGCATGGGTACCCGTGTTCATGGGATAAGGTTTGTCCGGTTCTTAGCGGGTGGAGACTTTTTGACCTTTCCAGCAGGATTCTCTCGGAACATTAATAATAATAATAATAATAATAAGTTTCTTCCAGAATGTATGCAGGGGAAGTGCAATGCAATACATTCCATAATGTAAAATAACAAAAAAAGATAAATAATAAGTTAAGGTAAAAAGTAAATAACAACACATAAATTAAATAAAATAAACGAATAAGCATGAAAAATGAAACTGAGAAAAAAAAATTATGTATGTATCAAACACTAAAATGAATGTAAATAGCCGTTTACGGAGGCCATTTCATCGTCTCCCGACTCCAGAGGGTCATCAGGGGAGATTGTGGCAGTCATGGCGGTGATGATCGCATTCTTCGAATGGCGCAGTCTGCGCCATAAACTTCCCATGCGGTGGCGGAGAAGTGCACGGAAAGTATGTACTCATCCCTCCAGAAACATTTCCGTAGCACTGCAGTATCTTGGTAGGCGGAAAAGTTGGCGATGAGCGTTATTGTAAGCAACCTTTAACTTTTGCCATTGGGTTGCTGTGTAGTCAACCCACAGTTCTGAGCTGCAATGGGAGAGATAGATTCATACGTCCGTCACTCCTGGACATACTAACTCCCAGATTCCTACCCACCCTTCATACCTTTTTCCTTCCCAGAACTTCCTCTCTTTCTTTTCCTAAAAAGACCTTCCATAAGTATCCACATTGATGACATAGGTCCTGAGGGGAATTATTTTCATTACTGAACTTCATAAATTGATTATATCTAAGCAAAACTTTGGATGGAACACTTCGTTTAGATTCCTTTACCTTGAACTCTAAGTTAAGGCTTTCAGAGGTAGGTCATTAACAGGTGAAGTGGACTGATTGACATAAACCCACCCCATTACGGGTCTAGGGGTAGGTTTGCTTGATGGAGGTTAACTGAAGAGGCTGCGAAGTAAAAAATTACGGTTATCTGTCCCTGCTAATTATACCTGATTTATGTTGACTTCAGAACTATTTTACCTAAATTAGTTTATCTCACAACTTAGTTTTTTGACGTATGGATCATGGAACCAAATTTTATTTTAGTTTACTGTGTTATTTTTGATTTTCATTTTGAGCTATAAAGCTTTTAATTATGTATTTCACCTGAAAAATTACGAGAAATTGTAGCCTTGCTGCAAAAAATCAGAATATGTGTTTTTTTTAAATAATTGAGTTCCAAATGACGATTGGCATATCTGCAAAAAATATCAAAATGATACCAGTTTTTTAACTTAATTTTAGTATTTTGGATTTTACGTATATATAATACCTTTTTTTTTACTTTTTCTCTAATTAAAAAAAATATATATTTGTTTTTAGGCATTTCTAATAAAATAAATATGATAAATTTTATAAGAAAGAAAATATTTACCTAATACATGAGTATTCCTAAGGAGATGTTTACAGAAGAGAAATATCTAATCACTCTCCTTTATTAATTGTAATTGTTTTTCTTTTGTCAGATATTCAGTTGTTATTTTTTATGTACATACCAAGTGGTTCGCTACGTTTGGTGATTTAGCAGGGGTGCCCGGGTTCATGGGATGAGGTTTGTCTAGGTCTTGGAGGCGGATGTACAGGATACACTAAACCCCAGATTCCTACCCATCCCTTAAACCCTTTTCCTTCCCAAAACTCTCCTTTCCTTCCTTCCCCTAAAAAAAAACCCTCCACGCAGCATCCTCAAATATGACATAGGCCCTGAGGGAAATTATTTTCCTCGGGGCCTCCTGTGTGGAGCTCATGTAAAAAAAAATACCGCATGAGAGTCCCAACTGCTCTCGTCTTGAGATTGTGAGATTAGGGCATCTCCAATTGGGGTGTGTTGTGAGGCTGAAGGTAAGGAAGGTGGTGAAGGCCTGGCTAATCAGATCTGGTCACCATACATGGTTAGAGCCATTTTGAGCAACGTTTCTGCTGAATGATAGTCTTACACCAGGGCGATCCTGAGGGTATTTTTCACTCTGCAGCAATTTATTTGTATTTCCGAAATAATACATTTATTTCGAATAATAATCTGAAAGCGTGTTTCATCACCATTCAAAAACAGTTTTTAGTTTTCAAATACATTCACAAATATTGCATTTACTTGGATTTTATTGCAAAGCGGAAATATTCTGACCTACTGACAGATTTTGGTCGAGGCTGCAAACTGGTGCATACACATTTGCGCTCTCATTCTTGCATTCCTGTCTCACTCTACCAAACACAAATATTTTACACAGAATATACATACATACATCAGTCTAACTTATAAGACATCCCCGGAATAACGAACTTACAAAACAAAATGAAGGCTTTCTCTTAAAAGTAAGAAATTTTCACTCACACATAATAAAACTCTTAAAACTTTCCGGATGTTTACCATTCTTCCTCAAGTAGGCTAAATAAACACTTTGAAAACAATATTTAATCAATATAAAACCACAAGCTGAAGATTTAACATAAACAATAAAAACGAAACAGCTTCAAAAAACTTTTAGTATTCACTTTCTCCACCACCCAAGATATAAACAGACAGAAGTATACTTTGAAGGTATATGAGAAAAAAGTTTTATTTTTTTGGTGCGAAAATATTCAAACATTTTCAAATATCGAAATTCTTTTTTTGAACCCGAAGATAATCAAGACTGTTTGAGATGTGTTGCTCCACCGATAGACAAATGCAATTTTGCCTAAAATGACTTTTTTTGACAGTTTAAAGGTCCCGTTAAGTTTCGATTCTAGGGCCGTTTCTTTTTTTATTTCTTATTTATTTATTTATTTTATTTGCAAAAACAGAATAAAAACCAATACATTACAAAAGCAGTAAAGAAAATTACAAAAACGTTTTTTAGCATAATAACTACACCAAGGTGTAGTTATTATTATTGACGGCAGCGTAGTGCAGCGGTAAGGCGCTTGACTCGCATTCCGAAGGTCGCGGGATCGAATCCCGGCATGGCAAATAAATTTTATTTGATTAATTTGTGTATTTCACAATTTATTCATTTAAAAATAAAATATAGTATATTTGCGGCACGTTCCAGGGTGGAAGATACTCTCAGTATCGCCCTGGTGTAAGACCACCATTCATAATTAAAACGTTGCTTGAAATGGCTTCTGCCGTGTTCGGTGACCAGATCTGAATAGCCAGGTACTTCCCCACCTTCCTCTTTCCTATCTCCTTCCCCTCCCCACTACCTTCAGTCTCACAACTTACCCCAATTGGGGATGCCATAGTTCCACTGGCTCCAGTTGGGACTCTTGTGCGGTATTTAAGTAAAAAAAAAAAATACAGTGAAGGGTTTAGTGATATTTCACGCTTAAAATCATTGAAGGACATTCAATTTATTAATTTCAAAAACATTTTAAAATTACAATTTCAAAGCGTTTTCAAAAGAGAAAAATGTTTTACATGAGATAAACGGATTTCGACTAACAGCAACAAAGCTTGCCGTTTGAATTGTGCTTCATTGAAATAACGATATTCGAATTTTTAAGTGATTCTATATAAGAACTAAGTTAGTTCTACACCTGCGAAGGATCAAAAGCCTGTGTTGGCGATCTCGCGTGAAATTATCCGGGACATAGAATCCTATTTTAGCCAGGACATCTGGTATTGATATAAAACCATTTAGAAGCTTATAAGCTAAGAGCAGTAATGTGACATCTCCTCTTGAACTAAGGCTGCAGATACCCACATACCCAGCATTCCCGAGATAAAAGCTGTTGCAAACAGCCATGGGTAAAAATCTTTCATATATATAAATATATATATATATACATATCGTAAAAATTTCTTTACCATTTTCTCAACCATTAATTATAATCTTTATTTTTTTATGTTACATAGGTAATTGTGCTGTGCCTGTCTCACTAGGAGTTCCTGTGTTGAGAGCAGGCGCATTTTAACATAAATAGTAGTTTAACATAAAAATAGTGTATAAAAGATAACAACAATTTACATTTAAAGTAAAAGTACAAGGACAATCAGCATCATATCAATGGGTTAGCATGCATTAGGAGGTTCTAAAATATTGTTGATATATGATCTGTCTTTGGTAGTGATCCAAAATTTGGTATCTGTTTTGTATTTTTCGTGATTAGTGTGCTGTCTAATGGTCAGTGGAAGCGTATTATAAAGTTTTGTTGCAAAGTGCCTGAAGTTTCTTTGACCAAACTTTGTTTTGGCAAAAGGAATAAATAAGAGATTTCGCCCTTTGGTTCTCGTATCTCGAACAGTTTGGATATTGTCAAAAACAGTTCTATGTTTGAATAGATAAATTTGTATATTTTTGGCATAAAGTTGCCTAACGTCCAAAACACCGATTCTCCTAAAGATTTCATCCGAACTACTTGTGATCGGTAGTTTTAGAATAATCTTTATAATTAGTTTCTGGGCTTTAGATATCGGATCAATGGCGGCATCGTTTGCTCCTCCCCAGGTTATGATACCATACTCGATTAGAGATTGACATAGTGCATAGTAAATTTTTTTGAGTTGGTTCAAGTTAAGAAAGTTGCGATTTTGTCTAAAAAGGTATATAGATATAAAATAATACCCAAGTATTTCATTTTTGTAACAAGTTCTAGATAGGGGCAATCACATATATTAGCTTTTGACAGGGGGCAAGCACATATTTGAATATTATTTTCTGGGTTACTTAGGGACGGATTAATACTAAACTCAATGTATTTGGTTTTTGACACATCCATTGTTGGTGTATTATTTTCTAACCATCTTTTAACAATAGCTATGCCCCTATTTGCTTTTATGTAAACATCATACCAGTTACTTGATTTGAAGAGGAGAATCGTATCATTAGCGAAACTAAAGACTTTGGCATCAATAGGCAAATTACACAGTTCATTTATGTAAATTAGGAATAGGGACCCAGGACGATTCTTTGAGGCAGACCAAAACTAATTGGCAGTTGATTGCTGAGGCAGTTGTTGATTTTTACACTTTGTTTACGGTTTGATTAATAGATAGACGATGTCCTCTGGCCCTTATACCTGAGATTCACTCTCAAGAATCCCATGTACCAAGTTAAAGTAAAACAGCCTTATAAGTGTAAGGTTGGTGTATGAAAAAACTAATATATGAACCAATTGTGGTCAGAAGAAGAGGACAAGATTCACGTTGCTAAACTTGTCAGCTATTTACGATTAGATGGAAAGCTAAAACGCACCTAAAAAAATGACAATTTGACAACAATGATACATTTTAATTTCTGTGACTTAACTGGCTAAAAGAATCTAAAGTTAAAATGGTGACTTAATTTTTTCAACTTGTCATAAATCGCAGTTAGATATTTCTGTTTAAGGACTTTCTCTTTATTCAGCGCACGATAAAACCGGGATCAAAACATCTCACTAAAATAATATAATGGCTTTAGAATAATCTTAAAATCTTCCCTCGGTTAATATAGTGAATATTCAGGTGTAAAAGTAAAACTCAGTGAAGAAACCTTTATCCAAAGTTCGAATTGTTTTAGATTTACCCAAAAGTCTTCGAAACATCTCTGAATTAACCGTTCGATTTTATTATCAAGCTAATTCAGATTTATGGGAAATTTGAGAATATTAAGTGGTGTTGAGATCGAGTTTGGAATAATATTACGGTTAGACAAATTAATTTATTTTAATTGTATTTATTGGTCTGCTTGGTGATAAGCTTCGTTAAGTTATAACTTATAATATAATATAAATATATTAAACTTGGTTCACCACAAATTGTTGCGGCGTGAAGGCTTAAATTTCGTACTTCAATTCCTTTACGCCAAGTAATTTATTACGGCGCCAGTTTAGCTTTGTAATCAAATTAAAAATATTACGCACTTCATAATTAATGGACATTTTTATCAAATTGACCGTGAGAAGGCAGAAAGAAATATTCCACATTTTAATATAAAAATTAAATTTTTATTCATGGTTGCATCTGATTTCGTGGTTTAATAATATACTGTTGAATTCACCTATACATTTTAACGATTAGGTACTACTGTAATTCCTGAGTATATAAAATTAAGCAAACGTGGAAGAAAATAAACGTTCAATTCATTTTTGGGAGGCGGGAATGGGTACCGCCGCCCCGGGAACCTTTATTGGATAACCAACACCTCTGCCATAGGTCACCCCAAGTGGTTCATAGGGTGCCCGGGTTCATGGGGTGAGGTTTGTCTAGGTCTCGGAGGCGGATGACCAGGACATACTGAATCCCAGATTCCTACCCACACCTTAAACCCTTTTCCTTCCCAGAACTCTCCTCTCCTTCCTTTCCTTAAAAAAACCCTCCACACAGCATCCTCAAAGATGACACAGGCCTTGAGGGAAATTATTTTCCTCAGGGCCTCCTGTGTGGAGCTCATGTAAAAAAAAAAATTACAAATCTTTTCCCAACAATTTTAACATTGAAATCTGACACCATGAAAATAGATCTGTCAATCGCATACAATGATACTTATTAATTTTGACAATTTAAAAAAATTTGCCTAAAAATATTGACTTTTTGAAAAATTAATTAGTTAATAATACCACAATTATTTAGACAAAAAAATCTAAACAAAATTAAACCCTTAAAATCATGGATAAAATACTTAATCATCAACTGGAGTCATAGCAGTAACTTACTGACAAAAAAGTGAAAGGAAGTCAATAATACGTAATATCATTAAACATCTATAAAATATACAGAAATACGTGCGGTTGTGTCATTAGAAAGAAAAGAAATCTACTACAGAGACAAAATCAAAAGCAAGCATCAACGTTCCCAAAACAAATTCTGAGAGAAGCCACGAAAACACAAAATACCAAAGATAAACAGGACATAAGAAATCTCTGTGTTGATGGAAACATTACTGACACCCCCAAAAACGCAAAGCATATCAATATTTTTTTAATGATATTAGCTCAAATCTTGTTTCTCGTGAAAATCTTAAACCAATACTATAGGAACAAATCCAAACAAGTAATGAAGTTTTGGGAAGACCCAAAACGACAAACTACAGAGGAAAAATTGAAATTCACAAAACTCCAAATAATATTTTTAAAGACGTCGAGGCTAAGCTCAATAGTTCTTGGTATCCGGTAATTGACGGCTATACCAAAACTATACGCAGAAAACTATTTTAAATTATACTGTAAAAAAATTAACAGAAGACTAACAACGTGCTTTACATCCCCCAAAGCAATACCAAATGAAGCGGTTTTATTGGTTTATTTTAACATTTAACTTTCTACAAGACAATTTCGTATAGCAAATAAAATATCAATTTTCTTATAAAAATAACGGCTGAATGATTCACATTTTGAAACGTTTTTCTTATAGACTAATTATAAAACCTTCATGTTTTCACTGTTTACAAAACTTGCTTGATATTGTGTTTTAGTAATAAATTTTATTTAAAAAGTACATTTTTATTACTAGTATCATTTTGTTACATTACCCACGCACAGTAGATGCCTTTAGTGGGTTCCCATTACTTGAATTTGTTTTATAATTTATACATATGAACATGTAATTGTTTTTTAGGCTGGGTCCACACATGTTCTTTTGTCCGTTCCGTTCCTCCGTTCCGTATCAGCGTCGCGATTAAGAACGCTAGTTTGGACGCCCGTTCGGAACGGTACGGTGTTACGGAGGTACGTTACGGGTAGAGGTACGCCCCGATCCATCGGGAGTCGGTTTATTCGGCCCGTTCAAAGGCGATACGATACGGCTATGCGCCAGTCTGGACGCGATCGCGGCATGCGCAGGTCGTTCTCTCTGTCGCTGGAATGAACACGCAGATGCCGATGATCGCAGCGACGTTACGGAGGTACGGGCTATTTTTACTTGCGTCCAGAGTTTTTGATACGGAACGGAGAAAAGAACATGTTAAGATAGAACATGTTAAAAAGACCCAGCTTTAATGTGCGCTTATGCTTATAAATATCCTGTTTGTATGTCAAATAAATAAATACTGAAAAATTATAAAACAATGTTTAAAAAAATATATATTTTCAAATCTTAGAGGCTTGGAGCCGACACGGTATCACATCTACGTACACAGCACACGTAACAATAATGAGGTAAAAATTTCGAGGTGTAATGATGCCATTTAATTTGTATAAAGGACAGTAGTTTTAAATTCAGTAATTTAAATGATTCCCTCTTCAAGGCATATAAGAATAGTAAATAAATAAAAAATAAAAAAAAATTATTACACCGACCGGTACCAATATTTTGATGTATGAAGTAACTGGAGAGTGGTTTATGTACTCGTACTTTTTGCCGGGCGGGGTTTGTTCATGTTAGGGAATGGTTTTGGAAAAGATAAAGGGAGCAATGTTGTTCTTAAACGACGACGGCAGGGAATCAAAAATATGTCTTTGTCGTATGTTGAGTTGGGACGAAAATTATTCAATGTATGGAAAAAACCGGAAATTTGTGTGTTTGGTGTTTATAGTCAAACTCCGATAGAAGAAGAGATTAATTTAGTAAATGCGAAATTACTATTTAAAAATATTTGCGTTCTACAAAAAAAGGTACATTTATATCACCTCTGTATGAATATAAA
The DNA here is from genome assembly GCA_917880885.1 of Limnephilus marmoratus. Lineage (NCBI taxonomy): Eukaryota > Metazoa > Arthropoda > Insecta > Trichoptera > Limnephilidae > Limnephilus > Limnephilus marmoratus. The sequence continues at coordinate 16,980,551 of OU862921.1, read as the reverse complement.
TAGTTCGTATCTAAGACAATTTCTGCATTCAAACTTCTGTTCCACGGTTAAAGCGAGCATCGATTGCATTGACAGACAACAAAGGAGAATTTAGCCTGCAGCGACAGAATGGTTCGCACGATTGTGTTTATACGTGGGTAAACCCCTATAAATACAAATTGTATCATATCGAAGAAATGGGAGGAGAAACGCAATGGAAATGCTCATAGGGAATGATCACGTACATGTATACAGGGTGTCCCAAAAGAAAGTTGATATTTAGTGGATCGATTTTAAAAAAAGTAAGGGTTATCGTCCAAACGTAAACCCACACGCTCGCGGCATTAATTTATTCGAAGAGTAAAATTCCTCCAGGTAGGCTTCGTGATATTTTCTTTTAATTGCATCAAGGAAGTCGGATTTTTGGCATACACTTTAGATTTGAGATACCCCACAGGAAAAAGTCCATAGGGGTTAGGTCAGAACCACGAGGAGGCCAATTTATGTCACCTCTCCTGAGGATCAATTTGCTCGGGAAAATTTCAGGAACTCATGGCAGAGACGTATTGGACGTATGTAATGTTGCTCCTTCTTGCTGGAACCATGTTCTTTGGTTATAGCCAGTAAGTTTGTAGGGGTGCAGCATTAGGTCTTTGTGCAAAATGCTGTGTAACGATGATCTATGCACATTTAAAGCACTTGCGCGTTTCCTAATCGAAAAGTTTGAGTCGTCACGAAAAGACTAATAAATATCAACTTTCTTTTTTGGACACCCTATATATATATATGTGATGATCATGGTTTCAAAGTGAAAATTGAAGACATAAGGAAGTAACGCATAGTATGGAAATGCATCCGAAAAGGAGATGAGGAGGACAGACGATGAAATTTTTACATTTTTTTCAATAGACGAACCTATACACACGTAAATATTATATCGACGTCACTAATACGCAAAACATAATAATTCATAATAAAACAACGTTAGATTTTTTTAATTACTGTAATTCCATCGGATGCTTCCATCAAATTGCACCAGACAGTAATTGGTCTATCTCTTTGGCTTACCCCAGGCACGATCTTCTAATAGATTTATTTTCTTTATTTTTTTTTTATTTTTTTATTTTATGTCTTTTTCTCTTCTCTTCTTTCTTTCTTTTCTTTTCTTTTCTTTTCTTTTCTTTTCTTTTCTTTTCTTATCTTTTCTTTTCTTTTCTTTTCTTTTCTTTTCTTTTCTTTTCATTTCTTTACTTTTCTTTTCTTTTCTTTTCTTTTCTTTTCTTTTCTTTTCTTTTCTTTTCTTTTCTTTTCTTTTCTTTTCTTTTCTTTTCTTTTCTTTTCTTTTCTTTTCTTTTCTTTTCTTTTCTTTTCTTTTCTTTTCTTTTCTTTTCTTTTCTTTTCTTTTCTTTTCTTTTCTTTTCTTTTCTTTTCTTTTCTTTTCTTTTCTTTTCTTTTCTTTTCTTTTCTTTTCTTTTCTTTTCTTTTCTTTTCTTTTCTTTTCTTTTCTTTTCTTTTCTTTTCTTTTCTTTTCTTTTCTTTTCTTTTCTTTTCTTTTCTTTTCTTTTCTTTTCTTTTCTTTTCTTTTCTTCTCTTCTCTTTTCTTTTCTTTCTTTTCTTTTCTTTTACTTTCTTTTCTTATTTTATTTTTCTTGTGTCTTTTTTATTTTGATTCCCTTAAAGAAGGTTTTGAATTATGAAAAACCTTTTAATTGTATGTACGTTCATATATAAGTACGAGTAACTACCTAAACAGTTTATCAACCATTTTTTTTTTTTTTTTTTTTATTTTTTTTTATTTTTTTTATTTTTTTTAATTCAAACGTTTATTGATTATAGCATATAAAATATAATGTACATTTAGATGATGTGTTAATTTGCTTACATGTTCATATTCAAATATGTTAATACCACTCTTCCATGGAAGCGTTAGCTTGTGTCTGGAAGAGTAGTGTACATTTTTTAATGCTATATTTAAGTTCTTAAATTACAATGTGAATGTAAAAAACAATAAGTTGTAAGTTCGGTGATATGTAATTATAAGTATTTATCTACTATCAAAACAATTTTACTATTTGGATAATGTGTCCAGAATTATTGTAATTAGTTGCTAAAAACAATACAAAATTTAACTTATTTGAAGAATGGAGTATCACTTGGAAACTGAGTTATAAGTAGATTAGATTAGTCGGAAACTGTTTTTTTTTTTTTTTTGAGATTATCTTTAAAATATTTTTTTACAGTGTTTATTAATTGGATTTTATCATTAATTTTTCTAATTTCATCCGGTAATCGGTTGAAAATAAGTCTTCCTTGATAAGTATAATAATTTTGTGCAAAGGAAGTGTTTAATTTTGGGCATGAAAAAATATATTTATGTCTAGTACGGTTTTCAGTTATAAATTGATATTTTTCTTTTTCTTTTATAATTTGAATCAATGCATTTCTATTGTATAGATCTTTGAAAGATGGTACTTGGAATTCCTTAAATAATTGATCCGTTGGGTAGTCAGAAGGTTTTTTTAATATGATTTTAATTATTAGCCTCTGCACAACTTCAATTGGGGAAAGATTAGTTTTGTATGCGGATCCCCAGCTAATGATAGCATATTGTAAAGTTGATTGAACCAAAGCGTAATATATTAGATATAAGTTTTTTACAGATAAAAAATTTCTGATTCTTAAAAATATATAAATCAATTTTCTAATTTTTTTTACAACTTGACAAATTTGTTCCTTCCATTTCAAATTTTTATCGATAATGACTCCTAAATATTTGATTGTGTTTGTTGTTTTTAATATTGTGCAGTTTTGGATACAATAATTTTTACTATGTGTTTTGGAATTATCATGGATGATGATGTCAATGTTTTTAGGGGTATCATTTTTGTGTATTGCAAATGGAATTACAAATGTTTTATCACCATTTAGTGATAGTAAATTTACGTCGAAGAAATTCTTTAAAATATTTATGTCTTCGGTGGCTTTAAATGTTACTTTTTCCCAAGTTTTATCGCTAATTATTAGTACCGTATCATCGGCGTATGAAGTAATTTGGCCATGTAGTGGTTGAAAAAAAATGTCATTAACATATATGGTGAAAAGGATTGGTCCGATTACTGTACCTTGAGGGATTCCAAAGTCTGATATTTCTTTATCGCTATTAATCTGATTTATTTTTACGACTTGCGGTCGATTTTTTAGGTAGTTCGAAATCCATTTAATTGCATTGTCTTTTATACCTATATTGTTTAGTTTTTTTAGTAGAATCTCATGGGATATACTATCAAAAGCTTTTCTGAGATCAATAAATATACCGGCACATTTTTCACCTTTATCCAATGATTCATTGATGTATGAGGTTACATTAGCAATAGCATCTTGTGTGCTGAGTGACTTTATAAAACCAAATTGGTTTTGGTGAAGAATTTTATTACTTTCTAGGAAACCGACCAATTGGTTTTTCACAATTTTTTCAAAAATCTTTCCAATGTTTGAGATTAGACAAATTGGGCGGTAGTTAGTTACTTGTTGAGGATCTCCAGATTTATAAATAGGTGAAATAATTGTATTTTTATAGTTTGTCGGAAATATTCCCTCTGTTAAACTTAAGTTTATCAAATGAGTAATTGGTTTTACCAAATGAATTTTCATGGATTTTAGAAAATGTACTGTAATAAGGTCAAATCCGGGAGACGAACCTCCTTTCATGCCTTCTATTATTTTTAAAACTTCACTTTCTGAGGTTGTTTCAAATTTTGATAAATTATTTTGATTTTGTACATTTTCAATCGTTTGTTTTTTTGGGTTAAAAGATTTATTGATATTTTTCGCAAGATTTTTTCCTACATTAGCAAAAAAAGAATTAAAGATGTTTGCACATTGTTTAGGTTGAATATTAGCATCTATTATTTTATTTTCATGTTCAATGTATTTTATTTTTTGTGTTTTTTTAGTGTTATCCATGGCTAAGTTGACTGTTTTCCATATTTGTTTATTGTTATTGTCTGTAGAAAGTATTTTATTTTTGAAATAGTCTTCTTTATTTTTTTTGATACAGTTTGTTAATTTATTTTTAAATTTTTTGTAAAAAGTGTATGCTTTTTCATTTAGAGGATTTTTCAATGCTGTTTTATAAAGTTTTTCTTTGTTTCTAATTGATATTATAAGTCCTTGTGTTATCCAAGGCTTTAAAATTCTTAGTTTAGATTTAATGCGGACTGTAGTTTCAGTAGTTGAATTTTTTATGTGTTGAGACAATATATTTTCAAAGTTTTTTGAGCAAGTCTCGGTATCATAACTATTTAACACGTTGTTCCATTGTTCATTTCTTAGTTTTTTGGATAAAATAGTCATATTTGTGTAGGATTTTGTCTTTGTTAGATTAAATTTTTTATGTTTAATTTTGTTATCATAGAGAAGAATGCATGCATGGTGGTCAGTTATATTCGTTTTCCAAACAATTGATTTGATTTTGTCGATATCTTTAATATTTATGTTAGTCCATATATGGTCTAAACAAGATGGAGTGTGATTTTTTATCTCTCTCGTATTTTTATTAATGCACGATATGAAGTTAAATTCAGTCATACAATTAATATATTCATTTTTGAAATTATTTTCTACGTTTTCATTAATGTTTAAATTGAAGTCTCCTGCAATAAAGCAAAGTTTATTACTAAATTTTAACAGTATTTGTTAAAATTCATTTATAAATGACGAGATATTCGAACCGTGTGTTCTGTAAACAGCTATTATGTGGTAGTTTGTTTTGTCGAGTTTTAATTGTATTTCAATACAGTTTACTAGGTGTATAGGATGTTCAGTTATTTTGACAATACTAAATTTATCGTGAATGAATATGACGAGACCACTATTTTTATTGATGTTTATTTTGGTTGTAACATAATTATATTCTGGTAAATGATAGGTGGGTGATTCGTCATTAGTAAAAGTTTCTGATAATATTATGATGTCAGGTTTTTTATTTAGATTGTTTAATTTTAGAATTAATTCATCCCAATTTCGTTCCATACTTCGTATATTACTATGAAAAATGAAAATATTATTGAGATTCTTTGAGATTATGTCATTACATGAATCGGTGTATACACACTCATATTCTTGTATTTTAAAATTATTTTCTAATTCATTAGCTATGAAGTCATCCATTTAGTAAAAATATTAATGTGATATTGATTTCTTTTAAATATGTAGAGTATTTTCAAAGTAGAGTGTGACATAGAGTTAGTAATACAAATACGGATTTTATAATGTGTAGAGATTGTTGAAGAATGTTCCGGTTTTTTATTGATCATATATTGATTGATCACATCTTTATCATTACTAGCATAATCATTTACAATATTTAAATGCATATCTCGTAAAATAATATTATTTATATTTCTAAAATTCAATAAAGCGTTTTTTGATTCTACTATAAATTGTTGTACTGTAGACTTATGTGTAGGATAAATAGCAATATAATGCGATAATTTATTTACGTCTTTAAATTTTATATTTAAAATATTAACATCATAATCATTAATTACTTCATTAATATTGAGAACATTATACTGGTTGGAAATAGATATTCCAATATCAGAGTTTTTGTTTATTCTTATTATTGTTACCTGGTACCCTGGAATGGAGTAATTAGTTTCGCCAGTAGAGTAGGTCTTTGTAAACCCAATCAAGCCCGGGAAAAAAAATATTTCTTTTAAAAATATTATTAATTTTTCAAAAAAAATTTTTACGCTTTTAATATTTTTATGAAATTGAGTAAATCTTTTTTGAGTGCAAATAAAATAGAAATCTCTTATAGAGTGATATAAGTTTTCTTCAATACATATTTTTTTATCTAATGCGTTACATAAAAAATCATTCATTGTTAATTTATAGATAAGAGTTTGAGGAAATGAAAATTTACAATATTTATTCGTAGTCAATGCGTTCTTTGGCAATTCGAAGCATTTTTTGCCGGTAAAGGCATTTTATGCTATCGACTCTATGATCGGTGGAATAGTTCATATCAATCCTTTTGTTTTGGACACAGCAGTTGTTGCAGATTGGAGTTTGTTCTTTGTTTTCACATTTGGATAGTATATGTTCCTTAGTGCAATGAGGGCAAATGGGAGGCTGCGTCCTGGCGAGACATCTTTGAGCTGTGTGGCCGAACTTGAGGCAATGGTAACATTGTGTGAGCGGGCTGCAGTCGCTGACGTACACTCTTTGGAATTTGATGTTTAATTTTTTTTTATCAATTAGTTTTTTCCTTAATTGTCCAGTTGTTTCGATAATGTAGTTAGTGGTGTCGTTTTCTTTTCCTTCATTGTACTTATTTTTTAATTCCTTGATAAGCTTAATGTCTTTTTTGTCTTCTAGGGTTAATCCTTCATTTTGTTGTACAATCCCGTCTATAATTTCTTCTTCAGTCAATTGGCATTGCAGGCTTTTCAACATTAAGCACGGTTTCCTTTTTTTTTTTCTTTTTATTTCTTTTTTTTATTTCTTCTTTCTTTTTTTTATTTAACAAATAATAAACGAGGCCTCATAAAAAAAAGGAAGTTTATTTTCTTTTACCCTTTAGAAATATACTTGAAAATGGCAAACTTGTGCAGGCCATTAATAAAAGCTGGATTATTAATGTTCCAACGTTAAAACAAAACAAAATAATTTACTTGTAAAAAATAACCGTTTGAAGTCTCGAGTATTTATGATCATTTATTATTTATGATGTTATTATGCAAGGAGAGATTATTCGACCCACGGATATTGGACCCATGCCATTAATCATAAGGGACACCGTTCGATAATTTAATTTGCACTATGGATTTTGAGTTATTTATTTTTGAAAAAAAAACTCACCGTTCCCCGAAATTTATTATTTGGTTCGAGAGATAAGTTCGGATTTAATTCCCACCGGGGTTGACACGCGGTGGCACTTTTCTTCGGTATTTTTTTTTCCAAATTCATACTCTTATTTATTACGTTCATTTATCATACTCAATACGATCTGTCAATATAAAATTATTTATGAGCATATAAACCAATCACTTAGTTATACCTTGTAGATCAGAATACACGTTTATTTGAAAGCACTTTTAAAGGATTCCTAGAAATGAAATTATTAAAAGTTCTAATATAGCACAGTACTCGATCAAAAATTCATCATCATCACTATTGGCTCTACAACCCCTGGTGGGTCTTGGCCTCCTCAAGGATCTTCCTCCACTCATCTCGGTTTTGTGTAAGCTCTCTCCAGTTTAGAAGCTCCAAGATACATATGTCTTTGAGGACGTTGTCACTCCATCTTAGTCTTGGTCTTCCCAGGCTCCATCGCCCTATTGGTCTTGAGTTCAGCAGGGACTTTGATGCTTGATACTCGGTCATTCTCTCCATATGACCCAGCCACCGAAGTCTTCTCAGTTTTATAAATTTTGCGACGTTTGGCTCCTTAAACAAAGTATAGAGAAAAATTTTTTACAAAAATTTATCATAATATTTTAACCTCTGTAGATTGGCTGGCTAGATAAAAATTATTAAAAAAAATTATCTAAAGACAACCTTGAGGTGCACTTCAGTGTGTAGTGTTTAGATATTTCGTCGCCTCAGTTCTTATTTGTCCAACAGACAGACCATTTTAGTTTTTGCTCAATCTCCACTTTAAACTTAAAAATACGGACACAGCATCCCAGATAACACAGCATCCCAGATGACATAGGCCCTGAGGGAAATTATTTTCCTCAAGGCCTCCTGTGTGGAGTTAATGTAAAAAAAAAAAGGAATAAAAAATGATAGTTAATCACTTAACTAAGAATTATTTAAGCTAATGAAACCTTTACCTTCACGGAAATGGCTTTATCTTACACCTATCAGAATGTTTCATTGAAATTATGAAAGAAAACTTTCTCCTCGTCTAAAATTTTCTAATGGTCTGTTGGACATACACGATCTTAGGCGACGATTTGTTATAGAATTTTTAAACATATTATTCGTCAGTATAAGTGAATATTGCATATTTGTAAGGTATAGGAAAGTATCAAAAACGGTGACACGTAATAATAAAGTAAGCATAGAGCGGAGAATTCAGCACTGGAAATCTGCTTAGACCTAAAAGGTTAATTCATCCATTTCGTCGGATAACTTCAGTGTTCACTGACCTCAGACCTTACGGGCATGATGAAAGGTGTTTATTATTGCCTAACATTGTGTGGGGAAGTGTACAAATGTATGAATTAAACATTTTCAGGGTGAGGTAAGAATTTTGACTGTATTTTGGAGGCCTACCAGTTTTGTCATTCAAAAAATTCCGTAGGTACTTTTGCTACCTTTATCGTTAAAGGATTAAATCAGGTAAAACATTTGTTGATTACATCTGGTGCTCAAATTAAATAATGGGGTAAGTCTTAAAAGTTGAAAATCACTGACAGTTAATTTTAGCGCTGTGGTAGAAATAAGCTCAAAACACCTCTAATTAAGTCAAATAAGTAGGCCAATCTAACAAGGAGACCATTTTGGCGGGAATACGAAGAAAAAAATTTATTTATTTTAATTTTTAACTTAAGTAAAACCTCAAATGAAGACAATATAAGCGAAATTAATTAAATGATGACAATATTAACGAAACTCAATCGAAAATCTGAAAACAGAAAAATCAGAACAGGATTCGGTCACATTCAGGACCTTCGTCTTGCCGGGGCGCAGCTCTACCAAGTGAGCTATGTCTCACTAAGACTACTAACTACCTACCAACATTATCTTCATTTTCTAAACGCATATTTTTATTGGCTGCTATCTTTATATATGATTGCAAGATTCAAACCGAAACGAAATGATTTCTAGATAGTGTCTTGGATAAATTTTAAAAATCTATTTTTCTATTTTTAATATGTGACATCTATTGAATTTTTTGCAAGTCTAGGATAATTATTTGTTTTTATTTTTACTTAAACCTCCGTCGGGCGCAATGTAAATCCTAATACGATCGGTCTCAATTCATCTGTGAGATTATATCACAGAAAAACAGATAAAATAGATTTTTCTGTTAAATTTATCAATTTTTTTTTTCTAAAATGTGAGTGTTGGCGAAGGAGGAAAAGTCAGGAGACCACGCCCCTAAAAAACAGATCGCTTCGTCTCACAGATTAGTTGCGCCTGACGGAGGGTAAATGAGTAAAACCTCAAATTGTAATATTTAATTTTTATTTAATTAAATGAAAAAAAAATAACTGTGTCGAAATCCGCACAATGATATCACAACTACGCAGAGTCTATAATAATCGATGCGCCTCCAATTATTGGGGTATGTTGGAAAGGTGTGTTTGCAGGTTGATGCAGGTGGAATCGGTTTATTTGCAGATTCATTTAACATTAAGCTGCGCTCTCAGGTAGAGCTTTAATAGTTGGAAATAAATGTTTACTCCTATTTTAGTTTTAAGTTTCCGGCTCTGCACAACACGCCGGCGATGTTTGTTTGAAGCCAACATGTTGGGAGATGGACTAGTGGAGAGGACTTGTTCAACAAGAATTAAAAACTTCGCAAGTAGAGAAACTGAGAATGCAGTTTAAAAAACCATGTAGGTACTGAGGAAACGTCCACAAACTGCTGTACTTATGCAAGAAGTATCTCTCTCAAGATTTTATACTAAGTAAACTGCCAAATTATGCATTGCTAGTAGTTTATGGACAGTGGACCTCACATTAATTAATTTTACCGATTATTTATCGAGCAATATGGACAATAGAAACCAAATAGATGTGATCTATACTGACTACTCAAAGGCCTTCGATAAGGTAAACCATTTAATTTTAAATAAAACACTAAATCAATTAGGCATTCATGGTGACTTACTCCGATGGCTCATTTCATATCTTTTGAGTAGACTCCAATGCGTCTCAGTTGAGGGATCAAAGTCCAGCTTCTTTTCCGTGCCCTCCGGCGTGCCTCAAGGTTCTCATCTAGGCCCATTATTATGTAATGTATATATTTATGATATTCACAAATGTGTTTTACACTCTAATTATCTAGCAAACGCAGATGATAACAAAATATACCTAGTTGTCAAATCAATCGAAGACTGCATTAAACTTCAAGATGACCTCAATCGTCTTTTTGTCTACTGTGAATTGAATAAACTAGTCATAAATATCTCAAAATGTAAGAAAATATATCATTTACTCGTAATAAAAATAAAATTTCATTTGATTATACACTAAACCTATCAACGAAGTTGAATCTATCAGGGACTTTGGGGTAACACTTGATTTTAAATTAAACTTTATCCAACACACTAATGAAGTCATCAACAAAGCCAACAAAATGCTGGGATTTATAATTCGAATATCGAAACCTTTTCGAAACATAAATACTCTATATTCCCTTTATACCGCATATATCCGCCCACACTTAGAACACTGCATACCGATACACTCATATTCCTTTCTACCAAGCCCATATTGATAGGATCGAAAAAATTAAAAAAAAAATGTAAGCACTTAAATTATAAACTTAACTTACACTTTCTAAATTACAACGATTCTATTAAATTTCATCACTTAAACTCCCTTCATACACGACGATTAATTTTTGAACAAATTTTATCATTTAAAATTCTGTACAATGGCCTGGACTCGCCAGAGATTACCAATTAAATAAAAATCCGTATTCCTTCAAGATTAACCCAACAATCAAATTTATTTCATTTGCCCACTTGTAGAACAAACCTTAGAAAAAATTCCCCGATTCCTCGAAAATGTGCGCAATACGACGAATTGTTTCACAGCGTGGACATTTTTAATTTAAACCTTCAGAAGTATCGAATAGAAGTGACGCGTGCGATATTGGATTGATACGGGGGTGTGGAAGGTATCGAGAGCATCTCATATCCTTATCCTATATTCTTCCTCCCCTCCCCCTTCTATCCCCTACCTCTCCTCTTCCTAAGCCTAAAATTTAGTTTAAGGTAAAATAAAACTCCATCTTCAAACGATATTAGCATAAGAAACTCTTTTGGCTTCACTGCAGTTCACATGTATATTTATCTGCCTATTTTATATGTTTATGAGCTGTTTGTTTCTTACAAATAAAATAAATAAATAAAAAATAAATATTTAATTAAATTAAGCAAAATTCAATCGAAAATCTGGAGACAGAAAAATCAGAAAAGATATTGGCTCCGCTGGGACTCGAACCCAGGACCCTTTGCTACATGGCAAGAGCTCTACCGATTGAGCTACGGAACCCATATCAATTCGGTCACTTTTAACTGTATCATACTTCGTTCTTCTTATATCTTTATTTTCTTAACGCACATATTATTGGCTGCTATCTTTATAAAGACCTCGGTCACTTTTAACTGTATCATACTTCGTTCTTCTTAGATAATGTTGGTAGTTCTTAGTCATTTTTCTGTCTCCAGATTTTCGATTGAGTTTCGCTAATATTGTCTTCATTTAATTAAATATTATAATTTGAGATTTTACTCATAAAGTTTAAAAAATTAATAATAAAAAATTACATAAATCAATTAAAAAATATATGTGTTTATGATTTTAATTTATAAATCAACACCAAAATCACTTCTGATACAAAATTTGTAAATACATAAAAAAAACTCGTCAGGCCACTGTTTTCGGAAATTATTTTGAAATTTCGAATACGTGACGTAGCTTAGTAAAACACTGCCACTCGTATTGCAGTGAATTCAAATCTCCCAGTGAGCCCCCTCGATGAGCTAACCCTGTTAAACGCATTTTCTACGAATCTTAGTCACCAACTGAATAATTATAATTGTTTAACATTTCACAGGCATGTAGGTATCTTCGTATTGAAAAAAATGCGAATAAAAAAGTTCAAATAAATATGACGAATCTTTACTGAGTCATTAAAACGGCCAGTACCTTGAACCATCGAAAACGGCATGTACAAGTAAATTTGCAAAGAGAGGAAAAGCAAAACGATATATTTAAAACAGGACTTCACTACGTTCAGCCAATAATTTGTGTTATTTAAGTATTGGGCTTATAAGCGACCAGCTTAAATAATTCCCCGGGTAAGAGAAAATGAGATGACAAGGTTTTATCATTAATAAAAGATTGCTGTATTAAAACCATATTAATTATTTTACGCAGTGCGTACTCAGTTAATGAAAAGCTGTTAATTATTTATTGCGATGATACAGAATAAAGCTTTCAGATATTAAAAGCTTTCGGCAGGAAGAGCCAAACTCGTTATTATTAATTATCAATAAACTGGACAGCATTAAAATTATATGCGAGTCAAAATGAAAGTATTGGTTTTTCGTTCATCAATAAATAATTAATTTGGTGAACATTGTCATTATAAAACATACTTTAGAAATGAAAATGTAGCGAAAAGAGATTTATGTGTGTATTTTATTGACAACATTTTTTAAACCGTCATCATATTTTGCAAGCCGTTTTATAACCTATCGCACTATCCCGTACACAAATTAATCATACTAAGTTTGAGAAAAGTCATTAAGGATGTAACATGGCATTAAATATTTTATTTTTTGGCGTTATGACGCAAACACATTTATAGAATGTATTAAAAATATTTTAGTATTTAACCCTAGATAACTGACGTTCGTCAAAACGGTGAGCATTAAATACTTACTACTGTCTTTTTTTAATGCTTTTTCCTGGAATAGGGTAGTCCCGGGTGAACTCAGTGGCCGCCAGACTCGTGCGCATGGCGGTTGTATTTAGTAGGCAAGTTATTTTGTTTTTAATATACGTAGGTATCTACTGATTATTCATCATTTTGTCTAATGATTAATATAATGATTTTGTCCAAATTGCATTAATAAAGTATAAATAAATCAATTGTCTTCGCTTGATTTAAATCGATTCTTTTACCGATGTCAAAGAAAAAAGGCAATTTTTGCCATTTTAAGTTCCGTATTTAGTGTTGAAATGTAAAATTTTGTTAATGAGTAAAATTAAACTCTAAAAATGACTGCCTTTTTAGATACCTGTGTGTGATTTAGTAGTTAACACTTGAATAAAGATACTTTATGTAAATACGCCGTGTAAAACTTCATCGTTGTACAATTTTCTTCATAAAATACAAAAAAAAACATATTATGCAGTTCACATGTGGTAGAGGCGATACCTTCAGAAAGTAGACAAGAGTGGGGAGGCTACGAAGCACCACACAAAAATGAGACCGAGAGGCTTCGAAGCACCGCACAAAGAGAAAACCGATTAATATTCCATCATATTCTCTCGCAGGTAAATCCTATAGACGTATAGACGAAGCGTTTGTTTGTGTTTGTCTCTTGTTAGTGTCGCTATTTTTGGTTTTAACGAGTTTCAAACTACAACGGTAGTAAAGGAGTTTTTACTTCAATAATAAAAATGTAATTTTGAAATAGGACATCAAAAAATTGTCGTCAAAAAGTCGAACAGTTAGCTTTTGGGGTAAGCAAAAATACGTCTAGTAAAACATAATTCTTTCACAAGAGTTCCAATGCAAGATGATTGATGTTGTGAGGCTGAAGGAAGAGTAGGGAGGGGGGGGGGAGGAGTCGGCAAAGGGGATGACGAGGTGGTGAAATACCTGGCTCTCTTCTATTGTGAAAAGTTAGACCTTTCTCTTTTTTATTCTTTCATTCATGACAATTTATCCCACAAATCCGGACCTTTTAACTGCGTGACATTCCGCATCAACTGTAAATATGGAAATGTGATTTTTCGTTTATTTCACGTTCCCTTGTTTAATCTACATGTGAGAAGGTTATATTATTTGCATGAAATTTTTTTTATATTTAAGTTATTATAACTTTTCAAAACGTTTCTTGCTAGCAAATCGCACAAAAAGATTATAGTCGTAAATTATAAATTTATCGACTACCTTTGTCAAAATCAGGTTTTTAGTCAATGTTAAAGCCTTTTCAAGTATCATATCTGATATAAAATTGTACATATCTATGCAGATTAATTTCACGATAAAGATTTATTGAAAATAGTGGTTATGTTATAAAAGGGTTTTCCTTGCAATAAGGGTTTTCCTAGCATGATTTAAGGGTTGTTGAGTTTACCTGAAATTTTGTTAATCTATACTAATATTATAAATGCGAAACTGTTTGTGTTTGTTTGTCACGCTTTCACGCCTAAACCACTAAACCGATTTCAAACATTTTTTCAACAAAATAAAGCGTAAAATAGACTGTACGTAAAGGTTTGCTCTGGCGTCATGAAATATATTATATTTATAATTATATATTCATCATCATCATCATCATCTTCTTCCCCTTATCCGATTCGGGTCGGGGACCCATTGCATCGACAAGGCTCCTCCATACGTCCCTGTCTTGTGCTGATTGTTCGGCCTCTGCCCATGGTAGCCCCATCCTCTCTTCACACAATTTCTGGAGTTGCCTCGCCCAACTGTGTCTGGGGCGGCCCACTGGACGTCTACCCTCTGGAATCGCACTCAGTATCTTCCTCGGAATTCGGTCATCAGACATTCTTAGTACATGCCCAAGCCACCTCAATTGCGATATAATTATATATTAATATATTATAATTTCATAATTATATATTAATATATTATTTTTATTATACGTTTTCTGTCCCCTAACAAAAGCGAGTTATTGCTAACGTCAATTACAATTTACGAAGTAGGTACAGTAACATTTACAAACACATTTAAAAAAAGAATACTAAATAAAAAAGATAACTAGACAAAAATACATTATATAAGAATAAGATATAAGAATAACATTGGTATGTAATCAAAAAGTATTTTTTACATATGATGCACATATCCCACGAAAAGTGCTGAGACTTGAGGCCTCCTTTACGGCATTTCGCAGACTGTTATATAGTTTTTGCCCATTAAAAAACGCGCTATTTTGTGTGCACGAAAGTTTAGTTTTGGGAAGCCTAAAATCTCCGCGTCTTCTCGTAGGATAATTGTGAACATTTTCTTGGAACATAATAGTACTCTGCATATGATTTGGGAGCATATTATTTTTAAGTTTGTATATCATTGTTAATGTATTATATATTATAAGTTGTTTTGTTGTCATCATATTTAAATTTTGTAACAAAATTTGAACACTAGTAAAAATGTGGCATTTTAAAATCATCCCCATCCCCCTATTTTGTATAACCTGTAGTTTATTAT
This sequence comes from Limnephilus marmoratus, assembly GCA_917880885.1. Lineage (NCBI taxonomy): Eukaryota > Metazoa > Arthropoda > Insecta > Trichoptera > Limnephilidae > Limnephilus > Limnephilus marmoratus. The sequence goes on along the minus strand of OU862921.1, from coordinate 16,965,418 downwards.
TTTGGGCTTCGTTACATAGGAATAAAAACTAGAACAATAATTTAAATGCGGAGTTACAATAGAATTGTAAACAAGGCGCGTTGTCTTGAGATCCAAGTTATTTCTGATCCTTTTTAGGAATCCAACTTTTTTAGTAATTTTCTTTGTTATATACCTATTCTAAGTGTTCGTCGAGTTTTAATTTATCATCCAGTTATGCATGTATGTAGGCGCTTAACTTCCGAACGACTGCACTAAAACTGATAATTATTTTTTTTGTGTTCATTATTGACAGGACAAGGTTTGTATAAAACTACTGGTGAGCTCTGGCATTATGAAATTTGGAATAGATTGCACGCGAGCTGATGGAAAACTGAATGTACCAGTACTGAATGTATGGAACGCGGGAGGGGGGAGGGGAACTCGGGAGGGGAGTTCGCAGGGCAGGGGAAGAAGTGGAGTGGAGTGGGGAGAGGGATGGTAGAGGAGGCAGAGTGGGAAAGGGGACGTGGGAGAGACAGGTGAGGCGGAAGGGGAACGGGACGAATGGAAAAGGACACGCAGGGAAAAACGATTTCTTTATTAAATGGCATAGCAACGCATGCCGGGTACCAGCTAGTAATATAATAAAACACAAATACAGCTTATATCCACCTAATTTATTTGTCACCGTAACCAGTTTCAGCCTGTTAAAGCCATCTTCAGACTGTTGCAAATGTTTCACCAAGCGTTTATGTACATAAAATTTGGGGGAGAGGAATGGCGGTAGTCTACAAGTATTTTATTTACTTTATATGGCTTTTCCACATTTGTTGCTATGTCATCTTTGATGATTAGATTTCTAGGAATTTGGCTATCAGAAGTCGTCGGTGTATGTTACAAAAAAAAGTAAAAAAAAAACGTGCGTTCAGCAAAAACTCAGAAACGTGTCCCGGTACGATCAGGGGAGTTGATGACGGTCCCCGTTTATAGGAAGGGCGTGCTTTTGAAGATGTAAAGGCTAGAAATTTCTAGAACAGTCTTCAGGAAAGTTCTAGAAGGTTCCACAGAGCTCTAGAAAGTTCTGGAAGGAGTGGCGGAGTATGTCGTGGAATGTTCGAGAATAGAGATTCGGGAACATCATTGTGGAACATTCCAGAACACTCTCGAACGTTGTTCTGAGCGAAGCCCGGGAACCCAGCTAGTAGCGAAATAATTAGAAATTCAATCGTAAAAGACGTCATTTCAACAATTATGGAAAAATCAAATAAAGTGAATAAAATCCTTGTAGATTACCCCCTCCCTCTCCTCGTATGTTTTGTATATTAACTGTGAATTAAGAAAAATTTGTACCAGTCAGAAGATGGCTTTAACAGGCTGAAACCAGTTACGGTCACAAATAAATTAAATGGACATAAGTTTTATATGTGTTTTGTTATATTATTATAATGGAATTCCACCACGAAATGTCAGCATAAAAAACGGAAGTATCGAAATTTTGCTACACAAGATTCAACGAAAATTTGATCGATTTGTTTCGTTCGTAAGTTTTTAAAGTAACAATACAAAGTTTCATGACAGAAGGTTAAATCATATCTAGTAAAATAAAATACAATGATAATTTTAAAAATAAAAATCAAATATACCGTGGAAGGAGTGTAAGGAGAATTTGTAACGCGGTAAGAAGTCGGGATCTCCGCACGCCATGAAAATATCATGATTTTTCTATAATACCCATTGTAAAATAAAATTGTGAACAATCCTATTTTGAATATTTTTCCCTTATAACGATTACATCATTTTCTAATAAACTCCCTCCACTCCGATCCCTTACAACTTCATAAATAATTCTTCTGTCGATTTGGGTCCCCCCAAGCTGTCTATTGCATCTCCAAATAACTTCATTTAACTTTAGTAATACTTGATTAGAGACCATTCTTCTCGAAACATATTAATTTGGCATCTAATAAAGTGACGGAAATAAGTAACACTAATTCATTAATTACAATACAACATCACAAAGTAAAAACCAACCAATTATTGGAAGAAGAAAAATAAAACAACTTCTTACTTTAGTCGGCTTACGTCGAAAGTAGATTATTTTTTAAACAAAACAATATGCATGAAGAGTGTCTGCCTAAAAAGAATTTGGCTGCAGTCAAAATGGTGATAGTGGCGTAAATTTCTGACACCTTGATGTTCAAATTGTGTAGGCATATCACTTGGATAGGGGTTAAGGTTCGGTTCACATCATCTTCATAATTTTTTTCGTACTGTTGTATTTATAAATTAAGCTTGAGGGCATTAAAAAAACCTCGAAAAGAGGTACCGCTTCACCCATCCGTGAACATCGTGGTTAACTTGAATTGGCCAGTTCCGAAGGTTATTAAATTTAACAATGGCAAAAACATTATTGCTTGCAAGCGTAAGTACCCAAGCAGTCAGTACCCGCTGTACCTATGTATACTTCGAGGATTTGTCTGAAATTTATTAATCTAGTTTGATCTCCGATTGAATGTCAGATTTATTTTGCTTAGAACAGATTAGCATCGTTACAGAAATAATGGAAATTCAAAAAGCCTACTTTGAATGATATGGATTATCTTTGCAGAAAATGAATATTTTTAAGCAGGATTTAAAAAATACAATATTTGTCTGTAATATAACTGAGTGGGAGGGAGCATGGAAATATGGGAAAGAGAAAGGCTAAAGCCATCGCAACATATATACTTACAAAAAAATAACTATTATAACTTAAATAACAAATTAAGGTACTGAATTCGTAAATTGCCAAAATGAAAAACATTGAAAGTTGACCGAACAGCGCATTTAAAAAATCTGAACACGTGAACTAAAACCGTTGCTCCATGTATTAAATGATTTTAAGAGAGAAATGTTTTACACAGATCAATTGTTTTATGTCGTTTTATCAAAACAGCTGCAGTACACGAAAATAAATTATTTAATTGACGAAATAACTGGAAACAAAGCCTAAAATTTGCTTAATATATTTAAAATAAAACGCACAAAAACAGTACCAATATTTGTTTCAAATGATCCAGAGACGCTGTTTTCTATTTGAAATGTATTTGGCTTCGTTTCTGCATGCTGGAAAGTACTCTAATGCTTCTTGCATTCAATAATGCGGAACACCGGAACAGAAGTTTAATATCGCGAATTCCCAACTTGGGAATTCTTGAGAAAGATCAAAACGCCTCTCAATATATGATTTCGCTTGTATCTTGAGAAAAATGACTGGCTTTAGCTTGATACGTAATTCAAATCCTCTTTTGAACTTGAACATTTGTTTTCATACTAGAAACTGTATTTTCTTCATCGAACGTCTTTCAAAAATTGTTCAATACATGCGAGAGCGATAAGCGTAATTAACGAAAAAAGAAGTGCAAGAAACACGTATGCTGCGAATCTCAATGGTAGAAGGGGTCCGGGATGCCCGAGAAAGAAAATGGCACGATCAAGCACGACAATGTCAAGAGTCAGAATAACAAACGAGCTATTAATGTGAATGCAGCGAGGAGTGGCCAAGACCGAGTTTTTTGGCGGTGTTCTGTTTTGATTGATATTTATTTAGTTGGTGACAATTTGATTGATACGGTTTAGCACACAGCCAGACAAACTTGACCTTAATAATAAGAAATATTATCATCATTATTTATTACTAAATAACAACTAACACAGATCTCTGGATCAAAAACATTTCCAAAAATCTACTTGTAATGTGTTCTCGTACTATGGTACTAAAAACTCTGCCACAAAATCCCACTCTCAAATAAAAAGCAAATTCCAAACACAGGGAGATCGGAAAAAGAAAACAATCTTAAACCAAAGTGTATTGCAGCGTTTGGTCTATAATACCCTAGTATTTATTTATAATAAAAAATGTTACTTGAATAACATGTTAAAAAGTGTTAGTATTAATGGTACATTTCATGGCTATCCTACGAGAAGCTGTATTCATCGGGAACAATATTGATTATAAAGGATTTAAAATGTTCAAAGAACTCATTTTAAATGTTTAGGAAGTCTTTTCGTGGGTTATATCTCCATTTTGTGAAATAATTTTTTTTGGTTCGTATGTGATACTCACATGTACACTATTATTAAAATTATATTAAAAATTTGTAGACACATAAAATATTTTTAAAAAATATGTTTATAATGTAAGACTGAAACAAAAACCATTTTTGACTGAAACCAAGACCAGTAAACCCCTCTAAAAAAAATTCTTTTATTTACATCACATTATTTAGAAAGTTTAAATTTTAATTTAAAAAACCCTCAGCACTGGAGATCCCAGTGAGAATATCATTATTTTTACTTGTTACAAAAAAAGGAAGACAGTAAAAAATTATTAAATTTTATTATGTATTTGGGGCACACAAAACCGCCCGCAAAACATTTCTCTCGCTTATCTCTGCATTTGAATGAATGAGGAATTAATGTATTTATGGAATGAGGGAATGTTTTCTAATTTCATTTAAATATCAGTAAGAAAGATGGAGATTCACTTCAAGCCAGTTTCAAGTTCCTACATTTTGCGGTAAGATGAAAGAAACAAAACCCGGTGGCTTTTGGCTGTCAAACGTCACGCGTCTTATTTGTTAACCGCAAGGGAGAAGGAACAAGCCGGATTGTTTGCTCAATTAGCTGTCAACTTGCCAGTGTTTCAAGTATTTTTTTATTTATTTGAAATTAAATTATTCACGTTTCTTTGGCATTCTTTCGAGTCTCTAATAAGATGAAGGACTTTCTTTCCGTGGTTATTTTTAAATATGTTTGTCTGTGATAGGTAAAACGGATAAGTTAAAAAATCATGCTACAAAAATATGAAGACGCCTCTTAGTCAATTTTACCGTGAACACTTATAAACTCTTATTTTTGATGATTTTTTTGTAATTTTTTTTCTTTATTCATGAAATAACTTTTATAAACAGTTTTTAACAGATTTTTTGAGTCACACTAGGCACATGCCCGTATTATAGTAGTCTAAATCACTAGCGGATTCCTGGCATGAGTTGCAATGCCACTTAAATAAAGAAATTATTCCCCGCCTTCCCCGCTCCCCTTTTCCGCATTCTACCATCCATCAACCCCCACCCCCCCCCTACCGCGTCCGTCGCCCCGCCGCTATCATTTTAAGCTTTCCCCGCCTTTCCCCACCCTCGACCTCTCTTTCCCCTCTCCTTTCTTCCCCTCCGCCACTTTCGAATTCCCCGCCCCCCTTCCTGCCTACCCACTCTGTCGCTAAACCACATGGAATGCACTCATTTTTAATCAACTGCAACTCGCCCGCCACCTACCGCAATTTTTTATAATAATTTCATAATGCCAGAGTTCACCAGTGTACATGTAACTTTCGTGGGCTTGCGCACAACAACTCACCAAAGTTTCATCGCAATCAAATGAATAGTAAAGGAAATAATTTCATAAAGCCAATTTCATAAATTATATATATAAGAATCCGTCTCGGGCATGCGCACATGCAATCACCAAAGTTTCATGGGTAAATGGTTTAGAAGCGCTTAAGAGATAAATAAAGAAAAGTTCACTTTTATATATTAAGATTTCATAAAATATGAATATTTTTCTTTACAGCAATGGACAATGGACAATGGACAATGGACGACATGGACGTATTACATTTCTATTCAGCACAACATTACATTATTCATCCGTTTTCGTACAGAATTTCACTTTATGTATAATTGGGGATTTTCACTGTTTTTTGTCGAAAAAAAACGATAAAACATTTTTCTTAAATTAAAAAAAATGTAAAATAACAATCTTTCGGAATAAATTCACGTTTTTATTATTATTATATTATATACGTTAAAATTCGATTAAAAATAACAAATTTCCGGTCGAGTCTACTTATACTGCCTTAAGCTGTGTTAATCTAGTTAGTATGGCTACATGAGGGTTGAGAACTGAAAGAACCTGTCTGTCCTTTGGGAGAAAGATTTCCATATATCCAACTAATTGGTGATATTTCATTGGACAAAGAATGCAAACAACTGTGTTTTGATAAAAAAACTTTGTATTTCGATTTAATTTGAGAATTTAACCGACAAAATCGGTACCGTGATTAATTATTGGGTTATAACGCCGTGTTTCGCATCCTCCTTCTTTAGCCAACATTTCGGAAAGCATAGTGTCCGTGGTCAGAAAAGCAACATCACTTTGTGTTTCATTCACATTCAGACACTCTTTTGTAATCACTCTTTACATAATTCGACTCAAAAATACGAGTTTTATGATCAGACCATGTCTCCAGTGAGTGTCCCTCCCCTGACTTCCTCTTTAATTATTTTATACTTACATCATTATGAAGTTAAAATTACTTTACAGATCATTACATAGAATGAACGGCGGCATGGCCTTTTCACACATTAAATTTGGCCAAGCCAAAATACTCAATCGAATTGAAACTTTTATTATTATTAATCAAATGGTATAACAAGTATCTATTACGGGTATGTGCTACTTTATTTGTTTGTGTTTTAAATAGTAAAATAAAGACCAATAAAGATTTCAATTTTTTGTGCTTTTAGAGGTGTCGTTAGCAATTTTTGGTGGGTTAATGATATTTATTAAAAAAGCAATTTTACCCAACCTACATACTATGAAAATATTATGACGTGTAAAAAAATGAGTCGTTCAATTTCTATATCCGAGATATCAACTTTCACTGATTCGGAGAAAACCGCAAAAAACTGTCACAACTCTAGCGTAAATAAAAAATTGCATTTTATTTTTTTTATATAATGAACTGGAGTAATATACATTCGAAAAGTGTTCATTTTTCAATGTATGTCTAGAAATATTTAAGTAATTTGGATAAATAAAATGGAGAGCGGATTTTGATTCTCACTTCGTGATTTGTATGGAATGTAGAGGCTTTTGAAACTCAACTGACCTGAGGGGCGTGTTTCAACACCCGCCATCTTGACAAAATAACTGCTCGTGATTGGTTGAATTCCGATATAGCGGGTTTTGATAGTAACTTCTGGAATGATTTAGCGGGTTTTGTTTCTCACTCGCAGTTTTAACATGGTTTTTGGTCGTAATGAAGGAGGTTTTGAAACTCAATTTTAAATAAGTCTTGTTCCTCGCAAAAATGTGAACAAGATGTCGTGCTCAGATCATTTTGTCAAAAAATCGGATATAGCGGGTATTTAAATTATAGGACTCAATTTACATGCGTTAGAAGTAAAACTTTCAGAAAACTAAATTAGACAAGAGTGGGGAGGCTACGAAGCACCGCACAAATAATAATAACGCAATATTTGTATGGCGCAGTTTTGTGTTATTTCACTTCAAGTGCGCTTAACTATAATAACCTCAAACGTAATCCTATAGTGTTAACCCACGAGTCCTTACAAAATGTTGATGAAATAAAACGAAACAAAGAATATAATACAGTATAAACAAAGCAATGCCAAGAGAGCAAAATTAACAATAACAGTGATGTTTTGATGGCACAGATGGGTAGCACAGATAATGATAAACAAAATCATAAGCAATAGAGGCCTTAAAAAGTGTACTCATAATTATGATTATAATCAAAGCGGCCAATGTGGTAAAGTTTCATTCTATCTCATTCTCTCGCAGGCTAAATTATTTAGACTAGCAGTTAAGGCCCTGCAGGCAGCTTTTGTATTGGTGATCATTTTGTAAATTCAATAGGAACTGGTTCCAAAATTAGCCCGTTCCTCGTATCCACTGTCAACGTGTCAACCAGTGATGGCTAGTCACCGTGAAAAAGTAACCGGGACGGGTGATGACGTCATTTGTAATATACAGCTGAGTATTACTGTCAATCTTTCGAAATTTGAGAGTTACTTCAGTACTCCAGGTTTACAAATTCGTAGAACTTATACCTGTGAAAGGCACGTCCCTATGCGCCTTGCCGACGAAAGAAGCGACATCTTGTGACGAATTCTTGAATTAGAGACCGAATTACAACGGTAGCTTTGCCTGAAAATCCACGTACACGGATGTTTACGCGGCGGCAGACATGCGTTCAAAGCCGGAATCTTAAATTCAACCACACAGACGCTACGGTGTTAATTACGTTCGATGATAATAAAGTTTGTCTTTTTTTAGTATGGTTATCATTTCATCGTGTTTTGAATCACAACGATGCAAAAGAAGATTCACTTCAAAAATTAAAGCATCGCTGAAAGGTCGCTTTTTGGGACAAAATTTTTAATTTATAATCGACAAATTTGCGTTCCAATTTAAATCGGTAATTTATGAGAAAAATTGAAACCCGTCAGAATGCTTTTTTATTATATTTCATTGAGCTAAATATTTTTTTTATAATTATCATTAACATCCAATAATAATTTTCAAAGTTTGCTCTAAAATTCTAAAATCATGAATAAATTGACTTCTTTAATGGCCGAAAAAATTTTCTTCACATTCCAGTCTTCGTCCATCCGTTAAATATATTCAAAAGATATTAGCGTCAAATTAGTATATAAATTAAATTTGTTACTGTAATTGCAATCGATACACAAAACGAAATTAGTTTCCAATATTTCATAATATAGCGAGGGTCTAGCATCTCTCCCTTAGGAACACCTCCGCGACATAACGAATTTTCGCTCGGTGAAGCACGGTTTACGATGATGTAATCTCTTGGGCAATCTCAAACAAGTTATCGATGTGGAGACGTAGATTAATGTATATATTTTTTTGTTTTTGTCAACTCGCTGAGGAAAATTCTAATGGTTAAGGCAGAAAAAGGAGGCCACCGACCTTTCGGGATTAAAGAAAGCACAAGAAAATTTGTCAATTTGTTAAAGTTTGTCATTGTATCGGTCTTCTCAAAAAACGTGTGCCTGTGAGATTTATGTACATGTACTAGACGAACCAGACAACTACTCAATGTACACAGAAATTTAATGTCGGAACCATTAGGACTATTAAAGGAACACCTTAACCCCTCAGGGTAACTTTTTGGCTTTTCGGAACAACTTATATAGGTCTGATAGAAATCGTTGTATTTGCTTTACTATCATGTTTAGAATATGATTCAAACGGTGTTTGAAAAAGAAAGCATAACACTTTATATTCAAATCATTAATTAACCGCAAAATACTCAAAATGTATACCTACATGAAACTAAAGTTTCCGGCAGCTATTTAAAAAAAAAATTATGAAAGTTTTGGAAATTTTTTATTAAATATTTTTATATGAGTCGTTTAACCCGTCTGCTTGTTTAGGAATAAATACATCCCAAAACACGTAAACGCGTTATACTTTCGTAAGACCAAAAACGTCCCGAGCGACCCATCATTTTAAAAGCTATATATCTCTCTTTCTCTCATGCAAACATATGTATTTTTCTTTTAACCAGAAAGAGAACAAAATAATGCTTCTTTGAAATATGAAAGCTATCTTACATAGATATTTTACAATTTCGATCCAAAGTGACAGTTCCAGAACTTACGGGCGAAACCGAGGCTTTCGGATTGTGAGGTGCGAATATATTGAACCAAGCAGACGGGTTAAAAAGTGAGTTGACGAAAACTTTATGCTCATAATATATGTGAGTTGTTTTTGTTATCAGTAATTTTAGAGAGAAAAAAAACCATTCTTAAAACTATTTTTACGTTTGCGTTAAAAAAATATATATTTAAAAATTACACGTTTATTTCGAATTACAAAATTGGAATAGGTATTTTATTATCTTTCAAGTTTTTAGTACTCAGAAATATTCCATTTATTTGGACTTTATTGGAGGCAAAATAGAAGTGAAAGAGTGGAAACATACATTTTCGTTGGTGTTAATGTCCTGCCCTGATGGGAATGATGCTCAGATACCTCTGAAGACACACTGTGACACAAGGAGACTTATAGCCGAATATTCAATGGTAATCCTGGTGAACCTTATCAAAGGTATCGGGTTATTGTTGAAGGATGACGTGAAATGGGAGAGAGCACAATGGGCCCATGGCTTGAGTGCTCACAGGAACTATCCGTGAACCGTCTCCGTTTTATAAATAAACTATCAAGTTCCCGACATGCGTTGCGATGCCACTTAAAGAAATTGTTTCTCCCTGTAGGTCCTTACCCTTTGGTCCCGTTCCCCTCCGCCTCCTCTACCCCTACCGCTACCGCTTCTCCTCATGCGTCCTCCTCCACCTTCCCACCTTCCCTATCCCTTTTCCTGCTTTCCCCATCCAGTGAACAACCCTCCTGCGTTGTCCTTCTTCCTCCCGCGTTCCATTTAATTTTCAAACAGCTCGCGTGCCACCAACTTTTTTAATTTTTTATCCAAATTTCATAAAGCCCGAACTCACCAATGTATATAGAAACCTTTGCGGGTGTACGCACAACAACTCACCAAAGATTAATCGCAATCAGATAAATACTATAGGAAAAAATTTCATTAATGGTTTAGGGACCGCGTAACGGACAAACAATGAAACATTAATTTTTATAAAAAAAACAAACTATTGAATTTAAAGTTTCGTATATTAAAAGTGATTTTTTTAATTACTTGACTGATCTTAATAAATAAGTTTCCTTTGTTATAACTTTAGATGACACCTTAATTAACTTATTACCTGAAAAATCTCTGTGAAGTTTTTGGATAAAGAGAAACTGGTTTCTAAAATATGAAAGAACTTTTAGAATATTATGGATTGAAAACAATTGGCTGGATAATAAATGATCATAAAAAGAACATTTTTATTCTAGAAGGTCTACATGGTGCAGAGTTCGTTCAATATAATAAAAGTAGGAATAAGAGTAGGAATGAAATAAAAATTGAAAAAAAATCAAAGAACGTGTCAAATGATTTTTCTTAAAAAGGTTTGGCGAAATACTACACTTAAATTTGGATTTGAGACGGAAATACTTGAAACAACTGAATATGGCAAATATGTAGTAAGAATGTGTGCTACGTTATTAATTTATGATTTAAATTAATTAATATAGGCCATTAAAGGATTCTATTTACCATGACTTTAGAGGCAACTTTGGCAATAATTCGCGAGTTTATTATTTTTTTTTATATTTCCCTATACATATGTTAAAGATAATAAATACAAAAAAGTATAAATAGTTAATAAAGCGTGTCAATTAAAATTTAAAATGAACACAAATTTATTTCATGTAAATTTTGAATTTCGTCCAAAAAATCGATTTATTTTATTTATTTTTGTATTATTTTATGTTTCATTATATTTACAATAGGTTGTGTTTATTATCAGGTAATTTTTTTAATAATTACCGTAAAATCACAACGAATTATCAAAGTTGCCTGTAAAATCATGAAATGTTGATTCTTTTAATGGCCTATATTTTATAATTTAAAATACAAATAAATAAAGTAGCACAAATCCGAACCAGATATTTGCTATAGGTACCTTATGATTAAAAATATTTTTTTCAGCTTGGTTAAGTATTTTGGCCTGAAAATCAAATTAAAGTTTTATTTGAAAAAGGTCGTCACTCTTAATAAATCATTGTGAAATGAAAAGTCTAATAATATTTACTGAGTGATTTTATTTTTCTTAAAGAAAATGTTTGGAAAGAAAATATTGGATATTTGTTTAGGATTATAGTACCTCCCTTTCGATCAAGGAATGGTTACCTACAATAATTATTTGCCATAAAAATATCAACAACCATGGAAAATGCAGATTGTTCCTTATTGTTCTATATTTAAAGCAAATATAGAAAGAGTTCAGAAAATTTTTATAAAATACGTCTCTTATCGCGTACGAAATGATATGTCTCTGTAGACCTTAAATCTCTTGATCAACGCAGAGATATCAGAGACCTATTAATGCGCTATAATATTATTCATTTCTTCATTGATATCCCATACTTACTACAAAATAATCATTTCAGATGTTCATTAAGAAGTTACTCGGTCTCCGGAAACAGCTGTAGCACATTTAACAGATTATGCCCAAATATCGATGTGTTTAACACGAACCTTGCAAAATTCACAGCATTCTTAAAAAAAATATATGGAATGCCACAAGTTTAACTAAAAACTTAATATTTCATTGATTTCTGTATCTCTCTTTTTTTGGTTCGCCACATTTTCTGTCCTACTTTTAGCGGTTGGAATTTAAATAATATCACTTCTTGGAAGGTATTATTGATATCCATTAAAATTTAAATGTAAACCTTCGAAAAATTTCCTTTTTGTGGATTTAAGTAAGAAGATGCATACATCAGGTATAGGTTTGTATTAGGGAACGTACCCATACTACGTGACCAACTTTTTGCAATTTTTAACCCCCCCCCCCCTCCCCGGTGACCAAAAACCTAAACCCGCCGCCGCGCCGCTCATTTGTACCAAGCGTGACATTTTGAAGACCCCCCCCCCCCTAAACGTGTCACGTAGTATGGTTACGTTCCCTTATGGATCTAAATTTCAATTTGTCGTTATTTTATTGGTCAATGACATATATATTATTATCACTGTCATTTACGAATTTATTGTTTATAACGCTAATAAATAAAATAAAATTAAATATTCGGTACCTTTTAATCGATGAAAAATATTTTCTTATGTGGTTTTGTGTTATTCGCGAAAATCATGGTGTTTTTGCATGAGTTTAGCATTTAATATTGTTCTGGGCTAGACGACGGTGAACAAAATAAAGTATTTTATTTCCTACTATTCTCCGTCCACCTTTAGATCAACTTGGGAGGGTATGAAATTTGGTTCGTATTGCGCGTACCCCGCCCCTTCTTCGGTCCCTTCACCACCGCTGTGTTACTCCGCCCATAGATCAGTCGTTCGTCGGCTGTCGCGCTGTATGCACGTGTCTTTTAACACTTTCAGACCCTGTGATAAAATGGATATTTATTATTACTAATTTTTCTTTATTCATTGCTTTTTATGGTAACACACTTTACGGATTTTACGACAATGCTTACATTTTACGGCACATGCCCGTGTTATGGTGGTCGATTATTCAAACATCAATGTTTCAGCCAAGTCCTAATTCATTAGATATCACTGTCACTAATTGCAAATAACAAAATAGGAAAGTATGACATTAATAATTATGTCCTTATATTCGAATTGCAACAATATGAACAATGTATATTTATAAAACAATGGTGTTACGTACTGTACTATAAAATTACTGAATGTTGGTGTTAATCAGTTTTATTTTTTTATGGGCCGTACACAAACCTCAACTCACAATTATTATTATTGATTAATTATTATTTGTAAAAAAAAATATCTGGAGAACATGATATTTCGCAAACATCATACAAAAATCGTGAATTCATTGAGCACATTTTCAAAAATTAAATATATCGATAGACGATTTGATAAAATGCAGTGAGTTTATTGGAGAACCATTACAATAATTATTTAAATTAATAAATTGTTAACACTTTTGATAGCAGGTGGGTGGAAAATAATAATTAAATAATTTAGTTAATTTATTTAAACACGGGAATCTAATGGGTTAACGCGCATTCAAGTAGCAGACGGGGGGGAGGGGTGGAGACATGCGCGGTCACGGGTTAATCTTATTTTGGACGGAGAATAGTTGCCCAATACAAGCTGCTTCATTATTAGTTTTGAATTTAACATACATGTTCAATTGCATTCAATCGATAGGGAATACAATAAAGCGATTATTATTTATTAAATTCCCTTTCTTTGAATCAAACCTGTCTGATCAAATCAGGAAGCAATCTTACAATTCTATTCCCAATGAAAATAATAATACAACAATAGATATTGGAATAAACCTAGCTTTTCTTAAGAGAGCATTATTTGAAAGAATTCCCTCACCATTTTGGTTTTGGTTATTATCTCGGGACAAAGAAAGTGTGTTTTTTGTTGTGTTTTATTTTTGGGGTATTATGCCGTATTGCTCTACCTTCTTTCTTAGCCAGCGTTTCAGTTTCAGACAGCGTTATAGTGTCCACCATCAGGGCAGATGTGAATTTGAAATTTGAGGTGAAGGGTGAGTAGTTGCGATAAAGACCGTGTCGTGCGCTCCAATTCTCTTACCAAGGGCTGGAGTTTCAGTACAATCAGTTAATTTAAAAAGGTTCAACTAAATACGTCAATTTTCAAAGTATAACTTTTATATTTGTGGCAGTGGCGGACTAAGCCCATTTGAGGCCCGGGCGGTAAAGCTGAATAATCCCCCCCCCCCCTAATTTAATAAGTTAATTTAATTTTATAAGATTTTTATTCAGTTCACACGGGTCTCTGGTCCTGTGGGGCCTCCAAACGCCTACATGTTCCCTTGATCAAATGCTACACAAGGCTTCAAAACACAAGGACACTTATTTATATTTCTTTTTTTAAAAGATGCATTTATTAATAATGCTCTCAACAATTTTTTTAGGGAAATTCTTAAAATTGACAGAGGTAGAGAATTTTATATGAAACCGTTTAAAACAGTTTGCATGTTGAATTATCAGTCAGCAAAACTTTGAACGCGTTTTTCACAAATCTGTATTTTTCAACCAGGTTGACAACATATTAGAAAAACTATATATGCAATTTGCATGCACATCATATTTGCATTTGGGTTGTTTTATAAAAGGCCTCCCCTTCTATTTTTTTATTTTTATGAATGATGAAAATTTTCCATGAAAAATCGAAAATAAATTTCGCTGGTGGGCAATTTTTTTCTTTTTTTTGTGATAACGAAATTCCCCTACATGGTGCCATAGACAATGGATTTTTAAATAGTTTAAGAATGGTGCATGCAAATCGGATGTATAATTTGATTAATATGTTATCCACCAGGTTGAAAAACGTGTTAAAAAAGCTTCGAGAAAAACGCATTCAATGTTTTGCTGGAGGATAATTTAACATACAAACTTTTCAAACAGTCTCACATAAATGCTGTATCTCTGTCAGTGTTTTTATTTTATTTAAAAAATTTGCCGAGAGCATTCTTACCAAGTGCATCTTTCATAAAATGAAATAAAAAAATCACAATTTTTTTACAGTGTCCTGGAGCCTCAAAGCATTGGTTAGGATTTGATCAAGGGAACATGTAGCCCCCCCCGCTCAGTCCGCCACTGATTTGTGGTAACACACATTTTTAATAAAATAATATTTTCGTAATAATCATCTAACTCAACAAATTAATATAACTTCAATGAAGAAATAGATTAATGAACCTTCAATAATATTTCCTTTTATTGTGATTAATAAAAATTACTGTGTTATTTTGTAATATTTCCTTTGTTTGAAAGCAATAATGAGAAAATAATTAAATACGACGTGTATTATTATTTTCCGAAAAGGAGGGTTTATCGGCGGCCAAAGCTCTGGTGGCTTTGCGGCCAATCAATCGTGAAACGGACATCGTAAATCCAGATCCACATTATTGTGTTACCTGTCCAATAGACCATTATTTGTACCTTATTTATTTTTTATTATTTATTGTAGTCTGATCGTGTTTCTTATCAATAAACCAGTGTTTATTAGATTTTAAGGATATCCTTTTTACTATGATGTGTTTTATTTTATGAACTGAACAAAAAATTATATAAATTGTTGGGTGACCGGTCAACTCAGAATGAAACCAACTCAGAACCACCTCAGAAAGGTCATAAAGAGTGACGATAAAAAAATATTTAAAAAATGGTTAAATAGGTTACGTTAGGTTAGGGTTGACGGGTATTTAAAAAAAATCAAAGCTTTTAATGCCTTTACAAAGAGTTGTTGAGTTGACTTTATTTTGGGTTGGCATGGAACCAAATATTACCAAATCGGATAGGGACACTTTAACTCAGTTGGTAGAGTTGCACCCCGGCAGGGCGAAGATCCCGGGTTTGAGTCCCAGATTTGATCGAATTTTTTGAAGATTTTTCTGTATTCAGTTTTTTGAGTGAGTTTCGCTAATATTGACTTCATTTATTTATTTATTTATTTATTGAAAAAAATAAGAAGTACATGAGAAACATAAGCTGCATATCTCACTAGGGCATTCCTGTATCGAGATATGCAGTTTTGTAAAATATTAAAATTTGGGGTTTTTATAAAATTTAATATCATTTAATTAAATATTAAAATTTGGGGTTTTAATAAAATTTACAAATAAAATAAAATAATTATTTTTTATAACAGAAATATCATTTTCAATAATCAAATAAGTATAGAGTTTACGTTTGTGATGTATTGCATCAATCAACAGTGAAAATAAGAAAATATCGCAGCTTCCCACTTTAATTTAAAAAGAAAAATACCAATTACTTATAAAACGGACACACTTGCGATATCTATCGGATCAGAGTAAATTGAATTCGTATTGACAGTAGGGGTCTATAATGATCCAGATTGAGATGAGTGTTGATAAAAAAAATCACAGATGGTATTAAAAATCGTCACGACGCAGGGAGATCCCCTTTTTAGGCACAATTCCAAATATTGATATCTAGACAGCCAATTAGATTCGGACAAAAACTATAAAGAAATTAA
Source organism: Limnephilus marmoratus (assembly GCA_917880885.1). Taxonomy (NCBI): domain Eukaryota; kingdom Metazoa; phylum Arthropoda; class Insecta; order Trichoptera; family Limnephilidae; genus Limnephilus; species Limnephilus marmoratus. The sequence continues at coordinate 16,948,995 of OU862921.1, read as the reverse complement.
ACAAAATAATCAATAAACGGGAAGGCGTACACCAACGAGGAACAAAGGATTGACCTTAACACTCGGCAATTAAAGAGATAATTAATTACTTTTCCATTACCACCAAACCGAGAGGTGAATAAACTTCATGAAAAACAAGAGACGTTTCAGGGACTTTAGTACATTGAACCCGCGTTTGGAGGTAAACATTAAGGCATTTGTGAGGTAGTAAACCATAGTCTTCGAAGTAATCTGGAAACCTTATGGTTTGAAAAAAAGATACACGTAAACAACGATGGAAAAAATTTAATGGAAAATTGAATAGAAAGTGAGGAAAACTTGAAGGAAGCTGTTAAAAGGGATTTTCGTCTATAATACGATTGCTTGTGACAACCGGAGATGATCAAATCGAGGGAAAACGTGCTAAGGGAGATGGAAATGTTGAAAAACAATGGAAAATTATTGGTTTCAATTCTAGACGGAGCGGAGATATTAGGAAAACGATTTGGGAAGAAAAATTTCAAAAAAATTTGGAGTTTATAAAGAGTGTAACGATTGAACGAGGGGACGATTCAGAGAAGTATTTGAGAGGAAATTAGAATAGAATACCTAGGGGAAAGTGAAAATACTGAAAACATTGTGATAGATTTAACTCAGGAAAAGGAGTCATTTTACGTAATTATGATGATGGATGGAGCATAGAGTTGTACGAGACTGCAGGAAAAAATGAGACGTTACAAATGGTTGTCGATCTCACATGTGTATTGTTGATATAAACAAGGAATATTCGAACATGAGATTTATTTAGATTAACGCCATTAGCCGTTAAAAAGGGCCATAAAAATTAACATTGCTCTTATGTAATATTAAGATTATAGAATTCTCGTAAAAATTAACGACCCTCAGATAAAGAGAAATTTATAGCTCGGTACGTAGAGGAAATAATATAAACACATGTCAAAGCTTATGGTTTGTGTGATTCTCGGTACGAGGGAGACGGAGTCTGGGGGACGATTCATATGAAATAATAAAAATGACAGATATTTAAGAACCGAAGTGGGAGTATCTCATATAAAAATATGAAAATTGATATATTAATTAATAACAGATAGAAAATGAAATTTTCCTAGAGGCAGCAAACATCAAATAACGATGTGGCTATGTAAGGAGGGTACAGTGAAACTATGGGAGAATAGGTACGACAGAGAAAAACAAAGAAAATCTTAAATTTACAATGAATAAAATAAATGCGGCTTGAAAAATAATTATTTATAGGGTTATGTAAAATAACGTTAAAATAAAAAAAGTAAATTCGTAGAAATAGCTTCGTTAATAAAAGATATTTCAAAAAAATGTAAAAATTCAAATCTACGACGTAAATAGAAAAAATACGGTTTTAAACGGAAAAGTTCATACAAGCGGCAGTGAAATGAAGTGGGATTTAGTAAAATTGAAATTCGAAAATGCATAGTAAAGATTTCGACATGGATTTAATCATGATTTGCGAGACATGCAAAAAAATTGAGATCTGCATACAGTTATTGAAGACGGATCTTTTACGAATTGAGAAAAAAAAAGAACACAAAATCATGATATTCAAACTAATTTTGTATGAACAGCAGGACAAAGGAAGTTAGGGCAATCTAACATGATCTTACTGAATCCGGACCTTGTAGGTATGGAAATACGAGACAGAAAGCGAGGGTGCAACCGCAGGAGGGATTAAGGATCATTTTACGATAATAACGAGGAAATTTCAAAAGATTACGAGTTGATAAGTATTAGATTATTTTGTCACAGGAAATTCAGATACTCTTTTTTGGACCTGAGAGGGGGTATAAGATGGAGAACCGAAGGCATTTTGGGAGAGTCTGCGGTCGGTTTTGAAAAGGTTGAAGGTTCGTGAGACGCGAAGAAACGTTTTGGTAATTTAATTTGTGGAAAATTCTAAGTGGTTGGAATTGTGAGACTTAGCTTTAGACCTGTCGGGTTACTCTCGGCTCACTTCTTGAACGTGGAGGGAGGATTCACGACCCGTAACTCCACACAACACGGTGAGTATGTGATTTCGTCCTATATGCAATCATATATTGCATATAGGACGAAACCGAAACCGGTTCGCCCTAAGTAAATAGTAGACCTTGGAGGAGCAGGAATTTGGAGGTATCTAGGCTCGGGTGAAGACCTGAAGGCAGTGCATGATGGCGAAAGGAAGGGTCCCTGGGACGCGATAACTGAGGTATCAATCAGTCAACCCGTGCCAAAAGATTGTGCGAATTTCTAGTTGGATCCTGATCACCTTGCTTTCTTTCCGGAGGTAGGAGCCAAATTTTGCCAGAAAAGGGTTTTCTGAGTTCGTCAAATATGCAATTAACTAATTACATTAACCTACTAAATCCATCTTTATATATACTTTATAGCAGTTGAATCATAATGGAGGGACGCCAAGCAGATACAAGAAACAATCATAATCAAATTTACTAACATTTAACGATTTGAGTTATATTTAATTATCTGTTTAATTAAACATGTGTAATTTCGATTAGTACAGTTTATTTACGAATTCATTAGGATGTAGGGAATCATAATAAGCGACAAAGGAAAGTTAGCTCATTTAGAGAAATTATTTAAAGTTAGATTTGCAAGAGAGAGACCAATACAGTTTGAAACTCAACGCCCTGTTTAGAATCAAAAGGTTACCACAAAAATGGAAGTAATTAAAGTCTTATATCATAAATAAAAAAATTACACAACGTTTGATGGAGTTTAATTACAACATAAATACGAACATAATTACGTTAAAGGTCGTACATAACGTATTAATTAGTTAAGTACATATATCTATAAAGATATGTAGTACAAGGGAGCTGTAAGTAGCTTTCAGTAGTTATCAAAGAAAAATAAGGGTCCAATTTTCATGAAGGCTTGTGTGACGTAGGGGAGGAATTTTCCATCCCTACTACACATATGCAAAGCCTTAAAAACTTAAATATCGATCAGAGCCAAGAGAAAAGTAAAAAGAAAATTATATATATGTAATAAGAGAAATACACAAGAGAATATCACAACTGTCTTGCCGAAGACCAGGAGAGTTAAAAAAGAATAATATATATGAGTAAAAGGCGAAAATTAACACACGTTTATTTATTTATGAATTATCTTAATTTACTAGCCTATGCAATTATTTATCTCAAAGTTATGATAACAATTGTTTTTAAGCTTTTATAAAAATTTGATTTAGGAACTTCCAAAAATATTTCCATTAGAAAAATCCACCATTTCCTTGTAAAAAAAAATTAAAAACTTCAATTATTATTGTTAACAAGCGAGTTCCCGGAATGCGTTGCAATGCCACTTAAATGAAGAAATTGTTTTCCTCTGCTTGTCTTTTCCCATTCGTCCCTGTTTCCCTTCCGCCACCCCTTCCCCTCCCGCTTCCTCTTCCTCTCTCGCGCTCCCTTTTTACCCCTCCCAGATTCCCCTTTCCTACTTCCATCTATATCTGCCGTTAAATTATATGAAATACACTCGTTTTTTATTCGCTAACTAACTGACTAATTAACCATCACGCCGTTTCCCCGCAGGGGTAGGCAGAGAGAACGGACCGCCAAACAACTTGGTCTTGGCACACACTCTTTGCCTCATTCACATTCATACATCGTCTCATACATACTCTTCTGTTATTCTGACTTTTGACATGGCCCGACTCAATATCTGATTTCTTTTGATCGTGACCAAACATACGTCTCAGGGATCTCATTTCAACAGCATTCAGTTTACTTTCATCCTTCCTCTGCCAGTTCCTCCATTGTGAACTGCTAGCTTCGCTTCTTTTGTCAGTATTTTTTTATTAGCGCCAACGGCATTCAGTGCACGATTAATGGAGTTACCGGCATTCACCCTTCTTTCAATATCTCTATCAGCCTTCCCATCTCTCGTAAACATACTACCCACATACACAAATATTCGCAATTATATATTTATTCCCACCAGTATATATAGAAACCATCGCGGGCGTGCGCACAACATTTCACCAAAGTTTCATCGTAATAGGATGAATAGTATAAGGAATAATTTCTTAACGCCAGAGTGCACCACTATATATATAAACCATCGCAGACATGTGCACATACTTACTTGAGGAAACTGATTCTGTGAGTCTAGAAACTCGACGGAAAGCAAGTCTTGCTATTCTGTCTTTCAAAATTTGGAACAATTTCATCGATAGCCCATTTCTTTTGTGATGCTATGATTTATATGTACCAGACCACTGCAGCCGAAGTCACAATCATGACTTATTTAAAGTAACGGCAGAACAGACGTCTTGGCAAAGCATAGCATGACGAGGGGAGTGGTGCTGTTAAATAAAATTGCAAACCATTTGGACGTAAGTTACTGTTCTTTATATGCCTTAAAAATATTATTGAAGAGTCACTTGCCTAAATGCTGATAGGAAAACTAAATTGTACTATAATTTGAATTATTCTGTTGTACAATAATAATAATAAAAAATAAAAATTAAAATAAAATAAAATATCAAAAATCTCCAAAGTTTTATCGCAATCGGATTAATGTTTAGGAACGTATAAGGGACAAACAAATAAACATATATGAAGATTAAGTACGTGGCATCATTTAACTAATTAAAAATATTTGATATCGAAAGTTTTGGGCATTATGACTGTTTAATATATCTATGTGAAATAAATTTTAAATGCAAACAAAGAAACAAAAAAAAAACAAAAAAACAAAAAAAATGTTCTGAACATTTTGCCAAAAATATTATGTTAACTTGCCTCATAAATTCAAAAAATGACCGTAAGTAGAGTAAAAAATAAATATATTTTACTTTTCACATTTTACAGCAACCCGTAAAATAGCATTAAAATAATCCAACATCTTTAACATTTGTAAAAAATAGCGCAATTTAATAAAACAATTTGTGATCGCACATATAGTATCTAATTTATGAAATGGCTTGTCGTCACCAAAGGGTGTTATGTACACGCCACCAAGATGAAATGAAGCAAGAAAAGGTTCCGAGGGAACACGGGTGTCAGAAACCGGTGCTTAAGGAATAACGTAAGACTAGAGAACATGCCCTTCAAACGGTTATTAGTGTCGTGACAATTTGTGAGGCAATAAGGGGACAATGAAAAGTGACATTGGATGGGGCGTAAAAACAGTGGAGTGAGGTTTAGTCAGGTTCTGTTGAATTATCCATTATTAAATGAAAATAATAATAAAGCCTACGTTCATACTAAATGCCTGTGCTTTCGTAAGTATGACTAAGTTCTGTATGTATGATGGGGTATTGCTTAACATATATTTTCGGATGGTCAAAATATTTCGGCTTTTCAATAAAATTCAAATAGATGGAATAATTCTGAACGTATTCGAAAACTAAAATTTGTTTTTGAAAGGTGATAAAATAAGCTTTGAAACTTTTTAATTTTTTGTAAACATATAATTTTGTAATACGAAAATTTTTAATGCAAATATGAAAAAGTTTTAAAATTGGCCCATCTTAAGTTTTTCTAATTAAAATTACTGGTAACGAAAAAAAATAACAACGCACACACATTTTATTAGGTAAATGTAGTATAAACTATATCGTCATCTTACTTTTTTGTCAACTCGTTTCATGGAAAAATAATTAATAAAAAATTAAATTAAGGGCGCACTAAAGCTTGACGCTTGGCACCACTTTGTAAATCTATCTATATCTATCTATTTATGAAATAACAGAAGAGTGTGTAACCTTCAAAATAAGAGAAATATCACTGTTTACCGAAAATTTAAATAACAAAGGAAACATTGAGATCCCGTAAATAATAAAATTCATACAAAGTAACACGGTATAATTCTGAAGAGAAATGCATTTTAAATGCAACAATTTCATTACAGTACTCATTTTTGCAGGATATGATTAATACATACGCAGAGGTGGCGGATGTTTATAATTGTTGAGAATGTACGTGCAAGAAGGTTTTAATAGTTTAACGAAGCTTTACTAACGGTACTAATGCCATTTTAATCGTCTTTACGACTACTAAATAATTTTCTTTTTTCCCTGTTTTAGATACAAAATTTTATTGTGGTTGTGCTTTTTTCCACACTAATTACAGTCACTTATTTAACAATTTCGTCTACTTAATAGGAGTGCGTCTTTCAAAAATATTATATCACGTGAATCCACTTTTATGTTTCTACATACCTATCTATGAACATTAATAATTGGTGTGTTTTTGTCGTCCTCTGACGTACATTATATTATTATGTTTCTTAAATAAATAATTAAATTAGTAAGATATTATAACTTTTATCGGTTGTAAATAAATTTGTCATTTATTTATTTGCTGTTTTGGAACATTTAGTACAAAAATAAAACATCAAGATTAATTTTATACGATGTAGAAAGAGAAGAAACGATAAAGCAAATAACCATCTTACAATATTAATAATTTCACCACTGTGACGTTAATTTGTTTTTTTTTTTATTTATTTTTATGTGTTAGACTCTTTGTACATCAAGATAATATTTTACAAAAGATATATTCAATTTGCGAGACCGCTGTCGGTACTGACGACCTTTGAACCCATTATTATAACCTACACCCCTGCTATAGGTCAGCCTGAATGGTTCGCTACTTTTGGTGACTTATCAGGGGTACCCGGATTCATATGGGTTCTGTCTATGTCTTGACGACGGATGATTTTGCCGCCTATTGCGTGGCGGGCCGGACCGGGAGAATGGATAACGGAGACCTTTTGACCTTTTTAGTCGGATTCTCTCGCAGTGGGATGGTTGGTTTTGAACTCATAACTTTTTCGTTCCCACAACTTTATTTCCTTCCTTTCACTAAAAAGACCATCCACGCAGCATCCCCAAAGAAAATATAGGCCAAAGACATAGACATATGAATATATATAGACCTGCCCTAAGTGATAAAAGCGTAATATTTCCCCCTACCCATACCAGTTCCTTGGAACCGGCTGGGCTTGAGAGAGCCTCACCTGAATCTAAAAAATGTGACGTCATCATTCTTGTCCGGATCAGCGTCGAGCTCGCATCGTACATTTTACGAAATAACACGGTAAAAATGCTAGCTTGTGCTATACAATACACCCTAAAATATGTCGATCATAACGAATGTGGGCAGTTCTCCAGTGTGCTCGTAGCTGGTTACAGGGGGTAAGTAAATTATGAAACATTTGTTAAAGTGTCTTAACTAAATACGGCAACAAAATATTCGTATGTGAAAAGATGCGAACTTTACTTTGCGTATTTGGACTTTGCAAATATGTTAATAACGTGGCGAGCAATTCGCGCTCCCACGCAAAAAGGTCTATTCATTCAAGAGCAGATTTAACTTTTAAGAACTAAATGGTGATATTATAATGCGAGATGCCTATATACTATCAGATTGATTTTTTAACGAATCACAGTCATCTTCCCCCTCTTCGTACCGCCATAGTTGATTTTTCTCCTCATCTGTACGTTCTCGTCTATTAAATTTGGATGTCTATGGCCATAGAAGATAATTAAAAAAAGATAGGTATTTATCCAAGAGGTGGCATATTCAAATGAACCCAAACGACACATTTAATCTTAATTGGGTCGTTTAGGAATATTAATGGGAATATTTCTTAGACAATGAGTGGTTTCAAGATTATCATGAATAATTTTAAGTAACAATTGAGAGCGATAAATATTCGTCTTGGCGAAAAAAATACTTTTGGACTAAATAATATGAATCCGTAAAAATTAATTACCCACTCTTATTAAATTAATATTTTTAACATTTTCTTCCTACATTTATTTCAAAGATAAATTATTTTGCTCGTGTGTATATTATATAAACCAGTAGATAAAATAAAAACTTCTCGGTTGTTCACTGTTCAAGTGGCCATAAATAATTTAAAGCTATTTACATTTAAATGTAATTTGAACTATCGAAATTGCGAAAGCCAATCTGATAATTCAGAAATAATTAGACCATTTTACTAATTATCCTGAATTGCGTAGAATAATCTATACGAACCCATGACCTTGGTGGTTAAGATACAATCAGAAATTTTATTGGAGATACGTACATAGATTAGCAGTAGTAAAATTACCTGGGTTTTGTGGGTGAAATTTATCACACCAATTGTAATAGTGGTACATATCTATTATATTACAATGTATAACGAAATATCTTCATATATTTATTTATTAATTTTAGGGAAATCGACAGTTTATATTTATTTCAGTTTGTACATAGTATTAAATAGCCAAAATAAAACCAATTACGGATTTCCTCCTTGTGACTTTACTTCTACTGAGACAGCATAATAAGAATAATAAGTTAATTTTATAAAAAAGGAATATTAATCCAAAATTATATAAAACAAAAAAAAAATATATATATATATACTAAAAACAATTTTTTTTAATTTAAAAATGAAAAATTACAAAACAAGAAAATCTATCAATACATTGGTAGCCATGGAGAGAAGTTGTACATATAAATCAAATCATAACAGAAATATAAACAACAAAAACATAACATTATTCAAGAACCATCAGAGAAATACTCTTTTATCGACCTTTTATATTCAGTAAGTTTGCAATTGAAAATGTCAACATTGGATAATACGCTATTATAACTATTGCATAGTCTGTTCAGGCAAGAATTCTGCTTACAGTTTGTCTTGCATTGATCCACCCTGAACAGGACAGAAGAGCGTGTTGAACGTGCAGGTACATTGAATTGAATTTTATTTAGCAACTCTGGGCATTGAATATTATTGTTGACTACTTTATACAAGAATAGTGCATCCATATGATGCCTTCGTACACTCAATGAATCAATTTTAAAGTGTGAAGCTGCCTCTGCATAATTATTAAATCTTACAAACGACTTGTAACAATGTATATAAATGAATACCTCTTTCCCTTGGTAACACCATAACTTCAGAACGACTTAACCTATTTCATTCAAACTTTGAAGATTTGATGTGTGCATGTGCATGCTCGCGATGGTTTTTTTTTTATATAATATTGAGTTCTGGCATCACGATTTATGAATTGCTAACCGTTCATCGGATCGGAAACTTGAGTAAGTTGTTGTGAGTACGCCCGCGAAGGTTTGTATATATACTGGTGAGCTCTGGCTTTCTGAAATTTGTATAAAAAAAATTGCAATAGGTGGCACGCGAAACTGAATGTACCGGGACTGAATGTATGAAATGCTGGAAGGGGGAGGGTGAAGGGGTGATGGGAATTCGGGAGGGGGGTTCGCGGGATGGGGTAAGCGGGCGAGGGGAGTGGGGAGAGGGAAGGCGGAGTAGGAATGCGAGAGGGGAAGGGGACGCGGTAGAGGAAGGGGAGGTGGAAGAGGAAATTGACGAATGGGAAAGGACACGCAGGGAGAAACAATTGTTTCAAAAAGCAATACAATAAAAAATATTTTTTATTATTATTTATCCCAGATCGAATTGAATATTCAAAGCCAAGACAGAACAACGGCTGTCAGGTCAGCTAGTAAGTATATAAAAAAAAACCTAAGATAAACGGCGTTTTTGGGTAGAAATTTTAAATTTACATACGAAAAATAAGTCCCCCAACATAAATCGGTGGTTTGTAATTTAAGTATAAGTCCATCAAAGTGCTTCTTTTGAATATTGTTATTTTTTATTTTAAAAAACTAACTGTCACACCGCGCGCTGTTTCCCCGTAGGAGTAGGCAGAGAGGACTGACTGCCAAACAATTGATCTTGGGACACACTCCTTGCCTCATTCACAAACATACATCGTCTCATACATACTCTTCTATTATTCTGACTCTTGACATCGCCCGACTGAAGTAATTGATTCACTTGGTCTTCCTTGGGCGTCTCCTATCTTTCACATTTGCGTCATTTATTCTCTTTACACGCTTTTCCTCGTTTATACGCTCTACACGCCCAAACCATCTGAACGTCCCTTCTTAATCTGCAGACGGGAGTCGCTGAGACTATTGTGAGGTATTCACATAAAAAAATCGAGTGCAGTGTTCATGCGCGGTAGAAGCGAAACTTTACCAAAACAATCTCAACCAATAGGAGCCTTGAAGACGGAGGTGATAATCAAAGCGGCCAATGCGCTCAGACCATATCATATTCATATCTCAACCAATAGGAGCCTTGAAAAGTGACATCATGGTCAAAACGCCAATGGGCGCAGTTTGATGCTTTGTAGGTGCCGCAACGCGTCATTTCCGTTTCATGCTAATTTCAAATCACAACGGGGCTAAAGAAGTTTCACTTCAAAATTTTTAAGCTCAAATTAATTAAACAGCACACGTCCGATCCAGTTATTTGCTTATTTTTTTGATTAAGAGGAATATAAACGCCAGAAATATTTCGAATCTCATGCCTGCAAAATTTTAAAATCGAGCGTCTTTTTGCACGAGGCTAGTAAGCGAAAAAGTGGTTTTTATTTATTTTGTGCATAATTTTATAAGAACGAAAAAAGTTAGAACATGGAAAACCTCAAAAATAGTCTTAGCCATAAGGGGGTATTTTTTAAAAAATGTTTTTTATATTACTTCATAGTTAAGTCATGAAAAAATATTTTTTTTTATGGTTAACGCTTATATTTTTTGTTACGTAAATAATAATTTTATTGTAATTCCAATACATAGAAAAGCTAGTAAAAGCTTCGATTCATCCGTAGCATATTTTTTGATGTTCATAATGTAAGCCGATTCGTCGTAAAGATTAATCAAAATAGTATCTAAATAGGATTTCACGTATATATTCATCTTAAAAGCATATAATAATATTATGTATTTATACAATTATCAATAATTATGTTCTTAATTCCATATTTATGTTTTGTATGAAAAAGGCCACACAACCGTCCCTCTTAAGACCAAAATCAATATTTTCATACTTACTTTTGAAATAATCCAAATATATTTCCGTAAATTAATTAAATACACATCTTCTGCTAATTACGATATCTACTCTCATTAATAAACAATAGAAATCTAATAACGGTTGTGTTCTGATTACAGTCTATTTCAACCCCTCGCTGCTAATAAACACAATTACCCGAAAACTGATAATAATACGGCTATTAAAACCTTGTCTGATATTGCCAGAGAGCTACCTCCGAGGGAAAACGTTTTGTTAAAGGGAGATCAAGGAGCAAATCGGCAGAAATTGAATAAGATCATAAGAATAAATTATTTCTTCAATAAACGCAAATTCACTTCGTGGCGTCATTTTAATGAAAATAAATAACGTATTTGTAAAAGGATTTAATTTGTGACTCAATGGTGTACAATATGATCACTTTTATGCCACTTTATTTTTATTACACACTCCACCGGTTTCAGAAATATCCTTCATTCATCAGCAGAATATTTAAACTAAATATTTAAAATACAAAAACTATTGTTACCTAGCATTCATCCATGTACCTTTTCCAAAATTGTAATAACGAACTCCAGTGAAAAATATTATGGCTTTAAAACATATGTTCATATAGACCAATAAACGCTGATTCTGAATATATAAGTTTTATTAATTTATATTAAGAGCGTTTAACCAGCCAGCGGACGAAAATCCACATTTCGTCGAAAGTTGTTCTTCCGATCGTGCAGGGCGGTTACAATGAGAAAGATTTATTATTCTCCGTACCAGCTTTTTAAAATTATAAATCAATATCGAATTTATTTCAATCCAAATTAGCTTTAATTTATACCTTCATCCAAAAATGCTGAAAGGCGTGATGATAAAACTATTAAAATAGTGTACTTTTTGTAGTTATTTTTTTATTATAAGTATTTATCATTTTTCAATAATGTCTAAATTTAATAAGAATGTTAAAAAAATCTGAAATATATTAGTTTGTAAGTGCGCAAATAAATACACAAATGGACCAATTTTCGTCAAGAAACACATGTACGTACATATTTTTTAATGATTTTATTGAAACTAAAATTAAAATTCTAATACATAACTCTGCTAGATAATGTATTGATTTATTTTACTGCATGATTACATTATTTGAAATGGGTGTGGTATAATTCAAAAACTTTTTTGAAAATTTAACAAATCTGCCAACGACCTATGGAATAACCTAATAATACTAAAAATTCTAAAAATTTATTACATAACTTCACTAGATAAAAGAACAATCTTTCGAAATCCATTTATATTTTTTTGTGGAAAAGAGTCAATACGTCTAAAAACTTTTTGAAAATGACGTATTTCCGGCTTTCTCTGGTAATGCCCTCTTAAACGTAGAATTTTAAAACTATTATTAAAAAGTCGATTTTTAATCGTGTCATTAAAGCACACTGTCAAGTTGGTATTATTAGTGCTGACGTCACTGCTCTCCATAATTTTCCTGTCTTTGTATTGAAATGTATGACATAAGCCATCGGTATTAACAACATTTCATGTTATTGGTTTATTTACATACTGTTTATAGAGGATTAGACAAATACTTGTTGTGTTTATTGACACTTTATTTAGGCCTAAATAATTCAGTTTCAAAAATAGAGTTATCTGTGTTAGTTTATATGTATTATTTAAAATATTCAAAACTTTAAACTGTACAAAAAAAATTGTCACACGATTCACCACAAATACGGTGGTTTTCGGTGGATCTTGAAAAGTTAAAACTTTGACAATTATTTTAACTATTAAAACTATCTATGAAAATATATATGCAGTTATTTAAGTTAGAAGGTCATTCATTATTCATTAAAAAAAAATAATATAAAAATTGGACTGGAGTTCCTTATTCCTACCTTCAAATACTTTTTTCCTATCTACCTTATGCGGACTAAATACAATATTTTGTTCAGTTGAAAATTAATGATTGTCCTATCAACACATATTGTGAGTGTCTTCGACCTTGTCAAAGTAGAAAAAAAACCATTGTGAGCTCGTGAGTTTGATGGTTAATGCGATGAACCAGGGTAAGTCGGCATTCCTTGATTTTCCCCATTTTTTCCCCTTTGTGGGTATCTCATTAGGTCCCCAACAGACAGACTTATAAATATTAAGAGTGGGAGGTAAACAAAGCAGAAGGGGTAACGAGGGGATTTCTGGAAAGAACAGAGCGGTTTAGTAGAAATTTGTCTAAAATAGGATTAAAGGATGTATTTATTTGGTTAGAAAATGTACCTACTAGAGTTATTATTTAGAGATATTCTTAGGTCAAGTGCTTCTCAGTTATCCGATATCAAAATTTGTTATCGCCCTGATGATGGCGCTGTAGCGATGTCCAAAACGTTAGCTAAAGATAATTACACATCTGTCCTGATGATGGAAACTGTAACGCTATTTGAAACCTTAACTAAAGAAGGAAGTAGCGCAACACGACATAATACCCCAAAAATAAATCACGATTATAACTTTTTTTCGTTTTTTATTTTTGGGGTGTTATGCCGTGTTGCACTAACTCCTTCTTTAGCCAATTTTTCGGACAGCGTTACAGCGTCCATCATCAAGGCAGATGTGCCTGATGATGGATGGATGGATGGATGGATGGCACCCCAAAAATAAATAACGAAAATGCTTTTGGAAGTGAAAATCTATAATCATGTCTGACGACTATAACTATATATATATATATATTTTATATACTGCTTTCTAACAACGTATGCAGGGACACTGGAGATCTAGATTCGTTCAAAATAAATAAATGTAGCTTCACATAACAAAAAAAATAGAATCTTGCGAGAGCCTTGAAGGAGTAACCATCTGTTACTTATACCAGGGCAGGTAAGAGGTGGATTACCTGCAATGACGACTATAACTAATTACGTAATCAGAAAGCGGCATTTTATATTGGCCTAGGAGGCATCTCCTGAATTTTATCGCTGACATAACAACGCATTTTTTCTTATAAAGGAATAAACCACTAAAAAAATTGACAAGAAAAAGATAGATTGTTTGATATCCAATATCATTTGTCTCTTTCAAAAAGAAAGACGAAACGTGGCAAGAAGTGATTGATTTTCACTCTCTCAGTAAATTCATAACCTTATTTATTGCTTAGTAACAACTACGTAACGATAGGCAATTTCTTATAAAAAATGAACCCAACGTCGTATCGCATAGTAATTAGTGTCAAGGGAGCCGAAACTTTCGCAATTATGATGTAACGAATTGTGCCACGAATTTTACGCGAATTTTCTACACTAGAAAAATAATCAATTATCGCTCACACTTTTTTTAAAACTGCGGGTGTGCCATTAACATTTGCACTTTTGTAACGGGGGAAGAGAGCAGGATCACTTATGCGTAGCTCCTCGCTAATTTGAAATTTTGTCACAATGGATCGCTTTACGGGAGAGCAATGCACTTTCTGGGTAAAACATTTTTACAAACACAATGATTTTTTTCTTTTCTATTCAACAATTATTCTATTTTTTTTACAAAACAATGATGCACGCTGCCTATTTCGTTCGCATCATCAAATACAGAGAATTAATCGTGTTCAAAAATTTTTACCGCATTTCTTCGGCTCCACTGAGATTCAAATATCCCCTTACTAATAAATATGTTTAAAAATTTAACACAACTGAAAAACAACCATTTACCTTTAGAGCCAAACAATTTATCGGTGACCCGACAAATGCCGATTGATCAAAAAGTTGACCGCCGACGAAGGCCTCCCGAAATGATACCATAAAACTCTATTTTTTTGCACATTTTTTACCAATTTGAAAAGTAAAATTGTCATTAAAAATACCTTTGTGTAAGTAGGTACATACAGTATTTTCCCTAAATCGACTGTAAATTGTATAGACGTATGCCGGGCCAACTGTCGGCGGATCAACTGATGAGGAACCAATTTATTAATGCATATACCAAAAATGTGTTAAAATAATTTTCCTCAAGGCCTTTGTCTTCTTAGGGGATGCTAAGATCTTATGGTCTCTTTAAGGAAAAAAAAGGAGAGGAAGTTCTGGGAAAGAAATGTAAGAGGGGTAGGAAATTAGAGTACAGTGTGTCCAAGAGTGACGGGCGCGTGAATCCATCCCTCCAACTGCGGTGCAAGGCGATGGGTTCAGTGGATCCAGTTGGAGAGATCAAAAGGCCTCTTACAACCAGTCTCTCTCGATCTGGCCAGCCATGCAGACGCATCCGAGGCCAAGACCTTGACAAACCTCACACCATGAACCCGGGCACCCTTGCTAAATCACCATACCTAGCTAACTACTTTGGGCTATCTATCTATAGCAGAGGTGTTTATTATCCAATACACGGAAAAACAACTTAAACTAATTTTATACTAATTAATTAAATAACAACTTTCACCATTTGTTTTTAACTTTATTGTAAATCAAATTTAATTATATTATTATTTAATTCGGCAAGTATTTTAGTTTTATTATTATACTAGCTGATCCGGCGAACTTCGTACCGCCTCAGAATCAAAAACTGTTGTCAACTTATTAGCTGAATTGATCTAAATTGTTTCTCCCTGCGTATACCATACCTTGATCTAAATTGTTTCTCCCTGCGTATCCTTTCCCCTCTCGCGTTCCCTCTCCCTCTCCCTCTCCCCCATTCCACTTCTCCCCTTCCCCCGTCCCGCTAACCCCCCTTCCTGAGTTCCTCCCCCCCCCCCTCCCCTCCCCCCCCGCCTCTCCCCTCCCCCGTCCCCCCTCCCCCCTCCCTCGGTTCTCAGTTCAATATTATACCCCTTACAATATTGCTGCAGTTCTTTCAAAATAGGAGAATTCGTTCCATACATAATGTATGGGGAAAATAATTTTCTTCGGAGTGGAACACCCTTTACTTTTAGGGGTATGAAAAATAGATGTTGGTCGATTCTCAGACCTACCAGATAAGCACACAAAATTTCATCAAAATTGGTCCAGCCGTTTCGGAGGAGTATGGTAACAAACACCGTGACACGAGAATTTTATATATTAGAAGATAACAGCTGTTTAGTCATTCAAAGCTATATTCAAACGATGGTTGCACGTTGCAACAACTAATTTATATGATTCTATTTACCCCCGCCCAAAGTATTTTTTTTGTTTTCCTAAAATGATCTATTACCGGTTATATTTAAACCGATTTAATGAGAACATAATAGCGGAATAGCTTCCCTGTTCTGTGAAGTAATTTGATACTTACAGAACTAAAATACTGGTAGAAATTTATAAAAAACATTATCACATTTACATAATAAATAATTACCCTTTTAAATTTCCATCACGTGTTTTTCTCGTATTTCACCGGTGTCATATATTACAGTAAAATTTAATAAAAACCACACCGCCTATGTTACAAAATAATTATGACAAAAAAAATATTGCTGAAATTACGGGTCCCTTTAATGTCATAACGCGTGGAGCCCATTGACTTTGAGAAAAATCGATTGGTGTCGGGCCACTGACATTTCAGTTGCGTGCTCAACGCCTGAGGAAATTACCAAATTTCATGTTTTTATATATTTTTTGTAACAATACCGATTTATCATTTAGCCGCCCACCTTTTTCTTTTCCCAAGCTTGCTGAAAGAGCTTACGTAAGGCTGTATTTTGCTATTACAAAAATACACTTTTGCAAGCGTAAGGTTTTTCTTTATTCATTAATCTATCGTGTTATTATTTAGCACAACATGGTAACAAAATGACAGTGCATTGTATGGCGAAATTTCATTGAGGAGCGTTAAATATCATCCAACAAAGATAGAGTTTTCCAACTAAAACTTCAAAACTTCTGGCCAATAGCAACGTGCCAGTTATCTGACAGATTTAGAAGAAATAATGGAACATCTCGCATTTCTGTACTGTTGCAAACATAGCAGTGTATTGGAACTTCAAACCCCGATACCGTAATAATATCCACAATAAAATGTCGACTCTACAGTTGACAACATTGAAGACATTTAGAAGGCTTGTATGGAGTCAGTCTTGGACGAGAGGTGAGTGGTTTGGTCTATTTATATACAAGAGGCTTCTGTGAAATGTTGTGACTTGCAGATTCTCCGGAGATGGCTGGAATTGCGGGAACTACACGCACCACGAAAACGAAACTTAGCTGGTATTAGATTACAATCAACCCGTCTGCTTGTTTAGGAATAAATACATCCCAAAACGCGTAATCGCGTTATACTTCCATAAGACCAAAAACGTGCCGAGCGACCTTACATTTTAAAAGCTATATATCTCTCTTCCTCTCATGCAAACGTATATATTTTTTCTTTTAACCAGAAAGAAACCAAATAATACTTCTTATTTTCTTTGAAATATGAAAGATATCTTGCATAGATATTTAACAATCTCGATCCAAAGTGACGGTTTCAGAATTTATACGCGAAACCGAGGCTTCTGGATTGTGAGGTGCGAATATATTGAACCAAGCAGACGGGCGTGGTCTATTATTGTTAATGCTTATCATCAATTGATTTGTAATAAATATATAATCCATGACTGACATGTGTTTATTGCAGTATTCACAAAACTGGTTGAATTTTAAGTGAGTTAATCTGATGAAAATCTCTTCGCGGTCATCTTTGAGATGATTGTATTCCATTTAGGGAGGCGGGTATGGGTACAGCCCCTCAAGGAATCATTTATTGGATAACCAACACCTCTGTCATAGATTATCCCAAGTAGTTCGCTACGTTTGGTGATTTAGCAGGGATTCCCGGGTTCATGGGGTGAGGTTTGTCAAGGTCTTGGCGGCCAATATTTCTGCCGACCTGCTGCGTAGCGGGCCGGATCGAAAGAGATTGGCTTTTGACCTCTTCAGGCGGAATCCTTCGACCTATTGCCTTGCGCCGCAGTTGAAGGGATGGTTTAAAGTAAATAAGCACACATTTCACCAATAAAAATCACGCATCTACCGGATCTGCCCTGATGATGGACACTGCAACCCTGTCCTGAAAGAAGGAGGTAGCGCAATACGGCATAACACCCCAAAAACTAATAACGAAAATACGT
The DNA here is from genome assembly GCA_917880885.1 of Limnephilus marmoratus. Lineage (NCBI taxonomy): Eukaryota > Metazoa > Arthropoda > Insecta > Trichoptera > Limnephilidae > Limnephilus > Limnephilus marmoratus. The sequence goes on along the minus strand of OU862921.1, from coordinate 16,931,063 downwards.
TTGGCCGTGAAAATCTTAAAACGCCTTTAACCTATTTGCTTCCTAGAACTTCCTCTTCTTTTTTTTTTAAACTCTCCACACAGCATCCCCTAAAATGACGTAGGTCCCGAGGAAAGCAATACGGATATTCAAATAGACTTATCTATAAAAACATTTAGATCAGAATTTTATAAACTTTTAACATCTTTTTATATACAACTTTTGAGGACTGCATGTCACTACAGAACATGATAATCAAAAAGACAGTAGTAGATATTATTTATTTAATTGGGACGTATTCACAAATAAACGCCCACACATTGTAAAAAAAGCTACCCCGCTATTATATTAATTTACATTCGTGATTTTAGATTTGGGCGAATGGTTACCGCAATAAAGAATCCCTTTGAAAATCGTGCAATGATTAATGGCAAATTTAAGGACTGAGCCACACAGGCTATTTTTATTGTGAGCATACGAGTACTTGAGCGTGGGATATCTACTCGTAAGCTCCAAAATCGTTTCAACCTCGTTTAATTGGAAAAAGCTGGGCCTTACAACTAGGGCGTATGATGGGTTAACGGTTGACCCTACAATATGTAATTTATTTACAATCTTTTTTCCATTTTATTTTTAGAATCGGTATCATTTCGTTTTGTTGTGCTTGTCTTTTATTTCTATACTAGCAGATCCGACCACACGTTGCTGTGGCTAACGAAACACAAAATCCATACCACCCGCTTGCCAGCTGCCCGCTGCCCGCTGCCCGCTGCCCGCTGCCCGCTGCCCGCTGCCCGCTGCCCGCTGCCCGCTGCCCGCTGCCCGAATTTAATATTTAAATTTCTCGGCTTTTCTCTACCATAATAAGCATGTATCATACATATATAAACCTTTCTCTTGAATCACTCTATCTATTGGTGAAAACTGCATGAAAATCCGTTGCGTAGTTTAAAAGATCTGTGCGCACATACATTTTGAGCGACTTCATTTTATACTATGTAATGAAATGATAATGATGACTAGCAGGTACAGGCATGCGTTGCAATGCCATTCAAAGAAATCTGCTTGTCTTTTCCCGTGCGTCCGCGTGTCCTTCCACCGTCCCCACCTTCCACCTCCCTCGTCTCTTCCCTCTCGGCGAACCCCGCCTTCCCCCTTCTTTTCCTCCCTGCCGCTAAAATACATGAAATACACATTTTCATGTATACAAATTTCATAACGCCAGAGCTTACCATTAATATACAGTCTATGTTACTCGCTGATAATGTAGCTTTCTATTGGTGAAATAGTTTTTTAAATCAGTTTTGTGGTTTAGGCGCGAAAGCGTACCAAACAAATATATACACTATCGCATTGATAATATTTGTATGGACTAGCATTTACCCCCGGCTTCACTCGCATGGTATTAGGGGGATTCCCATTCCGCCTCCTCCACCTCCCCTCTTCCTATTCCACTTCCTATTACACGCACTTTCGCATTTATAATATTAGTATGGACTAGCTTTTACCCCCGGCTTCACTCGCATGGTATTAGGTGGGTTCCCATTCCGCCTCCTCCACCTCCACTCTCCCTATTCCATGTCTCCCCTCACCCCCCTACCCCTATGTTTAGAGGCGATGAGGTATATTTATAAAAATAAAAAATGTGAATGTCCCAGCTGGTGCCGTCTGGAGCCAGTGAGATTATGGAATCCTCAATTAGGGTTATGTGAGGCTGAAGGTAGTGGGGAGGGGAAGGAGATTGGGCAGAAAAAGGTGGAAAAGTATCCGGCTATTCAGATCTGGTCACCAATCACGGCTAAAGCCATTCCAAGCAAAGTTTCAATTCCGAATGGCGGTCTGATCAGGACGATGCTAAGAGTATCTTCCACTCTGGAACATGCCACAAATATACTATATATTATTTTTGATGAAGTAGTTGTGAAATAACACAAATTAATCAAATAAAATTTATTTGCGTTACGCCGGGATTCGATCCCGCGACCTTCGAATTGCTAGTCAAGAGCCTTATCCTTCGACCACTGAGGAGGTCAATAACGAACAAACCTGTGAACAGAGAGCATGGAGTGTGAAACAACTGCGTCTTGGAAGACAAGCATAGCTTCATTCACATTCATTAATTTTAACAATATACATCTCATAAATTAATACCATTTTATTATTCTAACTGTTGACATGGCCCGACTCAAGTATTTGGTTAGCTTGATCGTGTCATGTGTTACTCGAATCAAATATGTATTATCTTTACACTCATTTCTACGTTCATTCACGCTACATGCTCAAACTATCTAAGCATCCCCTTCTTAACCTTACTTACTACGCTTTCATCAGCCTACAAATCTCCACATTTCGCACATAATGGTCGCAACTGGGACTCGAACCCAGAACCTCTCGTCTATCTGGGACGTGCGTTTACCAATTCCACCATTGCGCCTTACTGTCAAACCGTCATAATAGTCAATCTCATGCACTTCCCCAAATGATCATCTAGTGAATCCACGTTATGCAATTGCACTATATAAGTATTATAAATACAAAACAATACAAGAACAACATGTCAACCTACTAGAGACCAAATGGGAATATAATTCACCGACTCCAGATATTTTCATATCAGAGGGTTCGGCTCTGTGGCATTTCTAATTGAACCTATAAATCCTACTGATCCCTCAATATAAATATTTAAAAAATATTTTGTAATCCTACATGTATTTAAAATTACTGCTTTTTGCATTTTTATATACAAATTCTTTGACAAATCTAATATGCTTAAATTTTGAATCAGATTCCTAGGTATTATGCCAGTGGCCGAAATAACAAATGGTCATATTTTTATAGTCCGAGAATGCCAAATTCTTTTAATCTCATTTCCTAAATCTGTGTATTTTCTAATTTTTTCAGAAACAGTTTTTTGAATATTACCGGAATTTGGAATAGCTACATCAATGATATAAGTTATTTTTTTAATTTTGTCATGTAAAACTATATCAGGTCTATTATGACTAATTGTTCTGTCTGTTAGTATAGTTTTATCATAATATATTTTATAAAATTCATTTTCTATAAATGAATTTGGTTCATATTCATAATAAGGTACTACATTACGGCAATCAATCAAGTTATGTTTAATTACCAAACTTTGGTGAATTATTTTTAAAACCTGATTGTGCCTAAATGTATACTCGGAAGGCGCTAATATAGAACATCCCGATATAATATGTTCTATAGTTTCGGGAAAAGCCAAACATTTTCTACATAAATCATCAATTTGATTTATATCTTTGATTATATGCTTTCTATAATTTTTAGTATTAATGACTCTATCTTGAATTGCAAGCATAAATCCTTCTATTTCTGCGCTCAACTCTCCAATACTCAACCATTTGTTTGACGAAAGTTTGTCAACATACGTTTGGTTGAGATAATTGAAGTGTTTTGCGTGAATAATTTTATTTGACCAGGAATCTAATAATTCCTGGTTAGTATTTATAAGAATGTTGGCATTCTCGTCATATAAATTTAAAGGTGTAATATTTCTATCTGCCTTGCAAATTATTTTGTGCATTTCTGAGCTATTAGCTTTCCTATGGAAAAAATTTCTAAGCATTTCTACCTGATTGTGTTTCAAAGATGTTATTTTGACTACACCTCTACCTCCTAAATTTCTAGGTAAATTAATTCGTTCTATAGCTGAATTTGGATGATGGCAATTAAATTTTGTTAACGTAGTTCTAATTAATCGTTCTAAACTATCTAAATCTGTATTGGACCATTTAATTATGCCAAATGAGTACGTTAGTAGAGGTATTGCCCAAGTATTTATTGCTTTTACTAAATTTTTAGCAGATAGATTGCATTTTTAAATTTTTCTGATCCTAGTTTGAAATTTAATCCTAATATCATTTTTAATACTAGTGTGATCTAATCTATTCGATTGCGGGTATCCTAAATATTTATAAACCTCATCCCCTTTCATACTTTGAATTTTGAAATTTCTAAATATACCCTCGTCTCCATCTACAATTTTGCCTTTCTCTATATGGATAGTTTTACATTTATCTAAACCAAAAGTCATTTTAATATCATCTGAAAAAATTTTAACTACCTTAATCATTTTCTCTAAATTTGATTCAGAATTTGAAAATAATTTTATATCATCCATATATAATAGATGTGAAACTATACTACTCTCTCTTGTATTACCCTTAATTTTTATTCCAAACTTGCTTTTAATTAACATTTTAGAAAGGGGATTCAATGCTAAGCAAAACCAAAGAGGGCTCAATGAGTCTCCTTGAAAAATCCCTCTTTTTATTGAAATGCCCGGTACTACTATTTTCTTACCTTTTAAATTAACTAGCAAATCTGTATTCCAAAAGGACATAATATTTTTCAAAAAGCTAATTATAATTGGGTTAACTTTATATATTTTTAATATTTTGATTAGCCACGAGTGCGGGACACTATCAAAAGCTTTTTGATAATCTATATAACAAGTATGTAAATTACGCTTTTGATTTTGAATTTGTTTTAAAATTACAGAATCAATAACTAACTGTTCTTTACATCCCATATGTTTTCTGCGACAACCTTTTTGTTGTTCAGATAAAATATTTTTTTCATCCAAATGAGTATATATTAAATCTGTCAAGCAAGAGGTTAAAATTTTGTATATTGTCGGTAGACATGTAGTGGGTCTATATTGAGAGGGATTATTAATATGTTCGCTTTTAGGCAACATATAAGTAATGCCCTTAGTTAGAAAATTAGGAAAATTTTGAGGTTCTCTGACAAGTTTTGAAAGATTTTTTGCAAAAAGAGGATGTAAAGTAGTTAGACGTTTGTACCAAAAATTATGTATCCAATCGCAACCCGTGGCTTTCCAATTATGAGTATTTTTTATAATTTTGGCTAACAATTCAACCGATATATCAGAAAAACTCATTTGTTCAATGTCTGAACAATTGAGTTCTTCATTTTCTTGATTAACAATATTATTATCTTCAACTAATTTATTTTCCATAACATAGGCAGTTGGTAAATTGTAAACGAATTTAATTTTACAATAATTATTAATTAGTTAACGCACGTCCCAGATAGACGAGAGGTTCTGGGTTCGAGTCCCAGTTGCGACCATTATCTTTTTCTGTTTTTCTGTTCTCTTTCATATTTTGTTTATTATTATTATCTTTTTCAACGATATATTACATCGATGGAAATAACCTTAAATAGTTATAAAAAGAGAGTTTTTCTAATGAAATTCAAAAAAATATTCGTTTATTTATTATTGTATTTACATCTAAATATCACGTGTCTTTGAAGTTATTCAAGGTCGAAAAGGTAATAAAGAACCTTTCTTTTTGTATGTAGGTCAATATTACGTAATTGCGTTTCAACTACATCGTAAAACGTGGGTGAATGAATCCTTTGCTAGAAATAACATGTCCGAAGTAAGACCAGATTAAACCTGTAGGTACCTACTCTGAAAGATAAACCAGCCTGGGATATATATATTCAAAGGTTGTGTTTTGAAAGGAACAAATTTAATCAAGGTGAGTAGGAACCGATTTTTCGAGTCTTCCTGGAAACGAATCAAGGAATTTAGTTTCAAACAGGATTTTATTTTTAACGAGTGAGAAAACAAAATATTTTAAATGGACGGTGGTGCTTTGCTTGGGCCCCAAGCTTGCTACGTTTAATAACGTAACAAGGGTGCCCGGGTTCATCAGGTGAGGTGTGTTAACATCTTGGCGGCCCAGAAGGGGAGAAGCCGGTTTGGGTAGATTTGACTTCTCCAGCTGGTCTCTCTTGACCCACGGTCTCAAACCTCAGCGGAAGGAAGAAAGATGCATAAGTCGGTAACTCTTGGACACACTGATACCTAAGTTCTTACCCGACGCTCATATCTTTTTCCTTCCCAGAACTTGATCAACTTCCTTTCATTCCGCTGGGGGAATTTATTTTCCTCAGTTCCTCATGTGTCGGGTTAATGTAAAAAAAATAATAATCCACAAAATAATACACAGATGGAACAAAGCGACATAAAATTCCTGAAATACTTAATAAAATTCCGAAAAAAAGACATTTCCTTCAAAAATAAAAATTAATATAAAGGGTCATTGTACCTCATGGGACATGAAAACAAATTGTATGTTTTGCATTGCTTTCGTACCTACCGTAAACAAATTAAGATTATTAGATACATAATTATATATTTTAATCGGAAATCGGACAAATCGGAACACTTTTGAAAAGTCATGAAAAGTGAACAAAAAACAAACTAGATTAATTTCAGGTTAGGTTAGGTTTTAAATCTAGTTTTTTTACCACCTTTTAAAAGTTGAAAAAGATTTCTCACTGTTCTGGTTTGACACGGAGCCTGTAATAATTAGAGATTTCTGAAAATCTTACTGAATACTTTTATAAGACTTCGAGACAAAAACTCTTCGGAGAAAAACACAATTTATTGCTTTGTAGTACCTATACAAAATTTAACAGTTTTATCTTAAGAGGAAGCCATACTTGTATATATTCTTACCGTGCCTTATATCGCCAATATATGTATTCTTAGTGTTCCTTATATAGCCAGTATAGGTAAAATCGCTCGGCAAATGGAGTCCAGAGGTCAAGATTTCAATTATTTTATTTATTGTGTGAATGATTTTATAAAAAAGAAAAAAAGTTAGTCGATAGAAACTGTCGAAGATAATTTTAGCCATAAAACTGTATTTTAAAAAGTTGTTTCTTATATGCGTTCGTACCAAAGGAATAATTAGTACAAGTTCAAAGATAATGAAATACTAGTTCATACATTTCTTATGAAAATATACATTTTTTAATAGTTTACGCTTTTATTTTTCATAAAGTATTTAACAATTTTATTTAAATTCTGCTCAATTGAAACGGTAGGAAAAGCTTAAATTTATCCAAAGCATATTTTTCGAATTTATAATACCAACCAATTCAGTAGAGAATAATCTGAAATAGTGATTTTGCACCCAAATATTTTTAAGCAATACCAAAAACCGCGGGAACTTTTCAATTTTGGGACTGCCGCGTTCTTGGTAAAAATGTACTGGGAAAAATTAAATTATTTGTTCACATTGAAGTGAAATTCCAGTCAAGTAATTGGACGTATGTTACTTTCGACTGATGTAGTTATATTTTTCCATATGTGATTCGCAGCAACACAGAAGCATTGTATCAAATTGTGCAGGTATTATACACTCTTATTTTAACATACATTATACCAATAACATTGTACGAAAAGAAAGTTGTTGAAGTATGAGTAAAGAACTCATTAACTAATTAACTCCCGTTTAGTGTCAAAAAGTAAACGCAGACTGCCAATGCATATTTTTTAATAATAATAATTTGATAGCGCCATTTTTGTGAGAAATCATCTCAAGGGAGCTGAACAATTTATTAATTGTGCTATTTTACTTAACTTTTAATTTATTATTGTACAATCTATTTGGAATGAAGACTCTATCTAATTTTATTATTTACTAATAGATGCCGAAAACACACTTACCTGGCAGTTCACTCCCAATAAACACAATTAGAAAGTTTATGCTTGGAGAAGATACGACTTTGCGGAGGACATTTATATTTAAAAAACTGAACATTGACTTTATGTTTGCTACCCCCATCATTGTTGATGGAACCTCCTTATTAATAAGAAGATTATTAATAAGGAGGTTATAAGATATTAATAAGAAGATTAGATGCAAAAGTTGAGTTAACATTTATTTCGGTTAGTATTTCAATTCAACGTTGCCAATTTATTAATATTTTATGTAATTGTTTGGCGTTTGACGTTTTGGAAAGTGAATTCATAAAATGCATTCTCAGTGTTGCCAAGTTATATCGTTAAATTTTTCGATTTTTATTCCCGGTCAATATAATTTAAATATATGTAAAGGAAATAATGTTCCCTTTAAATTTGAATCCTATAGTGTCAGTTAGAATGCAATCATCAATTATTGTCACTTGTTTTGTTTTTCTATTATTTGATTATTGTAAAATATGAGTTTTTGTTAGAAGAAACCATTCAAAGGAGAGTGATTTAAATAAACATAATGGTCGTTTCTTTGTTGAAAAACTTAACAACACAAGTGTTTTATTTGTAAATTAATAGAAAGGATTTAAACCTTTCAATTTTTTATAAAACGACATTTAAAGATGAAGCGAGTCTTACTGAAGTCTCAGTTTGTGGGATAAATTTTCGAAAAGCATATGTAGATTTTTTTTTAATTCAGCCAAAAAAAAAATTGTAGAAATAAGATAGACACTGTAGGCTAGCACTAAAAAGGGGCTTACCACTTTATTATTAATGGATATGATCAATGATCATGCCCGATAATATTACAATTACCAAAACACGCAATTAGCTGTGAGATCTAAGTGTTTTGTGGTCGTGTTGAATACAATCACAGTTAAATTTTACATCGCTCATCAATCGCCGATTTAAAAAACGATACCATTAATTGTTTTTCATTTTTCCGCACTCTAAAAGACCCAATAAATGGCTTTTTCTTTCCTGTAAAAGCGGGAAAAATTAATGAAATCTAAACTGGGCGGTGTTTCAATTTCCGTTCAAACATTTCCACGGCTTGACAAAAGAAAAACTCGGAATAAACGTGGCATTTCTCATCCCTTTCACTCCAGTACTTTTCACACATTTTCTCTCTCTCCAAAACGAACAGAATTGAGGGAAAATACAATTTTGTACCGAAGCCGAATCAATCGAGATAAGAAAAAAAAAACTTTTAACTCGTTCATACAAACACAATTCCACTTATCGCACAATAATAATTTATCAAACGATCGTAAAGTTATTGGCGCGGATATTTTAATACAATTCAGGACAAAACGACCCCTTTTGCTTGTTACACCAATTACTGTCTTACAAAGTGTGAAATGTATTATAAGAATGATATATTTAGATTGAGGATATAAGTGACTTTGTGATGGAATATTCTAAAGAAACACTTTAAAATATTTTATTTTCAAAACGAGAGATGGGAAGGCTGATAGAGATATTGAAAGAAGGGTAAATGCAGATAACTCCATTAATGGAGGACTGAATGCCGTAGGCGCTAATAAAAAACTGTTAAAAGAAGCGAAGCTAGCAGTCCACAATGTAGTCCTGGTACGTACCCTGATGTATGGCAGTGAGGCATGGAACTGATAGAGGAAGGATGAAAGTAAACTGAATGCTGTTGAAATTAGATCCCTAAGGCGGATGTGTGGTAAAACCATGTATGATCGTGTGAGAAATGTGGATATCCGCAAATAATGTAAGACTGATGTAAACATAATAAGTAAGATTAAGAAAGAGACTCTCAGATGGTTTGGGCATGTAGAGCGAATAAAATAATTAAAAAAATAGTATGAGAAGAATATTTGACGCAAATGTGAATGGAAGAAGAAGTCGGGGACGCCTGAGGAAGACATGGCACGATCAAGTGAATCAGATACTTGAGTCGGGCCATGTCATAAGTCAGAATAGTAGAAGAGTATGTATGAGACAACGTATGAATGTGAGTGAGGCAAAGAGTGTGTGCCAAGACCGAGTTGTTTGGCGGTCCGTCGAACGTCGAAAGATGCTGTAATTATTATTTTTTTTTTAAAGAATCATAAACATTCTCGCGTAACGAATAACCCGACTATATTTAAAATCAGCCCAGGAATTGAACACGGGACGCCTGGGTGGGACCCAAACGCGATGCCAACTGAGCCACTGACCGTATTTATTAATATTACGAATGTTTTAGTCCTATACGGGCTTTTACAAAAATGTGATATACAGGGTGGACCATAAAGTTTTGCGGAATGTCTCACTGGCATAGTTTCACCGGTTTCAGGCAAGAGCAGTTGGGACTCAGTTGTCTCTTTTTAGTGTCCTTCATTTTATTGAGTTAAATAAAAAATATTAAGAATGTTATCCTTCAAATGTGGACTGTATGACCATCTCAGATCATATGACGTACGTCGTGATTACTTCAAGATTGATACACTTAAAACTAGAAGGCAATTGGCTAACATGTTTACATAAAATTATTCACGATCATCTTGATACTACATTATGTCTTAGCAGTATTGAAATAAATTTCCCCAATTCCCATTGTTTAAGACACCATAACATTTTTCACATGAATACATTTAAAAATAATATCACCTACTTTAGCCCTCTGACCCAGATGTGTCAACTATGTAAAAAGATGGAGTGTGCTGAAGTAGATATTTTCGTCGATAATTTGTACGGATTCCAAAAAAAGTTCTGGCGCTGTAAAAAAATACTAACTAATTATATTGTGACAATTGTCCATCTATGCACGCCTCGCATATTTACAAGTCTCTTGCCACTCATTGTAATATGTTACTTGAGTGATCTTGTATATAATTCTATATTTTTATTTGTGATGTATTTAATTATAATATGTAATTGCAGATTTTTGTATTTGTGTAATAACTGAGTTTTATAACTGGATTTTTCTCACGTAAGTGCGAACATCTGTAAAACCCAGTATAAAAAAATCACTAAACTGCTAAACGTGCTAAACTGGTTTTCACTTTTAAAAAAATTAAGAACCTGCGAATGGAGCCAAGAACTTTTCCGGTTGGCTTCTCTTTCGTCACGTAGGTAGTATTTTTTAAACTATTACTTGGTTTTTCCAAAATCAATCTGACGAATAAATATACCTTTTTACACAGTTTCCACCCAATTTATTTTCCAATACATTTCCTCGACAGAGCATCGTCGTAAAAGTTGTTGTTTTCCCATTTTGAATGGCAGAGAGATGTTTAAATAATGCCTGATTGCTATCTCTGAGAGCTTTCCCTTTCGGAATAAAAAAGGATTGTGCTCAACAGGCCGAAGGGGATGTGAATTTCACAATTGTTGGCGGCAGAACGAACTGATTACACTCTGGATTTAGAATCCAACAACCAGTACCTACTGGAAACATTTTACTTCAAACGGCTTTCACGTAAAAATACGTAAGCATATTTTAACTGTGTTGTGCAGAGTACATAGTGTGGCTGTATTTTTTATCCCATACAAAATGAAGTAAACCATTCCACTAAAGACTTCCCATTGGTTGGGGTGTTTTTATGAACTATAAAAGTTTATTTAATTAACGTTTTTTTAAGTGAAGACTTTTTTAACACCGTTGTGATTTGAAAGACGATGAAACAAAAAATAGCGACACAAAAAGAGACAAACATACACATACAGATATGGGCCAATAAAGATTTTTGTAGTAGCTCACACCCGTCCTAGATATTTGATATACCTTTTGATTACGAAAAAAATTTTTTTCAGTTTGTTTAGGTATTTTGATCTCAAAACCGAAATTAAGATTTGTACGAAACGGGCCGAAACGGGCAGCGCAAACGTTCCACTTAAGAGCCATGCAAATTATCGACAAGCAATTATTCAGCTCTTATGAACTTAAATAGCTGCACCACGGTTTTATGGCTCTCTAATGATCGTGTTCAACTTATCCGAACCAGCGTTTAACTTTTGAACAAGACTCAAAGCAAATTATTTTCACATACTCGTAGTGCAACCAACTAGTAGTTAACTAGACTTTATATTCTACCACCTCAGCCCTCTGAGAACGCCGCTTGTAATGTATTCACCCCCAAGAACTAATAATTCTCCCGCACATAACGGCGGTCACAGAGAAAATCCAAGCACCTAATACAGGATGTCCGCCGGCAGATTTTACACTTCAAAAAATAAAATAAAATACAAATATGAATACAATGAAACTTATTTATTTATTATCCCACATAAGAATAATGCGAATTTTAGTTTTTAAAAATATCTCCACTCAAATGGCGTCCTTCTAGCGGCAAAAATTTTTACAATCTTTTATTCATGTTGGCGAAAACTCGCTGAATTAAATTTCTGTACCCATCAATTGGTTCGACAGGCCATCCTTCAATCGTCGGAAACCAAAGTGAGAAAAATGCCGACGCTTCGCCACATAGATCGAATAATTGTTCGTAAAATACGCCTCAACCGCAAAAGTCCACTGACTCATGGCTACTAAACAACCCGCAATACTCGTGCGTTGGGTGATACCCCGCTCCCCCCGCTGCCGTCTTCCTACGAACCCTGTATAATTTTTAAATTTAAAAAATCTAACCTAAATTTAGTGAATGCAGTTTAGAAATAGGATCTACTATGTTTTCAGAGAGGGGACCTAAATTTAATGAATCCAGTTTAGAAATAGTAATATTTATAAATAGTAATATTTGTTTTCAGAGAGGGGATGTAGATAGTTTATTAGGATTATATTTTAAAAATCAACTCTCTCAAAACAAAGTGAGTAGAATAGTTTGTTAGGCAATCTGTAGATTGCATAGTTTACCAATCAAAACTGGCTATTGTAGTGTTTGTATTTTTTTCTACATTTGCTCCATACGGGAGGCCCTGACGATGATAATTCCCCTCAGAGCCTGTGTCATCTTTGGGGCTGCTTGTGGAGGATATTTTTAGGGAAAGACTTGCACTTCACCACAATCTACGCTTCTTCCCTAAAGGGTGATTCTGTATGTTTTGCGTAACGCGTGTTACATTTAGACAGTTTTCTTAAAGGTAGTATTCAAACACCAACTCTTAAAAGCTGTTTTTTTTTTTTTTTTTTACAGTGAATACGCACAAGAATCTCAACTGCTCCCGTCTGGAGCCAGTGAGACTATGGCATCCCCAATTGGGGTATGTTGTGAGGCTGAAGGTAGTGGGGAGGGGAAGGAGGTGGGGAAGAGGAAGGTCGGGAAGTACCTGGCTATTCAGATCTGGTCACTAAACACGGCTAAAGCCATTTTCAAGCAACGTTTCAATTCTGAATGGTGGTCTTACACCAGGGCGATACTAATAGTATCTTCCACTCTGGAACATGCCGCAAATATACTATATATTATTTTAAATGAATTAATTGTAAAATAACACAAATTAATCAAATAAAATTTATTTTCGCATGCCGGGTTCGAACCCGCGACCTCCGGAATGTGAGTCAAGAGTCTTAGCCACTGGACTACGGAGGTCGTCGTGTTGCGCTAACGCCATAGGTTTAATAACCAATAAAAAGTTACTCGTTATTTTAAGTAGATAATTAATCTATTTAACAGGTAAAGGCATAAGCAATTGAAAACCATCGAAAATCACAGAAATTTTACAGCCAATAACGCACGATGGACGTCTTCCCTCATCCGACGAATTTTGCCTTTTTAACCCCCGACGCAAAATGAGAGACACCTATTGTAAGTTTGACCTGGTATGTGTCTGATGATTATGACGCATTTGTTTTGTTTAAAAGCTGACGTGATCAAGCTGGTTCTTAGCTATAATTCATGAAAATCTGTTCAGCCGTTTTAAGGTCATCAGCTCTTTTTTTGTCGGGGGTTACTTAAAATTTTTAAAATTTTACTTTTTGTCTTGTCTTGTAACGCAATATATTACACAAAGGATGCAGAATCACGCTTTTGATAATGGACACCATAACTTATTTTGTTTTAAAATCAGTAAGTGTAATTTGTTTTATTATTATTTTCAGATGCCTACCTGGTTTTGCTTTGGGAGAATCGACTATGTCCAAACAAAGAATACGGAATTAGGGCTTAGTGTGTAACAGTTTGAAATTATAATGCACAAGTAATCACTTGATGAAGAAAGCACCCAATAATTAAGTTGGTTGCTACGCTTGAAATTTGAATTCTTAATTGAAAATATTCTTTGTTCAAATCGAATCCAGCATTTCTTTTGTTTCCCAAAACATACTACGAACAATAGAATTTTTCTTCGGGCAGTTCCAAGTAAGCAGCAAGAAAGTCCGGTCGTTTGTTTCAACGTGAGAAGACACATACTTCGGTGAAATCGCCATTATCTGTGAGCTATAACTTCGGTTAGTTTTGAGTTTATTGATTTACCATTTAATATTTTGTTCTATTTTAACTGGCGCCCTTATAGTAATTTTAACATCTTGAAATCATTTTTAAAACACGACAAGCTATCGATTCATTTATTAGATTCATTTAAACTATTTAGTTTCTTTTTCTAAAGGCTGAACACGATCCAAGTATTAGAATATTATTTTGTTAGAGTCTCATGTTCTGATTTTATTATTTAATAATATAATTTAATTGTTGCCACAACCCTTTTATTTATAGCTAATGTTTTATTAAGTGTTGTACTTATTCATTTACTAGCATTACATTGACGCCCAAGTGTGGTGTATATTTACTAGCATTACATTAAAAAAAAATATTGTTCGTAGTATGTTTTGGGCAATAAAAGAAATGCTGGATTCGATTTGTTCAAAGAATATTTTCAATTAGGAATTCAAATTTCAACCGTAGCAACCAACTTAATTATTGGGTGCTTTCTTCATCAAGTGATTACTTGTGCATTATAATTTCAAACTGTTACAAGTGTAAGCACGACAGAAGGTAGGAAGGAAAAGTAACTTCTTGGAAGTCATTCAGGCTCAAGCAGTTAATTCGAACATAAGTATCTAGGAGAGTAGTGAGGTATCTAGTACCCATCTCTGGCTCTCCGCGGTCAGAGCGGTGGGAAACTTTTAAGTGTTTGGGAAAACTATGGAATCAGGAAAAAGGGAATTAAATGTGAGTGGTTACGATGCCAGGAGATAGTAAGTTTGGTGGATTTATGCTTGTTTCTCTTCGAAGGACTCAACTTATGAGATTTGTTTTAGTACAACGGAGAACTATTACAGCCGCGGTTTGCATCATTTTCATTAGGTACATTTTATTCCATTAGAATATCTGAAAGAGAGATCTTACCAGGGCGACCATTGAAAAGTATTTTTATGCTTTTTCTCTGACGCGAAGATACGTGATTTGTTCGTCGTTGGAAAGAAAAATAATTATTCTTCTTAGTTTGTCACAAATATTTGTACTTGATCCCGTAGATAAAATCCGTAAAATTGTCATTGTCAAGAAAACAAAGTAGACAAGAATGGGGAGGCTATAAGTAGAAGACCGATTATATACGAAGCACTGCACAAAGAGGTGACCGATTATTCTATCTCATTCTCTCACAGGCTAAATCCTATAGATGTATTTGTTTATCTCTTTTTAGTGATTTAAAAATCAAGACGGTGCTAAAGAAGTTTTCACTTCCAAAAAAATCGTCGGACAGCAAAAGGACTTCTAATTTTTTAAAAATTAACCATGCTCAGGAATCGCTGGTTAAAATCCTCCGGATACGTGCTGTTGCACCTTTATGAGAAGAAGACGGATTATTTACGAAGCACTGCACAAAGAGGAGACCGATTATTCTATCTCATTCTCTGGCAGGCTAAATCCTATAGATGTATTTGTTTATCTCCGTTTCATTGAGTTTAAAATCAAAACGGTGCTAAAGAAGTTTTCACTTCCAAAAAAATCGTTGGAGAGCAAAAGGTTTTTTTTACTTTAAACATGTTCAGGAATCGCTGGTTAAAATCCTCCGGATACGGTTGCACCTTATATATAAATAGATTTCTGCATTATGTAAAATTTCGACTATTTTGTTTGTAAAATCTTCAGGCTTCAAATAAATAAACTGTACTAATTATTTTTCATTCCTGAATCGTGGTCCTTCTCCGGAGCGACATCTGTAAGAACCGAGAACTGAGAAGAACCTTAAGAACGTTTTAAGTACAAATAAGAGATAATTTTGTTTGCAGGAAGGCAAGCGCATATCTTCAAGATAAAATATTGTTAGAAGTAATTAGTTGTTGGACTTATTTTACTGGTGTTTTCGCTCTGCAGGAATTTATTCTAGCCGTAATTTGTTGAATAAAATCCGAACCGTTTTTCTTTATACGGTTTCAAAGTTTTGTTATACAGATTACTTTCGAAACACGTGGCACTGTCATTTCATTCGGAACATCGCATCAAATCAAAAACTACACAAAATTAATCAATCTTTGCAAATTCCCTTTGTGGTGTCATTTTTTAATTAAATGAAAACAAACCGGTCAGTGGTTGAGTGGGCATAGCGCTTGGGTCCCACTTGGGCGTCGCGTGTTCGATACCTCGGCTGGCTAAGTCCTCCACCACAACACAAGCAACATTTTCGGCTTTCTATGGTGGTATTAAGAGATTTTCAAACATTGTTGGGTTATTCGTAACCCAGGAATGTTTGTCTTTCTTTGAAAAAAAAAAATTAAATAAATAACTCCGTAAAATACCACTATAATCAAAATTATCAGCATGTTTCGAAACCAAATGTTTCTTCGTCAGAACAAGATTGATACATATATGGATAATGTTAATATACTATATTTAACTTACCCTGATGAAGAAACCTTCGGTTTCGAAACATGTTGATAATTTTGATTAAATAGTGGTGTTTTACAAAGTCATTTGTTTTCATTTAAATTTTTTGAAATAAAACTTCTTTACGCACGTTTGACTTGGGGAGTAAGCTGGCGAATGCGTGATGAGAGCGTTACGAAAAGCGAAGCGAACGGTAGTTGAGAGGGATTACGCTTCGTATATTACTGTAGAGGCAAGAGAGAGAGGTGCGAGCACACATTTTCTTTCTCTCTTTCTCTCGTAGCCAGTTACGTTACACAGTGCAGACCTATTGTCTGTATCACACTGTAGGAGCAAAAGAGAGCAGTGCGCGAGCACATTTTCTTTCTCTCTTCCAGTCATATAGATAGAGTAGAAGTTTTACTTCAGTTGTGTGGTCTAAAGCACACTCGTATATTTGTAAATCTGGGTTATATTTGTGATATTTTGTGTAAGTAAAGCAGTTCATCATCACGAATAACGAATTATTTTGAAACCAATCTTTAAGTCTTTAGACTTTTGCCATTTTCCACATACATTTCCATAGAATTATGTAATAAAAATATTTTCATTTACCTTTTATCTCCTCGCCATTGTGGTGGGTTCCGTATTGACAGTTCTGAAAGTAAAATAAAAATCTTGCTTAGTTTTGAGAAAATATTTTTTTAAATTAATAAGCGGTCTAATTGGCTTTGATATTTAAGTATCTACCTACATTATTATAACAATGCGGGAGTAAATTAAAAAAGCAAAAACTCATTCAAAAACTAAGAACGAGTTAGTAACGAAGTATCTAGACATCGAAGTATCACACATCTGCCCTGATGATGGACACTCTAATGCTATCCGAAACGTTGGCTAAAGGAGAAGGTAGCGCAACACGGCATAACACCCCAAAAATAAATAACAAAAATGCTTTTGGCCGTGAAAATCTAAAATCATATCTATCTAGTCATCATGTTAATACCTGGCATGATAAAAATATAATATGTATGTATAATATTACAGCTTCTGTATTCTTATTTCGTGCAGGTCCTTCCCACCTTTCTCTTCCCCATCTCCTGCCACTCTCTATATTCTTCAGCCTCACAAAATATCCCTTGGGTATGTCGTATAATAGGGATGTCATGGTTTCACTGGCTCCGAGCGGTTGGAATTCACTTAAAAATGAAAATACATCAGCCGCCTTTGCGTGTGTATTACAAACTCATTTGAGTATTTGCCCTTATTTCGGTACACGTTTATATATTACAAAGCGAGGTGGGATTGGGCGCAAAATTGAGTAATTTGAGAGTATCTTACTTGTTGTACGCTGATGATGCAGTGCTGATTTCTAATTATGTACGAAGAATGAGTTAATAATGAATGTCAGTAAGTTTAAAGTCATTGTCTGAACTTCAGACCTTAGAATTTAACTATATTTAGCCAGGACTCACACCTCTCGAGATCCTACATAAAACATCAGGTGAGAGCTCTCATAGCTAGTTAGATAAATTGTCAACAGATGTTAGAAGGTACAAAACTCTGGTCAGGCCAGGATATTATTCTATAAATAGCTGTTTTTTAGGGTAATATACCCTCTTTCTCCTCTTCGCTTCGCTGAAACCACACTTAATTAACTAGTAACTCCTTGGTCTGTCTCGGGTAGTTTGTATCTTCCGGTTAGTAAAATGTAATTGGAAATAGAATCAATAAACTCAAGAGTCCCTTAAAAAAAATAGTCCTGAAGATGAGTCTTTCACTACCAGTTCATTACCTTAAAACTTTACAGTCATGGTATTTGAAAAAGATAGTAAGAAAACAGTGTGCTATATAGCTGTCAATGATGAATTCTTGGATCAGGTGAGTGATTTCATGTATCTGGGTAGTATGTTGACAAGAGATGGGAAGGCATAGAGCTATTATTTAAAGAAGGGTAATTGCAGGTAACTCCATTAAGGAGGACTGAATGCTGTTGGCACTTATAAAAAAACTGTCAAAACTGAAAAAGAAGTGAAGCTAGCAGTCCAAAATTGAGTGCTGGTACTACTGATGTATGGCAGTGAGGCATCGAACTGACAGAGGAAGGATGAAAGTAGACTGAATGTTGTTGAAATGAGATCCCTGATGCCTATGTGTGGTAAAACTTATGGTCGTGTGAGAAATATGGAGATCCGCAAAGAATGCAAGGCTGATGTAAGCGAAACAAGTAAGATTAAGAAAGAGATCCTCAGATGGTTTGGGCATGTAGAGCGAATCTGAACAATAGAAGAGTAGTAATAATAGAGTCGAGGTCGCCTGAGGAAGACATGGCACGATCAGATACTTGAGTCAAGATACGAATATCAAGAGTCAGAATATTAGAAGAGTACGTTTAAGACGATCTATTAATGTGAAAGAGGCAAAGAGTGTGTGCCAAGACCGAGTTGTTTGGCGGTTCGTCCTCTCTACCTATCCCTGCGAGGAAACAGTGCAATGGTTAGTTAGTTAGCTTCAGATTTAATAATTTGATAATTTTATTATGTATTTAATTTTTTATATTAATGTACGTCTTCATGGATTTTTATAAACATATGATATCCACAATAATTTTGCTGAACAGTAATCAGGAAGAAAAATGCACTAATTATATCGAATCCAGGCAGAATAACACATAGTAAGTTTTATGCTAATACTGATTATTATTGTTATTGGGGTATGTTATTTTAGCCTGTAATATTTACATTCCGTGGAGTTGAACATAAATATATACTATTTCTAAGAAAGTATTGCCAACGGCATGCGATCTAGGTAAAAGCAAGTATCTACAACACCTGATATTGTTGTTAAACAAACAAAATAAAATCTCATCACACAATTTTGATTCGAGGCGTTGGTTGCTACTAAATAACATTGCTCGTTAATTTGAGGTGTAAACTCTAAACCCCCAATAGAAACCGCCTTTAAACTTGGATTAAAAGTTTGAACAATCTTAAAATTTCGTGGGAAACTTAGATAATATATAATTCATTGTGGGTAGAATTTTGCGAGAAAAGTTTTGTGTGGTTATGCTTACGAATTTGTGTATAATGGCTACTGAAAAGCTGAAAACCACTGTTTCTTATTAATAATAGCCTTTCTAATAAACATGGTGAAATTTGTAAACAATTCAAAACAACAGTGTGTGTGAAAACCTTACTAAAATAAAAAGTGATGGAAATAGTTGTGGAAATATATACATATATATACAGTGCTTATCCAGCCAAAGTTTTTTTTATGAATTTGTTGTATAAACTGCTAATAAAAATCATTTCTTATCAATTTTCGGAATTTTTCCAAAGTTTTTTTAATGTCTTCTCTGAATTTTGTCTTATTTTTATATGTCTGATAAAAAAGGTCACCACAAACATATTGAATCAGAACGTTGAAAAATTTCATAAAATGAAAAATTCAAAATATACGGTACTTATTTATGAAATTTGCAAGAAAATTGCACTTTCACCTTGTATCTCGTTCATGGAATTAATAATAATTATAAAATATAATAACCAAAAAATCTGGCATTTTGGATTTCTTGTTTCACAACTTAAAGGTTGTTTTGGTGAATTTGTATTTACTCTGACATGCATAAAGCATTTATGTTATTAAAAAAACATTACTTTCATTGAAGAACCAAACAATTTCCGATTTCCGATATCATAAATAAATTTGAAAGGAACGCTCCGATGGTTTGGGCATGTAGAGCGAATGAACGAGGAAAGGAGTGTAAGGAGAATATATGACGCAAATGTGAATGGTAGAAGAAGTCGAGGACGCCCAAGAAAGACATGGCACGACCAAGTGAATCAGATACTTGAGTTGGGCCATGTCAGGAGTCAGAATAATAGAAGAGAATGTATGAGACGTTGTATGAATGTAAACGAGGCAAGGAATGTGTGCCAAAACCGGGATGTTTGGCGGTCTGTCCTCTCTGCCTACCCTGCGGGAAACGGCGTGATGGTTAGTTAGTTAACTAAATTTGGTGACCGGCCAACTCAGAATGAAACCAACTCAGAACAACCTCAGAATGGGCATTAAGAGTGATGAAAAAAAAAGAAATTGGTTTAACAGCTTAAGTTTGGTTAGGGATAGCGGCTATTTTAAAATTATTTTTTCTTTGTTTTTAATGAGTTGGCATGGAACCCTAAATTCACAACACAACATTATTAGGTAATGGATTAAAACCGACGAAAAATAAAACAAATAATTGTAAAAAGGTATAAAGAATTACACTAGTATTACAATGAATTGGTCATTAAAATATTTTTTTTCATGGGAAGCAATTACTTTGTGGTGAGACATTATATTATAAAAAAATAAAACAAACACTTTGTATTTAACCACGAATTTATTATTTTATATATCGACCGGTTTCGCTTCGACCAAACTGAGGAAGCTTGGTCGAAGCGAAACCGGTCGATATGTCAGTGTAAAAGCCTGAACTACGGTAAATCCTAAGATTTACCAACTCTTAGGCGCAAACTACACGAGCGGTTCTCCCGCCGCGGGAAACCGCAGCAGACACAATTTACTATGAGCGTTGTATGGCGCAAACTACACGAGCGGTTTTTCCGCCGCGGGAGCTCGCGGTTCACAGGCGGGAAAAATTCGCCCGCCACATGCAGCGGGTCTCCCGCCGCGGGAAACCGCCAAGTCAAACTACACGTGCGGTTTCCCGCGATTGCATCATTTCGTGCGAGAGAATGTTGTTAATCGGTAGTGCGCATAAAGGATCGGGCGGTTTCCCGCGGCGGTAGAACCGCTCGTGTAGCTTGGCAGAAAACCGCCACCCGTGTAGTTTGATATGTGCTGCCAGCTTTCTCGAGCGGTTTCCCGCGGCGGGAGAACCGCTCGTGTAGTTTAGGCCTTAATGGTAAAAATCCGAACCGTTCTATAATCATCATTCACCAACCTAACCTAACCTAACCTAACCTAACCTAATCTAACATATACTAAATTCTAATGGTAAAAGCCCGAAAAAATCGTTTATAATATTTAAATAAGAAACGATTTTTTCGGGCTTTTACCATTAGAATTTAGTACATGTTAGGTTAGGTTAGGTTGGTGAACGATGATTATTGAACGGTTCGGACTTTTACCATTAAGAGTTGGTAAATCTTAGGGTTTAACGTAAAATCTTAGGATTTACCAATACTCGGGCTTTTACGGTAACATATATACAAAATAATAAATTCGTGGTTAAATACAAAGTTTTTGTTTTATTTATTATAAGATAGAAATTTTAAACAAAAACATGATTTGAAAGGTGACCGGCCAACTCAGAAAGAAACCAACTCAGAACCACCTCAGAAAGGTCATTAAGAGTGATTATAAAAACATAAAAAATTGGTTAAGTTAGGTTAGGGCTATTTTAACGGCTATTTTAAAATGGTTTTTTTCTTTGCTTTTAATGACTTTTCAAAGAGGTATTGAGTTGACTTGATTCAGAGTTGGCATGGAACCGATTTGAAAAACACATATTATATTATCATAAACAGTTCTTTCGCAGCGCTGTTAAAGAAATTTTTATTTCGTAATAAGTCGAAATAGAAAATGAGCAGTGTTTACTTGATGTGTAACTAAAACACTGTTCAACGGCTGAGTAGTGTTTTTTTGATTAGTAAGGCTGTTAGATCTTAGTCGAAAACTAGACTCTCCAGTACACCATATAACAAAAACAGTGTTACTGTAAATGCCCGAAAATTCTAGTAAAAATTACAGCATTTGTAGAAATTATGTTCCCAAATCTATTTAGATACTAGGTACAAAGTATGGTCAGATTCCTTTCTTCGTTCATTCTCTGTATATGCTCGAATTGCCTAAACCACTTATTTTTTCTTTATTTAATTTACGTTGCCTGTTAATGTAGTTTTTGGTACGTACATGTATAATTATATGTCACAGGAAAGATGTAATATTGTATAAAGGTACATCGCTACAACATTAAACTTATTTGATAAGGAAATCAACACGGATATAAACTTAATAATATCTTGTAATAGCGATACCGATATTATGGCGTATTAAATACCAAAATGAAACTCATGTGCGTGTTATAGAAGTACCTACTTAAAATAAAACATGTTCTAATTCATTTTGATAACTGTAATTATTATTACTTGTTATTCACAATATTTTTACTATCTTCATTTTCTTATCGCTAATTATTCATGATACAACAAGGGCCAATTTTTTTCTTAAATATTAATTTGAAACTTTGGAACATTGAATAAAGTGTCGATTTTCTTTGAAATACGAACAATATTGAATTACAACGTTTTACTACAGAAGATGTGACCATCAAAATTATGCTTTACAGAAAAGCACAAAATATTTTCTATAAACATATTTTTATGAAGTGAAGTATTTTTTTCAAATAGGTTGGTATGTATTAAGATTGCAATGGTTTATAGTTTGATTCCGACGATATATTAAAAAACCTTTTTTGATATAATTAGGTAAATCCAGTTAAACATTTTCAAAGAGCTTGTATCTACTAATGCCATCAAAAAATATTTATTCTGTTGGAAAAATGAATTAAGGCATGGAAATTATCCTTTATATTTTCCGAATATGTATTTAATTTTTTTTAATGTGAATACCATTCAAGAGTCCCAGCTGCTCCCGCCTGGAGACAGTGCAACTATTGCATCCCCAATTGAAGTATGTTGTGAGGCTGAAGGTAGTGGATATTTAATAATGTGTATTAACAATAAAATTTACGATTACAAAGATTTCTTTTGACACGAGTAGTAATTATTGAACCTTGTTTTGTTTCTTCTATCTTCAATATCAAGGGTTGGTTTTTTATTATTATTTTTTTTTTTAAATTACCTAATCGCTTTTAAATTCAAAGTATATTCACTTTCATTAGGGATTCCTATCTCGAAGAATGTTTTTTGTGTGTTTTTGTGCTGATGTTACGTAATTTCCTCAACTTCAAATTCGTAGACTTCATCTTCATGTAAGCTAATTTCCTCATCTCCATGTTTGCTGATTTCTTCGTCTTCATGTTTATATACCTTATTTTCGAGTTTGTTCATTTCCTTATCTTAGTGTTTATTGACTGTATGTAGCTAGTTGTGTTGGCGTTATTTCATATTTTCCTCATCTTCGTGTTTATATATCTCACTTTCGTGTATGTTCATTTCCTTGTCTTTATGTTTGTTTTGGGTTTAGCTTGTAGTGTAGGTCTTATTTCATATTTTACCTCATCGTCGTGATTACTTAGCCATGTTGAGATGTAGTTTTTATTATTTTTTTATGTCTCGGAGGTATTTTTATTTCCTTTTCGAAGAGAATTACGTAATTCGGTAAAATAATTTTATCTTGGTAAGTTAAGTACCTTTGATTCAAGTAGGTTAATTTTTCTGCTATCCAGATTATGGAGAAGAATGAAGAAAACACAATAATGAACAACAAAAGAATATTTTTTAATTTACATAATTTATTTTTTTTAAAGATGAAAAAAACCTGTGTAAGGCATTCCCATGGACAAAACAAATGTATTAATAAATAAAGTTTGAAACTTCGCAGCACTTCCAGAATGAGGTTGGTGCCTCTTCGCCAACGGTGATGAATGAGGGTTCAAAAAGTTACCCGAAATGTTGCTTAATATTCCGAGGATAATCTGTTTAGTCCGGCAACTTTGCGGACACGTCAATAAGACACGAGAATTTTGTGTTGTATTTACTTCAATAACAAGAACAATATAATGTGTATATAATATGCAAGTCGTTTGCAGGCAGCTCGTACGTTAAATATAAAAGTAAGATTACTGTACCATATAAAAATATTTCTAGGAAAATTAAATTAAAGAAACAAACAATTTTTTTTAATTAATAAGTTAGAATGTTGTGATGAATTGCATTAACCAACAGTGAAAATAAGAAAATATTGTAGCTTCCCACTTTAATTCAAAAAGAAAATACCAATTAATTATAAAACAGATACACCTGCGACATCTACCGGTTCAAAGTAAATTGAATTCTTGTTGACGATAGGGATCTACAATTAAGTAGATTGAGATGAGTATTGATGAAAAGAACACAGAGGGTGCTAGAAATCATCATTAATCAGCGTAATAATAAATAGTTGAAATCAACAGCCAATCAGGTCTAAGCAGAAAGCTATAAATAACTAATGAAACCAATCACAGAATGGAAGGCGTAGCCAGATTTTGAACAAAGAAATGGACTTTGAACCAAGCAATTAATCAGAGATTTATGAGAAAGAATATCGTCACCGACCGAAAGATCAATACACTATAATGTAAACAGGGTCTCACGCCCGGTGCATTAGATACAATGACCCCAGATTTAAGATAAACAATCAGTGCAATGAAGGTGTTGGCAACCGCCGTTAACGAACAAATTAATCCATATTATGTTGGAAAAACTAGGCAAGAAAATAGCTAGAGATTTATGATAAGAGGAAAATTAAAGAAAAGACGTGTAAAACGTAAGAAAAGTTACTGTAGGGTTATTCAGTCGTATAACGAGTACATAGAGGGTCAGGGAAACCAGATTAAAAGGAAAGCGTACATTTTACATTTAAAAGGAAGAAAAACGCTGGAAATTTGGAATGTCACTTTTGTCACGTCAGAAAAAAACGATTTGAAAAGGAAATCTAATGGAAAAACTGGACGTTTAAACGGAAGTGTTTATTGAACAATATAAGATTTCGACTTAATTTTGCGTTTTCAGACGAGTTTAAATAGATATCGTTATATATTTGGAATAGGGAGGTCATACTGGTTACATTGCGTTAGGTAAATCAAACAAAAAGGAATTGTTTTCCGTCAATTGTTTGACGAAAGTACTATGGAAGATAGGAAAGTTTGATGATAGACGTAAACATTATTTGAGTTGACGACCCCACACGTGATTTTGTTATTAAAACAATCAGAAAACGAACATGGTTATAGGCGATTAAAACCATTTTAATGGCTTTTTGGACGATAAAAATTATCATTGGGCATAGGGACTGTTTATTCAAACTAAAAACGATTAGATTTTATTATCCTCGAATAAACGCTGAGTTATCGGTCGGTACGTCCAAGTCCAGACATAAACAGATGTCAAATTTTAAATTAATGTAGATTCAGGGGAGAAAGGGACGGAATTTGGGGGAAGATCCATATGAAGTAATAAAAATTGACATATATTTAAGGACCGAAGTGGAAGTTTCTCCTATGAAAAATGTGAAAAATAACATAAAAAGTAGTAGTATATAGAAAATGAAATTTTTTAAGAGGTGACATACATCGGAGGCAAAACGGGGGGTAGTAGAAAAGAAAATAAAAACAATTAAAAGATGATTCCGTAAGGAAAACTCATGGAAATTCAGAAGTATCGATGAAAACAATAAATTTGGCTTGGAATGTAACTAATCATATAGATGTGGATAATAACATAAGGATAAAAGAGGAAATTCGTAGGAAGAGTGTTGTGAATACAAGAAAATTCTAGGGGAAAGGGGAAAATTCAGATATACTACGTAAATAGAGAAAATACGGGTTTAATGGAAAAAATTCATACAAGTAGCAGTGAGATAGAGTGGAAATTATAAAAATTGCAACTCGAAATTGCATAGTAAACATTTCGATATGGAGATAATCATGATTTGTGATAGGTACGGAAAAATCGAGACGTAAATATAGTTATCGAAGACGGACCTTTTACGAATTGAGAAAAAAAATAACAAAAAAATTATGAAATTTGAGCTAATTTTGTATGACCAACAGACAAAAGGAATGAGGGGCATTTTGACGTAATATCGCCGGTCCGATCCTGGAAAAATGTTTAAACGAGATAGGGCATGAACAAAGTCATGAAAGGTGGACCTAACGACAGTTAAACAAAAATGACAGAATCGATATACCTATGAAATCTCGAGTTGTTAGAGATTAAATTCGTGGATCAAAGATAGCTTAGATAGGCCATTCTAATCCTGAAAGGGGTTTAAAAGACAGGACTTAGTGATTTTTAGGGAGTCATCGGGGGTTTTTGAAAAGCGGAAGTTTGTGAGACGTGACGTGACGTTTAAAGCGGTTATTAATTGAAAAATTGTCTAAGTGTTAAAAAAAATTTTTATGACTCTGAAATAATTGGAGTCAAGTCAATAGAAGTGATTTCGGACTTAGTATAATCTAGTGTTAGATAAAATGCATTTTAACAGAAAGTTCTAAGTGTCTAAAGTTTGGTATTAAATTTAGTGTAAGAAATTAGTACCATTAATAATAATTAATTAGATTCAGTGAGGTGATTAAATCATAAATTTAAATTGTGAAAAGTTAAAAAGTGCTGCAATAAATACAATTTGTGTAGTGAAAAGTTCGGATTTTACAATCATTAAATATAAACATTTTGAGACTTAGGGAAATTGTGAAAAACAAAAATCAGTGAAATAAATAAATAAAGTTATGTGATAATTGATGTAATGCAAATAAGTGATAATTAATTATATGTGTCCAGTTTAAACGGCGAGAGTTATAGCAAATATCAAATATTTAAATTAATTATTTTTTTTAAACAGTGCAAATTGAAAAGAGATAATAAATAAATAAAGTGCAAATCGAACATAATAATTTATCACAGGATTAATCTAGTATTAGATAAAATAATAATAATAAATATGGACTTTAGAATAAATAATACAAATTATTAAGTTGTTGTTAAATGAGATTGTGATAACTTAATAATAATAACTATTTCGGAAAGCTTAAATAAATAGTAAAACGTTATCTTACTACAAAATAAATAAAAAGGGTTCGGTGACAAACAAAAATAAAAATAATAAATTTCTTATTTCGTAAATAATCGTGAAGTGGATGTTGCTTAAAATTTATAATTTAAACGGAATACATTTTGATTGATAAAGATTAATCATCAATTAATTCAGTTTAGAGTCAACGCAATAGTGAAATAATGAATAAAGATGATTAATCTAGGATTAGTTAGACAATAGCTGAATTAGAGAGAAAAAAATATAAAAGGTTTGTCGTGTTGAACCCGACAGGAGTGGACCTTTTGGGGTAAGTCCTTACAAAGTATAAAAATTTCTAGAGACATGAACGAGGCAGAGGGCAGCTGATCGTCGGTATAAAATTTTATATTATTATAACAAAATATTATTTGCTTAATATGTGATATGTACCTATATTAAAATATTATATATATAAAATAGATATATTTATATATATATGTATATATATATATTCCAAGAAAGTTTAATCAAAAAGAAAAACACTTATATTAAAAGTAAAGGTTTCGATTTCGAATGCCTATCTTTGCATTTATCCGTAACTATTTAAAATAGTTATGTGTTTGACAAATTTCCAAGTCAAAGTTTTGTATTTATGTAGTATATATACTATTTATTATAACTTCAGCTAATATAAAATGATCAAAAAAAAAAAGAGTTATGAAATTAGAATTTACCTCAACTATAATAAAATTATATATATATATCTGTGTATTTATGTATCGAGACATAAATATGTAAATTATAACTATATTTATTTGGGATCAGGTTAAGGGCAATTGCAAAAAAAAAAAGAAATTACCATTATTGAATTCGGAATGTTTTAAAGGTAAACAAATGTCACGCGTTCTTGGATCTAGGTCACGAGGCCAGTGGGAATGTTGACATAACTAAAATTGTTTATAAAACAACTCGGTCAGTAGGGCACTGTGTTGAATGCTTTAGGAAGATGTCAATCTTAGGATAGGGCAACACCATAACGTTGCGCAATTATATATATAAAAAAAAGGGGTTAAACACAATCTTTAATTTGAACTTGAAGAGATATTTAGGATTGAACAACTTGAAGGTAATTAGATTTATTATAGGCTAGTCAAATAAAAGATTATTGAAGAGTATCATTGAACATTTGAGAAAAATTTTATGGATTAACTACTCTCCTAGGTAGCTAATAGGTACATCAAACATTTGAAAAATCACGGGATAGTCAAATAAAAGAACTTGAAGAGTATCATTGAACATTTGAGAAAAATTTTATGGATTAACTACTCTCCTAGGTAGCTAATAGGTACATCAAACATTTGAAACATCACGGGATAGTCAAATAAAAGAACTTGAAGAGTATCATTGAACATTTGAGAAAAATTTTATGGATTAACTACTCTCCTAGGTAGCTAATAGGTACATCAAACATTTGAAAAATCACGGGATAGTCAAATAAAAGAACTTGAAGAGTATCATTGAACATTTGAGAAAAATTTTATGGATTAACTACTCTCCTAGGTAGCTAATAGGTACATCAAACATTTGAAAATCACGGGATAGTCAGATAAAAGATTATTGAAGGACTACATGAAAAATTCGGGGAAAATTTATGAAATAATTGCTCTTACAGGTATAAATAATTTACATGAAGCAGTTGAAAAATCACGGGAGAGTAAAAATTTTACCAAAGGTTGAACCTTGGGGGAGGAAGAAAGAATTATCACAATGTGTGCGTAAGGTAGGTAGAGACGTTAACATTACCAGTCATTATTTATTATGTATGTCAGAGAATTTTATTACGCCAAATGTATTGTGGTATGCATCACGTTGGGTCATCATTTCATTGGGTGAGGTTTGTCTGGGTCTTGGCGGCGGATGCGTCTACCCACCAGCTGCATGCCAGACAGGATTGGGAGAGAAGGATGAGGGAGTCCCTTTGACTTCTCCAGCCATACTGTCTCTGAATATCGCCTTACACGGCAGTGAAAGGGATGGATAAACTGACCCCCAGATTCCTACTCACCTTTTTACTTTCCAGAACTTCCTCACCTGCCTTTACTAAAAGACCCCCTCACAGCATCCCCAAAGACGACATTAACCCAGAGGGGAATTATTTTCCTCGGGGCCTCATGTGAAGAGCTAATGATTTTTGAAGTGAAACTTTCTTAGACCTTAGAGTGATTTGAAATTTGGATGAAACGGTAATGATGTACTACGGCACCTGCGAAGCATCAAATTGCGCTCAAGGCTCCTATTGGTTGAGATATAAAACTGAAACTCATTGTCATCGGAACATAATGCGTAAATACGCGCCTCGCTGAGTGCGTCCCATAGCGCAGCGGTATAGTGCGTCGCAAATCTCAGCGGCCAGAGAAATCCAGCGGACGGAGTTTCGAATACTACGAAATCCAAGATAAATTACATTTATGTTTTTGTAAATCAATATCCAGTCTTCAAACCACTTTTTATTTATTTATAACAGCAACAAACAGTACATAAGATACTTGGTTAAAAAAAATTACAAAGCAAAGTAAAGCAAGGCGAAGCGAGGCAAAGCGAGGCGAAGCGAGGTGAAGCGAGGTGAAGCGAGGTGAAGTGAGGTGAAGTGAGGTAAAGTAAGGTAAAGTAAGGCAAAGTAAAGTAAAGTATGGTAAAAAAAATATGAATTAAAAAAGACAAAAAAATACTCATTTCTGAGCCTCCATGAGGCGGCATTACATCGTGTAAAAAAACCTGCAAGCACCTGTATAAAATAGAGAACAAAAAAATACACTAAATCTCAAATCAATTGGCAAGTACCAGCAAAAAATGTTAATGGCATTCGGTCTGACCATAAACCACACATTGCTTCCGTGTCTCTTAGCCAACCACTCAGTGAAGCCTCAAAGAATGTTAACTGAATATTTGGGGTAAAATACCCGAAGACTAAAAGAAAATTCAGCGTTGAGTATTTAGAGGCAGGACAAAGGATAGTCAAGGTCGCCTTGATCAAGCCTCAAGCCAGCACATGTCATTGGGGGAGGCACTATTATTTAGTAGTAGTACACTGATTAGCTGGCATTTATATAGGCGAGCGTCTTGGTGGAGCCACCCCGACAGTTCTAGAAGCTGCGAATGGCCGTCGCGCTTTTGCCGTACAACTCGAAGTTTCCAGGTTGCGCTCGCTATGTGTGGCTCGTAGCATGTCCCTACATATGCATTGACTAGAGGACGGTCCAACTGCTCAGCTCTTAGTCGGCGGGACTGCCGGACGATTAAAACCCAGCTGTTTTTTTTTTATTATTCATCTTTATTAGTTTTGAGTTACAATTTGTTTTATTCTATGCCTGTCTCACTAGGAGAGCCTGTGTTGAGAGCAGGCGCTTAGCATGAGCAGTTTATAATAATAACACATACAAAGTAAAAATAATAACACAATATTACAAGTAACAGTTAATCATCAACGTAAATTTGAAAAAATAAATACTTATAAGTTAGTTTTGATATAATCTTTGATGTTGGATCTATTTTGGCTGGTAATCCAGGACTTGGTGTCAGATTTATATTTAAGATACATTGTGTGTTGTCTAATTGCCAGAGGAAGTGTATTATATAGTTTTGTTGCAAAGTATCTAAAATTTCTTTGGCCAAAGGTTGTTTTAGCAAAAGGGATAAGTAGATGGATAGCTTTGGACTAGCTTCATACTCGGATCACCATCTCTCCAAATACAAACTCCCTCTTCGAACTAAAAACCTTTCTTCTCTTCCAGAAAACACCAGCGGCTGACATGAGAAGTGATTCACGTTTTATATATAACTATCTGGTTCCCGGCATGCGTTGCAACGCCATATTCAAAGAAATAAATTGTTCCCCTTCCACCTTCCTACCTCTCCCGCCCCCCCGTCCCGCTAACCCCCCTCCGGCGTTCCATATATTCAGTCCCATTACATTCAGTTTTCAAATAGCTCGCGTGATAATTTTTTATTTAAATTTTCATTTTTCATATATTACAAATATTCATTTTTGCATATTTTATGAACGATCAATCAAACTTGGTACCTAAAATAGGTATCTATTTTCTATATAAAATATCTATAATTTAAAAAATCCATAGACAATTCTCAACAATAAAAAAACATTTGCTTGCTTAATTTGATTTCATCAAACGCGCGAACTGTCAAACGTGCCAAGTTAAAAAATCGTAAAGTTTTCTGACAATTATCCAATTTTCTGAGCAATTTTCTTAATTTTTCGTTCCGTAAAAACCTTCTATAATGTTTTAGAAAACCTTTAAAAAAAAGTTCAGAATGTAATGCACGGACTTTGTGGTCTAGAGTCATTTGAAAAGTACCTTCCTTTATATATGTACATAAATTAGAGTCTTGACGGTGAAGGAGGAAACCATACGTTTCCTTAGAACGCCGTGGAAAAGTTGTGGGCAATTTCAAATGACTAGAGAATAAAGAACGCAATACTAGGGGCCGTCTGTTTCAACGCTCGCTAAAGTAAAAGTAAAACAAATGCCGTTACTATAGTTTAATTTCACCAAAATGCGTTTTTCAATCAATTTGACTGCTTGTTTTATGTTACTTTTAACTTTTGTATTTACTTTCCGAAAACCGATAGTTACTCTAGAGTTACTCCGCCATATTGGCATATTTGACAGTTCTGGTCGATGTAAAGTACGGAAATGGGTGCTTCAACATTGATTACTAATATACTAATCAGTATCTAATCATGATAAATATTGTAGAAGAGTATGATAATGACGATGAATTCCTCATCCAATATATCTTGCAGCGAAAACCAAAACATTTCGTTCCCGCGTCAATAATATGGTTATCTGGGATGATTTCGAATTGTTTTTGGCGCGGCACAGCATGTCGAAAAAATCTTGCTGTTGAACATAATCAATTCTGATATCGACATATTTAGCGTTGCCTTTTAGAGACAATCTATATTAAATGGATGTATCGCAAATTTTACAAGATCTTCAAATCAAATCAAACATTACAAAAATATAACATGAGTAGTAGGTTAGAATCGTTTCGTATATCGACACTAGCGAGTGAAGCTGCATTTAAAAGACTCTATTAATGCTAGTGTAGTTTGTACACGTACACCTACTACTTACGTTTTATGTAATACTCTTACAAACGGATTTTCAAAAAGCTACAAAATGTATGTTTTTCTAATGTTTTCGATACCATAAAAAACATCTCGTAAAATATGTGACACTTCAAATTCAAGGAGATATCACAACCACTGGAAAGTAAATTACATTCATATTGTATATTATATGTTTTATAATAATTATGTAGGTCGTCATTTATTTGTAAATATTCATACAAATACTTTTATCGGAACAAAGCCGTCAGATGTCAGATCTTACGACGCGAAACAAAATACAACCGGATATTTTGACAGTTTTTTCTGATTTAGTATATGGTATTGCCGCATCAAAAAATATTTCGATGCGTTTTTTGACATAATTCTGAGGAATATTCTGCTTTTTAGACTGGCCACACTGACAACTATTACTTTGGCGAAAATACACTTGAAACAGCGCGCGGTCCTATTTAACGTCCTCGTTACTTTAACTGACAGTTAAAATTTAACTTTAGGACACGATTTAACTTTCTGTTGAAACAGACGGCCCTATAAGTGCTTTCCGTATAAATTATAACTTCGGTAAAAACAGACTCGCACAGTCAGTGGAACATTTTACTAAATGGTCTAGAACCAAAACAAAATATGGTAGTTTTTGGTTCTAGACCATTTAGCATGAGGCCTATCTACGCTCGCCTGAAAGCGTATATCACCATCCCATTTTAATTTCATAATTATGGTCGGACACAGTTTTGTATGGAAATATATTAATTGGCCTATAATTGGATCAAATACGCCTACAAGTTATTGAAGTGAAAACATCTGTGGCACCGCTGTGATTTGAAACTAAATGAAACGACAAAGCGACACTAAAAAGAAACACACACATTCATCTATTGAATTTAGCCTGCGAGAGGATGAGATACAATAATCGATCTCCCCTTTATGCGGTGCTTCGTAATAATTTGCCTCTTCTTTGTGCGGTGCTTCGTGGCCTCCCCACTCTTATCTACTTTAATTTTCTAATAGTTTAACTTCTACCGCGTGTATACTGCATACTTGTATTTTTTTTAAATTCTATTGTGTTAACTAATATTACATACGACTTTTAAGTCTAATGTTGCTAGATTACACCCCTACACTTAATTTATTCGTGGGTAAGTGCCGTTTTCAGGCACCCTTACTTGAATATGCGAATTTAGTATGTACCTGTATTGCTTAATATTAGGTAAAATATTAATTGCCTACTGGAACGTTAGCAAATTGTTTGCTTAAATTCCGAATATGGTTAAATCCGGTAAGCGATTTTGTCCAATATCTTAAAATAATTGGATAACGCTTTTTGCAAAAGTTGAAATTTTATCATTGAAAATAAGGTAAGACTAATAATCTAAACGAAAATATGAAAGAGAACAAGATACAGAAAAATAAAAAGAAAACGGTCGCACACAGAAGCTCTCGTCTTACCGGGACAGACTTCTCGCCTTACCAATTGCCGCCTCTTATTTGAACGTCATATTTTTCAATCTCATATTTCAAATATTATTATCTTCGGCTAATTTTTTTTCGCATTTTATTGGCAGCTACCTTTTTCAATCAGAGGTTGCAGTGGCCGAATTGGTAAGGCGTTTGTCCCGATAAGACGAGATGTTCTAGGTTCGAGTCCCAGTTGCGGTCGTTATCTTTTTATTTTTTCTTCTCATGTTCTCCTTTATATTTCCGTTTAGATTATTAGTGTTTTCTTCTTCTTCAATAATATATTACATTAACGGAATAACCTTCAAAAATTATAAAAAGAAAGTGGTCCTAATAAAAAAAGATGATTTAACCTTTAACTGCTGACGTGATTTTTTTACGTATTCTCTGACGTGAGACCTGGGACCTAGGCGGCCCGTTACTTTAAATGTTTATATATTAGAGATCCATGAAAATTTTGGTGTCCAAATTATTATTTATTGAACCATTTAAATATATTTAAATAAAATAAAATACTTTTGTAGTGTTAAGTAACTTATATTTGATATTTTTTGGCAAAAATCACTTGAGACCAGAAATCAGTCTGTATTATCTATTAAACTAAAGAAAAACAATAAACTAACTTTTATAATAATATTTTAATAGTGTCTCGAGTACACTGTATACATAAAACTTTAATAAAGTTGTTAATGTTTATTTTTAAATTTTTACATTATTAAAAATAAATATTTGAGTTTATTTTTACGAAATATTTAATAAATGATACGTTTTAAGATTTTCACGGCCAAAAGAATTTTCGTTATTTGTTTTTGGGGTGTTATGCCGTGTTGCGCTACGTCCTTCTTTAGCCAACGTTTCGGAAATCGTTGCAGTGCCCATCATCAGGGTGACACATCTACCGGATCTGCCAGATCTGCCATGATGATGGACACTGCAACGATGTCCGAAACGTTGGCTAAAGAAGGAGGTAGTGCAACACGGCATAACACCCCAAAAACAAATAACGAAAATGTTTAATAAGTGTTTATGTAAAATAAACATAAACAACTATACATAATAGTAAACTATACATATAAAACTTTAATAAAGTTGATTATGTTTATTTTTATATAGTAAAAATCAACTTCAAAAAGTTACGTAAGTACTGACGATGAGAGGTCCGCAAAAAATATTAAATCGAATGTACTTACAGAAATTTCACTTTAAATTAAAATTTTAAAGCTTACGGCTCTGCGTCACTAAATTCGAAGCTACTGGAAGCGGCGTATGCGTCACACGCGGGGGAGGGGAGTATTTCGATATTTTTATTATTGCTGGGCCTGAGCGGCCCCACGTTTGCAGTTAAAGGTTAAATCGAAAATACGACTTTTTTTGTCTCTCAGCTTCATCGTAAAACGCCTCGAACACCAAAACCATGATAATCAAATTCTAAATTTATTTTCATCACTCACTTTGAAATAGCAACAGGAGTATGACTTCGTAAATCTGTTGGGTAGATTAATGGGATTCAAAGTGTCATTATTATTTGTTTTGATAAATTCTTCCAACTATTCTGGACTCCAAATTAAATTTAATAAATTCGGTTGACAGTGACACTAGAGGACTTGACAAGGGTAGCAGCCTTTATTTTTGCCAACCCGCGATTGTATGTGGGTTTCTATGAAAGTCATACCAATGAATACTTTAGGGGATGGTATTTCAACCATTATGGGATTGAAGAAGATTAAATTACCTTTGTGCATGAATTAAAAATGAAATGAAAGGGTTTTGTGGAAGATTTGTGAACTTGCGGAAATTGAATATCACATTTCCACAGTTCTAACACGTGGATGATTTTTGGTTGTAATACGGGCATGTGCCTAGTGTGGAAGTATATGAATAAAGAGAAAAAAACATAAGAATACAACGAAATTTTAAATAGCTTAGCTTGCCATTTCACCCAAAATACGTTTTTATCCAATATATTTACCTTTATTCTACTTCTCTACTATTATAAATTAAAGTCCTCCGCCGCGTCTGTCCATCTGTTCGCGATAAACTCAAAAATACTGAACACATTTTCATGCGGTTTTCACCAATAGATAGATAGAGTGATTCGTGAAGAAGGCTTAGGTTTTTTTTTACGTTGGCTCCGCACAGGAGGTACCGAGGAAAACAATTTCCCTGGGGACCTATGTCATCTTTGAGGATGCTGTGTGAAGGGTTTTTACGGGAAAGGAAGGAGAAGAAGATATGGGAAGGAAAAAGGTATGAGGGGTGGGTAGGAATCTGGGGGTCAGTGTGGCCAGGAGTGACGGACGTATGAATCTAATCCTCACATTGCGGTGCAAGGTGAAGGGTCCGGAGAATCCGACTGGAGAGGTCAAAAAGCCTCCCTCAATCAGTCTCCTCCGATCCAGCCCGCCACGCAGTGGTTGGGCAAACGTATCCGCCACCAAGACCTAGACAAACCTCATCCCATGAACCCGGACATCCCTGCTAAGTCACCAAATGTAACGAACCACTTGGGTTGACCTGTGGCAGAGGTGTTGGTTGTCCAATAAATGGTTCCCGGGGCGGCGGTACCCATACCCGCCTCCCAAGTTGTATATAATTTATACAATTTGGGGGGCGGGTCTCCCAAATGGTATATAATTTGTCGAGGTTTTGTGTTAATTGGTTGAAATATATAATTAAAGGAGAATGTATGTATGTGTGGACGAGCGGGCTAGTAAGCGGGTGGTGTGGATTTGATTTGTATGCAAATTAATAGATGGCGTTGGTTTTAACCATCCAGTAGATGGCGTTGTATTTCGTTAATAAAAAATGGAATTTATTAATCTGTTTAACCGTTTTGTTGGGAAATTGATGCAGAATATTTAAAAAATGCCCGACTTCTTTAAAATGCATTATTTCACGATTCCGTTAATTATCTAAGTACGGAAAAATGGAGATCCTCAAAACCAGATGGAATTTGGTAATACAAGTGCAGAAAGTTTCGTTGAACCTAACTTTCAAACTTTGAAAACCAGCTGGTTTGACTGTTGAGAGTGTTGAGTGTTGAATGTTTACCAAGATGCGCAAGCCCAATGGTTTTGATAATCCTCAATCAAAAAGTTGGTAGGTAATCCATTAGAACAGTGTTTTTCAACCTGTGGTAATGAAAAATAAAATAAAAAATTCTTAAAAATGCATTTTATGGGTAGTAATTTTAATTTATAAACGACTATTTTTTATTCCGCCGTAAATAGATAATTTGTATTTTTTTATAAAATATTAATTTTTAATTTATATTTCATCATATTTATATGATAAATATAATAAAATAATTGTTTTATATTTTTACATTTACTCACAAATAATTGCCCAAATCGCCTCTAAAATCCAGAAACTATATCTTATAATTTAAACCAAAAATAAATAAAGTATCTCCTGACATCCTGACTACATATTTAATATACCTTTTGATAACATAAATAATTTTTCAGTTTGGTTGGGTATTTTGATTTGTTTGAAACGGGCAGAAATGGACCGCGCATACGTTCCCCTTAATGGTTATCACCTTTTTTTAATGTTTTCCCAATTTCTGTAATAAAATAATACTTTATAAGTAATATTTTTTTAAAATATTAAATAATTATGTGATATAACGAATAATTACAAATTTATAGTTATATTCATTAGAATATCTAGTTAAGTTTGAAAGATTCTATCATTAAAAAATAAAAATTGAAAAATTTCCGCGTGGTATTTTAGTGGGTACTTTAAAAAGGTACTTTGAGTAGGTACTGGGAATTATTTTTAATTATTCAATTATTTTCCTAAAAATCAAATATCGAAGACAAATGATATGCGTGTTTATTTTTCATCATAAGTCATTTCTAAATAACTGTTTTTTTCTGAAATTTTAATTCCAAACTCTTCTTGCTAAAATACATCGATATGGATAATCTAGAGATTTTTTGTTTCTTCAATCAAAATTTTAATTTAATTAAACCAATTAGTGTGATAATTTTATCTCTCCAATAATCGCAAATTGACTTTGGGACGTTACTTGAACTAAATTAAATCAAATCTATATACATATTTTTTTTTTTTTTTTTTTTTTTTTTTTTAATTTATTATTTTTTAGCATATAAAATATAATGTACATTTAGATGATGTATTAATTTGCTTACATGTTCATATTCAAATATGTTAATACCACTCTTCCATGGAAGCGTTAGTTTGTGTCTGGAAGAGTAGTGTACATTTTTTAATGCTATATTTAAGTTCTTAAATTACAATGTGAATGTAAAAAACAATAAGTTGTAAGTTCGGTGATATGTGATTATAAGTATTTATCTACTATCAAAACAATTTTACTGTTTGGATAATGTGTCCAGAATTATTGTAATTAGTTGCTAAAAACAATACAAAATTTAACTTATTTGAAGAATGGAGTATCACTTGGAAACTGAGTTATAAGTAGATTAGATTAGTCGGAAACTGTTTTTTTTTTTTTTTTTTTTGAGATTATCTTTAAAATATTTTTTTACAGTGTTTATTAATTGGATTTTATCATTTATTTTTCTAATTTCATCCGGTAATCGGTTGAAAATAAGTCTTCCTTGATAAGTATAATAATTTTGTGCAAAGGAAGTGTTTAATTTTGGGCATGAAAAAATATATTTATGTCTAGTACGGTTTTCAGTTATAAATTGATATTTTTCTTTTTCTTTTATAATTTGAATCAATGCATTTCTATTGTATAGATCTTTGAAAGATGGTACTTGGAATTCCTTAAATAATTGATCCGTTGGGTAGTCAGAAGGTTTTTTTAATATGATTTTAATTATTAGCCTCTGCACAACTTCAATTGGGGAAAGATTAGTTTTGTATGCGGATCCCCAGCTAATGATAGCATATTGTAAAGTTGATTGAACCAAAGCGTAATATATTAGATATAAGTTTTTTACAGATAAAAAATTTCTGATTCTTAAAAATATATAAATCAATTTTCTAATTTTTTTTACAACTTGACAAATTTGTTCCTTCCATTTCAAATTTTTATCGATAATGACTCCTAAATATTTGATTGTGTTTGTTGTTTTTAATATTGTGCAGTTTTGGATAAATAATTTTTACTATGTGTTTTGGAATTATCATGGATGATGATATCAATGTTTTTAGGGGTATCATTTTTGTGTATTGCAAATGGAATTACAAATGTTTTATCACCATTTAGTGATAGTAAATTTACGTCGAAGAAATTCTTTAAAATATTTATGTCTTCGGTGGCTTTAAATGTTACTTTTTCCCAAGTTTTATCGCTAATTATTAGTACCGTATCATCGGCGTATGAAGTAATTTGGCCATGTAGTGGTTGAAAAAAAATGTCATTAACATATATGGTGAAAAGGATTGGTCCGATTACTGTACCTTGAGGGATTCCAAAGTCTGATATTTCTTTATCGCTATTAATCTGATTTATTTTTACGACTTGCGGTCGATTTTTTAGGTAGTTCGAAATCCATTTAATTGCATTGTCTTTTATACCTATATTGTTTAGTTTTTTTAGTAGAATCTCATGGGATATACTATCAAAAGCTTTTCTGAGATCAATAAATAAACCGGCACATTTTTCACCTTTATCCAATGATTCATTGATGTATGAGGTTACATTAGCAATAGCATCTTGTGTGCTGAGTGACTTTATAAAACCAAATTGGTTTTTTTGAAGAATTTTATTACTTTCTAGGAAACCGACCAATTGGTTTTTCACAATTTTTTCAAAAATCTTTCCAATGTTTGAGATTAGACAAATTGGGCGATAGTTAGTTACTTGTTGAGGATCTCCAGATTTATAAATAGGTGAAATAATTGTATTTTTATAGTTTGTCGGAAATAATAATATGAAAAGGAATACCTATGCGTTCTCGTGGTGACATAAAAAAAACATTATTGTTTTTGACTAGCTGTGTAGCAGTCATTGGAGTTATCAAAATGTTAGAAAAGTAAGTTTATAAGTTAGATCGACAAATAAACTTCAAACGTAGTTTCTTTGATATCAGAGCAACACATTTTTGTTTTTTTTTTTATTTTTTTTTTTATTGAAAGAACAGATATACATATTAAAATCAACAAACAAGTCCTGCTAAGCCAATTCAATTGGCTTGTCAACAGGTGCTTATATTTTAGTTACATATAGATTATTTACATTTAAAATTTACATCTTATATCTACAGATTCAACATACATATCAATATACATATCAATTATCAATACAAATATTTTTTTCCGATAGCCAATTTTTCACCATATATTCAACCTTATTCATAGAATTACATTGCTTTATAGTGTCAGGTAATAAATTAAATATCTTCGGTATGATGTATTCAAACGTTCTCTGTCCGTACTTATTGTTAAATTTCGGAACTATTAACCTGTCGTTGCGCGTGAATCTAGTGCTGTATTTATGTTCTAATTTCTCTTTATGCTGCGGGGTAAATATATGCTGAATTATAATTTTGTGCCATAGTATTGCTTTCACTGGTAAAATGTTGGCATTCTGAAACAGCAACGGTGTATCATGTCTCTATTTGAAAATATTAGGGACGACTAATAATTTTACAATTGCGTATTGTACAACTTGTACTTGTTTCAGATTGGTTAATAATAATAATAATAATTGGATAATTTATAAAGCGCCGTTTTTGTGAAAAATCACCTCAAGGGCGCTGTACAATTTATTAGGAATGCTTAGGTTCTAACTGATTTTACTATTTACAAATGGATACAGAAACATACTTACCTGGCAGGTCACTTCCGATAAACACACTTTAATTATAAGTTTATGCTTGGAGAAGATACGGCTTTGGACGCGGAGGACATTACAGTTAACACACTGGACATTGCGTGATTTTACATTATTTGCTACCCTCATCGCTGTTAGTACCTATTACATTTGTGAATAGATTAGTGGCAAAAGGCAAAAGTAGAGGTATTTATTTTTAAATACTGGAGAATTTAGGACTATTGGAGATTAGTGGCAAAAGTATAGTTGATATTTATTTTAAAATACTGGAGAATTTCGGAATCTTTAGGGCTGGAGAATGTTCATGAAATGACCTTCACAAACGCTTACATTTTTTTTATTTTATTTATTTATTTTTTTCTACGTTTTTACAGGTTAGTTATTTACGGTGTCGCGGGCATTGAAAGTGAAGGTGAAAGATTTTGAGTTTATGGATACGACTGTCTGAAAAGGTGAGTTTTAAGTCTAGCTCTAAATTCCGCCGCGTCTGTGATCATTCTTAAGTCATGTGGCAGTCCGTTCCAGGCTTTAGGTCCTGACACTCCGAAAGCGCGCTCACCGAACTTAGTATCTGGTGTGCGCTTTGGTTCCTTTAACCTTCCGATAGCTGATGACGCTGCTGACCTCAGGGTTGACTGTCGATGATTGGAAATTTCTGGAATACACAATTCCGATAAGTAAGCCGGAGCCATTCCGTTAAGGGACTTAAATACCATCCAGCAGAGCTTAAACTGGATCCTTTCAGGACATTTAAGCCAGTGTAGATTTTTGAGATGCTCTGAAATATGGGAATATTTTGATACGCCGGTGATAAGTCTTGCCGCAGCGTTGAAAACGGATTGTAATTTGTTAATTTGATATTTTGGAAGACTTGCATATATTCCGTTGCAATAATCTAAACGTGAAACCACATACGAATTGACTAGTAATTTAGTCGCCTCTGTTGGCAGGTTTCTCCTTACTGCTTTAATTTGCCTTAATTGAAAAAATCCCGTGCTTACGGTTCTGTTCACTTGGGTTTTAAGGGAAAAATCAGCGTCCAGATTGACACCCAGTAGTTTTATACAAGTCTTTGGAGTGATGTCGCTTCCTGAAATGGTTATTGGGGAGTTATCAATGTTATGCTGACGTCTGCTTGTGGCGGTCCACAGAAACTCAGTCTTTGACGGATTTAGTTTTAATCTATTTGAGGTCATCCAGCGGTTAATTGCTTCTAGACACTCAATTATGCGAGTTTTTAGACTGTCTACTTCCTCTGGTATTATAGAAGTATTTCCCCATATTGTTAATCCATATCTTATAATAGATTCTGCCAGTGACATATAAATTATTTTAAGTGTTTCAATTGAAAGAAAAATTTTTAATGTGTACATTCTGCCAGCAATTGATGTGAGTCTTTTACAGGTTTTTTTAATATGTTTGTCCCATTTAAAAAAACAATCTACTGTAACACCAAGATACACGTATTCCGTAACTAATTCTAAGCTATCACATTTACAATTAGTTGGAATATTTTTATGGATGCAATTAAAATCGTGAGAAATAATATTAGGATTAAATAGAAATTTGGCATTAGGTTATCTTATATGCATTACTTTGGTTTTTTTAGCATTTATTAATAATCCTGCATCATGTGACCATTTACAAAGTTGATTAAAGTCAATTTGCATGAGTTCAATTGCAATTTTTAGATCTTTATGTGATATGACCAATGCCGTATCATCTGCGAATACAAAATGTTTAACAAAAGAGAAAAGTTTTTTCATTATAGTTACATAAATTATATATAGTGTAGGCCCCAATATGGAACCTTGTGGAACTCCTGCAGATACATTTTTTGTTTTACTAAAAGTATTATTTATTTTGGTACATATTTTTCTATCTCTAAGATAATCTTTAAATAAATTTAACACATTTCCTCTTATTCCAATTTTTTCTAGAGTTTTCAGAAGTTTTTTAGAGTTAATTGTGTCAAAAGCTTTAGAGTTATCGATAAATAAAACAATAACATGTAATTTATTATTTAATTGATTATTTATATAATTGGAAAAATCTTGCAGTAGTTTTTCATTACCATGATTTGTTTTGTCATTACCAATAAAAAAATAGACAAATTGTCTTATGTATATTAATGAATCCCTGTTGCCATTGGTCACGCCAATTGATTATTGATCCTTAACAGATCCTCAAAGGCGTTCAAAGATTCAAATTCCGGTTGAAACCCTGAATTTAAAGTCAACTGACGATAATTAATATCATCAATAATGCTTTCAAACAGAATGTACATTTGATCGATGAATTCGCTCTGAACCATGAATGTTTCATTATTCCTAAAATCTAAATCAGAGACATTAATCAGACAGACTTCAGAACGACTTAACCTATTTCATTTATCTTTTTTTTAAAGTTTTCTAATACTTTGTAGAAAGTTCTTACGGAAAGAAAAATTAAGAAAATTGGATAATTTCTGAAACCTTAAAGACTATTTTGACTTCGCACGTTTAACAGTTTGCGTGTTTGATGAATATGAATTTAGCAAGCCGCTGTTTTTTTTTTTTAACAAAAGAATTGTCTATGAATTTTTTAAATCATAGGTATTTTGAATAGGTACCTATGTTAGGTACCAAATTTGATTGGTTGTTCTTATAATATGCAAAAATGAATATTATTATTTATGAAAAGTGAAATTTTTATAAAAAAATTGTAATAGGTGGCTCGCGAGCTGCTTGAAAGCTGAATGTACTGGGACTGAGTATATGGAACGCAGGAAGGGGGTTTGCGGGACGGGGGAGCGGAAAAGGGGAGAGGGTAGGCGCGAAAGGTGGACGCACAGGAATGGACATGCAGGGAGAAACAATTAATTTTTTTGAATATGGCATTGCAACGCATGCCGGGAGCCAGCTAGTTAATTATATATTTTTGGGATCAAAAAAATTATTATATAAATTGCATAATAAAATAAATTGGTGGATACCAACATCATTAATGTTTTTAAATGTGAAAAAAAGATATTTTCTAGAAAGTGAACGCGTCTTAGGAATTACGTTATATTATTATATGCTTATTATTATTATGTCATTAGTTGAATCATCTATAATAGTACCTATATTTTTCTGGAAGATGAAAACATATAACACTATCCGATAAAGTGGGGTTAAAAATCTAGTTTCGGAAAAAAAGGTTATTTTTTTGGTTTTGATATTATCAATTATTTTTTTCTCAGTTATTATTTGTTAATGTGGGCATCACTGATTGCTTTACACGTAGGCTACAAGTCAAATAATTAGAAAATCTTTTCAAAGTAAAAAGGTGGTCATGAAAAATCTTAAATCAACAGAGGTAAAAAAAATAGCTTACTTAGGGCACATGGGACGCCCATAATGCCCATAACGTACAGAAACCTAATTCACACATAATATTAGAAGAAACGGTTTTTTTGCCTTTGGGTTGAAATTAAAGTAAAAATTGGTCCAAAAATAGACGAAATTGAAGGGTGAGATAGATTGATAGATAGATTGCAAACTTTGACGAACTAATATTAAAAATCTAAATTGGTTTTCGATTTGTGACTCAGCTGCCTTACAAGTTAAAAATAACATTTTCACACATAATTTTACATGTTTAAAAATAAATTTAATGCGTTAGTTCAGAAGCTCTTTGAAAACAGGTACTTTAGAGTGAACATTTCATGATTACTGCTGTGGTTTAAAGAGATCGACCATTCTGTACTGAAATTCCAAGGAAGTCACTATCAAGATATTAAAATCCAAAAACTTCCTCCTT
Source organism: Limnephilus marmoratus (assembly GCA_917880885.1). NCBI lineage: Eukaryota > Metazoa > Arthropoda > Insecta > Trichoptera > Limnephilidae > Limnephilus > Limnephilus marmoratus. The sequence goes on along the minus strand of OU862921.1, from coordinate 16,886,898 downwards.
CTATTTATAAATTTAGAAGTGGGCTTCCGCTTGATATATTTTGTACTCCAGAATATTACTAAAAGCATTCTTCAGACTTATCATGTTTCCAAAGCACCCCCCTTCCCGCCAACCTCATTTTTATCTACATGAAGATGAACACGCGCCCTCTCAAAAATTAAAGTTTTTATGGCAAAACAAAAATGGATATTTTGATAAATTGCAGATATTTTCAGACACTGAAAAACCACTTAAACCGAACACGACAGAAATGCTGAATCTTTAACGAGTAACATTATTTACAATCTTACTTATTTAAAAACACTTACCAACCATTTAACGATGTTTTTGTCACACATTGGATGAAGAATTCTCGTTTTGTTTTTCGAATTGTTATTTTAAAAATATCTGTCGATCTGGCGACGTTGTGTTTATATTCAATTTGAAAGGCGGTTAAAGTACGCCGCCCAGGGAAATATTTACTGGATAACCAACACCTCTCCCATAGGTCAGCCAAAGTGACTTAGCAGGGATGCCCGGGTTCATGAGGTGAGGTTTCTCTGGTACTTAGTGGCGGATGCGTCAGCCCACCACCTGCGTGGCAGGCCAGATCGGGAGAAACAGGCAGAGGTAAACCTTTTGTCTTCTCTAGCTAGGCTCTCTCGGAACCTTGCACTACAGTGGGAGGGATGGAATCATTTGTCCGTCACTCCTGGACACACTGACCACCAGATTCCTATCCATCCATTATACATTTTTCCTTCCTAAAATATCTCTTTCCTTTTCTAGAAGAATCTCGGCTCAGCATCCGCAAATATGACATAAGCGCTGAGGGGAATTATTTTCTTCGGGGACTCCCGTGCTATTGTAGAGCTATTGTAAAAAAAAACATACTGGTTCGGCGGTGGCCAATACTACGCATGCGTCGTGAGCAGTATTGGCCGCCAACATATCTTTGCTGCGGAAAATTTTCTGTCAAGGATGATTATAGCTATTCAGATCATGTTTTTGTTTATAATTTCTATTATAATGTCTAAATAACTATTATACTCATATGATTCAATATATTTACTTTAATCTGTGTTATTTTTCGTCAATTAATCCATTATTAATGTTATATTGTGAATTTAGTTTTATTCATAATCTCAGAAATCGTATCGAAATTGATAAGTGATTTTGGTGTAATTTACATTTGTGTTGTGTACATTCCGCCGACGTCGCCAAATAAAACATGTTCCGATTTTTTTGATAAGGTTACAGAGAACTACAATTTTTAAATTAATAAAAAAATTGTGGTGATTGGCGACTTTAATCTGAACTCAAGTAGCAAAGGCACCCAAATGGATCTCCTATATTTTATGAATCTTTTTCAAATGAATCAGAGTAACTCTATTACAAATGTGACGGGAGGCACGCTGGATATTGTACTCAGTAACTTTAATTTAAAAGTATACAAATCCTTATACTCACTAGTCAAAGAAGACGCTTATCATCCATCGTTATGTATAGAGATTTTGCCGAACAAAAACACAACCAATTGTCAAACACGAAACTTCTTGAATATTACGGATAATAGTGTTAGGCGAGGATGGAACTTCGAACATGGTGATTTTAAGGCTCTTTATTGCCATTTACAATCTCATGATTGGCAGCCTTTGAAGGACATAAATGATGTTAATTTAGCGACAAACCTTTTTTATTCTATAATTTATAAATACTTTGATATGTGTTTCAAAATTAAGCGCACTCCGAGGAATGGTAGGAAATATCCTAAATGGTTTTCTAGTGAGGTTGTTAGCGACATAAAGCTCAAATTCAAACATTACAAAAAATGGAAGAAAACTGGAATGGTAAGTGAACGTGACATGTTTTGTCTACTTAGAACAAAAATAAAACGCAATATTCGATTAGCACATGTGCAATATATTAATTCTGTTGAAAAAAATATCAAATGTGATCCCAAATCTTTCTGGAAATATATCTCGCCCAAAAGAAGTGATGGCGGGTTTGTTGACCATGTTACTTGGAATAATCAGTCTTTCTCGGGAGCAGATATTCCAGAAGCATTTGCAGACTATTTTAAATCAACTTATAGTAAGGAAGCTGCGGACTTGAAATCTTTTATACCTGGTAAAAAAACACCACTAATAGCGCAGAATGTTGATATTCAAAACATCACAAACATTGACATCACCGCGGCTGCTAAAAAATTAAAAGCCAAAACTTCTTTTGGACCGGATCTTATTCCGTCATTCGTATTAAAGGGCTGTTTTGAGCCCTTATTAACACCTCTCGCGTATATTTATAATCTCTCAATTAACTCCGGAATATTCCCAGACGTGTGGAAGATCTCGAAAGTTACACCGTTACATAAAACTGGTGATAAGGCTCCAGTCTCTAATTACAGACCAGTGGCGATACTATCCTCTCCAGCCAAGTTGTTTGAACTAATAATTCATAAATTCATTTATACCCAAGTTGAACCCTTTATAATTGACCAGCAACACGGTTTTAGGTCTGGCAGATCTACTGTGTCTAATCTAATGGTTTTTACGGAGTACATATCTCAAGCTCTTGATAGCAACAATCAAGTAGATGTATCATACAACGACTTCGCAAAAGCCTTTGACTCGGTAGATCCGCTTATTCTCCTAAATCAACAAAGTCAACAAATCAATATTATACTCCTATGCGACGGATTCAACAGCTTGGAAACAAATACTCTGAAGTTGTTGATATCTTTAGTACATCAATTTTATTATATAAGCGCACCTTATTGAAGTTTTTTTCATCACATAAGGGAATAATACTTTGATAAAGCTATTAAAATTGTCTAATTCATTGGCAGTATTTTGTCGGCTGAAAGAAAAAAAAAACTATTTCAGATTTATTATATTTTGTACCTACATACTGTGTGGTTTAAATTCATTACCTAATATTTTTACTTTGTATTTATTTTTGTGCAAGTGTTTTAAACAGTAGTTTCCTGCACTATTTACCAGTATAATTTTGTTAATATTGTTATATATATGTATGTAAAAGCCTAAATAGGCGTAAATAAATAAATAAATAAACTCGACCAATTTGGATTTTCAGCGAAACTTCTACGTCTATTTCTAAGTTATTTCTCAAACAGACAGCAATACGTAACTTATGGTATATTTCAATCTTCCAACTTCATCACAAACTCTGGAGTTCCGCAGGGGTCAAATCTTGGACCCTTACTTTTCTCGCTATTTATCAACGACATTTATCATTGCATAAAATTTTCTAAGTTTCTCTTATTCGCGGATGACCTTAAACTATTCCTTTTAATAAAATCTTTGGAAAATTGCTTGCAGCTACAAAGTGATATAAATTCTATCGTCGAATGGAGTCACACCAATAAATTAGGATTTAATATTAAGAAATGCTCTATCATGTGCTACACCAAGGCGAACAAAACGATTTACTTTAACTACAAAATGTCTTATTCGTCTCTTCAGCACATTGTTATTTTGAGAGATTTGGGAATCACATTTGATGCGCACCTAACATTTCACGTCCACATAGAGACGATATGCAGCAAAGCTCTAAGAATGCTAGGATTTGTGCTAAGCAACTCCAGACACTTCTGCAGCTCAGCCGCGATTCGTTTGCTATACTATAGCTTAGTACGTAGCATTTTGGAAAGTGGTTCAGTAATATGGGGACCAGTGGATTTAACATACTCTCAAATGATTGAGAAAGTGCAAAAGAAGTTTCTGAGATATTTGTATCTTAGAGACTTCGGATATTATCCCTGGTTATATCCATCAGCCTTTTTGTCCGGCATGCTGGGTATTAATAGCCTCGCCGAAAGAAGGAAAACTGCTTTGCTGACAACAGCATATAAACTTTTAAACGGTAACATCTGTATTCCCGATATATTACAAAAATTTGAGTTTTATGTCCCCGACAACTTCACAAGAGCACGCAGACACAGAACTTTTGTTGTTTCGAGATGCAGAACTAACTTACCATTAGTAATGCCGCTCGGAAAAATGATTATTTTACTAAATTTCCTGCCCCCTGATATAGATATTTTTAAACTAAATATTGATCAATTCAAAAACGCTATTATTACTTAATAAAATAAAATGTATGTTTATTATTGGTTATGTAACTGTAAATGTGCATTTAAAATAAAATAAATAAATAAAATAAAATAAATAAGCTCAAATTTAAAAAAATTGCCAAGTTCTGTCCCGCTGGAATTAAAAACTAAATAAATAAATAGCAACCCCATTGATGACAAAAACTACATTCTTTTTTATTAAAATTAGGTCACTAATAATGCGTATTGCATATTACTTGTAGGGTTTTTCCATGAATAATATTGAAGTGAGCTACAAAACCATGGTAAATAGCCTACTGGAATTACCAAAATAACTAGATTTTCGACAGTCTAAAACAAATGTAATTAATATAATTGATTAAAATCCTTGTAGACCACTCCTCTACCCCTCCCTCATATGTTTTGTATATAAACTGTAGACTAAGAATTATTTGCACTAGTCTGAAGATGGCTTTAACGATCTGAAACCGGTTACCGTCAATAAAATTAAATGGAAAAAGTTTTATATTTGTTTTATTATAATATATTAGAATGGAATTCCACCATGAATTGTCAGTTTCAAAAATAGAAATACATTAATTTGTGCTTCGAATAATATATGCAATTCACACGTGGTAGAAGTGAAACTTTCAGAAAACTAGAGCAGACAAGAATGGGAAGGCTACGAAGCTCCGTACAAAGAGGGGACCGATTATACCACATCATTCTTTCGCAGGCTCAATCCTAATTGATTTATGTGTTTGTCTCTTTTTAGTTAAAGTTTAAGTTAAATCACAACGGTGCTAAAGAAGTTTTCACTTCAAAAAGCATGTTTTTTTATTTAAAAAAAAGACCACAAACCTATTTTTATCGGTTGAAGTTGGATTTAGTTAAAGTACACTTCAGTAATGTGCCTTTAATAATTAATAAATTACCTTGAATACCACCGGACTTGCAGAATAGATTAAATTATCGTTTGAACCGCTTAATAAGCCAAAAACGTGACCCAGACCCGCTCCAAAATTCAAAAATGAATATTAATTAATGTGTTTCGAGTTGGATGTTAAAATTACGATTCGGAAGTTTGCAGTCGGGAACGGTCCGTGGGTCTCCCAATTAGTTCGTCTGCTAATTCAAACTATACCAGGGCAGGAAGCGGAAAGCAAACCTTTACGCGGTTTTACGTAGATTGTAACGAAGCCGAGTTGTACTTTTAAGGTAACTACTATAAGGGATGTTTTTTATTTTAAAATGAGCCAAAAATATCTGTTAAATAGCCGTTATTAGTTAAGATTTTTTTTACAGTTAGGTGAATGCCGCATTTTATATTTTTTTGGCCTTGAGATTTTTCACGAACAGACATTACAGTCTCAAGGAAGTATATAATGAGTACATGTCGGCCGGTGTTTTTGAACCTGTAAATGGTTTTATAAAAAGATAAATAAATATTTAAAAAAAAGGCTATCATCTCAAAAGCCAAACAACAAACAAATTTAAAAGATTCAAGCCGTTGAAAGTAATGCAGGTGAAATCCAGGATAAAAAAATATATAATATCGTGCATGGTTCACATTTTTTGTCATAGGAGGACCGGTAGCTTCTACTACTAGTTCCTTTTGCAAGTTCCCTTTTTTCGTTCGATTTGTCTGTCTCTACGTTTCTTTCTTTGTTTCTTAATTTGCGGGTCAGTGTATCTAGGAGTGCTGGAGGTATTTTTTTTTTACGTGAGCTCCACACAGGAGGCCCTGAGGAAAATAATTTCCCTCAGGGCCTATATCGTCTTTGGGGATGCTGTGTGGAGGGTCTTTTTAGGAAAGGAAGAAGAGGAAGTACAAGGAAAGAAAAGGTTGTGAGGGGTGAGTAGGAATTTGCGGGTCAGTGTATCTAGGAGTGCTGGACGTATTTTTTTTTACGTGAGCTCCACACAGGAGGCCCTGAGGAAAATAATTTCCCTCAGGGCTTATGTCATCTTTGGGGATGCTGTGTGGAGGTTTTTTTTAAGGAAGTCAAGGAGAGGAGAGTTCTGGGAAGGAAAAGTGTTTAAGGGGTGGGTAGGAATCTGGGGTTCAGTGTGTCCTGGTCATCCACCTCCAAGACCTAGACAAACCTCACCCCATGAAACCGGGAACCCCTGCTAAGTCACCAAACGTAGCGAACCACTTGGGGTGACCTATGACAGAGGTGTTGGTTATCCAATAAAGGTTCCCGGGGCGGCGGTACCCATTCCCGCCTCCCACATGAATCCATTCTTCCCAATTCCCATATCTCGTAAACATACTTCCCAAGTGCACAAACTCATCCACCTGCTCCAAATACTCATTCACAACTATGTTGCACATTGTTTTCATAGAGCTCTTTCAAAAACCATGGCTTTAGACTTACTTACATTCATCATTAACTCATTCTTCACACATACATACTTCGTTCATCCTAGATACGTGAGACTGTACGTTTCCTTTAATATATAATATATGGAATATTTTCTTATTTTATATTGCTACACCCTGTAGCAGGGGGTGGGTCGAGGGTGGTTGGCAGGCTATGCCGGCAATCACACCGCGCTCCACACAATAGCCATCTGGCGCATGGCGGTGCGATGTCTTTACCGCTGAGAACACTCGACAAGTAAATTGGGTACAACCATCGAGCGGCTTTTTATCTCGGAACGGAAAACCGCTGATAACCGATGTATTCATGCTTTCCTGGTGCACGCTTTCCCCAAGGACTTCATTAGGTAGTGCTGAAATTTAGTCACTGGAGAAAATATTTAAATAAATACCAATAATTTAATATGCGTTAGACGAAAAATAAATGACCTAACTTTTTTGTTTAAAATTATTCACTCTGAATTAGATTGTTGCGAACTCTTGCAACTCATCGACTTCAAGGTACCTAATCGAGAAACAAGGCAAAACATATTATTCTTGCAACAATAATTCTGGAACCAACTACCACATGGATGCACCTATTTCTCGACTTCACACACTAGGAAACAAATTCACCTCAAATATAGATATATTTAATATAAGTTTAGCATTATTTAAGAAATACCTGAATGATATTTTTATGTTGAATATTTTGAAATTTAAGAGCGTTTAACCAGCCAGCGGACGTAAATCCACATTTCGTCGAAATGCGTGATCTTGCAGGGCAGTTACAATGAGAAAGATTAATTATTCTCCGTACCACGTAATTCTACGTAATCCAAATTAGTTTTAATTTATACCTTCATCAAAAAATGCTGAAAGGCGTGATGATAAAACTATTAAAATAATGTACTTTTTGTAATTATTTTTTGATTATAAGTATTTATCATTTTTTAATAATGTCTAAATTTAATAAGAATGTTAAAAAAATCTGAAATATATTGGTTTGTAAGTGCGCAAATAAATACACAAATGTACCAATTTTCGTCAAGAAACACATGTACGTACATATTTTTTAATGATTTTATTGAAACTAAAATTAAAATTCTAAAACATGCTTTTGCTAGATAATGTATTGATTTATTTTACTGCATGATTATATTATTTGAAATGGGTATGGTATAATACAAAAACTTTTTTGAAAATTTAACAAATCTGCCAACGACCTATGGAATAACCTTATTATACTAAAAATTAACAAATTTTCTCAAAATTTATTACATGCGAATGCTAGATAAAAGAACAATCTTTCGAAATTCATTTATAATTTTTTGTGGAAAAGAGTCAATACGTCTAAAATCTGATTTGAAAATGACATATTTCTGGTTTTCTCTGGTAATGCCCTCTTAAGGAGCATCGCATAGGAGCTATAGCTTATATTTGTGTATATCTAAGTACAATGTAAAAATTGTTCCCGTTTTCTTTTTATTTATCTTGCATTTTGTCACGTATCACAATTAGTCAGTCACCTGTAATTTTTGTAATTACTATTAGTTTATTTCTATGCCATTTGGAACTTAGAAACTTTCTCTTTTATTGTAATTTTTATTGCATTCTTTTTATTTAAATTTATCTGTATACCTCTTTCATATGATGGTACTAGTCATATTTTTATAGTTTATCTTTTTTTAGTTAAAAGTGCCTCTATATTATAAACTCAGCACATGCGGGCGTTGAAAATTAATAAATAAAAAAATAAAATAAAATAAAAAAAAATGAATCGTTATATAATTTAGGGCATATCTAGCCATATTTTAAAAGTATTAATAAATTAAATTAGGTTAGTGATTTTATTCGTGCTGTAATTGGATATATAATAAAAATATAAATACGGCAATAATTATGGTCTTTATTATGTAGCTGTTTATTTTTACAGGCATTCTAACCGGCTTCGCACTAGCTTCAACACTTTTTTGCAAATGATTTTGAAGTGAAAACTTTTGATTTGAAACTCGATGAAACCAAAAATAACGACACTAAAAAAAGACAAACACCTACATACATTTATAGAATTCAGCCTGCGAGAGAATGAGACTAATAGGTCTCCTCTTTGTGGGGTGCTACGTAGCCTCCTCACTTTTGACCATTGTAGTTTTCTGAAGGTTTCATTTCTACCACTCGTGAACTGCACACTCTGATTTTATTCTTATTAAGTTGGTACCTACATATATATAAAATATAAAGACACGCTACTCACAGAATGTTCCACGCGCATTACAGCCTGGAAACTTCAAATTGTTTGGTGAATGCGCGCCGGCCTTCTGCATATTCTAGATCTGTCGGAAAGGCCCAACCAAGGCTTGCACCTTTGTATATAGATGCCGCTCGCCGAATCACCTACTTAGTTCGAGTAGTAGTCTAATAGCTAGTACTTACCATCAAATACTTGCGCCTGTCGACACTCACGGTGCCGAGCATCGGCAGTAGGAATTCTCCACTTCATATCTTCACCGCCCAAGGTGTCGAGCATCGGTCTGGGCAAATTGGCCACTTAACATCTTCACCACCCAAGGCGTTGATCATCGGTCTGGAGGAATACTGGAAGCTCCGTATTCTTCACCACCACCTGACCGCAACATCACTAACGGCCGCTGTTCCCAATCCTACTAATCAACTGCTAAGTCGAAACTAAGTCTCAACACTGCTTAAGCGTCGCTTAATCTAAGGAAGCCAAACGCGTGGATTATGTTCAACTGAGTTATAAAAAGTGTCAACAGAGTGGCGCTACGAATACGGAATTCTGTAAGAGACAACCTACTGTAGGTTGTCCTTCTGGTACTTAATTGTTTGCTATATGACGCTACAAATCGAAATTATTGTATATTTTATTTTAATAAATAATTTGCGAGTATTTGCGAATGAAATGTTATCCTAGTGTTTGCCGTGTAATGGAAACATTTTCTCATTTCAGGAGGGCATTTTAGCACTTTTTAAAAGCTTACATTTTTACTAGTAAAACACGACCTTGCATGACGTGTGGCTGTTGAAACTACAAAATTGAAGACAAATACAATTTATCATTAAATAAGAAGATAATCATAATAAACTAAACGAAAATATGAAAGACAGAGAAAAATATAAAAAGATAATGGTTTTTAGTTTTTTGAGGGTTGGCAACACTGAGTGGTAGAAGGGGTCTCCTGACCAGAACGAGAATCGCAGGAATATTGTAGTACGTAAAACTCACGTTGTAGTGGACAGTTGTGTGAAAGATGTCGGCAAACATCCCGCCAAGTGCTGTGATCAGCTTTTTACTCACGGAAGGAAAACACCAACAAGAAAAAAGGTGAGGATTTCTGAGTTCTATTATGACTGGAGATGATAGTGGGTGATTCATTACATGCCTGGGAAAAAAAATCGTCAGAGTGGCGTCACACCAATTCCCCACCTGTCAAAAAATTGAAAACCACAATTTCAGGCAAAAAAATCATGGCTTCAGTGTTTTGGGACCAAAAGGCATCATTTTGGTCAAATTTCTGCCTTAGGTTGAGACCATCAATGCACAAAAATATTATGATACCCTAAAAAAACTCAAAAGATGCATTTAAAACAAAAGGAGGGGAATGCTAACCAGAGAAGTGTGCTCGTTTCACGAAAACGTCCGACCTCATACAGCCTTAGCCACCAAAAGGCTGTTCTACTCATTTGGTTGGGATGTTTTTAACCACCCTCCGTACTCCCCTGACCTGGCATTTTCAGATTACCATCTTTTTATCTTCCTCAAGGTATATATGGATGAAAATAAATTTTCAACCGACAAGCGGGTGCAGAAAGTGGTCCTGAAGTGGGGGAAGGAGCTGGCGGGAGAATTCTTCGAGGAGGGAATAAAGAAACTTGTGCCACGGCTCACCACATGCATTGAACGAGTTGGCGATTATTTGGAAAAATAGTCAACAAGTGTGTCAACAATATCCTATCATTTTTTTGTAAAACACTTTTTCAAAAAATAAATAAAAAATCAGTACACTTGCTTTCTGATCATGCCTCGTATGTAACGGTCATTGAGTAGATATTGTTTTTTTTAATAACAAAATAACAAAATCGTGGTAAATTCAGAAGATTATTATTTGTAAGGTGATAAGTAGGCAGCCCGCCGAAAGCTTTTTATCAAGCCGGTTTCCGTTTAATACCGAATTTAGAAATTTGGTATAATTCGTAAGCAGGAAAAAATACGCCAAAATAATTTAGAGTGAAATATTATCTTCAGACTTTTAAAAGCTCTAAGCCCCACTAAGAATATTAAAATATTCCAGTCACTCGGGTATCCGGTAAAAAAATGGATTCCTATTTGCTTTATTTAAAAATCCACCGAAAGGAAATTTAATACCGTCAAATAAAAATCAAGTTCAGTGATTATTATAATTTTCAACATTTGAAGCAAGACTTTGTGAAATGGAATTTTCAATGAAATGGAATAATAAGTAAAAAAAAATAATTATTTTGTAAAAATTTTGTTGTGTGAACGGATACATTTTTACAGGTTTCAGCCTGTTAAGGCCATCTTCAGACTGGTACAATAGGCCACTTGCATCACATTTTTAAAAAGAAAATTCCGGTTTTGGCAAATATTCTAAGACATTCCGTATTTTTTTTAATCGTATGTTTGAAACCCTGGTGATTTTTCGAAAATTTCAATCCGAAAAATCAGACCATTTTTTATAAACCGGAACGACGGGACATAATTTTATGGATGCGAAAAAACGATAATTTCATAGCCAAAATCATTTTTTTTTAAATAACGTTTTACAAACGAATGACACAGGAGAATATCGAGGCATACCAAAAATATTAAATCTCATAAACATTTTTTTCCTTGATCCATCTTATTGATCATAAATCATTATAATGTTCAACGTCTATATTACTACATCAAATGTAATAAACTTGAACTTGTAAATTATAATAATTATAAGAATATGAAAAAAATTGATTATGTTAAAATCCGCACCATTATTTTCTCTTCTCTTCGATTTCTCTTCAGAACATCTGTCAAAAAGTCAAACAAATGATAAGTTCGCTGAGAACAAACAATAAATCTAGTGAACGTTAAATGCCAAATTTAAAAATTCGCCTGAAATCAAAGTGATGCCATATAAAAAAAATACATCAGTGTGGAATTTTTTAAAATTAATAGGAACATTTTCGGAGACGGGACATTATCATGTAGTGACGTCACGAGCCCAAATAATGGATTTATTTATTTAAAAATTAAAAAAGCTCTACATTTCTAAAAATTTTTACTAACATCTTCGTAATCTTAGTAAAAAAATCTATCCACACGATTTTTTCCAAGTCGTTATGAAATCCATGCAAGTGGCCTATTGTTTCTTAATCTACAGTTTATATACATACAACATATTTGGGGAAAGGGAGGGGGGATTTTATTTAATTTACGCGGGTTTCTACGATTTTGGCAAACTCATATAAATTAAATTAAATACATCTCTCCCATAACTTATATATCGGCTGGCCGATAGTAAAATCAGGCGGATCATGATGCGCCTAGCCACATCGTAATCTGCCGCCATTTCACAATGTACCGGATACAAGTTACGCACATTATTATTATTATTGTCACACGCACGTAAATAAAGCGCAGGCAGCGCCTCTATTGGTGCATTTACAACTCTTATTTGAATGTGCCTAAACGAATAGCAAGGCGGAATATCGGACGTTAATCTTCGATCGATACGCCTAGTTGTTAATCTGCCTTTTTTTGATGTGCCCCGGCACATTGTGAAATGGCGGCAGATCACGATGTGGCTAGACGCATCATGATCCGCCTGATTTTACGATCGGCCGCCAACATAAATAAACTGTGGATTACGACACATTTGTACCAGACTGAAGATGGCCTTAATAGGTTGAAACAGGTTACGGTCAAGGTCACAAATAAATTAAATTGAAATAAGTTTTATACTTGTTTTATTACATTATGATACATATTTTTTGTATTTGCTTGTGGGTAGGTACAACAGTTAATAGACATTGTCATCAGCAACTAGCCTGTCTGTCGAGTTTAAGCTCGGTCGGATGTCGTAAAGTTGATAATTTTCCACTTCCAATTCCACTTTATTCACTAGTCACAACCGTGTCAGGCAAATGACCGCCCATTCTCTTAACCGCACCCAAATGTCTATTTTTTATGTTTTTGTAGAAAAAAAATCAGAGTGTGCAATTCACACGCGATAGAAGTGAAACCTACAGTATACTAAAGTAGACAAGAGTGGGGAGGCTACGAAGCACCGCACCAAAAAGAGACCGATGGGCAAACGCAGCACTGCACAAATAGGAGACCGAAAGGCTACGACGCACCACAATAAGAGGAGACTGATTATACTATCTCAATCTCTCGAAAGCTAAATCGTATAGTTGTATGTTTGTCTCTTTTTAGTGTCGCATTTTTTCGTTTCATCGAGTTTCAAATCACAACGGCGCTAAAGAAGTTTCTTTAAAAAAAAAACATCAAAAATGTCACCGGAGACCATGTTACTCCAAATAATGTCAGGAATCACTAGTTAAAGTCAAGTACGACCCTTAACTCCTTGTTTATGCAATTTGCATGGTTCACATAAAATAAGAGATGATATTTTCTGCCTCCTGGCATTAAACTTTCATCACAAAAAACCCAAGTAATCTAGTTAGTTCATAGTTTAATGTTAAAAAATTATCCGGGCCACAACGGCCATTAATTTGCATCAATTTTGAAGTGTTCGTTCGTTACGAAGTTTTCGCAATGAATGTGGCCGCCGAATTATAACAATAATAATTTCTCACCCAAATTGGGAAACTTCGCAATGTTCCTTAGGAATTTTCCTAGTAATTTGCGGGCGCTTGATGTTCCAGCTATTGGGCTTACAGCAGTAACATTTAACAATAAGAAAACCGCAAAAAATATTAGTCCAAGTTTAGTCGCTTCAGCGTCGAGTAAGAAAACACTGGATTAGATATCGAAATTACGAGTAGTTTGTGGTGGAATTAAAAATAAAAGTTATTAATGGAATAATAAAGTATGACGGAATAAAGTTAGAAGTTAGTACGTGGAAAATTATTGTTACCGCAGACACATGAAAACTCGCCGATTCTTGACAAATGAGTTCCAAATTTAAAAATGACGATCATAATAATACTAGCTGGTTCCCGGCATGCGTTGCTATTCCATTTAAGGGCCCGCAGCCCGGATTTGTACCGATTTATTACATATTTCCCTTAAACACGGTAAGTTTTAAAGCTCTTGTGATTCTTGAAGATAATATCTAGACTTTGCCCGCGCCCAAACGCAAATTATATAAAAATCCCTCGATAGAAAAAAATCGCAAAGTATGCTCCAAAAATTATTATTTACACGTTTGTTTCAGTTATTTTACAAGTTATATGTATGAAAAAAATTAAAGCGTTTCTTTAAATGCTCTTTAAGTTAATGCCCGCGAGATTTTTGCTCTACTTTAAACGAGTCGTGTTTTATTAAATATTTTCGCAATTTTCGCATCGATTTTGTCGCCGTAAATGTTAGCGCTCTCCTCTAATATTCGTAATTTCGTATCTTTCCATCTTCTTCTTTTCGGGCCCGGTTGCAGAGCCTTAATAAAGAAATGGTTTCTCCCTGCGTGTCCTTTCCCATTCGTCCCGTTCCCCTTCCGCCTCCCCTTCCTCTCCCGCGTCCCCTTCACCTATAGCGTTCCCACTCCGCCTCCTCCACCTTTCCTCTCCCCAAATCCTTTCCCAAACCCCCTCCCGAGTTCCCCTCCCCCCCTCCCAGGTTCCCCTCCCCCTTCCGGTATCCCCCCACCCTCCCGCAAACCCCCTACCCGAGTTCCCCACCCCCTGCCCCTCCCACTCCCGCATTACGTTTTCAAACATTTCACGTGCCACCTATTTCTATTTTTTTATACAAATTTCATAATGCCAGAGCTCACCAGTAGTTTTAAACCATAGATAATATATCGTATTTTCAAACATTAAATGATAACGTGGGCCTCACTGGGTATTTTGCCCGTGCTGAAGTCCCTATTTTGCAATTTAATGAAATTCAATGAATAGATATTATACTAACACTAACTAAGGTTCATGGGGTCAGGCTTGTCTGGATCTTGGCAGCAAAGGCGTCCTGCTTACTGCTTGGCGGGTCGGTTTAGAGATTCTCGACCAGTTTTTCTAGCCAGACTCTCGACCCATCGCCTTGCACGTGCAGTGGGAGAGATGGATTCATATGTCCGTCAATCCTGACACCCAAATTCCTTCCCACTCCCATCTCTTCTTCTTCCTTTCCATAAAAAGACCCTCCACGTAGCGCTCACAAAAATGACGTAGGCCTTATTAAATAATTTGCTTAAGAGCGTTTAACCAGCCAGCGGACGAAAATCCACATTTCGTCGAAAGTTGTTCTGACGATTGTGCAGGGTGGTTACAATGAGAAAGATTAATTGTTCTCCGTACCAGCTTTTTAAAATTATAACTCAATATCGATTTTATTTCAATCCAAATTAGCTTTAATTTATACCTTCATCCAAAAATGCTGAAAGGCGTGATGATAAATCTATTAAAATAATGTACTTTTTGTAATTATTTTTTTATTATAAGTATTTATTATTTTTCAATAATGTCTAAATTTACTACGAATGTTAAAAAAATCTGAAATATATTAGTTTGTAAGTGCGCAAATAAATACACAAATGAACCAATTTTCGTCAAGAAACACATTTACGTACATATTTTTTAATGATTTTATTGAAACTAAAATAAAAAATTTTAAACATGCGTTTGTAAGATAATGTATTGATTTATTTTACTGCATGATTATATTATTTGAAATGGGTGTGGTATAATAAAAAATCTTTTTTGAAAATTGAACAAATCTGCCAACGACCTATGGAATAACCTTATTATACTAAAAATTAAAAATTTTTCTCAAAATTTATTACATGCGAATGCTAGACAAAAGAACAATCTTTCGAAATCCATTTATAATTTTTTGTGGAAAATAGTCAATACGTCTAAAATCTGATTTGAAAATTACATATTTCTGGTTTTCTCTGGTAATGCCCTCCTGTGTGAAGCTATCGTACAATATAAAACATGTAACTAATATTGTCTCTTACCAGGAGATTACTACGATTAGGTAATGTTTTTCTCAGCTGTAATCTCCTGAGGGGTTGTTTTAATAATTTCGATATTTGATACGGGTCATGTCTTCAGTCTGATGAATAGAGGAATTCTTATGTTAAGTCAGAATGTCTAAAACCGGTTACTGTCAAGAAGACCCGCGTCGAAGTACTATCGACATTGATCCCTTTGGGAACAGAACAGTATGCGAGTAGGTACCGTTAGGAGACATGCCCGACACGTGCTCAACATTCGTACACGGTTGACATTCATTGTATGAATACGGTAACTCTTTACGACTCATTCTTATGCGGATCAGACCAGTAGTTGTGGAAGGAGTTTCCAACTATTTTGTTACCTCCCTTTTACAATTTTACACTTCATGAAGTGTGATAAATCGTTTTGTGAATGTTAATTAAGTATTAACTGAAGGTATAATAAATAATTACACATTTTCATTTTTAAGTTTATGTATTTTATTTAGCCATATTTTTTTTACATCTTATATCAAGTATGTTCTATTCTAAAACTACTGTAATATTTTTCTGCTACATACGTACTAAAATTTGGACTTCACAACATTGAGACATAATCCATAAAAAACTGTAAGACTTTCTTCTTCTTCTTTGTGTGCCGTACCAGGTCCCCCCGACGTTGGCGATCACTCTTTAAAATGTCTCTCTGCCTTGCGCTGCCTGGAATAGCTCCTCCACACTTCTAATGCCGGTCCACTCTCGTATATTTCGCAGCCAAGACATTTGTCTCCTATCAGGCCCTCGGCGACCCTCTATCTTGCCTTTTAATATTAAATGGAGCAAGTGATACTTCTCCCCTCGAAGTATCCGACCCAGATATGAAATTTTCCTGATTTTTATTAATGAAAGCCATTCTCTATCTGCTCTAGCCCGCCTGAGAATTTCTGTGATAGAGTTTAAGCTTCCTTAAAATTTACATGGAGTTCAATTATCATTTATTTATTTATTTAACACTAATTACATGTCACAAAGACATATGAAAAATATTAGTAATAATAAAAAAGTATATATATATAACAGTTAATTGTGGCGTTACACTGAGAAGCGACACCAGAGATACATTTACATGCAAAAACCTATAATACAAATAAAATTAATGTGGTGAACGTATGTCTTGCGGTATGAAAGAGACATGCGTGTATGAGTGAGACAGCATGAGGAACGTATAAAAGGGTGTGATTGCTGTCTACCGTCCTCTTTGCATTTACGCTTCCTACGAAGCACACCTGTACACAATCTCGGAATAAACATAAATAGCCTACCCACTATTATTATTGGCAACCTCTCCCTGTACGGAGATCACCATCCCAAGAAGATCTGGATCCATACAACGGAGTCCAGGTGGTAATGTAGATAACCGGCCACGGTCATCACAATTAACATTAGAAAAATGAAACAATACAACTTTTTTTAACCACTTATATAATGCGTAAATCCTACCGGTTTCGGAACAAACGTTCCTTCTTCAGGGAAAGCTTATACTGATTTGATAGTTTCGAACAATGTTTTATTATGGTAGGGGTGGAGCCGTTGCTAGTTATTAATGTAGATTGGGTGGGTAGGTATCAATGTACATAGAGTGGGTGGGTAGGGGAACAAATCCATGATTGGGCTATAAGATAATATTTTTTGTTTGTTGATAATAGATTCATTATTTTTAAGGGATTTTTTTTAATTTTCAAGGCTTCTAAGTTATCCAAACGTTTTCCTTTATGATTAATATGAAGAATATTTATCCCTGTATTTTTTTCAAAACTATGGTTATTTTCAATGATATGGTTAGCGAACTCAGAAAAATTATTATTATAAAGACACCTTAAATATTCTTTGATTCTGATTTCAAAATTACGAGTTGTTTTTCCAATATAAAATGAGGGAAATATATTGGAAAAACAACTTGTAATTTTGAAATCAGAATCAAAGAACATTTAAGGTGTCTTAATAATAGTAATTTTTCGGAGTTCGCTAACCATATCATTGAAAATAACCGTAGTTTTGAAAAAAATACAGGGATAAATATTCTTCATATTAATCATAAAGGAAAACGTTTGAATAACTTAGAAGCCTTGGAAATTAAAAAAATCCCTTAAAAATAATGAATCTATTATCAACAAACAAAAAATATTATCTTAAGCCCAATCATGGATTTGTTCCCCTACCCACCCACTCTACATTGATACCTACCCACCCAATCTACATTAATAACTAGCAACGGCTCCTCCCCTACCATAATAAAACATTGTTCGAAACTGTCAAATTAGTATAAGCTTTCCCTGAAGAAGGAACGTTTGTTCCGAAATTGGTAGGATTTACGCATTATATAAGTGGTTTATACAAAGATTGTTTCATTTTTCTAGAATTAATATTGATTAAAAAAATATGATAGCATTCTTGTACCTGCGATCCGTGCAGTTAAATAGATCTATCACATCTGCATATCTATTAGTAACTTCATGCAACCTAGGTAAAAGCGAGTGTTTCGTGTACTCACCCCGATTATTTTTTTTTGTTATTGTTTTGTGTTCCCGATAAGTTTGTTTTAGGAAGCCTAAAATCATTGCAGTTACTCATAGGATAGCAATGAACTGTGCAACTAATACTAAAATTATTCAACACTTAATTTTATTTTAAGACTTATAAATCAATACTAGGCTCTGTAGATTAATCGTTTCCACACACTTGAGACAGACCGTTATCGTTGCCACACACTGGCCACAGACATTGAGTTGGCGTTGCATGGTTTTTATCCTAGTATATCTGCTAAGGCAGAATAAAATATTTACGAAAAAAGTGTTAGATAATTCTGATTTAAATTTTAAGGCAACCCTAATTTATAGCACCACGAACTGCGTGTAACTAAGACCAGTAACTTGTAAATACTTCTAATACAAATAATTATGAATGACTCACGTGTATATCAACAAACATCCTACGTCGACAACATCTTATAAGAGAAATAAAACGGTCTCCTGTAAGGAGTAAATATAAAAATTAAATTAATTTTTTATTTTTTCTGAGCTGAAGAATAGCGTGACGGTTTTAATTTCCACCAGCGAAATCAAGATCGACAGAAAGTGCACTGTGGCGAGAAAATGCACTTACCATGTTTACCTTATTAACTGAAATGGGGTCATCTTATACTACTAAGTCCAATATCTTGTATTTTTAACAAAAGCCTTCTCGTTCCGTGCTGTAAAACACGAGAGTAGATTAAAGGCTTTTTAATAAGCATACTTTGAACTTGTTGCCAACTAACTTTGAAAAAAAAAATTCTTTAAGCTTTCAAAGTAAATGTTTTAAAAATATTAATCAAAAAAGCGCTTTGATATTGGGAACACGGAAGAAGGTCACAGATTTGTAGGAACTTGTTTTATTTTTGCTTTTGCGAAATCTTTTGATGTCATCGATTTTGATTCATTTTTCTATTTCATTCTTTTGGCTATTCGCCCGGAGAGGTTTCTTAATTTACTTTATTTCCCTGCTACACACTTTTATCGTCAAAATAATTAATGTAGCTACTTTGTTTATACAAAATTTCGACTTAATTTGATAAATCAGATATTCGAACTCTGAAAATAAACATTTGTTAAAGTGGTGGCACAAAAATTTTAAATTCACATTTTCTCTAAAACACTTCTCCGGGCTTCGGATCTTCACTAGCGCGGTATAATAGTTTTTTTGTGGGAGTTTCTGGGTTATAATTGAAGAGTTTTTTAATGACTTTATTCTGTATTATTTTAAGTCGTTTAAGTATGTAATGCAAGTGTTACCCCATATTTCTATTAAATAATTTAAGTGGGACTGTATTAAGCTAGAGGGTAGAAGATGAGCAATTCTACCAAATACACCAATTAATGAAATGATTTTTGCTTTTAGTTTTTCTACTTGTTGTTTAAATGTCAAATATTTATCAATATATAAGCCCAGGTATTTTTCGCCATCTAGAATATGTAGGTCTCTTTCTTCTATTTGTAATGGTTTATGCGACGGTATTATTCTTTTAGGTGAGCTTAGGATCATGTAACCGGTTTTATTAATATTTTTTGTTAATATATATTTTTATTAGCCAACCGTTTAGTATATTAAGATCCATTTGAGATTGTTCTAATAGAATTTCTAAGCTTTTGCCGAAGTAAAATATTGCCGTGTCATCTGCATATAAGAAGATTTCACCATATAGTTTTAACTGACATGTGTCATTTATGTATATTTGGAAAAAAAGTGGCCCCAGTATGGATCTTTGTGGAACTCCATAGTTTATACTCTCGAGATGACTGCTTTTATCTACTATGTTAACAAAACTTGAAACGAAACTTACGTGTAACTTAAAACTTCCATTAAATGACATGTATACTGACAGTGATTAGTGTTTTAAACGTCCTACACTAAATCTGAAATCGGTTTACGTCACCCATAGAAAAAGCAATTGAAAGTTGACAGTCGATTCCTTATACGGGATCTTTCCCGTATTCACAAAAGATGCAGAATCGCTCCTCAGGTCACAGCTAAAGTAAGACTGAAGTTCACACGGATACGAATAAACATTACGATATTGATCAATAATCTCGTCTATTTAATGACAATTCCGATATGCCAACGGACTTACGAGAATAGTTCAATAGTCTATCGGAGAATTAGAATTACGTCACAGGATTTTAAAGATTTTTAAGTTACATTCATACAGAAAAAAGCTGTTCAAATTTCATGAGCCCTTAAGTTGAGCGATCAAAAGTTTTGGGGGTTTTACATCAATAAATCTCTGCCTTGTATGTAGTGAAATTTTCATAATGTTTGACAGGTTTTCAAAAATTTTCAAAACATTTGACGGCCGGCGTAGTCCAGCGGTAAGGCTCTTGACTAGCACTCCGAAGGTCGCGGGATCGAATCCCGGCATGTCAAATAAATCTTTTTTGGTTAATTTCGTTATTTCACAGTTTATTCATTTAAAATAATATTTAGTATATTTGCGGCACGTTCCAGAGTGAAAGATACTCTCAGTATCGCCCTGGTGTAAGACCACCATTCAGAATTAAACCGTTGCTTGAAATGGCTTTGGCCGTGTTTGGTGACCAGATCTGAATAGCCAGGTACTTTCCCACCTACCTCTTCCCTGTCTCCTTCCCCTCCCCACTACCTTCAGCCCCACAACATACCCCAATTGGGGATGCCATAGTCCCACCGGCTCCAGACGGGAGCAGTTGGGACTCTTGTGCG
Organism: Limnephilus marmoratus; assembly: GCA_917880885.1. Taxonomy (NCBI): domain Eukaryota; kingdom Metazoa; phylum Arthropoda; class Insecta; order Trichoptera; family Limnephilidae; genus Limnephilus; species Limnephilus marmoratus. Next base: position 16,866,068 of record OU862921.1, on the reverse strand, counting down.
GTATTCATGTAAAAGAAGGTATTAAGACATATGCCAAATGTAAATAACACTAATAAACCATATTTTTGAAAAAAAAAACAAATTTCATCAAACACAAACTATTTCTATAGATCAGTTAGATCAACAGTTAGTTCAACAAAAAAAAAATAGAGTGTGTAATTCACAAGCGATAGATGTAAAACTAGAAAGTCGCTAGATGTCATTTTCATTTGCCTGTTTATTTTAAAGTGGTTTGAAGATTGGATATTGATTTAAAAAACAAAAATGTTTATTTTTTTGGATTTCGTAGGATTCGAACCTCCGTCCGCTGTATTTCTCTGGCCGCTGAGATTTGCGACGCATTATACCGCTGCGCTATGGGACGCGCTCAGCGGGGAATGAATTTCAAATTACTCTAACGGGGTTAAGGAAGTTCAAAAATCTTTCACTCGACACAAACAATAAGAGAAACAAACAACAATTCAGATACAAAATTGAAATATATGCTATTTCACAAAAAAATAACGTACAAGAATGAAACATTTATTTGTAATAAAATTCCATTCCAATACATATTTTGATATGTACAACCGTACCTCATAATAATTTTTTATCTTTAATTTATTTTTGACTGAAAAATAACGATAATATTTCAAACGCGTGATAAGAATTGCTTAACCACACTTAATAAAACATTTAGAAATGAACGCAATCGCGTATTCATGCGAGTAATTTATACGTTTATATGTACATTGTGTTTTAATACACAAGTTTTTGGATTCCTTGATCTGATTTCGACCAAACTTCAAGTTGATTGATGGAGCCAAGACGATACAAACGACTTATTCGAATTTTTCGTATTATACTGTATTATGATTTTTAGATTTCGCGATAAAAAAATATCTCGAATTCGTGCAAATCTGTTGATAAGTAATCTAGAAAATATGAAATTAGAACGACGATATAGGACTTATTAGAATTAGAAATGATAATGCTCAGAGTACCTCTAACAGAAATACAAAAAGAAAAGTTCCATTTTACGATGATCTTAAACTTTAGCCATCTTTGGTGACCAGGCCCCCTAGCATGGTCGATCGATATAGGTTTTATCGAAAATGTCGGTAACTTGCAATCGCTCCCGAGCACGACTGCAGGCCGCTAATGAATAAACAACAGTATACGTCAAATATATTAGGAACCCCTAGTCATTTTGAACTATTGTTTGTTCGTTAGCGGTCTGCAGTCGTGCTCGGGGGCGATGACAAGTTACCGACATTTTCGATAAAACCTATATCGATCGACCATGCTAGGACCCCAGATCTAAATAACCAGGTATCTCTTTCCCTTACCCACTGCCTACATCCTCAGAACATACCCCGTTTGGGGATGCCATTGTCTCACGGGTTCCGGACGGGAGCAGCTGGAATTCTAGTGAGATATTCACGTTAAAAAGGTACTTATTTACTCTTCTACATCTACCGGATCTGCCGGATCTGCCCTGATGTTAAACACTGCAACGCTCTCCGAAACTTTGACAAAAGAAGGAGGTAGCGCAACACGGCTTAACAACCCAAAAATAAATAACGAAAAATTGTTTATGCCTGTACATTTTTATGTGGGAAAATCATCGCTTCGATAAATCTTGCATCAAATGCTTGAGTCGGGTCAAACCAAGACGCCATTTCACGCCATTTTACGCCATTCTTTATCATTAATATTATTAGAATTGTATAGATAATTATTTTTAATTTAATTTGCTCCACCCCTACCATAGTAAAACATTGTTCGAAACTGTCAAATTAGTATAAGCTTTCCCTGAAGAAGGAACGTTTATTCCGAAACCGGTAGGATTTACCAATTATATAAGTAGTTTATACAAAATTGTGTTGTTTCATTTTTCTATAATGGATAACCACATAGTGATAGCTACATTCAAAAATATAACTAAGTGTCTCCGAAGGGGTGTGCAGAGAGGATGTACCGCTGTATAAGAAAAGAATTAGATAAACATATTTTCATACAAATGTATCATGGATAAAACTACTTGTGTTTTATATAAATACAGTACATACCAGCGTATAAGTACAAAACGGTGACCCGACATTTGATCCGGCGACATTTGGTCCGGCGACATTTGGTCCGGCGACATTTGATCCGGCCGACATTTGATCCGGCCGACACTTGATCCGGCGGACACTTCATCCGGCGGAAATTGATCCGGCGACAATTGATCCGGCCTGATCCTTTAAAAGATTTTTTCTTCAAGTATGTAAAGAGGATATACGGCCGTACAACCAAAGTCGATGTACTTATATCTGAAGGCATCTTGAGTGAAAATCCGCTGTAAAAATATTTTTACTAACAATAATTTCGACTCTCCGAAGAAGCATGCGGCAATACAAAATACGACATACTTATACGTGCAGTCAGTTTAACAAAAAACCGTAAAAGATTCCTACTTGCGTATAACTTTTTTATCTGAAAATTACACTAGAGTCCCAACTGCTCTCAACCGTCTCGAGCCAGTGAGTGCCAATGGCATCCCCAATTTTGGTATGGTGTGATACTGACGGTAGTGGGGAGGGGAAGGAGATGTGGAAAACGTACCTGGCTATTCAGATCTGGTCAGTATTTCTTCGTCAGTATTCGTTCAGAATTGAAACGTTACTTGAAATGGCTCTAGGCGTGTTTGGTGACTAGTTCTGAATATCCAGGAAAATTTTTCACATATCCTTCTCCTCCCCACTATCTTCAGCCTCACAACACATCAACATTAGGAATGCCATAGTCTCACTGGCTCCAGACGGTTGCGAGCAGTTGGGACTCTTGTGTTTTGATAAAATTTCTAAAAAATAAAAAATAAAATTAAAAAAAAATTATATCATATGATTTTTGTAATTTGTTCGCTGGTGTACAGTGTATGTAGGTTTAATCATATTACTTGAAATGACGTGACTAGATTTGAATAGCCAGGTACGTTTTCCACATCTCCTTCCCCTCCCCACTACCCTCAGTATCACACCATACCAAAATTGGGGATGCCATTGACACTCACTGGCTCGAGATGGTTGAGAGCAGTTGGGACTCTAGTGTAATTTTCAGATAAAAAAGTTATTCGCAAGTAGGAATATTTTACGGTTTTTTTATTAAACTGACTGCACGTATAAGTATGTCGCATTTTGTATTGCCGCGTGCTTCTTCGGAGAGTCGAAATTATTGTCAGTAAAAATATTTTTTTCATACAAATATAAATACATCGACTTTGGTTGTACGGCCGTATATCCTCTTTACATACTTACTTGAAGAAAAAATCTTCTAAAGGATCAGGCCGGATCAATTGTCACCGGATCAAATGTCCGCCGGATCAACTGTCCGCCGGATCAAGTGTCGGCCGGATCAAATGTCGGCCGGATCAAATGTCGCCGGACCAACTGTCGCCGGACCAAATGTCGCCGGATCAACTGCCATGGAACCCGGGTACATAGTCACAGTAAATAAATTCATTTGATATCCTTACAAAATCATTAGCAACGATTGAAGAAGTATCATCAAAGAATTTTAGAAGTAGATTTCTAGGGTTGAAATTGGCACAAAAATTTATAATTTCATAATAATTAAAATTTCGGGGTATGAACTGTCGGGGGATTATTGTATAATATAAGTCGATGTTATGTCGAGTTATACGATGATTCATTGTTCTGTGGAAAAATTTCTTAATGTTTAGTGTAGGGATAGAATCTAATAATTCTTTGACTTTAGCAAAATAAAGTGAGATAACAATAGTTTAATCTATTTATGTAGTAGATCTGTCTCGCTCGTCATAATAATCCACAAACCAGTTCAGACATTAGTCAGCAGTACCTTTATAATAATTCGTATAAATTGCATTTATTAATCACCTATACTCAGAACGGGTCGTTTAAAACAAATTGAACAATTCGTCTAATTTTATAAGTTAATTTTCGTGTTCTGGGTAAGTTCTATTGAAATTCTGTTATTATATAATTATAGGCCATTTGCTTCATAAAACTAAAATACCCTCAGAACTTGTTTAGCACTTTCAAAGAACGTGAAAATTAATTTCAAATATTTGATGAATTGTATATCAAATACATATATTTTTAAGTCAATTTTCACGTTCTGGGAACATTCTATTCAATCTTTGTTATAATATCATTATAGGCCAGTTGCTTTATGAAACTTAAATAATCACAGAACTTGAATAGAACTTTCACAGAACGTGAAAATTAACTACAAATATTTGATGAATTGTTAAAAAATTTTGACGCAACCCATCGTTAAAGTGTGTTCTTTATTCAAAACAATCGTCACTAAATATTCTAAACCAATACCCGTTATAATATTGGCGCAGCCGGAAGGATTTTTTTGTTGCCGAATATGCCCACTCTAGGCAATACAATTGTGTACGTAAATGCGCTTTTCCGCCTTCGTATCATCCCGGCAACATTTGGCTTTCTGTTCACTACAATAGAGCAGTTTACGAAATTATTCAGTCGTAAGCAACCGGCAAACATGGTTCTCGCAAGCAAAGCTATGTCCGATCCGCGATACTATGCTTTCCTATAACATTCCCCCACTTATATAACGCTGTTCAATAGCGTATGGTGTCATGGAAGATAAAACGGTTTTTGGGAAATAATTTTTATACGTACCTATACGAGATTGGGCATCGCTCGCAAACAAATATAATTACTTCTATATTTATTCTGTGTTTTTTCTATATCATATTCTATGAATGTTATTAATGTATTTTCAAAATTATTAATACCACAACCAAGAGTAAAGGTTTCATAATTTTTTTTTTTTTGTATTTCTTATAAATGAAATAATAAAAAATTCAAATTCAACAATAACTTTGAAATAATGGCGAGCAATAGCTGATTTGACATTTATTCACAAAATTTTGAATAATAACATTGACTGTACCAAAATTTTTTCCCTAGTTAATTTTAACATACCATTAAGACGTACACGCCAAATGCGTCAACTAATTAGCCAATTCGTGCTCTTCATAATATGTTCAATAATATTGGTCTAAAGTCTAACATTGACGTTTTATCCGATTCACTGCTCAAATTTAAAATGCGCATACATACATACTGTTAGCATTGCCGCATACTTACGGCCTTTTGCTAAACCAAACCTGGAAAGGACACGCAATAAATAGGCCAACAGAACTAGCTCAGGAAGCCTGCGCAAGCAAGGTTCCTCTTAAAACCAAGGCGAGTGTTGTGGTTCGCTTGTGAATTCCTCCTCCTCCTTTCCTCACAATCTCCAGGTCTCTTTCCTCAATCAGAACACAGTTTTGCACGTAAATGGTTTATTCATTTAGAAGGAGACAGGGTTTTACAATTGCCAGCCTCGGCAAACTACACATGGGTACTTGCTAGGACTAGTATTCTAACATGGCGGGGAACTTCTCTCTCTCAACTCTCCACACGTGTTAGTGAATTTAAACGCGGGATATAGCACACAAGAGGGGGCAAAGATTCATTTTACTCACAAAGCAGGAAATGAGGTAGTCGTCAGACAGGCTACTGGTGGGCTGTGCATTTATGTTATGCTGCTGTGCTCTTATCGTGCACAATACACATTATAGAAACAATCACGAGTTTTTAGGTTCTTGAACAGCGCCGCGGCGCAATCACTGTGGACACTGTTGTCAAGCCCGAGACCAGCGGGGGAATGAATGCCGGGTGCCAATCGGCACTTGGGCCACGGACCTCCGCGTGCGGAGAGAGGGGCGGAGAGGGGGGCGGTGCGGCGAGCTGTGCACTGGGACCCAATTCACTAACTCCTCGCAACAGGAATAAAGGACTCTATTCTTTATCTTTTGTAACGTAACAATACACACATACTCACACACACTCACACGCCTTCCCACTACACACATCACCCAGTAATTACTTAATTTACACTAAATAAGACACTACAATGAAACTCATAATAGGTACATTAAGTACCCACCATGAAATATACTCATTAATGTAATTTTTTTCTTCTATGTAACTAATGTACTGTTTTTAAATAAATAATAAATATCTTTTACAAAACAAAAAAATCAATCACTTTGTACAAAGCCACAAAACGCTGTAAGTCAATGAATGAACCACGTTGGGTAAAATTCAGTATCAGGCCGCTATCAATAACACTTCTCATGCAGAGAGAGAAAAGGTTTAAATTCCTGTTTAGCACAAGCCGCCGGTTTTGATTTTTCACGAAAAAACATCGTCAAAAAGTGTGTTTCATTTTATTTTGCGAAGTTAAAGCACAAATCTTTTAATGTTTTACGATCGTTTTCTAAAGAATTAAATTTGCCACATTACACAATAAAATCATAACCAAACATATTCAAATACAGAAGAGATATGCTATGGTGTCCGCGCAACTGTCGCCGGACTACGCGCTAATTAGCGTAGTTTTCATACAAAAAGAATTTGTTCATTTCGTTGATTTTTTGAAAATGTGCATTAACCTGTCAAGGGCCAGGGTTTTTTACCTTACCTTTTTTAAATTACCTTAATAACAAGAATGGAGGAAGCTATTTTAAGCTTTATTTTATGTTATAAATTAATGGAATAAAATTTAAAATCGCATCCAAATTATTTGAATTAATATTCTTTTTTGAAATTCCAGTCTCGAGCGCGGGCGCGTTCCTGGCCTTTGAAAGGTTAATATTGGTTAACAATATATTTTGAATAAGGAAAGAATTCGTTCATTTAGTTTAACGTTCGTTTGGTTTATTCGTTAATTATTTGTTCTTTTAGTTTATTTGTTAATTGGTAAACAATATCGGCGACACCCGGAATCGCAGACCCACATAGTAAAAACAGCAGATAGCACATCTACTTATATTCCAATATCTTTGATCATAACCGATAAGGGGTTCGTAAGTAGTAGATTTTGAACTTTTAAGCAAATTTTTATAAGCCTTATAATTTATTTTTCTTATAAATGAAATTTTAGTCTCCAGTGACTTTTTTCATTTTTTGTGTTTTCAAAAATTTTTCTTTCAAAATCAAACAAAAAAAAATTCTTCCGAATGTCGTCACCGGTCACTCAGTTGAGTAACTGCCCAATCTCATACCCCACCCCTACTAGTTTTTTTTTTAAAGTTTTTTGTAAAGAAAAAAAGCATTAAAAATGTCACCGTACACCAAAATTTCGGTTACATTTTATATTCCAAATAATGTCAGGAAAAACTGTCAAGTTCAAGTCAAGTACGTCCCTTAACGACCTGTGCATAGTATAACCTAACAATAATTTTTATTTTGAAATTCTTAAATGCTACATTTACGTCGTATGCTAATCGATAATTGCCGGAAATCCTTATTAAGTTCGTATTTATGGTGAAATTTTTGTTTATTATTTTGCATATTCAGTATTATTAGAACCAGAAGTTCTTCAAAATTGGTTTTAGAGACACAGAATAAATTAATTTTTCAAAAGAAGCAAACACATTGTGACTTGACATTTTAAATAAATAAAAAGAAAATACTTTGTTTTAAGTCACTTTATTGTTATTTTTTAGTCTACCGGTTTCGGTACCTCCGTACCATCTTCAGGACTACTATAAAAATACAGGATAATACAAATGTATATATACAAATTGCTAAGAAAGAAAGAGACAGTAAATTAGAGTGGGACAGTGCGGAAATATTTAAGAAAGAAAGAGACAGTAAATTAGAGTGGGACAGTGCGTCAGTTGTGGGAGGGAAGTGGGGGAGGAGAGAGTGGGTTAACGGGAAACATACTTTTAATAGGGCTGAATGTTAAATTTAGTTGATTATTAATGATCTCAGCCTTTGTAATAACTGATTTTTTTTATTTCCAATGCCTCTAAATTATTTAATCTTAAGCCTATCCCATTTTTGTGTAGGACTTTAATACCCGTATCCCGGTTAAAAGTGTGACGTAAAGTTGTGTAACGATTGTCCAGCGTTCTACATTGTTGTAACTATTAGTTGTAATGATTGTCCAGCGTTCTACATTGGGCAAACGTCACGCAATGTGGAAACTAGAATAAAGGAACACATAAGATGCCTAACCAGTTCAGGGTTTTCAGAATTCGCAGAGCACTTAATTAATACAGATCACACTTTTAACCGGGATACTGGTATTAAAGTTCTACACAAAAATGGGATAGGCTTAAGATTAGTAAGGAGTGGTAGGAATCTGAGGGACGGTGTCCCCGGGAGTGACGGATGTATGAATTTATCACACACACTGCGGACCAAGGCGATGTTCCGAAAGAGTCCCGATGGAGAGGTCAAATATCTCCATCAACCAGTCTATCCGGAATCACATAGCTGGTGGACAGATACATCCACCGCCAAGTCTCAGACAAACCTCACTAATCAACCTATAGAAGAATAAATTGTTCCCGGGAGGAGGTACCCAATGTACCCATACCCTTCTCTCAAATTGAGAAATGATGCTAGTTGAAAAGCATTAATTATTAATTAATTTATTACTAACTAGTATATTCTGAATAAATATAACAATTTAAAATTAAATAATTATTTTCAATCATTATAATTTCGTAAAATTCTTCCTCACCCTCCTGTTTCCCAACTTCTTACCTTCTCATTATCTTCAGCCTCGGAACGTATCCCAACTGGGGATGCTATGGTCCCACTGGCTGCAGACAGAATGAGTTGCAACTATTTTGTAATCGTAGTACTCACATAAAAAAATGAATTAAATTGATAAACGTCGCTCTTTGTGCGGAAGTTGCGGTAAGATGGAGCCGCGGCGGGTGTTCACAACAAGTTCAAAAAACTCTTTAAAACTGTCGACACTAATGCTGTCCATAAGATGCGTATTCTTCTCAATGGTATAATAATGATATTTGGCTAATTTATATAGCGCCGTTTTAGTGAAAAATCACCTCAAGGGCGTTGAAAATATTTTGATATATATATAAAAATGAATCCCCTTTTCCCTTGGTCACGCCGTACCTTCCGAACGACTTTACCTATTTCATTCTTCTTTTTTTAAGTTTTCTAATGCTGTGTAGAAGGTTGTTACGGAAAGAAAAAATACGAAAATTGCGCAGAAAATTAGATAATTTCAGTAAACTTAATGACTATTTTAACTTCGCACGTTTGACAGTTCACGCGTTTGATGAATATGAACTGCCATACCGTTCATCCGTTTGCGATGAAACTTTGGTGATATGTTGTTCGCACGCCCGCGAAGATTATAGGCTATATATAATGGTAAGCTTTGGCATTACGAAATTTGTATAAATGAAAATTGTGCATTTCATATATTTTAGCGGCAGGGAAGAAAGGCAGGAGAGGAAGGGGAACGGGGGAGGTGGGATTCGCGGGAGGGGTAATGAGGGATGGAGAAGGCGTGGAAGATGGAAGGGTAACGCGGGAGGGGAAGGGTAAGAATCAATTTACATATTTGAAGGGCATAGCAACGCATTCCGGGTACCAGCTAGTTAACTAAATAAAATACATATAAAGTGTCCTCTATAAAATGATTTGCCTGTACTCGTAGATTATATTTGGACATGATTCGACAAAATAACCATTTTCAATCACAACTAAAACAAAGCAAGGAAAAAACAACTCAATTACAGTGTCCATAATACACGACGGGTCTCGACAAATAAAAAAGAATAAAAGTTTCTTTGTCGTAAAAGATAAGCTGAGCTGTGAATTTTTTAATTAGTTTGAACCGAAAATAATCCATCGAAGGAACGTAATGGTGCAAGAAAACTGAGTAATGAAAAACACTTCGGACGGATTTCAGAAAATATTTTTACAATATAAAATGTTATGACATTTTAATGTACTTTTTAAGTTCTCTGAACTGCTGAGTTCTTCTGAAAATAATATCAGGGGAAATATTCCGGAAGATATATACTTACTTAGATATATTTTTTACATTAGCTTCACTCTTGAATTGTATTGTAGAGGACATGGATTTAATTTGAACTTAAACAAATGTGAGACCTTACAGAGAAAGCCTTTCTTCTGAAATCCGCTTCCATAAGAACATCATTTTTATTAAATACTATCGCAGAACCATGAAAAATTATATTTTATTTAAGTGAACGAAAACATGTATATCATTGAAGAAGAAGATAATACCAATAATCTAAACTCTTAACTCTAAACGAACACGTGAAAGAAAAAAAGAGAGTTGTTCTTATAAAAAATTGAAAATATATGTACCTATTATATATTAACGTGTGTCCGCAATGCGTTGGAATGCCGCTCTAAGAAAGAAAGTATGTATTAATTCTGTTTATTGAAGTGTTTTTGGATGGAAATTATTTTGTTTTCCGTCTGGTGCGTAAATTATTTTTTTCTGACGCGTGAGCAGATAACATGCACATCTGTGTACGTGGAATTAACTGGGTAATTTTTAAAAATATTATTTTTTGATATCTTTTTGTTCTTGTTTTACGCTCTTAATTTATTAATTGTTTTTGTGTATAATTCGTAGAACTCCATTTTAATTTTAAGAAATTTAATAAAAATTAAATTCGATAATGTTATTATCTAGTTCTGCAAGTTTTTTGGTTAGTGTTTTAGTTACAGCTGTTTCGACTTGTAAGTTCATTTTCAAACTGTGGTGAAGCCACGTACGGACGACTTATTTATAAGATTTTAAATGTCAATTTTTAAAGGTGTCTAAGTTGATTTATTACCGGTTAAACCAATTTGTAGAGACACTAATTGAGAGAGTGCTAATGTGGGATTCGGAGTATTTTCCTTTGGTTTGCCTTGCACTAAGTGTAAGGGTTTTCTTAATTGATTTAGAACGACGTTATTGCTATGACTCATTTAAGTGCATTATATTTCTTAGGTTTGGTAAATATACTAAGTAGTGGGGAATAAATAATTTTCCTTACTTTATTAATTAGCGTTATGTTGGGGTCATTCGTTCGTTTATTGACTGAACAATTTGCTTGAACAATTAGAATTCAATAAACGAACGAATGACCCCAACTTAACACTAATATTTTATTTTACATATTTTTTAATGATTTTATTGAAACTAAAATTAAAATTCTAAAACATACGTTTGCTAGATAATGTATTGATTTATTTTACTGCATGATTTTATTATTTGAAATGGGTGTGGTATAATACAAAAACTTTTTTGAAAATTGAACAAATCTGCCAACGACCTATGGAATAACCTTATTATACTAAAAATTAAAAAAATTTCTCAAAATTTATTACATACGAATGCTAGATAAAAGAACAATCTTTCGAAATCCATTTATAATTTTTTTGTGGAAAAGAGTCAATACGTCTAAAAACTTTTTTGAAAATGACGTATTTCCGGGTTTCTCTGGTAATGCCCTCTTAAGCCACCCCATAGTGCGGCGGTTCAAGTCAATCTGTGATAAATAGTTATTATTTTATATAATCTTTTCAATGATTACTGGCTGTGTCTGTGTTTTCTCCTAAATACAAAATAAAATTTTAAAAAAAACTTATTGATGGTTACGAAAAATTACGAGCTTAAGATATCTGATATCAGGTATCTTATTTCTTACCTTGTGATATAAGATATTTGCTATCACAAGGTAAGAAATCAGATTACAATTTGACTAAATAGGTATAATACCATACAATCTCACTAACAAAAAGCAGACACATCCGCGTAGTGAAATTCAATCGTTTTTCTATTTTTAAGCTTTCCCCTATTTTTAAAGCATCGTTTACTTCATTTTGGTCAGCAATCGCCTCCCCGAACGAATATACATAATGATAAAACATGTCTCCAATTAGCAAGATCATTTTCAAAGCTATATAAAAATAATGAAAAAGGAAAATATAAAAATCAGCGTTCATGGCAACATCAGAATTAATTTTATATGAGTTTTTATTTTATTGCAGCGAGGAAAGCGATAAAAGGGGTTGTTGGGAAACGGAGCCTTTATTGGATATTAAATAACACTTTTATGGGGAGTTTACTTTAAAACATGTTGCCGGAAAATTCTCTTTGCAGCTTAAAGATTGGTGTCTTTTAATTTGATCATTCAATTTCTATCAGAATAACTATCGCTATTATATTTTTTGAAGGATATACCCATCAATGTAATAGTAGGTCTTACACTGCGACGTTTTTTTCTTTGAAATAAGAGGCAATTCCCCTCTATTTTTGGTTGTCAAAAAATTATCAAAAAAATTCCATCACGTAAGGTTTTTCCGCAAAACGTAAAAAACTGTGGGATTGCCTATCTTAAAACGGGGTTTATTGCCGAAATATATATTTTTTTATTATTAATTTTTTAAACTTTATGAGTAAAATCTCAAATTATAATATTTAATTAAATGAAGACAATATTAGCGAAACTCAATTAACTCTTGTAATCATATATAAAGATAGCAGCCAATAATATGTGCGTTAAGTAAATGAAGATAATGTTGGTAGTTCTTAGTCGAAGTATGATACAGTTAAAAGTGACCGAATTAATATGGGTTCCGTAGCTTAATCGGTAGAGCTGTTTCCATGTAAGAAAAGGGTTCTGGGTTCGAGTCCCAGCGGAGCCAATATCTTTTCTGATTTTTCTGTCTCCAGATTTCGATTGAGTTTCGCTTATATTGTCTTCATTTAATTAAATATTATAATTTGAGATTTTACTCATAAAGTTTAAAAAATTAATAATAAATATTCATCCTAGACTTGCAGAAAAAGTCAATAGATGTCGCGTATTACAAATAAAATGGATAAAATTTATCCAGACACTATCTAGATTGCATTTAGTTCGAGTTGAATCTTGTAATCATATATAAAGATAGCAGCCAATAATATGTGCGTTAAGTAAATGAAGATAATGTTGGTAGTTCTTAGTCGAAGTATGATACAGTTAAAAGTGACCGAATTAATATGGGTTCCGTAGCTTAATCGGTAGAGCTGTTTCCATGTAAGAAAAGGGTTCTGGGTTCTAGTCCCAGCGGAGCCAATATCTTTTCTGATTTTTCTGCCTCCAGATTTCGATTGAGTTTCGCTAATATTGTCTTCATTTAATTAAATATTTTTTTTTATTATTTCCAAGATAATGTTATGTTTTATAGACTGAAACAAAACATTTAGCAACTCATAACGATAAAATTAGTCAGCGTTGAATAATAATATATCGGGATTTTCCATTGTAAGCATGATGAGAGAGTGCCGGAATTCCCTAGGTGCCCACTCCCTTCCATGCCCTTTCCATCATCAGAAAGTGAATCAGAATTTTTTTTTAAATCTGGGATGCTTAAAAAGTTTACAACTCCATTTTTTGAACTCCCATTTGGATTACTTCCCGGAAAATCAGGGTGCAGTTAGTGAAGAGCAAGGCGAGAGATTTCACAAAGATATCAAGGAAATGGAAAGAAGGTATCAAGGTCGATGGGATACAAATATGATGGGCAACTGCTGCTGGATGCTGCATAGGGAAAATACAACGTCCCACAAAAGAAAAAGCACAAAACGAAGCATCAAAACTAAAAAAAGCAGATTTTATAAAGATTTATAATTGTATGTAATGTAATTAAAATATTTTTTGACATAAAATTAATTAAATTCGTATAATTTTATGATTTTATTTCTTTTGTACGTTCCCTACAGAAGTCGTGTAAGGCGGGTTTTGCCTATATTTTAATTTCCACTTTGGCATATTCAAATTCAGCATACCGAAATACGTATAATTCGCCCATTACTATTTAAAAAAAAATTAAAATTTTCAATTTGCAGACCTGTGTAATCCATTGCAATTTCGAAAATAACACATATTTTTAAAGGTGTGCTTTGAACCAGATTTCACGCAGGTTTAGTTTCTTTTACAAAATTTCATTGTCATTTAAAAAATTGTAATTTGATTACAATTACAATTAGATAATCCCGTGATTTTAAACGGATCTATGATAGTAAAACATAATAAAATAACATGCGAACTTGTGAAGCAGACTTCACGTCACCATGAATTGTTCAAGATACCACACGGTCGAACAAATGTTCTAAAACAGCATGGCCAGGATAAGAGGAATAGTGTTAACGAATTAAATTTCTATAACAATAGATACATTTGATTTCTTTTCAAAAAGCCTTCAAACTTTTGTTGCTTAACTAAATCGCTATTGTAAACGAACGATCCTAGATTAATAAACTATCCCTCGAGTGTCGTTGTTAATAAACATTTGTATAAAACGACATCTAAATAAAACGGGAATAAATGAGGTAATCAAAAGCTTTTATTATTTTAGAAGTAATAGTAATATTTTTTGGTTTTATGAGATCACATAATAATTTTTTTTATTTTTTTATTTTACACATTTGGAACACACATTCATGTTAGGCGCCCTACAAATTACATAATATGGCTCATTATGGGCTCACATATGGTTTGTTGTAATTTTTCTTGACTTGTATTGTACTTCTATAATTGACTTGCATTGCAGGTACTTCTATAATTCACTTGTATTGTACTTCTATTGAATGCTTTTTATAAAGTTAGAGAAAATATGTTACTTCTTAAAATATTACCGTGGGAACTGTTTCTTATTTCCTCGTTTAATATAGCAAATAAGAAAATATGAACCATGCGTCTGCCTAATGACTAAGTCAAAACATAAAATGTCATACATTGTGAGAATCTAAAACATTGGCCCGCAAGAAATTAATATTGCACATCTTTCAGATCATGTAAATACCTCTAGTAGTGTTATAAACAAATATTTTAACTGACCGAGGTTTTTGTCAGCGGTTTTATACTGTTTGCACATAAGGTCAGATGTGAACTAATTCCACCTGCATCCAGGTTTAGAAGTTTAGTGTTTAACTTTATCACATTTACATAAAAAATATATCACCTCATACGGCTGCAGCCCAGAGCTTTCGAACACAAGTGTTTGCACAATTTCGTTGCAGCCCGCCCGCATGCGAAAAGTTAGAAGTTCCGGTGTTGAACTTTCGATACCACAGTTTAGTAAGCCAGCTTTTAATCTTGGTGCAAATTCACTGTTTAATTGTACCGGATACAATGGATTGTTTAATTTTCATAATATTAGGTCCTTACATATGAAATTGGCGTTTTGCCGTACTGGCAACTTTGATCTCAAATATCTTCTCTTTGGTTAGGAATTTCAAATTCAAATTTATACAGCTCATGTATTTGTGTTTCGAAAATTAAAATTCATTTGTTTTTTCCTTAATTGTTTTTTTTCTTTGCGTCACTTAGTTTACAAAATGGAAAACTTGAAATATCGCGTGATTTGCGAATACGAGTTCCACCGCGGCATCAGTGCTGCAGAAACGGCTTGAAGGATTAATGATGTGTATGGCAACGGTGCCGCAAAAGAAAACACAGTACATTTTTAGTTCCAACTTTTTCGTTCTGGAAATTTCGACCTGCAGAACAAGACCCGTGGACGGCTGGAGACCAAAGTTGATAATGAAGAATTGAAGGCTATTGTGGAAGCGGATCCATCGCAAACCACGTCCGAATTAGCTGCAGGCTGCGGTGTTAGTGATAAAACTGTTTTAATATAGAGATACATAGACAAATACAAACGTCATTGTAAACCGCGTCCACTCTAAATTACCTAAAACAATGTATTTAACAAACAGTGAAGTGATATTTTAACTTAAAACGTAGTATTAATTAGCTAAAATCACAGTGAATTAATAAATTCAATACAAACGATTGTTAATAATCATAAAATTCAATCTATCATATTCAATAGTGCATTGTGTTGATGCGTGTCGTGTAGGTACACCGCAGTGACACCGTACTCGATACCGATATAGGCCGCGGCACCTAGCCGTTCGTACCGATTGAACTCGATACTTGGAGTTTCATTTATACTCGCTACCTAATTATTCTCGCTACTCGCCGCTCGCTACTGGGATATTTATTTATTAATTATATATAATAATTACCACTAAAATGGCTTCAACAAGATCTACCTTGGAGCAACAAAAAATCGTGGACTCTCTCACGGAGTACATTGACCGTAAACTGGGTGAGTTGAAAAAACAAATGTTCTCAAAATTCGAGACAGAATTAGCAGATTTAAAAAAATCAACACAATTCGTTAGCGATAGATATGATGAAATTAATGAAAAATTAAATTGAATTCTTGAATTACCGAAATAGCACCAAAAAATTTTAGAGGATCTAGAAAATAAGGAAAAAAGAATTGTTGCCCTCGAAATGAAAATAGCTGCAACTGAACAAAATGAATTGAAAAATAGCGTGGAGGTAATAGGCTTCAAAATATCGACTGACGAACCACCTCAAGTAATTGCAAACAGAATCACTACTGCCTTCGGAGTAAGCCTAGAACCGGAGGACAAGTACAAATTTCTAAAACCGACAGTTACAAAACCTCCGCGATTAATTTTAAACTTCAAAGAGGAAAATAAAAAAATCACTATGATGATTGGCAAAAAAAAATACCAATGTATCCCTTCAGATTGCGGACGAAAATAAAAAAATTTACGTAAATGATACCCTGACGCCATATTACAAACATCTCTTATGGATTACTAAAAAACGGGCCAAAGAAAAAAATTTCAAATTCATCTTGTTCAAAAACGGAAATCTACTGACTCGTAAATCTGAAGGCTCGCCAATTACTGAAATAAAAAATTATTATGAACTTGAAAGTAAAATCATATAATCTTGCCACTTTCTCGATAACCTAACCTAATCTACATTATAATATACACTTAACCAGAAATGGATCAATTAATTAATATAGAATTTGATAACCCTTCACCCAATACCAGCACTACTTCAACAACTATAGACAGATCACCCTTTCCCCTTCCCCTGGATGATGAAATAACCCCACCACGAGATGTAAGGAACGTGTACCAAATTGGAGACATCAAAATCAATATGCTAAGCACTGGACAGATACACCCTCAATATGATGACTACCAACTACTTCTTCTGCATCATGGACTAAACAGTGCAGTTAATATACCTACAAGTTTAGGATATAACGAAAACGATAGGATATATAAATACTCTTCAACATGGATGACTACATTGAACACATAGACTCGGACAAACAGCATCACTGCACAAGTACTAATGACTTTAAACAATGAACTAACATCATTAAAAAAAAAAAAAATAGGATCAAAATATTACATCAAAACATTAGATCAATTAGTAAAAACTTTTATGAATTTATATTATACCTCCAACAACTTGAAAATAATTTTGATGTCATCGTACTGACAGAATGCTGGCTAAATGACAAATATACACCTAAAATACTTGAAAACTATAATATGTACAACTCAACGAAGCACAAAAACCAAAATGATGGCGTAGTCATATACACAAGTAATAAAATCAACACGACTATACAAGAAATAAACATCATAGACTCTAACTGCATAAAAATTACACATGATAAAGAAACTTGTATCCTAACTATATATAGATCTCCATCCAAAAATAACATAACAAATTTCCTAACTGCACTAAACAGCACATTAACTGATCTCAACAAAATCAAAAATATCATCATAGTAGGAGACCTATACATAAACACTTTACAATATGGACACCCGCAAAGCATAGAATACCTATCAATACTAGCGCAACATGGACTGGAACCCACGATAAATATCCCAACACGAGTCACACAAAACACAAATAGCTGTATAGACCATATAATGATCAAGTCAAAACTAAAATCCGAAACAATAGTACTCGAAAGCGTAATTACAGATCATTATATGACTATGATAGCAATAGCCACCGAAAACACAACATAAAACATTTACAAAAAAAATAACTGAATATCTAAACTTAAAGGAAAAACTGAAAAAAGTGGACTGGAATCCAATATACCGAATACATAATGCTGAAGACGCCTGGGATAAATTCACAACTACGTTAACACAAGAAATAAATAACTACACTAATATAAAACTTATAACACTTACACACAAGACAAAAAAATAAAACTATGGATAACACAAGGAATATTAAACTGCATCCGTAAACGAGACAAATTACACAGACAAATTAAAAACACGCCATATGACATGGAACAACTTAATTTCTATAAAAGATATAGAAATATCTGCACAAAAATTATAAGAGTAGCTAAGGAGATATACTATAGACAAAAACTACAAAAAGAAAACAACAACCCAAAAGCTATATGGAAAATATTAAAAGAAGTGACATACACACAAAAACAAAAACAGAAAAATAGTATCGAACAAATAAATATTAATTCAAAAAAATAGATACCATTACAAATGCGGAGATAATAGCGAACCATGTGAATAACTTCTTTGCAAATATAGGAAAAGTTTTAGCAAACCGTAAAACACAAACACAAACCAACCGATCATACATCAATACACAAAAGACAAAACTAAGACTTACAATAAAAACAATTACGGAGGAGGAAATTGAAAAAATAATCGATAAATTCAAAAACAATATTGCACCGGGATTGGATGAGATAACAACAGATTGCATTCAGAAATTAAAAAATGAAATAATAAAACCAATAACATACTTAATCAACCTTAGTATAAAACAAAGCTGCTTCCCTAGTACTTTGAAACAAGGACTGGTGATCCCTATTTACAAAGCAGGAGACAAAATGGAAATAAATAACTATATACCAAAGTTATTATTAAACTCACTATCAAAGATCTTCGAAAGAGCATTAAAAAACCAAATTATAAAATACCTTGAAGAAAACAAATTAATCTCGGATAAACAATACGGATTTAGAGAAAAAAGAGGTACCAAAGAAGCTTTAGAATATGTAATAGATTATATACATAGCAACCTAGATCAAGGGCAAAAATGCATAGCAATATACCTAGACTTAGCTAAAGCCTTCGATTCAATATGCCACAAAACCCTATTTAAAAAATTAGAAAACTTTGGTACCTTAGGCAAGGAACTCCAACTAATGAAAAGTTATATGAGCAACAGAACCCAACAAGTTAAAATTAATCACCATACTAGTAAACCACTGCCAATTACATATGGAGTTCCACAAGGAAGCATACTAGGGCCCGTGCTATTCACTATCTACATAAATGAACTCTGTTATATGGAAATAGACGGAGAAATAATTAGTTATGCGGACGACACAGTATTACTCTTCAAATCTAAAGACAGGAACAATGTGTATAATACAGCAGAATTAGGAATCACGCGAGTGAAAACATGGCTAGACACAAACATACTTACATTAAATATATCGAAAACAAAATTCACAACGTACAGTATAAATAGCATAGGACAGCCAACAAATAAAACAAACACCATAAAAATTCACGATTGTTTAAACACCAAAAACTGTGACTGCCCTGCTATAGTAAAAACAAACCAAATAAAATATCTAGGAATCATAATTGACCATAATCTCAAATGGGCACATCATATAAATCATATCACCAATAAACTCCTCAAAACAATACATCTTTTCCTAAACATAAGAAACATATACAAACTAAAATAAATGAAAACAGTATATTTTGCACTCTGCCAATCTATAATAGAATATGGAATCATTGTTTGGGGAGGAGCAACAAACTCAGCTATTGTTCATTTGGAAACCACACAGAGAACCATCTTAAAGGTTATACTAAAAAAACACAGAATGACTGACACAGACCAAATATTCAACATGTTCGACGGACTTGATATACGACAATTATACATAAAAACACTTCTTAACTATATCTTTGACCAAAAACACAAACTCCAATAAATACAAACCATTACTAGACCAGTTAGACAAGCATACATACAAAACTTAAAAACACCGACGATAAACACAAGCTTTGGACAAAGACATCACAAATACCAGGCAATAAAAGCATTCAACCTTCTTTCACTCGATTTAAAAAAAGAAGAAAACAAAAAACTTTTCACACTCAAAATTAAAAGATGGATTAAAAAACAAAAAAGGCAACTTTACAAAAAAATCACAACATAAAAAAATAAAAACACATAGACATAAACACCATTGCAATAATCACTAATATATAAAACCCTTTTAATTTCACTATCGGTTTATATGTATCTATCCTATTTATATAGTTTGATTTTATTGTTTAATTTTAGTGTTATTTTACTCTATTTTATATTGCTCTATTTTACTTTCTTTTAATTCTCATATGTTAGTATTGAGTTTCTTTTTTCTTTAGTTTTTATTTTATATGTATCTTAAATAAAAAAATTAAAAAAATAAAAAAAAATCATATCAAACTGTAAAATGAGGTCCTCAGCACGGGTAAAGCACCCAGTGAGGCCCACATTAGTCAAATATGTAACACACATGTATAAATCAGGTGAATCAAATAAAAAAAATAAAAATAAAAAAATTCAATTGAAACAAATTGGGGAGGTGAAAAAGCTTGAAAGGTGGGTATCTCACGAATTGAGCGAAGCAAATCAACAAACGTGGGTTAGAAACTTGACCACACACTGCACAACAGACGGCTACCAAATTAGAGGAGCTTCAATTGGAATGTCTAAGACATCCACCGTACTCTCCGGGCCTTGCCCCAACAGTTTACCATTTTTTTAGAAATTTGGATAACTTCTTGCAAGGGAAAAAAATCAACTCCGATGGGGCAGTCCAAACCGCCTTCAAAGATTTTATTGATTCCCGTCCGAATGGTTTTTTTTAGTAAAGGGATCGATGAACTACCTATGAGATGGCAAAAGTGCATAGATAGCAATGGTACATACTTTGATTCAATAAATATATTATATTTAAAAAAATCGACTTTATGTTCCTCCCATACAAAACGCCAATTTCATATGTAAGGATCTAATATTTAAGATCGACAGAAACTTATAGGAAAAAAAGGCATCCTAGTATTGACAAGTCTCTTTAAACCAATATATAATACAGGAATCATCCCACTAGATTGATTTCGATGTACTTTTTTTACCCTCCCAAAGAGAGCAAAAGCAAGAAAATGTAGTGACCACCGCATAATTAGTTTGATGAGCTACTTATTAAAGATATTTTTGCGAATTATACATGGACATATATAGCAAAGTGGAAGAAAAGACAGGTGTAACACAATTTGGCTTTCGAAATGGGTTGGGTACTCTATTTAGTATTCAAGTACTAATCCAAAGATGTAGAGATGTGAATACAAATGTACATGCATGCTACATTGACTTCTTTACGGTGTTTGATAGAGTTAGACATGACAAAATGATTCAAATTCTGAAAACCTATGGGATAGACGATAAAGATATAAGGATAAAAGGTAATCTTTATTGGAACCCGAAAGGAGCAGTAAGAGTAGAGCAATGTCTAACAGACGAAGTAGAAATAAAGAGAGGCGTGCGACAGGGTTGTATTCTTTCACCTATGCTGTTCAATTTATATTCAGAAGAAATATTCAATGGAGCTCTGCAAGAAGCTACTCAAGGACTTGTTATAAATGGGATGATTCTGAACAACCTGCGTTATGCAGATGACACGGTACTTCTAACAAGTAACATTGAGGATTTACAACTTTTGCTGAATCAAGTAGTGAAGACTTGTGAGAATTTTGGGTTAGAACTGAATATAAATAAAACAAAATATATGCTCATAAGCAAAAATAACGCATTGGGTGAAAATATTTATATTGCTGGAACAAAACTAGAGAAGGTACAGAGTATTGTATACTTGGGCTGCAATGTAAATGATAGATGGGATCCTTCGGTTGAAATCAAATGCCGCATTGAGCAAGCTCGTGCAACCCTTACCCGCATGAGAAAGATGTTTTGCAGTCATGATCTCAACCTTGTACTACGAATATGAATGGTCAGGTGCTACGTGTTTTCGATATTATTTTATGGAATGGAAGCATGGACGCTTACTGAAGGACTAATTAGGCGACTTGAGGCATTCGAGATGTGGATCTACAGAAAAATATTTAAAATAAGCTGAATGGACAGGTTAACGAAAGAAGATGTTATGGTTCGGATGAATAAAGAAAAATAAGTTATCAAAATCCGAAAACTTCAACATCTTGGACATGTGATGAGATATTCAGAGAAGTATGGAATCTTGCATTTCATAATGCAGGGGAAGATTGCCGGAAGACGGGGCCCTTGAAGAAAGAGAACCTCATAGCTGAAAAACCTGCGACAGTGGTTCGGCCGATCTACCGTAGTACTGTTCCTGGCCGCAGTAAACAAAGTCCGCATAGCCAACGTCCATTGAACGGACAGGGCAAAAGAAGAAGAAGGATCGACAAAGTATTGTCAGTTATTTATGTAAGTGTACAAATGTTTTAATAAAAATTTGGAGGGATAACCGTTTTTATAACGTAAGGCCCTTAGTACACAGATAGCTACGTGACTGTGATGCAACCACAACTCGACTACTAAACTCACATGGCGCTACTCGAATTATCATTTTTTCACGTGCAGCCGGGGAGTTTATAGGACACCCAGTGTCTCGAGCGATGAAGACAATATGTTTTTATCTAACTTTATTAAGAGCATAAAAACTATCTAAAAGAAGAATTCGGTTCATTCATTCGTTGGAGGGCATTCGTCGCCGCCACGGAACTAAAAGAGAATGATTTTTTCCAACCTCAATCCATTCCTTCTCTGCTAAATCCTTTTGTTGCGTATTCCGGTAAATTATTATAGTTACATATAACACAAAACATTTCTCATTTCATTAATTTGTTACGATTCCTGCGAGCTTGTAGGTATTTAAAATTATTTTTACATGATATATGAGCAATTTTGATAGAGTTAGACATGACAACATGATTCAAATTAAGATTCCATCATAATATATTATACTGGTATTGTGAGAATCATAATTAGAATTACATACATGTCATTCTTGGTTTATATTTATGGAAAAGTATACTGTTTAATAATCCTCCCATTTAATTTAATTAACTTTTACAATTTGGGAAGAGGGTATAGATACCGCTGACCCGGGAACCATTTATTGGATAACCAACAACCATGCAAAAGGTTACCACAATTTTGGTGACTTAGAAGGGTGCCCGGGTTTATGGTGTGAGGTTCGGCTAGGTCTTGGCGGCGGATGCGACTGCCCACTTAACATCATTCCGTGCCAGATTGGGAGAGACTGGTTGAGGAAGATCTTTTGACCTCTCCAGCCGGACTCTCTCTAGGTAGAAGGAAAGGATTCATACGTCCGTCACTCCTGGACACACTTATCCCCAGATTCCTACCCACCCCCCATACCTTTTCCTTCCTTCCTCTCCTTCCTCTCCTTCCTTTCCCTTAAATTTCCTCCACACAGCATCCCCAAAGATGACCTAGGCAAGGCAAAATGTTTTCGTCAGGGCCTCCCATATGGAATTATGTAAAAATAATAATATTTTATGTCATATAAAAAAAGAGAGATCACAAAAATATTGCGCTCAACCGCCAAGCAGCAATTTTATCGGAGTGTCCTGTTGAAAGCGGCATACACCGCAAACTATACTTTATCTGCCCTGATGATGGACACTGTAAGGCTGTCCGAAACGTTGGCTAAAGAAGGAGGTAGCGCAACACGGCATAACACCCCAAAATAAATAACGACGGAAAAATGTCTTTTCTATGTTATGTATTGACTACGAGTATTAATTTTAAAAAATCCATTCAACGTTTCCTTGAAACTAACTACGAAAAATACACACCTATACGGCCCACGCACCGTGGTCTGTAGTCTTATATATTATGGTTACCTGTACTCAAATTTATCGTGTATTTTCGTACACAGTCGAACTTTTTACTTTCTGCTTTTCTTTTCTTTCTGCTTTTTTTTCTTTCTTTTTACTTTCTTTATTTTCTGTTTCATGTATCAACGATTTTTTTTCTTTATGGCCTTAATATATTATCATTTTAAAGTTATTTTCAGTAGCTTTTTTAATACTAATACTCTTTTGCTTATATAACCTAGCACTTGACTGTGAATCAGATAATTATGTAAATGCAATTTATTTGGTATTGCGTTGTATAAATAACGGCATATACCTACCTAATATGAACTAAACAAGGCAATTTGACGGTCCTAAAATGATAAATCGTACTAGTTGGACAGTCAAAACTTTCTTAATGTATATTTATATATATATATTTTTTTTGTACCAAATAAATAAAAATAAACATGGGTTTTTATTCAACTCCGGAAATACTTTCAAACCAATAGTAGAAGCGAATGCAACTCGCGTAGCGTGCTACCAGCACTGTCATCGACGCGTCGCGTCTACACACGTGCGACGCTTATGCTACGCGCACCAAACTCGAGTCGCTTATGAGTTTCTCCGTGTTTGGAGGACCTAAGCCTAGGTTTTCAAGGACACGGGAAATATTCAGGACATCAATTGGGATTACTTCTCTGTCCCTATTTTCATAACACATTTACGCCTGTTTGAAGGTATATTGGCGTGGTTGATGGCCTCCTAATGTTATGTCGTGTTAAGACTCCATACATTAAAGGATTACATTCAAAGCCTTCAGCAAGGTTTCCCAAATACCTCCCAAAAATGTTTAATTATCTCATATTTTATGTAGGACCAGCGCAGGTCAGTGAAAAATCACGGGATATTACAATAATTGTCGGCTTTGTGAAGATAAACGTTTATGTAAAGAAGAAATCATAACCAGGACAAAAAATATTACTGCAGAATGATGGTCGAGGAAAATATTTTGAGCAGCAGCCCTTTAATAGTTTTGATTTTTTGTGAATATTTTCCTTGATATTTTATAACTTACATTAATATAACTATGTGGGTTATCAAATATATCTAAATTCTTGACACATCAGTTCCAATTTTGAAAACGACAATTAAAATAAGTTTCCGTTAAAATATTATGAATTAGGTAGGTGTGTACTTTTCGCTTGTCTGAATTCTTGAAACGATCAGTTACTATTTTGAAAATAACAATAAAATTCGAAAAACATCAGAGTTCATTGAACCGGGATTGCAATCACTCACAAAAAAACCCAAAACCAAAATTTGTATGTTTGATGATAAGAAATGTGTTCAAAACTGCACTGTTTGTTTTACCGCACCTTGTCATAAGACATGGCGGAAAAACGTTTGTGATTGTTTTTTTTTAATTATTTATATATTCATAGAGAATAATCTGTCCCAACCATCAATTTTCCTAAAATAAAACAATAATATAATTTATTTTTTTCGAAAAGTAAGCAACAGGTTTTTCTTTTCCATCAGATTGTATATTTTAAAATAGCTCCAATACCCCCTAGAGAAGCATCAGTATATATATTAATTGGTAAATCTTGATCAAAAATTTCCAAGATCGGTTGTGAGCATATTAGGTTTTTCATCGTTTCAAAAACATTTTGGCATTTATCAGTCCAAATAAACTTTTTGATTTTTCCTTAATAAATTATGCAAAGGATCTAGTATTATTGCGCTCTTCGGAATGTATTCATGATAAAAGTTGATTTTTCCTAGAAATGGTCTCACATTCTTCTGTGTTTTTGGAATAGGAAAATTCTTTATTGAAATCAAATTATTCTTTCCTGGCTTGACAGAATTATTCTGAATTATATGACCCAGATATTTTACCATGTCTGATGCAAATGTGCATTTTATAAATTTTTATCTAAAACCTTCTGTTTTGATTGCATTCAGCAGCTTTGTCAGATGATCAATGTGTTGAGCAAAAGTTTTTGAAAAATAAAAATGTCATCTATGTAATTGACAGCAAATTCGTTCAGTTTATATTTTCTCAATATATATTTTTTTATTTTTTTTTTTTTTTATTTATTTATCTATAAAAGGTATGTTTACATAACATTATTCGATGCCTGTCTCACTAGGGAATACCTGTGTTGAGACAGGCGTAGAGGTACATAAATGAGTATCATACATAAGAATATTTAATTACAACATGAGAATATTTAAGGTAAGATACATACTGATTTATACAATTCAAACAGAAAGATGATTAAGATTGAGGGTTAATATCATAAAGAGAGCATTATATAGGTGAAGGAAGAGATGAATAAAGTAGTAAATCCTTTCGAGTCTATATAGGAAGTTATATTATACATATAGGATTTTACTATTTTAAGTTCTTTAATAAGGGTAAGGACATACGTGAGATGGTAATTCTATTGCTTAATATCCACTGAAAAATTGCCGGAGAAGTCTTCAATCCAAAAGGCAGGCAGGTCCATTGATAATGTCCCTCCTGTGTTACAAAACCTTTTTTTTTGTCTTCAATCCACAACGAAATAGACCAAAAGGCTGAGTTTATATCCAACTTTGTTAAAAAAAACTTTGCAACAAAAAGTGTTTTATTTATAAATTAAAAGAAAGGAATTAAACCACTCAACATACGTAAATCAGAGCCCGCTCAATCCCAAATGTTGGTAAAATAGAATTGAGCTTTGTGGCTAAAGCATAAAAAATTGTGAATTTGGTGAAAAGAGTATTTGTTATTGGTTTGTTATATTAGCAAATCATTGAATCATTCTCCTACAACCTCACAGCAAAGACTTATTTTAAACAATCGGCATTCTGTCTTTCTAGTTTTATCAGAACATCGAATTGAAGCAAGGCAACATTAAAGTAAAAGCTTGCGCGGAGTTTTTTTTCCAGAACTTAAATCAACAATTGAATACGGAGGGATTCGCGCAAAACTGTGAATTGTGTAAGGCTTTTAGAATTTACAATACGCAAATAAGGGTTCGTAAATCCGATGCCGGCTGGTATAAGAGAAGGGGAAGGGGCGGTGGGAGATAAGGGTGGCATGGGTTACATCAGGGTTACACTACTGTAACATGATCTGAAATTTACGTACGTGAACGAAAAGCAAGCAACTCCAAAATAATTTACCATTTCGATTTAGCCACTGGAGCGTCCGATAAATAACAATTTCACCCATGAGTGCTCAAATTTTTTTGCGTTCGTTTTGGAAATTTCCCGCCCGCTGTTAAAAAATCATATCTCCGAATTTTAATACAGAGACACATTAACTGCTTATAGCGTTAGAAAGCCTTTTAAAGCATCTATATTTCTCGATTTATCGCATATTTTTAGAATTCATATTTTTGTGTGCAGTTCACACGCGGTAGAAGTAAAACATTCAGAAAACAAAACTTCGAGAGAATAATACGAATGCAGAGTACTACGGTAGGATAATTGTAGGGTTTATTTTTTATAGTATTGTTACCAATTTTCAAAATTATTTAACATTTTATTCTACGAAGCACCGCACAAAAAGGACACCGATTAGTATGTTTTTGTCTCTTTTTCGTATCACTTGTTTCCGTTTCACCGAGTAAATACTTCAAAATTGCCGCCCGTAGTACCCGTTGGTAAAATACTTTTTTTTTATATGAACACCGCACCAGAGTCCCAACTGCTCCCGTCTGGAGCCAGTGAGACTATGGCAACTCCAATTGGGGTAAGGCTAAAGGTAGTGGGGAGGGGATGGAGATGGGGAAGAGGAAGATGGGGAAGTACCTGGCTATTCAGATCTAGTCACCAAACACGGCCAAAGTAATTTCAAGCAACGTTTAAATTCTGAATGGTGGTCTTACACCGGGGCGATACTAAGAGTATCTTCCACTCTGAACCGTGCCGCAAATATAATACATACTATTTTAAATAATTTATTGTGAAATAACAACACAAATAAATCAAATAATATTTATTTGCCACTCCGGGATTTGACCCCGCGACCTTCGGATTGCGAGTCAAGAGCCTTACCGCTAGACCTTTCAAAGCATCTAACCTACAAAGCACTAAAAAGCATCGTGTAAAAGGCCCATAAGGCGAAATTTCTTTTCGTAGGTGATAATCCATGATGATATACATACGAGAACTTGATAAGTATTGAATTAAATTGTTTCAATTATTAATTAAAACGAACAGTGTTATTATTCTACCAGAAGAAACCACCCTTACGTTATGTAAATAATCCCCCAGAACATTCAACAACAAAGGAAGATATTATTTAAGCCCAAAGCCACCAAGAATTTAGAAACCACACAACTACTTTCACAAAGCGAAAGAGCTCTTGTACATTTTGTATCAAAATTTGAAGCTTTCATTCATTAGACTTATAGTCCAGTCAAGTTAAACATGAAAAGGGGGTTGTGCTTGCAAAAAGTCCGGTCATTCTGAATTTTTTATATGTTGTTAGGACCTAAACCAGTATTAAAAAAAAAAAATTGCAACATCGAAAGTGCTGTGCGAGCGGCGGTGGACCCAAAAAACCAGGAAATTTTTGGATATTTTTCAGTTTTTGCTCAATATCTCAGTGAAGGAAGGGTCTGACCGGTATAGTCAGTATGGATACTTTTAAAGTAGAATAAATTTGCTACAATTTAAAGCCAAAGCAAGCTATATACAATCATTGGTTTTCAAGATACAGTTCTTCGAAAATAGGCGATTTTTTCCAAAAAATGAAATTTTTTCAAAATGGCCACTTATTTTGTAAAATATTTTCTAAAACACGCATCCCACGTCAAATATTACATGAAATAGAGTTGTAGTAAATTTAATTTGCTTTCATTTAAGACTAGATTGATATCTGTAGACCTAACGGTTCTCTCAAGAACGCCAGATAACCAAAAACAGTCATATGTGGGTTTTGGGGAGAAAGGCAAATAAACTATTCTCACGTCTTTTTATGGCTTTATTTATCAAATAGTTACAATTTTTTTTTGTTATTGTTAACAAATTTTTGATGAAAAAAAGAAAAGGTAATAAATCTATCGTGAACTACGTCATCTTCAAACATTGTTTTATATATCTACATACTAAAATGCTTGTACAAACATCATGGTACCTACTATAAGGACAAATTACATGTACACAAAAAATAAAACTAATATACATCATATAGGTATTGTGTCTTGGTTGCCAAATCATGTCTTTCTTTTTTATCTTAGATGGCCCGGGCTTAGGCTCGCACGGAGAAGGTGTCTCGATATCTGTGATGGACGCTGGGAGAGGCGCCCAGTCTGTAGTCGGGTCATCTTCATCGTCCGAGCATTTCAGCTCCACATCCGGGATGTTAATGCACAATTTGTCACCGCATGACTGACAGAGGATTGAGCGGTGGAGCCCATCAGCCTTTCTGCACGAGCAGCTCCCAGAGCATCCCTTGCATTTACATGAAATTTTTCGCAGAAGGGCAGGAGGTGCGGGATCCATCGTGGTGAGGATGGGGGTGAGTCCTTGAGAAGACAGCTTCCACCCCCATTCAGTGGGATTCAAGTTGACTCCCCGCCACTTCTGCACTTGGAGGTAGCACCTTGCTGCATGGTGGCCTGCGGCATCTTCCGTCGGTGGCAAATGGGCGAGGTTTATGTTTGTTGAAGTGACAAACGTCTTATACCTCAGGAAATCCAAAGTATCCCTCGCGATCTCACCCCCATATAGAGCCACAAAGCACTTGATGCCTGCTTCACTCACGGCTTGTGGGGTGGAGTCTGGCTGAAGGAATACCTCCACTTGCTAAGCAAGTGGTTCATTCTTGCTCAGAAGTGTGGTGATTTTGGTCTTTCCTTGGCCAAACGGTGCTGAGGTGGTATCGCACCCGGTATACACGTGGGTGAATAGTGCCGTTCCTGGTAATCGCCGGGAGCCCTGGTGGTTGTAGGAGGTCGTAGAGTAGGGACAGCAACCAGCTACACCCTTCGTGCTCTTCTGAAGATAGACAGATTGGTTTCGGACGTAGGTGGTATAACGCGCCAAGAGTGCTCGAACCGTGCTCTTCCGCTGCCACACGACCTTGTGCAAGAGGTAGCCACCATCAAAATGACGTGAGTGCTGGCACCAATCTATCGGCGTGTGGCTGGAAAGAGGAATGAAAGCAGAGTACAGAGAAGATTTTGTGCCCTTGCGCATCCCTTGTTCATTGACCAGAGACATCGGGAATGGGGCCAATTCAAACTTGAAGTCATCCTGTAAATCCGGTTCAGATTGCTTTGCAATACACACTCGCTGGAAAATTGTGAGCGGATCCACAGCCACTCTACTGTTTTTGTCCGGCAGTTTAACGGTTGCGGTGATCGATGCCAGCGTGGTAACTTTATTTTTCCGTTTTATTACTCCCTTTCGTACATTAGCCCCACAATTTTCATCACTCTCTCCGTTCCAACTCTCTGGGCTGTGTGGCAATTAATTTCAGGACCTGCCAGTAAACCACTACTGATAGAAATCAAACTGTCAGTTTTGGGAAATGGAGGGTGGAGAGCAAACCAGTTTTTTAATTTTTCCACATCACTATTATCTTGGATGATTCGAGAAGGTCTCATGTCTATATGCTGCTCTCCAGTAGGACATGAGATGCTGCAAAAACTTTCCAGTTCTTCACAAATGTTCAACATAAACACCATTCCTGTTGTCCACCTTGCTAGAACACTGTCGGAGATTCCCCTTCCTTGGGCCAACCCACCATAGGTTTTCATAGATCGCATCATGGATTTACTTCACAACACAATAAATGGTCTCATGGATTAGTCTCATGGATTTACTTCACAGCACAATAAAACCATAAAAAGACGTGAGAACAATTTATTTGCATTTCCCCCAAAACCCACTTATGACTGTTTTTGGTTATCTGGCGTTTTTGAGAGAACCGTTAAGTCTACAGATATCAATCTAGTCTTAAATGAAAGCTAATTAAATTTACTACAATTTTATTTCATATAATATTTAACGTGGGATGCGTTTTTCAGAAAATATTTTATAAAATAATTGAACATTTTGAAAAAATTTCACCTTTTGGAAAAAATGGCCTATTTTTGAAGAACTGTATCTTGGAAACCAATGATTGTATATAGCTTGCTTTGGCCTCAAATTGTAGCAAATTTAGTCTACTTTAAAAGTATTCATACTGACTATACCAGTCAGACCCTTTCTTCACTGAGATATTGAGCAAAAACTGAAAAATATCCGAAAATTTCCTGGTTTTTTGGGTCCACCGCCGCTCGCACAGCACTTTCGAAGTTGCAAAATTTTTTTTTAATACTGGTTTAGGTCCTCACAACATATGAAAAATTCAGAATGACCGGACCTTTTGCAAGCACGGATGTACATCTTGACTGGAGTATTAACAAAATTCTAAAATTGGGGTATATTTCTTGCCTATTGTTCCATTGAACATACAACTCACGCGAAAGTGCAATGGGGTATTTCCAAAAACGAGGGATTCTATTGAAAATGTACGGAATATTAAGTCTGATTTTAATCATCCTACTAAAAATGTTTGCTTATTATGTTTTCATTTAATATTATTGATTTAAAAAAACGATCAAAACTGATAAAAGCAATACGGCCCATGGTTTGAAAATCGGATTGTGACGTCTCACAAGCGTCGCTCAGCTGGACCAGCGTAAATTAACACGCACGGTAGCCCCGCCCCAAAATATCGTTTTAGCGGTAATTAAAAAATGGGATACTTTGACTCGCTGTAGAAAATTTATTCGTCAACATAATAATAAAATAAAAATGCTGTACCTAATCATCGTAATTTTTTGCTTAACTTTTTTAAGTAATACAAAAAGGAAATATCCCATTGGATGTCGTTGGAGAATATTATCCTCTTGTGGATTGTCAACTTATCAAAAAAAATTTAAACATGTTTTTATGATGGCACCTACGCATTAATCAATTTTGGAGGTGGGGATGGGTCCGCCGCCCCGCGAACTATTTATTGGATAACCAATATTCCTAACTTATGTAGGTTACCCCAATTTGTTCGCTACTTTGATGAGGTTTGTCTAGGTCTTGGCGGCAACGTTTTCCCACCTACTGCGTGGCGGGCCGAATCGGGAGAGATTAGTTGAGGGAGACCTTTTGACTTCTCCAGCCTAACTCTCTCGCATTTCAGAACAGCGGAAGGGATAGATTCATACGTCCGTCACTCCTAGATACATTGATCTCCAGTTTCCTACCCAAGCCTAATACTTTTTCCTTCCCGTAACTTCCTCTCTTTTCCTAAAATTGACCCTACATAAAGCATACCCAAAGACGGCATAGGCCATCAGGGATTTTATATGCTTCTTAAAAAAATATTCTCCTTACTATTCGGTCAAATATGTATGTAAATGACATGTGACATGAACAAACGGCAATTTAACAAAAATTGTTAAAATTTTGTTATTATCTGGAAAGGAAATGCTCACAGAACTTGTTAGTTGTATAATTACATCTATATTTTTCCCAGAAATTAAATGCCTACCTTATTTATAAATTAACAAAGAAATAGTGGAATCCTTTCATAAAAAGGAAAAATTTGGAGGTTAGAATTGTTTTGTTTCACGTAATATAATTAGGTATTTAGCTTTATGAAAACTAATGTGTATAGTTTTTATAAACATAAGTAAAAACTTGTATTTCCAACTTTGTGCTTTTTGACACAAATTATCGTTTAGCATGTTAAGAGGAACAGCTGCTCGGCTTTTTTCTTATGAAATTTGATTTTAGATTTTAGGCTAGAACACTTATTTTCAATCAAAAGTTACAGCAAATATCTAGTACGAATACATATATGCGGCTTTATTTATTTGTATTTTAAATTATAAACCACTAAAGAATTATTTTTTCGCGATTTTAGAGGCAAGCTTGACGATTTTTTGCAAGCTAATGGTAATTGTTAAATAAATTTAAAAAATCGTAAAAAAGCGTTTTCTGGTTTTGAAAAATTTGCTTTCTAATGTAAATTGGTCGTTTGTAATTTGAATTTACCCCCATCATGATGTTTTCTTTAATAATTTTATTTTTTTGTATTATTTTTTATCATAATATTTGTAAAGTGAATGGCGTTAAATTATTTTTTTAATAAATATTTTTAACTCACAAACAAGTAATTTCCTCTAAAATCCTGAAAAATTGAAATCTTTATTGCCCTGTATTTTATTATTAAATAAAATACAGCTGTACCAGATATTTGATACATTTTTCTGATTAAAAAAAGTGAAACTTTCAGAAAACTAAAATAGGCAGGAGTGGGAAGGCTACGAAGCACCGCACGAGAGGAGATCGACTACACTATCTCATTTTCTCGCAGGCTAAATCCTATAGATGTGTGTTTTTGTCTCTTTTTAATGTCGCTATTTTTCGTTTCATCGATTTTCAAATCACAATGGTACTAAAAAAGTTTTCACTTCAAAAATATTTTTCAGTTCAGTTGGATATTTTGGCCTTCAAGCCAAAATTAAGTTTTGTATGAAAAGGGCCGCGCAGCCATTCCCCTTAATACGTGTTTTATTGAAAGATAAACCGTCACAATAAGGAACTCCAGTGAAAAATATTATGGCTTTAAAAAAATATGTTCATATACGACCAATAAACGCTGATTCTGAATATATAAGTTTTATTTAATAAATATTAAACGCAGAGTTTTTAAAAAATATTAAAAAGTCCATTTTTAATCGGGTCGTAAAAACAAATTTTAGTGGTGACGTCACTGATCGACGTGTCGTGACGTCACCGCAAAGTCATTGTATGGGAATGTATGATATGACACAAGCCATCGTATTAATCTATTCGTTTATTTACATACTGTTCACAGAGATTTAGTTGTTGTGTTTATTGTAACATTATTTAGGCCTAAATAATGTTTCATCTCTTATTAGTTTATCTATATTATTGAAAATATTCAAAAACTACTGCACAAAAAAATAGTAATGCTACTTCTAGGAAAAATACTTCGAACAACGGAATTCAAAATGGCGGCAGTTAATCAGCTGATTGCCCGATCCTATACTAATTTTTCAAGTCACGTCTCACGATTCACCATACATACGGTGGTTTTCGGGGGATCTTGAAAAATTAAAACTTTGACAATTATTTTAACTATTAAAATTAACTCTAAAAATAAAAATGTAGATATTTAAGTTAGAACGTAATTAATCATTAAAAAAAATTAAAAATTGGACTGGAGTTCTCTATTGTTATTTCAAAGTTGTTACCTTACTCTTCTCACAAAGAGATTTAAGGTTTATGTGAGCATAATTTGAGTACAACCGCGAGACAACAACAAAGTCCTCGTTCAAATTTAATGTGTGCCTAAACTTCAACCCGGGCCGTGGTTTGTACTGGTATTAACACGTTAGCACGAAAAACTTTTTCAATTTTCTCCCTGCATATTTTATTACTTTTTCTTAGTTAGCGGAGCATGAAGGGGTTACTCGGATCATTCTCGTTCTAAAGCTAATATTCAGCGATACTCCTTTATGCGGTTTCAGAAATGAAATGGGATGTGTTAATTTTTAGAATAACTAAGATTTAAACTGGTTATTTATTTTAGGGGTATTACGTCATTCAATCACGAGTTTACACACCCACGTGTTTATTTTTTTTTAATCTAGTTCTGAATTTATTTTTATTTATTTGTTTGTTTGTTTTTTTGTTTATTTGTTTGTTTGTTTGT
Source organism: Limnephilus marmoratus (assembly GCA_917880885.1). Classification (NCBI taxonomy): domain Eukaryota; kingdom Metazoa; phylum Arthropoda; class Insecta; order Trichoptera; family Limnephilidae; genus Limnephilus; species Limnephilus marmoratus. Next base: position 16,831,696 of record OU862921.1, on the reverse strand, counting down.
TCATTCGTTCGTTCGTTCGTTTGTCCGTTCGTTTGTTCATTCGTTCGTTTGTTCGTGAGTTTGTTTGTTTGATAGTTGGTTTGTTTGTTTGTTTGTTTGTTTGTTGGTTTATTATTTACTAGCTGACCCGACCACGCATTAACTATTGTGACTAATAAAACACAACGTCATATACTGGATGCTTATCCAACCTTTATAACCACCGCCGTCTTTTAATCGCGAAGAGACAGACAGATGCCGCGGAGGACTTTAATTTATAATACGTAGAGATGGTGTGAAAGATTATAACAATTTGCATGAAATGCTTGGGGTAACTAACGTATTTAAGTTAATAAGGATTAATACTGTATCCGTCTAAATAACTTTTCAATTACCGCAATGTACGTGACTATTTTTTTAGAAGATAGAATGGGTATAGTAAGCTATCCGTAAAAGATTATGATATGCCTTCACGGATTTTTTTTTTAGATCTATAAAAGAGAAATATCCCACCATGCATTGTTTTGTTATATCCCAAATGGATTAGGCAGCGTTTTCGATGAAAGCTACCATGCGGCTTGACTTTTTCCGATACTTCTAACAATTATCGTTATGTTTCAATTAATTTACACAAATCCTTGACAAATTACATACCTAAACCTTCCTCACGAAACATTCTATCTATTGGTGAAAACCGCATGAAAATCCGTTCAGTAGTTTTCGAGTTTATCGCGAACAGATGGACAGACAGACAGACAGACGACGCGGGGGACTTTAATTTATAATATGTGGAGATGTAGAGATAGAGATGTGGAGATTTAAGGGCTTTTAAATGTTGTTATTATAATTTTAACATGACAAAGAATAATATAAATAATTTTGAAACTTGATAAAGAATAATATAAATAAAATTACATTAAATACATGAGTCATAGGTGTTCAAAAATACGGGATGAGTTTAGAAATAGCGTTGGAATACATATTTTACATGATCCACAAAACCCGCCAAGTTGATATTAAATATGTCAACTTCAACTAAGTATTGGTTTTCCGTAATATGAAATCGCTGTATCAGACAGTGGGCGTTGCAGATATGCTTATGAACGCTGGAGCAGAATAGTGTATTTGTGTGTCGTGTGGTTACATTGGTAACTTTATGAGTTGCAGGAATTAAAGGTTAAATAATTTATTTTACGTATTGTGCTACCTCCGCCTTCAGCCAACGTTTCGGACAGCGTTACAGCGTTACGAGGTAGCGCAACACGGCGTACGCAATACCACTAAAATAAATCAAGATAATACTTTTGGCTGTTAAAATTGGCTTAAAATGTTAAGAGCGTTTAACCAGCCAGCGGACGAAAATCCACATTTCGTCGAAAGTTGTTCTTACGATCGTGCAGTGCGGTTACAATGAGAAAGATTAATTATTCTCCGTACCAGCTTTTTTAAATTATAACTCAATATCGAATTTATTTCAATCCAAATTAGCTTTAATTTATACCTTCATCCAAAAATGCTGAAAGACGTGATGATAAAACTATTAAAATAATGTACTTTTTGTAATTATTTTTTGATTATAAGTATTTATCATTTTTCAATAATGTCTAAATTTAATAAGAATGTTAAAAAAATCTGAAATATATTAGTTTGTAAGTGCGCAAATAAATACACAAATGGACCAATTTTTATTTATTTATTATGAATTAACGCCGATTAACGGCTTTTACATGGGAATTACAATAATTTGAAACAATATACATAGTTAAGAAGAAAAAAAAAATATAACAAAAAATTAAAGAGCACATATTGAAGTGACAGTATAAAGCAAAAATAGTAAGCTATTATAAAACAAACATGAAGAAAAAGAAAACCTCATATACATGAATGTGTACAAGATATTATGAATTAAAAAATTACTACGTAAAGTACGTAGTAATAATTTAAAAATTCCAGAAATAAACATTGATGAAGAATATAAACATACAAAGTATATTAGATTATAATCTATCTGAAAAGCGCTGACAAACAGCTTTAATTAAATAATGTTTGTATGTTGATAATCTTTCAATATTTATCATATCATCAACAACATATTTGTTACCAAGTATATGCAGGCGATTTATTATGGCATATAATTCAGCATTCATTTTTTCGTCAAGAAACACATGTATGTACATATTTTTTAATGATTTTATTCAAACTAAAATGAAAATTCCAAAACATGCGTTTGCTAGATAATGTATTGATTTATTTTACTGCATGATTATATTATTTGAAATGGGTGTGGTATAATACAAGATCTTTTTTGGAAATTTAATAAATCTCCCAACGACCTATTTCCATAGGTCGTTGGGAGAAAAATTTTTAAAAAATTCTCAATATTTATTACATGCGAATGCTAGATAAAAGAACAATCTTTCGAAATCCATTTATAATTTTTTGTGGAAAAGAGTCAATACGTCTAAAATTTTTTTTGAAAATGACGTATTTCCGGTTTTCTCTGGTAATGCCCTCTTAATGGAAAGATTTTAAAATACCTTTTTGAATGATTATCAACATTTTATGTTACGCCGCCAAGACCTTCCCAAGCTGTGTTCCGTATTCTGGGTTACTTGCTTTGTTTGCGCTTAACCCTTTTACTCGACAATCTAGCCTTAGGGTGGCCTTGGGCCTGTTGTACCGAATGACATTGTTAACATGATGTACCTACCCTGAGAATTACCATTTATCTTCAATGGATAATTCAGATTTTCTTTAAATATTAAATAACTATCAACAGACAACGCCATTACCCAACCTTTATAACCAATGCCATTTGTTAATTTTCATACAAATCAAATTCACACCGCCCGCTTGCCAGCCTGCTCCCTTTATATATTACTAGCTTTTGCCCCTAGCTTCGCTCGCATAGTATTAGGGGGGGTTCCCACTCCGCCTCCTGCACATTCCCTGCACTTAATTCACATATTTAAAAAAAAAACTCGCGTACATAAAGCATTTTACTTTAATACAGTTAAATAAACTCGGTCCAGTTTTGGGGGAGATAAATGCGGAATACAAAATCTCCATATAGGTGTTTTTATTTACTTTATTTTATCAGTCTGAGGTGCAGCTGTGTCTCTCGCTTTGTATTCGGGGGAGTAAGAATGAAGGTGACAGCAACACTATGGTAAAATACCTATTTTTTGGCGACCGGGTTTCCTCTTAAGGATTAATCATAAAGAGCGTAAAATTCAGAAGGATGGTCTAGTCGCACCCCCAATGGTTATGTCTTTTCGTGGAAATTTTCGTCCATTAACATCTCCTTATTTTGATATTCAAATACATTCTTACAAACATGCTGAATATTTATACTGTGTCCATGGATCAAAATATATGCAAAAGACTCGGAAATAGTAAATAGATACAAAGATAATCTGAACAATTAAAATCCTCTTTTTTTTAGAAAAAGTCGCATTCATCCCCTGTCACCAATAAATCATGTTTTTTACTGAATGTTTTACGTAATTCATAGCACATAAATTACAATTCAAATTTTAGGTTTCATTATTCATATATTTTGTCTCCATAAACCATTTGAGTCATTTTTTCCGTTTCGGTTTCCGGTTTTTAAAATGCCATAAATTAAAATACCAAACTTCGTGTAAATATAAGAGAAATAATTGTGCGAATCACCATAAATAAATGACGAATAAATTTACTTAGGAATTTAACAATTAAAATGAACGGCATGAACTCTGGTAAAATATCACGTGATAAACTTGATTGCTTTTGTAACTAGTTGTTTAACTAGCCATCACGTCTTTTCTACTCAGACGAGGATGAGAGAAAAAAAGCCAAAATTTTCTGTCTTGTACATACCCATATTTGGACTCACAGTCCCGGTTTACGAATAACCCGGCAATATTTTCCTTGTGCAATGTTGGCAGATGATTCAACCTACGATGCATGACTGGAAACCCGATATTTATCTACTCCGCTACTCAACGGTCCTTTGCTACGTAACATTCACATTAAGACCACAAAGGTCAAGTTCAAGCACACCGTATTGTCTGTTAAAAACTACCCCACGCTGATTTTAAATCAAATCCGTATATTTCGTGACAATGCACGGGGTTAGAATAACCTTGCGGCCACTCTTTGCCATTTAAAACGCTTATGTATTTCGGTACGAGCTATGCCCGACTACCAAACAAGATACGGTAATTTACATTAACTGGTACTCATTGTTATTGTGTCTTCTGGCTTGTTCTCCATTCGGAGACAGTCACAGATGTATCCATAAGCGCGCAATACAGTTTGTTCTGGTCGGTTATTAAAACCACGAGAAAGTTTGAGTCATGAGACGATTAACATAAGCGTTTCACATAAAGCATACGATGAACGAGGGCGATATAAGTTATGCTTCATGTTACACACTTCCGATTGATAAATAACATTTCAAGGTAGAGCCAAATGTCACGTTACGATGGTTATTGACAGATTGGCGATAATGCAGTACTTGACTCCTGTCTACCATGTAGGTGGGTACCCTTAATGTGCGGAATTCCAAAATCTGGATTCCTTCGATCCTATAGGCCGATCGGAACACAAACACGAATGAAACCCATCAGCGTTATGACACACCGAATCTTTTTTTTATTTCCCTCAGTGCCTGTATCACTTTTTGGGATGCTATGTACAGGGTCTTTTGGGGGAGAGAATGTTCAGACCGAGTTCTCATGTATCAAATGTCTATCGTATACAAAGTTTCGGCGTGTTTCCCGACTTTCTAGTTTCTAGGAGCATCTTCCATTGAAAACTGGTAGAGCAAAGTCAGCATTCCCATCTGATGCCTGTGCTCTCAACAATGCAGTTCGTTTGTTAAAATAGGGGAATCTATCGAACGGGCCGCCCATTTGCACGGGAAATCAAAGGGATTTTTTCAAGAAGGTTCCTTGGGCCACATAGCAGAGGTGGCTGCAAAATTCTTATTCAGTGCTAAGATAATGCGATGTAATAAAAGATACATAGATACATACCTTCATTTAATTTTTTTATATTAGATGGATAGGTAGTCGAAATTAAATTACAAGAATTAGTAACCCTTAACATCCATTAAGTCAAAGAAATGGGTGTAGTTAGTACATGTAATTTTATTATTACTTACCTGTCCAATGAAAAGCAGGGTTTCTTTTTCTAACTTATTTTATCTAGATATAACACCCAATGACCTAGAACATCCTGTTGTGAAACACGTGCCATCATCAACTTTTCCCAAATCTTTAGATCTTGTTAGGAATTAATCCAAACCAACCTTTCTTCGTCCTTTTTCTTACCCCATTAATTCTTTCCCTGTTGGGGTGTCTAGTTCCAACAACAACAAAAACAAACAGATGGCTTTTAGAGAAATAACACATCTCACATTATTTTTGTCTGATGAAATAAATTATTTTGAAACAACTGATTTCAATTTATTCTGACCATCGTTTTTAGTCAAGTAGGAATGACGAATTTATGTTTGAGTACTTAATTTTAGAGTATATATACCTACCTATTATTTTAATAAGTAAGGAAAAAAAACTGCGTTTAACTTTAGGTTTTAACTTATTATTTTATTTAACTCTTTCTTTTCACTTTTTTGTTCATCTTTTTATAAAATATGTAAGTATGACTATCATAATATGCAATGCAAACACTAGTTACTTATCTTTATATTTTATTTCTTTATTATAAAGCAATTTTTTTATTCATCATTATTTTAGTATGCATGCTAAACAAACATCACTCGGACCAGCTTACAAGTTTTCACGATAATTACCAGACATGCATGATGTATATATATACCTGACTTATTAACCTGATGTTTTAATCTAATTGTTTTTTTTAATGTTCCTCTCCTTAACTTATTTTTCATAATTTTTTTGTAAAAAATATGTACGTTAATTCATCCAAATTTGACAGTCCTAAAGCGGAAATGCCTCCTAATCGAACCGTCAAAACATTTTTTAAATCTTTAATGTGTATATTGTGTACTAAATAAATAAATGAATTATCGTAAAATTTTCACCATGGTATGTGTTATAAACACAGAGACCGAATTAACGTTTACTTGCATTTAAATTGTTCATGAATTTGAATTTTGTTTGAAACTGCAATCTGGCGCTGCATAATAAAATTTAATTTCAAAAAGGAATTTACATATTCGTGCTCGGCTTATTTTGTAAGTATAATACATTATTTACACATCAGTAAGGGTGGGGTGGATTTTAGTACCCTTGTCTAGGGCATAGGTTATTTGAATTCATTTCAACTTTGGCAATTTGTGAGTTATTGCAAACATTTCTACCAATTTTCTAATTTTTTTATAAAATTATAAAAAAATTAGAAAATTGATTTAGATAAATAAATATATTATAATTTTACTTAAATATGTTAACACTTACTAGACTTCATTTAAAAATAACCATCCTCCGTTGGTCACCGTGAAACAGGCTACTGCCTAGTATGGTGACCTAATGTATCTTCTCAAGTAAATAATGTATTAATTATCTAACATGTAAAATTCGATATTTCTTGGTTTTTTGGGTCCACCGCCGCTCGCACAGCATTTTTGAAGTTGCAAATCTGTTTTTATAATGTTGGTTTAGGTCCTAACAACATATAAAAAATTCAGAATGACTGGACCTTTTGCAAGCACAACCCCCTTTTCATGCTTAACTTGACTGGACTACACCGCCTACTTGAGATTTAAAAAAATATATTGCTTCCCATATTTTTAAACATATTTTTTTACATTATCATCTTAGTTATTGCAAAAATAATTTTAAAGTATGCTTTATTATGTGGATAGAAAAGAAAGGGTGTGGCCCGTATTCTTTTTCCCAGATCAAAGAATGTTTCTAAGAAAGGAAATAAAACTCAAATTTAGAAATATTTTATTGACATTAAAAGAAGGCTTTGAATTTAAAACTTACCTAATTTGAAGGATTAATCTGATGCACATCAATGAGATTGTTAATAACATGCTTGAATTCACTTAAAAGTCGCCGCGTTCACTAACTTGCAGCCGATTTCTGTATTTAATAATTAGCAATGTTACTTCTTCACTAAATCCACGTTCACACAAATATGATGAAGGGAATGCTATCGGAAAGCATTGAACAACCGACCACAACACAGGGTACAGTTGAGGAATTTGCTCCTGCAGATTTCCTTTTAATTTTCATTGAGCTTTCTAATGCCCCCGGAAAATCTTCAGCGCCCACAAGGGGACGTTATCGCCCACTTTGAGAAAGGTTGGACTAGGGATTCCCATCATGCCCATGGTAAGGGAGGAATAGTCATCTAGTCCTCTACGCATCTTGACCGTCAAGCGAGGCGAAGTCTAGACCTAGACTGGAAAGTCAAAAAATGTTCCTGGTAGAGAGTAGCAGTACCCACTGGATGAGTTTGATTGATATCAGTGAGGCTTACGTCCGTAATACTAGAGGCGTATTGTATCAACTTTACACACAAAAAACCTTCCCTCAATGAAATTAAAATTGGAGTAAAGTCAATTTCTCACTGCTCAGGATCATGACACCGCGATCCTCAGCAGTGATAAACTCGATCAGCTCAACTTAATGAGGTACATATTTCCACAAATTAAAGATTATTTTTATGATTTTAATCATCCTACTAAAAATGTTTGTTTTTTATGTTTTCATTCAATATTATTGATTTTAAAAGCGATCTAAAACTGACAAAATCAACACGGCCCGTGGTTGGCAAATCGGATTGTGACGTCACAAACGTCGCTCGGCGTGGCCAGCATAAATAAACACTGTCAGTGAGCATCCACGCTCATGACGTCACACGATAGCCCCGCCCCCAAAATATCGTTTTAGCGGTAATTCAAAAATGGGAAACTTTGACTCGCTATAGAAAATTTATTTATAATCATAAAAATAAAATAAAAATGCTATAATCAACGTAATTTTTTTTAAGTAATAAAAAAAACGTGGAAATACCCCATTCAAAGTAAAAATAAATATTTCGGTTGTAGTCATGAAGAAATCAGATAAGCATATCAACGAAAAACCTGTCGTTAAAAATATAGTGAAAATGTAATGAATGAAAACTTTAATTTTTGGTTTACGTCAATCTTTTCAATTCTATTTATTAGTGTTACGTTCTGAAACAGCTTATGAACTAAAACCCATTTTCCCAAAGTCCTCGCATTGCTAATCACCTTCAACTGTCCTTTTCCTTCTATGAAAGGCCCTATTTAGTGTTAAAAAAAGAAGAAGATTATGCCACCTACATGGCCAGTACACAATTATTACACAAAATTAAAAATACCTATATTTTAAGTTAGTTGAAAATTGTAGTAAAATGGATCACATCTCTCTCGCTTGAAATTCGTAAAAAAGTTACTACTAAAAAACTTCTAAAGTGACGGTGAAGTTTAACAATCCCTTTTGCAACTCAAACTGAATGATCAGCTATCATCAACATTGGATCCAAACAGCATTTGACTAGGTAGGGCTTTCTCCTGTCAAACACATCATCCTGTGATTGATTTAAAAAACGCCATCAATTGTCTTACATCATTGAAATACAGATTTACAGTCCATCCTCGAGTGTCACAATATCGTTAGTGACAATTAGGAATAATACATTTTTAATCAAAATAACTTTTCTGCATTTTCCATTAGCTTAATTGTATTAGTTTTGTCTTTGTCGGAAAAAAAATTGTGAATCCGAGAACCCAAGTACAGTCTGAAATTTTTTTACTATATTATATTCGGTTCCATGACAGTTCATCCTGCGACAATTCATCCGGCGACAGTTCATCCTGCGACAGTTCATCCGGCCGACAGTTCATCCTGCCGACAGTTCATCCTGCCGACAGTTCATCCCACCGACAATTCATCCGGCGACAATTCATCCGGCGACAATTCATCCTGACAATTCAACCTAACCTAACCTAACCCAACCTAACCTAACCTATAAGTATAACCTATAAGTATAAGTATGTCGTATTTTGTTATTCACGCATGCTTCTTCGGAAAGTCGAAATTATTGTTAGTAAAAATATTTTTACAGCGGATTTCCACTCAAGATGCCTTCAGATATAAGTATATCGATTTTGGTTGTACGGCCGTATATCCTCTTTGCATACTTACTTAATAAAAATTTTCTAAATGATCAGGCAGGATGAATTGTCGCCGGATGAATTGTCGGCGGGATGAACTGTCGGCAGGATGAACTGTCGGCAGGATGAACTGTCGGCCGGATGAACTGTCGCAGGATGAAGTGTCGCCGGATGAATTGTCGCAGGACGAATTGTCGGGTCACCATTATATTCAATACAGTAATATAAAGTTTGCAATAAACGACGCTCATTGGTACTCTTCGTATATTGTATATTCATATATGACTTGAACAAGGCTTGAATGCAAGTCTAGAGAATTCAAATATTCCGTAAATTAAAAGTAAAAAATTTGAATATTATACGGGTCACGTGCCTTGACCATTGAAATAAAGGCAAAGTTGACTTCATCGATACCCCACACGGCGAGTCATTCAAACTAACTTCAAAGAAGTAGTTCCTTTAAAATTCAGAGACGGAAAGAAAAGTTCTAGTTCAAGTTTGCTCGTTGAATTTTATGTTTTATGTGTAGTGAACAAATAAATTAATAATGCCCGGTTGAAAAGCGGAAGTTTTCAAAGTTTTTGATGAAATGCAAAAACACTCTGCTCCACGACTCGAGTTTACTGTGAAATGAAGGCGGGAGTGAAATCGTACGATTTCAACAAGTTCAGTAGGGGATGTCTCTGGAGAACATGAGTTTTATTATTTTTAATAATATTACGTACGTATTTGCACGAATTTTTTTGAAGTAGAATAGCGGGTAAGCTTTTGCGAAAGGAATCGGTTATCAGTACAACCCAAAGATGATGAGTTATTTTGAAATAATTTATTTTGCTGCCCGCGGCCGTTCGCGTTGATACAAGAATTGAAACAGAATTATCATTTCATTGAAGAAGAAAATAGCTATAATAATCTAAATGAAAATATGAAAGAGAACAAAACAAAAAAAAAACAGAAAAAGATGATGGTCGCAACTGGGACTCGAACCCAGAACTTCTCGTCTAACCGGGACGTGTGCGTTTACCAAATCCGCCATTTTTCAAACCGTCATATTAGTCAATGTCATATTTAAAATTTTAGAATTAACAATATTATCTTCAAGTAAGAAGTATTTTTTCCATATTCAAGCCAACTAACCTTTTTATTGAATTGGTAAACGCGCTCGTTCTGTTTAGACGAGAGGTTCTGGGTTCGAGTCCCAGTTGCGATCATTATCTTTTTTGTTTTTCTGTGTCTTGTTCTCTTTCATATTTTCGTTTCGATAATGATTCTTATCTTCTTCTTCAATGATATATTACATTTTTTTTTACATTAACTCCACACAGGAGGCCCTGAGGAAAATAACTTCCCTCAGGGCCTATGTCATCTTTGAAGATGCTGTGTGGAGGGTCTTTTTGAGGAAAGGAAGGAGTGAACACGGGTCTTGAAGAGACCCATGTTGTAGGAGGGAGAAAACACAGAGGCCGGCAAATCGTTCCACAGCCGAGCCGTTGAACTCAAGAACGAGTCATAGAAACGACCCGTTCTCATGTGACTAATGTCAACCGTTTACAAATGTTGGGCGCGTGTTTGGCGTGTTTCCCGACTATGCACCGGTGCCGAGGGGATCAATGACGCTAGTTCCTCGGAGCATCTTCCATTGTAATACCGGTAGAACAAGGACAGCATTCCCACCTGACGCCTGTGCTCTAAAGATTGCAGTCCGTCTGTTAAGATGGGAGAATCTATCAAACGGACCGCCCGTTGTTATTGATGAGAATAACCTTCAAAAGTTATAACAAGAGAGTTTTTCTTATAAAAAATTGAATAATATATATATATATTTTTTTTTACAGTGAATACCGCACAAGAATCTCAACTGCTTCCGTCTGGAGCCAGTGAGACTATGGCATCCCCAAATGAGGTATGTTGTGAGGCTGAAGGTAGTGAGGAGGGAAAGGAGGTGGGGAAGAGGAGGGTTGGGAAGTTCCTGGCTATTCAGATCTGGTCACCAAACACGGCTAAAGCCATTTTCAAGCAACGTTTCAATTCTGAATGGTGGTCTTACACCAGGGCGATACTGATAGTATCTTCCACTCTGGAACATGCCGCAAATATACTATATATTATTTTTAATGAATTAATTGTGAAATAACACAAATTAATCAAATAAAATTTATTTGCGCATGCCGGGTTCGAACCCGCGATCTCCGGATTGTGAGTCAAGAGTCTAACCCACTGGACTACGGAGGTCGTTTTATTATTATTATTGAGCGTGGTTAAAATTAACTGAGGATCTTATAATGGTGAAACTACCCTACAATAACATAATATTTTAAGTGGTGACCCAACAATTCGTCCTGCGACAATTCATCCGGCGACAGTTCATCCTGCGACAGTTGATCCGGCCGACAGTTCATCCTGCCGACAGTTCATCCTGCCGACAGTTCATCCCGCCGACAATTCATCCGGCGACAATTCATCCTGCCTGATCATTTAGAAGATTTTTATTAAGTAAGTATGCAAAGAGGATATACGGCCGTACAACCAAAATCGATATACTTATATCTGAAGGCATCTTGAGTGGAAATCCGCTGTAAAAATATTTTCACTTACAATAATTTCGACTCTCCGAAGAAGCATGCGTGAATAACAATATACGCCATACTTATACTTATAGGTTAGGTTAGGTTAGGTTAGGTTAGGTTAGGTTAGGTTACGTTAGGTTGAATTGTCAGGATGAATTGTCGCCGGATGAATTGTCGGCGGGATGAACTGTCGGCAGGATGAACTGTCGGCAGGATGAACTGTCGGCCGGATGAACTGTCGCAGGATGAAGTGTCGCCGGATGAATTGTCGCAGGACGAATTGTCGGGTCACCATTATATTCAATACAGTAATATAAAGTTTGCAATAAACGACGCTCATTGGTACTCTTCGTATATTGTATATTCATATATGACTTGAACAAGGCTTGAATGCAAGTCTAGAGAATTCAAATATTCCGTAAATTAAAAGTAAAAAATTTGAATATTATACGGGTCACGTGCCTTGACCATTGAAATAAAGGCAAAGTTGACTTCATCGATACCCCACACGGCGAGTCATTCAAACTAACTTCAAAGAAGTAGTTCCTTTAAAATTCAGAGACGGAAAGAAAAGTTCTAGTTCAAGTTTGCTCGTTGAATTTTATGTTTTATGTGTAGTGAACAAATAAATTAATAATGCCCGGTTGAAAAGCGGAAGTTTTCAAAGTTTTTGATGAAATGCAAAAACACTCTGCTCCACGACTCGAGTTTACTGTGAAATGAAGGCGGGAGTGAAATCGTACGATTTCAACAAGTTCAGTAGGGGATGTCTCTGGAGAACATGAGTTTTATTATTTTTAATAATATTACGTACGTATTTGCACGAAGTTTTTTGAAGTAGAATAGCGGGTAAGCTTTTGCGAAAGGAATCGGTTATCAGTACAACCCAAAGATGATGAGTTATTTTGAAATAATTTATTTTGCTGCCCGCGGCCGTTCGCGTTGATACAAGAATTGAAACAGAATTATCATTTCATTGAAGAAGAAAATAGCTATAATAATCTAAATGAAAATATGAAAGAGAACAAAACAAAAAAAAAACAGAAAAAGATGATGGTCGCAACTGGGACTCGAACCCAGAACTTCTCGTCTAACCGGGACGTGTGCGTTTACCAAATCCGCCATTTTTCAAACCGTCATATTAGTCAATGTCATATTTAAAATTTTAGAATTAACAATATTATCTTCAAGTAAGAAGTATTTTTTCCATATTCAAGCCAACTAACCTTTTTATTGAATTGGTAAACGCGCTCGTTCTGTTTAGACGAGAGGTTCTGGGTTCGAGTCCCAGTTGCGATCATTATCTTTTTTGTTTTTCTGTGTCTTGTTCTCTTTCATATTTTCGTTTCGATAATGATTCTTATCTTCTTCTTCAATGATATATTACATTTTTTTTTACATTAACTCCACACAGGAGGCCCTGAGGAAAATAACTTCCCTCAGGGCCTATGTCATCTTTGAAGATGCTGTGTGGAGGGTCTTTTTGAGGAAAGGAAGGAGTGAACACGGGTCTTGAAGAGACCCATGTTGTAGGAGGGAGAAAACACAGAGGCCGGCAAATCGTTCCACAGCCGAGCCGTTGAACTCAAGAACGAGTCATAGAAACGACCCGTTCTCATGTGACTAATGTCAACCGTTTACAAATGTTGGGCGCGTGTTTGGCGTGTTTCCCGACTATGCACCGGTGCCGAGGGGATCAATGACGCTAGTTCCTCGGAGCATCTTCCATTGTAATACCGGTAGAACAAGGACAGCATTCCCACCTGACGCCTGTGCTCTAAAGATTGCAGTCCGTCTGTTAAGATGGGAGAATCTATCAAACGGACCGCCCGTTGTTATTGATGAGAATAACCTTCAAAAGTTATAACAAGAGAGTTTTTCTTATAAAAAATTGAATAATATATATATATATTTTTTTTTACAGTGAATACCGCACAAGAATCTCAACTGCTCCCGTCTGGAGCCAGTGAGACTATGGCATCCCCAAATGAGGTATGTTGTGAGGCTGAAGGTAGTGAGGAGGGAAAGGAGGTGGGGAAGAGGAGGGTTGGGAAGTTCCTGGCTATTCAGATCTGGTCACCAAACACGGCTAAAGCCATTTTCAAGCAACGTTTCAATTCTGAATGGTGGTCTTACACCAGGGCGATACTGATAGTATCTTCCACTCTGGAACATGCCGCAAATATACTATATATTATTTTTAATGAATTAATTGTGAAATAACACAAATTAATCAAATAAAATTTATTTGCGCATGCCGGGTTCGAACCCGCGATCTCCGGATTGTGAGTCAAGAGTCTAACCCACTGGACTACGGAGGTCGTTTTATTATTATTATTGAGCGTGGTTAAAATTAACTGAGGATCTTATAATGGTGAAACTACCCTACAATAACATAATATTTTAAGTGGTGACCCAACAATTCGTCCTGCGACAATTCATCCGGCGACAGTTCATCCTGCGACAGTTGATCCGGCCGACAGTTCATCCTGCCGACAGTTCATCCTGCCGACAGTTCATCCCGCCGACAATTCATCCGGCGACAATTCATCCTGCCTGATCATTTAGAAGATTTTTATTAAGTAAGTATGCAAAGAGGATATACGGCCGTACAACCAAAATCGATATACTTATATCTGAAGGCATCTTGAGTGGAAATCCGCTGTAAAAATATTTTCACTTACAATAATTTCGACTCTCCGAAGAAGCATGCGTGAATAACAATATACGCCATACTTATACTTATAGGTTATACTTATAGGTTAGGTTAGGTTAGGTTAGGTTAGGTTAGGTTAGGTTAGGTTACGTTAGGTTGAATTGTCAGGATGAATTGTCGCCGGATGAATTGTCGGCGGGATGAACTGTCGGCAGGATGAACTGTCGGCAGGATGAACTGTCGGCCGGATGAACTGTCGCAGGATGAACTGTCGCCGGATGAATTGTCGCAGGATGAACTGTCATGGAACCATTTTAAGTATAGGATTTGGTAACATAAAAAAATATAAATAATGTCATTTGAAATGAAGTTACTGCTTTTTATTCACGACGTTCGATTTAATTATTATTACGTTATTACGTTTTATACTTATTTATAATTACCACCATAAAAGGGGCTTTTAGTTGGGGGAATTTAATAATAAATAAATAAAAATAATGGCCTCACCTATTGCCAATTAATTCAGGAATAACTTTTATTATTTAAGTTCCTCGATATTGTGATATTGTACAGTTCGATTATATTATCCAGATCTTCCAACTTCGCCAATCATTTGTGTGAGAATGTTCAAATGTGGAATGAAATTCCCTTTACCTATTTGAGACAAGCAACTTGCCAGACAGGTTCTCCAAAATCTGGCTAACGTAGTCGGCTTCAACTTGCTAACATTATTTGCTCTATTATTTGTTATAAATCTAGGCCATCGGAAACCCAACTTCAAATTCTTAGGAATCGACAACAAGGATGTTTGAAATTCTTGATATTTGAAATTCTACCCTAATCTACATCTAACATAACAAAAAGGGGCGCATTGAATTGTTATTAAACGAAAATAAAGCATTATCACCTTTGCATTTAATTGAGTAAGACTTCAATAAAAGTGTGAAAAATTCACGTAGGTACCTATAGTAAATATTTCAGAATATCGCAATCTCTTAATAACTAACAAATGATAACTAGTTTTCCAACAGAAGAATAAGGAAATGCAGTTGTGAATGTTGGTACTCATTTATAATTGCCGTTTCTTGGTTTTTACTCATACAAACATAATAATAAGGAACTCCAGTGAAAAATATTATGCTTAAAAAATATGTTCATATAGACCAATACACGCTGATTCTGAATATAAAAGTTTTATGTAATAATATTAAACGCAGAGTTTAAAAAAAAAATTAAATAGTCCATTTTTAATCGGTTCGTAAAAACACGTCGTCAAGTTGGCATTATTGAAATTTTAGTGGTGACGTCACTGTTCGACGTGTCGTGACGTCACCGTAAAGTCATTGTATGGGAATGTATGATAAGACACAAGCCATCGTATTAATTCATTCGTTTATTTACATACTATTTATAGAGATTTAGTTGTTGTTTTTATTGAAACACAAGGCCTAAACAATGTTCCAAAAATAAAGGTATATCTTATTAGTTTATCTCTATTACTGAAAATATTCATAAACTACTGCACAAAAAAATAGTAGTGCTACTTCTAGGGAAAATATTTCGAACAACGGAATTCAAAATGGCGGCAGTTGATCACCTGATCCTATAGTAATTTTTCAGGAGTGATGACGTCACCCGATTCACCATACATACGGTGATTTTCGGGGGATCTAAAAAAGTAACACTTTGACAATTATTTTAACTATTAAAACTTATTTGCAAAGATTGAAGTAGTAATATTATTTAATTTATTTTTACGATAGACGGCCTCTCTACGATACTGCTTTCGACTGCCAATCTGAAGGTCGCCAGCTCAAACCACGGCGTGCGCACATAAATTTTATTTCACGATTAATTAATTAAAAAATAATGTATCAGCAGCACGTTCCAGAATGAAAGATACTACCACCATTCAGAATTGAAACTTGAAATGGCCTAAGCCTTGTTTGGTTTGGTTTGGTGACTAAATGTGAATAGCCAGGTACATACTTCCCACATTTCTCTTCCCCATCTACTTCACCTCTTCACTATCTTCAGCGTCACATCAATCGCAATTAGGGATGCCATGGTCTCACTGGCTCTAGATGGGAGCAGTTGGACTACAGCATTTAAATAAAAAACATAGGTGTAAGCATGATATTAAAAAAATACAGTTTTATTGCGAGATTGATGCCATTTTGCACACTTGACCCTTAAAATAAGAGAAAGGTTACTGCTTACACGAAATTTATAAAAATCACCCCCATCCTTTTTTTCCCTTCCCTTATTTCAGAACTTTGATAATTCTTGATGAAATTTTGCACACTTGACGTTAAAAATGACTTTTCACGAAAAGGTCTGCGAAAAGCTAGTATTTTTATAAAAAAGTTAAATAAATTCAATCATCATTATTTCCGACTAAACTTGATCCTTTTAAGATATATCTTACAGGTAATAAGTATTATGTTTAACGAGCGTATAAGGAAACAGGAGCATAAATTTTTTCGGAAGTACTTTACGATCTATATAATATTTTTAATCTAAGCCTGTGCCTTATTTATCGAGGTTGGTGGAAGGTAAAATAATTCAGAAAGTTATTGGCAATACAAAGCCCTAGTATTAAACATCATAAACCGATTTGTTATAGCCATTATTTGTAAAACATTCCCACAATAGATGTCGTGACGATTTTGATAAGTGTAAATTCTCTCTGTATTCCACTATAGAGGTATTGCATTTTATTATTAGTACAGACAGTTTCTCAATATTATTCTGTTTGATTAAAAGATTTGTCTTTTGAGACCACGGTGAATTTTTATTGCTATCCCGTTCATTTGTTACAGCCATTATTTGTTAAATATTCCCACAATAGATGTCGTGACGATTTTGATAAGTGAATGAGATTATGATTGTTTAGTGTGGATTGATATGTTTGTGTAAAGAATGACTGGCGAAGGACCTTGATTTTGTGTTACTTTCACTGCTTGAAACGATAAAAACACATGTTACATACAGAGGAAAGGACTCACCGAAAAGGATAAAAGAACTTGTAGGCTGGCAAATGCGCTCGTCTGCTTTCTCTCCCATCCAACAGGCACAAACAGCAATAGGCGTGAATTTCGTTTATTTTATAGTACACGGCGGAGTTATTTTATAATGGCGGTTCACCGATAGCGGAAGCACAAAGGCTATATATTGCGGCGGGCGTTTATTACAGACTGACTATGGGTAAGATTGACGGGTAGAAAATAGGGATAGGTAGGAAAAGAATTTGCAACATTATTAATACCAATCCCAAGCAGTGACAGTATGTATGTGTGCTATGTAGGTATGTGTTTGTGTAGGTATGTGTATGGACGTAACCAATAAGTGTAAATTCTCTCTGTATTCCATTATAGAGGTATTGCATTTTATCATTAGTACAGGCAGTTTCTCAATACTATTCTGTTTGATTGAAAGATTTGTCTTTTGAGACCACAGTGAATGTTTATTGCTATTTCGTTCATAAACAAATATGGTTTAAGAGGACATTCGTCCTTGTAACTCGGAAGCTAGTTTTGTCTGAGGAGCTCTCGCAAAAGAAATGACTTGCTTGTCTCTGTTCGGCTATTTTCGACACATGTCATAACCGACAGTCGGGAAACAATGATAGACCTGATCATAGATAAATATTATGATAAATATTGTGATACAATAAATTAATGTGCAACCTCAATAAAGAGGTACTCAATTATGCTTAAAGTGTAATGAAATTACACCAATCTTATTCAAAATGGAATGAAAGAGGTTTTTAATACTTCAATTTACTTGCGCAAGCCGTGATTCGATCCCGCGACTTTCGGATTCCTAGGAAGTAACCACTTAACCACGGAGCCGATCGAACTAACTAAACATCACGCCGTTTCTCCGCCGGCGCTCCACTGCTTGCTTCATTCACATTCGTACATCGTCTCAAGCATACCCTTTATGTGGAGAGGTTCATGGGGAGAGGTTTGTTTAGTTCTTGGCGGCGAATGCGTTTGCCCACCTACCACATGACGGGTCGGAAAGGGAGAGACCGGTTGAGAGAGATCTAGCCTATACCTCTCTAGCCAGACTTTCTTGACCAATTGCACCTCAGAGAGAGGAATAAATTCATACCTCCGTCACTCCTGGATACATTGAACCCCAGATTTCTACCGACCCCCTCTACATTTTCCCTTCCCAGAACTTTCTGTCCTTGCTTCCTATAAAAAGACCATCCACACAGCAACCCTACAGATGACATAGGCCTCAAGGAATTTTTACCTCAGGTACGCCTGTACAGAGCTAACGTTACACATATAATTATTTAAATTCTTTATACATCAGTGAAAGACCTTAGACACGTTAAATTAAGGACAACAAAGTTATTACTTATTACTCTAAGAGTCATTTGCGATAAAACAAGTAAAAATCCAAATGCAGACATAATACACTACAGCTTTGAAAAGTTTTTTTTATTGCGAACTTCAAAGAAAGCTTCCTGCGAACAAAGTAACAACTTTCTGTATCTTGTAGAGTTCGCCTGCAGGCTCAACGGGGCACCCAGGATAGATTATTACTTGAAGTTCCCACGGACCAACTTTAAAGTCGGGAGAAGGTTCTGTTTATGTAAAACGGACGAACACCATTAAGATGTTGGAACTAAGTAAAACGACTACTTCCAAACATAACACTTTTTGTCCAAAAGGGAAATTAATTTAATTTATTGGTGATTAAGAGAAATTTTACGTAAGATTTTGGACATTTTAATAAGATTTATTATTGAATTATTTTTTTATATTCGCTTTTTGCACCAAAATTAAAATCAGACTTGTCTCTGTAGAGACATTACTTTTGAATGATGTCTGGTAGGAATTTTAAAATTTTCCTTTTTGACTATTTAACTTTTTGCATACTTTCCCGGTATGGAAATTTGGTTTCGTGTCGGTTGCCATGCCTCTTTTTTCTTTGTTATCCGGAAAAATGGTGAAATGTTTTTTTCGTTGAACTGAAAATGCCAGTGTCAAAAGTGATGTATGCCAATTTTATGGAAATATTTTTTTTGGTTTGAAATTATAAAGAGGTGTGCTTCGCGAAAATTTAAAGGTTTTTTTTAAATTAGCTCCACACAGGGGGGCTTGAAAAAAACAATTTCACTCAGGGCCTATGTCGTCTTTGGGGATGCTGTGTAGAGGGTCTTTTTAAGGAAAAGAAGGAGAGAAAGTTCTGGGAAGGATAAAGGTAAAAGAGGTGGATAGGAATGTAGGGTTCAGTGGGTCCAGGTCGTGCGCCTCCAGATCCTGACAAACCTAACCCCTTGAACCCGGACACCCCTGCTAAGTCACCAAACGTAGCAAATTACTTGCGGTGATATATGGCAGAGGTGTTGGTTATCCAATAAATGGTTCCCGGCGGTGGTACCCATTTCCGCCTCCCAAAATTGTACAATATAAGTTTGATAAAAAAGTAATTTCGCTTTTCCGTAAAAATTTCATGCTTTTATACGAGAACCTTGAAAAATATCGGGATATAAAGTTTAAACAGAAAAAATGCAATTTTTAAAATGAAAGCAAAGAATATTATCTATAAATATTTTAAAAAAATCGAGTCGAGCCTGTCGATCAACTGCTTGGAAGGCAATATTAATGACTACCAACAAATGTAAGAACAGCGGTATAATTTTATTTTATGTATTAAAAATATAAGAATTACGTCTTTTTTTTAATTTTTGTCTACCGATTATAGGAAGGATTGTAACGAGGTAGCTATTCCATGGCTTTGATTTTTAACTGTGTTTTTTTCCAAAATATTAATTCATTATCAACATCAAATCGTTCTTTTTGTGTGAATGTAAATGTCTAAATATACTTGCTAGTAAGAAACTAAAAAAAATAATAAAGAGGGATGTTTCGATGGATTATAAATGCAGGGCGGAGAGTTGGAAAATCAGATGTCAGAAAAATTTTATGAATTAAAAGAAATGAAGTAAGACGCCTCGGGAAGACATGGCACTATCAAGTTAAACTCTTCAATCTGGGTAAAGCCAAGTATTTTTGAATTAAAATGAGGCAAGGAATTAGTACCGAGGTAAGATATACTCGTATATATCATATAATTTGATAGTCCTTTTTACTATTTCGTAATACTGTGATATTTATTAATTTATAATATTAATGCCTTTTGGCTGTTACATTGTTTTGGGAGGATGGTGCAGTCCGACACATTCCATAAAAGGGTATAATACATTCACAAAATATTTGAAAGAAAAGAAAAAGAAAAAAACAGGTGGACGCGATTGTACATGAAACAAAAGAGATAAGAAGGTAATAGTAGTAGTAAGAAAAAATACGAAAAAAAAAAAATTTACGATTCTGTGAGCAAATTAGGAGCCAGTATTTTTCTTCAGTGTGCATCAATACTTGATGATGGACTGAGGCGGGCTTCCATAAAGATGATGTTTCCAGAGCTAATAATATAACATAACCAACTAACTAACCATCACGCCGTTTCCTCGCAGGGGTAGGCAGAGAATATGGAAAAACAACTCGGTCGTGGCACACTCCTTGCCTCATTCACATTCATACATCGTCTCATACATACTCTTCTATTATTCTGACTCTTGACATGATACGTCTCAAGTATCTGATTCACTTGATCATGCCATGTCTTCATCGGGCGCCCAAAATTTTTCATCATCTGCGTATTTTATTCTTACACTACTTTCTTCGTTCATTTGCTCTACAAACCATCTGAGGGTCCCTTTCTTAATCTTACTCATTACGCTTGCATCAGCCTTGCATTCTTTGCGGATCTCCACATTTCTCACACGATCAAACATGGTTTTACCACACATTCGCCTCAGGGATCTCATTTCCATAGCATTCAATCTACTTTCAACCTTCCTTTGCCAGTTCCATACCTAACTGCCATACATCAGGGTAGGTACCAGTACTCCATTATGGACAGGTAGTTTCGCTTCGTTGGGCAGTTGTTTGTTGGCGCCAATGGCGTTCAGCTCTCCATTAATGGAGGTACCTGCATTTACCCTTCTTTCAACATCTCTATCATCCTTCATATCTGTGGTCATTTATTTATTACTGAATATTTATTTAGGTATTTATAATATTAACATTTTTCGGCTTTTACATAAATATAACGTATATGTAGTATCAGGTATAACTACGAGTAACTACAACATGAAAAAGACAACTATAGTGAGCTTTTAAACTAGCAAGAATTAGGAAACAGAAATTGAGAAAGACCTGTGTAGATTACAAATCAAACAATAAATACTACAATAATATGTAAATATTAGGTCCTTACCTATGAAATTGGCGTTTTGCCGTACTGACAACTTTGATCTCAAAAATCTTCTCTTTGGTTAGGAATTCCAAATTCAAATTTATACAGCTATTTACTCATGTATTTGTGTTTCGAAAATTATAATTCATTGGTTTTTTCCTTAATTGTTTTTTTTCTTTGCGTCACTTAGTTTACAAAATGGAAAACTTGAAATATCGCGTTATTTACGAGTAAGAGTTCCACCGTGGCACCAGTGCTGCAGAAACGGCTCGAAGGATTAGTAATGTGTATGGCGACGGTGCCGCAAAAGAAAACACAGCGCGTTTTTGGTTCCAAATTTTGAGCTAACTTCTTGCAAGGGAAAAAATTCAACTACGATGGGGCAGTCCAAACCGCCTTCAAAGATTTTATTGATTCCCGTCCGGTTGGTTTTTTTAGTAAAGGGGTCGATGAACTACCTATGAGATGGCAAAAGTGCATAGATAGCAATGGCACTTTGATTAAATAAATATATTTTATTTAAAAAAAAATCGACTTTATGTTCCTCCCATACAAAACGCCAATTGAAAAAATATGTTCATACAATAAAAAAAATAAATAAAAAACATGTACGTAAAGGACACTTGTGCATAATTATAAATAATTAATAATAACTAAATTAGTAAATAATTAAATTATGCATACATTATAAATAATAAAATATATTTGTGCCTGAACTTTAGTAAATAAGATAAAGTTTTTTGGCGATGATTTGTTGATTTGTGTCCCAAATTGGTCATTTCTAAATTAAATTTACGCCTATCAAAATGTTTGTCATTTGACTGTCCTAGAACAGGAGACCTTCCTAGTTGGACAGTCAAAGCTTCTTTGTACTGATGTATTCTCTATAACAAATAAAATAAAACAAACAAAACAAACAAACAAATACATGTAAAGAACTTTACATAAAGATGAGGCACATTGAATATGTTTGGTAGCTAAATAATAAACAAAGTATTTTTCAAGTTGAGAATACCTCTATAAATAATATACCATAAAATAAACCTCATTTCCAATGAAACAATAAAATTAAGAAAATCTGTGAACAACATAATAAGAAGAGCCATTTTTGTAGGTTGGTACCATTTTACCAAGAACTTCCTTAGTGAGCATTCGACAGAATTAGTTAGATAGAAGAGAAAAAAATCTTTTACATAAGATAATTCAGAAAATCTTCTCTCACTTATTTAAGGCCGGGTTCACACGGCGACCATTGGATAAGTTATATTAACGAAGACAGTTTTACCGACTACGGGACAGCAGTTCATGTGAGATAGTCAGATTGATAATAAATTCAATTTTAGAAGATGTCTGTCAATGCGTTCCTTATTCGATAAAGTCTATCCGAGTAAATCTTTTTTAATCTTTGACGATTGAATGATTCAAAATATATTCATCCGAGGCAGATTTTTACTATCACAAGACAGATCTAACTTCAAATATTTTATCACAACCAATTTAAAAGTAAGTATTTTTTCAATAGTATGATTGCGGAGCTAATGTAAAAAAATGATTGTGTGTTGTTTTAATTTGGGTTTGTTATTTGTATTTTTATTATAAACTTCTCATGTTTTAAATCACCTGCTCTCAATATAGGATTTCCTAGTGAGACAGGTATAGCACATCATCACTAATTACTGTAAGTCTAGAATTAATACAGACAAAAAATCACCAAATGAACTACTCACATAACAAAATTACCTTCCCTGTCACCTAATATACTCGTAGATTACAATTCTTAATGGGTGTTGAATGAATTTCAAATCTAGAAAAAGGGCCGACCTTTTAATTAACTACATGATATATTACGTACACAAATATAAGTTCTAGTCAAAATACCTTGTTCAAATAAATATGGATGCACTATTCCTGTATAAAGTAGTCAGCAATAATATTCAATGCCCAGAGTTGCTAAATAAAATTCAATTCAATGTACATGCACGTTCAACACGCTCTTCTGTCCTGTTCAGGGTGGATCAATGCAAGACAAACTGTAAGCAGAATTCTTACAGACTATGCAATAGTTATAATAGCGTATTATCCAATGTGGACATTTTCATTTGAAAGGTCCGTAAAAGAGTATTTCCCTGACGGTTCTTGAATAATGTTATGTTTTTATTTCTGTTATGATTTGATATAAATGCACAACCTCTCCCCATGGCTACCAATGTATTGATAGATTTTTTGTTTTGTAATTTTTCATTTTATATTAAAAAAAATTGTTTTGAGTAAATATATATTTTTTTGTTTTTATATAATTTTGGATTCATATTCCTTTTTCATAAAATTAATTTACTTATTCTTATTATGCTGTCTCAGTAGAAGTAAAGTCATAAGGAAGAAATCCATAATTGGTTTTATTTTGGCTATTTAATACTATGTACAAACTGAAATAAATGTAAACTGTCGATTACCCGAAAATTAATAAATAAAAAAATAACCAAAATATCACCTTACCTGGGGTCCTATCATGGGCAATCGATAAGGATTGATAGGATAACTTTCAGCAATTTCTCATCGTTCCCTAGCATGATTACAGATCCCTAACGCGTAAAAACAGTTCACAATGACTGATTTTTCTAAATATATTCGACGTCAACTGTTGTTTATATGTTAGCTATCTACAGGCATCCTATAGAACGATAAGAAGTTACCGAAAGTTATCTTATGAATCCTTGTCGATCACCCATGCTAGGACCCCTGGTGTGTACGTTAAAATCTCGAACCCTTTAAAAAAACACGCTGTGTGAACGTTGCCATAATGTCACTTTTCTTTTGATACCTGTCAAACCGCATGAGTAGGAGTAATGGCCTTTTGAGATCCTCTAGGGCCCTCGCGTAGGCCCCCAGACACTCCCCTGAGACCTTTACCCGCCAGCTCCCATCCCTATCTGATTCCCAGACGATGAAATGAACCCCTCTTCAGACGTGGACAGCAAATCTATTTTCTTGAACAGGAAAAAAGGCGGTTTACGCATCCAACAAAAAATGTCAATGCTTCAATGAATTCCGCCTAACATTCATCAGTCTCCAGTCCACTACAGCAGTTCTCCTCAAGACAAATTTTTGCTACATTAATTTGACTCTCTTGGCTTTTTGTCGTATGTCCAACAGATTAAATAGGGTGGAACTAGCTGTCTTCTAGATTACAAGATATTTGTATCTATTACAAATGCCACCTATTTTACCAGAATCGAAAGCTTTATACGACACCTTTTTTCGAACAGAGGTTCCACATAGGTCTTCGTTCCATTTGGTTTCCGAATTAAAAAAAAAAAAAAAAAAAACAGAACAATTGACATGTACGAGTACATGGTCTGGTTTGGTGTTTATTATTTGACAGCTGTCATTGTTTTAGTAACTATTAGTTTAAGTGTTGAAGAAGAAGCCATGTCCACAGAGCAGGGATCACGATCCTTAGCGACGAGGAACCGACTTGAGAAGAATTTTAAGTGGGATGTGGAATATTATTTCAGAAAATATGCTGTAGTAAAATTGTTGAAAATACTACAGATTTTTTAATTTTTTTTTTTTTTTTCTTTATTCATTTTGTTTGTTACAGGTTTGTTTTACATGGTTTTTTCGACTACCAAGCTAGACAAATGCCCGTATTATGGTAGTTTCGCGCATATTTTTTTTTTTTGACATATATTGTTATAGATGCCTCAAAATGATCTGATTATAAGGTATTGCCAGTTTTTTTAAATAATTTGTTCGAAAGCAGGTGGATGTGAAATCACACAGCACGTATTTCCATACCGATCCCATTAATGAAACCGTATTTGATGAAAATCCCTGATTTGTTTAAACATGCATTAATATTAACTGCCAGGTAAACTTGAAGCAAGGATTCTTCTAAACATAACAATGACCTCAATATTAATAACTCTATTTATTCACAAATTCATAGAATTATGACGTATTTCGCAATGTTTATTCATATATTTGGTGTTGTAAATTTTGCCAATTTCAAAAGGAAACTTATTTTGATTCCATCTGCTAATAATTAATTATTATTATTTTTCTTCTTTTTTATGTAATCTTCTCTTTTGACATTTTAGACCAGCAATCGGTAATTGGCGGCCCGCGAGACAGATGTGGCTCGCGAAGTTCTTCCCTGTGGGCCAGAAGGGAGAGTCTCTGAACGAATGAATGATTATTTCTTCCCACCATACTACTTAGTACACCAACGGTCACAATCATATATTTTTTCTTCATATTTTGTTCTTCAACTATGCTATAATGCTACAAAATTGTCAGTCGTTATATTTAAAAACATGTATTGAGCACTGAAAAAAAATCGCCTGCGACGCTTTTTCGTATATGCTAACATACTCATAAATATAAACAATCTAGCTGATTCCCGGCATGCAATGCCATATTCAAAGAAATACATTGTTTCTCCCTGAATCACCTTTCCCGTGCATCCCCGTTCCCCTCCCGCGTCCCCTTCCTAGATAGCTTTACAAATTATAGCCTACATGTTATTCTGATGTATTGTATTGTAAAGTTTCATTAAAATCTTTCAGTAGTTTTTGGGTGAAAGAGTAACAAACACACGTACATATAACAAATACACGTACATCCTTACAAACTTTGGCATTCATAATATTACTAACAATGTTGAAAATCCACCCACTTCCATCACTATAAATGGAATATATGGCTTCTGCAATTGTGGAGGACTAACTAAGCTAGTCCTCAGCGGCTAACTCAGTCAGCCGCTGAGGACAGGAGGAGTTGGAGGCGACTGTTGCAGGAGGCCAAAGCTCGATATGGGCTGTAGCGCCATCGAAGAAGAAGAAGAACTAAGCTAGTAGAGAATCGAACCAGCAATGCCCGAGAAAAAAATACCTGCTTAAAACATACCTGCTTATAATAACAAGCAGTGCTTTATTACCACGTGTTTTAATTTTTTAATTACTTTAACTGACTTCAAATGTTTTTATTGTATCATGAATCCATATGTATATATAAAAATGAATCCCGTTTTCCTTGGTCACGCCATAACTTCAGAACGACTTTACCTATTTCATTCATGTTTTTTAAAGTTTTCTAA
The DNA here is from genome assembly GCA_917880885.1 of Limnephilus marmoratus. NCBI lineage: Eukaryota > Metazoa > Arthropoda > Insecta > Trichoptera > Limnephilidae > Limnephilus > Limnephilus marmoratus. Next base: position 16,804,994 of record OU862921.1, on the reverse strand, counting down.
TACTTTGTAGAAGGTTCTTACGGAAAGAAAAATCAAGAAAATTGCGCAAAAAATTGAATAATTTCAGAAAACTTAACGACTATTGGACGGTTTGACATTCGCGCGTTTGATGAAATTGAATTTATCTGGCAGCTACTTTTTTTGATGTATTAAAAGAATTGTCTATGGATTTTTTAAATACAAGATATTTTATTTTAATATATTTTATTAAAAATAGATATTTTAAGAAAAATTAAGAATATTGCGCAGAAAATTGAATAATTTCAGAAAACTTAACGACTATTGCACGGTTTGGCAGTTCGCGCGTTGATAAAATTGAATTCAGCAGGCAGCTGTATTTTTTTTTTTAAAAAAGTATTATCTATGGAATTTTTAAATTATAGATATTTTAAATATGTAGATTCCTATGTTAGGTACCAAATTTGATTGATTGTTCTTATAATATACAGAAGTAATAGTTGTAATATACGAAAAATGAAAAATGTGAACAAAAAAAATTGTAATAGGTGGCACGCGAGCTGTTTAAAAACTGAATGTACTGGGGCTGAATATATGGAACGCGGGAAGGGAATTTGCGGGACGGGTGAGGGGAGAGAGTGGGCGGGGAAGGTGTAAGGGAAACGTGAGAGGCCCCTACCCTAGGGGAACGGGGACGCACGGGAAAGGATATGCAGGGAGAAACAATTTATTTCTTCGAATATGGCATTGCAACGCCTGCCGGGAACCAGCTAGTATTTTATAAAATACGTAAATAATTTATTTGTTGTTATCAAGTTTAATTTGTAGAACTCCATTTTAATTTTAATTTTTTTATTATATAATCAATAATATTATTATTAAATTAATAAAAACAGTTTATTTTTAAACAAGTTCTGCTGTGTAATTATTGTTACGCGTGACAGCTGTTTCGCCTTCTGAAGGCATTATCAAACTTCTAGAGGTATTATACCTATAAATATATCGTCTGTATGTGGCATGACCACAGTTTGATAATGCCTTCAGAAGGCGAAACAGCTGTCACGCGTAACAATAATTACACGGCAGAACTTGTTTAAAAATAAACTGTTTTTATTATATTTTTGAATGTAGCTATTACTTTGTGGTTATCCATTATAGAATAATGAAATAATTTTACTTTGTATAAACCACTTATTTGATGTGCAAATCCGACCGGTTTCGGAACAAACGTTCCTTCGTCAGGGAAAGCTTATACTAATTTGACAGTTTGTTTTTATTAATTTAATAATTATATTATTGATTATATAATAAAAAAATAAAAATATAATACGTAAATAATACGTAAGTGTTAAAAATAGATCTAATTATAAGTACTCGTAATAATTTAAATTCAAAGGTGGTATAGTTTGTCTTTATAGGCGTGGTATATACCTAATATTAAAGATTCTTTGTAATTGCCGGTTGCCATCTTGGGTACCTTCCTACGGTAAGTATAACAGTTTTAGAATTCTGCCACATTTCATAATTTTCTAAATTTAGAATTCAAATTCTCTGTTTTCTTTACAAATATATCTCTATTTCATCAACCGACTACCTACGCTGCTTAATTTCTTCAAATAACGTTGAACATTCCCGCTTTCTCTTCGACTATCAAAACACAGTGCCCTTTAAAAACTTTATTCTTCAATTTTCTCTATCTTGGTTTTACTTTGTACACTTTATATTACATATAAAATTATATGTCCTGATTTCCTTCCTTCGAAGCTCTGCGTAATTCGCAGCATTAAATTGAATCTCTGGTAATATTGACATCCCAGGAAATGAAATGAAAATTGCAGACTTCCAGACAGAGCAAGGAGCCCGATCAATAATTTAACGTCCTCAAAACAGACCCCGTTTTAAATGGGCTGAATATTGAATATCGACAAACTATTGGCCCATCTAAGGGAGCTCACCATGCTGAAATAATTCAAAGGAATAACCCCACTAAAATCGAGCTTCACCAATGTCTAAACACAATAAAAATAGGAAATTTCCTCTCTGCTTCGTATGAAAATTGAATATTGCATCATTCATTTTCACTTTCGCAATACAAGCCCTGAATTACGCGGGTTGTAGGTACTTGTTTTCTTCAAGGATTTATAATTAGGTTGACGATTAGAAAGCGCCAAAAACAACATTTTAAGTCTTCAAGCAATCTAATGTCAGTTGCATGCGATATGCATCAGTTATTCCTACATGCAATTTGGTTCAATGTACTTAAATTTGCTTGAATTCATGTGTCGTTTTCAAAATTGGAACTAATCGTTTCAAGAATTCAGACCGGCGTAGTGCTCTTGACTCGCACACCGAAGGTCGCAGGATCAAATCCCGGCGTGGCAAATAAATTTTATTTGATTAATTTGTGTTATATCACAATTTATTCATTAAAAATAATATATAGTATATTTGCGACACGTTCCATAGTGGAAGATACTCTCAGTATCGCCCTGGTGTAAGACCACCATTCAGAATTGAAACGTTGCTTGAAATGGCATTAGCCGTGTTTGGTGACCAGATCTGAATAGCCAGGTACTTCCCCACCTTCCTCTTCCCTATCTCCTTCCCCTCCCCACTACCTTCAGCCTCGCAACATACCCCAATTGGGGATGCCATAGTGTCACTGGCTTCAGACGGGAGCAGTTGGGACTCATGTGCGGTATTCGTATAAAAAAAGCAGCCACCTCTCGGTTTGAAGCTCCAACATATCTGAAAAAACCCTCGAATCTGTGCAGGAAGGAGCGGTCTGCTTAATAGATTTCCCTATCTTAACAAACGGATTGCAATCTTTAGAGCACAGACGTCGGGTGAGAATGCTATCCTTGTTCAACCGGTATTTCAATGGAAGATGCTCCGAGGAACTAGCGTCATTGATCCCCTTGGCACCGGTGCATAGTCGGGAAACACGCCAAACACGCGCCCAACTTATGTACACAGTTGACATTCATACGAGAACGGTACACGTTCTTGAGTTAAACAGCTCGATTGTGGAACAATTTGTCGGCCCCTGTGTTTCCCCCCTCTTACAACAAGGGTCTCTTCAATCACCCTTCTTTTCTACAAAAATAACTGCTGTACAGAATCTCCTAAGATAACATTGGTCTTGAGTGAAATTAAATTCCTCGGGGTCTTTTATGTGGAGTTGTGAAAAAAAGTATATTTTTCAGTTGCCCTCTAAAAATTCATATAAAAATTTCATCCCTTACCTGATCAGTATAGATATATAGCCGATTATATTATCAATTTAAATTTCTATTTGTGCAAATTAATTTTTTCCTCTTGCATTAGCGTAATTAATTACCAATTATCCCTCTTTGTTAATATGTTTGAAATCACATTGATGAGAATTTCAAAATAATAATAAATTTACCCCTCAACTAATTGACATCTTGTGTTGTAAGTGGTTAGTTTTTTTTTATTAAAATTATTATTTCGGAGGCGGGAATGGGTACCGCCGCCCTGGGAACCTTTATTGGTTAACCAACACCTCTGCCATAGGTCACCCCAAGGGGTTCGCTACGTTTGGTGATTTAGCAGGGGTGCCCGGGTTCATGGGGTAAGGTTTGTCCATGTTTTGGATCACCAGGGTACACTGAACCCCAGATTCCTACCCACCCCTTAAACCCCTTTCCTTCCCTCTCCTCTCCTTCCTTTCCCTAAAAAAACCCCTCCACACAGCATTCCTAAAGATGACATAGACCCTGAGGGAAGTTATTTTCCTCGGGGTTTCCTGTGTGAAGCTCATGTAAAAAAATATATATGTGGGGGGGTGGGGAGGGGGGAAAAGGGAACTCGGAAGGGTGCGGAGGGGAGGGGAAAAATGGGAACTCGGAAGGTTGCGGTGGGGAGGGGGAGGAGGGGAACTGCAAAAACCTGCAGAGCGGGTTTTTAAGTGCTAGTTCTAACTTTACCCCTCAACTAATTGACATCTTGTATTGTAAGTCGTTATTTTTTTAATTAAAATTATTATGTAATGTAGATTTTTTGGTATTACTATTTTTTGTATTATTATTATCTATATACAAAATATGTTTGTTGCTGGATTTGTATGTATGTATGTATGTATTTATGTATGCTACGCGTTGCTAAACCATTTACCCAATTGCGATGAAACTTTGGGGATTTGATGTCTGCATGCCCGCGATAGTTTCTATGTACCATAGTGAGTTCTGGCATCATGAAATTATGGATTGCTAACCGTTCATCCGAATGCGATGAAACTTTGGGGATTTGAAGTGTGCATGCTCGCGTTGGTTTCTAAATATAATATTGAGCTCTGGAGTCAGGGGAACGGGACGAATGGGAAAGGACACGCAGGGAGATCGGCATATGAAAAATATATATACGAACCCAGAAGCAAGCATATTTTATTTTTTATTTATATAGATTTTCCCCTTACACCATGCAGGCGAAGCCGCAGGTAATAGCTAGTTGTGTGATAATAATAATACAAAAACTAGTGTGTAACGTAGATATCTTGTTATTATTACCATTTATAAATATTAACTCTACTTTTGCCACTAATCTTCTTGTAAATGGAATACTAACAGAGATGGGAGTAGCAAATGTAAAATCACGCAATGTCCAGTGTTATTACTGTAGTGCCCTCCGCGTGCAAAACAGTATCTTTTCCAGGCATAAACTTTCTAATTAAAGTGTGTTTATCGAGAGAGAGCAGCCAGGTGAGCGTATTTTCTGTATCTTCTTAAAATTAAATAGAGCCTAAATATTCATAATAAATTTTACAGCGCCCTTGACGTGATTTTTCGCAAAAACGGCTCTCTACAAATAACTCGATTATTTTTATTATTACTAAATTTCACTTACAAATACAATCACACTCTCCTTTATAATACGGTATATTATGGAAGGCAACCATATGTATCGTTCTTTACGATTAAAAAAAGGGAAATATTGTTCCCTTTATTAACGATGTTTATTTTTCGTATAAACGATGTACGCGGTCAAAGGTAACATCATATCATTCGCAATTGAGTATTTAATTTAGACCACACGTTCCCTGACAGCTTCATTACAGGAAGCCACCAAGCCCACCAGTTCACCAGCCCAACTGGTTTATTATTCATCGCCATTCGTGAATTCATCTGTGAATTTAAATGGTATGCCTGTAAAAAAACAACAATTTACATTCTAATGGCCAATAATAATGATTTTTCATAGCCCAATTTTTCAAACTTTGCTTCCCGAAATAGCTGTGAAAAAAATCGTTCGTGTTAATTTGGCTGATTTTTTTTTTTTTTTTTACTGTAAACTGCACATAATTCGCAACAGAAAGATTTGAGAGGAGCAAGTAGGTACGTACGTGGCTCTATTAAGATCTGGTCACTCAACACGTCTAAAACTATTTTATCTAAAAAAGTTTCTTGTATATTTTTTATTTTTATATTTTTATATTATTTTGTTTTTCATTCAACTTATTTTTAATTTGTATTATTATACTTAACATAAAATTGGCCACTACAACACGGGCATGTGCCTAGTGTGATGGCCAAAAAATTATCCATTTACTGTAATGTATAAACTTTACTGAATAAAGAACATTAAAAAAAAAAAAATTATATTATGCTTTCATGTTATATCGTTCGTGATGAGTAGTTCGTGCCATTAACCCTTAGGGCTAATTTATTCGCTCTTGGGACCAACTCATATAGGTCTCATAGAAATCGTTATGTCTCCCTTATTATCATGTTGAGAAATTTGACCTCAACGATCTTAAAAAGAGAAAACACAAAGGGCTCAGTTAGTAGAGCTGTTACCATGAAAGCAGAAGGTCCTGGATTCGAGTCCCAGAGGTGCCAATATATTTTTCTGTCTCCAGATTTTCGATTGAGTTTCGCTAATATTGTCTTCATTTAATTAAATATAACAATTTGAGGTTTTACTCATAAAGTTGAAAATAAATGTTCTTCCTAGACTTGCAGAAAAGTCAATAGATGTCGCATATTAAAAATAAAATGGATGAAAAAATTCTAGGAAGTATCTAGATAGCATTTAGGTTAGGGTTGAATCTTGTAATCGTATATAAAGATAGCAGCCAATAATATGTGCGTTAAGAAAATGAAGATAATGTTGGTAGTTCTTAGTCGAAGTATGATTCAGTTAAAAGTGATCAAATTGGATGTAGACACCTTATCTCAGTTGGTAGAGCTGTTGCCATGAAAGCAGAAGGTCCTGGGTTCGAGTCCCAGATGTGCCAATATATTTTTCTGTCTCCAGGTCTTCGATTGACTTTCGCCAATATTGTCTTCATTTAATTAAACAAAACAATTGTATTCAAATCTAATTTGGTTAATCAAAAAAATATTGTACACCTTTATAAAACCAAAGTTTCCGAACGCATTTTGAATCAACGTTATGACGGTTTGGGAATTTTTTATGAATTATTTTTACATGAATTAACAAAAAAGTGAGGCCACGAAACGTTTGCAATACATTCGTGTAATAAAATATGTACGTGTTTTTATTTTACATATTTTTATTATTAGTAATTTTAGTTGGTATCGGAAAAATGTAAGGTGAGCTATTTTAACACTTTTATGTTTGCATTAAAAAAATACTTTTAAAACGTGGTGGTTTATTTTGGATTATAAAATTTAAAACCGTACTTCATGACCTTTCAAAAACTGTTTTTAGTTTTCAGAAACTTTCAGAAACGTTCCAATTATTTGGATTTTATTCCAAAGCAGAAATACTTCGACCTTCTGAAAAATATGCCCAATGCCTGAAGGATTAAGAGATAATAAGTTCTTACATTTTAACCACAACATTAATATTTTTCAATAAATCTTAAAAAGAATTGAACCTAAAGTAGAAAACATCCTTTCCGGAGACCAGTATGGCTTTAAAAGAGGAGTAGGAACCAGAAAAGCAATATTGTCGCTACGAATTCTACTAGAAAACAGAATAAAAAGAAACCAAAACACATTTATCGCATTCATAGACCTGGAGAAGGCTTTCGACAAAGTAGAATGGAAAAGACTCTTCGAGATTCTGAAGAGAATTGATGTCAAATATAGATATAGACTAATAATCCAGGCGCTATACAAGAATGAGGCCGCTATAATTAGATGTGACAATGATACAAAAGAAGCCAGTATAAGACAAGGGGCGAGACAGGGATGCTCTCTGTCACCTGTTCTTTTTTACGTTTATATACAGAGTGTGATTGATGACTTGAGAGAGAGAATGAGTTACAGAAAAGGTGTAAAGATACACGGGCAAAATATGGATATGATAAGGTTTGCTGACGATATTGCTATGGTTGCTGAAAGCGAAGAAGAACTGCAGGAGGCCTTAACAACCATGCAAAGCATTCTTCAAAACAACTACAACATGAAGATAAACAAAGACAAAACAAAGCTGCTAACTGTAGGCCGAACGCAACATCAGATGAGAGTAGAGATATCAGGAGTTCCACTAAAGAACACCAAGGAGTTTGTATACCTCGGGAGCAAAATAACATGGGACGGTCGGTCTAAGAGCGAGGTCGACAGCCGTATACACCAGACTAGACTTGCATTCAATAAAAGGTCGAAAATAATAGAATCGAATAATATAAAACTTAAACTGAGAATACTCCTCATCAAGACCTATGTATGAAGTATTTTGATGTACGGCTGCGAAACATGGTGCCTATCCAAAAGAGATAAACGGAGACTAGAGGCTTTTGAGATGTGATATAGAAGACTATTAGGAATTTCCTGGAGAGACAACATTACAGATGAGGAGGTTCTCCAAAGAATCGAAGGAGGAAAGCACCTGCTCAGGACCTTGTCCGAATTGCGAACAAGATGGATCGGCCATTTAATACGTCAAGAAGGCCTCTTGCATGCCATAATGGAGGATATGGCTGAGGGGACAAATTCTAGGAGACGCCCACGCCGAGAGTACCTGGAGGACCTGCTGGTGGACGTGCGCTGCTCATCGTATGCAGACTTCAAAAGAGCCGCACAAGACAGGGAAGAATGGAAATAAAAGAATAGAGGAAATTGCTGCAAACCAATCAAAGGACTGAAACCAGAGAGAGAGAATAAATCCTAGTCATATCTGTGTACCGTATAATATATGTATATGATACTAGCATATCATAACACAATATAAATTCTTATCACTCATCCTCAAACGTGAGGCGAATGAAATTAATTTAAATTAAAAATAATAATAAAAATAAAAAAATAAAAATTAATTATTTGTTTTTATTTTTATTTTTAACTTTATGAGTAAAACCTCAAATTGTAATATTTAATTAAACGAAGACAATATAAGCGAAAGTCAGTCGAAAATCTGAGAACAGAAAATTCAGAAAAAGATATTGAAGAAAAAGATATGTCCCAGCGGTGTCAATATCTTTTTCTGAATTTCCTGTTCTCAGATTTTCGACTGACTTTCGCTTATATTGTCTTCGTTTAATTAAATAAATTATTTAATTTTTAGTGTTATCAGGCATTTAAAAATAATACGCTTTGTTCAACTCCATGACGAGATAAAAATGATCGCACCTCTTAAAATAATTACCCCTTCTAAACAAATGTGGGAAATTTGATGTACAATTTTGTCTAATAAATAGAGAAATTACTGGTACAAGCAGGCATTCTTCATCCGATAGTAAGTAATACTTTGTTTTATTGTCTATCTTTCTACCGCTCACAACGCTCCTGCTGCCACTACAAGCTGAACTCTCCCGAAATAAATTTACAGGATTTGTGCAGGCTTCACTTATTCCATACATATGTATTAAGACATTTTGTTAGATATAACCTTAAAAGTTTTTTTTTTTTAATTTTTAATACCAATAATACTGTAGCAAATTATGGAGTGTCGGTGTTGTAATGAAAAGACTCTTACCCCCCCCCTAATTATTTAAACTTTTAAAAGCTTTATACTCTGTACGTAGAGTTCATCTCCCATTCGTATTCGTATTCGTATTCGCTCAAGCCGCTATCCCCTTCGTTCCTTTGGCAGCGCCTCGACAACCCTTTACGTAATACGTTTTAGGTATACGTGGCAAGATGCTCGCAATTAATCAACTTGTAATTAACCCCCTAACGTTGTGTTATTTTTTGTTTTAAGGGTTTGATATGGTTAATCCAGTTTAATTAATAATTTGTTTGTGGTAAACCCTTTGTTCTTTTAGGTATGGCGTGTTACAATTCACTAGGGTTCGATTTACAATGACTGACTCTATCTAACTTGAAAATAACTAATGCTACCGTTCGTGCAACTTCCTCCCCTACTAACGTCCGTTCTATACTTGTTTGTTGATGATTATTTCTTTTGAATTAACCCGCGTCATCCTCCCCAGTACCTAGTACATGAATATACCTTTATACAGAAAATTGGGAAGATCCTACCTTTAGTGAAACGCGGCGAATCCTCAGCTATCCTCGGGATGCTAACACATAAAATAATTTGACATTTGTACTCTAACTACGAAATTACAATCAAAATTCAATCAAGACAGCCCCGGGATGCACAAATTCTACAATCTACAGTCACAGTGGTAAGTAAAGTTTGTTAGTTAGTTTTGAGTTTTGGTAGGTATTTTTGGGAGATTACTAGGGATTGACATGAAACAAAATATGTCTTGCTTCGATTGGACTCCTCCATTTCCGCAACTGACTTGGTGAGGTTCAATTAAAACCGCCCGGTCAGCCTCCAATCCCATCACCTCCAGAGAATATTTTGATGGTCGCAAGCGACGAATGTAAAATCGACATGTTTTGCTTCCTGTCGGGAAAGGGTTTGATGTGTGTTTTTGGTTTGAAGGATGATAGTGGGAGTGTTCTCAACCAATACGCCGCTACGTTATAATGGTGATACTGCTAATGTTGTTTGATGTGTGTTTCTGGTTTGAAGGATGATAATGGGAGTGTTCTCAACCAATACGCCGCTAAATTTATAATGGTGATACTGCTACTGTTGTTTAATGAAATGCCATCTCATATCGCTTGATGTGAGGATCTGCTTCGATTTATGGTGTGGTAGTCGACGTCCGGAAGTATTCAGGAATGCGTGGGTGGCACGAGGTTTTAGGTCGTGACATCCTCTAAGCTGAATTGATGATGATGATGAAGTCTTTCAGCATGTCGATGACTAGAGTTCCGGACTCCTATAGCATCGAACATGAACATTAAACCGAAGTGGATTAGACAAGCGGCAATGTCAGGAGGTCGGTGGAGCCGCTCCCCCCTCTGATCTCGCGAAGTTTGAATTTAGTAAAGGTGGATTTTGATGTCATCGGCCCTCGCCCCTGCAGTCACACAGCTCCTCAACAGTCCCGTTCTCCGTCCAGCACACCGCCTCGAACCAGTAGAAATGATGCTTACGTTTTCCTAGGCACGTTATAAACATGCGTCTGCCTTCAGCCGCGGTGAACATCGTTAGGTATTTGATTTGAATGAAAATACCTCCCCTCGCATGACGGAAGCAGGCGTGACGGAGGTGGGCCTCCACGTAGCACGTAGCTTCACGGACCTCCGCCCTACGATAGGTGATATCCCAAGCTCATCTCAAATATCAGCTCGGGGAAGGAATGTCAAACTTGGCTTCCAGGGCGCTGGGTCCAGGAATGAATGGCACCGGGGCGTGAATCCAGTTCTGAATCATCCATCCCTCCCATTTTCCCCGCTACTCGTTCGTCCAAAGTACATTCCCAACCTGATGCTGGATGATGCCCTAATTCTAATTTTGGAGAAGATTATGGAAATTTATCCGGTTTCCGACAAAGAGCCGCTGATCGATTGCTAAAACAACTCCGTATGTCGTGTTCTCTTCGTTCCGCTGACAAGGTAGCTCCCCACGAGCGTAATCAAAGGGTAGTGAAGCCAACGCGAATTTCGTCACTTCTTTTCCTTCATTAGGAAATAGTGTAGCCCACCGGCATCTCGTTCACTCCGCCCACTGACCATAACTGCATAAAGTGTAACCTACATCCATGGAATAGAGAAGCTTAACTCAAAATTGCTCCAGCAATCGCCAGCTCCAGCGTCGTAACTCGTTCGGTTAAATTTGAAAGAAGGAAATTTGCTAAATAATAATAGCAGAGCGCTGACGGTCTCGTTCAATCGCGAATACTAAAGGTTTGAGCTAAAATGTGAATTTCGAATAAAATATACCTAACCGTAAAGTACTATATACCTAATCGTAAGATACTTCCAAGTGTGCGTTTCAACGAAGTCGAAAGCTAGCCTATGTAGGCCTCTACATAACAGTTTTCTTGAGATTCCTAAAGTTTGAGGTAAAAGGTGTCGGTTTTTTTTATTTTGGGATTGAGGATTCTATTGTATAAAATTTGTTAATAACCATGCAATACATCTGTTTTCCAAACCGATATACCTAGTACGTACCTTGCCTAACAAATAACTTCAATTACCGAGTAAATTCTAAAGTATATTTGAGACTAAGTATTCCTAATGTAATGCAATTTATTATATTCAAATACCCTAGCTTTGGTTTTCCGATGTAATGTCTCGCAACACAATCGTAAGATACATAAATAACTATTGCCCGTTAAAATTAACAAAGCGTCCACAAAAGACACTCCCCTACAATCATTGCACCTCGGCGGCCCCATTATGGTTATTGGTTTGAAAACTTCTTTAGCACCGTTGCTATTTGAAACTAGATGAAACGGAAACGAGCGACACTAAACACATCTATATGATTTATCCTGCGAGTGAATGAGATACTATAATCGGTCTCCTCTTTGTGAGGTGCTTCGTAGCCTCCCCAATCTTGTCTCCTTTGGTTTTCTGAAGGTTTCACTCCTCTCGTGTGTAAACTACACTACTGTAATTTTTTGTTTCTAAAATGCTGACAGCTGTTTTTCTAAATGAAAGCTTCTTTAACACCGTTGTGATTTGAAACTAGATGGAACGGAAACGAGCGACACTAAACGCATCTATAGGATTTATTATTTTTGTGAAACTTCTTTAATACCGTCGTGATTTGAATCTATATGAAACGGAACGTGCGACACTAAACACATCTATAAAGTTTATTACTCTAGTGAAACTTCTTTAACACCGTCGTGATTTGAATCTATATGAAACGGAACGTGCGACACTAAACACATCTATAGGATTCATTATTTTTGTGAAACTTCTTTAGCACCGTTGTGCATTGGATCTAGATGAAACGGAAACGTGCGACACTAAACACATCTATAAAGTTTATTACTCTAGTGAAAGAGATACTTTAATCGGCCTCCTCTTTCTGAAGTGCTTCGTGGCCCATCGACCTCCTCTTCGTGCGGTGCTTCGTAGAATAACATTGAACTAATCTTAGCACTTAGCAACGACATTAAAATGAATAAATCCCACAATTAACGTATTAAATTCGTCATTCACCCGAAGTTTAGTTTTCTGAAGGTTTCACCTCTACCGCATGAGAATTGCACTCTGTTAGACAGGGATCTCGCCCAAAATGTCCAGTTGCACAAAATTAAATCTTAGCTATTGCTCGAAGAGACAATAGAAGGAAGTGTCAAAAGATTTATGACTCAAACCGAAAACAAACGCGTCCCTCACTTTAAAGTCCAATAGTATAACCTTTTTTTTGTAAGTACATCTCCGAAAACCAATGAACCTGAATGAATATTTTTCTGCAAGGCCCGCACCAAATATGTAATGCAAATTGTAGTAAAGTAACTCTAAGCAAACTCACCAAATTTTCCATGCTCCACATTCCAATCAAATTACCACATGCACTTTCGCAAAACACAACCTCTTCATGCAATTTTTTTGCTGAATTGAAAACAACTGCCAAACACAAATCTCGCGCCGAGGATAAGATATCTCCTGACTGCCCCACTTATAACTAACATTTCCTTATTTTCGCGAACCGAACTCCAATCATTTGACCTGCCTTTCTTGCGTATTAATCTCGACTACCCTCGCAAACGATACTCCCCAATCTCAACCGACCGCTAGAACGGACTGATTCCATTTAAAATTTGATTATCCGCGTTTTCTTGCCAACAAAAATGAATTATTTCCCGTCTACACGCCCGAACCACTGCTATCATTCCCTATACAACTGCGACTCTGAAAATCCGTCCGTCCCCGAGACCGAATCTACCCTCACTGTCTTATTCAAAAATCATCCGAGCAAGATTGACCGTTCACTTCCGCGACCTTTCCCTGACTGTCCTCTCAAAACCTCTCTCCTGATTCTCTGTATCTTAATTTCATGTCCCGTGTGTGGCCCTTGGCTCCGCAGTTTTTTTTTATTTATTACCTTCTTCTCAAAATTCTTCAAAATTCGTTAAATCCTTAGCGATATACTTAACTAAATGATCGAACATGTCAGATTTAATCACATTTTCGAAGAATTCTGACGCTGTTCCATGTTTTCTAGTTTTTTTGTCGCAGTTTCAGGACTTCAAAATAGTAATTAATTATCTGCACTAGAAAAGCTAGAACGTGTCCCGGTCACACGTGGCACCAAGTCCCTTCCTTGCATTCAGAATGGCCTTCGCCGGGGGTCGCCTGTGCAAACCCATAAATTCATCCCTGTTCGGATATATAAATCATCCCTGCAGGTACTTGTGTTTCAGACATTATTTTAAATTGTAGAGCGCCCTTAGAAATCATCGGTGTATTATTATCATTACGGCGAGTTCATCACAGTCTCCCCTTTATGAAACAAAATATTTGTTGTAGGTGCAATTCCAAACTACAGCCACATATTTTGTTACAGAACTTTAGCAGTAGTCAGCCCGTTTGGACTCGCCTAAAATTATTTTCAAAATTTTTTTGTTTCCAAAATTGTTATGACAAATGTTTCCCAATCCGGCCCTGTCTTGTCCTTCCCTCATACGGCCTTGCCTAATGTTTTTTTGTTGTTGTCGCAGCTACGGTCAATGTTCCTAGGGTCGCCTTCCCTTCTTCTAGGAATTTGTCTAGGTCCCGCGTCACAACTGTGTCATAATTGCTTTTCACTGCCTCCTGTTGCAAATCCCACATCTCCCTGTATTTAATTTACAATTTGCAACCCGATTTGATATAATCAACTACATATCTTGTTTTTTTATGTATAAATCTATCTTTTGGTTATTCCGCAGACGGTGCCCGACCCTTGCAGAACATTGTAATGAAAATCATTTATCGCGTTTTCTTTTTTTGTTTTTTTTTTTTTTTTTTTTTTCGGATCACAATTATTATTTATTTCGTATCACTTTTAAATTATCCTGTTGAGCTTATTTCGTTTAAAACCTGTAAACATTATTTAAATCACTGTTTTTTTTTCATACTGTCACTCCCCTATTTTTTTCGAACGGTCTGTATGAATGCTTTTTTTTTTTTTCTAGCCCGACGTTTACCTACTGATTATTTCTACCATTGTTATTATATTTTATCTAATATGAGCACACCCAAACGTGTGATTATCGGAAGTGACCTGCAGGTAAGCATGTTTTTTTTTGTATCCATTTGTAAATAAACCATTAGCTACCGCCCAAGAACTCATAATGCGTTGTAAAGCGCCTGCCACCAAATTATTCAATTATTATTATTACCCGACAATCGGTTTAATGACCTACTTACTCAAGCTGAGTGTTTACTTAATGTTTCTATGGTCTCCCCTCAAAATGAAACTGACCTTTTTTTTTCTATTGTTCTTAACCCTAAAGCCGAACTGCATCATAACTCTTGGCTAGACTTTCGCAATTGCATTTCTACGTCCCAATACCAATGCCAGTCACCCGTCAGTATTATTATTGTCTGGTGAAACCTTTTTTTTTTTTTCCGCATTCCTGTTTTTGCTGTTCGCTGTTATCTCTTATCTGATTTTAAGAGGCGCCCGGGTGAAGTTTCGCCCTCACATCTAAACTTGACACAAAGGAAAGCATACTTTTAAAGCCCCTTCCTAGACGGTGTGTCCTCCCTTAAACTAGTCCTTTCGGTTTCAAATAATGGCTTGCAACCCGCCCGCCTTGAAGGTCCAGTGTATTTTTTCACAACATCCCGTTATTATACGAGTGTGACCGACCTTTCCTTTTGTTTGTTTGTTCTCGTTCTTAATTCTTTGTTACGGTTGTCCTTTTTTTTCCCTCGTGTTTAATTTACATAAAATAGTTTGGATACGTTTCTTCTGTAAGCCGGGTTACATGACGCCTGAATAGCCCAAATACCTATTTTTTTTTTTTTTTTTTTTTCTACGCCATATATTATTTTCCGTATCAAAACTTGAGTATTTACAACCTATTTCGTATCGTTATTATTTTGACTAATCGTCCGGCCTAAACCCGAATTCTACAACCGTTCAAACTTTGAAGGTTGACTAACTTCAATATTCTCACCACGGTGAATTGACATTGAATGTACTTCATTGGATGACTATCTCCCCTAATCTTGTAACACCCTTTCTTACTGTTTCTTATCGAAGGTTGGATTTCATTAACTATTCTTGGTTAATTTTGTTCAAATATTTATTGACGTACGGCGCGTCTCCCCTAATAATATGATACCTTTATCCGGTGGCTGATTGAAGGTTGGATATCATCAGCCTACCCTTCCTATTTTTATCTGGTTAAGCTAAAGTAAACGCTATTGTTTCAAATTCCTCTGCTAAACATCTATTGTCCTAGTAATTACTTTGTATTTTCTACTTTGATGTTTTCAGTCATTTTCGATGACAACTGAACCGTCATACCTACTGTATTCTTTTTTTTCTATTTTTGTGAATGTCATTGTATAAAACCCCAGTAAAATGCAACACTTTTTAAAACCATACCTCCTGGTCACTTAGCAATACTGTAATGAAAAGACTCTTACCCCCCCCCTAATTATTTAAACTTTTAAAAGCTTTATACTCTGTACGTAGAGTTCATCTCCCATTCGTATTCGTATTCGTATTCGCTCAAGCCGCTATCCCCTTCGTTCCTTTGGCAGCGCCTCGACAACCCTTTACGTAATACGTTTTAGGTATACGTGGCAAGATGCTCGCAATTAATCAACTTGTAATTAACCCCCTAACGTTGTGTTATTTTTTGTTTTAAGGGTTTGATATGGTTAATCCAGTTTAATTAATAATTTGTTTGTGGTAAACCCTTTGTTCTTTTAGGTATGGCGTGTTACAATTCACTAGGGTTCGATTTACAATGACTGACTCTATCTAACTTGAAAATAACTAATGCTACCGTTCGTGCAACTTCCTCCCCTACTAACGTCCGTTCTATACTTGTTTGTTGATGATTATTTCTTTTGAATTAACCCGCGTCATCCTCCCCAGTACCTAGTACATGAATATACCTTTATACAGAAAATTGGGAAGATCCTACCTTTAGTGAAACGCGGCGAATCCTCAGCTATCCTCGGGATGCTAACACATAAAATAATTTGACATTTGTACTCTAACTACGAAATTACAATCAAAATTCAATCAAGACAGCCCCGGGATGCACAAATTCTACAATCTACAGTCACAGTGGTAAGTAAAGTTTGTTAGTTAGTTTTGAGTTTTGGTAGGTATTTTTGGGAGATTACTAGGGATTGACATGAAACAAAATATGTCTTGCTTCGATTGGACTCCTCCATTTCCGCAACTGACTTGGTGAGGTTCAATTAAAACCGCCCGGTCAGCCTCCAATCCCATCACCTCCAGAGAATATTTTGATGGTCGCAAGCGACGAATGTAAAATCGACATGTTTTGCTTCCTGTCGGGAAAGGGTTTGATGTGTGTTTTTGGTTTGAAGGATGATAGTGGGAGTGTTCTCAACCAATACGCCGCTACGTTATAATGGTGATACTGCTAATGTTGTTTGATGTGTGTTTCTGGTTTGAAGGATGATAATGGGAGTGTTCTCAACCAATACGCCGCTAAATTTATAATGGTGATACTGCTACTGTTGTTTAATGAAATGCCATCTCATATCGCTTGATGTGAGGATCTGCTTCGATTTATGGTGTGGTAGTCGACGTCCGGAAGTATTCAGGAATGCGTGGGTGGCACGAGGTTTTAGGTCGTGACATCCTCTAAGCTGAATTGATGATGATGATGAAGTCTTTCAGCATGTCGATGACTAGAGTTCCGGACTCCTATAGCATCGAACATGAACATTAAACCGAAGTGGATTAGACAAGCGGCAATGTCAGGAGGTCGGTGGAGCCGCTCCCCCCTCTGATCTCGCGAAGTTTGAATTTAGTAAAGGTGGATTTTGATGTCATCGGCCCTCGCCCCTGCAGTCACACAGCTCCTCAACAGTCCCGTTCTCCGTCCAGCACACCGCCTCGAACCAGTAGAAATGATGCTTACGTTTTCCTAGGCACGTTATAAACATGCGTCTGCCTTCAGCCGCGGTGAACATCGTTAGGTATTTGATTTGAATGAAAATACCTCCCCTCGCATGACGGAAGCAGGCGTGACGGAGGTGGGCCTCCACGTAGCACGTAGCTTCACGGACCTCCGCCCTACGATAGGTGATATCCCAAGCTCATCTCAAATATCAGCTCGGGGAAGGAATGTCAAACTTGGCTTCCAGGGCACTGGGTCCAGGAATGAATGGCACCGGGGCGTGAATCCAGTTCTGAATCATCCATCCCTCCCATTTTCCCCGCTACTCGTTCGTCCAAAGTACATTCCCAACCTGATGCTGGATGATGCCCTAATTCTAATTTTGGAGAAGATTATGGAAATTTATCCGGTTTCCGACAAAGAGCCGCTGATCGATTGCTAAAACAACTCCGTATGTCGTGTTCTCTTCGTTCCGCTGACAAGGTAGCTCCCCACGAGCGTAATCAAAGGGTAGTGAAGCCAACGCGAATTTCGTCACTTCTTTTCCTTCATTAGGAAATAGTGTAGCCCACCGGCATCTCGTTCACTCCGCCCACTGACCATAACTGCATAAAGTGTAACCTACATCCATGGAATAGAGAAGCTTAACTCAAAATTGCTCCAGCAATCGCCAGCTCCAGCGTCGTAACTCGTTCGGTTAAATTTGAAAGAAGGAAATTTGCTAAATAATAATAGCAGAGCGCTGACGGTCTCGTTCAATCGCGAATACTAAAGGTTTGAGCTAAAATGTGAATTTCGAATAAAATATACCTAACCGTAAAGTACTATATACCTAATCGTAAGATACTTCCAAGTGTGCGTTTCAACGAAGTCGAAAGCTAGCCTATGTAGGCCTCTACATAACAGTTTTCTTGAGATTCCTAAAGTTTGAGGTAAAAGGTGTCGGTTTTTTTTATTTTGGGATTGAGGATTCTATTGTATAAAATTTGTTAATAACCATGCAATACATCTGTTTTCCAAACCGATATACCTAGTACGTACCTTGCCTAACAAATAACTTCAATTACCGAGTAAATTCTAAAGTATATTTGAGACTAAGTATTCCTAATGTAATGCAATTTATTATATTCAAATACCCTAGCTTTGGTTTTCCGATGTAATGTCTCGCAACACAATCGTAAGATACATAAATAACTATTGCCCGTTAAAATTAACAAAGCGTCCACAAAAGACACTCCCCTACAATCATTGCACCTCGGCGGCCCCATTATGGTTATTGGTTTGAAAACTTCTTTAGCACCGTTGCTATTTGAAACTAGATGAAACGGAAACGAGCGACACTAAACACATCTATATGATTTATCCTGCGAGTGAATGAGATACTATAATCGGTCTCCTCTTTGTGAGGTGCTTCGTAGCCTCCCCAATCTTGTCTCCTTTGGTTTTCTGAAGGTTTCACTCCTCTCGTGTGTAAACTACACTACTGTAATTTTTTGTTTCTAAAATGCTGACAGCTGTTTTTCTAAATGAAAGCTTCTTTAACACCGTTGTGATTTGAAACTAGATGGAACGGAAACGAGCGACACTAAACGCATCTATAGGATTTATTATTTTTGTGAAACTTCTTTAATACCGTCGTGATTTGAATCTATATGAAACGGAACGTGCGACACTAAACACATCTATAAAGTTTATTACTCTAGTGAAACTTCTTTAACACCGTCGTGATTTGAATCTATATGAAACGGAACGTGCGACACTAAACACATCTATAGGATTCATTATTTTTGTGAAACTTCTTTAGCACCGTTGTGCATTGGATCTAGATGAAACGGAAACGTGCGACACTAAACACATCTATAAAGTTTATTACTCTAGTGAAAGAGATACTTTAATCGGCCTCCTCTTTCTGAAGTGCTTCGTGGCCCATCGACCTCCTCTTCGTGCGGTGCTTCGTAGAATAACATTGAACTAATCTTAGCACTTAGCAACGACATTAAAATGAATAAATCCCACAATTAACGTATTAAATTCGTCATTCACCCGAAGTTTAGTTTTCTGAAGGTTTCACCTCTACCGCATGAGAATTGCACTCTGTTAGACAGGGATCTCGCCCAAAATGTCCAGTTGCACAAAATTAAATCTTAGCTATTGCTCGAAGAGACAATAGAAGGAAGTGTCAAAAGATTTATGACTCAAACCGAAAACAAACGCGTCCCTCACTTTAAAGTCCAATAGTATAACCTTTTTTTTGTAAGTACATCTCCGAAAACCAATGAACCTGAATGAATATTTTTCTGCAAGGCCCGCACCAAATATGTAATGCAAATTGTAGTAAAGTAACTCTAAGCAAACTCACCAAATTTTCCATGCTCCACATTCCAATCAAATTACCACATGCACTTTCGCAAAACACAACCTCTTCATGCAATTTTTTTGCTGAATTGAAAACAACTGCCAAACACAAATCTCGCGCCGAGGATAAGATATCTCCTGACTGCCCCACTTATAACTAACATTTCCTTATTTTCGCGAACCGAACTCCAATCATTTGACCTGCCTTTCTTGCGTATTAATCTCGACTACCCTCGCAAACGATACTCCCCAATCTCAACCGACCGCTAGAACGGACTGATTCCATTTAAAATTTGATTATCCGCGTTTTCTTGCCAACAAAAATGAATTATTTCCCGTCTACACGCCCGAACCACTGCTATCATTCCCTATACAACTGCGACTCTGAAAATCCGTCCGTCCCCGAGACCGAATCTACCCTCACTGTCTTATTCAAAAATCATCCGAGCAAGATTGACCGTTCACTTCCGCGACCTTTCCCTGACTGTCCTCTCAAAACCTCTCTCCTGATTCTCTGTATCTTAATTTCATGTCCCGTGTGTGGCCCTTGGCTCCGCAGTTTTTTTTTATTTATTACCTTCTTCTCAAAATTCTTCAAAATTCGTTAAATCCTTAGCGATATACTTAACTAAATGATCGAACATGTCAGATTTAATCACATTTTCGAAGAATTCTGACGCTGTTCCATGTTTTCTAGTTTTTTTGTCGCAGTTTCAGGACTTCAAAATAGTAATTAATTATCTGCACTAGAAAAGCTAGAACGTGTCCCGGTCACACGTGGCACCAAGTCCCTTCCTTGCATTCAGAATGGCCTTCGCCGGGGGTCGCCTGTGCAAACCCATAAATTCATCCCTGTTCGGATATATAAATCATCCCTGCAGGTACTTGTGTTTCAGACATTATTTTAAATTGTAGAGCGCCCTTAGAAATCATCGGTGTATTATTATCATTACGGCGAGTTCATCACAGTGTTAAACGTAGCAAATAAAAGTATATGTCGAAGTATATAAAAAAATAGGCTGAAAAGTAGGTGGACATGTAAAAGCAATCACATAAATCCGTAATGAAACACTGAATTAAAGTATGTAAATTTAATCATTTCAAGACAAGACTCTACGACGGTAAATTTATAAAACGGGTCGTGGAAACTGCTCGAAGATAACAGTTTAATTATTAACACGCTAAAATATAAATGACTACTGTGGATGATAAAAGAATTAAGTAAGGGCGCCAGTCGATTACAAATAAACTACATTATCGACACGTAGTATAATTATGTGAACGAAAGTAAGCTAAAAATGATTTTAAATTAAACGTAAAATGCCGGTGGTTTGATGTCATCTCGCGCGCCGCCAATCCCTGCTTGGTTGTCACATGTTGCCCGTAGCAACGCCTGTTTCTCATTGAAGCAAGAGGCAATTTCTAGAACAATCGTCACTCTCGTGAACATGCGGCTAGTAGCCCGCCTAACTTCTTCTTCTTTCTCTGGGTAGGAACTAAATATGATAACGGCAGGCAGCTAAATGCTGCACCACACAGGAAGTTATCTTGCCTCAGAGCCTATCGTATATGTGGATGCTGTGTGGGGGGTCTTTTTAAGTAAATACATAAGAGAAAGTATTGGGAAGGCAAATTTATGTGGTGTAAGAATTTGGGGGACAGTTTGTCCAACAGTGACGTACGAGTCCATCCTTCCCACTGCGGTGCAAGCGCGTGCGGCTAGAGAGTTGAAAGGCTCTCTCTCAACCGGTCTCTATCGATCCGGCCTCCATTTGGTGGGCAGTTGGATCCGCTACCAAGCATGGACAAACCATATCCCATGAACCCGAGCAGTGCCGAGCACCTCTTGAAGTAACTAAACGTGGTGAATCACGTTGGGTGCCTTATTTATAACAGATCGCCACCATACAACTGGTCTTCCCTACAAACGAAGTTGCGGGAATCGAGCGTCATATGTTGACGTATTTATTTACGCAATTCATTGGTAGAAGATGTTAACTGAAAACCAGCTGCATTCCGGGAGAAATCCTGAATGAATACATAGCTGAGCAGTGACCCTTTTGTCAATAGAATCAATGATAACAAACAAAATGTATAAACTTGTAAAAATCTATCGATAAATAAATGTTATTATTATTATCTAAATGAAATTACTGAAGATTACTGAATTAGGCGACTTGAAGCATTCGAGATGTGGATCTACAGAAGAATACTTAAAATAAGCTGGATGGACAGGGTTACAAACGAAGATGTTATGGTTCGGTTGAATAAAGAAAAGGAAGTAATTGAAACTATAAAAATCCGAAAACTTCAATATCTTGGACATGTAATGAGACATCCAGAGAAGTATGAGATCCTGCATCTCATAATGCAGGGAAAGATTGCCGGAAGACGGGGCCCTGGAAGAAGGAGAACCTCATGGCTGAAAAACCTGAGACAGTGGTTTGGCAAGTCTACCGTGGAGCTGTTCCGGGCCGCAGTAAACAAAGTCCGCATAGCCAACATGATAGCCAACGTCCGTTGAACGGACAGGGCACAAGAAGAAGAAGAAATGAAAACAAATCACTTTGTAAACACCACTCATTTAATTCAGATTTAATTCTGTTTCGAAACCAACTCCGTCAGGATAAAATTAAAACAAATGCTTTAAATGTTTTCAGCGTCAAACGGTTAGTTAGTAACAATATTATCTTCTTTGAGACAAGAACTGAGTATTGCTTTGTTCTTCATCCACAATGTTCCAGGCGTGATATGGAACAAACTTGTACGAAAGAAAACAGGAAATTGCGAATTTTTGCCGAATTATTAGTCTTGTTTGGTTTTACATTCGGATAACCAACCAACCAAAAATATTGTTTATTTGTGAATTTGTAACAAACATACTCTGAAAACAATTAAATTTAAATTGTTTTCTCTGGACTAAGCATTAGTTTCAAATTAAAAAAAGTCAATTTCAATAAAAATGTTCTACAGAACAAACCAATGATCGGCTAGCGTTACAAATAACCGCCTCACAAATGGACAAAGCGAAATGTGCTTTTAATGCTGATTTAATCAAACATCCTTGCTTAGACTTCACCAATATTATGAATGTGTTATAATATGCATATATTAAGCAAGGTTCTACGGGAATTTAAAAAATATATATTAAAACTGACTTTTCATATTTACAGACGTTGCCGCAAAATGTCATGCCGTGTAAGGGTTTACGGATTTGCGGGTTTTACTGTCAACAATGGAATAATGAAAAATATAAAGAAGAAACATGAATTCGCTCGGATGAAAATAATAATAAATATGTCTTTATCATATTTTAGAATGAGAGAATTGAAGGTAGATTTTAAAGTTAAATATCTTTAATAAATATGAAATAACGGCATAACAAATATGAAATACGGATTATTTCTAGTTGAAAAAACTTACCATTAAGCCACGGCATCTCGAATTTTCACCAATTTATAACATACTTTCCTTGAATACTTTAAGTTTTTAAATCTTATTTTTTAAAATAATATCTATACATTTGCCACGCCGAAACGGTAAACACATAATATTCCCTCGATAGAAAAAAATCGCAAGGAATGCTCCAAAAATTATTATAAACATGTTTTCCTGTTATTTACAAGTTATATGCATGTAAAAATTCACAGTGTTTCTTTAAATGCTACGTAAGACATTTCCCATGAGATTTTTGCTCTATTTAAACGAGTCGTGTTTTATTAAATATGTTCACAAGTTTCTCTTAATTATTAACGTTTTTAATTTTAGCGTGCTCCCTCTAATATTTGTATTTAAATATCTCTCCTACTTTTTGAACGCTTATTATCGGGCCTTCGCAGTTTTTCAATTAAACAGTAAATTTTCATAGAAAACTTTGAAGTTTAGAAAAAAATAGGAACTCGTGCGAAGTCGGAAAGTAAAATGGAATGCGGAACGGAGAAAAACGAAAATTAAAATAATAATTTTAATAAAACGATTATAAATAACATCGCGGTTCTGTTGTGGGTTTGTAAATATTTATGTCAGTTGGGAATATGATGTTTTAAACAATGGAAAAAGATAACGGCACATGACATTTTTATTGCTAATAAAATTTTTATAAAAAGAATACGTGTGTTGAATTATTATTCGTACAATTGCATAGGTTCGTTAACAAAATAGGGTCATGAACAGTGAAGAGAAAATCACTAGAATTGCAATCATTTCCGCTATTATACCCAACATGAATGCCGGAAACTTTAAAGGGTATTAGTGCCATTTACAAAAAAGGAGGTAGACGGGAGTTTGAAGTACGCTCAAGCATTCAAAGAAAATCCTATTTTATTTTTAAGCCAAATCAACAAAGTGCGAGAGATGGCGACATTCGTCCGTTGGCATAAAAATAAAATAAAATTCTCTTTGAATGTTTGAGCATACTTTAATTTCCCGTCTACCTGCTTTTTTGTAAATGGCACTTTCACCCTTTTAAGTTTCCGATATTCACATTGTCTCACATGGTAACCTCTCGGCTGCGGAATGATCTGTAACCTTATGTATTTTCATTCTCCTACAAAACGTTTCTTTTCGGGACCCAGGATCACACCTTCCTTTCCTCACCCTCCACACTCTACAGAGTATCAACAAAGATTCTCTCAGAGCCTTCTGGGTGTAATTGACCGACTATTGATCCTGTGACAGTCGATATCCCGACAGAGATCGTTCTGACAGTTGATCTCCCGCAGAGTTGATCGTGTGGACAGTTAATTCAACTGTCAGTTGATCCCTAAAACGACTATTTTTAATGTGCTTCACCCTGTGCTACATAATGTATTTAGCATAAACGACCGTACGACAAAGATTGATATAATTATATCTGCAGGTGTGTTGAGTGGAAATCCGCCAGCCAAATATTTTTGCTAACAATAATGCCGTGTTCCCAAAGAGATTTTCAATAAGGATAGGTATGCATAACAGCAAAATAACCAAATACGACGTAATTGTATGTGCTGTCAGCTAACTGAAAATTATTAGGGAGAAAATACATCAAAAAATATAGTTTGGGTGATCACGAGTTCGAGAGATCAACTGGCAGATGGATCAACTGTAATAGGGATCAACTTTCCGGAATCAACTGTCAGAAGATCAAATTTCAGGGGATCAACTGACATAGGATCAACTGACATGGGATCAACTGTCAGAGGATCAACTGTCAGAGGATCAACTATCAGATGATCAACTGACAGGGGATCAAATGTCATGGGATCAACTGCCATGGGATCAACTGTCAGAGGATCCACTGTCAGAGGATCATCTTCAGGGGATCAACGGTTTTGGTGGCCAACTTTTGGGGATCAACTATTGGGGGTGAACTGTCGGGGATCAACTGTTAGGGGATCAACTGTCAGGAAATGAAGCGACATGGAATCGTACAATAAATATTTAAAAAAAATAATTATAGGTATATTATCTTTCAAACGTGTAAGAAAATGGCGTTCGGCAATAGTTCACATGCGACTTTTCATTTCCTAGGCCCTAGGCTGGCCAGAGAAACAATCGATTTCCTGATCAATAAATATTTCAGAGAATTCAAAATCTTTGATCAATTTCAGAAGTTGTAAGATAAAAATGAGCTCACTACGGACTTACAACAACACCCTTCCTTTGCTTTACTTCTTCAGTGGTCCTGTTGAAAGTAATATACTAAATAACCGATGTTTTCACCTTTATTAAACGTGTGAAAGGGTTCAAATGATGTCAAAGATAAAACCAAAACAATAAAACTTATTTCAGAACAATTTTTTAAAATGGTAAACACATTTCAGGCCAAAGCAGAGTTGGTTTGTTACTTATAGAAACACTTTTCCGATAGTTGTTGTGAAATTTTCATTTGACGCGTATTACTGCCTCCGTTATCAAGAGGTAAGGCTCTCGATTAGCAATCCGGAGGTCGTGGGTTCAAATCCCGGCGTGTGCAAGAAAAAAATTGATTTATTTGGCTATTTCACAATTTAATCACTTAAAAATAAATATAAGGTATATGCGGCACGTTCCAGAGTGGAAGATGATGTCAGTATCGCCCTAGTGTAAGACCACCATTGAGAATTACAATGTTGCTTAAAATCCGATTAGCCAGATACTTGCCCACCTTCCTCTTGCTCATTCCCTTCCCCTTCCCAGTACCTTTAGCCTCACAACATACGCTAATTGAGGATGCCGTAGTTTCACTGGCTCCAGGTCGTTGGGAGCAGTTGGTACTAATAAATTACACTATTTATCGTGTTATTTTTGAGGATATCCACAACTACCCGGAGCCAATGGGATTATAGCATCCGGATTGGCGAATAACGTGAGGTCAAAAGGAGGGAAGAGGACAAAGGGTGTAGAGAAAATTGAGTGAATATTTGTAATCTTCACCAAACAAACACAGCTATAGCCATTTTAAGCAAAGTTATGATTTAGAATGTTGGGCCTTCAACAAGGCGATACTGAGAGTATCTAACAATTATAACGAGAAAGTATTCATTTCGAAAATTTGCGAGAATGATATCATAATTTGTGCTTCAAAAAATGAAAATATTTTTTATATGTGAATATCGCACAAGAGTCCAAACTGTTCCCAACCGCCTGGAGCCAGTGAGACTATGGCATCTCCAATTGGGGTATGTTCTGTTCATGGTATGTTGTGAGGAAGAATTGGAGAGGCGATGGAAAGAAGATAGGAAATAGGGACGTGAAGATTCAGATCTGGTCATCAATCACGACCACAGATATTTTAACAACTTTTCATTTAGTGGTGGTCTTACACTAGGGTGAAATCGTTATTTTTTTACCCTGGAGCGTGACGCAAATAAACTCTTTATTATTTTAAATGTATAATTTGTGAAATAACTCGTACCTTTTTCCTCCTCAGAATTTCCTCTCTTTCCTTTTCCCCAAAAAGAACTTCCACAGAGCATCCCCAAAGATGATGCAGGCCCCGAGAAAAATCGTTTTGCTCAGGGTCTCCTGCATATGTCACTCCTCGAATCATGATGTCGTAGCTCAGTAATCATTTTTCAAACATAATTTTTCGTATTTTTAATAGGAAAACAAGTGTGTAATATCGGAAAGTCACGTATCTACGCTTAATACCTACTAAAAAGAAATATGCCCGTAAATCTATTCGGTTTTTATATGTCTTTCATTATTCGGATCATTTTTCTGGTAAAAAGATGAACACAACATTTTATTTCCGGATATCAAATTCTAAATTTTATTTTATTGAACGTTGAACTTGATAAGCAATATTAGAATTCCGTCAGATACCAGACTTTATTACGATTATATACTCGTATGTACGATAACACGTAGGTACAATACAAAAAAATACTACAACAAAATTTATGGATGTTTTTAGGATATACGCAAAAATAAGGTTTTCAACGGGTGCAAAGCAGTCAACAATATAGATCTGATAACAACCCTAACAAATGAATGTGAGACTTGAATTTTGTAGAGAAATATAGAAAGTGTCGTGAAATATGTACAAATAATCATTGAAACAAATTTATTTATTTACCCTTTTATACGCCCACGAGACTTGTACATTGGGTGCTTATATAATTCCTACGAAAACGGCACGGCGATGGCAATGGCTCACGGCATTTTATTATTTTTTTTTGTTTTTTATGTGAATACCTCACAAGAGTCCCAGCAGCTGAGCCCAGATCCCATCAGGAGCCAGTGAGACTATAGCATCCCCAATTGGGGTATTTTGTGAAGTTGAAGGTAGTGGGGAGGGAAGAAAAAATTAGATAAAATTGGTAAATAATTAGTGGAATATAATTATATAATACATTGATAGGAATAATCTTCAAACGTTATAAAAACAGAATTGTTCTAATAAAAATTGGTTAATTGTTATTTTAAAAGTTGTTGAAATCCACAGGGTTTTGTTAATTTTTTTTTTAAATTTCATGTTTTATTTTAATTTTACAGATAAGTGTAGAATAATGTACTCCACGCTAAGATTTCAACGGTGTTGTATTGTGGAGGATATTTTACAAGATCTTAGTTAATTTTAACGAGGAATTCTTAACAGTATAAACAATTCAAATTGAAAATCTATCTTTCCTCTTATCCTCTTATTTTGAAGGTTTTTTGTGCAAAACTTCAACAATCTCGGAATAAAACTGAAGATTTGTGTAATGAAAGTCGTGTGTGAATATGTATGTAAATGTATGTAATGTGTGTATTTAGGTATGTATATTAGTGAATGTATGTGTGTACTAATACATAGGTATATCAGTGGCGGTCAGTGAGTTTTCAGTGAGCTAGAGCAGTGGTCCCCAATCCCCGGTCCGTGGATCAAATGTTACCGAGCCGCCCAAGGCCCTACGTAAAAATCAGAATAACGTAAAAAAATCTGACATACCCAATAAAAATTAAATAATTATCGAAAAAAAATTATTCCGTTGAGAACCCCTTCTTGCCAAGTTACCGCCGGCACAATACCTTCGAAATAAAAAACACGACCGGACTTCCATCTTGCGCACTAACATATATATACCTAACGTAAAGAGCTCGAGTGAGGTGAAACGAAGTTTCACCGCTCTTATATTCTGCTTGCCCAAGTTCATTGAGAATTCGTGACATGCTAACACGCGTTTGATTGTATTATAACGTATAACGTAAAGAGCTCGAGTGAGGCGCAACGAAGTATCACCGCTTTTATATTCTGCTGCCCAAATGCAAGTGGAATCATTTTATTGAGAATTAGTGACGTACTATGTAACACGCGTCAGAATGAATTCGCGAATTTATTCCCACTTTTAAAATAATACTTCTATTGTGACCAACGAGAGCTTATTATTATCTATGTTTATAATTATTTTAATAAATTCTAAAATGCATTATGAAGGATTAGCCAAAATCTAAATACCGTATATACTGAATTAAAACCACTGGTTATGATTATGGTCGAAAAATGGGCCATTTTTATTTTTCTGTGATTGATAGCGGTCCAAAATTGGACCACACTTTCCTACCATTTGTAAAACGTTTATTATAATTATTTAAAACATTTCCATGGGCTGCCATTTATTTTAAAACGAAGCTATTGAAATTTATCTATTATGACCATAGATGTCGCAAATCTGAACTTTGTTGACTATTTTAGAACGATGTTAAAAATAAATTTTAAAAATATTTTTTCCTCGCCGAATTTTTGATCAGCTGTTTACGGTAAAAATTAAGTCATTTTTCCACAGATATTCACCTTTCAATATAAAGTATACTGCAGACAACATACAGAAATCGAAAATGTTCCATTTTGACTCGAATAAGTATCCCTCACTGCAGTTTCAAAGTAAAAACACGTAGGATCGCGCGTTTATAAAATTTACGATTTTTTAATATTTTTTTTATAAATCCTACAAATATAAAATAAACGGTAAAGTACAGGTTAATTCATTGGCTATAAAGCATCACAATAAGTTTTTGTGTTTCCATGTTAAAATTCGAAAGTATGAATTTTTTTATGTTGGCGAAATATTAAAAAAATGGTCTTCTGGGAAATCTCGAAAAGTCGTGGCAAATTTATTTATTTCGCATGATCGCTCCAAGTGGCTAAGAGATAATATTGATATATATTGAGGCGATAATATAAGATAAAATATTTACATATTTTGAGGCGATGTGCTTCATACGTCACCGGTTAGGTATATACAATCAACGTATCCACCTCAGCGGGCCGCGTTAAAATTATCAAACGTCGACCGGTCGGCGGCGATAAAAGATTGGGAACCACTGAGCTAGAGTGCTAAAATTGAAAAATACCACGTTATTATGTTGTTTAGCTGAAAAAGGTTTTTTTTTAAAGTTTAAATTTTTTGTGGTGAAGATTTTCAAGATTCTTTCAGTTTGGGGATGTGCCGCCGAAAGATCTTCATACATTTTTGAGAGTGTAAAATAATTAAAGTTTTATTAATGAACACAGATAATTATTTTCAAAAACGTAACATTTAAGGAGCTTTTACGAAAGCATTTATTTCTGTCCTTTCACACTCCAAACCTACACTAGCTAGTACTGATAGTGAGTTAAACAACCGGATATTTAAGATATAAAAGGTTGGCTGAAGAACGATATACTTGTATAATATATAATAATGTAGAGCCATATTTTACAATTCTTTCTAGGTCATCGCTAACTGAAATATAGCGGAATGCCTCAATATCAGTTACGAGCCCTTCAGTATCCAAGTCTCCATTATTGAATGGTTAGGAGTAATGTGAAAAGATGGGGAGAATTGATAGAGCCCAACATTCTAAGAGGGTTAAAACATTCCGTGTTTGAAAACGAAGTTTCAGTATTACGTGGTGAATATATTTTTTAAGAATTTCTGCGCTCTAGTAACTCCATTACTACTTTACAAAATTGAATTGAATAACACCATTTTTAAGTTTTAAAATTCAACGGTATAGAACGTGAAGAAATGCGTTTCTTTTTATGTGAAGAATCGGCTCTATCACAGTTAAATTCTCTTTAAAATACGTATCTTAATAAAAAACATAGGAATTCTTGGAAATATTCACATTTATTTTTATTTATTTTTATTTATTTTTATTTATTTTTATTTATTGCCCCTGGGTAGCCAAGAACAAAGGCGTGAAAATTTGGCTTCCCGAATTTTGCTTAAATAATATCCGTATAAATACGAAAATGAACTGAAATTGTTATTTTTACATAAACCTGAATAGACATCCTACGTGAAAAACACATTTCAAAGGTGATTGATAATAAATAAATACCTTTATATGCATTTGAAAAAGGTACAAAAATGCTAAAACTCACGACTTTTCGGTTTTGACAGCGGTCTGAAGTCACAGATAAATTAATTACAAAATTCTAGAGTTGCCACATGAATGAAATCTTTTACCCTACCTATAGAGATATTGGTGCAAGCGATTTTGACCTTGTTTTCATACATTTTCTTTATACATAAAATCGCATATAAAAAGTTTTTGTTTTTGAAATTTCATAGGGGACACCGGTGTCCCCTTGGCCTCCCAGGGGTAAAACTTCAAATTGTAGGTATTTAATTAATGAAGACAATATTGGCGACACTTAATCGAAAATATAAACATAAAAATCAGAAAAACATCCATACCTTTTTCTGATCTTTCAGGTTCAGATTTTCGATTGAGTGTTGCTAATATTGTCTTCATTTAGTAACATATTTACATATTAACCTTTTCGTCCCGGAAAGAAAAAAATCACACACGATCCGAAGCGGGGTCACTCGGGTCCCCCAATTTGTTTTGCTTTTTTAAGGGTGTTAATGATACAATTTTTTAAATTTGTTTTGGTAATAATTAGAGGGAAGTATATTCATTATATTTCAGAAGTCATTATCTAAATTGTTTGATAAATAAGGTCATGATTAATATTCTAATAAATTTAGACCATAACGCGTGTTTTTCCATAGAAAACAGAGAAGGCGGGCCGATAGCCACCATAACGCCTTGTTTCCGAATCTCGACTGGCGATTGGCGATTACACTCTCCGCGTCGATGGCTAGTTTGTTGCACAGGGTGATCTGTAAATGATGGATATATGTATATATATTTTTTTTACTTTCTTGGTTTTTGAAAACTACTACCTACTACTAAACTAAGATGTTAAATATTTTGAATCTTATGGTATATCTAGATTAAATTGAAATTAAAATACTTTTTTAACTTATTTCCACATATTTATTTAACCAGTACCGGTTTCATCATGTTATGGACATCTTCAGGCTGGCAATTGACATTCTTTTGTTAGAGAATAAAATTGAATAAAATTTGGTAGGTAGGTACACAATATTAGAGTAGGTACATATATATATATATATACCTATGTATATCTAGATATTTAATGTAGGTATTAAATTTGATCTGCTAATTAATTTGTGATTTTTTTATAATATTTACACTAGCCGATTCCCGGCATGCGTTGCAATGCCATATGCAAAGAAATAAATTTGACATTTTTAAAATAAATTAAACTTGCGTCGCCGTTCCCCTTCCGCATCCCCTTCCTCTCCCGCGTTTTCTTTTCACCTTCCCCGCCTACCCTCACCCACCTCCCGCTCCGTCCCTATATTCAGCCCCAGTTCATTCAGTTAGAAAATAAAGTTGGCTCGTGTGCCACCTATTACAATTTTTTTTATACAAAATTTTCGTTTTTCATATATTACAAATATTCATTTTCGTATATTATAAGAACCATCAATCTAATTTCGTACCTAACATAGGTATCTATTTAAAATATCTATAATTTAAAAATCTACGGACAATTCTTTTGTTAAAAAAAAACAACTGCCTGGTAAATTCACATTCATGTGCGAAGTTAAAAAAGTCGTTAATTTTTCTGAATTTACCTAATTTTTTGCGCAATTTTCTTAATTTTTCTTTCAGTAAGAACCTTCTACAAAGTATTAAAAAACTTTAAAAAAAGACGAATGAAATAGGTAAAGTCTTTCTGAAGTTATGGCGTGACCAAGAGAACGGACGGCCTCCGTAGTCCAGTGGGTAAGACTCTTGACTCACAATCCGGAGGTCGCGGGTTCGAACCCGGCATGCGCAAATAAATTTAATTTGATAAATTTGTGTTATTTCACAATTAATTCATTAAAAATAATATATAGTATATTTGCGGCATGTTCCAGAGTGGAAGATACCATCAGTATCGCCCTGGTGTAAGACCACCATTCAGAATTGAAACGTTGCTTGAAAATGGCTTTAGCCGTGTTTGGTGACCAGATCTGAATAGCCAGGTACTTCCCAACCTTCCTCTTCCCCACCTCCTTCCCCTACCCACTACCTCCAGTCTCCCAACATACCCCAATTGGGGATGCCATAGTCTCACTGGCTCCAGACGGGAGCAGTTGAGATTCTTGTGCGGTATTCACTGTAAAAAAAAAGAGAGAAACAGGGATTCATTTTTTATATACATATATAGATTTAGGATATCATCTAGCATTAAAACATAGTGCCTTAACGTAAATGATGCATATATAAACGTGTTGAAAATAGGAAAAATTGCATTTGAAAATAGAAAAAGACATTCGTAATAAACACATTTTTTATTTAATTTTACAATATCCCACATACATACCAATTCACCACCGTAACAGCGTGGTGAAATCAAGAAATTTATTAAAAAAATAACAAAAACACCTTTTCATTTGAGGTACATACTCTATAATAAATATGAGTTTAATGAACCAATAATTATTAGCAAAAATAATTACACATAAAGTATAACGAACTAACCTATTCCTAAAAGAAGGTAAATATTGGTAAACAACTTTTTTGTTTTGGGGGTGTTATGCCGTGTTACGCTACCTCCTCCTTTAGCCAACGTTTCGGACAGCGTTGCAGTGTCCATCATCACACATCTGCCGGATCTGCCCTGACGATGGACACTGCACGCTGTCCGAAACGTTGACTAAAGAAGGAGGTAGCGTAACACGGCATAATACCTACCCCATAAACAAATAACGAAAATACTTTTGGCCGTGAAAATTTTAAAACGTGGACATAATGTTTATGTGGAAAAAAATATTAAGATTATAAAATATATTAAAAAAATATATCACAAAATGTAAGAATTTACAATCAAATTAACAACTTGTGTAAATATCCCATAATAAGCTGCAATAACACGCAGTTAGACACCGATGTATTCAACATTCATTACATCAATAAAAGCAAACAATTGTATTGCAAAATTTTAATGTTGCGTACCTACAATAAATAATATTTTACACCCCTGAAACAGAAAATTGCGGATGCCATTGCAAAAGATTAAATGTACTTCCCAATCTGAAGATGTCTGTAGCACGGTGAAACTGGTCGGTTCTTACATAGAATTATTTATCGCCAAAATTAAACGAGTTGGTAATTAAAACTGACAACACTATTTATTTGCTGTATACCTTAACCACACTGTATTTTGTTCTAGATTTTGTTCCTACATGTACCGGATACGTCCCAGACAGAACTATCTCGGACAAGCAAGCGAACGTTTTAGCATTGTAAAAAGAACATACTAGATGCGTAGTGTAAGCGAACTGCATCCTGTCCTTTTTATTTAAACCTTCTGTTATTAGTTGCCATCGCAAAGAATTGTCCAGTTTGCAAACGCCCACTTTTGCTCTCGTCAATTTTTAAGTAAAGCAAAATGGTAAAGTAATAGTAACAAAGGCAGCGTGACTCAGTTATTAAGACACAGACCTTTCTACTAAAAAGCAACTTTTACTGATCGGCTACCAGACCCCGGAATCTTCATCGGCAGGACATGGGAACAGGGAAGTGCCAGCCGATATAACAGCGGGGCAGCGGGGGGGGGGGGGGGGGGGGGCGGAACAGATAATCCGCCGGAATTTGATAGAAATTATTTAATATTTAAAAAAATGGTAATGCGATATTATTTTTTTAAATGCAGATCGATAACCAAATAGTTTTTCTAGGATAACCTAAATTATTGAGTATGTGATTTAAAAAACAACTTAGATACAGCGTAAAACCCTCGTTAGTGTAAGTCCATTACCCCGGTCCGGGGAGGAAGTGTTAACGAATTTAAAATCTCTTAAAATACTTATGTGAATAAAAATAATCGTCCCGTTAAAAAAACCAAGTTTTTTTTTAATACATTTATTTTAAAATGTCTGTTAAAATCAAATTGTATGGCATTCCACGCCCAAATTTAAGCAGGCAAAATCTGCCGCTCAAGCTTTGATAAGCCGCGGAATAGCACCAAGGCGCTAGCGGTCACATGCCAAATATGACATCTATGTACATAATATTGAATACTTCCCACCGAAACTTATATAAATTGCCAAATTTTATATGTATAGACTTTTATATACATCTAGCGATGAGAAATAACCTATAATTATAATCAATCTTAAGTGGTCTGATCGGGAATTTTAAACGTTTCGATGTCAGGAAAGTTTGTGTTCAACAGTTAATTTATTTAATAGTGCACGATCCCGTTAACAAATACTATTTAAAATTAATGTCTTACCATACAGCACCACATTAAAGTGGGAAACTTTTTCAATAATCAACTCGTAAAAAATCAACCCGCCTAAAAATATTTTAGGTTTATGAAATGAGATGTGGTCATAAACATTTTTAAAAATCATATTCTCCTCAGTCCTGGTGACAGTAAAAAGCATGGATAAAGCACTCACTTTGTAGTTTGGGTTTTCAAAGAAAAAGAAACACATT
This sequence comes from Limnephilus marmoratus, assembly GCA_917880885.1. Classification (NCBI taxonomy): domain Eukaryota; kingdom Metazoa; phylum Arthropoda; class Insecta; order Trichoptera; family Limnephilidae; genus Limnephilus; species Limnephilus marmoratus. Next base: position 16,770,151 of record OU862921.1, on the reverse strand, counting down.
CCTCTATTAAAATCAATATCCGTTCTTCTATTAAAATCAATCAATAAGACAATTTTTGTAATACAGGTGAGATCTAGGCTTGTCAACTATATACGGAATACGTTCCAAGCCGCGATAAGCTTGACATTTCAACCAAGCCGAGCTTAAAGTCAACTAATAAACCAAGCCTTAATTATTCTCTCAAAAGTTAATGGCTGGACAATAATTCTTAAAAAAGTATTATAAAAGAATACCACTACGTATCTCTGATTCAATGAACTCAAATTTGCTTTGAATTTAATTGTCGTTTTGAAAATTGGAACTCGTTGCGTGAAGGACTCAGACATGTAATTAAAAATGTAAATTGTTTAACCGTTTTTGTGAAAAATCACCTCAAGGGCGCTGAAAGGGCCATGTGTATAATACGCCCACTACGGCGTTAAAATGACTTAACCCTTCAGCTGTCGCACGCGGTCTGTGAGACCGCAACGAACTTATTTTACTGATTATGCGCTAACTACAAATAATAGGCAATTGCGCTTCCATGATATCTTAGGGGTGGTCAGTTACGTCCCCTCAGTACCCCAGTGACATTCGTAGCTAACGCACGTGTTCTTTTGTTTATATTTGCGGTCTCAGATTCCGCATGCGACTGGTTGCATACTTGAAAAATCTCTTGAATAATAATGAGAGCTGGGTGAGTATTCCATGACATTTATGTAATATTATTTACAACTTAGATTTATTTTACATATGCAAAGAAGTAGTTGTAAAATTTTTTCTTGTTTGGTTATTATGTTGATTTATAGCGTTGTTTGTGTCAGATGACTAAAAAATTGAGATTTCATAGACTTAAACTATAACGTACAAATTAAAAAGGGATTACCAATAAATGTTTTTTTTTATTTATTATTTACAAAGTTAAATTACTGTTTTATTATATACTTTATATACAATATCATGAAATATTCAGTCGTCTTCTAAAACCAGACGACCAAAGTTGCGGAATCACAGACCGCACGCGACTGCTTATGTTCGGCGCAAGGGTGCGACTACTGGAAGGTTAAGCCTGTTAACCGTTCTGCCACTACCGAAGCACACCCCACTGGCGCCTGGTAGGTACTCTTGGTTGGTACTCTATAAAGTTAATGTCAAAAATCAAATGGGATTGAGCAATAAACACGCTCGTAGAATGGACAACCGATGAATAAATCTCACAACTTTATGGCCTCCCCAGGGGAAGCAAGGGAATTCAAGGCCGCACTAAAACCCCGTGGAAAGATGTGATAGTAAAGCTTCCAGTGACACGTGGCAGAGATCTTAATATAACTGAGAAGGGTGGAAGCATTCCATTATCTTTGGGCAGAAGCTGATTGGAAAGATATTCATTCAAAGACAGTGCATATTGATAAAATAAACAAAAAAAATCAGGTACAAGCATGGTTCGTAGAAAATGTGTTTAACAAGGTTAGCTCATAGAAAAAAAAACTCGTCGGGCCGCTTTCGAAATTTCGAACGCGTGACGTAGCTTGATGTAAAAGACTCCCACTTGTATTGCAGTTAATTCAAATCTCCCAGTGGAACATGGACTGCAAGCTACGTCACGATTTTTTAGCCAATCACCACTCAATCCCCTCGATGAGCTAAACTTGTTAAATGCATTTTCTACGAACCTTGGGTTGCTAGTGCATGAGATGAAATAGTCCTGCACAATGCGTAAAATTATTTTATTCAAGTTCACTGAACTTTTAATTTTCAAAATTGGAGTTCGTGAGTTTCATAATTTCAGACAAGCGATAAAGTATATACGAACATTATTTTATTTTAATAATTAGTAATGACAATAATTTTATATTATAAGAAGTATTTTTTGTTTAAATGTTTAACGCATTTGAAACTTGTGATGAATGGTAACTTCCAATTTACGAGAAAGCCCACGGGAATTTTTTTTTAAGATGAAAAGTGCAGTACTACGACATCTGTATGGTCAAATTCAAACTTGCTCGAAAATAGAGGTATTTTTAAGTTGTTTGATGTATTATAGTTACCTTAAATATACACAGATGGTGATGAGATCGATATTTAACGGGAACCCCAGGTTTAGGGACGATTTTAAACGCGAGAGTTGAGACAACCAATTAAATAGCAGGAAAAGCAATTAAAAATCAACTCAGCCTATCAGCAAGAAGGGGGTCGTGCCCATTTTGAACACAAAGGATTGTACTTTGACCCTAGTGATTAGTGAAGAAATTTATGGTCTAGACGTTCCCACAGAGATCAGGGTTGAATGAACTAAGAGATAAATATCGAATTATTCAAGGTTTTTAGTACAACGAACCCAAGTAATGTTATTAATAAAGGGTACCTTCAAGGGGTCGGGAGACCTTAGTTTCGAGTGCATTAGGGCGATTTTAGTTGCGGAAAACACACTTGGATAACGATAAAAAAATTTATCAGTAATATATTGAGGGGGAAACGCGGGGACAACGGGGCATGCAATGCGGGAGGATTTTCAATTATAGAATAAGTACATATGACGGCTGAGAGGCAAAATTCGAGGAAAAACGTACTAAAGGAAAATGAATATACATAACACAATGGAAAATTATTGTTATCAATTCTAGACGGAACGGAGAGATTAGGAAAGCGAATTGGGAAGGAAAATTCAAAAAAATTTAGAGTTTAAGGATTGAACAAGAGGACGAAACAAGGGTTTGGTGCAGTAGCAGGTGCTTGGAAAGGAATTGGAATAGTATACCTAGGGAGGGGTGGAAATATTGCGATAGATTTAATTCATAAAAAAGAGTCATTTTATGTAATTAAAGTAGGGATCATAACATAAAGTTACACGAGACTGCAAGGGAAAATGAGACGTTTCAACGGTTGTCGACCCCATATGTATATTGTTGATATAAACAAGGAATATTCGAACATGCCTTTTGTTTATTTAAGGCCCATTATCCATTAAAAAGGGTCATAAAAATTAACATTGCTCTTGCCTAGTATTTAGATTATAGAATTTCCGTAAAATTTAATTATAAACACATTAAAATGGATTTATCGCCAGGTATGTAGAAATTAGGATGTATACACACGTCAGGGCTTATAGTTTATGGGATTTTGAGCGAGAGAGAGATGGAAAATTGGGCGGAATTTGATCGAAGTAGTTAACTTGACAGATATTCCAGGATAGGAATAGTTAGTGGGCCGGAAAACACCATAAATAATATATCAAAAAAGGAAAAAAGGGTTTTAGCGGGAGATGGAATCACGGCAAAAAGGCAAACGTCAAATTTCAATAAGGGATCATTGGGTTAGGAGTGGGAGGAGAGAACGAAAAACCGACATAACCGGAAAACTCAGATAAGGAAATGGGAAAAACTCAAAAACGTTATAAGTAGAGTAGATACGGAGCCAGGATATGATTCCTTATTAACAACGAAGGGAAAATCATTTAAGAATAGTTGTTAAAACACCGTTACTTGAAGGAAATTTAGGTGGGAAAAGCGAAAAGTTGAATATGCCACATAAATAATGGAAATACGGTTCTGAGACATAATTGCTTACGTAGACTAGGGGAAAAGAAATAATTTTCGTGGAAATTTATACAGGACAACTAGCGTTTAAAACTAGGAGACTGAAGAATCTACGTTTTCCCTAATATTTATGCCAATTAAAACACAGTTTTAGCAGATCACTTATGGGCATGTTCAAATTGAAAAAAAAAACAAGATTAAAACCATGTTTATAAAACATATTATGAAGACAGAAGACATGTGGAAAATGGGCAAACTGGATGGCAGCTTACTAAGTCCGGGACTAAAAACCTTAGGAAAGCGAGACAAAGTTGTGGGACGAACCGAGATTTAGGAAGAGGAAAAATCGAAAGATCTTATGTAGGGACAAACGATAACGAGATGGGGTTTTCAAAAAATTTCGAGTGATTACAGATTATAATTCCTCGTCAAGGAATATATGATTATGCCCTTTTGGAGCTGTGATGGGTATAAATTAGCGTGTTAGGGATTATTCGGGGAGTCCTTCGACAACTGGCAAGGTTGCTTAAAACGTAGCGCGTGTCGTGAGAATTACCCTGGTGATTAATTAATAGAGTTTAGAATCAGTTCATACTTTGAAAATACAGTGGAAAAATAGCATCAGTTTTACACTTTAAAAATACAGTGGAAAAATAGCATCAGTTTTACACTTTAAAAATACAGTGGAAAAATAGCGTCAGTTTTATACTTTAAAAATTCAGTGGTAAAATAGAGTCTACAATCAGTTTTATACTTTGATAAAACAGAGAGTGGAGTGTCCGGGTACGGTTAATCGTGCAATTTAACGGAGTGAATGATCTTATAATAAATCTAAAAAATCAGTGTTCGCAATAGCCTCCGATTCAAAAAAAAAATCTAATAATTAATTAATTAATTAAAAATTCAATGCGGAAGGAGAGTTTAATAGAGTGTTTGAATTGATTTAAATTTGTTCTAATAAGGTTAAAATAAAGTTATTTATTCCGAGGTTATATAAAGAAAATTACAGTCTAATAAGTTTTATTAAATAAAAATTTACGTTAAGTCGAAAGTTGGAAATTTTATTACGAGATATTAATTATCGTTAGGTGACAATGCAATAATAATAATTGATTTATAATAATAATAATTTAACGGAGTGTATGATCTTATAATAAATCTAAAAATCAGTGTTTTCAATAGCCTCCGATTCAATAAAATCTAATAATTAATTAATTAATAAAAAATTCAATGCGGAAGGAATTTAATAGAGTGTTTGAATTGATTTAAATTTGTTCTATGAAGGTTAAAATAAAGTTATTTAGTCCGAGGTTATATAAAGAAAATTACAGTCTAATAAGTTTCATTAAATAAAAATTTACGTTAAGTCGAAAGTCGGGAATTTTATTACGAGATATTAATTATCGTTAGGTGACAACGCAATAATAATAATTGATCCGAAATCTGGAAAATACTTAGCCGAAGTTTAAATGAATAATCCAAGTGATTAATTTGCTGCTAAACGAAAGTGTTATAAAATAAAGTGGAAGTGGTTCTTTCAGTTCTGTTGTAATTTGAGTGACGAATAATATTTAGTTATTCGTTATAAAAGGATTCTAATTTAAATTGGAAAAATAAATAAAACTTTAACTTTGTCCTTAATTGAAATAATTCAAACTTAAAGAAAATCTTTAGTTGTTATGGAAAAAAAAATATATAATTTAAATTGAGAGAAAAAATAAATAAAACTTAAATATTTTATAAAGTGGAATAATACAAATTTAAAGAAAATTCAAATTAATAAATTAATTTATTAAAGAGTAAATAGGTATAGATATATATCAAATAATAAAATAATATTCGAGCGAACGATTATTAAGAATCGATTCTCTTCTTTAGATTGAAATCAAATATGGGAGAAGAGGGGAGGGGAGGTATGGATTGTCGGGGTTAATTAGGTAGCATCGTTCTTCTTCAATAATAACGGCAGATAATAAAGGAAAATGTGAGGATTTTTTACATCAGGGGTCTATTCAAAGGAGAAAGGAAGGAGATGAATTCCGGATCTTGTAGGATTAAATCGTTAAAAGTGGGAAACCGAAATAAAAGTGCGATAAGTTACACAGGTAGTCTGGATGCTCTAATAAAATTCATATCGATGATATTACCCGATGGAGCTGAATTTAAGACATTAGAGCTTTGGTGAGTCCTTACAATATTTAAGCTTTTACAGGTTCCTGTGGATATCCTGACACTGATGAACGTAACGCCAAGTAAGGGTAAGTTAATAACTAACCAATTTATTAGCATTCGCATGTCACACCTCCCATACAGAATGAAATGTTGCTAAACAAATACTTAACACATAATTAGATAAGTAAATACCTATCGCTTCTTTTCACTAGCACGATTAGGGTATGGTTATATGACCTTCAATAGTGTAACAAAGATTTCGATTTGAGTTCAAGGCGATCCATTGACCCAGTCACCTAAATTCATTAACGAATAAACAAAACAAAACTTAACGTCAGGGACAAGTTTATCAATTATAGCTTGCGATGAAATCTGCGGTCAAAATGTGAAGGCGACATTGATGTTAAATTCACTCAATTTTAAACGACTTATCTGTACTAGAGCGATCGCCCATAGGTAACATTGTTTTAGCATGCAAAATTTTCGCAAAGTAAAGTACTGCGACTAGCTTCAAACTCTAAGAGAGCTCATCACAATTATTCAGGAGGTCATTGATTCAATGACAACTTGATTTATCTCATTTTTAAATCTTTCTTATAGGAAGTAGGTATCCAAGAACCCATAAATACCCATTATCCTAAATACCTAACACACGAGGAGCTAGTGACCTCATTTAAACAACACTGGTGTTCAAATACTCATACAGTCCTGAATCCTAACTTGTCTTCGGATGTAAGCTTCAAGGCTTCTGTATGTAGGTATGAGCCATCTGGAAATGTAAGTGTCAACCTTTCTAGAACGGACGGCTTTGATCTTGTGGCGGTATTGTCGAGGTGGGCATGCGGGGAAGAGGAAGGACGTATGCGGACGGTACGCTGACGCGGCATTAAAGCCACAGGTTATTTGCATACCGTGAGTCTTGTCGAACCTGAAAGCAAACATAAGGTTCACGAGGTGAGTTTTATGTCAGCTAGTCAGAGGTGGAGTGTAACGCTGGGTCGGTCACGTGGGAGGAAGGATCTGCCCGTCACAAGCTTACGCCACATTTAACGGATAGAGGCATGATAAGGGAAGACATGAAATACCCCTTCTAGACTCAGTAGAGTTAAATTCAATCCGGCGGAGATGGAAGTCGGAGTGAGGCAGAAAAACGGCATGAAGACTTGGTATTCCCCCATCTGGCGTGAAGAGCCCCTTTCGTAACAAGAGACGCTCGTCGAAGAGAGTAAAACTCGGACTTAAGGATAAGCTTAGCAAACGTATTTGGGAGAATCCGGTTTGAAATTGTTGTTCATCGGTTTTCACTTGGTTAGCGGAGGAGCCGACTTTTCAGCAAACATATTATCCCCCTCCCCATATCCATCCACTCCTGCTCTTTCAACAATTTTGCGAATACTAACCAATAACACTAACTATGACTACAAACACATTATGTTAGGGGAAGCTGCAGACAAGAACTCCAATTGAGAAAACCGGACTCTCGAATATGAACATTCTACACTGGTAAGATAAGGTTTTTTATTTTTTGAAATGATGTAATTTGTTAACTGTTGTTTATGTTATCGATGTATCAGCGGTGATAGGAAGAATTAAATAAACGCACTAAATTCCTACGGAAATCAAATAGACACAAGGTTTAGGGCGGGGATAGTTTATCAAACTCGGTTAAATATTCTAAAATAATAATAAATAAATTGATCGGAAAATTCTCACCCTTTCTCTAAAAGAATCTAGGGATTACCACACGTAATACATTATCTTCTCTACATATGTGTGTATATTAAGTATGCAAACAGATGTAAAATCTAAAATAAAAAATCACACAACGCAGATTATAGAAATAATGTGAACTAAAATCTTAAATCTTGATTACTGTGAGAGAATCGCAGGGATTTAAGAAGATAGGGTAGGTTTAGCTAGACTACAAGGTATAGGGGTTTAGAAATCACGAGCCTGAGGTAGAAATAAACCGAAAGGAGGGTTGAGTCAGGCCATCATACCTAGTGGTGTGATCAGTAGGACATAAGGGTAGAATTATGAGCGTGGCTACGAGACAGGAGCTACGAGATTTAAACTACGAGGTAGAAGCTTAGAAAAGTAAATCAGCTAGGTAGGGTTCATCACAATTGGTGTCAAAAGCCAAGGGTGGCGGACCATTACAAACTGAATAATAATTTTTAAAGTTTACTAACGGTACGCTTACGGTGTTCATTCGAATGGTAAATTTGTGATGATCTCTAATTATTTTTTTACAGGCAATGATCATGAGGCATATAACATCCTGTGATTTTTTCACGGGTTTGCGCTAGTATAAATTATATACACAAGAACAACCTTCATATGAAAATCTTTTTCTAATTAGAAGTAGAATTTACAATAAATGTTTATTTTGTACCAAAATCTTTTTTTTTTTCAAAAAAAAAACTTTGTTTTACGTCACTTTATTATATCCCATTTTTGGATAGGACTTTAATACCCATATCACGGTTAATATTGTGATCTTTATTAATTAAATGTTCTGCGAATTCCGAAAAACCTGAACTAGTAAGGCATCTTAAATGTTCTTTTATTCTAGTTTCTACATTGCGTGACGTTTATCCTATGTAGAACGCGGGACAATCATTCGTTTTTATTTCATCGGGCACGCCTATACTATACTCATATTTGTCTACTTGCTTCGAGGACACAATATTAATAATATCATCGTACATTGTATGATTTTGCAATCCCTGTTTTCTCTTTCTTTACTATTGATATTATATTTATTAGAAGATTAATCATCGCCTTAGTTCTTAATTGTCCAAACGACCATTTGAAAATAAGACAGGAAGTGAAGGTTTTCTTTCATTATTTCAATGAAACATTAAGATAGATGTTTAAGATAAAGCTATTTCCGTAAAGGCAAAGGTCTGATTAGTACAAATAATTCTTAATTAAGTAATTAACTATCATTTTTAATACTTTATTTTTAGTTTTAAAGTGGAGATTGAACAAAAACTAAAATGGTCGTTTGAACAATTAAGAACTGAGGCGACGTAATGGAAAAAGTAGAGTTGATATTAATTTTTGGTCGTATGAGAATGAATCGTTTCTACGATTCGTTAAAACAACTTGGTAGACTCTGGGTTTTGCTCTATCCTACAACATGGCCCTTTTCAAAACTCATATTCTCGTCTTCCTCTCCATTAAAAGACTCTTTCTACAACGTCTCCAAGTGAAATAAGATATCTAAGTGAAATAAGATATCTCAGGTCTCCTGTGTGTAAGTAATGTTTTTGTTTTATTTCATAAAAAATATTTTTGTTGTATTTTGTACATGTCGATCTGAAAAACTAAACATTTTACCATTGCACTATTTACCCCCTCTTCTTCCCCTTCCCACTTCCTTCAACCACTCAACATACCCTAATGGTGATGCCATAGTCCTGTAGCAACGCACTACTAAAATAGGACTACACGCAACACGCCCAACTAACCTGCCACTGGTGTCGCGTAGGCCGCTCGGTACAATGCTATAATTTTCGTTTCATTAGGCGCTCTTATATAAATGCTTCCGCTGCGCTCACAGCCAGTCTAGTTACTCAGTTCAGTCTAGTTCTCGCCCGCCGCGAGCTCGCCATTGGATTCCATACGCTTCTCCGGCCTTTCGTCAACCCTTTGCTCGCACAGCGTCGAGGATCGAACCGATTAGTGACCTTCACCACCAGCTGACAACATTATCATCGAGTCTCTGCCCGCCGTGCAAAGAGTACACATTCACATTCTGTCGTGATGTAACCTACGCCGTGTTATGAATCCCTTCGTGGTACATACACACTACCACTGTCTACATAGTAAAGACAGCTATTCAAAATAACATATTTTATTGTGTCTACCCCCTATCACCCTGGCCAATTGGCCGCTAGGGTAGTTGGGACTCATGTTGTTTTCACAAAAAATTGCTATTTAGATTTATTCACCAAAACTGGCTTAAATGAATAAAGATCCGTTTTCGAAATGCGGTTTCTCACTAGGGTGAAATAAATAGTGAGTGCCTTCCTCTCTGTAAATGTAAATGAATGACCCATATTTTAATTTTCATATTTAAAAAAATGGTTGACGTACCCAGATGCCATTGAATTTCACAGATTTTCATTTGAATTTTGAGTACATTGCAGTCTTACCTGAAACAAAAAGAAATAACATTTGTTTTATTTTTTAACTCCAGAAAAAAATACATATTCAATTATTTAACTAGAATTTTACATGTCAATATGTTTTGAAGGAATGAAAAAATATTATGTACAATACTGCAATACAAAAACGAAGCTTTGGCACATCAAAAGAACATTCACATGAGACAAATTAAAAATGCGCACAAGTAATAAAAATGATTTATGATTTTTTTTTATTTTTCACGTCCGCAAAATGCTGTAAGGAAAATGAAATAAATTAAAATGTTGGCTCATGTTTCGTAACAAATGGCTGCTTTTCATAGTTGGGAGGATAAATTAATGGAATCACGTACTTTGAGAGTCGTTTTTTGCACAAAAGTTGCCTAATAAAGTCGTACAAATTACGACAATCACTTCTCCGATCTAACACGTGTCTTATCGTGTTTGATAAATAATTACATTGCTGTATGGCTATTTTGGAGTTTCCAATGAACTGTACATTACTGTTTAGAAGAGTTATGGTTTTGTACGTGTTTTTGCAAGGTAATATTTTTTTCTTTTTTTAAGGAAGAATCTTGAAATAGTCGTATGTTGTTGATGTTGTTATCATTCAGATGTTGAAGGTTCATAATACGAGAGAATGATAGTTACAGAAATAAATTGGACTTTTTATAGAAGCTACGAACGCCGAAACAGCTGTCACAAAAATAATACATAACGAACAGAACTTAAAACATTTAAATCCGCGCAAGATGTTTGCTGTACATTTTGATTTAAAAAAATAATTATTAGTCTTTTCGTTATTTGTTTTTGGGGTGTTATGCCGTGTTACGCTACCTCCTTCTTTAGCCAACGTTTTGGACAGCGTTGCAGTGTCCATCATCAGGGCAGATCCGGTAGATGTAGTACCGGTTCTGCCGGATCCGCCCTGATGATGGACACTGCAACGCTGTCCGAAACGTTGGCTAAAGAAGGAGGTAGCGCACCACGGCATAACACCCCAAAAACAAATAACGAAAATACTTATGGCCGTGAAAATCTTAAAACTTATCCAATTATTAGTTTGTTTGGATATTTTTGTCTCACGATGCATTTACAAGGAATGCATTTTGTCAGCTCAGCTGAAAGTCTTTCGCGACTCTGTTGCATCACGTTTTTACACTACGCAATTAGTTGCATACCACTAGCTGTGCCGCAATTTCTAATATGTTTTTAATACATGTGCCCAGACAGCCAATGCATGAATGATGAAACTGTATGTTTTCACGTGAAACTAGTAGTGCATCTAACGTCATGGAACAACTTGTAAGCAACTAAATTCGTAATGTGAAGTAGGGTTTATATCTAGAACATTTTGAATTATTTATGTAAATGGTTGCAATGTTGCTGGTTAGTACCGTAGTATGCAGCTACAATACCATTCTTTTCATCGCGATGTTGTTTTTTAAACGACTTCAAAAAGGAGGAGGTTCTCAATTCGACTGTATTTTTTTTTTTTTTAATGTTTGTTACCTCAGAACTTTTGACTGGGTCAACCGATATTGATGATTCTTTTTTATTTGAAAGCTGGTAGTTCCCGTGTGATCCCATTTTAATTTGGTCCAGTTCCGACAATGGCATCCGTGAGAAAACCATATAAATCTTAAATTTGCATTAAGTATGTGCGCGACAAATGGACGAATAACTCAATATCACGCCAACCGATTTCGATGATTCTTTTTTTATTGGAAAGGATGTACTTCAAGGGTAATTTGATGAGAGTTTGGTTAGGTTCTGATCTTTGATTTGGTTAGGTTATTATCGGATCCATGACAAATTAACGAAACTCGGCCGAATCTCTTAATTTGACCCTAACGTCGCTATGGTCAAATTATGTCTGTCTCATATGAGCAGCACGTTAAGTAGGTTTACCCATATTCATACAAATAAGTTAGTGTACTTCAGATTCACTAAAAACCAAAAAATAAACAAAAATTTTAACAAAACAAAAAAACGACTTCAGAAATGCACTAAAAAGTAAAAAAATAATTTCGTATTCTTCTACAACTTCAGAGCGTTTAACCAGCCAGCGGACGAAAATCCACATTTCGTCGAAAGTTGTTCTTCCGATCGTGCAGGGCGGTTACAATGAGAAAGATTGATTATTCTCCGTACCAGCTTTTTTAAATTATAACTCAATATCGAATTTATTTCAATCCAAATTAGCTTTAATTTATACCTTCATCCAAAAATGCTGAAAGGCGTGATGATAAAACTATTAAAATAGTGTACTTTTTGTAGTTATTTTTTGATTATAAGTATTTATCATTTTTCAAAAATGTCTAAATTTAATAAGAATGTTAAAAAAATCTGAAATATATTAGTTTGTAAGTGCGCAAATAAATACACAAATGGACCAATTTTCGTCAAGAAACACATGTACGTACATATTTTTTAATGATTTTATTGAAACTAAAATTAAAATTCTAATACATAACTTTGCTAGATAATGTATTGATTTATTTTACTGCATGATTACATTATTTGAAATGGGTGTGGTATAATACAAAAACTTTTTTGAAAATTTAACAAATCTGCCAACGACCTATAGTATAACCTTATTTTACTAAAAATTAAAAAAAAATCTAAAAATTTATTACATAACTATGCTAGATAAAAGAACAATCTTTCGAAATCCATTTATAATTTTTTGTGGAAAAGGGTCAATACGTCTAAAAACTTTTTTGAAAATGACGTATTTCCGGCTTTCTCTGGTAATGCCCTCTTAATAATCAATTTACTTTTTCTAATCACCAATATGTAGGTACGATTGTTATTTTTGGAGTCGGTGTCAGCAAAGGTACCCGGCCCGGCGTGTTCACTTGACAGCTCCCCTCATGCCGCGGCCCCGCTCTCGCCTCTCGCCTCGTCAAGTCGCTCGTGCGACACAAGCACATCTCACCTATAACTATGTATGTAGTTACCAACCTTCCTCGACTGACACCGACTCCAAAAGTAACAATCGTACCTACATATTGATGATTAGAAAAAGTAAATTGATTATGAAGTTGTAGAAGAATACGAAATTATTTTTTTACTTTTTAGTGCATTTCTGAAGTCGTTTTTTTGTTTTGTTAAAAAAAAAATTTATTAGTGGAAGTGAATTTTCTCCCAACCGTAGTACGTAATTTCTCCTATTGGACAATAAAAAACATCGTTTTCACAAATTTACGCTTCCTTTGCTTACGCATTTGCATTGATAAAGGAAATAAAAGCAAATGTTCTGAACAAGTGTGTTATAGACAGATTTTATTATTATAGGTACTTATTTTTATTTCAGTACACCCTCGCACAGTTCAGAAACTCACGTCGTAAAAGCTTTTAAATGTCGGCATAAATTTTATAGTTCGCTTAAGACGCAGGTAGAAATCAGACTTGAGTATCTTTGCTTGGAAAGGGGTCCCTAAATATTACATAGGAACTGAACCCTTGAATTTGGGTATTGTACTTTTGTTTTGGATGGGTTTATCAAGGTCGACTTTACTGTCAAATTATCAATAACTTTATCGAATCACTTCGTTTCAATTATTCGATTTTCAACTATTTCAATTTGGGAGGCGGATATGCATTATGCTATTTCGAAACCATTTATTAGATAACATGTACCGTTTATAAGACATGGACCTACAATATAATATCAATCAAGATACGTACAGCAGCTCAATCAAAACAACCAAGATGGGCACAATACACAAGAAGATACAAAGCCACAAGTACAACATTCAATCAACGCAAACATGATACCGGAATATCGAGATTTAAGATTCTCAGGACAATGTCACCTATAATTTTGTTAGATTTTTGGAACATCAAAATTATGTAAATTATTATTAGCAACTCTGCCATACATATAGTTTGGCAAAAAAGTGTAGAAATTAAATATATTGGAACTAAACGTGTTCATTACTATGGCAGCACCGAATTATATGACGTTTCCTATGGCTGTCATGTTATCGCATGTTACGGTTGATTTATTGTCTTAAATCTGGGTAGAAGATCGCTGATTTGATAATATTTTTATTCATTGTTTGCCTGAATTTAATTAAAATGAATAAACCATTACATAGTGATGCAAGAGGGGTTATATTCTGCGTTTTTCAACGTTGCCTAGCCGAGTCTCACGCGAAGAAGATTCTGTCTAATTTAGAAGATGTTTATAGACGAACTGCAGAAATGACTGGTACGTAGTATAGTTTGTTTAATAAATTTCATTAGTATTACAAGATTTATGCTAATTTTCGAGCGATAATAATTATTACAATCTGATTTGAGGTTATGTTAAAAAAATCCGGATCTGACACTTCCATTTGACAGTTAATATGCGGCCACAGGAAAAAGGCAATAACTCATTAACAAAATAATAATATGCAACTTCTTTAAACTCGTAGAAAAGTTACTTTTTTCTCGTTTTCTCTTTCTTTCTTTACAAGTGAATATTATCTAGTGTGTGTTTTTAAAACTACCTTCTATAATAATAATTTAATGATTTTTCACAGGTAAATCTGAATCAACGGTAAGACGAATCGTCAAGGAAGGGGAAAAGGCAGATGGAAAATTTGATACACCGGGAAAACGGAAAATGGGCATAATAATAATAAAATATGTAAGATAAGTAAAATAAGTGCTGATGATTGGAAAAATTGTTCAAACACGTGATGAAAATTGAGGCAGAATATTATGCACGAGGCAGTACTATACATGATGATATCGATGAACTGCGTTTAGATGAAGATAAAGATACGGAAGAAGAAGAATCACACGAGGACGAAGACAATAATTACATGTCGGGTGTTGAATTAATAGACTTCAATTTTTAAGTACCTACGTCTTTATATCGAAATAAACGCCCACTTAAAACTTGTTTTGTTTTATTTTACTTCTATTAAATTACAGTTTTTTGTGCAAAATTTTTGAAAATACAAATACGCTATGAAATATGCATTTTGGCAGAAGTGTTTTTTAAAACATACATTCATTGTCTTATGAGTCATCTTGGTGTTACCATTTAAAACTAGAAAACGATCGCAGCGCCATCATTTATTTTCTACACTTAATTGCCAAACTGTAGGTTACCCTTAAGTGATTCGCAACGTTTGGTGGTGCCTGGATTCATGGGGTGGGATTTTTCCAGGTCTGGTGGCGGATGACGGATACCCTTTCACCTACACCAAACCCATCACCTTGCATCTATTTGGAAGGGATGGATTCATATGTCCGTAAATCCTGGAAATACAGACCCTCAGATTCCTAGTTCCATGACACAAACATATTTTAAATTTTTTTTTTATGTCAGCGACCATATAAAATAATTGTATGTACAAAATGTAATGGTGAAATTAAGTATAAAATATTATATTTCTTTGTCCTCCTCACTAGGGGGTCATGTGCTGAGGCGGACTAAAGTTATTTAAACGTAGTTTATTTGTCTTCTATGTCGTTTTATTTATACATTTTCATTCATATGGGTCATAGAAAAAACCACCGGTATAAATGCTGTATGTATAGGTAGTATATTATTTTTTATTACTATTTTAATGTTCTTTACTGAGTAAATATATAAATATGTATAACTATATGGGACGTGTGGGATTGCAATATCCTCCCCACATCCTGGAATAAAAATTATTGTTATTATTATATAAGTACAATTATTGGATACGATTTTAGATTTTCACGGCCAAAAATTATTTTGTTATTAGTTTTTGGGGTATCATGCCGTGTTACGCTACCTCCTTCTTTAGCCAACGTTTCGGACAGCGTTGCAGAGTCCATCATCAGGGCAGATGTGTAATAGTTAGGGTTGATGTTTGTACTTATCTACTTAGGAGCGATACCGTGTCGCCAGCTCCACTCCTCTACGAGCTGGCGCTACAATATACATCAACATGTTTTATTTTTTTTTATTTTTTATTACACATCTGCCCTGATGATGGACACTGCAACGCTGTCCGAAACGTTGGCTAAAGAAAGAGGTAGCGTAACACGGCATAATACCCCAAAAACTAATAAAAAAATAAAAAAAGTACAATTATTATTTTTTTTTATTCACAAAAAGATACATAAATTACAATAAATTTTATACAATAATTAATTACATAATATATGTATTTGATTTACCCCCATAAATAAGCAGGGCTTGTTTGTATGGGGGGGTGTTATTATATTGGTTTAATTTTTAAAATTTTTTTTTTTCAGTTAAAATTAAGCTGAGTTTTAAAAAATTTTATGTTACTGTTCATATTTCTGATTTTTTCAGGTAGTGAATTAAAAAATTTAACTCCGAGATAATTATGATTTAACTGTCCTATTGTTTTTTTACATTTTGGAGTAGGAAGTATTGATGTTTGTCTAAAATTTCTGTTATTTTAAAAGGGTGCAACTTTATTTTGAATATTATCTTTATAAATTTGTAATGTTGCATGATAAAAGTATAATGCACTTAATTTTCTGACCTTAAATTGTTTCAATAACAGTTATGATGAATATGAGTAGGGTTTTTTAAATTTGTTTTTATTATTAGTTTGTGTGATATGTAAATTGTTTGTGTTTGATTTGTATATGTAATAATAATTGACAACTTAAATTAATTCATTTGAAATTCATACCAACATATTATTAAAGGCATTTTTAAGTCGATTTTAGGGTTGGGGGGGTTAACTGTTGGGGGATCAACTATCGGTTCACCCAGATTTCAAGCTACCCTTCATACTGTTTTTATTCCGAGACATCATCTCCTTTCTCTATTTAAGAAGTCCCTCCACAAAGCATCCCCAAATATGACATAAACCCCGAGGGAATTTATATACGATCACAGAAATATGATTTTTTTAATTAAAAAATAACTTTATTACTTCACAAAAAAAAAACAAATGTTCAATAAAATAGTTTAAATTTCTAAGCTGACACAATTAATATATTTGATTTTAAAATATTATAAGTTTAGAGAATTAAGATTTAGAACTTTGTGGGTATCATTTAGATATTTTTGATTTATATTTTACATATGTTTCACAGATGGGTAACAAAGAATTTGGAAAAAAATGAAAAAAAAGGCCAAATAATGTAATCTTAAATATAAAAATTTCGTGTCACGGTGTTTGTGGTCGCACTCCTCCGAAATGGCTAGACCGATTATTATGAAATTCTTTATGTATATTTGGTAGGTATGAGAATAGGTTTTAAAGTATATTTCACACCGCTAGATGATTAGGGTGTCCCTATCCAGAAAAAAGTTAAATTATTTTGACAAAAAAAAAAAAAAAAATTATTTGGCATCAAAAAAAACCCTCCCATTTTTTAATTGCGATTTTTGTATTACCAAACTTAACTGACTTTCGTATTTCAAACTAAACGAAATTATTTATGTTGTTGAATGACAGATGGCGCTACGTCCGCCTCATCGAAATTTCATCCACACATGCGCAAGACATTCACTTTGATATTTCATTAGGCATCATGTTCTCGCGTAGACAAACCATCGAGCTTATTTGTGTTGGCTAAAGACGGACTGACAAAAAATATCGTACACTCAATTGCTCTTCAAAATTCATATTGATTTTCTTTATTTCATTTTTCTACTGTGGTTGGTATTTTTTTTTTTATCGGCGGTCATCGTCTACAGCGCTCCATTCCTCTTTCTGTCATGGATCCCATCCCCACACACTTACAATACATTCGTTATTTTATATTTAACAACAAAAATATTCACTAGAAATAATTTATACGGTAGAACAACGTTTGTCGGATTATCTAGTATGCTTATAATAATACGCTTATAATACATTAGTTTCGAAATAGGCAGTGCCTGTTCTAAGAAACTAATCTTCATGGATGCATTTTGGATTCAATATGCAGTTATATTTTAGTACGCTTTTCACAGCACGTGTTTCATATGTTTAACCAAGCATGTTGAAATTAAATTTAACCTCATTTAACGTAAAAGGTAATTCATTAAAAGAATAGTAAAATATACATTAACATTAAATGCCTTATACGAACATTTTAATGGAAATCCAACATGTTCCTCTTTTAACGACATTAATATTGTCAATATGAATATGAAAGATGTTTGTTTTGTAAAATGATGCACCCGAGGGATGAACAGAGGCAGGCGACATAACTGTCACAATCCCCACACTACGTGGGACAACGCCAGGCTTGCAGGGCGGCATAAGGCTGACAGGTGGGATTTAAGTGTCATTCTATTTTGTCCTTGGGTGAAGCAGAAAACCGGATGTAAAGAGAATTACTGGCTTCGGATGGGTGAAAGATTCAGAAAAACCTGAAGAAATTGAATGCCACGCAGCTTTTTTATAAAATGAATGAAAAGACATTCCAAACTATTCCAAACTAGTATTATAAACGCGACAGTTTGTATGGATGTATGAATGTATGTGTATTTGTTACTCTTTCACGCAAAAAATACTGAATGGATTTTAAAAATCATTTCACTAATAGAAAGCTACATTATATGCGAGTAAAATAGGATGCATATAATGGTAAGCTCTGACCTTATAAATAAGCTCTGGCGTTATGAAATTATTTAATATACGTTTATTTTCCAGTCAAAAAAAAAAAAATCGTTGCTTGGTAAGTATAAGTAATTATTTGACATGCGCTGTCATTTTGTTATTTTTTAGGTTACTATGGAGATCCCTTTAATAGTTAAAATTCAAACATGTATTAAATACTAATCTATACTGATATTATAAATGCGAAACTGCGTGTATTTGATTGTTACTTTAATAGGTGGCACGCGAGCAGTTTGAAAAATGAATGTAACGGGTATGGAATGCGTGAGGAGGATGTGGGGAGGTGGGTGTGGGAAGGGGCGTGGGGGAGGGGGGTGGAGGAGGCGGAGTGGAAACCCCCCTAATACCATGCGAGCGAAGCCGGCTCTAAAAGCTAGTTCTAAATAAAGGTATCACTCATTTATTTTAATGCAATTTTTTATTTTAATGCAACTATACGATAATTTTGACCCATCACTACCGAAATTAATATTTTATTTTAATACAGTGGATAAAAACGTCTTAAAAATCGTCAAGTTTTGGAGGAGAAAAATAGGGAATACAAAGGCTAGATTTTGATGACTTTATTTAGGTATTATCTACCTGACGTGCAGTTACCGCTTTTGCTCAGTATTCAGGGGATTAAGAGAGACAGTGACAGCGACCGTTTCGTAAAATACCCATACATTCAGGAAGGCGTCAGGGATTGAAGAGATAGATCCTGAGGGATGTCAACTGAGGGTTAACTCTCAGTAGACAAATAATCAATCTAACCCAAGCCCCTTATCTGAGATCGTATTACGTAGGTGGACAATAATTAGTGTAGGGTAGACCGAGGCAGGAATTGAATTTCAGTAGGCCTACACTTGGGACAAATCAATTCATGAATTCGTGAATATATCAGGAAACAATTATTACGCCACGAGAAATTCCGGACGAAACACATAAAACAAAATGTTCGGATGATGAGGCACAGCCTTTCCAGAGTCAATGTGAGGTTTCATTATTAATTTAAATTATTAACGGATATTTAGACAGATCTGACTTGATGAGTATGATTAATTATCACGTACCCAAAAAATACAACACTAGCACCAACACCAACACCACTATGGTGGGTTTCTTCATTTACCGAGAATGCTAAATGCAATGCTAATTGTAAAAGTAAACGGTGAAATGCTGTTAGCATTGCCGCATACTTACGGCCTTTTGCTAAACCAAACCTGGAAAGGACACGCAATAAATAGGCCAACAGAACTAGCTCAGGAAGCCGGCGCAAGCAAGGTTCCTCTTAAAACCAAGGCGAGTGTTGTGGTTCGCTTGTGAATTCCTCCTCCTCCTTTCCTCACAATCTCCAGGTCTCTTTCCTCAATCAGAACACAGTTTTGCACGTAAAGGGTTTATTAATTTAGAAGGAGACAGGGTTTTACAATTGCCAGCCTCGGCAAACTACACATGGGTACTTGCTAGGTCTAGTATTCTAACATGGCGGGGAACTTCTCTCTCTCAACTCTCCACACGTGTTAGTGAATTTAAACGCGGGATGTAGCACACAAGAGGGGGCAAAAATTCATTTTACTCACAAAGCAGGAAATGAGGTAGTCGTCAGACAGGCTACTGGTGGGCTGGAGCCTTCTCGTGCACAATACACATTATAGAAACAATCACGAGTTTTTAGGTTCTCGAACAGCGCCGCGGCGCAATTACTAAGGACACTGTTGTCATGCCCGCGGCAAACGGAGGAATGAATGCCGGGTGCCGATCGGCACTCGGGGCCACGGACCTCCGCGTGCGGAGAGGGGGGCGGAGAGGGGGGCGGTGCGGCGAGCTGTGCACTGGGACCCAATTCACTAACTCCTCGCAACAGGAATAAAGGACTCTATTCTTTATCTTTTGTAACGTAACAATGCATAGAAATTTCGTTAAAATTTTAAATTTCGATCGTTTACTTTTACAATTAGCATTGCATTTAGCATTCTCGGTAAATGAAGAAACCCACCCGATGTTTATTTTTATGAAATTTGATTTGTGGAACTCCATTTTAATTTTAATTTATTTTATATATTCAGTAATAATATTATTTTGTTTTATTTGGAAAATCAATAGTAATAATAATTTATAATGTACTAGCAGACCCAGCCACACGTTTCTGTGGCTCAAGAAACACAACGCCATTACCCAACCTTTATAAAATCCACACCACCCGCTTGCCAGCTGCCCGCTGCCTGAATTGAATATTTGAATTTCTCGGCTTTTCTTTACTACAATAAGCATGTATTATACATATAAACTAATTAACTCGCCTCTAATTATACAATGCTTGCAATGCAACACTAAATATTTGAAAAGGGAAAATCAAATACCTACCTACTCTAGGACATCTATTTTCCAATTTCTTCCGTAGAACGAATTTCAAAAGTGACTATAGTACGTCCCGCCAGCCGTTTTAAACCGCATAAAAATATGTTTTCTTTGAATTTATCGGCCTTTCTCTAATATAATTTTTATGTATTATACATATACACATTTTTCTTCAATCACTCTATCTATTGGTGAAAACCGTATGAAAATCCGTTGCGTAGTTTAAAAGATTAACGCGCACATACATTTTGAGCGATTTCATTTTATACTATGTAAAAAAATGATGATAAAATATGTGTAAATTATTTAACCAATAAATAAGAGATTTTCACAATTAAAAGAGTTACATTAGCTTATGTGATGGTGTTACAATTATCGGTTTTTCAGGTTTCCGCCTGGGTATTATAAGCCTTTGATCTCTCCATCAGGACTCTCTCGGAATATCACCTTACACCCCAGTGGGATTGATGTAAGTGAAGTGAATTGAGAGATGATACTGAACAATTACATTACAAGAAACTTTATTCAGATGGGAAAACAGAGGGGGGAGGATGGGGGTAGGATGGGTTTTATATAAGGTATAGAAATAAAAATATGCACAATAAAAATATTTTAAAAGGAAAAAAAGGATTATTATGGTATCTATAGCTATCGTAAATTACAGGACCAACCTCCAGACAGGAACTAATCTGGTTCACAGATGGGTACAAAATGGAGGAAGGAACGGGGGCTGGGGTATTTTTACAGGGATCCAAGAGGGAACTAAGTATACCTCTAGGAATACACTGCACTGTGTTTCAAGCTGAAATGAAAGCCATCTTGGCCTGCGCACAGGAGAATATACGTATCGGGTACAGGAATAAGAACATAACTATTTGTTCGGATAGCCAGGCAGCCCTTATGGCACTGGAAAGTAACCGATGCGACTCCAGACTGGTGATGGAATGCAGAACCGTTCTTACAGAACTCGCTACCATCAATAAAATAACCCTGATATGGGTACCAGGACATAAGGGTATTGAGGGCAACGAGCGGGCTGACGAACTAGCAAGGAAAGAGGCGAAAGCACCACTTGCGGGATCTGAGCCGGCCGTAGGAGTAGCAGCTTGCCACACCAAATTACATATCGAGAGGTGGGTCAAATCCCAGCACTGGAAGGAATGGGAGAGGGCACCCGGAATGAGATAATCCAAAGTACTCATAAACGGACCCGACCCCAGACGGACCAGGAAACTACTTGATATGGACAGAAACTCGCTGAGGAAACTGGGAGGCCTACTAACGGGACACTGCCATCTCAGGAGACACATGCAGCTATTGGGAGTGGAAAGCACCAGTAGATGTAGAAAATGTGAAGAGGATGAAGAGACTCCAATTCACTTATGGTGCCAATGTCCTGCCCTGGTGGGAACTAGGCTCAAATACCTGCGAGACATGTTGTAGAACCAGAAGACCTAGCCATATATCCAATAACAACGGTGAACTTTATTAAAGGGACTGGGTTATTGTTAAAGGATTGAGGTAAAATGGGAGAAAGTACAATGGGCCCATGGCCTAAGTACTCACGGGAACTAATGGTAAACCGTCTCCGCTTTAAAAAAAAATATCGTAAATTATCGAGAGACCGTCTATGTGATTTTAAGAAATGTGATTTTATGGAGTGTGGTGCAGACTTAAAAATGTCAAATTGTATATAATGTGTATTGAAAGTGTGTGATACGTGATAAATTAAAGAGTTCTGATTAGAATTAGTGTTACACCGAGGGATGCTAATAATTATGTCTGGTCTGGTTCGTTTGTTGGGAACTCGTAGCTGGATTTGTTGTAAGAGTTTTGGGCAATCTACGACAGATCTGGATATTTTTTGTAGAAAGAGTACATCGGCCGAGTTTCTTCGATCTTTCAATGATAGTATATTGAAATAAGCGGATGAATCTTTGTGATTTAGGTAGGGGCGATAGCTACGGAAATCTAGAAATCTATTTGAAATTTGTATTTTTTTGAATGCTATAACAATGCTGTGTACAGTTTGGCAATTAAGTGTAGAAAATAAATTATGGCGCTGCGATCGTTTTCTAGTTTTAAGTGGCAACACCAAGATGGCTCATAAAACAATGAATGTATGTTTTAAAAAACACTTCTGCCAAAATGCATATTTCATAGCGTATTTGTATTTTCAAACACTTTGCACAAAAAACTGTAATTTAATTGAAGTAAAATAAAACAAAACAAGTTTTAAGTGGGCGTTTATTTCGATATAAAAACGTAGGTACTTAAAAATTTAAGTCTATTAATTCAACACCCGACATGTAATTATTGTCTTCGTCCTCGTGTAATTCTTCTTCTTCCGTATCTTTATCTTCATCTAAACGCAGTTCATCGATATCATCATATATAGTACTGCCTCGTGCATAATATGCATCGTATGTATGTACTGTATGTTATTCTATTTATATATATATATATAATGTTTGTAAATGTTCAATACACCTATATTATGTATGTAATAGCCCTATGTACGGGCGTTTAAATAATAAATAATAATATTCTGCCTCAATTTTCATCACGTGTTTGCAATAATTTTTCCAATCATCAGCACTTATGCTATTACATATTTTATTATTATTATGCCCATTTTCCGTTTTTCCGGTGTGTCAAATTTTCCATCTGCCTTTTCACCTTCCTTGACGATTCGTCTTACCGTTGATTCAGATTTACCTGTGAAAAATCATTAAAATTATTATTATAGAAGGTAGTTTTAAAAACACATACTAGATAATATTCACTTGGAAAGAAAGAAAGAGAAAACGAGAAAAAAGTTACTTTTCTAGGAGTTTAAAGAAGTTGCATATTATTATTTTTTATTGAGTTATAAGAAACGTCATATAATTCGGTGCTGCCATAGTAATGAACACGTTTAATTCCAATTTATTTAATTTCTACATTTATTTGCCAAACTATAAATAATTAGAAATTATTTGAATGCTACATCAAACTGACAGTTTGGTATAGCAAGCCTTCAAAAGGTGATAAAGCTGTCACGCGTAATAATAATTGCGTAGCAGAACAATGATATTATTATACTAAAAAAAACACTAGAACCCATGATCGCACTATTTTTTGTGCACAATTCTTTCGAGAGTGCACAATTTTTAAGTAAAAGAACATTGCTTCCCATAAAAAGCATAATATAAACATGTACATATGCAATAATCCTTAACTGAATCAGTTTGTTATTATGTAATCGTTATTATTTCATTCAAAATTTAATTTTCGACATCATAAAATAAAAGCATAATCGAAAAGTAGACCACTTTGAACCAAAGGCAGTTTTTATAGGCCTGATACTTTTATTTTGGGCTTATAAAAAGACTAATAGAAACAACACTATTTATGTATCTTCAAAGCAAATAAATGTGTTCTTCTCGCAGTAGTTAATTAAAACATCTGAAATATTACTAAGCGATCTAATTTTCAAACCAAAAACACATGATTTTGCATTACTTAGTAGTGCATTGCCTTAATAAGCTATCGAGAGTTTTTCGGTCATGGCGGTCACACAAGATTCAGTTGTTGATAGGCTCTCAACGTAAACAATAATTATTAGACTTTTCGAAGCTTCCGTATTGGACATAGGTATTATAATATAACACGAAGCCCCCAAAATCCATCATCTTACATATACAATAGACCTGAAGGATGGCCGGAGCAGGTATATTAGACGTTGATCGATCACAGTCACGGAATACAATGCAGTGTCGGTAGCAAATTGTTATAGATCTGAGTCGGTTGTCACACCCTATGAGATTTTAAATTGGCTTTTTGAAAAGGTTCGTGCGACAGGAAATACTTGTCACTGTCCTAGTTCTAGTATGTTCCAGAAAGATGTACCTACCTTTGTATATAGTAAGCTATCTTTTCAAACTCACATATTTTTAATAATAATAATACATATTTGGATGATTTATATCGTGCCGTTTTGAGGAAAATCACCTGAAGGACTCTATTTGTGTCTTCATAAAATAGTAATTTAAGTCAACTACTACTTAAAAGATAAAACTGAAGGGTTAGAAATCTGAACATTTTCCTGTAACAAACAATTTACCACAGTTTGGCGTATTGAACAAAAAAGATCTCAAAGTTGTAGGAGCCGAATTGTTCAATCACAATACGATGTGTTCAATATCCAAAAGAATCAAACATTATTTTCAACCCATGTTCAATGTCCATCTTTAAACTTCAAAATTTGATTTTTGTTGCCCTGATGATGGACACTGTAACGATATCTGAAACGTTGGCTAAAGGAGGAGGTAGCGCAACACGGCATTACACTCACAAACAAACAAAAAAATGATAGAATTGTGTTCTCTCAGAATTTATTCTTTGAAAATAATATAAAGTATATTTCTGATAAGTTCCAAAGTGGACGACTCTCTTAGAATCGCCCTAGTATAATACCACTATTCAGAATTGAAACGTTGCTTGAAATAGCTTTAGCCATGTTTGGTGACTAGATCTAAATTGCCAGGTACTTTCTCATATCCTTCAGTTCCGCAGTACCTTCATCCTCACAACATACGTCAATTGGGGTTGCCGTAATCTTACTGGCTCCAGATGGGGGCATTTGGGATTATGGTATTCACATGAAAAAAACGATTTAATAACAGAAAATTCACATCGAAATTGACGTATCATATTTTATTAAATACATTCTTATGTGGATAAGAAAACTAACACATTCCTTCTCGATATTTCGTACTTCAAAGAGATTTTACGTTAAAATAATTCTGGCATACTTTGGCGTTTACAGTGAGCAGCAGTAGAGAAGACATGATATTAGTAATTTTGTCGGCAAGTATTTTTATTTGGGAAAACTTAGCCTGAAACGGAGCGGAAAACTTAGGCAAGGTTTGTTGGTTGCTCAAAGTGCATGACACCCCTTACCCTGTAAGGGTAGATAAAAAGGTTGTGCTACGACGAACGTGCCGAATATTCATTTCAGAAATTTAAAATTGACTCATAAATCATAAGTATTATTCTAGTAAAATTGTGTAAAAAAATAATTATTTAAAAATTGTTTAAAATAAAGTTATTTAATTGAATGGAATTTTCCTACAGTACCTACCTAAAGGCTTTTCACACATAGTTTAAACTTTTGTTGATTAGGAAGCATCGAAAATTATGCATTGAATATCCGGAACAATGCATTGTCTGTCCCTTGGACAAAAAACAAAAATCATCATTCGAATTCATGAACTCTGATTATTCTATTGTAAAGAGAGTATGGGATATGTAAATAACCCCAACTCTCTGGGCATAATACCCTGAAAACTTAAAAAAAAATTATCTACCCGCGGACAAAATACATCATCAAAAAATGGCAATCAGTAAATCTAGAAGTACGTAAAAGACACCAACGTTATTGTTTCGTAACGCTAAATTGGATCTCGATAGGTTTGTTCTGTTTCACATGGCAAAGGCCAGAATTCAAACCTATTCCTATACTGGGTGCCTACACTTGCTAATAACTGCCCGCTGACAGCCGTAGTCAAGGAGATAAAAAGTGTTTTAGTCTTCCCTTCATAACGCTTCTGCCAACATCTTATCGTTTTTATCGTGACAAACTAATCGGATCGCAAAGTGAAAATACCGCCATTATTCATCTAAATCGTAATAAAACGGACTTGTAACTGCCTGTGGTTAATCCAGACAATAGCCGAATTGACCACGAGGGATCCCAAATCGGGCAAGATCGCCAAACTATCGTAAGTTACCCTTGTGAAATTACCTTTGATATATATTTGCTTCAGCAAATATACCAAATCGAGATCCACAGGCCTAGCTCGTAAGAGTAAACATTCAGCTCCACTCTAACCCATGTAAGGTGGTGCCATCATCGCACTCATCTTACAGTTATAGAATGTCGGTTGATGCCTAGAGAAATGATGCACAATTCGAAAATATTTTATAACGGATACTAAACTAATACTCTACAAATCCCACATTTTTTGTTAATGTTAAAATCACAAACGCCTCTCCAAGGCAGGTACCTTAAATAAAAACTATTGTCTGAAAATCCAATAAAAATAAAATTTTCCTTGAAAAATAGTCGGAGCCTAAATGGAGACGGAAAGATGTTTCCGATTGCCCCGAAGTAAAACCAAAGAACTAGGAATTGATGACCTGTTTTTTTCTCTTCTGACAGAAGAGATGATGGATCAGCAAGAATTGGTATTAATTTCGTAGAAATTTGCGTTCGCATTATCATTTTTGATGAATAATGAAAAATGATTTGCGTTAATTTGGTCAATCTTCTTATGATTCTTCTAATAAAGTTTCCTAGGCACAGAGGGTAATTAAAAAATATATCAATTTTTTAACTACCTCGCCATAACCTTTTCGTATCTGTGGGGGTCGGGAAAGAGAGGAGGATCTAATTTAACCGGTAGTAACCGGGGCTTAAAAAATAGGTAGATAATTTCCTCTTCCCAATTTCAGCTTCCCTTTTCCCACTTCCTTTAGTCCATAACTTCCTCAAATAAAAATATTGCATTTCCACTGGCTTGATCTTGATGTTTATTTATTTATTTGTTTTCTTACATGCCCAGAAAGCTTTTACATAAATAAATAAATGCAGTACATCTTTAACATGAGAAGAAAATAACATAAATAAAATTACAATGGAAATAAAAAAGTACATAAATTAAATAAAAATATGAGCAACATAAATTTAGAGTACTGTGAAATATAATAACGATAAGTTACGATAAAAAAATACATACATGATATAAAAATACAAACAACAAAAATTTGAAAGTCAAATGATCAGAGGCTTACAAAATTGCAACATTAACCATGTGTAATAAAACCTAAGTATTGGTTTCGCAATGTGGCAAACCGCTACATCGATGGTACCTCCAGTACCTCTGCAAGTTGCAGGAGTTGGGAACTGTCCAATTTGGATTTTAATATTTTAGATAAGAAAGTTAAATCGTTTTTTTTTTAATAACTAAATAATTGATTCTACAAGTTATGACGATTTATAATATTTCAATTAATTTACTAAGACATTACATTTAATTACATTTTTATAAGAAAGGTAGAGATAGTTTAATAAATTTGTCGATGTACGGGTACAAGCAGTGATTCAATTTATTAGGATTATGTTATATATATATAGAAGTAGTGATTCAATTTATTAGATTTAATTTTATATATACAAGCAGTGATTCAATTTATTAGGATTAAGTTAAACAAGCTTATAAACGTCTTATATTTAGTTATTGCAGCAGTAATATCAACAACTCACAATGAAAATATTACGAAAGATTCAAAGACACAAAGATTTAAAAGAAAAAGGTAACGGTTGTAAGTCGCAACTGGGAATCGAACCTTGATCCCCTAACCCGACAACAGCTCAGTTGGTAGCGACGTCATTAAATTGACTTCCGCTCGTTAAATTGAAATCCACTCGAGCGACAGCCCGATTTTTAAGTTTTTCCTCCGATTGCTCGTGATTTTTTGGTGACCATTTTAAATACTTTCCGCCGACATTATAAAAATCATTCCTCCGAATTTTAAAATGGAAAAATTGAAAAAAAATGTATTAACGCATCTAGGGAAAATTTGCCTAAAACTGGCAGCAAAGCAATCCTAGATATTTTAAATGGTGCCATATTGCGGCAAAAAGCGCTCCATGACTTATTTTAACGAGTTTATCATTACGAGCACATAAATTTGAAATAATTTAATATATCGTCCGTAAATTTGGGAGGCGGGAACCAACACCCCTGCCAAAGTGAATTTCTAGATTTGGTGACTTATCAGGGGTGTCCGGGCTAATACGGTGAGGTTTGCCCTGGTCTTGGCAGCTGATCACCAACTGCGTGGCAAACCGGATCAGGAGAGACTTGTTGAAGGAGACTTTTAAACCTCTCCAACAGGACACTCGGAAAATCGCCTTGAACCGCAGTGGGAGGGATGGATTCATACTTCCGTCACTGAGGCATACGCCGACCCCAAGATTCCTACCTTTCCGCATTCCTTTTTCCTTCCCAGATCTTCCTCTTCTTCCTTTTTAAAAAAGACCCTCCACAAAGCATCACCAAAGATGACATAGGGGATGAGGGAAATTATTTTCCTCGGGGCGAAGTAATGCAAAAAAAATGGATTCCCCGCATTTTGATCATGCCTTCGTGAGGTAAAACAGTTGGCAATAAGAACCACAAGGGTGATAATTATTAGGTCCTTACATATGAAATTGGCGTTTTGTATGGGAGGAACATAAAGTCGATTTTTTTAATATAATTTATTTATTTAATCAAAGTATGTACCATTGCTATCTATGCAC
This sequence comes from Limnephilus marmoratus, assembly GCA_917880885.1. Taxonomy (NCBI): domain Eukaryota; kingdom Metazoa; phylum Arthropoda; class Insecta; order Trichoptera; family Limnephilidae; genus Limnephilus; species Limnephilus marmoratus. The sequence goes on along the minus strand of OU862921.1, from coordinate 16,741,050 downwards.
TTTTTCTATCTCATGGGTAGTTCATCGATCCCTTTACTAAAAAAACCATTCATCTTTGAAGGCGGTTTTTCCCTTGCAAGAAATTATCCAAATTTCGAAAAAAATGGTAATCTGTTGGGGCAAGGTCCGGAGAGTACGGTGGATGTCTTAGACATTCCAATTGAAGCTCCTCTAATTTGGTAGCCGTCTGTTGTGCAGTGTGTGGTCTAGCGTTCTAACGCGCGTTTGTTTATTTACTTCACTTAATTCGTGAGGTACCCACCTTTCAAGCGTTTTCACCTTCCCAATTTGCTTCAAGTGGATTAAAACAGTTTTATCACTAACACCGCAGCCTGCAGCTAACTCGGACGTGGTTTGTGATGGATCCGCTTCCACAATAGCCTTCAATTCTTCTTTATCAACTTTGGTCTCCGGCCGTCCACGGGGCTTGTTCTGCAGGTCGAAATTTCCAGAACGAAAACGTTGGAACCAAAAACGCACTCTGTTTTCTTTTGCGGCACCGTCGCCATACACATCATTAATCCTTCGATCCGTTTCTGCAGCACTGGTGCCACGGTGGAACTCGTACTTGCAAATAACGCGATATTTCAAGTTTTCCATTTTGTAAACTAAGTGATGCAAAAAAAAAAACAATTAAGGAAAAAACACATGAATTATAATTTTCGAAACACAAATACATGAGTAAATAGCTGTATATATTTGAATTTGGAATTCTTAACCGAAGAGAAGAAATTTGAGATCAAAGTTGCCAGGACGCCATAACGTCAATTTCATATTTAAGGACCTAATATAACATAAAATTCTCCAATCAGGATAATAATAATTACACAAAATTTTCAATTAGGGTAATATTAATTAAACAAAAATCTACAATTTGGGTTATAATAATCATACAAAAATCTTTTAACCACTGGAGCGCCCACGTGAAATAAAAAAAATTTCCCCGATTGCTCGAGATTTTCAGAAGATCATTTTTTAAATTTTTCGCTAAAATTAAAAAAAATCATACCTTCTTATTTTATTACGGAGACATAAAAACTTATTATAGTGCTATATAACCAAAAAATAGCCTGTATTTAAACGTTTATAGCATATTTTAGGGATTTATAAAAAAAAATATGAAAAAATTGCAAAGTTTTTATAAAAAACTTTGCGAATTCTGCGTGTTTGTTATTTTGAAACTGCCGTGAGAGGTACTTAGTCGAGTCAACATAGAATATTTTGGATTTCTGTATATTGTCTGTGATATACCTACTTGATAATGAAAGGTGCACCATCTATGGAAAAAGGATTTAATTTAACCGTAAACAGCTGTCAAAAATTTTGCATGAAAAATATATTTTAACATCGTTCTAAAATTGTCTACGAAGTTCGAATTTGCAACATCTATGGTTATAGTAGATAAAACATTTCAATAGTTTTGTTTCAAGTCCAAAATAACAAACGTGGGAGCTACACATATTTGAACCAAAAATGTTTTGCCGAATCAAGAGATAATGGGCTTTTTTATCCGAAAAGCAATAGGAGACATTTAAAATGGCGCTAATATATGTCAAAAATCGCTCCGATGGTTTTAAATACTTGATAACAGTTAATAATTTGTAATATTGAGAAAACTGAAATATCCAAAAAAATTCTGGGAGGCTGTCGGGGTTCGGGAATAAGGAACACGAAGTTATTCATGAAAAGTATTCAGCCCTCAACATGGCACTACTTATTGGTACATAAAAGCATAATCCCCATGCCCAATACGGTAATAAAATCCACTTTCGCACACAAATACCTCACGCAAATATTCCCGTACAAACCGAAACGAATTGATATCCGCGACGTTCGCGGAAGAAATAGCTAAATTTTCCTGATATAATGGCCTACCGCGGCGGTAGAGTAGGCTGCTGGTTCTTATTCACAATATATAGAGCCTTCTTGGCGTTGGAATTCATTACACGAGATAGGCCCTATATTCTAGAATATAGCGAAAGGAAGAATTATTAATTTAATTAATAAAGACCATATTATTAGCGACGCTCAATCGGAAATCTGAAACAGAAAAATCAGAAAAAGATAAACAAACAACCATGACCGGTTAGAATTCCGAGATCATTTCATTGGTTCTCGTTTTTGAAGTGAAAACTGCTTTAGCTCCGTCGTGATTTGAAACTCGATGAAATGAAAAATAGCGAAACAAAAAAGAGACAAAAATTTAGAATTTCGTTAGTTATTTTTGGGATGTTATGCCGTGTTGCGCTACCTCCTTCTTTGTCAATGTTTCGGACAAAAAACAACTGAAAATACCTTTGGCCGTGAAAATCTACAATCATATCAAACATACACATCTACAGGATTTAATCTGCAAGAGAATGAGTATAATCGGTCTCCTCTTTTGCGGTGCTTCGTAACTTTCCCAATCTTGTCTACTCTAGTTTTCTAAAAATTTTGCTTCTACCGCGTGTGAATTGCACACTATACTTTTTTTTAACTTTCATGTTTGCAAATAAGGGGAGATGTTTTAAATATTAGCGTCTTTGATTCCTTCTTCGCTGATGCACATGCGACACGTCAACGCGTGCTCAATATTTGTGAACATAATTGAAATTTTGTGAAATGTCTTTACTGGCATTTGTGTTTCATTCCTCGTTCAACACGGATCTTTCAATAAGAAGAGTCGCTCGTTTCTTTTTTGAATTTACACACGACAATTAATTAATGACAAAGTGGAGTCGATTAAAAGTTATTAATTACATTAAAAATATTGTGAATTTAAGAAGTTATGTAAGAAGGAAAATAGCCGATTATTGGTTCACATGCACTACATTTAAGGAGCTGTATCGAATTCATAGTACTCCAGAAGCAAATTTCCACCATTACGCTGATTTATACAATTCTTTGAGTCACGACCAGCTGCTGCACTTCACTTGAATGGAGGAATTTTCCAAAACCCCTGACGATGTCAGCGAATTCAAGAGTGGGCGGTGGAGTTTGACAACATTTTATAACACAGTATTGGAGTTAGTTTCACAAACAACAAAACTTGTCAGCGGTAGTAGAGGGATTGGCAATGTTTACCATATATAGCGTAATTTTAGGTCACGTATTCAGTTTATTCGGTCAATAAATACACTCTACGTTTTTTTTTTGCCTATTTATTTATTATTATGCTCAGAGGGCTTTTACATGTTGGTATTCCAATTTTAGATATTTTTCAAAAAACATTAGAAAGAATTTATTAAAAATAAAATTGCATTAGATGAAAAATGCATACAAGCTTTAAAAATACTTGAAACAAAAAATGAAAAAAAAAAAACAGCAATTAGATAGGTTTACAAAAATATAAGATGTGTCTAGGAATAGTGATGGAATAAATATTTCGGGTGATCCACGAAACTCGCCAAGTTGATTTTAAATATGTCAACTTAACCTAAGTATTGATTTCCCATAGTGTGAAATTGTTGAATCAGAGAGTGGGCAATATAGTTGCGCTTATAAATACCGCAGTAGAATAGTGATTTTTTCGTGTTGTTACTGTGAGGATTCGTAAGTTTATGAGTTGCAGGAATTCGCAATAGTCGAATAAAGAGTTAAGTATTTTAAATAAAAAGTTAAATCGTTTATTTTGCGTCTGTCTGCTAACGTGTGAATTTTTAGAATATTTTATAAGAAATTGTATTTTAAGTCTTCTGGTGGGATATTTAATTTAAAATTAAAAATACTCACCTTTAATGTTATTCACATAAATTTGGTAAGACGGAGACCAAACTAAGACATATTCAATTAGGCTTCTTAGGTAGAGATACGTGTAGTAGTTTAATGGCTTGTAAGGAATTCAAGTTTTTAGTGGAAGTGAAGCCTAGTGTTTTCATACCTTTGTTTACAATTTGGTGGATATGATTGGCGAAACTTAGTTTTTCATCCAAAATAATTCCAAGATTTCTCAATGCCGTAATCGGCATGTTATCATTTTTCTACGCTTTTGACAAAATAAAGTCATTTTTTGTTTATCTCGTCCGTTCTTTACCAGAGCTTGGTGGTATCTTAATAGTCACGTTCACTCTTCATTTTTATTCATCGTTTATCCCTCCTTAACTTCGTTCCTCTCCCATCGGCCTCGAGGTGGCTGCCGCCTCCCTCTTCCCTCTGAGTGCCTCCGACTACGGGAAATTCTTCATAAATATTCAATCGAGAGCAACTCCATCTTTTCCGCTTTATATTACTCCGTCATAAGTTGTCGGGGCTTTGCAGGTGTTAAAAGAAATTCGGGCTTTTATTTGAATAACCCATCTGCGCCGTGAGGGTAGTCAGTGACAGTGTATCTGTATATTTTTTATTAAATAGAAACCGTAAGAGGGAAGATAATTTATCGCGTGGAATGGTTTGGAGTTTTTATATCCTTGCACAGGTACTTGGAATCAAATATGTATTACTCTCTTAAAGTAAATTTGAAATAAAATGCGACAAACGTGAGAAAAATTCGGCGAAATTTATGAAAAAAGTGAGTTCATTGATAAATAATTCATCTGTGAACTGCTTCTGAAATGGCGTAAGTATTTTTCGATAGGTTTTTTATTCCAAAATTGGGTAATCTTCCAAATTTTGAAAGATCCGATCGATTTTGGCGGCTAGTGTTACACCATAAAAATCTCTTTTTCTAAATTGAAATTTACTAAAAAGACCAATTGACATTTTTGAAGCAAGCTAAAGATATGTGGACACATTTGTCCTGATGATGGACACTACAACGCTGTCTGAAACGTTGGCTAAATAAAGAGGTAGAGCAGCACCCCAAAAATAAATAACGAAAATGATTTTCGCCGTGAAAATCTAAAATCAGTTATATAAAAAGTAGTTGTATAATTTTTGTTATTAGTTTTTGGGGTATTATGCCGTGTTGCGCTACCTCCTTCTTTAGCCAACGTTTCGGACAACGTTGCAGTCTCCATCATCAGGGCAGATGTGTGATCACATCTGCCCTGATGATGGACACTGCAACGCTGTCCGAAACGTTGGCTAAAGAAGGAGGTAGCTCAACACGGTATAATACCCCAAAAGCTAATAACAAAAATACTTTTGGCCGTGAAAATCTAAAAAAAAAGAAAAAAGTTTTATAATTGTTTATAATTTTGGTGTTTGTTGGTAACAACATTGGTTAGAATTTACGTAAAAACTGTAGGTATATTTTCCAAAAATATAATATGTGTAAGCAATAAGAAGCCACCAAATTATTATTATTTGTTACTTCTTCTTCTTTCGTATGGTGACGTATTTTATTAATTACGAAATCAGACTTTGTTTCATTGAATGTAGAAATAGGACAAGGTAAAAACACACTCCTTTGATTAAAATAAGTAATTAAAAAACATTTACACTTTCGACAATTAAATTTTGCTATCTAACTAAATAAAATGATGTAATAAATAGTGACCAGCCAACTCAGAATGAAACCAACTCAGAAACACCTCAGGAAGGTCATTAAGAGTGATCATAAAATTGTTCTATTGGCATTACTTTGTATATATTGTATTATTCTTTGTTTCACATTATTCAATCAATTTTTGTAAGTACTCGTAAAGAACACCATAGGATTACGTTTAAGTTTATTATAATTAAGCGCCCTTGAAGTAAAATATCACATAACTGCCCTAAACAAATACTACGTTATTTTTTTCTTACGACATGTCCAGGTTAAATCTTCCCCACAGAAAAACTAAACCCTTCCACACACTTTTCCACAAATGATCATCTAGTCAATCCACGCCATGCAAGTGCACTATATAAGTATATTAAATACTAAATAATAACAGAACAACATGTCAACCTACCAGAGACCAAATGGGAAAATAATTCACCGATTCCAGATATTTTCATATCAGAGGGTTCGGCTCGGCAGAACTACTAGCTGGACCGATAAATCCTACTGATCCCTCAATATAATTATTTAAAAAATCTCTCATAATCCTACATGTATTTAAAATGACTGATTTTTGAATTTTCATATATAAATTCTTTGACAAATCTAATAAGCCTAAATTTTGAATGAGAGAGCTAGGTATAATGCCAGTAGCTAATACAATGAACAAATAATTTCTATTTCACATTTTATGTAATACTTATATGATTACGTAAAAACGTAACTCAATGTCATAATTTTCTGATTAAACATATTTTTAGTAATTTGTTCTAAAAGTGCTAATGATAGTCAACATATTCAATATTCATTCCATGCATTTAACATATCAAAGTGCCGATTTCTACCACATCAAAATAACCGCCGTCTAGACCAGCCCTTGAACAATATTTTCGTCAAGGTTTCGTCAGGTTAATATAGTCAATTATGTATATCGCCTCTTCCATACATAAGTAATCCCAGTGGGAGTGTATTAATAAATAATGCCTTTCGTTGATATCAGACTCTAATAATTATTATCGAAATATATAAAGGACTTTCACGGGAGTGGGTTGTTATTACAAAAATATTCATCATTTTTGTCTAAAACAAATTAATATCTAAAGTATCACAATCATCATCATCACTCTTGGCTCTACAACCCCTGGTGGATCTTGGCCTCCTCAAGAGTCTTCCTCCACTCATCTCGGTTTTGTGCCATCTCTCTCCAGTTTAGAATCTTCAAGGTGGATTATATCTTTAAAGACATTGTCGCTCCATATTAATCTCGGACTTCCCAGGCTCCTTCGCCCTATCGGACTTAAGTTTAGCAGGGACTTTGGTGCTTGATGCTCGGTCATTCTCTCCACATGACCCAGCCACCGAAGTATGAGGAGGCATATTTTCGGACCGGTTTTGGAAAAAGTTAATGTTGAAGGTAAAAGGAACCAAAGTGCACACCAGATACTAAATTTGGTGAATAACCTTTTTGAGTGTCAGGACCTCAAACCTGGAATAAACTGCAACACGATTTATTATGATCAAAGAATTTAGAGCGAATCTTAAAACCCCCTCTTCAGAAAATCATATCTTTAAATCATGGAGTTGGAAAACGATTTTTTAGTAGATAAGCTAGCATAGCATAGTTTCATAATATGGACAGTAAATATATATATACATTTTTTTTTACATGATACCCCACAAGAGTCCCAACTGCTCCCGTCTGGAGACAGTGGGACTATGGCATCCCCAATTGGGGTATGTTGTGAGGCTGAAGGTAGTGGGGAGGGAAGGAGATAGGGAAGAGGAAAGTGGGGAAGTACCTGGCTATTCATATCTGGTCATCAAACACGGCTAAAGCCATTTCAAGCAACGTTTCAATTCTGAATGTTGGTCTTACACCAAGGCGATACTGAGAGTATCTTACACTCTGGAACGTGCCGCAAATATACTATATATTATTTTAAATTAATAAATTGTGTAAATAACATAAAATAAAATTAAATTGACTATTCAAATAAACCCCTTTAGATTCGAACATTTTTAATTACGCTCCCTCTGCCAGAGTATGTGTAAGAAGAAACGAAAGTAATATTATAAGGGTTGTCCAACCATAACGCACGATGTTAATTGTGAGCCACACCAAAAAGTTTTGCCCAACTTTATTTGACATTTCTTTATATCAGTCTTTGACAAATTCAACCATGGAGAGGTACACAATTGAGCAGCGCGCAATGGTTGGTTGAACAGACAGAAGTGAAAAGTGACTTTACGAAGAAAATCTTCTTCAGCGATGAGGCACACTTTCACCTCAGTGGATTCGTTATCAAGCAGAATTGCCGCATTTGGGCAAATGAAAATCCACGAGTGATTGTTGAAAAGCTGATGCATCCACAAAGAGTGACTGTTTAGTGCGGTTTATGGGCTGGCGGTGTCATCGGGCCGTACTTCTTTGAAAATGAGGTCGGCCAAGCAGTTACCGTGAATGCTGTTCGCTAACGCGAGATGGTAACGGACTTTTTGTGACCAGAAATTGGGGATATGGAGCTGGACGATATGTGGTTCTAACAGGATGGTGCCATTTGCCACATAGCCAACGAAACAATGAAATTCTATGGCCGTGTTATCTTACGTCGTGACGATGTCAATTGGCCACCACGATCATGTGATTTGACACCGTTGGACAACTTTCTTTGGGGATTTTTAAAAGCCAATAACAATTCAAGAGCTAAAGGATGAGATAATTCGGTGTATTAATGACATTGAACCTCAATTATGCCTCAGCGTCATTGAAAATATGGACCATCGGATAGAGGTATGCCACCGAAGCCGTGGCGAGCATTTGGCCAATATTTTGTTGCACACGTAATTATTGTCGTAGATCTTTCTATCATGATAAAAAAAGGTAATTCTCTGAAAACTTTTTGTTTTATTTACAAATAACATCGTGCGTTATGGTTGGACCACTCTCACATAAAAGTGATGGGCATATTCAAATTAAAAGCATTGTTTAATGTATTTTATACTAGCATTTATACGTGTGAGACATAGTGTCACTACCGAATCAGCTCGATGGAACTACTACGGATCCAATATATTAACTCCTGCAGAATCATATTTGGATACAGAAGGTACAGCAGCGGTTATGGATGCAACGATATTTACGGAAGAGATAGTCGGATTTAATAGGCCTGAATGAATTCTTCGGCCTGATTGGACACCGGGTCACTGCAGCCAGGATGCGACTAAAAGCCTCTGACGACACCGTGGTGACCGCAGCCTTGCAACACCAAGGGCCAATCCTGAGTGAGCGCTGGACCCGAGCTCACCCATCTTAATTTGGTTTTTTACGTATTTTTTGTTCTACATGTTTCTTTACTTAAAATTTACTACTTATACAAATTTGTATGATAACTATCTGAGACGTGTGGAATTGCACTATCCTCCCCACATCCTAGAATAAAAAAAAATATTTGTTGATGAACTATCCAATTTCAAAACATTCAATGCTCTGACGAAACAAATCAGATGATTGAAATAATAAATATAACATTCCATTTTTTTTACTATGTAAATTGTTAGAACTAAATCACAAAATCCTTGTCAAGTAGTTTACAAATTCTAGGGTAGTGAAAGAGCGCCAGCTAGCGGGCCAAATCCCTTTAAGCCTTGTGGCCATCGGAAGTTAGTCATAAAAAATGCTGTAAATAATAAATTTCGTAAACTGACCCTAAACCAATTTTAGATCGAGTGGATGAGGCCCTTTCATTGAATAAAATAACCATAGGGACCCGTATTCATTAACAAAGTGGTAAATTTAGGTATCTAGTATCTAGGTAAGCAGGTAATTACTGTTTATTAATCGTCTAAGGTGTTTTACTTGAGCAGTGATAAAGGTCACTAAATTACTTAACGGTAAATCATAAACGCTTCGAGTCTTACCAAAATAATATAGTGTTTCCCCAGATATATTGGATTGTATGGAACATTGAAATCATATTTAAATTATTTACAGGCAATATGCTAAAGTAATTGGTCTGGTTTGTGATCTGGTTGGAAATTGTGGTCTACTTGCTTGGGAGAAATTTAAATATCGGTTTGTTACGAAAAATATTTGTGGGAAGGAAAACCATTCCACAGTCGTGTGCTCTGATATCTTAAACAATTTGATAACAGAAAATATTCCCGCAGAAAATTATTTTTTTTTATTGAGATCAATTAAAACGATTAAGGGAGGTTTTCAGGGAAAGAAAGGAGAGGAATTAGAGTTAGGAATAGAGGAAAAAAGGTAGGAGAGTTGGTAGGAATCTGGTGGTCAATGTGTCCAGGTGAATGTGTGAACGTATGAATCCATCCCTCTCACTGCGGTGCGTCTTGATTATCCAATAAATGGTTCTCGGGGCGGCGGCGCTACCCATCCCCGCCTTCCAAATGTTAATCACTTAATTCATAAATTTTCTGAATCAGAATAACAGTTTCAATTTGAAAGGCGGGTATGGGTACCACATCCCCGGCAACCATTTATTATACAACCAACAACCCTACCTTATGTCACCCCGAGTGTTAGTGTTGGGTCACCGATTCGCTATGTTTGGTGACTTAGTAGGCCTTGATGGCAGAAGACGCATTTGGCCACTTATTGCGTGGCAGGTCGGATCGGGAGAGACTGGTTGAGGGAGACTTTTTGACCTCTCCAGCCAGACTCTCTCGCCTTGCACCGCAGTGGGAGGGATGAATTCACACGCCCGTCACTCCTGAACACAATGACCCTCATATACCGACCCACCCATCATATTTTTTTCCTTCCCAGAACTTCATTTCCTTCTATTCTATAAAAAACTACCCCAAAGATTACATGTGTCACGAGGGGAATTTTTCCTCAGGGCGTCCTGTGTGAAACTAATGTAATAAAAACAAATGCAGATATCGAATTTATTTAATTTTACATTTCGACGATTGCAAAAAAATCATAGAGTTCATCTAAAAATTCACAAAACACCAACTTTACACTCAGGACAAAAGCAAGAGTGTGTTTACTTTTACCTGGCCAATCAAGCTGAGTGCACGTTATATTATTTGAAACACCAGACCTTCATAGGCCCAAAGGGAGATGTTCACAATTCCCAGAAGGCCGTCTCTAGTACCTATTCCCAGCTTAGTTACTCCCATTAAGGTATATTTTTTTAGTATCTCCTTCACTCGCCAAAAATCACTAATGACGAATTACTTACTCTACCGTCAACAGACCACTTCTCGGATGAAAGAATATTTTTTTATTATCGTCGACCCTTTTCCGTTTCCCGTTTAGACGTTAGTAGATACTTAGAATTAGATAATGAATTATTTCTGCAGGTAATAAAAGATACACGAAAGTTGACCGTAAAAAAGATGTTTCCCACTTTATGCGCTACATTAGGTAGTAATTAATTAGAGGCAGCTTACCTGCTATTACTTCTAGGCAATACGGGCGACTTTTGTTAAACTACAATACTACTCTACAATTATTGTATTACTATTTATTTATAAGGAGCTTATACATAAGAATAATAATAATTATATTATATTTTACTGCCTCAGTAAGAATATTTTGTATTTACTTCGGGTCGTCACGTTGCGCGTCGGTTCCAACCTTTGCTAGAGTAATAGTAAGAGTAAAAGAAATTGCTACTGTTAAATACCACAAAAATTCGTTTTTCAATCAATCTAACTGCCATTTTTTTTTTGCTTTTACTTTCCGAAAACCGGTAGTTACTCTAGAGTTACTGCGCCATTGTGACATATTTGACAGTTCTGTGGGAGGTATGGTAAGAAATTGCGCGCTTCAACATTTATTATTAATAATAAATATTGAAGAAGATGAATTGAACAGTGACGATGAATTCCTCATCCAATATGTCATTTTTTTATATGAATACCGCACAAGAGTCCCAACTGCTCCCGTCTGAAGCCAGTGAAACCATGGCATCCCCAATTGGGGTATGTTGTGAGGCTGAAGATAGTAGGGAGGGGAATGTGATAGGGAAGAGGAAGGTGGGGAAGTACCTGGCTATTCAGATCTGGTCACCAAACACGGCTAATGCCATTTCAAGCAACGTTTAATTCTGAATGGTGGTCTTACACCAGGGCGATACTGAGAGTATCTTCCACTCTGGAACATGCTGCAAATATACTATACATTATTTTAAATGAATAAATTGTGAGATAAAACAAATTAATCAAATAAAATTTATTATAAAAATTTTAAAATTTATAATTTAATCAAATAAAATAAATTTTATTTGATTAATTTGTGTTATGCCACGCCAGAATTCGATCCCGCGATCTTCGGTGTGCGAGTCAAGAGCCTTACCGCTGGGCTACGCCGGCCATCAAATGTCATGCAGCGAAAACCAAAAATATTTTGACCCCGTGTTAATAACAGGGTTATTTGGGACAATCCCAATCTTCGGCGCGGTATCGGATGAAAATTTGTCACACACCAAATTCAAGGAGGTACTACAACTACTGGAAAGTCAATTAGATTCTTTTCCGTATAATATACGTAGTTAATTTTGAAATATTCATACAAATATTTTTAAAGGAACGAAGCTGTCAGATCCTACAACTACACGATACAAAATATAGCCGGATACTGTGATGTGGTAATTTAATATATGGTATGGCCGCACCAAAAAATCGGTGCGACTTTTCACATACTTCATATTAGATAATATTCTGCTTTTTAGACTGGCCACACTAACAAAAATTACTTACTAGCAAAAATAGGTACAGATGAAACAGCGCGTGGCCCTATTTAACTCCCTTGTTACTTTAATTAACGGTTAAATTTAAAATTTAGTTCAAATTTTAATTCGTAATAATTATTTCCCTTAATTATTATTCTGGAAAATGAAGAATGCGAAATATAATATAGTAGTTGGTCCCAGAATTTCTGCTTTGAAATAAATCGCGAATTCTAGTATTATGTGGTACAATCTGAAAGTTTATCAATGCAAGCAATTCTGGCGTATCAAATGCATAATTAAGAATTTTACATAGAAATACGAAGTCGTTTTACCAAATTGCAGGAACACCCATTTAAATATATTATGAAATGAATTTAGGTAGTAAACAATACAATATTTTAATGCAATATTTTTACTCACATAGTGAATTAATTTCAAGTATCATCAAGTATGCTGGAGTCTCACAGGGGTCAATTTTGGGATCCACCCTTTATGTTATATTTGTATCAATAATAAATAAACTATTTAAATATGTAAAACGCTTTGAATATGCTGACGACAATGCACTTATTTATTTATTTATTATTTAAACGCCCATACATAGGGCTATTACATACATAATACAGGTGTATCGAACATTTACAAACATTATATATATATATATATATAGAATAACATACAGTACATACATACGATGCATATTAGTACAACAATATTTATCATTTTACAAACATATCAGTTACATGAATAACTTGTTATTTTTGCTTTGATGCAAGACGGTGAGGTTTTGAAAATATCGAAAAGGTCTGTATACGTATTGGCAGCTCGGTGAAAACGCACTAGCGGTGAATAATAGGAATTGTTAGTGCTATGATTGTCACTGTGGAAAAGGTGGTGGAGTCGAGTTGGTTTAACAGGGACACGAATATTTATAACACTTAACATTTGAGGGCAGTCTGTGAGATTGTTCAGTAATTTAAAAAGTATAAGAATGTCATTAATAGTACGCCGGGTAGAAAGTAGTGGTAGGTTTAGATCAGACATTAATGCATTGTAGCGGATTTCAATTACAGGCTGTCTCAATTTGAATTGAACGTATCGAAGAAATTTTCTTTGTACTCTCTCCAAACGGTGTACGTTACAGGTATAAATCGGAGACCATACAGGAGATGCATATTCCAGCTGCGATCTTACAAGAGAGCAGTAAAGTAGCTTAATTGACTCAATGTTTTGAAAAGTCCTTGTGTTACGTATTACAAAACCTAGAATTTGCATGGCCTTATTGGAAATTGTTTCACAGTGACGATCAAATGTAAGTTTCCGGTCAAAAATAACACCAAGGTCTTTGATAAATGGTACTAATGCAATTTCATTATTGTTAATTAAATACGATGTAGATATTGGAATCCGTGAACGGTAAAAACACATGTGGAAACATTTTTTTACGTTTAGGAATAATTTATTTATTTCACACCAGATAGCAAGTCTATCTAAATTTTGCTGAAGGATAAGTGCATCATTTAAACATTTTATAATCTTAAAAAGCTTTAGGTCATCTGCGAATAGAATGAATTTGGCATTATCGAAACATAAAGATAGATCATTTATAAATAAAATGAAGAGAAGTGGGCCCAGATGAGAGCCTTGAGGAACTCCCGAAGTTACTTTAAATTTATACGAAAATTTATTATTTAATTTTACCATGAGTTCACGGTTACAGAGATAACTATTCAACCATTTTAGGAATGATCCATGTATACCAAGGGCTTGCAGTTTCGCGAGAAGGATATTAATATTTACTTTATCAAAGACTTTTGAAAAGTGAGTATATATTGAATCTACTTGTGCACGAGACGTGAAAGCTTCACAGATATAGTGTTCATATAATAGAAGATTGGTTATGGTTAACCGACCGGTAACAAAACCATGCTGTTCTGGAGTAATAATATGCCTAAACTTATCAGCAATCTTATCTAAGACAATACTTTCAAACATTTTCGGGATGGTAGACAGTATGCAAATTGGTCTTTAATTTAAAACACAATTTTTATCACCTAATTTAAATACAGGTGTCAAGTGATTAAGTTTCCAAGGACCAGGAAATATTCCAGTTTGGAATGACAGATTAAATATGTGTTGAAGAGGAACTGCTATAAATTGAGCGCATTCCTTTATGAATACCGGTGGAATTTTGTCAGAACCTGACCCCTTCTTACAATCTAGAGATCTGATCTTTTTATTAACATCATCCAGGGAAATGTGGCATGTTGATATATCAGTTACATTGGTGTATTTAAATTCAGGTAGAGTCACATTATCAATATTGTGTTCATAAACACTTGAGAAATAATCAGCAAAGAGATCAACTATTTCTTGATCATTGTCAGCATGTTTACGCCCTGAATACATTGATCTAGGACAGCCGTTATTGTCTTTAAGAGACTTCACATAATTCCAAAAATGTTTTGGATTTGACTTGATAGTCTGCTCTACATCTATAATATAATCTGAATAACATTTTTTAGATAGACTTTTACATTTATTTCGTAAATCAGAAAAAAATTTCTAGCAGTCAATAGAGTTATTGGATTTATAGTTAATGTGAGCAATTTTTTTACATTGAATGAGTTTTTTTAGTTCAGTACTAACCCATTTTAGGTAACAATCGTTTCGTTTTACAATAGATGTTGGTGTGCAATTTTCAATGGTATTATAAAGGATTGAATTAAACACATTTGTTGCTTCTTCTACATTTGTTGACATAAAAATGGGGGACCAATTGAGTGAAGACAGATATAATCGCACTTGTTTATAATCAGCTTTCTTGTAGTTTCGTGCGTGAATAGGAGATTGGGGGGTAAGGAGTTCAATGGGGGCCAAATAAATGATCGCTTGTAATGGGGGATGATGAGAGTCAATGGATACTATTGATTCTTGCGATTCGCTGACATTACTATTATTAATGTTTGATATGACCAGATCAAGAATTCTATCATTTATATTTTTAACATGATTAAATTGTTTAAGATTGATAAAGTTAATGGTATCAATGATTAATTGGGCTTTGGCAGAAATGGGATTTGAAGATTCAGTGGGTTGTGCCCAGTTTACATTTGGAAGATTAAAATCCCCAAAAATTATCAATTTTGCATCAGGATATTTCATTTTCAATGATTCAATTTCATCACAATGTTTACAATACACATCAACACTAGCTTGGGGGGGGGGATGTATGCACACACAATAATTATTTTTGTCATTTTTAGTTTCGCTAATATAGCTATTTGTTCAATGTTTTTATTTTTTAGTTTTAATAGTTTTGAATGAAACAACTTTCTGATCGATATTAAAACCCCTCCGCCAATAATATTTTCACGATCCAGCCGGTAAATATCATAGTTGGTGAAGCCTAATTCAGGGGAAGATATTTTTTCATGAAGCCAGGTTTCTGTTAGGCAGTACACATCGTTATTTAACGTTGAAATATTACATCTTAGGGTGTTGAGCTTGGTGCGTAAACCTCTAACATTTTGGTAGTAGAGTGTTAGTTTTGTGGGGAGTGTTTTGAATGAGTCTTAACGATTTTGGGTATACCATTAATATGTTTGATTAGTATATCTGTTTCTCCCTTTTTCTTTCGATCCTCCATTTTGTTCCACAAATCTGTTAATTGCTGTCTTTGCTGGAGCGTCTTATCAGGTATAAGTCGAATGCCATTTGGTAATCTGGTTTTGTCACTTGTCATATCTGATGATCAACTAATTGCGATTAAATGTATGTAACATGATTTTACGTCCCTGATAAAATGGTCACATGACGCAGGTCTGATCATTAATACCAAAAAGACTAAATTGTTGCACACACGATCTCCACACGCCTCATTTGAGAATACGCGTAAAATAATATCTCATGAATTTATATGTAGGTATTCATCAAAACTTTTTGCAGCCCTGCTTATGCGATAGTATTGAACTCGTAAATGAATGTGTTTATTTGGGAGTTACTGTTGATTACAACTTCAAATGGGACGTACAAATAAATAAAATTTGTAAAAGGCTGAGGGCGGTAGTGGATAAGCTGTACAAACTGAAAAGTTTCGTTCCGGTGAATATTTTAAAAATTATTAACTTATCACTAGCAGAATCAACTTTATGGTATAGATTAACCACTTGGGGACTCTCTTGCAAAACTAATTTAAACCACCAACAATCAGTTCAAAATGCCATGGTTAAATTATTTATCAGTTCAAAAACATATTTTTTCACGGAGACGACACATATCATTACTGTATCGGAATTTAACAATATTACCGGTGCAAGCCTTATTATGGTACAAAATATTGATTCAGCACATATCTGAGTCTGATTATAAGAGGACAGTGGAACATGAACATAATACAAGATTCACAAAGAATGAAGGAATGCTTGTTCCAAAGTATAATAATAATTACGGGCGACGAACCCTGGAATATAATGTGCCAAAAATATTTAACGTGTTACCAAGTAATTTAAGAAATTGCGATTCTACGAATAGATTCCGATACTAAACAGAGATGGCTTATATTAATTTATGTGTGTTAATTGTGACAATCTGTATAGTTATTGTAATAATATTATGTACGTATGTTTAAACTGTTATTGAAAAATAACATCCTGTTGATAAACTGCTTTAATGCGGTTTAAGGGGATTGTACTTTGAAAACCAATAAAAAAAGTAAAATATACTAATTCCGGTTGGGTTTTTTTCTTGTAACTCTGGTTCAATGAACCCAATATTGCTTTGAATTTATGTGTCATTTTCAAAATTAGAACTTGATTTTGTGAAGAATTCAGGCTAGCTGTAATGTACCTACCTCTAGGTACCATATTTTTAATTAACAGAATAATATTACTTTTATTATTATTTTCAAAATTGGAACCCATTTGTCACATGAAAACCCACAATTTACGACACTAGTTTAAGATGTACTACTTTAATTATTAAATGATGTAGAAATAAATCAACACATCAAGTACAAATGAATATCGAAATGTTGGTTGAAATGTATTTAGTCATGTCTATTTTTTAATTTTTTTTATTTATTGGGGAAAATCAACACATATTTTACACTTATAATAATAACATTAATAATACACATAATATCCAATAACAGATTTTCACATAGGTAATTAAAATTATAATTAAAAATGTTGTAATCTACTGAGTTAATAAAAAGAAATATAACACTTTAATAACTGGTTTTATTTTAAGATGTACGTATTACATGAAAACAAGAGAAGAACGCTTGGAGCACAGAGAAAAAATAAAAGAACTAAAATGGGTTGCCACATACAAAATGTTGCCAACCCTTAAACCAACATTATTATTGTTAAAATAATGTATTACATTGTATATTTTAACACCCCCGCTCAATGTAATACATTCTTACATTATCTAGTATAGTCCACATTGAGTAATAAATTTAAACAATAGATTTTTCTTCAATGACTTAGTAAACATATCAGCTATTTGATCCTCAGTCTTAACATACGTACTATAATTAAATCTTTGACAAAATGATAACGTATATCGATATGTTTTAGTCTTTTAATATTATATACGGAACACTGTTTCTTAGAACACCACGATATAAGACAATTGGAGAACTTGAAACAGTAGCCAGTGGTAGACTTTCTATCTCGTGTGTCACCACCCCAATCTGCATCACAATGCCCAACAAGCCCATCATCATTACATTTGAAAATCAGCTTATAATCTAGAGTATATTTTACATATCTTAAAATTCTTTTTAAATGAGTCAACAATACATCACTTGCATTATTTTGGTACCTACTTAATATAGATACAGCTACACAAAGGTCTGGCCTAGTGCCTAAGACAGCATACATTAAACTTCCAATAATTTTCCTACAAGTGTTTTCAATATCCTTGTCAGACTTACATTCTTTAGATTCTAAGATTTTTACATTAAAATTTTGATCAATAGGGGTAGATATTGGTTTGCAATTTTCCATGTTAAATCTTTTTAATACATTTTCTAAATAAGATTTTTGACATAATTCAGTTACACCGTCTTTCAAATTCTGTTTAACACTGATACCAAGAAAATTTGAAATTGGTCCCAAATCTTTCATCTTAAATGCATTGTGTAATTTTAATTTAAGATCACTAAATTCCTGTTCATTATTACTAAACATCAAGAGGTCATCGACATACAATAAAACATAAGTTTGGTTTTCTCCATTACACTTAGTAAACAAACAAGGATCATTCTTTGACTTTACATAGCCTGCTTTACTTATTACATGGTTAAATTTTTCATTCCAATATTTAGGGGATTTTTTTAGCCCATACAATGATTTATTTAGTTTAACAATATTATCACAACCATCATACGCCCTTTCCGGTAATTTAATAAATACAATTTCCTTTATATCCCCATATAAAAAGGCCCCAGTGACATCCATCTGATGTATTGATAGTTTTAATTTTGTAGCAACTGAAACAAATAATCTAAATGTTGACAATTTGGCAACAGGTGAGTAGATTTCATATAAATCTAATGCATCATTCTGTTCAAAAACTTTGGCAACCAATCTTGCTTTATGTTGGATAATATTATCAACTTTTTTTTATTTTGAATACCCACTTACTACTTATAATGTTTTGTTTTTGAGGTACAGCGCACACTGTCCAAGTATTATTTGCTTTGAGTGTATCCAGTTCTTGTTTGACAGCTTCTTCCCACTGACAGGCATCACTCCTCTGCATAGCTTCCTTATAGGTGCCTGGTTCTGTCTCTGCAGTGTACACATTTTGGCAAGTATAGAATTGTGGTGCCTTTCTGACACGTTTGGTTCGACGAGGAGAAGCTGGCTGTAATGTATTATCATTATCGCGTTCACTGTCTTCATCACTTGCTTCTTCAGGTTCATATAAGCTGTGCTGCTCATCATCTGACATCTGATTTGTAATGTTTGGATCACTCACAACATCTTCTACTAACTCTTGCTGGTTATTTTCGTTTTCATTGTTGAGTGTTTCTGTTACAGACTCTAGGTTTAAGCTATCGCATTCCTCAAAGACAGGTTTTGTCTCAGTGTTCATAAAGGGCAGCCGGTGTGATTTACCCTGTAAGCAGCCTTGACAATTCTGAAGAGAATTACTTGAGACTTTAATATTATTACTCTCTAACACGTTTTTCACCTGCTGTATATTCTGGTGTACAAGTTTCTCATGCCACTCACTCAAGCTTGATTTAACTGTAGTTACATTTGCAAAGCAATTTTTATATTTATAGCGAACATCCATAATATACATATTTCCAACACGATTTGCTACCGCACATACTTTATTATTCTTGAAAAACTTGCAAATGTTTTGATCTGTCAACATGACATAACCTTTGTCTGCCGTACAATTCACAGAAAACAAGTTTATTTGTAAGTCTGGCACACACAGTACATTATCTATGGTTGTCTCGACCCACTGGTGTCCATTGAATACCTCTAGCTCCACTTGTCCGCAGCCAATAACATTTATTTCAGTACCATCACCTATTATCACAGACTTTTGTGACACTTCTGGTGAAAATATCGAAAACAGATTTTTATCTTGACACATATGTTGACTAGCACCTGTGTCCACCAACCATTTTGACTGTTGATAAAGTTCTTTAGGTATTTGTTGTACTACAAATGCATTTTTCTCTTTTCCTTTCTTATACCAGCACTCACTCTTGTTGTGCCCAACTTTATTGCAATAAAAACATTTTTTAATTACGTTCTTTTCACTATTATTTTTATTATTCTTACATTCGCTCTGGAAATGTCCTATTTTCCCACATTTAAAACACTTCCCAGTCTTTTTATTTTTCATTAAAAAAGCTGACGATGATGAAGTTTGCTGATGTTCGTTATTCTTATCCATAAGCCTTTCTTCCTTCATCAATAACCTGGCCACTAAGTTGTCCAAGGTTTGCTTATCATCAGGGGCAGATTCCCAAGCCGAAACAAAATGTTTATATTCTTCTGGCAGCGACATAAGTACATTAGTTATAACAAATTTCTCGGAAATCTCTTCCCCCATTTGCTTTAAATGGTTCTGCATTTCTTGGATTTTTGACAAAAACACAGACATTTCTGTACCTTTTTCGTATTTGTACTGGAAAAATCGCTGTTGAACAATGTGAATGCTAGTCTCCGTCTTTTGTTCATAAACACTCTGCAACTTTTTCCACATTTCTGCTGAAGTAGAACAGGATATAATGTGCAACATAACATTTTCTGTCATCCTTGTGACTATTAAGGTCTGAGCCTTCGCATCCTTGTTTTCCTAAAGAATTTTCTGTGCCTGTTCTTCAGGTTTTATACTTCGGCCTTCAACTACATCGAGCCATCCTTGTCCACGCAAAAGCACTGTAGTCTGGAACTTCCAAACATTCCAGTTTCTCGAACCTTCCAGTTTTAACCCGTTTTGGTTTCCTTCCATCTTGATCACTACACTTAACAAGATGTTTTTTTATTTCTTTTTGCCTTCCTCCTGCAAAAAATGAAGTGATGCACGCGGCGTCGTGTCAACTTAACCTCAATTCGCCGGTCAATCAATTTGCAGCAGTTATCCACAACTCAGCATGTATTATATTAAAAATCAAGGTTTATGTGTCTGGGCCCCATAACCTGTTGTAATCTACTGAGTTAATAAAAAGAAATATAACACTTTAATAACTGATTTTATTTTAAGATGTACGTATTACATGAAAACAAGAGAAGAACGCTTGGAGCACAGAGAAAAAACAAAAGAACTAAAATGGGTTGCCACATACAAAATGTTGCCAACCCTTAAACCAACATTATTATTGTTAAAATAATGTATTACATTGTATATTTTAACAAAAAAGTTAAAAAAATAAGGGTTCTGTACCCGTAAGAAGTTAACAAAATTATATCCTTAAAAATTGTAAAAAAAAGATATAAAAACACAATATAAACTATAATATAAACTAATAATCTGCTTACTAAATTTCAAAACATAAAGTAGTCAGAGTCAGAAATCTATTCTCACTACACAACAGCAATAATAATAATATGTACATACCTACAACCCAAAGTGAACACAATAGTGTCAAATGACAAGCATGTAAATGGAAAGGATTCACAACAATAACATAATAACTTGCAATGTCTAGAACTAAATCTGCTTGAAATGCCATGTTGGTGACAAAATCTGAATAGCCAGGTACTCCCCCACCCTCCAAATCGTTCTCCCATATCCATATCCCAATCGTTCTCCAATCGTTCTCCCATAGTCTCACTGGCTCCAGAAGATTGGAGCAGTTGGAATTCTTTTACGGTTTTTGCATGAATAAAAAATGTAAATATTTCTTACACCACCTTACCAATTTCAATGGGGGGATGCCATATCTCCATCGG
Organism: Limnephilus marmoratus; assembly: GCA_917880885.1. Taxonomy (NCBI): domain Eukaryota; kingdom Metazoa; phylum Arthropoda; class Insecta; order Trichoptera; family Limnephilidae; genus Limnephilus; species Limnephilus marmoratus. Next base: position 16,719,514 of record OU862921.1, on the reverse strand, counting down.
CTACAAACAATTAGGTCTATGGCATCCAGTTGAGATAGTTGTTATTCGGTAATCAATTAAAAAAGTTAGGTGAAAATTTCTGGCTAGCATCAAATCCGTCGCCAACTTAACACAAATTCATCCATGGAGATACATATTCTTCAATACCTGAATACAATTTACGTACTGTGCGAGTCTCACGCAGTTAATTTACTCACATACAGGAAACTCAAATAGTTAAATTACTCAATAAAGCTAGATATATCACACATCCAAAGAATCATTGAACCGATCGTAAAGTTTTGCAGAGAGGGAGATAATAAAACCTTTGATCCTTGGTACGAAGTTTAGAGATAAAATCATTCGATTCTTGCGGTAATTTCTGTTTCATTGGAATTCAATAGAACGTCTTTACGCTCAACTCAGGCACCTACATAAATATTATAATTGATTAATTATAATCAAAACCTAAAGGATGCCTACATATTTTTGTTATACATATCTATATATGGCACTTTGACAGCAAATATCTAATAAAAAAATTAAAAAAACAACAACTTCAACGTACATCGTTATTACACATTAAGCACTTTTCTAATTTCTCTCTTAACCAGTGAGGCTAATTTGTTCGCTTTTCGGAACAATTTATGTAGGTCTAATAGAAATCGTTATGTCTACCTTACTACCACAGTGAGAAATAAGATATGTATCAGTGTTAGAAAGAGAAAACACAACGCTTTATATAAAAATTAACAAAATAAGTAAAATGAAGACCGTTATGAAACCAAAGTTTCGGATCGTAATTTGAAAAAAAATTATGAAATTTTGCGATTTTTTCCAGAGAAAACTTCCTTAGCGCCGTTGTGATTTGAACCTCGATGAAACGAAAAATATCGACATTAAAAAGTGGCACAAACACATTGATACATCTACACCTACAGGATCTAGCCTGCGAAAGAATGAGAGCATAATCGGTCTTTTCATTGTGCGGTGCTTCGTAGCCTCCCCACTCTTGTCTACTTTACTTTTCTAAAGGTTTTACTTCCACCGCTTGCAAATTGCATACTCTGTTTTTTATTAATTATTTTAACGTGGAACGACAAAAAAGTGAGGTGACAATAACGTTTATAATACATTTGTCTAATAAAATATGGATGCTTTTTTTTCGTTATCGGTAATTTTAGTTAGAAAAACGTAAAGTGAGCTATTTTTTATTTGTTTTATGGTTGCATTCCAAATTTGCATATTTCAAAAAAATAAATGTTTATTTCAATTTATTAAATTTGAAAGCGTATATTTTCACCTTTCAAAAACAGTTTTTAGTTTTTGGAAACGTTCAGAAATATTCTGTTGGATTTTATTGTAAGTAAAGCGGAAATATTTTGACCATCTGACAAAGTCGAGGCTTGAGGGGTTAAGAACGTTGAGGAGGAACAACTCTTCCTCTAAATTTTTCAAAAAAACGTTTGTATACGTTTATTATGTATATGTTGCTACGATAGTTAGCGAAACATAGTCAGGATGCGTGCGAATTCTCCAGTTAATGATTTATTTTGTTTGATTAATTACTGTATTTACCCTTATGTGTTTTCACCAAAAAATAAATGTAAGCAATGAATACATAAATATTCAAATATAGGTTTCAAAAAATTCTTAACAGATACAGTTACCAGCGTCAAAGAACAACTGATAACATTTTTATAAACCTTTATTATTACAGTGTTTAACATTTTCTCATACTTTCTTACAGACCTAGACTCTTCTTGACAAAATAATATATTTTTTCCAGTATCAAAACTTCCTCAACTTTCCATCCAGTTCTAATATCAGGCAAAACTAACCTTACTTCATTCTTCTCATTATTTCCCACAAAAAGCAAGTACACACTAAACACTTCGGCAACAAAGGGCACAGTGTAAAGCAATGACTCTGATTTGCATGAAAAATGAACAGGTCTATTCTTCATCCCTTGGGTTTACTTCTGAATGATGCCTTAAATATGACAGTGAGGAAAAACAGAAACATTTCCACACGCATTTGTTTGTGATGGTTTTATTATACTAGAGTTCGTCTGTGAAGAATGGTTTGTATAAATAAAACGTCTTTTTTCAGTTTTGTCATTATGTTCAGGAAAGTGTAAAAAGAAGTATAGTAAACTTAAGACGTTAATTTGATGAAATGGGTGAGAATGAGTTCCAGACAACCGTTTAGATAATTGGCTGCTAGCACAGATCATTGAAGTTTATTTATTTATTTATTTATACTGGGTTTTACAGAAGTTTACACTTGCGTGAGAACTATCCAGTTATAAAAATTCAGTTATTTCACAATTATAAAAATTTACAATTACATATAATTACAAATACAAATACAATCAAATACAGATACATACAATTACAAAAATCAAAAACATCACAAATAAAAATACATAATTATAAACAAGGTCACTCGAGTTACACATTACAATGAGTGTTAAGGGACATATGAAATACGCGAGGCATGCATAGAGAGACAATTCATACAATATAAATAGTTAGTTATTATTTTTTTTTTTTAACAGCGCCAGAACTTTTTTTTTGAAGTTGATAGTTTTGTCTTCCCATCATTACGTTGCATTGTTCTGAATTTAGTTTTGTCAATAAAACAATAAAACATAAAGCTGGCATCAGTTGCATACATAATTTGATAGTTAAAACAACAAAACTGGTAACAATTTTGCATTTCCACAACAGAATTACAAGAGCTAGCTATTAATTTGACCGGGAACGACAACAGCAACAACTTTCATCAACAACCAGAGCTGCTATCAATTTCACAGTTCAACAAAACAAGTAGATTCAGTAATAATAATCTGTTTATGTAATTAGTGTGATAATCTTTTTAATTATGGTTTTTCTTCCATTGCTAGTGAAAGTCCTGTTGACCATTGCTTAATTTTAGAAGCTGGCTAATATTTTAGAGGACAATAAAAAAAGAAATAAAAAACAACATTATGGTGTGCGACCAATGATATGGGATGGCAACAAACGAAGAAAAATAATATATATTTGTTAGTCATAACAGTTTTAAAGTTTAATGTAAAAAAAATAATATTATTGTCGAAGAAAGCAAACACTTTGTGGCTCTACACAAACGATTAACGTTCTTGGTTTAAAATCACTTTATTTTTAAACCTCGACCGTTTCGGTTGATCTGAACCTTCATGAGGACATAATATGTAGATATGAACAAGTTTATAGATATAAATGATGTATTTATTTATTGATTAACGCCCTTTTTCGGGGCTTTTACATATAAATTGTAAGAAATGTACAGTATTTATTGTGCATAACTGAACTGCCGCAGAAACAGTATTTTAAATTTTTTTCAAAATAAATTATCCACTGACTTGGTATAATTGCTTCCCTCCATTAGTATTCTGGGCAAAGAAGAATACATATGGTAGTTAGTCTCAGAATTTCTGCACTGAAATAAATCCTGACTTCTAGTATTACGTAGTGGTATATAATATTTACATAGGTAACATTCATATAAATAAGTTTATACCTGTCCTGATGAAGGTTGAGATCAACCGAAACCGGTCGACGTTTATAAATATAATGTAGTGTTTTTAAACAAATAACGTTTTTTTATTTGTATTTAGATAATATTATCATTAAAAACCCATATTGATAATATATGTAAGAGATAAGTACACATTAAAAAAGGTAACGGTAACTATAGTCTCACCGGGACTAGTGTCTCTAACAATTGAGCTATTGCCACTACTTAAGGCGATCCAACAGTCCAGAAAAAAAAACGAAATCGGAATCACGTCCCTTTATAAGAAGAGTTTAAAAATATTTGAGAAAAAGCTTTTTGAAAGGTTGGAAAAGGTATTCGAGATTTTTTTAAAGGTTGATTTCATGAAGGCCTTTAAAAAACATATTTACTCCTTTTTTACGATTTTTTTATAGTAATAAAACGGAAATTAAAAATTGATTTCACGGAACAAAGTGACGCGGAGCCTAACATCTGTACCCTGCTCCATCCGGGGCGTAACTGATAAAAAAAATGCGTGCGACAAGTGAGTGATCCTTCAGTGGACGGCATAGGGTTCACTTTGAAAAACCCAATTCGCCGACTAGCAGCCGTATTGTAAAATAACAACGTCGTATTGCATATTTTATTTTATTTTGCAGAGTTCGTGCGTAAATATCATTTTTTGCGATTATTATAAAAATAACTGAATTTGCCACATTATGCAATAAAACCATATCAATTAAGGGGTTTATAAATAGGAGAGTTTGGACTTGAAAGTATTTTTTAAAGACCTTATACTTTATTTTTTCTAGGCTTATTAAAATACTTATTTTAGTTATAATATAAGCCTCTCCTGAAAGATTTGGGTTTGTTTATGGACAAAACAATTTATTATTATTGATGTTAAATATGTACGGTTGCAACCAATTAATTTACCTTAATATTTGAAAGCGTAACGTTAAAAAAGTATTAAAAACTTAAAATAATTTAATTGGCGCCATCTGTGAATGCGTAGATTACAACGTACGTGACGTTTAACCGAGCTCTTGCCACCACCACTATTATAGGTAGAGACACCAGTTTCGGAAAGACAAGAATATCCGAGTTTGAGTTCCAGTTACGACACTCAGATATATATTTATTTTCTGTTTTATCTCTTTCGTATTTTGAACGAGGGTTGTGTATATTATATTCTTCAACTAGCAGACCCGGCCACACGTTGCTGTGGCTAACGAAACCCAACGCCATTACCCAATATTTATAAAATCCACACCACCCGCTTGCAAGCTGCCCGCTGCCTGAATTGAATATTTGAATTTATCGTCTTTTCTCTACTATAATAAGCATGTATTATACATATAAACTAATTAACTCGCCACTAATTATACAATGCTTGCAATGCAACACTGGATATTTGAAAAGGGAAAATCAAATACCTACTTACTCTAGGACATCTATTTTCTAATTTCTTCCTTAGAACGAATTTCAAAAGTGACTATAGTACAGCCCGCAAGCCGTTTTAAATAACACAAAAATATGTTTTCTTTAAATTTCTCGGCTTTTCTCTAATATAATTTACATGTATTATACATATAAACATTCCTCTTCAATCACTCTCTATTGGTGAAAACCGCATGAAAATCCGTTGCGTAGTTTAAAAGATCTATGCGCACATACATTTTGAGCGACTTCATTTTATACTATGTAATGATCATGATTAATAAATTTTAATTCTAAATTAAAAGATTTCTCTGTTATAACCACTTTTAATTTTAGGATTCGTTCAGCATTGTGAAAAGTGGTTAAAACAAAGCAATCTTTTAGTTTTGATTTAAAATGGTGCCACAAAATAAATTTGCTGTATTTGAAAAAAAAAACAAAATCGAAACATGTAAGTTTCCATGCTCCATATATTGGTTTTGCAAGCGCTATCTCTTTATTTTTAGGTATACTTGTCTTGCCACACTTTGTACGATAGCTTATTTGCAAGTTTGCCGTATCCGCGATTTTCTTTCCTTTTTTACAGAGGCGAACCAACATTAAAATAACACAAACAATTCCTTCATGCATAACGCTAGCATAATATTATGTACACTTGTTCCAGAAGATTTTTATATATATTTTTAATCTTTTGCATGTCTTTTGGAAAGCTTCCTCGTACCCCTGCTTGAATAACCTAGTTTTTAAGACCATATTATTAATGCACAAATATAACGATACTTTGGATATTTTTATAATACCATCTATGCACATTCATGCCCTTCTATCGATATTACTAGTTGAAGTCTTCGACGTTGCTCGGGTTTTACACAGAGTTTTTCGATTTCAGATGAGAACGGTGACCTTTTTCCTGTTTTTAAGGTCAAGTGTGCAAAATTTCTTAATACTGTTGGTTTTTATAAAAATGTAGGAATAAAACGGAAGATTTTAATGAAAAAGCTAGACTGCCCGCTCGCCCCAGCCACCCTTCTTGAGAGCACTATATAATATAGATCGATAATATAGAATGTAAAATGCACTAACATTTAAAAAAAATACTTCACCTTTTTTTAGTTATTATAGGTTAAATTAAACAACAACAACATTTAACACTTACTTTTTAAACTTAAATTGTTTCGTCTGAACTCGTTCAAACAGGGTTAAAGCTTCGTCAGGGTAAAAATTATAACCAGTTTAAAAAATATATACATAAGTGTGCAGTTCACACCCGGTAGAAGTGAAACCTTCAGAAAACTAAATTAGACAAGAGTGGGGAGGTTCCGCACAAAGTGGAGGCGGATTATTCTATCTCATTCTCTCGCAGGATAGATCCTATAGATGTATGTGTTTGTCTCTTTTTAGTGTCTCTTTTTTGTGTCATCGAGTTTTTAATCACAACGGTGCTAAAAAAGTTTCAACTTCATAAAATTTACTCTGATAAAGTGTGAGCCAACCAAAACCAGTTGGTGAATAAATTCAAATGAGTTAATTGATAAAACCAACAAAGCGTGTGTTTCATTCAATTATAATATGTCAAACTACAAAGTAATTGATTTGAATGAAAACAGAAACTTTAAGGATTATCAGATGAAACACCGAAATTTGCTGAACGTTGCGATTGTCATAATCTGTGAGGTAAACTTCAAATTGCCCTCCTGGTCAGTGCGCACCTGATTTCTTCTAACACGTTAGATTAGATTAGATTTTTACTAGAGTTACGTTTTCAGATTACCCATCAAGAACCCGAAATCAGTATTATGACTTTCGTTTTATATGTTGATTTTTATTGCATCTCTAAGTTTCAGGCGAGGCAGGATCTAATGTGCCGGCAGGACGAAATGAGCTCCGAAATGAGATGAAAGTTAAACTAATGACTTGGAAATCTGATCATTTGGAAGAACAAGGATGACCGAGCAAACACATGGGTCATGTAAAACAGGTTTTCGGTGACCGTAGGTACTTGTTTTGAATTTTCTTTTAAAAATAATATTAAGGTATTTTCGTTAAAATGTGTTAAAGGTAAATGGTTAAATATTGTATTAATATATAAATATATACATATTTTTTACAATAGCTCCACACAGGATGCCCAGAAGAAAATAATTACCCCCCAGGGTCTGCGTCACTTTTGCGGATGCTGTGTTCAGGGTCTTTTTAGTGATAGGAAGGAGAGAAAGTTCCGGTTCCGGTAGTCGAAATGACCTCAAATTATTTAATTACAAAGCAATGAAAAAAAAAAAAATGTGTTCAGGAGTGACGAATGCATGAATCCATTCCTCCCACTGTGTTGGTATGGGAATGAGAGCAAACCGATGTGTCGAGAGAATCTGGCTGGACAGATCAGAAGGTCTCCCTCAACCAGCCCGCCACGCAGAAGTTGGGCAAACGCATCCACCGCCAAGACTTAGACAAACCAAAACCCCATGAACCCGGGCACCCTTAGGCACCAAAAAAATAAATACTGACTAGTATACGAGTATAAACACACTATGCTAACTAACCAGACTTTACATTAAAGACAGGAAGAGAATAAATTTTATTTTTATTTTATTATGTTTTTATTATTTATTTTTATTTTATATCGTTTATCATCGAAAAAATAACAGAAATATAACCGTGAATACCTACTATTATAGGTAACATTAGATGGTTAAGAACATTGAAAGAAAAAAATGTAATAGCAGAGTAATGAAGAGAGAATAATAATGTATATTTACGCTGCAAATAACCCTCCTCACTAGGCGAACCTGTATTGAGGCAGAATTTAAAAAAAAAAAAATTAACACACTGTCTAAGGTTAATTGATTCACTAACAAATATAGGTAAGTTCCCATAAAACCTTTTATTATTTAATACATCTTTACATATAGACTTACAATAATTTTATACAAAATTTGTTAGCCTTGAGAGAGTTCACTGGTTACTGCCCGACCTGTATTGAAAATATATTGGTTAGTGGCGATTTTAAATTGGTTAAAAATTTTTGTTTTTCTTGTTTCGTCGGGTAAGTTATTATTTATTTTAGGCGCAATTTAGCTGGAGTTTTTTAGTAAAAAAAAATGGTATTATTTTGGGCTTTAGTAGGCATTATTTTGCTTTATGTCGCGTGTTTCGTATTTCTTGTGTTAATTATAATACGAGTTGTTAAAATAAATAAAATAATAAAAAATACAAGTTTTCTCGTAATTATTTTTTGAAATGAAAACTTCTTTTGCACCGTTATGATTTGATACTCGATGAAACACAAAGCGACAATAAAAAGAAACAAATACATTCGTCTATATCTATAGCCTGCGAGAGAATGAGACAGAATAATCGGTCTCGGTCTCGTGCACACTTGCATTTATTTTGTTCACTTGTAACTAATTAATAATTATAATGGTTCATTGTATTATTTATTTATCTCCACAGTAAGTACAATAATTACTAAGAAATAAATTGCCCATACGTCCAAGAGACCTATGATTTCCTTTTGTATAACTTTTAGATTTGTTCGTATGAAGGTGATTAAGCAAAAAAAAAATATTGTTTTATGCATAACGACTGATTAGCACTTTAACTTTCATAACATATAAAAAAATACGATTTAGACATAAAATTAAACATTATTTTTCATATTAAAAAAAATACTTAATGTTTTGTGGTTGATTTGTAAGAGGTTTACAAAATTTCGTTATTTTTTTAAATTACTTACAATATTTTATTTAAAGTACAATACCCTAAACTAATTATAAAATCACCTTTAAACTATGATTAAAGTATGATAATACGTTTAATATACATACACTTTTAAACTTCAGTACGTCTCCAGGACCTTTGTGTTATTTTGAGACGTATTCTGTATCGAAATAAACAAATACGTGTTATTTAGTGAAATAAACAAATACTTGTTCTTTAGCAAAATAAACAAATACTTGTTATTTAGCGAAATTAACAAAAAAAAAATTAAGTATAACATTCATAGCATGTAAAAAAATACGATTTAGACATAAAATAAACCATTATTTTTCATTTAAGAAAAGATTTAATATTTTGTATTTATTTTGTGAGAGGTTTATAGAATTTTATTATTTTTTTAATTGCAATGTATTTTTTATAATTATTTTGATTTAATTTAAAGTACAAATATTTAAAATAAACCCCTAAACTGATTATTTAAATATCTTAAAAATGTGTTTTTGTGAAAATATGTGAAATATTCACTTTTTAACTTCAGTACATCTCTAAGACGTGTGATTATCTTTAAGGTAGGTAAAAATAAGATTATCTTTCTTAAAAATCACTTTGACGTTAAAAATGGCTCATTGTATTATTTTTTATCAGTGGGTGTATGTTATTTGTCTATTTTTATATTTTTTAATGTTCATTATACATTTTGATGAAGAAACTAATGGTTTCGAAACGTGTTAATCAATATACGGTGGTATACAAAGTTATTGTTAACAAAGTGATTTATTTTTATTAAATTATGGTTATCCTTTTCAGCGGTGTCATTTCAAATGAAACTTAATTTAATTTCCGTGTAATGGCAAAAACTTGATGAAACTTCCTAAAACCATTGAGTGAACATATTAAGAATAAGACATTACAAATAATAGGGAAAATTTCGCGTTTGACGTAAGAAGTTGGTAATTGCGAACAAAAAGTCATTACACATAGTTTTTACGATAGTTGATAACGATTCTAAGTAGTCTATTCTGCTTCTTCTGTAAGTCGTTCGCAATTATTCCTTATTGGCATAAAACTAACTTTCAGTAAGTAAAAACTTTTTTACTTGCCATTTGAATGGTGAATAATTTGATGTTAACGTATAGTTTGTGTCATTAAGTTTTGGTAAGTACTAACATATAAAAACCAAAATAATTGCTTTTTAATTTGGTGTTTCGGTGTTTGGCTAGCAGAATTACCACGATTTAGCGAACTTTCTGTTCCGCGGCGATGACGCCACTGCTTATCACGGTTATTTTGTACCGGTGAACGTTAGTGGAGCTGGCGACACGGTATCGCTTTGAAGTAAATAAGCACACACTTCACCACTAAAAATTACACATCTACCGGATCTGCCCTGATGATGGACGCTGCAACGATGTCCAAAATGTTGGCTACAGAAGGAGGTAGCGCAACACGGCATAACACCCCAAAAACAAATAACGAAAATGCTTTTGGCCGTGAAATCTTTTAAAATGTAACCAATAACCATGTAAATACACAAGACATTTTTCAGAAGTCTAAGGATGGGTTGTTTAAAAAAAAATTATCAATTTTTTTTAAGTGAATTTTCACATTTTGTGAATGTTATATTCAATCTTTGTTTTTATTTTATGACGCAATGATATTTTTTTTTAAATTTATTTATTTATTTATTTCAAGAATTTTTTTGTTTTTACATTACAAATGATACATAACAAGGTTATACAATATTTTTTTTTTTTTATTATTCTACTACACCATAAGTTGAGCAATAGGAGCTCGTGTTTATGGGAGGAGTATTTACATGTTAAAAAAAGTATATAATGTTCTAATGAAATGTGAACAGTGTTCAAAGAACTTAATAAACAATAAAATAAATACAAACACTATTTAACATTGGTTCATAATTTAGAAAAAAAAATAGCTATAGAAGGAAATATCATTTTTTTTTAAAGTACATATTTAATATTACAGTTGAAGTGTGGGTAATTTTAAATTAAATTCAATTAAGTTCAATTAAGGGTACAATATATCATTCTCCAATTTCAGGGACTTTATTTGCTTTTTGAATTGTTCATATTTACATGTTTCGGTTAAATTAAGTTTGTTTTTGGATAATAATATATTGTACCATCTTACACCTAAATACATATAGTGATGCTGAGCTGTTGTCGTCCTAAGTATAGGGATGGCTATTAAGCCATTAGTTTTAAATCTATTGCTTATACTAAGGGGGGGGGGTGAATTTTTTTAATAAAGTATTCTTTATAGATTTGATATAAGGCGTTTCTCTTATATAATTCTGTTATCGTTGGTACGTTAAATTCCCGAAATATTTCTAGAGTAGGGTAGTCGTAAGGTTTCCTGAGGATGACTTTAATAATTATTATTTGGATTATAATTATGGGCTGTAAGGAAGCCTTAAAGGCCCCTCCCCACCCAATAATGCCATACTGTAATATGGACTGAATTAATGCATAATATATAATTTTTATAGTATTTTTGTGTAAAATATTTCGTATGTTATAGAAAACATAGATAAGTTTTCTTATTCTTTCCACAGTGAGATTGATATGATCTTTCCATTTAACATTTTTATCTATTAAGATTCCAAGATATTTTATATTAGATTTATGATTTAGCTTAGCGCAGTCCGTATTACATGTACCGTTATTTGCACAATTTTTGGAATGAATTGTTATGTTAATTAAATTATTTGGCACATCTTCTTGCAGAGAGAATGGAATATAATAAGTTTTTTCTGTGTTGAGTGATAATAAATTGTTATCGAACCATTTTTTTATAACCTTCATGTCTTGATTGGCTGCATTGGTAATATCGTTCCACGTCTTTTTTTCGATAATTATTGCAGTGTCGTCAGCAAAAGATATAAGTTTACCATTAAGTGACAATTTAAACATTTGGTTTACGTATATTATAAATAAAATTGGTCCAATAACAGTCCCCTGGGGGATTCCAAATTCTAAAGTTTCATCTACACTTAGTGAGTTATTTAATTTTACTTTTTGATTTCTTTGAGTTAGATAACTTTGCAGCCAATACCTAACCTTCCCAATAATACCGATATCATTTAATTTATTAATTAGTTTTGTGTGGGAGATACTATCAAAAGCCTTGCGCAAATCAATGAAAATGCCAAGGCATTTATTTTTTTTTGTCTAATGCGTTGTAAATAGTTGAGGTAAGTTCAGCAATGGCATCATGAGTACTTAGTTTCTCTCTAAATCCAAATTGGCTACGACTAAGTATTTTATTATTTTCAATGTAGTACATGAGTTGCTTTTTTACGATCTTTTCAAAAATTTTTGCAATGTTTGAGACAAGAGATATGGGTCGATAATTTGATATTTCTTCAGGGCTGCCTGATTTGAAAATTGAAAAACTGCCTGATATAATTACTGAACTTGGATAGAACTTACACAGGAGAAAATGGACTCATTTTAAGATATTCTACTAGACGCCTAAGACCTATTCCACCAATCAACTCTTTGAGGAATCCGAAATTATAGAAATAAGGCGTATCTACTTATTTTGTCAATGTCTTATATTTCTTTTTCAATTTCACTAAAAACTCAAATCGCTCTGTCTAACGGCATACCACATGCGTGTATCCAGCGCCCCATTGCAAAACCGGGTTGGCGCTAGTCAAAATCGTTAATTTCCTTGCCCATTTCCATCAACACGTGCCTATGAGACGTATCCATAATTTGGAAAATATATACTCCAATGCTGTAGATATATGATTCGATAACATAAGCTGACCGGATTCGGTAGTTTTCGGTCGTTCGGCGTTAGAACGTTGAGACACGTTTAATTGTTCATCAAACTGGACTAACTGGAGGTAACAAGTGAAACCATTTTTTTGCTTTGTTATAATCAAAATTCTCGGCAAGCCCGTGCCAATTTTTAAAATGGCAACTAAAATATATTTTTTTAAAGTACCTCCTTTATTGAAATCTCCAAGTAAACGCTTCAATTTTGAAAATGAAACTGACAATTGAAGCAAAATTGCTAGACTTTATTACAGACAGAGCCACAACCGAAATCAGTATTTTTATGCATTTCGCATGCAGCATCAAGCATGAAAATAAACCTTTTTCGTGGGGTTCATTATTTATAAAAGGACAGTGCGTGTTTTTAAAACGGTTTCACCACAAAGTCACTAATTAAATTCAAAATGTGATCAATTAATTTTACGCAATAAGTTATTAAAATCATGATATTCAATATTAAAAGTTTCCCCCTTAACGTACATAACCGTCATAATTTCTCCCGACGTATTTTAATAACGTTTGCCTGATTTAAGTACCTCACAAATTACAAATTGCCCCCCTCCCTCATCTCAAACGCTTTCCATCCCTAACACCTTACGTTAGGAAAAGCCACTGATCTCGTAAACCCAAGAAGTGTCAACGACTCCAGATACTAATATCTACAGCCTGTATGTCGGACGAATATCTACAGCTCATATGTTGGACAAATATCTACGAACTTCAGAGTGTTGACTAAGATCTACAGAGCTAAGTCCGACATATATCTATGACGGTCCCAGTGTTGACTAATATCTACAGAGCGTAGGTTGAACTAATATCTACAGAGCGTAGGTTGGACTAATACTACAGAGGGCAGCTGAGCAAGAGGTTGTACGGAAAAGCATAAATTACTTCAATTACGTAATTACTAATTACGTAAAGGCTTAAACGTTTAGAGTACGTACGTGAAGTTTTTGCATAATATTACAAATATTGCTGTTTACGAGGACAATAATTTATTGAACAAACATGGTTGTCATAATACAAAGATATTTATTTATTTCGAAATTCACGGCACCACAACCTAACCTAACCTAACCTAACTGACATAGAAATGGTCATGGTAAAAGACTAAATAATTTAGAAGCACTCGAAATAAAAAAAGCTGTTAAAACAAAAACCCAAATCCTTAATATTCAGCTAAATGTGTCTAATAGTCCGATTATTAGAGATTTTTACACACATGCATACATAAATTAAGTTTTTTAAACTGCATACGCAATATTACGTTATTCCAATATGCTATACATAATTACAAATCCAACCTCTGCCAGTGCTGTAGATATTCGTCAACACTTTGGTTCTCATAGATAGTAGTCAGCAGTTTGAGCTGTAGATATTCGTACGCACTGTAGATATTCGTACGGTTCTCATAGATATTCGTACGGTTCTCATAGATATTAGTCCGATTTTTTCAGTTTTTGGAATTCCTGTAGGTATTAGTAGACGCCTCCGTGTAAACTACACCGATTTGAAATAAACATGATATCTTGAATTTACAAAAAACACATAAAACCTTTTAGAATCCAAGGCTGACAAAAAAATAACATTGTGTCTCTGTAGTACCTATTATGAAAAGACGCTTGGTTTTTGTTGATATCAATGGACGTCGTTAGATTTAGAGCTTCTCTCAAGTTCCGGCAGATACTGCCGGGGGTGTCCGACCGGCCACGGCCGCTGGTAGCGGTCAACGCTCGCCAGCCAGCCTCAGAGACAATTCGTAGCCAGATAAGATCGGTCGTGTGACCGAGAAGTATAATATATTGTAAACACGTAAAAGCAATAAGAAATCGAACACGCGACGCCCGAGTGGGACCCAAACGCGATGCCAACTCAGCCACTGACCGGTCAAATATGTATGTATTGTCGTCACCATGACAATAAAAATTCAAAATGAAGAATAGATATTTCAGCACAACTTAACGTCACAAGAGGAATTGGGCTTTAGAATGAAATGAAAAAAAAACCGTAGAAATATCAGTGGTGATATTATATTTATGGAAAATGATTTGTAATTTCTCTTCATAGCCTTAATTTTTTAATTAGGAAAAATAGAGTGTACTTTGGTCGTACAAAAACGCCCACGATGTACTTCCATCGTTATTTCCGTTCAGTGTTTCCATCTCTCACGCCTTACCTTTAGGGTATTATGGGTATAGGCCACGCACTATGAGATATGGGTGGCATTATTAGTTCATCTGTGACCCAAGTTGCGCCCCTTTCAGCGTCCTGCTTGCGACCTGAACGCCGCGTGAAATTAGATTCCACCCTCATTTCAGATTCCGGGGGTCGCTTAAACGAATCTGTCATTGTTCGCACTACTTGTGATCTTCCGGGGATGGTGGTGGTGATGCCGCACCATGGTTAAAATACTGATTTAGGGAGAACTAATTATTTCTGAGTAAAAACTTGCTCAACCCTTTGTACTGATCAAATTTATGAATAGTGAATTGTATTTTGTCTAATATTATTTAAAAACACAGGTTCTTCTTTACGATGATATAATATGAACAATTAAATCCTGTTAATGAATGCATTCTAACTTTCGTTTGTAATTTCATCCATTTCGTATGGAATAATCGCCTGGGGAAAAACAAACAATAACCACAAAAATCCACTAAAATTGACCAGAAGTCTAAGGATAGGTTGTTTAAAAAAAATTGGATATTTCATAAAAATTTATAAGTAAATTTTTACGTTTTGTGAAAGTTACATCTCAAAAGTGTTAAAATGCGAATCATTTAAATCCTGCCCAACTTACATAAACTTCCATAAATCATCTTAATTCAGTACAAATCGACCATTAATTTCATTTAAGACATATATACTTTCCTATGAATCCAGCTAATCCATTAGCGCATTATTGCACCCGTATTTTAAAATTGTTATGTTAATATTATATTTTATTGCGGTATTTTAAATTGGTGCATAGTTATCAATGTCCTAATACAATCCTTATATTAGGTCCTTACTCCTTTTACATATGAAATTGGCGTTTTGTATGGGAGGAACATGAAGTCGATTTTTTTTTCGAAGTATGTACCATTGCTATCTATGCACTTTTGCCATCTCATAGGTAGTTCATCGATCCCTTTACTAAAAAAACCATTCGGACGGGAATCAATAAAATCTTTGAAGGCGGTTTGGACTGCCCCAACCGAGTTGAATATTTTCCCTTGCAAGAAGTTATCCAAATTTAGAAAAAAATGGCAATCTGTTGGGGCAAAGTCTGGAGAGTACGGTGGATGTCTTAGATATTCTAATTGAAGCTCCTCTAATTTGGTAGCCGTCTGTTGTGCAGTGTGTGGTCTAGCATTCTAACGCGCATTTGTTGATTTGCTTCACTCAATTCGTGAGGTACCCACAGTGGCGGCGTTGGGTAGATTGGCACCCGGGGCGATTTTGTAATGAGCACCCCTACTTAAAACACCAAATAAAAAACATGTTTACGAGACTTTTTTTACTAAAATATTCGATCACATTATCAAAATTGATTTCCCTGTCTTTTTCAATTGATAAAATCGAAAGATTGGTTAGTCGAGATTGGCTCATTGTGGACCTTAAGTAAGATTTTATTAATTTTAACTTTGAAAAGTTTTTTTCACATGAAGCCACCGAAACACAAATTGTTAAACATAATAGACTCAGAATAGTCTAATATTACAATGAATCTGAGAAGCTCCAATGTAGTCCATTGAACCGCTTCTTGGGCAGAAATGTTGGCGGCTTCCAAATGGCGCCTCAATCTTTAAATCTACAACAAGTTGTCCTCTGCTGAAAATTCATCGTAAATTTTAAACAGATTTAGAAACATTCCATGAAGATCTTCTTCTGGTGATATTACCAAGGTTTTTAGCTGAATAACACTAAATGTAACCAGAATAAAATCCTTTGCCCTGTAACGATGGTCTAGTTCTTCGTATAATCTTACGTGACATTCTAACATTGCTCTCTGCAGCTCCCCTGATAATGTAAGTCCAGCATCTCGGGCCTTTCTCTAGGCACACGTTTTCGAAATCTCCACCGTCCTCTTTTTCCTTCAATCGGAATGTCTAAGTACTCACATTCTCACATACTCTGTATTTAATTTGTGACTTCAGTGTACCTATATTTACTCTTGACGATGTGAACATTGTTCACGAAACATTGTGTATAAAATAAAGTGGTGTAAACAAAATTAATAAGTCTTTTAATAAAATAAATTAGAAATTATGTTCGAAAAAAAAAGAAAATATAGTTCCGATGCGTTTAAAAATAGGATTTTAGTAAGTAGCTGGATATAAGAGTAGGTAGTTATTTATTGATATGTCTTTGCGGAAGGAGATTTTGTGCGCATTCTTTGGCTGTACGAGTGAGTTGTCGTTGTCACCCCTTGGTGCTTGGCACCCGGGGCGGACCGCCCCCTCCGCCCCCCCCTTACGTCGCCACTGGGTACCCACCTTTCAAGCATTTCCACCTTCCCAATTTGCTTCAAGTGGATTAAAACAGTTTTATCACTAACACCGCAGCCTGCAGCTCACTCGGACGTGGATGGATCCGCTTTTACAATAGCCTTCAATTCTTCATTATCAACTTTGGTCTCCGGCCGTCCACGGGGCTTGTTCTGCAGGTCGAAATTTCCAGAACGAAAACGTTGGAACCAAAAACGCACTGTGTTTTCTTTTGCGGCACCGTCGCGATACACATCATTAATCCTTCGAACCGTTTCTGAAGTACTTGTACGACGGTGGAACTCGTACTGGTAACTAACGCGATATTTCAAGTTTTCCATTTTGTAAACTAAGTGACGCGAAGAAAAAAAACCATTAAGGAAAAAACAAATGAATTATAATTTTTGAAACACAAATACATGAGTAAATAGCTGTATAAATTTGAAATTGGAATTCCTAACCAAAGAGAAGATATTTGAGATCAAAGTTGCTAGTACGGCAAAACGCCAATTTCATATGTAAGGACCTAATATATATATTTTTTTAAAGTTTCTTTATTCTTTGAATTGTTAATTACATGAATTGGGGATTTTTCGACCACCATACTAGGCACATGCCTGTGTTGTGGTAGTCGATAGGAAATTATAGGAAAAGATTAGGAAATCAACCAACATCATTGTCGTGGCTGCATCCGAGTGGCTCAGTTCCTCACTAAATGAGCAATGGATGCAGATGATGAGGCGACCTCCCTGATGGACAATCCTAAAATATCTTTTTACTTTTAATTCTGTTTAATTTTTGTTTAATTTTTGTTAAATTTAATTTTATTTTTATGCTTATTTTTTTTAATTATGTGGCGAATCTATTTTCATTTTATGTTTTAATAAGGTACCTACCTAATAATATATGTAAACATTTTTTTTTTCTCTTATAGTTTAGGATTGTTTATGTAATATGGCAGACTGGGATTGCACTACCCTCCCAGTCCTGCTGGAATAAAAACTTAAATAAAAAAGATAATAATTAGACATCAGATTTTTTTTAATAAATATATCTAGCGATTTTAAAATGAATAATAATAATTAGTCTTAGTAGATTTGTCAAAGAATTTATACATATAAAATGCAAAAATCAATCACTTTAAATACATAGGATTACGAAATATTTTTTAAATATTCATATTGAGGGATCAGTAATATTTATCGATCCAGCTAGGAGTTCTACAGAGACTTCCTCGATATGAAAATATCTGGAATCGGTGAATTATTTTCCCATTTGGTCTCTGGTAGGTTGACATGTCGTTCTTGTATTATTTTGTATTGATTATACTTATATAGTGCACTTGCACGGCGTTAATTGACTAGATGATCATTAGTGGAAAAGTGTGTGGAAGGGTTTAGTTTTTCCTGTCGGGAAAATTTAACACGGATATACAATCTGAAGCCTAAATAAACCTTAATTTTGAATTAAGTTCTACAGATTAAACATGTTAAAAATAAATAACAAAAAATATATCAGGACTTACACAAATGTAATGTTGCAATTTAAAAAACGTTCGTGTTTTTTCCACATACGACTTTATGCTCACAGTGCGGAAGCTTAACCCTGGACACACGCCATTCATCCTGCTTCCCATCCCTTTACTAGCGATGTACGATAAACCATTGTTTGCCCCCGTACTTAACAACTACTCCTAAGAACAGTTCCCCGAGAATGGAGTTTGGAGACTTGAACGAACAGTTTACAGTGTGTTCTTACATCTTGAACCTCGGGATCATTATAAAACCCACAGCCGTATCTATGACTGTTCCTTTGGGGAATATTCCCACCTGGGTAATGATCAACACTTTGTAGTAAATCACACAAAATTCTTAACTTAGTCGAGGATAATAAATTTTCCACGTACACGTATATTTATGTATTTTGTACACACCCAAATGGCTTTTTAATATTCCATAGTACTAGTGCATCTTTTTTGAGAAATTATAATGGAAAAAATAATAGAAATTCATAATACTTAGTTAACCCCTATTGGGCGGCTGGCTACATTTGCAGCCCGGATAATTCGGGCCTAGCTGACGGCTGGCGACATTCGTATCCACGGAGCGTGAGTCACTTTAATTATTATTTGTAACACTTATTTACTGATCAAAGACAAAAGAAAAGGGATTTTTCATTAGCGTGATGATTTATCTACCTCATAAAAAATATATTAACACTTTTACTTGGGAGCTTTTAATTTCCGAGCTATTTTTGTAACATCTCATCTCACAGAAATCTCGTATCGGAAGATATGCTACTCACACAGTTACGTTACAGCATGCCTTTGTACTGGTCGCGCCGTGTTCGACTGTCGTTAAAAGCGTTTGTAGTGTGTTTGTTTATATTGTAGGGTATCCATTAGTTTTGATCGTTTCGAGGCGCCGGTAACTGGAGATTGCTTATGACTTGTTGGTGTTATATTATAAACATTAAGATTTTGTGGATTTCGTCGTGTTTTGTTACGTGAATTTTATTATTTATGTTATTGTTTTTGATCTCAATTTAACTGTTTCAACAATGGAAGAAGAAGAGTAGAACGATATGACTTTTCAATGAGTGAGGATGATGAGTATAGAGTGGACAATTTAGAGAAACCAGATGATCCTCCAGAAATAAGTGACAGTAAAATTGAGGATTCTGATTTATTAGAAATTAATCCCACGGCAGAAATAGATGAACAGAGTTTTTCGCCTGCATGGATAAATGGTTACAGTTTAATTTTAAAATGCTAACAGTCAACCCAAAGAGACAAACATCATACCGGCGATGTAATGTTTGTAAAAACACTACGCGAGAGCCAAAAAAACGAGTTCAGACTCGTCATTGGTGTAGTGCCTGTGAAGTTGCCTTATGCCCTACAAAATGTTTTAAAATATATCACTATAACTTTTAATTGATAAAATACGCCCGGACCCACAAAACTAACGCGTGGTCACCGTGTTCAATGCCGACGCAGTGTAACTTGGATATGTGTGAGTGAGAAGGGCGAATTCTTAATACTGACTGAAAAAATCATTTGTTTACGTACATTCGTTTAAAAAAAAATTAATTTTTTATAACATTATGTGGATAAGTACATTTATGACATATACTAATTAAGTTTTACGATAAACTATACCATTACCAATACATGACTGATTATTTGCGGGAAGGTTACATTTTTTGTGGTAATTACAATTTTATTTATTTATTTATTAGTTGACCTCTACTCAACATTTTATTGTTGTAATTTTTAACTATACAATAAACAATTGTTCGTATTACACATTTTTTTTCAAATCTTTAAATCGTCAGATTACAGAGTAATTAGAATTTTAAAATATAAGTTTCAAAACTGAAAATTCACGCCATTTCCGGGGAACATTCGCAAATGTAGCCAGCCGCCCAATAGGGGTTAACAAAATACAGGAAAAACATTTTTTTTATTAGTTTTGTCAACAGTTATTATTACATTTAAAATGTAACAAACAGAAAATATGCATAATGTATACCTAACATAAAAATATTTATTTACAAATAACAGAACAAAATTTTGGCATATTCACCAACATTTGGTTCCTTAGAATGCAATCTGCCTAACTAGGAACCAATATCGACCTACAAGACAATAACCCTTGTACACATTTTTAAATACTTGCAGTTATTATGCAATATTATTGCTACGTTATTTTTGCTGTGTTATTTTTGAATATAATGAAAATGTACAGAATTGTTGTAACAAAAATTTATCAACTAGATAAAAATAGTTCACGCGTACAGTCTTTGAAGTGTGTTAAGTTCAAATTATTGTCAAACACATCAGTATCGTTTAAATATTTGTTACCACGACTGTGTAAATATTGTATTGGGAAATGCAAACCTTAGTTGGAATGGGATTAACGTTTGTGAAATGGTAATGTCTGTCGTTTAGGTACGTGTAGACTGATTAAAACAAGGAGTTCACAACAATCGAATTTAGAGTATGTAGAATTTATGGTGATTTGTAAATAATAATATCAAATCTATTTAAAAATTGTTTGCCATTCCATTTTTTTTTCTTTCTAAAATATAATTTGCATGGTTAACTACTTGGCAATGATAACATGTAAAGCTATATTTATAAAGAGCAGAGCAATAAAATCAAAATGTTAAGGAAGTTTTATAACCTAACTAGCAAGTACCTGGCATGCGTTGCATTGCCACACAAAGAAATAAATTTGTTTCTACCTGCGTGTCCTTTCCCATGCGATCCCTTTACCTCCCACGTTCCCCTCCCGTGTGCCGTTCTCATCAAAACTCACCTAAGTTTCATAGCAATTGGATGAATGGTATAGGAAATTATTTAATGACGCCAGAGCCAACCATTATATATATACAGAAACTATCGCGGGCACGCACACAATAAACTACCAGAGTTTCATTGCAATTGGATGGACGGTTTAGGAACGCATAAAGGACAAAGAAACAGTAATTTTTATACATTAAGATAATATTCTTTTTTGTATTTTTTGGGTATTAACTCTGTAACAATTTCTAGACATTTTGTTTTGAAGAGTTTTATTTTCCATTATTTATTACTTTAAAATTATTTTCTTCTTCTACCGTGTTATTGACTAGTAAACTTAAGAGAGCTTTAAAAACTAAAACTAAAACTCTTAAGTTTGCTGGTGAATGACACAGATGTATCGAAACCGATAGCAGAAATCTTTAAATTTAAAGTAACAAATGTACATGGAAAATAATATTCTTCAAAACAAAACAAAAAAAAGAAAATATTCTTAATTAATTTTATTGGTAAAAAGTTCAAATATTGCATCGTTGCTGTTTAGTTGTTACCACACGATTACCTTGTTTTGACAAATTTCTAACTGCATTTTTTAATGCAAATACTATTTTTTTTACTCATTTCAATATCCAGAATAATTTTCTGAGCCGTCTGTATTTAATTTCCGTAGATTCTTGTATGAGGCGCATCTTCGGACCGGTTCTAGAAAATGGATTTTGGCGCAGACATTACAACAATGAACTGTATACTCTCTGTAAGGAGCTAAACGTCACAAAATTCATAAAACTGGGAAGACTTCGGTGGTTGGGTCATGTGGAGAGAATGACTGAGCATCAAGCACCAAAGGTCCTGCTGAACTCAAGACCGATAGGGCGAAGGTGCTTGGGACGACCAAGGTTAAGATGGAGCGACAACGTCCTCAAAAATATATCTACCTTGGAGCTTCTAAAGTGGAGAGCTGGCACAAAACCGAGATGAGTGAAGGAAGACTTTTGAGGAGGCCAAGATCCACCATGGGTTGTAGAACCAAGAGTTAGGATGATGATGATGAGATTCTTGTATGACGGTGTTCTAAATTTTTTTTTTTTTTTTTAAGTTTTCTTTATTCATTGAAAAATTTTTTTTACAAATGTTGGGGATTTTTCGACCACCATGCTAGGCACATGCCCGTGTTGTGGTGGTCGAAGCATCCATTTATTTTACAAGGCTCTAAAAACTACAGCAGGGGTGGGGAACTTTTTACCGTCGGGGACCATACATGCCATACGAGGATTACATAATTACCCGCCGATTACCCGCCACACTATGATTACATAACACCACATTTGAATTACTTAAATATTTTTCACACTTAAAAATTATTAATTCCATTTTTATTTCTATTTTTCTTTAAAATATTATTCATCATCATCTTCTTCATATGTCCCCTGTCTTGTGCTGATTGTTCGGCCTCTGTCCATGGTAGCCCCATCCTCTCCTCACACAGTTGCCTCGCCCAACTGTGTCTGGGGCGGCCCACTGGACGTCTACCCTCTGGAATCGCACTCAGTATATTCCTCGGAATTCGGTCATCAGACATTCTTAGTACATGCCCAAGCCACCTCAGTTGCGATTTTTCTACGAAGAGTAGCAGTGGTTCAATGTTTAGATCATCTCGGATCGTGGAGTTTCTTATATGATCCCATTTCGTAACCCCTGCCACTCCTCTCAAGTACCTCATTTCGGCAGCTTGAACTCTAGAGCGTGTTCGTTCATTTAGCATCCATGTCTGGTGGCCGTAAGTGAACGTCGGGCGGTATACCGTTTTAAACACTGCCATCTTTGTTTTGATGCTCAGCTCGGCTTTCCTTATCACTGAGCTGTAGAGAGGATGCAATACACTGCTTGCCGCACTTATTCTTCTATCAATTTCTCCGTCTTGCCGACCATCGCTGGAGAATTCGACCCCAAGGTATTTGAACCTGTCCACCTGTTTCAGCTGGGTTCCATTAGCGAGTATGTTGCACAGAGTTTGGTCCCTTCCTATAACCATCACCTCTGTTTTTGAGGTACTCATCTTCATTCAAAGTTAAATTGTTTCATTTATCTATAATGGATAACCACAAAGTTATAGATACATTCAAAAGTATAGTAGTTTTTAATTCCTATTTAAAATATTAAATGAATGTCTACCACAACACGGGCATTAGCTTAGTGTGGTAGCTAAAAAAAAAAGAAATCTGTAACCAATAAAATTTTATGAAATTAAAAAAAAATAATAAGATTTTTACACTCGGAAGTTTAGAAAGATTTCGAAATTCATCCAGCGTTCCGAAAAAAACTGGTTTTACCATAAGAGTGAATGTGTGCGCGTTTTCTCTGGTTTAAAACCTTACCCAGAACTCGAAAATGGTTTTCCTCAAATTGTTGCAGCACGAACTACGAAACTTGAATTTTATAACTGCACTTCTAACACGAAAATGGTTTCCTTCGAAATACGTCAGCTCAAAAAACCGCAACCAGTTTTTTTTTATTATCTGCATACGGGTCCACCAGCTGAAATTAAAATTGTGCTTCTTTTTTAAAACTCAAGGAACACGAAGATGATTTTAGAATGTTTTATTGGCCTTTTTTACAGCCGTCGACAAAGGTTATAAATAATTGTGAAATTATAATTTTGTGTAATTTATTTATCACGTTTTAAAATAAAAAAAACACATCTGACATACCGTGAAATAACCTCATTCTAAATTATTTTTTTGCAGTTCTTTCATCACGAAGCATCAAAAGAGCTCGCGGCCCGCACCAAAATGTATTGCGGGCCGCAAGTTCCCCTCCCCTGATCAACAGCATTCAAAACCAACATGCGAATTTATTTACCAAGCGAAAACACGATCTCAACGAAAATACCTGGAAACATGAATGTCTGCCCAACCTATTTGACTAGAAAGCAAATAAACCATTCGAAACAAGTAGACAGTAGCCATGCAAACAATAAAAATGCAGCACATCCCTCTACGGAATGTTTTATTGCTTCAACTTGTTGACGTTGGCACTGAAGCTGTTGTTAGAGTTTGGACAGAGATAAAACTGAACTTACTAAATGTGTACAAAACAAATAATAATTATGGTTCCGTGTCCAAAGTTATCATGAGAAGAATAGTATATTTATATGATAATAATACCGGCGGCTTTGATAGAATCCATTTGCCCGGATAATAATTCTTTATAATTTTTTAAAAATTTAATGTTTATCTAGATACATTTTTAGATTTTCATGGCCAAAAGTATTTTCGTTATTTGTTTTGGGGGTGTTATGCCGTGTTGCGCTACTTCCTTTTTTAGCCAACGTTTCGGACAGCGTCGGCTAAAGGAGGTAGCGCAACACTGCATAACACCCCAAAAACAAATGACGAGAATGTTAATCAAATTAAGTAAGGAGTCGTCCATTAATCACGTCATGTTTTTTTAGCAACTTTTTAACCCCCCCCCCCCCCCTGGTGATATGTGGTGAGGTTTTAGACTAACCCCCCCCCCCCTGTCCCCTAATGTCTTCTTAATTGTTAAATTCTGACGGGATTGCTGTTGACTATTTACATATGTTTTATTTTTTAGGTCTTGAGAACATAATGAGCATTTAGACAAACTAGAAATCCGGGAAATTAGAAAGAGAGAAAGATGAATTTAAATGCAATTTTAAGTAATCAAGAAATATTTTTAAATGACCCATTATTAAAGTTGTTCCCTTTGTAAAGTATGCCCTATTACCCCCACCCCCTTTCTCCCACCCAATCCCACCTATCTATTGACACCTTTAAGTATATGTCTATTTTTGTAATTTGTTTAAACCCGTCTAATCACAGGAGACCCAAGTTGTCCCAAAACATCATATGCCGTTATAATAACAGGAGACCCAGATTGTCCCAGAGCGACAGTGCATTATTAAAAGTTAGATATCTCTCTTCCTGTCATGCGAATATTTGTGATTTCTTTTATGTTAGAAATGGAATGAAATAATGCTTCTCATTGTCTTAGAATTATATGAGCTAGGTTTTTCAGATATTTTACAAATCCGATCAAAAGTGACAGTTTAATTTTTCGCCAATTTATGACGTATCACACATTTAATTTTAAAATGAAATTGTATGAAAGTGAGGTGACAGTTTAATTACAAATGTTATTTAGAAAGGGAGTCTGTATTTTAAATTTTATGTTTATTCTATTTTAATTACTTTAATTCGAATATTCGCAGGTATGCATTTTTTAGCCAATTTAAATTTCCAATATTAAAACTTTAATATTTAGAAACAAAAATGTTGATTTCTAATAAACACACCGGAAAGATTATTTTATCTAGATTTTAGAACATTTTTTGTTTTTGCAAAAGCGTTAAAAAAAACAATAAATAGGAACATTTAAAATGCATGGGAAGAACCAGGAATTTTGCGCGTAAGCCTAGACAGGCAAAAGTTGACAGAAAATTATTTTCTTATTATTCGAAGGGTTAAGTGAACCCTGGTTCTTGTATTGTATTGCTTACGAAGCATGTTGGTTATTTAACCAGTAAGAATTATATTATTTTGAATAATACTCGAAAAATATATTTTTATGTCAATTGCATTATGTAGTTTGAAAGCGAAATATATAAATTTGTAAGTACTTAATTAAATTTATTATTTAAAGACTGTCTTTCAAATTTTGATACTGATAATAATTCGCTGTGGAATCCCAATATAATGATTTATTAGGGAAAATTCACATAAAATATTTAAAAACATCAAGACTTAGAGATTCTGATATATTTTTAAATTTGGTAGGCGGGAATGGGTACCGCCGCCCCGGGAACTTTTATTGGATAACCAACATCTCTGCCATAGGTCACCCCAAGTGGTTCGCTACGTTTGGTGATTTAGCAGGGATGCCCGGGTTCATGGGATGAGGTTTGTCTAGGTCTTGGAGGCGGCTGACCAAGACATACTGAACCCAAGATTCCTACCCACCCCTTAAACCCTTTTCCTTTCCAGAACTCTCCCCTCCTTCCTTTCCTTAAAAAAAATCCTCCACACAGCATCATAGGTGAGCATAAAGATGACATAGGCCCTGAGGGAAATTATGTTCCACAGAGCCTCCTGTGTGGAGCTCATTTAAAAAAAAAAAAAAAAATTATATTACTCTTTATAAAAAACACCCGCTAAACTGCCACAGTAGGTCAATTTCACAATATTAATTAAACACTAACCAAAAACTCTATCCCAATTGGAATGCCATAGTCTCACTGGCTCCAGGCGGGAGCAGTTGGGACTCTTGTGCAGTGTTCATATAAAAAAGAAACATATAACGGGAATCGACAATATAGAAAATAGATAAATTTAGATCACGATAAATTTAGTATTGTCAAAATAACTGAACATCCTATACACCTAGTAAACTGTATTGAAATACAATTAAAACTCGACAAAACAAACTACCACATAATAGCTGTTTACAGAACACACGGTTCGAATATCTCGTCATTTATAAATGAATTTAAACACATACTGTTAAAATTTAGTAATAAACTTTGCTTTATTGCAGGAGACTTCAATTTAAACATTAATGAAAACGTAGAAAATAATTTCAAAAATGAATATATTAATTGTATGACTGAATTTAACTTCATATCGTGCATTAATAAAAATACGAGAGAGATAAAAAATCACACTCCATCTTGTTTAGACCATATATGGACTAACATAAATATTAAAGATATCGACAAAATCAAATCAATTGTTTGGAAAACGAATATAACTGACCACCATGCATGCATTCTTCTCTATGATAACAAAATTAAACATAAAAAATTTAATCTAACAAAGACAAAATCCTACACAAATATGACTATTTTATCCAAAAAACTAAGAAATGAACAATGGAACAATGTGTTAAATAGTTATGAAACCGAGACTTGCTCAAAAAACTTTGAAAATATATTGTCTCAACACATAAAAAATTCAACTACTGAAACTACAGTCCGCATTAAATCGAAAATAAGAATTTTAAAGCCTTGGATAACACAAGGACTTATAATATCAATTAGAAACAAAGAAAAACTTTATAAAACAGCATTGAAAAATCCTCTAAATGAAAAAGCATACACTTTTTACAAAAAATTTAAAAATAAATTAACAAACTGTATAAAAAAAAATAAAGAAGACTATTTCAAAAATAAAATACTTTCTACAGACAATAACAATAAACAAATATGGAAAACAGTCAACTTAGCCATGGATAACACTAAAAAAACACAAAAAATAAAATACATTGAACATGAAAATAAAATAATAGATGCTAATATTCAACCTAAACAATGTGCAAACATCTTTAATTCTTTTTTTGCTAATGTAGGAAAAAATCTTGCGAAAAATATCAATAAATCTTTTAACCCGAAAACACAAACGATTGAAAATGTACAAAATCAAAATAATTTATCAAAATTTGAAACAACCTCAGAAAGTGAAGTTTTAAAAATAATAGAAGACATGAAAGGAGGTTCGTCTCCCGGATTTGACCTTATTACAGTACATTTTCTAAAATCCATGAAAATTCATTTGGTAAAACCAATTACTCATTTGATAAACTTAAGTTTAACAGAGGGAATATTTCCGACAAACTATAAAAATACAATTATTTCACCTATTTATAAATCTGGAGATCCTCAACAAGTAACTAACTATCGCCCAATTTGTCTAATCTCAAACATTGGAAAGATTTTTGAAAAAATTGTGAAAAACCAATTGGTCGGTTTCCTAGAAAGTAATAAAATTCTTCACCAAAACCAATTTGGTTTTATAAAGTCACTCAGCACACAAGATGCTATTGCTAATGTAACCTCATACATCAATGAATCATTGGATAAAGGTGAAAAATGTGCCGGTATATTTATTGATCTCAGAAAAGCTTTTGATAGTATATCCCATGAGATTCTACTAAAAAAACTAAACAATATAGGTATAAAAGACAATGCAATTAAATGGATTTCGAACTACCTAAAAAATCGACCGCAAGTCGTAAAAATAAATCAGATTAATAGCGATAAAGAAATATCAGACTTTGGAATCCCTCAAGGTACAGTAATCGGACCAATCCTTTTCACCATATATGTTAATGATATTTTTTTTCAACCACTACATGGCCAAATTACTTCATACGCCGATGATACGGTACTAATAATTAGCGATAAAACTTGGGAAAAAGTAACATTTAAAGCCACCGAAGACATAAATATTTTAAAGAATTTCTTCGACGTAAATTTACTATCACTAAATGGTGATAAAACATTTGTAATTCCATTTGCAATACACAAAAATGATACCCCTAAAAACATTGACATCATCATCCATGATAATTCCAAAACACATAGTAAAAATTATTGTATCCAAAACTGCACAATATTAAAAACAACAAACACAATCAAATATTTAGGAGTCATTATCGATAAAAATTTGAAATGGAAGGAACAAATTTGTCAAGTTGTAAAAAAAATTAGAAAATTGATTTATATATTTTTAAGAATCAGAAATTTTTTATCTGTAAAAAACTTATATCTAATATATTACGCTTTGGTTCAATCAACTTTACAATATGCTATCATTAGCTGGGGATCCGCATACAAAACTAATCTTTCCCCAATTGAAGTTGTGCAGAGGCTAATAATTAAAATCATATTAAAAAAACCTTCTGACTACCCAACGGATCAATTATTTAAGGAATTTCAAGTACCATCTTTCAAAGATCTATACAATAGAAATGCATTGATTCAAATTATAAAAGAAAAAGAAAAATATCAATTTATAACTGAAAACCGTACTAGACATAAATATATTTTTTCATGCCCAAAATTAAACACTTCCTTTGCACAAAATTATTATACTTATCAAGGAAGACTTATTTTCAACCGATTACCGGATGAAATAAGAAAAATTAATGATAAAATCCAATTAATAAACACTGTAAAAAAATATTTTAAAGATAATCTCAAAAAAAAAAAAACAGTTTCCGACTAATCTAATCTACTTATAACTCAGTTTCCAAGTGATACTCCATTCTTCAAATAAGTTAAATTTTGTATTGTTTTTAGCAACTAATTACAATAATTCTGGACACATTATCCAAACAGTAAAATTGTTTTGATAGTAGATAAATACTTATAATTACATATCACCGAACTTACAACTTATTGTTTTTTACATTCACATTATAATTTAAGAACTTAAATATAGCATTAAAAAATGTACACTACTCTTCCAGACACAAGCTAACGCTTCCATGGAAGAGTGGTATTAACATATTTGAATATGAACATGTAAGCAAATTAATACATCATCTAAATGTACATTATATTTTATATGCTATAATCAATAAATGTTTGATATAAATAAAAATAAATAAATATAGAAGAATAACATTTCTAGTTACTAAGTACAACAGTATAAATACATAAACAGATAGATATGTACATCATAGGCAACATACTCCTAGGTATCCACATACTCAAAGACGGTCCTTACATATGAAATTGGCGTTTTGCCGTACTGGCAACTTTGATCTCAAATATCTTCTCTTTGGTTAGAAATTCCAAATTCTTATTTATACAGCTATTTACTCATGTATTTGTGTTTCGAAAATTATAATTCATTTGTTTTTTTTCTTTGCGTCACTTAGTTTACAAAATGGAAAACTTGAAATATCGCGTTATTTACGAGTACGAGTTCCACCGTTGCACCAGTGCTGCAGAAACGGCTCGAAGGATTAATGATGTATATGGCGACGGTGCCGCAAAAGAAAACACAGTGCGTTATTGGTTCCAACGTTTTCGTTCTGGAAATTTCGACCTGCAGAACAAGCCCCGTGGACGGCCGGAGACCAAAGTTGATAATGAAGAATTGAAGGCTATTGTGGAAGCGGATCCATCGCAAACCAAGTCCGAGTTAGCTGCAGGCAAATTTTATAATGCCAGAGCTCACCAGTAGTTTTATACAAACCTTGTCCTGATAATAACGAACACAACAAAAAAATAATTATACAATTTGGTGCAGTCGTTCGGAAGTTATGCGCGTACATGCATTTCGGCGATTCATTTTTATTTATAATGCCAGAGCTCACCAGTAGTTTTATGCAAACCTTGTCCTGATAATAACGAACACAACAAAAAAAAGAATTATACAATTTGGTGCAGTCGTTCGGAAGTTATGCGCGTACATACATTTCGGCGATTCATTTTTATTTATATATATATAGATAGATATAGAAGAAGAAGATAGAAGATAGATAGATAGTGTGATGAATTGCATTAATCAACAGTGAAAATAAGAAAATATCGTAGCTTCCCACTTTAATTCAAAAAGAAAATACCAATTAATATAAAACAGACACACCTGCGACATCTACCGGTTCAAAGTAAATTGAATTCTTGTTGACGATAGGGATCTACAATTAAGTAGATTGAGATGAGTATTAATAAAAAAACCACAGATGGTATTAAAAATCGTCACGAGACAGGGAAAGACCCTTTCTTAGGCGCAATAATAAACACAAAGAATGATTAACCAATCACAAAAGTGGAGGGCGTATTCATATTTTGAACAAAGAAATGGACTTTGAACTAGGTAATTAATCAGAGATTTATGGAAAAAAATATCGTCATCGACCGAAAGATCAATACACTATAATGTAAACAGGGTCTCACGCCCGGTGCATCGGGTACGATGACCCTAGATTTAAGATATACAATCAGTGCAATGAAGGTGTTGACGACCGCCGTTAACGAACAAATTAATCCATATTATGTTGGAAAAACTAGGCAAGGAAATAGCAAGAAAATTATGATCAGAGGAAAGTTAAAGAAAAGACGTGTAAAACGTAAGAAAAGCTACTGTAGGGATATTCAGTTGTATAACGAGTACGTGGAAAGCAAAAGGAGGCCAGATTCGGAAAGAAACGTACGTTTGATATTTAAAAGGAAGAAAAACGCTGGAAATTTGGAATGTCACTTTTGTCACGTCAGGGAAAACGATTTGAAAAGGAAATCTAATGGAAAAACTGGACGTTTAAACGGAAGTGTTTATTGAACAATATAAGATTTCAACTTAATTTTGCGTTTTCAGACGAGTTTAAATAGATATCGTTATATATTTGGAATAGGGAGGTCATACTAGTTACATTGCGTTAGGTAAATCAAACAAAAAGGGTTGTTTTACGTCAATTGTTTGAAGAGAATTCTATGAGAGATAGTACACACTGCAAGGAAAAATGAAACATTATTTGAGTTGACGACCTCACACGTGATTTTGTTGTTTAAACAATAAGAAAACGAACATGGCATTAGGCGATTAAACCCATTTTAATGGCTTTTAGGACGATAAAAATTATCATTGGTCTTAGGGACAGTTTACATTAACTAAAAACCATTATATTTTATTACCCTCGAATAAACGCTGAGTTATCGGTCGGTACATCGAAGTCTAGACATAAACAAATGTCAAATTTTAAATTAATGTAGATTTAGGTAAGAAAGAGACGGAATTGTAGGATGAAGAATATGAAGTAATAAAAATTGACATATATTTAAGGGCCGAAGTGGAAGTTTCTCCTATGAAAAATGTGGAAAATAACATAAAAAGTAGTAGCATATAGAAAATGAAATTTTCTATGAGGTGACATACATCGAAGACGAAACGGGGGGTAGTAAAAAAAGAAAATAAAAACAATTAAAAGATGATTCCGTAAGGAAAACTCATGAAAATTCAGAAGTATCGATGAAAACAATAAATTTGGCTTGGAATGTAACTAATCATATAGATGTGGATAATAACATAAGGATAAAAGAGGAAATTCGTAGGAAGAGTGTTGTGAATACAAGAAAATTCTAGGGGAAAGGGGAAAATTCAGATATACTACGTAAATAGAGGAAATACGGGTTTTAATGGAAAAATTCATACAAGTAGCAGTGAGATAGAGTAGAATTTATAAAAATTGCAACTCGAAATTGCATAGTAAACATTTCGATATGGAGATAATCATGATTTGTGATAGGTACGGAAAAATCGAGACGTAAATATAGTTATCGAAGACGGACCTTTTACGAATTGAGAAAAAAAAATAACTAAAAAATTATGAAATTCAAGCTAATTTTGTATGACCAACGGCACAAAAAACGATAGGGCAATTTAAAACAAAGTAACTGAATCCGTACCTTGTAAGTATGAAAATAAGAGACAGAAAGCAATGAGACAATGGAAATAGGGCTTAAGGAACATTACTCGATAATAGTGAAAGAATTTCAAGAGTTTGCGCGTTGATAGACATGAGATTGTTTTGTAACAGGAAATTCAGATACAATCTTTTGGACCTGAGAGGGGTTTAAAAGACAGGACTTAGTGATTTTTCGTTAGTCATCGCGGGTTTTGAAAAGCGGAAGTTGGTGAGGCGTGACGATACGTTCGGTAATTTACTGGTGGAAAAATTCTAATTAGTTAGAATCACAGGACTTAGAAAAAATTTCATATTCGAGCCAGTGTCTTATAAAGATTTAAAGAAATTAAAATCAGTGGGAATAGAAATAAAGTTTACGTTTTATTTAATTGTGAAGAGTTAAAAAGTGCTACAATAAAT
This sequence comes from Limnephilus marmoratus, assembly GCA_917880885.1. NCBI lineage: Eukaryota > Metazoa > Arthropoda > Insecta > Trichoptera > Limnephilidae > Limnephilus > Limnephilus marmoratus. The sequence goes on along the minus strand of OU862921.1, from coordinate 16,686,647 downwards.
ACAATTTGTGTAGTGGAAAGTTCGGATTTTACAATCAGTAAATATAAACATTTTCAGACTTAGGAAAATTGTGAAAATCAAAAATCAGTGAAATAAATAAATAAAGTTATGGGATAATTGATGTAATGCAAATAAGTTATAATTAGATACGTGCGTTCAGTTTAAACGGAAAGAGTTCTAGCAAATGACAGATGGTCCAGTGGTCATCGTAGTGGACTCTAGATTCTGTTAACCACAGTTCGAAACCGAGTGAATCCGAACAATTTTTGTTATTTTCTTCTTTTATTATTAAATTGGTATTAATCATTTTATTAATATAATTTGAAAAAACAATAGCACCATCTATCTACAAAACTAATCATATTTCTAAACTCGAATAATATAAAATGAGTAGACACCGGAAACCAGCGACATCTTGTGACGCAGAGGAGAATGACGCACCTTTAAACAAGACTGCTTCCAAACAAAAGACCAAGGACACCCAACAGAATACAAATACAAGTGATGTATCAAAATCTAATGAAGAAAATAATTCCCTCTATGAACGCCTTACGAAACACTTTGATGCAAAAATTACAGAAATAAAAACAATGTTTACGGATGAAATAAATGACCTGAAGAGAAGCAGCGAGTTCATCTGCAACCAATACGAAGATCTGATCACAAGATTCAAAAAAATGGAGGATCTTCACAAAGAAACAAAATTCCTTCGTGAAGAGAACGAAAATAAAAATATTAGAATCTCTTCTCTAGAATGTCGTCTAGCAGAATTAGAGCAGGAAAAACTCTTTGACAGCTTAGAAATGGCGGGTGTAAAGTTGCAGCCGGGAGAACCACCTGTGGAAGCGGTAATTCGGGTAGCCAGCTCCCTGGGAATGCCCCTGCTTCAACAGGACCTGCGAATGGTGACCTCAACACAGGACCGGAGACACAATACCCCGGACAAACTCCGTGCTGCCTTCCACAGCCTGAAAACTAGGGACACCTTTTTAACACTCAAAAACGCGGCTAAGACATTAAGTTCAAACTCTCCCATATACATTAGTGAAGTGCTCACACCATACTACAAAGAATTACTTTGGAAAACAAAGCAATCAGCAAAAGACAAAAACTTTCAATTCGTATGGTTTAAAAACGGCAAACTACTAATCCGGAAGGGACCAGGGGAAAAAATTATACAAATAAAACATGAAAGTGATTTAAAAAAAATGATGTAACTAATTAAGGTCATTCAGACATCTTAAGAACACTATCCTGATTTACATAACATCATGGCTGATCTACTCTCAATTAATTTGAATAGCTCTCAACAACATCATACAACAAATGACACAAAACTATGTGATTCTATCTTTAACATTCCAGGCTCCCTTACATTACTTAACCAAAATATAAGATCATTTAATCATAACTATGACGAACTTGACATACTCTTACATAACTTTAAAACAGATTTTAAAATAATAATCCTAACGGAATGTTGGATATCAACCGCTTTTACAACAAAACATAAAAAGAATTATACTGCGTATCACACATTAAAAAATAAAAATCAAAATGATGGGATTGTTGTGTACATACATGATAGTCTTAACGCATCTGTTTCAGAAATTGACTTGATAAATACTAACTGCCTACAAATAATCATTGACTCAGATATGTGTATTCTCGCCCTATACCGATCACCATCCACACATAACATTACACCATTTATATTAGCTTTGGATACTCACCTAAAAAAACTCACTTCATACAAAAACATCATCATAGCTGGTGATCTAAACATAAACATACTTCCTAATGGCCACCCTCAAAATATTGATTACCAACTGATGCTTCTGGAACATGGCATTATAAGCATTATTAACACTCCTACCAGAATAAGCAAAGACTCAGAATCATGTATAGATCACTTTATGGTTAAATCAAAAAGTCAAATATGTAGTACAGTATATGAATCCACAATCACAGATCACTACACAATCATGATAGGCCTAACTTTGCCAACAAGGAACTCAACTTTCCATAATAACACTGCAAAAAAAATAATTGATTACGTTAAAATAAATCAATGTTTAGAAAAAAAAACGTGGGAAAATCTCACCAAATTTAACTCGGCAGAAGAGGCCTGGAATTTCTTTTTAACATATTTACAAACTCTCATTACACAAAATACTAAAACGATATACATACCTATTCCACACCGCAAAGTAAGACTTAAAAAATGGATTACCCAAAGCATCATAAATAGCATTAAAAAAAGGGACAAAATACACAAACAAGTCAAACTGAACCCATATGATACTTCGCTTTATTTCTTCTACAAAAGGTACAGAAACATCTGTTCTCTAACAATACGTAAAGCCAAAGAATTATACTATCGTAACAAACTGATAACATCAAACTATGACCCTAAAAGCGTATGGTCAATTTTGAGGGAAAGTTCACATTCACAGAAGAAAAAAGATGATACCATAAAAAATCTACTCATTGATGATGAAGAACTCCACTTCCACGACAATCCTACACGCATCCTCAATCACATCAACAAATACTACACAAATATTGGAGTTAGCCTAGCTGAAAATATCAAAACTACGCAGCCTCCCCAAGATATTCAGGAACCTCAAAACAATACATCTAACATCAATAATGAACATTTTTATAGACACTTCAAATTACGAAATATTACACTAGAAGATACCAATAAAATAATTCATTCACTAAAGAATAATAACACTACGGGTTCTGATGGTATAGACTCTAAAACTATCTTAACTCTAAGCCAACAACTACTTATACCACTCACATATTTAATTAATCGTAGTATAAAAGAAGGAATTTTTCCTAGCTTATTAAAAAAAGGCCTTATTATTCCAATTTTCAAATCAGGACAAAAAAACAATGTTAACAACTACAGACCCATTACGCTACTAAATACCATTTCGAAAATTCTGGAAAAAACGATTAAAAAACAGCTTCAGCACTATCTAGAAACAAAACAAATACTCTCGGTGAACCAACATGGCTTCAGGAAAAACAGGAGCACAGAACACGCAATAGCTACTGTAACAGACTTCATAACACATAATTTAGACGCTAAGAAAAAAGTTATTTCCATTTACTTAGATCTTTGTAAAGCCTTCGACACAATCTCACACGAAAAACTTTTCAAGAAGTTACAAAACATGGGCATTAATGGAGTAGAACTCAATTTAATTAAAAGCTTCATGTCTGACAGAACGCAACAAGTAAAAATTGGCAACAAGACAAGTGAACCACTTTTAATTACTTACGGAGTCCCACAGGGGAGTGTACTTGGCCCTTTACTATTCCTCATATATATAAACGACCTGTGCGATATTGAAATTGAAGGTAAAATCGTGACCTTCGCCGACGATACAGTTCTTCTCTGTCAAGCAGCCACATGGAAAGATGTATTCATAACAGCCGAAAAAAGTTTATCAATTGTCAAAAAATGGCTAAACAGTAATACTCTTACCGTTAATACAATCAAAACAAAATATATCACACATAGTATTACACAAAGAGGTCAACCTCCACCAAACCTAGACTTGCTTATACATGACTGTACTTCATCCAACTGCCAATGCGAACTTATAGAAAGGGCAAAACAAACAAAATACCTGGGGGTAATTATTGATTCACACTTACGCTGGACTGAACACATTACTTTCATCACAAATAAACTCAAACGAGTCATGCACCTATTAAAGTACATTAAAAACATCTTCCCACTTACAATACTAAGATCAATTTATTTTGCACTTTGTCAATCCATTGCCACATATGGAATACTAGCTTGGGGAAGTGCGACAAACATAGCAATTGACCCAATTAAAAAAATACAAAAAGCAATAATTAAACTCATCCTGCAAGTACCATTTCAAACAGATTCTAGCGAAATCTATAAAACATTAGAAGTCATGTCAATCAGACAACTTTATGCCAAATCTGTTATACTCCACCTACTCCAAAACAAACTGCATATTCCCATTCAACCAAAAACCACAATAAAAACTAGGTCCACAACAAATAAAATACTAAACATACCGATAACACACACCACACATGGACAAAGACACTTTGAGTATTATGCTACCAAACTTTTTAATTGTATGCCCACTACTTTGAAACAAATACTATCTGCTAATACATTAACAAATATTCACAAAAAACATATCACTGCCTGGATTAAAAATCAAGATATTAACTTTATAGAAAACATTATAATCCCCAACCAAACATAACAAAATTACCAAAATTATAAAATGAAATAAACTAAATAATTAAATAGTTTTCAAGTATTCACCAACTATACATAGACTTACAACTTGTATATGTGTGTATTGTAATGTATGTATATATATATATATATATATCTATATGTATATATGCATGTACGTGTATGTATATGTATGTTTATGTATATACATATTTTTCTTATTTTTTCAAATATATATATATATATATATATATATATATATATATATATATATATATATCTTAATATTATCTCTCTTAAAGTTTAAAACAAAAATTAAAAACTTTCTACTACAACACATAAATACTTGTCACACTTAATCACAAACACGTAAACACCTCAGCACAGGTTCTCCTAGTGAGGTGTTCACGAAACATACAAAATTACCCATCCACAGTTTCACCTTCTCAAACCTACCTTACACCCAACATAATTAAATTTCAAAATATATTATGTAAAAATGTTTTCAAAATATATTATGTAAAAATTATAATAAATAGGTAAATACTGTAATATATAGAAATAAAAAAAAAAAAAAAAAAATATCGAATATTCAAATAAATCATTTAAAAATAGTGCAAATTAAAAAGAAGTGGTCTTAGACTTAGTATCTTGAGAGTGTTAGATAAAATGCATTTTAACAGGAAGTTCTAAGTGTCTAAAGTTTAGTATTAAATTCAGTGTAAGAAATTAGTACCATTAATAATAATTAATTAGATTCAGTGAGGTGATTAAATCATAAATTTAAATTGTGAAAAGTTAAAAAGTGCTGCAATAAATACAATTTGTGTAGTGAAAAGTAAGTAAGTGATTTTACAATCAGTAAATATAAACATTTTGAGACTTAGGAAAATTGTGAAAATCAAAAAAATCAGTGAAATAAATAAATAAAGTTATGTGATAATTGATGTAATGCAAATAAGTTATAATTAAATACGTGTGTCCAGTTTAAACGGAAAGAGTTCTATTAAATATCAAATATTTAAATCAATTAATTTAAAAATAGTGCAAATTGAAAAGAGATAATAAATAAATAAGTGCATCCAATTAAACGGAAAAGTTCAATGAAAATCTTTAATTAAACTGTGTGTTTTAAATAAAGTACTATAATCAAAGTGTTGTTGGTGTAGCGAAATAAAAAATAAAAACCAGTGTTAGTTATCATAACGGTGATAGTTCCTTTAAATGAAGTGCAAATCGAACGTAATAGCTTATCACAGGAGTAATCTAGTGTTAGATAAAGTAATAATAATAAATATGGACTTTGGAATAAATAATACAAATTATTAAATTGTTGTTGAGTGAGATTGTGGTAACTTGATAATAATTATTATTTCGGAAAGTTTAAATAAATAGTGAAATACGTTATCTTACTGCAAAATAGAAGAGTTCGGTGACAAACAAAAATAAAAATAATAAATCTCTTATTTCGTAAATAATCGTGAAGTGGTTATTGCTTAAAAATTATAATTTAAACGGAGTGTTATTTTAACGATGGAATAATTATAATAATAAATCTGGAGGTTGAAATAAATGATAAATAAATAAGCATGATAATAATCTGTTCGGTATTTAGTTGTATAACGCTTTGTTGCGAAATAAAAGTACGGTGGGAAAACAAACACAAAATAAGTAATTAATTGTTAAATTTAATTTAAAAAGTGTTAAGTTAACCAACGAGATTTGAAATAAAATGCGGTTAGAACGATAAACATCATTTAATTTAGATAGATTAAACGGAAATAAAATAAAATTGAAGTCGGAAAAAAAATTTTATTTGAATTTAGTTGATAACATAGGAGTAGGTATTAGGTAAGGAAAACATAACAAGGTTTACCGTGTAGCTCCCGGTCGGATAAAAACCTTAAAGGGGTAAGTTTTATTAAAAATTAAAATAAATATTTTCTAGGTTCCGAGGAGAGAGCGGCATGCAGCAGACAGTTGGTATTTGAATTAATTTTATAACAAAGGATTACTTGCTTAATATGTGATATGTACCTATATTAAAATATTATATATAAAATAGATATATTTATATATATGTATATATATATATTCCGAGAAAGTTTAATCAAAAAGAAACACACTTATATTAAAAAGAAAAGGTATCGATCTCGAATACCCATCTTTGCATTTATCCGTAACTATTTAAAATAGTTATGTGTTTGACAAATTTCCAAGTCAAAGTTTTGTATTTATTTTAGTATATGTACTATTTATTATAACTTCAGCTAATATAAAATGATCAAAAATGAGTTATGAAATTAGAATTTATTTCAATTATAATATTATTGTACATATATCAGTATATTTATATAATAGTATATTTATAAACATATATAATTATATTTATCGGGGAACAGACTGGACTTCTGCGAAAAGGAAATTATCACTATTAAATTCAAAAGAAAAAAAATTAGAACCATATAAGCTCGCGTTTAGGAATGTTCAAAAAAAAATAAACAAACATCTCATGTTTGGAATCTAGGTCACGAGGACAGTGGGAATGTTTACATAATTGAAATGGTTTATAAAACAACTCGGTCATTGGGGCACGGGGTCAGATGCCTTAAAGGAAGATGTCCTTGGGTATTAAATAGATAATTGACAAGTATTAATATTGTATTTAGATATAACTTTAGGATGGGACAAAACCATAACGTTGCGCAGTTATATATAAAAAGGGGGTTAAGCACAATCTTTAATTTGAACATGAAGAGATAAATTTTGAACTGAACAATTGAAAATAAATAGATTTATTATAAGCTAGTCAAATAATAGGTACATCAAACATTTGGAAAATCACAGGTTAGTTTAGGAGTGTATTGAAGAATTACATGGAATATTCGAGGAGAAATTTATAGAACAATTACTCTCGTAAGTATCAATCATTTACATGAAGCAGTTGACAAATCACGGGATAGTCAAATAGAAGAGTATTGAAGAATTACAAGGAAGATTCGAGTAAAATTTTGTGGAGTAATTACTTTCATAGACATCAATCATCTACAAGAAGCAGTTGAAAAATCACGGGATAGTCTAATAAAAAGTATCAATCAGTTACATGAGACAACTGAAAAATCACGGGATAGAAAAAATTTTACCAAAAGTTGAACCTTGGGGGAAAATTTAGAAAACAGTTCAACAACAGGAGGCAGTGGTCGCTCCTTAAAAAACAAGGACCATTAACCAAACACCTAATAGAGATGGCAATCTCTTAAATAAAATTGTCAACCAAACAAATCAAAAAGCTTGGAATTTTCGGCACTCCAGAACAAACCGAAATAATCTCTTATTCTAGTAGTATCTATTAATATTACCCACTATTATCATGTATATATTCGGTCATCGGCTAAGGTTTTGTGCAGAATTCCTTTTCACGAAATCCGAGCTCGGAATATAAGACTAGCTAGTTTTATATTGTGAGTTATAATCCTACCCAAACGTATGTTTACATATATATCTTTCTATGTACTGTACATTGGATGATGTGGACCCGCTTACAACTAGCGTTTTAGACTCGACAGAGTTACTCTCACATCATTTCTTGTACGTGGAGGGAGGATTCACGACCCGTAACTCTACACAACACCGTGAGTATATGATTGCACATAGGACGAAACCGGTTCGCCCTAAGTAAATAGTAGACCTTGGAGGAGTAGGAATTTGGGGGTATCTGGGCTCGGATGACGACCTGAAGGCAGTGCATGATGGCATAAGGAAGGACGGTTAGGACGCGATAACTTAGGTATCAATTAACCGATCCGCGCCAGAAGATTGTGCGAATTTCTAGTAAGAATCTGATCACCTGGTTTACTTGTAGGAGGATAGGAGCCAAATTTTCGGCAGACAAAGGGTATTCTGAGTTCGTCTAATGTGCAATCTATTAATTACATTAACCTACTAAACCCATCTTTATATGTACCTTATAGCAGCTGAATCGGATTGGAGAGATGACAAGCAGATACAAAACAATCATAATCAAATTTACTAACAATTAACCATTTGAGTCATTCTTAATTTTCTGTTCAATTAAACATGCGTAATTCGATTAGTACAGGTTATTTACGAGTTCGTTAGGATGTAGGAAAACATAATAAGCGACGGAGGAAAGTTAGCTCATTTAGAGAAAGTATTTAAAGTTAGATTTGCAAGAGAGAGACCAATACAGTTTGAAACTCAACGCTCTGTCTAGAATCAAGAAGTTACCACAAAAATGAAAGTAATTAAAGTCCCATATCATAAATCAAAAAAATTACACAACGTTTGATGGAGTTTAATTACAACATTAATACGAAAATATTTACGTTCAAGGTCGTAATTAACGTATTAATTAGTTAAGTATACATATCTCTAAAGGTATGTAGTACAAGGTAGCTTTAAGTAGCTTTCTGTAGTTATCAAAGAAAATAAGGGTCCAATTTTCATGAAGGCTTGTGTGACGTAGGGGAGGAATTTTCCATCCCTACTACACACATGCAAAGCCTTAAAATTTAAATATCGATCAGAGCCAAAAGAAAAGTTCAAGAAAACTTGAAGGGATGAAAGAATTCCAAAAATATTTAAAAAAAGATAAAAGGGAGTTAAAAGAGGAGAAGAAGGAGAATTATTACGACTGGTGCCAAGTGCCCAGGAGTAGAAAAATAAAAGAAATCAGCATCAGAAAAGAGAGAAATATCACAATAGATAGATAGATAGATAGATTTAAAAAAAATCAACTATATGTTCCTCTTATACAAAACGCCAATTTCATATGCAAGGACCTAATATTTATACATAGATAACATTTAGATTAGCTCCACACAGGAGGCCTTGAGGAAAATAATTCCCCTCAGGTTCCACGCCAACTCAGAATCAAATTCACTCAACACCTCTTTCAAAGTCATTAAAAGCTAGGAAAAAATAAAATTAAATAGCCCATAACCTAACCTAACGTAACCTTTTAAACCATTTTTTTAATATTTATTATCATTTTTAATGACTTTTCAAAGGAGGTGTTGAGTTTAGTTCATTCTGCGTTGTCTTGTAACCGAACGAGGTATCAATCGTATCAATCGTCCAGTTGAAAAGAGGGTACACTTTTCAACTGGACGATTGATACGAGTCTATAGACAAGTACTACCATTCACACATGGAGCCAAATAGTAAATACAAGCTAGTAGAGTGTGTAGAGTGTAGTGTGTAGCTAGTAGAGTGTGTTTGCTATTCGGAAAGCAATTTGACATGGCAAATGTGTAGGAATTTTATTTTGTTTTGTTTGCCGATCACGCAAATAAATTATTGATATACGCAAATCAATATTTTGTCAATTTTACTGTCCATGGCGATTACAGTACCATGCATGGCGATTGCTTGCCAAATATGCCAAACATACGATTTTTCTAAAATTGAAAATTTTGCGCTTTAAATTCGATGAAACGAAGAAGCGACAATAAAAAGAAACAAACACATACATCTATAGGATTTAGCCTGTGAGAAAACCAGATAGAATAATCGGTCTCCTCTTTGTGCGGTGCTTCGTAGGCTCCCCACTCTTGTCTACTTTAGTTTTCTGAAATTTTCACTTCTACCGCGTGTCAACTGCACACTTGTATATATATTTTTGTGAATACCTCACAAGAGTTGCAGCTGCTCCCGCCTGGAGCCAATGCAACTATGGCATCCCCAACGTAATTGGGGTTCGTCGTGAGGCTGAAAGTATTGGGGAGGGGAAGGAGATGGTGAATAGGAAGGTGGGGAAGAACCTGGCTTTTCATCAAACACGGCTGAAGCCATTTCAAGCAACATTTCAATTCTGAACAGTGGTTTTACACTAGGGCGATACTGATTGTATGTTCCACTCTGGGACGTGCCGCAAATATACTAATTTTTATTTTAAATAAATTAAATGTGAAGAACACAAACGTTTTTAATTATTATTTTCCCACGCCAGGATTCGATCCCACGACCTTCGGATTGTGATCCAAGAGCCTTATCCTTCGACCACGGAGGCCGTTACGAATACGAATTGCCAAGTAAAGTACCACCATTACAGATCTTAGGGGCATAAATATTTAAAATACTAGGAGAATTGTATTTGTCACGTTTTCCCGTTGTTAATTAAAGTGAATAATTTTGGCAAGTTTCACGAAAACTTAACTCGTTTAAAACTGAAATTAATATAATTATTTATATCTGTCTCCGCACCGTTGGCCGTTCATATCAGTTATATAAATTATTAAACTCACACCTTTTGTGGAATCTTCTGAAATTATCGCGAACGTTAGATTTTCACAAAATAAATATTTTATACTCTTGTAACATCACATAAATAATAATTGACACACCCCCCTACTATTTTTTGAGACGTTCGTATAAAAAAATAGAGTGTTAACAATTGTTAACAATTCACGCACGGTAGATGTGAAACCTTCAGAAAACTAAAGTAGGTAAGAGTGGGGAGACTACGAAGCACATTTTTTATCAATGTGTAGGAAGATTTTTACCATATTTTTGTCGTCGAACTGTAGTGCACCTTTTCCTATGCCTTTGGTCATCTTATTAGTATTTATGTTTTCTTCTTCGGAGTCGCTGGATATCGCTTTCTTTTGTTTTTCTTTGCCTGTTTATTTGGGAGTGGTTTCAAGATTGGATATTAATTTATTTTTTTTGGAAACTGTAGGATTATAGCCTTGGTTCGCTAAATGTCTAGCCCGAGGTGTCCGGGTTCATGGGGTAAGGTTTGATTAGGTCTTGCCGGCGGATGCATTTGTCCAGCTACTGCGTGGTGGGCCGGATCGGGAGAGACTGGTTGAAGAAGATCATTTCTCTCCAGCCGTACTCAATTAAATTTAATCATTTTAAAAACTTTACAAATTTAACATTTCAAAGCATTTGTAAAAGAGAGAAATATTTAAGATTATATCAGCAGATTTAAACTAACAGCAAAAAAGCCCTTAAATATATCGATATTCTAAGTGACCCTTTTTAACAACAAGACAGTTCTTCCGACAGTCATTGGCAAGTTAGTTCTGCAACTCTTTTGATTTATCGCCTTGCACCGTAGTGAGACGGATGGATTCATACGTCCATCACTTTTGCACTGATTGACCCCGGATTCCTACCTTCCTGTCATAACTGTTGCCTTCCCAGATCCTCCTCTTCTTACTTCCCCTAAAAAACTCTTTACATAGCATCTGTCAATAACTTCATTATATCGGGGTTGTGGACTTTTTTATTTTGTAAAACACCTTTTAATATGGAGTCGTTTTTATTTACAATCACTTTGACTTTACAACAATGAAATCAACACTTTATAAATAATTTTGGCCCGGACCCCGCCTGGGGAAAATAAGGGATCTGTACTCTAGGTATCGATTAATGCGAAAGAGAAAAATATTTTTAACAACACCCTTTTCATACTATTAAAAAATATAAAATACCCGTCTTCAGGCTTACGACAACAGACAATAATAATAAAGATGGCGGTCGGCACCTACTGAGTCACGTGGCCTATTCTAGTTAGTTAGTAACACTAGCTTCAATAAAAATCACCCAGATGTCTCAAGTATTCATTATTTCTTAATAACCTGATCAAGATTAAATCAATGATTATCTACAGCAATCATCCCATAGATGTCACTATTCTTAACAGCATCCCCAAAGATGACATAGGCTCGGAGGGATTTTTTTTCACAAGGCCTTCTGTGTAGAACTAATGTAAAAAAACCAAACAAAATATTTTCCTCATGATACCTACGATACTTCCCTGTTATTTTGGCAAAATGCTTTCACGCGTTCAAGCGGAAAGTCAAAATTATGCTGTCAGCCTTTATTTTAAGCACGTGACGGACCCTACTTGTACCAGCTCATTTGAACCTAGCCATGAGGAAATCGGGAAATGGGACGAAGAATTTGTTCAGTTTATCTATACCTATTTTTTGTGTATTTCGTGTTAATCTTGTAAACTCATGTCCAACATTTTCGTCACTTATTTGAACGAGAATTGGACATTGTTCCTTTCCTTCTCACCTTTTTATAATTCAGTACTTGGCTCTCCTGATTGTAATTTCTGTTGTCTAAAAATGAGAACTTTAGATCACATATTTTTTGTTGTACCTCTCTAAACATATAATATACTCTCTTCCATCAAACCTTTTCTAAAATTGCCTCCACCCCATTCAACATCTCATCTCTTCTAAGTCTGAACTAGACTCCAATATTCCACATAATTTTGATATTAATTTGGCCATTTTTATAAAATTCATATAATAAATTCACCTTCTTTCTCTCCGTAATTTGAAATGATGGCCTAGCTAGAACACTATTGAAGTGCTGCTATAGAAAGTGCCGCTATTGAAAGCCTGTAAAATTTGAAAACAGCCATTCATATTCAATTGTGAAAAATAGAGCAGTCATTGTGGAAAATATAATTTTATAAGAAGAAAATCAGTGGTGGTTCATGGGTTTGAAATTGATCTGAGTTTGAGAAGAGATATTATTATCAAAGCATTGACTCTGTACAAAAAGATAAATTTTTTTTACGTGAACTCCACACAAGAAGCCCTGAGGTAAATAATTTTCTCGGTACCTATACCCGCTTTCCAAATTGAGCATTGAACCCTTTGAACCACAGGAGACCATATTTGTCCCAGCACACATGGGTCTCATATAAGTCGTCATGTCTCCCTTACTGTCATGGTGAGAAATATGATATTAATGGTGTTGGAAAGAGAAAACTCTACGCTTTATATTCAAATGTAGAAATGAACCATAGATTTTTTTTTTGATGTGCACCTCTATAAAACCGAACTTATGGATCCCAATTTGAAAAAAAATTATGATTTTTTTTATTAAATATTTTTTAATGAAATGATAATAAAGTGAGGTAATATAATTATAATACATTTTTCTAAAAAAAAGTGTATGTGTTTTTATTTAGCTGGAAAAAACTTTTTAAAACTTTTTTAGTATGTATTAAAAATTTTAACTAACTAATTAACCATCACGCCGTTTCCCCGCAGGGGTAGGCAGAGAGGACGGACCGCCAAACAACTCGATCTTGGCACACACTCCTTGCCTCGTTCACATTCATACATTGTCTCATACATGCTCTTCTATTACTCCGACTCTTCACAAGGCCTGACTCAAGCATCTGATTCACTTGGTCGTGCCATGTCTTCCTCGGGCGTCCCCGATTTCTTCTTCCATTCACATTTGCGTCATATATTCTCCTTACACTCCTTTCCTCGTTCATTCGCTCTACACGCCAAAACCATCTGAGCGTCCCTTTCTTAATCTTACTCATTACGATAACATCAGTCTTGCATTCTTCGCGGATCTCCACATTTCTCACACGATCGTACATGATCTTACCACACATACGCCTCAGGGATCTCATTTCTACAGCATTCAGTCTACTTTCATCCTTCCTCTGCCAGTTCCATGCTTCACTGCCATACATCAGGGTAGGTACCAGCACTCCATTATGGACGGCTAACTTCGCTTCTTTGGACAGTTTTTTGTTGGTGCCAATGGCGTTCAGTCCTCCATAAATAGAGTTACCTGCATTTATCTTCTTTCGATATCTCTGTCAGCCCTTCCATCTCTTGTTAACACACTTCCCAAGTGCACAAACTCATCCACCTGCTCCAAATACTCATCATTCACAACTATGTTGCACATTGTTTTCATACTATCTCTTTCAAACACCATGACTTAAGACTTACTTTCATTCATCATTAATTCATTCTTCATACATACTTCGTTCATCCTAGACACGAGAGACTGTACATAGATCTTCAACACTGTTAGAAATCAGAACCGCATCATCAGCATACAACAGGCAACATACTTCCAAATTACTCAATTTCGCGCCCAATCTCATCTCTTTCAATTCTTGCATACAACTATCCATGTACAGATTGAATAACCACGGTGATATTACGCAGCCTTGTTTAACGCCTTTTGTGATGTCAAACCATCCCGTAAAATCGCCGTTCACCCTAATACATGCAGCGCTTCCCCCATACAGAGACGCAATTGCCTGTACGAGATTCGTACGCACTCCATACTTGGACAACACCTTCCATAACTATTCCTGTCAACTCGGTCGTATGCTTTTTGTAGATTGAGAAGATCTGGTCCATGCACCCCCTTCCACTCATAAAAACTCCTTGCTATATAATTATGTTTGTATCTAATAATAACATTTTATTGCATATTTTATCATCTTTCAACAACAATTTTTAATTTTCGGATATGTTCAGAATTTTTCCATTCATTTGGATTTTATTTCGAAGCCTAAATATTTTTACCTTCTGACAAAATACCCCCGATTTTTTAAGGGAAACAAAATATATGATCGGAGTTCCTAATCATAATTTTATTCCAACATCATAAAAATAATGACCAAAACAATACAATCGACCTAACTTTCTTTAATCTACGCTAAAAAACCTAAACGAGGCCCAATGGACAAGTAAAGCCTTTTTTTATTTTATCCTTTCAGTAGGTTCCCAAGTTATCAATCACTCTGATCTCCAAGTTAGTATCATTGAAGGGGGACTCGGGGACGAACATAACCTTAGAAAAAGGTTCATAAAAATACTGAACGCGTCATCTTTTACGGTGCCATCATATTACTTATGATTTTATATCATTTCTTTTATTGAATTCTTTATTATATCGTTATCTTTATTGTAACAATAACGGGATGAAGTATGAAATTTAATGATATAAGCTCAACGTTGAAGTTAATATTGGACGGGCCACTCAATTTGGAACTAATCAAAGAAAACTATGTTAGTTTACTAGATTTTATACATAATATCTTAACGCAAGCGCTCGGGTATATTTGTCGGAAGGTCAAAACATTTCCGCTTTCCAATATAATACAAATAATTGGACCATTTCCGAACGCATCCAAAAACCAAAAACTGTTTTTGAAAGGTGATAAAATACGCTTTTATATTTTATAAATTGAAATAAACATATTTTTTTTTAATATACATTTTTTTACGCAAACATGAAAAAGTCTTAAAAATGACTCAACTAACGTTGTTTTTAACTAAAATTACTAATAACGAAAAAAAATACACATACTTTATTAGATAAATGTATTATAAACGTTATCATCAACTAACTTTTTTAATAGTTCATTAAAAATTCCAACAGTTTCATAATTTTTTTTTCGAATCGCGGTCGGAAACTTTAGTTTCACGAAGGAGTACATTATTTTGTGGTAAAATTTTAGATTTAATATAAAGCGTAGTATTTTATCTTTCGTACACCGTTTAGATTATATTTCTAACCATGAGAGAAAGGGAGACACAACAATTTCTAAGGGACCTTGTTGTTTCGAAAAGTGAACAAATTAGGAGAAATTAAAGTAAAATTATAAATATACAACCACGGAGTAAGTTTTGCACTATACGTATACAGGATGTATAGGCACGTAGATATCCGAAAGACATTCCAGCGATTCCTCCTGAGGTTATCTATATAATTATGAAGAATGAAGAAAGAATGTACGTATTTAAAAAGAAATGTTATGCTTACTGTAAAAATATTTAAATTTATAAAATGAAATGTTACATTGTGCTTATTAGTTTATATTCATGTAGTATAAACTAACTCAATAATTAATAAAAAGAAATAAAAAAAATATGTATAAAAATGAATGTTTCTTTGTTTGTCCCTTATGCGTTCCTTAATGATTCATCCAATTGCGATGAACTTTGGGGATTTGATGTGCGCCTGACCGGGATGTTTCTATATGCATATAATAGTGAACTCTAGCCTTATGAATTTTTTATAAAAAAATCGTAATAAGTGGCGCGCAAGTTGTTTGAAAAGTGAGTGTATTTCATATTATTTAGTTGCAGGGGGGAAGGAGGGTGGGGGAGGGGAATCCGTGAGTGGCGTAAGGGGTATGAAGGAGGAGGGGTGACAAAAGGGTGGGGGGAGGGGAAGGTGAAAGGGGAACGGGGACGAATGGGAAAGGCTACGTAGAGAGAAACTATTCCTTTATTTATGAGGCATTGCAACGCTTGCCGGGAACTCGCTAATTTTGCATAAAAATGTAAACGTCAAGTGACTTTTATTTTTAAATAAAAACATCATCAAATGTTCTATCTCCTGTAGCCGTTGATAATATTACCGGAGCATTTTCGGCCAAATTTTGACCAATTTGCAAACGCCCAGGAGCGCTCGCTGGCCAAAATGTGGCCAAATTTAACAGCTGTTTTAAAACATTTTTTTGAATTATTTTTTAAAAATTACCCGTACTGGGATCCTTGATAAATCACAAGGCTGACTAGTAGTTTCATAAACTAAAAATCTCTTTTTGATTATTCATTAATTAAACATTCCGCGAACCTTTATAATTGAAATAGTTGTTCTTACAAATCATTGATAATGTGTTCACTTATTGAAAAATACCCTACTAAAGATTTATGTAGAAGGACACTGACTCTACAATAATCCTGTATATGCAGTTCAAGCATCTAAAATATTAATACTATAAATGAATTAGCGAAGTCCAAATAATGAAATTGCGTGATGTAATTCGTGTGCAATCATCATGTCACAAATCCATCGGGTTTCGACAGTAATCTACGAATAATTAGCAGGAACGGATCCAATTGGTAGCATTTGCATAACAGACTTAGGTTAGAAAACAAAACTCGAAATACAATTCTCAACTAGAGCAGAAATCGGTTTTAAGGTTATTAGTTTCAGCTGGCTACATTATTACGACTGAATACCTATTAAAAACCTACAAGTTTGAAACCAAAGAACTTCTACAGACTATGTTATTAACCACTCATGTATTTTGCCATTGTGCAAATTCTTAAACGAACTGTCAGATTTATAAAAACCTTGTGTTATTTCCGCTTCGCAATTAAAGCTCTATAAATTAAATATTTCTGAACGTAGCCGAATACAAAAAACTGTTTTCGAAAAGCTATAAAATAGACTCCCAAATCGTATTATTACAAATAAATATAAATATTCGCAAATATTAAAATTAAGAATTGCAAACACTAAAAAAATTGTAAGAATGACTAACATGATGTTTTTATGTGAAAACGGTACTAAAATCACGGATTACGTTAAAAAAACACCTTTTCTATCGTACAAATGTATAATGAACAATTTCGTTATCTAACTTTTTACCATTTCATAAAAGAATATTTAATAAAAAAATAACAATATCTAACGGCGCGTAAGCGATTTGATGGGTGAAAAGTGTTTCTACAAAATGAGTATTTTTTATGTATTTCTACGTACAACTTTGAATAAAGATGTGAAGCTTGATTCAATTTGGATCTTCTACTTTTTGTTTTAGGGTTGTCACTAGAACAATAACGGAGTTATAATGATTTCTGTGGGAATACACGCGTTAGCTTGAAAATAAGCTTATTGTACTTGACTGCTATTTTTATATTGTCTTATAAACAAACTTAGGGGTCGGAGTGGTTAAAGCCCTGAATTTAATGTCACTGGCACAATTATATACAAAAGGGTAGTAGATCCGCTGACAGTTTGCCCTTCGAAATGACATTTACCATATAATTATAATTTTTTTGCATTATTTACCAATTTCAAATGTAAAATCGACTTTCAACATACCCTTAATAATATGTTGGTATGAATATCAAAAGAATTTGTACACAGTGTCGATTTTTTGTACTTATGCGCTGGCAAACACAGTATTTTTTTATTTTTTTTTACATGAGCTCCACCCAGGAGGCCCCGAGGAAAATAATTTGGGGATGCTGTGTGGAGTGTTTTTTTAGGGAAGGGAAGGAGAGGAGAGTTCTGAAAAGGAAAAGGGTTTAAGGGATGGGTAGGAATCTGGGGTTCAGTGTATCCTAGTCATCGGCCTCCAAGACCTAGACAAACCTCACCCCATGAACCCGGGCACGCCTGTTAAATCACCAAACGTAGCGAAGCACTTGGGGTGACCTATGGCAGAGGTGTTAGTTATCCAATAGAGTCCAGGGCGGCGATACCCATTCCCGCCTCCCAAACTGGGTATATAGAGAAGCAGATTTTTCCTTGATGCATTTAAATGAAAATATGTTTTATACCTTTGTTATTCGGTGGTACATATTCTCTGCTCTGCACATCCCTTCGGGGTTATATTTTGTGTAATTAGGTGTACAGTATTTTCCCTAAACCGATTGCACATTGTATATAAATATGACGGGGGGAAAATTGTCGGCGGTTAAACTGTCATGGAACCTTACAAAAATATTTTAATAGGCCACTTGCATCACATTTTTTAAATTTTTTTCCGGTTAAGGCAAATATTCTAAGACATTCTGTATTTTTTTTTTTTAATCGTATTTTTGAAACCGTTGGGATTTTTTGAAAATTTCAATCCGAAAAATCAGACCATTTTTTATAAACCGGAAAGACGGGACATAATTTTATAGGTGTGAAAAAACGATAATTACATAGCCGAAAATCATTTAAAAAAAAAAAGAACGTTTTCCACACGAATGGCACAGGAGAATAACGAGGCATACCAAAAATATTACATCTCATAAATATTTTTTTCCTTGATCCATCTTATTGATCATAAATCATTTTAATGTACAGCGTCTATATTATTAAATTCAATGTAATATACTTGAACTTGTAAATTGTAATAATAATAAGAATATTGTAAAATTTTATTTTGTTAAAATCAGCACCGTAATCATTCTACGTCTTAAACATGTACCGACATCCTCTTCACGTTCTGAAGAGAACCCCGTACCCATTAATTGTACGGGGTTCTCTTCAGAACATCTGTCAAAAATCAAACCAAATGATAAGTTCGCAGAGAACAAACAATAAATCTAGTGAACGAATTAAAAAATTCGCCTGAAATCAAAGTGATGCCATATAAAAAAATAAATCAGTGTGGAATTTTATAAAATTAATAGGAACATTTTCGGCGACGGGACATTTTCATGTAGTGACGTCACGAGCCCAAATAATGGATTTATTTATTTAATAATAAAAAAACTGTAATTGTCTAAAAAATTTTAATAACATTTTCGTAATCTTAGTAAAAAACTCTATCCACACGATTTTTTCCAAGTCGTTATGAAGTCCATGCAAGTGGCCTATTAAGCATTCAAAAACCAGGATAACTTAAACAGATAAACTCGGAACGATTGACAAGATCAACAATACATTGCATCAACCTACAACTAAAACTACTTTTGGACAATGAAATATGCAACATCTATATATATATATATATATATACATATATCTCGTTGTCACGGTATTTGTGGTCACACTCCCCCGAAACGGCTCCACCGATTTTTATGATTTTTTTATGTATGTAATGGTAGGTAATAGAATAGGTCGTAAAGTATATTTCATACCGCTAGGTGTGTGTCCCTATCAAGGTCCCTATTCAGAAAATTTTGTCTGTTTTTTGACAATTTATTTTTTGTTTTTTTTTTTATTTGGCATCAAAAAATACCTATTACTCCAAATTTTGACCCTACTACCCCCACCCTCCAATTTTTTAATGAACAAATTTAACTGTCGTTCGTATTTCAAACAGAACGAAATTATTTATGTTGTTGAATGACAGATGATAGCGAAATTATTGATTTTCTTTATTTCATTTTCCTACTTTAGGATAATTTTTTTTTTGCTTTTTTTCAATTTACATTTAACTTTTAAGAGATCAGGCAATGAATATGTCCGTTACATTAATGAAATACATTGAATTGAGAAAATGAATGGTTGGTGTTTTTTTTTTATCGGCGGTCATCGTCTACAGCGCTCCATTCCTCTTTCTGTCATAAATCCCATCCCTACATACTTACAATACATTCATTATTTTTTTATTTAACAACCAAAATATTCACTAGAAATAATTTATATTGCAGAACAACGTTTGTCGGGTCACCTAGTTTCTCTATAAAATTATTTAGTATCCTCCCTCTTCCAATTAAAAACCGTTAAAAAAATAACCGATTTCAAAATAAGTATTAAGATAAGGATTGTGGATACGGGAAAGAAGAATTTGTATTCAATTTTGCAACCTAACAAAGGTTAAAGCTTGTTTTATGTTTTCCTCTAGATATTCCTTCATAATTTTCCTCTCGTAATATTTTAACATAGGTACTCGTACTTACTTATAGTTCACACATGTACAATGAGACTTTAGATCGGGGTACCCCAGTAATGACACATTCTTTTCTAACAAATTATAAAAAAATTGAAAACTAAAATATGATTTGAGAATTTCGCGGCCAAAATTATTATCGTGA
This sequence comes from Limnephilus marmoratus, assembly GCA_917880885.1. NCBI lineage: Eukaryota > Metazoa > Arthropoda > Insecta > Trichoptera > Limnephilidae > Limnephilus > Limnephilus marmoratus. The sequence continues at coordinate 16,666,094 of OU862921.1, read as the reverse complement.
TTTATTTGGGTTATTGTGCCGTGTTGCGCTACCTCCTTATTTAGCCAACATTTTGGACAGCATTACAGTGTTCATCGTTTGTGTAATCGAGATTACACATCTGCCCAGAGGTAGTTAGTTCAAATCCCGGCGTGCGCAATTTTAATTGATTGATTGTTATTTTTTTTACATTAGTTCCACAGAGGAGGCCCCGAGGAAAACAATTTCCCTATGTCATTTTAGGAAATGCTGTGTGGAGGATTGTTTTAAGGAAAGGGAGGAGAGGAAGTTTTGGGAAGAAAATAGGTATAAGGGGTGAGTAGGAATCTGGGGCTTAGTGTGTCCAGGAGTGACGGACATATGAATCCATCCCTCCAACTGCGGCGCAAGGCAATTGGTCGAGAGATACTGGCTGGAGGATAAAAGATCTCCCACAACCAGTCTCTCTTAATCCTTAAAGCTGGTGGGCAGACGTATCGGCCACCCAGACCTGGACAAACCTGAACCTGGGCACCCCTGCTAAGTCACCAAACGTAGCGAACCACTTGGGGTGACCTATGGCATTGTGTTTTCACAATTAAATAATTTGAAATAATGTATGGAAAATTCTTTGAATATCGCCCTGGTGTATTTCCCTGGCCCATTCAGAATTGAAACGTTGCTTTAAATGGCTTTAACCGTGTTTGGTGACTAGATTCCTCCTCCCCATCACCTTCCCTTCCGTAATTCTCTTCAGCCTCACACCATTCTCCATTCAGGGATACCATAGCATAACTGGCTCCAGGCGGTTGGGAGCAGTTGGGACCCTTTTGCGGTATTTCATCAGGTCTTTCTTTCTCATAATGCTGTTTATAATATTATTTATTATATAATTCAGATCTTGGCCCTTTGTAATAAAAAGGTTCCATCTATCGCAGTAATGTCAAGCGATAATGGGATATATAGTAAGATACTTTAGAGTACATTATCGCATGACGTTACCGCGAAAGATGGAACCTTGTAATTATTTCAAAGGGTCAAACTATAATTCTTTTGATGGCAGAATTTGATAAGCGAATGTAAATAATAATTTGTTTTGATCAAACAAAAACATAGAAAGAATCGTACTTACATAAAATTTCAACATAAATCTTTCATTACAAAGTTATCAAATTATGATATATTTTTTTGTATAATCAAGTATTCAAAAATTCAAAACAAGAAAAACAATCTTGTAAAGTACATATCAATCTCAAAGACCGACTTTAAAGTTTTTTTGGTAACGAACTTCAACCTGAAATTGTTAAGCGAATTCGCGAGGTATTTTCTCGTTTAAAAAACACTGAATGTGAAAATAATTGTATATTTGTATGCTTAATAACACGTGGAATGATGAATGTGAACGAAAAAGGGGTAAAAATACACTTTTATTTTACTTTACGGCGGAATTTTCTCGTATGTTGGCTGAGTAATAACTTTTTTAAGTGAACATGAATCGTATCGTGATTTTGAAAAAACAGTATATTTTATTTGAATTTTAAATTAAAATATCTGTCTTTTTTTCAATCAACGAGTTTATTATGTACATATGCACATATTTTTGCGAATGTACGTATTTTTGTACTAAAGAAGTGTTTAATTAGATTGGGGGATCCACTCAAAAGATGGCTACCCAAATTTAGGTAAAGGTGATTTTTAAGGATTTGGCTTTGTCGTCATCAACTAAAATTATACACTTATTTTATTTTTAGTGTAAATGACAGTTTTTCATCATTTTTCCGTTTTTAGACGACTTTAGTGCTAGATTGCAGTTAATAACCATTTTGACGTTTTTAACCCTAAATTGATGTTTTTGAGCAGTTTTAGGTTTTTTGACGATTTTAGCGCTAGATGGTTATTTCACTAACCTTGAGTTCCTAACCACCCCTCATACCTTTTTCCTTCCCAGAACTTCCTCTCCTTCTTAAAAATACACTCCACACAGCATCCCGAGAGACGACGTAGGTCTTGAGGGAAATTATTAAACTGAAAACGTCTTTCACACCATTGTAAAAGAGACAACTACATTCATCCATAGGATTTAGCCTGCGAGAGAATGAGATAGAATAATCAGTCTCCTATTTGTGCGGTGCCTCGTAGCTTCCCTACTATTGTTTTCTTTGGTTTACTGAAGGTTTCACTTCTACTGTGTGAACTGGACACTTTTAATTGTTTTTTCTTAGGGTCTACTGTTTGGAGATAATAAAGAAAAATTAAATGATTGATAGAAATTAAGTAGAGAGTATGATTGTTTTACAATAACACCGAGCAAAGCTGTGAAATTGTCGCCTTAGTTCTTAATTATCCAAACGATAATTTTGGTTTTGGTTCAATCTTCACTTTAAAATCAAAAATCACTTAACTAAGAAATATTTAAAGTAATGAAATCCTTTACGGAAATAGCTTTATCTTAAACATCTCTCATAATGTTTCATGGATATAATCAAAGAAAACCTTCTGAAAAATGTTCTAATGGTCGTTTGGACAATTCAGAACTATGGCGACGAATATGTAAAAAAGGTAGGAAGGTGGCCTTAGACTTGAAACATTTCAAATATCTTGAAAATGATTTTTAAAACATCTCAAATCATATCATTTCGTAAGTGTTGCGCGAGTATTCACGCTTCGACGGTTTTTTAGAAGGAGAGAGTAAAACCTTCCTTACAAAAACGAGCCAACAAAAAATGATTCGCATAAAGCAGTGATTCCCAACTTGGGCAGTATCGCACACCAGTCGGCGATTGAAATAGCTTGCAGGGCGATCAAGAGATAGGCAAAAGACACACCTTTTCACTAAATTTATTATAAACACTGTTGATTGCAGACAATTCAGCATATTTTTGTTGTATTTTACTTTCATGAAATTTAAAGAATTCCGTTCTATAACAATACAAAATATTTCATGACAAACATTTTCTTTACAATCTGATCCTCCGAACCAAAGATATTGAAATATAAGTAGATGTGCTATCTGCTGTTTTTACTATGTGGGTCTGCGCTTCCGCGTGTCGCCGATATTGTTTACCAATTAACAAATAAACTAAAAGAACAAATAATTAACGAATAAACCAAACGAACGTTAAACTAAATGAACGAATTCTTTCCTTATTCAAAATATATTGTTAACCAATATTAATGCACATTTTCAAAAAATCAACGAAATAAACAAATTCTTTTTGTATGAAAACTACGCTAATTAGCGCGTAGTCCGGCGACAGTTGCGCGGACACCATAGCATATCTATTTTGTATTTGAATATCTTTGCTCCGAACTATACGAATCTATCTCATTTATTTATTTATTATATTTTTATGTGTATACCGCACATAACCCAACTTCTTTTGTATTTCCAATTGGGATATGTTGTGAGGCTGAAGGTAGTGGAGATTGGGAAGGAGATAATGTAGATAATGGTGGAGAAGTATATGGCTATTCAAATATGGTCACCGAACACGGTTAAAGCCATTTCAAGCAACGTTTCAATTTTGAATGGAGTCTTACACAAGGCGATGCTGAGAGTTTCTTTCACTCCCAAAATATACTTTACATTATTTTTTAATGAATAAATTGAGAAATATCACAAATTAACAAATAAAATTTGGTTTCGCATGCCAGAATTTTAACGCTCGACCTCCGGCTTGCTAGTTGAGTTGATTATTTATTGGTTTGTCCTCAGGCCTAAAGCGGGGGCGCTGAAAAAAATTCTTGAAAAGTGAGCCGTGCTCCAAAAAGATGTGGAACCTCTGGCACAGATGATCCAACGCATTATGTTTTTGCGCATAAGTAAGGCAAATAATATCCGAGCTTGGACTTTTCTGGAAATATGCAATTAATTTTAAATCGTCTCCAAAAAACTTCCATAGTACTGTGAAGAGTTTTAAAAGCTTTTCCTGTGAAATTGTGATTTGACATTTTCACCTTTTCTACAACAACACACCGAAAAGTTTTTTCGGTCTGTTATGTTCGTGAATGGCGGCTGTATAAAGGCCGTTCTCAATAACACCAGTAAAGCATTTTGAAATGATTTTTTTAAACATTTTTCATGTCACATTCTCAATTAATCTTCAATAAAATCAATCATTTTATCGGATATTATATTTTGAATATTTATTGACAAGTTATTTTCATCTTATCTCCAAGAATAATAAATAAGAATGGTTCTTTAAGGTTCAGACATTTTGAATGATGCGTTAAGTTAATTTTTCAGTTGATTCAATACGCAGGCTGTCACGGTATCGACGTGATAAAACATTTTTCTTTTTCAAAGTACGATGGTGAGACCGGAAATTCTAAAGGCTTTCACGGATTACGAAACATCTTTTCCACTTCCTCTGGGCTAACTTTTTTCAGTCTGAAATCCTGAATTCGGGAAGTGTAATAAAAATATGTATTCCTTTGCCTATACTCCAAAATTGTCACGATATTTGAGGTCTCGAAATTATTAGCTATACATATATTTCTGAAATGTTATATCTACAATACACACCTACGCATGAATGTAAATAAAGGGTAAATTATGTTTTTTTACAAAACGTAGCTCTATAAAAGTTTTTTTTTATTTGAATAATATACAAGAACTAGCTGGTACCCGGCATGCGTTGCTATGCCATTTAATAAAGAAATTGTTTCTCCCTGCGTGTCCTTTCCCATTCGTCCCGTTCCCCTTCCCCCGGGGCCCCTTCCGCTCTCGCGTTCCCACTCCACCTCCTCCTCCTTCCCTCTCCCCACTCCACTACCCCCCCCCCCCTCCCAGGTTCCCCTCCCCCCACCCTGGTTCCCCTTCCCCCCTCCCGTGAACTCCCTACCCGAGTTCCCCTCCCCCCACCCGCGTTCTATATGATTCAGTCCCGATACATTTAGTTTTCAAACAGTTTGCGTGCCACCTATTGCAATTTTTTTATACAAATTTCATAATGCCAGAGCTCACCAGTAGTTTTATATAAACATTTTCCTGACAATAACGAACACAAAAAAAAAGAATTATCCAATTTGGTGTAGTTGTTCGTAAGTTATGCGCGTACACACATTTCGGCGATTCTTTTTTATTTATATAGATTCCAGTTGCCCAAACCAAGTAGGACTATGGCTTTCCCTATCAGGGTATATTTTGTCAGTCTGAAGGTAATGGGGAAGGGAAGGACTTGAGAATAAGGAAGGAGGTTGGAAAGTATCCAACTTTTTAAATGTTATCACCGAATACTGCTGATTCCCTTAAACGTTTCATATCAGATTGGTGTTATTTTACCAGGGTGATATTGAGGGTATCTATCACTCTGAACATAACACATATTAAAATGCTTTTTTAATTTATACAAAAAGTGTTTTTAATTCAAACTCAATTGAAAATCTGGAGACAGAAAGATCATAAAATGGTAATGGCACCTCTGGGGCTAGAACCCAGGACCTTCTGCTTTCATGGCAACAGAATTCAGACTGTTACAGGCTGTTGCCATGTAAGCAGAAGGTCCTGGGTTCGAGTCCCAGAGGTACCAGCCAATATTTTGTTATGATTTTTCTGTTTCCAAATTTTGATTGAGTTTCTCTAATATTGTCTTCATTTAATTAAATTTAACAGTTTGAGGCGATACTCTTAAAGTTAAAAATAAAAATAAAGATATATTTATCTTTCTAAGTCAACAAACATCATCTATACTGTGCGATCAAAAAAGTGCGGGGAAGTTGTTGCAATCATAATTACAACTTTTTTTATGTGAATGCCTCACAAGAGTCCCAGCTCCCATCAGGAGCCAGTGAGACTATTTTTATTTTTTTTAATGTCATATATATATATATTATCGAGGCTTCTGACTCACACAACGTTGTTATTTGCCTCATCTCTAATGTTCTTTAAAAGGGAATTAGTCCTTTTTGTGATCATTTTGTATAAAAAATTAACTTTCAAATATTTTCCGGTTTACATGATCTAATAAATTTCATTATTCTTGATATGGCATGAAACTCGGTTGAGGCTATTAAATTCTGAACTTCCGATGAGTTCGAGGTCATTAGTATTGTCACTCTCTGTCGTTCATATTTGATGCACTTCGATAATGTGTGCTCGACATCTTCAATTTGTTGACATATCGAGCACATTGGAGAATCAGAGAGGCCTATCAAACATAATATTCTTCCCATTAGTGCATGTCCGGATCTTAATCTAAAAATGATTCTCATTTCCGATCTTTTCAGATTAACCTCAGTGAACTCAGTGTCTTTTAAACGATTCGTTTTGGAGTTTTCTGTACCATATTCCCTTATTAGTGTTTATATTTTATTTATTTACGTTTCAAAATGATTATTCCACATATTATTAGATATGGAATTTATTTTTCGGCAGTAATTTTCAGCGTCTGGCGTCCAGTCGTAGATGATTCCATTCCATTGTGAATGCCAGTGAGACTATGATATCCCCAATTCGGTATGTTGTGAGGCTGAAGGTAGCGAGGAGGGGAAGGAGATAGGGAAAAGGAAAGTGGAGAAGTATGAGGCTATTCAGATCTGGTCACCAAAGACAGCTAAAGCCATTTCAAGCAACGTTTCAATTCTGAATGCCGGTCCTACACCAGGGCGATACTGAGAGCAGGTATCTTGCACTCTGGAATGGGACGCAAATAAAATGTATTATTTTTAATGAATTAATTGTGAAATAACACAAATTAAACAAAATAAAATTTATTTGTCCACGCCGGGATTCGTAACCGCGACCTTCGGATTGCGAGTCAAGAGCCTTACCCCTAGACCACGCCGGCCGTCATAATATTGTGGTTCGGTTTTTTACAGATTTAACGTTACCTATTTCGATTTCTGTGTTGTCAGAATGTATAAACAATAAATGGATGATTAAAATAATTGAAAATAAGTTTTGTAAATGGATGATTAAAATAATGAATTAAAAAAATAAATTAAATTTATAAAAATAGTAAAGCAGATTTTTGTTTAACTTTCGATCGTTTGAAATGACAATAAATGTACATTTTTATTACTTTGTTCCTCTTTTTACCCTTCAAAAACAGTTTAAGCTTTTCTTTCATCTGATTCATCGCTGGGATATTCCGCTTGCGTAATTTTTGACAAATGGACCAAATATTTATTTGTATTTGATGAAATGAACAAATCGATACCAGGAATTCAGCTGTACTAGGTACATTGTTCATGGTCGACGCGGAAATATTAGAGGCAATTTTTTTAATCACAGAAAAAACTATTTCACTTTGTGTTCTCGAAAACCTTTGTGACAAAAACTTCTAACGAAAAACGCTTTTTCGAAATGTACGGTGGGCTATCGTAAGTTTTTTTTATCCTGACCCTATTGAATTTCCAGTGTTTTTCTTTGTTTCACAAAAGAAAGGATTGTATTTGTCCTCTTTTATTTCATTATTGGGAAGGAAACGAAGAAAAGTACATATATACATATACAAAGTATACATAGAAAGCATAGAACATATTCAAAACAAATTTATAAAATACCTTATCTTCAAACTCAACAATAACTTTGAATGCACATTTCAAACTTTGCAACAAAGGCGAGCAATAGCTGATTTGACATTTATACACAAAATTTTAAATAATAACATTGACTGTACCGATCTTCTTTCCCTAGTTAATTTTAATATACCATTAAGACGTACACGCCATACAGAACTATTCCACACGCTTAATTACAAGACAAATGCAGCGTCTAATTCGCCAATCAATCGTGCTCTAAATTCTTACATCGACATTTTCTCCGGTTCACTGCCCAAATTTTAAAAGAGCATCATATCATATTATAATTTGTTCGATGCGCATACATACGTACATACATACATACACACATACTCTCTCTCTCACACACACACACACACCTTCCCAATACATACATCACCCGGTAATTACTTAATACGCATACCATAAAAAGACACTACAATGAAACGCATAATATGTACCCACCATGATACACTTATTAATATTAATTTATTTTAACCAAATTATCTAATGTACTGTTTGCTTCTGTTAATAAATAAAATAAAAAATAAAAACTATTTTAAATTAATATCAATCCTTGATGACTTTCTTGACAATATTTTCATGATCGTAATTCAATTTTGGGTTATGTGCCGTGCTTCCTCCTTTAACATTTTTCAGAGGGTTACATTGTTCATCATCAGGTAAAAAACCACTGGAGCGATAGCCGAAACTTTTTTCTCGAATTGCTCGAAATTTTTTGGTGACTTGAATATTTTCCGCCCACCTTAAAGAAAACATACCTCCAAATTTTAATATGGAGACATACACACTGATTATAGTTCTATATAGCCAATGGATTCGCTTATCTTTTGTCGAATATTACATATTCGTAGGATTTATAAAAACAAATATTATCAAATCGTAAACATTTGAAACAGAAATATTCTCAGAATATTCTACCTATAAACTCTCGTGGGATGTTCAATTTTGCGTTCACATTAATTTTTTTTCTTTGAAGTTTCTTTTAAATGGTCTTCTTGATTATCACAATCTACAAAATTGTAACAAAACTGAATTTTTATAAGTTGGGAAGTGTTTAAGGTTCCCTTTGAATAATTTTTTGACAGAAACTATTGTCGAGAAATGGCGACACTTTAAAATGGATTATCATGTAATTTATTAGGTACTTACCAAAAATAACTGCAGCAACTCAAACAGATACATTAATTATCTTAAATCTACAATACCAATAAATTATTAACTCGATTTTTGGTTTATTTATTGAAAATACCGCATTGTAAATTATACACACGATAAAAAGCCGCATTTTACACTGAGGCATGTTTACAGTTGAACCTTTTAAAGATATCTACGTAATACGATTTTGTAAAATGAGATAATTCGTAAATAACTAGAGTACACTCCCATCTGTTGAATACGAGTATAAGTAGTATCTTCACCTACTAAAAAACGTCAAAATTGAACCGCGGGCGTGTTTGAAAATATTACAAAAACATGTAATACATATAATACGCCGCTTTTCATCAAACCTGGGTCGCGTGATCCCAAAAACTAAAACCTCATTCGCTCAACGACAATTCTGGTTCATCGCTCCTAAAATATATAATGCTTTGAGTACTGACATAAAGTCAAGTAATTCTAATTCTCTTTTTATAATACGTGTACAACATTGGATTTTCGAAAGTGGACGAGCGTACTTTAAAGAATTCCTGAGTTCTTAACACTACATTTTAATTATTAATTTTTGCATTTCAAAATTTTATTATTTTTCTTTAAAATGTTGTTATTTTTTTTCTCTTAATTTTTTCACTAAATTTTATATATTTTTAAATTTTATTTACTTATATGTTTTAATTTATATATTTGTATAGAACACTTGAGTTCTTAACATTTAATCTTTATTATTAATTTTTGTATTTCAAAATTTGAATTTTCATTTTTATTTCTACTTTTCTTTAGAATATGACCTTTTTTCTCTTTATTTTTTCTTTCTTTTACTTTTAAATATTTCATAATTTTTATTTAGTATATTTAATCATCTGTTTTAATAAAACAGTATTTGTATTAATTTAAATAAATATTAAATATACGACTACCATAACATGAGCCCAGTGTGGTAGACAAAAAAAAACAAATATCTGTAACTAATAAAAATTTATGAAAAAAAAAAAAAAAAAAAAAAAGTTAATGTATCTAGGGAGAATTTGCCAAAATTCAGCAGCAAAGCACTCTGTGGTATTTTAAATAGTACCGTATAAAGGATAATGATTGTGATACAATGAATAAAGATTGTGGTGAAATTTGAAGGTTTGTGTACACTTTGTGGACATGATTTAAATATTATTGCTCATTTCCTTGTATGCTCTTCCTCTCCCGAATTTTTTTTTAACCAAACAAGAATTTATATTTTTAAAGTAAAATCTTTAGCCCCGTTAGTGTGATTTGAAATTCGGATGAAAAGGAAATGACGCACTACGGTACCTGCGAAGCATCAAACTGCGCTCAAGGCTCCTATTGGTTGAGATATAAAACGGAAACGACGATTGTTCTGCGCTCATTTTACCGCTTTGTATTTTACGGGTCGTCGGAATATAATGCGGTAAATTCGCTCCTCGCCGCACGCGTCCCATAGCGCAGCGGTATAGTGTGTCGCAAATAAATCTCAGCGGCCAGAGAAATCCAGTGGACGGAGTTTAGTGGACGCAGAATCCTACAAAATCCCAAAAAAAAAACATTTTTATTTTTGTAAATCAATATCCAATCTCCAAACGTTGATATTTCTGATTTTAAGCAAACTATTTTTTTTGTTTTTAATTGACTTTCTACAAAATACATAAAATTTTTCTTATAAAAATTAGTGGGTGGCTTTGTTAGGGATTATTCCGGTTATTATCCTGATTTCCACCCACCTTTATCTCTACTAGGACCTGTGAACTCACAAGTTAAGTGCCTTGGCAGTTTTTCAAGTGACAGCAAAGATCACGTTCATTATTTTGACTTCCTTGATGCATATTTCGAGTTCCGTGAAAAACTGTAAAATTACAACTGGTGCTATTCGATGCAAAGCGTAATGTGGAAATTGGACAAGTGACAACATTATCTTTTTATCATTTTCCAACCTTCCAGAGAATTTCTAACATGCCTAGCCCATTTTTGGTATTAAAAATAGTTTATTTTTGCCTGCTTTAACTTTATAAAACCACACAGCTAGCAATAGCCACCACCCTGCTGGGTGTATAAAATAAAGTACCCTCGTACGATAGATGTCAACCTAATGTTTATACCTCGACCTCAACTTAAAAATGTTTTATCCATCTTTTGCAAATGACACCAAGTTATTCTGAAGCATAAAATGTAACCATCGCCATAAAGACATAAATATAAACTCAACTCACGTCAAATAACTAAATAGGTACCGGTAAAGAATCACATGAAGTCAACAATAAATGAAGCTGGTGTTTCACGATATATTTGAATAAGATTTGAGAGCGTGATAAAAGAAATATGAAAGAAGATGATCTCATTCTCCGGAAAATAATATAATAGTTCAACTTTGAATATTTGTATGAGATATAAACTAAGGAAGGTCGAGAAGAGGTCGAGGGGTTAAAACCAAATAAGATTTGATTAAAATCTCAGACGAATTAGCACTGAATCTTTGCGTTGAACAAGGTGTTAAATTCTTGATTAAATTTAATTTAAACTCCCGCTGCTGCAATCAAATATTTCTGGTTAAACCTTGTGTTTAATTTTTGTTTAAAAGGTGGTAGGGAATAATTAACAATTTGTATCTAATGATAAAAGATTGAAATCGGATAAGGTATTGTCTTTGTAAAAAGGTATATGACCGATATATGATAATAGGTTGTGATCTCTCGGAATTGCACCGAACCTTTAATGCGGATATCTGAAAACTTCGAATCGAATCGAGGAGAGGTCGCACATAATTATCATTGATTCCTTTCAGTTCAAGTATAAGGATTAACTCTGAATATGCTTAAAAGCCAGTCACTAAGATACCACTAAATCTATATATGTAAAAATGAATGTATGTTTTGCTTGATTGCTTATTTGTTTGTTTGTCTTTTATATAATATTGCTATATTAAGCATGAAAAATGTTTAAAACTTTCAAAATATCTTCTATCCACCCTGGCAAAGGTTTCTGGATTATCACAACCAAATGACAATACGTCTGAAAAGTTTTTTCACTCTTACGAAACTGTCAACTCTGAGAATGACATTTTGCAAACCTTCGATTGTTCTTAATCAAAATTCAATTTTCGAATAAACTTTATAAATTAATTAATTTAATTGAAAAAATCACCAATGATAACTCGGTCAAATCGAATGCTTTTTAATATATAAAAATTAATGTTTCTTTGTTTTCCTTTATGAGTTCCTAAACTTTTCATCCGATTGCGATGAAACTTTGGTGATTTGAAGAGGGCTTACCCGCGATAGTTTCTATGCATAATAGTGAGCTCTGGCGTTATGAAATTATTTCTTATACTATTCATGCGATTGCGATAAATTTTGGTGATTTATGGGAGAGGGCGGGGAAGGTGGAGGGGAACGCGGTAGAAGAAGAGAACGAAAGGACACGCAGGGAGAAACTATTTCTTCATCCAAGTGGCACCGCAACGCATGCCGGGAACTAGCTAGTGATAAATATAAATTCGGTGAAGCTACCGCAGGGATCGATCTTACAAGTCAAAAGAAGCGATCAAGCGGTGAGTGATCCTTGTCCATATTATTGGTGAAGGTTTCTATTCGGAATTTCATCGATACAGATTTCCTCTGATTACCGCCTACATTTCTCTCTAAGGTAATTCGACCATCTTGCAAGTCGGATTGGACCAATAATTTTCAGGTGTATTATTTATTTTTTCCAAAGATCGTAAAATGTCTATTTAGAATACTTCGCAAACTGTACAAACAATGTTTCATTGTACTAAAACCTCGTTGTACGTCTTAAAATAGAAGAAACGTGCGAGGAAGTCAAAATTACTTGCGAACAAAAACATTTTGTAGATGTTTTATGAACGCATAAGTACCACCCTAAAAACTTTAATAAAACTTCAATCTCAAACTACGAAGAACGCGATAAAACAATGTCTTAGTCTTAAGAGAGTATTAACAGTGAAAACCAGAAATATATCATTTTTAAATCAGATTTTAGACTTATTGACTCTTTTCAACAAAAAAATTATAAATGGATTTCGAAAGATTGTTGATCGAGAGATGTTTTAAATTTTGAGAAAAAATGTTTATTTTTAGTATAATAAGGTTACACCATAGGTCGTTGGCAGATTTGTTAAATTTTCAAAAAAGATTTTGTATTATACCACACCCATTTCAAATCATATAATCATGCAGTAAAATAAATCAATACATTATCTGAATAAATAAAATCATTAAAAAATATATACCTACATGTGTTTCTTTACGAAAATTGGTCCGTTTGTGTATTTATTTGCGCACTTACAAACTAATATATTTCAGATTTTTTTTCATTCTTATTTAACTTGGACATTATTGAAAAATGATAAATACTTATAATCAAAAAATGATTACAAAAAATACTTTATTTTAAAAGTTTTATCATCACGCCTTACAGCATTTTTGGATGTAGGAATAAATTAAAGCAAATTTGGAATAAAATAAAATCGATATTGAATTATAATTGTAAAAAGCTGGTACGGAGAATAATTAATCTTTCTCATTGTAACCGCCCTGCACGATCGTAAGGTGGATTTTCGGCCGCTGGCTGGTTAAACGCTCTTAAGTATTTGTTGGCAAAGGATATTCTGATTTCCGGAGCAATCTCGGTTGTTGTCAGAGTGATACATTGTTAAAAAGCTCTTACATTCTTAGCAAAGTGGCTTTTGATCTGCTGGGGACTATGATTAATAATTCCATTTAACCCTTAAGGAGTTCTTATTTTTTCTCTTGATTACTGGAGTTTTTTTAATGCTTTTCTTTAAAACAACGGCAGGTTCACAACTTTTTTGCGACTTACTTTAATGGCTGCTCGTAAACCACACAATTTGATAAATAGATTAAAACGGAGATGAAACATTAATGTCACGTCATTTGGAAGTCAGCAAAAAGTGTCAGTTCACTCGCATAATAGAATGGTTGGTTTCAAGAACTGTCGTGTTACATTCGCTGCGAAGAATCCTGATGTGGAGAGATAATTACGTACTTAAACGTTTTTCGTGAAATGAGCATTCAGAAAAACAGTTTTGTATAATTACTGCGAAAATTATTTTCTTTTGTTTGATTGTTGGATGTGGGTAATGGCCTGCGACAGTAATCCTTATTATAATATCGTCTCGCAAAATGTTTTCACTTGAATGGATAGTATGAAAGGAAATGATTAACCATTCGAGCGACAGACCAATTTAATTTTTTTTGATTTTTTGTGATTTTTTTGTGATCATTCTGTGTATTTTCCGCCCATATCAAAAATATCATACCTCCGAATTTTAATATGGAGTCACATAAACCGAATAATGTGCTACATAGCCAAAGAATTCACCTATTTTTAAATAATCATTCCATATTTTTAGAATTTATAAAAAAAATATCTTAAAAAATCATTTACATTATAACCGCATATTTTCGAGGTTTTCTAGCTATAAACTCCCGTAAAAAGTTGAAAGTTGTGTCCACATTAAATATTTTCTATGAAGCTTCTTTCAAACGGTCTGATTCATGATCAAATATACAAATACATCTAAGAAAACTGAATTTTGATACGCTTTCAAGTGTTTTAATGTCTCGTTTAAAAAAACTTTTGAAAGACATTTTGGTCAAGGAATGTCAATATTTCATTACAATAAATTGGAATTATTAACGTACTTAACAAAAATAACTGCATTACGTCAGACCGACCAATTCATGATCTTTAATCCACAATACCAATTAGCTCGATTATTGCTTTATTTATTGAAAATAATCCGATTTCAAACACATCCGATTAGGCAAATCTACCACAATAGTAACTTTACTAAAGAACTCGAAAAATTTTGCATTTCAAATATTCATAAGTCTCACAATATATAAGAACGTTGAATTCAACGAAAAAATGAAATCATTATTACACTAGTATACAAATACGTTTTAAAATGTATTGTTTACATTTAAAAACCGTGCAAATCAAACAACCAAATGTATTTTCGTTATTTGTTTTTGGGGTGTTATGCCGTGTTGCGCTAACTCCTTCTTTAGCCAACGTTTCGGACATCGTTGCAGTGTCCATCATCAGGGCAGATCCGGCAAATTCGGTAGATGTTTAATTTTTAGTGGTAAAATATGTGCTTATTTACTTCGAAGAGATACCGTGTCGCCAGCTCCACTAACTATCACCGGTACACAATACCCGTGACAAGCAGTGGCGTCAAAACTTTTGGCCGTGAAAATCTAAAAAGGTATCTAACCAAATGTATGTGTATGATGGCTTCCGTGGTCGAGGGGGAAGGCTCTCGACTAGCAATCCCAAGATTGCGGGTTCAAATCCCAGAGAGCACAAATATAGATGTATTTCAAAATAATTTAATTTATTATTAAACAATATATATTGTATTAGTTGCACGTTCCAGAGTGAAAGGTACTCTCAGTATCGCCCCGGTTTAAGTCAAGTTTAGTCGTGTTTTGTGACCAGTTCAGAATAACCCATCTCCTTCCCCTCTCCACTGTCTTCAGCCTCACAACATACTCTAATTAGAGATACCGTAGTCTCACTGGCTAGTCTCACTGGCTCGTTCTTGTGTTCGAGAACGAGAACAAGAACAAGAACGAGTCGAAGAAGCGACCCGTTCTCATGTGAAAAATGTCAACATATGTTGGGCTCGCGTTTCGCGTGTTTCCCGACTATGCAACGGGGCCGAAGTAATCAATTCCTCTAGTTTCTCGGAGCATCTTTCATTATAACACCGGTAGAACAAGGTTAGCATTCTCACCCGACGCCTGTGCTCTAAAGGTTGTAATCCGTCTGTTAAGATGGAAGAATCTACGGACCTGCACAAAGTCGAGGGTATTTTGGATTGGTGACTTTAATGCCAAATTTGTAAGAAATGGTGCCATGCTAAATTGCATTGGCCTTCCCAGAACAGAAAATATTTTATTTGTGACGTATGTTCCAACTCTTTTAATATATAGTTAGTATTTTTGAAAATTTTGTAATCTAGGTTTAGTCTATGCCATTTCATCGATGGTTATTGGTAAGATGGCATGCATACTTGAGGAGTGTTTTATTTTAATATTTTTTAACCTGTCAAAGGCCAGGGTTTTTTACCTTACCTTTTTTAAATTACCTTAAGAACAAGAATGGAGGAAGCTATTCTGAGCTTTTCCTTGGTACAGTTTCTTTATACAAAAAAATTTAAATCGCATCCAAATTATTTGAATTAATATTCTTTTTTGAAATTCGAGTTTCGCGTGCGGGCACGTTCCTGGCCTTTCACAGGTTAAATGAAAACTAAGCATTTTTTTTATTTTTTCATTGACATTATTGATAGCTAATTGATCACAGAAAAGAGTTATATTATTTAAAACAGAATAATTACAAACAATAAAAAAATTACGGTGAAATGAGTGAATTCAAAGAATTAAGCCGTAGTAAGCAGTTAATGTGTTTCCGTATTAATATTTGAATGTATGATATTTTTATAAATCGAAAGGCCGAATTGAAAGCCAAACACCCAGAAATCCCTGTCGCTCGAGTGGGAAAAAATGTACTATACCCTTTTCAGTTTGCCAAAGTTTTTTGATCGAAAAAAAACCTCTCCTCGTCCATATTGACAAACTTCCATCAATTCGTCTTTTGATGATAAAAAACGTATGTATAAAAAAAAAGGATTTTAAATTTAAATTGGGATTGAAAAAGTTTTTATTTGGGGGTTACAACAAATTATTGAAATTATTATTTTTAATTGTTAAACTAACGTTTTTAAGACAAGATTGACCAGCAGCTGACCGGCAATCAGAAGGACACGGGTTCATGTCCCGTTGGTGTCATGTATCTTTTCTCGGAAGATTTTTCAATGTGGATAAGTGTTTCAGGCTGATAATTATTGCTTATAAAAATTATTGAAAGTTTTATTAGAAAAATTCTTAAAAAAATTGACCTCTTGATTACAATAAAACATTTACGTAGCAAAGGAATAAGTTTCATCATGGTCCCAATGTTTCTTTTATCTTAAAACGAATTTAGATTTTTTTTTTCTTGCGTAATATTGGTGAAACTGGGACATCCTACTTTCCACCCTTTGCACACCCTCCATCCATCCCTCTATCTTCCATCTACGCATTCTAACTCTGTAATGACAAATTGCTTTTAAAAATTCCCCAATATCAGTCACGTGACGTAACGAGGTAACGTCGCGTTAACGGTAACGGAGAATCCGTTGCGTGACGTAGCGCCACGATATCCGTTAGCTCGTGGGTCGTTAGGGGTCTCAGAACACAGGCGAATCTAGATGTGTAATATAACATTGCCTGCGCGTTCAATGTGTCAACTGTAACTCGGCTGTGTTTTATAAACTGATGCGAAGGTCGAGGGGCATAATCCATGTATCTGTATGAAATATTACATTATTTACAGCTACCTACATTTCAGTTATGCGCAAAATGTGTCAAGTATTTTTTTTATTATTTGAATACAAAGATATTGAAATATAAGTAGATGTGCTACCTGCTGTTTTTACTATGTGGGTCTGCGCTTCCGGGTGTCGCCGATATTGTTTACCAATTAACAAATAAACTAAAAGAACAAATAATTAACGAATAAACCAAACGAACGTTAAACTAAATGAATGAATTCTTTCCTTATTCAAAATATATTGTTAACCAATATTAATGCGCATTTTCAAAAAATCAACGAAATGAACAAATTCTTTTTGTATGAAAACTACGCTAATTAGCGCGTAGTCCGGCGACAGTTGCGCGGACACGATAGCATATCTCTTCTGTATTTGAATATCTTTGTTTGAATACCTCAATAGTTCCAGATGCTTCCGTTTGGAGCCAGTGAGACTATGGCATCCCCAATTGGGGTATTTTGTAAGGCTGAAGGTAGTGGGGACGGGACGGGAAGGAGATGGGGAAGGCGGAGGTAGGACTATTCAGATCTGATCACCAAACACGTCCATAGCCATTTCAAGCAAGTTTCAATTCTAAATAATGGTATTACACAAGGGCGATACTGAGAGTATCTTACACCCTGGTACACGCTACAAATATACTATTCATTATTTTCAATGAATTAATTATGAATTAACATAAATTATTCGATCCCGCGACCTTCGGGTTGTGAGACAAAAGCCGTACCCCTCAACCGTGGAGGCCGTTTAATTGTTTTGTATATTATCTGACGTATTTCTTAATTTACTTTGTGTCTGATTCTTCAAGAAATTATATATATATTTTTTTTTTAATTTTTAATTTTAATTTTAACTTCGTGAGTAAAATCTCAAATTATAATATTTAATTAAATGAAGACAATATTGGCGAAACTCAATCGAAAATCTGGAGGCAGAAAAAACAGAAAAGACATGGGCTCCACTGGGACTCGAACCCAGGACCCTTTGCTTACATGACAAGTACTCTGACAACTGAGTTACGGAACCTATATCCAATTCAGTCACTTTTAACTGTATCATACTTTAACTAAGAACCACCAACATCATCTTCTTTTTCTTAACGAACATCTTATTGGGTGTTATTTTATGATTGCCAGATTCAACTCGAACTAAATACTCTCTAGATAGTGTCTGGATAAATTTTTATCCATTTTATTTTTAATACGCTACATCTATTGACTTTTCTGCAAGTCAAGGATGAACATTTATTTTTAATTTTAACTTTATGAGTAAAATCTCAAATTATAATATTTAATTAAATGAAAACAATATTAGCGAAACTCAATTGACAAACGACAGAAAAATACATTAGCTCCACTGGGACTCGAACCCAGGACCCTTTGCTTACATGGCAAGTGCGTTAAGAAAATGAAGATAATGTTGGTAGTTCTTAGTCAAAGCATGATACAGTTAAAAATGACCGAATTGGATGTAGGTTCCGTAGCTCAGTTGGCAAAGCACTTGCCATGTATGCAAAGGGTCCTGGGTTCGAGTCCCAGTGGAGTCAATGTCATTTTCTGATTTTTCTGTCTCCAGATTTTCGATTGAGTTTCGCTAATATTGTCTTCATTTAATTAATTTTTTTTTTATTTTATGTACTGCATTTTTTTAAAAGATCAGTTTAAAATGACACCTTGGAATTTATTTTTTTCTATTTTTTTATGATTTTGTCCATTAATCGTTTTCATTTTTTCATAATTAACCTTAGAGTCCTTGTGCGTATTTCTTTTGCTTTTATTATTGTGCTTTGTCTTATTAATATTTAGTTTAAATTGATGTGCTTTGAGCCATTTCGACACAGAATTTAAGTCACTATTTGTCTTTTTGATTGCTTTCTCATATTTATCTCCTGCAATATAAATCCGTGTAAATCAATACAAAGTGAAGACAAAATGATAGAACTAAAACCTTTTTAGGGTCCGGACGGATACTAGGGATACAAGCAGGAAAATACAAAACGGTTGGAGTCGATTCTCCATTAATTATTATTTTGTCGACTTTCGAGTAAATCCCGTCCACGTTTGGCATTTTTTTAATTGCTTACGACGGGGTTACTATCACCTGTTTAATGCCCTTTGAAATATGCTGAGGCGTACAGACACCCGAACCCACTAATTTTTTATCCCAAAAAATATAAAAAGTAAAAATAAATTTTTAAAAAGAAAACGTTGAAAAAAATAGGTTCTCCGTGTAATTTTCTGTGCAGATTCTCCGGTTTTCCGCTTTTACCATTTGTTTCCGGACGGTCTCGCTGGTCGAGGGGTAATGCTCTTGACTCACAATCCGAAGGTAGCGTGATCAAATCCCGGTTTGATAACACAAATTAATCAAATGAATTAATCACAAGTAATTCATCAAAAATAATAGGTAGCATATTTGCGGCACGTTCCAGAGTGGAAGGCTCTTGACTCACAATCCGAAGGTAGCGTGGTCGAATCCCGCTTTAATTAATAAAAAAATTAATAAATTATAAATAATAGGTAGTATATTTGCGGCACGTTCCAGAGTAGAAGATACTCACAGTATCGCCCTGGTGTAAGACCACCATTCAGAATGTAAACGTTGCTTGAAATGGCTTTAGCTGAGTTTGGTGACCAGATTTGAATAACCAGGTACTTTCCACACCTTCCTCTTTCTAATCACCTTTCCCTCCCACTTCCTTCAGCCTCACAACATACGTCAATTGGAGATGCCATAGTCTCACTAGCTCCAGACGGGAGCAACTGAAACTCCTGTTAGGTATTCACATAGAAAAGCGTGTATTATCTTTGGAGTCCTGTTCGTCGAGTGTTTTGTTTATTTACAGTATAATGAAGATTTGTGTAAATTATTTCCTTGTTTTTCTGCACAAAATCACACAGTAGTTTCAGAGACAACAAGTAATAACTCCTCCTAGGTTCTAGTTCAGAGTGTTCCCTCTGTTCATAACGTATTGCCCCAACGGGCAGCTGTAAGGGTAAAGGGATGGGTTGGGATGGGGTGGGTGGGTAGGGAGGGGATGGGGGGGGGGGGGGTTGTTTCACGTACAGGAGTTACGTTTGATCCGCCGTACGTGAAGTTATCAAACGTAGAATGTTTTATTGGCGATTCGTATTCTGTTTCGTATTTGATGTTGGTATTAAATTATTGATGCGAAATTTGTAGAACCAAGACAGATACAATGTTTATTTATAGTTTCTTATCAAAACACATCAGTTTGCTTGAAATCATGTTAAGATAATTTATTTTAAAGAAAAATGGAGGAAACACACATTTTGTAAGGAATTCGAATACTCGGAGAGAGCTCGATTTTGCCCTAACGATAGATTAACAAGCCTTATAAAATATTAATTTTATGATATTTTAACCTGTCAAACTAATTTGTTTTCTTTTCAGAACAACTTCAGACGGCCGGCGTAATCTAGCGGTAAGGCTCTTGACTAGCACTCCGAAGGTAGCGGGATCGAATCCCGGCGTGGCAAATAAATTTTATTTCATTAATTTGTGTTATTTCAAAATTTATTCATTTAAAATAATATATAGTATCTATATTTGCGGCACGTTCCAGAATGGAAGATACTCTCAGTATCGCCCTGGTGTAAGACCACCTTTCAGAATTGAAACGTTGCTTGAAATGACATTAGCCGTGTGTGATAACCAGGTCTGAATAGCCAGTTACTTCCCCACCTTCCTCTTTCGTATCTCCTTCCCCTCCCCACTACCTACAGCCTCACAACATACCCCAATTGGGGATGCCATAGTCCCACTGGCTCCAGACGGGAGCAGTTGGGACTCTTGTGCGGTATTCATGTCAAAAACAATAAAAACTCGTACAGATCTTACAGTATCCTGTCTCCCGTACTATCATAGTGACATATATAATGTAAACGACGTTAGAAAAAAAACACCACGTTTAAATATTCAAATATAAAAGTTAACCTCAAAAGAAGTCAAATGTAGACCTTAATAAAGCCAATTCGCAATTTACGAAAAAAAATGACAATTTTTTAATTGATTATTTTTACATGGAACCACAAAAAAATTAGGTGAGTGTATATACATACTATCTATACTGGAAATACATTTGTGTAATAAAAGCCATTTTTTTAAGTTTTTACCTTGGCACACAAAAATTTTATATTTCAAAAACTACGTGTTTATTTTGATTTATAAAATTTGAAAGCGTATTTACCATCATTCAAAAACGTTTTTAGTTTTAGGATAATATCAGAAATATACCATTTGTTTGGATTTTAATGAAGTGGAAATATTTTGACCCTCTGACAAATATAGTCGAGGCCTGAAGGCTTAACCGTTTATCTTAATAATATATCATGTCAATACCAAAAAAAAACACCATAGCAATATATATTTTACAGTATACCTACGTACAAAATTTGATGGCTAGTAATTTATTCCCCCAATTCCTAATAATAAGATTTCCGTCCAAAATCATAAAATAGTCATAGTATTCGGATACTTTGTTTATTATATTGTGATGGTCCGGTGCTCTTGTAGGGATTCCGCTTGCACAGCGCGGTCGTAAACTGTGTGACCTAAAGTTAAAGTTTAAACTACGGATTTCTACACATCGTTTGTGTAAAAGCACTATACCATATTTTGCGTGACGTCCTGAAAATTATCTTGCATAAATTAACCATTTATAATTTAATTTTATTTAAGGAATTGACTTACATGAAGTGTTAAAAGTAATCATAAAATTTACATCTTTCTTGGTAAATCACACACAACTGTTAAGTTATCATAACCTCGTGCACCGTTCCGAATACAATGCTATGCCGTTTTTTTCATGCATATTCGGCTATTTCCCAAATAATTATTTGGACTTGTGACCAATAATTATTATACAGATTAAAATTATGATATGTACTACTACCATAATATCTGGTTTGGTTGACAATTTTACATAATTCCAGATATCTGTTAACTTGAGTTAAGCTTTGTAACTTTTTTCATCGCTTATTTATGATTCATAGAATTTGAACAGTTCATCAAATTTTAGTCGATTTTCAAGTTCTGTAAATATTCTATTCAAGATTTGTTATTATATCATTATTGAGCAGTTGTTTTATTTAAGGCGATGTAACACGTCTTGTAAAATTGCCTCTAATGATCACACAACGTAAGGTTAAAAAAAAGTAGCCAAAAGATAGTTTTATTTTATTTTGAGTACAAATATTTAAATGTTTTACAATCATTTATTTCTTAAAAACGTTGAGTCAACCCCATTCATTTAAAAAACAAATAACGAAATGGATCCTTACACATGGAATACATTACAATTTTAACACCCATTCACTTTACACTCTATCAATTTAATCACCTTTCAGACAAAACATAATATATCTCTATTTTCTAAATTAGCGGCATTGTATGTGCAAGATTAATTAGTATGATCTATATCTAACAACTCCTCAAATTTCTCATTTTCTAATAATTCTCTAACTTCTCCATCTTCTTCTTGTAACCCAATCTAACTATAAGTATATCATTCTCTTATTATAGAAGATCTGTGTGCATAGTATTAAGAGCAGGCAAAACATAAAATATCTTTATTTACAATCTAAGCAGCATTATATGTATAAGACTGATTACTTTGAACTATATATATCAATAATTCCGTAATGTACTAAAAATAACTTATCTTTTCCAATAATTCTTTAACTTCTTCACCTTATTCTTGTAATCCAATATAACTACATAAACTCTCTTATTGTAGGAGAATTTGTGTGGATAGTATCAATTAGTGAAAAATTTCAACCTATACTAATGAATGTATATTCGCAAACTGTAAACTTCACCCGCCATAACACAGGGTCATCCCTAGCATGGAGGGTGAAATACCACAACAAAACTATATGTACTCTCGATAATTCATGTATTAAATAAATAAAATTTTCTAAAGAAATTAATTTTCCACAAACCTAACTTAATTTTGAATTTAACTCTTCTTTAAAATAAATTAAATATGAAATTAAACAATTTAACCACAACAGAAAGGGGGTTCATAAGTAGGAGATTTTGAATTTTAAGGCAGTTTTATAGTTCTATTTTTATCTGGACTTATAAAAAGACTAATCAAAAATATACTCAATTATTTCTACGGGAAATATGTGTTCTACTCGTAGTATTTTATTGCTGCATCTAAACTATTTCTAAATGATCTAATTTTCAAACCAAAAACACACGATTTTGCTTTACTTAGTGGTGAAAAGAAACTTTAAAATTTGAGAAAATTTTCAAATTCTGTGAAACAATTGGCCCTAAGAGTTGAAAAATCTAAAGAAAATGATTTATTATTTCCGCGTGCTTGATATATTTCTTCAATTTCTTATCATTGACAAAAATAAACCTGATATAATTTTTTTTCTAAGTATTGCCGTTGTTATCAAAGTTTGATGAAGTGAGAGGAGTAATCACAAAAAAAATAATAATAATAACTTTTCTTAAATCTTTTGAAAACCTTCTTGGAATTATAAAATGCGTTAAGAGGGCATTACCAGAGAAAGCCGGAAATACGTCATTTTCAAAAAAGTTTTTAGACGTATTGACTCTTTTCCACAAAAAATTATAGATGGATTTCGAAAGATTATTCTTTTATCTAGTGAAGTTATGTAATAAATTTTTAGATTTTTTTTTAATTTTTAGCATAATAAGGTTATTCCATAGGTCGTTGGCAGATTTGTTAAATTTTCAAAAAAGTTTTTGTATTATACCACACCCATTTCAAATAATGTAATCATGCAGTAAAATAAATCAATACATATCTAGCAGAGTTATGTATTAAAATTTTAATTTTAGTTTCAATAAAATCATTAAAAAATATGCACGTACGTGTGTTTCTTGACGAAAATTGGTCCATTTGTGTATTTATTTGCGCACTTACACACTAATATATTTCAGATTTTTTTAACATTCTTATTAAATTTAGACATTATTGAAAAATGATAAATACTTATAATCAAAAAATAACTACAAAAAGTACACTATTTTAATAGTTTTATCATCACGCCTTTCAGCATTTTTGGATGAAGGTATAAATTAAAGCTAATTTGGATTGAAATAAATTCGATATTGAGTTATAATTTTAAAAAGCTGGTACGGAGAATAATTAATCTTTCTCATTGTAACCGCCCTGCACGATCGGAAGAACAACTTTCGACGAAATGTGGATTTTCGTCCGCTGGCTGGTTAAACGCTCTTAAGTTATCCACGTCAAAAAATTTTGTTGGAAAAGACTCAACTTTGTTTGAAATTTGTGTAAATTGAAATATGTGGTTTCGTTTGCTTCCTTCGCGAAACTTTTTCAGCAGCTTCCTTCTTTCATAACGAATTTATAGGGAGGCAAATATGCTGAAAACTTTATTAGCCAAGGAATAAATTTCCAGTGCATAAACTTTAACAAAATATTGTAAGGGGAAGCCACAAGCCAAGAATGTATGTTTTTAGTGTACCTTACATCGCCATGAATTTAGATAATATGCATAAAAAATCGCCTGGCAAAGGCAGCCCAGAGGTTACGATTTCAAGAACAAATGTGGATAATTTTCGTTAGTTGTTTTTGAGGTGTTATACCGTATTGCTGGTCCTTCTTTAGCTAATGTTTCGGACAGCGTTGCAGTATCCATCATCAGGGCTGATGTGGCATCTGACATCTGCCCTAATGATGGACACAGTAACGCTGTCCGAAACGCGCAACACGGCATAACCCCCCGAAAACAACTAACAAAAATACTACTGAAATCATATCCAAATGTGGTTTATTTTTATTTTGTAAATATTTTTATAAGAAAGAAAAAAGCTAATCAATGGAAACTGTCACAAATAATTTTAGCCATTAAATTATATTTTAAAAGTTTGTTTCTTGTTTCACATATTTTTAATGTTTATTTAAAAAGTTAATTTTAATTCTACTCGATGGAAACGGTAGGAAAAGCTTAAATTTATTCAAATCATATTATATTTATAACTAGCTGGTCCCCGGCATGCGTTGCAATGTCATATAAAAAAAAAAATTGTTTCTCCCTGCATGTCCTTTACCCGTTCTCCTCCCTCATCCCCTACCCTCCCGCGTTCCCCTTTCATCTTCCCCGCCCACCCTTTCCCCTCTCCCACTCACCCGTCCCGCAAACCCATATCCATATATCCAGTCCCAGTACATTCAGTTTTCAAACATCTTGCGTGCCAACTATTACAATTATATTATTCAAATTTTAATTTTTCGTGAGCACATTACAAATATTAATTTTTGTAATGAAATAATTTTACTTTGTATAAATTACTTATTTGATGTGCAAATCCGACCGGTTTCGGAACAAACGTTCCTTCGTCGTATAAGCTTTCCCTGACGAAGGAACGTTTGTTCCGAAACCGGTCGGATTTGCACATCAAATAAGTGGTTTATACAAAGTAAAATTATTTCATTATTCTATAATGGATAACCACAAAGTAATAGCTACATTCAAAAATATTAATTTTTGTGTTTTATTCTAACAATCAATCAAATTTGGCACCTGTTTAACCACTCGAGTGACAGACCAATTTAAAACTTTTTTTCTCGGATTGCTCGTGATTTTTTGGGAATCATTTTGAATATTTTCCGCTTACGTTAAAAAAATTTTTTTTTTTTTTTTTTACATTAACTCCACACAGGAGGCCCTGAGGAAAATAATTTCCCTCAGGGCCTATGTCATCTGGGATGCTGTGTGGAGGGTCTTTTTGAGGAGAGGAAGGAATGAACATTGGTCTTGAAGAGACCCATGTTGTAGGAAGTAGGAAACACAGAGGCCGGCAAATCATTCCACAGCCGAGCTGTTGAACACAAGAACGAGTCGAAGAAACGACCCGTTCTCATGTGACAAATGTCAACCGTGTACAAATGTTGGGCACGCGTTTGGCGTGTTTCCCGACTATGCACCGGTGCCGAAGGGATCAATGATGCTAGTTCCTCGGAGCATCTTCCATTGTAATACCGGTAGAACAAGGATAGCATTCCCACCCGACGCCTGTGCTCTAAAGATTGCAATCCGTCTGTTAAGATGGGAGAATCTATCAAACGGACCGCCCGTTTCTGCACATAGTCGAGGGTATTTTTCAGGTATTTTGGAGCTCCAGACCAGAGATGGCTGCCAAATTCAACCGTGGGGCGTACTTGTGATTTGTACAAGGTTAGCAGTTGTGTACTATTAAAGTATCTGCGGGCCCTGTACAGCACGCCCAGTTTTTGGGAGGCTAGCTTTACTCTGGCTTCAATGGAGCCCCCATACCTGAGCTGGTCACTTAGGGTTACACCAAGCATATCAATGGAGGGCCTGTTCGGAAGATTGCTTCCGTTGAAAGAGACTAGATTTTCATTTCGATCCCTTTTGGACGTAATCAGACAAGATTGGGTCTTTGAAACATTAAATTCAACGAGATTATTTTTACCCCAAGAGAAAACACTCTCGAGGTAGCCGTCCATTCTTTGCTTCAAAGCCCTACGAGCTGTTGGAGTTTGTGAGCCCTTTGGGGGCTTGTCAAACAAAAAGCTATCATGAACTGTACTGTCATCCGCATAACAGTGAATTGGTGCACATGACAAAATACCTTCACTTAAAGATTCAAATTAAGTACAAATGCAGCAAGGGAAAATTTGCCTAAAACTGGCAGCAAAGCAATCCGAGGTATTTTAAATATTGCCGTATTGTGGCAAAAAGCGCTCCAGTGGTTAAAATATCTATTATTTAAAAAATCCATAGGCAAATTAGCCTGAGGGGCTTAAACGATCAATAAACTAATGTTATTAGAGAGAGTTAGTTTTCAATTAATTTCTAAAATGTAATAAACAAGCATAAAGCTCCTGTGGAACTGTTTGAAATTATTCCAATTTCGTTTTGATTCTTGGTGCTTTGTTATTTGTATATCATTACGTAAATTCAACATTTACTTAAATGGAATTTAACCATTCTGTATCAAGCTTACGTTGACAAAAATATCCGATCCAATAATTTTATTCAATTCCCAACCAGTGCCGTGTAGTTAATATTATTTATTTATGCAGCGGAACCGTTTAAATTAATTTAAACGAGGTTTGAAAACGAAAGCATTTATTAGGCGGTTAGGACAGCTGATTTCATAAAGTGCTTTGGGTGATTTACAATAATAATTATTATCACAATATTTAATTGTATTTAGATTTTTTAAATATTTATATTGAGGGATCAGTAGGATTTATAGGTTCAATTAGAAATGCCACAGAGCCGAACCCTCTGATATGAAAATATCTGGAGTCAGTGAATTATATTCCCATTTGGTCTCTAGTAGGTTGACATGTTGTTCTTGTATTATTTTGTATTTATAATACTTATATAGTGCAATTGCATAGCATGGGTTGATTAGATGATCATTTGGGGAAGTGTGTGAAAGGGTTTAGTTTTTCCTGTGGGGAAAATTTAACCCGGACATTTAAATCTGGTGCGTTAAATATTACTTCTCTATTATTTTAGCTCAACGTGTTTTATTTAAAAGAAAAGCGTAGTATTGTAAATTGAATTGTTGGATATCAATAATTAGAATTATGTTTACAATTTCAATTTGGGAGGCGTGTATGGATGCTGCCGTGCTTGGAACCATTTATTGGATAACCAACACCCCTTCCGTAGGTCGTTATCTTTGGTGACTTAGAAGGAGTGCCTGGGTTCATGGGGTGAGGTTTATCCAGGTCTTGGCGGCGGATGCTTTTGGCCACCCATAGCGTGGCTGGCCGGATCCAGAGACCTTTGATCTTTCCAAACGCACTCTCGACCCATCGCCTAGCACCGCAGTGGGAGGGATGGATTGATACGTTCATCACTCCTGATCCTTACTCACACTTGACCCCTAGATTCCTATTCACCCCTCATTCCATCATTATGTACATCTACATCATAATTTAAGTAATCCTATAAAAAATATTATTAACCCGTCTGCTTGGTTCAATAAATTCGCCTCTCACAATCCGGAAGCCTCAGTATCGCGCGCAAATTCTGAAACCGTCACTTTGGATCGAGATTGAAAAATATCTATGCAAGATAGCTTTCATATTTCAAAGACAATAAGAAGCATTATTTCGTTCTCTTTCTGGTAAAAAGAAAAAATACATATGTTGGCATGAGAGGAAGAGAGATATATTGCTTTTATAATGTAAGGTCGCTCGGGACGTTTTTGGTCTTATAAAAGTATAACGCGATTACGTGTTTTAGGATGTATTTATTCCTAAACAAGCGGACGGGTTGTTCTGTAAATATTTTAGTTTTTATTATTGTGACAGCTGTTTCGGCTTACAAGGCCATTTTCAAACTGTGGTTAAACCACTTTAAGACGACTTATTTATACGGTTCTAAATTTCAATTTTGAAGGTGCCTAAATTGATCTATTGCGGGTAAGTTTTAAGATTTTCACGGCCAAAAGCATTTTCGTTATTTGTTTTTGGGGTTTTATGCCGTGTTGCGCTACCTCCTTCTTTAGCCAACGTTTCGGACATCGTTGCAGTGTCCATCATCAGGGCAGATCCGGCAGATCCGGTAGATGTGACACATCTACCGGATCTGCCGGATCTGCCCTGATGATGGACACTGCAACGATGTCCGAAACGTTGGCTAAAGAAGGAGGTAGCGCAACACGGCATAACACCCCAAAAACAAATAACGAAAATGATCTATTGCGGGATAAACCGAATACATAAGCCCACTATTTAAAAAAAATAGTCAAAATAATAAAAACTAAACCACTTTGCAAAACTTTATAATAACATTATTAAATTAAAATTAAATTAATTTTTTTAAAAATTCAATACCTACAGTTCTAAACGAATTAAACACAAAAACTGTTATACTGGAAAAAGCATTGGATATTCGATCTCCATTTAAAAATGCCTTCACTATTTTGAATTATTAAATACCGACAAAATTACTATTGAATCGGAGTTAAGTATTATCGATAGAAATATATATTTTGTACCTGTAATGTTTCTATTCCTGTCGATTTGCGAGCATGAAAAATTCATCAGTTTGGCTTACCTGAAACAAACAACAACAAAAAATTAAATTCAACCCCACAATCGCTATTCCAACTCTGTAAAAACTTGCGTAAGCTTTATGCCCACGCGTGTTCGTACCACGATAAAAGTAATCATCACCTTTTTTTAAGATTCAGCTGAGATTTTTTTCCTGAAATTTCCACAACATTACTTGTAATTGCAATCATTACCTTGAGCAAATTACCACCTCTAAACCCACATAAAGAACGTCACTCATTACCGTAGGAAACACCAGATGAGCCCTCACAGCCTCTGAGGTACACAAATGTAGAATTCTACCACGGAGCTCTTTTTGGTGAGCTGTATAAAAATTTGCTAGTTTTCCTCTCTTTGGTATTTATCATAAAAAAATTACCGATCATCTTTCTACTAAAAAATTGTGGTTAATTCAAAACAGTTTTATGTTAAATAAATAAAAGTTAAGAGTGGGAAAGGAAAGAGCAGGTCGGGAGATAACGTCGTCATCGTTCCCGAATCGTTCCCGGGGGCAATGGTAACGGTAAAGTACTACGGTTGTCAAACCCTCTATAAATACGGGCTACAAGTCATTAATCTGATCAGTTCACCAGCAACACTCGTCACGTCAACGACTCTCTCTGCTTACCCCTCTGACCTCGCTCCGGTCCTGCATCTTTACACATCTGCACGAATTACCAAAACCTCGAAAACAGTGATTGATCTTGTAATCTCAAATAAATTCAACTTAAATATTAATATACTAGATAATCCTAAAATTACCGACCATAACATCATTCAGATTCTATTAAATGACAGAGAAAAATACAACTCCAGCAAAGAAACAAAAGTAATAACTTTTAAAAATTACAAAAAATATGATAAAGAAATTTTCATTCAGACCTTGGAGGCTATTAATTGGAATGAAATAAATCAAATGGAATATAACAAAAAAGCGGACCAGATGATATTAAACTTAAAAAAATCTATTGATGAAGTAGTCCCAGAACAGAAGATACATAAAATAAATAATAATAAGTGGTACACAAAAGAACTACGCAAAATGCAGCACGATAGAGATACATTTTACAAAAGAGCACGCCTTACTAATAATACTATGGATTGGGATAACTACAAAAAAGCGAGAAACGAATACTCCAAAGACATAAAAAGAACGCATAATGAGTACATAAAAAATAAAATTAACTCAGAAGAAGGGGATCCCAAAAAAATTTGGAAAAGCATAAAAGAATTAGTACATGGCGAAAACAAAGACGACATAAAAATTGTAAACTTCCCAAAAGAGATAAACGAAGAAAACATGGCTAATAGCTTTAATAAATATTTTATTGAAAGCATCACTCAAATCAACAAATTAATACCCAACATTGTTGCTAACCCCATAAATGAAAATAACGACTCAAACAAAGAATTATTGGTCTTCAGAAGAATAAATGCAGAATATTTATTTAAAGTCTTAAATGAAATTAAATCAAAGAATAGTTCAGATGGATTAACTATTAGTATAATAAGGGATGCTTTTCCAGTAATTGGATCAACACTATTAAATATTATTAATGAGACGATTGAAGAAGGAAAATTTCCAGTCTTGGAAACAATCTACCATTATACCGGTTCCGAAGGTTAAAAATACCAGAAAATGTGAAGAATTTCGACCAATCAACACCTTACCAAAATATGAGCAGATTCTTGAAGTGATAATAAAAGAACAAATTTCACAATACCTAGATAAACACAATATTCTATGCCAAGAGCAATCAGGATTCAGATCTAATAACTCGTGTGAAACAGCATTAAACGTAATTGTCGAAGAATGGAAGGAAGGAATGAATAGTAATAAATTTATCTTAGCAATATTTTTAGACTTTCAAAGGGCATTCGAAACTATAGATCGAGAAATCTTAATAAGAAAACTTAAAGAAATTGGTTTCTCATCTATAGCCATTAAATTAATAGAAGAGTATTTGAAAGACAGAAAACAGGTAACAAAAATAAATAATCAATTCTCAAAACCAATGGAAAATAAATTAGGAGTACCGCAGGGATCGGTCCTTGGACCCATATTGTTCATACTCTATATTAATGACATGGTGAAAATATTTTCAAAATGCAAAGTACGACTTTTTGCCGATGATACACTTATATACTTAACTGGAGATAACTATGAAGAACTAATAAATATTTTAAATAATGAACTAGATGATGTATCAAGATGGCTAAAAATAAATAAGCTTAAATTAAATACAAAAAAAAACAAAATGTATGGTGATTGGATATAAGAAGACATCCAGTGAAAGCAAAATTAAAATTGATGGTGAAATTATTGAAAATGTTTCTGAAATGAAATACTTAGGAGTCATATTAGATTCCAAACTAAACTTCAATAGACATGCCGAATATACCCACAAGAAAATTGGCAAAAAGATATCTTTTTTGGGAAGAATTCGGCCTAAAATTTCCAGAAAAACCGCCATCACCATTTACAATTCAATTATTGCTCCACACTTCAACTACTGTTCAAGTATCCTTTTCCTTTGTAATGAAAGAGAACAGAATAAATTTCAAATTCTCCAAAACAGAGCAATGCGAATAATACTCCGAAGAAATAGATTTTCAAAAATAATAAAAATGTTAAAGGAATTAAAATGTTAAGAAAAGGATTGGTTAACAGTGAAACAAATACTGACCTTGAACACGTTGATATTTATTCACAAAATATTAAACAACATGTTACCAAAATACTTCACAAATAAAATCGTATACAATAAGGACATTCACAGACATTACACAAGGACTTGCAAGGAAATAAGATTAAACAAAAAGGACAAAACGAATACGCAAAACAGTCTGCTGTACAAAGGAATTAAGTTATATAACACACTACCAGAAACTCTTAAGCCCTCACCAATTGAAAAGTTCAAGATGGATTGTAGGAGCTACATAAAACAAAAACAAAAAATTTTGTGATTTCAAAAAATTTTGTGAATTTAAAATATTATAATTAAAAAAACTGCAATATGAAATATTATAATCAATTAGAAATTTGTAAACTTAAATGTACAAATTACTAAAATAAAATTCAAATAAAAAAAAAAAAAAAAAAAAAAAAAAAAAAAAATCTATTCGCCTCGTTTTTTTGCTGGTCATCGTCTAACCGTGGACAACAGAATACCTTACATTCTCGTGTCTCACCCTGTCTGGCACAGTCATATTACAACGAAATATCCATAAAGCTTATTTAGTACACTGATTCTTCTCTTCAACAACAGTTTTTACAAAGACGGGTATAAAGTATTTATACTGCCCTAAAATATCAAAAATTATTCTAATTCTAACACGTCAAATTTACATCGAACAGTATTAATGGGCGAATTTCAGAATCAAGCTACGAGTGCATTTCGGACACCACGCCACACGCGCCGCGCCACAAATAACATATGTGTACGTGTAGCTACTGTTATAATTCGGTTTCGAATTCAAGAATTCGACACAAGATGTCGCTTCTTCCACCAGCAGGTCGAATGGGGACGTCTCCCCCATAGGTATAACTGCTACGAATTTGTAAATATGTGATATCTCTCCGGATATGAAAAGATTGACGGTAATACATGTTGCATCAAGAGGCTATATATTACATATGACGTCATTGCCCTATCTCGGTTACTTTGTCCCAGTGACTAGCTACAGTGGATCCGAGGAACGGGATGCTTTTGGAACCAAAAGCCGCCCGCAGGGCCTAGCTGTAAAACTTGCGGAGCAGGTTTTTAACAGCTAGTAATCTTTTAATACAAAACATAAAGTGACAAAGGTATTCAACAAAGCCTTAAATTACAAAATGTCCACCAACGTTGCTAAAAACGGCATTTACCTTTAAACATACGATTTCATCGGTGGGCTGTTTTTTTTAGATTGCTTTCCTAAATGCTAAATACCTATATGCAATTTTAAAAATATTTATTTCAGGGATGATCGACATACAAAGTTAAAGTTAGCAATAAAACAAACTCTCTATATTAATATTGACCAATTTTATTTAACTGATTTGCATAGCACCGTTTTTGTGAAATCTCATTATCTCGCAGGCGAAATCCTGTAGATGTATTTGTTTGTCTATTTTTAGTGTCGCTTTTTCGTTTCAAAACACATCGTTGTCCGGAAAAATGTTGTTTCCAACAATATTCTTGACTGTTTCATAATATTTAATATTTAAAACACAATAAACATACACTTGAGTTTTTTTATACGCACCAGATTTAAATGTCCGGGTTAAATTTTCCCCCAAAAAAAAAAAAAAAAAAAAAGGAAAAACTAAACCCTTTCATACACTTCCCCAAATGATCATCTAGTGAATCCACGTTATGCAATTGCACTATATAAGTATTATAAATACAAAACAATACAAGAACAACATGTCAACCTACTAGAGACCAAATGGGAATATAATTCACCGACTCCAGATATTTTCATATCAGAGGGTTCGGCTCTGTGGCATTTCTAATTGAACCTATAAATCCTACTGATCCCTCAATATAAATATTTAAAAAATCTTTTGTAATCCTACATGTATTTAAAATTACTGCTTTTTGCATTTTTATATACAAATTCTTTGACAAATCTAATATGCTTAAATTTTGAATCAGATTCCTAGGTATTATGCCAGTGGCCGAAATAACAAATGGTAATATTTTTATAGTCCGAGAATGCCAAATTCTTTTAATCTCATTTCCTAAATCTGTGTATTTTCTAATTTTTTCAGAAACAGTTTTTTGAATATTACAGGAATTTGGAATAGCTACATCAATGATATAAGTTATTTTTTAAATTTTGTCATGTAAAACTATATCAGGTCTATTATGACTAATTGTTCTGTCTGTTAGTATAGTTTTATCATAATATATTTTATAAAATTCATTTTCTATAAATGAATTTGGTTCATATTCATAATAAGGTACTACATTACGGCAATCAATCAAGTTATGTTTAATTACCAAACTTTGGTGAATTATTTTTAAAACCTGATTGTGCCTAAATGTATACTCGGAAGGCGCTAATATAAAACATCCCGATATAATATGTTCTATAGTTTCGGGAAAAGCCAAACATTTTCTACATAAATCATCAATTTGATTTATATCTTTGATTATATGCTTTCTATAATTTTTAGTATTAATGACTCTATCTTGAATTGCAAGCATAAATCCTTCTATTTCTGCGCTCAACTCTCCAATACTCAACCATTTGTTTGACGAAAGTTTGTCAACATACGTTTGGTTGAGATAATTGAAGTGTTTATTATTGATAATTGAGTTATTATTATTACTAGAATTTATTCCAATTTTTATTATTTAGGTTTATTTAGGAAACATACAGTTGTAAATATGCATTCATTTTACATTTAACAGTGAATATAACATAAACCAATGAAGTTCCATTTATGATTTTAAAAAAGAAATGGTTACAGATTAGGAAGCAAGTAGATATTAATAGTTATAATATTATATAGTTTTAGTAAAAAGTGAGTAAAAAGAAAAAGTAAACAATAAAGAAATAAGAGTTTTGGTTTAAGTACATCGTAAGGTTAATTTAATTTTAAACGTTTCAATGGTGCAGTGGAAAATATCGATATCTCTTAGGGCGTTGTAAGATTTGCAGATAAGTCCAAGTAAAAATTTTGTGCATATTTCGATTTGAAAAGTTGTATTAACAATAACCCACACTACGTTATTCCACAAGATGTTTTTTTTACCCTTCGTACCTTACAAAAAGCAACACTTTTCTAATAATATAAATTTACATATATCATTGATGCATTTGAGCTTAAATAGTAAAAAAAAATAATAAATGAAAACATTTACGTTCGAGATATTATCTTGAAATCAACTTACATCATTATTCCACAAAACTGTTACAACGGCTAAAAAGCAGTCTTAATAAAAACAATTCTGGACAAATTCTTCTTTTCTACATTCTTAAGCTTCTTGGCTTTGAAGTCTTTCTAGTTAAAACCATAAAATGATATTGTTCACCATTTATTCCCATGAATTAAACCATGCTCCGTAATTTTGATAAACGGCTTTATACAACGTACTTCTACAAGCCAACTTTTAAAATGCTGCCACAGGCCTAAAAAAATTGTTTTACCATAATCCCTACCTTTCAAAATACATATTAATTTACCCAACTTAATTCCATAAATAACTCAACTTGTAGTTATGTCAGATACGACATTATTCCGGGCAACGACTCAATTAGAGTGGGTATAATAAAAAGGATAAAAAATGGCTGCTTGAATGGAATGACGAAAATAGCCAGTATATATTATATTTTTTCTATCCTCGGCTTATTGCGGTAGTTACAAAAGCAATTCAAAAGTACCTCACTATTGGTAGTCAATCACCTAACTCTACCTTTCATACTCTCCGCACTTTACGACTATGCTAATAAACTTCGACCCAAAACTAACTAAAGCGACAAATTACGTGATGCGATTATAATGACTAGACCGATAAAATTCGACAGTGTAATCTCGGTAAGTCCCGGCAAGTCCCGCGTGTTCCATATTTATAGGCCTAACCAGTAATCAATATTCTCTGCGGATGTAAAAATGCGATTTTCCCGCCGAAGTTGGTGAAAGTTTGCCATAGCTTTCCAACTACGCCCCGGGGTGAAACTAACGGCAACCTAACTAGCATTTCATTACCCCACATCTCCAGTAATAAAGTTTCATTAGCGGCCGCCAGAAGAGTGAAGTTTGCGATTCGCAATGCGAGCATTAAAAATCAACTTCTAAACAAAATTGAAAGTACTACATTCAAAGATCACGGAATGGATAGTACTTGTGGAAATGTAGAGTGGTGTTTCCTACCTGGAACATTACAGAAATGGAAATTTGAGGTTATGGCATCGTTTGGAAACACTTCCAAACAAGATTTCAAATTAAGTAAGCCACGAAAAGTTTTTTTTTGTTTGGATTTGAGGGGTGAGTACAAGTTTTTTTTTCTGTAAATTCCTAGGTAACAAATTTATCTCAATTTCAAGGGTAGCGAATTAACGACATTCGTAGTTGATTGGTTACGATTCTTGGCTACGAATTTTAAGATCGCGGGTTTGAATCCCAGCGTGCGCAAGTAAATTTTATTCGATATTCTTTGTTATTTTTTTACAATTTATTCATTTAAAATATCGAACTAATTTCCAGAGTGGAAGATACCGCCCTAAAAGTTTTTGGTGACCATATCTAAATAGCCAGTTAATTTTAAATTATGTGAAAATCCATTATTGGATTCTATGTGTGCTCTTAATTTTTTTGTTATTAATGTAAATAATCTGTTGATTTTTCCAAATAAAATAATATAACTACTTCCCCACCTTCCTCTTCCCCACATCGTTCTCCTCCCCACTACTTTCAGCCTTTTTTTACATTAACTCTACACAGGAGGCCTTGAGGAAAATAATTTCCCTCAGGGCCTTTGTCATCTGGGATGCTGTGTGGAGGGTTTTTTTGAGGAGAGGAAGGACTAAATATTAAGCATCTTTCATTGATATACCGGTAGAACAAGGAAAGCATTTATATATATCAGCCTCTTCATCTATATCTAAAAACAGAGCAATTACAGCAATCGTGCTTTACGAAAAAAAAAAAATTTAAGATTTACACGTAACTCCAACAAAGACATATTGCAAGTTCCAGCACTCTCTTCCACCTTTGGTCAACGTAGCTTTAGATACTTTGCCACAAAAATATTCAACATTCTCCCAGAAAACATCAAACTGAGTCAAACACAGAGAGAGTTTAAAAAATATGTTAAAATATGGATACATTCTAATGATCGAGCCTATACTGGTGCCCTCACCCAAACGCCCAGTCATTGACAGTTGTTATTGTAGTAATACCCTTGCAGTTTATGAATTGTGTAGGTATATGCAAATAATAATGTTCACTAAAATAAAGTTTTTGCTGTATGGAAACCTACTTTACACATTTTTAAAAAAACCATAGATAAAATTGCGAGAAACAATTAACAAAAATTCTGCCTCAATACAGGTTCACCTAGTGAGGCAGGCTATGCACAACTAAAAATACTGTATAACTATACTACTCCTGTGTAACCTTTCTTACGTTACTTCCTATTTGTTAATTTTTCTGTACTGATTGATGTAATCTATTTGTAAACTACTTTCAGCATGTAATTTTTTTTAGTTATATTGTTGTTATTTCATTGAATAAAGATTATTATTATTATTATTATATACTCAGCTTGTTTTTGCGAGTTTCAAGAAAAGGGATATGTTCGATTTTTTTTTTTAATAGTTGGATATGTTATTTTTTTCCACTATAGTTTTGTTTAAAAATAAATGAGAAATCAATGTTTAAATTCTTTTAATTAATATTAAACCAATTTTAAAAACAACAACGATTTCTTTTTGCTCTCCAGAAAAATTATCATTTTCTTTTTTTTAAGAACAACTCTCTTTTTATAACTTTTAAATGTTATTCCAACCAACGTAAAATGTCATCGAAGAAGAATAAAACACTAATAATCTAAACGAAAATATGAAAGAGAACACAGAAAAATAGAAAAAGATAATGGTCTCCACTAGACGAGAGGTTCTGGTTTCGAGTCCCAGTTGCGACCATCATCTTTTTCTATTTTTCTGTGTCTTGTTCTCTTTCATATTTTCGTATAAATTATTAGTATTATCTTTTTCTACAATGATATGCTATCATTTTGTCGACGAGTCTGCTTTTGCCGGGTACCCTTCATTTATCTTGATTTTAATAAAATATTTTTTAACTTTTCTATTATTGCGAAGTTCGGAAAGTATTTTTTACTAGGTCTCCTTGTTCTTCGTCGTAAAAAATAATGTCCCCAACTATGTTTGAATCAATTGACTTCTGAAATGAAATTAAATATATTAAAATAAATATTACAAGTTTGAAACATAATGAGCATACAAATTCGTCCTTTTGACCTACCGAGATTTAATTTCAAATTTAAACCCAGCTCAATTAATTGTTGGCTTTTAAAAATATTGCTCTCGGCTTCAAAATGAAAATTTTGGTATTTCAAAACGTTGTTGCCAAGCGACGTATTCAAATTGGTGTTACAAAACACTTAAATTCAGCATCAGTACAGAATAAAATTAATTTTTCGATTAGGCTGAATTTACAAACTAATAGGAGTTTTTGGAAGTATATTAAAACTCGAACCTACAATGTACACCTCTCGTATAAATTAATAAATAATATCCGACTGTTGTCAGGGTGCCACATGCTACAGTGGCAAACTTTTGTTTTTAATTGCTTATGTTTAAAGTAATTAAGTTTTGTTTCGTAAAACAATTCAACTGAAACATTAATTCAGAGTACACTAACTTGTATTCTAGCCATTTTGTAGGTGAGAATAAATGTTGCTATATCTTTTTCATGAATTTAAAGGTTGTGGCCTCGCGAAGGTTTACTAATGTTTAGAGATGGCATTTTCATTCGTGAGATAATTACATCAATCGCAATCACATCCCAATCGCTTTTTTAACCGTTTAATTTGCGATATTTTTTAATATTTTGTGAGCATAAGTACGTAAACGAACCACTAACTAACTAACTAACTAAACATCACGCCACATCCTCGTAGGGGTAGGCAGAGAGGACGGACCGCCAAACAACTCGATCTTGGCACACACTTCTTGCATCGTTCACATTCATCGTCTCGTACATGCTCTTCTATTTTTCCGACTCTTCACATGACCCGATTCAAGTATCTGATTCACTTGGTCGTGCCATGTCTTCCTCGGGCGTCCCCGACTTCTTCTATCATTCACATGTGCGTCAAATATTCTCCTTACACTCCTTTCCTCGTTCATTTGCTCTCCGTGCCCAAACCGTCTTAGCGTCCCTTTTTTAATCTTGCTCATTACGCTTACATCAGCCTTGCATTCTTCGCGGATCTCTACATAAACGAACCACAAAAGCTTTTAATATTGACTGCTTGAGAAAACATAAATATATCCAAAACCTCCTGAATTCCCAAGTTATGTATTTATTTTTTTTACATTAACTCCACTTAGGAAGCCCTGAGGAAAATAATTTCCCTCAGACTATGCATCATCTTAGGAATGCTGTTTGGAGGGTCTTTGTGTTGAAAAGAAGGAGTGAACCTAGGTTTTGAATAGAACCATGTTATAGAAAGGAGGAAACACAGAGGCCGGCCAACCGTTCCACAGCAGAGCTGTTGAACTCAATAACGA
Source organism: Limnephilus marmoratus (assembly GCA_917880885.1). Taxonomy (NCBI): domain Eukaryota; kingdom Metazoa; phylum Arthropoda; class Insecta; order Trichoptera; family Limnephilidae; genus Limnephilus; species Limnephilus marmoratus. Next base: position 16,626,705 of record OU862921.1, on the reverse strand, counting down.
GTCGTACGAGCGTCAACGAATTGTGCCCACCGTACAAAAATGTTAGTGGCGCATTCAACAATGATTGTTCGGGCATACTTGTACCTACACCCAAGTATTCCTCCTGTCCGTCGTACCTACCTATCCTTATCTATCCATCTTTCCATTGTCACCGGTTAAATATTGATTTTTTAACGCGAACCTTCAGTGCAATTTCAACACCCACGAAGTACGAACAGCCAAGTACTTTGTCTCGTCGCCTTAAATCGAAACCCGGATCCGCGCAAGCTAAGTGTTCCAACCGCGGAGTTTTTTTCTTTAGTGCATGAATGTGGAACCCCGGGACATCACCAGCAAGGTAGGAACCTTTTGTATTTGGTTGACATCCTTTTGTTCCTGTTGATACTTTTCGTTCCCATACCTAGTGAAAATTGGTAGAGATTTCAGACTCCGCGGAAGAGATTAACATCTTCCAACAGCTATCGAATTAATGATAGTTGGTCGGAGCATCGTCCATTGAAATACTACCTACAGAACGAGGACAAGAAGAAAAATTTCTTAATAACCAAGTTTGAGGATAAATAATGGAAGAGACAAACTTGCTGACTCGTATTATACATACACATGTAGTATTACTGAATATGGATGAGATTGTTAAAATCTTGTTTTTTCTATTAATGAAAACCTAACTTTGTTGAACAATGTTTATAGTAACGCTAAAAGCTTTTTGATATTTTTTCAGCCTGCAATAAGTAGAAATAAGCAGACAATTTGTGTTACGTAAAGCCAAATATTAGTTTTTATTTCACCCAAAATGATATCCTTATCTTTGGCTTATAAAACGTGTCCAATTTAGGCGTGGAAAATCTTTTTAAATGAATTTGGAAGGACCATCATAACCAGTAAAGGGGACTTGAGTCTGAAATAATGTAATAATACAGTCTTTTCACGTGTCCATTGTTGAGATTTTCACTTTAAACCGCCTTCGAAATGGGCACCGATAAAGGAAAAAGAAAAGAAAGAAAAAAAACCAACAGGTGTTTGAATTCCACCGGCATTCTAGATTTCTTTACCAAAGGGAAAATGTCAAATAAGACTGCGATATTTCAAGAATTTGCCAAGATTACGTTGAATTTTTTTCTAGGACCTTAGACAATTTTTTAGAGGAGATCTTCCGTGGAAGGCTAACATTGCAATAAAAAATCAAATTTTCCTTTCAAAGTTGCCATTCTTTCTGTTATCTCAAACACGAAAAAAAAACAGATATCCTCTTTTAAACCTTGGGTTTTCAAGATAGCTTCTTCTCTGTTCGCGGAAGTGTAAGTAAGAAACACATTGTAGACTTTGCGCCACCTGTAAGGAGGGTAGTATGTTTTTTTACTTCAGAGAATGTTATCGTCAGGATGACCCGTCTTCCAGATTCCAACTCTCCAGAATACTGCCGTAAAAATTTTTGAACTTAAATTTTTAACATTTTTATTTCATATTTGAAGTGAAGACAAACACATGCAAATGCATGATTTATCCTGCGAGGGAGTCCTATTAAATTTTTTAAAAATAAAGATTTTTATTAATAAACACTTTGTATTTAACCAAAAATTAAATATTTTATATATCGACCGGTTTCGCTTCGACCAAGCTTCCTCAGGATATAACAATAAAAAAATATTTTTATTTTTGTTAAATCAAACCAAAAAACGACATCCTGTCTCTCCGATGAAGAAAATACAAATATTAATACGATGACCAAACGTATAAGAAAAATTGCACTGGAATTCGACGACAAAAATATGAAAAAAATCATCCTTCACATTGTTAAAAAAGTGCTTCGTAGTTGCCTCACTCTTGTCTACTTTAGTTTTATGAAGGTTTCACTTCCACCGCGTGTGAATTGCATTCTCTGATTTTTTTATTTCTCAACTCATATACACAGTTCAAAGAAAAATAGATGATAAATGCAAGTAATACAAAAAATGTCGCAATGTGTAGAGTGTAAAATAATCAGTTACCATACATAAATGGTTATGTCGTAATGTTTTGTGAAAGTGTTATTTAAAAAGTTTTAGAGAAAGTGTTATTGTATATGACCGGTCAGTGGCTGAGTCCTAACCGGGCGTCGCGTGTTCGATTCCTCGGCTGGCCAAGTCCTCCATCACAACACAAGCAACATTTTCCGCTTTCTGTGGCGGTAGTAGGAGATTATCAAACATTGTCGGGTTATTCGTAACCCGGGAATGTTTGCCTTCTTTTAAAAAAAATGTCAGATTGTTTTCACTGTTGGCTAATCGAGACCAAATTTAAAGGATTCTAAAAGCATCGTAAAATAAACGTAATGCATACGGAAATATTCGGAGTTCGCTAACTATCCATAAGATATACTTATATAAGATATACGCGGTTTCCAGAACAGCGGCAGTATGAAAAGAAGTCCAAAAGACTCTAAAGTATATGTACCTAGCAAAAATTTGAATACCCTCAAAGCACAATTTCTGGCTAATTCTTTTACTACCACTCTTTTATAAAACTTAAAACATTCACAAAGGTTTTAGGGTAGGTTTTTATTGGGATGTATGTAGGTATATATTAGGTTGGTCACCATTAGTACATCAAAATGGTACAAGTATGATAGTAACAATGTATCGATGTAATGAAGCGACTGGTGTAAGGCCACGGTCAGTTTTAACATCCCAAAAACCCAAGCGTATCTGATATCGGCAAAGGGGGTATGTATATATATATTAGGTCTTTACATATGAAATTGGCGTTTTGTATGGGAGGAACATAAAGTCGATTTTTTTTAAATATAATATATTTATTTAATCAAAGTATGTACCATTGCTATCTATGCACTTTTGCCATCTCATAGGTAGTTCATCGATCCCTTTACTAAAAAAACCATTCGGACGGGAATCAATAAAATCTTTGAAGGCGGTTTGGACTGCCCCATCGGAGTTGATTTTTTTCCCTTGCAAGAAGTTATCCAAATTTCGAAAAAAAAAACGGTAATCTGTTGGGGCAAGGTCCGGAGAGTACGGTGGATGTCTTAGACATGCCAATTGTCTAACTCCTCCAATTTGGTAGCCGTCTGTTGTGCAGTGTGTGTCTAGCGTTCTAACGCGCGTTTGATTTGCTTTACTCAATTCGTGAGGTACCCACCTTTCAAGCTTTTTCACCTTCCCAATTTGCTTCAAGTGGATTAAAATAGTTTTATCACTAACACCGCAGCCTGCAGCTAACTCGGACGTGGTTTGCGATGGATCCGCTTCCACAATAGCCTTCAATTCTTCATTATCAACTTTGGTCTCCGGCCGTCCACGGGGCTTGTTCTGCAGGTCGAAATTTCCAGTACGAAAACGTTGGAACCAAAAACGCACTGTGTTTTTTTTTGCGGCACCGTCGCCATACACTTCATTAATCCTTCGAGCCGTTTCTGCAGCACTGGTGTCACGGTGGAACTCGTACTCGTAAATAACGCGATATTTCAAGTTTTCCATTTTGTAAACTAAATGGCGCAAAGAAAAAAAACAATTAGGGAAAAAAAAAGAATTATAATTTTCGAAACACAAATACACGAGTAAATAGATGTATAAATTTGAATTTGGAATTCTTAACCAAAGAGAAGATATTTTGGCGAATTTGCCAGTACGGGAGAACGCCAATTTCATATGTATGGACCTAATATGTGATCAGTGACTGCCTATTGGAAATTGATGGGAGCACCTTTCCCAATAACGAGTCGAATGAAATGCTTGGAGTAATTATATCAGACCGGCTCAATCAAGGCTCTATAAAAGCCCGAGTAAATCTGGCTTCCAAGAAACTGGGCGTCTTGTGCATGGCTATAGATTCTTCAATAAGCTTCAGCTGCTAACCCTGTTCATATTTCAAGTACGCCCAATAATTGAATTTGGGAGCTATCAATGGACTGGAGCTCAACAATACTTCATAAACTTACTTGATTCGGTGCAAAAGAGTGCGGTCCGTCCGATTGAAAATCCATTGTTAACAAACCAATTGCCAACTCTAATGCACAGTCGTAATGTACGAATGCTGAGTCTTTTCTACAGATTTATTAATGTAGCCTGCTGTAAGGAGCTGGGATCCACGGTGGGCATGCATGTAACTTAACGGACACGAGTGGAACATCTGTTCATAGTTGACGTCGCCTTCATGAAAAGGATCTAAAAAACGTTTTTTCTGTTCGTTTTTTGCATAAGTCGTCTCGTATGTAGAACGAGCTGCTGGCTTCTGTTTTCACTCTTCGTATACTGGAGCGTTTTTTGTCATAATAAGGCACTATTTAAAATACCTCGGATTGCTATGCTGCCAATTTTGGCAATTTTTTTCCTTATTTGTAAGTGATTACGTAGAAGTTTACGATTTTATAAAATTTATTTTATAATCTTACGAATACGTGATAATCAACAAAAGATAGGTGAATTCATTGGCTGTACAGAACAATAATCAGTTTGTATGTCTCCATATTAAAATCCGGAGGTATGATTATTTTAATGTGGGCGGAAAATATTCAAAATGATTACCAAAAAATCTCGAGCAATCGGAGAAAATAGTTTTGAATTTCGCTGTCGCTCCAGTGGATACTATACTCGATCAAAACTAACTTTCACGGCAAATTTTGAATATGTGCTAAAAAGGTTTCAAAAACAATAAATTTTCTCAGAAGACTAAGAAAAAATTAAATAGAAACACTTCACAGCTCATTTCTAAAACTATAAATGCTCCACGTACACATACCTACCTGTTAAAAAAACTATACATTCATCCGATTTGCATGCACCAAGTATTAAACTGTTCGAAAATCCAGTCTCCTTGGTACCAAGTAAAGATTTTTTCATAAAGGGCCCCCTTCTATTTTTTTTATAAACGGTGAAAATATTCCATAAAAACGGGAAATAAAATTCGTTGGTCCGCCATTTTTTTTTGTGGTGCCATAGAGACTGAAATTTCCAAACAGTTTAAGACTTGGTGCATGCAAATCGGATGTATGTTTTTTTTATATGTTGTCAATCAGGTTGAAAAATGTAGTTTCGATAAAAATGCGTTCAAAGTTTTGCTGAATAAACTGTTTCAAACGGTTTCACATAAAATTCTGTATGTCTGTCAATTTTATGAATTTCTTTGAAAAAAACTGGTGAGAGCGTTCTTAACAAATGCATCTTTCAGAAAATGTTTCAGACAATATTTTTTTAACTGTGGTCTGGTACCTTAGTTAAGTTAAATTTTATTGTTTCCTAAAATATGGATTTAATATTAAATGTTTTATATGGAGATATGAAAGGTTGAAAGAGCAATGTAGACTATCGTTAGATTATGGATACGGCCGGGTTAAATTAAATTGTAAGTTCAAAAGGCAACCGTGCAAGCTTTCTACAGAAATTTTCCACTGACGGAATAAACTTCCATTTGATGGGAAATGTGTTGGCTCTTGTGTTTTTCTCTGAAAAACTGTTTGCTAATTAATCTAGTCCGTGTTACACAAATTGGTGGAAGCGTTTATATTTGATCAACATGTCAAGTAAGTGCTTTCGACTCGGAGTAAGCAAATGCTAATTTAGTTGGCGATTGTTGATTGTTGATGTAGCAGAAGTTGCGCTTTCTAATAAACTTTTATGTATTACCGCTTTACAAATATTTGCCTGAAAATATACGAAATCAAGGAATATGTTTTTTTTTAAGTTCTTTAGCGGCCGCTAGAGAAGTGCACATATCTTCCAAAAACAGGTATTTCATTATGGGGAGTTGAAGGTTTTTTTTTGTTTTGTTTTGTTTTTTTTTTATTATTCTTTATTTTTTCCCATTATATCTAAATACATAATATGTACACTTCTAAAATAATTTTACATATTTTCTAAATACAGTAAGATATAAACACAAGGTACAAGTGATATTGTAATACTTAGCAATAAGTAAAAATATAATAGTAGACAAAAGTAGGTAATTCGAACCTACTAAGGCACTGCCTGTGTGTGGGTAATATAAACAAAAATGCTATATTACATAAATAAGTATAAGAAAAAAATGTTACTTTTATACATTATTATTTTATCTGTCATTTGAGTGGGTTTTGATAGAAGATTACGAGGACCAATAAAACTGCTATGTGTTTGCATTAATTTGGTATTAGTTTGGGGGTATAAAATATATTATTCGTATTTTTATTTTTATTTTTAACTTTATGAGTACCTCATAAAGTTAAAGTTCGACTGACTTTCGCTTATATTGTCTTCGTTTAATTAAATATTATATTATTCGTCCTTAAATCCATGTTTTACTATTTTAAATACATACATTGCATAAAAATAATATATTATGTAATAATTTATCCAGAGTGGTAGATAGTTTTAGGCCCTGTTGTATCACATAAATCTCTGTGTGACAATGTCATCAATGTCCCCGACGCCGATTCTAAGTGCGTTTCAGCTTTATATCAAATTGTAATACGCTGACAGGCCTAACAACATGATTATTATCACATCGTTAATGCATCTCGTAACAACGATCAACTACTATCAGATACAAAAAATAGAGACATAAGTGATTTTGGAACCTTGTATAACAAATGGAGCTTGATTTTAGAATTTATGTACCTATACGGAAGTACAACACATGTGGTTCTGAAAATTATTTTGGTTATAGAAATGAGTAAAAGAAAAGTTTTTGTATTCAAAGGTCGTTTTTGAAATATTAGAACCTTCTCCAACTGAAGTGACAAATAAACGTGATAAAAAAAATTCAATTAAAAAAATATTTTAGAATTCTTATTTATATAATAAAAACTTTTATAAATTAACCCAAAATAATCAGAAGTAACCTAAGTGTTTAAAATAAAGAAAAAAATATTTCAATGTACAGGGTGTCTGGGGGTAAAGTGCATTAACTTCGGGAGGAGATTCAACATGATAGTGTAAGTAAAAAAGATAAGTAACTTTTTTCGAAATTCCAACTTTTAGGGGTAGTTTTGTGGTAAAAACATAAAATTTGACCGGCGTGCGCGGCCAGCTTTATTATTTTCCGCTGTTACGATTCGGGCCAATCACCACCATTAATTGTTACCACGATCGTACACGGCAGGCACCCGGCAAGTAAGATCGTACCTCACGCTAAGGATTTTTAGAAGGTACATCTTTTTGTACGGGAAAAAAACTGTTGGAATTTCGAAAAAGTTGTTAATCTTTTTTACTCCTACCATCATGTAGAATCACCTCCCGAAGTTAATGCACTTTACCCCCGGACACCCTGTATATCGGAATTAATCAATATATATTAAAATCGAAAGTGTACAACGTGCATACCGCTAAAACTCAGAAACCAGTCTCGGTACGGTGATTCAATGGAATTATAATATATGGTGTGGTACAATGACGTTATATAAATAGACTCGCCATAGTATCACATACTCGCAAAATAATGTGGCAAGTAAGCAACACTATTTGTTTTCAGCGGTTTTCGGTCATTTCTTAATTTAAAAGTTATTAATGTATCTATTAAAAAATCCTCAAAGACATATCTATCTTGGAGCTTCCAAACTGGAGAGAGCTGGCACAAAACCGAGATGAGTGGAGGGAGACTCTTGAGGAGGCCAAGACCCACCAGGGGTTGTAGAGCCAATAGTGATGATGATGATGAATGTATTAAAAAGATATACTACTTCCACACCAAAGCCAAACTTCCAACTCGAACTTCCAACGCACGAACCACTCTTCTACACAATCGTCCGAAAGTTTGAAGTTGGAAGTTGACCTCAGTGTGGCCAAACCATTAAGACAATCAAAGCATGTGTGTTTTTTTTTCTAATGACGCACAAAATTATCGGACGGGGAACATGAAAATTAATTGTATTGCTTATAATAATCGTAATTTTAATAAGTAATTTTTATGTAGATATAAAAGTAATGTTATTTCTTCACTTTTACTACTGTTTGCCGTGTAATGAAAACATTTTCTTATCACACAAGAGGGCATTTTGGCGCTTTTTAAATGCAATTTTCCTACTGGTAAGACTCGACCTTACTCGACGAATGACAGTTTAGTACTAAAGTATCAGAAATTGAGACTAGTGCAATTGCTTTACTTTTGGCTTCCCACTTCTGTATCTACAGTATATAACGTCCTTGGTGTGGTAGCCCTCTATCCTCCATCCTTGAAGAAGGTTTTCGTCTTTGCCTGAGGGCGTGCTTTTGAAAATATAAGGGCTGGAAATTTCACCCTCTAGAAATTTCTAGAACAATCCAGAACATTCAAGATTATTCGAATGCATTCCACATCGTTCCAGAACATTCGGGAGCATTCTGGAATGTTCTGGAACATTGTGGAACATTTTAAGCCTTTTAGAATGGGTGGAGCTACCCATTGGTAGGGGTATATAAATCGGTTCCATGACAGTTCATCCTGCGACAATTCATCCGGCGACAGTTCATCCTGCGACAGTTCATCCTGCCGACAGTTCATTCTGCCGACAGTTCATCCTGCCGACAGTTCATCCTGCCAACAATTCGTCCGGCGATAATTCACCTGATTCTGCCTGATCATTTAGAAGATTTTTTCTACAAGTAAGTATGCAAAGAGGATATACGGCCGTACAACCTAACCTAACCTAACCTAACCTAACCTAACCTAACCTAACCTAACCTGACCTGACCTAACCTAACCTAACCTAACCTAACCTAACCTAACCTAACCTAGCCGTGTTTGGTGACTAGATCTGAATAGCCAGGAAGATACGTTTTCCACATCTCCTTCCCCTCACCACTACCTTCCGAGACGGTTGGGACTCTTGTGTGTTTTTTTTTTAAATCAGTCAATTCACCCTAAAAAGATGGTGTTAATTTCAGATAAAAAAGTTATATTAGATGCAAGTAGGAATCTTTACCGTTCTTTGCTAAGCCGACTGCACGTATAAGTATGTCGTATTTTGTTATTCACGCATGCTTCTTCGGAGAGTCGAAATTATTGTTAGTAAAATATTTTTACAGCGGATTTCCACTCAAGATGCCTTCAGATATAAGTATATCGATTTTGGTTGTACGGCCGTATATCCTCTTTGCATACTTACTTAATAAAAATCTTCTAAATGATCAGGCAGGATGAATTGTCGCCGGATGAATTGTCGGCGGGATGAACTGTCGGCAGGATGAACTGTCGGCAGGATGAACTGTCGGCCGGATGAACTGTCGCAGGATGAACTGTCGCCGGATGAATTGTCGCAGGACGAATTGTCGGGTCACCATATAAATCAAGATCCGTCGTGGATTCGAACGTCAGTTCAATCTCGTATCAACTCCCTGAGCGAAGCCGGGTACCCCAGCTGGTGTGAAAATAAATTTAAGAGATGGCTATTTTAAGTTATGGGATACGTGGGGTTGTGAGAACTTCCCTATTTTCCGGAATAAAGTCTTTATTTTCATTAATATGAAAAGCTGTAACATTGCGCATTCTTACAAACTATGTGTACACCGTACACACGTAACACAAATCCAAAATATTAAATACAGTGTAAATACACACAGAATAATATAATTAAACTTTCAGACCAGGTACGGTATTCATAATAATTCATGCGAAAGTTTTATTTGCTTCATTACGCAAATGTTCCGTACCAACCTGAATACATTCCACCATAACACACAGACTCGTATAAACCTAAGCAAAACAAGAACACACAATGAGACATTGTTAATTATTTACGTTTCCACTTTATTGTTAATTTCTTCTCTGTTTACTGCCACTGCGTGGTAGTCTTACACGAGTCTTCAATTTAGCCCCTTTTATAAATATAAATAAATACTCAGAAAGAATTAATAATTACAAAATGCTATGGTTAAATTACACAGGTCTGCGACTGTTTTTTGTTCTTTGAAATGAGAGGTAATTCCCATGTATTTTTGGTTGCTGAATTCGGGAAAAATATCAAAAAAATTCTATCACGTAAGGTTTTTCCGGAAAATTCAAAATACTGCGGGATTGCCTGTCTTAAGGCGCAAAACGGGGTTTATTGCCGAAACATATAATTTTTATTAATTCCAAATTATTATAAGATAATGTTATGTTTTATAGACTGAAAAAAACATTTAGTAACTCATGACGATAAAATAAGTCAGCGTTGAATCACATATATCGGGATTTTCCATAGTAAGTATGATGAGAGAATGCCAAAATTCCCAAGTTTCCCACTCCCTTCCATGCCCTTTCCTTTATTTATTTCTGTTCCAACTTTCATAACGTGCGTTTCTAAAATGACTTCAAGAGGTTGTGTAAATTATTCTAAGAGTTTTTGCTATATTTGTGGTGAATTTGTTGTGAAAAAACAACAATGAAATATTACTGATTTTGTTAAAAAAGTGTATTTGGTGTAAAGATAGGGGACCAGGACAAATCTTGGAATTTGTTCAGGGTGTGTTGAAGGACTTAGAATGTGGTCAAAAGGTAAAGATAAATCTTTTCGTTTTGGTGTTCCCATGATCTGGAGAGAGCCTCGAAACCACAGCGATGACTGCTACTTTTGTTCGTGCAATGTGCAAGGTTATAGTACCAAAAATAAAAAACAAATTTGTTACCCAAACATGAATTTGGCCCTCCGCCCAGTCCCTCACGGACCTGGCATTCCTACACCACAAGCACCCCAAAGCCTAGACGATTTGCCATCATCAGAAAAAAGTTCTAGTGAGGAGTTTCAAGTAGGCGACTCCAGTGGACCTCAACAATTTTAATATAAAGTCCCACAAAAGAAAAAGCACAAAACGAAGCTTCGAAACTAAAAAAAGCAGATTTTATATGGATTTATAATTGTATATAATGTAAATAAAACATTTAATGACTTAAAATTAATTAAATTTGCCAAAATAGGCAAATTTTGAACATTCCCTTCAGAAGTAGTGTAAGGCGGATTTTGCCTATATTTTAATTTCCACTTTGCGGAAAATTCTTACGTGATGGGTCGAAATGGATGGCATACTCGAATTCAGCATACCGAAATACATATAATTCACCCATTACCATTTAAAAAAAAAAATTGTCAATTTGCAGGCCTGTGTTATTAGTTCAAAAACATGTTTTTTCACAAAGACGAAACATATCATTGTTGTATCGGAATTTAACATTATAGCGGTGCAAGCCTTATTATGGTACAAAATATTGATTTGGCATATATCTGAGTCTGATTATAAGAGGAAAGTGGAACATGAACATAATCAAAGAATGAAGGAATGCTTGTTCCAAAATATAATAATAACTACGAACGGCGAACCCTGGAATATAACATGCCAAAAATATTTAACATGTTATCAAGTAATTTAAAAAATGCCATTCTACAAATAGATTGAGATATATGCTGAAATAATGGTTACTAAATAGAGATGGCTTATATTAATTCATGTGTGTTAATTGTGACAATCTGTGTAGTTATTGTAATAATATTATGTAAGTATGTTTAAATTGTAATTTAAAATTAACATCCTGTTGACAAACTGCTTTATTGCGGTTTAACGGGATTGTACCTTGAAAACCAATTAAAAGTAAAGTAAATTTTCTAGTATGAATAACGGTTTGTAGGAAAAGTTTTTTTTTCATATCACGAAGCACTCTTTTCATCCTAAAAAGAGTGTATTGTGATATGAAAAGTTATTGATGTAAAAGATATGAAGATCAATAATTTTATGGTTTTAGTTAGGTACGTTCATGCTTGTTTATTTTTATTTTAATGAGTAAAACCTCAAATTGCAATATAACTAACTAAGACAATATTAGCGAAAATCAATTGAAAATCTGAAACAGAAAAAAGATACAGACATAGAGTTCAAGTCCTAGATGTGGCCGTATCTTTTTTCTGTTTCAGATTTCAGGTGAGTTTCGCTAATATTGTCTTCATTAATTAAAATATTAAAATTAGAGGTTTTATTGATAAAGTTAAAAATAAAATAAAAAATTATACCCATAAAATGGCAACTGAAAAATATTCCAAGTGATGTTAGAACCACATAAAATAAATGGAAGCTTTAAAAACTTGATTTCATACAAGTAATAATGGAAATATAAAATAGATGGCTCTGAAAATTATTTTGGTAGTAGAAATGGGCAAAAGTAATGGTTTTGGATTCAAAGGTAATTTTTGATCAAAATTGTGAGGTAATGTCTTTTCCAACTACGGAGAAGAAATGATAAAAAAATGTTGGTGTGTACTAAGTACCGAAAGGAATTGATTTAGTTATTGAGAATGGGAGTGATAAGTGAGTTTGTCTGTAATATGAAAATTCAATTTTTTAAATAAAAAAATTGTTAAGAGTGTTATCAGAACCAAAAGGTTTCCAAGAATGTAAATCACATTTCAAAGGAAATTCTCAATAAGACCTAATATAAATCCAATATGTCAGTTGACTGGTTCAAATTTATTTAGAAACTAAGCTTTATTTATTTTCAATAAAGCACCGGTAGGAACATCATTTTCCAATAAAATATTTTTTAGTACTCAGTAAATACAAGTTTTTCAACCATTTTTCTCGTCACTGCCAATTTCGTGAAGTAGCTCGTCTAAAAAACCGTGTTAACCCGTCAAGTCTATTTGTTCGGTTTTCAGATCAACTCACACAGGTCTCATAGAAATCGTTATGTCTACCTTATTATCACAGCGAGAATCCAGTCCAGTGTACATTTATTTACTCCTGATGATGTGAACATTGTTTACGAAACATGTAGATTGTGTATAAAATAAAGTGATGTAAACAAAGTTATTTGTCTTTTAACTATCCTACAGGCAATTGAGGCCGAAGGTAGACCCCAAAATCACTATCCTTCTTATATCAGCTTAAATACATGAAATATATTTTTAGTATTTTATGTATTCCTGCGCAAAGGATTAATACATAATGTGCCGTTTAAAAAAATGTGAAAAAATTGTTGAACGCAGGAAAAAATATTTTGTCAAATATGGGTAATATTCCCTGCCTAATAAAATGACAAAAAAAAAGAAAAGAGGATTTCAATAATTTCAATGTAAAAAAAAAAGATCGTGGGGTCGTCGGCCGACCCACTTGGTTTTAGGGACGTTATGTTTGGCATCTTGGCCTGTCGAGAGTTAATAAAAAAGAGAGATATGATATAAACGGTTTTCGAAAGAAAAAAAAACACCACGTTTTACATTCAAACATAAAAGATATCTAACCGCAAAAGAAGTAAAATGTAGACCTTTATGAAACCAAAGTTGCGGATTGCAATTTAAAAAAAATTATGAAACTTTGAGAATTTTTTATTAATTATTTTTACATGGAACGACAAAAATGTGAGGTAATAATAACGTTTATAATACATTCGTATAATGAAATATGTATGAGTTTTTATTTTTTCGTAATCAGTAATTTTAGATGGAAAAAACGTAAAATGAGCAATTTTTAAAACTTTTTTTGTGTTCGCATTCTAATTTTTTACATTGATAATTGTTTATTTTGATTTCCACAATTTGAAAGAGTATTTTTCAACCTTTTAAATGCAGTTTTTAGTTTTCGAATACGTTCAGAAATATTCCGTTTATTTGGATTTTATTGTAAAACGGAAATATTTTGATCTGATAAAAATGGTCCAGACCTGAAGGGTTAAAACATTTTCCTTGAAATTGAGGCTGAACTTCCGAGTATTCCTTTTTTCTGGTGAATATTAATCCGTTACCATTGTTTTTTTCTTCATTGTCTGTTGTAAGTGGCAGAGAAATGTATTTGAAAGGTGATCAGTTATATAATAACGCGAAACTCTCCACCCAATCTTCGTTATGAGCAAAACAATGCCAAACATTTTTGAGCCCTTTTCCGCTCCCGGATGTCCTTCATTTTATTATTGTTTATTCAAAGCAAGGTGGATTTTTGTGTTCAGATTTTAAAAACATTTTCCAAAGCGGATGTAAAGCAAAATATTTTCAGTGTTGTGTAATAATCTCCAGAGATGTCAATATTTTTAATACTGGTGTTTTTTTTTCATTTTTAATTATGCCACTCGTTTACAGTTAACCGTTTTTTGAATGGAGAATATGAGCCATTTGCCATAATATAAGTTAACCCAAATACTTTACATTATGGCGGCCTCCGTGGTCGAAAGGGTAAGACTCTTGACTCGCAATCTAAAGGTTGCGGGATCGAATTGATTAATTTCTGTGATTTCACAATTAATTCACTTCGAAATAAAATATAGGTAGTGTATTTGCGACACAATCCAGAGTGGAAGATATTCTCATTGTAAGATCACCTTTTAGAATTAAAACGTTGCTTGAAATGGCTTTAGCCGTGTTTGGGACCATATCTGAATAGCCAGGTACTTTCCCTTCCTCCTCCTTATCTACTTCCCCTCCTCCCTACCTTCAGCCTCACAACATACCCAAATGGGAAAATGCCATAGTTTCATTGGCTCCAGACTGGAGTAGCTGGAACCCTTGTGAGGTATTAACATAAACATTCCAATCCCGAGGCAATGATGACTTTGTACAACTGCATTATAAGGTCTAAAATTGAATACGCCTCTGCTGTATGGGCCCCATACCAACAAAAATATATTGAAAAACTAGAACAGATTCAAAAAAAGTTTTTGAGATACATGTATTTGAGAATGCACGGAGAGTACCCGCGATTCATGCATCACGAAGATTTGCTTGCCGAAACGCGCTACCAAAGTCTCCACTCGAGGAGGAGTGGGGCCCTTGCAGTAACGGCGTACAAAATTATTAATAATTTAATAGATAGCCCATACCTTCTGGAATGCTATAAGTTGTTCGTACCGAATAACTACAGCCAGGGACGTCACCATGATCTGCTTTGTATCCCACGTGGCAGAACGGACGTACTGGCTCGGCATAGCATGACACGAGGTATGGCGCTGTTAAACAACGCCTCCAAGACTATCGATATTTTTAATAGTAGCCTTGAAGAATTCAAGAGGCATGTTAATGCTAAAAATCTATAACTTGTTATTTGTATCATATATATGTAGTTAATGTTACATGTGTATTGTAAATGGACACAGTCTGTAATACACAAAAAAAAAAAAAAAATAAATAAATAAAAAAAAATAAATAAATAAATAAATAAATAAATAAATAAATAAATAAATAAAAAAAATAAAAAAAATAAAAATAAAAATAAAAAATAAAGAAAAAATAAAAAAAATATATTTTTGCAACTTTTCAAAATTTAAGCAAACTATGACAACAACAATAAAAATAACGCTGCCAATTTTTTAAGTTGTTTTAGTTAGGTAAGGTTACTATGGTGCTAAAGAAGTTTTTATTTAAAAAAAATATTTTTTTTTTTGCCTGCAATCATTTGAAATTTAAGTAAACCTAGACAACAACAATAAAAATAAAACTGCCTAGTTTTTTAGTTTCTTTAGGTAGGCACTGTTTGGTTGAAAATCAGGGAGGGCGCCAGTTGTTGCCACGCGTTGCGGCGGGCGTGAGAACCACTATTGCCGCGGAATTTGAATTTGGGTTGAATTTACGTTTGCTCTAATTACCGTTGTTGAGGAAAGCGCTAAGTAACAGTACGTAAAATAATTGGCCTGATTAGATCAATAAAGGGAAGATTAAATCAGGATTCAAACTACCAGCACGATATTTCATAATCTTCCGAGTTGAATTACCACAATATTGAATAATCAAGGCACCAGACTTCGGAGCAAAGTTTTACCTTCCAGGCTCGTTCGCTTATATTATTGAAATATGTAACACCTCGGTTCAACTTAGTTACTGTGAAAATAAACTATTTAAGTCGGTGG
The DNA here is from genome assembly GCA_917880885.1 of Limnephilus marmoratus. Taxonomy (NCBI): domain Eukaryota; kingdom Metazoa; phylum Arthropoda; class Insecta; order Trichoptera; family Limnephilidae; genus Limnephilus; species Limnephilus marmoratus. The sequence goes on along the minus strand of OU862921.1, from coordinate 16,610,961 downwards.
AGATGGAAAAAAATGCTTTAGAATTAGTTCAGGTAGTTCCAGGAAAGGGGTTCGCTAAGTTTGGTGACTTAGCACAGGTCCCGGATTCATGGGGTGAAGTTTGTCCAAGTCTTAGCAGCGGATGCCTTTGCCCACCTATTGCCTGGCGAGCCGGATCGGGAGAGACTGGTTGAGGGACCTCTTCGGCCGGACTTTCTCGACCCATCGCCTTGCACCACAGTGGGAGGAATGAATTCAAAAGTTCGTTAATCTTGGGCACACTATCGGCATGTGATGGTGGCGGATGTGTTTGCCCTACAACTGTGTGGCGGGCCGGATTGGCAGAGACTGATTGAGGGAAATCTTTTGACCTCTCCAGTCAGACTCTCTCGACAGATCGCCTATCAATGAGAAGGATGGATTCCGTCAATCCGTCACTCCTGGACACACTGACTCCCAGATCCCTACCCACCCCTGATATCTATTTATTTCCCAGAACTTCCTCTCCCGCCTATCCCCAGAAAGACCCCCCACAAAACATCCGCAAAAGATGACATAGGTCCCGAAGGAAATTGTTTTACTATATGATATTAGACAATGGTTCCAATAGTATTAAGTGCATTATTTCCATAAAGAAATCATATATTTCCCTGAGTATCTATTAATTATACGAGCATGAAGAGTGACCCAAAAAAGTGACCGAAGTGCATGAAGAGTGACCCAAAAGTCACTAAAAAAACGCAAAGGGAATCAGTCATGGCTCGAATCGAGCGACCCAGTGTAGTCTTGGTACTTTCGTACGGAGGTTACATGAATTCATTTTTTTAACGCACCAGAATTCGAATTGAATTGTTTTGTTTGATTTTTATTTTTTTGACAGATAGGAGTTTTGGAAGCGTTGTAAAAAACATTAACTGATATTCTGTGTAACTTGTAAAATAAACTATCATACCGAGATACTTGTATTTTGTTTCTGAGCCCACTAAATTGATACCCGACCCTATCAATATTAGTGGAATTTCTTACAGAATTCTGTTAATGCTGTATTTTTACTCGTTAACCATTTACAACGTTTACGTTATATTTTTAGCGTAAAAAATTGTTTTTCCCTAAATGCTGTTTTCAAGCAAAGCGAAAAACTTAACCAGGAGACTGCTAGAAAAAGTTTAGCTGCTTAGGTATTCCATTTCTGTGAAGAGTTTTAAGGATTGGTTGGAAGGCTCTATCCTGACAAGCTATTCATTTGTCATGACCGAACACTCAATCACTAATAAACCGTTGCAAAGTTGTTGGGACGAGGGTAAATACTAGTAAATAGGTGCCGCTTCCGAAATAAGGGGAGGACTAAAGGACAAAAATGACCTGCCAACGTGAATCTTAAACCAGAGAAAACCAGAAATATGTCATTTTTAAATCAGATTTTAGACGTATTGACTCTTTTCCACAAAAAAATATAAATGGATTTCGAAAGATTGTTCTTTTGTCTAGCATTCGCATGTTTTACATTTTGAGAAAAAATGTTGGTTTTTAGTATAATAAGGTTGTACCATAGGTCGTTGGCAGATTTGTTAAATTTTCAAAAAATTATACCACACCCATTTCAAATCATACAAATAAATCAATACATTATCTGGGTATCACTTTTTTTTTTTAAAGAAAGACAAACATTCCCGCGTTACGAATAATCCAACAATGTTTGAAAATCTCCTACTACCATCACAGAAAGCCGAAAATGTTGCTTGTGTTGTGATGGAGGACTTAGCCAGTCGAGGAATCGAACACGCCCGGGTGAGACCCAAGCGCGATGCCCACTCAACCACTGACCGGTCAAAATTATTACAAGTTTTAGAATTTGAATTTTAGTTTAAATGAAATCGTTGAAAAACGTATACGAACATGTGTTTCTTGACGAAAATTGGTCCGTTTTTGCATTTATTTGCGCACTTACAAACTAACCACAGTGTTAGTTACTATTTAACCTCAGAACAGGAAATCCTAGTGAGGAGGTCTGTGAAAAAAAAAAGAATCTATACTTATACTATACATTATACATACATGTAAAAACCTTGCTATTGAAACTAATAATACATATATAAATATATTTCGGATTTTTTAAACATTCTTATTTAAATTAGACATTATTGAAAAATGATATATTTTTTTAATTTTTTTTATTGAAACATATAACAAAGTTTACAATTTTACAATATAATGTATACATCTATATTTCAATCACTCTCCTAATAAAGCAGCTGCTTGTGTTTAGGAAAGGACAACTAAAAAAAATTACATTTGTTTAAATTAAAACAAAAAATATTGGTACTTTAACAAAAAATATTAGTGGTTTTATGAGAAAATACAGATAAAAGTAATAAAAATATAGGTTAGTTAATAAATGATTTAAAGTATTGACAAGGCAAAAACATATTTCTAAATATGCAATACATATTTCTAAATATAATATACAATAAGTTAAATTTATGAGGTGGTCCTAGAATATTTTAATTTATTTTTTTTTTTGTATTTTTCGTAGCTTTCTTCCGATCGTATATCAAGAGGTAATTTATTAAATAATTTTATACCCTTGAATGTATAGTGATGTTGTGTTGTTGTGGTTCGCACTAGTGGCACGGTAAATCCTCCAACAGATATTATTCTTTTGCTTATATTTAATTGTGGTAAATTATTTTCACTAAAGAAATCTTTATGTATTTGTAATAGGGCGATTTTGTCATAAATTTTTGTAAGTGGGGGAACCGGGAAATCTTGAAAAAACATTTATAGTTGGATAGTAATAGGGCTTTTATAGGATGATTTTTATTAATATTTTTTGAATTGTTTCCAATGGGAGAAGGGTTGCTTTGTATGCACCCCCCCAAGCCACGATTCCATATCGTCGTACAGAGTGCGCAAGTGCATAATAAATATCTTTTAGTATTATACTTATGATCAAAAAATAATTACAAAAAGAACATTATTTTAATAGTTTTATCATCACACCTTTCAGCATTTTTGGATGTAGGTATAAATTAAAGCAAATTTGGAATGAAATAAAACCGATATTGAGTTATAATTTTAAAAAGCTGATACGGAGAATAATTAATCTTTCTCATTGTAACCGCCCTACATGATCGTAAGAACAACTTTCGACGAAATGTGGATTTTCGGCCGCTCGCTGGTTAAACGCTCTTAAACATTAAAACTCTACGGTTCCCAGTAAGTACATTGCTGTCGATTCTTAGAACAACAAAATATATTAAATAGATCAGAGTGTGCAATTCACACGCGGTAGAAGTGAAACCTTCCGAAAACTAAAGTAGACAAGGATAGGGAACGGAGCACCGCACAAAGAGGAGACCGATACACTAAGAAGCACTGTACGAGGAGGAGACCGATTATACTATCTCATTATCTGGCAGGCTAAATTCTATGGATGTTTATATGTTTTATGTTTGTGTCTACAGTTTACACGCGGTAGAAGCAAAACTTTACCAAAACAATCTCAACTAAGGTCATAATCAAAGCGACCGATGAGCGCAGACCTAGCGTAATTTCCGTTTCATATCTCAACCAATAGGAGTATTTAAAAGTGAAATCATAATTAAAAGGCCGATGAGCGCAGTTTATGAGTTGCAGGTGCAGTAATCGTCATTTCCGTTTCATTCGAAATCCAAATCATAGCGGGGCCATAGAAGTTTAACTTCAAAAAAATCAGAGTATGCAATTCACACGCGGTAGAAGTGAAACCTTCTGAAAACTAAAGTAGACACGAATGGGAATGCTACGAAGCACCGCACAAAGAGGACACCGATTATACTATCTCATTCTTTCGCAGGTTAAATCCTATAGGTGTATATTGTGTTTGTCATTTTTAAGTGTGGCTAAATCACAACGGTGTTAAAGAAGTGTAACATAAATTATGTCTAAAATATTTGTCAAGTTGTAACTACGTCTAATGTGACAGTCGGTTAAACAAATCGCACTTAGGATGGGCTGTTCCAAAAAATTTGAACAATTCATCAAATATTTTAAGTTCACTGACACAAATTCTTCCCTTTACCATTCTGCCAAAATATAGCATCACCACTGCCATCCTACAAATAATTCAACACTCGTCACACACCAACACTAAACCAGCCTTTAATTCCGATATACACCAGCACAAAACACGATCACAAAATCAAATACACCTATCGTCATCTACACACACAACTAAATTTGGAATTAACTCCTTACAACACATCGCGCATACGCAATACAACGCATTACCTAATGTCCTAAAACTACCAGAATCAAACAAAAAAAATATTGGCAAAGGCTCTAAAAGGATATTTTCTCAGCAACTTTATTAACCAGTGACGAAGTTATCTGTCTTCCTTTGTAACTCTTATATATTCTTCAATTACCTGTATCAAGTGTGTCTAGTCCATTTAAAAATCTATGTATTGTTCATTGATTTCCGTGTTCTTATGTAAAAATAATTTTCCTTTAGATGTATAATATTGTCCTTCCCGAAATGAGTTTTATTAAACTCATTGGGAGTAATGTATTATAAATTTTATGTAATAATTTTGTAATATATTATCTCTAATAAATAAAAAAAAAAAAAGTTTTCACGTTCTGCGAACGTTATATTCAAGTTCTGTGATTATTTCAGTTTATTACGAAGCAACTGGCCTGTAACGATATAATAACAGAATTTGGATAGAACTTGCACTAAAACTTTTTTAGCACCGGTAGCATTTAAAACAAGATGAAACGAATAACATATACACATCCATAGAATTGATTGAGCCTGCGAGAGAATGAGTATAATCGGTCTCGTCCTTGTGCAGTGCTTCTTAGCCTATCGGTCTCCTCTTTGTGCGGTGCTCCTACTCTTGCCACTCTTGTCTACTTTAGTTTTCTGAAGGTTTCGCTTCTACCGCGTGAATTTTATACTCTGATTTTTTTTAAACATATGTGAGTGTAAGGCCCTTCGCACATGGAGATACTTATAAACTACGCGATTGTGATGCAACCACAATTAGCCTACAGATATACTAGATACTCTTTAATTCTGGTTTCCGCATACGGCGCTACACGAAATATACCGAACTTAATCATTTTTAACCCCCGATGCAAGGAGCGGTATTATAAGTTTTACTTTCTGTGTGCATGTCTGTCTGTGTGTCTGTCTGTGGCATCGTAGCTCCTAAACGAACGGACCAATTATGATGCGGTTTTTTTGTTTGAAAGCTGACGTTATCTAGATGGTTCTTAGCTACAATTTATGAAAATCTGTTCTGGCGTTTCAAGGTCATCATCTCTTTTTTGTGTCGGGGGTTACTCAAAATTTTGAAAATTTTACTTATCTCTCGTGCAGCCGTGGTGTTAATACGATGTGAAGTGACTAGCGACGAAGACAATGTTTCGTTTATCGTTATTATATGAATAAAAGCCATATAATAAAAGATTTTCAATTCACCCCCATTGTCGAAAGAAATATTAACTGAAGGGCGCCTTACCGCCAAGGAACTGCACGAGAATGATGACATAGTTTAATAATTTCTACAGAATGTCAAAGAATTCTTATTGAAATTGGTGCAGTTATTAATTCCCAGTATTCACAAGAAAAATACACATTTTTTTCAACATTAATCAGTGTCTTCTTCACTTAATCCTTTATTGCGTATTCTAGTAAAGTATAATTATATAAACACACATTTTTTACTTCCAGAACAAATTTAACTTTCCAATCAAGTTTGGTCGCCATTTTTGTCAAACGTCAAACGAGTACTAGTAGACTCGAGCGCTACCAGCACTGACGTCAAACCCGTAGTCGTCAAACCTTACGAGCGGCGCGTGTACTACGCGCATGAAACTCGAGTCGCTTGTAAGTATCTCTTAATAGTGATGTGACGGACGTCTGCTCCTGCTTACTCTTGCGAAAATTCTGCATACTGTTCAGTTCCGTATACTTTCCAGTTCAGGAAGAGTAAGTTTCTGAGCAACAAAATCACTTAACATAAAACTAATGCTCTTTTCTCAGAAGCAATCCTGTATTTAGTTTGCAAATGTTATAACGCAACACTAGACGCGGTGAGGAACGGGTGGGAAAGACACCCAAAGCTGAGCTGCAGGAAATGCTTTGGCCCTACACGAAAAGTGGTGATCCAAAATAATGGTATCTCAGAATTCTTTCAGAAGTGTTTTTACTTTCACGTTATCATACTGAAGTGTTAAGACACAGCTTTCTTTCTTTTATCATCAAATTGTTATCTTTATAGCGGACAGATTTGCTACCTCAGATGTGTTGGAAACATTAGAATATACTGTAAATTGGATGCTTTAACACTGCTGCCGAAAGAAGTGTTTATGGACGTATATGTGTGCCGAAAGTAAGATTGGCCACTTTTGTGGAATTTGGAAACAATTTATTGAAAAAAATGACATCTTAAAAGTCACCGGAGACCAAAATTTAATTTACATTTTTTACTCCAAATATTTTTAGGTATCACAAGTTAAAGTAAGTCAAGTACTTCCCTTATCACCCTGCATATAAAAACACTACAAATTTTAAAATAAATCAAAAGTCAACAACACAAACCTTCAGATTAATAGACCAGTTAGACAAAATATAAAAACTCCGACGGTGAAAACAAGCTTTGGACAAAGAAATACCAGAGAATTGAAGCATTCAACAATCTTTCACTACACGCAAAAAATGAGGCTAACATAAAAATTGCAGTTACAAAATTAAAATATGGATTAAAAAGACAATATTTTCTTTACACTTTAAAAGAATAAAACATAAATTACCAGTGACGGTTCGTGGTCTTTTTAACAGGGGGTTCAGAAATCCAAGAGAAGATATAGGTAATAGGTATCCAATCAAAATTAACGTTTAGAAGGATTAAATTGTTTAATGTTTTTTACAGCAATGCACATTGCTAATTATTATTGCTTTTACAACAAAAATAATTACGTAGAATATATAAGTGAACGCGGAGGCCTTTTATTTTTTATTTCTAGCCTTTTTTCATTTACATTATTAGCATTATTTTTTATATACACTACACTGTACTCAGCGATTTATTTTTAAATATGACAGAATATTAGCGACAACCTATAAACGCAACCGTTTTCAATTTGATATCCAAAACAATACTCTAAGTCCACACATAATTACATAACTAACGACTTGACTATGCGACGTTTACCGAAAATAATATAAAAAAGAGGAATATAAACGCAAGAAATATTTTGATTCTCATGCCTTAAAAATTTTAAATCGAGCGTCTTTTTTGCCCGAGGCAAGTACGCGCCAAAGTAGTTTTTATTTATTTTGTGCATAATTTTATAAGAATGAAAAAAGTTAGATCATAAAAAGGTCTAAAGCAGTCTTAGCCATAAAGGGGTATTTTTTTAAAATTGTTTCTCATATTACTTCATAGTTACTTAAGTCATGAAAAAACATTTTTTAGTAGTTTACGCTTATATTTTTCGTTGCGTAAATAATAATTTTGTTGTAATTCCAATCCATACAAAATGTAGTAAAAGGTTCAATTTATCCGTAGCATATTTTTTTTCTTTATAATGTAAACCAATTCGTAGTAAAGATTAATCTAAATAGTATCTAAGTAAGATTTCAAGTACACCTTTTTGCGGTGCAAAGGTAACCAATGGTCATTCTGCGAAGAACTTGTTTGGTACTACTCGAAGATCGGAGATCACATGGTATCACTTGATTCGTGATCGACGCACCAAGCGTGCTTGAATTTGGTAAAGAAATGCATATTTTCGTTCAAATCACCGTCAGAGGGATCTGTATGGGCCAGGATATTCTTCTATAGAAAATTTTGTGTGGAACACATCTCGCGCAAAATGGAAATAGGTACCGATTTCGACGCGGTCGCGGAGGCGCGAGTTGTAAATACGAATTTTAAAGGAGCCCTATTCATAATGTGAAATTTTTTATTTGTTAAAAAAAAAATATTTGTTTAATTTTACCAATTTAACCTCCACCGCACCTACACCGAACGACTGGAAACTACGGTTAACAGATTTCAACAAGACATTAATACCCAAAAGCTCTTCCATGACTATTCCGTGGTTTTTCACGGGTCTGCGCGAGTTATAATTATACAAACATAAAATATCTCGGGATTACACAAACCTTGAACTTAACCAAAAATTGTATTAACGTTTTTTTCCGTAGCTTCATAATTGAATTATGTTTTAATAAAATACCTCCAGCTTAACATGCGATGGTTTATAACTATTTGCTCTAGACTCTACTGGAGCGAATAACGATCTACTTGAAATGGATTGTATTTTTTATTGTTTGTTTTTCAGTATGAACTCACAGCGGAGACAATTTGCTAGTCACGCATATTGAATCCGTCAAAACAAGAGGATGGGAATTGGAACCTACTTTAGGGAGTTTAACTGCCTCATCCCTATTTTTGATTGGTCTCGAAGGTAGCAATGTTGATATTCGATTCAATTAGTACTTGACATGTCATGTCAAGTCGGTATAATAGAATTATGTTTATCAGACTATATACGCATGTGAGTAACACAAATTACAAATTTGGTACTTGTTCATCTCATGTCAAGAGTCGGGTAATACAAAGGTGTTTATTAACGATATGAAATAAATTACTAATTTGATTTTTACGTCATGTCATGTCAAGAGTCGGTATAACATAACGGTGTTTATGAGACGATAAATGAATGTGAATAAAACAAATTACAAATTTGGTACTTAACGTCATGTCATGCCAAGGGTCGGAATAACAGAACGGTGTTTATCAGACAACAAATGAATGTTAGTAAAATAAATTACAAATTTGTAATTAATTAACTATATTTCAAGAGTCGGTATAATATAACTGTATTTATCAGACGATATATGAATGTGATTAAAACAAATTACTAATTCGGTGCTTAGGTTATGTCGTGTCAAGGGTCGCTGTAATAAAATGGTGTTTATCAGACGATACATGAGTTTGAGCACAAAAATTACAAATTTTGTACTGAATTCATCTAATGTCAATAATGGTGTAATTAATTAATTAAATCAAAGGGTGTTTATGACAATGTATGAACGTGAGTAAAACAAATTACATACTTGGAAACAATTATTATAAGTAATAATTATTAGCAGTAATTGTTGAATGGAACACTAGTATACATTGAATTATTTGGTGGGTAGGAGATAAGCCGACGTAGCTCAGTAGTTAAAGAGCAGTTGATCGGATATCAGAAGGACGCGGGTTCGAGTCCCGTCGGCGGCATGTATCTTTTCTAAAGTGATTTTTTCAATGTAGATGAGTGTTTCAGGCTAATAATAAGGAACTCCAGTGAAAAATATTCTGGCTTTAAAAAAATATGTTCATATAGACCAATAAACGCTGATTCTGAATATATAAGTCTTATTTAATAATATTAAACGCAGAGTTTTTAAAAAATTATCAAAAAGTCCATTTTTAATCGTGTCGTAAAAACACGCCGTCAAGGTGACGTCACTGTTCGATGTGTCATGACGTCACCGTAAATTCATTGTATGGTAACGTATGATATGACACAAGCCATCGTAATTAAAAAATTAAAAAATAATAACAAATTTGGTACTTAAGTCATGTCATGCCAAGGGTCGGTATAACAGAACGGTGTTTATCAGACGACAAATGAATGTCAGTAAAAAAAAATTACAAAATTTGTAATTAATTTACTGTATGTCAAGAGTCGGTATAATAGAAGGGTATTTTTTCAGACGATATATGAGTGCGAGAAAAACAAATTACAAATTTGGTGCTTAGGTTATGTCATGTCAACGGTCGGTGTAATAAAATGGTGTTTATCAGACGATACATGAATGTGAGCAAAAAAATTACAAATTTGGTACTGAATTCATTTCATGTCAATAATTGTGTAATTAATTAATTAAATCAATGGGTGTTTATGAGACGATATATGAACGTGAGTAAAACAAATTACATATTTGATAACAATTTTTATAAGTAATAATTATTAGCAGTAATCGTTGAATGGAACACTAGTATATTATATTGAATTCTTTGACGGGTAGGAGATAAGCCAGCGTAGCTCAGTGGTTAATGAGCAGTTGATCGGATATCAGAAGGACGCGGGTTCGAGTCCCGTCGGCGGCATGTATCTTTTCTAAAGTGATTTTTTCAATGTAGATGAGTGTTTCAGGCTAATAATAAGGAACTCCAGTGAAAAATATTCTGGCTTTAAAAAAATATGTTCATATAGACCAATAAACGCTGATTCTGAATATATAAGTCTTATTTAATAATATTAAACGCAGAGTTTTTAAAAAATTATCAAAAAGTCCATTTTTAATCGTGTCGTAAAAACACGCCGTCAAGGTGACGTCACTGTTCGATGTGTCATGACGTCACCGTAAATTCATTGTATGGTAACGTATGATATGACACAAGCCATCGTAATAATTTATTCGTTTATTTACACACTGTTTATAGAGATTTAGTTGTTGTGTTTATTGAAACATTATTTAAGAATAAATAATGTTTCAAAAATAAAGGTATCTCTTATTAGTTTATCTCTATTATTGAAAATATTCAAAAACTACTGCACAAAAAAAATAGTAATGCTATTTCTAAGGAGAATACTTCGAACAACGGAATTCAAAATGGCGGCAGTTGATCAGCTGATTGCCCGATCCTATACTAATTTTTCAGGAGTGATGACGTCACACAATTCACCGTACATACGGTGGTTTTCGGGGGGTCTTGAAGAATTAAAACTTTGACAATTATTTTAACTATTAAAACTAACTCTAAAAATAAAAATAAAAATGCAGTTTTTAAGTTAGAAGGTCATTATTCATTAAAAAAATGGACTGGAGTTCTCTATTATTACTTATAATAATTGTTACCCTTTGTGCCATGCATTAAAAAATCTTTTCTTAAACATTAGTTTATCATTATGTATGATTGCAAGATTCAAACCCGAACTAAATGCTCTCTAGATAGTGTCTGGATAAATCTTTATCCATTTTATTTAATATGCGACATCAATTGACTTTTCTGCAAGTCTAGGATGAATATTTTTATTTTTATTTTAACTTTATGAGTAAAACCTCAAATTGTAATATTTAATTAAATGAAGACAATATAAGCGAAACTCAATCGAAAATCTGAAAACAGAAAAATCAGAAAAAGATATTGACACATCTGGGACTCGAACCCAGGACCTCTCGCTTACCGGGCGAACGCGCTAACCACTGCGCCACCGTGTCGATATCCAATTCGGTCACTTTTAACTGTATCATACTTCGACTAAGAACCACCCACACTATCTTCATTTTTCTTAACGCATATACTATTGGCTGCTATCTTTATGTATGATTGCAAGATTCAAACCCGAACTAAATGCTCTCTAGATAGTGTCTGGATAAATCTTTATCCATTTTATTTAATATGCGACATCAATTGACTTTTCTGCAAGTCTAGGATGAATATTTTTATTTTTATTTTAACTTTATGAGTAAAACCTCAAATTGTAATATTTAATTAAATGAAGACAATATAAGCGAAACTCAATCGAAAATAGCAGCCAATAGTATATGCGTTAAGAAAAATGAAGATAGTGTGGGTGGTTCTTAGTCGAAGTATGATACAGTTAAAAGTGACCGAATTGGATATCGACACGGTGGCGCAGTGGTTAGCGCGTTCGCCCGGTAAGCGAGAGGTCCTGGGTTCGAGTCCCAGATGTGTCAATATCTTTTTCTGATTTTTCTGTTTTCAGATTTTCGAGTGAGTTTCGCTTATATTGTCTTCATTTAATTAAATATTACAATTTGAGGTTTTACTCATAAAGTTAAAATAAAAATAAAAATATTCATCCTAGACTTGCAGAAAAGTCAATTGATGTCGCATATTAAATAAAATGGATAAAGATTTATCCAGACACTATCTAGAGAGCATTTAGTTCGGGTTTGAATCTTGCAATCATACATAAAGATAGCAGCCAATAGTATATGCGTTAAGAAAAATGAAGATAGTGTGGGTGGTTCTTAGTCGAAGTATGATACAGTTAAAAGTGACCGAATTGGATATCGACACGGTGGCGCAGTGGTTAGCGCGTTCGCCCTGTAAGCGAGAGGTCCTGGGTTCGAGTCCCAGATGTGTCAATATCTTTTTCTGATTTTTCTGTTTTCAGATTTTCGATTGAGTTTCGCTTATATTGTCTTCATTTAATTAAATATTACAATTTGAGGTTTTACTCATAAAGTTAAAATAAAAATAAAAATATTCATCCTAGACTTGCAGAAAAGTCAATTGATGTCGCATATTAAATAAAATGGATAAAGATTTATCCAGACACTATCTAGAGAGCATTTAGTTCGGGTTTGAATCTTGCAATCATACATAAAGATAGCAGCCAATAGTATATGCGTTAAGAAAAATGAAGATAGTGTGGGTGGTTCTTAGTCGAAGTATGATACAGTTAAAAGTGACCGAATTGGATATCGACACGGTGGCGCAGTGGTTAGCGCGTTCGCCCGGTAAGCGAGAGGTCCTGGGTTCGAGTCCCAGATGTGTCAATATCTTTTTCTGATTTTTCTGTTTTCAGATTTTCGATTGAGTTTCGCTTATATTGTCTTCATTTAATTAAATATTACAATTTGAGGTTTTACTCATAAAGTTAAAATAAAAAAAAAAAAAAAAAAAAAAAAAATTAGTTTATCACTTCTTCTAACACAGCAAACTTATTTTGTGGCACCATTATGATTGAAATTAATGAATTACTTCGTTTTTACCACTTTTATTGTTTATAAAACCGACATGTTTCGTCAGCAAAGCTGACTTTTTCAGGGTTCTGTCAAAACCCTGAAAAAATCAGCTTTGCTGACGAAACAAGTCGGTTTTATAAACAATAAAAGTGGTAAAAACGAAGAAATTCATTAATTTCAATTAGTTTATCAATTATAAAATAATACGTATTTGGTATTTACGTCATGTCATGAAGTGACTAAAGCGTGTATCAGGAGTGTATGTCCAAACATACTATACTTTAGAAGTATGAGAAAAGGCCACCGAAAGAATGGTTTAAAGTTTTGTTTGCTTAACGTTTCCCTTAGACAAAATAATATTGCACAAATTTTATTCGAATAAATTTCCTTCAGGACAACGTAAACGATTTAACTGTCATCTTAACAGTTAACGGCATGATTTATGAATTAACTCGAATTTGTGGCTTTTCGGGTAAATTATGCCGACAGGTGGAAATGAATGAGGTATTTTCTCATACCTCAACATTCCGGTATTCGGGAGAGTTATGATAGGTGAACGTTCATATTTCCTCCAAGGTGGCGGATGCGTAAAAATGTTCTGTTTGTTTGTCTCTGCCACTGGAAAGATAGAGATAATAAGAAGTGTGTTGCGGGCGTGTCAGTGAGCCCAAAGTAAATTCAGTGTTTTCATATTTCATTCTTTTAAACGGACACCGCACAAGAGTCTCAATTGCTCCCAACCGCGTGGAGCCAGCGAGACTATGGCATTCCTGATTGAGGTATGTTGTGAGGCTGAAGGTAATGGGGAGGGGAAGAAGGTGGGGAAGAGGTAGGTGAGTAAATACCTGATAATTCAGATCTGGTAACCAAACACGGCTTAAGCCATTTCAAACAACGTTTGAAATCAAAATCTGAATGGTTGTCTCACATCTTTTGCACAAGTTTATTTTAATTTGGGATGTGGGTACCGCCGCTGTCCTAGGAACAAATCATTGGATAACCAACACCTCTGCCATAGACCACCCCAGGTGGCTTGCTATGTTTGGTGACTTAGCATGGGTGCCCGGATTCATGGGGTGAGGATCGTCTAAATCTTGGTGACGGATGCGTCTGTCCACCCATTGTTTGGCGCGTCGGATTTTGGGAGACTGGTTGATACCTATTTACCTCTCCAGCTCCTTGCACCGCAGTGGGAGGAATGCATTCAAACTTCCGTTACTCCAGGACGCACTGATCCCCGGGTCTTCCTATCCTTCCTTTCCTTAAAAAAACCTTCACTCAGCATCGCCAAAGATGACATAGGCCCTGAGCGAATTTATTTTCCTCAGCGATTCCAATGTGGACCTAATGTAGAAAAAACATCAGAAACGGCTGGGCGACCTTCATCGGACAAATCTTTGGAGTTGAGGCCAAACAGAAAAAAAAATCTTAATCAAAAGGTGTAGCAAATAACTAATAGGGATATGTTCATTATTTATTTTTGGGGTGTTACGCCGTGTTGCGCTACCTCCTTCTTTAGCCAACGTTTTGGACAGCGTTTCAGTATCCATCATCACGGCAGATCCGGCGGATGTGAATAGGGATATGTGCTATTTTATTTATTTTTGTTTTAACTTATGATGAATAGGTTATTATAAAAATCAATTTTGCTTGATTTGGACAACTCTGTTTTTTTTTTGAGTTGATACAATTAATACATTTCATTGGCCTGTATGTTCACGCGGTTTAAGGGTTGAAAGGCCGTGAGTAAAATAGCGACAATAGTTTAATTTCAAATCGCGTAGTTCATATTTCTATTTAATATCTGTCCAGTGGATTCGGTGGTCGGCATGGGTTGAACTGACACATCTGGAAACTTTTCTTGGGTCAATAATAATATTTAACTTCCTTGGGTCAACGGAATAATTTTCTTTTCAAATATTAGAAATATGTTAAGGCTCTGCAACCGGGCCCGAAAAGAAGAAGATGGAGAGATACGAAATTACGAATGTTAGAGGAGAGCGCTAACATTTAATGTTTAATAAAACACTATTCGTTTAAAATAGAGCAAAAATCTCGCGGGCATTATCTTAAACAGCATTTAAAGAAACACTGTGAATTTTTTCATACATACAACTTGTAAAATAACTGAAACAAACGTGTTAATAATAATTTTTGGAGCATACTTTGCGATTTTTTTCTATCGAGGAAATTTTATATTATTTGCTTTTCGGCGCGGGCAAAGTCTAGATATTTTTTTTATTTTTTTTTTACATCTATATATATTACAGTTTTCACCTTATTAATTAAATTTTTACACGTGTAATATATTTTGAAAACCTTTTTAGATATTAATTATACATTTCATTATGTTGGGTGTAAGGTGGGTTTGAGAAGGTGAAACTGTTGGTTGGTGATATTGTATGTTTCGTGAACACCTCACTAGGAGAACCTGTGCTGAGGTGTTTACGTGTTTATGATTAAGTGTGACAAGTTCAAGTATTTATGTGTCGTAGTAGAAAGTTATTTTTTTTTCTTTTTTTACATTTTAATAATTATTCAGAAAAAAAAAAATATATATAGGTAGATATGTATATATGAATAATTGGTAAATTCTTGAGAGACATGTTTATTCATTTTACACTTTTTATAGATTGGTTATGTTTGGTTAGGAATTAAAGTATTTTGAATAACGTGAATATCTTGATTTTTGATTCAGGCTGTGATATGTTTTTTGTGAATGTTTGTAGATGTATTTGCAGTAAGTATTTGTTTCAGAGTAATGGACATAAAATTAAAAAGTTTGATTGCATAATACTGAAAATGTCTTTGTCTGTATGTGGTGTGTGTTCCCTATGTTAAGGACCTGGTTTTTATTATTGTTTTGCGTTGAATTGGAATATGGAGTTTGTTTTGGAGGAAGTGTAGCAGAGCAGATTTGGCATAAAGTTGTTTTATGGACATGACTTCCAATGTTTTGTATATTTCGTTTGAATCTGTATAGAAAGAGACTTGCAGGATTAGTTTAATTATCGCCTTTTGAATCTTTTGAATTGGGTCAATTGTTATATTTGTAGCACTTCCCCAAGCCAGTATTCCATATGTGGCAATGGATTGACAAAGTGCAAAATATTAAAATATTAAAATTATCTTCAAGAATAACATATATTTTTTTAAGAACTTTAAAACTTACCGTGTTTAAGGGAAATATGTAATAAATCGGTGCAAATCCGGGTTGCGGGCCCTTAAGATGCTTAAAAAAATGACGAATGGTTAGAATTTGATGCAGGTTGACCATCAGTTATTTTTAAGCACTCTAATTTCCTAGTTAGTAAGTATTTTTGTCTCTAAATACGAACTAAAATATTCAAGAAGTTACATTCAAGAAAATTAGGTTTTCATAGATTTAGCCCCTCACGTACGCTTTTTGGAACAACTCATTTAGGTCTCATAGAAATCATTGTGTCTCCCTTATTACCATAATAATAATAATAATAATAACATTTTATTTATATAGCGCAGTTTTGTGACATTTCACTTCAAGTGCGCTTAACTATAATAAAATTTAAAATAATTCTACAGTGCTCCTTATAATATTAAGAAAATAATAAAAGAATAAACAGTATTTACAAAATAAACCCAGAAGAACAAAATTAACTAAAGAATATACAGTATTTACAAAACAAAACAATGACAGAAGAACAAAATTAACAAAGATAGTGCTGTTATAGCACACACGGGACAATAATAATAATAGACAATAGCGGTGCTATTGTAACACAGGACAAAACAAGAACTTTAAAACTAAAATATAATATACCAACAGAAAGGCAAACCATAAAGAGAAATGTGGTATAAACGGTGTTAGAAAGAGAACACGAATATAAAACCACATTCTGTATTCAAATTTATAAATTAACCACAAAAGGAGTAAAAAGTACACCTTTATGAAACCAGATCGAATTTTAAAATAAGTAAAATTTTCAAAATTTTAAGCAACCCCCGATTCAAAAAAGATGATGACCTTAAGAAATTCTTAACCAATAAAGAATTAAACAGATTTTCATGAATTGTAGCTAAGAACCATCTCGATCACGTCAGCTTTCAAACAAAAAACGCATCATAATCGGTCCATTCGTTTAGGTGCTACGACGACACAGACAGACGCACACAAAGACCGACAGACACATAGAAAGTCAAACTTAAAATACCGCTCCTTGCATCGGGGTTAAAAAAGAATTCGGATCGCAATTTGAAAAAAAAATAAAACTTTGGGAATTTTTTAATTAATTATTTTTAATAACCTTATTAATATATTTGTGTAATAAAATATGAATGAGTTTTTATTAGAAAAAACGTGAGGTGGGACATTATTAAAACTTTTTTATGTTTTATAATTAAAAAAATATATGAATATTTCAATTTACAAAATTTGAAAGCGTATTTTATCACATTAAAAAACATTTTTTAGTTTTCAGACAGATTCAGAAATTTTCCATTTATTTGCATTTTATTGCAAAGCGGAAATATTTTGATCTAACGACAAAATAGACCCGAGGCCTGAGGAATTAACAAACAACAGAAGAGCTGGCGTTTACTGAGTGGCGTCGTAAGAAAAGATAAAAGTTTCAGATTCAGATTATTATCTATAAAAAGTTAAAAAGACTTATCAAATATACACATCTATTATAATAAATAACAAACATTTCACCTACCGTAGAGGTTAAATTAATAGTATCATATTTAAACAATACCTCTGCCATAGGTCACCCAGGTCGTTCGCTGGGTTTGGTGACTTGGCGGTGAATGCTTATTTTGATGCCAACCGCTGTACCCAATACCCAACAGCTGCATGGCAGGCCGGATCTAGAGAGAATGGTTGTAAGAGTCCCTTTGACTTCTCCATCCATTCTCTCGGAACATCGCCTTGCATGGCAGTAAGAGGGATGGATTCGTATGTCCGTCACTCTTGGATACACTGACCCTAAGATCAATACCCACTCCTCATACCCTTTTCCTTCCCAGAACTTCCTCTCCTTGCTTTCCTAAAAAGACCCTCCACACATTATCCCCAACGATGACATAGGCCCTGAGGGGAATTGTTTTCCTCAGGGCCTCCTATGTGGAGCTAATGTAAAAACAATAAAAGGCTGTACAGATCTCAACTTGACTTATTTGATGCATTAAAAATTTGTTATAAAATAATAATTTATTTTTTTGTTATTAGTTTTTGGGGTATTACGCCGTGTTGCACTACCTCCTTCTTCAGCCAACGTTTCGGACAGCTTTACAGTGTCCATCATTAGGGCAGATGTGTGAATCACACATGATGGACACTTAGGGTTGCCATATTCGGCCAGGGTCTCGTCGGGACGTTTCAGGATGGAGCAAATAAAAATTTTGTAATACTTAAACAATTTCTTTATTTTATAATAAGTAAGTAAATATGTTTGTTTTATAGGTTACTTTAATTGGTACTAGCAGAAGTACTTGGCTGGCCATATTTTTCAGAAGATTTCGCTTTTCTCAACAATTCTGGGTACCTTTTAACATAATTGTAGAACTCTGTACAAGTCATGTTATAATTGACTTGAAAACTGTAAAATCGACTTCACAGTCTCTGGGAGCAGACGATTTCGTTCATGAGTCCACTGGGCCGACATTAATGAAAAAACTCTTTCTACTGTGGCGTTGTGAGCAGGAATAGAAAATAAATACTCGCATTATTTCAAAAGAAGGCATTTTCTTTCCGGATTTTCAGTTTCGGCCGCCTGCGCCTGTCCAACGGCACTTCACGGCACGTACGGGCTATGGGACGCACGGAAAATTAAAATTTGCATTGCGTAATTTCAATCGGGACATTTAAGGCTTTTGTCGGGACGTCGGGACAGATAGCTCAATAAAGGTGACAGTCCCGATATATCGGGACGGATGGCAACCCTATGGACACTGCAACGCTGTCCGAAATGTTGGCTAAAGAAGGAGGTAGCGCAACACGGCATAATACCCCAAAAACTAATAACAAAAATATTTTTGGCCATGAAAATCTAAAATCGTATCTAATAAAAAAATATTTCCGTAAACATTCAAAAGACTAAGTTACTACAAGCGGTGTTTACAAGAGATTTGTACTAATGACATGATAAAAGATTCTCACAATAGTCTATTTCGGAAGGCTCTACTTTTTCGCATTTAGGGAAGATTGACACTGTTTCGCAGATAAATATTCCAGCCTAAAATAGTAAGATTGTATACACCCATCACAATAGACCTAGATACAGGAAAATAAACCCCTGCAGAGATTTCGTGTCGTAAACTCCAATATCTAAGAGGGAAGGAAAAATAAAGTCAACGTAAACCTAGACATACGCTCATAGTAAATATTGTATTCGCACTGATCCAGGTATCTCTGCATGAAATTTCATATTTCTTTCAATAAAGGCCAAATTTGAGTCAAGGTTTTTACTCACATTTCGGGGGAGGTATTTTATGTAAAATTTTGCAATAAAAAAGCTTTCTTAATACCCCAGCCTCGTGACAGGGCGAAAGAAAAATTGAAGGTGTTTCCGAAGGGTTGTTTTAGGGTTGCTCCGAGCTAAAGGGCTCCGGGGATGAAATATTTTGTGGAATTTCTTCTTCGCCGCTCCGTAGATAACAAAATCGGATATTTATGGAAAATACTTTTACTGCGTCACGGTAGATTGTGAAACTGGCAAATATTTATTTTTTGCACTATTATTTATATGCGCGGTTATTATTTTGTTCTCATAACTACCACCCGGCTTTATCAGAGGTTTCCGCACTAGTTTTTGTTAATGAAGTAAATGTTAAGTATGCTAAAAAATACAATTTTTAACTATTTTGAAGAAACCTTTGGTTTTGAAACATACAAATAATTTATTTATTTTTTTTTTGGTGGAGCCGAATTTAATAATTACATTCTATTAAAATGATGTCACAAAGTGAATTTACTATTATTGATGAAGTGAAAAATGAATTATTCGAAGATACATAATTCAAGAGAGAAAGGAAGTTGTATATGCGGAAGATGTACGTGTGTGAAAGGCGTGTGGGCGAATAAATAGAATGAATAGGCGTAATGTGTGGTAAAACCGTGTGAGAAACGTGGAGATTCGCAAAGGATAAGAAACTCCAGTTCATTTTTTTAATGAATAATGACCTTCTAACTTAAATAACTGCATATTTATTTTTATTTTTAGAGTTAGTTTAAATAGTTAAAATAATTGTCAAAGTTTTAATTTTTTAAGGTCCCCCGAAAACAACCGTGTATGTATGGTGAATCGTGTGACGTCATCACTCCCCAATTTTTTTTTTTTTTCAACAGGTGTTGTCATTTTGTATGACAGCTATATGGAAGAAGCTATGAAACTAGTCAATGAGTAAAAACATTATTTCGGTGGAATTATTTATTTATTATGTTATATTTATCATATTATTATATTTTTCAATATTACTACTTCAGAGTGGTATAAAAATTGTTTGAAAATATTAGTTTTTTAGCTTCACTAATCGAAATCAATGTTACGAAAACCGAAGAATTGGTAGGCAACTGATAATGCGCCGAATCAGCTGTTCGACGTCCGCCATTTTGGAATTTGTAGTTCGAAGGGTTGGCTTTGGAAGTAGCATTACGTTTTTTTGTACATTTTGTTTTTGAATATTTTAAATAATAGAGATAAACAACTAATGGAGATACCTCTATTTTTGATACTGAATTATTTAGGACTAAATAATGTTTCAATCAACACGACAACTAAATCTCTATAAACAGTATGTAAATAAACGAATAACATGAAATGTTCATAATACCTATGGCTTGTGTCATACATTTCAATACAATGACTGGAAAATTATGGTGAGCAGTGACGTCAGCACTATACATTCAATAGTACCAACTTGACAGTGTGTTTTAAAAAAATGATTTAAAATTGTCTTTTAAATAAGGTTTTAAAAATTCTACGTTTAATATTTTTTAATAAAACTTATATATTCAGAATCAGCATTTGTAGTCTATATGAACATATTTTTTTAAAGCCATAATATTTTTCAGTGGAGTTCCTTATTCAAGGCTGATGTAAGCGTAATGAGTAAGATTAATAAACGGAAGCTCAGATGGTTTGGGCATGTAGAGCGAATGAATGAAGAAAAGAGTGTAAGTAGAATACATGATGCAAATGTGAATGGTAGAATAAGTTTGGGAAGCCCGAGAACGACATGGCACGACTAAGTGAATCAGATACTTAAGTAGGGCCATGTCAAAAGTCAGAATTATAGAAGAGCTTGTCTGAGATGATGTATGAATGTGAACGAGGCAAGGAATGCGTGCCAAAGCCGAGTTGTTTGGGGGTCCATCCTCTCTGCCTACCCTGCAGAGAAACGGCGTGATGGTTAGTTGGAAGTTGGGAAGGCAGTTGCGATCCGATATTAGTTGCGTTAAAAAACTTAACTGAAACGTTAACTGAAACTACGTGACAGTCACGTAGTTTTAGTTACTCTTACTAGATGTCATAGATTAGAGCTTCTGCCACATCCCAACAGATGTCCACTGATGCAGAAACATTTAGAGCAGTACCACCTAGCGCCGTTCGTGTCGTAAACACGAATGGTTACGAAGAAAGCCGAAGGCTTTCAGTAGATTAGGCCGCTGCCGTGTACCGAGCTTCAGATATAATTCCTAGCCAATCGGGTTCGGACGTGAGTCGAGCATAATATAATATTATAAATTATACACAATAAATAAAAAGCAAATTTGTAACCGAGAAACTAATTTTTCATTGGAAGAGCCCAACATTTCACTAATGTCGGAATTTGAATAGAGCAGACACAACACTTGCTGATGAGGCTAATGAATTGCAAAACGTGCCATAGAAAGTTTTTGATATATTCATACAATTAGAATTTCTGCAATATGGTATGCATTTATTTATTTCATTTTGATAATGATAATATCTGTTAGTTCAAGTGAAATCGAATATTTGACGACTTCAGTATAAATCTTTGGCTCTGAGATTGGAGTTTGTCATTTCGAAGGCCGTCAGTCAAAAAAAATAATAAATAAGTTTTTACTGACACATTATTCACTTAGATATTTCAACAAACAAAAGTATAGTTACAGTAAAAAAATTATATTACAATAGCAGTTATATATATAGTTAGAAAAGTATACAGCTATCTGGTAACGAAATTTTGCTTTGAACTGCTTTAGCGACGTTTAAAAAAAAGATTTAATAGCAGCTAGAAATCGAGCCATTTAGTTCCAATTTTTTCGTCCCTCTCTGCTTTGACTTCCGGTCCAGACATGTTTCTCAAAGCTAAACCCTTGTAGGTTGTAGGCTATCCATCTAATAGGCTCTACCTTTTGGGAACTTTATATAAAGGCATATCATAAATTTTGACATGTTTTGGCTTTATTTTTTTGCTGTTGCACCAAAATAAACATAATTCAACTATTTACCTACTATTTACCTCTATTCAAAGCAAGCAAAAATATACCTTACATTGATGCACGTTCTGGAACACTAAACGACGAAGCCAAAACGAATAATAATTTACTCTTTGTGAATTACTAGATAATTATTGAGCAAGAAAGGCAACCGTCAAAGTAGAATGATTTTGGGTTATTCCTAGTAAGCCTAATGTGACCTAATAGGGGTTTATTGTTTCAACCCCCCGTGTTGCGATTTGATAAGCCGATAAAACGTCACGTGAATTAGTTCACCACCTTCATATAAGTAGGTGTACATTATAGTTATACATGATATGATCATGACTTCAAACAACTATCTAGAAAAGCAGTTTTTTCATAAACATTCATATTGTTTATAGGTTCAGATTTCTAAAATCAAATATTTTTGTATGATTAAAAATAGTTGAGTATTTAAAAAAAATTACTAATGAATATCAAGCAAAATGTGCCTAGGTAAACTTTTTTGTTTGTATTTGAATTCCATTGAAGTATTTCAGAAAAGTAAACAAACCGACCTCCGTAGTCCAGTGGCTAAGACTCTTGACTCACATTCCGGAGGTCGCGGGTTCGAACCCGGCATGCGCAAATAAATTTTATTTGATTAATTTGTGGTTTTTCACAATTAATTCATTTAAAATAATATATAGTATATTTGCGGCATGTTCCAGAGTGGAAGATACTATCAGTATCGCCCTGGTGTAAGACCACCATTCAGAATTGAAACGTTGCTTGAAAATGGCTTTCGCCGTGTTTAGTGACCAGATCTGAATAGCCAGGTACTTCCCAACCTTCCTCTTCCCCACCTCCTTCCCCTCCTCGCTACCTTCAGCCTCACAACATACCCCAATTGGGGATGCCATAGTCTCACTGGCTCCAGACGGGAGCAGTTGAGATTCTTGTGCGGTATTCACTGTAAAAAAAACAAACCACGGTTTTCGAGGTGAACTTTTTGTTTGTTATTGAATTCCGTTGAACTATTGCAGGAAAAGCAAACAATTTATGGTTTTCCCGGTGAACTTTTTGTTTGTTATTGAATTCCGTTGAACTATTGCAGGAAAAGTAAACAATTTATGGTTTTCCCGGTGAACTTGTTGTTTGTTATTGAATTCCGTAGAACTATTGCAGGAAAAGTAAACAATTTATGGTTTTCCCGGTGAACTTTTTGTTTGTTATTGAATTCCGTTGAACTATTGCAGGAAAAGTAAACAATTTATGGTTTTCCCGGTGAACTTTTTTGTTTGTTATTGAATTCCGTTGAACTATTACAGGAAAAACAAACAATTTATGGTTTTCCCGCTGAACTTTTTGTTTGTTATTGAATTCCGTTGAACTATTACAGGAAAAGTAAACAATTTATGGTTTTCCAGGTGAACTTTTTGTTTGTTATTGAATTCCGTTGAACTATTGCAGGAAAAGTAAACAAATTATGGTTTTCCAGGTGAACTTTTTGTTTGTTGTTGAATTCCGTTGAACTATTACAGGAAAAGTAAACAATTTATGGTTTTCCAGGTGAACTTTTTGTTTGTTATTGAATTCCGTTGAACTATTACAGGAAAAGTAAACAATTTATGGTTTTCCCGGTGAACTTTTTGTTTGTTATTGAATTCCGTAGAACTATTACATGAAAAGTAAACAAATTATCGTTTTACAGGTGAACTTTTTTGTTATTGAATTCTGTTGAACTATGACGAAAAATTAAACAAGCTATATTTTATCAGGTGAACTTTTTGTTTTGTAATTGAATTCCGTTGAACTATTACAGAAAAAGTAAACAAGCTATATTTTATCAGGTGACCTTTTTGTTTTGTAATTGAATTCCGTTGAACTATTACAGAAAAAGTAAACAGGAAATATTTTATCATGTGAACTTTTTGTTTTGTAATTTAATTCCGTTGAACTATTACAGAAAAGGTAAACAAGCTATATTTTATCAGGTGAACTTTTTGTTTGTATTTTTTTTTTTTTACATGAGCTCCACACAGGAGGCCCTGAGGAAAATAATTTCCCTCAGGGCCTATGTCATCTTTGGGGATGCTGTGTGGAGGGGTTTTTTTAAGGAAAGGAAGGAGAGGAGATTTCTGGGAAGGGAGAGGGTTTAAGGAGTGGGTAGGGATCTGGGGTTCAGTGTGTCCCGGTCATCCGCCTCCAGGACCCAGACAAACTTCACCCCATGAACCCGGGCACCCCTGCTAAATCAACAAACGTAGCGTACCACTTGGGGTGACCTATGGCAGAGGTGTTGGTTATCCAATAAAGGTTCCCGGGGCAGCGGTACCCATTCCCGCCTCCCAAATTGAATTTTTTTTATTTGATTCCGTTGAATTATTACAAGAAAAGTTAACAAATTGTGGTTTTCCGGGTGAACTTTTGGTTTGTAATTGAATTTCGTTGAACTGCCACAGAAAAAGTAATAAAAAAATTTGGTTTTTCATGAGAACATATTTAGGCCAGTGCAATTAGCGATTCGCGATCGGAATTATTCCGGTAGTCCCAATTTTTTTATATGTTTTATACACTCATCTCGTGATGTAAAATCTGAGTTTTCGACCTTGGGTCACTTGAGCTTTCGCCGCCATTTTGAAAAAACCAGCAGAAATCGCGCCAAAATCTAGTTTTCCTCAAATATCTCGTTTCCAAATTTCGGCTAAAGTTGCTTTGCAAGTTTAGTAGAAAATAAAATTACCTACAATTTTTATTTAAAAAGTTTTATTCTATCTCTAATAAATATTGAGATATGCAGTCGTAAATATGTGTATAATTTTATAAAAACAGCTAAATTGCTCGACTTGGTTTGGTTTTTTGTGTGTATCTCTTTTCCAGAACAATTTTGTGAAAAAATTATTGATTTTAATTTTGTAGAGAATAAAATTTCATAAAAGACTCAATGAGTATCCAGGTTCTAACACAAAAATTATACAAAAATTTGGTCAAAAATTGAATCAGAAGAAAAGTGTTTTAATCTTGGCATATCTTTATTATTCTTTTTTTTTAAAACAATATTTGTTGAAATAACATGTAAAATACGTAACGGCAACATTAACCACCAATGTCATCACAACATACAAATAAAAAAATATTAATTTAGTTACATAGATGCCGTAAAAAAAAGAAAAAAAAGTATTTTCTTTAATTTTATCACTTTTGACTAACAATGAAACTTACGGGTCCCGAACAACTTCAATATAGTCTTCCTATGTCTCATCAGCCATATTTGTGGTGACTGGCTCGCCAAATTCCTCGTCATCATCATTAACGAAGGCTTCCACAGCATTCTCACACGAGCTGCCATTGCAGTGAATACAGAGTAGGGAGCATTTCAAACCCGACTTTCTACATGTGCACTTTCCATCACAACCTTTTTTGCATTGGCATGAAATAAAGTTCAGCAACGCCTGAGGTGCAGCCTCTTTCAGCATTGGTACTGGAGTTAGTAACCCAACAGCGTCTTTCTTCCTTTCCCATTCAGTTGGATCTTTATGGTGACCAAGTCAAGTATGCACTTGCAAGTATGTTCTTAAAGCATGTTGCTGGACTGCATCTTTGGTGGGTGGTAGCCTGGATAAATTGAATTTGTTCTTTTTCACCCCCTTGACAAAAAGAATGTACCTTAAATTTTCCAAATTTGATTTCTCATTGCCGCCATACAAAGTGCAAAGAATTTTTCGGCAGCCAAAGAGATTGTTTCTCGCTTTGCTTTTGGATCTTGAAATACACGAACAAGTTCATTCACTGAGTGGTTCTTGAGAAGAATATTACAAAATTTGTATTTGCTTGACCAAACGGAGCACCAATTGTGTCGCAGCCACTTATGGCATGAATGAGCTAATGTTTTCTACTATTTCAATGTGTTTAAAACATTTGTTGGAGTACAACGCGTTAAGTGATTTACCTTTACCGACTTTTTGATAATATACGTTTGAAGGTGAGAGAGCTGTGATGAGTACCAACAGGTCGATATCCTGACCAACGATTATGACTGCATCATGTTGAGATAACAACGAGTTTGCTGTGGTTATTATGAGAACGTCAGCATTCTCTTCAGCTTGTACTGTCGTTATTTGCGATCGTTCAAATGAGACTCACTCAAATAAAACGGGACTCGTTCTTCTCATTTCCCAGAAATTTTTCCTGTGGCACTTGTGGGTGAGTGGTTTCATAAAACAAAACTTCAGCAGAAGTTGTAACTCTGGCACGCCGTGCTCTTTCCATCCCCTTGGTGCTTTTCTTTTCAACCGAATCTGGGTATCCATCGAATACCACTACTGCATGGGCTCCATAATGATTTTGTACATACCTGACATATTGCTGAAAAATGATTGAAAAAGATTGTGCACGACCTCATACAACTTTGTGCAGTAAATATCCTCCATCAACTACGTGTATTTTACTGCCTCCCAGTTCTATGTTATTTGGTAGAGGATTGATCGATGAGTAAAATATGGATTTGGTTCCTTTGCGCATGCCTTCCTCTGAGAAAAGAGACAGTGGGACCGGAGATAGTTCATATTGGAAATATTATTTAAGTTCAATTTCAGACTCTTTGGCAATACACATACGATGGAATAGCATTAATGGATCTATTGTCACAGTCACACCCTGATTTTTTATGCTGCTGGTCACCGCTGCAAGAGAAACTATCGTATCGCAAATTTCCCCATCTTTTCAGCCATGTGACAAGTTACTTTGCTATCCCCGACAATGCCACTGCTTATAGACATAATCATGGTTTTAGGAAATGGTTTATGGCAAGAAAACCAATCAATGAGAATTTGAACGTCTTTGTCATCCCTCTTAATTCGTGTTGGCCTCATCTCTACAAGTTGCTCTGACATTTCTGATTCAACTCCATAGAATGACTCAATACCCTCACAAATATTATTCAGTTAAACAAATCCAGCAGTCCAACGAAGAATAGAACTGTCTGGAGTGGCTAATTGGCGGCAACTGCAGGGAACCGCGGGGAAGAGGGGAGGGGGGGACCCTCCACTCTCTTTTATTTGTTATAATATGTTAAAAATGTTATAATATGTTAAAATGTAATGTAAACAAAAATCGTATAACATGGTTATAAATCGTGATAAATTTTCTGTTTTCACTCCGATATTTGTTTATACTTTATATAAGTAAAAAAAAATTACAAAAAAAATAAAAATTACATGTCTTTTTAGAAATTTTATTTTCTACAAAATTGATATCAATAATTTTTTCACAAAAATGTACTGGAAAAGAGATACGCACAAAAAACTAAACCAAATCGAGCAATTTACCTGTTTTTATTAAATAATACACATATTTACGACTGCATATCTCAATATTTATTAGAGATAGAATAAAATTTTTTGAATAAAAATTGTAGGTAATTTTATGTTCTACTAAACTTGCAAAGCAACTTTAGCCAAAGTTTTTATTAGAAACGAGATATTTGAAGAAAACTAGATTTTGGCTCGATTTCGGCTAGTTTTTTCAAAATGGCGGCGAAAGCTCAAGTGACCCAAGGTCGAAAACTCAGATTTTTTATCAGGAGATGAGTATATAAAACATATTAAAAAATTGGGACTACCGGAATAATTCCGATCGCGACCCCCTTTTTTGCGCTAATTGCACTGGCCTAATTGTTTATAATTGAATTCCGTTGAACAATTACAGAAAAAGAAAACGAGCTATATTTTTTCAGGTGAACTTTTTGTGTGTAATTGAATTCCATTGAACTGTTGCAGAAAAAGAAATAAATTATATTTTTTCAGGTGAACTTTTTGTTTGTAATTAAATTCCGTTTAACTATTAGAGAAAAAGTAAACAAACTATCTTTTTCAAGGTAAATTTTTTAAAACTATTACAACTAACTAACTAACTAACCATCACGCCGTTTCCCCGCAGGTGTAGGCAGAGAGGACGGACCGCCAAACAACTCGATCTTGGCACACACTCCTTGCCTCGTTCACATTCATACATCGTCTCATACATGCTCTTCTATTATTCCGACTCTTCACATGGCCCGACTCAAGTATCTGATTCACTTGGTCGTGCCATGTCTTCCTCGGGCGTCCCCGACTTCTTCTTCCATTCACATTTGCGTCATATATTCTCCTTACACTCCTTTCCTCGTTCATTCGCTCTATATGCCCAAACCATCTGAGCGTCCCTTTCTTAATCTTACTCATCACGCTTACATCAGCTTTGCATTCTTCGCGGATCTCCACATTTCTCACACGATCGCACATGGTTTTACCACACATACGCCTCAGGAAACTCATTTCTACAGCATTCAGTCTACTTTCATCCTTCCTCTGCCAGTTCCATGCCTCACTGCCATACATCAGGGTAGGTACCAGAACTCCATTATAGACGGCTAACTTCGCTTCTTTGGACGGTGGACAAACTATTACAGAAATAGTTATTTAGAAAATACAAGATAACACTGTTACTCGTACTTTCAAAATTGTGTCATACATAAAAAAAAAAATATTTTTAAACCCATCTATTGAAGATGTAAAACGCAAAGTTCATTTTCTCATTTCTTCCATCCACTTGACGCCCGCACATGAGTCGCGAGAACTAGCAAATAATTCAATAAATAATACTTAATGATTGACGGGAAGGCCCGATTTATTTTGCCCATTTGCTAGTTAGGAGCGGCTCAGCGCGTTTGTCGGGCTTTGTGTACACAGAAATATTTAGGATACCCCCACTGACTTATATTTACGTACTTATTATTGCTTACAAATACCGTAGAGTAACTTTTAATAGGTTCAGGTAGCTACATAACCGTAATGTTTTCATTACATTTTGGGAGGCAAGTATGGCTACCGCCGCCCCGGGAACCATTCACTGAGTAACCAACATATCTGATATATCTATGGTCACCCCAAGTAGTTCTCTACTGTTGGTCACTGTGACGTGTGTCACTGCGTGATACATATAAATAGAAAATAGATGAATAGAATCCTTCCAAGCCCTAGTACCATTTTTCGTTCCCAGTACCTCCTCTCTTCCTTAAAGGACACTCCACACAGTATCCCAAAAGACGACAGGCCCTGAAAAAAATAGGACAACTTATTTTCCCAAGTTTCTTCTGCTTGGAGCATTTTGGGAGGTGGGAATGGGATAACCAACACCTCTGCCATAGGTCACCCCAAGTGGTTCGCTACGTTTGGTAATTTAGCAGGGCTGCCCGGGTTCATGGGGTGAGGTTTGTCCAGGTCTTGGATGACTAGGATACACTGAACCCCAGATTCCTATCCACCCCTTAAACCCTTTTCCTTCCCAGAACTCTCCTCTCCTTCCTTTCCCTAAAAAAACCCCTCCACAAAGCATCCCCAAAGATGACATAGGCCCTGAGGGAAATTATTTTCCTCAGGGCCTCCTGTGTGGAGCACATGTAAAAAAAAAAAATATAGACATTCAATTTGGATGTACATGTACATGGTGTGGAGCTAATGCAACAAAAAAACTGTAGTTTTTTTTAACGAATCGTGCTTTTACTCTTAAAATAGAAGGTAAAAAATGAATTATTTTCCTAAATATTATCTTATAAATAAGCATGTTATCAGGACTACCTTACTTTCATTCTGAGAAAATTAATTTAAATACTTAGATGGCGTTTACAAAACCGATAAAATTTACCTAAACAAATTAAAACTGCATTTTTTTATTTGCGTGCTAATTTTCAATTTCCAAGCTTTTTGCAAAACTTCGTGCTACCGCTGAAGCCGAGCAAAACTAATGAATTCAGGTGAATTGGCCACTTGGTAATAAGGGCTATTTCCCGTCTTTTATCGGGCGCGTTTTAATGGTTCCTTTTGAAATCCCAGTTAATGAGGCCTGTACACAGTGAGGCCCAAATGGCCTTGAGAACAATAGCCTTGTTGGAGGAACGCAATGCACAAAAAGGCCAATTTCTGCTGTCGTGAGTATGAACAATTTTCCACACGATAATTGATAGAAGGTGTTTCGAAAACATCTAAAATTATTTCACATAACAAACGGTGTGGACAGGTTTTTTTTATGAGATGAGGAAACCAATCAAATAAGACTCCCTTTTAGAAAAAAACTACAAGTGTGCAGCTCACACGCGGTGGAAGTGAAACCTTCACTAACACAATCTCAACTAATAGGAGCCTGGAAGAGTTAGCTCATAATCAATGCGGCCAACGCTCGCAGTTTCATTCTATCTCATTCTCCCGTAGGCTAAATCTTATAGATGTACGTGTTTATCTCCTTTTAGTGTCATTTCTGTTTCATCGAATTTCAAATCACAACGGCGCTAAAGAAGTTAAATTTAAAAATTACATGTGTGCAGATCACACGCGGTAGAAGTAAAACCTTCTGAATACTAAAGTAGACAGGAGTGGGGAGTCTACGAAACACCGCACAAAGAGGAGACCGATTATTCCACCTCATTTCTCGCAGGCTAAATCCTATAGATGTATGGGTTTGTCTCTTTTTAGTGTCGTTTTTTCGGTTCATCGAGTTTCAAATCATAACGGTGCTAAAGAAGTTTTCACTTAAAACGGTCAGTAAACAGTCGTCGGAGTATTGAGTGAAAATTTTTTTATTTTTTTATTATTGAAATATATAAAAAGATAGTTGCCGGATTATCAGAGCAAATTTAGTAGAAGAAAATGTAATGGAATTTAATGAGTTAAAAACATGTGATTGATTTACATTTCCAAAAGTTGTAAAAATGGGTTTGGATTTAATTAGGGCCTTGTTAACTATTAAAATAATGAGTAAAAACAAATTTAAAATAAACGAATTAGAAAGATATTTTCAAGAAGTCTTGACCAAAACAATATTGTCAATTTTTTCACAAATATATTCCTTTAACATCATTCATTAAATCAGGGATTCAAAGAATATAACGATACTTACAATAAATTCGCTTTTTCAAAGCGTTATAATCTGTATATTATTATCGAGCTGAAAGCTCATTTGTCGAACAAGACATTTCAGTTAAAAAGCTAAAAGCCAATTTTGCGATACGAAAGGCTTTCTGCTGAAACAAACATACAAATGTTTTTCTTCTCACATTAGTTGAAAAAATGGCATTTTTAAGAGACGAAAATGTTTTTATTTTTTCCCATTCTGACAGGACTTGGTTTGTTGTTTTTAATCGATTATGTTGTTTTTATTGAGTAAATCTAATTAGCAGTACACTTATTATTTTTCCTATTTCCCTACTGTATTTCATCTCTACACTTTTCAATCTCCCAACGATCCCTAAATTCTGAAAACCGTAGTCTTACTAGTTCTGGCACGTGTAATTTACATGCTGCGTCCTATATCTTGAATAATACATTTAGAGCAAGAGAGTTACACCATATCATAAGGAAAAAGTATTATGCTTTTCGAATTAGACCACCTTGCCGCTTACATTATGCAGAAAGTAATTGTTATGTAAATACTACACACTATTCCGTAACGTAACAACGCCCTTTTAGGTCACAGGTGTAGGTCCCAAGTCCCAAGTCCCTGAAAGATTGTAACGACACAAAGCATACCATGAATAAGTGATGGCGGACACCCTGTGGCGGGGGTTAAGAAATAAGGCTTGAAATCCGATTATTCGAGAAGAATGGCTTGACCAAAGCAAAAGAACCACCGGGGTAGTGTTCGCCACTAATACGGTCATAGGCTGTGGGGGAATCACAATTGGATTAGAACGGCCCGGAAATTGCGATAAGAGAGAACACGGAAACTCAATTTTAGGTGTTTTTCGGTTGTGTGTACAATGACGTCACATTGAATTATTGAGTACCTTCATTATTCTTGCTTTGAATATACGAATAAATCAAAAAATGTAGTGTGACAGAGTTACGTATTGAATAGATTATTATTTTTGTTTCACCACACGAGAGTTACGCTTCAAAACTACTAACTGGAAGAATGGCATCCTCATTTAAGTGAGAGTTAAGATTTGTAGGGTCCTTTCTTCAAATAATAGACTGGACACTTTAAAATGCCACAAATTAGCCTGTACAGCCCTGTTCCCCGTTCAATAGAAGAACTAAAGGCGGTAGAGACATGTTTAAAGGTATTTTACAAATGGCGACATCTGGACGGTCAACAGAACTCTGTATTACCGACATGTAGCCTGTCGGTAAAAAAACATTTTAAGAAAGGTAGAGGGTAGTTATTATACAATCACAATTTATAAATACATAAATACGGTGAGACTGAAAGAAGATGAGGTGGGTAAAAAGTTTTGTCGAAAATAAACTGTGCAAGTTTCATGATGTTAGCAAATTTGTTAAGGAACAAGTAGATATCCAATTTATATTCAGAAATCTCTAATTGTGTAAAATTTTTGAATAAATAACTTCTGAAAACATATTTTTAATCTCTTTTATTGAAATTTATTACTTATTACTTCCCACAGTGCAAATGTTGTGGACAAAATATTCATTTATTGCACCTCATCGATACTCTGAATGTGCTCGCTATTAAAATATAATTTGAATAACTTATTTTCTTGCGATAATAGAAACCACTGTTACTTTTCATAGAAAAATAGCAACTGATATGGCTTGGATAAGTACTAAGAATGTTTGATGACCGAATTCCTAGGAAAATACTGAGTGCGATTCCAAAGGGTAGACGTCCAGTGACCACAGACAGTCTGCAGTTATCTCGCCCCGGGAAACTGTGAAATAGTGAAACTGTGTGAGGGGAGGATGGGACTGCCATGGACGGAGGCTGGACAATCAGCGAAAGACAGGGACGTATGAAGGCGCATTGGCGATGCAGCGGGTCCCCCCCGACCCGAATAGGCCGAGGGAAAGAAGACGATGATGATGATGAACTTCTTTGATGCAGTGATCGTTGTGAAAGTTTTCCCCAGGGAATCCTCGACTGTCCACAGTTCATATTATTTTCATACATAAATTTAACTCTTTATTTCATGTCTTCCATCAAAGTACTTCTCTTATAAAAAAAACAATATTGGCCACGGATAAGGTATTTTATTTGACAAAGAGTTTCATCTTAATAAAATAGTGCTTGACAATATAGACTAAATAAATACAAGGTTTTATCGTACTAATAGAACAAAAATATAACCTGTTCTTGTTTTGTCTTTCATAGCTAAAACGAAACCAATAACAAAAGATTATTAAAAATAACAAATGAATATTTTATATACAATCAGATCCAATTTTGAAAATGACTCGTAAATTCAAAGCACATTAATTGTGCTCATTAAACCACAGTCACGCAGGACTCACAAACATCCAAAATTAGTATTTTGTTGATTGATGATTACGTTTCAAGGACGAAAGAACTTGCACACATCAACGGATAATTATTTTAATAGTCAGAATTTATGGACCATTTACCAGCCAGAGGTCGAGAATTCATATTTTTTCGCAAGATGTTCTTACGATCGTACAGGGCGGTTCCAATCAGAAAGATTAATTATTCTCCGTACCAGCTTTTTAAAATAATAACTCAACATTAATTTTATTACATTCAAAATTTGCTTTAATTTATACCTACATTCTAAAATGCTGAAAGGCGTGATGATAAAACTATTAATTATGTTCTTTTTGTAATTATTTTTTGATTATAAGTATTTATATTTTTTTCAATAATGCCTAAGCAAAATAAGAATGTAAAAAAAATCTAAAATATATTAGTTTGTTAGACCGTAAATAAATAGACAAACTGAAGTATTTTCGTCACAAAACACGTGTGCGGATCTTTTTTTAAGTGATTTTATTTTAACTAAAATTAAAATTCTGAAACACGGCTTTCCCAGAAAATTTATTGATTTAATTTACTGCATGATTATATGATTTGAAATGTGTGTTGTATAATACAAAATTTTGTTTGAAAATTTAACAAATCTGCCAACGACCTACGTTAAAACCTTATTGTACTAAAAATAAACAAATTTTTTCAAAATTTAAAACATGGCTAACTAGATAAAATAACAGTCTTTCGAAATTAACTTATTATTTTTTGTGGAAAAGAATCAATGCATGTCTAAAATTTTATTTAAAAATTACATATTTCCGGTTTTGTCAGGTTATTCCCTCTTAATCGGGAAGTATCTGAGAGTAATCAGACGGAAAAATAACAAACCTTAGAAACCAAATAAAATAAAAGCTATCGTTTTCCCGTTCATCTCTTTTGTCACCGAGGTGTATAAAAGGGGATCCCGTGACTCTTCGGTCGTTAAATCCAGCAATTGGATTTCGAAAGTGACTCTCCATCCACAGCGGAATCCATATAGTGCTATGCAAATAATGTCATACCGATTTGAATGAAATCTGAAAGTGTTCACTTGGGAAAAGCAGCTGGCGATTTTGCAGGAGAGATTTTGCTTTTACTAAGGCCGTGGTTGGCTAGAAAGGAATCTGGAAGCTTTTTGATATCCGATATGAATAGGGAATAGCTCGGTAAACACCAAAAGGATGCCTTTATTCGCTTGCTTTGGTTTGCACAGGATTTGATTTAAGAGCTGGAGATGGTTTATCATTTGTGATTTCCTGGAACCGTCCCGGATAAGGAAACTTTATGTTTGGTCTACTGATATGATCGAAGTAGGTATTGATTTCACTGGAATATCATCAAATATAACTTGGAGATATATAGCGAGAACATCGTTATAGTGATTTTCGACCTCAAAATACTACTACTAACATTACGGATGAGGGCTGGGGCGGTTGCTCTGCTGAAAGACATGCGAAGGCATTTTTTTGTTGTTTCATTTTGAAGAAAAGATTAATTTAAAAAAATTAATCCAAAAATCACCAAAGAACCGTTCAAAAAGAAGCAGAAAGAGAGGTATGTAAATACGAATGTAAGAGGAAGCGTGCTAATATTTAAAAAAAAAAACGATTTTATTTAAGCAAAAACAGGGAGAATATTAAATAAAACACGACTCGTTTAAAATAGAGCAAAAATCTCTGGACAAATTCTTAAATTGCGTTTAACGATATAAAGTGATTTTTTCAAATAACAGAACAAAATGTGTTTTCAATAATTTTCGGGCAATACTTCCGCGATTTTTTTCTACCAACGGAATTTTATATAATTACTGTTTCGGCTCTACAAATGTTCAGATGTTATCTTACTTTTTAGAACTTAAAAACTGAAAGTGTTCAAAGGAAATATGTAATATTTCTATAAATTAAAAAATTTAAATAAAAAAGTATTCTTGTATTAAATATTATTATAAAAGCACAAATTTTGTGTAAATATAAAAATTCGCAGTGTTCTCAGTCCTCCTCACTAAGGTTTCCTGTTCTAAGGCGGTCGGTAGTTTTAGAAGATTTTAGTCGGAAGCATATAATGAAAAATTGTTTTTTTAAGTATTGATAAGAAAAAAAAATATGGTTTGTTAGTACTGATATGCGTAAAATAACATATTTTTTCAACATACTGAGATGTTTATGATTCGTGAACAATTTTCAATTCGGAAGGCGGGTATGGGTACCACCGTTGCGGGAGCCATTTATTAGATAAACAACATCTCTACCATACTCGTTGGTCACCCCAAGCGGTTCGCTGCTTTTATCCCAAGTGGTTCGTTACATTTGGTAACTTATCAGGGGTGCCCGGGTTCATTGAGTGGGGTATTTCCACGTCTTAGCGGCGGATTCATCTACCCACCTGCTGCGTGGCGGGCCGGATCAAGTGACTGGTTGAGGGAGGCGGTTTGACCTTTCGAGCCGGACTCTCTCAACCCGTCGCCTTGCACCGCAGTTGGAGGGATGGACTCATACGTCCGTCACTCCTAGGCACACTGACCCCCAGATTCCTACCCACCCCTCATATCTATTTCCTTCCCAAAACTTCCTCTGCTTCGTTTCCTTAAAAAAAACTCCACACACCATCCCCTAAGATGACATAGGCCCTAAGGGAAATTATTTTCCTCAGGGCCTCCTGTGTGGAGCTAATGTTTAAAAAAATTGTTTCCCCGATAGTTGGCGGTATTTGAATAAAATACGCAGTCGATTTAGGAAAAATACGGTAAACCTACTTATATAAAATATCACTAAGTGTACTTGAAATAGTGTGCAGAGAGGATGTACCGCCGAATAACAAATAATGTTTTTTTTTTTTTACAGGAGGCCTTGAGGAAAATAATGTCCCTCAGGGCCTATATCATCTTTTGGGATGCTGTGTGGAGTATTTTTTTAAGGAAAGGAAGGACTGAATAGTTCTGGGAAGGAAAAGGGTTTAAGGGGTGGGTAGGTATCTGGGGTTCAGTGTGTCCTGGTCATCCGCCTCCAAGACCTAGACAAACCTCACCCCATGAACCCGACCCCATGTTTAAAACATATTTTCATACAAGGATAAATATACATGTTTATTGTTTACATATACTATATACCATCGTATAATTACAAAAATTCTGGACTGTAGAAAAATATTCGTTTCATATGACTGGTCAGTGGTTGAGTGGGCATAGCGCTTGGGTCCCACCCGAGCGTCGCGTGTTCGATTCCTCGGCTGGCTAAGTCCTCTATCACAACACAAGCAACATTTTTCGGCTTTCTGTGGTGGTAGTAGGAGATTTTCAAACATTGTTTTGTTATTCGTAGCCCGGGAATGTTTGTCTTTCTTTAAAAAAAAAATATATATGTATATATATCTATGCAAACTTAATATTGAAGATATTTTAGGTTTGAAATTAGAAAATAATGCAAAAAAAATATATAAATTTATAATAATTATAATTTATAGGGGCCAATTGTCGTGGATTCAATTGACGGGTAAAAACAAAACGTTTAACTTGTTACACAATAAGCGTTTATAATATAAAAGTCTTCAAACAGCTATTAAAAAAGCATTTATGTGCAGAAAAAACATGAAAAAATGTACAACTCATCGTAGGACGCTGTACCAAAAATTAATTTACTTCCAAAAATTCGTATTTTCCAGCCCTAAGCTACGTATTTTCAACCGTGTTCATAATACCGTAAGGATACTTGTTAAACTTAACAATACACTAATTGAAGGGTTCGTTGGTGAAATGTTTTTGGATACAAGGTTATTGTATGTCATCATTACGGGGTAATTGTATATTGATATTGTTTATTCCTATATACTATGGACTTCATCGATATAATTAACCCCTCGAGCATTTTGGGGACAAACATGACCGAGTGTTAATACATAATAAAGTATACTTTTTTTTCATCCGTAATTTTTCTGAGTTGGAAATAAAAATTATCATTCCCCTCGGTTTATTTCAAACAAACAAACACTTAATGCAGTAAATAAAATCGTATCGTAAAAAGTATCATTCCCTTCGGTTTATTTCAAACAAACAAACACTGAATGCAGTAAATAAAATCCTTAAATTTTATAGTAAGCCTATTGCTTAAATGAATAATTATTAATTTATAATTTGAGTCTATTCGACATTCGCTTTAACATTGAAAATTGTTACTTTAATCAAATAACTTTCTATTATCGTATTAAACTTTCGCATGTTTGAGTTTTAAATTTTATTATTAAAAAATTGCAATGTTTATTATACGTATGTACACCTAAAAGATTTTAAGATTTTCACGGCCAAAAGTATTTTCGTTATTTTAGATCACACATCTACCGGATCTGCCGGATCTGCCCTGATGGTGGACGCTGCAACGATGTCCGAAACATTGGCTAAAGAAGGATATAGCGCAACACGGCATAACACCCCAAAAACAAATGACGAAAAAGACCTAAAAGATAAGTTTTATTAAGTTTCTAAAACAATATTGGTTTTTACGAAAAATTAAAATATTTATAAGACATGTTATGGCACGTTTGAAATTTGTCGAGAACATTTCAAGCTTGAACGGCAATGTAACATTCAATGTAATATTGAAGGAAATAAATAGCATACTCACAACTAAGTAAATTTCACATTATAATTGGCTCATCACAACAAATGTACAGGTTACATCGATGAATAATTGGTGACTTGCACCAAAATATTATAATAATTTTTCGATAAATCGGTCCCGAAAAAATATTTTTCTTTTGTTTTTTTGTCCAATGTTAACGAAAAAATTTATTTCATTAGCTCCACGCATAGGGCCTGAGGAAATTAATTCCCCTCAGCCCCTATATTATTTTGGGGGATGCTCTGTGGAGGCTTTTTTTTAAAAAGGAGGAGAGGAAGTTCTGGGTGTAAAAAAGGACTAGCGGTGGGAGTCAGTCTTTTCTTTCGACTACCATAATACTTACCTTTTTTTAAATTTATGAAAATTTTATTTTATACATGATTTTGCGTTAGGTACCTACTTCGTAGTGATTCGCCTCAAGGATTTAAAACATCTATCTACGCCAGCAGTTGAAATAAAATATTCTTTCTCTGAATGTATTTTGTATGGAATGACTGATTTCTGCATAACTTCACATACTTGGTCAATAATTTTGGTGTCTGTATTCGAATACTTCTGAAATAATATACAAATGACTAGTTATTTGATAATAATATATATTTTATATCTGAACTAAAGCGATACTAAAAAAATCAATAATAATCAACAATTTCATATAAATACTAAGTACCTACGCCAAAGTGACACTAACCAATTACATACAATTACAAGCTCTGTAATATGACTTTCCAGCGACGTAAAAAAAAATAAAATGTTCACTGTACTTTCTTCCTATTTATAACTAAGGTTCGAGATTCTCATGGCGTATATTCTCGTAATTATTTTTTGGGTTATTAAGCCGTGTTGCGCTTTCTCCTATTTTAGTCACTATTTTGGACACCGTTACAGTGTCCATCGTGAAAGCAGATGAGACTTTTTCCCTGATAATGGAAACTGTGACGCTGTGAAGGAGTAATTCCAAACATTTTAGCTTTGAAGATTTAATTACAAACAACTACTAGATCGACCTTTAACTGTAAATTTTCTGTTACTGAACAATTAAATAAAATCTTGATATGTAGCAAACACTTTGTGGGAATACATAATTATAATAAACACAATTAAATAACTTTGTTTCAATTCCACTTTATTATTTTTTAATCCAACCGGTTTCGGTTCATACTGAACCTTTCTCAGGGGTGAATAAAAATATATTATAATATATTTTTATTCACCCCTGAGGAAGGTTCAGTATGAACCAAAACCGGTTGGATTAAAAAATAATAAAGTGGAATTGAAACAAAGTTATTTAATTGTGTTTATTATAATTAAATAAAACTATTGTTTTCAACTCAGACTTTTATGACGCACGAGAATTTGTAGTTAACACAAAAGATATTTTTAACGAATGCTTTTCTTCTGTCAGCAAAACTAGAAAATCTATTTTAAAATCATTCTAACGGAAAAAGTTCCACAAATATTAACAATGGATCCAGTCTCATGGACTACCGTCCAATGTAACGGAAATTGACTTTAGAGACGAATGATGTTATTTTGGTCGCAATGATACGACCGAAAAATACAAATATTTGCAGATAAAAATAATTGAAAAATATTCTCCATCTGTGGTAAGGCGTTGAAAAATATATATAATGATATATACTTTTAGTATATTTACACCTACAAAGCAGGTCTGGATATAAGTATAATTATTATGTATTTATTCGAAATTAAAAAACCTTCGATTTATTCTTTTCTAGCCGTAAACCGCATTAGATACTGCAATAACGACACCGCCACCGTTCCAACTTCAGAGACCAACACTAACATGACACACGGAGCAGGTCGAAATTCATATGTACACATTCTCAATGCTCGAACGTCCCGTAAACTCATCAACACCAGCTAAACAGTAAATGCTCCGTTCATTCCGCTTCCACGACGCAGGAACGAGTGTGATATTTTTAATATTCGCGCATGCGCGTTTAGTCAAGCCTGCCACGGTTGAAGCAAGTGCGTACATGGATTCCGTAGGAGCATCCAATGCACAAAAAACGTCTTTAATATTTACAGGCATAGTGCACAGAATAGCTTATCCGAAGCGAGCGGACTTTATACTATTAGAGATTTGTTTGCCTGACCACCTTTCGACAGTTATTGTTAGTCTTGAATAGCCGAATCCGAATGAAACACTGAATATCTTTCGGAATACCTATTTAATTAATTTAATTAGGGAATTGTAATATTTAATGTGAAGCATAAAGGTTGTATAGATCTAATTTGACAGACTATTATTTCAGAGAGAAAAACAAATATGTGACTGATATGAAATACTGGCAAATGGTGAAAGGCATGCCGCGCCGAATGTGCAGAGCAGAAATGTCGTCTCGGGACAGACGACGTAGAAATCAGTGACCAGCATCAGCCCCAGTTCAGCTTGTACCTGCAATGCTTGGGCGATGATCGTTTGTGAGAATGTCGAGTTCAGATTTTGCCTTTGAAATGAATAAATTTATTATTTCATTTTTTGATACTGACAATTCGAGGTGGAATTCCATTACAATAAAATAATAAAACACATATAAAGCTTATTTCCATTTTATTTTAGTGGTAATAATTTATGGTTTTTGTTTATTTATGGTCTTTCAAGTCGCGAGTACCTGAAAAACGAGATTCTCATCGGAAATTCTGTCCGTCTGCTCACGCGTTTTGTGCGTACGCACGTTTCGTTCGTAATATTCCATTCTTAAAGAAAATAAAAACTTAACCTTTTTCACAATTATCTTAAAATAGCAGACCCGGCCAAACGTTGCTGTGGCTAACGAAACACAACGCCATTTACCCAACCTTTATAAAATCCACACCATCCGCTCGCCAGTTGCATATTTGAATTTCTCGGTTTTTCTCTACTATAATAAGCATTTATTATACATATAAACCTTCCTCTTAAATCACTCTATCTATTGGTGAAAACCACATGAAAATCTGTTGCGTACTTTAAAAGATCTATGCGCACATACATTTTGAGCGACTTCATTTTATACTATGTAATGATGATACCTACCACAAAACTTAAATTTTTACTCATATAATTTGGCACTTACCTATCTTATTAAAAAAAACCCAATATATAGAGTATTGCGTGAGGAAGGTTTAAGTATGTAATTTGTCAATGATTTGTGTAAATTGGTTGAAACATAACGATAATTGTTAGAAGTGTCGGAAAAAAGTCCAGCCGCCTGGTAGCTTTCATCGAAAACGCTGCCTAATCCTTTTGGAATATAACAAAACAATTAATGGTTGGATATTCCTCTTTTATAGATCTACAAAAAAGTCCGCGAAGGCATATATCTATCTTTTACGGATAGCTTACTATACACATTATATCTAATACGCAATTGATAAGAATAATAAGATAAGAAGATAGAATGCGTATAGTAAGCTATACGTAAAAGATAGATATATGCCATCGTGGACTTTTTTGTAGATCTATAAAAGAGTAATATCCCACCGTGCATTGTTTTGTTATATCCCAAAATGATTAGGCAGCGTTTTCGATGAAAGCTACCAGGCGGCTGGAATTTTTCCGACATTTCTAACAATTATCGTTATGTTTCAACCAATTTACACAAATCCTTGACAAATTACATACGTAAACCTTCCTCACGAAACACTCTATCTATTGGTGAAAACCGCATGAAAATCTGTTCAGTAGTTTTCAAGTTTATCGCGAACAGACAGACAGAAAGACGGCGCGGGGGACTTTACTTTATAATATGTAGAGATAGAGAAGATAGAGAAGAGATAGAGAAGATATTAACTGCCAGAGTATGGCAAATCATTGGATGGTGCGTAACTAAATTATCTATGATTGTTAATATCAATGTGTTATAATAAATATTTGAATTGCTATAATAAAATATATATCCTTAAAACGAAATTTATCACGCCGGGCGCGCCGCATATTTGTTTAGCCACAATATTTTTAACGTGGATAATTTTGGAAATGGACGTGTATAAAATGATATTTTCCAGCCATTGCTGAAAGTTCCCACCCAAGTTGCTTAACAATTTGTTATATTTTGTACCTTACATTTTCTTATAGGTTTATGCATTAGACATTTGGGATATCAGTGCACTTTTCAGGTTTCCGTAGCAGAGCAAAAATGTGCTTGAAAGTATGCAACGAATTTGAGGTTTGGAAGCCAACCAAGAACTCTTACGTGTTCAAAATATTTTGAAGAAAATTGGAAAGATGAAGCAGTGCCCCGACATTAAATTTGTGTAGGTATAATTGTGTTTATATGGTCATGGAGTTAAAAATCAAATAAAAAATAAATATTACAAAAAATCTATTCTTTGAAAATTGTTTTTTTAATTTCCTTGATGTACCTGCAACAGAATAATTATTATAAATAATACAGGACTGTATGAACAAGAATGTGTTTTATTTATATCATAAGTAATAATAAATAACCAGCAGTTAAAAACCCGCTCCGCAGGTTTTGCGGCTATGCCCTCCGAACGGCTTTTTGTTCGGCTTCTCCAAATTTGAGTGTTGCTGACAATTTTACAAACCGGGACAAAGTAACCGCGGCAGGCAGTGACGTCATATGTAATATATAGCAGCGTGACACTATTATTCACAAATAAGTGTTTTTTATTTATTTATTGAAAAATTAGAATTACGTAAAAAACATAAGCTGCATATATCGAGATATGCAGTTTTACAATGAAATTTAAAAAAAACATACATATAAACTTAATAAAAATATAATTATAAACCTACAGATATGGATTATTAATAATTATAGCTGGGCAGTATGCTCATCGGTGGCAACAATAACATTATACTGTAAACTAAAAATACAAAGTACCTGTTAGATGTGGCTTACGAGATGCATTCATAGGGTGACCATACCACATTAGCATTTAATTATTAACAAAAAATATAGATTGGTAAATAACAACAGCTAAATAATATCAGGTAAATAGTAATAAACAATTATGTTTATTAATAATAATAATAATTTAGTAATAAATTTATACAGTTTATGTAATAAATATAATATATTAAGTAAATAAATATAAATAAGTTAAGTATATAATATATAATATAATTATGAGTAAACAATAATAAACAATTTATTAATAATAAGTAAATAAACATAAGTAAATTAAGTACATAATAATTATGAGTAAAAACTAATAAACAATTATATAGTAAATTAAGTAAATTATGATACGAAAGCAGTAGATAATAATAAGTACATACTTATAACAATAAGCAAATTAAAAAGTACATAATAATAAATAATTTAAGTACACTCACAGTTATTAAATATGGATTGTATGAAATATAGCTCAATTCCAGAGTGATTTATGGTACAAACGACAACATAGGTGGGTAATCCAAAACCATCATTCTCAGTTAGTATACATATTTTGACCATTTTCCTGAATAAATGTAATGTACCAATAGTTTTTATTTTTTCATTGAGCATATTATAAAGCAACGGGGCTTAATATGAAAAACTTCATTGTCCAAAGGATGTTTTGGGATGTACCGGCTGATACATTAAAGAAGAGCCCAATCTAGTGTTGCGCACTTGAGATCTTTTCGCAGTGATAATGTTGTTTAAAAATTTACAAAGAGCCTGTATTATATACAACTGCCTTATTGTCATAATTTTGCTTTCGCTATATAGTAACTGTGATGAATACATAAAACTTTTCTTGAACATTATTTTTAAAATTAATTTTTATGCAATATTTAAAGGCTCTAGAGTAGTCTTATGACAAGAACCCCAACAAATAACGTTATATGAAAGCATTGATTGAACAAGAGCATAATATACAGTTTTTAGTGTAATTTTGTCCAATATGTTTCTTGGAGTCTTGAAGATATAGGC
The DNA here is from genome assembly GCA_917880885.1 of Limnephilus marmoratus. Taxonomy (NCBI): domain Eukaryota; kingdom Metazoa; phylum Arthropoda; class Insecta; order Trichoptera; family Limnephilidae; genus Limnephilus; species Limnephilus marmoratus. The sequence goes on along the minus strand of OU862921.1, from coordinate 16,567,014 downwards.
TAGCTTTTTTTTTGTTAATATAGTCATAGTTAATAAGATATAGGAGGTGTCTGTCTCTATAGTCGAGCTGACGTCAACTGTGTGCGATTGTTGAATCTGGAAAACTCCAGATTCGACGTAATGTGGGTACGCGTCAATCTTGCCAGTACGGTAAGATTCTACGCGTGTTTATACCGCTCACCGAACCTGAGCGAATCAGACACGTCCGAGCTCTTCAAACACTTAAGCGACACTATTGATGACCTCTTGCCCCGCTATCCTACGGCAGAGTTTGTGGTCCTGGGGGACTTCAATGTTCATAACGAACCTTGGTTGAAGTTCTCAGGATCAACAGACTCGGCTGGACGCCAAGCGGAATCCTTTGCCCTTTGCTACGGATTGGAGCGAATGGTTCAGGAGCCTACAAGGGTTCCTGATGTCCAGACTCACCGTTCCAATCTGTTAGACCTATTTTTAACTACTGTGCCACACGGTTACAGGATTGAAGTCACAGCGCCTTTAGGATCGTCCGACCACTGCCTGGTGACGACATCAATCCCTGTAAACTTCAGACCACCAAACGAAAGACTGAAGAAAAAAGTGTGGCACTATAGGTCAGCAGATTGGTTTGGTCTGCGGGCACATTTTAATGCTTTTCCGTGGTCAGCTGTCTGTTTTCGGACTTCGGATCCCTCAAGATGTGCCCAGGAAATTGGTGAAGTCATCACATCCGCGATGGATGGCTTCATCCAATCTACTGTTAAGGAAACTGGTGTAGGCTCAAAGCCGTGGTTCAGTCGACAATGCGCTGAAGCAGTGCGATGAAAAAACGGGGCTTACCGAGCCTACAACACATCTAGAACATCCGAAGACAGAACAGCTTACAACAAAATGGCAAAGGAAACCAAGAGAATCATAAATAGGTCAAAATTCGAGCACGACCAGCAGATCAGCAGAAAGCTGACTGCATGCCCGCATGGCAGCAGGCAATTCTGGTCGCTTGCGGGCTCAATAGGTCGCAATTTCTGCAAATCCAGTCTGCCACCTCTTACCAGACCTGACGGCTCACTAGCAAACACCGCCACCGAAAAGGCTAACTTACTAGGTAAAATGTTTGCGGATAACTCAACCCTCGATGACCAAGGTGCTGTCCCGACGTCGGTTCCTCACTGCGGTTTTCATATGAAAAAGCTGAGGATCCGGCATCGGGAAGTACTCCATGTTTTACGAGGGCTTGATGTTAATAAAGCTAGTGGGCCCGACGGAATACCTGCCCTGGTACTGCAGAGGTGCGCTGCAGAATTAGCTCCAATTTTGACGAAGCTTTTTAAAATGTCCCTGAAGACTGGCTCTGTGCCCTCTGGTTGGAAAAAAGCGGTTATCCATCCTATTCCAAAGAAGGGTGACCGCTCCAACCCGGCCAACTACCGCCCCATAGCGATCACATCAGTTCTGTCTAAGGTGATGGAACGTGTGATCAACGACAAACTGCTCACATACCTCGAGAAGAACAAAATTATTAACGACCGTCAATACGGATTCCGTCGGAACCGCTCGTGCGGTGATCTTCTCGCGTATGTGACGCATGTTTGGGGGCGATGCCTGGAACGTTTCGGTGAGACCCAAACGGTTGCACTGGACATCTCCAAGGCCTTTGACCGGGTTTGGCACCGAGGACTTGTCAACAAGCTGCATTCTTACGGACTTCCCGCATCCTTGTGTACGTGGATTGCCGACTTCTTGAGGGGGAGGTCGATTCAGACGGTAGTCGATGGTTTCACCTCTTCCTCACACTCGATAAATGCTGGCGTCCCGCAGGGATCGGTTCTGTCTCCAACTTTGTTTTTGTTGCACATCAACGACCTTTTGTCATGTGCACCAATTCACTGTTATGCGGACGACAGTACAGTTCATGATAGCTTTTTGTTTGACAAGCCCCCAAAGGGCTCACAAACTCCAACAGCTCGTAGGGCTTTGAAGCAAAGAATGGACGGCTACCTCGAGAGTGTTTTCTCTTGGGGTAAAAATAATCTCGTTGAATTTAATGTTTCAAAGACCCAATCTTGTCTGATTACGTCCAAAAGGGATCGAAATGAAAATCTAGTCTCTTTCAACGGATGCAATCTTCCGAACAGGCCCTCCATTGATATGCTTGGTGTAACCCTAAGTGACCAGCTCAGGTATGGGGGCTCCATCGAAGCCAGAGTAAAGCTAGCCTCCCAAAAACTGGGCGTACTGTACAGGGCCCGCAGATACTTTAATAGTACACAACTGCTAACCCTGTACAAATCGCAAGTGCGCCCCACGGTTGAATTTGGCAGCCACCTCTGGTCTGGAGTTCCAAAATACCTGAAAAATACCCTCGACTCTGTGCAGAAACGGGCGGTCCGTTTGATAGATTCTCCCATCTTAACAGACGGATTGCAATCTTTAGAGCACAGGCGTCGGGTGGGAATGCTATCCTTGTTCTACCGGTATTACAATGGAAGATGCTCCGAGGAACTAGCATCATTGATCCCTTCGGCACCGGTGCATAGTCGGGAAACACGCCAAACGCGTGCCCAACATTTGTACACAGTTGACATTTGTCACATGAGAACGGGTCGTTTCTTCGACTCATTCTTGTGTTCAACAGCTCGGCTGTGGAATGATTTGCCGGCCTCTGTGTTTCCTCCTTCCTACAACATGGGTCTCTTCAAGACCAATGTTCATTCCTTCCTCTCCTCAAAAAGACCCTCCACACAGCATCCCAGATGACATAGGCCCTGAGGGAAATTATTTTCCTCAGGGCCTCCTGTGTGGAGTTAATGTAAAAAAAAAAAAAAAAAAATAGTAATATGATTGTTCCATTTTAAATTTTTATCAATAATTACGCCAAGATATTTGATATTGTCTACTCTTTCCAAAGATCGACAATTACACTCCTGTACGCAACAATGTATATATATAGAGCGGTCAAAAGATGGTTGATTTACATAAGAAATACTAAAAGTAATATATTTAGTTTTGTTCATGTTTAAGGTTAACAAGTTTTGATCAAGTCAATTTTTGACTGCCCTTAATCCTGTCTCGCACTTAGCATATGTATCATCCCAAGTATCACCAGCAAACACTAAAACAGTGTCATCTGCAAATACAATCGAAGAACCAGAAAACGGCAGTTTACAGAGGCCATTAATATATAACAAAAATAAAATTGGACCCAGAACACTACCCTGAGGAACACCATATACAATTGATTTGTTTGAACTAATATGATCATTAATCATTACTCTTTGTATTCTATTTTCAAGATAAGTTCTGAACCAATCTAGAGCTTTATTAACAATACCCATTGAACTGAGTTTTTTTAAGTAAACCGTGGGATACGGTATCAAATGCCTTAGACAAGTCTAAGAAGACAGCCATGGCCTTATTACCAGTATCCAGAGCTTCTACGACTGTGGTTATCATTTTTAATGCAGTATTACCGTCAATCTTTCCATATCCGGAGACACTCAATTTCTACAAATCCGTAGTACATACTTATATGAAGGTAGGCACGTCCTCGTGCGATCTGCAAACGTAAATTTCGCCATTTGACGAATTCTTGAATTCGAAACCAAATTACGAAAGTTGCTTTTTTAGCATATTAAAAATATAAATGGCAGCACTTCCGTTTGTATCTATTTGTCAATTGAATATGTACGACAGACGCAAGGCTATTAATACTAGCTGATGATTGTTATTGCCCCCAAATGTCAAGGCACTGAATAATAACCATGAAAACGGTTTGGCGGCATGGCGGTCATCTTCGCCATTTTCGTTCGACTGTTTATGTTTTATTGGTAGGCCAAGCCCTTCTCTTAGGAATCCTGTTTAGTCATTGGAAATAATCAAGCAATAAAAAAGAGTATATATATTGCTCCGAAGTAATTACCTATGAACATAAAAGAGTACTTTAAATAAAAAATATTTGGAAAAACATATTTACAACTTCTCCAAAACCAAGAATCAATTACTTAAAAAAAATATATAGTCCAAAACATTTCAGAAAAACTTTCATCAAAATATTGACACAATATAATTTATTTTATTGACTCGGCGTGGGCAAATCGTAAAAAACGTTTTAGAAACAAAGTCTTTGAAATTGTTTGCTGGTAAATTAATTTATTCGCAGTCTAGTGAGTTTTAAGCATTACTTAGATGATAAAATATTAAAATAAAATGAAAAATGGAAATACTAAAATTCAAAGTCTTTCGGATGGTTAAAAGAATTCGATTGTTGGGTATAAGTGCTTTCTGAAAATCTTGATTGCATTTGCTAACTAATTTTATGAGACGATCTACGTGAAAGGAGTAATTTAATACAATAGGAACGAATTTGATTTTTAAAATTAAAACTTTTTGATTCCAATTCGGCATTATAAATGCCCTCTACAATAAGTCAGTGTACTGCTTGGGTTTAGAATTCGATAAAATTGACGCCAAAAAAACGTTTATTTCATTAATGGTTTCTCCGTACACAGAAGATTCGCAAATAAATAAAAAAAATTCTAGGTATCTTTGAGAAATCAAGATCATCTGAGCATCGCTTTGATAAAAACATTCATTTACTGTGCTTGAATTTTTTTTAACTCCTTGATTTTGTATCTTTTAAGGTACACTAATTAAAATTGCTGATTTACAAAGTCCTTCGCCATTATTTGAACTTATTCCATTGAGACGATGAACTAATAGTAAAGTTTATAAAGAAAATCGTCCAATTAATGCCATCTATCGGATAATTGTGTATGCTCTTAACTTTTTTTTACAGTGGCTTTACAGGGTGTAACAGAACGTACCCGAGGGATTTTAACCATCGATTTCTGACATTATATGGAGTAAAAAATGTAAATGAAATTTTGGTCTCCGGTGATATTTTTGATGTTTTTTTTATTTATTTTTTCTACAAAAAAAAAAATGGTAGGTGTTGGATAGTTGGAGGCGGGTTGAGGGGTTGGTTGGTTAGTCGGCTGAGTGACCAATGGCAAGTGGAAGAAAATTATTTTTTTTTTGAATTTGAAGCAAAAAAATAAAAATGTCACAAAAAAGTCACCGGAGATCAAAATTTCATTTACATTTTTTACTCCAAGTATGCTCAGGAATCACTGGTTAAAATCCCCCGGGTACGTCCTGTTACACCCTGTATACAGGAGGCCCTGAAGAAAATAATTTCCCTCAGAGCCTATGTCATCTTTGGAAATGCTGTGTGGATATGTGGAAGGTCTTTTAAACATTGTTACCAGGGATGAGGTGGCAACAATGTACAAAGTAGATTATTATTTTCAATGAATAGATGAATAGATTAATGATTTTCAATGAAAAGGTATTAGAAATACAAAATATTTAAATTAAACTAAAAAGTGACATCATGAAACTAAGGCTACCTGGCATGTGCTTGCTTAGGTTTAAATAATTAATTTTGATACCGTGGTAAGTTGAAATGACGCATGATGAAATCCTCTTCTGTGAAACGAATCTCACATCGTGAGAAGGGCAGGACTCCAGGGAAATGGCTCCCAGCCAAAAGGACCCTCTAGAAACAGGACAGGCGGATAATTATCGATGCCAATCATCTCTCCAGGATGACTTCCAGTCAGCTCCCAAGATGGCGAGTACGACGTCGAAAGTTCACAATTCCGATCGTACCGATCTTCAAAAACCATCCGTCGTGTTGCGGTCGAGAAGACCGCCCTGAGCTCTCGGCTGCTCCACAAAAAATGGCCTGCTTTCTTTTCAAATCTGCTCATTTGAATCTGTGCAGGATCAACAACTGTTGCATTCCAAAATATTGCAGGGCTCGCAATATTGACAACGCCTAAATGTCAATGGGCAAGCACTAGAGGTGCCACACACCGAAAACATAAATAAAGTGTGTATTAGAGGGTGCACACACCTTGTTAGAAATACTTTTATGTCACAACATCTGATGTAATATTCAATAATATACCACAATATCAGAATGGTGGATACTTTCAGTATCGCCCTAGTAAAAGACGACGATTAAGAATTAAAAACTTGCTTGAAATGGCGGAAGCAGTTTTTTGTTACCAAATCTAAAAAAAATGGGTATTTACCCACCTTCCTCTCCCATTATAACAGTGGTTCCCGGGGGGGGGGGGGGTGGGTGGCACCACGTTATCCATCCCAGGTGCCGCCCATGCTAGCCTAAGCCACTGCTTGTGGTCAGTGACAGTGGTGATAGTGGAGATAATGGGATAGGGTGGGGGACGGGTTCTAGCAGAATATTTACCACAACGGAGGGGGTAGAACGGGGTAGGATAGGGTGGAGCGAAACGGCATACCATAATGGCCACTGACCACAAGGTACAATAATGATAAACTGAATATTGTCCCGATTTTTTTAAGACTTTTCGACCAGGGATCGCCCGTAATCGCTGGCTTGTTTATTGACCGGTGGACCATCGCGAACCATCTTCTAGCCTCTTGCGGGCCACTGGTTGGGAAACCATGCATTACAATGAGCGTCACAACATACGCCAATTGGGGATGTCAAAATCTCTCTGGCTCAAAACGCTAGTGAGCAGTTGGAATTGTTGTGCGGTAAAAAAAAATCGCTATTCATTAAAAACAGTCGAACTCATTTTTGGCATACAAAATTTAACAATCGGTCTGTGTCATTCAACCGCATGTAGTGTAAAGTTGATGTAGATATTTTATTTTTGTTTCCGAATACGATTTATACATTGTCACTCAAAACTCTACCTTGACAACCATTGAGAACTGACAAAGTGCTTTAAATAACTGCAGTGATTTCAAAGGAAAATCATATTACGACAGTAAAGCTGTCACAAACATCCCATTCTTCTTCTGCTCCTTCTTGGAGTTATTTTTAAATTGCCTAAAATAGTTAATCGTTGTTTATTTTCGCGAGACCTACTCGACCGGCTATAATGCAATTTAACATGAAAGCTCTGAGCGTTTTATCTATTTACGTCTACTAATTGTCACCTCGGTTTGACCATGGAATTTGAATGTTTGAACCGGCATTTTTTTTCAAAAATTACCTTTGAATGGAAAACAATATATTTTAATAATATAATACAACACACATAAAACTTATTTCCTCTTAATTTATTTTTACTGTAATTTGTTTTCAGCTTGTTAAAGTCATCATCAGATTTTTTTAAATTTTTTCTTTATTCATTGCATATTATGACCATAATGCTAGGTTATGGTGGTCGAATAATTCGAAATATTAATCGTTATTATTGCGATTCAAAACCGTGGGTAATTTTTTTCACATTAACTTCACGGGGGAGGCCTTGAGGAAAATAATTTCCCTCGGGGCCTATGTCTTTTTAGGGAAATGTGGAGGGTTTTTTTTATGGAAAGGAAGTTCTAAGAAGGATAAAGGTATAAAGAGTGGGTAGTAATCTGGAGGTCAGGGTGTCCAGGAGTGACGGATGTGTGAATCCATTCCTCCCACTCTGTTGTAAGAGGATGAGTCAAGAGAGTCCGGCTGGGGAGGTAAAAGGATTCCCTCAACAAGTCTCTCCTGATCCGGCCCGCCATACATCCGCCGCCATGACCTAGAACCTAGACAAACCTCACCATATGAAATCGGGCACCCCTGCTAACCATTTAGGATGACTTATCCCAGGGGGGTTGGTTATCCAATAAATATTCCCGGGCGGTGATACCTGTACCTGCCTACTAAATTTCAAATTTAAAAATGTATCGGCATTTTTTTTTAATCTTGTTTTGGCAATTTTACTAATTGAACCATTTAATATCAAATCTTACGGCTTTTCTTTTACGATTGTTGATTTTTTCCCTTAAAATTTTCACCATTTATTTTCCCCTCTCTAGATTATCAAAGTTAATTTTGTTTGGTAATACATCTTAATCTTTTTTATGACATTTTCCCTGCAAAGTTATTATCCCGTAATACAGCCCCAAGAGAAGCAAATATTTGAACAGTTTTGTATATTGCGCTTTGATTGAATTCCATCCGAATAAACGACTTCATTAAGAAATGTAATCAATATGTTTTTTTCCCAAATTACATATATAATGTCGCGTAAAGACGTCTTATAATGTAATAACGTCTGCTATATTCATTCCACGAAGTCATTTGCTATAAAATTGGTAGTGAAACGTAATGTTCAATCAAATTATCGTTAGGTCTTTCTTGAGGGGTAATTTTGACAAAGAATAACGATTTTTCGTGTTTAATACTTTGGATAAAAATAGAGTAATTTTTTTTCAAATTTGAAATTCGCAAAATAACTAATCTATTAACGGGTTATACTATTCTAACGGGTTTTATTACGATACACGAGGGTCAAAATAACCTTGGGGACACTCTTTGCTATTTAAAACGCTTATGGATTTCGATACGAGCTATGCCCGACCACCAAACAAAATACGGTAATTCACAATTATGTGGTACTTACTGCTATTGTGTCTTCTGGCTTGGTTTGAATTCGGGGATCTAGACACTTGTTAGAATCACAGGACTCCAGTTACTAATATCTACAACCTGTATGTCTGACGAATATCTACAGCTCATATGTTGAACTAATATCTACGAACTTCAGAGTGTTGATTAATATCTACAGAGCTTAGGTTGAACTAATATCTACAGAGCATAGGTTGGACTAATCAGCTAAATGTGTCCAATAGTCCGATGTTAGGAATTTTTACATACATACTTACGTAAATTAAGTTTTTTAAACTGCATACGCAATATTACGTTATTCCAATATGCTATACACAATTGCAAATACAACCTCTGCCAGTGCTGTAGATATTCGTCAACACTTTGGTTCTCATAGATATTATTCAACAGTTTGAGCTGTAGATATTCGTCAACACTTTGATTCTCATAGATATTAGTTCGATTTTTTCAGTTTTTGGAATTCCTGTAGATATTAGTAGACGCCTCCGAATCACAGATATATCTATAAGCGCGCGATAATATTTTCGGTTATTTTATAATCCGCGATGGAAATCTGAGTCGCGAGTCGATTCACATAAGAAGTTTACAAAAGCATACGATATAATACGAAAGAGTTTATACTTTATGTTACGATAAGATAAATAACACTTCAACGTAGAGCGAAATGTCATCGTTACGATGGTTGTAAGCGACGGACTGGCGATAATGCGATACTTGACTCCTGTCTACCATGTGGGTAGGTACCTTTAATGTGCGAAATTCCAAAATCTGGATTCCTCTGATCCTATAGGCCGATCGGAACACAAACACGAATGAAACCCATCAGCGTTATGAAACATTCCGTGATTATTAAAACACAGCGTCGGACGGACACTTGAGGACGGAAGACTTTGTTTTTACTTACCACCCACGGCTGTATGCTTCAGAGTTTGTAGGTGTGGCTGTTATTATGTATCATATTTAGTCTATGATCAGTTCTAACATAGCTTTAGTTGTCTATGTTATCTTCGGGTCACATGGTATCGTTTACGAGTTGTGCCGAAGATAATCGGTAGAAGACGGGTAGGAGAAGTCATTACATTTTTAGCGAGAGCTCTTCAGACAAAACATAGCTTCCCACTCTTCCCAGTAGTATGGTCATAAGGACTCCTAAACTGTATTTGGAAAGTACGAAACAACAATAAAGAGTCACTATGTTATCAAGAATCCTTAAGTCTTTTAATAAGCACTGGCTGGAAATACTGGCCCCGGTACCAATAAAAATATCTCTGGAGAGGACTTTAGAGATACTTCACAACTATGTTTATAGATTTATTATTTAAAACATTTACAGAGTTTTAACAGTTATAACATTATTGAAATTGCCCTTGAGATGTGCATAGATATTAACACTACAATTAAAAATGTTTTCTGGGGTTTGTCAATTATTTCAACTCTTGAATTCAGATACGCCTGGGTCTCAAAAGTTGCGTCTTACAAAGAAAATGAGAACTGCATTTGAATTTATGTTTTTAAATGGTTATTAGCTCGCTAAAATGCATTGTAAATCAGAAAAATTTAAAACATGCATTTTTAAATTATGGAAATTAATATATTTTTTTAAATAATTTACCTTTTAACGTCCGTTTGTTATTAAAAAAATGCGAATAGCTGACAAAAATGTAAGAAAAAAACAAATTTATAAATACAATTAAGGGCCCGCAACCCGAACTTCTACCGATTTCTTACATATTTCTCTTAAACACGGTAAGTTTGCGGTTTTGCGGTTTTCACGGTATATTTGCGGCACGTTCCAGAGGGGAAGATACTATCAGTATCGCCCTGGTGTAAGACCACCATTCAGAATTGAAACGTTGCTTGAAAATGGCCTTAGCCGTGTTTGGTGACCAGATCTGAATAGCCAGGTACTTCCCAACCTTCCTCTTCCCCACCTCCTTCCCTCCCCACTACCTTCAGCCTCACAACATACCCCAATTGGGGATGCCATAGTCTCACTGGCTCCAGACGGGAGCAGTTGAGATTCTTGTGCGGTATTCACTGTAAAAAAAAAAAAAGTTTTAAAGCTCTTAAAAAAAGATATGTTATTCTTGAAAATTATATGTAGACAATGCCCGCGCCGAAAAGCAAATTATACAAAATTCCCACGATGAAAAAAATCGCAAAGTATGCTCCAAAAATTATCAGAAACACGTTTGTTTCAGTTATTTTACAAGATATAAGTATGAAAAAATTAACTTGTTTCTTTAAATGCTGTTTAAGACAATGTCCCGATATTTTTGCTTTATTTTAAACGAGTCGTTATTTTCGCATCGATTTTGTCGCCGTAAATGTTAGCGTTCTCCTCTAACATTCGTAATTTCGTATCTCTCCATCTTCTTCTTTTCGAGCTCGGTCGCAGAGTCTTAAGTCTACAAGAATACATGTTTTTGCGTTCTCTGGTTCTGCAGTTACGGAATAAAAATTAAGTTTGGTACAAAATATAAAATACGGACCCTTTGTTTTATTTTTTTCCCAAATCATGATATCATTTTTTTTTAAACTTCCGGCCATTTCAGCGACCTAATAATGAAAATCAATTTAATTTATTTTTACATTTTCGAATAGCTACAGATCATATGCAACTTTTGAGACCCCAGGCGTTTAAAAATAAGGCAATTTTTTTTCTCTCTATGGAGAGCGACACAAACTAATAATGTTCACATCATGCGTAAATCAACGTTTAGTTGTAACTAGGTGGAGAAGCTTCTAGTGAAATAACAGAAATAATAATAAGCAAATTAAAATATAAAACATAGTAAGTAAGTAAAATAAAAAATACATAATAATAAAGCAATTACATATTTTTTAGTTCCAATACTCCTATTTACCATGACGTCAACTTGTAAAAAAATACATAGATAACAATCAATAGTAAACTTTAAATTTCTTGTAACATTCTCCAAGTATATATATGTAGGATGTAGGCACCTGAATTGCAGCAGTGACCTACCGACGAACAGGTTGGAATGTTAACTTGTTTATTTGAAGGAGAGAGAACACGAGAATAAAGGTTTTTTTAAATATGCATTATATTATACGGAAAAATAGTTTTTCTGGATTATTATTATCATCATTGATTTTTTTTGTTTTGAACTTAATTAATGTTTTTTTTATTAATTCCCGTTAAACTGATTGATATCAGTGTGTCAATGGTTTCTTTTTACATTTACTGAGAAAATATAAATTGACCTGTCTTATTATCTTGTCTTAATATGACATATTTAATTAGCACCAGAATAAGCTCCATAAAATAAATGTTTTGCTTATATGTCATGTCATTTTGTTGTCCATAATTTTCTTACAGGTAAATTCGATAATTTTATTTTTTTTAAGTTATCATATTAGAGGTAAAGTTATAATGAGGAAATCCATAATTGTTTTTATTTTGGTTATCTACTACTACTACATATGTACAAACTAATAAAATATAAACTGTCGATTTCCCGAAAACGAATAAATAAATATTTTTTTATTAGAATAACATTATTTTATAATAACTTTTGAAAGTAAAATATCCTAGAAGAAAAAGATAATACTCATAAATCTAAACGAAAATATGAAAACAAACAAGACATGAAAAAATAAAAATCTCAGTGGCCGAGTTAAGGCGCTTGTAAGACGTGAGATCGTCGGTTCATGTCCCAGTTGCAACCGTTACCTTAAATTTTTCTGTGTCTTGTTATTTTCGTTATATTAACTTCTTCTTCAATGATAAAATAAATAAATAATATCTTGGTGTAATATAGAAGGTAGAATATAGAAGGAAAGTTCATATTAACGTAATGATTTAAATGCGTGTAGATATCATCTTTTATTACACACAATCCATATTATAATTGAACTTTCGTGGCTTTTAATTATCAATTTTAATAAAAACTTGGATAAACAAATTGTTTTATATTTCTAGAATAATATATTTTACAAGCTGGGTTGCTTTGAAGTTGGTCTTTAAAGTCATATTTATATTAGTTTGCATTTCACTTAATTAAAATGCATCAGATTTCTTATCCAAAACTACCTCACACGGTTATTGCGTGCTTCCCACAAACTGGGAAACTTTTTTGTGCAAAGTTTTCATGTTGTAGAAATGTGTTTTTTCATGTTATGCAAACTCATAAACAAGCTCTATCATTGCAAAAACTATTTTGAAGCATTGCAAAACACAGACGGGTAGTTTATTTCGGACATAAAAATACATAAATTTTGTTGAGGCGTGACAAATTTGAAAATGAAATGGTATCTATTTTTATGAACTAGCTAGCTTCTAGGGATATTAATTATCTTCTGAACAAACAAAGCTTGAATTTTTCATATCTGTTTTGCGCAATTTTACGGAGTTTTTATCCCTCGTCAGCCGAGTTTTTTTTTATTATTTATTTTACTTCAGTGCATATACGATGTTAGCAAAAATGTATTCACATACTTATTTGAATGAAATTAAATTTCTCTGTGTTCTGAATGGAGAAGAAAAATGGTCTAAATAATAATAAGCTGTATTATGGATAGGTACATAATAAATGCATTATGGAAGTTTATAACTTTTATTCATGCCTGGACATCCCATATAGCATAATCAATAAACAAACTATACGTTATATATATGTAATATTGCGTGTTTGTTGCCGTTAAAACTCTCAATATGATATAGATTCATTCACTTAAGGTGTAATAAATAAATTTGGTTGACAATTCCTTACTGCTATCAGTAAAAAAAGAAGTTACTAAGGATAGGTTGTTTAAAAAAAATTGAACGATGCATAAAATGTTTTAAGTAAATTTTCGCGTTCTTTTAAAGTTTTACTAAAGTTCTGTGATTATTTCAGTTTTACGAAGCAAATGGACTGTAAGGATATAATAACGGAATTTGAATAGAACTTACACAGATCGAGAAAATTAACTTCAATGAATTGTTAATTTTTTTTTAAACAACTCGTCTTAAAGTATTAGATGCCGTCAAAGTGCCTATTCATTTGGATTAGTTCAATTTTATTTTATGTGAATATTGCACAAGAATCCCAACAGCTCCCAACTGTCGTGAGCAAGTGATACTATCGCATCCCCAATTGGAGTATGTTGTGAGGCTGAAGATAGTGGGGAGGGGAGGAGATGAAAGAGAGGAAGGTGGTGAAGTACCTGGTTATTTAGATCAGGTAACCGAATACGGCTAAAGCCAATTTAAGCGACGTTGTTGACGACGATGCTGTGTGGAGGGTTTTTTAAAGAAAGGAAGGAGAGGAGAGTTCTGGGAAGGAAAAGGGTTTAAGGGGTGGGTAAGAATCTGGGGTTCAGTGTGTTCTGGTCATCCACCTCCAAGACCTAGTCAAACCTCACCCCATGAATCCGGGCACCCCAGCTAAATCACCAAACGTAGCGAACCACTTGGGGTGACCTATGGCAGAGGTGTTGGTTATCCAATAAAGGTTCCCCGGGCGGCGGTACCCATTCCCGCCTCCCAAATAATTGCAGTTAAAAACTTACGGGCCATATTTTTAAAAAATTTATTATTAAGTATACAAGAAATGCTTGTATATATATCAGTAAGAGCTTTTTTTAGCATATTTTATGATAATGTGGACTACGCTACTCGTAACTAACATTAAATCGTTGAACGAATATACGTTTTAACACTTCGCTTTACATGAAGGTACTTTCAACTTATGTACAACAGAGTATAAAAAAATCAGAGTGTGCTCACGCACGGTAGAAGTGAAACTATCAGAAAACTAAAGTAGACAAGAGTGGGAGGCACCGAACAAAGTGGGGACCGATAGGTTACAAAGCACCGCACAAAGAGGAGACCGATTATACTACCTCTTTTTCTCACAGGCTAAATCTTATGGATGTATGTGTTTGTCTCTTTTTAGAGTCGCAATTTTCCATTTCATCGATTTTCAAATTACAACGATGCCAAAGAAGTGTGACCTTCAGAAAACTAAAGTGGACAAGAGTGGGGAGACTACAAAGCAATTTTTTTTATCAATGTGAAGGATTTTATTTTCCATATTTTGGTCGTCGAATTTTTGCACCTTTTCGTACACATTTGGTCATCTTTTTAGTATTTGTGTCGGAGTGTTAGATGTCGCTTTCTTTTGAATTTTCTTTTGTCCGTTCATTTTGGAGTGGTTTGAAGATTGGATATTGATTTTACAAAAAAAAATTTTTTTTTTTGGAATTTGATTGGATTAGGATACAAGTACACTAAAGGAGACTTACGTGGGACTGTGGATTTATCGTGTTATATTGAAAGCGAGTACCCGTGAATAAAATAAATATTTTCTTGCCATCTCGTTGTCTTGCTAGCTTAATCCTGCAGATGTATGTATTTGTTTCTTTTTTGTGTCGCTATTTTTCGTTTCATCGAGTTTTAAATCACAAAGGCGCTAAAGAAGCTTTCACTTAAAAATTTTGCTCATTCCCTTCCGTGACACAAAAATAAAATTTAGCTTCCACTCGTTGGTCGTTCCATTGCTTGTAAAAATTGGTCGTGGAATTTCTCCCAATCTGAAACGAATTGTAAGGTTCTATTTTTTAAAAATCAACGGAAGTAACAGAATCGGAAACGCGGCCAATCCCGGTTCATCTCATCACGTTTACAGCCGAGACAAGGCTAAGTCAGCTTCTACCTCTCTGCACGTACCGACGTCGACCTAACTGATATGTGAGATTTTATTTGTGACAATCCCAATGACTTTACTTATTTGTTTTTTTTTTTACCATTCCACTTTTTAGAATGCAGCAATGCCCTTTTCCCCGGTAGAATTTTATTTTATTGTTTACTTGATTTTTAATTTTATTTCATGTATTTATTACATTACATTCGATATACGTATATGGCAAGGATAACATAGTGATACTTTTGCATAACAACTGAAAATATTAAAAAATGTGTACAAGTGTGATTATGTCTTTTAGGTCGATATTAGTTCCTAGCTAGGCAGATTGTCCGTCCTAATGCGTGAATCACACGCACCGAGTAGATGAGCGAGACAGTGCTCTCGGCCGAGTACTAGGTACGTGTAAACACATCACCGAGTGAAGGGCCGGGATAGTCATCGGACCCAGATCTACTTACTATGCCGAGTGCTCACCCCGCGTTTCCCCGCACTGACTCGCTTGCCCACTCGGTAAACTCACATCATTTTGTTTAATTAATGATCTTTTTGCGATCCATTTTATTAATTTATTTATTTATTTATTTATTTACGGACAAATAGTCCAATTAACAATATATCAATAACACGAACAGAAAAGAAAAAAAGAGAGATCACAATGAAAGGAGATTACATATAGATGAAGAGCATTGACAAAATACATATAATATAAAAGTACATAGAGAAGATAACTACAAGTAGCTTGAAGATGGATTTAAAAAGACTTTAAAAAACCACATTTTGTCTCGTTAGTCTGCAGCGTCGCAACTGAACTGACTGATTTGACTCGGTGCCAAATTAAAAAATACGTGTAAACACCTACTCGTTCACCCAACTCTCTCGACCTAGTAGCATATTACTGTCTCGCCCATCTACTCGGTACATGTGATCCAGACATATGGATCCAAATGCTCGTGAAAATGGCATTTTTTTCTGTAAAAAAATGTTGTTTTTTTTTAATTCAATTTTTTCAATTAAATAGTAAGTTTTTACTAAAAGTGCCATTAATAGGTAACAATAATATGTAACGGAACATCGTGTAGCCAATATCATTTATGCATGAAGTTATTAACCTAGCTGCTTATTATACGGTATTTAGTTACCTATGTAAAATTAAAATACGAGTAATTTTTACCTGTCAGGTGTTATGTAGTTATCGGGTGATTGAACCAAAAAAACTTACCTGAAACAAGAAAAAACAAAGCATATTAGATACGAGACTATACTTGGTCGAAGGATACGAGGCTAAATAATACACACCAATAAAATATAATTCCAGAAGATAATTCTAATAAATCGTAACGAAAATATGTAAAACACAGGACACAGAAAAATAAAAAAGGTAACGGTCGCAACTGGGACTCGAATCCAGGATCTCTTGTCTTACCGCGAAAAACGCCATTACTGTGACATTATTTAATAGTTTTTCAGAATCCACCCTACCCAAGCCAATCAACCATTTAGTTATTATTGAACCGATGTAGGACATTTTGCATGTTTTAATTCTGGGGAGATTTGATTATACAATTTCAAACTTCATTTCTTATGTGTTCTATATTTCTGATGTGTGACTATACGATTGTGATGGCCTGATTCATTAACCGTATGCTGCGTACTTAATAGCCATCTATTCCGTTCAGAATTACAACTTTCATACATACTTAATTTTCATACGTTTGTACATTACATACATTATTTATATTTCTGAAAAGTGTCCTTATGTTTGTATCAAACCTTTGGAATGAGCCTACGATGTGTTTTTAATATTCTTACCTTAAACTTTTCGGAAAGCAGTAATTAGGATTTTTTTTTTCTGCAAGAGCTGAGTTAGAAATGACGGTGGACGTTTTTCCACTGTGTTGAAATCAATTGAAAAGTTGTGGAGCTATTTACAGCGTTGGTTAACAAAACGGTCGGGATTGGAAATGCAAGTAGTTGGATAAGTTGTCGAGTGCTTGTCAAATGCAGGTTTGCACGCTTATATTATTTATTTTATGGAGCAATTCACACAAAACAGAGTGATTTGGATCATCTAAATAAAGAGAGATGGTTAATATTTGAGAATAATCTTTAAGGGGACAGGACATATCAAATTAATATTGAATTAACTTAATAATGTCGGTATTATAAAACTAAAAAAACACGAGAATTATTGAGAGACGGCGATTAGGGAATTCTAAGGGAAAATATACGATTTTTCTCACGATTCGTTTTTAAAAGGTTTGATATTTTAATATATATAAACGATAAATTACGTTTAACGTACTGCTTTTGTTCATGTTTATAGACCCAAAACTAAATTTAAAATCTAACTTCGAACAATGGCTTCATATCCTAAAGATATGGTAGAAAAAACTTTTTTAAATTATATCATTTATTTAATGTTGAATGATAATACGGTTTAACTCTGCTGCGGGCACATTTAGAAAAGTTATATAGCTGTGGGTTGGTTCTAAACGGCCCAATGTTAGTTTTTCCAATTTCGACAGATTTATGTAGAACTAGCTGACCTGACAGACTATTCAATTCGAACTGGAATAAATAATAATTAAAAATATATTATTTCAAAACATGTTGTTTATTGTAATGCTTTTTGATACAATTGTTTCTCCCTGCGTGTCCTTTCCCATTCATCAAGTTCCCCTTCCGCCTCCCTTTAGTCTCCCGCGACCCCTTCCCCTCTCGCGTTCCCACTCCGCCTTCCCTCTCCCCACTCCCCTCGCCCGCTTTTCACGTCTCGCGAACCCCCCTCCCGAGTTCCCCGCCCCCCTATCCCCTCTCGCATTTCATACATTCAGTCCCGGTACGTCCAGTTTTCAAACAGCTTGCGTGCCACCTATTGCATTTTTTTAATACAAATTTCGCAATGCCAGAGCTCACTAGTATATATAGAAACCTTTGCGGGTGTGCTCACAACAACACGCCAAAGTTGAACCGACAGTAATTCATAATTTCATGATGCCACAACTCACTATTGTATACAAAAACAATCAAATTCCCAAAGTTTGAATGAAATAGATAAAGTCGATCTAAAGTTATGGAGTGTCATTTTTACATATATAGATTTGCTATTTATACAAAGTATATTTCATTATATTTTTTTAGTTAGTACTTATTGTATCATGAACCAACTTATGCTTTGGCTATTAAATATGTGCTTTTACTGTACATGTATACATGCTCGTGTGTGTCTACATATTTATGGGTACGTACTCATATACGTAAATGTGTTATTATTTATTTACAAATATTTGATACTTACAAATATTTAACATACGAATATACGTAAATGTGTTATTATTTATTTACGAATATTTGCCTTTGGTCCTTTTATTTTCTGTAATTGTAATTTGTACAAATAATTTTGTGATTAATCGGTGTGCTCACGATTGGAATCATCTCTATAATTGTATTGAAAATATTAATTACTGAAATAAATATGTGATGTTTTCTGTTGGCGAGCCAATAAATACATATAGAATATAATAATTTGGATATAATATCCTCTATCGAAACAAAAGATAACAAGATTTTAAGGCGAAATTACAACAAAATATATATCGAAAAACTGACATTGGCACTTTGCATGGATATTATATATCCGTATCCCAAACAAAGCAAGAAATTTTGTTTTTTTTTAATAAAAAACAGCAAAATAAATAAATTTTCTGTCATGGCTTTTTCGCCGCCCCTAACTCACCATGAACCTGCGGACTTTATTGTATTTTGATATCTTTTTGAAATTATGATTTGCTTTCTGTGTACTAAAAAGGTTGTAAATTCGCCTACTTCGTGTTTTCTTTTTTCTACGTCTGCCCCTTAAGACAAATAAGTAAGATATGTTTTTCGTTTTTCTTCTTTTCCTACTAACACATGTATATAGACAGCCCTTTCATAGTGCTCTCTTACAATGTATACAGGGGCAATGGAAGTCTAGCTTCGTGTATTTAAATGTAGAGTCGTTCTATAAACAAAATTAGAGTCCTTGCGAGAGCCTTGAAGGAGTAACCATCTGTTACTTGTACCAGGGCAGGTAAGTGGTGGATAACCTCCAATGTCATGCCTTTTACCGAAGAAAATTGCAGCTTGTAACGAGAGACACCGCGCGAGCTCAAATACTTTCTTACTCCCACACAATACGGCTTCCTTGTCTGCTAACGCAGCCTGCCATAGGAAGTACATTACTAATACCATCGACTAATCACCGGGCAGCTCCCCGCTCCCGCCCACCGACTTACCAAAGGATCTACCACCAGCCGCCCTCTATAAACGCCAGCGCGGCCTTGAACGAGCAGATATTCAGATAACAGTCCCTGGGCTCAATACCTAAGGTCAAGTGAGTTATTATTTTGTCCACTGTGATAGGGCAAAGAAACTCTGGAGATTTTCAACATCCATACTGTAGTCGGAGAGTAAGCGCCGCGTTAACATTGCGAAGTATCTTTATATTCGTATACCTAGAACCGTGTACTTATTATTTTGTTATGTTATATGTTTTCCTGAATAAAAGCTCTCTGTTCGAACTCATGCAGTATTTAATATAAATTTAACGTTGTAAATTGGCGCCCAACGTGGGGCTGTGCTAAAAAACTGTTATTTTCTGTTATAAGCTCTATTTTTTAAACTACTTTTGCATTATTAGCATAGTGTCTCCAATAAACCATCAACTAGTAGTCACATTATTTAAAACTAAACAAAACTTTAAAGTACCATCTAGCTTGGCCTCCGAAAGTTTGAAAGTTGTGATTTTTCTTTTTCGATGTCAGCACCTGCCTACAATATTGCGGCCCTTTGAACAGCGGGAATTAGGCGAGGCTGTACTGAAATAGGGACCTCAGCTGCCGTAGAAAGGTTATCGAGTAGGTACCCTCGCATACATTAGGGCGAATATATTATGTATTCCACGACCTTCGAAGCGTGGATATATTATCGTTACTAATGCCTTCTGCGGAGCTTTCTTCTACGTTTAATGCCTGTTTTGCTTCCAGTCAAAGACGTAAACTCGTAAAGGTAATCCCAGAAACAAACAATAAAATAAATAAGATTAAACCAGTTCTTGGAGTTGATAAGATTTCGCATTTTTTTTATTTTCATTACTAAAATTATCATAATATGCAATATGCGAATCTGGCCCACCATGCAGTAGGTGGTCAAACGCATTTGCCGCCATGATTTAGACCAGTGTTTTTCAATCTGTGGGTCGCGACCCCCAGGGGGGTCGCGAAGCCTTAATCGGGGGGTCGCCGGCAAAAAGAAAAAGGCGAATTCTAATTACAATAAAAACACTATTTCATTGAGAAGGATGGGCTTGTTTATATTATCAAAAATATTTCAAATCGTGGTGCTATTTTTGATATGTTAATAATCAAATCATTTTGTAAGTTCAGTCTGTTTTTCTTTTTAAACAACTTCAAAAAGGAGGAGGTTCTCAATTCGACTGTATTTCTTTTTTTTTTTTTTTTTGTTACCTCAGAACTTTCGACTGGGTGAACCGATATTGATGATTCTTTTTTATTTGAAAGCTGGTATTTTCCGTGTAGTCCCATTTCAATTTGGTCCAGTTGTGTCAATGGCATCCATGAGAAAACCATATAAGTCTTAAATTTGTATTATGTATGTGCGTGATAAATGGACGAATAACTCAATAGAGTTATCGTCCATTTATCACTAACACAATATCACGCCATATTTATCACAATATCACGCCAATCGATTTCGATGATTCTTTTTTTATTGGAAAGGATGTACTTCAACGGTTGTTTAATGAGAGTTTGGTTAAGTTCTGATCATGGGATCCATGACGAAGTAACGGAACTCTTCAATTCTTAGGAGCAAATTAACGATACTCGGCCGAATCTTTTATAGGCTATCGGAACCTTTGAGTCCCATTTCAATTTGGTCCAGTTCTGACAATGGCATCCATGAGAAAACCATATAAGTCTTAAATTTGAATTAAGTATGTACGCGACAAATGGACGAATAACTCGATATCACGTCAACCGATTTCGATGATTCTATTTTTATTGGAAAGGATGTACTTCAAGGGTAGTTTGATGAAAGTTTGATTAGGTTCTGATTATGGGATCGAACTCTTAAATTCTTAGGAGCAAATTAACGATACTCGGCCGAATCTTTAAAGGCTATCCGGACCTTTGAATCACCTACCGTAACGTCGTTATGGTCAAGCAATGTCTGTCTCATACGAGCAGCACGTTTAGTAGATCTACCCATATTCAGATTAATTAGTTAGTGTACTTCAGATTCACTAAAAATCAAAAAATAAACAAAAATTTTAACAAAACAAAAAAACGACTGAAAAAAAGCACTAAAAAGTCAAAAAAATAATTTCGTATTCTTCTACAACTTAATAATCAACTTACTTTTTCTACTCATCAATATGTAGGTACGATTGTTATTTTTGGAGTCGGTGTCAGCCAAGGTACCCGGCCCGGCGTGGTCATTTGGCAGCTCCCCTCCCGCCGCGCTTAGAGCTTATTTTAGAGCTTCCCTTGCCAGCTCTGGATACTCTTCTTTTCATCCAAAACACGTCAACACTTTGAAAATGAAATGCTATTTTAAGCACGCCGTCAGCAGCTATCAGATTTTATTTTTTTATTTTTAACTTTATGAGTAAAACCTCAAATTGTAATATTTAATTAAATGAAGACAGTAAAAGCGAAAGTCAATCGAAAATCTGGAGACAGAAAAATCAGAAAAAGATATTGGCACCTCTGGGACTCGAAGCCAGGACCTTCTGCTTACATGGCAACAGTTCTACCAACTGAACTAAGGTGTATGTATCCAATTCGGTCACTCTTAATTGTATCATACTTCGACTAAGAATTGCCAACATTATCTTCATTTTCTAAACGCACATATTATTGGCTGCTATCTTTATATATGATTGCAAGATTCAAACCCCAACTAAATGCTATCTAGATAGTGTCTGGATAATTTTTTTTCTAATTTATTTTTAATATGCGACATCTATTGACTTTTCTGAAAGTCTAGGTTGAATACTTTCTTTTTAATAACTTTGTGAATAAAACCTCAAATTTTAATATTTAATTAAATGAAAACAATATTAGCGAAACTCTGTCTAAAATCTGGAGACAGAAAAATCAGAAAAAGATATCGGCACCTCTGGAACTCGAACCCAGGACCTTCTGCTAACATGGCAACAGCTCTACAAACTGAGCTAAGGATAATGTTGGTAGTTCTTAATCGAAGTATGATACAGTTAAAAGTGACCGAATTGGATATAAACACATTAGCTCAGTTGTTATGCTCAGTTGTTATGCTGTGCTATACGGTGTTTTATCGGTGTTTATTGTTTTCATTATTTTTCATCAATTTTTTGGGATTTTCTCTTTTTTCCAGCTTCATATTCTAAGGAACACTATTGATTCAACTAACATACTCGACTTTGTTTTTTTTTAGGTTTGTTTTGGTTTCTTTGTTCTCTTTTTCTTTTTAGTCTCGCAATGCTACTTTGCTTCGCTCAGAAGGCTGAACTGAACTGCATCTATTTATTTTGTTATGTCTCTTTTTCCCCTTCTGGGGGTGCGTTAGACCTCGTCCTTGCATCAACAGGAGTCGGTCGACGATGGCACGGTGCCCTCTAAAATTAATTGCGCCACCCCCAGCAACATGTGCAGGCTTTAGGTTTGGGGGGGCGACCTCGGCTCTCCTTCGCCTTGCCTCCGGCTACTCGACGCTGAATTCCTTAGGGTCTTCGGGTATTTCCCCCCAATCTCCCATTTACTTTTCTTTGAGGCATCACCGAGGAACCGGCTAAGGGGCGCGGAAGCTGAGTGTGGTTCACGACTAGACCGAATGTCATGCGCATTCTTGCTGGGACTGCCAATCGATTGAAGAGGACTCCCAACCGTTTGCCATTCCCTTATTACTTATCTATTGTGTCTTCTTCCCAAACAGGTGCTTGTGGGATACGCTGTATACAATCACCCAGCGCTTGCCACCTCGTGGACTTTCACCAATCTGTCCCATTGTCTTGTCTATATTTTGTCATACTAACACATATTGTATCTGTATTTCCCGCTAAGCACTTGCATACTGCTTACTAACAACGTATGCAGGGACATTGGAGGTCTAGTTTCGTTATCAAATGTAGAGTCGTTTTTTTCTATTTTTTCGGTAACCACTTTTGTAGCACAGTCTACATACACTTCGATGCTTTTAAATATTGTTTTGAAAATAATAAGAAAATAATTTGACGGCCGGCGTAGTCCAGCGGTAAGGCTCTTGACTAGCATTCCGAAGGTCGCGGGATCGAATCCCGGTGTGGCAAATAAATTTTATTTGATTAATTTGTGTTATTTCACAATTTATTCATTTAAAATAATATAAAGTATATATTTGCGGCACGTTCCAGAGTGGAAGATACTCTCAGTATCGCCCTGGTGTAAGACCACCATTCAGAATTGAAACGTTACTTGAAATGGCATTAGCCGTGTTTGGTGACCAGATCTGAATAGCCAGGTACTTCCCTACCTTCCTCTTCCCTATCTCCTTCCCCTCTACTACCTTCAGCCTCCCAACATACCCCAATTGGGGATGCCATAGGCTCACTGGCTCCAGACGGGAGACTCTTGTGAGGTATTACTATAAAAAAGCAATTTCTTTGTGGTGCGATATAAATTAAATGACAAAGTACGCAACTTATATTGAAATAATATATGACAGCCAACCAATTATTGCTCACCTCAAACTTCTTCTGGGTTTATTATATATTAACTAATAATAATTACATAGGGATACCGACATAATACAGACACATATATGTATATGATTATAATACAATTGTAACAGTTTGTATTTATACTGGCCAAATATTCACTCGATGAATTAAGCACCCATTTAACAATCACCCAATAACTAGGTTGCTACGTATCAATTCAAATTGAATTTTGGATTCCTAATTGAAATTTTTCTACGAGCAAGTCGAATCCAGCATTTTTCGTTTGTTGCCCAAAAGATAGGAGGAAAAATTGGATTTGAGTTCAGTTCCAAGCTAGCGGCCGGTGAATCCAGGAGTCTGTCTCAACTGAGAAGGCACATACTTCGGTGAAATCGTAATTACTGTGAGCTTATAACTTCTGTTAGTTTGAGTTTATTGACTTTAATTTTGTTCTACTTGAACTGGCCCCCTTATAATAATTTTAACATCTTGAGATCTTTTTTATAAATCAAGACAAGCTATCAATTCATTTATTAGATTTTAACTATTTAGTTTCTTCTTCTAAGGACTAAACACGACCCTGAAGAATTATAATATTATTTTATTAGAGTCTCATGTTCTATTTTATTTATTTAATTATATTATTTGATTGTTGCCTCAACTCTTTTATTTTTAACTATAAATATTCTGTTGTACGTATCCTTTTATGTAGTGTTACACTTTTCTTATTTTATTTAAACCATTACATTTGCTTACTTCATCGAGTGAATATTTGGCCAGTATAAATATAAACTGTTACACAATGAGGGAAAGAGATACAAAAAGAAATAAGGGTGACAAATTATTTCAGGAACGGTAAGGGGAGGAGGAAAAGATTTCAGGCGCGATTAACCTAAATAATGAAATATGGGACTGTCAGTTAAATTTATTTGATTAATAACTACATTCGAGTTATTAATTACGGTTTTCTTAATATAAAGGGGATCTAAATTGTTTATTGAAGTGAAAACTTCTTCATCACCGTTGTGATTTGAAACTCGATGAAACGAAAAATAGCGACACTAAAAGTAGACAAACACACTCATCTATAGGATTAAGCCTGCGAGAAAATAAGATAATATAATCGGTCTCCTCTTTGTGCGGTACTTCGTAGCCTATAGGTCTCCTCTTTATTCTGTGCTTTGGAGCTTCCCTACATTTTTCTACTTTAGTTTTCTGAAAGTCTCACTTCAACCGCGTGTGAATTGAACACTCTGATTTTTTTTAACCTATTTCCAATTCAATTTTTATGTTATACTAGCTGTTTCCCGGCTCTCCCGCGTCCCCTCCCCTCTCGCGCTCCCACTCCGCCTCCTCCACCTTCCCTCACCCCACTCCGTTCTTCCCTTCCCCCGTCCCGCGAATCCCCTCGCGAGTTCCCCTCCCCGCTTCCAGATTTCTCTCGCCCCATCCGGGTTCCCCTCCCCACCCTCCTGCCAACCCCCTACTCTAGCTACACTCTCCCCTCCCCCTTCCCGCATTCTATACATTCAGCTCCCTTACATTCAATTTTCAATTAACTCGTTTGCCACCTATTGCAATTTTTTATACAAACCACCTACAGCTCACCAGTAGTTTTATACAAACATTTTCCCGACAATAACGAACACAAAAAAAGAATTATCCAATTTGGTGTAGTCGTACATTTCAGCGATTATTTTTTATTTATATAATAATAAGATAATAATAATAAAATCCGTTTATTTTTTATAATATTATAAAGGCGAAAGTTTGTATGGATGTATGTTTGTTACTCTTTCACCCAAAAACTACTAAATGGACTTTAAAACTTTAAAAATTCTTTCACAAATAGAAAGCTACATGTAATGTCCGCGACAATTACAATCTGTATTTATTAAAAAAGGTCTCGTTATACGAAAGTTGATTATTTATTATAAGTCAATTATGGAGTAGTACAATGCTTCCTCTAGTGAGGTGAAATGTGGAATGTTGGCGGTCCGGCGGCTCTGTGAGCTCCTGGCTAGCTCCCCTCCACTACCTTGTATTCGGGCGGGATCGGAAGCCTTCGGCTACGTTCGACCCCGGGTAAAGGGTACCACAGACACTACACTACATTATTTTCGAGTAGGTACTATAGGCTGTATATATTGGTAAGCTCCGGCGTTATGACTAAGCTCTGGCGTTATGAAATTATTTATCATACGTTTTCTGTCCCTAACAAAATCGAGTTATTGCAAAAGTCAGAAGAAAAGCAAAAGAAACGGTTGGCGTGGAAACGATGTTGTGAATCGCCGAAATGTGTGTGGGCGCATAACTTCCGACGATTGCACCAAATTGGATAAAAATTTTTTTTGTATAAAATTACTGGTCAGAGCTTACCATTATTATTATGTATAAAAATTGCAATAGTACCGGGAATTGAATGTACCGGGAACTGAATGTACCGGGAACCGCGGGGGGGGAGGTGGTGGGGAAGGGAGGGACGTTGAAGGGTGGAGGGATGGGGGGAGGGTGGGGGGGGGGGTATTGGGAGAAGTGGGAACGCCCCTAATACCATGCGAGCGAAGCCGCGGGAAAAAGCTAGTATATAATAATACAAAAGATAGATTTTAGTTCCAGAGGATTCAGAATTGGCGATTTTAAAAACTAGCAAACCTTTTAATAGAAACAATCTTTCAATAAAACCTCAGGAGGTGGGCTACAGGAAGGTGGGAAAGTAACTGGCTATTCAGATCTGGTTCCTTAACACGGCTGTAGTCATTTCAAGCAGGGTTTCAATTCTGAATGTTGGCCTTACGTCAGGGGGACACTGAGAGTTGCTCACTCTGGAACGTGCCGCAAATATACTATATTATACTATTTTAAATGATAAAGTATGAAATAACCAGTGACCTTCGTATTGCTAGTCGAGAGCCTTACCCCTCGACCATGAAGACTGTCGGAGGAGACGGGGAAAAGGGAGGTTATCTCGATATTCCGATCTTGTCAACAAGCACGGCTAAAGTCATTTAAAGCGTCCGATTTTACCATCCGATTTTACCATCCGATATATCTAATTGATTATGTTATTGACATTTATTATTCAATCGTTTATGGTCGTTAAATCCACCGTCTCATCCATTTCACAAATTTTGTTTAAATTTTCCTACTACATAGAATCTACTAAGAGAGTATTATTTGTTTGTATATAAATGATAACATCGATATCAAAACCTACTCTTACGGTAGATACACCAACTTATTTTTATTTATTTATTTTATTTTAAATGCACGTTTACAGTTTACATAACCAATATAAGCAATGTTTTGTTAAATAATAATAACATTTTTAAATGGTTTAATATTCATTTGTAGAAACCTATTATAATATTACAAAGGTGAAAGTTTGTATGGATGTATGTTTGTTACTCTTTCACACAAAAACTACTGAATGGACTTTTAAAATTCTTTCACTAATAGAAAGCTACGTTATTGACGAGTAGTATAGGCTATATATATTGGTAAGCTCTGGCGTTATTAATAATCTCTGGCGTTATGAAATTATTTATCATACGTTTTCTGTCCCTAACAAAATCGATTTATTGCAAACGTCAGAAAAAAAGCAAACCAATTGTCGCCTTGGAAACGATGCTTTTATTTATTTTTTAAGTAGGTAAATAACCTTAAAAAGAGTGTTTTGTTGGCGTCGTACTTAATAACTATCTCTACAAATGAATCACCGAAATGTATGATTGTATGACTGCACCAAACTGGATAATTCTTTTTTATTGTTCGTTATTTTGTATAAAGCGAAGCCGCGGGAAAAAGCTAGTGTCTATATAATAGGACAGGTAATTTAGAAATAGAATCCAGGATCATTTTTCCAAGCAGCATGGCAATGGTAGATTAGTTCTGCATGTCGGAACAACAAAAGTTATGTGCTTGCGCGCTATTGTGAAGTTGTCGAGATCATAAAACTCAAATTTTTGCATAATATCGGGTAAACAAATATTTCCGTTTAGAAGATTATGTAATGTTGTCAGCAAATCAATTTCCCTCTTTTCGGCGAGGCGATTAATACTCAGCATGACGGAGAGAAAGGCTGATGGATATAACTAGGGATAATATCCAAAATATCTAAGATAATATACGACTAAATATCTCAGAAATTTCTTTCGTACTTTTTCTTTTTTTACATTAACTCCACATAGAAGGCCCTGAGGAAAATAATTTCCCTCATTAATCTTAGATTATACTGTGTGGAGGGTCTTTTGGAGGAAAGGAAGGAGTGAACATGGGTCTTGAAGAGACCCATGTTGTAGGAGGGAGGAAACACAGAGGCCGGCAAATCGTTCCACAGCGATGAACTCAAGAACACAGTTCCGGCAACGTTGAACTCAAGAACGAGTCATAGAAACGACCCGTTCTAATGTGACTAATGTCAACCGTGTACAAATGTTGGGCGCGTGTTTGGCGTGTTTCCCGACTATGCACCGGTGCCGAGGGGATCAATGACGCTAATTCCTTGGAGCATCTTCCATTGTAATACCGGCAGAATAAGGACAGCATTCCCACCTGACGCCTATGCTCTAAAGATTGCAGTCCGTCTGTTAAGCTGGGAGAATCTATCAAACGGACCACCGGTTTCTGCACAGTCAAGGGTTTTTTTTAGGTATTTTGGAGCTCCAGACCAGAGGTGGCTGCCAAATTCAACCGTGGGGCGCACTTGCGATTTGTACAGGGTTAGCAGTTGTGTACTATTAAAGTATCTGCGGGCCCTGTACAGTAAGCCCCGTTTCTGAGAGGCTACCTTAACTCTGGTTTCGATGGAGCCCCCGTACCTGAGCTGGTTACTTACGAGTTACACCAAGCATATCGATGGAGGTCCTGTTTGGAAGATTGCTTCCATTTTCCACTTTCTCTACCGTTTAAATCCACCGGTCCCCATGAAAACAAAGAACCAATATGTAATTAAAAAATACGAGAAATGAAGAATAAAAACAGATGATATGATTTACGTTACACTTTTAAATAAATGTGCGGGTTGTAATCGAAAGATTTCTACTCTGATGGGCGGTAGGTTTTTTAGAAAATCCTGTAAGCCATAAGGTTTGGAAAAAAAGCACGGGATACAGAGGTATTCCGTTGCGCCTTACTTACCGGTGGTGGGTAATTGGAGAGGTGATTTTTTTCAGGAAACTTTATGTGACGTTTTTCTCATTTCGGCCCCGGATCCAAATTATGACCTTTTAAAGTTTGGTGTAGCCGCAGACCTAATTTGCCAATAACCGAAAACCGTATTTCCTTCTTAACACCGGTGCAAAAATAATCTAA
Organism: Limnephilus marmoratus; assembly: GCA_917880885.1. Lineage (NCBI taxonomy): Eukaryota > Metazoa > Arthropoda > Insecta > Trichoptera > Limnephilidae > Limnephilus > Limnephilus marmoratus. The sequence continues at coordinate 16,537,886 of OU862921.1, read as the reverse complement.
GGATAATGTTTTTTACAAAAAGAGATTAATGATTTTTTTTTAATTTAAACCACCAGCAAGGTGGAAAGAGATTCAGACCTTCTGCTTCAGAATTTAAAAAAGGTGTGGATTTAAATTTTATTTTATCCAGCAGGACTAGCAGGATAGTGTAATCCGGGTCTTCCATATTACATGAGATGTGTAGACACAACTATTACTGTAAATAGAAAAAATAAAAATTATTTTAACGGTCAAAAGTATGTGATTTATTTTGGTGTTTGCGAACCTCCTCTCCTTATTTTATTTAAAAACATCATCCAAACAGCATCCCGAAAGATGACATAGGATCTGAGGGAAATTGAGTTTTTCAGAACCCCTGTGTGAATAAAATAACATGGCTTTACAAGGCTTATGCGCCCATAGTTTGTTTTCTATCATAGATTACCAATGTACTTACTTTATAACATACTTTTGTTGCAACATTTTTTTCATTGTATCATATTTTCTTTATCGTTTTAGTTTTGAAGTATTTATTTATTTGTGTCAAGTTTATTTTGCAGAACGTCATTTTAATTTTAATTTTAGTTTATTTTATAATAATATATAATATGTGACCTGACTACTGCTATGTGACCCGAAGCAGAACTTGTTTACAATAAACTTTATTTTTTTGTAAGTTTTCTTTTGATTTTTTTATCACATGAATGGCACATGCCCGTGTTGTGGTGGTCGAAAATAACTGTTTTTATTGATTAATAAAAATATTATTGAATATATAAAAGAAGTTAAAATTGAAATATATAAAACAAGATCAATGGTAATGGTATTATGTAAGAAAAATGGTTGTTTATCAAAAACATAAGTAACATTCAAAACACGTTTATTAGTAAGGTCTTTAAGAGGGCATTACCGGAGAAAACCGGAAATACGTCATTTTCAAAAAAGGTTTTAGACGTATTGACTCTTTTCCACAAAAAATTATAAATGGATTTCGAAAGATTATTCTTTTATCTAGCATTCGTATGTAATAAATTTTGAGAATTTTTTTAAATTTTTATTATAATAAGGTTATTCCATAGGTCGTTGGCAGATTTGTTAAATTTTCAAAAAAGTTTTTGTATTATACCACACCCATTTCAAATAATATAATCATGCAGTAAAATAAATCAATACATTATCTAGCAAACATATGTATTAGAATTTTAATTTTAGTTTCAATAAAATCATTAAAAAATATGTACGTACATGTGTTTCTTGACGAATATTGGTCCATTTGTGTATTTATTTGCGCACTTACAAACTAATATATATCAGATTTTTTTAACATTTTTATTAAATTTAGACATTATTGAAAAATGATAAATACTTATAATCAAAAAATAACTACAAAAAGTACACTATTTTTATAGTTTTATCATCACGCCTTTCAGCATTTTTGGATGAAGGTATAAATTAAAGCTAATTTGGATTGAAATAAATTCGATATTGAGTTATAATTTAAAAAAGCTGGTAAGGAGAATAATTAATCTTTCTCATTGTAACCGCCCTGCACGATCGGAAGAACAACTTTCGACGAAATGTGGATTTTCGTCCGCTGGCTGGTTTAACGCTCTTAAGAATACACATGTAACTTTAGTTGTCGACTCTAAAATTCATTTTAAATACGAGAACAATCCTCTTACGTACGAGTAGTTAATGTAACCCGATAAAAAATACAAGTACGCAGTTCACACGCAGTTGAAGTGAAACGTTCAGGAACTAGAGTAGACAAGAGTGGGGACAGATTATTTAAGAAGCACCGCACAAAGAGGAGACCGATCATGCTATCTCATTCTCTCGCATCCTATAGCTCAGGGATGGGGAAACAATGGCACGCGTGCCATTAATGGCACGCGGCACAATATTTTGGGCACGTCACTGATCAGTGATCACAAAATTTATTATGCATTACGAAAAAAATTGTGAAGCGTATAGTAGGTGAACGAGCGAACCCGAGTGATCCGTACGCCACAGAGTGTTCGGGTGCGGTGCGCGGGCTGCGATTCGCTTGGTACGGTGCGGTGCGCGGTTTGGCGGAGGGAAGTTTTATCTATGATTTAAATGTTATTTAATTTGGTTTGTTCAGCAAAAAAACAAAAAGTGCGAAAAGAAATAAACAGTCAACATCTATGATTAAATACGTTGGCAAAAATTGTCATACGAGCGCGGCAAGTTACGCGGCTGCAAATGTCATTGCTCTGCATAGTAAACCTTTTCAAGAGGGAAATTGAGAGAGATTGTTTCCACGACAACGATTTATTTTGTTATCGTCTGACGTCGTTGGCAATAGTACGCAGGGACACTGGAGGTCTAGATTCGTTCAAACATAAATGTAGAATCGTTCTTTCAGAAAAATTGCCAGAGCCTCGGGAGAGCCTTGAAGGAGTAACCATCTGTTACTTATACCACGGCGGGTAAGTGGTGGATAAACTCCAATGACGTTGGCAATAACTCGCTTAACCCCCTTCCCCCTCCCCTCCAAAGTCAAAATTATTTGATGGCACGTCTATAACCTCATTTAACATTTCTTTAGAAAAATGGCACGTTGATACTTAAAGGTTCGCCATCCTTGCTATAGATGTTAGTGTTGATATCTTTTTAATATCGCTTTTGTATTTCATCGAGTTTCAGATCACAACGGTGTTAAAGAAGTTTTCACTTCAACAATATTATACCAACTTCTTCAACTATTTCTTATTTTTAATATTGCTTCCAAAATTATATAATTGATAAAAAAATATTTTTTTTAAAACACTTGCTTACAGAAATGTTAACAAAGTAAAGTTTACCACACTAATCAACTAGAGACAGATTTCCCCTGAAAGATTGAATAAATTTGAGGGTCTTTTTTTGTACTGAAATGGCCTTCGTTGAAGTCAACTGAATTTGAAAGTCAAATAGGCTTATAGATTTGCATAAATTTAGCTTCAATCGAATTTCTAAAATCGTTTGTATAATATTATATGCTACCTCAATCGTGACATCGAATATTAATGATGTTAAGGGCAAAATGCGCGAAGCTAGGCATGACTGATGAGAGCTTTTTTAGAGAATTATTTCCAAAAGTTCTAAGAATTTCGATGTGAACAGTGAAAACGTGAAGACCTATACTCTAGAAGTGACTTATTTTTTTTGTAAAAACTTCTTTAACACCATTGTGTTGAAATTCAATAAAACGAAAAATAGCGACACAAAAAAGAGACAAACACATACATCACATACGGCCGGCTTGGTCTAGCTTTTTGTGTAAGGCTTTTGACTCGCAACCCGAAGATTACGGGATCGAATACCGGCGTGGCAAATAAATTTTATTTGAATAAGTTGTGTTATTTCACAATTAATTCATTTAAAATAATGTATAGTATATTTGCCGCACGTTCCAGAGTGGAAGATACTATCAGTGTCGTCCAGATGTATTTCACCATTAAAAATTAAAACGTTGCTTAAAATGGCGTTAGGCGTATTTGGTGACCAGATCTGAATAGCCAGGTACTTCTCCACCTTCCTCTTCTCCATCTCCTTCCTATCCTCACTACCTTCAGCCTCACAACATACCCCAATTGGGAATGCCATAGTCTCACTGGCTGAGAGCAGCTGAGTCTCTTGTGAGGTATTACTATAAATAAGAAAAAAATCTATAGGACTTAGCCTGCGAGAGAATGAGATGTATTTATCGGTATCCTCTTTGTGCGGTGCTTGGTAGCATCTCCACTCTTATCTACTTAAGTTTTCTGGAGGTTTTACTTCTACCACGTATGAACTGCACACAAATTTCTGTGAAAGTGAAAACTTTTTTAGCACCATAGTAATTTGAATCTCGATAAAACAAAAAATAGCGACGAAAAAGAGGCTAACGCATACATCTTTAGGATTTAGCCTGCGAGAGAATGACGTACTATAATCGGTCTCCTCTTTGTGCGGTGTTTCGTGACCTTTCCACTCTTGTCTACTTTAGTTTTCTGAAGGTTTCACTTCTACCGCGTGTGGTCAGATCTGATTAAGATCTGGACACCAATTACGGCTAAAGCCATTTCAACCAACATTTTAATTTCTAAATGGTGGTCATACATTAGGGCGATACTGAGAGTATCTTTCATTATCTCATTTCATTATATTCATTATCATTCTGGAACATGTCGCAAAAATACCATAATTTTTTATTTTAAATGAATTAATTGTCAAATAACACAAAATAAACAAATTAAATTTATTTGCCCACCCCGAGTTCGATTCCGCGACCTTCGGATTGTGAGTTGAAAGCCTACCCGTCGACCACGGAGGCCATATGACTGTCATAACGTTTCGAAGTTTTGGCAAATATCGGATAGTACCGAAGACATACATAAATCGTCTAATTGTTGACATTTGCGGCCAACCGAAAAGCGTGTGATGTCTGTTTATCTGTTTATTTTTCTGTACGTTAGCTCCACCCAGAAGGCCTTAGAAAAATTATTTCCCTCATGGCCTAAGTCATCCGCGAGGATGCTGTGTGGAGTCTTCTTAAGAAAAGGAAGAAGAGGAATTTCTGGGAAGGAAAATGTATGAGGGTTGGTACGAATCTGGGGTTCAGTGTGTCCAGGTAGCGAATCACATGGGATGATTTATGGCAGAGGTGTTGCTTATCCAATAAATGTTTCCCGGGGGCGGTACCCATACCCGCTGATGATGATGATAAAGATGACATAGGTCCCTAGGAATTTTTTTTCCTCGGTGCCTCCTGTGTGGAGCTAATGTAAAAAAAAATGATTGCAAAGAACTACCTGAATATGTTATGCAGGATCTGTTAATAAATAATTAAGTTTAATAAATAAAATTGTTCACTTCATTTTCTCTTCAAACAAAAAAAAAGAAATTAATATTAGGTCCTTACATATGAAATTGGCGTTTTGTATGGGAGGAACATAAAGTCGATTTTTTTAAATATAATGTATGTATTTAATCAAAGTATGTACCATTGCTATCTATGCACTTTTGCCATCTCATAGGTAGTTCATCGATCCCTTTACTAAAAAAACCATTCGGACGGGAATCAATAAAATCTTTGAAGGCGGTTTGGACTGCCCCATCGGAGTTGATTTTTTTCCGTTGCAAGAAGTTATCCAAATTTCGAAAAAAATGGTAATCTGTTGGGGCAAGGTCCAGAGAGTACGGTGGATGTCTTAGATATTCTAATTGAAGCTCCTCTAATTTTGTAGCGGTCTGTTGTGCAGTGTGTGGTCTAGCGTTTTAACGCGCATTTGTTGATTTGCTTCACTCAATTCGTGAGGTACCCACCTTTCAAGCTTTTTCACCTTCCCAATTTGCTTCAAATGGATTAAAACGGCTTTATCACTAACACCGCAGCCTGCAGCTAACTCGGACGAGGTTTGCGATGGATCCGCTTCCACAATAGCCTTCAATTCTTCATTATCAATTTTGGGCTCCGGCCGTCCACGGGGCTTGTTCTGCAGGTCGAAATGTCCAGAACGAAAACGTTGGAACCAAAAACGCACTGTGTTTTCTTTCACGGCACCGTCGCCATACACATCATTAATCCTTCAAGCCGTTTCTGCAGCACTGGTGCCACGGTGGAACTCGTACTCGTAAAAAACGCGATATTTTAAGTTTTCCATTTTGTAAACAAAAAAAAAATTAAGGAAAAAACGAATGAATTATAAATTTCGAAACACAAATACACGAGTAAATAGCTGTATAAATTTGAATTAGGAATTCCTAACCAAAGAGAAGATATTTGAGATCAAAGTTGCCAGTAGGTACGGTAAAACGCCAATTTCATTTGTAAGGACCTAATAGAACGAAACATATATAACGATATAAAATCAAATGATTAATTAAATAAAATATAAAATTCACGGAAACCATTACTGCCATATAATGGAAAAGCGTTTCGACACAAAGGCTTTAGCACCTATCATAAAAATCGTTTGCAAGTAAATTATTAATTCCATCAACTCCTGGCATTAATAATCGGAAAATTTTAGCGATTTCTAAATATTCGACATCACAAAATGTTTTTCATTTACCAAAATCTGTAATTATTATTCTGAGGCTACCCTTGTTGTGGTTGACCTAAATCTATTTTTTTTGCATTTTTTTTATTTAGCTTGTCTGAAGCTGATTTTATAGCGGCGGTAACTTAACACCGCGAATAAACAGCTATAAAAAATCTCTTCAACCTTCAAACAACTTGAAAAAATGAATGGTTAATTTTTTTGCGAATTTTTAACCAAGTGTTTCAACAGGAGAAGGGCCCTTCGTTTGTAAGATTATTCTGAAAAAAATGTTTAAGGATTTACTGAGGATGTGTTCCAATGGGCAGTAGCTTGTGATCTCCATATAGGTTTTAAAAACACCCATTTTATGAATACCAGTCGAGGGTTTTTTTTTGAAGTAACGTCTTTAGCGCCGTTAGTGACTTGAAATTCGGGTGAAACGGAAATGCGTCACAACTCAGTTCTACACAAGTACTCGGTTGTAATATAATGCTGTAAATTCGCACCTCAGCGCAAGCCTTCCGTAGCGTAATTGGCAAGGTGCCTGACAAGTCTCAGCGGCCAGAGAGACAGACATCTAACGAACGGGGGTTCGAATCCTACGAAATAAAAAAATTTAAAAAATTATTTTGCGTTATCAATATCCAATCGTCAAACCACTTAAAAAAAAAAACAAGTAAAAGAAAAGAAAGCGACTTTCTAGTTTCACAACTCCCGCGTGTGAATTACACCCTCTGATTTATTTTACACTAGCTCCACACAGGAGGCCCTTAGACAAAAAATCACTCAAATGTCATCTTTGGGAATGCTCTGTGGAGGGTGTTTTCAGAAAAAGGGGGAAGAGGAAATTCAGAGAAGGAAATACGTGTGAGGGGCGGGTAGGAATTTGGGGGTTAATTAGTCCAGGAGTGACGGACGTATGAATTTATTCCTGGCTGGAGTCTCGCTGGAGAGGTCTAGTTTAGGTCTCCCTCAAACAGTTTCTCCCGATCCGGCCCGCCACGCAGTAGGTAGGCAAATGCCTTAGACAAAGACAATAAATTATTGTAATTTGTATTATTTTTGTCCCATTTTACTATTTTTGAACAATAATTTATTATCTTTACAGGATGTCAGTAATATTTTTGTCCCATTTTTTTGTTAGGTTACGTTAAGTTTTAGTTGATATTTTTTGCGGGATGTGTTGTCTGTAGGATATTTTGTCGGAGGATATTTTTTCGGGAACATTTTGTCATAGGATAAAAACGCGCATTACGAATGTGACCATAATACGTCCCGTTATACAGAAACGTCCCGTTTTCAGTAAACGAGTAATTTGCGATAACAAATTGCGAACTCTCTCTCTCTCTTAGATGATAATTATGGTACCTACGTAGTCATAGAAAAATGAATAATACTAGAAGAGAGATCGATACCGATCTAAAGAAAACTGTCAGTACCGATTAGATAAGCCGTAAAATCTCTAGGCTCGTAGGCCCCAGGCCATTAAATTAAATTGCATCTCTTCAAGAAAGACTTATGATATTTGTAAATGTTGGGTAAATTTTACCCGTAATTAGATAGACCCTGCCTTTGCCTAAAAGCTGTGTGCATACACGAGTATACTCACATGCGTACAAGATACTAGAACCGTTTTTCTCTCAATTGGGTACTCTTGACAGCTCACAGCTGAAATTCTGACATCGGCCCAAAGAAAAAGCAAATAACAGCCATATAAAAGCACACAAACCTGACAGCCGATCTCGGCCGAGAACCATCTCGTCCACACAAAAGATACAGAATAGCTCGTCTGGCCACATTAACGTGTGGGGGTCAAAGTACCACTAGTTTGGGAAGACCGAACTCTTACGAAAACTTCACACAAAAAATACATTCTGTTTCCGATAAATTATTTGACAAATAAATACAGTTTTCACAAATTAAATTTCTACATCTTTATGATCATGGCCAGAAAATACCCCACGAATAGGAGATGAAGGCTTTTTCTTCTACAGCCTTCACAACTTCCTTTTTCCCAACACTCCGAGTGGCATTAACAGCGGAAAGGTAGTTGGGACAGGAAGAGGATGAAAAACGGCGATTATACCACTCTCAGTCCCTCTTACACCGCGGACACGAAAAGCGTACCTACTTATCACCACGATAGAATTTTTCCTGAATTTTAATGTCATTTTTTTCTATTTTGTCGCGAGGTTTCCTTATTACGGGTTGGTTATAATTTCTGGCTTATTTTCGCGTCCGTTTTTTAATGCTTTCTTATTATTCGTCTTTGTTATCGTGCTGTGTAATTTTTTGCTTTTTGGGTTCCATTTATCAAGGTTTATTCTCCCGGATTTTTTAAAATATTAAAACTACCTGGAATTCGGATTCGTTCCGGTGTTAATAGCGGAGCTTGATGTTACATGATTATTGAGGTGAAGTATATTTTTTAATTGTTAATAAACAAGATATATATAACACAAAATATCCAATATTGACGCAAAAAAGTATAATAATTTACGACAATATCAAAAGAACTTACACGCAAGATTCGCGCGGTGTTAAAGTTTACGATTTAATAAATTTTTTTTTAAATCCTACGAATATGTGATAGTTGACAAAAGGTAGGTAAATTCATTAGCTATATATAGAACCATAACCAGTTTATATGTCTACATATTAAAATTCGGAGGTATGATTTTTTTAATGTGGCCGGAAAATATTCAAAATTATCACCAAAAAGTCTCAGGCAATCGGAGGAAAAAGTTTGAAATCACGCTGTCGCTCGAGTGGTAGAACATATTATTAAAATATATGTCAGGATTAAATAACATGTGTTCCCAATTATCTCGTCTGTATGCGTACTGTACCTATTTTTTTCTAAATAGTTACCTCCGGGTAAGCATGGTCCTGTTAGTCCTGTATATTTTTTGCCTTTACAGAGTATAAATATAACAATATACCTGCCTAAAATTATAACCGGTGGATAATTTTAGCCATAAATTGTTATAATGGTTTGTCTAGTCCGTAATTGGAAGTACGATTGTAGAAATGTATTATAAATTTGTACAGGGCCCTTGAAGTGATTTTTCACAAAAACGGCGCTATACAAATCATCCAAATGTTATTATTACCTAGATACTTGCGATACACATAAAAGAGAAAACATTACTTTCTTTCGGATTACTTATCCTAACCCTACCGTGTTTTATATGGATGTTATTATTGTAATAATATTTCATTATTTAAAACCAAAATCTAATACCCATTCAAATGAGAATTATTTTGGCGCATAGCTATTTTTGGATCAACAAATAATATTCCTCGCCGAAAATTTTTTTAGACCACAACAATTATTCGCCTAAAATTCTTCCCAGCCACAATTTATTCTTCCCAGCCACAATTTATTCTTCCCAGCCGCAATTCTTAACGGCCACAAAACTCCCCTCACAAATTTTCGCTGTTTACATTTAAATGCTTAGGTAATTTTGAAAACTGGGACTATTTTAAGATAAAATAAACATTTTTGATTTTAGTGAAAGCTGTTGTGTACAAACATTAATATTATTCATATATTTTGAAGTAAAATTCTCTGCAGCTTTTTAAAAGCCTACACAAAACCTTCAAAAAATCTTTTTAAAATAAATGTTTTTTTTTATTAATTAATGAAAACAAATAACTTTGTAAACACCATTATATAACATTATCGTCATGTTGATATTAATCTCTTATCCTGACGAAGAAAACATTGTTTTTGAAACATGTCGATAATGTTAATAATAAAGTGGTGTTTACAAAGTTTTTTTTTTAATAAAATCAACAATGACTCCACAAAGTGTGTTTGCGAAGTTTGGAGAGATTTTTTTGTTTGTTTTAACTCTCTATTATTTGTTTTTAAATGAATAATGAAGAACTATATAAAGTGATATTTAGTTAATCGTGTTGATGCCAACTAAAGTGGATTTTAGATTGGTTATTGCATGTTACAGCAATCCCTTAAAAATATTTTTTTATGGTGACCAAAGAGATACCCAGAACCGAAGAAGATATAGCCTGAGAACTAAGAGACGACCCCATTAGCCTACCTAGGCAATGAGTTGGGACAGTGAAGGAAGAAGAAGGTGACAAAAGAGAGTTATTAATTGACTTCAATCTAAATTGCAAGTCATTCCAAGAATATGCACCCAGCCCTCTGACATATGTTCCCGCATTCCTCCACCCAACAATATTATCCAAATACCTATTCCTATCTGACAGTTTGAAGCCAATACCTACGTGTGTGACATTTACAACATTAAATTATGGTACAATCAGTATATTAATGAAGCCTGTGCGATGTACAACATATTGATCTGTCAGTGCAATTTAATATAAATTCTGTTAATTAGTGTAGGCGGTGACGATCTGGAGCTCCCTTTGTGCATATTATTTCGAACCTTTTGTGTATGATTGTGCAATGATCACCAAAAGCATCCCTCGAGGTCATAACCGATGCTTTTAACATATAAACAGACCTCAACTTAAACATTTTTTTCTGTGCCCAAAACTAAATACGTATTTTGCACTATCACTTGCAATATCATTACGTACACTTACCAGGGAAGAACTTTTTTCAATCGTCTACCATAAGAAATCAGAAGCATTAATGATAAAACCCAAATGTTGCTCTCTGTCAAGAAACATTTTAAAAATATTCTTAAGAAAAAAACATCCGTCACTTAATTAATCTCACAAATATCCTTAGTTTTCCATAATCTTCTTTCTTTTTTTAAATACACACTATTATCAAAATAAATACTCAGCACACATATATATATACATGTATATTAGCTTGTGTCGCTCTCCACAGAGAGAAAAAAAAATGGCCCTATATTTAAACGCCCGTGGTCTCAAAAGTTGCGTATGATCTGTAGCTATTCGAAAACGTAAAAATAAATGAAATTATTGTTCACTATTAGTCCGCTAAAATGGCCAGAAGTTTCGAAAAAAAAATAGATTTCGTGATTTGGAAAAAAAATTAAACAAAGGGTTCATGTTTTATACTTTGTACCAAACTTATTTTTTATGCCATAACTGTAGTTCAAACAGAAAAAAAAATTTTTTTTTAAACATATGTGATGTGTTAGTTAAAAATATAAAAGGGGAAAATAATACTTTTTCTGGATAAAATCAGAGTTCTTGTTGACTTACTTGAAAAAACTTGAACTTTTTTTTTAATTTTTGTCAGTTATACGCATTTTTTAATAATAAACAATCGTTAAAAGGTTAAATTACTGAAAAAAATGGTTTTAGGTTTGTTTTCTGATTTTCAATGCATTTTAGCGGGCTAATAACCATTTAAAAAAAAAAAAAATTAAATGCAGTTCTCATTTTCTTCGTAAGACGCAACTTTTGAGACCCAGGGCGTTTCTGAATTCAAAAGGCGAAATAATTGACACACCCTAATGGATATGTACAGTGAATTATTTAAGAGGGCATTACCAGAGAAAGTCGGAAATACGTCATTTTCAAAAAAGTTTTTAGACGTATTGACTCTTTTCCACAAAAAATTATAAATGGATTTCGAAAGATTGTTCTTTTATCTAGCATTCGTATGTAATAAATTTTTAGATTTTTTTTTTAATTTTTAGTATAATAAGGTTATTCCATAGGTCGTTGGCAGATTTGTTAAATTTTCAAAAAAGTTTTTGTATTATACCACACCCATTTCAAATAATGTAATCATGCAGTAAAATAAATCAATACATTATCTAGCAAAGTTATGTATTAGAATTTTAATTATAGTTTCAATAAAATCATTAAAAAATATGTACGTACATGTGTTTCTTGACGAAAATTGGTCCATTTGTGTATTTATTTGCGCACTTACATACTAATGTATTTCAGATTTTCTTAAAATTCTTATTAAATTTAGACATTATTGAAAAATGATAAATACTTACAATCAAAAAATAACTACAAAAAGTACATTATTTTAATAGTTTTATCATCACGCCTTTCAGCATTTTTGGATGAAGGTATAAATTAAAGCTTATTTGGATTGAAATTAATTCGATATTGAGTTATAATTTTAAAAAACTGGTACGGAGAATAACTAATCTTTCTCATTGTAACCGCCCTGCACGATCGGAAGAACAACTTTCGACGAAATGTGGATTTTCGTCCACTGGCTGGTTAAACGCTCTTAAGTACTAACTAATAACGGCGTTTAAGTACACTCCCTTTCCATACACAAGCAAATGCTTTTAGTGGAAGAGTAAAAAAACCTAAGACGTAAAATTATTATTGTACCATGTAAAACATATTATTAAAAATAAAATATAATTTACAAAATAAAATATAATAATGTAAACTTTTTTAACATATCCAAACAACGTGGTAAAAGGAAGCAAAAAGGAAAATATCACCTTAGTTTCCCTATCTCAGGTGAAATCGTGCCTGGAGATAAAAAAACGCCTCACGCTTACCAACACTTCCGCCTAAAGTCCCGTTGCTGAATATTTTAACACCCGTAAGAATTTAGCGCGAGATTGAAGACGCGGAAGACAGAGATGGATTATTGAGTTTAACATAAAGATGCTCCCGTTTTTTGTACAAATAAAACAGCTTCTATTTTATGCCTCTAGGCTTACGAGGCCAATATATTAGGTAGGTACTATTTTGAAGCACGATGGCAAAAATTATTGTTTTTTCTCAAATTTGGCATAAGTAATTGGGTACGCGAATTTTGATTCTAAAATTGTGAAAGAATTAATTATTTTATGCATATTTTCTGGTATCAAAAGAACGTCGGTATTTCAAAATGATTGATTTTGTTTATGAGGCAAACAGGTTGTTTTGTTTTAGAAAATCTACACAGATGTCCATGCCAATTTTATTATGCCAGATCTGCATGCTACTGTTTTCATCTTACAACGACATTTTCAAAGAACTTCGAAGTACATGTAATAACGCTAATAAATAAAATAAACATTTATTTTTCTTCAATGACCGCAAATTCACTTTATGGGGTCATTTTGAATTAAATGAAAACAAATCACTTTGTATACACCACCTATTTAATCGAATATTTTCAACGTGTTTCGAAACCAATTGTTTGTTTGTCAGAATAAAATGAAAATTTATTAATTAATTTAAAATTTAATACATTTATTACAAATAATGCTTTAAGTATATTTTATTTTAAATGCACTTTCTTTGAACAATAGGACAAAACGCGATAATCTGAATACCTTGTAATAAGGAAAAAAATCTTAAATTTTCGATATCTGTATAGAAGCATACGATGTATGTTAAATTTATTAAGTATATCCTTAAAAGGAAAAACGCGTGCGTTATGTTAGGAAATGAAAAATATATCTTATTTAAGGTGAAGTGACTATCTACGTTATATGTTGAATGTTTTATGTGAATAGTCCCAGCTGCTCCCGTCTAGAGCAAGTGAGACACGGCATCCCCGATTGGGGTAGGTTGTGAGGCTGAAGGTAGGGGGGAGGGGAAGTAGATGGGAAGAGTAAGGTGGGGAAATACCTGGCTATTCAAATCTGGTCATCAAAAACGGATTTAAAGCAACGTTTCTAATCTGAATGGTGGTCTTACACCAGGGCGATACTGAGAACATCTTCCACTATGGAACCTGCAGAAAATATACTATGTATTATTTTAAATTAATTAAATGCGAAAAAACACGAATTTATCAAATAAAATTTATTTGCGCACGCCAGGATTTGATCCCGCGACCTTCGGATTACGAGGACTCACACCTCGACTACGGAGGCAACGAGCACGATGTTTAAATCTATCGCTATATTCAATACCTATGAACCATGAATCATTTTCACGTGGAATTTTTGCAGTAGGAATATGATTAGAACCTTTTTACTTTTTTGTACACTGTACACCCATTTCGTCCTTCATTCTACATCACTTAATCCCTGACACTTATCTCAGACACGACGTTAAATGAGGTATGTTCCTGCTACATTTCACCATTTTCCTGTTGTGCAAGTAGCAAGGAAACACAATTGGCCGGAGAGATCTTAGCGAAATGGGAGCGGAGTACAAGGTAAATTTTAAACGGGGAAGAGGGAAATCATTTCGGTGTCTATGATTATTCGGCACGAGGCAGTATCGCAACTAGGCAGAGAAATAGGGGTTGGTTGCCACATTACTTACTTATTCGTCTCAGAACGAACATCATCATCAGTGAAGCGGGTTACGTACGTTCATCGTACATGTATTCAAATTTAATGAACGTTCGTGTTACCGGCAATGACAGTTCATGGGATTAGGTTTGTCCATGTCTTGGCGGCGAAAGCGTTTGCCGACCATTGGCGTTGCAGGCCGGATCGGGAGAGGTCAGATGAACGAGACCGTTTGACCACTCTAGCTGTACCTACTCTATCGATCCATCACCTCGAACCACTTCTTCACTCCTGCACACACTGAACTTCAGATTCGTATTTACTCTTCATACCTACATATTTCTTTCAAACCACCTTCACGTTTTCCTTAATTTAAAAAGACCCTCCACACAACATCTCGAACGGTGACAGGAGTCGAGGGAAATTATTTTCTTCAGGGCCTCCTACGTTGAGTTAATGCAACAAAAAATGGAAGACTGCACATTACATAAAGCTTCTGAGAGGCTACATCCTTTAACCCGGCGTCATGGGGGTAGAAATTTGTTACACGGACGTGGGGGTTGGGTTATCATGACCCACTTATTCAACGCCAGGTATTTCATTACCTATATGGAAAATGTAGAAAATTTTGCTTATCTTATATAAATTGCATTTTATTAAGGAAATAAAACATGACATAATATCGACAAAAATAAATAATTTAATTATGTTTTTAACCAATAAATGCACCTCTGCATTAAAGTTAACAAAATTAGCTTAATCATACTAAATATTTATTTATTTTTTTTTTTTTTTTTTGGAAAAAAAATAACAAAAAGTTAATTCGAATCATCATTATGAATGCAGTCGGCCTAAAACGGTATTACTGGGAAGGGTCATGTTTACCCTTTTCTGCTTAAGAGACGTGTAATTCGCAGAACGATCATCGTCCGACTGTTTTCTCATTAAAAACGTTTAAAGAAAATCAACTACTCCAGGTACTTTAGCTATTTCATTAAAGTTAACTAAATTAATCATACTTTATCCTTTTTTTATTTTTTTTTATTCTTTGGAAAAAATTAACAAAAAGTTAATTTGAGTCATCATTATAAATGCGGTCGGCGCAAAACGATATTACGGGAAGGGTCATATTTACCTTTTTCAGCTAAGCCCGCCTTCCACTGCGAGCGGAAAAGAGTCGAGCTGAGCGGGGTTGGAGAAATGAGCGATGTCAACGAAAAATGAGAAATAGTTTTGTCCGTCCATTGAAAACTAGTCATTGATGCTCCGTCTCAAGTAAACAGAGTGATTTCTGTGATTTCAAGTACCGATTCTAGTGAGAATGATTTTTTTTGCGCATTTGCTAAGAGGAAATGTTTGCTTAAAAACATGCAATGAAATTTTAATTTTATTTTTTGAAACTTTCTTATTTCCGGCAATTTTATCTCAATGATGATTTTCCAAGTCGCATCCTTTTAGTCAACATTGCGACATTTTTTGCTAGTCGTATCCTATAAACACGAAAATTGGCGAAGGGCTTCAATAAACATCTTCATCTCGACAAAATGCAGCGAGGCAACTGAATTGGCTATTGATCTTGAGCGGAATCCGCTAGAAACTAGTCGGCGATAGTGTGTGCGAGCGGACTCCTTCGGACCTATTTTAACGAGTTGGGTCAGCTCCGTTCACCTCGTTCTTGATGGAAGCACTTGTATGCAGTTAACGTTTGCTAATCGACCGGAGTCCGTACGGTGTCCGCTCCGCTCGCAGAGGAAGGTGGGCTTTTTAGACACTTGTAACTCGCAAAAGTTCTCATTAAAAACGTTTAAAGAAAGTCAACTCCTCTCCATCTACTGGGAAGAGCGACAACATCGTACTCGAAGGTATACAAGCAATTTAAAACCTGGTGGGTCATTTTGACCCATCCTTCATAACACGGTCACTTTTTTTTACATTTTTTTTATTTTTTTTTATTATTATTAAATTAAAAGAAATATAATATTTCGTTTTCTTAACTTAAATACAGAGCATATAAAGTATAGTAGTACAAGTATGGTAGTTATATTTTTAATTTTGTTCCAACATCTTAAGTTCCAACATTAGCTCCACACAGGAGGCCCCGAGGAAAATAATTCCCCTCAGGGCCTATGTCATCTTTAGGGATGCTGTGTGGAGGGTATTTTTAGGAAAGGAAGGAGAGAAAGTTCTGGGAAGAAAATGGTATTAAGAGTGGGTAGGAATCTGGGGGTCAGTGTTTCCTGGAGTAACAGACATATGAATCCTTCGATGGCGAAGTTCCCGAGAGAGTACGGCTGGAGAAGTCAAAGGGACTCCCTCAACCATTCTCTCCCTATCCGGCCTGCCATGCATCTGGTGGACAGACGCATCCGCCGCCAAGACCCAGACAAACCTCACCCCGTGAACCCGGGCACCCCTGCAAATTCACCAAACGTAGCAAACCGTGTGGGGTGACCTATGGCTAAGTAGTTACAGCGTAGCAGCTGAGCTGTAAATATCAAAAAAGATAACAGTGCCGACAAAAACTGGACACATTGAAATTAAGAACTCCGTTCGTGATGCGTCGGGTAACGGCCGGGAGGGGATACATTAAATTTAATATTCAAGAGACCTGCACAGCAGACTCTTTAAATGCTATCGTTTGAATTCATGATTATGCGTAATGGCTGTCATTTTCCTTATCAACACTAACATTAATTCTCGTTTCGCTACCAAACTGCATCATAACGCTAACGTAATGGCAATCATTACTGAAATAGTTACGGATAACCCGAAAACACATGTTCGTGTACCCTTCAATATATTATTATTATTTTTTATAACCTCGGCGCGTTCATTTTGGGTAACGCTCAAATGGTTCTCAGAAAAAACTGACATTATATGGGGTGGGCCATAAACATTTGCACTTTCGAAAAAATCATGAAAAAATACAGATTGTATTTAAATAAATGATTATTGATAAGAACAAAAATATGCTAAAAAATCAATTCGTAAAAATAATTCGTCAAAATGGCCGTAATCTCGCCGATGGTATTCCTCAAATCAGGCCCTTAGATTTTCGAAAACTTTTCGATTCAAATATCGGGGGTGTTGACCATTTCTTGATGGATGTTTTCCTTTAATTGGAGTATTGTCGCTGATTTATTTACGTAGACTGGACTTGTAAGATAAAATATATATGTATACACAAATATATCCCATAAAAAAATCAACTGGAGTTAAGATGCGCGAGTTCAGTTTGTTAGGGAAAATTTTCTTAACCAATTTCAAACCATGTTTGAAATTGGTTTAATTAAATTAACACTTGGGCACTGATTAATACTCTGTAATTGTTGATGCGAACAAAATAGACGGGGTGCATCTTTGTTGTTTTTAAAACAGAATAGAATCATTGTTGAACAGAATAGATCAAAACCATTGTTTTTGTTAAAATGTTTTACCCAGACAGCGTGTTGCTCTCCCGCAAAGCGATCCATAGTGACTAAATATTCAAGATGTGAGAAGTCACGCATAAAGCGTGGATCACACGGACTGAGAAGATGGGCGAGACAGTGCTCTTGGCCGAGTACTCGGTACGTGTAAACACATCACCGAGTACTCAGCCCAGCGCTCGGCCGAGTAAAAGGGCGAGACAGTCACTCGGACCCTGTTCTACTTACTGGGCCGAGTGCACTCCCCCGCACTTCCCCGCACTGACTCGCTGACCCAATCGGCTGGTATAAACATGCACTCGCTTCGTACTCGCCACTGTCGTTAGCGTCACGCTACCGTTTCGCGTGATTTTTGTGATTGTATTTTCATCAAGTTTTTGGGTTTGTGTTTGCTACAAACAGTGCACTTTGCACTTATACTGTAATTCACTAAAAACAGTGTTTGTGGCACCAAAATCAGGTCTCCTCAAAATCCATGGCCTCGTCCAAATGTAAGTTTCCTTTTCCTGCAACATTTCCCTTAATTCTCGTGCTAGGAGCGGTATGAGAATTTTAGTATTTTTTTAATTATCTTTTTGCGATTCATTGTCACGCTAGTCTGCAGCAGAGCAACTGAACTGACTGACTAACTCGGTGCCAAATTAAAAATTACGTGTAAACACCTACTCGTCCATCCAACTGACTCGGCCTAGTATTATTTTACTGTCTCACCACTCTACTCGGTCCTTGTGATCCAGGCATAAGTGAAGTTACAAAAGTGCAAATGTTTATGGCCTACCCTATATAATCAAGTCTGGTACTAACTCCCGATTTGGATGAAATCTCTCCAGAACACCTGGGCGTGTTTCTGCTTGTTTGCCGAATAATATTATTTCGTATGGAGAAATATTGAATATTGGTTATGGGGTGTGTGATAACTTCTCGATGTTCATAGCTAGCGGAAGAGTATTGCAAAGAAAATAAATTCACCTGTTGGTGTTTAGATTCTACAATGTTAACGTGTGATAAAATGATATTGTATGAACAACTATTCCCATACTAAATTGGGCTGATTCAGATTTTAGTTAATTCAGGCATAAAATGAATATTGGATATTTGACGTGACAAAAGTACTAAAATTCATTTTTAACTGAGGGTTTCGATTGTTCAAATATTCACAGCTTTGAGGTGGTACTATATTCGTCAATTTGTTTGATCGTGTTTCATGTAACGACCCAAACAACACGTTCGAAAACATCATTAGTATAACATTTGCCGTCGATAAATTGTGCGAAAATCTGAAAGAAGTTATTTTCAATTAGGGAGGGGGGTATGTGTACCGCCGCCCCGGGAACCATTCATTGGATCACGAAAAACTTCGTCATAGATCACCACGTTTGGTCATTTTGAAGGAATAGTCGGGTTCGTGGGGTGACGGCCAGATCAAGAGTACTGGTTTAGGGAGGTCTTTTGACCTCTCCAGTCAGACTTTCTGGACTCATTGCCTTGCACTGCTGTTGGAGGGATGGATTCATTTGCCCGTCACTTCTGGATACACAGATCTACAGATTCCTACCAATCCCTCACACCCTTTTCCCTTCCAGACCTCCTCTCCTTCCTTCATGTCCCTTAAAAAGGTCCTCCACCCATCATCCCCAAATATGACATGGGCTCTGAGGGATTCTTTCCTCTGGGCCTCCTTTGCGGAGCTAACGTAAAAAAAATTAATAATATATTGTACCGTACATTGGTGGACTATTAATAAATTGTAACAATACATTAATTTTAAATTACATATTACAATTGTTAATATACTCGTTAATCATGGCGATATAACGAAATTACTTAAACCACCCGAATTGTCACAGCGAAGAAAAATTTGCAACATTCTATTGTTATTTACAATCGTTAACGGACATTAAGACAGCCCTGAGTATAATTAATTATCGTGTGGGTGCCTTATATATACAACGTTAAACTCCACTAATTTATGTAAATTCTCCTTTTCATAGATTGCACATGTAGAAAATGGAATTTGCTATATGGTCATACTTAATTTTGTTTTTTTTTTTTATTATGAGATTATTGAAATGAAAACTTCTTTAGCATCGTTTTGATTAGGAACTCGATGAAATGGAAATGAGCGACAGTAAAAAGAGACAAACACATTCATCTATAGGATTTAGCCTGCGAGAGAATTAAATAGCAGTAACATATTTATTTAATTCACGGGTAGGTACTCATTTCCAATATTATACGATAAATCCACAACCTCACGCAGGTATCCTTTCGTGTAGTGGTATAAAATGCCTGACCATCATTTCCATACATTTAGCTGACCGAGGATCGAATCCTACGAAATCTAGAAAAAGTGTTAAATGATTTTTATTTTTTAAAATCTATATCCTATATCCTCAAACCACTCCAAAATCAATAGGAATAACAAACACAAAATAAAGCGTTAACTAGCCACTATGCAAAAAATCAGAGCTTGTAATTCACACACGGTTGAAGTGAATCTAGAAAGTCGCTAGATGTCGCTTTCTTAAAATATTTTTTTTTTTTGGATTTCGTAGGATTCGAACCCCCGTTCGCTTGATGTCTCTCTCTCTCTGGCCGCTGAGACTTGTCAGGCACCTTGCCAACTACGCTATGGGAGGCACGCGCCGAGGTGCGAATTTAATACGTTATATTAGAGCCGAGTGTGCAGAACTGAGTTGTGACGCATTTCCGTTTCACCCGAATTTCAAGTCACTAACGGCGCTAAAGTAGTTTCACTTAAAAAAAAATATATAAATACTGGTCTGGTGCATTTTTTTATTTTAGTAATTTGTACATTGAAGTTTACAAATTTCTAATTGATTAAAATATTTCAAATTCACTATATTTTTTTTCAAGTTTTATGTAGCTTCTACAATACATCTTGAACTTTCCAATTGGTGTGGACTTTAAAGTTTCTGGTAGTGTGTTATACAACTTCATTCCCTTGTACAGTAGACTGTTCTGCGTATTCGCTTTGTCCTTTTTTGTAGCCTAATTTCCTTGCACGTCCTTGTGTTATATCTGTGAATGTCTTTATTGTATACAATTTTATTTGAGAAGTATTTTGGTAACGTGTTGTTCAATATTTTGTGGATAAATACCATCGTGTTCAGGTCAGCATCTGTTTCACGGTCAACCAATTTAGTTCCTTTAACATTTTAATTATTTTTGAAAATCTGTTTCGTCGGAGAATTATTCTCATAGCCCTGTTTTGGAGAATTTGTAACTTATTTTGTTCTCTTTCGTTACATAGGAAAAGTATACTTGAGCAGTAGTTGAAGTGTGGAGCAATAATTGAATTGTATATGGTGATTGCAGTTTTTCTAGAAATTTTTGGCCGAATTCTTCCAAAAAAAGATATCTTTTTGCCAATTTTCTTTTGGGTGTATTCAGCATGTCTATTGAAGTTTAGTTTGGAATCTAATATAACTCCTAAGTATTTCATTTCAGTAACATTTTCAATAATTTCACCATCAATTTTAATTTTGCTTTCACTGGATGTCTTCTTGTATCCGATCACCATACATTTTGTTTTTTTTTGTATTTAATTTAAGCTTATTTATTTTTAGCCATCTTGATACATCATTTAGTTCATTATTTAAAATGTGTATTAGTTCTTCATAGTTATCTCCAATTAAGAATATTAGTGTATCATCGGCAAAAAGTCGTACTTTGCATTTTGAAAATATTTTCACCATGTCATTAATATAGAGTATGAACAATAGAGGTCCAAGGACCGATCCCTGCGGTACTCCTAACTTATTTTCCATTGGTTTTGAAAATTGATTATTTATTTTTGTTACCTGCTTTCTGTCTCTCAAATACTCTTGTATTAATTTAATGGCTACAGATGAGAAACCAATTTCTTTAAGCTTTCTTATTAGTATGTCTTGGTCTATAGTTTCGAATGCCCTTTGAAAATCCAAAAATATTGCTAAGATAAATTTATTATTATTCATTCCTTCCTTCCATTCTTCGACAATTACGTTTAATGCTGTTTCACATGAGTTATTAGATCTGAACCCTGATTGCTCTTGGTATAAAATATCGTGTTTATCTAGATATTGCAAAATTTATTCTTTTATTATAACTTCAAGAATCTGCTCATATTTTGGTAAGGTGTTGATTGGTCGAAATTCTTCACATTTTCTGGTATTTTTTACCTTTGGAACCGGTATAATGGTAGATATTTTCCATGACTGTGGAAATTTTCCTTCTTCAATCGTCTCATTGATAATATTTAATAGAGTAGATCCAATTACTGGAAAAGCATCTCTTATTTTACTAATAGTTAATCCATCTGAACTATTCTTTGATTTTATTTTGTTTAAAATGTTAAATAAATATTCTGCATTTATTTTTCTGAAGACCAATGATTCTTTGTTTGGGTCGATATTATCATTTGTGGGGTTAACAGCAATGTTGGGTATTAATTTGTTAATTTGAATGATACTTTCAATAAAATATTTATTAAAGTTATTAGCCATGTTTTCTTCGTTTATCTCTTTTGGAAAGTTTACAATTTTTATGTCGTCTTTGTTTTTGCCATGTACTAATTCTTTTATGCTTTTCCAAATTTTTTTGGGATCCCCTTCTTCTGAGTTTATTTTATTTTTTATGTACTCATTATGCGTTCTTTTTATGTCTTTGGAGTATTTGTTTCTCGCTTTTTTGTAGTTATCCCAATCCGTAATACTATTAGTAAGGCATGCTCTTTTGTAAAATGCATCTCTATCGTGCTGCATCGTACGTAGTTCGCTTGTGTACCATTTATTATTGTTTCTTTTATGTATCTTCTGTTCTGAACAACTTCATCAATAGATTTTTTTAAGTTTAATATCATCTGGTCAGCTAATATATACTAATAAGATGACCAAATGTATACGAAAGGTGCCCTGGAATTCGGCGACAAAAATATGGATAAAATCATCCTTCACATTGTTAAAAAAAAGTGCTTCGTAATCTCTCAACTCTTGTCCACTTTAGTTTTCTAAAGGTTTCACTTCTACCGCGTGTGAATTGCACACTCTGATTTTTAAACTACTTACACTTATGTAGTTGGTATTTTTTTGTGAATCTATTCATGGAAGAGCCCAATGTGCTTTCAAATAATATAAACGTTTATTTAGATACTTTCGTTCCAGGGTAAAAGAATCACCCTGTTCTAGTCTGATGAGAGATTTCTAGAATGGTGAATGGTGATCCGCAAATTAAACGTCGATTGGCGTCAGCTTCAACCATTTTGGTAAATAGATTCTTCCCCTCCTCCAGTTCCATCAGCTTCACAGCATTCTCCAAATTGGAAACATTATAGTTTCGTTGTTTTGTATTTATCCTCTTCAAAAGCTTACAAAATGTTGAATCTCTAAATATCTGAAACCCTTTTCGGGGGGATTGGATTAACAAATAAATTGGCTTGCACACATTATGGAAAGTACCCACATTGGATGAGGGGTGTAGCAGCACTGATAATTCCAGGCAAATGCGGAAGTTCAAAGATGTCGGGGTCGTTATTTCTGTATCGAACCCTCGTATATTACGACCCGGAACCGGAGGGCCCATAAGTATGGAAAGGCCACGGATCTCCCTAAAAGTGTGTGTTAATCTAATAATGAATTGCTAGGCTTCGTTGCACGTGGTTAAATCACATTTGCGACAGACTAAGGTTTAAATTTTTCATAAAAAATAATAAAACCTTTCATTGTAGCCTTAACAGCCACCTCTTTATGTTATGTAGTTATTACCAATGTGGAATATTAATTATCAGAGTAAACAATATACCTCTTTCTACGAAATGACTTTTTTACAGCATCCACCAAAAAAACTCTACAATGCCATATATTGCACGAATAATAAAATTTAAAAGTAGGTTTAAACTGTAGAAAAACCATTCAATGTCGTTGTAAGTTTTTTGATTTGCATAAGACGCATCCCAAATTTCCACCAATTTATGACATACCTACTTTCCTTAAACACTTACAGCCTTACTAAAAAAAAAACTTTTCACGGCCGATAACCTGTGTTATTGCAATAACATAAATAAACCCCGTATACACTAAAACACTTTTTATTACCAATAACGTTTCTTACGTGGTCACGCTGTTAAAATGCATTTAAGATCTGACAACGTTGATGGTTTTAATTTCCTAGGAAACAATGTTGTTTTAATTCTTCTCCGCTAGGGGCATTATTGGCGCGCCTGTGCATATCGGCCCGCGATGACAAAACAGTTCGGTGTGTTTATAGCGGGATATGGAAAATTTTGTTAGTGCTTAAATGTTGTGATTATACTAAATAATTTCTATTGTAGTGATTAATTTACTCTTCTGTTCACATAATTGATATATTTACCATATTATTTGTGTGGTTTACATCAGTTTAATCAATTTATTGTACAAACGCCGTACTTTCAAAGTTGAACTGTCAGAATATTGTTTTATAGGTTACTTAAAAGATAAAATTTACATTTTAAGATCTTTATTTTAAGAGAATTTCTTAAAAGTGATAATTTTTTTATAATATTAATATCTAATACATGTGTTCCTAAACGTATCAAAGAAATTAACGTCTTTAGAGATGCAAGAAATTTCTTTGGCAATAAAAAAAAACTTTGAAATTTTTTTTTGTTTTTTTATTGTATGCACGACGAAAAAGTGAGATGATAGTTTCCTTCCAAATTTATTACATAAAAGGACTGTGTTTTTGAAGTCTTGATTTTTTTTAAATTTCTCTACGTTTTGGTCAAAAATGTTGGGAGGAATTTTGTTTTCCATTTTTTTCCGAGTTTGAATCTTAAAATATGGAAGTTTTTGAAAACTAAAGTGTATTTCAAATACACAAATCTAAAAGGTAATTTTATCTAGTTTTCATAAATGGTATTTGTTTTTACGACACCTTCAAAAATAAGAAATATATAGAACACTCAAAATACTTTGGAAAAATTCCAAACAACGTTCTGTCATCATTAATAAAACAAAAATAAACTACCCTCGCAGGCCGTGTAAACCAAGTGTATTTTTTTCCATGAACAATTTTTTAATTAGTAATGTTTTAACATCCGCGGCCGTTTGTCAATTCAATAAAATTTTCACTGGGTTTTTTAGTAAGGCTGTTAAAGTTTTTAAGCTTTTTAAAAAAAAGTGTTATTCTAGAAGATGTCGCGTCGAAACGGTAATTGTATGAAATTTCTGTGATAGAAATAAATCGCAAAGCTTGCTCCGAAAACGTATATAAACACGTTTTAATATCTTATTTTACAAGTTATTTGTATGAAAATTTTCAAAGTGTTTCTTTAAATGCCACTTAAGACATTTCTACTATATTTTTGCTCTATTTTGAACGAATCGTGTTTTATTAAACACTTTAAAAATTTTCACTTAATTATTATCCTTCGTTTTTAACCCGCTCCCTCTAACATTCGTTTTTATATATCTCCCTTCTTCTTCTTTTTGAACGCTTTCTGCTGGGCCTTAAGGTTTGTTTCCTACTATTACGTACTAAAAATTGCAGACTTGCAAGAACGTAATATAGTACATAATATAACTTAATACACAATGGAATGAAAACATTAGGTAATTTATAATTCACTTCCAGTAATGAAAATGTTACTTGTCTCATTTGTTCGTAGCCAATTAGAGTACATTTCGTGATTTGGTCACGTCATCATAAAATTCATATTAAAAACATGGGAAGAATTCAGCGAAAGTTTTAACAATTTATTAAAATTTTAAATTAAATGTTCCCTTAGAACAAACTAACCGCACTCCTTTATTAAATACCAAAAATACACGTGCTTGAGGATCAGCGAAGGGATACGCGACCTATGCTTCTATTTAGAATTGTAAATTCGGAGCTCGACTGTTGCAAACTCCTGAGTGTAATAACATAAAAAACGTGTTTATAATAATTTTTTAAGCATCCCTTGCGAATTTTTCTATTGAGGGAATTTTACATAATTATCTTTTCGGCGTGGCAAATGTATATATATATTTCACTCCCACCCGTCCTACCTTCTCCACCACCTTTTACCCCCCCCTTGCCCTTCCCCATCACCCCTCCCCCTCTCCCCACCCCTCACCATCCCCTCCATACCAGTTACATTCATTTTTCAAACAGCTCGCGTGCCACCTATTAAGGCGTAACAATCAAACACATGTAGTTTCGCATTTATAATATTAGTATAGATTACTATAACTTTAACTATCAAAGGGATCTCCATAGTAACCTAGACAAATAACAAAATGACAGCGCACGTCAAACAATTACTTAGCAACGCTTTGCTTTTCGTCTGGACAATAAACGTATAACAAATAATTTCATAACGCCAGAGCTTGTTCATAAGCCCAGAACTTACCAATATATATAGCCTGTAGTACTCGCAAATAATGTAGCTTTCTATTAGTGAAAGAACTTTTAAAATCCATTCAGTAGTTTTTGCTTGAAAGAGTAACAAACATCCATACAAACTTTCGCCTTTATAATATTAAATAAGGATCTTTGTTTATATCCAATTGTAAACCACTGTAATGAAAGAAGTTATCTTTGCAACACACTGTATATTACTGACCACAATGTAATAAATTATAAACGATGGAAGTATGTATAAAGGAGTATTTTTTTACAATAACTCCACACAGTATTACGATGTATATTTTTTTTTCTCGATAAGATGGATGTCGGGCGAGATCTCTTGTCAGATTTGTGTGATTTTCTAAGGCTGTTAAATGAATAAATAATCATGCATACTTGCATGAATTCGTGTTTAAAACGACCTTAACTAAAATACGTGACAGCTCACAGCTGAAATTCTGACATCGGCCCATAGAAAAAGTAAATCAACTAAAAGCAAGCCAAAGAAAATCACACAAATCTGACAGGAGACTCGTCCAAGATCAATCTCGATCTCACAAAAGATAGAGAATCGCTCGGCTGGCCTGCCACGCAATTGGTGGGCAGACGATCGGCCACAAAGACCCGGACAAACCTCACCCCACAAACCCGGGCACTCCTGCAAAGTCACTAAGTAGCGAACCACTCGGGGTGACCTCCGGCAGAGCTGTTGGTTACCCGAACCCGCCTCCCGAATTGTAAATATACGAAACAAAAGTAATAAAAAGTATTAGGAATCGCAACATTTTAAAATTTTATTTCGAAAACTATGTTAAATCCACATCATTGTCGAGAACTTGTTTATGTATGAATTAAATTAGTGTGTAATCTTATAAATAAAAATCTCGTGTCACGGTGTTTGTGGTCGCACTCTTCCGAAACGGCTTTACCGATTTTTATGATATTTTTTTTAATGTATATTTGGTAGGTATGAGAATAGGTTTCAAAGTATATTTCATACCTCTAGGTGATTAGGGTGTCTCTATCCAGATTTTTTTTTATTTTTTGACAATTTTTTATTTTTTATTTCGCATAAAAAAATACCTATAACCCCAAATGTTAATCCTCCAACCCCCACCCTCCCATTTTTTAATCGCGATTTTAGTATTTTTGCATGAACCAATTTAACCGTCTTTCGTATTTCAAACGGAACGAAATTACTTATGTTGTTGAATGACAGATGGCGCTACATCCGCCTCATCGAACTTTCACCCACACACGCGCAAGACATTCACGAGAAGCGTCGCGTCATTTTGATATTTCATTCGGCATCATGTTCTCGCGTAGGCAAACCATTGAGCTTATTTGTGTGGGCTAAAGAGGGACTGACAAAAAATATCGTACACTCAATTGCTCTTTGAATATTTATTTTATTTTCCTACTTTAGTTGGTGTTTTTTTTTCTTTTATCGGCGGTCATCGTCTATAGCGCTCCATTCCTCTTTCTGTCATAGATCCCATCCCCACACACTTACATTCTTTATTTTTTATTTAACAACCAAAATATTCACTAGAAATAATTTATACGACAGAATAATATTTGTCGGGTCAGCTAGTAGTTTTATGAAATGATCAGATAAACAAACGCTGCTTTCCTAGACAATACCGACATTTTCAAAACTGTACTTTTAGGTCAAACTGATAGTAATAAATAAAAATAATTTGTTTTACGAGAGAATGTGCGTTTTTCGTGTCCTTGTTTTCTTTCCTCAAGTCTGTTTATTTATGAATATTCACGAGTAAGTGGGGCGTACTACAATATTAAAGACCTAAGGATTATTCACTCCCGATGGGAGGCAAAAAAAATATTAACGAAATATGTTTATTTTCGCTACAACTTCGAGGCCAAATAACCTTGTCAAGTTAGCAAAAAATACCTTTAATTTATTACAATATTATGATAAAATGTGTATTTAATGGTATCAAGGAAAAATATTTTGGATATGAAATTCATGTTTTTACAAGAAAATTAGATATCAGAGAGATATGTAAGTAGAAAAGAACTTTGTATGGATTATAGTAATAAGAAAGTATTTTCAGATAAGATTTATTTTTTGGAAAGATTAATTGTCATACTAACAAGAAGAGTGATTTGGAATCATCAATTGACCCGGGTACCATTTATTGGCTAACCAATACCTCTGCCATACGTCACATTATGTGGTTCGCTGCGTTTGGTGACTTAGTAGGGCTGCCCGGGTTCATGAGTTTTATGTTCGGGTCTTGGCGGCGGATGTTTCTGTTCATCAAGTGCGTGGGAGAGATCGGGAGAGACTGTTTGAGTGAGACCTTTTGACCTCTCTATCAGTACTCTCTCAGAACATCGCCTTGCACCGCAGAGGGAGGGTAGGTTTTATATATCAGTTACTCCTGGACTCACTGACCCCCAGATTCAAATTTCCATCTTCTATTCCAGAACTTTCTCTTCTTCCTTTAATTATTTTCTGCAGGGCTTTCCATTGAATCATCAAGATTTGAAAATCATCAATTTTTACAATTTTAAATTATACCAAAAATACAACAAACCATACATTTCCTCCTTGTGTTACGAAATTAACAGAATTGACAAGACAATTATACAAAACAAAACAAAACCGTTATAATATAATAAGAAGACAATGAATAAAAATTATTATTTTTATATGAAACAACAAGAACAAAATCACCCATGACATTAAAATTCCGATAATAATTTTGTGTGGAGCTGAAGGAAAAAAAATAATAAAAAAACTTGAGTGTAAGAATTTTAATGACTTTTTCCAAAATTGCGATTCCAATTATCTCGGATTACAGCGAAAAATTCGTTAATATCAAGGTTAAGGACAAATCCTTATTCTTTTACAGAACCGGAATCGCCCCTAAACAGAAAATACTTATTGTCAGCGACAGTAAAAGGTGGAAAGCATTTACTACTTGAAAATTGAAAAAGTCAATTTCCTTCCCTGAATGTAGAGTTATCCACCGTTATTATAAGGGATTTAGAAATAATCCACCGCAGGCAAAAACTTTCAGCAGGTCAAGAGTCAAATTAAACATTTTCAGTGGTGTACTTAGGTAACGTACTTTATGGGTAGTTAAAAACTTTTATAATTCACCTGACCGTTTCACACGACAAAACTAATAACTGCTCCCGATGGTACGGGAAATAAAGCACGTGCCTTGCCCACGTGAACAAAACCTTCCGCCAATAATAGCAGCGGTTTGTAGTTATAATTTAAGGGTAGGTGTCTAACTACGGTTTAAATTGTGAAACATTGGATTACATTTAAATTTGTTGGAGCTTCCTTGACGCTAGTGAGGCTGTTGAACAAATTAAAACTCTCGGAAGCAAAAACTTAATTCAGTTTTAATTCCGCTGTAACTGCTGTCATCACGCCTACAATAATTACAATTGTTCACGGTAAAGCGTTTCAAAGCGGCGATTATTTCGGAAACTGAAAATCGGATTAATTACAAAGGAACTTTAGTGATTTTAATTTGAAATACAAAATTTCTTTACTGATTAGTTTCAGCCCGACTATCACAAAGCACTATTTTTAGGGTGTATTGCCAATTTAAAAAAAAAATTATAATCTCTTCCTTTCTAAGAAAAGTGACGCTGATTACATTTATTTATTTTATTTTATTTATTTATGTATATGTTATAATACATTACAAAATGATGCTTTGTCTATCCAACTGGGAAGGATTCCCGTTTCAAGACAGCCAAATTGCATATTTAGTTCATAATAATCTTAACAAAGGAATGGTTTCGTTCAAGATATCACAGGAATGAGCTTCTGTCAAGACCACTTTTGAGAACATTAATTATTGCATTCTGAACGGAGGGATGGTTTCTTTATGTCCTTGAAAGAATCGCAAATATGTATTTTTTTCGAGGTCATTTTGGAAAGCATTTATAATTGCATTCAGAATAAATGAATGGTTTCTTTCGGGAGATCACAAGTATAAGATTCTTTCCGGATCATTTTGGAGAACATTTACATATGAATTATAGACAATTATAGACCCAATTATTGACTATTTAATTGATATAAAGTAAGTACTTTGATTATAGTACTATAATTTTTAGAAAGTAATAGAAATTACACATTTATAAACCAGAATAATATATATGATATATGATTTTTTTTCATTTTGGAGAACATTGATAAATGCATTCAGAATAAATGCTTGATTTCTTTCGGGAGATCACAAGTATGAGATTCTTTCCAAGTCATTTTGGAGAACATTTACAATTGCATAATTGAAACATGAAACGATCAAAACCTGTGAGCTTCGGCGTTGTTGAATTTGCACAAAATTTTCTTTCAGGAATTTCATCCAAATACCTCCTGATTCGTAGTTAAATTCGACTCATCTAAAAAAAAATGTTTTTACCTTTAGAGAAACTGAGTGGTGTTTCGAGATGAGGGGGTGAAATGGGTCAAAGTGTATATAAATCAGGGAAAATTCCCATACTCAGATCGCAGCAGCGTCATCGTCGTTATCATCGTGAGCTTTTGAGTTTAAAAGTTTTTTTTTCATATGAAGCAGATACTTTGTGATGTGACATTATAATTTAAAATAAAACAATAACTTTGTAAACATCACTTTTATTTTTTAGACTTCATGCTGACCGGGTTTCGCTACAACCGTGGCTTCTTCAGGTATAAAAAATAAAAGTGGTGTTTTCAAAGTTATTGTTTAATTTTAAAATTTATTATTTTTTCTTCTGATAAGAATATTTAAAAAAGGGTAAATGCAGGATTTTTTTTTAAATTTATTAGTTCCACACGGGAGGCCCCGAGGAAAGAAAATCCCTCAGGGTTTGTGCCACCTATGGGGTTGCTGTGTGGAGGGTCTTTTTAATGAAAGGAAGGAGAGGAAGTTCTGGAAAAGAAAGGGTTTGGATATTTTTGTTTCAATTTGGGAGGCGGGTATGGGTACCGCCACCCCGAAAACCATGGATAATGAACACCTCTGCCATAGGTCACCCCAAGTGGTTCACCACTTTTGGTGATCTAGCAGGGGTGCCCGGGTTCATAGGGGCGAGGTGCGTCCGGGTCTTGGTGGCAGATGCGTATGCCCACCAACTGCCGGATTGGAGGGACTGGTTGATGAAGACGTTTTGACCTCTCCAGCAGAATTCTCTGGGAACATCGCGTTGCTCCGCAGAGGGAGGGATGGATTCATACGTACGTCATTCTGTCGACCCCCAAATTCCTACCCACCCCTCATACCTTCTTCCTTTCAAGAAGTTCCTATCCTTCCTCTACTGAAAAGACCCTCTACACAACATCCTCAAAGGTGACATAGGCCCTGAAGGAAATTATTTTCCTCCGAGCCTCCTGTGTGGAGCTAATGTAAAAAAAGGGTAGGAGGGGTGGGTAGGAATCTGGGGTCAATTTGTCTTAAAGTTACGGACGTATGAATTTATCCCTCCCGCTGCGGTGGAAGGCGATGGGTCGAGAGAATCCGGCTGGAGAGGTCCAGGTTAGGTCTCCCTCAACGAATCTCTTTCGAAACGGCCCGCCACGCAGTAAGTAAATAAAATTATCCAAAATATATACATCGGTTTTTTTTATTTATTTTTAAAAGAAAGACAAACATTCCCGGGTTACGAATAACCTGACAATATTTGAAAATCTCCTACTACCACCACAGCAAGCCGAAAATGTTGCTTGAGTCGTGATGGAGGACTTAACCAGCCGAGAAATCGAACACGGAACGTCTGGGTGGGACCCAAACGCGATGCCCAGACAACCACTGACCGGCCCTCCCGTGATAACGGTTGGTTTAGTATCCAGGTTTTTCTTACTTAAATTTAAACTATCGACCCTTTGGAATAACAAGGTTTCATCCGTAGCGGTAACGTCATTCGATAAAGGGATCTATAGTAAGCTACTTTAGAGTTCATTATCGCATGACGTTACTGTGACGGACGGAAACCTGTTATTCCAAAGGAGCGCTAGAGCAAAGACCACGAAATTGCTCATCCTAAGGTTTGTTGGTATCTACCATACATACTTGTACTTTTTTCCAAAATTGTAATTCCCGCACACAAATATTTTTTCCCCAACTTCCTTATGGTGACTATATTATACAATGAGGCGTCAATCTGGACGCTGATTTTTCCCTTAAAACTCAAGTGAACAGAACTGTAAGCACGGGGTTCTTTCAATTAAGGCAAATTAAAGCAGTACGGAGAAACTTGACAACAGAGGCAACTAAATTACTAGTCAATTCGTATGTTGTTTCACGTCTAGATTATTGCAACGGAATATATGCTGGTCTCCCAAAATATCAAATCAACAAATTACAATCTATTTTCAACGCTGCGGCAAGGCTCATCACCGGCGTATCTAAATATTCCCATATTTCTGAGCATCTCAAAAATCTTCACTGGCTCAAGTGCCCCGAGAGAATCCAGTTTAAGCTCTGTTGACGGAATGGCTCCGACTTACTTATCGGAAATGTGTATTCCAGAAAATTCCAATTCTCGACAATCAACCCTCAGGTCAGCAGCAACATCAGCGATTGGAAGGTTGAAGGAACCAAAGCGCACACACACCAGATACTCATTCGGTGAGCGTGCTTTCGGAGTGTCGGGACCCAAAGCCTGGAATAGACTGCCACACGAGTTAAGAATGATTACAGATTCAGCGCAATTTAGAGCTAAACTTAAAACTCATCTTTTCTTACAGTCGTATCCATCAGTTAAAAAAAAAAAAAAACTTTCACCTTCGCCTTCACGGCTCGCAACATTGTAAATAAATAACTAAGTGTGTAAAAGCAAATTCTTAAAATTCTCCAGACTTTAAAAATAAATATAAACTCAACTTTGGCATTAATCTTCTGTTAATTATAAATACAAATGTAAAACTCATGCAATGTCCAGTTTTTTTAATATAATGTCCTCCACGTGCAAAGTCGTATCTTCCCCATAACAAAAGCATAAACTTTCTAATAAAGTGTGTTTTGTCGGAAGTGTCTTGCAGGTAAGTATGATTCTGTATCTATTTGAAAATAATAAAATTAGATAGAGCCTAGGATTCATAATAAATTGTAAAGCGCCCTTGAGATGATTTTTCACAAAAACGGCGCTATACAAATTATCCAATTATTATTATTATTATTATCGTGCTCAGTTGAAAATTTATAATCGTTCTATCAACACACAGTGTGAGTGTTGATTACGGTACACTTGTTCGACGGTGTCGAAACAAATAAGAACCATCGTGAGCTCGCGAGTTCGGTGGTGAATATGACGAATTAGCGGAATTTATATAGGCAAAAGAAGAAAACGGGATAAGTCGGCAATCCTTGATTATCCCCATTCCTTCCGCTTTGGTCCCCAACAAGGTCTGTGAACCAGACTATTCGGTTACCATTGTTTCAGTATATATTTCAATCTATTTGTAGAATCGCAATTTTTTAAATTACTTGGTAACATGTTAATATTGTTGGCACGTTATATTCCAGGGTTCACCGTCCGTAGTTATTATTATATTTTGGAACAGGCATTCCTTCATTCTTTGTGAACCTTGTATTATGTTCATGTTCTACTTTCTTCTTATAATCAGACTTAGATAAATACTGAATTAATATTTTGTACCATAATAAGGCCTGCACCGGTAATATTGTAAAATGATATGTTTCGTCTTTGTGAAAAGATAAGTTTTTGAACTAATAATTTGACCAAAGCATTTTATACTGATTGTAGGTGGTTTAAATTAGTTTTGCAGGAGTGTCCCCAAGTGAGTATTTCAAAGGAGCCATAAATTTTCCATGGTTTGGTAAGAATTTTTGTCGTAAACGAATTGCTCAATGTAATCCGGGTAGTAAAACTAGTATTAATATTAACGAATTAATCAGAAATATTCATTCATCGATTTACCGTTTCGTTAGTTATTCAGACTACCACCGTCTGGATTGTTCAACTAAGGGAGGCTGCTTCTATTAACGTCGAATGTTTACCTTTGTGTAAAGGGAAGAAGAGGATGAGTTGATGAATCGAGTTTAGATTTAAGGGTTCTCTTAGGCACAAATTTTAAACATAAAAAAGATAATGGAGTGATCAGTATTTAAAAAAAACTAGGAGGTATGTTAAAATGAAAGAAATTCATTGGAAATTGTTACCAAACGCGGTTTCGATTGGAATGATGTTATTTTACCTTTTTTTGCGTAGTAATATACCTCACAAAAGTCTCAGCTGCTCCCGTTTGGAGTCAGTGAGACTTACTATGGCATCCCCATTTGGGGTATGTTGTGAGGCTGAAGGTAGTGGGATGGGGAAGGAGACGGGAAAGAGGAAGGTGGGGTAGTACATAGCTATTCAGATCTGGTCACCAAACACGACTAACGCCATTTCAAGCAACGTTTCAATTCTGAATGGTGGTCTTATACTAGGGCGATACTGAGAGTATCTTCCACTCTGGAACGTGCCACAAATATACTGTACAATATTTTAAATGAATTAATTGTGAAATAACAAAATTTATTCAAATAAAATTTATTTTGGGATGTTACACCATGTTGCGCTACCTCCTCCTTTAGCCAACGTTTCGGACAGTGTTACAATGTCCATCATCAGATCAGGGCAGATGTGTAATTGTTAGTGGTGAAATGTGTGCTTATGTACTTAGAAGCGATACCTTGTCGCCAGCTCCACTACAAGCTGGTATTGTAGTATACTTTGCAATGTTTTTTTGCGTTTAGCTTTGGTGTAGCCGTCAATTACCGGATACCACGAACTATTGAGCTTAGCTCCGTCGTCTCTATTAATATTAATTGGGTTTTTATGGATTTCAATTGCCTCCGTAATCAGGCGTGCTCTATGGGTTGGTCATGCCAGGACTTCAGGAACAAATCCAAATTTAAAATGTATTTGCCCACGCCGGGATTCGATCCCGCGACCTTCGGATTGCGAGTCAAAAGCCTTACCACTAGACTTGCAACTCCAATTGCCGGCCTAGACGATTTTAGAAATATCTACCATTTTGAAAGGTGCCGCAAATGTAGTTGCCAAATATAGTTGCCATATGTATTAGACTTACTTGCACACCCCGGGATTTGAACCCGTGACCTCCGGGACAGTAGCCAAAGATTAAACTGAGTAGGCTATTAAACTAGAAAAGAAATAATATTATTAACAAATCTTGTTTTCCCGTTTTATTGAATTAAATATAAGTAGACTGTATTGCTTTATTCTCCTTAATTTTCTGAGATGGTGTGGAGACCGATTCGCACTAATGATTGTAGGTATTCCAAATTTACCTACCAATACCTACTCTATCAAAAAATATCCTTGTCTGGAAAATAACATTGCAATGCTATCTTACATAATTTAACCTCAATGAAAGGATACACAAGCAAAGACAACAATTATCAACAACAATAAAATGGCATCCTCAATTTTTTTAAATATGTAATTTTATTAATAATAAATATTTAATGATGTTT
Source organism: Limnephilus marmoratus (assembly GCA_917880885.1). Taxonomy (NCBI): domain Eukaryota; kingdom Metazoa; phylum Arthropoda; class Insecta; order Trichoptera; family Limnephilidae; genus Limnephilus; species Limnephilus marmoratus. Next base: position 16,502,472 of record OU862921.1, on the reverse strand, counting down.
TGCAATGCTATCTTACATAATTTAATCTCAAAAAAAGAATACAAAACCAAAGACAACAATTATCAACAACAAGAAAATGGCATCGTCAGTTTTTTTAAAATATTTATAGAAACTGAAAATAGAGAAAAGAAACTGAATACGCGTAAAAGTGATTAGAAATATATATACCTATATATATATATATTTTTTTTTTTCATAAATGATTAAATGTTACATTTTTGGCCATTTTTGACTACCATACTGGGCTATTGCCCGTGTTGTGGTAGTCATACATGTAATATAATTTTATATAAACAGATAATAAAATATAAGAAGAGAAAAGAAAAAAATAACATATTTAGGGATAAATAAAACTAAAAACAGATAAAATTATAAGAATTGCAAGTTATCTAAGAAATGAAGAAAATTTAAAGAAGATGAAATAAATATTGGTGAGCATTATTCTTCTTGAAATAAAAATAGAAATAAAATTTGGTAAGTAATCTTCTGCACGAGAGTACATGTTTGTAGTCATTTTTGATATTCGTTCTATGAAAGAAATTGGAAAGAGTGTTAGAGAAAGTAATTTTTTGTTTGATTTTTTTAAAATGCAATATTAAGTTAAAGTAATTGATTAATTAAATTTGTAATATTTTTTTAATTAATATTAATATTATTTGTTTTTTATTGTAATATTAAGCTCTCATGTGTTGTTTGAAGAAATATCTTCCCTTTTCAAATATCCAATGATTGATACGGGATTTAAAGAGAGATTTAGAATTATGTGACTTTATATCGACACTCAAAGCATTATGCATTTTAGGAGCGATATACCAGAATTGTCGTTGAGCGAAAGAAGTTTGAGTTTTAGGGACCACGCAACCCAGGTTTGCGAAGAAGCGTGTGTGTGCTTTATGTTGTGGGGCCACCAGTAGATTATTTTGGCATATATATAACATATGCTTATCTTAGTAAATAGCTGTCGAATATCTAAGACTCTGATTTTTGCAAAGAGTTCATTTGATTGAATATGAAACTATTTTAACAAGAGTCTTAATGTGTATCACTAATTTTGTGATATAATTGTCAATTATATGATTTTTCCTTCTTTACCCCCATTATGTGCGAAATAATCCCTAAAAAATAAAATGGCTGCGAATCCCCGACCTCTACAGCTCAACGAACTTACTAACCTACCACAGAGGTCGTCAAATAATGAAATCATTATCATTATAATGAATGAATACCCAAATAAATAATTTTGATTAATTACGAAGAGTTCAACAAGCACAGCGCTCAGAACAACTTAGCCGCAGATGTAGATATAGATGTACATCGTACAAAGTACAAACCCCTCTCGGCGTTTTTAAGAGATCGATGTCGGCCCGGTCGTTCCCACGCAATGTAATTTCGGTTGTGCGTTATTGTGGAGGTAAACGGCGCAAAACAATAAACAATACTTGGCTCTGAGAAACTGCTTGAGTTTTCTTTTCAATTTCAATTCTCAGATTACTCTTTTGTGCGGCTGGGCGCGTACCGGCATAAATTCGGCCGGAATTACCACAAGTTGTGCGCGCTACCCCGGGGCTAAGGGCGGCTAAGGGCGGCTAAGGGCGGCTTACGGCACAATGCTCGGGGAATGGTAATTTTGAACCTAGTTAACTATTATCCAAATCTGGGACCTGTAACCACCCATTTACATAAGGTTTCCATTATCTCCAAGAAAGACAACGTGTTCAAGAATTCTTTGTTTCTAAAAAATACATTTCTTATGATTTTATATTCAAAACACTATTTATTAATTGTTTTGTGTTTAATTCGCAAAAATTTAATTAATTTTGTTAAAAATTTCATTCAATTTAAAAAACGTATATAATTAAGTTTTGCCTGGGTTGACGATATCAAAGCCATAGCAGGTGGTACATGGACAAGAGTAGCTAATGATAGAGAGAAATGGCGACAGTTGGAGGAGGCCTTTGTCAACTAGGGAGTTGATGCTTGAGAAGTGTTATAAATAATTTAAATAATGTAATTTAATTTACATTCCGAATAAAGTCTATTATTATTATTATTTATTATAATCTATTAAGTTTTGCAAGCACTTTAGTTATTTATTATTGTGGTGGCTGATTCAGCGTTCAATTAAAAAATATTTTACATAATGCACCTCTGCCATAGGTCACTCAAAGTGGTTCGCTACGTTTGGTGACTTGCAGGGGTTGCCCGGGTTTGTGAGATGAGGTTTGTCAAGGTTTTGACGGCCGATTTATCTGCCCACTTGCTGCGTGGCGGGCCGTATCAATGAGAGAGATTGGTTGACGAGGTCTTTTAATCTCTCCAGCCAGAATCTCTTGACCCATCGTCTTGCACCACAGTTTGTAGTGATGTCACACTGACCCCAAATTCCTACCCACCCGTCATGCCTATTTCCTTCCCAGAAATTCCTCTTCCTAAAACCTCCACACAACACCGTCTAAGATAATAACACAGATAATAACAAAGACCCTGAGGGAAATTATTTTCCTCTGGGCTTCCTGTGTGGAGCGAATGTAAAAAAATCTTATTTTTTGTGATTTACAAAGACATATGCAAATAATTGCTTATTGGATTATTTACTATGAATACCTACGTTAACTTTCGCATATCACAAATGTATTAATGAAATCATCGTTCCTAAATATGTTCTTATCCAAGTTTCGTAAATATTTCCGACTTAATGTTACCCTTTTTCTGGTAATATATCGATTCTAATGACTTACCCATAATATTTTAATTATTCATTTATTGAGCCGGTGAAAGAAAACGGTTAGACGTCCTCAAAGTGCAGTGCTGGAGAAAAATGCTCAGGATTCCATGGATAGCCAGAAGCACAAGTGTGTTCATTCTGGAAGAGCTAGGCATCCACAATAGGCTTTCAACTATCTGCCTACAAAGTATCTTAAGATACTATATAACATAATATACAACGAGTACCCGGAATGCGTTGCAAGGCCACTTTACCTTGGCTCAACTAAACTGTAATGGTTCCATCCCAAGTCCCGGGAAACTACATTATAATGCAAGCGCCTGCACTCTATTACATTACATACAACGGGTACCTGGCATGCGTTGTAATATCAATGTAACCTCGGAGTCAACTTAAATGTAATGGTTACATCCAAGTCCCGGGAAATAAAGTATCTTAAGATACTTTGGGCACGTTGCTCGCCAAACTGAGGACTCCAACATGAAGAAACACGTAGTCACCTGCAAATTGGAAAGCAGAAGAAGCAGAGGAAGGTCACTAATGTGCTGGAGTGATCAAATACAACCACAAGTACTAAGGTATCGTTGCAACGCAGGACCGCAAGGAGTGGAGGATCCTTGTCCACCATGGAAATTGAAGTAGGGATCACGATCCTCAGCAATGAGGATCCAACTTGGGTAGAAGAAGAAAATATTATTAATTTTTCTTTCTTGGTGCTGTGAATGTTGGTGGATAAAATTTTTATTTACTCAGCAGCAATACCTCACGGTTTTCATCTTAAATACTTGATTCCAGCACAGACGATTATATACGAGTATGAATATTACGTTTATATATTAATAATTTGTACGTTTATGTAGGGATAAAATTAACAATTTTTTAATTTATTTATTTATTTATTTATTTATTTGATTCAATATATTTACATTTTATACACAATTCAATGATGTTGGCCTCACTGGGTGGTTTACCCGTGCTGAGGCCTCCATTTCATACACAAAATTTTACACAATACAATATATATATATATAATATTGGTGAAAAAAACGGAAAAAAGTAAATAAAAAACATACGATAATAATGATAATAATAATTAAGATAAATTAAACTTAAAAAGTAGAGATTTAAAATTAACGTAAATTTAAAAATAAAATAATATTATATAAGGTTAAAAACAATATTTTTAATAAGTGTTGTGTGTTTGTGGGTGATTGTGTTTTATATACTGGTTATGTGTGTGTGTGTGTTTTTTTTTTATGCTATGATATTTTGGTAGTATTGTCTATTTTGGTCTTTAATCCATTTTGTAATTTTGTGTCGGAATTTATTTTTGTTTTCCTCAATTTTATTTTCAAGTGTTAGACTGTTGAATGCTTTTATAGCGTGATATTGGTAGTGTCTTTGTCCAAAGCTTGTATTTACCGTCAGAGTTTTTAAGTTTTCTTTATATGCTTGTCTAACTGGTCTGTTTGTGATATTTTGTGTTTGTTGAAGGTTGTTTTTTTGGTCAAAAATGTAATTTAGTAGCGATTTAACATATAATTGTCGTATGTCTAGTACGTCACAACGGTTGAATATTTGGTCTGTATCAGTAAGTCTATGTTTTTTAAGTATTACCTTTAAGATCGTTTTCTGAGCAATTTCCAGGTGTTCGATAGCTGAGTTTGTTGCTCCTCCCCAAGCAATTATTCCATATTCTATTATAGACTGACATAGAGCAAAATATATTGTTTTCATTTGTTGTATTTTGTATATATTTCTTATGTTTAGGAAAATGTGTATCGTTTTGAGGAGTTTATTTATGACTTGTTTGATGTGATGTGTCCATCTAAGGTTATGGTCAATTATGATTCCTAGATACTTTATTTGTTCTTTTTTTTCTAGAGGAGGGCAAACACAGATGTTGGTGTTTAGACATTCGTGTATTTTTATGGTGTTTGTGTTATTTTTTGGCTGTCCTGTGCTATTTATACTGTACGTTGTGAATTTTGTTTTCGATATGTTTAGTGTAAGCGTGTTTGAGTCTAGCCATGATTTCACTCGCGTGATTCCTAAATTCGCTATGTTGTATGCATTTTTCCAATCCTTAGATTTAAAGAGTAAAACTGTGTCGTCTGCATAACTAACTATTTCACCGTCTATTTTCATGCTGCAAAGTTCATTAATGTAAATAGTGAAAAGAACGGGCCCTAGTATGCTTCCTTGTGGAACTCCATATGTAATTGGTAGTGGCTTGCTAATATGGTTGTTAATTTTTACTTGCTGTGTTCTGTTACTCATATAACTTTTTAATAGTTGGAGTTCCTTGCCTTTGATACCAATGTTTTCTAATTTTTTAAAAAGCGTTTGGTGGCAGATTGAATCGAAAGCTTTAGCTAAATCTAGGTATATCGCAATGCATTTATACCCTTGATCTAAATTGCTATGAATATAGTCTATTGTACACGCCAAAGCTTCTTTTGTGCCTATTTTTTCTCTAAATCCATATTGTTTTTCCGAGATTAATTTATTTTCTTCCAGGTATATTATAATTTGGTTTTTTATTACTCTTTCGAAAATTTTTGAAAGCGAGTTTAACAATGTGATAGGTCTATAGTTAGTTATTTGCATTTTGTCTCCGGATTTGTAAATAGGGATCACCAGTCCTTTTTTAAGAGTACTAGGGAAGCAGGAGTGTGTTATACTTAGATTGATTAAGTGTGTTATGGGTTTTAAAATTTCTGTTTTTATTATCTTAATGCAATCCGTCGTTATCTCATCTAATCCAGGAGCAATACGGTTTTTTAATGTGTTTATTATTTTGTCAATCTCCTCTTCCGAAGTTGTTTTTATTGCAAATTTGTGTTGTGTCGGTTGTGTATTGATGTTTGAACTGTTTGTTTGTGTTATTGTGTTTGTGTTGAGAATTTTACGGTTCGCTAAGACTTTTCCTATACTTGCGAAGAAGTTATTTACGTGATTTGCTATAGTTTCTTTATTTGTATTGGCGTCTACTTTTTTTGAGTTAATGTTTAGATGTTCGATTGTATTTTCTTGTTTGAATTTTTGTGTGTATGTAACTTCTTTCAATATTTTCCATATTTCCTTTGGGTTATTGTTTTCTTTTTTTTTAAGTTTTTCTCTAAAATACAACTCCTTAGCTACTCTAATAATTTTTGTGCAGATGTTTCTATATCTTTTGTAGTAATTAAGTTGTTGTATGTCATACGGCGTATGTTTAATTTGTTTGTGAATTCTGTCTCGTTTGCGAATACAGTTTAATATTCCCTGTGTTATCCATAGTTTAATTTTTTTAGCTTTGTGTGTAAGTTTAACTTGTTTTAGAGTAGTGTTATTCTTTATTTCTTACGCTAAAATTGTTGTAAATTTGTCCCAGGCCTCTTCGACCTTCTCCATTTGGTATACTGTAGTCCAGTCTATTTTTTTGAGTTTTTCTTTTAAGTTTGTGTAGTCAATTATTTTTTTTGTGAATATTTTATGTTGGTTAGGTTTTGTGTTTTCGGTATCAATTGCTATCATATTCATGTAGTGATCTGTAATAGTGCTTTCAAGTATTATGGTTTTGGTTTTTAGTTTTGTTTTGATCATTATATGATCTATACAACTTTTTGTGTTGTGTGTGACTCGTGTTGGAACATTTATCGTTGGCTCCAGTCCATGCTGTGCTAGCATTGTTAGGTATTCTAAGTTTTGTGGGTGTCCGTTTTGTAGAGTGTTTATGTTTAGATCGCCGATGATGATGATATTTTTGTGTTTGTTGAGATCATTTAATGTATCATTAAGTGCAGTTAGGAAATTTGTAATATTGTTTTTGGATGGAGATCTGTACATTGCAAGAATACACGTTTCTTTTTCATATGTTATTTGTAAACAGTTGGAGTCTACGATATGTATTTCTTGGACGAATGTGTTTATTTTATCATTAGTGTATACGACTATGCCATCATTTTGATTTTTGTGTTTTTTTGTGTGGTGTGTGTTGTAGTGTTCAATTGTTTTTGGGATATATTTTTCATTCAACCAGCATTCTGTCAGCACAATTATATCGAAGTTATTATCTAGTTGTTCTAGGTATACAGTGAATTCTTCAAAATTTTTATTAATCGATCTGATGTTTTGGTGCAATATTTTGATTTCATTTTTTTCTTTTGTGATATTGGTCCATAGATTAATGTCGTTTGTACTTATACAGTAGTGTTGGTTGTCCGAGTCTATATGTTCTATGTTTTCAGCCATGTTGATGAGTATTTGTGTAAGTGTATTATATAAGCATTACATTAATTAAAATTAAATTGAGTCAATGAACATAGATAAATTTAGGGAATGTAAATGATAAATCAGTTGGATTGACTATTTGGATAAATGTTATCAGTACAAAATTATCTAAAATAACTACAATAATTAAGAGAATTAAGAATAATGCAAAGACAAAACGTATCAGGCTAATTGGAGGAATAAAGGAATAAAAATAATTTGCGATAGATAAGTTAATAATAAGCATAGGAATATCCAATATGGACAGACAGATTATATGTTTTATAACAGGAAAAATATTTTCATTAGATAAAGGAATAAATAGAAATGTAGAAATTGAAAATTTTAAAAGGATTGCATACTTAGAGTGATTGGATGGCTTATAATAAGACATTAAAAATTTATGGATGAAGTTGGTTGAAATAAGTGAAGGTACTGAAACGATTAGGATAATAAATACTATGAATCTGATGACAAAAAAAATTGAAATATTACGATTTTTAAAATATAAGAAACGATTATAATAGTTTGGAGTAAAAAAACAATTTGAACAATAAAATTTGTTGTTAAAATAAATAAAATAATTTAGGTAATAAAAACAATTAGAACAATAAAATTTGTTGGTAAAGTATTTAGAACAATAAAGTGTGATGTTAAAATAATTAAAATAATTTGGGGAATAAAAACATTTAGAACAATAAAGTGTGATGTTAAAATAATTTGGGTAATAAAAACATTTAGAACAATAAAATGTGATGTTAAAATAATTAAAATACTTTGGGTAATAAAAACATTTAGAACAATAAAATGTGATGTTAAAATAATTTGGGTAATAAAAACATTTAGAACAATAAAATATGATGTTAAAATAATTTGGGTAATAAAAACATTTAGAACAATAAAATGTGATGTTAAAATAATTAAAATAATTTGGGTAATAAAAACATTTAGAACAATAAAATGTGATGTTAAAATAATTTGGGGAATAAAAACATTTAGAACAATAAAGTGTGATGTTAAAATAATTAAAATAATTTGGGTAATAAAAACATTTAGAACAATAAAATGTGATGTTAAAATAATTTGGGTAATAAAAACATTTAGAACAATAAAATGTGATGTTAAAATGATTTGGGTAATAAAAACATTTAGAACAATAAAATGTGATGTTAAAATAATTAAAATAATTTGCGTAATAAAAACATTTAGAACAATAAAATGTGATGTTAAAATAATTTGGGTAATAAAAACATTTAGAACAATAAAATTTGATGTTAAAATAGTTTGGGTAATAAATACATGTAGTATAATAACATTTGAATATAAAATACTTGGTATAAAAAAGTAATTTATATAAATAGGTGTAAATTAGATCATGAAAGATAATTTGAGGAATGAGAATTTTAGGGGAATCACATAATTGCAAAATTATAAAGATTAAAATAAGTAAATTTAAGTGTAGACAGTTAATATAGATAAGTATAGAAAATATAATTAAATGATCAATAAGATTTACAATTTGGGTTAGATATCGTATGTAGATTGAATAAGCTTTGCTAATTGAACAAAGTATATTATTTTTATCGAGTAAAATTGTATGATATAAGTTTATAATAAAAGTGTAATAAAGGTGTATAATATAATATATGATAAAAGTGTATAATACAAGTATTAAAATAATTAAAATTAAATTGAGTAAATGAACATTGTTAGATTTAGGAAATATAAATAATAGATCAGTTCGATTAACAATTTGGATAAATGTTATCGGTACTAAATTATCTAAAATAACTAAAATAATTAAGAGAATTAAGAATAGTGCAATTTGAAGAGAGAATAGGTTATTTTGTAGAATGTTTTTACAGACTTTAGAATTTGAGGTTTTATAGTTAGTTTTAGCATCCATTTTTACATATCACGTTTAAGAACAGTTTATGAACAGTTTGACACTCGTAACCATCGGTTGAAGCTATTTTTAGATAATTGGTAGAATTATAGTACTTATTGACTTATTAGATAACTGACAACCGGTGGTGCGAGTGCCATGTACCTTCTAAATAAGTTTATTTAGATCGTCTGAATGCTTAACATAGATTATTTTTTCATTTGGTGATTTACGAACCAGTATTTTGTTTTCCCTAAACCAGACATACATATACTTAGTTTCTTTTGCTTTCTGTTTAGTTTTCCAGAGTAGTTCTTTAAAGTATGGACAAATGATTTCTCCTATGTAGATTTTTTCGCTGCCCAGGGTTGTCGCGGTTTTGGCGTCGATGTTCTTCCGGATTTTTAACAGTTGGTCTCGTTTGTTGTTATCGTGGAATTTAACTTGGATTCTCGGGTAGACTCCTGGTCGTCTGTCCTGGATACGTTTCACCTCCTTCAGGTCGTGTAGCTGAATCGCCATCCCAGCTGCCGCAGCCACCTGTTGTACTAGTAAGACTGGCTGTTCCTCATTTGATTGTGGGATTCCACATATTTCTATGCAATCTTCTTTCGAGGCTTGTTCTAGTTCCGCGATTCTAACTTCAAAACTTTTTATAATCTTGTTTTTATCATTTACTTCTCTCCGAAGCATCTCGACTTCAGACACCAGCTTGGTAATATTTTCTATTTTAATATTTATATCATCATATTGGTTACTGATGAAGTTACGTGAGTTTCGAGATTCAGCATTTTCTTCGTCCATTTTCGTGAAGAATTCTTTTTTCATTTCTTCAAATTTATTGTTGACAGCTGTTAAGACAATGTCAAGAATCTCTTTATGTTCTGGGAGTATAGATTTTAATTTCAGATCACTCTGGTTTGTATTTTTGCTTCTTGTTTGTTTATCCATTATAAATAATTCAATTGAGTGGGTAAATAAGTTATTTAATTTCAATTTGAATTATACTCGTAAATAATATCACTTTTCTTGGTTAGTATTTTGTATGATGGGAGTAAATCCGTATGGTTTTGACTGTACTTAAGACACTTAAAACACAGAACTAAAATACTAGCAGCAATTAGTGCACTTTTTTGATGATTTGTGTCACTTTTAATATATTTTTTTTATTAATTTTGCGGGAGTAAACAAAACAGACAGTTGTTACTTTGAAGTATTATTGTTGTATTCTTGTTGTTTATTGTTGTATTGTTGTATTTGTAATTATTATTTTGTTGTTTATTGTTGTATTGTTGTATTTGTAATTATGCGTTTATCGTGACGAAGATACTATTAGTTTCGAAACATGTTGATTATTTTAATCAATATATAATGTAATTTTTTTCAAATGAATGAGGAATCAGTAGAGGTGATTTATTTTCATTAAAATGTTGATTTTATTTGTTTCATTGGAACAAAGCAGTATGACGGCTGGCATAGTCCAGCGGTAAGGCTCTTGACTAGCACTCCGAAGGTCGCGGGATCGAATCCCGGCGTGGAAAATAAATTTTATATGATTAATTTGTGTTATTTCACAATTTATTCATTTAAAATAATATATAGTATATTTGCGGCACGTTCCAGAGTGGAAGATACTCTCAGTATCGCCCTGGTGTAAGACCACCATTCAGAATTGAAACGTTGCTTGAAATGGATTTAGCCGTATTTGGTGACCAGATCTGAATAGCCAGGTACTTCCCCACCTTCCTCTTCCCCATATCCTTCCCCTCCCCACTACCTTCAGCCTCACAACATACCCCAATTGGGGATGCCATAGTCCCATTGGCTCCAGACGGGAGCAGTTGGGACTCTTGTGCGGTATTCATACAAAAAAAATTCGCAATTGTCTGCCATATAAATAAAAATAATACCCCGTTAAATTAATATAAAATTAAATAATTTACGTTATGTAGAAAAACATGAGGACATAAAATAATAACACAAAAAAGTTTATTTAATCTTATATATAAAAATCTCGTGTCATGGTGTTTGTGGTCGCACTCCTCCGAAACGGCTTGACTGATTTTTATGAAATTTTTTATGTATATTTGGTAGGTATAAGAATAGGTTTTAAAGTATATTTCATACCGCTAGGGGATTAGGGTGTCCCTACCCAGAAAAAATATCTATTTTTTTGACAAGTTTATTATTTTATTTTTTTAATTTGACATCAAAAGATACCTATAACCCCAAATTTTAACTTTCCTTCACCCACCCTCCCATTTATTAACCATCAAATTTAACCATCTTTCGTATTTCAAACAGAACGAAATGCGCAAGACATTCGCGAGAAGCGTCGCATCATTTTGATATTTCATTCGGCATCATGTTCTCGCGTGGGTAAACCATCGAGATTTGTGTTGGCTGAAGACAGAGAGTATATTAGTCTCATTTTTCATAGTGAATTATTTATTATGGTGACGGACCCAAAATCTGGCCAATAACTTATAGGGCGTCGATAATCCGAGTAGTAAATCCAATATGACAGCAGTTTTTGTGGAAGAGTGATTGTGTTTTTGTCAAATCTTCTCCAAGTCTGGCCAATGAGTGAATCTAGGAGTGAATTTTACCATGCTAGTTATTGGTGTCATAAACAACATTTTTTTATTGTGAATACCGCGGAAGAGTCCCAACTACTCCCAACCGTCAGTGAGACTATGGCATCCCCAATTGTGGTATGTTGTGAGGCTGAAGGTAGTAGGGAAAAGAAGGAGATAAAGAAGAGAAACAAACGTGTAATCACCAAACATGGCTAAAGCCGTTTCAAGCTGCGTTTCAATTCTGAATGACGGTCTTACATCAGGACGATAGAGAGAATATATTTAACCCTGGAGCATGCCGAAAATATGGCTTATGTTATTTTCAGTAGATTACATTGTGAAATAACACAAATCAATCAAATATTTTTTTTATTTTTTTATAAGAAAAACGCTCTTTTTATAACTTTTGAAAGTTATACCCATCAACGTAATATATCGTTGAAGAAGAAGATAATAATTATAATTTAAACGAAAATATGAAAGAGAACAAGCGCCGACAAGAGGTCTGCGACCATTGTCATTTTCTGTTTTTCTGTGTCTTGTTCTCTTTCATATTTTCGTTTAGATTATTATTATTACCTTTTTTTTTTTTTACAGTGAATACCGCACAAGAATCTCAACTGCTCCCGTCTGGAGCCAGTGAGACTATGGCATCCCCAATTGGGGTATGTTGTGAGGCTGAAGGTAGTGGGGAGGGGAAGGAGGTGGGGAAGAGGAAGGTTGGGAAGTACCTGGCTATTCAGATCTGGTCACTAAACACGGCTAAAGCCATTTTCAAGCAACGTTTCAATTCTGAATGGTGGTCTTACACCAGGGCGATACTGATAGTATCTTCCACTCTGGAACATGCCGCAAATATACTATATATTATTTTAAATGAATTTATTGTGAAATAACACAAATTAATCAAATAAAATTTATTTGCGCATGCCGGGTTCGAACCCGCGACCTCCGGAATGTGAGTCAAGAGTCTTAGCCACTGGACTTCAAAAATAAAATTTTGCTCTGCACGCCGGGATTTGAACCCTCGACCTAGTAGATCGCTAGTAGAGAGCCTTACCCCTCGACTACGGAAGCAACCAAAGAAATTCAGAAATGTATTGTTTTTTCATTGGATAAAGTTATTATTCATTTTAATCACCGTGTAAAATATATCCATCAATAAAGTTTTATTTTTCCTTAAGGCACCACGTATTGGGTACTTTACCGAATTCATAAAATATTTTCCGATCACCCTACCTTCCCGGTCGGAGGTCCCCGTGCCTGACCCGCATTCTGCAAACTCTCGCCAAAGAACGTATGAACTATACTCCTATACCACCTGTTTCTAATTCTCCCCGCTTCTCTAGACCCCTGATCGCGTCTTTCATCTCCGGACCCGAGGCGCCAGAAGGGACCCACCGGCACCAGGTCAGACAATAAGGAATAATGGCCACATTGATTAACTATTTACTTAATCGAACTATAAATTAATACTAACGACGAAAATTAATTTAATGCTCTTAATTTTCCAAGGGTTTCAAGGTCAGAGGTTGCGGTTACTTCATTTGGTTGGTAACTGTAATGAATGTAGGTCAGAGATCATGGAATCATGGTGAACGTATGTCTCTAATAATAAATGTGTGAACGGAGGGTATGAATGGCCTATTTGCGTGTTGAAGAGTCTCACTTATTTTTTACTGTCATCTCTACATATTATAAAATAAAGTCCTCCTACGCGTCTGTCTGTCTTTAGTGATAAAACGACAAACGACTGAACGGATATTCATGTGGTTTTCACCTATAGATAGAGTGATTCATGATTAAGGTTTAGGTATATAATTTGTCAAGGTTTTGTGCAAATTGTTTGAAATATATATTATGCAATTTGGGAGGCGGGAATGGGTACCGCCGCCCCGGGAACCTTTATTGGATAACCAACACCTCTGCCATAGGTCACCCCAAGTGGATCGCTACGTTTGGTGACTAACCAGGGGTGCCCGGGTTCATGGGGTGAGGTTTGTCTAGGTCTTGGATGCGGATGACCAGGACATACTGAACCCCAGATTCCTACCCACCCCTTAAAACCTTTTCCTTCCCAGAACTCTCCTCTCCTTCCTTTCCCCCAAAAACCCTCCGCACAGCATCCTCAAAGATGACATAGGCCCTTAGGGAAATTATTTTCCAAAGGGCCTCCTGTGTGGAGCTCATGTAAAAAAAAAAGCAATTTTTATTCAGAATGGTGGGTTTTCACCCATGCCACAAATGAGGTACTGTTTTTATAATAATTTGTTCGTGTTACATAAACAAATAAATCCAATAAAATTGCCTTGAAAATGTTAAACGGTAAAGCTGTGCAAATTCTATAATACAAAACCGCACCGATTTTATATTCCTTCTGGAAACTTCAAAATAGTAGGTACATTTAATCAAGTAAGAATTATTTCTCACAAACAAAGCGACGGTAATCACAAACTGACGACAACAGAAGAGCAGAGATCTGTTTTCAATTTATATCAACTAATTAGGTTTTCAAGCTGTTTTTTTTTTACTTAATAGCATGCCTCTGGAGAATGCCGAAAGAATGTTTGTATTTGATGCAATTTTCTTTGTTAACTAGGCTATTTAAGAGCGTTTAACCATCCAGCGGACGAAAATCCACATTTCGTCGAAAGTTGTTCTTACGATCGTGCAGGGCGGTTACAATGAGAAAGATTAATTATTCTCCGTACCAGCTTTTTTAAATTATATCTCAATATCGAATTTATTTCAATCCAAATTAGCTTTAATTTATACCTTCATCCAAAAATGCTGAAAGGCGTGATGATAAAACTATTCAAAAAATGTACTTTTTGTAATTATTTTTTGATTATAAGTATTAATCATTTTTCAATAATGTCTAATTTTAAAAAGAATGTTTAAAAAAAATGACATATATTAGTTTGTAAGTGCACAAATAAATACACAAATGGACCAATTTTCGTCAAGAAACACATGTACGTACATATTTTTTAATGATTTTATTGAAACTAAAATTAAAATTCTAAAACATGTGTTTGCTAGATAATGTATTGATTTATTTTACTGCATGATTATATTATTTGAAATGGGTGTGGTATAATACAAAATCTTTTTTGAAAATTTAAGAAATCTGCCAAAGACCTATGGAATTACCTTATTATTCTAAAAATTAAAAAAAAAATCTCAAAATTTATTACATGCGAATGCTAGATAAAAGAAAAATCTTTCGAAATTCATTTATAATATTTTGTTGAAAAGAGTCAATACGTCTAAAATCTGATTTGAAAATGACATATTTCTGGTTTTCTCTGGTAATGCCCTCTTAACTACAAAGTATACGTTTCACAAAAAAAGAAGAAGGATAATGAACAATCTGCGTATAAATAATATACCCGGCTTCGCTCAGGGAGTTGATATGACATTGAACTAACGTTCGAACCCACGACGGATATTGCTTTAAATACTCCTACCAACGAGTAGCCCCACCCAAAAAACGCTTCATACTAGAACATTCCACAACATTCGAGAATGTTCTGGAATGTTGCACAATGATCTGAGATGTTTCGGGTTGTTGCAAAACGTTTCAGACTATTCCCGAACATTCCACAACATTCCCAAATATTCCGGGATGTCCTGGAATATTGTAGAATGCTCTCAAATACTGTCGAATGTCCCGGACTGTTCTAGAAATTTCCACAGGGTGAAATTTCTGGCTCTTATAACTTCAAAAGCACGCCTTTCAGGTAAAAACGGGAACCTTCTTCATGGGTGGGATAGAGGGCTACTACACCATACAACTCCCTATATCGTACCGGGACTCGTTTCTGAGTTTTATCGGTACGCACATAGTACACTTTCTTTTATAATATACAGGGTGTCCGGGGGTAAAGTGCATTAACTTCGGGAGGTGATTCTACACTTTGGTAGGAGTAAAAGATAAATAACCTTTTCTGAAATTCCAACTTTTTTTCCCATACAAAAAGAGATACCTACTGAAAATCCTTAGTGTAAGGTAGCACTTACCCAAGTTAGCTTGCCGGGCGCATATGTTGCAACGTTGCTTGGTGTGATTTGGCCTGTATCCATGGAAACCATTTGTAGACAATAACAAGACTGAGAATTTGACGTTTATACATATCGTATGTCATAAACCAAATGTAAAAAGATACCTAACTGCACAAATAACAATTGAGGACACGCTTTTAGCGATTAAATTGTTATAAACTAATTGAACACTTAACTCATGTCATCGCTTTTAACTGGTTTAACAAATTTTCAAAATGTCCACCTTCAGCTTGTAAGCAAGCATGTAAACGTAAAGTAATATTATTATCAATTCGTACGTTGTGGCGTATTTCATTAATGAATGTCTGCCCGTTATTTGTCGATAAAGTAAGGCATTGACCTAATAATTCAATAACAAAATTACGCGGTATTGGCACCATAATTCAATGAAAAAATTACGCACAAATAAACACCAATTTTTAAGCTAGGCAGGTTAGGCATGTCGACAACTAAGTAAACAAAAGTAAGTCTGAAAAAAACATGCACTGAATGAAGTTGTTCCTTTAAGTCAGTCTTAAAAAATACTCGTACACACCAGATAAGGCGCATTAAATCAACAAGTTTTGACTAACAACAATAAAGTTTTTAAAGTGAAACACTACTACGCGAATAAAATTGTTACATTCGAATTCAACACTGACACTGAGCGCTTGGAGCGGAGATTCGGCAACAGTGTAAAATAATAATGGTCTGGTCTAATTTTATCTTTTTTCCCGAAAACTACCCCTAAAAGTTGGAATTTCGAAAAAAGTTATTTATCTTTTTTACTTGTACTAGCATGTAGGATCACCTCCCGAAGTTAATGCACTTTACCCCCGGACACCCTGTATATAGTGTATATTATCAGATTGTATTAATATTTTTCAAAAACCTGATTTATATCCGTTTCTATCAAGTGTACATAAATGTAAAGCTTAGTAAATAAAGAATTAAACACGTTTGTCGCCATTGTAATGCTTAATAAATACCTAGCTCAACATTTGAATAGACATTATTAGTTAAAATAAATAGAATTGTGGCAACAATTAAATTATATTATTCAATAAAAAAAAATTAAAACCAGAACATGGACCCTAATTCATAAACCAAATAATATTATTCTGATATTTTAAACCAAGGGTCGTGTTTAGCCTAAAATAAACTTAATGGTTTAAATTATTTGAAGCAAATAAAATCTAACAATAGCTTGTAGCATTTAAAATAGAATCAAATGTTTTAAAAAAGATCATCACGATGTGAAAATTATTACAGGAGGCGCCAGTTCAAATTGAACAGAAAATTAAATGGTAAATCAAAATTAATATATATTTAACTCAAAACTAAACGAAGTATTAGCTGAAAGATCTACTGAAGTACGTATTTTCCCTCGTCGAAACCAACGACCATACTCTCTGACTTTCTTTTCGGAACTGCTTGAAAAATTAGCTTGCCTATAGTACGTTTAATGTAACAGAAGAATGCAGGATTCCATTTGTTCTAATTTGTCTCTCCAATAATTAGGAATTAAAAATTAATTCGAATTAATTTGTACCAACCGACTAAATGACTGGGTGCTTACTTCGCATCATAATTTCAAACTGTTACAAAGGGTGAAACCGGTTTAATTGAAAGTAGGTAAGTAGAAGAGAAGTTTTGAAAATAGTTTTTAAGCATGTCAATCTTTACGATGAGGCCCAATAAGGCTTTTGTATAGAATACCTTGATCGGAAACTCAATTTCCGACAACTTATTGATATTAATATCCTGTCGAGGAAATTCCAAGTAGCTATCTACGAGTACATTACTTTTAAAATTTATCGATAAAATGCGAGCTTTTCAGGATATTTGTTTTCAGTTTTAAGGCATAAGTTATTGACGTATTAATTGGTTTTAGCTTTTACGATAAAGTTACACAATAATCGTTAGTTACTTTGGATGTTGAAAATCTCTTTAATATATGAAAAAAAGTTGAAACATGATACATACCTTCGTAATAGACTAAAAACTTTTAAATTTTTTTTTGTCGTTCGTTTGTAAGTTAGGAAATAAAATATCTTGGTTATACGTAGGTTGTATTATTATAGACGATGTCAGAATAAAAAATCGCAGTTCGTTTTGTTATCTTTCTATTACCCTCCACACACCATCCCAATTATAAAAAAATATATAATTGGTAATATTTTTTTACATTAGCCACACAGGAGGCTACTGCAAAAAAACCTACATTTTACATTATCCACGCAGGAGGCCATGTCATGAGACTATGTCATCTTTAGGGATGCTTTTTGGAGGGTCTTTTTATGAAAGGAATGAGATATAGTTCTGGGACATGAGGGGTGGATTGGATAGGAATCTGGGGGTCAGTGGGTCCAGGAATGACGGACGTATTAATCCATAGATGCAAGGCGATGTTCCGAGAGAGTGCTGCTGGAGAGGTCAAAACGACTCCCTTCAGCAGTCTCTCTCGATTCCGCCTGCCACGTAGTTGGGGGGGCAGACGCATCCACCGTCAACCTCGCCCCATAAACCCAGGCACTCCTGCTAAGTAATCAAGTAGCGAACCACATGGGGTGTCCTATATCAGAGATGTTGGTTATCCAATAAATGGTACCCGTACCCGCCTCCCAAATTGATAGTAGCAGAAGGTGGTTGCATTATTATAGACTACATATAGATTCAAAATCGCATTTTATTTTGTTATCTTTCTGTATAATCGTTAGGTGAGATACAGTAAGCAGAAATATACTAGGGTTTGACAACATTTTATAAGTGATAGTAATAATAAGTGATAATAATAAAGATTTGGTTAGACGTAATATTTCACGGAGAAAAGCGATGACCATAAAGGTAAAGGTCGCATTAGTTTAAATAGTTCTTAGTAAAATGATTACCTATCATTTTTTAAACTTTATTTTTAATTAAAGTGGAGATTGAATAAAAACTAAAATGATCGTTTGGACAATTAAGAACTAAGGTGACGCAATGCTTCCATAAACTTCTTCTCCCACGTAACCGAAAGGAGCACAGAGGTAGACCTCAAACCAGTTGACCTACGACATAAATACCCTAAGTTGGTAGACCGCGGCGAGAGATCAAAAGTTCTGGGTTACATCAACGTGGCATTTGACCAGCAATTAATTTCCTTGACGAGGCGAGAGGCGAGAGCGGGGCCGCGGCGTGAGGGGAGCTGTCAAGTGAACCCGCCGGGCCAGGTACCTTTGCTGACACCGGTTCCAAAAATAACAATCGTACCTACATATTGATGAGTAGAAAAAGTAAGTTGATTATGAAGTTGTAGAAGAATACGAAATTATTTTTTTACTTTTTAGTGCATTTTTTTTAAGTCGTTTATTTGTTTTGTTAAAATTTTTGTTTATTTTTTGATTTTTAGTGAATCTGAAACACACTAACTAATTTGTCTGAATATGGGTAGACCTACTAAACGTGCTGCTCATATGAAACAGACATAATTTGACCATAACGACGTTAGGGTCAAATTAAGAGATTCGGCCGAGTATCGTTAATTTGCTCCTAAGAATTGAAGAGTTCCGTTACTTTTTCATGGATTCCATAATCAGAACCTAACCAAACTCTCATCAAACTACGCTTGAAGTACATCTTTTCCAATAAAAAAAGAATCATCGAAATCGGTTGGCGTGATATTGAGTTATTCGTCCTTAAGTTTTATATGGTTTTCGCATATATGACATTGTCGGAACTGAACCAAATTAAAATGGGACCACACGGAAAGCACCAGCTTTCAAATAAAAAAAGAAAAATCAATATCGGTTCACCAAATCGAAAGTTCTGAGGTAACAAACATAAAAAAAAATAAAAAAAATTTGAAGTCGTTTAAAAAAATGGGTATTTATTTTCGCTAATGGTGGTCATGACCAGAATACTATAATAAATTAAAGATAAGGTTTTGTAATAAAATTATATTAACGCGTACTCAAAATAACTTCGGCGTATTGGTACCGTGGGAGTGATTAATCAAATGGCCATACATTGAGAAAATGTATCAAAAAAATTAAAAAATTTAACAGAATCATCAAAATATAATATGAGCCCGGCATCTGTACTACTTTATTTAATGTTCACAAGAAGGATTGACGGTGGCAAAAATTGTCTTTGGTGATCAAATACAAATTTTGCGTTTTACCTCCCGTGATTCATCACATTTCAATTCTGAAGATTTTCTAGACTTCATACAATGGTTTCCAAAACATTGACTAATGTAACGAAAACACAGGCCGGCATAACAACCCAATATCCAATAACTATCAATCAGATTTGGGTTGCAACAATATCGGAAATCCTTTTCTATAAATTGTAATCCCACGGACCTTCATAAATTGCAGCCAGGGTGGTTTTCTACCCTCCCCCAACAAGGGATGTCGGAATATATATGATATAATATAATGTTATACCATGAACTTCCTTGCATAACATTCTGATTTTTTCAACACGTCGCGTCGAGACAAATCACTAGTTTTAAATATAAATTTGAATCTATAATTTTTTGCATATTTCTAATCGTTTATTGAAAATGTAATTGTACCTTCTGTACATTTCTTATATTATCCGGCACCTGTTTAAAATTTATGTATTTTTTCCGGAAATTGTCATTTTTGGGAATGCTTTAGGAAAGATTTTAACGTGTCATTTATAACATCTTATGCTGCGTATAAACAGGCAAGTATTACCGCGAGCCGAGCAATGAATTATGGGAAAGGAACGAAGCAACCGGAAGCTACATTTTGCGCAACATTAGAATGCGAGCCATTTAAAAATTCGAACCATAATATTATTTTTTTAAGGTCCAAACTAATATCACGAAAAATCTCCGAAAAAAGCGTTCCCGTGATGACTATAATACTTATCGGATTGCATAACTATGAAAAAGATTTGAAGGTTTTAAAACCTGCAACATAAGCTAAAAAATGTAAGATGAAAAATTTGTCCTGGTGAGTTTTAGAAAATAAATGTGGTAACAACAACAAATATGCATGCCCGTAGGAGGAAAAAAACAGTTGTTAAGAAAGTTATGAATGAAAGACATTTAATGGAAAGTGTAAGCCTGGGCTTTAGTGAGAATATGGCACTGGATTGTCGGTATGATGACGTATGATGGATAATTGTATGTTGAAGATAATGGCACTAGATTGTCGGTATGTTGAAGACATGGGCACTAAATTGTAGGGATGTTGAATATATGCCACTGAATTATCGGTATGTTGAAGATATGGCACTGGATTGTCGGTTTATGGAAGATATGGTACTGTATTGTCGGTATGTAGAAGACAAGGTACTGGATTGACTGTATGATGACGATGTAGCACTGGATTGTTGGTATGTTGAAGATACGGCACTAGATTGTTGGTATGTTGAAGATATGGGCACTGAATTGTAGGGATGTTGATTATATGGCACTGAATTATCGGTATGTTGAAGATATGAGCACTGAATTGTAGGGATGTTGAATATATGGCACTAAATTATCGGTATGTTGAAGATATGGCACTGGATTGTCGGTTTGTTGAAGGTATGGTTCTGTATTGTCGGTATGTAGAAGACAAGGTAGTGGATTGTCGGTGTGTTAAAGATATGGCATTGGATTTTTGATATGTTGAAGATATGGTTCTGGATTGTCGGTATGTTGAAGGTATGGCACTGGATTATCGGTATGTTGAAGATATGGTAATGGATTGACGGTATGTTGAAGACATGACACTTGATTGTCGCTATGTTGAAGATAGGGCACTCGATTGTCGATATGTTGAAGATATGGCACTGGATTGTCGCTGAGTTGAAGATAGGGCAATGGATTGTCAGTATTTTGAAGGTATTTTTTTTTTATTAATAAAATTCCTTTATTATTTATTTACAATTTTTTTACATTTTTAAATTAAGTCTCGTTAAACTGATTGATATCAGTTTGTCAACGGGTTCTTTTGACATTTACTTTTTTTTTTAAATTGAGACAGGTACATAAAATATACACATTATTACATTTTACATATACAAAAAAAAACATATATTTTGGAAAAAAAAATTGTTAATAAATTTTTATATAAGAAATACAGAACAGAGAAAATGAAAGAAATAAAAAGAAAATAATAATGCAAAAAACATTAAACGAAAAGCGGAAAAATAGAGATTAGTACAAAAAAGTTCTTTCACTTTTTTTAGCGTACATTTCCTTCTGAAACTCAATTCACAGCTTTTTATTGCGTTGGGTAACATATTGTAAATTATTGGAACAAGGTATTCTAGAGTTCTTTGACCTATTTATTTAGGTATCTGGGAATTATAAGTCCATCGTTTGCAGTTAGTCTTGTATTATGAACATGAACCACTAGTTTATTGTATTCAGATTGAGGTGTATGCTGACTCGCAATTTTAAGCCACAATATAGCACGAACAGATAATAAATTTACAGAGTTGTATAGTAACGATTTTGGTATATTATATCTTTGTTCGTATTCAGTTTTTCTTAATAATAATTTTACCAAAGAATATTGTACGTTTTATACTGAAAGAAGATTTGTTTTTGTTGAATGTCCCCATGTGGTAATTCCATATCTTATTAGGGATTCCGCCAATGACAGATATGCACTAGATTGTCAGTACGTAGAAAACATGGCGCATTCCGGAATAAACATACTTAGTTGAAAAGTAATAATTCATTTATCTATAAAAATTCCAATTAGTTTTCTTTACGTTTCTCAAAATCCTCTTTTAAAAAATCAATCTGGCTTCAATAAAAATATTTTTCTATTTCACTGGTCAGTCACATCAGATAAATATCAACAAAGAGAAATATCAGAGGTCGAATTGCGAAGTCACCCAATATTGGGCAGCGATATTCATTTCCGACAGATTCACGATATTCAATCATAAACCAATGTTAGACATCACAATATTGAAACAAAGTATTACATCGGGTGGCGGAAAAATTACCGACTGAGCAGTTGAAAACTTGAGTGAATTTCTAATATTCATTGGAACGTATTTTTAACTAACTAACTAACTAACCATCACGCCGTTTCCCCGCAGGGGTAGGCAGAGAGGACGGACCGCCAAACAACTCGGTCTTGGCACACACTCTTTGCCTCACTCACATTCTCGCCTCACTCACTACGTTTTCGTACTCTCTCTTTCAAACACCATGACTTTAGACTTACTTACATTCATCATTAACTCATTCTTCATACATACTTCATTCATCGTAGATACGAGAGACTGTAGATCTTCCGTAGTATTAGAAATCAGCACCGCATCATCAGCATACAACAGGCAACATACTTTCAGATTAACCAATTTTGCGCCCAATCCCACCTCTTTCAATTCTTGCATACAATTATCCATGTATAGATTGAATAACCATGGTGACATTACGCAGCCTTGCTTGACACCTTTTGTGATGTCAAACCACCCCGTAAAACCACCGTTCACCCTAACACACGCAACGCTTCCCTCGTACAGAGACGCAATTGCCTGTATGAGATTTGTATTCTTAAAATCGGGATATTTTAATTTTTCAAAATTTGTGAACGATCTTGAGGTTCGTTAAACTAATTCGTGAACGATCTTGAGGTTCGTTAAACTAATTCGTGAACGATCTTGAGGTTCGTTAAACTAATTTGTGAACCATCTTGAGGTTCGTTAAACTAATTTGTGAACGATCTTGAGGTTCGTTAAACTAATTTGTGAACGATCTTGAGGTTCGTTAAACTAATTCGTGAACGATCTTGAGGTTCGTTAAACTAATTCGTGAACGATCTTGAGGTTCGTTAAACTAATTCGTGAACGATCTTGAGGTTAGTTTTAAGATTTTCACGGCCAGAAGCATTTTCGTTATATGTTTTTGGGGTGTTGTGCCGTGTTGCGCTACCTCCTTCTTTAGCCAACGTTTCGGACATCTTTGCAGTGTCCATCATCAGGGCAGATCCGGTAGATGTGTGTGCACACGTCTACCGGATCTGCCGGATCTGCCCTGATGATGGACACTGCAACGATGTCCGAAACGTTGGCTAAAGAAGGAGGTAGCGCAACACGGCACAACACCCCAAAAACATATAACGAAAAAAGATCTTGAGGTTCGTTAAACTAATTCGTGAACGATCTTGAGGTTCGTTAAACTAATTTAATGCAGTTAAATAGATCTGCCACATCTGCATATCATGTAACCTAGGTAAAAGGGAGTGTTTCGTATGCTCAGTCCTATTATTGTTACATTTAAACAGGATTTTGGATCGAGTGGTTCTCGTGGGAATATGAAATTCAATGAGCTTAGTTAAGTTAGGACTGTGTATGCTACCATTTACAATTTTGAACATAAATATTAAGTCGGATATAATTCTTCGATCTGAGAGTCTAAATAAATTAAATTCTTTCATCAAGTAATTGTAGTTTATGTTTTCAATGGGAAAACTGAGTTTAAAATTAATATGTCTTAGAAATTTATGTTGAATTTTTTCGATTGAATCTGAATGTATTTTAAAATGGGGGGACCAGATCGAGGACTTATATTCGACTTGACTACGTACTAAGAATGTATACAAAAAATTTTGTGTTAAAATATTCTTGGAGTGTTGAAATATTATTGGGGTGTTATGCCGTGTTGCGCAACCTCCTTTTTTAGCCAACGTTTCGGACAGTGTTACAGTGTCCATCATCAGGACAGATATCACATTATATTAGTTAATTTAATTCAAAACATTTGAGAATTAATTAAATTAACACCATTGGTTCTAGATTTTATTTAACCACTCGGACCCATAAGCTTGTTTTCACGATAATATAACATTATCAGATATATGTATGACGTATGAGGCGTACCTGACTTAAATAAAACTGCTGTCATCACGGAAATTTGAATGGTTGTATTACTTGGAATAAAATTTTGAAAAAGATATTCCAATCGTGTTTCTAGAAATTAGATAATATATCACAGATATCATGTAGAGGAAAATAAATTATTGCAGAAGTAACTATTTCATGATACTTATAATTTATCCCAGAATGTAATCGTTTGTAGGGGTAGTGCATTACAAAGTATATTCCATAATTGACTATTAATAAACAATACAAAAAATAACGACACAGAAATGTTCAATTACAAGCGCCTGTGTAAAATCACGTTATAATAATTTTCTATAAATGTATTTATTGGTAGGCATCTATTTATGACTTGGGAGAATTCATCTCACGATCAGTTCCAATTTTGAAAATGAAAATTAAATTTAACACAAATTTGCCCAACGCACAGCACAAACAATCGAAAAAAGTGTGTGTGTATATAATGTTAACCGGACAACTCGGAATGAAACCAACTCAGAACCATCTCAGATAAGTCATTTGGAGTGATAAAAAAAAATATAAAAAATGGTTAAATAGGTTACGTTAGGCATGGAACCGTATATAATAGCATGATTATAAACAATATAATTTCGGAAGTGATGAAACTACGTAACGATTGTGCCACCCCCGCCAGGAGCACTACTGTCCCGGTGAGACCGGTACACCGAGGGGCACTGATTTGTCAGTACTTGGAACACGATCTCTGAGAATAGGAAGGTTGAGGTTGGAGTTTAATCGACCTGTATATGTATATACGGCACTAAATTATAAATAAGTATTGATTTTATTTCTTCGAAATTAATATATTATTTAGCTTTAACCACGTTTATTGTTTATAAAAAACGAAATGTTTCGTGAGCAATGCTCACTTCATCAGGGTTTACTTAAAACTACATTTAAAAAAAAAATTATTATAAAGAAAAAACTTTACAATATTACAGGAAATCAAATAAAATAAAATATTACAGAAAAAAGAAAATTCCCAAAAAAACTACTTTTAAGTAGTTTGTCAATGGGTGCTTTTACTTCGAAGTTTAAAAATTACGCAGTTAGAATTTTTTTTTGTGTTAGTGTCTAATACAAACTATTTCTTTCGGTCAGCTAATTTTTCAATATAATAATATTTGTTTTTACATTATCTGTACATTTTTTAAATTTTAGCAGGTAACATATTTAAGCAAGTAGGTATCATGTAGTCCAGCGTTCTTTGTCTATATTTGTTTAAGTGCTTAGGTACGATTAGTCCTTCATTTAACGTAAATCGAGTATTGTAAGTGTGGTCCAGTCTATTTATGTATATAGGGCTATTCTTATGCTGAAAAATAATTTTATGCCACAGAATTGCTCTTACTGAGAGAATTTTGAGATTCTGGTAAAAGTACGGAACATTGTGCCTTTGTTCGTATAAACTTTTATGAGCTAATTGTTTAACTAATAAATTTTGAACTAATTCATCATGATTTACATTTGTTTTACACGAAAGGCCCTAAACTGTAATTCCGTACCTTATAATAGATTCTGCTAATGATAAATAAAATATTCATATTGGAACATAGAATTTAAGTTTATATGATCTAACAATAGATCTCAGACGTTCACAGACTTTATTTATTTGTAAATCCCATTTGAAAAAGCAGTCAATATTTACACCAATACAACAATAACAGACATAAAGGTGTCAATAGACAGGTGGGAAGGGGGGGGATAATAGACCATAATTTGCACAGCGCACTCGGCGAATAACAATGGCACAAGTCAAAAAAATACATTTTTGAGATAATTATGCAGAACTGTTCCTGGATATCTATTCTATCTTCCAAAAAAACGATAAAATTCTTAAAAATTTTATTGTATCTTTAAAAGCGAATTTTTCGTTATTATATTATAATATTTTACTCGAATTCAAGCAAAAATAGTGGCATAATGATCATTGTGTTACTATTATAAAATTAAACCTAACAAATATTATTATACTGCCTTCCAAGTTTTGTAAAATAATGCGTTTTTATTCGTCAATTAACTGATTTAATGCACTCAAACGCAATATTCAAATTGCTCTCCTGAAAAAAAGAGGTTTTTTGAGATGTGCCATTGTTATTCCCCGGGTGCGACAGGAACATTATTAACGGGTCATTTAAAAATATTTTTTAATTATTTGTTATAAATAAAATTTATGATATAAAAAAATAAAATTTGGAAATAAATAAAATTTTTGATGAAGATTTAAAAACATATTGAAATTTTCCATTACCAAACTTGTCCCAGTTTAAATTATGCACTTTTATCCTTTCCCCTTCCCATCTTTCCATTGACACCTTTAATTCTATCTGTTGTTATAATTAGTCTTAAATTAACCCTTAGGAATTGAGAATTGCTCACAAAACATGTAGTTTTTTTATAAACAATATACCTGCTTATAACTCCGCAATCGATTAATTTTGAATTGTTTTTATCACTTGAATTAAAAATATCAGTATATTATTTTTTCATCCACAAGGTAGTTCTATAATATTAGCATAATCGATTTTTTCCCCTATAATCTGTGACTTCTGCGTGTCTGAAATATCTCATGAATATTATAACTCGACAATGATTGAAATAACTATCATCAAACATGACTGATTTAGTTATGGAGCTTTGCAAAATCCCATATTTTTAACGTAATAAGCCAGCAAATAAAAACTTTCTGAGCATTTGTGTTTTAGGTACAGCAATTGCGATGACTGTCGTAAATGTCATAAATAAGCAAAATATTTATAGGTAATTTAATTTTTTGTCTAACTCATTAAGAGAGGCTAAATTCACATGAAAGCATTACGCAACAATATAAATTTACCTAATAAGCAGTGGGCAGATGCTTTCGTCAAGACTTTATCCAGTGAATTAAACAATTTGGGAGGCGGGAATGGGTACCGCCGCCCCGGGAACCTTTATTGGATAACCAACACCTCTGCCATAGGTCACCCCAAGTGGTTCGCTACGTTTGGTGATTTAGCAGGGGTGCCCGGGTGCATGGGGTGAGGTTTGTCTAGGTCTTGGAGGTGGATGACCAGGACATACTGAACCCCAGATTCCTACCCACCCATTAAATCCTTTTCCTTCCCAGAACTCTCCTCTCCTTCCTTTCCTTAAAAAAACTCTCCACACAGCATCCCCAAAGATGACATAGGCCCTGAGGGAAATTATTTTCCTCAGGGCCTCCTGTGTGGAGCTCATGTAAAAAAAAAAAAAATACTTTGTTTGTAACCACGATTTATTTATTTAATTTTTCTAATACCGACCGGTTTCGCTTAATACAAGCATCTTCAGGGTATAAAATTAATTAACTTATAAAATTTAATTTTATACCGCGAAGATGCTTGTGTTAAAAGAAACCGGTCAATATTAAAAAAATTAAATAAATAATTCGTGGTTACAAAGTTTATTTTTTCATTAAATATTTCAAACCAAAAAGTGACTGCTTTCTATCCAGTCCTATAGTTTAGTTTAGTTTAGTGGAAAAACACTTCTCTCCAACAATGTTTACATAAATTTCGATTTGGAAGGCGGGTATGTGTATCGCCTCCTCGGAGACCATATATTGGATAATCAACACCCTTGCCAGAGGTCACCCCAAGTGGTTCGCAAAGTTTGTCGTCTTAGCACGGGTGCTCGGGTTCATAGGGTGAGGTTTGTCTAGGTCTTGGTGGCGGATAGTTTTGCCCAACTACTGCGTGGCGGGCAGGATCGGGAAAGACAGTTTTTACTTCTCCAGCCGGCCTCTCTCGGCCCATCGCCTTGCACCGCAGTTGGAGGGATGGATTCGTACGTTCGTCACTCTTGAATACATTAACCTCCAGTTTTCTACCCACCCTTCATACCTTTTTTCTTCTCAAAACTTTATCTCCTTCCCTTCCTTAAAAGATCCTCCACACAGCATCCCCAAAGATGACACAGGCCCTGAGGATTTTTTTCCTCAGGGCCTCTTGTAAAGTGAAAAAATTGTTATGATGGTTTCGTAAAAAGCAATTACTTCGTGGTTAATCACATTATTAATCAAAACAAACACCCTATATTTTTGTTAATTTTACATATTGTTACCCTGATGAAGCTCAATCTGAGCGAAATCGGTTGGTAAATAAATAAATTCCATTTGTTTGTTTCATTAAAAAATATCATGATCTTCGTTTTATATATTTAACATTCTCTTTATAAATTATAATAACAAATATTCCTGTTTACATGTTCGCTTTAATACAAAATACGATTTTGTTTGAAATTTAGCAAAGTTGAAAAATCTGTACGAAAATTCTGTGAGTGATTAAAAGGAATAAATAATATTGAACGAATATAAATTCATCAAATGTAAATATTTTATAAAAAACTTTTGTAACGGAGAATAAATCAAAGCTAACTAATTATATTAAATGAATATTTTTAGTTAGAGTTAAACCCAAGAGATGGCACCCCATTCAGCGCCTGATAAGTGCCTGATAATGGTTTTCCTATGTTTGTTGACTTGAATAGACAAGTTAGTCCTCTTCTCCATTTTCCAATTTCTTTCCTGTCCCTCACTTCTCTCTGGGATTTTCCAGAACAAAAGGTTCCACATAAGATCCCCCCAGCAGGCGCAGATATTGGATAAGTGTGGAACTGAAGAACCGTGGAACTGAGAAACTGGGGAACTGGGGAACCAGCTCGATATCCAGGAGATGAGTGGAATGAAATTTAATAGATACGCCAAATTAATTAAATTATGAAACTTAAGCATTACAAGGGAGCGTCTAACGTCTGAGTACAACGCTTTCGAATTTCACAGATGTAAATTTAGATTAAAAAAAGACATAATTAAAGTAAGTACATAATTTAATTGCGAGTATGCAGAATATATCTTTTGTTTTGAAGAGTTTTAATTTTCAATGTTCATTTGTTACTTTATAGATAAATGAAACAATTTAACTTTGTTTGAACCACTTTTATACTTGAGTAAATCCGACCGGTTTCAGAACGACCGTTCCTTCTTCAGGGCAAATTTATACTGATTTGACAGTTTTCAAATATGGATGGGAACAAAATATTATTATGGTAGGGGTGGAGTCGTTGCTAGGTATCAATGAAGAGTGGGTGGGTAGGGGAACATATCCATGATTGGGCTATAAGACAATATTTTTTGTTTGTTGATAATAGATTCTATGTTTTTAAGGGATTTTTTTTATTCCCAATGCTTCTAAGTTATCAAAACGTTTTCCTTTATGATTAATATGAAGAATATTTATGCCCTATTTTTTTCAAAACTATTGTTATTTTCAATGATATGGTTAGCGAACTCAGAAAAATTATTATTATTAAGACACCTTAAATGTTCTTTGATTCTGATTTCAAAATTACGAGTTGTTTTTAAAATGATATGTTCAATCATGGATATGTTCCCCTACCTACCCACTCTTCATTAATACCTAGCAACGACTCTACCCCTACCATAATAAAATATTGTTCCCATCTATATTTGAAAACTGTCAAATCAGTATACATTTGCCCTGAAGAAGGAACGGTCGTTCTGAAACTGGTCGGATTTACTCAAATGTAAAAGTGATTCAAACAAAGTTAAATTGTTTCATTTATCTGTAATGGATAACCACAATAGTTATAGCTACATTCAAAAGCATGTTCCTTTATATTTTAAATTTTCTGCTACCGGTTTTGACACATCCGTGTCATTCACTAGCAAACTTAGTGTGATGATCTATCCTTTGTAGAACTTCAGTTTTACCGGATGCGTTTATTGTGATGATCTGGATCCCAATCTGCGAGGATTTAGTTTACTTTGATGGTGATCTCAGGGTGGTGAGACAATAATAAGTCGTGGGTAGACTTACTTACGTTTATTCCGAGATATGTACAATGTTTGTTTCCAGGAAGCCTATGTGCAAAGAGGACGAATGGTTAACAATCATACTCCTTT
Source organism: Limnephilus marmoratus (assembly GCA_917880885.1). Lineage (NCBI taxonomy): Eukaryota > Metazoa > Arthropoda > Insecta > Trichoptera > Limnephilidae > Limnephilus > Limnephilus marmoratus. Next base: position 16,472,179 of record OU862921.1, on the reverse strand, counting down.
ATACGTTACTCATGCTGTCTCACTCGTACACGCATGTCTCTTTCATACCTTAACCCGTTTAATCACAGGAGACCCAAGTTGTCCCAAAACATCATATGCCGTTATAATAACAGGAGACCCAGATTGTCCCAGAGCGACCGTGCATTATAAAAAGTTAGATATCTCTCTTTCTGTAATGCGAATATTTGTGATTTCTTTTATGTTAGAAACGGAAAGAAATAATGCTTCTCATTGTCTTAGAATTATATGAGCTAGGTTGTTCAGATATTTTACAAACCTAATCAAAGGCGACGGTTAAATTTTGCGCCTATTTGTGACGTAACCCACATTTAATGTTAAAATAAAATTGTATGAAAGTGATAAAAAGTGAGGTGACAGTTTTATTACAAATTTTGTTTAGAAAAGGAATCTGAATTTAAAATTTGAAGTTTATTCTATTTTAATTACTTTAATTCAAATATTCGCAGGTATGCATTTTTTAGCCAATTTACATTTTCAATATTAAAATTTTAATATTTAGAAACAAAAATGTTGATTTCTAATAAACATATCGGAAAGATTATTTTATCTAAATTTTAGAACAATTTTTATTTTTGCAAAAGCGTTAAAAAAACCAATAAATAGGAACATTTAAAATGCATGGGAAGAACCAGGAATTTTGCGTGCAAACCTTGACAGGCAAAAGTTGACAGAAAATTATTTTCTTATTATTCGAAGGGTTAATACATACCACACTTAGTGCTAGTGAATGACATGGATGTGTCGAAACCGGTAGCAGAAAATTTAAAATATAAAGTAACAAATAATGAACATTGAAAATTAAAACTCTTCAAAACAAAATATCTAAAAATTGTTACATAGTTAATGCCGAAGATATACAAAAAACAGAATTTATCTATCTGTTTGTGGAATATGTCATAATAAATGGGATAGCAGAAAATCCAAAATAATTGAGAAAGTTTTTGCAAAATTCTGATTTCAATTTCTTGGCATTATTCACAATGGTGACCGGCCAACTCTGAATGAAACTAACTAAGAACCACCTCAAAAAAGTCATAAAGAGTGGTGATAAAAATATATTAAATAAAATTGGTTAAATAGGTTACATTAGGTTAAGGTTAACGGCAATTTTAAAATTATTTTTTTCATAGCTTTTAATGACTTTTGAAAGAATTGTTGAGTTGACCTTATTCTGAGTTGGCATAGAACCGTTCACAATATGGGTACATTATTTACTTAAACCTGTATATCTCGCTCATAATAACGTTATCAAGTCCAAAAATAGAATCGAATGACTTTTAATGTAGAATTCAAAAAATATATGGTGCATGACATTCGTGGTGTGTAAGACTTTACGTAATGTATAAAAAACTTAATTTAAGTACGACTAGTAAGTTAAGTACGGCAAAAACCTGGTACCTCTAGTTAGGGGGTTTAAAGGGGGGGGTTAAAGGGGGTTTAACTCCCTCCCTCCCACCAAGGAAAAAAATCTGATATTATTTGAAATTAAAATATTGTGAATTTACACAAATTAAGTAAATGTTTAGTGACCAGATCTGAATGGCCAGGTACTCCCCCCCCACCTTCCTCTTTCCCTCCCCACTACCTTCAGCCTCACAACGCATCCCAATAATTGGGGATGCCATAACCTCAATGGCTCCAGACGGGTGCAATTTTGATTATAAATTTGAAAAATTACTAGCGATCTCTGGATTAATGGCCATAAATCTTAACCGCTCAACCATAGAAGCATTCTAATTTGGTCTAATATTGATATAATCAGAATATCTATCCAAACAACCCGTGGAACTCACCAACCGCTATTTGTCGGACCCTTAAGTAATCGAATTTTCGCATGAGGAATTTTCTGTTTTCAATATAATAGTGAATCTAGGAATTCTCACCTAAAGCTCAAAGCGTGAGGAACAAACGGCGGATAAAATGTATAAATAATGACCGTTGCTTTGGGAAATCAGAAGGATCCCAAATAATGTATTTAGTGTACGTCCGATACAATTGGACCTACATCCGTTGGGGAACCCTTTGAAAAAATAGCCTTTGAAATCCTGGCACACTCAGAGGCTGTTAGTTTCCATACTAGCTACATACTTTGTAAAACTGGGTGTTTTAGAAGGAATCGACAACATTCTAGAATTATTTACTTAAATTTTGCAGTAACGAAGATAATTGTTATAAAACATAATACACGTAATATATAATATATGTAATATACCAATATAAAACACGCATCATTGAATTCAACTAAACCTTATAATATTTTTTCCGTTACCGCTTTCACATGTTTTCTTTTATTTCATCTTAATTATATTTTATTTTGTTAAAATTTATTATTTCGTACTTTTGAATATAGCTATAACTTTGTGGTTATCCATTATAGATAAATGAAGCAATGTTACTTTGTTTGAACCACTTGTATATTTGAGTAAAGCCAACCGGTTTCGGAACGACCGTTCCTTCTTCAGGGCAAGCGTATACTGATTTGACAGTTACAAAATAGTGGATGGGAACAATGTATTATTACTAAGGATTGTGGAAGGGGTGGAGCCGTTGTTAGGTATTAATTAAGAGTGGGTGGGTAGGGGAACACATCCATGATTGAGCTGTAAGACAATATTTTTTTCTTCTAACACAGCAAACTTATTTTGTGGCACCATTATGATTGAAATTAATGAATTACTTCGTTTTTACCACTTTTATTGTTTATAAAACCGACATGTTTCGTCAGCAAAGCTGACTTCTTCAGGAAGTCAAAACCCTGAAGAAGTCGGCTTTGCTGACGAAACATGTCGGTTTTATAAACAATAAAAGTGGTAAAAACGAAGTAATTCATTAATTTCAACAATATTTTTTTGTTTGTTGAAGATAGATTCATGATTTTTAAGGGATTTTTTTATATCCAAGGCTTCTGAGTTATCTTAGCGAATAATAATGAATATTTATCCCCGTATTTTTTTCAAAATTAATAATTAATAATTTTTCTGAGTTCGCTAACCGTATCATTGAATATAACAATAGTTTAGAAAAATACGGGGATAAATATTCTTCATATTTATCATAAATGAAAACGCTTAGATAACTTAGAAGCCTTGGAAATAAAAAAATCCCTTAAAAATAATGAATCTATTATCATCAAACAAAAAATATTATCTTACAGCCCAATCACGGATATGTTCCCCTACCCACCCACTCTACATTAATACCTAACAACGGCTCCACCCCTACCACAATCCTTAGTAATAATACATTGTTGCCATTCACTATTTTGTAACTGTCAAATCAGTATACGTTTGCCCTGAAAACCGGTCGGCTTTACTCAAATATACAAGTGGTTCAAACAAAGTAACATTGCTTCATTTATTTATTATTTGGTATTTTATTGAATTTTTCATTATAAAATGGGGGCTTCAGAAAGGGGTGACCACAATAGCAAATAATGTTTTAAATTATTTCAAGTTACTGTGCCATTTAAAAAATCATATTAAAACTATGTATCCATTTATTTATGTTTATTTGATGTGTTGTAAGTTTTCTGACAGAACACATTAAATCGTTAAAATAAGTTATAAGAACTTTAAGATGTAATTCTATTTGGAAGCTTTCGTTAACGGACAATTAGAAGACAGAGCACGAAAATTCAACGAATAAAAATGCTACGCAAAAGAATTACCTAGCACTTAAAAAACAATAATTCAGTTTTATTTAAACGACTTGATGCGTTCCATCAATTTTCCACAACGCATTATTTAATAAAATTTACGAGCCTCTGTAACCGTCGTTTTATAGGCGTAAAAATGAAACCTTTATGCTTCATAATTTAGATTACTTCTATAAATATTATAGAGTTCGATGGGCATTGCATCATCGCCAGTAAATTCATCGATGAAAATTGGGATCACTGAGCCATTTTATGACCACTTAAGAGCACACGTATACAAGTGGATGCCGATTGGTCTTGTCGAAGTAAGTTTGGTATCGAGAGAGGTCAATCAGTGCCTACCACTTGTAAAATATTATTTCAGCCAGTCACAAGTTGAATTGAGGTCTCACTACTCGACTTTGCCCGCTTTCTATTCCCAATTAGATTCACTAAATCACAGAGTAACTTGACCGAAGACGATTTTTATTTGTTACTAGCCGAACCGACAAACGTTGTTTTGCCATATAAATTATTTCTATGTATAGTTATATATAGAAATAAATATATAATAATTATAAATATAGTTGTTAAATAAAAAATACAGAATGCATTGTAAGTGTGTGGGGAAGGGATCTATGACAGAAAGAGGAATGTAGCGCTATAGACGATGACCGCCGAAAAAGCAAAAAACACCAACTAAAGTAGGAAAATGAAATAATGAAAATCATTATGAATTTCGAAGAGCAATTGATATTTTATGAACGATATTTTTTGTCAGTCCGTCTTTAGCCAACACAAATAAGCTCGATGGTTTGCCCACACGAGAACATGATGCCGCATGAAATATCAAAATGACGCGACGCTTCTCGTGAATGTCTTGCGCATGTGTGGATGAAAGTTCAATGGGGCGGACGTAGCGCCATCTGCCATCCAACAACAAAAAAGAATTTCGTTCTGTTTGAAATACGAAAGACGGATAAATTTGTTCATACAAAAATACTAAAATCGCAATTAAAAAATGGGAGGGTGGGGGTAGGAGGGTTAAAATTTGGGGTTATAGGTATTTTTTTATGTCAAATAAAAAATAAAACACAAAAACTAAAATTTTAATTTCTGGGTAAGGTAGGTTATTAACAGACGGATTGCAATCTTTAGAGCACAGGCGTCGGGTGGGAATGCTATCCTTGTTCTACCGGTATTAAAATGGAAGATGCTCCGAGGAACTAGCATCATTGATCCCTTCGGCACCGGTGCATAGTCGAGAAACACGCCAAACGCGTGCCCAACATTTGTACACGGTTGACATTTGTCACATGAGAACGGGTCGTTTCTTCGACTCGTTCTTATGTTCAACAGCTCGGGTGTGGAATAATTTGCCGGCCTCTGTGTTTCCTCCTTCCTACAACATAGGTCTCTTCAAGACCAATGTTCACTCCTTCCTCTCTTCAAAAAGACCCTCCACACAGCATCCCAGATGACATAGGCCCTGAGGGAAATTATTTTCCTCAAGGCCTTCTGTCTGAAGTTAATGTAAAAAAAAGGTAAAAAATTATCAAAAAAATAAAATTTAAATTTCTGGGTAGGGACACCCTAATCACCTAGCGGTATGAAATATACTTTAAAACCTATTCTCATTCCTACCAAATATATCTTCATAAAAAAATTTATAAAAATCGGTAAAGCCGTTTCGGAGGAGTGCGACACGAGATTTTTAAATATGAGATTATTTTCACCGGTAAGCAGCAAAAGCTCTTTTGAATCGCACATGAAAAATCCGGTGAAAGGTCTTATTAACAAGAACATTTAAAAATAATGTATTACTTTGAAAAAGAGTGACCAGTTATTTATTTTTGTTATGTAGTGTATAGACCTGATTAGGTTTAATAATGTCTTTGCTGTGGTCTACAAATTACAATTATTATAATGTAAATATTCCTCTTTGCCCAGAATACTAATGGAGGAAAACAATTACACCAAGTCAGTGGACATCTTCAATTTATGTTTAAACAAATATAAAATATTGTTACTGAGGCAGTTCAGTTATGTACAATAAATACTGTACATTTCTTACTATTCATACGTAATGCAAAAGCCGCGAAAAAGGGCGTTAATAAATAAAAAAATAAAAACTAAAAAAAAATAATTATCTAATGTTTTATTATTACCAAAACAAACAGACCGATTGATTTTACTGATGATTTCAGATAAATCATTTTTTACATTAGCTCTACACAGGAGGTCCTTAGGAAAGCAAATTTCTGGGGGCAAATTTCGTCTTTGGGGATGCTATGTGGAGGGTCTTTATAGAGAAAAGAGAAAGGGAAAGTTCAGGGAAGGAAAGGGGATGGGTATTTCGTCTTTGGGGATGCTATGTGAAGGGTCTTTATAGAGAAAAGAGGGAGAGAAAGTTCAGGGAAGGAAAGGGGATGGGTAGGGATCGGGGGGTCAATGTGTCCAGGAGTGACGAGGGTATGAATCCATCCCTCCCACTGCGGTGCAAGACGATGGGTCGAGAGAGTCCGACTGAATGGGTAAAATGTCTCAATCGGTTCGCTACCCGGTGTGTGGGCAAACTGTACTAACTTCTTTTAGAAAACATTAATTTATACTATCCAATACGAAATACAAGGTCAAACCAACTATTCCATATCCCACACTTAAAAAAAATACCCACGACATTCATTTCTCAGAAGGACGTGCACAAAATATAATAATATCTTTTCCCCTACCCACCCACTCTACACTAATACCTACCTACCCAATCTACATTATTATCTAGCAACAGCTCCACCCCTACCATAATAAAACATTGTTCGAAACTGTCAAATTAGTATAAGCTTTCCCTGACGAAGGAACGTTTGTTCCGAAACCGGTCGGATTTGCGCATCAAATAAGTGGTTTATACAAAGTTAAATTATTTAATTTTTCTATAATGGATAACCACAAAGTAATAGCTACATTCAAAAATATAATATCTTTTCCATTTGTCTTCAGTTAAATTTACTAAATGCATAAATGAAAAAATTAAAACAAATTGTTAATTAGTACGAACACTCTACCCCTGCTTTATGTTATTTTCTCATTCTCATTATGTTTTTTTTTCTCTCCTTAATCATTTATATCATTGAACATTATCTTATAATGAGAATATGTATTATTTTTATATCGGTTTTTAACAGTTTAATTTCATATATTTTTTAAAATTATAACTCCACTTTTGCCATTATAAATAATCCAAGGAATATTATTAAAAATAATTATGTTCGTGCTATCATACGTTTACATTATCAAATTAATTCAAGAATGTCCCTTCACCTCATATTTCGTCGAATTTAATGTTTTAAAGACCCAATCATGTTTGATAACGTCTAAAAGTGATCGAAATGAAAATCTAGTCTCCTTCAACTGAATTAATCTTCCGAACAGGACCTCCATCGATATGCTTGGTGTAACTCCAGCGTGTTACAAGTGACCAGCTCAAGTATGGGGGCTCCATCGAAACCAGAGATAAGTTAGCCTCTCAGAAACTGGGCGTACTGTACAGGGCCCGCAGATACTTTAATAGTACACAACTGCTAACCCTGTACAAATCGCAAGTGCGCCCCACGGTTGAATTTGGCAGCCACCTCTGGTCTGGAGCTCCAAAATACCTAAAAAAAAACCCTTGACTCTGTGCAGAAACGGGCGGTCCGTTTGATAGATTCTCCCATCTTAACAGACGGACTGCAATCTTTAGAGCATAGGCGTCAGGTGGGAATGCTGTCCTTGTACTACCGGTATTACAATGGAAGATGCTCCGAGGAACTAGCGTCATTGATCCCCTCGGCACCGGTGCATAGTCGGGAAACACGCCTAACACGCGCCCAACATTTGTACACGGTTGACATTAGTCACATGAGAACGGGTCGTTTCTATGACTCGTTCTTGAGTTCAACGGCTCGGCTGTGGAACGATTTGCCGGCCTCTGTGTTTCCTCCCTCCTACAATCCATGTTCACACCTTCCTTTCCCCAAAAAGACCCTTCATACAGCATCTTCAAAGATGACATAGGCCCTGAGGGAAATTATTTTCCTCAGGGCCTCCTGTGTAGAGTTAATGAAAAAAAAAATTATTTATGACAAAAATTACGCTTTTACAAATACACAAAGATTGTTTCAATTATGTGAGCTTAACTCTTTTTCGAACAGCAATAGAACAAATTTCCTTGGCTCTATGACTATACCACGCCGTCACACCACCACAGCACAATAATTCTACAAACATATTGGAGTTAAATGGTTTAACGAATTACCCTTGAATTAAGATTGGAATAAATTATAAAAAAAATCAAAATTTCAATTAAAACACTAGATAATTTTTACGAGACAACTAAATAATTAGTTTAGATATCCCTATTTTCCTAACTTTTTCTTTTTATCTCTTCTTCTTTATCTCCTCTTCTTATTTATGTTATATTACTTTATTTATTATTTGTTTCATATATTCATATTTGTTTTTTATTAATATTGTTCTTTTTTATTATTTGTCCTAATAATAAAAAAGAACGAACTGCGGTTAACATGCGTTTTTTCCGCCTTTTCAACATAAGCTTTACTCTAAAAAAATATGTAAAACGAATTTAATCAAGGTATCTTTTAAATGAAAAACTTTACTTGATGTAATGTAATTAATTGTATCATTATATTAATAACTAAATCAAAAAATATACAAATATTATTTATCCTACACAATTTGATCTGCGTTTTTTTTTTATGTACATTTTTTTTCCTACCACTTCATGTTTTGTTTAATGATCTATTTTTTTCTTTTTAATATACTATGAATTTTTGCGGAAACTTCGCTGGTCCATGCAACCATGTAATATGTAATTATTTTAATAAAATATGTATAATTGTTTTTTTTTTCTAAATAAAATCATATGTAAAAAACCGAAGATATATAGGAATATACCCATTTCTTCAAAATCCATTAACTTTATATACGAGGACGATCATTGGTTAAATCTACATAAAAGGAAAGGGTATCGTTTGCTCGGATCAGAAAGAAACAATGATTTATGGCAGATCAACTATTTTAGATATATGGGATTTTTTGCATGAACTTACGTTATATAATAAACATGATTAAAATTTGAGATTTTCGCGGCCAAAAGGGTTATCTTCGATTTATTTTTGGGGTATTAATTCGATTACACATCTGCAATGATAATGAACTCGCTAATGCTGTCCGAAACACGGCATTATAACACAAAACTAAATCTCGATAATTATTATTAAAATTAATTTTAAGTACTTGACCAAATCTAAATTTGGTATAAACTCTGCATAAATTTGGCGGTACAAACAACAAGAAATATATGCATCTGTTTATTTTCAATCAAATAATTTCGCAAAATTTCTTGAAAGACGTTTTTTTGAATATTTTAATTTTCTTGATGACCGTTCGGTGAAAATATTACTCTTTCTTATGTTCATTGCGATAGCTGGTTATTTATGTAAGGCATGTTAAACAAGACATATCAACAACAAAACATAACAATTTTTTCGCTTTTTCCTCGATAATTTCACCGAAAAACCTCTATTTAGAATTCATCGAATAACCTTCCTGTACTCTGGTAAAAAAAAATCAATTGCTTTAAGTTAACACATGTCATTTTGATTGGTGATCTTACATTAACATAAAAGAACAAAAGTAAGGTAGATTTATATGTTTTGCTACTTAAAACATTGAAATCCACATGTAACTTTGATTTCAGTGGTAATCAAAATGTCGGAGGAGACCAAAAACATGCGTTTTACAATTATTTTTTTTTAAATTAATTCACTTACGCGATATATGAATTGTAGTACGCCATATATTTATATTTATATTAGATTTCTTTTTTTTTTTACATGAGCTCCACACATCTTTGGGGATGCTGTGTGGAGGGTTTTTTTAAGGAAAGGAAGGAGAGGAGAGTTCTGAGAAGCAAAAGGGTTTAAGGGGTGGGTAGGAATCAATTCTGCCAATCATGGAAAAAACATTATTGCCGTATAAAACAACAATTTATTCACATTACGAAGTGAATGCATTATTGACAACCTGTATTTATAACAGAAGAACATGGAAAGAAAGGTATTTGAATAATTACATATATATCAGTTTAGATAAACCCTGCTTGCCATATAAACCATTAAAAACTTGTGATGTGTGTATATCTAAAAAGCTCCTTAAAATTAGCCAAACGTATAATCCATATGATGATGACACGCAGCTTGAACCTCAACCCACAGTAGTACCGGGAATAATTCGAATTAGGTACTTTTTTTTACAAGAATTCAATTTATAAGGTTGGTACTATTTTTATTGCTATTAATAAAAAGAATATTCGTTATTATTCATTTCATGCAACGTTTCAATTCTGAATATTGGTCTAACACCATGGCGACACAACGTATTCCACCATGGAACGTGCCGCAAATGTACCACATATTATTTTTAATAAATTAATTGCGATATAACACAAATCATTCAAAGAAATTTTCTTTCCCATGCCGGGATTTGAACCCGCGACTTTCAAATCTCTAGTCGAGAGCCATACCCTTCGACCACGGAAACTGTAAGCACCAATAATAAAATAATTGTCTTATAATCAGTAGGTACAAAAAGCGCAGAAAAAAATGTTATTTGATAAAAGGTGTTCACTATTTTTTCATAGCTATAATTAGTTTAATAAGATTAATAATAAAATAATCTGTCAACCGATAGATAACGTTATTTTAAACCATTTAAGGAATTAATTTATCAATATTGTTCTGAAGTCATTCCTTGTGTTCCTATAAGACAAACTAAAAACTAAACCAACAGCAAAAACGTTAAAACGACTTACATTAGTTCAGATGCTGTGTAGTCTCTCTATAGACCTCTTATCTGGAAAATGTTGTAGTTCTATTGGTGTAACTATTTCCATCTGTTTATAAAAATCCACTAAACCAAATCACAACACAGACTCTACGTTAAACACCAATAAAAGTGCAATAATTTGTGATTCTTTTTCTGGCAACCGCAAAAAATAATAAGTATTAAAAGACAACAGTAATTACAGTATTGTTGTGATTTTGCTTAAAAAAAAAACTTTTTTAAACACCTGTTGGAATAATATTAGAAATATTTCCATCTAATGTCACTTATTTCTGCCAACAACATCACTTCACTAAGTTATGCATTGATTTGAGAAAATCATTGACAGTTTACAAAAATTTTGGATAAATTTCCGAAGTCATATTGACGATTTGTTTCCGAAGTTTTGGAACAAGAATCGGCAACGCATTCGACACAACCTTCTTCCAACGGGGTTGGCACGCGACTGCCTGTCTACCATTCGTTCACGCTAAAAGCATCCCCTGCGTTTACCCCCAGTTCAACCCAACAACCAAAGAACCAACACAATGGGAACACCGAACAAAAAAATCAAAAAGCACGCAAAGTTTTCTTTTAATATACATTGGAAACGTGGAACTTTTCGCGGAGTACATTTTACTGAAATAAAAACTTTATGTCTTCAAGCTGAAGTTAATTTCCCAACGAAGAGAATATTTACGTGCAGGAAATTTATGGAAAGCAAAAGGGTGCATTGTCAAGTTAAGTTTCTGCCTTGTTTTTAGGGTGTTGTGTTTGTTTTTCTTTTTAGTTGGCGTTATTTTAGCATCTGATTTTAGATGCTTGTTGTCTGGTATGTTTTATTCTAATGAATGTACCGCTTTTCTCATTTGTGGGAACAGCACGTAAAAAGTTCACAGTTTGAATATAGTTGGTGTTGTTGAGCTTTATATAAATGGGTGCACATTTAAATTTGGATTTGTATTTCTGCATAGAATAAAGTTATAAGAAGGCTATATTAACATACCCCAATCTTCTGAGTTCTACATAATTTAAATAGCAGTTTTTACTTCTTGATTACTGTTCCACAAAATGTTTATGTGTATCACATATTTGTAAATGCCCATATAGGTGTATAATAATTTAATAAACACAGCATTATTCCGATTTTTTTCACAATGGTATGATCAAATTCAAGTAAAAATACATACATATTGTAAATGTTACAATTGACATATATCTATTTTCCACTCTTATTTTTTTTTTTAAATTTTATTTTAATAAGTACGCTAAACAATCAACAGTTTTTTATTACTTACGTATTAATGTTTTTTTTATTCTTTCTCTTCTTTTCATTTTCTTTTTGTTTGTTCCGGTCTAACAACTTTTATGTATGAAAAAATCAGAGTGTGCAATTCACACGCGGTAGAAGTGAAACTAGAAAGTCGCTAGATGTAGCTTTTTTCTTTTACCTGAATATGTTCTATATGTTCATAGTCATCCTAATTTGACTGTCCTAAAATGGGAATCCTCCTAGTAGGGCATTGGAGGTAATCCACCACATGCCCGCCCCCTCCCCGGTATAAGTAACAGATGGTTACTTCTTCAAGGCTCTCGCAAGATTCCATTTTTTTTGTTAAACGAAGCTACATTTATTAATTTGAATGAATCTAGAGCTCCAGTGTCCCTGCATACGTTGTTAGAAAGCAGTATGCAAGTGCTTAACAGGAAAAAAATATAACACAACAAAACAAATCCTTAATTTATGGGGTGTGTTGTGACGATAAAGGGGATGCTGGGAGAGTTAAGTGACTTTTTTTAAATTTTACTGTGATTGCAGCATAAGAGTACCAACAGCTTCCGTCTAGAGACAGTGGGAATATGGCATCCGAAATTGGGGTATGTTATGACGCTGAAGGTAGTGGGGAGGGGAAATAAATGGGGAAGAGGATGGTGGAGAAGTACCTGGCTATTCAGATATGGTCAACAAGCATATACTCAATTTGTGTTATTTCACAATATTTTCATTTCAAATATTACTACAAAGTTTTTTGGTTCCTGAGGGGGAATTAAACCCCCTGTATCCCCCCCCCCCTCTTATGAACACCTTTGGTTTTTTATGTGAATACCGCACAAGAGTCCCAGCTGCTCCCAACCGCCTGAAGCCAGTCAGACAATGCCATCCCAAATTGGGGGATATTGTAAGTTGTGCGGCTGAAGGTAGTGGGGAGAGACAGGAAATGGGGAAGTCGTTGGCTTTTCACGTATGATCACCAAACACGGTTAAAGCCATTTCAAGCACAGTTTAAATTCTGAATGATGGTCTTACACCGGGGCACATTACACTTAATACTGAGAGTATCTTCCGTGCTGCAAATATGCTACATATTATTTTTAATTAATTTAGAGTGAAATAATACAAATTTGAACCAATGACTTCGGATTGGTGGCAATTACTCCTCGACCACGGAAGCCGTCATACGAGTAACCCGCAAGATGCATGTTACTGGTGGAATTAATTCAGGTCTAGTGTCAAGTGAGCGTCACGGTTGTCAACCGTCAAGGGTATTCTGTTTTGCCTAGGGCGGCCAGAGCGACAACCGAACAGAACTGTCGCATCCCTGTGCACTGTGCAGTAACTAACTGTCAAGCTGTGAAACTTAGTAGTTGATTGTCACAAACGAAGCACCCCACACGACGAGAGGCTTGGTAAACAGAAATGATCTTTCGATAACACCAAATGATAAAGATAATTATAATGTCTAAACAGTACCATTAGACATTCAATTTGAAGGCGAGTATGGGTAACCAACTCCCCTGACAAACAGATCACCCCATTTATCAGCGGTGTCCGGGTTCATGGGGTGAGGTTTGTCTAGGTCTCGGCGGCGGATGCGTTTGCCCATCTACTGCGTGGCGGGACGACTCGGGTGAGACTGGTTGAAGGAGACCTTTTGATTTCTCCAGCCGGACTCTATCGAACCATCGCCTTGCACCGCAGTGAGAGGAATGGAATGCATACTTCCGTCACCCCATATTCCTGCGCACTCATCATAACTTTTTCATTCCAAGAACTCTCCTTCCTTTCCCTAAAATCCCTTCACACAGCAACCCCAAAGATGACTAATTACCAAATATGGTACTGCTCTGGCCTTTATTTTGTTTTGAAGTGCCACAGGGATCAATCTTAGGTCCGCTGTTATTTATAATTTTTATTAATTCCGTTACTGAATGTATCATGAACTGTTTATTTCTGTTGTACGCCGATGACATAAAAATATTTGCCATCTTTAGGAATTTAAATGATTGTCTGCTCATCCAAAGAGATTTAGTAAGGTTCGAAGCGTTTTGCAATGAGAACAAAATTTACCTGAGTTGCAACAAATGTAAACAAATAAGCTTTACTAAAAATCAAAACGTTATCATACACAATTATTTTTTTTTTTTTTTTAAAGTGAATACCGCACAAGAATCTCAACTGCTCCCGTCTGGAGCCAGTGAGACTATGGCATCCCCAATCGGGGTATGTTGTGAGGCTGAAGGTAGTGGGGAGGGGAAGGAGGTGGGGAAGAGGAAGGTTGGGAAGTACCTGGCTATTCAGATCTGGCCACCAAACACAGCTAAAGCCATTTTCATTATATTGGTAATTATTCACTCGAGCGCGTATACTGTATAAGAGACCTCGGCGTACTTTTGGATTCCAAACTTCATTTCGGTGCGCACATTGAAAACATTGTGAATAAAGCTAACTGCATGCTAGGCTTTGTTATCAGAAACAGTCGTGTATTTCGAAAACCTGAAACCTACCTTCTGCTTTACTATACACTGGTCCGTTCTCAACTTGAATACTGCACCTCCATATGGACTCCACTTTACGGTATCTATAAAGAAAATATTGAAAGTGTTCAAAATAAATTTCTGCGTTGCCTCAATTACTGAATGAGCGCGCCTAAACGGGGATTCACAAATATGCTTTCGAAATATAACGTCTCCACTCTATCTAACCGGCGGACATACCTTGACCTAATGACCCTGTATAAAATCTGCAACAACGTTATCGACTGTCCTGACTTACTCAAACTAATTAATTTTAAAATACCACCCAGCACAACTAGGCTTAACGACTTATTTTACATTAACCGGACACGTACAAATGCTGGTGTCAGGGATCCAATCAGAAGAATGTGCGAATTGTTTAATAAAAACCACAACCTTAAGTATTTCGATATATTTTTTGACACCTATAGCACTTTTGGTAGAAAATTGAAGGCTGTTTTACTATAAAAAAAGAAAACTCATATACCATTCACTATATTCCTTATGTGTTTCTTTTTAAATTATTTTCGATTCATTATTAATTATGACTTATTTTCAAACGTGTATAAAAAATAAACCTTTATTTATCAAGTCAATCAGTGAGAAATTGTTGGGGTGCAGGCGAATTCTCAAGTTATTATTCATATTATTTTGTTAATTATTGTCTCTATCTGTGTTTTCTCCTTAAATAAAAAAAATAAAAAATAAGTGTTTAAAATTTCATCGAACTCTGAATAAAACTGTAGTTTTTGTATAACATTCAAGTCCATGCCGGCCGCCTAGTGTCCGCGACAGACACACTCCATTATAATTACTCGTAACTAACTAACCATCACATCGGTAGGCAGAGAGGACGAAATGCCTAACAAATCAGTCTTGGTACACACTCTTTGGCTCATTCGCTATTATTATAAATAAAATAAAATAAAATAAAATAAAATAAAATAAAATTATTCTGACTTTGACATTGCCCGACTCCAGTATCTGATTCACTTGCCACGTCTTCCTTGGGCACCCCCGACTTCTTCTACCGTTCACATTTGCGTCATATATTCTTCTTACACTCCTTTTTTTGTTCATACGCTCTACATGCCCAAACCATCTGAGGGTACCTTTCTTACTCATTACGCTTACACGAGCTACTCATTTTTTGCGGATCTCCACATTTCTCACACGATCATAGATGGTTTAACTACTCATATGCCTCAGGGATCGCATTTCGACAGCATTCATTCTACTTACATCCTTCCTCTGCCAGTTCCTATCCTCACTGCCATACATCAGGGTAGGTACCAGCATTCCATTTTGGACTGCTAACTTCGCTTCTTATATAAATTGATTTTTGCTATTCCTCTTTCATGTCTATTTCCTCAAGTTCTTTACGCTAACTAAGTACTGTCACGAGATTCGTAAATTAAATTAAATAATCCCGTATACACTGAAGAGGTAAAATGATAGAACTCTATAGTATATTAACAGTGTATGTAAACAAATTAGCAACACTAGGACGAGTTTCAATCTATTATTTTGTGTAGGTAATTGTTTCTGTATCACTCATATAGTTCTCAGAAACAAACTAAAAACCACTTGCGACGAACAATGGGTGTATTCGACAATCCAAACCCAACAAATAGGTGAAAGTAGATTATTTTATCGCTTTTTGTTTAGATTTATCTATTGTGGTCCTTTGTTATCTTCTGATGAGAGTTTCCTTTACTTTCAATCAAAATTGATACTATTTGCCATCTACTGGAACAGACCAAGCGCTTTTTTTGTATTCGACACAAAAGGACCTGACGAAAATAATGTTGGACTGTAACATCTTTGAGGATATTGTCTGTAGGGTCTTCTTGAGGAGAGGAAGAAGTGGCCATAGTTCTTGTAAGTTAAAACTTTTATTGAGGATTAAGGATTGAGGACTGAGGAGGGATTTTTAGGTTTTCCACTGGCATCGCGGGTGAAGGGAACTCTTGGGAAACCGGCTAAGGGACGCGGGTTTTTGGGCTCGTTGCGGCCAGGCCGCTTGCCTGTTCATTCTCGCCGGGACTGCCCCGTGATAGTGAGATAAACTACCCCCGATATCTTTCTTTTTATATATTTTCTTTGGTTTTGATCATACTATTACCTGCAAATATTTTTCTTTTTCTTTATTATTTCACTCTAACTGCTAAACCAATACGCGAACACATCTATGATGTTCCTTTATCTTGTTAATTACTGAAAATGTAAATAAGCATACATTTTTATTTCTTACTAACAATCATGCATTGGAGGGTCTAGATTCGTTTTAAAAATAAATGTAGCTTCCTTTTACAAAAAAAAACGAGACGTGTGCGGCTAAGGAGGTTCAACAATCAGTTTCCAAACTATTTTTTTGTATTTCCTGGGCACTGACTATGTAACAATTTCTAGACATTTTTGTTTTGAAAAGTTTTAATTTTCGATGTACATTTGTTACTTTAATTTTAAATTTTTTTGCGACCGGTTTCGACACGTCCGTATCATTAACGAAGTTTTAAGTTTGCTCGTTAATGATACGGACGTGTCGAAACCGGTCGCAAAAAAATTTAAATTAAAGTAACAAATGTACATCGAAAATTAAAACTTTTCAAAACAGTTTCCTCACACTTGGGAAAGTGGTGGGTCCCCTCCAATGGCATCGTGGGTTAAATCCTCTATTAGCCAAGTCCTCCATCAAAAGCAAATTATTTTCTGCTTATTATTATGGTAGTAGAAGAAACTCAAAATTTTAATTAGGACGGTTTATTCTTAACCAGAGGATTCTCGTCTTTATTTTTATAAACATGGCTTGACACTTAATAGTCGACAGTTTCAAAGTGTAGATGAGGTTCCACCTGCTTGTTGCAACTTTGTTATTTACGATATCAAAAGTAGAAAGCCAAAATAATATTTTTTCGTGTGAGTCCAAGGCGGTAACTGTCACAATCAACTACCAACTAAACTTGCAGCAAGGAATATTAGCAGCTGCCGTCTTTCTAAGTCGTACTTCGCCGAACAATGAAACTACTGATTCATGCGAAAAGTTGAAATATATTTACTTGGTGACGTTAATATTTCTATAGAAGGAAATCTATACGCTAAAGCATCAGGAGGTCCAGCATGAACGATTGATAAAGCTCTATATCAATATCACATTCACAAAATCCATCATCAATGGTCAGTTATCAATATTTGTGGTCAACAGTTGTTATAAGATATTCCAACCGACGATTGAAAAATTTTCAGATAAGTTTCGGTCAATATGCATAAATGTTTTATAATGTGGTTCGTTATGCAAAATTACTGGTTTATTAATGAACTGAATTGAACTGACGAAGCTCTCAGAATTGAAAGAAGTCGTACACGCGATTCATAGACTTAAATAATTTCTCTACGACGCGTCGCGACGCGATAAATTTATAACGTCCTATCTTCGAGAAACGAAAGTGGGTGAAATATGAATAAAGACCTAGGAGCAGAGATTTTATGAAATCAACAAACAAATGGAGTTACAGAACTAAATACTCCAATAAAAGTTTACCCTCAATGATTAATTTTGGATAAAAACCCGGGGGTCCTAGGGCGGTCGACAAGGAGTGATGTGATAACTTTTTGTAACTTCTCATCTTTTCTAGGACAACTGTAGATCGCTATAGTACAAACGACAGTTGACATCGAATATATTAAGAACACTCATTCATTGGGAACGCTTACTTATTCGTAGCGATGTGCAATCATGCTAATCGATGAGAAGTTACCGAAAGATATCCTATCAATCCTTATCAATCGCCCATGCTGGACTACTTTGAACCAAAATGTTATAATATTTTTTACGATCGTAATTAAAACATAAAATAAACTGTCTATCTTTCAAAAAACAAATAAAAGACACAATCAAGTCAAAAAGGAGATACTTCATAAAAAAACAAACTGGAAAATAAAGAATAACATAAACACCAATCATAAAAACAACACTATTATCAGAAGCAACTTACTGAGATCTGTTTTATTTGTTCATTTTATATGATAGATTCAAATCACCATAGAATAATGTAAAATAATAATTTTAATATTTAGACCTCAGAAGAGGTATGATATATCAGTGAGGACCATATAAAAATGTAACTCTTTTTCAAAATGCCTAACATATTATTTTAAACACTCTGCACAGGATTCTTCTACCTAACTTCTTCCAGCAAGGAATCTCATAATGTATTAAGAGGGCATTACCAGAGAAAGCCGGAAATACGAGATTTTCAAAAAAGTTTTTAGACGTATTGACTCTTTTCCACAAAAAATTATAAATGGATTTCGAAAGATTGTTCTTTTATCTAGTGAAGTTATGTAATAAATTTTTAGAATTTTTTTAAATTTTTAGTATAATAAGGTTATTCCATAGGTCGTTGGCAGATTTGTTCAATTTTCAAAAAAGTTTTTGTATTATACCACACCCATTTCAAATAATGTAATCATGCAGTAAAATAAATCAATACATTATCTAGCAGAGTTATGTATTAGAATTTTAATTTTAGTTTCAATAAAATCATTAAAAAATATGTACGTACATATTGTGTTTCTTGACGAAAATTGGTCCATTTGTGTATTTATTTGCGCACTTACAAACTAATATATTTCAGATTTTTTTAACATTCTTATTAAATTTAGACATTATTGAAAAATGATAAATACTTATAATCAAAAAATAACTACAAAAAGTACACTATTTTAATAGTTTTATCATCACGCCTTTCAGCATTTTTGGATGAAGGTATAAATTAAAGCTAATTTGGATTAAAATAAATTCGATATTGAGTTATAATTTAAAAAAGCTGGTACGGAGAATAATTAATCTTTCTCATTATAACCGCCCTGTACGATCGGAAGAACAACTTTCGACGAAATGTACTGGTTAAACGCTCTTAATTAAACACTCCGGAGGCGGAGCTTTGAAAAGTCAGTTTAACGCTCAGAAAATAAGATTGCCTACGTCATTTTGTGTGGTGCATGTTTTTAATGAAATGTAAACAAACACTGCAATCTTTAGAGCACAGGAACGGGTAGGAATGCTGTAATTGTTTTCTGAGCTTTGAAAAGACAGTTTCGTTTTCACAAAATAAGATTACCTACGTCCTATTGTTTGGTCCATATTTTTGTCATGTAAACAAACATTGTGCAATCTTTAGAACACAGGTGTATCTGGGAATGCTGTAATTGTTTTCGCGGTATTTCAATGAAATATGTCACGAAGAACTAAAGTCATTGCTTCCTTCGGCACTGGTGCATAACACGCCAGAGGCGCGCCCAATATTTGTGCAAATGTGACATTTGTTACAAGAGAACGGGTTGTTTCTATCGCTCGATCTTGAGTTCATGAGCTCGGCTATGGAACGGTTTGCCGGACTCTGACCTTTTCTCTCCTATTGGTCTCTTCAAGACCCAGGTTCACTTCATTGAAGATGACATATGCCCTGGGGGGAAATTATTTTATCGGGGCCTCCTGTATCGTAAAAAAAGGAAAATAAATTATCTAGAGAGAATAGTCATATTTAATGAAAACATAAATGACAGATTTCACAAGGTAAGAAACAAATAGTTATGCATATTTGAGATTAATAATTAATCATCCAAGAAAAATGAAAATGCCGTTATTTTTCGTGTGATTAAACTTTAAAAAAATAAAGATATTGTCTTTGGTTTGAGAATTAAACTTAACGTCTTGACAGGTTCTTTTCCCTATTTTTTGAGCTTTCAACTGTATGGTGAAAACCAGGGAAGCAGGGAAAGAAAGACAAGAGACAGGGAAAAGAAAGACAGGAGGAGAAAGACTTTGGGAGGTATACGGCTATTCCCTTATTCAGATTAGGCTTGTAGAAAAAGTATCGATATATCGGTATTTTTAATTCAATATATCGATATTTTTAGCCGATATATTTTGATCCGATATATCGATACAAAATATCCAACATCGAAAATTGTATCAAAAACGATATTTTTTAAATGTATGTATTTAAAGTCAATAGAATCCAAAACCGTATAGGAACGAACGGAAAAAAGTAACTGTATTGGGTCATGACATCTGGCGGTTGAAATTTTCACTATTAATAGCTTACAAATCTATTGTCTTTGCATTAGTATTTGTGATCACCAATACTATCTCATGTGTGTAGATACATACATAGAAATGTATGCTATCTTTCGCCATTTTTTTCTAAGCCACTGCTATGTGTTGGTTCCCAATTGTCTATGATTATTGACTATACCTTGTTCCAAACACGAAGTAATTTTTGACAGAATAATACGCCAATAGAATGTTACTGAGACGCATACAAACTTTGTATGCGTCTCAATTTACATATAAGTTAGAAGACAGCTTTTTAGTTTTTGATATTTTTGTAATTATTACGTAATAAAAATGAAGACATCAACACGCTTAAGAATTTTTTCGACACTAATTTACTATCACTAAATAGTGAAAAGACATTTGTAATTCCATTTGCAATCCATCCAAACGATGCTCCCAAAAATTTTAACATTGTCATACACGATAATACTAAAATTCATAGCCAAAATTATTGCAAATCAAACTGTACAATATTAAAAACAACAAATAAAATTAAATATCTCGGAGTAATTATCGACAAAAATCTGAAATGGAAGGAACAAATATGTCAAGTAGTAAACAAAATCAGAAAATTAATATATATATTTTTAAGAATTAGAAATTTTCTGTCGATAAAAAATCTATATTTAATCTACTATGCCTTAGTTCAATCCACTCTACAATACGCTATTATTAGTTGGGGATCCGCGTATAAATGTAACCTTCTTCCAATAGAAATTGTACAAAGGACAATTATTAAAATTATATTAAAAAAATCCTTAGACTACCCAACAGAACGCCTGTTTGAAGAATTTCAAGTACCCACATTTAAAGATTTATATATTAAAAATTCATTGATTCAAATTATAAAGGAAAAAGAAAAATATCCATTTTTAAATGAAAACAGAACTCGACTTAAACATGTTTTTCTATGCCCAAAACTAAATACGTCTTTTGCACAGCATCATTATACTTACCAGGGAAGAACTTTTTTCAATCGTCTACCAGAAGAAATCAGAAGCATTAATGATAAAACCCGAATACTGCTCTCTGTCAAGAGACATTTTAAAAATATTCTTAAGAAAAAAATTACTGTCAATTAATCTTACAAATATCCTTAGTTTTCCATTAAATTCTTTCTTTTTTTTAAAAAATTCACACCATTATCAAACAAATACTGCAGCTCACATATATTTATGTACAATTAATTATTTAAGTACTAACTTATAACTAACAACTAATAGCATTTATGTACACTCCCCTTCCATACACAAGCAAATGCTTTAAATGGAAGGGTAGTAAAAAAAAATACCTGTAAAAAAAAAATTATATATTTGTTGTAAAATTGTAATTATAATAAATGTTGCAATAAATAAATTAAAAAAAAAAAAATAAAAAAAAAATAGTGATAAAAATACCTTCATTTTTATTAAGATTTTTGTACATTAAAAAAGCAAATTGTGTACAAAAATTACTATTGATAATATTGAGCTGAATACACTATTATTTTAAAAACGCAAAATCTCTTAAAAATTTGACCGATATATCGATATTTTTTCCTCGATATATCGACGTCGATATTGATATTTTAATAAATATCGATACATCGACAGATCGATATTTTTTTCACTTTCGACATCCCTAATTCAGATCTGGTTACTTAACACAGCTAAATCAATTAAAGCAACGCGCTTCGATTCTGAATTGTGGTACTGTATGGGAAAAAATACTTCTTGTTTTGATTTGTCTAATAGTGATAAAAGGGTGTTTGTTATGAAGATATAAAATCAAGATTTTTTTAAAATAATATTTGAATATCATCTCCTTTCCCCGGATTGACCCACCCTTTTTAAATCTAAAAAAAATATAATAAACCATTAAAAATGAACAATTTTTCAGTAAAATACGAAATGAGGGGAATATTTTGATTTATTTATTGAAAAAATATATGAATATACTTAATTCCAATTATCTCAAAGCAGTGTATTCAAATACCAGCAAAATCCTTCTTACTCTCAAATTTCGGCATTATTTTGCAAGACTAAATCTTGGGACTTTTTGTAAATGATTTTGTAAATATATATTATATTTCTATGGAAAATTACAAAAATATGGTTTAAAGGATTCATAATAGTGACCGACCGAAGGTTCGGTATCGGTAAGTTTCCGCAAAAAAATCTAGTTTCGGCATCAGTTTCGGTTACGGCAGTTTTTCTGCCGAAGCTTCGGCCGCACCGAAACTCTGCAAAAGATCTTAATAAATGGTAAATTTTGTCTTAAGAATGTTGTGATTGTAAACGCAATTTAAATTAAAATACTTAATTAATGTGGTCCTTCCTTTATAACGCAGATAAGTGTTGATTATAGAGAATTTTTTGTTCCAAACAATTGTTAACATGTTTGTTAATTTTTAGTAATACAAAAAAAAGTTTTTCCACGTACTTCAATTATTGCTTTTTTATTTCATTTAACACATGTAAGCTGTTTGTATAAGTGTAAAAAATAAGCCAAACTTCAGTAAACAATAGATTTTCAACATGTCTAAAAAAGTTTCGGTTTCGGTTTCGGTAGAAAGTCCTGTTTCGGTCGGACACTAATTCATGGTAATTTAGAAATAACCCCTTAAAATGAAGTTTTTCAAAACTTTGAAGAGATTCCGGGGGGAGAAGGTCGTATCAGAAATTTGAATCATTTTAAACACGTCGTTTTGAAGGTATTTGGCACCCCTTTACGCTCTTAAAATTTAAAAATAACATTTTTTTTAAATGACCCATCTTACTTTACACTATTGTAATTCCAAGACTATCTACCATCTTCCAATGAACTTTAAACTTTAAATGTTGCGATAGTTCATTCAGATAGATTTAAAAAATATTTATGATTACTGCACAACCGCTTCCAGATGAACAGAGTAAGTGGGACAATGGTAGCTATAGTCTCTATTATTAAATGGCTCCAATTTTGTATTATTTTTTATGTGAATACCTCAAAAGTGTTACAGTGAGCCAGTGAGGGTATGGCATCTCTAATTGGGCTGAAGATAGAAAAGAGGAAGGCAGGGATGTACCTGGCTATACAGATTCTAGTCACCTAATATGGATAAAGTCGTACAAACAAAGTTTTCTTTTCGATGCGTTATCTCTCGCCAGAGCGATGCTGACAGTATCTGCTACTCTCAAATACTGCATGAAAGAGGTGAGACCGAAGGTAGTGGGGAAGGAGATGGAGAGGAGAAGGTGGGGATGTACCTGGATATTCAGATCTAGTCACCAAACACGGATAAAATCGTTCAAGCAAAGTTTCCTTATCGATTGGTGGTCTCTCGCCAGAGTGATATTGAAAGTAACTGCCACTCTCGAATTCTGCGAGAAAAAAGAAAAATTCACAAAAAATATAGTTTTTTACAAGCGCATCCAACAATGGGTGGTGGTTTAGATAAAAGATACAAGACAATGCATACAGGTATTATTTATTTTAAAAGAAGTATAATAAGAAAATATCGCATCCTTTATTCGATTTACATTCTTTCCCCAAACAATGCAGTTTTTACAAACAAAAACACAGCAAGAGGAGAGGAAAAAAGAGAACAAATTGTACGAATATAGAAGCCGCCGGGAAAATGTCCGTAATTAAAATTGCTCCCAGAGGTAAACTGGGATATTTACCATCCCGTACTATAACTGTCCCTAAATAAAATACACAATACACATTTTTTTAAATTATATTAAGGCAATATTAGCGAAACTCAATCGAAAATCTGGAAACAGAAAATTCAGAAAAAGGTATGGGACTTGACACACCCAGGGCCTTCGACTTTCCGGACCGCTACTAGATTCGAGTCCCAGATGTGCCCGTATCTTTTTCTATTTAGTTTATCGTATTTTCGATTGAGTTTCGCTAATGTTTTTTTCGTTTAATTAAATATTACCGTTTGAGGTTTTACTCGTCGAGTTAAAAATAAAAATTAATATTTATCCCAGACTTGCAAAAAAGTCAAAAGATGTCGCATATTAAAAATAAAAATGGTTACAAATATATCCAAGACACTATCTAGATAGCATATAGTTCGGGTTTAAATCTTGCAATCATACATAAAGATAGCGGAAATAAAATATGAGTTTTTTTTACTGTGAATACCGCACATGAGTCACAACTGCTCCCGACTGGAGCAAGTGAGACTATGGCGTCCCCAATTGGGGTAGGTATGTAGTGAGGCTGGGGGTAATGGTGAGAGAAAGGATAAGGCCCTTACGGGACCTGGAAACAAACCCGAAAGAATGAGGTAAAACAGAAAACACAATGGGTTCATGGTCTTAGTGGTAACGGAAACTGTGTATATTTACACCGCTTCAGCGTTAATTAAAAGAAAAAATACTCTGTGGTTTTATGATCATAGGAGGTGTTTGCTATATTATCTGTTTTGAGATGATTAACCAGAATATTTTTGGTAATATAGGTAATATTAGATAGCACAATGGGTCCACGGCTCAAGTGGTCACGAGAACTCTATCGTCTCTGCCTTAATTTAAAGAAAAAATACGCATTCTTTTTATGATAATATGAGTTTTTTTCTATTTTGTCTTTTTTGAGATGATGAACCAGGATATTTTTGGCATAGTTTTCGTATTAATACGTCGAACTGTCTAAAGATTGCCATTAATAAATTAAAGGTCTAGTGTTTACACTACATGTTTATCAAAAAAGGTTACATTCCGATGATCCTAAAATGATGAATTAGGAGAAAAGATTTGCTAAAAGGACACATAAAAAATTGTATATTTGATAATATTTTTATAAAGTGAAAACCAAGAATTTTTAATAATTAGATTCAGATGTCACAGTTTCATGATTGTTTCATTTCAGAACATGGAAATGGCAAACATTGGCATTTTAAAAAAATAAAACAAATTGTACTAGGTAGATAATGGTTTGTAATAAGTAATTCAGTAACCGGAATTCAAAATTATTTTCCAAAAAAAAAAAAAATAAAAAAAAATAAAATAAAATAAACAATAGAAAATTATTGCGTTTTTTTTAAATTTAAAAGTGTTTAATGTGTTTTTTTTTTATTTTAAAAAGGCGAAATGTCATTTTTCATGGACCGCCGTGTTAATTACGAAGATAAAGTACGTATTTTTTAGAGAAAAAATCACTTTCTGTCAGTTATACAATAATTAGTACGAATTGCAATCTCTGAAAATGATAAATAATGCCTATTAATCATTATTTTGTTTGGTTTCAAATGCATGAAAAATTACGCGAGACGTTTGCCGTCGTATTTAACAACAAGGCGTTCCTTGAGAAATGACACTTCGCGTTTTTAAAGATAACAAAATAACCATTAAAATGCAATATTTTTCAATTCCGGTTACTAAATTACTTATTACTAACTGTAATCTACCTAGTACAATCTGTTTTAATTTTTAAGTGTGTTTTGAGCTTGGACTCGATAGGGAAATATTTACCATCTTGTATAACCACAGGAGCGCTTTTTGCCACAATATGGCACTATTTAATATACCTCGGATTGCTTTGCTGCCAATTTTGGCAACTTTTCACTTATTTGTAAGTAGAAGTTTAAGATTTTACAATATTTGTTTATAAATCATAAAATTATGTGATAATCGACAAAATATATACTTGAATACATTAGCTATATAGAACTATAATCAGTTTGTATGTCTACATATTAAAATTCGGAGGTATGACTTTTTTAATGTGGGTGGAAAATATTTAAAATGATCACCAAAAAATCTCGAGCAATCGGAGAAAAAAGTTTTAAATTGCGCTTTCGCTTCAGTGGTTAAGTACATAACGTCGAGACGTAGTAATAATTATAATTCAGTTATTTGAAAATGTGTGCTTTCCCCCTAGTAAGATTAAAATCACTTTAACCAAAACTCTTAACAATACACTTCAAGTAAAGTTTGGTTTTATTTTTAATTTAAACTTTATTTGAAATAAAAAAAATAAAGTTTGTTTTTGTGTTTTATTCGTAGAGCTCCATCTGGTATTCATGTTGTTGAAAAACACGAAGTCAAACTTGTCATCATTAAAAAGGAAGTGAAGCCGAAAATTTTAATAGTTTTTGCTGCTTAATTGATTTTCTGTATAAATTGTTTCCGAATCCCTATTCATTATTCAAATAAAAATAGGGTAGCGCAAGGTTCGAAGAGAATGCTTTTAACACGGTTAGCGGCCGGCGTAGTCCAGAGGTAAGGCTCTTGACTCGCAATCCGAAGATCGCGGGATCGATTCCCGGCATGGCAAAAAAAGTATTAATTTGTTTTATTTCACAATTTGTTCAATTAAAATAATATATAGTATATTTGCTGCACGTTCCAGACTGGAAGATTCTCTTAGTATTGCCCTGGTGTAAGACCGCCATTCAGAATTGAAAAGTTGCTTGAAATGGCTTTAGCCGTATTTGGTGACCAGTTCTGAATAGCCAGGTACTTTCCCACCTTCCTCTTTTCTATCTCCTTCCCCTCCCCACTGCTTTCAGCCTCACAACATACCCCAATTGGGGATGACATGGTCTCACTGGTTCCAGACGGGAGCAGTTGGAACTCTTGAGCGGTATTCATATAAAAAAATCTCATACGGGCCTTTTTCGAAAAAAACTCATCGGGCCGCTTTCGAAATTTTGGACGCGTGACGCAGCTTGAAGCAAAAGTCTGCCAGTTGTATTGTAATTAATAAGGAACTTCAGCCTTGTTAAAAGCATTTTCTACAAACCTTAGGGTAAGGGTAAATAAAATAATACAAAAAGTTATCTTATTGTGGCATAATCGCAGTTTGATAACGGCAATTTATAGCCGAAGCAGCTTTCAAAAGAAGAATAACTAAAATACTTATGTTACATGAAATGAATAATAACGTTAATAAATTTGTTTTTCCTTAAATAAAATCAATTATTATAAGCAATAATTATTGAAACACTCACCTACATTGAAAAAATCTTCCGAGAAAAGATACTTGCCGCCAACAGGACAAGAACCCGTGTCCTTTTGATTGCCGGTCAGGTGCTCTACCACTGAGTTCACCAAAAAATGTAGACATAATTTGTCTAGATTTAGCACTAAAAATGTCTCTCTCACAAAAATAAAGTTTATTGTTTTGCAAGACTTTTAGTAAGACTGTTTTTGAGGTGTCCCCACAGGAAAAAGTCAGGAGGCGTTACATCTGGGCTACGTGGGGGCCATGAGATATCACCTCTTTTAGAAATTAGTCTGGCTGGGAACATCTGTCTCACAACCGCCATAGAGTCATTTGATTTGTGACTGGTAGCTCCGTCTTGTTGAAACCAAGTCCTTGAATTCACTATTTTTGATTTCTCTAGTTCTGGAGTCAAAAATCCTTCTAACATCGCAACATAGCGGTCGGTGTTATCAGTGACGTTTCGTCCTCGCGAATCTTCAAAAAAGAAAGGACCAATAATTCCTTTGCTCGAGATTGCTGCGCATGCAGTCACTTTTTCAGAGTTTCGGATTTTCACTGCTCCAATAACGACAATTTTGACGGTTTACGAACCCATTTAAATGAAAATAAGCCTCGTCAGAAAAAGAGGATATTGTCAAAATTGGAAAATCGGTGAAGCATTTCTTCAGCAAACGCCAACTTGCTCCGAAGTCTTGCTCTTTCAATATTGTCTCCGGTCCTAGATGTTCTTGGACGGCCTTTAGCTCATGGCTTAAAAGTTGAACCGGTCTCTTCGAAACGCTTTATCCATATTTTGATTAAATTTGCACTCGGGGCTTCACGAATTTCTTGTAATCCATATTCAGTACAATATAGTCACCTTGCAGAGATGTATGAACGACCGTTCTCGTAAAACGCGGGAACACCAAATGCGCGACACTTCCCGTCAAACTGACTCATGGCTACTAAAACTGCATGCGTACCTCTATCCAATCCTGCTAGGCTCCCCCCGCCTGCGCGCCAAATACCCCGCAAAAAAAGATGACGCAATATGCACGTTCTATTGCGCCACCCTGTATATATTGAATTATTTGGCGGGTATTAGATAAGCCGACATAGCTCAGTGGTAGAGCACCTGACCGGCAATCAGAAGGATACGGGTTCATGTCCCGTTGGCGGCATGTATCTTTTCTCGGAAGATTTTTTCAATGTAGACGAGTGTTTCAGACTGATAATTATTGCTTATAATAATTGTAACCCTATGTGCTATGCATAAAAATCTTGTCTTAAACGTTAGTTTATCAATTAAAAATAATGAAAACAATTAATTTCGCTACGGTGCCGCGGTGGAGGAAAGACGAAAACATGTTAATAAAAGCTTTTTTAGCGCGCCTCTTAATCCTCAATTCATATAGTAATGTATTTACAACTTTTTTAAAGGGGAGCAGGTACCAAGGTTTCTACGGCGACAGAACATCGGCAGAGAATCATGCCAATTACTTTTCCAGCCGGCCGGTATTCAAATAGCGCGTTGATATTCAGAGAGCGGGTGATTCACTTCCCCGCGAAGGGTTAGGCGGGACGGGGGCGGAGTGTTAGGGCGGGGTGCTTGGGCGGGTGTTAGGGCGGGACGCACTGGACATGAGATTTGGCGAAAAAAGGTTGTTCAAGGAGACGAATTTTAAAGGGGTTTATATATTAATGAAATAAAACAATAACGATGCTACTAAAATAACATCGTAAACATTTTATACAACTGGTAAACAACTGTTTATCTGAGATCCTTTCTGATATAGAAACTGACCAAAATAGTTCTTGGAAAGATAAATACATTGCTTATCCAGCCAAATGGGGTTATTTGTATTACATAAAACGACAAAAAAGTGAGGCAATGAAAACGTTTTTGATACATTTGGCTATTCAAATATGTGTGTGTTTTTATTTATTTTATTACCGCTTACTCAGAAAAAGAAGAGCCTTTAAAAAAAAAGTTCTGACTTTTTATGATATAAAAACTAAATTCACAATATGGCACTATTGATGGATTAAATGACCACAAATAATCGTAAATATATTGAATTGTTCTAACATATGGTAAATTCGTCATTAAAACAAATTATGAAAATCATCATTATTTATCAAAACATCATTTCGATCACACGTAACAATCACAAACCAAGCCGTAATTTTACCGGCTATATTCATTCTATTTCATATTTCAAAATATGAAATAGAATGACGAAACAGTGTGATAGCACGAACTTAAAATATACCATAGTAACAGAGAGAACATAAAAATATCTGGAACCTACCCAAAAATCATTCAAATGAATACGCATTTCAAAGTAAAGTGACATGACAATCTATTGAAATGTAACTTACCTTCAAATTTACATAAAAAAAGCATTCTCACTGGGCATTGGGTGTACTTGAAAGGAATATTGTTTTAATATTCCTCCAGCTACCCTGAATGGTGTGAACCTGCAGGTGACTGAAGGAACTAAATACCTTGGACACATAATCACCATTAATCTGATGGACGATGACGACATCGATAGGCAAAGAAGAGCTCTCAGTGTAAAAGCAAACATGCTCAGTAGAAGATTCCGCCTTTGCAGTACTGCTGTAAAAAGGACGCTCTTCCTGTCCTTCTGCGCAACACTGTATACGTCTGAACTCTGGGCAAACTACAAGAAGAGTAGTATAGAAAGACTTCGGGTTCAGTATAACAACGCCTTCCGCGTAATGTTTGGTCTCCTCAGATATTGCAGCGCTTCCCGGATGTTCACGGAGGGGCGAGTTCCTGGCTTTGCAGCCCTTATTAGATCCAGGGTGGCAGGAATGAGGGAAAGGATAATCAGCTCTGGAAACATCCTCGTCATGGAAGCCCGCCTCAGTCCATCATCCAGTATTGATGCATACTGGAGAAAAATACTGGCTCCTTACGTGCTCACAGAATCCTGAAAGCTTAATATTATTATTTCTTTTGTTTTCCTTTTACTACTATTAGCTTATTATCTTTTTTGTTTCATGTACATTCATATCCACCTTCTTTTTCTTTTTTTTTCCTTTCAAATACTTTGACATGTATGTTTATATTATACCCTTATGGAATGTGTGGGATTGCACTCTCCTCCCCACATACTGGAATAAACACTTATTTGTTTATTTATTTATTTTAATATAAATATTTACAATATTTTAGGACTAAAGCGTTACGCGTAACAATCAAAATAAATTCACATTTAAAAAAAAATTGACACTCCTTTAATGCATCAATTTTCTTTTGAGTGTTTTCTAACAATGGTAGCTTTAGCCCTGTAGTAATAGCATTATTTATCATTTAAAAATTATTTTTAAATCAGTACATATTTTTAATATAATTTCATGTTGTTTTCGGATCCTTTTCATGGTTCCTGCATGAACTGTACATTGACAAGTTTCGCTCATACATGTAAGTCCAGATCTCGAAGCCCAGTTGGATTCCGGAAGTAACGATCTCTTTCAGTTTTCTCTAGATATATCTAAGCTTAAAGTCGATAAAACGTTGTTTTATTAACAACTAGCTGACCCGGAGAACTTCGTACCGCCTCAGAATCATTAAATGTTGTTTTAACTTATTAGCAGAATTAACAATAGCAATGTGGCTTACAGTGGTCAATGGAAGAAAAAGTCGGGGACGCCAGAAAAAGACATGGCGCAATCAATGAAATAAATACTAATGTACGATAAAATGGGTAATCTGATGAACGAAGAATATGGTCTTAGGAGAATGTAGAACGTTGAAGTGAATGGTAGAAGACATTGAGGATGCCCAAGGATTACCTAAACAAATACCAAAAAAAAACAATTCTTAACAATAATGTTTTTTCCACCTTAAATTTACAACCAGTTTTCAGGTGCAGAATTCACAACGTGAAAACTTTACTCCAAACCATTCACAGATCCGAATAAAGCCAATTTTCAATTTGGGAGGCGGGAATGGGTACCGCCGCCCCGGGAACCTTTATTGGATAACCAACACCTCTGCCACAGGTCACCCCAAGTGGTTCGCTACGTTTGGTGATTTAGCAGGTGTGCCCGGGTCCATGGGGTGAGGTTTGTCTAGGTCTTGGAGGCGGATGACCTGAACACACTGAACCCCATATTCCTACCCACCCCTTAAACCCTTTTCCTTCCCAGAACTCTCCTCTCCTTCCTTTTCTTTAAAAAAAACCCTCCACACAGCATCCCCAAAGATGACATAGGCCTTGAGGGAAATTATTTTCCTCTGGGCCTCCTGTGTGGAGCTCATGTAAAAAAAAAAAAAAAAGCCAGGTACAAGCCAGCAATATATTATTGTTGGTATCTCTTTCCACGCATTTATGTAGGGTTGTACATACACCGTTACATCGCTACATACTTTGATTACGTCTCCGTTGCATAATTTTAACCCCTGTTGAATTCCGTAGCCATGCTGGTACACCACCACTTTCCAATAATCTCCTTGCCTTCTGCACTCAAAGTACCTCATTCTGTCAACAGTCAGAATAACAGGAAAACGAAGACGCGACGTATGAATGTAAACAAAAAATTGGAGTTGTGTGGCGTTATATTCTCTGTCAACCCCTGAGAGGAAAATGCGTCTCACGTGCCAAAATCAAACTATTATGAAAATCCAATTTCTTGCAGAATTTAAAACACAATTTTTTTAAATAATTTATTTTGAATTTCTTCTTTTTTAATAAGTTTCAGGGAATATTATTTATTAAAAAGAGTTAAATTGAAAACCCCTCATGAATAAGTAGGCGAGCTATAAGGGTGGAAAGGTTCTGCAGAAGGGCCACTTCGAACATTACTTCACCCATTGTCTTTGGATTAAATGTGCAAAATGGGTATAAAAGATTCTTTAATTTTAATAGTATTGCCTAATTAATTCTAACAAAATAACGTACTCCGTATGAATGAGATGTAAATTAACTTGAAAGAATAGAAGGTAAGCGTTAATTGAAATTTTACTTCTATCTTCAGAGTACTTCAGATTTATTTAAATTCAGTAACTACTTGTAATTTTCTCTCTTATCTGCTCTTCTCTTGACTGGTTCTAGTCCTGTAAATTAAGGCTTTATTCTATTCGTAGACAATAAAGAAGTCAGCAAGGTTAATTGTGATGTAAACACACATACATTTTGCTTTGTACTGCTTTTTCTTCAAACAGATTCGTTTAATAGTAACTGGATTACGGTGACATGAAATATTTACCTACAAACAATGGCCTGACAAGCAAAATAGATTGATATTGTAAAATGTCGCTAGCTGTTTTATAATGGGCTCTCTCTTTAGGGGGCATACATTAAATATGTGAGCTCAAAAGGGGGGAGGAGAGTCTCACGTTACTTGAAAAATAAACGAAGTGGCCCAAATTAATCTCCTCAAAGGGGGGAGGGAGGGGTCTAGATTGGAAGAAAAATTGCTCACGTAATTAAGAGCGTTTAACCAGCCAGCGGACGAAAATCCACATTTCGTCGAAAGTTGTTCTTACGATCGTGCAGGGCGGTTACAATGAGAAAGACTAATTATTCTCCGTACCAGCTTTTTAAAATTATAACTCAATATCGAATTTATTTCAATTCAAATTAGCTTTAATTTATACCTTCATCCAAAAATGCTGAAAGGCGTAATGATAAAACTATTAAAATAAAGTACTTTTTGTAGTTATTTTTTGATTATAAGTATTTACCATTTTTCAATAATGTCTAAATTTAATAAGAATGTTAAAAAAATCTGAAATATATTAGTTTGTAAGTGCGCAAATAAATACACAAACGGACCAATTTTCACCAAGAAACACATGTACGTACATATTTTTTAATGATTTTATTGAAACTAAAATTAAAATTCTAAAACATACGTTTGCTAGATAATGTATTGATTTATTTTACTGCATGATTTTATTATTTGAAATGGGTGTGGTAGAATACAAAAACTTTTTTGAAAATTGAACAAATCTGCCAACGACCTATGGAATAACCTTATTATACTAAAAATTAAATTTTTTTCTCAAAATTTACTACATACGAATGCTAGATAAAAGAACAATCTTTCGAAATCCATTTATAATTTTTTGTGGAAAAGAGTCAATACATCTAAAAACTTTTTTGAAAATGACGTATTTCCGGTTTTCTCTGGTAATGCCCTCTTAATGTATGCCTCTTATAAGTGATAATTATTGATAAAAAAATTGGTTTGGTGATTCGGAATCCTCAATACAAAGTTTGTAATGAAAGGTTAGAAGTAATTTTAAAAATTCAGAAACACTTAAGGTTCCAAAGATTAAAATGGGCCGGACATGTGCACCGAATACCAAGCACACGACTACCGAAGAAGGTTCTGACAGGACACCCGGGAGGCGGGCAGAACTAGACTGAGATGGGAGGATGATGTCAGGAAGGATGCAAGAGGATTACTCCATGTTGCAGATTGGAAGACGACGGCCGAGGACAGAGGGCGGTGGAGGCTTATTTTGAAGGAGGCCATGGCTCGAAATGGGCTGTAGCGCCATTGAGGAAGAAGAAGAAAAGAACATTTTTTATTATTCAAAATCATCAAAAACGCCGTTGACTGTACTTCTAGAAAACATTCATTTCCACTGTCCACTATGAAACACCCGATCAAACCAACTATTCCACATCCCTAGTCAAATACAATCCACACACAATATTCATTTTTCAAGAAGGACGTTTTTTCAATACCTCACAAGAATCCCAGCTGCTCATCTCTGGAGTCAGTGAGACAATGGCATCCCCATGGGATATGTTGTGAGGCTGAAGGTAATGGGGGGGAAGAAGAGGGGTAAGAGGAAGCACCTGGCTATTCAGATCTGGTCACCATTTCAAGCAAACTTTCAATTCTGAATGATTGTATTACGCCAGGGCGATACTGAAAGTATCTTCCACTTCCACTCTGGAACGTGCCGCAAATATACTACATATTATTTTTAATTGTTTAATTGTGTAGTAATACAAATTAATCAAAAATAATTTATTTTGCGGGATTCGATCCCGCAACCTTCGGATTGCGGGTCAAGGGGCTTACCCCTCGATTACGGAGGCCGTCATGAAAGATACCGTGCAAAAAATAGAAAAATATTCTCCGACCCTGATATTTTCTGTTTATCCTCAGGTAAATTTACAAAATGAATATTAGATAAAAATAAATCAAATTGTTAATTACACACCCTCTACTCCTGCTGCGTAAAAGATGTCATTTATTTTCTCATTTTAATTATGTTGTTTTTATTTTTCTTTATTTTGTTTATCTTCGTTATTATTTTATGATATAAGCATATATTATTTTTATTTCTACTTTTTAAGAGGGCATTACCAGAGAAAACCAGAAATATGTCATTTTCAAATCAGATTTTAGACGTATTGACTCTTTTCAACAAAAAATTATAAATGGATTTCGAAAGATTGTTCTTTTATCTAGCATTTGCATGTAATAAATTTTGAGAAAAAAATTTAATTTTTAGTATAATAAGGTTATTCCATAGGTCGTTGGCAGATTTGTAAATTTTCAAAAAAGATTTTGTATTATACCACACCCATTTCAAATAATATAATCATGCAGTAAAATAAATCAATACATTATCTAGCAAACGCATGTTTTAGAATTTTAATTTTAGTTTCAATAAAATCATTAAAAAATATGTACGTACATGTGTTTCTTGACGAAAATTGGTCCATTTGTGTATTTATTTGCGCACTTAGAAACTAATATATTTCAGATTTTTTTAACATTCTTATTGAATTTAGACATTATTGAAAAATGATAAATACTTATAATCAAAAAATAATTACAAAAAGTACATTATTTTAATAGTTTTATCATCACGCCTTTCAGCATTTTTGGATGAAGGTATAAATTAGAGCTAATTTGGATTGAAATAAATTCGATATTGAGTTATAATTTTAAAAAGCTGGTACAGAGAATAATTAATCTTTATCATTGTAATCGCCCTGCACGATCGTAAGAACAACTTTCGACGAAATGTGGATTTTCGTCCGCTAGCTGGTTAAACGCTCTTAAACTTAATATCATCCGTCTAGGTACTTTTATTCTCTGTTTATTTAAAAAAAAAAAAAATTATCATTTCCGCTTTGGGTTTCTTTGATCATTTATATATTTTTTATAAATATACATAGTTAGAATCTGAAAAGTTCACTGATTCTCATGCATCTATGAAACATGTACTAATTTTTGTACAATATGCATAATTGTTTGATTCCCTAATAAGCACAAAAAATAACATTAAAAAAATACTACGTTGTATATCCCACAACGGAAGCAAAAATTACATCCTTTTTAAATATTTGTAAAAAGCATTAACTTTGTGGCTCGCCATAATTAAAAAAAAAAAAAAAACACAAATTTGTTGTAGACCACTTTTATTTTATTAACACTCTTCCGGTTTCGGAAGAAATATACCTATATCTTCTTATCCCCTCCACCACTCTGCACCCTCACAACATACCCCATTTAAGCATGCCTTGGTTTTTTACAAGCTTCCTGAAGTTGGAACACTTGCGATATTCACATTAAAAAACCTTTTCCAACACGCTATGCCACTATAAAGGGCCTAGACCACGTATAATTATAATATTAATTAGAAAATGATGCAGTTAGGCGCATTATTATTACGAAAATAGTAATTTGTAACATTTAATAGCATTAATTGACCGAACCGTAATAACTAATTAACCATTTTACTTTGCCAGACAAATTACAAACAAAACTAATTGCTTTGTCCATTTCGTGATAAGTGGCAGTTTTGCGTTTCAGTGACCAAGCTTTATTCTAGAATTTCACAGTAGCCGGAACGTAGTCTTTTTACGTTGCAGAAATTTTTACGTAGCAAAATACTTAACGACACGATGTTTTGTACATTACAAATAATCAACTTTTATGTACCCTTATGAGACTAAACTAATCAATTTTCATACATTGAATTCTAGCCGCCCTCCATCATGGCCTTACCAACATATGGGAAACGGCTTTGCTAATAATGATTAAGGCCCATTAACCAGCGACTGAGTATTCAAATTTCGTCGAAAGATGATCTTGCGATCGTACCCTTGTAACTGTACATGGCGATTCCGATGAGAAAGATTGATTTTTCTCCGTACCAGCATTTTTAATTAATAACTCAATGTCGATTTTATTTCATTAAAAATTTGTTTTAATACATACCTACATACAAATTAGCAATAAAAATGCTCAAATTCGTTATGATAAAATTATGTGCTTTTTGTAATGATTGTAGTAATTATATATTGTTAATAACATCTAAACTAAATAAGTGTGTAAACAAATCTGAAAGTTTGGTTTCTAAGACCGTAAATAAATAGACAAATTGAGGTTTATTAGCTACAAAACAGGTGTGCGGTGTTTTTTAATGATTTTATTTAAACTAAAAGTAAAATTGTGAAAGGTAGCTTTTCTAGATAATGTGTTAATTTATTTTGCTCTACGATTATATGATTTGAAATGTGTGTTTTAAAATGCAACATTTTATTTAAAAATTAATCAATTTGCTAACGACCAACGGTATAATTTTATTATAATAAAAATAAACATATTTTTTCAAAATTTTAAACATAAGTTAACCATTTAATAATAATAATAAATGTTTATTCCGGTATGTGGGGAGAATAGTGCAATCTCACACTTTCCATAAGGGTTATAATACATACACAAAATACTGTAAAGAGAAAAAAAAAAGAAAAGCAGGTGAATATTATTAAACATGAAATAAAGGTAATGAAAGAAAATAAGAAAGAATAATTGGCTTTTAGGATTCTGTGACCACATTAGGAGCCAGTATTTTTCTCGAGTGTGGATCAATGCTGGATGATGGACTGAGGCGGGCTTCCATGGGGAGGATATTTCCAGTGCTGCTTATCCATTCCCTCATTCCTGCCACCCTGGATCTAATAAAATAAAAATAAATAACATATCTCTCGAAATCATTGTGGAATAGAGTTGATTCGTCTGGAATTTGATTTTAAAAATGAAATATTTCTGGTTGTGTCTGGTTATTCCCTCTTACAGTCACATCAATTATCGATCTCTCGAACATCATATTCAAAGCAAAAATTTAACACTCTGCCTGTTCTACTTAATGCTCCGGCCAAAATAAATGTACTAATGGTAAACCTTTCACAATAAATTATACTCATTATCCATAATCTGGAAACAGTTTATCTCTGACTTGCCATTGAAGTAAAATCTGAGGTGGTTTTATAGTGCTTTCACACAAACGAAGTATTTAATTCCGTAAGTCTAAACTTAAACTTAAACTTTACAGTTTACACCCACACTTTGCAAGCGGGTTCCCTACAGAGCGTCGGGCCATCCCAATTAACAAATATGGCGTCTCATATCATATTTTTTCTTTGGGTTTTGTCAAACGTAGCGTACTTTGCAGGTTTTCATTCAAGTTGAATTTTTCTTACGTTTTACAAAAATTGGTTTACGTCACGTTTTCATCTTTTTCTTTTTCGAAGTAATGAAACAGAATTAGATTTCAACTTTTTAATAAAAACGATAGATTGTTTTTATTTTATAAAAAACATTGATACATGGTGTGCGTGGTACGCCTTCACATTAACATGTGAAAAATAATTTAAAAAAATTAAAATAGCAACTGTGGTATATGTAATTATCCATATAGTGGATCTTTCGGAAACGTTCGGGTTCCGCCGAACTTTGACGAACGTCTCATGGGTCAGACAGCGGTCTCGTCCGTGGGAGCTCGCCAGAACCATTTTAGCAGCCTTAGTAATCACTCGCTACGTAGACAATAATACAGTAACAATAACATTGTTTATACCGCAACAATAATAACATTTTTTATACCGCAGTTTTTATAAACTTTGGGAGGTGAGTAGGAGTAGTGTCATTCTGGGAACGTTTATTAGATATGAATGTTGAATGATTAAATTCATTGGATATAAATGTTTTATTGTTAAATTATTCCCTACCACAGGTCACCCCATGTGGTTCGCTACGTTTGGTGACTTGGGTGGCCGGGTTCATGGGGTGAGGTTTGTCTGCACCTTAGCGGCGAATGCATTTGCCCACCTACTTAGCACGAAGCGAGCCGGATCGGAAGATAATGGTTGAGGGAGGCCTTTTGATCTCTCCACCCGGTTTGTCTCGACCTGTCGCCTTGCACCGCAGTGGGAGGGATGGATGCGCCCAACAGTCCTGGAAATATTAACCCCCACATTCCTTTTTCCTTCTTAATAATCAAGTTTCGTAATTTTTTTTTACAATTTCTTATAAAATTCGCATTACAGACGGCCAACCCGTTTCAATTAACATACCATCGCAGGAAAGCAATACTGCTGTAACAGCCAAAAACCAATTTAGAAAAATTCACAATTTAGAAAGTAATCACAATAGTATCAGATGCATGAAAAACTTTGTATTATGCATTAAAAAATGTAAGAAAGCTTCTGGGAACAAAAAAACCTTAAATACCATCTTACCCTTTACACGAAATATTAGTGAATCAAAAATAATAAAATGCGAAAATAACTCGTTCAACCTCTCGGAAACGAACATAAAATCGTTCGGTGTTTTCGTCTAGTAATTTTTTTATCAATAAGGGCTTCATTTTTTAGAGAAAAACACTTCATACAATATTCTTTAATACGTTTATTATTTGTGCTTTTTTCCATCCCTGCTGAGCCATTTTCAGTTAGAAGCATTTGGACGCAGTGGGAAAACGGTAGCCATGGTATTATTCGTAAATATATCCAGAATCTTTCAATGTTCCTGAAGAAAGTCGATTATGATGTAAATGTACATAAAGCTCAGCTGTTAAGAGAAGCGATTTTGAATTTTCGTTCAGAGTTGCAAATATATATGTTTATTGAAGAAGGGGATGTTTCAGGGAACTCAGATCTAGGAACAAATGAGAGCCACTTTTAGCAAATTCTCTGTTCTTTGGAAGAACGGCTGCGCTGCAAAAACTGGATTTGAGGCAGAAAATACTCAATAAAATATTAATGTAAAATATTATTTTTAGTCAAATGGTACGGCAGATAGTAGCGATGCGAATTATTGACTTTATTTGTGTTTTTCTAAAATACTGGCTAATAAAATGAAAAAGATTTTCCTGATTTTAGAGGCAACTTTTGCAGTTATTTGTGATAATGATATTTTATTTTTTAAATACATTTTCGAGATCAAAGTTTATTTTGAATTCAAGAACGAAAAAAGCTGTGCACATTTCACACCATCAGCACTCACCATTCGATAGTTCTTACCACTTATAATAATCAGTTTTATCAATTGCATCAACAACCCAATCCAAAGATCTGATTTTAGATTTTCAAGGCCAAAAGTATTTCCGTTATTTATTTTTGGGGTGTTCTGTGTGGAAAGTAGCGCAACATGGCATAATACCCCAAAAATAAATAACCATGATCCAATCCAAATCTAAACCCACAAACAAATTACGCCTACATTCTAGGTAATAAATTAAATAAATTATATTGGGATTTACAAGTTAGGGAGCTTAAAGCTCTTTTAGGGAAACGGCATCAGGGGGCGTATTTACAAAACCACGATAGCGACATTAAGAGCGTTTAACCAGCCAGCGGACGAAAATCCACATTTCGTCGAAAGTTGTTCTTCCGATCGTGCAGGGCGGTTACAATGAGAAAGATTGATTATTCTCCGTACCAGCTTTTTTAAATTATAACTCAATATCGAATTTATTTCAATCCAAATCAGCTTTAAATTATACCTTCATCCAAAAATGCTGAAAGGCGTGATGATAAAACTATTAAAATAGTGTACTTTTTGTAGTTATTTTTTGATTATAAGTATTTATCATTTTTCAATAATGTCTAAATTTAATAAGAATGTTAAAAAAATCTGAAATATATTAATTTGTAAGTGCGCAAATAAATACACAAATGGACCAATTTTCGTCAAGAAACACATGTACGTACATATTTTTAATGATTTTATTGAAACTAAAATTAAAATTCTAATACATAACTTTGCTAGATAATGTATTGATTTATTTTACTGCATGATTACATTATTTGAAATGGGTGTGGTATAATACAAAAACTTTTTTGAAAATTTAACAAATCTGCCAACGACCTATGGAACAACCTTATTATACTAAAAATTAAAAAAGATCTAAAAATTTATTAGATAACTATGCTAGATAAAAGAACAATCTTTCGAAATCCATTTATAATTTTTTGTGGAAAAGAGTCAATACGTCTAAAAACTTTTTTGAAAATGACGTATTTTCGGCTTTCTCTGGTAATGCCCTCTTAATAATGTAACTTTTTTTGCTGTAAAACCATTTACAAAGCCTGTACCATAGGTGGGCAATTTGTTTTGGTGGTGGGCCCTATAAACATTATGGGGTCCCGTGACCGTCGACGTTACTAGTGCGCGTGTGAGCCTGCTCCGTCAGTGCGCTTGTGACTGCCTGTCTGATCGCCGGTAGTCATCGTGGTTTGTGTCTAACAGCACCGTGCAGCGCAAATATTCCCAATCCTATCTGGCTCAACGACCACAGTATCTAGCCCTCCATCATTGAACAAGCCACGTTTTCCACATTTAATAATAGTATGACAGCACTTACGTAAAAAGCGCCGCGAGTGAAAAAAAATGAAGTGATCAAAACATGTTTTGAAATATCACGACCAACCAGTTAGTAGCGTGCTAGTTGAATCCCATTCTGACGATGCGGATTCTTAAAAAAATACATTTGTGATTTCTTCATAAGAAATAGAGATGAAAAAATAAAAATTAATTGTGACGCACCAAGTATGGTGGGAACCAAAAATCGTATGTTTAGGGACTTAAGCCTCACGAGCCCGAAGGGAGAACTTCGGGGGCCAGATCTGGCCCCAATTGCTGATCGCTGGCCTATGTCATTTCAATCACCGTGATGACTATTGTAATGAAGTAGCAAAATTTTTTTCAAGGACTCTATCATTTTAGTCCATATTTTATTATTGAGATTGGGAGAGACATTATGAAACCAGTATCTATTCTAATGCAGTCTGTAGGTTAGGTTAGGTTTACACAATTAAAAGCTATATTACAGTCATCACCATGACTGAAATGGTATACGCTTTAATATGATTTTTCCCTAAGCTTTAATATGATTACCCTACTACAGTCGTCACTATGACGGGAATGGTATAATAGGCTTTGTTAATAGCCATCCGGGCGGGGGAGCAAGAAGAATGACACACATCACTTAGTGACTGCCAGCGGCGAATGTAACAAGTAAATAATTAGCTGTTAACTTTCTGATGGATTATTGAATTAAATAGCCACATGTCGTTCCCCAGTGAAATTTACTTAATGTTTTGTGGAAAGTGATTTACTTAACATTTACTGGACATTGCTGCTACTAAAACAAGTTAAGATTATGAATTCTGACGCAAACCGAACCCGAAAAGGTCAACCATACAACCACCTACTCGCTGTTACTTCTTGATAAACGTGATTCGTGAAAAAGTGCGGTAAAAGAGAGTTAATCATATATGTGTGATACATCATTTTATGCAGAAATATTTGATTATTCTCCTGCGAAAATTAGTTTTTCATTATCTTAAATAAACTTCGCGAGTTTTAAGTTCTAAAGTGATTTTGACAGTTAAGTTAACCATAGAAACTTGTTGAAATAGACGGTAGAGTCGAGCTGAGAATAACGGAAATTTTTTGCAAGCTGAGTTTACCATAGTCCGAAATTGTAAGCTGCCATAATTACAGCTATTGCTCCCATAATGCACAGTACATAAGTTAGTGTGAAGTAACAAAAATGTCTACCAACCAGAATACCACCACTACGCGCGCCACCAGGGCAAATATGACGCAAGAGGCATCTGAAAAAAACCTATCTGACAACATTAAAACAATGTTAAGAAAGGAATTTGAAATAATTAAAACTTTCTTTGAAAATAAAGTAGACGAACAGTCTAAAATGTATGAAGGTAAAATAGAGGAAGTATTACAGAAAAATTTGACAATCTTAAAAGAAATGGAAATTTTGTCTAAAAAATACGACCAACTCAATACAAAATGCGAAAAAATAATTATTGAGAATAAATGTCTCTCTGAAAATATAAAAAATAAAAACGATGACCTAAAAAATGATATTAAAAAAATAACTTTAAATGAATCTTATGCTGAAAAAGTTAAAAAACACGAGCCTATGGTAATGATTAAACCGAAAAATAAACAAGAAAATGTCAAAACTACAACTGAAATAAAAAATAATATTGATCCCATAAACTGCGGTGTGACGGGTGTAAGAAACACAAAAGATGGTGGAATAATTGTTGAATGTAAAAATGCATCGAATATAGACAAGATGTGTGAAGAGGTAAAGGGAAAATTAGGAGACAAATACGATATTAAAAAAATTAAAGCGAAGAAACCAAGTATCAAAATTGTTGGAATAACTCAGAAACAAGACAGGGAGGAAATTGAAACAAAAATAAAATCACAAAATGAAGACATTTTCCAAACAAGCTCAAATATTGAGGTTACTTACATAAAAGAGTTTAAAAATAAAAGAGACCAGATAAATTACACAGTATATGCGGAAGTCGACGGCAACACGTACCAACGAATAATTAAGGCTGAAAAGATATATTTAGG
Organism: Limnephilus marmoratus; assembly: GCA_917880885.1. Classification (NCBI taxonomy): domain Eukaryota; kingdom Metazoa; phylum Arthropoda; class Insecta; order Trichoptera; family Limnephilidae; genus Limnephilus; species Limnephilus marmoratus. The sequence continues at coordinate 16,429,136 of OU862921.1, read as the reverse complement.
ATGGGACAGATGCCGTGTTTATGACAATGTAAATATTTTGAGATGTTTTAACTGTAACGGGTTTAACCACAAGGCGATACATTGTAAAAATGAGATATCATGTCCAAGATGTGCAAAATCCCATGATATTAAAAACTGTAATGAAGGATACGATGCCTGCATCAATTGCAAAAAAGCAAATGAAAGACTAAAATTAAATTTAAAAATTGATCACCCTGTATGGAGCAAAGACTGTCCAGTATACTGTCGAAAAATTGAACAGGAGTACAGAATGGTAAATTTTTTAGATTAAACCGAAACTTCATAACAATATACTCCTTAAACATCTCTAGTTTACTAGCACATATCGAAGAAGTTGAAGACATGCTAAGAGAATACAAACCGCACATGGTAATGATGAGTGAAACTTGTGTTACCGAAGAAATCAAACTACACGAAATAACATTTCAGGGCTATTCGACAATCAGATGCGACTCATTTAGCAGGCATACGGGGGGAGTTATAATATTAATTCAAAATAATATCTCTTACAAAGTTACAACAAATACGGTTCTAGATAAAAATAATACCTGGATGCTTGCTATTGAAATTCAAAAGGATTTTAAGAGGGGAACCTACGTAGCTATTTATCATTCCCCAAATCAAAATGATACAAAATTCTTAGATTTTTTTGATGAATGGTGTCGTAAACAAATAAATACAAGAGATTTAATAATAATCTGCGGAGATCTTAATATCGATATGATGAAACCCAATGCAAAAAGCACAAGACTACAAAGCATCATAAATTGCCTAGGCTGGAAGCAACTTGTCAACAATTATACAAGAATAGGAAAAACCTCTAAAACCATGATTGATTTAGTAATTTCGAATGACTTTTATGCGGAAGTTAATGCTGTAGAAGAACTCAAAATATCTGATCACGAAACAATTGTTACAAAAATTAAATATAGTAGTCCGAAGCCACAGGAAATACGAAAGATAACGTATAGGAATAAAAAGAACTATGATAAGGATAAGTTGTGTACGGCATTAAAAAACAAAAAGTGGGTTTGCGATAACCAAGGAAATTTGGAGGAAAAAGCTGATGAACTAGTAGGACATCTGAAAACAGTAGTAAACGAGCTAATGCCTATAACTAATATTATATTAGAAGATACAAATAATTGGTATACGAAATCTTTACATCTTCTACAAAAACAAAGGGATACAGCTTATAAAGCCTGTAAAATGCAATTTACGGAAGAAAGATGGGAAACCTATAAGAAACTTAGAAACATGTATAGCACAGAAATAAAACAAACCAAAAATTCGTATATTAGACAAAAAATAATTACCTCTCAAAGTGATTCAAGGAAAATGTGGACTACACTCAAAGAAATTATAAGCGGTAAACAGAAGGGAGACACTAAGGAAGTTCAGTTCCCCGATGGAGTTGAAGATGATAAACCTAAAATAGCCCAAAAATTTAATACAAATTTTATACTCAGTGTCGAAAACATAAATAAGAGCATTCCATTAGTCACAGACACATTTTCTCAATCAATGGAAAGAAGAGAGAATAATAATATTTTCAGGTTTAATAAAATAAACATGGAGTATTTAATGAAAATTCTTAATGCAATGAAACTAAAATCGTCCACGGATGGAATTACGATAGGCATAATCAAAGATGCACTGCCAGCTATAGGAGACAGATTAGTTGCACTAATAAATGAATCTCTGTTAGAGGGAATTTTTCCACAGTCATGGAAAACTTCCATAATAACACCAGTACCCAAAATCATAAATGCTAAAAATTTCGAAGACTTCAGACCAATAAATGGATTACCCAAATATGAACAATTACTAGAATCGATAGTTAAAGAACAGATAAACAATTTTATTGAAAAAAATAACTTTCTTGCAAAACAACAATCTGGATTTAGAAATAAATATTCCTGTGAAACAGCAATTAATTATGTCATAAATGAATGGAAATCAAGTATGGATCAGAAGAAAATCATCATAGCAGTATTCTTAGACTTTAGACGTGCTTTCGAAACGATAGACAGAGAAAGACTTATAATGAAATTGAAAGACATGGGAATTCATGGTAAAGAATTGCAGTGGTTTACTGATTACCTAAAAAACAGAAAACAAAGAACCAAATTTGGAGATGCTATCTCTGAAGAGCAAAAAGTTTACCTTGGAGTTCCTCAAGGATCGGTCTTGGGACCACTACTTTTTATTATATATATTAATGATATAGTGAAGTGTCTAAAGTACTGTTCCATCAAACTGTTTGCTGATGACACACTTTTATATATCATAGCAAATAATATTGAAGATGCATTGTCAAGAATACAAAGTGAACTTCATGAAATATCTAAATGGTTATGCATAAATAAACTCAAATTAAATGTAAATAAAAGTAAATTCATGGTATTAGGGAAAAAACAAAATGAACTTATCACCCTAAATATAGACAATCAAAATATTGAAGAGGTAGAAGAAATCAAATATTTGGGAATCATTATCGATAATAAGTTAAAACTTAACTCTAACTTCGAAATGCTAACTAAAAAAATTGCCAAAAAGATTAATTTCTTAAGTAGGATAAAGGGAAAATTAGACATTAAAACTAGAAAATTGGTCTATAACACAACTGTAGCATCCCATCTGAATTATTGCTCAAGTGTAATCTTTCTGAGCAATAAAACACAAATTAAAAGAATGGAAATAATTCAGAACAGAGGCTTGAGATCTATATTGTGCTGTAGCAGATATACAAGGATAAAAACCATGCAACGCCAACTCAATATATTAAGTGTGTGGCAAAGATTAGTTTTCAATACCCTAGTTTTTATTTATAAGTTAAAAAATAAAATGTTACCTGATTATATGTTGAATAATGTTAGAATCAACAGTACAGTTCATTGTTATCCTACGAGAAACTGCAACGATTTTAGGCTTCCGAAAACAAATTTATCGGGAACACAAAATAATATTTATTATAAAGGTTTTAAAATGTTCAATGAACTCCCTGTAAATGTTAAGGAGGCTAAAAGTCTTGCAGTTTTTCGTGGATTATGTCTTAATGTTGTAAAGTCCAAATTTTAGTCAGTAGGTAGTAAATAATATTGTAGTAGTCATAGAAAAGATAACATTAGATATAAGATGTCAAATTTTATATCTAAATAAAATATACAATAAAAAAAAAAAAACAAACCCTGGATTTACAATCTCATTTGCACAATTAGGGGTGTCAATTAGTTCTGGGTCGATCGATCATTTTACACGACGTTGGTCGATCACGGTTAACCGGCAAGCTGATCGGGTACTTTTATGTAAGGAAAAAATCAATAGTTATGAAGATGCGCCACTATCGTGTTGACATGGACTGTAGATGTATAAATAGTAGTGTAGACCATGCGTATCGAGTATTGTTTTCGCTACACAGATATAGAGATTAGATTAATCTGAAATGAACTGTCACCGCAGTTTCAGGCTGAAACTGCAATGACAGCCTATTTCAGAATTACGGAAAAATGTCCCGATTGATAATGGTAGTTCATGATCAGGTTAAATCACGATCGATCCAGGTCTAGCATATATTATACATGTGCATAATTACTTCCTTCTATCTCCTTATAATGCTTATGACAACCTTTTGTCGAAAGAGGCCTCTTGAATTCTTCCTGATTTGTGAATTATTGACGTCCCTATGTCTACCAAAGCTAACAGTTCATTTCGAATAATCAACCCGCCTAATGCACGAGCAACCTCTGCTTCTTTTCTCAACAAAAGTCCCATTATAATAATTACAGAGGATAGAGATTGTGATCATCAGCCACTTTACTTCACTCGTTGTCATTCCTCTTTCTTTCTCACAAGGAGATACCTAGCATTGCTTATCAGATTTTTGCTGTAATTAAAAACATTGTCATCATTTTGTTTTGTTCCTTCTGATTTATTTATTAGAAATTCACAACATAAAGAAATTTACATGGACTCAAGAAACACATAATAAGTTTTATAGCCAATGACTCAGTTGTAAGCAAGTTTAGCAAAACCATTTTCACAGATTTGCTTTTGATTTTCCAAGCCGCTGACATGGTTCAAAGATATGTTATTTCACCCTACCCTGTCTACAACCTCCTTGGAAAAGTTATTGCGGTACAAGTTGTTGTGTGGGAAAACGAAGCTTTGTAGGAAATACAATACCATTGACAAACCAGCAGTCCCATATGGTGCAAAAAGACACGAACGTGAACAAGTTTGGTAATGTCATTAAAACAACAGCGCTGTGTCGTCGTATTTGAAATAGCATCATCGTGATTAGTAAGCTCGTGTTAAGGAATTGCAGTCCTAATTAAGAAATACAAGAGATGAAACAAACAAAGTAACTACGTATGTTTATTATGCATGAAACTAATCGGATTGGAGTTGGAGACACAATTTTTTAAGCGTACATTAAATATAACTGATCCCAACATTAAGACCTAAGGGCGTTTTCCATGCATGTATTAAAAATTTGCGTCAACTCAATGTACCGGCACCTTCGATCAAGTATATCATGTATGGAACACGGGTCGGGGGAAGGAACGCGGGAGGGGCGTTTGCGGGATTGAGTGTTGATGTTTGATAGGCGAAGTGGGAACGCGTGAGGGAAAGGGGATGTGGGAGAGGAAGTGGAGGTGGAAGAGGAACGGGACGAATGGGAAAGGACGCGCAGGGAGAAACAATTTATTTATTAAGTGGCGTTGCAACGCATGCCGGGAACTCGCTAGTTTAATTGTTAGTATATGTATAAGATATATAATAGTTTAATGAATAATCTATAACCTATTCCATCGTCGTACATCAAAATTGGAACTGATTTGTCAAGAATTCAAACTATTCCATGATATTTCACGGATCTGCGCTAGAATGTAATATTATAGGGGAGAGTATGGTATATCGTACCACTTTGCACTTAACACTCAATACTGTATGATGGAAATGGATTCGAGTAGTGGAACTAGGTTCAAATGAATGCCTGTTTTATTGGGTACCATGTATATTTAAATCATATTTTTAACGTATCTGGAAGGTTTTCAAATTAAAAGTTTTATAAAAAATGGATTTCGGTACGATTTAGCCAACCGGTATGGTAAATCGTACCACCGGTACATAAATCGTACCTAGAACATAGAAGTGGAGCGACATACACTGAGACGCAGACATGTGTAGATATGACATATACAGACATGTGTGACATCGGACCTGCGGCCGGGACGCAGTTTCTGCGAGATGCGTGAGCAGGCGAGCAGAGTATTTTGTAATATTATATATAAAAATCAATATTTGTTTGTTTGTTTAATTTTTTGGTTCTTCGTTTGTATGTTTGTTGATTTGTTAATTGATGGTTTGTTGGTTCGTTTGTTGGTTTTTTGGTTTGTTTGTTAGTTTATTTGTTGGTTGGTTTATTTTTTTGTTGATTTGTTGGTGTGTTGGCTTGTTTATTTGTTGGTTTGTTTGTTTGTTTGTTACAGTGTTTGTCAGTTTCTTTGTTGGTGTGTTGGTTTTTTTGTTGGTTTGATTGTTGATTTGTTTGTTGGTTTATTTGTTTTTTGCTTTGTTGGTTTGTTTGTTTGTTTGTTGAATTGTTGGATTGTTGGTTTGTTCGTTCGTTTGTTTGTTTGTTGGGTTGTTTGTTGATTTGTTTGTTTGTTTGTTGGTTTGTTGGTTTGTTGGTTTGTTTGTTTGTTGGTTTGTTGGTTTGTTGTGTTTATTGGTTTGTTTATTTGTGTGTTAGTTATTTGATTTGTTAGTTAGTTTGTTGGTTGGATTATTTGTTTGTTGATTTGTTGATGTGTTGGTGTGTTTATTTGTTGGTTTGTTCGTTTGTTTGATTGTTGTTTGTTGTTGGTTTTTTGGTTTTTTGTTGGTTTGTTTGTTTGTTGGTTTGATTGTTTGTTTGTTTGTTTGTTGGTTTGTTTTTTTTGTTTGTTTGTTTGTTGGTTGGTTTTTTGTTTGTTGACTTGATGGTTTGTTTGTTCATTGGTTTGTTTGTTTGTTTGTTTGTTTGTTGATTTGTTGGATTGTTGGTTTGTTTGATTGTTAGTTTGTTTGTTGGATTGTTTGCTTGTTTGTTGGTTTGTTTGTTTGTTTATTGATTTGATTGTTTGTTTGTTTATTTGTTTGCTGGTTTGTTTGATGTTGGTTTGCTTGTTTTTTTGTTTATTTGCTTATTGGTTTGTTTTTTTATTTGTTTGTTGGTTTGTTGGTATGTTTGTTTATTTGTTTGTTTGTTTAATTGTTGTTTGTTTGTTTGTTGGTTTGTTTGTTGGTTTGTTTGTTTGTTTGTTTGTTTATTTGTTTGTTTATTTGTTTGTTGTTGGTTTTTTTTTTGTATGTTTGCTTACCATATATTATGGCTTAATCGCTGTCAATCACCGAGCCGCAATTTCGTCGGAGTTTCCTGTTGAAAGCGGCGTACACCGCCAACCTTTTTGTACAAAAAGTTGTACACAGTGTTCTCTGAGTTTAATTAAACAAAATTCCATTCGTCGCTTACTTGGAAATAATTACAAAACATTCATAGATACTTTTACCACACACTCACCGTGGTCTCCGCGTACGGTAAATCGTACCGGTACGATTTATCAACCCACTGGCGGTACGATTTAGCAAACTCTGAGTTTTTATAAAATAATGACAGCAGAAATGTAACAATGCACTTGACAAGTATGATTTTTCAATAGCGAATTATAGAATATATACATGTTAACACTAGAAAGACCGGGTACTGCTCCATATCTATAAAGACCACGACCGTCATTTTGACGGCTGATCACTTTTTTAAAATTGGTTGGCGGATATGGGTACCGCTGCCCCGGGAACCATTTATTGAATAACCACAACCTCTGCCATAGGATACTCCAAGTGGTTTGCTACGTTTAGTGACTTAGCAGGGGTGTCTGGGTTCATTGGGTGAGGTTTGTATGGGTCTAGGTGGCGACTACGTTTGCCCACCTACTGCGTAGCGGACCGGGTCGGGAGACACTTGTTGAGGGAGATCTTATCTTGTCCTCTCCAGCAGGACATTTCTCGTCCCGTCGCCTTGCACCGCAGTGGGAGGGATGGATTCATTCGTCCGTCACTCTTGGATACATTTAGTTTTTATTTCCTATTCACCTCTCACACTTTTTTTGTTCCCAGAACTTCCTCTCCTTCCATTCCCTAAAAACACTAATGCACACAGCATCCCCAAAGATGACATAGGTCCTGAGGGTTTTTTTCCTCGGGGCTTCCTGGAAAAAAACATGTGAGTGTAAAATGCTGTAATTTTAGTACAAGCATGAGTTGTGTTTGTACGGTTAGAATTCGAATCGAATTGTTAGGTTTTTTATAAAATCGAATGCACTCTTCGCAAAGAGGTTTCTTACAATTATCACACGTGTCATTTATTTGGTTTTTATTATATGTTTTACTAATTTGGCACTGCCATCTTTCAAAAGTTTTATTTTCCGGTTTATTTTCATTTACTTTAGCTCCATAAAGAAAATATAATTAATAACCTCGCCCTAAGGAAAATAATTCCCCTCATTTGGGCATTTGGATACTTTGTGGATGGTACCTATAGGGAAAGGAAGAAGAATAGGTTCTGGGAAGAAAATGAGGGGTGGGTAGGAAACTGGGGTTCAGTGTGTTCAAGAGTGCCCGACGTATGAATCTCTCCCCGCCACTGCGGTGCAAGGCAATGTTCTGAGAGTCCTGCTGGCGAGGTCAAAAGATCACCCTCAACCATTCCTGCCAATCTGGCCTACCACGCAGTTGTTTGGTAGACGCATCCGCCACCAAGATCCGGACAAACCTAACCCCATGAACCTAGGCAACCCTGCTAAGTCACAAAACATAGCAAACCTGTTGGGGTGACCTATGGCAGACGTGTTGGTTATCCAATAAATGATTCTGTCAGTTCTTCAGAAGCTAACGCAGCTGGATCAACTCTGATATTTGTATACTCTGTCTTTCTCCAACCAGCCATAAAATAATTTTTTTTGGTATTTTTATAAATTATGTGGCAGTGACCAATCAACGTACCGATTGACTATGAATAATACGCGATACCGAAAGAAAGAGACAGACATAATAGTACTATCATAAACGAGGAGGAATGGGTATGTTGTTACCTTGGGTAAAGAAGGTTGTAAACGAACTCAGCATTATGGCCCAAACCGTCACATTGACGGCGGCGGTCTTTGTAGGTATAAGTCAATATATCTCAAAAAGTAATTAAGACATATACCTGTTTTTTTTCACCATAGTTGTTAAATCATAAATCATGAAATGTAGAAAAAAATCACACCAATACAATAATTATTAAGCATTATATCGTCATTTTACTTTGGGCTGCCGTCAAAATGAAGGCTCCGGTCTTTCTAGTGTTAACTGAACGTAATTTGAGAAAAAACTAACATACCTTTAAACACAAAATGACCTTAGGCAGGACCCGAAAAAATTAGATCAAGATGGTGGAAAAACAGAAAAACTATACTGCCAACGGACGCATGATCCAACACTGTTTAAAAATGATGGGACAACTATGACGCTTCTAACGGTTCACGGAGTGTTTTCAGGATTAATAAAGAGTGACCCGTAGTGGAAATAATCGGGTGGTACGATTTATCGACCGGTACGATATACCCTACTCTCCCCTATGTTACGAGTATATTCATTAATTCATGTAACACGTACTCAAATTTAAAAAAAGATGGGGTGGTATTTCACTACTAGCGGTTAAAAACACGCTCCGCAGATTTTTACGGCTAGGCCCAGCGGGTGGTTTTTAATTCGGCTTCGCCAAGTTAGTGTTTGTGACCATTTTGTAAATCCATTAGGAACTGGTTCCAAAATTAGCCCATTCTCGTATCCACTGTCAACGTGTCAACCAGTGATGGCAGTGATGGCTAGTCACCGCGAAAAAGCAACCGGGGCGGACGATGACATCATATATAATTTGCAGCCGCTTGATATAACTGAGTATTACCGTCAATCTTTCAAAATCCGGGAGAAACTCAAGGTTCACAAATTCATAGAACTTATACCTAGGATTGGAATGTCCTTTTGCGTCTTGCCGACGAAAGTTGCGTCTTCTTGTGACGAATTCTTGAATTAGAAACCGAACTACGATGTTCATATGGTGCGACGGGTAAGGCGCGGCGGCAGACAAGCGTTGGAAGTCGGATACTTAAATTCAACCACGCAAACGCAAACCTATTAATACTGTTTGATTCAGATCTGGTCATCAAACACGACTAAATTCATTTACAGCTACGTTTCGATTCTGATTGGCTGCTTTTATAATTTGCATGGCAACGGTACGGCGACGACGATGACCAGATGACCTTGCAAACCTCCCGACCAACCGCTTCTCATTCACGAAACTCCCTTGTACTGAATATATCTGCTTGAATATAATATGTGCACATATAAAAACAACATAGAACATCGTAGAAGAATCTCCCCTTTATCCGGGGGCAATCATCTGTGCTGCACCAAGTGACTCCCTATTATGTCGACTGGTTAGAAAACCTCAGTATTCCTCTATAACCTCTGCAAATTGACCTCCACAAACAACACGCGGCATATAATTTCTTTAATACGAGTGAGGGAGATGAAAGAAGATGATATCACTTTTTCCTTTGGAAGAAGCAGATACATATTAAAATGGGTAATTTAAAAAAATGTTATTTTTAAATTCTAAGAGCGATAAAAGGATGCCAAATGGGTTCAAAATGATGTGTTTAAAATTTTTCAAATTTCTGATACGATCTTCTTCCTCCGGACTCACTTAAAATTTTTCATATTAATGGATAATTTCTAGTGTAAATAAAAGTTACCATGAATCCTTTAAACCGTATTTTTCGTAATCTTCCATAGCAAATGTAGTATATGTATATTTACGAAATCATTTACAAAAAGTCCCAAGATTGAGTTTCGCAAAATAATGCCGAAATTTGAGAGTAAGAAGAATTTTGTTGGTATACATTGCCTTGAGATAATTTGAATTATTTTCATATATTTTTTAAATAAATAAATCAAAAAATTCCCTTATTTTCGTGTTTTATTGAAAAATATTTCATTTTTAATGGTTAATCTTACATTTTTTAAAGATTTAACAAGGGTGGGATTTTCTCTATTATGTATGTGAAATTATGTGAAATGTATGTGAAAATGTATGTGAAAATGTATGTGAAAAAAAGTCAATCCGGAGGAAGAAGATGATATCCAAATATTATTAAAAAAAATTACGTGATTTTACATCTTCATTTAACACCATTTTATCACTATTAGACAAATCAAACAAGATTTTTTTCCCATACAGTCGTGACTCACTTTAATATACATACATCCTTTCCTAACTATTTAGTCAGTTTAGAGTGTAGAGATGCAGCATTATTGGGATAAAGAACGTTCGTTTTTTGCTTTTTTGTGCAAGAATTATGAAAACGCCCAATGGTGTTATTTCACCAGGGCGATACTGAAAGTATCTACCACTCTGGAATATGTCGCAAATATAACACATATTATTTTTAATGATAAAGTCACGTGAAGCACAAATTATTCGAACAATATTTAATAGCGCTTGCCGGGTGTTGAATCCTACACTTCCGAATCGAGGATTGTAACCACTTAACCACGGAGGCCATAAATCCAATAATATCACATTGGTAACAAATACTTAATCCATAATGTCCACTTAGCCATTGTCTCAGTATGACTATGAGAAAGGTATTACCAGCCATTGTGAAGGACATTAATATCCCAGTAACTCGTGTCATGAGGTTAGTAAATTATGCCGAACTTAGACCCGGAAACAGAAATATTTCATGTCATGACCCACTGAAGTATGCGCCGGTTCATCATCCAGACATTCTAGGCACAATGAACGTGCATGCGTTTAATCAACTATTCCATACATAACATGGTTAGACCGTTGGAGATATACTAGTCCGAGAGAGAGATCGTACGTGACGTCATCGTTCCAGTATCTTCCGTATTTTTTGTTTTCAAAAAAACATGTATAAAGGAAGAGGATGAACGTCGATGACATCGGTACGAGCTATTGTGTTGGGGCCAGTTTACTTCCATGCTTAATACTAGAATTCTTTTTCATTTTTAACTTTTATGAGTAAAACCTCAAATTGTAATATTTAATTAAATGAAGACAATATTAGCGAAACTCTAAAGAAACTAAAAAGATATTGGCATCCCTGGTACTCGAACCCAGGACCTTCTGCTTTCATGGCAACAGCTCTACCAACTGAGCTAAGGTGTCTTTATCCAATTCGGTCACTTTTAACTATTAAAGATAGCAGCCAATAATATGTGCTGTGACGAATCAAATTTCGTCACAAATAAATTTGAATAAATAATTTAGTATTATGAAAGAGTCTCGCTCTGTGCAGCAAAGACAAAGAAAGTGATGACAGATGTGGGTGCAAGGACTAAAACGAAAGAAGAAAGAAGTGCGGGGTAGAGCAACGGGTCCTATTAATTCATAGGGCACGCCGCGACAAACACTCAAGATCTAGACAGGGAAGAGAGGGGACACGAGTGGAAGTGCAACACCAAGTACGGGTTCCCCGCCCAGCGACGTGGTGCTGGGCGGTGGATGAAGAAGTTATAGTTGTGTTGAAGAATGTGATTCGCAAGATGTGTATTTCCCCGCCCAGTGACCTAGAGCGGTGACCAGGCGCGAACAGTGGCCAACGTACGAAGACGATGGAGCAGGCCGGAGGAGACTCGACTCGGCTAGGAGGGCCTGAGCTGCTTAACTGCAGGAGCTGCCATCGAGGACCTCGGCCTTACCAAGGCACCCGCAGAGAACCCAGTGACACGAAGGTAGTTTCAGTGAACAATTAACTTTGACGTGTGAACAGTGGAGAAGCAACCCCGAACCATGTGACAACTAATTAAGATTTAGATATAAGTATAAATAAGATCATGTATTAAGACCTAGCCAAACCTAATTAAAATACTAACATATAAAATCTCTATAATTAAATTCATCCCCCCTTTTTCCCAACCCAAGCGACCCGAGTCGGTGAGAAAACGGAGAGAAGCAGATTGGAGGAAGTACAAAGGTAGGTATAAAAACTGCACTTATTTAACCTTACATCAATGATTATCCTCAGCTAGCTTCCAGTAACAAGGTGATACGTTACAGTGCGTCGATATAATGAAGATAATGTTAGTAGTTCTTAGTCGAAGTATGATACAGTCAAAAGTGACCGAATTGGATATAGACATCTTAGCACAGTTGGTAGAGCTGTTGCCATGAAAGCAAAAGGTCCTGGCTTCGAGTCCCAGAGGTGCCAAAATATTTTTCTGATTTATATATCTGCCAATATATCTCCCGATTTTCGAATGAGTTTTGCTAATATTGTCTTCATATAAATAAATATTAAATTTAAATATTTAAGGTTTCCACGACAAAAAACCTATAACTGTAATCTTTTAAATTCTGGAAAAAGAACCAAAATGTCTATATTTGGTGCGTTCCAATATTTTACCTAAAATTGTAGTGTATAAATTGGCATGTATTTATTTCGTATGAAATAGAACAAAAGCCTCCAAGAACTCATACATTTTCCGAACAACCACTAAATATTCAATTTTGTATTAGAAAAACTCTCTTTTTATAACTTTTGACGGTTGTTCCCATCGATGTAATATATAACATTGATGAAGAAGATAAAAATAATAATAATCTGAACGAAAATATGAAAGAGAACAAGACACAGAAAAATATAATAATATAATGATCGCAACTGGGACTCTAACCCAGAACATATCGTCTAACCGGGACGTGCGCGTTTAGCAATTCTGCCATTGCTACCTTATGGAAAAAAATAGTACGATGATATTGTTAATTCTAAAATTTGAAATATGAGATTGACAAATATGACGGTTTGACAGAGAAGGTGGCAATGGCGGAATTCGTAAACGCGCTCGACCCGGTTAGACGAGAGGTTCTGGGTTCGAGTCCCAGTTGCAATCATTATCTTTTTTCTATGTCTTGTTCTCTTTCACATTTTCGTTTAGATTATTATTATTATCTTCTTCTTCAATGATAGCCAGTAAATAATTTGCAGATAAATCATTCACGGTGTTTCTTGCGTTAGCAGACTACAAGTGTGTATTTTTGAGTGCTAAGCTTTAAGAAATCAATTTTCTGCTTGCAACGTTTTTACCGTCATTATCTGTAGAACCATAAATTTTACAACTATTCATAGAATGAACACAAGAAATGCGAAGTGGCCGTGTGTTTCTTGTTACATAATTTTTTTTTCTCAAATTTCAGAAGCAGATCATCATCATAGCGCAATTTTCGTTTCGGTCAAATGAGATGCGATATACGATGTCAGGTAAGTGTAAGAGAGACAGATTGCATGATAATGGGTTAAAATGTTGCCTTGTTCTACCGGTATTACAATGGAAGATGCTCCGAGGAACTAGCATCATTGATCCCTTCGGCACCGGTGCATAGTCGGGAAACACGCCAAACGCGTGCCCAACATTTGTACACAGTTGACATATGTCACATGAGAACGGGTCGTTTCTTCGACTCGTTCTTGTGTTCAACAGCTCAGCTGTGGAATGATTTGCCGGCCTCTGTGTTTCCTCCTTCCTACAACATGGGTCTCTTCAAGACCAATGTTCATTCCTTCCTCTCCTCAAAAAGACCCTCCACACAGCATCCCAGATGACATAGACCCTGAGGGAAATTATTTTCCTCAGGGCCTCCTGTGTGGAGTTAATGTAAAAAAAAAAAAAAAATCTATATTGTATTTTTGAATAGACATATTCGGTGTGTTCATAAATCAGAAAATTTCCGATGTTTGTTCATTTTTAAACAATAAAAAAAAAATCGAATTATTTTGTACTAGCGGACCCAGACACGCGTCGCTGTGGCTAACGAAACACAACTGTTAATTTGCATCCACACCGCCCGCTTGCCAGCCCGCTCGTCCTTGACATACAGACATTCTCTTTTAAATATTATATTTCAACCAATTTACACAAAAACTTGACAAATTACATACCTAAACCTTCCTCATGAATCTCTATCTATTGGTTAAAACCGCGTGAAAATCAGCTCAGTATTTTTTGAGTTTATCGCGAACAAACAGACAGACAGACAGACAAGGCGGAGGACTTTAATTTAAAATTTGTAGAGACGTTCTCGACCACTTAACGACTCGCGATTCACGACTCACAACAGACCAACTTATAGTTGTCTTGAAATGTATTTACGTAAAATTGCCTTAGTACGCAATCTCACTCAATTTATCTTAAATGGTATTAAATAGTTGTTTAATGTACTTACAATAGTTAAGTAATCTACATCTAACGCTTTACCTCTGAAATCCACAAAAATCTATTTATTTCTCATTAACTCTATTCCATTACCTTTATTCGCGATATCTTCAAAATTTGGGAGAGTCAACTCGTCTCTAATGCCTGAGCTGACAGATAATCTACATTTAAAGCGGACGTCAACCGACGTTATAAAATGTAGCTAAGTAAGTACTTTTATTCGAGCTTTCTTGTACCTAAGTCTATTTGGGAATTTCAACATTTAAAAATACATTTAAATTTATTTCTTTCAAGTGTAAAAAACTGCTCCAAGAATGAAATACCTATTTAGCCATTATTCCAAATCTTAATACATTTTTATTTATTTATTTATTGTTTGAAACATTTACAGAGTGTTAATAATAATTACATCAATGTTATTGCGTTGAAATGTGCACATATACATTAACACTCCAATTAAAAATGTTTACAGCATGCGTAATCAAGGTTCAATTGTTAGTAGGCGGAGATGGTAGTAGTGGATAAAACAGAAATAATATTAATCAGAATGAATATAAACAATTAAATATAAAACAAAGTAAGTGTACAGAGAAAGAGAAGACACAATAATAAAGCAATTATGTAACTGTGCTCCATAATATATCATGGAAGAAGATTGTTAATTTGTTTTTTAAAATATGCGAGACTGTTTGCGAAGATATCTATAAGATCACATTCAATAGTGTTGTACAGACGACACATTCGAGACAGTGGATTGAAGAATGCAATGTTGTTATTAAATATTTCAATATGGAATAGGTTTTGACTCCTTAAATTACGTCTATTAGAAACTTTAATATGAATATTGCTTAGACAATGAGTGGTTAAAAGCTTATCATGAGTAATTTTATATAAACATATCAAGTCAGCAAATTGTCTTCTTTTTTCCAATGTTGTAAAATTAAAGTGTAGGAGACGTTCATCATAAGAGTAAGGCATTCAATCCAACTTTAAATGATAACAGCCTTAGGAATTTTTTTTGCACAGATTCAATAGTTTTAGAATATTTTAAATAATGTGGGTTCCAGATAACACTCCCATATTCCAATTTGCTTCTGACCAACGAGCTGTATAAAGTTATAATGGATTGGGGGTTTTTAAATGGTTTAGATATTCTATTAATGAATCCTAACATTTTCAATGATTTACTCACGATATCAGTGATGTGTACATCAAACATAAACTTTGAATCAAGAGTTATTCCTAGATCTGTTATAGTGGTGACTGCATTTAATTGATCTGTTATAGTGGTGACTGCATTAAGCTCACATATATTTATGTACAATGAATTATTTAAGTACTAACTTATGTATAACTAATAACTAATAGCATTTATGTACACTCCCCTTCCATACACAAGCAAGTGCTTTTAATGGAAGGGTATTAAAAAAAAAAACCTGAGATGTAAAAATAAAATAAAAATAAAAATAAAAAAAATTATTATCAGCTATAAACACACAGGAAAATTAAAGCAAAAAAAATAATGAAGAAAATTATTTTCCTCATACATTTTGTATGGAATGAATTCTCATCTTTTGAAAGAGATGCAGCAATATTGTGATAAGTATAATTGTGATAAGTATAGTGAGTGAATTCCAAAAATTCAATAACGTCAAAAGCCAATGCGCTGATTGTTTTGCTTTTGTTCTTAAACGTATAATGCTGTCCCTCTTTCTTATACACTTCAACAGTCGAAAATGAGACAAACAGTGAACGTATGTCTGCACGCTCCAAAGGAAAAATACAATAATTATAATAAATCTCCCTCACACGTATAAAGAAAATGAAACGCCATTCACATAAGTAAGTGGAAAAGTAAGAAAATCACAAAAAATATAAATCCGTACACAACGCCATCTCTGATACTGACAGAATGTTAGACAGTTGCACATCGATAATTGCTTCATTCTGTAATTTTTAACTTAATAAAAAAACTGAATTAAATTCAGCTAATAAGTTAAAACAACAATTATTGATTCTGAGGCAAAGAGGCTTCCTCGACCATTCTATCAATATCCGGCCTGCCATGCAGCTGGTAGGCAGACGCATCCGCTGCCAAGACCCGGACAAACCTCACCCCGAGATCAGGGGCACCCCTGATAAGCTGCCATGCTGCCATAGGTAGGCAGAGGTGTTGTTTATCTAATAAATAGTTATCGGGGCGGCGGTACCCATACCTACCTCTCAAATTGAGTAAAAATCAAACATCGCCAATAACAAAATCATTATACGCATTAATCAGTTCATCTGGTATTTATATCCTTGCTCTTTCAATAGGGGCGGAAATCTATTCAGCAATAATTCATCCATTGGTATCTGGAATGCAGTTTATATATTTTATTTGAATAGTATCAAGCATTGTTGGGCCAAACATTGTTTGCACATTCAATTCACGCTCTCCCATTGTTGTGTCAATAGTGTTGTCAGCCAAAACTGTACTGGCTCTTGATGTTTGCATTGGTGTACCTATAAGCTAAGCCTGCCTTTAGACACATACATATGTAATAATGTTTCCAGTGAGTTGCTTACGTAATTGACTTCTGACCAAATTACTAGTATAATCGACAGCGTAAGTCACTTACCATAATTTTGAGCAGGGTAAAGGAGTCGTTCTCACGTAAGTTTTTTGACAGGTCTAATCCCGTCCATGCGAACTTACGGCTTTCTCTAAGCTTACGAAATCAGTTTATTAAATTAAGACTCTTAACGTAAGGGATAGTCCGAAAATGCACCGACGCGAATGTCAAAAATTAAAAGATTGGTATTTTCGTAGGATTTTTTTCCCACTAAAACTAGTATTTTTAATACTTGAAATAAAATATGATTAGCGTAAGAGAATATGTGCGTTATTATCTCCCAAAAATAATATAAAAATTAACACTAGGTAAAACTCGAATAAGCACCTAGGTACCCACGGAAACGAATGTAAACGGATTTTTTATAGGCACCACTTATTTTTCAGATGGAAAAAAGATTTCTGAATATGAACATTCTTCTTTTTAATTGAGGTCTTGCCCGGAATAAAGTTGTATCCAACAAAACTATCAATTGTATGAACAAAAGTTGTATAAACAAAACAATGTTGAGTTATTGATAGAATAATGTTGTGCATAATAATACGCATCTTTTAAGGTAGGGATTATGGCAATGAAATTTTTTTTAGGCCTGTGGCAACCTTTTAAAGTTTTTGTGGAAGAATGTTGTATAATGTCATTTATTGAAGTCACGGCGCATGGTGATAGATGGAGAAAACGAACGTCTTATGGCTTCAACTAGATAGTCTTCAAAGCCAAGAAGCTGAAGAACTAAGGAAAGCAGATTTTTTCCTTAAAAAATATTATTAAACCTTCTTTTTAGCTGTTGAAACAGTTTTGTGGAATAATGTTGTATGTTGATCTCAAGACATTTTCTAGAACGTTAATGGTTTCATTTATTCATAAAGTAGTTTTTTTTTGCTTTTTAAGCTCATATACATCAATGACATGGGTACATTTATGTAATTTCGTCGGAGTCCATCGAAGTCAGTACGGATCTCTCTTTGTAGATTGCCACGACCGCGTGGAGCGGGCAGGTGTCTTCCACCAACTGGCGACTTTCCACGTATATTCGGACATCGTCATTGTCGTTGTGCGCTTTGATAGTAGTGGACACCCAGCGGGTGCTGCGATATCGCATATTGTCGAAATGACCCCTCTCATCTAGTCGCAGGAGAATTTCCCTGCCTTGCCATAATAGCGAAATGGTGTGGTACATCCCAAACTTGAACGCAAATTCATAACGCCAGAGTTTATTCAAAACACCAGAACTTAGCAATATATATAGGCTATATTATTCGCAAATAATGAAGCTTTCTATTAGTGAAAAAATTTTTAAAGTCCATTCAGTATTTTTTGCGTGAAAGAGTAACAAACATACAAACTTTCGACTTTAAAATATTAATAGGATATACACAAAATCCTATCTCGACTACGGGATATCAATGTTTCACGTTTTTACTTCACAACTTTTAATACATCCTCCAATTGGTGAAGCCTTTTCACATTGCATGCGATCTATTTGACCATTATTTATTATACTACATATCGTATAAAATGCCGCTTTCATTATCAGAAATGAACGAAGACAATTCAAACATCTAAAATTTCATGAAAACTCTAGAACATTTATCATCCGTTAAAAAAATTACTACTATAGAACAATGAATATAAACCTGAAATAATTAACCGCTTAGTTAATAAGAAACAAGCAAATTTTTTAACAAAAAAGTACATTTACAGTGGTAATAATATGAGCAAACCTGGTAACTACCCAATTTATAAAAAACTCCTTTTTACAGGCGATTTATCCTTAAAAATATCCCGTTTATTACCAGATCCTATTTCTCCAGCTTTCTATACTAATTCTAAAATAAAAAAATAAAAAAAATAATAAGGATGTTTCTAATAAATTTGAAAAAAACGGGATATATACTTTAGAATGTAACGATTGTGACGCACAGTATGTAGGTATGACAACTAGAAATTTCAAAACTAGAATCAGGGAACATGAACTTTGTTTACGAAATAATAATTACTTCGAATTTGCGAATCATTTAATAGAGTCAGGCCATAGCTTCAATAAAGAAAAAACAAAATTTAAACATTGCAATATAAATTCATACTTTAATCTTTGCGCTTTAGAAACGCTCGAAATAAACAAAAAAATTAAATCTAAAATTAATTTAGTGAATTAAAAAATAGCGCCTTGCAAATCTCCTTTACTAACCATGTTTCCGTATAATATTGACTCCTCCCACCGCTTTCCCCCTCCCCCCAAAATCATCCCTCCCACTACTCCCACCTAATTAATCTTTGATACTTGCATTTAATTTTTAAGTTAGTTTTAATTCTGCTCGTGAATGATACGGTTGTATCGAAACCGGTCGCGGAAAAATTAAATTTAAGTAACAAATGTACATTTAATAAAACTCTTCAAAAAACAAAATACTACTATAGATTTTGGAACTGTCAGCAAACACTAACCTTCCTGGCGGAGATTTTCCTTTTGAAAGGTTAAAACTAGCTTTCGAGTTTTAAATTGGTCAGGCGGATGTATTCAGCGACTTGCTACCTCGCTTTTGCGATTTTATGCCCGTCAATAGATCATCCAGTATAATACAAATTTATATACTAGATAATAATAATAATAATAATAATTGGATAATTTATAAAGCGCCGTTTTTGTGAAAAATCACCTCAAGGGCGCTGTACAATTTATTAGGAATGCTTAATTTCTAACTGATTTTACTATTTACAAATGGATACAGAAATATACTTACCTGGCAGGTCACTTCCGATAAACACACTTTAATTATAAGTTTATGCTTGGAGAAGATACGGCTTTGCACGCGGAGGACATTACAGTTAACACACTGGACATTGCGTGATTTTACATTATTTGCTACCCTCATCGCTGTTAGTACCTATTACATTTGTGAATAGAAAAAGTAGAGGTATTTATTTTAAAATACTGGAGAATTTAGGACTATTGGAGATTAGTGGCAAAAGTATAGTTGATATTTATTTTAAAATACTGAGGAATTTCGGAATCTTTAGGGCTGGAGAATGTTCATGAAATGACCTTCACAAACGCTTACATTTTTATTTTTTATTTTATTTTTATTTTTATTTTATTTATTTTTTTTATTTTTTTTATTTTTTTATTTTTATTTTTATTTTTATTTATTTTTTTTTTTTTTTTTTTATTTTTTTTTTTTTTTTATTTTTATTTTTATTTTTATTTTTTTTTATTTTTTTTTTTTTCTATGTTTTTACAGGTTAGTTATTTACGGTGTCGCGGGCATTGAAAGTGAAGGTGAAAGATTTTGAGTTTATGGATACGACTGTCTGAAAAGGTGAGTTTTAAGTCTAGCTCTAAATTCCGCCGCGTCTGTGATCATTCTTAAGTCATGTGGCAGTCCGTTCCAGGCTTTAGGTCCTGACACTCCGAAAGCGCGCTCACCGAACTTAGTATCTGGTGTGCGCTTTGGTTCCTTTAACCTTCCGATAGCTGATGACGCTGCTGACCTCAGGGTTGACTGTCGATGATTGGAAATTTCTGGAATACACAATTCCGATAAGTAAGCCGGAGCCATTCCATTAAGGGACTTAAATACCATCCAGCAGAGCTTAAACTGGATCCTTTCAGGACATTTTAGCCAGTGTAGATTTTTGAGATGCTCTGAAATATGGGAATATTTTGATACGCCGGTGATAAGTCTTGCCGCAGCGTTGAAAACGGATTGTAATTTGTTAATTTGATATTTTGGAAGACTTGCATATATTCCGTTGCAATAATCTAAACGTGAAACCACATACGAATTGACTAGTAATTTAGTCGCCTCTGTTGGCAAGTTTCTCCTTACTGCTTTAATTTGTCTTAATTGAAAAAATCCCGTGCTTACGGTTCTGTTCACTTGGGTTTTAAGGGAAAAATCAGCGTCCAGATTGACACCCAGTAGTTTTATACAAGTCTTTGGAGTGATGTCGCTTCCTGAAATGGTTATTGGGGAGTTATCAATGTTATGCTGACGTCTGCTTGTGGCGGTCCAAAGAAACTCAGTCTTTGACGGATTTAGTTTTAATCTATTTGAGGTCATCCAGCGGGTAATTGCTTCTAGACACTCAATTATGCGAGTTTTTAGACTGTCTACTTCCTCTGGTAAGCAGTAAAAGTAAACTTGTTGGTCATCAGCGTAGCAGTGAGATAGAAGGCCAAATGATTCGATTATTTTAGCGACATCATTTGTGAAGAGGATGAAAAGAAGTGGGCCCAGAACAGACCCCTGGGGTACTCCAGATGAAAGGGTTGCATATTTTGATTGGTTTTTCCCTACCTTTACGGCTTGTATACGGTTACCCAAGTACGATGTCAGCCAGCTTTTAACGCCGCCATTTAAACCAAAGGATTCTTCTAATCGTTTAATAAGAAAATCATGGTCGATCGTATCAAAAGCGGCACTCATGTCCAAGACTGAAAGGAGTGCCAGTTTTCCCGACTCGATAGCAAGAGTTATGTCTGACAAAACACGTAGTAATCCAGTTTCCGTTGAGTGAAACCTTCTATATGCAGATTGGTATTTAGTCAGCAATTCATTTGAGTTTAAGTGATATATTATCTGGGAAGCAGTAATTTTTTCTAGGATTTTGGAAATTAATGGAAGATTTGAAACGGGTCGGTAGTTTGAGAGATCTTCAGCGTCCAATTGCGGTTTTTTTATAAGTGGAGTTACAACAGCTGATTTAAGGGGTTTTGGGAAATCACCCATGCTGAGTGACTTATTGAAAAGATGAACTAGAAAGGGAGATATTTCCTTGCAACACTTCTTCAGTAACCACGTTGGAATAGGATCGAGTGAACACTGCTTGTTCGGTGAAGTAAGTATTAATTTCCTTACTTCCTCGATGGTTGTAGGTTTGAAGGCAGAAAAGTTTCCGCTATTGCTTTTAGTAAAATATGGTGGTGGGGCGGAGGCTGTTAGGTCACGTATTGACTTAATTTTGTCAAGAAAAAATTTGGAGAAGGTTTCCGGAGCTATTTCGGTTGTATTTTGCGCACGTACATCGGCAACGACCGTCTTAATAGAGTTCCACAGACTTCGTGGATTTTGACGCTCTGAATCGATCCTACTTGTCCAATATTCAGATCTTTTCGAGCGAATTAATAGTGCGTACTCTTTTTGAGCCCGTGTCCAATCGTCCCGTGAAGTAACGCCTGAGTGTCTGTAGGACCTCTCCAATTTACGCATTGATCTCTTCTGGCTCCGACATTCTTCGTCAAACCAGTCATCAGAACTTCGCAGTCGCCGAGTTTTTGTTGAAGTTGGAGCATATTTATTTAGAAGGGTTGAAAGAAAAGTGTTGTGATGGCGCCTTTAAATGAAGTAACGAAGTATAAGAATTATAATTCGAAAGCTGATTTTTTTAAATAAATACTTAATGAGTTATACGTTTGATTTCAACTGTTTTGTTATTTACACAATACATTTCTTAAATTTATATGTTTTTAAGATCTAATGGGTAAATGAAATTAAAAAAAATCCAATTCCACTAATTAATTAAACCCAATAAGCCACAAAGAAAATTATACGGGAAGTCCCTGTAAGAACTAGCTAACGAAAATTCCAACGATCTTAACACTATGTTAATTATACAACTCAATTCTACAATACTCCTCTACATTTATTAATACAAATCATAACTAATACGCATATTAGAAAGACCAGATCTCAGGGTCAAAAACATATCCAAACTAACTACGAATACATTTGAACAAAAAGATGTACTATGGCAATAAACTCTTCACGTATACACTCATTTAAATAAATATCGCATCAATATTACAAGTTATAAATCTCAACTAAAAAGCTGAATTCAAAACAAAGCCATAGAAATATAACCATATATATATATAGAGTACATACACTGAAACAAAAAACGGATTGAAACCGATACCACTCATCTGCGCTAAAAAACTATACACAACATATTTATAACTAGCTGGGGTACCCGGTTTCGCTCAGAGAGCCAATATGAGATTGAACTGATGTTCGAACCCTTGACGGATCTTTGCTTTATATACCCCTACCAATGGGTAGCCCCACCCACACAAGAAGGCTTCGAATGGTCCACAATGTTCCACTACATTCGAGAGTGTTCTGGAATGTTCTACAATGATCTGGCATGTTCCGGGATGTTCCCGAACGTACAAGAGTGTTCCAAACATTTTACGACATTCTAAAATGTTCCGGGATGTTCTGAAATGTTGTGGAATGCTCGCGAATACGCTCAAAGGTTCTGGAGTGTTCTAGACATTTCTAGACAGCGAAACTTCCAGCCCTTATACCTTTAATAGCACACCCTTCCGATAAAAAACGGGAACCTTCTTCATGGACGGGGGTTACCAAACCAGTAACTCCCTTGATCGAACCGGGACTCGTTTCTAAGTTTTAGCGGCATGCACATTGTACACTTTCTTTTATAATAGGAATATATTGATTACTTTGTAATGTAATTCGTTTAATCAAATCCTCAGCACGGGAGGTCCCAGTGAGGATATCATTACCTCTATTTGTTACGAAAAACGAAGGTAATAAAATATTTATCGTATGATGTGTGATTTATGTGCGTGCGGACATCGAAGACCTTGTATGTGTTTTGAAAGACCACTGCACAAGTAAAAAGAATGCACATAAAGAGCATCATGTCAATAATATAATACGCACCCTCACACACACACACACACCCTCTTACACACCACACACACAACACACACACACCTCCGCCCTACATACATCACCCGGTAATTACTTAATACGCATACCATAAATAATAAGACACTACAATGAAACACATAATAGGTATCAACCATGTAATATACTTAATAACATCTAATGTACTGTTTGTTTCTGTTAATAAATAAAATAAAATAAAATAAAGGAATAGGAGAAAAAGGACTGGCACTTCTCTTCTATCTCGGCTGGGTTTATTCATGCACTTGTATGACTATTAGGTATGTTATATATATATATATATATGTTATTATATATGTTATTGTTATGCGGTATTTTACTTGCAGTATGCGGGATTAAGTTTGTGGATGCGGTATGCGGAATATTAGAGATGTTCATGCCGAATTTCGATTAAAGACTGATTGTGGGTAAGGTTAAATGACAGGTGTATAGGGATGGGTAGGAAAGGAACATGTGTCAATACAAGCTACAAGCACAGGGTCTATGAAGTATGTAGATGTATGTGGGTAAGTGTAGCTAGTATTGTGTAAACGCTCAACCATTTATTATTATTCATAAAAAAGGAATATTTTCAAACGCTTCTACTTAAATTGTCTGACGTGGTGTTACTATTTCATCAAAAAAACAACGGAGACGGTGTAAAGTTATTTTTGATTTCGATTTATCCAATCTTGTGTATTTTCTGTCAATGATATGAGCAATGCATTTTTTTTATCTTGCTTCATAACGTGTATTCAATTGCACAAAAGCGTGCCAATTCAATCGGAAAAAAATGTCAAATACATTCATGTTTCATATTACTGACAGTGGGAAAATGGCATTGCAAGAAAATTGTGTGCACGAGCGGTTATAAAATTAAACCAGTTTTCGTAGAACTAGCCATTGGATGACCGGGACCACTAGAACGTGTGCAATTAAAAGTAAAACCAACGCAGAGCGGTGAAAAATGGGATATTATAATTGTAGCATTTGTGAAGCTGCAAAAATTATTGGTTTTCAAGAGAAGAAATTTACCTCCCAAAATGTCAGAAATCTTAAAATGTACGACATTGTATCCAATGACATTACAAAACTACAAGTGTATGGAACGTGTCAAGGAAATAGGTGTGTAACGAATGATTGCACATAAGCTAATGAGACAACTAAAAACATCGACATTTAAATTTACGTCCCCACACAGTACCATGCCGCCAACGCACACAATCACACAATACCATGCCGCCAGCGCCTTCACTAAAGAATAGGAGAGCTGCTTTGTCAATCTTCCAAACGATGTCTACAACACTATTACGTTCTTCAATTAACTTATCAATTGTAAACATAGACGCAATTGATAATGAATACGTGCAGCATCAAAATTGGACTCCTAAACACATCTAAACAACCAAGCGAAGCAATAAACACAACCAAGGAAATGTTCCGCTATTTACATGTCCCCCACCACGCGACTTGCCGAGCTCTAATTGGTCAACGCTGAATAAAGGAAATCTCCGAGTCGTAAATAATTACGTAACCAAATTCACCTTCTCGAAAACGATGAACTAAATTACGAGAAAATGGTCACATTTACGACCAATACATAAATATCAGCGCCAAAAAATAAGTATGTGCTAAAATAATAACCTAAAAACTGAAACCTATCTGTGTTTTCCGCACTTTGAAAAAATGTTATTCCAAAATATTGTGATTTGGTTCTAATATGTAAACATTGTACATTTTCTTATAAATATAATAAAAATAATGGGAGACGATGGTTTGGACGGACTGATCCGACTTGGTGAGAACTATTGCGTACAATTGTGCAACATCTGATCGCCGAATATAGTGACCAGGAAAACTGCCTAACTTACACACCCTGCAAAAAAACAGGGAGTTTTCTTAGAACAAAAGTTCAACACGGGTCGGTCCTATAAATAGGGCCCTTTCTCCCGCCACAAGTCAGTTAAAAATCTACCACCAACGAAGTAACAGTCTTCTACAACCAAAGTCTTCCAGTTCAAACCTATTTTCAAGTGTTTTAATCCAGTACTCAAATCAGTTTTTTGCCATTATACCTAGAAGCATTTGTCAAAGTAGAAAAATTCATTTAAAAGACCACTGGCGTACCAAACTCCATTGTCGTGTCATTGTGGCCAGCTCCCTATTATATTTAGTTTATGTACAAACGTCTAGTACAAATGGTCCTTCGAGCCGTGATCTACACATAACACGCCTTCAGTCTTACCCAGTGGAAATGCCGTCTCTTCGCAGTGGCCGTAAGACCCCGACATCTTCCGAGACATCGCTGTCTAAACCTGACGCCCCGGGAACAAGCCGAAACATGCCAGTGGCACCCCGTTGGACCCCGGGCCCACGCACCGTAGACACCGATGAGACACCATCCAGCGGACCCCGCCAGGTCCACGATCTATCTGGTGCGAGCCCCGCCAGGAACCATGACCTCATCACTCTTGACCAACCTACTCCAGAATATGTCGCCGATAGCCTCCACGAATCCAATAGTAAAAACAGTGAAACAACTTCTGAATCAACTGAAGACTCCCTGCGATAGCTGCGCCGAGAGATGCGCATTCGGGACAGACGTTACGCCAAGCAGACAGCCAATTTTCTCGCAGCCCTAAACGCTGCAACACGCCAAGCAGTCATCCAACCTGCCCAGGAGCCCGCACCAACCTGCCCGACCCTGCGAACCAACCTCGGTCAGGCAGTAATTCAAACCCAGGCACCAACCGGCCCGTCTACGAACGAGTTCGCAACGATATATGGCACTCGAGTACACACGTCAGACGGCCCGTCTACCGGAGAGTTTGCAACGAGATATGCAACAACTCAAGTGCACGCACCAACCGGCTCTTTTACTAATGAGTTCGCAACGAGATATGCCACTCAAGTACACAAGCCAGCCGAAGAGTTTGCAACTACTCAAGTGCATGCACCAACCGGCCCTTCTACTAATGAGTTTGCAACGAGATATGCCACTAAAGTTTAGCAAAAGATTTGCCTACCTTCTCCGGAGACCCCCTTGAGTGGCCCACCTAGAAGGCACAGTACGCTCGATCCACACACCAACCCCTGCTACATAATCCCAAGTTCGTACGAAAAAGCGCCGTGGAAAATGTCAACTTGTGACGCCAGGGCTCCGGACAGAGAGTACTGTTAAAAATTGCGCCAGTCATATTAAGCGCTCCAAACAAAGAAGAAGTGTCAATGTTCGCTCTCCTGGTCAAAGGATCCACAGTAACACTTTTCGACACTGACACCGCAATACAAGTCGGAGCAAACGGCTCAGTTCACGGACTGCGAATCCACGGCGCCAAAGGAATGTGCACCTCCGACAATCTCTCCCAACGAGTGAGACTAGGAATACGAGGTGCAGGAAACAGTAATTCATTCCACATCTCTGCCAGTACAATAAGCAACCTCAACCTGCCGGAGCAACAGATCCAAGGAAGGTCTGTCGTCCCGAAGCTGCTAATAGGCCAAGACAACGCTCACCTGATCGTGTCAAGGGAAGTTCGTGAATGCAATGATACTACGCGAATAGCATCACGGACCGCACTAGGATGGGTCGCTCATGGGGGAGTCAACCCCAGAGATAATAACACGACCACCACTTTGGCACTACAACCGGAAACACCGCAGACATGCAGTTGAGGGAGCTAGTAAAAACCAACTTCGCTATCGACACTAACTTTTGGAGTAACATCAGCAACCAGAGTCAATACAAGCGAAAAACAGGAAATTGCACTTGTGAATGCAATTATCAGTCCTCTTCCATCAAAATAAACCGAGAATTCGTCATGCCGTTTGACTCTGCTAGCCGATACCAAGCAACTTAAGTACTGACATCAGCGGGCCCGCCTCCCAACGAGTTCGCGACGAGATACGCCACTCTAAACCGAGGCAAATCAGCCAGCAGTGCCACTGCCAGAACTGTGGTGATCCTCAGCGGTGCAGCCAAGGTCAGCAAGCCCTGCCCAGCAGTGCCACTGCCAGAACTGTGGTGATCCTCAGCGGTGCAGCCAAGGTCAGCAAGCCCTGCCCAGCAGTGCCACTGCCAGAAATGTGGTGATCCTTAGCGGTGCAGCCAAGGTCAGCAAGCCCTGCCCAGCAGTGCCACTGCCAGAACTGCGGTGATCCTCAGCGGTGCAGCCAAGATCAGCAAGCCCTGCCCAGCAGTGCCACTGCCAGAACTGTGTTGATCCTCAGCGGTGCAGCCAAGGTCAGCAAGCCCTGCCCAGCAGTGCCACTGCCAGAACTGTGGTGATCTTCAGCGGTGCAGCCAAGGTCCGCAAGCCCTGCCCAGCAGTGCCACTGCCAGAAATGTGGTGATCCTCAGCGGTGCAGCCAAGGTCAGCAAGCCCTGCCCAGCAGTGCCACTGCCAGAACTGTGGTGATCCTCAGCGGTGAAGCCAAGGTCAGCAAGCCCTGCCCAGCAGTGCCACTGTCAGAACTGTGGTGATCCTCAGCGGTGCAGCCAAGGTCAACAAGCCCTGCCCAGCACTGTCACTGCCAGAACTGTGGTGATCTTCAGCGGTGCAGCCAAGGTCCGCAAGCCCTGCCCAGCAGTGCCACTGCCAGAACTGTGGTGATCCTCAGCGGTGCAGCCAAGGTCAGCAAGCCTTGCCCAGCAGTGCCACTGCCAGAACTGTGGTGATCCTCAATGGTGCAGCCAAGGTCAGCAAGCCCTGCCCAGCAGTGCCACTGCCAGAACTGCGGTGATCCTCAGCGGTGCAGCCAAGGTCAGCAAGCCCTGCCCAGCAGTGCCACTGCCAGAACTGTGTTGATCCTCAGCGGTGCAGCCAAGGTCAGCAAGCCCTGCCCAGCAGTGCCACTGCCAGAACTGTGGTGATCCTCAGCGGTGCAGCCAAGGTCAGCAAGCCCTGCCCAGCAGTGCCACTGCCAGAACTGTGGTGATCTTCAGCGGTGCAGCCAAGGTCAGCAAGCCCTGCCCAGCAGTGCCACTGCCAGAACTGTGGTGATCCTCAGCGGTGCAGCCAAGGTCAGCAAGCCCTGCCCAGCAGTGCCACTGCCAGAACTGTGGTGATCCTCAGCGGTGCAGCCAAGGTCAGCAAGCCCTGCCCAGCAGTGCCACTGCCAGAACTGTGTTGATCCTCAGCGGTGCAGCCAAGGTCAGCAAGACCTGCCCAGCAGTGCCACTGCCAGAACTGTGGTGATCCTCAACGGTGCAGCTAAGGTCAGCGAGCCCTGCACAGCAGTGCCACTGCCAGAATTGTGGTGATCCCCAGCGGGCAGCCAAGGTCAGCAAGCCCTGCCCCAGCAGTTCCACTGCCAGAACTGTGGTGATCCTCAGCGGTAGCCAAGGTCAGCAAGCTCTGCACAGCAGTGCCACTACCAGAACTGTGGTGATCCTCAGCGGTGCAGTGAAGGTCAGCAAGCACTGCCTCAAAAGTGCCACGGCCAGAACTGTGGTGTTCCTCAGCGGTGCAGCCAAGGCGAATCAGCCCTGCTCCAGCAGTGCACTAGCAGTGCTCCAACTCAAGTGCCGGTGCCAGGTGGCCCCCCTCCCAACGAGTTGCGACGAGATACGCAACTCAACCACTGGCACCAGCTGGACCGCCTGACTAGTTTACGACGAGATACGCAACTCAATAACAGACACCAGCTGCCCCGCCTCCCAACGAGTTGCGACGAGATACGCAACTCATCTCCTGACACCAGCTGGCCCGCCTCCCAACGAGTTTGCGACGAGATACGCAACTCAACCGCAGGCCAGCAACCCTAAATTTAAATCTAATTCCGTATTCTCATTCCAGCCCGACCTTGCAAGCCCTGTCTCAGCAGTGCCGATACGATAACTGTGGTGACCCTCAACGGTGCAGCCAAGGCGAGCCAGCTCCCACAGCAATGCCACTGCCAAAAAGTGGTGCTCCTCATCGGTGCAGCCAAGGCCAGCAAGCTCTGCCCCAGCAGTACCACTGCCAGAACAGTGATACTCCTCAGGAGCTCAGCCAAGCGAACCAGCTCTGCCACATCAGTGCCCCTGCCAGAACAGTGGTGCTCCTCATCGTCGCAGTCAAGGTGAGCTAGCCCTGCCCTATCAGTAGCCCCTGCCAGAACAGTGGTGCTCCTCATCAGTGCAGCCAATGTGAGCCAGCCCTGCCCCAGCAGCACCCCTGCCAGCAAATTAGTGCTCTCATCAGCGCAGTCAAGCAAGCCAGCTCTAACCCAACAGTACCCCTGCCAGAACAGTGATGCTCCTCGTCAGTGCAGCCAAGGCGAGTCAGCCCTGCCCTAGCAGTGCCCTGCTAGAACAGAGGTGTTCCTAATCACCACAGTCAAGGCGAGCAAGCAAGCAATGCTACTGACAGAAAAGTAGAGGCCCTGCACCACTGTCAAAACAATGGAACTCTCCAATATCTCCTCAGACGGGGGGAGCCCGTCGCTCTCATCGGACAAACTCACCAGCAGCTGATGGCCAAGTCTGAACTGCCCGGATTTTCAAACCAACATTGGGATATACGTACGACCGGCAGTCAAAATCACCACCATCCTACCAGCTCCACCAACACCTGACAAAATTACGGCCCCTGCGAAAACACCCAATTCAGTACTCAGACATTGGAAAAGAACACGTCCTATGAAGTAGCTAAGCACAGTCGAGACTGCACTAGGGGGAGTGTATGGAACGTGTCAAGGAAATAGGTGTGTAACGAATGATTGCACATAAGCTAATGAGACAACTAAAAACATCGACATTTAAATTTACGTCCCCACACAGTACCATGCCGCCAACGCACACAATCACACAATACCATGCCGCCAGCGCCTTCACTAAAGAATGGGAGAGCTGCTTTGTCAATCTTCCAAACGATGTCTACAACACTATTACGTTCTTCAATTAACTTATCAATTGTAAACATAGACGCAATTGATAATGAATACGTGCAGCATCAAAATTGGACTCCTAAACACATCTAAACAACCAAGCGAAGCAATAAACACAACCAAGGAAATGTTCCGCTATTTACATGTCCCCCACCACGCGACTTGCCGAGCTCTAATTGGTCAACGCTGAATAAAGGAAATCTCCGAGTCGTAAATAATTACGTAACCAAATTCACCTTCTCGAAAACGATGAACTAAATTACGAGAAAATGGTCACATTTACGACCAATACATAAATATCAGCGCCAAAAAATAAGTATGTGCTAAAATAATAACCTAAAAACTGAAACCTATCTGTGTTTTCCGCACTTTGAAAAAATGTTATTCCAAAATATTGTGATTTGGTTCTAATATGTAAACATTGTACATTTTCTTATAAATATAATAAAAATAATGGGAGACGATGGTTTGGACGGACTGATCCGACTTGGTGAGAACTATTGCGTACAATTGTGCAACATCTGATCGCCGAATATAGTGACCAGGAAAACTGCCTAACTTACACACCCTGCAAAAAAACAGGGAGTTTTCTTAGAACAAAAGTTCAACACGGGTCGGTCCTATAAATAGGGCCCTTTCTCCCGCCACAAATCAGTTAAAAATCTACCACCAACGAAGTAACAGTCTTCTACAACCAAAGTCTTCCAGTTCAAACCTATTTTCAAGTGTTTTAATCCAGTACTCAAATCAGTTTTTTGCCATTATACCTAGAAGCATTTGTCAAAGTAGAAAAATTCATTTAAAAGACCACTGGCGTACCAAACTCCATTGTCGTGTCATTGTGGCCAGCTCCCTATTATATTTAGTTTATGTACAAACGTCTAGTACAACAAGGTACGTTATATTCACACTAATTGTATAAAA
The DNA here is from genome assembly GCA_917880885.1 of Limnephilus marmoratus. Lineage (NCBI taxonomy): Eukaryota > Metazoa > Arthropoda > Insecta > Trichoptera > Limnephilidae > Limnephilus > Limnephilus marmoratus. The sequence continues at coordinate 16,397,683 of OU862921.1, read as the reverse complement.
AAAATATAGCACCGCTTACGCAAAGATTAACCTCAAAGAATATATTTATTAAGTACGCGAATCATCATTACACAGTATAAAATGAAGTCGCTCAAAATTTATGTGCACATAGATCTTTTAAACTATGCAACATATTTTCATGCGATTTTCACCAATAGATAGAGAGATTTAAGATGAAGGTTTATATGTATAATACATGCTTATTATAGTGGAGAAAAACCGAGAAATTCAAATATTCAATTCAGGCAGCGGGCAGCGCGCAGCTTGCAAGCGGTGGTGTGGAATTTATAAAGGTTGGGTAATGGCGTTGTGTTTCGTTAGCCGTAATTGTGAAATAACACAAAATAATCGAATAAAATTTATTTTTCGACGCCGGGATTCGATCCCACGACCTTCGGAATGCGAGTCAAGAGCCTTACCCCTAGACTCCTAGACCATGCCGACCGTCTAGAGTGAAGTAAAGGAAATGTGATATGTTTGGATACACCGGACACGTCCACAAAACCTCTACCTGGTCTCTTTGGTGTTCAAGATGTATTGGATTGTCAACATGTTTTGGGCGCTTAAGTTTTTTTTTAATAACTTCTTGTTCATGCAAATTTAATTTTGAAATCTAGGTCGAAATATCCAAATAAAATGAACCTTGAAAAACAGTTAATATCTAGTACAGGTGTGAGCTATTTATTGTAATTGTTTTTTTAATAATTATTCATTTATTGAAGCCATTTTAGGTGCATCGGCAGATGGGAGAATTCTACTCAAGTTAACTTCTAACAAAGGCAAAATAAAAATTGATGCCTAGGTCTGTAATTTGTGTTGAACATTGTTATCAATGATGTAATTAAAGATCACTGGGTTTCTCATTGGAGATAATCGATGTTATGAGTCTTCTTAGTAAAGGTATAATTAAAATAGAGGCCATACGTGAACCTGATTGAGACAACCCTGTAGTCGAGTGGTACATTCATATAAATATAAGTAAAGTTCTGCAAATCAAAACTGATAACAAAAAATAAAAATAAAAAATTCCATTTGGTTAGGAATTTTGGCCTAAAATCCAAGTTTAATATGAAAAAGGTCAAAACGTTGACTCTCATTCACGTATTGTTGATATTTCATTGTGTTTATTTTGACTGTTTTGTTTAAATGCTCTAAAAAACATTTACAAAGAACAGGCGTCGAGCGACATACGATGCAACGTTGTGAGTATTATTATTTAAGTGTTATATTATTCATCAGGCTCTTCTGTCCCGCATAATGTACGAAATGTGAGGCGTTGAAAGCTCGGTGCGGTGGTGGATTTGCACGTAGTCTTTCGGGGCATTCGCCTAAGGGCCCGAACTGGGCTGACTTGTTCGCAAAACTGTTGCACTTAAATATTTAGTTTTGATGTTGTTCGTTTCTGACTTACAAATAGAAAAATGCTTTTCTTCTTAATTAATATAATGTTTTATTATCATTATTTTTTATGATTATATCCTCCGGTAATGGGGATTTCATTTATATAAAACTAAAATTTAATTCATTATTTTTTTTGGGATGTCTTGTAGAGGGTATTCTTAACAACCTAATTCCTCAGGCATTTTCTGGCATCTGCCTGGCATTCATGATTCTGGACATCCTGCTAAGGCAACAAACTTTGCAAACCACTTGCGGTGACCTTTTTAAGTAGTTATTGCATACGAGTTCCAACTGTTCATGTCTGAAACCAGAGGGGCAATGGCATCCCGAATCAGGATAAGTTGTGATGATGAAGGTAGTAAAGAGAAGATGTGGATGACGGAGGTGGGAAAGGCGATACTGCGAGTATCTTCCACTCTGGAACGTGCCGTAAATATACTCAGCTCGAGTAGGCCATCCAGTGAGACCAGCAAAATACTATACATAATTTTAAATGAATACATTTTTAAATAACACAAATCAATCAAACATAATTTACTTGCGACAGATTCCATCAGTTCCGTCTTGTAAAATCGATGATCAGGTTTCAATAAAAGTGATGTCCCGGTAAGACAGAAGTCGTGGGTTCGATCCCCAATTGAGACCATTCCTCTTTTTGTTTTCTGTGTTTTGTTTATTAAGATCATTAGATCTCATGTCACGCCTACACCAACAGTCTAAACAACACTTCTATTTAAGGTACGTAACGCGTATGTACTTGGCATAATGTTATGTATCGGAATGTCGGACATGTAAAGCATAGAGAGCATGTCGGTCCGGGGATGATTTGCGGAAGCCCCCAGGGCACTGGGTTCGACCCTTTCATAATGCCAAAAACCCTACATATATTATGTACGTGTATTATAATTTGGCATATATATGTATTATGACACGAAATAAACCCAAACCGCAGAGATACGCGAATGCAATGGTATTCTAAAGGTAACAAAATGAAAAGCGATATTTTTATTAAGGTTATTTTATTTATGTTTTGTTTAGATTTATTAATATTATATCTTATTCTTCAATAATTAATTACTAATTAGTTGAGCACATTTTTAGAGCCTGCACTGTACCGTTTTACAGCAAATATTTCTTCTTATTCCCATTCATGTGCAGAGCACGGTTTTTAGTCGGCAGCTGCTAACTTGCTTTGCATAATGTATTTGCACTGCGTTCTCTCGCCAAGAATTTTCACAGGAATGTGTAATAATTCTGCCTTATTAAAGAATTTCTGACCATTAAAGGGATTGTTAGGCATGATTTTTAAGCTGCTTATTATGCATTTCTAAGCATGTAAAATTAAAATAAAATCTACCGTGAAAATTATGTTTTAATTGCGTTTCTTTGAATAAGAAAACTTTTTTAGCACCGTTGTAATTTGAAACTCGATGAAACGGAAACAAGTGACACTAAAAAGAGACACCCACATACATTATTATATTTTAGTTACGCAATAATTATTTTATTCACTTGGTTCCAATATTATACAATAAATCCACAGTCCCGCTCAAGTCCTCTTTAGTGTAGTTGTACAAAACGCCTGACGAACATCAGCGGCCATATTCAGGGGACCAAGGACGGAATCCTACGAAATTAAAAAAAAAAAGTATTTATTTTTATTTTTGTAAAATCAATTCAATTCATTTCATCTAATAGGTTTTCCTTTTTTAAAACGATTCCATTTTTCCGATTTCTATCATTTACTTTGGTTGGGTGTGCTTTTTAATACGTTAAATGAAGTGGGCTTTATTTAGGTACCGTTAATTTTGTATTCAACAACAAAAATCAGCAAAATTCTGGTTTATAAAATTGTTTTTTGTAAAATCTTTACAGGCCCAGAACCAGACAATAGGAAAGGGCCCTTTTCTCGTCTAACAAATAGATTTGTAGCGAGGTCGCTTCTTTCATTTCCGACAGTTTCATTAATCAAAGTTGTTGCCATTTTGTAGCCATTTAAACGAATCTGGGAAAATGTAATAAATTTTCTGGCCATCGCTCACAAATTGTAAAACGTTTTGGCGGACAGCAAATACGACATTATGTTAGGTACAATGTACAATGATATTTTCTAACTTAAAACCCGTCTGCTTGTTTAGGAATAAATACATCCCATAGCACGTAATTGCGTTATACTTTCATAAGACCAAAAACGTCCCGAGGGACCTTACATTTTAAAAGCTATATAATCTCTCTTCCTCACATGCAAACATATGTATTTTTCTTTTAACCAGAAAGAGAACGAAATAATGCTTCCTATTGTCTTTTAAAAATGAAAGCTACCTTGCATAGATATTGTACAATATCGATCCAAAGTGACGGTTTCAGAATTTGCGCGAGAAACTGAGGCTTCCGGCTTGTGAGGTGCGAATATATTGAACCAAGCAGACGGGTTAAACACTCTTTGGTCAAATTTCTTGTATGTCGCCTTGAGAGTTATTTTGGATACGGGTGATCAAATCTATTTATACAACTCGAACATTTTATTAAGTATTGTATTAAGAACATATTAAGTACTAAGAACATTTTATTAAGCTGGTTTCCGGCATGCGTTGCAATGCCATATTCAAAGAAATAAATTGTTTCTACATGCATGTCCTATCCCGTGATTCCCCGTTCCTGTCCCGCAATCTTTTTGTATAATATTCATGGTTTTATATTATAAGAACAATCAATCAAATCTGGTACCTAAAATAGGTACCTATTTCAAATATCTGTAATTTAAAAAATCCATCGACAATTCTTTCCTTACAAAAAAAACAGCTGCCTGCTAAATTCAATTTTATCAAACGCGCGAACTGTCAAACATGCGAAGTTAAAATAGTCGTTAAGTTTTCTGAAGTTATCCAATTTTCTGCGCAATTTTCTTATTTTTTCTTTCCGTAAAAACCTTCCACAATGTATTAGAAAACTTTAAAAAATATACGAATGAAATAGGTGAAGTCGTTCTGAAGTTATGGCGTGACCAAGGGAAACAGGGATTCATTTTCATATATATATATATGTAGATTGCTTTCTGAATTTTTAAGGTTTGGTATTTTTAGAGGTGGTTACATCACGACGAAGAATATTGAAGAAAAAATGTGATGAGTTGCGAAAAACTAATCTTTTTTATGTGAATACCTCGCAAGAGTCCCCTCTGCTCCTGAAGACTGAAGGTACGGGCGGAAGGGAAGGTGATGGGGCAGAGTAAAGAGGGAAAGTACCTGACTATTTAGATCAAGTCAGCAAACAGGGCTAAAGCCATTTAAAGTGACTTTTCAATTCTGAATGGTGATCTTACATCAGGACGACATTGAGAGTATCTTTCACTCTGGAAGGTGCCGCAAACATACTACATTATTTTTAACGAAAAAAATATTATTTTAATTTAAATAACACAAATTAATCACATAAAATTTATTTGCATTCGTCGGCATTTGATCCCGCGACCTTCGGATTACGAGTCGAGAGCCTTACCCCTCGACCACGGAGGCCGTCAAATCTAATCTAACCTAACCTTTTATTTAATCGTGTTCTGTTTTTATGCTGTTTTGTTTGCTTCGATTAACTTATACAATATCTAGATATTTTTATTTTTTATTTATTAATTAACACCCTTTTTCGGGGCTTTTACAAATGAATAGTAAGAAATATACAGTATTTATTTTAGGTATATAACTCAACTGCCTCATTAACAATATTTTATAATCAATAAATTATTTATTATTAAAGTTAAAATTTTTAAAGATGTTCACTGCTTTTTTTACATTAACTCCACGCAGGAGGCCCTGAGGAAAATAATTTCCCTCAGGGCCTATGTCATCTGTGTGGAGGGTCTTTTTGAGGAGAGGAAGGAGTGAACATTGTACTTGAAGAGACCCATGTGGTAGGAAGTAGGAAACACAGAGGCCGGTAAATCATTTCACAACCGAGCTGTTGAACACAAGAACGACTCGAAGAAACGACCCGTTCTCATGTGACAAATGTCAACCGTGTACAAATGGTGGGCACGCGTTTGGTGTTTCCCGACTATGCACCGGTGCCGAAGGGATCAATGATGCTAATTCCTCGGAGCATCTTCCATTGTAATACCGGTAGAACAAGGACAGCATTCCCACCCGACGCCTGTGCTCTAAAGATTGCAATCCGTTTGTTAAGATGGGAGAATTTATCAAACGGACCGCCCGTTTCTGCACAGAGTCGAGGGTATTTTTCAGGTATTTTGGAGCTCCAGACCAGGGGTGGCTTCCAAATTCAACCATGGGGCGCACTTGTGATTTGTACAGGGTTAGCAGTCGTGTACTATTAAAGTATCTGCGGGCCCTGTACAGTATTTTAGACGTATTCACTATTTTCCACAAAACAATATTAATTGATTTCGAAAGATTATTTTTTTTATTAAGTAATGCTATATTTTAAACTTTAAGAAAATATATTAATTTTTCGTACAATGAGGTTTTACCGTAGGTCGTTGGCAGATTTGTTAAATTTTCAAACAAAATTTTGTATTATATGTACAACACACAATTCAAATCATATAATCATGCAGTAAAATAAATTAATAATTAATTAAATGAAGACAATATTAGCGAAACTCAATCGAAATCTGGAGACAGAAAAATCAGAAAAGATATTGGCTCGGTAGAGCTGTTTCCATGTAAGAAAAGGGTTCTGGGTTCGAGTCCCAGCGGAGCCAATATCTTTTCTGATTTTTCTCTCTCCAGATTTCGATTGAGTTGCGCTAATATTGTCTTCATTTAATTAAATATTATAATTTGAGATTTTACTCATAAAGTTTAAAAAATTAATAATAAAAATTAATAATTTATCTGGAAAAGCTGTGTTTCAGAATTTTAATTTTAGTTTAAATAAAATCATTTAAAAAAACATCTGCACACGTGTGACGAAAACAAATCAGTTTGTTTATTTATTTACGATCTTAAAAACTAATATATTTAAGATTTTTCTACATTCTTATTTTAATAAGATATTATTGAAAAATATAAAACTTATGATCAAAAAATAATTACAAAAAGTACATCATTTTAATAGTTTTATCATCACGCCTTTTATCATTATATTTTTGAAAGTAGATATAAATTAAAGCAAATTTTGAAAGAAATAAAGTCGATATTAAGTTAGTAATTTAAAAAGCCAGTAAGGAGAATAATTAATCTTTCTTATTAGAACCGCCCAGTATTGATCGTAAGAACATCTTTCTTCGAAATATGAATTCTCGGCTGCTGGGTGGTTAATGGCCTTTAAGGAATGGTCAATGTTTTGAATAATTCTAAAAATTTTAAGGTCATCAGCAAAAAGTTAGATACATATGTAGATATGAGGAAATATTTTTATAAGGTCATTTATAAACAATTTATGGCCGTTTTTCAGAAATACTAAATTAAGGCCTGCAGTATTTTCAACTTAAAAAGTTATTTCCATCTGATGCTTTTGAAACATCATTTGGTATGTCGAAAAAGAATACAGACTCTGTATTAGTACTGTATTAAAATATAACTAGCCGTTGGAAACAATAGTTATATTGCTTCAACGTCCAACGCTGTTGAAAATAATTAGCGCCAACAGTTGAAATATAATACCTACATGCGAATATTATTCAACGCAGTCAACGATTCAACTGCCTAATAAATAAAAAGGGTTAAGAGTTTGTACTTCGTGAACAACATTACTCGATATGTTAAATGGTCTTTTGGAAATGTACGTAACTACTGCACTTTTTATTTTATTTTCCCATCTAATATGACCGATACGCAGCGCCAGGGGACAATCAAATTTATCAACGACAAGCAAAAAAATAACCTATTGATAATTGTCAATGTCGGTCAACAGCTAAGTTTTGTACCTATTGTTTTCAACGGTGTTGGAATGATATAATCAAAAGGGTCAAGAGATCACACTTCGTGAACGATATTGTACCCAATTACACAAGGTCTTTTGGTAATGAACGTACCTACTGCACGTTTTTATTTATTTTTATTTTCCCATCCAATATGGCCGATACGCAGCGCCAGGGAACAATCAAATTTATAAACGACAAGCAAAAAATAACCTATTGATAATTATCAACGCCGGTCGCCCTATTGTTTTCAACGGTGTTGGAATGATATAATCAAAAGGATCAAGAGATCACACTTCGTGAACGATATTATACCCAATTAGACATGGTCTTTTGGTAATGTACTTACCTACTGCACGATTTTTTTTTATTTTGTCGTCCAATACGGCCGATCCGTAGCGCCAAGCAACAAGCGAATTTATCAGTGACAAGCAAAATATATCGTCAACGTCTTTAATATTTCAATAGGGTAATATTTTAAACGCCTAAACCAACGCGCAACGTCTTCCAACAGTTTCAACTTTCAACGTTATTATAGGATTATTATTACGTGTGTGGGGCGTGGGGCATAGTGATAAGTGATAATAATAATACATCAATGATTCGGGGAACCACACGTTAAAAGGGATTACTTAATACGATTTTGATATATTTTTTGTTTGTTTTTTTGTTAGTATCGTGTCGATCTCCTAATTTATAGATGCGTCAACGTCGACGTTATTTTCAACAGATATTTTCAACAGTTGAAAATCGCCAACGATAACGATGTTGGCGTTGGATGGAATTATCGTCAACGCCCAGTACTACTCTGTATTATCAGATCTTCAATAAAAATAACGATTTCGAAAAAAAATATTGTTTAACCACCTACCTAGCACAAGAATCCACTTACTCCCTGCTAATCCTTATAGGTACTACTACATCACCCACCATTAAATGTTGCTTTTATTTTCCAAAATACACTCATCAAAGAATAAATTACATATTAATATAAAAAAAACATTCAGGATTAAATAACATGTGTTCACAATTATGTCCTCTGCGTGCGAACTCTATCTAAATTTCTTTATATGGACAATATGCAGTGTTAATTTCAAGCGACCTCCCAGGTAAATAAAATAAAATGTTTTTCCTGTTTTCATAAAATTTTAGGCAGCATCGCGTTCATTGGTCAAAATATTGTACACATATTTTCGTACCGGTGTGCAATTTTTAGCCATAAGTTGTTTTTAATTGTTTGTCTAGCTTATAGTTTTTTAGATTTTAATAATGTATTATAAGTTTGTACAGCATCCTTGAGGTGATTTTTCACAAAAACGGCGCTATATAAATCATCCAAGTATTATTATTATTATTAACCGGAGCTCATTGGGTGTGTTATAAGAGTACGGGGAGGAGAAATAGATGGAGTAAATGAAGCTGGGCAGTATTAAAAGAAGGGATTTATGAGGAAGATATGGAAAGGATATAGCTTAAACATATTGCGACCATGTGATTAGCTTTTATCGAACAAAAGGAACATGACATGAATAAATACATTTCTCGCAAACGAAACTGTAGTAAAATCATATAATAAAGGGGTTTCGATTCGTAAAATTCTAACGAATTCATGCACTCCTGACGTCGGTGTCGGTAGTGAAATAATTTCGATTGATATAAAAAAATTATCATCAGAACCCTGGTTTATTTGATTTTGTGAAGTTCTGGCAGAGTTTTTTTTTCTGCCACCGTTTAAAAAACATAATTTTGCATGTTTTAAAATATAAACAAATCCGAAAAAAACATCGTAAGTATGAGATTTTTGAAGTGTCATGCTTGCCCGTTAAAGCAAAGCCAATGGTCTTTAAAACTTTCATTTGATCAAGTTTTCTAATCAAAAATATCTAACTTTGCAATACTTCGCACTGCATCACGTTAATTTGAAACAACAGAGAATAACAAGACGAATTCTTAATAACATTCAAGAAAGATTTAAGGTGAGATAACATATTTTTCTTGTTGTCACCAGTAAAAACTAGCAGTTAGAAAACCATAAAATATTTGCGGTAAACAGAAGATGGTTGTAATTGAAAATACGTAAAAATATTTTAACAATTAATAAAAATTACATAACAATAGGGTAAATTTTTACATGGACCAACCTCCTCTTAACCCTTTTGCTTGTGGTTGGAAGAGCGTAATTGTGCGTTTTTTTACAGGAGGACAATAGTTAGGAAAATAATTCCTCTCGGGGCCTACGTCATCGTTGAGGATGATGTTGTTGAAGGAGAGGAAGTTCTGGGAAGGAAAAGGGTGTGAGGGTTGGGTAGGAATCTGAGGATTAATGCATCCACGAGTGACGGACGTATGAACCTGTCCCTTCCATTGCAGTGCAAGGTGAAGTTTCTAGAGAGTCCTGCTGGAGTGTTTAAAAGTTCCCCCCTAAAATTCCAGTAAGTGGGCAGACGCATTCGCAGCCATAATCCGGACAAACCTTACCCTACTAACCCGGGCCCCCCTGCTAAGTCACCAAAAGTCTCAAACCACTTGGGGTGATCAATGGCAGAGGTGATGATTTTCTAATAAATTGTTGCGGCGGTACCCAAACTCGACTCCCAAATTGTGATATAATAATTGTTTTAATGTCACAAAAATCATCTATTCGGAATCGAAAGTCAGATTTAAAACCACCGGCTGTTCTCCAATAACAATTTTCATGTTTGGAAATGACAGCCAATATCATTAAATATCCACAATAAATTATTCTGATATGTTAAAGAGAGTACCTACAAAGTAATTATTTTTACGGTCATTTGCACGCATAATAAATGCTAATTACACGACAGGTGGGCGTTTTAATATTTCAGCAGTTTACCTTTTTAGCAGTCAGACAGTGACAATGTGACCGTTTTGTAATAAACTCGCCGAAGCAATTTTTATTACAGTTGGGAGAATTTCCCTGGAAAATGTCGACACGTCTCATTTTAATATTGTATGCAATAGTGTTAGACTGAGAGCAACTAGGAATTTTATCATTTGCGAAAGCGAATGCGTATAAAATAACTATCTGTAAAGTAAAATTTGTAAACGTCTTTTAACCATTATTTATCAAATAAATTTTTTTTTTTTTTTTTAATGGTAGTATTATTATTTTTTTTTATTTATTATAAAGACAAAGTAATACAATATGACAGGAAAAATTATAAATATTTTACAGAAAACAGAAAAGTCCCAATAAACTACTTTTCAGTAGTTTGCCAATGGGTGCTTTTACTTTGAAGATATAAATAAACTTGTTAATTTGGTAGGCGGGTATGGGTACCGCCGCCCTGGGAACCATTTATTGGATGACCTACACCTCTGCCACAGGTCACCCCAAGTGGTTCGCTACGTTTGGTGACTTAGCAGGGGCGCCCGGGTTCTTGGGGTAAGGCTTGTCCGGGTCTTGATGGCGGGTGCGTCGGCCCACCTTCTGCGTGGCGGGCCGGATTGGGAGATGCTGGTTGAGGGAGACCCTTTACAACCGGTTACCGTTGTCCAGGCCGCTCGGTAGTACAGGGGCCCGACCCTCAGGCTCACGACTGAGGGTGGGCTGCCCCATCAACGAGTGCAAAAACCCCGCCGCTGTTGTTGTGCCGGTTCGTGACCGGAGGGGATCCAGCAGCAGCGTTTGGGGCGCATTGGGCGACCTCTCCAGCCGGACTCTGCCTGCCCATCGCCTTGCACCGCAGTGGGTGGGTTGGATTCATACGTCCGTCACTCCTGAAAACTGATCCCCAGCATCCTACCCACCCCTCATACCTTTTCCTTCCCAGACCTTCCTTTCTCCTCATAAAAACAAAACTCAACTCAAATCATGAACTTAACAAGAAATTTAAGCAACATATTTACAACGGCGGGAAGCAGGAGTCCCCGGTGCAGGCCAAAACTGTTGGTGAATTACACCAACATTCGCGGCCTGCACACCAATATAAACTCTGTCCATCACCACCTTTTTTCTGAACGTCCGAACCTTCTTTTCCTGTCTGAAACACAGATAGCCGAGCCTGTAGACGCCTCCTATCTGGACTACCCGGGCTTCACCCTCGCAGGCAAGTTCAGACCTAAAGGAGGTGTCTGTCTCTATAGTCGAGCTGACATCAACTGTGCGCGACTGTCAAATCTGGAAAACTCCAGATTCGACGTAATGTGGGTACGCGTCAATCTTGCCAGTACAGTAAGATTCTACGCGTGTTTATACCGCTCACCGAACCTTAGCGAATTAGACACGTCCGAGCTCTTCAAACATTTAAGCGATACTATTGATGACCTCTTGCCCCGCTACCCTACGGCAGAATTTGTGGTCCTGGGGGACTTCAATGTTCATAACGAACCTTGGTTGAAGTTCTAAGGATCAACAGACTTGGCTGGACGCCAAGCGGAATCATTTGCCCTTTGCTACGGATTGGAGCAAATGGTTCAGGAGCCTACAAGGGTTTCTGATGTCAAGACTCACCGTTCCAATCTGTTAGACCTATTTTTAACTACTGTGCCACACGGTTACAAGATTGAAGTTACAGCGCCTTTAGGATCGTCCGACCACTGCCTGGTGACGACATCAATCCTTGTAAACTTCAGACCACCAAACGAGAGGCTGAAGAGAAAAGTGTGGCACTATAGGTCAGCAGATTGGTTCGGTCTGCGGGCACATTTTAATGCTTTCCCGTGGTCAGCTGTCTGTTTTCGGACTTCGGATCCCTCAAGATGTGCCCAGGAAATTGGTGAAGTCATCACATCCGCGATGGATGGCTTCAACAAATCTACTGTTAAGGAAACTGGTGTAGGCTCGAAGCCGTGGTTCAGTCGACAATGCGCTGAAGCAGTGCGACGAAAAAACGCGGCTTACCGAGCCTAAAACACATCTAGAACATCCGAAGACAGAACAGCTTACAACAAAATGGCAAAGGAAACCAAGAGAATCATAAATAGGTCAAAATTCGAGCACGACCAGCAGATCAGCAGAAAGCTGGCTGCATGCCCGCTTGGAAGCAGGCAATTCTGGCCGCTTGCGGGCTCTATAGGTCGCAATTTCTGCAAATCCAGTCTGCCACCTCTTACCAGACCTGACGGCTCACTAGCAAACACCGCCACCGAAAAGGCTAACTTATTAGGTAAAATGTTTGCGGATAACTCAACCCTCGATGACCAAGGTGCTATCCCGACATCGGTTCCTCACTGCGGTTTTCGTATGAAAAAGCTGAGGATCCGGCATCGGGAAGTACTCCAAGTTTTACGAGGGCTTGATGTTAATAAAGCTAGTGGGCCTGACGGAATACCTGCCCAGAGGTGCGCTGCAGAAATAGCTCCAATTTTGACGAAGCTTTTTAAAATGTCCCTGAAGAGTGGCTCTGTGCCCTCTGGTTGGAAAAAAGCGGTTATCCATCCTATTCTAAAGAAGGGTGACCGCTCCAACCCGGCCAACTACCGCCCCATAGCGATCACTCAGTTCTGTCTAAGGTGATGGAACGTGTGATCAACGACAAACTGCTCGCATACCTCGAGAAGAACAAAATTATTAACGATCGTCAATACGGATTCCGGCGGAACCGCTCGTGTGGTGATCTTCTCGCGTATGTGACGCATGTTTGGGGACGATGCCTGGAACGTTTCGGTGAGACCCAAACGGTTGCACTGGACATCTCCAAGGCCTTTGACCGGGTTTGGCACCGAGGACTTGTCAACAAACTGCATTCTTACGGACTTCCCGCATCCTTGTGTACGTGGATTGCCGACTTCTTGAGGGAGAGGTCGATTCAGACGGTAGTCGATGGTTTCACCTCTTCCTCACATTCGATAAATGCTGGCGTCCCGCAGGGATCGGTTCAGTCTCCGACTTTGTTTTTGTTGCACATCAACGACCTTTTGTCATGTGCACCAATTAACTGTTACGCGGATGACAGTACAGTTCATGATAGCTTTTGTTTGACAAGCCCCCAAAGGGCTCACAAACTCCAACAGCTCGTAGGGCTTTAAAGCAAAGAATGGACGGTTACCTCGAGAGTGTTTTCTCTTGGGGTAAAAATAATCTCGTTGAATTTAATGTTTCAAAGACCCAATCTTGTCTGATTACGTCTAAAAGGGATCGAAATAAAAATCTAGTCTCTTTCAACGGAAGCAATCTTCCGAACAGGCCCTCCATCGAAATGCTTGGTGTAACCCTAAGTGACCAGCTCAGGTATGGGGGCTCCATCGAAGCCAGAGTAAAGTTAGCCTCACAGAAACTGAGCGTACTGTACAGGGCCCGCAGATACTTTAATAGTACACAACTGCTAACCCTGTACAAATCACAAGTGCGCCCCACGGTTGAATTTGGCAGCCACCTCTGGTCTGGAGTACCTGAAAAATACCCTCGACTCTGTGCAGAAACGGGCGGTCCGTTTGATAGATTCTCCCATCTTAACAGACGGATTGCAATCTTTAGAGCACAGGCGTCGGGTGGGAATGCTATCCTTGTTCTACCGGTATTACAATGGAAGATGCTCCGAGGAACTAGCATCATTGATCCCTTCGGCACCGGTGCTTAGAGAACGGGTCGTTTTTTCGACTCGTTCTTGTGTTCAACAGCTCGGCTGTGGAATGATTTGCCGGCCTCTGTGTTTCCTCCTTCCTACAACATGGGTCTCTTCAAGACCAATGTTCATTCCTTCCTCTCCTTAAAAAGACCCTCCACACAGCATCCTAGATGACATAGGCCCTGAGGGAAATTATTTTCCTCAGGGCCTCCTGCGTGGAGTTAACGTAAAAAAAAAAAAACTTATTTTACTTTATTTTGCAGTTAGAATTTTTGTGTTAGTGTCTAATACAATTTTTTTCTTTCGGCGAGCCAATTCTTCAACACAATATTTGTTTTACCATTTGTACATTTTTTAATTTCAGCAGATAACATATTTAATAAATTTGGTATCATGTAGTCCAGCGTTCTTTGCCAATATTTGTTTAGGTACAATAAGTGCTTAGGTACAATTAGTCCTTCATTTAGCGTACAACGGGTGTGTAGTCCAGTTTATGTATGTATGTAGGGCTATTCATATGCTAAGATATAATTTTATATCACAGAATTGCTCTTACTGAGAGAATTTTGAGATTCTGGTAAAAGTACGGAACATTATGTCTTTGTCCGTATAAACTTTTATGCGCTAATAATTTATTTAACTAATGATTTTTGAACCGATTGAACATAATTTACATTTGTGTTACAGGAGTCCCCAGGCTGTAATTCCATACCTTATAATAATTCGGCTAATGATTAATAAATTATTCGAAGTGTGCATATTGGAACATAGAATTTTAATTTATATAATCTGCTAACAATAGATCTGAGTCTTTTGAAGAATTGATATATTTATCTACTTGTTCAAATATTACAATACTATGGAAGCATTAGCTTGTGGCTGGAAGTGTAGTGTACACTGTTTCATTACAGATATTTTTATAATTTTTATAACTGTAATGTGTATATTTTATATAATTTTTATAAATTGCATAACTGGCGTCAACAATACTAAGGTTACACACGTGTACATTTGCTATGTTAAGTAAATTACGATGCATGAGTAGAAAACAATAAGTTGTAATTATTTTTTTGGACTTTATGAGTAAAACTTCAAATTGTAATATTTAATTAAATGAAGATAATCTTAGCGAAACTTAATCAAAAATCTGAAGGCAGAAAAATAAGAAAAAGATATTGGCACCTCTGGGACTCGAACCCAGGACCTTCGGCTTTCCGGGCCACTGCGTTAACCACCGCGCCAAGGTGTCGATTTATCTGATTCGGTCATTCTTAACTGTATCATACTTCGACTAAGAACCACCAACATTATCTTTATTTTGTTAACGCATATTTTATTGACTGCTAACTTTATGCATGATTACAAGATTCAAACCAGAACTAAATGCTATCCAGATAGTGTTTGGATAAATTTTGTATCCATTTTATTTTTAATATGCCACATCTATTGACTTTTCTGCAAGTCCAGGATGGATATATATATGGATATATATATATATATTATTTTACTTTATGAGTAAAACCTCAAATCGTAATATTTAATTAAATGAAGAAAATATTTTAGCGAAACTCAATCAATAATCTGAAAACAGAAAAATCAGAAAAAAATATTGGCACCTCTGGGATTCGAACCCAGGACCTTCAGCTTTCCGGGAAACGGCGCTTATTATTGTCTTCATTGAATGAAGTTGGGTTTTAGGTTTTTATGTAATTGTAAGTATTTTACTACTATCGATATATTTTACTATTAGACTAACGTGTCCAAGAATACTGTAATTAGTTGTAAATAAAAAAACGAAATTTAACTTTTTGAAGAAAGGAATATCCCTTGTGGAAACTGAGTTATGAATTATTGAGGTATGGCTAACATGAAAAACGAGCGATATTTAAGCGAAAATTGTGAAAAAGTAGAATAAAACACGACTCGTTTCAAATAGAGCAAAAATCTTGTAGGAAATGTCTAAAAATGCATTTGAAGAAACACCGTAAATTTTTTCACATAATTTGTTTTTCATATAATTTTTACATATAATTTGCAAAATAACAGAAAAAACGTTTTTATAATAATTTTCGGATCATGCTTTCGATTGTTTTTCTTTTGGGAGTTATAAATCGGTAGAAAAGAATGCCGCGGCTTTAGGTAATGTCCATATATGAAAATCTTATTATTGTGTGATTGTTCCACATCATAGTCCTCCAGGTGGCATTTCGTATACTGATCTTCAATAGGCCACGTGCATGGGTTTCGTAACGACTTGGAAAAAAATCGTGTGGATTGATCTTTTTACTAAGATTCCGAAAATGTTAGTAAAATTTTTTAGAAATGTACATTTTTTTTATTTTTAAATAAATAAATCGATTATTTGGGCTCGTGACGTCACTTCATGAAAATGTCCCGTCTCCGAAAATGTTCCTATTAATTTTGTAAAATTCCATACTGTATTATTTTTTTTTACATGGCATCACTTTGATTTCAGGCGAATTTTTGAATTTGACATTTAACGTTCACTGGATTTATTGTTTGTTCTCTGCGAACTTATCATTTGGTTTGACTTTTTAACAGATGTCATGAAGAGAACCCCATACATTTTAGATGTCGGTATGTGTTTTAGAGGTATAATGGTTATGGTGCTGATTTTAATAAAATCAAATTTTTTAATATTCTTATTATTATTATAATTTACAAGAAGTACAAGTATATTACATTGGATTTAGTAATATAGACGTTGTACATTTGAATGATTTACGATCAATAAGATGGATCAAGGAAAAAAAATATTTATGAGATGTAATATTTTTGGTATGCCTGTGCCATTCGTGAGGAAAACGTTCTTTTTTTAAAAATGATTTTCAGCTATATAATTATCGTTTTTTCGCACCTATAAACTTATGTCTCGTCTTTCCGGTTTATAAAAAATGGTCTGATTTTTCGGGTTGAAATTTTCAAAAAATCACCAGGGTTTCAAAAATACGATAAAAAAATAGAGAATGTCTTAGAATATTTGCCTAAACCAGAATTTTTTTTTTAAAATGTGATGCAAGTGGCCTATTGATTATAAATTTTGACCGAGGAGAGTTCGAGACAACCATTACTTTTCAGTCTACATGACCTGCCTTATCCCCAGTACACATCGTGTATTTGCAATGATCTCAAAATATTACTGTAGTTAGTTTAAAGTTGGCCTACCATAACTTTGAAATATTTGTCTAGGGAGAAGTTTTGAATTAATTTTATATGTTTCTAGATAAATTATATTTGGATAAAATGGTGACCCAGCAGTTGATCCCCCTATTATTGTAAAATTGTTATTTATTGTGGAACATTTACCAATTTCACACATAAAATACTGTTAATAATAAGTTGGTATGGACATAAACGAATTTATAACGTTGTCGATTTTTTGTTCTTATACGCTGGTTTAAAAACTATTTACATAAATAATTTATCCTTGATGAATTTGAATGAAAATATATTTAATAATTTTGTTATTCGGGCGCTACATCCTGTCTGCACATCCCTTCGGAGATACTTAGTTTGTACAGGGTCATCGACAAATAATGACAACATTAAAAATAACTGTTATAAAAGAACTATTAGAGGTAATTCAATGGTTATAATCTTAAAATGTGCGGAAAAGGATAATTTTTTTTCGTACTTTAGTATATTTGAATGTGTGCACCGTTCCTCGCTCTGCAGATGTCTAGTCTGTCTAAGGGGGCTCCTCTACCAATCCAGCCATTGGGAAAGCGAGCATGCTCACATTTAAAAAAAATTATAGCACCGAAGCTCTTTATGTTAAGGGGTCGTCCATTAATCACGTGAGGCTCGAAAGGGGGGGGGGGGTTCGGAAAAAATCACGAAATATCACCAGGGGTGGGGTATAATGAGGTATCACGTGTATTTATTTTTCGTGATAATATTCTGAAAATTTCAAAATACTTTGTAGGTAATAAAAAAATACAAGTGATTCTGGGAGGGGGGGGGGCAGTCTAAAATCTCACCAAATATCACCACGGGGGGGGGTTAAAAAGTTGCTAAAAAACATCACGTGATTAATGGACGACCCCTAAACGTGTAATTCTGTCAATAAACGCTAGCTGGTGAATGTAAGTTTTTCCGAAGACTGCCGTTCTGTATCGTCGGTAGAGGAACCCCCAAGTCCTGACCTTACCCCTTTGGATTTCTTTGTCTGGGGGTAAATCAAAAACATTGTGTACGCAGAAAAGATTCGGGATTTGGATCACCTGCGGGTGCTAATTTCTTGCTTGCGGGTCAAGATAGCGCTTGACAGTTACTCCTGCAATGATTGCACGTATGTGGCAAGAAATCGCCTACATACTAGACATCTGCAGAGCGACGAACGGTGGACACATCGAAACATACTAAGGTACGAAAATTTCTTTTATCCTTTTCGGAACTTTTAAAAATCAAAACCCATAAATTACCTCTATTAGTTTTGTTTATAAAAGTTATTTTTTCGTCATTATTTTTCGATGACCCTTTATTTTGTTGAAGTAGGTAGAGAGTATTTTCCCTGAACCGGCTGCATATTGTATAGAAGTATATGTATGGGAAAAAATTTTATGTCTCTGTCTCTAGACGACCTCCGTAGTCCAGTGGCTAAGAGTCTTGACTCACATTCCGAAGGTCGCGGGTTCGAACCCGGCATGCGCAAATAAATTTTATTTGATTAATTTGTGTTATTTCACAATTAATTCATTTAAAATAATATATAGTATATTTGCGGCATGTTCCAGAGTGGAAGATACTATTAGTATCGCCCTGGTGTAAGACCACCATTCAGAATTGAAACGTTGCTTGAAAATGGCTTTAGCCGTGTTTAGTGACCAGATCTGAATAGCCAGGTACTTCCCAACCTTCCTCTTCCCCACCTCCTTCCCCTCCCCACTACCTTCAGCCTCACAACATACCCCAATTGGGGATGCCATAGTCTCACTGGCTCCAGACGGGAGCAGTTGAGATTCTTGTGCGGTATTCACTGTAAAAAAAAAAAAAAAAAAAAAAAAAACTGTCATAGAATCGACGAAATCGTTTAATTATTGAAACATGGTAACTTAACTAGGTCTCCTCAACCGGGCGCAGCTCTTATTTTTCTTTATTTACTAATACCTTTATCTGTATATATTTTTCTCTATAGATTTCAGAAGAATCATTCCACGGGCTGCTACTTTTATTTATCTTTTGTATAATGTTAATGTAAGTACTTGCATACTGCTTACTAACCCCGTATGCATGGACATTGGAGGGTCTAGAGTCGTTCAAATAAATGTAGCTTCATTAAAAAAAAAATAGAGTCTTGACGTGTGCGGTGAAGGAGGAAACCATATGTTTCCTTATAACGCCGTTGGGAAAGTGGTGGGGTCCCCTCCAATGAAACATGTTTTACGATTAGGTATCATTGTTCAGCATATTGATTTATGAAAACATTAGAGACGTAGGAAAAAATTCTAGATTACTCTTGTCTCCTGTAAAGTCAACGTTTTCTCGTAAATATTGTTGTTTGTATAATCTCAAGAAACTTAAACCTTATTTCAGAATTGGACACGAAAACTTGGAAGTATTATTATTAAACATAATAAAGGAATTTCAACTGTGTTCTTCTCCGAGACAAAGCTCTTGCGCAAAATCCTTCCATAATTACGTTAATTAAGAAAATTAATTACTTCTATATTCTCAATTCTGGGCCGTTTTATGAAAGGTATTTTAATTTAAGGAACCCATTTATCATTTTAATTTGGCCCACTGAGATAATTTTATAATGACCGTGGTACACAAGAGGAGGTTTCCGAAAGTTAGTCCCGATACAAGTTGGAGAAAACACGAAACAGGCGGTCCCCAACATGCAATATTTCAAATACGACAAATACTTTATTGTCTACATTGGATCATTAAGAGCAGATATACGAATGTAGTATAATGCTTTCGGATAGGAATTATCGACGGCTTGACCTTTAGGACTGCGTGGAAGTCTTTCGAAAGTACATATTTATTGAAGGATTTTTTTGAAGTGAAAACTTCTTTACTACCATTGTGATTTGAAACCCGATAAAACAAAAACGAGTGACGCTAAAAAGAAACCCAAAAAAAAAATATATATATATATATAGATATAGATATATGTATGTTTTTCTAAAATCAATATCCAATCTTCAAACCACTCCAAAATGAACAGGCAAAAGAAAACACAAAAGAAAGCGACTGAAGAATATATCACATATACTAACAAGATGATCAAATGTACACTGGAATTCAACGACAAAAATATGGAAAAAATCATCCTTCACATTTAGTCTAAGATCCGAACTAGAAACGACCTACACCCATCTGTTTAATGGATGAAAAGTATTTTATATCAAATTTAATATATTAGAAAATATATCTCGAGTGGGTTGTCTAAAAAAATTCTGGCCACACTGTGATTAAATAAAAATTGAAGAATGACTTTTTATTAAATATTGAACCCATGAGTTTAAAGAATAAATTTAATACCAACCGAAATTATGAAGCCTATAGAATATACAAACGTTGGATTGTCTATTTGTTTCCTGGCGTAACTACTGGGTTGGCAGGTATAAACAGGTAAATCGATAATAGTTATTTTCATCTTTTTATTCAATAAATGTTTATTCCTTCTTTACCTCAAAAAAATCCTCCGCACAGCATCTCAGGTGAAATAGGCCTTGAGAGAAATTATTTTCCTTAAGGCCTCCTGTATGGAGTTATAAAAAAAATAAAATGATAAAAGAACAAAATATGTAATATAGTAAAAAAATAAAAAAAATAACAGTGACTGACAGTTTGGGACTCGCGATACAGTCGAGGGCGCAGACGTATGCCCAAGCGAAAACAATCCGATACGATAGGCATTTTGTTGAGTTAACGGAGGACAACACTATAAATAAAACTGATTACCCCAATCTTTAAAAATGTTAGTAAAAATGATGTCTCCAACTATCGACCTATATCCAAATTACCCATTCTAAGTAAAGTTTTGGAAAAAATTGTTTACGATCAATTATATTATACCATCTCACCTTCACTCTTAACTAATCAACATGGCTTTATGAGAAATCGCTCCACAACCTCGAATCTTGTGTCTTTTATAAATTTTCTTCATGCTCAAATGGATATGCGATGCCAGGTAGATGCCATCTATACTGATTATTCCAAAGCATTCGACCGTGTTAATCACTATATTCTTTTACAGAAGTTATTTAGTCTAGGAATTCACGGTGATCTCTATAGATGGATCGCATCATATGTCAGTAATCGGCACCAAATCACGGTTGTCAACGGTTTCGCATCCTGTTTAACGGAAATCGTCTCGGGTGTGCCCCAGGGGTCGCATCTTCGGTCGGACCACTTTTATTTAATATTTACATAAATGACATCTATGTATGCTTTCAAAATAGTTACTTTGTGTTATATGCGGATGATATGAAAAATTTTAAACCTGTACAGTCTTTATCGGATTGTATAGAATTACAAAGCGATCTTGATCATTTGTGCGCGTATTGTGAATCAAATTTACTGTCCTTAAACATTTCTAAGTGTCACTCAATTACATTTACTAGAAATAAAAATAAAATCATCTACTCTTACAACTTGAATAATAAACCTTTACAATCTACGTCTACATGTAAAGATCTAGGTGTTTATTTAGACAACAAATTAATTTTTGATAAGCATATCGAACACATAATATCAAAATCCTACAAGATTCTAGGTTTCCTATTAAGAATATGTAAAGTTTTCAAAAGTGCTAAGAAATGTTGTTTTGTTCATTGGTCAGAAGTCCCCTGGAGTATGCGTCCCTGGTATGGAATCCTCAATATAAGGTGTACATAGATATATTAGAAAGTATACATAATAAATTCTCTAAATATTTATTCAAGAAATACAACAAAACTACAAATAACATGTTAAGTTTACAAAGACGCACATTATCAGATCTGCTGTTTCTGTATAACCTGCTAAATAATAAAATAGATAGTCCTGAATTGCTATCCACTATTGGTTTAAATGTCCCAATGAGGCGTACCAGGCATACTTCTCTTTTTCATATAGAATCCAATAACACTAATGCAGCGAGTAACTCACCAATTACTCGCGCAATCATAACTTATACCCACTATGAAAAATTACTACACTTAGACATTTTTCATGATTCCTTGCAAACACACAAAACTAAGTTATTAAATTTCTTGGCGTGATATAATTGTTTTAAAATTAGTTACACTTAACTTTTCATTAAACTTTAATCAGTCAATTACAATTAGTGAGCAGATAACTCTTGATTTTAAAATGTCTCCTTATCCCCCCCCCCCTTTTTTTTCTGCCTTTTTATTATTATCACTCATTTATTCAATAATTACGTTTTAATACCGGTTCATATCTCAGGCGTAATTACCAAAACACATTCTATGGACTTACGTAATAGGTACATAATTATTATGTAATGTAATTATTTAATTTAACATACCTTATAATCTGTATTATATGTACTGTGTATGTCTTAATAAACAAATAAATAAATAAATAAATCATTGTCGAATGTGAGCAGAGGTACGCGCGCTTTCTCACAAATTTCGTGGAAGTTTCAATTGCCAATGGCGTCAAGCCACACGTAATATTAAATTCTTCGGAAGTCAAAAGATCTATGCGGCTTGTAGTTATTGACTGCATTGCCTGTTTTTATCGATGCATGCTAGATCTATTGGCATTTTTCATAATACTCATTATATAGAGTGTTGGCTCAAATCCATTGACCACGGCAACTTAGAAGGTTTTGAAATACTTTCTGCATACTTAACTCATTTTCGCAAATTTGTATCTTGGCTCCCTTGACATCAACGGAAGCGATATCTCGCTTTCTTCTTCTTTTTGAACGTTCACCACTGGGCTCTAAATCTTCCTTGAAATTCTAAAAAGTACTGTAATAATAATAATAATACAGATTTAGATAGTTTAGAACGATTAATTAGAACTACGTTAACAAAATTTAATTGCCATCATCCAAATTCAGCTATAGAACGAATTAATTTACCTAGAAATTTAGGAGGTAGGGGTGTAGTCAAAATAACATCTTTGAAACACAATCAGATAGAAATGCTTAGAAATTTTTTCCATGGGAAAGCTAATAGCTCAGAAATGCACAAAATAATTTGCAAGGCAGATAGAAATATTACACCTTTAAATTTATATGACGAGAATGCCAACATTCTTATAAATACTAACCAGGAATTATTAGATTCCTGGTCAAATAAAATTATTCACGCAAAACACTTCAATTATCTCAACCAAACGTATGTTGACAAATTTTCGTCAAACAAATGGTTGAGTATTGGAGAGGTGAGCGCAGAAATAGAAGGATTTATGCTTGCCATTCAAGATAGAGTCATTAATACTAAAAATTATAGAAAGCATATAAACAAAGATATAAATCAAATTGATGATTTATGTAGAAAATGTTTGGCTTTTCCCGAAACTATAGAACATATTATATCGGGATGTTCTATATTAGCGCCTTCCGAGTATACATTTAGGCACAATCAGGTTTTAAAAATAATTCACCAAAGTTTGGTAATTAAACATAACTTGATTGACTGCCGTAATATAGTACCATATTATGAATATGAACCAAATTCATTTTTAGAAAATGAATTTTATAAAATATATTATGATAAAACTATACTAACAGACAGAACAATTAGTCATAATAGACCTGATATAGTTTTACATGACAAAATTAAAAAAATAACTTATATCATTGATGTAGCTATTCCAAATTCCTGTAATCTTCAAAAAACTATTTCTGAAAAAATAAGAAAATACACAGATTTAGGAAATGAGATTAAAAGAATTTGGCATTCTCGGACTATAAAAATATTGCCATTTGTTATTTCGGCCACTGGCATAATACCTAGGAATCTGATTCAAAATTTAAGCATATTAGATTTGTCAAAGAATTTGTATATAAAAATGCAAAAATCAGTCATTTTAAATACATGTAGGATTACAAAGGATTTTTTAAATATTTATATTGAGGGATCAGTAGGATTTATAGGTTCAATTAGAAATGCCACAGAGCCGAACCCTCTGATATGAAAATATCTGGAGTCGGTGAATTATATTCCCATTTGGTCTCTAGTAGGTTGACATGTTGTTTTTTTTTTTTTTTGGGAAAATTTAACCCGGACATTTAAATCTGGTGCATAATATTGTAATAATAATAATAATAATGTTGCTTAGCAACACTAGCCTCGACGTTTGCTTGTATTTTAGCTCTCTGATTTTTTATTGTATCAGATAGAAAAATTAGCTTTGATCCCAAAAATTAAAGAATTAGCTTTGATCCCAAAACATATAAATATTTGAAAATAAGTATATTAGATAACGTAATAAATAAACTGCCAGTAAACCGTAGGATATTTAGGTAAATAAATACAATATAAATTTTTCCTTTTGTGAGGACTTCAGTAACCAAGGTAAACAACTATATTTTGAGATTACGTTGAAATATATTTTGAAGGTAAATTTAATTATATATTTTATTTTGATAACATTATTCTACAATATAATATATATTATAGATTTGTAGTATTGAAGGGTAGTTTACATTAAAATATTTAATTTGGAGATATTGAAAACTATTTGTTGACACTAGGTAACGACGACAGTTGCTTGGTTACTGGAATGTAGGAATTAATAATAATTAATAAATCATTTCCAAGTTGTTTTGAAAGGTGACACAATGTCATTTTCAACCAACGGAAATGAAAATGGGTTTATTATGTCATCTATACAGATGAACATTGATAATCTGAGACCCCAAAAAACAAAAGCAGGTATTCCTAGGCAGCGTATGAAATGGACGAACGATGTCAATATGTTCATCGTTCGTTCATATTTTTATGTAACTAAACTAGAAACAGATATGTTATTGTATAGGAAAAAATTACATTTACTTTTCTCACAAAATTATCCGGTTGCCCAAGTAAACGAACAAAGATTAGCTGACCAAAAAAGGTCAATTTTCAAAAATAATTTAATTCCTGTAGTAACATTAAATCAGATAAGAAAAGAAGTAGCAGATAGATTGCAATTGGAGAATAATTTAGATAAAATTAATACGAGTAGTACTGTTATATTAGATGCATTGAATGAAGATAGTTTAGATAATATTCTAGTAGAAGAATCCAATGATATTAGAGTAGATTCAAATAACTTAGACATTATTCATAATCTTAGGGAAATCAATATTGCAAATTTAAACTTACTAGATGATAATGTAATAGAATTAGCTAACTTGCTTCAAAATAATATAAATAGATATATAGATATAGAGCCCACAGTTAGACCAAAATTACCAAAATTGCATACGTCAAAGAAATTATCTAAATTAATTTCTGAATTAAATAATTTAATTTTACCAAAAATAATATTTGACGATATTAGTTTTTTAGATCTTCATACAATAGTGTACGCTAGTGCTATCACTATATGTAATAAGTTAGGAGTTAAATTAATGTCCTCTGATGATAGATCATATAGTTATAGTAAACCAGAATGGCAGATTAGATTAGAAAATGATGTAGTATTTTTAAGAAGTAGTATAGCTAGAGTAATTGAATATAAAAATGGAAATAGAAGTAGGAATATTTTGAGATATGTAGATGAAATTGGGAGAAAATTTGGTTATAGCATTGGTAGTAATAATAATGAAAATATAATCAATGATTTATTAGATTTATTAAAACAAAAATTAGGTGTAAAAGCTAATAGATTAAAAAGATATAATTATACGTATAATAAAAGAAATAATAATAGATTATTTCAGAAAAATGAGAAAATATTTTATTCCAAACTTGACGATAAACAGAATATTATTTCGAATAATAATATTCCGTTGCCATCTGAATTAGATATGCGCGATTTTTGGACAAACATTTGGAGTAAAGATATAAAACATAATGAGGCAGGTAACTGGATAGAAAATGAAGAACTCAATTGTTCAGACATTGAACAAATGAGTTTTTCTGATATATCGGTTGAATTGTTAGCCAAAATAATAAAAAATACTCATAATTGGAAAGCCACGGGTTGCGATTGGATACATAATTTTTGGTACAAACGTCTAACTACTTTACATCCTCTTTTTGCAAAAAATCTTTCAAAACTTGTCAGAGAACCTCAAAATTTTCCTAATTTTCTAACTAAGGGCATTACTTATATGTTGCTTAAAAGCGAACATATTAATAATCCCTCTCAATATAGACCCATTACATGTCTACCGACAATATACAAAATTTTAACCTCTTGTTTGACAGATTTAATATATACTCATTTGGATGAAAAAAATATTTTATCTGAACAACAAAAAGGTTGTCGCAGAAAACATATGGGATGTAAAGAACAGTTAGTTATTGATTCTGTAATTTTAAAACAAATTCAAAATCAAAAGCGTAATTTACATACTTGTTATATAGATTATCAAAAAGCTTTTGATAGTGTCCCGCACTCGTGGCTAATCAAAATATTAAAAATATATAAAGTTAACCCAATTATAATTAGCTTTTTGAAAAATATTATGTCCTTTTGGAATACAGATTTGCTAGTTAATTTAAAAGGTAAGAAAATAGTAGTACCGGGCATTTCAATAAAAAGAGGGATTTTTCAAGGAGACTCATTGAGCCCTCTTTGGTTTTGCTTAGCATTGAATCCCCTTTCTAAAATGTTAATTAAAAGCAAGTTTGGTATAAAAATTAAGGGTCATACAAGAGAGAGTAGTATAGTTTCACATCTATTATATATGGATGATATAAAATTATTTTCAAATTCTGAATCAATTTTAGAGAAAATGATTAAGGTAGTTAAAATTTTTTCAGATGATATTAAAATGACTTTTGGTTTAGATAAATGTAAAACTATCCATATAGAGAAAGGCAAAATTGTAGATGGAGACGAGGGTTTATTTAGAAATTTCAAAATTCAAAGTATGAAAGGGGATGAGGTTTATAAATATTTAGGATACCCGCAATCGAATAGATTAGATCACACTAGTATTAAAAATGATATTAGGATTAAATTTCAAACTAGGATCAGAAAAATTTTAAAATGCAATCTATCTGCTAAAAATTTAGTAAAAGCAATAAATACTTGGGTTAACTTGCCATCATCCAAATTCAGCTATAGAACGAATTAATTTACCTAGAAATTTAGGAGGTAGAGGTGTAGTCAAAATAACATCTTTGAAACACAATCAGGTAGAAATGCTTAGAAATTTTTTCCATAGGAAAGCTAATAGCTCAGAAATGCACAAAATAATTTGCAAGGCAGATAGAAATATTACACCTTTAAATTTATATGACGAGAATGCCAACATTCTTATAAATACTAACCAAGAATTATTAGATTCCTGGTCAAATAAAATTATTCACGCAAAACACTTCAATTATCTCAACCAAACGTATGTTGACAAACTTTCGTCAAACAAATGGTTGAGTATTGGAGAGTTGAGCGCAGAAATAGAAGGATTTATGCTTGCCATTCAAGATAGAGTCATTAATACTAAAAATTATAGAAAGCATATAATCAAAGATATAAATCAAATTGATGATTTATGTAGAAAATGTTTGGCTTTTCCCGAAACTATAGAACATATTATATCGGGATGTTCTATATTAGCGCCTTCCGAGTATACATTTAGGCACAATCAGGTTTTGAAAATAATTCACCGAAGTTTGGTAATTAAACATAACTTGATTGACTGCCGTAATATAGTACCATATTATGAATATGAACCAAATTCATTTTTAGAAAATGAATTTTATAAAATATATTATGATAAAACTATACTAACAGACAGAACAATTAGTCATAATAGACCTGATATAGTTTTACATGACAAAATTAAAAAAATAACTTATATCATTGATGTAGCTATTCCAAATTCCTGTAATATTCAAAAAACTATTTCTGAAAAAATAAGAAAATACACAGATTTAGAAAATGAGATTAAAAGAATTTGGCATTCTCAGACTATAAAAATATTGCCATTTGTTATTTCGGCCACTGGCATAATACCTAGGAATCTGATTCAAAATTTAAGCATATTAGATTTGTCAAAGAATTTGTATATAAAAATGCAAAAAGTAGGATTACAAAGGATTTTTAAAATATTTATATTGAGGGATCGGTAGGATTTATAGGTTCAATTAGAAATGCCACAGAGCCGAACCCTCTGATATGAAAATATCTGGAGTCGGTGAATTATATTCCCATTTGGTCTCTAGTAGGTTGACATGTTGTTCTTGTATTGTTTTGTATTTATAATACTTATATAGTGCAATTGCATAGCGTGGGTTGACTAGTTGATCATTTGGGGAAGTGTGTGAAAGGGTTTAGTTTTTCCTCCTTTTTTTCCTTTTTTTTTTTTTGGGGAAAATTTAACCCGGACATTTAAATCTGGTTATTAAAAAATTTATATATTACTGTAATAATAATAATAATTTATATTGAGGGATCAGTAGGATTTATAGGTTCAATTAGAAATGCCACAGAGCCGAACCCTCTGATATGAAAATATCTGGAGTCGGTGAATTATATTCCCATTTGGTCTCTAGTAGGTTGACATGTATTGTTTTGTATTTATAATACTTATATAGTGCAATTGCTTGTATTGTTTTGTATTTATAATACTTATATAGTGCAATTGCATAGCGTGGGTTGACTACCAAAAGTTATAAAAGCGAAAAATTTTTAAGAATATACCAAGTAGTTTTTGAAGAAAAAACCTTGTATGTACTTGCGTAAAACCGTGAAATATTTTAAACAATGTAATATTTGACAATAACATAGAACAAAATATAATATAAAACATTACAATAACACCTCAAATCGTTAAATATATTATACCCACGTTACAATAATTTGTAGGATTCCACAAAGTGTTGGTTTAAATGACATTTTAGAAAATAAAGGGAATCAGCAAATATATCTACAATACCACCAAACTTGTTGCCTAAATCATGCATCCTATTGGTAAGTGAGTGTAATTGATAGTTGGTGGTGTATGTGTTGCAAAATAATGTTATATCTTGTCTAGTATTCCTTGTCGGTACATGCATTATAATAGTAGCAACGATGGCAGGGCTGTTAATTAGGTTGTTCATAACTCTGTATAATAAAATTAGATCTGAAATGATTTTTCAAATCAATATGAATTCTTAGGCTCTATTTAAATCTATTATTCACAAATAGTCACAGAAACATACTTACTTACCTGCAGGTCACTTCCGATAAACACACTTTATTAGAAAGTTTATGCTGGGGGAAGATACGAATTTGCTCGTGGAGAACATTATATTTAAAACACCGGACATTGCATGACTTTACCTTTGCTACGCTTCTTCTTATTTTTACAAAATTAGTTATTTTCAATGTCGCGAGCATTGAAAGCAAAGGTGAAAGGTTTTTTTTAAACTTATGGATACGATTGTCTGAAAAGATAAGTATCTACTTAAAACCGCATTCGGAATCTAAATGAAAACTGCAACGCCTGGTCCATGTTTTACAATGGCGGACGTTTATAGAAAAGATCCATTTAATTCTGTATACGTAAAAGAGACAGACTCCATAAACAATCCGTAAATAACCCAGACCCCCAACTCTTGCGCTTCTATAAAAAATATCGTAACATTTGCAATAATCTCATAACAATAACCAAACAAAACTATTACAAAAAAAAAATTGAAGAATCGGGAAATGATAGTAAAATAATCTGGAATGTAGTCAATGACATCTCAGAAAACAAAAAAACCTCATTCAAAATGCAATCACTCGCTATTAATCGGAAAAATATCCAAGTCCACGATGACCCAAAAACCTTAGCCGATCATGCCAACCATTTTTTCAGTAACATCGGCACGAACTTAGCCAACAAAATTCTAAAAGCAACAAACAAAACACAAAATCTCTTAACCTCACGGGTAAGACAACAGAGCTCTTTGCACCCGGAACTAATCCTAGCCCCTACCTCCAATAAAGAAATAATTGACACAATACTCACCATTAAAACAAACAGTGCTGCTGGTAATGACAATATTTCTCCTTGTATAATAAAACACATAGTTCACTTTATTACAACGCCGTTAAAACACATCGTTAACCTAAGCTTTAAAAGCGGTTCTTTCCCACACCTACTAAAACATGCAACAGTTATCCCAATCTATAAAGGTGGAGATAAAACAAATATTGAAAACTATAGACCCATCTCTTTGCTAAGTGTCCTGTCAAAAATCATTGAAAAAATTGTTAAAAGTAGACTTGTCTCCCATCTTGAAACCCAGAAGTTTCTCTCGCCTAATCAGTTTGGCTTTCAAAATAATTTAAATACAGAATCTGCAATCTTAGACTTGACGAATAAGATCACTAACAGCCTGGACGAAGGCGATTCCTGCCTAGCCATATTCCTAGACTTAGCCAAAGCATTTGACACGGTTTCCCACCCCATACTTCTAAAAAGACTATCTCAAATAGGCATCCGAGGTACAACTCTTAACTGGTTCTCATCATACCTAACCGACAGATCGCAAGCTGTGAAAATTAACAACATAACAAGTAACCCCTTACCAATCCACTTCGGAGTCCCACAAGGAAGTGTTCTAGGCCCTATTCTGTTCCTCATCTACATCAACAATCTCTGTAACCTTCCCATAACCGGGAAACTAATATCTTTTGCAGATGACACTGTACTGATAACTAGACACAAAACCTGGAAAGGAGCATTCGACATAGCTCAAAACGACATACGCCAGATAAAGAAATGGTTAGATGATAATCTCCTAACCCTTAATGCTGGAAAAACAAAATTCTTAACCTTCAGTCTTTCTGCTGCAACCCAACCTTCCAACAATCAGAATATAATAATTCACTCCTGTCTAAGAACTTGTACTTCCTGTAATTGCCCAAACTTGGAACGCGCCACCCACATAAAATATCTGGGGGTCATCATTGATCAACACCTTCGTTGGGATCAGCACTTGGCCAGTCTAACCCCACGCATCCGCAAACTCTCTTATGTCTTCCGAATCCTAAGAAATATCCTTTCTACCTCAACTCTTAAAACTGTTTACTACGCTCTCTGCCAATCTTTACTAGCTTACGGCATTATAACTTGGGGTGGCTGTGCACAATCTATCATCGAACCTCTACTAAAAGCCCAAAAAATGGTAATACGTGTCATTAACAAGCGACCGGCAAGATACCCCTCCAAACAACTCCTCATCGAGTATAACGTCTTAAACATACGGCAACTCCATTTAAAATTTATGCTAATACATTTCCTGTTCAAATACAAAAACAAAACTCTCTTACAACACAACTACACCACCAGAACAATAACCAACAGACACTACAATGTACCTACACTACACACCACGTCAGCTCAAAGACAATTTTTCTTCCTAGCTCCTAAAATCTTTAACCTTATCCCTGAAAACTTAAAAACGTTGAGTCAACCCCATTCCTTTAAAAAACAAATAACGAAATGGATCCTTACATATGGAATACATTACAATTTTAACACCCATTCACTCTACACTCTATCAATTTAATCACCTTTCAGACAAAACATAATATATCTCTTTTTTCTAAATTAGCGGCATGTATGTATGTACAAGATTAATTAGTATGATTTATATCTAACAACTCCTCAAATTTCTCATTTATAATAATTCTCTAACTTCTCCATCTTCTTCTTGTAACCCAATCTAACTATAAGTATATCATTTTCTTATTATAGAAGATCTGTGTGCATAGTATTAAGAGCAGGCAAAACATAAAATATCTTTATTTACTATCTAAGCAGCATTATATGTATAAGACTGATTACTGTGAACTATATATATCAATAATTCCTTAATTTACTAAAAATAACTTATCTTTTCCAATAATTCTTAACTTCTACACCTTATTCTTGTAATCCAATATAACTACATAAACTCTCTTATTGTAGGAGAATTTGTGTGGATAGTATCAATTAGTGAAAAAATTTCAACCTACACTAATGAATGTATATCCGCAAACTGTAAACTTCACCCGCCATAACACAGGGTCATCCCTAGCATGGAGGGTGAAATATCACAAAAAACTATATGTACTTTCGATAATTCATGTATTAAATAAATAAATAAATAAATTAAAAAGCTCGTTTCATCGATAATATTTTTAAGCATTAAATCTCAACTAGCGTTAGTTAGAACTAGGTTAGAACTGTCCAGCAATAATCCTATGAGCTGTATAAACCAGCCCTATTGAAGGACGAAAGATAGAAAAATCTCATTCGTATAAATTATATGCACATGATCAGTTAAAACATTTGCAGAAGTTTTAAGAGGGTATAATCAGAGAAAACCGGAAATATGTCATTTTTAAATCAAATTTTAGACGTATTGACTCTTTTCCACAAAAAAAATTCAAATTGATTTCGAAAGATTGTTCTTTTATCTAGTAAACGCATCTCTTAAATTTTGAGAAAAAATGTTAATTTTAAGTATAATAAGGTTATACCATGGGTCGTTGTCAGATTTGTTAAATTTTCAAACGAAAAATCTTATTTTACAAGACATATTTCATATCATGTAATCATACATTATTGTAAATCAGTACGTTATCTAATAAACGCATTTTTCAAAACATTAATTTTAGTCCAAATAAAATCATTAAAAAAAAAATATCCGAACACTTATTTATGACGAAAATTTCTTTTTTTTTCTATCTATTTACGGTCTTACAAATTAATATATTTTAGATTTTTTTCGCACATTTATTTTGCTTAGACATTATTGAAAAATGATAAATATTTCTTTAAAAAAAATAATTACAAAAGTACATAATTTAATAGTTTTATTATCACGCCTTTCAGCATTTTTGGATGTAGGTATAAATTAAAGCACATTTGGAATGAAATAAACTCGATATTGAGTTATAATTTCAAAAAGCTGGTACGGAGAATAATTAATCTTTCTCATTGGAACCGCCCTGTACGATTGTAAGAACATCTTTCGACGAAATGTGGGTTTTCGGCCGCTGGTTGGTTAAAGGCCCTTAATTGTAATTTGATTTAAAGAATACATATTTTACAAGTATTTATTGGATTACGCCTCGACTAATACATTGATTAATATGGATAAACGAAACCGAATACAAATAATACCGATAGTACCGACTTTCTCCATTATTCAAAAACTTAGGCGGAAAATACTGAAACTATTTATTTACCTCATCAATTTACGTCAGTGGTTCCCAACCTTTTTCTGACCCGGGACCACTTGCACGTTTATTTTTTCGACAGGGACCATAAGCAGTGGCGTAACGAAGGCGGGCGGCGCCCCGGGTGCCACCCGACCGGGTTCTAACAGAATATTTACCACAGCGGAGGGGGTAGGATGGGGTGGGGCGAAACGGAATACCATAATGGCCACTGACAACAAGGTACAATAATGATAAACTGAATATTGGAATATTGTCCAGATTTTTTTTTATTCAGACTTCTCGACCAGGGATTTTTTAAAAACCTTGTATCCCTAAGTATTGAAATTACGAACTGCAAACCGTATTGAATCGATTCCGTATCCCCAAAAGACACAGAATCGGTCTTCTGAACAGAATATCTAGGCACTTCTAAACCTTGTTCTTCCAAATTTCCTTTTCTCCTTACTTCCTTCAGCCTTACATATTAGGTCCTTACATATGAAATTGGCGTTTTGCCGTATTGGCAACTTTGATCTCAATATCTTCTCTTTGGTTAGGAATTCAAAATTCAAATTTATACAGCTATTTACTCATGTATTTGTGTTTCGAAAATTATAATTCATTTTTCTTTCCTTATTGACCGGCGGACCATCGCGGACCGTCTTCTAGCCTCTTGCGGACCACTAGTGGTCCGCGGACCACTGGTTGGGAAACCCTGATTTAGGTATTACTAATCTTCCTAATTGAAAATTACCTTCAATTTTGGTTCAGCCAAGATTACCTTTAGCATAATTTATACTAGTTAATTAAAAATAATTAGTCACACAAAATTTTACTGAAAAACCGTTTTGTTTTCATCAAGTCAGATTTTCAACAATCTCTCAAAGTGATGCCAATCTATTTGACTTGTCGTTTTTTAATTGTCTTCTTAGGTGCCTACCTATTTCAATTTTCACGTTTTTTCTCTTATAAATCATTGCTTTTAGTTATAAGAAATTATTCGATCACATTATTATTATTACATAGTATAAAATGAAGTCGCTCAAAATGTATGTGCGCGTTAATCTTTTAAACTACGCAATGGATCTTCATACGGTTTTCACCAATAGATAGAGTGATTTAAGAGGAATGTTTATTTGTATAATACATGTAAATTATATTAGAGAAAAGCCGAGAAATTTAAAGAAAACATATTTTTGTGTGATTTAAAACAGCTGGCGGGCCGTACTATAGTCACTTTTGAAATTCGTTCTACGGAAGAAATTGGAAAATAGATGTCCTAGATTAAGTAGGTATTTGATTTGAATTATTTTGAAGTCGCTCAAAATGTATGTGCGCATAGATCTTTTAAACTACGCAACGGATATTCATGCGGTTTTCACCAATATATAGAGTGATTCAAGAGGAAGGTTTATATTATTATAGTAGAGAAATTCAAATATTCAATTCAGGCAGCGGGCAGCGGGCAGCGGGCAGCTGGCAAGCGGGTGGTGTGGATTTTATAAAGGTTGGGTAATGGCGTTGTGTTTCGTTAGCCACAGCAACGTGTGGCCGGGTCTGCTAGTTATATATCATATAATATAAAGCAATGAACAAAAAAGGAGATAATAATCTCAGTTCAATTCAACCTCCGGATTCCTACCCACCCCTCATACCCTTTTTTTTCACAGAACTTCCTCTCCTTTCTTTCCTTAAAAAAAACCTTCACACAGCATCCCCAAAGATGATATGTGGGATTTTTTTTCTTCTATCAATCTTTCAGTGAAATCACTAATACATTATCATTACAAAAATTTATAATTTGAATAAGTTGAAGTTTATTCCATCGAGCCAGAGCAAAATTTAAAAAAAAGTTAAGTTAAATAAGATAGTGTTTTATTATTAATTACAAAATTATTATGGGAACCGGTTCCAAAAATAGCCAGTTCCTCGGATCCAGTGACAGCTAGATACCGGGACAAAGAAAGCGCGACGTCAATGGCATCATTACAAATATATATATACGCGTGGTATTATTATTTTCAACTTTACTGCCAGTTAGAATAATAAT
Organism: Limnephilus marmoratus; assembly: GCA_917880885.1. Lineage (NCBI taxonomy): Eukaryota > Metazoa > Arthropoda > Insecta > Trichoptera > Limnephilidae > Limnephilus > Limnephilus marmoratus. Next base: position 16,362,549 of record OU862921.1, on the reverse strand, counting down.
TATATTATCATCAATCTCTCCATACTGGAAACATTCACGAAGTTACAAATCTAATAGTACCTACGTTTACCTGCCAGCGGCAGATCCTCATGCAATCTATTAATGTAAGTGGCGCCATCTTTTGCATTATTGACTAGTTGCTCGAATTCGGTTCTATTACAAAAGTAGCTTTTAACAAACTTCAAGTACAAAGATGGTTTTGCATGCAGCGCGGCATCAGAGATGTATTCGAAGTCGAACTTTTATACTTCAACCGTACATACGCAAGCCTATTAATAACGTCCGATTATAGGTCAACTTTTACGGAATTCTTTTTTTTTCAAAATTAAAATGAACATAAAAATACTAAACGCCCACATACGGTCCTTCGAACATGTTGCTGAACATTCCGTTTGAGCTATTGGATACACGTATGAATGCCTTAATTAGAATTTATTTTTGGACTCGCTAAATTTCGTTTGTCCGTTTTCCTATTTTATTATAACACCCACATCCCATACATCACTCAAAACCTTGCCTTTCAATCATCGCTCTACTGAACCTCTAAGGCAGCGATCGGCAATTGGCGGCCCGCGGACCAGATGTGGCCCGCGAGGTGCTCTGAACTAGTCTCTGAACGGACATCGATCCTTTCTACAATATTTGGTTCCATGATAATTCAGAATCAACTTAACTCAATACCTCTCTGAAAAGTCATTAAAAGCTATGAAAAAAAAATAAAAACGGCCAATCATAAAATAATAAGTCTGGATTATCAATTAACATTTATTAATGTGCAAAACATAATTTCCAAATATTTGGTAGAACAAAAAGACTTATAAGTCAGGGCGTGACAGGATGCGCAATATTCCCTGTTAGAAGTAAGGTAGATCATGATTGTTGAACGAAATATTAAATTTAAAAAATACCCACAAGGCTATGATGAATCTATTTTATATAAGGGCGCCAGCCAAGGAAAGAATCCTGGCAAAATTTATTTAACAGTAAACCCATATTCTAAATTAATAATCGTAATTCATTTGTCTCACAAGTTCCAGGTTCCACCCACCAGCGGCACAACAGAAAACCCCACACTCTCGACCGGTACTCTCCCAACTGATTGCAACTGATGATCGCGGTCAAAACTTGTACTAATGTTCTCAGCTGCTCGCGGCGTACCAACCTCAGGGTATCTCAGTAGCGTTGTTGTCAATTTCTAACGCAGCAGTAGCTACTCGCTACAACTTTGAATGACTTTTCAAGGGAGGTGTTGAGTTGAGTTTATTCTGAGTTGTCCGGTCACCATTTTCTTCATATCTGCATAGTTCTTGTATATTCATAGTTTTTGTCTATGCGAAGCGTGACAGGCGTTTCCGTTTCCACTTTTTGATTTGAAAGCGATTGGAGCGAGCCGCTTTCAAACCGACGCCGACGCGACGGACGGTCATTTAATTTTATTAAATAATGTTTTTATCGATCGGGAGTGGTGATCGAAGACACGCGGGCGACATTATATGTCTAGTTCGTGAATTTGAAAGTTTTAATAATAAATCCGCGTAAAAGCGTGAGATTGAACGCGGGCCGTATTCTTCCTCGTGTTACGGACCCGGGCCTTTTTTTAAATAATGATCGGTAAAGATCGATCACTTACGTTAATCAATTTCACAAACCACGGATTGTACGGAAACACGCCGTTCCCTGGTGGAGAGTGTCGCCACCATTCCTTCAGTATATCGCACGTAGTGACAAGAAAGCAGAGGGCCAGTCATTCCTCAGAGGGTCAAGGGATCCCTTCATACCAGACGATCGGTTGCAGGGCCGTCGTTTGCTAAGGGTGGAGAGAAGTCTGGGCCTCCCCTTCATCAGGATTCTTCATCAGGCGTCGCCGTGAGGAAGCCCTATGAGCCTACTCCCCACCAGCCGAAGACGAGTGTAGTTAGCTAGCTTATGTTAGATGATATATAATTTATTATATTATATAATTTACCTAAAATATTGTGGCTGAATGACAACCAAGGGGTCAAAACTCCTACTAGTAATCTTTCCCAACAAGCTATTGAAATTGTAAATTTTTTTGCATTTATGAATATGTTTCAAGTAAATCCAGCCACTAACTATTTAGGTTCTTGCCTGGACTTAATTTTCACTAGCATACCTAATGTCATAGTATGTGAAGCTGATGTCTCGTTGTTACCTATTGATAAATATCATCCACCTCTCTCTATTAACATCACAAATTTTTTTAAATTTGAATCTTTGAAACCAAGTGTCTCGTATCACTACAAATATCTTAATGGTGACTATTCTAACATGAACAAATATCTTTCCCTGATAAATTGGATAAAACTATTTATAAATTCTGATATAAATGACGCCGTATTTAAATTTAATGAATGTGTAACACATGCTATAGATTTGTTTGTTCCCAAGAGATGTTACTCTCAACCCAAGTTTCCAAATTGGTTTAGCTCGAAACTTAAGCAGTTAATAATTGAAAAAAAAGAAAACTCATAAGATATTTAAAGAAACTGGTAACTTAAAATTTTATCAAAAATTTTCTCAATTAAGGGAACTGTCTAAAATCGAATCAGCCAAATGCTATAAATCTTTTGTAGAAGTCACAGAGACAAAATTACTTAAAAATCCTAAACAATTCTGGCAATTTGTTGCGCAAACGCGTACAGATAATGATCTCCCTTCAAGTATGTATTATCATGAAACTCACGCTACAAATGGCCACGACATCGCCAACCTTTTTGCTAAACACTTTTCCTCTGTATATTCTGATGCTTCATGCACCATCCCTCCACTTAACTATGACTATAATATTGACTTGAATGATTGCCAAATATCACTTGCAGAGGTTTACCAATCCTTAAATAATCTTTCTAACAAAAAAAGTACCGGACCTGATGGCATTCCAGAAATCTTGCTAAAAGAATGTAAATGTTCATTATCTAACCCAATGTGTATGTTGTACAATTTAACACTCTCAACCGGAACATTTGCTGACTCATGGAAAATTTCATTTATTCGACCCATTTTTAAGTCTGGAAACAAGTCAAATATTGGAAATTACAGACCAATATCAATTATATCTAGTATTCCAAAAATATTTGAGTCGATAATTACAAAGAAAATCACTCCTATTTTCAAAAAAATGTTCTGATCGGAGGAACAGCGTGGATTTATATCGGCGAAATCTACAATAACTAATTTACTGTCCTTTATAAATACCATTCTTAAAGCCTTAGAAGATAACACTCAGGTTGATGTCCTCTACACTGACTTCTCCAAAGCCTTCGACAAAGTTAATCGCCGTATTCTCATGGCCAAACTTTATGCTATAGGCATTAGAGACCCATTGTTATCATTCTTTCAATCTTACTTGAGTAGTAGAAAACAAAGGGTTAAAATAAATAACTTTGAATCCTTTAACATTGATGTAACTTCCGGCGTTCCGCAAGGAGCCCATTTGGCCCCGCTTCTTTTCAACCTTTTTATTAACGATATCATTAAAGTTTTTTCTCACACACGTTTTTGGCTTTTTGCCGATGACAATAAGATTCTTAAGATAATTAAATCCCATCTTGATTGTTTACTTTTTCAACTTGATGTTGATTCATTTAATGATTGGTGCAAAATTAACTGCATGGAACTTAATGTTGATAAATGCAAAATTTTGTCCTTTTATAGAACCAAAAAACCTATTCAGTTTGATTATAAACTAAATAATGTTTGTCTCTCTACTGTCACATCTATCAAGGACCTTGGGGTCACTCTGGATTGTAAACTTTCTTTCCGGGATCACATTAATAACATCGTAAACAAATCACTTAAACTACTCGGCTTCATTCATAGAATTACCTCTGACTTTAAACATATAAATACACTTAAAACTCTTTACTGTTCGCTGGTCCACCCTCACCTTGAATATGCTAGGGTCATTTGGTCTCCTTTTTATGCTGTCCACATTTGTTACATCGAATCTGTACAACATCGCTTCCTACGAGGAATTGCTTGGAGGTTAGGACTTGAAAGAGGAGAATACTCGTATAATGAAATTGAACAAACTTTAAATATTTCCTCTTTAGAAAAATGTAGAAAGGACTCTGATCTAATATGCATTTTCAAAATTATCAACAGTATTACTGACACACCTGCTTTGTTACAACTCATCCAGTTCAACATTCCTTCCCGTAGACTCCGAAATAATGAATTGCTCTTCCTCAATCAACATTCTACTAATTATGGATATCATTTTCCTTTATCCAGAATGTCGAGACTTGTCAACGCAAATCAAAGCATTGAATTTTTTGGTGTAAGCCTAAATGACTTTCGGCAGTCGTTACGCAATGTGGTTTTTAAAGTCTTTTTAAATCCATCTTCAAGCTACTTGTAGTTATCTTCTCTATGTACTTTTATATTATATGTATTTTGTCAATGCTCTTCATCTATATGTAATCTCCTTTCATTGTATCTCTTTTTTTTCTATTCGTGTTATTGTTATATTGTTAATTGGACTATTTGTCCGTTAATAAATAAATAAATAAATAAATAAAAACCTTGGTCCCGGGGTGAGTCATTGCCATCTTAATTTGAGTGTAACGCTGTGGAATATCGTACAATATATTTACATTTGTTTTCGAAAACTCTGTGTACAGCCCGGGCAACGCCGGGGATAAACTAGAGAGATTTTTTTAATTTGCGTAAGCAATGGACAAACAATATTCTCAGGTTGCAATTAATTTGACATGATTTGAAAAACTACTATTGCCCTAACCATAAAATCGGAAAACGTTGCTAGTACAAAGATGGAAGACTTGAAGAGCAGAGGAACATTTGAACCCACGACTCCGATGCCTGGGATGAATTTATCAAATCGACGCATTTGTCTAATCAGTTACTAACCTGTTACAGCTCAAGTAAATAATTTTAATATATAAAAATGAATGTTTCTTTGTTTGTTCCTTATGCGGTCGCTAAACCATTCACCTGATTGCGATGAAGTATATCTGCCATATCTGGTGATTTGTTCTATGTACGCTTGCGATGGTTTCTATATATAACGGTGAGCTCTGGCATTTTGAAATTATTTCCTAAACCATTCATCCGCTTGCGATGATACTTTGGTGATTTGTTGGTGACAAGCCGTGTACCTGTACCTGTACTCGCTAATCTTCTTGTATATAAAAATGAATCGCTGAATGTGTTTCTAAGCGCAAATTTCGAGAGCAGCTGAACCGGTTTCGCTAATTCTTTTTTAAAAATATCCCTGTACGAGGATGGTTCTTGCGGAGAGAAAAATTAAGAAAATGGCGCAGAAAATTGGATAATTTCAGAAAACCTAACGACTATCGCACGTGTTTGAGAATGACATTTTGCAAAACAATTTTATTTTTGAAAATCTTTAAGTTGATAAATTTATTTAAAGTAGGTACTCCCCTAATAGTTAGAATCGAATCAAGAATCTTGATACTTTAAATAGGTACCTACCTATGTTAGATACCAAATATAATATACATGAAAAATGGAAATTTGAATACAAATTGTAAAAGGTGACACGCGGGCTTTTTTACAGTGAATACCGCACAAGAATCTCAACTGCTCCCGTCTGGAGCCAGTGAGACTATGGCATCCCCAATTGGGGTATGTTGTGAGGCTGAAAGTAGCGGGGAGGGGAAGGAGGTGGGGAAGAGGAAGGTTGGGAAGTACCTGGCTATTCAGATCTGGTCACTAAACACGGCTAAAGCCATTTTCAAGCAACGTTTCAATTCTGAATGGTGGTCTTACACCAGGGCGATACGGATAGTATCTTCCACTCTGGAACATGCCGCAAATATACTATATATTATTTTAAATGAATTAATTGTGAAATAACACAAATTAATCAAATAAAATTTATTTGCGCATGCCGGGTTCGAACCCGCGACCTCCGGATTGTGAGTCTATTTAAAAACTGCATGTACTGGGATTGAATATATGGAACGCGGGAGGAGGGTTGGCGAGACGAGGGAGCGGGAAAGGGAAGTGGGAAGGCGGGGAAGGTGGAAGGGGAACGCGGGAGGGGAAGGGGACGTGTGAGGGGGGAGGGGAACTCGTGAGGGGTGTTCGTGAGACGGGGAAGGGGGGGAGTGGAGTGGGGAGAGGGAAGGTGGAGGTGACGGAGTGGGAACGCGAGAGAGGAAGAGGACGCAGGAGAAGAAGGGGAGGCTGAAGGCGAACGGGACGAATGTGAAAAGACACTCAGGGAGAAACAATTTTTTTATTAAATTGCATAGCAACGCATGCCGTGACCAGATAATTAGCTTATAAATGAAAACTGCTTTACTTTAGATATGATTTCTTATTTTCACGGCCAAAAGTATTTTTGTTATTTATTTTGCTTTACTCTAGTATGTTTTACAAAGTAGGTTTGAAAGGTTTTGAGTTTGGTATGTTTTACAAAGTACGAAGATTTTATGAAATATTTCGTACGTTCAAAACTAAATCTCGAATAAACATGCCAACTACACGTTTCAGGTCATGTTGCACTTTACCCGTAGAAAGTGTGAATAATCCCATTTAATTAAATTCTGAAAGCTCCGTGAGAACTTTTAGTTGCATAACTAAATAGTTTGTAGTTTCCACAAGTCTCGTGTAATGTTCAACTGTGGTTAATTGCCTTAAATATAATTAACATATTATGCTTTATGATATCATCAGTAATTGTTTTACGAAAAGCAATGATAAAAAGACCATTTTTTGAATTGACATTGCACGCATTTATTATTACCCACGTTTACGGTACCGTAAAGGGAAAACAGCCAATAAATAAACGCCCCTTTTCGCAATAATCAGTTTCAGTGCCGGCAACCCGGGCGTTTATTTAGTTTCATGGTTATTTACATTGTTTTCTTTTCTTTTACCCGCCTCACTAGACAAAGTCTGTTCCGAGGCGAGTAAATCACATATTATGTTTGTTCCAAAAGAAATGTGTGTATTTAAACAAATATATATATATGTATGTAAAAAGATAAAAAAGATAAATTATAATGCTGCAGCTCTTTCCTACACATTAAATTATGGTGAGACACATAAAATACGTGTGTCGGTTTCCTCCAAAGTACTATTTTTTTCCTTTGTAGGAAATAGATATATCTCATTACGGCGACAGAAGTGGTGTTTCATTTTATTTACACGTCTTGTGTGTTTTCTTTGGGGGGTGCAGACATACGTTCACCTTATGTCTCATTTTCGTATATTATTTTGAACGTTTGGGCGGCACGCGAAATCTCATGTCAATTGTCTTTAATTAATTAATAATTTAATTAATCAATTAAAAGTAAAAAAAAAAAATAATAATAATAATGAAAAAATCGGTCATTTTAAATACATGTAGGATTACAAAAGATTTTTTAAATATTTATATTGAGGGATCAGTACGATTTATAGGTCCAATTAGGAGTTCCGCAGAGCCGAACCCTCTGATATGAAAATATCTGAAGTCGGTGAATTATTTAGTCCAGTCCACAGTCCATTCTCACTAGTAGTTTCATCCGCGTACTCGATGACGTAGAGTTTGTCTACAGTTTGTCAAATAAGAGTAGAAAATATATGATGGCGCCACTGTTGATCAAATAGCAATACTAAAAATACAACACATGGTGGCGATGTAAAGCTGTGTAACCTACATTTTTTGTAAAAAATCAAAAACACATAAAAGTGGGGAAAATATTTTGTTATTGCAATTTCAATACCTACTGATCTCAAAACTAGAATTACATATATGGGTATATTATACCTTTGCAATTTTTGTTAATACGATGAAGAATAACGATATTATAATAAAATAAAAAGCACCGTTAGAAATTACACACCTTAAGTTGCCGGGTTACATTGCCCGGGTTTTAGATCATGCCTCTAATTTTATATCTCAATATATTTAACTCAGTCAGACCCTAAAAGTAGTGTAACTAAACTCACCATTAGTGATTCTTCCTTTCTACCTACTGTTAAATTCAAATTTATGTTAAATTAAATTAAAGCAAATCACTTTATAAGACACCATTTAATCAAATTCGACTACCATAATACGGGCATGTGCCTAGCGTGGTAGTCGAATAACCTGTAAAAATTGTATAAAAAGTTATATGATGAATAAAGAAAAAAAAAATTATGGGGTACCTTTACAACAATGCTTCTTTGAATTTTTATTTTTTTCTTTAAGAACAAAAAAATGTTTTTTTTGTCATTGCGATTTGATAGAATATTTGACACGTAAATTGGTGTTGCCAGTCTACAAAATTATTAGTTCCGTTTTAATCCTCTAATATTATGCTTACATAAGTAGGTACCTGCTCATCGATATTTTGTCGAAGAATACTCCGATGTGCACAAAAACAAAAGAAAAAATAAACAACAGAACTAATAACAACAAAAATAGTGAAAAAAGGAAAAATAAGTATCTATAACTTTTTGCATGACAGAATGAAAAAAGTCAAGTTTATTTTATTTGTTTTCAATGAACGGTTGAAAATATAATGAATAAGTAGTGTGTATAGTTTATAATGAATATCTTTCCGTGGCGTATTTTGGTAGATTATCAAGTTTACGTCAATTATTTGTATCTCCCAGAATATCTACATAACCTGCATTATTATCTTGTCTATGGATACGGAGGAAGTCACACTTCATACCGATAAAGATAAAAATATGTTTTAAAGTTAAAATATAATATGTTTTTAAATAAAATATAATGTCATAAAGTGCGCGATCAAAAAACAATAATAACACATAAAATAAATTGAATCACTTTCACAAATCGTATTATAAAGTGTTATTTAAAATAATACAGTGACAGTTACAAAATTATAACATACCCACAATAATTAAAATGTCGCTCGAAGCACTTAATAAGAAATTCGAAGAAACAATGAACGAGTTCGAAAAACGGCTCGACAAAGCAAACGATAAACCTGGCAATTCTCAAGGCGATCTCTCAAGTCTCCGCGGAGACTTCAATGCTTTTAAGAAGAAGATGACTTCGGAGATCAGCGCTCTCCAAGAGAACGTGGCTCAACTTGAGCTACGTGTGGATGCCATCGATGCAGCATCAAGAAAAAACCTGCTTCTTCTACATGGCGTAAAGGAGGATGAATCTGAGAATACGCGATCCCTTGTGACCACGGTGCTGACCGGACTAGGGTGCCCTGAAGACGCCATCAAGGGAATCGTCTCCACCAGGAGGCTAGGTCGAGCGATACCAAAAAAGAACCGACCTATCCTTATCGAGTTCCAATACCTAAACGATCGTAGATCAGTATGGGAGAGGAAGAAAGGGTTGAAAAACTCCTCTCTTCTCCTTACCGAATCCCTTACAAAGACGCGTCAAAAACTATTCTCCTCCGCTCGCTCTACTTTCTCAAACAACAAGTGCTGGACCAGCGACGGCACAGTTATGGTTCTCCTTCCGGACGGCACCAAGCGCGCCATCAGCACCCAGAAGCAGTTGGATGTCGCGGCCGTCCTCCTGACCAAACCTGTCAAACCATCTGCTAGCACCAACACCAGCACAAGCACCGGCACCGGCACCAGCACCAGCTCCAGCTCACCTGGTCTCAATATACAGCACGAAGGCTCCAGATCGATCGGTCTGCGATCCAAAACAAACACAAAAAAATAAGCTTTAACCTAGTGACATATTATTAATTTCTGATGGTGAACAGTTTATTTTTTTTTTAAATTATAATCAATTTTAGTAGTTTAAAGGCTAACTTGAATAATCTTCTTCCAAGGTAAAAATAAAATATGTTTCAGATTAGGTATATAACTAACTTTGTTGCAAAATAACCTATCCAGATCATTGATCCAGATACATTTTACAAATTCACAAATCATTGAGGTATTAATGTTATTTATATTGTTATTAATTACCGTAATGAATAACGACTCATTTGTGTAGTATTTACGTGGGTATTTAAGAATTGGGCCTGCCTATTTCAATAAAATTTTGAATTATTAATTAATTTATTAATTTCAATAGTTTGAATTATCAACAAGTACGTACATATATAATATTCTTAACTTACATTATCGCATTATAACTTATCCAACATATTAAAAATTATTATTAATCTGTCCACAAACCATAATAACAAACATTTTATTAATACCTATGTAGTACCCGCGCGTCATTATTAGATATGTGATTATTATTAATCAATTCAGCCTGCAAATATTATACACATTTCGAAACGCCTTTATAATAATACTCATGTAGGCAAATTATCACAATACCGCGCATCTTACAGTTATACTATTTATTATGGTTCTAGAGGCACCTTTGCAACATTGCATTGTAGGTTTTACATATCTCTACTCTGTTTCAACCCAAGTCGATAGTTATTATCTTGACAGATTTATAACACGTCAATATTACTTGTATTCCTCCATCTTTTTCTAATGTCACCAAACTTCAATATGCACTTACTATGTATTTATATATTGAATTGAGTATTAATTAATTATGAATTCTTAAATTAATCACGTTTCACATGAACCTACTTTACCTACGGAATGCCGCGGCCGGTTTGTTTACTTTAGATTAGGTACTTGAAGAAATGTTTCGTTGATGCGTTTTATATGTATTTCATACGCACATACCCAAAATGATAGTGTTATAAAGTAATACTCCCGCTTTCATAATAATATACACACAACATTACTACCTACTGTTACTTGATGTATATTAATAATAGTAATTCTGTCTATATTTCATGCATACTTACATCGATACTAATACTGTTGTTTATACGTACTTACAATTATGCTACTAGTAGCGAGTATACTTCATGACCTTTATTTACAATTTTAACGATATTGTGTACCTATATCTCATTATATACCTATATCTCATGTACCTATGCTCAAAATGCAGTGATACTATTATTACTGTATATTCTTCATGTATATCTTATGTTTTTCATGTATATCATGTTAATAATACTATAATATTGTATATTTTTCATGTATATATCTATCTGCAATGCTACTAATAGATATTGTCTATATTTCAAGAATGCCTACTAACTATATTTTTTAAATAATAAAAAAAAAAAAAAACATATTTTAAAATAATAAGATATTTTTTTAAATAATATTTGTTTTTTAAATAAAAAGATATATATAAACATATATATTTTTTAAATAACCAGATTTTATTTGAGTCCCATTTGTAAAAATCGGAGTGTCACCCTAGTTGTTTTGAACTACCTTTGTTTCTTGGTGGGTATAGTAATTTATTAAGGATTTGTTTTATGGTCTATATTGTTACAAATTACCCATCTGGTCACCAATATAATATTGTTATTTCTTACTTTCCGCATATAATATTTTAGTGTTTTGGATGTAGTGTTTTGTATTTTAGTGATTTTTTTGTATTTTAGTGATTTGTGTGTAAATGCACCACTCAAATTTATGAATTTAACCTCAATACAGGCTGCTAGCCTAGTGAGGTTAATATTTTTGTAAAAAAAAAAATAAGAACACATGTATGGTGAGAAATTATAAATAAATAAATAAATAAATAAACTATAATCCTTATACTGTTGATACGGTCTCTACTTTATTTTATTCGTACCTATACTTACAAGCTACAAGCAAGCTGTTCATATTATTTCCTGTATTTAAAACCATATTTTAAGATCATTTCGCACGATATGCATTTATCTTTTAATTTTAACTTACCGTTGAATAATGTTATTATTTTTATTTCCTATTTCGTTTATACCTAGTTATCTTACAAATTTTGCAAAAATAGTCTGTTTTGTTTTCAATATGGATTTTAGTATATTTAGTATAAGCAATGTATATATTACCCAATATAGAAGATACACTCCTACACTCTCCTTACCCATCTTTATCTCACTATCCCCCCTCCCCCTGTACTTGATGCTCACTTTTGTACATTATTCTATCAATTTAATATCCTACATGTCATTCATAATAAACAACTCTTCAGTTATACTCATATATTATAACCAAATTGTACCAAACTATTACTCATCTAAATTACAATGTTAAATATTATATACCAAAACTGTAGAGGACTACGAACTAAAACTGAGATTTTTCACAATAATATTCTTTTGAATGACGATTGCTTCATTTTCGGTATATCTGAGTTATGGCTAATTGATTCTATTTTAGATTCGGAACTGGCACCAACAGAATTTTACAGTATTTTTAGAAGAGATAGGTCAAGTAACATTACAATTAATGGCATTAATACCCAATCAGATTCTCGTCGAGGCGGTGGAGTCATGATCATAACTCATAACAATCTTAACGCATATCCTCGCGAAGACTTGGTCTGTAATGCTGAATGCATCTGGGTAACTATTCCCCCCTCTAACTATACTTCCAAACGTACCATCCATGTTTCTTGTCTATATTTACCACAGGGACATGGATATGAAAATGCTCTTAGTTCATTCCTTTGTTTGCTTGCTAACGTCAAAGATCAAAACCCAGATGATATTATACTCGTAATTGGAGACTTTAATATGCCCACCATAACATGGAAACCATAAGATAAAAATTCACACTTAATACCTGAAAATTTAAATTCAATTAGTTCCTCGCTTTCTGACACAATCCATTACTGCGAATTGAACCAATACAATTCCATTAAAAATGTCAATAAATGTATACTAGATTTAGTTATCTGTAACGAGGATTGCCTCGTATCTCAATCATACAACCCTCTTGTCAGAGAGGATTTACACCATCCATCGCTCAAAATCACACTACAATTAGACACACTTCCAACAATTAATGCTCCACCAAAAGAAATTTATCGGTATGATAAAGCTGATCATGATTTAATTAACCAACACCTGTCTAAAACAGACTGGTCTTTTACTCACGATAATGCTGACGTTGATGAAGCAATTTATACTTTTTATGATATTTTAAATAACACCATTAACCAGTTTGTCCCAAAACGTTTCATCAAAAAGAAAAAATTTCCCAACTGGTACTCACCTTCCCTAATCAAAATCATCAAAGAGAAACAAAGACTACACAAAAAATGGAAATCAAATAATAATCCAGTAGATTACATAGAGTTTTCTATCAAACGCATACAACAAAAACACTTACAGAAACATTGTTACACCCAATATATAAATTCAGTTGAGTCTAGTATTCCAACTAACAATAAAAGTCTCTGGAATTACGCTAAAAACAAAAATAGGAAAAATGGCATACCACAAATCATGAACCTTAAAGACGAGTCAGGCACCTTTGCTCATCAAGTGTGCCAACTGTTCTGTAAACACTTCCAATCTACTTACGTAAGCGATGAGGGCGCGGATGATCCCAATAATATAGATAATTCTACCTGCGTTAATAATGATAACCCGATCGGGAACGTACAAATAAACAACTCATTAGTCAATAAATACTTGAATAAATTGGATGTTACTAAGGGTGCGGGCAGTGATGGTATCTCGCCATATTTTATCTCAAAATGTGCCAAAAATCTTGCATATCCTTTAACTAACTTATTTAACATGTCCTTAAAAAAAGGAATATTTCCCACAAAATTCAAAGAAGCCATTATAATCCCCATCCATAAAACAGGTTCAAAAAGTAACATTGTAAATTATCGCCCAATCTCAATACTCACAGTATTTAGTAAACTCTTTGAGCGTATTGTGTACGATCAAATTTATATAACTATTGTCCGCAGCATACAAAATCAACAACATGGTTTTTTACAAAAAAGGTCAGTACTAACAAACTTAGTCAACTTTACTGAATACTTAACAAGCAATATGGATAATGGACACCAAGTAGATGTTATCTATACGGATTACTCGAAAGCTTTCGATAAAGTTAACCACTCTATCCTCATTAAAAAATTACACCAATTAGGAATCCATGGTGACTTACTTAGGTGGCTAACTTCATATCTGCATAGAAGACTACAGTGCGTATCAGTTGAGGGAACTAAGTCTAGCTTTTTTACTGTGCCTTCTGGCGTACCGCAAGGTTCTCACTTGGGGCCATTATTGTTTAATGTGTATATATTTGATATTTATAAATGTTTTTTACATGCTAACTACCTAGCATATGCAGATGACAAAAAAATATACTTAGTAATCAAATCTATCAATGACTGCATAAAACTTCAAGAAGACCTAAATCGACTTTTTGCATACTGTAAATTAAACAAATTAATCCTAAATATTTCTAAGTGCAACAAATTATCTTTTACGCGTAACAAAAATAAAATTTCTTTTAATTATAACTTTCATGATACACAAATCCATGAAATAGAATCAATCCGTGACCTTGGGGTAGTACTGGATATAAAACTAAATTTTATCAAACACATTAACGAAGTAATCAACAAAGCCAATAAAATGTTGGGATTTATAATTCGCATATCTAAACCTTTTCGCAATATTAAAACTCTGTATTCCCTTTACACCACGTATATCCGCCCCCACTTAGAATACTGCACACTAATTTGGGCACCGTTCTACCAATGCCATATTGACAGAATCGAAAGTGTACAAAATAAATTTTTTAAACACGTAAATTATAAATTCAAATTACTCTTTGCAAATAACACCGAATCCTTAAAATTTCACAACTTTACTCCACTTCAAACACGAAGATTAATATCTGATCAAATATTTTTATACAAAATTCTGAATAACGGCCTGGACTCTCCTGAACTCGTAAATTATTTAAGAATTCACATACCTACAAGGCCAACCAGACTAAACCATTTTTTTCATTTGCCAGCGTGCAGAACCAACCTTAGAAAAAATTCTCCAATCCCCCGTATATGCGCGCAATATAACACGCAATTTAACAATATCGATATTCTTAATAACACTCTTGTGAAATACCGAAACGAAGTCAAACGTACGACCACAAATGTTAATTAAATTAATGCACAACTATAGAAAAGGTACAGCATGAGCATCTCCTGTCCCCATCCCACCTTCCTCTGCCTCTTGCCCTTTCCTCTTCCTTCTTCCTTCTAATATACTTATATATATATATATATATATATATATTTTTTTTTTTTTTTTTTTGTTATTTTCATTTTCATTTAACGGTTATTACCAATTACAATTGTATATTATATCATAATAACCAGCATTAGCATAAGAAACTTTTTTGGCTTACCTCATGTTTAACCTCTTGTATAACTCACCTGTATATAAATTGCTGTTTGTTTCTTACAATAAATAAATAAAATAAATAAAATAAAATAAAATTATTAGCAAAACTTTGGAGATAATTTGGATATGCATTTCACGGTATTGCTATCAAAGTTTCTATCTGAGTATCACATTTCGGGATCTCTGAGTGCGCGCTATTGTCGCCGTACTTCGAAATTTACAGTTTAATATGCAAGTGAAGTGTAAATACTAGAAGTTATGCGCTTTATTATGAACTGCACATTCTGGCTTGTGCCCAAACTTTGGACTGCTGATAATCGAATAATTTTTCATATATTATAATAAAGACAAAAATCTCACTAAATGAGGTATTGGAGATTTTCACAATCTTTTCAATAATGTTATCTTTTCAACAATGTTATCAGTTCTTGAGATTTCAGTGTCTAATATTATCTCCTAACAACAAAAATTTTCAAAAACTTGAATAACAATTTACGTAAGAAACTGTTTTTTTTATGTATTAAAAATGAACATCTCTTGTAATTTATAACTACATAAAACACGATAATCGGTGATGTTCTCGTAATGAGCGTTTTGATTATTACCGTTTCGATCCTAGATTACGGCGCCGAGACGGCATAAAAAAGACAATGAACATATGCTCCTTATCACAACAATGCTGCAGCTCTTTCCAAAGATAAGATACAGTATGTACGTAGGTCTATTTCCTCCAAAGGAAAAAAGTAATAATTTTCTTGCATCTCTCACACACCGCACTGTAACGTCTCCGTAGACCCCTACAATACTACTAGCCGTGGCGACAATTATAAAAGTATGGAATATATAATATTGAATTCCAAAAAATAAAAAAGTTAAATGTTAATGCGCTAATGATATTGCTTTTGTTTATTAAACATATAATGCTGCAGCTCTTTCTTACACATTAAATAACAAGAGTCGAAAATGAGATAAACGGTGAACTTACGTCTGAACCCCCCCAAAGGAAACATACAATCATTATCATACATCTCCCTCAAACGTATAAAGAAAATGGAACGCAATTCCCGTCGCCGTGGCTGAGCTGTAATAAGATATACCTATCTGTTTCCTCCGAAGGAATAAAGTAGTACGTTGGAGGAAACAGTCACACATATTTTGTGTGTTTCATCTTTTGTCTCGCCAGTATTTAATGTATAAGAGATGCAGCATTAGAGCGATATTAAGGTTTATTGCCTTTTGTGCCATCACGGTACCGTAAGCGTGGGTCGTCCTGGTAAAGATAAAAGGGTTCAATGACTTCTTTTATAATCCCTACGGTGACGTCACGGCGACGTTAACGGCAAAGGCACGCGACGTGTCATTTCTTTAATACAAGTAAGGGAGATTTATTTATTTATTAAACGCCTGTAGGGTTTTCGCAGATATTTGTATACATTTATTATATATGACTAACGTCTACAAACATTACTATTTACAATCATATATTTAATACTAATACGTTTTACAAGCATAATACACAAACAGATCAGTTAAATTCTGTACCCGAGAAGCATACGGATGCAAGTCCAAAAAGCTAAATGTTCAGGAGAGACAAAAAACTATTTTTTTCCGTAACTATGATCTCATAACTTCTTCGGGTATCTATGCTGATAGATAACAAAAAAGTAATTATTAAATCAATTAGTTTTAAAACGAAATATTTTACATTGTTTTAAAAAAACGTTGACTTGAGTCCTTCTGCTTCAAAATGGAGTGGAATATTTGGTTTTGACATGTTTTTTTTTTTTTTTTACACTAACACTACACAGGAGGCCCTGAGGAAAATAATTTTCCTCAGGGCCTATGTCATCTTTGGGGATGCTTCGTGGAGAGTTTTTTAAGGAAAGGAAGGAGAGGAGCGTTTTGGGAAGGAAAAGGGTTTAATGGGTGGTAGGAATCTGGGGTTCAGTGTGTCCTGGTCATCCAAGACCTAGACAAACCTCACCCCTTGAACCCGGGCACCCCTGCTAAACCACCAAACGTAGCGAACCACTTGGGGTGATCTATGGCAGAGGTGTTGGTTATCCAATAAAGGTTCCCGGGGCGGCGGTACCCATTCCCGCCTCCCAAATTGTAGTATAACCTCCCATATACATGTGGTTTATTATGAAAAGATCAGTGTTTTGAAATTGTTTACTTCCATAGGAAGCGAGGTAATGTTAGAGGCAGGAGGAAGTCAAATCCATTTACATCCGGATTTGAGTCGTAATACTCAAAATGCAACTAAATCATAAAAACGCAAGTCCTTTTACGTCCTTTTGCTTCTAAGATTGTTTTTGCATCAAAGGTAGTTAAACATGATAATTT
This sequence comes from Limnephilus marmoratus, assembly GCA_917880885.1. Lineage (NCBI taxonomy): Eukaryota > Metazoa > Arthropoda > Insecta > Trichoptera > Limnephilidae > Limnephilus > Limnephilus marmoratus. The sequence continues at coordinate 16,345,039 of OU862921.1, read as the reverse complement.
ACTTCAAGTCTGCATCAAAAACTAATTTCTTCAAATTTTGGACTTGCATCCGTATGCTTCTGGGGTACAGAATTGTAATGGTGAGAAGGTAACCTATTATACCACCATTTGGCGGTAAATGTAGCAATTAAAAGGAGGACAGCTAGAGTAATAATTTTTAAAGAGTGTGTAATGTGAGTGTACTAAATGGTAGCATGAATATTATGTGTCCATCCTACAAATTAAATAAAAGAGCAATCATGTTAGATAATATAAAATTTTATTGCAAATACATGTTAAGCAAATGAAAGGTATTTGTAAGGATTCGTAAAAACCCTATTGATTTTAAATATCTCAGAGCTTGAATGATTCTCGAAGCGCATTCATTAGTTAAATTATTAAATGTCACGTTCTTGTAAACTGTTTTAATGTACAAAATAAAGGCGTCAGGTCATTTGTACATCACAATCAAGTATTTAAGGAAAAGGAAATTATTGGTAAACTATAATTGAAAAAGTTATTAACATAATTTGATTTGAATTACAATTACGAAGTTTTGTCATTGTTCGGTTTTTCAAGGGGGTCGCCGCAAGCCCGTCCTTAGCAAAACTAAATCATTTTTTCTTTGCTACAATATCCCTACTGAAGTGTGGAGCGTGTCGGTTGATTGTCAAAACGCCTTAAGCGCCCTCCTCACCATCCAACTTCTAGTCACTTCTTGTTGGCCAGCCAGATTGGCGGTTTCCACCACACCATCCAACTTGCAGAAAGGTCTTAGCTTTTGCGCTGTGCGGACGTGTTCGGAGCGCTCGCGCTGTGCGCAAACGTGTCATGGCTCCGTCACTTTCGAAATTTCAACGTATTGGATTAGCGTTGGCTTTATTGACAACAGACAATGATCAATAAAAAATGTAGATGTCATTTTGTTGTCCGATGATATATTTTTTCTATTAATAAACAACAAAAAAAGGTTTTCGATCACATGTCGCTACTGATCCCATCACGACGGGATGGGTTTAAGCGAACTAGCGCTGTCTCGTTTGAACGATATGCCGTTAGAACGAGACGCATCGCTTTTCAAATGACCGCTACACTGTAAACAAGTTATACTCCTGAGTACTCAGTTGCGGCGTGTGATGGAATAATATTTTTAATGTTTTAATAGATAAAAAGTGTCATCGGACAGAGAAATGACTTTAATATTTTTTACTTTAAGCTCGGGAATCGCTGGTTAAAATCTCTCGGGTGCGTACTGTTCCACCCTGCATAATTTTTGAAACATAACTTTTTTGCAGGCAAACATAAAAAGTTTAAAAATATCCCACCTTATGTATTTTTCTAACTAAAATTACATACAACTAAAAAAATAAAAACACCCACATAATATATTTTATTAGGCAAATTTATTATGAACATTACTCGTTTTTGTCGTTTCATGTAAAAACAATTAATTAAAAAATTCCCTTAGTTAAGAAAATATTAATCCTGTTGGGTATTACAGACAAAAATAATAACAGTGATGAAAAAAAAATTCCTTCTTCTAAGAATTACTGGCAAAAATAATAAAACTATCTTTTTTTACATGAATAGCGCACAAGAGTCCCAACTGCTCCCGTCTGGAGCCAGCGGGACTATGGCATCCCCAATTGGGGTATGTTGTGAGGTTGAAGGCAGTGTGGATGGGAAGGAGATATGAAAGAGGAAGGTGGGGAAGTACCTGGCTATTCAGATCTTGTCACCAAACACGGCAGAAGTCATTTCAAGCAACGTTTCAATTCTGAATGGTGGTCTTACACCAGGGCGATACTGAGAGTATCTTCCACTCTAACTAACTAACTTCCACGCCGTTTCCCCGCAGGGGTAGGCAGAGAGGACGGACCGCCAAACAACTCGGTCTCGGCACACACTCCTTGCCTCGTTCACATTCATACATCGTCTCATGCGCTGTTCTATCTATAATATAAAAATGAATCGCTAAATTTGTTGGTAAGCGCAAATCTCGAGAGCGGCTGAACCGATTTCGCTAATTCTTTTTTTAGAATATTCCTTGAAGTTCGAGGATTGGTCTTACGGAGAGAAAAATTAAGAATATTGCGCAGAAAATTAGATAATTACAGAAAACATCGCACGTTTGACAGTTCGCGTGTTAGAGAATGACATTTTGCAAAACAATGAATGATTGTTCAATCAGGATTCTATTTTTGAAAAGTTGAAAAATTTATTTAAAGTAGGTACTCCCCTAATAATTTGAATCGAATCAACAATTTTAGATATTTTAAATAGGTACCTATGTTAGGTACCAAATTTAAAATACATGAAAAATGGAAATTTGAATAAAAATTGTAAAAGGTGGCACGCGGGCTGTTTAAAAACTGAATGTACTGGGATTGAATATATGGAACGCGGGAGGAGGGTTGGCGGGACGAGGGAGCGGGAAAGGGAAGAGGGAAGGCGGGGAAGGTGGAAGGGGAACGCGGGAGGGGAAGGGGACGTGTGACGGGGGAGGGGAACTCGGGAGGGGGGTTCGCGGGACGGGGGAAGGAGGGGTGGAACGGAGTGGGGAGAGGGAAGGTGGAGGAGACGGACTGGGAACACGAGAGGGGAAGAGGACTCAGGAGAAGAAGGGGAGGCGGAAGGGGAACGGGACGAATGGGAAAGGACACCCAGGGAGAAACTATTTCTATAGCAACGCATGCCGGAACCAGCTTTTTTTTGTGTGTTCGTTATTGTCAGTACAAGGTTTGTATAAAACTTCAGGTGAGCTCTGGCATTATGAAATTTGTATAAAAAAATTGATATTGGTGACACGCGAGGTTTGAAAACTGAATGTATGGAAAGCGTGAGAGAGGGAGAGATGGGGGAGGGGAACCAGGGAGGGGGAGGGGAACCTGGGAGGGGGGAGGGGGGAGGGGGACCTGGGAGGGGGGAGGGGAACTCGGGAGGGGGATTTGCGAGACGGGGGAAGGGGGGGGGGGGAGTGAAATTGGGAGAGGGAAGGTGGAGGCGATGGAGTGGGAAAAAACACGCAGGGATAAACAATTTCTTTATTAAGTGGCATAGAAACGCATACCGGGAACTCACTATAATAATATAAATTAAGCCACCGATCGATTTGATTAATTTGCAAATTAACAGATGGTGGTGTCAGTTAAAAGGTTGGATAACTATCCAGTAGATTGCGTTGTGTTTAGTTAGTGGCCGGGTCAGCTAGTTAATAATAAAAAAGATGATGTAAAAAAAATATTCTTCCTTATTCTGAGATTACAGGCAAAGAGCGACAATTTACGTCTTCAATATCAAAATGTAAATACCTACTTAGAAATAAAATGATTTATTTCTATAATACACATTGGAAAGTTTATTTATCTTTATTTTAGAACAAATTTTGTTTTTGCAAAGTGATAAAAATAACCAATTTAGAGGTGTATTTACTTTACATGGGAATAATATCAAAATAAAAACATTTAGAAATAAAATTATTCATTTCTAATTCACACATTGAAAAGATTATTTTCGCCAGATTTTAGAACCATTTAAATATCCCACAAGCATCGTAAGTCCTTGTATAAATCAAAAATCTCCACCCAAACTTCTTTTCTTTCTCACGCATGATGAAAGAGTGGAGTAATAATATTTATATCGTAATCGCTGAACTGGTAAAAGTCGCTGTCGACTACCGCTCGGAATGCTCTCTGACGAGAAATGAATAAATCACATGTCGTAACATGTCCATTCGGGGGCGTTCCTTCAGCGGCTGGCCCCAACAAGAATTCGCAGGCGATAAATAATAATACGGCTGGCCTTTCGGCCCAATTTTAAGGAGTGGGGGGTCCCGGCAGTAGGAAAATAATAATACGGCTGGTGATTTGTTCCAATTCGCAGGCGGTTGGGCCTCCTCACCATCCAATATGCAGCCATTCCAACATTTAGTGACTACATGTTGGGTGGTGAGGAGGGCGCTTTAAGCGCCCTCCTCACCATCCAACTTCTAGTCACTTCTTGTTGGCCAGCCAGATTGGCGGTTTCCACCACACCATCCAACTTGCAGAAAGGTCTTAGCTTTTGCGCTGTGCGGACGTGTTCGGAGCGCTCGCGCTGTGCACAAACGTGTCATGGCTCCGTCACTTTCGAAATTTCAACGAATTGGATTAGCGTTGGCTTTATTGACAACAGACAATGATCAATAAAAAATGTAGATGTCATTTTGTTGTCCGATGATATATTTTTTCTATTAATAAACAACAAAAAAAGGTTTTCAATCACATGTCGCTACTGATCCCATCACGACGGGATGGGTTTAAGCGAACTAGCGCTGTCTCGTTTGAACGATATGCCGTTAGAACGAGACGCATCGCTTTTCAAATGACCGCTACACTGTAAACAAGTTATACTCCTGAGTACTCAGTTGCGGCGTGTGATGGAATAATATTTTTAATGTTTTAATAGATAAAAAGTGTCATCGGACAGAGAAATGACTTTAATATTTTTTACTCTAAGCTCGGGAATCGCTGGTTAAAATCTCTCGGGTGCGTACTGTTCCACCCTGCATAATTTTTGAAACATAACTTTTTTGCAGGCAAACATAAAAAGTTTAAAAATATCCCACCTTATGTATTTTTCTAACTAAAATTACATACAACTAAAAAAATAAAAACACCCACATAATATATTTTATTAGGCAAATTTATTATGAACATTACTCGTTTTTGTCGTTTCATGTAAAAACAATTAATTAAAAAATTCCCTTAGTTAAGAAAATATTAATCCTGTTGGGTATTACAGACAAAAATAATAACAGTGATGAAAAAAAAAATCCTTCTTCTAAGAATTACTGGCAAAAATAATAAAACTATCTTTTTTTACATGAATAGCGTACAAGAGTCCCAACTGCTCCCGTCTGGAGCCAGCGGGACTATGGCATCCCCAATTGGGGTATGTTGTGAGGTTGAAGGCAGTGTGGATGGGAAGGAGATATGAAAGAGGAAGGTGGGGAAGTACCTGGCTATTCAGATCTTGTCACCAAACACGGCAGAAGTCATTTCAAGCAACGTTTCAATTCTGAATGGTGGTCTTACACCAGGGCGATACTGAGAGTATCTTCCACTCTAACTAACTAACCATCACGCCGTTTCCCCGCAGGGGTAGGCAGAGAGGACGAACCGCCAAACAACTCGGTCTCGGCACACACTCCTTGCCTCGTTCACATTCATACATCGTCTCATGCGCTGTTCTATCTATAATATAAAAATGAATCGCTAAATTTGTTGGTAAGCGCAAATCTCGAGAGCGGCTGAACCGATTTCGCTAATTCTTTTTTTAGAATATTCCTTGAAGTTCGAGAATTGGTCTTACGGAGAGAAAAATTAAGAATATTGCGCAGAAAATTAGATAATTACAGAAAACATCGCACGTTTGACAGTTCGCGTGTTAGAGAATGACATTTTGCAAAACAATGAATGATTGTTCAATCAGGATTCTATTTTTGAAAAGTTGAAAAATTTATTTAAAGTAGGTACTCCCCTAATAATTTGAATCGAATCAACAATTTTAGATATTTTAAATAGGTACCTATGTTAGGTACCAAATTTAATATACATGAAAAATGGAAATTTGAATAAAAATTGTAAAAGGTGGCACGCGGGCTGTTTAAAAACTGAATGTACTGGGATTGAATATATGGAACGCGGGAGGAGGGTTGGCGGGACGAGGGAGCGGGAAAGGGAAGAGGGAAGGCGGGGAAGGTGGAAGGGGAACGCGGGAGGGGAAGGGGACGTGTGACGGGGGAGGGGAACTCGGGAGGGGGGTTCGCGGGACGGGGGAAGGAGGGGTGGAATGAAGTGGGGAGAGGGAAGGTGGAGGAGACGGACTGGGAACAGGAGAGGGGAAGAGGACTCAGGAGAAGAAGGGGAGGCGGAAGGGGAACGGGACGAATGGGAAAGGACACCCAGGGAGAAACTATTTCTATAGCAACGCATGCCGGAACCAGCTTTTTTTTGTGTGTTCGTTATTGTCAGTACAAGGTTTGTATAAAACTTCAGGTGAGCTCTGGCATTATGAAATTTGTATAAAAAAATTGATATTGGTGACACGCGAGGTTTGAAAACTGAATGTATGGAAAGCGTGAGAGAGGGAGAGATGGGGGAGGGGAACCAGGGAGGGGGAGGGGAACCTGGGAGGGGGGAGGGGGACCTGGGAGGGGGGAGGGGAACTCGGGAGGGGGATTTGCGAGACGGGGGAAGGGGGGGGAGTGAAATTGGGAGAGGGAAGGTGGAGGCGATGGAGTGGGAAAAAACACGCAGGGATAAACAATTTCTTTATTAAGTGGCATAGAAACGCATACCGGGAACTCACTATAATAATATAAATTAAGCGACCGATCGATTTGATTAATTTGCAAATTAACAGATGGTGGTGTCAGTTAAAAGGTTGGATAACTATCCAGTAGATTGCGTTGTGTTTAGTTAGTGGCCGGGTCAGCTAGTTAATAATAAAAAAGATGATGTAAAAAAAATATTCTTCCTTATTCTGAGATTACAGGCAAAGAGCGACAATTTACGTCTTCAATATCAAAATGTAAATACCTACTTAGAAATAAAATGATTTATTTCTATAATACACATTGGAAAGTTTATTTATCTTTATTTTAGAACAAATTTTGTTTTTGAAAAGTGATAAAAATAACCAATTTAGAGGTGTATTTACTTTACATGGGAATAATATCAAAATAAAAACATTTAGAAATAAAATTATTCATTTCTAATTCACACATTGAAAAGATTATTTTCGCCAGGTTTTAGAACCATTTAAATATCCCACAAGCATCGTAAGTCCTTGTATAAATCAAAAATCTCCACCCAAACTTCTTTTCTTTCTCACACATGATGAAAGAGTGGAGTAATAATATTTATATCGTAATCGCTGAACTGGTAAAAGTCGCTGTCGACTACCGCTCGGAATGCTCTCTGACGAGAAATGAATAAATCACATGTCGTAACATGTCCATTCGGGGGCGTTCCTTCAGCGGCTGGCCCCAACAAGAATTCGCAGGCGATAAATAATAATACGGCTGGCCTTTCGGCCCAATTTTAAGGAGTGGGGGGTCCCGGCAGTAGGAAAATAATAATACGGCTGGTGATTTGTTCCAATTCGCAGGCGGTTGGGCCTCCTCACCATCCAATATGCAGCCATTCCAACATTTAGTGACTACATGTTGAGTGGTGAGGAGGGCGCTTTAGAGAAACGCGCGAATACAATCGATACCTTTCATGGAGTGATCAGTTAACTCAGAACGAAATCGACTCGATTGAAAAGTCATTAAGGGCCGGTTTTATAAACGAAGTACCAAATTGCAGTTACGTAACGAACCGTTTTTCGTTAACGGACCGCTATCCGTTTGTTATCTTATTTTACGTGTTATAAACAAATGTGCATTACTGGCGGTCATCGGTTACATTAAGTCCGAAAGTTTTATTACTTGGCTTGGGTCGGTCTACGTATAACAATGCAAGTAGTGCATTGGATTTCGATTCGTCGACTTGGAGAGTCTTGTAAAATCGCCAGCTACTTGCAGCATTGATCCCAGAGCTTAGAAAAGTAGTGTTAATAGTAACTTACTTACTGTTATTGAGTTTAATTTGTAGAACCCCATTTTAGTTTTTATTTCTTTTATTAATGAATAATTATTAATTTCTAATATTATGATTCAATTTGTAAATAATATTATTATTCAATTTAAAAAAAAAAGTTTATTTATGAACAAGTTCTTCTACGTAATTATTAATTATTATTACCGCGTGACAGCTGTTTCGCTTTCTGAAGGCATTATCAAACTAGGCGGAACAGCTGTCACGCGCAATAATTATTACATAGCAGGACTTGTTTATAAATAAACTGTTTTTATAAATAGAATTATAATATTATTGAATATATAAATAAATAAAGCTGGGCTGGCGTTACTGGCTGATTTCGATAATAAATAAATAACCGAGCGCCGAGAACAACTTCCTACTTACTGTCAAAAAAACGTCAGCAAACGGATCGTTATCCATTTAACTGACCAAAATCGGTCCGTAAGGCATTAACCGCTACATAACCGACCGGTAGCCTTGCGAATGTTTATAAAATAGCAAAATCAAGTGGTAGACCAAATATTAGTTAAAAATCGTATCAAGCGTGACGAACGGATGGTTATAAAAACGGCCCTAAAAGTTTAAAAAATTGGTTAAATAGGTTACGTTATGGGCTTTTAGGTTAGGTTAGGTTAGGCGTTTAGGTTACGGGCTTTTTTCATTTTTTCATAGCTTTCAATAGCTTTTCAAAGAGGTGTTGAGTTGACTTGATTCTGAGTAGGCACATAAACCTTTCATGGAATCGAATGCGACGGGAAAACGGAGACAGATTGTAACATAAATGTATTTGTAACATGGTGTCGGCACCCTTTTATACGCTCTTTATAATGGTCTCCGTATGTGCCACCTCTAGTACTTGCTCATTGACAATTGGGCATTGGTCGTGGCTCCATGCCAACTCAGAATGAAACCAACCCATTTAACCATTTTTTAATATTTTTTATCATCACTCTTAAGGTGGTTCTGAAATGGTTTCATTCCGAGTTGATCGGTCACCATTGGTCATACAGCGAGCCCTGCATAATGACTACTAACTACAAATATATCTACAGTTTTCCACAAAAAACACATTACAAACTGGATCGAAAAAAAAGGTATTTACTTTACTCAAAACATTATAACACCTAACCAAATATAACCCAATCCAAACAATTAAAAAATAATATTTAAAAAAATTTAAAATACTACAATAACATTATTTATACCCACCTGCTTTTCTACCTTTATATTTATATAACTTTAACTGCTACTAATCTGAAATTTACTTAATTATTTTATTTTACGCCCAGAGGGCTTTTACATAAATAATAAAGGCGGTACATATTTAACATGAGAAAAAATTTAAGAGTAAGGTGATCAAAGGTTTACAAAATTCCAACATTAACCATGTCTAATAACACCTAAGTATTAGTTTCACATAGTGCCGAACTGCGGTATCGATGGTACCTCCTGTACCTCTGCAAGTTGCAGGAGTTTGGAACTGTTCAATTTGAATTTTAATATTTCAGATAAGAAAGTTAACATTTTTTTTAAATAACGAAATAATACCACGGGTTATGATGTTCATAATATTTCAGTGAATTTACAAGACATTACATTTAATAACATTAATAAGATAGGTAGAGATAGTTTAGTACATTTGTCGATGCAGTAATAAATTTAGTGAGAACTTGTATCATGGATAAATAATTTCATATTCAAATTGTATACGATATTATGTATACGATACGTCAACCCGCAGTGCCCTTCAATAAAATATTAAGGAGGATACTGTGTTTTTATTTAAGTCAACAGAATTGCATCTAATCCTAAACATTTGAAAATTCACAGGATAATGTAACATACCACAGGTTCTCCCAGTGAGGATTTTACAAATTAACTAACTAAACTTTGTACATACATATACTGAATATTAACATATTTTATACATAAACCACTAACCATTAACTTTTGTACATAAACCACGTAATCATTTATAATTTTTTTGTTCAAGAATAGATCTAAATACATAAATCAATATCGTAGTGTACATACTCGAAGGAGTGAAATACCAAATAAATATTGAATCAATCAATTATTAGCATTAATTTGGAATGACACATACTTCAATAATGGATCCATTATCTACCATATAAAGTAGGGGTAGGAAAGAACATTTTTCCTTTTTTTGTTGGCCATTTCAATATTTTTGTCGAAATTTGTGAATATTTCTGGATTCCATCATTTGACTATTTATTGAAAGTATTTTAATATTTATTTATTTGTTTTATTTTTCACCTAGAGGGCGTTTACTTAAATAAATAAAGGCAGTACATCCTTAACATAAGAACGAAATAAAATTACAATAGAAATAAAACAGTACATAAATAAAATAAAAATATAAGAAACAAAAATTTAAAGTGCGGTGAGATATAATAAAAATAAATTACAATATAAAAATACAAACAACAAAAATTTAAAAGTAAGGTGATCAGAGGTTTACAAAATTGCAACATTAACCATGTCTAATAACACCTAAGTATTAGTTTCGCAAAGTGCCAAACCGCTACATCGATGGTACCTCCTGTACCTTTGCATGCTGCAGGAGTTCGAAACTGTCCAATAAGGATTTCAAAATTTTGGATAAGAAAGTTAAAACATTTTTTTTTTAAATAACTAAATAATAGGTACTACAAGTTAGACGGTTTATGATATTTCAGCGAATTTACTAAGACATTACATTTAATTACGTTAATAAGATAGGTAGAGATAGTTTTGTACATTTACAGTTAATATGACCAATAATAAACATACACCGTATTTAATTAAGTAGTAATAACACCTGGTACAAATTTATTCTGAAATCAGTGGAAAAAAATTTCAAACACACACTGAAAAGTTGCGATTCTGAATAGCGATATCTCACTCGGGGCAACAGAAAACATCTTCCACTTACGGCTCTCTTTGTCACAAACAACAACAAGAAGAAGAATATAGCAATGAAACATTAATATACAACATCCTTATTAAAATATCCGTTATATCCTCTCGTAAAGAGCTCAATTATAACTTCCATAAAATAAGTGCATGACATCTAGTTTTAATTAGTTTTTAAACGCAGCGCATCCTTTGGCACTTAGTTCAGAACAAGCTGTCTTCTGGCACTGAAATGTCCTCTTGAGCTTCCATGAGTTTGTTTTAATTAAAGCTCACCTGCGCCATCCGTAAGCTTCATTGAAGGCTTTATAGGTTAAAGTTTTTAAGCGTGAATGACTGCCTTAATTACGTGAAACGGTAATAGCGCAAATTGAGCAACTCGCCAAACTCCATTTAGTTATGCAACACGAAGTCGTGCAATGTTTGTTTGTTTCATTAACCACTCACTATTCATGGTTTGTCGTTGAAAGCCTTGGAATATCTTGCATAATGTTGTGTTTTTTTACATTAGTTCTACACAAAAGGCCCTGAGGTAAAAAATCCAACACTTCAGTCATGGGTCACCTCAAATGGTTCGCTATGTTTGATGACATATCAGGGGTTCCAGATTCATTTTTTTTAAAAGGAATAGATACGAATTATTACGGGTTACGAATAACTCAACAATGTTTTAAAATCTCCTGTCACCACAAATAGCAAAAAATGTTGCTTTTGTCGCGATGGAGGACTTAGCCAGCCAAGGAATCGAACACGTGACGCCCGGATGACTCATCCACTGACTGGTCAAAATTAAGAATGTATTGATAAGAGTTCTTTTTATATGAGCTAAATATCTTCCCTTGGAGCCTATGTCGTCTTAGGGGATGCTGGGTGGAGGGTCTTTAAAGAAAGAAAGGAGGGGAAGTTCTGGGAAGGAAAAGGTGTGAGTGGCGGTACCCATTCACGTTACCCAAATTAAAAGTATGGTGTTTAGGTAGAAATAAAAAGAGGGACCGCATTGATGCGTTTTGCATTTTAGAATGGGTTATGTACTCGTATGTTGATGTGTTTTGCAGGAGTATTGGAAAACGATATTAGCGATACTTTTATGAGAGCGGATAATAATGTTTCATATCCCATCTCCCTTGTTTCTATTATCTATGAGTACGCCCTTTAATACTTCTCATTAAGCCCCCGCATTCCCAATGTCTACCGTTTTATAATATATTTTTCTTGAACGCTTTAAGTTTTTAAGTTTCTCAAAAAATGTATGTTATTTTTTAAGATAAAATCTTTACATTTTCCTCGCCGAAAGGGTAATTAGGTACACGAAATTCCCTAGATAGAAAAAATTTGCTAAGTATGCTCCGAAAATTATTATAAACTCGTTTTTCTGTTCAAGTTATATGTATGTATGAAAAAATTCACAGAATTTCTTTAGGTGCTATTTAGAGTATTTTGAGAATTTTGCTCTATTTTAAACATTTTCACAATTTTCGCTTAATTATTATCGTTTTAATATTAGCTTGCTCCCTCTAACATTCGTATTTACATACCTCCCTTTCTTCTTTTTGAGCGCCTACTACCGGACCTCTCAGTCACTCTCTGATTTATGAATGCCGTTTTGTTAAAATAAAATCACTTCAAGAGCACATTACATGTATTTTTTAATTTACCAAAGAGTGTGTGCCAAGACCGAATTATTTGGCGGTCCGTCCTCTGCCTACCCCTGCGGGGAAAAGGCGTGATGGTTAGTTAGTTAGTTAGTTAATTCAAGTGCTGTAGAAATGAGATCCCTGAGACGTACGCCTGTAAAACCATGTATGATCGTCTGAGATAGGTAAAGATTTGCAAAGAGTGCGAGACTGATGTAAGCGTAATTAGAAAGATAGAAAGGGACGCACAAATGGTTTGAGCGTGTAAGAACTTCTTCTTACATTAAAACATCGGACGCTCAAGTGAATCAAATACTCGAGTCTAGTATGTACGAAATGCTGTATGAATGTGAACGGGAAAAGGAGTCTCTGCCAAGATATTTGGCGGTCCGTCCTCTCTGCCTACCCCTGCGGAGAAACGGCGTGATGGTTAGTTAGTTAGTGTTGGATAGTGATTTTTTCTGCTTAATTAAGAGTTCTTGAAGTTGTTTCATGATGAATAACGAAATGTAAGAACCGCTCTAAATTGAAAGAATAGTTGCGCTTAGGTACAAATTCTCTTAATTAAGGTGGTACCCAATCCTAATAATTTTTGTATGTTCAAAACTCACATTTTAATCATTTCCGGCGAATCCGTAACTATAATAACTTTTTTTATTTCCATGCTGCACAAGAAATGCGAGTTATTTATATAGTAGATTAATAAAAACAGTACCTTACCATAAATATATTTTACGTAAAACGATTTCAAAACTATATAACCCGTTTTTCAATTATAAAGTTAGCGGTAAGCACCAGATTTTATTTTTCTAGACGATGAATTAATAATTTCGTGAGGATAACATGGAGACACATTCTAAATATTTGTAGCACGTTCTTCAGAATTAATTAAAATGAACGCGGCAGAAAGGTCGAATCTCCAGGCCTGCTGGGGTGATTTCGTCCGTACCGTCGTACAATACGCCGTGCCTCGGCGTATATTTGTTTACACTCTTTCTTCACTTACGTATTTAAGATTCCCACATTATTTATCTTCTTCTTCTTTTCTTTGATACGGCAAATTCGACAGTAGGTCCGTCCAGTGCACGGGTCGCGAATCGCAATTTGTATACACGGCTTCTTTACTTACGTCGTTAAGATTCTGAATATATTTTAGGGCATATTGTCGTCTTAAAGAATAAATTACGAAAACAATAAATTTTCATATCATTTAATATCTATACAATTTGCTCTGAAGTTCTTGAAACTCTGAATTCCAGGCGTATCTTTAGAAATGGAATATCCTTCGAATAAAGAGATTAGCCATTATATTTAATAAAAGGTTTACAATAATAGAATTGTGAGTTGTGAAGCCTCCAAGGTACTTTTCCATTGACAAATATTCATAGGATAAGCTCTCCGTTTGTAACTTTCTAACGATATAGATCCTCAAATAATATTCTGGATACCTCTGAACATTTTACTTCGTTTTAAGAAAGAAGTTTATGGGGTATCTCTTCGTCACTTAGGGCCGGTTTTGTAACCCTCCGTTTGCTAATACCGTTTTTAACAATATTCGTTTGGCGGTAGACTGAACATTTATTAACGATTAATTATTATCGAGCGTAACATACGGATGGTTATTTATTTTTACGGATGGATAACCAACACCTTTGCCATAGGTCACCCCAAGTGGTTCGCTACGTCTGGTGATTTAGCAGGGATGGTTCATGGGGTGAGATTTGTCCGGATCTTGACGGCGAATGCATCTGCCCACCAACTGTGTGACAGGATGGATCGGGAGAGACTGGTAAAGAGAAACATTTTAACCTCTCCAACAGAGCACTCTCGGGACATCGCCTTGCACTGCAGTGGGAGGAATAGATTCGTCCGTCACTCCTAGACATACAGACCTCCATATTCCAATTCTTCTATCTCATCTTTTTCCTTTCCAGAACTTCCCCTCTTTCCTTTCCTAAAATGGCCCTCCACACAGCAACCTCAAACACGACAAAGGTCCTGAGAGAAATTATTTTCCTCGAGGCCTCCTGTGTTTTGGAAATGTAAAAAAAAAACTTTACGTTAGTAAAATAGATAATAACATACGTAACTTGACATAAACAGTATAAACACCATAGCCCTATTCCTTATTTGTTATGCCGTGTTGCGCTACCTCCTTTTTTAGAACATCTACCGGATCTGCCCTGATGATGGACACTGCAACACCCCAAAAACAAATAAGGAAAATGCTTTTGGCCGTGAAAATCTTAAAACGTACCAAAGCCATATTTTACCTACTCTTAGGAATGAAATACCTAGTAAATATTGAATCAATCAATTAATATTAATTTGGAATGATGCATACTTCAATAATCGATCTAAAGTAGGGGTAGGGAACCTTTTTGCATCTATGTAAGTGGCCATTTCGAGATTTGTTGATATTTGTCAAAATTTCGAAATATTTCTGAATGTCATCATTTGACATTTTATTTTCATGAATTAAGACATTATTTTTGTACATTTGGACACTGCTTTTTATAATTAGTATAATATTTTTATTTATTTTATTTTTAATGTACTTTTACAGTTAACATGACCAATAATAAACATTAATTATTTACCAGTCAGTGGCTGAGTTGGCATTGCGTTTTGGTCCCACCGAAGCATCGCGTGTTCGATTCCTCGGCTGGCTAAGTCCTCCATCACCACACAAGCTACATTTTCCGCTTACTGTGGCGGTAGTAGGAGATTTTCAAATATTGTCAGGTTCTTCGGAAATAACCGATAATAATAGTCTTTCTTTTCAAAAGAAAAATAATAAATTATATTTACTTAATTAAAAATAAATACCTTTAATTTAAATAATTTTTTAAACTTTTAGTTGAAACTTTGTCAGGGGATAAGTTATTTAATAGCAGAACCATTTTTCCGAGCTGCATGACAATGATTCGTTAATTCTGAATCTGGGAACAAAAGTGCGGAGCCTGCGCACTTGTGAATCTCAAATGTTTGTATTATTTACATTTGGAATACAGATATGACCGCTCAACGAGGTACCTGCAAAGAATGGGGGTGAGCAAGGATTGCCGACTTACCCTGTTTTCTTCCTTCGCTTGTCTAAACTTCCATTGGTTCATCGTATTAAACACCAAACTCGCGAGCTCACGATGGTTCGTATAGAATTTGTATGTAGGAATTACAATTTTGGGAAAAGGTCCGGTACAAGGATGAAAGCTAGGTATCAACAATAATATATGCCGTTAAGAGCGTTTAACCAGCCAGCGGACGAAAATCCACATTTCGTCGAAAGTTGTTCTTCCGATCGTGCAGGGCGGTTACAATGAGAAAGATTAATTATTCTCCGTACCAGCTTTTTTAAATTATAACTCAATATCGAATTTATTTCAATCCAAATTAGCTTTAATTTATACCTTCATCCAAAAATGCTGAAAGGCGTGATGATAAAACTATTAAAATAGTGTACTTTTTGTAGTTATTTTTTGATTATAAGTATTTATCATTTTTCAATAATGTCTAAATTTAATAAGTATGTTAAAAAAATCTGAAATATATTAGTTTGTAAGTGCGCAAATAAATACACAAATGGACCAATTTGTGTCAAGAAACACATGTACGTACATATTTTTTAATGATTTTATTGAAACTAAAATTAAAATTCTAATACATAACTCTGCTAGATAATGTATTGATTTATTTTACTGCATGATTACATTATTTGAAATGGGTGTGGTATAATACAAAAACTTTTTTGAAAATTTAACAAATCTGCCAACGACCTATGGAATAACCTTATTATACTAAAATTTAAAAAAATTCTAAAAATTTATTACATAACTTCACTAGATAAAAGAACAATCTTTCGAAATCCATTTACAATTTTTTGTGGAAAAGAGTCAATACGTCTAAAAACTTTATTGAAAATGACGTATTTCCGGCTTTCTCTGGTAATGCCCTCTTAATATCAGCAACGCAGTTTTCCTTCTATCAGCAATGTTTTTTTTTTAATTTATGTTATTTATCTTTTTTTATTATTTTTCATGTTTTATTTCATAATATTTAATTTGTTACAGATTTTTGGTTTTTTTTTTTGCTACCACACTAGGCGAATGCCCGTGTTTTGGTATTTGTTTATGAATATTGATGGATTTTATCTGGAAATTAGTTAATTTTGTGAACATTTTTAAATATTAATTTGACAATATTGATTGAATTTGGAAATTATTTTTGCCGGCTTGTCAATATTTTGTCAATTTAGATTAAATTTTTGTATAATTAGACAATATTTTTGAAGAAATTATTTTTTTTTACTTTAATTCCACAAAGGAGACCCTGAGGAAAAAAAATCCCTCAGGGCATATGTCATCTGGGATGCTGTGTGGAGGGTCTTTTTGAGGAGAGGAAGGAATGAACATTGGTCTTGAAGAGACCCATGTTGTAGGAAGGAGGAAACACAGAGGCCGGCAAATCATTCCACAGCCGAGATGTTGAACACAAGAACGGGTCGAAGAAACGACACGTTTTCATGTGACAAATGTCAACCATGTACAAATGTTGGGCACGCATTTGGCGTGTTTCCCGACTATGCACTGGTGCCGAAGGGATCAATGACGCTAGTTCCTCGGAGCATCTACCGGTAGAACAAGGATAGCATTCCGACCCGACGCCTGTGCTCTAAAGATTGCAATCCGTCTGTTAAGATGGGATAATCTATTAATTTATTAATCCAATCAAACAATTGTCAATAGTGCGTTTGGACATAATTTTTGTCCATTCAAATAATATGTTGTCCATTTGGACAACACTTTTGTGTATTCATGTGAGTAGGATGTTTGTTGGAATTTGTGGATGTTTGTAAAAGTTTATGGACGGAATATCAATTTTGTCTCCTATTTAGTTTTAACTTTTTCTTTAGGAGACAAAAACACTACGATATAATTTTTTCATGAGAGCCATCCTTGAGCTTTCTGATCCACAGTTCAAATCTACAACTCCCGCAATATATATTATTTCCTTCATAACAATAAAGCATGAAATTAAAGTACATAATATTTTGAAACTTGAAACTTAACGCTTATTGGGAGTTGTGATAAACTCCAAAGCTGGAAGTGACTTACAAATATTTGTTATTATTTTATTTAGTAAGGTGACATCAGTTATTTATTAGACACCATGATAATAGGAAGTGAGGGACGTTTTCACAAAAAGAAACATCAATGAAAACTTTTTTTTCGTGAGACAATTTCAAATGAATAACTCGGTGTCAATATTTTATGATAATCTTTAAATGCAAATTCAATTAACTGTTGGACATGATGATTAATAAGAATACTCAATTCATTTGTGAAAAGCCATATTTTTTTAAATTTTAATGCCGCCCGGGAACCATTTATTGGATTGTTATGTATGTAGTTACAAAAATAAATTAATTACTGAAGATGTTATTTTCTAATACATAAAAAATAACAATTTCTTATATTTATTTGATTCTCGTATATGGAACTATTTTTTGTTAGTCGATTATCTTAGATACTTAAAACTCAAGAACTTCGTTAACATTGATGAAAATATTGTGAAAATCTCCAACTCCTCATTTATTGGAATTTTATTTGTGAAAAATTATTCATTTATCAGCAGTCCAAAGTTTGGGCAAAAGCCAGAATGTGCAGTTCATAATAAAACGCCTTACATCTAGTATTTACACTTCACTTGTATATTATTCACTTGAAGAAGTACGGCGACAATGGCGGGCAGATCCCGAAATGTGATACTTAGATGGAAACTGTTATGTTAAAATCTCTATGATACAACTATTGTCTATGGCTGATCCGGAAATGGGATCACGGACTTGGTACCTTGGCACTCTCTGTTCAACTTGTCAAATTATTATTCCAAATAAATGTTATCTCAAAATAAATAAATCTTGTTAATAGCTAACATTATAATATGGTGTCAGAAGTTAAAAAACATCAAAGTCTCAAGTGTAAAGTTTATTTAAAATAATACGTTACGTGAAATTATAAAAGATTGAAAAGATTCTAAGTGATTAAAATTAAAATAAAAATGGCGAGTGTAAACGCCTGTCCGCCAATGAGTTTCGATGGAAATCTATCACACAACTGGTCAAAGTGGATCTTAAAATTTGAATTATTTTTGCAAGCATGCAATCAAGATACCGCTACAGATTCCAAAAAAGTTGCTCTACTTTTATTTTCAATGGGCGAGAATGCTATCGAAATTTTCAACACATGGACCGATGTCGATAATAAGACAGCAAAATACGCCGTGGTTATTAAAAAGTTTGAGGATTATTTTACCCCGAAAAAACATAAAACAATGGAAAGATATAAATTTTTCACAAGAAGACAAAGAGAAGATGAAAATTTTCAAGATTTTTTATTGTCACTTCGTAAGTACATTGCGTCATGCGAATTTGGAAATATGGCAGATGATATTTTAAAAGATATTTTTATCATAAATATGCACAAAAAACACTTCAGAATTCGAGAAAATCTATTACAACAATCCGATATTGACACTGACAAAGCATTCAATATTGCTCAAAATATGTTGTTGTCAAATGAAGCTGTAACAGAACTTCAAGAAGAATTTCATTCTACTAGTGAAATACATAATATTCACAGTCGTCGGGATACATTGAGGAATACGTCAAGAAACCGAAGAAGTCCGTCAAGAAACCAAAGAAGTCCATCAAGGAATCGATTTGGAAGTCAGTCAAACCAGTACACAAGTGATAATCCAGTCGGAAAGGAAAGGTCATCCGGTAGATCCGACACATCTACCGGATCTGCCCTGATGATGCACACTGCAACGATGTCCGAAACGTTGGCTAAAGAAGGAGGTAGCGCAACACGGCATAACACCCCAAAAACAAATAACGAAAATGCTTTTGGCCGTGAAAATGTTAAAACTTATCCATCATAACCTGAATTATTATTTAATTATTAAAAGAAATTGACTTAACTTTCTTATGCAAAATGTTAAAATTCAAATTGAACAGTTCCGACCTCCTGCAACTTGCAGAGGTACAAGAGGTACCAGCGATAGTGGTTTGGCACTATGCTAAACTAATACTTAGGTGTTATTAGATATGGTTAATGTTGCAATTTTATACAACATTGATAACCTTACTTTTAAATCTTTGCTGTTTATATTTTTATGTCATGTATGTATTTTTTATCGTAACTTATTGTTATAGTATCTCACTATACTTTAAATGTTTGTTGCTTATATTTTTATTTCATTTATGTAATTTTTTATTTATATCGTAACTTTATCTATCTATCTATCTTCTTCTTCTTCCATCTATCTATCTATCCATCTTCTATCTATATAAATAAAAATGAATCGCCGAAATGTATGTACGCGCATAACTTCCGAACGACTGCACCAAATTGGATAATTCTTTTTTTTCTGTGTTCGTTATTGTCAGGACAAGGTTTGTTTAAAACTACTGGTGAGCTCCGGCTTTATGAAATTTGTATAAAAAAATTGCAATAGATGGCACGCGAGCTGTTTGTAAGCTGAATGTACCGGAATGAATGTATGGAATGCGTGAGGGGGAGGGAAAGGGGGAGGGAAACTCGGGAGGGGGATTCGCGGGACGGGGGAAGGGGGGGAGTGGAGTGGGAGAGGGAAGGCGGAGGAGGCGAAGTGGGAACGCGAGAGGGGAAGGGGACGCGGTTGAGGAAGGGGGGGCGGCGGAAGGGGGACGCGAATAATGGGAAAGGACACGCAGGAAAAACAATTTCTTTATTAAATGGCTTAGCAACGCATGCCAGGAATCAGCTAGTTTATATTATTTCTTTCTTATGTTAAAGATGTACTGCCTTATATAAAAGCCCCCTGGGCGAAAAATAAAATAAATAAACACCATCTTCTCAACCGTTCATTGAAAATAAATAAAAGAAAGCTCGCTTGTTCTTGATGATAAAAATTAAAGATACTTTTTTTAATCGAACAGATCACCCAGATAAAAGACCACTAGTGCGAAACGAGTATGGAAACGTTTTAGTGACCAGATATTACGAGTATATCCCAACAATACATTTCTTATCTTCATCCACCTGCACTCTCTTCAGCCTCAAAATCCAGGACTTCATAGTCCCACTGGATAGTCAACTTAAATTGTTTTTTTTTTTATGTATATTGGGGGTGTTATGCCGTGTTGGACTACCTCCTTCTTTAGCCAATGTTTCAGACAACGTTACATTTTACTTGAACAAGATAAATATGACTTGTGGCTTGTGATATTGGAAGAACAACGCAGTCACAAACAAAGAAGTAAAACACAAAGTGCTATCGTAATATTGCATTCAAATAATATCTGTTCAGGTGAACTTTATACTGCAAAATTATATAGTGCAACGTTTTCCAGGGCATTTTCTATTTCCTCATAATAATATGGAAATCCAAAGTGGTACCTGCAAATAATATGTGTGACGTGTATAAAGATTTTTATTGAAAACTGGCAAGGATGAAAATTTTCCATTTTACATGGCGCAGCGCGTCAGAATCCCTGGGGGTCCGGAATATCCCGGCAGTGTCCCGGCGATATCTCTGCAATATCTCGGCACTGCTTTAGATCAAGATTCAATAGTGAAATCATCCCTTCTGAAATTTGAATGGGAACATGGAATTCCATGCGATTATTGTCAAAGTTACATCGCAGATATAAAATATACAAAATGTGTCTGATGGTCTGTACAGACTAGGCTAGTAGTTTAGTCGAGTAGTGAGTATTTTATTAACTAAACGTGTCCGAACACCTTTAATTTAGTAGAAAGTAGTAGAATTTTGGTACTACATTGGGACTGCCCAATGGAATAATTTCTCTGGCTTTTATTTTTATATATTTTACTTTCTTTCTGCTATTATAGTAATTACTTACATTATAACATAACCATATAACAGTTTTTTCCTTATAACTTATTTTAATTGCAGAAGGTTTCTTCGACTGGTCATAGCCGTTATTTTTATTTTTCTTTTTCTTTTACTATCACTATTATCTCCTTTTGATGTTACCTATTTCAGAAGAATTATTCCACGGGCTGCTACTTATATTTATCTTTTGTATAATGTTAATGTAAGCACTTGCATACTGCTTACTAACCCCGTATGCATGGACATTGGAGGGTCTATATTTGTTCAAATAAATGTAGCTTCGTTCAAAAAAAAATATAGTCTTGACGTGTGCGGTGAAGGAGGAAACCATATGTTTCCTTATAGCGCCGTTGGGAAAGTGGTGGGGTCCCCTCCAAGTAGAATTTTGGTCTGTCAGGTGGCGAGTTACTCGCTACTCGACTTAACTATTAGCCTGGTCTGTACAGCCCATTAGCGCGGTTTACAACTCCGGTTGATTTAGTTTCATTAACGGTATGCTATGTATATATATAAACATGTTGTTTAACGTCAATATCGTCCAAGAGTCCCAACTGCTCCCAACCATCTGGAGAAAGTGATACCATGACATTCCCAATTGCGTTACGTATGTTGTGAGGAAGGGAAAAGAAAGAGGCAGATAACTAAATGACTTTCTATTCAGATCTGGTCGCCAAACACGGCCAAAGTCTTTTCAAGAGACGTATCAATTCTGAGGGGTAGACTTTCACCAGGGCAAAATTGAAAGTATCGTCCAATCTGAAATATTTTATATTTCATCATATTTTTATAATTATTACAGTAAAAAACATTTTTTTAACGTTTTTAATTTACTCACAAATACTTACCCAAGTTTCGTCTAAAATCATGAAACATTGAAATCTTATGATATGGCCTATATATACTATAATTTAAAGCAAAAATAAATAAAGTAGCTCCGTACTTGATATTTGATAATACCTTTGGATTACAAGGATAATTTTTTAGTTTGGTTGGGTATTTTGATCTCAAATCTAAAATTAAGATTTTTATGAAATGCTGCGCAAACGTACCTCTTAAAATGCTATGGCTTCCCCGTGCCCCAAAACTTCAGCCACAGTTGTCACCACCTTGTTAAAGATGCAACATGGCAGAACAGATTCTAGCACAGCACATCACGACAAGAAGAATGGTGCTATTGAACAAAATTTCGAAAGCAGTTGATAATATACTTACTTTTTTTATATACCTACCTAATGCCTATCTTCCCAAATGTTGAGAATTGAGAAATATTGTGCTAACTGTAAAATTGATAATAATAAATTTTTCATTTGTTTTTTTTTTGTAGAACTGTCCTATTGGTTATTCCGTGTATCGTGACCAAGATATTGAAAATAAAAATATTAATCATAATAATAATTGGATAATTTGCGTAGCGCCGTTTTTGTTAAAAATCGCCTCAAGGTCTTTAATCTAATTTCAATCTCCAGGCCGTCTTTCAATAACAAATGTTATTACTGAAGTCTAAAATACAAGTTCTTATAATAATTATTAATCACAAGTAGATTCTTAATAATACGTGTTGTGGAATTTTGACCAACACAAGCCATTCTGGTGAAGGCAATTTCAATGCATTTTGTGGATAGACTGAAATTCATATTTTTCTCAAAGGTTGGACAGAATCAATAATTGTTACTTTGAGATGAAAATAAAACGTGAACTGAAAACAAACTCATTTTTTTATTACATGCGAAGAAGAGCCTAGCAAATTGAATCTCGGGAATTACTTAAGGGGTAATTTTAGGTCTCTAACATTTCAAGGTAGTTGTCGTAAGTCCATTGTATTATTTATTTATTTATTTATTTATTTGTACACGCCCAATTAGGGCTTTTACATATGATAAAATTAAAAACACATTTGTTATAATCAAAGAATTAAGAGATAACAATTAAATAAGTATCAAGTATAGATTTTTTAACTTAAAACAAAAGAGTAGATTATAGGATACACATTCATATACATTTAAAGAAGTGATTTTCTTGCAGCTTAAAAGCAACAGAATAAAATAAAGGATACACATTCATATACATTTAAAGAAGTGATTTTCTTGCAGCTTAAAAGCAACAGAATAAAATAAAGGATACACATTCATATACATTCGACACATATTGAAAATTTATGAACATTTCAAATTTATCTAGATAGACATACAGATTTAATAACAATGTTTTTATAGGTTGATAGACTTTCAGTACCGTTGGTGTTCATGTAATATTTATTCCCTGTACTGTGCAGTCGGTTCATTACTGAGTTTGTTTCTGAATTGGTACCTGAATTGTTACAATGGTAAGGTACAATCTGACGAACCGTTCTACTAGGCACATGAAAATTAATCAGCCTAAGGAGTTCAGGGGAGTCAAACATGTTATTAACAATTTTATACAGAAAAAATAGATCAGTACATATTCTTCTTTCTTTTAATGTAGCGAGGTCCATAATTTTCAACAGTGACATGTAGCTAATATTTTCAATAGGAATTCCTAATCTATAATTTATATTTCGTAAAAATTTATGTTGGATTCGCTCGATGGATTTTTCACGAATATTGTAAAATGGATTCCAAATGGTTGAGTTGAATTCTAAATGACTTCTGACAATGGATGAATATAATATTTTTAAAGTTTTTAAATTTTTGAAATCTTTTGAAGTTCTTAAAATGAAACCCAGCATATGCATCGCTTTAGTGGTTATATTATTAATGTGAGAGATAAATGATAATTTTGTGTCAAATATTATCCCCAGGTCTTTTATTTCGGGTACAGATACTAGGGCTTGATTGTTCATCCTATATGTGAAAATCAATGGGTTATTCTTCCTATAAAATCTCATGACTTGACACTTTTTTACATTAAGGGTTAATTTATTTTGGATACGCGGATATTGCGAAAGTCAATTGTCTGGATAGACTATTGATACGACATTGAGATTCTAATCTCTCAAAATAACTATCTCTATATTCTTAAAAAAAACATATCTGATCCCTGCCCCAATGGAAAACGTAATATCATATTATAGCTACTTGGAGCAGGTGGATAAGTTTGTGTACTTGGGAAGTATGTTTACAAGAGATGGGAAGGCTGATATAGATATTCAAAGAAGAATAATTGCAGGTAACTCCATTAATGGAGGACTGAACACCTTTGGCGTTAACAAAAAACTGTCCAAAGAAGCGAAGCTAGTAGTCCACATTGGAGCCCTGGTATCTATGTACATTGATGAACAAAGAAAGGATGAAAGTAAACTTAATGCTGTAGAAATGAGATCCCTGTGGCGCACGTGTGGTAAACCATTTTTTTTTTTTTTTTACAGTGAATACCGCACAAGAATCTCAACTGCTCCCGTCTGGAGCCAGTGAGACTATAGCATCCCCAATTGGGGTATGTTGTGAGGCTGAAGGTAGTGGGGAGGGGAAGGAGGTGGGGGAAGAGGAAGGTTGGGAAGTACCTGGCTATTCAGATCTGGTCACTAAACACGGCTAAAGCCATTTTCAAGCAACGTTTCAATTCTTAATGGTGGTCTTACACCAGGGCACTGATAGTATCTTCCACTCTGGAACATGCCGCAAATATACTATATATTATTTTAAATTAATTAATTGTGAAATAACACAAACTAATCAAATAAAATTTATTTGCGCATGCCGGGTTCGAACCCGCGACCTCCGGATTGTGAGTCAAGAGTCTTACCCACTGGACTACGGAGGTCGTCAGAGTCATGTACGATCATGTGAGAAATATGGAGATCCGAAAAGAATGCAAGGTTGATGTAAGCGTAATAAGTAAGATTAAGAAAGGGACGCTTAGATTTTTTGGGAATTTAGAGCGAATGAATTAAGAAAGGAGTGTGAAGAGAATACACGACCCGAATGTGAATGGTAGAAGAGAAGTCGAGAACGTCCGAGGAAGACATGACACGACCAAGTAAATCAGATTTAGAGACTCAGATTTAAGAGTTAGAATAATAGAAGATTATGTATGAGACGATGAATGAACGTGAATGAACGTGAATGCGGTATGTCAACACCGAACTGTTTGGCAATCTGTCCTCTCTGCCTACACCTGGGGAAAATGGCATGATGGTTAGTCAGTTAGTTTTGAATACGTAGACAGCAGACATTTTTTGTTACATCATTTGTTGCCTTTCTTGATACCCTTATAACCAACATGACAGCTCTCCATGATAGCGATCAAATACTTTAATGTAGTACTGTGAATTCAACCAATGAATGTCTTCTTTTTTTATTTATTTATTTGTTTGTTTACGTCTTGATGGCTTTCACATATAAAATAAATTGTACAGGAGCATTATAACAAGTATGCAGTAATAAAAATGTATAATTTTGCCTTTTGTCAACAATCAAGATCAATAACAATCACAATTTCTTAACTTTCCAAATTCCTTTCCAAATATCCAATAAAACCTTCTCCAACCGTCTATGCGAATGGGTTGACTATATTATACATAAATAGCTGGTCCCGGCATGCGTTGCTATGCCATTTAATAAAAAAATTGTTTCTCCCTGAGTGTCCTTTCCCATTCGTCCCGTTCCCCTTCCGCCTCCCCTTCTTCTCCTGCGTCCTCTTCCCCTCTCGCGTTCCCACTCCGTCACCTCCACCTTCCCTCTCCCCACTCCACTCCCCCCCCCCTTCCCCCGTCCGCGGACCACCCTTCCGAGTTCCCCTCCCCCCTCCCCACTTCACTCCCCCCCCCCCCTTCCCCCGTCCCGCGAACCCCCCTCCCGAGTTCCCCTCCCCCCTCCCAAGTCCCCCTTTCCCCTCCCATCTTCCCCTCCCCCTCCCTGGTTCCCTTCCCCCATCTCTCCCTCCCTCCCGCTTTCCATGGCAATAGCCGCTTCCACGCGAGCCACCAATAGCATTTTTTTTATACAAAGTTCACAATGCCAGAGCTCACCGGAAGTTTTATAAAAACCTTGTCCTGACAATAACGAACAGACAAAAAAAATTATCCAATTTGGAGCAGTCGTTCGAAAGTTATGCGCTTAGCAACAAATTCAGCGATTTATTTTTATATTATAGATATCCATTGTGTTGGCAAGTGGCTCTACAATGGTAACCATGGCCACCAGAACTTTATGAAATTTCTTGAATCTCTTGTTTTAACTTCATTCGTTTGACTTAAACTTTATTGTCTATTGTTTTTGTTTGTTTTACATATTCTTGTACACGGTTATTGAACTTTTGGGGTTTATCCGTTGTTATTTCTTTGCATTTTTGTTAAGCCTCGGAAAGGTTCTTAGAAAATGCTAAGGTTAGCTCATCGAGGGTGTGTAGCGGTGTTTGGCTAAAAATTCGTGATGTAGCTTGAAGTCCGTGTTCCACTGGGAGATTTGAATTAACTGCGATACAAGTGGCGGTGTTTTACGTCACGCGTTATAAATTTTGAAAGCAGCCCGAGTTTTTTTTTTTCGAAAAAGGCCACTATAAAAAAACCTCTGTCTGTCGTGAACATACTCGTAAATAAAGTAAAATAAAATAAATATTAAAGCTAGGCATCTCAAAAAATCCAAAATCGAACAATATACTACACTAACATAAATAGGTGCCTATGTCGGTCGATTGACAGAAATATGTGAATTCGGATTTTTATTGGCAAAAGGTAGGAAAATAGTGAACGTGATACGATGTGTATAAACACGTAGGTTTAAACAAAAATAATACAGATATTAATAGACGACTCCCAGATCAGAGTGTCCGCTGTGTCTGGCCCACTTCAGGCGCGAAAATAACATGGGGCAGTTGCGAGCTGCAGTTAGATTCATCTGCTTCTGCAGAATCTCCACGCAGAAGTACCGAAGCCGACATCTGCAGTACGGCACGCAGTGCCACAGGTGTCAAAAGTTCGGCCACGGCACCAGGAACTGCGTGCAGCACACCCAACCGCTGACTGCACATTGGTCTCGCGGGAACTACCAACCGTCTCTGCAACTGCGGAGGCGCGCACCCCGCTAATAGGCCACTTGCATCACAATTAAAAAAAAATCTGGTTTAGGCAAATATTCAAGTAAGTCACTCCTTTTTTTATTGTACTTTTGAACACCTGGCAATTTTTTGAAAACTTCAATCCGAAAAATCGTACCATTTTTTATAAACCGGAAAGACATAATTTTACGAGTGCGGAAAACAATAATTACATATTTATTTTTTAGTTTTTATTATATAATCAATAATATTATTATTAAATTAATAAAAACAGTTTATTTTTAAACAAGTTCTGCTGTGTAATTATTGTTACGCGTGACAGCTGTTTCGCCTTCTGAAGGCATTATCAAACTGTGGTCATGCCACATACAGACGATATATTTATACTATTTCTAGAGAAGTATTTATTATGACTCATTCCAATTTCTGATTAAAAATAACTGAGACTACTAATGGTTATTATTTTCCCAATTAGTGTAATTTCCCACTTCGACTGATAGTCTAATTAGTCAGCATTTGCAAATGACTCACAATATAATTCGAAGTGGGAAATTACACTAATTGGGAAAATAGTAACCATTAGTAGTCTCAGTCATTTTTAATCAGAAATTGGAAATGAGTCATAATAAATACCTCTCTAGAAATAGTATAAATATATCGTCTGTATGTGGCATGACCACAGTTTGATAATGCCTTCAGAGGGCGAAACAGCTGTCACGCGTAACAAAAATTACACAGCAGAACTTGTTTAAAATTAAACTGTTTTTATTAATTTAATAATAATATTATTGATTATATAATACAAAAAAAAAAATTAAAATGGAGTTCTACAAATTAAACTTGATAACAATAAATAATAATTACATAAGAAAATCATTTCAATTCAATCTCTGACGCTGCGTTAAGTTATTTGAAAATGAATTCGTGTAACCACCGTTCGAAAGTACCTGTAAAGTACCTGTAACGAAGTTCGCAGGCAATAAAGCAAGAGAATTTTATGCTACTTCCACACCAAAGCCAACCTTCCAAGTCCGAAATTCGAATTCCAAAATGGTGGACATCGAACAGCTGATTTGGCGCTGTATCTTAACAGTTGTCCACAATTATGCAGCCAAAGTTGGCTCCAGTGTAGCCGTACCATTAGTGTCAAATTCAAAAATTCGCCGGAAATCAAAGTGTTGAAATAATTTTTTTTAAAATCAGAGTGGAATTCTATAAAATTAATTGAATATTATCGGAGACGGAACATTTTCATGTATTGACGTCACGAGCCCAAAAAAAAAGATTTATTTATTTAAAAAAAAAACTATCCATTTCAAAAAAAATTGTAAAACTTTCGCAATCTTAGTAGAAAAATCTATTCACACGTTTTTTTTAAAGTCATTATGTAATCCATGCATGTGGCCTATTTCGGCGAATGCCCGTAAAGAATCGAGGACGTTGATGCCCTCCAGCGCAGAGCTAGAGAGAATGCCTCTCAGAGGACCCCAGAGACGCGCCCGAGGACAACCGAAACGAGCCAGGCAATTTCTTATGAAGGGAAAGGCCAAATTGGGAAAAAAATGAAAAAGCAGCGCCCTCTGTTAGGTTAGGTTAAGCGAGGTTAGGTTAGGTAGGCAGACGGCCTCTATGTGGAGGGGTAAGGTTCTTGACTCACAATCCGGATCTAAATGAATTAATCGTGAAATTAGGAATAATTTGTGTTTTTTTCACAATTAATTCATTTAAAATTATATATGGAATATTTGCGGCATGTTGGAAGATGCTCTCAGTATCGCCCTGGTGTAAGACTACCATTCAGAATTGAAACGTCGCTTGAAATGGCTTTAGCCGTGTTTGGTGACCAGATCTCAATAGCCAGGTATTTACCATCTTCTTTCCCTCCCCACTACCTTCAGCTTCACAACAAACCCCAATTGGGGATGCCATAGCCTCACTGGTTCCAGACGGGAGCAGCTGGGACTCATGCAAGGTATATACCTACACTTACAAAAATTTCGTCTATATTTTTGATTGTATTTTGCGTCTTTAAAACAGTTTTTTACCCAATTTTCTCACAACAGAATATTACATATTGGTACGTTAAACGTCAACGTTTCTAGCATTCCACGTTCTCTTACTACTTCTATTGTATCTCATTGTCCGTTGACTGTAAACACTTTAGACGTTAGACGTTATCTTCTCTATTCTACGGAATAAAAGCGAGCGAATATATCTCACTTTGGTCTAACTCTCTTGTACGACGAGTGTATTCCGTCTTTGTCAGTTTATTGCATAATATAAACTGTACCGTATAGGCCGGGATCCTAAGTTAACAAACACTACGTCATCAAGTACACGGGTGAAACTATTTTGCATTGAGAATGGACGTTTAGTAAAAGCCTTATAATAGCTGGTGCGCCTCTTGGAGGGTTCTGCGCAGTCATAGAAAAAGTAGGCTTTTTTCGAAAAAATTACATCAAAAGGTACAAGAACGGGAATGGTGTCTTCGACTCTTCGATAGGATCGATTAGAAAGTGAGAAAGAAG
Source organism: Limnephilus marmoratus (assembly GCA_917880885.1). Lineage (NCBI taxonomy): Eukaryota > Metazoa > Arthropoda > Insecta > Trichoptera > Limnephilidae > Limnephilus > Limnephilus marmoratus. The sequence continues at coordinate 16,315,477 of OU862921.1, read as the reverse complement.
TAGGTCTGTCGACTGGCAGCCTGGTAAGTTTGCAGGCAACCGGTGTTAAAGTGGTATAAAAATTAGCCAATTTAACATCATCAAGTACATCAATGAAACCAACAAATATCTGTAGTCTAGATCTACATCATCCCATTGAAGAATTATTTGGTCTACCGGCCAGCAGCAGTATGGCAGTTTTTTTTGTACATGAAAAATAATTTTCATTGTCATTATTATTATTATTATTTCAATACGGTTTTAAAAATTTAGATATGGTGAAAGTGATTATGATTTTTTTTTTTGAGTTTTGAGTGTTCCTATCGGACGGTTGACGCGAAACAACTTACGAAACCTGCCGCGGTTCTAATGTTATCATACAAAATATAAATTAATAATGGTCTTTGTAAGATTATGATTGCCGCCGTAAGAGCTCGTTCGTTGGAAAAACCGCGGAAATTTCTCATTCGTTCCATATCGGTTCCCGTTCATTCAAATCATATGAAATAAAAGTAATAATATAGATTTAAAACAAAATAATAATTTAAAAAACTTTAAAAAATCGTACACAAAAAATTTCAGGCTGCTCGACAGACTAAGAGATGATCTAGACTACAGTTATTCATTGGTTTCATTCGTGTATTCGATGTAGTCTATGCAGCTGGGCACGCGAAACCGCTATGGAACGGACGGGGTTCGAAAATTTCCGTGGTTTTCCCAACGAATGCAGCTCTTACGGCAGCGGCGCGGCGCGGCAGTTGTTCGAACTTCCAAACACTATAGACCAATAGGCAATCTTATAAGGACTTTTGTTTCAATATATTTGTATAATAATATTGGCAGGCGACAGCGGTGAGAGGTACCGCGGTAGGTTTAATTTTTCAAATTAATTTTTATTATCATTATCCAGACCAGCTTTTTCAACGTTTACTGAACGTCCATTCTCACTAGTAGTTTCATCCGCGTACTCGATGACGTAGGGTTTGTCTACTTGGGATCCTAGCCTAGTACTTGAAGCGAGCGTCGGTATCGCAATATTAAATTTCTTAGTATTTTAAAATAAGGCAGACTTTTTCAGCTCACTGCACCAGAAGTCTTTTTAAAATGGGCATTTTTTTAATGTCAGACTATGTTCAGTTAATTCTTATAAATCTAAACTAAAAAGGATTAAGAACGGATTATAAACATTTTTAATGTTATTTTTATGTTTTATGTCCAAAAGTACCTTCTCTATCTGAAGGAATTATTAAGCTGCATTTTAAAATTTATTTTCCAATACAATTTTATTCTACTTTCATAACAATGGAATTTTAGAAAATAGCATGTGTGTACAACACAAAGGAATTGCGATTTTCATTTTACACTTAGAAAAACACATAAAAAGGATGGTTGGAAAAAAATATCAATGAATTAATTTGTGTTTAATTTATTTTTCATTTATTTATTTTTTTTAAATTTAATTTTAATCAAATTTAATAATGTTATTATTGAGTTCCGCGAGCATTTTAGCTATATTGTTGTGACAACTGTTTCGGCTTACCGGTAAAAAAAAACAATTTATGCACCTTAAAAATTGAAATTGGGCGAAGAAATAGAATTACATAAATAAGTCGTCTGAAAGTGGTCCAACTGTAGTTTGGAAATGACCTTGCAAGCCGAAACAGTAATAAAAACTAAAATACTTGTAGAACAATGACAATAATCACATTATTATATTTGGAAGAGATTTGGGAGATTCTCAATTTGGGAGGCGGGTATAGGTACAGCCGCCCCGGGAATCATTTATTGGATAACCAACACCTCTGCCATAGGTCACCCCAAGTGGTTCGTTACTTTGGTGACTTAGCAGGGGTGCCCGACTTCATGGGCTGAGGTTTGTCAAGATCTTGGCAAACGATGTATTTGCCCACCTTCTGCATGGCGGGCCGGATCAAGAGAGATTGGTTAAGAAGGTTTTTTGAACTCTCCATCCCGAATCCCTCGATCCATCGCCTTGTACCGCAGTTGAAGAGATAAATTCATATGTCCGCCACTCCTAGATACACAGATTCCTACCCACCACTCATACCAATTTTCTTGCCAGGTTTTCGTCTTCTTCTTTCCTGAAAAAAACCTTCCACATAGCATCTCCTGAGATGACATAGGCCCTGAGGGAAATTATTTTCCTGTGTGGAGCTAATGCAAAAAAAGGGGATTATAATGAAAAAAAAACTCATATAAAAATAATATTGTTGGTGGAAATGACCGTTAATAATTATTTAGAAAATAAAGTACTTTGGGTAAGTAGATGCCCGTGGAATCAGTTATAGAATCGAGATGAAGAATATTAATGGTTGGTCCTTGCAATACGAGCACTGTAATAATTGGTATTTTTCCCCCAAGTGTAGTTTGGTTCTGACAGAAAAATCAATCTTGAAAGAAATATCCGTCCTCGGCTGAACAATGGCCCTGAAATTATTTTCCTTTGTTATAACAAGTATTAAAAAGAAATTCACTGGGATTTTAATTTGTTTGAAGGTTTTAACTTTCTATATTACTTTTATCGTCCCTATTTTCTCTTGTGAAAATTTAAATAAATGTATCAGATACGTATGTGTGTACTTTTATATTTAATGTGCACTTCGAATTTTTCTTATTTTTTTCTATTGGCGTTGCTTTGTTATATACTGTATATTCTTTGTTTCATATTATTTAGTCAATTTTTATAAGGACTCGTGAGGAACACAATAGGATTACTTTTAAGTTTATTATAATTAAGCGCACTTGAAGTGAAACAACACAAAACAGCGCTATTTAAATACTACGCTATTATTATTATTATACGTTGAAAATAATTTAGTAATATATATTAGATTCCAAACTAACATTCAACAAGCATGCTGAATATACACAAAAGAAAATTGTGCAAAAAATATCTTTTTTGGGAAGAATTCGGCAAAAACTATCTAGTAAAACTGCAATCACTATCTACAAATCGATTATTGCCCCACATTTTAACTATTGCTCAACTATCCTTTTCTTATGTAACGAACGAGAACAAAATAAGCTTCAAATTCTCCAAAACAGGGCAATGAGAATAATACTCCGGCGAAATAGATTTTCAAAAGTAAACAAAATGTTAAAGGAACTGAATTGGCTAACCGTGAAACAGTTATTAACATTGAATACGATGATATTTATACATAAAATAATTAACGTTTTACCAAAATATTTTTCAAATAAAATTATACTCAACAAGGACATTCACAGACATTACACAAGGACATGCAAAGAAATCAGGCTTCAAAAAAAGGACAAGGCGAATACGCAGGACAGTTTACTGTACAAAGGGATGAAGTTATATAACGATCTACCAGAAACTTTAAATTATTGTAGGAGGTACATAAAATTTAGTTTGCAATATGAAATATTATAATTAATTAGAAGTTTGTGAACTTAAATGTACAAATCACTAAAATAAAATTAATTAATAAATAAATGAATAATATTTTTGAAAAGGTGATCCATGAATTGCAAAATGTGAGAAACATGTTGCTAATTACGAGACTGTGATAACATTTTTATTTCTAAATAATTGATAAATATTAAAAAAAACAATTCACACGCGGCAGAAACGAAACCTTCAGAAAACTAAACTTCGAGAGAATAAGACGAAGGCAGAGTATCAGGAGAAAAAATCAAAAAGGAGTAAAATAAAATTATTGCTTAGTGGTCTACTGAAAGAATTCAAGAAAACATAGAAGAAATTTATAAGTGAGTAAATAAAGATAGTTAAATCTTTATCATTTTTTGTTTTCCAGAGTATGAACTTAAGGTTTTAGGGGAATTATAATGAAAAAATGAGAGTTTGCAATTCACATGTGGTAGAAGTGAAACTTTTAGAAAACTAAAGTAGACAATAGTGGTGAGGCTACGAAGCACCACATAAATAGGAGACCGATTATATTATCTCGTTCTCTTGCAGGCTAAATCCTTTGGATGTATTTGTATGTCTTTTTTTTAGTGTCACTTTTTGGTTCCATCGAGTTTCAAATCTTAACGGCACTAAAGAGGTTTTCACTTCAAAAATCGGAACCAAATACTGCGACATGTTTATTTTCGAAGTGTTCCACTTAAATTGTAATTAATTTCATCGATTCTCGAGGTAAATATTTATTTATGCCATTAACTACACGTTTATAGCAAACATGTTCTTTTTAAAAGCTCTTTCGGTGTGTAGCAACGCGGTATGTGGCCATTTGACTATTTTAGAATTTGTATCATTGTTTTACATACACTGGCCACACTGGAGTCTCGAAAAGGTTCGAAAAGTCGCTAGCCCGGCATTGCGGAGTCGATAAAACATGTCATTTGTTAATCTAAATCCTTCTGATAATTGTCGCGATTGATAATTTAATTTGTACATCATATGTTAAAGTTATAAATAAATGCAATCACTACCGCAAAGTGTTATATGTTCATACATTCCTGTGACCCTTATAGCATGGTATATTCCAGGAAAGTTATGTCATCTCCGCAGCTATAAATGCAACATTTATCCTACTAGACCTAACCTTTTTGAAGTGAAAACTTCTTTAGCGCCGTTGTTATTTGTAACTCGATGAAACGAAAAAGCGAAACTAAAAAGAGACAAACACATACATCCATAGGATTTAGCCTGCGAGAGAATGAGATAAAATAATCGGTTTTCCCTTCATACGGTGCTTGTCCACTTTAATTTTCTGAAGTTGTCGCTTCTGCCGCGAGTGAACTGCACACAATTTTTTTTTATTTTTATTTTGTATTATTTACGATGTACACAAAAGACAGATGGTAAACATAAAAAAAATTGTAAAGAATAATCGTCCAATAATGTGATAAATTCAACAATGTGTTCAGAAGAAAACGAGAAGTTGTTTGTGTTAAAAAAATATCATCAAAAACAAGAGACAACGATGCTTGGAAATCAAGTGAAATTTTGATAAGAAGAGAATCAAGAAATTTAGTAAACTTCTGGGGGTTATTGCTAAAGGTTTCTGAAATCTTACCAACACAGTTAATTTTAAGAGGCAGGAAGACTGTTAAGTTAGACCTATGTTCTAAACTTACACCTTCAGTTCTTTGTGATGGACCAAGCACCAATATATTTTTTTAATTGCTATTCTGTATAGTCAGTTCTCTGCACAAAGAGGAGGCTGTGCAAGAGTGCAACATGACTTATTAGTTCAAAAGATAAATTTAATTAATGTCACATTGAAGATATTGGACATAATAATATGTCACATTGAGATGCAAATCTCCGGACATTTTGCAGCAGAATAAACCTAATTTGATTTAGACATCTTCAAGAAGTTTTGAAACTTTCAGGGAGCTTTGAAACAACCAAATGAACTAATTATTACTAAGGAAGCACAGGTGTATAACCTCAACTTGACAGATATCTGCAAATTGTTTCCAGAAAGCTCTCAGTAAGGCCAGAATAATTAATGAACCTACCTTTGCTAACTGCGTACAGGAAGCATCGTGAATTTCTAAGGCTTTGTGGAAGTCCGCGAAGCTTTCACTAAAACATTCGGTCATGTTGACTAAGTGTGTGAAGTGTCTGGTCTAATTTATTTAACGTAAATATCTAGACCATTATCTCAAGCAGTGTGCAGATGGTTTTTTTTACATTTAGTTATTAAAACGTTCATTCATATTTCATTTTGAGGTGATGTACTACTAAGCATTAATTTTTTAATTGTTTTTGTGTTTCGTAGAACTCCATTTAATAAAAAAAATAATCTAAATTAAATTTAATAATTTCAGTATCAAGTTCAGCAAGCATTTACGTAGGTATTTTTTATTACAGCTGTTTCGGTTTACAAGACCATTTTCAAACTGTGGTTAATCCACAGTGAGAAGACCTGTGTACAAGATTTTAAATGTCAATGTTTTGAAAGTGTCTAAATTGATTTATTACCGGTCAAACCAATTTGCTGAAAAAAAATACTACTAAGCAATGCAAAATGACATGATTTTATGAAAATTAAAAATAGAAATATTTTAGATGCTTTAATTATTTTTTTCTTTTGCCCTGATGATCTGCTATGACATCTGACATTTGTCCTGATGAGGGACACTGTAACGCTGTCCGTAACGTTGGCTAAAGAAGGAGTTACATGAGGAGGAATATACTTTTGGCCGCGAAATCTAAAATTATATCTGAATATTTTTTTGATTAGTCTTTTTATAAGACCAGGAAAAATAAAGTATCATGTCTATAAAAAAACTGCTTTAAAGTTCAAAATCTCGTCAAAAATATTTCTTTATTTTTGCCTGAGCTTCGTAAAATAAAATAAAACACGCCTTTTGGCGTTGTTTTTTGGTGAATAAACCAAAATAGACGGTCGGTATGTCTACGGAGGGTTATTGGCCAGCGGCAGCCAGTGACAGCGGCCTGATCCCGAATCTTACACGACGTTGTACATCATCTTAAGCATTTTATTTAATTATCGTAGAAAGCAAACACTTTGTGGTTTGACATTATATAGAATGATACAAGTACTTTGTTTAAAAACCACTTTATTTTTATTTATATTTGTCGACCGACGTTGAACTCAACCTTTTTCAGGACAATAAACGCATAAACTGGTTTATATGTTTATTGTCCTGAAGAAGGTTGAGTTCAACTGAAACCGGTCGACAAATATAAATAAAAATAAAGTGGTTTTTGAACAAAGTACTTGTTTCATTCTATATTTTATTTAATCATTGGAGACTTCTAATCTTCAGGGTTAAGCGTTAAGTGACTTGACAGACTTGTCAACCTTATGCGATAACTACCAACTTAATGGATACATAACAACAATTAAAACAAAAATAAAACACAAACATAGAGAAATAATAGGTGTGACTCTCGTTTGAAGGGTGCAGGTTATGTGGCATTTCTACGTGAGAGATATTTTAAGGAAACTGGGAACAATGGAAATCTGACGATTTTATCATTAAACTGGGAATCAATAATCTCGAAATACTCCAAAATTTTTATATCAAAACAAAGTGGGGTTAGTTACACCATTTATAACTCCAGAACGGCTGGACCAATTTTTTTGATCTTCGATTTGTTGGATTTGTCTCCGCCCCGAATAGCAGAATAGCTAATAAAACACTGGAAAAATTCACGAAAAAAATAATTATGAAGAAAATCCTTTTCCTCAAACGTTTTTTGTAAGGAACGAATTTTCAACATTTGAAAGAACTGCAGGAATAAGTGGTAAGTATAATATTGAGTAGTGAGTGAATAAGGGGTATGTCTTTACCCCTTCAAAGGAAAAGTACATTATCATAACAAATCTTCCTCACACGCACAAAGAAAATGAAACGCAATTAATTCCTGTAAGTAGGTAAAAAAGTTAAAAAATCACAAAAAAAGCGATTTTTTTCGAGACTTAGCTCGGTTGTCCGGGTTCATAGGTCGAGATTTGTCCAAGTCTTGGCGGCGAATGAGTCTGCGCCTTATTGCATGTGATTGAATCGAGAAAGACTGGTTGAGGGAGGCCCAGTGGCGTAGCTAGCACCCGGGGCAGATGTCACCCCCCCGGGGGATGGTGTCACCCCCCGTATTAAAGTTGACTTGAGAAAAAATTCAAAACGCTAATTTTGACTTCACAAAATTGGTCCATCCTGGGGCTAGAGAATTTCAGATTTCTCCTCAAATATAGGCTGTGTTTGCCTGTAAAAAGACCTGGACACAAAATTCGGGGCACTCCACGGGGAACATATTTTTTATTTTATTTATTTAATATAATAGTATCAATTACATGTTTATAAATAATAAATAAATATTTTCTATTAAAATACATTTAATAATACACTTTACACCCTTTTTAAGAGCAAAGCTCGAGTTAAAAAGGCGGATATATGAAAGAAAATAACAAACCGTGTTCATGTATACAATACTTTGGTGACAATATATTCACTAACACTAAATGATACAAAAACTAAATATATTAAATTCAAAATTCACAACCAACAGACGGATAACCTCAATACAAACCTAAACATAAAAATTCATAAAGACTGTGTAAATGTGAACCGAGAAACTCCTTGCAACTGGCCAAAATTGAATGAAATACAAACAATAAAATACCTTGGAATAATTATTGATCAAAACTTAAATTGGAACTCCCAAGTGGAAAATGTGAGCAACAAAATAAAAAAACTAACCTATTTTTTCAAAACAATAAGAAACATTTTAGATAAAGAACAGCTAATTAAAATCTATTATGCCTTAGCCCAATCTCAACTACAATATGGTCTTATTGGATGGGGAAGCTCATGCGATTCCACTATAAAACCAGTCCTCATAGCACAAAGGGCAATTCTGAAAATTATACTTAGAGTACCCATCAGAACCCCTACAGACTATGTTTTTAAAACACTAAATTTAATGTCACTGAAACAATTATATACAAAAGATATTCTAATTTAAGCATTCAAAAATCAGGATAACTTTACACAGACAAACTCGGGCCGATTCACAAGATCTACATTACAACATACATTCTACCAACCTACAACTAAAACGGCTTTTGGAGAAAAAAATATGCAATACTTCTCTATAAAATTATTTAATTTACTCCCTCTTGCAATGAAATCCATTAAAAAAATAACCACCTTCAAAAGAAGCATAAAAATATGGATTATGGACATGGGAAGGAAGAAAATAGAATCAACTTTGCAACCAAACAAAGAATAATGCTTGTTTTGTACTTTATTTTAGATCTAACTTCATAATTTTCCTCGGTAATATTCTAGCATAGGTATTTACTTATAATTCAAATAATAAAACTTGTACAATGTGTCCTTAGAACGGGGTACCCCAGTAAGGACACATTTCCTCTAAAAAACTGTAAAAAAAAAAAAAAATAAAAAAAAATATATCCTTCGTATTTTTTTTCCACAGTCGAGTATCACCCCCCTTTCGGGTGGCACCCGGGGCGGACCGCCCCCCCTCGCTACGCCACTGGGGGGGCCTTTTGACCTTTTCAACCGGACACTCTCAAACCATCGCCTTGCACCGCAGTTAGAGGGATGGATTTATTCGTCCATCACTCCTCGATACACTGACTTCCAGATTTCTACACCCTCCCCCTTATACCTTTTTTCTTCCCAGATCGTCTTTTCCTTCCTTTCCTCAAAAAGACCCACCACAAAGCATCCCCAAAGGTGAGGCCCATGCACATGAGGAAAATTATAATTTTTAAATTGTTTTTTCGCAGAACCTCCTGTGTGAATTTGGTTTTAAATATTCTACTTTCAAATGGAGTGATGTATCAATTTATTGATGCTGTCAAATTTTTGCGGCGCAGATCAAACTTGTTCCATTTAATATGCAGACTTGTGAGAAATTGACTTTACGACTTCTATCGGCCGCCAATTTGGTTCGATTTTATTTAGACAGTTATTCGACAGAAAGTCGAAGACAGTTATTCGACAGAAAGTCTGAACGGAATAGGCAAATTTTCCTCGAAATGCCTTTCAGTTAAATAAGACCTTAATATGAATTCCATTTTATTGAGATTTTAGACAGATTCTAGAATGGGAATATCGACTGACCACTGACCACTGACCACTGACCACTAATATATCCAGTCTTCTTTTCTCGAGCGGAATAAAAATCTTGAAAACGATATTTCTGAATATTTACATTAAGGTGGGTCATTTAAAAAATGACATATTTAAATTCTAAGAGCGATAAAAGGGTGCCAAATGGGTTCAAAACAACGTGTTATAATTTTTATTTTTTCTGGTACGATCTTCTTCCTCCGGATTCACTTCAAAGTTTAGAAAATTTTCATTTTAGTTGGTTATTTCTAGTGTATGTAAAAGTTACTATGAATCCTTTAAACTATATTTTTTGTTATCTTCAAAAAGACATCATTTACAAAAAATCCCAAGATTGAGTCTCGCAAGAGAATGCCGAAATTTCGAAGTCAATTAGGAGGAAGAAGATTATTTAAAAAAATCGTGATTGTATATCTCCATTTAACACCCTTTTATCACTATTAGACAAATCCAAACAAGATTTTTTTCCCCATACAGTCGTGACCTACCCTAATGAAGATTAAAATATTCGAGCATTATTACCTACTATCTCGAGTTCACTTAAAATTCTTCAACATAATAAAATTGCAAAAAAAATCGATCCGCAATTTTTTTTATTGTAATACTCTATTTTAAATTATCGACATGGTTGCACCATCTTTTTGGCCGGATAGTGGCCAATTTCAAAGATTTCTTTTTTCGGTTTGATTGAGGATTGAATCTTCTTCCCATGGCTCTTAACTGCTATGAACTTTTAAAAATTAAATTCGTTTGACCGAGGATTTAACCTTCCTCTCCAAGGACTGACTAAAAGATGGGCACACGGCTCACACGTAAGCCAAATCCTAATTGGATGGTACCGACATATTAACTTAATTATTTCGAATATTCTCTAATCAAATACTCTAAATTTAAAAAAAAATGCGTGAGTATGCACGAATTCATTGCAAATTCATTGCCATCGACAAAGAATCTATCTGCCGAGATTCAGCTCAATTGGATGTCTTATAAGCTTCTAAATTATTTTATATCGGTACCATATATTCTTGCTAAAATAGGATTATTTCACACGAGGCCGCCAACACAGGCTTTTGATTCTTCCCAGATGCAGAACTAACTTACGGTGATGCCCCTGGGAAGAATCAGTAGGTTAATCAATTGCCTCGCAGGAATTGTGGATATTTTCCACAATGAGTTTAAACGTGAAATAATAATAATAATAATAATAATAATAATAATAATAAAACGTTTATTTGATATAGAGAATACATCAGTACAAAGAAGCTTTGACTGTCCAACTAGGAAGGTCTCCCGTTCTAGGACAGTCAAATGACAAACATTTTGATAGGCGTAAATTTAATTTAGAAATGACCAATTTGGGACAAAAATCAACAAATCATCGCCAAAAAACTTTATCTTATTTACTTTATCTTTTTATCACTTATATTTTCATTTGTATCAGTAATGTGAATATATTTGTTATGTATGTACCGCTTTTGCAATGTATTGGTTTTTACACTGTTTTTGCAAAAAAATAAATGTCGGGAAATAGGTTAATTTTCAATTCCAAGATTTGGATTCCTTCGCGAAAACCAAATTGAAATTGAAATACATATGTTTAAAAAAACATTAGAGTGTGCAATTAACACGCGGTAGAAGAGAAACCTTCAGAAAACTAATATACTTACGTACATAAATCAAATAATTTAAATCGATGCCATAATGCATAATAATGTTGAATCGAAGTTTCCCATTGAAAAAAATAAAAGTGTTCAGTTCACACGCGGTAGAAGTGAAGTCTTCAGAAAATTAGACAAGACTTACAGTGGGATTCCACGAAGCACCACACAAAGAGGTGACCTATTATACTACCACTTTTTCTCGCAGGCTAAATCCTATAAACGTATATGTGTCTTTATGTCTCTTTTTAGTGTTATTATTTTTTGTTTCATCGAGTTTCAAATCACGACTGTGTAAAGAAGTTTTCACTCCAATTAAAAATAGTCCTGTTTACCTGGACGGTTTGTTGCATAAAAATAATGTAACAAGTGAATTATCTCTGTAAATGGGTACTTTTAGTGTGAGGTTAATAAACATTTAACATTGTTATATTGGTAGCATTGAAATGTTTATCTCTGCTCAGTTGGTGTAACTGAGTATCTGCACAGAAGGAGTTCACTAGGCAGGACTGGCCTTGAACTCCTCATTCTTTGAGCAGCCACAGGTGACCTCGGCCACCGTCCTTGTGGCGGGTCGACGTAATCACGTAGTCATAGTTCGCCATTATTTTACAACATGTGAAGATTGTTAAATCCGCGCCCATCATCCTGGATCAGCAGTGGAGTACCAAGGGAGCACATTATTTCTGCTGGATTTGACCACATCCAGCATCTGCTGACGCAGTCATCATAAGACCTTCCGACTACACCTGGAGCCTGAGGTGCTCGCAGAGATGCGGCGCAAGATCGCTGACCTTGGCCGCCATCAACGTAGTCGGCTGGCTGACAACCGCCCTGGGACTAGACGTCGCCAGGAAGCCGTGGGACTGGAGACCTTTTCGTTGCTCCAGCCTGCCGTTTCAGCATATGTCAGCAGCGGAGGGAGCTGACCGCACATCTCCGAAGGCAGCAGCAGCATGGATCGCCTACATATGGCATCGCCCACACATCAACTCCTCAAGATTAAACGGTACTAACGCTCCATAACAAGCCCATTTAGTCTAACCCAGAATTTAGTCTAGCCCTGATTGTTATTTGTACTTAATTAATAAATTAATTTATCTGTGCCAAAGCACTATACTATTTCATTTAAATAACCTATTCTCAAACAAATTATTACATACAGCCGCATGCTAAAGGTCCACAATGAGATATAAATTCTAGTAATAATCACTCTTTCTCATGCTCTCCATCTTGTATTCTTTTTATTACATTTTGACCCTAAGTCATATTATTCTCTTAACATTTAAGCTTCCAAGGTGAAAGCTAATATTTTAATAACAGGTTTTTACCTACCCAAGAATATAATTCACTGAGAAAGAGTGCAAAATATTAAAATAAAATTTTATTTTAATGTAACACTAAAACACATACATTTATTATTAAAACGCATTTTTCTTTGCAAATCATTGGAATTTGAACACATCACTTCTGTGCCAAGATGAAAATTATGTTTTGAAGCCTCCTTGAAAAAATGTGTTTTAAAATTACATTTTAGGCGTTGGGTAATTCTATTTTGGGGATTAATTTGAAAAATGAATATTTCATGAAAGGCCAAAAAAAGTTCAGAAAAACATGTTTTCGTACAAAAGAGCGTCGAGAATATTTTAAAGAAAAGTTCATTCAAAACTGGAGATTGACTCCCGAAGATTTTTTAACTTTTCAGATTCTGAAATATAATACCACCTCCTGAATATATTATTTAACCAGCAAAAATCCCAATTTTAAAAAAATACAGATTAAAATTCAATACAAAAAAGACTACGTGGTAGGACGGATACATATGTAATTAGCGATAAATCTGCACGGCTTAACTAACTAAATCGACCGGCTTATTTGACAAGTACTGCTAACTATAGTGGAAGATACTTTCTGAATCGCCCTGGTGTTAGACCACCATTCAGAATTGAAACCGTAATAAAACGTGACCAAATCTGAATAGCCAGGATCCTCCCCACCTTCTTCTGCCCCAACCCCTTCCCCTCCCCATTACCTTCAGCCTCACAACATACCCCAATTGGATATGCCATAGTCTCACTGGCTCCAGACGGGAGCAGTAAGGTGCGGTATTCACATTCATAATAAAAATAACTAAATACTCCATCTTTAAGTAAGCAACATTTTCCACTTATAAGTATATATTATGCTTGATTTTTTTTAATATTTTGAAGTTCATATTGTTTATACATGTTTTCATTTCGGCCTTTTGTGTGGAGCTAATGCAAAAAAAAAAAATAATACCAACATAACCCAATGCTTCTATTACGACTTTTAGTCTTTATTGAATTAATGCGCCTATCTTGACGCAGGTATATCCTAGTGAGACAGGTATCGAAAAACCCAACGTTAACATACTTATATAGATAAATAAATAAAAATAAAATAATTGAAAAATGCACTACGTACTTGTGATGTTTTTAAAATAATCGAGTTCGTGTAGGTAAATCCGTTTTAATGTTTGGTATGATGGGCGTATGATGTATTCATACAGTTTTCTCATTGTCATTAAGGGGGTATTCTAGTCTAGAAACCTGAATGTTGGGAGTTTTTTGGCGGTCGATAAAAAAAACATTAATATTTTATATACACATTTTTATAATTTATAAGAATTATTTAATTTTAATTTTAATTAATAAGAATACACTAAAAAAATTTCGAAAAAATATATATATATTTCACGAAGTTACACGCAGTTGAAGAAGAAGGAAAAACTATGGTGTCCATCTTGTCACGATTTCCACCCTTCTGTTCATCTGAAAAATAAAAAAGGTAAATTCTTTATCAGTACAAATGTCAAAATGGCGGCTACTCAAAAAAATTATATTTTTCAGTTAATTTTTGATTTTTCCGAATTTTTAAAAAATAATAAAATTTAAAAAAAATATAGGTTCTTACCATAGAGGGACGTATAAAGAAAAATCATGCCAAATTTCAAGAAAATCGGTCAATTAGAACTCGAGATTTTGTGACAAACGTTTCGAAAAAAGTAGTTTAGATAAAAACGGGTTTAAAGTTTGGTCCTTTTTAGATTCTAGTTAGATTCCGTTTAAACCGGTCGAATTGCCACGACACTAAATTGGCTTTAACTTTTAAAATAATTGGAATCCGAAAAATTCTTTTAACCTTAGAAAGATAATCATATTTTGACGTACGGTAAAGATAATCATGCGTAAAATTGACGCGAAAGTTTTATCTAGCTGTAATATTTTATTTGTTAATTGATTTGAATAAACCAATCGGTATTATATTTTTACAAATAAATGACATAAGAAATAAAACAATTTGTGAATATACATTTATTTGTTGTATGAAAAAAAAGAAACGTGAAACTTCTTCAAAAATGAACAAATAGGAGTTTTTTTTTTCTCAAATCTCTTATTTCTTACTAATAATCAGTATTTTGATGGATGTGCTAAATAATTAAGATATATTATGTTTAATAATAACATTCAGTTATATAACAATCAATCAGATACAGCTTTAGAACGTATCAATAATATACTTTTTGACTCAAGCGGTCGATATATCTCAAAACTGGTGACACCTACCTCAGCGACGCGCGCGCCTCAAGCAGCGAGTGAGATGTCTGAAAAGCACAGCGATGGATTCGCACTAATTAGAACGCGAGAGCAATAATTCTAAAATGCATGCGTAAATTTTACGAAAACTATTTTTCCAGTGTTAGGGAGATATTCTTGAATATCTAAACCAGTGGTACCCAACCGGTAGCTCGCGGGCACCTGGTAGCTCGCGGCCTGTTTTCTAGGCGCCCGCCAATGTTATGAGCGTAGTAGTACGAATTGTGAATTTCATACGTGGACGAGCGTTGAACCATCGTCTTTTCAAAGATTTGCTTGATGAATTGGACAGTGAACATGGTGATTTGATCTACTTCGCTTAAGTAAGGTGGATCAGTCGTGGTAAAGACAAGATTTGTTGGTTTGATGACAGAAATCAAAATATTTTTGCAATCTAAAGATAGCTATGAAGCAAAACTCGATGATAAAGTATGGCTGGCCGACTTGGCATTTCTAACTGATGTAACTGCGAAACTAAATAAACTCAACGAAACACTACAAGGAAATGAAAAACACATATCAGACATGATGAGCGCAATTTTAGCTTTCATAAAAAAAATCGATCTATGGAAGATGCAGTTAGAGGAGAAATTTTTTCTTCATTTTCCTTCGTTTACTCTCCTTTTGGACGCTGAATATATTGCGGAGTATAACCCAGCTAAACATTTGGAGTTGTTTCACCAGTTACAATCGGAATTCGAAAGGAGTTTTGACAAAATTTTCTGCATGGAACCTTTGTTTATTTTTGTCAAAAATCCATTTATCGAAAGCGATGTTTCACAACTAGCTTCGTTGATGGAAACCCATTGCTTCGTTAATAAAGCGAAAGCTGAATTAGAAATTATTACGCTTCGCAGTGATATCATCCTTAAAAGCACAGACAATAAAAGCGACGAAGTATTCAAGCTCATGGACCCTGTTAAATACAAAAACGTACTTAACTGTGCTCTCATCGTTAAAGCATTTTTTGGGTAAACCTATCTATGTGAACGTGCTTTTTCTCAACTAAAGGTAATTAAAACCAAATACAGAAGTATGTTAACTAACGAACGCGTCAAAAATTGTATGATTTTGGGTTGCACAGAAGATTACCAACCAGACTTTTAGAAGCTTTCTGAAAATATTGACAGCCAAGTATCACATTAGTTTTTTGCGGTTCCTGTCTATTCTGTTTGAAGTGTAGTAAGTGTTTATTAACATAATTAATAAAAAGTGGAGTAATTGTATAATGTAGTTTCCTTTATATCACTTATATTTTTTTATGAAGTCTGCGGTGCCCGCGTGGCGTATCGGGATTTTCAAAGTAGCCCTTGGAGCAATACCAGTTGGGCACCACTGATCTAAACAATCGAAATATGAAAAAAAAATCTAGAATGGAATATCCCCTTCAATTTTTTTCTTGATAATATACATTTTGGTGGGGTTCTCTGGGTTATAGTTAAAAAGTTTTTTATATAACTTTATTTTGTATAATTTGTAAGTTGTTCAGAAACGTGATGTGTCTGTTACCCCATATTTCTATTAAATAACATGATTATCTGACAGCTGAACACTCCTGATGTTGCAAGTCGAGATGACAAGTTTAGTATTACATATGATGTTGGTTCTTTCTTGGTGCACGTGCCATCATAATATTCCAGAACTTTGCATTTTATATTCCCCTCTACCATTACACTAATATGGCGGGATGTTGGGTTACTAATGATTGTTATATTATCTACTCATTGAAGATGGGACACTA
Source organism: Limnephilus marmoratus (assembly GCA_917880885.1). Classification (NCBI taxonomy): domain Eukaryota; kingdom Metazoa; phylum Arthropoda; class Insecta; order Trichoptera; family Limnephilidae; genus Limnephilus; species Limnephilus marmoratus. Next base: position 16,298,894 of record OU862921.1, on the reverse strand, counting down.
TCTTTATAGATATATCTGAAAGAAACGTGCAGTCTATACTATATTTTGAAGCAGTAATTCTGTGTGTCACATTAAAAAAAACTTCAATGTGACGAAACCATTTCACCGGATGATGTGCTAGTTTCTATTGGAACTTTTTTTAAGTACTGATATTTTCGCTCTAAAACCAAGTTTAAATAAGAAAAAATACCAATTGGCAAACAATATTATTCTGATTTCACTAGTATTAGAATAAGAAGCATTTTTTTTTAATTTATTTATATATAAAAAAGTATATGTACATTGGATTTTTTTGATGCCTGTCTCACTACGATATACTTGTGTTAAATTTAAGATTCAAATCCGGCTAGCGTAAATCGTAGGCATTTTGAAATATATTTGTTTTTTGTTTTGTACTCAAATGCAGCATATGTTTTTTTAACAATAGCTCCACACAGGAAGGAGGCCCTGAAAAAAAAATTCCATCAGGGCCTTTGTCATCTTTTGGAATGCTGTATGAGGGGTCTTTTTAGAGAGAGGAAGGGGAGGAAGTTCTGGGAAAGACGAAGGTATGAGTAATGAGTAGGAACCTGGAGGTCAATGTCTTCAGGAGTGACGGACGTACGAATCCATCTCTCCCACTGCGGTGCAATGCGATGGATTGGGAGAGGCCGGCTGGAGAGGTCTGAGTTAGGTTTCCTTCAACCAGTCTCTCCCGATCCAGCCCTCTATTATTATTCTGAGCTAGTTTCCGATAACAAGATGGAATATTAAAAGTAAAATAATTGTGGTGAGGAATTAGAACAAAATCCCCTCATCTGTCACCATGTGCTAAGGAATTAGAACAAAATCCCCTCATCTGACGTCATGTGGTAAGGAATTAGAATAATATCCCCTCATCTGACACCATGTGGTAAGGAATTAGAACAAAATTCCCTCATCTGACACCATGTGGTAAGGAATTAGAACAAAATTCCCTCATCTGACACCATGTGGTAAGGAATTAGAGCAATATCCCCTCATTTGCATTTTGTATTATGGTGAGGAATCAGAACACGAAAATGATTTATTACACAATTTCATTATCGTCGATAACCGTTTTATAATTGTAACGTGACAGGAAGAAATTATAATACAAAAATAATTATATTAATCGAAATTTACGTTAACACTTTATTGTTCAAAAACATATTACTTAATTAAATGAAAACTAATTACTTTTTATTACACCACTATATAAAAGACGAAAATAGGATTTCAATTAAAAATGACGCCACAAAGTAAGTTTGGCTAAGTTTGAAGATGACATTATATTTTTAAGCTATTTAAGAAACCATTAATTAATTTTACATACCTAAGATTAGTTGTGAAATCAGAATTCATTTCATTTTATGCAGAAATGGGACATGGTAAAAACTCACTCCTTTTTGATCTAAATAATTAATTAAAAATATATTTAACTTACTTTAAAAATGTAAATTAATAAATTATCATGTTAAATACACAGCATTTTCAAATATTCTTCAATATGTAGCAATTAAAGAGTCAATCAACATCGTGGGACACGACAATAACGAAATGTACAAACTTTCCAAAAATGTCCAGATACTATGCAACACGGGCGACGTCGGGTTCAAATGCTCATTACAGAATAATTATTGCCCTACTTCAATAGCTCATAGCGCGGTGCACGTCTTACGGCTAAACTTGACGTCATTAGACCCGAGCAGTATGCACACAGAACTGCATTAGGTACAACCCCGGAGTTTGATGCACTGTGCACTAAGCAGTAAGCACTAGCCTCCCTCTTCCTTTCTTCGATAGAGCGATCAAAATACATGATGCAACATAAGGGCGAAAAACAAATGCATGATACTACTTGGTCTGGTTCATGAAGGAGGGTAAAAAATAATTTAATAAATCTGGTTGTGTGAAAGGTTTTTAATTGAGTTCCGCTTGAAACAAGCTATTAAAAATAAAATAGATATTTTTTATTGTTTTTTGTGTAAAAGTCGGGGTAGGTAAATAACTAAAGATTTCGTAAGCAGTTTTAAAGGTGATGAGTCCGATGGATCGGAATCAATGCAACTTCACTTTTTTCAATTTTTTTTAAGTCTAATGTTTAATAACTTTTCAAAGGGGTGTTGAAGTTGCACGATTCTGAGTTGTCATGGAACCGGTTTTATTGAATGCTTACTACATAGAACTGGTTTTTTTAAAGAACTCTAGCTATGACCTAAAATATGTCTTAGATGTCATCATGTTAACAATAATGGTTCATATTTAATGGTTTACTAGCTATTTATTAAATCGTCAACTGTTCATCAAAATAAAATCACGGATGTCGAAAGCTTTCTGGTCTACTAGTGGCTTACCGCAAGGTAGTCACCTTGACCCGGTTTTGTTCCTCATTTTCATCAATGGTATAACCAATTGCTTCAACGATGTCGAGGTAATAATCTTTGATGTTGACATCAAGCTATTCAAGAAAATAACTGATATAAATCATTGCCATAAACTTCAGTCAAATATTAGTAAGTTTAAAGATGGGTGCGTTCAAAATAATTTATACTTAAATGTAGAAAAGTGAAAAACCTTGGCTTTCTTCAGAAATGAAAATCCGGTTTTATTAGAATATTCCATCAATAACACAGCTTTAGAAAGAGTCACGGAAATGAGAGATCTTGGAATTATTTTGGATGAAAAACTAAGTTTCGCCAATCATATCCACCAAATTGTAAGCAAAGGTATGAAAACACTAGGCTTCGTATTAAGAACAACCAAAAATTTTAATTCTATACCAGCCATTAAATTATTATATCTATCTCTAGTTAGAAGCCTAATGGAATATAACTCGGTAGTTTGGTCTCCATCTTACAAAATTCACATTGATAACATTGAGCGAATAGAAAAAAAAATTCTGCGTTTTATAAATTTTAAATTAAAAATCCCACTAGAAGACTTAAAATATAATTTATTATTAAATATTCTAAAAATACACACACTAGAAGACAGACGTAAAATAAACGAATTAACATTTTTATTCAAAATACTTAACTCTAAATTTGACCGTTGCGAACTACCGCAACTCATAAACTTACGAATTCCGACAGTAACTACACGACAAAATACACTATTCTACTGTAGGATTCATGAGCGGAACTACATTGCCCACTCTCCGATACAACGATTTCACGCAATGGGAAATCAGTACTTAGGTGATAAGTGACTGGTCGGTGGTTGAGTGAGCATAGCGCTTGAATCCCATCCGGGCGTCGCGTGTTCAATTCCTCGGCTGGCTAAGTCCTCCATCACAACACAAGCAACATTTTCGGCTTTCTGTGGTGGTAGTAGGAGATTTTCAAACATTGTTGGGTTATTCGTAACCCGGGAATGTTTGTCTTTCTTTTTAATACAGAAATTTTTTTATTATTAATATTATTATTATATTGACATATTTATTTAAAATAAACTTGGCGAATTTTGTTGATCTTGTAAAAAACTTATTTCAAAATTATTCCTTAACATATCTATATTTTTGTAAACCTATGAAATTGCTGTATTTTTGAATTTTTATGAGTTGCGTGCTTTTTTATCTATTTTTATTTTTATTATTTCTTTATCTGTTTTATTCCTATACATATCTGTTTTTCTGTTAACTTATGAAATCGCTGTATTTTTGTATTTTTATGACTTGTGTGCGTTTTTATCTAATTTTATTTTTATTATTTCTGTATCTGTTTAAAAATCATCTGTCCAGAATTATTTATACTACCAAACATGTAAAAGTCCTTTGGGCGTTAAATAAATAAAAAAAAAATATTCATCATTGATTTTATTCAGAGTTCTGTTTAAATTAGGGTTTGCAATCCCGCAACCCAAATTCCCGCGGGATATCAGCAATATTATTTAACCCCGTGGATTTGCGGGATTAAAAAAAATACTAAATTTACATCAAGTTGTATTAACTGTCGAGAGTGGAAACAGATAGATCTTTTTCCGCTGCTGGGCTTTTGTGCACAAATGTCCATTCATGTATGGGACAAAGCTCTCCTTGGAGATTTTGAGAACAATTTAGACAAGCGATAAGTAGCAAAATTTTTTTATTAATTAATAATTCTGTGTTTAAACTTTGTATTTTCATTGTTCTAATTTTTGACAGATATATGTTTACTAAACGTTTTTTGATCGTATCTTAAATTGACAATGTTTGTTTTCACGAAGCATTTTTTGAAGTGAAAGTTCTATAGCCCCGCCATGATTTGGATTTCGGATGAAACGAAAATGACGATTACTGCACCTGCGACGCATCAATTACGATTATGATGTCACCTTAGGCTCCCACTGGTTGAGATATGAAACGGAAATTACGCTAGTCTGCGCTCATTGGCCGTTTTGATTATGACCTCACTTTTCAAGTATTGATTGAGATTGTTTTGGTAAAGTTTCGCTTCTACCGCGTGTAAACTGCACTCGATTTCTTTTTTTTTTTTTTTTTTATTTATTTAATGAAAAGAACATGATTTTATGAATTTCTACGCCAATGAAGAGTACTAGCTCTTGAGCTTGGCGTAGGAGTTAAATTACAACTAGTTCATTTTTATATCATACATTTTACTTACAGTATACAATAAATATAAACTATATATAAATATAATATATAAACTACTATTTTTTACTTTTATAACATACATATTACTTAGTGTATACAATAAATTTTATTTTATAAATTCTTTTTTTAATAAATTCTTTCAACTTAACAAATTCTACAACAATTTTCACGGGTCTGTGCTAGTGTATACACGTCATGCAAACGTACCTACTTTATAATTTCTTACAACAATTCTTTTTTTTTATCAGAAGTTTTGGCAACCCTATACATTAAGGGATTAAGATGAATAGAAAATTCGTTTCCAAGTATGAATAATACGAACCCACCAGGTGGGTTGTTTATGGGTCCTTTAACAAAAAAACAAACATTTCTGTTTTTGTAGGCAATACAAATCTAAATTCCATGAAGTCTAAAAATTCTTCCACGTGTTTGTGATTTAAACAGAACATAACATAAAAAGCGTAGACTTTACCTTCGTTACGTTTCCCACTTAATAAAGTGCAAAGGCGAAAGTTGAAAAAACCTTCAGAAAGGCAATATTTACATTGATGTTTTCGGGCTTTTATCCTTTGATACAAAAGGCTGCGGAACCTGAATTGTATTTTTTTACCAGCAAATGAAAAAAAAGCAAAACAATTTTCAACGTAAAAATAAAGAATAACATTAAACCTAAATTTTTCGCGGTATTTTATTTTTATGTGAATACTCAGAAGATCTCAACCGAATGGAGCTATGGAGACCATGGCTTCCCCAAGAGGGGCATGTTATAAGGCTGAAGGTAATGGGGAGGAGAAGGATGATGGACCAAACATGGCTACTGTCATTTCAAGCAACGTTTTAAATCTGAGTGGTGGTCTATCACGAGGGTGATTCTGAGAGTAACTTTCACTCCGGAATGTATCGTATATCTTATGTATAAAAATGAATCGCTGAAGTGTTGCTAAGCGCATAACTTTCGAACGACTGCACCAAATTGGATAATTCTTTTTTTGTGTGCTCTTTATTGCTATTGGTGGCACGCGAGGTTTGAAAACTGAATGTATGGAAAGCGGGAGGAAGGGAGAGATGGGGGAGGGGGGGGGGTGGGGAGAGGGATAGCGGGGAGGGGTGGGGGGTGGGGGGGGGGGGAATGCGGGGGGGAGGGAAGGCGGTGAGAGGGGAGGGGGGGAGGGGGGAGGAAGGGAGGTGGAGGAGGCGGAGCCGCGGGAAAAAGTTAGTAAATTATAATTACGTAATATTTTCAATTAATTAATGGTGAAAAACACAAATAAATTAATAAATATGCGTGCGCACATCGGGGTTGGGCAGTTTTATAATGGCCATGAACACCTAAACAGTTTTCAGTTAGTGTTAGTGTTAGCCTCTGTGGTCGAGGGGCAAGGCTCTCGACTGCAGATCCGGAGGTCGGGGGTTCAAATCCCGGAAATCAGATAAATTTTATTTAATTGATTTGTAATTTCACAACTGTATTATTTTAAATGATATTAAAATAATACAAGGTATATTTGCGGCACGTTCCAGAGTGGAAGATACTCTCAGTATCGCTCTGGTAAGAACACCATTCAGAATTGAAACGTTGCTTGAAATGGCTTTAGCCATGTTTGGTGACCAGATCTGAATAGCCAGGTACTTCCCCCTCCTTCCTCTTCCCCATCTCCCTCCTTTCTCTATTACCTTCAGCCTCACAACATACCCCAATTGGGGATGCCATAGTCTTACCGGCTTCAGACGGGAGCAGCTGGAACTCTTGTGAGGTATTCAGATAAAAAAATAAATAAAAATCCTTTTCCTTCCCAGAACTTCCTCTCTTACCTTTCCTAAAAAAACTCTCCACACAGCAACCCCAAAGATGAGATAAGCCCTCAGGGGAATTATTTTCCTCAGGTAATCCTGTGTGGAACTATGTAAAAATAATAGAGGGTAATTCAAACGCGGTCGAAAAACCAAAACTAAAGTAGACAAGAGTGGGGAGGCAAAGAAGCACCGCGCAAAGAGGAGACAAAAGGCAGGCTAAATCCCGTAGATGTATGTGTTGGTCTCTTTTTATTGTTGCTATTTTTCGTTTCAAATCACAATGGTGCTAAAAAGTTTTTTCTTCAAAAAAAAATTATGAACCGAAATAAATTTTAAAAATTTATCACTTTAGGTAGGTACCTACTCATATTCGTGAGGAAAATCATGAATAAGTTTATGGTTCAATTTATTATGCTATCGAAAAAAATGTTTCATAGTGCCTAAAATGTATTCGAATCTTAACAAAATCTCGTGATAGGGGGGTATATTGGAATTTTATTGTTAGAAAGACCTATTATCCGTATCGCTTTACAGGGAACAAAAAAACCAGCGATTTCACCGTAGAAATAAAATTCACAAGGTTGGTTAGGCACAAAAAAATGAGACAGTCTTGCTAATAGGTACTATATCATAACGATAAAAATTCTTATAACGAGTTCATTTTTCACACCAAGAAATTTAGTAAATTAGTTTTGAATGTTTGCAAGGAATCGTGAAAAATGTCTTAGTGAAGTAATTTTTCATAGTGTGTATAAGATGTGATTTTTATCATTATTGCATAAATGTATTTTATTTTATTGCAAGTTAACTTAGGGGCCCATCTATCTTCTATCTTCTTCTTCTATCTTCTATATCTATCTATCTATCTATCTATCTATATTAATAAAAATGAATTGCCGAAATGTATGTACGCGCATAACTTCCGAACGACTGCACCAAATCGGATAATTCTCTTGTTTTGTGGGTTCGTTATTGTCAATACAAGGTTTGTATAAAACTACTGGTGAGCTCTGGCATTATGAAATTTGTATAAAAAATTTACAATAGGTAGCACGCGAGCTGTTTGAAAACTGAATGTACTGGGACTGAATGTATGGAATGCGGGAGGTGGAAGGGTGGAGGGGGTTCGCGGACGGGGGAGGGGGGAGAGTGGTGTGGGGAGAGGAAAGGTGGAGGAGACGGTGTGTGAACGCAAGAGGGAAGGGGACGCGGGAGAGGAAGGGGAGGAGGAAGGGGAACGGGAACGGGACGAATGGGAAAGGACACGCAGGGAAAAACAATTTCTTTATTAAATGGCATAGCAACGCATGCCGGGAACCAGCCAGTATATTAATAAAAATGAATCGCCGAAATGTATGTTGCCGCATAACTTCCGAACGACTGCACCAAATTGGATAATTCTTTTTTTGTTGTGTTCCTTATTGTCAGGACAAGGTTTGTATAAAACTACTGGTGAGCTATGGGATTATGATTTGTATAAAAAGATGCAGTAGGTGGCACGCGAGCTGTTTGAAAACTGAATGTACTCGGACTGAATGTATGTAATACGGTAGGGGGAGGGGAACTCGGAAGGGGGGTTCACGGGACAGTAAAAGGGGGGAATTTAGGGGGGAGGGGGAAGGTGTAGGAATCGGAGTGTGTACGCGAGAGGGAAAGGGGACGCGGGAGAGGAAGGGAAGGCGGAAGGGGTACGGGACGAATGGGAAAGGACACGCAGAAAGAAACTATTTCTTTATTAAATGGCATAGCAACGCATTCCGGGAACCAGCTGGGGTTTTATAATAATGTAATGTTTGAAAATTTATAATATTATTGTATTAATAAAAAAATAAATGTAATGTAAGGGTTTTCTTGCCTATTTTATGTCAATGATTTTTTGCAAACTGCTTACTGACATTTTCGTTATGCCTCTCCAACAGCGTAGCCGTTAGCGCTGATAATGAGAAAAGTTTCTAGAAATCAGTTTACTCACCGTCTACTTCACATGGAGATTTTTGAAGCCAGCCAAGTAAAATAGGCTGTGGATAGTGGATAAGATTTTGAAGAGTTAAGTGCCTATAAAAAAGAAATTTAAGAAGATGGCAGAGAAAAACCTGCAATTTGCCTTCTCCACTCTTTTGCCTTTTCCTGGACGGGTCATGGTGGTATACCAAGACTTTGTCATCACTGCAAAAATCACATTAACCTGTTTGCTGTGATGCCAACTGAAATCGTATATATAAAAATAGAGATGAAAATGGCGATCGTGTAAAACGAAAAATGTTGACTTTGGCCTCTAATTGGAATTGGGCTGAAAAAAAAGATGGTGTTAACCGGCCAAAAGGATACACTTACATCAGTTCAATGGAAAAAGGAAAAACCGACAGACAATTATGGTATCTAGTACCCCAATACTAGGTCTGTTTCCAAAAAAACATTTAAATTTTCCCTGTCAATGCTTTGTACCTTTTGATATTATATTATAACCGTTAGTCTGCATTTTCACCTAAAAGTCAACTTCTCGCACATTTAACATAGCAGTTAGACCGCCTAAAAATATATTCCTATGTATTAATACTCGTAATACTAGGTATCTACATATTATGGAGCGTAAATTGAACAAATATCAACTAGGAATTTTTTGAGGTGTTAACAGAGAATGGACGATGAAACACGTGGATGATTTTATTTGTCAATACATTGTTTATTTTGTTCCGTGAAAAGCAAACAATTTCAACGTTGCATCGCTAGACTTTACAAAACGCCAGACAACAAAGTTTCATGAAACAATGGATGGAATTTTAGCTAGCACGTGACAATAAAATGGTTATGAAAATCTAGATTATAATTTCTGTACCCGAGAAGTATACGGATGGAAATCCAAAAAGGTAAATGTTCAGGAGAGCCAAAAGACTATTTTTTTCTATAAGTATGGTCTCATAACTTTCTCGTATATCCAATCTGATAGATAACGTAATTATTAAATCAATTAGTTTTGTTTTAAAAACGAGCAAATAAAACGAAATATTTTATATGTAAAGCAAAACCTTTAAAAATATTGTTTAAAAAAAAGCGCTGATTTGAGTCAAATAAATACACGGACTTGAGTCCTTCTGCTTCGAAATGAAATGAAATATTTTGTTATGACGTGTGGTGTATTATGAAAATATCAATGTTTGAAAATTGTTTACTTCCATAGAATGCATAGTAGTTAGAGGCAGAAGGATACAAATTGATTGGAGTCATAATACTCAAAATGCAACAAAATCATGAAGATGCGAGTCCATGTACATCTTTCTGCTTCTAAGTTGTTGCATCAAAGGTAGTTGCGTCCATATTCATTTTTTTTTAAATCCTATTTTTCTTCATGGAAGGACCTGTATCTTTCTGCCACTGATAAACATGATAATTTACTTCAAGTCTGCCTCAAAAACTCGTTTCTTCAAATTTTAGACTTGCATCCGTATGCTTTTCGGGTACAGATTTTGGATCCTTTGGAGACCCTAAATTTATGGAAACGTATTTTTTTCTGATTTTGAAAAATACATAACGGGTTGATAAGAATATACTTAACTCCTGAAATAAGTTTGGACAATACAGGAATAACATTTTTTTTCATGAGCTCCACACGGGAGGCCCTGAGGAAAATAATTTCCCTCAGGGCCTATGTCATCTTTGGGGATATTGTGTGGAGGGTTTTTTAAGGAAAGGAAGGAGAGGAGAGTTCTGGGAAGGAATAGGGTTTAATAGAATGGATTGTCATTGACAACGAGTTTGTCTGCCGAATTTCAGTTCATTGGATGTCAGGAACTGGGTTAATTTCCACTTTCAAGATTTACATTACATTAACGAAAGCAAAATCGAAAATAACATATGTTTTTGAGGTGAAACTTCCTTAGTCCCATTAGATTTATTGCAAATTCGGATGAAAAGAAAGCGACATCTAGCGACGTTGCAGTTTCACTTTTATCGCGTGTGAATTAGCGATGTGTCAGTTCAGCTGGAATGGGCTCATGTGATCCGCTCCTTTGCGGGAAGCGGTTCCTACTCCCACTCCTTTTTCAAATCGACTACTCCAAGAGAACCCTGTCCCGGAACTCGGGCTCATTCCCAAACCCGAAAAACTCGGATGCCTCCACCGGCCGGCGGGTGTCCCCGTGTTCGCCGCGAGGCGAGGTACTCCGGTACTAGTGAGTCTAGTGACTGAGTAGTAGTAACCGTCCGGTGTCCCCGAAGCGCTACACTCTCCACTCCACTCACGAGTCACGAGTCTCGGCGAGTGTCGGGTTCTTGGAACTGCGTGAATCGTGAAACACTCGAGCTACTCAACGCCGCAGCGCGAAGCCGCGGCGCAGATTCGAATTACAAGTCCCGAGATCGCCGAGTACAAACCCATGCATCTTGGTCCGAGCGACGTGAGTCGTGAACCGCGACAAACACCCGCCACTCTTGTCACTCCCTCCCACTCCCGCGACTCACGAACCACGATACATTCCTCATTCAGTCTTCAATCATTCCCCGGCCGGCAATCAACACGCACGTGCCTGACCGCTTGGCGTAACAGTATACTGCTGCCTAACGTCATCGCGGAATTGTTTAGAATATTCGACTAGACACGGAGTAATTTTCAATTAGAGCGTATATTGGTATTGTTACTCAACGGGTGAAGTGCATTATAAAATAATAGTTTATAATAAAGCATTACAGCTAATTTACTTATTTAAATTCTCAATAAAAGCCCGTGCAATGTAGGTCCATTGAATGTACCTACATTGCACGGGTGACGGGTCCGAGCCCTCGTGTGGGTCTTGTCCTGCTCCAGGGTTCTGAGTTGTCGTGCGGGTTCTACGAGTAGGTCCTGGCTCCAAGTTCTTTGAACCCGTGCGTCCCGGTTCGGTGCACCGCAACAACATTCAGTGCTCAGTCCGCAGTGTCCGCACTTAAGAACTCGGACCCGGGACCTGCTCCTAGAACCCGTGGACTTTTAAGAGGAGGCAAGTCTCGGAGGCTTCCGGTAAAATGCAGAACTTACCCACCTCTAGTGTGAATTACTCACTCTATTTTTTTTGTAAAAAACGTTGAAAAGAAGAAAGCTACGAAAAGTGTTAATTGTGTGAAAAAGATACTATTTCTATATCCCTTCAGGACCTAACCCAAAACAGTAGTTAAATTGTTACTATTTACTGTCAACGTTTGCAACATTTCTTGGAAACAGTGTACATTGTGTGCATGTACCAATTCGTTGGTCGGAGTGTTACAAATTCATTGAAACCAGGTTGAACCACATTGAAGTTTTATAGGAGAGCTGTTGCTTTACGATTTTGTTAGAGAGTGTCATAAAATAAACACAGGTTTGCAGTTTAACAGTTTTAGCTTGTATTTACATACTGTTTTGTATTTAATTGTCTACAACTAACAAGGAAACCTTTTTAGTAATATTTAAACAATTTTTTTTTTTAAATTCCGCTTACAAAAGATAAATGGTACGTGTACACGAGATTATTGGAAATTTCTTGAATTATGTTCACAGGACTTATCCGTTTGGTGCAATGTGAATGATGTTCTATTTGTGGGGATATTAATTATCTTTGTAATTAGAGTTTGCACCAACTGGATTGTGGTTTCAGCTCCGGGATTGCTTTAATTGGTGTACAGAAGTGCAGCTTGTATACGGTGACTGGAAATAGATGGCTTTTTTCTAATTTTAATTTTAGTTGAAATATGAAGCGTCATCCACACTTTTCATTAAGAACAGGAGAGTCTATCAGTTTGATGCGTGTAGTTGGATTCAATAAAGCAATTTTATCAGAAAGTTGGAAAAAGAAACGTATTGTATTGTTTGTTTGAAAGTCATGACGAGGACTGGATTCAGTGCAACTCACGTAAGGAATGGGCTCACGAGGCACTGATATTCCAGAATGCTCTGACTAGTATTGTATAGATATTTTTTTTTACATGAGCTCCACACAGGGGGCCCTGAGGAAAATAATTTCCCTCAGGGCCTATGTCATCTTTGGGGATGCTGTATGGAGGGTTTTTTTAGGGAAAGGAAGGAGAGGAGATTTCTGGGAAGGAAAAGGGTTTAAGGGATGGGTAGGAATCTGGGGCTTAGTGTGACCTGAACATCCGCCTCCAAGACCTAGACAAACCTCACCCCATGAACCCGGACACCCCTGCTAAATCACCAAACGTAGCGAACCACTTGGGGTGACCTATAGCAGAGGTGTTAAAGGTTCATCCAATAAAGGTTCCCAGGGCGACGGTACCCATTCCCGCCTCCCAAATTGAATTCCCGCCTCCCAAAATGATGTTACCTTTATTAGGAGTGTTCGGTCATAAGTGCCATTTTATAAGTATGTTCGGTACTAGGTGCCACAGAATGATAGACCAAAAATTGATGCCACTGATTGGCTTTAGTTTTCACTTTGAATTTATATTCTGTTGATTGTTTGTTGATTTATTCATGACTTGTGATTGCTGTGCACCCAACAATGTTGTGTTATAAATAAATAAAAAATCATTCGTTTTTTTAATGTCTCCCAAACTTAGGTGTTCGGCACTGCGGGACTTCCCCCTATCTCCCATATTTCTATTTTTTAACGCTTCCTTCGGGGCCTTCAGTAATAATTAATTACTACGGTAATTTGTAAGGCCGTTATTTCTAAAATAACATTTTTTTATTTGTTAAATAATGTTCGCTCTTTCGACACAGGTTATCGAAAATGGTTAAAACTAGCCGGCATATATAAATAAAACAATTAAAAGTAGATGAATATGGTTTTCCACGTAAACCTCAAAAAAATTACCTGTAAATTTTCAAAATATAATTCATAAATTTTCATATTTTAGCTTACAAAATCGATTAATTTTCTTCAAGACAAAATTGATTCCTTTGTAACAAAATATTTTGCAAGGAATTTTTTTTTTAATAGCTCCTCAACACAGGAGGCAATGAGGAAAATTATTTCACTCAGGGTCATCTTAGGGGATGCTGTGAAGGTTATTTTAACGAAACGGAGGAGGGGAAGTTTTGGGAAGGAAATAGGTTTGAGGGGTGGGTAGGAATCTGGGGAGGAGTGGGGGGGGGTAGAAGTCCGGCTGGAGTGGTCAAAACATCTCTCTTAACTTGTCTCTCTCGATCTGGCCCAACGCAACGTGCAGTAGGTGGGAAAAGCAACCGTCGTCGCCAGGACCTAGATAAACCTTACCCCATTAACACGGGCACCTGTGCTAAGCCACCAGACTATTTGGGGTGAACTATAGCAGGAGTATCCAATAAATGGCTCCCGGAGTGGCGGTACCTATACCCGCCTCCCAAATCGTAGTCCGGTTTCTAGGCAAAATATTTTCGGTACATGAACCTCAAATAAGTCCCATGCGTCCAGAATATTCATGTATTTATTTTGATGTGGAGTCCACACAACATTTGCATACAACTTGGCCATGAAATAATATGAATGCAGTGATTTCCAATCACCGTGTATGCCAAGAAGCAGAATTTATTCTTTCAGGATCGTCGATTAGTTTGTTCTGCCAGTAAATAATCCCAGTTTTCACTTCGAGGAACATCTTGCATGTTATTTTATACACAGCAAATGCAATATTATATTGTAAGCTATGGTATAGTTCCTCATAATTTATTGAGGTTAGATACTCATAGTTTGCAACCACAAATAATTGAGATGTAGCTCAAATGATTTTTTCTTGTTTTTCTGATTTTTTAAAATTATAGCATATTTCCAGGGAGTTAGGAATGTAAGTTTACTATTTTTTTTTTTGAAAAAGTGTATTAAAAAAAAAATTACAGCATTTTGTTGTTACACTTATTAACTATTTTTTCAAATAATTGCCAACCAATTCACTGCATTTGGTGAGCCGTGGCACAAGTTTCTTCATGCCCTCCTCGAAGAATTCTTCCACCAGCTCCTTCCCCACTTCACGACCACTTTCTGCACCTGCTCTTCGGTTTAAAATTTATTTTCATCCTTACATGGCTTTAGGAAGGTGAAAAGATAATAATCCGAAGACGCCAAGTCAGTGGATTACGGGGAGTGGTTCAAAACATTCCAATCAAATGAGTCCATGATCGTATTGATGGCTATGGCTGTGTGAAGAAGGACGTTTTCGTGAAAAAAAGCACACTTCTCTGGTCAGCATTTCCCTCCATTTGTTTTGAATGCTCCTTTTGAGTTTTTTCAGGGTACACAATATAGTTGTGCATTGATGGTCTCAACCTGAGGCCAAAATTCGACCAAAATAATGCCTTTTCGGTCCCAGAACACTGAGGCCATGACTTTTTTTCCCGAAATTGTAGTTTTCAATTTTTTGACAGATGGGGGATTGGTGTGACCCCACTTTGACGACTGTTTTTGCCCAGGCATGTAATGAGTCACCCACATTCATCTCCAGTCACAACAGAGCTCAGAAATCTTCACTTTTTTTCTTGTAGGTGTTATTCCTTCCGTGCGTCATTAGAGAATGCAAGCCCTATTAGTACAGGGTCTGGGCGTGTCATCGCTAAGTAAACTTTACTACTTAAAATAGTCCAATTAATCTATTTATTTATGTTCTTGAGATAAAACAAATCTAGTAGTATTGTAATGTCCATAGCTACTTTTAATATTCCTACATGTACGGAAAGGTGACAGTATAATAAAGCATTAAACATACGTCCCGTATCACAGTAGTACTGCAGCTCTTTCTTACACATTAAATAATTGAGAGACAAAAGATGAGACTCACAATGTACGTATGTCTGTTTCCTCCAAAGGAAAAGTGTAGTTCTTTGGAGGAAACAGACAATAGTACATTGTGTGTCTTATCTTTTATCTCACCATTATTTAATATGTAAGAAAGTATTGTGTTAAGGAAAGTATGTTTATTGCCTTTTTTGTATAGTTGCCGTTCCATAAACGTGAGAATAATAAAATCGCCTTTTGCCTGCGATGAAATTGATAAAACATTATCGCATATTGAAATTATTCTTTCTTAAACAGATAACCAATTTCATTGACCGGTCAGAGGCCTAAAGATCTTAAGTAAATTCGAAACAATCATTTTTAATCAAATCAGTACCAATGTCTTACGTTTTTAACGCTATTAATTTTTCCATGATGGAACATCACACCATCTTCAATTCACTATTGTATTATTTATAAATTATTTAATTATAAATGACAAAATATTAAGTTATTTATTAATGAAGTTTCGTTTTAACTCGACCGTTTGACATTTCGTCTGTTTGTAAATTTGATTGTACGTTCCATTTTTCTTGCTTTAAAAATCTGCAATTTCCACTTTATTAATCAAGCATGACTTAAGGCAGGTTCAAAGCTCAAACATTTGTCGTGATAATCCCTCAAACGTCACTAAAACATTTTTGTTTTCCGTCTCCTCCGTTTGTTAAAACACTAAACACCATCTAAACACGGTTGAAAGATTGATGCGAAGTTCGCGCGATTACACACAATTTGGCTTGTGGTCTGCGATAAAGACGCTTAAGCAATGAGCACTTGACGTTTGACGTTTTTGGCGTTTATATCAATGTTAAAATGCGTTCTGGTGTAAAAGAGATGCATCAAGGAGAAAACACAAATATTTTAATAGATATTTATTTATCAGGAATGATTTCCGACTAATATCGATTATTGCAGGACCTAAAGTTACTATTAAGAATTTAGAGTGTGTAAATATTTACGTCAAAAACAGAATGATTATAAATATTTATTTATTGATTTATTTATTGATTAACGTAACGGGGCTTTTACATTACGTATGAATAATAAGAAAATACAAAGCATTCAATGTTTATAACTGAACTGTCTCAGTAACAATATTTTATATTTGTTTAAACATAAATTGAAGATGTCCACTGACTTGGTATAATTGTTTCCCTCCATTAGTATTCTGGGCAAAAAAGAATACATATGGTAGTTAGTTCCAGAATTTCTACACTGAAATAAATCTTAACTTCTAGTATTACGTAGTGGAATCCGGAAGCTTATCAATTCTAGGAATACCGGACTATCAACTAAATCATTTAGAATTTTATATAGAAATACCAAGTCAGAGAAAATTCTTCTGTCGGACAATTTGAGCATATTCAAATCATTTAAAATAGTGTTGTAGTTCAACATATTTGCTGGAATACCCATTTTAAAATTTAGAAAACGTAAGAATTTGTTTTGAATTCTTTCAATAGCTTGAACATGTATACTATAATGTGGATTCCAGACGGGAGAATTGTACTCAAGTTGACTTCTAACATAGGCAAAATATAACAGTTTAATACACTTTATATTGTTAAAATTTCTAGTAAGCCTAGTTATAAATCCCAACATTTTTAAGCCCTTATTAGAGATTTCTGTTATGTGGTTAACAAATGAAAGATTTGATTGAAAAGTGATGCCTAAGTCTTTAATTTGTGTTAATGTCTGAAGGGCATTGTTATTAATGTTGTAATTATAAATCACTGGATTTTTTATTCGAAAAAATCTAACTATTTGACATTTTGAGATATTTAGGTAAAGTCTATTTTCATTACACCAAAATAATAATTTATTGATATTATCTTGAAGAATGTTGCAATGGTGAATATTTTGAATAATTCTAAAAATTTTGAGGTCATCAGCAATAAGTAAAATGATTACATCATAAAATATTTTTGTAAGATCATTTATAAACAAGATAAATAAGATTGGACCAAGGTGTGAACCCTGTGGAACTCCACTTGTTGCATAAATTATTTCCGACAGAGAGGATTTTATTCTAACAATTTGTTGTCTTCCAGTAAGATAGCTTTCAAACCAGGCTAATATATTGCCACGCATACCAAGTTTTTCTAATTTCCAAATGAGAATTTTATGAGAAACTGTGTCAAAGGCTTTACTTAAATCAGTATAAATACAGTCTACTTGTTTTTTTTCTTTAAAAGCATTGGTTATAAAATTTTCATAAATAATTAAGTTGGACAAAGTACTTCTACCTGGCATAAATCCAAACTGGTGAGGTGATATTATAGGTTTTATTTGTGATAAAAGTTTGTCAAGTATCAGACTTTCAAAGAGTTTCGGTATGGTGGATTGAATGCATATTGGTCTGTAATTACAAACATCACTTTTATCACCTTTTTTGAAAATTGGAGTTAAATAACTAATTTTCCACCTATCGGGAAAAATTCCACTGGATAAAGATAAGTTAAAAAGTTTGGTTAATGGAAGAGCAATTACTTTGATACATTCTTTGATAAATATTGTTGGGATATTATCTGGCCCAGCAGATTTGTGGATATCTAAGGATTTAACTTTAGTAATTACATCAGAGATACTTATGGTACACTGTGAAATATCAAGAGTTTCATCTAGAGTTGTTGTTGGATTAGGAGCATTATTTGAGTCTGTTGTATAAACACTTTTAAAAAATTTTGCAAATAAGTTAACAATACCATTAGTATTATTGCTATGGCTGCCATTTAGGTGCATAATGCTCGGGAAATCAGAATCATCTTCTTTAAGAGATTTTGATTATTTCCAAAAATAACTAACATTATTTATTATGGAATTTTGAATTTCATTTATATAGTTACGGTAGCAGGTCATAGACATTTTTTACACGAAGTTCTTAAATCTTTAAATTCTGTGATGTAGAGTAATTAAGTATTTCATATGGAAAGAATACGATAGATGGCGGTAAGTATGTAGCTTGCACCATAGCTCGCCAGATGGCATTGGCGTACAAGAAGCAGTCTCAGAGATATACTTTGCGAGCTCCCGTGGCAAGGCTCCAGAGATTTACCTACCCCCGAATAGTAAACAGTCGTAGCTAACCAGCTAGGTTATTCCAGTAAATAAACACTTTTATATTCAAAGAACCGTATTTAATAATTACTATCTGCCGAGGAAAGGGCAGACATAACAATTGGCGCAGCCGTATAAGTATAATTGTGTGAAAGTTACGCGTGCGAATAACAATTGGTGCTGGACACGGAGGACTAAGTCACTGCTGGAGTGACTTGCAGTTTTGGCAAGGAATCGGAAGAGATTCTGCTCGAGATTAAGGAGCATTTGGTTCCGTGGCTACGGGCTGAATAAGAAGATTTTTGTTTTAGGAACAGAAGTGAAATACCGCAAGGAGGCGATCTGGTTGTGGATCGTTGGATTAATCAGAAGTTTCAAGGTCAAAACGGATCATTGGGTTAATAGTTTCAAGGACGAATCTGTGGATCATTGGATTAATCAGAAGACAAGGATAAAACCCAGAGGGAGACCAGAAGAGTTCCTGAGATAAGTATTTTTGATTCTTTGAGAGGGATTATTTGTTATTGTTTTCTTGTTGATTTTTCTTTGCCGATTTATTTGTTGGGAGTTATGGAATCGGGTAGAATACCACCGTTTTGCCATCTCTCCGGAGACTGGGGGTTGTTTTGACTTCGGATAGAGCAATTTTTCGTGATCCATGATGACAAAGCGTCTGTGGAGAAAAAACGGGCTTTTTTATTGAATCTCCTAGAATCAGAAACGTTGACCTTACTAATTAATCTGTGTTTTCCAAGTAAAGTAACGGACTTATCTTTTGATAAACTTTTAGCGCTTCTCGACAAACATTGTAACAAAAATCGTTCAGTTTTTAAAGAACGGGAGAATTTTTTTTTAGCGAGGCAACAACAAGGCGAGACGATAAGAGATTTCGCGGTTAGACTTCGTTCTTTAGCAACGTATTGTCAATTCAAAACGAGGCTTGAAAAAAACCTCATAGACATGTTTGCAATCGGGTTGTTACCGGGACGCGCGAAGGAGAAAATTTTCGTAGAAGGGCAAACGTTGTCGTTTAATGAAATAGAAGGACTTGCAGTTAGTATGTCAACTTTGGATAGTGCTAATACAGTAAAATCAGAGGTAAACCTAGTAAAAAAACGAGTTACTAGCGATGGGTTCAAGCGAGATCAGCGTAGGGAACGATCGACGAGCCCCAAGGGTAGTTTTAACACGAAACCAGCTTATAGGTTAGGATCAAATTCAGGTACGAATTTTAGATCACCCGTGGGTAGTGTTAAAAAACAGTGTTTTATTTGCAAAAGGAATGATCATCTATCGTTTGATTGTAAATTTCGTAATGCGAAATGTTTTAAATGTAAGGGCGTTGGGCATTTACAGAAATTCTGCAAGAATAATCCTATAAATCCCATTTTTGAAAATCACAGGGATAGTAAAGTTTTAGTTACGTCAATTAGTCCGATTACTGCTGAAATTGAAATTAATAACAAGAAGTTTACGGCAATGATTGATTCCGGTTCATCTTTATGTGTGATGCCGGAGGGTATTTTTAAACGACATTTTAGTTCAATCATTTTGTCACAAGACAAGCGGATTATTTCAGGTTATGGAAATAATCGTTTAAAAGTCGTAGGAAAGGCGATTTTTGATGTGAAATTTAAGGGTAGGAACAAAAATATTAATTTTATTGTAGTAATAAAAGGAACAGAATTAATTGTGGGAAGAGATTTTATGGAATGTTTCGATCTTGGGATAACTTCTCAGGAGACAATTAATTTAGTGACGCCGCAAATGAGGAATGGAGAAAAGTTTATTCAAGATTTCCCGGAAGTGTTTTCGCAAAAGTTGGGAAGATTTAACAAATATAAAGTCCATTTTAAAGTAAACCAGGAATCGGATCCAATTTTTTTCAATGCAAGGCCGGTTCCTTTTTCTATTAAAGGGAAGATCGAATCCGAATTAAGATCGATGGTAGAAAAAGGTATAATCTCCCCGGTTACAAGTAGCGAGTTCGCTTCTCCGATTGTTCCGGTGGTCAAGAAAAATGGAGATATAAGAATTTGTGTAGATTATAAAAGGAGTCTTAATTTGATTTCCAATTTAGAGAAATATCCGATGCCAAAGATTGAGGAGGTCATACATAAGGTTAGTTCGGGCAAAGTTTTTGCAAAATTAGACCTTAAGGAAGCATATTCACAGTTAGAATAAGCGGATCATTGTAAAAAGTTTACAACTATTAACACACACTTAGGTCTGTTCCAATATAACAGGTTGGTTTTTGGGTTTAAATCGGCTCCGGCCATCTTCGCAAGAACAATATCTAGTTGTTTACAAGGTTTAAAAGGCGTAGCCTTTTACCTAGACGATATTATTATTTCAGGGGTCGATGAACTTGATCTGTATAATAATATTTGCGCGGTCTGCGAGCGGTTGAAAGAATGTGGTCTATGTGTCAATACTGAGAAGTGTCAGTTTTTTGTTAAATCTATAGAATTTTTGGGATACGTTATTTCGGGAAGGGGCATTGAACCGCAAAAAGATAAATTGGAAGCAATTAAGAATGCGCCGTACCCATGCGACGTGCATCAATTGAGGAGTCTTTTGGGATTTTTTAATTTTTATCGGAACTTCATACCGAACATGTCATCAATTTTAGAACCTTTGCATAATCTTTTAAAGAAGAATGCAAAGTTTGAATTTGGGAAGTCATGCATTGACGCAGTAGATAAAGTAAAGTATCTAATGAGTTCTGATAGAATTCTCACTCATTATTTTCCCAACCTTCCTCTTAAGTTATATACAGACGCGAGCAGCGTAGGCCTCGGGGCCGTGTTATTGCACACATTTGCGGACGGTTCAATGAGACCGATCGAATTTGCATCAAGAAGTTTGTCTAGTGCAGAGAAGAAGTACAGTATTCTAGATTTAGAAGCGTTAGCTATTGTGTTTGGTTTGAACAAATTCTTTCAATACCTATTCGGTCGGGAGTTTAGTTTATGCGTAGATAATATGCCTTTGATGAGGATTTTAGGGGAACACAAAAATATTCCAGTTTTGGCGGCTAACAGATTGCAGCGTTATGGCATTATATTAGCCGGATTTGCGTATAAGGTAGAATTTGTTAAGTCATGTCATAATCATGCGGATTTTCTATCTCGGCTTCTGGTAGAAAATTCTCAAGAAGAATTTGAAGATGATTATGGATCAGATTTTGTGTGTTATGTAGATAAATGCGAGCACATAGATATCAAGCTCATTTCCACAGCTATAGAGACAGACACGGTTATTCAGGAAGTTTTAACGTGTTTGCGTAAGGGCTGGCCAAAACGAGTTGGTCGAGATGATGTACTGTGGAGATTCTGGGTTAAGAGAAACGAAATGTCCATAGTCAAGGATTGCCTTTTCTGGCAACATAGAATTGTCATTCCGAGTTCCTTACAAGAACATGTGCTAGAGTTATTACACAGATCTCATTTAGGAATAGTTAAAATGAAGGGCCTAGCAAAAGCTTATTTTTGGTGGCCATCACTGAACAATGACATTGAAAAAATGGTTCTAAAATGTGATGATTGCGCGGCTATGAGGCCAGCACCTTCTAAGAGTCATTTGTCAGTGTGGCCGAACCCTGGGGCAACTTGGAGTAGGGTGCATGTAGACTACTGCGGACCGGTAGCAGGAAAAATGTTTCTTGTAATTTGTGACGCTTTTTCCAAGTGGATCGATTGCTTAGAGGTTCCAAGGGCGGATTCGTTTAACACGATTAAGGAATTGAGAAGAATTTTCTCTAATTTTGGTAACCCTGATTGCATAGTTTCGGATAATGGAACAGCATTTTCTAGTGTAGAGTTTAAAGAATTTCTTAAAGAGAATAACATAGAATTTTTAAATTCACCGGTAAAATTCCCTCAGTGTAATGGACAAGCTGAAAATTCAGTTAGAACGGTAAAAATTTTTTTTAAAAAAATTATGGTTAGGAATAATTTTCCAGTAAATTATGAAAGTAGATTATGTGATTTTCTATCGGATTATCGAAATTCGCCACATTGCACAACGGGATTAGAACCGGCAGTCTTGATGTTTGGTAGGAGACTGAAATCAACTTTCAGTAGTTTAATTCCTAAAACCACTCAGGAAGATGTGTCAGAACAGAGAAAAATAGCTAACGATAATATAAAAAGGAGTCAAGATAATCAAATAAGGAATTATGGGGGCGTAAAAATTAGGAATTTACATGTTGGACAGAAGTGTCTGGTCAAGGACTTCCGTCAGGTGAATAAAGTTGGTTGGGTTAGAGGTATTGTAGAAAGGAAAGTGGGTAAAAAAGGTTATATCGTTAGGATCTGTGGTACTCCGTTGACTTGGAAGAGGCATATTGATCAGTTAAAGAGTTTATCTGTGAAATGGGAAGAGGAGAGTGAAGATAATAACCCACCCACCGCGTCTGAGGTCACGAAATGCGCTTCAGACGAGTTGGGGACCTCAGCTTTGTTGAAGGGGCTAACGTGGAGTTCTCTTGATTTCAGATTACCAGCGGATGATCGAGAGCAAACTACTCAACTAAGACCTTGGGAAGGAAGGCTCCGTTCAAGGCGTTCATAAAGGTCCCTCCCAGAGAAACAGAAATATTTAAGTTGAAATATTTAAAATCATGACTATGTTTGGTTGAATTTAGTGCATAAAATCGTGTATAAATGAAATATTTAAAATCCTATTTTTTTTGTCAAATTGTATAACTTCTTTGAAAAGAACATGTCTTGTATTTATTGTAGCCAGGGCTTGAGGTTAGGTGGGGGAGGGTGTGATGTAGAGTAATTAAGTATTTCATATGGAAAGAATACGATAGATGGCGGTAAGCATGTAGCTTGCACCATAGCTCGCCAGATGGCATTGGCGTACAAGAAGCAGTCTCAGAGATATACTTTGCGAGCTCTCGTGGCAAGGCTCCAGAGATTTACCTACCCCCGAATAGTAAACAGTCGTAGCTAACCAGCTAGGTTATTCCAGTAAATAAACACTTTTATATTCAAAGAACCGTATTTAATAATTACTATCTGCCGAGGAAAGGGCAGACATAACAAATTCAATGTAATCAGAATATTTTTGAAATAATTTATATTCTTTATGTTTAAGTTTTTTGGTGATAAGTAGATTTATAAGTTCTTTGGAGTACCATTTTAGATAGGTATTTGGCTTACATTTCATGGTTGGAATATACATGCTAATAGCATTTTCCAAAACAAAATAAAATTTATTGGTAACTGTGTTGATATCATCATATTGCACAGATGACCAATCAAAAGAGACAAGATAATTACAAATTTGCTCATAATCAGTTTTGAAAAAAATTTTGTAACTGAAAGACAGTTTACAAGTATTAACATGTACATTAGAAATAATAACTTCCAGTGGAGGATGATAAGTGTCAATTGGCACCAGCGGCTCACTACATTCTTCAATTACTAGTGACTCTAAATTAGAAAAACATAAGTCTAGAGTACGATTATTTTCATTTGGTATAGTATTTGCCTGATTTAGACCTAAGAATAACGCCATATCTAGGATAATGCGTTCCTACTCACTAACACAGATATTATTGTCACTGTTCACCCAGTTCACTTTTGGAAGGTTATAATCACCAGCAAGCAAAAATGTTGCACTAGGATTCCTTTTTAAAATAGTTTCCACTTCCTCACTATGACACCTGTATACTTCATTGCTTGAATTTGGTGGGATATAAATACAGCCCACAATAATCTTTTTATTCCTGGCAACATTCAATTGAAGGAAGATTTGCTCAAGTTGTTTGTGTTTAGTTGTAATTAAGTTTGCTTTATATTTCTTGCTGATAGCGATTAAAACACCACCACCTCTGCTTTTAGCACTTGTCGATGTATTTCATCTAATCTGTGTACATTATGATTTATGAAGCCTAATTCACTAGAATGAATATTTGGCTCTAACCACGTTTCAGAGAGTAGTACAAAGTCATGCTCTAACATTGGTATTGTAGACTGAAGAAAATTCAATTTTGTTTTAAGGCCTCTGACATTCTGGTAGTATATTTTAATTTTGTTTAGTTTTATCCTATTACTTCTGTTTTTCTGATTTGACCTCTGCTTTACTGATTTGATGACGTTGTGTGAGAAAGTAGGGGAGTGTGAATGTTTATTGGTGGAGCTTATTAATGGCATAAAAAATCGATTTTCTTTTTTTCTGCTTCAGTTTTTCTCAAATGTACTGAACATTCATCACTCCAAGCAAAATGGTCAGTTGGCAATTTTAATTTTAGTTTTTCATTAATTTTTTTGCAGTTAATGCACTGAACATCATTTTTACAGTTTTCATTGTCATGTGCTTCGGAACATCGAGTTCATGCTTTTTCACTTCTGCAGTCTTGTGCTTTGTGCATATAGCCATTGCACTTGTAACATTTTAGAAGAGAGATGTTGTCGAAAACTCTACATCTATCCCATCCAATATTAACTTTACCTTCGTGTAGTATTCTCTCGTATGTTATTCCATCAACTTCCGTGAAAATGGTGTAATTAACGTCGCCTCGTTTGGTTTTCACTTCTTTTATAAATTTTACCTCAATTTTAGATTCAACTGTTTCAAGGTAATCATTTTGCATCTTAATTTTTGAAACAATTTATCTGGAGTATATTTATCAGATAAACCAATAATTTTTAGTTTGGGATACTTAGGTTTTGGGGTATTAACATCATATTTTTTTCCCATCTTAGAAATAATTTGTTCTTCCATTTTTTTCGTTGAGGCTACATTTTTGCATTCTACTATTACCGCCCCTTGTTTGAAATTTCTAATTCCGGTCACACCAAAATTTACAGGATCTATATTTTGTTTTATTTCATCTTTTGTAACTGTATTTTTTTGATCCTTATCACATTTGATCCTTATCACATGATCTTTTTACATTTTGTTGGTTCTTCAATAATTTTAACATTTTTCGTTGCTTCAGCATACGTTTTAGAAACAATACTTGATTTGAGATTTTCAATGTTCTTATCTATATTAGATAAGGATTGAAACAATCTGTTGAGTCCCTCATTCTCATGAGGGACTCAACATTTGATGTTATATTATAATTTTATTATCTAATATTTTATTATATTTAGGTATAATAATATTTTAAACTCGTGATCGCCCGCTCATTGCACATAATCACAAAAGGCCGTTCCGTAAATTCTCCATATACGACCGCGTTGCGCGGCATCAGTCAAAAAATTAATTATTCCACCCACGCCGGCCCCCGCCTGCCTTCCCGCTTCACCCGGGATGGAATGTTTAGGAAATGTTTTCCGTCGAACATGGGAAGCTCGAAACACAACAATAATTGTCAATATTTATGATGTTGACGACAAACATTGGATGTTGTATGGGACTGTCAAGGCAAATTTCAAAGCTATGGACCCGACTTTACTTTGACTAGGTGGCTAACTTTGACAGAGCCTTCAATATTCTGGTACCTACTTGCCTGAAGAAACCTCGAAAAAATAACTGTCATTGAGATAATGACGTTTCTTTGGACGAATTGTATAATTCCTTATTTGAAATTAAAAAATAGGTGAAAAAATTACAGGTTTATAAATACGTAGGTAGGTTTTCAAATATCTACTTATAAATCTTATGTTTTCAAAGAATATTTTGTTTTTGTTTTCTTAAATTAGAGAAAATTAGAAACATACTTTTCTGGATGCGAGGTTTACTGTTCACAAAACTATGTACTGGTAATTAACAATCAAACAAAAAAAAATGGGTGTGTAATTCACACGCAGTAGAAGTGAAACCTTCGGAAAATTATAGACAAGAGTGGGGAGGCTATGAAGCACTGCACAAAGAGGAGACCGATTATACTATGTCATTCTCTCGCAGGCTAAATGCTATATTTTTCGTTTCATCAAGTTTCAAATCACAAAGGTGCTAGGCAATTTTTCATTTCGAAAATAATTTGCATTTCATCTCCATTTTGGTTCGAAAAATTCATCAAAAAAATTACGGACCGTCGACAGTTTTCGGATAAAATTTTTAATAAAATGATTTTCATTAAACTCGAATCGCGAAGGTGAACTAATGAATAATACACGTCCCTTTAAATTGCAAATTCACATGTGTCCCATTTGATTCGGGAAATGAAAATTCGGAAATTGCGATGTCAATGGAATTTGAGGTTCTCCCATAAAAAAAAATATTTTATTTCGAAATCAAATTTAACAATATTATTTTTTGTATGTTCTGGAAGTATTTTTATTTCATTTTAATTATTTTGACAACTTTTTCGTTATTTGTTTTTGGGGTGTTATGCCGTGTTGCGCTACCTCCTTCTTTAGCCAACGTTTCGGACATCGTTGCAGTGTCCATCATCAGGGCAGATCCGGCGGAGAAGGAGGTAGCGCAACACGGCATAACACCCCAAAAACAAATAACGAAAATGCTTTTGGCCGTGAAAATCTTAAAATATTTTGACAACTGTTTTGCAACGAATCAACAAAGTAACAATAAAAAATAAAAATGTTACTCTGACGTACTTTGGATTCATCTTGTTGAATGTTGTTTGTTGTGATTGTCCTATTTTATATTTAGCTTCATTTAGCACTGAACACTTTTAATTTCTCGTTTATCTAATCTCGATGTGTAGAGCCTCTTACTTTAAACTTTTATGTCTATGCCACCTCTTACTAAAATATTGCAATGAATTATGTGTCTATAATATCTTTTGTCTATGGCTACGTCAGCTTTCTATTTTTTGTCTATAAAACGGCTTGTTATCATTTCGCGTGTCTTTCTCCTTGCATTCTCTCTCTTTACTCGATTCTCGTCAACTCAATTCTTTCTTTCGTTTCTGCTAGACTTTAAGAACATCTCTCAATTATTATCGCCATAAGTGTTCAGACCAGAATCAATCTCTCTGTAAAATTATTCAACAGAATAAACACTTACAAATATCCAATACAAAACACAAGTGTTTTTACTAAACAAGGGATAACCTCTCAAACCACAAAACAACTCTCTCTCTCTCTCACTGTACGTTCCTTGGTGTGGAACAGAAGGAAGCCAACAAAAGCAGCTCAAATTACACCCTGACTGCAGACTATCTGGAGAACACTCCTGAGATCTGCGCACATCTGATGAACAATACTTATCAGTTGATCGAGAGTTTCAATGATACTTAGTTCGTCAGGATACGAGTCGTTTTTATTTATCGTCTGGTTTAGAATGAATATTTAATTGGACCGAATGTCCGTTCTAATGGATGCTCTGTGTATTTCTGAAGTAAGGGAACTCGACATTGAATGTGCGCAACTATCGATCGGAGCACCGGCTATTGGAACTAACGACATCTGTTAAAGGATATTGAAACTACATACATATCCCTACACACCACAGTTATCTATTAACCCTAGAGTGGGCGCGCTATGAGCATTTTGCCGCCCTCTGCAAAAAAACGTTGATAACTTTGCGCTTTTTAGTAGCTGCCCCCACTTTTGTTCGCAACCCGTGGCAAAAGACTGGACACCGTCAGTGCATGGGGAGCAGTCAGTGCATTGAGAAAGAGGTTGTTACCATCGGGTGTCGTCCGGCGGCAATTTGCTCACTGCACGCCCACTCACGCAAGTAAAAATTGTGCTTTATATTCTTTACGATTTAGCTAATCTTTATATTTTTTATAAAGATTAGCCCGATATATCCTCAACACTGGCCACAACATTACTATGGATAACTTTTTTACTTCAATACCTCTCGCTGATCAGTTGCTAGATCATAGAACGGAAATCGTTGAATTTTTACGTAAAAATTAAATTCCACCTTGTTTTTTGAACACTAAAAATAGGAAGAAACCATCTTCGATGTTTGGGTTTGGTGAGAAGAAAGTTTTGCTGTCTCATGTTCCAGTCAAAAAGCAAAAAAAGTAGTATTACTAATATCAACTTTTCATGAGAATGATAGAACCGACGAAAACACCGGACCTGCTGTATAGCCTGAAATGATTACATTTTATAATGAAACCAAAGGCGGTGTTAGTGTCGTGGACCAAATTAAAGAAGAGTATTCTGTTGGTAGAATGACTCGCAGGTAACCAATGAGGTTATTTTTTTAATGATGAATATTGCCGGTATAAATAGCCAAATAATTTACAAAGCCTATACTGAACACTTGATGCTACGCCGACAGTACTTGCGGGAGATTGCGATGGTCCTGGTTAAGCCATATATGACCGCAAGGTCTTCTGTAGATACCTTAAATATTCCTCTGAGGAACCAAATGGCTCGCTTTGTTCCTATAGAACAAGTATCATCTTCAAAGAAGGAAGGCAAATGCAGTATATGTCCACCAAAGGAAAATAGGCGCACGAAAAAAGGGTGTTGCAGATGCTCAAAATTACTGTGCAATGAACATTGCACATACTTATGTGAAGACTGTTTCGCCAAAGCATATCCTCTAGATTTGGAAAATATTTAATATTGTTATTTTTTTCCACTTTTAATAAATATTATAGAAGGATAATGTAGGATAACTAAAAAAAGTTAATTTAAATGTTAATTTTTATAAATTCGATTGTAAACCAAAGTTCCTTCAACAGAGTTCAAAAAATATGTTAATTTGTCATACCTTGTTAGTGTTTTACTTAAGTCCTGAGAAAAGAAATTAATTGAGAATGAGCGGCAAAATGCTCCCCACGCGCCCACTGACGTTTTACGGAAAGACGCGCCCACTCTAGGGTTAAGTTTAAACGTAACGTATAATCTACGCATTCACAGATGGCGCCAATTAAATTATTTTAGGTTTTTAACACTTTTTGCAGGTTATGCTTTAAAATTTTAAGGTGAATTAATTGTCTGCGCCCATACATATTTAATATGAACTAGAACAAATAGTTTTGTTCGTGAATAATCCCAAATCTTTCAAGAAAGGCTGACACATCCAATTTTGTATCGGTGACTCAATCCAATATAGTATTTGTCAACCTTTCTTGGAAGGTTGGGGTTTGTTTATTTACAAAACTATTTATTTATATTCATAATAAATACGTACGGGCGCAAATAATGAATTCACTTTACTATTTTAAAGCATAACCTGCAAAAAGTGTTAAAAAGCTAAAATAATTCAATTGGCGCCATCTATGAATGCGTAGATTACATTATAGTAGTGATGCGTACGTACCTTTAACTTTAACCCCTTAGGGGCATAGATACGCTCTGGTGTGATGATACTCAAGCGGAGCGTATTCAAATTATTATTTTTATTTATTAAAAAGTATACAAAACAATAGACGTCGAATTGCCAAGAGTTAACATATTTATTGTAGGGTAATATTAAAATATACTAGCAGACCCGGCCACACGTTGCTGTGGCTATCGAAACACAACGCCATTACCCAACCTTTATAAAATCCACACCACCCGCTAGCCAGCTGCCCGCTGCCCGCTTCCCGCCGCCTGAATTGATTATTTGAATTTCTCGGCTTCTCTCTACTATAATAAGGATGTATTATACATATAAACCTTCCTCTTGAATCACTCTATCTATTAGCAGTGGCGGCTCGTAAATTTTTGGTGTGCCAGAGTGGTGATATTAAAAAATGGCATTATTGATGTTGTTGTAGCCGAAAAAAAAAAGTTTTTTATATGAAAAATTTCAGAAAGTTTCAGTTTGGTGGTGTGCCGCACCGATTTCCTGAAAAATCTTCATACAAAACACCGATTTTTGAAAAAAAAAAAATGTTTTTCGCATACGACAACATCCATGATGCCATTTTTTTAATATTAGCACCCTAGCACACCCAAAAGTCACGAGCCGCCACTGTCTATTAGTGAAAACTGCATAAAAATCCGTTGCGCAGTTTAAAAGATCTGCGCACATACATTTTGAGCGACTTCATTTTATACTATGTAATGATTGCCTACATAATATTATTATCCAGTATACTACCTACAGCTTTTGACACATTGTATTATTGTGCCGTACACTTAATATCGTGGAGATAATTCTGATAGTATTATTAAACTAGCGTCTGCACATTTTCGGATTGTTGTAAATCGAAGTAGCGCCCTCTGTTATTTTCAAATGAAGTATTCATGGGCACACATATTATTTTGTAAGTATTAAAATTTAAGTACATCTCTGACGCCGCGCCTCGAGCAAAACCATCTTTGTATGTGAAGTTTGTAACGAAGCTTCTGTAGTGATATGTGAACAGTCAGATTGCGGTGAAGTGGCACGTGGATAGTTTGAAGATAGTGTGTACTTGACATAGTTTCATGGCAGGAAGGGAAGGCAGGAGGGGGTAGGGAATTCGAAAGCGGTGGAGGGGTGAAGGAGGGCGGGGAAAGTGGATGGAAAGCGGGCAGGAGTGGAAGGGGACGTGGGAGGGAAAAGGGAGGCGGAAAGGGAACGGGGACGAATGGGAAAGAACACACATGGCAAAAATCTTTATTTAAGTGGCGTTGAAACGCACGCCGGGAATAAATTACATTAATACATATTATAAATTAAAGTCCTCTGATGCGTCTGTCTGTCTGTTCGCGATAACCTCAAAAACTAATGAACGAATTTTCATGCGGTTTTCACCAATAGATAGAGTGATTCATGAGGAAAGGTTTAAGTATATAATTTTTAAAGATTTTGTTTTTTTTTTTTTTACATTAGCTCCACACAGGAGGCCCCGAGGAAACAATTTCCCTAGGGGCTTATGTCATCTTTGAGGATGCTGTATGGAGGGTTTTTAATGGAAAGGAAGGAGAAAAAGATATGGGAAGGAAAAAGGTATGAGGGGTGGATAGGAATCTGGGGGTCAGTGTGGCCAGGAGTAACGGTCGTATGAATCTATTCCTCACACTGCGGTGCAAGGCAATCAGCCCCCTCCGATCCAGCCCACCACGCAGTGGTTGAGCAAACGTATCCGCCACCAAGACCTAGACAAACCTCATCCCATGAACCCGGGCAACCCTGCTAAGTCACCAAACGTAGCGAACCACTTGGGGTGACCTGTGGCAGGGGTGTTGGTTGTCCAATAAATGGTTCCCGGGCGGGCGACCATACCCATACCCGCCTCCAAATTGAAAAATAAATTGGTTGTAATATTTAATATTTAAAGGGCTGGCAAGCGGGCGGTGTGGATTCGATTTCTACGCAAATTAACAGAAGGCGTTGGTTATAAAGGTTTGGTAACAAACCAGTAGATGGCGTTGCGTTTCGTCAGCTAGTCCAATATAATAGAATGGTTTAGCTGCACAGTATCTTGTAACGTCAGTCACAGTAATTGAAGTTTTTCACGATCAAGATCAAGGACATTATTTATTGTAATTATTTTAGAGATGTCCGTTTGCCTTAATAGAATACGTCCTGCAGTCGTCCAAAGGCGTGTAATCATTTCTGGAAATTATTTTCGTTTGAGATAACAAAAAAATTTCTTTTTGAGTTAAATGTTCGGTCCACTGTATTTAATTTATTTGTGTTAATGGTAGTGGATTTCTTATAAATTTTGATTTTATATAGGAAGTATCGAGAGATTTGATGTTGTTGAACGACGCTATTATGAATCTGCGATTTTTCTCTGAAAAAATTATAAAAACACTTTTTTGAACGCAAGATCTACTCTTCTAAAAAATACTACTTATTTTGGTATAACTTTAAAATGGTACCTTTCCAAAGCCGCTCTACATCATTAAAAAAAATCATCGTGCCGAATCGGAATGGAATTCCTTTGGCACGGCGAAACTGAGAATATTTTTAGTGAGGCTTCATTTATTTGAATATCTAAACCATCCACCAAAAAGCGCTTCTAATCTTTCCCGAAAATTTCAGCCTAGCACGCAGATGAAAGAAATTCTTCAAATGTTAAGATTCACGTGAAATATTTCTTGAATTACTTTATACGCGAACATCGTGGTATGTGTATGGAAAACATTTGAAAACTGGATTTAGCCAACTTGCCAGAGCGTTGGTAAAGGTTAGTTTTAAGAGTTAAAATAATTGTCAAAGTCTTAATTTTTCAAGACCCCCCGAAAACCACCGTATGTATGGTGAATCGTGTGACGTCATCACTCCTGAAAAATTACTATAGGATCGGCTATCAGCTGATCAACTGCCGCCATTTTGAATTCCGTTGTTCGAAGTATTTTCCCCAGAAGTAGCATTACTATTTTTTTGTGCAGTAGTTTTTGAATATTTTCAATAATAGAGATCAACTAATAAGAGATATCATTATTTTTGAAACGTTATTTGGGCCTAAATAATGTTTCAATAAACACAACAACTAAATCTCTATAAACAGTATGTAAATAAACGAATAAATTAGTTCGATGGCTTGTGTCATACCATACAAAGACTTTACGGTGACGTCACGATACTTCGAACAGTGACGTCACCACTAAAATTTCAATAATGCTAACTTGACTGCTTGTTTTTACAATAATAATAATAACTACCTGTTAAAAACCCGCTCCGCAGATTTTTACTGCTACGCCTTGCGGGAGGCTTTTGGTTCGGCTACACCCAGTTAGTGTTGGTGACCATTTTATAGATCCAATATGAATTAAAACAGCCCGTTCCTCGGATCCACTTTTGCTAGTCACCGGGACAAAGTAACAGACAGAGACAGAGCAATGACGTCATATGTGATATATGGCCACTTGATACAACATGTTTTGCCGTCAACCTTTTCATATTATCACAAATTCGAAGCAGCTATACCTAGGGAGGAGACGTCCCCATCCCACCTGCTGAGGGAAGTAGCGACATCTTGTGTCGAATTCTTGAAATCCAAACCGAATTGTAAGAGTAGCTTTGTGTGAAATTCCACGTACACAAATGTTATTTTTGGCGCGGCGCGTATGGCGTGGCGTCCGACATGAACTCGTACCTGGGTTCTGAAATTCAATCACGCAGACGCTACTTATTAATACTTAATATTCGATAATGTGCAAACATGATAAAGTTAATAACTGAATACAATCATGAGATGGACCGTAAACTGCACATTCGCCGTTATAAATGAATCCGAAAAGCCGTGTCCCGTAGGTAGTGACGCGTACTTTAAAAAAATATATCACAAAATCAAACAAAACTTGGTCACTAGTGTGCTAGAGCTAATAGTAAATGGTTGCTTCCGCTTCGGAAGTGTCCGTTTTTTGAGGCGCGCCTCAAACTAAACAACATGCGATAGTATCGGCTACCGTTCATTTCGATTCTACGTGCCTTCCACACTCCCCTCCGCCTACGCCTACATAATGAAATCAGCGGCTCTTGCAGGCGGGCCCTGTCTCGCCGCGGCAAGCGGAAATCCACGTGTGGCTGGCCGCGTTACAAAGGTGAGTTACATATTATAAAGGCAAACAGTCCTAGTGAAATACGAAAATGTGAATGGGTTATATTTGAAATGGGTTTATATAAAGTGCTAAACCCTTTTCTCCTCTATTATTTTGGAGGAGGCACAGCCTCCTCTGCCTCATTGCACAAACCGCCACTGTATCTGAACGTAACGTAACGAATTTGGTTCCCGGATGCAGCTTGTTGATTGAAAAGAATCGCAATAAGACAATTGAAGAAAAAATAATCTTGAAACATTTTTGTTTTTGTATATAGCAAGTAGTAATGTAAGAACAGCTGGTTGTATGATATATATGTAATAACATGTATGTATATGTGATGATACAGTATATGTGGAAGTGCGCTGACTATGGGTTGGTTTGTTTTTGCGTTCTTATTTCGAGTTTGATGAAATATTGAGCATTTGACCTTCAAAAAGTGAATAAGGTCAATGTTTACATGACATTTCAAAAAACTACCCCCATCCACTTTTTCCACCTATTGGATCCCGAAATTTCTCACTTAAACTTCGAAAACAGCGGAAAATAATTAATATTGTCCACATCTGATTTAGAAAAAATCTGTGTAAGGCCCGTGCAATGACTGGAACTTCGGAACTATCGCAAACAGGTATACGGGGGGTTCAAGACTATTTAATTACTTATTTCATAATTTTATTGGTAATTTTTCTACTAAAATCTCACATTTTGTTAATTTCTCGATAGTTTCATACGAGATTTAAAGCCTCATAAATAAGTCAGCTAGTATCCCCATCTCAGTTCCGCATCAATACATCAAATTGACTTTTCCACGTAATAAAAAATGTAGCAAACAAATTGTTTCCACCTGAGATCACATGTCTCATACTTCCTTTGGCAAAACGGTTTACGACGGAAGGAGGAACCAGCGGGCCCGGAAGTATAAGAATTCAGAGCACAGTTTCTCAAAATTATTGGCTTCTCCGCTTTTTTTCAATTTTTTAAAGATATTTTTTAATATAAAAAAATAGATAAAGGTAACAGAATCAAGAATACAATACTTTTAGTGTTCTGTTTGTTATTCTGTGACTAAAACCTTTTTAAATAACCTTTCAATTTCTTTTGAGCGGAAAGTGTAAGATAAAAATAAAACTATTTAAAGTGTGTCAAATCGGGCAATCCGTTTGATAGATTTCCCTCTCTTGACGTGCAGATTATAGTCATGCTATGTTAGTGCTGTTTTTGTTAAACCTGTGTGTAAATGGAAAGTGCTTCGACGAATTAGCCTTATTAATCTCTTTGGAACTTACACAGCACAGCCGGCAGATACCTATGCCAATTATTTGTAAACGAAAGTTTGCTATGTGAGAACAATCCTTTTTCAGAAAATGTTCTTGTGGCTAACTTTACGGTTTCAGCATAATAAGGAATTCCAGTCCCTTTTTATCAATAATAATATCCTTCTAAATTATTCCTCAAAATCACACCAACCCGTCACAAAAATATAACTTTTTTTTCAACAGCTGCTGTATTTTGTATATCAACATAGTTACCAAGAAAACGATAATAACTTAAGGGACTTAAGGGATTTAAGAGACAATAAACTTATAATAAATAATTTCATAACGCCAGAGTCTATTCATAACGCCAGAGCTTACCATTATATACATCATATTTTACTTGCATATAATTTAGCTTTATTTTACTGAAAGATTTTTAAAAATCTTTTTATTGTTTTATGCGTGAAAGCGTAAAAAAACACACGCAGTTTCGCATTTATGATGTTAGTAGAGATCGATCAAGATCGACGATGATCGAGACGTTGATCGTTGGTGATCTTTGTTGAGCTTTTATTATTGAAGAACATTATGTTAAATGATTTTTTTTTTTTTTTTTTTACAGTGAATACCGCACAAGAATCTCAACTGCTCCCGTCTGGAGCCAGTGAGACTATGGCATCCCCAATTGGGGTATGTTGTGAGGCTGAAGGTAGTGGGGAGGGGAAGGAGGTGGGGAAGAGGAAGGTTGGGAAGTACCTGGCTATTCAGATCTAGTCACTAAACACGGCTAAAGCCATTTTCAAGCAACGTTTCAATTCTAAATGGTGGTCTTACACCAGGGCGATACTAATAGTATCTTCCACTCTGGAACATGCCGCAAATATACTATATATTATTTTAAATGAATTAATTGTGAAATAACACAAATTAATCAAATAAAATTTATTTGCGCATGCCGGGTTCGAACCCGCGACCTCTGGAATGTGAGTCAAGAGTCTTAGCCACTGGACTACGGAGGTCGTCATATCATCTCGTCACTAATATTATTGCATTTAAGCTAAGTGCAAAAAATCAATGGCGGTAACTGATAAACAATTTACCGTTGTTCAAAAACCTGCGTTAGTACGAATGAAATGTGTGACACCATCGAACTAAAAACAATTGTTTAATTTAGGTGATCCAATAAATGTTTGCTACAAATTTAACCCATATAGTATTCAAAACTTGACCATACTTTAGTGATTTAACGGCATTATTTTTTCTTAAATTACATGATAATTTCTAGAATTTTTCTTTTCGGTACCTATTATTATGTTAGAAATTAATCAACAATGTTAATATCATATACACATTGCACTGTGTGTGCAGATTATCATAAAAAAATATTATTGCGTTTTGATTTTGACACTCAAAAAATCATTTAAAAATAATACACCCATCACCATTATTTTTCTAAAAGATAAATTATTAAGGGCGTTTAAATAATGTTTCCACTCCATCAATACTGTTAAACGACAACAATGAAATCTTTATACAAACAAAACATTAGTTTCATCGGATCCAACGCAGACACTGTATTATAGATTTAACACTTAGTAGAACGGTTTTGATATCAGAATCAGCAGATTCAGTCACGTACAAACGAAACGGTGTATTTTAATGTGATGGGATTTTATTCGTTTTTAAATGAAGATTTATAAACTCTACATATAATAATATACAATGAAACTTATCCGTTCAGAAGCAGCGTTTGTTGATCTATGTGAATATATTTGAGTCATAATATTGTTAATTTTTTTTTTGCAGCCCTGCATGTGTGATAGTATTGAACTAGTGAATGATATTTGGGAGTTGATTACAAATTAAAATGGGACACACACACATAAACAAAATGTGTAAAAGGCTGAGGGTAAGCTTTACAAACTGAAATGTTTCGTTCCGGTGAATATTTTAAAAATTTCTTACTTATCACTCGCAGAATCAACTTTACGGTATGGATTAACCACTTGGGGACACTCTTGCAAAACTAATTTAAATCACCGTCAATCAGTACAAAATTCTATGGTTAAGTTATTAGTTCAAAAACTGTATGTAATATATTGATTCAGCATATGTCTGAGTCTTATTATAAGAGGAAAGTGGAACATGAACATAATACAACGTTCACAAAGAATGAAGGAATGCTTGTTCCAAAATATAATGATAACTATGGATAGCGCCCTGGAATATAACGTGCCATAAATATTTAACATGTTACCAATCAATATAAAAAATTGCGATTCTACAAATAGATTGGTTTATATATGCTGAAACAATGGTTACTAAATATATATAGTTTATATTAATTCATATATCTTAATTTTGACAATCTGCACAGTTATAGTAATAATATTATGTTCGTATGTTTAAATTGTAATTGAACATTAATATCCTGTTGACAAACTGCTTTAGCGGTTTAACGGGATCGTACCTAGAAAACCAATATAAAAAATAATAATAAAAAATGGAGTTCCTTATTTTCGGGGTTGCTAAATATGATGTTAAAATCATTCTCAATATGAGACACAACTGTTTACGGTGTCATCATTTATGGGAATTTCTGATTTAGAGGAAGAGGGTAGAGTGCGTTCCTATTTACGAGAACCTTTCCAATAATAATACCCTTTCAGAGCCCTCGGCGGTAAACCTGAGCTTAAGTGTTATTTTTTTTTAGTGTCACATGATTGACTGAGCGGTCGAATCGGGAGCAGAATAGGCAATTCGCTAGATAGACAGAATGTATTTGAATTTATCGGTTATTTGATCAAGTGGTCCGACGCATCGGTATTATTAAGAGGGTCAGTCAATTAGTAATGCCTCCTATTTTTTTCTACTTTAAAGTTAGTTAAGTAAAAATTTTGAATTTGGTGCTATTCCTCAAATCTTCTTCTACAATCTGCTGCAATGGTATATTTTTGCGTCAACAGGTGGCAGCACTGCAGTCGCTTGCAAAATTTCCGACATCGATGTTCGTAATAGATAGCTTTCTGTGATTGATTCTTGACTGTAGAAGGTGGCGCAAAAACTCACATTCATGAAAGACTGAAAAATGTGTACCATGATGCAACAGTGGACGTCAGCACTGCTAGACGATGGGTTCGTTACTGTAACGAAGCTGAAAGACAAACACCGCTTGCTGAGGAAAAGCGAAGCGGCGCAGGCCGTTCATTGCAGCGACATTCACTCAATCGTGAATACCCCAGATAATAAAGATCTCGCCCTCAGTAAAGGCAGTGTGATGACGATTATTTTGATTTATCAACAAAAGTTTTGCAAGGTGGGTACCAAGAAACTTATCCGGCCAGAATAAAGAAACTAGAAAAACAATGGCTCCACAACACTTGCAACTCTTAGTTTCTGGAAAAAATTGTGGTCAATGGAATGGCCTCACACAAACTCATCAATGACAAAAAAATCAAAACTGTGTGATCGGCGGGGAAAGTTATGGTGATGGTGTTCTGGGTATGACCTTGCTTTTACAATACTGTGACACAAGCCCTTGTTAAAAGATGGATCAAAGCTGTGGAGATAATATTGAAAAGTAACAAATTAATTGTCAATAGTGTGGTTTTCGATAACTGTAATTGAATTTTTTTTATTTGACAACTAAAGGAAAGAAAAAATTGGAGGCATTACTTATTGACTGGCCCTAGTATTTGTAGTTTTATTTATCTCTCGTGGCATATGATTAACTGGGCGACCGATTTGTAAGCAATGCCTAAAGGTGTTTGCTAAGGTGGATATCAATTTTTACGTTATTTTATACTCGCTAGTAACCGGCATGCGTTGAAATGCAACATAAAGAAATAAATTCATTCTCCCTGCGTGTCCTTTCCCAAGCGTCCCGCCCCCGTCCCTCTTCCGCGTCCCCTTTTCCTCCCGCCACCTTCCCGTCTTCCACCCTCCCACATTTCCCTCCCGCATTCCTCTTCCACCTTCCCACCATTCCACTTCCCGCGAACCTTCCCCCCTCCCGAATTCCCCTCCCTCCTTTTCTCCCTGCCGCTAAACTGCATGAAATATGCACATTTTTTTCAGATAACTCGCGCGCCACGTATTGTAAAATTTATATGCAAATTTGCGAATTGAGCCAGAGCTCACAAGTATATATTACTCACCAAAGTTTGGTATATGAAGTAATTTCATTACGCCAGAGCTCACCATTTTATATAGAAACCTTCGCGGGCATGCGCACATCAAATTCCCAAAATTTCTTAGCAATCGGAAAAATGGTTTAGGAACGCATAAAGGACATACGAAGAAACATTGCCGCCGCTATCCCGATTTCTACCGATTTCTTACATATCTCACTTAAACAAAGTTTTTAAGCTCTTAAAAAAATATATGTTATTTTTTAAGGTAATATCTACACATTCCCAATGCCGAAACGCAAATTATATGAAATTCCCTCGATAGAAAAAAATCGCAAAGAATGCTCCGAAAATTATTATATTCACGTGTGTTTCAGTCGTTTTACAAGTCACATGTATGAAAAAATTCACAATGTTTCTTTAAATGCTGTTTTGGACAGCCCCCAACAAATTTTTGCTCTATTTTAAACAAGTCGTGTTGAATTAAATGTTTTCACAATTTTCGCTTCAATTCCATTGTTTTAAATATTAACGCGCTCTCTCTAACATTTTGTAATTACATATCTCTCCGTCTTCTTCTTGGTGTCTTAATTTGTTTTTTATTGTGGAAACAAACAGTATTGTTACAGTGATGAAACAATTTACAAATATTAAATAATATATCATGGTGGGTACCCATGATATTTTTCTTTGTAACGTCTGATTTGCGGTATGCATATTTAGTAAGTAATAATAATAAAAACGTTTATTCATCAATGGCTTTTTTACAATCTCTACATATTATAAATTAAAGTCCTCCAACGCGTCTGTCTGTCTGTTTTTCTGTCATGGATTTTGTGCGGTTTTCACTAATAAATAGAATGATTCATGATGAAGGTTTAAGTATATTATTAAGGTTTTGTGTAAATTGGTTGAAATATATCTTCTCTACATCTCTACATATTATAAATTAAAGTCCCCCGCGTCGTCTGTCTGTCTGTCTGTCTGTTCGCGATAAACTAGAAAACTACTAAACGGATTTTCATACGGTTTTCACCAATAGATAGAGTGTTTCGTGAGGAAGGTTAAGGTATGTAATTTTTAAGGATTTGTGTAAATTGGTTGAAACATAACGATAATTGTTAGAACTGTCGGAAAAAGTCAAGCCGCCTGGTAGCTTTCATCGAAAACGCTGCCTAATCATTTTGGGATATAACAAAACAATGCATGGTGCGATATTCCTCTTTTATAGATCTACAAAAAAGTCCGCGTAGGCATATATCTATCTTTTACGGATAGCTTACTATACCCATTCTATCTTCTAAAAAAATTGTCAATTACTTTGCGGTAGTTGAAAAGTTTTTGGACTTATAGTAAATCCTTATTAACTTAAATACGTTAGTTACCCCAAGCATTTCATGCACATTATTATAATCTTTCAAACCATCTCTAAGTATTATAAATTAAAGTC
The DNA here is from genome assembly GCA_917880885.1 of Limnephilus marmoratus. Lineage (NCBI taxonomy): Eukaryota > Metazoa > Arthropoda > Insecta > Trichoptera > Limnephilidae > Limnephilus > Limnephilus marmoratus. The sequence continues at coordinate 16,258,594 of OU862921.1, read as the reverse complement.
CTCCGCAGAATCTGTCTGTCTCTTCGTGATAAACTCAAAGACGGCGGTGGTTATAAAGGTTCGATAACCATCCAGTAGATGACGTTGTGTTTTATTAGCCACAGCAACGCGTAGTCGGGTCAGCTAGTAATATATAAAAGAGAATATGTGTATGTGGCGGACAAGCGAGCTGGGAAGCGGGCGGTGTGGATTTGATTTGTATGTAAAGGAAGGTCACTGTCTACATTTGATTTCTGAAACTCTGTATAAAGCACGGGCGTCGCCGGGGACTTCAGCTAGTATTGCATTTTTTATTCTTTTATCATTGACTAGCTGATACCCGGCACGTCCCCTTCCCCTCCTCAGTCCCCCCCCCCTTTCTGCGAACCCCCTACCCGATTTCCTCTCCCCTCTCCCGCAATTCATACATTCAATCCCGTTACATTAAGTTTTCAAACAGCCGCGCCGTGCCCCTATTGCAATTTTTTTATACAAATTTCATAATGCCAGAGCTCTCCATTAGTTTTATACAAACCTTGTCCTGACAATAACGAACACATAAAAAAAATAATTATCAAATTTGGTGCAGTTGTTCGGAAGTTATGCGCGTACATACATTTCGGCGATTCATTTTTATTTATACAGATTTCATAATGCCAGAGCTCTCCATTAGTTTTATACAAACCTTGTCCTGACAATAACGAACACATAAAAAAAATAATTATCAAATTTGGTGCAGTTGTTCGGAAGTTATGCGCGTACATACATTTCGGCGATTCATTTTTATTTATACAGATTTCATAATGCCAGAGCTCTCCATTAGTTTTATACAAACCTTGTCCTGACAATAACGAACACATAAAAAAAATAATTATCAAATTTGGTGCAGTTGTTCGGAAGTTATGCGCGTACATACATTTCGGCGATTCATTTTTATTTATACAGATTATACAGAAGACAGATTCTATTGACGAAAAGGTCACTGCTCAGCTACAATTCAGGATTTCTCCTAGAATGCAGCTGGTTTTCAGCAGTGCCTCCATTACCGGGTGATGTGCGTACTTTATAGGTGTGTATGTATGTATGTGTCAGTATATTTGTAGATGTGAGAAGTGGTGAACTCTGAAAGGATGTGTATGCGCATTAAACAATATTGTTGACATGATGCTCCTTTTTAAATTTGAGCAGTGAATCCGAGTATATGTCGATGCTAGAATTTAGGCAATTATTGGTGGATTGTCAAGAGCACGTGCGAATTAGTAGCTGCATTTGTTTCGTAATTATGCGTGTGGATAAAAACCGTACCATTATTGATCGATTAGTTGGTCAAGCTGTTAAAAGCGTCATTTTTTTTCTCCTCCATCATTGCACAAGCAATAATGTTTATTATGATGGTTGTACCTAATTTATATCCCGACTTAGCCATATGGTTTTTGACCAGTTTGGCATTTGAAATTGTTTAATCAATTTCTCAATTTGGGAGGCGGGTATGCGTACAGCCGTAACATCCCTGCCGTAGGTCGCCCTACGACCACAGGTTTGCTACGTTTGGTGATTTAGCAGTGGTGCCTGGGATCTTTTTTTTTTTTTTTTTATTTGTTTATTTAGCACAATATTATACATTTAAATACATTATTTTTTAAATTTTGACTGCCCAACTAGGAGTATTATCCCGTTTTAGGACAGTCAAATAATTATGGGTATGAACATGTGGAGAATGCTTTGTACAAAAAAGAAAGAAAATTGATGAAATAAAATAAGTAAATAAAAAGAAGAGTAAGAATATAAAATAAAATAATGAAAAAGTTGAAAATATAGTAGCTAACTGTTATTTGTTTAGCATAGCAAAAGAAAAAAAAGAGAAGAGAAAGAATAAAATAAAAATGAAATAACCAATTAAAACATAAAATAGTCGTGGATTGTTTAGCATAGTTGTTGTTGAAATGATAGTAATAAATAAAAATGTATTTACAAGCAAATGATTAAAATATAAGGTGGTAATTGGTGTTTGCATTTCATATTATAGTCCTACGTACACATTTTGCATAGTGAGAACTAGAAAGAGAACAGAAACAATAAAGTAAAATCTTGGAGTGAGATTTGCCTAGGTCTTGGTGGCGAATGCGTTTCCTCGCCAACTTAGTGGCGTTTCGGTTCAAGAGACTGAGGCGGACATAATTTAGACCTCTCCAGCCGGACTCTCTCGACCCATCACCTTGCATCGCAGTGGGAGGGATGGATTCATTCCCACCCATCATACCCTTTTCCTTCCCAGAATTTCGTCTCCTACATTTCCTTAAAAATACCCTCCACTCAGCATCCCCAAAGATGACATAGGATCTGAGGGTTTTTTTAAATCAGGGCCTCATGTGTGGAGCCATTGAAAAAAATCAGAACTAAGTATAATTTGGGCTTACTTCGGGCACTCGGAAAAGCAGACAACGCACTTCTGTCGATTTATCTCTCCAGTGCATAGGTACATACTTATCAAAAGAATGGTGTGGATTTGTCCAGAGCGGATGTACATGTACAATTTCACTGGAGTCAAAATCATTATCATCATCATCATCATTAGTATAAAATGAAGTCACTCAAAATGTATGTGCGCATAGATCTTTTAAACTACGCAACGGATTTTCATACGGTTTTCACCAATAGATAGAGTGATTCGAGAGGAAGGTATATATGTATAATACATGCTTATTATAGTACAGAAAAGCCGAGAAATTCAAATATTCAATTCAGGCAGAGGGCAGCTGGCAAGCGGGTGGTGTGGATTTTATAAAGGTTGGGTAATGGCGTTGTGCTTCGTTAGCCACAGCAACGTGTGGCCGGGTCTGCTAGTGTTTATATAAACTGACGAACTCAGTTTTCCTTCAAATAATAATATACACTTCTAGGTGTTATCAGTGACCTATACTAGTAGACTTACCAATGTCAATGTATAAAAATAGGTTATTATTTTACTCCACAGTAATTCATTTTTGTGAATTATCTTTTATGTGAATTTCAATTTATGAATTTACGTCTTGTGAATTAGATTTCTATTCCAACGAAAATAATTTTCAATCTATTCATATCAAACATTCAAAGAATGTAAATTCAATGTGTATTTTATAGAATTCTATGGAGTAATTCTATGTAAATACAACGAATTTCCTACGTAAAGTGATAATTTAAGGTGCGTGGGCAGTACAAGGGTGTACTTTTCGTAATTATTTTCTAGAAAACGGTGAATGGAATTTTTTACATTAATACTTATAGTCAATATACCTATACATATAGAATACTGTATAAAAAATTTTGTAGGCGAATCTAAAAACTGGGCGAATGACAAAGGAGAATTGTCGAATGTAGCATCACACTTATTATAAAATAAACACTCGTTTGATAAAGACAGAGATGTTAAAGTTCTCCATATTTGCAATAAAGGTCATTAACTGGATAGACTAGAATCTTCAGAAATTACCCGCTTAATTAAAAAAATAGAACCTAACTTTGTAATGAATAAGCAATTAGATTCATTTGCTAAGTCCCCGCCTTTGTATTCAGTGTAATTTTCATAATAATTTCGATATTAAAATATGAATTTAGTTTAGACCATTCCCACTCCAATGTAAACATGTATCTTCAAAATGCAATAAAAAATACCATACTTCATAAATATAATAACGATTTGACAATAAAATTTGGTCATTAGTAAGTCACATTAATTATAAAGTTTTTTCCCTAATCATTGAAGTGAGCTACAAACCCAAGGTAATTAGCTTACTGGAATTACCAAAATATGTCTAAAACGACTTAGCAACAAATATAATTGATTAAAATCCTTGTAGACCACCCCTCTCCCCCTCCCCAATATGTTGTTTATATAAACCGTAGACTAAGAATTATTTTTACCAGTCTGAAGATGTCTCTAACGAGCTGAAACCGGTTACGGTCAAATAAAATTAAGTGAAATAAAGTTTTATGTTCGTTTTATTATAATATTGTTAGCATTACCGCACACTTACGGCCATTTGCTAAACCAAACCTGGAAAGGACACGCAATTAATAGGCCAACAATACTAGCTCAGGAAAGCCGGCGCAAGCAAGGTTCTCTCAAAACCAGGGCGAGTGCTTGTGATTCGCTGGTGAATACCTCCTCCTCCTTTCCTCACAATCTCCAGGTCTCCTTCCTCAATCAGAACACAGTTTTGCACGTAAAGGGTTTATTCATTTAGAAGGAGACAGGGTTTTACAATTGCCAGCCTCGGCACACTACACATGGGTATTTGCTAGGACTAGAATTCTATCATGACGGGGGAACTTTCCTCTCAACTCTCCACACGTGTTAGTGAATTTAAGGGCGGAACGTGGCACACAAAAGAGGGCAAGGGTTCATATTACTCACAGCCAGCAGGAAATGCGGTAGTTAGCAGACAGGCTACTGGTGGGCGGGAGCCTTTTCGTGCACAATTCACATTATAGAAACATCACGAGTTTAGGTTCTCGGAGAGCGCCGTCGCGCAATCACTTGGGACACTGTTGTCACGCCCGAGGCAAGCGGAGGAATGGCTCGGGTGCCGGCCGGCGCGGGCTTGCCCGTGTCGAGCTCAGCACGGTGCGGGGAATTTAGGTACTACGAACTATTCTGGCGTAAAATGGGGGGAGCAGTGAGCTGGGGAAAACATTGTCACTTTGTAACGTAACAATATATTATAGTACGCCGTTTTCAATATACAGTCCGATGAAATTGGTGCCCGGTAGTTCACAGCGATTAAGCCAAACGGTTCATCCGTAAAATAAAATAAAAATACATTTATAAACTCTATAGGTATAGCACCACGTAGGGAAATTATGATATCTAAAAGTAATAATGGCGGACTAGCGAATTTTATTTCCAGTTTATGGAAAATTTTCATCGTTCAAAAAAAAAATAGAAGGGGGCCCTCTCTAAAAAAATCCCCACGTGGTACCGTGATTTTCAAACAGTGTGCATGAAAAATCGGATGTAGAGTTTTTTTTAATGCGTTGTCAACCAGGTTGAAAACGGAGTTTCGAGAAAAACGCGTTCAAAGTTTTGCTGAAAGATAATTCAACATACAAACTGTGTCAAATGGTTTCAAATAAAATGCAGTATCTCCGTCAATTTTACGAATTTCTTTAAAACATTTGGTGAGAGCGTTCTTAACAAATGCATCTTTCAGAAAATTTAATTAAAAAATGACAGTTTTTACCGTGGTCTGGTGCCTTAAAACGCGGGCATTAAATATCAACGATATTTAAACTTACTAGCGAAGACTCGAGAAAAATCACGGAATATTAAATTTGTAGGATTGATAATTGCATATTAGCTAAAAAGCGCAGGCCCTCGAATAATCATAAAATTTTACTTAATTGGTCAAGATTAACCCTTAGTAATTCACATTTAGAATACATAGAATTAAAATAATTTACTGGTGTAAAGAGCGTTATATCAAAGCTAGGTACTTGGTCGCTATCCGGAATTCTTGACAAATCAGTTCTAATTTTTAAAAATAAAATTTTAAAAATTTCTATTAAAATCTTAAAAATTTCTGTTAAAATATTAGATCACAGGTAGGTACCTACTTTATCGCTGGTGGAATTCTTCTCACATCAGTTCTCTTTTTGAAAATGACAATGAAAATAATGTCCGTTAAAACACTTTCCGCGCGCCCTACTGCATTCTTGACACAATCAGTTCCAATTTTGAAAATGACGCTTAAATTTAAACAAATCCGAGTTCCTTCATCCAGAGTTACAACCACTCATAGACAGTTCCACAACCGAAAAAATACAAGTGTGCAGTTCACACGCGAGAGAGGTGAAACCCTCAGAAAACTAAATAAGACAAGAATGGAGGGGCTACGAAGCACAGCACAAAGGGGTAACCGATTATTCTATCTTATTCTCTCGCAGGCTAAATCCATCAATGCATGTGTTCGAATCATAGATTTATATTTTTGTCTCTTTTTAGTGTCGCTTTTTCGTTTCATCGAGTTTCAAATCACAACGGTGCCAAATAAGTTTTCACTTCAATATTACAAGTTGGTGATAATTCTCACTACATTTAAATAATAACCCCAAATGTGATCGTTGAAATAAGATATACTTACTTACATAATATACATAAAATGTAAGTGTGATCGAGGGGTAAGGCTCTTGACTACCAATCCGAAGACCGCGGGTTCAAATCCCGGCGGCGTATTACAACACCTATACCGATTCAGTCGCGGTAACGACAATTTACATTTTAAATATGTATACCTCTATATTGGTTATTTTTTATCATATTGCAAAAACAAAAATTGTTCTAAAATCTAGATAAAATAATCTTTCCAATGTGTATATTAGAAATTAATCATTTTATTTCTAAATATTTAAATTTTAATATTATTCCCAAATATTGTAAATAAAATATTGATATTTTTTTATCACTTTGCAAAAACAAAAATTGTTCTCAAATCTAGAAAAAATAATCTTTCCAATGTGTATATTAGAAATTAATAATTTTATTTCTAAATATTTAAATTTTGAAATTGAAAATTTAAAGCCACTGAAACGCGGTAGGGATTGTAAATACGCATCCCGGCGTGCCCAAATAAATTTTATTTTATGAAATAATGTTATTTCACAATTTACAAATAAAAAATAATAAATAGTCTATTTGCAGCACGTTCCAAAGTAAAAGATACTCTCAGTATCACCCTGGTGTAAGACCACCAATTAGAACTGAAATGGCTGTAGCCGTGTTTGGAGACCAAATCCGAATAACCAGGAAGGCATTTCACCACCCTCCTCTTCCTCATGTCCTTGCTTTCCCCACTGCTTTCAGCCTCACATACCCCACTTGGGGTTGCCTTAGTTCTCACTGGCTCAGGAAGGTTTAGAACAGTTGGGACTCTTGTGTGCTATTTGCATTTTAGAAAAAAAACTCTTCATCTTTGAAGTTATATAAGATCGATTTCTAACTAACTAACTAACCATCACGCCCTTTCCCAAGGGTTAGACAGAGAGGACGTACCGCCAAAACCACTCAGCCTTGCCTCGTTCATATTCATACATCGCCACATACATGGTCTTCTATTATACTGAATCTTGACATGGCCCGACTCAAGTATCTGATTCATTTAGTCGTGCTATGTTTTCCCTGGCGTCCCCGACTTGTCCTACCATTCACAGGTGCGTCATATATTCTCCTTACAACCCTTTCCTCGTTCATTCGCTCAACGTGCCTAAACCATCTGAGCGTCCCTTTCTAACTCTTACTTTTTACGCTTACATCAGCCTTGCATTCTTTGCGTATTTCCACGTTTCTTACACTATCGTACATGGTTTTACAATACAAATGCCTCAGTTATCTCATTTCTTCAGCATTCTACTATCATCCTTCCTCTGCCAGTTCCACGCTACACTGTCATACATCAGCGTAGATGTGGACGACTAGCTTCTTTGGACAGTTTTTTTTTGGCGCCAATGGCGTTCAGTCATCCATAAATAGAGTTACCTACATTTATTTACACTTCTTTCAATATCTAAAAGATTCAGATCAATTGCTGGCAGGATGTACACGTTAATTTTTTTCCTATCAATTGAAACACTTAAAATAATTTATATGTCACTGGCAGAATCTATTATAAGATACCGTTTAACAATATGGGGAAATACTGACATAACCAATCTGAAACAAGTCCAAGTTGTACAAAACGCAATAGTAAAATTATTGGTCGTCCCTAATATTTTCAAACAGAGACAACATACACCATTGCTGTTTCACAGTGCCAAAATTTTACCTGTTAAGACAATACTTTGGCACAAAATTATAATTTTTACCCCGCAGCATAAAGAGAAATTAGAACATAAATACAGCACTAGATTCACGCGCAACGACGGGTTAATAGTTCCGAAATTTAACAATAAGTACGGACAGAGAACGTTTGAATACATTATACCGAAGATATTTAATTTATTACCTGACACTATAAAGCAATGTAATTCTATGAATAAGGTTAAATATATGGTGAAAAATTGGCTATCGGAAAAAAAAATTTATATTGATATTGATATGTATGAAATGAATGTTGAATCTGCAGATATAAGATGTAAATTTTAAATGTAAAAAATCTATATGTAACTAAAATATAAGCACCTGTTGACAAGCCAATTCAATTGGCTTAGCAGGACTTGTTTGTTGATTTTAATATGTATTATCTATTCTTTCAATAAAAAAAAAATAAATAAATAAAAAAATCTCTATCGGCCTTCCCATTTCTCGTAAAAATACTTCCCAAATACACAAACTCATTCACCTGCTCTAAATAAGTTTTGTTAGCGCCAATATCATTTAGTTCTCCATTAGTTATTTTCATTTACCCTTATTTCAATATCTATATCATCCTTCCTGTCTCTCGTATAGATACTTCGCAGATATACAAACTCATCCGCCTGCTTCAAGTATTAATCTTTCATATTGCACGTTGTTTTTGTACTTTCTCTTTCGATCGATTTCCATCCTAATTATTCAAATTCACGTTGATTGATTTTATTTTGCCGCTGACATTTCAACTGCGCCTGTTCTGGGGAACCTGTTGGGTTTTCAAAATTTAATTGCCTTGTTTGAAAATCATTTTATTTAAAATACATATTTTTTATTGTCATGAAAGCCCGCTGGTGTTTTGGGGTACTAACACGAGTACAAAGTCAATAACACGTGTACAAAGTCAAATTACTCACAATAGTTCATTATTTCAGATTCCAGAATTGGACAACATAAAGCAATTCAATTATTGCTTTGTACCAACAGGGTAAATGGTAAATCTAGTTTGATTGTATTCCAACGATAGTTGCATGGTTTTCAGGCAGGTAGCTCCAAGCGGACGTGCAAACCTAACCTAACCTAACTTACCTATACTATTCCAATCCCAGCCCTGAACACGCAATCTCGAATTGGATGCTAATAATTTATTGTATAGCAAGAACAAAAGAGATGTTTCTATCGCTCCCTCGGATAAGACTAGGGCGGGAGTAATTTATGAACTGGGGGTTATATAGACAGGGAAGGATTTGTGTTCGTACTAGCATTGTGGAAATGCACGCTAAACGTTTCTATGTTTGTAAAATTATATCCAAAATAGACAAGAGTTTTTCTCCTAACTCACACTATTTTACAATTGAGGCTTTCGTATAGTGAAATCGATAACCTTGTATTTCAGTTACTTTGAAGGTTTATTTTTATCTTGCACTCATAATAATAGCAATCACATAACTTTTATGTTACAAACAGGGTATCTTTCAACTGACCAACACTATTTTTTCTATTTTTTCTCTCTTTTCTATTCTCTTCACTCCGCAAGGGTGCAATTTTCTCAAATATAAAAAATATTAACCCGAAGGAGTTTAATTTCATAAATCACAAAATGTGATCGAGCATCTGATCCACCTGTGCCGCAGTGCAGCATGTGCCTGAAAATAAAAATATCGATATGGCATACAAAGGGATATTGAATAAATATTTTTCATATTTTTCCACTAGTATTGTGTCTGGAACGAGAAATCAGCTGGGGGGTTCCGAGCACGTCATTGAGAATATTGGATTATTTTGGCACCATATACGGTAAGGATTTTACCCGAACCTTCATACCTGTCAAGTATTATTTCAATTCAGTGGAACCCCGATAATTTGCTTTTAAGGGTCCTTACAAAAATAATGCACATTGCGGGAAAGTCTCAACGCTGGTGTTTTAATTTCTTATTTATGGCTCCGCAACCGGGCTAGAAAAGAAGAAGATGGAGAGATACGAAATTACGAATGTTAGAGGAGTGTGCTAACATTTACAGTGACAAAATCGGTGCGAAAATTGTGAAAATGTTTAATAAAATACGACTCGTTTAAAAGGTATGGGTATAGGGAGGTATGTAAGAAATATAGATAATATAGATAACATAGACCTAAAGCTGAGAATACTCCTCATCAAGACCTATGTATGGAGTATCTTGATGTACGGCTGCGAAACATGGTGCCTATCCAAAAGAGATAAACGGAGACTAGAGGCTTTTGAGATGTGGTCCTATAGAAAACTATTAGGAATTTCCTGGAGAGACCACATTACAAATGAGGAGGTTCTCCAAAGAATCGAAGGAGGAAGGCACCTGCTCAGGACCTTGTCCGAAAGGCGTGCAAGATGGATCGGCCATGTAATACGACAAGAAGGCTCCTTGCATTCCATAATGGAGGGTATGACCGAGGGGACAAACTCTAGGGGACGCCCACGCCGAGAGTACCTGGAGGACCTGCTGGTGGACGTGCGCTGCTTATCATATGCAGACCTCAAAAGAGCCGCACAAGACAGGGAAGAATGGAAGAGGAAACTAAAGGAAATTGCTGCAAACCAATCCCAGGATTGAAACCAGAGAGAGAGAGTAAGAAATCGGTAGAAATTCGGGTTGCGGGCCCTTAAGTTCTAATTGTTTTTCAGGGAGCGCAACACAAATCACGAGACATGGGAATGGAATTACATAACGAGAGATGGAAAGGCTGATAGAAACATTGAAAGAAGGGTAAATGCAGGTAACTCCATTAATGAAGGACTGAATGTGTTGGCGCTAATAAAAAACTGTCAAACGAAGCGAAGCTGGCAGTCCACAATGGAGTCCTGGTACCTTACCTGATGTATGGCAGTGAGGCTGAGTAAACTGAATGCTGTTGAAATGAGATCCCTAAGGCGTGTGGTAAAACCATGTATGATCGCGTGAGAAATGTGGATATCCGCAAAGAATGCAAGACTAATGTAAGCTTAATGAGTAAGATTAAGAAAGGAACCCTCAGATGGTTTAGCATGTCGAGCGAATGAACGAAGAAAGTAGTGTAAAAAGAATATATGACGCCAATGTGAATGGAAGAAAAAGTCGGGGACGCACGAGGAAGACATGGCACGATCGAGTGAATCGGATACTTGAGACGGGCCATGTCAAAAGTCAGTATAATAGAAGAGTATGTATGAGACAATGTATGAATGTGAGTGAGGCAAGAAGTGTGTGCCAAGACCGAGTTCTTTGGCGGTCCGTCCTCTCTGCCTACCCCTGCGGGGATACGGCGTGATAAAGGTTGGTTAGTAACATAAATTTAGATTACCTATCGATATTAGTAGACAAAATGCATCTTACGACTCGTGAAGACATAGAAATGCATTCATTAATCTATCTGTAATGTTGGAGGTGCTCAGTATCTCTCTGGTAAAGGCTGCTATTCAGAAAAACAGCTATATAACCTTTTTCAAACAAAACTTAATTTTGAATTATAGGCCAAAATACCCAAAAAAGACAAACACATATATCTGGATTTAGCCTGCGAGAGAATGAGAAAGTATAATCGATCTCCTCTTTGTGGAGTGCTTTGTAGCCTCCCCACTCTTGTCTACTTTATTTTTCTGAAGATTTCATTTCTACCGCGTGTGAACTGCATGCATTTTTTTTAAATCAAAATATATAGCAAATATGTTGTAAGTAGGGTGTGAGTTATTTTACTTATGTGTTAGAATTACATAATTCGATTTTTCATTTTTTTTTATGCGACTTTGGCATTTTTTGTATGTTAATTGTAATTGTTAAAATATAATCTTGCCCTACCTACCTTTAAAACAAGCATTTTCGATAGAAATTTTATTTTAAATAAGATAAATTTTAGTGTTAATGTTTATTTATTTATTTATTTATTATTATTACATTTATTACATACAAGATATAACAATATAAAAGGAAGCTTTGACTGTCCAAATAGGAAGGTTTCCCGTTTTAGGACAGTCAAATTGGCAGGTTGCGTGTACATAATTTCACATTAATGGATTCAATAATAATTAACAATAATGGTACATATTGGGGGAGTTACTTAGATATTAGGTACAAAATCAGATATAAGTTATGTGTTATTCTAGGTATACAGCAGTAATAAACAATAAGATCCAGGTAGGTACATGTAAAATATAAAATAAAATAAAAATATAAGATATAAATGTAAGAAAGAAAAATAAAAGAAATATTTTTTTAGGAAAATACAAATTAGCAGTAATAAACAATAAGATCCAGGTAGGTACATGTAAAATATAATATATAAATGTAAGAAGAAAAATAAAAAGATATTTTTTAGGAAATACAAAATACAAAATCGAAGAAATCAACTCAGACTACGTTTTTTAATAACCATTTTGTAATTTTAGTACCGAAGGATGATAATTCACACAGTTTAAATTGAGAGGGGATTTTGTTGTATATTTTTGGTCCCAGGTATGAGAAAACTTTTTGGTAAGCCGCAGTATTGCTTGTTGGAATAGAAAGGTCGTTTCTGCTCTTACTTCTGGTTTGATGATTATGATCGACTGTTATCGTTTTGTTTTTATTTTTGTGGACGCAGATTGTTATTTTTTTTATGTAACACTGTCGAACATCAAGCACATTAAACTCCTTGAAGAGAGCGTCGCTCGAGTATCTGAAGGGTTTCTTCATAATGACGCGTAGAATGGATTTCTGTGCCTTCAGTAGCGGGTATAATATTGTTAATCCTGTTCCACCCCATCCAATGCAACCGTAGGTTATGACGGAGTTACAGAGCCCGTAGTATATTTTTTTTATGTCTTGAGTTTTTATAATTTCCCGCAATGCTATAAATATATAAATAAGCTTGCGCACTTTATTAGCTGTGTTTTCAATTTGTTGTTTCCATTTAAGGTGGTTATCCACTATTATACCTAAATATTTAATAGATTTAACACATTCAAGGGTTTCGCATTTACAAGTATGGTTATTATTTCCAAGGCTACACTTAATATTATGTATTGTGAGGTGGTGAGGTGTTTTGGGTTGACCTGCAAGGGTAGCGCTAAATGTGAGATATTTTGTTTTTTGTATGTTTAGTGTAAGCAAATTACTGTCCAGCCACTGTTTTACTCTGTTTATACCTGTGTTCGCAAGGTGGTGTGTTTCTTTCCAATCATCTCCTTCAAACAAAATAACTGTATCGTCAGCGAACGTGATAATTTTGCCACCAATGTGTTGGTTACAAAGTTCGTTTATGTATATAATAAAGAGAAGGGGCCCAAGTGTACTTCCTTGTGGTACCCCAAAAGTGTATTTTAGTGAAGTGCTAATAGCCTCGTTAATTCTGGTTTGTTGAAATCTATTAGATATATAACTTTCTATCCATTGAAAAGCTTTTCCCTTTATTCCTATATTTCTAAGTCTCTGTAAAAGAATTTTATGAGATATTGTGTCAAATGCCTTGGCCAGGTCCAGGAAAAGGGCAATAGTTTTCTTGCCACGGTTCATATTCCCTGCAATAGTTTCAGTGAGACAAGCGATGGCATCATCCGTTCCCTTACCCGACCGAAAGCCGTATTGGTTTGGACTTAGAATGTTATGTTCCTCCACATATTCGTTTAACCTAGTTTTGAAAAGCTTTTCAATGACTTTGGATATCGCGCTTAAAAGTGATATTGGCCTATAGTTTTCTACAAGAGATTTAGGTCCACTTTTGTGAATTGGGACAATTATTGATTTTTTAAAGTGATCAGGAAATATTCCTGATGCAAAACTCAAGTTGTAAATATATGATAGCGGAGCAGAAATCTGATTTTTAATTTTTTTTAGTATTTGTGTATTTAGACTATCTGGACCCTTTGCATGTGTAGTATTAAGGCTGTTAATTATTTTTAAGACCTCTTCTACAGTAGTTGGTTTAATATCAAATGAAAAAGATTGTTCCTTTGTTTCAATTATCGATGCTAAAGAGTCTTCCGTTTTCTGGGTTTCTAATAAATTTTTTTTTGCTAGATTTGACCCAACAGATGCAAAATATTGATTAGTATGACATGCAATTGATTGATTGTCAGTTATAATCAAATTTCCGGTATTTAATTCAGTTACAGATGTACTGGTATTTCTTTTACTTTTAGTTATGTCTCTGACAACATTCCACATGTTTTTGCTGGAATTATCCTTATCAAGTAAGAATTTATAATAACGCTCTTTACATTTGCGAATAACGGTTTTGCAAATATTACGGTATCGGTAATAGTTTTGCTGTTTAGTATCGTTCAATGGGTCTCGTTTAGCTATTTTATGAAGGTGATTTCTTTTGTGTATAGATTTAACAATGCCGTTGGTAATCCATGGGGTGAGATGTATTTTACTATATGGAATGCGTTTAGTTATTGTGTGTTTTGTTATGAATGTATTGATTTTATTAATAAAATAGTTTAGAGCATTGTTAACTTCAGTCTCTTTATAAACATATTCCCAATTTTTATTATTGAGATCATTTAATAAAGCCTCATAATCGATAATCTGTTTGTGATTAATTTTATGTTTTTTGGGTAATGAGTTTGGGATACTGATTGCAGTGGTGTAATGATCAGTGATTGTATTATGTATTACAAATGCATTTGAATTTGTTATATTTCTGGTATGTATATGATCCAAACATGAGCTTGAGCTACCTTGTACCCTAGTTGGAGAATTAATATTGGAAATAAAGTTACTTTCAGCCATAGCACATAAGTAGTCGTCGGACTGCCTATGCAATACTTCTCCTATAGTATTTATATTCATGTCCCCGATCAGTACATATTGTGCATAATCCTTAGTTTTTTTTAACTCACCAATAAGATTTACCAGGAAATCTTGGATGTCATTGAACGATGGTGATCGGTAGATAGCTAGGATACCTAAATTCTCATTAATGTTGATTTTTAAACAATTACACTGATTTATGTTTATTTCTTGTACTAAGGAATTTAATGTGTTGTCGATATATACTACTACTCCGCTATTTTGGTTAATATGCGATGTTGTATGGTATTCGTTATAGCCTGAAATTAGTTTGGCTATGTATGAATCATTTAACCTGCATTCAGTGAGAATTAGTACATGGAACTTTACCACAGATTTTATTTCTTCCAAAAATATAAGAAAATCATCCAAGTTTCCCATCGTTCTAATATTTTGATGAACAATATTAATCCTATTTGATTCCCAATTAAATTGCATAATTTTGTTAGTGTTTTCAAAAATTATTTCAGTATTTGGCACTATGATACTATCGATTTCATGTTGAAGATCGTTTATTACCATTAGAATTCAAAAATTAATTGTTGTTTTCTGGGTAAAGTTTTATAACAGAATTTTATTATCATATAAATACTTGTAGTACGAAATATGTAGCGACAAAACTGTAAACAAAATGATGTAGTTAGGAAAAATAAATAATATCTGAGTAAGAAACAATATCTGAAATAAAATCCAGGAAATAAATAACGTATGTAAGTAGTGTGTGGCATTTTCTCTTTCAAAAGACAGTAAAAAGTAGTATAACTATGAAAAATAAGTAATATCTGGGTTATATAAAATATGTTGATTAGAGTTCTCTTTTGCCGAATTATTAGTAATATTACTAATAAGTCAATTAATAATCTTATAATAAGTGTAGTTACCATTCTAGAGAGAATAGAGATTAAAATTAAACTTAAAATTAGAATTAAAATTATTCCAGTACAAATAGGAGTTATGCAAAATCCTAGGTGTTCATATAATATAGTGCTGTTATGTAATAGAGTATGAAATGTCGATATAAAGCGGTAGTGAGGAGTTTTATCACGATAATGAGAATAAAAAGCAGGTAGTCAGAGCTTCGGTATAGCTTGTTCTGAATCTATTAATATAGGTCGAGAAGAGTCATCTCTTTTCATGTAGATTAGACCTGATTTCGTCCAGACGTACCTATATTTACATTCAGTCGCACGTTGGCGAGCTAGATACCAAAGCCGTTTGCCTTTAGACGTGAGGAGTTCTGAGACGTATATGGGTGTAATGGGGCCAGACAATCCGATTGTTCCCGTGTTTAGTTTGTCCCCAATCTTTTCGCAGGACCTGTTATATTTTTTTATAGCATTAAGGAGCTCCTCTTTTAACGCTATTGAATTAAAATTAATTACCACTGACCTAGGTTTAACTGTTGGAGGAATATTTTTGTTTCTTTGTGATACTCTATATATATTATAAATATCATTTGTATTTAGTTGGCAGTCTACTGTTTTACTGGTGTTGAATATAATGTCTTTTAAGGTTTGTGATGTTTCCTCTTTGAATTCTGGAAGCCCTCGAAGTTCCAAACAAGAATTGTTAAGTCGTCTGTTCCTGTTTTCTTGGTCAATCTCGATCGCTATTATTCTTTTTTCTAGGTCTTCATTTCGTTCTGTCAAGAGACAAATTTTTATTTCATTTTCGTTATTTTTTCCGCATTCTTTTTCTAAATCCTCAAGTCTTGAATTTAAGGCTGAGTTTACTTGTTCATGTAGTTTTTCCAAGTTATTTATTCGATATTTTAAATCTTCTTGCTGTTGAGATATGCTTTGAATGGTTTTTAATATTTCATTATTTTGGAGCAGGATTGCATCGTATTTTTTTCCAACAGATTCAATAACTGAGTCTTTAAAATTCGCAATTTCAGTTAAAAAAAGTTCGATAGTCAGATTACTAGAGCCATCTGTGGTTGTTGGTGGTAAGTTCACACTGGCGTATGATGAGGCGGCAATTGTAGATTTTGGTGTTGATGATGGTTGTTTATTTGGTTTCTCGATAGATGTCGGTTCTAGATTTTTTTCAGACGTATTTTTTTTTGAGTTTTTATGTGTTTTTGTGCAAAATTTGCAGCGCCACTGTAAAATCTTAGAGCGGGAGCACACAGAGAGCGGTCAGGAGTTCCGAGTTCCGAGTTCCGCGTTCGGCGTTCATTAGAATGTACTGATACTATAACAACAACGCACACAGCGGGCAGTCAGACCACGGCGGTCAAAACGGAACGTCGCGTTCTAAGAGTTCTTTTCCCGCCGAGGCAGAGAACGCCAGAACGCCACGATTTCTGAGGTTGCAAACCCGGCAGTTGACTGGAAACCTTACAGAATATTACGAAAACATATCGTATTCGTTACATAATTCGATTAACAAATAAATTCGATGAACAACTATTAATCGACATCCGAAAATAAATATAGAATCGTTGTTCATCTTTAAGTAAATCCTGAAAAGTACTACTAAATTTGCCTTGTTCTTTTCGCGCTGTGTTGATTGGGTGCACCAAATACCTCCTTTTCTTTTTAGAAGCTGCTAAGCTCCACTAGAACAATAATTTTTCATCGGATGATGAACTTTCTAGTGACATGTTGCATGTGCAAAGACCCAAATGAAACTAGAACGCGAGAATTTGAACGCCGCTTGTGTGCGTTGGAACTCTTGAGCGGTCAACGGTCACTAGAACGCAGAACTCTGACCGCTCTCTGTGTGCTCAAGCTCTTTCGTCGTGAGGTTTCTGCGATATCGGCACAAATGAAGTGGTAGTTTTCGTCGCAGATACAACATGAGATGAAGTCTGACGGGGTGTCAATGTTTTTTTTACAGATGGAGCACAGTGTATTCATTTTAAAGGTAGTTGATTTCCAAATTTCACACAAAAAGAGAAAACGACACAATGCTTGTTTCTTGAATGAGAGATGGCAGAGCCTTTGTGACGCTAAAAACGCCTTTGGGATAGGTTTTTTGTGTTTATATACTGATCGAGTCACTTTTGCACTGAGTTGTATTTTGTGGTACAAACACCAGAATAATGACGAGTATTCCGCCTTATCGAGATACTTTGTGGGATAAAAAATTCACTGTCCCAACGCGCACTCTCCTGATTAGACGAGTTAACCACTTTTTTAGTTTGATTTTCTAGTATTATGATTGTTAAAGTTTGATAAATTGAAGCAGCTGTCAAAATACGTCAACACTGATAGACAATATGGCGGTAGATGTAAATCTGTCATTTATAATTTAAATTTACGCCGATCAAATGCTTGTGTTAACCCCTAGGCTAATTTGTGAACAATTCGTATAGGTCTCACGACAATCGTTGTTTCCCTTACTATCATGGGGTGAAATATGATCACATCGGTGTTATAAAACGAAAATTCCACGCATTATATTTAAATTATTTTAGGTTACTAAAATAGTTAAAATGTGCAAATTTATGAAACAAAAGTTTCCTACCGCAATTTGGAAAAAAAAATTAAAATTTTGGATTTTTTGTTAATTAGTTTTACACGAAACAACGAAAAAGTGAGATGACGATAACGTTTAATACATTTTCCTTTGCCCAATAAAATTCTTGTGCATTTTTTTCGGTTTTGCTAATTTTAGTTAGAAAAAACGTTAGGTGAGCCATTTTTAAAACTTTTTTATGTTTGAGAAATTTACCTACGAATTGTAGCTTCAGATGCACTTGGAAATGGACTGTAAATACTAACAACGAAACGAAACGAAACGAAATGGTGTTTCATATAATTGGGTGATTATATGTTAATATTTTTAATATTAATATAATAATAATAAAAATATGACAAGTTAAAGTATTTCACCAAAAAATGTACACATAATTTGTCTCGACCCCACCTAGTGGGAGATTTAGCACTTACAATGTCTTTCCCGTATAAAAATGAAGTTGGTTGTTTGCAGGTGGAAAAATGTAATAAGCAGTAATTATTGAATAAAACCCTAGTATATATTGAATTATTTGGCGGGTAGGAGATAAGCCGACGTAGCTCAGTGGATAAAAGAGCAGTTGAGTTGAGAAGGACGCGGATTTAAGTCCCGTCGGCGGCTTTATTCAATTTCAAGCACTGAACAGAAAATCATAAAAACTGTGATTTGTACCGACTTGAAAGAAATGGGTTTAAGTGAGGAAAAATTGAGAACAGTTCGGGCAAGCGAACACTTCCATAATGCACTATTCCTTCAGTAGACTACCTCCGTGGATAAGGCTCTTTATTAGCAATCTGAAGGACGCAAGTTCAAATCCCGGCGTGCGCAAGTTCATTTTATTTAAGTATGTTGTGTTATTTCACAATTTTATTATTTAAAATAATAATAAAAGGTATATTTGCGGCATGTTATAGAGTGGAAGGTACTCTCAATATCTCCCTGGTGTTAGGCCCACCATTCGAAATTGAAACGTTGCAACGTGTTGGTTGAAATGTCTTGGTCGTGTATGAAAAGCTAGGAACTTCCCCACCTTCCTCTGCCCCATCTCCTTCCTCTTCCCGCTACCTTCACGCCCACAACATACCCCAATTGTGGATGCCATAGTATCAATGGCTCCAGGCTACTCCATTGCATTTTAATGAGACGTTCTTTTGTAAATGAAAAAACTATAAGGCTTTTGTCAAAATATTCAGTACAAATCAAAATCAAAATATTCAAACTAAATAGTTGGTGACCCGACAATTCGTCCTGCGACAATTCATCCGGCTACAGTTCATCCTGCGACAGTTCATCCGGCCGACAGTTCATCCTGCCGACAGTTCATCCTGCCGACAGTTCATCCCGCCGACAATTCATCCGGCGACAATTCATCCTGCCTGATCATTTAGAATATTTTTATTAAGTAAGAATGCAAAGAGGATACACGGCTGTACAACAAAAATCAATATACTTATATCTGAAGGCATCTTGAGTGGAAATCCGCTGTAAAAATATTTTTACTAACAATAATTTCGACTCTCCGAAGAAGCACGCGTGAATAACAAAATACGACCTACTTATACTTATAGGTTATACTTATAGATTAGGTTAGGTTAGGTTAGATTAGGTTAGGTTAGGTTAGGTTAGGTAAGGTTAGGTTAGGTTAGGTTAGGTTAGGTTAGGTTAGGTTAGGTTAGGTTAGGTTGAATTGTCAGGATGAATTGTCGCCGGATGAATTGTCGGCGGGATGAACTGTCGGCAGGATGAACTGTCGGCAGGATGAACTGTTGGCCGGATGAACTGTCGCCGGATGAATTGTCGCAGGATGAACTGTCATGGAACCAAATAGTTAGTACAAATAAAGGTAGATTATTTTAAAATGTTGGTTAAAATTTAAGAGCGCAGATTCGCAAATAATGCAAGGCTGATTGATGTAAGCGTGTCATAAGAGTAAGATTAATTTTATTGGAAAATAAATGGCAGCGAGTCATAAAACAGACAAAAGAATGATGAAAGTAGACTGGTTGCTTCAGAGGCGTATATGTGCGGTAAAACCATTAATGATCGTTTACGAAATGTGAAGAATCGGAAATAATGCAAGGCTGATGTAAGTGTAATGAATAATGAATTGGGATGCTTTGAGCGTTTGGGCGTGTAGAGCGAATGAACAAAGAAAGGAGTGTAACAAGAATATATATAACATAATTGAAGTTGTGCAGAGGCTAATAATTAAAATCATATTAAAAAAACCTTCTGACTACCCAACGGATCAATTATTTAAGGAATTTCAAGTACCATCTTTCAAAGATCTATACAATAGAAATGCATTGATTCAAATTATAAAAGAAAAAGAAAAATATCAATTTATAACTGAAAACCGTACTAGACATAAATATATTTTTTCATGCCCAAAATTAAACACTTCCTTTGCACAAAATTATTATACTTATCAAGGAAGACTTATTTTCAACCGATTACCGGATGAAATTAGAAAAATTAATGATAAAATCCAATTAATAAACACTGTAAAAAAATATTTTAAAGATAATCTCAAAAAAAAAAAAACAGTTTCCGACTAATCTAATCTACTTATAACTCAGTTTCCAAGTGATACTCCATTCTT
Source organism: Limnephilus marmoratus (assembly GCA_917880885.1). Lineage (NCBI taxonomy): Eukaryota > Metazoa > Arthropoda > Insecta > Trichoptera > Limnephilidae > Limnephilus > Limnephilus marmoratus. The sequence goes on along the minus strand of OU862921.1, from coordinate 16,237,947 downwards.
CAAATAAGTTAAATTTTGTATTGTTTTTAGCAACTAATTACAATAATTCTGGACACATTATCCAAATAGTAAAATTGTTTTGATAGTAGATAAATACTTATAATTACATATCACCGAACTTACAACTTATTGTTTTTTACATTCACATTGTAATTTAAGAACTTAAATATAGCATTAAAAAATGTACACTACTCTTCCAGACACAAGCTAACGCTTCCATGGAAGAGTGGTATTAACATATTTGAATATGAACATGTAAGCAAATTAACACATCATCTAAATGTACATTATATTTTATATGCTATAATCAATAAACGTTTGATATAAAAAAAAAAAAAAATAAATAAAAAAAATATGTCGCGAATTTTAATGAAGACATAGGGATCAAGTGCACTATGTATTTGAATTTTTTAAGGTCCATCCTCTCTGCCTACCCATTAGTATAAACGGCCATTATGGTTAGTAAGTTAGTGATAATACAAATTATTTTTAAGTTTATATACATTTAAATGAAATCAGATACCTATATAATATCAAAGAGTAAATTCGTAAATACGTGTATAATTCCCATAAGTACACATTTAAAAAAAATATATTATTTCGGACAAAGCCATTATTATTGATACCTGTCAAAAACATATTTTCGTTGAATAGCCTACTAAATATGCATCTATTTGGTTAATTAAATCATTCTAATAACTCTTGCAACAATAACAAACAGTTGCCGCATCGTCTTGTCAAACGAACCACGAAGGTAGGTGGCAGTGGGTGGTTTGGTATGGCCACGAAGTTTTTAAAAATTGTCGTGTTAGTTGTTATTCGATCTCGATCGGATAATTTCTATTATTTTAATGTTTAAACCATTTGTGTTAACGTTACGATTCGTAAAAACGGGTAAATATTGCATTAAAATATATAAGATTATAGTCAACGGTTTAGGTGTTGAGACTTGTGTCGAATTATGATATTATGTTCAATACGTCAAAGACTTATTTAAGTTAATAAGTAAATTTCACTGTAAGAATTGTTTGTAATACAAGGAAAAGGGAAATTCATATTTTTGTAACTGAGTCAATTAAGTAAATAGAATTCCGCTTCGCGCTAAATGCATAATTTTTAAATAACAATTTATTTGCCTTCAATACCACGGGAGACTCCTATAAATTATTGGGAGGAATGCAGATCCCGCCAAATGTTGAGGATTTTAATAAAAATGCACTTTCTAGATGGGAAAAGTGTGGAAAAGTTGAATAAAAAAGAAATTAAGGCGCGCTCGGCCAAATTGAGGGAGATACAGCCGTTTAAAGAATGTATGGAATGACACTTCATGAACCGATACTATCAGCCATTTTGAAAACCAAATTATTACCTTAAAGTTGGTAGCTCTCGTAATCATCCTCATCTGTTGTAACATGGTTTATGTAACATGGTCTGTGCCCCTTTATAGCGCCTGCTCACGTCAACGCAAGAAAAACATCCCTGTTTTCAAGTAGTTTAGCGGCTACGCCAGGTTTGTGTAACATGGTTTGTGACCATTATTAATTCTGTTTTTCATAATTACGTGTATATCACACGAAGTTAGCTACAATCGTATCAACCTTCGTTAAAGCAAGTCTGAGATACCAACATTATGAACAAAATGGCTGACAATATCGGTTAATGAAGTGTCATTCCATACATTCTTTAAACGGCTGTATCTCCCTCAATTTTGCCGAGCGCGCCTTAATTTCTTTTTTATTCAATTTTTCCACACTTTTCCCATCTAGAAAGTGCATTTTTATTAAAATCCTCAACATTTGGCAGGATCTGCATTTCACCCAAATTATTAATTAATTTATTTTTTTTACATTACTCATCGCGGGTTCATATGGGTGTAATTTTTTTTACACCAGGGTTAGTAATGTGTTTTTGTTCGGAGAGATAAAAAAAAAACATGCGATAAAAATTAAAAATTTCTCGTGATGACAGATTTCATTTGTTAGAAATATGCAAAAATTACTAACTAACCCAAACTAAGAATACACAGATCGCAGAATACAATCTGTTAACATATTGTGTGCGTGATTTTCCATCTCTCCCGAGGTAAATAGTTACTTGTAGTAATTAAGATCAAACGAAGTGTAATTTCGATCATTTGTATTATGCAACTTATCAAAAAATTTAACATAAGCAGCACAATTTTTATGCACATTAGCTCCGCAGAGGGGGCACTGAGGAAAATAATTCGAGGTCGAGGGATTCTGGCTGGAGAGGTCAAAAGATCTCCTCAATCAGTCTCTCTCCATCCGGGCTGCCACGCTGTAGGTGGGCAGACAAATTGGCCGCCAAGTCCTTGACATACCTTATCCCATGAATCCCATGAGGTGTTGGTCATCTAGCAAGTGGTTTTCGGGGCAGCGGTACCCACACCCGCCTTCCAAAATGTAAATTTTAGTGAGATATCTTATTTTAAACAATAAAATTAACGATTGCGCGAGGCCATCACGTATTATTAATTTGATTTAAGAGGGCATTACCAGAGAAAGCCGGAAATACGTCTCAAAAAAGTTTTTAGACGTATTGACTCTTTTCCACAAAAAATTATAAATGGATTTCGAAATATTGTTCTTTTATCTAGCATAGTTATGTAATAAATTTTTAGATTTTTTTTTAACTTTTAGTATAATAAGGTTATTCCATAGGTCGTTGGCAGATTTGTTAAATTTTCAAAAAAGTTTTTGTATTATACCACACCCATTTCAAATAATGTAATCATGCAGTAAAATAAATCAATACATTATCTAGCAAAGTTATGTATTAGAATTTTAATTTTGGTTTCAATAAAATCATTAAAAAATATGTACGTACATGTGTTTCTTGACGAAAATTGGTCCATTTGTGTATTTATTTGCGCACTTACAAACTAATATATTTCAGATTTTTTTAACATTCTTAATAAATTTAGACATTATTGAAAAATGATAAATACTTATAATCAAAAAATAACTACAAAAAGTACACTATTTTAATAGTTTTATCATCACGCCTTTCAGCAATTTTGGATGAAGGTATAAATTAAAGCTAATTTGGATTGAAATACATTCGATATTGAGTTATAATTTTAAAAAGCTGGTACGAAGAATAATCAATCTTTCTCATTGTAACCGCCCTGCACGATCGGAAGAACAACTTTCGACGAAATGTGGATTTTCGTCCGCTGGCTGGTTAAACGCTCTTAAACCATCGATATACAAATTTTGGGAGGTGGATATGGTAAACACTTTTAGGATTAAAAAAAACCTCTGCCATAAGTCACCTCAAGTGGTTCTTTATAGACCCCTAGATTCCTACCCACCACTCATAACTTTTTCCTTCCCAGTACTTCCTATCCTAAAAAGACCCTCCACACAGCATTCCCAAAGATAACACACGCCATGAGGGAATTTATTTTCCTCGGGGCCTCTTATGCGAAGCTTATATAAAAAATAAATTATTCTTAAAGTTAGGTCGTGTCATTATAAAAATAATATTTTATTATGTTAATAATTTTAATTCTTTAAAAATCCAATAAATAAATAAAATGATAGCAGCAAACGCCGACATTATTCTTTTACTAATGTTATGCTAGGTGAGAATGAATTTTGACCTCCCCAGCAGTACTCTCTCGGAACGCCTTGCACCGCAGTAGGAGTGACAGATTCGTACGTCCGTCCCTCCTGGACCTACTGACACACAGATTCCTATCCATCCCTCATACCTTTTTCATTCCCAGAACTTTCTCTCCTTCCTTGCCTAAAAAGAACAACGTACATAACACTCCCAAAGATTAGGCCCTCAGGGAAAATATTTTCTTCAGGGCCTTCTGGGTAGAGCTAATGTAAAAAAATCTGATATTTAGGATAGTTTAAAACCATTCCTCCTATCAAATCAAATGATGCTATTGTCTCTATTATTAAATTTTTGGAATTCAGATGTAGACAGTGACCTTCCTCTTGTTTTGACAGTTTCATCATCAATCTCGATTGGAAACTGTAGATTTGTAAAAAAATCAAATTCATACAGCCCCCCGAATTCCGCATACATTTGGGCGTAAGTAAGACGCTCGTATCTAATTTAACATCATTTATTCTTTCCTTTACAGAATCGTTCAACCGAATTTCGTCACTAAAAATAACCTACTCGAGTATGGATATATCAATTAAAAAACCCGGCAAGCAGAAAAAGCTGAGGAAAAGACGATCTGACAAGAGGAAAATACTTACGAATCATGTAAAAAAAAACAATTTTATTTTTTTGGTTTTTTTTAGATTAATAAACATAAATTCAAAATATTCTAATTTACTACGATTTGTAAAGTTCCGCCAGGTAAAGTTGGCCCGCTGTACACCTTCAAGTATATTTGTATGTACTTGAAGTATAAAAGTTTTAAAAAATCTGAAAATCAATAGATGTCGCATATTAAAAATAAAATGGATAAATATTTATCTAGACACTATCTACATAGCTTTAGTTCGGGTTTGAATCTTGGAATCATACATAAAGATAGCGCCTTAAGAAAATTGGAGATAATGTTGGTAGTTCGAAGTCAAAGTATGATACAGTTAAAAATGACCGAATCGGATATAGACACCTTAGCTCAGTAGTCAGAGCTGTCGCCCGGAGAGCGAAAGGTCCTAAGTTCGAATCCCAGAGATGCCAATATTTTTTTCTGGTTTTTCTGTGTCCAGATTTTCGGTGGAAAGGGGTGTTGGAGAGGAGGGGAGGCGGGGGAGGGGGAGGAGTAAAGTGGGGATAGGGAAGGTGGGGGAGACGGAGTGGGAACCCTCCTAATACTATGCGAGCGAAGCTGGGGGCAAAAGCTAGTATTCTTATACACACAATGAACACTTTCCGTCTCACTCTAATACTGCTAAAGTCATATTTGCACTTTCTCTCTTTGTTAATTTGTCTATAATTTACCGGTTTCGGTTCAAGACGGTGGCCTTGTGTTATGGTACCTTTTTATCTCGCCAGAGTACACTTAATTTACTACGATCTGTCAAATCAGAATAATTAATATTATTATAGCACTGACGAAAGTAGGAATTTGTATTCTTTCAGGTGGTGATATTTTTTTGGACAAATGTATAATTCATCATTTAAAATAAAAAATAAAAGTTGAATGAAATGAGTTACTAGATATTTAAAACTAATGTACCTATAGCATATTTGGAGCACGTCCGAAAGGGATGAATACTATTAAAATCGTCCTGGTGAAGGGTCACCATTAAGAATCGAAACGTTGGGTGGTGCTGAAAATGATTGATCTGAAAAGTCAAATACTTATCACTTTCCCTTCTCCACTAGCTTTAGCCTCAAAACATACCCCGATTTGGATTGTCGTTGTCACACACTTGCTCTGGACAGATGGGGTTCTTATGTGGTACAAAAATAAAATCAAAATTAGACATGATTAGCCTCAAAACATACCCCGATTTGGATTGTCGTTGTCACACACTTGCTCTGGACAGATGGGGTTCTTATGTGGTACAAAAATAAAATCAAAATTAGACATGATTAGCCTCAAAACATACCCCGATTTGGATTGTCGTTGTCACACACTTGCTCTGGACAGATGGGGTTCTTATGTGGTACAAAAATAAAATCAAAATTAGACATGATTAGCCTCAAAACATACCCCGATTTGGATTGTCGTTGTCACACACTTGCTCTGGACAGATGGGGTTCTTATGTGGTACAAAAATAAAATCAAAATTAGACATGATTAGCCTCAAAACATACCCCGATTTGGATTGTCGTTGTCACACACTTGCTCTGGACAGATGGGGTTCTTATGTGGTACAAAAATAAAATCAAAATTAGACATGATTAGCCTCAAAACATACCCCGATTTGGATTGTCGTTGTCACACACTTGCTCTGGACAGATGGGGTTCTTATGTGGTACAAAAATAAAATCAAAATTAGACATGATTTGGTTTGTTTCAGGGCATATTATATTACCTATAGCATATTTGCAGCACGTTCCAAAGGGATGAATACTTTTAAAATCGTCCTGGTAAAGGATCACCATTAAGAATCGAAACGTTGGGTGGTGCTGAAAATGATTGATCTGAAAAGTCAGATACTTATCACTTTCCCTTCTCCACTAGCTTTAGCCTCAAAACATACCCCGATTTGGATTGTCGTTGTCACACACTTGCTCTGGACAGATGGGGTTCTTATGTGGTACAAAAATAAAATCAAAATTAGACATGATTTTTTGTTTGTTTCAGGGACAACTTTTCGTACGAAGAGAAAGTGCGTCAAGCTTCTGTTATTCGGATGGTGAGTAAAAATCGTTTTTTTTCTATGAACTAGTTAACTCAGACCTTCAAAGAATTTTATCAGAGTTTTAAAATATTTCCATTTTGCAATAACATCCAAATAAATGGAATATTTCTGAATGTATCCGAAAATTAAAAACTGTTATGGAAAGGTTAAGAAATACGCTTTCAAATTTTATAATTCGCAATAAATTTGTTATTTTTGAAATATAAAAATTTTGGATGCAAACATAAAAATTTGGGAAAATGGCTCACCTTACGTTTTTTCTTACTAAAATACTGATAACGAAAAAAAACATGCATCCTTTATTAGGCAAATGTATTATAAATGTTACAGGCAACTCACTTTTTTGTCGTTTCATATAAAAAATCATAAAGGTGTACATTTTATTTATTTTGCGTTTAACTTTCAGATTTTAATATAAAGCGTGATATTTTCTCTTTTCAACACCGTTTAGATCATATTTCTAACCATTATAGTAAGGGAGACAAAAGGATATCTATGTGACCTATATGAGTTGTTCCGAAAACCGAACAAATAGACCTAACGGGTTAACCTTATAAGCGCAGCTGCATCGCATTTGAGATATTGACAGCGTTACCCTCACGTGTCCGTTGCATTTATGATCTACGATATTGTACAGTCGGTAAATTTTGTAATACTTGTAACACTGATACCCTACTGTGCACCACTGTGTAATCTCTTGTATCATTTTATAGCGTTTAAATACATGAATAAATTATATGAGCGACTTTGGTGAATCAGACCAAGTGAATGACCAAGTGAATCAGATGCTTGAGTCGGGCGGTGTCAAGAGTCAGAATAAAAGAATAGCATGTATGAGACGGTGAATGTGAATGTGGCAAGGAGTGTGTGCCAAGACCGAGTTGTTTAGAGGTCCTTCCTCTCTGCTTAATTAGTAAGTTCAGAATAACAAACGGACGCAGTTACACATGGACGAATTTACTAATGTCTGACCGAAACAGGACATTCTACCGAAACCGAAACTGAAACCGAATCCTCGGAATCTGTCTAAGTTTCGGCCGGAATGGAAACCGAAACTGTTTTAAACATGTTAAAAATCTATTTTCACTAAAATTTGTCTTATTTTTTACACTTTCACAGACAGTTAACACGTGTAAAATGAAATAAAAAATAATAATTGAAGTATGTGAAAAAAACGATTTTTTTTATTACTGTTATAAAACAAACAAAAATTAACACACATTTCTTGAAAAAAAAACATTTGTCAATAAACCAAAACTCACATTTTAAAGGAAGGACCTCATTAATTGTGTATTTTAAATACAAATGTTTTAAATACAATTGTTTTGAATACAAATGTTTAAAACACAAATGTCCAGTAAACTCTGAAATAATATCAAGTAAAATAACCTCCATCAAAACTTCCCGGATGGAAAGGTTGATATGATGGTTTGAAAACAAATTTATTTTTTAACAAAAAATTGTTAATTTTTTAAGAAAATGCTACGTTAGAAAATTCCTAACAGAATGCCTCGAAATGAGAACACACGCTGTGAACATGAACATGAAAATATTATTTTATTTATATTTTTTTAGTAGATGCAGTCACTTTGTGGTTTGACATATTAACTGAAATAAAACAATGACTTTGTTTGTGATCACGATTTATTTATTTAATTTTTTTAATACCGACCGATTTCGCTTAACGCAAGTATCTTCATGGTATGAAATTAAACCTTAATTTTATACTCTAATTAAGAGAAGCTTGTGTTAAGCGAAACCGGTCGGTAAAAAATAATAAAGATAAAATCGTGGTTACAAAGTTATTGTTTTATTTCAAATATTATTATATTATTTTGGAAGGATTGAGAAATGATTTTGAGAAACACGTAAGAAATTCTGCACGGTAACAAATAATTCTATTAAACAATTTTGAATGAAAATACTGCAAAGTTGCATCAATTTATTTTGTTAACCAGTACATTGTATATTGTAGGTACTCTCTTTTGTAAATATCATTTAAACATTTAACAATATTTCAATTTGGGAGGCGGGTATGGGTACCGCCGCATGTAGGAGATAGAAAAAAAAGATGTAACATAAGTTGCATTTGAGAATGCTTGTAACCACCATATTTGAACCATAAATAAATCATTATTCCCAAGAAGAAACACTCAGTGTAAAACATCTAGGCTTACTCCCTGTTACAACAAATGGAAATTTAACAGAATCTTATTATTGAAGTGAAAACTTCTTTATTACCGTTTTGATTTGAATCTCGATGAAACCAAAAAGAGACAAACACATACATCTATATTTATATTTGAATATATTTGATAATATATATATTTGAATAACCAAGTCCATACCATAGTCACCCCAAGTGGTTCGCTACTTTTGTTAACATAGCAGGGGTGCCCGATATTATAGGGTGAGGTGTGTCTAGCGTTTGGCATCGAATGCGTTTGCCTACCTGCTGCGTGGCGGGCCGGATCTGGAAAGACTGGTTGAGAGTGACCTAAACTAGACCTCTCCAGTCGGACCATCTCGATCCATAGCTTTGCACCGCAGACGGGGGATATCTGTCACTCCTGGACACGCTGATCCCCAGATTCCTAACTAGCCCTCAGACCTTTTTCCTTCTCAGAACTTCCACTTCTTAGTTTCCCCAAAAAGATCCTCCACACCGCCTCCTCCATTCTCAAAGATGACCAAGGCCCTGTATGATTTTTTCCTGTGTGGAACTAATGTAATAAAAAGAAGAGGAAGTTCTAGGAAGGGTAGGAATCTGGGAATCAGTTTGTCCAGGAGTGACGGACAACCCTCTTACTGCGGTGCAAGGCGATGGTTCGAGAAGATCCGGCTGCAGAGGTCCAGGTTTGGTCTCCATCAACCAGTCGATCCGGCCCGATCCGGTCCGTCATGCGTGGTGAGCAAACGCATTCGCCGCCAAGACTTGGAGTGATCTATGGCAGAGATGTTGGTTATCCAATAAATGCTTCCCACACCCCCCTATTAATTTGAAAAAAAACATATGCCTATCATAAATTTTACGTATTTGGTATCTATTTCAAATAAGGAATTTTGCAATTTATTCATAGATAGTCACTATCTCGACAAAAATTCTTTTTTCAAACGTTCTGGTAATACGTAGTAATTATTTTTCAGATTCCAGTTCGGAAGAATTCGAGACCAGCAGTAATGAAAAGACCTGCACCAGATCAACATTGAGCTCTCAAATGCCTCTCGAAGGGTCTCCGGTCTCCAAGTTCCTATCGTCTTCTGGAAGTTCTGGAAGTTCCCTTCCGGACCTGGTGATTGAGGACGACATTACCTGGATGAAAGAACGACCTGCTGCCATGAGAGACATCAAGCGGATGACTTCCATAATGGAGCGACAACGAAAAGAGAAAACCCGAAATGACTGGAGAAGGGTGTTTATTAAAATCAGGAAGCACCGCGGAGCTGTGTTTTGTAACCACGAAAAAAATTCCAAGTTGATTTATTTTTGTGACAAATGCACGAACCATTTTCGTCTGGAAATAAATGACCATTTCAATGTTTTACCAAAGGCTTCCGCAGGTTGGGCATTGAGAACAATGGAATCAGATTAGGGCCTTTAAGGATAATGGAAACATTGGAGATGAACCCAGTTACCAGTAATAGTATGAAACGTGTCGCCAACATCGACCATCCATGTTTGTTTCTAGCATTTTTTTGGTGTATAAAAAAATAAAATACACTAAAAATAAAATGTCGATAAAAGATTTTGTATTTGTAATCGTGTATATTCATTATTTGTGTTATATATAATGTTTCGTAAAATCTTGTTAAGCGATCCTGTACAGAGTTGTTCAACATAATAACATCTATTTTTTTATAATTTAATGTATCTCTATATTTTTGCAATTAAATATACGAATAATACATGTTCACAGCGTATGTAGTAAAATTATGACAGATTTTCCTCACAATAAAGAGACGACGCTCTTGTGTTTGGATGGGGAATTCCAGCTGAAATAATAAAATCAAATACATAAGTATATAATAAAAAAAAGTGTTAGTAATAATAACAAGAAAATAAGACGTCAGTTCTTTTATTTATTTTTGTTGTTTCAATGAATATTTTGTTTCGTATTCTGCAGAGAATCAATAAGGGTAGATCCCTAGTAGTTATCTAGCTTGCTTTTGATTTTAAACAAAAAAAAACAATATTTATACCTATTTGTTAAAACTTCAGATGTTTATGTAATTAACGCATTAAAAACATCGAAATATCTTGTTTGTTTCTTTTACATATTACAAAATGTAAGCAGAATCTGTGAAAAATAAATTATTTGAGTGAATTTTTTTCATTAGTTCTTCTAAGTTTCTGAGATGACTTTTCTTTGACTTTTTTTTACATTAGCTCCACACAGGAAATCCTGAAGAAAAAATATCTCTAAAGGCCTATTTCGTCTTTGAAAATGCTGTTGGAGAGTATTTTTAGGGAAAGGAAGAAGAGGAAGTCCTGGGAAGGAATAAGATGTGATTGGTGGGTAGGAATGTTTAACGTGTCCAGGAGTGATGAACGTATAATCGAGAGTGTCGGGCTGGAGAGGTCTAGATTATTCAGAACAAAAAGTTGCGATCCAGCCTATCACGCAATAGGTATCTAATAATAATATTTTGATGATTTTTATAACGCCATTTTTTGAAAAATCATCCCAAGGGCGCAGTAAAAACTTGTACTTACTACCCGGGAAGTCACTTGAGATTAATGCTGTTTATTGTTTATTTAGAGAAATTTAGTCACAGTTCGCACGCAGAGGACATAATTGTGAACTCATGTTATTTAATCCTGATATACAGGGTGTCCTGGGGTAAAGTGCATTAACTTCGGGAGGTGATCTTACGTGATAGTACAAGTAAAAAAGATAAATAACTTTTTTCGAAATTCCAACTTTTAGGGGTAGTTTTCTGGTAAAAAGATAAAATTAGACCGGCGCGCGTGTGCGGGCGGCTTTATTATTTTACACTGTTGCCGAATGCCGAATCCCCGCTCCAAGCGCTCAGTGTCAGTGTTGAATTCGAATGTAACAATTTTATTCGCGTAGTAGTGTTTCACTTTAAAAAAAATTTTGTTGTTAGTCAAAACTTGTTGATTTAATGTGTTTTTATCTAGTGTGTATTTATTTATTAAGACTGACTTAAAGGAACAACTTCATTCAGTGCGTGTTTTTTCAGACTTACTTTTGTTTACTTAATTGTAGACGTGCCTAACCTGCCTAGCTGTAAAAATGGTGTTTATTTGTGCGTAATTTTATCATTGAATTATTGTGCCAATACCGTGTAATTTTGTTATTGAATTATTAGGTAAATGCCTTACTTTACCAACAAAGAACGGGCAGACATTCAATAATGAAATACGCCATAACGGACGAATTGATAATAATATTACTTTACGTTTACATGCTTGCTTATAAGCTGAAGGTGGACATTTTGAAAATATGTTAAACTAGTTAAAAGCGATGACATTAGTTAAGTGTTCAATTAGTTTATAACAATTTAATCGTTAAAAGCGTGTCTTCAATTGTTATTTAAGTGCAGTTATCTTTTTTCATTTGGTTTAAAACATACGATCTGTATAAACGTCAAATTCTCGGTCTTGTTATGTTTACAAACGGTTTCCATGGATACAGGCCAAATCACACCAAGCAACGTTGCAACAAATGCGCCCGGTAAGCTAACTCGGGTAAGTGATACCTTACACTAAGAATTTTTAGTAGGTATCTCTTTTTGTATGGGAAAAAAGTTGGAATTTCAGAAAAAAGTTATTTATCTTTTTTACTCCTACCATAATGTAGAATCACTTCCCGAAGTTAATGCACTTTACCCCCGGACACCCTGTATATTTTAATAATAATTATACAATATGTTCTTGAATGAGCGTATTTTGGAAAGCAAAAGAAAAATTTTAGGATGGGGGGTTCGATAGTACAAGGATTTGATCAGAATATTAATCTTTATATGTGTGATCCGTCCCTCACTAAGAGACAAACTGATTTTTACATTAACTCCACACATTAAAATTAAGACATTTTGGCAAATCTTACCCCGGGCACCCCTGGTTAGTTACCAAGCGCAGCAAACCATTTGAGGTGACCTATGGCAGGGGTTTCAGTTGTCCAATAAATGGTTCCCGGGGCATCGAAACCTATACCCGCCTCCCTTATTGAATATTTGTATTGTTTGTTGGTGCTGTATATTTTTTTAATATAATTGAAATAAACGCGATATTATAATAATACAGTGCAAAGGCTGTCATGCGTTTTCACACAGGAGGCCCTGAGGAAAATAACTTCCCTCAGGGCCTATGTCATCTTTGAAGATGCTGTGTGGAGGGTCTTTTTGTGTGGAGGGAGGGAACACAGAGACCGGCAAATCGTTCCACAGCCGAGCCGTTGAACTCAAGAACGAGTCATAGAAACGACCCGTTCTCATGTGACTAATGTCAACCGTGTACAAATATTGGGCGCGTGTTTGGCGTGTTTCCCGACTATGCACCGGTGCCGAGGGGATCAATGACGCTAGTTCCTCGGAGCATCTTCCATTGTAATACCGGTAGAACAAGGACAGCATTCCCACCTGACGCCTGTGCTCTAAAGATTGCAGTCCGTCTGTTAAGATGGGAGAATCTATCAAACGGACCGCCCGTTTCTGCACAGAGTCAAGGGTTTTTTTTAGGTATTTTGGAGATCAAGACCAGAGGTGGCTGCCAAATTCAACCGTGGGGCGCACTTGCGATTTGTACAGGGTTAGCAGTTGTGTACTATTAAAGTATCTGCGGGCCCTGTACAGTACGCCCGCCCAGTTTCTGAGAGGCTAACTTAACTCTGGTTTCGATGGAGCCCCCGTACCTGGGCTGGTCACTTAGAGTTACATCAAGCATATCGATAGAGGTCCTGTTCAGAAGATTGCTTCCGTTGAAGGAGACTAGTTTTTCATTTCGATCCCTTTTAGACGTTATCAAACATGATTGGGTCTTTGAAACATTAAATTCGACGAGGTTATTCTCACCCCAAGAGAAAACACTCTCGAGGTAACAATCCATTCTTTGCTTCAAAGCCCTCCGAGCTATTGGAGTTTGCGTTATCCATTATGTATATACCTTTATCCCAGTAATGCAGTGTATGTTATTAGTTACCAGCTGTCGCAATCCACGAGTGCATTGTGATGACGTTTAATTAGTTTTCCCAGAGGCGTCCTGCTGTTTGGAAGACCGCACTGCAACCGCAACAAAGCTACGATAATAGTTCATTAATCGCAAACTGTATTCAGAGCATTGACAGAGAAACACCTCGGATTAATCGTCGTCTTGTAAGTGAATTGCTAAAGCATTAATCACAAATTGTAGTTTGTAAGTACTCTGCCGCGGTAAATAATAATATCAGAATGTGTAATTCACATGCGGTAGAAATTAAACCCTTAGAAAACTAAAGTAGACGAGAATGGGGGAGACTACGAAGCACTTTTTTTTATCAATGTGAAGGATGATTTTTTCCCATATTTTTGTCGTTGAGTTCTAGTTCACCTTTTCCAATACATTTGGTCATCTTTTTAGTTTTTGTTTTTACCTGTTCGTTTTGGAGCAGTTTGAAGGTTGGATATTGATGTTTCAATAAAATAAAAATATATTTTTTTAATTTCGTAGGATTCGAACCTTGGTCCGCTGAGGTTCGTCTGGCCTAAAGAGACTTGCGTGGGACTGTTGGTTTTGTCGTATTACATTGGAACCGAGTACCCGTGAATTAAATAAATATTTTATTTCTATCTCATTCTCTCGCCGGCTAAATCACATATATATTATGTATTCATTGTGTTTGTCTCTTTTTGGTGTCGCTAGTTTACGTTTCATCGACTTTCAAATCACAACGGTGCTGAAGAAGTTTTCACTTAAAAAATTGTAAATTATAATAACATCTATTGAAAATACGCGTTTATCTGTTTTCACTTACCAATGTTGAACGTTTTTGCCCGTTCCCGTGATAAGCAGGGCCGGCCCTGAGCTAAACGGCGCACACTGTTTCGTTTCATACAAGCTAGACGGAAAAAACTCTAAAACATGAATAAAGTACTTGTAACCTACCTTCGTGGTGTATTTAACCCTAATTTGAATTTAAAAAAAATATGACAACCATTATAAATTAATAAAAAAAAAACAATTTTTTTGGTTACTTTTTTTTATAACACGCTTACATCTTAATTACACTTTGTACAAATATTTTACGAAATCATTTATTTACGCATATTTTTGATTATGTACGTTCAGTATTTATAAGTTATCGGAAAAAAAGTATACATTTTAGGATTAAATTAAGCCCATGCCATGCCGGACCGATGGCCGCGACGTTGAAGGACGTCTCCTCCATTGAAGCAACTATCGTCCGCATTGGAAGCATTTGATCTCCTCCCTAGAATTCACATTTTGTTTTTTGAAAGAAGTGTTTTTTACAAGAATAATAATCGTGCTTGAAAAGAAAAATTTTATTAGGTTCATATTTATTTTCAAAATAAAAAGGCAGAGGAATTGAATCTTCTAGACCAAACACCAGTTCCTCCATGTTTTGAAAGAAGAACGGTTCATTCACAACAAAGCGAAAGCAACACTCTAAAAAAAAGCTCTAACAAAAGCTCATCAGAAAAGTATATTTATACTTACAGACGAGATAAGCAAGCTCCTTAGCACGTTATTAAAATTCAGGTACAAAAGATTTTCCATTGTATTTAAAATTCCATTTATGCAAGGGCAATGACAATCTTCCGTCTGACACCTTGTCTTCAGGCATTTAAATTATATGTACCTATTTCTTAATGGATCAAAAGAACAGACACAAACATTTAGTCACGTCAATAGACGGCAAATAAACAGTCACATACGTACACTAAACATGGAATCTAACACCAAATAAATAATTAAAAACAATGACTCAACGGATTTTAAAAATGATTTTTATCGAAATGATTCTGATTCGAATATAATGTAGTATAAAATTCTTTCCGAATTATAAATACTGTATAATATTCCTTTGAATATAAAGTTGTATAAAGTTCTCTCGGAATAATATGTTGTACATGAAAGAATTGTAAAAAATTCTTCCGGAATTAAAAAATCGTATAAAAAGATTTGTAAAACAGCACATATAATAAATTAAAATTATAAAGGAAAGGTGTTCCTGATTAATGATTTCTCCGGCCGACACGTGTGAGGTTCCGTAGTACCTCGTGTTCCGACAACAATATCACACCACAAAATCGCAAATTACCTATCAAAATGCAAAACAAAATCAAAATTTTGCTAGCTTCATGAGTCATCCACATCGAGGGGCGCCATTGTAACTTAGTGGTTTTAACAATTTCTATTTTGTAAATTTATAGCAGAAACGAAACCAATCAATCATCAACTAATTATCAATTTATTGGATTAATTTCATGAACTATGAAGTTTAATAAATTAGAGACTCTTATAATAATCAATTTAATATTACTCAGGACGTGGTCCAAGGTTCCTTGAAGAGGATGCTCTTGGATGATGCAACTAACGAAATAATTATCTGTGAGAAATAATCTGCGACATGTGACATTTGTGTTAAAATACGAGCACTAACCTTAATCATGAGAATAACCTCGAGAAAGTCGGGCGCCAGGTCCGTCAGATGAACATGACCATTTTATATTAACTCCTAATCTTTACATCTAAAAGAAACCAGTATCTGGTAAAGTAAAACTATCGCCTCCACGATGTCAGCCGGAGAAACCAAAAATCCTGCCTCTTCCACCCGTAAAATCCGTTGAGTGGCCGCTCTTCCGTTCCCCGCTAGGTGTCGCCACCATCTCCAGTGTGAACAACGCAAGTAAGAACCGTGTGCTAAGATTCAAATAGGAGTCATCATTCGAATTAAATGGGGTAACACGTTACTATACATTGTTTAACTGTTACAACCTCTGCTTTTCATCTGTTTTTCGCCACTTATACTGAGATTTTTAAGTTCAAATAGACTTGAAACATTATTATGCATTTCCTGAAGCCTACTTTTTGGCAAACTGGGCAAACTCCTCCATGTAACGAACTTCCTGCCAGGAAGTCTTATATACGAGTATGGTGCCTATAATGTAACAAAAAAAGCTCAACGTAGGTTCATATGGGAAAATATTGAAACTGTTTTGAATAAAGAATTAATTGCTCTATTTCAAAAATGAAAATATTCTTGCGATTTTAATATGCTCTCCAAAATAAATTCTCGGTTTGTTGAAGTATATTATATTTTTTAGAATACATAAAAAATAAACAAGTTGTTTATTATTGCAGTGAAATCTTATTTGGCACCGTTGTAATTTGAAAATGGATGAAACGAAAAAGTTACATTAAAAAGAGACAAACACGTACGTATATAGGATTTAGCCTGCGAGAGAATGAGATAGAATAATCGGTCTACTTTTTGTGCTTCGTAGTCTCCCTACTCTTGTAGGTTAAGTTAAGTTTTCACTTCTACTGCGTTTAAACTGCACACTTGTAACTTTTTTTATTTAAAAAATCTAACATAGTAAACACAAAAACATTTAAAAAAAACTCTACTACCTAAAAGTAAGCTCCATTTTTTTCAGAACCGATATATGAAATCTTAAACCAAATAAATATTCTAAAACCTGCCTGAAAATCCTCTGTGGTAAACAATGTGGAAACTGCAAAATGACAAAATAAGTGTGCGAAAGATTTCGGATTATAATTAATAGTTGTTTTAAAAAAATAATAATTCTTGTGCCATTTTGATATACTGTTCTAAATAAAAACGCGAATAGTTAAATATTTAATATTTTAGTAAAAAATATTTTTTTATATTTGAAAGGATATTAAAATTTTAGAAAAAAAACAATGCCCCCAAAGTAGTATTAATTTTTTTTAAAACCGGAACCAAACATTCTAAATTCATAAACAGCCTTTAAAGGTTACGCGGTGAGAATCGAATAATAGCGCTGATCAACAATAAACTGTTAACTAATTTACCTGACTTTGTGGTACTAGTACTAGTCAACCTAACAAAAAATGTATTTATCATACTGACTACCTTGTAATACCTCCATGATATCATTGTTCGAGAATTCCAAAGTGATCTATTTCCGTGTGGCTTGTATGGAACGGTACACAGTGCGGCGTCTGGCGCTAATACAAACCTCAAAGGCCCTGTATTAGGTCTTTAGGTGTTAGGTATCATCAGCTCCTTGGTTCCTCGACTCCTTGGGGCATTGGCAAGTCGGCGCCCGGAGAGGATGGCTCCAATTGTATCTGCACAGGGCCGGCCCTGGGGATCCGAACCAAATCCAACCTTCTGGGTTGAGAGATGGCCTGAGCTTAGAGTCGCTGATTAGTAGATTTTGACACCAGGTGTACTTGTTCCTGACTTACCACTGACTTTTCTTGCTTCTATTCTTTTACAAACTCTGCCCAGGATGTACAGTTTTATATATTTTTTTTCATTTTTATGTTTATTGTTTGCATTTACATTTTATGTTTTTTATGCTTTTACATTTTTATGTTTATTTTTTTCTGGATTACACAGGCCCTGCGTTATTCAACGCTCATGTTTATTTTATGTTTTCTTTACTTTACATGCTTATGATTTATTTTTCGTTATTTGGTGCAATTAAACGCCTAGCGATGACTCCCACACGCTCTTGTTTATTTATTTTTTATGTTTTGCGGTTTTCTACGCTTATACATATACATTTGTTTTCAGTTATGCTGTACTATGAGAACTGAACTCCGTTGTTCGTTTTGTACCGTCCTTCTCCCCATATAAGGGGTTGGACCCTGGACCGTGTCCCCGCCTACGTACCATGGCCGGTCTTCTAGAACTGGTGGAGCTGCACCTGTTTGCCGCGCCACACCCCGTGACATGAAGAGGCTGGGGAGAAGGCTGAACGACATCCGAAAGCTGTCCGTCCCGCCTCCGGCGACCCGACGCTTCTCTCCTAGGGTCTTCTTCATGTTTTCCACTTACTGTCGTCTAGGCACCACCGGCTAGCTGGCTTAAGGACGACGCTGCCGGTTGTGGGGAGGCCGGTCAATCAGCCTCCTTCACTGTCTCGGGGACTGCCGGCAGCCAGGTTGCGGTGACACCGGTTCTTATCTGTATATATGTTATTTTACTTTTGTTTCCTTCTTTTTAACGTACAGTGCTCGGTGCCGCCCGCCGGATTATGTATGGTCATGTCTCCCGCTGTCATGAGCTAATTACTCATGACGGCTGCTGTCATTTTTGATTACTTTATTTATTTGTTGATGTTACTAACAACTTGTTTGACTGTCCATGAGGCTCACTGCTTTTGCATTGACACCTCCATGGGCTTTAGAATTGTAGAGATTGACCATTACAGTACAGTCCTGTAGGCGCGCCCGCATACCGCCACCTAACACAGTATGAGGGGACATTGAAGGTCTAGATTCGTTACATTAAAAGTAGAGCCATTTATTCAAAAAAATTACATTCTTGCGAGAACTCCGAAGGGGCGACCATAAGTTGCCTATACCGGGGTGGGACAGTGGTGGGTACTTCAATGGGGATCCGAAAAAAACCGATGTACCCAATGTATTTACGCTTAAAAATGTTTTTTTTTATACGATTTTGATATGTTTTACGATTTTCACAGCCAGAAGTATTTTCGTTATTTGTTTTTGGGGTGTTTGTACTAAGTTTCCTCTGGAAACAGATGGAGTGTATAAACTCAGCTGTTCCGGGTGTGATAAGGTGTATGTAGGCCAGACAGAGCGGACGATCTCCAAAAGGATAGCAGAACACTTTCGTGCTTGTAAACTCGGCCACCCTGATAAATCGGCAATCGCTGAGCACTTTATCGAAACCGGCCATTACTTTGGGTTTGTTCCTGAGGTCCTGTGAAGACCCAAAACTTATAGAACACGCCTGATTACGGAGGCCATTGAAATCTACAAAAATCCATTTAATATTAACAGAGACGACGGAGCTAAGCTCAATAGCTCTTGGTATCCGGTAATTGACGGCTACACCAAAGCTAAACGCAAAAAACCATGTCTAAGTATACAGTAATACCAACTCGTGGTAAACCATTTTATTTTATACCTTTATATTGATTGGCTAATACCGTTAACCATTGTAATTCTAATTTTAATATTCTTACCATTGTGATTTCTAATTTGAGAATTCGTTAAAAGATGGAGCCACTTTCGTCGCCAACTCGCAAAGGGACATGCCCCTGGCTAGCATAAATACCACGATTTATTGAACTTCTGTTCCATTCGCATTTTGGAATGCTAATGGTCTCTTAAAAAATATACATGAATTACGTATTTTTGCAAATACACACGCTGTTGACGTTTTACTTATTAATGAAACTCACCTCAACCCATCACAAATTCCAAAACTTTCAAACTATACATTATATAGAAACGACCGCCAAAACACGAGAGGTGGGGGCACTGCTATTTTCGTTAAATCGAAAATCGCCCACAAATATAACATTACACCCACATTGTCGTCTATTGAATCAACCTCAATCACAATACATACAAAACATTCAGGCCCATTAAGAATAAACTCCATCTATCACCGTCCGCAAGATAAGCTTGATCCAAAAGACCTCGATACTCTTCTCGACAGCCACACTCCTACTATTCTCGCTGGGGACTTTAACTCAAAGCACCCCAATTGGAATAGTAGGATTACTAACTCCAATGGGCTTATCTTACAAAAGTACGCTAGCGCACATCCTGAACTCTTCATCGCGGGCCCAATTGCACCCACACACTTCCCGAACAGCGGGGCTAGACCCGATGTTCTCGACATTGCACTCCTACACAAATTACCCTGGGTCTACAGTATCGAAACCATAAATGACCTAAGCTCAGATCATAATCCAGTTTTGCTCACTCTTAATCGACTTTCCACTCCAATGGCACCGCGCAAATCTATAAAAACTGATTGGACGTATTTCACTCACAGAGTTGGGGAAAAAACAATCATCCCTCAAAATATTTCTGACGGCCCCGAACTAGACAAGGCAGTTGACGACTTTGCCGATATAATCACATCTTCCATCACCGATGCCTCTAAAACTCTTCCTGAACGTTCCGCCCTTAATCTCAAAAGTGACCTCCCAATCGACATCCAGGAATTAATCTCTACAAAAAACAATCTTCGCCGACACTGGCACAGAAACCGAAATCCCTCAGTCAAAAAAACTATCAATAGAATTCAAGCACTTATTAGAAAGAAACTTTCCGAGCTTTCACACTCCACCTGGAACAAAAAAATTCAAAATATAAATCCACAGGATGGCTCCCTATGGAAATTATGCAAATCTCTCCAAACTACCCCATCCCCAAACCATCCCATTCATACCGAAAACGGCCTCATATTTGACGATCAAGGTAAATCGGAGGCGTTTGCCGATAATCTTGAATTTCAATTTAGCCCCAGCTCCAAGCACGCCGACCCAGTCCATATAGCAAATGTCAACCATCAAATAGACATAATTTTCGACTCCCTTCCCGGAACTAATGTACATTTCACCACCCCATCAGAAGTCCGAAGGGCCATAAAACACCGCAGCAACAAAAAAGCTCCTGGTCCAGATGGCATAACAAACTTTGCCCTTAAAGCCCTCCCCCCTAAAAGCATTCTCGCCATTGTGAGCCTCATAAATTCCGCACTCAGACTGCGTTATTTTCCCAAAAGTTGGAAACACGCGCACGTCATTCTCATCCCAAAACCTGGGAAGGACCCGAAATTCTGTGAGAACCATCGTCCCATCAGTCTTCTCTCAAATGTTGGTAAAATATTCGAACAAATTCTCCTTACTCGGCTCTTAAAGCACATTCACGAGGTGAAAACCCTCCCTGATGAACAACATGGCTTCAGATCTCAACACTCAACCCTTCATCAACTACTCAGAGTTTCCGAACTGATTCTAGGCGGCTTCAACTCCCAACGGTCCACTGGCGCCATTTTCCTGGACATAGCCAAAGCCTTCGACAAAGTGTGGTCGAACGGACTGCTTCTCAAATTGCACAACATTGACATCGATCCCCAACTCCTCGGTATCTTAAAATCATTTCTTCGGCACCGGACTTTTCAAGTAAAGATCCGAGATGCACTCTCAACTCCCAGATTCATGACAGCAGGCGTCCCGCAAGGGTCCCTGCTTTCCCCCACCCTCTTCAATATCTACATACACGATATACCACTCACGGAGAACCAACATTCGTATAAAGCCTTGTACGCTGACGACACCGCCATTATGGTTCGATACAGTTCTCCCAGGATGATCACACTTCGCTTACAACACAACATAAACATACTCCAAGACTTTTATAACAAATGGCGTATAGACGTGAACCCTTCCAAGAGCGCTGCTATTTTCTTCTCGCGAAGAAAGGTTCGCAGCACTCCTAAAGGTCACGTTTCCATGTACGGCCAAGCAATACCCTGGCAAAACAACGTTAAATACCTTGGAGTCACACTCGATAAAAAACTCACATGGCACACACACATCAAACATACAATTAAAAAAACCAAAAACGCTGCCGCATCCCTTTACCCGCTTTTAAATTATAATAGTCAAACGTCACTACAGAACAAAATTCTTATTTACAAATCAAAATTGCGACCCATCATGACTTACGCCGCCCCAATTTGGGCCACAAGCAATATTAAGAGTCTAGAAACCTTCCAAAATGTCTTGCTTAGAAGATTCACCAAAAGCCCTTGGTTCGTCCGAAATAGCATTATTAATTCAGGCACGAAAATTCCTCCACTTAAAAAACACATAATAGATCTAGCCAAAACATTTTTCTCCAAACTTGCTTCAAATTCAAACCCAAGCATCTCATGTCTCGGGCAATCAAGTCCCGATGACAATCTCCTCCACCGCCTGCCCATTTCCATCCTTCATCCACCTTGATGCGCGGGCTATAATAAAATTTACCTTTGTTCTCTTATATAAAAGATAAATAAATAATTATATATATTTATTATGGTATACATATTTGTTGCATATGAATACATACATGCATGGGTGTATGTAAAAATGTCTGTATGTGTGTGTTTATCTATACAAAATGTATACCACTCACAGATAAACAAACCATCAAAAAAAAATTATTAATGTCCTTCATCTTGCCCAAGGTAGCCCGAACATCGGGCAAAAAAAAAAAAAAATCCATCAGGTGACATTACTACAGTTTGCAAGACAAAGGGGTTAATTTCTCCCTGTAACTTGCCAAAAACCAATATATAATATACTTCTGTTCCATTCCGTGGAAATGACGCCATTGCTTGTCACGGTTATTTTGTACCGGAGACTAGTGGAGCTGGTGACACGATATCGCTTCCAAGTAAATAAGCATACATTTCACCACTAAAAATTTCACATCTACCGGATCTGCCGGATGTGCCCTGATTATGGACACTGCAACGCTGTCCGAAACGTTGGCTAAAGAAGGAAGTAGCGCAACACGGCATAACACCCCAAAAACAAATAACGAAAATGTTTTTTTTTATTTGAAGAAACAGCTTTGCTTACACATCGTATGTTTTCTGCTTTGGAAATCTTTTAACAGGTACCAATGGAAGAACCTATTTGGGATTTGCGTCAGTTGACCACTCGGCATCATTGAAATATTCCGCAAATGCTTCATTTAAATTAAATTCCCGGGTTAAAATTAAGGTCCCGGTAAATTTTCAATTCGTACCTCATTTTGATCACCAGAATCTCGATTGATTTAGGTCAGGAATTGGCTTTTACTGGTGGTTGTGTGCAAGTTAAGCTTATTTGGTCGCATTTGTCATCACCCCCTTCCTAAAAAGAAAGTACTTAGTGCACTGACAAACAACTGAAAGAAAATTTAAAGATTGGACACCCATAACCATACCGTACCAAAATTGGAACACTTCCCCCCTCTCCCAATATCAAATGAATATATTTTTAAACATTTTTATGGAACTCAGTGATTTTGTAATGATGAAATCAAAAACAAATACAAAAAAAAAACATAAAATACAATTCTGGGCTACATGAGTTTAATGAAACAAGATAACAACGGCAATTGACGGCCGACATAGTCCAGCGGTAAGGCTCTTGACTAGCACTCCGAAGGTCGCGGGATCGAATCCCGGCGTGGCAAATAAATTTTATTTGATTAATTTGTGTTATTTCACAATTTATTCATTTAAAATAATATATAGTATATTTGCGGCACGTTCCAGAGTGGAAGATACTCTCAGTATCGCCCTGGTGTAAGACCACCATTCAGAATTGAAACGTTGCTTGAAATGGCTTTAGCCGTGTTTGGTGACCAGACCTGAATAGCCAGGTACTTCCTCTTCCTTTTCTCTATATCCTTCCCCTCCCCACTACCTTCAGCCTCACAACATTCCCCAATTGGGGATGCCATAGTCCCACTGGCTCCAGACGGGAGCAGTTGGGACTCTAGTGCGGTATTCATGTAAAAAAAAAATAATAAAACCGAACGATAAGTAGATAATAATTAATGCAAGTATTTAAAAGCTTTACCAAATAATTATTCAACAAGAATCTATATTTAGGTAGCTCTAGTTATACACGGTGAGAAACTAGTAAATCTACATCACATTCGGAGTCGATTTGTGATATAACTTTTTTGATTTGAGCTTTCGTTTTCGAGTAAATCGGGTCCGAAGTTGGAATTTTGGAAGGGGGTTGATTTCAGCTGTGTAATATCTTATAAAATGCATCGAAGGGTAAACCGGACTCAAATTTTTTTTTAACCCTATAGTTGCCGAAAAAATGGAAAAAAAATTATATTAAAATCGAAATGCACAGATCGAAAAAAATAAGTTTTTTGGGTTCTCTACGTGATGTAGATTCACCAGTTTCCCGCTTGTACTACGAGTTTCCGGACACGTTGTATAAATTAAATAATATTATATTTAGTTTGGGATGAACATCTGTACCATTAATATTTACCTATTCTGTGATCTGTTTTTTTTTTTTTTTATTTTTTTTTTTTTTTTATTTGTGAATTGGTGAATTATCAACAGGTTCAGCGAGTCTGTACAACACGCCCAGATTCTGAAAGGCTAACTTAACTCTGACTTCGATAATGCCTCCGTACCTGAGCTGGTTGCAAAGATACACTCTATAACTCAATGTATATTTTTCGGAAAATATTACTTCTATCGAAGCAGACTAGATTTTCAAGTTTTTCTTGGAATATATTTTCTTTCGATATCCAAAATATTTAGAAGTTTTTAAATTTTGACGAGAAAATGTTATAATTTGGAGCACGTTAAAAAATTCTAAGAAACCAAACTTCGAAATTTTATTAAAAGTTGTTCAAATTTACATTCTGAAAATTGTAAATTATTCCATACCCTTCAATATATTATTCTAATTTCCGTCAAAATTTCGGCTTAAAATCAAGCTCCGAACGGCTAAACTTTAGCTGCCTTTCAGAATTATATCAATAAATTCATCATCACGTATGAACTAGGCTTCTGTGAACCGATGAAATTTGAAAGTAATTTGAACGTATTTTCAAATCAATTCGTATATCAAGGAATATATTATTTATTTTGCCAGTCGATTAGTTTTATTCGAAATTTAAAAATATTTGTGGTATGAATCAAAGAGATGGGTGAAATTGGAGGGACCCCGGTGAGACTTTAAATAAACTTTTTTTTTCTGAGAATACTGCACTGAGTCTCGGCAGTATTACTGTGGCAACCTCAATTAAAGTAAATTGTTCTCAATTAAGGAGAAGAAGTTCTGGGAATGAAAAAGGTGAGTGGTGGAAAGGAATTTGGGGATAAGTGTGTCCAGAATTGATGGATGTATAAATCCATCCCTGCCACTGAGGTGTAAGGCTATGGGTCGAGAAAGTCCTGCTGGAGAAGTCAACTTTTTTGGTAAATTTTTGAGATCGCTGGCAATGGTTAATACGCACTTTTGAAAAAATCTGTGATTCACCTTAATTACATTAAAAGACAACTATTTGCATTGGGGGAAGTGGAAAATATTTCATTCTAAATTTCGATTACGTAAAATTAAAATTCAAAGTCAAACAAAAACACAGACTTGAGTCCTTTTGCTTCGAGAAATGATTTTTTTTTTCATTAATTGCCGGCAACCCGGGCGTTTATTGAAATAACATTATCATATACAAACAAGTAAGTAACCCGCCTCACTAGACGAGGTCTGTTCTGAGACGGGTACCTACATATGAATGCATACATATACACATACACACACATACACACATACACGCATGCATGCACATAATCATGAAAACATAAGTATATAGAATCTAGATAAAATTATTGGAAATTGTTGATGGTTATAGTGGGATGTACATAATGTCATAAAACCAAAAATATAAAAAGAATTATTGAAAATTGTTATAAGGTTACCATGGAATGTACATGGTATCATAAAACCAAAAATCTTAACAGAATTAATGGAAATTGTTATAAGTTTTTCATGGAATGTATATATTATATAGTTTCATAAAATCAAGAATTTCGTTAAAACTTCAAAAACACATAGTAATGCCAAGATCGATATCTAAACATTGTGACAATTAAGCAAAATAATATAAAAAACGTAGGAGACAATAATCAACTTAACGTGCTTAACCCATTAGCCACAGAATTAATCAGCAAAAAAATTGGCCTTCACCACTGAATTAATTTTGTACCAAAAATTGAAAACCTGCATTGGTGTACTAAATCTAGTGTTACTTTTAAACCATATATTCAAATAAATTATTTTTTCAAATTTATTTACATATTCGATTAAGGTAAAGAAAAAAATTAAAATTAAATTTTTAAAAATATTAAAATATGTGTAAATAAGGATACAAATATAACCTTCTCTTTTTTCGTAAGTTTTTTCCACATTTTTATTCAAAAAGTTACAAAAAAACATAATATTCATAAATCGAACAAAAATAATTTTTGTTTTTTACATACATGTATACTAATGACTAATAAAATAATTTGGTATGATAGTCCTCAAAGCAATCAGGGACGTTCAGGGTCACTACCAAAGCCGAGAACCACTCGCAATTTTGAAGAAATTAAATGGCGCCTGGCAGCATACAAAACTTGGAACACAAATATCAGTGAAAAAACATAAGAAATATTTTAGGCCAATTCTACGAAATGAGTGATTAATTATCTACAGAATGTTCGGCATTTAAAATTTTATTCAAAAATGTCATTGTTGAGCTCGTATTCCGTTTTTTGGCGGACCTACTCTAGCCTGTCAGCGTGCCGGGGTTTGTGGTTAAGTACCTGAGTTGCACACCCGGCAGGCTGCCGGGGTTTGTGGCCAATGGGTTAAAACATAAGCAGCAATGGAAAGAAAAGATCTCCATAAATGTAAGTAACACATATACGAAAATATTTTGTTATGACATATAGTGTATTATGAAAGGATCAATGTTTTTTTTTATTTATTTATTTACGCACTTGCATCCAATTTAAAACAAAGTATCACGAAATTTAGAAAGGAACAATGTAAGGATTCGGATGGTACATAAAAGCAAAGACAAACAGTGAAAATAGAAGAAAAAATAAGTGTCAAGTCACGTCAAGACCTTGCAAAAATTAGGGTGAATTATCATTTGTTTAAAGAACGAAAGAAATCATTTAAGCTAATACCAAAAAAATTAAGGTCTTGACGTGAGTTGACCAGTCTACACATTCTGGACAGTGGTGAGTTATAACCATAGTTAGTAGAGTGCTGATTGAGGAAATGCAGGTCTTTATTTCTGAGTCTACGATAAGGTATATTAAATGTGATGAGTTGTAGTAATCTAGACGAGTCGATTAAGAGGGCATTACCAGAGAAAACCGGAAATACGTCATTTTCAAAAAAGATTTTAGACGTATTGACTCTATTCCACAAAAAATTATAAATGGATTTCGAAAGATTGTTCTTTTATCTAACATTCGTATGTAATAAACTTTGAGAAATTTTTAAAATTTTTAGTTTAATAAGGTTATTCCATAGGTCGTTGGCAGATTTGTTAAATTTTCAAAAAAGTTTTTGTATTATACCACACCCATTTCAAATAATACAATCATGCAGTAAAATAAATCAATACATTATCCAGCAAACGTATGTTTTAGAATTTTAATTTTAGTTTCAATAAAATCATTAAAAAATATGTACGTACATGTGTTTCTTGACGAAAATTGGTCCATTTGTGTATTTATTTGCGCACTTACAAACTAATATATTTCAGATTTTTTTAACATTCTTATTAAATTCAGACATTATTGAAAAATGATAAATACTTATAATCAAAAAATAACTACAAAAAGTACACTATTTTAATAGTTTTATCGTCACGCCTTTCGGCATTTTTGGATGAAGGTATAAATTAAAGCTAATTTGGATTGAAATAAATTCGACATTGAGTTATAATTTTAAAAAGCTGGTACGGAGAATAATTTATCTTTTTCATTGTAACCGCCCTGCACGATCGGAAGAACAACTTTCCACGAAATGTGGATTTTCGTCCGCTGGCTGGTTAAACGCTCTTAAACAGTTAATAATTTTGAAGAAACAAATGAGATCAGATTTTATTCGACGGTCTTCTAAAGGAGAAAGGTTTAGAGTCTGTTCAATTTCAGCATACGAGTAATTGCCTCGCTCTAATCCTAGCCTCCAAGCAACCCCCTTTAGGAACCGATGTTGAACGGATTCAATATGACGAATATGGACAACATAAAAAGGAGACCATATAACACAAGCAGGAGCAGTAAAGAGTTCTTAGGGTATTTATGTTTTTGAAGTCAGAAGTGGTTCTAGTGATTTTTTTATTTTTTTTATTTATTATTTAAACGCCCGTACATAGGGCTATTACATACATAATACAAGTGTATCGAACATTTACAAACATTATATATATAGAATAACGTACAGTACATACATACGATGCATATTAGTACAACAAATATTTATCATTTTACAAACATATCAGTTATATATATACATAAATAACTAGTAGTTATTTTTGCTTTGATGCAAGACGGTGAGGTTTTGAAAATATCGAAAAGGTCTGTATACGTATTGGCAGTTCGGTGAAAACGCACTAGCGGTGAATGATAGGAATAGTTAGTGCTATGATTGTCACTGTGGAAAAGGTGGTGGAGTCGATGAAACCAAGTAGTTTGATATGTTATATTTGTTTATGTTTGAAAATTGTTTACTTCCATTGAAAGCGTAGTAATATTAGAGGCTGAAGGATGCAAATAAATTGATGCAAGTCCATGTACACCTTTCTGCTTCTAAGATAGTTGTTGCATCAATGGTAGTTGGTAGTTGTATCCATATACCTGTATCTTTCTGCCACTGATAAATATGATAATTTACTTAAAGTCTGCATCAAAAACTCATTTCTTCAAATTTTGAACTTGCATTCGTATGCTTCTCGGGCACGGTTATACTAGCTAACAAATTAAATATTCCCCAATATTTCACATTTCATTTGCGAAACTTTCGGTAAATTTGGCTTTAGATACAATATTCAGTTTGCTATCGCATAGCCCCAGTAATCGCAGTTATTCGGCGGAACGTGACGGGAATTAATCTGACGTGTTGAATTATCACCTAAAGGTGTTGAATACTGTGGAACGTTCATTCACTTCAGGGGGTTAAATTATCATGTAAAATCAACGACGTAAAGCTATAGCATTAGTTCTTGTATGTGAATTGATTTATTGCTCATCATTTTTATCGTTGACTTCACGGCAAATGACTTTGGCGAAGATTAATGCTAAATCACTACTTTCGATTAATCCGGTTTTCATTAAACCCCATTCAAACATAGCTATAAACTATAAAAAATCGTAGCACGCCAAATATTGCTCGCCATACAATCTCTTCAGACCCTTCACACCTTAGCGGTTTGTACGCAGATTAACCATGGACAATGCACATATTGCACATCTTACGACGTAACCGCTCCTGAGGCGATATACGAACAGATAAGCGCCCCCCTCTCCGATGAAAAGAGGAGAGGAGGTCATTTTAAATTACGGAGCTGCCTAGACCGGTGGATGACAGATGTCAAGTTGACAGATTAGGTACAAAAAATGTGCATTCCGTGGCCGCTCACTAATTCATCTGACCCCCTCTCCTACCATAGGAAGAAATATTTGATAGCGTCGTGTGAACGGTACAAAACATAAGCGCTCGCGGTTCAACAGATATCCGCTCGCGGATTATAGCCGTCTTTGAACACCGATTTACAAGTACAAAAAAATATGATTCGGATAAATTGAAGTTTTTCCTACCGTTTCCATTGAGTGGTGGTGAATTATTTTGTAAAAAATATAAGACCAAACAAATAAAAAATGTGTTTTTTTTCTTTAGAATGCGTGAACGCATATGAAAATATAATTTTATGTGTAAAATGGTCTGACAGAATCCATCGACTAATTTTTTTTCCTTCTTATAAAATTACTATCGTGACCACTAGACGATATTTAAGATCTACGTCATTATGACATTAGAAAATGCTACTGATAAGACGGCTGTCTGACGTTGGCCGGTGTGACGTCAACAACGCCATACTCGTAAATTTAAATCAAATAGGTATGCCATTTTGGCGGAAAATTTTTAATCGTTATAGAAAATTTATAGGTTAGCATAAACATAAAATAAAAATGCCGTCACTATCGTATGTTTTCATATTTTTTTCGACAGCAACAATAATAGCTATTGTAGTTGCAAAGGCCCATTCGCTCTGAGAAGTTTGGAATTCATACAAAAATAAATATAAGCTATAAAAAGCTGTACGTTTTATTTTTATTTTTGATTACTGATAAAATAATTCATTGTTTGTTAGATTATATTTCAATTTCAATTAAAAATCGCCATGCTCCTAAAATAATGTTTTTTTTACATTATCTCCATGAGGGAGGCCCTGTGAAAAAATACCCTCATTCTTATGTCATCTTTGGGGATGCTGTGTGGAGGATATTTTTAAGGAAAGGAAGGAGACCAAGTACTGGAAAGGAAAAGTTTGAAGAGTGGGTAGGAATCGAGGGTCAATGTGTACAGCAGTGATGGACGTATGAATCCATCCCTACCTCTACGGCGCAACGCGATGTGTCGAGAGAGTCCGGCTAGAAGTCTAGGTTATGTCCCTCTCAACCAGTCTCTCACAACGCGAGCGTGAGCAAACATATTCGCCGTGAAGACCTAGATAATCCTTACCCCATGAACCCAAAGACCACTGTTAAGTAACCAAAAACAGCGAACCACTTGCGATGACCTACCACAGGGATGTTAACGTTCCAATAAATGGTTTCCGGGGCGGCGGTACCCATACCCGCCTCCCAACTTGAAATATTTGTGACATAATATCCAATCTTTCACAATGAGCATGACATGAAGTCCGGCGTTGTCCAGCGGTAAGGCTCTTGACTCGCAATCCGAAAGTCGTGTGATCGAATCCCGGCGGGGCAAATAAATTTATGTTATTTCGCAATTTATTAATTTAAAATAATATGTGGTATATTTGCGGCACGTTGCTGAATGGAAGATACTCTTAGTATCGCCCTGGTGTAAGACCACCATTCAGAATTGAAACGTTGCTTAAATGGTGACCAGATCTGAATAGCCACGTACTTCCTCACCTTCCTCTTCCCTGTCTCTTCCCCTTCCATTCCTTCAGCCTCACAACATACCCCAATTGGGGATGCCATAATCTCACTGGCTTCAGACGGGAGCAGTTGGGACTCTTGTGCAATATTCATGTAAAAAAATGAAATAATAAATATAAAAATGACCTACTCCTTATTAAATATTCCCTGACGATGAAAAAATAAACCTGCGGCGAAGGAATTTTGGGTCCAGCATACCGGCTTAGTCCCTCATTCATTCATCCCGCGACAAGTCTGTGTACATATGAGTATTGGCAAATTCTTATCCGCACATACTCCGGACGTCAATGGCTTATTCAGAAAAAAAATATTCGGGGATCGTCAAAAGAGGTCCCTAAATTCCAAGAAAGTCGAAATGACTAGAATTTCTGTTCACGAAATATTTCTGCCTCTCACCCGATTTGCTAGGAGGGGAAAAACTAGTATTCTCAGAATCAGAGAGTGAGTCTTAGCTCTATAAGTTTTCCTGGAAAATTGATTTCGAAATGGAAATTTCGAATTTTTCGTTTCACGGTTCATCACATGATTATTTATGTATAACAAATTTACAAAATGTTTCGCCACCCACCAAAATAGGTTCATGCCTATAGTTGTGAAAAATTTTACATAAAAATTTAAAAAATGTAGCAAGTGTTATTTTTATAATGTAGTAGTGAGTTTCCGACACGAGTTGCAATGTTACTTAAATAAAGATATTGTTTATCCCTGCGTGTCCCCTTTTTCACTATCCCCGCCTTCCCCCCTCTCTCGAACCCCCCCATCCTTCGTTCCCCTCCGCCCCTCTCGGTCTACCCTCCCTCCCTGCCACTAAACTACTTGAAATATACTCATTCTTCAAACTATTCGCCCGCCACCTTTTTGCAATTTTTGTAAACAATTTTCATAACATTAGGGTACACCATTATATAACCTTCGCGGGCAGCCCCACAGTAACTCACCAAAGTGTCATCGCAAAGGGATGAATAGTATTGGAAATAATTTCATAACGCCAGAGCTCATTATTACCATCGCGGGCATGAGCACATCAAATCCCAAAAGTTTCATCACAATCGAGTTCCCGGCATGCGTTGCATTGCTACTTAATAAACAAATTGTTTCTCCCTGCGTGTCCTTTCCCATTCATCCTGTTCCCCTTCCGTCACTCCTTCGTCTCCCGCGTCCCCTTCCCCTCGCGTTACCACTCCGCCTTCCCTCTCCCCACTTCTCTCTCCCACTTCCTCCATCCCGCAAATCCCCTTCCCGCGTTATCTTCCCCCCTCCCGAGTTCCATCCATTCAGTTTTCAAACAGCTCACGTGCCACCTATTGCAATTTTTTAATACAAATTTCGTATTTTCAGTGCTCTCTAGTTTATATAGAAACCATTGTGGGCATGCGCATAACTATTCACTAAAGTTTCACCGCAATCGGATGAATGGTGTAGGAATTAGTTTGATGAATAGATGGATGAATGAAGCAACACACAAAGAACAAACATACATACCAAGCAAACATACATTACATTTATATATGTATAGAAGATTTGAATGCATGTTGGAAAACTATTCCACAACTCCTTTCCATTATTTTTTTTATTTTTCATTACTTTCTATGGCAAAGTTTGTACATGACGTATAAAGCATGCCATAAGTGTGAATTCAAAGTTTTTATAGTCCTTCTCACTACGCTTTCCTGTTATGAGGCGGCCTGTGGTTTTAATGTTTTCGTTTTTAATTTCTAGTTGTCCAAAATACATTTAAATAAGCACCACAAAATCAAAAAAAAATTAAATTATCTTCATTTTGAATAAACAAAACAAAATACGAAAAACATTATGTTTGCAAGTCGGTTATAATGATTATAACTCAGTTCTCTCAGCCATGTTTTTACTTTAGTATATATTCAATTCTGTTATTATTGGACGTATGCTTGTCAGATGTAAGATAAATTATCTCCTATTAATGTACAACCAACAAATCGTTGCTAAATTCCTTTTTAACATCCATCAATGATTTTAAAGCCTTCATAATTTTCCAGCTGAAAGACCCAGAACTACTCTGGTTTTACTCTGTTTTATGGGATGGGAAATAAAAATGATGTAGTTTATATAATTCACACATAAATAGTGACCTTTCTTTTTTTGTTTTATAGGTCGTGTGTAAAATTTCTTTAAATTCAAAATAAAACTGTAGACTTTTATAAAAAACAAAGCCATACTGGGACGCACTATAAACGATAATTTACTCGTAGGCAAATTGCCACTTAGTTATTTTATACCGGACTTGTTTTACCTTGAAATAGGCATCTTCAGACTTCAGACTAGCAAAATTGTAGTAGCATAACGTTTATTCACGTATGAAAAATGCACCTGATATAAATGGTTTAAATTTAAAGAAACACTGACACATTTCGGTTAGGTACAGAGGCGGCTCTAGGGGTCCAGAAGTGGAAAGTCATTAAAAAAAAGGTAATTATGATACAATATCAAAATAAATATGATAATATTCATTTGTAGGAACCTCACCAGTTTGAGAGTCAAATTCATCCACATACGTTAAATTACATTTAATTTAGTAAATTATTTCATGCGACAAGCATAAAATATGCAAAATCAACCTACGTTTATGAAACCATCTCTTTCGGACGTTCAATATTCAGCATGCTCTCTCTCCCTCACGGCACTGACCCAAACTGTCTTTAGAATCTGAAAACTTTTTACTAAGCGACATAGTGCCATCTCGTTTATTGTGAGACAGAAGACATGATATCGAGGCATTTCATAATTTGACCCAGCCAATCATAGTGCGTAAGAAAGAAATCTTCCATTTAAGACGTTAGATGTCACTGCTTGCGGCGGACCGCTATCTCGCGGTGCATTTCAAATACATTAGAATAATACCAGTTGTTTCGATATTATGTTTTACAGTCATCTTATAATTTTGGTAGGTTTTTGACCAATTGACCTTAGGGAAGGACCGCCACTGGTTAGGTATTTCTTTAATTATACGAAAATGCCAACCGTTTTAAATACAGCCGCGTCCTCGGGAGTACAAATAAATAATAATGAATTATTTTAATACTCATAACACATATTCAGCATAAACTTAATTGATATGATAAAGGTAGGTGGAAGTAAGACTGAAGCAATAAGTGAAAATAAGAGGGAAGGTAATAGGGATTCACAGGACTTTATAGGAAGTTAATCAATCATGGGGCTTTAGTATTTACTTGATGTTTATCCGATAGAGACATAATTAATCACAACTGATAATAACGAATCACAATAAAATCACTTCTCTGTTTGTCTAAATATATTGACATAAGCAATGTGACGGTGTATCATTTGAAGTTAACATAATTAAAAAAAAATGTTATTTTAAAATGTGTTCCTCATCAAAATGACGGACAAATATTATTGTAACGTAAATGGTTGTTTATCAGTTGTGTAATATTTAAAAAGAGTTTATTTGTAAGGGGGGTAATAATTTGTCATATAGGTAATCTTCGCAAGAGATCTCAAGTAAAGTGGGTGGTTGGTTCCAGTGTTCTAGAAGGGTTTCAAATCAATTACTCTTAAATCAAAGATTGGCTACCTTTTGTTCATAAATATATTTTTGAATAAGGACATATTAATAGTAAATACTATATTGCTAAGTATGATTCGCATCATGAATATGAGCAAATAATAAGATGCAACAACTAGCGGTGTGGCTAACTAACTAACTAACTAACTATCACGCCGTTTCTCCGCAGGGATGGGCAGAGAGGACAGACCGCCAAACCACTCGATCTTGGCACACACTCCTTTCCTCATTCACATTCATACATCGTCTCATACATGCTCTTATATTATTCTGACTCTTGACATGGCCCGAGACACTTGGTCGTGCCATGTCTTCCTCGGGCGTCCCCAACTTCAACTGCCATTCACATTATACCATACACATACGCGTCATATCTTCTCCTTACCTCCTTCCACTCCTTTCCTCGTTCATTCGCTTCACATGCCCAAACCATCTGAGCTTCCCTTACTCATTACGCTTACATCAGCCTTGCATTCTTTGCGGATCTCCACCTTTCTCACACTAGCGTACGTGGTTTTACTAAACATACACCTCAGGGATCTCATTTCTGCAGCATACACTCGACTTTCATCCTTTCTCTTCCAGTTCCATGCCTCACTGCCATACCAAGGAAGGTACCAGCACTCAATTGTGGACGACTAGCTTCGCTTTTTTTGTCATTGTTGGCGCCAATGGCGTTCAGTCCTTCATTAATGGAGTTACCTGAATTTACCTTTCTTTCAATGTCTCTATCAGCCTTTCCATCTCTCGTAAATACACTTCACAAATGCACAAACTCATCCACCTACTCCAAGTATTCATCATTCACAACTATATTGCACATTGTTTTCGTACTCTCACTTTCACATATCATGAATTTAGACTTACTTTAGCGTTGTGGCTATTTGTTAATTATAATAAGTATGGTATGAATATAACTAATGATCATTTGTAATCTATGCTAAACCAAACCATGAATATGTTACAAAAACAAACGGAACTAAAATTCCACTGGTCGGCCAACCCCTGGGAAATTCTCAGCAACATCACGTAGTGATATCAGTAAGCTAAATCTGGCTTATTATTCAGAATATTAAATTAAAGTTTTGGCTTAAGAAAATAATTATTTCAAATAGGAATCATTATTTTCGTGACAAAGTATATGAGTGTAAATCTTTGCCACGACGGCGGTTAATTTTAATTTTATTTTATTATTTCTGTTATTGAAAACATTCCACCCCTACCACAAAACCTATCAACCCAACCACTGGAAGTTTGCAAAGAAATGCTGCCACGGGATTGTCGTGAAATTATACACATAGATTTATGGCGGTCCACATCAAGTGCAGGAGATGGTTGGAGCGAATAATTCAGGCAATAAATAACACCAAACACGCGAATAATCCATAGCTTTTTGAGTGAATTCGACCAATTTTAGAGGCTGCGGTAGTTGTGTATTAGTAGAGCAAGACCGGAATATCTAATTTGTTTGAGCGTAAAGATTTATTGGGAGTAAAAGTTGCTGTTCAAAAATGGAAAGAAATCTCCAGATTTTTCTATTTTTATTCATTTATTTGCAAAAACAGCATTAGACCAATACATTTTAAACGCGGTTAGAAAAAATACATAATAAATACATTTAAAGTAAAACATAAGTGCTATTACACACTTTAAATCATTGTACGAAATGTGGAAAACATCTACATTTCCTGCGAGGCAGTTAACTAATCCAGAGAGACTTCCCAGGGGCATCACCATTGGTAAGTTAGTTTTGCATCTGGGAAGAATCAAAAGTCTGTGTTGGTCACCTCACGTGAAATTATCCGGGATATAGAATCCTATTTCAGCCAGAATATCTGGTACCGATATCAAACCATTTAGAAGCTTATAAGCCATCAGCAGTAATGCGGCATCTCTTCTGGAACTAAGGCTGCAGATACCCAGCATTCCCGAGATAAATGCTGTTGGAAACAGCCATGGGTAAAAACCTAACTCTCTCATATAGAGGTATCGTAGAAATTTCTTTTGTATTTTCTCAACCATTAGTACATAGACGGTGTCCTCTGGCCCCCATATCTGAGATCCACTCTCGAGAATGCTACGCACCAAGCTAAATTAAAGCAGCCTTATGATTGTAAGGTTGGTCAATTCCTTTGAATCGTGTATGACAAAACCCAACATCTTTGTGGCTGATTTACAATTTTTTTAATGTGAGCATGAAATGTTAAGCGAGCGTCATACACAATTCCTAAGTCCTTGCATGTCACCATGTGTTTCAATTTCTACACACATGATCGGTATTTTTTTTTACATTAACTATTATATTGAACACACTGGAGGCCCTGAGGAAAATAATTCCCCTAAGGACCTATTTCGTCTTTGGGGAAGCTGTGTGGAGGATCTTTTTTATGGAAAGGAAGGAGGGCAAGTTCTGGTCAGTGTGTCCAGGAATGCCGGACGTATGAACCTCTCCCTACCACTGCGGTGCAAGACAATATTCCAGGAGCTGAGATCTCCCTCAACCAGTCTCTCCCGATCCAATCTGCCATGCAATAGGAGGGCAAACAAATCCGCTGCCAAGATCCTGACAAACCTAACCCCATGAACCCGGGCACCTCTACCAAGTCACCAAACGTAGCGAACCACTTGGGGTGAAAACATTATTTGACCTATAAAAAAAATAGGAAGTTAGAAACAAGTTTGCGTGTTGCAAACAAACTGCAATCAACTAAACATAATATTTCACATTTTGTGCATATTAAGTTAGTTCTCTTGTCCTTTTTTGAAGGAAAAGGAGTTACAATAAAGGTTTAAAATACAGGCATAAAATAAAGGTATACAATAAAGGTATACAATAAAGGTATACATAAAGGTATACCATAGAGGAATACAATAAAGGTATACAATAAAGGTATACAGTATAAACACGGGCCAAATCTGACCCAAGAGAGAACCTAACTCCGAAAATAACCATTGACACTGGACGCACGTGCACTTACTTATATTGCAGTATTTAATCATTATGTGCGACTGAGGAGTACTACTGGGCACGGAATATGTGAATATCGAATGACTATTTTTAATTATAATTTCTGGGCCTATTTTGACCCATATACCAGCTAAGTGATAATATATCTTTTAATACACTATAGTGTGTCAAGAATCACAGAGAATAATTTTAATGCATGTGGGAAAACCTACATGACATGTTTGGCACTCGCTAGGCTTTGAACCAACATCCTCTAGGTCCAGAGTAAAGCGCTTACCGCTTTGGCACGGATTTGTCCTAAAATAAAATTAAATAAGAAGTATGCACTGATTTAGTATTGTAAAGAAATGATTTATGTGGATTAGTTACTCCACTTACGCGAAGGTCTTCCGTAGTTACTTTGAAAGCTCTTTTTACCCCTCAAAAATTAGGCGTTTTTTTTAATTTTTTTTTTATTTATTTGGGATACCAACAGTTTACATCATTAACAGAGCAAATAGTAATTGAGTCACAATAATTGAACCATTTACAGGTTTCCACATAGGTATTGTATACAATTGTAGTGATTCCAGAGATATTTACTAATGAAAAGTTACATTTTAAGAGCCGAGTTATTTAGGTAGGAATAGGGAGGGGACAGAAGGTCAAAATACTATATTTCTGTTTTGCAATAAAATCCAAATAAATGGAAAAAAATGTGGAGTTTTCTCTTTCTTACAATGTGAAGATCGTATTTCTAATCATAAATAGTAAGGGAGATACATCGATTTACATTAGACGTTTATGAGCTGGGACAAATTTGGTTGCTTGTGATTAAACGGGTTAAAATTGAATGGCGTCTTTTATTCCTTCATATTTACAGATTTCTATATCATACAGTATAAAATCTTAAGTACGTAATGTTCTCTGGACTCCTTATTTTGTGAATACCCTAAGTAGCGAGCGTCCTATGCAAATAATTGAAAGCTTCTTCCAGTAGAGTTAGCATTTTGTTCTCAGAAGAGGGATGTATTTGAAAAGCAAAATAAACTGGATAAGTCATATTTTCTAAAGAAAGATTTCATTGTTCTCTCGGCGCCTTTAGCAACCATCTTCAATAGTAAGAAAACAATTTAAACGCTTTTAAAATACCTACCTGCTGCTATATAATATTCAATAAAGAAATTGGGTTACGGTCGAATTAGCTCGACGGTTAGAGCAGAGTCCTTGCAAGGCTAAGGGCCTGTATGTAGGGTCTTTTCAGGAGAGGATTTATTTATTTATTTGTAAGAAACAAACAGCTTTTACATAATAATATACAGTGATAAACATGCAAGTGAACTGAAGTCAAGCCACAGAAGTTTCTTGTGCTAAAGTACATCGGAAATGAAGTTTTAATGTCTTAAAATTAATTTTGGGTTATTGGAAGGGGGGAGAAAGAGGAATATAGGAAAAGGATAGGAGATGCTCCCGATTCATTCTATACTCTCATATTAATAAAATCGGTCGTACGCGTTCCTTCATATCGATATTTCTTTAGGTATTTCTTTAGGTATATAGAAAATAGGATGGAGTGAACATGTCGTGAAGGGACCCATGTTACGTGTTAATTCATATCGATATTTCTTTAGGTATATAGGATGGAGTGAACATGTCGTGAAGAGACTTATGTTGTAGGTGGGAGGAAATAAAGAGGCCGGCAAATCGTTCCACAGCCGAGCTGTGAAACTCAAGAACTAGTCGAAGCAAGCGATCCGTACTGATGTGACAAATGTCAACCATGTACATATACTTAGGGCGCGTTTGACGTTTTTCTCGACTAAGTGCCGAAGGAATTGTTGACGCTATTTCCCCGAAGCATCTTCCATTGTAATACCGGTAGACAGCTTCCCCACCTGTAGCCTGTGCTCTAACGATTACGATCCACTTGTCAAAAAGAGTTATTCTACCAAACGTAACGTTAAGGGTTTTTTTAGGTATTTTGGAACTCCAGACCAGAGGTGGCTGCTAAATTAACAGTGGGGCGCACTTTTAATTTGCAGGTTATATATAAAGTATCCTGCTTATCATGCCCCTTCCGTGTACTCAATAAATTTAAGTTGCAAATGAATTAAACAATTCAAAATATTCATAAGATATTATACAGGGTGTAACAGGACGTACCCGAGGGATTTTAACCATCGGTTCCTGACATTATTTGGAGTTAAAAATATAAATGAAATTTTGGTCTCCGGTGATCTTTTTGACGTTTTTTTTATTTTTTTTTCTACAAAAACTTTAAAAAACGGTAGGCGTTGGACAGTTGGAGGTGGGGTGAGGGGTTGGTCAGTTACTCGGCTGAGTGACCAATGACAATAAATGGATGAAAATAAAAAAATGTTTGAATTTGAAGAAAAAAAATTAACAAAAAAAAAATATGTCATCAAAAAAATCAACGGAGACAAAAATTTCATTTACATTTTTTACTCCAAATACGCTCAGAAATCACTGGTTAAAATTCCTCGGGTACGTTCTGTTACACCCTGTATAATTTAAAACCGTACACAATATTATGGATACTCGTAGATAGATATACGATTTACGTTTTCACTAAAATAACTACGGCAGTGTCCGGTTCCGCATAGTGCCTATTTACATTGTTTTTTGTATTAGGTACCGTAATAAAAACCATATTTAAGATCTTACGGAAACTTCTTTTTAAATGGGAAGTAATTGGAGAAGAAAGAAAAATCGTTTGCGGTGGAAATTGCTGTCGTAATAAAAATAAAAGTTCTCCTACAAATACACCAATTCAATTATAAAAATAAATCCAGCCTGAAAAGCGACTCAATAAATATGTGAAAGGTTCCGTTTCTTTTCTAGTAGATACTAAAGAAGCAACTTTTACGCAAGTATTTTTTCTTCCGGTAGATTTCGATTATCAATTTATGAAAAGGAAGTTTTTTCTAGCAGAATATAAAAAATACACGCAATTTAAAAAAACATAAATAATAATTTGAAAATGAAAATAAGTAGAGTAAAAAAAACTACACAGCTGACACATGATAATAATGTTACGTAAATGTTATTTATGTATTCCGTAAAAAATAAATAAAATTCCTAACCTCTGAATACCCCTTTAAATAGAGCCTTCGATCTAGATTTGAATGGAAACCAATGTCGCCACTTTAGTAACATTTGATTATAAAAATAGCTTTCATACGTAAACATGCCATTCGAAAAACAGACATACCAAAAAAAGGCATTATAACGGGTGTTTTTTAGAGGTATACAATTTCAAAATGAAAAAAAAACATTAAAATAATGTTAATGTCTATGATATTGGTTTTATTTAATAGATAATTTTATGCCATTTTGTTCAAATATGATTTTAGGCATATGAGCGCCACGGCTAGCTCGAATGAAGCGCTATCGTGAAGTCCAATTTTCGACAACTTTATCGAGCAAATGGGGCCATATATCGGCAATAACACGGTGAATGTTGACTTCCTAATGGTCCAACGTCTCTGGTTTATCAGCATAGTCTAGTAACTTCACATCACATGCCTCCGAAGAAAGTTATCTTATGGTGTGAGATCACATGATCGTGGAGGCCAGCTCACAGTTCCATTACGTGAAATTATGCGCTCACCAAATGTTTCCCGCAAGAAATAGATGGTGGCATCCGCCGTGTGGCATGTTGTGCCATCTTGTTGAAACCATAGCTCTGTCAAATCAATGCCATTCAACTGAGGTACGAAGAAGTCTATCATGGTTATCTATCATGGTTCTGTAGCGCGCTCCATTGACTGTAACATTCTGGCCATATCTGGATTTTCAAAATAAATTTGCCCAATTTGCAAGCGCTGTTCTGACATCAGTCTATTCATGGTGAAACGGCAAAACGTATTGACTACAAATCAACTGTCAATTGTCAAATTGACAGTCTGTAGAAACAATGTTTCCAGTATAAAAACCAAACCTCTAAAAAAAACAAGTTGTCGAAAATTATACTTCACGATTGCGCTTCATTCGCGTGGCGCTCATATGTCCGAAATCATATTTAAACAATAATGTCATAAAATTACCTATTAAATAAAGCCAATGATATCATAGACATTGACATTATTTTAATGTGTTTTTTTTCATTTTAAATTTGTATACCTCTAAAAAAACACCCTTTATTTAAAAATAATGTTCGTGTTCTACAGACCACACAAAAACTAAAAATAAAATGATATTAAGCATCATCGTAAATTTGCCAATTTCGCCCTGGCAATACCCACAGTTGAAAGGTTATAAAAATGTAAAACGTAGAACCAACAGTTTCCTTTCGTATGTATCCATAATCAACTGATAATAATTAAAATTATCGGAAAGAAGCATTATATGCGATTTAACGCAAGGTTCGTAGAAAATACGTTTAACAAGGTTAGGTCATACAAGCCTTTTTCGAAAAAAAAACTCGTCGAACCGCTTTCGAAATTTCGATCGCATTGACATAGCTTGAAGTAAAACATTGCCACCTATATTGCAGTTAATTCAAATCTAGCCAATCGCCCTCGTTGAGCCAACCTTGATAAACGCATTTTCCACGAACCTTGAATATAACGTATCTGTTTAAAATTATTAATTCGATGTTGAATACCCCTAAGTTGCTAAGAAAGTTACATGACAGTACCTACCTTATTATTATAATAATTCTTCTTCAACGTAGCAATTAACTTTACTATACCTACTCCAATGTTGTAGAAATATTTAGTTCAACAATATCAATGTACATAAAAATTTCGTTTCACGATGTTTGTGGTCGCGCTCGTCCGAAACGGCTTGACCGATTTTTTTGATTTTTTTATGTATATTTGGTAGGTATGAGAATAGGTTGTAAAGTATATTTCATACAGCTAGGTGATTGGGGTGTCCCTATCCAGATTTTTTTTTTTTTTAATAATTTTTTTTTTATTTGGCACCAAAAAATTCCTATGACCCCAAATTTTCACCCTCCTACCCCCACCCTTCCATTTTTTTATCGCGATTTTAGTATTTTTGTATGAACAAATTCAACCGTCGCGTCGTCGCGTTGTTCGTATTTCAAACAGAACGAAATTATTTATGATATTTTTTTTTTTTTTTTTTTATCATTTCATAAATGATTAAATGTTATATTTTTGGCCATTTTTGACTACCATACTAGGCTATTGACCGTGTTGTGGTAGTCATACATGTAATATAATTTTATATAAACAGATAATAAAATATAAGAGAGAAAAGAAAAAAATAACATATTTAGGGATAAATAAAACTAAAAACAGATAAAAATATAAGAATTGCAAGTTATCTAAGAAATAAAGAAAATTTAAGAAGATGGAAATAAACATTGGTGAGCATTATTCTTCTTGAAATAAAAATAGAAATAAAATTTAGTAAGTAATCTTCTGCACGAGAGTACATGTTTGTAGTCATTTTTGATATTCGTTCTATGAAAACCGATAAGGGAGCACCAAAGATATTGAAGTATTGAATATCTTTGGTCAGAATTAGCATGTATTGTTTGGTCTTCGATATTAATTTTAACAATAGGTGTGTCAGTTTTATTAATATTGGCTATATCTTTTATTGATTTTTTTTTGTAATA
Organism: Limnephilus marmoratus; assembly: GCA_917880885.1. NCBI lineage: Eukaryota > Metazoa > Arthropoda > Insecta > Trichoptera > Limnephilidae > Limnephilus > Limnephilus marmoratus. The sequence goes on along the minus strand of OU862921.1, from coordinate 16,194,803 downwards.
ATCCCTTTTAACATTGTCAATTATTTTTTTACAGTTGTTTCTATAACGTTTGTAGAATATGAGAGATGCATAGTCACTGGGGTTTTTCCTATAGAAGTTGTGAATCTTACCACGCTTTCTGATACATTGGATAATACCAGTAGTGATCCATGGTTTAAGTTTTGTGTCCGTTCGTTTTTTTTTACTTATTGAATGACAGATGGCGCTACGTCCGCCTCATATCTACACAAAAATATTGAACACTAATTTGCTCTTCGAAATGAATATTCATTATCTTTATTTCATATTCCTACTTTAGGATAAAAAATAAATGACTTTTTCACTTTAAATTTATCTTTTAAGAGATCAAACAGTGAATATGTCTATTACTTTAATGAAATATATTTCATTGAGAAAATGAACGGTTGATGTTTTTTTTTTAATCGGCGGTCGTCGTATACAGCGCTCCATTCCTCTTTCTGGCATAGATCCCATCTCCACACACTTACAATACATTCGTTATTTTTTATTTAACAACTAAAGTATTCACTAGAAATAATTCCCGGGTCAGCAAGTAAAATATAAAAATTATTTAAATTTTCGGCTTTTGTTATGTTTGTAAAAGCCCTACGGCGTGAAATAAATAAATAATGATAATATCGGTTTCACAAGACGAAAAATGTTTCCTACATTTTCTTTCCGAAAAATTGTGATTAACCCCATCAAATAAAATCACACTGCTATCATGTTCGTATGTTCACGCGAGAGCACCACATAATGATATTTCGTGATAATGGGATTTTTCCTTCCAAAAATAACATTTACTCCGAGGGAGGCGATAAATGGCTTCATTAGGGTGTATCTAGGAACCTATGGGGCAGTCAAAATAATGAGGCTTTACTTCTAGGTATCTTGAATCTAAAGCAAAAAATAACAATATACCGAAAATTTATCGAAGCGAGTCCTGGTTCGGAAATTTGATTGGCGTTTTTTCTAATGAATGGTGGGCCGGGTCGGGAAAGACTGGTTGAGGGAAGCCCTTGGACCTCTCTAGCCGGGCACTCTCGTCCCATCATCTTTCACATCAATGGGCGAGATGGATTTATACGTCCGTCACTCCTTAACACATTGATTTCCCCAGTTTCCTACCCAACTCTCATATCTTTTCCCTTCCAAGAACTTCCTCTCTTTTCTTTCCATTAAAAGATTCTCCGCACAGCATCCCCAAAGATGACATAGGCCCTGAGGTTTTTTTCCTTCCAGACCTCTTGAGTGGATCAAAGATAAATTTTTAAAATTTCGAACATTTTCACCAATTTTATCTTAAAGCGTAAAACCTCAAATTGTAATATTTAATGAACAAAGAAAATAAATCAGCAAAGGATAATGTGACCATATATTTTTCTGTTTCAGATTTTCGCTTGAGTGTAGCTTATATTGTCTTCATTAATTAAAAATCTATTAAATCGTTTGGACATCATCGTGCCATACTGTGTTTTGTCGATAGTAAGAAAATAGCAGATTCATAAAATTACAAAAGAAGTTTGGTTCTGTTAGGTTATGTTAGGTTTGGTTAGATTAAATGTAATATTAATATGACATCATTCATATTCAAACCTACGTACGTAATTCATTGTTTACGTACGTAGATATGAATGAAGGAAGAAAGTAGTGTCAGGAGAATATATGACGAAAATGTTAATGATAAAAGTCGGGGACGCCAGAGCAAGACACGGTATGATCAAAATCAGATGCTTGAATCGGGCCGCGTATTTACAAAACCTATACCGATTCAGTCGCAGTAACGACAATTTACATTTTAAATATACCTCTACATTGGTTATTTTTTATCACATTGCAAAAATAAACATTGTTCTAAAATCTAGATAAAATAATCTTTCTGATGTGTATATTAGAAATTAATAATTTTATTTCTAAATATTTTAATTTTAATATTATTCCCATATATTGTAAATACACCTCTATTTTGATATTTTTTTATCACTTTGCAAAAACCAAAATTGTTCTAAAATCTAGATAAAATAATCTTTCCAATGTGTATATTAAAAATTAATAATTTTATTTCTAAATGTTTAAATTTTGATATTGAAAATTTAAAGCGACTGAAACGCGGTAGGGATTGTAAATACGCAATCGGGCCATGTCAAGAGTCAGAATAATAGAAGAGTTTGTATGAGACGACGAATGAATGTGAGTGAGGCAAAGAGTGTGTGCTAATACCGAGATGTTTGGCGGTCTGTCCTCTCTGTCTACCCCTGCCGTGAAAACGGCGTGATAGTTAGTTAGGTAGGTCCTTTTAGAAATTGGCTTTTGCGGCCCTCACAAATAAATTGACCCAAACAAAAATAAGAAAACATTCACGGTAAACGAAATTGCCTCTTCGACCTTTACGCACTTAACAAAGCAATCTCAAGTGGTTTTTCTGACGAGATTAAAGGTACGAAGTCTATTTATCATACAAGTGTGTCCTCCAAAACACCATTTCTTCAATTGTTGTTACTACACACGATGTCCTGTTGTAACTGCGAAAATAATTTATAAGAGTTTTATACCTCGTCTCTTTTTTCTGTATAATGTGTTACCTTTAATTTTAACTAGATGGCCCGGCAAACTTCGTACCGCCTCAGAACCAATAAGTGTGGTGTTAACATATTTGCTGAATTAAATACAGTTTTTTATTAAGTTAAAAATTACACGATGAAGCAGTTGTCGATGCGCGACTGTCTTGTTTTATTTTGGTCAGTATCAGAGATGGCGTTGTGTACGGATTTATAATTTTTGTGATTTTCTTACTTTTCCACTCATCTACATACTTACGGGTATTGCGTTTCATTTTCTTTATAAGTGGGGCGGAGGCGTGGGGTGGACGGGTGCAGTCATTCATTCACCGTTTGTCCCATTTTCGACTGTTGACATTTAGTGTGTAAGAAAGAGGGGCAGAATTATATGTTTAAGAACAAAAGCAAAATTACGTTTTGAATTTTTGGAATTCACTCATTACTCAATATAATACTTATCACAATATTCCAACAGCTCTTTTAAAAGATGAGAATTCGTTCCATTCAAAAAGTACGAGGAAAATAATTTTCTTCATAATTATTTTTTTTGTGATTTTTTGCTATGTTTTAATAGCTATTCTGCTATTCGGGGCGGTGACAAATCTAACAAATCAAAGATCATAAAAATCGGTCCAGCCGTTCTCGATTATAAATGGTGTAACCAACCCGACTTTGTTTTATATATATGATGAAGATTGCTTAAAATTGAGATGACCTTGGGAGCTAAAAATAGAAAAAAAGCTGTTTGCATTTTATGACGCCAGAACTTTTCACTCGAGAATTTTTGCTATTTCTGATTTACCAACATACCTGACATTTTGTCACGTTACATTTTAAAATAAAACTTTTCATGTAATGAATTGGGTTCATTCAATAGAAATTACTAAAGTTTGCCAACTGCAAATTTCTAATAAAATTCTCCATTCGTTTGTTAAAGCATTATGAAACCAAGTTTCCCGCAGCAGTTCCAGGAAAAGCGCAGTTCAAATATTAGCATATATGACTTATTCAAGTGAATGATAAAACTTTTTTATTGTGGGTACTCTTTTGTCCGGAAAAATCAGATCATGGGCAGAAAAAGATTTAAAATTCCAATATAATAGAGAGTTGGCTCTGGTCTGAACTTTATGGCAATTCAAACTAAATCTTCTTTTGGTCAAAGAAATTATTTTTATCAGGCTCCACTCATATTTAATAGCCTTCCAGATCATATTAAGTCATCATATTCCTTGAGCACTTTTAAAAAGACCGTTAAATTATTTGTGTCAGCCGAGGATTGCGAATTGTTTTTCTCTACTTTTACTTCTAAATTAATATCATATTATTTTGACTTAACTATTTTTTCATCTCTCTCTAGCCAAATTAATAGCACAATATATAAATTACATATATATTTCTCATCTTAATTCTTTTAAAACAATGTTTACATTGTAATGTACTATCGCCTTCAGCTAATTAGGTACTAAATACTCATAACTTGTAAGAAACACACAACAATATTGTGCTTCAATAACTGTATTTTATTTGTGTTATTTTATTACATTGTAGAGTTTTTTTACCTCAATACATGCTTTACCTAGTGAGGTTATAAACTGAATTGTTAACATTAGACCTAGATACCACGTAAAGAGACAAATAAATAAAATAAAATAAAATAACGTCTCTTCTGACAGCTTGGTTTGGTAAATCTATATTTCTTACATCTAATCAAGAAAATTAATCAAATGATAGAGAATATTTGATTAAAATACAAACCAGGCAAAATAAACATACAGATTTTTTTTACAGTAATTGGGAAAATAATATCCTTAGTCTCAGTCATTTTTAATCAGAAATTAGACATTAGTCACATTAGTCTCTAGAAATAGTATAAATATATCGTATTTGGCATTACCACAGTTTGATAATGTCTTCAGAAGGCGAAACAGCTGTCACGCGTAATAATAATTACACAGCAGAACTTGTTTAAAAATAAACCATTTTTATTAATTTAATAATAATATTATTGATTATATAATTAAAAAAATAAAAAATATAAGGGAGTTCTACAAATTAAACTTGATAACAATAAATAAACATACAGATGTTGCAACCTTGGGAGACTTTTGATAAAATATTGGTTAGAAAAGGATAATCGACCCTTTTAACTAATACGTTAGATTGCCTCAATAGCTCAATGACATACGCAAGGTTCGCAGAAGGCTCCGAAGTTCAAATTCCTAAAGGGACGACAGTGACATTGTTAAGGGGGTTAAAATAATTTCTTTTGACTTTGTTCTTTGTGTGTTAATTCAAAAAAACGTTTCATGTTATCATTCGAAATTTATCAAACAATGTTCTTTGAAAGCTTAAAGAACTTAGAGCGCTTTTATTATTACCGTGGCGAACCACGTTTACGGTACCGTGAAGGCATAAAAAGGGCAATAAATATACGTTCCTTATCACAATAATGCTGCAGCTCTTTCGAAATATGAGAAATACTTTATCTGTTTACTCTCAAAAAAAAAAACTTTTATCTCCCTCACACACTGCACAGTTACGTCTCCGTAGACCCTTTCAATACCTACTACTAGCTGTGAAGATAATTTTGAAAGTATAGAATGAAGTGTAAGTGATTTCAAAAAATTCAGAAATTTAAAACTTCAATGCGCTAATGGTGTTGCTTGTATTCTTAACCTTTAACTACCGACGTGATATTTTGACGTATACTCTGACGTGGGGGCCTGGGCGGACTGTTACTTTAAATGTTTATATACTAGAGAACCATGAAAATTTTGGGGTCAAAATTATTATTTATTGGAAAATTTAAATATATTTCAATAAATAATAATAATAACATAAAATAGTTTTTTATTGTCAAATGACTTATATTTTTTGACAATTTGGATATTATGTAAAAAAAATTGTCAAAAATCACTTGAGATCAGAAATCAGTCTGTCTTATCTATTAAACTAAATAAAAATAATGAACCCACTTTTATTATAATAGTTCAATAGTGTCTCGAATAAACTATGCCTATAAATGTCTTAATTTTTTTTTTATATAGCAAAAATCAACTTTAAAAAAGTCACGTAAAAGTCACAAAAAGTACTGAAGATGGGTCAGAGAAGCCGGCGAAAAAATTTAAATGTATTTACTTAGAGAAATTTATCTTTAAAAATTTAAAATTTAAAACTTACGGCTCTGGCGTCACTAAATTCGAAGCTACTGGAAGCGGCGTATGCGTACCGCACGGAGGAGGGAAGTATTTCGATATTATTATTATTGACGGCCGGCGTAGTGCAGCGGTAGTGCAGGCTCTTGGCGGTAGTACAGGCCGGTGTAGTGCAGGCTCTTGACTCGCATTCCGCAGGTCGCGGGATCGAATCCCGGCGTGGAAAATAAATTTTATTTGATTAATTTGTGTTATTTCACAATTTATTCATTTAAAATAATATATAGTATACTTGCGGTACGTTCCAGAGTAGGTTCTCAGTATTGCCCTGGTGTAAGACCACCATTCAGAATTGAAACGTGGCTTGAAATGGCGTTAGCCGTGTTTGGTGACCAGATCTGAATAGCCAGGTACTTCCCCACCTTTATCTCGTTCCCCTCCACACTACCTTCAGCCTCACAACATACCAACATGCTCCAGACGGGAGCAGCTTAGACTCTTGTGAGGTATCACTATAAAAAATAAATAACAATAAAAATAAAAAAATAAATAAAAATAAAAATAAAAAATAAATTGTGAGGACGGAGCCGCCTTCAAGTCAGCAGTTTAAGGTTAAACAAATAAAACAAAGTTATTTGTCTTTTCATTAAAATAAATAATGCCATCACAAAGTGAAAACCTTTCGGAAGAAGTTTTCTTCGAAAATTAAACAAATAATGCTGCAGCTCTTTTTTAATCACGAAAAAACAACAGTTGGAAATGAGATATACGGTAAACGTATTCCCCCAAACGAAACCTACAATCATTATCATACATTTTCCTCACACGTATAAATAAAATGAAACGCCACTCCCATCGACGTAACTGAGCCATAATAAAGTACATATATCTGTTTCCTTCAAAGGAAAAAAGTAGAACTTTGGAAGAAACAGACACGTATATTGTGTGCCTCATCTTTTGTCTGACCATTATTTAATGTGTGAGAAAGAGCTGCAGCATTATAGCGATAATTACCGTATGTTTATTGCCTTTTTTGCCGTCACAGTACCGTAAACGTTTGTTGTCACGGTAGTAATAAAAGCGCTCATTGCGTAATATCGTTTGTACGGTTCAGTTACCAATATTATTATTGCTTTGATAGAAATGACTTGTGAAGATAGTGAAGGCAGGGATTTGAAGAATTTCTCGGCGGCAATGGACCAAAAGGATTTTTCTGAAATGTGGATGGACTGTTTGAAAGACATATTTCTAGCACAAAGGCATACTTCTCATATTGGTTTGATTCCTTCTTTCTCAACGAGTTTGCGATGTATTCTCATTTCTCATTTTAGTATAGCCTTCACCTCCTGTTTAAAGGCTTATTACACGCTTAGCAAAACTGGCCGACTATATTCTGATTCAAACGTATTTTCTTACCGATCTTACTACTCGTGGCTTATCTTTTAGGATGGTTGGATAATATCAGTATCGGTATGGTGAAAGATCACCAAACGTTTAGTGACTACATCTATCTGAATAGCCAGATATTTCCTAACCTTCCTCTCTCCCTGCAGCCTCACGAAGCATCCAAATTATACCATTAAAGGCCATTAACCAACCAGCGGCCGAGAATTCATATTTCGTCGAAAGAATTCATATTACGATCGTACAGGGCGGTTCCAACGAGAAAGATTAATTATTCTCTGTACCAGTTTTTAAAAATAATAACTCAGTATCATATAACAACTCGATTTTATTTCATTCAAAATTTGCTTTAATTTATCCCTACATTCTAAAATGCTGAAAGACGTGATGATGAAACTATTAAAATTATGTACTTTTTGTTGATCATAAGTATTTATAAATTTTTCCTGTATGGAAATAATATTTAATTAAATGAAGACAATATAAGCAAAATTTGATCAAAAATCTGAAAACAGAAAAATTACAAAAAGAAACGGTCACATCTAGAACTCAGACCCAGGAACTTCGCCTTGCCGGGGCGTAACTCTACCAACTGAGCTAACGTGTCCCTATCCGAATCAGTCATATTTAACTGTATCATATATCGACTAAGAACTAACAACATTATTTTCATTTTCTTAAGGCATATTTTTATTGGCTGCTTATCATTATGTATGATTGCAAGTTTCAAACCCAAACTAAATGCTTTCTAGATATTGAATTTGAAATGCTAACTAGTCTTGAAATTCGATAATATTGTATCCATTTAATTAAATATTATAATTTGAGGTTTTACTCAAAAGGTTAAAAATAAAATAAAATTGATAATATTTTTATTTTCAAAACCTCTTATAAAAATTAAAATTACTATACCATATAAAATATAGTATATTATAAAAGTATATTATACTTGATGTTGAGAATTTTTCTAAGAATTCACCTTAATTTACTTATGTTTATTCTGCATAAAAACGTGTATTTTGTACGAGCTCATACTATTTTTTTCTTGTTGTAAAACATATTTGTATCCTATAACTAAATACTAGTTGTTATCATTCATATGTACTTTGTTTAATGTATATATTATCATTGAAATTATCCTCCTATGTACCACTATGTATCACCGGATTGTAATAGCCATTTTATGGCGTTGAAATAAATAAATAAATAAAAATATGTCTATATAAAATAGACATATGTCTCAACATAGTGAAACTGCCCCCTTAGCCTTTTTTTCCTCTTATATTTTGTAATCTTCTCCGTAATAATTTGAACCTGAAAAAAAAAAAAATAAATGTCTAAAATTTGATTTTAAAATGTCCTATTTCTGGTTTTGTCTGGTAATTCCCTCTTAACAACAAAAAGTTTTAGACGTCCAAAAGAGGAATTAACATGTTAACGAATTTTATATCTTCGGAATCGAAGTACCCAAACTGAACGGAAAAATTATCGTTCTGTATATATTGTAACTGTTTTTACTTGTGTTCATATCACTACGAAAGATGTGAAAAAACGATAAAAAAAATCGATACGATGTCCAAACAACGTTAATATTTTTTTTAATATTTAAATATATTATTATAAAGTAATTCCACCACGAATTATCACTAACAAAAATATAAATATTCCAAACAAGTCTTTCTTCGATCGAAGATTAAACGGGTACAAACAATGTTGAAAACATTTGTCATCAAAAATACTCATTTCGGTTGTGGTTCTGTTGGTGACTGATTATGATTCTGATTCAATAACTCGGATTGTTTTGAATTTAAGGGTCATTTTCGAAATTGGAATCGATCTGTGAAGAATTCAACGAGCGATAAAGTACTTACCTGCCTGTAAAATTATGTTTACCAGATAATAGGAGAATGGGTTCCATGAGTGGAACCATTTATTGAATAACCAACACCTCTGCCATAGGTCAACAGAAGTGGTTCGCTACGTTTGGTGCCTTAGCAGGGGTGCTCGGGTTCATGGGGTGAGGTTTGTCTGGATCTGGCGGCGGATGACCTAGAACTGAACCCAAGATTACAGCCATCCGTCTTTCCGTTTTCCTTCCCAGAACTTCCTTTCCTTAAAAAGACCCTCCACACAATATCCCCAAAAAATACATTATTCCTGAGGGAAGTTATTTTTCTTAGGGCCTTCTGTGTGGAACTAATTTTTAAAAAACTTTTATTTTACGTTATTTATTTTGTTTAAATTTCTGACAGTTTACCGACAATTTAAGTTATTTTTCTTAGGGCCTTCTGTGTGGAACTAATGTAAAAAAAAAAAAATATTCTACGTATAAAGTGTATTTATTTTGTTTAAATTTCTGACAATTTACCGTGAGAATAAACTCAGATTTTGTGAATTTTGGAGGGTCCGGCTCTAGTAAAATCATAAAAATAATGTTTACGTTTATTTTTTGTGGAAGTTGACTACTGTTTTTAACCGGTCTTTTATAGAAAACTTAAGCAAAACAAACCTCTTAATCTGTATGTTTTAAATTCTAGTGACAGTTTATGAAATTCAAATCTATGACCACGATTACGTGCATCTACGGTGCTGCGTACTAGAGACGCTAGTAGACAGCGCTTCATGGTCAAGGAGTATGAATCCGAAGGTAGGGGTTTCAAATCCTGACGTGCGCACATAAATGTTATATGATTAATTTGTGTTATTTCACAATTAATTAATTAAAAAATAATGTACAGTAATTTGCTGCACACTTCAAAGTGGAAGATACTATCAGTGTCATCATGGTGTAAGACTACCATTCAGAACTGAACCTTTGCTAGAAGTGGTTTTTTTGCATTTGGTGATCAGATCCAAATAGTCAGGTACTTCCCGACCTTCCTTTTCCCCCATCTCCTTACTATCCCCACTACCTTCGGCCTCACAATAAACTCCAATTGCGGATGCCATAGTCTCATTGGCTGCAGACAGGAGCAGTTGTGACTTGGGACTCTTGTGCAGCATTCACATAAAAAAATAATTTATATAATCATCAATTATCAATTTTAAAGTTCAAATTCTGAGAAAATTCTCTACAAGTTCGGTTATTATTATACAAACAATGATCTCGTTGTATCACAGTTCTTGGATAACAACAGAACTTGAAAATAAACTTTGAAATTTAATAAATTGTTCAAATTTATATAACAGTAAATTCTAAAACGCCGCTTCTTTTTTTCTTTTTTAAAAAGAAAGACAAACATTCCCGAGTTACGAATAACCTGACAATATTTGAAAATCTCCTACTACCACCGAAAGCCGAAAGCCGAAAGCCGAAAGCCGAAAGCCGTAAGCCGAAAATGTTGCTTGAGTCGTGATGGAAGACTTAGGAATCGAACACGGAACGCCTGGGTGGGACCCAAACGCGATGTCCATTCAACCACTGACCGGTCAAACTAGCCATCTTTTCGGCAAACCAGCCATCTTTAACTTTTTATATTGGCTTTATATTAATATTTATTCTTTTATTGGAGGCCCAGAGGAAAATAATTTTCCTCAGGGCTTATGTCATCTCAGGGAAGCTGTGTGAAGGAAAGTTTTTAAGGAAAGGAAGGGTAGGAAGTTGTGGGAAGGAAAAAGGTACGAGGGGTGGATAGGAACCTGGGACAGTTGAATCCATCCCTACAACTGCCACACAAGGCGATGGATCGAGAGAAACCGGCTGGAAAGGTCAAATGGCCTCCCTCGACTCTCGATCCGATCCGCCACGCAACAGGTGGTTAGACGCATCCGCTGGACCTGGACAAACCTCAACCCATGAAACTGGGCACCCCTTCTAAATCACCAAACGTAGCGAATCACTTGGGGTGATCTATAGAAGGTGTTGGTTATCCAATAAATGGTTTCCGGGGCGGCGGTACCCATATCCGCCTCCCAAATTGAATTTGGGATTTACGAGCACGTACGTTTAAAACTAGAGACTCTGGTAGTTGCTTGGCCAAATGGAAGTGGGTTGTGTTATAAATATAACTGGTGAGCCAAATTAAATGAAACAGAGCGATCAAAAAATCAGAAAGCATTAAATAAATCATCTTTTGTAAAATTTATTGATGAAAACATAATCTACACGAATGGAAATTTTGTTCATTTTTTAAAAATAATGTCGGAAAGTTGACCTCCACTTTTGCCCACACATTCTTGCAACTTCGTTACAAAGCTCGTCTCGCACAAACGAAACTTTCCCCATTTTGGTAACACGCTTTGACGGCAAATGCGCGTTTTTTCATGAAAACTAACTTTCCGCTCTCGATATTCACAACATTGATGGCGCAAACCCGCCTTTCCCCTTATTTTTTCTGCAGTGACATTCACAGTGGCTCACCATAGGCAGCTTTGCAACGAGGCTGCATGGCTGTGTGCTACAAAATGGAGGCCAACTTCCAGAAACTATTTAAAAAAAAACGAATGCAGTTCACACGCGGAAGAAGCGAAACTTCACCAAAACAATCTCAACCAAGAGGAGCCTTGAAAAGTGAGATCGTAATCAAAGCGGCCAACGAGCGCAGTTTGACGCTTCGTAGGTCCTGTAATGCGTCTTTTTCGTTTCATCCTAGTTTCAAATCACGACGGTGCTAAAGAAGTTTCACTTCAAAAATGAACGATTGTTCACTTTCACAATATCTCCATTCCTGTAGATTATGTTGTCACCAATAAATTGTACAAAATATAATTTATTGGATATTTTTTTACATCGTAGTAGTCCAGTTAGTGGGGGATAAAAAGGGCCTTTACCTTGCAAAAGATCATGTAGTCGTAGAAACGAACAGTTCTCATGTGACTAATGTCAACCGTGTACAAATGTTGGGCGCGTGTTTGGCGTGTTTCCCGCTTATATTTCCGGGCTATTCATTACATAATTCACACAGCATGCGCTAGAGAAAATGGCGCATTTTTTTGGGGTATCCCCAGTAGGTCTTCTTCTTCTTCGATGGCGCTACAGCCCATTTCGAGCCTTGGCTTCCTTCAACATCAGCCTCCACCGCACTCTGTCCTCGGCTGTCATCTTCCAATCTACGACATGGAGTAGTCCTCTTACATCCTTTCTGACATCATCCTCCCACCTCAGCCTAGGTCAGCCCGCCTTTTGTTTACCTCCCGGGTGTCCTGTTAGAACTTTCTTCGGTACTTGTGTTCTTGGCATTCGGTGCACATGTCCGACCCATCTTGGTCTTTGGAGCCTTAAATAGGTAGTCTGGGAGCTTGATAAATATCATAGAGCTCATTATTGTGGCGGATTCTCCATGCCTCTCCCTCCCGCACCGCTCCTAAGATTATTGCTATGGGATTGTTTTTACCAGTATTAGGGACATACACAGAAAAACTTTCAGGTTTTATAAAATAACGAAGTCTGATCGTCACGGGCTCTTGGACTGTATGGTAAAAGATAATTGTAATTCAAATACAATCCTCAAAATGCCGCAAAAATATACTGGCATATAAATATTTTGTGTCCAGCAAAAAACTTTGTCATTTGACGAAGACTGTTGGTAGAATGTTATGTAACTTAATACTATCTACCGGATTTACGGATTTATCTTCGGTCTACCTGGAAAAATATTTCTTGAGATGCAGATAAACAATAGAATACAAAAGGTGTAATGGAATTGTGGATAAATAACAAAAAATAACAATCCACTGCAGTGTTAATATTCTAAGAAAACATGCATTCTTAATTTGGTAGGCGGTTATGTTATTGCACTGTATATAAAGTCGACCACCATAACACGGACATATGCCTTGCATGGTTGTTGAAAAATCTTCCAACGATGTCATTAATAATGCAATACACATTGAAAAAAATCTTTACGATACCACCTACTGGCTAATCCAAAATTCCCACGTTAGCAAAAGCTTTGTTTAAAAAGCTTTTACGTACAAAAAAATAAACTGCTTTATCTTCTTTCTGTGGGAAAATTGCCAGGAATTATAAATAAAATTATGAATTTGTTGCTGGGAAGGCACTTTTATAAGCGTTTAAGAAATAAATGTATTTTTTTCTGATTTATGATTCCGTATCTTAGCTTTAGGCCACATAAATACATAAATATAAATAAATTATTAACTTAGATAGTTTTAAGCACTTTGGAGAGTTTTTATGTTAGAGTTCTAAGGGTCGTAAAAAATAAATTGAATATTATTAAGTAGCAAAGCGACTTAATTTAAAAAAAAAACAAGTAATAAAACTAAGATTTATATTTCTTAGAACTCTTAAGCTTATAATGTTTCGTTCAGCTAGATAAATGATGAATACATTATTTGCGGCTTCCAACAAAATATTTAGTACTACATTATTTGCCAGCGTAATATTAACCTTTGTAATACTAATTGACCATAAATAATTCCAAAAATTGATGTTTTACTAGAAGGTGGTATGCTTCTGAAAGTCATTTTTAAGAGGCGGGTGTGGGTACCGCCGCTCATTAGAATGATGATTTTTGTGCCGACTGAAATAAGTTATATGTATTCAAAATGATTTATTTTATTAATTTTTATTTTTATTTTATATCTCATCATATTTTTATAATAAATAATATGGTAAAATTATTTTAAAAAATTTTCCGTTCACTCACATATTATAATGGCCAAAGTTGCTTCTAAATAAATCTTGAATGGCCTATATCCTACAATTTAAAGCAAAAATAAATAAAGTAACTCATATCCATACCAGATATTTGATACACCTTATGATAACAAAAATAATTTTTCACTTCTTTTTTTCGGTTGAGTATTTTGATCTCAAATCCAAAATTAATATTTGTATGAAACGGGCCGAAACGGCCAGCGTAAACGTTCGTTCAATTGATGATGAAGCCATAGTAAATAATGCAAAATCATACAAAATCAAATGTTTTTGTTTTGAAAATTTGACCGCTTAGAAGTATATAGATTAGGGTTTGCAATCCCGATCTCGCGGGATCCCGATCTCGCGAGATCTCGTGACATTTTTCGGGATCAATCCCGAAGAATAATCAATCAATCATAATATGACGAGATCCCGTTCGAGATCGACGGGATTGTCAGCGACGCTACACACGTCCCCTCGGGGCGCGAGTGGTGCGCTGACTGACTGACGGTCGGGCGGGAGTGTCGATCGAAAAAAGAAAACTATCCCGACTATTTACGAATATTAGCGACGGATGACGAGCGGGACAGATAATATTAAACTGTGTCGAGTGAGTGAGAAAGAGATACTTGCGTACAGGCAGCCATTTGTTTGATTTAGTTGTGCAGTTATGGTCATTACTTTTTCTTAAATTATGCATTTTTTATTGTTTATGTGAGTTAAATAAACGTAATTTTTGGATTCTTATGTTATTAATACCTTAAAATGTCAAAAAATAATCGATATCAAGTGTATGTTGAGTTTAGCAGTCGTTTACCGGTATGGAGATACTTCAAGAAAGCAGTTTTTTGATTTTTGACTGCTCAATGCAAGTTGTGTAAAGCTGTTCTAGAAACCACATCCGGGTCTACAAAATGTTTGCACGTTCATATGATATCAATCCACAAAATTGACACAAAATCATTGAATGGGGGAGTCGGAAGAACATCAAGTACTACTGAGATTTTTGCAGTTTGCATATAATTTCGTCGATTTCCCGCTCAATACACTTTGTTTTTTAAGAAGTTACTTTCAATATCACCCGTTATTACTTTCTAATCTCAGCAAGCTATATTTTTTCTTTTGATTATTTTAATTTAAAAAAAAACTGTTAATTATTTAGTAACTAATATTAAAGAATAAAGGTTTTTGTTTTTTTTTCAAATATTATTTTCTTTTTATTGACGAGATCCTGAAAATTCCGAAATCTTGCGAGATTGTAATTTCTAATCTCGCGATATCTCGAATTTGCGATCACGAGTCGAGATTGCATTCCCTAATATAGATGCTTCAATTAAATACTGCGTGTAGAACATACTCGTACCTTGGCCCTTAAAAATATCTATTAGTATTTTTATAAGCCTATGAAAAATAAAGTATAAGGTCTACAAAAAACACTAACTAAAAATAAAAAAAAAACAAACTCTCCTATTTATAAACCCCTTTTTTCGGATATGGTTTTATTGTATAATGTGACAAATTCAGTTTCTTTTACAATAATCGCTAAAAAAAATTATATTTACGCCCGAAATTCCCAAAATAAAATAAAATATGCATTTCTGCGTTGTTATTTCACAATACGGCCGCTAGTCCATGAATTCGGAACCTTATACTGTTCACCGAAGAACTACTCACTCGCCACACCCATTTTTTAGTCAGTCCTCCCCCGGCCGTAATCAATTTTAAATTTCCGTTTTATTACAATAAACAATGCTTAAAAAAGGAGGTAATGTTTTTTACAGATTTTTACGAAATCAAACTGTGAAAAAAATTCTCAAATACCTTTCCAACTTTTCCTAAAGCTTTTTCCTGAAGTATTTTTAAACTCCTCCCATTAAAGGGCGTGAATTCCGATTTCTATTTTTTCCTGAACTATTGGATCGCCTTAAGGTCAGTGCTCAGTGGGCAAAAATAAATAAGCTTTTTTATCATAATGGACTTATGCAGACTTTAGCAATTAATAATCTTACACGTAAATCCGCGCACCGTAATTGTTTTTTAATGTAAATTTCTCAAAATTCTCAAGGTAGATTTAGCTAAATATAATAATAAAAGAATTAGGCTTAGCGTTTGTCGTCTATTCGCCTATGGATGAAAATGAAGAGGACTCACTTGAAAAATGGCAAAAATTCAAAAATGAAAGAAAAGTTATTTCTGCAAAGGGTTTAGAAAAATGTATTTACGATTCTCTGAAGTCGTACCCTACGAGCAAAGTTAATCGTCTCCTCGGTTGGACAAGGTTCTGACTGACATTTTTTTTTTTTCAAAAATGACCATTGAATGCAAAAGCATTTCTTTTGCTAATTTCCAAAACCGAAATGATTTTCTGAGTCATTTGTGTTTTATTTCCGTAGATACACATATGACGAAGTTCTAACATCAGTTTAAAAGCCCGGCGTGAATGAGGTGAAAAATTATTAGGGTATGTCATACCCACCAGCTGCGAGGTTTGGTTGACATACCTTAATATAGAATTGTCGATTTTGATAACTGAAATGACTTTAGAATAATACTTATTACTGTAATATATTAATTGGCATTAGGGAAATTAGAAAATATGATGAAATAACCCAGTTCTAGTTATAAAAGTATTTATATTTCTATAAAAAACAAAGTAGCATTTTTTTAAGCACAAATCAATAATATTTAGAAACCATGACTTAAAAATTTTGAAAATTGAGATCAACTGTACACACAAAATTAAAGAATAAATCTGGCTTATATAATAACACAAAATAGTTACTTATTTGTTTATTTATTTTTATTTTACAGAATCAAACAGTACATTATTACATAATGGAAAATAGTTACAAAGTTATAGAATTAATACAATAATTGGTACCAATGACATGTCGCTGTTATATACTTATGTTTTTGTGAAATAAATAATACATTATACCTAAATTAAATTAGTAAATTATTGAAGGAGAGGGGTGTATGAGAGTGTTTGTATATGTGTGAATGCGCGTGTGAGTATGTGGATATGTGTGGATGTGTGTTATGTGTGCGAATTCAGTGTGCTAAAAATGTTTTTCTTAAATAGTGGGAGGGAATCAAAAAATATATCGGTATTTGAGGTTTTTTGAATTGAGTTGAATCTTTGAAGGATGCGGGAAATGGTGGAGTTGGCTGCAGCGTTCGTATTATTACTGGTTGTGTGAAAAAGGTTGGTGTGGCGAGTTCTTTTAGATGGGATGATAAAATTTATTTAGGATAGAAGTTCTGGGCAGTCTATTTCGTTATGTATTATATTATGGAGAAATGTCATGTCAGCTACATCGTATACAATAGTTACATCTGTCTTATATGTAATACAAAATAGTTACACCAACTATGAGGTCAAGTGTTACATACCCGCTCAGCCCCCGAGTCAGCCGAGTTCTAGGAATCGCACAGTTAAGAAATATTTGGTGTTTTACAAATCGGTGGGTATGAGATACCCGACCTCATTCACGCAGGGTCAAAGCTTCCATTTATTACAAGGTTCTAATATCGCTTTGACCTTTTACTTTTTAACTTCTAGTCGATCAATTATATAAAACTCTATATATAATCAACGAATGTGTTTTTCTTAATAGAAGTCACTACCTGCATGTTAATACTCGAACGCGCTCGGGCGCTCATACAAAATTTTGGAGAAAAGTTGTAGGTATCTCCTTTCCTTAAAAAAACCTTCCACACAGCATCCACTAAGATGACAAAGACCCTGAAGGAAATTATTTTCCTTGGGTGTGTGGAGCTAATGAAAAAAAATTACGAGTGTTCAGTGTACACGTTGTAGAAATAAAAGCTTCAGAAAACTAAAGTAGATAAGAGTGGGGAGGCTACACAAAGAGAAAAAAGAGTTTTGCACTAGTGTTTACACTGACGGTCTTACTAATAAACGGGTTTTATATTTTAAATTTTAAGTTTTAAGTTTCAAACAAACATTAATGTAAAAAAGAAGATACCGAGGAAAATAATTCTCCTCTGGGCCTTAGTCATCTTTTGGGGTGCTGTGTGGACGTATGGAGGCTCTTTTTAGGAAAAAGAGAAAATAAAGTTCCGGGAAGGAAAAAGGTACGAGGAGTGGGTAGGAAACTGGGGTTAGTAGATTCAGGAGTGACGGACGTATGGATCTATCCCTCCACTGCAATGCCGAGAGATTCTTGACCGTGAAAAAAGGAATCCAATAAATGATTCCCGGGACGACGGTATTTGGCACATATAAATAAACACCTACATATTTAAATAATTAAAATTTTCTTTAACAATTTTCAAATTGTTACACTTTTTATATAATACCTCACAAGAGTCTCAGCTGCTCAACGAGACAATGGCATCTCCAATTGGGGTATTTCGTGAGGCTGAAGGTAGTGGGGAAGAGAAAAAGGTGGGATAGGGGAAGGTGGGGAAAAACCTAGATATTCAGATCTGGTCACCAAACTCAGCTAAAGCCATTTCAAGCAGCGTTTAAATTCTGAATGGTGGTCTTGCACCGGGGCGATACGGAGAGTATTTTCTAATATGGAATATGC
This sequence comes from Limnephilus marmoratus, assembly GCA_917880885.1. Taxonomy (NCBI): domain Eukaryota; kingdom Metazoa; phylum Arthropoda; class Insecta; order Trichoptera; family Limnephilidae; genus Limnephilus; species Limnephilus marmoratus. Next base: position 16,176,529 of record OU862921.1, on the reverse strand, counting down.
CGCAAATATAGTATATATTATTTATAATAAATCAATTGTGAAACAACAAAAATTTATTAAATTAAATTGGGATTTGATCCCGCGACCTTCGGATTGCGAGTCAAGAGCATTACTCCTCGACCACAAAGGCCACTTAGTTGCTTAAAAGCGACGCGTTTTTTTTCTGTAAGTAAAAAACCTTTTTTAACAAGATTAGAACTTGTTTATTATTTACCACCACGAATATTGATGTTTGCAAAAATGAACTCGTTTCTATTTACTACGATGTGTACGTACGTACAATTGGGTAAATCTAGGGTTTAATCTTCTGGAAAGTGGAAAAATGAAGGAAAGGAAATGTTGAGTACATTATTCAGTATACATTCGACATGTATGAAGGTCAAGCCAAATATTCCAGGGCTGATTCATAAAGAAAATCACAAAAAATTATCAAGTTGAAGCAATTAATAATATAATTTATAATTTTCATGGAGGGATCAAATGTAACAGTTACATCTGGGTTGGCTCAGTAATGATATGCTAAGAAATATTAAGGGAAGCATCGGTTTAAGCGCCAATCCTATAACATATATTATGTTAATATAATATATGGTTTATGGCAAAATAATATATGACATTAAACAAGTTTAATGTTATGTGTAAAGGATTAACCAAAAGTCCATCATCATCAAACAGTATTAATAGCCTTGCGTCTGTCGTACACACTCGATTCACAAAAAGATATAAACGGAAGTGCTGCCATCTATGTTACTACGTTATAAATACGCTAAAAAGGCTACTTTTGTAATTCGGTTTCGAATTCAAGAATTCCTCACTAACGGCGCCACTAACGAAGCAGGTCGCTTGAGGGCGTGCCTCCCCCCCCCCCCCTGCCCCCTAGCTAGATTTAAGTACTACATATTTGTAGAATTTGAGAATCTCTCAAGATATGGAAAGATTGACGTTAATACTTAGAGTTATGAATAATAGTATCACGCGGCTATATATTACAGAGACGTCATTGCCTGTCGCGGTTACTTTATCCCGGTGACTAGCTGTCACTGGATCCAAGGAAATGGCTATTTTTGTAACCAGCTCCTACTGCATTTATTGAAACTCTCGACTGGCCAAGATTCCAAACATAAAGTCCGTGTACAGGTGGGTCGGCCGACGAACCCATGATTTTTTGTTGTTTTATGGGCACTTAAACCGTAGACATCCCTTTTTGTTTTTGTTTTGTTTTCTTGTCCATTTATTGATATTTGACAAAAAAAAATCCTGCGATGAACGATTGCGATTAAACGGCACATTATTAATTAGTCCTTTGCGCAGGAATACCTAAAATACTAAAAATATATTTCATGTCTTTAAGTAGATGGTAATTTTGTGGTCTACCTTCGGCCCGGTTGGCTGCGGGAAAGTTAAATGGTAACCAACACTCAAACTGGGAACCAAAAGCCATCCGCAGGGCCTAGCAGCAAAACCCTGCTCAGTGGGATTTTAACTGCTAATCAATATATATTATAAAAGAAAGTCCAAAAAAGCGTGCGGAACGCAAAAACTCAGAAACGAGTGCCGGTACGATCAAGAGAGTTATAAGGTATGGTAGATCTCTATCCCCCCTAGGGAATAAGGGTATTCGTTTTTACCTAAAGGGCTTGCTTTTGAAGATATAAGGGCTGGAAGTTCTAAGAAGACTCTAGAATTTTCAAGAAGAGTCTGGAAGATTCCGGAAACTTCTAGAAAATTCGATAAAACTCTGGAATGTTCTGGAAGAAATGGAGGAGTATGTCAGCGAATCTAGAAGGTTCCGGAAAGTTCAAGAAGATTCGATAAAGCTGTAGAAAGTTCTGAAAGGAGTGGAGGAGTGTGTCGGTGTGTCTAGAAGGTTCCAGAAAATTCTAGAAGGTTCCATAAAGCTGTGGGAAGTCCTATAAGGTTCGATAGGGCTGTATAAAGTTCTGGAATGAGTGGCGGAGTATGTCGGTAAGTCTAGATGGTTTCGAAAAGTTCAAGAAGGTTCGGTAAAGTTGTGAAAAGTTCTGAAAGGAATGGTGGTATATGTCGGTGGGTATAGAAGTTTCCGGAATGTTCTAAAAGGTTCGTAGAAAGTTCTAGAAAGTTCGGTAAGGCTGTAGAAAGTTCTAGAAGGAGTGGAGGAGTATTTTGGTGTATGTAGAAGGTTCCGAAAAATTCTTGAAGATTCCACAAAGCTGTAAGAAGTTCTAGAAGGTTCGATAAAGCCGTGCAAAGTACTGGAAGGAGTGGCGGAGTAAGTCGGTGAGTCTAGAAGGATCTGATGGTTCACAAATGCTTAGAAAATTGTGGATGGAGAAAGTTCTAGAAGCTTTCAGAAATAAATGACGGTGAGTCTAGACGATTCCGAAAGTTCTAGAAGGTTCGAGAGAACTATACAAAGTTCTGAAAGGAGTGGAGGAGTGTGTCGGTGTGTCTAGAAGGTTTTATAAAATTCTAGAAGGTTCCATAAAGCTGTGGAAGTTCTAGAAGGTTCTATAGGACTGTACAAAGTTCAGAAAGTAGTGGCGGAGTATGTCACCGAGTCTAGATGGAAAGTTCTAGAAGGTTTAGAAAGTTCTAGAAGGTTCCATAAGGCTGTAGAGAGTTCTGAAAGGAGTGGAGGAGTGTGTCGGTGTGTCTTGAAGGTCCCGGAAAATTCTAGCAGGTTCCATAAAGCTGTAGAAAGTTCTAGAAGATTCGATAGGGCTGTACAAAGTTCCGGAAGGTGTGGCGGAGTATGCCGGTGAGTCTAGAAGGTTCGATAAAGCTGTCAAAAGTTCTGGAAATTGTGGCGGAGTATGTCAGTGAGTTCAGAAGATTTCGGAAAGTTCTAGAAGGAGCGGAGGAGTGTGTTGGTGTGTGTAGAATGTTTTGAAAATACTTGAATATTCCACCAAGCTGTAGGAAGTTCTAGAAGGTTCCATAAGGCTGTAGAAAGTTCTGAAAGGAGTGGAGTAGTGTGTCAGAAGGTTCTGGAAAATTCTTGAAGATTCCACAAAGCTGTAGGAAATTCTAGAAGGTTCGGTAAAGCTGTAGAAAGTTCTTGAAGGAGTGGCGGAGAAAGTCAGTGAGTCTAGAAGGTTGCGGAATGTTCTAGAAGGTTCGATAAAGTTATACAAAGTTCTGAAAGGAATGGTGGAATATGACGGTGTGTGTAGAAGGTTCCGGAAAATTCTTCAAGTTTCCACAAAGCTGTAGGAAGTTTTAGAAGGTTCGATAAAGCTGAACAAAGTTCTGGAAAGTTCTGGAAGGGGTGACGGAGTAAGTCGGTGGATTTAGAAGTTTTCGGAAAGTTCTAGAAGGTTCGATAAACCGGTAGAAAGTTCAGGAAGATTCCGTAAAGCTTTACAAAGTTCTTGAAGGAGTGGCGGAGTAAGTCGGTGAGTCTAGAATGTTCCGGAAAGTTCTGGAAGGTTCGATGAAGTTGTCAAAAGCTCTGAAACGAATGGTGGAATACGTCAGTGGGTTTAGAAGTTTCCGGAATGAACTACAAGGTTTGATAAAACTGTAAAAAGTTCTAGAAGGTTCCGTAAGGCTGTATAAAGTTCTGAAAGGAGTGGAGGATTATTTCGGTGTGCCTAGAAGGTTGCGGAAAATTCTAGAAAATGACGGTGAATCTAAAAGATTCCGAAAGTTAAAAATTTCGATAGGACTGTACAAAGTTCTGGAAGAAGTGGCGGAGTATGTCGGTGAGTCTAGAAGGTTCGATCTGTAGAAAGTTCTGGAAGGTGTGGCGGAGTATGTCGGTGAGCCCTGAAGGTTCCGGAAAGTACTAGAAATTTTGATAAAGAGGATTGGAGGAGTGTGTCGGTGTGTGTAGAAGGTTCCGGAAAATTCTTGAAGATTCCACAAAGCTGTAGGAAGTTCTAAAAGGTTCGATAAAGCTGTACAAAGTTCTGGAAGGAGTGACGGAGTAAGTCGGTGGGTTTAGAAGTTTCCGGAAAGTTCTAGAAGGTTCGATAAAACTGTAGAAAGTTCAGGAAGGTTCTGTAAAGCTTTACAAAGTTCTGGAAGGAGTGGCGGAGTAAGTCGGTGAGTCTAGAATGTTACGAAAAGTTCTAGAAGGTTCGATAAAATTGTACAAAGTTTTGAAACAAATGGTGGAATATGTAGGTGGGTTTAGAAGTTTCCGGAAAGTTCTAGAAGGTTCGATAAAACTGTAGAAAGTTCTAGAAGGTTACGTAAAGCTGTAGAAAGTTCTAATAGGAGTGGAGGAGTGTGTTGGTGTGTCTAGAAGGTCCCAAAAAATTCTAGAAGGTTCCATAAAGCTGTAGGAAGTCCTAGAAGGTTCGATAGAGCTGTACAAAGTTCTGAAAGGAGTGGCGGAGTATGTCGGTGACTATAGAAGGTTCGATAAATCTATAGAAAATTCTGGAAGGAGTGGCGGAATATGTCAGTGAGTCTAGAAGGTTCCGAAAAGTTTTACAAGTTTCCATAAAGCTATAGAAAGTTCTATAAGGAGTGGCGGAGTACGTCGGTGATTCTAGAAGATTCCGGAAAATTCCAGAGGATTCGATAAAGTTTCATAAGGTTCGATAAAGCTGCAAAAAGTTCTGAAGAGAGTGGCGGAATATGTCGGTGGATCTAGAATGTTCCAAAAAGTTCTAAAAGGTTTCATAGAGCTGTAGAAAATTCTGGAAAGCATGATGGAATATGTCAGTAGGTCTAGAAGGTTCCAGAAAGTTCTATAAGGTTCGATAAAGCTATAAGAAGTTCTGGAAGGAGTTAGGGAAAACGTCAGTGAGTTGAAAAGGTTTCGGAAAGTTTTACAAGGTTCTGTAAAGCTGTAGAAAGTTCTGGGAGGAGTGTCGTGAGTCTAGAAGTTTCCGAAAAGTTCTACAAGGGTTCAATAAAGCTGTAGAAAATTCTATAAGGAGTGGCAAAGTATTTTGGTGAGTGTAGAAAGTTCCGAAAAGTTCAAGAAATTTCGATAAAGCTGTAGAAAGTTCGGGAAGGAGTGGCGGAGTACGTCGGTGAGTCTAAAAAGTTCCTGAGTTCTAGAAGGTTCGTTAAAGCTGTAGAAAGTTCTGGAAGGAGTTACGGAATACATCAGTGAGTTTAGAAGGTTCCGGAAAGTTCTAGAAGTTTGGATAATTATATTATTAAAAAAATAATTTGCATGCCGCTAAAGCTCAAAGACGAGTTCTGGTACGATAACGGGAGTTATATTGTGTGGTAGCCCCCTATCCTTCATCCACGAAGAAAGTTCCCATTCTTACCTTAAGGGCGTGCTTTTAAAGATATAAGGGCTGGAAGTCTGAAATTTCTAGAACAGTTCAAAAATTCCAGAGTATTCTTGAGCATTCCACCACATTCCAGAACATCTCGAAACATTCTGGAATGTTCGAGAATAGGATGGAACTTCAGGTACATACTGAAACAGCCCAGATCATTATGGAACATTCCAGAATACTCCTGAATATTGTGGAATGATCTGGAATATTATTCTGGAACATTTGATTTTTTTTGTATGGGGATACCCATATGGGGTATATAAAGCAAGATCCGTCGTGGATTCGAACGTCAATTCAATCTCACATCAACTCCATGAGCGATGTCGGACACCCCAGTCAGAGTATTTGAGAGCATTCCACAACGTTCCAGAACATCCCGGAACATTCTGGAAAATTGTGGAATGTTCGAGAATAGGGAATCGGGAACATCAATGTGAAACATTCCAGAACACTCTCGAATGTTTTCCTGAGCGAAGCCGGGTAACCCAGCTAGTTGATAATAATTACATCAGGGTGTGAATAAATCTCGAAGAAGAATCCATTAGTTAAATTTTCCGATGTCACATTATTTTAAATATTTTTAGTGAAGATAATGAATCTATTTAGAGCGCCAGGCCGTTCATACATCACGACCAAGTATTTTAATTATAGGAAGTTAAAGGTAAACCATGATTGAATATCTAATAATATAAATTGATGGATTTACGGTTCCGACGTTTCCGCCATGCTTGGTTTCTTTGAGAGGCCCTACCACGTCCTATCTGATCTGAACTCCTGTGAGCAGCATGACCCGCCTCCTCCTTGACCGTCAAATATTATATAATTTTAATTTATGTGAAGTAGAGATGTGGGCAGCTGATCGATCTACTTGGTGCGAATCAAGAAACGGGGCAAGATGGTTCAACATTTTATTTAAATACAGTGAAATCAAATGCTATTTGAACAGATTTAATGCACCTAAAAATGTAAATACAATCAATTAGTTTTGTTTTAAAAACGATCAAATAAAACGAAATGTTTTATATCTGAAGCCTTTAAAAATATTGTTTAAAAAAATACGGACTTAAGTCTTTCTGCTTCAAAATGAAATGGAATGTTTTGTTACGACATGTGGCATATTATGAAAGGATCAATGTTTGAAAATGGTTTACTTCCATAGAAAGCGTAGTAATGTTAGAGGTAGAAGGTTGCAAATGGATTTGAGTCATAATACTAAAAATGCAACTAAATCATTAAGATTCAAGTCCATGCAAAGACGTTAAGAGTCCATGTACATCTTTCAGCTTGTAAGATAGTTATTGCATCCGAATACATTTTTGAAAATCCTATTTTTCTTCATGATGGGCTTGTATCTATCTGCCAATGATAAAAATGATAATTTACTGTATGCTTCTCGGGTACAGATATATAATGTGATACATAAATATACCTAGATCGACAACTTCGGGCTTTTGTTCGAGAAAAATTTGGTCACTATTTCACCATCAAAATGCAATAATTTTTCGACTGATGATGATGATGACGGGGATTTGTGACGTCACACACCATAGACGAAGATAGAGTAAGCAACAACAAAAAAGGCGCGACCATAGACAATATAATTTTCTTTCGCTGCCTACACAGTACCACCCAAATTATTAGCCTTAAATATTATTTTAAAAATAAAACTCGTAATTGCATGACAAGAATTTTATTAAAAACATGAAATACAAACAGGAAATACATACAATTAAAATATGATTGTGCGTTCCCACAAAACTACTGAATTTAAAAAAAAATAATTTTATAACAGAAAAAATGAAAAATTCAGAATTACATGTATCTACATATTTTAAACAAGAATACAATGTAAGCAAGATATATTTCTGTAGCAAATTGCCACATGAAGACATTGTTTTAAAGATAAATTACTTAACGTACCTATTATATCTTTCGTCAGGTCTAAAATAAATTTACTATATTGCCAAAATATAACCAAGGTCCATGGAAACATTAGTTTGCATAAGATGTTTGATGTTTCATTCGGGGCTCAAAAATGTATAATATTTGTTAATTTGGAGTTTAGTTTAGTTCAGTTCATCATATTTTTCCTGAAATCATTAAAAAATCATTAAAATTAATGTAACAAATTTACATTGAAAATTAAAACTCTTCAGAACAAAAACAGAAAATATTACTTAAAAAGTTATATTTTGTAAAAACTAGGAAAAATTTCGGTTTAGGGGCGAAATTCCTAGAAAATCAAACTAATTATTTTTATACTAATTTGGGGTCGGGGAAACCGAATCTGAAAGAATTAGGCGGCTGCAAGGAATATTAACTGAATTACACGACTTTAAAAATTTTTATACACATACAGGAAAATAGCCATTTTGGAAGCATTTTGTTTCCTAGAAAATCAAACTAGTTATTTTTATACTAACTATGGGCCGGGGAATCCGAATCTGAAAGAATTAGGTGGCGGCAAGCAATAATAATGGCAACACTTAATTTTGTGTGGTAAAAACATCTATGTTATCTTGTTTTTCTATGGTCTTCGCACTTCGTGTGTCAAAATGACTATTTTCATGTGTGTGTGTATAGAAAATTTTAAAGTCGTTTAATTCAGTTATTATTACTTGCCGCCGCCTAATTCTTTCAGATTCGTATTCCCCGGCCCATAGTTAGTATAAAAATGACTAGTTTGATTTTCTAGGAAACAAAATGCTTCCAAAATGGCTATTTTCCTGTATGTGTATAAAAATTTTTAAAGTCGTGTAATTCAGTTAATATTGCTTGCCGCCGCCTAATTTTTTCAGATTTGGATTCCCCGACCCCAAATTAGTATAAAAATAATTAGTTTGATTTTCTAGGAATTTCGCCCCTAAACCGAAATTTAGCCAAAAACTATATTGGTACAAAAAAGAAAATGAAATTCTAATTGTTAACATTTTTTTTATATAATAAACAAAAAAACATAAGCACTATTGTCAAAATCCAGAGAGGAAATTGGGGAAGATTAAATTAATGAGATAGGTCGATGCAATATAGAAAACATGTATATGTATACCTTTTTAAGACGTTATCGTGATGTGGGACTGCGTTAATTATTAGATTCCGGGAGGATAAATATGTTCTGAAAACGGAAACATGTACAACACAGATTAAAATACAATTTAAATAACATACCTACTTTAGGAACACTGAAATATCACACTGTAATTTTGTTCCAATTACGGGTCCTGTTCTTCAATTTTTCATTCGATCGCGAATTCCCAAAATCCATATTCACACTTATTGCCATCTTATTGCGTCGGAAATATAAATGCATTGTAAATGTCAAACGAAAATAAAGCAGAGAAATTCAACCAAAATACAAGCTTCCTTTTGGTGGAGGTGGTAGCTGGGGACCATAAACAAATCGAAGGGGACTTTATGATATCACCAAAGATTCGGTTCACATTTTGGATCGGAGTTACCCGCCTGATGTGACATTTCTTTTCAAATGAAGAATTAAGTCATTTTTAAACGACTTCAAAAAGGAGGAGGTTCTCAATTCGACTGTATTTTTTTTTCCAAAAATAAATCATTTTCAATTCATGCTTGCTTCAGGCCGGTAGGTACCATAAAATTGATTATTCCGTAGTAGGAACCACGATCAGACCATTATGAAAAGTTAATTATGATTAAATTGTGGTGCTTTACAAAGTTTGTTTGTTTTCATATGAATAAATGTTAAATTTAAATTAATTACATTACTGCATATTGCCCATTTTTCGAACACCAATATGGCAGCCAAATAAAAGTGCAATCTGCCGTTTCTTATTTAGTGTAGTTGTACAAAAACGTGAAACTAACGGTCAGAACTTCCAGACCAGAATACGAAAAAAAAATATACTGTTTTATTAACCACCTCCTGCGCTGTGCTTATCTCCTTAGAGCACGACCTGTTTGTCCAATATAGCCAACAGTTTGCTGAAAATGCACAGAAAACTGCTGAAAAATACACAACCGGGAGCGTAATAAAATCAAATTGTTCACTTCGCAGCGGGTGCAATTTGCAGGCAGTAACCGCGGCCGCCGGGAATGTGCAGATCTCGCCGTTGACAATTAAGGTAAATTGAATTACTTACACCGTTCGTTTAATTTTGTGTCCTTTCATAAAACTGGTGTTTTAGGTGTTGAAATTGTTTAAATCAGGCATGCCCAACCTGCGACCCACGGGCTGCGGCCCAATAAAAACATTTTTACGGCCTAAAATTAAGTTTTCAGTCTTCTATGTTTTGGATTTTGGTTTTCACACAAAAGAAGAAAAACAATGGTTCTAGTAAATTTGTCACATTTATATTATATTTTGTGATATTAGAACATTCTCGTTATTAGTCCTCGGACTCTCGATGGTGGGGATTTTGATTTATTGCTTGAAAAGTGCCAGGCGCAAGGCCGAAACAGGAGTTTGTTTAAGCAATCAATTTCCACCAGTACGTAGTATACGTTTTTTTTTGCATTTTTTGGAATGTCGAATGCAAGTGAACTTTTAATGCGTGGAGGATGAGTGAAGAAACACACACAGGCGATTTATGCCTTTTAGCATTGAATGTCACGATTTCATAATAATAGCAATTTCGGACACCGAATTATTGGTAAAAATTATCGGTAATTTCCTTTTCCTTCCCAGAACTTCCTCTCCTTCCTTTCCTAAAAAAGACTCCCCACACAGCGTCCCCAAAGATAACAGAGGCCCTATGAGGAATTATTTTCCTCAGGGTCTCCTGCGTAGAGCTGATGCAAAAAAAAATTAAGACTTGTTTTTGCTATGACTTCCTCATTGTATTATTTTACGTAATATTACTAAAACAACAAATGTATTAGGTATTTACGCATTACATTCGTGAGCCCAAATATTTTAACCATTTCTGTCACTATTTAAAACAATTTGCTTGATAAAAAATCATTTCGGATATGACTTCGGCCGTCCCTGTGCTGAACGCGTTGACATCTATTTTTCATTTCCAAAAAAGGTAATGTATTACAAACTTGTTACGCGCGGCTTTACCTCCCACAAACCGGCCTTAAAAGCAAATTTTCCGCCCACCCTATTGTCGGGGGGAGCAACACTATTTACCGGAAATGAATATTTGACGGATTTCCGGGAAAGAAACCACCAGTTTACGGCGGGAATACGAATTCTCGTTGCGGGTACAGGTTCACGGGTCTATAGATCTGTAGACTCTGTAGTTCTATCGGTCTGTAGGTCTACAGGTCTATAATTCTGTAGGTCTACAATGTCTACGGGGCAGATAGGAAGCCTTTGGCGTGAGTTTAGTTTCTTTGGTTAGTTTTTTTCCTGATGATTTTATTAAATATAGGTAATCTTTTGATTTTACATTAAAATATAAAAGGACAGAATTAGATTATTACAAACTCATAATTATTGTTTTATGTTTCTGATTTTTCTGACGAACACATACATTAATGTACGTGTGTGTCTAAACTTTTACTGAATGCTCCAAAAAGCATTCCAAAATTCCTCAATAAACAAACGTGAAATGTCAACAACCCTCTCAAACTCGAATAGAAATACACACATATATGTATATACTTACACACCCACACACACACATACACACACACACACATGTATAAATAAATAAGGCAATAATATTCACTGAATTAATGGAAATAACAATTTGAATTAAGTAATTATCAATAAAGGGGATTTAAAAAGTGATATTATCGTATTATGGATGGTGTCAACAAAAGTTTAAATACAACTACCTCCACTGAGGCTAAGATACAAAATAGAAAAGTTTTAATACTTTTAATTAAAAATTCTACGTTAAATTATTGTTTATTCTACGTTAAATTATTTATTATTACACGTTTGCAACTCTTAAATCTGGGTGGCATGCTATTGCCATGGGTGTAATGAAAGCAATTTTAAACAAGCGGATTGAAAATTGCTTTCAATACCTCAGTAAAATCATTAATTTTAATTGTAAAAAATGTTTTTTTTTTTTCATTAACTCCACACAGGAGGCCTTGAGGAAAATAATTTCCCTCAGGGCCTATGTCATCTGGGATGCTGTGTGGAGGGTCTTTTTGAGGAGAGGAAGGAATGAACATTGGTCTTGAAGAAACCTATGTTGTAGGAAGGAGGAAACACAGAGGCCGGAAAATCATTCCACAGCCGAGCTGTTGAACATAAGAACGAGTCGAAGAAACGACCCGTTCTCATGTGACAAAAATGTCAACTGTGTACAAATGTTGGGCACGCGTTTGGCGTGTTTCCCGACTATGCACCGGTGCCGAAGGGATCAATGATGCTAGTTCCTCGGAGCATCTTCCATTTTAATACCGGTAGAACAAGGATAGCATTCCCACCCGACGCCTGTGCTCTAAAGATTGCAATCCGTCTGTTAAGATGGGAGAATCTATCAAACGGACCGCCCGTTTCTGCACAGAGTCGAGGGTATTTTTCAGGTATTTTGGAGCTCCAGACCAGAGGTGGCTGCCAAATTCAACCGTGGGGCGCACTTGTGATTTGTACAGGGTTAGCAGTTGTGCATTATTAAAGTACCTGCGGGCCCTATACAGCACGCCCAGTTTCTGGGAGGCTAACTTTACTCTGGCTTCGATGGAGCCCCCATACCTGAGCTGGTCACTTAGGGTTACACCAAGCATATCAATGGAGGGCCTGTTCGGAAGATTGCTTCCGTTGAAAGAGACTAGATTTTCATTTCGATCCCTTTTAGACGTAATCAGACAAGATTGGGTCTTTGAAACATTAAATTCAACGAGATTATTTTTACCCCAAGAGAAAACACTCTCGAGGTAACCGTCCATCATTTGCTTCAAAGCCCTACGAGCTGTTGGAGTTTGTGAGCCCTTTGGGGGCTTGTCAAACAAAAAGCTATTATGAACTGTACTGTCATCCGCATAACAGTGAATTGGTGCACATGACAAAAGGTCGTTGATGTGCAACAAAAACAAAGTCGGAGACAGAACCGATCCCTGCGGGACGCCAGCATTTATCGAGTGTGAGGAAGAGGTGAAACCATCGACTACCGTCTGAATCGACCTCTCCATCAAGAAGTCGGCAATCCAAGTACACAAGGATGCGGGAAGTCCGTAAGAATGCAGTTTGTAACTAAATAATGTACACATTATTTTAGTATATTATCGGAAAAAACAGGTTTAAAAAAATAATGTTTCCACGGTTGCGATAACCCGTAAAAATTACGCCTAAGATATATATTTATAATCAAATAAAAAAATATTTTTACAATAGCTCTGCACAGAAGGTCCTGAGGAAGAAAAATCCTGATCGCCAATGTCATTTTTGGGGATGCTATGTGGAGGGATGTTTTTGGAGAAAGGAAGGAGAGGAAGTTCTGGGACGGAAAAAGGCACGAAGGGTTGGCAAGAATCTGAGGGCCAATCTGTCCATGAGTGACGGAGGTATGAATCCATCCCTCCCACTCCAGTGCAAGGCGATGGGGTGAGAGAGTCTTTACCAGTCTCTCGCGATCCGTTTGCTCATCATGCAGTAGGTGCCATCCGCCGCCAAGACCTATACAAACCTAACCTCATTAACTCGGGCACCTCTGCTAAGTCATTTAACTTGATGAAATGCTTGGGCGGCCTATGGCAGGGATGTTGATTATCCAATGAATGTTTCCCGAGCGGCCCATATATCCATACCCGCATCCCAAATTTCCATTAATAGAAGTGATAAAAAAAGAAAATATTTGAAAAAACACAAACGCAAAAATTATAAAGGGTGTTATAGGATCTACTTGACTTAACGTGATTTATTTTTAGGGAGTTATGCCGTGTTGCGGCACTCCTTTAGCAAACGTTTCAGGCAGCATAACTACAGTATGACATCAGGGCAGATTACACATCTGCCTGTCCTAAACATTGGCTAAAGAAGGAGGTAGCGCAACACGGCTTAATACCCCAAAATTAAATCATGATAATATATTTGGTTGCGAAAATCTCAAATCATATCGTACTTAACTTATTTTCCTTAGTGATTCCTGACATTATTTGGAATGAAAAATGTAAATAAAATTTTGGTCTCCGGTGACATATTTGATTTTTTTTTACTTAAATCAGTAGGAATTAGATAGTTTAGGTCGGAGTGCGGGGTTGGGCGGTTACCTGGCTGAGTGACCAGTAATAACAAGCAAAAGAATTTTTTTTTTATTTGGGTTTGAAGAAAATAAAATTAATAAACATTTTTCACTCCAAATATTGTCAGGAATTACTGGTTATATTAATTGTAACATAATTTAAAATTAAATCATATAAAAACAATACATTCCCTACAACACGAAATAAAGTTAATAAAATGATCAAAATAAACAAAATAAGTAAAGAAAACAACATAATTAAAACAGACTTAATTTAAGGAGTCATCATATATTCAATCTAGAATTACAAGTATTTAATAACAATATTGCGTACCTCCATCCACTGTCTCGAAAGTGTCGTCTGTATAACACCATTGAATCTGACGATGTAGATATCTACGCAAACGGTCTCGCATATTTTAAAAAATAAGTAATAAATCTCAGTTATGTAATTGTTTTATTATTTATTTATTTGAACGCCATAATTGGCTTTAACAATCAATTGATATATGAGATTACACAGTGGTACATAGGGGGGTAATTATAGTAATAACAAAATATGAACGTACATTAAACAAAATATGTATGAAAACAACTAGTATAGGATATGATTATATGTTACAACCAAAAAACAGAATATGAACTCTTAAGGTATAGAGTGTTATACTTTGTTAAAATAACAGTGAACATTTTATTTAGCAGAATAAAAATAAGTCATAAAATAAGAAGTAATAAAAATTATCTTTTCTTTTATTCTTTTTTTCTTTCTTTCTTCTCTTTCTTGTGGATACTGTACACTTCCTATGTTTCATATTTAATTTTGATTATTATTATGTCACTACTAACATCTCTGCCTAGTAACAACTAAACCTTGATTACGCATGCTGTGAATATTTTTAACTATGAACATCCCAATGGCAATTTCAATAATGTGATCATTATAAGAGGGAATAACCAGACAAAACCGGAAATATGTCATTTTTAAATCTAATAAAGCTATGTTTTAAATTTTGAGAAAATATGGTTATTTTTAGTACAATAAGGTTATACCGTAGGTCGTTGGCATTAGGTCGTTAGATTTGTTAAATTTTCAAACAAATTTTGTATTATACAACACGGATTTCAAATCATATAATCATGCAGTAAAATAAATCAATAAGTTAACTGGGAAAGTTTGTTTCAGAAATTTAATTTTAGTTTAAATAAAAGATCCGCACACGTGTTTTGTAACGAAAATACTTCAGTTTGTCTATTTATTTACGGTCTTACAAACTAATATTATTTATGATTTATTGCATTCTTATTTTAGTTAGACATTAATGAAAAAGTATGATTTACTTAAAGTATTTATGATCAAAAAATAATTACAATAAACAAAAATTTTAACAAAACAAAAAAACGACTTCAAAAAATGCACTAAAAAGTAAAAAAATAATTTCGTATTCTTCTACAACTTCATAATCAACTCACTTTTTCTACTCATCAATATGTAGGTACGATTGTCATTTTTGGAATCGGTCAGTCGGGGCGGGAGGGGAGCTGTCAAGTGAACAAGCCGGCCGGGTACCTTTGCTGACACCGACTCCAATTGATCGAATTGCAACAACTACGTAATTTGTTTGTACTTGGACTTGGATTTCCTAAAAGAATTAGTTTAATTAAGAAATGGAATTTTCTAATGATACTTTACTTGGATGTTATTTTTTTTACTGTACTGCGACTTGTGACGTAATTTTGGTCCAGGCCTTACAATATCAATCACAACATCGTACTTCCGCAAACGTTGCAATGTACACGGTTGACATTCGTCACATGAGAACAGGTCGCTTCTTCGACTCATTCTTGAGTTCAATAGCTCGGCTGTAGAACGATTTGCTGCTCTCTGAGTTTCCTCCTTCCTACAACATGGGTCTCATCAAGACCAATGTGTATTCCTTCCTCTCCTCAAAAAGATCCCCCACACAGCATTTAAGATGACACAGGCCCTGAGGGAAATTATTTTCCTTAGGACCTCCTGTGTGGAGTTAATGTAAAAAAATCTCCATCCTTACACATGGCCGGTTGGTGGTTGAGTGGGCATCGCGTTTGGGTCCCGTCCAGACTTCACGTGTTCGATTCCCCGGCTGACTAAGTCCTCCATCACGACACAACCGACATTTTCCGATTACTGTGGTGGTGGTGGCAGGAGATTTTCAAATATTGTCAGGTTATTCGTAACCCGAGAATGTTTGTCTTTCTTTTTTAATTTTTTTTTAACTTATACATTCTTCATACCTCCCCGTCATAGAGCCTTGCAGCCCTAGTACCTAATAGCCTCCGTGGTTCATATAAGTGATGATTTGAAAGCTTTTCCAGTCGGCGAGTTTCCACGTAGCGCTTTCATTCATATTGCATTTCATTTGAAATGTTAAAGACGCCGTGATGTTAAATAAGTAATTTACTAGTTTTTACTTGTAGTTTTCTTGAATTCCTGCGGAGTTTCTTACATTTTATAAGTTTCAAAGCTTAAAGTTTTGCGTTGTTTATTTAGTCAAGCTTTTTTCCTAGAAAGCAATCTCTTTGTTGTTTGGCAGATTTGTATTGATTTATAAATTATGATTGTCTGCCCTCTATATTTCTTAACACTAGAAAGACCGGAGCCTTCATTTTGACGGCAGCCCGAAGTAAAGCGACGATATAATGCTTAATAATTATTGTATTGGTGTGATTTTTTTTTTACATTTCATGATTTATGGTTTAACAACTATGGTGAAAAAAAACAGGTATGTGTCTTTATTACTTTTTGAGATATATTGACTTATACCTACAAAGACCGCCGCCGTCAATGTGACGGTTTGGGCCATAATGCTGAGTTCGTTTACAACCTTCTTTACCCAAGTTAACAACATACCCATTCCTCCTCGTTTATGATAGTACTATTATGTCTATTTCTTGCTTTCGGTATCGCGTATTATTCATACTCGATCTGTACGTTGATTGTTCACTGTCACATAATTTATAAAAATACAAAAAAATATTGCTCTCGCCCAAATTTATTTTATGGCTTGTTGGAGAAGGCCAGAGTATACAAATACCAGAGTTGATCCAGCTGCGTTAGCTTCTGAAGAACTGACAGAATCATTTATTGGATAATCAACACGTCTGCCATAGGTCACCCCAAGAGGTTTGTTATGTTTTGTGACTTAGCAGGGGTGCCCGGGTACATGGCGTTAGGTTTGTCCGGATCTTGGCGGCGGATGCGTCTGCCAAACAACTGCGTGGCAGGCCAGATTGGCAGGGAACGGTTGAGGGTGATCTTTTGACCTCGGCAGCAGTATTCTCAGATCATGGCCTTGCACCGCAGTGGTGGGGACAGATTCATACGTCGGCCACTCTTGAACACACTGAACCCCATTTTCCCACCAACCCCTCACCTCATTTCCTTCCCAGAACCTATTCTTCTTCCTTTTCCTAGGTACCTTCCACACAGCATCCCAAAAGATCACAAATGCCCTGAGGGGAATTATTTTCCTTAGGGCTTTTTTGTGGAGCTAATATAAACGAAAAAGAAACGAAACCGCAAAATAAAACTACTGAAAGAAGACAGTGCCAAATTAATAAAAACCATATAAATGATAGGTTTGATAATTGTAAGAAACCCGTTTGCGGAGAGTGCATTCGATTTTATAAAAAAAAATAACAATTCGATATTGTACAAACATAACACATGCTTGTACTAAAATTGGAGCATTTTGCACTCACATGTTTTTTTCCAGGAAGCCCCGAGGAAAAAAAAACTCTCAGGGCGTATGTCATCTTTGGGGATGCCGTGTGAATTTATGTGTGTATTGGTGTTTTTAGGGAAAGGAAGGAGAGGAAGTTCTCGGAAGAAAAAATATGTGAGAGATGAATAGGAAAAATTTGTAAATGTATCCAGGAGTGACGGACGAATGAATCCATCCCTCCCACTGCGGTGCAAGGCGACGGGACGAGAAAGGTCCAGCTGGAGAGGACAAGATAAGTATCTCTCTCAATAAGTGTCTCTCGACCCGGTCCGCTACGCAGTAGGTAGGCAAACGAGTTCGCCACCTTGACCCAGACAAACTTCACCCAATGAACCCGGACACCCCTGCTAAGTCACTAAACGTAGCGAACCACTTGGAGTGTCCTATGGCATAGGTGTTGGTTATCCAATAAATGGTTCCCGGGGCAGCGGTACTCATATCCGCCTCGCAATTTGAAAAAAGTGTTCAGCCGCCAAAGTGACGGTCGTGGTCTTTGTAGGTATGGAGCAGTACCCGGTCTTTCTAGTGTTAAAAGGTTCGAGCCTTCGCTAAAAATGCTTGTATTTACCAACAAGTGATGTGACGGTAAAGCAGGGTGCTGTTGAGCGTCCAAATGTCACTTCTTGTAAAATACCTTCTTTTTTTAATTTTTTTTTTTAATATTTATTTTTTATTTTTAATAATAAGGTTTACATGGTATTTACAAGATAATTTTATATCTCAGGTTTCTTACTACCCTTCCATTAAAAGAATTTGCTTGTGTATGGAAGGGGAGTGTACATAAATGCTATTAGTTATTAGTTATACATAAGTTAGTACTTAAATAATTCATTGTACATAAATATATGTGAGCTGCAGTATTTATTTTGATAATGGTGTGTATTTAAAAAAAAAGAAAGAATGTTATGAAAAACTTAGGATATTTGTAAGATTAATTGACAGTAGTTTTTTTCTTAAGAATATTTTAAAAATATCTCTTGACAGAGAGCAGTATTCGGGTTTTATCATTAATGCTTCTGATTTCTTCTGGTAGACGATTGAAAAAAGTTCTTCCCTGATAAGTGTAATGATGCTGTGCAAAAGACGTATTTAGTTTTGGGCATAGAAAAACATGTTTAAGTCGAGTTCTGTTTTCATTTAAAAATGGATATTTATCTTTTTCTTTTTTAATTTGAATTAATGAATTTTTGATATAGATATAAATCTTTAATTGTTGGTACATGAAATTCTTCAAATAGGCGTTCTGTTGGGTAGTCCCAGGATTTTTTTAAATATTATTTTAATAATTGTTCTTTAATGTTAAAATGTCCTTGTGTGTTGATTGTTGTAAAACAGCCAGTTCCCGTAGTTTTCTTCTCATTTTTCAGTAAAGAATCGAACAATAACGAGGCCTTTTCTGCCTTTCTTTCTCTTGAACGGGGAACCGGCCCCCAAGTGTAATTTGAAGAGTATTTTAAAGTATCTGTCATGTTAACGTAAAATTGTAAATAAAAAATATCGAGTGCGGTTCACTCGCAGTAGAAGCGAAACTTTACCAAAAACAATCTCAACCAATAGGAGCCTTTAAAAGTGTGGTCATAATCAAGCGGCCAATGAGCGCAGACCTAGCGTCATTTCGGTTTCAGATCTCAACCAATATAATCAAAGCGGTCAATGAGCGCAGTATGATGCTTCGCAGCTGTTGTTATGCGTCATTTCGTTTCATCCGAATTCCAAATCACAACGAGGCTAAAAGTGTTTCACTTCGAAAAACTAAGCAGTTCAATCTCGTGGAGTGTTTATTATTTGAAATAGAACCCTAAAAATCTTAAGAATATTTATAAATGAAACAAACAATTTTTTTACAAAAAGTTTTTACCCATTAATTTATCGTTATTGATTCAACAATCGTTTTCATAAATCAATCGGCTTAAACTTAATCGGGGTAATACATCGATATAATAACTATATATTAGCCCTCCCATACCTAATTACAATCTAAAGGTAACGACACCTACGAGTAATTAATTAACGACCGTTACTTTTTAATATTTACATTAATGATATAGGCCAATGCTTCAAATGCTCTAAAACATTACTTTACGCAGATGATATGAAGGTTTTTTATCCTATCAGATGTACTGCTGACTGTCAAAAAATGCAGGAGGATCTAAACCGTCTTAATGTTTACTGTAGACAACATACCCTTAAAATTAATGTTAAAAAGTGTTTCGTCGTGAATTTCTCACGAAATAAAAATATCATTACCAACGAATATAATCTGAACGGCTCAATATTAATTAACAAAACAGAAGTCAAAGATTTAGGAGTAACATTTGACTCTAAGCTTATTTATGATATTCATATATACTCAGTCACATCAAAAGCCTCGAAAATGTTACGATTCATTCTTAGGACATGTAAAAAATTCAAAAATTTTAGAGCAATGAAAATCCTATATTTTGTTTATGTCCGCAGCTTACTAGATAGAATACGCGTCACAAGTTTGGAATCCGCAATACAAATCATATGTGGAAAATATGGAACGTGTTCAAAATCGTTTTCTACAATACTTAGATTTCCGCAGCTACCGCACACATCTAAATCACCAGGATTCAGCCGCGTACTTCAATATACTATCATTAGAAGTTCGAAGAAGCTCGGCCGATGTACTTTTCCTTCAAAAAATTGCCAGATCCGTTGTAGATTGCCCAGAACTCTTAGAACGAATACAGATACGAGTTCCTAATAGACGAACCAGATCAGACACGATTCTTAACCTCCCTCGGTGCAACACAAATTCTAAGCAGAACTCTTTCATCTATCGTGCATTCAACAATTTCAACACACACAATACACAATTTGACATTTTTAACTCTGCACCACATTCCTTAAAATCACACAGACGCTCTCTCGATACTCTACAATAACATTAACTATGGATACCCTCTAATACAACCACCATTCTATGAACTTCCTTTTTTTTTCTTTTTTTTTCTCTTTTAATTTTTGTCACGTATATTTTTACTAATATAACTCAACTTAACCGATCCTTTTCCTTCCATCCCCCCATCCTTCCCCCTCCCTATTCCTACCTAAATAACTCGGCTCTTAAAATGTAATTTTTCATTTGTAAATATCTCTGGAATCACTACACTTGTATACAATACCTATGTGGAAACCTGTAAATGGTTCAATTATTGTGACTCAATTACTATATGCTCTGTTATTAATGTAAACTGTTGGTATTCCAAATAAATAAAATAAAATAATTTAAAAATACAACTACTTGAATTCCTTCGCATCTCTTGCGTGACGCGCTGTTGTTTTGCTAGGAAGAAATTAAACAATTTGTATCAAAGCTTCTTTTCTCACGCCGCGCTACCTCGAAACTATACGTTATGTATATATATATATTTGTAAGTATTCAAATAACTGATTAAATTGTTAATGATAAAGTCTAAGGTATCCAATACCTTAAATAGTTCTAACTGCCTCAATTTCGTGTTGAAAAAAAATGGTCTTCACGAAGCCATACCGATTCCGTTGCCGCGAACTTGCCGGAATACAAATTAACTTCACGCAGACCAACAAACGGTAAAAACCAAAGCTAATTCCACGAAATAAACATTTTTATTTTCGTAAATCAATATCCACGACCTCCGTAGTCCAGTGGGTAAGACTCTTGACTCACAATCCGGAGGTCGCGGGTTCGAACCCGGCATGCGCAAATAAATTTTATTTGATTAATTTGTGTTATTTCACAATTAATTCATTTAAAATAATATATAGTATATTTGCTGCATGTTCCAGAGTGGAAGATACTATCAGTATCGCCCTGGTATTAGACCACCATTTAGAATTGAAACGTTGCTTGAAAATGGCTTTAGCCGTGTTTGGTGACCAGATCTGAATAGCCAGGTACTTCCCAAACCTTCGTCTTCCCCACCTCCTTCCCCTCCCCACTACCTTCAGCCTCACAACAGACCCCAATTGGGGATGCCATAGTCTCACTGGCTCCAGACGGGAGCAGTTGAGATTCTTGTGCGGTATTCACTGTAAAAAAAAAAAATCCAATCTTCAAACCACTTTAAAATAAACAGGCAAAAGAAAAGAAAGCGACATTTAGCGACTTTCTAATTTCACTTCTACCGCGTGTGAGTTACACATGATTTTTTTATTTTGTTTTAAAGAAAGACAAATATTCCCGGATTATGAACAATCTGACAATAGATACGTTTTAAGATTTTCACGTCCAAAAGCATTTTCGTTATTTGTTTTTGGGGTGTTCTGCCGTATTGCGCTACCTCCTTCTTTAGCCAACGTTTCGGACATCGTTGCAGTGTCCATCATTAGGGCAGATCCGGTAGATGTGCCACATCTACCGCAACAAATAACGAAAAACCCCAAAAACAAATAACGAAAATCTGACAATATTTAAAATCTTCTCCTACCACGATATTAAGAGGTAGGAGGGTATAAATGCTGCTTGTATTAGGTATGATGGAGGATTTAGCCAGCCGAGGAATCGCCATTGAGACCCAAACGCGATTCCAACTCAGCCACCGACCAGTCAAAATGCAAAAATACTAACTTCAAGTCAGTATTTTGGCCGTCGTGATATACGGCTATCATTTATTCCGTGCGCACGAAACTGGCAATACATTTTGAACAAAATAATGCAATTGCATATATATTTCGCTGAAAACAGTTCAAAATTATACGCACATAATTTCGTGATAACAGTGAAAACCCGGTGAAGCGGCACTAAACCTTATAAATTCACCTCCGCGGTTAACCACGACTGCCGCTAGTTCGCATGTTCATGTCATTCGTCAGGCGACTATGCGGCTTGCACTCGCTCATTATGTGTCGTTAATTAACACGTTATTTCTGAACAGGCACGCTGGTGCAGAAACGCCACTGACTCTATTAACCGTGATGGTTGTTTATATAATGTAATCCGAATTACGTGTCACATTTTCGCCAATAATTTTATGACCGAATAAATGCTGAAATGATACGAAATAAATATGATTTAGCTTTTAGAATAATAATATGTCATCAATACAAGCGTAGACTAGGTAGTATCTCTACATAATATTATAAATTAAAGTCATACACCGTGTCTGTCTGTCTGTTTACGATAAACTCAAAAACTACTGACCGGATTTTCATTGCGGTTTTCAACAATAAAACAGTGTAAATTGGTTTAAATATATTATACATAAAGGAGAGTATCTTTATGTGGTGGAAGAGGGGGCTGGCAAGCAGGCGGTGTGGATTTGATTTGTACGCAAATTATTAACATATGGCAGTGGTTATAAAGGTTGGGTAATCATCTAGTAGATGGCGTTGTGTTTCGTTAGCCACAGCAACGCGTAACCGGTCAGCTAGTATTTTAATATATTAATCAATCTTCAATTTGGGAGACGGATGTGACTACCGCCGCCCCGGGAACCGTTCATTGGAAAATCAACACCTCTACCATACGTCACCCAAAGTGATTCACTACGTTGGTGACTTAGCTGAGGTGTCAGGATCATGAGATGAGGTTTTGTCTGGATCTTGGCGGCGCGGCGGATGGGGAGAGATTGGTCGAAGAAGACCTTTTGACCTATGCAGCAGGACTCTCTCGGAACTTTGCCTTGCACCGCAGCGAGAGGGATGGATTCATACCTCCGACACTCCTGGACACATTGCCCTCAGATTCCTACCCACCCCTCATATTTTTTCCTTCCCAGAACTTCCTCTCCTTTTTCTAAAAATACCCTCCACCCAGCATCCCCAAAGATGCCCTAAGCCCTGATGAAAGTTTGTGGAGCTAATTTGAAAATAATTATAACCTTTACTGGAGTCAAAATATAGAGTACCTCTCCAGCATTAATAGAACAGCATCAAAAGAAATAAAAGTTCTTCCGAACAACATTTTAGCAGTCGATCAGAACAAATGAAAGGGGATAGTTTATAACAATCGTAATATTTCCTTGAGTAGGCAATAGGATCATTATAGAAGGAGTAGAACAATAAAGAAAACAATCCTCGACTTGAAACTTTATTAATATTTTTTGTTTGGAGTAATATTCAATTTCATCTTTGTAATCCTCAATTTGATATAAAACCAATATTAGTAAGAAATATTTATACCATTTGTCGGTTTTAGTATTTATGTGAACAATTATGGAAAATTTTTTAAAAAATGTATACATCAGGGTGTCCCAAAAGAAAGTATATATTTTGTGGATCGATTTAAACAAAAGTAAGGGTTCTATCGAAAAAATGTTTGCTAAATACTAAAATACACAATTTGGGATTTATTTCTTAAAAATAATATTGTCCAAATGTAAACCCTCGCGTTCGCGGCATTAATTTAATCGAAGAGTAAAATTTATCTTGACGGCTCGGCAGGTAGGCTTCGTGATGGCCGCCATTTCGTGATGGATATTTTCTTTTAATTGCATCAGGGGAAGTCGGATTTTTGGCGCACACTTTGGATTTGAGATAACCCCACAGGAAAAAGTCCATAGGGGTTATGTCAGGCCCACGAGGAGGCCAATTTATGTCACCTCTCCTGGAAATCAATTTGCAAGGGAAAATTTCATGAACTCGTGGCAGAGACGTATTGGACGTATGTAATGTTGCTCCGTCTTGCTGGAACCATGTTCTTTGCTTATACCAGTAAGTTTGTAGGGGTGCAGCATTAGGTATTTGTGCAAAATGCTGTGTAACGATGATCTATGCACATTTAAAGCACTTGCGCGCTTCCGAATCGAAAAGTTTGAGTCGTCACGAAAAGACTGATACACACTCTCTACGTTTTCTACCGTTCTCGATGACCTTGGTGGATGATCATTGAATTGACGAAAACGTCAAATGTTGAAGAATCTTCTACGCGCTACAGTAGCCGAATCACCATTTTTGTAAAACTCACGCACGCACAACGTGCGGTCGCTCCCGAGAAATGCTTCATAGCGACTAAATTCCCAAGAGCCAGACTACTGATTGACATATCCCCCGAGCCCCTCGGAAAAGTTGCGTTCACACAGAAAGCAAAACAAATATATAATTTCTTTTGGGACACCTGTATTTAAATATAAATGATTTGTTCGATTTCAACAATAACTCTCACTAAGATCAAATGGAATTAACCAATCGTATTTCTGTACTCCTGGTATTTTGTTCTTATTTTTATGTACGAGTCTAGCGACTACCCACCCGGCTTGCATTGCAATGCCACTCAGAGAAAGAAAATGTTTGTGTTTAAATTCTATTTATTGAAGTGCTTTTAGATACACAGTATTTTTTGTTTTTCAGACGAATAAATCAGAAGATTTTTCAACGCGTAAGCAGACCACATACAGCTGTCCTTATAAGAAACATGGATTTTCCAGTTTTACCCCCTGCCATCCACTACCACTACTACGGCTCCTTTGCAAACCCTCCCTCTCCGCCACCCCTCCCCAGAGTGTCCTTTCCTATGCGTCCACCTTCCCTGCCTTCCCCCTCCCTTGTTCCCTCCTTCCGTGTCCCCCTTCCTATTCTTTTCCTTTTCCTCCTCTCTTCTTCCCCTCACTCTCTCCCCTTCCCACCCTGTCACTAAATTATATGAAATACACACATTTTCAAGGTAATTTTTTTAATACAAATTTCATCACGTCAGAACTCACCAAACGTAGCAAACCATTTGGGGTGACCTAAGGCAGAGGTGTTGGATATCAAATAAATAGTTTCCGGGACGGCGGTACCCGCCCAAAAAATTGTTTATTACTTTTTCTAGAATTCATATCAATAAAACATATTTCATATTCACCCCAAATTATTGGAGCATAGGGAACGCAACTTTCTATCAATATTTTACACATTTTCGTGAATATTTCGACGTCTATATCCGTAGTGACTAAACGAACTTTTCTTTTCCGATTTCTAATAAATCAATTCGTAACAGAAGTCAGCTAAGAGTCTCTGGGATATGCAATCCATTTGCCACCTCGCTTCGAAAAGTTTTTCTTAGAATTTCGATTAAGTGGATGCCTGGCGCTGGAGTAAGGATTGCATGTTCCCTGTATGGAAACTTGTGTTATTTATATATTCAGCTTACTTTTACTTTCAAAGTGAAACTTCTTTAGCGCCGTTAGTGACTTGAAATTCGGGAGAAACGGAAATGCGTCACCTCTCAGTTTTACACAAATACTCGGTTCCAATTACAATGGTGTAAATTCGCACTCGGTGCGGCGCGTGCCTTCCATTGCGTAGTTGGCAAGGAACCTGACAAGTCTCAGTGGCCAGAGAGACAGAAATGAAGCGAACGGGGGTTCGAATCCTACGAAATCCAAAAAAAAACATTTTTATTTTGTGAAATCAATATCCAATCTTCAAACCACTTTAAAAAAACAGGCAAAAGAAAAGAAACGACATCTAGCGACTTTCTAGTTTCACTTCTACCGCGTATGAATTACACACTCTGATTTTTTTTTAACTACTTTCTTTATCAAAATTGTGGTTTTTGTAACATATAATGTTATGCATTTATTTAATTTTAATAGCTACCTACTGGGTTTTTACAGATTTAATCACAAAAATGAGAATAATCACAAAACTAACACTCAGAATCAAGAATCGTGAAACGCGGTGTTCAGAACTTGTAAAAGTAAAACTAGTAAAAGTCAAGGAATAACATTCGTTTACAAATACAAGCCAATCATGTATTGGTGTCGCGAAACTGCCACTCCACTGCAAATTGGCGGTAATTGCTGCAAAGCTAAGCCTATGCAGCCCTCGAAGGACCAGTCCCGAAACTACGTGAACGCTAAGTTATATGGGACGACTAAATAGCATACACTCGCAAACCTGATGTATTTTCAGCCGATAGTTCAGACCTGGACTTTTGGAAAATTAGATAAGCCCAGACTGGAATAAGGAAAATAGGACTCACCGTTGCAGATGGGGCCTCGCTGATCTCCAGTTTGTGGTGTACACTTCTCACTGTTTAATTTAAAATTCTCAATATTCTTATAACAAGAGGTTACGATACATGCACCCTGTCTTAGATGTTATTTTGTACTGAGCAGCAAAGCACACTGTCACCTCTCCAAAGTTGAGTACTTTCTTGCAACAATTTTTATGGTGACATTTAGGAAGGAAATATTAGGTAGTTGGGATAAATTCAGGATTATGACATATCTACCCACCAAGTCTGCGAATGCAATACCCAATCAATCCCATATAAAAATTCGCGAGCACGTGTTATTATAAAAAATACAATTTATTTATTTATTTGTTTCTTTACATGGTACCTAGGTCTAATGTTTACAATTCAGTTTGTAACCTCACTAGGCCAAGCCAATTATTTCGATTGTTTCCGGAAGTTTTCAGCGCCATTAGAGAAAGTGAGATAGTGCTCACAATTAAGTACAAGAAGAACAACCCATGAGGGTAGGTCGTCTCATACAGAATTCGAGTAAGCGTATCTTGGCATCTCCGTGATGTAGAATGTAGTATTCGGTGAAATATAAAAACGCCACCCGATCCTGTATCTACATTGTTCATGCACACACATTCTTTGAATGTCTGTCTTTATCATAAACGTTTCTCACTTGCCGCATTCCATCTTGGGTTTGTAAGACAATGACGATTCTATATATTGTATAAAACGTCACTGGTCTGCGCTAATTAATAATATTTTTGTGAAATTTCACCTCAATGGCACTTATTTTTATTAAGAAAGCTCTTTTTTTAATTTGGTTATTGCAGTAAAAATTTGTATAATGATTAATAAAGTTTTTTCGATGTGTTTTTCGTAATTCTGATAAAATGGTAAAACTATTTACCTCTTCAAAGAGAACTTCAAAGAAAAGAAATAATGCCTCAGTAGTAAGAAATCAGTACCTAGGTATTTTAATTAAAATGTGTTTGAGCATTTGTTTTATTTTAAAAGATGAGAGGATCTTTTAATACTCTATTGCAATTGAAATAATACACGTGACCATTTGATTTCCAATACCGTTTCAATATTATTAAATATGGAAATATTGCAGTTTAAAATGGCAAACGAAGTGCAAACTTAAGAGTGAATACAAACAATTATCTTTTGATGACGCCTTTTCTTGTTTATCGAAATGGTAAACGCGCAACCTAAGCAAATTAATTGACGTGCAAATTCAATGTCCCGCATTAATTAAATAAGGTATAAATGTTTCCCTAATTGCATTGTATAAACCAATTGCAAAACTTCGTGTTTCATTTGTGTTTCTGATTTGTCCAACCATTTAGCCTAACTGCATTTTGCTGTGATAAATCCCTCGGTGTAAATATTTCTGTTTCAACAGTGTTGCAGTAATAGACCTGCATTTAATTACAATTCCTAATAGGATTTTCAAAACATACATCAAATTCACTGTTATAAAAGTTTCAAGCCTTTTGTTTATCGTTAATTTATTAACGTTCATCGATTCCCAAATATTCTGAAATTTATTTACTAATTGCAAATTCGTTGGACCAAAAATTAGGTCAGCAATGGCGTGTAGTAGGAATTATAACATCACTAGCTGGTACCCGGCATGCGTTGCAATGCCATTTAATAAAGAAATTGGTTCTCCCTGCGTGTCCTTTCCCATTCGTCCCGTTCCCCTTCCCGCCATTCCTCTCCCGCGTCCTTTTCCCTTCTCGTGTTTCCACTCCGCCTCCTCAACCTTCCCTCTGCCCACTTCACTCCCCCCCTACCCCCGTCCCGCAAACCCCCTTCCCGAGTTCCCCTCCCCCCTCCCAGGTTCCCCTCCCCCCTCCCTGGTTCCTCTCCCCCCTTCCGCGTTACATAAATTAACTCCCGGTACAATTAGTTTTCAAACAGCTCGCGTGCCATTTTATTGCAATTTTTAATACAAATTTCGTAAAGCCAGAGCTCACCAGTAGTTTTATACAAACCTTCTCCTGACAATAACGAACACAACAAAAAAAGAATTATCCTATTTGGTGCAGTCGTTCCGAAGTTATGCGCGTACATACATTTCGGCGGTTCATTTTTATTTATAAAAAGAAGATATAAACATAGAAGATAATAGATAATATAAATATAAATTACAACATAATATAAACTATAATTACAACGGTATCAAATAATGTCGATGAAATGGGGAGAAACACAAACTTCGTTTTCAGTCCTGCCGGCGTAGTACAGCGGTAAGGCTCTTGACTCGCACACCGAAGGTCGCCGGATCGAATCCCGGCGTGGCAAATAAATTTTATTTGATTAATTTGTGTTATTTCACAACTTATTCATTTAAAATAACATATAGTATATTTTCGGAATGTTCCAGAGTGGAAGATACTCACAGTATCGCCCCTGGTGTAAGACCACCTTCCTGATTGAAACGTTGCTTGAAATGGCATTAGCCGTGTTTGGTTACCAGATCTGAATAGCCAGGTACTTCCCCACCTTCCTCTTCCCTATCTCCTTCCCCTCCCCACTACCTTCAGCCTCACAACATACTCCAATTGGGGATGCCATAGTCTCACTGGCTTCAAACGGGAGCGGTTGGGACTCTTGTGCGGTATTCATATAAAAAATAAAATAAAAAGTCTTGTTAGATAATTTTGGTACTTTTTGGAGGTATTCAAACTAAATTATTTTATTGTAATCATCATCAAACAGTATTAATAGGCTTGCGTCTGCGTCGTTGAATTTAAGAACCCGGCTTCGGGTGCATGTCTGCCGCCGCGACTTACGCGCCGCACCATATAAACATCTGTGTACATGAAATTTCAAACAAAGCTACCGTTGTAATTCGGTTTCGAATTCAAAAACTCGTCAAAGGATGGCGCTACGTCCGTTAGCAGGACGCAAGGGAACGTGCCCCCCCTAGGTATAAGTACCACGATTTTGTAAATTTGAATATCTCTACCGATATGGAAAGATTAACGGTAATACTTATTTAAGTAAGTTATGAATAATACGGGGTGTCCCAAAACAAAGTATATACTTGTTTTACTTTCTGTGTAAACGCAACTTTTCCGAGGGGCGCGGGGGGTTTGTAAATCAGTAGTCTGGCTCTTGGGAATTTAGTCGCTATGAAGTATTTCTCGGGAGCGACCGCGCATTGTGCGTGCGTGAGTTTTGCAAAAATGGTGATTCGGTGACTGCAACGCGTAGAAGATTCTGCAAATTTGAGGTTTTCGTCAATTCAATGATGCGTCAAGCATTCCTTACATTCGAAAATGGGTTAAAAAGTTTGAAGAGATCGGTACAACGCTGGCAAAACCAAAATCCGGGCGACCAAGGTCATCGAGAACGGTAGAAAACGTAGAGAGTGTATATCAGTCTTTTCGTGACGACTCAAACTTTCGATTCAAAAGCGCGCAAGTGCTTTAGATGTGCACAGATCATCGTTACACAGCATTTTGCACAAAGACCTAATGCTGCACCCCTACAAACTTACTGGCTATAACCAAAGAACATGGTTCCAGCAAGACGGAGCAACATTACATACGTCCAACACGTCTCTGCCACAAGTTCGTGAAATTTTCCCTGGCAAATAGATCTCCAGGAGAGGTGACATAAATTGGCCTCCTCGTGGTCCTGATTTAACCCCTATGGACTTTTTCTTGTGGGGTTATCTCAAATCTAAAGTGTACGTCAAAAATCCGACTTCCCTGATGCAATTAAAAGAAAATATCCGTCACGAAATAGCAGCCATCACAAAGCCAAGCTGCCGACCCGTCAAGATAAATTTTACTCTTCGATTAAATTAATGCCGCGAACGCGAGGGTTTACATTTGGACGATATTACTTTTAAGAAATAAATTCCCAAATTGTGTATTTTAGTATTTAACAAACATTTTTTCGATAGAACCCTTCCTTTTTTTTAAATCGATCCAATTAATATATACTTTCTTTTGGGACACTTACGTATGACCTCTTTGCCTGTCCCGGTTACTTTGTCCCTGTGACTAGTTATCACTAGATCACAGCACATCCGAGGAACAGGCTTTTTTTGGTACGAGTTCTTATCGGATTTATTAAATGGTCACCAACACTATCTGGGCGAAGCCGAACATGTGGAGTGGGTCTTTAACGGGCTTGCTGCATGCGAAAAATTAAATATAATACTTCATATTATTACAACATAAAAAATAAAATACGTGTGTACAAATCATTTATAAAATAGTCTTACAGACTTCGTACCTTTTCATATCCATCAGCCTTTCTGTCTTTCTGCCATTCTGGGATTTTGGGTATTAATAGCCTCACTTAACGAAGGTAAACTGTTTTGTTGATAACCACACATAACCTATTGACGGTCATAACTATGTATATCGTCAAGTTGATTAGTCGGACGTTTCCAAATATTACGTTTTGAGATAACAAGAAAAGCAATATTCGAATGCTCACCGTATTTACAACGTGTCTGTGTTTGACATATTAAGAGGAACGTTTGCGCGTTTAAACCCGTTTAAATTAATGAGTAAAATTTTCAAAATTTTAAGCAACCCCCGACACAAAAAAGGACTGATGATCTTGAAACGCCTGAACAGATTTTCTTGAATTATAGCTTAGAACCATCTCGATTACGTCAGCTTTCAAACAAAAACAAAAAGATTGGTAATCGGTCCATTCGTTTCGAAGCTACGATGCCACAGATACACAGAAATTCAAACTTTTAACACCACTCCTTGCGTCACCGTCGGGAGTTAAAAATATAAAGCAGCTCATGTCTGTACTAGATAGTTGTTAAAACTTTTGATTTCAAAAATAATTTTTCACTTTGGTTGGATATTTTGATCTTAAATCCAAAATTAAGTTGTGTATGAAACGGGCAGAACGGCCGCGGAAACCGCCTAAATACGCTTTAAAATAACACCGGGAGACTTAATGGTCCGGTACATTAGTAAGTCATTTTGAACTACTAGTGACCCAGAAAACATCAACTTTAAAAAAAATTCATTACAAGTTTTTCTGCATTATAATGGAGTTAGTGATGTTTATGGGTAAACTGAATTTTTTACTAGAGAGAAGGCAAACTTTTACATATAACTGCTTACTCAAATTTTGATTTGAGATGTCTGTCTAATCAACTGGATTTATTTTCCACAATTTCACAAGAACGCGCAGACACAGGATTTTTATTGAACCAATAATCAGATTACAGAATTAACGTTCCATTGTTAATGACATCCGGCATGGTCTAGCGGTAAGGCTCTCGACTCGTAATCTGAGGCGTGGACAACTAATTTTTTTATTAAATTTGTGTTATATCACCGTTAATTCATTAAAAATAATATATAGTAAATTTAAGGTCAACAATTTAAGGTGAGAAAATTAAGTGCATTATACTTTTATCATGAAACATTACAAATTTATAAAGATAATATTAAAAATCAAGTTGCACCCTTTAAAAATAACAGAAGTCTTAGACAAACATCAATACTTCCCACTCCAAAATGTAAAAAAAAAATTGGACAATTGAATCATAAATATCTCGGAGCAAAATTTTTTAATTCATTACCAGAAAAAATTAGAAACATGAATACTAATATAAAAAATTTTAAAACTCACCTCAAAAATTATACTGAAAACTTAAACTGAATGATATAAAAAAAGCAATACAATAACACCCCCCCATACACACAAGCCTTGCTTAATTATGGGGGTACATCAAATATTCTACTATGTAATTAATTACTGTATAAAAATTATTTGTAATTTATGTACCTTCTATTACTAATAAAAAAAAAATAAAAAAAAAATAGTATATTTGCGCTACGTTCCAGACTGAAAGATACCCTCAGTATCGCCCTGACGTAATAACACCATTCAGAAATAAAACATTGCTTTAAATGGCTTTAGCCATGTTTGGTGACCAGATAGAATAGCCAGGTACTTCTCTACCTTCCTCTTCCCCATCTCAACATACCTCAATTGGGAATGCCATAGACTCACCGGCTCCAGACGGGAGCAGCTGGGACTCTTGTGAGGTATACATTGTAATGTAATTTTCATAAGGTAATATAATTGTGTGTAGGTAGTACCTATACCTTTGTCATCCGACCGCTGTCTTCTCAGAGCAAGTAGAACTCCATCTCAGGATAGTGGAGATAAGGATTTGGAGGTCATGCATATAAAAGACGCTTATTTTACTAGTGAAAATAAATGTTAACTTTATTGCAGGTTGCAAGGGAAAAATTGAACCAAGGAAAAGTAAACAAAACATAAATACCTTGAGCATCTATCAAGATGTGGAAAGAGAGAGTTAACAAATTACGTTTAATTATTAATACCGCATACGTCCCGTCGCCGTGATAGTCGTGATACTCCTCCAAACGACGACAGCAATCCCCAAGACACCGTCCAGCACGTCATGGGGCCACAAGCTTAAAGGAAATTCACCCCAACAACCAGGCACAGCTGATTTACACCCATCAAGCGGCGTGTAGAAATCTCACCGGCCAAAGGAAGAGCAAAGTAGGTAATGTCGGCTATTACCCCAGAGTCGCAAAGCTGCTTCATTTAAAGGGAATCCACCCAACAACCAGGCACAGCTGATCTACACCCATCAAACGGCGTGTAGAAATCTCACCGGCCAAAGGAAGAGCAAAGTAATCAATACATCGCCCGTTGTACAAAGTAATCATACAGTCTAAATTCACTTCCGCACGTGGATAAAGCAATCACTCGGCATCCGGCGAGGAATTAAACAAAATAATAAGGCTTCTATGCCATTTGAGTCGTCACACACTCACAGAACGAAAAATAAAACTCTTTTTAGGCTACATCGCACTAAAATCTCCCATAACAAAAACTCCTCCTCAAAAATCTCCTCTCGACCAAAAAATTACGTGATCTTTCCTCGAATGACGTTTCCGGTCCCCTTGCAGTTTGGCCAACCAACAAAGTTAAAAAAAAAGAAAAAATAAATAAAGCATAGACAATAAACAGTACCTATTTTGAGCAGTACCTGCTCACGAAATAGATATGTTACAACATATAAAAAAATAATAATGATTTACTACTTGTCCCCTGACAGAGATGTTGTTCAGGGGAAAATCTAATTATTATTTAATTACTTGCGAGTTCCCGGCATTCGTTGCATTGCCACTTCAATAAAGATATTTTTTCTTCCTTTCCAATTCGTCCCCGTTCCCCTTCCGCCTCCTCTTCCCCTCCCGCATTCCCCCTCCTCTTTCCACGCCTTTCCCCCTCCCCTACTCCGCATCCATACTTTTCCGGTCCTGCGTCCACCCTCCGCTTCCCACTTTCCCCGCCTTCCCACCACAAACAAAAAATTGTTCAGAATCAGATTGGTTGGACAAAAATTAGTGAAATAACCGTGACGCCAATGGTCAGTGTCGGTTTTATGTTGTGCTAGTGATTGCTACAAAACATATGTAAATTACTGATATGCTGTTACGAAATCAATTCCAATAGTGCAAAATATTTCCAACGAGTATTTAAATAAATAAATACCCAATTTGTTCGTTAGGGGATTACTCTTTACATTATTTTAAAACGACATTTGTATTTAACGAAATTAAAAGTTAATTCATCCGATTAAAAATAATTATTTATTTTTTATCAATAAAACTGTTAATGAAATTGACTGCTGTACTAATGTAGAATTAAATATTGTAAATAACACAGAAAAATATACATTAAAAATGTGCAATTTGACATAAAGATATTGATATAAGTCAATGTTAAATTCTTTTGAATATTTAGGTTTGCTGCTTGGTTTCCGTTACGTTATGCGTAACAGCCATTTCACAAAAAGTTACTATAGGGATTTTCGTTATTTGTTTTGGGGGTATTATGCCGTGTTGCGCTACCTCCTTCTTTAGCCAACGTTTCGGACAGCGTTGCACTGTCCATCATCAGGGCAGATCCGGCAGATCCGGTAGATGTGTAATTTTAGTGGTGAAAATTACACATCTACCAGATTCTTCTACACATTCTACACAACACCCCAAAAACTAATGACGAAAGTACTTTTGGCCGTGAAAATCTTAAAACGTATCTACTATAGGGATGATTCTTTTTTTAAATGGCTTGTACATGTAAAATAGATTTTCAGATTTCAGTCAGCCTTTTCTCATACAAAATAACTTGCATATATGTCACAGCAAAATTAACATAGTATAAAATATGATTTTTTTACACGAGCTCCATACTGGAGGCCCAGAGGAAAATAATTTCCCTCAGGGCGTATGTCATCTTTGGGGATGCTGTGTGGAAGATTTTTTTAAGCATGGGAAGGAGAGGAGAGTTCTGGGAAGGAAAAGGGTTTAAGAGGTGGGTAGGAATCTGGGGTCCAGTGTGTCCTGGTCATCCGCCTCCAAGACCTAGACAAACCTCACCCATGAACCCGCGCACCCCTGTTAAATCACCAAACGTAGCGAACCACTGTGGTTGACCGATGGCAGAGGTGTTGGTTATCCAATAAAGGTTCTCGGGGAGGCGGTACCCATTCCCGCCTCCCAAATTAATGTATAATCGATTTCCCTTTCATTTATACTTACGATAATAGGAGTTTGGAAGGAATTTCGATAAAATGACTAGACAATTTCTCTTTCTAAGTCTTATGTTAGGTATTGAAGTACCCCACCACTTTCCCGCCCCGGTATAGGCGACTTATGGTCGCCCCTTCGGAGCTCTCGCAAGAATCTAATTTTTTTGAATAAACGACTCTACATTTAATTGAACGAATCTAGACCTTCAATGTCCCTACATACTTTGTTAGGTGGCGGAAATGTAGGATCGCCTGCAGACTGTACTGCAATGGTCATAAAAAATAACTACAAGTGTTAGTTGACTTACCCTGGGGAAATGAAAGTAAACAATATAATATTAATAAGCAGCCATCATGAGTGCATGTGGCCGCTTCAACGGAGGGAGACCGCACACTCCGGCTCTGCAGGCATCTGTTATATACACACTAAAATAAGAAGGAGAGCAATCAGGTATGAAATATAATCATATGTTGTATTACCGCCATAAAAAGAATTAAAAAAAATA
The DNA here is from genome assembly GCA_917880885.1 of Limnephilus marmoratus. NCBI lineage: Eukaryota > Metazoa > Arthropoda > Insecta > Trichoptera > Limnephilidae > Limnephilus > Limnephilus marmoratus. Next base: position 16,141,437 of record OU862921.1, on the reverse strand, counting down.
ATAAAAAGGGATTAGGTACATTGAAGTACCCACCACTGTCCCACCCCGGTATAGGCAACTTATGGTCGCCCCTTCGGAGTTCTCGCAAGAATCTAATTTTTTTTGAATAAACGACTCTACATTTAATGTAACGAATCTAGACCTTCAATGTCCCCTCATACTGTGTTAGGTAGCGGTATGCGGACGCGCCTACAGGACTGTACTGTAATGGTCAATCTCTACAATTCTAAAGCCCATGGAGGTGTCAATGCAAAAGCAGTGAGCCTCATGGACAGTCAAACAAGTTGTTAGTAACATCAACAAAAAATAAAAAATAAAGTAATCCAAAATGACAGCAGCCGTCATGAGTAATCAGCTCATGACAGCGAAAGACCACACACAATCCGGTGGGCAGCACCGGGCACTGTACATAAAAGAAAAAATAAACAAAAGAAAAATAATGTATATATACAGAGTAGAACTGGTGTCACCGCAACCTGACTATCGGCAGTTCCCGAGAGAATGAAGAAGGCTAATTGTCCGGCCTCCCGATAACCGGCGGCGTCGTCCTTAAGCCAGCTAGCCGGTGGTGCCTAGACGAAAGTAACTGGAAATCATAGAAGAAGACTCTAGGGAGAAAAGCGTCGGGTCGCCGGAGGCGGGACGGACAGCTTTCGGATGCCGTTCAGCCTTCTTCCCAGCCTCTTCATGTCACGGGGGGTGGCGCGGCAGACAGGTGCAACTCCACCAGTTCCATAAGACCGTCCATGGTCAGTAGGCGGGGACTCGGTCCAGGGTCCAACCCCTTATATGGGGAGAAGGACGGCACAGAACAAACAACTGAGTTCAGTTCTACGCGGTAATCATAACTAAAAAAAAATAATCGTTTCTAAAAAAACTAAAAAAGTAATCATAACTAAAGTATATGTTACAAAATAACATAAAAGTGTAAGGCATTAAACCAATTTTAGGTACAATCCGACAGGCGCCTGGCAGTCCCCTAGAGAATGATGGTGGTTGTTAGATCGACTTCACGCTCCCCGAAGAAGTCGTACCTTAGCCGGATAGCCGGTGGTGCCTAGAAGACGTTATCGGACTATCAGTGAAGACCCTAGGTAGGTAAGCGTCGGGTATCCGGAGGCGGGACGGACAGTCTCTGGGTGACGATCAGCCGCTCTCCCTACCCCTTCATGTCCAGGGGGGTGGCGCGGGCGTCTGGGGAGATAAATCAAATAGAGAATATAGCATATCTAACATAAACAAAATAAGTAGGGACAAGGCCCAAGTCCAACCCCTTTAATGGGGAAGAGGACATTACATAACAAAATAAGGAGTTCAGTAACAGCCGTTACATTGTCAGTCGAAGATTATATGGGAACAAATAAAAAAATAAAGACTCCAATCATTATGGAAAAGCATATAGTAAATTGAGTTAACATTGTTAATATAAAATACAGACTTAAATATCTAATAAGATAAGTGTTGATCTAAAGAAGAAATAATTTCTTGTCAGTATAAGAACAAAATTAAATCATACCAGCTATTCGCACTAAATCGGAAACATGATAAAATAAAAAGTTAAAAAAAAAAAAAATAGAGAAGCTCTTATAGAGCTTATAAACCAAAGCACTTGTAATAAATGGTCCATGATTTGTGTGATATCCTAATAAGGAAGATAAAATACATTGTAAAATAAAGTGTTTCTGCATCCAGCAAGGTGTATATCTAATATTACAGAAAAGAAATAAAAAGGTAAAATAAAAAGAGAAACAAGAGTATATACAAATTTACATAATCCGGCAAAGCAAGAAAAATCAAATCAAAAACCGTGGTTTAACAGGAGCTAGTACACCTGGTTACCTGAGATGCGCTAATCTTCGACTCTGAGAACAGGCCATCTTTCAACCCAGATCCTAGCAAACTTACGCAAGCACTCAAAATTCACCTTATTCGATACCAGATCAGTGTTCCAAACTGGTCTTATAGGGACATCCAAACCGTCCAGCATTTCCTCTCTAGCATCCATCATGATCTCACAGTGCCACAGAATGTGCTCGGCCGACTGGTTAGTCCCTCCGCACGCACAGTTGGGGTGAGGGGACAAGGAGAGGGTATGAAGTCTCCCCCTGAACTCCCCATGACCAGACAAAAGTTGGGTTATGTAGTGATCCAGTTTTATAAAGGCCCCTTCCATTCTGATTTTAACTGATGGGAAGAAGGAGAAAGTCCATCTTCCCAAGTTCGCTCTATCCCAACGTTGCTGCCACACCTGTAACGACAAGTCTCTCATTTCACGAAGTAGCCCAGGGAGAGTCCCCGGGCCACCAGGGGTTAGAACAACTCCGTGATGGGTAGCCGGGGTTCCTCTGGTTAGCTTCTGTTTAGTAACAACTTCCCTAATTTCCAGATCGATTGGCAAAATGCCGGCCAGTACAGGCAAAGCGTCCGAAGCTACTGTTCTATACGCACCGGATAGTGCCAGCAAGGGAGTACGTTGTCCTCTCTTGAGAGCCAAGAGTATGAGCGAGTTGTCCAAGCGGTGCTCCCATACAGATGCCCCATATGAGACTTGTGCCACATATACGCACCTGTACAGTGTACGTAGAGCCGGATTACGCAGTCCCCACTCAGCTGTGGAGAGTCTCCTTAGCTTCATGAAAAGAGCCTGAGCCTTACTGGATACATCCTTGACGTGTGCCAGGAAGGAGGACGATCGATCGAGTGTTACACCTAGGTATTTGACTGTTTCAAAAAATCGGATATTGGATTCTCCCATTTTGATTGTGGGGTTTCTCTCTCTGCTGAGAGAGCCCTTCATCAGGAGACCCTTGGTCTTGTGGGGAGCGAAGGTCATTTTATTTCTTTCACCCCAGTCCAAAAACATCTGCAAACCTTCACTGCCTTTCTTTTCCACTTCTTTCCTACTGTCCCCTGAGACCAAATACACTTTGTCATCAGCATAGTCGACTGAGATACATCCTTCAGGCAAGGGTAACCTGGAGGAGTCATTGAAGGTTATATTCCACAGGTCAGGTCCAAGGTTAGATCCTTGAGGGCATCCTATATCTGCTTCGCGCTGGATACAGTAATCTCCAAACGAGATCGTGATTATGCGATCAGCCAAGTAATCGTCAATCATCTTGAACAAGAGTTTGGAGGACTGCCTGTTCTTCACCTTCGTGCGTATCATCGCCCACCATGCATGATCGAATGCACCAGTTATATCGAGGAAAATGGCCACAACATACCTCTTGGGGCAAACCTTCACCCAATCAAGCACATACGACAGGGCGTGAACCGTGGATTTCCCGGGGACGAAACCGAACTGCAAGGGGCTGGCCGGGGATAGAGTGGTGCGTAGACGTTGTTTGATTATTTTCTCCAATATTTTTCCTAGGACTGGTAGAAGTGTAATTGGTCGATACGCCTTAATGTCCGACAATGGCTTATCGTTCCCCTTGGGAATAATCCTGAGCACGCCGCGCTTCCATTCTGTAGGGAAAACCACTCTCCTCATGCATGTGTCCATCACCTGGAAGAGCTCCTCCTTGGCGTGGACCCAGACTTGCTTCGCAATTACGCCGTTGAGCCTATCATGCCCTGGTGCCTTCTTAGGACCCAAACCCTTAATTATTACCTCAATTTCTGCCTTAGTGACTCTATAGCTGTTATCCTCTTGGGCGAGGTTTCTCGGAGGTAGCCGTGCCAGATTTCTTATCTGTTTGTGGTGGTCACTTTCCCCAATTACTGAGTACTCACCCAAAAGTGTCTCGAGGGTGGAGGCCACGTCCACAGTCTCAGCGTTCCTCCCATCCAAATTCCCAATTACTGTTGACAAATACCGGTCAGAACCTTTACCGGACTTTTCAAGTGCGCTGTGGATTTCCCACGGGTTGGCGTTTCCCACTTCTTGTACCCAATTATGCCAAGCAGCTCGTTTCGCATGAAGGACTTATTATGTTAGGTATGCGTTTTTCTTCTTATTAATCTTTTAGTTATTTCACTTGGGATCAGGAGAGACTGGTTGAGGGAGACTTATCCTGAATCTCTTCAGCCGGACACTCTCGCCCCATCGGGTTGCATCGTAGTGGGTGGGATAGATTCATACGTCGGTCATTCCTGGGAAGAATAGCCCCGCAATTTTTTTTTACATTAACTCCCTCATTAATTTCCCTCAGGGCCTATGTCATCTTCAAGATGCTGTGTGGAGGGTCTTTTTAAGGAGAAGAAGGAGTGAATATGGTTCTTGAAGAGACCCATATTGTAGGAGGGAGGAAACACAGAGGCTGGCAAATCGTTCCACAGGCAAGCTGTTGAACTCAAGAACGAGTCATAGAAACGACCCGTTCAATCGTGCACATATGTTGGGCGCGTGTTTGGCGTGTTTCTCGACTAAGCACCGGTGACAAGGGGATCAATGACGCTAGTTCCTCGGAGCATCTTCCATTGTAATACCGGAAGAACAAGGATAGCCTCACGTCTGTGCTCTATAGATTGCAATCCGTTTGTCAAGTTACTAGAATCTATCAAACGAACCGCCCGTTTCTGTACAGAGTCGAGGTATTTTCAGACCAGAGGTGGCAGCCAAATTCAACCGTGGGGCGCACTTACGAATTTGGGCGCACAGGAGTAGCAGTTGTGTACTATTAAAGTATCTGCGGGCCCTGTACGCCCAGTTGCTGAAAGGCTAACTTAATTCTGGTTTCTATGGAGCCCCCGTACCTGAGCTGATCACGCTGAGTTACACCAAGCATATCATACATATTTTGAAGATTGCTTCCGTTGAATGAGACTAAATTTTCATTTCGATCTCTTTTAGACGTTATCAGACATGATTGGGACTTCGAAACATTAAATTCGACGAGGTTATTCTTACCCCGAGAGAAAACACTTTCGTGGTAACCATCCATTCTTTGCTTCAAAGCCCTCCGAGCCATTGGGATTTGTGTGCCCTTTGGAGGCTTGTCAAATAAAAAGCTATCACGGATTTTTACCCAACACTCATACTTTTTCCTTCCCAGAACTCAAACCCTTCTCTTTCTCTAAAAAGACCCACCACACTGACACATCATCCCCAAAGATGACACTGGCAATAAGCTAAAGCTAAAGGAGCTAAAGCAAAAATAACCCTTTTCTCATTTTTTTGCACAAAAATATACTTACTTGATACTTTTAAATTGATAATAAAATTTTGCTGTGGTACCCCGTAATGCTCCGTAAATCGTTCCCCATATAATTATCCTTAACTTTACCGAATAATTTTCGCCCTTGATATATTATTTAGACCGGCGATATTTTATATCACACATCAACAATCCGCTAAGGACCGTGAATTAACCGCAAGTTAAGCCATTAGGAAAGTCGAACCGCCTGAAGGAAGTCTAGGAACAACTTTCCCCATAATGAGCGATGTTCTCGAGTGACTAATGCTGTAACGGGTTTCACGACTTCCGGAGGCACCCAATAATAATTCGGAAGTCCATTAATTTTTTTTCTGTTTCCAAGAAAGGTTTCAACAAATGTTCGTAAACAGGACGTCCCATTCGTTTATTTGAACTTTAAACAAATATTCACAATAAAACCGATATCTTTGAAACATTCACAATAATACCGACATATTTATTGTCTATTCCATGGCAATAAGGAACTCCAGTGAAAAAGATTCTGGCTTTAAAAAAATATGTTCATATAGACCAGGGTTTCCCAACCAGTCACTAGTGGTCCGCGAACCATTGAAGATGGTCCGCGATGGTGCACCGATCAATAAACGCATTAGCGCGTGGGCGGTCCCTGGTCGAGAAATCTGAATAAAAAAAATCGGGACAATATTCAGTTTATCATTATTGTACCTTGTGGTCAGTGGTCAGTGGCCATTATGGTATTCCGTTTCGCCCCACCCCATCCTACCCCTTCCGTTGTGGTAAATATTCTGCTAGAACCCGTCCCACCCTATCCTATTCCGCCCCGAAGCGCTTGTCTACACTACTCGTTTAGAACTTCGGAGCAGTTCGAGTCCTTTGATTCGGGCCAAATACCGACAATTATCGGAAGTCAGGCGAAGTTGAACGAAGCGAAGTGAAGTTCGTGTCTACACTATTGTATTCGATTAACTTTGATCATGTAGTGGAGCTTTTTTGCACCTGGGACGGATAACTTCTTGGTGTCACCTCCCCCCCCCCCCTTATTAAAGTTGATGAAACACAAATTTCGACTTCACAAAAAAATTATCCGTCCTGGGGGGGGGTAGCAAGAGAATAGAGGTCTTGGGCCGCCCCCCCTCTACGCCACTGCTTGTGGTCCCTGTCGAAAAAAATAAACGTACAAGTGGTACCGGGTCAGAAAAAGGTTGGGAACCACTGATATAGACCAATGAACGCTGATTCTGAATATATAAAGTTTTATTTAATAACATTAAACGCAGAGTTTTTAAAAGAATTTTTAACTATTCCATTTTTAATCGGGTCGTGAAAACACGCCGTCAAGATGACGTCACTGTTCGACGTGTCGTGACGTCACCGTAAAGTCATTGTATGGGAATGTATGATATGACAGAAGCCATCGTATTAATTTATTCGTTTATTTAGATACTGTTATAGAGATTTAGTTGTTGTTTATTGAAACATTATTTAAGCCTAAAGGCATCTCTAATTAGTTTATCTCTATTATTGAAAATATTCAAAAACTACTGCACAAAGACAATAGTAAAGCTATTTCTAGGGAGAATACTTCGAACAACGGAATTCAAAATGGCGGCAGTAGATCAGCTGATTGTCCGATCCTATACTAATTTTTCAGTAGTGATGACGTCACACGATTCACCATACATACGGTGGTTTTCGGGGGGTCTTGAAAAATTAAAACTTTGACAATTATTTTAACTATTAAAACTAACTCTAAAAATAAAAATAAAAATGAGGTTATTTAAGTTAGAAGGTCATTATTTATTTTTAAAAAAATATATAAAAAATTGGACTGGAGTTCTCACCTGTTTTCATTAAAAGCTAAGAATTTATTTTTTAAAATAGCCTATAAGCTAACCTAACGTAACCTATTCAACCATTTTTTTGTTTATTTTTTCATCAGTTTTAATGACCTTTTCTCTTCAGAAATTTGGAATATTTTTCAGGTGGTCAAAATATTTTTGCTTTACAATAAAATTGGAATAAATAGAATATTTCTGAACATATACCAAAAATAAAAACTGTTTTTGAAAGGTGATGAAATACGCTTTCAGGTTTTATAGCTCTAAATAAAGATATAATTTTAAATATAAAAATTTTGCATGCAACCATAAAAAACTTTAAAAATGGCTCCCCTCACGTTTTTTGTAACTTACATTGCTGATTACGAAGTACCTACAAAAATAAAAACACATACTTATTTTATTGTAATTACTTATTTTTTAGTACTCACGTACGCAGCTGAGACTTGGGTACTAACTAAAAAGAATGAGCGAGCACTGGAGGTTTTTGAAAGAAAAATTTTGAGGCGCATCTTCGGACCGGTTCAAGAAAATGGATTTTGGTGCAGACGTTATAACAATGAGCTCTATACTTTGTTTAAGGAGCTAAACATCGCAAAATTTATAAAACTGGGAAGACTTCGGTGGCTGGATCATGTGGAGAGAATGACCGAGCATCAAGCACCAAAGTCCCTGCTGAACTCAAGACCAATAGGGCGAAGAAGCCTGGGAAGACCAAGACTAAGATGGAGCGACAACGTCCTCAAAGACATATCCATCTTGGAGCTCCTAAACTGGAGAGAGCTGGCACAAAACCGAGATGAGTGGAGGAAGACTCTTGAGGAGGCCAAGACCCACCAGTGGTTATAGAGCCAATAGTAATGATGATGACTTATTTTGTTAGACAAATGTAGCATAAACGTTATTGTCACCTCACTTTTTTTGTCTTTTCTTATAAAAATAATTAATTAAAAATTCTCAAAATTTCAATTTTTTTTTTCAAATTGCGATTCAAATCTTTGGTTGGTGAGTCATACGTGAGCTGGGACAAATATGGTCTCCTGCCATTCATCGGGTTAGAGGTGGTGTTGAGTTGGGTTCTCTCTGAGTTGTCCGGTCACCCTGTTTTACATATTATTACATAATTTCCAAAATGTTTGAAAACATTCCAAGTGGAATTATTTCAAACGCGAACCAACTCACACGGTACTTAAATTCATTATAAATACAAATCCACAAATTGGAATTTATTTAGCAAATGCGGTGTTCTAACAGGCGGTGGTACTTTCGTTAATTTAATGCTATCCAATGATCGTACATCATTGTCCTAAAACTGGATTAAACTTTCACGAAACATAACCAATTATCAACATTCGTTTGCGTGTGTATTTATGAGTTTTGCGACCGCCGAACCCCGACATTTCCGCAAATGGTCTCACTTCACGTTGAGCACTGCCCTACTTTCAAAGGGAGAGATAATTCCCAAACTTCAGTGGCCCGTTATCGTTTGGGATTCCTACCCAAAAATTATTATCGCTGCGTTCATTTGTACTATGCAAATTAAATCTTGTTTATCAATACTCAAAATGTAATTAATTTCTCAGGGTTCAGCATTATTTATCAAGCAATTTGGGTAGTCTTAACATTGGATATTCTCTTCAACTTGAAGCCCTTTTGAACTTCTATTTAGAATCAGGGTCGATTGGTGATCTTTTGAAGTAAAACTTCCTTAGCCCCGTTATAGTGATTTAAAATTTTCATGAAACGGAAATAAAAGCTGCGCTCAAGGTTCCTATTGATTGTGTTATAAAAATACGACAATAGGTCTACGCTCATTGGCCGCTTTGTTTTTTACGGGTCGTTCGAATATAATACGTAAAATCGCGCCTCGCCGAGCGTGTCCCATAGCGCAGAGGCATAGTGCGTCGCAAATCTCAGCGGCCAAAGAAATCCAGCGGACGGAGGTTCGAATCCTACGAAATCCAAATGAAAATAAACATTTTTGTTTTTGTAAATCAATATCCAATCTTTAAACCACTTTAAAATAAACCAAAATTTTAACATAACAAAAAAACGCCTTAAAAAAATGGACTAAAAAGTAAAAAAAATAATTTCGTATTCTTCCAAAACTTCATAATCAACTTACTTTTTCTACTCATCAATATGTAGGTACGATTGTTATTTTTGGAGTCGGTGTCAGTCAAGGTAGGTTTGTAACTACATACATAGTTATAGGTGAGATGTGCTTGTATCGCACGAGCGACTTAACGAGGCGAGAGCGGGGCCGCGGCGTGAGGGGAGCTGTCAAGTGAACACGCCGGGCCGGGTACCTTTGCTAACACCGAGTCCAAGACATGGCACGATCAAGTTGATCGGATACTAAGAGTTAAAATAATGCAAGAGTATGTATGAAACGAAGTATGGGGGAAATGGTGTGATGATTAGTTAGTAAGTTGCTAACTAATTCGTTAATGATTTTAGGGTAAAAATAACATGATATTATTATTGTTTATTATAATGTGTCACAATGTGAATATAATGTGTAACACTTTGAATTCAACAAAGAAATTTCAACGTAATGAAATGGTTAGGCCATCCAAATATTGGAAATTTTCATTGGAGCAATATTAGCGACTTTTAAAATGTTGTAGTTTTTAGTCTAGGTATGAAACCTCTGGGTCTAGATCCTGGATGTCGACAAAAAGAAAAAGAAAACTGACTAAATCAATGTCCATTTAAATAATATATTAAAACAGCTTTAAACTTATTCGACTTATTTTATTTTTGACCGTAACCGGATTCGGTAATCTACAGCGAATTATCAGTATCTACAGTTGAAATTTGTTTTGGTGGTGTACGTTATATGTTAGTTTCGAAGTCTCTCTACAAAATAATAATCTTTCTAACAAAAAAAGTACTGGACCTGATGGCATTCCAGAAATCTTGCTAAAAGAATGTAAATGTTCATTATCTAACCCAATTTGTATGTTGTACAATTTATCACTCTCAACCGGTACATTTGCTGACTCATGGAAAATTTCATTTATTCGACCCATTTTTAAGTCTGGAAACAAGTCAAATATTGGAAATTACAGACCAATATCAATTATATCTAATATTCCAAAAATATTTGAGTCGATAATTACAAAGAAAATCACTCCTATTTTCAAAAATGTTCTGATCGAGGAACAACATGGATTTAGATCGGCGAAATCTACAACAACTAATTTACTGTCCTTTATAAATACCATTCTTAAAGCCTTAGAAGACAACACTCAGGTTGATGTCCTCTACACTGACTTCTCCAAAGCCTTCGACAAAGTTAATCACCGTATTCTCATGGCCAAACTTTATGCTATAGGCATTAGAGACCCATTGTTATCATTCTTTCACTCTTACTTGAGTAATAGAAAACAAAGGGTTAAAATAAATAACTTTGAATCCTTTAACATTGATGTAACTTCCGGCGTTCCGCAAGGAGCCCATTTGGCCCCGCTTCTTTTTAACCTTTTTATTAACGATATCATTAAAGTTTTTTCTCACACACGTTTTTGGCTTTTTGCCGATGACAATAAGATTCTTAAGATAATTAAATCCCATCTTGATTGTTTACTTTTTCAACTTGATATTGACTCATTTAATGATTGGTGCAAAATCAACTGCATGGAACTTAATGTTGATAAATGCAAAATTTTGTCCTTTTATAGAACTAAAAAACCAATTCAGTTTGATTATAAACTAAATAATGTTTGTCTCTCTACTGTCATATCTATTAAGGACCTTGGGGTTACTTTGGATTGTAAACTTTCTTTCCGGGATCACATTAATAACATCGTAAACAAATCACTTAAACTACTCGGCTTCATTCATAGACTTACCTCTGACTTTAAACATATAAATACACTTAAAACTCTTTACTGTTCGCTGGTCCGCCCTCACCTTGAATATGCTAGTGTCATTTGGTCTCCTTTTTATGCTGTCCACATTTGTTACATCGAATCTGTACAACATCGCTTCCTACGAGGAATTGCTTGGAGGTTAGGACTTGAAAGAGGAGAATACTCGTATGATGAAATTGAACAAACTTTAAACATTTCCTCTTTGGAAAAATGTAGAAAGGACTCTGATCTAATATGCATTTTCAAAATTATCAACAGTATTACTGACACACCTGCTTTGATACAACTCATCCAGTTCAACATTCCTTCCCGTAGACTCCGAAATAATGAATTGCTATTCCTCAATCAACATTCTACTAATTATGGATATCATTCTCCTTTATCCAGAATGTCGAGACTTGTCAACACAAATCAAAGCATTGAATTTTTAGCATTGAAGCCTAAATGACTTTCGGCAGTCGTTACGCAATGTGGTTTTTTAAAGTCTTTTTAAATCCATCCTCAAGCTACTTGTAGTTATCTTCTCTATGTACTTTTATATTATATGTATTTTGTCAATGCTCTTCATCTATATGTAATCTCCTTTCATTGTGATCTCTCTTTTTTTCTTTTCTGTTCGTGTTATTGTTATATTGTTAATTGGACTATTTGTCCGTAAATAAATAAATAAAATAAAAAATAAAATAAAATAAAATACATATGTCGTTAGCATAACTAGTAATATGATAGACAGCCGGCGTAGTCCAGCGGTAAGGCTCTTGACTCGCACACCGAAGGTCGCGGGACCGAATCCCGGCGTGGCAAATAAATTTTATGTGATTAATTTGTGTGTTTCACAATTAATTAATTTAAAATAATATATAGTATATTTGCGGCACGATCCAGAGTCGAAGATACTCTCAGTATCGCCCTGGTGTAAGACCACCATTCAGAATTGAAACGTTGCTTGAAATGGCTTTAGCCGTGTTTGGTGACCAGATCTGAATAGCAAGGTACTTTCCCACCTTCCTCTTCCCTATCTCCTTCCGCTTACCACTACCTTCAGCCGCACAAAACACCCCAATTGGGGATGCCATAGTCCCACTGGCTCCAGACGGGAGCAGTTGGGACTCTTCTGCGGTATTCATGTAAAAAAAAATTTGTTTTAATTCTCTGAACTCTGTATTTCCAACTTCCTACAACATGGGTCTCTTCAAGACCGATGTTCATTCCTTCCTCTCAAAAAATTATAAATGGATTTCAAAAGATTGTTCTTTTATCTAGCATTCGCATGTTTTAAATTTTTTGAAAAAATGTTTATTTTTAGTATAATAAGGTTATTCCATAGGTCATTGGCAGATTTGTTAAATTTTCAAAAAAGATTTTTTATTATACCACACCTATTTCAAATCATGTAATCATGCAGTAAAATAAATCAATACATTATCTGGGTATCGCATGTTTTAGAATTTTAATTTTAGTTTAAATAAAATCATTATGAAGTATATACGTACGTGTGTTTCTTGACGAAAATTGGTGCGTTTGTGTATTTATTTGCGCACTTACAAACTAATATATTTCAGATTTTTTTTAACATTCTTATTTAACTTAGACATTTTTGAAAAATGATAAATACTTATAATCAAAAAAAAATTAGAAAAAGTACACTATTTTAATAGTTTTATCATCACGCCTTTCAGCATTTTTGGATGAAGGTATAAATTAAAGCTAATTTGGATTGAAATAAAATCGATGTTGAGTTATAATTTTAGAAAGCTGGTACGGAGAATAATTAATCTTTCTCATTGTAACCGCCCTGCACGATCGTAAGAACAACTTTCGACGAAATGTGAATTTTCGGCCGCTGGCTGGTTAAACGTTCTTAATAATCTATAATCTTAAAAATCTATAATGCACTGTATCAGACTACAGAAATTAAATCTAAAAACATATCCTCTTACAGCATATACAAAAAATTAATAAAGACTTGGATAACTACAAATGACACAAAAACCTACCTGCTATAACATCTTACCTGTTATAACTTTACAAATCCCTAATTTTTATTTAACCTTTTTTGTTTTTCATATATATATTTTTTTTCTTAACTTTTGTTTTTTAAATACGGAATTATTTGTTCTATAAATATGTTAAAACATAATTATGTTTCAATTTACTAATTTAAAGTTTAATTTGCTATGTTGTATCTTAACTGCATTAAAAAAAACTTAAGTATACCCACGAACTGGCGATGCCTATGTGGGATTTTTTTTGTTACCATACATATATGTATAATATTGTAATATCTTTTTTTTGTTCTTAAATTGTATTATTGTTTATCGTTAAGCTACATATTTTATTTTTTTTTTTTTTACTTCTTATCAAAAGAAATGTTTTTTTTGTAATATTTTTATGTATGTAACCAAAAAAAATTATTAATAAAAAAAAAAAATAAAAAAAAATAAAAAAAAATATATATATATATAAAACAAAGTCAGGTTAGTTACACCATTTATAACTCGAGAACGGCTGGACCGATTTTTATGATCTTTGATTTGTTGGATTTCTCTCCGCCCCGAATAGCAGAATAGCCATTAAAACATCGGAAAAATTCACGAAAAAAAAGTTATGAAGAAATATCATTTCCCAAACATTGTGTATGTACATGTACATGAATTCAGTCCCCGAACATTTGTATGAAACGAACATGTTGTGATAAGTGTAATATTGAGTAGTGAGTGAAATCAAAAAATTCAAAAACGTCAAATGTCAGTGCGGTAATTGTTTTGCTTTTGTTCTTAAACATTATAATGCTGCCCTTTTTTCTTACACACTAAATATCAACAGTCGAAAATCGAACAAACGGTGAACGCGTGTCTGCACCCATTGGCAGGAAAAATACAATTATTATAGTAAATATCAATGACGTTATATACTGTAGACGCGTGGTAAAAATTTCAAGCCAACAACAAGACAATTGTAGACTACTCGATTTCTAGTACTTTAATAGTACTAAACTGCCACGCGTCGAGTAAGGTCGTGTCCTACCAGTAAGTAAATTGCATTAAAAAGCGCCAAAATTCCCTCCTGGGTGATGAGAAAATGTTTCCATTACACGGTAAACAGTAGTGAAAGCGAAGGAATAACATTTCATTCGTAAATACATGCAAATTACTTATTATTATCGATTATATAAATAATACAATTGCTTTCCGCCCAAAGATTTTATACGTCATTAGAGAACTCAAGACCTACTAAAGTACAGGTCTGGATGCGCAACAGCCAAATTACTAAGTCGATGCCGTCACTACTTACTTTTTATAATAATAATCTATAATTCTTTAGTTACTTGCTTGCGGTAAAACAACATACAAATCAGCAGAAACAACAAATACAATAACAATCAACGCCATTTGCAAACTATCGTTGTTCATTATAGCTTGAAAATTTGACACCTCAAATTTCGACTGGTGCCCAGGCCTCCTACTTTAGTCGGCCTTGAGACAGAATTCGACGGAACTTTTGAATTTTGAATACGGAAATGCCGCCCGCGTTCTATCTTTTGTTTCGTCCATATGCACATATTCTTTTAAGCGTCTATCTTTATCATACATGAATAACTTTTGAATTAAGAAATTATTGAAAATCGCTGAAAACAGAAGAGTGTTGATTAATTGCCACATTATATCTTGAGTTTGTGAGACTATGGCTAGTCTATTTATTTTATATAACGTCATTAGTAAATATCCCTCACACGTATTTGATTTTTTTTAATTTTTACATTCGCTCCACACAGCAGGTCCTAAGTGACGGATGTAAAATCCATCCCTCCAACTACAGTGCAAGGTGATGGGTCGAGAGTCCGGCTGGAAAGGTCAAAAGGTCTCCCTCAACCAGTCTCTCCCCGCCACACAGCAGGTGGGCTGACGCATCCACCGCCAAGACCTGGACAAAACTCACCCCATGAACCCGGTCACCCCTGCTAAGTCACCAAACGTCGCGAACCATGGCAGAGGTGTTTTAGTTATCCAGTAAATGGTACCCGGGGCGCCGTACCCATACCCGCCTCCCAAATTGTATACATAAAATAAATGTAAATGGAATGTAAAAAAATCACAACATTATAAATCCGTACACAACGCCATCTCTGATACTGACAAAAACAAAACACGGACCGTTACGCATCGATAATTGCTTCATTGTGTAATTTTTAACATAATAAAAAAACTGAATTTAATTCAGCTAAAAAGTTAACACAACAGTTATTGGTTCTGAGGCGGTACGAAGTTCGCTGGGTCGGCTAGTTATTAATAATATAATTTGTCATAAATAATTAAGTCATCACTTCAAAAACTTTAATCACTTATTAAAAAAGTGAAATAAATGTATTGTGGAATAATATTAATAATAATAATTAATTTAATTTAATTATTAATTTATTTAATCGATAACTTAATTTCATGAATCAATTAATTAATGAATCAATTCAATTAATCATTCAATTTATTTAATAATTCAATTTTATTAATAATTTAATATAATTAATAGTTTAATTTAATTTAATTGATTGTTTAATTTAATTAATAATTTTATAAATTAATTAAATTGGTATTAATTTATAATTCATGTTGGCATGTATGGAGCCTAGGAATCAAAAAGACTTATGTGAACTGGCAACACCAGTTTTATTTTAAATCGTTGTAAATCATAATTCTGATGATTATCTGTTCAGTCCCGTCGACAAACTCCCTTAAGCCTGACTTTGCTGGATCTCAACTTAGTTTTTGCAGCGATTTACCGCCCCTAAACACCTGCAATATAAACAGCTTAACTTTTAACTTAGCGAAGTTGGAGCAACTGGAGTTTGTAGTAAAACTTTACTTGATTGCTTGCGTTTGCGGTAAAAGGACTTAAAGAAAGCTTGTAGAAAGAAGTTGAATCAATTAGTGGCACCGCGATAAGATTTTGTAAGTGGGAAATCAAGGGCTTGCTTTTCAACATGTATTCACTGAATTCAAAACCTTCAGAAAACTAAAGTAGACAAGACTGAGGAGACTACGAAGCACTTTTTTTTATCAATGTGAAGGATGGTATTTTTTTCATATTTTAAGACGAAGTTATTCGTGATTATCCTATTTAGATACTATTTCGATTAATCTTTACGACGAATCGGCTTACAATATGAACATCAAAAAATATGCTACGGATAATTTGAAGCTTTTACTAGCTTTTCTATGTATTGGAATTACAATAAAATTGTTATTTACATAACAAAAAATATAAGCGTGCACCACTAAAAAAAATGTTTTTTGATGAGTTAACTATGAGGTAATACAAAAAACAATTTTAAAAAAATACTCCTATATGCGTAAGACTATTTTTAAGGTTTTCTATGTTCTAACTTTTTTCGTTCTTATAAAATTATGCACAAAATAAATAAAAATCACTTTTTCGCTTACTTGCCTCGTGCAAATAAGACGCTAGATATTAAATTTTGCAGGCGTGAGAATCGAAATATTTCTAGAGTTTATATTCCTCGTACGTTTATATTACGTTTATATTACGTCGTATTCCAGTGCACCTTTTCTTATACATTTGGTCACCTTATAAGTATTTGTTTTCTTTTTTGGAATCGCTAGATGTCGTTTTCTTTTGTATTTTCTTTTACCTGTTCATTTTGGAGTGTTTTGAAGATTGAATATTGATTTTGAAAAAATAAAAATAAAATTTTGGATTTCGAAAGATTTGATCCAGATCCGTTGAATGTCTGGCCCCTAAGGTTCATCAGGCGCTTCATACCACTAGACCAAAGGAGGCTTGCCGTGCCTTTATCGTATTATTTTGGAACCGAGTACCTGTGAAATAAATACATATTTTATTGCTATCTCATTCTCCCATAGGCTAAAATCTGTAGATGTTAGATGTATGTGTGTGTCTCTTTTTGGTGTCGCTCGCTCCCGTTTCATCGAGTCTCAAACCACGACGGCGCTAAAGATGTTTTCACTTTCAACTTTGCGTGTGCAGTTCACACGCGCTAGAAGTGAAACCTTCAGAAAACTAAACATCGAGAGAATGAGACGAGTGCCGAGTATCAGGAGTAGGATAATTGTAGGGTTTATTTATTATTATGACATTGTTGCAAAGTTTAAAAATTATTTTACATTTTATTCTACGAAGCACCGCACAAACACAAGGCTGATAAGCTACGAAACAAGGCACAAATAAGACACCGATATATCATTCTCTATCAGGCTAAATCCTATAGATGTACGTGGTTGACTATTTTTAGTGTCGCTCATCGAGTTTCAAATCACAACGATGCTAAAGAAGTTTTCACCTCGATAAAGTTTGGTACGCAAAACAAATCTAAATAATGCCAGAAAATCTAAATAGTAGATAGTACTTTACGTCATCGATCTAATATTTATCTTCTTTGTTTTTCATTTCATTCCGGATAGGAAGAGGACCTTCTATGTTGGCATGTTACGACCTCTCTCTGGGATTACTATTGAGACCTTGTAATAATTATTAAAAGCCTTATTTATTAAAAAACACTACTGTTTCTTCTTTGCAGAGCGTAAATTAGGGATATTTTCACATCCAAAGGTCAAAATAACTAAAATAGTCACTTGGTTCCCTTTTATTACTTACCTATTACTTACCTAAGCCGTGCGCATTGGCCGCTTTGATAATAACCTCAATTTTCAAGGCTGCCATTGGTTTAGATTGTGTGGGTGAAGGTTTCACTTCTGTTTGATTTTTAATTCTGTTTATTTTTAATTTTTTATTCTAAATGTTCAATTTGTCATTCACTAGGGCGTGTCATACTTGGTATTACCGATATACGATGGACGCCCGAACTCCAAAACGTGTCTCCACCATAAAGGATCTTGGAATCATGTTTGGTAGTAGGCTGACATTTCATACTCATATTCAGATGGTTTGCAGCACTTCATTGAGAATGTTTGGCTTTGTTCTGCGTACTGCAAGGAATTTTAGAGACACCTGGGACCTGGGTTCTCATAATTCTATTCAATTCCTTAGTAAGGAGTAGACTTGAAAGTGGGTCGGTAATTTGAAGTCCGCACCAAGTAAAATATTGCCTCATGTTGGAGAGAGTTCAGTAAAAATTCTGAGATTTCTGTACAGATGGAGTATGGCTACTACCAGTGGCTCTATCCTGCCGACTTTCTTTTGGATATGCTCGGAATGAACCATCTACGTGTCAGAAGGGATGTATACCTTGCTACACATTTCTTCAGATTGATTCGCGGATGGTTTGAAAACTCAGCTGTCATGGAGAGCGTTCATTTTTTTATGTTCCCGATGGTTATCTTCGCCACCGAGAGTATAGACTGTTCTATCTTCCGGCTTGCAGGACTAACATGCCAATGGTCATGCCGTTCGGGAGAGCAATCTTGCTGTTAAACAGGATTAATTCCGATATCGACATATTTAGCGTTAGTGAAGCTGCCTTTGAAAGGCAAGCTCTATCAATGCTTGTATAGTTTTAATGCCTACCATTTATATTCAATATAATACTGTTACAAATGTATTTTAAAAACACATTAACATGTAAAATTTTGTAATGTTTTCGAAAGAATAAAAATAAATTGAATTGCATTGAATTCTATCGCGTGTGAACCGCATTCGATTTTTTATGACCAAATGTGAATCTCTATTTAACATTTCTATTAGTATCTAAGGATTTTTACATAAACGGTTGTTTATCACCGTTTATTCATAGCAATAAAGTGGAGTCTGTTCAAAAAAAAATACTAGCTTACAAATCTGGAGTACATCGGAATCTAGATAACTATGCTGAAAGACTCACTTTAGAGAAGTCTCACTTGTCAAAAGAAGGCGCATTTCAGATATGATCTCCCTGTTTAAAATCATAAACAACATGTATGTTTCATATTTAATTAATCAAATTAATCTTAATATAAGGCTGAAATTCACGAGAAACCTTGAAACCTTTT
The DNA here is from genome assembly GCA_917880885.1 of Limnephilus marmoratus. Lineage (NCBI taxonomy): Eukaryota > Metazoa > Arthropoda > Insecta > Trichoptera > Limnephilidae > Limnephilus > Limnephilus marmoratus. The sequence continues at coordinate 16,122,637 of OU862921.1, read as the reverse complement.
GGATCGATACTTACCGAATTAATACAAGTTTCTTCAAACCAACCTCGAGAATGACTCGGTTATACAATAAATATTGCAAACATGAAGACTTAGATGTATTTTCTAACTCAATTGCTACCTTCAGAAGGAACTTATACTTACACATCCCTGATGATCTCCTCACCTAGCCCCATAAAATGTGTATAAATGTATTTATATGTTCATGTGTGAATATATTTTGTAATTATTGATTCTTCTTGTTTTATGTATTTACTTTTACGCACCAGATTTAAATGTCCGGGTTAAATTTTCCCCACAGGATAAACTAAACCCTTTCACACACTTCCCCAAATGATCATCTAGTCAACCCACGCTATGCAATTGCACTATATAAGTATTATAAATACAAAATAATACAAGAACAACATGTCAACCTACTAGAGACCAAATGGGAATATAATTCACCGACTCCAGATATTTTCATATCAGAGGGTTCGGCTCTGTGGTATTTCTAATTGAACCTATAAATCCTACTGATCCCTCAATATAAATATTTAAAAAATCTTTTGTAATCCTACATGTATTTAAAATTACTGATTTTTGCATTTTTATATACAAATTCTTTGACAAATCTAATATGCTTAAATTTTGAATCAGATTCCTAGGTATTATGCCAGTGGCCGAAATAACAAATGGTAATATTTTTATAGTCCGAGAATGCCAAATTCTTTTAATCTCTCTCTTTTTTATTTTTTATTATATTATTTATTATTATTATTATTACAACTAATTAAGAATGTTGTGATGAATGGTGTGCTCAACTCTCATTGGAATTATCACTGTAACCATATTAAAATTGTTAACTGATGTAATAATTATATGTGATATATTCTGTTGGCGAGCCAACAAATAAATAAATAAATCAATTGGTTCAAAATTTACACCACGTTTATTAGTAAGGCTGTTAACAACAAACTTGATTTTATAAAACCTTAACAGCAACAGTCATCACACATCATCCCCTAAGATGACATAGGCCCAGAGGGAAATCATTTTCCTCAGGGATTGTGTGAAGCTAATACAAAAATATAAAAGAGGTCATGTCCCTATTCCGCAACATATTGTCCATTCTATTCAAAGTCTTTTGTTGGTGCAGTCACCATTTCATCGCTTCGCCCCCGATTAATCCGTTACCGCACGGCAAGCTACCGCCCCCTGCACGCCGGTTAATTCGCCCCGCGCGGCTAGCCTCCGCCCCCCCCCCCTTCAGCACATTGTCAATGCGAGCACTAATTTAACGTCAAGCTTAAATTTGGTTTAGTGGCGAACAACGTGCCTGGTTACCCGGTACAGGTATGGATTCTTCTTCACCGGGTGGGTACTGTAAAGTGAGGTGAAGTGGTTAGAGTGGGGTGGGGTCGCAATTCATTTAGTTACATATATACATATATATCAAGATATCACTCACTAATAATACCATTAATTATCAATAGATGTCTCTATTGTTACCTCGATTTATCAATAGAGGGATACTGGTAACTTCCTGTTTTATATTTTTGAAGTGAAAACTTCTTTGTGAGCACCATTGTGATTTGAAACTCGATGAAACGAAAAATAGGGACAAACACATACATCAGAGGGATTGAGCCTGCGAGAGAATGAGACAGTATAATCGGTCTCCTCTTTGTGCCATGCTTCGTAGCCTCCCCACTGTTGTCTACTTTATTTTTCTGAAGAACTACCGCTTGCGAATTGCACACTCTGATTTTTTTACATTAGCTCCGTACAGGAAGGCTCTGAGGAAAATAATTTCGCTCGGGGCCTGAATGAATGAATTAGAAGAAATTAATTAGAAGAAGTGAAAAAGAATTAGAAGAAGTTCTGGGAAGGAAAAAGGTGTGAGGGGTTGGTATGAATTCATCCCTCTAATTGCGGTTTTACACCAGGGCGATACTGTGAGTATCTTCCACTATGGAACGTGCAGCAAAAATATACTTCTTATATATTATTTTTAATTAATTTATTGTGAAATACCACAATTGCGCACGCCGGGTTCGAACCCTCGTATACAGCTCTCACAGTTGTTAAACAGGCTATATGCTTACAACAATCGTAATAGCGCGTAGACACTTGCAAGCCGAATCGCGACCCAAATCATGGGTAAAGAATGAACCAACCGCAAACTACTCATCGCGCAGTTCATTTGGCGAAAAAAATGAAAATACGACATATGGCGCACGATGTGATGAAATAGAACAAGCCATGAGAGAATAGCTCGTGTGTGAGACTAGCATAAACCTGTAAATAAAGGTCTTGTCTTGATTTTTTGGGATGTTATGCCGTGTTGCGCTTCCTCCTTCATAATTCAAGTCTTTCCAGATTTCGAACAACGTTACCAATGTCCATCATTAGGGCAGATGTAGAAAGAAGTTTAATCAATTTTTTGGACCGCGATAAAATTTTGTATTGAGTTAGTCACGTGCTTGCTTTTCAACGCATATACATTGAATTCCATGCTCATGCCACGAAACTTTATGGATGGTTATTCTGCCCTAGTGGTGAACACTGCAACGCAGTTCGAAACTTTGGCTAAAGAAGGAGGTAGTGCTGCACAAAATAATACTCTAAAAATATATACTTTTGGTCGTGAAAGTTTTAAATCATATGTAAGAATAACTTATTATTTTTGTTGAAATATTTACACGCGATCCAAAACCAAGTATATAAAATGAATCGACTCCACCTTACACTAATGTTGGAACAAGTAACTCCGTAGAACGCAACTAACCCCCAAAATATTACCTATTCATGTGGATTATGTTGTTCTGGTTATCCGGTGTTGCACGGGATTAATCTCCACAGAGAAAATTTAATTTAACCAGATGCTGCGGCTCTGGCTGCTTAGATCCTAGAGATAAACGGATTTTAAAGGAAAATGTATTTCTTGGCAGGAAATTAATTTTTGCAAATGAAGTAATTTAAATTTGAAAATACGTAAATCTACTTGAAAGCATTCTGGATTCAGTAAATATTATCTCTTCTTGTCTTAGTTTATGTGTGCAAAATTAAAAACCGTTTTCATAATTGCATTTCTTTTTACCTTCGAAATAAAACACCTTGATACGGAGTGCCCATGGGGAACAGCTTATCTTCTTATATATAAAAATCTCGAGTCACGGTGTTTGTGGTTGCTCTCTTCCGAAACGGTTAGACCGATTTTTATGAAAATTTTAATGTATATTTGGTAGGTATGAGAATAGGTTGAAAAGTATATTTCATACCGCTAGGTGATGATGGTGTCCCTACCCAGAAATTGTTTTCTATTTTTTGACAATTTTTTTTCTGTATATTTTTTTTAATTTGGCATCAAAAAATACATTTAACCCCAAATTTTCACCTCTACCCCCACCCTCCCGTTTTTTAACCGCGATTTTTGTATTTTTGTATGAACATATTTAACCGTCGGCGTCGTTCGTATTTCAAACAAAACGAAATTATTTATGTTGTTGAATGACAAATGGCGCTACGTCCCCCTCATAAAACTATCATTTATATGGCAGAACAACGTTTGCTGGGTCAGCTAGTAATATATAAAAATGAATGTTTCTTTGTTTGTCCCTTATGCGTTCCTAAACCATTCATACGCTGAAACTTTGGTTATTTGTTGTGCGTATGCTCGCGAAGGTTTATGTAAGCTCCGTAATGATGAGCTCCGGGTTTATGAAGTTATTTCTTATACCAGTCATCCGATTGCGACGAAACTTTGGTGAATTGTTGTGCGCATACTCGCGAATTTTTCTGTATATTATGGTGAGCTCCGGCGTGATGAAATTTGTATAAAAATTACAATGAAAAACGTGTGTATTTTATATAGTTTCGCGGCAGGGAGATAAGTCGGGTGGAGGAGGGGAACGAGGGAAATGTTCCGATTTAATCGTAACGGAAAAACCAAAAATATTGTGTATAAAAAACACATCAATAAACTGACCGATCAGTAGCTGAGTGGGCATCGCGTTTGGGTCCCACCCGGGCGTCGAGTGTTCGATTCCTCGGCTAGCTAAGTCCTCAATCACGACACAAGCAACATTTTCCGCTCAGTTTGGTGGTAGTAGGGGATTTTCAAACATTGTTAGGTTATTCGTCACCAGAGAATGTTTGTTTTTTTTTTTTTAATAAAATATAAATATTTTATTTATCTTAGGTACACTCAACGCATTCCGAGTACTCGCTAGTTTCATAATAATTTGCATTTTCTAACATCTAACCATTTTTATGAGAGGGTCAGAAATAGTACACTCCAAAACTCAAAACTCTTTTAAATACTACTGAACTCCTCGTCCAGTCTGACTACAGATAAATAATGATTTGTTTAATGTCATTGTTAAATAAAAGGCTATGAAAGGAAATCTCGTTCACTTTAATTATTCTATTTAATTCCAATACAACAATATTACGAAGCCTTAGTCCCAAGCTGTTGCTCGTTGAGAGTTTGAAATGAGAGAGAAAATTTGATTCTGTATTGAAAAAATATGAAATTCCAATATGAAGTTACTATTTACCCTGATTTACCACTCTGTTGATAAATCAAAGTAACAACAGAGACATCTATTAACAAATAGTTGTATTATTAGTTCGCAAAATTTGGATATCAATGTTACAAACCTTTTTATATTGTAATCATTTTTACTGAACTTTTAAAAATAAAGTCAGCATACATCGCCCAAATCTTCGTGTTTGATTAAGACAACTAAAAAAGGCATCAGCACATGTAGAGCACCCGATGGTGGCATCTTCAATATTATGATCGAACAATAAAATTTTAACTATAGTAGTTAGTGAATTTATCAAAAATATAAATTTTCTGTCGCCGTTATTAATAAAAATTTCAGTAATGTTTTAAGGAGAACGGCTGGTCGGGATTTTTTGTTCAATACGTAATTTTGGATTTGAGGCCAAATCGTCCAAACTGATTTTTTTTAATAAAAAGTTTTGTCAAATGTCTAGTATGGACATTTGACAAAATAATTCGTTAATATTAATAATTCTTTAATATTTTTTATTCATAATGAAATGTTATATTAATATGTAAAAATGTTTTCAAAAATATATTACATATGTAAAAATGTTAATAATATGGTGTAAACTGTAATATATAGATATAAAAAAATAGCAAAATCATTGCCATTAAAGAATTCGAATTTCATGATTTTAGAAGAAATGTGCCTGAAAACTTACAGTCGTAGTCGTCGCAACTACTTGTTCAAGATACCACATAGCGAAAAGGATGTTCTAACACAGCTGAACCCATGTTTCAACCCAAAAACTTCTCCTTGGTTGGAAAAACCGAAAAAAAAAAGATTTTTTCAAAAGCTTTCCATACGATTTTGCAGAAAAATGGTGCTGTGGAATGAAATTAATAACAGAGGATATACTTAATTACTCTTTAATACGTGCACTTTTTTATGACTATTCCGAATTTTTTTTACATGACCCCCACAGAGGAGGCCCTGAGGAAAATAATTTCCCTCAGGGCCTATGTCATCTTTGGGGATGCTGTGTAAAGGGTTTTTTTTAAGGAAAGAAAGGAGAGGAGAGTTCTAGGAAGGTAAAAGGTTTGGGGAGTGGGTAGGAATCTGGGGTTCAGTGCATGCCAATACCTATACAAACCTCGCACCATGAACCCGGACACTCCTGCTAAGTCACCAAACGTAGCGAACCTCTTGGAGTGACCTATGGCAGAGGTGTTGTTCATCCCATAAATGGTTTCCGAGACGGCCGCACCCATTCCCGCCTCTCAAATTGAAAATTTTAAGAATAAAAATAAGAAATTTTGTAGAATAAATGAGTACCTAAACTCATAGATACCAAAAAAACTTAAATTTAAAGTATAAAGAATTTAAAAGGGCATTTTGATGATGAAATATAAAGTTGACACTACTGATTTTCGTTTGAAAACAAATTTGTAGTATTTGAATATAAAATATTTTCAAGACATTTCGAAAATATTTTCGTTGTAAACAGGTCGTTTCTACGACTCATTCTTGAGTTCAACACCTCAGCTATTAAACGATTTTTCGGCATTTGTGTTTCCTCCCTCTTCAAACCCCATATTTACTTCTTGCTCACCTCAAAAAGACCCTCCATATAGCATTCCCAAAAACCTATGAACCCTGGAAACTATTTTCCTAGTGGCCTTCTGTGTGGAATTAAAGTAAAAAAATCATTTTACATACACACACACTTTGAATTTAATCAATTTGGTCGCTAAAATGAACATTGAACAAGCCTAGTGAAGCTGTATTAGATAAAAGCGCTGGCGCTGTATGCAGGTCGAAGTTAACCACGTTATCAATGGTGTATAGCAGTGATGGGCAACCCGCGGCCCTTGAGCCTATTTCGTGTAACCACGAGCCTTTTCATACTGCCCCTTGGCTAAATAAAATGACAATAAAAATTGCAGTTGGTAAAGAATATCCTTATAAAAAACTTATCCTTCGAAGTTTCGAATCAGCCGCTCGAAATAATATGATTTTTGTTATACATTCAAGGACAAAAATTTTTTGGTTTTACCTTGTGTAGAAAAAATTACTTTCGCAGCTTCGAAGATCAATATTTGTTTTATAAAATACCAAAAGTTTTCTAAGCTAAACTTAACTCTAAAATAAAATAAAAAATTGTAAGTCGTTATTTTTTTAGCTATGTTCCTGAATATTAAAAAATTATAAAAACAGACGCAATTTCTTGATTTGGCCATAGACATAAAGGAATTTTCGGCTGCGGCACTTTGTTTGTGGCTTTCTCTAATTGTTTTATTTTTTTTAAATCACCTTTTTATAAAATACTAGCCAGAGTTAAGTTCAGAAGCTGTGCGTACTGAACAGGGCCCGCAGATACTTGATACTAAACTACCCACGGTTGAATTTTGCAGCTCTGGAACCCCAAAATACCTGAAAAACCCTCGACTCTGTGCATAATAGGAGGTCCTTTTGAGATTCCCCTATTTTAGCAAGCAGATTGGAGCTAACGTTAAAAAAACAACAACAAAAACTAGGTTTGGGACACCACTGACAGCAAAATTAACAATTTAAAGCTGTAGGTACCCTGCGGTACCCCCTGCGGCCTTCAAACAAATTTAAAATGGGTAAATAAAGCCTGCGCAAGCATATGATAGCATAGATCGGGAGTGTCTATATGACATACCTACTACTTCAATTCCAGATTCCACCTAAATTGGTGATTAGGCTTATCAAAGCCACAATGTCAGACTCAAGATGTCAGGTCAAAATAGATGGGGAATTGTCGGAAGAATTCACAGTATCGCAGGGACTAAAACAGGGGGGACGGTCTGGCTCCCACTCTCTTCAACATATTGCTCGAACATGTAATAAGAAAAACGCTAATAGACACTGGCTCCAATATTTGTTTTAAGAGCAGTCAAGTTGTCGGACATGCGGATGACATTAACATAGTTGGAAGATCAATTTCAGCCATTAAGGAGGTCTTCGATCCTTTAGAAACAGCGGCACGGGAAGTAGGACTGCGGGTTAATTTTAACAAAACGAAAATCATGATACAGAGCAGGAACCCTTCACATAGAAGAAGTTGTGCACAATTTAAAGACAACTACTCATACGAAGTGGTCGATCAATTCACCTACCTGGGCTCCGGTCTGACAGAGAACAATGAGAATCCAGCAGAAATCAGAAGGAGAATCACAGCAGCCAACAAAATATACTTCTCTTTGCTGCCAGTGTTTAAGTCATGTAGTGTCCACAGAAAAACCAAAATAACCATATATAAGACCATTGTTAGAACTGTATTGGCATATGGATGTGAGGCGCTGACACTGACGGTAAAGATGGCTGAAATGCTGGATACTTTTGAAAGAAAAGTGCTGAGAAGAATATGTGGACCCGTGAAAGAGGGTGAACAGTGGCGCATCCGGCACAATACAGAATTGTATGATATATATAAGGCCCCTAGCATCTCAGCACATATGAGACTCCTCAGGCTGAGATGAGCTGGGCATGTACAGAGAATGCCGGATACACGCGTCCAAAAAATAATTTTGACTGGACACCCAGGTGGAAAGAGAAAAGTGGGAAGACCCAGACTGAGGTGGGAAGACGAAGTAAGAGGGGATGCAGGATGCAGCACAGCTTCTCCAGGTACCAAATTGGAAGTCAGCCGCTGAGGACAGGAGGAGTTGGAGGCGACTGTTGCAGGAGGCCAAAGCTCGATATGGGCTGTAGCGCCATCGAAGAAGAAGAAATAAAGCCTGCGACAAAAAAGGTTGATCATGACTAGTTTAGAGTATAGACCGCTTACGCCGTAACGCTTCGGAGTTCTGAATTACCCGCAGCTCTATGGCGCTCTTGACGGCGAACATTGAGGATTATGTGCATAGTCGGCTGTACCAAACTGACAAAACGGTATTAAACTTTTGTTCTACTGATGTGTGGGAGAGAGAGTAATGTACAATAATATATGTGAAGTAGCGATGGAATGGCATTGCAGAAGAGCATGGAAGCAAATGAGAAATGTTTCAGCTAGCAGAAGCTGTCTAAAATCGAAGATTAAATTTAATGATCATTCTCAAAATTTAAAGTTTTTAGCTTTATTTATTACTACCTGGTTCCCGGCTTGCGTTGCAATGCCATATTCAAAGAAATACATTGCTTCTCCCTGAATCACCTTTCCCGTTCGTCCCCGTTTCCATACTGCGTCCCCTTCCTGGCTAACTTTATAAATTATAGCCTGTATGCTATTCTGATGTATGAGCTATACTATTGTAAAGTTTCATTAAAATCCATTCAGTAGTTTTTGCGTGAAAGAGTAACAAACACACATACATCCATACATTCGCATCTTCAGACAAGGTTTGTATAAAACCACTGGTGAGCTCTGGCTTTGTATAAAAAAATGCAATTGGTGGCACGCAAGCTGTTTGAAAACTGAATGAATGGAATGCGGGAGGGTGGAAATCGCAAGGAGGGGAGTGGGAAGAGGGAAGGCGGTGTGGGAACGCGAGAGGGGGAAGGGGAAGCGGGAGAGGAAGGGGAGGCGGAAGGGGAGGCGGAAAGGGAACGGGACGAATGGGAAAGAACACGCAAGGAGAAACAATTTCTTTATTAAATGGCATATCAACGCACGCCGGGAACCAGCTAGTTTATAATATTAGTAAGTAAGAGGCGGGAAAGTAAGGTAGATGGGGATGACTTTTGTTACTTTCGTGTAGAGAGCGACTTTCCTCTTGTTTTGACTGTCTAGTGTGCAAAATGTAATCTTGTAATAAAACTGTACATTTGTATCGAAAAACGTTTGACATTTGTCACCGATAACGGGTCGCTCCAACGACTCATTCTTGAGTTGAACAGCTCTGCTGTGGATCGATTTTCCGGCCTCCGTGTTTCCCAATATGTAGGAGGGTGGAAACACATACAGTCTCTTCAAGACAGACAAGACCTTCAAGACCCACATGTTCGCTCCTTCATCTCCGCAAAAACCCCTTCAAATGGGTTCACGACGAGTTCATCGAAAACGAATTCATCGAAAATCAATTCATCGAAAATCAATTCATCGAAAGCAAATTCATCGAAAACGAGTTCATCGAAAACCAATTCATCGAAAATCAATTCATCGAAAACCAATTCATCGAATGATCAATTCATCGAATCGCCAATTCATCGAAAAAATATATTTTGTTGATATTTTAAAGAAATGCCGAGCGGACCGAGAAGTAAAAAGAGCATTAGTCAACCTAAACTAACCTAACCTAACCTAACTTAACCAATTTTTAAATATTTTTTTATCATCACTTATAATGACCTTTCTGAGTTGGTTTAATTATGAGTTGTCTGGTCACCGTTCCTTTGATATCCCGTTTTCGCAGTATCAGAAAATCGGAAATCGAAGAGATAACCTATAAATTTTACATCGTCACTGACAGTTGCTAAACACATTTAACTCAGTTAAACAGACCTTTTTGGGTATTTAATTTTGACAGCTCTAATATCCACAAAAAAATGTTTTTCGATGAATTGGCGAGTTCGATAAATTGATTTTCGATGAACTCGTTTTCGATGAATTTGCTTTCGATGAATTGATTTTCGATGAACTCGTTTTCGATGAATTTGCTTTCGATGAATTGATTTTCGATGAACTCGTCGGTTACCCTTCAAATGGCATCTTAAAAGATGACGTAGGTCCTTATAGAAATTATTATCCTCAGGACCTCCTGTGTGGATTTAATGTAAGACATAATAAATCCGAAATTAATCAAATGTCAGTGATAAATTAAGTGAGATCAACGCAATCACTTTCAGCACATAATTTCCAACATGAATTTTGACATGTAATCACGTGTGACGTCGTAAATTTTCAATGTATTTACGAATATCAAACATAAAACGATATGTTAAAGTGCTTGTTTCATATTTTCCAATGTGATAACCTTTAGAATCGTATATATAGTATTTTTTACTAATGGTTTTTTTCCCACGGGTAAATTTAACATTACGGTGTAATGATGATAAGTAATCTTGTTGTTAGGGTAATTTATATCGTGGGTTTTCTATACGGCAGTGTCGTAGACTCAGAAGGTATTACTGCATGGCAAATAAATTTTATTTGATTAATTTGTGTTATTTCACAATTTATTCATTTAAAATAATATGTAGTATATTCGCGGCACGTTCCAGAGTGGAAGATACTCTCAGTATCGCCCTGGTGTAAGACCACCATTCAGAATTGAAACGTTGCTTGAAATGGCTTTAGCCGAGTGTGGTGAGCAGATCTAAATAGCCAGGTACGTCCTCACCTTTCTCTTCCCTGTCTCCTTCCCCTCCCCACTACCTTCAGTCTCACAACATACCCCAATTGGGGATGTCATAGTCCCACTGGCTCCAGATGGGAGTAGTTATGATTCTTGAGCGGAATTCACGTAAAAAAGTGCGCTTTTTCATCCCACGACAAAATATCCCCCAACAAAATATCTACAAAAACTTAACCTAACCTTACCTAACCTAACCTAACAAAAAATGAGATAAATATAATATATTCATGCTGTAATGACAATAAATTATTATTCAAAAATAGTAAAATTGGATAAAAATAATACAGAAAACAATAATTTACTATCTGTTAAAAACCCACTCCGCAGGTTTTTGCTGTTGACCCTGCGGGCGGCTTTTGGTTCGACTTCGCCCAGTTAGTATTGGTGACCATTTTACAAATTCGATGGGAACTAGTTCCAAAAATAGCCCGTTCCTCGGATCCACTGTCATCCAGCGATCCGCTTGACACTACGAGTATTATTCACAACTAAGTATTACCGTCAATCTTTCCATATCTGAAGAGATACTCAAATTCACAAATTCGTAGTACTGACGGAAGTGGCGACATCTTTTGAAGAATTCTTGAATTCGAAACCGAATTACAATGCTAGCCACAAATGTTACTTGTGGCCCGGCGCTTACGGCGTAGCGTCAAACGTGCACTCGAAGCCGGGTTCTGAAATTCAACCACGCAGACGGTAACGTGTTAACACTGTTCTATTGTCTTTAAAGGGTGTCTGTATTATTTTTGTATCATTTTTGTTGGGTTAGGTTAAGATAGGTTTTAGTAGATATTTTGTTGGGAAATGTTTTGTCCGTAGGATATTTTGTCAGAGGAAATTTTGTCGGTAGGTCCTTACATATGAAATTGGCGTTTTTCCATACTGGCAACTTTGATCTCAAATATCTTCTCTTTGGTTAGGAATTCCAAATTCAAAATTATACAGCCATTTACTCATGTATTTGTGTTTTGAAAATTATAATTCATTTGTTTTTTTCTTAATTTTTTTTTTTTTGCTTCACTTAGTTTACAAAATGGAAAACTTGAAATATCGCGTTATTTACGAGTACGAGTTCCACCGTGGCACCAGTGCTGCAGAAACGGCTCGAAGGATTAATGATGTGTATGGCGACGGTGCCGCAAAAGAAAACACAGTGCGTTTTTGGTTCCAACGTTTTCGTTCTGGAAATTTCGACCTGCAGAACAAGTCCCGTGGACGGCCGGAGACCAAAGTTGAAAATGAAGAATTGAAGGCTATTGTGGAAGCGGATCCATCACAAACCACGTCCGAGTTAGCTGCAGGCTGCGGTGTTAGTGATAAAACTGTTTTAATCCACTTGAAGCAAATTGGGAAGGTGAAAAAGCTTGAAAGGTGGGTACCTCATGAATTGAGCGAAGCAAATCAACAAACGCGCGTTAGAACGCTAGACCACACACTGCACGACAGACGGCTACCAAATTAGAGGAGCTTCAATTGGAATGTCTAAAACATCCACCGTTCTCTCCGGACCTTGCCCCAACAGATTACCATTTTTTTTTAAATTTGGATAACTTCTTGCAAGAGAAAAAATTCAACTCCGATGGGGCAGTCCAAACCCCCTTGAAAGATTTTATTGATTCCCATCTGAATGGATTTTTTAGTAAAGAGATGAATGAACTACCTATGAAATGGCAAAAGTGCATAAATAGCAATAGTACATACTTTGATTAAATAAATACATTATATTAAAAATAAATCGACTCTATGTTCCTCCCATACAAAACGACAATTTCATATGTAAGGACCTAATATTTTGTTGAGGGATTAAAAGTCGCGGAACCTTAGACTACAGTTACTTTCCCTCATCGAGGTTTGATGGTTGTGAATTATGAGTAGGCCATTATTTGACGGTAGGCAAACAGGAGATAATATAATAAACCCAGCTACCAAAACCAAGAAAATCTGCTGAAGAAGGATAGGTTGGTATATAGGCAATTATTATTTGTTGAAGGTATCATTTGACTCCACTTGACTAAAACTCAATTCTCTCTTGTTTTTTTATGTGGTATTTTACATACCTACTAATTATTTTATTCTAATATATTATTGAAGTGAAAACTTCTTGAGCACTGTTGCGATTTGAAACTCGATGAAACGGAAGCAAGCGACACTAAAAAGAGACAAACACATAGGTACATCTATACGAATTAGCCTGCGAAAGAATGATAAAATATTTAAATATTTTCTGACAAATATGATGGTTTGAAAGAAGGTGGCAATAGCGAAATTGGTTAACGCGCACGTCCCGATTAGACGAGAGGTCTGGGTTCAAGTTCCAGTTGCGACCATTTTCTTTTTCAGTTTTTCTGTGTGTTGTTCTCTATCATATTTTCGTTTAAATTTTTATTGTTGTCTTCTTCTTCAATAAAATATTTATTTAATTAATGAGTACTCGGTTCTTATATAATACGATAATTCCACGGTCCCACGCAAGCCACCTTTGGTCTAGGTCTAGAGTCTACAGGTAATGGATAAGGGCCTTACCAAACCTTAGCGGCCAGACATTCAGCGGACCAAGAATCGAATTCTAAGAAATCCAAAAAAAAAATTAAATCAATATCCTATCTTCAAACCACTCCAAAATGAACAGGCAACCAAAACACGGAAGAAAGCGACATCTAGCGAATCAGAAAAAGAAAACACAAATACTAATAATATGACTAAATGTATAGGAAAAGGTGCACTGGAATTCGACGACAAAAATATGGAAAAATCATCCTTCATATTGAAAAAAGAGTCTCTTGTCTACTTTAGTTTTCTGAAGGTTTTACTTCTACCGCATGTGAATTGCACAACCTGATTTTTTTGTTGTACACCGTTATTGAACAGTTGGTATAATTTTTTGTTATTTCTTTATATTAGCCTTACATTATAAATAATAAAAAAATATATATTAATTCGTTATGGAGATATCATTAAGTGCGGGGTGAGACATCGCCATCCCATCAACCATTGCAATCAATCTTCATGATACAACAAACGTTTTTTTTTTTATTTCGATGTCCTGGATTTTGGCACCTTAAACCGTCTGAATTATTATTTAGTTCGCACGTAGCCAAATGGCGGCACTCTGTTGGGAATAGAATGTAAAAGGAAGAATGATTGCCGGGGAAACTTTCGGCAGTCACATCAGTGCCTCGCAAGGGACTTCCAAATGCGACAATCAGTGTATTGATAAAGAATAAAAACCAATCCCGGTACACTGGTATATAAAATGAACTACACATCGTCATACTTAAGAGTGAACCAGAGTTCCGATTTGATTACCAGCGCTCATACACCAGCGCTTGCGAACGGACTTTTTTAGAACTAGATAGATTTCATTCTTATCCTACTATCAACAATAAAACCTTTGTTTTTTTTATTCAAAATGCAAATAAGTTTTTTGATGTTGGGACTTATATTTCATGGTGAAAATTTTCTTATTTGGACCTTTTGTGACCAATTTTACCGAAACGATAACATCAAAATTTTGCTGGGAAGAGCGTCACAGAGACGTCCTCCCTTGGCCTAACATGTATTTCCTAAAATTATTTTTGTTTAAACAACTTATAATTTTTCAATAATGTCTTATCAAAATGTGTGTTTAAAAAATCTGAATTATATCGGTTAGTAAATGCGCAAAGGGGGTCGAAGGGTTGGTAGGTCGTGGTGGGACACATCAAGCTGGATGGTGTGCGCCTCAAAAAATGCCACAAAGGACGTTGCTGCATCAGCAGCACTACCAACAAGTCCAACTCTCCGGCGTCCACGAGCGGTCGTCATGGCCCCGCGACCCCTGGGCAATGTGATCGCCGGTGTGGGACGTCCCTTCCATATTCGGGTTCATAGCCGACGGAGGGGGGACGAATGGCGAAACTCTGGCGCCATAAAACCAGAACCTCCCAGCTAAGGGAAGGAAAACCCCTACAGAAAAACCCTCGCCTCCAGTAAGGGGTTGGGCGAGTGGCTAATAACCACTCCCTGTAAAAATAGCATTATTACGAAACCGGAAACTAAGCCTCGGACAGCGAAAATACCCGGCAGACAACATGGCAATCGAAATATGGACTTGAGAATGGCAACATGGAATGTAAGAACGATGTACAGAGGTGGGGCCCTCAGAGAAGTACTTGGTGAAATGGAAAAGTACAAAGTAGATATATTAGCAGTACAGGAAACAAGATGGACAGGCACTGATACCTTTGATACTAGAACGCATACAATAATGCACAGTGGCAACGAAAAATACCATGAGTTCGGAGTAGCCTTCATCGTTAACCCAAGATTAAAAAACCAAGTAATTGGTTTTAGGGCTGTAATCGAAAGAATATGTATACTTCGTATAAAAACTAAATTCTTTAACATTTCCATCGTAAATGTCCATGCTGAGACAGAAGACAAAGATGAAGTAACTAAGGATACTTTCTATTATAAACTGGAACAGATATATGACACCATACCATCCAATGATATAAAAATGGTAATTGGAGACCTTAATGCAAAAATTGGTCAGGATCCGGCACACCAGCAGGTTACAGGAAAAAACAGTCTTCATACGGAAAGCAATAACAATGGATCAAGAGTGATTGACTTTGCAGAATCAAGGAATATGATAATAGCATCAACACAGTTCCCACGGAAGAATATATATAAATGGACATGGACATCACCTGGCGGCAGATACCATAACCAAATAGACCATATCCTAATTGAAAGAAGAGGGGCGACCAGTATCACAAATGTAAGAAGCTACAGAGGAGCTAACTGTGATTCGGATCACTATTTGGTAGTAGCGTCCTATAGATGCAGAATAGCAAGGGATAAAAGGTCTAATCAGCCAAGTATCCCAAAGCTAAACATCGATGCTCTTAAAACACCAGAAGGATTGGAAAGATATCATGACTCATTGTCAACAAACCTACCAAACCAACTGAGTGATCCGCTCTCCCCAAATGATTTAGAAGAGGATTGGACCAATCTGAGAAATGCACTGCTGACAGCGGCGGAATCAGGCATTGGAAATAGACCAAGACAGGCTAGAAATCCCTGGTTCGATGAGGAGTGCATACAGAGCGTCTGCAAGAAAAATGTTCTAAAAAAATTATGTATAGAAAGAGGAACTAGAGCAAAAAGACAAGCCTACGAACAAGCACGAAGAGATGCTAACCATTTAATTAAAAGAAAGAAAAGATTGTATTTTAACAACATATTGTTGAAAATGGAACATGACTTTGCAAATAACAATCCACGTGAGGCATATAAAGGCGTCAATGTATTTAAAAAGGGCTTCAAACCCAACACATCTCTGTGCAGAGATAATAATGGAGACATAATAGGAGATAAGGAAAAGATCAAGACTAGGTGGAAAGAATATTTTCAACAGCTCTTAAATCCCAATAACAACCTGACAGTCGAACCAACTCACATTCCGGACGAGCTAAATAGTGATGAAACAACGAGAGCGCCATCAATGGCAGAAATAAGGGCTGCCCTAAAGAAACTGAAAAACAATAAAACTCCGGGAGGAGATAATATCCCTGCAGAGCTCTATAAATATGGAAACGAACAACTGAAGAACCTGCTACACAATCTCATTGTGAAAATATGGACCGCTGAAAGAGTACCAGAAGAATGGAAAACTAGCATAATATGCCCCATACATAAAAAGGGAGACAAATTGAAGTGTGAAAATCACAGAGGAATATCGTTACTTTGTACAGCGTATAAAATTTTCACAATGATTTTGAAAGAAAGACTAGAATATTACTCAGAAAACTTACTAGGAGAATATCAGGCAGGGTTCAGGAGGGGGAGATCCACCACTGATCAACTCTTCACTACTCGACAAATCCTGACAAAATGCTGGGAATTCGATATAGATATATATCAACTATTTGTTGACTTCAAACAGGCGTATGACAGTATAGATAGGGAGAAAATATATGAAATACTCCTCAATTTTGGAATACCGCCCAAAATAGTCAAGCTTGTAAAAGCAACAATGGTCGGATCACGGTGTCGAGTAAGGATAGGAGGTGAAACAACGGAGGATTTTAACGTTTCCCAGGGGCTGAAACAAGGTGATGGCTTAGCACCCACCCTTTTCAATATTGTACTGGAGCACGTCGTGAGGAAGACAATGATCAGTACCGACTCAAACATCTGCTACAGAAGCAATCAAATAGTTGGCTACGCAGATGACCTTAACATTGTCGGAAGATCCCTACAGGCTGTAAGAGAAGTGTTTGACCCTTTGGAGACTGCGGCAAGAGAGGTGGGTTTGCAAATCAATGAAAATAAAACAAAAATCATGATGCAAACCAGAACCCCTCACCGCAGAATAAAAGACAAAGTGAAATTCAAAGACAATTATAATTTCGAAGTGGTCGAAGAGTTTACCTACCTGGGCTCCATCATAACGCAGGACAATGAAGACCCAGTAGAAGTAAGAAAGCGCATTACAGCCGCTAACAAAACTTACTTCGCGTTGCTGCCAGTGTTCAAATCCCGAAACGTCCATAGGAAAACCAAAATAACCTTATATAAAACAATTATCAGAACGGTCTTGGCCTATGGATGTGAGGCGGGAACACTGACAGCAAAGTCAGCGGAACGGCTGGACATCTTCGAAAGAAAGGTACTTCGAAGAATCTTAGGAGCGGTGCGAGAGGGAGAGGCATGGAGAATCCGCCACAATAATGAGCTCTATGATATTTACCAAGCTCCCAGACTCTCCACCCATTTAAGACTCCAAAGATTAAGATGGGCCGGACATGTGCACCGAATGCCAAGCACACGAGTACCGAAGAAGGTTCTGACAGGACACCCGGGAGGTAAACGAAAGGCGGGCAGACCTAGACTGAGATGGGAGGATGATGTCAGGAAGGATGCAAGAGGATTACTCCAGGTTGCAGATTGGAAGAAGACGGCCGAGGACAGAGGGCGGTGGAGGCTTATTTTGAAGGAGGCCAAGGCTCGAATTGGGCTGTAGCGCCATTGAAGAGTAAATGCGCAAATAAATAAACAAATATACCAATTTCGACATGAAACATGTGCCGGGATTTTTTTAAATGATTTTATTTGAACTAAAATTAAAATTTTGAAACATGGCTTTACCAGATAATGTTATGATTTATAATACTGCATGATTATATAGTATGGATTCTGTCTTGTAAAATAATATTTCTGATTTTGAAATTAATAAATCTGAGCACCGAACAACTTTTTTTTCATTGAAAAAAATCAAACTTTAAAAACGGATAAAACACCACTTTACTAAGTATATAATTCAACAATCTTCCGAAATCAATTTACGTTTTTTTGGAAAAATGTTTAGTAATTTCTAGAATTTGGTTTAAGAATGACAAATTTCCTGTCCAAGCCCTTTTACGGGCCATTAACCAGCTGCCAAGAATTCAAATTTCATCGAAAGATAATCTTGCGATCGTGCTCTTTCTACTGTACAGGGCAGTTCTGATGAAAAAGATTAATTATTCTCCATACCAGCATTTTAAAGTAATATCTCAATTTCGATTTTATTTCATTCAACATTTAGCTACATTAAAAAATGCTTTGACATATATACCTACATTAAAAAATGCTCAAAGGCGTGATGATAAAACTATTAAAATTATGAAGTTTTTGAAATTATTTTTTTGTCATCAGTATTTATAATTTTTCAATAATGTCTAAGCAAAATAAGTATGCAAATAAAAAATGAAATATATTATTTTGTAAGACCGTAAATAAATAGTCAAACTGAAGTATTTTCGTCACAAACCACGTACACGGATCTTTTTTTAATGATTTTATTTGAACTAAAATTAAAATTCTGAAAAGTAGGTTTCCTAGATAATTCACTGATTTATTTTACTGCGTCATTATGCGATTTGAAATGTGTGTTGTATAATACAAAATTTTGTTTGAAAATTTAACAAATCTGCCGACGACCTGCGGTAAAAAAAAATAAAACAAAACTTTACTAGATAAAGGCAAAATCTTTCGAACACAATTTATCCTTTTTTTGTTGAAAAGAGTGGATACGTCTAGAATTTTATTTTAAAATGACACATTTCCGGTTGTGCCTGGTTATTCCCTCTTAACTTCATAGTCGGGGCGTCGGCGTCGCCACAGCAACTTTTTTGTATTCAAACAGTTTAAAGCTAATGTTTTACACGAATCTTATTGTTAAGAATATAGACATCTATGGGATGATTGCTGTAGTTAATCATTGATTTAATCTTGATCATGTTATTAAGAAATAATGAACAGTGGAGGTAATCCACCTCTTACCCGCCCTGGTATAAGTAACTGATGGTTACTCCTTCAAGGCTCTCGCAAGATTCTAATTTTTTTTGTTAAACGAAGCTACATTTATTTATTTTGAACGAATCTAGACCTCCAGTGTCCATGCATACGTTGTTAGTAAGCAGTATGCAAGTGCTTAACAGGAAAAACAAAATACAAAAAAATAGGTTAGTAAGACAAAGATAAATTAAACAGGGCAAAAGAAAAACTCATTCATGAAGCTCCATGAGGCGGCATTGCATCTGTAAAAACCCGCAAGCACCTGCATAAAATAGAGAACATAAGTAATACAATAAATCTCAAATCAATTGGCAAGTACCAACAAAAAATGTGAATGGCTTTCGGTCTGATCATAAACTACACTTAGCTTCCGTGTCCCTTAGCCAACCACTCAATGAAGCCTCAAAGAATGTTGGGGAATATTTGGGGTAAAATACCCGAAGACTAAAAGAAAATTCAGCGTTGGGTAGTCAGAGGCTGGACAAAGGACAGTCAAGGTCGTCTGATCAAGCCTCAAGCCTGCACATATCATTGGGGGAGGCGCAGATGATTTGAGAAGGATCTGCAAAATTAGTAATGTAACTAAAGATAAAGCAGGGACGAGGTCCAGCACACCCCCGTATGGGGATAGGGAAAAAAATTGAGTTCAGTTCATCCAGTAAAACATTGAAACAGTTAAAGACAAACAAAACAAAACGAGGAACACAGCATAAATTAACAGGTAGTACAGTCATTATTAACAAAACAAATCGCAAGGCAATTATATACATTTTTTAAAACATAGTGAACAAGATAATATAATAACGCATATGTAAAATATAACACATAAATCATAATATATAATAAAATAAATGTTAATAAAATAAAAGAAAAAACATATTACAGAAACACAAAACACATAAATCATAACAATTAAATCCAAGCGGTAAATGTAAAGGAATCATGAAGAGTGTCCGTGAATTCAGAAGCAAAATACACCTGGTACCTAAGTTGTTTTACAGCTACTCAGCGACTCTAAGAACAGGCCATCTCTCAACCCAAAATTTCGTGAATTTCCTCAGGCACTCAAAGTTCACCTTATTCGAGACGAGATCTGTATTCCAAGCAGGTCTCGTAATAACTTGTAAACCATCAATCATTTCGTCTCGAGCATCCGTCAAAATCTCACAGTGCCACAAAATGTGCTCGGCTGTTTGGTCGGTATCACCACAAGCGCAATTGGGATGGGATGATAGAGCCAGTCTGTGAAGTCTACCTCTAAACTCCCCATGCCCAGAAAGCAATTGGGTGATATGGTGGTCCATTAAAAGATATGCCCCTTCCATTCTGATTTTAACTGATGGAAAGAAGGAGAAAGTCCATCTTCCCATATTCGATCTATCCCATCTTATCTGCCATTCACTCAGCGTTTTTATTCTCATCATCTTTAGAAGTTCAGGGAGAGGCACTGCTCCACCAGGTATTAATTCAATACCAAGGTGGTTTACAGGTCTTCCTCTTTTCAGACACTTCTTTGTCAAAACTTCCCTAATTTCTAAATCAATTGGCAAAATGCCAGCCAAAATTGGCAAAGCATCCGATGAAACTGTTCTGTAGGCTCCTGAAAGCGCCAGTAAGGGGATTCGCTGGCCCCTCTTAAGCGCTGAATGAATAAGTGAATTACCGAGTCGATGTTCCCATACACAGGCACCATATGAGACTTGTGCCACATATACGCATCTGTATAATAGACGGAGCGCAGGGAAACGTAAACCCCATTCAGCAGTTGAGATTCTTCTCAGTTTTAAGAAGAGAGCCTGGGCCTTACTAGAAACGCTTTTACCGTGAGTCAAGAACGAGGACGATCTGTCTAATGTAACGCCTAAATATTTAGTACTCTCTACAAAACGGATTGCAGTATCTCCCATTTTTATGAAAGGGTTTCTACCTCTACTGAGGGAGCCTTTCACAAGGAGACCCACGGTCTTATGGGGAGCAAAAGTCAGTCTGTTTTCCCTTCCCCAGTTAAGAATCATTTTCAAACCTTCTTCAGCTTTATTTTCAACTTTTTTTCTACTGTCCCCAGAGACCAAATACAATTTGTCGTCTGCGTAATCATTCGCAATAGTGCCTTCAGGTAAGGGTAACCTGGAGGAGTCATCGAATAAAATATTCCAGAAATCCGGTGCAAGGGGAGAACCTTGGGGACAACCCATGTCCACATCTCTTTCAATGATGCAATCACCAAAAGAAATTATAATTTTTCTATCTTTAAAATAATCGCAAGATATTTGAAAAAGTTTTGGACAATTACGATTCTTTAATTTAGTTAAAATCATCTCCCACCATGCATTATCGAAGGCACCAGTTATATCTAAGAAGATACCGATTACGTACCTCTTTGTGCAGACCTTCACCCAGTCAAGCGCAGTCATAATGGCGTGCTCCGTGGACTTACCTGGGACAAATCCATATTGATGTACATATGATGGTGTTAATGTTTCTTTAGAAATAATGAACACTAGAGACATCTAGGTAATTTTATTGAATCTAGTTATTGATACTGGGTGGCGAGAATACGCCGCGTGACCAAGTAGGTTCCGACAGCCGTCTATGTTTATTATTGTTGATTAGTAGGATGTCTTATCTCCGGGTATTTTCTATTTTTTAATAGTATAAAAGGGGTGTTGTTCAAAAAAACTACCTCTCTCGCATTAAATGATACCTAGAGTACAGTTCCCTTAATTCCCCAGGCGTGGTCCGGGCCAAAATATTATAAAGTCTTAATTTCATTGTTGTAAATTCAAAGCGATTGTAAATAAAAACGACTCCATATTAAAAAGTGTTTTACAATATAAAAAAGTCCACTACCCCGATCATGAAATGAAGTTGTTGACACTTATTCAAATTCAAAAAACATTTATTGCACAAAACAGAAAATACAAAAGTACAACTTAGAGGTACATCCTATGTTTTCCAGCGAACCCAACAAATAATGCATGCTATATTATAAAACCCAACAATAACATTTAATATTATATGCCAATAAAAAACAGAGGTTTTTACTTACGTGAAGTATTTATTTATAGTGTTATAACGATGACATTTGCTTAAAATAAATGTTTTTAGCGATGATTTAAATTTAAGTATATTGATTATTTGTTTAATGTTGTGTGAGAGGTTGACATATACTTTAATGGCCATGTAGTAAGGTCGTTTTTGAAATATATTTTTTTTGCTTTAGGCATTAATAAGTTTTCTGTGAACTATTTCTATAATGGCCCTCTTTATGGTGGAAGGTGTGGCAATGGCTGAATTACCAAAAGCGCACGTCCCGGTTGCGTATTTACAATCCCTACCACGTTTCAGTCACTTTAAATTTTCAATATCAAAATTAAAATATTTAGAAATAAAATCATTAATTTCTAATATACACATTGGAAAGATTATTTTATCTAGATTTTAGAACAATTTTTGTTTTTGCAAAGTGATAAAAAATTATCAATACAGAGGTGTATTTACAATATATGGGAATAATATTAAAATTTAAATATTTAGAAATAAAATTATTAACTTCTAATATACACATCAGAAAGATTATTTTATCTAGATTTTAAAACAATTTTTGTTTTGTAAATACGCGTCCCGGTTAGACGAGAGGTTCTGGGTTTGAGTTCCAGTGGTGACCATTATCTTTTGCTATTTTTCTGTATCTTATTCTCTTTCATATTTTCGTTTAGATTATTACTGTTGACTTCTACTTCAATCAAATAGATGTATTTAAAAAGAGTGGATCTTTACACTAATCTAGTTTTCCTCCTAGATTGATGTAAGTTTTTACGAAAAATATGTAAATACCATTTTTTTAGTGTTACGTGACTATCTAAACATGCTTTAGAAAGCATTTAAAAATTAATAAGCTTGTTTCTTTGTTTTATCTAAAAGTATATCTTCAATTTTTTACGGCTGTCAATCAAAATACGAATTTCAAGTGGAATATAAACAAGAACTTGACCTTCGAAAGAGGAAAAAAAATAAAAAACCACTCAACTTCCTTTTTTACATCCCTTACACAGAATTTTAATTAGGTCTTTATATATGAAATTGGCGTTTTGTATGGGAGGAACATAAAGTCGATTTTTTTTTAATATAATATATTTATTTAATCAAAGTATTTACCATTGCCATCTATGCACTTTTGCCATCTCATAGGTAGTTCATCGATCTCTTTACTAAAAAAACCATTCAGACGGGAATCAATAAAATCTTTGAAGGCGGTTTGGACTGCCCCATCGTAGTTGAATTTTTTTCCCTTGCAAGAAGTTATCCAAATTACGAAAAATGATAAATACTTAGAATAAAAAAATAATTACAAAAAGTACATTATTTTAATAGTTTTATTAAAATAACTATTAAAATAAATGTACTTTTTGTAATTATTTTTTTATTCTAAGTATTTATCATTTTTCAATAATGTCTAAGTTAAATAAGAATGTTATAAAAATCTGAATTATTTAATTTGTAAGTGCGCAAATAAATACACAAACCGACCAATTGTCGTCAAGAAACACATGTACGTATATATTTTTTAATATTTTATTTAAACTAAAATTAAAATTCTAAAACATTCGATACCCAGATAATGTATTGATTTATTTTACTGCATGATTATATGATTTGAAATGGGTGTGGTATAATACAAAATCTTTTTTGAAAATTTAACAAATCTGCCAATGACCTATGGTATAACCTTATTATACTAAAAATGAACATTTTTTCTCAAAATTTAAAACATGTGAATGCTACATAAATGAACAATCTTTAGAAATCCATTTATAATTTTTTGTGGAAAAGAGTCAATACGTTTATAATCTGATTTAAAAATTACATATTTCTGGTTTTCTCTGTTAATACCCTCTTATGTAAATCAATTCACTCATAGCAATGTTTTTTTAATTATTTATGACCTTCGTCCGCTCTTCTATTAATGCTGTTTTATTTATTTTTACCTGTTATATATAAATTTGAAGCTTCTACTTTTGTTTATTTTTGCTTCTAGATGGTGTAGGGAAATTTTATTACCGCCCTCAGCATTGAAAAGATGAAATTGCAAGAGAGATGAAATATTCCATGAAAAATTGTCCCCATTCTGAACCAAGAATATTACCTTTTATTGTTTGAAACTTTACGTCGTTGCAAAAGAAAATCCTGTGATGTTCATATCTATCAACTATTCTTTCAAATATTAAATGTATATATATTAAAAATCTGTTTGTGGTCGCACTCCTCCGAAAAGACTTGCCCGATTTTTATGATTAATTATTTATATTTGGTAGGTATGAGAATAGGTTTTAAGGGCTCGCAACCCGAATTTCTACCGATTTCTTACATATCTCCCTTAAGTGCGTTTTGTTTTAAAGCTCTTAAAAAAATATATGTTATTCTTGAAGATAATATCTAGACATTGCCCGTGCCGAAACGCAAATTATATAAAAATTCCTCGAAAGAAAAAAATTGCAAAGTATGCTCCAAAAATAATTATAAACACGTTTGTTTCAGTTATTTTACAAATTATATGGATGAAAAAATCACAGTGTTTCTTTAAATGCTGTTTAAGACAATGCCCGCGAGATTTTTGTTCTATTTTACGAGTCGTGTTTTATTAAACATTTTCGCAATTTTCGCATCGATTTTGACACTGTAAATCTAAGCGCTCTCCTCTTAACATTTGTAATTTCGTATCTCTCAATCTTCTTCTTTTCAGGCCCAGTTGCAGAGCCTTAAGTACCTAAGTATATTTCATACCGCTAGGTGATTGGGGGGTCCCTATCCTGAAAAAAATCAATTTTTTGGATTTTTTTTTATTTGGCTTCAAAAAATACCTATTACCCCAAATTTTAACCCTCCTACCCCCTCCCTCCCATTTTTTAATCGCAATGTTAGTATTTTGTATGAACAAATTTAGTCGTCTTTCGTATTTCAAACAGAACGAAATTATTTATGTTGTTGAATGACATATGGCATTACGTCCGCCTCATCGAACTTCCATCCACACATGCACAAGACATTCACGACAAGCGTCGCGTCATTTTCATCGAGCTTATTTGTGTTGGCTAAAGACGGACAACAAAAAATATCGTACATTCAAGTGCTCTTCGAAATTCAGATTGATTTTATTTATTTCATTTCCCTACTTTAGTTGATGTTTATTTGTTTTTATCGACGGTCATCGTCTACAGCGCTCCTTTCCTCTTTCTGTCGTAGATCCCTTCCCAACACACTCACAATACTATATTATAATAAAACGAATATAATTATTATTCCACTTCATTTTATTTGACCCTAACCGGTTTCAGCTCGTTAGAGCCATCTTCAGACTGGTATAAATAATTCTTAGTCTACGGTTTATATTCACAACATATTGGGGAGGGGGAGATTAAAATATGTATTTAGTTTAGACCATTCCTACTTCAACGTAAACATGAATCCCTTCAAAAAGCATTAAAAAAATTCCATATTTCATAAATACAACGTGTCCGGAAACGTAAAAGAACCCAAAAAACTTATTTTTTTCGATCTGAACATTTCGATTTTAATATTATTTTTTTTCCATTTTTTCGGCAACTAAAGGGTTAAAAAAATTTCGAGCCCGGTTTACCCTTCGATGCATTTTATAAGACAATTACACAGCTGAAATCAACCCCCTAGTGAATTTTTTTTTCAAATTTAACCAAAAAAATTTCGGACCCGATTTACTCATCTCAAAAAAGTTATATCTCAAATCGACTCCGATTGTGATGAAGATTTACCAGTTTCCCGCTTGTACTACGAGCTTCCAAACACCGTGTGTATTAACGATTTGACAATAAAATTAGGTCATTAGTAACTCATATTACTTATAAGGTTTTTCCCTAATCAACATTGAAGTGAGCTACAAACCCAAGGTAATTAATTAGCTTACTGGAATTACCAAAATATTTAGAAATTCGAGAGCCTAAAACTTAGCAACAAATATAATTAATATAATTGATTAAAATCCTAGTAGACCACGCCTCTTCCCCTCCCCCATATGTTGTGTATGTAAACCGTCGACTAAGAATTATTTGTACCAGTCTGAATACGGCTCTAACGAGCTGAAACCAGTTACGGTCAAATAAAATTAAGTGGAATGAAGTTTTATATTCATTTTATTATAATATTATTATAAAGGAATTCCACCATGAATTGTCAGTCTCAAAAATAGAAATTTTAAAAACTTACAATGCATTCGTTAATTATTATTTTACAACCAAAATATTCACTAGAAATAATTTATATGGCAGAACAACGTTTTTCGGGTCAGCTAGTTATTTTATAAATTATACGAGCGTAATATGTTGTTGAATGGCGTCGATAATCAACGTCAAGACTTTTAAGGGTGATTGTTTTGGAGAGAATTGAAAAATGAGGCACGAGATGTTTTAAAGATTAATTGCATTAAATACTGTCGGATGTGCGGGATTTCACAAACCTCCCCACATTCTTGAATTAAGATTTTTTTAATTATAGTCTCACTTGGACGCATGAGCGGTTGGTATTTTATGAAATTCCAATAAAAGCTTACCTTTTTAGTATTGTTAGATATGAAATTGAATCACCTTTCATACGTTTTATTACTGAAATCTCTAAGGTTTTCACACTGTCTACCTTCATCAATGTATGAAAATATTGTAATATTTTCTTCCGTTTGAATAAGCCCCGAATCAGGGAGACTCGGGAGAACAGAAAGGGTCAATTTATTAGAAAGCCATTGTAAAATAAAATGTATTCAAATGATAATAAAACTATTACTTTATGTGCACAATTTTATGAAAAAGCCGGTCTGAGGATAAAATCTGAAATTCCTATAAGAGCCCAAACAGAGATACTTTTTTATTGTAATATGAAGAAAATGAGTTAATTTATATTCGTATATTTTACAAAATATTTGTATTTAAGGTATTCATGGTCACGTTTTCCTTATCAGAAATGAGGAGCTTTTACGATTAGATTACACGATTCTTACTCAGGTTGTATGTTATAATATGTTTGTTATAAAATATTTACTTTTTAATGTAAGTTTAACATGAATGAGCACTTTTATTTTTGGAGTCGTATCCCATCTTAAACTTCAATGTAAGTTACGGCACCCACTCCTTGCATCAGTTAGAACCTGCAGACAAGCTGCCATATGACAGCTTTATGGGTCTACTCAAATTTTTGTACAAATATATTCTGTAATTTAATAAATAAAAAAAAATAAAAAAAGTAACACTCATACAAATGTGTCTTCTATCATGGGAATCGACTTTTAATTTAACGCGACAACTTTATTAATTAAGTAGTGAATTCCCGGCGTGCGTTGCTATGCCACTTAACCCTAGAAAGATAACCTACGCCTCGGAGGCGCCCGCGACAGTAAGAAAATGCTGTCTCTTTCTAATGATTGCGCGCATCTAGCTGTCCATTTTTGTTCGCTCAGTCGTCAGTGCACAGCGTCGCGGGACGGACATTTTTTCGAGGTAAGTACCAGATTTTTGCAGTTATGACCAGGTAATGCGCTCCGAAGGCGTATGGTTATCTTTTGAGTGACTTTTAGTAAAAGTATAAATTTGTTTATACTTACATTACATGTTGATTATAGGTATTTTTTTTTGTTTTTTTAGCATGAAATTTTTTTACTTTCATCATGACGAGCTGAAGAATACTATCTGATGATGCAATATTGAGATTTATGGCTGAAGAAGAAGAGAACGAGCATGATGGACATCAGGAAAGTGGCAGTGAAACAGAAGATCATGTGAGTGAAGATGAAATGCAGAGTGACTATGAAGATGAGTTCATCGATGATGAGGTGCCAGAAGAATTGTATGATACACAAAATGAAGACATCTTCAGAGCCTGGAAAATGCGGGGTGGACACATTCGATCAAACGTGTTCCTCAATGTCATGTTCAAGGAAAACCAATAGGTGGCCAATGGCTATGCTTTATGGCATACTGAACATGGAATTCGTCAATTCTTATGTCATATACTGTCACAATGTTCTAGTGAAAAATGAAAAGCCTCTAAATAGAAGGGCGTATATGAAAAAGTTAAGCACTCAGTCATCTGAACCGTGGATGACGGAAAGACTCGAAGCTCCTACTTTGCTCAAGCGTGTGCGAGACAATATCACCAATATTCTTCCGAAACCGGATGTGCAGAGCTCAAGAGATAATGAAGAAGAACCTCCAGCCAAGAAAAGATGGTATTGCAGCTTTTGCTTAAGTAAAAAAAAAGAATGTCAAAGATGACTTGCGCCAAATGCAAAAAAACAGTTTACAAAAAAGATGTTTGCTTTGAATGCCTCTAAACCAAATTTTTAGGGTAATAATAATAGTTTTGACTGATTATTTTATAGTTGATTAGTAAATTAAAATAGTTTAATTAGTTTTATAAAAAAAATATATAAATTTGTGATGATATTTTCCTGTAAACAGAAAAGGGTTAATTTTGTTGATTTTTTCTAGAGGTTTTTGATTCAAGTTTAATGTTTAAAACAAATAAATAATTTCACTAAAAAAGTTTTTATTATTAGTTCATTAACCATACATTAAAATAATCACCTAAATAAATACATTACGTAGGTATTTAATTTTAAAAAAATTATTAATATATTATGCGCCTCTGTGGCGTATGGTTATCTTTTATGTACGGCAGAATGAGGTTATCTTTCTCGGGTTAATAAAGATATTATTTCTCCCTGCGTGTCCTTTCCCATTCGTCCCGTTTCCCATCCGCCTCCTCTTCCTCTCCCGCATCCCCTTCCCCGCCTTCCATCTCCCCGCTCCCATCTCCCGCTTTTCCCGTCCCGCGAATCGGTTTATTTATTTATTTAAGGAACATAGTCTTAATAACATAATATACATAAGAGGATGACAAAAAACAGACCAATTATTAATGTTAACAGATAGGTATTTAGAAACATGAAAGTAACTGAAGGTAAACTAGAATATTTAAGAAAAGAAAAAAAACATATATAATACAGGTGTAGATTCAACAAGTGATAAACCTAAATATAAAAACACAACAATAAAATAAATGCGATTATAACTGTAAAAACTAGCGAGTTTCCGGCACGCGTTTCAAGGCTACTTAAATAAAGAAAACGTTTCTTCCTTCGTGTCCTTTCACATTCGTTCCCCCTCTGCTTCCCCTTCCCCTCCCGCGTTCCATATCCCGTCCGCGTTCCCCTTCCCCTTCCACGAACTTTTTCCTCCCGTGAACCCATTTTTTACACAATTAATATGATTAATATGTTTCTACAACTAGTTCTTGAGTTCAACCAGCTCCGTTATGTAAAGATTTGTGACCTCTGTTTTTCATCCTTTCTAAAAACTTGGGTCCTTCCAAGACCCATGTTCACTTCCTCTTCTCATACATAAACCCTTCCCACGGCATCACCAAATATGACAGAGTTTCCAGGGAAATTATTTTCCTCAAGGCCTCACGTAAAAAAATCCCTGCGTTTATTAGAGCATGTACATATTTAAAAAATGCTGAAAGATTCACGTTCACAAAAACATTTTGAGACATGTTTTCACTTTTGATTTAAAGGGTTGTACGCAGTCAGAAGGCTGAAATAAAACAATTTTTTAAAGAATTTTTCCTAGAAAGACATTTTAATATATTGACGTCCACTCACCTTTTTTATTAGTTTGTAACTTTTACCTTTATTTTAATATTTTTTGGTTTTAAAATAATATTTTTAAACCTGCTGTAGCCGAACTCCGGGAGATTTTCTAGAGAAGGCGTTTTACAGTGAGCCCTATATCTACGGATTAGCACGAGGTAGAAGTGAAACTAGAAAGTCGCTGGATGTTGCTTTCTTTTTAAACGACTTCAAAAATGCGGAGGTTCTCAATTCGACGGTATTTTCTTTTGCCTGTTGAAGATTAGACATTGATTTTACAAAAATAAGTAAGTTTTTTTTTGGATTTCGTAGAATTCGAACCTCCGTTTGCAGGATGTCTCTCTGGCCGCTGAGATTTGTCAGGCGCTTTATGCCGCTACGCTAAAAAAACTGTGTTCAATTACTTAAAAACCTATATTTATAAGGCTTATGTAAAAATTGGAGACTGATTGGTTTAGCCGTTTCCGAAAAATCATGCTCACCGACTTTAAAAACACAGTTTTAAGAAAAACACTACAACAGCTTTAAGAATCATTTTTCTAAATCAAAAAAATTAGAGAGTGTAATTCACACGCGATAGAAGTGAAACTAGAAAGTCGCTAGATGTCACTTTATTTTACCTGTTTATTTTAAAGTCGTTTGAAGATTGGATATTGATTTACAAAAACAAAAATATTTATTTTTTCTGGGTTTCATAGGATTCGAACCTCCGTCCGCTGGATTTCTCTGGCCGCTAAAATTTGTGACGCACTTTACCGCTGCGCTATGGGACGCGCTCGGCGAAACGCGAATTTACGCATTATATTCCGACGACCCGTAAAAAAGCAAAGCAGCCATTAAGAACAGATCTATCGTCGTTTCCGTTTAATATCTCAACCAATAGGAGCCTTGAGCGCAGTTTGATGCTTCGCAGGTGCCGTAGTGCGTCATTCCCATTTCATCTGAGTTAAAAGTTACAACAAATGAAAATAAATGTTTACGTTAATAAATTAAAATGTCTTACCAGGAAAAATTCTTGAAAACTCTTTATTTTGGACTTGTGAATGCGTACAACACCTTAAAATTTAAACAAGAATTATTTAGTTAGCAATGCTTGTTAATATTTCATTTAGATATATTATCCATCCTAGAGTCCTGTCTACTTACAGACAGTTTCCCAGAAGCAATTCGCCAGGAGCGTTGGCAATCTGAATCCTGTGGTCGGACTGGAACCTGTCTAACAATTGTTCCCGTTTGTAGAATCAATCCATTGTTAATGTTTCTATAGCTCTCCACTCCCCGTGGTTAAACATGACAGTGTTTCGAATGCACATTTCCATTGAAATAGAAAATACTAGATTAATAACAATAATAATTGGAAAATTTATGTGAAAAATCAACTCAAGGCTCGGTCAAATTATTTAAATGCAAAAATTAACTTAAATCTTAAAAATATTACCCATAAAAACATCGGTCATCTATACAGAGGATCGGTAAAGGATTGCCACCCCGTGCTTCTTTTTATTGTTAATTTGGACCTATTTCAATGTTACCGTTCCCACATAAATTATGTAGGTAACTCGCCAATTCTACTGTTCATCGAACGAATATACCTATTTATTTATTTATTTATTGCTTCTTCACAATTTATAAACATATATTTTTAGCATGTAACTATTAACCTCACTAGGGTTCGCCTGTATCGGGGTTAATAATTTCACAATTTAATAAAAATAACACACGCAAATATCGGTCATGCAAAACAATTAAGTAAAAGCAAAATAATAAAATTTAAAAATAAAATGATAAACAGAGAGAATAATAAGTGATAAAAATATATGAATTAACAACAAAGTGTTAAGAGATCAGACAAAATGTTATCATTCATTATATCATTAGTTCATACCATTTTCAACAATAGATAAAATTTAAAAAATATATGTCCTCAGGTTTTATTTTTAAATATGTGTAAAAAATAAAAAAAATGATAAAAACAAAGATTTATAAGCGATTACATTAGAGCGAATCTTTTTTATGAAATATTAAAGTGACTATCAAATAATTATGAAATAAATATGAAAGAAACCGTTTTGATCACAAAATTATTGTTCTCATTCCATTTAAGTGTCCGTTTTCATTAAAATATGATTGTATTTTATAGTGTAAGTGACACCTTAGAAATGCCATCCGTGTGATCTTTTAGTTTTTACAAAGTTATGGGATACGATAACCCCTATATATTTATTTATTTATTGTTTCTTTACCTTTTTAATATAGGTGTTATTGTTTAAATTGAAATTTTGAACTTCATTTTGACTTGAGATTAACAATTTTATAGAGTACACAAAATAATATAGGTGTTGAAAGACAATATTGTTACAATAATATTTCTCACAGAATGGGCCTCTACTGCACTATAGGAACAAATACATTATAACGTAAAACATGTACCTATGATATCGACATTTTAATTAAACAAATTCGATTTTAAAAATACGTTCGGTTATGTCAATATATGATTTCTGATAATTTCAGGTCATTATTTTTAATTTTATCTAATTGTAAACCATTGTATTTTAACACATTATTTTTGCAAACCATTGTTTATTCCTAGTCCTTGGGTAATAAAATGTGAATATTATGTAACCATTGTAAAAGTCCCATGAGCGTGAAAAAGAGAAAATAAATTAATGATTTTTTTTTTCTTTTCACTATTTACATATTTGGTTAATCACAATATCGTCGACTAAGATTTCTAACTTTTTGAATAAATAAGTAATAACTCAATGCATTTACCTACAGGAGTGTAACGAGTTGAACGTCTTGCCCCGAATTCCTGTTCGTGATGGAGCTTTCTTCTTTCTGTGCTTCAGTTGGAAAACGGTAGTGCTCGGAGATCTACGTACACTTATTTCACCAGACCAGACAATAATGGCGGACCATCACGAAACACGTAACGAAATTAAATCATCAAATCGACCTCCGAGCACTGCCGTTTACCAACTGAAGAACAGAAAGAAGAAAGCTCCATCACGAACAGGAATCCGGGACAAGATATTCAACACGTTACACATTATTACGCAAATGCGTCGAACTATTACAATACAATAAGCCGGAAATCTCAGTCCGCGATATTGTACATAGCCAAATGCGTAAAAAATGAAGAAAAAAAAAACTTATTGAAGTAAAACTTCAGTAGCCCCGCAGTGATTTGGATTTCGAAGGAAACGAAAATAACGATTACTGCACCT
Organism: Limnephilus marmoratus; assembly: GCA_917880885.1. Taxonomy (NCBI): domain Eukaryota; kingdom Metazoa; phylum Arthropoda; class Insecta; order Trichoptera; family Limnephilidae; genus Limnephilus; species Limnephilus marmoratus. Next base: position 16,089,591 of record OU862921.1, on the reverse strand, counting down.
GCGACGCATCAACTGCGCTCATTGGCCGCTTTGGTAATGATGTCACCTTTAAAGGCTCCTATTGGTTGAGATACTTATTTATTTATCATTTCTTTATTTCTTTATTTATTTATTTATTCATCTATTCATCCATCCATATTTATTTATTAATCCACCCATCCACCCATCCACCCATCCACCCTTCCACCCATCCACCCATCCACCCATCCACCCATCCACCCATCCACCCATCCACCCATCCACCCATCCACCCATCCACCCATCCACCCATCCACCCATCCACCCATCCACCCATCCACCCATCCACCCATCCACCCATCCACCCATCCACCCATCCACCCATCCACCCATCCACCCATCCACCCATCCACCCATCCACCCATCCACCCATCCACCCATCCACCCATCCACCCATCAACCCATCCACCCATCAACCCATCCACCCATCCACCCATCCACCCATCCACCCATCCACCCATCCACCCATCCACCCATCCGTCCATCCGTCCATCCGTCCATCCGTCCATCCGTCCATCCGTCCATCCGTCCATCCGTCCATCCGTCCATCCGTCCATCCGTCCATCCGTCCATCCGTCCATCCGTCCATCCGTCCATCCGTCCATCCGTCCATCCGTCCATCCGTCCATCCGTCCGTCCGTCCGTCCGTCCGTCCGTCCGTCCGTCCGTCCGTCCGTCCGTCCGTCCGTCCATCCATCCATCCATCCAAACAATGTCTAATAACACCTAAGTATATTTCGCGCAGTGCCAAACCGCTGCGCGGCATCGATGGTACAACTTGTACCTCTCTCTGCAAGTTGCAGGAATTCGGAACCGTCCATCCGTCCATCCGTCCATCCGTCCATCCGTCCATCCGTCCATCCGTCCGTCCGTCCGTCCGTCCGTCCGTCCGTCCGTCCATCCATCCATCCATCCAAACAATGTCTAATAACACCTAAGTATATTTCGCGCAGTGCCAAACCGCTGCGCTGCATCGATGGTACAACTTGTACCTCTCTCTGCAAGTTGCAGGAATTCGGAACTATCCAATTTGGATTTTAATGTTTTAGAAAAGTAAGTTAACAAACATTTTTTTTCAATTAATTTACTACGACGTTACATTTAATGACATTAATAATTGCATTCAGAGCAAGTGAATGGATTCTTTCTCGAGATCAATTATGAGATTCTTTCCAGGTCATTTTGGAGAACATTTACAATTGCATAATTAGAATTTACACATTTATAAACCAATATATGACATATGAATTCCCAATGTACAGGGTGTCCCAAAAGAAAGTTTATATTTGTTTTGCTTTCCGTGTGAACGCAACTTTTCCGAAGGGCGCGGGGGTATGTTAATCAGTAGTCTGGCTCAAGGGAATTTAGTCGCTAAAAAGCACTTCTTGGGAGCGACCGCGCATTGTGCGTGCGTGAGTTTTACAAAAATTGTGATTCAGCGACTGTAGCGCGTAGAAGATTCTGCAATATTTGAGGTTTTCGTCAATTTAACGATGCGCCAAGCATTTCTCTCATTCGAAAATGGGTCAAAAAGTTTGAAGAGATTGGTACAAAGCTGGCAAAACCAAAATCCGGGCGACCAAGGTCATCGAGAAAGGTAGAAAACGTAGAGAGTGTTTATCAGTCTTTTCGTGACGACTCAAAATTTTCGATTCGTAAGCGTGCAAGTGCTTTAAATGTACATAGATCATCGTTACAAAGCATTTTGCACAAAGACCTAATGCTGCACCCCTACAAACTTACTGGCTATAACTAAAGAACATGGTTCCAGCAAGACGGAGCAACATCACATACGTCCAAGGCGTCTCTGCCATGAGTTTGTGAAATTTTCCCTGGCAAATTGATCTCCAGAAGAGGTGACATAAATTGGCCTCCTCGTGGACTTGACTTAACCCCTGTGGACTTTTTCCTATTGGGATATCTCAAATCTAAAGTATACGCCAAAAATCCGACTTCCCTGATGCAATTAAAAGAAAATATCCGTCACGAAATGGCAGCCATCACGAAGCCTACCTGCTGAGCCGTCATAAGAAATTTTACTCTTCGATTAAGAGGGCATTACCAGAGAAAGCCGGAAATACGTCATTTTCAAAAAAGTTTTTAGACGTATTGACTCTTTTCCACAAAAAATTATAAATGGATTTCGAAAGATTGTTCTTTTATCTAGCATAGTTATGTAATAAATTTTTAGATTTTTTTTTAATTTTTAGAATAATAAGGTTTATTCCATAGGTCGTTGGCAGATTTGTTAAATTTTCAAAAAAGTTTTTGTATTATACCACACCCATTTCAAATAATGTAATCATGCAGTAAAATAAATCAATACATTATCTAGCAAAGTTATGTATTAGAATTTTAATTTTAGTTTCAATAAAATCATTAAAAAATATGTACGTACATGTGTTTCTTGACGAAAATTGGTCCATTTGTGTATTTATTTGCGCACTTACAAACTAATATATTTCAGATTTTTTTAACATTCTTATTAAATTTAGACATTATTGAAAAATGATAAATACTTATAATCAAAAAATAATTACAAAAAGTACACTATTTTAATAGTTTTATCATCACGCCTTTCAGCATTTTTGGAAGAAGGTATAAATTTAAGCTAATTTGGATTAAAATAAATTCGATATTGAGTTATAATTTAAAAAAGCTGGTACGAAGAATAATCAATCTTTCTCATTGTAACCGCCCTGCACGATCGGAAGAACAACTTTCGACGAAATGTAGATTTTCGTCCACTGGCTGGTTAAACGCTCTTAAATGAATGCCGCAAACGCGTGGGTTTACATTTGGACGATATTATTTTTAAGAAATAAATTCCCAGAGTTAATTAATTAATTAATTTAGAGTATTTAATAAACAATTTTCGATAGAACCCTTACTTTCTTAAAAATCAATCCACTAAATATAAACTTCCTTTTGGGACACCCAGTATTTGTGACTATTTAATTTTAATAAAGTACCATAATTTTTAGAATTTAAGTAATGGAATTTTCCCATTTATAAACCAGAATACATGAAATAAATATGAATTTCCAATGTATTAATATGGAGAATTTCTAAACTTTTTTTTTGAAATGGCTAATCGTTATTTCACAAGAATTAAAAAACAATCGTTATTTTACAAGGATAAAAAAACAGAAAAAAGATTTTTTTATGCTTTAATATGAAACGAAAATGACGCTAGATCTGCGGCTCATTGATCGCTTTGATTATGACCTTACTTTTCAAGTATTGGTTGAGATTTTTTGATAAAGTTTCGCTTCTACAGCATGAAAACTGCACTCGATTTTTTTTATTTACTCTTTATACGCTCATGGGACTTTTACGATGGGTATATGTTGTTAACATTTTTTTACACAAGGATTAATAATAAATAAACAATAGGTTGGCTCTCCTTCGTTCTAACAAACGACATGAACAGAGGTGACACAAACCAGAAAGAGAGTTAGTAAGTAATAACACAAACAATCGTATTTATTTAATATTATAATAATAATAATTGTATTTCTTTACGTTCAATGTTTTCAAACAAACCCATAATTTCTGTGCAAAACTTTCTTGTAATTTAACATTTGCTTTTAAAAGTATTAACATTATGGAAACAACCAATCTAGCGTTTTCTTTATCATTGGAACTAATACTCAGAACTACACTTCACAATTAAAAGCTCCAATGATTTGACCGTTTCTGCTTGAGTTTAGGGTTGCCCAAAAATATTTTTAAAAATGTCTATTTTATTTCTTTTATTTAATCGAAATACACCTCGATGTTTCACAGCTCAATGTTCGATGCTTCGATGTTCAAACGCCATATTTCATAAATATTTTAAAAATGAATGATTATTATCTAATTTCTTATAAGAAACACTCTCTTTTATAACTTTTGAAGGTTATTCCCATCAATGTAATATAATATGTTACATATCAATGTAACGCGCATGAATATAACACATAATAATCAATATAACATATTGTAATAATAATGTAATGTATCAATGTAACGGTTAGACGAGAGGTCTGAGTTTGAGTCCCAGTTGCGACCATTGCCTTTTTCCATTTTTCTGTGTCCTGTTCTCTTTCATATTTTCGTTTAGATAATTATTGTTATTTTCTTCTTCAAGATTATTATCTTCCCAAGCCTAACCCACCCGCCCGCAACTTGGATTTGCACCGATTTATTACATATTTCCCAACCCGTCTGCTTGGTTCAATATATTCGCACCTCACAATCCGGAAGCCTCAGTTTTGCGCGAATATTCTGAAACCGTCACTTTGTATCGAGATTGTAAAATACATATGCAAGATAGCTTTCATATTTCAAAGACAATAAGAAGATTATTTCGTTCTCTTTCTGGTTAAAAGAAAAAATACATATGTTTGCATGAGTATTTTTAAAAATGTAAGGTCGCTCGGGACGTTTTTGGTCTTACGAAAGTATAACGCGATTACGTGTTTTGGGATGTATTTTTTTTTTTTTTTTTTTTTTTTTTTTTACAGTGAATACCGCACAAGAATCTCAACTGCTCCCGTCTGGAGCCAGTGAGACTATGGCATCCCCAATTGGGGTATGTTGTGAGGCTGAAGGTAGTGGGGAGGGGAAGGAGGTGGGGAAGAGGAAGGTTGGGAAGTACCTGGCTATTCAGATCTGGTCACCAAACACGGCTAAAGCCATTTTCAAGCAACGTTTCAATTCTGAATGGTGGTCTTACACCAGGGCGATACTAATAGTATCTTCCACTCTGGAACATGCCGCAAATATACTATATATTATTTTAAAATGAATTAATTGTGAAATAACACAAATTAATCAAATAAAATTTATTTGCGCATGCCGGGTTCGAACCCGCGACCTCCGGAATGTGAGTCAAGAGTCTTAGCCACTGGACTACGGAGGTCGTTTATTCCTAAACAAGCAGACGGGTTAAATACGGTAAGTTTTAAAGCTCTTAAAAAATATATGTTTTTCTTGAAGATAATATCTAGACTTTGCCCGCGCCGAATCGCAAATAATATAAAATTCCCTAGATAGAAAAAATCGCAAAATATGCTCCAAAAATTATTATAAACACGTTTGTTTCAGTTATTTCACTAGTTATATGTATGAAACAATTCACAGGGTTTCTATAAATGCTGTTTAAGATAATGCCTGCGAGATTTTTGGTCTATTTTAAACGAGTCGTGTTTTATTAAACATTTTTTTCAATTTTCGCATCGATTTTGTCGATGTAAATGTGAGCGCTCTCCTCTAACATTCGTAATTTCGTATCTCTCCTTCTTCTTCTTTTCGGGCCCGGTTGCAGAGCTAAATCTATATAAAATTTATAAAAATGAGTGTCTGGGGCGGTGCGGACTTTATAATACAAATCCACAGTTTTATTCCAAGATTGATGAAATTGAGCGCACGTGACCTTAAAAAAAGAGGAAATTGACTATTTCTGTCATGAGATTTCGAAATTTTGCTTTCTTTTTGAAATTTCTTGATGAAATTTTGCACACTTCGCATTCAAAATAAGAGTAAAATTACTATGTACAGATTTGGAAAATCTCACGTAAAGCTCTGGCAGCTATGGGTACTTGAGCTAGGATAATTGTATATAATGATTATTATTACTATCCGACAACAAACGTTATGTTAATTTTTACAAATTCGCCGTTAAGGCACATTTATATAAAGGTGTTAAGGGACGTACTTGACTTACTTTAACCAGTGATTATTATCTGAAGTAAAAAAAGTTTATGAAATTTCGGTCAAGACTGACATTATTTAGGTTTTAGTTTTTCAAAAACATAAAAATTAGTAGGTATGCTACATTTAATCTTAACTCAAGATATCCTCTTCAAGTGTCTTGTATACCCTGAGTTACTTATTACAATTAGAGTCTGGGTCAATTCACACGATTAACATATTGTATAACCTCTATGTTGCAATAAACTTTATATTCTATTGACATTTTGAGTTTCATTTCATTGTAGGATTGACTTTTTTTATTCATGCTCCTTTGGTTCATAATATTCTTTATAAACTTCAATTATAATTAACTTTTTACGCACCAGATTTAAATGTCCGGGTTAAATTTTCCCCCCAAAAAAAAAAAAAAAAAAAAAAAGAAGGAAAAACTAAACCCTTTCACACACTTCCCCAAATGATCATCTAGTGAATCCACGTTATGCAATTGCACTATATAAGTATTATAAATACAAAACAATACAAGAACAACATGTCAACCTACTAGAGACCAAATGGGAATATAATTCACCGACTCCAGATATTTTCATATCAGAGGGTTCGGCTCTGTGGCATTTCTAATTGAACCTATAAATCCTACTGATCCCTCAATATAAATATTTAAAAAATCTTTTGTAATCCTACATGTATTTAAAATTACTGCTTTTTGCATTTTTATATACAAATTCTTTGACAAATCAGATTCCTAGGTATTATGCCAGTGGCCGAAATAACAAATGGTAATATTTTATAGTCCGAGAATGCCAAATTCTTTTAATCTCATTTCCTAAATCTGTGTATTTTCTAATTTTTTCAGAAACAGTTTTTTGAATATTACAGGAATTTGGAATAGCTACATCAATGATATAAGTTTTTTTTTTTAATTTTGTCATGTAAAACTATATCAGGTCTATTATGACTAATTGTTCTGTCTGTTAGTATAGTTTTATCATAATATATTTTATAAAATTCATTTTCTATAAATGAATTTGGTTCATATTCATAATAAGGTACTACATTACGGCAATCAATCAAGTTATGTTTAATTACCAAACTTTGGTGAATTATTTTTAAAACCTGATTGTGCCTAAATGTATACTCGGAAGGCGCTAATATAGAACATCCCGATATAATATGTTCTATAGTTTCGGGAAAAGTCAAACATTTTCTACATAAATCATCAATTTGATTTATATCTTTGATTATATGCTTTCTATAATTTTTAGTATTAATGACTCTATCTTGAATGGCAAGCATAAATCCTTCTATTTCTGCGCTCAACTCTCCAATACTCAACCATTTGTTTGACGAAAGTTTGTCAACATACGTTTGGTTGAGATAATTGAAGTGTTTTGCGTGAATAATTTTATTTGACCAGGAATCTAATAATTCCTGGTTAGTATTTATAAGAATGTTGGCATTCTCGTCATATAAATTTAAAGGTGTAATATTTCTATCTGCCTTGCAAATTATTTTGTGCATTTCTGAGCTATTAGCTTTCCTATGGAAAAAATTTCTAAGCATTTCTACCTGATTGTGTTTCAAAGATGTTATTTTGACTACACCTCTACCTCCTAAATTTCTAGGTAAATTAATTCGTTCTATAGCTGAATTTGGATGATGGCAATTAAATTTTGTTAACGTAGTTCTAATTAATCGTTCTAAACTATCTAAATCTGTATTGGACCATTTAATTATGCCAAATGAGTACGTTAGTAGAGGTATTGCCCAAGTATTTATTGCTTTTACTAAATTTTTAGCAGATAGATTGCATTTTAAAAATTTTCTGATCCTAGTTTGAAATTTAATCCTAATATCATTTTTAATACTAGTGTGATCTAATCTATTCGATTGCGGGTATCCTAAATATTTATAAACCTCATCCCCTTTCGTACTTTGAATTTTGAAATTTCTAAATATACCCTCGTCTCCATCTACAATTTTGCCTTTCTCTATATGGATAGTTTTACATTTATCTAAACCAAAAGTCATTTTAATATCATCTGAAAAAATTTTAACTACCTTAATCATTTTCTCTAAATTTGATTCAGAATTTGAAAATAATTTTATATCATCCATATATAATAGATGTGAAACTATACTACTCTCTCTTGTATTACCCTTAATTTTTATTCCAAACTTGCTTTTAATTAACATTTTAGAAAGGGGATTCAATGCTAAGCAAAACCAAAGAGGGCTCAATGAGTCTCCTTGAAAAATCCCTCTTTTTATTGAAATGCCCGGTACTACTATTTTCTTACCTTTTAAATTAACTAGCAAATCTGTATTCCAAAAGGACATAATATTTTTCAAAAAGCTAATTATTAGAAGATTAATTATAATGATAATTAATCTTCTCATTATAATTAATCTTCTCATTATAATAAGCTACAAAGCAAATAAAAAATGAAAAAACGATCACCACAATTATTTTATAATATTTTTAAAACTATTTTGAGTTAATAAATATGAACTATTCCTTTATTTACGATTTTCTTCTTCCTCTCTAGGTTCCTTATTCTGTTTCTCAGATAACTCAAAAACACTTTCTCGTTTTGTTTTTTTCCTATGGCAAATTTCATTTTTCAAATAGATTAAAAAGCAACCACTTAAACTGTAGTCTTATCTCAGGTGGTGAAATTACCATTTGTAATGTATGTAGAATTCTTGAGACCTGTTTACTTCTCAAATAAGATATTTTAATGTGGGCGGCGGGTATGGGTGCCGCCACACCGGTAGCATTTTATTGGATTACCATAATCTCTGCCACAGGTCACCCCTAGTGGTTTGCTATTTTTGGTGACTTAGCAGTGGTGCCCAGGTACGTGAGGTGAAGTTTGACCGGATCTTGGCGGCGAATGCGTCTGCCCACCAACTGAGAGAGATACTGGTTGAGGGAGACCTTTTGACCTCACCAGCAGGACTCTCCCGGAACATCACCTTGCACAGCAGTGGTAGAGATAGATTCATACGTCCGTCACTCCTGCACACACTGACACCCAGATTCCTACCTACATTTACGTCATTTTCCTTCCCAGTACTTCCTCTCCTTCCTTTCCTAAAAAAAACCTCCAATTCCAAGGATTACATAGGACCTGAGGGTAATTACCATCTTCAGGGCCAATTGTGTGAAGCTAACATAAAACATGATAAAATATATATATCAAAAATGCTCTTTTCATAAAGTTAACCTTTTTATAGCCCTGAGTTTATCTAGTTTAAACCCAATGCGTGAAAGCCAGAGGAAATGTGTTATAACGTGCAAACTTATTTAAAAATTCGTGAATTTCGGTCCCTTGGGAAATGACTGCGAATAGATTGCACCGTTTGTCGAAATAATATTTTTTCGACTGTCGTTCTACGAATAATTCGGACATTTTTGTTTGATTCAGATTTTGCATTCAAAGCTGGGTTTAAAAATATTTTCGAGAGGCAAAAAAATTATATCGTGTTTTGCATACACGTTTCCTTTTAGGATAATTACACAAGAACGTGGAGGATGAATGATTTAACACGTCATGTAACCTATAAATAAAACAACCAGGTGTTAACGTGATTTATTTATTTATAATCAGAAGCAAACAGTACATTAGTTACAGTGGTGAAAACAATTTACAGTTAGGCGCAAACTACACGAGCGGTTCTCCCGCCGCGGGAAACCGCAGCAGACACAATTTACTATGAGCGTTGTATGGCGCAAACTACACGAGCGGTTCTCCCGCCGCGGGAGCTCGCGGGAGATATTCGCCCGCCACATGCAGCGGTTCTCCCGCCGCGGGTAACCGCCACTTCAAACTACACGGGCGGTTTCCCGCGATTGTATAAGGACCGGGCGGTTTCCCGCGGCGGTAGAATCGCTCGATAGCATGGCGGGAAACCGCCACCCGTGTAGTTTGATATGAGCCGCCAGCTTTCTCGAGCGGTTTCCCGCGGCGGGAGAACCGCTCGTGTAGTTTAGGCCTTACTAAGTATATTTTATGATGGGTACCTACGAAATTTACTGTTTCATTGTAATATCTTGTTTATGTTATTTACCTATATTTAATAATTACCAGGTGATGGGCGTAGTGGGTGGGTGTGTGTGTGTCTGTTTATTTCTTAGTGTGTGAACATGTGTGTAGATGTGAAAAGTGGTGATGTATGTATGTATGTGTGTATGTATGCTCGTTGAACAATTTATATTTTTGACGTGATGCTCTTTTTAAATTTGTGCAGTGAATCGGAGAAAATGTGGATGTTAGAATTTAGACAAACATTATTGAACATATGAAGAGCATGGTGATAAAATAGTTTTAATTATCTGAGTATGTAAGTTAACATACCTAATAACTAATATTGTATTGGAGATGGTTTGTGTATGTACATTTTAATAGACTAAATAAACCGTCAAGCTTGTAATATGAAAGGTTTTGTAATTACGAATCTCAAACCGTGGACTACAGATCACTTAATTATCTAATATCCGGTTGAAAAATCACGGAATATTTTAGTTGAAGGATTTGTGAAGCTGAAATCAGATCCGTGCATTTCAAAATCAAATATTTTCTATTTTAATTCAATAATAAATTTATTTTATTAAAAAATATGCCACAAAGTCTATTTGCAAAGATTGTCAATTTTCTTCGTATTGACAATTAGAGAGACAGTCAGAAATTAACAAATCGATTTTTTTACTTTAGCTCCGCAAAGAGGCCCTGGGGAAAACAATTTCCCTTGGTGCCTATGTCATGAGGATGCTGTGTCATTTTAGGAAAAGGAGGGTCATTTTAGGAAAAGGAAGGAGAGGAAGTTCTGGGAACGAAATAGGTAAGAGGGGTGGGTTAGAATCAAGGGGTCAGTGTGTCCAATTAAAGAGTGATGTATGAATCTCTTCCTCCCATTATGGTGCAGACAATGGGTCAAGAGTTTATTAAATCTAATTAGTACATTAGGTTTTCTTGAAAAGAGAGGTGCGCAAACCCTAACAAATCTAACATTACTTGCCAAGATTTACCCCAAGAAATTTAAATAAAAGAAATAAAATATAGAACCATAATAATTTAATACCAAAAAATATAATAATATAGTATTTTATATTACGGGCATGTAACATAATATGTACTGGTATTAGGAATATGATTAAAGACATTCAATATTTCAGTAACATCTGTCTTTTTCGTTTTCATACAAGACGTGTGACAAGGAAGATTTTCATGAACAGCTTTTAGGATGATCGGCGATGACATGCAAACGATATTTCCCTAAGACTAGCGTAGTACGTTTATTTTTAAATTATTTATACTCTCTTTCGAATTATTTTCAAATAATTGAGTATTTTACATCTACTTATATTTTATTTTCTTTGTAATGAATATATAATCACTGAAGAGATAAACCAGTAAGAAAGTAGTTTTGCCGTGTCCCTGATTTCAAAGTAAGGTCAAATTTATTTTAATAATCTGTACCTATAGATATAGACCATTCGTTTTCTATGTTTCGCCAAGATATGGGTTGTAGGTCAATAGAGAACTCCAGTCCAATTTTTTTATTTTTTTTTATGAATAAAGACCTTCAAACTTAAATAACTGCATTTTTATTTTTATTTTTATAGTTAGTTTTAATAGTTAAAATAATTGTCAAAGTTTTAATTTTTAAAGACTCCTAGAAACGCACCGTATCTATGGTGGCCTTCACCCACCTATAGTTTATTATTTTTAAGTTGTCTTTTTGAATCAGTGATGTTATGTCGAGGGAAATTTCCCTAGATCTAGGGGAGAAAAATATTTTTTAGGGATAAGGGAAATCAGGACCAAATCTAGGGAAATTTCGAACTCTGGCAAAATTTTTATTACATATGACAATATTACTGGTATTATATATATATTTGTTGGGATTCCTATGAATCTTAATTATTGTTCATGTACTTACATGCAATGTTATTTTTAACACTGACAACTCAAAATGGTATTAGAGAACGTACCCATACTACGTGACACGTTCGGGGGGGGGGGGGGGGGTCTTCAAAATACCACGCTTGGTACAAATGAGCGGTGGGTTGCTTAGGTTTTTGGTCACGGTGGGGGGGGGGGGGGGTTAAAAAGTGCAAAAAGTTTGTCACGTAGTATGGGTACGTTCCCTATGTATCTAAAAAGATAAATGGGACCTCTGAAAAAAAAAATTATTTATGTTTAAGTTCCGTTTTTTCGGTGATTGCGGTTGATTTTTATTTTGCAAAGTGTTTTTTTATTTGGAATTCAGTTTCTAATTCAGTGGTGAGTGTATTCGTACTTTTAAATTATTACGTCACGTAGCAAAAAGTGTATTTGGAAAAGCACAGTATTATTAGTATATTTACCAAGTTCCGATATCTTTCCAATTAATCAATCATATTAATTAACATATAACAGGATTAGTGTTACACAATCAGGTGGCTACGTAGGTAATTGCGTAAATGTGAAATTCTAGGGAAATTTCACTTCAAAATCTAGGGAGATATTTTTTTTGGGCAGAACATCCCTGTTTTAAAATGGTGGACGGAATGATGGCCAATGAATACTATGACATTTCGGTGTGAGAATTCGTTTTTTATTCAAGATTAACTGCTTTTAATACAGAAAAACATTGGTAAAATGTCCACATTTCACCGCTACTGTTATTGTAGTTAATCAAAGTGCAATATAAAAACAAATCATCTCTTTCATTGCAAATACATGACATCGTATTTTGTGTCGACTTTAACCTCAAATAGGCAAAATTTATTCCAGATTGTCCGCAAATATAGCCCTTTTCGTAAATTGTTGAGGGCCTAAATTATGTTTCAATAAACACAATAACTATTATTTATCTAAATCTCTATAAACAGTATGAAAATAAACCAAAAACACGAAATATCGAATTGCATATGTGCACTTTAAGTCATTTGACATTTCAAATGTCAATACCATAAATATACTAACACCGTCAATACAATACTGACAATACAATACACGCGATCACCAGGTGACAGTGGGTGAGTGGTGACGCGTGACGTCACCATTCACCATTTCAGTAATGCCAACTTGACACTGTGTTTCGAGGAGAGGTTTAAAAATGCACTTTTTAATAATTTTTTAAAAACTCTGCGTTTAATATTATGAAATAAAAGTTATATATTCAGAATCAGCGTTTATTGGTCTATATGAACATATTTTTTTAAAGCCATAATATTTTTCACTGGAGTTCCTTATTCCAATATTTAAAATATGCAACCAATTTTAGAACACACGAGTTATTTTGCTATTGTTTGTATTTCATAGGCTTTAATTTCAATTGTTGTTATGAACTGCAGATTTATTAAATATAGGTTTTGAGTATGTGTGAGTAAGATTAAGTTAGGTTAAGTTAGATTAAGTAGATTAAGTTAGACTAAGGATGTTAAGTAGATTACTAAATACATAAGATAAATGTATTATTGGGGGGCAAGAATTCCAATAATCCATGCGCTTGATAGCTGCAAGACGAGTTGTTATCTAGCCTCCTACATAGGTAAGTAAATTAAAATACGTAGGTACATATAAAAAGATATTTTATTTAACTTATTGGGGGGCTAGAATTCCAACAATCTATGCGCTTGATAGCTGCAAGACGAGTGGTTATCTAGCCTCCTACATAGTTAAGTAGATTGAAATACGTACATATAAAAAGATATTTTATTTCATTTGTCGGGGGGCTAGAATTCCAATAATCCATGCGCTTGATAGCTGCAAGATGATTTGTTATCTAGCCTCCTGAGTTAAGTAAATTCTAATGTAAAATCCATGCTAATTTGTGCAGCGCTCTTGAGGCGATTTTTCGCAAAAACAGCGCTATATAAGTTGTCCAAATTTATTATTATTTATTATTTAACAAATAACTATGTAACAATTTCTAGACATTTTTTTAAAGAGTGTTACGTTCCATGTACATTTGTTACCTAAATCTTAAATTATAAAACTAAAAACTAACTAAAAACTTATACAAAAATGATTAGATTTTATTAGGTGAGAGGGGTGATTTTAAGTGGGAGGGATAACGGTTGGAGTTGTCAACATAAAATGGGAACATTGTCAATATGGATGATTTACAGGGTGCTTACCTTAGAAATAAACAAAAAATTAATTTAGTCAGAAAATAATAGCACCCTATAGATCACCCTTACCAGTAGACTCCTCCCACCGTTCGCCACCCCCCTTAAAATTACCCCTCCCACTACCCCCACCTAAAAAAAATCTAATCATTTCTGTATTTATATAAATTTAAACTTAGTTTTAAGTTTAATAGTGAATGACACGCATGTGTCGAAACCAGTAGCAGAAAAAAATAAAAATTAAGTAACAAATGTACATGAAACACTCCAACAGCTCGTAGGGCTTTGAAGCAAAGAATGGACGGTTACCTCGAGGGTGTTTTCTCTTGGGCTAAAAATAATCTCATTGAATTTAATGTTTCAAAGACCCAATCTTGTCTGATTACGTCTAAAAGGGATCGAAATGAAAATCTAGTCTCTTTCAACGGTAGCAATCATCCGAACAGGCCCTCCATTGATATGCTTGGTGTAACCCTAAGTGATCAGCTCAGGTATGGGGACTCCATCGAAGCCAGAGTAAAGTTAGCCTCTCAAAAACTGGGCGTACTGTACAGGGCCCGCAGATACTTTAATAGTACACAACTGCTAACCTTGTACAAATCACAAGTACGCCCCACGGTTGAATTTGGCAGCCATCTCTAGTCTGGAGCTCCAAAATACCTGAAAAATACCCTCGACTCTGTGTAGAAACGGGCGGTCCGTTTGATAGATTCTCATTTTAACAGACGGATTGCAATCTTTAGAGCACAGGCGTCGGGTGGGAATGCTATCCTTGTTCTACCGGTATTACAATGGAAGATGCTCCGAGGAACTAGCGTCATTGATCCCTTCGGCACCGGTGCATAGTCAGGAAACACGCCAAACGCGTGCCCAACATTTGTACACAGTTGACATTTGTCACATGAGAACGGGTCGTTTCTTCGACTCATTCTTGTGTTCAACAGCTCGGCTGTGGAATGATTTGCTGGCCTCTGTGTTTCCTCCTTCCTACAACATGGGTCTCTTCAAGACCAATGTTCATTCCTTCCTCTCCTCAAAAAGACCCTCTACACAGCATCCCAGATGACATAGGCCCTGAGGGAAATTATTTTCCTCAGGGCCTCCTGTGTGGAGTTAATGTAAAAAAAACAAACAAACAAAAGTTATTTTTCATTTTGTGTTCTAGCTTCACTCCGCAGTACGAATCCGAAGTTATATGTTTATGCAAATCTCTGTAGAACCTCTCGGATACAACCAGGTAATCCGGGCAAATAACCCCCGTATTCCTGATGCAGCAGTTGATGCGGTGAAGTTAACTCCAGGAGTTACTGAACTAGCAGTTTCCATACCAACCATCCATGGGAAACATTGCCGATTAACTTCTTGAATGGATTTCACGTAAATGCTGTCTCAAGATCTAAGTGTGCAAACGTAGCCGGAATATATTTTGAAGTTTGTTTTGTGGATACGTTGCTAGAAGTTTTGTTTTGTTAAAACACATTTACAAATTAACTGGCTATAATTAAATGAAAAACTGAAACTGAAACTTGATTGTTGTATTGTATTCCTTTTTGTTGTATTATTTAACTAACTTAAAGGGGGCTGCGTGGCTTTTAATGTGCAAAATTTAAATTTGAATAATGATGTAAAATATGAAAAAATAAACATATAAAAGCCACCTGTTACAAATGTGTCCATTGCTTTTTTTACTTCAAATAATTTCAGGAATACCTGCTTAAAGTAAGTCAAGAACAGCCCTTTAAACCTCCTCGGACCCAGTGTCTCTTATAGGAGACGCTGGGTCTCTAGCAACTGGTTTAAATATAATCATAATAACGACTACGCAGATCAAATAAATTAATTATATGTAAGGCGCATCTTCGGACCGGCTCTAGAAAATGGATTTTGGCGAAGACGTTACAACAATGAGCTGAATACTCTGTAGATGGAGCTAAACGTTACAAAATTTATAAAACTGGGAAGACTTCGACGGCTGGGTCATGTAGAGAGAATGACCGGGGGACAAGCACCAAAGTTCCTACTGAAATCAAGACCGATAGGGCGAAGGAGTCTGGGAAAACCAAGGTTAAGATGGAGCGACAACGTCCTCAAAGATACATCTGCCTTGGAGCTTCTAAACTGAAGAGAGCTGGCACAAAACCGAGATGAGTGGAAGAAGACTCTTGAGGAGCCCAAGACCCACCAGGTATTGTAGAGCCAAGAGTGATGATGATGATTTACCGAGAATAAGAATTTAAAATGTGTTTTTTAATAAGGACAGTATTTTTTAATAAGAAATTATGTGTATCTGAATTTTAGAATGTTTCGTTAACACAGCCGAAATTATATTGTCCTTCGATAATTATTATTGTCCGAAAGCAAGGGACTATGTATACCCTATTTACTGAGGTATGTTTTGAGACTGACAGAAGTGGAAAGGAGAAAGAAATGGGTAGCAGGAAGGTCGGTAAGTAAAAATTAAAAGCATCGTTTCTATTCCGAGTTGTTGTCTTTCGCCAGGGCGATAATAAAAGTACCTATGAATCTGTTACTAATATATTAAACTGTCTTCTTCCGAAGCGCTGACTTGCAGACGTAGATCAAGATGCAAGTAAAACGATAATATCTGTTTACAATAAACAATCAAAGTCATCTCCCTAAATGTTATCTGAAAATGCTACAATACACAAATCATTGAAACCGACACCATAACGGGCTAATGAAATAATTCTAACCCAGGGTTGATCCCAACGGGTTGATATCAGTCTCCCAAGTCAAACATTAACCCTAAACGTTTTGAACATTAGCTTCCCTACAATTACTGGGGTATCTGTGACGTAGTATCGATTCCCTTGGGTCTAGTCTACAATAATATTGATTCGAAATTACTTGATTTTATCTAAACTATAAAGCAAAAAGTCAGTTTGATTCTAACTGCAGAGAAACTTCTCGAACAGTTGACATCGAGAAATTTTCAAAATTTTCTCTCTGGATTTTTTAGGTCAAAGGAACTATTATCAGGAATGAACGTAATTTACATGGCGAGTTATTTTAAATACGTCTATTTGAATTTCAAATTACTAACACGAATGAAGTGGAAATTATCCCACTTTCCGATATCCGATCGAGCTGAAACTCAGCAGATACACTCTATCGCAATAACAATGAATTCTACGAATTTTTGGTGGCAATCACTTTTAAGTTATTTTACTACGATTTTTGTTTTCATTGTGTTGTTTTTCTTTAAAGTTAAGTACGTTATAGTAGTAGTTTACGGTAAGTATCGATCTAAAAGGTTTCAGGGTTTTTCGTGAATTTCGGCCTTACATAAAGATTAATTTGATTAATTAAAGATGAATCATACATGTTTTTAATGATTTTAATCACGGTGATTACCTACATAATATAATATCTTACTTTTGGCGAGTGAGACTTCTCTTAAGCAAGTTAGTCATTCAGTATTGTTACTGAGATTTTGATGCACTCCAGATTTGTATACTAGTATTCTTATGCATTTTTTTAACAGACTCCACTTGCTATGAATTGCATAATGTGGGGACCAAATCACGGAGCCGTGCTCAAAGATACTTCTTACATATGAATAGTACAAGATTCTGCACTACTGAGGTTCTTAAACAATTTGGTTCGATTCTATTGATAAATCCGAGCATTCTATTGGCCTGATTGACAATGTGTTAGTGATGGTTTCTGAATGTTAGCTTCTAGTCAAGTAATATGTAATAAAACATGTATGAAACGATTTGTTTCTCATACAAAGTAAAATGAAAATTAAGTGATCTTCGATGTGAACAATACAAAAGTATGATTTTGTAATCTTTACCGGGAGATAAGTTATGGTATCAGTAGCCCACATGTTGTTCCAATATGAGAATTTTATACATTATATAAATAACCAAGTTCTGGTACTTGTGGGGATTTTAAAAAGGTTCTGTGGAGGTTGAATAGAGTGGAGGTCTACAAGCTGCTGAGGTCAAGGAAGGAATTGCTCCTGACGTAAACATAATCTGAGGACTAATAAATCGTACGAGGTCAACCGCCAAATCCAGAGCTGTAGTGGTTGAAATAAGATTTAAAAGATTGGTCTTTGAACATACAAAATAACAAGAAAATGGGAGAAAAACAGCATTTTAGAACATATTTGTATGGCTAACTACCGCTTTCTCGCGTAAAAGACCATTTAAAAAAACATGTTTATGTAATGAATCTAAATATATTTAATCAATTACTGAACTGCATGCTTCATTACCGATTTTTATTTTTTTTTAAGACTGCACAAGAGGTCTCAATCGCTCCAGCCATCTGTATCAATATGACTAAGGCATCCAAAATTGGGGTATGCTTATTTATTTATTTATTTAAGGAACATAAATTGTTTTAGTAACATAATATACATAAGAGGATGACAAAAAACAGACCAATTATTAATGTTAACAGACAGGTATTTAAAAACATAAAAGTAACTGAATGTAAACTAGAATATTTAAGAAAAGAAAAAAACCGGGCCAAAGCAGCAATTAAAAAAAAAATTATGATACAGGTGTAGATTCAACAAGTGATAAACCTAAATATAAAAACACAACAATAAAATAAATGCGATTATAACTATACTTAAATAGGCAGCGAAATAGGTATTTGGGTCGGGACGGGTAAGGGGAGGACAGGGATAAAGGAAAGTTGCCACGCAGGTAATTTAAAAATAATAGGTACAATTAATTTAATCATCATGTATATGTGTTATGTGTTATTCGCGCCTAGAATGTGATACAATGAATATGTCAGCAAGTGTTTCTATATGTGCAAGTTTAATGTTATAGTGGTTACATGTCCTTTGCATAAATTCATTTAGGTTGGAATTGGTGTTACATCTATCAATGTAAAAAAGGGTATTTTGTCTGCTATATCGAATCGGCGCGTGTTAGCAACTCCGGGCAGTCAAATTTCGAATTAATAATTTTGTACAGGAGGATCTGATCAGCGACAAGCCTCCTGTTGAGCAGTTTCGTGATTCGAAAATGGTTCTCGATTTCATCGTAAGAGTTGTATACAGAAAGATAAGGAATTGCCTGGCTGGCTATTTAAATCTGGAAACCAAGTACGGCTAAAGCCATTACGAGCAACGTTTAAATTCTGAATGATGGTCTTTCACCGGGGCGATACTGATGGCATCTTCGGTGGAATGTTCCGCAAATATAAACAACAAAACAACACAAATTCATTGATTAATTTGCTAACATACGTCACGATTCGAACCCTTAACCTCAATATTCGTAGTCGACCACGAAGGCTGTCAAAATGCAGAATTAGTCAATTTGTGAACAACGAAAATATATTTTTTTAATATTTCATACTTATGTGAGGTCTGGTCAATATTACATTTTTGGGCTTTGTAATTTTTTAAGAGGTTTTAACAGAATTGAAAAATACGCTTCACATATTTAATTATTCTTTCCTTAAATTTAAACCACGCTCTATACTGATCTCCGGATCTGCCGGATCTGCCCTGATGATGGACACTGCAACGCTGTCCGAAACGTTGGCTAAAGAAGGAGGTAGCGCAACACGGCATAACACCCCAAAGACAAATAACGAAAATACTTTTGGCCGTGAAAATCTTAAAACAAACCACGCAGTTGTAATGAGTTCTGTGATTTTGACTGCGTTATTATAATACACTTTAGCGTATTTTTGATCTTACTGTTTAATAATATTTGATCATTTTATTTCCATTTTCTTTGAAATTTCTATTTTACAATTTATTAAACTTTTGATTTTGATTATGGTTTGTATATGTTTTTAGTTCTTTAAATATTGTTTTTATCTTTTAGTCTGCTTTTACAATTATTATTATTCGTTTGATATTCATACCAAATTATTATTTAGGGTATATTTTATTTTAATTTTACGTTTGAAATTGATAAATAATGCACAAAAAAATTATGAGTTTGTTCTAAATATTATTTCGGGGCCTATTATCGGCGGATCAACTCTCGGGTCACCGAATATTGTAAAGTGAAATTTATATGAAATAATAATAAAAAAAAACATTGTAAAAATATTTAGAAATGCTCTGAAAGAGATGCCTTTTAGGTGTTGACTTTTTTTGAAAATATTGGTAAATAAGATAAAATCTCAATAAACATTTGTGCAAAACCAACACCCTTTGTCTTGTCGGCTAAACAAGAAATCTGTTATATTTTCAAAAAGCTTTTATTTTGTTCCCATTATGGCATACTCAACCACTCTTACCGGAGTGCGGGCTGACACTATCTTACGAGTGTTCCGGACCCTTCAATTCTATTGTTTATCTTTCGAGAACTCTCTATTATGTTCTATTTCAATGCCGAAGATTTTTACGATGGACCCAAACGAATTTCACAAAACTTGACATTACCTATGTATGAGGTACTCTCAAGTAAAACTACCACCTAAGTATAAAAGGGGAAGTATGAATTATTCAACATTAGCAAACTATAAATCTTCTCTTTAACGAAAGATAAAAAAAACCTTTCCTATCTTGCAGATAATGTCTTCGGAGCTCTAAGAGCCAGTAACGATGGTTTAAAACCTAGTAAAATGTTTAACGACATTTACATCAGGGAGGAATAGTACAACGTAGGATTTATGATAAATGTCTGACAAACTAGAATGATGATGAACTGTTGTGACCGTAGAAAGAAAAAAAAGAAAAGTAAGAAAAGCGGAAAAAGAAAGCAATGAAAGAGAAGGAAGAAAAGAAAAGAAAGTAAAGAAAAAAATTTTGAAGAGCAAGAAAAGAAATAAAAGAAAGAAAAGAAAGAAAAGAAAGAAAAGAAAGAAAAGAAAGAAAAGAAAGAAAAGAAAGAAAAGAAAAGAAAGAAAAGACAGAAAAGATGAAAGAAAGAAAAGAAAGAAAAGAAAGAAAAGAAAAAAAGAAAGAAAATAAAGAAAAGAATAAAAGAAAGAAAAGAAAGAAAAAAGAAAAGAAAAGAAAGAAAAGAAAGAAAAGAAAGAAAAGAAAGAAAAGAAAGAAAAGAAAGAAAGAAAGAAAAGAAAGAAAAGACAGAAAATAAAGAAAAGAAAGAAAAGAAAGAATAGAACGAAAAGAAAGAAAGGAAAGAAAGGAAAGAAAAGAAAGAAATGAAAGAAAAGAAAGAAAAGAAAGAAAAGAAAGAAAAGAAAGAAAAGAAAGAAAAGAAAGAAAAGACAGAAAAGAAAGAAAAGAAAGAAAAGAAAGAAAAGAAAGAAAAGAAAGAAAAGAAAGAAAAGAAAGAATAGAAAGAAAAGAAAGAAAAAAAATAGAAGAAAGAAAAGAAAGAAAAGAATGAAAAGAATGAAAAGAATGAAAAGAATGAAAATAATGAAAAGAACGAAAAGAAAGAAAAGAAAGAAAAGAAATAAAATAAATAAATGGAATAAAAGAAAGAAAAGAAAGCAAAGAAAGAAGAGAAAGAAAAGGAAGAAAAGAAAGAAAAGATAGAAAAGAAAGGAAAGAAAGAAAAGAAAGAATGGAAAGAAACGAAAGAAAATAAGGAAAATAAAGAAAAGAGAGAAAAAAGAAACAAGAAATAAAAGGAATAAAATAATGAAAAGAAATAAAAGAAAGAAAAAAAGAACAGAGAGAAAAGAAAGAAAAAAAGAAAATAAATAAAAGAAATACTATAAATAAATGAAATGAAAGGAAAGAAAATAAGAAAAGATAGAAAAGAAGGAAAAGAAATCAATGGAAGAAATTATGAAATTAAAGAAGGTATATTACCATATTATTAGGAGTTTTCGAGCCCATACAAACGTGAACTCAAAGCGTGTTCCATTTCGTTGTTAGGAGATGCATGGTACGGTACTCACATTACCGTGAGTTCCGTCTGGTTCGGGTCTTTTCGCCGCGAGTATGCTGCCCTGCTCTAACGGTAACAAACTTTACGGTATTCTTTTGACAATATCTTAAAACTTTAGCCGGTATTTTATTCTGATATCCGCTCGGAATTCTTCGATTATGAACTGCTGGCAGTCGACTAAAGTTGTGAATTTTGCTGTACGATCCAACAAATTCCATTTGAAGAGCCATTTTGGGCACTTAGGTTATCTATTCACGTGCCGCCCTGGAATATGCGTTATTTGTTTTTGCAGGTACCCAGCTGGAGCAAGTCAGCAATCACATTTATCTTGGACGGTAAATATTTGTTGATGGAACATAATATTTGAACATGTGCGCGCGGCAATGCTGGCATTTGGCGGTTTCGTACTGTTGTGAATATATCTACAAACCTAGCTAAGCTAAGCCTGTTACCTACCAATGGTTCTGTATCGCAATAACTCTGTCATGTTTCATTACATTAAGTAATAAGTGTTACATTTTATTAATTATATTCTATTGAATAAAATTCCACCATCCCAGTATCACGCAAAATCATAAATTTAGAAAGCCATTATCCAAAAAGCACGGACATCTCAAGTGGCGGTTTGTGGCCTATTTCATTAGGAATTCCATCAGAAATTCCATATGAAAACAATCCTGTATTAGTATTTTCAATGCGAAATTTTTTTTTCGTAGATCTAACGGATTCTCGTGTGTTTTTTTCTCATTTTCATTCTCAATGCACCGGAGATTAGCGACCTAGCAATAAAATACATCTCGTCGATTCATGAAAACTTATGTGACTTAAGAATATAATGTCAGTGGCTGAGTTGGCCTCGCGTTTAGGTCCCACCCAGGCGTCGCGTGTTCGATTCCTCGGCTGGTTCAGTCCTCTATCGCAACACAAGCAATATTTTTCGCTTACTTTGGTGGTGGTAGGAGATTTTAAAATATTGTCAGGTTATTCGTAACGCAGGGAATGTTAGTCTTTATTTATTTTTAAAAAATTGTCGGAGTTTACAAAAAATATTTTAAGAGTGTCGCTACTATACTAGTGTTTTGTAACTATTTATAGGAACAGAAGTCCCATCGTCGCTGGCAATCATAACGCACCGACTTTCGGACACGCTCTGTTTAAAGTTTAAAGTGTGGAAAAATTATGATGCAGGTTTATTATTTTCATTGCAGCGAACTCCATTTTTATAGAAAACTGCCATTGCCGATGATAATGATGAGGACAAGATCTAGAATCTCAATTATGAATGAAAACCTAAAAAATTATATCTTTAGAATTTGCACCCATTTACAAATTATTTTGTACACGTCCCAGTACTAAAAATAGCAAAACATTAAAATGCTTTATGCGACTGTATACTTTAGTGCCATAATTTATTTACATTATAATGGCTGCGGTTCCACATTAACTTTAGGTTTATTTTTCCCTAAAATCTTGACATTAAAGCCTTCCCGGTAATGGATTAAACAATAAAAAAGAAATAGGATGTAAGATTTGAAATTTTAATACGTAATTAAAATTATAATGGAGGACCACTTTAAAGGGCGAATCTGCTCCACAATTACTTAATCCTCTTTAATCTCTTACAAGAAGTTGGTTTGGAAAAGGGCTTAGGATTAAAAAAATATGTTTTTAATAAACAAGCCAACGTTTTTGTTTATGTGTGGATTTTATTCCGTGAAGCTGGTTTCATTTTGAGGTCCGTTCCATCAAAGGAAATTAGTTCCGCATAATTTTATTTTCTGGCGTGATAATCGTAACAACGAAAGCTTCTCGGTGTAAAAATTATGCGAATAAGTGTGTACCTACCTACGAGTAGCTAACTCTTAAAATAATTTATGATAAATCACTGTCACTATCTGGACGCTAATTTATTTATTTATTTATCTATAAAAAGAATGTTTGTAATACATTATTCGATGCCTGTCTCACTAGGGTATACCTGTGTTGAGACAGGTATAATTGTGTTTGGCTGGTTCAACGGAATGAAGCGATATAGCTGTTATCAAAAGTCGCTTAATCCACTTTAAAAATGACTTATAATAGAACTATGACTATCTACACAGTACACCTACATTTATGTACTACACACCTACATTTATATACACACCTACATTTATGTACACATCTACATTTATGTATGTACACACCTACATTTATGTACATACCTATATTTACGTACACACCTACATTTATGTGCATACCTACAATTACGTACACACCTACATTTATGTCCACATCTACATTTATATACACACCTACATTTATGTACACACCTACATTTATGTGCACACCTACATTCATGTAATTTTTTAATTATTATTATTTTTTTATTTATTATTTTTGGCAATGCTGATTAAAGATACCTATAAAGTTACATCTTTTACATAGTTACATAAGGTTTTAAAAAAGAAACAAAAAATTGCTTTTGTTGTTTGGTGAGGGAATTCTAGCTCAATTAATAAACTAAAAGATCGTGTAAGTTAGTAATAACGGCTATTATAAATAATAAGAAGGTTAGAAAATCATGTATAAATTTAAAAATAAAAATCATGATAAGTTTGAAAAATCATAATATAAATTTTTTTTAAAATCACTATAATCATGTAAGTTAGTAACAAAAATTATTGTAATTAGTAAGTAAAGGATATGTAAAAAAGAACGCAAGCTTTATACAATAGTAGACTTAAAGATATAGAAACTAAGAAATGAGAGAGAAAGAAGGAATGAACAATATATAAAATAGCAAACTTTAAGATATAAAAAGTAAACTTATTTGGGACTTTTAAAGCAGTTTTAGGTAATTTTTTAATTTGGGCTTAAATTCCTGCACATTTTCGATAGCTTTTAATTTTAATGGTAGGTTGTTATAATAGATTATGCCTAGATAAAGATAGGAATTTTGAATGTGCTTAGTATGAAATTTTGGGATTTTAATATTTTTCTGGTATCTTGCTGATGTATTGAATTGTAAGTTACGAGTATTTAACTGTATTTCTTTGTAAATTTGAAGTATTGAATATTTTTTATACATTTTGTCTATTGAAGGCGCTTTGAATATTGAAAAAGAATTTCAGTTGAAAATTTAGGCGGTTTTTTCAAGATTACCTTAATTATCAACATTTGAACTGAACACACGAAAACACAATAAAACACGTCAACACCTACATTTATGTACACACCTACATTTATGTACTTACATATCTACATTTATGTACACACCTACACTTATGTACACACTTACATTTACGTGCACATTTACATTTATGTGCACACCTACATTTATGTACACACCTACATTTACGTACACACCTACATTCATGAACCGTTGTATTTGGGAAATAATATTGTTACATTTTCCTAATCTTACATTCTCCTACCCTGCTACTGTGTGTTCCTGTCATAAACCGCATTGCCAGTCATCAATTGATCCTCGCCTAATAATCATCATATTATTGCTTAATTACACATATCCGCTCGCGATCGATAAATCGAATTAAAAATATTATACAGCTGAATTAAATTAAACTAAATGAAGTTTAATGTAAAGCAGCCAGAAAGAAGCATTCTACAAGGCCCGCAGTAAGTCCTATTTCTTTCCTCACCTGTGTGTAACGTATTTCTTCTTAGTAAAGTTGTTACAAATTACATGTTTTTTTACATTAGATCCACATAGGAAGCCCACAGGAAAATAATACCCCTCAGGACCTATGTCATCTTTGGAATGCTGTGTGGGGGGTCTTTTTAGGAGGCAGAAGAAGAAGTTCTATGAAGGAAAAGGGTCTTAGGGATGGGTAGGAATCTGCGGGTCAGTGTATGAATCCATCCCTCCCACTGCGATGCAAGGCGATGCTCCGAGAGAGTATGGCTGGAGAAGTCAAAAAGACTCCCACAACCATTCTCTCACGATCCGGCCTGCCCGATATAACTTGTGGGCAAACGCATCCGCCGCCAAACCCGGACAAACCTCACCCCATGTACCCGGGAATCCCTGCTAAGTCACCAAATGCAGCGAACCACTTGGGGTGACCTATGGCAGAGGTGTTGGTTATCCAAAATTTGTGACCAAAACTGAGAAGCCAAGTTGTTTATTAATCGAACTAAATTTGGTTGATTTGAGTTCATCACGAAAAAATATTACGTACCTATTAATATTAGATATATGTTATTTTGATCCTTTTATAACGAACAAGTCGTTATTAGATAACAGGATGGATAACCGTTACACAGGAATCGCGTATATAATAGATCCGTTGAATAAACATCGCTTTAGCTAGTTCAGGGAATCCCAAGAGCTTAAGCGGCGGTGAGCGTAATCGAGATGTTTATTTCGAAACTATCGATTTATCGAGGGATTGAAAAATTATTATCGAAATAATCAAACCAAATTTAATATTATGTATCTCAATTGAATCAAAAATGTCTTGATTTAACTAAAATAATTTCGTAAAATAACCGAAACCTCTCAATTTAAAGTTATAATTGATTAAATAATTTAATGACCACACCCTTTTAGGAAATTCTGTACCAATATTAAAACATTATAATTATACCATTTTCGATGTACAAAATATCAACCGTGCTTTTTTTAAACTCAATCCGTGGTCGATTTTTAGGGATAAAAATTGTCTTCATTGATTTTTTAATCACAATAATATCATCCACGTTTATTTTCTGAACGTAGGGAAGTTTTAATTCGACCGTATTGCATTTCGTCTCTCTGTAAATTTGTTTGCTTGTTCCGTTCCCGGTTCAAGTTGGTGGCCGTGTCATATATTCATACCGCTTCAGTTTGCATGAGCGTTACCAATCAACCGCCACCGCCCCGGGAATCATTTACTTGATAACCAAAACCTCTACCACAGGTTATCCCAAGTGGTTTGCTACATTTAGTGACTTAGCAGGGGTGA
Organism: Limnephilus marmoratus; assembly: GCA_917880885.1. NCBI lineage: Eukaryota > Metazoa > Arthropoda > Insecta > Trichoptera > Limnephilidae > Limnephilus > Limnephilus marmoratus. Next base: position 16,062,994 of record OU862921.1, on the reverse strand, counting down.
CGTGTTCATGGGGTGAGAATTGCCCGAGTCTTGTCGGTGGATGCGTCTGCCCACCAACTGCGTGGCAGGCCAGATCGGGAGAGACTGGTTATCAGTGTCCTTTTAACCTCTGCAGTAAGGCTCTCTTGGAACATCGCCTTGCACCGTAATGGGAGGGATGAATTCGTTCGTCCGTCACTCGTGGATAGACTGTCTCCCAGATTCCTACCCAGCCCTCGAACCTTTTCCTTCCCAGAACTTCCTCTTCTTCCTTTTCTTAAAAAGATTCTCATCATGGCATCCCGTGAATGTCTTAGACCCCGAGGGAAATTATTTTACTGCGGGCCTCCTGGAGGCCTCCTGCGGGCCTGTGGAGCAAACGTAAAAAACATTAGTGTGTAATTTACACGCGATAAAAGTAAAACCAGAAAGTCGCTGATGTCGATTTTTTTCTTTTGCTTGATTTTTAAAGTGGTTTAAAGATTGGATTTTGATTTCATGAAATAAAAATGTTTTTTTTTGATTTCGTAGGATTCGAACCCCCGTTCGCTTGATGTCTGTCTCTCTGGCCGCTGAGACTTGTTACAGCATAATATTAGAACCGAGTATTTGTACACGAACTGAGTTGTGACGCATTTCCGTTTCATCCGAATTTCAAGTCACTAACTGCGCTAAAGAAGTTTCACTTCAATAATGGAATGATCAATACCTTTATTGGATAACCAACACCTCTGCCATAGGTCATCTCAGGTAGTTCGCTACGTTTGATGATTTAGCAGGGGTGCCCGGTTTCATGGGATGAGGTTTGTCTAGGTCTTGGGGGCGAATGACCAGGACACACTGAACCCCAGATTCCTACCCACCCCTTAAACCCTTTTCCTTCCCAGAATTCTCCTCTCCTTCCTTTCCTTAAAAAAACTCTCCACGCAGCATCCCCAAAGATGACATAGGCCCTGAGGAGAATTATTTTCCTCGGGGCCTCCTGTGTGGAGCTCATGTAAAAAAAGCGAGGTCTGCTATTCACAAACTTTAATTATTAATTGTTAATTTTAATTTTAATACAAAAATACTATTTATTTTGGACAAAACAGAAAAAACTGTCTTAGTGGAAGAGGCACAAATATTGAGATCGTCAGTTTTACACAAAAGTACTCGTTATCATTTTTATTTTAGACACCTATAGTGCCATTTTCGCTTTTCTGAAAAAAATGTTTTTATATTTTAACCATCAAGGATGAAATCCATTTAAAATACAGATTAATTCGAAACGCCAATCGATTATTCAAACATGTTTCGAAAACCGATATTTCGATTACCTCACCGCTAATTCACCCGTCAGTCTATCCCGTTTTCTATTTGCGAGTCCATTGTAGCGTGTAAAAATGGTTCTGCAACGGTCCATATCCGGGGATGGGACCGTTCTGCTGCTGCTACCAGCAAATGGATATAAAGCAAACGCACAGAACACTAAATCCATAGAAGTATAAACCGTATCTGTATATAGTTTATACCCCTGAATAGATAATTATTTCTTCAATCTTTGCAAATTGACTTTGTGTTACCATTTTTAATTAAATGAAAACAAATCACTTTTTAAAACACCTCTAATTAATCAAAATTATCTACATGGTTCAAAACCGATGGTTTCTTCGTCAGGATAAGATTAACATTAATAATTATTTTCTCTTTTTTATTTTTTTATTTTAACTTTATGAGTAAAACCTCAAATTCTCAGAGGTGTCAATAACTTTCTGATTTTTCTGTTTCCAGATTTTCGATTAAGTTTCGCTTATATTGTCTTCATTTAATTAAAAATTATTTTCTCGTTTATTTGTAAGAAACAAACTGGTTTTGTAATATAAAAATATAATCAATTCTAGTGTAAACGAGGTTAAGTTAAAAAGTTTCTCGTGCTAAAGTTGGTTAGAGATTATTATTCGACATTAAAACTAATAAGAAATTAAAAGGAAGACGAAAAGGAATGTAAAATAAGGATGGAAGATGATCCCGATACATATACAATCCCAAGATGTGATCTATGCAGATTTAAAATATAACTGTTTATTACATTAAAAAAAAATAAATTCAAATTTTCATTTAAAAAAAACAATACATTCATTTTGGACAATTTACAAATGAGACAAAAAAATTATGCATGTGTTATTCACGTGAAAGACGATAATAAGACTATTTACGTAAAAGACTATTTACCTAAAAGACAATTTACAGAGAAGACAATTTACGTAGAATACAAATTACGTAAGAGACAATTAACATAAATGACAATTTACATTAGACAATTTACCTAGTATACAATTTACGTAGAACACAATTTTCGTAAAATAATATTCACATTAGACAGTTTAGGTAAAGATAATTCACATGAAAGTTAATTTATAATAGACAATTTACTTAGAACATAATTTGCGTGAAAGACAATTTATATAAAAGACAATTTACATTAAACAATTTACGTAGAACACAATTTACGTGGAAGACAGTTTACACAGGATAATTCACAATAGACAATTTACGTAAGATAATTTACGTACGTGAGACAATTTACGTAAGACAATTTATGCATTGTATTTTTTGCCGGTTGCCGTTAACCGCCGATTGTCGGTCCGTTTCAGCTTTTAATCAAATATTTAACATTTGTCAAGCATAACAACATAACCGTTATGCTTGATAGCTAAAAACGATTTGATCAAAAGTTGAAACTGGTCAAGAATCGGTGTTTAACGGGAACCGTTCAAGTGACGGCGAGCGTTGATCGTCGATTTGACAGCCAACAAACAAGACATAAAACACATCAACCCCGAACCGATGAAATTGGTTATCTTGTCGAGAAAGATCTCGACATTTTAAATGTTTAGTAAAGTACGGAAAAAATGACCTTAGTTTAGGCAAACACTTCTATTGATCTATTTCTTCAGTAGCCGTACGCTTCACGCCGTTTGTGTATTCACGATATTTTCACGTGATATTCGTATGCAATATTTTCCATACAATATTCAAGCTATCGAAGAGAAATGCACAAGTAATAAGCCTGTATTACTTACATACAAATATTTCAGTTTGTACGTGTATATACAGTGTTATGCAGCAAGCGATTCGAACATGTTTTCAATGGTGCTTTATAAGAATTAAAATTTGTTTGACGGCCTCAGTTATTGAGGGGCAAGACTCTCGACTAGTAATTCATTTTGGTATGAAGATGTTTCAGGTTATGGAAACTAAAAAAATCCTGAAAATCTTCATACAAAAAAAAATAATTTTGAAAAAAAAAATGATTATCAGCTACAACATCGATAATGTCATATTTTTCAATCTTAGCCCTCTAGCTCACTGAAAACTCACGGACCGCTACTGCGCGGATGTGTGTCATTTTAAATCTAAGTAAATACATTTGTAATCAGTATTTAAAACAATAACAATTTCAATAATTAATAATTTAATATATAATTTCTAACTGCATAGTAAAAGTAAAATAAGTTTTATTTTTATCATCAAAATAAAAGCACTCTTTACAAACAACTTAAAAGTAGTTTATTTAAACTTTTGTTTTTTTCCGTAATATTTTTATTTTCCTATTATATTGTTTTGTTTTATCCTTCTCCTTAAAAAAATTTTAAAAATAATAATTTCACAACAAAAGAAATAGGTATCCGTGATCAAGCAAGTGGTGGGAATATTGACCTCGTTTTACCGGCATTTCAATGGATCATGCTCTGAGGAAATAGCGCCATTGATTCCCTCGGTACCGGTGCATAGTCGGGAAACACGCCAAACACATACACGGTTGACATTTGGCTGTGGAACGTTTTATCGGCCTCTGTGTTTCCTCCTTCCCACGTTCACTTCTTCCTCTTCTCAAAAAGATCTTCCACACAACTTCATCTTCAAAGATGACATAGGCCCTGAGGGAAATTATTTTCCTCGTTTTTAAATTATTATTTAAATTATTGTTTAGAAAATATTTTTTTGAAAATTTTTTTTTCTCCTGTGTGCAGTAAATTTAAAAAAAAATCGAACGTAAAACGGTACCAAATTCTAAAGTAGTGGCAAATACGATAGTTTTACTCTAAAAAAAGAAGTTTGGATTTTTTTGTTTGGAGGAAAGCTGTGCACGTGCTTAGTTCTATTTACAATTACAATGTTACTTGTTTTGTCGCTTAGGATTAATTTACATTGTCAATTTATCAAAAAAGGCAATATTACAAAAATATTTTACTTACCGCTTTTATCATAGCATTTCATTTTACTTCGTCTCATAATATTTTATTTCAATTATTATTTCATATTTTTCATGGAGTAAGGATTGTCTAGATCTTGATGGCGGATGCTTTTTCCCAACTGCTGCGTGGTGGATTGGATTGGGAGAGACTGGTTTATGGAGACCTTTTGACCTCTCCAGCAGGACCCTCTCGACTCATCGCCTTGCACCGCAGTGGAAGGGATGGATTCATACATCTATCACTCCTAAACACATTGACCCCCAGATTCCTATTCATCCATTAAACCTTTTTCCTTCCCGGATCTTTCTGTTCTTCCTGTTCTTTCTTCTACACAGCATGCCCAAAGATGACACAGGTCTTGGGAGAATATTTTTTATCAGAGCCAGGAGATAATGTAATTAAAAATAAGTTTTTGTTATTTTTTATTAAATTATACAATTAGGAGCCTCAGCACCGGCAAAGTACTTACCCACGAGGACTACGTAATCATATAATGTTTGAAAATGCATAATATGTATTACGAAAAAAAATGTGTTTGCAGTTCACCTCCGGTAGAAGTGAAACCTTCGGAAAACTAAAATAGATAAGAATGGTGGAGGATATGAAGCACTGAACAAAGAGGAGGCCGATTATTTTACCTCATTATCTTACAGGCTAAATCCTGTAGATGTACGTGGTTAACTCTTTTTAGTGTCGCTATTTTTCATTTCATCGTTTTTTAAATCACAACGGTGCTAAAGATGTTTTCATTTCAAAAAACCTTTTGATGATTTTTATTAAATTGTAATTTGGGGGCCTCAACTCGGGCAAAGTGCCCACGATGCTCAGATTATCAAATAATGTTTAAAAATCCATAATATATATTTTTTTTATTAATATTTATATATATATATTACCATACTACTGAAACATGAAAATATGAAGAAAAAAAACACATCAAAAATGTCGTTTGGGACAATTTTACATTAAATATACGACATACTATTTATTCATGGTGTATTTAATAGAATGAAAGCGTTTCATTGTAAAATGAACTTCATTCCAAGATCCCATAATAGCATAATGATACAGTTTGCAAAGCTTTCTACGACAAGTACAGTCTGAGCTCGCAGCTTCTAACATTAGGTACAATTAATTAAATACTTCAACGGAACGACGAAACGATCAACGGTGGAGACGCGAGACACGATTACTTCAACAGTCACTGGAGTGGGAAATTAGAATATATGTGTTCACAGAAACAGTACAAAGCTGTTAGTTGGATAAACCGGGACACGCGGTTTGTAAGGATTGTATGTGAGGGATTATCTGTCTACTTACAAAGAGACTAACTTCTTACTCTTGGAGAAATATAAGGTTAGGTTTTGCAAGAGCGACTTTTAATGCGCGACTAAACAGTCGTGGCGAGAACGTGTTGTACGAGACGAGTGGCGATGTACGTACAGATACTGAATTTCCTCATGTGATTTCTGGACACGTTCGATATACGTGTAACGAAAAAATTCAAATATTGTTTAGGTTTGCTCTGCGCACTAACAGCGAACGATAGGTGACACTTTATTGTAGGAGACGGGAAAGTGTGATAAAAGGTTCAAAGATAAGAAATACTCGTAAAGCTACACTTGAACAAGAAAAAACCCTATTGAAAGTTCGATTTGAATATCTACATAAATAGATACAGCGGCCGCGAGCGGAGAGTCCGACCAAATCGACTGGAATCCTGGAGGTCTTGGAAATCATTTGAAACATGAAATTCAAAAGAAAATCGTTATAGAATGAACGTAAAATGCGCTTGAACAACAATTTACAAAAAAGGAAAAAAGTTGTTGATTACAATAGTGGCGTACGTAAAATGAAAATTGACCAAAAAAGTGGTCGTAATTTTGCAATAACTTTATCCTATAATAATATATTTTCATAAGTTGAGATTCATCGGCATATAAATTTAATTCCCTTTAATGTGGATGAAGTGTGTGGGATGAAATTTCGATGAGATACGATTCCAGCCAACTTGAAAAACGTGGTTTTGACAAAAACGCGTTTAAAATTTTCGCTTGTAATCCGGCCGCTCCATTTTGATCTACCTGCTAGGCGCGCACCGCTCCTCCAGATTTAAAGGTCGAATTTGATGCTATAACTTTGGGAACGTATTATTCACATGTGTATGCAACAAAAGGGCGATTTTTTGGCTGGACCAGACTCCCCCCTTATTAATGTCGCAAAAATGCATTGCTACCAAACATGAAAAAATCGCATTGCAGATTGGGTACACGCTCCGTGTTCAAAAACAATATAATACATATATTATACGATTGATTGATACCTTTTTTATTTTTATGAATACTTTTATGCCGTAATTAACGTGTTTAGGCGTTGCAACGACTTATAAATAAATATTACTTATGTACATATAATTGTACAAGATTATAGACTATAGATAATTAACTTTCAAAAATTGGGCGTATTTTATCAGACGACCTCCGTAGTCCAGTGGGTAAGACACTTGACTCACAATCCGGAGGTCGCGGGTTCGAACCCGGCATGCGCAAATAAATTTTATTTGATTAATTTGTGTTATTTCACAATTAATTCATTTAAAACAATATATAGTATATTTGCGGCATGTTCCAGAGTGGAAGATACTATCAGTAACGCCCTGGTGTAAGACCACCATTCAGAATTGAAACGTTGCTTGAAAATGGCTTTAGCCGTGTTTAGTGACAAGATCTGAATAGCCAGGTACTTCCCAACCTTCCTCTTCCCTACCTCCTTCCCCTCCCCACGACCTTCAGCCTCACAACATACCCCAATTGGGGATGCCATAGTCTCACTGGCTCCAGACGGGAGCAGTTGAGATTCTTGTGCGGTATTTACTGTAAAAAAAAAATAAAATAAAATAAAAAAAATAAATAAAAAAAAAAATAAAAAAGAAGGTAAAAATATTTCCGTTTTGCAATAAAATCCAAATAAATTAAATATTTGTGAACATATCCGAAAACGAAAAACTGTTTTTTAAAGTTGATGAAATAAGCTTTTAAATTTTATTATTAGAAATAACCATGTAATTTTATAAATACATATATTTTTTAATGCAAACTTTGAAAAGTTTTGAAAATGGCTCACCTTGAAAAAAATAAAAGAAATCACTTATACTTTATTAGAAGACTGAATTATAAAGGTTGTAGTCACTTCACTTTTTTGTCATTTCATGTAAAAATAATTATTAAAAAATTCATAAAGTTTCATTTTTTTTATCAAACTTGATATGATGAATTTTAGATTTGAATACACAGCGTGTGGTTTTCTTTTTCTCACTAGGATAGTAAGGGAGACTCAACGTTTTCTATGAGACCTACGTGATCTGGGACTCTCCTGTGATTGTACGGGTTAAATCGATCGTACGATTTTAAATCGTACTACGTGTATGGCCTAACTGAGGGCTGTATGTTGAAGGATGCGGTAAAAACAGAACTTAAGCGCCTTCCGTTCAAATGTTTGCAGTTCAATCATGCGGGAACCATTCTCGGTAGGCACATTGTAGTTTCAGCCATCTGTCAAGGAGACCGATTTACATACAAATGATGTTAGGTACTTATTGTTACTAACTAGACCAGCGAAACTGGGCGTAGAAAATTAGGATGTGGCGTCTTTTACAAACTTAGTCATCCGTCTTTAAAACAGAAGATTTCTCGATTCCTCCTAACTCGTGTATTCAATAATTGAGGATAGATCCTTTAAAAGCCCCCGTTCTCATAAACGACGTTTGTAGCAGAAATAGGGATACAATCTCCATCGCAGCGTATCCCTCTTTACCAGTGGCGTGCACGGAGTTTTTAATCACGGTAGATTTTATTGATTTAAAAAAAATTACCATCGAAGTGGTAAGTTTTTGCTAAGAATGACCGAAGGCCGGCTCTAGCTAAATATATTGGTTGGAATTACCTGAGCCTTTATCTTTACCCGTGTTATTGCTTATCGCGAAGGTATATCTGATCAATTTGGAACGTATAAAGACCGAATTCTACACTATAAACTACACTCTCTGACAGAAAGACGGAAACTTTCTGATTTAATGCTTCTGCACAAAATTATACATGCATCAGTTGATACACCCAACATTTTATACCAAATTAACATTAACACACCGTCAAGAAATTCAACAAGGAGGATGCAAGATATTTTCTATATATCTACCTACCACACAAATACAGGATATTTCTCCCCTTTACCACGAACATTAAGACATTATAACACTATACACTGCTCTAATAATGAAATTGACATTTTTAATAACCCATTCAATCACTTCAAAAAATATATTTTACCATCAATCGTATAAAGCTGATATTGTGATGAAGCCCTTTATTCAAAGACAGGAAATATTGCACCTACTAAATCATTGTCCCATCAGCACAGGTGCCAATAATAAATTGTTGGTGATTCTTTTGTACTCTACCTTTTACTCATTTTGTTCGTCATTCACTTTTGCATATTTACGAGTTAGCTAATTATTACTGATATTATTTTTGTAATTTAAATCATCCAAGTATATAAATTTTTGGGCATAATGCCTGTTATGTACTTAAATAAAAAAAATAAATAAAATAAATAATAAATAAATAAATAATCATATAATCGCTTAATTTAAGCGTGTTACGGGCCTTTAGTGGATAAACAAAAACAAAATTAGTATAACAGAAATACTGAAATATGAATTATTCAAAAAACAAATTAAGTCTCTGAAATTGGATAATGATATATTGTACCCTTAATATAAATTTACCATTACTTAAAACTGCAATATTTAATATTTAAAAAAAATGTATTGTTATTGTCCTTCTATAACTATTTTTTTCTAAATTGTGTACCTATCTAAAAAATGTTGATATTTTATTTCATAAGTTCTTTTAAAATTGTTTACACATTTCATTGGAACATTACTATTATTTTTTGCATGTAAATACTCCTCCCATAAGCGCAAGCTCCTAGAGCTCAACTTATGGAGTGGTAGAATAAAATTTGAATTATTTTATAACCTTGCATATGTAATCATTTGTAATGTATAAACAAAATTCTTGAAATATATAAATAAACTAGCTGATCCGGCGAACTTCGTACCGCCTCAGAATCAAAAACTGTTGTCAACTTATTAGCTGAATTGATCTAAATTGTTTCTCCCTGCGTATACCATACCTTGATCTAAATTGTTTCTCGCTGCGTATCCTTTCCCCTCTCGCGTTCCCTCTCCCTCTCCCCACTCCACTTCTCCCCTTCCCCCGTCCCGCTAACCCCCCTTCCTGAGTTCCTTTCCCCCTTCCCCCCTCCCCCCTCCCCCCCCCCCCCCCCCCTGCCCCCTCCCTCTCCCTCGGTTAACAGTTCAATATTATACTCCTTACAATATTGCTGCAGTTCTTTCAAAATAGGAGAATTCGTTCCATACAAAATGTATGGGGAAAATAATTTTCTTCGGAGTGGAACACCCTTTACTTTTAGGGGTATGAAAAATAGATGTTGGTCGATTCTCAGACCTACCAGATAAGCACACAAAATTTCATTAAAATTGGTCCAGCCGTTTCGATGAGTATGGTAACAAACACCGTGACACGAGAATTTTATATATTAGATAAATAAAAAATATTAGATTAAATATCAAAAAAATTTCGGCCGCGTAAATGCAGAAAAGATTTATTTTTTATTTTTATTCAAGTGCATAAAACAGGCCTGAAAATGAGTATACATGGATGATTTGAGTAACAGAAATTATAACAAAAATAGTTTCAAAAATAATATTTAGAAGAATGAGTAAAAGGTAGAATACAAAAATATCACTATCAATTTATTATTGGCACCTGTGCTGATGGGACAATGATTTATTTAGTGGGTACAATATTTCCTGTCTTTGAATAAAGGGCTTTATCATAATTTCAGTTTTATACGATTGATGGTAAAACATATTTTTTGAAGTGTTTAAATGGGTTATTAAAAATGTCAATTTCATTATTAGAGCAATATATAGTGTTATAATGTCTTAATGTTCGTGGTATAGGGGAGAAATATCCTGTATTTGTGTGATAGGTAGATATTTTCTATATATCTATTATTGTTATTCTATGTATTTTTCAAATTCAGGATAGCCAAAATAATATGATAATTAACTTCGTTAGTTGAGTAGTACTAAATAATTTTGCTCGTACTTAACGGTTTGGTAATGACCGATATTTTTTATGAGTGTTACTTTTAATAAATCGTGAAATTATTAACACCGATACAGGCCAACCTAGGGGGCTTAATAATTACATGCTAAAAATGTATTTAAACTGTGAAGAAGCAATAAAAAAAAAAATAATAAATTGTAGAGGTACCAACAGATAGCACTGATTGCTATATTTGTGTTTTATACCAAAAGGCACTGCCTATTTCGACGCACCATACGTATATTTTTTGTGTCAAATGAAGACTACTTTCCTGATTTTGATATTTTTTATAGTGATGTTTTTTTGACATTAGCTCCACACAAGAGGCTCTGAGGAAAATAATTCCCCTCAGGGTCTATGTCATCGTTGTGGGATGCCATATCGAGGGTCTTTTGGGGAAAGGATGGAGAGGAAGTTCTGGGAAGGGAAAGGATGTGAGGGGTATGTAGGTATCTGAGAGTCAGTGACTCCAGGAGTCCCATTGCAATGCAAGGTTATGTTCCGAAAGAGTACTGGTGGAGAGGTCAAAAGGTCTCACTTAACCAATCTCTCCCGAATCGGCCTGCAACACACCGACAAGCCCCGGACAATCTCACCACATGAACCCGGGCACCCCTGCTAAGTAACTTATGGTGACCTAAGGCAGAGATGTTGGTTATCCAATAAATGGTTCCCGGTGCAGCGACACCCAAACCGGCCTCCCAAATTAGATAATTTATTTCTTGCAATAATTTAGTGCTTAGTGCCTACATGGACGGAACGCCTCTGCCTCGTTCCATAAACGAAATACGTAGAAGAAAGAGAACGTACAAAGGAGCTCTCAACAGCGGGAACGTATTCACGTTTGGAGCACAAATGTAGATTGCCTCTTGAAACGCTGCGACAAAAATGGCAATTACACAAAGAGACGTCCTAGGTGGCCCTTTGCGAGATACAAGGTCTAACGAGCGAATTAGAAACAAGACAAAAGTAGCCGATATTACTATCGTCATAATATCCACACAAGTGCCGAGTGGAACAACGCCGGGCTTGTGGCACTTTTAATTGGTGTCAGGTGAAATTAAAACTTTATTGGATGCCGTCCTTTGTTGACAAAGAAAATTGGGGTGGGTAGTAACACTAAGAATTCTTTTTGCTGGAAAACGACTGGAGATTTTAAATCAAAAATAATAATCGTACCTACATATTGATGATTAGAAAAAGTAAGTTGATTATAAAGTTGTAGAAGAATACGAAATTATTTTTTTACTTTTTAGTGCATTTTTTGAAGTCGTTTTTTTGTTTTGTTAAAATTTTTGTTTATTTCTTGATTTTTAGTGAATCTGAAGTACACTTACTAATTTGTCTGAATATGGGTAGACCTACTAAACGTGCTGCTCATATGAGACAGACATAATTTGACCATAACGACGTTAGGGTCAAATTAAGAGATTCGGCCGAGTTTCGTTAATTTGTCATGGATCCGATAATCAAAACCTAACCAAACTCTCATCAAATTACCCTTGAAGTACATCCTTTTTAATAAAAAAAGAATCATCGAAATTGGTTGACGTGATATTGAGTTATTCGTCCATTTGTTGCGCACATACTTAATGCAGATTTAAAACTTAGGTATATGGTTTTCTCATGGATGCCATTGTCAGAACTAGACCAAATTAAAATGGGACCACATGGAAAGCACCAGCTTTCAAATAAAAAAAGAATCATCAATAAACTTATTAATTTATTAATTAACCCAGTCAAAAGTTCTGAGGTAACAAACATAAAAAAAAAAAAATAAAAATAAAAATACAGTCGAATTGAAACCTCCTCCTTTCTGAAGTCGTTTAAATATACAATAATAAGATGTTAATTATGCCAATTATGAACTTTATGCATTAATTCCGCTCAGAAGGCACAGGGGAAAATAATTTCACTCAGGGCCCATGTTATCTTTGAGCTGAGACGAACTGAGCATCAAGATGTTGTATTAAAGGTCTTTTTGAGTAGAGGAAGGAGTAGACATGTTGTAGAATGGAGGAAACACAGAGGCCAGCAAATCATACCGAGTCGTATGTCGGGCGCACATTTGGCGTGTTTCCCGACTATGCACTGGAGCCGAAGGGATCAACGACTGTAGTTCCTCGGAGCATCTTCTAACCTGACGACTGTGCTCTAAAGATTGCAATCCGCTTGCTAAGATAGGTGAATCTATCAAACGGACCGCCCGTTTCTGCAAAGAGCAAAGGTTTTTTAACAATAAACAATGGTTTCATAGAGTTTACAATTGGATTAAAAAATTTTAAAAATATAATAATCTAAACGTTTCAGGTTTAGATTTTCATACATTTATTATTGGATGACAATTGGTCTGTTAACAACTACTTGTCAATCAGACGAACCTCCTTTCCACATAGTCAAGTACATTTATCAAGGATTTACCACGGCTCCAGCCCGAAGGTTGGTCCCAACTTCAATTTGTGCAGGGTTAGCAGCTGGTCACATTGAAGAATCTTCCAGCCAAATGCAAGATTTTCAGTTTCTTGAATTCCAGATTTACTCGAGCTCCGATGCTTGAGCCGCTGATATATTTACTCTAAGCATTTCAATGGAGTCTTTATTGGGGAGGGCAATCCCATCAAATTGCACAAGAAAAATTAAATTAGTCAAAGAAATTGACGAGTTTGGCCTTACCACAGGCATGAACCTTCTCGAGGGGGTGTCAACTTTCTGTCTCAAAATTGGATGGGAGCTCAACAAAAATATAACCCTCGTGAATAGTGCTGTCATCAGCATAGCAACGAATTGGTGTACGTTCAACGAGATCATCGAAGTGTCACAAAAATAGTTGTTGACAGCACAGATCCTTGAGGCACCCCCGCTTTGATTAGGTGAGGAGAGGAAGAAGAACCGTCAACGTTTGAATAGTTCTTTCCTAGAGAAAGTCTGCAAACCAACTATGCAGGATTTGGTTAATCCAATACGATGGTAACGTACTAAAAACGCCCGGTGCCAGACCCTAAGATTTTGGAAATATTCAACACGACGCTCGACGATTTGAGATACCAAATTGAAATACCAAAAACCAAATATATTTTTTTAAATGAAGGCTGCCTCAGAATAGGAAACCCTAGTGAGGAGGACTGTGAAAACGGTGACCTTATTCTTACATTGTGCTTTATCATAAACAATATTTGCCATAGAAACTAATCTTAATATATAAAAATGAATGTTTATTTGTTTGTTCCTTATGCGTTCCCGTGCCATTCATCCAATTGCGTTGAATCTTTTGTGAGTTGTGTGAGCACACCCGCAAAGGTTTCTAAATATAATAGTGAGCTCTGGCATTTTGAAATTTGAATTAAAAATTTACGGTAGGTGCTACCTACCATTTGAAATTAGCGGCAGGGAGAGTAGGAGAGAAGGGGAACGAAGGAGGAGGGGTTTGCGGAACGAACGGGGAGGGGGGAAGGCGGGGAAGGTGGAAGGGGAACGCGGGGGGAAGAGGACGCGGAACGAAGGGATGCAGGAGGAGGGAAGGTTGATGGGGAACGTGGGAGATATCATGGGAGGGGAACAGGGGCAAGAACTGGGACGCATGGGGAAGTACATGAAGGGAAGGGATGACGGAGGCGTGGTGACGAAGGAGGAATTGTAAAGAAAGCACGTTAGTGGTAGAGGAAAGCAGGGAGTAAATTTGAAATATCCATGCTTTTAACAAATGATTTGTTTGTGTACGCACCAGATGGAAAATAATGTGTAAATGTGTATTCAATAAACAGAAATAAAACACAAACACTTTCTTTTTTAAGTGGCATTGCAATACAAACCGAGTACTCGCTATTAAAAAGGAAAAAACTCGTCTTCTTTTGAGTTTCTTAAGCATGTTTTGTCTTGGTTTGCTGTAATCTTAACAGACGGATTGCAATCTTTAGGGCACAGACGTCGGGTGAGAATGCTATCCTTGTTCTACCGGTATTACAATGGAAGATGCTCCGAGGAACTAGCATCATTGATCCCTTCGGCACCGGTGCATAGTCGGGAAACACGCCAAACGCGTGCCCAACATTTGTACACGGTTGACATTTCGGCTGTGGAATGATTTGCCGGCCTTTGTGTTTCCTCCTTCCTACAACATGGGTCTCTTCAAGACCAATGTTTATTCCTTCCTCTCCTCAAAAAGACCCTCCACACAGCATCCCAGATGACATAGGCTCTGAGGGAAATTATTTTCCTCAGGGCCTCCTGTGTGGAGTTAATGAAAAAAAAAAAAAACAAAGAAAAAAAATGCTACGCACAAAAGTGACAAAAAAGCGCGTACCGAGCCACGAATTATGAGAAAGGAATGAAGCAACCGCAAACGACGCGAAACGCTGTTGTGTATAAGATATAGAAAAGTAACCGTGCGATTAGCTTGACCCTTTGTATTTATCAACAAATTTTCATATTTTTTCTCGAAAACATGATTTCGTGTTTCGATAAATTTATATTAAAAACAGCTGAACTCGCGCAAAGCTGAATAGTATCTGTTGTGTTCGTATCAAAAGTTAAAATAATGACTTATTTAACTATCAGTTTAATCTGATCACCCCCAAGAACTCCCTGAAATACTATGTGCTTTACCTTTTACAAATTCGTGCTCTACAACGTCCAAACAGAGCATAAATTTAATAAATCATTAGCTATTTAATAATAGGCAATATTTTAATTAAGGGGCGTGCAATATTAAAATTAATGATAGTAATTAAATTATTTTAATCGACCTCTAATTCAAATTCATTTCCACGTGTTCTACAGGAGAAACCAGACACCTCAAATGCGATTTTAACAAGGGTTGTTTAATTTACTTCAGAGGGAACACTTGGCTATTTTTACAAGGGTAGCTTGCACACTGCCTCCCTTCGTACTTATCTCCCACTACCCTTACCCTCACGACGTGGTCGGAAGTGCTGTGTATAATTTAATAACTACGTTCATTTTATTTACTTTTCTGAAAAGTGGTAGATACTGTATGTTTACGATGGTGGAAGCATTTACGGTAGAAGGTTTTATAAAGTTGCAAATAATTCGTCTTTCTCTCTCTCATTTAATTTCCTTCCTTTCCTTCCTTTTTTAACGCATTTGCCAAAAAGCGCCTCAAATAAGAGCGTCAGTTAAATTACATTTTCTTTCTGTATTTAATTGAATTTAAATAATATTAGAATTAGTTTCACAGAAATTTCCACAATTCGTCAAATATCAAAGATATTTATTTAATTCTGGAAAGGATCCGTTCAAATTATGTAATTATATTATTATTGGTCAGTTGTTTCATAACAGAACTCGAATAAAACTTTTACAGAACTTGAAAATTAACTTCGAAGTTTGAAGAATTGTTCAAATTTTATGAACAAACTGGTATTTAATCTCATTTAAATTCAATTCATTTGTGGTTTTCAAAATTTTCAAAAATAATTACAAAACTGTTCGTTCAGGTGTTTTTTTCAATGGATTGCATTAATAAATATATTATAAAGCGAGTAATTGCGTAAAAAAGATTGTGACTTTTTCAAAAGGGCTGTAAATACGCGTATGTTACTATTTTAATAGTTTTTTGGCCACTAAGACATTCATTTGTCACCAATTGAATGAATTTGTTTTATTCGCGGTTTGAATATATGGATATAGCTAACTCGCATTACTTTGTAAACATAACGACATATTACATTTAAAAAATCGTAAAATCTAATATATAAAATTCTCGTGTCACGGTGTTTGTTACCATACTCCTCCGAAACGGCTGGACCAATTTTGATGAAATTTTGTGTGCTTATCTGATAGGTCTGAGAATCGACCAACATCTATTTTTCATACCCCTAAAAGTAAAGGGTGTTCCACTCCGAAGAAAATTATTTTCCCCATACATTTTGTATGGAACGAACTCTCCTATTTTGAAAGAACTGCAGCAATATTGTAAGGGGTATAATATTGTACTGTGAACCGGGGGAGGGGGGAGGGGGGAAAGGAACTCAGGAAGGGGGGTTAGCGGGACGGGGGAAGGGGAGAAGTGGAGTGGGGAGAGGGAAAGGGAACGCGAGAGGGGAAAGGATACGCAGGGAGAAACAATTTAGATCAAGGTATGGTATACGCAGGGAGAAACAATTTAGATCAATTCAGCTAATAAGTTGACAACAGTTTTTGATTCTGAGGCGGTACGAAGTTCGCCGGATCAGCTAGTGTTATTGATAAGGGTCGAATTCAAAAACAGTAACGGAATAACTAAAAGCTCTCGCGGAAACTTTGGAGATATTACTTAATAACAATTAATTCTCTCAGAAAATAATATGATACAACCTTCACATTTTAACATTTAACCTTATATGTCTAGGCAAATAACACAGGTTTTCACAAATATTTCCCAGATTTGCCTCAAAAAATTTTATTAAAAAAATGCCTTATTTTCTCTTCAAAATGAACAAAAATTGATTTAACAACCGGTTAACACCAGTGAAAAGAGTAAAAATATCAAAGGATGCTAAGGACGTCGATGTGACGTTCAAAGAATGCACTTAACTCGACGACATCATCAAATGCAGTTGGTTCCTAACTTAGATCATGTGAGCTCCGCAGCTGTACCTATACAGCCTTCCCTTCAACTTCCTCAACCCTCTTAGACCGTACGCGTATTTTAAAATATGAAGTGGATTTTTCCTACTTGTCTAGAGCTAATAAAAGTTGATGGTTTTGGTTTTCCTTTATGTTCAGACGGTAATTTTCTTGATTCGGTTCCTCATTGTTGAGAATCATTACCCTCATTCCATTGTTTGCGCCCCCTCGCGGTTCTGCGCTGCGTGGAGAGCCCAGAACACCGACGTACCTACGGGAAGCCAGTGATACTTGGTCACCCCGGTGCATTGGTGACCTTCATCTGCTTCTCTTGCCTTCATCTTTACCAATTTTTTTACGAGTTTCTTTATATTAGAGTACTCAGTTTGGCGAGCAATGTGTCGAAAGTATTTAAAAATACGCTGATAGCGACTTTCGATAGCGTATTATTGTGAATGCCTAGCTCTTTCAGCATGAATGTATGTGTGCATCTGGTTGTCCGTGGAATCCTGAGCATGTATCTTCTGTGCCACATTTTGAAGCCATCTCTATCCGCTTCCTTCTGCTGGCTCTGTGTTTCCACATCGTATAGAAATATGACGAAAATCAGCAACTGGACGAGTCTCATCTTATTGGTCTTCTCTGTCACTCTATATCTTTAACATTTTGCTCATGGCCTAAATCCTTTTTTTTTCAAGAGGTAGTCGTGTTAATATTTTGACTTGTGACTTTTGAGTTTTAATCTTGATTTTGGCACCGTGAAAAAAATGTGTTTTTTGTTGTTTTGTTAAATTTAGTGGAGCACACCCTCCAAGACCTCACGAATGTGAATGAATAATTTGAATTAGAGTATCAAAAAACAGAAATCAATAACTCCAAAAAAATTCTAATCATTCTTCAAGTTGTTATGGACCATCGAATTTGTTTGACCGTTGATATTTTTGGTAAATATTCAGATAAGTTTGACACGGTTAATAGGCACATTTAAAATAAACGCCTTCTTAAAATGCCTCCATGGACAATGGGTAAGGCTCTCGACTATCAATCCAAAGGTCGCGGGTTCAAATTCCGGTCTGCGCAAATTAATATAACCTAATATTATTTTGAAACATGGTTTAGCCAAGACGTCAAGTTATCCATATTTTAAAACATATACAACAATTTTAACAAAACAAAAAAACGACTTCAAAAAATGCACTAAAAAGTAAAAAAATAATTTCGTACTCTTCTACAACTTCATAATCATCTTACTTTTTCTACTCATCAACATGTAGGTACGATTGTTATTTTTGGAGTCGGTGTCATTCAAGGAAGGTTTGTAACTACATACATAGTTTAGGTGAGATGTGCTTGTGTTGCACAAGCGACTTGACGAGGCGAGAGCGGGGCCGCGGGGGGAGGGGGCTGTCAAGTGAACACGTTGGGCCGGGTACCTTTGCTGACACCGACTCCAAAAATAACAATCGTACCTACATGTTGATAAGTAGACAAAGTAAGATAATTATGAAGTTGTAGAAGAGTACGAAATTATTTTTTTTCTTTTTAGTGCATTTTTTGAAGTCGTTTTTTTGTTTTGTTAAAATTTTTGTTTATTTTTAGGGTCAAATTAAGAGGTTCGGCCGAGTTTCGTTAATTTGCTCCTAAGAATTGAAGAGTTCCGTTACTTTGTCATGGATCCGATAATCAGAACCTAACCAAATTCTCGTCAAACTACCCTTGAAGTACATCCTTTCTAATAAAAAAAGAATAATCGAAATCGGTTGGCGTGATATTGAGTTATTCGTCCATTTGTCGCGCACATACTTAATGCAAATTTAAGACTTATATGGTTTTCTCATAGATTCCATTATTGGAACTGGACCAAATTAAAATGGGACCATACGGAAAGCATCAACTTTCAAATAAAAAAAGAATCATCAATATTGGTTCACCCAGTCGAAAGTTCTGAGGTAACAAACATAAAAAAATAAAAATAAATACAGTCGAATTGAGAACCTCCTCCTTTTGAAGTCGTTTAAAAAAAAATACAGTCGAATTGAGAACCTCCTCCTATTTGAAGTCCTTTAAAAATAGCTATTTTTAATTTCTTAATTTAAATATTACATTGACTACTTAGATTGGTCAGAAGAGCATTATAAAAACCATACTAAAATTACCCATCAGAACCCCCTCAAAAGATATTTTTAAGTGTTTTGACATTCTAAATTTAAATCAAATATATGCCAAGAATATTCTTATACATCATTTTAAAAACAGAAAATCTCCTAATAAAACTCGGATACATGACACAAGAGCATCAAAAAAGGATATACGAGATGTTCCAAAATTCAAGACAAGTTTTGGCCAAAGAAACCACATATATCTGGCAACCAAACTTTACAACATCCTTCCTCCAAGTTTGAAAAAGATAGAAAAGATAAATAAGTTTAAGGAAAAAATCAAAACATGGGTGAATGAAATTAATGCAGACATACTAGAGAATGTATTAAAAACATCATAGAAACTAAATAACGGAAAACCAAAGAAATCTACCAGTCCATCTCAGCACAGGACCATCTAGTGAGGAGGACTAAGAACAAACAGATGAAATATTTATATACATTATCATATCTTGTAATTCTCATCAAACCTGTAATTAAATAGTCACTAATAAAAATAAAATAAAATAAAAAATTACAGTAATGACGTATTGCCTATCTCACTAGGTGTGAAGGCAATTTACATAGTGGTTGTTAGCTAGGTTTTTGTTTACATAATATTATAAAAATGACAGATAAAAGTAAAATCCGTTTTTAAGTGAAACTTCTATAACCCCGCTATAATTTAGATTGAGCATGAAACGGGAATGACGATTACTGCACCTGCGACACATCAACTGCGCTCATTGACCGCTTTGATTATGATGTCACTTTTAAAGACTCCTATTGGTTTAGATATGAAACGAAAATTACGCTGGTCTGCGCTTATTGGTCGCATTGATTATGACCTCATTTTCAAGTATTATTTGAGATTGTTTTGGTAAAGTTTCGCATCTACCGCGTAGAAACTGCACTCATTTCTTTTTAAGTGAAACTTCTTTAGCACCGTTATGATTTGAAACTCGATGAAACAGAAACGACACTAAAAAGAGACAAACACATACATCTACAGGATTTAGCCTACGAGAGAATGAGAAACCTTACCGCTTTGATTATGAGCTCAATTTTCAAGGCTTATATTGGGTGGGATTGTGTGGGCGAAGGTTTCATTTCTACCGCGTGTGAACTTCACTCGATTTTTTTATTTAAATTGTACAATCCAAGTATGAATGTAGAAGATTAAGGAGAAATGAGAATAATTTTGAAGCAATTGCAACGCTTTATTTTCCATTTCGGTTACAGAAATAGTTGTTTCTCTGAACTTAAGCAAAGTGTTATTAAAATAAAATGTGCCTGTTAACCGTCAGTTTTAATTCAGGCCTGAAAGGGTTAACTTCTACCCGTTTTCCCCTTTCCTTGTGAGATTGCCCTCCTCTTGGCCAAGTGCAAAGTTAAGATGCTGTAATGGCTCTGATCTCTCTGTGAAGGGGCCCACTTGAAGATGCACTCAACGTATTAGGAAGAACCTCCCTTCCTCGGAGTTCTTGCTGAAAATTATAAGGTATCAAATAAATTTATATTTCTTTTTAACTTGATGAGTAAAACCTCAAACCTTAAACTGTAATATTTAATTAAATGAACACAATATCAGAAAAATATACGGTCACAAAATTAAATTTTACAAATTGAGATTTTACTCATTAAGTTAAAAATAAAAATGATTATTCATCCTAGACTTGCAGAAAAGTCAACAGATGTCGCAAATTTAAAATAATAAAAAATTGATGAAAATTAATCCGAGACACTATCTAGATAGCATTTAGTTCGGGTGTGAATCTTGCAAGCATACATAAAGATAGCATCCAATAAAAATATGCAGATAATTTTGGTAGTGAAATGGTAATGTTGTTAAGAAAATGTTGGTAGTTCTTAGTTGAATATAATGCCGTTAAATATGACCGAATGTCTTGGCGAAGGTCCCGGGATCGAGTCCTAAATATGACCTATCTTTTTCTGTTTTCAGATTTTTGATTGAGTTTCACTAATATTATCTTCATTTAACCTTTAGTGGATAACCATTACCTCTGTCATAGGTCACCCCAAGTGGTTCGGTACGTTTGGTGATTTAGCAGGGGTGCCCGGGTTCTTGGGGTGAGGTTTGTCTAGGTGTTTGAGATGGATGACCAGGACACCCTGAACTCCAAATTCCTACCCACCTATTAAACCCTTTTCCTTCCCAGAAATCTCCTCTCCTTCCTTTAAAAAATCCCTCCACACAGCATCCCCAAAGATGACATAGGCAATGAGGGAAATTATTTTCCTCAGGGCCTCCTGTGTGGAGCTCATGTAAAAAAAAATTAAATATAAAATATATTTTAAACTTAACAGGGAGGTTTTCAGAATAATTATTTTCTGGGGGTATGATTTATTGTAATCACATTGAAATCTTTTATTTTTACATTAGCTCCACACAGGAGACCCCGAGGAAAATAATTCCTCTCAGGGCCTACGCCATCTTTGGGATGGGGTGCTGTATGGAGAAGGAAAGAAGAAGTTCTGCGGAGGAAAAAGACGCGAGGGGTGGGTGGGTATCTGGAGGTCAGGGTGTCCAGGAGTGACGGATGTATGAATCCATCCCTCCCAAGGCGAGCGAATCCTGCTGGAGAGGTCAAAAGGTGTCCCTCAACCTTGCTCTCGCTATCTGGTTGGCAGACACATCCACCGCTAAGACCCAGACAAACCTCACCACATGAAACCTGGACGCGTATTTACAATCCCTACCGCGTTTCAGTCGCTTTAAATTTTCAATATCGAAATTTAAATATTTAGAAATAAAATTTTTAATTTCTAATGTACACATTGGAAAGATTATTTTATCTAGATTTTAGAACAATTTTTGTTTTTGCAATGTGATAAAAAATAACCAATATAGAGGTATATTTAAAATGTAAATTGTCGTTACCGCGACTGAATCGGTATAAATACGCAAACTGGACACCCCTGCTAAAACACCAAATGTACCGAACCACTTGGGGTAGAGGTGTTGGTTATCCAATAAAGTGTTCCGAGGATGACGATACCCATACCTGCCTCCCATATTGTAAATGAAATTTTGGTCTCCGGTTACGTTTTTGATGTTTTTTTTCAACTTAAAATATTTAATACTAGCTGGTTCCCGGCATACGTTGCTATGCCATTTAATAAAGAAATTGTTTCTACCTGCGTGTCCTTTCCCATTCGTCCCGTTCCCCTTCCGCTTCCCTTTCCTCTCCCGCGTCCCCTTCCCCCTCTCGCGTTCCCGTACCGCCTTCCCTCTCCCTACTCCCCTCGTCTGCTTCCCCCGTCCCGCGAACCCTCCTCCCGAGTTCCACCCTCCCGCATTCCATTCATTCTGTCCCGGTACATTCAGTTTTCAAACAGCTCGCGTGCCACCTATTGCAATTTTTTATACAAATTTCGTAATGCCAGAGCACACCAATAGTTTTATACAAACCTTGTCCTGACCATAACGAACACAACAAAAAAATAATTATCCAATTTGGTGCAGTCGTTCGGAAGTTATGCGCGTACATACATTTCGGCGATTCATTTTTATTTATATAGATTTATATAGATAGATAGATAGATTAGTAGGTATTGGACAGTTATAGACAGAGTCAGAGTGAGGGGTTGGGCGATTTCTCAGCTGAGTAACCACTGACCACAAGTAGAAATTTTATTTTGTTTGGTTTTGAAGGAAAAAGAAATGAAAAAAAAAACATTAAAAATTCAGCGGAGACCAAAGTTTTATATACGATTTTTACTCCAAATAATGTCAGGAATCATCGGTTGAAGGACCTACGTCAAATACGAACCAAAACAACCCTTTGACTAATTTACAATCAAACAGATAAGATTTTCGCGGCCAAAAGTATTTTCGTTATTTGTTTTCGGGGTGTTACGCCGTGTTGCGGCACCTCCTTTAACCAACGTTTCGGACAGCGTCCAGTATCCATCATCAGTGTCCATCATCAGGGCAGATCCGGCAGATCTCGTTGCAGACATCTACCGGATCTGCCGGATCTGCCCTGATGATGGACACTGCAACGCTGTCCGAAACGTTGGCTAAAGAAGGAGGTGGCGCAACACGGCATAACACACCAAAACAAACAACGAAAACACAAACGTGTTGAAATATATCTTTAAAAGGGACCAGAGTGAAATTACACCGGTGTGCACTTCACATACTTACCAGTATTATTATCAGCTCGGGAATGGGTACCGACCATTTATTGAATCATTTATACCCCTTCCATAAGTGTCACCCCGAGTGGTTTGCTGCGAAAGGTGACTTAGCAATGGTGTCGGGTTCAAGGGGGTACGGTGTGTCTAGGTCTTGGGTGTGAACTCGTTTGCACACCTACCACGTGGCGGGTCGGATTGGGAGCGACTGGTTGAGGAAGACCTAACCTAGACCCAACCGAGACCTCTCCAGCCGGACTCCTCAATACACGTTCGTCACTCATGGAAACAAATTCCTAGGCTTCCCAGATCTTCCTCTGCTCCTTTTCCCTAAAAAGACCCTAAACACGTTCCGACATTTAAAATGTACGGGATTTTCTTCACAACAACTGTCAAAAAGTCAAACCAAATGATAAGTTCGCAGCGAACAAACAATAAATCTAGTGAAAGTTAAACGTAAAATTCAAAAATTCGCCTGAAATCAAAGTGATGCCATATAAAAAAAATAAGTCAGTGTGGAATTTTACAAAATTTATAGGAACCTTTTCGGAGGCGGGACATGTAGTGGCGTCACGAGCCCAAATAATGCATTTATAGATTTTAAAAAACTGAACATTTCTAAAAAATTTTACTAACATTTTCGTAATCTTAGTAAAAAGATCTATCCACACGATTTTTTCCAACTCGTTATGAAATCCATGCAAGTGGCCTATTACTTTTTTAAAGTTTTTCTTTATTCTTTATTTGATGGTTACATAATTTGCGGATTTTTCGACCACCATGCTAGGCACATGCCGGTGTTTTGGTGGTCATATTTTAACTAACTTATCTGTCTTATGTGTCCTTTATAGGTTGTTAATTATATAGTATATTAAAAGTTATATTAACATCTTACGTAATAAGGACCCTTCTGAACCAAAAGTGAAACAAAGTTTTCGATGTCTGTTTATTAGTGTGCATGTTTTTAATAGGCTTATGTAATAGTGTCGGGTATTAAATTCTTTACACCCAAACAAAACAACAAAAACTTTTTAGTTTTATAGGGGCGTAATAACTAAAGTTTGTCTGTGAAACCTGACCACAACACCTAGCTATAAATTATCTGGTAGGTACATACACTGTCACAGTGGCGGTTCGTGGTCTTTTTAACAGGGGGTTCAGAAATCCAAGAGAAGATATATCTAATCAAAATTAGCATTTCGAGGAATTAAATTGTTTAATGTTTTTTACAGCAATGCACGTTGCTAATTATGAGTGTTTTTACAACAAGAATAATTACGTGACGCGGAGGCCTTTTATTTTTAATTTCCAAACTTTTTTATTTATATTATTAGCATTATTTTTTATGTACACAACACTGTATTCAGCGATTTAAAAAAAAAACATGACAATATTAGCGACAACCTATAAACGCAACCGTTTTCAATTTGATCAAAACAATACTAAAGAAAGTTCAACAATAAATTAAACTAGTGACTTGACAATGCGACGTTTGCCGAAAATAATATAAAAAGGGGAATATAAACGCTAGAAATATCTTGATTCTCACGCCTTCAAAATTTAAAATCGAGCATCTCTTTTGCACGAGGCAAGTACGCGCCAAAGTGTTTTTTTTTATTTATTTTATGCCTAATTTTATAAGAATGAAAAAAAGTTAAATCATAAAACGATCAAAAATAGTCTTAGCCGTAAAGTAGTATTTTTTTTAAATTGTTTCTCATATTACTTCATAGTTACTTAAGTTATGAAAAAACGTTTCTTTAGTAGTTTACGCTTATATTTTTTGTTTCGTAAATAATAATTTTATTGTAATTAACCACTGGGGAGACCTATGGCAGAGGTGTTGGTTATCCAATAAATAATGGTTCCCGGGCGGTGGTACCCATATCCACCTTTCGAATTGACACTCATTAGATAAATACGTTTACATTTTGAGAATATCGATGATGTGATGAAATGTATACTTAGATATGAAAGAATTTAATTATTTTGAGGGCAAAAATTATTTACGCGCAATTGCCGTTAAAAAGTCACTTTATCGTGAAACTGCATTATAATTTTTTCGAAACTTTCCATAAAATAATTCGAACAATGCAGTTAAGGCACTTTCATATGAAAAGTTTCAAGGTGTTTGTTTGCTCACAAACTTTAATGGTATGCAGGAGACTTGCATTATCTAGTGGAACTTTAAATAATGGTGCTGACCTGTGAAATACTCTTTACGAAATTGGTCCTAGTCGCACGAACCTGCACCTCTATAAAAACTATATAAAAAAGCACCGGTATAAAAACAATCGATTCGTATTATTAACTTTATTGAGTAAAACCTCAAATTGTAATATTTATTTAAATGAAGACAATATTAGCTAAACTCAGT
Organism: Limnephilus marmoratus; assembly: GCA_917880885.1. Lineage (NCBI taxonomy): Eukaryota > Metazoa > Arthropoda > Insecta > Trichoptera > Limnephilidae > Limnephilus > Limnephilus marmoratus. The sequence goes on along the minus strand of OU862921.1, from coordinate 16,037,343 downwards.
CGAAAATCTGGAAACAAAAAAATCAGAAAAAAATATTGGCACGCTCTCGCGGCCTGGAAAGTTGAAGGTCCTGGGTTTGATTCACTGAGGTGCCAATATCTTTTTCTAAATTCTCTGTTTCCTAATTTTCAATTGAGTTTCGCTAATATTATCTTAATTTAATTATAAAAACTATTATTCTACGGGTTCGTCTAATCGATCAAATCATTTCAATACATAATAAAAGTGTAATGTTTGCTCTATTCACATGCAGACATCTTGTAAAGTGTTGGCTTCTTCCAATGAATAATAAGGTCTCTGGTACTAGTTGTTTAATAATTACTAGCAAACCCGGCCACACATTGCTGTGGCTAACGAAACACAACGCCATTACCCAACCTTTATAAAATCCGCACTGCCCGCTGCCTGAATTGAATATTTGAATTTCTCGGCTTTTCTCTACTATAATAAGCATGTACTATACATATAAACCTTCCTCTTAAATCACTCTATCTATTGGTGAAAACCGCATGAAAATCCGTTGCGTAATTTAAAATATCTATGCGCACATACATTTTGAGCGACTTCATTTTATACTATGTACTGATGATGGTGAATATTTACAATGTTATATTATACTGAACAGACGTCCTACGAAATAGATCTGAAACTCGCCCCGACTGACGGCGGCTGCTTATTTTATTGAAAACCTTCGGCTCCCATCGTAACTGTTCGTGGTCAAGACACGTACTGCTCTGAGTGATACTACTTCAGCGGACATCTTTTTGGATGTGGCAGAAGCTCCAACCCTAAACCCCTATCTAAACATTGCTTTACTAGATAAAAGAACAATCTTTCGAAGTCAATTTATACTTTTTTGTGGAAAAGAGTCAATACGGCTAGAATTTTATTTAAAAATGACATATTTCCCGTTTTGTCTGGTTATTCCCTCTTAATAGTAAATGAAACTATGTCACTATCCAATGGTGATTCGACAATTGATCCGTCGACAGTTGTCTCGCAGACAGTTGATCCCCCAGACAGTTGATCCGCAGTAAAGATGACCCCCGTAAAGTTGATCCCTCTACCAATAAATCCTTGGTATGGTTGGTGCCCTAAAATATTGTTTCATCAAGTAAGTGTGCAAAGAGGATATATATGGCCGTACAATGTACAACCAAAGTCAATATACTTATATCTGCAGGAGTCTTGATGGAAATCCGCTAGACTTGACTGTATTTTACTAACAATAATTCCGAGCCTCCGAAGGAGCCTGCAATGAGGTTATACGGGCGATTAACAAAATATGCATACATCGCTACAGCAGCATTAAAAATCATTATTTAAAAACTAAAAAACATCACAATACTGTTAAAAGTTACAACAACACGTACATAAATTTTGTCGTAAATAAATTAAAATGTCTTTCCCGGAAAAAATCTTCAAAAATCGCTTTTTTGATCATTTGTTGTGCGCTAAATGTATTTCAATTTGGAAAAAATAGGTTAGGTTAGATTTTTTACGTGTGAAATTCCAGTAAGTGTATTTCTTTCCATTTGTAATTGCATTCAAGAATGATTCCGTCTTTGTGAGAATAAACGGTATCGTCAACTCACTTTTTTGTAAAAATAATTAATAAAATTTCTCAAAGTTTCACAATTTAAATTTTTGCAGTTTAATTCAAATCAGTTTATTTATTTTAAAAACATTACGAAATTAAAATTTCAAAGCGTTTTTAAATGAGAGAAAATATTTTAGATAAGTTAAGCAGATTTAAACTAACAGCAACAAAGCTTGCGGTTTAAATTGTGCTTCATTGATGTTAAACATATTGATGTTAAACATATTTAATGCTCAATATGAGCTTAATGCCCCCTCTCTAGTTCATTATATGTCAATGAGCAGAGCAGAGCCAGAGGTGGTATAAACTTATGAAAAATCTGTTGGTTTTTAATAACAAAGTCCATGAATATTTAAACTGAAGGCTTTTCTTTTTTGTGGAATCTGCATGGGTTGCTTTTAAGGTAGAAAACTTTCCTAGTAATATATCAATGCATTAAATTTCCCGCATACGAAATGCTAATGAAAATGAATGGATGTTAGTTTTAAAATTTAGACGGATTTTAAAAGTGAGGGGAATTTTAAAAATCTCTCTCCAAGGCAAAATTTCGCTTTTGCTTGCCGATGAAAATTAATTCCTAGAAATCAAAAACATACAAAAAAATAACAACTTCTTTTAAAATCACTTTGAAAAATTTAATTTTTCTTCTTCAACTTTTACAGATTTAAATATTTTTACCACCCACTGCAAGTATAATTGTTTTCATTTCCTAGATTATTCACTTTTTTCAATAATATTACATATTACGACAGCACAAAGACAATTCATCTACCTAGTCCCTAAAATTTTCAACCTTCTCCCTGACAACCGAAATACTGAATCCTGACTCCTTACTTTCAAAAACATGAAATAACGCTACGGAATCTTACATCTGCAATACATTTCAATCACAATACCCATTCATTGTACACTCCATCCATAACTACCTTCATATATCTTTCCATAATCCCAATCTAATTTTCCAAATTTAAATACCACGTAAAATATTTTTTACTTAAACTGAATTATATAAACGAAATCCTTTTATTGTCATGCATACATGTATTTATATGCATAATCCCAATCTGTTAACTTCACCTGTCATAACACAGAGACACATTCCTAGCATGGCGGGTGAAATTATACTAAAAAACGTACCTTTTTTTCGTGAAATAAACAGATAAAAAAAATAATAAACAAAAATTTTAACAAAACAAAAACGACTTCAAAAAATGCACTAAAAAGTAAAAAAAAAATTTCGTATTCTTCTACAACTTTATAATCAACTTACCTTTTCTACTCATCAATATGTAGGTACGATTGTTATTTTTGGAGTCGGTGTCGGTGGGAGAGGAGCTGTCAAGTGAACACTCCGGGCCGCGGGTACCTTGGTTGACACCGACTCCAAAAATAACAATCGTACCTACATATTGATGAGTAGAAAAGGTAAGTTGATTATAAAGTTGTAGAAGAATACGAAATTATTTTTTTACTTTTTAGTGCATTTTTTGAAGTCGTTTTTGTTTTGTTAAAATTTTTGTTTATTTTTTGATTTTTAGTGAATCTGAAGTACACTAACTAATTCCATTAAGATTCGGCCGAGTATCGTAAATTTGTTCTTCAGAATTGGAGAGTTCCGTTACTTTGTCATGGATCCCATAATCAGAACCTAACCAAACTCTCATCAAACTACCCTTCAAGTACATCCTTTCCAATAAAAAAAGAATCATCGAAATCGGTTGGCGTGATATTGAGTTATTCGTCCATTTGTCGCGCACATACTTGATGCAAATTTAAGACTTATATGATTTTCTCATGGATGCCATTGTCAAAACTGGACCAAATTAAAATGGGACCACACGGGAAGCACCAGCTTTCAAATAAAAAAAGAATCATCAATATCGGTTCACCCAGTCGAAAGTTCTGAGGTAACAAACATAAAAAAAAAAAAAAATAAAATAAAAAAAATACAGTCGAACTGAGAACCTCCTCCTTTTCGAAGTCGTTTAAAAATAAAATAATTTCTAAAACGCAGGGTTTTTTATTTAAAATTGTTATTATTTAAAAACAAGAAATTTATTTCATTTTTAAGCCATTAAAACCAAAATCCAGATTCTTAATAGTCAATAAAAAAAAAAAAAAAAAAAAATATTTTTATTTTAACTTTATGAGTAAAACCTCAAATTGTAATATTTAATTAAACGAAGACAATATAAGCGAAAGTCAGTCGAAAATCTGAGAACAGAAAAATCAGAAAAAGAAATTGACACCGCTGGGACATGAACCCAGGACCTCTTGCTTTCTTTCTTGCTTAAAGATTTATCCAGACACTATCTAGAGAGCATTTAGTTCGGGTTTGAATCTTGCAATCATACATAAAGATAGTTGCCAATAATATATGCGTTAAGAGAATGAAGATAATGTGGGCGGTTCTTAGTCGAAGTATGATACAGTTAAAAATGACCGAATTGGATATCGGCACGGTGGCGCAGTGGTTAGCGCGTTTGCCCGGAAAGCAAGAGGTCCTGGGTTCATGTCCCAGCGGTGTCAATTTCTTTTTCTGATTTTTCTGTTCTCAGATTTTCGACTGACTTTCGCTTATATTGTCTTCGTTTAATGAAATATTATAATTTTTTTTATTTGCAAAAAGATAAATAAATTATAATAATTTTTTTACAATAATTAATTACATAATACATGTATTATTTGATGTACCCCCATAAATAAGCAGGGTTTGTGTGTATGGGGGGTGTCTATGTGTCCAATAGCCATATATTAGGTTTATTTCTCATAAACTCAAAAAAATACCCTTACTCCTTAATCCCCTGTTCAGGTGACGCTTGGATATAGTAACCCATTATGTATACATAATACGTATATCTCTTTCTCTCAATTACTATATTAGATTTTAATTTCATGCTATCACTGTTTCTCTATTCTGTGTTATGTTTTGTCACTTTCCATTTGCATATATAAGCTCACACAATGTATTTTTTGATTAGTTTAATTTTGTACCCTAAGCGAAACAGGTGTGTCATAATAAATTAAATAAATTCCGTGATATTTCATTAATACGTCAAACCGCAAAGTGATTTCTTTCTAGCTAAATTATTATTGTTTAATTTTAAAAAATTAAATAAAAAATATTGAAATGGTGTGTTACAAATAATAAAACTTGGTCACAACAGGTATTAGTTTTTTTTTTATACTTAAATTAAGTTGATTCGGAAACAATTGTTGTATTTAATTCGCAAGACTAAAACTTATGCATTTGATTTTGCAATACAGTTAGAAAACTTTACGTATTTCCCATGTAAGGGGTAATTTTTAGTAAAAACGGTTTAAATTCCTACTTCCGTTTTAATTCCTACTTCCAACAAGCGGAAAAATGTGTTTTTGTAATAATGGAGAACTTAGCCTTCTTCCACAGGAATACTCAAGTATTCGATACTGATGTTGTGAATTCACGTATCGAACAACTTGTCGCGCATAGTCCATACACGTCGAGTGTAGTCGCGAGACTCGCGTCGACACAATCTTTCAAAGGGTAAATATCAGTTTTCATAACCTCACCCATAACTGATTTTCTCCTAGCATTGTTTTGAATCTAAATCATGCGCATCTTCAGATGTCTGATGCAAGTGAGGATGAGACCATCAGTTTTGTTGGACTATCATATTTATTCATTGCTTCTTCATGTTTAAAGTCTCGACTATACGAGAGGTGATGACTTACAAGTCGCGGGAGACTGGAGTCACCGACAAGTTTGCAAAATCGCAACTTTTGCATGTGTAAATCTTCGTTGTAGATGTATCGCAGTAATTGCCCAGATACTTTAAGTAATTATATGAAATTCCATCTGGTTATTTTGTTTAATATATTTTAGTTACGAAAAAAATCAAAGTGCTTCTTTAAATGCTACATAACTCAGATATCAAGAGAATTTTTTATGGTTTGAAAAAATTTATTAAATATTTTCACAACAGACGCTTACGCCTATTCATTATAACCAGCAGATAAAAAAGTAGCTTAGCTGCAAACTTCACGATAGTGGCTTGGTCACAAACTTCACGTACGTATCATCTATATCCAGACTATCAGACAGATGCACGAAAATGCAAATCCAAAAGTACTTACGCCTGCCAGCCGACGTTCCTCATGCTGGCTGTTAACGTAAGTGGAGCCACTTTTTGGCATCATTAGCTACTTGCTTTTAATTCGGTTCTATTACAATAGTAGCGCTTAGTCATAAACTTCACATTCACAGATGGTATCCATTTGGCGCGGCGTCAGAGTTGCACTCAGAGTCGGATTTTTAATTTTAACCGTACGGTCGCTGGGGTATTAACACTAGCAGATTGTTTTTTTATTATATTTTAGCACACTCGCCCTATCATCTGTATTAAAATTATCCCTTTCAAGCCATCTTCAATGAAAACTTTACAGTGTTTCATTAAATGCTTCTTAACACAGATGTCGAAAGATATGTGCTGTGTTTTAAATTTGTCGTTTTTTCACGATCTACTTCCATACTTATCTCAATTTAAAACAATCTAAAATGTCATTCTTATAATTTTTTAACGCTAATAACAGAACGGTTTAGGATCTATTCTAATCCGCTCCTGCACCATGTGGACCTCCGCAGCCTGCACTGCGGAAAATGCCAGTTAATGCGCGCCACCTTTGGTAATAGAATTTTATAGATTAACCTGCTAGTTGAACCACACTTTTATCTCGGGTTAAATTGTTAAACCGGAGTTTTATCCCGAGTTAAAGTGTTTAGCCGTAATCTGCGGCTGACCTTGCATGCAAATGTGGATAATGAATGGACTTACGTAGGTACTTTAATGGAGTTGAAGTTTAACTGGAGGTAAGCGTAGAAGAAAAAAACAACTTCTATAATAAGAGAGCTGGGGAAGAAGTAACTCAATAATAACATAATCTCTACTAGTCTTTCAGTGAACAGTTATTAGATCTCGCGTCCACAAAGAATGTTTCTAGGTTTCTCTTTTTTAATTAATCCATACGAAAATTTCTTCTTAAATCATAAGATTTGTTAGTAGCTGCGAGTACTTAAACACCTACCTGCTTATTTATAAACAATAAATATTTTACTTAAGGCGATGCACCACGTCGTGTAAGATTTTGAATCGGGCCGCTAACATTAAGGCCCTCCGCTCAAGGAGTAATAAAAAAAAACAGTTTTTTTTTTCAATTCCAGTTGAAAGAAAATTACATTTTCACTCATTTAACTAGAAATAATTATACACATTAAGATAAAATAAATATTTCAATACAGCGCTATTCTATTTCATTATTTTGTTTATCAAGAATAAATATAAATGGTCAGTTTTTAAATTTACCTAGCTTCTTTTCGTTTTTAATGTCATTTGGGAGGCAATTATGTAAGTTATCCCCCTCGTAACCAATGGATTGTTTACCATATTTTGTGAGGATGGTGTTTAAATGTATGTTATCACGTTGTCGTGTAAAGTGTTTATGTACTTGGGACGTTTTAATGAATTCTGTGTTTGTGTGTACGAGATTATTTTGTATTTTGTGTATAAGGAGACATGTATTGTATTCATATAGTTTTCTTAATGTTAATAGTTTTGTTTCCATATATAATTTTTTGTATGTGTTTTGGGCTTGTAGTTAAATAGTTTTTTGATTACCTTGTTTTGTATTACCTGTAATTCATTTATGTATGTTTCACATGTGTTTCCCCAGATTTCAATCAAATAATTTAAATGTGAGTGTACGAGACTATAATATAAACCGATTTTTAATTTATTTGGCAACAGATGTGATAGCCGGCTAAATACGCTAATTAACGGAATGATTTTGTCTTTAATACCTTGTATGTGTTGTTTTAATGTCAAATGCTGATCAATGCACAGTCCAAGATAGTTTGCAACTCAATCGCTATCCACAGGAAAGGAACTTGCGAATTTCATCTGCAGTCCACAATCCACATACAGGCAGCTTGTTAAAGACCAGTTGTCGAGGGCGACACGACGACTCGCACTGCTATCGCTGCGGCCGGCGCGTTTCAGTTGCCATGTTGACAGGTTGCTATGGCAGCACATCCCGAACTGTGAAGTTTTCAAGTAATTCGTGATATATCAGAGCAGGAAAATACCAATTTTGTTCAGGAGGTTGATAAATTATTATTATATGTTAAGGTTGATCCTTTGTCCATCCAAATATGCCTTCAGGGAGGTGAAAAGATAATACTTAATCTTAAGGCACCAAGTCAGATGTATACGAGGTGTGTAAAAGAGTCCAAAAGCAGCTTGGTGGCTACGGCTGTGTGAGCATGGGCGTTGTCGTGCAAATAAGCACTTTCCTGTCATCAACATTAGCCACTTTTTGCTTTGAATGCTCTTTTTGAGTTTTTTTAGGGTTTCACAATATTGTTGTGCATTGATGTCTCCGGAGACAGAAAATTGTCCAAAATGATGCCTTTTCGGTCCCAAAACTCTGAGGCCGTGATTTTTCTGCCCGCAATTGTGGTTGAAATGAACGACCCATGTTTCATCTCCAGTCACAATAGAAGTCGGAAGATCCTCACCTTTTTTTCCTGTATATGTTATTCCTACCGCGAGTAAGAAGTGGATTATAGCACGTGGCTCACTCTTGGCGGGATTTCTTACTGACATCTTTCACGCAACAGGACGCTACAACGGGAATTTTCGTACTACCACGTTCCTGCGATGCTCGCTCTAGTCAGGAGATCCCATCTACCATTCAGTTTAGAAATTAAAAAACTAAAAACCACAGCCCGTTATGGTCTCTGTACACTTATTTTCTGAACATGCCTAGTACGCTTTTAATTACTGAAATAGTAGTAAAGTAACGTAAACTTGAGTTGCGCCGTGAATTAAGTTGCCAACCAGTTTCTGGTTTTCCCACGAGCGAAGGGCCTAACATTCCTTGCACAGATGAAGATAAGGTTTAACTTGACACCAGCTTTGATTTATGCAAGTATAAAACATCGCCAAAGGTTGCTTTAGTAATTTTTCATTATGTTAAAATGATTTCAGATCATTTTCTAAAGAACTTAATTTTCTAAGTAACTAACTAACCATCACGCCGTTTCCCCGTAGGGGTAGGCAGAGAGGACGGACCGCCAAACAACTCGATCTTGGGACACACTCCTTTCCTCGTTCACATTCATACATTCATACATGCTCTTCTATTATTCCGACTCTTCACATGGCCCGACTCATGATGGGTTGTAGAGCCAATAGTGATGATGATGATGACATAATACACATAGGTCTATAACTTTCAATTTGACATTTATTTCCTTTTTTAAAAATATGTGTTTTAAAGCTACTTTTCCAAATTTCAGGAAAACAACCTGTAGATAAAGATAAATTGAAAATTATAGTAATAGGAAGAGCTGGAACATGAACACAGTTTTTAAGTAATATTGAGAGAATCATATCTGGCCCCGAATTCGACCCTATATCCAGCTGTTTGATAAAAATCACAACATCATTTACTTCCACATGGATGTTATGTAAGTTGAGTGAGCTTTCTGTAAATTGGGGTTTATCCGATGTAATGTTGTCATTGTCTTCAACGTATACACTCAGAAATCTGCAAATAAATTTAAAATATCGTTTTTGCCATGACCCTCTTTTTTCCCGTAAAAAGTTGTACCAGGAAAATTAGAGTTATTTTTCCGAAAGAATTTCAAAACCGAATTTCAAAATTTATTAATATTTTTGAAATAGAATTTCCAACATTGTTGGTGAAATAAGATTTCCTGGTACAATCTTCACGCAAAACGGAGAATACGATATATTAAATTATACAACACTATAATATACTTTACATAGTGTAAATAAATACAATAATATAATTTATTTTTTTAAATTTATAAACTAACGTTTATAAGACAAGCTTTTTGTGCAAAGCACAAAGGGTAACAATTATTATAAGCAATAATTGTCAGCCTGAAACACTCATTTACATTGAAAAATCTTCCGAGAAAAGATACTTGCCGCCAAAGTGTTTCAGACTGATAATTATTGCTTATAATAATTGTTACCCTTTGTGCCATGCATAAAAATCTTGTCTAAACGTTAGTTTATAAATTAAAAAATAATAATTGATATTTGGCAAGTTTAAGTATTTCCCCAATAAATGCAGACATAATTTGTCTCGACGCCACCTAGCGAGGGATTTAACACTAACAATGTCTCTCTCGCAAAAATAAAGTTGGTTGTTTTCAGGTGGAAAAAATATAATAAGCAGTAATTGTTGAATGAAACACTAGTATATATTGAATTATTTGGCGGGTATTTGATAAGCCGCCAGAGCTCAGTGGTCAGAGCATCCGACCGGCAATCAGAAGGACACGGGTTCATGTCCCGTTGGCGGCCAGTATCTTTTCTTGGAAGATTTTTCAATGTAAATGAGGGTTTCAGGCTGACAATTATTGCTTATAATAATTGTTACAATAATATACTTTATACAGTGTAAATACATACAGTAAATAAGTGTAAGTATAATAAGAACATACTGTAAATATACTGTACTATAATATACTTTATGCAGTGTAAATACATACAGTAAATAAGTGTAAGTATAATAAGAACATATTGTAAATATACTGTACTATAATATACTTTATGCAGTGTAAATACATACAGTAAATAAGTGTAAGTATAATTTATTTATTTATTTATTTATTTTTCCATGTTCTCCGTAAAACGGTTATTCACCAATACATTATGAAGAAGATTACAAATTAGACAAAAAGTATAGCAAAACACATAAAAAGGTCAGTTTCACTACTTTGTGACATACGTCAAAAGATAATTGTTAAACTGCCTGTAGGTTAAGTTAAAAATGTCAATGTTCAATGCAGACTCGTTGAGCAGTTCAGTCGCTCTGTTGACTGGCGCGTTCTGATAGGCAGAAGTCCTCGCTTTTGGAGCATAAAAAAGGGTATGGGACCTTCCACGAGTATACTTGTCTGGGACATATAAGTTAATTTCTTTCAAAATAGGTGGATTATGCATAGTTCCAGAGATTATCTTAAAAAAATGTTAAATAAGAACATAACATAATATACTGTACTATAATATACTTTATGCAGTGTAAATACATACAGTAAATAAGTGTAAGTATAATAAGAACATACTGTAAATATACTATAGAGACATATAATATAGAGACATCCAGAGAAGTATGAGATCTTGCATCTCATAATGCAGGGAAAGATTGCCGGAAGACGGGGCCCTGGAAGAAGGAGAACTTCATGGCTGAAAAACCTGAGACAGTGGTTTGGCCAGTCTACCGTGGAGCTGTTCCGGGCCGCAGTAAACAAAGTCCGCATAGCCAACATGATAGCCAACGTCCGTTGAACGGACAAGGCACAAGAAGAAGAAGTAAATATACTGTACTATAATATACTTTATGCAGTGTAAATACATACAGTAAATAAGTGTAAGTATAATAAGAACATACTGTAAATATACCGTACTATAATATACTTTATGCAGTATAAATACATATAGTAAATAAGTGTAAGTATATTAAGATACTATTTTGGTACTATGAGTGGGTAAAATACAAGCGTGTAGATTCATTTTTATGGATTGATGAAATGATAATAAGTTATTAATAAATCCATAAGTTTAGAACATATTAATCTAATAATAAGGGTATAAAAAAGTAAGCAAGTAATATATAAATAAGCGATTAAAGTAAGTTTGTTATTACAATATAAACAGAGCGTGTTATTATTTAGCTGTACACTCACAGATATATGTTGAGTTAATTATTACGTTCTGTGTATATACACATCATTACCAAATTAATTAACACGCTCCAACTACTCCGTTAACACGCCCTATATAAAGTCCTTCATCTTCAAAGGGCCGCTTTTATAATACCTACGGCAACGGCACCGCTACGGCAACGGCACGCGGCTTCTCATTTCTTTGATATGAGCGAGGGAGATGCTAGAAAACGAATCCTTTTTTCCTCTGGAGGAAGAAGCAACACGAATATTATTTTTCTAACTTTAATTAGTGTAAAATATAGAATTTTTTTCTATTTGGGAAGCATTTATTGGATAACCAACACCCCTCTGCCATAGGTCACCCAAAGAGGTGACTTAGCAGGGGTGCCGGGATTCATGGGGTAACCTTCGTCCGGATCTTGGCAGCGGTATCATTCGTATCATTTGCTCACCAACTGCGTGGTAGGCCGGATCGGGAGAGACTGGTTGAGGGAGACATTTTAATCTCTACAGCAGGGCTCTCTCGGAACATCATCTTACCGCAGTGAGAGGGGTGGATTCATATGTCTTCCACTCCTGGACGTGCTGACCCCCAGATTCCTACCCATCCCGCATAGCATTTTCCTTCCCAGAACTTCCTCTCCTTCCTTTCCTAAAAAGACCCTCCTCCTTCCTTTTCAGGGAGTTATTTTCCTCAGGGCCTCCTGTGTGGATCTAATGTAATTTTTTTAATAGTAATAGACTTGAAAAGTGAGCTCATAATCAAAGCGGCGAATGCGGTAAGTTTCATTTCTCTTTCTCTTGCAGGCTAAATCCTATAGATATGTTTGTCTCTTTTTAGTGTCGTTTCCTTTTCTTTGAATTTCAAATCACAACGGTGCAAAAAAAATCAGAGTAAGCAATTCACACGCGATAGAAGTGAAACCTTCAGAAAATTAAAGTAGACAAGAGTGCAAAGAGCACCGTATAAAGAGAAGACCGATTATTCTATATCATTCTCTCGCAGGCTAAATCCTATCGATGTATGTGTTTCTCTTTTTAGTGTCTCTCTTCGTAATCCCAACGGTGCTAACGAAGTTTTCACATAAAAAAATAAAATACCCCACTATTAATAATAATATTTTTTATTTAACTACATATAACTAAGAAAGTACATGTTCTGTATTGTTTACCATGGTTTATAGAAAATAAGGTTAAAGTTTTTGAAGTAAAACTTCTGTACGCACGCTCGACTTGGGGATTAAGCTGGTAAATGCGTTACGAAAGGTGTGATTCAAACGGTTATCGAAGCGAACGGTGATCGATGTGAATGGTGATCGGGCGAGGCGAACGGTCGGGCCTTTACGCACGCTTGACTTGCTTGAGGATGAGGATGAGGATGAGGATGAGGATGAGGATGAGGATGAGGATGAGGATGAGGATGAGGATGAGGATGAGGATGAGGATGAGGATGAGGATGAGGATGAGGATGAGGATGAGGATGAGGGGGACGGGGACGGGGACGGGGACGGGGACGGGGACGGGGACGGGGACGGGGACGGGGACGGGGACGGGGACGGGGACGGGGACGGGGACGGGGACGGGGACGGGGACGGGGACGGGGACGGGGACGGGGACGGGGACGGGGACGGGGACGGGGACGGGGACGGGGACGGGGACGGGGACGGGGACGGGGACGGGGACGGGGACGGGGACGGGGACGGGGACGGGGACGGGGACGGGGACGGGGACGGGGACGGGGACGGGGACGGGGACGGGGACGGGGACGGGGACGGGGACGGGGACGGGGACGGGGACGGGGACGGGGACGGGGACGGGGACGGGGACGGGGACGGGGACGGGGACGGGGACGGGGACGGGGACGGGGACGGGGACGGGGACGGGGACGGGGACGGGGACGGGGACGGGGACGGGGACGGGGACGGGGACGGGGACGGGGACGGGGACGGGGACGGGGACGGGGACGGGGACGGGGACGAGGACGAGGACGAGGATGAGGATGAGGATGAGGAGGGTAAGGATAAGAGGGAGATATAAGTTAGTGAAGTTTTACGTCAGTCGTGTGGTCTAAAGCACAATGTTTTTTTATAACCCCCCTCACTAGGCTAGCCGGTGTTGAGACAGTAATTGTGTACGTCAATTTAAAATACTTATGAACATACCTACACTATGTTGGTGGCATTAGTGATTATTTCGAATAATAACAACCAATACATTGGCATCATTAGTAATTTCGGATTTGGGTGAGAGTACCGGTAAAGGCCATTCTATTGTGATAAAGAACATTCATTTTTTGCTAACTTGGAAGTTTATTTTTCATGGCATCGTCTTGTAACATGCACCTAAACATTATAATTAATAATAGTTCCTATCTATTGAAAATTTAAATCTAACAAATTTTTAAACGTCCATTGTAACGAAAAAAAGAGTGTGCACGACTGAAGTAAAACTTCACTAACTTATATCTCCCTTTCAAATTCCGTTCGCCTCGCCCGACCGTTCGCCTCGCCCGATCACACTTTTCGTCACGCATTCACCAGCTTACTCCCTAAGTCAAGCGTGCGTAAAGGCCCGACCGTTCTCCTCGCCCGATCAAACTTTTCATAACGCTCTCGTCACCCATTCACCAGCTTACTCCCCAAGTCAAGCGTGCGTAAAGGCCCGACCGTTCGCCTCACCCGATCACAACGCTCTCGTCACACATTCACCAGCTTACTCCCAAAGTCAAGCGTGCGTAAAGAAGTTTGACTTCAAAAATCCAACAATTTTTTCAACGTACATTGTAACTGTGATTATTTCAAATGAAAGGTTCCTTTTAATGAAGATATCTTTAACTTTGTTCTCCTTTGAAAACGTGTACACGTACACTCACATTAAGCTTATTAATAAACAACAGAGGTTTAACAGTATTGCCAACAAAACACAGTTTATAGATACCTTATAGCCAACCTAATATAATTGGATTTATTTATTTATTTATTATTAAATAAAATAAATAAATAAATGTGTATTCCGGTATGTGGGGAGAATAGTGCAATCCCACACATTCCATAAGGGTTATAATACATAATATGCAAAATATTTGAAGAGAATAAATAATTAAGAAAAGCAGTTAAATATGATTATAGATGCATGAAACAAAGGTGATAAGATATAAGATATAGGAAAATAAGAAGATAGTAATAATTATTGGCTTTTAGAATTCTCTGACCACATTAGGAGCCAGTATTTTTCTCCAGTGTGCATCAATGCTGGATGATGGACTGAGGCGGGTTTCCATGACTAGGATATTACCAGAGCTGCATATCCTTTCCCTCGTTCCTGCCACCCTGGATCTAATAAGGGCTGCATAGCCGGGAACTCGCCCCTCCGTGAACATCCGGGAAGCGCTGCAATATCTGGAGAGACCAAACATTATGCGGAAGGCGTTGTTGTACTGAACCCGGAGTCTTTCTATACTACTCTTCTTGTAGTTTGCCCAGAGTTCGCACGTATACAGCAATACATTGATACAAAAGAAAGGACAAATAACATATTAGGAGGCTTTGCCTGTCCAACTAGGAAAGTTTCCCGTTCCAGGTCAGACAAATTGACAGGTTTAGTTCATATTATTCCAAGAAATGTACATAATTACATAACAAACAAAAAAATAGAAAAAGTAACCTGGTGGCACATTATTATACTCGGATTTGCCGAATTAACCTGGTAACGTATAATATATTCGGATTTACAGTGTATGAGAAGCAGGTAAGTTTGTGGTAAGTATTTAAAAGTATAAACCAGGTACCTGATAACAAGTTGGAGGAATTACATAAAGATTTACAACATAAACATAAAGAGTTAATGCTATTATAAACAATATTATAAAGATATGAAGTTGTGTTAGGTTATGTGTTTAAAGTGTGAACTTATAATACATAGTACACTTATAAGAGAAACTATATTAAAATTTACAAAATCAGATATAATTTGTGCATGTAATAATATTTTTTTTTTTATTATTATTTATGCGTTAGAACTACAATGTGTAATAAATTATGTGCAAACATGATTATTTTCACTGATTTAAAACATGTTTTCAGTACAAATTATATTATACGACAATACATTATATTTACATTACAATTTTCTAACAGTAAAGAATGGGTCTCTTCAAGACCAATGTTCATTCCTTCCTCTCCTCAAAAAGACCCTCCCAACAGCATCTCAGATGACATAGGTCTTGAGGCTCCTAAGGGAAATCATTTATTAAGATATTCTGTTTGGCCTACGAATAATTGGATTCCAACGTCATTAATACTGTGTGCGTTCTCGTTAAAGGCTTTGCATCACAGATCCCTACCAAAATCAAGTTCTGTTCCAAAATGAATATATCTGCTTAGTACGTACGATCGTAAATATTGGTATTCTCGTCAACATTCACGGAAGTCAATTTCAAATGACAAATTTCCCTAGTAATTATTTAGAACCGATGTGCGGTGTTGATTAACGCTTGTTGATTCACTAATATTTAGATGATTAATTAAATATTTCGAGGCCTATTGAATTCCACATGAAATGTTTCCACAAGCTCCTATTTATAACAACTACCTTCCGCGCGTACCGAGCTTCCTTCTATGTAATTTTCGGCAGTACACAATTGACAACAAAATGAATAATTAAATATCGTGAATTTTTGTTATTTGTTTTGGGGGTGTTATGCCGTGTTGCGCTACCTCCTCCTTTAGCCAACGTTTCGGACAGCGTTACAGTGTCCATCATCAGGGCCTAATTACAGAGGCAATTGAAATTCATAAAAATGTCCAATTAACATTAATAGAGACGGAGCTAAGCTCAATAGTTCTTGGTATCCGGTAATTGACGACTACACCAAAGCTAAATGTAGAAAACCATCTTGAAGTATACTGCAATGCTAGCTCGTAGTGGAGTAGAGCTGGCAACACGGTATTGCTTCTAAATACTTAAGCAACATTTCACTACTAACATTTACAGTTCTGACCTGATGGCTAATAGAGGAGGTAGCGCGACACGGCATAACACCAAAAAGAAAAATACTTTTGGCCGTGAAAATCTAAAATCATACCAAATATCGTGAATGTTGAAAAATCGTTTCGTGTCGCCCTGATGAAAGACCACTATTAGAAATCAAAACATTGCTCGAAATCGCTTTAGCCGTGTTTAGTGACTCTTCAACAAATTACGAAACATCTTGTCAACTAGGGATTAGAGAGTATATTACGCTTTATTGTCACTCTCAATTGGAATATGGATGGGGCTCAGCAGCATCAAAACACATTAAACAACTGAAGGTAACTCCGAATTGCATCATAAAGACGTCAACAACAGAATTTTTAAACAGTTTGAAGTTCCAAGCATATAGAAAATCTATGCCAAAAACATTCTAGTACATCACCTCAAAAATGATTTAGAGGCAGATACCTTACATACTCATAAAACCAGAGCCAAACTAATAGACATACTAACTTAATATGCCTAAATATAACTCTACGTTTGGATAAAGAATCTTTGAATTTTTAGCAGTAAAGTTATATGTAAGTATAACAAACTCCCACTTAGTATCAAACAAATTAAAACACAAAAAGTTACATTTAGGACATTAAATGTTGGCTGAAGGAACTGTCGGAAAATGAACTTACTAGTATATTTAAAACTTCGACGTAGTCTGGAATACCTTACCCAAACCATAGAAGTCTCTGAAAACTTATCCAAAACATAGTCCCCCTCAGCACAAGATCTCCAAGTGAGAAGGAATACAAATATAATTTCTATTTTATATATATACCTAACATGTCTCATACAAAAATGTAAAAAATAAATAAATTATACAGTTACTAAATAAAAAATTTAAAAAAAAATTTTTCGAAGAAGTCTTAAAACATCGCATTTGCGATAACGTATAGAGTACCCGAATTATGACGCAATTTTTTGCAATCTTTAAGTATTCGCAAATTTAGGTATTTTCCAGCGACATTTTAGTATAATTAAATAAGATAATTATATTGATAATATGTTCACATATTTCTTGAACAATGGTTTTGAAAAACTGGAATGATCTTTAATTGGGACGCAGCATTCTTTTTCAAATTATAAGTAAATAAAGGCCTTCGATAGTATGCACATATAACATAAAATAAAACTTATAAATAAATTAGTATCAATTGGATTAAACGGAAAATTCTTAGCAAGGATAACTAGTTACCTAAATAAAAGACCCCAAGGAGTAAAATGAATTGATCTGAAGGCAGTGAATTCTCAATACTTCAAGGCACAGTATTAGAGATGGTGTTAGCGGACGTAAATAGGGGTCCCTACATTCTGCCGACAGACTAGCTCAGGTTTTAGTCAGCAGAGCGGGAGAGGCCCTCACCACCAGGGTGGTAGGATCTGTGAGGCGTGTGTGGGTCTTTCCTGAAATAAAGCTCAAATTTCTACGGGCTGGGAGAAGGCAGTGAAACCAATAATCAGGGTAAACATCAGTTATATTGGGTAAAACACCTGCGTAAACACAATATCACAATAATGCATACATAGTAATTCAGGGTAGCAACAACAGTTATATCTAAAAAGGAGGAATCTGTCTCTATAATCTCTCTGGAAGGGCTATTTATCTCCGCGGTGAATTTACTGCGAACACACGCAAATAAGGGGGAAAACAGCTTGGGTACTTACAGTGAGCGTTTGGACTCCTGTATCTTCCGTGTCGGGAAAGAGTTCGGCCATTCTTGGTGTCACAGTGTAACACTTAGCAAAACACGTTCCATTGTTTTCCGCGTGGAAACTTCTAGAATGAGCGCGGAACGGTCCCCACGCCATGCGTGCTTACTAGACCAGGAGCTACGGGTAAGTGGCGGTTGGTGGCTCGCTGCCGACGGTGGCTTGTTCGGGTTCCGCCGCCGGTAGCGCGCCGGGAAGCTAGCGGAGAGGGGGCGAAACTGTAGTTTGCGCAGTGGCGTGCTCTACAACTTGGGAGGAGGGGGCCGAGTAATTTGCAGGGGCGTATTTGTGTATCGTAACACCTCCCCCCGCGCTCGGAAAAAAAAGCGACGTGGCAATGGAGCAATAGGGCAAGAACCCTCTACGTTACTCACGGGAGTTGAAAGAGAGATTTGTTGACCAGAGAGAGAGCTGACTAACATCTTAAAACTAGGTACAATGTTTGTCAGTGTAGGGAGGGGGGTACATAAAATATGAGGAACAGGCAGTTATCACAAGGAGGGGTGAAACAACATACATATTTATGCAATTGAAAGAACAAAAACAAGGTTATGAAAATGTGAAACAAAGACAAAAATGTGAAAATGTGAAAACAAGGACAAAAATTATGAAAATGTGAAAACAAGGACAAAATTATGAACAAAAAATGTGACTCTAGGGTTTCATTGGTCTGGAAGCTAAATTTGCGGTGCGTAGATTTGTTTGTGTTTTTGACGGGGTTCGAAGAGTTTCGAAGAATTGCGAAGAGACGTGATTTCACAGACTCTAAAGGGATTACATTATCACTGTAATCTGACCCATTTGAGATAACACTCAAGAGTACACTAGGGCCTTGGAGAAAAACACTTTGTTTTGTCGTAGACGTCGAAGGTTACGAAGTGGAGACTGTGGTTGCAGTGTGGAGGGCTATGGTTACAAAGGTCGTTGAGGAGAAGAATCCAGGATCTGCAGACATGCCAGTACGAATTCTAATGTGCCATTATGGTGGGCACGGATCGTGTATAATGGTTATCGAAGCATAATGTAGCTCGGAATAACTTGTGAGGGTGCGCATTCAGCGAATACTGGAGAGTCAAGGTAATAATGGTTTACACATGACATGGTGTGCGTCACTGCATGACAGATCAAGAGACGGCAAAACTGGCTTGGTAGCGAGAGCAGGAACAAAACCCAGGGGCTAACGTGCCCAAAGGTAGTCCAGAGTGTCATTGTATATAGCGGGACAACTCGGCTCGCTATGGCACAACAAGACAACATACATAGGGGCGGTATGGTCTGTGCTTTCAGGAACAAATATGTAGAAAATGGCGGCGGGGGACCTTGTAACCACAGCGAAGGCTGCTAGGAAGTGAAGCTCAGCTTGGCTGCCGATGGAGACATCCTTCTGGGCTTCTTTTTAAATCCGGGAGGAATTATTATTAAAGCAAAATTCTTGAAGTTTACCTGCCTAGAGACCAATGAAGAAAAGTTTGGAGAGAAACAAAGTGTGTTCAGAGAATAGCAAACGAGGTTTTAACCCGGAGACCCAGAGAGATTGAGAGAGGGAGAGAGAGATTCCTAGCTAGTGTACAATTAAATTTTTGAAAATGAATACAAAGGTATCCTTTGTTAGGATAACCTGGCTTTGCCGGGTGACAAAATACCTTGGTTGAAAAGCAACCGGCCTTCCATGGCCTATGTTAACATAAAATGGTAACATTTTTGAAGAATTTCAAAGAACAAGACACAAAGTCGTGAACGAGTCACGGCAAGGCAGCGAAACTGATTCATGGATAAAGGTTGTCGATAAGAGACAGATGATACGTCAATTGCATAACATACGTGTCCAATATTCATGAATCTGCCTCATTGAAACCAGGATGAAGAACAGAAGAAACATATGACAAGAGTGAAATAGAAGGCCCGTTATGCCTGGTTAGGTACCGATTCGAACTCCAAGTGAGGGCGAAATATGGACAACAACGGATCTTCCACTTCATGCATGATGAGAACGTGAGGGAGGGAAGGGGAAAATGGATGGAGGGGAGTTGAGTGACGAAACTTGCTAGCGACTGGACTAATTTCCAGTTCAAACTCTATGTGAGTATGAAACGTAATCCACCAGCATGCTTCCTGACTCTTTACATAAGAAAAAAAATAAGATGAGAAGGAATACACATTACCAAAGAGACTAGTCTTTCGCGTGTATTTGACGAAAGATTAGGGGTCACTTAAAACTTCTTGATTGTGAGAAAAGATAGACCCTCGCTCCAATTTCACAATCCTGGGATTTCTTTTATTCGCTTCCCAGACGACGAGTTTGGTGGATTTTGTGCCCATTCGATTAACTCCCACGGCACTATGCCCCATAGCTGACAGTGAAGCTGACAAGCTAGTCCTTTTGAGATAGTAGATATTCCTGGGCTTCTTTCCTTTAGAGAAAGAAGTGGCAAAACAGGAAGTCCACGGGCATTGTCGTTGAACAATTTGCAAAAAGGTTGTGGACTACTTTGTGTAGTGCGCACAAAAAGGGTTGATATTATTTCGTTCGCACGATTCATGGTGAGTATTGTAACCTCTTCACGTTTGGTGCACAAATTATATAAGTACACAATTATAAACAAGGTACAGCTCAATTACAGACAGAAGTCAAAGAGTGTTATAC
Organism: Limnephilus marmoratus; assembly: GCA_917880885.1. NCBI lineage: Eukaryota > Metazoa > Arthropoda > Insecta > Trichoptera > Limnephilidae > Limnephilus > Limnephilus marmoratus. The sequence goes on along the minus strand of OU862921.1, from coordinate 16,016,622 downwards.
AATGCATCTTAAAGAAGATAGCAAGGCCGATATTATGTCGTTCACACGAATCACGGTAAGTATTATTACGTCTTCACGTCTCGTGTACAGATTATACAAGTACATAATTATAAACAAGGCGGTTTTCATGACAAATTAATGACACATGACCAAAAAGGGGCGGTACTCATGTCCAATTAAAGACACACGACCAAAAGGGGTGGTACTCATGTCAAAAGACACACGACCAACTCAATAACGTTTAGTTAAGAGTATAAAGTAATTATAACGAACTTCTCGTATCGTGGCGGATGTTTTAAGGATCTCTCCTATGATGGTGGATGTTTTAAGGATCTCTCCTATCGCGTACAGGTTGTGCATAAGTACAGCAAAATAAATGATGACAACATTCGTTTTAATGTTGTTTATAAAGATTCGTTAGATTTAACTAACCCCGTAGCCCGGGGGCGTACGATAGAATGACATAAAGTGATGGCAGGGTATATTCTGCTTACACCGAGCAATAAAAGAGACAGACCTGGAGGGGTTTTACATACTGTCCGAGTAACCATTTTTTAGAAAAGAAAAAAAAGGTGATTATTGCAAAACGATGATCGAACAAATCAATGCTGCTTTACGTTAAAAATTACAATTATTTGGATTCGAGAATCGGGATGACCGTTTGGTTTTACTAACCTGTCTCGTGTTAAAGCGTGTAATACAAAACATACGTGACGCAACAGTAGAGAAGAAACAAATCAGTGGTTTCATTGTAGCAACCAAAGACCTGGTGATTCGGTTTTACATACTTTAATCGAACGAGCCAACGGATTTGTGTATGACTTATAAAAAGCCAACTTGTAGGTTTTTTATATTAAATACAATTTCCAAAATGGACGTGTCAATATCCTATTTTGGGGAGAAAAAAAAATTGAGCACGGGTGAAAAGGACGCCATCAATTTTTGATTTAAGTAAAAAAATTGAAAAAGACTTATATGTACAAGAAAAAAGGTGAAGTAACCATTTCTGACTTTCGTGCTTGAGACCACTATTGGGTTTTACATACTCAAGGTGAGCTGAAAATCAAGAGGTAAGAAAAAGGTTTTACCCTGGTAGGTAAAATGCGATGAACGTGAGAATGAGGTAAAAAAAATGTACAAGGGCGGCCGAAACTGAGGCCATAGACAAAACAAAACAAAAAACGAAAAAACGAAACACAAAAACAAAAAAACGAAACAAAACGAGTGACATGACATGAACATTGCATAGTGTGGGGTTGAGAAACGACAATTGGGATCATGACTTCCCAAAATATCGTGACTCGAGGTGTCTCTGCTCCGAGGTGATCAGTTTCAGAACAGGTGAGAGAAAAAAAGGAAGAAAAAAAAAATATATATATATATATACAAAGGAACAATGCTGGCAATTTGCCGTGATGGGGACAAGAGAAATTGATACAACCGTGACATTTGGATGTACCTATTATGATTGTACATTTATTTACAAACAATTATAAATAAAGGACTTGCTTTATTTATGGGGGTCTGGTCGTGTAATTGACACCTTACACGCCAGTTATATGCATATTTATTTATTTACAAAATATTGTCAAGAGATCGCTCGAAGGCTGACTCGAGACCTGCCTCACGCTTGAGGACTTAAGCCACAACTCCAAAACTCGGGGTGTACTCTTGTAGGGTATGCACGCTGCGAGGGAGGAAAGGTATTGCGGAAATAATTCTGTGAATTGTAGTTCCTTGTGTGAACGACGCCATTGTTTCGTTCACGATGTATTTCACACATAATAATCGTATGTGCTTCCAAGGGGTTAACAAACGCAAACGGCGCTGTGGTACGAACTTGCGGCCAGTATGCCCAACCGAGAATGTCGCGCGCAAATTTTTGTTGCTAGGCGCGACTTGTGATATCCGGCAGTGGATAATCTCGCCAGGAGAGGCATTATTATCGGCCTCTATCCTCCTGGATGGCACGACCTGTGAGGGGTGTCCCTTTCTTGAGTACATGTTTACGGATTTGACAGCTCTTATAGCTTGCGGACAATGTACTTGATGATGGTTGTGTTGTTGATAGCGCATCGTGCATGATTTTGTCGATGCCTTTGTGGGTTGAAGATGTTCGTGGTTATGTACGAAAACTTTGATAATCACTCTTTGTGATTCCATTTTGGTGCAGGTGATGGACGGCGTGACGGCTTAAATTCTTTCCCTGGTCGATGAGTAGAGAAATAAAAAAACAAGAGGGAACTTTTTTTTTTTTTTTTTAAATTTCCTGAATTTTTCTAAGTACAAAATTTTGAAAAATTTTTGCCAAGGGGGATTCTTACAAGGTTGCTTTTTTGTGTTTAAAATAAGCACTTTTTGAAAATTTGTTAAAATTCTTCAAAGTATTTCAATTCTTCCAAAATTTGGCCAGGGGTCTCCTTCTAGGGTGTATATTCTTGGCTTCACTTAGACACTTTTGAAAAAGTAGCACTTTTGTAGGAGCATCAACACTTTTGAGACGCAAAAACACTAGGCAGAAAAGAAAAAATTGGCCATAGATTTCCCTGTAGGGTCAGCTAGTTTGGTTTTCACAAAGCACTTTTGCAAACTTCACAATTTCACTTCTAAAAGATTTCACTTATTTGGAAAAAAATTGCCAAAGGAGGCCTTTAGAAAAAAAACACTGTTTGATTTCACTGTTCACTATTTAAGAGTTTCACACTTCCTGAGAAAGAAAACAAACACGGGGCACAAACCTATTTTGATGAAAAAGATTTGCCGACCGCTCCCGCTTAGGTATTTTACATTATGAGCATTTCGCTTCACTTGACGCGCGAAAACATAACAACACTTGTGTAAATAAGACACAATGTACCTAGATATTCATGGGAAAGAATAGTAAATCAACATTGTTATTTATAAGAAGTATTCCCGCCTGATAACTGGAAGGTATATTTGGAGGCAAACCGCGTTGTTAATTTTCACGCGCATGTCGTAGTTACGGCTTACGTAATAATAGATCATTCCCGCGCCAAAACTGTCGCGTCGTTGAAATGACGTAATCGACGAACCTTCTAGAATTATTATGCGCGGGAACAAGGTACATACGAATATCGTTTACAATAAGTGATAGTTAGGTATTATTCTGGACTAGTATAGCTGAGAAGACAAAGGAACAAAAAATACATTTAACCTTCGCCGGCCTGTAAAGATTTGAGCTCAGGAGGTTGAGGAAAAGAGAGAAAAAAAAATGCCCCACATTCTAGCGTCAACACGTGGGGAAATGAGGAAAAAAATTGCCTCTAAGACGGAATGCCAGTGTTGGCGCCACAACGCAAAAACGCCCCAAGTTCGGGCAACAGTGTTAGCGGAACGTGGGGGAAAAGATGAGGAGGAAAGAAAAAAAATTGCCCCTAAGTTGGGAACGCCAGTGTTAGCGGCGGAGGTGAGGAAAAAAATTGCCTCACGTTGGGCGTCCAGTGTTAGCGGAACGTGGGGGAAAAGATGAGGAGGAAAGAAAAAAAATTGCCCCTAAGTTGGGAACGCCAGTGTTAGCGGCGGAGGTGAGGAAAAAAATTGCCTCACGTTGGGCGTCCAGTGTTAGCGGACCTAAATGGGGGTCCCTACATTCTGCCGACAGACTTGCTCAGGTTTTAGTCAGCAGAGCGGGAGAGGCCCTCACCACCAGGGTGGTAGGATCTGTGAGGCGTGTGTGGGTCTTTCCTGAAATAAAGCTCAAATTTCTACGGGCTGGGAGAAGGCAGTGAAACCAATGATCAGGGTAAACATTAGTTATATTGGGTAAAACACCTGCGTAAACACAATATCACAATAATGCATACATAGTAATTCAGGGTAGCAACAACAGTTATATCTAAAAAGGAGGAATCTGTCTCTATAATCTCTCTGGAAGGGCTATTTATCTCCGCGGTGAATTTACTGCGAACACACGCAAATAAGGGGGAAAACAGCTTGGGTACTTACAGTGAGCGTTTGGACTCCTGTATCTTCCGTGTCGGGAAAGAGTTCGGCCATTCTTGGTGTCGCAGTGTAACACTTAGCAAAACACGTTCCATTGTTTTCCGCGTGGAAACTTCTAGAATGAGCGCGAAACGGTCCCTACGCCATGCGTGCTTACTAGACCAGGAGCTACGGGTAAGTAACGGTTGGTGGCTCGCTGCCGACGCGACGGTGGCTTGTTTGGGTTCCGCCGCCGGTAGCGCGCCGGGAAGCTAGCGGAGAGGGGGCGAAACTGTAGTTTGCGCAGTGGCGTGCTCTACAACTTGGGAGGAGGGGGCCGAGTAATTTGCAGGGGCGTATTTGTGTATCGTAACAATGGGTAAGCTCTGTATTTTTCCGGAGGCCTCCGAGACGTACTTCCTTTTAAAAGTTTACTTTTAAACTTACTTTTTTAGTTCTTAGAGCAGGTTCCGGGAGCCACTCCCGACTCGCGAAAGGCTCGGACCAAGACGCACGGGTTCGCACCTCGGAGCCCGAGCCCGCAAAAGAACTCGAACGCGCAACCTGCTCCCGACTCGGGAATGGCTCCAACCGAGACCTACCTAGCGGTACCTCGGAGACGGAGCCCGCAAAAGAACTCGAACGCGCGACCTACTCCCGCTTGAGCGTGGCTCAGACCGAGACTTGACGATTGCCGCGCCGCCACACCTGAATCGCGAGTGGCTCGGACCGCCGAGTTTCGGGTACAAGTACTAGATCGGATTCTTTGGATTTGGGGAGGGAGTAGAAGTATGAACCGCTTCGCGGGTGGTACCCGAGTTTATGAGCCCACTCCAACTGAACCAATACATCGCTACACAGGCCTATCATATGTTTCTATGATATATTTAACGTCAAGAATATTTGTTTTTACTGGATGAAAATGAAATGAAAATCACCTCAAATATGGAGAAATCTTCTACACAGACTACACAGATCTACTGCTAAAACGTAACGTCGCTTTCATTGCAAAATACCTCCGATTAGACGCGTATTTTCGGGGAAAACGCGAATTTCGCCAAAAATAAAGCGAATTTCTAAAAAAAACAATCCCAAAATTCAACAATGAATGATTAAGCAAACCAAAATTTCATCATTTTCAGTAAGCTGGAAACTGAAAGAAAAACGCGACGTCTAGTTTTTCTTTATTCCTATTGATAAATAGCTCCAGTCTCGTTTCCAACGTAATCAGGCCATTCAAATCGCTCCCTCGGCATATCCGAATGTATCCATTTTTACACCTCCTTTTTTTCCTTGACTCCAGAAAATAATTTCGTTTCAACTCTTCGCAAAAAATAGGTTTGATACCAAAGCGCAGCGTGTGCCTTATTTTGTTTTTGCGCTGAGAAATAAGGTCGATAAATAACGGGCTGTATAATAAATTAACTTGATAGCTTCAAAGAAATAAGGGTTGATAGATAACCAAGCATGGAATGGTATTTGCTGCCCATTTGACTAACTATTTCCCACTGACCCATTTAACAAACAAAGACCGTGTTATTTGTGTGCCATAATTTTATATACTAGTCCATCAGAAATTTCACGTATTTTTCAGATGGTCTAAATATTTCCGCTTTACAGTAAAATGCAAATAAATGGAAAATTTCTAAAAATATCCGAAAACTAAAAACTTTTTTTGAAAGGTGATGAATAGGCCACTTGCATGGATTTCAAAACGACTTGGAAAAAATCGTGTGGATAGATCTTTTTACTAAGATTACGAAAATGTTAGTAAAATTTTTTAGAAATGTACTTTTTTTTTTAAATAAATAAATCCATTATTTGGGCTCGTGACGTCACTACATGAAAATGTCCCGTCTCCGAAAAATTTTGTAAAATTCCACACTGATTTATTTTTTTTTATATGGCAACACTTTGATTTCAGGCGAATTTTTGAATTTGACATTTAACGTTCACTAGATTCATCGTTTGTTCTCTGCGAATTTATCATTTGGTTTGACTTTTTGACAGATGTTACGAAGAGAACCCCGTACAATTTATGCTGTCAGTACGTGTTTTAGAGGTATAATGTAATGATGCTGATTTTAACAAAATCAAATTTTATAATATTCTTCTTATTATTATAATTTAATGTAAGTACAAGTATATTACATTGGATTTGGTCATATACATAGACGTTAAACATTATAATGATTTATGATTAATAAGATGGATCAAGAACAAAAATATTTATGAGACGTAATATTTTTGGTATGCCTTGTTATTCTCCTGTGCCATTCGTGTGGAAAACGTTCTTTTTTAAATGATTTTCGGCTATGTAATTATCGTTTTTTCGTACCCATAAAATTATGTCCCGTCTTTCCGGTTTATAAAAAATGGTCTTATTTTTCGGATTGAAATTTTCAAAAAATCGTCAGGGTTTCAAAAAAACAATAAAAAATACAGAAAGTCTTTATTTGCCTAAACAGGAAAAAAATATGATGCAAGTGGCCTATTCGGAATAAACATATTATTTTGTAAATATAAAAATTTTGCATGCAAACATTAAATAGTTTTAGAAATGGCTCACCTTCCATTTTTTCTAACTAAAATTAATGATAACGGAATACAATAAAAACACTGACATATTGTATTAGATTAAAAATATATTGCCTCATTTTGGGAGGCGTGAATGGGTACCGCCGCCCCGGAAACCTTTATTGGATAACCAACACCTCTGCCATAGGTCACCCCAAGTGATTCGCTACGTTTGGTGATATAGCAGGGGTTCCCGGGTTCATGGGGTGAGGTTTTTCTAGGTCTTAGAGGCGGATGACCAGGACACACTGAACCCCAGATTCCTACCCACCCCTTAAACCCTTTTCTTTCCCAGAACTCTCCTCTCCTTCCTTTCCTTAAAAAAACCCTCCACCCAGCATCCCCAAAGATGACATAGGCCCTGAGGGAAATTATTTTCCTCAGGGCCTCTTGTGTGGAGCTCATGTAAAAAAAAAAAATTGCAAAAATTACGGTTACCTCGCTTTTTTGTCTTTGCACATGAAAATAATTACTGAAAAATTCCCCAAAAGTTTAAAAAAAAAATTCAAATTGCGATTTATGTTTCATAAAGGTGTACATTTTATTTAGTGGTTATTTTTTAGATTCGAATATAAATCGTGAGGTTTTGCCTTTCTTTTCACAGTTTATAATAAATTTTTCGTTATGATAGGGAGTTTAGATGAGACCTAAGTGAGTTGGGACAAATAGGTCGCCTATGACGGGCTAGCGCAAACCCATGAAAAATCACAGGATATTATAATTGTAGGATTTGTGAAACCGGAAGCATTTATTAAAAAATATATATACCTCGAAATCATTGCCTTTCAAAAAATGAAAATGAAAAACTACGACATTTTTTGAATAGAGGCATTATTAAAATACAAGACACGTTATTAAATCTAAACGAACAAAAATGTGGAAGTGCTTTTGAAAAGGGTAACCATTCAAAGAATATACTGGTATATCATAGTTCTCAACCTTATTTTGCCCACCGCCCACTTTCAAAATATTTTTTTTTTAAGAGCCCCCATTTTTTTTTACTTATCATCTGCCGAGAATCTGAAACAGCTATTGCCACGATGATATTTACCATAACTTGTTATTGGGGGGAGGGGGGGAGGGGGGGACTCAACTGTCACGAAATCAATAATTGGGTTAAAAACACTTTAAATTATTTGTTATACCTTTCTGTGTAGTAAGTTAAAAAAGCAATTCTTTTATATTTTAAGTACCGGGTTGCTACGTCCTTCCTTCTTGTATTCATGACAGTGTCAATAAAAATAATACACGTAAGGTTATTAGTACGTGATTAGCATGTTTTTTTGTCTTTTTTAGACCATATTCTTTTACCTGCCCACGCCCTCACTGTGCCATCTCAATGCCCCCTAATTTTCTCTGTATCTTCTACTGCCCCCCTGAAAGTGCATTTGTCAAGCATTTGAACAATGAAATATGCATTTCGAAGAAAGAATTATTAATCCATAAAATATGATTGGTGCTGTATCGCTTGTCTGAAGTGATACTTGGTACCCATTTTGAATTAAATGTTCATTGAACTTGAATAATTTTACGCACTATTAGAAATATTTCACATTACTTACCAACTTACACATACACCGACTTCCAAAATTGTTATACTTAATAATACGCTTCCATCAACTTACGTTATGCATTACATCAGACTCGCCATTGTCTCTATGATCAAACATATATTAAAAAAGGAAAAAAGTCGATTCAAAATAAGTTACATGTCTTATTATTATATTATGATAATTCGATTTTTTTCCTTCCTTTACTTAAATATGCATGTTAAGATCGTTTCGCAATTGTAAATATCTATATTTTTAATCTATTCTCCTTCCCTTCTTCACATCCCTTTAGTAACAGCCACCTCTGGTCTGGAGCCCAAAAATACCTGAAAAAAACCTGACTCTGTGCAGAAACTGGTCCGTTTGATATATTCTCATATCTTAACAAACGGGTTGCATTCTTTGAAGCCAAGGCTTCGAGTGGGGATGCTACCCTTCTTCTACCGACATTTCAATGAAAGATGCTTCGAAGAACGAGCGTCATTATTCCCCTCGACATCGGCGCTTTTTTTTTTTTACATGTGCTCCACACAGGAGGCCCTGAGGAAAATAATTTCCCTCAGGGCCTATGTCATCTTTGGGGATGCTGTGTGGAGGGTTTTTTGGGGGAAAGGAAGGAGAGGAGAGTTCTGGGAAGGAAAAAGGTTTAAGGGGTGGGTAGAAATCTGGGGTTCAGTGTGTCCTAGTCATCTGCCTCCAATACCTAGACAAACCTCACCCCATGAACCCGGGCACCCCTGCTAAATCACCAAACGTAGCGAACCACTTGGGGTGACCTATGGAAGAGGTGTTGGTTATCCAATAAAGGTTCCCGGGGCGGCGGTACCCAATCCCGCCTCCCAAATTGATGTATACGGTTAACTTTGTTTCATAAGAACGGGTGGCTTCTTTTTTTTACATTAGCTCCACACAGGAGGCACCGAGGGAAACAATTTCCCTAGGGGCCTATGTCATCTTTGAGGATGTTGTGTGGAGGGTTTTTAAGGAAAAGGAAGGAGAAAAAGATATAGGAGGGAAAAGGGTATGAGGGATGGGTAGGAATCTGGGGGTCAATTTGAATCGATTCCTCAAGGCAAAGGGTCGGGCGAATCCGGCTGGAGAGGTCAAAAGGCCTCCCTCAATCAGTCTCCGCCGATCCAGCCCGCCACACAGTGGTTGGTCAAACGCATCCGCCACCAAGACCTAGACCAAACTCATCCCACGAACCCGGGCACCCCTTCTAAGTCACCAAACGTAGCGAACCACTTGGGGTGACCTGTGGCAGGGGTGTTGGTTGTCCAATAAATGGTTCCGGGGGCGGCAGTACCCATACCTGCCTCCCATATTGAAAATTTGAACCGTTCTTGAGTTCAAAAGCTCGGCTTTGGAACGATTTGCCGGCCGCTGTGTTTCCTCCTTCCTACAACTGGGTCTCTTCAAGTCCAATTTTCACTCCTTCTTCTCCTCAAAAAGACCCTCCACACAGCATCTCATAAGACATAGGCCCTGAGGGAAATTATTTTACTTATTTGAACCTCCTATGTGGAGTTAATGTAAAAAAAATCCTTACTGGGAGTCTCAACTAACAAATTGTAAGAAACATTTTTACCTACGCGTCGCTATCGTCTCCATTTCAAAGCCACTGTCCTCGGTCCTGTACCGAACGAGTAAAACATGAAGAGTAATTTGGGTTATTTATTGCGGTTATCGGTGGGGATGAGAACGGGAAGGGGAAACCGGTGGAGAGATGGTCTCTCTCACAAGTGCCTGATTGCTACATATTTAAATTATATGCAATGTGCCAGATTTTTAAATGGCAGAAAATGGTTTAAAAATCATAACTTCGTTTTTGTTCAAGTAGTGATATTTAAAATATGATTTTTTTTGTACTTGAACTATGAGCATAATTAATTTATAATTTTGTAATCATTGTTTCAAGGTTAGATGCGTTCAAAATAATAGCCTCAAATATCATATTGATTCAATTTTAAAATTATGGATGTTCCGTTTCAAAATGTATTTTTGTTAAGAGGGTATTACCAGAGAAAACCAGAAATATGTGATTTTTAAATCAGATTTTAGACGTATTGACTCTTTTCCACAAAAAATTATAAATGGATTTCGAAAGATTGTTCTTTTATTTAGCATTCGCATGTTTTAAATTTTGAGAAAAAATGTTTATTTTTAGTATAATAAGGTTATAACGTAGGTCGTTGGCAGATTTGTTAAATTTTCAAAAAAGATTTTGTATTGAAACCATTTTAAATCATATAATCATGAAGTAAAATAAATCAAACATTATCTGGGTTTCGCATGTTTTAGAATTTTAATTGTAGTTTAAATAAAAGCATTAAAAAATATATACGTATATGTGATCTTGAAGAAAATTGGTCCGTTTATGTATTTATTTGCGCACTTACAAACTAATATATAATATATTTTTTTGCATTCTTATTTAAGTAACTTAGAAATTATTGAAAAATGATAAATACTTATAATCAAAAAATAACTACAAAAAGTACATTATTTTAATAATTTTATCATCACGCCTTTCAGCATTTTTGGATGTAGGTATAAATTAAAGCAAAATTTGGAATGAAATAAAATCGATATTGTGTTATAATTTTAAAAAGCTGGTACGGAGAATAATTAATATTTCTCATTGTAACCGCCCTGCACGATCGTAAGAACAACTTGATTGATTGATTTTAAGTACAAGCTTCTCAAAGATAATTTTATCAACTTTCTAAAATCTATTTCTTTTTACGATGAAAAAATATGCATATGGCACATTTAAATTTAAATTTCAATTTGACAGGCGGGTATGAGTACAGCCGCCCCGGGAACCATGAACCAAGTGGACTTAGCAGGGGTGCATTGGTTCATAAGGTTAGGATTATCCAAATCTTGCAGCTACGTGGCAGGCCGAATCGGGAGAAACGTTTGAGAGAGTCCCTTTGTCTTCTTCAGGCGTACTCTCTAGGGAACATCGCCTTGCACCGCAGTTGGAGGAAAAAATTCAAACATCCGTCATTCCCAGACACATTGACCCCCAGATTCCTACCCACCCCCCATACCTTTTTCCTTCCCAGAACTTCCTCTTCTTCTTATTACCAAAGAGTGGCCTAAACTCTGAAAGGAATTATTTTCGTCGGGGCCTCTTGTGTGGAGCTAATGTAAAAAAAAATAAACCACGGTGGCATTCCGACATTCCGTGAAATTTCAACTTGTCATTGGGACTTGCAGGTAAAAAAAAAATTATAATGAAAGGATAAAATTGTATTCATTGAATCTGCGACCTTATAGGTTAGGTTAGGTTAGGTTAACTTACTTTTCTCATTGTACAACACGCCAATGTCCATTACTTTGATAAAAAGTTTCGAGGGCAGGCGTGGTCTAGAGGTAAGGCTTTTGACTGGCAATCCGAAGGTTGCGGGGTCGTATCCCGGCATGGGCAAATAAATTTGTATTATTTCACAATTAATTCATTTAAAAATAATTATTAATTTAATAATAATTCATTTAATTATATACTTCGAGGGGAGAAGTATCACTTGCTCCATTTAATATTGAAAGGCAAGATAGAGGGTCGCAGAGGGCCTGGAAGGAGACAAATGTCTTGGCTGCGAAAGATACGAGAGTGGACCGGCATTAGAAGTGTGGAGAAGCTATTCCGGGCAGCGCAAGACAGAGAGACATTTCAAGACCGCCAACGTCGTCGGCGGGACCTAATACGGCACACAAAGAAGAAGAAAAATAATATATGGTATATTTGCGGCACGTTCCAGAGTGGAAGATACTCTCAGTGTCGTCTTGGTGTAAGACCGCCATTCGGAATTGAAACCTTGCTTGAAATGACTTTAGACCAGATCTAAATAGCCAGGTACTTCCCCACCTTCCTATTCCCCATCTCCTTCCCCTCCCCACTACCTTCAGTCTCACAACATACCCCAATTGGGGATGCCGTAGTCTCACTGGCTCCAGACGGGAGCAGCTGAGACTCTTGTGAGATATTCATATAAAAATAAAACCAAAAACCAAAAACATATACCAAAATCAAATTGTTTTCGCCTTTCCATGTGAAGACAAAGTGTAATTAACTCAGAAAGCCCTCCTGGTCAGCGGCACCAATCGTAATAATTAATTCCCGAAACTTTTGACTGAAAGGATAAAATTGCATTCATTGAAACTGCGACCTTACAGGTTAGGTTATGTTAGGTTAACTTAGTGTTCTCATAATATAACAGGCCAACGTGCATTATTTTGATAAAACTTTTCAACCAAAAACATACGCCAAAATCAAATCGGTTTCGCCTTTCCATTTGAAGACAAAGTATAATTAACTCAGAAAGCCCTCCTGGTCAGCGGCACCAATCGTAATAATTAATTCCCGAAACTTTTGCAGAAAATTCATCAAATTTATATTTTCTGATATTGTATTGCTTCAGTTTTAGATTAAATTCGGTTTGCATAATTAATTAAACGAAAATAAGTTTTGTCGGGCTTGTCCTTTTCGGAATAAATATATTTATGAACCGAGTTTCTCTTTTCTCTCATCCCAAAGGACCAGTGTAATTTGAGACGATAGGGCGTTATTTACTTTTCATATTTTGGTCATTAACGTTAACGGTTAGATCGTTAAGGGCGTTTTAGTTTTGATGAGAGAAAGTTTATGTTGCTATAAAAAATCATTAAATCCCGTTTAATCACAGGATACCATATTTGTCCCAGCTCACATAGGTCTCCCTTACTATCATAGTGAAAAATGTTATCTAAACAGCATTTGAAACAGAAAAAAACACGCTTTACATTTAAATATAAAAAATAACCATAAAATACTTAAAATGTACACCTTCATGAAACCAAATTTTTCGATCACAATAGATAACTCCAGTACATTTTTTTTATGAATAATGACGTTCTAACTTGAATAACTGCATTTTTAATGTTTTTTTAGAGTTAATTTTAATAGTTAAAATAATTGTCAAAGTTTTAATTTTTCAAGATCCCCCGAAAACCACCGTATGTATGGTGAATTGTGTGACGTCATCACTCTAGAAAAATTAGTATAGGATCGGGCAATCAGCTGATCAACTGCCGCCATTTTGAATTCCGTTGTTATTCTTCCTAGTAGTAGCATTACTATTTTTTTTGTGCAGTAGTTTTTGAATATTTTCAATAATAGAGATAAACTAATAAGAGATACCTTTATTTTTGAAACATTATTTAGGCCTAAATAATGTTTCAATAAACACAACAACTAAATCTCTATAAACAGTATTTAAATAAACGAATAAATTAATACGATGGCTTGTGTCATATCATACATTCCCATACAATGACCTTACGGTGACGTCACGACACGTCGAACAGTGACATCATCACTAAAATTTGTTTTTACGACCCGATTAAAAATGGACTTTTTAATATTTTTTAAAAACTCTGCGTTTAATATTATTATCTAATTATAAATTATATATTCAGAATCAGCGTTTATTGGGCCATATGAACATATTTTTTTAAAACCATAATATTTTTCACTGGAGTTCATTATTTCAAAAAAAAATTATTAAACTTTGTGAATTTTGTAGGAATTATTTTTACATAAAACTACAAAAAAGTGAGGTGATAATAACGTTTATAAGTCACTCGTCTAACAAAACACGTATGTGTTTTTATATATTTTTTTTCATTATCCGTTAATTTACTTAGAAAAAAGTAAGATTAGCCATTATTAAAACTTATATTTAAAACTATATTTAAAAAGTTATATGGTTATTACCAAAGATATTGAAATATAAAAGATGTGCTATCTGCAGTTTTTACTAGGTGGGACTGCGCTTCCGGGTGTCGCCAATATTGTTTACCAATAATTAACAAATAAACTAAATGAACGAATAATTAACGAATAAACCATACGAACGTCAAACTAAATGAACGAATTCTTTCCGTATTCAAACTATATTTTTAACCAATACTAATGCACACCTTCAAACATATATCTCTTTTGTATTTGAATATCTTTGGTTATTACTGATAACAAAATTTGAGAGCTTATTTCATCACCTATAAAAAACAGTTTTTAGTTTTCGAATAGGTTTTATTGCAAAACGCTAATAATTTTACATTCTAAAAAAATACTCTTTTTGAAGGTGATTCTTCAATCATCGATTCATTCCTTTGAACGCAAGAAAACAATTCGTTTGGAATGAATCGATTAGTTTTAATTGTGGCACGGTTCATATTGAAAGGAAAAATGGCGTCTCCCTCCAGATATAACAAAGTCTTTACAATATAAGAAAAACTTTTCATATCGTGAATCGACAAGTAGTAAGTTAGGTACGCCTCATATTTTATACATTTGTCTGGTAACGTTATATTATCGTGAAAACAAGCTTATCGGTCCGAGTGGTTACCAGAAGTTAAATAGGTTGAGGTCCCCCGTGTCGGTGCCATTAATATCTTCGACTTCAAATCTAGAGACATCCCGGTACGACCAAAGAATTTTCAATCAAATAATGTGTGTTATTTCATTTCTAATTTTCCCGTGTGGAAAGATCACCATACAGGCTTGAATCGTTGCTTAAAACGTTTTAGCCGTGTTTGGTGATTAGATTTGCATTGCATTTTGAGAGGCGGATATGGGCGGATATAACCAACACCTCTGACATAGCCCAAGTGGTTCGCTACGTTTGGTGACTTAGAAGAGGTGCTCGGTTTATGGGGTGAGGTTTGTCAAGGTCTTGTATTTTTACTTTTTTTATTAGGTTTGTCAACAGTGATTCACATCAAGGCTTTTACAGATACAATTACACTGAATATGGTTGATGCTATCACTAATTAAAGACAAACATCACAATTATAACATAATACTTACATATACGTTACATTCATTCACACACATACCATACATTACAAAACAATAATAAGTTAAGTCTTGGCGGCCAATGTGTCTGCCCACCTGCTGCGTGGCGGGCCGGATCGAAAAAGACTGGTTGAGGAGGTCTTTTGACCTCTCCAGCCAGAATCCCTCAATCGTCTCGCACCGTGCGGGAAGGGACGGATTCATACATATGTCACTCCTGGACACACCAACCTCCCAGATTCCTTCCCACCCCTCATACCTATTTCCTTCCCAGAACTTTCTCTACTTCATTTCCTTAAAAAAATCCTCCACAAAGCATCCCTTAAGATGACATAGGCACTGAGGGAAATTATTTTCCTGGAACTTTTTCTTTGTGAAAACAAAGAGTATGCTGTAGACCACACGACTGAAGTAAAACTTCACTATCTCATATCTCCCACTCAACTTCCGTTCGCCTCGCTCGACCGTTCGCCTCGCCCGATCACCTTTTTCATTACGCTCTCGTCACGCATTACTTAAGCTTACTCCCTAAGTTAAGCGCGCGAAAAGAAATTTTACTTTAAAAAAACGAGGGTGTGCTTTAGACCACACAACTGAAATGACACTTCTGCTCCATCTATAATCTATATGATAGGAAGAGAGAAAGAAAATGTGCGCGCGCACTGCTCTCTCTTACTCCTACAGTGTGATACAGACAATAAGCCTGCAATGTGTAACGTAACTGTCTAGGGCTGTGAGAGAAAGAGAGAAAGAAAATGTGTGCTCGCACCTCTCTCTCTTGCCCCTATAGTAATATACGAAGCGTTCGCTTCGCTTATCGTAACGCTTTCGTCACGCATTCACCAGCTTACTCCCCAAGTCAAGGGTGCATAAAGAAGTTTTACTTGAAAAACCTTCCTCTCTTTCGACTCCTAGCTCCCCACTTCAATCGACCTTGCAGCAAATCGTCGATTAAGAGTGACAAGTTAGTGAATAAGTCCGTGACACTTACAAATATAATTTATTAAAAAGTTCTCGTTTATACGAATGATTATTTATTATAATTCAATTAGGAAGATGTACAATGTTAGCGCTAGTAAGGTAATTCGCGGAATGCCGGCAGCCGCCGTGCACTGCCAGCGCCTCTGGCCTGCCCCTCCACTACCACCTTCGGGCAGGATCGGAAACCTTCGGCCACGTTCGGCACCCGGTCCCCTCCCCACGCGGCCACAGTGTACCACGGACACTACAATAACTAACATTTTTGAGTTTTTAATAATTAAGTTTTATACTATGTCCTTTATCAACGTTCATAAATATTGTACTTTTATTATTCCAACTCTAGGCAGGGCCCGTCTAAAACATTTGATTGACTTGATCTTACCATTTCCTCCTCTCCCGAACTTCCTAATTATAATAACATGTTTAATCTCATCTCTTTGCTCATCCCTCTTTCTCCTGTCTCCAGCCTGTCTTTTGATATGATATATAGGTACTGTCCTCACAAAGAAACAAAGTCTTCACAATATCAGAAAAACTTTTATTTCAAAAGACTTTTCCTTTGACAAGAAATAAAAGCATCAGGTTAATATTCCCGAAAAGTTTCGTTTTTTAAATTCTCCTGCTTTATTTGGTGCTAGAATAAGAAACTCATTTTAATTTACGAGAAAGCCGAGGAGCGTCAACGAATTTTACTGCCGAATAATTGAAAATAAACTGCCTGGGGAATTTAATGAAAACTGAGATCGGTGGGGCTTCATCGTTCTTTCTAGGAAGGAAACTCTATTAGAATATCACCTTTTTAACAACCTTTTAAAGGCTAACTACACCTACACAAGAATGGTAATTTTAAATAGCTGAGAATAACATGAGAATGTCAATTCATAGTAAAATTTAACAATCAAACAATATTAATAGGTTTGCGTCTGCATGGTTGAATTTAAGAATCCGGCTTCCAACACATGTCTGCCGCCGCGCCTTACCCGTCGCACCATATAAACATCCGCTTACGCGGATTTCCAGACAAAGCCACCATTGTAGTTTGATTTCAAATTCAAGAATTCGTCACAAGATGACGCAACTTTCGTCGGCAAGACGCAAAGGGACGTTCCCTTCCTAGGTATAAGTTCTACGAATTTGTGAACCTGAAGTATCTCCCGGATTTTGAAAGATTGACGGTAATATATAATGACGTCATCGCCCGTCCCGGTTACTTTTTCGCGGCGACTTGCCATCACTGGTTGACAGTGGATACGAGGAACGGGCTAATTTTGGAACCAGTTCCTGACGACCTACCGTAGTCCAGTGGCTAAGACTCTTGACTCACATTCCGGAGGTCGCGGCCGTCGCGGGTTCGAACCCGGCATGCGCAAATAAATTTTATTTGATTAATTTGTGTTATTTCACAATTAATTCATTTAAAATAATATATAGTATATTTGCGGCATGTTCCAGAGTGGAAGATAAGATACTATTAGTATCGCCCTGGTGTAAGACCACCATTCAGAATTGAAACGTTGCTTGAAAATGGCTTTAGCCGTGTTTAGTGACCAGATCTGAATAGCCAGGTACTTCCCAAATTTCCTCTTCCCCACCTCCTTCCCCTTCCCACTACCTTCAGCCTCACAACATACCCCAATTGGGGTTGCCATAGTCTCACTGGCTCCAGACGGGAGCAGTTGAGATTCTTGTGCGGTATTCACTGTAAAAAAAAAAAAAAAAGTTCCTACTGGATGTACAAAATGATCACCAACACTTAATTTGTAATTGTTGTTTCTCCCTTACTACTATAATAGTGAGAAATATGAAATAAACGGTCTTAGGTGGGGGCAACACCACACTTTATATTCAAATATAAAAGTTAACAAGAAAAGAAGTTGAATGTAGACCTTTATAAAACCACAGTTTTGGATAGCAATTTGAAAAAAAATTATAAAACTTTGAAAATTTTTTATTGATTTCTTTTACATGAAATGACAAAAAAGTGAAGTTATGAAAACGTTTTTAATTCATTTGTCTGATAAAATGCGTGTGTGTTTTTAATTTTTTCGTCGTCAGAAATTTTTGTCAGAAAAAAGTAAAGTGAGCAATTTTTTAAAACTTTTTTATGTTTGCACGCAAAATTTTAATATTTCAAAAAATATATGTTTATTTCAATTTATAAAATTTGAAAGCGTATTTTATCACCTTTCTAAAACATTTTTTAGTTTTCGGATACGTTTAGAAATATTAAATTTACTTGTATTTTATTGTAAAGCGGAAATATTTTGACCCTCTGATAAAATTTAAAACAATTTTAAACTTTTATCCACCTTTTTACCGCATTTTAAACATCATTAGAAATTCCTTATAAAATGACTTAACAACTGTGATAAAAAACCAACAGAAAACTCATAATAAAATCAGAATTTAACAACCTTCCTATAAATAAACGCATTACAAATGTAAAAAAACACTATGAATGTAACCCATCAGTGATAATTAATTTTTAATCCAGGTAAGTATTTATTTAAATTCAATATACATAAATAGAAAGTATATATATCCTTACATTTAGAAACTATGACATGTAATATTAGTTATATCAAATAACAGTTTAGAAATTGCTCACATTTATTCAATACTATCTTTAGGGCCGAGCGTTGTCCAGGCTTTAGACCAGGGGTGGGGAACCTGCGGCCCGCGAGGCCTTTTGGTGCGGCCCGCTTCCCCACCCCTGCTTTAGACCATAAATCAGGGATGGCGAACCAATGGCACGCAACACAATATTTTGGGCAAGTCACTAATCAGTGATCACAAAATTTATTATACACTACAAAAAAAAATCAAGTGTGTAGTTACTATTTATTTATTTATTGCTTCTTCACAATTTAAATACATTTTTTTAACATGTAATTATTAACCCCACTAGGGTTCGCCTGTATCGGGGTTAATAATTTCACAATTTAATAAAAATAACACATGCAAATATCGGTCATTGCCAAACAAAAGCAAAATAATAAAATTTAAAAATAAAATGATAAACGGAGAAAATTATAAGTGTTAAAAATATACGAATTAACAACAAAGTGTTGAGAGAGCAAACAAAATGTTATCATTCATTATATCATTAGTTCATAACATTTTCAACAATAGATAAAATTAAAAAATATGTATCCTTAAGGCTTTTTTTTTAAATATGTGTAAAAAATAACTTAATGAAAAAACAAAGATTTATAAGCGATTACATTAAAGCGAATCTTTCTTATACAATATTAAAGTGACTATCAAATAATTATGAAATAAATATGAAGGAAACCGTTTTAATCACAACATTATTGTTTTCATTCCATTTAAGTGCCCGTTTTCATTAAAATATGATTGTATTGTATAGTGTAAGTGACACTTTAGAAATGCCATCCGTGTGATTTTTAGTTTTGACAAAGTTATGGGATACGATAGCCCCTATATATTTATTTATTTATTGTTTATTTACCTTTTTAATTTAGTTGTTATTGTTTAAATTGAAATTTTGAAACTCATTTTGACTTGAGATTAACAATTTTATAATGTACACAAAATAATATAGGTGTTGAAAGACAATATTGTTACAATAATATTTCTCACAGAATAATAATAGGCCTCTACTGTATACTTCACACTTTTTACATTACACGTACAATGCAAAATGTTTAAATTTTTTGTTGTAAAGATAAATAAAATAAAGAGTTTTTAATTGATGGTAAGTATTGATTATTATTATTTTCCCAATAATCACAAAGTCTAAATTATTTGATGACATGTCTGTGATCTCATTAAATATTTCTTTAGAAAAATGGCACGTTGATAGGTAAAGGTTCGCCATCCCTGCCGTAGATCATGTCTCTAATTTTAGATCTGAATATATTTATCTCATTCAGATCTAAAAGGAGTGTAACTAAACTCAACATTAATGATTCTTCCTTTCTACCTACGGTTAAATTCAAATTTATGTTAAAATAAATTAATGAACGAAAGCAAATGACTTTGTAAAACACCAAAATCAAATTTTTGTCATTAAGTAGGTACCTTAACAACAGTTTTCTTCGGTTGTAATTTTTTTTTAAGAACAAAAAAATGTTTTTTTAAAATGATTAAATTGTTAAATAAAATGTGTGGCGTTCTATATAATCAGTGTCATTGCGCTTTAAAATAATATTTGACACTTAAATTGGTGTTGCCAGCATACAAATTTTGTAGTTCCATTTTTAATATTTTCTACTCACTTACGAAGTATACTTAAATATGAAATTTTAGGCACCAATTTTTTTTTTATTTCAACTACGGAATTACACGATTTTTCCAAAGAAGAGTTTGTAAGTAGATAGGTATCTACCTACTTTATTATAAACCAAATCTTTTTTATGTGAATACCGCACAAAAGTCCCGACTGTTCTCGTCCAGAGCCAGTGAGACTATGGCATTCCCAATTGGAGTATGTTGTACCTGGCTATTCAGATCTATTCACTAAACACGGCGAAAGCCTTTTCAAGCGAGGTTTCAAAACTAAATGGTGATCTTACACTAGGGCGATACTGACAGCATCATCCACTCTGAAACCTGCCCCAAATATGCTATATATTGTTTTTAAACAATTAATTGTGAAATAACACAAATTAATCAAATAAAATTTATTTGTGCACGCCGAGATTCGAACCTGCGACCGGGAGCCGAGTCTAGAGCCTTAGCCGTCGACCACGGAAGCTGTTATATCTTGTTATATGTTATGCATCTTATATCATGAAACATTTTTTTTTTAATTTCAAATAACTTATTATACAATTGTCCAAAGAAAGGTCACTACCTTTTACGTTGAGCCCTTGAGATGATTTTTCACAAAAACGGCGCCATAAAAATCATCCAAATATTTTTATTGTTATTATTACCGACTGTACCTACATCAATGACTTCTTTTTTCGAACTTTTTTTATACTCATGATACCAAAATGTTGAAAAAATGCGAATATGAAAATGAAGATTTCACATTATATGAAAACAGAATCTTTACAGAACCGTTAAAACAACCACCATCTTAATACGGTACCGGGACGTACAAACAAATTTACAGAGAGTCAAAATGCAAAAATGTAGATTTTGCCACGCTTAGTAAAGTTGTTTTACACACACTTCTATTATCTCTTCAGTAATGTTTTAAAACAATTGTTTAATTAGCGGAGTTTTCATCTAATTTATGATAAGTAAATAATGTTTTGAATTTGTGAATGTTTTTTTACTCCTTCGAGAGGGAGAATATAAAAATGCACTATGCACTCTATTCAGTGTTCCACGTGCAGCGATTATACGGAATACGCTGTGTTACTATGCTAACATGACCCATAATTGTATGGGTTCTTCGAATAACGTTGCAACCGACGATTTATAAAAATAAATAAAAATTCTTACGCGGAATTCACCGGTGCTCGCAATATTAATATTTAGCAGTGTATTTATGAACTAGTTCTGTTGGGTAATTATTATTACACGTAACTGCTGTTTGCCTTCCGAAGGTACTATCATAACGAAACCACTTTCGCTTTAAATCTATTTATAGATGGATATAAAATATATCGGCTGAACTCAAGACCAATAGGGCGAAGGAGCCTGGGAAGGCCAAGACTAAGATGGAGCGACAACGTCCTCAAAGACATATCTATCTTGGAGCTTCCAAACTGGAGAGAGCTGGCACAAAACCGAGATGAGTGGAGGAAGACTCTTGAGAAGGCCAAGACCCACCAGGGGTTGTAGAGCCAATAGTGATGATGATGATAAAATATATCGTCTATAAGATTTTTTTATTGTTTTATTTCTTGCTAGGACAATGCTCGTGAGTTACAAAAGTCGTTTTAGGACGGGAGAAACTTATAATTTGAAGATGGGAGGTAATAGGTACCTACTATTTTACAAAGTTATTTTGAAACTAAAAATATGAGTTTAACATACAGTTTAGCAATAAAATAAATGACAGGTTAACAAGAGAAAACAAGTAAAGAAAAAACATGATGATATACAAATATCTATCTATCTTCTATCTTCTATCTTCTATCTTCTATCTTCTATCTTCTTCTTCTATCTTCTATATATTTCTATATATATTAATAAAAATGAATCGCCGAAATCTATGTACGCGCATAACTTCCGAACGACTGCACCAAATTGAATAATTCTTTTTTTGTTGTGTTCCTTATAGTCAGGACAAGGTTTGTATAAAACTACTGGTGAGCTCGGCATTACGAAATTTGTATAAAAAATTGCAATAAGTGGCACGCGAGCTGTTTGAAAACTGAATGTACCGGGACTGAATGAATGGAATGGGGGAGGGTGGAACTCGGGAGGAGGAGGGTTCGCGGGATGGGGGAAGCAGGCGAGGGGAGTAAGGTGTGGGAACGCGAGAGGGGGAAGAGGACGCGGGAGAGGAAATGGAGGCGGAAGGGGAACAGAACGAATGGGAAAGGACACGCAGGGAGAAACAATTTCTTTATTAAATGGCATAGAAACGCATGCCGGGGACCAGCTAGTTATAAATACAATTAAAAAATATAGATACGTTTTTAGATTTTCACGGCCAAAAGTATTTTCAATATTTGTTTTTGGGGTGCTATGCCGTGTTGCGCTACCTCCTTCTTTAGCCAGCGTTGCAGTGTCATCTGCAGATGCATCTGCCGGATCTGCCTTGATGATGGATACTGGAACGTTGTCCGAAACGTTGCTGCTAAAGAAGGAGGTATCGCAACACGGCATGACACCCCAAAAACAAATAACGAAAATAAAAAAAATATATACTTTTAAAGCATTAGGTACTAAGTATTATATTTTAAGCATTTTTGTGTATATCTGGAAGAGAATTATATGGTGTGTAGGTAATATAGTTAGAGATTTTATGCCATATTTTGTTATGTGTATTTTAAGAACGCGGATTTTATTGTTATTTCAAATATTGTGGATGTGGATGTTTTGAATGTAAAGTGGCTTGATGTAATGGTTTGTTCGCACTGGGAGAGTGGTTTGATCGAGTAGCGAGTAACTTGCTACCTGGCTCGCTGAAAAGCGTTCGCATTATAATCAAGTCTAAAAGGGATCGAAATGAAAATCTAGTCTCTTTCAACGGAAGCAATCTTTCGAACAGGCCCTCCATTGATATGCTTGGTGTAACCCTAAGTGACCAGCTCAGGTATGGGGGCTCTATCGAAGCCAGAGTAAAGTTAGCCTCCCAGAAACTGGGCGTACTGTATGGGGCCCGCAGATACTTTAATAGTGCACAACTGCTAACCCTGTACAAATCGCAAGTGCGCCCCACGGTCGAATTTGGCAGCCACCTCTGGTCTGGAGCTCCAAAATACCTGAAAAATACCCTCACTCTGTGCAAAAACGGGCGGTCCGTTTGGTAGATTCTCCCATCTTAACAGACGGATCTTTAGAGCACAGGCGTCGGGTGGGAATGCTATCCTTGTTCTACCGGTATTACAATGGAAGATGCTCCGAGGAACAAGCATCATTGATCCTTTCGGCACCGGTGCATAGTCAGGAAACACGCCAAACGCGTGCCCAACATTTGTACATGGTTGACATTTGTCACATGAGAACGGGTCGTTTCTTCGACTCGTTCTTGTGTTCAACAGCTCGGCTGTGGAATGATTTGCCGGCCTCTGTGTTTCCTCCTTCCTACAACATGGGTCTCTTCAAGACCATTGGAGGACCCACCACATACCCGCCCTGGTATAGGTAACAGATGGTTACCCCTTCAAGGCTCTTGCAAGGACTCTAATTTTTTGTATGAAAACGGCTCTACATTTAATAAATGATACTAGACCTCCATTGCCCTCGCATACGTTGTTAGGTAGCAGTATGCAAGTGCTACTATGTACAGTTGGAAGGTTGACTCTTCAAGACCAATGTTCATTCCTTCCTCTCCTCAAAAAGACCCTCCACACAGCATCCCAGATGACATAGGCTCTGAGGGAAATTATTTTCCTCAAGGCCACCTGTGTGCAGTTAATGTAAAAAAAAAAAGTAGGATACATTAGTGTGCCGTGCATTGCAAGATGTAATGATTATTTTCGAAGAGGTGAAGTATAAATTATTGAGATGAAAATAAACAAACTATCGACACCAAAAGGGATTAATAGCAGCCAAAATAACCACTTTTAGAGTAGCATCTTCGCTCCAACGCCGGCACGACATATCCGTGCGTCTACTAATGAACTCTACTAAAACGACGGGTTCGCGCATGTCAAAGCGCGTGGTGAGGGGCCCTACTCGCCCGAAAAGATAGAACGAAATAAATTTACTCTACCAAAAAACCGACTAAATTACTCTACTAAAATTGTGGTGTTCGGACGCGTTTAGTTACTAATATACTCGCTACTACGAACGGCTCTTTAGTGTGGGTTGATTTTGAGTAGTTTGTAGGAATTCATATAAACTATTTGTAAATAGATACCATGTTTCCCTTTCCTCTTATATTCAAACTCAGATATATGTTGAGTCAATATTACGTGCCAAAATAGGGCCTGCACAGGT
The DNA here is from genome assembly GCA_917880885.1 of Limnephilus marmoratus. Lineage (NCBI taxonomy): Eukaryota > Metazoa > Arthropoda > Insecta > Trichoptera > Limnephilidae > Limnephilus > Limnephilus marmoratus. The sequence continues at coordinate 15,992,196 of OU862921.1, read as the reverse complement.
AAGATAGTTAAATTTCTATACAACAATCATACATTTCGTCTCTGTGAAAAAATATATTTTTAAAGTAGTAATTTAACCATAGAATTTTGTACTCATTGTAGGTGATTTAAATTAGTTTTGCAAGTGTGTCCCCAAGTGGTTATGGCATACCGTAAAGTAGATTCTGCGAGAGATAAGTAAATATTTTTTTAATATTCACCGGAATGAAACATTACAGTTGGTACAGCCTACCCACTATCGCCCTCAGCCATTTACAAAGTTTGTTTATTCGTGTGTCCCATTTGAAATTGCAATCAACATTCACCCCCTAATAAACGTATTCATTTACCAGATCAATACTATCGCACATGCAGGGTTGCAAAATGTTTGGATGAATACATACATATTAAGTCATGGGAAATTATTTTAGGCATAATCTGAAATGAAGTATGTGGAGACCGTGTATATTGAAGGACTTTTGTATGCACAATACTTTTAGGTTATCCGTCAAGAATTAATCAAAAGGTTTTCCGACGTGCGCCCAGGCCACATACAGTTGTCCGTACGACAAGCATGGATTTTCCTAATTTACTCCCTGCCGCTACTATGTTTCCTTCGCAATTTATCCCTTTGCCCTCCCTTGTACCCCCCTCCATTGCCCTTTCCCAACCGGTCCTTTCCCGTGCGTCCCGTTTCAACCCCCGCTACCGCCGGGCCTACACGAATTTACCCCCCACTACCCCCTACCGCTACTATGTCTCAATTTGCAATCCCTTTATCTACCTACCTCGTCCACCCACCCCTCCGTCTCTCCCCCATGACCCCTCCCCTCCCGCATTCCCCTTCAACATTCCCCGCCTTCTCCCTCTTCTTGAACCCCCCCTCTTCTTCTCCCTTCCGCTAAACTACATGAAATACACACACTTTTCAAACAACTTGCTCGCCATATATTGTAATTTTTTATACAAATTTCATAACGCAACCAACTCTCGCGGGTGTGCGCACAACAAATCACCAAAGTTTTATCGCAATCGGATGAATTGTACGGAAAATATTATCATAACGCCTGAGCTCACCATTTATTTATTAATTGCTTTTTCACAATTAAAATAATTGTTTAACATGTAATTATCAACCCCACTGCGATTGGCTTGTGTCGGGGTTAATAATTTCACAATTTAATAAAAATAACACACATGAATATCGGTTATGTCATTACCAAACAAGTAAAATAATAAAATTTAAAAATAACGATTATAATTGGAGGAAATTTGTAGAAAAAAATATTAATTTACAAGAATGTCTTGATAAATCAAAAAAATGTTTTTATTCATTGTGTTATTTGTTCAAAAATAATTTCGTCAAAATGGCCACCATCTCGCCGCTGGCATTCCTCAAATCAAGCTCTTAGATTTTCAAAACAAATCCTGTGGTATGTTACCATTTCTTGATAGATGTTCTCCTTTAATTGTAGTATAGTCACTGGTTTATTTACGTAGACTCGACTTGTAAGATAAAATATTAATATACATTAATATATCCCATAAAAAAAATCAGCTGGGGTTAGATCCGTGCTGCGGGGAGACCATGGAATATCTCTTCTGCGCCAGATCAGTTTGTTAAGGAAATTTTCATTAACCATTTTTTTTCTCCATGGCCGCCCTGTTTGTATTCCTGCCGGTTCTTCGAAATTTTTAAACCATGATTCAATTAAATTAACTTACTTGGCCACCGATTAACACTCTGTAATTAGTTTTGGAAAACAGAATAGAATCTTTGTTGAAGAGAAAAGAACAAAATCATTGTTTTTGTAAAAATGTTTTACCCAGAAAGCGCATTGCTCTCCCGTTGAGACTAAATTTCCAAGAAGCAAGGAGCCAGGCAAAAGTGACCCAGCTATCCCCCGTTCGGAATCCCAGCTTGCACGATTACAAAAGTGCAAATATTTATGGCCCACCATAAAACAATAAATCTCGCATAACATCGCATTCGTCATGATGTGATAGTGAGATAAGATATCATAAGATTAAAAATAAGACAGGATATAACATCAATCAAGTTCAACACAAAATTCTACAAAACAACAATCACAACAAAAAATCACTCACTACCATAACAAGTCAGAAATCTTAATTTTTCTCGTACATACTCGTACCTACAGCAACAGTTGTTATCTATTGGTAGACATAAGAACACAGGATGACAGATTTTGCGCCAATGAAGAGATATTCAGAAAGGAAATCACTTTGTTTCCTGGAAAAATCTCACTTCCTTGACGCAATCTGCACCCTTCACAACTACTTGAAAAGCATCTTTGAAGATGCTGGGTGGTGGGTCTTTTTGACTAGAGGAAAAAGTGAACATGTTGTAGGAGGTAGATGCTGGCAAATCGTTCCACAGCCGAGCTGTTGAACTCAAAAATGAGTAGCATTAATTATAAGCGACCCGTTCTCATTGTTATACCGGTAAAACAATGACAGTGAATTAATTTTAACAAAATTAAAATATGAAATTCATATTTTTTCGATTCCCTCTACATGAATACTCATTTTTCGTAATAATAAACCAAAATCTAACTGTCAGAATTAAAGTGCAGTGTAATGATTAATGAAAAAATTATTACGCAACACGATAAAAATAATGTTTTTAATGGGAAAAAAATATGTTTCTAATTTTTTTAATTTACACGGACCTAGCATTAATCAAAATCAAATCAGAAGTATGACCTTTTCTGACCGCCCTTACGTATGTTTTACAAAATATTTTTTAATATTGAATATCCTTAAAAAATATCTAGAAGAGTTTTCTTCAAAACGATATTCGTAAAATAAATAATTATCGCTTCGGCAAGAGCAACAAATTTGGCTATCGATTACATAGAAATCGCGCAGAAAACCATAAAAAGAATCGCGCAGAAAACCTTAAAGTTAATACTTAAGAAACATAGACTGACTGACACAGACCAAATATTCAACAGTTGTGACATACTAGATATGACAGCCGGCGTAGTTCAGCGGTAAGGCTCTTGACTCGCACACCCAAGGTCGCGGGATCGAATCGCGGCGTGGCAAATAAATTTTGTTAATAAATTTGATTAATTTGTGTTATTTCACAATTTATTAATTTAAAATAATATATAGTATATTTGCGGCACGTTTCAGGGTGGAAGCTACTCTTAGTATCGCCCTGGTGTAAGACCACCATTCACAATTGAAACGTTGCTTGAAATGGCATTAGCCGTGTTTGGTGACCAGATCTGAATAGCCAGGTACTTCCCCACCTTCCTCTTTCCTATCTTCTTCCCCTCCCCACTACCTTCAGCCTCACAACATACCCCAATCGGGGATGCCATAGTCTAACTGGCTTCACACGGGAGCAGTTGGGACTCTTGTGTGGTATTCATTTAAAAAAAAATTTAAAAAGATATACGCCAATTATACGTTAAAACAAAAATGAATAAATAAAAATATTTTTAAAATGCTTATGGTTTAATTTTGTTATAAATCCTTATTTCAATGTTTTTTATTCAGATTACAAAACTTTGGTTAAGTTTATTTGTAAAAACGTAACGTGAAAAAATTGTTATCATTTTTTCTCCACTTTTTAAAACTATTTTCATATTTTTAAACTAGCTGACCCGGCGAACTTCGTACCGCCTCAGAATCAATAACTGTTGTGTTAACTTAATAGCTGAATTAAATTCAGTTTTTTTTATAAAGTTAAAAATTACACAATGAAGCAATTATCGATGCCCAACTGCCCGTGTTTTGTTACTATCAAAGATGGCGTTGTTTATGGAAATTGCGTTTCATTTTCTTTATACGTCTGAGGGAGATTTATTATAATTATTGTATTTTTCCTTTGGAGGGGTGCAGACATACGTTCACTGTTTGTCTCATTTTCGACTGTTGACATTTAGTGTATAAGAAAGGGGGGGCAGCATTATATACTTAAGAACAAAGGCAAAACAATCAGCGCATTGATATTTGACGTTTTTGAATTTTTGGAATTCCCCCACAATATTATACTTATCAATATTGCTGCAGCTCATTCAAAAGATGATAACTCGTTCCATACAAAATTTATGAGGAAAAGAATTTTCTTCATAACTTTTTTGTCAAGAATTTTTTCCGGTGTTTTAAGAGCTATTCTGCTATTCGGGGCGGAGACAAATCCAACAAATCAAAGATCATACAAATCGGTCCATCCGTTCTTGAGTTATAAATGGTGTAACTAACTCGACTTTGTTTTATATATTAAGATTATCATCTAAAGAAGGTTTTCGAGACTATTAAAATAATTTATTTGCTGTAACTAATCTTGCTGTAACATAGCACTTTTTCAATCCCGATGGCACGAATTCGAACTTTTATTAAATATTTCAATAGACGTAAGTTAATAAGTAACGTCGTTACAACGTTATTCGAGACAAACGTTACATTACTTTTATAACGTTAGTTTATTACTCGCAAAGCTTTATCTTATACGAACAGGAAACTACCGGTTGTTAGTCCTATCAACATTTGATTAATATTCTCAATTCATAAATTCTTTTGACTGACAAACGAAATACGACGGCTCATTATTTGGAGGCATCTTAACTAGTTAAATGTCTTAAGACAAACGATTTATGTCTTATTTAATGTCTTTCAGATATCTGGATGAACTTTTTAGATGTATTCATTTATTTCCTCCGAATAATTTGTCAAAAGAGAAGACATTTACAAATTTAACTTTGATACTTCAAATAAATAATTGAAAATCTTTGTACTTCGATGTAAGTAGCAAAATGATACAGGTAAGGTTTCAGGTTTAGAAATTTAGAAACAGGGCAGAGTGATCACAATAAGTGACTAGCAGGGGTCGGCAGGAGCGGCTCCTTACAAATACTTTTGCGGGTCAACTAAAAGCATCCGAAGAGCCTTTAAATGACTTTAAAAATAAAAAAGCGATCACGAAAGAAATAAAAGAATAAGGTACAAGCAGTATATCATCATTACATAGTATAAAATGAAGTCGCTCAAAATGTATGTGCGCATAGATCTTTTAAACTACTCAACGGATTTTCATGCGGTTTTCACCAATAGATAGAGTGATTCAAGAGGAAGGTTTATATGTATAATACGTGCTTATTATAGTAGAGAAAAGCCGAGAAATTCAAATATTCAATTCAGGCAGCGGGCAGCTGGGCGGGTGGTGTAGATTTTATAAAGGTTGGGTAATAGCGTTGTGTTTCGTTAGCCATAGCAACGTGTGGCCGGGTCTGCTAGTATGTAATAAAGTGTTTTCAATGCATTTAATAAGTGTCAAAAAAATTAACTAAACTCGAATTTCGTACTTAAAACCCCCAAAAAAATGATTAAATTAATTAATTCACTTTCAAATATCAAAAACGAGTCATGATTGACTAGCGAAATTGTGACGTCACAAAGCACCCACCGAGTCCCAGGTTAAGTCGTTTTGTTCCAGTTGCTGGTTTGAATAAGTTTGATAGTCATAATTTTTACGCATACGCATGCTAAACCCTATCGTTTGAATATCGAGAACCATTTTCGAATCACGAAACTGCTCAACAGGAGGCTTGTCGCTGATCAGATGCTCCTGTACAAAATTATTAACTCGAAAGTTGACTGCCCGGAGTTGTTAAATAAAATAAATTTCCATGCGCCGACTCGATATAGCAGACATAATACCCTTTTCTACATTGATAGATGCAACACCAATTCCAACCAAAATGAATTTATGCAAAGGACATGTAACTACTATAACATTAAATTTGCACGTATAGAAACACTTGCTGACATATTCACTGCTAGTTACTTTCGCTACAGAATTTCATTGTGTCACATTCTAGGTGCGAATAACACATAATTCTTATTCATATTGATTAAATTAATTGTACCTAATATTTTTAAATTACCTGCGTGGCAACTTTCCCTTATCCCTGTTCTCCCTTTACCCGTCCCAATCCAAATACCTATTTCGCAGCCTATTTTCTCTACTTTTTTATTGTATTGTTGTGTTTTTATATTTAGGTTTATCACTTGTTGAATCTACACCTGTATTATAATTTCTTTTTAATTGCTGCTTTGTCTTGTTTTTTTTTTATTTTCTTAAATAATCTAGTTTACTTTTATGTTTCTAAATACCTATCTGTGAACATTAATAATTGGTCTGTTTTTGTCATCCTCTTATGTATATTATGTTACTAAGACCGTTTGTGTTACTTAAATAAATAAACAAATAAAACATATATTGTAAACGCATACTATCATGATAGACAGTGGTTTTCTACAAGGACAGTCTGATAATTTGCCAAAAATTGACGCGATTATGATGGCAGCACCGCTTTTTACATATAATAATATTATTTGGGACGCTTATAAATAGTTTGTTTGGTGTTGAAGATGTTGTATTTGTACACTTTGGTACAATACAGTATTTATAAACGGTATTTATGGACATTTTCTTCGAAAAACAAATGATCAGCTGAAGACTGATTACTAGATTACGACAAATGACAGCTGTCAAGAGGGGCGCAGTGACGTCACAAGCCAAAACCGCGCGAAGGAGGTGTTTTAGCCCTAATTTAAAATGTGAATATTCAAAACGTTGTCGAAGGACTTTTCTTATCGTAGAAAAAAATGTTTGAATATTTTTGGTAATAAAAAAATGTGATTGCACCCTATTGCCTCTATCTGCGAAAACAGTGTAAGAAAGAATTTCCAAAACGTCTTCAAATGGAACAGGGCAGCGAGTCAAAGATATTATGATGGATCGTGTTATATTAATGATACAGCACAATTAACCTTCTTTTTGCGATATGCATGTCGGCAAGATATTGCGTATGCTATAGAAACACATCTAGATATTAAAATGTCTGGTTATTAGACCTCGGACTCTCGGTGGGAGTTTTGATTTAATGCTTGAAAAGGGAAGATCGAATGCAACTGACCTGATTTTAAAGGTGAGTGAAAAGGACACACATAGGCGGTGTATAGTCAGATTTATGTTTTCTTTTCACAATAATAGCAATTGTGTAAACAGAATTTTACCAGTAAAATTTAACGGTAATATCCGGGGTTAAATCCGACCTTGGGATGTAACATCGTAATAATAAAGATTCACAATATTTTACTTTTCTACTTCTTTCTTCAAGGTGGCGTTTATTGCTTTCCAGAACAATATACATTTGCGAATTGCCAACGCGGGTTAATCGTTGTTCTAGATCAGCGATTGCCAACCTTTTTGAGCCTGCGTACCCCTTGAACCTTACTACAAATCTGTTGTACCCCGTACCCTCTATCTATCTTGTGTGCACATGTAATGAAAGACAAGTTTCAATTTTCAATTTGGGAGGCGGGAATGGTTACCGCCGCCCCGGGAACCTTTATTGGATAACCAACACCTCTGCCATTAGTCACCCCAAGTGGTTCGCTACGTTTGGTGCCCGGGTTTATGGGGTGAGGTTTGTCTAGGTCTTGGAGGCGAATGACAAGGACATACTGAACCCCAGTTTCCTACCCACCCCTTAAACCCTTTTCCTTCTCAGAACTCTCCTTTCTTTCCTTTCCTTAAAAAAACCCTCCACACAGCATCCCTAAAGATGACATAGGCCCTAGGGGAAATGATTTTCCTCAGGGCCTCCTGTGTGGAGCTCATTTAAAAAAATAAAAAAATTGTCATTTTTAAAACTCTCTTTATTACATTAATTTAACAATCAAGTCACACAAATACAATTAATGCAATTTTGAATAGAGTAAACACGACTACGAGCATTTTTAAGCAGTGATTCTTCATCCGAAATTGAACAAATTTTGTTCCGCGACTTCTTATTTCAACGAAAAATTTTATTTATATAAAATTTAACACAACTCCAAACTAACAAAGTGTTATTAAGATGGTGAATATTTTTAACCTAAAAAAAAACACGAAAACGTTGTTAATTAAAATCTACGTTCGTGCAACGATATTGCGTACCCCAGTTTCGCGTACCCAAAGGGGTACGCTTACCACAGTGTCAGGTTAAAAACCGCCGTTCTAGATTTAGCCCAGTCAAGATGTATGTTCATCGGTGCTTGCAAAAGGTCCGGTCATTCTGAATTTTTTATATGTTGTTAGGACCTAAACTAGTAATATAAAAATTATTTGCAACTTCGAAAGTGCTGTGCGAGCGGCGGTGGACTCAAAAAACCAAGAAATTTTCGGATTTTTTTCAGTTTTTGCTCAATATCTCAGTAAAGGAAGAGTCTGACCGGTATAATTAGTAATATACTTTTAAAGTAGACTAAATTTGCTACAATTTGAGATCAAAGCGAGCTATATGCAGCCATCGGTTTCCAAGATACAGTTCTTCGAAAATAGGCCATTTTTTCCATAAAGTCAAATTTTTTCGAAATGGTCACTTATTTTGTAAAATATTTTCTAAAACACGTATCCCACGTCGGATATTATATGAAATAAAATTGTAGTAAATTTAATTAGCTTTCATTTAAAACAAGATTGATATCTGTAGACCTAACGGTTCTTTCAAGAACACCAGATAACCAAAAACAGTCATAGGTGGATTTTGGGGGGAAATGCAAATAAACTGTTCTCACGTCTTTTTATGGTTTTATTGTGCTGTGAAGTAATTCCATCAGTCATCGTGGGTTTATCCTAGGGTAATAATATAATTACGACCATTTCAAATTTCAAGTACCCATTAGTACCTATACCCATGAGTCTCATGGGTTTATTTTATGGCATAATTATCGACCAGTATAACGACCTTAAGTCAAACTTAAACAATACAATAATTGGGAAACTTACTTAACTCAAATTTAAAAGAACCATTAATATTTTAGCAAAATGTTTTCATTGTCCACCCCCCCCCCCCCCCCCCCTTGACCTCCTTGGACACTCGTCTGCTTCAAAAACACCGGCCATAAAATTTTGTATGATCATTGGTACAAGGAACAAAAAGGCGATGCGCAACAAGAGCGGTTGAGAGTTGTGAAGGCAGCAGCAGAAATCATCATGGAAGATATCCACACACAAGTGTATGACACCAGTCAGTATCCCCCCTCGGACGATTTCTTCAACAATGTTGATTCTGTCATCCCTGAATCAGTACGGCTATTTTTGAGACTGTTGTTTTCAAAAACAAGCGTGGCCTCTTTGAAACACCCGATCTTTTGTTTCCTCCCTTCTGATTGGAATTGGTACCTACTTTTGCCGAAAATATGGATCCAAACATCTGGTAAATATGTGCGCTGCGCTGGGGTTCTCCTGTTCTTATTCAGCAGCTGTGCAGCTTGAAACTTCGGCGATTTTACGAGATGAATCCTCACCACCAATAGGAAAAGAAGCTTTTATCCACTTGCTGAGCAAGTGGAGGTCTTCCTTCGGCCAGACTTCACCCCACAAGCCATAAGTGAAGCGGGCATCAAGTGCTTTGTGGTTCTATATGGGGGTGACATCGCGAGGAATACTTTGAATTTCCTGAGGTATAAGAAGTTTGTCACTTCAACAAGCATAAACCACCATTGCCACCGACGGAAAATGCCGCAGGCCACCATGCAGCAAGGTGCTACCTCCAAGTACAGAAGTGGCGAGGAATCAACTTGAATCCCACTGAATGGGGGTGGAAGCTGTCTTCTCAAGGACTCACCCCCATCCCCACCACGATGGATTCCGCACCTCCTGCACTTCTGCGAAAAATTTCATGTAAATGCAAGAAAGGATGCTCTGGGAGCTGCTCGTGCAGAAAGGCTGAGCTCCACTGTTCAGTCCTCTGTCAGTCATGCGGTGGAAAATTGTGCAATAACGTCCCGGATGTGGAGCTGAAATGCTCGGACGATGAAGATGACCCGACTACAGACTGGGCGCCTCTCCCAGCGTCCATCACAGATATCGAGACACCTTCTTCGTGCGAGCCTAAGCCCGGGCCATTTAAGATAAAAAGAAAGACATGATTTGGCAACCAAGACACAACACCTACATGATTTATATTAGTTTTATTTTTTGTGTACATATAACTTGTCCTTACAGTAGGTACCATGATGTTTGTACAAGCATTTTAGTATGAAGATATATAAAACAATGTTTGAAGATGACGTAATTCCCGATAGATGTGTAGCAACCAGCCTAGCTATACTACGCATTGGGATCGCCCCGGAAAATTATCGGTGTTTCCAGAAACAGCGCCGGTGTTAAAATGTACGCAAGCCAACGTACGAGAGCATTCCCACCTACCAGCTAGCGCGGGTGGCTTGCGACTGATTCATGAGTACCTAATACACCGAGTCAAAACTACCTACCTCTCACGCGTTCCAGAAAAGGTACGAACCATTGTACGCTTGAAATGCACAGGTTCTAGCGCCTTCGGGTGACTAGCCGAAATGACGATTTACCACTAATACTACACTCGTCGGGCCATATAAAAGACGCCTAGTAACAGCGAAAATTCAGTATTCGTTCAACTTACCACGGAGCAGTTGCCTCGTCTATCCGCGATCAACCTTGACCCAGTGCGTAAATTCGTTTGTAGTATTTATCACCGTTACGTGACCGTGCTACAATTGTGTATGTGTATTGCTATTATTGTATGGTACTCATTAAAGGTTTTTCATTACGCAACCTCGTTGTTCATCATTCCACCATACCTACAGCGAGTACCTACAAATGTATTATCTTTTCTTTTTTTCATCAAAAATGTGTTAACAATAACAAAAAAATTGTAACTGTTTGATAAATAAAACCATAAAAAGACGTGAGAACAGTTTATTTGCATTTCCCCCCAAAACCCGTCTATGACTGTTTTTGGTTATCTGGCGTTCTTGAGAGAACCGTTAAGTCTACAGATATCAATTTAGTTTTAAATGAAAGCTAATTAAATTTACTACAATTTTATTTTATGTAATATTTGACGTGGGATACGTGTTTTAGAAAATATTTTACAAAATAAGTGACAATTTCACTTTTTGGAAAAAATAGCCTATTTTCGAAGAACTGTATCTTGAAAACCAATGACTGTATATAGCTTGCTTTGATCTCAAATTGTAGCAAATTTAGTCTTATTTAAAAGTATGTATACTAACTATACCGGTCAGACCCTTGTTTTTTGGGTCCACCGCTGCTCGCACAGCATTTTCGAAGTTGCAAATATTTTTTTATTATTGGTTTAGGTCCTAACAACATATAAAAAATTCAAAATGACCGGACTTTTTGCAAGCACAACCCCCTTTTCATGTTTAACTTGACTGGACTAATTGTTGGAGATGGTAGATTTTTGCTGATCATAATGGTATAAACATAACATCTTGTGATTCACGCTATCGATTCACGCTATCGATTTTGCTATCGATGAAGGTAGATACCTACATAAACAAGACTAAATTTTCTTTAAAAACTCAGTTGTTTATTTTCAAGAAAGTCTCACTAATTTATTGCTTGGTTTGGGGAACACTATTCTCACAAGTGAGCTGTTTCAGAACAGACTTGAGCTGAAATGAGTTCTTATGATTTAGCGCATCTTGCATGATACAAATCCCACGGGGCTCACTGCATACAAGTTGCACAATTACTCAAGTTTTGCATTGCACAGTAGTAAGTAGCAGTGGCGTAACTTCAAAGTATGCCACCCCGACCCTTCCCACCCTGACATCCGTTTCCTTTTCCGCCAACCCTAAAACTTTTTCTTTCATTTAAAAAGTTTATAAAAAGGTAACTAGTAAGGAAATTTCCTAACCAAACAAAATTTGCAGGTTTTTTTCGTGTAAAAAGTGTACAAAAGTAATATAATTGTACCTAGGTATTTTTTTAACGTTATATATTAGTTTCTCTTCGAATTTTTTACATATTGTATGTATAAAGCAAAATAAAGGAATTAATTATGTAATATAAGTTTGTATAGTCTTCCTCACTTGTATTTTCCTGTTTTGAGGAGGCTTATAGTTTCAATATTTTTGTATTTAGTTGTCTTTGCATTATCTTCAAAATGTTTGCAAGTCGATAATCCCTCTGTTCTCTCAACCATATTTTTACTTCAGTTTTAAATTTATTCATTTCTGTTTGTTTTTGTTTGACTTCGTAGAGCATTAATAGTTTCTTAGCGTGAAATACCCTCCATATGGCGCAATGCAGTGCGATCGGGCGCAATTCATCTGTGAGATTATATCATAGAAAAACAGATCAAAATAGATTTTTCTCATAAATTTTGCAAAAAAAATTTAATGTGAGTGAAGGCGAAGAAGGAAAAGTCGAGGGGCCATGCCCCTAGATCGACGATATTTACCCTTTGGCGCAAAAATAACAGATCACTTCATCTTACAGATTAGTTGCGCCTAGCAGAGGGTTAATATTTCTGAGTCCAACCCTCTATCTATCGAAAAGGCGTATTCATATTGGGAATTTTATTCATTCATTAAAACTTCCCAAGTACACAAACACTTTCCATGACAACACGATAACATACATTTAAACACCATCCACACTAACCATGGTAAACAATCCATTGGTTACGAGGGGGGCAACGACATTAAAAACGAAAAAAAGCTGGCTAAATTAAAAAAAAAAATTATTAATGTTATTCTTGATAAAATAAGTAATGACATAGAATAGCGTTGTTTTGTTATATTTAGTTTAGTTTAATGTGTTTAATTTTTTCTAGTTAAATAAGTGAAAATTTACTGTTCTTTCTTTCTTACTGGAATAAAAAAAAAATTAAATAGCCAGTATATTTTGGTTTATTGCTCTCTTTTAGTATTTATGTTGGACAGTGTTATTCAGATACGTATTTCTTCGTTCCAATTAAACATTTTTTAACACAATTTCATGTCTAAAATTATTTGTGACGGTTTCCATTGATTAACTTTTTCTTTCGTATACAATTATTTACAAAATAATAAAAAAAACACTTTTACGCTTGAAATATTGACCTCTATACTTCATTTGCCAAGCTATTTTTATGCCTGTTACCTATATTCATGGCAATAAAAGTCACACTAAGAAAACATACTTTTTTGGCTCGTGGTTTCCGTATATAATATATTTAAAACCTTCCTAGCCTTGGGGCCCTCGCGTCAAAAAGTTAAGCCACTGCACATGTAGAATTAGGCCCCAAGTAGTCTCAACCCGTCGCAAGTTACATGTTACAAGCGGATGCATAACCGTGCTATTCCAATCAAAATAATGCATGTATATTGCACGAGTGACGCTCTAATCAGGCATGGGGATATTACTGATTACGGAATAAACGCGGAACAGGCGCATTGGAACCAACTAACCACCAAGCATCTCCCATAGCAGCTAATGGCTCGTTCTGACGTTTCAGTTTTAGTTGAGCAACTTTTATTGAACGACAAAAATTGAACAAAATTTCGTTCATACGTTTCAATTTAAATTGAACCGAACTTGTTAATAAAGAGGAAGTCAACTGAGATTATTATTAATGCGCGCGTCTCTATAATTTCCGACATTTTGCACATAATTTCTGGCATCATAGTGTGTTCTAGATTTTTTAATCTCGATTATAAATTAAACTATTACATCACATAAATGGTGATTTGGCAGTCTCTGTGTGCTTTCAGGGACACTAATTTGTATTGTGCTCGTGAACTGCGTAATGATAACAATTGGGCCATAGATGTCGCGGAAGTGTCTTTTTGGATACAATATTTAATTAATTTAAAGCTATTGTAACATGACAAAAAAATGTGAAAACAATTTGCCTGAGCTTTGTGCTTTAATCGTATGTGAATTTTACTGTCACCATATCAACTTAACTTAACTTTGATGTCAGTCAAAAAATTAACATTATTGAATTTGTGCGAGGCGAATCAAACGTTCACTGGAAAATAACATCTAAAGAACCGTTTATGTAGCAGCGCAACTCTACAAGGTTGGTGTCTCTTTGATGCATTTAGATCAGTGCTGATTTTGCCTTTTTGATGATGTTTGTCCGCGATTAGATTTATCAATCAAGTGATTTTTAGGGTTTTATGACCAAAGTTATACAGAGGGGGTTATTTACACACCCCAAGCCCATGTTATGATGCAGATTTTGTTAATATGTTTTGTTAAAAAGACACAGAAAACGTCGTATTTGGGTTAGAAATCATTTCTAAGAAGAATTGAATTAGGTGCATCTAATACTATTTTAAAAGAGATGGTATTAAAATGTTAGAACATACTGAAAAAGGGCATCTAAATTATTTACAAATTTCGTAAAAACAATTAAATGAACTCTTATTTTTCTGAAATTCATGATAAATATCAAAAACAGGAAACTGATGCGAGCAGCATTACAAACATTATAAAAACAAAATTACAATAAATTGAAATATTTGGCGAAGGGAGATTTAAGTCTCCAGTATTTTTCACTTTCAACCCTAATCCTTATTTCTTCTTGTCCGTGGTTCTGAATGTCTTATTTTTTATGTGATGGACTCAATAGCGCAACACCCATTTCGATATATTATTTGCTGTGTAGTCATACCGAAAAAAATATTCAGCATGATGCTGACCATGCTGCAGTGAAAGCCTTTCCTGTTGTAGCCAGAACGTTAGGCAGATATTTTTTATGCTGTATTACAAGATGTTGGCTCAATTTCACATAATGATACATGTTGTGTATAGGAGTAATATTCGTCGATATAGTTTCACTTCTCAAACGGCCTTTACAGTGAATTGTCTGTCAGTTACACGCAAACGAGCTCATTTTGCGACTATTTTTTAACTGCTGGACCGACTGGACCGATCGACTGGACCGCAAAGTTTCACTGGAATTATTGGAAAATCCTCAAATAAGTGTTAACATCTTCCTATCCTAAAATTTAAAGTCATTCAATGTTCTTTGGCAAGTGTGAAAATGAACAGGATTTAAGTATAGCTCAGCTGTATATATGGAAAATATGTAAAACTATCGATTGATTGATGAGATTGATGATTCCAGATTCCGCAATGAAAACTTGTCAAAAAAACCGGTAAAATTGTACATTCGAAAGAAAAGAAAAAACGAAGCGGGTTCTTCGGCTTTACATTTCTACCCTAAAACCATCAGAAAATTTGTTAACTTTAACGACAGTTTAGGCACCTATATTTCAACTTTAAGACCAAACCAATATGTATTTCCGCAGTTAGACATTTGCATGAAACAATATTGCTTTCACGATATTTGTCCAGTGATTTTAAATATATTATTAATACAGTAATCCAGCGCAATTGTTTTTTGGGTATAACAAACATATTGTTAAATATCCGACAACTGAAAATGGTAAGAGAGTTGGCGTTAAGAAGAATATTGGAAACCCGGCAAATATGAAAACGCAATCAGACGTTATTCGTACCTTCAAAGTGCCTTTTTGATTGTTCGGTAGATATTGGTGTTATGAATTGGGATAATGTAACCGAGTCACCGCTCACCAATTTGTTAGGGACGAGACAATTTGACAAGCCATTACCGATCACACGATAATTGTCGATATCATGGTAAAGAATTTTCCTTGCCCACTCAAGTCATAGAGGGATGTGTAAGAATTGTAACAGAAGCCTCAGTTGCTGTCAGTGAACCCTTGTGAGATGACTTAATAAAAACAAGGTTAAAGTCATGAAACCTTATGACACTTTTTGACACCAAAATGCAGTACGGTTTATAGCAACTTCTGCAATGTTCAAGTTTTTCAATGCGGTAAATAATATGTGTAAACTTTTTTATTTCCACTATTTGTTCCGTTGTACTAATCTATGAATGTATTATCAGTAAAATAAATTGTATATGCTATAAATACTTAGGTAAAATCGTGAAAATGAAAAAATACAAAGCTTTGGCGATGTCCAGGTTTGGTGAATATATTTTTTTCATTATTTTTGTTGTAATTGTTAATATATGGACCATCTTTTCCAACTACGCCGATTTCAAAATTCTCAAAAAAAAAATTTACTCCATGCTAATGTTCATACTAGTCAATAAACATTCGAGTGCCATTCAACAGAGTGTTGACCAATTAAAATTGAACCGTCTGAACGAGCCATAATGGTCTGCAGCGGTTCATTACATATTATTATAATGCGCTTGCAACTGCGGCAGAGGGTTTTTATGCATTAGCGCAGATTGCGGCATATGTGGCTTACCGGTATACACGTGTGTGGGATGCATGGGGTTCGGCGAAATTTAATGAAATTATTAGAAAAAGTTTTCGTAATTATTTTAGGAAAACGAATCGTACATTAAATGAAAGTTTTTTAATGGTAATGAAAGGTGGTTGTAGAATAATGTGAAACTTAATTCGGTTAATAAATTGGTTGGATCACCGCAGCATTGCATGTGCTTGGAATGAATGTCGTAACATTTGATATTAATTTATTTGTCTTTTATAACAATGCTTTGAAACGTGTTGAAAGGTGATTGTGGACTCTTTTAGCATCCCAAGCATCCCCAAAGATGGCAAAGGCCTCGAGGGTAATTATTTTCTTCCGGGCCTCTTGCGTGGAGTTAAGAGGGCATTACCAGAGAAAACCGGAAATACGTCATTTTCAAAAAAGTTTTTAGACGTATTGACTCTTTTCCACAAAAAATTATGAATGGATTTCGAAAGATTGTTCTTTTATCTAGCATTCGTATGTAATAAATTTTGAGAATTTTTTTTAATTTTTAGTGTAATAAGATTATTCCATAGGTCGTCGGCAGATTTGTTCAATTTTCAAAGTAGTTTTTGAAAACCCATTTCAAATAATAAAATCATGCAGTAAAATAAATCAATACATTATCTAGCAAACGTATGTTTTAGAATTTTAATTTTATTTCAATAAAATCATTAAAAAATATGTACGTACATGTGTTTCTTGGCGAAAATTGGTCCGTTTGTGTATTTATTTGCGCACTTACAAACTAATATATTTGAGATTTTTTTAACATTCTTATTAAATTTAGACATTATTGAAAAATGATAAATACTTATAATCAAAAAATAACTACAAAAAGTACATTATTTTAATAGTTTTATCATCACGCCTTTCAGCATTTTTGGATGAAGGTATAAATTAAAGCTAATTTGAATTGAAATAAATTCGATATTGAGTTATAATTTTAAAAAGCTGGTACGGAGAATAATTAATCTTTCTCATTGTAACCGCCCTGCACGATCGTAAGAACAACTTTCGACGAAATGCGGATTTTCGTCAGCTGGCTGGTTAAACGCTCTTAATGTAAAAAAAATCTAAAATCAATCATTGAAACACCCGAAATTTAAAAAAATATATATTAAATACTGTAAGCGCATTATGTCAAAACGAAAAAAATATATGCAAAAACCATTTTTTTAATATTTTTCGAGTTTGACACAATCGTACTCCTATGATACAAAAAAAATCTTAAACATTCTAAATTCTTAGTTGGACAAGCAAAGCTTCCTAATATGTATTTGCACTTCCTTTTGTATCTATCTAAATAAACAAATAAAATTAATTATTTAATTGATAAAGAAATTTGTAAATTCAAACGTTGATATCTAAAAACCATATATACTTTTTTACTTTATACACTAGGCGGGATAGGGTACCGCCGCCCCGGGAACCTTTATTGGATAACCAATACCTCTGCCATAGATCACCCCAAGTGGTTCGCTACGTTTGGTGATTTAGCAGGGGTTCCCAGGTTCATGGGGTGAGGTTTGTCTAGGTCTTGAAGTTGGATGACCAGGATACACCGAACCCCAGATTCCTACCCATCCCTCAAACCCTTTTCCTTCCCATAACTTTCCTCTCCTTCCTTTCCTTAAAAAAACCTCCTTACAGCATCCCTAAAGATGACATAGGCTCTGAGGGAAATTATTTTCCTCAGGGCCTCCTGTGTTGAGATCATGTAAAAATAAAAAAAAATCACAGGAGACAAATTTATCCCAGCTCACATAGGTCTTATATAAATCGCAGTAACTCCCTTACTATTATAATGAAAAATATGTTCTAAACGGGATTAGAAAGGCAAAACTTGCTTTATATTCAAATCTAAAAAATAACCACCAAATAAATAAAATGTACACCTTTATGAAACCAAATTAACTTCGAATTACAATATTTCGAAGTGTATATCATCATATGTTACTGTAAAAGCCCGAACTACGGTAAATCCTAAGATTTTCCGGTAAATCCTAAGATTTACCAACTCTTAATGGTAAAAGTCCGAACCGTTCTATAATCATCGTTCACCAACCTAACCTTACCTAACCTAAAATGTACTAAATTCTAATGGTAAAAGCCTGAAAAAATCGTTTATAATATTTAAATAAGAAACGATTTTTTCGGGCCTTTACCATTAGAATTTAGTACATGTTAGGTTAGGTTAGGTTAGGTTAGTTTAGATTAGGTTAGGTTAGGTTAGGTTGGTGTACAATGATTATAGAACGGTTCGGACTTTTACCATTAAGAGTTGGTAAATCTTATGATTTACCAATATTCGGACTTTTACGGTAACAATCTTTCTTAAACAGTTTTTAGTTTTCAGATGTGTTCAGAAATATTCCATTTTTTAATAAAGCGGAAATATTTTGATAATCTTAAAATACGCCAAATTTACTTAATTTTCCCGAGTTAGTAGTTATAAAGTATCATAAAAATAGGGCGTTGTATCTTCATAATTTCAATAATGTATTGAAATTTCCTCGCTCATTATATAAATCCAGGAGAAACTCCCATCCTTCATACGTGGATGTTAGTTTTCACCCCTCCTGCGTAATTAATATAAATTCTTATGAATGATTATTAGAAACCCTTCGCTGTTGGGTGGTCGTGGATACTAAGGGCCGGCCCGCCCTTGTCCTCGGTTAGGAGAAATGCCAGCCAAGCCAGCAAAGAACGCTTAATGTAATAATTTAAAGCGCTTTAAGATAAATAGTTCTGTTATTAAACATAAAAAATT
The DNA here is from genome assembly GCA_917880885.1 of Limnephilus marmoratus. Lineage (NCBI taxonomy): Eukaryota > Metazoa > Arthropoda > Insecta > Trichoptera > Limnephilidae > Limnephilus > Limnephilus marmoratus. The sequence goes on along the minus strand of OU862921.1, from coordinate 15,973,322 downwards.
TAATACTCAATTTGGGAGGCGGGCATGGGTACCGCCGTCCCGGGAACCATTTATTGGATCACCAAAATCTCTGCCTCTTGGGGTCAGAGGTCACAGGTATCTCTCAATTTGGGAGGCGGGAATGGGTACCGCCGCCCCGGGAACCTTTATTGGATAACCAACACCTCTGCCATAGGTCACCCCAAGTGGTTCGCTACGTTTGGTGATTTAGCAGGGGAGCCCGGGTTCATGGGGTGAGGTTTGTCCAGGTCTTGGAGGCGGATGACCAGGACATACTGAACCCCAGATTCCTACCCACCCCTTAAACCCTTTTCCTTCCCAGAACTCTCCTCTCCTTCCTTTCCTTAAAAAAAACCCTCCACACAGCATCACCAAGTGACATAGGCCCTGAGGGAAATTATTTTCCTCAGGGCCTCCTGTGTGGAGCTCATGTAAAAAAAGGTATGTTTGGTGACTTAGCAGGGGTGCCTGAGTTCATGGGATGATGTTTTTCTGAGAAATCATTGCCAACAATCTAGGTATAAGGGAGTATCTAAATGACTCAGTCTTGATATTGTTGATGTAATTTTTAAAAATTTTGATCGAGTAGTTCTTGAATGTATATGGAAGGTAATTAGGCTTAATAAATCAGGGCTGTCTATAATTCCATTAACAATCTTTATCTTTATCTGTAGCAAGTATATAATTTGTCAAGGTTTTGTGTAAATTGGTTAAAATACATAATATATAAATCTAATATAAAATATCTTGGAATCATAATAGATAAAAATTTTAAATGGAAAGATTATATCAATCTCACTGTGGAAAGAATAAGAAAACTTATCTATGTTTTCTATAACACACGTAATATTTTAAACAAGAAAACTATCAAAATTGTCTATTATGCATTAATTCAGTCCTTATTACAGTACGGCATTAATGGGTAGGGAAGGGCCTTTAAGGCTTCCGTACAGCCCATAATTATAATTCAAAGAATAATTATAAAAATCATCCTTAGGAAACCATACGACTTCTCTACTATAGAGATATTTCGGGAATTTAATGTACCATCTATCACAGAATTGTATAAGAGAAACGCTTTATATCAAATTAATAAAGAATATTTTATATAATGAATAACCGATCACTTTGTATAAACCACTATTTTTAAAACAATATCTACATGTTTCTATAACAATGTTATCTTCATCAGGATTTGATACTATACAGAAAAATAAATGACAAACAAGTATAGACAAATTAGAATAAACTATAACATAGACAAAATATTTAAAAGTAGAGGTGATTAATTACTTACTAATCATAAAAATAGTTATACAAAATTAAATATAAAAATTATTTAAGGAAAAATAAAATTGCATTTAGATAATAAAAAACTTTTAAGAACAATTAATTAAAATAATTAGTCTAAATCAAAAAATCAATTATTATAATTAATTGTTATTATTAATAAGAAAATAAATTTAAAAGATGGCTATTCTTAAAAAATGTTTGGTTATTTATAATATTTAATTTACTATTAATGCTTTTTCTAATTTCTAAAATTTCTAAATTTTGCGAAGTTTGAAGAAGTAAAGAATATTTTATTCAAAAAATTCACCCCTCAGATAGCATAAGCAATAGATTTAAAATTAATGGCTAAATAGCCATCCCTATGCTTAGAACGACCACGGCTCAGCACCACTATTTGTATTTAGGTGTAAGATGGTACAATATATTATTATCCAAAAACAAAATTAGTATGACAGAAACGCTGAAATACGAATTATTCAAAAAGCAAATTAAGTCTCTGAAATTGGATAATGATATATTGTACCCTTAATTTTAATGTAATTTACCCCTACTGAAAACTGTTATATTTAATATTTAAAAAAAATTGTATTGTTATTGTCCTTCTATAACTATTTTTTTTCTAAATTGTACTTATTTAAAATAATGTTGAAATTTTATTTCATAAGTTTTTGATAATTGTTTACACTCGTTGGAACATCATTATTATTTTTTGCATGTAAATACTCTTCCCATAAACACGAGCTCCTAGGGCTCAACTTATGGAGTAGTAGAATAAAATGTGAAAAATATTAAATATATCTGGCCAAGCGGCAGCGGCAGCGTGGTGTGGATTTGATTTAACACATGCGTTGGTTATAAAGGTTGCATTAGTCACAGCAACGTGTGGCCGGGTCTGCTAGTTTTAAAAATATATGTAAATCAATTTTGACTAATATCGTTATTTCTCACAAGTTTACAAGCTTATCATTTTGTGGTAGATTATCCAAATGTATGGGGCCGGTCCGGTAGAACGTTTCCAAATGTATAGGGATGTCCCTACCAATACCACCCTAGCAGACCACGACCCAAAGCCGACACGCGCATGCGGCTGAAACTAGAAATAAATTTCACCTTAAGTAAGACAAATCGTTAATTGCCTGTTAAGAGTTTAGTTTGAGCACTTAGAGCTGAGCCCAGATAGCTCTTAAGTAACATTACCTGGCTAACTAACTTTCATGGCGGGATTCACCATTCAAAGTTGAGTGACGCGCTAAGTGGGTTATTAGTTAATCAATATTTTATTAATACATCATGTACTGTTGATGTTCTGAGGTGGATATTAAGTGAAACTGCTTTAAGTTTGGAAGTGAAACAACTTGCTGACAGTACTGAAACTTTATTAATACCAATTCAATTCGAAAGGCGGGTTCATATTCGCCTCCCCGTGAATCGTTGAATAACCAATACCCCTGCCGTAAGTCACCCCAACTTTTTCGCTACGTTTGGTGACTTAGTAGGGGTTACCCGGTTCATGGAGTAAGTCTAGGTCTTGGCGGTTTATGCGATTGTCTAACTGCTGCGTGACGAGCCGGATCGGGAGAGACTGGTAGATGGAGACATTTTAGCTCTTCTTTTTAAACTGACAGCCAAGCACGCCGTCTAAATTGTGCTTCATTGATGTTAAACATATCGATATTCGAAATGATTCTATTTGACAACAAGATAACCCTCCCGACTGGCATGACCATTGGCAAATTAATTCTGCAAGCCGGGAGATAAAATAATCCATGCTGTGTGCTGTCGGTGACGGGGCTAACCACCGGGAACTTAGAAACTAATGCCCTTCTCGCAGCACTTCTAAAGATGACATAGGCCCTGAGGGTTTTTTCCTCGGGGCCTCCTGTGTGGAGACAATGTAAAAAAATTAAAAAAATAATTAACATACGACAAAGTCTGTGTGTACACTTTTCGATGTTATCTTTAAAAATACAAGATGATGGTATTATTGTAAAATTTTAAAATGAATGAAATAATTGGATTGAAAAAATACATCTTACAAAAAAAAATCCTTTTTATATATATATAATCTATCTATTTTCATGAGACTAGCAATTTATCAGACATAAAGCAGCACACAAATTTCTTAAAGAATTTATTGCCAGCAGTACTTGTAGGTCTTCACTGTCATAACCATAAATCATCGAAGATCAATTTGGCACATTTTTATGAATGTTGTATGCACGCGCCATAAGCCCTGTCACCGAAATATTAACGCTGATGGGGGTGGAAATTTATAGATTTTGTGGGGCGTTATTATGATGTATTTTCCACCATTTTATTCATGGCCCATTAATAAAAGCCATTAACGTGTTAAATTAAGGTAATAAAAATATCCTGCTCAATCATTTTCAATCGGCTGATAATATTCAAATGCGATTTTAATGAGCCATTAGATTTTACTTATCTTCAGAACATTAATTAAATCAGTGATCTTGGTAATTTCACAATGTTTTTGGTCTTTCATGGAATACTCGTGTCAAGGTCATCCATTTAATTTCCAATATCCTTCCAATCACAATTCTAATACGAAATCGCAAGGACCATCCCACAATTACTCAACAATCAACACACACTAATTTCAAGCCGTAAACATTTTACAGTAAACGTAAACGTAACGACCACAACCACAATACTCGAAATACATACGACATCACCTATCACCATTTTAAACTGTACGAAAATCGGTGCTGTAACAAATCCATTTAATTTCAAGCGTATATTGAGAATTATTTAATCTCGAATGCCTTGTTTTTCCCGCATCGGCAGCGCTTCGTCCTTTACTAATAGGCCACTTGCACGGATTGGAAAAAATCGTGTGGATAGACTTTTTACTAAGATTACGAAAATGTGAGTAAAAATTTTTAAAAATGTACATTTTTTTTTAAATAAATAAATCCATTATTTGGGCCCGTGACGTCACTACATGAAAATGTCCCGTCTCCGAAAATGTTCCTATTAATTTTGTAAAATTCCATACTGATTTATTTTTGTTTTATATGGCAACACTGTGATTTCAGGCGAATTTTTGAATTTGACATTTAACGTTCACTAGATTTATTGTTGGTTCTCTGCGAACTTATCATTTGGTTTGACTTTTTGATAGATGTTATGAAGAGAACCCCGTACATTTTACGCTGTGTGTACGTGTTTTAGATGTATAATGGTAGTGGTGCTGATTTTAACAAAATTAAATTTTATAATATTCTTATTATTATTACAATTTACAAGAACAAGTATATTATATTGGATTTAGTAATATAGAAGTTGAACATTATAATGATTTATGGTCAATAAGATGGATCAAGGAAAAAAATATTTATGAGATGTAATATTTTTGGTATGCCTCGTTATTCTCCTGTGCCCTTTTTTGTGGAAAACGTTATTTTTTTTAAATTATTTTCAGCTATGTAATTATCGTTTTTTTCGCACCCATAAAATTATGTCCCGTCTTTCCGGTTTATAAAAAATGGTCTGATTTATCGGATGGAAATTTTCCAAAAATCGCAAAGGTTTCAAAAATACGATTAAAAAAAAAGAAACAGAATGTCTAATAATATTTGCCTAAACCGAAAAATTTTTTTAAAACTGTGATGCAAGTGGCTTATTAGGGGCGAGGGGTGCTATTGTTAGATTTTGCACCCAGCCGCTCAGATGAATATAAGGTCATGTGGTTACTCGAGAAAGTTAAGTTGTATCTGGCAGGACTGAAATTCTTTCAGCTAACCCGCAGTGAATACTCGTAACCCTTTTCACTTTGAATGAGATAAGGTGTGTCCAGGTCCTGGCAGCGAACGTCTGCCCACCAGCTTCCGGTTCTACCCGCGCATCTTCAAGGAAAAACCTCTGGCAGGACTGAAATTCTTTCAGCTAACCCGGAGTGAATACTCGTAACCCTTTTCCCTTTGGATGGGATGAGGTTTGTCCGGGTCCTGGCAGCGGATGCGTCTGCCCACCAGTTGCATGGTAGGCCGAATAGGTAGAGAATGGTTGAGGGAGTCCCTTTGAGAGGGATGGATTCATACGTCCGTCACTCCTGAACACAGTGACCCCCAGATTCCTACCCACCCCTAATACCATTTTCCTTCGCAGAACTTTCTCTCCTTCCTTTCCTAAAAAACATTCCCCACAGCATCCCCAAAGATGACATAGGCCCTGAGGGGAATTATTTTCCTTAGGACCTCTTGTTTGGAGCTAAAGTAAAGAAAAATGGCGGAGCTTACTAAAAATCACAACGCTATTTAAATTACTTACCGCATGCTAGGATTTGTCATCAGAAACAGCCGCGAATTTCGAAAACCTGAAACTTATCTTCTACTTTACTACACGCTGGTCCGTTCTCAACTTGAATACTGCACCGCCATATGGACACTACTTTACGGTGTCTATAAAGACAACATTGAAAGTATTCAAAAGAAATTTCTGCAATACCTCAATTACAGAATGAGCGCACCTAAACGGAGGTAAGTACATAAATATGCTCTCGAATTATAACGTCTCCACTCTAACTAACCGGCGAACATAAAATAAATAAAATAAAATAAAAAGTAATAAAATAAAATAAAATAAAATATTCAAAATTAATAGACAATATGTTAAACAAAAAATATAAGAAAAAGTTTTTTAGATCTTTTGTCTATCCACATGTTGTTGAAAATGATAATAATTGGAGAAAAATTTTATTTTTAAATAATAACATTTCAAATTTAATAATTAAAAACATGCCTAATAATGTACAACCAGCTTTTTATACAAACAACAAATTAAAAAATTATATATAAAATAATAAGGATAAATGTGATTTTTTGAACAAATCTGGGGTTTATAAATTAATTTGTAATGATTGTAACTTTTTTATATTGGAAAAACTTCTAGAAATTTTAACATTCGAGTTAAGGAACATATAAGATGTTTAAATAATAATAATTATTCTGAATTTGCCAACCATATTTTGGAAACAAGTCATTCTTTTGATATTAATACAGGTCTTAAAATTTTACATTCTAACACTACGGGCATACAATTGGATAATTTAGAAATTTTAGAAATTAGAAAAAGCATTAATAGTAAATTAAATATTATAAATAACCAAACCTTTTTTAAAAATAGCCATCTTTTAAATTTATTTTCTTATTAATACTTACAACTAATTATAATTATTGATTTTTTGATTTAGACTAATTATTTTAATTAATTATTCTTAAAAAAATTTATTATCTAAATGCAATTTTATTTTTCCTTAAATAATTTTTAAATTTAATTTTGTATAACTATTTTTATGATTAGTAAGTAATTAATCACCTCTACTTTTTAATATTTTGTCTATGTTATAATTTTTTCTAATTTGTCTATACTTGTCATTTATCATAGTAACATATCCTGATGAAGACAACATTGTTGTCGAAACATGTTGATATTGTTTTAAATATAGTGGTTTTATACAAAGTAATAAGTTATTCATTATATGAAAAATGATGCCACAAAATAAATTTGCGAAGTTTGAAGAAGTAAAATAAAAAGAATTGGATTAGGGAACAAAGCAGTTACTCAGTTACTATCATAGACAAACAATATTTTAAATCCAAACTGGCGCAACCATAGATAATTATCTATGGTTGCGCCAGTTTAAACAATAATGGCATAAGATTATAATCTTATGCCATTATTGTTTAAATATGATTTCGGGCATAATATGAGCGCCAAGGCTAGCTCAAGTGAAGCGCAATCGTGAAATCCAACTTTCGACAAGTTTATCGAGCAACTGGGCATATATCGGCGATAACTCGGCGAATGTTGATTTCCAAATGGTCCAACCTCTCTGGTTTAACAGCATAGACTAGTGACTTCACATACCCCCAAAGAAAGTAATCTAATGGTGTGAGATCACATGATCGGGGAGGCCATTTCACAGGTCCATTACGTGAAATTATGCGCTCACCAAATGTTTCCCGCAATAAATTGATTGTGGCACCCGCCGTGTTTTGAACAATTTTTCAAAATTTGTACAATTTGCAAGTGCTGTTCTGACGTCAGTCTATTTGGTAAAATGGCAAAACGTACTGACTACAAATCAACAGTCAACTGTCAAATTGACAGTCTGTAGAAACAACGTTGCCAGTTTAAAAAAAGCAAACCTCTAAAAAAACAGCCCTTTATATTGAATATTTAATTTAGTAACCCTTATGTTACTTAGTTCATTGTCTAGACTTGTTATCATGCTACATAAGTTTATGTATTTCTTACTTCACATGATATAATTTCTTTACCTTATTCTATAATGGCACTACCAAATTCAAACACGAGAAATGTTTTCTGTATTGAGTTAGGTAGTTTCGTTAATAAGAAATTACTTGATGGTAATTAGTTTTAAAAACCATGTGTCTTTTTTTTAAATATGTAAAATGTGAGTATGTATTTAGATTTTTTTAATTGGTGCGCTTTAATATCAATGAGCCGAGAGACATACATATCTTTCTCCAATAAAGCACTTAATTGGTCAATCGACGGTCGTTAGGAGCTTCTTAACTTCTGCTTTCAAACTATTTTTTATTGTCACTGACAAACGCCAACAGGGGCGGATTTGAATTTGTTTCTAAATTCTATGGTTTCGGGGTAGATTAAAAAAAACTCTTTTATCAATTTCACCTCAATTTTGTAAAATGTAGATATTTTTATTTATTTACACACTTTTTATGGGCTTTTAAAAATTGGTAGTAAAAATCACAAAGTATTTATTGTACATAACGAACTGCCTCAGTAATAATATTTTATATTTGGATACGTTTTTAGATTTTCACGGCCAAAAGTATTTTCGTTATTTGTTTTTGGGGTGTTACACCATCTTGCGCTACCCCCTTCTTTAGCCAACGTTTCCGACAGCGTTGCAGTGTCCATCGTCAGGGCAGGTCCGGCAGATCCGACACATCTGCCGGATCTGCCGGTTCTGCTGGATCGGCCGGATCTGCCCTGATGATTCATCATCAGGGAAGATGTGTAATCAAAGATTGTGGTGAAGCCTGTCCGAAAAGTTGGCTGAAGAAGGAGGTAGCGCAACATGGCATAATACCCCAAAATTAAATCATGATAATACATTTGGCCGTGAAAATCTCAAATCATGTCGTAACAACTGCCGAATCTGCCCACTGCCAACAAATCACGAAAATATTTTATATTTGTTTAAAGATAAATTGGAGATGACCACTCTCTCTCTCTTCGATGGCGCTACAGCTCATATCGAGTTTTGACCTTCCGCAACATTCGCCTCCAACTTCTCCTGTCCTCAGCGGCTGACCTGTTACCTGGAGAAGCTGTGCTGCATCCCATCTTACCTCGTCTTCCCACCTCATTCTGTTAATTCCCACTTTTCTCTTTCCACCTGGATGTCCAGTAATAATTCTTTTTGGGACTCGTGTATCCGGTATTCTCTGTAAATGCCCAGCCCATCTCAACCTGAGGAGTCTCATATGGGCTGAGGTACTGGGGGCCTGATACATATCATACAGTTCTTTGTTGTGCCGAATGCGCCACTGTTCCCCCTCTTTCATCGATGTCTGATGTTTAAAAGATGTCCACTAACTTGGTATAATTATCTCCCTCTCTTAGTATTCTGGGCAAAGAGAAATACTTATGGCAGTTCCAGAATTTCTGTACTGAAATAAATCCCGACTTCTAGTATTACGTTGTGGAATCCGGAAACTTATCAATGCAAGCAATGCCTGGCTATCAACTACATCATTTAAAATTTTGTATAGAATTACCAAATCAGTGAAAATCCTTCTGTCTGATAATTTAAGCATTTTCATTTCATTTTTTAAAATAGTGTTCTAGTTACATGAAACACAAAGAATTCCTGACCCAATCAATGTAATTGATTAGTGTTCAGATGGAAAATTTAATTAAAGGTCTATGCCCACTACACCGTTCCATACTATGACCGTAACCGTAGCGGCGCATGCAATAAAATATTCTTTGTATCGATCAGCATGAAACGCTGCCCACTAGCCCGTCGCGTCACCGACCAACACCGTCACGTACCATGACCGGACTGACGGCGAATTCTCGATGACAATATTTTGCAGGTGCCGGTCCGCTCTATGCATGGCACGCGACGGTGTTAGAACGGGGATCATACGCGGATGATCCCCGTTCTAACCGCGTTGCCACTCCGTCAGTTCGTAATTTGTGTTCAGTTCTGTGAGACGTGCGTCAGCGGTAGACAAACATTTGAACGGGGATGGTGCGGCACTGACCGCGGTGTGTACGGTTATCATACGGTCACTGTACCCGTTACGTACGGGTATAATACGGTGTTAGCACGTTCTAGTGGGCATAGTAGGGCGTAGCGTGTTTATTTCGTGTCTGATACGTTCATAGTACGGTCATGGTATGGAACGGTGTAGTGGGCATAGACCTTAAACGTTGGGTTGCCAGACATAGCACATTATGTGGTACCTTTGGTAAACAAATCGATTCAGGAGGCTGGTGTGGGTACCGCCGCTCCGGGATCCATTAATTGGAAAACCAAAACTTCTGCCATGATTCACCCTAAATTGGTTAATTACGTTTCGTTGGTGACATAGCAGGGGTGTCCGGGTTAATTGGAGTTTATCCAGGTCTTGATGACGATTGACCCATCGCATTGCACCGCAGTGGGAGAGATGGATTAATAAATCTGTCACTTCTGAACAAACTACCCAAGATTCCTACCCCTCCTTCACACTAGTTCCCCTCCTTCCTTTTCTTAAAAAGATCCTCCGCAAATCATCGCCAAAGATGACATTTGCCCTAAGGGAAATTAATTTCTTCAGGACCTCTTGGGTGGAGATCATGTAAAAAAACGCATTTTTTTCCGTGCAAACAATCCATGCAGCATATAAACCATTGAGGTCTTACTCCCCTAGCGAGAAATATTGCAGGCGACCCAAAATTTACAGGATGTTAAGGGACGTCATTGACTTACTTTAGGGTCAGGGTAGGGGTTTGGGAGGTGACTCGACTGAGTGACCAGAGATGACGTGTGAAAGCATTTTCTTTCTTTTAGCGCCTAGAGCCTATTCCAACCCTGCCCTTCACAAGAAGCTAGCTTCTCGGTCCATTACAGCCACCGAATATGTACTACACACTAGAAATGCATTCCATGTGGATTTCAATAAAAACCAATGACGCCACTGACTTAATACTTTTTGGTTCCAACTCATTTAACATGCTCTTTGTCTTTTTTACACTTGACTGAAATTGTATTTCGCCATCCCATTTTAAATTCATAATCTATCTATCTATATGTATATATCGCAGGCCGATCGTAAAATCAGGCAGATCATGATGCGTCTAGCCACGTAGATTGCGAAGCGCCCCAAGCTCAGGCAGATTATGATGCGTCTAGCCACGTAGATTGCGAAGCGCCCCAGGCACTTCGCAATCTACGTGGCTAGACGCATTATAATCTGCCTTCTTTTACGATCAGCCTACGACATATACATGAAAAATCACAGAAAATTATAGTTGTAGAATTTGTAAAGCTGAAAGATATAAAAAAATATTTGCCTCAGAATGTTAGTAAACTTGAAAAATTACTGATCTGTCAAGCATTTAAATAAAAGTGTTAAAAAGTAAAATGCTTGTAAATTAGGGAGGCGGGAATGGGTACCGCCGCCCCGGGAACCTTTATTGGATAACCAACACCTCTGCCATAGGTCACCCCAAGTGGTTCGCTACGTTTGGTGATTTAGCAGGGGTGCCCGGGTTCATGGGGTGAGGTTTGTCTAGGTCTTGGAGGCGGATGACCAGGACATACTGAACCCCAGATTCCTACCCACCCCTTAAACCCTTTTCCTTCCCAGAACTCTCCTCTCCTTCCTTTCCTTAAAAAAACCCTCCACACAGCATCCCCAAAGATCCCATCCTCCTCCTGTGTGGAGCTCATGTAAAAAAAAAAAATTAACCATTATTGCCATCTGTGGAGTAAAAACTTAGAGACGTTAGGTTCGGAACTTAACTAAAACCTGCCGTCATTTAGCTTAATTACTTACAATATGATCCAACAGATCTCTCACTCTCTCAGTCAGTAACGTTGTTATAATCTATTTGTGGAAAAGCTGATAGCGTGCTGGTTTTTTTTAACTGAAATCTTTCTTCTTTCTAATGCGGAACAAGCAGTTTCATCGGAAAAGCAGGGGGAGTCGAGCCAGTGTTAACTGGGTAAAACCATCTGAAGTGACAGATTCCTACCCACCCCTAATTCCATTTTCCTTCCCAGAACATCCTCTCCTTCCTGTCCTAAAAAGACCCTCCACACAGCATCCCCAAAGATGACACAGGCCCTGAGGGGAATTATTTTCTTCAGGGCCACCAGTGTGGAGCTAACGAAAAAAAAGTAATTTATGGCCTGATTGACCAAACTTTTGGACCCGAAACACGCCCAAATCGTATTTCTTGTGTTCTTCTTCATTCTATGTTTACAGCCCGTGACATAGTCTCCGCCTCCGGGAAGAACTGGCGGTGAATTAATTGCACACCGCCCCCCTCTCTCCGCCCCCTCTACCACCGCAGCCGAGACATATTACTGCAAAACTTTTACTGATTAAAGGTGACCCCAGAGGTTTATTAGAAACCCCTAATTGTCGCCCTAATGGATAACTGCGACAGTTTAAAAATAAACTTAACCAAAATCGCTCGGTTAAAATACCTGCCGCGGAGTATTCACAAAAGGACAAACTGAGTTTGACTTAGGACCAGTATTTCAGTTGCTCATTAAGCTCGACTTGAGAGACATTTAAGTTTGTTAAGTTGCCATCTGAACTATCAATAAAAACTGTCATTTTTGAAGTGAAAACTTCTTTAGCACCATTGTAATTAGAAACTCGATGAAACAAAAAATAGAGATTCTAAAAAGAGAAAAACACATAGGTACGTCTAAAGATTTAGCCTGCGAGAGAATGAGACAGTACAATCGGTCTCCTCTTTGTGCGGTGCTTCGTAGTCTCCCCACTCTTGTCTACTTTAGTTTTCTGAAGTTTTCATTTCTACCACGTGTGAATTGAATTGCACACTTTTTTAAATTTATTTATAATTTTATTATATTACTAGAAGACCCGGCCACACTTTGCTGTGGCTAACGAAACACAAAACCATTACCCAACCTTTATAAAATCCACACCACCCGCTTGGCAGCTGCCCGCTGCCAGCTGCCTGAATTGAAAATTTGAATTTCTCGGCTTTAATCGACTATAATGAGCATGTATTATACATATAAACCTTCCTCTTGAATCACTCTATCTATTGGTGAAAACCGCATGAAAATCCCTTGCGTAGTTTAAAAGATCTATGCGCACATATATTTTGAGCGACTTCATTTTATACTATTGCTAGCATTAAAACGCAAAAAAAAAGCACCACGTTGGGCCCAGTGCTAGCATTGGCGCTACTTGCGGCCAACGCCAAACCCTAAAACCTGGAAAGGACATGCAATAAACAAGCCGGCGGCTAGCTCTGCACAGCCGGCGCGAGCAAGGTCCCTCTTAAACCCAGGGCGAGTGTCTGTGGTTCGCTTGTTAATTCCTACTCCCCTTCCTTTCCTCAAAATCTCCAGGTCTCCTTCCTCAATCAGAACACAGTTGTTATGCACGAAAAAGGGTTTTATTCAATTAAAGGTGAACAGGGTTCTACAAAAGGCCAGCATCGGCACTACCCACATGAGTATTTGGCTATCCCTAATTAATTCTATCATAACGGGGGGAGCTTCTCTCAACTCTCTCTACACGTGTTTAGTGAATTTTAATGTCAGTTCTTAGCACACAGAGGGGTAGCAAGGTTCATTGGTACTCACAAGCAGGAGATAGGCGGTCGGCAGACAGGATTCTGGGTAGGCGTAAACCTCTTTAAGCACAATACACAATTAAAGTAAAACATCGTGAGCGTTTACGGAGAGCGCCTAGCGCGAATCACGGGGAACACAGTTATTCTGCCGAAGGCCGGCGAAGGAATGGGGGCGGGGAGCCGCTCGGCGCTTGGCACGGGCGCCGCGCGGTGCGGGGAGAGGGGCGGAGGGCCTGTGCAAGGGGTCAATTCGCTATTAGCTCGCACGGGAAACAATTCCGTAACGTAACACTTCCCCCCTCGCCGCAAAAAAGGCGACGTGGTAATGGAGCAGTAGGGCTAAGAAATCCTCTTACCCTTCTAGCACTTGTGCCAAAAAAAAAAACATCCAAGAGAAAGGGGTGAGAGAGAGAGAGAGAGAAAAAGAAAAAAGTTGCTAGCTACAAAATAGTAGAAACAAAAACAAAAGAGAAAAAAAACATGGTGAACAAAGAATTATACATGAATGTACATGAAAGAGCAGTGGCATACATAAATATAAACAAGGACCTGCTGGAGAAAGGTACAAGGGTTATGCAGTGATAGAAAAAAAATGACTCTAAATTGTATCATTGGTCTGTGAGCTAAGTTTGCGTAGCGTGGTTTGCGTAGGATGTTTGGGGTGTTTGAACGTTGCACTGAAGTTATAAGGTTACTTTGTCACAGTAACCTGGCCCGTTTGAGATTACACTCAAGGAACACTAGGGCCTTAAAGAAAACACGAAGACGAGAACGCAGGATGAGGCTTCTTGGTGGTGGAGAGGGTTCTACCTGTCACAGAGGTCAAAAAGGTAGCTGCTTCCGGATCCTGTGGGTGGGCCAGTATGACATCATTGAGGTACTGGAGAGTGGAATTGTAATTGGTGGTTGGTCCTTTATAGAGGAGGTGGTTTGTGTGCATGACAGCCGTTGTTGTGATGGTGGTTGGTACACTGGTTTGTATACAGTGGGATTGTTGGATGAACAATTGTTGGTATTGTTATTTGCGCAAGGGCACAGGAGCATTGGCATGATGGCAACAGAGCAATTTGCAAGGTGCAGCTGGAACATTTGCAAGATGCAGCAGGAACATTTGTACAATGGCAACAGGAACATTTGCGAGATGCCGCAGGAACATTTGTACAATGGCAACAGGAACATTTGCGAGATGCCGCAGGAACATTTGTACAATGGCAACAGGAACATTTGCGAGATGCCGCAGGAACATTTGCACGATGGCAACAGGAACATTTGCAAGGTGCCGCAGGAACATTTGTACAATGGCAACAGGAACATGAACCAACTTAGAGCTGACGTGCTCGGGTTTGTTTGAGTGATGGTTTTGTGATGATACAATTCGCAACTACACGCACGACTCACACTAGGTTATGTTAGGTGTGGTCGGGTGCTTTTGGTACGTAGGGTTTGAAGGCATGGGACCTCCGTGACGGTAGTGAAGGCAGCATGAAGAGAGGCGCAGGTGTAGATAGGGTGAAGAGCTGCTGGTCTTCTTATTAATCCGGCGAAAAATTATTATTAGAACAAAATTCTTGAAGTTTACCTGCCTGGTAGACCAATGATGAAAAGGTTTGGAGAGAAACAAGGTGTGCATATTGAGAAAGATTGGATTAGTTTGACGTGTAGCGAGAGAGAGAGACGGAGAGAGAGTTAACTAAATGCAACTACAGACTTATACATATTACAAAGGTACGTATTCAAGGAAGGTTCTGTTTAACCCATTTAGCTTTTTTTTTTAAAACTAAATACATTTCCAAGAACACGTAGGTAAGGGTTTGTACGTATGACAAAATGCCACGTTCGAAAGAAGTTGGTCTTCCATGACCTATGCTCACGTCTATACGGTAGCATTTTTTCTACTTTCGAAGAACAAAAACATTGAGTACAAATAAGTTATGAAAAGTGGGAAAGGAGTAGGAAGTTGAAAGGATCCGTGTATGAAGGTTGTCCTATTTGACAAACGAAACGCCAAGTGCGTAACGCATATATCCCCATTCACGGATAATTTCGAGGAAGGGAAAGGGTGACAATTGGGAACATTTGAACGAAGAAAACTGCTGAGGACTCGGCTATTTCCGAAATTCGACCTCTGAGTGGAAGGTGAAACAAGGTCTACAGCAGTTATCCTGGCACATTACAATGCCATTTGGTAGTGTGGGACAAAAGGAATACACTGACATAAAAGATGTGTGATCTATACTTGGTAGGTCACACAAACATGGGGGTAGATATTATTTCGTTCGCACGACTCATGGTGAGTATTGTAACGTCTTCACGTCTCATGTACAGGAATGAACGATTTACAACAAATTTTGCCCAGTATTGAAAGACAGTAGCCCAATTACGTTCGAAAATGTGGGTCCCCATTCAATACAGACGGCGGGTTAAGCGGTTCTCATGCCAAAGGACACACGACCAACTTAGTAACATTTAGTTATGAGTATAAAGTAATTATAACGAGCTTCTCGTATCATGGCGGATGTTTTGAGGATCTCTCCTATGATGGTAGATATTGTCACGTTTTCACGTCTCACGTGACAGGAATGAACGATTTACAACAAATTTGCCCAGTATTGAAAGACAGTAGCCCAATTACGTTCGAAAATGTGGGTCCCCATTCAATACAGACGGCGGTTTTTTGCAATGATGTAATTAATACGGCACTGCTGTAGCTTAATAATTTCATATTAGCATACGTTACAAGACTTGCCAAAAGGCGATAAACACAAATTTTATTGAAGATCTGGCCAAGATTTTAAACTTCAAACAAGAATAATGGTACAATAAAGGACAAAAGAAACTGATGTCATGATAAAATATTGTACCTCATAATGAAGTTGTATATGTACAAAGAACAATGTTAATGAAGGGACGAAACGTATTGTCACTTTTATAACAAATATTTTTTTCAGAATCCGACAAAATACGATTCTGGAAAAAAATAGAGCAATTGGGTTGAGCGCCATTCTAATTTTTGGAAAAAGAAGAAAAACCACAAGTAGCAACAAGGTTGCCCTTGAATTGTTTCGAATCCAGCGAATGTGACCTGATAGGTGTGTACATTTGGTGTATTCGAAACGATCCCCAATATACAACATTACTATGAATGTGTTAGGATGGGGTGAAGAGGAAAAAGAAAAAAGAAAAAACGGGAGGATTTCCTATTATACGGAAATCGTCGCGACATTCTTACAATATGGTGCTGTGACCATAGTAGTGAGCTGCGGCAATGGTCTGACACCAATGGTTATTATACAGACTTGCACTTATGATTTTATATTTACAACATTAGGGTAGGGACGTACTGGTACGGCAAAAACCCGACACAAAACAATTAAAAAAAGGTGATATGACAAGATGAGGCGATGAGGTGAGAAAAAAAAACGCGCGGATGCTGCAAGAATTGTGAAAAGGAAAGCGACGTCTTGGAGCAGGAGTTTTCCGGAACCGTTGATGGTAGGAGGAAAAGGAGGCCCTTTCCCGAAGTGATCAATTTCAGGAAGAGGATGCATACAAGTATGAAAACGGTGCCCCAAGAGGTGTTCTTGTGGTACAGCAGGCAAGGCACGCAGGATGTACAAGAACATATAAAATTATGCAAAAAGAAAAAAATGTACAGGAGTTAGGCTACCGTTGACATTAATGTGCCTTCGGGTGTAAGGATTACCTTACGAATGCCCATATGGGTGATTATTTACATTTAATAATTACATGTAACTCACGTCACTTATGACAAGAGTTTTGCCAATTTGATAACGCCTGAGTACTTGATGTGATGGAATTTACTGATTCCGTCACAGTAAGGCATTTTGGAATTATTCCTAAGAGAAATCTTTCTATTTCTCAGGGCCTGCAGTAGTTCCTCCTTTTTTGAAGTAAAAATGTGTGGGATTATACCCAGCGTAACTTGAGGAACTTCCATGGTGTATAAGATCGTATCAGAGTGACCTTATGTTGGAAAAAGTGAGAACTAGACTCGCAATTGGAAAGAAATTGGGCAGAGATTGACCACTGGGGACGTATTTTTACAAAAAGTTTTTGAAAAAAAAAACGCGTTTTTATAAGTGTTTGGTTTATTTGAAAATTTGGGCAGGGGTTTGCCTCAAAAAACGTGATTTTGTGAAAAAATCCAGATGTTTTGGAAATTTGTTGAAAATTTTCCAAGTCCATAAAATGAAAAAAATTTGTGCAGGGGTTTGCCTCAAAAAACGTGATTTTGTGAAAAAATCCAGATGATTTGGAAATTTGTTGAAAATTTTTCAAACTCTGAAAACGAGAAAAATTTGGGCAGCGGTTTCCCTTAAAAAACGTGATTTTGTGAAAAAATCCAGATGTTTTGGAAATTTCTTGAAAATTTTCAAAGTCCGAGAACGAGAAAAAATTGGGCAGCGGTTTCCCTTAAAAAACGTGATTTTGTGAAAAAATCCAGATGTTTTAGAAATTTGTTGAAAAATTTTCAAAGTCCATAAACGAGAAAAATTTGTGCAGCGGTTTCCCTTAAAAAACGTGATTTTGTGAAAAAATCCAGCTGTTTTGGAAATTTGTTGAAAATTTTCAAAGTCCATAAACGAGAAAAATTTGGGCAGCGGTTTCCCTTAAAAAACGTGATTTTGTGAAAAAATCCAGATGTTTTGGAAATTTGTTGAAAATTTTCAAAGTCCGGATATGAAAATTTCACGGGCCGGGATTCACCTTAATGAAACACGTTTTTAGAATTTATTCCGATGTTTTTGAAAAAGGTTTGCAAATTTGCAAAAGTCCGGAAATAAAAAACGGAAACGAGGTTCGCCTTAAACGAACATGTTTTTAGAATATTTCCATTTCTTTTCCAAAGGGGGGTTCTTCAGAAAAGGAACGAAATATTTTTTCTTTTATACAAGTTTTCGTGGAAGTATTTGTTTGAAAATTCAACAATGTCTTGGGGAATCGTTTCTTTATTTACGTGGCTAGACTGTAGCCTGATTTGAGCATCACCAATTATTGGTATTTATCCGCCGACTTCCTTTTGTCATAACAAGTTATATGCAGAAATGTGCATACGTAATGTAATGCCTGACTCGAGGAATCGACGTCAACGCGAACCGAACGTCTTTCAAATTATGTCGTCTGTTTCTTACGAAAGAAAAAAAAGCTAAATGATGAAACAGGCGGCAAAATTAGAAAAATGCTCAATTGTCAAAAGGTAGAAAGAATTTAATCCACTTGTTTCCCTTAAGCTGCAAAATATGCCGTTATATATACAGGCCAGTATTTTGCGAAATAGTCCCCTATTCGCAGAATATGTCAATATCAAATACAGACCAGCACACTGCGGAATAAGTTTATTAATAAAAACTGGTTAATTAACTTTCGGGAAACGAAGCGGGTAATTGGTTTATCATATACAGGATTTTAATTGTTGAATAACTTTGTTTTAAATATTTGTGTACATTTCCACTATTAATCTTGTATTTGAAACTAGCAAATTTAGTCGGTCGACACTTGTAAACACTATATTATTCACGACGGCAACTTTCTTGGTTGAGCACTTTACGTAGGAATACCGGTGATAATGTTTTGTCGAGTGACGACTCGAAAATGAAGGAATCGTGCCCGTGATAATTTAAATTGCAATTCGAAGTTACAATCGCGCCGGGGTGCTTGATGGAAATGCTAGACAAATTGGGAGTAACAAGACAAAACATTATACATTATAAAGTTTAAACAATTGCTGATTGAAGAACGAGACTGTGGGACCGTGAAGAGGGAGGAAAAAAAATGCCACACGTCGGGGGACAGTGCTAGCATCAAAACGCAAAAAAAAGCACCACGTTGGGCCCAGTGCTAGCATTAAAACGCAAAAAAAAAGCACCACGTTGGGCCCAGTGCTAGCATTGGCGCTACTTGCGGCCAACGCCAAACCCTAAAACCTGGAAAGGACATGCAATAAACAAGCCGGCGGCTAGCTCTGCACAGCCGGCGCGAGCAAGGTCCCTCTTAAACCCAGGGCGAGTGTCTGTGGTTCGCTTGTTAATTCCTACTCCCCTTCCTTTCCTCAAAATCTCCAGGTCTCCTTCCTCAATCAGAACACAGTTGTTATGCACGAAAAAGGGTTTTATTCAATTAAAGGTGAACAGGGTTCTACAAAAGGCCAGCATCGGCACTACCCACATGAGTATTTGGCTATCCCTAATTAATTCTATCATAACGGGGGGAGCTTCTCTCAACTCTCTCTACACGTGTTTAGTGAATTTAAATGTCAGTTCTTAGCACACAGAGGGGTAGCAAGGTTCATTGGTACTCACAAGCAGGAGATAGGCGGTCGGCAGACAGGATTCTGGGTAGGCGTAAACCTCTTTAAGCACAATACACAATTAAAGTAAAACATCGTGAGCGTTTACGGAGAGCGCCTAGCGCGAATCACGGGGAACACAGTTATTCTGCCGAAGGCCGGCGAAGGAATGGGGGCGGGGAGCCGCTCGGCGCTTGGCACGGGCGCCGCGCGGTGCGGGGAGAGGGGCGGAGGGCCTGTGCAAGGGGTCAATTCGCTATTAGCTCGCACGGGAAACAATTCCGTAACGTAACACTATGTAATGATGATAATGATTTAGTAGTTGAATCCCGTACAGTGTTATTTTTAAACACTTTTACTTTTTTAAGATTTTCTAATATCCGGTACTGGTTAAGATTTGAAATTTTCACGGCCAAAAGTTTATCCCTCGTATTTAATTTTTTTGTTATTTTATTGTATTAAATAATAGTAATTTGCGGCAGTGTATTCATTGAAAGCATTTTAATTTATTTATTAACTTAACCCTTTGCTATTTCAGTAGATGGTGATTATTTTTTTGGGTTTTAATGCCGTGTTGCTCTTCTTGCTTCTTCAGCCAACGGTAGCCCATCATCTGCCCTGATGCCCCGGACACCATAAGTTCAGTTATAGTGTCCATCATCAGGGTAGATGTGTCGATTGTTGTGAAGTGTGCGTTTATGTTCGTAGAAGTAATGCCGTCTAGAAGTACCACTGCAACAAGATGTCGGTATCTCGGTAATGCATTACATTTCTCGATAACGAGGATGAAATAACTCCAACTCAACAAAAACTCTTGAAAGGTTAGGTCTAATCGCGAAAATAGCACATCTTTGTCGGCGAGAAATTTTTAGATCATCGCAATTATTTTCATTGAAGAAGAAAATAATGGATACTAATAAATCTTATGGCGAACCCTGCAGGTTCAATATTTATTGTGATCCGTCAATATTTAACAAATACCGTGATATTTGTATAATGTTTATTGTGATCCGTCAATATTAAACAAATATGGTGATAGTTGTTAAGTATGTATTGTGTGTGATCCGTCAATATTAAGACGACAATATACCCTAAAATATATTGAGAATCTTAACGACGTAAGTAAAGAAACCGTATACACAATATAATTTATAAATACATTATGTACAAATTTTGCTATAGATACTAATAAAAAATAAAAAAAATAAAATAAATAAATAAAAAATTGCGAATCACGACCCGTGTATTGAACGGACCTACTGTCGAATTTGTCCTATCAAAGAAAAGAAGAAGAAGAAAAATAATGTGGAAAGCTTGTAAACAAATATGAGCCTGCGTCACAACATATTGGGCGGACGTATGGTCGAATCACCCTAGCAGCCGGGTTCATAGTAATTAATTCTGAAGAACGTGTTACTAATATTTAAGATGTTTCTAAATGAATACCTCCCGAAGTTATTAATTCATCGTCTAGAAAAATTAAATCTGGTGATCACCGCTAACTTTAGTTGTACAACGTATTACCTATAACATTTTAAAGGTGTTGTACGTTTAAAAAAATGATGGCAATGTTCTGTTTTTATTAATCGAAAATATAAATAACTCGCATCCCTTGTGAGGCATGGAAAAAAATGATAATTCATTTACGAATTCGCCGAAATAAATTAAAATGTGAGCCTCGGGCAAACCCCCGATAAACGCGGTTATGTCTCGCCTTAACAAATACCGTGATATTTGTTAAATATTTATTGTGATCCGTCAATATTTAACAAATATCGTGATATTTGTTAAACTTTTTGGCTAGCGTGTTGACGGATCACAGATTACTAGATTCCTGAATACTGTATCGGATAAACATACCAGATTTTATTTATATGTTACACCTGTTAACCTTTTCTAAAAGTCAAAATTAATATTTAATTTTTATTGAAATAACCCTTGTTATAACAAATTTTATAATCATTTTATACCAACCAATGTGATATATCATAGGGGAAGAAGATAAAACTAATAAATCTAAACGAAAATATGAAAAATAACACATAATAACTCAAAAATAAGAGGTATCAATGGCCGAGTTAGTTGCTCAGTTGCAATTTTATATTAAAACTAGCTGATCCGGCGAACTTCGTACCGCCTCAGAATCAAAAACTGTTGTCAACTTATTAGCTGAACTGATCTAAATTGTTTCTCCCTGCGTATACCATACCTTGATCTAAATTGTTTCTCCCTGCGTATCCTTTCCCCTCTCGCGTTCCCTCTCCCTCTCCCCACTCCACTTCTCCCCTTCCCCCGTCCCGCTAACCCCCCTTCCTGAGTTCCTTTCCCCCCTCCCCCCCCCCCTCCCCCCCCTCCCTTCTCCCCCCTCCCCCCCCCCCCCTCCGCCCTCCCCCCTCCCCCTCCCCCCCTCCCCCCTCCTCCCTTCCCCCCTCCCCCGGTTCACAGTTCAATATTATACCCCTTACAATATTGCTGCAGTTCTTTCAAATTAGGAGAATTCGTTCCATACAAATAATTTTCTTCGGAGTGGAACACCCTTTACTTTTAGGGGTATGAAAAATAGATGTTGGTCGATTCTCAGACCTACCAGATAAGCACACAAAATTTCATCAAAATTGATCCAGCCGTTTCGGAGGAGTATGGTAACAAACACCGTGACACGAGAATTTTATATATTAGATTACAAAAAAAGAACTTTCATACCGAAAATGTTCAATTACTTTATATGTATTTGTATATGTTTGAAATTTTTTTTTATCTAGATTATTATATGTAGGTTATCTTTTGTATTTTTATTTATGTTTTTCTTTTGCACTTTGTATTATTATTATTAAAGTTTTGCTTTTGTACTTTGTATTTTTATTTATTATCTTTTGTATTTTTGCTATAATCTTTATTGATATATGTAATTATAGATACTGCTACCCGGCTCAGAACAGATATTGTCTAGTGAGTCGGGGAACGCACATATATGTAAATGTAAATAACTCTTGATATTAATAAACGCCCGGGTTACCGGCACCTTAAATTGTTACCTTATTATTTTTCAGTGTTTTGTTCTTCTTCATATTATCGTGTAAATTTATTAGTATTATCTTTTTCTTCAATGATAAATTACATTGATTTGTGTAACCTTCATAGGTTATCATAACAAGAGTTGTTCCAATAAAAAATTAACAATTATTTTCCGCTGGAAAATTTTTTCGATGATAAGTTACTCACCCTTAAATTTTCCATTACACTTGTCAAAAATTATGGCATGGTCGTATAATTTTTTCCATGCGTTTGAAAGCCGACAGAAGGAAAGTGATAATTACAAGTAGTTATCAATTATTTTGTTTGATTTCGTTAAACACAACATAATATCATTATAAATAACAAAGTTCACCAGCATTTAAACCAAACAATCGTTTTATCTATGTTTGCTAGTGACGTTCGGTACATTATTATTGGTCTACTATCGCTGTACTCGAGTTCTAACGCCTTGCTTCAGATTAAAGTACTTACTGCGATATCAAGTTCAAAATGTCAGTATTTATTACTCTTACTTACTACACGGATGTGTTACGTCTTGTATAAATTTTAAAAGTAAAAAAAAAAAACAAATTTCAAATATTAATCCAACGCGAATTAAAAAAAAATTGAGACAAGTAATTTCAAAATTGATTGACAGGATTTCGTGATTGTTTAAAATTAAAAATTTAATGCAATTACGTGTGCAAAATTTGTGTTCTATCTTAAGTTCTTTGTTAGAGTGATATTACAATTTTTTTATTTGTTTTGAGTCGAATAGCTTTTTCTTGAAAGATTATGTAACTAAGACGTGACTTTTTGCAATACCATTCTCTTATAATTTATTTTAATATAATTATGTTAAGATAGTGTAAAATTGGTTTGTCACCAAATAAATTTCATAGGGCCACAAAATGTGTCGTCAAGTGAGCGTAACAAGACTTTCAAATAACTAAATGCTTTGGTTAAAATTACCATACTTAGATAAAACTTTGTGATATTTCACATGACTTTCTTCGTTACAGAGTACCTGAGGTGATTTTTCACAAAAACGCGTTATACAAGTCATCCAAATATTATTATTGTTATTATTATTATACATTTCAATGACTGCTGACAATTGGCCCCCCGAAATGATATTTACTGTAAAATTATTATTTTTGTGCATTATTTACCAATTTCACGTAAAATCAATATCAAAAATATCCTTAATATTAAGTTGGTATGAATATCAAAAGAATTTATTTACATTGTCGATTTTTTTATACCTACCCTGATACATACAGTAAATAAGAGAAGCAGATTTTTCCTTGATGCATTTGAATGAAAATGTGTTTTATGCTTTTATTATTCCGCGGTACATCCTCTCTGCACATCCTTTCGGGGTCACCAAATTATATTTGTGTGATTAGATGCACCGTATTTTCCCTAAACCGACTACATATTGTATATAATTATGCTGGGGTGCCAATTGTTGGTGAATCAACTGTTATGGAGCCCAATTGACAGCTCTATTCGTACAATGGACAAAAGATGTCACTAACTTTCGCACACAGAATTGAAATCATTAATTTTCGACTTGTTAAATAAATAAATATAAACTCAAGGTACACTATTTAAAATTATGTGTTTTTGTAACTTTTTAGTAAGGTTTTACCGGTTTCGACAACAAAAAGTTATTCGTTACGTAGCTTGTTAGTTTACAAACATTTCGATATCATAAGAATTCGTGCAGTGCCAATAGAAGGGTTCACTTGTTGTCATTTGACAGTACCTGTGGCACGATGTTGGGTCAGCGAGTTAGCCGCCTGTCAGCGGGAGTGCTGGGTTCCGGAAGGCTGCTGTCGACCGGAAATGGAAGCTTCTACCGGGTGGGGAGCGCGGTGTGCGTGCGCACACCGTCTTCTTCTGTCTTTGACAACCGAAAGGCATCGCCGGAAGTGGTTCCGGGCGAGGTGAGCAAGAATTAATGTTTCCCTCTCTCTCGTACACCTAAATCGGTTCAATCAGAAAACAAAGCCTTAAATAGCTCTAATTCGTGATATATAACACGTTAGATAAGCCCTTCAATATAAGTTAAAATTAAATGCCGGCTTGCCTTGGGAACCATTCTTTTCATAACCAATCAATCTGCCATTGGTTGCCCCAAATGGTTCGTTACGTTTGGTGCCCGGTTCATGGGGGTGAGGATTATTCTGGTCTTGATGGCGGATGCGTTTATCCACTGAGAGAGGCCGGTTGAGGGAGACCCTTTGACACCTCCAACCCGACTGCATGTTTACAATCCCTACCGCATTTCAGTCGCGCTAGCGGTAGAGATTGTTACGCGTAAATCACCTTACAAAACCTGTACTGATTCAGTCGCCTACGCGCTTCGCTGCTCTAAGTGTTTCTGTGAGGGTGACGACCGTAATTACATTTTTTTTGATAATAATTTAATTTTGGAGGCGGGAATGGGTACCGCCGCCCGGGAACCTTTATTGGATTACCAACACCTCTGCCATAGGTCACCCCAAGTGATTCGCTACGTTTGGTGATTTAGCAGGGATGCCCGGGTTCATGGGGTGAGGTTTGTCTAGGTCTTGGAGGCGAATGACCAGGACATACTGAACCCCAGATTCCTGCCCACCCCTTAAACCTTTTTCCTTCCCAGAACTCTCCTCTCCTTCCTTTCCTTAAAAAAAACCCTCCACACAGCATCCTCAAAAATGACATAGGCCCTGAGGGAAATTATTTTCCTCAGGGCCTCCTGTGTGGAGCTCATGCAAAAAAAAAATGTCTACAATATGTGCATTACATTCCCAAATATAATTCCCATATGGCTTGCATTATATTCCCAAAAGGTAAGATACCCATTGTGGGATCTTTAATAGTACAGTGACAGTACATGTAGATATCCAATTAAAACTAGCAATACAAAGATATGATTTTAGATTTTCACGGCCAAAAGTATTTTTGTTATTTGTTTTTGGAGTGTTATGCCGTGTTGCGCTAACTTCTCCTTTAGCCAACGTTTCGGACAGCGTTACAGTGTCCAATACATATTTCGTCATTTACTGCCTACTCCTTGCTTCAGAGATATTTATACATTGTCACATTTACTTACAAGCCCACACCTACTGGTTCAGTTACCCCAACCTACTATAATCAAATCAAGTCAAATCAAAAAATATTTATTGTACAAATAAAAAATACAAAAGGTGTACTTAGCTTATGGGTAGACCCCATTTCTTCCAGCTAATCACATAGAGGTTATATTATAATGTTTGTACAAAGAAGAATATTAAAATGTTTATACGAAGAAGAAAAATTCAAATAAAAATACAAAAATAGGTTTTTCATTTATGTGAGATATTCACTTAAGAGCGTTTAACCAGCCAGCGGACGAAAATCCACATTTCGTCGAAAGTTGTTCTTACGATCGTGCAGGGCGGTTACAATGAGATAGATTAATTATTCTTACCAGCTTTTTAAAATTATAACTCAATATCGAATTTATTTCAATCCATATTAGCTTTAATTTATACCTTCACCCAAAAATGATGAAAGGCGTGATGATAAAACTATTAAAATAATGTACTTTTTGTAATTATTTTTTGATTATAAG
This sequence comes from Limnephilus marmoratus, assembly GCA_917880885.1. Taxonomy (NCBI): domain Eukaryota; kingdom Metazoa; phylum Arthropoda; class Insecta; order Trichoptera; family Limnephilidae; genus Limnephilus; species Limnephilus marmoratus. Next base: position 15,947,253 of record OU862921.1, on the reverse strand, counting down.
TATTTATCATTTTTCAATAATGTCTAAATTTAATAAGAATGTTAAAAAAATGTGAAATATATTATTAGTTTATAAGTGCGCAAATAAATACACAAATGGACCAATTTTCGTCAAGAAACACATGTACTTACATTTTTTTTTTTATGATTTTATTGAAACTAAAATTAAAATTCTAAAACATGCGTTTGCTAGATAATGTATTGATTTATTTTACTGCATGATTATATTATTTGAAATGGGTGTGGTATAATACAAAATCTTTTTTGAAAATTTAACAAATCTGCCAACGACCTATGGAATAACCTTATTATACTAAAAATTAAAAAAAATTCTCAAAATTTATTACATGATAATGCTAGATAAAAAAACAATCTTTCGAAATCTATTTATAATTTTTTGTGGAAAAGAGTCAATACGTCTAAAATCTGATTTGAAAATGACATATTTTTGGTTTTCTCTGGCATGACGTTTTGAATTTGTGTGTATCTGGTGTTTATTTAATATTATGTGGAAGGTTGTTATATACTTTAACGGCCATGTAATATGGTCCTTTTTGGAATATTGTTTTGTTTTGCTTTTGGTATTAATAAGTTTTCTGTGAACCTTGTAGCGTATTTATTGTTGAGTTTTTCTGCGCATAACAATCCCTGCCGCTTTATGTGTTTGTAACGTGATTTATGCATAACAAACCCTACCGCGTTTCAGTCGCTAGCTATGATTGTAAATACGCAACCCGACTACAGTGGGAAGTATGAATTCAGACGTTACTCCCGGATTTTTTTTCTTTGGGGTCAACACAAGGTCTTCTTTGGGGATGCTGTGTGGCGGGTCTTTTTAGGAAAGGAAGGAGTAAGAAATAAGGAAGAAGTTCTGGGAAGGAAAAGGGTATTAGTGGTAGGTATGAATCTGGGGGTCAGTGTGTCCAGGAGTGACGGACATATGAATTCATCCCTCCAACTGCGGTGCAAGGCGATGGGTCGAGAGAGTCTGGCTGGAAAGGTCAAAAGGACTCAACCATTCTCTCCCGATCTTGCCTGCAATGCCTGCCTGCCATGCCTGCTTGCCATGCTTGCCGGCCGGCCTGCCATGGTGGGCAAACGCATTCGCCGCCAAGACCCGGATAAATCTCCAAACGTAGCGAATCACCTAAGGTGACTTATGGCAGAGGTGTTGATTATCCAATAAATGGTTCCCGGGGTGGCGATACCCATACCCGCCTCCCAAATCCAGTGATTAATGATTAAGTCGTGTTGCATAATTAAAATAGCATATTTGACTTCATGACTGCTGTTCCATAAAATTATTATGCATATCCTATGAAATAATGAATAAAAATACTGAAATACTAAATACTCCCTTCTGAAATACGCTGTACCATCAACCAATCAGAACAAATAAATAAAATTAAACAATTTTCCAAAAATAAACTTACAGTAAAAAGTAAATATTTTATACAAAACATGTTATAACGTACAACCTAAGCAAGAATCTAGGCTCCCTTATCAGGCACAAGAGCTCCTCTTTTCTGATAAGGTATACATGACCAAAAACGACCTTTAATATAATATTTTGTAAAATGTGCCTGTATGTATATATGTAGTTCATATTTTTTTATACAGGGTGGCGCAAAATTAATCATCCAATTTTGTTTTTGACTAAATAAACTTTTTCACTAAATAAAAAAAAAGATTTTGAGTAATAGAAATCTTTATTTGGACTTTTAAAATTTTTACTGCTAAGTGGAAAAGATGATATCCGTCAAATGGCGGCCGCCAGTGTTGATACACATTTGTGCCCGTTTTATCGCATTTTCCATGACTTTCCGCAAGATTTCCGGTGATAACTGTTCGCATTCCTGTCGAATATTCTCCTTAAGGGCTGCGATTGTCTGAGACTTATTGGCATAAACCCGCAACTTCAAATAGCCCCAAAGGAAGAAGTCTGGGATCGTTAAATCGGGCAATCTTGCTGGCCATGCCAAATCGCCAAAACGAGAGATTACACGACCAGGAAACGCTTCCTTCACAATATCCATTGTGGCTCGTGCAGTGTGCGCGGTTGCACCGTCTCGTTGAAACTACATGTTCACCAAGCCCCACTCATCCAATTCCGGAAGTAAGAAGTCGTTATCATGGCCCTGTAGCATTCGCCAGTAACAGTGACCGTATTTCCAATGGCTTCCTCAAAAAATACGGCCCAATCACTCCTCCCGCGTGAATGCCGCACCACACAGTGGCTTTGAGTGTAAGTAATGGCTTTTCGTGCATCACACGCGGATTTTCAGATCCCCAGAAATTAATATTATGCTTATTGGCGTAACCGTTTAAGAGGAATGTAAACGCTAGAAATATTTCGAGTCTCATGCCTGCAAAATTTTAAAATCGAGCGTCTTTTTGCACGAGGCTAGTAAGCGTAAAAGTGGTTTTTATTTATTTTGTGCATAATTTTATAAGAACGAAAAAAGTTAGAACATGGAAAACCTCAAAAATAGTCTTAGCCATAAAGGGGTATTTTTAAAAAATTGTTTTTTGTATTACTTCATGGTTAAGTCATGAGAAAACTTTTTTTTTTTGGTGGTTTACGCTTATAATTTTTGTTACGTAAATAATAATTTTAATTTCAATACATAGAAAAGCTAGTAAAAGCTTCGATTTATCCGTAGCATATTTTTTGATGTTCATACTGTAAGCCGATTCGTCGTAAAGGTTAATCAAAATAGTATCTAAATACAATTTCACGTATATATTCATCTTAAGTGGAAATGCGCCTATTCGCTCATGATGACTTTCGACACAAAATCGCTAAAAAGCGTTAAACCTTAAATCGACACAATTATTCCACGCTCTTGCGGAGTATAGCGCTCCATTCTTGTCTGTTTGTATTCTGCAGCTGTCTAGTTCACAAATGTCAAATATGATTGACGCACGACGCCATTCGCAAAAATTATAACATCTTCCGATAGGGTGATTAATTTTGCGCCACCTTGTATTACAATAAAACAATAAAAATATCACACGTTTGTAAAAGCTCATATAGTCCCTAAAACATAAATATAAAAATAAATTTATTAAGTAATTATTAAAGCAATATTGTATTTCTTATAGACATAACATTTGTTTCCTTGCAAATGTTAATCTTTAACCTTTGTTCGTTAATTAATCTGTTAGCCTTGTAGAATATTAGTTGTATGACGGCAATTTTAATTGCATATGTTACATATGTTATGTTATGCAGGAGTATCAATAAAAACTAAGATAAGTTTTGAAAGGGTAACCAAGTTTTTGAACCCGAGGTACTTTAATAACTCACACAGATTACGAGAAAACGAACGTGTAATTTGATTTGCTCGTGACCTGCAAATTTATTATTTATCATAGACATATACGAATATTAGATTTATTTATTTATTTAATAAGGGGAACATAAACGCTAGAAAGATTTCGATTCTCATGCCTGCAAAATTTAAAATCGAGCGTCTTATTTGCACGAGGCAAGTAAGCGAAAAAGTGTTTTTTATTTATTTTGTGCATAATTTTATAAGAACGAAAAAAGTTAGAAAATACAAAACCTTAAAAATAGTCTTAGCCATAAAGGGGTATTTTTTTTAAAATGTTTTCTGTATTACTTCATGGTTAAGTCATGAACAAACATTTTTTTTAGTGGTTCACGCTTATATTTTTTGTTATGTAAATAATAATTTTATTGTAATTCTAATACATAGAAAAACTATTAAAAGCTTCAAATTATCCGTAGCATATTTTTTGATGTTCATATTGTAAGCCGATTCGTCGTAAAGATTAATCTAAATAGTATTTCGCGTATAACTTCATCTTAAAGCCCTTTTTCGGGGCTTTTGCATAAGAGGAATATAAACGCAAGAAATATTTCGATTCTTAAGCCAGCAAAATTTAAAATCGAGCGTCTTATTTGCACGAGGCAAGTAAGCGAAAAAAGTGGTTTTTATTTATTTGTGTATAATTTAAACGAAAAAAAGTTCTTTTACAAACTATTTATTGTAGGTACATAAATAACTGAACTGCCTCAGTAACAATATTTTATATTTGTTTAAAGATAAATTGATGATGTCCACTAACTTGGTATAATTGTTTCCTTCTATTAGTGTATCGGGCAAAGAGGAATACTTGGGGTAGTTAATGCTATAAGACATAACAAACGATACGTTGTTTTGTCTTATGTTTGGCAGTTATATAAGAATATGTATTAAAGATAAAGGTAACACTTATAATCTAAGCGCAAAGGTGAAAATGAACAAGAGACAGAAAAATAAAAAGATAACAACAGGGACACGAACCCAGAACCTCTCGTCTTACCGAGACAAAAGACTTACCAATTCGGCTACTGAGACCTCTTATTTAAACGTCATTTTATCAATCTCATATTTAAAATTTCAGAATTAACAATATTATCTTCGACTATTTTTTTCCATATTATTGGCAACTACATTTTTCATAGGAAATAAGTGTTCGATGAACTGGTTTAGATAGCGTCTCGGATAATGTCCGATTTTATTTATACGGAATACCTATTGACCTTTTCGTAAAAGTCTAAATGAATATTCGATTTTTATTAAAACTCTCTATTTATAACTTGTTGGAGGTTATTCCCATCATTGTAATTAATATATCATTCAAGAAAAAGATAACACTAATAATCTAAAAGAAAATATGCAAACGAATAAGACACCGAAAAATAAAAAGATAATTATCTTTTTATTTTTCGGTGTTCCAATTGCGATACGTTGTTTTGTCTTAAGAAGGTAACACTAATAATCTAAGGACAAATGTGAAAATGAACAAGAGACAGAAAAATAAAAAGATAACAACTGGGACATCAACCCACAACCTCTCTTCTTTCCGGGATAAACGCCTTATATACCAATTCGGCTTTTCCCACCTCTTATTTAAACGTAATTTTGGCCATCTCATATTTCAAATTTCAGAATTAACAATATAATTATCCACTATTTTTTTTTCCTTTTTAATATAATCATCGACTAATATATTATTGGCAACCTACCTTTTTCATTGGAAAGAAGTGTTCGATAAACTGGTTTGTAACCTAGATAGTGTCTAAATATATCCGATTTTATTAATGTGAAATAACTCTTTAACACATTTTTGTAAAAGTCTTAATAAATACATATATTGAATATTCATTATATGATTCAAAGTTATAAAAAGAAAGTAGAACAATCGATATATATTAAGGCCCGGTAGTAAGCGCTCAAAAAGAAGAAGATAGGGAGATATTTAAATACAAATGTTAGAGGGAGCGAGCTAATATTAAAAACGATAATATTTTAGCAAAAATTCTGAAAATATTTAATAAAACATGACTCGTTTAAAATAGAGCAAAAATCTCGTGTGAAATGTCTTAAAAAATTGCACTTAAAAAAACAATGTAAACTTTTTTCATATATTTTTTAAATGACTGAAAAAACGTGCTGATCATAATTTTCAGAGCATACTTTGTGATTTTTTTCTATCGATGGCATTTTATGTAATTACCATTTCGACGTGGCAAATATGTATTACACTATCTTTAAAAAAAACATATATTTTTTTTAGAAACTTAAAGTGTTCACAATAAATATGTTATAAAACGGTAGAAATTCGGAAAGTTGTGTCTTTCCAGCGGCACCGTACGAAGATGCAGCTCAAACAAGTTTGTCACCATGGAACTATGATTTAATCCACTCTTAGGTTTGCACAAACATTGACCAAACTCGTACACATTTTGTGAACGCTTAAATTGGGGCCACAATTGTTTTCCATCGGCTACGGAAAACGAAAACATTGTGGCCGTGCTCCAATGTTTTTTGTTTTTGTCGGATGTTTTTAAAACATTTTGTCGCTGGAGACTTGACTTAAAATAGGCGTATAATAGGATCATGAATCACGAGTCACTTCTTGCGTTATTCTTTATTCAACGCTATTGATCCTGGAATCTAAAAGTCTTTACTTTTCGCGAATCACCTTGTAGGTAACTAACTTCATCGATGTATTATGGTAACCTTGAGTATCTTAAATCAACGGTACAAACCGATTTAGTTATTTTGTTAGTTAGGGATATTCATTAGGTTTCAGTAAGTTCACACTATTTAAGGAGCCCATTCTAAATTTAACCGTAAATGAACGTAAACCACTTGAAACTAGTATTTATTGCTTCTATCTTAAACCAAGAAAGGAGCAAACTTCAACTAATCTACTTATCCCATCCCAATGGTAAAAAATAATGATGATATATTAAAACAAATATAAAACTTTTTACTAATTGTATAATTCCTTATTAGACCTTTAAAAAAATGTTACGTAGGTACAATATTTATGATTTATATATACATAGATATATATATTTTTTTATTGTAATATAAAAATATGAGTTACATAAATACATGTATATTTTACAAAATATTATATTATATTTTGTTTTTAGTTTTCGTATACGTTCAGAAATATTCCATCTAGGTCTCTCTCTCTGGTTTCAATCCTGGGATTGGTTTGCAGCAATTTCCTCTATTCTTCTCTTCCATTCTTCCCTGTCTTGTGCGGCTCTTTTGAAGTCTGCATATGATGAACAGCGCACGTCCACCAGCAGGTCCTCCGGGTACTCTCAGCGTGGGCGTCCCCTAGAATTTGTCCCCTCGGTCATACCCTCCATTATGGCATGCAAGAGGCCTTCTTGTCGTATTACATGGCCGATCCATCTTGCACGCCTTTCGGACAAGGTCCTGAGCAGGTGCCTTCCTCCTTCGATTCTTTGGAGAACCTCCTCATTTGTAATGTGGTCTCTCCAAGAAATTCCTAATAGTCTTCTATAGGACTACATCTCAAAAGCCTCTGGTCTCCGTTTATCTCTTTTGGATAGTCACCATATTTCACGTATGTCACGTACATCACGATCTTGATGAGGAGTACTCTCAGTTTTACATAGGTCTTGATGAGGAGTACTCTCAGTTTTAGGTCTATATTATTCGATTCTATTATTTTCGAACTTTTATTGAATGCAAGCCTAGCCTGGTGTAGATATACGTATTTAGCTGTCGACCTCGCTCTTAGACCGACCGTCCCATGTTATTTTGCTCCCGAGGTATAAAAACTCCATGGTGTTCTTTAGTGGAACTCCTGACATCTCTACTCTCATCTGATGTTGCGTTCGGCCTACAGTCAGCAACTTTGTTTTGTCTTTGTTTATCTTCATGTTGTAGTTGTTTTGAAGAATGCTATGCATGGTTGTTAAGGCCTCTTGCAGTTCTTCGCTTTCAGCAACCATAGAAATATCGTCAGCAAACCTTATCATATCCACCTTTTGCCATTGTATCTTTACACCTTTTCTGTGACTCATTCTCTCCCTCAAGTCATCAATCGCACTCTGTACATAAGCGTTAAAAAGAACAGGTGACAGAGAGCATCCCTGTCTCACCCCTTGTCTTATACTGGCTTCTTTTGTATCATTGTCACATCTCATTATAGCGGCCTCATTCTTGTATAGCGCCTGGATTATTCGTCTATTCTATATTTGATATCAATTCTCTTCAGAATCGGATTTTAATGCGATGCGGAAATATGTTGACCTTCCGACAAAATAGATTCAAGGACAAAGGAGTTGAGGTAATGAATGTATATGAATCTTTTTTTGGTATTTCTGTGTTCAGATTTTCGATTGAGTTTCGCTAATATTGTCTTCATTTAGTTAAATATTACAATTTAAGGTTCAACTAATTAAGTTATAATTAAAAATCTCTACACATTATAAATAAAAGTTCTCCATCGCGTGTTGTTGTCTGTTGGTCGTGATAAACTCAAAAACTACTAAACGGATTTTCATGCGGTTTTCACCAACAGAGTGATTCATGAGCAAGGTTTACGTATATAATTTTTCAAGGTTTTGTGTAAAATAAGTTGAAATATATAATTAAAGGAGCTGGCAAGCGGGCGGTTTGGATTTGATTTGTATACAAATTAACGGATGCTTGGCCGAGTCAGCTAGTTATCTATGTATATAAAAATGAATCCCTGTTTCCCTCTTGGTCACGCCATAACTTCAAAACGACTTTACTTATTTCATTCATCTTTTTTTTTAAGTTTTCTAATACTTTGTAGAAGGTTCTTACGGATAGAAAAATTAAGAAAATTGCGCAGAAAAACCAGATCGATTATTTTAACTTCGCACGTTTGACAGTTCGTGCGTTTTTGATGAATGTGAATTTAGCAGGTAGCTGTTTTTTTATAACTAAAAAATTGTCTATGAAGTTTTTATACAGGTACCTACGTGACGAACCAAATTTGATTAATTTTTATGATAATGCACAAAAATGAATGTTTGTAATATCGGTATGAAAAATTAAAATATAAAAAAATAGCAATAGATGGCACGCGAGCTGTTTGAAAACTAAATGCACTGGGACTGAAAGTATGTAACGCGTGAGGGGGGGAGGGAAGAGGAAAGTCGGGGAAGGTGGAAGGGGAACGCGGGAGGGGAAGGGGACGCGGGAGGGAAACGGGACGCGGGAAAGGACTTGCAGAAAGAAACAATTTATTCCTTTGAATATGGTATTGCAACGCATGCCGGGAACCAGCTGGTTAATAATAATTATAATATAACATTCCAAATCGTCCAGACCAAACTCATAATATCACTCGTCGGTCAAATGGCTTTGTTATTTCTCCATAAGTCAATCAATGTTTTTATTTATTATTATGTGACCTCACGATAAGGCCGTCGTATTGACATGAAACCGTTCAACCATCATCTTTATTAATAATAATTCTATCTAAAACATATATAGCCAAGAATCATTATCTTCTTAACAACCTATTAAAGTAATTCTTTTAACATTATCAGCCATTTTATCATAGCATATCTGCTTCCTAGTTTTTATCACGAGTTTGAAGTCTGTCGAACATGTTATGAAATCTTTCAAACATACTTTTGAAGATTGTATGTTGTATAAGTAAACACTTCGATTGTTAACCACTGGGGCGCTTTTTGCCACAATATGGCACTATTTAAAATAGCTCAGATTGTTTTGCTGCCAATTTTGGCAAGTTTTTCCTTATTTGTGAGTAATAAAGTAGAAGTTTACGATTTTTTTTTATAAATCCTACGAATATGTTATAATCCAAAGACGTTACATACTTTAGACGCTGGGTAGAAATCTCAAAATGGGAAGCCAACAACAAGACAATTGTAGAGTACTCTATTTCTAGTACTTTAGTACTAAACTGCCACGCGTCGAGTAAGGTCGTGTCCTACTAGTAAGTAAATTGCATTAAAAAGCGCCAAAATTCCCTCTTGTGTGATGAGAAAATGTTTCCATTACACGGTAAACAGTCGTAAAAGCGAAGGAATAACATTTCATTTGCAAATACATGCAAATTACTTATTAAAAGATTTTATGCGTCATTAGAGAACTCAAGGCCTACTAAAGTACAGGTCTGGATGCGCAACAGCCAAATTACCAAGTCGATGCCATGCCGTCGCTAAGTAAAATTTACTCTTTATAATAATAATCTAATGATTCTTTATTTACTTGCCTGCGGTAAAACAACATACAAATCAGCAGAAACAACAAATACAATAACAATCAACGCCATTTGCAAACTATCGTTGTTCATTATAGCTATTTGACACCTCAAAATTCGACTGGTGCCCAGGCCTCCTACTTTAGTCGGCCTTGAGACAGTATTCGACGGAACTTTTGGATTTTGAATACGAAAATGCCGCCCGCGTTCTATATTTTGTTTCGTTCATATGCACATATTCTTTTAAGCGTCTATCTTTATCATACACGAATAACTTTTGAATTAAGAAATTATTGAAAATCGCTGAAAACAAAAGAGTTTTGATTAATTGCTACATTATATATTGAGTTTGTGAGACTATGGCAAGTCTATTTATTTTATATAACGTCATTGTTATAATCGATATAAGATAGGTGAATTCATTGGCTGTATAGAACTATAATCAGTTTGTACGTCTCCATATTAAAATTCGAAGGTATGATTTTTTTTAATGTGAGCGGAAAATATTTATAATGGTCACCACAAAAATCTCGAGCAATAGGCCACTTGCATGGATTTCAGAACGACTCGGAAAAAATCGTGTGGATAGATCTTTTTACTAAGATTACGAAAATGTTAGTAAAATTTTGTAGAAATGTACAGTTTTTTTTATTTTTAAATAAATAAATCCATTATTTGGGCTCGTGACGTCACTACATGAAAATGTCCCGTCTCCGAAAATGTTCCTATTAATTTTGTAAAATTCCACACTGTTATATTTTTTTTATATGGCATCACTTTGATTTCAGGTGAATTTTTGATTTCGTTCACTAGATTTATTGTTTGTTCTCTGCGAACTTATCATTTGGTTTGAATTTTTGACAGATGTTGTGAAGAGAACCCCGTACAATTTAGATGTCGGTGCGTGTTTTAGAGATATAATGGTTATGGTGCTGATTTAATCAAAATCAAATTTTATAATATTCTTATTATTATTATAATTTACAAGTACAAGTATATTACATTGGATTTATTAATATAGACGTTGTACATTATAATGATTTATGATCAATAAGATGGATCAAGGAAAAAAATATTTATGAGATGTAATATTTTTGGTATGCCTCGTTATTCTCCTGTGCCATTCGTGTGGAAAACGTTCTTTTTTTTTAAAATGATTTTCGGCTATGTAATTATTGTTTTTTCTCTCCTATAAAATTATGTCCCGTCTTTCCGGTTTATAAAAAATGGTCTGATTTTTCGGATTGAAATTTTCAAAAAATCCCCAGGGTTTCAAAAATACGAAAAAAAAAAAAAAAAAAATACAGAATGTCTTAGAATATTTGCCTAAACCGGAAAAAAATTTAAAAAAATGTGATGCAAGTGGCCTATTGGAGAAAAAAGTTGTAAAGCTGTCGCCCCAGCGGTTAAGCTAGCTGAAGTCCTGCCTTGCCCGGGATTTACGAAGAGTTTTTCGAAATCAGACATAGTTCATACTTTTCGTCTTATTTTAAACACATCATTCATTCAAAAGTCTACCTACACCTCAGGCCTCGGGCCTATTTTGTCGGAAAGTCAAAATATTTCCGCTTCGCAATAAAATCCACATAATTGGAATTTTTCTGAAACCATCCGAAAACTAAAAACTGTTTTCAAATGGTGATAAAATATGCTTTAAACTTTATAACCCTAAATAAATATAAAAGGTAAAAAAAGTCAGATACGATTTTAGATTTTCACGGCCAAAAGTATTTTTGTTATTAGTTTTTGGGATATTATGCCGTGTTGCGCTACCTCCTTATTTAGCCAGCGTTTCGGACAACGTTACAGTGTTCATCATCAGGGCAGATGTGTGATGATGCATGCTGCTGCATCTGCCTGCCCATCTACATCTGCCCTGATGATGGACACTGTAACGCTGTCCGAAACGTTGGCTAAAGAAGGAGGTAGCGCAACACGGCATAATATTCCAAAAACTAATAAAAAAAATTTAAAAAAGGTATTTTTAAAATGACACACTATGTGTTTTTCTTACTGAAATTATAAATACCACATATTATGTTTATTAGGCAAATGTATTATAAACGTTATTGTCAACTAAATTTCGGTCTGTTTCATGTAAAAATAATAATTTTAAAAATTTCCCAACGTTTCAAATTTTTTTTTCAAATGACGGTAGGTAACTTTTGATTCATAAAGGTGTATATTTGATATTAGATTTGAATACAAAGCGTGGTGTTCTCTCTTTCTAACGCCTAAGATAACCTCGTTACGATCATATTTCTCGCCAAGATAGTAAGGGAGACACAACGATATCTACAAGACCAATATGAGTTGTTCCGAAAACCGAACAAATTATCCTGAGGGGTTACAAGATGTGAAAGGGGGTAAGGGTGGGAATGGTTTTTCGAAATGTCGTATAAACAGTGACTTTCCTCTTGTTTTGAAGGTCAAGTGTGGAAAATTTCATCAATCTCGGAATAAAACTATAGAATTGTATAGAAACAAAACCACCCCCAGACATCCTTCTTTATATGTATACTAGCTGGTTTCCGGCATGCGTTGCAAACCATATTCAAAGAAATAAATTATTTCTCCCTGCATGTCCTTTCCAGTGCGTCCCCGTTCCCCTCCCGCATCCCCTACCCTCCCACCTTCCCCGCCCACCCTCTCCCCTCTCCCGCTCCACCGTCCCGCCGACCCCCCTCCCGCGTTCCACTTATTCAGTCCCAGTACATTTTTTCATTCAAATTTTAATTTTTCGTATATTACAAATACTCATTTTTATATATTATAAAAACAATCAGCTAAATTTGGTACATAACATGGGTACCAATTTAAAATATCTGTAATTTAAAAAATCCATAGACATTTTTTTAATACAAAAAAAAATGCCTGCTAAATTTAATTTCACGAAAGCTCGATCTGTCAAACGTTCGAAGTTAAAATAGTCGTTAAGTTTTCTGAAATTATTCAATTTTCTTAATTTTTCATTCCATAAAAACCCTCTACAAAATATTAGAAAACTTTAAAAAAAGATTAATGAAATAGGTAAAGGCGTTCTAAAGTTACGGCGTCACAAAGGGAAACAGAGATTCATTTTTATATTATATAGATATTATTCGAGTATTTGATCATAAGAAACAGATACTTTGTGAAGTGAATTATAATTTGTAGAGTTTTGTACTGGCCTGAAGAAGCTACGGTTCTAGTGATACCCGTTCGGCATTATTTGTTGAAGAAACAAACATGCAATACAACCCCACTAAAACGGCTCTACTGGTCGTAAGATATGGACAAGGACCAAAAAATATTCCTCCAGCTACCCTGAATGGTGTGAACCTGCAGGTGACTGAAGGAACTAAATACCTTGGACACATAATCACCAGTAATCTGATGGACGATGACGACATCGATAGGCAAAGAAGAGCTCTCAGTGTAAAAGCAAACATGCTCAGTAGAAGATTCCGCCTTTGCAGTACTGCTGTAAAAAGGACGCTCTTCCTTTCCTTCTGCGCAACACTGTATACGTGTGAACTCTGGGCAAACCACAAGAAGAATAGTATAGAAAGACTTCGGGTTCAGTATAACAACGCCTTCCACATAATGTTTGGTCTCCCCAGATATTGCAGCGCTTCCCGGATGTTCACGAACGAGCGAGTTCCTGGCTTTGCAGCCCTTATTAGATCCAGGGTGGCAGGAATTAGGGAAAGGATAACCAGCTCTGGAAACATCCTCGTCACGGAAGCCCGCCTCAGTCCATCATCCAGTATTGATGCACACTGGAGAAAAATACTGGCTCCTTATGTGCTCACAGAATCCTGAAAGCTTAATATTATTATTTCTTTTGTTTTCCTTCTACTACTATTAGCTTATTATCTTTTTTGTTTCGTATACATTCATATCCACCTTCTTTCTCTTTTTTTTTCCTTTCAAATACTTTGTACATGTATGTGTATATATACCCTTATGGAATGTGTGGGATTGCACTCTCCTCCCCACATACTGGAATAAAAACTTATTTATTTATTTATTATTTAAGTACAAAAATAAAAGTGTTATTAACTTAGTTTAACTTTGATTTTATATAATAAAAAGGAAATTATGTAAATAGATAGATTAATACTTCCCCTTTTTATCACATGCACATATAGTTATGTACAAAGAACGCTTGCAGTTATCTCCCCTGACCGTGACTATTTGGCCCTCAGTCAGAGCTAGTAATTATTGTAAGCATATTATGAAATCTTTATATTGCGTGTTGATATCTAATCTGTATTCACATATGTTCTGGGCAAGGGTCAAGGGATGATACAAGGATATTATTTTCCACCAAAATATAAATATTGAACATTAATTTTGAATGAAACCAGCAAACACAACACAGTATTAAACTGCATGTTGTAGGAGGGGGGAAACACAGAGGCCAGTATATCGTTCCACAGCTGTAAAACTCAAGAACAAGTAATAGAAGCCACCCGTTCTCATGTGACAAATGTCAACCGTGTACAAATGTTTCACTTAACGGAATCAAAGACGCGCTAAAAGTATTGTAATAATCTACATTTATTATATGTAATCTCTTGTCATACTCCAGGCAGGTCAGAGAGTATCTACCATATTATTGTAGCAATTCCACATCAATATCCCAATATTACATTCCTATGCGACGGATTCAACAGGTTGGAAACAAATACACCGATGTTTTTGATATATTTAATACATCAATTTTAATATATAAGTGTACCTTATTGAAGTTTTTTTCATCAAGTAGGGGAATGCTTTGATGAAACTGTTTGAATTGACTAGCATATTGGTGGTGTTTTGTCGGCTAAAGGAGAGAAGCTATTCTGTTTTTTTTTTTTTGTATTTTGTGCTGCATACTGTGTGGATCAAATTCAATAGTATTTTTGCTTTATATTTGTTTTAAACAGTCATTTCCTGCACTATTTGCTGGTATAATTTCGCAAATATTGTTATATATATATAGGTATGTAAAAGCCTAAAAGGGCGTAAATAAATTATTAAATCATATGTACTTCATTGTATAAAACGACCGGATATGTACTTGATTAAATAAAACGATTGTATATAGGATAGTTTGTGTTAAAAAAAACCGTAAAGTTATTCTGTCTTACTTTTTTATATTACCTCCGCACACTGGACCCTGAGTAAAATATTTCCCCTCAGGGCCTGTGTCATCTTTGGGGATGCTGTGTGGAGGTTCTGTTTAGGAAAGGAGAAGTTCAGGGAATGGAAAAAATGAACGAGAATGGTAGGAATATGGGGTCAGTATGTCCTGGAGTGACGGACATATGAATCCGTCCATTCCACTGCGGTGCAAGGCAAAGTTCCGAAAGGGCTCTGCTGGAGAGTTCTAAATGTCTCCCTCGATCTGTCTCTCCGAATCCTGCCACGCAGTAGGTAGGCAGGCGCTACTGCCGCCAAAACTGGGGCAAACCTCACCCCATGTACCCGGGCACCCCTGCTAAGTCGCCAAACATAGCGAACCAATTGGTGTAACTTATGGCAGGGGTGTTGATTATCCAATAAATAATACCACCCATAATACCCGCCTCCCAAATGATATATTTAATTAATGTTTTATTGCTTGTCGTGGGCGATTTTTTTTCATATAATTTTATTACGAATTTCATTATTTTTATTTTATATTTTGTCTTATTGGAGGTAAAGTCACAGAAGGAAATCCAAAAATGGTTTTAGTTTGGCTGTATACAACACATGTACAAACCGATAAAATGTTAACTGTCGATTTTCCAAAACGAGTAAATAAATAAAAACTCTCAGAACATTTATTTGATTTCTTAATTAGCCAGTTAAAATATTTGTGATGCCGTAACAAAATAACATGAAACGCTTCTAAAAATTTGTCACTAAATTCAATACTCCTAGAAAAGGTCTTTAAATGTCTAGTCTAATCAAACACCTCGAATTTTTGCTTTTTTTCATCAACGTTTCTTTTAATTACACTCGTCATATTATTGTTGTTTAAATTTTATTACCGTTAATCGATTTGATTCCATATCTTCAGGAATTTTATCATTTATAAATCAGGATTTTAAAGTGATTCTTGATGATGTCACTTAATTAATACGATGTAATCTAATAAGTACCTACATTCAAACTGAGTGCACGGCAAAAATTGTTCCGCCAAAATCAATTGAATTCATAGTGTATAAACAGGAATAATCTCAAAAATACTGGCTAATATTAAACTGTGAAAGAGTAGTGTATATCCTACTACTTTAATCATCAAAAAACCGCCCTTAAATTACGCATTTAAAGTGATTTTAATATTTGTGCAGTGTTTTCAGTGCTAGTTTTGTCGCAAAATAACTAACATAATACTGTACCTGCCAATTTAAAAGTTAATAGCACTTAATATACAAACATTATCACGCTCACCGGCAATCAGGCCGCGGCCTAGGGGACTGCCTTACTAGCGTCCTTCATTACGGTGCGGAAGGAACAGAGTTCGCTCCCTAGTGGATCCAATTATTTTTTTTAATATTATAATAAGACATTCGGCCATTCTTTAAGTTTAAACGCCATCTAGTGCATTAAATCAAAACTTTAAGATGAATAGGAAGAAAGCCACAAAAAAAGCACCATCTACCGATTCAGAGGACGATTACAACGATAACAAAATGATTAAATTCATGGAAAAAAAATTCGAAGATCTGTCAGAAAAACTATTGAAATCTTTCAAAGATCAAATAAAAAATGAACTTAGAGACCTTAAAAAATCTGTAGAATACTGCTGCAATAAAATTGATGAATACGAAGAAAATAATTTAAAAAAAGATACACTTATTAAACAACTGCAATCAGAAAATAAGGATATAAAATTACAATTAAATAAACTGGAACAAATGCACAAACAAAATAACATCGAAATACAGGGAGTTCCGTTTAAAGATAATGAAAACATAACAAAAATAGTGAATAACATAATGGAAACTATTAAAGGCGAAACAGAATCCTCAAAAATAACCAATATTTATCGAATCAAAAACAGAAATCCTTTAAACAAATACCCAGCCATTGTTGTATCATTTCAAAATAAGGAAATTAGAGACCAAATCATCGACAAAAAAAGAAAATACGGTTTTTTGTCCACAAAAAACTTTAACTTTCCAGAAGATAACAAAGTTTACATTAATGAACAACTGACACCACAAAATAAACACCTACTGTACCTGGCAAAATCATCAAGACTTGGATACAAATTTATCTGGGCTAAAAATGGACACGTTATGATGAGAAAAGATGAATCAGCCCCAATCATCCAAATAAGACAGCCGGCAGACATTCCCGCAGAATAGAGGATCAAGTAACCATATTGCACGTGTAAATTTTTTCTTTCAACATGTCTGACGAAAATTTTTTGTATGAAAATTATATTTGTAATAATACTAATGAACTAAATAATCACTTTAGAGATATAAACTTTTCAGTTCTTAATATGAACATACGAAGCTTAAGAAAGCATTTTGATGAACTCTGTGTACTTCTCGAAAGTCTAGATTTTTCTCCGAGTATTGTAATTTTAACAGAAACACAGATGAAAGAGGTAATCCCCTATAACCTTCCAGGATATGTCACTATTTCATCTGTATGCAAACATACTGGGCACGATGGAATCACTGTATTTGTGAAAAATTGTTTTAAGAAAACTACCTTCAAAATTTTAGATTTTAAAACAGCTAATGCAATTGAATTAACATTCAACCACAATAACTGTAATTATCTGATATTAGCTATATATAGATCACCTTCTTTAAATGAATCACTCTTCACTAACGAACTTAATTCATTTTTTAAAACAGCTAACAAAAATAACTTCAACTTTTCAATATTAACTGGAGATATCAATATAAACATTAACGAAAATAACAAAAGAACAAACTCTATAAATGAATACTTAGATTGTTTGTCATGTGCAGGTTATCAGTCATATATAAACTCACCAACAAGAGAAAATCTGAATAATTCCACGACTCTAGATCACATATTTGTAAAAACACACAAACACGTTAAAACTACTTCCTCAACTCTAAAAACAAATATTACTGACCACTACCCAACATTTTACGGACACAACATCTTAAACTCAAATTTAAAAGAATATTCTGAATCTGTTGAAAAAAATGATATTAATTACGTCACACTAAACAATCTACTTCAATCAGAAAAATGGGACAATATACTCTCAACATATAACCCATATTCAGCATTAGAACTATTTTACAAAACCTTACAGTATTACATTTCGAAATGCACTAATAAAATTGTTATCACTAATAGAAAATATAAAAAAATTAAACCATGGATCACTGTAGGACTAATAGTCTCCATTAAACAAAGAGATAAACTATACAGAGAGATGTTAAATTATCAAAAAGCCTGTCAAAAAAATAATGTAATAATAATGTCTTTTATGAAAACTAAATATTTAATGTACAGAAATTTACTCAATAGGTTAATAAGAAGTTGTAAAAAGAAATACTTTTGTGAACAAATTGATAATGCAAAAAATGATACTAAAAAAAAATGGAATATAATTAACGAAATAATGAACAAAAAAAAAATAATATCAACTGATGTGAATGAGATTAAAATAAACAACAATACTATTACTGACAAATCGACAATTGCAGAAAATTTTAACAACTTCTTTACAAATGTAGTAGATCAAGTACTTGAATCTTCTAGTAAAATTGATAATACAACGCCCGTAGACTCATCTTTGCATTCAATCTCAACTTACGACACAATTAACTCCTTAGAATATTTTTCACCCATCACAACAAATGAAATTGATAAACATATTGACGGTCTTAAATCAACAAATTCTACAGGAATGGACGGTTTATCAGGTAACACACTAAAAAAAATTAAACAATATATTTTAACTCCTTTGCTACACATCTTTAATATATCCCTAAAAGAGGGACATTTTCCTGAACAATTTAAAATCTCCACCATAATACCAATTCACAAATCGGGTGAAAAGCACATATTAGACAATTATAGACCTATCTCTTTAGTTTCAAACCTCTCAAAAATATTTGAAAAATGTATCAAAAGTAGAGTATTGAATTACCTAGAACAAAACAAAATTCTGTCCCAAAATCAATATGGCTTTAGAAGTAAGCTAAGCACTGAAGATGCAATATTCGATTTGACAAAAAAATTATACACATCTGTTGATCAAAACAAAAAAAGTCTAGCTATATTTCTAGACTTAAGAAGAGCCTTTGACACGGTAAATCACAATATAGGTACTTATAAAAAAAATTAATCAAATAGGTTTCAAAAAAGATACATTAAAAATTCTCACTAACTATCTCAAAGACAGAAAACAAAAAACAAAAATTGGGAATTTTTATAGTTCTGAAACAAGTATAAAACATGGAGTACCACAGGGTACTGTGCTAGGCCCAGTTCTGTTTCTAATATATATAAATGATTTATGTAATTTTGTAATCCCTGGTAATATTGTATCTTACGCTGATGATACAGCAATAATAGTAAATGGAAAATCATGGCTTGAAACTTTCTTAAATGCATCAAAATGTTTGGCACATGTCACATCCTGGCTAAATAGTAATAAACTCTTCCTAAACTACAATAAAACATTTTACCTACCATTTTATAAAAACAGTAAAAACAAACCACCCAATAACCTTAAAATTAGAATACATATTGCTAACTGTAATCAAGTAACATGCTCATCTTGCTTTGAACTTGGAAAAGTTGATAAGATCAAATACTTGGGTATATATATTGATACAAATTTAAATTGGCAATCACAAATTAATAATACCGTTTCTAAATTAAGATATCTTACGTACATATTTTACAGACTTAAAGAAGTGCTGAATATTGACAAATTGAAAATGATTTATTTTTCTTTGGTGCAATCTTCACTCATGTACGGAATAATAGGATGGGGTGGTGCGCTTGATGTTTTTATAAAACCTTTGCAAACAACTCAAAATTATATTGTCAAAGTTATGTTTAATAGAATTAAAACATTTTCAACACATGCTTTATACAAAGAATCTAAACTATTCAGTCTCCGTAAACTATTTATACTGCAAACTATGAAATATATCTATAAAAACAGAAACAAATTCGAAAAAAATGAAAACAGAACAAACATTAGAAATAATAATGTATTCTATACCCCTCAAACAAACACAAAACAAATGCAAACTCACAGTAGTTTTATTGGACCTCGCACTTTTAACCTTTTACCAAAAAATATCCAAGTTGCAACTAAACTTCAGCATTACATAAAAGAGTTAAAAATATGGCTATACCACACAGATGTAAAAACTCTATTTATTTAATTTTACATCAGTTTATATTTCTCACAAACTTTACACTTATTATTACACTTATAACTGTTATTACACTATACACTAATTATTACCTTGTACACTATTGTACACACTTTTTGTACAAACTGTTTAAACCAATTTTAATAATTTTTTTTGCTTCAATACCACTGTTTGTTTTTTCTAGGTACTAAAATAAAATATATTTAACTATAATATTACCCACGCACAGGCTGCGCCTTAGTGGGTTCCCATTATTTTTATTATATCTAAAATATGTAACTATAAAATGTAAAATTGGGAAAAATAAAGGATTTAAAAAAAAAAAAAAAAAAAAAAAAAATCCGTTGTGGTTTGAAACGAAAAATAGTGGCACTAACAAGAAACCAATACATACAACTATAGGATTTAGCCTGCGACAGAACGATAGCATAATCGGTCTCCTCTTTGTGCGGTGCTTCGTAGCCTCCCCACTCTTGTCTGCTTTAGTTTTCTGAACATTTCACTTTTACCGCGTGTGAAATGCACACTCTGATTTTTTCTAGATGAAAGCAGTTTATGTAAACCATGGCGGTACATTAAAAATATATATCACAACAGAATCGGCATTTAATGTATCCCAAAAGAAAACACTGTTTTTTAGCAGATCTCTTTTATGTTTTGATATTATAATACAATTCTTAAAAAATGAAAGCAAACGGAGCAAAAGCTTTAATGTTTTTTTTTTGTAAATCACTTCGTAGCGGAAATTTGAAATGCCCTAAAGGATAATAAATCTAAAAATAAGTTAAATATGCCATTTAAATCGGCCTTTCTGTCCGGCATGCTGGGTATTAATAGCCTTGCCGATGGAAGGAAAACTGCCTTGCTGACAACATCATATTATAATCTTCTAAACAGTAAAATATCTGTATTCCCGATGTTACCCAAAAATTTGATTTTTATGTTCCCGATAACTTCACAAGAGCGCGCAGACACAGAACTTTTGTTGTTCCGATGTGCAGACCTAACTTACCATTGGTAATTTTGTTACAAAATTACCTGTCCCCTGACATAGATATTTTTCAACCGAATATTCAACAATTTTAAAATGTTAATATTACTTATCAAAATATCATCTATGTTTATTTTTTTTTAAAGAAAGACAAAAATTCCCGGATTACAAATAACCCAACAATGTTTGAATAATACTACCACCACACTAAGCGGGAAATGTTGCTTATGTCTAGATATTAGCCAACAGAGGAATCGAACACGCCCGCCCGGGTGGGACCCAAACGCGATTATTATTATATTATTATTGGTTATGTTAAACGTAAATGAAATAAATAAATAAAAAAATAAAAAAGAATATACTCCGTTTTGTTCTCTTTCGTTCTGCATTTTGGAAATATTTCTATGAAAATAAGTTTTTCAGAAAAATTAAAAATATATTAAATATTTTCGTTATTTGTTTTTGGGGTGTTATGCCGTGTGGCGCTACCTCCTTCTTTAGCCAACGTTTCAAACAGCGTTGCAGTGTCCATCATCAGGCCAGATCCGGTAGATACACAACTAACAAATAACGAAAATACTTTTGGCTGTGAAAATCTATAAAAGTATCCAAATTAAAAATTGTTTTTAAAGAAATTTTCAAAATAACTGTTAAGTATTCTGAAAGATCTATTCAATTTTATTTTATAAATCCTGGAATAAAACATTATTATTATTATTATTAAAATCGACAAAAACAGGAAACGCGATTTTTTTTAATATAAAAAATTTTCTTTTCGCTCTCCTAAATAATTATAGGCCACTTGTAACACATTTTTTTTTTTAATATTTTCCGGTTTAGGAAAAAAATATTCTGAGACATTCTGTGTTTTTTTATCGTATTTTTGATACCCTGGTGATTTTTTGAAAATTTCAATCCGATAAATCAGACCATTTTTTTTATAAACCGGAAAGACGGGACAAAATTTTATGGGTGCAAAAAAACGATAATTACGTAGCCGAAAATCATTTTTAAAAAAGAACGTTTTCCACACGAATGGCACAGGAGAATAACGATGCATACCAAAAATATTACATCTCATAAATATTTTTTTCCTTGATCCATCTTATTGATCAAAACACATTATAATGTTTAACGTCTGTATTACTAACAATGTAATATACTTGTACTTGTAAATTATAATAATAATAAGAATATTATAAAATTTTATTTTGTTAAAATCAACACCATTGCCATTATACCTGTAAAACACATGCAGACAGCATAAATGTTCGGGGTTCTCTTCACAACATCTGTCAAAAAGTCAAACTAAATGATAAATTCGCAGAGAACAAACAAAAAATCTAGTGAACGTTTAATGTCAAATTCAAAAATTCGTACGAAATCGAAGTGTTGCCATATAAAAAAAATAAATCAGTGGGGAATTTTACAAAATTAATAGGAACATTTTCGGAGACGGGACATTTTCATGTAGTGACGTCACGAGCACGATGAATTTATTTATTTAAAAAAAAAACTGTACATTTCCAAAAAATATTAACAACATTTTCGTAATCTTAGTAAAAAAATTTATCCACACGATTTTTTCCAAGTCGTTATGAAATCCATGCTAGTGGCCTATTCAAATTTTCGACATTGACTTTTTAAGAAACTAATTAGAACATTTAATTAGACAAACGCTTTGTATAAGTTATTATCACTTTTTTTCTTTGCCAAATTAAAAATCTTTTTTTTTTAATTTGGAAAACCTTGTCCGGGTAAGGTGTTTGGCTGCATTTGCTTTTATAGTTTTTTTTTTCAATTATACAGGGACAGCTATGGTAAGATTTAAAATTCAACGGGAAAGTTAGGTGATAGGTGATAGTTTCTTCTTCACTGCTTTCATTAATTTTGTCCCAATATCCTATTAATATTATAAAGGCGAAAGTATGTATGGATGTATGTATGTTTGTTACTCTTTCACGCAAAAAGAACCAAATGGACTTTCAAAATTCTTGCACTAATAGCGAGCTACATTATTTGCGAGTATTTATTTATTTATTCATTTTTTCATGTTCTCCGTAAAACGGTTATTCACCAATACATTATTGAGAAGATTACAAATTAGACAAAAAGTATAGCAAAACATATAGAAAGGTCAGTTTCACTACTTTGTGACATACGTCAAAAGATAGTTGTTAAACTGCCTGTAGGTTACGTTAAAAATGTCAATGGTCAATGCAGACTCGTTGAGCAGTTCAGTCGCTCTGTTGACTGGCGCGTTCTGATAGGCAGAAGTCCTCGCTTTTGGAGCATAAAAAAGGGTATGGGACCTTCCACGAGTATACTTGTCTGGGACATATAAGTTAATTTCTTTCAAAATAGGTGGATTATGTATAGTTCCAGAGATTATCTAAAAAAAATGTTTTCCTAAAAATATTTTTCGGCGGGCTTCTAATGTATTAAGATCGAGCATTCCTGCTAAGAATAAGGATGGATACAGGAAAGGGTAGTACATATATTCCCTCATATATAGGTAACGCATGAATCTCTTCTGTACTTTTTCTATTTCGAGAATATGGTTTTGCTCAGAAGGAGCCCAAATAATGGAGCTATATTCCAAGATACTGCGAACAAGTGCTTCATACGTTCTTCGGATTGCGATTCCGTTGGTAAATGATCTTGAATTACGAAGAACAAATCCAAGCATTTTGTTGGCACGGGAGACAATATCAGATATATGGGATTTGAAAAAAGATTTGCTTCTAAAATTACGCCAAGGTCTCGAATCTCATTTTTACGTGTTAATTTATTAATGTGGTAGGGGAACAGGAATGTATCTTTGGATCTTGTAAATGTAACGACACTGCATTTCTGAATGCTGAAGGGTAAGTTGTTCAGTTCCGACCATTTGACAGAATCAAGATCGTTCTGCAGAAGAATGGAATCGATGTAACTTTTGATTGCTTTGAAAAGTTTTATATCGTCAGCAAAAAGGAGATATTTTGAGTGGTTTATGGAGTTGCCAATGTCATTGATGAATAAGAGAAAGAGAAGGGGTCCTAGATTCGATCCCTGGGGAATCCCGGAGTCAGTTTTGTATTCGTAAGAGAGATGGTGTCCGTAACTGACATACTGACGACGATTGCGTAAGTAGCTAGCCACAAAAGCGAGGAAATTCTGAGAGAATCCGATGTCACTTAATTTTTTTAATAAAATATCATGGTCGACTTTATCAAATGCTTTCTCGAAGTCTGTATAAATCACATCAACATGTACAAAATTTTAGAATGAATTATTAATATAGGTGGTGAGATTCATAAGATTCGTTGAAGGTGACAGTGTGGGACGAAATCCGTGCTGATTTTCGGTGAGTGCGTGTTTTGTTTGGTTATATATCTGTGAATAAATTATGGTTTCTAAAAGTTTTGCGGGTGCTGACAACACAGCTACAGGTCTGTAATTATCTATTTCTGACTTTTTTCCTTTTTTGTGTATAGGCGTTACTTTCGTTAGTTTCCACATTTCCGGAAAGATATTTTTGCGAAGTGATAGGTTAAAAATATGTTTTAGAGGTTGAATATGTTGGTTGTATATATTAGTGAACTCTGGCGTTATGAATAAGCTCTGAAGTTATGAAATTATTTATTGTACGTTTATAGTCCAGACGAAAAGAAAAACAAATAGTAGCTTGTTAACTATAAGTAATTTTTTTACGTGCGCTGTAATTTTTTATCTGTTTAGGTTACTATGGAGATCCCTTTGATAGTTAAAATTCAAATATGAATATAATACTAAGTGCCTCCGTTCACGGAGATACTTATAAGCTACTCGATCCTCATGCGCGTATCATACCCGCCGATCGTAAGTACCCCCCGTACAATTTTGCTGGTGCCCGTTCACGGCGCTACGCGATGGCTGTAGGTTTCCAATCAGTATCACGATACCGACAGTGCTGATCGCACGCGACGCTCGCATCATTTGTGTCTGATACTTATTCGTTTGACGTTTGACAGGAATGGCGTCGGAACATGAATGTTAGATTTGTTCTGGAGGTGGAAAAAATGCATGTTTACATAACTATACTTTACCAGAATACATAAGAAACGATTTAGTGGAGAAGGCATGGATTGATGTTGGAAAAAAGTCATATGACATCGCGTGACAGCGTGTTCACTCCACGGTTGCACGCATAAATATACCAAACCACGCTGCACGTGAAAAATGATTAAGTTCAGTACATTTCGGATAGCGCCGTGTACGGAGACTAGCATTAAAAAGTGGTATATCAGCAGGGTACTTGTGGTTTTGTCACAATTACGTAGATTGTAAGAATCTCTATGAACGGAGGGCCTAATCTATACTAATATTATAAATGCGAAACTAGGTGTGTTTGATTGTTACGCTTTAATAGATGGCACGCGAGCTGTTTGAAAAATTAATATAACGGGTACGGAGGGGTGGTGAGGGGGGGGGGGGAGTGAGGGAGGGTGAAGAGGGGGAAGGGGAGAAGGGGGGAAGAGGGGGGAGTGAAGTGGGAATAGGGAAGGTGGAGGAGGCGGAGTGGGAACTCCCTAATACTACGCGAGCGAAGCCGGGGGCAAAAGTTAGTCCTCCATAATTCCAACCTCAGTTTCTATCGAGAGTTGATTAATTACTCTTTGGTATTGATAATAATTATTGTTTGAAATAGTCCAGAACCTTACAATTACCTTGAAGTTGTAGGATTCAGATCGAACCATGGCACTGAAGAGGTTATTCGATAGAAGTTTACTGTAGGCGTGTCCTTGTACCGGAAGTAAGCTCACATTTGACTTAATTATTGAGATTTTTTATCAATTTTTTTAAAATACCGAAATTTCGCCGTGAACAGGTATAATACAATATCATTTGACTTTCCTAGGAAACCCCTAGCACAGTCAATCGATAAAGATTGATAGGATAAGTTTCGGTAACTTCTCATCATGCCCTAGGACAACTGCAGATCTCTAACATACAAACAACACTTTAACTAACTAACTAACCATCACGCCGTTTCCCCGCAGGGGTAGGCAGAGAGGACGGACCGCCAAACAACTCGATCTTGGCACACACTCCTTGCCTCGTTCACATTCATACATCGTCTCATACATGCTCTTCTATTATTCCGACTCTTCACATGGCCCGACTTCTTCTTCCATTCACATTTGCGTCATATATTCTCCTTACACTCCTTGCCTCGTTCATTCGCTCTACATGCCCAGACCATCTGAGCGTCCCTTTCTTAATCTTACTCTTCACGCTTACATCAGCCTTGCATTCTTCGCGGATGTCCACATTTCTCACACGATCGTACATGGTTTTACCGCACATACGCCTCAGGGATCTCATTTCTACAGCATTCAGTCTACTTTCATCCTTCCTCTGCCAGTTCCATGCCTCACTGCCATACATCAGGGTAGGTACCAGCACTCCATTATGGACGGCTAACTTCGCTTCTTTGGACAGTTTTTTGTTGGCGCCAACGGCGTTCAGTCCTCCATTAATAGAGTTGCCTGCATTTACCCTTCTTTCGATATCTCTGTCAGCCCTTCCATCTCTCGTAAACGTACTTCCCAAGTACGCAAACTCATCCACCTGCTCCAAATACTCATCATTCACATGTGCAGTTTATGTATGTTGTTATGTATGTTGCAGTTTATGTCGAATATATTAAAAACATTTAGTCATTGTGAACTGTTACTTATTCCTTGGCGATCTGCAGTCATGCTATGAAACGATTAGAAGTTACCGAAAGTTATCCTATCAATCCTTATCGATTAACTGTGCTAGGGGGTCAGAAGTCGATAAGTCATAATGTAAACTGTTGACAATTCTCTTTCAAAGCGGTTTAGATCCCGTACCCATAACTAATTTTTAATTTTGAAGGCGGGTATGGGTGCCGCCGCCCCGGGAACCATATTTTGAATAACCATCTCCCCTGCTTTAGGTCATCCCAAATGATCCGCTAGGTTTGGTGACTTAGCAGGGGTGCCCGGGTTCGTGTCTAGGTCTTGGCGGAACATTCGGTTTTCCCTCCTACTGCGTGGCGAACTTGATCGGGGGAGGCCTTCCTAGAACTTCATGTTCTTCCTTTCCCTAAAAAGACCTTCCAAACAGAATCCCCAAAGATGACATTGAAGCCGACGGAAATTGAGCCTCTCAGAGCCTCTTGTGTGGAGGTAACGTAAAACAAGATAACCCTTCTATTTTTACATTAGCTCCATAGACTATGTCATCTTTGGGGATGCTGTGTGGAGTGTCTTTTCAGGAAAGGAAGGAGTGGAAGTTCTGGGAAGGAAAAGGTTATTAGGGGTGGGTAGGTGTCTGGAAGGCAGTGTGTCCAAGAGTGACGGACGTATGAATCCATCCCTCCGACTGTGGTGCATGGAGATGTTCCGAGAGAGTACTGCTGTAGAAGTCAAGGGGACTCTCTCAACCATTCTCTCCCGATCCCGCCTGCCATGCAGCTGGTGGGCAGACGCATCCACCGCCGAGACCCGGACAAACCTCACCCCATGAACCCGGATACCCCTGCTAAGTCACCAAACGTCAGAATCATCAAATGGCAGAGAGGTTTTTTTTTACATTAATTCCACACAGGAGGCCTTGAGGAAAATACTTTCCCTCAGGGCCTATGTCATCTGGGATGCTGTGTGGAGGGTCTTTTTGAGGAGAGGAAGGAATGAACATTGGTCTTGAGAGACCTATGTTGTAGGAAGGAGGAAACACAGAGGCCGGCAAATCATTCCACAGCCGAGCTGTTGAACATAAGAACGAGTCGAAGAAACGACCCGTTCTCATGTGACAAATGTCAACCGTGTACAAATGTTGGGCACTTGGCGTGTTTCCCGACTATGCACCGGTGCCGAAGGGATCAATGATGCTAGTTCCTCGGAGCATCTTCCATTGTAATAGCATTAGAACAGGTAGAACAAGGATAGCATTCCCACCCGACGCCTGTGCTCTAAAGATTGCAATCCGTCTGTTAAGATGGGAGAATCTATCAAACGGACCGCCCGTTTCTGCACAGAGTCGAGGGTATTTTTTAAGTATTTTGGAGCTCCAGACCAGAGGTGTTGGTTATCCCTTCTAGTCTGTTCAGTGCTCCGTGATTACCACAGTCCTTCTCTCAGGTAACGATGGAGTTACCTTAGTTGGTTCTTAGCGAGAGCCAGTTGAGTTAATTGTCGTAATAACTAGCAGCAGGTGTCGCCAGCAGTCATTAGTTACGCGAGTCGTCCCTGCTGGGCGCAATAGCTATTCCTCCATTCAGACTTCGGGTGGTGAGCTCGGTAGTAAGGCGCTAGTAAACCAATTATTGTTCCATAAAAGCAATTTCCTGAGCAATTCAAAACACTCTCGAAGAAAACGTATTTCCGATTTGAAATATCCAAGATGTCTTAAGCCGTACAAAATTAAACTAAAAAGTTTTTAAAAAATTCAATTTAGTAAATTTAAAAATAATCTTATAAATTAAATTAAAAATCAAAAATACGAATTTCGGTTGGGAGTCTGTGCTGTGTAACATTAGTTCAAAGATCTCTGGATTTGCTTTGAATTTATGTGTCATTTTAAAAATCCGAACTAATTGTGTGAAACATGTGTGTGTGACTTCGACTATTTTTTTCCATATTATTGGCAACTACCCTTTTCATTGGAATTGGTTTGTAACCTAGATAGTGTCTCGGATAAAAATATCCGATTTTATTTTATGTGGAATACCTATTGACCTTTTTTGTAAAAGTCTAAAAGAATATTCTATTTTTAAACGACTTCAGAAAGGAGGAGGTTCTCAATTCGACTGTATTTTTTTTTTTTTTTTTTTTTTTTTTTTTTTTTTGTTTGTTACACCAGAACTTTTGACTGGGTGAACCGATATTAATGATTCTTTTTTTATTTGAAAGCTTATGCTTTCCGTGTGGTCCCATTTTAATTTGGTCCAGTTCCGACAATAGCGTCCATGAGAAAACCATATAAGTCTTAAATTTGCATAAGTATGTGCGCGACAAATGGACGAATAACTCAATATCACGCCAACCGATTTCGATGATTCTTTTTTTATTGGAAAGGATGTACTTCAAGGGTAATTTAATGAGAGTTTGGTTAGGTTCTGATTATCGGATCCATGACAAATTAACGAAACTCGGCCGAATCTCTTAATTTGACCTTAACGTCGCTGTGGTCAAATTATGTCTGTCTCATATGAGCAGTACGTTTAGTAGGTTTACCCGTATTCAGACAAATTAGTTAGTGTACTTCAGATTCACTAAAAATCAAAAAATAAACAAAAATTTTAACAAAACAAAAAACGACTTCAAAAAATGTACTAAAAAGTAAAAAAATAATTTCGTATTCTTCTACAACTTCATAATCAACTTACTTTTTCTAATCATCAATATGTAGGTACGATTGTTATTTTTGGAGTCGGTGTCAGCAAAGGTACCCGGCCCGGCGGGTTCACTTGACAACTCCCCGCGCCCCCACGGCTCCGCTCTCGCCTCTCGCCTCGTCAAGTCGCTTGTGCGATACAAGCACACCTCACCTATAACTATGTATGTAGTTACAAACCTACCTTGACTGACACCGACTCCAAAAGTAACAATCGTACCTACATATTGATGATTAGAAAAAGTAAGTTGATTATGAAGTTGTAGAAGAATACGAAATTATTTTTTTACTTTTTAGTGCATTTTTTGAAGTCGTTTTTTGTTTTGTTAAAATTTTTGTTTAATTATAAAGAACACTAGCTGGTACGCGGCATGCGTTGCAATGCCATTCAAGAAATAATTTCTCCCTGCAAGTCCATTCCTGCCTTCCCTCCACGCCGCTTAAATATATGAAATACACACATTTTCAAACCACTTTTAGTCAATTTTTTATACAAATTTCATAACGCCATTATATATGGAAACACTCTTCTGCTAAAATGCAATATTCTGTAAAAATTTTGAGTCAATTAACAATCCATTTTGATAGGGACACCCTAATCGCCTTCTGGATAGGGACACCCTAATCACATAGCGGTATGAAATATACTTAACAACCTATTCTCATACCTACCGAATATACATAAAAAATTTCATAAAAGTCGTTCCGGCCGTTTCGGAGGAATGCGACCACAAAAACCGTGACACGAGATTTTAATAAATATAGATTTTATCGGTAAAACGAGAGGTTCTAGTTTTGAGTCCCAGTTCCGACAGTTATCTTTTTATTTTTCTGTGTCTTGTTCTCTTTCATATTTTCGTTATATCGTGAACGCAGATCAAATAAGCGATATCTGACGGTCTTCGGAGGGTCATAGGGGGGTCTCCATGACAACCACGGCACTGATGCTGGCATTCTTCAACTGACATAGTCTTCGCTATAAGATTCCCATGCGGGGTGGAGAAGTGCACAGAAATAGTGCATTCATCGCTCCAGAATATTTCCGTGGCGCTGCAGTATCTCGGTAGGCGGAACAGTTGGTGATAAGGCTGACTTCTTCTTGCTTATGTTACAATAATTAGTGTAACCTGCCTTCAGTCTGTTATAAGATAATCACTGTTCGCATCTAGTTTGTTATTTATCGATGCCTTGCCATTAGATTTAACTATTGTGTGTATGAGTTTGTACTTCTTGGCACACTCTAGTAAACTACTAAAACTAAACCGATCTTAACACCTTCATAAAATATTTAGTGTAGTTGAAACCTTCAACACGCGACATGTATAAACGAGCTTTTGCGACATAACCCATTCGAATGAAGTGTGTATTGTGGCGTTAAAATCACCATGAAAAGCTTGCATGTCTAATATCAATTCTTGTCACCTTTCGACTTGTATGACCTAGTGGAAAAAACCGAAAATAGAAAATTGAAGGTGGGCTAAGAAGAAAGGGGACTTTAATCATATTAATGATAAATTGAGTGTAAGTAGATTTAAAGTGTTAATTTTTTATAAGAAAAACACTCTTTTCATAAATTTTCAAGGTTATTATAGTTATATGGAAAAATAATTAGTTGGAGATAATATTGAAATTTCTAAAATTTGAAATACGAGATTGACAAATAAGGCAACTCTGGACTGCCATCAATAGAATAAGGTGCTCCCATAGCCATTGTGCGCACATGATGCATAGACGGGGCCTTAAAGAGTCGGCGACGTGTGAATGCGGTGCGGTGCAGACCACCGAACAT
This sequence comes from Limnephilus marmoratus, assembly GCA_917880885.1. Lineage (NCBI taxonomy): Eukaryota > Metazoa > Arthropoda > Insecta > Trichoptera > Limnephilidae > Limnephilus > Limnephilus marmoratus. The sequence goes on along the minus strand of OU862921.1, from coordinate 15,916,191 downwards.
GTGGTCAACGAATGCCCGCTCCATTCATTCCCCGGCGGGATTTATGAGGTCCACAGGGCAACGCCTGAGGCCCTAGACTGGCTCGCAGACCTAGATGTCCCCCTCTGACCCCCCACCATACGAAAGAAGAAGAAGAAGACAAATAAGACGTTTTGTCAGAAGGTGGCAATAGCGAAATTGGTCAACGCACGCGTCCCGGTTAGACGAGAGGTCTGGGTTCGAGTCCCAGTTGCGACCATTATATTTGTCTATTTTTCTGTGTCTTTTTTATTTCATATTATTTTTTTTGATTATCTTTGTTATCTTCTTTAAAGATTTAAAATAATTTACATCACGCTAAGAAATTTAATAAATTAGTTATGTATGTTAGCAAGGAATCATGAAAAATGTTTCAGTGGGTGACCGTCCAACCCAGAATGAAACCATCTCAGAACCACCTCAGAAAGGCTTAAATTGGTTAAATAGGTTACGTCAGGTTGTTAACGGCTACTTTAAAATTATTTTTATATAGCTTTTAAGGGCCTTTAACTAGCCAGCGGCCGAAAATCCACATTTCGTCGAAAGATGTTCTTAAGATCGTACAGGGCGGTTCCAATGAGAAAGATTAATTATTCTACGTACCAGCTTTTTAAAATTATAACTCAATATCGGTTTTACTTCATTCCAAATTTGCTTTATTTTATACCTACATCCAAAAATGCTGAAAGGCGTGATGATAAAACTATTAAAATTATTTACTTTTTGTAATTATTTTTTTATCATAAGTATTTATAATTTTTCAATAATGATTAAGCAAAATAAATGTGCAAAAAAATCTGAAATATATTAATTTGTAAGACCGTAAATAGATAGACAAAATAGAGAAATTTTCGTCATAAATAAGTGTTCGGATATATTTTTTAATGATTTTATTTGAACTAAAATTAAAATTTTGAAACATGCGTTTACTAGATATCGTACATATTTACAATGATATGAAATATGTCTTGTAAAATAAGATTTTTCGTTTGAAAATTTAACAAATCTGCCAACGACCTATGGTGTAACCTCATTATACTAAAAATAAACTTTTTTTTAAATAAACCAGATAAAAGAATAATCTTTCGAAATCAATTTATAATTTTTTTGTGGAAAAGAGTCAATACGTCTAAAATTTGATTTAAAAATAAAATATTTCCGGTTTTCTCTGGTTATTCCCTCTTAATGAATTTTCGAAGAGTTTTTTTTTTTTTTTTTTTTTTATTTATTTGTACACGCCCAATTAGGGCTTTTACATATGATAAAATTAAAAACACATTTGTTATAATCAAAGAATTAAGAGATAACAATTAAAGTTGTTGAGTTGACTTGTTTCTGAGTTTTCATGGAAAGATTTTAGTCTAGTAATTTTTCGTAGTGGTCATATATTGTGATTTCACAAATGGTTGGTGAGCTATTTTCTGTTAAGATCCACGATTATTTTTATTATTTAATAATTCATTCGTAAAGAACAAACAGCTTATACGTAAATATAAAGATTGGTACTTATATACAAAGTTAAATAAAGTCAAGCCAAAAAGGTCTCCTATGTTAAAGTTACTTGAAGATGGAGTTTTATTATGTCTTCAAATTAATGTTAGGTGAGGAGGAGAGGAAGAGGAAAATAGGATAAGGATAGGATATGCTCCAGATACATTCCACATGTTTGTATTAGTTTTTGAATGTACGCGTTACTTCTATTCGGTATTTCTAAAGGGTATTGTTTGTTATATTACGCACACTGGGAATTAGGGATTTTTTTCTAATATTTGTTCTACATGTGGGCAAATGAAATAAATTGCATCGTCTTCTTAATCTTGTCGCAATATGATTTTTTATCAAGTTGGTAAATTTAAAATTACAATACCGTGACGTCATAAAAAAAGCAATAAACATCCGTTTCTTATCACAATAATGCTGCAGCTCTTTCAAAAAATGAGACACACAACGTACGTAGGTCTGTTTCCTCCAAAGGAAAAAAAGTAATAATTTTCTTGCATCTCTCTCACATACCGCACAGTGACGTCTTTGTAGACCCCTACAATACTAGTAGCCGTGACGATAATTCTGAAAGTATGGAATATAGTTACAGAGATAAATATTGAATCGTGAGTGAATTCCAAAAATTTAAAAACATCAAACGTCAATGCGCTGATGGTTTTGCTTTTATTCTTAAATATATAATGCTGCAACTCTTTCTTCAATACTAAATAACAACAGTCGAAAATGAGACAAACGGTGGACGTATGTCTGTACCCCCCAAAGGAATCATACAATCATATTATAAAGGAAATGGGACGCAATTCCCGTCGCCGTAGCCGAGCGGTAATTAGATATATCTGTTTCGTCCAAAGGAAAAAAGTAGTATTTTGGAGAAAAAGACAGACTTTTTGTGTCTCATCTTTTGTCTCAACATTATTTAATGTGTAAGAAAGAGCTTCAGAATTATAGCGATAAGATACGTATGTTTATTGCCTCTTTTTGCCGTCAGGCAACCGCAAACGTGGGACGTCACGGTATTAATAAAATCGCTTATTTGCTGCATTAGTGTTGTTGGCTTCTATATTATGATGATATTATATTAAACTACTACAAAGTAGCAAATACTAATGAATATTTCTGAGGAGAATGATAACAAATTGCACGAATGAATATTCAATTTTTATAAGAAAAAATCTCTTTTTATAAATTTTGATGATTATTCTCATGAATGTAATATATCATTGAAGAAGAAGGTAATAATAATAATCTAAACGAAAATATGAAAGAGAACAAGACACAGAAAAACAGAAAAAGATAATGGTCGCAACTGGAACTCGAACCCAGAACCGCTTGTCTATCCGGAACGTGCGATTACCAATTACGCCATTGCGCCCTACTGTCAAACCGTATTATAGCCAAGCTCACATTTCAAATTTTAGAATTAACAATATTATCTTCAACTAATTTATTTTCCATATCATAGGCAACTACCCCTTTTATTGGAAACAATCATTCTAAGAATTGGTTTGTAACCTGAATAGCGTCACGAATAAATATATCCGGTTTTATTTATATGGAACTATTGACTTTTCATAAGAGTCTAAATGAATATTCAATTTTTATAAGAAAAGCCCTCTTTTGAGATTTGAAAGCCCTACGAATGCTCCTTTTTCTTCGTTTGTCTTATTTTCTTTTTGTAATATTACTTATTCTTGCATTTGTATACTCCACGGCACCCTACGCAATACTCTAATGCTTTTCTATTTTAATATAAAATGCTTTGTATGATATTGTCTTTCTCGGTAAGAGATTACTTCAACCTCAACCCATTCAGATTTGAATACAACAATGCTATCAATATTTTTGTATGACATAAAATATCGCTCTGTGAGTGAGATATGTACCTACATTTTCTTCTCGTTAAACAGAGTTCAGTTTATTTTATTTATTTATTTATTTATTATTAGTTTCAATAACAAGGTTTGTACATGTATGTATGATATATATAATAAGTATAGATTCTTTTTTTTTTTTTTTTTTCACAGACCTCCTCACTAGGATTTCCTGTTCTGAGGTGGCCTGTAGTTTTTTAAAATATTTGTATTTGGTTATGGATTGTCTTTATATCGTCTTCATGATGTTTGTAATTTTATTATCACTTTGATCTCTCAGCTATATTTTTACTTTTGTTTTAAATATATTCATTTCCTTTATATTTTTGATTTGATCTGGTAGAGTATTGTATAATTTTATAGCATGGAATTTATTATTTCTCTGTCCAAAAGATGTGTTCAAACTGGGAGTAACCAGGATGTTATTGCTTACTGACCTGGTTGAGTATTTATGTTCGGCAGTGGAGTATACATATATGTTTTTTTTCAGTTTAAATAAAATATTTTTTGAATAAAGTTTCTGTACATTGAAGACTTGAAAGTTATTAAATATTTCTTCCGTCGGAGTTCTAAGCGGAACTTTGTCGTGAACATTGCTGTCACATTTTCAAATGTGTTAGTTTTTCGTAATGTCAATTCTAAAGTTTTGTGTGTAAATTTTCAGCTCCAGAGTCTGGATAACCGCATCGCACGAAGACCCTCCTCCTTTGGAGAGAGGTCCCAGCTCAAGTTCGCCAAGAGGCTGGTCATCAAGCTGGGAAGCGCAGTAATCACTAGGGAGGACCATAACGGTATTGCGCTGGGCCGACTGGCTTCTATCGTGGAACAGGTAAGCATACAGTAATATAGTCCTTATTCTCGAGGGAATACGGCTGCTATTCGTGAAAATGGCAAAATTGCGTGAAAGAGTTGGGTGGCAGAGCTGCGCGTGCGCAGACCGGAGATCACTGACGTTTCTTCCGACCGAAGACCCCGAATTCCGAATTTCTACGGTATATTGTAATCTACGAGTATTTCCCTTAAACAATTTAAGGTCTTTACTAATAAACGTTGTGTAAATTTTATACAATTTATAAAAAACATTCAGTGTGAAAACCTTACCAATAAACTGATATTTTGTAGCCATAAAAAGTTATAGACTTGTTTATTCAGCGGAAGGGGAAATTTCAAGTTTATTCATTGTATAAACTTGAAATTTCTCATCAAATTATATATAGATATCGATCAAACGATATCTCCAAGGTGTTTTAAATGCTTCTTTTATTCCTTTGTTATGAATATGTAGTAAAAACAAAATCCATTTTTATAAATTGGATAAATTTACCTTTTAGATTTTTGTTTTAGATTTATTCTTTAAAATTTTAAAAATTAAAAATGAATGAAAAGAGTTGCAAAAAAAAATACCTACATATTTTTACTAGAATACGAAATTTTGGGGAATCTGCAAGAAATGCCCGCCTCCCAAATTCAATTTGGGAGGCGGGAATGGGTACCGCCGCCCCGGGAACCTTTATTGGATAACCAACACCTCTGCCACAGATCACCCCAAGTGGTTCGCTACGTTTGGTGATTTAGCAGGGGTGCCCGGGTTCATGGGGTGAGGTTTGTCTAGGTCTTGGAGGCGGATGACCAGGACATACTGAACCCCAGATTCCTACCCACCCCTTCAACCCTTTTCCTTCCCAGAACTCTCCTCTCCTTCCTTTCCTTAAAAAAACCCTACACACAGCATCCCCAAAGATGACATAGGCCCTGAGGAAAATTATTTTCCTCAGGGCCTCCTGTGTGGAGCTCATGTAAAAAAAAAAAAAAAAAAAAAAAAAAAAACTGTTACCTCTCTTTTTATCCCATAAATACAAAAAAATGTGTGCAGTTCACACACGGAAGAAATGAAACCTTCATAAAACTAAAATAGAGATAAGTGGGAAGGCTACGAAGCACCGCACAAAGAGGAGATCGATTATTCGATCTCATTCTCTCGCAGGCTAAATCCTATAGATGTTTGTGTTTGTATCTTTTTTAGTATAACTTTTTCGTTTCATCGAGTTTCAAATCACAACGGTGTTAAAGAAGTGTTCACTTCAAAAATCAGAGTGTGCAATTCACACGCGGTAGAAGTGAAACCATAAGTAAACTAAAATAGAATAAAGTGGGGAGGCTACGAAGCACCGCGCAAAAAGAAGACCGATAGGCTATGAATCTCCTTTTCTCGCAGTCTAAATTCTGCGATGTGTGTGTTTGTCTTTTTTAGTGTCGCTATTTTCGTCTAGTTTCGTTTCGTCTAGTTTCAAATCACAATTGTGCTAAAGGAGTTTTCACTTCAAAAGATGGAAGTACTAGAAATTTGATATACCTTTTGATTAATACAATAATTATTCAGTTTGGTTGGGTATTTTGGCCTCACACCCAAACGGTTACAATTCGTAAACGGGACTACAAACAGACAGACGAAATTAAAGTCAAAAACGAAACTCGAAAAAAGAAAAACTTATGTATATTACTTTGGACTACTGAAAAGTCTAGAAATTCACGATTATGGATTTTCCGAAAAAAATTACATACTTGTGGATGAAATCGGTTCCATGACAGTTCATCCTGCGACAATTCATCCGGCGACAGTTCATCCTTCGACAGTTCATCCGGCCGACAGTTCATCCTGCCGACAGTTCATCCTGCCGACAGTTCATCTCGCCGACAATTCATCCGGCGACAATTCATCCAGACAATTCAACCTAACCTAATCTAACCTAACCTAACCTAACCTAACCTAATCTAACCTAACCTATAAGTATGTCGTATATTGTTATTCACGCATGCTTCTTCGGAGAGTCGAAATTATTGTTAGTAAAAATATTGTTACAGCGGATTTCCACTCAAGATGCCTTCATATATAAGTATATCGATTTTGGTTGTACGGCCGTATATCCTCTTTGCATACTTAGGTACTTAATAAAAATCTTCTAAATGATCAGGCAGGATGAATTGTCGCCGGATGAATTGTCGGTGGGATGAACTGTCGGCAGGATGAACTGTCGGCAGGATGAACTGTCGGCAGGATGAACTGTCGCAGGATGAACTGTCGCCGGATGAATTGTCGCAGGACGAATTGTCGGGTCACCATGAAATCAGTGGGGTTTTTTTTAATTTGCAAGTGTAACTAACGTTTTTTGTGCAGTTTTGTGGTTTTTTTTATTATTTTATTTTATTTTGCAATGAGTTCTGCGAAGGAATGACAATACTCTGCGGAGAGTCAGAACGAATTCAAAGGCTTGGCTTCTGGGAAGGTTTCCGTGTGCTCAAAATTATTTCCCTGAGGGTTCAACTTTCAATTTATCTCATCCAAATACACGGAGCTGTGGCTTTGTGCAAGATACATTTTTCATATCTGAACTTCTTCTAGTGTCGCCAAGCAAAGACTTTATAAATAATATTTTTTTATTATATTAGAGTTGCTTTGTCGCATTATTTTGTCGCACTGTAAAAAAAATTTTAAATTGTCTAATTTTCAATATTTTCAAATCCCGACAAGAGATAAAGTAAGTACGCAGTTAAGTTAATATAATAAAAACAAATATTGTAATAATTTCCACTTAATTTATTTTTGACCGTAACCGGTTTCAGCCTGTTGAAGCCATCTTCAGACTGGTATAAATATTCCTTAATCTGGAGGCGAGGGAAAGGGGTGTCTACAAGGATTTTATAAAAAAATCCATATTTGTTGCCATGTTGTTTTTGACTATTGGATTTCTAGATATTTAGCTACTAGCAGTAAATATATTAATACGTGTTTTATTATTACTAGCTGGGGTACCCGGCTTCGCTCAGAGAGTTGATATGAGATTGGCTTTCTAGAGCATTGGCGAACCTTCCAGAACATTCTGGAACCTTTTAGACTCACTGACATACTCCGCCACTCCTTCCAGAACGCTCTAGAGCAAGGGTGGCCAAACCGCGGCCCGCTGGGTGTCTACTTATGGCCCGCGGAGCACATGCACATTTTTTTTTCTTTTAGTGTGCATAAAACCACCACAAGAACATTCCAACGTGCGTAGTTCGTATCATATCTCATAAATGGAAGTATCTCAGTACATTGATTCGACTATCGTGACAAGTTCTTCTATGGTATATACGTGTTAACAAACAATCACAGTTAAAGGAGAAATTCAATCAGGTTGATTTGGAAGAGTAAACATATTTGGACAAGGAGAAATATCCTGCATTTTACAAACATGCTCTCTATCGATGATTTCGCTATTTGAAGACTTAACGTGTGAACAGATTTTTAGTCGAATGAAGCATATTAAATCTCAAATGAGAACACGATCACTGATGAGCATTTGGAAAACTGTTTGCGTACTGTAGCAACAACATCAATGGTTATAAACATTGATGCACTTAGTTCTGACAAACAAAATCACACGTCTCACTAAAATTTCTTATATTTTGTTTTTTTTTTTTTTGTATTGTACAACTCAAATATAATAAATATGTTTGATTTTCATTTTGGTTATTTCATCTTAAAAAAACAATATATTTCTTGTTATCTTTGAATAATCAAAGAAATTTTGTTGTGCGGCCCGGTATGAAATCTAATTTCTTAAATTTGGCCCGGCTGCTGAAAAGGTTGGCCACCCATGCTCTAGAGCTTTATCGAACCTTCTAGAACTTTCCGGAAGATTTTTTTAGAAATTTCTAGAGGGCGAAACTTCCAGCCCTTACATTTTCAAAATCACGCCCTTCAGGTAAAAACGGGAACCTTCTTCAGGGATGGGGGATAGAGGACTACCACACCATAGTTTTACGTTTTAAGTTTCCGAATTTTACGGGACGCACACTTTTGTACACTTTCTTTTATAATATGTGTTGATTATTGAGATTCCAACACTAATTGTCAGGATAAAAATATAAATAGTTAAGTATCTACGAGTATCTGTTATACACTCGTATGTCATACCAGACGCTTCTTTTATTCCAGCCCAGTCCCGTAAAAACTCTCGGAATATTAAAATTTTTATTTTTTAAATAAAAATAAATTTAAAAATATAAAAAAATTTCAACGGCTGAGAACCAAACCCCAATCAATTGCTTAAAAGGCAACAGTGCTGACCATTACACTACCAACCATCGTAAGAACGGCGGAATAAATTCATTATTTATAATATGTACTAAGAATATGAAAATTGCGTGCAAATTTTAGAATGTTAATTAACAATCGAAATGTTATGGTTTACTTGATAGTTTGTATAATAACAAAATATCTGTTTTCATTATAGCAAAGCTAATTACATCCCATGATTTTTAACGGGTAACAATAACTAGCACATTATAAAATCTTGTCTAAGGACGGGTTGTTTCAAAAACTGTTATTATTTCAGTTTTATGAAACAATTGGCCTATAATTATATAATAACAGAACTTGAATATAACTTACACAGAACGTGAAAATTAACTTCAAACATTTGATGAATCCGTCAAATTATTTGAAACAACCCGTCCTAAGTGAATCCAATTTCAAAAACGACTAAACATTTTTTTTATATTTATTTCTATCATTATAAATGTCGCCAACATTTCATATTAGCTTTCGTCGGAGGTTGCCAAGGAAAATCTGCAAGGTGCATTTTGTAGTTTCTCTTTATGGAATTATTTTATATTTGTCGGAAACGAAATACAGCAAATTCCTGCTTCTCTATGGAAAATATACTTTATCCTTTTCTGAAGTTTTGTGTGAAGAGAGCGGAGGAAGAATTGTATTTTGGCGTGAAAGTTATAAAAGAAGAAGTCGGGGATGTCCCAGGGACCCAATTCTCCAATCTAGGTCGCTCGCAATCGCCCTCAAAAGTATATACACATACATTGGTCGACTATGTTATTCTCGAGTCTCGTCGAAGGTACATACACAGGCGCCAATCGTCGAAAGTCGATCCACTATTACGGTACCGTGACGGCACAAAAGGGCAATAAACATACGTTCCTCGTCATAATAATACTGCAGCTTTTTCAAAAGATGAGATCTGATACAAATAGCTTGTGTCGCTCTCCACGGAGAGAGAAAAATTGCCTTATATTAAACGCCTGGGGTCAAGTTGCGTTGATCTGTAGCTATTCGAAAACGCAAAAATAAATGAAATTGGTGTTCCTATTAGGTCGCAAAATTTTTTTTTTTTTTTTTTAAATTTCTTTATTCTTTGAATTGTTCGTTACATGATTTGGGGATTTTTCGACCACCATACTAGGCACATGCCTGTGTTGTGGTAGTCGATTTTCGTATACAGTATATTAACAGATGCAATATAAAGAAATGTGCGAGAATATAAAAAAAATAAAATAAAAATATATAAATACACATATTATATAAAATAATATTAAAGAAATTTAAAGTATACAAATGAATATAAAAGAATGTAAATGATTAAAGAGTATGGAAACAATAAATGACTATAGAGTATAAAAGAGTATGGAAGAATATAGTAGAATATAAAAATAATATGAAAAGTTTAGAACATAGAAAGCAGTACTTGAAAGAATATAAAAATGATATAATTATAAAATATATAAAGTCGAAGTAAGTACTTTATAGAGTATGTAAATAAGAAAGGATAACGATTATAATTTGAAATCTGTGTGTACGTGGTTATATTGGTAGGTACATTATTTCAAACCAATTTTTGTACAAATAAATTTTGGAATAAATTTATGTTTCGAGTCCGGCGAATTACACTGGTCACTAGAGTAAATTATTATTGTTACAGTGGTTTTCTGGTGCCACAATGGCCGGAAGTTTTGAAAAAAAAATAGATTTCGTGATTTGGGAAAAAAATAATACAAAGGGTCCAAATTTTATGCTTTGCAGCAGACCAATTTTTTATTCCAACTCTGCAGTACAAAGAAGGCAAAAAAAAATTAACAAACACATCACATAAAAATATGTGATGTGTTTGTTAAAAGTATAAAAGGGGAAAATAACACTTTTTCTGGATAAATTCAGTATTCTTGTAGACGTGCTTGTATTCATAAAATTGATTTTTTTTTAATTTTTGTCAGCTATACGCAGTTTTTAAAAACAAACAAATGTTAAAAGGTTAAATTATTGTAATAAATCTATTAATTGCCATAATTTAAAAATAGGTTTTTCCTGATTTTCTAAATAACAACAATCGGGAGGAAACACACAATCATTGTCATACATCTCCCTCGCACGTACAAAGAAAATGTAAAGCAATTCCCATCTGGAGCCTTAATATTTTTTATTTTTTTTTTTTTTTTTTTTATTTAATATAGTTATATAATTGTACAGTGGAGTTATGGAAATTACATAGCGGTACAGAAATTATTTAAACATTGCAATCTCACCAAAGAAGAAGCTAGTTCTTGTGCTTGATGAGCGAGTTACACTAACTATAACTGAAATAGAACAACATTATGTAATAAGTAAGTATATAATAGGATAAATTGAGACTTCTGGATCATCTAAATGTGTAGGTGTACATACATAGGATATTGTGCACTTAGGAGAAATTCGAAAAATCTAAATAAAATAGAGATGAATATGTATTAAAAATAAATAGAAAGAAAGAGAAAAACAGGTAATTATTTAGTTAATTATTAAGCTATACCTTAATGTTAATAAATGCATAACAATGAGATTTTTTAAAATAAAAAATCCAATTCTTTTTAATTATTCAATCAATAACTTCATTCTCGAATCTGTTTCCGAAATTAATGACTTAGGTGTTACTTTCGACACCAAACTTAGCTTCATACCACACATTGAGAATATCTCAAAGAAGGGTTTAAAAATGTTAGGTTTTGTACTAAGAGTGGCTAAAGATTTTACCAACATTAAAATATTAAAACTTCTGTACACATCACTAGTGAGGAGTCAGGTTGAATATAACTCAACTGTATGGTCTCCTCACTATGACGTGCATTCTCAAACAATAGAAAGAATACAAAAAAAATTCCTAAGCTTTTTAAATTATAAACTAAAAATACCAAAAGAACAATTGAACTACACTTATCTATTGCAATTATCTAATCTATTAAACTTGAGTGATAGAAGAAATATTTTTGATCTAGTTTTTTTATTTAAAATCTTACGTAATACAATTGACTGCCCTGAATTCTTGGCGCTCATAAATTTTAATGTGCCGGCGAGAAACACAAGGTCAGTACTACCATTTTACTGTGGTAATACTACGACCAGGGCACAATTCAATATACCACTACACAGAATCCAACACTTGGGCAATATGTATTCGCACATAGATGTATGGAATATGTCACTGACACAATTTAAAAATGAAATAATGAAATCATTTATCCGTGATACAAGTACTCGCTAAGGAATTCTTTGGTAAATTTAATAAACTACTCGTTCATCGACAAATTTGCTAAACTATCTCTACCTATCTTATTAATGTAATTAAATGTAATGTCTTAGTAAAATCATTGTAATATGTATTATAATATTATAAACCATCATAACCTGTAGTATTATTCAGTTATATTTAAAAAAAAAAAAAAAATAATTTTCACTATAATATTAAAATCCAAATTGGAGTTCTGAACCCCTGCAACTTGCAGAGGTACTGGAGGTACCATCGATGTAGCGGTTTGCCACTTTGCGAAACTAATACTTACGTTTTAGTAGACATGGTTAATGTTGCAATTTTGTAAACCTCTGATCACCTTACTTTAAAATTTTTGTTATTTGTATTTTTATATCATGTATGTATTTTTTTATCGTAACTTATCGTTATTATATCTTACTGTAATTTAAGTTTTTATTGCTTATATTTCTATTTAACTAATGTACTTTTTTATTTCTATTGTAATTTTATTTATATTATTTCCTTATCATGTTAAAGATGTACTGCCTTTATTTATTTATGTAAAAGCCCTCTGGGCGTATAATAAAACAAATAAATAAATAAATAATAGGATAAATTGAGACTTCTGGATCATCTAAATGTGTAGGTGTACATACATAGGATATTGTGCACTTAGGAGAAATTCGAAAAATCTAAATAAAATAGAGATGAATATGTATTAAAAATAAATAGAAAGAAAGAGAAAAACAGGTAATTATTTAGTTAATTATTCCTGATGAAGTGTAGCTTCAGTTTGAGTTTCAGTTTATTGATTTCTTTGGTTTTTTTTATTTCAATGGGAAGGTTGTTGAAAAACTTTATTCCTAAATAGACATAATTGTTTTGCATTAGTTTGGTATTAAATTTTGGTGTTTTGATGTTGTCTTCATATCTTTTAGATTGGTGAGTTTCAAATTTCTTGATGATATTATCTTTGTAAATTTGGATAATTGCATTTTTCTTCTTCTTTATAATATAATATAATAATATCTGTTTCATCCAAAGGAAAAATCAGAACTTTCGAGGAAACAAACACACGTATATTGGTACGTTTTATGCTTTTTTTATGCCGTCGCGGTACCGTAATCGTGGATCGCCACGGTAATAATAAAAGCGCTCATTCAATAATAGTTCTAAAATATCGCGATCGTTTAGTATTTTATTGTTAATCAATCTTCTTTCTTTTAAATTCTATCTTCTATCTTCTATCTTCTATCTTCTATCTTCTATCTTCTATCTTCTATCTTCTATCTTCTATCTTCTATCTTCTATCTTCTATCTTCTATCTTCTATCTTCTATCTTCTATCTTCTATCTTCTATCTTCTATCTTCTATCTTCTATCTTCTATCTTCTATCTTCTATCTTCTATCTTCTATCTTCTATCTTCTATCTTCTATCTTCTATCTTCTATCTTCTATCTTCTATCTTCTATCTTCTATCTTCTATCTTCTATCTTCTATCTTCTATCTTCTATCTTCTATCTTCTATCTTCTATCTTCTATCTTCTATCTTCTATCTTCTATCTTCTATCTTCTATCTTCTATCTTCTATCTTCTATCTTCTATCTTCTATCTTCTATCTTCTATCTTCTATCTTCTATCTTCTATCTTCTATCTTCTATCTTCTATCTTCTATCTCCTATCTCCTATCTTCTATCTTCTATCTGCTATCGTCTATCACTATCTTCTATCTTCTTCTATATAAATAAAAATGAATCGCCGAAATGTATGTACGCGCATAACTTCCAAACGACTGCTTCACTGCTTCAAATCGAATAATTCTTTTTTGTGTTCGTTATTGTCAGGGCAAGGTTTGTAAAACTACTGGTGAGCTCTGGCATTATAAAATTTGCAATAGATGGCACGCAATCTGTTTGAAAACTGAATGTACCGGGAATGTATGGAATGCGGGAGGGGGAAGAGGGAGGGGAACTCGGGTAGGGTTTCACGGGAGGAGGGAGGAGGGAAACCAGGGAGGGGAACCAAAGAGGGGGAGAGGAACTCGGGAAGGGGGTTCGTGGGATGGGGGAAGGGGTGAGTGGAGGGGGGAATGGAGGGGGGAGAGGTAAGGTGGAAAAGGCAGAGTGGGAACGCGAGAGGGGAAGGGTACGCGGGAGAGAAAGGGGAGGCGGAAGGGGAATGGGACGAATGGGAAAGGACACGCAGGAAAAAACTATTTCTTTATTAAATGGCATATACATACACATGCCGTGTACCACCTAGAAGATAATATAAATAAATAAAATAAAATAAATAAATTAGGTTAGAGGCTTTTGAAATGTGGCTTCACCGGAGAATGCTCACGGTCCCATGGACCGACATGATCACCAACATAGAAATTCCCAGGCGGGCTAGAGCAGATAGAGAACTGCTTTCATTCATAAAAATCAGAAAAATTTCATATCTGGGTCATATACTTCGAGGGAAGAAGTATCACTTGCTCCATTTAATATTGAAAGGCAAGACAGAGGGTCGCCGAGGGCCTGGTAGGAGACAAACGTCTTGGCTGCGTAATATACGAGAGTGGACCGGCATTAGAAGTGTGAGGGAGCTATTCCGGGCAGCGCGAGAGACATTTTCAATAGTGATCGCCAACGTCGGGGGGACCTGATACGGCACACAGAGAAGAAGAAATAAATTACAACTGATGTTTATTATTTTTTTAATTTTCTCTGAGCTTAAACAGCCGTTTTACAAAAGGTCTTGTAAGAAGCTTAAATCCGAAAGCTCGACTCCAAAATTCGTAAATAAGCACATTGAAAATTGCTGTATTACCGTACTGGGCAGGGCGTGGCTGAGTTTTATATGCGACAAGATTAGCCCCTGTGTACTAGACGTTTGTACATAAACTAAATATAATAGGGAGCTGGCCACAATGACACGACAATGGAGTTTGGTACGCCAGTGGTCTTTTAAATGAATTTACTACTTTGACAAATGCTTCTAGGTATAATGGCAAAAAACTGATTTGAGTACTGGATTAAAACACTTGAAAATAGGTTTGAACTGGAAGACTTTGGTTGTAGAAGACTGTTACTTCGTTGGTGGTAGATTTTTAACTGACTTGTGGCGGGATAAAGGGCCCTATTTATAGGACCGACCCGTGTTGAACTTTTGTTCTAAGAAAACTCCCTGTTTTTTTGCAGGGTGTGTAAGTTAGGCAGTTTTCCTGGTCGCTATATTCGGCGATCAGATGTTGCACAATTATACGCAATAGTTCTCACCAAGTCGGATCAGTCCGTCCAAACCATCGTCTCCCATTATTTTTATTATATTTATAAGAAAATGTACAATGTTTACATATTAGAACCAAATCACAATATTTTGGAAAAACATTTTTTCAAAGTGCGGAAAACACAGATAGGTTTCAGTTTTTAGGTTATTATTTTAGCACATACTTATTTTTTGGCGCTGATATTTATATATTGGTCGTAAATGTGACCATTTTCTCGTAATTTAGTTCATCGTTTTCGAGAAGGTGAATTTGGTTACGTAATTATTTACGACTCGGAGATTTCCTTTATTCAGCGTTGACCAATTAGAGCTCGGCAAGTCGCGTGGTGGGGGACATGTAAATAGCGGAACATTTCCTTGGTTGTGTCTATTGCTTCGCGTAGCCTCCGGCAGAAGAGTTACGTGGTTGTTTAGATGTGTTTAGGAGTCCAATTTTGATGCTGCACGTATTCATTACCAATTGCGTCTATGTTTTCAATTGATAAGTTAATTGAAGAACGTAATGGTGTTGTAGACATCGTTTGGAAGATTGACAAAGCAGCTCTCCCATTCTTTAGTGAAAGCGCTGGCGGCATGGTATTGTGTGATTGTGTGCGTTGGCGGCATGGTACTATGTGGGGACGTAAATTTCAATGTCGATGTTTTTACTTGTCTCATTAGCTTATGTGCAATCATTCGTTACACACCTATTTCCTTGACACGTTCCATACACTCCCCCTAGTGCAGTCTCGACTGTGCTTAGCTACTTCGTAGGACGTGTCCTTTTCCAATGTCTGAGTACTGAATTGGGTGACTTCGCAGGGGTCGTAATTTTGTCAGGTGTTGGTGGAGCTGGTAGGATGGTGGCGATTTTGACTGCCGGTCGTACGTATATCCCAATATTGGTTTGAAAATCCGGGCAGTTCAGACTTGGCCATCAGCTGCTGGTGAGTTTGTCCGATGAGAGCGACGGGCTCCCCCCGTCTGAGGAGATATTGGAGAGTTCCATTGTTTTGACAGTGGTGCAGGGCCTCCACTTTTCTGTCAGTAGCATTGCTTGCTTGCTCGCCTTGACTGTGGTGATTAGGAACACCTCTGTTCTAGCAGGGCACTGCTAGGGCAGGGCTGACTCGCCTTGGCTGCACTGATGAGGAGCATCACTGTTCTGGCAGGGGTACTGTTGGGTTAGAGCTGGCTCGCTTGACTGCGCTGATGAGAGCACTAATGTGCTGGCAGGGGTGCTGCTGGGGCAGGGCTGGCTCGCATTGGCTGCACTGATGAGGAGCACCACTGTTCTGGCAGGGGCTACTGATAGGGCAGGGCTAGCTCACCTTGGCTGCGACGATGAGGAGCACCACTGTTCTGGCAGGGGCACTAATGTGGCAGAGCTGGTTCGATTGGCTGAGCTCCTGAGGAGTATCACTGTTCTGGCAGTGGTACTGCTGGGGCAGAACTTGCTGGCCTTGGCTGCACCGATGAGGAGCACCACTTTTTGACAGTGGCATTGCTGTGGGAGCTGGCTCGCCTTGGCTGCACCGTTGAGGGTCACCACAGTTATCGTATCGGCACTGCTGAGACAGGGCTTGCAAGGTCGGGCTGGAATGAGAATACGGAATTAGATTTAAATTTAGGGTTGCTGGCCTGCGGTTGAGTTGCGTATCTCGTCGCAAACTCGTTGGGAGGCGGGCCAGCTGGTGCCAGTGGTTGAGTTGCGTATCTCGTCGCAACTCGTTGGGAGGGGGGCCACCTGGCGCCGGCACTTGAGTTGGAGCACTGCTAGTGCACTGTTGGAGCAGGGCTGACTCGCCTTGGCTGCACCGCTGAGGAACACCACAGTTCTGGCCGTGGCACTTTTGGGGCAGTGCTTGCTGACTTTTACTGCACCGCTGAGGATCACCACAGTTCTGGTAGTGGCACTGCTGGGCAGGGCTTGCTGACCTTGGCTACCGCTGAGGATCACCACAGTTCTGGCAGTGGAACTGCTGGGGCAGGGCTTGCTG
Source organism: Limnephilus marmoratus (assembly GCA_917880885.1). Classification (NCBI taxonomy): domain Eukaryota; kingdom Metazoa; phylum Arthropoda; class Insecta; order Trichoptera; family Limnephilidae; genus Limnephilus; species Limnephilus marmoratus. Next base: position 15,899,214 of record OU862921.1, on the reverse strand, counting down.
ACCTTGGCTGCCCGCTGAGGATCACCACAATTCTGGCAGTGGCACTGCTGTGCAGGGCTCGCTGACCTTGGCTGCACCGTTGAGGATCACCACAGTTCTGGCAGTGGCACTGCTGGGAAGGTCTTGCTGACCTTGGCTGCACCGCTGAGGATCAACACAGTTCTGGCAGTGGCACTGCTGGGCAGGGCTTGCTGACTTTGGCTGCACCGCTGAGGATCACCACAGTTCTGGCAGTGGCACTGCTGGGCAGGGCTTGCTGACCTTGGCTGCACCGCTGAGGATCAACACAGTTCTGGCAGTGGCACTGCTGGGCAGGGCTTGCTGACCTTGGCTGCACCGCTGAGGATCACCACAGTTCTGGCAGTGGCACTGCTGGGCAGGGCTTGCTGACCTTGGCTGCACCGCTGAGGATCACCACAGTTCTGGCAGTGGCACTGCTGGGCAGGGCTTGCAGACCTTGGCTGCACCGCTGAGGATCAACACAGTTCTGGCAGTGGCACTGCTGGGCAGGGCTTGCTGACCTTGGCTGCACCGCTGAGGATCACCACAGTTCTGGCAGTGGCACTGCTGGGCAGGGCTTGCTGACCTTGGCTGCACCGCTGAGGATCACCACAGTTCTGGCAGTGGCACTGCTGGGAAGGTCTTGCTGACCTTGGCTGCACCGCTGAGGATCAACACAGTTCTGGCAGTGGCACTGCTGGGCAGGGCTTGCTGACCTTGGCTGCACCGCTGAGGATCACCACAGTTCTGGCAGTGGCACTGCTGGGCAGGGCTTGCTGACCTTGGCTGCACCGCTGAGGATCAACACAGTTCTGGCAGTGGCACTGCTGGGCAGGGCTTGCTGACCTTGGCTGCACCGCTGAGGATCACCACAGTTCCGGCAGTGGCACTGCTGGGCAGGGCTTGCTGACCTTGGCTGCACCGCTGAGGATCAACACAGTTCTGGCAGTGGCACTGCTGGGCAGGGCTTGCTGACCTTGGCTGCACCGCTGAGGATCACCGCAGTTCTGGCAGTGGCACTGCTGGGCAGGGCTTGCTGACCTTGGCTGCACCGTTGAGGATCACCACAGTTCTGGCAGTTGCACTGCTGGGCAGGGCTTGCTGACTTTGGCTGCACCGCTGAGGATCACCACAGTTCTGGCAGTGGCACTGCTGGGCAGGGCTAGTTGACCTTGGCTGCACCGCTGAGGATCACCACAGTTCTGGCAGTGGCACTGCTGGGCAGGGCTTGCTGACCTTGGCTGCACCGCTGAGGATCACCACGGTTCTGGCAGTGGCACTGCTGGCTTATTTGCTTCGGTTTAGAGTGGCGTATCTCGTCGCAAACTCGTTGGGAGGCGGGCCCGCTGATGTCAGTACTTAAGTTGCTTGGTATCGGCTAGCAGAGTCAAACGGCATGACGAATTTTCGGTTTATTTTGATGGAAGAGGACTGATAATTGCATTCACAAGTGCAATTGCCTGTTTTTCGCTTGTATTGACTCTGGTTGCTGATGTTACTCCAAAAGTGTCGATAGCGAAGTTGGTTTTTACTAGCTCCCTCAACTGCATGTCTGCGGTGTTTCTGGTTGTAGTGCCAAAGTGGTGGTCGTGTTATTATCTCTGGGGTTGACTCCCCCATGAGCGATCCATCCTAGTGCGGTCCGTGATGCTATTCGCGTAGTATCATTGCATTCACGAACTTCCCTTGACACGATCAGGTGAGCGTTGTCTTGGCCTATTAGCAGCTTCGGGACGACATACCGTCCTTGGATCTGTTGCTCCGGCAGGTTGAGGTTGCTTATTGTGCTGGCAGAGATGTGGAATGTTTCCTACACCTCGTATTCCTAGTCTCACTCGTTGGGAGAGATTGTCGGAGGTGCACATTCCTTTGGCACCGTGGATTCACAGTCCGTGAACTGGGCCGTTTGCTCCGACTTGTATTGCGGTGTCAGTGTCGAAAAGTGTTACTGTAGATCCTTTGTCCAGGAGAGCGAACACTGACACTTCTTCTTTGTTTGGAGCGCTTAATATGACTGGCGCAATTTTTAACAGTACTCTCTGTCCGGAGCCCTGGCGTCACAAGTTGACATTTTCCACGGCGCCTTTTCGTACGAACTTGGGATTATGTAGCAGGGGTTGGTGTGTGGATTGAGCGTACTGTGCCTTCCAGGTGGGCCACTCAAGGGGGTCTCCGGAGAAGGTAGGCAAATCTTTTGCTGAACTTGAGTGGCATATCTCGTTGCAAACTCATTAGTAGAAGGACCGGTTGGTGCATGCACTTGAGTAGTTGCAAACTCTTCGGCTGGCTTGTGTACTTGAGTGGCATATCTCGTTACGAACTCATTAGTAGAAGAGCCGGTTGGTGCGTGCACTTGAGTTACTGCCCGACCGAGGTTGGCTCGCAGGGTCGGGCAGGTTGGTGCGGGCTCCTGGGCAGGTTGGATGACTGCTTGGCGTGTTGCAGCGTTTAGGGCTGCGAGCAAATTGGCTGTCTGCTTGGCGTAACGTCTGTCCCGAATGCGCATCTCTCGGCGCAGCTATCGCAGGGAGTCTTCAGTTGATTCAGAAGTTGTTTCACTGTTTTTACTATTGGATTCGTGGAGGCTCTCGGCGACACATTCTGGAGTAGGTTGGTCAAGAGTGATGAGGTCATGGTTCCTGGTGGGGCTCGCACCAGATAGATCGTGGACCTGGCGGGGTCCGCTGGATGGTGTCTCATCGGTGTCTACGGTGCGTGGGCCCGGGGTCCAACGGGGTGCCACTGGCATGTTTCGGCTTGTTCCCGGGGCGTCAGGTTTAGACAGCGATGTCTCGGAAGATGTCGGGGTCTTACGGCCACTGCGAAGAGACGGCATTTCCACTGGGTAAGACTGAAGGCGTGTTATGTGTAGATCCGGCTCGAAGGACCATTTGTACTAGACGTTTGTACATAAACTAAATATAATAGGGAGCTGGCCACAATGACACGACAATGGAGTTTGGTACGCCAGTGGTCTTTTAAATGAATTTACTACTTTGACAAATGCTTCTAGGTATAATGGCAAAAAACTGATTTGAGTACTGGATTAAAACACTTGAAAATAGGTTTGAACTGGAAGACTTTGGTTGTAGAAGACTGTTACTTCGTTGGTGGTAGATTTTTAACTGACTTGTGGCGGGATAAAGGGCCCTATTTATAGGACCGACCCGTGTTGAACTTTTGTTCTAAGAAAACTCCCTGTTTTTTTGCAGGGTGTGTAAGTTAGGCAGTTTTCCTGGTCGCTATATTCGGCGATCAGATGTTGCACAATTAAACGCAATAGTTCTCACCAAGTCGGATCAGTCCGTCCAAACCATCGTCTCCCATTATTTTTATTATATTTATAAGAAAATGTACAATGTTTACATATTAGAACCAAATCACAATATTTTGGAAAAACATTTTTTCAAAGTGCGGAAAACACAGATAGGTTTCAGTTTTTAGGTTATTATTTTAGCACATACTTATTTTTTGGCGCTGATATTTATATATTGGTCGTAAATGTGACCATTTTCTCGTAATTTAGTTCATCGTTTTCGAGAAGGTGAATTTGGTTACGTAATTATTTACGACTCGGAGATTTCCTTTATTCAGCGTTGACCAATTAGAGCTCGGCAAGTCGCGTGGTGGGGGACATGTAAATAGCGGAACATTTCCTTGGTTGTGTCTATTGCTTCGCGTAGCCTCCGGCAGAAGAGTTACGTGGTTGTTTAGATGTGTTTAGGAGTCCAATTTTGATGCTGCACGTATTCATTACCAATTGCGTCTATGTTTTCAATTGATAAGTTAATTGAAGAACGTAATGGTGTTGTAGACATCGTTTGGAAGATTGACAAAGCAGCTCTCCCATTCTTTAGTGAAAGCGCTGGCGGCATGGTATTGTGTGATTGTGTGCGTTGGCGGCATGGTACTATGTGGGGACGTAAATTTCAATGTCGATGTTTTTACTTGTCTCATTAGCTTATGTGCAATCATTCGTTACACACCTATTTCCTTGACACGTTCCATACACCCTGATTAAGATTGATGATGGCTTCGGCCAAAGGCAGGAATTATAAACAGTGGATAAGCCGGGGATAAAGGGATTTGGCGCAGTCCTGGGAAATACATGTCAAACCTAAAACTGCCCTGTTTAAAAGGGACTTGAGCCATTTTAAAACAGTATTAAATTATGCGCGCAGAGTTTAGAAACAAAACATGTGGAAATAGATTATTATTATTTGGTCACCAAAGTTTTGAAGGATGTTTTTTGTAATTTAAAATAATTTGTGACGTACATCGGAATCCAAAAATTGTAAAAATATCATACTTTGTAGTTAAAGATGGCGTGCTGCACTATTTTTTATTATTTTTTACATTAACTACGCACAAGAGGCCTTGAGGAAAATAATTTCTCTCATGGCAGATGTTATCTTTAGAGATGCTATGTAGACGGTCTTTTTGATGGGAGGAAGGAGTAAACGTGAGACCCGTATTTTAGGGAGGAGGAAACACAGAGGCCGGCAAATCGTTAATTGTTAGGCAGGCGTTTGGCATGTTCCCAGACTATTCACCAATGCCAAAGGGATCACTGACGCCAGTTTCTCGGAGCATTTTTCATTGAAATAGCGGTAGAACTAAGATTCCAATCCGTTTATGCTTGGGGAATCTATCAAACGGACCTTGCAGAATCAAGGGTTTTTTTCAATGGTCGAAGGATAAGGCTCTCGACTAGCAATCCGAAGGTCGCGGGTTCAAATCCCTGCGTGCGCAATTAAATTTTATTTGATTAATTTGAGTTTATTCACAATTCATTAATTTAAAATTAATAAAGTGTGTTTATCCGAAGTGACCTGCCAGATAAGTATGTTTCTATATCTATTTGTTAATAGTAAAACCAAAGAATCTTAATAAATTGTACAGCGTCATTGAGGTGATTTTTCAAAAACGGCGCTCTACAAATTATCCAATTATTATTATTATTATTAGTAGTAGTAGTATATTTGTGACACGATCCAGAGTGGAAGATACTCTCAGTATCGCCCTGGTGTGTACCACCATTCAGAATTGAAACCAGTAGAACTTTGAAATGGCTTTAGCCGTGTTTGGTAACCAGATCTGACTCACCAGGTACTTTCTCATCTCCTTCCCCTCTCCACTACTTCTGCCTCACATCATACCCCACCTGGGTATGTCATAGCATCACTGGCTCCAGACGGGAGCAGACGTAACTCTTCTGCGTTATTCACATAGAAAAAAACTAAAAAATCTTGGGGCTCCAGACCAAAAGTGGCTGTTGAATTGAACTGTCGGCGTGTAATTAACATGGCATTATTTACATAAAAATAAGTACCAAAATCATTAAATAGCGTTTATTTTGGCTTCTCTATCTTATGCAGATACTTCAGTAAGATTCATAGATGCTGTAAAATTAAGTTTCATAAAATCTTGTAGTTAGTCGAATACAAAGCATACAGTTTGAGAAGCAACATATTTTACGAGTTGTTCTTTGTGGTTTTTCATGGCGTACGACGCAGTTGGGAAATCAGCATTGTAAAATTGCGGATTTTTGTAGTTTTTCATGGCGTGCAACAAAACGTCGGAAACCAACCCTGCGAAATGGCTAACTTCGCAAAGTTTTACAAAGCATACCTACTCCCTTAGCTAATCAAATCGAGTTATAAGTTATAATCGTAGAAGTTTCTTAAGAAACGCTGCTTAGGTTTTCTCTCCCAAGTACATTTCTTCGAGGGAAAATCGGGGAACCGGTTAAAGGGCGCGGACTTCGAGCTTCGTGTGTGGTTGGGCCGATAGCTATACGCTTTCTCATTGGGACTGCCCGGTGGTCTATGGAATACTTTCTCTGGCTTTTCTTTTTATATATTTTACTTTCTTTCTGCTATTATAGTAATTACTTACATTATAACATAATCATATAACTGTTTTTCCACATTACTTATTTTATTTACAGAAGGTTTCTTCGACTGGTCATAGCCGTTATTTTTATATTTCTTTTTCTTTTACTAACACTTTTATCTCTTTTTGGTGTTACCTATTTCAGAAGAATTATTCCACGGGCTGCTACTTCTATTGATCTTTTGTATAATATAATATAATATGAGTACTTGCATACTGCTTACTAACCCCGTATGCATGGACATTGGAGGGTCTAGAGTCATTCAAATAAATGTAGCTTCGTTCAAAAAAAAAGTAGAGCCTTGACGTGAGCGGTGAAGGAGGAAACCATATGTTTCCTTATAACGCCTTTGGGAAAGTGGTGGGGTCCCCTCCAATGCTTATGTTTTTGTTTAAAAAAGCAATATGCTTAACAAATAACTACTTTCATTATTATCTCCTTTCTTCCCAAAAAAATCCCTCCACACAGCATCCCCAATTATGACATAGGCCCTGAAAGTTTTTTTTTAGTACAAGATTATGCATTTATATACATCATTTTTGAAATGTTTTGACTGCCCAACAAGGAGGAATCCCGTTTTAGGACTTTTTTTTTTATTTAAGAAAATTATTTTCCTTGTCCTCTTCTTACCTCTTCTTGTGTGTTTATAAAATTCCTACAATAAGTTATCCCTAAAAGAAATTAGTATTGCAATGTCCCAAGTATTTCAAGGTCCACCTTATCAATGTATTTCAATTTCAATATCCCTCATTGTTCAGTTCATTGTTCATTGCTCAACGTCTCCCAATGTCTGTCAATGTTTATCAATGTATCTTTCGACTTCTCTCAGTGTTTATCAATGCATTTTAGTGTCGCTCAACGTCTTTCAACATCTCTCAATGTCCCTCATTGTTTATCAATGTCCCTCAAATGTATCTCAATGTCTTCATTGATCCTTCCAATGTATTTCAATGCCTCTCAATGTGTTTCAACGTCCCTCAATGTTTCTCAATGATTATATCAATGTGTTTTAACGTCCCTCAATGTTTTTCAATGATTTATCAATATGTTTCAACATCCCTCAATGTCTTTCAATGATTATCAATGTATTTCAACTTCCCTCAATGTCTTTCAATGATTATCAATGTATTTCAATGTCCCTCAACGTCTTTCAATAATTATCAATGTATTTCAACGTCCCTCATTGTCTCTCAACGATTATTATCATTGTATTTCTTCTAATACGTCGATTGTAACGTCCCTCAATATCTCTCAATGATTATTATCAATGTATTTCAACATCCCTCAACGACTCTCCATGAGTATCAATGTATTTCAATGTCCATTAATGTCTATCGACATCTTTCAACGACACTCAATGTCATTCAATGTATCTCAAGGAATGTGTTGAATTTGTCCAGGTAGCCGAGTGTCAGACCGAGGGTCGGGAGTGCATCATGGTGACCAGCGGCGCAGTGGCCTTCGGCAAGCAGAAACTGACCCAGGAGCTGCTCATGTCGCTCTCCATGAGGGAGACTCTCTCCCCCAAGGACCACACTAGAGAAGTACCCAAACTTTATTATTAATATTTAAATTACCCATGATATGATGAAATAATATACGAGCATCTTCTGGATGCCTCAGCCTTGTCTGGTATGGTTGAAATTTTTATTTTTTGCGATGCTAATGTTCGAATTTCTGTAAAAAAAAATATACTATCGGCTGCGAAATTGAGTGATATCGATGTACAAGTGTCTAATGCTGTATTTTAGAGAGCCAGAGCCAGCCCGGAGCCGATTCGGGAGATCCCAATCGGGAGAGTGGTTGAGGGAGACCATTTGGCTTCTCCAGTTGGTTTCTTCCGACCCACCGCCTTGCACCGCAGAGGGGGGGATGGTTTCATACGTCCGTCACTCCTGAATGCACTGACCCCCAGATTCCTACCCACTCCTCTTACCTTTTTCCTTCCCAGAACTTGCTCTCCTTCCTTTCCCTAAAAAACCCTCCACACAGCATTTCTTAAGATGACATAGGCCCTGGGGGATATTTTTATCTCAGGGCCTCCTGTGTGGAGCTAAATTTAAAAAATTTAGATTAAATTGTAAAATATAAAACGACTTAACGTTGTAAAAAAAGTTTTCAAAATCTGACGTAAAGCCTACATTACACAACATCTTTTTTCAGCACGTTTCCAATTAATCTTAAGAGATGAAAATAGCGATCGCGTTAGGCGAAAAATGTTGACTTTGGTCTCTAATTGGAATCGGGCTGAAAAAAGATGTAGTGTATTGTAGGCATGAGACATAATATTGGATCACACGTGTCCGTCCTCTTCTCTTATCCAGTTGTTGTGATTTGATTAAATAATATTGTTCAAACCATTCTTCGTATTTATATACATACGAGTAGGTACGCTTCAACTAGTTTCATTCAAGTGTTGCTAGTTATAAGTGCCCTTTGCTTTTATATCAATATTAAACTTCACTTATCTTCATCTTTGTTACGTGATGTGCTGGTATGTACCAACGACTTATCGGATATATAGGCGGATTCATAAATTTCATCCGTACAGTCTCTGGTCTATTAATACTGTTCGATAATAAAATTAAATGTGATATCAATAGGCATCGTTCACAAGTATTTTGATCAGAAGATTTTACTCCAACAACTTGCAACATAACATTTTCCTAATTTACCTGCTTTAGGTATATTAATCCATCGAAGGAATGCATGTCAAAACCATCCTGTAAAATGCCTATGTCACAGGCAGTACGTAAAATCAGGCAGATCATGATGCGCCTTAGGCACTTTACGATCTGCCGCCAAGTACTTCACGATGTGGTTAGTCGCATCATGATCTGCCTGATTTTACAATCGGCTTACGACACCTACACGACGACGATGACAGATGGACAGAATAAAACTTGATTTGGATATCATTTCAATAGGCCACTTGCATCAATTTTTTTTAAATTTTTTTCCGGTTTAGGCAAATATTCTAAGACATTCTGTATTTTTTTTTTTTTTAATCGTATTTTTGAAACCCTGGGGATTTTTTGAAAATTTCAATCCGATAAATCAGACCATTTTTTATAAACCGGAAAGACGGGACATAATTTTATAGGTGTGAAAAAACGATAATTACATAGCCGAAAATCATTTAAAAAAAAAAAAACGTTTTCCACACGAATGGCACAGCAGAATAGCGAGGCATACCAAAAATATTACATCTCATAAATATTTTTTTTCCTTGATCCATCTTATTGATCATAAATCATTATAATGAACAGCGTCTATATTATTACATTCAATGTAATATACTTGTACTTGTAAATTATAATAATAAGAATATTATAAAATTTAATTTTGTTAAAATCAGCACCATAATCATTATACTTCTAAAACACGTACCGACATCATCTGCACGTTCTGAAGAGAACCCTGTAGATTATTAAAAGTACGGGGTTCTCTTCAGAGCATCTGTCAAAAAGTGAAACCAAATGATAAGTTCGCAGAGAACAAACAATAAATCTAGTGAACGAATTCAAAAATTCGCCTGAAATCAAAGTGATGCCATATAAAAAAATAAATCAGTGTGGAATTTTAAAAAAATAATAGGAACATTTTCGGAGACGGGACATTTTCATGTAGTGACGTCACGAGCCCAAATAATGGATTTATTTATTTAAAAATAAAAAAATCTGTACATTTCTAAACAAATTTACTAACATTTTCTTAATCTTAGTAAAAAGATCTATCCACATGATTTTTTCCAAGTCGTTATGAAATCCATGCAAGTGGCCTATTATTTTTTATCAATGTGCAAATCCTTCTAAAATTTTCATGTAGGAAATTCTTCTATATTTTCATATTGTTATTACGAATAATAACTTGGCAAATTAATAAATAAACATCTGTGACGTAAGAATAATAATGGTCGAAATAGTGAAGCGGCCATCTTGATTTTGTGATTAGAAATGTTTTGATTAAGTGCACCAAGACTATAGCTATATCACATATTAAAAGGGGTGACCCGACAATTCGTCCTGCGACAATTCATCCGGCGACAGTTCATCCTGCGACAGTTCATCCGGCCGACAGTTCATCCTGCCGACAGTTCATCCTGCCGACAGTTCATCCCGCCGACAATTCATCCGGCGACAATTCATCCTGCCTGATCATTTAGAAGATTTTTATTAAGTAAGTATGCAAAGATGATATACGGCCGTACAACCAAAATCGATATACTTATATCTGAAGGCATCTTGAGTGGAAATCCGCTGTAAAAATATTTTTACTAAATAGGTTAGGTTAGGTTAGGTTAGGTTAGGTTAAGTTAGGTTGTACGGCCGTATATCCTCTTTTCATACTTACTTGAAGAAAAAATCTTCTAAATGATCAGGCAGGATGAATTGTCGCCGGATGAATTCTCGGCGGGATGAACTGTCGGCAGGATGAACTGTCGGCCGGATGAACTGTCGCAGGATGAACTGTCGCCGGATGAATTGTCGCAGGATGAACTGTCATGGAACCATTAAAAGGATGTCGTGACAAAAATGATTTCAAAATTATATAAAACCATGTAGAATCTTCCATCTTGGCCACGATCAAAATCAATATCAATCACCGTTCACTAATAAACCCCGAAACTTTTCATATTCCTTTGCAAAGATCCAACAACCTTATACGAACCACCTATGCGATTTTTGTTATCAGTTTTTGGGGTATTATGCCGTGTTGCGCTACCTCCTTCTTTAGCCAACGTTTCGGACAGCGTTGCAGTGTCCATCACACATCTGCCCTGATGATGGACACTGCAACGCTGTCCGAAACGTTGGCTAAAGAAGGAGGTAGCGCAACACGGCATAATACCCCAAAAACTAATAACAAAAATACTTTTGGCCGTGAAAATCTAAAATTGTACTTATGCGATTGTTTGGCTATTTTAGTGACAAGATACCGAATATAGCGGAATCTCCCAGAACTATAGATTTATCGAAACTCTTGCTCTAACTAGACCTAATTTTTGTTATAAGTATTATCTATCTTTTGTTGTTGTTGTTGTTGGTGTTGTTTTACATATTGTTTTATTCTTGCACTGTTATTGGACGATTGTTATTTATTCTTTGAACTTTTTTAAATTTTTTAAAATTATTTTCTCTTGTATACGCCCATAGGACTTTTACATTGGGTGTACAATTGATATTATCTTTTTTTTTACACAGGAGTTATTAATAAACAACGGGTTGCAACGGTGGTTTGCATTTGGATAAAATTTAAAAGAAAAATAATAAAAACAATTATCAGACATATGATGTCATAAAAAAATGTACAAGTATGTTTTAAACATAGAAATTGTTACATTAAAAATTTCGACATCATTTGTATATTTGTATGCTAAACTACGGACGCGAGGAACTGGCGAGCTTGCTACGTGATTTATGAATGGTGACATTGAAATAGGTTATTGCGCCTAGTGAGTCGAGTAGGTACTCTTAAATTGACTACACTCAGGAGTTAGTAACAATCGAGTTGTGATATATTTTTGTTTTTTATTTTAGCCTTTTTTGTCTGTTGTATATCGTGTAAATTAAATGAAATATTTCAGCATGTCGTCTTGATTTTTTTTTTTAATTTGGTTAGTAATATTTTGTTTATTTATAATTTCAGGACGCATTTAGTATTCTGGAGCCACGCGCGGCTGCAGCAGTGGGACAGTCTGGCCTCATGTCACTTTATGAGGCTATGTTCTCTCAATACGGAGTCAAAATTGCACAGGTAGGTCAAACAAATTCAAGTTCACGCTACAGTGAAGAACTTTTATGGAGTTCCACCGTGGGATTTAGCGCACGGATGGCGATGATGACAATAAATTTTTAATTGTATTACTTTCCAAATTGCCTAGTATCATCAAACATACTAAATTCGGTTGTCTGTGCTGTGCGTTAGTCCTGCATGAAATCTGTTTCAATGAACTCAAATCTGCTTTAAATTTGAATGTCATTCCCAAATTGGAACTTTTTGTATTCAGACAAGCGATAAAGTGTCTACCTACAATATCATATTTTTAACAAAAAAACATTTAAAATGTGCAATTTTTCAAAATTGGAACTACCGAAAAATGGAATTTTTTGTATTTAAAAAAAATATTGATAATAATTGAATTTAGTAACGCTGTTCTAAACGTTGACTAAAGATGGAGGAAGCGCAACACACAAAATAATCATGGAAAACAGAGGATCATTATATTCATACAATCAAATCTCAAGGAATGGTTTTTTACATTAACTCCACACAGGAGGCCCTGGGAAAAATATTTTCCCTCAGGGCCCATGTCATCTGAGATGCTGTGTGGAGGGTCTTTTTGGGGAGTGGAAAGAGTGAACATTAGTCTTGAAGGGACCCATATTGTAGGAAGAAGGAAACACAGAGGCCGGCAAATCGTTCCACAGCCGAACTGTTGAACTCAAGGACGAGTGGAAGAAGCGATCCATCTCATGTGACAAATGTCAACCGTGTACATATGTTGGACGCGCGTTTGGCGTGTTTCCCGACTATGCACCGGTGCCGAAGGTATCAATGATGATAGTTTCCCATACCGATAAAACAAGGTAAATGAATTTATAATATTAAATAAACACCCAATTCGAAATCAACAGTAGGTACATAAATAGAATGACATGAATTTGTAGTGACCACTTTGGCTTTCAATTTTTCAACAGTCAAGTCTACACATTCAGTAACAGATCATCAACAGTGCAATAATACTAGTGATAACGTTCCAGTGCGGTGATCGCTAACTGGCTAGACTCACGGCCGGTTTCTGTGCCCGTTGCGCCGACAACCTTCGAGGACTCGCCATCTCCAGTCCGGTCTATCCAATGGTCGACTCACGCAGCATCCCGATATGTGTTACCACGACACACCGGTAACACTGCAAAAACGAGGGAAATCGGCAAAGACGCATCAGCACGGAGGCACCGACCAACACGACCAATCAATCGGCCATTATATCTTTCAATGCAGCATTTCGCACTGCTGGAGGAGGAGAGCGTAGCGACCACTTTCGTTTTCAATTTTTACGGCGCCCGCTTCTGCTAAATCCATCGTAGCGCCAAATTTAGTACACACAAAGCTTTTTAATAGATCCCAAATACAACACCGAATATAAATATCTAAGGGAAAGGAAATTGTTATATTTGTTTGTGGTTTGTATGTAAGCAACGCTTGATCATGTAATAACTCTTAAGAAGTACACAACGAGCAAGTTGTTTTTATCAGGTTTGTGAAATACGTATTGATATATTTAAATAACTCTAAAACTTTATATATATGTGATTGGCTAGTTGTGGCTTACAGCTTTCTCTCGAATTCTTCCATAATTCTCTTGTTTGTGGCTAATGTGCGTTGTGTTCCCCAGGTCCTGGTAACTAAGCCCGACTTCTACAACCCGCAAACCAGGAAGAACCTGTTCGCTACCCTATCCGAGTTGATCTCCCTGAACATCGTGCCTATTGTCAATACCAATGACGCCGTCAGTCCACCGATGCACATTACCGATGAGACCGAAGTGTCAGGCACTCCTACAAAAAGGGTGAACATTTTAATTAAAAATGACTCATAATGATAATTGTTTTTTTTAGAAAACGCTGCACAGATGAAAACAAAAACTCCTACCACTAAAACACCTACTAAAGTGAATTAAGTGAAATGAAGACCTTATAATATTCGTACTAACACGAACATTACACTATCTTACTTGTATCTAATCATGACGCTTTGTAGAAAGAAAGGGAAGGAAAAATTACATTTTGTTACATTTAAAGTATCATCTCTCTAAGATGAAAGAAATCTCTGCTTGCTTTGGTACTTAAGTCGGTCGAATGTCATCCCACGAGTTGCGAAATAGCCACCTCTTTAAATTTCTTAAAGCAACTTTTTTTATTATTATTGCATAGCAGAATATTATTCCAATTACCATACAATTTAGTCTCCGTATCAGCGTTTAGCAGGTGACTCTTCAATAATAGTTTAAAGGCAATTAGAGAATAGTCACTTACATCCAAATGGTGTGCAAGTTATTTTAACAGCATCACTCCCCTCGTCATGCTATGCTTTTCCAGGACGTCGGTTCTGCCGTTCGATACTATGAGCAGGTCATGATGTCGACTCCGGCTATAATGGTCAGACCATTGTAGCCGGAGTCGATATCATGACCTGCTCAGATACATAATAAATCATAGCATCTCAAGAGGAATGGGCTATCGATAAAAATTAAACCCAATTTCGAAAGACATAATTGCTAGAATTTCTTTACGCCTATTTTCCAGACTCGCAGAATCAGTTTCCTCAAGTAAATCAATATGGTGCATGAACCTCTGATAAGTTCCACGCGTTCGCATATAGTTTTGCTCCAACGTATCAATGCGCTTCCAGTGATATGGTGCCCAAACATCGCTCACGTACCAGCTTGCTTCTTAGTATGCCGTCGAACAACGCTAGCAAAGCTTCTTGGTTATTAAACTGCTTGCATGTCCTGATGATGAACCCAAGAACTTTGTAGCAAGACTGGGTGAGCTGCGACATGTGATCAGAGAATGCCAGTCAGAGTTTGGTAAAACTCTTTGGCAAAGTCAGTGTAAAATACATCTCTTTGTTGCCTCGAGTCTAAACCGGTGGCTACCAACCGCGAGAAAGTAAGCAGATTTGTGATTACATATGGATTTCTTTGTAAGGAAACTGTGTTAATTTTCTCCAATGAATAGCTCATTCTGGTGACTTAACTTGTCACAAATCAATTTTTCAAATATTTTTGGCAGCACTGCAGCTGGTCTGTAATTTTTGACGTCTGTCTTGTCTCCGCCTTGAAAATGGGACTGGCTCGGGTAAGTTTACGTATCTGGAGGACCGTAGAAGTCAAAATACTGGTGTTAAATATATGACAAAGGGCTTCACATATCATCGGGGCTATGCTAATGAAAATACTGGAAGGAATTCCACCTCGTCCTATAGCCTTGTCAGTCTTTAGCTTACATTAGTAGGCTTCCATTTCTTTCGGGGTAGTTAATCCAAGGTTACGTTCCACTAAATAACTAACTAACCACCACACCTAACAACTCGGTCTTGGCACACACTCTTTGCCTCACTCACATTTATACATCGCCTCGTACGTACTCTTATATTATTCTGACTTACGACATGGCCCGACTAAAGTATTTGTTTTACTTGATCGTTCCTGTCATCCTCGGGGGTCCCCGACTTCCTCTACCATTCACATTTGCGTCATATATTCCTACACTACTTTCTTCGTTAATTCGCTCTACACGCCCAAACCATCTGAGGGTCCCTTTCTTAATCTTACTCAGTACAGTCATTACGCTTACATCCGCCTTGCGTTCTTTGCGGTTCTCCACATTTCTCACACGATCATTCTTCAATCTACATCCTAATGCAAAAAAAATGATAATATTTATCAAAAACTGCTTTAAGGTGCTAGTAAATGAGCAAGAAAAATAGCCTATTATTGCCTATTGACGAAAAATTGTTTTGGCTGTCAATAATATAGCCTTGCAGGGCAAGGTATTGGTCGTCAATATTGTCATGTCCCGTCAAGATTTTCGTAATTTACAAAAAAAATTCACCATGTTCTGCAATCACTTCACTAATCCTGAAAAAAAATCGCGAAGTTGTTACTCGCATTCGAAATTAATGACAGTTTTGGTGGTGAACAGAGACGTACATAGTACATAACAGAGAGAGAATAAAATAGATATGGCCTTTAAATATTGTCGTAATACCGGTAACCAATCGAATTCACTGTCATAATACTTTTTGGCCAAGTACGATGTCAGCCAATTTAAACCAAATAATTCCTCTATGCGTTTAATAAGAAAATCATGGTCCAATGTCCAAGATTGAAAGGAGTGCCAGTTTTATCGACTCGATAGCAAGAGTTATATCTGACAAAACAGTTATTAATCCAGATTCCGTTGAGTGAAACTTTCGAAGATTGGTACTTAGTCATCAATTCATTTGAATTTAAGTGACATATTATCTGTGAGGCAGTGATTTTTTCTAAGGTTTGGGATGTTAATGGAAGATATGAAACTGGTCGATAATTTGAGAAATTTTCAGAGTCCAATCGCAGTTTTTTTTATTAGTGGAGTTCCAAAAGCTGATTTAAGGGGTTTTGGGAAATCACCCAATCTGAGTGACTTATTGAAAAAACGAACCAGAAAGGGAGATATTTCCTTGTAACACTTATTTAGTAACCACGTTGGAATAGGGTCGAGTAAACACTGCTTGATTGAAGTATGTATTAACTTCCTTACTTCTTCGGGGGATGTAGGTCTGAAGGCCAAAAAATGTTTCCGCTATTGCATTTAGTAAAAGATTGTGGTGGGGCGGTGGCTGTTAGGGCGCAAATTGACTTTTGTCAAGAAAAAATTTGGAGAAGATTTCCGGACCTATATCAGTTGTATTTTGCGCACTTACCTCGGCAACGACCGTCTTAATCGAGTTCCAAAAACTTATAATCCTACTTTTCCAATATTCAGATCTTTTCAAGCGAATTAATAACGTGTACTCTTTTTTTTCTTTTTGAGCCCAAACGCAAACGGGGTCCTTCAAGAATCAAGCACAAATCTTGCCGGCAAAAACAAAAAAAAGGAAAGCTTGACGAAGCCATATCGGTAAGAAATTGTCGTAAAAAGTTGCTCATTTACCAGAGCCTTTACATTACACATTACATTATAAATTATACATTACACCTTTACATTATACATTACACTTTACATTAGAAAAACAGTCGAAAATAAGTTTAGGGCTTTCCACCGCAAAAAGTGAAAATGTTTGTTGGTTTTCAGGGAATCATCATCAAAGACAACGACAGTCTCTCCGCTATGCTGTCTGCTGAGGTCAATGCTGACCTGCTAATCCTGATGTCCGACGTAGATGGTATCTACAACAAGCCGCCCTGGATGGACGGAGCCCGGATGATGCACACCTATTCGTCTAATGACCCCACCGATATCGAGTATGGCAACAAATCAAAGGTAGAAACATTCTTTCAAGCAGTGTAAGGACGAAAATACGCAGGCCTCAATTTCACATACCAATACTTCACTACCAGAATTACACACGGACAGAATTACATATGGGTGAAATTACACATGGACAGAATTACACACGGTCAGTACTTATTTATTTATTTATTAGTCAACAACACCCTTTTGGGCTTTTACATATTATTACATTTCCTCCGATCAAGTGCATGCAGGTATCAAAAACAGTTTCAAAGGATAAGATAACCAAAAAAAAGGGGTAAAAATGGGTTTAACGCGTGCATGATATAACACATGAAGAGGTGCATTTTAACAATATGCGTTAAATGAGAAAGAAAAAAAAAAACAGTTTTCGGATTGCAGATGGCATAAAATATAAAATAAATTAATAATATGTGGGTTCTTAATACATATTTTATAAGTGCAAGATTCATAACAAGGTAGATTTAAATACATAAACACACACAACCTAAATTCTACTTAAACCAATTACACAATCGTCAGAACTTCTGTTTGAAGAATTCTAATTCAGAATTGCTACCATGCAACATTGCAGATTTATAAAAACAACGTAAGGTAGTTACACTATCAATGGACCGAATTATACATGGGAAGAATAACACATGGACAGAAATACACATGGGCAGCACAACATATTGGCAAAATTTCATATGGACAGAATAAAATATTTACAAAATGATACTTGAACAAAATTACACATGGACAGCATTACACATGGACAGAATCACACAAGGACAGAATTACACATGGACAGAATAACACATTGAGAGAATTACACATGGGCACTACATATTGGCAGCATTTCACATGGACAGAATTATACTTAAATCTACACATGGACAGAATTACATATGGACAAAATTACACATGGACAGAATTACATTTGGACGAAACTACGCGTAGGCAGAATTACACCTTCTTAAATTACCAACAAAAAACTGTTTTTTTGTTTAAATTTTCAAGCGTTTGCGTGCTAAATAAGTTTCGTATTTGAAGAAATTCAGTGTTAGGTTAGGTTTTTATTACTTATATTTCCAGTAGATGTAATTTAAACAGTTGTGTTCAATAGATTGAAAGATTTTTCTTGGCGCAATTTGACACCGGGAAGTGCAATAATTTATACCCACATTGCGATACTTTTAATTATATGTACTTTTTACATGTTACTATATTATATTAACTCCTTCGACCGCCAAACTAGGATTATGCCCGTGTCCTGATAGACGTAAATTGATGGATTTAGACGTCGGCTGATATCAGAAATGTCCATGTCATACACAACCCCACTGAGAGACAGCCTGGATTCTTACTGCCTCGTAAACTTAGGTTTTTCAAAAATAGGGTAAGCCTTTGGGCCCACATGATGCACGGATGGAGTTTAAGAGTTGACCTGGTGTGGATGTGGTGCGGTGCAGACCACCGAACATGTGTTCAACGAATGCTCGCTCCATTCATTCCCCGTAACGATTGATGAGTTCCACAGGGCGACGCCTGAGACCCTAGACTGGCTCGCAGACCAAGATATCCCCTTCTGTCCCTCCGACCTCCGACTATACGAAAAAAGAAGAATGGATTTACATGGATGTTTTTTTGACCCCGTAATTTAACTAGGGTTAATGCAATATGTGCCTTACGGCACTGTGGTGTATAGGTTAGTTTCAACATTCTTCAATAGATGTCTTCTTCTCAACATCTCCCTCAACTTTCTCAACGTTCTTCCTTAGTATAGTAGTTATATACGTAGATTTGTGGTTATCTCAAGAGTCGGTTAACTATTATTTTAGAAGAGTATCATCTATTGTCGTTCGTGTCCAGTATAGGTAGTTGTACATAGTTTTATGGTATCTCAACAGATGACAGTTGAGTATTATTTTAAAAGAGTATCATCTATATATAGTTAATTATACGTAGTTGTAGGGTATCTCAACAGATGGCAGCTAAGTATTATTTTAGAAAAGTATCATCTATCTTCGTTCGTGTCGAGTATAGTTAATTACACGTTTTTTATAGTAAATCAACAGACGACAGCTAAGTATTATTTTAGAAGAGTATCATCTATCGTCGTTCGTGTCTAATGTACGAATGGTTACGATAATAACAAGGCATTTGGCAGATGGGCAGACGCCATCAGTGTCACGAATGTGCAACCGCAGAATATCTTAGAGCCTCCTTTAGAAAGGATGTCAGGTCAAGTTAAATATTCATTACGATAAACGTAAATAAAGTAATTTATAATGTGAACGAACCTTGATTTTATTTGGAAGTTTCCCCAACACATACTTTTACGAAAGTTATTAGAGTAGCAAAGGAGTTATACTATGGAGAAAAACTTAAAAAAGAAAACAATAACCCAAAGCAAATATGGAAAATATTAAAAGAAGTTACATACACACAAAAATATACTTTTTTTTTTTTTTTTTACTGTGAATACCGCACAAGAATCTCAACTGCTCCCGTCTGGAGCCAGTGAGACTATGGCATCCCCAATTGGGGTATGTTGTGAGGCTGAAGGTAGTGGGGAGGGGAAGGAGGTGGGGAAGAGGAAGGTTGGGAAGTACCTGGCTATTCAGATCTGGTCACTAAACACGGCTAAAGCCATTTTCAAGCAACGTTTCAATTCTGAATGGTGGTCTTACACCAGGGCGATACTGATAGTACCTTCCACTCTGGAACATGCCGCAAATATACTATATATTATTTTTAATTAATTAATTGTGAAATAACACAAATTAATCAAATAAAATTTATATGCGCATGCCGGGTTCGAACCCGCGACCTCCGGATCGTGAGTCAAGAGTCTTACCCACTGGACTACAGAGGTCGTCATACTACCGAACATCTAAATATTAATTAAAAAAATAGATGCCAATACAAATACAGAAACTATAGCAAATCATGTGAATAACTTCTTTGCAAGTGTAGGAAAAATTTTGGCGAACCGTAAAATACATAACACAAACATACTAACACAAACAAACATACCAAACAATACACAATCGACACAACACAGATTTATAATTAAAACAACTTCGGAAGAGGAAATTGACAAAATAATGAACACATTAAAAAACCGAATTGCACCTGGATTAGATGAGATGACAACGGATTGCATTAAGATAATAAAAAATGAAATATTAAAACCTATAACACACTTAATCAACCTCAGTATAACACACACCTGCTTTCCTAGTTCTCTTAAAAAGGACTGGTGATCCCTATTTATAAATCCGGAGACAAAATGGAAATAACTAACTCTAGACCAATCACATTATTAAACTGGCTGTCAAAGATTTTCGAAAAAGACTTAAAAAACCAAATCATAAAATACCTGGAAGAAAACAAATTAATCTCTGATAAACAATATGGATTTAGAGAAAAAAGAGGCACAAAAGAAGCTTTGGCATGTACCATAGATTACATACACAGCAACTTAGATCAAGGATACAAATGCATAGCGATATATCTAGATTTAGCTAACGCCTTTGATTCAATCTGCCACAATACGCTTTTTAAAAAATTAGAAAACATGGGTATCACAGACAAGGAACTCCAACTACTGAAAAGTTATATGAGTAATGGAAGACGACAAGTCAAAATTAACAACCATATTAGCAAACCAATTCCGATTACATACGGAGTTCCACAAGGAAGCATACTAGGGCCCGTTCTTTTCACTATTTACATAAATGAACTTTGCGGCATAGAAATAAACGGTGAAATATTTAGTTATGTAGACGACACAGTTTTATTCTTTAAAACGAAGAATTGGAATAATGTATTATCATAGCAAATTTAGAAATCACGCGAGTGAAAACATGGCTAGACTCAAACATACTTAGACTAAACATATCGAAAACAAAATTAACAACGTACAGTATAAACAGCACGGGATAACCAAAAAACAACACAAACACCATAAAAATACACGAATGTTTAAATAACAACATCTGCAATTGCCCTTCTCTAGAAAAAACACAACAAATAAAGTATCTAGGAATCATAATTGACCACAACCTCAGATGGACACATCGTATCAAACAAATCACAAATAAACTCCTCAAAACAATACACATTTTCCTAAACATAAGGAACATATATAAAATAAAACAAATGAAAACAATATATTTTGCACTTTGTCAATCGATAATAGAATATGGAATAATTATCTGGGGAGGAGCAACAAACTCAGCTATCACTTAGAAATCGCACAGAAAACGATCTTAAAGGTAACACTTAAAAAACATAGACTAACCGATACAGACCAAATATTCAACAGTTGTGACGTACTAGATATACGCAAATTACACGTTAAAACTCTGTTGAACTACATTTTCTACCAAAAAAACAAATTTCAACAATCTCAAAATATCACTAAGAAGAAAACAAAAATAAATTCATACTCAAAATTTAAAAATGGATTAAAGAACAAAAAAGACAATATTACCAAAATCTCATAACATAATAAAAATAAAACACCTACACGTAACACACAAAACCAATTTAAAACAAACCATAAAATAGATCATTTTACCTATAATTTTACCTTATTATAAATTTTTATTTTTACTTTCATTTTAGCTTGCTTTTTTATGCAGCATTATTTTTAATGTATTTTATAAATTTTTGTTTTATAAATGGAGGGCTCAGCACAGGTGAGCTACCCAGTGAGGCCGACATTGCTGAATTGTATTTAAATTGTTAGATATTATATCAAATAAAAAAAAGTTATCTTAATCAATGAAATTAATGAACGCTACAGATACTCATTTAAAATGTATGTCCTGTTTGTTCGTTAGGTGGGAACAGGGGGAATGGACTCTAAGGTGACTGCCGCCACGTGGGCACTGAACCACGGGGTGAGTGTGGTGATCTGCAACGGCATGCAAGAGAAGGCCATCAAGACCATCATCAGCGGCCGTAAAGTCGGAACCTTCTTCACCAACATCGAAGGGGGTGGCATGGCCTCCACGGAGCTGCTCGCTGAGAACGGTCAGTAATTGGCTGATGATGACGATGGTTGATTTTTAAAAGATGTACATACAAATTGCAGTTAGAGATTAAGTAAGCACCCGAAAGACTTTAATCGGCGATTCCTAGACATATTTATTTGGTAGGCGGGTGTAAGTACCCCCTGCCTTGGGAACCATTTACTGGATATCGAAAACCTCTACCACGGGAGCAATTGGGACTCTTGTGCGGTATTCATATAAAAATATGAAGAAAAATAAATAACTCGTGGTCCTATATTATCAAGTTTTTATTTGGTTAAATTCCGTAATTTTACCAACCACTTTTGTGGTTCGACCATACCAGTGATTTTTTTTAATGTGAATACCATACAAGAGCCCCAGCTGCTCCAATCTGGAGCCAGTGAGACTACGGCATCCCCAATTGGGATATGCTGTGAGGCTGAAGGTAGTGGAGAGAGGAAGGAGATGAGGATGAGGAGAGTTGAGTAATACCTGACTATTCAGATCTGGTCACCAAACACGGCTAAAGACATTTCAAGCTACTTTTCAATTTTGAATGGTGGTCTTACAACAGGGCGATTCTGAGAGTATCTTCCACTCTGGAACGTGGCGCAAATTTACTACATATTATTTTTAATAAATTAATTGTGAAATAACATAAATTAATTACATAAAAATTTATTTGCGCACGGCGGGATTCGATCCCGCGACTTTCCCTCAAGAGTCTTACCCCTCGACTACGGAGGCGGTCATTGTTTTCCAATAAGAGTAAATCTGTTTATTTGTTTGATGTCTGAAGTCGCATAAACTCTCGAATGATTGACTACGGAATCGGGAAACTTTCACAGGATTTATTTATTCAATTGTATTTGTTTCATTTCGTTACAGAAAGAAGAGAGAAAAAAAAATATAGTGGAATAACTTATTGAGCTAATGCTCACATTGTAATATTTAATCAATCAAGACAATATTAAACAAACGCAAAGTGTGATTTGAATGTTTTTCTATCTTTTCTATTTCACGTTTTTCGCTGGGAGTGGTTAGGAAGACCTTGAGGAAGATAATTTAAGTCAGGGGATGCTGTATATAGGGTATTTTAAGGGACTCCAGATACTAATATCTACAGCTCATATGTTGAACTAATATCTACGAACTTCAGAGTGTTGACTAATATCTACAGAGCTAAGGTCGGACGAATATCTATGAGGGTCCCAGTGTTGACTAATATCTACAGAGCGTAGGTTGGACTAATCAGCTAAATGTGTCCAATAGATCGATATTAAGGATTTTTACATACATACTTACATAAATTAAGTTTTTTAAAATGCGTACGCAATATTACGTTATTCCAATATGCTATACATAATTGCAAATCCAACCTCTGCCAGTGCTGTAGATATTCGTCAACACTTTGGTTCTCATAGATATTAGTCAGCAGTTTGAGCTGTCGATATTCGTCAACACTTTAGTTCTCATAGATATTAGTCAACAGTTTGAGCTGTAGATATTCGTCAATACTTTGGTTCTCATAGATATTAGTTCGATTTTTTCAGTTTTTGGAATTCCTGTAGATTTGACCTCCGTAGTCCAGTGGGTAAGACTCTTGACTCACAATCCGGAGGTCGCGGGTTCGAATCCGGCATGCGCAAATAAATTTTATTTGATTAATTTGTGTTATTTCACATTCATTTAAAATAATATATAGTATATTTGCGGCATGTTCCAGAGTGGAAGATACTATCAGTATCGCCCTGGTGTAAGACCACCATTCAGAATTGAAACGTTGCTTGAAAATGGCTTTAGCCGTGTTTGGTGACCAGATCTGAATAGCCAGGTACTTCCCAACCTTCCTCTTCCCACCTCCTTCCCCTTCCCACTACCTTCAGCCTCACAACATACCCCAATTGGGGATGCCATAGTCTCACTGGCTCCAGACTGGAGCAGTTGAGATTCTTGTGCGGTATTCACTGTAAAAAAAAAAGATATTAGTAGATGCCTCCTTTTGAAAGAAGGGAATTCTGGGGAGGAAAAGGTTATGAAGTAGCACAGGTGTATGCATCCATCCATCCGTAAATAAATGAACTACCATTCTCACATATATTTTTCTAAATTTATTAATTATATAGGAACCTTGTAAACATGGCACCCTTGTAATTCTCTTATGTTAATAATCGTGCAAAACTAGCACGATTTCAACTTGATTCCATAATTTTTCTAGGTATATTGAAGGTAATTTGGCTTAATAGATCACGGCTGTATATAATAGCATTAACAATTTTTAAAATAAAAGTCAAGTCGGAAATAATGCATCTATCTGAGAGATTTAATTACCTCATCAAGTGGTTGTAATAATTTATTGTTTCTATAGGTAGACCAAGTTAATAGTTAATATACCTATACTTATGTTGAATGTTGTCAATGGATTCGAAGTGGATTTTAAAGTGAGGAGACCAAATTGAAGAATTATATTCGACCTGATTTCGAACTGAGAAGAATAACGAAGAACTAGAAATATTTTGAAAGTCTCTGCCATTACGGAGAATGAAGCCAAGCACTTTAAGGGGTTACATGGGTCTTGAAGCCAATAAAAAAGTATATTTTCTCGATTTTTTTTAAATTTAATGCATGAATTATTTTATTCGAAGTGTTGAGCACATAACAGAACAACTTCTCAACAATATTGAAAAAATATCATAAAAAAATTCAGAAAATTCAGCCGGTTTCCGGAGACCCCTAAAGACCCATGTAACCCCTTAACCCTTTATTTTTGTAACTTTATTATTATATGACAGAAAATTAAAATTGGGAACGAAAATGATGCCAAGATCATTATTTTTAGTGACCGCTCGAAGGTTCGGTTTCAGCAAGGTTCGGTTTCGGCATCAGTTTCGGTTTCGGCAGAAAATCTGCCGAACCTTCGGCCGCACCGAATCCGTGAAAATGTAGAAAAACTGCTTTTTTAGCGTATAATATTAAACTTTTTAATTACGAATACTAAAGTTAATTAGTCATTTATTTAAGAACTGATTTTTAAAGTGCTTAATTGTCGTACAAACTAATTATAGTAACCTTTGTTGAAACTGATTAAGTTTTCATGAGAACGGTGTTTGCCTTTCTTTTATTTGTTTGTTGAGACTGATAATTAATTCAAGTTATTAAATAGCTAATCATGCATTACTAACTGCAATTAAAAGATTTCAATAAATGTTAAATTTAATCTTCAGAATGTTGTGATTTCAAACTAAATTAAAATTAAAATACTCGATTAATGAGGTCCTTCCTTTATATTGTAAGTGTTGATTGTTGACAAATTTTCGTTCCTAGAAGTAGTTAACATGGTTTCTTAATTTTTATGATTTTTGTTTGTTTTATAGCAGTAATGTAAAAAAAAATCCCAAAGGTACCTCAATTATCTTTTTTTAATCATTTCACAAGTATTAACTGTCTGTATAAGTGTAAAAAACAAAAATTTTAACAAAACAAAAAACCACTTCAAAAAATCCACTAAAAAGTTAAAAAAATTATTTCGTATTCTTCTACAACTTAATAATCAACTTACTTTTTCTACTCATCAATATGTAGGTACAATTGTTATTTTTGGAGTCGGTGTCAGCCAAGGTAAGTTTGTAACCACATACATAGTTATAGGTGAGAAGCGCTTGTGTCGCGCGTCTTGACGAGGGGAGCTATCAAGTGAACACTCCGGGCCGGTACCTCGGCTGCGACAGACACCGAAGATTCGGTTTCGATTTCGATTTCGGTAGAAATTCCTGTTTCGGTCGGACACTAATTATTTTCATTGACAGAAGAGGTGAGGGACACATTGTTAATTTTATATTGAAAGTTAAAAAGTTGATTTATTATGTAGAAAAATCTTTTTGCGTGACATTTACCAATGTTTAAATAAACATCTTACGTTTGGAAAAAACTTGCAGTTTATTATAATTTATTTGAATGTGAATACAGTCATCTATAGTTCTTTTATAATTTTAAATAGTTTTAGATCGTCGGCGAAAAGCAAAACTTCAACATTATTATCAAAAACAGTGACAATATCATTTTCGAAAAGTAAGAAAAGTATTGGGCCTAATTGCGACCCTTGAGGTACACCGCTAGTGTCGATGAATTTGTGTGAGAGACTAGAATAATTTTTACTTGATAAATCTATTTGTTAAGTTGCTCTTTATTCATTCCAATAGTTTACCTTTTATTCTGAAGTTTATTGAGAAGAATTTTGTTGTGAACTTTGTCAAACGCTTTTAGTTATTTCTTTATTGAAACAGGAGCGGAACACAATTCATAACTAAATTGTATCGCTATTTCAAAATCAGCATTTGTTTACTTGTTACCATATAGAAATAGATCATTGATAGGCTAATCATCACACACAGTTTCCATAATTAATTTAGATGATTTAAATGCAAACCTTCCCACTGCTGTTCTCCGACATTCATTTAATCCTCGTACAGATCTTTTTCATGTTTTCTCTCTAGTTCATACAAGGCACTTCAGTTATATGTATTATATTTTACATTTATTGCTTTTCAGCTCGAAATGGTAGTCGCCTCCTGCAATCTCTCTCCCCAGAGGACCGAGCTCTAGCCGTCAACACGCTAGCCGATCTCTTAATTTCTAGAATGGACTTTATACTGAAAGCTAACTTGGAAGATTTGGAAACAGCCAAGAACAATAACTTGGCTAAACCCCTCCTGTCTCGGCTGACACTGGACGAAACTAAACTAAGAAGTTTGGCCGTGGGCCTGAAACAAATTGCAGACTCCAGTCTCGAAAACGTTGGAAGAGTTGTGAGAAGAACCAAGCTGGCAGAAGGTTTACATCTTAAACAGGTCACAGTCCCCATTGGAGTACTACTTGTCATATTTGAATCAAGACCCGACTCTTTACCTCAAGTAGCAGCTCTCGCAATAGCTTCTGGTAATGGTCTCTTGCTCAAAGGAGGCAAGGAAGCTATCAATTCTAACAAAGCTCTCATGGAACTTGTCAAGGAAGCTTTATCAATCGTCGGTTGCTCAAACGCCATCGCTCTCATTTCAACACGGGAAGAAATAAGCGATTTACTCTGCATGGAGAAACACATAGATCTCATCATTCCAAGAGGATCTTCAGATTTAGTTCGTAACATCCAGAAGCAATCACAACATATTCCCGTTTTAGGGCACGCTGAAGGAATCTGCCACGTGTACGTGGACAAAGCAGCCGATTTAAACAAGGCTATGAAGATAGTCAAGGATGCCAAGTGTGACTATCCCGCTGCTTGCAACGCCATGGAAACCTTGCTCATCCACGAAGACCTGGTTAAGAATGGCACATTCTTCCTAGATGTATGCAACATGCTAAAACAAGAAAATGTCAAGATTAATGCTGGACCGAAGTTGACTGAACTGTTGGTATTCGGGCCAACTCCCGCAAAGACCATGAGGCATGAATATGGGTCTTTGGAATGCTGCATTGAGGTGGTGAAGAGTACGGAAGATGCTATGGAACATATTCATAAGTTTGGAAGCAGCCACACTGATGTTATTATCACAGAAGACCGTAAGTATCTCTCCAAGATAGTTTAACTTTTTTTTTAAATAATTCGTCAGTGGACTAAAAAATAAATACGTTATTCCACAGATTTGGAATGCTTTTGGCAGTTATTCCGAAAGAATTCTCTTTTATTAGCATTACCTAATCTTATAATCTTACAGAATGACCAGCAT
Source organism: Limnephilus marmoratus (assembly GCA_917880885.1). NCBI lineage: Eukaryota > Metazoa > Arthropoda > Insecta > Trichoptera > Limnephilidae > Limnephilus > Limnephilus marmoratus. Next base: position 15,871,562 of record OU862921.1, on the reverse strand, counting down.
TAGGTACCTACCTACAATAGTTGTAGAATACAATACAATACCATTGACCTAGTATATCTGGTCGAAACACAATACCATACCTTGTTGGACCTATGTAGGTACTATTCCCGCATATTGAGTTCAAGAATTTCGTCGCTGCTGTTCAATCATTAGCGAAGAAATCGCTTAGTATGACTGAGGCTATTTAATAAATTGTGATATTTTTAACAGCCGAGACAGCAGCGACCTTCCAGAAGCACGTGGACAGTGCGTGCGTCTTCCACAACGCGAGTTCCAGGTTCGCGGACGGGTTCCGCTTCGGCCTCGGAGCTGAAGTAGGAATCTCCACTGCCAGAATCCATGCACGCGGTCCGGTCGGAGTCGAGGGTCTCCTCACCACCAAGTGGATCCTCAGTGGGAGGAGCCACGCCGCTTCCGACTTCGGAGAAGACGGCAATGAAGTGTGGCTCCACGAATCGCTGCCAATTAGCTGACTCAAGAAAGTTACAAACAGAATTTTGAGATTTTTACGATTCAAAAAATGAGAAATTCCAATCATTTTTAACATAATATTATTTACCTAATAATATCTTCGACGCCAGAATTTTAATTCTTTTATACACCATTTCTTAAGACCCCACAGGACGAATGAATGTCTACCGACAAGCTTTAAGCTTTATTATAACACAACTAAGTTTTAAGCTCTTAATAAAAGTTTCCATGACAACTCAACAAAGTGGCAACATCCTTTTGAAAATGCATTAAAAATGATTCAAAAAAACGAAAAAAAGCCTTTAACCTAAGGGAACGTACCCATACCACGTGACCCTCTTTTTGCAATTTTTAACCCCCCCCCCCCCCCCCCCCCTCCCCCCGCGGTGACAACGTGTAGTATATTCCAAGACCCCCCCCCCCCCCCCCTCCCCCTACAGTTTTCACGTAGTAATTCATAAATATGGTTTTGAATCATTTCTTGCTAACAAAAAGTTTTCAAAAAAATATTTGCCTTATATTTGTCGTTATTAATACGGCGATTGCTGCGTGACGGCAAGAGTGCATGCATACCTATAATTACAAGTTGAAAAAATATTATCAAAATTAAAAAAAACTTCTGTAAAAATTTTGATTTCTAGATTAACTACGTGATATTAACCTAAGCCCCCCGCCCCTCATTGTGACCAAGCGTGGTATTTTGAAGATCCCCTCCCCCCCCCCCTGAACGGGTCACGTAGTATGGGTACGTTCCCTAACCTATTTACCCAAGTTGTTTTTTTTTTTCATAATATTTAAAGACTTTTCAAAGGAGTGGTGGTAGGTGGTAGCGCCACTTTGTTGAGCTGTCGGTCACCTAAAAAATATATATTATTTTTTTTAAGATAATCTCTTTTCAGATGCCCTGTTAAAAAAGTAATTACTTAAACGAAATTCTCTCGATGGAATCACAAAGAATGCTCCAAAAAATATTAAAACACACATAGCAAACAAAGAGTTAGACATTTTTAAAACATTGTTTTTACTCGTATAAACGGTCCAAAACTATTATTTTTCCTTGATATAACTTTAATGCACTCGTAATGACCAAAATGGCGCCATGAAATTTAGTATCAGATAGATGACGTCATATAATTGTATCCCAGATTCTGTATCGTCAACCGGAGGGTTCAGTTTGATTTTTTGCGAAATAAACAATACCGATCGTATCGCAATATCGCTTGTTTATTCGAAATCGACTTTGTTGCGTTCTGGAAAGCTTTGTTGGTCTTTATGAAATATTTTAAGTGGTAACATTTTTCATTGGAATTCCTCGTTAATATTTACAGCATGTTTTACGTAAAGAGATGCGAATTTTTTCAATTCGTAAATTTACAGGATGTCGTACATCGTGATTTGTTTATTATATTTTCTGACATGTTATATATAAGGGTGTTAAAGGACGCACTTAGCTTACTTTAACCAGTGATTCCTCGTATTATTTGGAGTAAAAAATGAAAATGAAATTTTGGTCTCCGATGATTTTTAGACATTATTTTCAAATTTTTTTTGTTCAAAATCTAACTTTTTTTTACTTGTCGTCAGTGTTTACTCAGTCGAGTAACCAACCAACCAACCCCCACCCCGCCTCTAACTGTACAATATCTACTGATTTTTCATGTTTTTAGTTGAAAAAAAATGTCATCGTAGACCAAAATTTCATGTACTTTTTACTCAAAATATTGTCATGAATCACTGGTTAAAGTTAGTCAAGTTCGTCCCTTAAGGCCTAGTAGTAAGCATTAAAAAATAGGCACATTTGAAAGGAAGATATGTAAATACGTATGTTAGGGAACGTACCCATACTACGTGACCAACTTTTTGCAATTTTTAACCCCCCCCCCCCCGGTGACCAAAATCCTAAGCAACCCGCCGCTCATTTGTATGAAGCGTGACATTTTGAAGACCCCCTCCCCCCTCCCCTAAACGTGTCACGTAGTATGGGTACGTTCCCTTAGAGGGACGGCGCTAATGTTAAAAAAATATTATAATTAAGCGAAAATTGTGAAAATATTTAATAATACACAGCTCGTTTAAAATAGATCAAAAATCTCTTGACTAATAATTTCTAAAGTAACATTAAAGAATATGCTGTAATTTTTTTTATACCTTTAACATCTTAAAATAACGGAATAAAATGTGCTTTTCATAATTTTCGGAGCTTATTTTGCGAATTTTTTTCTATCGAATAAATTTCATAAAATTACCGCTTCGGCTCGGCAAATGTACAGATATTATCTTAAAAAATAACATATATTTTTTAAGAACTTAAAAACTTGAAGTGTTTAAGAGAATTATGTTATAAATATTGAAAATTGCCTTTTAAAAATTATTTTGTCTTAATCTTCTACATTTCATCATCATCATCACTATTGGCTCTACAACCCCTGGTGGGTCTTGGTCTCCTCAAGAGTCTTCCTCCACTCATCTCGGTTTTGTGCCAGCTCTCTCCAGTTTAAAACCTCCAAGATGGATATGTCTTTGAGTACGTTGTCGCTCCATCATAGTCTTGGTCTTCCCAGGCTCCTTCGCCCTATTGGTCTTGAGTTCAGCAGGGACTTTGGTGCTTGATGCTCGGTCATCCTTTCCACATGACCCAGCCACCGAAGTCTTCCCAGTTTTATAAATTTTGCGACGTTTAGCTCCTTAAACAAAGTATAGAGCTCATTGTTATAACGTCTGCGCCAAAATCCATTTTCCAGAACCGGTCCGAAGATGCGCCTCAAAATTTTTCTTTCAAAAACGTCCAGTGCTCGCTCACTCCTCTTAGTTAGTCCCTTAGGTATCTTCTACATTTAGGTATAATTTATTATATAATGTAAATTATATATAATATTAAATTATATAATGTAAAAAAAATGCTGATTTTATTTTATTTTTAAAACTGTCATTGTCATAAACTATGTAAACAAAAACCTAAATAACAACCACTCTATAAATTGCCATCTCAAGTCTCAACACAGGCATTTCACACCTAATAAGATGGGCAATACGTGATTACTGTAATCAAATTAATGTAATATTAAAATAATTAAATTAAAAAATTAAATCGGTAAAAATTCAGAATGTGGGGTCTTAATGCCCTAGATATTTATTAACCCATCCCTAGTTGTTGTTTTAATACTAGAGCAAGTCATCAACGTGGAATATAAATACGTAATAATAATTTTGAAGTACATAATAGATATTTAATAACTAAAACAATATGAAAGTGTATGAAAAACTATTTTGTTTTGTCTCTTTTCTTTAGCTATTTAAGAAATCTTAGTTTCTAGGTTTTTAATGTAATTTCATTAATTTATAAGGTAGGTACTTATGTTATTATTTTGTTAATAAACTATTTAAAAAACTGCCTAAATTGTTTCCAATTTTTTTTTTGTAATTCAAAAAGAAACAGGTAGGTAGGCAAGTCATTATATTTAAAAAAATTATCGCGACTCGAGTCACAATATTAAAAATATCTCATCTTGAATTATGAGGTAAAATTACATAATATTTTGTGTTCTCAAAAATATGCAAAGCCATTGTTTTTCTTTTGCTCATTTCTATAACAACAATAAATTTAGAGCCATCTGTGTTGTATTTCCGTAGACACTAACTTGTAGGCACGTCGAAATTTACAATATTTATTTTACTGGGTTCTAACAACGCTTTGAACCTTTTGCATTTGCCATTATTTTGTTTGACCATTTTTATTAGTCGCAGTGTAGTTCGTCACTTTAGTTGGATAGGGTTCTAACTTCGCGTTACAATGTTCTGAGGTGTCGAAGTTTTCAAAGACGAATTCTCATTATTTATTTACTAATTTCTGATTTGAGTTTCAATCTTGTGTAAAGTATTTCATTTTGTGGCCCTTTCCTGAAATGGCATTTAGGTAGGGTTGCCATCTCCAAACTTTGAAATCTGGATTTGAAGGTAGAAATACCTGAAAATAGAAATATATAGAAATATTTGAAGGTAGGATATTTCGGTTTAAAGCCAGAACTATTTTTTTTAATTAACTCCACACAGGAGGCCCTGAGGAAAATGATTTCCCTCAGGGCCTATGTCATCTGGGATGCTGTGTGGAGGGTCTTTTTGAGGAGAGGAAGGAATGAACATTGGTCTTGAAGAGACCCATGATGTAGGAATGAGGAAACACAGAGGCCGGCAAATCATTCCACAGCCGAGCTTTTGAACACAAGAACGAGTCGAAGAAATGACCCGTTCTCATGTGACAAATGTCAACCGTGTACAAATGTTGGGCACGCGTTTGGCGTGTTTCCCGACTATGCACCGGTGCCGAAGGGATCAATGATGCTATTTCCTAGGAGCATCTTCCATTGTAATACCGGTAGAACAAGGATAGCATTCCCACCCGACGCCTGTGCTCTAAATATTGCAATCCGTCTGTTAAGATGGGAGAATCTATTAAACGGACCGCCTGTTTCTGCACAGAGTCGAGGGTATTTTTCAGGTATTTTTTGGGGCTAGTATTTTTTGTATTTTCAGTCGAGGGTATTTTTTGGAGCTCCACACCAGAGTTGGCTGCCAAATTCAACCGTGGGGCGCACTTGTGATTTGTACGGGGTTAGCAGTTGTGTACTATTAAAGTATCTGAGGACCCTGTACAGTACGTCCAGTTTTTGGGAGGCTAACTTTCTGGCTTCGATGGAGCCCCTATACCTGAGCTGGTCACTTAGGGTTACACCAAGCATATCAATGGAGGGCCTGTTCGGAAGATTGCTTCCGTTGAAAGATACTAGATTTTCATTTCGATCCCTTTTAGACGTAATCAGATAAGATTGGGTCCATATATGTAATAAGAGTAAATAAAATAAGACTAATTCTTATTTTATTTTTTTATTATTTATTTAGTCTTTCATTATTTTATTATTTATTTTTATTGTAGTTTTCAACTCCACAATTGTCCCTCAACATTTGTGGTTGAGTTAACAATTATACAATGTTTCACAGTTCATATTCATGTAACATGTTGTAGATAATTTTGATTATTGCAGCAACTATTGCTGAAAGTAACCGATTTCTCTCTTTTGACCAATATGTTTTTTATAAGTGAAAAAACCTCGACCTTCACACGCCCGGCGCCAGTGAAAAAACGATTGGAGAGAGTAATGACGCGCGAATTTTAAAACATAGGTCCTTAACAGGACTTTTTAAAAACTCAGGACGATGCTTAAAAACTATCCAGGACGGCCCAGGACACCCCAAAAAGCAGGACGTGTCTTGGGAAAACAGGACGGTTGGCAACCCTATATTAAGAAAGTGTAGTTAGAACCTTATGCAATGATTTTTTATGCCCTAACTGGTTGCACTTAAAAAAATGAAATTTAATTGCTTCAAAATTTTCTAGTTTTGTCTAAATATTCTACATTCATACTTGAATTGCGTAATTTAAAAAAAATACTGATTTTACTTTTAGCTGTCATTTTCATAAACAAAAACGTAGATAACAACCACTCTGTAAATTGCTATCTCAACACAATATGCGTTTCACACCTAGTGAGATGGGCAATACGTCAAATTACTGTATTAAAATGTAATATTAAAATAATAAAATAAATAAATAATATAGTTTCTATCTGCACTGTTCTTAAATGGTAAGTACCTACGCAATTCAATATTTTCCTGTAAAATGTCTTACATAAATTTACATAAGAATCAATATCTCGGAACAAGGGAAGTGAAGAGTGAAGTTAAAACCCTGTCTAACCAAAGTAACGGTATCAAAAAAATCTAAATATATTTTCGCAAATTTCACAAGGTTTTCTATTAGAAATCATTTTAGTTCATATTTTTATCAACAGATGGCAGCCCAAGTCACTTTCTTCACTTTCTATTGCATTCTTGTTTTCCAAGGCAAGATTATTTTTACTTGCCTCACTAAAAAAAATATAGTTTTCTGTATTCTCGTAAGACGTAGACGACGTAGACAACAACTGTGGTATCAAATATTATGTCATTAAAATCATCACTGACATACATAACTGTGACAATCCTGCTCGCTAATATCTTATCAAAGAGTATGAAACTGATTGCAATCATTGACAATATTATTATCATAACTAAACTTGCCAACAATCTGAACCCTTGCCTGTCGAATTTTGCAATAAATTAACAAGAATCATGTCCTTTTATCAGGCTCAATTGGTAAGTAGGTCATATTGTTAACATCTAGGTATATTACAACTCTTTTGATTAACAACTCACTTGAAATATAAATAATCTACATAATGTTATCTTTCTATACCTGATAGCCTTCATACAAATGCTAAAGTTGCAATAGGTTTATAATTACTACATCTATGTATTATTACTATATACCTACACAATTTATAACCTAGAAAATAAATTGCACCATTATTTCTCTATTGTATCAGCTGTCTAATATTAAAATATTTTATATGTATGAATTGTAGTTCAGTAACTGATTACCTTTTGTTTAGCTTGAATTGCCTAACTATGTTAAACGCCAAAAGAAGGAGAAAACATTTGAGAGTCGACAAGAGCTGAAGGACACCGGTAGATTCCTCATAAAGCTGGGAAGTTCGGTTGTGACTCGGGAAGACGGACAAGGAGTAGCGCTGCCACGGCTGACATCTATTGTGGAACAGGTGAAGCTTATTTATCATTTAATATTTATAATAACATTTATTTATCATAAATGTATAATTTATCGCATAAAAACATAAGTATATAACAGCGACTTGTCATCGGTACCAATTATTGTGTTAAAGTCCATAACTTTGGAACTGTTTTCTACTATGTAATTATGTACTGTTAGTTTCTGCAAAATAAAATACATAAATTTAATCAATGAAATTTTCTGCAATATATGGTATCAATTTCAGTCTTGAGCGCTAGGAAATTTTTAAGCGTTTGGTTTGAAAATTTCGACCATCGTTAAAAAAAATTGTACCTCTGAATTTAAATATGCATAAATATAAACTGCCTGTAGTGTTAGAGAATCTTTGATTTCTCCTTTTTGACCGTTTATTTCACATTTTTAGGATTCTTAAAAAATATAAGTATTAAAAAATCTTTGAATTTGTTAATGCATGATATCTGCATACCATTTATTTTTAAATTGCCGGATACCTATTTGGAGAATATTAAATATTATGACTTCTGTATGTTGTCTATGGTCTCGTGTATAATCACAGATATAAATTTAGATTCATACAAGCATTTTTTGATACGTAAAAACGTGATCAATGTTTTGTGAGAAAAAAATTTCAATAATTTCGGTTAACGGAATGGCAATAACAAATAATTAAGAAGAGATGCGAGACGCCTCTTGTTCACCTGTGAAACTACTAAGTTAGCCTTATGATTATCCGAAAATCGCAACATGCGGAACATTTAAAAAATGTTTTAAAATATCTCTTCAAATTGGCCATGTGGGTGCCAGTGGGTGGCCAGTGGGGGCTCGTGGGTGTTTTCAAATTGGCCAAAATGTGGCCAAAAATACTCCAGTGGTTCTGAGTCCTTAACCCAATAGCTGCCCAAACAAAAACATTGTTTCACTACCGTACGCCAGCCATTTCAGTGATTTTTAACTTGTCATTTAAATTAATCTTTATAGCATTGTCCTTGCCCTTGAGGGCTTTGTTTATATTAGACACTCATAACTGATATCTATACTACATACTTCATACAATATTTATCCTCAAATGTGTCCCGTAATCTACTTTTGAGATAAATAATAAACAGACAGATTATAATCGGAACCCGCTAGCCCGCCATAGCGGTGACGCACTAACACAAATAAACAAGCTGGTATATTATACACTTACGTCATCACATAATCATATCAATGGTGTTGGACAACGATACTTCAACTGTTTTTATATTTGACATAGCACTACATTATTTTGAATTTTATTAATGGGGTCGCTTATTCCAGATGGAAAATCATTAAATTGGATATGATTTTAGATTTTCACGGCCAAAAATATTTTTGTTATTTGTTTTTGGGGTGTTATGCCGTGTTGCGCTACCTCCTCCTTTAGCCAACGTTTCGGACAGCGTTACAGTGTCCATCATCAGGGCAGATGTGTCACACATTGGCTAAAGGAGGAGGTAGCGCAACATGGCATAACACCCCAAAAACAAATAACAAAAATGATGGATGATTGGTTTAAAATTTCACGGAATTCACAGTCCAATTTCCTGACGAAGTTCTTTGGGTAACTTCATTCTCCATAGGCTCATCTTCATTGTCACTAAGTTGGGTTATAAAATCCAAGTCATCATCACTTTCCTCAATTTCAGAGTCAATATCGAGGACGAATCCTCTTGTGTCTTCTTCACTGAGATCGCGTCTTGACATATTTAGGGATATTAAAAATAAAGTTTCAAAAATGATTGTATAAAAGTACACACGAACTGAAATATCAAACTAAATTTAAAAAAAAAACACACTTAATTCTCAAATCGGGAATAAAAACTCAAGTCCACATTTCCGCCGAATATCAAAAAACTTTTAGAACCACACCACAGAGAACGTAATAAGAACCACGTGACATCCACACACACGACGCTGCGATGGCGGGAGAATCAAACGACTGCGCCAAGAAATCTGTTGACCTTTTTTGGATGCTGCTTTTCGTAGTATAAACAATTTAAATTATCATATTTTACAAGAGATGTCGCTAAGAAACAGTTCATAATATTTTACAAAATAATATTTAGCCCCATCTACCATTAGAACTTAGAAATATCATCCTCGAAACATTCATACTGGCGATTTACGTGATACGGCGTAGATGGCAGTTGTGGCACGGATCGTTCGTACGCCGATCCGCGTAAATGGCAGCGATTGGGTTAATACAATTATTAAGGACTTACAATTACTTTAAAAAGAGCATCATGTCAATAATATAAATTCTTCAATGCACATACATACATACACACATACTCACACACACACATACATACATTTTCCCACTACGTACATCACCCGGTTAATTCTGTGCCATAAACATAAAGACATTACAATGAAACACAATACATGATAGGTACCCACCATGAAATGTACTTTTTAATTGTAAATTTTTTTCACCAACGTATGTAATGTACTGTTTATTTCTGTTTAAAAATAAAATAAAAATACACATAGCACTTTTTTCCTTTTTCTGTCAGATGATTTAAAAACAATTGGTTTTTTATTGTTTTCTCTGTTCTTATGATATATTTGTACAAAACAAAATATAAAAGCACCTAAAGATAGATAATACAGGAAACAGAATCATTTATAGGCAATGTTGAGACTTACGGGTCTGCCGTAAGAGCTACTTTCTCTCTCCCTTCCACTCTCTATACTGATTATGGTAAAGAGGAAGAGATTACAATGGAGTTATCAGCAGTTTGTTTACTTACCTAATTGCAAATGAATTTCTCTGAATAATTTTTGTTTAGTGTCTACAGAAAACATTATAATGTTGTATGACAATTTATCATATAAAATTTCAACCGACCAACCGGAAACAAAGTTTTTCCCATTTTAGGACAATCAATTTCTCTTCATATTACATACATTTATAATATACAAATATTTCACTTGTAAATATTAAAGAATTGTTTTGATATACTTTTTGCTCTAGCTGGCCATCTGTCACTCCAAAGGTATTGAATGCTGCATCGTGTCTAGCGGAGCCGTTGCTTTTGGAAAGAAGATACTTCTGGAAGAGTTAAATAAGAAAGGTCTACCCAATACGGTAAGCTTATTTGTTAATATACCTCATGGAGTTATGTTCACTAATCAAACCGAGCAACTGCAGAGTTTAAATACAATCCAATTTTTCAATCTCGTTGTCACCAATGTGACATAGCGTCTTTTCCCTTGGCAAGACGTCACCTGTGCACAGTGAAAAGAAATAAATAATGTGTTTTGATTGACAACAAATCATGTGCCTTTTACGTAAAGTTAAACTCTTATTCAGGAGACTGATGACAAGTGTAACAGTCGGCAGACTAATGTTCATTCTCTTATGCTCTTTGTATCTCTGTTTTGAAAATCTAACAGCTATCCGTTTCTTGGAGCGGCGACCCTATATACTACTGACATCTGTTGGATAACTCTATAACCTCTCTAGTCTATCTACACTGGAGCCACCTATGTCTTGTGGGACGAACTATTACAGATAAGGCTATAATTTTGTGAGTTTGTCTGTCCTAATGTCAAAATTGGACTTTTTCAAGAAAATTCATTATGTGGCGACACATCATTATCAACTTCGCCATCAAAAGAAGATACGAGAAATATCTAATATTCGCGCGATACGGGCAAGCTACTTACCTGAGTACATACCTACCTACTGCTGCTGCCGCCGATAAATAATAATTTCGCCACCGCCTAGAAAGGTCTAGATTTTATAAGCCGCCTGAATATTCAGCACCGGTATGTTCGAGTACCTTCCAGTGTGCACATTGCCGGCGAATGGAAAATTACTCCACCGGTCGCGCTGGTATATATAAAGCGACTAAACTCGGCGCTCGCTCAGTCAGTATCAGTTCAACAGTCGGTCAATATGTCAACATGTAACAGATCGCACAAGTGTTCCTGCATGGCATCTCTACACATCCAGGGCAGCTTCCGCGAGGACTCCTTCACGTCTCAGTCACAAGGCCCATCGTGTCTTCAGCTCCTGAGAACAACTACATCCCACGACTTATAAGGTTTGACGCCACCTTCAGCCAAGGGATCAGCTCACCATTTCAAGGCACCCCGAAGCCCCACCGTGCTTCGCTGCCATGGAAACACGCTCCGCCTCGCCAGGACTACCTGCTGGTGGCTCAGCTCACCGAGCCACCCACCGTTCATCTCTGCGACTCAAAGCATCGAGCAACGGCCTGGAAGATAGGTCATCTCCACCGCCAAGGTGTCGAGCAACTCGCTGACCTTCACCACACCATCTCCATCACATCCGTACGCCTGCAGCATCTCATCACGGCACCTTGCTTACATCTTGTTACCGCTTCACCGACCTCGCTACGTGGCCCAATAAACGACTGACTCATACATCGACCGACGCCTTTCATTTCTGTCTCCCGCTCCCTCAATTATATAAAACGGAGGTAGGCACCTACCGGATAACATTTCTTTTTTTTATTTTGATATCATTAACCCCTTGATTAGTGAGTTATTTTTTTGTCATCTACATCGTGGGAGTGAGTTATTTTTCAAGTTTTTCTTAATATTTTAATCGATTTAATTAATTATCTTCTTACCTTGTTTTACTAGACAAGTTAATTTCGGAGCTTTTTTATTACTATATATAACCTTTTCTTATTGAATAAGTAAGCATTACGTAAATTTAGTTAGACAAATTCAGTGGTTCTCAACATTTTACAAATAGTGTTGTGAAAAATTTTTTTTTTATAAAAAATGAAATGTACAGTACCTAATAAAAAGTCATAAAACATGATACTAAAAATAAAAATAAATTATAAATTCAGTGGTTCTCAACATTTTACAAACAAAAAGTTTTCAAATTTTTAATTTTTTTTATTTACTTATATAAAAAGAAATATAATATGTAATAAACGGATAATACTAAAAATAAAAAAGTGGACCTATTCAGTGGTTCTCAACATTTTACAAATAGTTTCTTTTTTTAAATAAAAATATTTATAAAAACAGAATTGTACAGTAATAAAAACATAATAAGTACTAAAAATAAAAATAAGGTATAAATTCAGTGGTTCTCAACATGTGAATAATGTTAGATTTAAATTACTAGCTAAAATATTCTTTTCGTGTGGTATTCCTCAAAACACGGATACATACATAATGGAACATCCAACACACATAAATTTTGTGTTCTTCCTTTGCTCTGGACGAATTTTGGAATTACTGCACACAAAACATCTCCTACGTTTCCTACCTACGGTAGCAACGGTAGCGCCCTACTGTTGCTACGCCGTATGCCCCGGGCACGATGGATTCCTGAAAGCGAACTTGAATTGATTTCTGAAACTGAACAAAAGTGCTTGACGACTGCGCTTTATTTTATTTTCTTGTTTATAAATAAAATAAAAAAATTTTGAAAATACTATTTGTAAAATGTTTGAGAACCACTGGATTAGTCCACTGTTTTATCCCTTTATTATTGCACATTTCTTTCAATATAAATAAATAAATTAAAATTTTTGAAAACTTTTTATTTGTAAAATGTTGAGAGCCACTGGATTAGTCCATTTTTTATTTTTTGTATTATCCCTTTATTATTGTACATTTCTTTCTATATAAATAAATTAATTAAAATTCTTGAAAACTTTTTATTTGTAAAATGTTGAGAGCCACTGGATTACGTAATCTATAACGTGAAATATGTAACAATTTTGGTAAAAACATGTAAAAATGTTTGACAAATATATTTGTATTATCTATAAATCATAATTTAATCGAAATTACATACACGGCATAGAAAAAACTAAATAAAGTCATGCTGCCGCACGTATGCGACAATAATCTATTTGGATCGTCCGAGTGCTGCCGCATACGTGCGGCAATACTCCTCAAAGGGTTAAAAAAGAAAAGGCTTTCGCTTTTTGGTAAGGTGAGATGACCTTTGTAGCATAGTGGTATGCAAAAAGGTATGTCAACTGGGGCCAGTATTAATAAACGTTAGAAATGTTGGAAGATAGAACTAAAGGAAAAAAAACAGTGTGCAATTCACATACGGTAGAAGTGAAACCTTCAGAAATCTAAAATAGACAATAATGGGGAGGCTACGAAGAACCGCACAAAGAGGAGACCGATTATATAATTTCTCATTCTCTCGCAGGCTATAGATGTATGTGTTTGTCTCTTTTTAGTGTCGTTATTTTTTGTTTCATCGAGTTTCAAATCACAACGGTGCTAAAGAATTTTTCACTTTATTAATGTTTTCACATGCATTAATAATAATTGATATTTTCAGTTGAATATCTCCCAAAAGAGGGCAGCAGCTGCCATTGGCCAGCCTGGTCTGATGTCTCTGTACAAGACCCTGTTTGCGCAGTACAACATTAACGTGGCTCAGGTAAAACCACTTCCCAGCATTCATCTTCCCTATCTCATTCCCGCCCGTTCTTCCTTCAACCTCAAAACTTACCCCAAATCGGGGATGACATTGTCTCCCTGTTGTGTAATAAACGCACTAATCAAATAAATGAAAATATTGCAACCACAACAAAACTACAAACAATATCCTTTTACAAGAAAGATGCATACTGTCATATCTGTTGATTCCAAATAATCTGCTAAATATAAATTAGATAGTCCCGAATCGCTATCTGTCATTGGTTTATATGTTCCAATGAGGCATACCAGGCACACTTCGTATTTTCATATAGAAGCCAATAACTAATGCAGCAAAAACCTCCCCAATCACTCGCCAATTACAACTTATATAGGTTTATATGTTCCAATGAGGCATACCAGGCACACTTCTTATTTTCATATAGAAGCCAATAACTAATGCAGCAAAAACCTCCCCAATCACTCGCCAATTACAACTTATATAGGTTTATATGTTCCAATGAGGCATACCAGGCACACTTCTTATTTTCGCACAGAAGCCAACAACACTAATGCAGCAAAAACCTTCCCAATCACTTGCCAATCACAACTTATACCCACTATGAAAAATTACTACACATAGACATTTTTCACAAAATGTTTTTCCACATACTGATTTTAATAATTAAATATCACTCTATTTGCATCTCATTTGAATACATTTCACAAGTACTTTTATAACAATATATTTTTAATATGCCACAAACTATCCCGTCTTACTGTATTATATAAATCTCTAAATATTGTATTTTTCCAATCTTATCAAAGAAACAATATAGTGTGCCTATCGAAACTAACCGTACAATTTTTATTTTATGTTTTTATTGTTATGATGCCAAGTAGTAATATGTGCATTTTTTATAGGTCTTAATCTCAAATGGGAGCATGGGTCAGCAAGATGCTCGTGACATTATTAAAAGTACATTAAGTGAATTACTTTCTCTTAACATCATTCCCATTATCAACACAAACGATGCCGTGAATGTCCCAGATTCAGGACGCTCTGACGATGTTAATGTAAGAACTATTATTTTTATAATACTTTTAACCTAACTCCAAATTACAAAACCAGGAGGGTGGGATTAGGCCTCCGCTACAAATGTTCTCCACTGGCTGGTGTCTTTCTCAAATTGTCTTCAGTCCTCACTGGAGGGTGCGCCTACACAAAGGGCACAGATAGTTAACTGCTCAATTTTGTACACCTGCTACTGAGCCACTTCGGTCACCCGGTGTTCACCCCTGTCAAGGCGTTCAGTACGGGCCTTTTCTCGTAAAAAGGGGGCAAGGAGTTTACTGTGTGTTACTTAATTTTTCACTTTGCCGTTCGGATTGTGCAGGTTGATATGCATTATTTGATATCCATAACACCTACTTTCCTGTTCCAAAGATGACTCCTACACTCTTAAAACGCCCAGGGAGCTTACCGTCCTGCTCCAATCCTGTTCCACACAGTCTGGGTCACTTTTGCTGTAGTGTTGAGTACCTCATACAAGAGGCACCTCAAATGTCCCATACAAACACGTAAAATGTCCCCCCACCTCACAATATGTATTTGTACCAACTCTTTTTCTTTGTCCCCCCTTCATATTTGTATTACTACAAATATGAAGGAGGGACAAAATATGAGGTGTGAGGTGGTTTGTTTTGTTGGACTACATTCATGTCATGTACGGGACAAATATGAGGTGAGGTTCGAGGTGGTTGGTGTATTGGACTACATGTCATGTCACGTTGTCACGTATGGGACAAATACGAGGTGAGGTGTGAAGTGGTTGATGTATTAAACTACATGTCATGTCACGCATAGTTTGGGACAAATGTATGAGGTTGTGAGGCGTGAAGTGTTTGTATATTCTATGACATTTTTGTATTAGAACCGTGAGGTGGTGATGGGGTAAGCCAATTCATATATTGTGAATACTGCAGAAGCGTCCCAACTGCTCCGAAATTTTTATTTTTTATTTTTTTATTCTAAATTATTGTTAAGTGAATACCGCACAAGAGTACCAACTGCTCCAAAAAAAATTTTTTTTTTAAATATTTTTTTATTGTAAATTATTGTTATGTGAATACACATTACAATAATTTATGAGCACAAGAGTCCCAACTGCTCGAATTTTTTTTTTTTTTAATTTTTTTTTTTATTGTAAATTATTGTTATGTGAATACACAAAACAATAATTTATGAGCACAAGAGTCTCAACCGCCCAAAAAAAAATTTTTTTTCGAAATTTTTTATTATTGTAAATTATTGTTATGTGAATACACAAAACAATAATTTATGAGCACAAGAGTCCCAACTGCTCGAAAAAAAATTTTTTTTGAAATATTTTTTTAATGTAAATTATTGTTATGTGAATACACAAAACAATAATTTATGAGCACAAGAGTCCCAACTGCTCGAAAAAAAATTTTTTTTTAAATATTTTTTTTTGTAAATTATTGTTATGTGAATACACAAAACAATAATTTATGAGCACAACAGTCCCAACTGCTTAAATTTTTTTTTTTATTCTAAATATTTTTTATTGTAAATTTATGTATTGATAAGTGAATACCGCACAACAGTACCAACTGATCCAAAAAAAAAAAAAAAATTTATTTACTTATTGTTATATGTTATGTAAATACCGCACAAGAGTCCCAACAGCTCCCAAGGGAGGGAGGATGAGGCAGTGTTGAGATGAGGTGGAGGGGGTTGCTGAGGAGGGGGAGGGATAAGAGGGGGGGATCAGAGGGGGGTGCAGGGAGGGGATCAGAGGTGGTGAAGGGGGGAGGGGGTAGGCCTTTTTTATATCCATTTTTCGTATTACAAAAATAACAGACACGGGAGGCGGGTATGGGTACCGCCACCCCGGTATTTATTAGAAAACCAACACCTCTGAACCAAGAAAATCAAGCTGAAGGAAAAAAACCAGCCCCCCCCCCGTAAGCGAAAATATTTTGTAACACCTCACCTCAAATGAGGTGGGACACCTCAACACCTCATTTCAATATTTGAGTACCTCATACAAACTCATCCTGATATCGTGTCCTACCCAACACTATTTTGCTGGGGCAAAATTTTTGACATCCTATCATCTGGCATTCTTTCAAGATGTCCAGCCCATCGCAGTCTTTGAGACCCACAGAATCTGACAATGGGCTCACACACTGTAAGGTTTTCTAGTTTATGTTTCATCTTATATTTGATATAACTTTTGATGACAAAAATAAGTTTTCAGTTTGGTTGGATATTTTGATCTCAAATCCAAAATTATGATGTGTATGAAACGGACTGAAACGAGCCATAAATTTTAATACACAAAGTTCCTCTTAACTCCCGTCAGTTTTACATTGCAGTATTCATTAAATATTTACATAACTCCAGCTGTGTGACAACGACATCCTGGCCGTGGCTCTGGCAGCAGAGATAAATTCGGACCTGGTGATCCTGGCCACCGATGTGAACGGACTCTACGACAAGCCTCCTTCTGAACCTGGTTCCAAGCTCATCAGCAACTTCCAACCAATGAAGCAGACGGGGATTAAGTTCGGAGGAACATCCAATGTAAGTCATTTATCATGTCGTATAAATCTTTTCACTGAATATTTCACTAATGGGTAGATTACAAAGTAGCAAGTGGTAAGGAGCGATAAGTTTTAAATAAATCTCTTTCCTGAGAAAGTGATAAATTCTGACCACACTTGCAATTATCTAAGTGCTTCTGTAAACTCTTGTTTTTGTAGTAATTGTGTGTGTATTCAAACAGCGTGAAAATATCCCCCACCGAACTGAAATGATGCATGCGCTGCGGGTGGAGAAAAATAGAAAATATTTTACAGTTATCTATATTGTTACTTAATGGTAAAACCTGCGGTTTAAAATTAACTTAACGATTTGGTTGCCACTTATCACTGCCCTTGCTACTGGCTAAGTGTAACATAGGCGCAATAGCTGTAGAAATTGTGAAGAGGATGAATAAAAACCCATTCACTTCTATCGACAATGTCTTGCTTAGACGGGAAGAAAACTCATATACCTCAGAATTCACGTTGCGAAACCAGAAGATATTGAGCAATACCCATTGACATCTTTGGTGAAGAAACTGAGCTAATGTCACCGTTCTACGGGACCGTCGTTATAAACACATTTTCTGGTACAATTTATGAAAACAAAATTTTGCAAAAAAACAAGTAGTTATTATGAAAACGGAACCATCTGGCGCATCGCGGAAATTTTGTGTCGGCACTAGAAGAATTAAATGTGATGGTTCATCACTTCTCATGACTTTATATCACTTGTCAAAAGTATGTTGATTTGTAGCTGTCCCGAGTTGTTCGATTACCATTTCTAGACATATAACCTAGTAGAAAGATAAATCATGAGAGAATTAATAATTTAGATATTTTACATTATTTAAGCCATGTCAAATGTCAACAATAGAAGGGTTTGCTTGAGACATTCCATAAATTTTTAATATAGCAAGGAATATGTACCAAGACCGAGTTGTATGGCAGTACATCTTCTTGCTTACTCCTACAGAGAAGTGGCGTGATAGTAATTTAGTTACACGAGATTTTTCATTTTCCAGATTGGGACTGGAGGAATGGATTCTAAAGTGAAAGCAGCAACCTACGCCCTGTCTCGAGGAGTGAGTCCGGTCATCTGCAACGGAGAGGAGCCCAACTTCATCACAGCCCTTCTGGCCGGAGACAGTGTGGGAACTTTTTTCTTTCAATAAAGTATCAAGCATATTAGACAATTTAAATAAATCGTCGACTTGCAAAACCCCGTTCTGGAATTTTTCAGAAATCTTTAGATGTCATGAAAAACTGTTTAGAACACTTTAAATATAAAAATAATATAATTTATGCAACATAATTATACATTATTATTTTGATATTTAACCAAACATGTGCCCAACATTTGTACACAGTTGTCATTTGTCACATGAAAACAGGGTCATTGATTTTTTTTTTTTTTTTTTTTTTTTTTTTTTATTGAAATTTTTTGATACAATACATATAATACATACATGAAATAATGAAAAGTATATAAAAAAACTTAATATAATTAATGTATGAACAAAAAAATCCCACAAAGGCAATGCCTGTGCGTGGGTATAATATAGATTTTTTACTTTTATTTCTATGGTTATAGTGAATATTTTAAGTATACATAAATAAGGAATTTTAAAAAAAAGTAACTGAATGAATGCATTTAAAAACTACAGCATAATGACAGTCTGCACTGTTATTATTGTATTTGTAAGTTTTGTAAAAATAGATGTTACAAGTGCAATTTAAAAACATAAAAAACAAACAAAATAAACTAGCAAACAATATTATAAATCTTCTCTAAAAGCTGTCCAATGATAGATATATTTAATGGCTTTATTTAAACTTATAAGAAAAAAATATCTGTTTCAGTGTTTTTTAGCCAAATTTTGGTATATTTTTTATAAGATTGAAGATTTTGACATATGTTCTCTTTAAAGGTTGTACATAGTAAATTATACATTTTTGGAGCTATAAAACTAATATGCCTTTGGGACAACCTAGTTTTGCAGTGGGGTACTGCATACTCACATGTGCCACGTCTTTGGCTGGTACGATTTGAATTTTTTAGAAAGTTATTTGGACGCATGTAAATAAATTTAAGGCATTGAAGTCCATAAGTCTGTCTAAGGTCCAAAATATCAGTTTCCTTAAACAATTGTTTGGAGGGATACGATTTATTTTTTTTGTACATAATCTTAATTATTGATTTTTGGGCAATTTCTAAAGGTTTTACATGATTATTGTAAGCTCCACCCCAGCCAATTATTCCGTAGGAAAGAGATGAATGGACTAGTGCATCATAAACTAGTTTTATGGTTTTTATATTTACTATGTTACACATTCTTTTAAAAATATAATTTAAGTATCTGAGTTTGTTAACAGTATTTTCTATATGGTTGGTCCATTTAAGTTGACAATCTATGGTTACACCTAAGTACTTAATCATTTTTCCTGATTTCATCTCTTCACAGTTAGAGCATGTGGTTGGGTTACAATTAATATTATGAAACTTTAAATTGAGATTAGTTTTGGGAGCTGACTTCTGTGTAATATAAAAAGGAATATATAGAGTTTTTTCGTAATTTAAAGTAAGAAGGTTTCTATCTAGCCATTCTTTGACAATAGAAATACATTTGTTAGCTTTATTAGTTGTATCTTCCCATGTCTTTCCTTGGACTGTTATTGCAGTATCGTCAGCAAATGAGAATATTTTACCAGGTATAACAATATTACACAAGTCATTTATATAGATTAAAAAGAGTAGCGGCCCTAATACAGTCCCTTGTGGAACTCCATGTTTTACTGTGTCAAAATTACTCAAACATGTTCCAATTTTTGTACATTGTTGCCGATTTAATATGTAATTTTGTAACAGCATGAGGCATTTATTTTTAATTCCAATGTTGGTCATTTTCTTTAAAAGAGTTTTATGGTTGACTGTGTCAAAGGCTTTCTTTAAATCTAGAAAAATGGTTAGAGTTTTAATGTTTGAGTCTAGGTTAGAATAAATATTTTTGGTTAAATTAAATATAGCATCATCAGTACTGAGTTTAGTCCTGAAGCCATATTGGTTAGCTGATAGGAGTGAATGAGATTCTAGAAAATCGATGATTCGTTTTTTTAGACATTTTTCTAATATCTTAGACAATTGAGAAGTTAATGTGATTGGTCTGTAGTTGTCTGTTTTACATCGAGGTCCTGATTTGTGTATGGGAATGATGTTAGCAAATTTAAATTTATTCGGAAAAATACTATTACTGATGCATGTGTTAAATATATGGTGTAGTGGTCTGACTATATGTTTTTTCATAGATTTAATTGTAGCATTACTTAAGTTGTCAGGACCATCTGCAGACCTAACGTTTATGTTATCAATATGGTTTGATATTTCGACTTCTGTTATTTCAATAAATTCAGATAATTCAGAGGTACAATTTTTAGTTTCTAAAAAGTCTGAGGGTACATGCTGAGAGTGTAAGCTAAGAGACGGGTTATTGTCTATTAGGGTAGAGGCTATGTTAGTGAAAAAGTGATTGAAATTGTTTGCAATGTCTTCAACATTCTCTAAGATTATATTGTTCTCGGTTACAATTTTTTGAGGAATTTTGTGTTCCTTTTGATTCCTGTTTGAAATCTCATTTATGATGTTCCATGTTTTTCGTGAGTCATTATGTGCTTTTTGGAGTTGCTCAGAATAGTACTGGTGTTTGCATTTTTTTATGAGAGTGTTTAGGTAATTTCTGTATATAATATAATCGTTCCGTTTGTTATAATTTTGTGTTTCATTGTTGGATATGCAATGGTTTTCGTGAGTTTTGTAAGCTTTAAACAGTTTATTTTTGTGTTGAATTGAAATTATTAGACCACGTGTAATCCATGGTTTTATGCGTCTGTGTTTACTTTTTGGTGCTGTTCTTGGTTCATAGCATTTTTCAATATGATTTTGAATGATCTCATAAAAATTGTTCAAAGATATATTTGGATCATTAACAGAAAGCACTGAGTCCCATGTTTCGGTTGTCAGAGAGATGTCTAGAGATAGGTAATTAATTTTTTTTGTGATTTGCTGATGATTATTGGGATCTGTGTAGCTTGGTGATTTTACAATACAATGGCCGTAGAAAGTGGGGTAGTGGTCTGTAATGTCAACTTTTAAGGTGGCAGATATATGAGGGTAAATTTTGTTGGATTTCAGGAAAATGTGATCCAGACATGAATCATTAGGGTAATTGGGCCTAGTAGTACTGTTCACGTAAGACAGGTAACCTTTACTGTACAGTAGGTTTAAGTATTCATTGGCAGTTTGATTTAATAATGCGTTTTGAATGTTTATATTGATATCCCCAACAATGAAGGAAAAATCGAATTGGTTCATATTAATTTTAGTTATAAAAGATTCCATTTCGAAAATGAATTGACTAGTGGATAAAGAGGGAGATCGATATATGGCCAAAATTGAATATTTTTTTCCCTTTAGGGTAAAAGTTACATGGACAGCATTTGAATAATTGAATTTTAGTGTATTTACGTTAATGTTGGATACAGATTGGATATTATAAAATAAGGTGAGGCTATCATGTGAGGTATGTCTAGAAGGTATCGTTAAGGTATTAAAATTAGGTAAGCTGAAAGGAACACATTCTCGCATTTGAGTTTCAGTGAGTATTATTATATCTAGCTGGAAAGATAGAGAATTGAGAAGGATACATAATTCATCAAAATGTTTTCGGATACTTCTTATGTTCATGTTCATCATGGTGAAGTTAGTATTGTTGAAAATTGTATTTATTTCATTACAATTATCGCATTCACGAGTTTCGGGAACAATATTATTGTTTTCGTCAGCCATTTTAGTGTCAATGCCAGAGTGATTTTTCCTGTACGGTACCCGAATTATTGTAGCGGAATATCAATTGCATCCTTCACGTATATTATAGGGGAGTCTTGATTTTTTCTAAGCATTACATTTCCATTTTTCGTCCACGCAAATTTGTAGCCCAATGATTTGGTTGATCGAGCTAGCCAGAGAAGTTGGTTGTTGGCGGGCGTAAGCTTTTCATTAATGTAAATCTTCTTTTCCGAAGAGGAGTATTTCAAATCTCTTTCGGAAAATAAACCCACTTTCTTTTTTTGGGAAAGAATTTTGTCTTTAGCTTCTTTGGTGTTCATTTTTAAAGTGATAGATTTTTTTGTCGAGTAGCAACTTACAATATTCTTGTCTAATAGTAGTTCTTCGCACTCTAATTTTTTAAGAATGAGTTCCACCGGTATGTTTGGGTTTTCGTTTTCTTTTATTTCAAGCCCATGTATCTCTAGAGAGGTCTCTAGAGCATTTTGTTGTATTTTATTCATCATTATTTTAAGATTTTTATTTTCAGTTTGAACATCTTTTATTTTTTGGTACATTTTTTTCTTTTCTTCCTCGTAGTCATCAATTTTTTTTGAGAAGAAATCAATTGCTTTGCTGATGTCAGTTAATTCACACTTCAGTAATTTTTTCATTTCGGCGCTCAGCTTCTCTATTAGTTTTTCATCATGATTTGTAGCCGTTTTTGGTGTGAAGCAGAGTTCGCATATAAACGATAAAGTATGTGCCGACTTCGCCGTGATCGACTGTAATTCGGCGCGAGTTAGCCCACTGCATGTAGTGTGGAAGTACATATTACATTTTGCACAACGTATATCTTTTTCACTATTTGTTGCCTTTTTACACTGTGAACAGTGAGTTTTGTCGAAAAGAGGCATATTAAATGTTTATTAAAGTAATTTCACAATATGGAAATATTATTGTTGTGATGGTTATTTGTAGCTGTCAGTCTGCAACTGTTTTTTGCCACTTTTGCAGTCCACTGTCATGCAAATGTGAAAATCCACAACACTCAATACAGCTTTTAAAGCACTATTTTCACTGATGCAATTGAGCAAAAAATGGATTAGTTAATTGTTTTTATAATGACTTTCTTAACTGGAGCAATTACTTAGCAACTTGTCAAATTTAACCATAGACAACTTATATTCAACCCGTTCTTAAGTTCAATAGCTCGGCTGTGGATTGATTTGCTGGCCTCTTTATTTCCTACCTTCTACAACATGAGTCTTTTCAAGACCCAGGTTCACTCCTTCCTTTCCACAAAAAGACCCTCCGCACAGCATCCCCAAAGATGACATAGGACCTGAGGGAAATTATTTTCTACATGGCCTGTGAAAATATTATTAACTTATTTATTTTCGATTTACTAACCACTTTTTGTAAATGTATCCGAACCAGCGGAAATTTCCAGATCAGGTTTTGCAACATCTATTATTTATTATTATTTATTATCACTCAAATCATTGCTAACACTGACTAATTGAGTAATTGAGGTGTGTAGAATCAAATCCAGCATTCTCCACTTTTTTTCAAAAATGGACTAATGATGCAACTTTGTTAATGATTCACTCTTTTACCTAGAAAAGCAGTTACTTGGCATTAAAACCAACTCTTTATGCTTTAAAAATCCATTTTAAAAACTGCGTTAGTATCAAAGGCAGCAATCTCCAACGCACTTAAGAAACAAAACCAGCATTCTCCAATTTGACCAATGGTAAGCCTCCATTTGATCACGTGACAATATGGCCGCCCATACAAAATTGTATGGTTGTGTGTTGAATCTGTCGCTCTAATTTTACTGTTTTAAATAGTTCGGAGTGAATTTAGAAATAAAAACAAGATGCCAGTGTGATTATGGACTCTCACCCTTCATCCGTGCCCAAAAAAAACGCAAGGAAGAAGTCAAGGAATCCAGAAAAATGGAAAGCAAAAGTAGTCAAAATTCTAAGATGAGCTGTCATAAAATACCGTTTATTTCAGAGGCGTGGAGTGGCAAAAGATTTTTTTAGGTGTTAATTAAAATTCATAAATTAAATTAATATGCATAGACATGTTTTACTTTTATAATTTTATAATTAAATTTACTTTTATAATTAAATTAAATCATAGCCTTGCACATAAACATTCCGAATTACATGTTTAGTGTTGAAAATTTTGCGAGTTTCAAGCCAATTTTGACCAAAATAATTAACCTTCATTATTTTTCTTCTTTTTTTTAAATTTTCTCTGTTAATATTATTATTTTTTGAAGTGAAAGTTTCTTTAGCACCGTTGTGATTTGAAACTCGATGAAACAAAAAAGCGACACTAAAAATAGACAAACGCATACATCTATAGGATTAAGGCTGCGAAAGAATAAGATAATAATTGATCTCCTCTTCGCGCTGTCCCCACTCTTGTCTACTTTAGTTTTCTGCAGGTTTCATTTGTACCGCGTGCGAACTGCACACTTGTATTTTTTTTACATTAGCTCCACACAGGAGGCCCTGAGGAAAATAATTCCACTCAGGGCCTTTGTCTTTTTTGGGGATACTGTGTGAAGGGTCTTTTTAGGAAAAGAAGGCGAGAAGGTTCTGGGAAGGAAAAGAGTATTATACGGGTGGGTAGGAATCTGGGGATCAGTGTGTCCAGAAGTGACGGATGTATAAATCTATCCCTCTCACTGCCATTTTTCGAGAGATCACAGCTGGAGAAGTCAAAGGGGCTCCCACAACAATTCTCTCCCGATCCGGCCTGCAATCCAGCTGGTGGGCAGACGCATCCGCCGCCAAGACCCGGACAAACCTCGCTCCATAAACCCGGGCATCCTAGCTAAGTCACTAAATGTAGCGAACCACTTGAACAGAGGTTTTCGTTATTTATTTTTGGAGTGTTATGCCGTGTTGCGCTACCTCCTTCTTTAGCCAAAGTGCCAAAGCAAATATTTGGGACAGCGTTGCAGTGTCCGAAAGTTTGACTAAAGAAGGAGGTAGCACTACACGGCATAACACCCCAATAACAAAAACGAAAATACTTTTGGCTGTGAAAATCTAAAGTCATATCTATTGCAGAGGTAGATATTGTTTATCCAATAAATGGTACCCGGGGTGGCGGTACCCATACACACCTCCCAAATTCAATACTGTATGAGTACATTACAAAACCTATTTTTATTTTAATTATACTAAAATTAAAATCATAATAATAATCACGAACTTCCCTGTGATTTGGTCGGTCCATTATTGTGACGTCATATTTATTTGTCAGTATCAAAGTCAGCTTTCTCCACACGTGTGAGAAACAAAAGCAGCATTCTCCTTAGGTGAGTATCAAATGCAGCAATCTCCATAATTAAATCCGTTATAACTGATCAATCAATACAATAAACAAATTCTACTTTGGAAATTATAATAGATACGCAGTTTCCCCTTTTGAATAAAATTATAAACTTATAAATACGTGAAAATTGTTGAAATGAAACGTTTTTTTTGGTTTTCTCAAAATAACACTTTTTGGAGAATGCTGCCTTTGATTCTATACCCCTCAATTGATGAAATTTGTTAATTATTACATTAAAGTATTTAGTGATTAAACAAATAAATATCTACCTCTTGCAACATCTATATATAATAATACATAAAGTCACTCCAAAAACCTGCAGATGTGTATAGATAAATTATTTTAAAGAGACTTATGTAGTGGTTTACTGGATGTAAAAAAATATTTTTTTTTATAATAATTTAGTTTTTTTTATAGTGAAACCTCAAATTGTCAAATGAAACCTCAAATCATTGAAGACAATATAACCATCTACTCTCAAACGAAATATGTGAAACAGAAAAGACAGAAAAAGATTCAGTCCATAGTGGTAGTATTATTCAGTACATAAAGATACGAGCCAAAAATATGCTAAATGAAGATAATGTAGGTGGCTCTCTCTCGAAGTATGATCCAGTTAAAAATGACGTAAGTTGATACGGTCTAAATAAATAGCTCAGTGCAATTAGCACTTCTCCGGCAAGGAGGAGGTCCTGGGTTCGATTTCTACAATTTAGTTTTTGTTAGAAAGCTGAAGAATGAAACAAAAAAACATTGTGAAATTGAACCACAAGTCTAAATTGAAATGAAATAGTTAAATGTTGGTAGGCATCCAGTGTTTGATGACCTCCGTGGTCGAGGGGTAAGACTCTCGACTCGCAATCCGAAGGTCACTTTGGGCAGTAGCGGGGTAAAAGGGGACTGCAAGAGAGTGTTCTAAACAAGTCTGAAAAACTTTTTTGAAACTTTTGATGTATCAGTGATCACAAATACATTCAAAAGTATCCTCTTTAAAATTATTTGCCTCCACTGTTGTTTTAAAATGGATGAAGACAACTTTTACGTGCATTTAGACTATGTACATGCCTTGATAACATAATAACATATATTTTTTATATTAAAAAACATACCTGCATACCATAAGAATAAATCTGTATTATTTATTATATATACATTACTAATAACCTATCTGTTTAATTGTTACGTAGTGCTTTGTGATGAAATATTTACAAAATATTAATACTTTGTATTGTAATTTTACAAATAATAAATCAATTTTTTTAGTAAAATACTTTTATTTCTTATTTTAAAGTAGGTCAAAGAATTTAATTATAATCGTAAAAATACGTCATTCCAATATTTAGACTAAGGCAGATTTAGACTAATTTGAGATTGACGTTGGCATTGCAGGTCAAAATTCAAGTAATTTGTATTTTTATTATCGTTGCTGCGACTACCTCACAAGATTTATGACCGTACCAGACATATTTTACATCTAAAATAATGATAAATAAATGAGCATCAAAAAATCATTTGGCTGTGAAATAATGTTAAGGATTGTAACCCCTCTGCAACTGCCCTGATGAACCAGGCTTTTCGGTCGGTGAGCACATCGACTCTGGACTCCTGCGATATTTGATCTCTCCAATGCATCGGTGAACTTCCTTAGCTTCTCCTGCCAAACACTTTGCCAGTGACCGTGAATTGCTCGAGCTTTTCTCAGTATCTTATGACTCTGGTAAACAAACAACTTTATTTATTTATGTATTTATTTTTCATGTTCTCCGTAAAACGGTTATACGCCAATATATCATGAAGAATATTACAAATTTAAAAAGGCGTGGGAACACTTTAACTATTTTGTGACATACGTCAAAAGATAGTTGCTGAGCTAGCCTGTAAGTGACATTGAAAATGTCGATGGTCAATGCAATCGTTAAGCAGTTGAGTCGCTCTGTTTATTGGCGCATTCTGATAGGCAGAAGTCCTCGCTTTCGGAGCATTAAAAAGTGTATGGGATCTCCCATGAGTATACTTGTTAGAGCCAAAGTTAAAGGACAGAGTTAACCTTTTTCAACATAGGCGAATTAAGTAAATAACCTATTTATATTTTTATAAGTATGGGTTTTTGGCATTGCATATACATGCATGGTACAAAGTAGGGCTTTCAATCGTGAAATTTTTTGAAGTTGATGAATGCGTGACGTGAGCGTTACGAAAATTGAACGGGTGAGGGGAACGGTCGCGCCTTTACGCACGCCTGACTTGGGGAGTAAGCTGGTGAATGCACGACGAGAGCGTTACGAAAAGTGTGATCGGGCGAGGCGAACGGTCGCGCCTTTACGCACGCTTGACTTAGGGTGTAAGCTGGTGATTGCGTGACGAGAGCGTTATGAAAAGTGTGATCAGGCGAGGCCAACAGAAGTTGAGAGGGAGATATAAAATAGTGAAGTTTTACTTTAGTCATGTGGTTTAAAGAACACTCGTTTTATTTTATTTTATTTTATTTTATTTTTTTTTTTTTTTTATTTATTTCAAGATTTTTGTTTATACATTACAATGATAATATATGCAAGATTACAAAATAATTCATGTTTTATTCTACTACTCCATAAGTTGAGCTCTAGGAGCTCGTGTTTATGGGAGGAGTATTTTACATGCAAAAAATAATAATAATGTTCATTATGTAAACAATTTTCAAAAAACTAATGAAATAAATATCTTAGGTAGGTACACAATTTAGACAAAAATAGTTATATAAGTACAATATCAATACAATTTTTTTTAATATTAAATATTGCTGTTTAAGTAAGGGTAAATTAATTAATTACATAAACGGTACAATATGTCATTATCCAATTTAAGGGACTTAATTTGTTTTTTGAATAATTCATAATTCAGTGTATCTGTTATATTAATTCTGTTATTGGATAATAATATATTGTACCATCTTACACCTAAATACAAATAGTGGTGCTGAGCCGTGGTCGTTCTAAGCATAGGGATGGCTATTAAGCCATTAGTTTTAAATCTATTGCTTATGCTATCTGAGGGGTGAATTTTTTGAATAAAATATTCTTTATAAATTTGGCATAAGGCGTTTCTCTTATACAATTCTATAATAGATGGTACATTAAATTCCCGAAATATCTATAGTAGGGAAGTCGTATGGTTTCCTAAGAATGGTTTTTATAATTATTCTTTGAATTATAATTATGGGCTGTAAGGAAGCCTTAAAGGCTAAAGCTAAATTAGACCGAAGTGAAAATTTAAACTTTAATTTGTCTTCATTGAAAGTTATTTTTCACTGAGATATAGCCATTACTGATATTACAGAATCTTCCATGGTTTTTTTAAATACCTACTTTAA
The DNA here is from genome assembly GCA_917880885.1 of Limnephilus marmoratus. Classification (NCBI taxonomy): domain Eukaryota; kingdom Metazoa; phylum Arthropoda; class Insecta; order Trichoptera; family Limnephilidae; genus Limnephilus; species Limnephilus marmoratus. The sequence continues at coordinate 15,842,906 of OU862921.1, read as the reverse complement.
GGATGTGTATTACGGATTTTGGATTATGACGTTAGTTTACCAACTGCCCCTATAGAACTGTGTCATTGACTGAAGAAGTGACGGAGGAGAATAAGAAGTAAAAGAGGAAGGTTAGGAATTTGGAATTACCTGTTCATTCCATATATTGTAGATTTTAACAATTTGACCTTGGAAACTTGATATTAACATATTATGTTTGCTATGTTATATTATGTAAATACATGTATTTTTTTATGTTTACTGCACAAGAGTCCCAACTGCCTGAAGGCAGTGAGACTATGCCATCCCCAATTAGGATATGTTGTGAGAGGCTGAAGATAGTTAGGAGGCGAAGGAGATGGAGAAAGAAAGGTGGGGAAATATCTCACTACAGTGGAGTGGACCCATGGTAATCCGACAAACGTTTTGCAGGGCAATGTCGGATTATCAAATTTGTCGGATTATAGAGTACTATCTTAGACCCTCTATAGTCCGGAATTTTTTGAATAAGACTACCTTGTAATCCAACAAATTAAAAATCAAAAAATCTATTTGAACTACGAATCATACTACATGAGTCCTATAATTTCAACACCCGCTATATCCGATTTTTTGACAAAATGATCTGAGTATGACATCTTGTTCACATTTTTGCGAGGAACATGACTATTTTAAAATTGAGTTTCAAAACCTCCTTTATCACGACCAAAAACCATGTTAAAACTGCGAGTGAGAAACAAAACCCGCTATATCATTCAAGAAGTTACTATCAAAACCCGCTATATCGGAATTCAACCAATCACAAGCAGTTATTTTGCCAATATGGCGGGTGTAGAAACACGCCCCTAAGGTCAGCTGAGTTTCAAAAACCTCTATATTCAATACAAATCACGAAGTGAGTATCAAAATCCGCCATATCCATTTTATTTATCCAAATTTCTTAAATATTTCTATACATACATTGAAAAATATACACTTTTTGAATGTATATTACTCCAATTCATTATATTAAAAAATAAAATGCAATGTTTTATTTATGCTAGAGATGTGACAGTTTTTTGCGGTTTTCTCCGAATCAGTGAAAGTTGATATAGTGGATATAGAAATTGAACGACTCATATACACCAGATCTCCAAATCTCCCGAAGCAATCTGTGTTTCTGGTGGCAAAGCATTCCAAGATTGACAAAGAGCAAAAACCAAATCTTTCATGTTGAGTTCTTTTAACGTTTTTTCTATATGCTGGTCCTTAGATACGGCTCTCAGAAGTAGGTATTTCTTGTAATCTTGATTGACAAACTGAATAATATTTTGACCCTGATATGTCAGGTTACAGGGGGCACCGGATTAGCCAGGGGCCGGATTACCGCGGGTCCAATGTATTCAGATCTGCTCACCAAACACCGCAAAAGCCAATCCAGCAACGTTTCAAGTTTGAAAGGTGGTCTTACACCAGGGCGATAATGAGAGTATCTTCCACTCTGGAATGTGCAAATATACCTTTTAATATGTTTAATTATTAAATTGTAAAATAACACAATTCAAACAAATAAAATTTACTTGCGCATGCCGGGATTTGAACCCCTGACCTTCAGATTGCTAGTCAAGAGCTCTTATTCTTATCGACCGCGGAGGCCGTCATGTATATACTAACACGTACAACATAATGATATTATTTAACTACTATTATTGTTTACATTCTTAAGATATCAGTGTGACCTCAGTCATGACATTTGCGAGTGTCTACACTAACTTCGTACCACAGGGGGTAATCTACTGCTGTGATATTGAGCAGGATATTTGTTATTTGAATATTAAAGACACTATTGAACATAAAATATTTGTTATTAGATTGCGGTAATAGACCTTGTCAATAAAAAAAATATTTATTTTATATCAATAAATTTATTAAAAATAAAGAAGAGTGTCCCGGTGTGGGTATATTTTTAATAAAAATCTACAGTTTTATTCTGAAATTGATGAAATTTTGCACATTTGACCTCCAAAACAATAGGAAAGTCACTGTGTATATGAAATTTCGAAAAACCACCCCATTCCATTTTTCCACCCCATGTCGTCATACTTTAATTAAATACTTGCAAGAAGAACACATAAGAAGAGGTTTTAGAAGTTTTAAATTTGGGAGGTGGGAATGGGTACCGCTGCCCCGGGAACCATTTATTGGATAACCAATACCCCACTTGGTCAACTTACATAAGTGGTTCGTTGCGTTTGGTGACTTGGCATGGATTCCCGGATCCATGGGGTGAAGTTTGTCTTGGTTTTGGCGCCCAATGCGTTTGCCCACCTACTGCGTGGCGGGCCGGATGCGGAGAGATTGGTTGAAGGAGACTTAACTTAGACCTCTCCAGCTGGACTCTCTCGACCCACCTAGCACTGCAGTGGGAGGGATGGATTCATACGTACCCTAAACCAGATCCCCAGATTCCTAACCACCCCTCATACCTTTTCATTCCCAGAACTTCCTCTCCTTCCTTTCCATAAAAAGACCCTCCACACAGCATCCTCAAAGATGATGAAAAATGGCCTGCTGTGTGGAGCTATTGTAAAAAGGATTATATGTATATTTATTCATAGACTTAGCTATATGTACATTATGTATATTTATTCATAGTAGCTTTAATAAAAATCTGTTTTATACGTATTTACACTAACTAACTAACCATCACGCCGTTTCCCGCAGGAGTAGGCAGAGAGGACGGACCGCCAAACAACTCGGTCTCGGCACACACCCCTTGCCTCGTTCACATTCATACATCGTCTCATACATGCTCCTCTATTATTCTGACTCTTCACATGGCCCGACTCAAGTATCGATTCACTGGGTCGTGCCATGTCTTCCTCGGGTATCCCCGACTTCTACACTCCTTTCCTCACTCTTCCGCTCTACATGCCCAAACCATCTGAGCGTCCGTTGAAACCAACCCATCAAACCAGCTTGCATTCTTCGCGGATCTCCACATTTCGTCACACGATCGTCCATGGTTTTACCATACATATGCCTCAGGGATCTCATTTCTACAGCATTCAGTCTACTTTCATCCTTCCTCTGCCAGTTCCATGCCTCACTGCCATAACTTATATTTATTATTATTATTATTCCTTAGAACGGGCAGTTTGCCTAGCACATCCTCTATGCAAACCCCCTCGGAGACACTTGGTATGCCATATACTTGAGGAAGTAGGCTATTCTCCGTAATAAGGAAGTAGGTATTCTCCGTAAACTGACTGCATATTCTATATAAGGGAACGTACCCATACTACGTGACACGGTTAGGGGGGGGGGGGGGTCTTCAAAATGTCACGCTTGGTACAAATGAGCGGCAGCGGGCTTAGGTTTTTGGTCACCGGGGGGGGGGGGTTAAAAATTGCAAAATATTGGTCACGTAGTATGGGTACGTTCCCTAAGTATGCCGGGGAGGGCAACTGTTGAGGGATCAACTGTCATGGAATCCTGTCTGACGGAATTCATGTATACCAGCGATTCTCAAATATACATAACAATGGAAAAAATAATGACAATAAAATGCCAATGCAACAAAAATCCGAAGAGGTAATTTTTTTCAATTCCAACTGCTTGTCGTTGCTAGCCGGGAGCATTTTGTATGAAATCTATTTTATGTATTTATTTGCTATCGTTTATTTTATTTACCGAAACACATCCCTTGAACAATAAACTTTCTATAAAAACAACATTACTTGGGGTTTTTTGATGTTTTTGTCACCGACCATCTGACTTTGACAGTTGAAATCGCGCCCATAAATAAACCAGTCATATCGCGCCATAATCGCGCTAAAAAATGACAAAAAATCAAAAAATGACACCGGCCAAAATTTACTACAAATTTTTCCGAGGGGCTATAAGTATTTCGGGTTTCTGTTGCGTAAAGAACGAGAATGGCCCAAGCGATTCTAACCTTATCCTTGATACAGTTTCTTTATACATAAGGGTTAAAATCGCATTTTAAAAAAAAATATTTTGCCGTGGCCACCGGGTGACAAGTAGGGCTGCCACCTCTCCGGGTTTGACCCGGAGTCTCCGGGTTTGCATGGTGCATGTCCGGGCTCCGGGTTTAACATCGATATCTCCGGGTCAAACCGGGCGGTGGCAGCGAAGCGACAAACGACATCTGTATTCAACATCTTTTCCAAATTCGATCTAACAAGTGCAGTAAGTTACGGAGATATTGTGGAAGCTGTCGAATCACTTGGTTTTAAAAATGTCAACGAAGATAAACTTTATGACGAGACCCGAAAATTAAACCTCAGTTATTTCCTCAGTTCGTACAATCTACATAGTGATTCAAAATTACCTGTTGATTTACGATAGGTTCAGTTATTGAAAGTCACCTCGACCTTCACCGAACTACCAAAAATAATTGGAAAATTTTTTTCAATCCCTATAAGCAATGCTTTTGTTGAACGCGTCTTTTCTTTATGGGAAATTTGTGGACAGACGACCGAAACTGCTTGTCAGTGGACATAATGAAGGCAGAGTTAATTGTGAAGATTAATTACAAAATGAATGTGCAAGAATTTTTGAAGTTTTTGAAGAAACCTGAGCAAGAAAAAATGCTTAAACAATCCCTTCAAAATGAAAAATATAGTTTTAAGTGTCAAGCTGGTCCGTCAGACTAGCACTAGCTAGGTCATTTATATTTAAAAAAAAAAAACATTCCAAATGTTGATTTACCATGACATTTTGCATTAATACTAAAAAAAGTTTTTTCTTCTAACACAGCAAACTTATTTAGTGGCACCATTTTAATCAAATTAAAATACTTAGTTTTTACCACTTTTATTGTTTATAATAACATTGTCTATATCTATTATTTTTCCATTGATACCATTGTCTATGTCTATTTTCAAAATTAGTAAGTATTAATAAAACCCTGAAGAAGTGAGCGTTGCTCACGAAACTTGACGGTTTTTATAAACAATAAAAGTGGTAGGTAAAAACTAAGTATTTTATTTAATTAATTTTAAAATAAGTTTTATTTTAATAAAAAAACTATATTTCTAAAATCTCCGGGTCTACTGTTTTTGAAAGGTGACCCTAGTGACAAGCGGCAGAGAAAGAGGAAATAGTTCAAAATATGAAAATATACGGAGCCCAAGAGTTTGAAGAGGTAAAATATTATTAAAAATTCGCCTGTTGTATCTCACCCATCAGACATCAGACAACAATTTACCCACACAACTCTAGAGATATGTATGTTCCGGCATTGTTCCAATTACAATCCTTCCTAAACATGAAATCACATGCGCCATCCTACAAATTACTCAACAATCAACTCACACTAAAGTCAAGTCACCCTTTACACTCAAAATCACATCCTTTACAACTTACCTGTAGAGTTTTGTTTATAACTTGGTAATGTACCGGGCAAAACCGAAAATGTTTATTTTTTAATGAAAATAAGCACCTATTTTAGTTGTAAATCTCTAATTTTAAGTCACGGTTAGGGTTGCCATCCGTCCGGGTTTCCCCGGATTTGTCCAAGTTTAGAGGGCGTCCGGGGAGCGTCCGGGCGGGGTTTCATTTGATGTCCGGGTTTTAAAAAAAATTTAAAGTCAAACGTATACGTTTGCCCTGAGGAAAGAACGGTCGTTCTGAAACCGGTCTGTTTTAAACAAATATAAAAGTGGTTCAAACAAAGTAACATTGTTTTATTTATCTTTAATTAAAATTAAATTCAATTTCCAAGAATACAGCTGCATTGATTTTTACAAATTCCTTTTAAAAAGGCAAGATATTCTAAAAGCTATCGGAAACAGTGATAAATACAAAAAAAAACGGAAAAGTAAAAAAGGCGAGAGGCTGAGGAAAAAGCTTTAATAGCTAGATAATCAAATAATGTACTTATGAGTGGAATAATTTCTTTTCATTTTTGTAGTTAAAGTTATGATTGTTTTTATTACGTAAAAGAAATTTATGTGATTTATGACATTTTCAACTGTTTTTTATTACACTGACTATATTTAAAAAAAATCTGTTGACATGTCCGGGTTCTGGGCCCTAAAATCCGGGGTTTTCACGCGTTTTGTCCTGGTTGCCAAATTTAGGAGATGGCAACCCTAGTCACGGTTGCAAGAATATATGTACATATACTTGATAAACTAGTTTTAAGTCAATAATAAGTCTTAGTCGTAAGGGGTCGTCCATTAATCACGTGATGTTTTTAAGCAAATTTTTGCCCCCCCCCCCCCCTTGGTGATATGTGGTGAGGTTTTAGACTAACCCCCCCCCCCCCCTCCCCATAATCACGTATATTTTTTTTAGTACAAAGAATTTTGAAATTTTCAGAATATTATCACGAAAAATAAATACACATGATATCTCATTATACCCCCCCCCCCCTCGTGATATTTCGTGTTTTTTTCCGAACCCCCCCCCCCCCCCTCCGTTTCGAGCCTCACGTGATTAATGGATGACCCCTATGTCACTACTGGCTATAATTTTAAATCTTAGTTGCAATTCTATCGTATTCATTTTATTTTATTATATGCTCATATTATGTACAGCGCCCTTGAGGTGATTTTTCACGAAAACGGCGCTTTATAAATCAGCCAAATATTATTATTATTATTTTACAATCAAGACATCCACTCAAAAATCTCGAAGTATCAACAAAATCCACGTACCTACCTCAAACCACACTACAAAATATGGGATAAAATCTCTGAACTATATTATTACACACACTATTAATGTATAATTCGCATCCATATTATATATGTACAAGGGAATCCAACAAAATAAACATAAAATCAGAGTAATGCTTTAAAAGAATATTTTTTAAGCAAGTTTAAGGATGAAACTATGTAATTTTCCTGTCATGTTCTGTTTTGTCTTGTTTCTTTTTCTCTCCTTTTGTTTTCCATTTATTTGTAATCGTCAATATTTGTGTAACTTGATTCTTTTTTGTTTATTTATTTATTTTTTATTTTATCTTATATTTTATTTTATTTATTTAGCAAGACAAGTATTTATTCAAGACAAGTAATATTATGGTACTTAATATTACTTGTCTTCCAAAAAGCATTTGCTTGTGGATTTTTTAAATTTGTTTTCTATTGTTGCTTGTTCTACTTTATCTGTCTCATCTAATTTACCTGTCTAATCTCTATCTAAAAAAGTGAAAGAAAGTTAGGTATAAGGGTATTTTAACTAAGTCATAATAAATTGGCATTTTTTAAATTTATTTTATTTTTAATGTAAATTCAAAGTCAACAATTCAATTTGGGAGGCGGGAATGGGTACCGCCGCCCCGGGAACCTTAATTGGATAACCAACACCTCTGCCATAGGTCACCCCAAGTGGTTCGCTACGTTTGGTGATTTAGCAGGGGTGCCCGGGTTCATGGGGTGAGGTTTGTCTAGGCTTGGAGGCGGATGACCAAGACACACTGAACCCCAGATTCCTACCCACCCCCTAAACCCTTTTCCTTCCCAGAACTCTCCTCTACTTCCTTTCTTTAAAATAACCCTCCACACAGCATAAAAAAAACAGGCCCAGTTGCTATGTAGAAATTTAATTTTGTGTGACAAAGTCATCCAACAACTATTCAGCGTGAATTTGTTTTTTGAAATTTGAAAGTCCCCATTGAATGCCAATTCTAGATGCTGCTCAGCTTTCTATTAGATTATAATAAGCTGACAAGATTAGCATGTTGATAGTTGGCATTTTCTGCTGATCACAATTTAACAGGGACCCTTTATTTTCCGTCTATACTGTATGTCAAATTTATACTTTTAATATTAAAATACCTATATAAAATTGTAATTATTTCTTCTCACTTATTTTTTTTAAAGTGAAACTTCTATTGCCCTGTTGTGATTTGAAATTCCTTGAACACAACCTGCGAAGCATCACACTTCTATCAAGGCTCATATTGGTTGAGATATGGTTGAGAAATGACGCAAGGTCTGCGCTCATTGGTCGTTTTGATTATGACCTCACTTTTCAAGGCTCCTTGGTTCTTCTTTGGTTGAGATTGTTTTGGTAAAGTTTCGCTTCTGCCGCGTGTTAACTGCACTTGATTTTTTTTAAAGAAAGACAAACATTCCCGGGTTACGAATAACCTGTCATTATTTGAAAATCTCCTACTGCCACCACAGTAAGCTGAAAATGTTGCTTGTGTTGTGATGGAGTACTTAGCCAGCGGAGGAACTGAACTCGCGACGCCCGGGTAGGAAACAAACGCGATGCCAACTGACCGGACAAGTATTGTGAATTGTAAGTTCCTCCCTAAGGTTCCGTTCTGTAAATCTTCGGGATTGCCCTAGCAAGAAATAAAAACAATAAAAAAATATTTCAGAAACGTATATAACGACAGGCGTCGAATGGGCGCATTTCCAGTGGAATTGAATATGATAGAAACAATATAGCGAAATGGGGTACGTAAGTCAAAAAAGGTTTTTATTTGCTGGTCTGTACTGCGGACTACCAACACATTGTCAATCAAGCCAATAGAATGCTCGGTTTTATCACTAGAATCACCAAATCGTTCAAGAACCCCATTAGCTTCAGAATCTTGTACTACTCATATGTAAGAAGTATCTTGGAGTATGGCTCCGTGATTTGGTACCCAAACTATGCAATTCATAGCGATAAAGAGGAGTCTGTTAAAAAAAATACTTAAGAATACCAGCTTGCAAATCTGGAGTACATCGGAATCTAGATAATTATGCTGAAAGTTTAGAGACGTCTCACTTTAGAAATGTCTCACTCGCCAAAATAAAGAAGGCACATTTCAGATATGATTTCCCTGTTTAAAATCATAAACAACATGTATAATTAATCAACATTTATAATTAATCAAATTAATCTTAATATAAGGTCGAAATTCACGAGAACCCTTGAAACCTTTTGAATCGATACTTACCGTATTAATACAAGTTTCTTCAAACCAACCTCGAGAATGACTCGGTTATACAATAAATATTGCAAACATGAAGATTAGAGATGTATTTTCAAACTCAAATTGCTACCTTGAGAAGGAATTATGCTTACATATCCCTGATGATCTTCTCACCTAGAGCTATAAAATGTGTATAAATGTATGTATATGTGTGAATATATTTTGTAATTATTGATTCTTCTTGTTTTATATATGCACTTTAATTTATTATTATGTAAGTATTACAACTAATTAAGAATATTATGATGATCTCTCTCATTGGAATTATCACTAAACCATATTAAAATTGTTAAGTAATGTAATAATTATATGTGATATATTCTGTTGGCGAGCCAACAAATAAATAAACAATTAATAAAAAAAGACTACTGACGATTAAAGTCAAATATAGTACAGTGTACTCTTATCTCGAATTAAACGTTTTGGTTCAGACATTATGGCGTCACCCGTCGCGTTGCCTCTGCTCTGGCAATCACGCGGCCTGGAAATGTGCATTCATTCAATAGCAGAGATGAATTATCATTAAAGAGATTTACGGAATAAGACTGGAGCTCCTCTGATGCTAAGTTATTGCTGTTTGTGGAACCAGCAGAACCCGGATTTTAGTGGTAGACACAGCAAAGAAAGATGTCATTACGAAATTCCTGACTTCGACATCCACATGAATGGTACCAGTGCAGATCCACAAAGTACTCAGGGCTGTAATCTGCATGGTGATGACTGATGATTGCTCTGATGATAGACAACCTCCGATAGTAGAGAGCACCAGAGGAAGGAGAAAAAAATGGCATAATAAGTAGGTAGCTTCTTGACTTGTAGCTCGTTTACACAGGACTAGGATTTACGATTCCATGACAGTTGATGTTGGCTCCCAGCATGCTTATATATACAATATGCAGTCGGTTTAGGGAAAATATAGTATGCCTTCTACGCAAAATATAATTAAGTGTCCGGAACAGGTGTGCGGAGAGAGTGTACCGCCGAATAACAAAATAATAAAACACATCTTCAAAAATACATCAAGGCTAAAACTACTGTACTTATACTCGTATACCAGCGGAAAAGTAAAAAAAATCGACACTTAAATAAATTCGTTTGATATCCATATCGACTTATTACCAAAAGATTTTTTTTTAAATTCATCGTTTTACTGGCGCTTTGTAACAACAATTGAACGAAAATATGAAAAAGAACAAGACACAGCCCTCCCTCCCCCTCCCCGTCCATAATATCCCCTCCGGAGTCGCTAGATGTCGCTTTCTCAGTCATTTAAAACTATATTTCGATTCTGAATTGAATTAACCTGTATTTTACCGTTTATCTCCGTGGATATCCAAATAAATTGAAAAGAGACAGGGAGTCGTATGCAAACTAGGTAATAGTCCGACGAAAGTCGCGCAAATGGTTAGTTAAGAGCCTAGCAGGACAATCGGTTTTATCGAAATTGGCTAAAATAGTTTAATTTTTTGTCGCTTGTGTCGCCCTCATTGCTTTTTAACTCAATTCTATCAAAATTTATTGTAAATGGTTACTAAAAATGGATTTGATAATAGTATCCGCTCGTGAAAATCCGAAGTTACACGATCATTGCCGATCACAAATTAAATATTGGCATATTATATCTTGGCCGGTCGTTTTGAACGTTGGATTTCTATTTTCCCCATAACGTGGGAAAATTTCCCTTAAGATTCCCTATTTCGAAGAAAGGTAAGAAAAAAAATATTATTTGAACAACTTTTTAAACACTGTCGAAAATTCACTATGCAACTGGTATGATTTTAGAAGCAAATCGAGAATTGTTTAATGGTTTAACACTTCAATCTATATATATATATTTTTTATAAAAAATATAAACTACAAAAAGTTATAGAAGTTCTATAAAAATCTGTATCTTCTAAATATGAAAAATATTTGCGACATATTGATTTCTTTTACATCTGAATCGATATTCCCAAATTTTACAAGTAAACTAAATTTTCCATAAATACGGATTTTTTTTCGGCTAACTGTCAACACCCAAGAAGAACACCTGCATTGTGACAACAAGTCTTCGCGATGGATGTCTGCGCCCGCCAGTTGAATAATCTCCAGGGCGTCACAACACACGGAAATATAAAACACCATTGAAAAATATATTTGTTTATTTAAAAGTTTAGGTTTTTACATTAAGTAGTCGTTATGTATTATTATTAACATTGTTATTATTTCCTATGAAATAAAGGTATTCTTCTGTGAAAGCTGATGTATAATGATGACTTATTATATCACACTGTCATCATCACTATCATCCTAAGGAATGCTGTGTGGAGGGTTTTTTAAGGATTTTTAAAAGTTTTTTTAAGTTTTTTTTTAAATATGGAGACGAAGTTCTAATAAGAAGGAGTTCTGGGAAGGAAATAGGTATTAGGGGTTGGTAGGAATCTGGGGGTCAGTGTATCGAACCAGGCGTAACAAACGTATGAATCCATCTCAGTGCAAGGCGATGGGTCGAGATATTCACAGTATGGAAGATCTACAGTCTCTCGTATCTAGGGTGAACGAAGAATGAGTTAATGATGAATGTAAGTAAAGTCTAAAGCCATGGTATTTGAAAGAGAGAATATGAAAACAATGGAGCAGTTGGATGAATTTGTGTATTTGGGAAGTATGTTTACGAGAGATGGGAAGGCTGATAGAGATATTGAAAGAGGGGTGAATGCAGGTAACTCTATTAATGGAGTACTGGTACCCTGATGTACGGCAGTGAGTCATGAAACTGGCAGAGAAAGGATGAAAGTAGGCTGAATGCTGTAGAATGAGATCCCTGAGATGTATGGCGTATGTGTGGTAAAATCATGTAGGATCGTGAGAGAAAGATGGAGATCCGCAAAGAATGCAAGGCTGATGTAAATGTAATGAGTAAGATGAAGAAAGGAACGCTCCGATGGTTTGGGCATGTAGAGCAAATGAACGAGAAAAATAGTGTTAGGAGAATATACAACCGCAAATGTGAATGGTAGAAGTCGTGGACGTCCAAGAAAGACATGGCACGACTAAATGAATCAGATACTTTAGTCGGACCATATCAAGAGTCAGAATAATAGAAAAGCATGTATGAGATGATGTATGAATGTGAACGAGGCAAGGAGTATGAGCCAAGACCGAGTTGTTTGGCGGTCCGTCCTCTCTGCCTACCCCTGCGGAGAAACGCAGTGATGGTTAGTTAGTTAAATTACGAATAATAATAATTAACCATTTATTTGGACAGCCCTATTTCGTGTGTAACTTGACACTCGCTTTTGAAAAATAAAATAATATTATGACGGATGATATACATGCCTTCTTCGAAAAAGTAAAACAACACGGAAATTTAATTATTGTAAAAGCACTGATGGGCTTTTACAAAATGTTTAATTTTTACATGGTTTTACTGCCAGATACAGAGATATCGAAAAATATTATACAGTTAGGTAGAGTTCTGAATCTCAACTATTTAATAATAATAATTGGATGATTTGTATAATGCCGTATTAGTAAAAAATAACCCCTAGGGCGCAGTTTCACTTGATCGTGCCATTCTCCCCCCGACTTCTTCTACCATACCTCCATACCTACACATTCACCTCATTCCTTCTCCTTACACTATTTTCTTCATTCATCTGCTCTGTAATGCATTCGTAATTAAATAAACAAAGTAAAAATGGTCAAAACGAATAAAACTTCCGAATAATAAAAGCTAATTGAAAATAATTCAAATTTCATTTATTACTGTTTACAAGTACCTAATGGCAGTTTTGCCTACCAAAGTCATCGCCAAATCAACAATTGTTGCCGGTACGCATATAATTAAAATCATTAAATTGTTACCACCAATATTCAAATATTCATTAAAAATATCTAGCAGAACTTAATAAATAGTAATTGATTTCAATAATAACATTAAAAATATTTTTCGAAAGCCCACGTATAAAAATAAACATAAAAGCAGTTAAAAATTGATTCGTAAAACCGAGTGATCACTGTATTCATATTTGGGTCTACAAACAAGGCAATATGTAAGAAGGTTTTTTTTTTTTTTTACAGTGAATACCGCACAAGAATCTCAACTGCTCCCGTCTGGAGCCAGTGAGACTATGGCATCCCCAATTGGGGTATGTTGTGAGGCTGAAGGTAGTGGGGAGGGGAAGGAGGTGGGGAAGAGGAAGGTTGGGAAGTACCTGGCTATTCAGATCTGGTCACTAAACACGGCTAAAGCCATTTTCAAGCAACGTTTCAATTCTGAATGGTGGTCTTACACCAGGGCGATACTAATAGTATCTTCCACTCTGGAACATGCCGCAAATATACTATATATTATTTTAAAATTAATTAATTGTGAAATAACACAAATTAATCAAGGTACAAGTATATGACAGTCAATCCTTGCCACAATCGTTTTAAAATATATCTTTTTGACACACTTCATTCACTTTCCCCGTACAAATTCAATGGTCGAATTTCTTCCCTCCAGAGTATACGTATTCTATACAAAAACCAACACATGCAAATATTCTTAATACTACTTTACAGAACAGAGCGTTACGAGACGACCTCTCGTGGCGACTGACTTTCGCGTAATGAATAGAAGTTGAAAATGGGATCGCTTTTATCTTTTTGGATACAGATAAAAATGGAATATTACACAATAAATCACAAAATTAATTTTATTTATTTATCAGTTTTTATAGTTTAAATATTGTTTTCCTACACGTTGTTTTTATTTTTTTCAAATAATTGTTTTTTAATACATAAAATCGATTTCAAAATACATCGATTTACGTAGTTTTTAAAAATAATTTTACTTCATTATTTGCACATTTTATAAAAAAATTAATTGTAGGGGTATAGGTTGATATGTTTCCTATAACAAAATATTTTTCAATATTTTTTTTCTTTTCGTATATGACGACAGATGAAAAACAATCAGTGGTACGTTGACGATTTTTTGAAAACTGATCTTTTATAAACAGTTATAAAGTAAGAAAATATATTTTTTTTTAATATTTAATATTAACTTGAGGCATCGAAAATGCATGTATCTAAAAAAAATAATAACAAACTTTTTTTTGAGGTGCTGTTATCGACACAGATGACTTCGAAAATACGCAAAAATACGAAAAAAACATTAAATATTGAAAAATCCCTCGCGGGCTCTTAATGTACCTACCTATATTGTCTAGAAAACGGCCAATCGTCTGAACTTCGAATTCCAAAATGGCGGACGAAGAACAGCTGAGATGCCCCGTGAGACAGGAGCGATGAAGAAAAATAAATCCTACAAAAAATCACAATGAATCCTACTAATCGATATGAAAATAAAAATATTTGCTATTTTTGAAGTCAATTTTAGGTTTAAAATTGGTAAATTGCATAAAAAAATAAAATTATTATTTCGGGGGGCCATCTATCGGGGTATCAACTGTCTGATTACCAGTATTTACACAGTTTTGTTGTTCTGTGTACGATGTACTTACCTAAGTAATTTTACGTCGAATTCCTAAGCCTCGAACTTGGAAATATTTTCAATTTAGAAATTCAACGACCATGAGATATATATTTATTTATTCACGGTGTCCAGCACGGTGTGCAAGTGTGAAACTGTTAAATTTGTTGTCGATTTGTGTTGTGGAACAACTTTTTGAAGTGAAAACTCTTTAGCACCGTTGTGATTTGAAACTCGATGAAACGAAAACGCGACACTAAAAAGAGACAAACACGTACATCTGTAGGATATAGCATGCGAGAGAATGAGATAGACCAATCGGTCTCCTCTTTGTGCGGTGCTTTGTAGCCTGTCGGTCTCCCTTTATGCGGACTCTTGTCTACTTTAGTTTCCTGAAGATTTCACTTCTACTGCGCGTGAACTGCATTCTCTGATTTAAGGCGCCGCATCCGCGCTCAAAAAGAAGAAGATGGAGAGGAGGAGCGCGCTAATATTTAAAGCGATAAAATCGATGCGAAAATTGTGAAAATGATTAATAAAACACGACTCGTTTAAAATAGAGCAAAAATCTCATGGAAGGCGTCTTAAGTATCGTTTAAAGAAATATTGTGAATTTTTTCACAACTGTAACTTGTGAAATAACTGAAACAAACGTGTTTATAATAATTTTCGGAGCATACTTTGCGATTTTTTTCCATCGAGGGAATTTCATATAATTTGCGTTTCGGCGTGGAACGCGTCTAGATATTTTCTTCAAAAATAACATATATTTTTTGAAGAGCTTAAAAACTACAAATGTTTAGGGGAGATATGTAAGAAAACGGTAGAAATTCGGGTAGCGGCGGCTTAAAAATGTATAAATGCTTGAAACGAAAATAATATTTGTTCATATGAAGCGGATACTTTGTGATGCGACATTATTAATTTAAAATAAAACAATAACTTTGTAGACACCACTTTTATTTTATATACCTACTTTATGCCGACCGGGTTTCGCTACAACCGTAGCTTCATCAGGGCAGTATAATTCTCTACTAACATTAGGTTACATGTGTGTTAAATATATAATGGGCTGGACTCGTCAAGTGTAGGGGGAGGAAGAAGACATAGATGGAGAAATGGGAAGGGAACGGACGTGTTCTTTATCAATAGGGAACAATCTTAGTATGGGACTTTTATTTAAATTTAGTTGATTATTAATTACCTTACTATTAGTGTTTATGGCTTTCCTAAGTTCAAGTGCCTCTAAATTATCCAATCTACACCGATATTGTTTTTATGAATCAGTTTGGCGCCGGCTGTTTTGTCAAATTTATGATCTTTTTCGATCAAGTGGTTTGCGAATTCTGAGAATCCAGAGCTGTGTAGACATCTGAGATGTTCTTTGACACGGGTGTTTATGTTGCGCGCTGTTTTACCAATATAAAACACTGAGCAGTCACTACATTGAAGCGAATAAATTCCCGAGTGAGATAAGCTATCATCCCTTACCGTTCATTAAAAGTTTGCCTAGATTATTATTAGTGTAAACATCAGAAATCAAACCAGCATTTTACACTAATAATAATCTAGGCAAACTTATAATGAACGGTAAGGATAAGGATGATAGCTTATCTCACTCGGGAATTTATTCGCTTCAATGTAGTGACTGCTCAGTGTTTTATATTGGTAAAACAGCGCGCAACATAAACACCCGTGTCAAAGAACATCTCAGATGTCTACACAGCTCTGGATTCTCAGAATTCGCAAACCACTTGATCGAAAAAGATCATAAATTTGACAAAACAGCCGGCGCCAAACTGATTCATAAAAACAATATCGGTGTAAGATTGGATAATTTAGAGGCACTTGAACTTAGGAAAGCCATAAACACTAATAGTAAGGTAATTAATAATCAACTAAATTTAAATAAAAGTCCCATACTAAGATTGTTCCCTATTGATAAAGAACACGTCCGTTCCCTTCCCATTTCTCCATCTATGTCTTCTTCCTCCCCCTACACTTGACGAGTCCAGCCCATTATATATTTAACACACATGTAACCTAATGTTAGTAGAGAATTATACTGCCCTGATGAAGCTACGGTTGTAGCGAAACCCGGTCGGCATAAAGTATATAAAATAAAAGTGGTGTCTACAAAGTTATTGTTTTATTTTAAATTAAAATGAAAATAATATTTTTGGCTCTCATGTAATATATTATATTCAACCGTTTCCCGCTTGTACTACGAGTTTTCGGACACCGTTTATAGTAACTAATATATTTATTTTTATTTATTTCATACTAGCTGACCCGGCCACGCGTTGCTGTGGCTAATAAAACACTTTGTAAAATCCAACCTTTGTAACCACCGCCGTCTTTGAGTTCATCGCGAAGAGATCATCAGTGCGCTTTGCACGTGAGCTAGCTCGTCGCCCATTTGATTGACTTCGACGATCTATGTCAGCTCGTCTTTTTCTTGGTATATTAAAACAGTAAATAAAGTTCTCACGCACTGACAAACTGATGATAGAGGATTTTAAATGGTAACAGAATGACAGATAAAGTTTGACAGCGACTGAAATATGACAATCAGAATTCTTTTTTTTTTTGCATTCCAATTCTAGATTACGTTGTGCTTCTGAAAGTAGGTAGGAACAGTAGAACTGTTTATATGAGAAAATGAAATTGTTGTTTTTACTATCTTCCTCACAATTTTTTCATATTATCTCACCGTTTAAACCTTCCCTGGACTACGACAAACATTTCAAAACCAAAATCACCTAAATCGGCCCAGCCGCTCTCGAGTTTTAGCGAGACAAACGAACAGCAATTGATAATAATAATAAGATAAGAAGATATAATGTGTATAGTAAGCTATCCGTAAAAGATACATATATGCCTTCGCGGACTTTTAGTAGATCTATAAAAGAGAAATATCCCACCATTAATTGATTTGTTATATCCCAAAAGGATTAGGCAGCGTTTTCGATGAAAGCTACCAGGCGGCTAGACTTTTTTCCGACACTTCTAACAATTATCCTTATGTTTCAACCAATTTACATAAATCCTTGACAAATTACATACTTCAACCTTCCTCACAAAACACTCTATCTATTGGTGAAAACCGCATGAAAATCCGTTCAGTAGTTTTCGAGTTTATCGCGAACAGACAGACAGACGGCGCGGGGGACTTTACTTTATAATATGTAGAGATAATATATATAAATATTCGGTGTCGATGCTGACGTATTGCCCATATAATTATAATAATTAAATGTAAATATAAGTTAAATTACAAAGGTTATGTAAACTCAGGGGGCATTTACGCGTTGTTCTGCACATATTTCATAAGGGTGTGCAATAATTTAAAGATCATTCTGGGTATAATTAATCTTTATTATTAATTTTTTAAACTTTATGAGTAAAATCTCAAATTATAATATTTAATTAAATGAAGACAATATTAGCGAAACTCAATCGAAATCTGGAGACAGAAAAATCAGAAAAGATATTGGCTCCGCTGGGACTCGAACCCAGAACCCTTTTAAGGGTTTTACCTTATTTTAATGGTAAGATCCTGGATGTC
The DNA here is from genome assembly GCA_917880885.1 of Limnephilus marmoratus. Lineage (NCBI taxonomy): Eukaryota > Metazoa > Arthropoda > Insecta > Trichoptera > Limnephilidae > Limnephilus > Limnephilus marmoratus. The sequence goes on along the minus strand of OU862921.1, from coordinate 15,824,954 downwards.
AACTTCCGTTGCTTAGTGGTCTTCGCATTTGGCTTGGAGTCACGATGTTGCAAGTTCGATTTCTGTCACTTTTTGTGTGATTACCACACAAGAGTCACAACTGCCCGAAGCCAGTGCAACTATGGCATCCCTATGAGTACCTACGTTGTGGGTTGAAAAGAGTTGGAGCGAAAAGAGGATGGATGTGAATTGCCTGGCTATTCAGATCTAATTTTTATTTAAATAATAATTCCGTATTTTGAAAATCGTATTTCTTCCGTTTAAAAATTTGACGGATGATTTTAGTAACGGGTTCATTTCGAAAATAAATTCCTGACGTCTCTCGAAAAATATTTTTTTTACATTAGCTCCACACAGGAGGCCCTGAAGAAAATAATTTCCTATGACACCTTTCAGAAAGCTGTGTGGAGGGTCTTTTTTAGGAAGTGAAGGAGAGGAAGTTCCGGGAGAAGAAAATGGGTATGAGAGAGGGGTAGGATTCTGGCAGTAACGGATGTATGAATTCATCTCAACCACAGCGGTGAAGACAATGCGTCGAGAGAGCCCTGCTGAAAAGGCCAAATGGCCTCCCTCAACTAGTCTATCCCCGGCTCATCCGGCCCGCCGCGTAGTAAATGGACAGAGACATCCGCCGCCAAGACCTAGACAAACATCGATGTAACGGTGTAACGGTGTAACGGTGCATGCCGTGCAACATGACGCACATTATATACTACCGCATCAAATAATCTATGCTGTTTACTCAAGCAGGGCTGTCACAAACACCAAAAATGAATTTTAACGATAACGCCCTCCTATCTATTAATGAAGCAAAATAACTTATTGACGGCATCCACAGTGCCATCACGGATCCAGCTTTAAAAATTACTAAAGACCAGATGGCGAAGCTTTTGACAAAATTATCTACTCTTTCAAGCAAAATGATTGACGTTGGAACAAAGGTTGGAATAATTGAGGGAAAATTAATGACATATGAAAAAATCATCACCAAACCCCCGCAGGAAACAAGTACAGGCGACAAAAGAACATACGCAAGCGTAATTAATAAGGGAAAACCAATATTACCCAAAGAAAATCTACATACAATAAAAATAATTTCTAACCATAATGAAAACGCGGACCAAATAAAAGTAAACATTCAAAAACAGATAAGAGTCGGAAAACTGGGGATAGAAGTATCTGAAATAAAAAAATCAAATAAAAACCACGTAATCATCTCTTGCCCAAAGAAAGAAGATTCTGATAAAATAATTAAAGAAATCAACAAGAAGGAAAATAACAGCATAACCGCAACAGAAATTAAGAAGCGCAAGCCTAATGTTATCCTTAAAGGAATACACAAGGATTACAACGTAGAAGATTTTAAGGAAGATTTTATAGAACAAAACGAAGATATTTACCAACTTATCAAAGACGATAGTAAACACATGCCCAAAATAATGGCAAATATAAAAAACAAAAGAAGCGAGAACTTATCCAACTACGTCCTAGAAACAACCGGTCAAATGAGAAAATTATTAATCGAAAAAGGAAGAATAAACCTGGGATTTATGCGGGTTCATGTAGACGACTCAAACCCGTTGTCCCAATGCTACCATTGCTTGTGGTTCGAACATACTGCCAACAAGTGCCGAAAAAAAATGGAAAAACCCAGATGTCTCCACTGCGCACAAGATCATACACTATCGAACTGCCCGAATAAAACTCAACCACCGACGTGCTACAATTGTCTAACCTTTAATAAATCAAGAAATGGAAAAACAAATTCGAACCATCGAGCGAATGATAGCAAGTGCCACTACGTCAATAAAATGACAGAATCTGCCTACCAGAAAATTGACTTTAATTAAAATGTTATATTCTTTAAAAAAAACAAGTAAGAAATTAATATTTCAACTATATTTTGTTTACAGAGTATCAAAGTCGGCACCCTGTTTATTAGCGCCTGTTCAAATTCATAGTATGTACCTAAGAACTAGCAACTCCCAGTCGAGTGGCATTATTATTACTAAGTATATGATTATTATTGTTCCGCCCGACTATGAAGTTATTCATATAAACGAATGCAACCTTCTCTTCAAAAATATGACTAACTCATTAACCATTATGCACTTAAATATCAGAAGTATTTACAAAAACATAAATGAATTATTATGCACTCTTAGTCTATTGAAAACTGAACTCGACTGTATAGTTTTGACCGAGGCCCACGTTAATACAATAAATATTGATAGTATACAACAATTACCGAACTTTACATGTATTACCACGAAAACGCACATTAACAAGAATAGTGGCATAGTTATATACGTTAACCAAAAACACCAAGATATATCTTATAAAGAAATAAACATGACACTCACTAACTGCCTAGCATTACAAATAAAAGTAAATAATCAGATTTATCAGGTTATTGCTATATACCGAACCCACGGTTCGAAAACTCAACAATTTATAGAGCATCTTAAAGATGTAATTAATAAAAACAAATGTCACAACACTATAGTTACGGGTGACTTCAATATAAATATAGGTTTAAATTCAAACAGTGTCGAAAAAAATGATCTACATAATACGATGGCTGAACTGAACTTCATTTCATGCATAAACGACTATACTAGAGTTGTGCCCCGACAAAATCCATCATGTATTGATCATATTTGGACAAAAGCTGACATAACTACACAATTAACACCTGTCATTTGGAAAACAAATATAACTGATCACTTTGCGTGTTTTTCAATTCTTGATTAAAAAAAAATATATCCTTTTCCTTAACTGCATTACAGCAGTATAATATAAAAACCATTAACACACAACTTCTAGAACAAAAATTAAAATCGGAAAAGTGGGAAGAAATATTAAATACCGAAGATGCCGAAAAATCTTCAATTAATTTCGAAAAAACACTTCGCGATCACATAATAAAAGCAACTAAAGAAAATAACGTTAAACTAAAATCAAAACATAGAAAAATTAAACCTTGGATCACCCATGGAATAGTTACCTCAATTAGGAATAAAGAAAAACTATTTTATCAAACCCGTAAACAAACCAATGACTTTATTTTATTACAATTATATAAAAAATACAGAAATAATCTTACAAACTTGATTAAAAAAACAAAAGAAAATTACTTCAAAGAAAAAATTGAAGATTGTGGTGAAGATAACAAAGAAGTTTGGGCTACAATTAATAACATCATTGGCAAGGGTAATAAAAATAAACAAATAAATAAAATAACATATGACAATGAAACAATAGAGACAGTAAAAGAACCAACTAAAATTGCTAATATTTTCAACAACTACTTTGCAAAAGTCGGTGAGAACCTAACCAAAAAAATTGACGCTGTCCAATCTAAAAAAACTTTCAGTACATCCACACAAACTTGCCAAAATATTTTCAAAAAGTTTGAAAAATGCACACAGATAGAAATAGAAAAAATAATAATGAACTTACGAGTGTCCGCGAGCCCTGGTTTCGACCATATCACAGTAAATTTACTAAAACAAATGAGACAACTAATATCAAAACCAATAGCACATATCATAAATAACAGCATGCAACAAGGAATTTACCCGAAAATATATAAAAATACAATAATAACTCCGATTTTCAAATCAGGAATTGCAACCGACATCTCAAACTACCGTCCCATATCTATTGTATCAAACGTAGCAAAAATATTTGAAAAAGTCGTAAAGTCACAATTAACTAAGCACATCACTTCAAATAAAATTATTAATGATAACCAATTCGGCTTCAGAGAAAATTTAGGCACGCAAGATGCAATCGCAAAAATAACCTCAATAATATATAATGCTCTTGACTCGGGAAATAAATGTTTAAGTATATTCATTGATCTAAGAAAAGCTTTTGACAGTATATGCCACAAAAAACTAATCAAGAAATTAGAAAATATTGGAATTCAAGGAACAGTTATAGAATGGTTCAAAAGTTATCTACATGAAAGACACCAACACGAGAAAATTAACAATACATTGAGTGAACCCACCTATTCAGAATTTGGAATTCCTCAAGGGACAGTGTTAGGTCCAATATTGTTTATCATTTACGTGAATGAAATGCTTACAATACCGAAAATTGGAAAAATCATATCTTTCGCTGACGACACAGTCTTAATCATAGAAAAAAAACTTGGGATGAAGCCTACCGAACCGCAAATGTAGAAATAAACAACTTAAAACAATGGCTGGATGACAACTATCTTTCCTTAAACTCTGACAAAACTTACTTCATGACATTTACACTATCAGACAAATTCCTTCCAATTATAAATTCCAATATAACTATTCATAGCTCTTGTAAAAATTATACTGACAACTGCAACTCATCTAAATGCACAAAAATTTCAAAAAAGAACAACATTAAATATTTAGGCATAATAATAGACCAACATATTAAATGGACAGAACATATTGCACAAACTATAAACAGAATACGTAAACTTTTTTACGTATTCCTCAAACTAAGAAATATACTTCATAAATCTATACTACTGAAGGTTTACTATGCATTAGCCCAATCAGTTCTGCAATGCGGAATAATAGGTTGGGGAGGAGCGTATAAAACCAACTTAGCCCCACTTGAAATAGTACATAGAAGACTCATCAAAATTATTCTAAAAAAACCTTTAGACTATTCAACTCAAAAAATATTCGATGAATTCAAAGTTTTACAAATAAACAGAATCTATCAAAAAAATGCATTACTTCAAATCCATAAAGACAAACTAACAATAAAGTCATTTAGCACCAGGCCGAGAACAACAGGACAAATAATAATCCCTAAACTTAATACTACAACGGCCCAACACCATTACACATACTCAGCCATAAAATGCTTTAACGAACTCCCTAAAGATATTCAATCCGAAAAAAATTATAAAATTTTTAAGAAAAAAATTAAAATACATTTCACCACTAAGTAATTTCATGTTTGTGTTATATTACGCCCACTTATACTTTCAATGTGTAGGTACACAGGTTTTATATTTTATAATTTTAAAAAAACTTTCTACCTAAAATAGTGCACAGGTATATAATTTTACATACATGTTGTTTTTATTTTATTTTTTCATAAATACGCTCATGGTAGCATCAATTAAACATATATTAAAATATCAATTGTGTTAGTACTCCCTCCCTAAACACGAGAAATTCTCAATTAGAGAGGTATTATTACCACCATTAAAAATATTTGCATTGCATGTACATAATTAAAAAAATAATTGTACTTATACCTAACTTTGTAAAAATGGAATAAATAAATAAATAAATAAAAAAAAATAAAAATAAAAACCACAGGAAAAATGTAAGAGAGGTGGGTAGGAATCTGGAGGTCAGAGTGTCCAGGAGTGACGAACACACTGATGCCATGCAGCCATGTCCCTAAAATAAAAATAAAACTATGTTTTAGGGGTAAGTAAATAAAACATAAGTGTTTCACCATGTTTTACGATTAAGAGGGCATTACCAGAGAAAGCCGGAAATACGTCATTTTCAAAAAAGTTTTTAGACGTATTGACTCTTTTCCACAAAAAATTATAAATGGATTTCGAAAGATTGTTCTTTTATCTAGCATTCGTATGTAATAAATTTTTAGAATTTTTTTTTAATTTTTAGTATAATAAGGTTATTCCATAGGTCGTTGGCAGATTTGTTAAATTTTCAAAAAAGTTTTTGTATTGTACCACACCCATTTCAAATAATGCAATCATGCAGTAAAATAAATCAATACATTATCTAGCAAAGTTATGTATTAGAATTTTAATTTTAGTTTCAATAAAATCATTAAAAAATATGTACGTACATGTGTTTCTTGACGAAAATTGGTCCATTTGTGTATTTATTTGCGCACTTACAAATTAATATATTTCAGATTTTTTTAACATTCTTATTAAATTTAGACATTATTGAAAAATGATAAATACTTATAATCAAAAAATAACTACAAAAAGTACACTATTTTAATAGTTTTATCATCACGCCTTTCAGCATTTTTGGATGAAGGTATAAATTAAAGTTAATTTGGATTGAAATAAATTCGATATTGAGTTATAATTTCAAAAAGCTGGTACGGAGAATAATTAATCTTTCTCATTGTAACCGCCCTGCACGATCGGAAGAACAACTTTCGACGAAATGTGGATTTTCGTCCGCTGGCTGGTTAAACGCTCTTAAAAAAACATGTAAAAGCCACGTTTTTCGTATGATTTTTATTGAGAAATTAAATAATAAAACAAGGTTACCTTAGTAAATCAACTATAATGTTAAAAAAAAAAACAATAATTTTCCTTCGAATTATAGGAAAAAATAATGTTTTTGTACAACAAAAAACACCACACAAATGAAAACAAATAAGGTTTAATTATATTTTTACTGATCATATAAATTTACTTTGTAGAAATCAATTTTAAAATACATCCAATTTGACATATAAATAAGTTAAATATTTTATTCAAAGTATGAGAAGAGGGGGAAGAAATATTCCGACAATTCCAATAAATTATTTTTTCTACATATTGTTTGAAGGTATCTAATCAAAGTTACGGGTTATAATATTCAATTCATTAGGGGGATTACGGATATTATCGGACGGTTATTCATTTTGTATTTTGTTGTTATTGCTTCAATATAAACGATTCATAATTAATCATTAGTGGAAAGGACAGATCTACACGGTACGCTAATTTTAAAAATTAATAATCATCACTGTTTCCCAAAATTTCGATTTTAAAATTACGAAATTTTCGTTTATTATCGGAATTCGACGGGTGGTATCGGACAAATTAGCACCTTGTAGCGCGCCGTTTTTACGCTTGCCACTACACCATCTCTTTCCCCCGTACAGCGCCATCCTGCTCACCCACCCCTAAGCAAACCAGGATGCGCCGACGCCTTCTGCGCATCTCCCACCCTCGAGCCGCTACATAAACCACACCCCGCAACAAGGAATGGGCTATATAACAGGCTGCGCGCCCTAAATCAGTCAGTTCGTCTGCAGCTCGCTCTTGGCTAGTACGCTCTCTTAGTTGCGCTTCGTCCTCTGGCACGACCCTCTAAGGAGTATTCTACTACCATAAGTAAAGCACCAACCAGACCCCCGACTGCTGCCTTAGTTGCGCTTCGTCCTATGGTACGACCCTCTAAGCAGAACCACAGTCAGCTTTTGTTGTTCCCAAAGCCTAACGGCAAGGTTCCCTCCGATCCCTTGCTCAGTTAATTAGTGAATTGATACATTGTGACTATTTTTACCATATTATGTGATCTGTGAACTTACTTTCTTAAATAAATAACCTTTTACCAACAATTGTGTTATAACCTTGGTTTAAGAACGTATTTTCTTTTGTTATGTGATAAAACGGTTACCAATGATAAAATATAAAAGATTTCAAATACATCAAGACAATATCTTTATTTAAAAAAAATACAATCAAGAGAAATACAAGAAAAAGGGCAACAAAGTATTTGAAAGAATTGTCTAATATCGGACACGGTGGTATCGGACACGAAAATGAGCAAAAAATATTTATGTTTTTTTAACTAAAAAAGGATTTAAAAAGAGTGGTAAAACCGTGTTTAACACGTTATGATATGCTGAACATAAACATTAATTCTGGCACAATTCACATTTGTAAAAATGCTGGTAAGATTCAAGACTTATACAATTATCATTCGCATTGAATCCAATCATCTTCGAAGCTTTCTACACAGATTAAGCAAATTTCATCTTTGTTGTAATCTCTATGTAGTGTTAGTTTATCTGCTTTCTTAAATTAATGGTGTTAACGTTATTTTCTTTGTGTTGGTTGGGCGGGTTTTTTTTGATTTACTGATTCGAAAATCTTTTTTGGCATATACTGTTTCCTGGTATTTTTTCTTGTTTTATTTTGATTGGGAGACCCAGAACTTGTATTTCGACTTCATTCTTTACAATTTTTTAACTTTTTAGAAGTGAACCTAATTTCCTCAATATCCTAAATACTTTCTTCAATTTCAACAACCTGACACTAAGTGTAATTTTAGGGACATCAAAATATAAGACAGCTTCTCGAATTGTCACAAACGTATTCCACTGCTGATTTCATGTTGCAATCCTTCCATTCACCCGAGCCCCTGCTCCAACTTTTTTTTTGAACCTCGGCATTATCTGGAAAAATGGATGAAAAACATATTGACTTTTTGAAAATAATGTTTTTTAATCAACAATGGCAAACCCTTTATACATTGTTTTCGTAATACACAATACTTTCATGAAATATAGGTGTATATAAATACAAAACACTTCATTTTGTGTAGGTATACCTATTAATTTAAATAAATAAATAAAAAAATAAGCATTTATTCGTGTGTCCGATATCATCCGTAACAGCCATGCCCGATATTAACCAAACGACGTGGAGTTAACAAAATAACCGCCTACCTGGTATGGGACACAAATTTTAAAACATAAGATCGTCATTTGATTGCCATTGAAACGTAGTGTACAGTCTTATATGTAAAAATGTAATTAAATTAAGAACGTACCTTTTATTTGTCTTCAAATAAAGCTGAGGACACAACATGTTGTGGTCAAAGTTCGTTTTTTGGGCACAAAACGTCACAACCGGCTTTGGCGAGAGTCATGCAAACACCGGGCACGCAGAATTAGTGCAGCAATATTATGAACTAACTTGCATCGCCCTATCTATACGCCAGTAAGAGAAATAACACTTGTACGATACCATACGTTGTCCGATAATATACGTACTTCCCCTATATTGAGTGTGATATTAACATGATTTATTGAAATAAATAATGATTAGATAAAGGGACATTGTGAACCCGTACTGAAGTTCAAAAACTACATTCCATTACCATTTGAAGTTCAAAAAGTACATATTTTTGGTGACCGGTATAAAAACTGTCTTGTTCGATATGGTTTTAAAAAAACATGGAAGTGTAAATACTATAACTATAAATTACCAAAAAACCAGGCATCTGGCAACAGGTACTAAAAGAATGTATTAATCCAACCCTCCTTCTGCGGTGCAAAGCGATGATCGAGAGAGTCCGGGCAACTCTGCCAAGTCACCAAACGTAGCGAACTGCTTGGGGCGAATTATAATAGTTTGGAGCGGCGGTACCCATACCCGCCTCCCAAATTGAAAATGTATTTAATTGGAACATTTTATATACCTTTAGGGCCCGGTAGTAAGCGCTCAAAAAGAAGAAGGGGAGTTATGTAAATACGAATGTCAGAGGGAGCGCGCTAATATTATGAAAATGTTTAATAAAACATGACGCGTTTAAAATAGAGCAGAAATCTCGCGGGCAATATTTTGTATAGTATTTAAAAAAAACCCTGTGATTTTTTTCATACAAAGAACTTGTAAAATAACCGAAAAAACGTGTTATAATAATTTTCGCAGTATATTTGTACTGCGAAAATTATTATAACACGTTTTTTCGGTTATTTTACAAGTTATTTGTATGAAAAAAATCACAGGGTTTCTTTAAATACTATACAAGATATTGCCCGCGAGATTTCTGCTCTATTTTAAACGCGTCATGTTTTATTAAAGATTTTCATAATATTAGCGCGCTCCCTCTGACATTCGTATTTACATAACTCCCCTTCTTCTTTTTGTTACCGTTCCGGCGTGGCAAATCTATCAGGAACTTAAAAACTTAAAGTGTTCAAGAGAAATATGATATAAAACGGTAAAAATGTGGAATGCGGGGGCATTTCACTTCACAAATTTGTGGCTTTTCTTTTTACCCTTATTATGATATTTCATCAATCAATCACGTCGGGGTCACCATTGCAGGAGTGTCGGGATACCTTGCGTGTTCTGTTCTTGATTGAAAAACACTTGGTATTAATTTTAACAAAACTTCATCAATTCTATAATAAATTTTAATATCCTATGATTTTTCACTGGTCTGCATTAGTTTCATTGGTTTCATATTACGTAAAAGAAAGTCATAAATAATTTTCAACATACGTCATTGAAGTGTGACGTTTTGTTTTTTGTTTTTGTTAACAAATAATTTTATTGTGATGCATTTTGTTTTATTTTGCATCATCGTTAAAATATTATGAGTTGTTACTTAATTAAACAAATCTATGGAGAAACAGACCTTGGATAGACCGATTGAAATATGTTGTGGGCATGTTTGGTGGGTAAATGATCCAACTTTTTTAGATTCTAAATTATTCTTGAATTTTACTGGCTAATCTGGAGCCCACAAGTCGAAATATCTCACGTAAATTTGTCGAAACAAATTTCTTTCAATTCAGTTTAGGTCGTAGGTTCTTTTAGGGCGAGTTTTTCGAAATCAGATGTGTACAGTTTTATTCCGATGTTGATGAAATTTTGGTCACTTTTTGTTCACTCTTTAACTTTCAAAACAAAAAGGAAGGCCACTGTCTACATTAGAATTCTTAACTTTGCTTAAAGCCCGGTAAACGCCGGGGACTTCAACTAGTGGACTGTCTATTTATGGAGGGCGTATTTGACTAACTGTGATTTCTGACATTATTTGAAGTAAAAATGTAAATAAAACATTAAAGCTTTACTAACCATCTTATAATTTAAAGCAAAAATGAATAAACTAGCTAATATAGTACTAGATATTTGGGGTGAAATGCAGATCCGGGCACAGTTTGGAAATTTAATAAAAAGGCACTTTCTAGATGAGAAAAGTGTGGAGAAGATGAATAAAAAATAAATTAAGGCGCGCTCCTCAAAATTGAGGGAGATACAACCGTTCAAAGTATTTAAAAATTCACTTGGCGAACTGATATTGACAGATCGTTGTTCGTTCGCCATGTTTTCACCGCTTAGGTATGTTGGATCCCAGACCTAATACAGAATTAATAGTACGCCAGAATCACAAACCATGTTACACAAACCTAGCGTAGCCGCTAAACCACTTGAAAACTGGGATGTTTTTCTTGCCTTGACGTGAGCAGGCGCTATAAAGGGGCACTTTTTTTGTATCACAAACCATGTTTAGCGTATTAGGTTATAAAAAAAATGGCGGGCGGACGTGGGCGAACTGTCAATATCAGTTTGTAAAGTGAAATTTTAAATACTTTGAACGGTTGTATCTCCCTCAATTTTGCCGAGCGCGCCTTAATTTTTGTTTTATTCAGCCTTTCCACACTTTTCTCATCTAGAAATTGCCTTTCTATTAAATTTCCAAACTGTGCCCGGATCTGCATTCCTCCCGATATTTGATATACCTTTTGGTTACAAAGAATATTTTTCTGTGTGGTTAGGTATTTTGATCTCAAATCCAAAATTAAGATTTGTATGACACGGGCCAAAACGGTGCCGCGCAATAATTGCCAAAGTTGTCTATAAAATTGTGAAAAAGTGATTTCTTTAATGGCATTTATTTTATAGTTTAAACACAAATCAAAAAAGACATTAAATATACCTTTCGGTTAAAAAAATAATTTTTCAGTTTGCTTGAATATTTTGGCATCAAATCAAAATTTAAGTTGTGTGTGAAAAGGCCCGCGTAGCCATTCCCCTTAATATTATGAGTGGTACATTCAATTAGAACCTCCCTGGTGCAGAACCTGCAATCAGAATCGAAACGTTGCTTGAAATGGCTTTAGCCGTGTTTGGTGATCTTTCAACCTTCTTCCTCCCCTCTCTTTTCTGTCAACCTCACAACATATCCCAAATGGGGGTGCCATAGCTCCACTGGCTACGGACAGTCGGGACTCGGGACACTATAAATAAACAATCATCTAGAAAAAAATTACATTTTGTCATTTTGACAATTACATCGCCGTTCGGGGAAGATTTTTTTATTTTATTTTATTTATTTATTTATTTTCGGGAAATCGACAGTTTACATTTTTACAGTTTGTACATGTTTGTATAGCCAAAATAAAACCAATTATGGATTTCCTCCATGTGACTTTTCCTCTGATTAACAGCATAATAAAAAAAATTAAATAATAAATTTATAATAAAGCAGTATGAGATCAAAAATTTTATAAAACAAAAGATTAAGTATATAAAACTAAAATTTACATAAAACATAAAATATCAATACATTGGTAACCATAAGAAGCCAGATTGTACATATAAATCAAATCATAACAGAATTAAAGATAAACGATAGAAACATAGACACATAACATATTCATGGAACATCAGAGAAATACTCTTTTATGTACCCCTTATATTTGGTAGGTTCGGAATTGAAAATTTTTTAGATAACAACACCCCTGCCATAGGTAACCCCAAGTGGTTCTCTACTTTTGGTGACTTAGCAGGGGTGCCCGACTTCACGGGGTGAGGTGGATGCGTTTGCCCACCTACCGGGAGAGACCTTAGAACTTGAGTTGACCTTTTGAACTCTCCACAGCCGGACTCTCTCGACGAATCGGCTTGCACCGCGTACCTCTTTCCTTTCTAGAACTTTCTTTCCGTTCTTTAATAATAATAATAATGACGTTATATTTGTATAGCGCAGTTTTGTGTCATTTCACTTATAGTGCGCAAAGTTTCCTTAAAAAGACCTTCCTCGGGGCCTCAAAACAAAAACAAACGTACATCTTATAACATAAATACGTAGGTAGATACGAGTACTTGTTTAAGACTTCAGATAGCGATTGGTAAACTGCAACGCACTTTATAATAATATAATATTTACAAATAATAATTATTATTTTAGTAAATACGCTTTTCCTTCCGCCAATCATTGTCTACGTAAGTGATAACAGCAGATAATAATGCACTCATGATGGCGATAATATTGTTGTAGGTATTTTATTTAAACTTGTGAACACCATCTCATCATGTTATGTTTTGGTGATCAACTGGAAATTAATTTAATAATTTTAAAAATGTTTCAATCTGGCTTTGTACCTTTTTATACCCTTTGTTTCCTTTTGAATCCGTTTTTATACCCGTTTGTACCCTAACTCTGGCCGTTTTAAATTGTTTATTATTTTATTATTTCTCTTCTTTCCCACGTATATTTCTTCGAGGCAAAATCGGGGAGCCGGCTAAAGGTCGCAGACTCCGGGGTTCGTGTGCGGTTGGGCCGATAGCCATACACGTTGTATTTGAGACTGCCTGGTGGTTTGTTGAATACCTTCTCTGAATATTTTCTTTATATGCGTTTTATATTCTCTCTGTTATTATTGTGAATACTTGCAATATATTATTACTTTTATTTTTTCGTTATTTCTCTTACTCCAGGCTTCCTCGACCGGGCTGCGTATTTACAAAACCTATACCGATTCAGTCGCGGTAACGCAATTTACATTTTAAATATACCTCTATATTGGTTATTTTTTATCACATTGCAAAAACAAAAATTGTTCTAAAACCTAGATAAAATAATCTTTCTGATGTGTATATTAGAAATGAATAATTTTATTTCTAAATATTTAAATTTTAATATTATTCCCGTATATTGTAAATACACCTCTATATTGATAATTTTTTATCACTTTGTAAAAACAAAAATTATTCTAAAATCTAGATAAAATAATCTTTCCAATGTGTGTATTAGAAATTAATAATTTTATTTCTAAATATTTAAATTTTGAAATTGAAAATTTAAAGCGACTGAAACGCGGTAGGGATTGTAAATACGCGACCGGGCGCAGCTCTTATTTTTCTTTTTGTTTACTAACATTTTTATCTGTATATATTTTTCTCTATAGATTTCAGAAGAATTATTCCACGGGCTGCCACATTTATTATTCTTTTGTATTATGTTAATGTAATGTAAGTACTTGCATACTGCTTTCTAACCCCGTATGCATGGACATTGGAGGGTCTAGAGTCGTTCAAATAAATGTAGCTTCGTTCAATAAAATAGAGTCTTGACGTGTGCGGTGAAGGAGGAAAACATATGTTTCCTTATAACGCCGTTGGGAAAGTGGTGGGGTCCCCTCCAATGGCCGTTTTAAAAATCAAAGATTAATTTTTGAAGTTCAAACTTCTTTAGCACCGTTGTCATTTGAAACTCGATGAAATGAAAAATCGAAACTAAAAAGTCACAAACACGTGCATCTATAGGATTTAGCCTGCGAGATAGTGAAACAGAATAATCGGTGACCGGACAACTCAGAATGAACTCAACTCAACAAATACTTTGAAAAGTCATTAAAAGTGATGAAAAAATATGATTACATAGGTTACGTTAGGTTAGGTTAGGTTATGGGATATTTTTTTTAGCTTTTAATGACTTTTCAAAGAGGTGTTGAGTTGAGTTCATTCTGAGTTGTGTGGAACCGTTATAGGTTGAAGGTAGTAGGGAGTGGAAGGAGACGGGAAAAGGGAGGTGGGGATGTCCCTGGCTAATCAGATCTAATCACCAAACAAGGCTAAAGACATTTAAAGCAACGTTTCACCTCTAAATTTGGGTTTTAAACCAGGACGATGCTGAGAGTTTCTTCCACTCTGGAACATACTGCAAATATACTAGGTATATGTTATTTTAAAATAATAAATTACGAAATAGCACAAATCAATCAAATGAAATTTTCTTGGGCACGCCCCTTCGACCAAGTATACCTCCTTGATCGAAGGCACGCCCGGTTTCGAACCCACGACTTTCGGATTGTTAGTCGAGAGTCTTACCCCTCGACTACGGAGGCCATCAATTCACATTGGTGCACGCTTGTATCCGAAACTACACGGGGTAATTAATCATGACGTGCCTAAAGAGAACTTAAATTTTCGTTTTGGCGAAAACACATTCCTGCGCGAAATACGTTATTTTTCGCGAAAGGCGCGAATTTTGACATTTTCAAGTGAATAACACAGTTTTCTAAAATAGATCTAGACAGTGACCTTCCTCTTGTTTTGAAAGTGTAGTTTAAAAAAATGTCATCAATCTCGAAATAAAACTGTAGATTTGTATACAAATGAAATCCACGCCGCCCGCCTAGTGTCCGCCCGGTTTCAGTCACAGACACTCTTCTTTGCATAAGTAGATTGATTATTATTGTTTAAGATATTATAACCAAAAAATAGGACTTAGAACATTTAAATCGATAGAAAAATGTGTTTTTGTTTGGTTAGCATTAGCACAGCTGCATTTCTATTTTTTTTTCACAATTTACAGCTTAGATCTTTGAACCGTAGATTGCACCATAATTTTACAACATTTTCCGTTCTGATTTTTGCATAATATTTACGTAATTAGTAACTCTGTAAACACAAATAATAAAAAAAACAATAAAATTGATTTGGTAAATTAGAAGATTCACAAATTTCCACTAAGAAATTTTCCGTACACGCCATGATTATATTTACAATGAAATTCACGTAGATCCTGCCGCTGAGAACTTTATTGCTCCATCTCTTTCTACGACGCGCACCGTATAAGAGAAAGAGGGAGATGTTCCAACGGGGCTATCAGCGGTACGCCTCTATTAGAAATACGTTCACGTGAACAAGAACTGAAACAAACTTTGTAATTGTCGATATTATTAATCATAACATGACATTAATATCACGCCACACGTGTTTGTGGGATTGGCGCTAGTGGCGTAACTATTCAGGGCAATACCCAGGGGGGAAGGAGGCAGCCCTGATTCAGGGTTTCATTTTACAATATGTATTATGTATATCTCCTGCTACAAAATGTTTAACAAAACATCCGACAAAATCAAAAATATTGAACAGGGCCACAGAGTTTTTTTGTGTTCTATCGGCCACGGAAAATAAAATCATTGTGGATTGTGGCCCCGACCTAACCATCCCCAAATTGTTTGTGGAAACGGTCAAAGGCAATAACGTTATTTAAAGTATATAGACTCCCGATAGAAATCTCAAAAGTGGCAAGCCAAAGACAAGGCAATTGTATTTGTCTTTTATTTCGTAGTTTTAATACTCAACTTCAACGCTAGCGTGTGTCGCTCTCCATAGAGAGAAAACAAATGGCCTTATATTTGAACGCCCGGGGTCTCAAAAGTTTTGTATGATCTGTAGCTATTCGAAAACGTAAAAAAATGAAATTATTGTTCACTATTAGCCCGCTAAAATGGCCGGAAGTTTCGAAAAAAACAGATTTCGTGATTTGGAAAAAAAATAAAACAAAGGGTTCATATTTTATATTTTGCACCAAACTTATTTTTCATTACATACCTGCAGTACAAAGAACCAAAAAAAAAATTTTTTTTAAACATATGTGATGTGCTGATTAAAAAAATAAAAGGGGAAAATAACACTTTTTCTGGATAAAATCAGAATTCTTGTTGACTTACTTGTATTCATAAAGTTGAACTATTTTTTCATTTTTGTCAGTTATACGCATTTTTTAATAATAAGCAAACGTTAAAAGGTTGGATTACTGAAAAAAAATTATTAAAAATTAAAAAAAAAAATGGTTTTAGGTTTGTTTTCTGATTTTCAATGCATTTTAGCGGGCTAATAACCAGTTAAAAAAAATAAATTTAAATGCAGTTCTCATTTTCTTTGCAAGACGCAACTTTTGAGACCCCGGGCGTTTTGAATTCAAAAGTTGAAATAATTGGCACACGCTATTCCACGCGTCGCGTAAGGTAGTGGACGCCGCTACCCGAGTTTCTACAGATTTCTTGCAAACCTCCCTTAAACATTTGAAGTTTTTGAGTTCTTAAAAAAATATATGTTATTTTTGAAGATAATATCTAGACATTCGTCGCGCCGAAACGCAAATTATGTAAAATTCCCTCGATAGAAAAAAATCGCAAAGTATGCTCCAAAAATTAATATTAACACGTTTGTTTTAGTTATTTTACATGGATGAAAAAATTCACAGTGTTTCTTTAAATGCTGTTTAAGACAACCCCCGCGAGATTTTTGCTCTATTTTAAACATTTTCACAATTTTCGCATCGATTTTGTCGCTTTTAATACTAGCGCGCTCCTCTAACATTTGTAATTTCATATCTCTCCATCTTCTTCTTTTTGTGCGCGGTTGCGGGGCCTTAAGTAAATTGGATTTAAAAAGCGCCAACATACCATCGTGCATGAAGAGAAAAATTTTCCATTACACGGTAAACTCTAGTAAAGGCCGAAGGATTCATTAGAAAATACGCGCAAATTATTATTTATTATTACAAAAAGTACAAATATTTCCGTAGATTTTTAGCGTCATTGGAGGTGAGATGGCAAACACTTAAGTACAAGGACAACCTATGATAGTGTGTGATCTCATACCTACAGCATTCCGTATTCGTCGTGTAAGCGAGTAAACGTATCTTGGCATCTCAGTCACACCCATGATGTAAAATGTAGTATTCGGCGCAATATGAAAACGTAGCCCAGTTATAGGTAAAGATCTATGACGTTCATATTCACACACATTCTTTGAGTGTTTATCTTTATCATAGATGAATAACTTTTGAATTAAGAATTTACTGAAAACAAAAGCTCGGTATGTGCTGTTACACCTTGCATGCCCTGCATATGTTTCAAATCTATTATAGGTAGGTGCCCAGTACACAGTAGAAGTTTACGAATGTTTGTAACAGTTTTTTTTGCATTTTTTAAATTAACATGATTTCACTTTATCTTTATTTTCCGGGGGCTATAATTTGAAGTTCCGCTACTGATTGCGAAGGCGTGTCGATGGAATATTATTTGTTATTATTAGTTTAGAGTCAATACATCCAGCAATGGTATAAATATCAAAGTAATCTAGACAAGCTATCATTCGCTGTCCTCATTTACAGACATTAACAACTGAGATAAAGTTTTTATTTCTGGGTTAATATTTACATCAAATCTTCAAAAATATCTGACAGCCCGCCAAAAGTGACAAAAAGTGTTACCATTTGAAAAAAGCGAACCGCTCGAGTTTTATTATTTGAGTTCTTGAAGTATAATAGGCTGTTGAGTTGTTTCTGGAAAAAGCAAAATGGATAAGAAGATCATTGGAACCGCTACCCGCTATATTGCAGGAAGGAACGCGGTGCAGACTGTGTACTGGAGGAAATCAATGGACCGCTTGGGGAAAACGGGAACTGGATTCGTCAAATACAATAAAACCTGTAACTTCGGCCAGGAGAAGAGTTCCCGCCCGTCGAATAGTGAGACCTTCGAAACAATTCGCAAACACTACTCATGAGTGTATAACTTCGCTGTGATTTAAAATAATTTTATGATTACTACTTGGGTAATTTATCTGCTTATTATACTCGCTTGTGATTTAGTTTAATATTTATTTTACTTTGTGTACAATTTTAATGTTTGTTTCATCAATGGAATATTTTAAAATCGTGTGTTTATTAGATTATTTTTAACTAGTCGTAGGAAGTGAACATGACCTAATTTACATCAATAATATTGTTTTCCAAAAATGTTTAATCCGATGAAAAGCGACCTATATTTAAAATTAAAAGGTTTTTCACAATGTAATGAATTCAATTTGATCAATTTATTTAACAGGAGGTAAGTAGTCACTTACCTCGTGACTAACTTCCAGCAAAAACTATTGTACTTTTCATTAATAAATTATATTGGAACCCAGATAATACATAACATGCGAACCTTTTAATATGTAAATAAATATTCATTACAAACTTGCTTCCATATTTTATGATAAAGGTACCTTATGGTTCGGTGAAACTAAGACAAAGGTGTTATTTTTTTTTTTACATTAGCTCCACACAGGAGGTCCCGGGGAAAATAATTCTCCTCAGAACCTATGTCATCTTTGGGGACGCTGTGTTGAAGTCTTTTTGGGTAAAGGAAGGAGTGGAAGTTCTGGTAAGGAAAAAGGTATGAGGGGTGGGTAGGAATCTGGTCGTAGGAATCTGAATTCATTCAGTATTCCTCTTGTGACTTCTCTACCACATATAATAACTGGGATTTGCAATCCTGTAGGATTTCAGCAATATTTGGTCCCACGGATTTGCGAAAATTTGTGTGCGGTATTAAAAAAAAAATACTAAATATGCATCAAAAACATGCCGAAACGATGCGGAAACTTCAAGATTTTGAATTAATTTGGAAGAAATAGGTGTTCCTTTTTGAGAACAGAGGTACCAGAGGGAGACACTTCGAGATAGCACACACCATTTTGATGACAGTACCACCAACTGGTGTGGAAGTGGAGGGAACGATTTCCGCTACTGGGCTTTGGTGTACAAAAATGTCCATTCACGTATGGGTGTTAAGACTCTCCGTTTAATTATCTATGTTTTTCTACGGTGGTATATTTTTATTAGTCTTCCTAAAATGCATAATATTAGGTTTGTTAATCCAAATATTTTTTTGTATAATATTACTAGTATCAAAATGATTGATCTCAAATGGCTATGGAGAGTCCCGCCATTGACAGTTAGGTGTTTATATTTTTAGACTTCTTAAAATACTTTATAAAAAATTATTAGTATCAAAGACAGTTCATACCAAAATAACAAAAAAAGGGTTTGTTTATGTTGGCATTATTTCAATGTAGGTAATATCTTCTATCTTCTTCTTCTATCTTCTATCTATCTATTCTATCTATCTATCTATCTTCTATATAAATAAAAATTAATCGCAGAAATGTATGTACGCGCATAACTTCCGAACGACTGCACCAAATAGGATAATTCTTTTTTTGTTGTGTTCGTTATTGTCAGGAGAAGGTTTGTATAAAACTACAGGAGAGCTCTGGTTTTATGAAATTTGTAAAAAAAATTGCAGTAGGTGGCACGCGAGCTGTTTGAAAACTAAATGTACCGGGAATTAATTTATGGAACGCGGGAGGGGTGGGGAGGGGAACCAGGGAGGGGGGGAACCTGGGAGGGGGGTGGGAAATCGGGAGGGGGGTTTGCGGGACGGGGGAAGGGAGGAGTGGAGTGGGGAGAGGGAAGGTGGAGGAGGCGGAATGGAAACGCGGGAGGGGAAAAGGAAGCGGGAGAGGAATGGGGGGGGGAGCGGAAGGGGAACGGGATGAATGGGAAAGAACACGGAGTGTGAAACAATTTCTTTATTAAATGGCATAGCAACGCATGTCGGGTAACAGCTAGTCCCTTATAAAAATTTCACAAATCCCACGGGATTTCTAATATCTATCCCGTAATGCCGCGGGATTTGAAAAAGGTGCGGTATTTGCAAACCCTAATAATAACCGACTTTTTTTTAATACTTCGTAGAATTTTTACTTGTTTCTAATGAGCGGAAATATCTTAAAATTAAATTATATATTTCAACGAACGTATTTGTTATAAACAAAAATTTTAACAAAACAAAAAAACGACTTCAAAAATGCACTAAAAAGTAAAAAAAATAATTTCGTATTCTTCTTCAACTTCATAATCAACTTACTTTTTCTAATCATCAATATGTAGGTACGATTGTTACTTTTGGAGTCGGTGTCAGTCAAGGTAGGTTTGTAACTACATACATAGTTATAGGCGAGATGTGCTTGTGTCGCACCTAACCTAACCTAACCTAACCTAACCTAACCTAACCAAACTCTCATCAAATTACCCTTGAAGTACATCCTTTCCAATAAAAAAAGAATCATCGAAATCGGTTGGCTTGATATTGAGTTATTCGTCCATTTGTCGTGCACATACTTAAAAGACTTATATGGTTTTCTCATGGATGCCATTGTCGGAACTGGACCAAATTAAAATGGGACCACACGGGAAGCACCAGCTTTCAAATAAAAAAAGAATCATCAATATCGGTTCACCCAGTCGAAAGTTGTGAGGTAACAAACATAAAAAAAAAAAAAAAAATAAAAAAAAATATATATATAAAAAAATACAGTCGAATTGAGAACCTCCTCCTTTTCGAAGTCGTTTAAAAATACCACCAGTAATGGAATTTTTTTTCAATATTAGATATATTTACGGAGTATAGTATGAGGTATAAATAAGTAAACTTACCACTTTTTAATTGAAATTAAAGTGTATGATGTTTTCACAGAGAAAACTTACTAGCGAAATTAATTTATCTCCAAACATTTATACAGTTAAAAAAATATAAAGAGCTCCTTCTCCTTACGGTTGTTAAAATGACAAAAAGGTAGAAATATGTGTACATTATACATAACTCTAGAAAAATAACTAATTAAAATTACAACATGATGATATTATATGAAAAGTGATGACCTGAAAAACGGAACGGTGACAAAATAGAACACTTTTGAAAAGTTACATAAAGTCATGAAAGGTCTTGAAAAAATAGGCTAATTTTTCATCTTCTTCTTCTTTATGTGACCTATCAGGTCCCCCGACGTTGGCGATCACTCTTGAAAATGTCTCTCTGTCTTGTTTTTCATCACTGACTTTAATAATTTTACTTTTAAAATGTGTTCTGTTTTGTCACTGTTCCGAAAAAACATAGCTACTTCTAGGAAATTAAATACCTACTTACTGTGTAACCGACAGGATAGAAAACGTTTTAAAAATTTCTCTATTTATTATTTTAAAGAAATTACTACCTTCCGATAAGAAACAAAAGGATTAGCAATAACTTTTGATACAGGGAAAATCAATTATTTTGTGTTGCTAAATTAATGTCTTCTGTGTATTGTTCAACGGAAATATCTACAATAATGTTAATTAAAGCAACAAATCCTCGGCATCTGCTTCATCATTTTCTACTAATCTTTTCCAGGTGACGAATTATTTTTTTAATGTACCTACATAATTCACACTGTTTAAAGTGTAGGTCAATTGTCCCTGTGGTACAACTATCCCCTAAATAACACCTATATATACATAAAAATCTCGTTTCACGGTGATGGTGGTCGAATCTTCGGCCTCCACTCGAACGGCCCCTTATGTGTTGTTGTCTACTGTCACACGACGCTATCAAATATTTCTTCCTATGGTTGAAGAGCAGGGCCGTAGCCAGAGTTGAATTTAAGATAGGGCAGTGGTAATTACAGGTAGGGCGCAAGTAAAAATGTAACTAGACCTGATCTGGTGAATCGATTTTCGTCGTACATGCGTGAGGCAATATTTAATTGGATGATCAAAACATTTAGTTATTTAACAATGATAAAGGATTACCTTGTGTTCTTTCACCAGATAGATAATAAGTATTTGTACACAGGATAATTCTTGATCATTGCTACAATGAACTTCAGAAAAGTAATTGCAGCATCAATGGCTTTTCATTTATTAAAGTTTATATAAGGTACCAAACATAATTTGAAATTACAGAATAAAAATCAAATTAAAAATAATAAAAAGTCCTTCCTTAAAACAATCGAATTTTTCGATTCGACATATCATTAAAAATACGAAGTACTTCATTTAGATCAACTGACTTAGTTCTTTTCTTTTCAAAGGCTAGAAACACCGTGCCTGCCTTGACAGGCATGTGACCCATTGACTGCCTCCAACTGCCTCTGAGGTAGTGTTGGGTAGGACACGATATCAGGATGAGTTTGTATGAGGTACTCAAATATTGAAATGAGGTGTTGAGGTGTCCCACCTCATTTGAGGTGAGGTGTTACAAAATATTTTCGCTTACGGGGGGGGGCTGGTTTTTTTTCCTTCAGCTTGATTTTCTTGGTTCAGAGGTGTTGGTTTTCTAATAAATACCGGGGTGGCGGTACCCATACCCCCTCCCGTGTCTGTTATTTTTGTAATACGAAAAATGGATATAAAAAAGGCCTACCCCCTCCCCCCTTCAACACCTCTGTTCCCCTCCCTGCACCCCCTCTGATCCCCCCCTCTTATCCCTCCCCCTCCTCAGCAACCCCCTCCACCTCATCTCAACACTGCCTCATCCTCCCTCCCTTGGGAGCTGTTGGGACTCTTGTGCGGTATTTACATAACATATAACAATAAGTAAATAAATATTTTTTTTTTGGATCAGTTGGTACTGTTGTGCGGTATTCACTTATCAATTCATAAATTTACAATAAAAAATATTTAGAAAAAAAAAATTTAAGCAGTTGGGACTGTTGTACTCATAAATTATTGTTTTGTGTATTCACATAACAATAATTTACAAAAAAAAATATTAAAAAAAAAATTTTTTTTCGAGCAGTTGGGACTCTTGTGCTCATAATTTATTGTTTTGTGTATTCACATAACAATAATTTACATTAAAAAAATATTTAAAAAAAAAAAATTTTCGAACAGTTGGGACTCTTGTGCTCATAAATTATTGTTTTGTGTATTCACATAACAATAATTTACAATAAAAAAAAATTTCGAAAAAAAAATTTTTTTGGAGCGGTTGGGACTCTTGTGCTCATAAATTATTGTAATGTGTATTGACATAACAATTATTTACAATAAAAAAAAATTTCAAAAAAAAAATTTTTTTTGGAGCAGTTGGTACTCTTGTGCGGTATTCACTTAACAATAATTTAGAATAAAAAAATAAAAAATAAAAATTTCGGAGCAGTTGGGACGCTTCTGCAGTATTCACAATATATGAATTGGCTTACCCCATCACCACCTCACGGTTCTAATACAAAAATGTCATAGAATATACAAACACTTCACGCCTCACAACCTCATACATTTGTCCCAAACTATGCGTGACATGACATGTAGTTTAATACATCAATCACTTCACACCTCACCTCGTATTTGTCCCATACGTGACAACGTGACATGACATGTAGTCCAATACACCAACCACCTCGAACCTCACCTCATATTTGTCCCGTACCAACAAAACAAACCACCTCACACCTCATATTTTGTCCCTCCTTCATATTTGTAGTAATACAAATATGAAGGGGGGACAAAGAAAAAGAGTTGGTACAAATACATATTGTGAGGTGGGGGGACATTTTACGTGTTTGTATGGGACATTTGAGGTGCCTCTTGTATGAGGTACTCAACACTACTCTGAGGCCTATTGATTGCAGTCAATGTTGAAAACGTAGATTCGCACACAGCAGTGCTGCAGCCTATTGTCGTCACAGATGCAAAAAGTTCATACGTATCTTTAAACGCCTCTCGCTGCCTGTACAAAACTTGCATTGTGCTTTCCGTTTTATCCTCGCGACGACTTAAATAAATAAGCTTTGACTATAGCAGCCTCTTCTAAAGATGAAATTGTTAGACCTGAAAATTTTGTTGAAATTGTAAATAAATAAATTACGCAATACGCTCACAGCCTCCCACCACTTACTTCAATGCCATCTAAGGGCAGAATAAAAAATTAGTACGATATGATTCCTTGGTTAATTCGAAGCTATTTAGTTAGATGTTGTTGAAAATCGACATGCTAGCGGCATCTGTTGGTTGGTTGGGTAAGACCGAATTGGAACCTGTTTAACCACGAGTTAAGTGGAATCTATATTTAAAAACATTTGAAATGTCAGACTTTGTTAAACAAAAAAACAACTGCCATTGTTTTGGCCCGGTGCATTTTTCACTGTTGAAATACATTTTATAACATGTCACTGTGAATAATAAAAATTGGAGTTTTTTGCAAAAGAAGTTATTATTTAAAAGGACCCTCACAATTTTAACATAGGCCTTACGATCCGGATGGCAATCAGAGTATTGCTAATATAAAATCAAGAACCAGCTGCCAAAAAACAGATGACCAAAATTACAATTACCAGAATTATAAAGATGAACAAAGGAAGACCATGAATCACCACGAAAATAGATAAGTTTTAAGTGCCTTCCCAACCGTATCCATATCCTTTCCACATTTATTCAGGCCTCAATTGTAGTTTTTTCAACAAGATTAATCCAATATATCGTATTGTAAAAAAAATAAAATCACTACCCACGTAAAGATTTTATGCAACTCATGATTCTCAATTAATGATTGAACAATAGGTTCTCAATTAATAATTGCTAGGAATATTGTCGTTGTTTTTTCAGGCAGGTAGCTTCTCAAATAAATAAATACGCATTGTCGGAACACATTTTATCGGGGATTAAGCTACAAAAAGGTATTTGTACCCAAAATGGATCAGATCAAATCGTTAATAGCCAAGAGAGGCGTGATTAAAGGAAAATTAACGCGTTTCATGAATTCCATAAACTCTTTATCAGCGAATGAAATTAAACTGAGGTACGACCAAATTAAGCCATTATTATATCAATTCGAATCTATACAAGACGAAATTGAAATTTTATCGGATGAGGAACGGGAAAATTCTATTCAGCGTGAGACATTCGAAAATCAATATTTTTCAGTATTGGCAACTGCCAAGGAGGCGATTGATTCAATCAGCCAGGGTAGGGTCGAGATCAAACTTCCAACTCTTCAATTGAGAGAGTTCGATGGAAATCAAAAAGATTGGGTAAATTTCGTTGAAACCTTTAAAACGTTGGTTCATAATAACGGTTCATTGAGCAACGTTCAAAAATTCTTTTACTTGCAATCTACACTGAAAGGGAACGCATTGAAAATAATTGCTAATCTAGAAGTTTCGGAATTAAACTACCTATCGGCTTGGGAATTGTTGCACGACAGATTTGCGAATCTCAGGGCTACCGTACATAAACATATACAAACTCTATTTCAATTAAAAGATATGAAACATGAAGAGCCTGTAGCATTAAGGTATTTAATTGATGAAACCAATGTAAATTTAAAGGCTTTACAAAACATCGGAGTCAAAGTAGATCAATGGGATCCTTTGATTATTTACATAATTTCAAATAAATTAGATGTAGCTACCCGGAAAAATTGGGAACAATATACATTGCAAGGTGAATTACCTACATTAAAGGAATTCATAAAATGTTTATCTGCTAGGGCGCAAGTATTGGAGCTCATGAATGCTTCAGAGAAAAAATCTTCTAACCTACATAAAACGCAAATAGGCAACAATAATAACAAAAAAGATTCATCGGTATTCTTGGCAATAAAAGCAAACAATTGCATTTATTGTAATGATAAAGGTCATCAAATTTATTTTTGCAAAAAATTTCTAAAATTAAAATTACAGGATAGGATTGATGCTACGAAATCAATCCGGGCATGTTTTAAATGTTTGAGGTTGGGTCATCAAGCACAGAAATGCAAGACAAACCTGACCTGCAAAATTTGTGGCAAGTATAGCCACAATACTCTACTACACAAGGAGGTACCTCCGCCGGAGACCTCAAATATGGATGCTAATAACGAGGTTATAGTATCGAATTTTTCTGCATCAGAGAAGGCAGAAAAAATAATATTATTGTCAACCGCCAACATAGGAGTTGTGGGGGCCAACAATAAATTTTTTAAGGCTCGCGCCCTGATTGATTCTGGCGCGCAGAGTAATTTTATGAGAGCTGAATTTGCTAATAAATTAAATTTACCATGTGAATGGATAAACAAACCTGTGTCTGGGATCCATAATAATATCACACACATAAAAAGGAGAATTTCAGTGGAAATGACTTCGCTTAATACTGATTATAAATGCGAAATATCATGTCTGATTTTACAGGAAATTACAACCAATTTACCACAAGTGACAATGGCGAAAAAAGAGTTCAAACTACCACCAGGACTGGAGCTGGCAGACCCGAACTTCAATATAGCTGCACCCATCGACATCCTGTTGGGCGCGGAGAGCTTCTGGGAAATGCTAAGCAACGATAGATTGAAACTCGAGTCAGGACCAACGCTTCAACGTACTCAACTGGGATGGATTGTGTCCGGTCCGATAAACGTGTACCCCAAACAAAGGCCTGTATCAGATTTTTGCAGTTTATCTATAAATAAGTTGAGTCACCAAATAGAAAAATTTTGGAAGTTGGAAGAGATTAATTCCACTAAAATTCAAACTCAAGAAGAAAAAGCTTGCGAAGCCAGTTTTGTTAGTACTCATACTAGAGAAGATGACGGTAGATATGTAGTAAGTTTACCGCGTCGGGCATGCATTGATCAGTTGGGAAACTCATTGCTCACTGCCGAAAAGAGATTTAAAAATATGGAAAGAAAATTTGTGTCACATCCCGAGTTGAAGACACAATATGTAAAATTCATGCGTGAATATGAAGAATTGGGACACATGGAGGTGTGTGACCAGTCAAAAGGGGATCGTGACTCCTATTTTTTACCGCATCACGCTGTAGTGAAAGAATCCAGCACTACTACTAAAGTGAGGGTCGTTTTTGACGGCTCCGCCAAAACCTCAAATGGAATTTCCCTCAATGAAGCCTTGATGACAGGACCTGTTATACAAAAGGATCTATATAACCAACTATTGCACTTCAGGAAGCATCAAGTAGTCATGACTGCCGACATCGAGAAGATGTACCGCCAGATTAACACGTGTGAAGATGACCTTGACCTGCAGAAGATAGTATGGCGCGAGTCGCCACAGGATGTGCTCAAGCATTATCGTCTGAAGACCGTGACTTATGGGCTGGCACCTTCCTCCTTCTTGGCCACAAGATGCTTAAAGCAAATTGGTATGGATAATAATTTAATTTTTCCTAGAGCTAGTCAGGTCATAGAAAATGACTTCTATATGGATGACTTGTTAACGGGAGCAGATGACCTGGAATCTTGTAAGAAGTTAAAAGAAGAATTAATCAGCATCTTGTCATCTGCGGGGATGACGTTGAGGAAATGGAGGTCCAATGCCTTGGAATTGTCAGCCGAGTCGGGCCAAGCTAAGTGTGCTGAATCAGGCAACTCCGACAAAATTATTACTGACAATCCAAAGACTGAGAAAATATTAGGATTAATATGGAACAATGAATCTGATTACTTTTCTTATGTAATAATGAAGCCATCAGGTCCAACCGAGAGCAAACGAGAGATATTGTCTTGCGTTGCATCAACCTTCGATCCATTGGGACTCCTAGGACCGATAATAGTCATAGCCAAATTGATAATGCAAAGGCTGTGGCAGTCCAAAGCAGCGTGGGATGATCAATTATCTAATGAAATATTAGCACCCTGGAGGACCTACCTGCAAGATTTAATTCAGCTAAATGTGTTGAAAATACCAAGAAAAATTATTTGCAAGCAAGCAAAAGAGCTACAGCTACACGGTTTTTGCGATTCGAGGGCTTTCGGAGCCTGTATTTATATGGTGTCAATGGACCACAGCGGTAAGCGGCATTCACATTTAATAACATCCAAATCAAGGGTAGCACCATTGAAGTGTATTTCACTGCCTAAGTTGGAGCTGTGTAGTGCTGTACTACTGGCGAAATTAATGAAGACTATAAAACAAGCACTAAATATAATGGAGATCAACACATATTATTGGTGTGACTCTACGATAGCGCTGTGTTGGCTGAAAGGTCAACCTACTCGTTGGAGCACCTTCGTGGCCAATCGAGTAGCCGAAATACAAGAACTGAGTGATCCAGATCACTGGAGACACGTATTATCATCCGACAATGCAGCGGATATACTTTCAAGAGGAACTACTGCAGATAAATTGATAAATTCTACAATATGGTGGAATGGACCAAGTTGGTTGACTTACGGAGTCAACGATTGGCCTATATCGAACATTTCCTGTTCAAACCCTCCGGAGCTCAAGAGCAAAAATATTCTATTATCTACAGATATTCAAGAATGGGAAATATTTGGAAAATTTTCCTCATTTATCAAATTGAAAGGGGTTACAGCATATGTGCTGCGGTTTGTAAATAACTGCAGAAATATTAAAAGTAAAATTTCGGGTAATTTAAGTGTAGCTGAACTAGAAGCAAGTTTGAATTGTCTACTGAAATCAGCTCAGGCACATGCCTTTCAAAAGGAGTTGAAGACATTAAAAAACCAGGGAAACGTCAACAAAAATAGTAACTTAAAATCTCTTCATCCTTTTTTACGTGATGGTCTTATATATGTGGGCGGTAGACTAAATTTAGCTACACACCTATCGTACCAACAAAGACATCCAATTATATTGCCAGCTAAACATAAGCTGACCGAATTGATTATACGTCACTATCACTATGTAAACTTGCACGCAGGACCTCAAGCCCTATTAGCTGAAATAAGATTAAAGTTTTGGCCTATTTTTGGGAAAAATACTGTTAAAAAAATATTACATAAGTGTATTGTGTGTTTTAGGTGTCATCCTCGTACTGGTAACCAAATCATGGGCAACTTACCGAGCGAAAGAATCACACCGAGCCGACCGTTCGCTGTCACGGGGGTCGATTTTGCCGGACCGATTCCAACCAAAAGTGGGCCACTGAGGAAGGCTCCACTCGTGAAATCGTATTTATGTATTTTTGTCTGTTTTTCCACAAAAGCGGTTCACTTGGAATTAGTTTCGGATTTATCTAGCAATGCTTTCTTGAACAGTTTAAAGAGGTTTATATCCCGTAGGGGAGAACCTGATAAGATCTTTTCCGACAACGCTAGCAACTTTCGGGGAGCCTGTAACAGGCTCAAGGAGCTGTATATCAGCTTGAGGGAAAACAACGACAAAATTCAAAATTATTTAGCCAACAGAGGTATTGAGTGGAGGTTCATAACCCCTCGAGCCCCTAGTCAGGGAGGACTGTGGGAAGCTGCGGTCAAGTCAGCAAAGTTTCATTTGTATAGAGTCACTAATAATTCTGCTTTAACTTTTGAACTTTTGTATACCTTAATTTGTCAGATTGAGGCCTGTCTAAATTCCCGTCCATTGACTTCCTTGTCTGATGACATCCACGATTACCAACCCCTCACCCCAAACCATTTCCTCATAGGCACTAAATCCTCTATCATTCCTGAGAGAGATGTCCGAGCCATACCAGACAACAGGCTGACCCAATATCAGAGAATCCATGCGCTAACGTTATCCTTTTGGTCTAGATGGAAACGAGAGTACTTGATGGAACTACAAAAAAGGACTAAATGGCAAACCAGTAATCAACGGGCACTGCAAAAGGATGATCTGGTTATTCTGAAGGAAGATAATTCACCTCCACCATTATGGAAAATGGCGCGAGTCATATCTACACATCCCGGCGCGGATGGTGTAGTACGAGTGGTTACCCTGAAAACCCCTCAAGGAATCTTTGTCAGACCTATCACAAAGATATGTCTGATGCCTCTGGATCCGGAAGCTGAACCTGTAACGGACGCCCCGGACCCTTCCATCAGTTCGGACACCCCGGACGGCCATGAATTAATAAATTCAAAGAAAAAAACTTTTTTAGGGTGAAGATATTAAAAAAAGACCCTTTAAAGGTACCAAACTCAGGAACAATATGACGACCTATTAATTGATGATTTGATTATGCACGCCGCACTGTGGTGCTTATATCGTGGACTGCACCTGGAGAAGATCAAAACCAATGGACTTTAAAAAAAGGACAATTGTGTTGTGTTGGGTTGGGTTCTTTTATAATATTATTTTGTGTTGGATTGTGTTCTATTATAATATTATTTTGTGTTGAGTTATTATTTAAATAATAGTATAATACTCAGTGTAGGATTATAGTTTTGAAAAATAAGTTTTTGGCTGCTAATTTATAGTAGGTAAAACTATTTGTTAGTATTTAGATTTAGGAATTTTTTTTTTTGCCTTGGTTGTCTTCCCCTGTTTTTTTTGTTATGTATTTTGAAGGATTCATGAATCAATAAAGACGATTCACGAACCCCGGGGGGGGGGGGACTATGTTGAAAATCGACATGCTAGCGGCATCTGTTGGTTGGTTGGGTAAGACCGAATTGGAACCTGTTTAACCACGAGTTAAGTGGAATCTATATTTAAAAACATTTGAAATGTCAGACTTTGTTAAACAAAAAAACAACTGCCATTGTTTTGGCCCGGTGCATTTTTCACTGTTGAAATACATTTTATAACATGTCACTGTGAATAATAAAAATTGGAGTTTTTTGCAAAAGAAGTTATTATTTAAAAGGACCCTCACAATTTTAACAGATGTCACACCAATAGGTAGTATTTTTTTTCAATCATATCAAACTATGAACAAACAGTTTACTAGTAGGTATTTTATTATAGTCGATGGTATTTCTTAAGGTAGGGTACGGTACGAAAAAAGTTAAAAGGGGGGCTACTTTGCTCGCTCGCTCGCTAAATAAATAAATGTCGACAGATTTAGTTCGCGCGGGAGTCGTTATTTTAGCTCGCTCAGCTCGCTAGCTAGTTCGCTACTGAGCGAGTGGAAAGTTTTGTGTCATTATCACAATCGCACTCCGCTAAACTAACGCTTAATGTAATCGAGGCTTGTGGAACGAAGAGATATTTCTTAGTGAATAATCACTTATTTAAAGACACTTCACTTATTATTGTATAAAGCGCCCTTGAGGTGATTTTTCACAAAAACAGCGCTATATAAATCATCCAAGTATTATTATATTCGCCTTTGTTAGGGCCTTGGCACGAACTAACCCGTGTACGATTGTTCCCGGTCTCCCCTACGTTATCTAATCGCGTAAGTACTAAATTTATCTTATCTATAAAATCAGGATATTATCAGCAATCACTGTTCTGTTATTACCTAAATTATTGTGACGTAATTAAATTATTATCGTAAATAATAATCACCTGAGTTGCAACAGAGCTATCAGCGAAATGCCTATGCCCCTCCCCCCCGTGTTTTGATCGGTTCTGATAATTGATAATGCTCCATAAAGTACCTACCTACCACTACCTACTAGAATAGAAGTAGATCATTTTGACGTTTCCAATTAACCAACTTTTGCCTGATTAACTTCGTCGGTTATTACATTGCTTAACCGGTGTACCCAAGTTTAAGTAGTCTAAATAGAATCTACTAAGTTTTTAACATGAAATTCGACGGAAAAGTAATCCTGATAACCGGCGCCAGTTCTGGAATCGGAGCAGCGACTGCCATCCACCTGTCAAAACTTGGAGCAAAACTTTCCTTGACAGGCCGCAATGAAGAAAATCTCAACAAAGTCGCCGCCGAGTGCGAAAAATCACATAATTTGAAGCCGTTTGTCATCATTGGAGATGTGTCCAGCGAAATCGATGTTGAAAAAATCCTAGAAGCTACAATCGAGCACTACGGAACATTAGACGTGCTGGTGAATAATGCTGGAATCATCGAAACAGGCAGCATTGAAAATACCAGCTTGGCGCAGTATGACCGCATCATGAATGTAAACATACGTTCGGTGTACCAACTGACAATGCTTGCTGTTCCACACCTGATCAAATCCAAAGGAAACATCGTCAACATCTCAAGCGTAAACGGCATAAGATCTTTTGCTAACGTGTTGGCATACTGCGTATCCAAAGCAGCATTAGATCAGTTTACAAAGTGCACGGCTCTGGAACTGGCGGCAAAGCAGGTGCGTGTGAACTCAGTTAATCCCGGAGTGATTGTGACGAACATACACAAGCGAGGAGGGATGGACGATGAGGCATATCAGAAGTTCTTGGAGCGGACAAAGGAGACGCATGCTCTGCAGAGGCCCGGACAGCCAGATGAAGTAGCGGAAGCCATTGCCTTCCTCGCCAGCGAGTCTGCCAGTAACATAACGGGAGTTACGCTGTCCGTGGATGGAGGTCGTCATGCCATGTGCCCACGTTAAACTAAAACTATTACATTCGATGTCAGACTGTTAGCTATTGATGTATACCGAATTGTGCCACTTCATTAACTTATTACAAAGTCAAATGAACTTAGTTTTATGTGAATTATGTAAGTAGTATGATTTAAACCCTAAATGGGGAAGTATGCCCATAGCTTCTGGAACCGATGCAGTGATTGTAGTTGCAACTCTCATGGTTGCAATTCGCAGTGAATATGTAAAATTATGACTCGACATGACCCAAAACAAGTATTTGATTCGCTGCTTGATAGTGCGATGCCTTCCTGGGATGTCCCAGACTTCTTATTTCATTAATTTGTGTGTCGTATAATATATTATCCTAATATTTGTTTCTCCGTTCATCTGCTCTATGTGCCCATCATCTTTCAAAAAATTTAGTTCTGTTACATCAGCCTTAATTAATAAGAGATTATTATTCTGAGATTACATTGTTATAATTATATTAAGTGACATAAATGAATTTAATACTACTTTCTTACTCATTGGTTTTTTATTATGTATCTCTGATATTTATTGAGAGCCTTTAGCCTACTTGTAGACGTCCGTTTTTTTCACCGGACGACAGACCGTAAATGAACGGAGACTCTTGAATGAATAAGATACTGGTAGCGAAAGAAATTACGCGTGTGATAATGTGGAACAGAAAAAAAAAATATTATTGGCATACTGTTTATACAAGAAAAAAATATCGAGTGCAGTTCACACGTGGTAGAAATGAAACTTCGCCTACGCAATCCCAACCAATAGCCTTGAGAATTGAGCTCATAATCAAAGCAGCCAATGAGCGCAGTACGCTTCGTAGATATTGTAAGTAGGTATTAGGATTTCATTCTCTCGCTGACTAAATCCTACAGATTTATTTGTTTGTCTCTTTTTAGTGTAATTTCCGTTTCATTGACTTTCAAATCACAATGGTGCTCAAGAAGTTTCACTTCAAAAATAAAATGAATCAGAAAAACATGAAAGGTCAGTGTGGGTACATCCTATATTTATTGAAAGAAGAATATGGTGCATTTTGTACTATTTTTGAGAAGTTAGAAGAAGATGACATAAAATTTTATAATTATATTCGGGTGCAGAAAGAAACTTTTAATTTTTTATCTCCCAAAAACGGATATACGTCCGGTACCGTCTACACTGATCCATTCACTGGCATAGGCGACCGCACATTCCCACGCCAGACCGGTGACCATCGCAGTGAGGGAAGGCGGAGGCAGATCCGGCGTAAACTTGTCGCCGGACCGGTATCGGGTATATCCATTATAAGCCATATAATACTGCAAGTCCGGCAAAAAAACGGACCGTTGTCCGTTTTTCTCACCGGACGATGGACCGTAAATAAACAGAGACCCTTGTATACATATAAGATATTTTGACGGATGGACGTTAGGTTCAAGAGTGGTATCAGTTTTGAACTGGTAGCGAAAGAGATTACACGTGTGACAAAATGGAACAGTAAGAAAAAAAAAATCTTATTGGCGTACTGTTTATACAAGAAAAAACAAAACGAATCAGAAAAACGTGAAAGATCAGTGTGGGTACATGCTATATTAATTGAAAGAGAAAAATATAGTGCATTTCATACTATTTTTGAGAAGTAGGAAGATGATATAAAATTTTATAATTATATTTGGGTGCAGAAAGAAACTTTTCAACTTTTATTTCCCAAAAACAGATATACGTCCGGTACCGTCTACACTGATCCATTCACTGGCATAGGCGACCGCACATTCCTACGCCGAACTGGTGTCCGTCGCACTGAGGGAATGCGGAGGCAGATCCGGCGTAAAGTTGTCGCCAGACCGGTATCGGGTGCATTTACAAAGGTCCATTATAAGCCATACAACACTGCGAGTCTGGCAAAAAAAAAACGGTCCGTTGTCTGGTGAAAAAAATGGACGTCTACAAGCGGCCTTAGGGAGCGTTCAAGTATTACGTAACACAATTTTTGAAGATTTTTGACCCCCCCTCCCCCCCATGTAACGCGCCGTAACGTTTTCCTGTTCAACCCCCCCCCCCCCCCCCCCCCCCCCTAAGCGTTACGTAACACCCAAGTAACAATTTTTACCCGAAAGTCACAATTAAGTTGCGCAACGTACTGAAATGACGCTTAAATGCCCTTTTTCTTGAGTTTATCTCATTTGCGGTACTAAATAAAACAAGAGATTTCAAAAGCTGGGTCCACACATGTTCTTTTGTCCGTTCCGTTCCTCCGTTCCGTATCAGCGTCGCGATCAAGAACGCTAGTTTGGACGCCCGTTCGGAACGGTACGGTGTTACGGCGGGACGATACGGGTCGAGGTACGCCCCGATCCATCGGGAGTCGGTTTATTCGGCCCGTTCAAAGGCGATACGATACGGCCGATACGGGTATGCGCCAGTCTGGACATGATCGCGGCATGCGCAGGTCGTTCTCTCTGTCGAATGGAATGAACACGCGATGCCGATGATCGCAGCGACGTTACGGAGGTACGGGCTATTTTTACTTGCGTCCAGAGTTTTTGATACGGAACGGAGGTACGGAACGGAGGAACGGAACGACAAAAGAACATGTGTGGACCCAGCTTAACTCGCGATACATTATATACATTTTATATATTCATATTGTCATTTTGAAAAAAATTGAGAATATTATTATTTTTGTCACCCTTGTATTCCTACCAGATCTCCACAATTTAACACTGTCTGACCTAGAATAAACCTACATGGTTTTACAACACATACTTTCTTTTACATTAGCTTTAGTGAGGAGGCCCTGAGGAAAGTAATTTCCCTAAGTTTTCCCTGTGGAGCAACACTTTACTCCACTATGATTCACAAGCTGACTCATAGTGGAGTTAAACCTTTTCCACGTCCCGAATGCAGTTATGCAAGTTCTCAAAGGGAAGATTTAAAAATCAACAGTATGATTCACAGAAGAAAAAAACCATTTTCATGTCCTGACTGCAACTATTCGTGTCCTCTAAAGAGATATCTAAGAAGTCACTTGCTGACTCACGGTGTAGAAAAACCGTTTTCATGTTCCGACTGCAACTATTCATGTACTACGAAGAGAAATCTAAAAATTACCCATGTTTACCCACAGTGGAGAAAAATCTATTTCATGTCCTGACTGCAACTATTCTACTTCTCGAAAAAAAAATAACGAAAACGGCACTTGCTAACTCATAGTGACGAAAAACCTTTTTCTTGTCCCGATTGCGAATATTCATGCGCTACAAAACGGTATCTGAGAATGCAGTTATACAAGTTCTCAAAAGGACAATTTATAAATCCACCGTGCGATTTAGAGAACAGAAAACCTTTTACATGTCCTGACTGCAACTATTTATGTTCTTAAAAGGGATATCCAAGAATTCTTTTGCTGACTCTACTCACTGTGGAAAAAAGCATTTTTCATGTTCCGACTGTAACTATTCAGAGAAATAAAAAATTCACATGTTTACTCACAGTGGTGAAAAACCCATTTCATGCCCTGACTGCAACTATTCTTCTCGAAAAAAAAACTAAAACGGCACTTGCTAATTCACAGTGATGAAAACCTTTTACTTGTCCCGAGTGCGACTATTCAGGCGCTACAAAACGGTATCTAAAAATTCACATGTTTACCCACACTGGACCAAAACCTTTTTCGTGTCCCGACTGCAATTATTTATGTTGTACAAAGGAACTTCTTAGAAATCATTTGCTGACTCAAAGTGATACAAAACCTTTTACATGTTTCTACTGCACTATTCATGTTCTACAAAGAGTCACCAAAAATCACATGTTAACGCACAGTGGACAAAAACCATTTTCCTGTCCAGAATGCAGTTATACAAGAAGAAAACCTTTTTGATGTTCTGAGTGTAACTATGCATGTACTACGAAACCTAGCTTTAGGTAAAATTATTAAATTTTAGCAGTAAACTAACCTGTGTGTAATAACTAAAAAGCGTTGTTCTTACTAAAAACTCTCGTATAACATCATTCATATGTTGCATAAATTTTTTTTTTTTTTAAATTTTTCTTTTGCTGTCTTCCAAATTTGGTTGGCATTTTTGGTTGCGCTGCGCTGGCAAGTCAGCATGAGAGCCTTTATAGGCCAATAACAGCTGATGATGTAAATCTCCCGGTTTGGAGGACATTATAATTGCTAAAAACTCACATTAACAACACTGATTACAGCAAATTGTGTTTATGCGTATTTCGTGTTTAAAACACTAACGAATACTGACAACGAAAATAAAATGAAAATGACGCACAATACAGTCGAGGAATTCCCCGTACAACATAAACTAAAAGGCTTGCCAACTTGGAAGATTTCAATTCCTTAGTTTTTTATTTAAATAATGAAAAACATGTTACGTAACGCGTCCTTCGAATCCCCCCCCCCCCCCCCCCCGTAGCGCGCCGTAACGTTTCACCAGACCCCCCCTCCCCCCCCAAGTGCGCTACGTAATACTTGAACGGTCCCTTAGGGTTGACATCCTAAATTTTTGGGAAATGTTAGAGACTGTAGGAAATAGAGAGGAGAACAAGATTTTCGGGAAGTGGCTATTAAGATTTGGTCGCTATACATGACTAAAATGGCATTTTGAGTTGACTATTCTACGTGCTTGCAAAAATTAAAAACTTCAGATAAAAGGATTGTGGAAATGCATATTTTTGAACTTTATAATTATTCAGCTAAGGTAATTATTACAACTGAACAGAGAGTTATTTATTATTTTAAATAAATCAATTTCAAATGGAAATGCAAAATGGCTAATAGGTAGGTATTTTCCATTTTGCACTTTAAATGGTATTTTTTTCACCGATTTTCATTTTAAATGTTTTTCTCAAAGCATTTTAAATGCATTTTGCAATATTTTTCCTATTGCCTCAACTCATGTTTTTTTCATATGCCCCATATTATGTACATGTAGGTATCTCATCATATACAATATTTTTTTCACAAGCCCCGTATACAATTTGGAAGGTGGATATGGGTACCGTTGCCCCGGGAACCATTTATTGGATAACCAACACCCCAGCCATAGGTCACCCCAAGTGGTTCCGCTACGTTTGGTGGCTTAGCAGCGGTGCCCGGGTTCATGGGGTGAGGTTTGTCTAGGTCGTTTGTCCACCTACGGCATGGCGGGCCGGATCGAGAGAGATTGGTTGAGGGAAACCTAACCTAGACCTCTCCAGCTGGTCTCTCTCGACCCATCGTCTTGCACCTCAGTAGGAGGGATGGATTCATACGTCTGTCACTCCTAGACACATTCATCTCAAGATTCCTACCCACTCCTCATACCATTTTCCTTCTCAGAACTTCCTCTCCTTCTTTTCCCTAAAACGACCCTCCACACAGCATCCTCAAAGATGATGTAGGCCACGAGGGAAATTATTTTCCTGAGGGCCTCCTTTGTGGAACTAATGTAAAATAAAAAAAATATCAGTCGGTCCGTATCCTCGCTATGAGAAATACATATTCAAGTCTGTCAAGTTACTCCCTGGTAGGAGCCCTGACAAAATAAGTGATACCATGTACTATATTCCACACAAATTCAAGATTTTTTGATAACTGTACATATTTATTTGCAAAAACAGCATAAAACCAATACATTGCAAAAGCGGTAAAGATACATAATAAATACATTTACAGTTAAAGTAATACATTTAGTTAAAATGTAAGTGCTATTTCACGCTTAAAATCGTTATAGGAAATGTGGAAAATATCCACATTTCAGGCGCAGATCCAGCCCCCAAAAAAGGTTGTGGTCACAGTCACCCGAAAATCAGCGAAAGTCGGAGTACGAAACTCATGAACAATCATGACTTTTGAATTTGATTGTTTCCTTTTTACTGCGCATCAGGATTTTGGCCTTATTTATTTCATTTTATTTTATTTATTCATTTATTTATTTTGTTATAAAGAATACATTAACAGTATAAAGAATCTTCGACTGCCCAACTAGGAAGGTCTCCCGTTCTAGGACAGTCAAATTAACAGGTTTCGTTTATATTGAGTATGATTATTCATATATGTAGAATTAAGTAAAGTTAACATTTACAGATTCCATTCACATAATTATACTATACGATACAGTAGGATAGTAGTAGTAGTCTAGGTTCTAGAATCAATTTATTATTGGATATGTAAGAAACATTGTTTTAGCAGTGAGTATAGAAGAAAAAACAGTAAAGGAAAAAAGTTAAAATTTAGGAAACAAAGAAAAATATAGGGCATTCGTAATACATAATTATCACATCACACACATCAATTTTTTATGGAATGGAAATAATCATTGGAGGAAGTCAGACCCAATATTGTCCAATTAAATAGTCCACAGTTTCGATTAAATTCCAAAGCAACTTCAATTAATACATTTTTAGGGACACTAGGCTGGGTAAATCTTGTCTCAGTTCTCAGGAGTCATAAGTATGACCAGCAAGTGAGCTGCACCAGGCGAAACTTGATTAGGCTACCAATACCATTACAACTACTGAACCGATTTCGATAATTTTTTTAACATCTTCAAAGGATATCAAATTAAATTAAACGCTAGGAAACATTTTACACAAAATAGCTTTATTTAGGTGCTTACTAAATTTACAAATTCAACCTTACGTTTCTTTTTCGCGAAAACGTTGATAATTTCATCGATATCCAGGTTCATATCTTTGTGTATAATTAATTAGGAGAGCTAGCCCGGATAATCTTTCCTGTGCCATTGAGGCACGCAACCAACATTTTATTCTGCGAAGTGTAGAAAACGATCTCTCTGCGGTAGCTACGCTGACCGGGAGAGTTGCCAGTATTTGTGAGAAAATTTTTATGTTAGGGCACAAATCTTGGTCACATGCTTCAATGAGATGAGCTACCGAGTCTGGTATGGCCGAATTGTGTTCACATTCTCTTTTCCATTTGGTCATCCAGAGTCGGTATTCATTTATAACAATTGATTCACTATCGTTAATGAATAGGCGGTACATCTGGACCACTTTTTTTCACTTTCACTGTCTCGATATCCCAGTCCCTGACACTAACATTTGGTTTAGGTAGAAAAACTTCCAAATAAAATAGGTCGAATACCTCCGGAGACAATCTCTCCATGGAATCTAATAGAGGTATGTAAATTGATTTCCAAAAGTACTCTTCCACCGATTTCGCCTCATAATTGAACCTGTTTGTTTGCCTTGGAACTGTACGTGGGGATTTTAATGTAACATCCAACTGTTTTGCTTGCTCTGTCGCCTCTGAAAAGAATTGCTTGAATACAGATTCAGCGTTTTGGCATATCGATCAAATACTTCCATAACAAGTCTATTAGGGTTGCCCACCGTGCCTACAACGGTGAATCCGCCCTTGCCACATTTCCTGAGAGGCAGTTAATTAACCTAGTGAGTCTTCCCAGGGGCATCACCATTCTTTCTTTTTTTTCTTTTTAAAAGGTAAGACAAACATTCCCGCATTACGAATAACCCGACAATATTTGAAAATCTCCTACTATCACCACAGTAAGCCGAAAATGTTGCTTGAGTCGTGATGGAGGACTTAGCCAGCCAAGGAATCGAACACCGAACGCCTGGGTGGGACCCAAACACGATGCCCACTCTACCATTGACCGGTCACCATTGGTAAGTTAGTTCTGCATCTGGGAAGAATCAAAAGTTTGTGTTGGCGACCTCGCGTGAAATTATCCAGGACACAGAATCCTATTTCAGCCAGAATAACTGGTACCGGTATAAAACCATTTAAAGACACCCAGCAGATATCAGTATCCATGATTTGTTTGGAGAATTGAAATAAGTCTGGACTATGGAAAGTTATTCCACAAGTTGTTCTACTTTGATGTCTTTTATTAAATGACAAAATTGTTTTAATAGAAGGCTTTTACACTTTCATTGTTTGACCTGAGAAACCATTTTGAATTCTCGATACATTTTGAAAATTGGTATTTTGCATTTGAAATACTTTTCTAAAAATCATTTCACATTTTGTATTTTCAAATAAAATTTCGACCCATTTCCATTTTGCATTTCAAATGGTTTTGGGTATCCATTTTTAGTGTCCGACCGAAACAGGACTTTCTACCGAAACCGAAATCGAAAACAAACCTTCGGTGTCTGTCTCAGTTTCGGCCGAAACAGAAACTTTTTTATACATCTTAAAAATCTTTTGTTTATCGAAATTTGGCTTATTATTACACTTAAGCAGTGAATTAATACGTGTTAAATGAAATAAAAAAACAATAATCAAAGTATGTGAAAAAAAAATAAATTATATTACTGCTATAACAATAATAATAATTTCGGCTACTGGCATTATACCTAGGTCTCTCAATCAAGATTTGTCAAAGAATTTATGTATAAAAATGCAAAAATCAGTCATTTTAAATACATGTAGGATTACAAAAGATTTTTTAAATATTTATATTGAGGGATCAGTAGGATTTATAGGTTCAATTAGGAATTCCACAGAGCCGAACCCTCTGATATGAAAATATCTGGAGTCGGTGAATTATTTTCCCATTTGGTCTCTGGTAGGTTGACATGTTGTTCTTGTATTGTTTTGTATTTATAATACTTATATAGTGCAATTGCATAGCGTGGATTGACTAGATGATCATTTGGGAAGTGTGTGAAAGGGTTTAGTTTTTCCTGTGGGGAAAATTTAACCCGGACATTTAAATCTGGTGCGTAAAAGTTATTTATTTCACCCGAACAGAGCGGTGGGTGCAATACTCTGTCTGCCATAAAAAAGTATACATTACATAAAATGGATTTACATACTATATGAAAAAGAAAAAATAAAATAATATAAAAAGGTTTAAAGAGAAATTAATATATATACACATATTTAGTACTCGTATAACTACTACGGGGGCTTCAGATGAATTTTCCATGTTTGGTGAAGCACTGGGCCACGGCCTGGACGAAAGTGTTCTCTGATCTTTGGTAGCGCTGTCTCACCCCGGCTATTCTATGGCGCATCAAAGCGGCGAACCCATGTACCCTTCCCTCTGCGAACATCTGCGAGGCACTGCATCGCCAAGGTAGGCCGAATAGCACCCTATATGCGTTATTGTATTGCACTCGAAGTGTGTTCATGACGCCTTGTGAGTATCTTGTCCATAGTTCGCCGGTGTAAAAGCTCATGCAGTAGCTCTGGAATATTTGCTTCTTCACCGGAGAACTGCACCTGTTGAATCTTCTGGCTCGCATGTTGGCTTGCACGCTTAGTACTCTTCTTTGGCGTTCTATGTCATTTTTATCATTTAGGTCATCAGTGACGACATGCCCCAAATATTTTATTTCACTGCAGATTTTGACATTGTCTCCGCCGAGGAGAATGGGTGGAACGACAGTAGGTCCAGTATTTGCTTTAAACACCAGCAATGATGACTTTTTGGCATTGTACATCAAACCATGACTTTAAATCATCCTGGGAGGATGATTGGCCTCTGAAGTCATCAGCCTGTCCTGTTTCTGGATGGTCCTTTTGGCTTATAGCCAATGATCTGCAGCCCTGCCATTCTCACGATGTGAGATTCCTTCTACAAAACGAGGAGTTTTCGACAAGCCACGCTTCAGCCACACTACGACTTATCACGGTATCACCATCAACCTATTATCTAAGCAAGCCCTTTATGCCAGACAGTTTTAGAATTTGGATGT
The DNA here is from genome assembly GCA_917880885.1 of Limnephilus marmoratus. NCBI lineage: Eukaryota > Metazoa > Arthropoda > Insecta > Trichoptera > Limnephilidae > Limnephilus > Limnephilus marmoratus. The sequence continues at coordinate 15,782,894 of OU862921.1, read as the reverse complement.
CCTTTTTTTAATTCACAATACACTGTTTTTATTTCGAATAACTTGTTTTCGTACTAGAACCTAATCCTTGTATTTGGCATGTGGAGTCCTCATTGCTCATAATAATCAATATTTCAATAATCTACATTGTTGCCACCTCATCCCAGGTAACAAATCGACAAAACAAACACAATACGTGTTAACTACTTCTTGGAACAAAAATTTGTCAATAATCAACACGTACATTATAAAGGGTAGGATCTCATTAATTGAGTATTTTAATTGTGTTTACAATCACAACATTCTTATTACACGTGTCAAATGAAATAAAAAACAATAATTGTAAAAATAATATTAACAATATGTGTGAAAAAAACAATTTTTTTTATATTACTGCTATAAAACAAACCAAAATTTACAAATATGTTAACTAATTCTTGGAAAAAAAATTGTCAATAATCAACAATTACGTTATAAATTTTGCTGACCGGCCGGCAAACTCAGCTAATGATGGCGGGTAACACACGAGCCACAAACTCACCCAAAGTCAGCCGAACGACGCGTGATAATTCACAAACGCAGAGTTTCAGTGCGGCCGAAGGTTCCGCAGATTTTCTGCCGAAACTTGTCGGTCACTATCCATTTTGCACGTCTCTGCAACTAGGTACCTCTGAAATCAGTTTTTTCGAGTTATAATACCGTTCCTTTATTTCCTCACCCATGTATGCCACAAACATAAAATATGTGTTGTGGCATATAAGGTTGAGAAAATAAGGGTGTGGTTTTGTGCGTTAGGTACCCGAAAAAGCTGATTTCGGAGTTACCTAGATTGCCCCCATGATATTATGTAGATAAGTAACTTGAAAAAGGTATACATACACTATGAAAAATGACCAGTTTGCATACAGTATCTAGCCATGTTTAGGCACTAGATCTGAAAAGCCAGATACTTAGGAAACTGTTCATAGTCCTTCCTTCTCCTTCATTGTCCATTCTTACTACTTACCAAGCCAAAAATAATCTGCATTTTAAATAATATTACTTTGGTACTTTTATCGATTTTTCTCTGTTAAAAGTACTTGTGGTCTAGTTGATTTATGGAAAGATAATAAAATGTGCAAACTGAACTCTCATGATTTATTACAAGTAAAATAAATTTCAAAAAGTAAGATAATAATAATTTATGTGAAGCTACAAGTAATTCGCCTATCCGGTAGGTTATCTGTCCCGATAAATATAAGTTCGCACAAGCAACACGGCCAACAGTCTGAGGTCTGTCTTTTTCTTGTCAATATCAAATAATTTTGCATTAAGTTTTTTAAAGTCAATTACATATTTGAAATAATAATGGATTTCGCCGGTAAAGTCATCCTCATAACCGGAGCCAGCTCGGGAATAGGTGCAGCTACTGCTGTACACTTGTCAAAGATGAGAGCCCAGCTTTCGTTGACCGGTCGCAACCTAGTCAACCTCAACAAAGTAGCGGACGAGTGTCATAAATCACACAATATCAAGGTATTTGTCGTTGCTGGTGATCTGAGCAATGAATCTGATGTCCAGAACATACTGGAGTCGACAATCACGCACTACGGAAAGCTGGATGTGCTAGTCAACAATGCCGGCTGTCTTGAATTTGGAAGCATCGAAAATACAAGCTTGGCACAATACAATAAAGTCATGAACACTAATGTACGCTCCGTATACCAGCTGACAATGCTAGCAGTCCCCCACCTCATCAAAAAACAAGGAAACATAGTTAATGTATCCAGCATCGCTGGGATTCGCTCATTCGCTAACGTTTTAGCTTATTGTGTCTCTAAATCTGCCTTGGATCAGTTCACGCATTGCATAGCTCTTGAACTGGCTCCCAAGCAGGTGAGAGTGAACTCGGTTAACCCGGGATTGATTGTGACCAACATTCATAAGTCCACGGGAATGGACGACGAGACTTATAAGAAAATTCTGGAGCGGTCCAAGGAGACTCACCCCCTGCAGAGACCGGGAGCGGCTAGTGAGGTGGCTGAAGCCATCGCCTTTCTGGCTAGCAATGCGGCCAGTAACATAACCGGAGTTACTTTACCAGTGGATGGGGGTCGCCATGCTATGTGCCCCAGATAAACTAAATATACCAGTACCTACCTAATTGGTACGTAATAATATTTATTCTTCTCAAGTCGGTTCTCGTTGCTGAGGTTCTTGACTCCTACTCCAATTTCCATGGTGGACAAGGCTCCTCCACTCCTGACGGTCCTGCGCTGCGTGGACAACCGAGGAAACCCTAGTAGCAGACGCCAGGGGTACTTGGTCACCCTAGCGCACTCCAAGCATTTAGTTGAAAGCCTATTGTGACGCCTAGTTCGTTAAAATGAACACATTTGTGCGTTTGGCTGTTTGCGTAACCCTAAGCATGTTTTCTAGCCCCATGTTTATAATAATATAATGTATCATTTTAAAAATTATTATGTACATATAAAAAATTATGTCACGATGATTATTTCATTAGAGATAAATAAATGTCTATTGTTAACATTGTTGAACATAAATACATACATATAAATAAATTAATATATTTTTTTTTATGGTTACAATCAATTGGCAGTGATTATGCAAAATTATGACTCTTGCCGTGACCCAACATAAGTATTTGATTTGCTTGATAGTGCCATGCCTTCCTGGGATGTCCCAGACTTCTTATTTCATTATTTTGTGCGTCGTATAATACATTATTCTGATGTTTGTTTCCCCGTTCATCCGCTCTAAGTGCCCATCATCTTTTTAAATTTTTAGTTCTGTTACACCAGCCTCCCGAATTTCTACCCATTTCGTACGTATCCCCCTTAAACTTTTGAAGTTTTTAAGCTGTTAAAAGATAGTATTTATACATTCCCTGCGCCGAAACGGTAACATGAAAGTCCCTCGATAGAAATAAATCGCAAACTATGCTCCGAAAATTATTATTTACACATTTGTTTCTGTTTTTTCACAAGTTATATGTATGAAAAAATTCACAATGTTTCTTTAAATGATACTAAACGGATATACTTGGTCGAAGTACTAAACACAACCCTCGCGATATTTTTGCACTTTTTCACACCAAGTATTTTAGTCGAGTGGAGAGTATGGTAGTAACTAAATGCGTCCGAAGACAGCAATTTTAGTAGAGTGGTAGAGACAGCTCTTTAGTAGATTCCATCCATTTCGTTCTATTTTTTCTGGTGAGTGGTTACCCCCACCACGCGTCCCCGCTCAATAACTAAAACAACAACTAAACAAGTCCGAACTTCTCAAAATGAGTTTAGGTTTTAGTAGAGTTCATTAGTTACCGCAGAGATGTCGTCCCGCTGGAGCGAGGATATTACTATAAATTTGTAACGCTTTATTTACTTGAGTGCTTGTGGATCGTCAAGTCCCCGCTGTATGAGAACAAAGTAAGGATTTGGCCTACGCTGGAATTGGAAAAATTAACATTCCTGGATTTGGTGATTAGGAGATAAAAGTGAAAATTAAAAACATCAGGTCAGTCGTCGCCTTAGTTCGTATTTGTCCAACAGACCATTAGAAAATTTTACAGGATGAGAAATTTTTCTTTCATTATTTCAATGAAACATTATGATAGGTGTAAGATAAAGCCATTTCCGTATTTTAAATTATTCTTAGTTAAGTGATTAACTATCATTTTTTATACCTTATTTTTAAGTTTAAAATGGAGATTGAACAAAAACTAAAATGGTCTGTTGGACAAATAAGAACTGGGGCGACGCAGTGTAGAATTTTTAATGTGTATGGTTTTACAAGTGTATTAAAATATTCATAATATTATGGAAATTTCCCTTCATTTCAACAATTACTACAAGAAACAACTATTTACGAGGCATGTTCAGAAAGTAAGTCTACTGAATTTGTATTTATTTTTTGAAAAAGCGTATTAGAAAAAAAATTACAGGATATTGTTGATACACTTGTTGACTATTTTTCCAAATAATCGCCAACCCGTTCAATGCATGGTGAGCCGTGGCACATGTTTCTTTATGCCCTCCTCGAAGAATTCTCCCGCCAGCTCCTTCCTTTGCGATCTTGAGTTGAGATTGCATTCCCTAGTCATCACCCACTATCATCTTCAGTCACAATAGAGCTAAATCCTCACCTTTTTTTCTTGTAGGTGTTATTCCTTACGTGAGTAAAAAGCGGATAACAGCATTTGGCGGGATTTTTTGCAGACATCTTTCACGCAAATGGACACTACAACTACAATGTGAGATAACATGCTACAATGTTTCCGCAATGCTCGTTCTGGTCAGGAGACCCCTTCTGTGATGCCAACCCTCAAAAAACTAAAAACCACTGCCCGTTATGGCCACAGTACACTTACTTTCTGAACATGCTAAGCACATGCACAAAATAGGTTAAGTATTAGGTTCTTAATCTGGTTAAACTAATCAATTCATGGGTATTTATCAAAAAAATCTTCGCAAATGTCAAATCCGTAGAACAAAGATTAAAATGGCGACAATTGGCGACAAAGGGATTGTTTTAATTTGTCTTTTACTGTCTATCCACAAGTAGGTAATTAGTTGTTTCTGGTAGTAATTAAGTTGAAACGTGGTGTAAATTCCAAAATCTGTGCCAAGTGTGGAGCCTGTGGATGTGTAATATTTACCTAATATTATTCTATTATGGTATGTATTCTATTATACATGTATGGTAAAGTTATGTAATTTATAATTCATAATTTCTTTTCAGATCGACCTACTCGCAGGAGATTGAAAAAATAAACTCTTCCAGCACGAGACAATCGATAATTAAATTTTTTTTTGCCTTAATGTTAATTGATTTCCTGGGAAAGGTTTTAATAGGTATTCTTTCAAGGGAAATGCATTGTCGCCTACTAGTACATGACCTTCTGGCAGTACCCCGCTTTCTAATACTTGATTCAAACTACAGTTACGAAATACGCCTCCATCAGAAACCCGCCCATTACATCCTATGTCTATATAACTGAAGCAATATTTATGATCTACAACTGCCATTAGGACAATACTGTTTGTCTATTTATAATTATAAACATCACATATTTACCCACAGAGGAGAAAAATCATTTTCATGTCCCGATTGCCACAATTCATGTTATCGCAAGGGACATCTAAAAAATCACACGTTAACAAAGTGGACAAAAACCTTTTTTATGTTCCGACTGCATCTTGCATCTATTCATGTTCTCAAAAGGGACGTCCTAGAATGGACTATTTTTCTACATTATCTCATTGTAACTCTACACCCTTCTCCCAGCGATGCTCCCATATCTCTAACCCGTCCAAATAGTACTCGGCGTTTTTCTCTGCAAAAAAATTGTTCACAAAGGTGATTGCCTCCTAATTTGACGAAAATCTCTGTCCTCCGAGTGCAGTTTTTAGATAAGGGAACAAAAAGAAGTCGTTGGGGCTATATCTGGTGAGTAAGGCGGATGGTCAAGCAAACCGTAATTCGTGGATTTTTGCCATGGCAACCGCTGAGGTGTGAGACGGCGCGTTGTCTTGGTGAAACAGGAAATGTGGCCGTTTTTCCGCAATTTCTGCCTTCAGCTTGTCAAGTAATGATGCCTAGTATGCTATTGTAATGGTTTTTCCCTTTTGAAGATAATCAATTAAGATAACTCCATGACTATCCCAAAAAACAGTCGCCATCACTTTCCCAGCCGAGAAAACAGTTTTTGCTTTTTTTGGAGCCGGTTCACCTTTGCAGTCCACTGTTTTGACTGTATTTTTGTTTCGGGCGTGTTAATGGTATATCCAAGTTTCATCTACAGTAATTAATCGGCGCCAAAACTCGGATTAATTGCACCTAAACTGCGCCAACAGAGCGTTGGAAATGTTCATTCGAACACGTTTTTGGTCTAACGTGAGCAAACGCGGCATCCAACGCGGGGACAGCTTTCTCATGGTTAAATCTTGATTTAATATGTGACAGACACATTCTTTGAACATTTTCTTAACCTCTGCTATCTCTCTCACTTTAATTCGGCAGTCGTCTAACACTATTTGGTGAAGTTTAGCAATGTTATCGTCAGTAGTTGCAGTTAGTTGGGATTGGTATATTTATGAGTTGCAGTTTTTGAACGTCCCGAACGTTCATCGTCTCCCAAGCTGTTACGGCCACGTTTAAATTCAGCTGCCCAAAATTTTACTATGATAAATGATGGTGCAGAGTCCCCATACACAGAGTCCAACTCATCTTTGATTTGCGTAGGCGTATTTCCTTTCAAAAACAAAAATTTAATAACAGCTCGATACTCAATTTTTTTTCCATTTTCTCAAAAACACACACATTGAATCACTCAAACGACTGTCAACTAAAAAGTGCGCATTCAAAATGGCCGAAATTTTGGTGAGTAACTGTCAAAAGATGCACAACTACATTCACCAGCTTTTATTGATGAGTGCTGCCAACTTCATGTTCAGGTCGGAAACTTTTCAGACCACCCTCGTATTACAACTGGGCAGAAACGTGCATTATTTCAAATAAATCAATTTCAAATGGAAATGCACATTCTAGATGTGTAGATATTTTGCACTATGGTATTTTTTTCACCCATTTTCATTTTAAATGCTTTTCTCAATGCGTTTTCCATTTTAAATGCATTTTTGCAATATTTTTCTTATTATCTCAACTCGTATTTTTTTCGTAATATGCCCCATATATGTACCTACATGTACTCATCATATTATGCACCATATACAATATTTTTTATTTTTTTCATACGCCCCGTTTACAATTTGGAAGGTGGATATGGGTACTGCTGCTCCGGGAACCATTTATTGGATCAACACCCCTGCCATAGGTCACCCCAAGTGGTTCGCTACGTTTGGTGACTTAGCAGGGGTACCCGGGTTCATTGGGTGAGGTTTGTTTAGGTCATTTGTCCACCTATGGCATGGCAGGCCGGAGAGAGAGAGATTGGTTGAGGGAAACCTAACCTAGACCTCTCCAGCTGGTCTCTCTCGACCCATCGCCTTGCACCGCAGTAGGAGGGATAGATTCATTCATCTGTCACTCATAGACACATTGACCTCCAGATTCCTACCCACTCTTCATACCCTTTTCCTTCCCAGAACTTCCTCTCCTTCTTTTCCCTAAAAAGACCCTCCAGACAGCATCCTAAAAGATGACATAGGCCACGAGGGAAATTATTTTTCTCAGGGCCTCCTATGTGGAATTAATGTAAAATAAAAAAATTATTGTAAAATGTAAAATAAAAAAAATATCAGTCTGTCCGTATCTTTGCTATGAGAAATACATATTTACGTCTGTCAAGTTACTCCCTGGTAGGAGCCCTGACAAAATAAGTGATACCATATACTATATTTCACTCAAATTCAAGACTTTTTGACAACTGTACATATTTATTTATTTATTTTCAAAAATAGCATAAAACCAATACATTGCAAAAGCGATAAGAAAAGATACATAAAAAATGTCTTTCAAGAAATTACCAATTATTCATATGTACTTCATATATATTTATTTTTTTCTTCTAAATAATCAATGTACAATTACCATTAAAATGTAAAAAAAAAAAAACAAAACAACTACAACACATAAATATTTGTACTTGTCACACTTAACCATAAACACGTAAACACCTCAGCACAGGTTCTCCTAGTGAGGTGTTCATGAAACATACAATATTACCAACCAACAGTTTCACCTTCTCAAACCTACCTTACAAACATAATGAAAAGTAAAAATGTTTTCAAAATATATTATGTAAAAATGTTAATAATATGGTAAAAACTGTAATACATAGATGTAAATAAATACATTTACAGTCAAAGATAATTATTGTTTATTTAGTTAAAATATAAGTGCTATTCTCATTGCGTATGCTCACTGAAAAGTTTCTTGCAAAAAAACAGAAACTCTTCTGTGCCTTTGTAGATCTACAAAAAGCATACGACCGAGTTGACAGGAAAAAGCTATGGAAGGTATTGTCCAAGTATGGAGTGAATAAGTATCTCATACAGGCAATTGCGTCTCTGTATGAGGGAAGCGTTGCATGTGTTAGGGTGAACGGCGATTTTACGGGGTGGTTTGACATCACAAAAGGTGTTAAACAAGGCTGCGTAATGTCGCCGTGGTTATTCAATCTATATATGGATAATTGTATGCAAGAATTGAAAGAGATGGGATTGGGTGCGAAATTGAGTAATCTAGAAGTATGTTGCCTGTTGTATGCTGATGATGCGGTGCTGATATCTAACAGTATGGAAGATCTACAGTCTCTCGTGTCAAGAATGAACGAGGTATGCATGAAGAATGAGTTAATGATGAATGTAAGTAAGTCTAAAGTCATGGTGTTTGAAAGAGAGAGTACGAAAACAGTATGCAATATAGTTGTGAATGATGAATACTTGGAGCAGGTGGATGAGTTTGTTTATTTGGGAAGTATGTTTACGAGAGATGGGAAGGCTGATAGAGATATTGAAAGAAGGGTGAATGCAGGTAACTCTATTAATGGAGGACTGAACGCCGTTGGCAGCAACAAAAAACTGTCCAAAGACGCGAAACTAGCCGTCCATAATGGAGTACTGGTACCTACCCTGATGTATGGCAGTGAGGCATGGAACTGGCAGAGGAAGGATGAAAGTAGACTGAACGCTGTAGAAATGAGATCCCTGAGGCGTATGTGTGGTAAAACCATGTATGATCGTGTGAGAAATGTGGAAATCCGCAAAGAATGCAAGGCTGATGTAAGCGTGATGAGTAAGATCAAGAAAGGAACGCTCCGATGGTTTGGGCATGTAGAGAGAATGAACGAGGAAAGGAGTGTAAGGAGAATATATGACGCAAATGTGAATGGTAGAAGAAGTCGAGGACGCCCAAGAAAGACATGGCACGACCAAGTGAATCAGATACTTGAGTCGGGCCATGTCAAGAGTCAGAATAATAGAAGAGAATGTATGAGACGTTGTATGAATGTAAACGAGGCAAGGAATGTGTGCCAAGACCGGGATGTTTGGCGGTCCGTCCTCTCTGCCTACCCCTGCGGGGAAACGGCGTGATGGTTAGTTAGTTAGTTTATAAGTGCTATTTCACTCTTAAAATCGTTATAGGAAATGTGGAAAATATCTACATTTCCTGCGAGGCAGTTCATTAGCCTAGTGAGTCTTCCCAGGGGCATCACCATTGGTAAGTTAGTTCTGCATCTGGGAAGAATCAAAAGCCTTGGTTTGGCGGCCTCGCGTGAAATTATCCAGGACAAAGAATCCTATTTCAGCCAGAATAACTGGTACCGACATAAAACCATTTAGAAGCTTATAAGCCATCAGCAATAATGCGAAATCTCTTTTGGAACTAAGACTGCAGATATCTAGCAGATATCAGTATCTATGATTTGTTTGGAAAATTGAAATAAGTCTGGACTTTGGAAAGTTATTGACCTGAGAAGCCATTTTGTATTTTCGATGCATTTTAAAAATAGGTATTTTGAAATACTTTTCTAAAAACCATTTCACATTTTGCATTTTCAAATAAAGTTTTGTTGGTTTTTGATTTTCAAATGGTTTTGGGTACCCATTTTGCACATCTATGCAACTAAGTAAATCTAAAATCAGTTTTTTCGAGTTATAATACCGTTCCTTTATTTCCTCATCCATGTATGCCACAAACATAATATATGTGTTGTGGCATATACGGGTGAGAAAATAAGGGTGTGGTTTTGTGCGTTAGGTACCCGAAAAAGTTGATTTCGGAGTTATCTAGATTGTCCCCATGGTATTATGTAAATAAGCAACATGAAAAAGGTGTACATATACTATGAAAAATGACCGATTGTAAACAGTATCTGGCCATGTTTAGGCACCAGATCTGAAAAGCCAGATACTTAGAAAACTGTTTAGGGTCCTTCCTTCTCCTTCATTGTCCTTTCTTAATACTTACCAAGCAATCCACAAAATTATCTACACTCTAAATAATATTACTTTGGTACTTTTATCGATTGTTATCTGTTAAAAGTACTTGTGGTCTAGTTGATTTATGGAAAGATAATAAAATGTGCAAACTGCGCTCTTATGATTTGTCATCATTACATTTCAAAAAGCAAGATAATAATTTTAACTATCTACAAGTGGTTCGCCTATCCAGTAGGTACCCATCCCGATAAATGTAAGTCGCACAAGCACCCTTGCCAACAGTCTGAGGTCTGTCTTTATCTTGTCGATATTAAATAATTTTGCATTAAGTTTTTTAACGTGAATTAAAAAGTTGAAATAATAATGGATTTTGCCGGTAAAGTCGTCCTCATAACCGGAGCCAGCTCAGGAATAGGTGCAGCTACAGCTTTACACTTGTCAAAGCTGGGAGCCCAGCTTTCATTGACCGGTCGCAACCTAGTCAACCTCAACAAAGTAGCCGACGAGTGTCATAAATCACAAAATATCAAGGTTTTTGTCGTTGCCGGTGAGTTGAGCAATGAATCTGACGTCCAGAATATACTGGAGTCGACAATCACGCACTACGGAAAGCTGGATGTGCTAGTCAATAATGCCGGATGTCTTGAATTTGGAAGCATCGAAAATTCAAGCTTGGCGCAATACGATAAAGTCATGAACACTAATGTGCGCTCCGTATACCAGCTTACAATGCTAGCAGTCCCTCACCTCATCAAAACGCAAGGAAACATAGTTAATGTATCCAGCGTCGCTGGGATTCGCTCATTTGCTAATGGTTTGGTATACTGCGTCTCTAAATCTGCCTTGGATCAGTTCACGCATTGCGTAGCTCTTGAATTGGCTCCCAAGCAAGTGAGAGTGAACTCGGTTAACCCAGGATTGATTGTGACCAACTTGCATAAGTCCTCGGGAATGGATGACGAGACTTATAAGAAATTCCTGGAGCGCTCCAAGGAGACTCACGCCCTGCAGAGACCAGGAGAGGCTAGTGAGGTGGCTGAAGCCATCGCCTTCCTGGCCAGCAATGCGGCCAGTAACATAACCGGAGTTACTTTACCAGTGGACGGGGGTCGCCATGCTATGTGCCCCAGATAAACTAAATATACCACTACCTACCTAATGGCTACATAATATTATTCTTCACAAGTCGGTCCTCATTGCCGAGGATCTTGACCCCTACTCCAATTTCCATGGTTATGTTCCAGACAAGGCCCCTCCACTCCTCACGGTCTGCGCTGCGTGGACAGCCGAGGACACCCTAGTACCAGGCGCCAGTGATACTTGGTCACTCTAGCGCACTCCTAGCGTTTAGTTGAAAGCTTCTTGTGTTGCCTAGTTCTTCTAAAATGAACACATTTGTGCATTTGGAATTATTACGTAGTGATTATTTCATTAGAGATAATGTAAACATTGTTGAACATAAATATATACACATAAATAAATAAATATATATTTTTTATGGTTACAATTGGCAGTGAATATGCAAAAATTATGACACTTGCCGTGACCCAACACAAGTATATGATTCACTTGATAGTGCCATGCCTTCCTGGGATATCCCATACTTCTTATTTCATTAATTTGTGTGTCATAAAATACATTATACTAATGTTTGTTTCCCTGCTGCTGTTTTCATCTGCTCTAAGTGCACATCACCTTTTTAAATTTTTAGTTCTGTTATATCAATGCCTCCCGAATTTCTTACATATTTCCCTTAAACATTTGAAGTTTTTATGCTCATAAAATATATGTTATTTTTTAAGAAAGTATCTAAACATTCCCCGCGCCGAAACGGTAATTATATGAATAAAATTCCCTTAATAGAAATAAATCGCAAAGTATGCTATGAAAATTATTATTTACACATTTGTTTCTGTTATTTTACAAGTTATATGTATGAAAAAATTCTCAATGTTTCTTTAAATGACACTAAACACAACAATTTTTGCTGTTTTTTTAATACGCAGTGATTTATTGAATATTTACACAATATGTAGTCGCAAGAATTGTTCAGACAAGCCAAGATTTTAGTCGAGTGGAGAGTATAGTAGTAACTAAACGCCTTCGAACACCGTAATTTTAGTTGAGTGGTAGAGTCAGCTCTTTAGTAGATTCAATCCATTTCGTTTTATTTTTTCGCCACGCTTCCCCGCCCACTAAAACAACAACTAAACAAGTCCGAACCCCTCAAAATGAGTAGAGTAGAGTTTAGTATAGCTCATTAGTTACCGCAGAGATGTCGTCCCACTGGAGGGAGGATACTACTATAAAATTTGTAACGCTGTATTTACAACGTGATTGCTTGTGCATCGTCAAGTCCTCGCTGTACGAGAACAAACAAAGTAAGGATTCTGCGTACGCTGAATTGGAAAAGGGTATGAACATTCCTGGATTTGGTGATAAGGAGACAAAAGTGAAAATTAAAAACATCAGGTCCGTGTAGAATTTTTAATGTGATGGTTTTACAAGTACAGTAGAATCCGGATGTAATGACCCACAAGGGACCGGCGATTAGTCGTACTAACCGGACAACGCACAAAACGGCCGGATAATTTAAGCTAGTTTTTATTATGAAACATATTAATGTTATTGTAATTATTGTTGTGAAATATGTACGGATAGATAAATTTCTTTTTAGATAAATAAATAAAATACAAATTATAACTTTAATGGTACTTAAACATTCCACGTAACAAACTTACATAATGTACTGTAATCCAAAAAGATGCAATGTACCTACATTCTATGCAAGTAAATATGTACAAAATTACTAACATAAGTTAATAATTTGAAAGTTTGTAATTTGAGTTTGTTTTTGGCCAATTTTTGTTCGTTGTAACCAGGCGCGGGGAGTAGCCGGGCATGGGGAGAAGGCGAGGCACGGGGAGAACGCGAGGCGCGGGGCGACGAGATATTGGTGCGTAGGTTTTGTAAACAAAACACTGCGCGTTGTTCTAACCAGACGAATTATCATTAAATAGGTCGCTTTAAGCAGCTGGTCGCTTAAAATAGAGACGTACTAAACGGATATGTTTTCCTACTAAAAGCTATGAAATCTAACTACATTGTCGTCGCTAAAAACGGTAGGTTGTTGTATGTGAAGTTGTTATAACCGAATTCTACTATACATATTATGATATACAGTAGAATTCGGTTATAACAACTATCAGGTACCAAATTGGAAGTCAGCCGCTGAGGACAGGAGGCGACTGTTGGAGGCGACTGTTGCAGGAGGCCAAAGCTCGATATGGGTTGTAGCGCCATCGAAGAAAGAAGAAATCATAATATGTATTCATAAATTATTCAACTAACCACCGCAATTTTATGGAAATTACACAATTTTATTTTTTCCACAATTACTACAAGAAACAACTATTTACATGCACAAAAAGGTTATTAGGTTCTTAATTTGGTTAAACTAAGTAATTCAAGCATATTTATCAATATTTTGCAAATGTCAAATCCGTACAACGAAGATTAAAATGGCGACAAAGGGATCGTTTTACACGGGAATTTTGAACTTTGAATAATGGAATTTTAATGTGTCTTTTACTATCTATCCAAAAGTAGGTACTTAATTAGTTATTTCTCGTAATAATTTAGTTGAAACGTGGTGTAAATTCCAAAATCTGTGCCAAGTGTGGAGGCTGTGGATGTGTAATATTTACCTAATATTATTCTTTTATGGTATGTATTCTATTATACATGTATGGTTAGTTTTGTAATTTATAGTTATTAATCATTTATAATTTCTTTTTAGATCCACCTACTCACAGGAGATTAAAAAAATAAAGATTTCACGCCGGGACTGACGCAGTATACTTTCCCTCAATAAAGTGGTTTAATTGCACAAAAATTGAATGCAATTTGGCAAGTACATTTCAATTCTATTCAATAGTTTGTATATGTATTGTATAATATCGTCGGCCTAACCATCTATTTTTAATGAATCATTCTTGCCTGTCAAGGCACCGATCCATCGCCCACAAAGTAATCTGCATATCTCTCTCGTAGATCTGTAGACCTTGGGGATGAACCATCGGATAGACAACTTGGTAGTGGCTGCAATCCTTGAGACTCTGGCTCGACCCTCCAATTACCAGGGATAACGATTCCTGCATCAACATTTTCTCTGTCTGCTGTATATTCTAACTGCTTGTTCTGTAATTTTGTTTGTCTGAGCCAATTATGTAAAGCACAACACGCCTTTACAATGCTGACAACCTTCTCAGGACTGTAGGGCATCGGCTTCTCAAACACTCTGAATCTGGCAGCTAGTATACCGAAAGCGTTTTCAACTACTCTTCTAGCCCGATACAATCGATAATTAAATTTTTTTTGCTTTAATGTTAATTGATTTCCTGGGAAAGGTTTTAATAGGTATTCTTTCAAGGGAAATGTATTGTCGCCTACTAGTACATGACCTTCTGGCAGTACCCCGCTTTCTAATGCTTGATACAAACTAGAGTTACGAAATATGAATCCATCAGAAACCCGCCCATTACATCCTATGTCTATGTAACTGAAGCAATATTTATGATCTACAACTGCCATTAGGACAATACTGTTTGTCTCTTTATAATTATGGCAAAAACTTCCTGATTCCGGAGGTGCTTTAATGACGACATGTTTGCCGTCAATTGCTCCACAGCATCCAGGAAATTTCCAATCTTGTCGAAATCCATTCTCGATGATTTTCCAATCTGTAGTGGCGGGAACCTGAAAAAAGATTTTAAATAATGCATACTTTCGATAAAAACAACATTTTATTTTATTTTTAGGAAGATATGCCCTGTACGAGTACAGAACTGAGAAAAGCAGGCCTGAGGTAGATGCTTTTCGTGAACCTGTGTCGAAACCTCGAAAAGTGAGGTCATAATCAAAGCCACCAATGAGTGCAGACCTAGCGTAATTTCCGTTTCATATCTCAACCAATAGGAATCTTTAAAAGTAACATTATTGCCAAAGCCGCTGATGAGCGAGGTGATGCGTCGCAGGTGCAGTCATCGTCATTTCCGTTTCATCCGAAATCCATATCACAGCGGTGCTATAGAAGTTTCACTTTAAAAAAGAGGCTTTTCCAACTTTCCAAAATGGTTAGTCAACTAAAGGATATAACCGAGGCTGCCAACTCTACGGCAGAAGATGAGTTTGAGGTATTTGTACTTCAACTGAAATCTGTGCCTTTATTGTTGGCAATAGAAACCCAGGAATATATCCAACTCTACCTGAATAGAGTTAGGAGACGACACCTCCAATCAGAGCAGAACTCAATCAAAAGGACAGTCACATATGAATCAGAAGACTCTTCAGGAAGTAATGTATATACAGGCTATCCAAAAAGGGTACATGGTGTTTGATGGTTGAATAAAATAAAAAATATATATAATCAAATAGATTGTTTACGTCCCGTCTATAACCCAAACAAAAAGTATTAAATATCTTTGGATTGAAATTGATGAAAAACTACAGTGGAATTCACACATTGATCTTACCTCAAAAAAGCTAACAAAACTCATCTACTTCTTCAAAAAATTAAGAACCATCTTGTCAATGAGGGATTTAAAGAGAGTATATTATGCTTTATGCCACTCTCAATTGGAATATGGAGTAATAGGATGGGGCTCAGCAGCATCTAATAACAACGATAACTCAGAATTGCATCATAAAGACCATACTAAAGGTCCCCATAAGGACGTCAACAACAGAAATTTTTAAACAGTTTGATGTTTCAAGCATACAGAAAGTCTATGCCAAAAACATTCTAGTACATCATCACAAAAATGATTCAGAGGCAGACACCTCACATGCTCATAAAACCAGAGCCAAACAAACAGACATACTTAATATACCAAAGTGTAACTCTTCATTTGGACAAAGAAGTTCTGAATTTTTAGCAGTAAAGTTATATAACAAACTCCCACTTAGTATCAAACAAATGAAAACAAAAAATAGCTACATTAAGGACATTAAATGTTGGCTGAAGGAACTATCGGAAAATGAACTTACTAGAATACTTAAAACATCGTCATAGAAGGTACGATTTTAGATTTTCACGGCCAAAAATTATTTTGTTATTAGTTTTAGGGGTATTATGCCGTGTTGCCAGGCTATTGAAAAAAGAAAGCATCAAGACTGTCTTCAGAACCACGACAAAAATACGAGACTTTTTGAGGCCTGCAAAGACCAAGTTTCCTCTGGAAACAGATGGAGTATATAAACTCAGCTGTTCCGGATGTGATAAGGTCTATGTGGGCCAGACAGAGCGGACGATCTCCAAAAGGATATCTTAACACAATCGCCGAGCATTTAATTGAAACCGGCCATTACTTTGGATTTGTTCCTGAAGTCCTAGGAAGACCGAAAACTCATAAAGCACGCCTGATTACGGAGGCAATTGAAATTCACAAAAATCCTATAAATATTAATAGAGACGACGGAGCTAAACTCAATAGTTCTTGGTATCCGGTAATTAACGGTTACATCAAGGCTAAACGCAAAAAAACATGTTGAAGTATATTGTAGCGCCAGCTCGTAGAGGAGTGGAGTTGGCAACACGGTATCGCTCCTAAGTAGATAAGTACTAACATCACCTCTAACTATTACACATCTGCCCTGATGATGGACACTGCAACGCTGTCCGAAACGTTGGCTAAAGAAGGAGGTAGCGCAACACGGCATAATACCCCAAAAACTAATAACAAAATCGTCATAGAAGTTTCTGGAAAACCTTATCCAAACAATGAAGTTAAACCATAGAAGTCGCTGAAAATTTATCCAAAGCCTAGTCCCCCTCAGCACAGGATCTCGTAGTGAGGAGGACTACGAATATATTGTCTATTTTATATAACACCTTACATGTTTCATATAAAAATGTAAAAAATAATAAATGTATGGTTAAAAAAAAAAATAAAAATAATAATTTACAGACACTGAATGGTAAATTATTTTGAAAAAATAATGGTGTCTAGATAAGGGAACGTACCCATACAACGTGACCAACTTTTTGCCATTTTTAACCCACCCCCCCCCCTCCCCCCCGGTGACCAAAAACCCTAAGCCCGCCGCCGCTCATTTGTACCAAGCGTGACATTTTGAAGACCCCCCCCCCCCCTAAACGTGTCACGTAGTATGGGTACGTACCCTAACGACCCTCATGCTACTGGCACTCCTCTAGAGCGAAGATTAGTAAAAATGCGCAAATTATTTTGAAAAAAATAATGGTGTGAGTGCTCGCCGGAGTCGATCTCCGTAGAAATACGGGCCGATGATGCCTTTAGCAGACATTGCAGCCCAGACTATGACCTTTGGGCTTTGGAGTGGTCACTGATGTTTCTCTTTTGGATTCTCTTCAGCCCAGTAGTGACAATTCTGCTTATTAACGTATCCGTTTAAATGAAAATTGGCTTCGTCGCTAAACAGAATGTTTTCAAAGTTAGAGAATCTCTCTATCATTTCATTGGCAAATCTTAGTCGATTAGCGTAATCGGTGTCCTTCAGTTCTTGAACCACCCGGATTTTATAGGCTTTAAAATGCGAGTCCTTTTTCAAAATTAACTGCAAAGACGATTTTTTGATATTGAGCGCTCGTACAAATGGATAAAGATGGATTTTTGCCAACCGAAGCACCTACTTCTTCGATCGTTTTTTCACCCCTAATAGACCGCAGGTGACACGTGTTTTGAATTCGCACAGTTGATCCGGTATTTTCGAACATCCAAATCCATTTTCTAATGCTTTCGTCACTTGGTGCATTGCGAGAATGATATTCCGCATGATAAAAACGCTCAGCGCTGACTATATAATCACCGTTTCGGTAATAGGCTCGCACGCAAAAAGCACCGTGCGTCCCCGGGTACGACCTCATTGCTACTTAATTTACCCCTAGCAGTCCACAATGGCGTGCTGGTACCTACCCTCATGTATGGCAGTGAGGCATGGAACTGGCAGAGGAAGGATGAAAGTAAACTGAATGCTGTTGAAATGAGTTCCCTGAGGCATATTTATGGTAAAACCATGAATGAACATGTGAGAAATTTGGAGGTCCGCAAAGAATGCATGGCTGATGTAAACGTAATAAGTAATAAGTAAGATTAAGAAAGGGACACTCAGATGGTTTGGGCATGTAGAGCAAATGAACGATGAAAGGAGTGTAAGAAGAATATACAACGCAAATGTGAATGGTAGATGGAGTCGGGGAAGCCCGAGGAAGACATGGCACGATCAAGTGAATCAGGTGTGTACTTGAGTCGGGCCATATCAAGAGTCAAAATAAAAGAAGAGTATGTTTCAGACGATGTGAATGAGGCAAATAGTGAATGCCAAGACCGAGTTATTTGACGGTCCGTCCTCTCTGCCTATTAAAACCTATTGTGTACTTATAATCGTCACAATTTTTTTTCAATAAATTATTTATCAATGTAAAAGTTTAAGGGAAATTTTCGATCGCGCTGGCCACGCTTATTACGAATAATTTTTAGAAAAAAACCTTTAGATTCGCCTTAATTACTGTAAAAGGAAACTTTTTGCATTTGGGGCGGCAGGAAATGATGCATTTTAAATTTCAATTGCGTAAAGTGAAATATTACTTCGCGTACCGAATAAGGAACTTCAGTGAAAAATATTATGGCTTTAAAAAAATATGTTCATATGGCCCAATAAACGCTGATTCTGAATATATAAGTTTTATGTAATAATATTAAACGCAGATTTTTTAAAAAATTATTAAAAAGTCCATTTTTTATCGGGTCGTAAAAATACGCCGTCAAGTTGGCATTATTGAAATTTTAATGGTGATGTCACTGTTCGACATGTCGTGACATGACCGTAAAGTTATTGTATGGGAATGTATGATATGACACAAGCCATCGTATTAATTTATTAGTTTATTTACATACTTTTTTTATTTTTTTTATTATTGAGTTAGTTTATACTACATGAATATAAACTAATAAGCACAATGTAACATTTCATTTGACAAATTTAAATATTTTTACAGTAAGCATAACATTTCTTTTTAAATGCATTCATTCTTTCTTCATTCTTCATACTTTCAGGCATTTCATCATACATCTTTAGTCCTCTGTACATTAGGCAGTTCTGTGATTTTGATTTCTTCATTTGTGGCAATCGAACTCTGTTTATATTTCTTGTTTCGTAATTATGAATGTCTCTATTAAAAACAATTTCATCCTTAAAGTATTTTGGCATTTGGTTTTTCATAATTTTATGCACAAAAATTAACACGTTATATAGTAGTCTCTTTTTTATTGGAATCCAATTTAGCTCCTCTCTCATTTGATTAATCCTTGCGTATTTGCCTTGTCCCAGTATACATCTCATAGCTTTGTTTTGTATGACTTCTAGTTTGTTCAAACTTCCTTCATTGACCAAATATAACATTGTAGAGCAGTAGTCCAAATGTGGAGCAACGATAGTTTTATAAATGAGCTCCGTAGTGTTTCTATTTAATTTACATCTTAGTCTTCTAAGAAAATTTACCTTTTTTGATACCTTTTTTAGCACATATTCATAGTTTGCTGTGAAAGTCAGTTTTGAGTCAAGTATTACACCCAGGTAGTTGATTTCATTTACTTTTCCAATTTTTTCACCATTGATTGTCAAAATTAACCCTGTGTTACATGTTTTATTGCCTATTTCCATATATTTTGTTTTGTTTGCTGTTAGTTGTTGTGTTTATTTATTAGGCCTAAATAATGTTTCAAAAATAAAGGTATCTCTTATTAGCTTATCTCTATTCTCTATTATTGAAAATATTCAAAAACTACTGCACAATAAAAATAGTAATGCTTCTTCTAGGGAGAATACTTCGAACAACGGAATTCAAAATGGCTGTAGTTGATCAGCTGATTGCCCGATCCTATACTAATTTTTCAGGAGTGATGACGTCACACGATTCACCATACATACGGTGGTTTTCGGGGGTCTTGAAATATTAAAACTTTGACAATTATTTTAACTATTAAAACTAACTCTAAAAATACAAATAAAAATGTAGTTATTTAAGTTAGAAGGTCATTATTCATAAAAAAAATTTTTTTTACTGGAGTTCTCTATTTGCACCGCCATATTACATTGTACACACACATATAGGTACACATACACAGTACACACCACCGTACATTGTACCTTTCATTTTAGTTCTGTTCATTCTGTTGGTATTCTTGATACTATATGGAAGAAATTCGTATGAGCTCGTAGCCGACATCATATAGAAACATGAGATGTCGTAATATGGTCGTAATTATAAAGACAAACATTAACAGCCTTACTAATAACAAAACGCCTTAACGAGCGGTAAACTGCATATTTGTTGCTCGCGCGGTGATATGCGTTTTTACATCTTCAATAACACCATCACGTATTTTAAGATTTTTATGTTGGTCCCCTTGAATCTCACATAGATCTGCGCAGGCGCCGCGGCCATCTTGTTTTATAAACTTCGCGGTAAAACAATGTTTGACATCTTTACTAATAACACCATAGATGTATATAATATAACTGGATGGATGAGTCGCGTAAATTGGCCGGTCTTCCGGTTTTGACGGCCGCCATATGCAAAATGGGCAAGAGATACGAGAACTCAGGGAACTTCTTAGAGGGAACTCGCAAATTCCAAGTTTTTTGTTACTAAAAAATGTTATTAAACATTTTTTCTTTCTGTTTTTTTGTGTTGCATAACGAATTGTAATAAAGTAATACTGCGACTTTGTATATTAATAATAATTATCGTACATTATGCTCATAAGCATTATAATAATTAGTTAAGTATTTTAATGTTAAATTAAGTTACACTTTTAAGTAATTAATATGTATTACGCACCAAAATATCTAATATTTAATATTATTGTAAGCAAATAATTAATAAAAATGAGAGATTTCTTACAATAAAACTGATCAGTTTTGTAAGATTTAAATAAAATAAAATATTGTAAAATTAAAAATTCAATAATAAATAAAAAAATCCATTCGAAGTAAACTTCAATAATGAAACTTCTTTCAGGGCATCACAAGTCTACAGTTGTACTTTGTTTTATAACTACATATTGTGATAATCTTACCATTGTCTTAGATCAGTAAGGGGGCATCCATTAATTACGTGAGCAGTTTTTCTTCCAATCTAGACCCCCCCCCCCTCCCCCTCGGTGAGATAAATTTGGACCACTTCTTATATTCTTTTCAAGTAACGTGAGATTTTGCTGCCCCCCCCCCCCCCCCCTCGTTTGTGCTCAGGTAATTAATGAATGCCCCCTAACACTGGAGAAGGTAGGGTAGGTAACAAAATATGTTGAGAAATAGAAACAAAACTACAAGATTTAATAGGTGTATCATTTTTATTTCTTAAAAAATTACAATATTTAGTATGGGAACATCATGTGCCATTAACTTATAAGCAGTAGATGTATCGACAAACAAAAGTAAAAAATAACAGTCGTACAACATTTATACAACAAAATTTGCACAACTTAATTTATACAACAACAAATACAACAAACATACAGCAAAAAATTACAAACAAAAAATTTATACAACTTATACACATACAAAAAATGTATACAACTTATATATCTACAGTCAAAAATTTTAAACAACTTATATACAGAGAAAGAATTTATACAATTTACATACAGACAAAAATTTTATACAACTTATGCACAGACAATTTTTTTATACATTATTAAATAAAATAAGTTTATGTAATTTTTGTCTAACGCTTGCCTTATTATTATTTACATTTTCTAGAGAAAATCTTCTTGCATATGTCTTTAACCTTAATAGCGCAAATTTCTCTGAAATTTTTCTAATTATCTGCGTTTCATGGAGGTCTTCACCCCCGTGAAATTCAGCTTCGAGATCGTGCGACAATTGTGGGAACATGTACCTCTTATCCGAAAAGTGACCCACCACACAATGTGAGATTTTTATTACTTAAAACTAATTAAATATTACTTAAAACTGCTTCAAACTAGACGGCTGCTGGTATAGAAATGGCTTACTGGGCACTTTTTATGCACCATTCCAAGATGGCGGACGTCGATTTCCGGTGGACCGCTCAAAATTCGCTGAGGCTAAAGGGCGCCTTCCATTGCGAGCGGAAAAGAGTAGAGCGGAGCGGAGTGGGAGCTGAGCGAAATAGTTTTGACCTTCCATCAAAAAAGAGTCACTTAGAAGATAGGCGTTTGCCTTCCACTGCCCGTGCGAGAAATGAGTGGGGCGAGCGGAGCGAGGTCAATGAAAAATGAGAAATAGTTTTGCGCTTCCATTGAAAACGAGTCAGTATCGCTTTGTTTCGAAGTGAACGGAGTGATTTTTGTGATGTCAAGTACTGATCCTAGTGAATATGATTCTGACAGCATGTATGCAATGAAAAAAAATGTTAAGTATGAATTAAATGTACATTTATAAAAATAATCTTATCTCAAAAATGTAAAAACTTTAAAAAAATAATTTACTTTCTTATTTCCGCCAATATCATAAACCAATAATGGTTTTCTAAGCCGAATCCTTTATCTTGACAATCTTTGCTAGTCGTATCCTATAAACGAAATTGGCAAACGGCTTCAATAAACACCTCCACCTCGACAAAAACGCAGCGAGGCAATTGAATTGGCTACAGTTCTTGAGCGGAGTCCGCTAGAAACTAGTCGGCGATGGTGTGCGCGAGCGGTCTCTTTCGGACCTATTTTAACAAGTTCGATCCGCTCCGCTCTCCTCGTTCCTGATGGAAGCACTTGTACGCAGTTAACGTGTGCGAGTCGAGCGGAGATCGTACGGAGTCCGCTCCGCTCGCATTAGCGGAGCGGACTCGTTCGAAACTATTTAACTCGTTTAGTCCGCTTCGCTGGCCTCGTTCTTGATGGAAGCACTTGTATGCAGTTAATGTTTGCTAGTCGAGCGGATTCCGTAATGAGTCCGCTCCGCTCGCAGTGGAAGGCGCGCTTAAGAGAGTCATCCATCCAGTTATATTATATACATCTATGAATAACACCATCACATATTTTATGCTTTTTATGTTGGTCCCCTTGAATCTCACACAGATCTGCGCAGGCGCCGCGGCCATCTTGTTTTATAAACTTCACGGTAAAACCATGTTTGACAACGTGGGTGGTGGGTGGTTTGTATATTTATGTTGATAATGTTCAGTTGTACTTGCAGTTAATTTTTATGTTTTTGAAGATAATTTTCGTTTAAATGATCAATTCACTGTGATAATAGTGTAATTCAACATAATACCCATTTCTGGCGTTACTTTTTTTTTCAGTTTTAGACCTTTAAAAATTGTTTTGTTGATGATTTAGTTTCGTTAACGATAGGTTTTAGGTTATTTCTGAAATTTCATTTTTTTAACGACTATTCTGCATGAATTTAATAAAACTTCCATAAAAGTAATATTATTTAATAATGTAAAATCCTCATGCATGTGTAAATAAAAACAAATTCGAGAAATCGACGTATTAATTGCGTAAAAATGAATCCAAGATGTCAGATTGTTTCAGTTATTTTTTCGGAATTATTATATTTTTTGTATCCTTTTTAATTGAATGAACGAGTTAAAAAGTGAAGTGACAGTTTTCTTCCAAATTCATAAAGTAAGAGGTGCGTATTTTTTAAATTTTGAATTTTCCAAAATTTTTCGACCATTTAATAGAATATGTTTACAGTCAGCTGTTTTTTTTCAAATTTTTACATGTTGAAACTTAAAATACTGCAATTTTCAAACACGATCGTATATTTCAGATACAAAAATCTAAAAGGCAATTCTATCTAGTTTCTATAAAGATATATGCTTTTATGACATCTTCAAAAATAAGAAATATACAAGACATTTAAAATACGTTGGAAAAATTCCAAATTTCGTTCGGACATCAATCGTTAAAACAGAAATAAACTAGGTACCCCCTCTCAGGCCGTAGGTATAAACAATGTGTATTTCTTTCAATGAACAATTTTTTAATTAGTAGGGGGAGGGGGGGCACTTTGATACACAAAAATTCAATCTCTTTTCTGAGGACCATAAAGCATTATATTTAAATATTTGTTTTGATGTGTGCATTGGCTGATATGTCAGCTTATATTTTGGCTACGCAAAAACCGCAAAAACTGGCGACGTATAGAGATAAACTGATTTTAAGAAAAAATCATATTTGTATCATTCTGCCCCACCAGTGGGGCACTTTGATACATGGGGTGGGGCAGTTTGATAGGTATTTTAGATCCATATGAAATGCAAATTTAAACTGACTAAAAACCCAATATAAACTGTATTATTACTTAAAATTAAGAAATAAAACAATTTTATTGATTGAGATCGCAAAATACTTTTTATTAAGAGTGCACATTATCCATATACAGTCTCTTAAGTTACTTAAGGAATATAATCACAAAAAAACAAATAAAATTTAAAAAAAACAAATAAAAAATTAAACAAACATCAAAAATTTAACAAAAATAATCATAAAAACTCTCATATAAATTACAAAACAATCTACTGGATATTATATCGAGTTAAACCTACCGAAAATGAATAAAGCGACGATGTTCGAGATGTGCCTTTGGAGAAAGTTGGTTTTGGTAATTGCAAAACTACATCTCTAACATCCACACTTGCTTTGTCTTCCACAATTGGAAATATAAACTTAGAAGACCCTGCTTTTTTTCTGAGATATAATACTTCATATTCTGTCAAATTATACTTAAATACAACTTTGGCAACGTAGTGAATCACAGTTTTCTTCTTCTCAAACTTAATTAGCAGGAAATCTCCAATATGTATGTGTTCAGGATTAACTGGTTCTTCATTAATTACCTCTTCTTCCGATTCCGACGGCATTTCAATGTCTTCACTATCACTCGTCATCACGACTTCATCTTGACTAGAATCGGAATCTATTTCTGCAGGCAAAGAAGTCACTCTCTTTTTCTTTTTTGGCTCAGTTAATCCCAACAGATTTTTCGCTGTTTTCAATTCTTTTGCATGCTGTTTTGCTTTTTGTAATTCTCTTTTCCTGTTCTTTTCTTCTTTTAAGCTTTCTAATCTATTTTTTTCTGGTGTTTCAGTGTATATTCTTGATCGTCCCTTTTCTCTTCCTTTTCTTTTTAAGACACTGTCAGTAATCGCCTTTTTTGGATAAGGTCTAACTACTTCAGGAGTAAGAATAGCCTTTGATGAAGAAACATGTAGAGGATCGTCAGCATCAGACACTGAAACTGGGTCGGCATCCAAAGTAGGAGTTTTATTTTGTTCTCTATCAACAACCTCATTATTTTGACTTGTTTCTAAGTCTACAAAATGTAAATCTTGTGTGTTGTGAGTGTTCTCATCTGTCAAATCGTGATAACCTGTGCTGAAAATGTCTATCGGTGCAAAGTCGTCGTCGCCAAATACCAGTTTATTAATTGGCCATATTCCAGGTTTGGAAAAACCACCTACGATATTCTTTGGTGTAAATGATTCCAAATATGCTAATTTTGACAGTTCAGCAATGTTGTATATGGTCAAAGTTTTTCCAACATTTTGAATGTGCCAGTCGTTGAAAGCTATCTTCAATTTGCCTTTGAAGGGTCCGAACACACTGACATCAAGCGGTTGCAATTTGTGTGACGTGTGTGGGGGAAGACTCAAATAAACAATACCGTTGTCACGACAGTAGTTAACAGCTTCTATTGAAATGTGAGATTCGTGGTTGTCACAAATGATTAGAATTGGGTTATCCTTATTGCTCGAAGTAAGGCGTTGAATGTGTTTCAAAACTCTTATAAACAATTCTGATGTCA
The DNA here is from genome assembly GCA_917880885.1 of Limnephilus marmoratus. Classification (NCBI taxonomy): domain Eukaryota; kingdom Metazoa; phylum Arthropoda; class Insecta; order Trichoptera; family Limnephilidae; genus Limnephilus; species Limnephilus marmoratus. The sequence goes on along the minus strand of OU862921.1, from coordinate 15,757,176 downwards.
TCCAGCCGCTTCTGTTTGCCAACCCTAGACTTCCATCAGGAGCACCATTTAGGAAGTGATCTTTATAGTGAACTCTTGGAAAGACATAAACTGGAGGAAGAGAAGAACCAGTTGCAGTAATAATACCACAGAAAGTAACTAACTCTCCGCGTTCTGCAGAAACTATTTGTCCCACTTGTCTTTGTTTTCTTCCAGCAATAATTTTAGGAGTGGAAAGGACTGTGCTTATGCCTGTTTCGTCTAAGTTTATTATTCGATCGGGTGTAAAATTGTATTGTCTCATTATGCGTTCGTAATTATCATGAAATTGAGCTACAGCAGCTTTATTGAAAGCAAAGCTTCTTGCTGCGCTTGTGTTTTCTGGTTTTCGTAGACTCAATTCTGGGTTTCTCTTCCTGAAGCCAGCTGCCCAATCTTTTCCAGCGCATTTGTTTTCTTTCCAGGATTTTGGATAATTACACCCTGAGGATTCTGCGTACTCGTATGCCAAAGTCAAAAGCTGTTTCAATGTAAGGCCGTAGTGCATTTTACTGCAATTCAATAAATATTGAGTCAATGCCTTTTCTTGTTCGGTTGAAAAAACTTGTGCAACGGTATACTTGGAACCATAGATGTTTGATGAAGTAGCTGTACCAGTGTGTGATGATAAAGCTGCAGTAGTAGTGTGTGCTGAAGATGATGCTATTTGTGCCATCTCCATAGATCGTGCTATTTGTGGTGAAGATGGACCTGCTTGTGATAAAGAAGATTCTGCTTGTAATGAAGAGGATGCTTCATTTGTAGATAATGTTCTGGTAGCTTCAAATGATTTTCTGGCTTTTTCTATGCGATGTTGTAGGGTTGCAGTTTTGATGCCATATTTGTCGGCTGCTTTGCGTATAGATAAAGTCTTTGACAATACTTCACGTATTGCATCTTCAATGTTTTCTTCATTGATATTTTTTCTATCAGTTTTGGGTTTGTACGTGCGCACCATTTTCTGAAAAAAGAAAAAAAAACAATAAAATAAACTATTATTTTTGACGGGGCACTTTAATACAATAAAGGGGCACTTTAATACAATACAGGGGCAGATTGATACGTATCATTGTACCCCGCACATTACCGTATCAAAGTGCCCCAAAGGACTTTTTCCACAAACAATTAATTTTATCAAATATATAATAATCTTGCAATCAAAAACATTTTAAAATACAATAATAACTATATTTACTTACCTTTAGTAACAAATAATAACAATAACAACTAAGAGTATCCTCCTGAGACACAATTACATTTCACGTATTTTTTTTGTAGGCAGCGGCGCACGCCACTTCCAACACGTTAGTGACCGTTGAGGCCCAACGGCAAACTGGCGGCGAGCGGTGTAACAACTGTCATTCTTGTGAATGTCCTTGAGCATTCTAGTGATGTGCCGGACTGTGCAGCGTTTATCGGTTTTGAGATATAGATACTGTACCAATGTGCCCCGTGAATCAAAGTGCCCCCCCTCCCCCTAATGTTTTCACATCCGCGGCCGTTTGTCAATTGAATAAAATTTTCACGGGGATTTTTAGTAAGGCTGTAAGTAATTAATAATATTTATATACAGAATAGGTTTTAAGCAAAATTATTTTTACTTTAAAAAAAATATTTACATTGAAAAAAAATTTTAACTAAAGAAAAACGCGCTTTTTTTAAAGTAAAAATAAAAATAATTTTGCTTAAAACCTATTCTGTATTTACATATTATTAATTATGTTTGTCTTTATAATTACGACCATATTACGACATCTCATATTTTCGTATGAAGTCGGCTACGAACTACCCTGTTATATTACCAGGAATACCAACAGTACAAAATGACAGATTATCACATAAATAAACCAGTCATGATTATCATAAATCAAATGGCGGTGCAAATTCCGTACGCGAAGTACGATTTCACTTGACGCAATTGAAATTTTAAATGCATTGTTTTCCATCGCCCCGAATGCAAAAAGTTTCCTTTTATAGTAGGCAAATGTAAAGGTTTTTTATAAAAAATATTCGTAATAAGTAATAAGCGTGGACAATGCGATCGAAAATTTACCAAGTAAAGTGTGTTTATAAATAAAATAAAAATATTAAATATTTCTCAAATTATCTTTTATTTATTAAATCTTACCTTGATAAATTCCTTTAATGATTCATAGATAGCTTCACAAACTTCTACAATGAATTCCGAAATAGTTGATTTTCCAAGTCGAAAGAGATGTGTGAGTGTCCTTAAACTACATCCAGTAGCAAAAAAGTAGAGAACTGCCTGTAATTTGGTTTTTGCGGGAATTGCGCTTCTTAAATGGGTATCCTTACGTTGAATTTTTGACTGCATTTTCATTAACAGAAAATTAAAACAACTTTCTGTCATTCTCAAAGACGCGAAGTATTCTTTGGGATCTTCCAATGCCATTTCCTTCTGAAGAGAATTCGTAGCTTCTAGTTTATCTCTTCTATTATTCAATTTTCGCATTCGTAGTTTCTTTATTTTCGTATCACTAATTTCTTCTTCCACCTCTTCTAAAATATCCATTGCAATCAGATTAATAAGCCTATTTATTTCAATTCGCCGTGGCTTGTTCATCTTCCAATGCGTCACTCACTAATTGTAATCAGTAATCATTAATGCGCGCAATGCGAACGGTTTTCGGCAAGTCAAGTAGCGAGTACAGGGTTGCCAATGCTGATATTCTAATATACCCGCAATAAATGTTCAAATATCCCAAATTGGGGAGAACAAAATAACAATTTCCCCATAAGTTTTTTTATAATTCTCCCTCCAAAATAAAACAAAATTCTATTCAAATTAACATTGTTTATCGATTTAGTATATTCTTTTATTTTAATTGGAACATTAACAGGATTAAAACATATAATCACATACATAATATAAGTTTAAAATTTTTTTAACAACCCAATAATAAACGTTCACATGTTGCATAAATAATGACTTATATTTAAAAAAAAAAAAACAATGTGGTGTGCCAATAAATAGTATAGTTGGTAGAAAAAAATTAGATAATATAATTACACGTATAATATTCCAGATTTTTTTTTTTCATGAGCTCCACACAGGAGGCCCTGAGGAAAATAATTTCCCTCAGGGCCTATGTCATCTTTAGGGATGTGGAGGGTTTTTTTAAGGAAAGTAAGGAGAGGAGAGTTCTGAGAAGGAAAAGTATTTAATGGGTGGGTAGGAATCTGGGGTTTAGTGTGTTCTGATCATCCGCCCCCCAAGACCTAGACAAACCCGGGCACTCCTGCTAAATCATCAAACGTAGCGAACCACTTGGGGTTACCTATGGCAGAGATGTTTTAAAAAAAATTAATTATATGAATACCACACAAGAGTTCCAACTGCTCCAGTCTGAAGCCAGTTAGACAATAGCATCCCCAATTGAGGTATGTTGTGAGGCTGAAGGTAGTGGGGAGGGGAAGGAGATAGGGAAGAGGAAGATGGGGAAGTACCTGGCTATTCAGATTTGGTCACCAAACACGGCTAATTCTATTTCAAGCAACGTTTCAATTCTGAATGGTGGTCTTACACCAGGGTGATACTGAGAGTATCTTCCACTCTGGAACGTGCCGCAAATATACTACATATTATTTTAAATGAATAAATTGTGAGTTAACACAAATTAATCAAATAAAATTTATTTGCCACGCCGGGATTCGATCCCGCGACCTTCGGTGTGCGAGTCAAGAGCCTTACCGCTGGACTTCGCCGGCCATTGGTATCCAATAAAGGTTCCTGGGGGGGCGGTATTCATTCCCGCCTCCCAAAGATATGGCTAGGAGAAGAAAATTGCTGAAAAGGATAAGTAATTTAAACGAGACAAAAATGAGTTACCTGAAGGAAAGAAGTTAAAATAGTATTTTAGTGTTAAAACAATTTTAATCACAATTTTAACCAATTTAAAAAAATAATTATTTTGCTAATATTGATACCAAAAATTTCAAACAATAAGGTCCAGCTGGCAATTTTACATTTTTATAAGACGTTATTAACTTTTTTGTTTGTTAACATTTTGTTTGAAGGATTAAACTTCAAACACTTTGTGTATGAAGGAAATTTATATTTTCTGTTTTCAAATTTTTAAAGACACTACATTTCCTCTCAACGGAAGCGTTGAAAAATGGTAACACGAACAATAAACGTTTATTTAGACTGGCAGGGTCTGGGAGTTGCGGACTTCAATGCATCATTTTGATTTTAGGAGTTCGGGTCCCGAACTTCAGGAATCCCCCAATATTATTGTTAAGAAATAAATGCTACAGGGTAGCCATAAAATAAATTGCGAAGTCTTCCACCGAATTTATACATTTTTCAACATTGTTGGATAATCGAGAAATGCCCAGAATCCCCGCAAAATACCCAATTCTTCAAAAATCTTAAAAATTCCCCGCAATTTGGGGAATTCCCCGCAAATCGGCAACCCTGTGACTTACTACTTGATCGATGAATAGTGAGGCACGTCTATTAATTCCAAAGTGTTTTAATATTAGTGCGCTCTGTCTACCATTTGTATTTGTATATCTCCCTTTCAAGCCGTGGTGGTTCCGGACCGGAGAGCATGGGCAGCATGGGTAACGGACTTACGACTTGCGCTTGTTTGTTCGGCAACTAAAATTAGGGATTGGTTTAGGTTTAGAGATTCCGGCACTGTTAGTGGCTTGCATAAATAAACCAATCAGTGGCTTGTCTCAAGCACGTAGTTTTTCACGGTTTTTGTTTGCGGCAAGTATTTTGAACTTGAACGTCTACAAAGGAAGCTTATGGCGCGTTCAGACGTTTCAATTTTTGTTGATCCATTTTTATTTAACGTAAAAAGTTGAACGAGATTATCTTCACACGTTTCAATTTAAGTAGAACCGAATTTGACATTCAAGATGGCGTCAACTGAAATTGTCAGTGCGTGCGTCTCTCTAACGTCTGATGTTTTGCGAGATGAGCTCGAGATTATGAAAAAGCATAAAAAAAGTCGTATTTGGGCGAGAAAATGGATCATGAATTAGGCGCATCCAACACTTAATTAATTAATTTGGTAGGCGGGTATGGGTACCGCCGCCCTGGGAACCATTTATTGGATGACCAACACCTCTGCCACAGGTCACCCCAAGTGGTTCGCTACGTTTGGTGACTTAGCAGTGGTGCCCGGGTTCTTGGGGTAATGTTTGTCTAGGCCTTGATGGCGGGTGCGTCGGCCCACCTTCTGCGTGGCGGGCCGGATCGGGAGATGCTGGTTGAGGGAGACCCTTTACAACCGGTTACCGCTGTCCGGGTCGCTCGGTAGTACAGGGGCCCGACCCTCAGGCTCACGACTGAGGGTGGGCTGCCCCATCAACGAGTGTAAAAACCCCGCCGCTGCTGTTGTGCCGGTTCGTGACCGGAGGGGACCCAGCAGTAGCGTTTGGGGCGCATTGGGCGACCTCTCCAGCCGGACTCTCCCTGCCCATCGCCTTGCACCGCAGTGGGTGGGTTGGATACATACGTCCGTCACTCCTAGAAACTCTGAATCCCAGCATCCTACCCACCCCTTTACCTTTTCCCTCCCTGACCTTCCTTCCCCTCATATCACACTTAAATAACCCTACAAATAAAATCATGAATATACAACCATCAACAATTAACGTCATTACAGCGGCGAGGAGTAGGCGTCCCCGGTGCGGGCCAAAACTGTTGGTGAATTACACCAACATTCGCGGCCTGCACACCAATTTAAATTCTGTCCACCACCACCTTTTTTCCCAACGCCCAAACCTACTTTTCCTGTCTGAAACCCAGATAGCTGAGCCTGTAGACACCTCCTATCTGAACTGCCCGGGCTTCACCCTCGCAGGCAAGTTCAGACCTAAAGGAGGTGTCTGTCTCTATAGTCGAGCTGACGTCAACTGTGTGCGACTGTTGAATCTGGAAAACTCCAGATTCGACGTAATGTGGGTACGCGTCAATCTTTCCAGTACGGTAAGATTCTACGCGTGTTTATACCGCTCACCGAACCTTAGCGAATCAGACACGTCCGAGCTCTTCAAACACTTAAGCGATACTATTGATGACCTCTTGCCCCGCTACCCTACGGCAGAGTTTGTGGTCCTGGGGGACTTCAATGTTCATAACGAACCTTGGTTGAAGTTCTCAGGATCAACAGACTCGGCTGGACGCCAAGCGGAATCCTTTGCCCTTTGCTACGGATTGGAACAAATGGTTCAGGAGCCTACTAGGGTTCCTGATGTCCAGACTCACCGTTCCAATCTGTTAGATCTATTTTTAACTACTGTGCCACACGGTTACAGGATTGAAGTCACAGCGTCTTTAGGATCGTCCGACCACTGCCTGGTGACGACATCAATCCCTGTAAACTTCAGACCACCAAACGAGAGGCTGAAGAGAAAAGTGTGGCACTATAGGTCAGCAGATTGGTTCGGTCTGCGGGCACATTTTAATGCTTTTCCGTGGTCAGCTGTCTGTTTTCGGACTTCGGATCCCTCAAGATGTGCCCAGGAAATTGGTGAAGTCATCACATCCGCGATGGATGGCTTCATCCATTCTACTGTTAAGGAAACTGGTGTGGGCTCAAAGCCGTGGTTCAGTCGACAATGCGCTGAAGCAGTGCGACGAAAAAACGCGGCTTACCGAGCCTACAACACATCTGGAACATCCGAAGACAGAACAGCTTACAACAAAATGGCAAAGGAAACCAAGAGAATCATAAATAGGTCGAAATTGGAGCACGACCTGCAGATCAGCAGAAAGCTGGCTGCATGCCCGCATGGCAGCAGGCAATTCTGGTCGCTTGCGAGCTCAATAGGTCGCAATTTCTGCAAATCCAGTTTGCCACCTCTCACCAGACCTGACGGCTCACTAGCAAACACCGCCACCGAAAAGGCAAACTTATTAGGTAAAATGTTTGCGGATAACTCAACCCTCGATGACCAAGGTGCTGTCCCGACGTCGGTTCCTCACTGCGGTTTTCGTATGAAAAAGCTGAGGATTCGGCATCGGGAAGTACTCCATGTTTTACGAGGGCTTGATGTTAATAAAGCTAGTGGGCCTGACGGAATACCTGCCCTGGTACTGCAGAGGTGCGCTGCAGAAATAGCTCCAATTTTGACGAAGCTTTTTAAATTGTCCCTGAAGACTGGCTCTGTGCCCTCTGGTTGGAAAAAAGCGGTTATCCATCCTATTCCAAAGAAGGGTGACCGCTCCAACCCGGCCAACTACCGCCCCATAGCGATCACATCAGTTCTATCTAAGGTGATGGAACGTGTGATCAACGACAAACTGCTCACATACCTCGAGAAGAACAAAATTATTAACGACCGTCAATACGGATTCCGGCGGAACCGCTCGTGCGGTGATCTTCTCGCGTATGTGACGCATGTTTGGGGGCGATGCCTGGAACGTTTCGGTGAGACCCAAACGGTTGCACTGGACATCTCCAAGGCCTTTGACCGGGTTTGGCACCGAGGACTTGTCAACAAACTGCATTCTTACGGACTTCCCGCATCCTTGTGTATGTGGATTGCCGACTTCTTGAGGGAGAGGTCGATTCAGACGGTAGTCGATGGTTTCACTTCTTCCTCACACTCGATAAATGCTGGCGTCCCGCAGGGATCGGTTCTGTCTCCGACTTTGTTTTTGTTGCACATCAACGACCTTTTGTCATGTGCACCAATTCACTGTTACGCGGATGACAGTACAGTTCATGATAGCTTTTTGTTTGACAAGCCCCCAAAGGGCTCACAAACTCCAACAGCTCGTAGGGCTTTGAAGCAAAGAATGGACGGTTACCTCGAGAGTGTTTTCTCTTGGGGTAAAAATAATCTCGTTGAATTTAATGTTTCAAAGACCCAATCTTGTCTGATTACGTCTAAAAGGGATCGAAATGAAAATCTAGTCTCTTTCAACGGAAGCAATCTTCCGAACAGGCCCTCCATTGATATGCTCGGTGTAACCCTAAGTGACCAGCTCAGGTATGGGGGCTCCATCGAAGCCAGAGTAAAGTTAGCCTCCCAAAAACTGGGCGTACTGTACAGGGCCCGCAGATACTTTAATAGTACACAACTGCTAACCTTGTACAAATCACAAGTACGCCCCACGGTTGAATTTGGCAGCCATCTCTGGTCTGGAGCTCCAAAATACCTGAAAAATACCCTCGACTCTGTGCAGAAACGGGCGGTCCGTTTGATAGATTCTCCCATCTTAACAAACGGATTGCAATCTTTAGAGCACAGGCGTCGGGTGGGAATGCTATCCTTGTTCTACCGGTATTACAATGGAAGATGCTCTGAAGAACTAGCATCATTGATCCCTTCGGCACCGGTGCATAGTCGGGAAACACGCCAAACGCGTGCCCAACATTTGTACACGGTTGACATTTGTCACATGAGAACGGGTCGTTTCTTCGACTCGTTCTTGTGTTCAACAGCTCGGCTGTGGAATGATTTGCCGGCCTCTGTGTTTCCTCCTTCCTACAACATGGGTCTCTTCAAGACCAATGTTCATTCCTTCCTCTCCTCAAAAAGACTCTCCACACAGCATCCCAGATGACATAGGCCCTGAGGGAAATTATTTTCCTCAGGGTCTCCTGTGTGGAGTTAATGTAAAAAAAAAAAAAAAAAAAAACACAATTTTGAAAGAGATGGAACTAGAAGACTCCGAAGGATATGGATGACAGAAAAACAATTTGATGAGCTGCTTTCCAAAATTGGCGATAAAATTTTTCAGAGATGTTTAAATTAATAATAATTACTACTAACTACAATAACCGGAGAAGCAAGGAAATAATCCATATTTCGTTAAAATTAGCTTTACCATAACCTAAAAACAACAACGCCAAACGTCATACTTTGACATAGGTAGTTATTGTTATTAGATTTGTACAATTTTTTTTTTCTTTTAATTTATGCGTATTAATGGTGACGCATGCTCTGAATATTTACCGTTATTTTTTTGTCATTATCATAATATATTGGGTAGGTAGTGTAAATGAAACACATATTATTTATTGCAGTATCACGGGCACAATCAACAATAATACTTCTTGGCAGTCAAACGTCAAAAATTATCTCCAGTTCAAATAATAAAATAAACTTACATTCAGTAAATCTGAACACCAAAACTATACACGAGATTAAAAAGTGCTAACTTTAGTTAAGTAAAGTGTTAAAATCTCCGTTTTAGTGTATATTACCAATAAAACAAAAACAATACCGTGCAAACGTCAAAACATTATTTCCAGTTCAAATATTAAAACTTACTTACAGCAAATCTGAACATTAAAACTGAACACCAGATTAAACAGTGCTAACTTTAGTTAATTAAGTGTTAAAATATATTTTTTAGTGTTTATCACCAATAAAACAAAAACAATACACTTCTTCACAGGTACAGAACCTACGAACTACCTATCTTAAACTTGTGACAGTGAAGCTCAACCAGTGGCTCTGAAATAAAGTTTTAAATTTTATTTAACAAAAAATTAAAAACTTAATTTTCGCAATGGACGTCCAGTCATTTATCGCCAACGCAGAAAGGGCGGTCAACGCAATTAACAAGGTACTTCTTGACCCCAGCAATAAATTTAACAAGGACCAAATTGCAAAAATCACTCCGATATCATGCGAAATCTTAGCCGCAATTGGCAGCATGTCGGCAGCGGTAGCTGCCAAAACTGGCACCTTAGAAGGTGAACTGCAGGCATACAAAGAAATGCTAAAAAATACTCCACCTCAAAACACGTCACCCGTGAACAATGTAACCGACATCTGTGAGATGCTAACTGAGTTGGAGGAAAGGAAGTCTAGATCTAAGAACATTATACTATTTAACATCCCCGAGAGCAATTCCCAGTCAACTGCAACGAGAATCACCGAAGATATACAAAAGGTTTCATCTTCCCTGGAGGGTTTCGAAAACACCTTTAATCCCAATGAGATCAAGATCCACCGTTTGGGAATCAAGAAACCTGACCAAACCAGGCCCATTAAGATCGAATTCAAAGATTCAACAACTTCAAAATCCATTCTGATGAACAGAACAAAGTTGAAGAACGGTGTAAAAGCAGCATATGACCTCACTAGTCTCCAAAGAAACGAACTTGCTCTTTTACGAAGTGAACTAGAATCGAGACTAAAAAACGGCGAAACTAACATAACTATTAAATATGTCAATTCAATACCAAAAATCGTTAAGGCTCAAACAAAAAACTATCAAAATCTAGCACACTGAACCTTTACTATCAAAATGTACGTGGACTGCGAACAAAACTAGATAACTTAAGAATTTGTATACCATCAGTGATATGTGAAGCCGTGGTACTGACTGAAATGTGGTTAGATCCGTCCATCAACTCTTCCGAACTAGGATTATCATCATATAATGTTTACAGGAATGACAGAAATCTTGCTACCAGTTCTAAATCAAGAGGAGGTGGTGTCCTCGTCGCAATTAAAAAGAAATTTACTTCAAGGAAATTAAACACAAAAAACAGTAACGTTGAACAATTGTTTATATTGGTGAAATGTAAAAGTGAGAAAATAATAATTAGTTCTGTATACATACCCCCCTCGGCCAACATTGTTGTCTTCAAAAACCATTATGAGGACGTAGAGATAATTAAAACAAAATATCCTGATGCCAAATTTATAGCCGTGGGTGATTACAATCTTCCAAATGTAAATTGGAATTTGCACGACCCCGAATTGTCGAATACTTGTAATACAACTATCTCGGAAAGTGAAAGAGTAATACTCGACATGTCAATATATTTAAACTTAACTCAACATAATCTTGTCAGAAATATTAACAATCGTGTTCTGGATCTCGTATTCTTCAATTCTCAATGTATCAAAGTGAGTAAGGCCATAGAAGTTGTCATACCCCCTGACGTCCATCATCCTCCACTAAATATTTGTATAACAAACTTTGGCGAAAAAACTCTGAAGTCTACGAGATCATGCTATAATTTCAAAAAGGCAGATTATTCGGGTATGTGTGACTCTCTTGCATTGGTTGACTGGTCTTTCTTAGATAGTGATGATTTAAATCATAATACTGAACAGTTCTACTTAATTCTCAGTAATAATATAAATCGCTTTGTCCCTTACACTCAATATAAGGAATCTAAATATCCAGTCTGGTTTAATAAAGATTTGATTAATTTAATTAGACGTAAAAAAACAGCTCACAAACTGTATAAGGATCACGGAACATCGAAGTTGTATATAGAATTCTCTAAAATTAGGAGTGATTGTAATAAACTATCAAGGGCGTGTTATAACGAATATATTAAGCAGACAGAGAATGACATTTTTAATAATATAAAACGTTTTTGGCGATTCAGTAAAACATTAAGAAGTGGTGACTCTGATATACCAAATACTATGTATTTTGAAGACAGAAAGGCTGATGGCATCAAAAATATTGTCGATCTTTTTGCAGACTTCTTCAAGAACGTTTACGATAAAAGTCAACCCAAACAGTTCTCCTTACCTAACTATACTCCCAGTTTCAATATAAACCTGTCACATGTGCACATTGAACTAAACGAAATTATAAAACAAATTAAACTTTTAGATCCCAATAAAAATGCCGGTCCTGACAACATTCCACCATTACTCTTACAGAAGTGTGTCACCGTTCTCGCTTATCCCCTGTACACACTATTTAATCACTCTTTGTCGAAAGGTATATTTCCTGATCTATGGAAACATAGTTATATAACACCTATCTTCAAAAAAGGGGATAAAAACGAAGTAACTAATTATAGACCTATATGCATACTGTCAACAATTCCAAAACTGTTTGAAAAACTGATTCTGGATAAAATAACTAGCTCATTTAAAGAAAGTATATGTCCTGAACAGCATGGTTTTATAACCGGCAAATCAACACTAACTAACCACATTCTGTATCAAAATTTCATTTCCAATGCAATGGCGAAGAAGCTTCAAGTTGACTCAATCTACACAGACTTCAGCAAGGCGTTCGACAAGGTTTGTCACGCTATTCTTGTAGAAAAACTGTTTAAAGCTGGAGTTCGTGGAAATATGTTGCATTGGTTTATAAGCTATCTTTCAAACAGAAAACTTAGTGTAAAATTAAAAGGGGAATCATCATATGTTTTTTTTGCATCCAGTGGTGTTCCGCAAGGTTCCCATATCGGACCTATATTATTTATCTTTTTTGTGAATGACATTTGTAATATATTTAAAGATATCGACGTACTTATGTTCGCAGATGATTTGAAACTTTATAAAGCAATTCGAAGCCTGGACGACTGTTATATTCTTTCAGCAAACTTATCCAAATTAGTCGAGTGGTGTAGCGATAACAAGCTATACCTTAATGTTAATAAATGCATAACAATGAGATTTTTTAAAATAAAAAATCCAATTCTTTTTAATTACACAATCAATAACTTCATTCTCGAATCTGTTTCCGAAATTAATGACTTAGGTGTTACTTTTGACACCAAGCTTAGCTTCATACCACACATTGAAAATATCTCAAAGAAGGGTTTAAAAATGTTAGGTTTTGTACTAAGAGTGGCTAAAGATTTTACCGACATTAAAACGTTAAAACTTCTATACACATCACTAGTGAGGAGTCAGGTTGAATATAACTCAACTGTATGGTCTCCTCACTATGACGTGCATTCTCAAACAATAGAAAGAATACAAAAAAAATTCCTAAGCTTTTTAAATTATAAACTAAAAATACCAAAAGAACAATTGAACTACACTTATCTATTGCGATTATCTAATCTATTACACTTGAGTGATAGAAGAAATATTTTCGATCTAGTTTTTTTATTTAAAATCTTACGTAATACAATTGACAGCCCCGAATTCTTGGCGCTCATAAATTTTAATGTGCCGGCAAGAAACACAAGGTCAGTACTACCATTTTACTGTGGTAATACTACGACCAGGGCACAATTCAATATACCACTACACAGAATCCAACACTTGGGCAATATGTATTCGCACATAGATGTATGGAATATGTCACTGACACAATTTAAAAATGAAATAATGAAATCATTTATCCGTGATACAAGTACTCTCTAAGGAATTCTTTGGTAAATTTAATAAACTACTCGTTCATCGACAAATTTGCTAAACTATCTCTACCTATCCTATTAATGTAATTAAATGTAATGTCTTAGAAAAATCATTGTAATATGTATTATAAACCATCATAACCTGTAGTATTATTTAGTTATTTAAAAAAAAAAATTATTTAATTTTCACTATAATATTAAAATCCAAATTGGAGTTCTGAACCCCTGCAACTTGCAGAGGTACTGGAGGTACCATCGATGTAGCGGTTTGCCACTTTGCGAAACTAATAATTACGTTTTATTAGACATGGTTAATGTTGCAATTTTGTAAACCTCTGATCACCTTACTTTAAAATTTTTGTTATTTGTATTTTTATATCATGTATGTATTTTTTTATCGTAACTTATCGTTATTATTTCTTACTGTAATTTAAGTTTTTGTTGCTTATATTTCTATTTAACTAATGTCCTTTTTTATTTCTATTGTAATTTTATTTATATTATTTCCTTCTCATGTTAAAGATGTACTGCCTTTATTTATTTATGTAAAAGCCCTCTGGGCGTATAATAAAACAAATAAATAAATAAATTTCTATTTGTGTACACTTCTTGCTTTTGATCCCAAAGACAGGGATGCATAAATCTGAACATCAAATCATCCGACCATTTCAAATATTTTCCATGACGGTAGAACTAGGAATGTCTAACGAATATGGACATAAATGTTTGACGTCTAGTCAGTAGCGTAGCGAGGGGGGGGCGGGGGGGGCGGACCGCCCCGGGTGCCACCCGAGGAGGGGGTGACACTCGAACGTGGAGAAAAAACTTACGATAGTGCAAAATTGCCGTAAAACATATTTTACACGTTAACACTGACTGTTATTTTGCTCTATGGCTTGATTGATCGGGGATTCCCGAAAAATGTTTTTTTTTGTTCCTAGCTCAGTCGGGGATTTCCCTGAAATATTCCTTGTGTCATTCTAATTTCGTTCGTATATCGTGATTGACGTAGACTCGTGAAGTGAATTGTTATTTACGGACTGGTGTGAATTAGTGAAGAAGTTATTATTGTGTTAGCGTGTTTATTAGTGCTGAAAGACCACTTTGAAAAACAGATAGGTGCGAATTTTTGGATACCGTTTTGTAGCACATGAATAGTTACAGTCGGGACAAGAAAAAGGTTTTTCATCACTGTGAGTTAGCAAGTGCCGTTTTAGTTATTTTTTCGAGAATAAGAATAGTTTCAGTCAGGACATGAAAAATGTTTTTCTCTTCTGTGATCGTACTGCGGATTTTTAAATCTTCCCTTTGAAAACTTGTATTACTGCAGTCGGGACATGAAAAAGGTTTTTGTCCAGTATGGGTAAGCATGTGAATTTTTAGATACCGTTTGTAGTGCATGAATAGTTACAGTCGGGACAAGAAAAAGGTTTTTCATCACTGTGAGTTAGCAAGTGCCGTTTTAGTTTTTTTTTCGAGAATAAGAATAGTTGCAGTCAGGACATGAAATAGGTTATTTTCCACTGTCAGTAAACGTGTGATTTTTAAATTTCTCTTCATAGTACATGAATAGTAGCAATCGGAACATGAAAAAGGTTTTTCTCCACACTGAGTCAGCAACTGACTTCTTATGTATCCTTTTTGAGAACACGAATAGTTTCAATCAGGACATGAAAAAGGTTTTTCTCTTCTGTGAATCATACTGTGGACTTTTTAATCTTCGTTTTGCGGACTTGTATAACTGCATTCAGATAATGAAAAGGTTTTACTCCACTTAGAGAAAGCTTATGAATCATAGTGGAGTAAAGTGTTGCTCCATATGGAAACCTTTGTAAAATTACTTTCTTCAGGGCTTCCTCAGTGTAGCTAATGTAAAATAAAATATGTGTTGTAAAACCATGTAGGTGTATTAAAGGTAAGACAGTATTAAATTGTGGAGATCCGGAAGGAATGAAAGGCCGATAAAAATAATAATATTTTCCCAATTTGTTTATGAATTACCATTTTATTTATTTATTTATTTAATACATGAATTATCGTGAGTACATATAGTTTTTTGTGATATTTCACCCTCCATGCTAGGGATGACCCTGTGTTATGGCGGGTGAAGTTTACAGTTTGCGGATATACATTCATTAGTATAGGTTGAAATTTTTCACTAATTGATACTATCCACACAAATTCTCCTACAATAAGAGAGTTTATGTAGTTATATTGGATTACAAGAATAAGGTGAAGAAGTTAAAGAATTATTGGAAAAGATAAGTTATTTTTAGTAAATTAAGGAATTATTGATATATATAGTTCACAGTAATCAGTCTTATACATATAATGCTGCTCAGATAGTAAATAAAGATATTTTATGTTTTGCCTGCTTTTAATACTATGCACACAGATCTTCTATAATAAGAAAATGATATACTTATAGTTAAGGTGGGTTGCAAGAAGAAGATGGAGAAGTTAGAGAATTATTATAAAATGAGAAATTTGAGGAGTTGTTAGATATAGATCATACTAATTAATCTTGTACATACATGCCGCTAATTTAGAAAATAGAGATATATTATGTTTTGTCTGAAAGGTGATTAAATTGTTAGAGTGTAGAGCATAGGTTCCCAACGTGGGCGATAACGCCCCCTTGGGGGGCGTTTCAGACCCTCAGGGGGCGGTAGAAGGCAAAGTGAAAATTGGGGGGCGTTTCAGACTTTCAGGGGGGCGGTAGGAGACCCAGAGAAACCCATAGCTAGTTTACTAGCACATATCGAAGAAGTCGAAGACAAGACAAGGACAAGACTAAAATATTACATACTGCACATGGTGATGATGAGCGAAACCTATATTATCGAAGAAATCAACCAAAATGAAATAACATTTCAAGGCTATTCGACAATTAGATATTAGCAGGCGTACTGGTAGAGTTATCATATTAATTGATTAATTCAAAACAATATCTCTTACAAAGTCACAATAAATGCGGTACCAGATAAAACATAATACCTGGATACTGGCTATTGAAATTCAAAATGATTTTAAGCGGGGAGCCTATGCAGCTTTTCAACATTTCCCAAATCAAAATGATACAAAATTCTTAGATTTTTTTTGAAGAATGGTGCCGTAAGCAAATAAAAAATAGAAGAGACATGATAAAATCATTTGTGGAGATTTTAATATTGACATGATGAAAACCAATACAAAAAGCACAACATTACAAAGCATCATAAATTGCCTAGGTTGGAAGCAACTTGTCAAAAAATATACAAGAATGTGAAAAAACTCTAAAACCATGATTGATTTGGTAATTTCAAATGTCTTTTACGCCAAAGTTAATTCTGCATAAGAACTCAAAATATCTGATCACTATAATAGTCCAAAGCCTCAGGGAACACGAAGTATAACGTACAGGAATAAAAAGAACTATAATAAGGATAAATTATGTAATTATGCATTACAAAACAAAAAGCGGATCTGCGATAAACAAGGAAACTTAGACGGAAAAGCTGATGAACTAGTAGAACATCTGAAAACAGTAGTAAATAAACTAATGCCTATAACTATTCATTCATTTATATATATATATATATATATATATATATATATATATATATATATATATATATATATATATATATATATATATATATATATAAATGAATGAATAGTTATAGGCATTAGTTTATTTACTACTGTTTTCAGATGTTCTACTAGTTCATCAGCTTTTCCGTCTAAGTTTCCTTGTTTATATATATATATATATATATAAATGAATCCCTGTTTCCTTGGTCACGCCATAACACAACGACTTTACCTATTTCATTCATCTTTTTTTTTAAAGATTTCTTATACTTTGTAGAAGGTTCTCACGGAAAGAAAGATTAAGAAAATTGAATAATTTAAGAAAACTTAACGACTATCTTAACTTTGCACGTTTGACAGTTCGCGCGTTTGACAGTTCACATGTTTGATGAAATTGAATTTAGCAGGCAGCTTTTTTTTGTAACAAAAGAATTGTTTAGTAGCAGTTTTAGGTACCAGTTTTGATTAATTGTTCTTATTAAAATGAATATTTGTAATTTATGAAAAATTAAAATTTGAATAAAAACATTGTAACAGCTGGCACGCGAGTTGTTTGAAAACTGAATGTACTGGGACTGAATATGGTATGCGGGAGGGGGGTTGGCGGGACTGGGGAGTGCGATAAGGGAGAGGGAAGGCGGGGAAGGTGGAAGGGGAACGCGGGAGGGGAAGGGAAACGGAGAAAGGACACGCAGGGAGAAACACAAACGGGAACACAAAACAACATTTATCATAAATGTTTTAAAATGTTTAATGAACTCCCGGTAAATGTTAAGGAAACTAAAAGTCTTGCAGTTTTTCGTGGATTATGTCATGTTGTAAAGTCCAAATTTTAGTAAGTAGGTAGGAAATAATATTATAGTAAGTAGTTTTAGAAAATAATATATTAGACACAGTGGCGTAGCGTGGGGGGCGGCCCGCCCCGGGCGGCACTTTTAAGGGGGGCGGCAAATTTTCACAATAAATAATATAATTATCTTGGAAAAATTTAAACCATTTCAAATCATTATTTGAAAATGTTCTATGATACTGATACTTTCGTTTACGAATCCAACTCTTTTTTTATTATTTATTAAAAATATTTATAATTATATTTTTTTAAGCTGCAAATTTCGCAAATCGTAGGAAAACCGCACGCATATTATGAGAGTAATTCTAATTAAAGCTGATAACTCGCAAACAGATTCACTCTTAAAATTAAAACCAGTATTGTGTTCAGAATGTATTAACGAATGAATTTCAGTTGTGTATTCATCTGCTGATACATTTCGAAGGGGACAATTATTTTATTCGAAGTGCAGTTATAAAATTCTAGTTGCAGACTATTTATGTGCTGCCAGAATCAAAGAAAAAACCATTTTCATGTTCTGAGTGAATTTTTAATTCGCCGCATACAGACTTAATTTAAACCAATTTTGTGTTCAGAATGTAAATTTCCAGTTGTGGATTCATCAGTTGACACATTTCGAAGGAAAACATTGTCCGATTCGAAGTGAAGTTATAAAATTCTAGTGGCAGACTCTGTATGTACTGCCGCAATCAAAGAAAAACCATGTACATGTTCTGAGTGTAGTTTTAATTCGCCAGGTACAGATTTAATATAAACCAGTTCAGAATGTAACATTCCAGTTGGTTTCATCTGCTGACACATTTCGAAGGAAAACGTTCTGTTATTCGCAGTTATATAATTCTAGTTGCAGACTGTTTATTTAATCCCAGAATCAAAGAAAAACCATTTTTATGTTCGTTCATATTTATTTAAATGTGATTTAAATAAATATCCGGCTCGTATATAAAAAGGTCGTAATAAAAAAAATAGGATTTCCATATACATCCCCCCCCCCCCCCCGCCGCTAGAAGTACCCAAATAAGGGTGAGGCGAAATTTTCCTCCGCCCCGGTGTTCTGAGTGTAGTTACAATTCACCACATACAGATTTAATTAAAAACCAGTTTTGTGTTCAGAATGTAAGTGCCGGCAGAATCAACGAAAAACCATTTTCATCTTCTGAGTGTAGTTTTAATTCATCGCATATGTATGTGTGATGACGATGAGAAATTCTAATTCTAGAATTTATAAGCATGATTTTATTGGAAGAGTACTCGGCATATGGGATTATAAAAATCGGCATAAAACAATAGGATATCTACCCCCTACCACGCTACGCCGCTGATTAGACATAAGAGTAAATATTTTATAACTAAATAAAATGAATAACTATGTTATAACTAAATAAAATGTACAATAAAAAATCCCATATTGCTTCTTCCCATCCCATTGCGCCCCCCCCCCCCCCCCCTCCCCTCCCCCCCCTCCCCCCCCGTTGTGGTAAATATAATCGTGACAATTGCCGTTTAAGATTTATGAGTTTTTGGGGGGCGTTAGGAAAAAATAAATTCTCAAAGGGGGCGGTGGGCAAAAAAAGGTTGGGAATCTATGGTGTAGAGTGAATGGGTGTTAAAATTGTAATGTATTCCATGTGTAAGGATCCATTTCGTTATTTGTTTTATAAAGGAATGGGGTTGACTCAACGTTTTTAAGTTTTCAGGGATAAGGTTAAAGATTTTAGGAGCTAAGAAGAAAAATTGTCTTTGAGCTGACGTGGTGTGTAGTGTAGGTACATTGTAGTGTCTGTTGGTTATTGTTCTGGTGGTGTAGTTGTGTTGTAAGAGAGTTTTGTTTTTGTATTTGAACAGGAAATGTATTAGCATAAATTTTTTTAATGGAGTTGCCGTATGTTTAAGACGTTATACTCGATAAGGAGTCGTTTGGAGGGGAATCTTGTCGGTCGCTTGTTAATGACACGTATTACCATTTTTTGGGCTTTTAGTAGAGGTTCGATGATAGATTGTGCACAGCCACCCCAAGTTATAATGCCGTATGCTAGTAGAGATTGGCAGAGAGCGTAGTAAACAGTTTTAAGAGTTGAGGTAGTAAGGATATTTCTTAGGGTTCGGAAGACATAAGAGAGTTTGCGGAAGCGTGGGGTTAGACTGGCCAAGTGCTGATCCCAACGAAGGTGTTGATCAATGATGACCCCCAGATATTTTATGTGAGTGGCGTGTTCCAAGTTTGGGCAATTACAGGAAGTGCAAGTTCTTAGACAGGAGTGAATTATTATATTCTGATTGTTGGTAGGTTGGGTTGCAGCAGAAAGACTGAAGGTTAAGAATTTTGTTTTTCCAGCATTAAGGGTTAGGAGATTATCATCTAACCATTTCTTTATCTGGCGTATGTCGTTTTGAGCTATGTCGAATGCTCCTTTCCAGGTTTTGTGTCTAGTTATCAATACAGTGTCATCTGCAAAAGATATTAGTTTCCCGGTTATGGGAAGGTTACAGAGATTGTTGATGTAGATGAGGAACAGAATAGGGCCTAGAACACTTCCTTGTGGGACTCCGAAGTGGATTGGTAAGGGGTTGCTTGTTGTGTTGTTAATTTTCACAGCTTGCGATCTGTCGGTTAGGTATGATGAGAACCAGTTAAGAGTTCTACCTCGGATGCCTATTTGAGATAGTCTTTCTAGAAGTATGGGGTGGGAAACCGTGTCAAATGCTTTGGCTAAGTCTAGAAATATGGCTAGGTAGGAATCACCTTCGTCAAGGCTGTTAGTGATCTTATTCGTTAAGTCTAAGATTGCAGATTCTGTATTTAAATTATTTTGAAAGCCAAACTGATTAGGCGAGAGAAACCTCTGGGTTTCAAGATGGGAGACAAGTCTACTTTTAACTATTTTTTCAATGATTTTTGACAGGACACTTAGCAAAGAAATGGGTCTATAGTTTTCAATATTTGTTTTATCGCCACCTTTATAGATTGGGATAACTGTTGCATGTTTTAGTAGGTGTGGGAAAGAACCGCTTTTAAAGCTTAGGTTAACTATATGTTTTAACGGCGTTGTAATAAAGTGAACTATGTGTTTTATTATATAAGGAGAAATATTGTCATTACCAGCAGCACTGTTTGTTTTAATGGTGAGTATTGTGTCAACTATTTCTTTATTGGAGGTAGGGGCTAGGATTAGTTCCGGGTGCAAAGAGCTCTGTTGTCTTACCCGTGAGGTTAAGAGATTTTGTGTTTTGTCTGTTGCTTTTAGAATTTTGTTGGCTAAGTTCGTGCCGATGTTACTGAAATAATGGTTGGCATAATCGGCTAAGGTTTTTGGGTCATCATGGACTCGGATATTTTTCCCATTTATGGCGAGTGATTGCATTTTGAATGAGGTTTTTTTGTTTTCTGAAGTGTCATTGACTACGTTCCAGATTATTTTACTGTCATATCCCGATTCTTCAATTTTTTTTTTGTAATAGTTTTGTTTGGTTATTGTTATGAGATTATTGCAAATGTTACGATATTTTTTATAGAAGCGCAAGAGTTGGGGGTCTGGGTTGTTTACGTATTGTTTATGGAGTCTGTCTCTTTTACGTATACAGAAGATAAGGCCATTTGTAATCCATGGTTTTAGTTTCTTTTTTTTTGTTCGATGCCATTATAATGGGGAAAGTAGCGTGGTTAATGTGGGCAGTTAGTGATGCAGAGAAATTTTCAAGAGCATCGTTGACATTTTCAGAAAGCAGGGTAGATTCCCATTTTTCTTCTTCTACATACTTTATCAAATGATCCATATTAACAGTTTTACGGGAAGGATTACTGGACTTAGGGGGAGTAGATTTTGAGCTGTGTAGTTCGAGAATGGTTGAGTAATGGTCAGTTACAGTGGATTCGAATACAGTTGATTTAGCGGTTCGCTTTGATCTAACCATAATATGATCTATGCATGTCTTAGTAGTGAGGGTGACTCGTGTAGGTGTGTTGATGTGTGGTATAAGGCCATGTAGAGCCATTAGGTTTAGGTAATTTGTAGCGTGGGGGCTGGATTCATTTAGGATGTCTATATTTATGTCACCGATTATGATGAGATCCTTAGTTTTTTCATCGATATTTTTTTCGAGAGAGTAGAGAAAAGGGGTGACATTGTTGGACTTTGGGGGGCGGTGTATTGCGAGTATATTTAAGTTGTCAATTGAGATATTAAGACAATTTGCATGGTCGACTGAAATTTCGGATACTGCATGTTTTAGGTTAGACTTGACATAAACTATGACCCCATCGGATTGGGACCTGTGCTGAGACGTGTTGTACACAGAGTAGTTGTTTAATAATTTCGGGGTGTAATTAACGTTAATCCAGCACTCTGACAGAACAATGATGTCAAATTCATTTCCTATGTCAGTAAGTAGAACAAGTAGGTTATCAAAGTTTTTGTTGAGGCTACGGATATTCATGGCAAATACTCTTAGAGCTTCTGGTTTGGAGATAATTTTTTTTAATGCATTTGTGTTGTTTGTCGTATATGCCGTGATATTAAGAAAGTTATCAATTGGGTTAATTGGGTCCATTATGGGCATCTATGTATGGTGGGTGTTTGGGTTCATCAACGACTGGGAAAGATAGGTTAATGTATAAGTATATTGTAAGACCAAGACATTTATTATTCGTTATGTGTCTTTTCAGGTGCATAGTGTCTTCTGTGTTTGAAAGAATAACAATAATTAGACAAGTAAATATACATAGGAGATCTACAATCATAAAGGATATTAAGTGCATTGAAAGTATGAAATTTGTATGTATGATTATAACTTTATATATGAAGCAAGAATAGGAATCATAGCAGGTTATTAATATGATTATAAGAATGGAATGGATTACATGTATAAGTGGAATTAGACAAGTAAGCATACAATCCTTCAGCGTTGGTGTTGAAGGTATGTGGAATGCATATAATTTTTTGTGGTTATAAGCGATGAGATGCAAAAGGTTAGTTTCACTTGTGGTTATAATTATACTAATTTTGTGTTTTTGAATGAGGATGTTAAGATGATAGAAATTATTTGAGTAAGTGGTACCACAGGTTTTTAAGAGCGGTAGTTGTAATGAGAATTTTTTCCAATATATGTTCATAGTTATGATACAGTTCCAGAGTTCAATGGCATTTATATTGATATAAGTGATAATTTTCTGATACTGAGAGTCAATAGCAATAGTAAATAGTTTATACTTTGTTATTTCAAGATTATAAGTGAAGTTTAGGTAAGGATTTTTGTAATGGAAAAATCTTTTCAGTATGTAATATTTTGAAAAATTGTAAGTATTATGGGTATTATATGCTGTTTTTGTGAATTTGTGTATAATGAAAAAAGTATAAGTAAAGGAGTTTATAGTGTTGGCAAAGCTAGGAAAAAATAATTCGGGGTACGTTGGATTTAAAAAGTTACAAATACGTGTCATACTTATTAATTAATTAAGATATGATATGATATGATTTGGGTGGATAATAAGATATAGTATATCAATACTTGGGAGTGAGTACGGTTGTATAGTGAGGAAACATAATACAAGCATATTTATTAGGTGTGGATTCTCATATGTAGAGGAAAAATTTGATATCTCATTAGAACATATCATAATAATTAAACCTGCAGAATTATAAGTGGTACAAATTATATCAATTTTACTATAATGTGCATTAAAGAAGTAGAGTGGGTGATGAGAAAATATGATAATGAGATTTTTATTTTTCATTATACTATAATGGAGTAGCTGGTGATTAGAGTTAGAGTTAGGCATACTTTGTGTCGTTAGTCATATTATTTGGCGTTTTACTCGTACGATATCCATATCATTGCGAATTGTTATTATATTCGAGTCATCGGTCTGCCTGAGTAAAATACGACCTGATTTCACCCATGTATATTTGAAGTGATGATCTCTAGCAATTTTTTTTGTCTGGGCCAGTAGGAATTTGCATTTTGGAGTTAAGTGTTCCGAAATGTAGATTCGATTTCTTTCCTGCGAGTATCCTAGATCTGCTGTGTTAAGCTTGTTCGAGTTGCTATTAGTGGATTTCATATATGTTTTGATTTTGTCTAACCAGACGTCTCGTGCTTGAGTGTTTTTGAATGTAGCTATAATGGATCTCGTGGTTTTATCGGATGTTTTTTGTCCCAGCCTGAAGATTTTTGTGATTTCGGTTTGCAGAGGAGTGGAAGTATTATTGTAGTTGATAATATTTGATATTTTCTTCATTATTTCCATGTTGTTTTCAGCGGTTGTTTCGGGAACTCCTCTAATTTCGATGTTGCAGAGAAGGCTTTGGTACTCCAGTCGATCAATTTTTTCATCTCGCAGTATTCAAACGTGAATTGTAAACGACGAATTAGATTATGATTTACGTTTCCAGTAGGTATGTGAGATAGACATGGTGATTATTTTTCATAAATAGGTAAATGGGTTCTTTTGAGGTTATTTATCGATTTGGTTGGTGTACATTTGATTTATTTTAAATGAACAACCGATGTCTCTACTTTACTACATTCTTCGAGTACTAACTTCCTGGTACCTCAAAATATTTTGTGTGACTGTATAATGTATAAAATATTGATGGTTTGTTCTAAAAAGTATTATCAGCGCTAGAATAAGAAACTTCTGTACAAAGATATCATTATTCAATAAACACCTATTGCAAAAAACAGTTTGGTGACTGTTTTAATTTATAAATTTATAAATTAGAGATTATGTTTTGTAAGACAGCATACTGATTTTTTAGTTCGATTACTTCAGAATTGACTTTATCATTTGATTTTTAGATGATATCTAGACGTTTTTTCATATCTTGTTGTTGGTCAGCAATGAATTGTATGGATTTGATGATTTCATTGTTCTGTAGGACGATTGCTTCATATTTATTTAGGTACGAATCGAATTTTTGCTCAACAAATTTCAATACATCTGTTTTAAATGTTTGTAATTCCGATGTAAATATTTCAGAAGTTAAGATGCTGCATTTTTTGTTTTGGTTATTACCGCCATCTGTGTTTTCGGTTATGATATTTTCTGTGTTATTGGGCAGGTCACTTTCCAGTATCTGTGGTTGGGGTAGCTGTTTTGATTGTTTGACAATAGATGTCACATCATCGTTTTTAATTGATTTATTCGATGGCTTGAGATTTTTTATCTGTGTTAAGCAGTTTTTACAATTGAAAACAATAAAATAAACAATATATTGCAGTTGCATTTCAGTGCTACAACAGTGCGGTACAGTTACAGTCGTACAGTTTCGTATAGTGCACTGCCTCGCGTATCGAGTATTGTTCTACACTTCGTACCCAAAGTACCTCGCCCGGGCGGGCGGGTATTAGAAAGAAAATGGATGACATTCTCGAAGATATTAAGAGCGATATCGCAAAGATCACATCTGTTAAAGATTCAAGAATAAAACTGAGTTTGGAGAACAACTTAAAGAAACTAGAAGAACAAATTAAAATAGAACATCTTATCCTACAAAAAAAAATTATTAATCTACAAGAGCAAATTATAACAAACAATGAACACTATAATGAGAAACTAGAGAGTTTCGTGACAAAAAATATAAAAACATATGCGCAAGCCACAACACCAATTAATAAAAACGAGATACAAACTCCACAAAAACATGCCATCATAATATCAACAACAAAAAACTTGAAGGCTGAAGAAATGAGAAAAAGAATTGAAAAAAACATTGATGTAACTAAAATGCAAGTCGGTGTAACAGAATTTAAAAAAATTGGTGAACAAAAACTCATAATCTCATGTTTAAAAAAAGAAGACGCACAAAAATTGGTCACAAAAATAAATGGAACATTCGGAGAAGACATTAACGCTGAAGAAACAAAAAAGAGAAAACCTATAATGATCGTAAAAAGATTAGAGTCAAATTTAACAGAGGATGAAATTGTTTTAGGCATAACCCAGCAAAATGAGGGTTTACAAAATTACTGTAAAGATGATTTTAAACTCATAAAAGAAATCAAACTCAAAAAATTCGATCAACAAAAGACGTCCCACCAAGACGTATCAAACTACTTAATACAAACATCAGGAGCCATTAGAAAAATCCTTCTTAACTTTGGAAAAATAAATATAAAATACCAAAGAGTTCCGATTGACGACCTTAACCCTCTGACGCAGTGTTACCACTGCTTGAAATATGGACACACTGCCCTACGATGCCTGAACAGAACACAGCCACCTACCTGCCCTCATTGTGCACAAGACCATACCCTAGGAAAATGCACAGAGAGAAACAACAAACCAATCTGCTACAACTGTTCCAGCAACAATAAAAAATTCAAGGCGAACATCCTGGACGACCACCGTGCTGATAGCATCAATTGCACATACAGACATAAAATGCTTCAAATTGCCAAAGAGAGAATTGATTATGAATGAAATTGCACAACTCTTATTAGTGATAAAAAAAAAACACAAAGGCTCTCAACAAGTCCGTCCTCCAGAAAATCTTATCCCATCTTTGAAATCAAATGTATTCACGGCCACTAATCCATTCATTATTATTATTTCTTCGAAATGGATGATTTCGTGTTAAATGCTATAGATAAAACCATGTCAATAGACGAAAGAATATATACATCAGTGAACGAAACAAACAACATTTTACCGATGAATCCCGAAGTTAGCTTAATCATATTTCATATGAATGTAAGAAGCATCGAACGTCATTTAGACGAACTCCTGGTAACAATAAAATCACTTAACAGACTGGACTGCATAATATTAACAGAGACGCACTCATCGAGCGATATAAACTATAATATTCCGGGTTATACATACTATGCAACAAATACCCGAATTAAGAAGAACAGCGGAATCGCAATATTTATTTCAAATAAATATGTTGTGACGTGTAACAGAGAAATCCACATCCACAATGTAAACGTCCTAAATATGGAAATCAGTTACCAAAAGTATACATTTAGCATATTCGCTATATATAGAACTCACGCATCAATATTACCAATATATGTAGATGAACTAAAACGCATACTTCTTTCGAACAGAAATAAGAAAACCATTGTTGTCGGAGACGTTAACCTCAATATTGCAAATGATTATACGTCTTATGATAAAGATAATTATCTTAATATGATGGCAGAATTAAATTATATATCGTGTATTAATTCATTTACAAGAATTATTCCAGGTCAACGACCTTCGTGCATAGATCATGTTTTCACAAATATTCAAGACATAAAAAACATAGTATCTGCAGTTATACATACGACAATCACAGATCATTTCGGGTGCATTTTTACGTACAATTACGAAAATAAATGTTCACCATTACCAACACAAACTTCGGAGAATGAAAACGGCCGACGCAAAACGCTCAACATAAATGCCCTAGTATGTAATCTAGATAAAGAGAAATGGCACGATATTTTTAATTGTAATGATACGAACGAATGCTTCGAACTATTTGAAAAAAAAAATTATCAATGCACGTAAGTACTGCACATTCTATTGATTCCAGAAAACAATCATCAAAATTCAAACCAGTTAAACCGTGGATAACTTTTGGATTAATTGTATCAATCAGACACAAAGAAGCAATATACAAACAATTAATCCGACAACCTACAAACGAAACCTTAAAAAAATACTTAAAAGCATACAAAAACAAACTTACGTATTTAATAAAATACACAAAAGAAAACTATTTTCGGCGAAAACTAGAAGCTACGGAGAACGATGCAAAAAAAGTCTGGCATGTTATAAATGAAATCATTGATAAGAAAAAACACAAAAAAAATAAAATACACAGTATTATACATAACAATATCAAAATACGATGCGAAGAAAATCCATCAGCTGCCGCTAACATATTTAACAACTTTTTTGCAAATGTAGGCAAAAACCTTGCAAATCAAATACAAAAAATACCGTCTAATGACGAACAGAGCATTAACGTCAATATCTTAAATAAAATTGACATTTTTCCCCTTACTTCAGCCCAGGAAATCGAACAAATCATTACAAGCATGAAGGGAAGATCAGCACCAGGTTTCGATGGAGTTACTGTCGAAACACTGAAAACTATCAAAAAACATATTTCAAAACCATTAACACATTTAATCAACATTAGTCTTCAAAGCGGAATATTTCCAACGATATATAAACAAACCATCATCACTCCAATCCATAAATCTGGCGACCCAGAAGAAGTGACAAATTATCGTCCAATATCACTGATTTCAAACATTGCCAAAATCTTTGAAAAAATCATCAAAAAAAGATTGACTGCATTTATTAACAAAAATAACATAATTCACGACAACCAATATGGATTTATGAAAAATAGAAGTACTCAAGATGCGATTGCCAAATTATCGAACATTATTCAGAACACATTAGACAAATCTTTGAAATGCCTCGGAATCTTCATAGATCTTAAAAAAGCTTTCGATAGTATTTCTCATGATAAACTTATTAAAAAATTAAACTATGTTGGGATAAACGATAAAGCTCTAAAATGGATTAAAAGCTATTTATTTGAACGACAACAAGTAGTCAAGATAAACAACTCCCTAAGTCTACCACTAACAAGTAATTTCGGGATACCTCAAGGCACAGTCCTTGGCCCCCTACTATTTATAATTTATGTCAACGATATTTTTAAACTACCACTTAACGCAGACATAATATCATATGCCGATGACACAGCTATCATAGTGAATGGGATCGACTGGAATAGAGTAAACGAACAAGCAAATAATAGCATGAACACCTTAAAACATTGGTTTGACACAAATCTTCTCTCATTGATTACTAACAAAACATACTACATACACTTCTCAATCAACAAACTAAAAACAATCCCCAACACTAAAATAATTATCCACAATAACAAATGTAATAAAATAACATGTATCCAAGGCTGTTCAACATTAAAATCAGTATCAGAAATTAAATATCTCGGAGTGATAATAGAACAACATATGAAGTGGAAGAGCCATATCTGCGAATTGGTTAAGCGTATCAGAAAATGTATATATATATTCATAAGATTAAGAAATACTTTAAAACTCAACAATCTAAAAAGAGTATACTATGCACTAATCCAGTCATCAATTCAATATGGAATTATTGGATGGGGGGGGTCAAACAACAATATTCTAACTCCTATCAAAGTGATCCAGAAGCTAATCATTAAAGTAATCCTAAAAAAACCCTCCACTTATCCAACAGAAACGCTTTTCGCCGATTTCACGGTGCCTCGAGTAGAGAATATCTTCAAGAAAAATGCAATTATCCAAATTTACAAAGATAATATCATCAAAAAATTTGAAACCCATCAATCAAAAAGATATCAAGACAACTTCAAAATACCAAAATTTAATACCAAACTAATGCAAAACAATTATATCTATTTAGGAATAAAGTTTTTCAACAACCTTCCGATTGAAATAAAAAAAAACCAAAGACATCAATAAACTGAAAATCAAACTGAAGCTACACTTCATCAGGAATAATTAACTTACTAATTACCTGTTTTTCTCTTTCTTTCTTTGTATTATCAATCTATATTCATCTCTGTTTTATTTAGACTTTTCGAATTTCTCTTAAGTGCACAATATTTTAGTATGTAACCATTGTAACCATATCCCATGGATGTACACCTACACTTAGATAATCCAGAAGTTTCAATTCCATTATATACTTACCATTGCATAATGTTATTCTATTTCTGTAATAATTAGTGTAACTCGCTCATCAAGCACAAGAACCAGTTTCTTCTTTGGTGAGATTGCAATTTTAAATAATAATTTGTGTACCGATATGTAATATATATAAAACCACTGTACTATATATCTTTATTAAATAAAAAAAAATAAAAATAAAAATAAAAAAATAAAAAAAATAAAAAATACGCAAGTACCTATTGCGAGTTAATCTCTTGTTTTATTTTTACAGCAAACGCGATTAAAACAAGAAAAAGGTATTTAAGTGACTTTCCAGTACTTTGCGCAATTTAATTGAGACTTTTAGGTAAAATTAGTCACTTGGGTGTTACGTAACGTTTAGGTGGAGGGAGGTGCAGAAAATCTTACGGCGCGTTGCATGGGGGGAGAGAGGGTCAAAAATTGCGTTACGTTATACTTGAACGCCCCCTTTACTATTTCACGATTGAGATTTTATTGTTACACTCTGAACACAAAACTGGTTTTAACCAAAGTATTGGTTTTTTTTTTTTTACGTGAGCTCCACACAGGAGGCTCTGAGGAAAATAATTTCCCTCAGGGCCTATGTCATCTTTGGGGATGCTGTGTGGAGGGTTTTTTTAAGGAAAGGAAGGAGGGGAGAGTTCTGGGAAGGAAGAGGGTTTAAGGGGTGGGTAGGAATCTGGGGTTCAGTGTGTCCTGGTCATCCGCCTCCAAGACCTAGACAAACCTCACCCCATGAACCCGGGCACCCCTGCTAAATCACCGGCCGTAGCGAACCACTTGGGGTGACCTATGGCAGAGGTGTTGGTTATCCAATAAAGGTTCCCGGGGCGGCGGTACCCATTCCCGCCTCCCAATTTGTAATTATGTTTTATGGTTATTATTAGGTTATTATGTTTTCATGATAGCAAATGATTTTCTCTAGATTTTTGCAGCATATTAGAATTGAAGACTCCACACGGTGTTATTTGTAGCTGTATGGCTCGGTCGGTCAGCATTCCCCCAAAATTCTGTTATTTTATTTTTGTTCCTAGCTCTGACTATTGATTTATTGGGGATTCTCCTGAAATATTCCTCGCTTTTCCCCTGTGTCATTCTCATTTCTTTCGTACATTGTGATTGACGGGAACTCGCGAAGGAAATTATCACCTATCGATTGTTGAAAAAGCTGTTATTCTGTTAGTGTTTTTAAAAGTGTTTTAATTTTGAGGATAACAATTTTTTTTTTGCATATTTGACTAGCTAGAATTTTTTTTATATTTTAGGAAGTCAAAATTTGTGTTAAGAATTTCTCAAAAAAAAAATAATGGGGGGGGGGGGGTGACACCGTGTTTTCCGCCCCGGGTGCCACCCATGCTAGCTACGCCACTGCGTCTAGTTGTGCACGCGAGTAACTATGGTAACCAAGATGGCGCGATCATACTTGAACGTCAAAAGTAGACGGGCTATCAACTTTAGCTAGTCAACAAAAAACTTGTTTAACTTTGTTGAAAGAAGGTTCACACCTGTCAATATGCTTTCAAGTGTCGAGTTGATCAACTAAAGTTGAACCGTGTGAACCGGATATTATTATGGCTTGTCTCAAGCATTGCGCAATAATCTACGTGCTGGTGGCGTAATATTTTTTAGGCGTAGACAACCTATAGACAAGTATATATATTTTTAATTATTTATTTGGCTTTCATCCATTAAGGGTGACCTGGCCATTTCTTGAAATTAGTTACATTTTCGAAACAATCGCAGAATTATACAATAGGAACCTGTGTATAGTTAGCGTTCTTCGCCATTTAAAAGAACAAATCTTTTCTAAATTAGTAACATTTTTTACATATCATGTTAAACAATTATATGAATTAAATAAAATTATTATAAAATAAGTTTTAATTGTTTTTCTATTTTTTTGTTGTTTATTTTTTACATTAGCTCCATACAGGAGGCCCTGAGAAAATAATTCCCCACAGGGCCTATGTTATCTTTGGGGATGCTGTGTGGAAGGTCTTTTTAGGAAAGGAAGGAGAGGAAGTTCTGGGAAGGAAAAGGGTATTAGGGGTGGGTAGGAATCTGGGTCAGTTTGTCCAGGAGTGAAGCACATATGAATCCATCACTCCCACTACGGTGCAAGACGGTGTTCCGAGAGAGTGCGGCTGGAGAAGTCAAAGGGACTCCCTCAACCCGATCATCTCTCCCGATTCGATCTGCCATACAGCTGGTGGACAGACGCATCCGCCGCCAAGACTCGGACAAACCTTACCCCAAGAACCCGGGCACCCCTGCTAAGTCACCAAACGCAGCGAACCACTTGGGGTAACCTATGGTAGAGGTTTTCCTTATTTGTTTTTGGGGTGTATTTGTCTATGGTAGAGGTGTTGGTAATCCAATAAATGGTTCCCGAGGCGGCGGTACCCATACCCGCCTCCCAACTTTAATTTGTAGAAATCCGTCTGATTTTTCTTTTCAATTAATTTGCAAATAAGTGTTATTATTTATTACGAACGGACATCGATGTAAGTATAATATCGTACCAAATGTAAACGGATGGTAATATAATAAATTAATTTTAATAACGTATAAAAACTTCTTTTTTTTTTAATTGTATGCCTAAAAAAAATATGCTTAAAAATGAATGCAATTTTGTCAAGTTTGTAATATATATTTCTTTTTATAATTTTTATACCTATCGACAGAAGTATTCAAGTACTCATCATATTATTGATCTATCTACCGTAAATGTAAGTAAATGAAAGTTCCGCTTGTTTACTAAAATCGACAACATTGTTAAAATGTTTTGTTTGACCTTTTTATAAATCTAATATATAAAATTCTCGTGTCACGGTGTTTGTTGCCATACTCCTCCGAAACGGCTGGACCAATTTTGATGAAATTTTTTATGCTTATATGTTAGGTCTGAGAATCGACCAACATCTATTTTTCATCCCCCTAAAAGTAAAGGGTGTTCCACTCCGAAGAAAAATTATTTTCCCATACATTTTGTATGGAACGAGTTCTCCTATTTTGAAAGAACTGCAGCAATATTGTAAGGGGTATAATATTGAACTGTGAACCGGGGGCGGGGGGAGGGGGGAGGGGGGAGGCGGTGGCGGAGGGGGTGGGGGAGGGGAGGGGGAGGGGCGAGGGGAAAGGGGAAAGGGGGAGGGGGAGAGGGAACGCGAGAGGGGAAAGGATACGCAGGGAGAAACAATTTAGATCAATTCAGCTAATAAGTTGACAACAGTGTTTGATTCTGAGGCAGTACGAAGTTCGCCGGATCAGCTAGTGTTTTATAAATTTCTTACCGCAAGAAGACCACTCCAAATTCATTGTTTCAAGTCGCCCTTTGTTCAGGGCTGCCATCAAACGAACATTTTAATAATATTTGTATAGTGCGTTTTTACTTTTTAAAAATGTGTTGAGGGCGTTTAATACATAAGTAATAATAAATTATCGAAGAAAGCAAACACTTCGCGACTTAAAATTACACAGAATAAAATAAGTTCTTTGTTTAAAACCACTTTATTTTGATTTATATTTGTCGACCGGTTTCGGTTGACCTCAATCTTCCTCGGGACAATAAACATAAACTAAATTATAGTTAAGATTATGAGATAAACACAATAGAAAGAGCGATCATATAAGGGGCAATCCATAAATTACGTCACACCTTAAGGGGAGGAGGGGAGTAGAGAAGTGTGACATTGTGTAACAAGGGGTATGGGGGGGGGGGGGGGTCATCAGCTCTGTAACGTCACATATAAAAATCTAAATTATTAAAACGCAAAATTTAAATGAAAACGAGAAACTTAAATATTTTTAATAAAAAAAATATTATTTTGAACTACTGTTCTGATTATTTTTAGAAGTAAAATTGCAAAATATGTGACGTCACACTAGGGGGGAGGAGGTCTGATGAAATGTGACGATATGTGACAGACACGGGGGGGGGGTCAAAAAATCATGAAATTCGTGTGACGTAATTTATGGTTGGCCTCTAAGAGAGAGAGAGAGAGAGAGAGAACATCAGCGACTGGTTGGTGGAGGGGTAGGAGGCGGAGTCAAGGGAGGGTGGGGGTAAGGGTTACACAGGGAGAAAGGGAATAACTTTAAAATCGGACTGTTGGTTAATTCTAACTGTTTGTTTTAAATTTGACAATTATTTTTCTTTTTTATTTTCATATTTCTAATGCTTCTAAATTATTAAGACGTGTTACTATATTATTTATGTGTCTTATTTGGACTCGTGTATTTATATTAAACGTATGGTCAGTATCAATTCAATGGTCGGCAAATTCTGAAAAACCTGTGCTTGTAACACGGGCATCAGCCTAGCATGGTGGTTGAAAAATTCACAAATGATGTAATCATAATATGCAATGAATAAAGAAAAAAAAATATTAAAAAGAACAACTCCTGTTGTTAGCTTTTGACAATATACATCCCCACCTCCATTAAAACGTTTTTTTTTTCTGCCTCTTATTCTTATTCTGAGATTGCAGTGTTATAATTATTGTAACAAGTGATTAAAGTGAATTTAATACTACTTTCTTACTCATTGTTTTTTTTTCTCATTATTATGTATCCTTGATATTTATTGAGAGCCTTGAAATGTTGGGAGACTGTAGGAAGTAGAGAGAAGAAGATTTTTGGGAAGTGGCTATTAAGGTCTTTATTTTTATTTTTTTTTTTTTTATTTATTTAATTGAATATGATAAAATGTAATACAATATAAGATATGGGTAGTCCCACAAAGCTGTGACAGATCAGCTTGTCTGTAGGTTCTACTTTAAATCTAATATATAAAATTCTCGTGTCACGGTGTTTGTTACCATACTCCTCCGAAACGGCTGGACCAATTTTGATGAAATTTTGTGTGCTTATCTGGTAGGTCTGAGAATCGACCAACATCTATTTTTCATACCCCTAAAAGTAAAGGGTGTTCCACTCCGAAGAAAATTATTTTCCCCATACATTTTGTATGGAACGAATTCTCCTATTTTGAAAGAACTGCAGCAATATTGTAAGGGGTATAATATTGAACTGTGAACCGGGAGAGGGGGGTGGGGGGACGGGAGAGGGGGGAGGGGGGAAAGGAACTCAGGAAGGGGGGTTTGCGGGACGGGGGAAGGGGAGAAGTGGAGAGGGAGAGGGAACGCGAGAGGGGAAAGGATACGCAGGGAGAAACAATTTAGATCAAGGTATGGTATACGCAGGGAGAAACAATTTAGATCAATTCAGCTAATAATTTGACAACAGTTTTTGATTCTGAGGCGGTATGAAGTTCGCCGGATCAGCTAGTATTATTATATAACACACATTAGCCTAGGTTACAATATTAATACCTAATATAAGATTTAGGATAGATAAATATGTTGTTCATTTATTAACCACTTTTTTGTCAGTTTATGGCAGGGTTCCTCATTATTTTTAAAATTAATGTTTTGATTTAATATGTTGTACATTAAGGGTATCATATATTCGAGCGTTCTGCTACCATACTTATTTGATATTCGTGGAATTTTTAGGCCTTTGTTTTCGGTAAATCTTGTTGTGTGACTATGCACGAATAAATTTTTATATATGTGCTTTCTCCCGAATTATCCATAATTATAATGTACCAGAGAAGCCCTTTAATTGGAAGTATGCCCTCAGACCCATTCAGTAATTTTAAGTTGTTTCTTTGTTTGTAAATGCTAGGTTTAACAATTTTTTTAATTTTGGCAGTTTGTAAATTTTGAATGTATTTAATATTAATTTTACTCGAGTGTCCCCAAGTTCGAATTCCATATGTAAGTATGGATTCGACCATAGAATTGTATATAAGTTTGAGAGTGCATCGAGGCAACACAAATTTTAATTTATAAAAATTACTCGCCAAACATCGGTGCTGATTACAAATTTTGATCACTTGTTTACCCCATTTAAAGTTATTATCTACGATTATGCCAAGGTAAGTATATTCATTTGTAAAATAATTTTTTTCACAGTAGCAAGTGTTATCATTTTTTTATGTATACATTCAAAATTATGTGCAGTTATTGTAGGTAAATTCCACATTTTCAAGCTCGGTGATCTTATGTAAATACATTTAGTTTTTTTGACATTAATAATTAGTCCTACATCATGAGACCATTTGAGTAGCTCGTTAAAGTCACTTTGTAATTCTTTAATAGCTATTTCCGGGTTTTCATTTGATACAACTAGTGCAGTATCATCTGCAAAAATGAATCTACGGGCTATTTTAAAAAGTTTAGACAAGGCAATGACATAAATAATGTATAATTTAGGGCCTAAAATTGACCCTTGGGGTACTCCCGATTTGATAAATCTAAAATTTCTCATTTCATTCAAAATCTTAACATACATTTTTCTATTAGTTAAATAGTTTTTGAAAAATGATAGTAGGTAGTTTACCACGGATTCCTATTGTTTCAAGTACCTTGATTAATTGTGTGTGGCTGAGTGTATCGAAAGCTTTTGAGAAATCAATAAATAATACCAGTACATGTTTTGTAGAGTTAAGCTGTGAATTTATACAATTAGAAAATTTTTCGAGAAGTTTATCACAGCTGTTTTTTTTGGAAGCCATACTGACATTCATCAATAATGCCCAATTTATTTAAATATTTATCCAAATTTATCGTTATATATTTTTCTAAAATTTTTTCTAATGCGGGTAACAATGAAATAGGCCTATAATTATTTATTACGGTGTGATCTCCATTTTTATAAATGGGCCTTATGATGCTGCATTTTAGTTCAGCTGGAATGATGCTTGTGTCAATAATTCTGTTTATTAGGTGGGTAATCATAGGACTAAGTAATTTTACATGTTTTTTTAGATCATACATGCGAATTAGATCCACGCCCGGTGTCTTGGAGTTTTTCATTCGTCCGATAATGCATTCAGTTTGTTTCGCATTAGCTCTTGGTAGGTAGGTACATTGAATGTTGCAAATGTTCTTGCTTCCACTCAGACGCTCGAACGTTGCATTCGTTGCATTCGTGTAACTGATTTACACCCTCGTCAAAAGCAGGGTACTCACCTAGAGTGTAGCATGTAATGTATCTGATACTGTATCAATCTGCAAGTGGGTACGGCTCGTCCACGGTTACCGCGTATCCAGCTACAACCTCCCGGATCCGCAGTGCTCGTGACGATATCACGCCGACAACATGTCTCAAATGGTGGCTTTTTTGTTTTCATTTTCTCTCTCCTGTAGCAAGACAATACGGTGATCATCTTATTTGTACAGTTTTCGCCCGAAGCTTGTCCAATATTTTCCCAAGCATCCACTTTTAGATTTTTTTAATAATTATTATTATCTTTAGGGTCCCACAATACCGGAGCATTTCGATAAAGTTCAATTAAATTTAACGACCTCCGTAGTCCAGTGGCTAAGACTCTTGACTCACACTCCGGAGGTCGCGGGTTCGAACCCGGCATGCGCAAATAAATTTTATTTGATTAATTTGTGTTATTTCACAATTAATTCATTTAAAATAATATATAGTATATTTGCGGCATGTTCCAGAGTGGAAGATACTATCAGTATCGCCCTGGTGTAAGACCACCATTCAGAATTGAAACGTTGCTTGAAAATGGCTTTAGCCGTGTTTAGTGACCAGATCTGAATAGCCAGGTACTTCCCAACCTTCCTCTTCCCCACCTCCTTCCCCTCCCCGCTACCTTCAGCCTCACAACATACCCCAATTGGGGATGCCATAGTCTCACTGGTTCCAGACGGGAGCAGTTGAGATTCTTGTGCGGTATTCACTGTAAAAAAAAAAAAAAAACACTTTTTCATCTGTCCACTCCATGATGAAAACGTTCGTTTGAAGCTCGCGCCTACATACTCATTACGCAAGCGGCCGTGTCGCCGTCCACAAGCACGCTGCGAGCCGCCTTTGTGCTCGCAGTGAAACCGCCGTCGGCGGGTCACTGCGAGCACACTGCGCTCCACGCGCGAGCGGCTCGCAGTAGACTCGTGCCTACGTACTCACTTGATACAGTATCAGATACGTTACAGGTTACACGGTTAGGTGAGTACCCTGCTAAAGAAATTTGCAAAGTTTTCTACCGTCACATCCGCCGCTTGAGAATTTAAGAAATATTTAGATATGATTTCGTCACAATCGGATTTACTTTTCCTTCCCAATATTTGATTGACTTCATTCCATGTTTTTTTAATGTCTTTGTCTGGTCGCCATACATGACTAAAATGGCATTTTGAACAATGTCTGTTCTACGTGCTTCCAAAAATTAAATATAGATTAGGATTGTGGAAATGCGTATTTTTTGTAGTTGGTAACTATTTACCTGTAAAATAAGGTAACGACTACAACTAGGTAACTCCGAAATCAGCTTTTTCGGGTTATATTAGGCAAAATACCGTTCCTTTATTTCCTCACCCATGTATGCAAAAAATATAAAATTAGCTGATTTTGGAGTAACCTAGATTGCCCTCATGATAATAATAAAAAAAATAATAAGCCTATTTATTTCTTGTTTTACAACAGTTGGTAGTTACAATATTACAATAAACTCAAATTTGATTTGTATTAGTAAGTTAGCTTAGATTATGATAGTAATATTAGTATATGTTTTAAAAATATTTATGAATTAACAGGAACCCCGGTTTGGGTAAAGGCCTCCTCCAAAGATGCCCATTTTTGTCGGTCTTGTGCTATGGAGTACCAGTTAATGCCAGTTGATCCTTTCAGATCATCTTCCCAGCGGGTTAAGGGTCTCCCCTTCGGGGCCGTTCAAGTATTACGTAACGCACTTGGGGGGGAGGGGGGGTCTTGTGAAACGTTACTGTGCGTTACGAGGGGGGGGTTCGAACAACGCGTTACGTAACATGTTTATCTTTATTTAGATAAAAAAAAATAGGGAATTAAAATCTTCCAAGTTGGCAATCCTTTTCGTTCTCGAAATCTCTTGTTATATTTATTACCGCAAACGCGATTAAAACAAGAAAAAAAGGTATTTAAGCGAATTTCCAGTACTTTGCGCAACATAATTGTGACTTTCAGGTAAAAATTGTTACTTGGGCGTTACGTAACGTTTAAGGGGGGGGGGGGATGATACGGAAAAACGTTACGGCGCGTTACATGGGGGGAGGGGGGGTCAAAAATCTTCAAAAATTGCGTTACGTAATACTTGAACGCCCCCTTCCCCCTCTTGCCTGGTGGTCCACCTTCTGTCAGACATTCTAGCTACATGGCCAGCCCAATGCCATTTCAGTTTTTGAGCAAAGGTTAAAGCGTTTGTAACTTTGGTGATGTCTCTTATCTTTTTGTGTCTTATTTTTCCATTTTCTTTATGCTTAACATGCTTCGTTCTAAACCTCTTTGACATGTATCGATTTTATTCTTAGCTTGTCTAGTGAATTTCCAGGTCTGGCTTCCATAAGTTAAGCTTGGTAGTAGACATGAGTTCATCACTTTAGCTTTGAGAGTTATTGGTAAGTTACTTTTAAATATTTCTTTAGGCACTAATACTTATTCCAGCTTTGTTGGACCCTTCTCTCTATTTATATACTTATATAATCCTAATCCGCCCTCTTTATAATATATAGATAAATATGGATAACGTGGTGTCACCCCCCCCCCCCCCCCCCTCCCCATTAAAGTTGACAAACAGGCTATTGACAGACAGGTTGGGGGTGTCTAGAGAATTCTAAAGTCGGGTCCAAAGCTCGTCATTTGTCTCAATTTGTCTTGATAAAATCATTGACAGTCCCACAACAAGTCAATGATTTTATCAAGTTTGTCAATGTTTCGAGTTTAGTTGTGCTTCCCGTGTTCGACGGAAAACATTCCCAAAACACTTCATCCCGGGTGAAGCGGGAAGGCAGGCGGGGGGGTATAATTCATTTAATTGACAGGAGTCGCGCGGTGTGGTCGTATTTATGGAAGAACAAACCGAACGACTTTTTGAGGTTATGTGTAATGTATAATGAGCGAGCTTAAATATTCATGAGTTTAAAATATTATTATACTTACGTATGATATTATAATAAATATATTTGATAATATAATTATAATATAGTAACAAATATTAACATACTTATTCGGTATCGAGAAACGCCTGAAATATTCTCCGCGCCGCGCGGGAACGTCATGTCTTTGTACAGTAATATACAGTGCCCTTGAAATGATTTTACACAAAAACGTAAATTTCATAAACAGCCATACATTGTTATTATGTACTTTATTATTATGTTATGTAGGTACTACTTGTCAAATTGTGTTCACCATGCCAACTTGAATAATCAGGAAAGATTTCTGACTAATATCGATTATGGCACGACCTAAAGTTACGAATTTAGAGTGCGTAAATATTTACGTCAAAAACAGAATAA
The DNA here is from genome assembly GCA_917880885.1 of Limnephilus marmoratus. Classification (NCBI taxonomy): domain Eukaryota; kingdom Metazoa; phylum Arthropoda; class Insecta; order Trichoptera; family Limnephilidae; genus Limnephilus; species Limnephilus marmoratus. Next base: position 15,717,598 of record OU862921.1, on the reverse strand, counting down.
TTATAAATATTTGATATTATATTATAATTTTATTATCAAATATATTTATTATAATATTATACGTAGTATAATAATATTTTAAACTCGTGAATATGCCCGCTCATTGCACATAACCACAAAAGGCGGCCGTTCCGTTAATTCTCCCCACACGACCGCATTGCGCGGCATCTGTCAAAAAATGAATCCCCCCCCGCCTGCCTTCCCGCTTCACCCGGGATGGAGTGTTTGGGAAATGTTTTCCGTCGAACATGGAAAGCACAACTAAACTCGAAACAACAAAAGTTGAGAATATTTATTGACAAACTTGATAAATTCATTGACTTGTTGTGACAAATGACGAGCTCTGGACCCCGCTTAATACTTACCAAGCAATAAACAAAATAATACGCACTTTAAATAATATTATATTGGCACTTTTCTAAAAAACGTATTATTGTTATTATATCGATTGTTATCTCTTAAAAGTACTTCATGTGGTCTGGTTTATTTATGGAAAGATAATAAAATGTGCACACTGCTCTCCGGTGATTTGTTATCAGGATTTATTACAAGTAAAATACATTTCAAAAGTTACATAATAATAATTATCTCCAAGTGGTTTGCCTATCCACAGAGATGGGAAAATGGTAAGTTCTGCATTTCGCCGGAGGCCTCCGAGAAGTGCTTCCTTTTAAAAGTGAGTTTTAGAAGTAGGTCCCGGGTCCGAGTTCTGGGTGCGGACTGGCTACCGAGACGCATGGGTTCGGCCGGAGCCGGACATCGGAGCCAGAGTTCGCAAAAGAACTCCAACCTGGGACGTGCTCCCGACTTGCAAATAGGTCGGACTAGGACGCAAGGGTTTAACCGGAGCCGGGCCTTGGAGCCGGAACTCGCAAAAAACTCGAACATGGGACCTGCTCCCGACTCGCAAGTGGCTCGGACCGAGACTCACAGGTTCGACCGGAGCCGAACCTCATAGCTGGAAGCCGCAAAAGAAGGCGAATCCGGGATCTGCTCCCGACTTGCAAGTGGCTCAGACCACCGAGTTAAGGTACCGACACACTTGCTCATACAAGCCGGCCTATGAGCACGCTCATTAATGAGTATGTAGGTACTCGCCGTAGGTATGGTGGAATGATGAACAACGAGGTTGCGTAATGAAAAACCTTTAATGAGTACCATACAATAATAGCAATACACATACACAATTGTAACACGGTCACGTAACGGTGATAAATACTACAAACGAATTTACGCACTGGGTCAAGGTTGATCGCGGATAGACGAGGCAACTGCTCCGTGGTAAGTTGAACGAATACTGGATTTTCGCTGTTACTAGGCGTCTTTTATATGGCCCGGCGAGTGTAGTATTAGTGGTAAATCGTCACTTCGGCTAGTCACCCGAAGGCGCTAGAACCTGTGCATTTCAAGCGTACAATGGTTCGTACCTTTTCTGGAACGCGTGAGAGGTAGGTAGTTTTGACTCGGTGTATTAGGTACTCATGAATCAGTCGCAAGCCACCCGCGCTAGCTGGTAGGCGGGAATGCTCTCGTACGTTCGCTTGCGTACATTTTAACACCGGCGCTGTTTCTGGAAACACCGATAATTTTCGGGGCGATCCCAATGCGTAGTATAGCTAGGCTGGTTGCTACAGGACTCCCTCCCCAGACAACGCAGACATGGCTGCGGTGAAAGGAGGAATGTTTAGATTCCGAGGTGGTCGGGAAATCGAACACGCCTTCCAAAACGAGTGGTTGTGTGTGTCCGAACGTGACTGTCATCGAACGATGGAAGGGTTGGTTGTGATGTGGCGGCAGGTGCGTCTGATGCGGTTTGCGAGTGTGATGCGAATCTCTCAAGATCTTGAGCAATGTATGCTGGTTTGAGGCGGTCGATGCTCACGGTGATTTCCTTCCCTTTTATCAGTATGGTATATGCTCGTTTGTGCCGACGATCGACTTGATGAGGGCCGCTGTAGGGTTGTTGAAGCGGGCTCTTGACTGTGTCATCCCTCAAAAAGACGTGAGAAGCTGTGGGAAGATTTTGGAAGACGAAATGATGTCCATTACCATGGCGGGTACCTTCAACTGGTCTCAGCTCGTTGAAGTGTTTCCGTAGTTCCTTAAGGAAGCTTCCGGTGTCGTCGTTGAAATTAGGTTGTTGACATAGGAATTCGCCGGGTAAGCGGAGCGGCTCGCCGTATACTAGCTCGGCTGAGGTTGTAGCGAGATCATCTCTCCAAGCTGCTCTGATTCCCATGAGTACGGTGGGAAGCGTTTCCGTCCAACGGTTATTCTGATGGCATTTGATCTCTGCCTTTAGTTGGCGATGAAATCTTTCCACCATGCCATTTGCTGCGGGGTGGTATGCAGTTGTATGGATTTGCGTCGTGCCTGCCAGGCAATTTAACTGCCTGAACAGCCTTGACTCAAATTGTCTCCCTTGGTCCGTAGTAATGCGGAGTGGAGTGCCGAATCTTGTAATCCAGCCCTTGTAGAAAGCGCGCGCTACTGTTTCAGCCTCTTGGTATGGGATCGGGAATGCCTCTGGCCATCTTGTAAATCTGTCCACGCACGTCAGGCAGTATCGGCATCCTTCTGAAGAGGGCATGACGATTATGTCGATATGGACATGCTCGAATCTAGCGGAAGGCCTGGGAAAGTCTCCCAGGGGTGCTGACACGTGCCGTGTCACCTTGCTTCGTTGGCATTGGAGGCAATTGCGTGCGAGCTTAATAGTCTCGGCTTTGATGGCCGGCCAAACATAACGTTGAGTTATAAGCTTAACCGTGGCCTTGATTCCAGGGTGTGCCAGCTGATGAACCGCATTGAATGCCGCAGGTCTGAACTTCTTCGTGACGAAGGGTCTGGCTGTGGTAGTTGAGACGTCACAGTAGAGATGCGCGTTAGTACCCGGAATGTTGATTTTCTCAAGTTGTAGGCTAGAACTTCCCTGCAAGTGTTGTTCCAGTTCAGGGTCGCACATCTGGTCAGCTGCTAGCGCCGCGTAGTCCAGAGGAGTGTCTATCGTCTCGACCCTGGAGAGAGCATCCGCGACGATGTTATCTTTTCCGGAGACGTGTCGGATGTCAGTTGTGAACTGGCTGATAAAGTCCAGATGGCGGAATTGCCTTGGTGAGCATTTGTCTGCTCTTTGTTGAAAGGCGAACGTGATGGGCTTATGGTCGGTAAATATGGTGAACGACCTGCCTTCCACCATGTGGCGAAAGTATTTCACAGCGAGATAGATGGCTAGGAGTTCTCTGTCGTATGCGCCATATTTCTTTTCAGCTGCCGAAAACTTCTTTGAGAAGAATGCTAGAGGCTCCCAATGACCTGCGACGAATTGATTGAGTGCGGCACCAGCTGTAGTATCAGACGCGTCGCTGACAATAGAGAGTGGGGCGTCGCACTTCGGGTGAACGAGCAGGGTTGCCTGGGCAAGAGCCTCCTTGCACTTGCTGAAGGCTTTTACTGTTTCGGCAGTCCAAGGCACAAGTTGCTTGCCTTTTTGGTTTCCTTTTAGGAGGTCATTGAGTGGAGCTTGTGTCCTCGCGGCGTTGGGAATGAATCTTCTGTAAAAATGTATAGCTCCCAGAAAACGGCGGAGATCCTTGATGGAAGCTGGTTGACTGTAATTGTTGATGGCTTCCACTTTATGTGGGAGGGGTGAAGTGCCTGCGTCAGACACCAGGTATCCTAGGAATTTGACCTTAGTCAGGCCGAAATGGCATTTGGCGGCGTTGATGACGACACCATATTCCTGAAGGCGCTGGAATAATATCTTGAGGTGGGCCAGGTGCTCTTCCTCTGACGTTGAGGCAATAAGGATGTCGTCTATGTAGGCGTAACAGAAATCCAGGCCTCGGGTAACCTCGTCTATGAAGCGTTGGAAGGTCTGGGCCGCGTTGCGGAGGCCGAAAGACATCACTGGGAACTCGAAGAGTCCGAATGGCGTAGTGATTGCTGTCTTCGGAATGTCCTCAGGAGCGACAGGGATTTGATTATAAGCTCGCACCAGATCAATCGTTGAGAAGATCTTGGCGCCGCTCAGTGCCTGTGCAAAATCCTGGATGTGGCGAACAGGGTACCTGTCCGGAATAGTTCTGGCGTTCAGTCTTCTGTAATCGCCGCATGGTCTCCACTGGTCGTCCTTCTTGGGTACCATGTGCAAAGGGGATGCCCAAGAGCTCTCGGAAGGTCGAGCGATTCCGAGGCGGACCATGGCCTCGAACTCCTTCTTGGCGCGTTTTAATTTGTCAGGAGCAAGGCGTCGTGGGCGTTCGACTGTTGGAGGTCCTGGCGTGGTGTTAATATGGTGCAGTGTTGCGTGACGAACTTCCCTCCTGGCGCCGTCAGGGCGAGTGATGTCAGGAAACTGTTGAAGTAGCTTGTGATACGGGGACGTTCCTGTGACCGTCTTAATGGAAGCGATCTTGTTGTAGCTTCGTTTCCCCGTGATAGTTAAATTCGTCACTTGGTCCAGCAGCCGTTTATTTCGGACATCCACCAGTGGCTCGTATTTGGCGAGAAAGTCTGCCCCGATGATGGGCTTGGAGACGTCTGCAATGACGAAGCTCCAAGTAAAATCGCGTCGCAATCCCAAATCCAGGTTGAGCGTTAGGCTGCCATAAGTAGCGATTGTGCTGCCATTTGCTGCTGCCAGTTCGTATGTCGCTTTAGTTGGGCGTCCCTGGACAAGGCGTCGTGGGAAAACGCAGAGATCTGCGCCGGTGTCTATAAGAAATTGGGTACGGGTTACCCTGTCGATAACAAAAAGGCGACTGACTTGGTTGGGGCTGGCGCTGGTCGCCATCAGTTTGGGCCCCGCGCGTTTTCCTGTTAAAAGTTGCAGGGTTTGGTGCACTTGCTTGCCTTCGTCCCATACTTCCAGTGGTACCAGCATGTGCCCTCGGGCTGACGACCTCTGGACCGACTGCGGGAACGATTGCTCCAACGATGCGGGGTGGCGCTCCTCCTATGCTGGCCAGAGCGTAGTGTCGAAACTTCACGCCTCAAGGTAGCGAGCTCTTGTTGGAGAGGCTGCATTAACCGCTCCATCTGTGTAACCAATGAGTTTTCGGAAGATGGAACAGCCACTGAGTTAACTGCCGGTCTACCAGCGTAGTCTGCTATGGCGTCTGCCAAGCTGGCCACCTTGTCAAGCGGAGTATCCTGCTGCGTAGTCAGGACCACCTGCATACTCCTAGGAAGACGACCCATCCATAGGGTTCTCAAAACCTCATCGGGCACAGCGCTGCCGGCGAGGGTGCGCAGGTGTCTCAAGAATTGGGAGGGTTTACGGTCTCCGATTTCTTCATGTTCCAGAAGTCTCCTTGTCTTCTGCTCCTGCGTGGAGCTGAGGCGTCTGGTTAATTCATATTTTAATAGTGCATATGCACCGACCTCAGGGGGCTTCACAATGATGTCCCGGACTTCTTGGGCGTGGGCGGGATCCAAGGCTCCGAGAATGAAACCAAATTTTGTGGCATCCACGGTCACTCCTGCTGCCTCGAAGCTGCGCTCCACCATAGCGAACCATAATTCTGGGTCAGTAGGGCAAAAAGGCGGAATGCGTACTGCCACTCGGTTGACCTCAGGCGGTGGATTCCTGATGTTGGGTTGCTGGTTACTGGCCGTTGGTTGCTTGTTGCTGGTTATTGGTTGCTGGCTGTCCTCAGATGTTCCGCTCGCAAGAGACATGATGATGATGATTGGTGTGCGAAATTTATCACCGAAGAGTTTATTTCGTGCGCGACGTGCTCGCGGTAGACGTACTTGCACGCGTCGTGCTCACTGTCGGATTCACAAATGTAAACGTCGTGGTCACCAATGTAGGTACTCGCTGTAGGTATGGTGGAATGATGAACAACGAGGTTGCGTAATGAAAAACCTTTAATGAGTACCATACAATAATAGCAATACACATACACAATTGTAACACGGTCACGTAACGGTGATAAATACTACAAACGAATTTACGCACTGGGTCAAGGTTGATCGCGGATAGACGAGGCAACTGCTCTGTGGTAAGTTGAACGAATACTGGATTTTCGCTGTTACTAGGCGTCTTTTATATGGCCCGGCGAGTGTAGTATTAGTGGTAAATCGTCACTTCGGCTAGTCACCCGAAGGCGCTAGAACCTGTGCATTTCAAGCGTACAATGGTTCGTACCTTTTCTGGAACGCGTGAGAGGTAGGCAGTTTTGACTCGGTGTATTAGGTACTCATGAATCAGTCGCAAGCCACCTGCGCTAGCTGGTAGGCGGGAATGCTCTCGTACGTTCGCTTGCGTACATTTTAACACCGGCGCTGTTTCTGGAAACACCGATAATTTTCGGGGCGATCCCAATGCGTAGTATAGCTAGGCTGGTTGCTACAAGTACGCCCCTGTCAGAAATAGACAACTGTACACATTTGCTCAATAATGAGAAGGCTTGGTTTGAGCTTTCTCGTAAATGAGCGTGCTCAAAACCAACATTTGAACACACATGCTATTTAATGAGCACGCTTATGTCAAATAGAGTCAGTTTCATTCGCTCGAACTAAAAAAAATAATATTACTGCTTGCAATGCAAATATTTAAGAATCTTCTGACGTAAAAAATAAGACCATTTGGGTCCAAGATGTGAACAAATCCGAAAATAAATAAATATTAAAAAATAAATGGTTATTTCAATAGTATGTGGTTTCATTTTGGAGGTAAAGGAGCTTTTGGGGAATTTGGAAATCTAACGTGGGTATTTTAGTGATAGGCTCCAAATATATTCGTGATTCCCATAATAAATCACGAAACACGAGGTATTTTCGTCTCTCCAGCGGACTGTTTTGACATTTGCCAACTGAGATCGGATTGAAATGAGCATGCTCATAAGCTGGCCTGTTCACACATACTTAGAGGCTTCCCCTTCCATCCGATAATCCAATGAGCATGCTCATTAATCAAATGGCTGTTGATTTGTGAGCATGGATTGGATTATCGGGTGGAAGGGGAAGCCTCTAAGTATGTATGAACAGGCCATACTTAGAGGCTTCAAATGAGCATGCTCATTACTAGCAACGTCACTGACACACATGCTACTAGGTAGCATGCTCTTTGGCTTCTAATGAGCAAGTGTGTCCGTAGCATTAAGGATTTGTGTCCGAGTCCTGGACCGGGTTCTACGGGAGTAGTCGATTTGAAAAAGGATTAGGAGCAGGCTCCGCTTCCCGCGAAGAACCCGAGTTCAAGAGCCCACTCCCTACACATCGCTACTATCCAGTAGGTACCTACCCCGATAAATATTTAAAAGTTCGCTCAAGCATCAAGCAACACTGTCAATCTTCTGACATCTGTCATTATCCTGTCAATGTCAAATAATTTTGCAAATATCGTTTTTTTTTTAGTGAATTAAAGAGTTGAAATAATAATGAATTTCGCCGGTAAAGTCGTCCTTATAACCGGAGCCAGCTCGGGAATAGGTGCAGCTACAGCTGTACACTTGTCAAAGCTGGGAGCCCAGCTTTCATTGACCGGTCGCAACCTAGTCAACCTCAACAAAGTAGCCGACGAGTGTCATAAATCACACAATATCAAGGCATTCGTCGTTGCCGGTGATCTGAGCAAAGAATCTGACGTCCAGAATATACTGGACTCGACAATCACACACTACGGAAAGCTGGATGTACTAGTCAATAATGCCGGCTGCCTTGAAGTTGGAAGCATCGAAAATACAAGCTTGGCGCAATACGATAAAGTCATGAACACTAATGTGCGCTCCGTATACCAGCTGACAATGCTAGCAGTCCCCCACCTCATTAAAACGCAAGGAAACATAGTTAATGTATCCAGCGTCAATGGGATTCGCTCGTTCGCTAACGTTTTAGCATACTGCGTCTCGAAATCTGCCTTAGATCAGTTCACGCATTGCGTAGCTCTTGAACTGGCTCCCAAGCAAGTGAGAGTGAACTCGGTTAATCCGGGAGTGATTGTTACCAACTTGCAGAAGGCCGGGGGAATGGACGACGAGACTTATAAGAAATTCCTGGAGCGCTCCAAGGAGACTCACGCCCTGCAAAGACCGGGAGAGGCTAGTGAGGTCGCTGAAGCCATCGCCTTTCTGGCCAGCAATGCGGCCAGTAACATAACCGGAGTTACTTTACCAGTGGACGGGGGTCGTCATGCTATGTGCCCCAGATAAACTATATAAACCAGTACCTACCTAATTGCACATCGTAATATTACTCTTCTCACGTCGGTTCCTCTTTGCTGAGGATCTTGACTCCTACTCCAATTTCCATGGTGGATAAGATTCCTCCACTCCTCATGGTCCTGCACTGCGCGGAGATCCGAGGACACCCTAGTACCAGACCCCAGGGATACTTGGTCACTCCAGCGCACTCCAAGCATTTAGTTGAAAGCCTATTGTGCATGCCTAGCTCTTCTAGAATTAACACATGTGTGCATCTGGCTGTTCACGGAATCCTGAGCATTTTTTTCCAGCACCACATTTATAATAATATAATGTACCTGTAAAAGATTATGCCAAAATTGGAGATAAATATCTATTTTATACATTGTTGAATATAAATATATATGTCTATATATTTTTTTAAATTTTACAAATGTGGAAAGACAACATATGTAGACAAGATATGTAATAAATAAAAGTAATTATTATAATAAACTAAGATTGCTTTGCATTATTTATACCGTTATTTTAGAATTTGATTTTAATACAGTTACTCTGTATGTATATTATTTTTGAAGTCCAATAAAGTACAAGATAAGCCTAATAGGAAAGAAAGTTTTGTTGTTTTTTCTGGTTTCTGATTTCAAAATAATTTATGGGCTAATTTCATTTGTTCCCGGTTGACATACAGCTAAATCAAAATGCCTTGACAGGAGGGAAAAAAATATCATTAAATTTTCTGTTATGTTTGGCAAACAAGACTAAATTATTAATGAGAGATAAACAATTATTTTAAATCATTTTTCTAAAAATAAAGTGAAAACATGCCTGGAAATGTAAGTTAATACAAGCATTTAAATTATTGTTTATATAGCTGTTTTAGTTTCTATCAAGGATCAATTTGACAAGGTATTAAAATTCACACAACAATTTTTTTTGCAATCAAATTTCTCTTTCAGAGTTGCTGGCCTGTTTCCAAAAAAAAAAAAGATCCATGTCGACAAATAAAAAAACACCAGGTCTTTAGAACTGATTTTAGCACTTTTATGTTTCACTCCTGACCCCTATAAAAAAAACACTGACCCGACAACTCAGATTGAAGTCAACTCCTTTAAAAAGTCATTAAAAGTGATGAAAAAATATATAAAAATTGATTAAATATGTTACATTAGTTTAGGTTATGGGCTATTTATTAAAAAAAATCATAGCTTTTAATGACTTTTCAAAGAGGTGTTGAGTTGATTTGGTTCTGAGTTGTCATCGAACCGAAAAAGCAGGCTTTGTCAATGTAGAACAGGAATCAATGGACTTTGGAGGTTATCCACTACGTACCCGCCCGGTATAAGTAACTTATGGTTGCTCCTTCAAGGTTCTCTCAAGGACTCTAATTTTTTTATAGAACGGCTCTACATTTTAAATTTGTATCGAAACTAGACCTCGATTGTCCCTGCATACGTTGTTAGCGAGCAATATGCAAGTGCTTACTTTGTACAGGTGTTAGTAATACTTATGGAAAAAAAATTACCTCTTCTGCTCAAAGGGGGACAAGAAAAATAAAAAAAACGAAAAGTAGGCTGTTTTCCTAACCTGCCTCTTCTACCTCCTACCCAGTCTTTTAAGTACATAGAAAGCAAAAACATAAAATCAAAAAATACAAATATGTCTGCAGATTAGTAGTGAGCAAGTCCTGGGTCGGGGCGGCGCGACACAAAACACCCGACAGTCCTGTTGAGAGTGTGTCTGTGATCTGGCAGGCCAGGAACGTGGTTCGGATTCCGCACCCCTAAGCCGACTTCCCGGTGGTGGTGTAACTTCAGGAATCAATGGACAGAAGTTATCATTCTTACCCGTTTTTTCTTTTTCCCTTCTCCTTTATTTCCCTCTTTTCCCTACTTTCCTTTTGCCTATCGAGGACGACATCACGTTTCTCAGCAAGGAGTTAGTAGTGAGTTTTTTTTTCTATTTTGTAATATGACCAATCGAACGTTGGGGATTTCTGGGTGTTTGGTTTTCGATTTGAAACATTTGAATTGCTGATTGCAATTTAAAGCTAATGAGCACTTTTATTATTACCGTGACGCTCCATGATTACGATACTGTGACGACACAAAAAAGGTTATAAACATATGTTCCTTACCACAATAATGCTGCAGATCTTTCAAAAGATGAGATACACAATGTACGTAGGTCTGTTTCCTCCAAAGGACACAAGTCATCATTTTCTTGCATCTCACACACCGCACCTCTCCGTAGACCCCTACAATATTACTAGCCGTGATGATAATTTTGAAAGTTTGGAAAATAGTTATGAGGATAATATTGAAGTGTGAGTGAATTCCAAAAATTAAAAATGTCAATTCACTGATGGTTTTGATTTTATTATTAAACATATAATTTTGCAGCTACGCACCAAATAACAAAATAAGACAAATGGTGAATGTATGTCTGCACCGCCCCAAAGGAAACATACAATCATTATCATACATCTCCCTCACAAAGAAAAAGAAACGCCGTTGCCGTAGCTGATCTGTAATAATAAATATCTGTTTCCTCCAAAGAAAAAAGTGGGACTGAAACATTTTTTGTGTTTCTCAACTTTTGTGTCACCATTACTTAATGTACAAGACAGAGCTGTAACATGATTAGGATAAAGAATGTACATTTTATGCTTTTTTGCGCCGTGACATTACCATAATCGTGGATCGTCGAGGTAATAATAAAAGCGCTTAATGAATCCGTCCAGATTTTACTGTTTATCCCACATTTTTTGGTTTCATTAAAAAAAATTAAAAACCTTTAAATTTATATTTCATTATAATTTTTAAAAATCACCTGTCTAAATTTGGGTAACCACCGCTCCAGTGGATAATATTAAGTGAGATTGTTTCCTTGTACGTGAATTACTTTTTCAAGAGGGAGGTGATTCAAATACACATTGGCCAAGCAGGGGTTCAAATAGCAAACGCTTGCTGGGAACTGTATTGTTTGGAGCACGGCATCTCCCCCGATGGAAGAATTCACCACGAGCTGTGCTACGATGACGACTCCGCCGGGGCCTTCTTCAGCATCACTGATGCCGGAACCTGTATTCCTCGACTGGTCATGGTTGACCTAGAGCCAACAGTCGTAGGTAAACATTAAAACAAAGCCTTTTAGAAGAGTTAAGATGGCTGATATGGATGCAAGAAGAATGCAGTAGTTGCTAATAGAAATCAAAATCAAAGAGGCTAGTAGCCTACAATGCAGGTAGTAAAAATCTCTATTACTTAGGGAACTACTACGTACCCATACAACGTGACCAACTTTTTGCAGTTTTTAATCCTCCCCCCCCTCCCCGGTGACTAAAAACCTAAGCCCCCCGCCACTCATTTGTACCAAGCGTGGTATTTTGAAGACCCCCCCCTGAACAGGTCACGTAGTAAGGGTACGTTCCCTTATAATATGGAAGATAATTTAACCTAAGCCCTGTTATATAAGATTTTGACCGCGTGCAACAAACATACGGTTTTCGCAAATTCGCAGTCAATTTGGGAGGCGGGAATGGGTACCGCCGGCCCGGGAACCTTTATTGGATAACCAACACCTCTGCCATAAGTCACCCATAGTGGTTCGCTTTTTTTGGTGATTTAGCAGGGGTGCCCGTGTTCATGGGATGAGGTTTGTCTAGGTCTTGGACAGCGCCGGATCTGCCATACGTTCAAAAACGTGCAAAAAACCTGGCGCCAACTCCGAAGGGGCGCCGTGAGAAAATAAATATTGTATTAAAATTTAGTAATAATATTCCCTGAATCGTTTAAAAATTACCCATAGTACGAAATAATTATTACGCTCTAGCAACACTTTCCAAAGAAACAGAATTCGCACGCATCAGGTAGGTATGAACGGCTTACGAATTTATAGTCAGTTACAGAATTTTTTTACAAATTCCATATATTTAGTTTAAACGTAAGATCTATTTTTCCACAAATCTTTTACCGTATTTTACGACGAATGGGTGCGATCCAAATTCAATAACCAATCACAGCGCGGTATTTTTCTTCTAGTGTATCAAACAAACCGACTTGCGCCTTTCAAAGTACGCTCCTATTGTTTTATTTTGTACGATTTAAGTCTCTAGGAGAAGGTAGTTAAAGACCATTTTCTTATGAAATCTTCAGTAAATTCCATTAACAAAAGCATCTTTGTTCAAGCATCAAGTTGCAACTTATTGACAGTTTCGTCATTTATTTATTTATTATTACATTTATTACATACAAGATATAACAATATAAAAGGAAGCTTTGATTGTCCAACTAGGAAGGTTTCCCGTTTTAGTCATTGGTTTGACATATTATTTTTTGAAGTTCGTTAATCTATTTCTATTCTTTAGATTTGTTGGATTTGTTATTTTACGGTGTCAGTGTAAGCGTGTTTGTATGGTGTTTGTTCGCTTAACACAGGGGAAATGCAAGGTACAAATTTGAGGTTATATTCTTATTAGTATCCTGTACAATTGAAAGATTTTGATTTTCCTATTACGAACAAGCGTAAATTTAATACTAAGTATTAATACAAGAAACTGCCTAATGGAGAAGAATAACATAGATCGCGGCTTATTTATTCGAAAACTTCAGATAGGGTTTTTTGTTTTTGTTGCAAATTATTTTCTGTATCTAGGAATGGCGCGTTAACTAGTTCAGGATTATGTGATTAGAATCATTTAACGCAATTTGGATAGATTTATGTTCATAATTTTATGTTTACCCAATAGATTCAGAGAGTATAGGACTCCTGGCGATTCTCTCTTTAAAAAAAAACGAGTGTGAGGACTACCGCCAGGTCACTTGGAAAAGTTACACCCTTTATATACTTATCTTGATTTTATTTGATAAATTAGTGTAAAAAAAAATAATTAATTAAAAAAATTGGGGTGAACGAATTTTTAATCAAAATAAAAATATAGGGGGGGGGGGGGGCGCCATCGGTACCTACTGCACAGGGCGCCAGATTTCGTAGATCCGGCCCTGGTCTTGGACACTGAGCCCCAGATTCCTAGCCACCCCTTAAACCCTTTTCCTTCCCAGAACTCTCCTCTCCTTCCTTTCCCTAAAAAAAGCCTTCTCATAGCATCCCCAAAGATGACATAGGCCCTCAGAGAAATTATTTTCCTCAAGGCCTCCTGTGTGGAGTTCATGTTAAAAAAAAATATATATTTATATAAATATATATTTATGATCTTTCAATTTGTCAGTCTGCAAAATCGGTATATTTTAGTCAATATTAATTTGACCTTTATTAGACCCTTCAGTGTGCCAACTGTTTTTTCAAAATTTTATTGAGAATTTTTTCTTTGATTACTAAAAAAAACTTTTTTTTTTGCATTAGCTTCAAACAGGAGGTTTTGAGGAAAACAATTTCCCTTAGGCCCTGTCATCTTTGATGTGAGATGATGTGATGCTGTGGGAGGGTCTTTTTAGAGAAAGGAAGGAGAGGAAGTTCTGGGAAGGAAGAAGGTTTGAGGGGTGGTAGGAATCTGGGGGTTAGTGTGTCCAGGAGTGACAGACGTATGAATCCATCTCTCCCACTGAGGTGCAAGTCGATGGGCTGAGAGAGTCCGACTGGAGAGGTCAAAAGGACTCCTTCAACCAGGGCAGTTTCTCCCGATCTGGCCGGCCACACAGTAGGTGGGCAAATGTCACCCAAGATCTAGATAAACCTCACCCCATGAACCCGGGCACCCCTGCTAAGTCACCAAGCGTAGTGAACCACTTGGGGTATTAGTTATTCAATAAATCCCGGGGCGCAGTACCCATACCCGCCTCCAAAATTGAATTTGAACATGTTTTGAAGAACAGATAGCATCTTCATATAATTATCATATTATTCAACCATGTACAGTTGTTTGTACAGAAAAATTGTTCTGTACAAAAGAAAATATTCTTTAAAAACATTAAGGTATTTTTTATCATTATTAATTTGCTAGATGAAATACGAAGTGGCACATACAGACATCTGTTCCACCCAGATTCCCTTATAACTGGCAAAGAAGATGCTGCAAGTAATTTTGCTAGGGGATGCTATTCAATTGGCGGGGAGATGATCGATTTGGTCATGGACCGAATAAGAAAACAAGCAGATGATTGCTCTGCTCTTCAAGGGTTCATCATTTTCAGGTTAGTTGAAATTAAACTCGCTGATTATTATAAGCTCATACTGCATAACTCCTGAAAAACAAAGAAAAAGTTTATTAATTTAACCAATCCGAATTGAATAATTAATACTGTTGACTTGGTCGAAGGTTGATATTAATTATATTTTTGCACTGATGAAGGAATGGTTGGCGTAAATTAAAAATATAGTGGTTATATTATTGTAGAAATATTATTGAATTTATTTAGAATAGTTTTTTATTACCAACGGACTAATGAACTAATACCAACTGAAGTTAGCCGAGTAGTGTAGAGAGGCACTTCGTGTAGCGGGCGTTCTCGTAACGCACAGTAACGTTTCACAAGACCCTCCCCCCAAGTGCGTTACGTAATACTTGAACGGCCCCTAGGCACTTCGTGCAACTTCGAGTCCTTTGCAGGGTTGCCAACATAGGGGTTTTCCCCCTAGATTTAGGGGGAAAATAAGTGGGATGGGATTTTTTTAGGGGTTTAATATGTTTTAGGGTATTTTTGCGGGTTTTGTGATTCCATATATTTTTTAAAATTTTTAATTCATCGTATACACAGAGCACTCACACACTTCACAATTTTATTTGTTGACTACTAAAATAAGCTGCGGAATAGACTGTCCATTGAAATGCTTCAAAACATGATGATGGTTCGGTTCACATTAAATCGAAATGGTGGATCTTGCACTACATTTAATCCATCTCCTGAAATGTTAAGCTTATTCAATGTTAATTTTATGATTTTAAAAATCTGATTCTTTCTCAAGAAAATGATGCAATGTTTGATGTTTTAAATAATTCATGAATAAAGATTATTAAAAAACATTACAGCATATCATTTATTAATTTTTATTCATTATTTTTACAAAAAAATTTTTTTAGGGGTTTTTTCAAGTAATTTGCCGGTTTCTAGGGGTTTTTGAGTTTAGTTCAGGGATAAATTGAGTGTTGGCAACACTGGTCCTTTGACTCGTGCGCAAAAACCGACAACAAATGGAAGTCCCGGGTCGCCCGAGGCGAGCCAAGGTTGGACGAAGTAAGACAAAATGCCTCTCCGCACTATCGTATTCGCCTAACCTCGTTCAACTTAGTTGTACCTAATCATCCATCTGTATAACCTTGTTCCTTTTTTCTTTAATTGTTTTCTATTGTTGTTTGTTCTACTCAACCTGTCTATTATTTTTTCGTCTATATCGTATGTGAAACTTATATTTTTAATATCTAAATTCATTTGTAAAATTTTAACTATTTCCTCCCGCCCATGATTTTTATGTTCCTTCTGTCCTAAAATGAGTTCTTTAACTCATCGGGATTGCTCTAGCAAGAAATAAAAACAATAAAAAATAAATAAATAAAAAACTTCGTGAGTAGTGTGGAGCTATCATTATAATTTTCTAAAGTTTTCAGATAAACATTCAAAACATAAAGTTTTTATAATTTTACGAAAATAGAAGTCCTGGAATAAATTTACATAAAGGTTCATTTAGCATGCATTATTCGGAATGGGTCAGTTTGTAGTTAAGTACCCACCATTATTGATTTTTCAAGTGAGTGTGGCAATTAGCAAAAATTAGTTATTTAATTTTAAATTTCGAGCGCATGTCTGACATTTCTGTATTGAGGTTATGATGTGTTTCTAATTGTCAACAGTTGTTACCGTTTTTACTCTCAGCTTGTGTTTATCATTGTTCTGTGACATAGTGTCTCAGTTATAAAGCTTAAAGAGCCATAATTATATAGTTCTCTTAATTTTCAACCATGGCGGCGGAGAAAGATCAGACTTCCGCGTTTTCGATGTACAAAACATCGGCTCCCAATTCCAATAAATCTGAAAAAGTGAAAGAAAAAAATAAAATTCGACGCCGGTTAGCAAAGGAAAAGAAAAAGCTGTCGATTCCTGCAACGAATATCAAATTGGGGCTGAATGCCGCTTTATCAGAATCTTCAAATAATAAGATTTCTCAACTGCCAAAGAAGAAATCCAACAAGCATAAAAAGATTTCTAGTGAAAAACCTGAGAAAGTTGCGAAAGAATTACCTAAAACCGTAAGCCCAACCAAATCTCCTGTCGTAAGCGTGCCAAAATCAGATAAAATACCATCCGCGTCAGCTGGGAAGATAAAGAAGAATAAAGTTAGCCCGCAATCTAAGAAGAGAAAATCAACCGATCAACCTACGCGAATTGGCGTTGAAGTTTCTAAAAAGAAATTTCCAGAGCGAGAGTCCAGTCCCGTCTCGGATGAGTCAGATGAGCCTTTACTTACAGACAGCACTCTGGAGGGCAGGAACCTCTTTGAGTGGCTCATCTCCCCCTACGATAACAAGTCCTTCTTCACGACCACCTGGGAAAAGAAACCACTCCATATAAAGCGAGGGCAGGCCAACTATTATAAAAATATTATATCAACTCCTGTCATTGACGAAATCCTGAGAACTGAAAATATCATTTTCACCAAAAATATTGACATCACTTCTTATGAGAACGACAAAAGGGAAACACACAACCCGGTGGGGAGGGCCCTTCCGCACGTGGTGTGGGATTTCTACCTCAACGGCTGCAGTGTGCGTATGCTCAACCCCCAGACCTACATCCCCCGCCTGCACCTCCTCAATGCCACCCTCCAGGAGTACTTCAACTGCTTCGTGGGGGCCAACTCATACCTCACTCCCCCCGGCACACAGGGCTTCGCTCCTCACTATGACGATATAGAAGCTTTCATTCTTCAAATTGAAGGCAAGAAACTGTGGAAGATCTACACTCCACTGTCCAAGGAAGAAGTGCTGCCCCGAGTATCCTCTAAGAATTTTACCCAAGCCGAGATCGGCAAACCCGTCATGGAAGTCTTGCTGGAGGCCGGAGACTTGCTGTACTTCCCACGAGGATTCATCCACCAGGGAGTCACAGTCAAGGACGAGCACTCTCTGCACATCACCCTGAGCTGCTACCAGAAGCAATCCTGGGGTGATTTGTTTGAGAAGTTGCTTCCTCAGACCCTGGAGGTGGCCATCAGGGAGGAACCGGCTTTCAGGCAAGGCCTGCCTTTAGACCTCGGAAATCATTTTGGATTGGTTCACTCAGACTCAAACACACCGAGGAGAATCGAAATCATGGACCATCTGAAGATATTATTCAACAAACTAGCCACGCACCTCGCTTGCGACGATGCCGTGGACCAAGTTGCCAAAAAGTTCATGCACGACGCCCTCCCTCCGGTGCTGTCGGAACAAGAGAGACAACTCACCGTGTACGGAGATGGAGATAAAATGACCAAAGGCGGAATAGTCAAGGATAGAGTAGAAATTCAACTGGACACAAAGGTCAGACTTCTCAGAGCAAATGTTATCAGGATGGTTTCTGAAGAAGGAGTAATTCGTATCTATCATTATGTGGAAAACTCTAAAGAGTACCATGCCAACGAACTGCAGTACCTAGAGATAGACAGTGAAATAGCTCCTGGAATTGAAACCCTCATTACGGCCTACCCGCAGTATGTATCCGTGGAACAACTGGAGTGTCAGAATGATACCGACAAAATTCAAATTGCCAGTGATCTTTGGGAGAAAGGAATCTTAATGACTGAATACCCATTGGATTTCCTCGAAGATTAAAAAATGTACAATGTCCGGGTTAAAAGCATATCCCTCATCAGGCCAAAATGCGATTTTATTCAATGTGGTGTTTATCGTGGCGGTATTACATTTCAACGCATTTTTTAACTGAAGAATGTAAATATCACTAATAGTCCATCTAACGTGTATTTAAAATAAGTGACAACTTTTCCACTACATACTTACATAATATGTTTCTTCATACCTCTCCTACCCATATCTACAATGTTTAAGGTTTTTTCTAGAAATGGATTTTCACATCAAAAGAGGATTGTAATACATGTAATTTCTAGTCATTGAACACAATATTAACAACTCCCAACCAAAAAATTGAAACAGAAAAAGATTTGGTCGCATCTTAGAATTCAACCCAGGACCATATCCTTGCGGTTCCACACCAACTCAGAATCAAGTCAACTCAACAACTCTTCGAAAAGTCATTAAAAGATATGAAAAAATAATTTTAAAATTACCGTTAACCCTAACCTAACGTAACCAATTTTTTAATATGTTTTTATCATCACTCTTTATGACCTTTCTGAGTTGGCCGGTCACTATCCTTGCTGGGGCTCTGCTCTAATTCGACCCTGTACCCTTTGGTCATATTTAACTGTATCATACTTCGACTAAGAACTACCAACATTCTTCATTTTCTTAATGCATTTTTTATTGGCTGCTGTCTTTATTATGTGTGACTCTTTATGGGTTCAATTCTGATTTTTCTGTTTCAAATTTTCATTTGAGAGTTGCTAATATTATCTTCAATGATTAAGTTTTACTCTTTTCTATTCCAAAAATTAAAAAATAGTTAATATTATTGTCTATTTGTAATGTTGTATTCAATAAGCATCAATTGCATTACTTATGTGTTTTCATTTATTGTTTCAGTTATTTCATTGTCAATATAAAAATATCATTAAATGTCTATTATGTATTGGAAATAAGAGGCAAATTTTGTATTATTTATGTTTTTTCCATACCTATTTTACCATTAGTTAATTCAACAATAACTAAAGGTTGTACATATTAGATGTTTTGTGGATTACATTTCCAATACATAACATTTTTCAAACAAATAAAATAATATAATTCAATGTCTTATCTACTTACATATATGTATTTGAAATAAGTGACAAATTGTGGTGTTTTGTTAATTCCTCTGATTAACAGTACAATTCTGATGATTGGGAGTTTTCAATAATACTTCGGTTCTTCTAGATTACGAGTCTTGTTTATTATCGTATTGTATTTAAAATTAATATTTAACTGGAATGTCTGTTCTAAAGGATGTTCTCTGTTAATCTGCAGTGCGGAAACGCCAACTGAAGATGCCTATCTGTAAATCGGTTATTTTCATAACCGTTCGGGTATTAGTCTCGAATGTCCAACAGTTGTCTCTATCATGTAATACTACCAATGACATCTATTGAGACACTTTAAAATAATATGAACTAACGACATCTGTCGAGAGACATTGAAACTACGTACACATTTACATACACTACACAAATAATTGTGCTTTATTTCTCATGTTTTCCGTACCAATAGTAACCATTTTTAAGTTGATGTAACAATGTATTGTCAGGTGGTCCTAATTTGGGATAATATTATGTTTTTGTTATTGACTTGATTTGAAAAGGTGATAATTTCTTGGTTTAAATGGTAAATAATATTACTTGCAAACCTGTTATTATTTGAATGTTTTATATAGCTGTGACTGTTATTTTTGTTTATTTTGTTATTTTGATTTTGATGTTGAAAATAAATAGATGTTTAAGTGAGTAAAACCAATTAATAAACAAATCGAATAATATAGTTTGTTTTATTTCTTGTATTCGCTCAAATAATTTGACTGCAATGTTTATGTTCATATTACTGTGAAGTGATGAGAACTCTCCACACAGCATTCCCTAAGATGACAGGCCCTGATGGAAATTATTTTCGGCAGGGCCTCCTGTGATGTAAAAAAAAAAAATCAAGTGCAGTTTACAGGCGGTAGAAGCGAAACTTTACCAAAACAATCTCAACCAATACTTGAAAAGTGAGGACATAATCAAAGCGACCAATGAACGTAGATCTAGCGCAATTTCCGTTTCATATCTCAACCAATAGAAGCCTTTAAAAGCGACATCATAATCAAAGCGGCCAATGAGCGCAGTTGATGCATCGCAGGCGCAGTAATCATCATCTCCGTTTCATCTAAAATCCAAACCACAATTTAAAGGGCTATAGTAGTTTCACTTCAAAAAGAAGTCTAGTAATATTTCAAGAGATATTTGCAAATTAACTTTCGAGTCAGGAAGACTGGTGGATTTGGTTCCTATTTGATTCCATTTCCAAATTAATAAAATCTATCTGCATTTGGTGAGATAGCTAAGGACAGATAGTTTTACAGAATTTGAACAATTCATCAAAGTTAACATTAAAGTTCTGTGAAAGTACTATTCATGTTCTAATATTATTCAAGTGCTGTGAAACAACCGACCCTTGATATATAATCTCTCTCTCTCTGGTTTCAATCCTGGGATTGGTTTGCAGCAATTTCCTTTAGTTTCCTCTTCCATTCTTCCCTGTCTTGTGCGGCTCTTTTGAGGTCTGCATATGATAAGCAGCGCACGTCCACCAGCAGGTCCTCCAGGTACTCTCGGCGTGGGCGTCCCCTAGAGTTTGTCCCCTCGGTCATACCCTCCATTATGGAATGCAAGAGGCCTTCTTGTCGTATTACATGGCCGATCCATCTTGCACGCCTTTCGGACAAGGTCCTGAGCAGGTGCCTTCCTCCTTCGATTCTTTGGAGAACCTCCTCATTTGTAATGTGGTCTCTCCAGGAAATTCCTAATAGTCTTCTATAGGACCACATCTCAAAAGCCTCTAGTCTCCGTTTATCTCTTTTGGATAGGCACCATGTTTCGCAGCCGTACATCAAGATACTCCATACATAGGTCTTGATGAGGAGTATTCTCAGCTTTAGGTCTATATTATTTGATTCAATTATTTTCGACCTTTTATTGAAAGCAAGCCTAGCCTGGTGTATACGGCTGTCGACATCGCTCTTAGACCGACCGTCCCATGTTATTTTGCTCCCGAGATAGACAAACTCCTTGGCGTTCTTTAGTGGAACTCCTGATATCTCTATTCGCATCTGATGTTGCGTTCGGCCTACAGTCAGCAGCTTTGTTTTGTCTTTATTTATCTTCATGTTATAGTTATTTTGGAGAATGCTTTGCATGGTTGTTAAGGCCTCTTGCAGTTCTTCTTCGCTTTCAGCAACCAATGCAATATCGTCAGCAAACCTTATCATATCCACCTTTTGCCCGTGTATCTTTACACCTTTTCTGTGACTCATTCTCTCTCTCAAGTCGTCAATCGCACTTTGTATATAAGCGTTAAAAAGAACAGGTGACAGAGAGCATCCCTGTCTCACCCCTTGTCTTATACTGGCTTCTTTTGTATCATTGTCACATCTAATTATAGCGGCCTCATTCTTGTATAGCGCCTGGATTATTCGTCTATCTCTATATTTGATATCAATTCTCTTCAGAATCTCGAAGAGTCTTTTCCATTCTACTTTGTCGAAAGCCTTTTCCAGGTCTATGAATGCGATGAATGTGTTTTGGTTTCTTTTTATTCTTTTTTCAAGTAGTATTCGTAGCGACAATATTGCTTCTCTGGTTCCTACACCTCTTCTAAAGCCATACTGATCTCCGGAAAGGATGTTCTCTACTTTTGGTTCGATTCTTTTTATAATGATATTAGTAATATATAATAACAGAACTTAAATTTCAACTTTAAAATTTGATGAATTGTTCAAATTCTGTGAAACAACCCGTCCTAAGTGTTTACGGACATGAATTTCCCAGTAAAATATCCTTTCCTCATCTCCTTCCCTCCTCACTTCCTTCGGTTTCACAACATACCACAGGTGAAAACAAGGAATGGCAATTTGAGACCATTTTACATTAAACCCTTTGACTAATTTGTTCGATTTTGGGAACAGCTCATATAAGTCTCATAGAAACCGTTATGTATAACTTACTGTTTTGGTGAAAAATATGATCTAAACGTTTTTAGAAAGAGAAAACTTCATTCAAATTAAAATGTACCTTATAAAACCAAAGTTTCCGCTGCAAATAACAAAAAAAAAATTAAAGTACTGAATGTTTTTTTAAATGAAACGGTAAAAAAAGTGAGAAAAAAATTTGACTAATAAAATACACACATGTGTTTTTATTTTTTTTTCATTATCAGCAATTTTATTTAGAAAAAATGTAAATTATGCCATTTTTTTGCATTCAAAATTTTTATATTCAACAAATTATGTGTTTATTTCTAATAATAAAATTTGAAAGCCCTTTTCATCGCCTTTCATAAACAGGTTTTAATTTTCGGATATGTTAAGAAATATTCTATTTATTTGGATTTTATTATAGTCTGTCAAAAAAGAGTATAAAATATAAAAACTTGAACTACTAAATTTGTAGACTGGCAACACCAATTTAACTGTCAAATATTTTTTTGAAGTGCAATGACACTGAATGTATAGAACACAGTAAACCACATTTTAAAAAAAAAAATTTCTTCATGACATAAAATTAATTAAAAGGTGATTTATAAAGCGATTTGCTTTAATTTAATTTAACATAAATTTGAATTTAACAATAGATAGAAAGGAAGAATCACTAATGGTGAGTTTAGTAGCACTACTTTTAGATCTGCTGAATGAGTTAAATATATTCAGATATAAAATTAGAGACATGATCTAAAACCCAGGCAACGCTAGGTTCTTTATCTATCTAGTATTAAATAAATGTGAGCAATTTCTAAACTGTGCTTTATATTTTATTACATTATAGTTATTCTTCATTATGTTAACACAAAATTGCAAAGGTATAATAATAATAAACCTACACGCAATTCTAATTTTGAGATCGGCGGGTATCTATACTGCAATGAAAAAATATTTTTTCCACTATTACCTATGCCTTTTTAATTTTTTATAAAAATGTAGGTTACACAGCTTTACTTTAACACCATGAGTTATGTGTTTAGTATTGCCATTTGAACAACAGTGGCGCCCTCATATATTTTCTACTCTTATTTGACAGACTATACATCCGTGGATTATGTATATAGAATATGTCGGAGGCCTGAGGGGTTAATCAGAATTTTATTTTTAAATGTCACTGACATTCATCTTAATGCTTTTTCCCAACATCTTCAGTATTCTTATAAATTGTTCTTGACAAACTAATTTTTTTTTGTTCTCCTCACTGTAACTTTAAGCTTTCTTTTATCCACTGGAGCGACAGCGCAATTTAAAACTTTTTTCTAGATATTTATTGGTAATCATTTTGAATATTTTCCGCACACATTAAAAAAAACATACCTCCAAATTTTGATATGGAGACATACAAACTGATTATAGCGCTATATAGCCAATGAATTCACCTATCATTATTTGTCGATTATTACATATTCGTAGGATTTATAAAAAAAATATTATAAAATTGTGAACTTCAACTTAATTACTTTCAAATAAGGGAATATTTGCCAAAATTGGCAGCAAAGCAATCCAAGGTATTTTAAACAGTCCCATATTGTGGCAAAAAGCGCTCTAGTGGTTAAGTTTTAAAAAATCGAAATGCTAAGAAAAGTATGTTTTTTTGGGTTTTCTTTGTGATGTAGATTCACGCATGAATCATGTTTCTGAACACTGTGTATACCTATTTGATATATTCAGGGCCTTTGGTGGGGGTACTGGATCAGGTTTCACAACACTTCTGCTGGACCGCCTGAGCCGAGACTACGGTAAGATCAGTAAGCTGGACTTCTCAGTGTACCCCTCGCCCCGCCTGTCACCTGTGATCGTGGAGCCCTACAACGCGCTGCTCACGGCACACAGCTCCATTGAGTATGAGGACATCTGCTTCATCATGGACAACGAGGCGTGCTACCATATCTGCGACAAGTCTCTGGATGTGCCCCGGCCCACTTACACCAATCTCAACAGGATCGTGGCGCAGGTATTTGTAACTAAAGATACAAAGTGTCTTAGTATGAACCTGAAAGACTTTAATCAGCTATTCCTGAGATTATTTGGAGTTAAAAGAAGTTATAGATGTCATTTTGCTGTCCGATGATTTTTACAATTAGAAATAAAAAAAATATATCTTTCCATCTATCCACACCTGGCTACTGATCACACTACCACATGTCATGACGGATTACATGATACGCAATCTATTTCACCTGTACAAAGCTGCTGGAAAGGTACAGATGCATTAGGTTGTACCCAACGGCGACGTGTGATGAAAATATATTTTTGTTTGTAATTGAAAAAATGCCATCTGATAGCAGAATTATCTACGTTTTTACTCCAAATATGCTCAGGCATTGCTGGTTAAAGTCTTTTGCTGGGATACATGCTGATACACCCTATATATTTACCTACCTAAAGCATATCTGTGAGGTGAATACTCTCAGTATCTCCATAATGAAAGGACACCATTAAAAATCCAAATGTTGCTTAAAATGGCTTTGGCCATTTTTAGTGACCGGATTTGAATAGTCAGGTACTTCCTAACCTTCTTCTTTCCCATCTCCTTTCCTTCCCTACTCTTCCCCGTCTCCTTCTCTTCCCTACAACATGTCACAAATGGGGATGCGATTGTCTCAATTGCTCCATACAGTAGAAAGCCATAAAGTGCAGTACAGTAGAGTCTCGCTAATCCGGACCCCCGTTACTTCGGTGCATGCTGTAATCCGGACGGGTGCGTGCGGGTCAAAACGTGTCAATATTCAATCATTTGCCGTCACTCGTTAATTAACTTTTAGTTTTTTTTTTTTCATGTTAAGTGCCCAAATTTCTTACATGCTTGATTTTTTCATGCTTGAAGTAAATTTTTATGTGCATACATATTCTTGTCTAAATTGACTTTAAATTTTAACTTCAATAAATTAAACCCAAGTTAAAAATGTGTTTTATTCCTATTAAAAAATTGCATCCGGACGCCTCGATAATTCGGAAGGGGTCTTGTTTTTCCCTATCCGGATTAGCGAGGCCCTACTGTAATACAATTTTTTTTAATGAAATAAAACAATAACTTTGTTTTTTAACCACGATTTATTTATTTTTTATAATACTGACCGGTTTCGCTTTACTCAAGCATCTTCAGGGTATAAAATTAAACTGATCAAAAATACACATAGTGTGAGCTTATATAGATATCGTGGTTAAAAAACAAATTTATTGTTTTATTTCATTCAATATGTCAAACCACAAAGTGACTGCTTTCTACCAAAATGTACAATTTTTTTTAATAATTTAATGGCTGTGTTCAGTGACTGGATTTGAATAGACAGGTACTTTCCAATCTTCCTCTTCCCATCCACTCCCTTCAAACTAACGAGATACCATAACCTAAATGACTAAAAAAAAATCGCTAAAGTAGCACGAAAATTGGGTACCTACTCAAATTTAGTGTAGGTAAAGCATCTAACTAATTTATTTGATGGTTTTTCAATTCTTAAAAGAAGAAAATAATTCTAATTATATACTTCCGTAATTCACTAAAACTTACTTATATAATTTGCACAATTTTTTGTCCCTTGTTTTTGTCTCTTTTCATTAGGAACTTTTTTGAGTCAGAGCTGCGGAAATTATATAATATTTATTGTATATCTAAATTTGTGTCGTTTGTTTTCAGGTTATATCTTGTGTAACAGCATCGCTCCGTTTCGAGGGCGCCCTGAATGTCGATCTTTCCGAGTTCCAGACGAATCTGGTCCCCTTTCAGCGGATCCACTTTCCCCTGGTCACGTACGCGCCCTTTGTGTCCGCCTACAAGGCCTACCACGAGAAGGTGAACACGCGCCAGCTGGTGATGTCGTGCTTCGAGCCCGATAACCAGATGGTCAAGTGTAACCCCAAGAAGGGCAAGTACATGGCGTGCTGTATGTTCTTCAGGGGGGACGTTAGTCCTTCAGACGTTAACGCGGCCATAATGAGAATAAAATCTCTACACGATGTGCTGTTTGTCGACTGGTCACCAACTGGTTTTAAGGTAGGTATCTAGTTTACCCTCCAATAGTCTCAAGTGTCTAGGTTAAACAAAGTATACAATGCAGTATCTTTCAACCATAGAAAATAGAAACTAGGGAGATTCGAGCATTAAATGTCAGCCTACTATCAAACATGATTCCAAGTTCATTGTATGCCGGTAATACCAGGTACGACACGTCCTAATGAATAACCAAATCAAATATTTCGATATTGAACTCGATCCTTGATTCCTTTTACTTTAGTCAAAATTCTATCTATATCTGTATGGAGTCGATTGCAGTCTTTTAAAGTTAATAGGTATTTCTAAAGGGCTTCATTAAATAACAATTCTAGGTTTTAGTTCTTCTTTCAGCTTTCTTTCAAATTTCTAGTTTCAGCTTTCTATCAAATTATGCTAAGCTGACAAGCTTAACAACATGATAATTATCCTCCTGCTGATCCACAATTTGTTCAAAAGCTGAAACAGATTTAGAATTAGCGTTTAACGGAGATCTTTCAAATGTCAAATATATAAAACGGCGCTGAATGGCAATTTGACATTATTGTCACAAGTGAATTTCTGCAAAACAACTGAGCCTTGGGACGGGTTGTTTCACAGAGTTTGAACAACTCATCTATAGTTTTAGGTCATCAGCGAAGAGAAGAAACCTAGAGTGTAGAATAACTTTGATAATTTGGTTAATAAATATGCAAAAGAGGAGTGGGCCTAAATTAGATCCTTGGAGCACTCCTAATCGAACAAAACATAGAATAGATGTGAATACATCTAGTAGTCGAATGGAGAATCCTATTATAGCCAGATGGATAGGTGGATAGATGGATAGATAGAGATAGGCCATAAACAATTATTATTATATGAAACCGTGTCCCATAAAGTTTCGCCAACATCATTCGCCCATTGTGCTGAAAATTGCATCGATGCACAGCAGCGCCCCGCCTTTGTTACCACCTACACAAATGCATAACTTTCATTGGCCCCGCCGCTTCAATAGTCCGAGCGGTTTGGATGAAGCTCAGCGGCAGTCAGTGTGCTTCCATGTCAATCTCCCTTTAATTCTATTATCTATGGTTTGATGAATGTGAGTAAGTAACGGTATTTGAAAAAGAGGTTATGTAAACCATCTTTAATATTAGATTTCACCTTACCTTACAAGTTTCCCTGATTTGGTATTGCCGTAGTCTCAATGACTGAATGTGCAGTACTGACGGCTAAAAGAGTGTGTTTCAGATCGGCATAAACTACCAGCCAGCCACCACGGTGCCGGGAGGCGACTTAGCCGCAACACAGCGCTCGGTGGTGATGCTGTCCAACAGCACGGCCATCCGCGTGGCTTGGGCGCGCATCCGCCGCAAGTTTGATCTCATGTACGCCAAGAGGGCCTTCGTGCACCACTTTGTGGGCGAGGGCATGGAGGAGGGTGAGTTCAACGAAGCGCGCGAGGACATCGCCACTCTGGAGATGGACTACAAGGAGGTCGAAGTTTAAAATAAACGACCACCAGACATTTAAATGTCACAGAGGTTAAACTTAAAATGCCAACTGGCCAATTAAATTTGAAAAACTGACCATTTCATTCAGGACCGGTTGTTTCATAGATTTTTCAACAATTTGTCAAATTTCAAAGTTAATATTAAAGTTCTGTGAAAGTCCTATTCAATTTCTGTTATTATCCAAGTACTGTGAAACAACCGGCCCATGTTGAATTAATAATAGAATTTTAGAACTTTCACAGAACATGAAAATTAACTTTGAAATTTGATGAATTGGTAATATTTTGTGAAACCACTGGCCAGTAATGTTCAGGTGGTTAAAATTTAAAAGAAGTACAAATTAAATACAAACTATCAACAAATTAAATGCCAGGAGGGTCGAAAATTTAAAAACTTACAATTGAAATATCGAAGAAGTCATATTTCATAAAATTGGAAACATAAATGTCTTAGAGGAAGAAATTTGGAAAACTGGCCATTTAATGTCAAGGAGGTGGAAATTTGGAAAACTGGCCATTTAATGTCAAGGAGGTGGAAATTTGGGAAACTGGCCAATAATGTCAGGGAGGTGGAAATTTGAAACACTGACAAAATAAATTTCAAAGTCAAATTTTAAAGAACTGGAAGAAAATCAGAGATCAAATTTTCAAACACCAACTGGAAAATCAAATGTCAGAACAAAATATGGTAAACAATCCATGAGATTTTGAAAGCATTCAGAAAAAGGTAAAATTTCAATCAATTCAAGCAAAAACAAACTGCATAACTTTATTTGTTAAACTTAAAAACAGTTAACAAAGAACATTTTTGTACTTATATTGTATTGATCCATAGTAAAAAAATATATATTGTGTTAGATTATAACAGCATAAAATGATTATATTTTATAAAATGTAGATGTTTCTAAAAATAAATAACCACGTTTTGTGGATAAAATTGCATCATAATATAATAATTTACAAAGATTAATTAGCAAAGGTCTCTCCAAAGGTGCTCCAAATATTTTTAACGTTACTGAAACGCATCTTCAGTTCTGTTTTATCCCAAATGTTTCTTTCTAGAACACCGTACGCCTCGTCCCAGCAAATATTTGGGCGATTAAGCGCCGAAGCGGGCGCGTGATGATGATGGCCTATCAACCACGTTGCTTTTATTATTTCAAATTTGGGATCGCAATTGTATTCGTCCTCAACAGTTACCACGGGAATGCCAACACTCGAAAACTCTTTACAAAGCTCAAGGAGTAGCCCGCTGTGTGTTCTGTACAGGACTCCGTTTCCAAAAATAATAGCTGCCACCACCACGTACACAAAATGCAGAAGCGTGTTTGCCGTATCATCCACAAATATAACTCCTATTGGTTCCCTTATTTCCAGGCACATTGTTTTGTCTGGATTCACAGAGCAAGTATTTTTGAGCTGTTCGCAAACCAATGCGGCGAATTTGATGTATTTAATGGATTTCTCTACCAATTTGGGAGCATCTTCCGAATTTATTTTTCCATCTTTAGTTTGCAAGCTGAAATTATGAAACATTGATTATACTCATGTACAAAGGCTTATGACTTATTTGACTGGGTTTCTTGCAGTTTAAATAAAAATTCTTTAATCGGTTTGGTATTTTATAGCTTGGTAGTATGTATAAAAGTTAAAGGTTTAATGCTGCCTAAAATAAACGTAGATCTGCAGTTTTTAGGGCTATGGTAGCTAAAAAATAACAAATATTAATGGTCGAAATCAAATGATTGTCACAAACCTTAGTAAATGTCTTAAATTTTCTTGATTCTTGCCAGTTCTCACCCATTCAAAGCCGGTCATTTTGGGGTCAATGGGACATTCTATGTTCCAAACTAGTGATTGCAATAATCTTGACCAATGGGACATTCTATGTTCTAAACTAGTGATTGCACTAACCTTGACCAATGGGACATTCTATGTTCCAAACATTTAGCAATTGCCAGAAGGCTGGAGACCTTCTTCTCCTTTGTAGTTTTGGCCCATGCTGTTTGAAGTTTACTTATTTTCTCTACCTCAGAACTTATCTGGGGAACTTTATACTGGAATCTGAAAGAACAAATTTACCAAACTAATTTAACAATTAAAGTTATAACTTTGACTCATCAAGCTGTTTCTTGACTTTTAAAAAAAATACTAGGGTCAGTCAAAAAGTAATGCCTCCTATTTTTTTCTCCTTGAATTGTCAAGAAATAAAAAAATGCAATTAGATGGGTTGAAAACCACACTATTGACGATTAATTTGTTACTTTTAAATATAATCTCCATCCACTTTCACAGCTAGGTGCATCTTTTAAGAGGAACGCATGCGTGGCCTGTTTCATACAAAATTTTGTTTTGGATTTACGGCTAAAATATCCAATTAAATGTTTTTTTTCTTTTTTTTAATTGATAAGTTAGGCATGTATACAGTTAGGATATGAATCCGATTTTCGATTTTTGCTTTAAATTATAAAATATAGGCCCCAAAAGATGACGATTTATCCATGAATTTAGGAGGCAACTTTGGAATTTTTTTCTGGGCAAATGGACGCAATTTTAAAAAAAAAACTCTTCACATCCTGAGTCAGGAATATGATGAAGTATACGATAAAATTTTATTCTGCACTGAAAACAGTTTTATTCGTGTAAAAAACCGAATTTAGATACGCGCAGATTTGTAGTAAAATTACTTAGGTTTTTTGATGCCGTCTCATCTATTCATTTGCCAGCCGTACGGGGCGTAGCTTGCGCGGGCCGGGGACCGGGGGCCGACAAACTAATACATACATAACTCAATCGCCTTACATTAACAATATGTGTATCTATGTCTTTGTTTGTTGACAATATGCAGGTGTTCGTTGTTTTAGAATCATTTTTGAACTCTTTAATTTTAACCGAAAAAATCGAGAACGTATTCAACCATATTCAACGTATTTGTGTTTACTTGGTAGGTAGTAAGATTAAAATTTTTTGCAGTTCAGCTTTTATTTTTTAAATATTTTCTACGATATCGGGGTACCTACTTACCTAGGTATGTATGGCAGTGAGGCATGGGAACTGGCAGAGGAGAATGAAAGTACCTAGACTGAATGCGAGGCGGGTATGCGTACCACTGCCCCGGAAACCATTTATTGGATAACCAACACTTCTGCCATAGGTCATCCCAAATAGTTAGCTACGTTTGATGACTTAGCAGGGTTGCCCGGGTTCATGGGGTGAGGTTTGTCCGAGTCTTGACGGCGGATGCGTCTGCCCACCAGCTGCATGGCAGGCCGGATTCTGAGAGAATGGTTGAGGGAATCTCTTTGACTTCTCCAGCCGTAGATATTCTCTCTGAACATCGCCTTGCACCGCAGTGGGAGGGATGGATTCTTGCATCCGTCACTCCTAGATGCACTGACCCACAGATTCCTAATCATCCGCAATACTTACCATTTTATTTCTCAGAACTTCGTCTTCTTCCTTTTCTAAAAAGACCCCTCGTTTTCCTCAGGGTCTCCTGTATGGAGCTAATGTTAAAAAAAAGCTGTAGAAAGAGATCGCTGAGGCGTATGTATAGAAAACATATATACATATATAGTAAACTCCGAGACGCCGATTTTGGAACTTTACAGTACCTATAATTGAATGTGAAGTTACACATATTATTTGACTTTCAAATCTGACATAAACAAAGGACAAGATTATGTTTTTATACAATAGCTCCACACAGGCCCAGAAGAAAATAATTCCCCTCAGGGCCTATGTCATCTTCGGGGATGCTGAGTGGAGGATTTTTTAGGAAAGGAAGGAGAGGATGTTCTGGGAAATAAAAAGGTAGAAGGGGTGGGTTGGAATCTGAGGTCAGTGTGTCCAGGAGTGACGGATGAATGATTCTATCCCTCCCCATGCGGTGAAAGGCGATGTTCCGAGAGAGCCCTACTCGTGAAATCAAAAGGTCTCCCTCAACCAGTCTCTCCCAATCTGGCCTGCCATGAAATTGGTGGACAGACGCATCCGCCCCCAAGACCCGGACAAACCTCATCCCATGAGCTCGGGCACCCCTGCTAAGTCACTAAATGTAGCGAACCACTTGGTGTGAGCTGTAGCAGAGGTGTTTGTTATCCAATAAATGGTTCCCTGGGCTGCGGCACCCATACCTGCCTCCCAAAATGAGTATTAACACTAAATTTTAATAGGCGTTATTATTGCTGTTTTTTTTTTTATTCCAAAAATATTCTTCGTCTTCGACGACATTATATTGATAAACTTTTCCTTGGAATTATCTCGCTGAGCATTTAAATTGTTATTATTCTGAATTTAAGTTTTCTAAAGGTACAATATTTTTATTTCTTACTGGCGAGTTCCCGGCATGCGTTGCAATGGCGCTTAATAAAGACATTGTTTCTCCCTGCGTGTCCTTTCCCATTCGTCCCGTTCCCTTTCCTCTCTCTCGTACCCTTCTCCTCACGTTTTTCCCACTCTGCCTTCCCTCTCTCCACTCCCCTCTTCCGCTTCTCCCGTCCTGCTAACTCCCCTCCCTCCTCCCGCATTCCTTAAATTCAGTCCCGATACATTCAGTTTTCAAATAGCTCGCGTGCCACCTAAAGCATATATAGTATATTTGCGGCACGTTCCAGAGTGGAAGATACTCTCAGTATCGCCCTGGTGTAAGACCACCATTCAGAATTGAAACGTTGCTTGAAATGGCATTAGCCGTGTTTGGTGACCAGATCTGAATAGCCAGGTACTTCCCCACCTTCCTTTTCCCGATCTCTTTCCCCTCCCCACTACCTTCAGCCTCACAGCATACCCCAATTGGGGATGCCATAGTCTCACTGGCTTCAGACGGGAGCAGTTGGGACTCTTGTGCGGTACTCATATAAAAAAAAGCTCACCATAGGAACCATCGCGGGCATGCGCACATCAAATCCCCAGAATTTTATCGCAGTAGGGATGATTGGTTTAGCAACGCGTATGGAACAAACATACATACAAGCAAACATACATTGATTTTTATACATAGATGTCTCCTAATAGAATTCTTTGCAGAATTGTATAATACTAGCTGGTTCCCGGCATGCGTTGCAATGCCATATTCAAATAAATACTTTTTTCTCCCGGAATCACCTTCCCGTGCGTCCCCGTTCCCCTCCCGCGTCCCCTTCCTAGCTAACTTTATAAATTATCTAATACTTGCACTTTTAAACTCGCGATATCTTTCGAATGGTATGTCCGAATTGAATAATTCAAAAAGTTAAATAAAGGTATTAAAGCAGTCTTGTTTATGAAGTAATTTATTTTGGTAAGGATTAAAACCAAGATACAAATAAAGATCCTTTTCAAGCGGCGACATTTTAATTAAAATTTTCAAATAAAAGAACACTTATTGTGGCATAACTATAATAGTTAGACATATGCTGTTGCGACACTTTTTGTAAATAATGATATCTTCTGCAAAGTCGTAGTACATTATTTTATTCTATCATTAATAGTTTTCGCAGCGCACGCGATGCAAAGAATATTTTAGGTAGTTTTTTTACACCTTGGGTTACATTATGAGAGTTTTAGTAAGGATCCCTAATTTTTTTGAAAATATAATATAGCCTATGTCACCCGGGGATAGTGTAGCTTCCTACCAGTGAAAGAATTTTTCAAATCGGTTCAGTACTTTCGGAGCCTATTCGATGCAAACAAACAAACAAACAAATCTTACCTCTTTATATAGTATCTTAGAAGATGTCTTAGATTATCATTATTATTTCCGGAGCACTTCTAACAATACATGTCTCAGCTAATATTGGATGAACTAAGCAAAAGGGTGATTTCTCGTCTTGACGAAAATATATTTACATATAAAATTAAAATATCGTTTTGGTGGTTTCTCGCGTGTACACGTCGTAAACACCGGACACCGGACACACTAACACCATTACGAAATATGTCGGGAGTCTCCAATTTTATAGGTGTCTCCTAAAAATATTATACTCAACAAAAGGGGCATTTCACCGTCTTCGTGCAAGTATTCGGGCATGGAAATAAATGCCTTATTTTGTTTAACGCTCTATTTTACTTATTTACAATTTGACGTCATGCATCCGATTCCCGTATCTCATATAATATCTCCGTTAATTTCAAGGCACTAAACAAAAAGATCATTCCTCGTATTCTCCGATAAAATGATGTTACATAATAATTACGCGGCCTTTTCTTTAAACCTCTATAACACCATTATGTTGCTAGCTAGCGCTGCAGCTAAATACCACTACATAGAAATCTTCCATTCCCGCCTCCCCGTTCCACACCCCAAATACAATATTTCGTTAGAAAGGGACAAACGAAAGACATGAGATTATTGAAAATCGAGTTTGGTCGCCGGCAAACAATGGTCTTAACAAGGGTATGTATCACAGTGTTATAAAAAGCACGGTCACATCCAGAACACCATCGCCATAACTTTCTCCGCCGATCACACAGTTTTGAATTTTTTTGTCCTTGATGAGTTTGTGTTGCCATTCCATTGACTGCCTCTTTGATTCGTGTTCAAAAAAATGAACCCATATTTCGTCTCCGGTCACAATTTTTTCCAGAAACCAAGCGCTGCAAGTTATGAGGCTATTTTTTTTCTTGTTTCTTTATTCTGGCCAGTTAACTTTCTTGGTATCCACCTTGCACAAACTTTTGTTGAATAATTAGTTGTTGAATAATCATCATCACACTGCCTTTACTGAGGGAGAGAATGTGACATCTGTAGTTACCTGGGGTCACCACGAATGATGTCATCAACTCGCTCAATGTTGCGTGCAGTCACTGCAATTAACGGCCTGCTGCTCTGCTTTTCGTCAGCCAGCATTGTTTGTCTTTCATCTTCGTTATAGCAACGAATCCATCGTCTAGCAGTGCTGACATCCACTATTCCATCATGGTACACATTTTTCAGCCATCCATGAATTCGAATGGCCGTTTCACCTTCTATGTTCAAGAATCAATCACAGAACACTGTCTAATATGAACATCGATGTCGACCATTTTGCAAGCGACTGCAGTGCTGCCACCTGTTGATGCAAAAAGTTACTAATGCAGATTGTAGAAGAAGGTTTGAGGAATAGCACCAAATTCAAAATTTTCGCTTGACTAACTTTATTGAAGTAGAAAAAAATATAAGGCATTACTTTTTGACCGACCCTCGTAGAATCCATTTAAATGTGTTACAAAACATAGCATACAAAAACGGTTTGAAAAATCGTCAGGTTTCAGTTTCCTGGCGTATTACATTCACCTATACCAATTATTTGATGTAGGTGAATGTGCAGATCCATAAAAAATCACAGAATATGAAATATTAAAAAAAAAGTATTTTCAAAAATAAAACTTATTAATTATTTAAAACAAGCCTATTATTTAAAACAAGACTATGCAGACCATTACACCACCAACTATCGTAAGAACGGTGGCATAAATCCATTATAATATGTACCTACTGAAAATAATAAGAATTACGAACTGAATTTTAGAATGTTACATGGATATTAGAAATTATATTATTCAACTCTTCCGCAGCCAACTGGGGCCGAAGTATCCATAAAAAATAAAAATAAATTCATGGGGTCATCGGCCGACCCACTTGGTTATGGACATTATGTTTGGCATCTTGGCCTGTCGAGAGTTAATAATTTGATGTGTCCATTACACTGCTGAAAAATTTCTTTAATCCTGTTATTCATATTTTATAATTTTCGATTATAATTTCGTTTAATATTAATCCAAAATTATGTAGATGTCACTTTGACAAATCAAACATCCGTCGCTTAGCCAAGGTTTCTTGATGCAAATGGATTGCTTAACTTTAGGTGTACTTAGCCAGGTTACATTGAAAATAGCAAAGTTGTGCATTTGAACATTTTTTAGTATTAAAATTAAACAGTCGCTTGGTGTGATTGCTGACAATGGACCTTTAACAAACCCAATAAATAAGAAAAAATTTAAACCAACCTTGAATCATTTTCATACTGATGAGCTTCTCCGAAATCTGGAGTAAGGTTAGAATCAAATCCTGCAAATCATAAAATTTTAAAATTAATTTTAAA
The DNA here is from genome assembly GCA_917880885.1 of Limnephilus marmoratus. Taxonomy (NCBI): domain Eukaryota; kingdom Metazoa; phylum Arthropoda; class Insecta; order Trichoptera; family Limnephilidae; genus Limnephilus; species Limnephilus marmoratus. The sequence continues at coordinate 15,682,067 of OU862921.1, read as the reverse complement.
TGAAATAAGTCTAATTATAATAACATATATATTGAAAATATTACAGCCACTACAGCCGAAGTCGACATCATGATTTATTTAAAGTACCGAATGGCAGATAGACGTCTTGGCAAAGCATAGCATGACAAGGGGAGAGGTGCTGTTAAATGAACTTGCAAACCATTTGGATGAAAGTGATATGCCTTAAAAATATTATTGAAGAGTCACTTGCCTAAATGCTGATAGGGTTGTAATTGTAATTGTAATAAATTGTACCGTAATTGGAATTATTCTGTTGTACAATAATAATAAAAAAAAAATTAAAAAATTTTGGAATTGCAATTTGGTAGGCTGGTATGGGTACCACCGTCCAGGTAACCATTTATTGGATAACCAATACCCTTGCCATAGGTCAAGTGTTTCCCCTAGTGGTTCGCTATCGCTTCCGAGTAGCAGAATTGTGAACATAACTTGTGCAAAATCACTTGAATTATGTGTTTCAATATCATTAAAAGCAATTGGACAGAATAAAAAAACAGTAAAAAATATAACCGCAATTTGTAAGATTTATAAATACACAAATGATTTGTAGATGTGAGTTTGTACGTAGGTATATTGCTCACCTTCCTGTCCACCTAGAAAACTGCAGTTCAAGTTTTGATTATCCTTCAGGGTAACATCAGCGTTCAGTAGCCCGAATGCATTTATCCAAACGTTGCTCACGTTGGCAGCCAACGCTAGCTCGTTGCTAACAGTTATATTATTACCCCATATCGAGAGGGCAAACGAAGCAGTATTGTTGATCAAAGAAACGGCTTCCTTTGTAGTCCTGAATGATTGAACAGTTACCACGGGCGTTGGGATGCCACTGGATTTGTCCCAAAAGTAGGGTGGGACATTGTCTAGTAAAACAACAGGTTTGAAGAGAGTGTGGGTCCCGGCGGTGGTGAAGTCACTGTGCATTGGTAGATGTTTGACGCCGTGCTTGGTCGCCTTCTCCAGGACTTTCTCAACATTGTCAATCATCTTCTTGGTAGAATCATCCAGGTTATATGCCTCTGGTAATTCCCAAGTGAATTCTTTTATCTTTTTGGAAAGTTTTGTGATGAAACTTTCATAAACACTTTCTTGGATCAATATTTGCTTCAATGCCCATGGTAACTATAAAAAAAAAAAGATTATTTTAATTTATATTAATAAGATAGGTTTAATATATAAGATTTCATTATCAGGTGCCACACAAGAGATCCAACTGTTCGGGGACAGAAGTCTGTGATGCTGGAACAATGTTAGTTGAGTTTGTTTGACGTGTTGTGCCCATTTGTCCTAGTTCCGTCTCCTCTGCCTTCTTTCCTCCGTGGTTTGAAGTATTCTAGATACTAATTTAAAAATAAATGAACGTCCTGAGAACTAACCAATCCTTTTTGATCCCAGGCAGCTCGGGTCACAATCTCTACAGCTGAATCTAAATCAGAGGATTCATAAATTGCCATTGTCGTCCCCCAGCTTAAACTGGTACCTGCAAATAAGTTTATACATTTATTTTTTATTCTTCAAACAATTTACGTATATCATCAAAGGAAAGCAAATAAATAATTTTCAATTTTGGTGGTGGGTATAGGCACCCCAAGTGGTTCACTATGTTTGTTGACTTAGCAAGGGTGCCCTGGTTCATGGGGTGAGGTTTGTCAGATCATGGCGGCGAATGCGTTTGAAAATTTGAATGTTACCTAACCCAATTTAGGGGCCGTTCAAGTATTACGTAACGCACTTTGGGGGGAAGGTCTTGTAAAACATTACTGTGCGTTACCGCGGCGGGAGTGGGGGTTCAAACAATGCGTTATATAACATGTTTTTTTTTTATTTAAATAAAAAACTAGGTAATTAAAATCTTTCAAGTTGGCAATTCTTTTCGTTTATGTTGTAAGGGGAATCCCTCGACTGTATTGTACGTCATTTTTATTTTATTTTAAGCGAATTTCCAGTACTTTGCACAGCTTAATTGTGACTTTTAGGTAAAAATAATCACGTAACGTTTAGTTAGGGGGGGGTACAGAAAAACGTTACGGCGCGTTACATGGGGGGGAGGGAGGGTAAAAACTCTTCAAAAATTGCATTACATAATACTTGAACGCCCCCTTGGACTTCTCCAGCACCCCAAGTGGTTCCCTACTTTTGGTGATTTAACACGGGTGTCCTGGTTCATGGGATGAGGTTTGTCAGATTTTGACCATTTAACTTGACACTCCTCGACCCATCGGCTTGCACCGCAGAGGGAGGGATGGATTCATACATCAGTCACTCCTGGACACATTGACCCCCAGATTCCTACCCATCCCACCCTTCCCAGAACTTCCTCTCCTTCCTTTCATTAAAAAGATCCTGCCGCACAGCATCCCCAAAGATTTTTATTTTTTTTTTTTTTACAGTGAATACCGCACAAGAATCTCAACTGCTCCCGTCTGGAGCCAGTGAGACTATGGCATCCCCAATTGGGATGTTGTGAGGCTGAAGGTAGTGGGGAGGGGAAGGAGGTGGGGAAGAGGAAGGTTGGGAAGTACCTGGCTATTCAGATCTGGTCACTAAACACGGCTAATAAAGCCATTTTCAAGCAAAGTTTCAATTCTGAATGGTGGTCTTACACCAGGGCGATACTAATAGTATCTTCCACTCTGGAACATGCCGCAAATATACTATATATTATTTTAAATGAATTAATTGTGAAATAACACAAATTAATCAAATAAAATTTATTTGCGCATGCCGGGTTCGAACCCGCGACCTCCGGAATGTGAGTCAAGAGTCTTAGCCACTGGACTACGGAGGTCGTCAAATGGTCGTCATGACATGGGCCCAAAGATATTCAAATACAGAAGAGATATGCTATGGTGTCCGCGCAACTGTCGCCGGACTACACGCTAATTAGCGTAGTTTTCATACAAAAGCATTTGTTCATTTCGTAGATTTTTTGAAAATGTGCATTAATATTGGTTAACAATATATTTTGAATAAGGAAAGAATTCGTTCATTTAGTTTAACGTTCGTTTGGTTTATTCGTTAATTATTTGTTATTTTAGTTTATTTGTTAATTGGTAAACAATATCGGCGACACCCGGAAGCGCAGACCCACATAGTAAAAACAGCAGATAGCACATCTATTTATATTCCAATATCTTTGCATGGGCCCTAAAGGATTTTTTTTACTCAGGGCTTCCTGTGTGGAACTAACTTAAAAAAGATATGAGTGTATATGTTATTATGGCGCCCAAATTTTTATTAAATATTGTATTGCCACTCACTTTCATTGAAAAGTACATCTGGAAATTCTTCCACTGGAGCTTCTACAGTAGGGATAATAGAAAACAGCTCCTTGGTTACTCTGAAATTAAAATTTCATTACAATAAAATAAATAAATCAAACTCCAGGCTTACTAATTTATTTGGAGGATAAAGGCGGAATTACATTAGTGATTAGAATGCGTCAGAATAGTATTGGAACCATACTAAATGTTTGGCTAGATTTACATAACTGTGTTGAAGCGTAATGATAGAAATACAAATTAAATTCAAGAATGGCTACCAAGAATTTTGGCTGCAGAAGCAAATATCTCAACTGTACCCTGGGTTATGGTCGGTTGTTCAACGATTTCTGATAGCATTCCCGGCGTCGTATTTGTGTGAACGTGAATTTAGTGCTGTAGCAACGTTGCTAACTAAAAGGAGAAATCGGCTGCAATTTACTGAATGCGGCGACTTTCAGCTGTTTTTAAGTGAATTCAAGCCTGTGTAGGGAAGGACACATAACAGCCATATATTACATTTTAACCGCGGGCAACCCAGGCAACGCGCATGCGCCTGCGAATACCATTTTGAATTCCGTTTGACAAAGGAAGCGGAATTCATTCGTTTCTTGACACCTGACGTGCTGGTTGTGTATCGTTCCTTACAAATCTTCCAATTTAATACTTGTCGTTTATCGTGTGGCTAAACTTAAAATAAATTGTAAAACTCAGTATAAGAATGATCTCTTTTTATTCATCAACACGATATATCTTTGGTAAATATATGGAGTCAGATATAAGCAGTGAAAGTGAGTATCACCACGCGGCCGCTGAATAAATGCCGCCATTATACAATCTACCCACACACTACACACCTAATACCAAACTGGTGAACCCGACCAACACGAGGAAGATGGAATATCAGATACGCCAGCCGTCGGGAGTCGAGAAACGAATCCTGAGCAATCCTACAACCCGGTGAGTCGATTTTATATTTAAATACTTAATGTCAAATAATTTAGCTTCAATCTAGTACTATGACCACCGGGGGAACCTCAGTAATTTACAAATGTATCATGCTACGTTTATGCTGTCACGACCAAGTAACAGCGATAAATGAGCATTTGGTTTAAAATGAGATTATAATTAACTTGACTTCTAAAATAATGAATAACTTGCATTGTTTTTCAGCTACCATATAATGTTCTCATATACCCACAAATTCAAGTAAATAATTTTAATTGTCAAACGTAAATTGAATTAATCGTGGATTGTGAAACCCAACATTTTTATTCCAACTTTATGACATAAAACTGTATAACATCGTTGCTAATTATCTTGTCTGATACCATCTTACTGTCTAATGAAATGCCTTTCAAAGAATTTGTATTTATCCTTATTTGGTGCATTAAAAAGGACTAAATTCGCCGGCTTTCCGTTTCAGCTAGGTTAATGGCGGATTCATGACGGAACAACTCGGCGCAGTTAAGGCACTTAAGGCGGATTCACATTGTCAAGCCTGGGTGAAGCGAATTACACAACGGCCTCGCGGAGCAGTCTTGCCGTAGAGAGAACTGATATCACGAAAAAGATGACCCATCAGACACGTGAATGTTTTAAAAAAAGTTTTTCATTAATCTAATTTTTTTTTTTCAGCATTTTTAGAAAATTGTTACATTAATTGATGCGTACACAATATGTTACAACTTAAATGTGTTGCCTTTGAAAAATCTGCAGAGCTCATGTAATCCAATTGCATCTCGAAAACGTAACTACCTACAAATAAATTTGTCACCATTTAGAGTATTTCAATAATATTATTAAAGTTTAGCACTTTTCTTTTTGGTGATAATACTAAATTACATGAGTTTTGGAGATTTTTATATATATTTTTGCTCGAGTAATAAACCTTATAAATAATATAAAAACTTTAATCCTACGGATGATTTAGTCATCGTAGTCTTTACCAAATACTTTCTTGCATCATCTAAAGTAAAATATTAAAAATTTCAGTTATTTAAAAAAAAAAAAAATTTAACCTAATTTTTAACAAATTTCAAAAAATTTTAACTTTAAATAAAAGCATAATCAATTTGCAACAAACATTTTTAGAAATCATTTTTAAACTTATATGGGTAATAAATTACAAAACAATTATTTCATACATTCACACTTCCTTTGAAATTTTGCCATACGTATTTGCCATTTCTGCTGCGAATTGTTCTTACCAAATTGGGAAATGATTACTATCGAAGAGGAAAATAAAGAAGAAAATACCAACGAATCAAACTCAAGTAATCTCATCGTAACCAACGAAGGAAACGCCAGCGGATCAAGCGCTATTGATCCTCCCACAATTCCAAGCGGAAAAATCAACAAAATCATCATGGAAGAAAACAGCAGACCAGCATCGGACGTACACCCAGTGTCAGTACGCTTACCAAGCTGTTGGAAGTCAAATATTGCTCTCTGGTTGGCCCAGGCCGAAGCACAGTTCGTGAATTCTCGGATAAAAGACGACTTTACCAAATACAATATCGTAATCGCCGCTCTTGATCCTGACACCCTGCAGATAATAAGCGACATAATAATTAATCCACCAGCCCAAGAAAAGTATATACGCGTCAAGACAGCCCTCATCGAACGTCTTCAGGACTCGGAGGAGAAGCGACTAACTCGACTTCTCACCGGCATCCAGTTGGAGGACCGAAAACCAACTGGCCTACTAAGGCACATGCAGGAGTTAGCTGGACCCGCTTTGGCAAAGAGCGCCATCGTCAGAACACTATGGTTGCAGAGACTCCCACAGCATGTCCAGGCGATACTGTCCGCACTATCAGACAACGATCTCGAACAACTTGCTTCAGCGGCGGACAAAATTATAGATGTGTACCAGGCAACCGAATGTACCGCGGTTGACCGCAACAAGCGACCAAGCACATCGCGAGTCGAAGAACCCGAGAATTCGATACTTCTAGAACTTCAAAAACAAGTACTCTCACTTACTAGAGAAATCAAACAATTGAAGTTGGACCAAAACAACGTCAATCGACAATCCAACTACGATGGACGAAATAGACAAAAATTTCGCCGAAATTCGCACGATCAATCCCCATCAAGACAAAACCCCGCTAGAAGACCAAGGTCAGAGTCTCGCGGGAGATCTCCGAACAGGAACCCTGAGGGATATTGTAAATGGCACAGCATTTATGGTGAAAAGGCATACAAGTGCTACCAACCATGTTCTTTTCCGAAGAAACACCAGGGAAACGACAGAGGAAGACCACAGTAGAGACATGTGAGCTTCCTGCTAATGGTTGTCGTCTCTTCCTATTTGATCGTGAGACACGTCAGAAGTTCCTCGTAGACACGGGTGCTGACGTCTCCATAATCCCCAGAGATTTTAACCACAATAAAAAATGCATCACCTCGGATAGCTGCACACCAGCATTGTACAGCGCCAGTGGTAATTGCATTAAAACCTACGGCACAAGAATACTAGAACTCAACTTGGGTCTACGTAGGACAATGAAGTGGAAATTTATAGTGGCAGATGTATCAAGAGCTATTCTGGGAGCCGATTTTCTGCACAACTTCAACCTTACCGTCAATCTAAAAAAGGCAGCGATCGTGGACTCGTCTACAGGATTGCTGATTCACGGCCCAAAATACAAGAGAACCTCTTCAGGCATTTCAACAATTTCTAATACCCTGAAGTATAGAGATATCCTCTGTAAGTACCCAAGCTTGACACGGCCTACCATGGAGACAACAGGAATAAAGCATACAGTGACACATTGTATTGAAACAAAAGGCCCCCCTGTAACCGAACGTGCGCGCAGGTTAGCACCAGCACTTCTCGAAGCAGCCAAACGCGAATTCAAATTTATGATGGAACAGGGAATATGCCGACCTTCCAAGAGCAACTGGGCCAGTCCGTTGCATATGGTAAAAAAGCCTAACGGTGAATGGCGTCCATGTGGAGACTATAGGCGATTAAACGCGAAGACCGTTCCGGACAAATATCCGATCCCTCAGCTCCACGACTTCACTCACAAGCTATCAACAGCAAAAATATTCTCGACCATAGATTTGGCGCGGGCGTACCACCAGATACCCGTAGAACCTGAGGACATACCAAAAACGGCCATCATCACACCGTTCGGATTGTACGAGTTTACCACCATGCAATTCGGGTTATCCAACGCGGCACAAAGTTTCCAACGCTTTATGCACGCCATCACCAGGGATCTGGATTTTTGTTTTGTATATCTTGATGACATACTAATTGCATCCTCAAGTGAAGAAGAACACCAAAGACACTTGGACATCTTACTCAAACGCCTAGCCGACCATGGTCTTATCATTAACATCCAAAAATGTCAATTTGGTGCCTCAACTGTAAATTTTTTGGGACATACAATTACACCAACAGGGATGACCCCTATTAAAGAAAAAGTCAAAGCGATAACTGAATTTCCACTACCTAAAACTGCGAAGGGTTTACGTCGCTTTTTAGGTATGTTAAATTACTACCGAAAGTTCCTACCTAAAGCTATAAACCTTCAGGCGAAACTATTCGAATGCATAACTGGCTATAAGAAAAATGACAAAAGAATACTTACCTGGAACCAAGAATTAACAGCAGCGTTCGAAGATTGTAAAAAACACCTGGCGAATGCAGCGCTGCTGGCTCATCCGAATCCCAACGCGAAGATTGCCATCATGGTAGACGCAAGTGACACAGCTATTGGAGCATCTTTACAACAATCCAACGGCGACACATGGGAACCACTTGGATTCTTTTCTAAAAAATTCACTCCAGCTCAGCGGAACTACAGCACATTCGACCGCGAGCTAACAGGTGTCTACGAAGCCGTAAAATACTTCCGTAATAATGTTGAAGGACGAAATTTTATAATATTTACTGACCACAAGCCGATCACCTTTGCCTTTTGCAAGAAACGTGCCTCTAGCTCTCCACGCCAGGAAAGACAGCTGGATTTCATCGCACAGTTCTCAACGGATATCAGGCATATTTCTGGACTTCAGAATATAGTAGCGGACGCCCTATCTCGAATCGAAGAGATAAACTGCCCTACTACGATTGACTATGGGAAGATGGCAGAAGCGCAATGTCAAAACGACGAATTTATTAAGGCAAAAGCTGACACCGGCCTCTCCCTACGTCAAATGGTGATTCCCGGCACAGACAGATCACTTTGGTGTGACATCTCAACTGGTCATGTCAGACCTTTTGTTCCAACTACTATGCGAACCGAGGTAATTGAAAGCGTCCACAATGTCAGTCATCCAGGCATACTTGGGACAACAAATACAGTAAAATTGAGATTTGTGTGGCCCAACATGGCGAAAGACATAAAAACTTTCGTTAAAAACTGTATCCCTTGTCAAAAAGCGAAAGTCTCAAAACATACAGTAGCTCCACCCTCAGCTTATGTCTTACCAGAAGACCGCTTTCGCAACATACATATCGATTTAGTTGGACCTCTTCCAGCATGTAATGGATACCAATACCTGTTGACAATGATTGATAGATTCACCCGATGGCCAGAAGCAGTACCATTGAAAGACATGTCTGCAGAAACCGTCGCAAATGCACTGATGAACCACTGGATAGCTCGTCACGGGACCCCGGAGACGATAACTACAGACCAGGGTCGTCAATTCGAAAGCTTTCTCTTTAAGAAACTGGCGGAGAAATTGGGAATTAAACATAAAAGGACTACGGCATACCACCCACAAGCCAACGGCTTAATAGAGAGATGGCACCGTACTCTGAAAGCCGCCCTTAGTGCAAGCGGTGACCCGAACTGGTTGGAGACTCTTCCGCTCATACTACTCGGATTGAGATCTACTGTTCGCGAAGACCTAAAATGTTCCCCAGCTGAACTCACATATGGTAGAACATTAAGATTACCATGTGATTTCTTCACTGAAACACCTAAAGAAGAACCCGACACTTACGTAGGTCGACTTCAGAAAAAATTTGAAAACATCAAGCCAACACCTACCACCGCCCACGGATCAAGGAAATGCTTTGTACATAAAGACTTATCTCTAACTACCCATGTCTTTCTTAGAACAGACAGTGGAAGGAGACCCCTTCAAAATTCCTACGAAGGACCTTATAAAGTGGAGGAACGCGATGAGAAAACGTTTGTCATCAACATAAAAGGCAAAAATAAACGTGTTTCCATAGATAGGTTAAAACCAGCCTTCCTACCTGTAGAGGAAAATGTACCGGTAGAAGAAAATATTCCTGTTCCTACAACTGGCCAGGAACCACTCCCAGAAATAAAAAGAACAAGATCTGGTCGTAGAGTCCATTTTGGCAATCGATACCGGTCGGAAAGCAAATAATTGGCAAAAATTAAATATAATTAATTCTTTTCCTTCCTACAGATCCCATTCCAAATTAAAAATGACTACCAAAAATAATATTTAAAAACATATACAAAGCTTATATTATCTTAAACCATATACTTGTAAAATTACTGATACTAAAGACTTCAATTTTGAAAGAAATTTTGAACTCTAGTACTATTATTTGTTTTATACAATAACTATCGGTCATCAAAGTGATGAACCATTTAACCAATGAAAATTTTTCATTTTTAAAATCATGTAAACCATGTAACTAGTTGTAAGAAAAATTTAACACTGTATATTGTGTGAAAAACAATGTACTTAGACAATAGTCATTTTTTAAATTTAATATTACCAGAGTGTAATATGTCTTGTATTGACCATATACTCAATATAACACATATTAACGTAAAAATAACCTTGTGTTAAAAAATAAAACATTCCGCAGCTTGCGATGAATATTTAAATAGTAAATTTAGCCACTCCGCTTTATGCGTTGAAGTTTTTATAAATTTTCAAAATTCTATACAACTTTTTCCTTTTAAAAAAACTTTTATAGAATTTTATAATGATATTTTGATATGTACCTAGTTTAAGTAACTTACCAAGTTATTTGCTATAAAAATGTCCACCCTTTAGTAATTTCAGACGTCTTCGGTCAGATGTGCCACAACGCCATATCTGAGTGGAGGTGTGGATGAAATTAACTTTACTAGTTAATAAGTTTTCCAAATGCTTACGGAAGCGTGATAGTGTTAGTATTGATTCAGTTAATACACAGTTCAAAGTTAAATAATTCAACAGTTTCAAATGACAAATTAAATAAAATAGTAGTTTTTAATAGAGATACTAACATCACGCTCCGGTAAGCAATTGTTGATAATATACTCTTGTCTGTTCATGAAACCTCAGTGATACTCGAAGAGAAGTACATTATATAACTCTAAACATACATAAATAAAAAAAACTCAAGTTTCATGAACACAATATTATATTTTCTAAATTAATATAAATAAAAATGTGACTTAAATCTTATTACCATATTTAGAATAGGAATGTGTCATATTTCAGTGATAGGAAAATGACTTCGTATGAATAATTTCTAGATAATCCTATATCATACTTACCTTTACCACATTAAGAGTAATAAATTTTTCATATTTCAGTGATAGTAGATTACTTTGTATGAATAATTGTAGAAATTACTATATTACATTCACTGTTACAGTAGAAATTATTTTTAAATTACAGCGTTAGGAAGATCACTTCATATGAATATTTTAGGATATTCCTATTGTATATTATTCAATATAGGTACATACTCATTCAACTCAAACAGTCAAAAACAATAAACTAGGATGCAGTAGTGATTTAAACATTTTTGCTCCAAACATAGTGTTTGTCGAGGCAGTATACTTAAGTAATTTAAAGTATTTTACATTTATGCTAATTTTAAGCAGTATTATTTATCAAGTTTCAGAAAATATAACTACGAACTGTGTAATTTAAACAAAATATGACTCAAACCTTATCGTCATATATGTCACTCACATTATGTTTTCTGAAACACATTGAAACACGTTTTTGTAAAAGCCCACTTGATTGTTTTTTATGAACAGAAATATGTTTCATATAATATTTTTCTCTCACCCCTTACAAGCTGGTCGACCCTGCATCGCAACCAGTATTATTCTGTCATTTTAAAACAATCAAACGGACATTAGGCGTTTTATAGAAATTGAACTATGATCTTAACCATGCCTGCTATTTCTAAAAAACTGGGCGGGAGGTATGTAGGGAAGGACACATAACAGCCATATATTACATTTTAACCGCGGGCAACCCAGGCAACGCGCATGCGCCTGCGAATACCATTTTGAATTCCGTTTGACAAAGGAAGCGGAATTCATTCGTTTCTTGACACCTGACGTGCTGGTTGTGTATCGTTCCTTACAAATCTTCCAATTTAATACTTGTCGTTTATCGTGTGGCTAAACTTAAAATAAATTGTAAAACTCAGTATAAGAATGATCTCTTTTTATTCATCAACACGATATATCTTTGGTAAATATATGGAGTCAGATATAAGCAGTGAAAGTGAGTATCACCACGCGGCCGCTGAATAAATGCCGCCATTATACAATCTACCCACACACTACACCACAAATACCAAACCTGATATTAACAAACTCATTGAAATGCATCAGATATATCCTTCACATCAGATAAGTTTTAAATTCAAAGACTTCTTTTAATGTAAATAAAATTAGGGTCCGACCGAAAAAGGACTTTAAACCGAAACCGAATCTTCGGTATCTGTCTTAGTTTCGTCCGTAACCAAAACCGAAACTTTTTTAAAGATGTTAAAAATCTAACGTTCACAGATAACTGGCTTATTTTTTACACTAATATAGACAGTTAACACGTGCTAAATGAAATAAAAAAAACAATAATTGAAGTAAGGGAAATTTTAAAAAAAAAATTATTTTGCTCCTATAAAACAAACAAAAATTAATAAAACATGTTAACTACATCTTAGAACAAGAAATTGACAATAATCAACACTTACATTATAAAGGAAGGACCCCATTAATTGAGTACTTTCATTTTAATTGTGTTTACAATCACAACATTCTTATTACACGGCAAACTCAGCTGACAATGGCGGGTGATACAGGAGGCACAAACTCACCCGAACGATGCGCGGTAATTCATGAACGCAGAGTTTTGGGGCGGCCGAAGGTTCGGCAGATTTTCTGCCGAAACCGAAACTGATGGCGAAATTAGATTTTTTTGCATAAACTTTCCGAAACCAAACCTTCAGTCGGTCACTAATACAAATACTTCTAAATATGCTTAATTATGAGTTTTATTTCCTCTCATTGAAACATTCTTTGATCCCAGAAATGGGATACGGGTCACACTCTATACAATAATGCATAATGTTTAAAAATTATATTTGCAATAACTGTTTTTAAGAAATGCAACAGATGGTATTATAAAAAGGTAAATTAAAAAATATGAGGGCACTGGATTTTTTTTTTAATCTCAAAGTGGGCGGTGGTCGAAATAAGCTTGAGAATCTGTGATCTAACCCTTCATAATAAGAATTTGAACATTTCGTCCAGGTATCTGCATACCTATATAAATTCAACAATAACTCACCCGGCTTCATGGCAGAGTTCTATGAACAGGATTCCCAGGGCAGCCACATCTTTGTCCACAAGAAAAGCCACACTTCTTCCGGAAGCGAAGCACTGGGCGATTTGAGCGAGAACCAGAATAGACGCCACATTTGTGAAGTGGAACATAAAGTGAACTGAAAATTACATTTCAATTAATTCCAAAAATGCTGAAAAGTTTTTTATTGCTTTTTCACTAGAGGTGTTATGGATATGAAATTTCGGATCCGGATACCGATATAGGAATAATTTATTTATTTATTTATTTATCTATATAAGGTATGTTTACATTACATTATACGATGCCTGTCTCACTAGGGTATACCTGTGTTGAGACAGGTGTAGAGGTATAATAATATTATACTGATTTCGAAAACGGTTACGGATATGAAATTATTTCGGATTGTCCGCTAGTTTCGGATAATTTCGGTTACAGATATTAGAATTTTAAAATTATAAAAGTAAAATACAAATAGCAAGATTTGACTTTTATTTCTAGTCTACATCATCATTTGTTTTTACAAGCAGTCAAATAAATAACTATTATTACAGCCACTTAAAGTGCTATGTAACTATGAAAAAGGGCAAAACAAACAAAAGCCTGTCATAACCTGTCATTTAGATTCCGTCTTTATCCGAAACTTTTATATCGGTTTCGGCTACGGTTACAGATATTTTTTTATTTCGGATATCCGATAGTTTCGGTTACGGTTACGGAGCTCCATAAGATCCCTATTTTCCACCAAAGGAAAAAGTGCGCATTATACTAGTATTTTTGTAATAATAAAAATAATTAATGGATTCTGTTGTGCGAAAAATCACCAAAACATTTTATTAAGAACTTATAAGCAATAAATTGTAACCACTACACAACCATAGAAAATGTTATCTGCAATGAGGTTGATTAAAGAGTTATAGTGTGCATATAAGATTGTTTTATACGAGGGTCTTCTGTAAAGTAGTACCCTTTAAGTAGAAAAGAGTAGCCACCGGACAAGTACTAACACATTCAGTTGTATTTCAGCTGTCTGTGTGCAATGTTACATCTCACTGGTATTGACTGTGTTGTTTCTGTGAGTGTTTATAATGTTCAAGAAAATAGAGAAAGCCGCCGTGAAGTTAGAGGTGATTAAATTTCTCAATGCAAGAAATGTGCGACCTTGTGATATTCATAGGCAATTGAAGGAGATGTATAGAGAGAATGTTATGGATGAGTCAGAAACCCATTGATTGTCTTTTACTCTCAGGTGTTACATAACAAACCCATGTTTCGTCACCAGTGACTATGCGAGTCAAGAAAGAGCCTCCTTCATTAGAATAACGTTCCAAAAATGTCATTGCTGCAGCCATACGCGTGGTTTTGTGTTCATCAAAAAGCATCTGAAGGCCCACCTTGCACAAATTTTCACATAATGCAGGTCGTAACAACTTCATGAATAACTGTTTGTGAAACATTACAGAAATGTTAACAGATCTCATCAATTGTACGGCGCCGATCTTTTTTAATGAATTCATCAATTAAACTCAGCAGTATGTCCGTAATGACTGACAGCTGTCTCGAACGCTCATCATCATGGTCGCACATTTCTTGCATTGAGAAATTTAATCACAGCTTTAACTTCAAAACTGGCAGTGATCTCTATTTTCTTGAACATTATAAACACAAACAGAAACAACACAGTCAATACCAGCGAAATGTAACGTTGCACACAGACCGCTGAAATACAACTGAACGTATTAGTACTTCTCCAGCAGTTACTCCATTCACCAGCGCTAAGCATGGCATAAACGGGAACTACTTTTAGTCCGGTCAAGTTAAACATGAAAAGGGGGTTGTGCTTGCAAAAGGTCCAGTCATTCTGAATTTTTTATATGTTGTTAGGACCCAAACCAGCATTAAAAAAAAAATTTGCAACTTCGAATGTGCTGTGCGAGCGGCGGTGGACCCAAAAAACCAGGAAATTTTCGGATTTTTTTCAGTTTTTGCTCAATATCTCAGTGAAGGAAGGGTCTGACCGGTATAGTCAATGTACATACTTTTAAAGTAGACTAAATTTGATACAATTTGAAACCAAAGCAAGCTATATACAGCCATTGGTTTCCAAGATACAGTTTTTCGAAAATAGGCCATTTTTTCCAAAAAGTGAAATTTTTTCAAAATGGTCACTCAATGGTGAAATAAAGTTGTAGTAAATTTAATTAGCTTTCATTTAAGACTAGATTGATATCTGTAGACCTAACGGTTCTCTCAAGAATGCCAGTTAACCAAAAACAGTCAATAAGTGGTTTTTGGGGGGAAATGCAAATAAACTGTTCTCAGGTCTTTTCATGGTTTTATTTATCAAACAGTTACAATTTATTTATTTTTGTTATTGTTAACACATTTTTGATGAAAAAAAGAAAAGATAATACATCTATCGGGAATTACTTCATCTTCAAATATTGATTTATATACCTACATACTAAAATGCTTGTACAAGTTTGCTCGTTAATGATACGGACGTGCCGAAACCGGTCGCAAAAAATTTAAAATTAAAGTAACAAATGTACATCGAAAATTAAAACTTTTCAAAACAAAAATGTCTAGAAATTGTTACATAGTCAGTGCCCAAGAAATACGAAAAAAAAACATCATGGTACCTACTATAAGGACAAATTACATGTACCTACACAAAAAATAAAACTAATATAAATCATGTAGGTATTGTGTCTTGGTTGCCAAATCATGTCTTTCTTTTTATTTTAGATGGCCCGGGCTTAGGCTTGCACGAAGAAGGTGTCTCGATATCTGTGATGGACGCTGGGAGAGGCGCCCAGTCTGTAGTCGGGTCATCTTCATCGTCCAAGCATTTCAGCTCCGCATCCGGGACCTTAGTGCACAATTTGCCACCGCATGACTGACAGAGGATTGAGCAGTGGAGCCCAGCCTTTCTGCACGAGCAGCTCCCAGAGCATCCTTTCTTGCATTTACATGAAATTTTTCGCAGAAGGGCAGGAGGTGCGGGATCCATCGTGGTGGGGATGGGGGTGAGTCCTTAAGAAGACAGCTTCCACCCCATTCAGTGGGATTCAAGTTGACTCCCCGCCACTTCTGCACTTGGAGGTAGCACCTTGCTGCATGGTAGCCTGCGGCATCTTACGTCGGTGGCAAACGGGCGAGGTTTATGCTTGTTGAAGTGACAAACGTCTTATACCTCAGGAAATCCAAAGTATCCCTCGCGATGTCACCCCCATATAGAGGCACATAGCACTTGATGCCTGCTTCACTCACGGCTTGTGGGGTGGAGTCTGGCCGAAGGAAGACCTTCACTTGCTCAGCAAGTGGTTCACTCTTGCTCAGAAGTGTGGTGATTTTGGTCTTTCCTTAGCCAAACGGTGCTGAGGTGGTACCGCACCCGATAAACGCGTGGGTGAATAGTACCATTCTTGGTAATCGCCCTGGTGGTTGTAGGAGGTCGTAGAGTAGTGACAGCAACCAGCTTCACCCTTCGTGCTCTTCTGAAGATAGACGCTTGTCTCTTCAGCGCCTAAACCATTGAGAAGAACGAGCAGGTCGATGTCTTCTCCCACTATGACGACCCGATCGGCTACTCCTCTTTTTGAAAGCGCCATCATGAAGATCTCTCGATCCGCATCTTCTTCGGCAAACAGCCACTTCTGCTCCCTCCTTCTGAAAGGCGTCACAGAGAAGAGTTATAAGGCGTCTCTTATTGTTCTCATTGCCCAATACATGCTCTTGAGCAATTTGAATTACTGTGGATTCATCGAACGTCAATTCCGTCAACGCCGGAGTCGTTCCACTGTTTTGGTGTTTTTTTGGTAGCCGTCAAAAACGATGGAGACGTTCTTCCCAAAGTGGTTTCACACAACCTTGTGCAAGAGGTAGCCACCATCCAAAATGACGTGAGTGCTGGTATCTATCGGCGTGTGGCTGAAAAGAGGAGTGAAGGCAGAGTACAGAGTAGATTTCGTGCCCTTGCGCATCCCTTGATCATTAAACAGTTACATCGGGAACGGGGTCAACTCATACTTGAAGTCATCCTGTAAATCCTGTTCAGATTCTTTGCAATACACACTCGCTGAAAAAACGGATCCACAGCCACTGTTCTGTTTTTGTCTGGCAGTTTAACGGTTGAGGTGATCGATGCCAGCGTGGTAACTTTATTTTTCCGTTTTATTACTTCCTTGTCGTACATTTTCCCCACAATTTTCATCACTACCTCTGTTCCAACTCTCTGGGCTGTGTGGCAATTAATTTCAGGACCTGCCAGTAAACCACTACTGATAGAAATCAAACTGTCAGTTTTGTGAAAATGGAGGATGGAGAGCAAACCAGTTTTTAGTTTTTCCACATCACTATTATCTCGGATGATTCGAGAAGGTCTCATGTCTACATGCTGCTCTCCAGTAGGGCATGAGATGCTGCAAAAACTTTCCAGTTATTCACAAATGATCAACATAAACACCAGTCCTGTTGTCCACCTTGCCAGAACACTGTCGGAGATTCCCCTTCCTTGGGTCAACCCACCGTAGGTTTTCATGGATTTCATCAGCTTCTGCTCAATTGTTAGGTCTGACCACAACCCAGACAAAACTTGTCAGACCGGCGAATGGTGAAGGATCCTTTTGTGAACTTGTTATATTATTACATTATTACCCTAGGATAAACCCACGATGACTAATGGATTTACCTCACAGCACAATTCTTCTTCTTCTTTCGTATGGTGGGGGGTCAGAGGGGGACATCTAGGTCTGCGAGCCAGTCTAGGGCCTCTGGCGTTGCCCTGTGGACCTCATCAATCCCGCCGGGGAATGAATGGAGCGGGCATTCGTTGACCACATGTTCGGTGGTCTGCACCGCACCGCATTCACACGTCGCCGACTCTTTAAGGCCCCATCTATGCATCATGTGAGCACAACGGCTATGGGAGCACCTTATCCTATTGATGGCAGTCCAGAGTTTGCGAGGCAATGAGAACCCAGGCTGTCTCTCAGTGGGGTCTTGCACGAGATGGGCGTTTTTGACGTTGGCTGATTGCCACTCAAGCTTCCACCTATCTTCTGGGGTGAGAGGTGTTCGAAGGAGTCTTTCTCCTTCCGTCCAGAAGGGTTTTCGAGACTTTAAGCGGCATGCCGGGTGAGAAACGACATCATCGTGCAAGGGTATTTCGCTTTTTTGCAGCGCCTTCTTGTATTCCCTCAGTGCAATAAAGACGTGAGAACAGCACAGCACAATAAAACCATAAAAAGATGTGAGAACAGTTTGTTTGCATTTCCCCCAAAACCCACTTATGACTGTTTTTGGTTATCTGCCATTTTTGAGAGAACCGTTAAGTCTACAGATATCAATCTAGTCTCAAATGAAAGCTAATTAAATTTACAACAACTTTATTTCACATAATATTTGACGTGGGATGCGTATTTTAGAAATTATTTTACAAAAAAGTGACCATTTCGAAAAAATTTTACTTTTTGGAAAAAATGGCCTATATTCGAAGAACTGTATCTTTGAAACCAATGGCTGTATATTAGACGTGGGCAAAATGATTCCCAGGAGTGAATAGATCCCGTCTAATTCCCCCGGCCTTTTGAATTGATTCCTTCTATTCATTCCTTTGCTTCAATTAATTCCAAAAAAAAAAAAAAAAAAAAAAAAAAAAAAAAAAAAAAAAAAAAAAAAAAAAAAAAAAAAAAAAAAAAAAAAAAAAAAAAAAAACACTAGAGTGAATGGGGAGACTACGAAACACCGCAGCACCGCACAAAGAGGAGACTGATAGGCTACCCAAGCACCGCACAAAGAGGAGACCGATTATTCTATCTCACTACCTCGCAGGCTAAAACCTATAGATTAATATGTTTGTCTCTTTTTAGTGTCGCTTTTTCGTTTCATTTCAAATCACAATAAGTGGGGAGGCTACGAAGCACCACACAAAGAGAGGACCGATTATTCTTTCTCATTATCTCGCAGGCTAAATCCTATACTTAGATGTATATGTTTGTCTTTTTTTAGTATCGTTATTTTTCGTATGTAAAATGTATTTATAGCTAGCAATTAAAACTTTAAATTAAACAGTTTTTTGTTTCACCCCTAAAGATTTACTTATTTTATTTATTAAACTTAAAAGTATTTTATGACAGCTGACAACAGCTGATCGGCCCTATAATATATGCAAATTTACATATTACATCTACCCAAGATCCACGTCTAAAAGTAGGTAGGTATTTGTATTCCAATATCTTTCATACGTGCCAAAAAAACGATTACAAATGCACTATTTTTGCTTCTCAATTTTCTAGCCGATGCGATGCCGTGATGTTCGGATTCAATGTCGAAAGTTTTCGGCTAACTATGTAATGAAATTGAAGGCTTGGCCCGCCGAGGAATTGGTGAACCGCTGCGCTCGGACGGATTAAGGGCCGGCACTGAGCAATGAATTAGTCACTTTTGACTAGTGTCTTGTGTCTTACCCCGCAGAGACTCGCGAGGAGCTGCGTTTCGGATACACTCGAGGCGAGATTGACGTGAATCGATGGCGATGTAAGACGATGACATCTGACGTCATTTCTAAGTCTGAGGTTAACTAGAGACAACAACGTCACAAGTGAAAAAGACTTTTAGTTTTAATTCCTGAATAAAGCGCTTCGGACAATTTCCGATAGCGACAGACTAGCTACGAGTACCTGGGACGCGGACGGGACGGGACGCGCGGGGACCTTAGGACAATCTCAGGACATTGACTACGACAAATGATTAATTCCTTGCGTGAAAGGGACGCTCGGACAATTCGGCTGAATCGCGGCCGCGTTTTGTTTGATCTACGGGTTTTTAGAACGGCGGCCGGCGATAGCGGGATACGAGTCGTTCACAATACCGTCGACAACTTCGCGGCGCGCCGCCCATTGAATAATATTTAAATACGGTATTTAATATATTTTAAAAATACCTATGAAACATTATAATATTTAAATCGTTTACGGAACACATTATTCATTGAAATAATTTAACAGTAAAATAAATGGAAATTAAACATTTATGTTGCCGTTAAAAATCGTACGATACAAGGCCAAAGGTAAGGAATGAAGAATCAATTACTTTTGAAATTGAGAATTAGATCAAGTGTGTCACAAGATTGAATTTATTCATTTAATTCGGTCATTCAATTTTGCCCATGTCTACTGTATATAGCTCGCTTTGGTCTCAAATTATAGCAAATTTAGTCTTCTTTAAAAGTATATACGTATATAAGTCAGACCCTTCCTTCACTGAGATATTGAGCAAAAACTGAAAAATAACCGAAAATTTCCTGGTTTTTGGGTCCACCGCCGCTCGCACAGCCCTTTCGAAGTTGCAATTTTTTTTTTTAATACTGGTTTAGATCCTAATATAAAAAATTCAGAATGACCGGACCTTTTGCAAGCGCGGATGTACATCTTGACTGGAGTATTTAGGGATGGATGACCCTCATGTTTTAACTGCTACTAACTTAATATACAATACCACTGCCATGGGTAGAACTACAGTTTCCTCCTGGAGTCTCAAGGACAATGCTGTATTTTTACATGACGGCATAATAATAAAACACGCAAACACCTTAGTGAGGTGTTCACAAAACACCACTAACTCGTTTACAAGTTATGAGTTTCAAATCATAAGGGGGCTAAAAAGTTTTCACTTCAAAAATCTATATTATAACATAATATTATTATTGGATGAAGAATGGATTTATAAAAAATATAATTACATTTTGGGATTTTGTGTTCTCCGCAGTCCAAATTGGTCAAGCTGGAATAATAACGGAAGTAGCTTGCAATCTGCGTCACACAGGCCTTAGTATCCCGTGGCAATATACCTCTGACCACATGTTCTATTTGACTAATGAGTTCAGACGATTCCTCTAGTTTGGTAGCAATTTTCAAAAGAATATGAGCCCTTTCCAATTTGGATTTGCTCAGCCATTCCAGACTGATTGACTTGCGTTGGTGCAGAGCGTAGTGAAACAAGAATATCTCATTGTTCTGACTGTCCTTGACCACTTGCTTTGGATTTTCACAGCGGTACACTCCGGAATGCCAGGCACCGAATTTTTTGGAGTATCTATCAAAAAAAGCCTGTAAAATAAAAAAATATTATTATCAAATTAATCACATGACAACTATATATTAGATGTGTCTCACAAAATCAGGGTTTTATTAACAGAACTATATATATATAAGCCCTTCCTCTACCTATCTAAGTACCTATCCTTATTTGACAGTGTGTTGTCAATACATTTATGAAAACATTGCAACAATAAATCATGGAGCAATCGTGGGTGGTGGGTGGTTTGGTATATTTATATCGACCACCATAACACGGGCATCAGCCTAGATTGGTGGTCGAAAAATCCACTAATAAATGTAACCATAAAATTTTAAGCAATGAATAAAGAAAAATTTAAAAAAAAAATAAATCAGCCTTTGCCATGAACAACTTTCTCAGTGCAATATAATATTTAACTAAATGAAGACAACATTAGTGAAGCTTTCGCTTTTAAAATTTGAGTTTTACTCATTAAGTTAAAAATAATATTCATCCTATACTTACATAAAATTCAATAGATGTCGCATATTTAAAAAAATATATTAAAAATTAATCCAAGACACTATCTGTACAGCATTTAGTTCGGGTTTGAAACTTGCAATCATACATAAATATAGCAGACAATAAAAATATGCATTAAGAAAATGAAAATAATGTTGGTAGTTCTTCTTCGAAGTATGATACAGTTAAATACAGCCGAATCGGATAGGGACACATTAGATCAGTTGGTAGAGTTGCGCAAGACGAAGGTCCTGGGTTCAAGTCCCAGTCCCATTTTTCTGTTTTCAGATTTTCAAATGAGTTTCACTAATATTGTCTTAATTTAATTAAATATTACAATTTGTGATTTTACTCGTTAAGTTAAAAATAAAAATAAACAATTTAATGTTGAATCGGTTGTGAAATCTGGGCTGTGATCATTTTGTACTATACAGTTATACATAACCAATAATAAACAAACATTTTATTTTATTAAGTAATAATAGAGTTTTTGAATTGATGAATATTTAGTTTAAAAATATCTATATCAGGGGACAGGAAATTTAGTAAAATAATCATTTTTCCGAGCGGCATTACTAATGGTAAGTTAGTTCTGCATCGCGGAACAACAAAAGTTCTGTGTCTGCGCGCTCTTGTGAAGTTGTCGGGGACATAAAACTCAATTTTTCGTAATATATCGGGAATACAGATGTTACCGTTTAAAAGTTTGTATGCTGTTGTCAGCAAAGCAGTTTTCCTTCTTTCGGCGAGGCGATTAATACCCAGCATGCCGGACAAAAAGGCTGATGGATATAACCAGGGATAATATCCGAAGTCTCTAAGATATAAATATCTCAGAAACTTCTTTTGCACTTTCTCAATCATTTGAGAGTATGTTAAATCCACTGGTCCCCATATTACTGAACCACTTTCCAAAATGCTACGTACTAAACTATAGTATAGCAAACGAATCGCGGCTGAGCTGCAAAAGTGTCTGGAGTTGCTTAGCACAAATCCTAGCATTCTTAGAGCTTTGCTGCATATCGTCTCTATGTGGACGTGAAATGTTAGATGCGCAAATGTGATTCCCAAATCTTTCAAAATAACAATGTGCTGAAGAGACGAATAAGACATTTTGTAGTTATAGTAAATCGTTTTGTTCGCCTTGGTGTAGCGCATGATAGAGCATTTCTTAATATTGAATCCCAATTTATTGGTGTGACTCCATTCGACGATAGAATTTATATCACTCTGTAGCTGCAAGCAATTTTCCAAAGATTTTATTAAAAGGAATAGTTTAAGGTCATCCGCGAATAAGAGAAACTTAGAAAATTTTATGCAATGATAAATGTCGTTGATAAATAGCGAGAAAAGTAAGGGTCCAAGATTTGACCCCTGCGGAACTCCAGAGTTTGTGATGAAGTTGGAAGATTGAAATATACCATAAGTTACGTATTGCTGTCTGTTTGAGAAATAACTTAGAAATAGACGTAGAAGTTTCGCTGAAAATCCAAATTGGTCGAGTTTATTTAGGAGAATAAGCGGATCTACCGAGTCAAAGGCTTTTGCGAAGTTGTTGTATGATACATCTACTTGATGTGTGATTGTGTGTGATTGAGCAGTGAATACAAGCGGTATCCCTCAAGGACATAAGAACGATTCTTATCAATAAGAATATCAGAAGGCAAAGAGCAAGTCAATCCTTTACAATACCACAATCATTATCAACTCCCACAGTTGTGTCAACTTGATAAGTAATTAAAATAGCTGGGGTACCCGGCTTCGCTCGGGGAGTTGGTATGAGATTGAACTGACGTTCAAACCAACGACGGATCTTGCTTTATATACCCCCTACCAGTGGGTAGCCCCACCCATACAAAAAAGGCTTTGAATGGTCCACAATGTTCCAGAATATTCCACAGCATTCGAGAGTGCTCTGGAATGTTCCACAATGATCTGGGATGTTCCGAGATGTTCCCGAACCTTCCAGACTATTCCTGAACATTCCAGAATGTTCTGGGATGTTCTGAAATATTGTGGAATACTCACAAATGTTCTGAACTTTCTTCAAAATTTCTAGAGGGCGAAACTTGTAGCCCTTATATCTTCAAAAGCACGCCCTTCAGGTAAAAACGGAAACTTCTTCATGGATGAGGGATGGATGGCTACCACACCATATAACTCCCTTGATTATACCGGGACTCATTTCTGAGTTTTAGCGGCACGCACATGTTTGTACACTTTCTTTTATAATATACTAGCAGACCCGGCCACACGTTGCTGTGGCTAACGAAACACAATGCCATTACCCAACCTTTATAAAATCCACACCACCCGCTTGCCAGCTGCCCGCTGCCTGAATTGAATATTTGAATTTCTCGGCTTTTCTCTACTATAATAAGCATGTATTATACATATAAACCTTCCCCTTGAATCACTCTATCAATTGGTGAAAACCGCATGAAAATCTGTTTCGTAGTTTAAAAGATCTATACGCACATACATTTTGAGCGACTTCATTTTATACTATGTAATAATAATGCAATTCGAGCGATCGCCACTAATTATAGAATGCTTGCAATGCAACACTGGATATTTGAAAAGGGAAAATCAAATACCTACTTACTCTAGGACATCTATTTTCCAATTTCTTCCGTAGAACGAATTTCAAAAGTACTATAGTACGGCCCGCCAGCCATTTTAAATTGCACAAAAATATGTTTTCTTTGAATTTCTCGGCTTTTCTCTAATATAATTTACACTTATTATACATATAAACATTCCTCTTCGAGTTATCTATTGGTGAAAACCGTATGAAAATTCGTTGCGTAGTTTAAAAGATTAACGCGCACATCCATTTTGAGCGACTTCATTTTATACTATGTAATAATGATGATAATGATATTGATTATTGAGAGTCTACAAATTGATTCGCAGCCGAACCAGAATTAAAAATATTTTTATAAATTTACTGTATTGGTAATCTGTTATCTTATTATTTTTACACATTATGAAATGTGTTTTCATAATGAGAGAAATGATTATTTGGAAGAGTCAATTAAATTTTCAATGATTTTAAAATAATACCGGTCAGAAATGTGGTGTGTAGACGGTATTAATTATCGTAGCCATGTCCACCTTAGGGCATTAGATACATAGGAACAAGGATGTTAATTAACAAAAATGTTTTGTAGATTTATTATCACATTGTATAGATCTAAGATGTTAGTAACACCGTTGTATTACGTAAAGGTAAAAACAAACTTGTATTTTTTTATTATCGTAAAAAGCAAACACTTTGTGGCTTGACATTATATAGAATGAAACAAGTACTTTGTTTAAAAACCACTTTATTTATATTTGTCGACCGGTTTCGGTTGAACTCAACCTTCTTCAGAACAATAAACATATAAACTAAATTACATTGTTTTTTTTTATCAAGGCAACGAGTCGTTCTCTCAAAAAATTGTATAACACAAATAACTCTTGCCTTTTGTTAAATTTTGTAATGACAATTTATGACTATAATTCAGTCTATTTTATAAAAAAAAAAATTGAAAGCAGTTTTGACAACCGCGTGACATCTTCAAGGTAGACATGATTTGAGATTTCCATGGCTAAAAGTACTATTGTGATTTGTTTTTTTTGGGTATTTTGGGGAATCGAATATGCTTAATAATTATGCCTAAAATGCCTTTAACTCATGCTTACAAACCCCTTGAGTATTAGCCCTAGAAAGATAATCTACGTCTGAGAGACGTAAGCGATACCCAAGAAATGCTGTTTTTTATTATTTCGCAACGTAGCACGCTGTCTATCTCAGTTAGCTCAGTAGCCAAGCACAGCTTGCGCGGGGCGGCTCTGTCACCACGGTAAGTACAATAATTACGGAGAAATACATACCCCTTACGTCCGAGAGACGTATGATTACCTTTTGAGTTACTTTCAGACTTGTTCGTATAAAGGTGATTTAGCGAAATAAAACAACATGAATATATTATTTCTATGTATACCTAACGACTGATTAGCATTTAAACTTTCATAACATATAAAAAAATACGATTTAGACATAAAATTAAACATTATTTTTCATTTTTAAAACGACTTAATATTTTGTAGCTGATTTGTAAGAGGTTTACAGATTTATTTTTTTTAATTACAATATATTTTTCATAATTATTTTCGTTTAATTTAAAGTACAAAACCCTAAACTAATTATTCAACTATCTTTAAACTGTGTAAGTGTGATAATATGTGAAATATTCACTTTTAAACTTCATTACGTCTCTCAGACGTATGATTATCTTTAAGGTAGGAAAAAATAAGATTATCTTTCTAGGGTTAATAGAGACTATGGGGCTAAGCTGGTTCTTGTTATCCAGTAGGTACTTGACAGCTACACCAAAATTAACCGCCAAAAACTTCATTAATCTAATTCATTATTATACTGAAATACCAGCACTGAGAGGATTGACGGGCGAAACACAATATCGCTTCTACATACACAAACACACACATTACCACAATCTACTCTTCTGCCCTGATGATGGACTAAAGCTGCCTGAAGCACAACATGGCATAATACCCCAAAAATAAATCACGATAAATCTTCAAGAAGGAAGCGCAACATGGTATAATACCCCAAAAATAAATCACAATAAATCTTCAGGGTACAAAATAGTATAACAAATAAACATACAGAACAATGCAACCTAGTATTTTACAGTATTTTTTTTTCTACTGTAGAATAATAAAAAAAAAACATGAGTTACATTTTTACAAAGTACTTAATTGGTCATGTATATCTTATCAGTAAAGAGGAGCTCTTGCACCTGATAAGGGAAACGCAATTCTTATTTTGATGGTACGTAATGATATTACTTACTATTGGTTTTATTTATAAATGTTTTTTCATAAAATATTTAGCTACCCTACATACATTTGTAAGTTTTTAAAATATTGCTAAATTTTATTAGTTTATTTTGATTGATCATTTACAGTTTGAAAGGATTCAGTAGTAAATTTAGTAGTAGATTATTGTAATTTTTTATTACTTGGTAAATACAATGATTTTTCATTTAGGTCGTTAAAATAGTTTTCCCATGAGTTTGCAGTAAGTACTTAAGTATTCTTGATTTTCTTTGAGATTAAAAATAAATAAGGATTTTTTTTACTACTTCGGTAGGTACCTACATAATTAAAGTTAAATAAAAAAAATACTAATAACAAAAATAATTAGTCAAAAGTATTTACCTCGACCAAAGAATGCTTCATTTTCAGCGGACTGTCGAAACTTAGATTACTGAAAGAACCGGCTGTCGTTGACATTGTCAAACTCATGTCAAACAAAGTAATTTTCTCTGCAAAGAGATACTTCCTTCTCCACAGAGTTTGTTTGACTAAATTAATGATAAGTGGTCTTGTGGATAAAACAACGGACTGATAACAGAACTTTTCGATAAACCGGACTAACAAAATAAAAACGATAGTGTTTTTTTACTATTTTTAGCAAAGCTTGTGCGAAAACTGAACAGGGTCAAAAATATTGCGTTTGTATTGTTTCTGTAGCTGTCAAGTCCGATTGGCTTAAATTTATTCAAAAGATGCTAAAACAGCAGCTAAAAAAATTAAAAAGATATATATACAGGCTGTTAAGGGACTTGACTTACTTTAAATAGTGGTTCATCAAATTATTTAGAATAAAAAAGTAAATGAGTTTTCCTATTTTTTTTTTATTTTCTTCAAAACCAAACTTTTTTCTTCCACATGTCATTACTGGTCACTCAGCAGAGTAACCGCTCAATCCATCACCCCGACCCTAGGGGCCATGCATAAATTACGTCACACCTTGGGGAGGGGAGTAGAAAAGTGTGAGATGAGGTATGGGGGTCATCAGCTCTGTGACGTCACACGCAAAAAATTTTGAACTACTGTTTTGATTATTTTTAGATGAAAAATTGCAAAATATGTGACGTCACGCTAGGGGGAGGGGGTCTCACAAATGTGACGATGTGTGACAGGGAAGGGGGGGGGGGGTAAAAAATCATGAAATTCGTGTGATTTAATTTATGGATGGCCCCCTATTCCAATACATATTGATGTATGTTTTTAGTTGAAAAAAAATGTCAGCGGTGACCAAAATAGCATTTTTTTTTTTCCAAATAACGTCTTATTATTTGTATTGTAAACAAAATGGTCAGAAGCCATTATTTTTGTGAAATAAAGAAGCATGGATATCAACTAGTCAACATATTTATAAATATGGTTGGTACTGGTTGGTACGGCTTGGGCTATATTAAGTTGTTTAGGTTAGGTGAAAAAAGCTGAAACTCTGAAAGATTTTTTTTTACCACAAAACAAAACCGATCGTAACATTGGTTACGTTTTGGTTTACACCAACCGCTGTATTATGCTGACCGATATTAACTGACATTAATTTATTGACACAATACCTTTATTTTTTTGATGTATACATTAATTTAATAACTACTTTTTTTTATTTATTTATTTAATGAAAGCGTAGTAATGTATAATTTGAGTCATAATACTCAAAATGCAACAAAATCATAAAGATGCAAATCCATGGTACATCTTCCTGCTTCTAAGATAGTTGTTGCATCAAAGGTAGTTTCATCCGTATACATTTTTGAAAATCCTACTTTTCGTCATGATAGGACTTGATCTTTCTGCCACTGATAAACATTAGAATTTACTTCAAGTCTGCATCAAAAACTCATTTCTTAAAATTTTGGACTTGCATCCGTATGCTTCTTGCTTGGGTATATAATATTATGTGGTGTTATTGTGTTATGTGCTCTGAAGGCGTCAAGTAGTTGACAGAGTTGACTAAATAATAGCCAGTAGTAGGCTATCACTGGCTATCACAAAGAAAATATCGTACACATAAAAAAATAATATAATGAAGCCATAGTCAATATGACCCCTAGCCTTACCAAAGAGAACTGTCACATTTGACATTACGTACGTCTGGATAGATAAGTTTCGAATCGGTCACAAAAACTTGCGTTCATTGCGTTAGATAATTAATTTACGTAAGAAAACGTATAATTTTTAATAATATTTGTATCTCCACTATCTGTTTGTATTCTGGCGCCGAAAATGTTGGGAATATCTCGATTCTGTGCGAGCTCCCTAGGTTCAAAGTCTCTCTATTCAAGATTGCCCATCCAGTTTAACAATGTCTTCACGCAAAGCAACCAAATATCCAGGAGAATAATCACATCCAACCATCACACCCTCAAATGCGGGAATTACGTAAAGAACTATACTGTGAACACATCACGACTGCAATTTAAGGTTAGTTTCTTTGAATTGCTTTGTTTGTTAACCTGTTAGGATCGCTAGCCACACTCATTTCGTGCAAGTTATCTCTAAGATTGGCCAAGCTACTGGTCAAGGGTGAAATGCAGATCCCGCCAATGTCTGGAAATTAAATAAAAAGGCACTTTCATTAATTTTTGGGGATCGTTGGAAACGGTTAATACGCACTTTTTTTTAAAAATATCTTTTGATTCACCTTAATTACATTAAAAGACAACTTTTTGCATTGGGGGAAGTGGAAAATATTTCATTTTAAATTTCGATTACGTAAAATTAAAATTAGCTTTCGTCTTGTGAGATTGTACGCCATTATGGTTATTATCACTTTGGTATGTTGGTATTCCCGATACACTTGAATGTATAACGAACGGCTAGAAGATTTTGAAGGTACCACGAAATCTGGAAAGGTAAGTACTAAATTATCGGAGTTTTGGGAATAAAATGACGGAAAAAAACATGTTTTTAATTTCGGTAC
Organism: Limnephilus marmoratus; assembly: GCA_917880885.1. Classification (NCBI taxonomy): domain Eukaryota; kingdom Metazoa; phylum Arthropoda; class Insecta; order Trichoptera; family Limnephilidae; genus Limnephilus; species Limnephilus marmoratus. The sequence continues at coordinate 15,652,859 of OU862921.1, read as the reverse complement.
CTAATTATTTTTTATAAATAATACATTCACTTTTGTATCAAAAACCGTGTTACACAAACCTAGCGTAGCCGTTAAACTACTTGAAAACTGGGATGTTTTTCTTGCCTTGACGCGAGTAGGCGTTATAAAGGGGCACTTTCTTTTGTATCACAAACCATGTTACACAAACCTAGCGTAGCCGCTAAACTACTTGAAAACTGGGATGTTTTTTTGCCGTGACGCGAGTAGGCGCTACGAAGGGGGCACTTTCTTTTCTATCACAAACCATGTTACACAAACCTAGCGTAGCCGCTAAACTACTTGAAAACTGGGATGTTTTTTTGCCGTGACGCGAGTAGGCGCTACGAAGGGGGCACTTTCTTTTCTATCACAAACCATGTTACACAAACCTAGCGTAGCCGCTAAACTACTTGAAAACTGGGATGTTTTTTTGCCGTGACGCGAGTAGGCGCTACGAAGGGGGCACTTTCTTTTCTATCACAAACCATGTTACACAAACCTAGCGTAGCCGCTAAACTACTTGAAAACTGGGATGTTTTTTTGCCGTGACGCGAGTGGGCGTTATAAAGGGGCACTTTCTTTTGTATCACATAAAATTAGCGTACGTAGCCGCTCAACATCGCAGAAATAGTTGACTTATAAAAATAAAATTTTAAAGTCAAAAAAAATTTAAACTAATAAATTTTAATCAACGCACGCAATACATGTGTATTAGGTAAGTACCTACTAATTAGGCGGAATTTCAGTTTTATAACATTAAAAAACTCCCGCGCGATTTTGTCTCTAGCCGTTGGTTTTACGAGCCGAATTCCCATGAAGTCTGCTACGATTTGCTCTAGCATCTTTTCGTACAGTAACAAGAATACCAACATCACAAAAAAATGACATTTGAAAATAATGTTTGAAAATGGACGGTCTCGTTTCACAGAATGAAAGCTAATTTTAATTTTACGTAATCGAAATTTAGAATGAAATATTTTCCACTTCCCCCAATGCAAATAGTTGTCTTTTAATGTAATTAAGGTGAATCAAAAGATATTTTCAAAAAAAAGTGCGTATTAACCGTTTCCAACGATCCCCAAAGTTTACCGCACTTTCTAGATGAGAAAAGTGTGGAAAAGCTAAAAAAAAAAAAAAAAAAAACAGAGCTCTAACGCCAATTAAATCTATCATTTAGAAATTAAATATTGCCTGCGACTATAACACGCAAGTATAATCACGGGTAATCTATAATATATAACTTAGGTTATTCTAAGTAGGCGCCTTTAAATAAAAAGTTATATGTAATGAATGTATTGCAATATTTATTCAAAAGTAACAAAGTTGCAACTTTAAGTAATAAATTTAGTCTTTTACGTTTTATTGCTAACTGATTAATAATTTCTTCGGAATCAAGTTGCACCGCCAGATCTCGGTGTACGCTCATTAAAGCCAGACCAGTAAATCTTTCATCGCCCATTTTATTTCTTAGGTAAGTTTTAACCTCTAAGGTAGAGAAAGATCTTTCAGGGGTTGCAGTGGACACTGGGAGTGTGGCTAAAATAATGAGAAGCTTTTTTATTAAAGGGAAAAACTGATCATCGCAGTTATCGATAGCGTCGATCACAGTTGCAGGTTTTTGTGCTACAGATTTCCAGTGATTGTGTCATATCTCATATTCACTCAGAAATATTGTGCCTTCATTTTCCCCACCCAGAAATGTTTCTGCAATCTTTTTAAGATTTTCTTTTATCCTGGAGTCATTACTGGTTTTTTCAGGTAGCAGCATTTGAATTCCTTCGATCGTCGATTCATGTGGTTTAAAACGAGCGTCGAGTTCTGTAATAACATGATCAATGAAAGGGTAAAACACATTTCGTCGGTAGTATATTTCGGCAGTTTCTGCTGCAATATAATTGCGCAGGGTTTGCCTTCCAGTTATTCTTGGCACAACTATACCGCTTGAACTCATCTGCTGTGCTTGCTCAAAAAGGATTGCGAACTGACTTTCGTTCCGAACATTTAGTAAAGTCGTTTTTACAGTTTTTGTATATTCGCAAATGTTGGTCAAATCGACATTGACTTTCTGCATTGCTTTGTGAAGGTTTGCTGTATATGAAAAAACTTTTCTCAGTATAACTAAAGAAACAATAAACTAGCTGTTATCCATTGCGGTTTGAAGATGGTATGCTTGAGTAGCGACGTCGCTACTAGCAGCATCTTGAAGTGCCCCAAATGTTTCGCGTATAACGGGAACTATTTCCGCAAATCTTTCGACAGCGCGTGTTTCTCGGTCCATCGTGTCTCACAGAGAGAGATAAGCGTTGAAAGAGATGAATTAATTTGATCCGCAATTTTCTTCAAAAGTCCGTCGCAAAGCGATGATAGGCAAAAAAAGTTTATTATGGTCTTAATGGTTCCGATACAGTTACGCATCATTGGTATCTCACATGAATGCGCTAAAACTAAGTTGAGGCCTGAAAACTGAAAACTGAGTTAAGGCCGCTCATCACTGCAGCGCCATCATAGCCTTAACCAATCCATTTATCCATATCCAAATTATATGATAAGAGATGTGATATAATAGTCGTTGCCAAAGCTGTGCATGTAATTTTTTTCTGTTGGACAAGTAAGATGGATATGAATGGGGGGGGTCCGGACCCCCAAAACCCCCCCCCTTATATACGTCCGTGAGACAATATATTATGAAAAAAAGCCATAAAGTAATGTTATCATAATTTTATTAATTTATGGATAAGCCGCTGCATTTTTATGCACAGATTATGAAAATTATACTTCATTTCAACAATTATTACAAGAAACAACTATTTACGAACACAAAATAGGTTATTAGGTTCTTAGTTTAGGTAAATTAAGTAATGCATGCATTTTTAGTTTGAAACGAAACTTCACAAATGTCAAATCCATAAAAAAAACATGGCCGTAATGGAGATGGTGATTTTTAAACTTTTAATGAAAATCGGATTTTAATGCATACTTTTCCGTCTATTCCGACTGAAACTTGTGGTAATTAAGTTTAAAAGTAATTTTTTTTTCAAATTTTACGCCTATTTAAAATGTAGCGGCATGCGGCGGCTTGTCCATACTTTACCAAAAAGCCACAAAAGTAATGTTATCACAATTTTTCTTACATTCGCTCCACACTGGAGGCCCTCGGGAAAATAATTTTTGTTCAGGGCCTATGTCATCTTAGGGGATGCTGTGTGGAGGGTCTTTTTAAAGAAAGGAAGAAGAAGAAGTTCTGGAAGGAAAAAGGTGTGAGGGATGGGTAGGAATCTGGGGGTCGGTATGTCCAGGAGTGATGGACATATGAATCCTTCCCTCCAATTTTGGAGAGAGTCCGGCTGGAAAGGTCAAAAGGCCTTCCTCAACTGGTCTCTCTCGATCCGGCCCGCAAAGCAGAAGGTGGGCAGACACAATCGCCACCAAGACCTTGACAAAACTCATCTAATGAACCCACGCTAGGTCTCCAAATGTAGGAAACCAACCGTGACTAATGGAAGAGTTGTTGGTAATCGAATAAATTGTTCCTGAGTCGGTGGTACCCATATCCGCCACCAAAAAGTTATACATAGTAATTAATAGATGCACAAACAATGGTACTGATTGCTGTATTTAACTCTTGTATGAGTGTACACACCTGTAAATTTCTGTGTAGAATACAGCCAACACATAAACTTCACTTATGCATACTTATTATTCTGCCTTTGACACCTATGATAGTGTTGTCGAAACGGCGCATGCGGTACTGCTATTCGTGTTAGCGTGCTCGTATTTTTAAAAGGGTAGTGTAGAAGTTAAATATTTTAAAATAAGTATGGTAGGGTAGGCAGTGCTTGTGTGCCTGTATGGAATGCACGCCTCTGCATTTGGCGTTTATAGCATTTAAATGAATTTTTCACGATAAGAGATTTATTTCGATAATTCTGTTTTCCCGCGTAGCGGCTCAAATAAAGGTTATCCTTACTCATGGTATTTTTTTTGCAGCTCTCTCAAACCTTCAAGAATGCATCGCTTATTGTTGCCAGGAGGTTGTCGAGCAATGCCGAGGTCAAGAAGGAGACCTCCAAGGCCGTGGGCTACTGGCTGCTGACCAGCTCCGGGATGGTGTTTGTGGCCGTGGTCCTAGGTACGGTCACTGGCTATTTGGTCCTCCTTTACAGCATCTACTACGTCATGGACTTGATAGTCAGCACTACCAAAAATAAATAATTATTGTGTGATCTTTTATTGAGCACCGTTCGCTTAGGGATTCTTTTCGTTAAATTTTACTATTCCACCTTATTCTTAACTGTTTAAATGCCGGAAGATATTAGTATGGCTGTGCACGATGATTTTAGCAAATACTTGCATTGCTTCTCTCAAATTTTCACATAATGTCAGGGTTGTCATAGAAAATATGAGAACTTGCGTTAGGAGAAGATTTGGTTTAAATAAAAATATATTACGTAATATATGGCTAGCTTCATCCATGAAATCTTCCTCCAGTTGGTCAAAGAAATTTAAAAATAATTTTCATGATACAAAAACCCTAAAATCTTACAACCAAAAAACACAAACAGGATATTACAAAATGGGTTTTGACATTGGAATTTCTTAAGTTCTCTTTTTCTTCACAACAATGCGTTGTGTATACAATAATGTATATAATAATGTCGAATGTCACCAATTTTTTGTGTAGACATTACATCAAAAAATAGTAGCGTAATCGTGGATAGGCAGCTGTCACTAATTTAAATGTCTTTCCTATTTTATTTTGATTTTTTTGAGGCTTATATATATATATATTAATGTTAGATTCGCTTGCTCTCATAGTTTAAATATTATAAGCTTTGATAATTTAATTTATTTTACACTACTTATTGGAATAAAAATATACGTCTATTTATTGACCCTATAATTTAAAAGGATGTTAGGTTTGTGACATTGTTTTCTAGAAAAACTGGAGTAACATACCATTCCATTAAATTTTATTTATTTTATTAGTGTGTTAAAAAGTACAAGCAAGTTTATTTATAATGATGGTGATGCCGAGTGGATAAAATCATTACAAGCTAATCTTGTAATAAAAAACATCTTTTAAGTATGTCATCACTCTATGCAGAAAAATGTCCTAAGCAGATTTGTTATAAACAAACTTGACTGTATAGTGCTATATTCATGGGTCTTACTAATAAACTTTTTTTCAATTTTACGCAACTGATGAACAACATGGTATGGTAAATAGTTCTTTCTCACTTGTGTCAAATTTAAAACACGTTTATTGGTAAGGAGGTGAATGTACATAATATGTATGTATTAAATAAGGCAATTCGAGGTTTTACTCATGAAGTTAAAATAAAAATAAATATTATCAGCCTTACTAAAAAACCCAGTGAAAATTTTATTCAATTGACAAACGGCCGCGGATGTGAAAACCTTACTAATTAAAAAATTGTTCATTGAAAAAAATACACTTGGTTTACACGGCCTGAGAGGGTAGTTTATCTCTGTTTTTGTAATGATATCCTAACGAAATTTGTAATTTTTCCAAAGTATTTTGAATGTTCTATATATTTCTTATTTTTGAAGGTGTCGTAAAAACAAATACCATTTATGAAAACTAGATAAAATTACCTTTTAGATTTGTGCATTTAAAATACACTTTAGTTTTCAAAAACTGCCATATTTTAAGATCCAAACTCGGAAAAAAATGGAAAAAAGTTTCTTACCCAAACATTTTTGACCAAAATGTAGAGAAATTAAAAAAAAAAAACAAAATTTCAAAAACACAGTCCTTTTATGTAATAAATTTGGAAGGAAACTATCACCTCACTTTTTCCTCGTGCGTACAATAAAAAAATAATGAAAAATTTCAAAGTTTTTTTTATTGCCAAAAAAATAACTTAGAAATAATAACGGCATTTCAAACAGATTTCTTGCATCTCTAAAGACGTTACTTTCTTTGATAGGTTTACGAACACATGTATTAGATATTAATATTATTAAAAAATATCACTTTTATGAAATTCTCTTAAAATAAAGATCTTAAAATGTTAATTTTATCTTTTAAGTAAACTATCTATATTTCTATAGAACAATATTCTGACAGTCCAACTTTGAAAGTACGGCGTTTGTACAATAACTTGATTAAACTTATGTAAACCACACACATAACATAGTAAATGTATCAATTATGTGAATAGAAGAGTAAATTCGTCACTACAATAGAAATTATTATGTAAAATCACAACATTTAGGCACTAACAAAATTTTTTGACATCCCGCCATAAAAACACACCGGGCTGTCTTCATCGCGGTGCCGTTGAGAATTAATGCATAGGCGCGCCAATAATGCCCCTAGCGGAGAAAAATTAAAACAACATTCTTTCCTAGTAAATTAATACCATTTACAATGTTGTCAGATCTTCAATGCGTTTTTACAGCGCGGCCGCGGATGCAACGTTATTAGTAACAAATTGGGATCTAGCGTATTCAGGGTTTATTTATGTTATTGCAATAATACAGGTTATCGGTGTTGCTGTGGTTTTTTTTTAGTAAGGCTGTATATAATTACATATTGTATAATATTCACATATATGTACAATGTACATAAATATTATTTATAAGAAGCCAAAAAATGCAAATTATACAATAAATGTTAGTGACTTCTTTGTGTTGTAAATATTAGATAATAAAATGTGCTGAATACCAAAAATTCTTTTATTATTACATTATTCATTTAAATATACTGACTTTTGCAAAATTTCAATCATTTATGATTTTTTATGATCTGTAATACGGCATATACACATGCGAACCGAGCCACGATTTGTGGGAAAGAAACGAAGCAACCGTGAGCTGCGTTTTGCGCCGTGCGCGGTTGCTTGTTGTTTAGCTCGCTTGTGTATAGATTTTTAAAAGTAAATCTTTAATTTTTTTGTTATTTCATTATACATTATTGTAAGTCTACTACCACATTGTATGCTTTGCATTTCATTAGAGGCTCGAATACTTTCTCCCTCCTACCCAAGACGTTATCTTTTTCTACAAACGGAGGTCAACGTAGGTCTCCGATTCGTCACGCATCTCACAATTCACCAATTAGTGGCCCCCACTCCGGCCTACCAAAGAATGTACTGTTAGAGTTGCTGAGCCGGTCGTAGGCTCAAGACCTGCTACATTTAGTGAGGTGTGCCGTCCCTTCTGCGAGGTCTTGTTCCTGTTCCAGTTCTAGGCTTATTATCTGATATTGATAGCGAGATGTATCGTCCCTTCAGCGAGGTCTTAGAGGTCCTGTTCAAGTTCTAGGCTCATTATCTGATATTGATAACGAGATGTATCGTCGCTTTCGCCAGGTCTTGGGGATCCTGTTCAAGTTCTAGGCTCATTATCTGATATTGATAGTGAGACGTTTCGTCCCTTCAGCGAGGTCTTGGGGATCCTGTTCAAGTTCTAGGCTCGATATCTGATATTGATAGTGAGATGTATCGTCCCTTCAGCGAAGTCTTAGAGATCCTGTTCAAGTTCTAGGCTTATTATCTGACATTGATAGCAAGATGTATCGTCCCTTCAGCGAGGTCTTAGAGATTCTTTTCAAGTTCTAGGCTCATTATCTGATATTGATAGCAAGATGTGTCGTCCCTTCAGCGAAGTCTTAGAGATCCTGTTCAAGTTGTAGGCTAAATATCTGATATTGATAAGGAGATGTATTGTCCCTTCAGTGAGGTATTAGGGATCCTGTTCAAGCTCTGGAGCTTAGGCTCAATATCGGATATTAGAGTCATGGGGCAGTAATGGGGTGACAAGAGCAATAAGAAGGCATTGAAACAACCTCACCAGCTGAGATATATTTCCATTTAATTTTACATTAGTGCTGCAACAGCTACTTGCACACCTAAATAGTGGGGGCTAGAACTTTCAATCCAGGGAATCCCTGATCTCCGTAATACCGGTGCTGCGCTTGTCTTTTATTTATTTATTTATTTGTACACGCCCAATTAGGGCTTTTACATATGATAAAATTAAAAACACATTTGTTATAATCAAAGAATTAAGAGAACAATTAAATAAGTCTCAAGTATAGAATTTTTAACTTAAAACAAAAGAGTAGATTATAGGATACACATTCATATACATTTAAAGAAGTGATTTTCTTGCAGCTTAAAAGCAACAGAATAAAATAAAGGATACACATTCATATACATTCGACACATATTGAAAATTTATGAACATTTCAAATTTATCTAGATAGACATACAGATTTAATAACAATGTTTTTATAGGTTGATAGACTTTCAGTACCGTTGGTGTTCATGTAATATTTATTCCCTGTACTGTGCAGTCGGTTCATTACTGAGTTTGTTTCTGAATTGGTACCTGAATTGTTACAATGGTAAGGTACAATCTGACGAACCGTTCTACTAGGCACATGAAAATTAATCAGCCTAAGGAGTTCAGGGGAGTCAAACATGTTATTAACAATTTTATACAGAAAAAATAGATCAGTACATATTCTTCTTTCTTTTAATGTAGCGAGGTCCATAATTTTCAACAGTGACATGTAGCTAATATTTTCAATAGGAATTCCTAATCTATAATTTATATTTCGTAAAAATTTATGTTGGATTCGCTCGATGGATTTTTCACGAATATTGTAAAATGGATTCCAAATGGTTGAGTTGAATTCTAAATGACTTCTGACAATGGATGAATATAATATTTTTAAAGTTTTTAAATTTTTGAAATCTTTTGAAGTTCTTAAAATGAAACCCAGCATTTGCATCGCTTTAGTGGTTATATTATTAATGTGAGAGATAAATGATAATTTTGTGTCAAATATTATCCCCAGGTCTTTTATTTCGGGTACAGATACTAGGGCTTGATTGTTCATCCTATATGTGAAAATCAATGGGTTATTCTTCCTATAAAATCTCATGACTTGACACTTTTTTACATTAAGGGTTAATTTATTTAGGATACACCAATCAGAAAAGCTAATGAGATTTGATTGTAAGAATAAGCAATCATTAATATTGTCTATAATTTGGTAAATTTTCATATCATTTGCGAACATCAATATAAAGACACGAGTAAATACATTTGTAACGTCATTTATAAATATGTTGAAAAGAATGGGTCCTAGATGTGAGCCCTGGGGCACGCCACTTGTAGCTTTAAATGTGTAGGACAGTTGACCTTTGATGCAGACAGTCAGTTCTCGATTAGACAAATAATTCATAAACCAGGATAGTAAGTTACCAGTTATGCCATATTCCGCCAGTTTGTTAACAAGAATTTTAAGGCAAACCTTATCGAACGCTTTGCTGAAATCAGTATATATGGAATCGACTTGTTGTCTATTGGCAAGTGCCTTTGATATATAATTTTCGTACAGGGATAGGTTGGTTAAGGTTGATCTGCCCGAGACAAAACCATGTTGGCAAGTTGTAATGATGGATTTCACGCTAGGGTTTATCTTTATAAGAATCAATTTTTCGAAAAGCTTGGGTATGGATGATTGGATACAAATTGGACGATAATTATTAATTGCAGATTTATCCCCGCTTTTAAATATTGGTGTTAAATAACTTTTTTTCCACAGTTTTGGGAAATTACCCGTTGACAAAGACTTATTAAATAACATGAACAATGGAATGGATAAGCTGTCTGCACAGTTTTTTATCAGAATGGGTGGAATTTGATCCGGTCCAGAACTTAATTTGGATTCAAGTGTTTTAATGTAATTTGTAATGTCAGTGAGGTTAATTTTAATATTAGATAATTGCAAATTTATATCAGAATTAAATTCCGGAATTTGTTCATCTGAAATGCCGGGTTCAAACACATCTTTAAAGAAATCGGCAAACATGTCAACAATTTCTTTTATGTTGCTAGAAATCCTTTGTTTATGGTTCATAGTTCCAGGGATCCCGGCTTCATTTTTTTTCATAGATTTTACATGTTTCCAGAAGTGTTTAACATCATGATTTATTGTATTTTCGACTTCCATTATATAATTTTTATAACAAATTTTAGACAAATTTTTGCAATCTTTCCTGATATTTTTAAATTTAATATAATTAGGTACAGATCTATTTTCTTTGTAGATTTTATGAGATTCTTTTTTACAATTTATCAAGCAAATTAATTCTTTAGTAAACCATACAGGATACTTTGATTCTTTGTGTTGGATAAGAGGAATATTATTTGAAATTACATTATAGAGTTGCGAGTAAAAAAAGTCAGTATTTTGATCAATATCACCTTCATTAAGACTTGTCCCGTCAATGTTAGACAGCGCCTCATTAACTTTATTGTAATCTGCATTTTTAAAATTATAACAAGATCTTGAGATTTTAGGAATATCATCTACAGTGTAGGGTATAGAAATTATAAGTGAAGGATGGTGTTTGTCAATAGGGACAATAAACTCAGGAGATTCATAAACATTTACATCATCTTCATTTGAGAATATCAAATCGAGAATGCGATTGTTAACATTGGGTACATTATTAAGTTGTGAAAGATTTAAGTAGGAACACATATCCAGAATATCCCTTTCACAATCAGAGATTGGCGAGTAATTAGGATCATTAAACTTACAATTTGATAGGTTGTAATCCCCACAGATAATCATTTTATGTGCTGGATATTTTGTTATTACATACTCGACGTCCTCACAGTGATTTTTGTATATCGACAGGTCCGAGTTGGGAGGAATGTATACACTGCCAATAATAGTTTTACATGATTTTCCACTTAATAGTACAAAGATTTGCTCAACATCATAATTTTTATGTTTTATTAATTTAGAGTTTATGCTTTTATTTACTGCTATTAGTACGCCCCCCCCTCTTGATTTGGTACTAGTTTTGAGACTCCGGTCCATTCGGTATATGTTGTGTTTCGATAATCCGAGCTCCGCTGAATGAATAGAAGGTTCCAACCAGGTTTCAGTGAGTACGATGACATCTTGCGAGATGGTGGGAGCTGTAACTTTGAATTTTCCGAGTTTTGTTTTGATACCCCTGATATTCTGGTAGTAGATGCTGCATGATTCCGATTTATGTTTATTTTATTTTTTTTTTTACATGAGCTCCACACAGGAGGCCCTGAGGAAAACAATTTCCCTCAGGGCCTATGTCATCTTTGGGGATGCTGTGTGGAGGGTTTTTTTAAGGAAAGGAAGGAGAGGAGAGTTCTGGGAAGGAAAAGGGTTTAAGGGGTGGGTAGGAATCTGGGGTTCAGTGTGTCTTAGTCATCCGCCTCCAAGACCTAGACAAACCTCACCCCATGAACCCGGGCACCCCTGCTAAATCACCAAACGTAGCGAACCACTTGGGGTGACCTATGGCAGAGGTGTTGGTTATCCAATAAAGGTTCCCGGGGCGGCGGTACCCATTCCCGCCTCCCAAATTTATTAGTTGGTTTTAGGTCATTATTCCTGTGCAATATTAACCGTTTTTTGGAACACCATTAAGCTGCATCTCGATTATTTTAGGACTGGAGTTCACATACTTAATCGTTAAATTTGTTTCCCCATTATTTCTCCTGGACTCCAGTTCTTCACGGAGAGTTAACAATTAATCTTAATCTTAAGTCTTAATCCCGGGTTTACGGGATTTGTGTTGGATTCATGACCTAGTTTCACTTTGGGAAAATATTTGTTGGTTGTATATGTTGCGCAGTTTCTTAGAGTAAGGAAAGTTTTATTGAAGCCTGCATAACATTTAGTATTTAATTTTGTGACATCACTACACCAGGCAGGCAGACGAGCTTTCACTTCTCTTTGTTTCGCACATGCACTTCATCTGACAGTTTTAGATTTTCTCTACAAGAAATCTAAACTTAAATCCTTACCAGAAGGTGGAGCCATAGACAACAGACGGTAGCTGACATGTTGAAATCAGTTGAAGAGAAGATGTCTTTCTCTGTGCCGGAATTAGATATTGAAATTGTAGGGGAATTCTGGTGAATTGTTAGAAAAAAAGAACAGCCAGATATACATCAAGTAGTATGAAAGGGAGCTGGCAAATTTAGTATTGAGTAAATATAGAAAAATACTATAAGGATTTAAAATTAGCACCACCTGCCAGTGTGGAATTCGAACAGTGTTTTGGTATGTGGAAAAATAGTGACAAAAGAAAGATCCTCACTTAACCACTCGGACCCATAAGCTTGTTTATATGACAATGTAACATTACTAGACATACACATGACGTATGAGGCATACCTGAGTTAATAATGTTGAAACTCCTGACACTTTGATCTTATTGAAATCTCATTAAATTATTAATTTTTTATTACGCGTATTTTTGGTTTTTTCCTTTCGTGCAACTACTTTATAGTACTGGAATTTAGTTAATAATGTGCGTTACCTGATCTATGTATAATACATTTAAAATAAAATAAAAATATTTGTTAACCGCAGGAATGCCGTTCGTGCACCGGTGTGTTTGAGATTTTACACGCGATTTTGACCCTTATGTATAAAGAAAGTGTATGAAGAACACGGTCAGAATCGCTTACTCTATTATCGCCCTTTACCATAGAGCAAAACCGCAATGCGCCTGGTCACTCCAAATAATTTATATTAATAATTTACCGGAGCGCGGGAATGTGCGCAGTTCTTGCGCATGCGCAGGAAAAATTCCTTTGTCTCCGATTTTGACCTTTCTATGTACAAAATTTCTCAAGGACACTGACACGAAATGTCATTGGGTGTCATGGATGCCGCTTTTTGCGAATGCTAATTGGTGGACAACCAACCCCAACTACCCCGGCAAACAAAGGGTTAATTTGTCCTTTTTTTTTAATAATAATTTATGCATTGAATTAATCGATTTACTGGGATTGACAAATGCTGGCACCATTCTGATTCTGAAAAAAATTCTCAGCAATAAAAGCTCTAATGGGTGCATTATCACACTGTATAATACTACCGATACAAGTAAAAACTGGTATCATCCTTGAAACTCTTAATCCTTTGAATTCTATAGGCCGGTAAATTGGCCGTTCGGGTATATGGCCTGATTTGGTGAGGCATATACCCTAATGGCCAATTTACCGGCCTCAACATCTATCTCTATTTCCCTATGGCCTGGTATAGGTACCTGTCTGCGAAAAAAATTTAAGTCAAATATTATTTTTTGGTCTAAAATTTCTCAGGAGCTCAGGGATATGGTGCTAATACATTTAACGCTTAGGGTTCAAAAGGTTAAAGGAGATGCTAAGTTTTGTTTTTACTTATGATGGCAGAATAACTCTCTACGCTTTGATGAACATAAAATTGAATAACATTACCAGTTTGAATTTATGAAACCTGAACTATTCGGTTAAACCAATTTGGATTTTCAGCGAAACTTCTATGTCTATTTCTAAGTTATTTCTCAAACAGATAGCAATACGTAACTTATAGTATATTCCACTCTTCCAACATCATTACAAACTCTGGAGTTCCGCAGGGGTCAAATCTTGAACCCTTACTTTTCTCGCTATTTATCAACGACATTTATCATTGCATAAAATTTTCTTAGTTTCTCTTATTCGCGGATGACCTTAAACTATTTCTTTTAATAAAATCTTTAGAAAATTGCTCGCAGTTACAAAGTGATATAAATTCTATCGTCGAATGGAATCACACCAATAAGTTAGAATTTAATATTAAGAAATGCTCTATTATGTGCTACATCAAGGCAAATAAAACGATTTACTATAACTACAAAATGTCTTGTTCATCTCTTCAGCACATTGTTATTTTGAGAGATTTGGAAATCACATTTGATGCGCATCTAACATTTCACGTCCACATAGAAACGATATGCAGCAAAGCTCTAAGAATGCTAGGATTTGTGCTAAGCAACTCCAGACACTTTTGCAGCTCAGCCGCGATTCGTTTGCTATACTATAGTTTAGTACGTAGCATTTTGGAAAGTGGTTCAGTAATATGGGGACCAGTGGATTTAACATACTCTCAAATGATTGAGAAAGTGCAAAAGAAGTTTCTAAGATATTTATATCTAAGAGACTTCGGATATTATCCCTGGTTATATCCATCAGCTTTTTTGTCCGGCATGATGGGTATTAGCCTCGCCGAAAGAAGGAAAACTAATTTGCTGACAACAGCATATAAACTTTTAAACGGTTACATCTGTATTCCCGATATAATACAAACATTTAATTTTTATGTCCCCGACAACTTCACAAGAGCGTGCAGACACAGAACTTTTGTTGTTCCGAGATGCCGAACTAACTTACCATTAGTAATGCCGCTCGGAAAAATGATTCTATTACTAAATTACCTGTCCCCTGATATAGATATTTTTCAAATAATAATAATAATAATAAATAAATATTCATCAATTCAAAAATGTTATTATTACTTAACCCGTCCGAATTTTCGAGAATATTCGCTTGAGATGCCTCAAACGAAATGACATTTTACGAAAACTTTGTGTTATTACCGCTTCACAATTAAAGCTCTATAAATGAAACATTTCTGAACGTAGCCGAATAGTAAAAACTGTTTTAGAAAGGTTACAAAATAAGCTTTCGAATTATTGTATTACAAATAAATATTAACATTTGTAAATATTTAAATTTAGAATGCAAACATTAAAAAAAATGTAAAAATGACTCACATGATGTTCTTATGTGAAAACGGTACTAAAATAAGATTATGTAAACAACAATACTTATTCTATTATATAAATGTATAATAAACACTTTTATCACCTCACTTTTTTATCATTTCATATAAAAATATTTAATAAAAATTAACAATGTCGAGCGAGGTCGAGCCGCCGGTCCGAAATTTGACGGGAAAAATTGTGTGTCAGATTGCGCGAATGACAGAATATTCTTGTTATGTATTTCCATGGACAACTTGAATAGGGATGTACAGCTTGTTCCACTAGCGACCTTTTACTTCTGTTTTAGGGATGTCACTAAAAGAATAACGGAGTTAAAACGATTTCTATGGGGACACACGCCTTGACGTATAAACATGCTTATTGTACTTGACTGCTGTTGTATTTCTAACGCATATATCTGCTTAAGTTGGTGACCGGTTAATAAAATAAAATGTATGTTTATTATTGATTGTGTATAACTGTAAATGTGCATTTAAAATAAAATAAATAAATAAACACCGTTTACTAGCCCATTTTAGCTTTTGATAACATTGTGATGACAAACTTATTATAATTATGCTAGACAGCTGTTCAAAAGCTGCGAAATCATGCTGCAAAACTTTCAAAATGGCGCTGATTTTCGATCGATGATCATCAATTGTAATGGATTTTGAATCACCCCAACCTAAAGGTTGGTTTATATTTGTGTGACATGTTGCGTCTTGATGTGCCTTGACATGATGGCTAGCATTCACATCCATATGTCATGTTCAATACAATAAGTTGTCACAACATAGCACTGGCACATTTGTCTGATCTGTTGTGACGCAACCGCTCCACCGCCCCCCCCCACCTCCACCTCTCTGATGAAAATTGAGATCGCTTCTGATGCGACACGATACAAGGCATCACAGCACATTACGATACACTAATATAAATCTCACCATACTGAATGTATGAAATCGGTTCCATTCTGACGCAAATACAAATTCACCTTAAGCCGATTGCAATTTTTCTCGAAAACAGTTCTTTGTAATAATTAGTTAATGAAAGGATCAAGCAGCAAAGAAGTTCACCTCTCTCCGTCTTTGTATGTTGAAGGTGGTGTCACTCGCCTGACGGAATCCGGCTTGTCCATGGTGACTTGGAAGCTGCTGGGAGAAAAGATGCCGTGGACCCAGCAAGAATGGGAGGATGAGTTCCACAAATACCAGCAGTTTCCAGAGTTTAAATAGTAATGTCCTTCAAATTATTTCATTTTCGTGATGTCATAATATTTTAGTTCTCGTGCTTTGAGTACTAAAATTTCATTCAATCATACTTTGTTGTCTCTTTCATACATTTAGACAAGCTTTACCTTACAAGTAAGAATATTAATTATTTATTTATATTATATGTCAATACGGGCTTTTATAAACATGTGATATATATACATATATAATAATATAGTGGAACAGTATTCAAGAAGGAAAATTTATTAAAGAAATGGTAAAATAGAACCCATACAGATGAATAATAAAAGCTAACATTAGCATTTATTTATTTATGAGGTACTAGCTGGTACCCGGTATGCGTTGCAATGCCATTCAAAGGAATAAATTGTTTCTCCCTGCATGTTCATTCCCATGCGTCCCTATTCCCCTCCTGCGTCCCGTCCCCGCCTTCGTTACCCTCCCCCTCCTGCCTCCCCTCCCTGTTGCTAAAATATATGAAATACACACATTTTCAAACTACTCGCGCACCACCTGTAGTAATTTTTTTTATATAAATTTCATAACGCCAGAACTTACCATTGTATATAGAAACACTCTTCTGCTAAAATGCAATGTTCTGTAAAATTTTTAAGTCAATCCATTGATTACTTTCTGAGATCTGCGGACACAAACATACGGAACCTAAATTTTTATATGTATAGATAAATTTTTATATACGAGGGCTGTCCATAAAATAAGGTCTCCATGGTGCTGCGGTCGCGAGGAATGATTTTACGCGCGATCCGGCAACACTGGCGTGTAGCCTGGTTCCTCCACGCCAAATACCCATCACGTGGCACTGTCTGTGATGCTTAGTCTCGGCGTGGCAGTCGTTCATGATGGAGCTTCCGCTCGCCACCAGGTGTGAACAACGCTCTGTAATTCGTTTTTTCGGAGCTCTGTGATATAGTTAAAACAGTAAGACCACCATTGACAAATTTTGACAGAACATTTGGGATACTACTAGGGCTGTGCAAGGTGGGTCCCAAAAATTCTCACTAAAAATCACAAGCAACGTAATTCACACCTGGCAGGTGCAGCGGGTGAAAACTCCATCGCGAACGGCTGCCATGCCGAGACTTAACGTCACAGAGAGTGCAACGTGATGAGCATTTGGCGTGAGGGAACCAGGCTACACGCCAGTGTTGCCGGATCGTGCGTAAAATCGTTCCTCACGACCGCAGCACCTTAGAGACCTTATTTTACGGACGGCCTATATATATATATATATATGTAATTAAATTCCATTCAGTATTGCCTACTGCACGCAATCTAGGTTCAAGCAAATATCCAAATGACTCAGGCCTGATATTGTTGTTACAATTAAAAATAATTTTTGAACGAGTATTTTTAGTTAGAATATGGAAGGTAATTAGGCTGAGTAAATCAGGGCTGTCTATAAAACCATTAACAATTTATGTATATATGTGAGTATATGATTATGCGAGTAAATGATATGTCTATGTATTGCTAAACCATTCATCCGATTGAGATGAAACTTTAGGGATTTGATGTGCACATGCCCGCGATGGTTTTTATATACAATAGTGAGTTCTGGCAACATGAAATTATGCATTGCTAACCGTTCATCCAATTGTGATGAAACTTTGGGGATTTGATGTGTGCATGTCCGTGATGGTTTCTATATATAATAGTAAGCTCTGGCATCATGAAAATGCATTGCTAAACCGTTCATCCGATTGCGAGGAAACTTTGGTGAGTGTTGTGAGCACGGCCGCAAAGGTTTCTATATATATGAGCTCTTGCATTATGAAATTTGGATATAAAAATTGCAATAGTTGGCACGCGAGCTGTTTGAAAACTGAATGTACCGGGACTGAATGTATGGAATGCTGGAGGGGGAGGGGAACTAGGGAAGGGGGGTTCGCTGGACGGGGGAAGCGAGCGAGGGGGGTGGGGAGAGGGAAGGCGGAGAATGCGGATTGGGAAAGCGAGAGGGGAAGGGGATGCGGAACAGGAAGGGGAGGTGGAAGGGGAACGGGAAGAATGGGAAAGGACACGCAGGGAGAAACACTTTCAATGCAAGTAGCAGAGCAATTAGTAATATTAATTATTTATTGTAGCAAAAACAGCGACATGACCGTGTCGGAGTTTAAGAGGATCTGGTGGATGGAGTACGGCCACAGGATGTGGGGCCGGTGCATCGGGGGGGTGGTGTTCCTGCCCGCTGCTTTCTTCTGGATGAGGGGATATCTCAACAAGGGCATGAAGGTGCGCGTAGCGGCTTACTGCACCCTGGTGGCCGCACAGGTAACTAAAATCTTTCACACTCACTCGATTGTGCTTACATTCATAAATAAAATACATTTTTGACTAATAAGATATGTATATTTTTTCATTATTGGTTTGGTTAATTTATATTTAATTTAATTTATTTAATTATTTTGATATATTTATTTTATTTGTTTATTTTACTTTTTCGACTAATAAGATATGTTTTTTTATCGTTATCAGTTCAGTATTTTATTTATTTTTATTTACTTAATTCTTTTAATTTTTTTTTACATTAAAATTTTTAATTTTTTTTTATTATTTTTAGTACCTACTTTATTTTTTGTTATTTTATTTTATATTTTTGACTAATAAATTATTTTTTCGTTATCAGGTTAGTTTATTTTTATTTTGGTTTATTTTATTTGATTTTAATTTTTAGTATTTTTATTGAAATGCACACAAATTCTCCGACCTTCTGACAGAAGCCTGAGAGGTTAAATTAATTTCGACAAAGGTCACGGTCGCGGAAGAATTTTTTCATCATTATGAAGCACTTCTGGATTCCATTTTTCATTAACCCAAGTTCCTAATGATGATAAAATGTATAATTTATTTAATTTGCAGGGTCTCATGGGCTGGTACATGGTGAAGTCGGGACTCGAAGACAGGTTCCAGGGCCCGTCAGATGTCCCCCGAGTGTCCCAGTACCGTCTGGCTGCCCACCTCAGTCTCGCCTTCATCCTATACACGGGGCTGCTGGCGGGGGCCCTCAAGGTATTCAGGGCTCCGCCCATCGGAGCCGTCTACAACATGAACCTGGCCAAGGTGCCCGCACTCAAAGGCGTCACAATCTTGTCACACGCGGCGAAGGCACTGGTGTTTTTGACAGCCGTTTCAGGTAAAAATATATTTTAGATAGGAATATCACATAAAGGCAGGGTTGATAAAAATCATAATTTTCTGTTCAGCGTAGGTGGCCTTTTAGATGTATTTCCAGTCCTCAGTCTTAATTCACCACGCACATATTCAATATTTATGATGAACACAATAATATTCACAGCTGATCAGGTTATGTTGTTCATCCAAAGACAATATAATTCACAATGAGGCGGCAGACCACAGTTAGGCAGGATGAATTTGTCATTGTCAATAACAAAATTTGAATATTTCAAATATTTGAATTTTCACTCCAAAAGGACACTTGAGCGACATCTCTGGTCCAGTTGCCATCATTACGCAGTTTTATGAGCACAATACAAATTGGTGCCTCTAGTAGCCCACAGATATCACTATAATATCATATTTACAACCTATTTTTATTTTATCATCGAGGTCAAAGAAAAACATTAACACATATTATGATGCCTAACCACTGCCTTTTTTCTTATGACAGCAATATATTTTTTGCCTCTCAATAAGTACTAACTTATCTTTCATCAAGTGACTTTAATACTGTTATTATAATTCCAGGCGCCTTTGTGGCCGGTCTAGATGCCGGTCTGGTGTACAACTCCTTCCCGAAAATGGGCGATGACTGGGTTCCCAGTGACGTGCTGGCTATGACCCCCGCGCTGAAGAACCTCACAGAGAACCCCACCACGGTGCAGCTGGACCACCGTGTCCTCGGCACACTGACCGTAACCGTCATCTCGGCGCTGTGGCTGGTGGCCAGGAAGAAGACACTGCCTCCGCAGGCCAGGATGGCTGTCAACGCTCTCGGCTTAATGGCATGGCTTCAGGTGCTTTCATTACTCATCTTTTTTAAAGACAAGTTATGCCTAGTTTTTTAAACGCCCTTCACATTAATCTGACACTGTTATATATCAGGGTGAAGTAATTAATAAGTCCATCTTCATTGAGATTGAACTGACGTTCGCTACACACAAATCTGACAGGAGATCACGTCCGTTATCTCAATAACGATCCCACAAAAGATAGAGAATAACTCTTCGGATTGATAAAAATAAAAGTGTTTTTGATTTCTCTGTGTGGTGTAGATTCACAAGTTTCCGGCTTGTATTATGAGTTTCAGCAGACCGTTTATACAAGCGCTGATATAACTAATAAAAAATTGATGTTTGCAGGTTGGACTTGGCATCAGCACCCTACTCATGTACGTCCCTACGCACCTTGCCGCCACGCACCAGTCCGGCTCTCTCGTCCTGCTAAGCCTGGCTGTCTGGCTTACGCATGAAATGAAGTTACTCCGACTCATTCCCAAATAACTCTCATCTCACCCCTAAACATCTACACAGCTGGAAAAAAAGAAAAGCATTGTGATTAAAATTTTAGGTGTTGTAGGAATTAGTCTAGTATTAAGGATTGCATTTTTTAACAAGAGGCCCGTTTATGATTTAGTGAAAGTACTTTCCTGTATTATTTGGAACCATTTCTCTGCTTGAAAATATTGTTCGAATAATTAAGAGCAAAGTCGACTTTATTGTTTATCTACATTTGCTAATTTTAAATAAGCTAAATCAAGTTTTCCATTGTAAGTATACTTTTTGCATTCACTCAACAGTGGAGAACAATTTCCCTCATGCTGTGTGGAGGGTATTTTTGAGGAAAGGAATAGTGAACCTACAAATATAATAAACATATTTTTTTACATTCGCTCCACACAGGAGGCCCTGAGAAAAATGATTTCCCTCAGGGTCCATGTCATCTTGGGCCTATCATATCAATGTTAGCAATATAAATTGAATGAAGGTGTTTTGCATACATAGATTAAGTGCATTTAAGTCAATTTAACGAGACTAATTATTATATTTTTTGCAAATAAGTTTTGTTGTCATTATAAATTGTAATAAGTTCTCTCTTAGGTTTGATAGTTTTTGTGTTATTATAAATATTATGTATATATAAGAAATGTCTAACTCAATACGCCCGTTGCATGAATTTTATAGTGACTTGGAAGAAAAATCGTATGGATAGACAATTCTACTATGGAAACGTTACTAAAAAAATATGAATAAATCTGTTTTATTTTAGCTAGTCAATGTAAAAATGACCAGTCTTCGAATTTATATAAAATTCTACACTGAGTTTTTTTTAATATAGCAACACTGAAATTTCCGTTGACATTTAACATTTTTACTTGTGTTGCAACCAGTAGATGTTGTTTATCAAAATTATAAAGCATAATTTTGGATTATACAATATGTATGATTATTTTTACAATCTCAGATCTTACAGTAGTTATATGAAAAAAGGAAACTAAATTATAGTTTATTCTTACTTGCAATTATAAAATTTATTTTTCAAGATGGTTGGACAGTCAGGAAATACTCTTATAATCAGTATTAGTTACATCGTTTCTCTTATCGTAGAAACAACTCATTCCCCACATCAAGGTTCTCTCCACAAAATACCCAATCGGATTAAATTCTTAGAAATTCTCGGCAATTCCCTGCCAATTGGCACCCTGTCCAAAAAATTGCTATGGTTTCAAAAATACAATAAAAAAAAACTATGTATGTCTTAGATTTTTGGCTAGACTGGAAAAAAAGTGATGCAATTGACCTGTTGATAGGTAATTATAGAAATGAAATATTAATTCAAGTGAGTAAGGGTTATTTTATTAAATAAAATAATTATTTCAACAGAACTTTTTTTATTATTCTATGCATTATATCCAACAATAATTGTGTCTTTTTCAATCCTTCAAAAGTTTGAGTTAAACCGAATGTAAAAAATTTCCAATAAAGTTGACAAATCAGGAATAGATTTGTCAAAGCAAATTGTTGAATGTTTGTACTGTTTAGTTTTCTGAAGGTAAATTGCAATCTGTTTTTTTTTTACATTTGTACATTGACACGTTTTTCCATCAGCCACGGAAAGCAAAAAAATTGTGTATGCATACAATTGTGTATGACCAAAGGATTTATATTTCAGTTCTTCTATTTTCAACCTTTCAAGTTGTGCCATCTCTTGGACCAGCTAATTTAAAAAAAAAATGTTTTGACTGAGGATTGAAACTTTTTCCCCAGGGGCAACACCCCCAACACTGCTTGGTTAGGCATTGCAATATGTTTATTTTGTTTGTTCGAAAATTTAAATAAATATATCTATATCACAAGAATGCTAGTTAGGCACTCTTTGGATTTAACAGAGACACCTGAAATGGATTGTTTTGAAAATAGAATCCGAACAAGTGAATAACTGTCATCTGTTGTTTTGGAAAATTTTGCTGTTTATTTTATCATTGTGAAAACTAACTAGTTGTGTATGGTTGACAACTAACTACTTGTGCATATTTCAAAGTCACAAAAGAATTACTGATCTGGAATTTAAATGGACAAATTTACGGAGGCCTCCGCAGCTACAAAAAACTGCATACAAGGTTGGTGAATCTGTTATTTTCCCTGGAGTTTTCGATTGCCATTCTTTGTGATATATATTTGTTCGCGCAAGTAGATTTTCGTAATCAAATCTGTGAGTATTAAGCTCAGAGGGTCTGGGGTTATTTACACACCTCAGGCTTGTATATTATAATACACCTAAACCAAATCCTAATTGGATAGTACCGACATTTATTTTGTATATTAACTGCTGTAAATTGTTATGTATATATCATATCATCTAATTTCAGAAAAAAACATGCGTGCATGAGTGCCACCGAAAGTCGATAGAATGCATTGTCATTGGCAACGAGTTTATCTACCGAGTTTCGGGAAATGGGTTAATTTTCAATTCCATATTAATTTATGGAAAACTTATTAATTTCAAGAAAACATCAGAAAAAAATAGACAAAATTCCATGTAAGTATTGTTTATTTTTTGGAGAATAAAAATATGTAAAAATAAAAATAAGCAATATAATATTACATAAATCTGTATTAATTACAATAATTAAGTTTAATCATGTTCTTTTAACAATTAAATATTAGTCATAACAATATTATCAAACAATTAGTTTGTAGCCTATTACATTTTTTATAAAAAGTTAAAACACGCACAAATTTTTGTTTATTAAAATATTATGTTAAATTATGCTAGACCAATTATAATTTTACAGCCAAACCTGCGCTGTTGCAAAATACACACAAAACTTTATCCTATCAATTATTATTGTTCAATGTGCCCTAAACAAAGAACTCAAATCTTTAATCAATAAATCTCTAACCACGGTATTAATTATAGTAAATTCAAAAAAAATAATTTTGTGCTAACTGGTACAGCGTATTTTTAAAGTTGAAATGGCTCTAAATAAAACAGTCTAGGATGTGTAAATTGAATATTTCATATAGGACACATTGTAATATTACAAAGAATTGAAATAGAAGACAATGCATAAGTCTTTCTTTTCTAAACCAAAAGTCAATCAAAGTCTGGTTTTTATGAGAACCAGAGTAATCAAAATTGCTATCACCCCCTTTACACCGGAGTTCCAATCAATGACATCACAATATATCTAGACACGTTGTAGAGCTCTCAAAGTGACAAGAAAGATACGGAAACTGTTGCTCGATTTAGTAGTTTTAGTACCAAACTGTCATGCGTCATGTGAGGTTGTGTGCTATCTCTAACCAAATTGCATAAATGAGTGCTAAAATATGTGTGATGAGAAAGCGTTTCCATTATACTGGTTTCCATTATACTGCAAACTGCAGTAAAAACCAAGGAATAACATTTTGTTGGTAATACATGTAAATTACTTAGGGAACGTACCCATACTACGTGACACGTTTAGGGGGGGGGGGGGTCTTCAAAATGTCACGCTCCATACAAATGAGCGGCGGGTTGCTTAGGATTTTGGTCACCGGGGGGGGGGGGGGGTTAAAAATTGCAAAAAGTTGGTCACGTAGTATGGGTACGTTCCCTTATTATTATAAGATAATACAATTATTTCGATTGTTTTCTAAAGATTTTCAGCGCCATTAGAGAAAAGAAAGTGAGATAGCAAACGTATAACGCGTAAGTACAAGCATAACCGTAATTATAATCTATTTGCAAAGGGCAAAGGTCATCCCAAACTATTCTCGATCCAAAATAAGAACAACCCGTGGACGGCGTGGACGCGCATGTCTCCACCCTTCTCCCCACTGCTTACTAGACGAACGCTAACACATTCAATCCCACTATTTAAATAAATTGAATTATTTTATTTTATTTGTCTGACAAAAAATGACATCAATTTATACCTTTTAAATAATGGTAGCCAAATACATGTTGTACTTTATGTGGCATGAGATTTACCAAATTGGCTGAGGAATTAATCCGAACCTAAAAATATCATCATTGTCATTTAAAAAAAAACCTCAGATGATTCACTTGAAACATTGAAAGCCAGTGAATCATCGTTGTTGTCTCCGAGGTCATGAAAATATGATGGACATTCCAAAATTATCGCTTAGTACCAATAATAAGTCGAATAAAATTACTCAAATACTCTGTTGAAACTTTTCCGATGCATTCTTACGTGGGTGTTCTTAGGCATTTATTTTGAAGGAGATATTGTTTACTTTAACATGTTATTTTATCATCGACCATACCAATTCGCTCGTGTTTAATTCGCAATGTTAAGGAAGAAATCGGAACCTAGTTTTGTTGGCTTCGCTAGCAGTGACATTTACCATATACTTATTATTTATCATATAACCCTCTGTGACAGCTGTCCTCTTTTGTTCTTTGTAATTAGTGATAATGTATTTGAACATATCGGCTGATTACCCATTTTACCACTGGGTCTGAATGGGTTAATTTTTTGTAACGCGGATACACAGGACGATGGTCAACGGCATACTGAATTTTGGGCGAAGTGATTGGCGGCAGCCAAGGGCCGGTGAAGGGACCGTAGCGGGGGGAGTGGTATGCGCAGTACAAACCAAATTTTGTACCATCGCGGGTTGTTCTAAATGTGGATAGAGAATGGAGTCATTGATCCCTTCGGCACCGGTGCATAGTCGGGAAACACGCCAAACGCGAGCCCAATGTCACATGAGAACGGGTCGCTTCTTCGACTCGTTCTTATGTTCAACAGCTCGGCTGTGGAACGATTTGCCGGCCTTTGTCTTTCCTCCTTTCTACACCATGGGTCTCTTTAAGACCAATTTTCATTCCTTCCTCTCCTTAGAAAGACCCTCCATCTCTCATGACAAGGCCTTGAGGGAAATTATTTTCCTCAGGGCCTCCTGGGTGGAGTTAATGTAAAAAATGCAGCGTTCCATATTCGTCTTAGTGAAAGCGAGTAAAAATATCTTGTCATCTCAATCACGCTTGTGATGTAGAATGTAGTATTCGCCTGTACATTATCCACCAACTATTAAGTTCATATTCTTTGAATGTCTATCTTTGTCATCATAAAGAACTTTTGAATTAAAAATTTACTCGAAACATATATGTGTTAGTAAAAATTTACTGGAAATGCATGTGTGTTTGTTACTTGCCACATTTTGTGATAATAAAGTGTTTAGATATATTGTCTGCACCACAATTTGTGAGCCATTTTGGTGAGTTAAAAAAAAAAATAATCTGGCTATATAATGTGCAATCTAGTATTATTTTTTTAATTAGAGGACTTGTGACATGTATTCTATTTCAATGTCCCTGGATTGGCCTTATAAAAACTATACAATAATTTACCTAGTAAATGAGTTATGTTCTTGGTTATTAGGTCCGGCAGTTCTGATGATATGAATTTAATTGGAAGTTATTAAGCACTTATTACATAGAGTTTCCATAAAACATCATTTGGGAGCTCTGAGGAGTCATTCTGTTTCTTTTGTGGATGCGGAAAAGATTCCACATGGAATCAGCTGTCAAATTTGTGTGATTTTTTATGGCTGTCAATTGATTTTTCAATGGGTGACGTCAGCTGTCGCCGATTCTAACTGATTTGAAACATGAAATACTGTAAGTATGCATGATTTTTTATCCATTTAATCAAGGGCGGATCCAGGATTTTTTTCTGGGGGGGGCACAAGGGGCGGACGGGCAAAAAAATGTTTGATAGTGACAGTTTTCTGTACTGTGATGGAATCTCCACAGTACAAAAAAATACTTTCTGGGGGGGGGGCACATGCCCCCGTGCCCCCCCCCCCTATATCCGCCCTTGCATTTAATGTATGTTTAAAGTTGTATATCATCGATTTGACATTTGCACAAAACAGGTTTTTACTTTGGACAAACTATGCGTATATAGATTGAAATGAAACTTTGCAAATGTTCCACGGTAGACAACTATCATGTATGCTTACAGTAATTCGCGTTTTAAACGCTCTAAACTCGTCCCGTCAATGGCTGAGTTGGCATCGCATTTGGGTCCCATCCAGGCGTCCCGTCTTCGATTCCTCGGCTGACTAAATCCCCCATTATGACACAAGCAACATTTTTCCGCTTTCTGTGGTGGTAGTAGGAGATTTTCAAATATTGTCGGGTTATTCGTAACCCGGGAATGTTTGTCTTTCTTTTTTTTAAAAAAAAAAACTAAAATTTGCAATAGCTGACATTGGCTCAGGTCACCCATAGAAAAAGCAATTGAAAGTCATAGAAAATCATACAAATTTGACAGCCGATTCCGTATGAGATCTGTCTCGTATCCACAAAAGATACGGAATTGTCCCCTGGCTTATAAGGATGCTACAATGAAAAATAATCGTTATAAATTAAATTTGAATTAAAATTCATTCTGGCTAAACATAAAATGGCATTGATCATGGGTTTAATTTATGTACATTTTAAATAAACGGAAGTTTTATAATAATGTGTATTCCGATTGAATAACCTCTTTTTATGTGAAGATTGCAACAAAAAGCCAACACATGATAGAAAAAAATGAATACAACAGAATTATCTCCAAAAATTTCATAAGAGTAATATTTAACATATTATTTATTACAATAATTAATTATAAATTATGGCTTAAAAGCAACACATATTTATCATTTTGTTCCAAAACCCGTAGCATGCTTTAAGAGGGAAGTCCTCCAATAGCTATCTATACAAAATATAATTGCTGTTTTCTCTCCTACTTTTCACAAAGAACCAAAAATTTACAATAACTGAGTATACGTTTCTATCAACCAATTATTTAGTTACGTAATCACACAATAAAGCTATAATAAACATTTTAAGCAGATTTTATACAGCATATTATAAACAATAAAAAAATAATTGGTATGATACCACATTTTATTTTGACGACATTAAGCTGTTGTAAAATTTGATTATTTTAATAACATATGTTGTCATTCGGCATGCAATACCGCCAAAAAGACATGAAACTACAGTGAAACCGTCTTAAGAAGTTTTTCAAGGGACTGGAAAATCAAACTTCTTGCAGGAATATGTGGGAAAAAATGGGCCAATTTTGGGTTGAGGGACTGAAAAAACCAAACTTCTTAAGCCACGAAACTTCTTAGGAGAGTTTCACTGTAATTGTTCAGAAGAGAAAAAATCACAAAACACGTTATGGGGTATTTATTATCTTTGAAGCAGTGTAACATATTGAGTAAAAAAAAACAAATATTCGGCATTCCGAACATACTGGGTAATTATGAATCGAATTGCATTAAAATATTGCCTTTGGAAAAATTGGCACATTCTTGTGAGATTGCATGCCGAAAGACAATATTATAGTGAAACCCTCTTAAGAAGTTTTCCAAGGGACCGGAAAAAAAAACTTCTTAAGCGGGAAAGCTTAATATATAGAAAAAATTGGGTCATTCCATCTTCTAGGGATCGAAAAAACCAAACTTTTTAAGCATGAAAACATCTTAGGAGGGTTTCACTGTATGTGCCTTGTGAGAGACAGAGAGAACCAGCATTTGTATAGAGATTAGATAACTTCAGGTTAATTAATTAAAAAGATTAGAAATAAAGCTTAAATAATAATAAATGAACACATCAGACATAATGAGCTCGTCATTAATGTTTAATTTATTCTTTTTCAAACTCTTGAACGATTCATTTCAGAAACCCTGTACATCAAAATCATAAGTATAGCTCAATTTTCTAAATGTTCCCATCACCACCGTAGTGAACACGAGTTGACATTGCAACCAATGTGGCTGCACAACTTATTGCTGAGTGAAGCAATCAGCTTCATCCCTCAAGCCGCCGCAACTCTTCAGCTAATGTAGAAGGTCTACATTGCATCGGCAAAGAAACTACACGTTTTACCAAGTTTGGTATATTTAGTGATCTCGATGACGAGATAAACTTATATGTTTTCTTTAAAATCGGTGTACATCACACTTAACCCGTTTGCTTGTTTAGGAACAAATACATCCCAAAACACGTAATCGCGTTATACTTTCATAAGACCAAAACATCCCGAGCGACCTTACATTCTAAAAGCTATGTATCCTCTTCCTCTCATGCAAACATATGTATTTTTCTTTTAACCAGAAAGAGAATGAAATAATGCTTCTTATTGTCTTTGAAATATGAAATCCATCTTGCATAGATATTTTACAATCTCGATCCAAAGTGACGGTTTTAGAATTTACGCACGAAACTGAGGCTTCCGGATTGTGAGGTGCGAATATATTGAACCAAGCAGACAGGTTAAATGTATTGCTAGATTATTGTTAGCTTCCAACAACCGATAATCAGAGTTAAGAGCTTCGGACACTATTAAGCAGATTGTCACAAGTACATAGTTTTTGTCTATGGCTAGCATTTTGACCGTCTCCAGAGGATGCTAGTAGCTTGTCACAAAGCATTGCGCAATAATCTACAATTTTGCAATTTTTTATTTTTGGGAAAAGACAAATAAACCTAGACAAAAAACATTACGATTGTGATGAGTGGTGATTTTAGATATTACGTATCATGTAAAACAATTATATAACATAATAAAGAATGCTTTGTTTTGTTGATTGATTCCATTTCGCACAAAATTCTCTTTCGAACACCTCCAAAATCACACGAAGGCATAGACAAAGGCTTGTCGAAGCGGCTTAACGCGCGCGTCAAGCAAATACAACAATAGACAATAATAGACAACAAATTTACTTGCTTGCCATCAAGCCGCTTGATAGTCTCCGAAGCCTTTTAGAGCTGGGTCGATCGATCATTTTACATGGTCCGTTTTTAGATTAGATCCAGAGTACCTGCTCTTTGATCAGGTATTTTTATACATGGAAAAATGCCAGAGAAGAGAAGATCGATGCGTGCGCCGCCCGCCGTCACAAGTTTGACATAGTAGGTAAGTGATAGCTTATTTTAGCTTTCTGATATCTACCATCTCTATTTGTCTATGGCGAGAACGAGATTCAGGATGACTGGTCTACAAAATTCAAACATCGATGGTCGCTCACCGACACCCATAATGGGGCACGGGTGCTGACAGTCAAATCTTTTTTGAAAAAGTAACCCAAATCAATTGGGTTACAATGAAATACATTGACAGAAATGTTCTTCAGTTCATATCAATCGTTACACTCCAATCTTCCATGCAATCAGTCCACCACCTCCTCGGTCTGGGTCATTTTACCCACTTGTTCGTGATTTATGTTGCCTGTCATCCATCATTCTTTCCACATGTCCAGCCCATCCTACAGAATCCTATAATGTAAAGAGTATCAGCGGTTAGGTCATTTGACTATTATTCGGCCATCCCAATCCGTAATAAGTATAATTTATTACTAGCCGGCTTCGCTCAGGGAGTTGACAAGAGATTGACCTGAGGTTCGAACCCACGACGGATCTTGCTGTATAACCCCTACCAATGGGTAACCCTACCTATACAAAAAAGGCTTCTTATATGGTCCAAAATGTTCCAAAACATTAGAGTGTTCTGGAATGTTCTACAATGATCTGGGATGTTCCAGGATATTTCTGAACATTCCAGACTATTACCGAACTTTCCAGAATGTTTTGGAATGTTGTGAAATGCTCTTGAATGTTCTAGAAATTTCTAGAGGGCGAAACTTCCAGCCCTTATATCTTCAAAAGCACGCCCTTCAGATAAAAATGGGAACCTTCACGGAGGATAGAGGGCTATCATACCATATAACTCCCTTGATCGTACCGAGACTCGTTTCTGAGTTTTAGCGGCACGAACATTGTACACTTTCCTTTATAATATGTATTGATTAATGCAAGAATACTTATTAAGTTTTTATATCATTTCGTTGCATGGAGTTTATTTCATTAACAAGTGCAAAGTTTATAATACTTGAATCGCAGTTACAGACGATACTACATATATTCATTCTTTAAACGTGCCATTTAAAAATACGTTGTGTAGATTCTTTGCCGACGATAATTTATTATAAAATATGCATAGCTTTTTACATTCTTCGAATTCCGTTTGCATAGGTAATCCCTTACATCAAATTCTAAAATATTATTTACACAAATTTCTCTTCATATTTTTTTTTTAATGTAAACCCTTTAATAAAGAAACAATGGAAATTAATACAATTAGGAATTAGATAAAATAAAATCTGAGACATTAAAATTATAAATAAAAAATACATAATGTATGAGATTACTTTTTTTTTACAAATTTCCAATGGATATATTTTTTATATTTCTAATGATATTTTAAACACATAAAAAAATAACCCGATTGAATTAATTTGAACAAAAATAAATAATTTTTTTGTTTTATTAGTAATTACAAATTGAAGGATTTTTTTAAAAATATATAAATAAAAGTTAATGGAATATATTTGTTTTAAATGGATAGGTTTTATACAAATATTGCATGTTGGTAACATAAAGATTCATATCAGGACCTGCCTTGTGTACTGTGGTGCTTTCTGCTGACTGAGACAATTTATTAAACTGGGGATTATCGTAAAAAAAAACTAGCTTGTATGGCCATCAAACATTGTTGAAATTGGTAGAAAAACAGCTTAACATAAATTTTATTCTGTTATTAACTGCAAATAGTTAGCGCAAAAATGAAACCATTTTAAATGTAATGTTCCTTTCTGCAATCTCTGCACCCTCTCTTTTAAAAAGTTATAATACTTAGGAGACCTGAAAAATGTGCATTATTGGTGAAAATTGGCGAAAGTTGCATTATTTTTTGGGAAAAACCATGTTATTTTCCAGCAAGAGTGGTTATATTTGAAGCAACAAATGACGAAAACAATAAAATCTAAATCGAAAACAATGACAGTACCCAGTGTTTTCTACATGAAGTTAGTTGCGTTCCATTTTATGGCTATTCAAGCTTGGAAAAACCATAGACAAAGAAATATTTAGAATGCAACATATTACATACTTACTTTCGTATAATAAAATACCAGAAAATCGCAAGAAATATCTAAATCGCTTCACTACGAAAGTGAATTTTTCAGGTCTCTAATGATACTACATCAAAAAATAAATACAGTGAAACTTTCTTAAGAATTTTTTCTAAGGGATTGTAAAATACTTTTTTAGCCGGAAAGCCTTATACGTGGGATAAAATGAGCCATTTAGGCCCCAAGGGACCAAAAAAACCAAACTTCTTATGCACGAAAACATCTTAAGAGGGTTTCACTGTAACCACATCGAAACAAAGATAATGAAAACTGTTTAAATATAACTGCAAATTGAAATTAACTTCAATAACTTAAAAAACACTTTTTTGGAATTAGGCCACTTTTCACTCATGTACTCTATAAATTGTAAACTAAAAAGTATTTAAAAAAATAAAATTGTTAGTATTAATTTTCAAGTGACGTTTCGATGCTAGATGCAACTGTACGCGGCACTTTTTTATTGATAATTGTTCACAAAACAACTGTTGCGATGCTCGCGTAAGGGGCACGGTCGCCCAAAACCCAACCGTTGTGACGTCCTCGTACTATGAATTAATAATATAACTACAAGTGTACAGTGCTTACACATTACAAAAAAGTATGCAGTAGTCTGATATCTAGTGTCAATTTACAGACAGACAAATAAAATTTATAGCACGCACGAAATGAGGTTACATTTTTATAAACATGGTAAAATCCTATAACACCTTAATTTTAAGTACTTAATTAAGACAATGCACGTACACGCGTCACATTGCGTGCTACCTAACTTTATAAAATTTAACATAAATCATGAAATATGTACCATTATTATTATTATATTATTTATAAATACAGTAGATTCTCGATTTGCCTGGATGAATGTGGATGGTGTTGTCAATCCCGGTTAATCCAAATATGTATTTTTCAAATGCTCTGTAATATAGGTAGGTTTCTTACACACATAAAAAAATCATCAATTCAAACTTATACGAATGCAAATAATTTTTGCAAATCTCCAAAATTATTTTATCTAAGAACTCAACATTTTCAGGAGAGCTATATCTAACTATCACATTTATTGTGCGCAAACATACATAAAACGGCGGCACGCACACACACAAACCCGCAAATCTTAATTGCATAATTAACGTAATTACATATTATTAAAATTGAGTATTTTTTAACTTTAAAAACATCTTTTGGGTATTACAATATCCCGTTTAGTTGAATTCCAGCTAAGCTAAATCCTTGCTAAGCTAAAAACCCAAATAAAATAATTATTGAAAATGCTGAATCGGTAAAAAAACTTCTTTTGGGCATTTCGGAACCATCCCAGGCTTAATCCCTGCTTAGCTGAATCCTGGCTAAGCCAAATATTAGCTGTGCTAATTCCCCGCTAAGCAAAATTCACGCTAAGCCGAATCCCTGGTAAGCTGAATCCTCACAAAGCTAAATAATTTTTAACGAAATGAATGCCAAGCTAAATCCCTGCTAAACGGAATACCGGCTAAGATGAATTCCTGCGGAATGAATCCCTGCCAAGCTAAATCTCTGCTAAGCTAAATTCCCGTTAGCTGAATGATCTGCTAAGTCGAAACCCAGAACAATCGAGAATCTACTGCACGATGATAAAAAAAATTGTAATATGTGTTCTCCAGAAAATTATAACATGGATATATTCAAAGATCACATATTCAATTGATATTTGCGGAGTTTTTTTTTTAATTCACCGATAGGTCCTTAAGGTATTGTCGCTCAGAAACAATACATTCAGTAGTAAATTGGTATCAGTCTCAGATTAAACATGCGGTCGCCGTGCGGTCCCATCGTCAGCACAGTAACACAGTCACGTAACACGAAGGCCTAGCGAAGAAACGAACCCCCACGTCACCTTCAAAATATTGTCATCAAACCGACAATCAACAATGCTACTTTGATATTTTTCGATATTTGACACTTAACAACAATCACGATTATCTTGGATTATTCTTAGGACAGGTTTGTTTCAAAAAATTTTACAGACTCATCAAATATTTGAAGTTAATTTTCACGTTCTGTGTGAGTTCTATTCAAGTTCTGTGATTATTTCAGTTTTATGAAGCAACTGGCCTATAATGATATAATAATAGAATAGAATTTAAATTTTAACTTGGGTCCTTTTATCAGCTGATGGTCATACAAATTTGAACGCTAACGGGCCGAGAATCAGTGGCTAATGGGGATTGTGTGTAAGGTGATAAATATCAAAAATTTTGACGATCAAATCGACGATTGTGCCATTTTGAACCTTTGGCATTTGAACGATTGCTGTTAAATTTAGATTTTTCAGCCTGTTTCAGCTTTGTAATCAGCCATCATGCATTAAGTGTATATCGTTATGCTTAAAGGCTGATCAAAGTTTGAAAAAAAAAACAGGCCAAAAATCAGCATTTAACGGGGGCCGTTAAAATGTCAAAAATTCAATGTAAATTGAGTCGATGGGCGATTTGACGACAATTGAAGTGCGGGGAGGTTGGTTGTAGCAGCTAGCAACTAGGCCTAACAGTGGTGCGTTCTAACACTAGCATTGTACTGTTGGTGACACTAGCTATCCATGTCCTCGGTATTGACGATGACCTGCACCACATAGCCGGCCTGGATGTGGGCGTCTTCGATGACCAGCTTGTCTCCCAGGAGCTTGCCGCCGAAGAACCAGCGCTGGCGGGAATGCTCCACATTTTCTTGTCTCTGAAAACACATAACAAGTTATTATCGTGTCATCATAATTAATCATCATGCCATGAGGTTCTATGAAAAAAAACATAAAATTCAAGAAATGAACAAATAAACAACCAATCTAATCTAATCTATTAGTTTATCATATTTTTGTCACTGTTCTATTTTTTCTCAACTTGCTTCAAATAGGCAGTTGCATAGGTGTAGGCACATTGGGGCAAGATGGGGTGTTCGCTTCACCCTGGCTGACCATGGATGGCCTCTGGGATTGTCGACTTAGTGGCATTTTCAAATTTCAACACTTTATAGAATGGTTTTTCCTTCTTCCATTCATATCCTTTCTATTCAAAGTGCCTAAAGCATGAATATTTGTAGAAGTCCACTTTTTTCGGTACCTACTCTAGATTTTTTGCCCCACCATAAAAAATAAATCAAAACCTGGCTACGCCCATCAATAGTTGTCTTTTATAGTAATTAAGGTGAATCAAAAGTTTTTCTAAAAACAGTATTACACAACACTATAACAATAGCAGTCAAGTACAATAAACATATTTTCATGCTAACGCATGTGTTCCCACAGAAATCGTTAACCCTGTTACAGGGCTGGGCAAAATAAATGCTCTGCTGTAATTAAAATACAAATAAATAAATAAATAAATACTTTGTCGCATGTATTTAAAATACAAAATACTTTCAAGTCGTGTATTTGAAATACAAAATACAGTATTTTAACAATTTTTTACTTTCAAATACAAAATACATTTGGTTTGGGTAGAACTTTTGTTGTAATAAATTGTCGTAAGTGCCCTTATCTAATGGCCGTTATACACGACATCTTTTTCAGCCCGATTCCAATTAGACACAAATGTCAACATTTTTCGCTCTACGCGATTGCTATTTTCATCTGAGCAATTTGAAAGCTTATTTTATATCCTTTCAAAAACAGTTTTTAGTATTTATTTATTTTATTTATTTATTTGTTTATTAAGACATACACAGTACATTATAATACAGATTATAAGGTATGTTAAATTAAATTATTACATGGTTATGTACCTATTACGTAAGTCCATAGAATGTCATTTGGTAATTATGCCTGAGATATGAACCGGTCTAGTAACTTAATTATTGAATGAATGAGTAATTTTTTTTTTTTTTTTTACATGAGCTCCACACAGGAGGCCCTGAGGAAAATAATTTCCCTCAGGGCCTATGTCATCTTTGAGGATGCTGTGTGGAGGGTTTTTTTTAAGGAAAGGAAGGAGAGGAGAGTTCTGGGAAGGAAAAGGGTTTAAGGGGTGGGTAGGAATCTGGGGTTCAGTATGTCCTGGTCATCCGCCTCCAAGATCTAGACAAACCTCACCCCATGAACCCGGGCACCCCTGCTAAATCACCAAACGTTGCGAACCACTTGGGGTGACCTATGGCAGAGGTGTTGGTTATCCAATAAAGGTTCCCGGGGCGGCGGTACCCATTCCCGCCTCCCAAATTGTAATAATAATAAAAAGGAAGAAAAAAAGGGGGGGGGGGGGGATAAGGAGACATTTTAAAATCAAGAATTATGTGCTCACTAATTTTAATTGACTGATTAAAGTTTAATGAAAAGTTAAGTGTAAATAATTTTAAAACAATTATATCACGCCAAGAAATTTAATAAATTAGTTTTGTATGTTTGCAAGGAATCATGAAATATGTCTAAGTGTAGTAATTTTTCATAGTGGGTATAAGTTATGATTGCGCGAGTAATTGGTGAGTTACTCGCTGCATTAGTGTTTTTGGATTCTATATGAAAAAGAGAAGTGTGCCTGGTACGCCTCATTGGGACATTTAAACCAAGAGTGGATAGTAATTCAGGACTATCTATTTTATTATTTAGCAGGTTATACAGAAACAGCAGATCTGATAATGTGTGTCTTTTTTGTAAACTTAACATGTTATTTGTAGTTTTGTTGTATTTCTTGAATAAATATTTAGAGAATTTATTCTGTATACTTTCTACTATATCTATGTACACCTAGTATTCAGCTACGTTCAGAAACGATTCATTTATAGAGCTTTAATTGCGAAGCGGAAATAACACAAAGTTTTTATAATACTGACAGTTCGTTTAAGACAAAAAAACTTGCACAATCGCAAAATACCTGAGTGGTTAAGCATGTTTAGCGATTTCGAAATTTTACCAATAATTCAATTGTTTAAAATAATAAATGTCCAGTTTGCCCCGACCTTTCAGAAATATCAGAGAAACAAGTAATATAATATACTAGCAGTTAAAAATCCGTTCCGCAGGTTTTGCTGCTAGGCCCTGTGGGCGGCTTTTGGTTCGGCTTCGCCCAGTTTGAGTGTTGGTGACCATTTTATAAATCCGGAACTGGTTCCAAAAATAGGCGGATCCTCGCATCTACTGTCATCCAGTGATAGCTAGTCACCGGGACAAAGCAACCGTCACAGGCAATGATGTCATATGTAATATATAGCAGTGTGATACTATTATAATACAGCACTGCTGAAGTTTTTACTTGCGCCAGGCGCCGTTTTCCTTACGGTTGACCTTGCGACTTTGTTGCCTCGGAAATAAGAATAATAGTGTAGATATCTTTAATAATTAATTAAATAGGAAAATAATAATATAACATATTTGATTTTTCTATTATGTATTTATCCAATGTGTATTATCTATGATATTGTTTTATCTACCATGCATTTTTATTATCTTATCAGTTAGATTCTGATCTGCTATTTTTTTTTAAGTTTTGTTAATGAAACATTTTTTTATCATGTCGCGTACATCAGTTTTTAGTTTTTGGATATGTTCAGAAATATTCCATTTATTTGGATTTTGTTGCAAAGTGGAAAAATAATTGAAGAGGATGTTCGAGGCCTGAGGGGTTAATTGAAATTGACCTTACTTTGGATTTGGCACTGAAGTCCTGGGAAGGCCCAAAACGCATTGAGCACGCCTAATTACAGAGGCAATATAAATCCACAAAAACCCCATTAATATTAACAGAGGTGACGGGGCTAAGCTTAACTGTTCTTGATATTCAATGCTTGACGGTTATACCAAAACAAAATGCCGGAAAGCACGTTAACTAACTAACCATTACGCCGTTTCTCCGCAGGGGTATGCAGGAGGATGGACCGCCAAACAACTCGGTCTTGGCACACTCTTTTTGCCTCACTTACATTCATTCATCGTCTCATACATACTCTTCTATTATTCTAACTTTTGACATGGCCCGACTCAAGTATCTGATTCACTTGTTTGAGCCATGTCTTAATTGCGCGTCCCCGACTTCTTCTACCATTCGCATTTGCGTCATGGAAAGCAAGTTAATTTAATTAATTAATATATGGAAATACTGTCTGCAAGAGGTTAGACGCGTACAGCTCGGCATCACTTGTATGTATATGTACATAAAAACACATTTTACCACATCTGCTTTGATGAGACACTAACACTGTCTGAAACATTGGCTAAAAATGGAGAAAGCACAACACGACATAACTACCAAAAATAAATCACATTAATAATACAAAATCAATAGATGTCACATATTAAAAATAAAAATTGATAAAATTTATCGAAGACGCTATCTAGATAGCATTTAGTTCAGGTTTGAATCTTGGAATCATACATAATGATAGCAGCCAATAAAAATATGCGTTAAGAAAATGAAGACAATGTTGGTAGTTCTTAGTCGAAGTATGATACAGTTAAATAATTCGAGTCCTAGACATGACCGCACCTTTTTCTGTTTACAGATTTTCGATTGAGTTTCACTAATATTGTCTTCATTTAATTAAATACTTTTGGTGTCTTTTTACAAAACACCTTTCGACTCCTAGTCTCAGACTTGTGAAATTTTTTTTAATGATTTGATCACCCACAACTTCTCTTCAGTGAAAATATATTAAAAAAAGAATAGAATACGCACTTGTAATTTCTTCTTGCATTGTGCCACTGTATCTCCAGAGTAAACGGACAATTTGACGTCCTGACATGTGGTGGAGAGGCGCAGACGCAGGTTGACCGCAATGCCCCCGCCCACGGGTTCCGAGCACTCGGCCGGCGAGTCACGTCCGCCCCCCCGCACCATGTTGATGGGCGGAGAGAGGCAGTAGATGGGCACCTGGTACCGCGTGCCCAGTTCATCGTAGCACTCGGTGAGGTAGCCGTTGGGTACCGACACGCTGGCCCCGTCCAGTATGGCCTGCGCTAGTTCGAAGTCGGACGCCTCGGCCGCTACTGCCGCGGCTCGGAGGGCGTCCCAGATCTCCTTGCGGCCGTCGAAGGCCGGGGCCGTATCCCAGAACTCGTCTCGTTTGCTGCGCAGCTGACCCTCTGTGAGCGGCACGTCCGACTTCCACCGAATGGTCTCGTGGCATAGTGGATGATTTTTACGTACACCTCCTGAAATCATCAAATTAAGTACTTGTTAACCAATAAACATTGGAGGTTATCCACCACTTACCCGCCCTGGTAACAGATGGTTACTCCTTCAAGGCTCTCGCAGGATTCTAATTTATTTGTTAAACGAAGCTACATTTATTTATTTTGAACGAATCTAGACCTCTAGTGTCCCTGCAAACATTGTTAGAAAGAAGTATGCAAGTGCTTAACAGGAAAAAAACCATTAAACAGGTAAATATCTAAGGAAGTGAAATCTAAGAACTTCAATTCCTAGACAATACGAATTTTTTTTATTAGGAATCGAACCCAGGATTATTGCCTTGCCGAGATTTTGCTCCTATATGCGACCGAATCTTTTTCCGATTTTTCTATTTCAAATTTTCATTCGCTAATAACGTCTTCAATGATTAAATATTATAATTTGAGGATTTACTCAATAATTTATTAAAAAAAAAAAATCATCCTACACTTGCAGAAAAGACAACAGATGCCCCACATTAAAATAAAAATGGATATATTTATATTAACCAAGATACTATATCAAGTTTGTTACTATCAAGTTTGTTACTAAGTTTAGTTCGGGAAGAATCTTGCAATCCTACATAAAGATAGCAGCCAATAAAAATATGCATTAACAAAGTAAGATAATATTATTCAAGTATGATACAGTTAAATATGACCAAGAGGGATAGAATTAGGGTCGAAATTAGCTCAGAGGTTCACGGGGTGAGGTTTGTTTAGGTCTTGGAGGCGGAAGACCAGGACACACTGAACCCCAGATTCCTACCCACCACTTAAACCCTCGTCCTTCCCAAAACTCTCCCCTCCTTCCTTTCCTTAAAAAACCCTCCTTACAGCATCCCTAAAGATGACATAGGCCCTGAGGGAAATTATTTTCCTCAAGGCCTCCTGTCTGGAGCTCTTGTAAAAAAAAAAAGATGTGATCGAATATTTTTCTGATTTTTCGTTTTTGAGAGTTGCTAATATTGTCTCCAGCAATTTATATTCTCCTCTTTAACACTCTTCGGAATGTTTATAAAAAGTCGAATATGTTTACTAACTTACTCTATTCCGTGTAAAGCAAACATTTTCATGAACAAATCAATAAATTGAACATGAGTTTATAGTACGACGTTTTAATGCAAAACGTATTTCAATTAAAATCAATCAATAATAGTGTGAGCTGTTTATGGTCACTTAAATTCTACGCGAATATAAAAAAAATTTAAAGAGCTCTGCACTTGTTACCTAAGTGCTATGAATAAAGGGAGCGAGAAACAAAATGTTATCATAACAAATACTTACACACTTAAAAAAAAAGTGTATTTAATATATTTTTTAAAAGAACCAAATATCTTAATACATACGAATGCTTCTTTGTTTGTCCCTTCCGCATTCCTAAACCATCTGGCGGATTGCAATGAAACTTTGGTGATTTGTCGTGCCCGCAAAGGTTTCTATATATAGAGTTGAGTTTTTTTTTTTCATTAACTCCACACAGGAGGCCCCGAGCAAAATAATTTCTCTCAGGGCCTATGTCATCTGGGATGCTGTGTGGAGGGTCTTTTTGAGGAGAGGAAGGAATGAAAATTGGTCTTGAAGAGACCCATGTTGTAGGAAGGAGGAAACACAGAGGCCGGCAAATCATTCCACAGCCGAGCTGTTGAACACAAGAACGAGCCGAAGAAACGACCTATTCTCATGTGACAAATGTCAACTGTGTACAAATGTTGGGCACGCGTTTGGCGTGTTTCCTGACTATCCACCGGTGCCGAAGGGATCAATGACAGTAATTCCACAGAGCTTCTTCCATTGTAATACCGGTCGAACAAGGATAGCATTCCCACCCGACGCCAGCCTAGCGATTCCGTATTTTTTGTGAGATCGTTATTGGATAACGGACGTAATCTCCTGTCAGATTTGTGTGATTTTTACGTCACATATTTTAGTTTAGATCGATTTAAACATGAATTCCGGCAAGTACGCATGATTATTTTCTCATTTAATGTACGTTGTACATAGAAAACGCCGATAACAACCATAAAAGCACACAAATCTGACAGGAGATTATGTCCGTTATCCAATAACGATCTCACAAAAAATACAGAATCGCTAGGCTGTGCTCTAAAGATTGCAATCCGTCTGTTAAGATGGGAGAATCTATTAGGCGGACCCCGCCCGTTTCTGCACAGAGTTTAGGGTATTTTTAAATGACTTCAAAAAGGAGGAGGTTCTCAATTCGACTGTATTTTTTTTTTAATGTTTGTTACCTCAGAACTTTTTGCTGGGTGAACCGATATTGATGATTCTTTTTTTTATTTGAAAGCTGGTGCTTCCCGTGTGGTCCCATTTTAATTTGGTCCAGTTCCGACAATGCCATCCATGAGAAAACCATATAAGTGTTAAATTTGCATTAAGTATGTGCGCGACAAATGGAAGAATAACTCAATATCACGCCAAACGATTTCGATGATTCTTTTCATATTGGAAAGGATGTACTTCAAGGGTAATTTGATGAGAATTTGGTTAGGTTCTGATTATCGAATCCATGACAAATTAACAAAACTCGGCCGAATCTCTTAATTTAACCCTAATGGTTGATTTTTTTGAAATTTGACCATTAGGGTCAAATTATGTCTGTCTCATATGAGCAGTACGTTTAGTAGGTCTACCAATATTCAGACAAATTAGTTAGTGTACTTCAGATTCACTGAAAATCAAAAAATAAACAAAAATTTTAACAAAACAAAAAAACGACTTAAAAAAATGCACTAAAAAGTAAAAAAATAATATCGTATTCTTCTACAACTTCATAATCAACTTACTTTTTCTAATCATCAATATGTAGGTACGATTGTTATTTTTGGAGTCGGTGTCAGCAAAGTTGTAGAAGAATACGATATTATTTTTTTACTTTTTAGTGCATTTTTTTAAGTTGTTTTTTTGTTTTGTTAAAATTTTTGTTTATTCAGGTATTTTGGAGCTCCAGACCAGAGGTGGCTGCCAAATTCAACTGTGGGGCGCATTTGTGCATTCTAGCGTCATGAAAATATTTC
Organism: Limnephilus marmoratus; assembly: GCA_917880885.1. Classification (NCBI taxonomy): domain Eukaryota; kingdom Metazoa; phylum Arthropoda; class Insecta; order Trichoptera; family Limnephilidae; genus Limnephilus; species Limnephilus marmoratus. Next base: position 15,611,387 of record OU862921.1, on the reverse strand, counting down.
CTATACCTTTCATCCGATTGCGATGAAACTTTGGTGAGTTGTTGTGCGCATGCCCGCGAAGGTTTCTATATATGTATACTGGTGAGCATGGCGTAAATTTGAATACAAAATTCATAATGTGGCGCGCAAAATGTGTGTATTTCAAATAGTTTAGCGACAGGGCGGGAAGGAGGGAGGGGAAGAGGAACAAAGGATGGGGGAAGGCAGGGAAGGTGGAGGAGGAATGCGAGAGCGAAATGCAGGGAGGAGGGGTTCGTTGGATGGTGGAAGATGGGAAAGGTGGAAGGGGAATGCGGGAGAAAACGAGAGGAGAGCGAGGGCGGGAACAGGGATGCATGGGAAAAGACACGCAGGGAGAAAAAAATTATTTCTTTATATGGCGTTGCAACGCATGCCGGGTACTCGCTAGTTTGTATTGGAAGTAGGTTGCTGAATTAGCCCAGGAGTCCAGACAGACACCTTATCAAAGCGACGGGACCCCGATGCGAGTAGGACAAGGGGAAGAAGATAAGACGAAATATTTCACAGCAAATGGACATTTAATATATCCGCTCCAATGTAATCTACAAATTATTTAAAAACAAAGGTTTTTTTTTTACATTACTTCCACACAATAAATAGCCCTGAGGAAAATAATTCCCCTCGGGGCCTTTGTCATCTTTGGGGATGCTGTGTGGAGGGTCTCTTTAGGAAAGGAAGGAGAGGAAGTTCTGCAGGGAAAAAGGCGTGAGGGAGGGTAGAAATCTGGGGTCAGTGTGTCCGAGAGTGACGGACGTATGAATCTATTTCTCCCGCTGCAGTGCAAGGCGATGTTCTGAGAGAGTGCTGCTGGAAAGATCAAAGTCTCTTCACCAGTCTCTCTCAATCTGACCTGCCACGCAGTTGTGGTGCAGACGCATCCGCTGTCAAGATACGGACAAACCTCACCCCATGAATCCGGGCACCCCCGCTAAATCACCAAACGTAGCGAGTCACTTGGGATGATCTATAGCAGAGGTGTTGGTTATCCAACAAATGTTACCCGTGGTGGCGGTACCCAAGCTCGCCTTCCAAAGTTCAATTCGAAGCGATATTCAGAACTAAATGGTTACATTTACGTATCTAATTTGTTGTGTACATTTAATTTGGCAAAAATTGAGTAAATTCTAAATACGCTCAAATTATTGAAAAAACACTCTGTTTCAACTTAATAGCATAGAAATAAATATTTACATTGAGTAAGGTTAAATAAACCATGCACAAAAGAGGTTATTAGGTTCATAGTTTGGGTTATTCAAATAATTAGTGCATACAGTAGAATTCAGATATAACGACTTTGCTTATAATGGCTTACCGTTTTTATCGAAGACAATGTAAGCTCAAGTTAGGTTTCATGGTGAGGTACAAGGAAAACATATCCATTTAGTACGACTCCATTTTCAGCGACCTATTTTGAAGATAATCGTCCCATTAGAAAGATGTGCAGTGTTTAGTTTACAAAACCAATGCACCAATACCTCGCCGCCCCGCGCCTCGCCTACTCCCCGCGCCCAGCTACTTCCTGTGCCCATCACCGTCAGTGTTTAATTGCGTATTCACAATGCTGTGCGAAGTTCTTACTATCGAACAAAAATTGGCCAAATCAAATAAAGACAAATTGTGTTTACCGTAAAGTAATTGTGGATTTTATTTAATTACCACCGCTACACATTTACTTTTAACTACTCAGACCCATAAGCTTGTTTACACAACAATGTAACATTAACATTATGCATTTGGCCGCTTAAAACGGTGTTGTACTAAACGGTTATGTTTTCCTACTAAAAGCTATGAAATATAACTTCGTTTACATTCTCGTCGCTAAAAATGGTAGGCGATGCGAAGTTGTTGTAACCGAATTCTACTGTATTTATTGTAATGCAAATCAAAATTTGTAGCCAGATTAAAACAATTTATGGTAAACTTTCGAAATCACTGGATTTCTACATCTAAAGATTTTTCTAAAAAATATTTGTATTATGCGTGTCCAGTGATTTTGAAAATTTGTGTGCCAGGTCATGTATTTTATGGAATGTGCTGGCCATCAACAATAATTGGATAGTCCACAAACCAAATTATATTCGTAAAGTTAATGGTCATACAAATACCTCAATAATTATATGTATGTGAATTATGACTATGGAGGTTAAATTGGTTGTATTTCATAATAAAACCTTACCAAAATAAACTTTACCTAAACTTTTTATATGTTTTTCAACCTGTCAATCATTCTTTGACTCGATAGATAATTTTGTATCACATACTTCAAACAAGTTATTTTTTTATAAAATACAAGGTACACTTTTAATTGTCAAATTAAGACATTTGTGAGTTCCTTTTTATCGGAGCTACTAAGCTTGCAATATAATAAATGTCAACGAAATAATATTCGCAATATAAAGACTTAGCAGCGATTTATTAAAATATTTAATTGTTTATATGAAAAAAAACAGGGATGACGAATTTTATAAACGTTTTCTCCAATAGAATACCAGTGGTTTCAATTGTCATGTCAGAAGAAGTTGAGACTGGAGAAACTGGAATATAGGCGCGTTGTGTTATCGGTTACATGAAATTTATTTGACAGTCCATCAAAAGTAAACTGTTTTGATGGCGAAATTGAGCCAACGACCCACATGAATTATTACTCCAAGGTTGATAATGATGCAGCCGGACATACCTGAATTAGGTCTAGAAACACTGCCCGAAGAATCGTCGATAGCACCACTTCTGCTGCGAGTTACTCCTATACAACCACCCATTTTAAACAAACAAATTCTAAGAGCATTTCACGTAAATTTATCCATTTTTGTTATGGCCCGTCGGATATTTTCTAATACATATTCCTAATCACCTTTCAGTTTGACACCGGCAAACTTCCGCGAGATGGCATATCAAACGATTGAAACAAATGTACATGCGGCAACAATCTAACCAGTCTTTTAGCATAGATATGCAATTATAAACTTTACTGTCGATATAATGAAAGGTTGTTTTCATATGTTTATGAAATTATCGGTTCGCGAATAATATTATGCTTTGAAAACCTCAGAAGGATTAAAATTTTATACAGTTGGGTAATAAAAATAAACAAATACTTATTTTTGATAAATATTATGAATTAATAATCAACAAATAAATTTTTGTGCCTGTGAAGATTTTTTACATGGTTTTGATTGGCTGTCGAAGACCCAGATGGTCCTAGTCCCAACCAACCTAAGTCCTAATTTGGTCTGTAGACTCTTGTTTAATAAAGTATTTCGAATGTTGCTATGTTCAGTAAGTACCGAATAAATCGAAAACAAATATTTTGTTTTAATAATTGGGGTAGGTTGAGTTATGGTTCGTTTTTTACACCGCCCTTTAAAAATCTAGAGGGGTTAATGGTTAATGCAAATGACAACCTCTCTAATTCACAAATAATATATTATTTTACAACGGCAGTAGATAATTAACGGTTAGTAGCACTTACTGAAAACATATACGATTCAGATTGTTCACGGAACAAATATCAATAAAGTATATACCCGCCTATAACTTTTTGATGCAAATGGTGTTAGCAAGTTATTGTAATTTTTTCGAATACGTTCTACTTTGCCTATAACTAGGTAACTACAATAACATAAGTATTAATAGAGAAGTTACAAAAAATATTTTCTGCGACACGCATTCCAAAAATCGAGTGCAGTTCACACGCGGTAGAAGTAAAACCTTCGCCCCAGTCCTGGATTTGTCAATAGGCCTTATAGGCCGCGGCCTAGGGGCGGCAGAGTTCAGGGGGCGGCACTCGCTTGCTTTGGTAAGCCGTTAAGTTTGTGTACGATTATAAAAAAAGTTACTGTGGATAGATAGAGTTTTCTATCTAAAAACCTTTAGACGCCCAGTGGTCCCGTACGGGACCGCGGATTTGTATCGCTCAATGCCCAACCGTCCAATACGGGACGGGTAATTGTGTGCGAATATTTTTTCACAAAAATGATTTGGCCGCGAACGAGCGTTTAAGGGGGGAAATAGGTGTAGGACTGCGTATTTTTAGTGATTTTCATGATTTTTTTAAAGACTATATATAATTTTTTTTTTATTTATACTTTGGGATCATTTTACACATACATTCAACAGTATATTCTAAAATTTTCAAATATTTTCCTCATAAAATAACGGAGATATCAGCTGCCGCGCAATGTAAGTCACCATCCGGCTGGACAATTTGTGTAACTCCTGGCGGTCACAATTTTCATCCGAACTGAATTTTTGAAAAAAATATACTTTTTACAAGTGTTTCTTCTATTTGAACCTTCTCCTTACAAAAAAATCGAAAATTAATATTTTTTTTTAGAAATGTAAAAGTTAGTATGATTTTTTACCATTCTTTTGTACGTTTTATGTGCCATAAAATAGTAAAAATAAAGATATGGTTTAGGATTTATATAAAGAAACTATGTGCTAAGTTTGATAAAAAAAAAAATGTAGGAGCTAGAGGTTACACAAATTCGAAAAAAGTAATTTCGAGAAAAATGCGTTTGAAAATAAGAGTGGCCGTAAAATAGTGGTATTTCGACCGAGAGACACTCACTCAAACCCATATAACTTTTAAATGGCGTGGTATATTGGTTAGAAATTTTCAGAATATATTTTTGAATAGTTCTATCGATTTATGAAAAAAACATTTTTAAGCCTCTACAACAATTTCCCCCCAAAGGAACCTTCAGACGCCCTGTGATCCCGCACGGGACCGCGGATTGCGTCGTACGATTATGGTGTGAATATTTCACAAAAATGCTTGAACAGTGGGCTACCTTTATTTGGTTACTAATCGTATTTTGAAATGCTATTTTGGAAAGACTGAATAAAGAGAGTGCTCAGATTCAGAGCTCATCTGTTGATGTACTGAAGGTGTCTGATTTTTATGGATCTCTTCTCGAGTTTATTATACCAGAGCAAGAAAACTATGATTATTTCGAAGAAAGTGCAATTGAAATGACCACACTTAATAGGGCGAAATTGAGAGTAAGATTGAAGAAAAATGTGCAGACGAAAGATCAAATGAGGATATTGAAACAACCTCCTGACTGAGAGCTGAATTTGAGAGAATGCACAATGCGTACATAAACTTCAAAGAAAAAAATTAATTAAAAAAAAATGGGTGAACTTTCAACACAAAGAGTCTCAGAAAAAGCTCAGTATCTTGTTTAATATTATGCAATAATTTAGAAGAAGATTTAGTTCAGGAATGAATCTATGAGAATCAAAGTGTTGACGAAGAATATCTACAGCTCAAACTGTTGACTAATATCTATGAGAACCAAAGTGTTGACGAATATCTACAGTACTGGCAGAGGTTGGATTTGCAATTATGTATAGCATATTGGAATAACGTAATATTGCGTATGCAGTTTAAAAAACTTAATTTATGTAAGTATGTATGTAAAAATCCCTGATATCGGACTATTGGACACATTAAGCTGATTAGTCCAACCTACGCTCTGTAGATATTAGTTCAAGCTACGCTCTGTAGATATTAGTCAACACTCTGAAGTTCGTAGATATTAGTTCAACATATGAGCTGTAGATATTCGTCCTACATACAGGCTGTAGATATTAGTAACTGGAGTCCAATAACATTGGACAATATATTGTACAATACAGCGTCTAGGGGCCGCCTTAAAATTAAACTCGCTCAAGATTGTTGCATTAGAGCAATGTTTGAATATTGGCGCCATAGATTTTGGTTCGCTGATCCGCCGCTAGAGGCGTTGCTCACGTCCCTAGCGGCCAACAACGGTACGAGTCGTTAACGGCGGGTAAAACAAATTTATTTTTTGTTCAAACCGATAGATTCAAACTAAAACATTATCAAAACCTTCCGCAATATCTTTCTAATTTACAATGAAATACATGAAAATTATTAATTTTTTGACAATAATCTACAATTTATGTAGACAACTTACTGAGTATTCAATTAAGGTATATCATCTAATCATTATAATGTTTATTTTGTTTAGATTATGTGCCAATTACGGAAGCAAAAGATATTAAACTAGTAGTTCTGTGTAAAATATCACGTCCAAAAAACATGTTTCTAATTAACTTTCATTTTAAATCTAAACTAAAATTACCAAATCATAAGATTTGTAAGTAGGTAAGTACTAGTACTTATCTATATCTTATATATAAAAATCTTGTGTCACGGTGTTTGTGGTCGCACTCCTCCGAAACGGCTTGACCGATTTTTATATTTTTTAATGTATATTTGGTAGGTATGAGAAAAGGTCGTAAAGTATATTTAATACCGCTAGGTGATTAGGATGTTCCTATCCAGTTTTTTTTTTCAAATTATTTGACAAAATATTTTTTTTTGGCATCAAAAAATACCTGCATACCCAAAATTTTGGGAGGAATGCAGAATACGCCAATGTCAGGGAATTTAATAAAAATGCACTTTCTAGATGAGAAAAGTGTGTAGAAACTCATTAAAAAAAGAATTAATGTGCGGAAAGCAAAATTGAGGGAGATACAGCCGATCAAAGTTTTATAAAATTTCACTTCGCGAACCGATACTATGACAGCCCGCCCGCCATCTTTTGGGCTTGTGTATGTTAACCCAGCGCCGGATCTGCCCGCCCCCCCCCCCCCCCATAACCTAACCTAACCTAACCTAACCGAACCTAACCTAACCTTTCTAGCGGGCTTGTGTATGTTAACCCAGCGCCGGATCTGCCCCCCCCCCCCCCCCCATAACCTAACCTAACCTAACCTAACCTAACCTAACCGAACCTAACCTAACCTTTCTAGCGGGCTTGTGTATTTTATCTTTACATTAAAAAACAGCCTACGTTTTTAAAAGGTTTGTCTGGCGGGATTCTCCATTCCAGTGCCTATTTACATTATATTATTAATTCTGTTTTTCATAATTACGCGCCTTATAATTTACCCCACGAAGTCGGCTACAATCGTATCTAGGCTCTTGTTTGTATCAGGTCCGGGATACCAACATAACAGTGACAACGATGGCGGGCGGGCTGTCATAGTATCAGTTCGCGAAGTGAAATTTTATAAAACTTTGATCGGCTGTATCTCCCTCAATTTTGCTTTCCGCACATTCATTCTTTTTTTAATGAGTTTCTACACACTTTTCTCATCTAGAAAGTGCATTTTTATTAAATTCCCTGACATTGGCGTATTCTACATTTCACCCCGAAATAATTTATATGGCAGAACAACGTTTTCCGGGTCAGCCAGTAAATCATAAAATATTTTGTCAAAGAAAAAATGATATCCCAACGACAATATTTTTTTTCAAAAAAATTTCAGGTTGGTAGGTTTCACAATATTGAAAAGCTCATTCAAAGTTAACCATCTAGTCAAAGTGAGGTTTGCAGCAGATTTTAGAAACCGGAAACGGGACGTACACACACATTAGCGTTTGAAATGCCGAACGGTCGAGTTAAAACAGGACTTTCGCTCAATCAAGAAAAATGAGAGGAAGTAAATTTATATGACAACAACAAACCTAATTTTTCTAAAGTACGTAGGTACTTAGCCAAGATCTATTTCAGTTTAAAGCACAGGTTCTCAAACTTATTTCGACCACCGCCCATTTTGAGATTTAAAAAAATCTAGTTACCCCAAATTTTTTAACTTACTTTTTTACATAACCGTGTATCTTAAAAACAGTTATTGCAAATATAACTTTTAAACATGCTTTATTATATGGATATGTTAGACAGGGTGTGACCCATAACCTATTTCTGAGATCAAAGAATGTTTCAATGAGAGGAAATAAAATTCATACATAATCAAATGCAGAAGTATTTTTATTAACATTAAAAGAAGGCTTTGAATTTAAAACTTATCAAATGTGAAAGTGGAATTTGATGCATTTCGACGAGTTTGTTAATATCAGGCTAGAATTCACTGTAAGTCGCAGCGTTCCGTAACTTGCAGCCGATTTCTGAACGCCCCCTAATATTCTTTGAGCCTTCTACTGCCCCCCAGAAAGTCTCCAGCGCCTACAAGGAGGCGTCATCGCCCACTTTGAGAAAGACTGGTTCAAAGAATCACCGGCGTCAGTATTTTTATAAGTAGTAAAAAAAGCTATTAATAATTTGGATTCATTTATTTTTTAACAACAATGCATATTTGAAAAGTGTTCTTTGTTTTTGTAAGTTGTTCCCCATGATCCATAGTCCTTCTTCTCTGGTTTCTTATCCTGCTGCGGGCTCTTTCGGTCCTTGTCCTTGCAATCTTTCCTGAGAACAAACAAATAAAAATTACTATTCGGCAGATAGAAAACATGTTATTAATTACACACAGCGTGTGTAACGCTGTGCACTCTCCTTAAAACATACGAAGAAAAATGAGTTCCGATAAATTCGAAAAAGGGTTAGTTTTATGGCAATTAATTTACATTATTATTTTATTAGGGCACATCTTTACATGTTATATAGACTACAAGCGCCTACCTTAGCTGTAAGTCTGTTGTAAGTAGGCTCTGATAAAATGTACAATTTAATATGTAATGAGGGGTTTGGAAAATAAGTATTTTTTCTGCATATTGATAAGACTTTGCCTGTGAAGGGTGGTATTTAAAAATGAAGTAGGTAGGTACCCTACTTCATATTTAAAATATGTGCACACTGAAGAATTTTTGAAAGGAAAGAATGTGTTAATTAAGCGGGAAAGTGGGTAGGTACTTACTTGTTGTCTGAGCCCAGATTAACATTTCCATTAACCTTGCTGACGTGCGTGCACTTGTCTCCTCCGGCCATTTTCCTTGATCAGTTCAGAGGATCAATCAATAAATTTCCAGTTGACTTCTTTCAAAATTTTCCAAAATTTTGGGATAATTTAATCGAAAATAATTTTTATTCGTAATGCCGAAATCAAAGACGAGTAATTCCAAAGTCTTTCTTCAATTTGAATAATTCCTTTTGAGTGGGAAGTGTTGCCAGCGAGATATCTACGGCACGTGCTGAAGCTGGGTGAGTACTTGATGCTCCAAACGGTTTCCTGTATTTGCTCTCCTGCTGCCTTTACGGGTGCATAAATTCTTTGCTAACCTGAAAATAAACATAACACATAGAATTAATAATAATATTTTTCAAATCCTTTCCACATTTCTCATAATTTTCTACTTTTACACAGTACATGCATACAAAATAGTTAAGTAGGAACTACAAACATTTCGTTTTTTTCCTCTCCAGGTCGAAAAATTAAGTTAACTTTCAATAAGTATTCATAGGTGCCAAATAAATTCAAAATGAATGACTCCAATTAATTTTGCATCGTCATTCAATAAGTAACACTTTAATTCGACTATTTAACTACAGTTATAAGCTTATACGGGGGACTAAAGACTAATATTAACTGTTTGAGACATTTTGGGCGTTGGTAAAATCTCCATCATGGGAATTTCTTGAACAATAACTTTACCACACGAACATCACACCACACTTTCAATTATTCTTCACAATAAGTGTGCAAAGTAATCAAAAATCTCACCTTGGAAGGAATTTGTCTGTCACAGCGGAATTGGGACGGAATTTTGTCATTGACACATGAATTGTAATAAAACTTTTATAAAAAAATCTAAAAGATTTTCAAAATGCTTCCTCGAAGAACGAAGTCAAAGTGGAAACTAAAGACAGACATCGCCGCGGCACCTTTTAAATATGGCACCGGTGTCCAACATAACCTGTTTTCACATCATTGCCACAATTTCTTTGAATATATAATTTTAAAAATAGCGATCAGCCTGCGACCGAGTGATATTCCAAACAGGGCCGACTGCAGGAGTTTGCCGAAGAAAACAGTTCAATTCATTATTCAGCTGCTGTAGAACTCATTATTTAGATAATATATTCAGGAAACATTCCCCTTATACTTTAAATAAACAATTTTGTGTGCAGTTCACACGCGGTAGAAGTGAAACCTTCAGAAAACTAAGTAGACAAGAGTGGGGAGGCTACGAAGCACCGCACAAAAAGGAGACCGATTATTCCATCTCATTCTCCCGCAGGCTAAATCCTATAGATGTATGAGTTTGTCTCTTTTTAGTGTCACTTTTTCGTTTCATCGAGTTTCAAATCACAACGGTGCTAAAGAAGTTTTCACTTCAATAAAGCAGCATGTATTCGTAATAGATGTTTGATCTACCTTTTGAATACAAAAATAAATTTTCAGTTTGGTTGAGTATTTTGAGTTCAAATCCAAAATGAAGATATCTATGAAACGGGCTGCGCAGCCTTTAAAGAATAGGTAATTACAAACTGTGAGACTTTTTAAAAGGCAATGGGGTACGTTGGGAGTTGGGAGGCTGGAGGTTGTGGGGAAGGTTAGGATATAGGTAGGAGGAAGGTGGGGAAATACCTACCTGACTATTCAGATTTGATCACCAAATACTTTAAAGTTATGTTTCGATTCTGAATGGTGGTAATTCTCTTCGTCGATACTGAAAGTATTAACCACTCTGGAACATGCCGCAGATATATTATATATTATTTAAAATTAATAAATTGTGAAATAACACAAATAATATTTACTTACGGTCGCCGGGATTTAAACCCGTGACCTCCGGATTCATAGCCGAGGATCGTAACCACATATATACACATGCTACATGCATTATAAAAAATAACACCTCAATTAATTATCCCAAAACGTCTTGTCAAAAAAGTGTCATCAAGTTGTATGGTTTTGATTGAAATGATATTTTTAGGTACATAATATGTAGTATACTTATTTATTTGTTGTACGTTTTAATTTAAATTATGATATTGTTTCAGAAATAAGTAAAATAATATGAACAAGTTTGCATTCAAGATCACATAAGTGGACATAGTAGATGAAAAACAATCCGTGAGAATGAGAAGGCTACGTGTTCAAGATTTTGCCTAATCTCCAGGAGCCTGTAGCATTTTTGTTACTTTGGTGTTATTATTAAAACTCTGTAATAGTCATAAGCACAGATAATGTACACTAGAAATGCCTTCCATGTAGATTTGAATGGAAAACAACGTCGCCCCTGATTTAACACCTTTTGGTTCTACCCCATGCGGTAAGCGATCAGTTGCTCGCCGAAGTTGACAGACGACCCAAAACAAAAAGTTGAGAAATTCAAACGCAAATTTCGACTTCTTAAAAAATTAAAACATTACTACATAGTCAAATGTGTAAAAATCCTTCAAATTACTTATTATTATTCCTTAATTATTTATTATGTACCCAGAACAATGAAATACAGACAAAAACATACAGATTAGTGATCTTTTTTTTCAGTCAGTTATAATTATATTTAGGTTTGCGTTTGTTAGAAACGAACCATCCAATCCATTTACCTTGTTTTTTTAAAAGAAGTCTCTCAACACTTTAAAAGCACTGATAAAATAACAACTTTTTCGCTAATTTAGGTAACAATTCACTTCACGATTTCACGTCATTCACAATGTACGGAAGAAATGAGAATGACACAGGGCAAGGAATGCTTCAGGGAAATCCCCAACCGAGCAATAGTTAGAGCTAGGAACGAAAATTAAACAACAGAATTTTTGGGGAATCCCGACCGACTGAGCTGCGAAAATAGAAATGACAGACAGTGTTGATCTGTAAAATATTTTTTGTGGCAATATTCTACCGTCGTCAGTTATTTTTCACGGTCGGGTATAACCCCCCATCGGGTGGCACTTATAGTTTGTGAAATACTAATATATCTTATTTTACTTGTGAATTGTTAGGAAATGATTTTTCTGGTTGTGGTCATAAATTCTGCTCCGGTCCTGTTGATCTTCTACAACATTTGGGAAACTCTTCCTATTTATATTATGCCCGTGAGATACTTGGTAACGTGACGTGACGCAGGAGAGTGTTTATGGGTTTAAAATGCACGACCGATTACGCACACTAGTTTATATTCCTAGGCAACAAATAATTTAGTTATTTCTTTATTTTGATATAATCCACGTCGGGTGAATCCGTTATTTAGGTTCTATGATAGTTGATCCCAGATAGTTACCTCTCCTTCCCCGGCATACTTATCTGCAATGTGCAGTCGCTTTAGGGAAAATACGATACACCTACTTACATAAAATATAACAAAGTATCCCAGAAGGGGTGTGCGAGAGGATGTACCGCCGAATAACAAAGATATACAACATATTTTATTCAAATGCATCAATGATAAGCCACTTGGCTTTATACTGTACTAGCAGACCCGGCCACACGTTGCTGTGGCTAACAAAACACAACGCCATTACCCAACCTTTATAAAATCCACACCACCCGCTTGCCAGATGCCCGCTGCCCGCTGCCCGCTGCCTGAATTGAATATTTGAATTTCTCGGCTTTTCTCTACTACAACAAGCATGTATTATACATATAAACCTTCCCCTTGAATCATTCTATCTGTTGGTGAAAACCGCATGAAAATCTGTTTCGAAGTTTAAAAGATCTATGCGCACATACATTTTGAGCGACTTCATTTTATACTATGTAATGCAATTCGAGCGATCGCCACTAATTATACAATGCTTGCAATGCGACACTGGATATTTGAAAAGGAAAAATCAAATACCTACTTACTCTAGGACATCTATTTTCCAATTTCTTCCGTAGAACGAATTTCAAAAGTGACTATAGTACGGCCCGCCAGCCGTTTTTAATCGCACAAAAATATGTTTTCTTTGAATTTCTCGGCTTTTCTCTAATATAATTTACATGTATTATACATATAAACATTCCTCTTCAATCATTCTATCTATTGGTGAAAACCGTATGAAAATCCGTTGCGTAGTTTAACAGATTAACGCGCACATACATTTTGAGCGACTTCATTTTATACTATGTAATGATAATGATGATGATGATGATAATGATGATGATTTACCAGCGTAAAAGTACAAACAGTCGACACTATAAATAGATTTGTTTGATATCCATACTAACTTATTATAAAAGGGTATTTTTGAAGTTGATTGTAGGTTTGGCGTTGGTAAATCATGCACAAAAAAATTATAATTTTAATAATTATCATATCGGGGGGCCAACTGCCAGGGGATCGGCTGTCGGGTCACCATTATTTAAGAATGAGTGTTTTCAGGTGGATAAAATAACAAAATCGTAGGTAATGTATATAAATATTATATACAACCTGTATTTCATATATTTTAAAGTTCTGATTTAACTCGACCATTTGGCATTTCCTCAATCTGTAAATTTATTTGTTATGTTCCGTTCTGCTTCGAGATGGTGGCCTTGTAGGATACCATGGTCGGCGGTAGATAAATTGGTGAAGCAAAAAAAAAAACTAATGAAAAAAAAAATGTTTGTAACTGGCGCCATAACCTCTTATTTTTATAATAAATGTGACAATGTGTGTGTGTGTTCCGGGGGGGGGGTTCAATAATATCAAGCTGGTCCCGGCATGCGTTGCTATGCCGTTTAATAAAGAAATTGTTTCTCCCTGAGTGTCCTTTCCCATTCGTCCCGTTCCCCTTCCGCCCCCCCTTCTTCTCCTGCATCCTCTTCCCCTCTCGCGTTCCCACTCCGTCACCTCCACCTTCCCTCTCCACACTCTACTCCCCTTCCCTTCCCCATCCCGAGAACCCCCCTCCCAAGTTCCCCTTCCCCCTCACACGTCCCCTTCCCCTCCCGCGTTCCCCTTCCATCTTCCCCGCCTTCCCTCTTCCTTTTCCCGCCACCTTGTTCCGCCAACCCTCCTCCCGTGTTCCATATATTCAATCCCAGTACATTCAGTTTTTAAACAGCCCGCGTGCCACCTTTTACAATTTGTATTCAAAATCCATTTTTCATGTATATTAAATTTGGTACCTAACATAGGTACCTATTTAAAATCCTTGATCTGATTCAAACTATTAGGGGAGTACCTACTTTAAATAAATTTATCAACTTAAAGATTTTCAAAAATAGAATCCTGATTTAACAATCATTGTTTTGCTAAATGTCATTCTCAAACAAGTGAACTGTCAAACGTGCGATAGTCGTTAGGTTTTCTGAAATTATCCAATTTTCTTAATTTTTCTCTCCATAAGAACCATCCTCATACTTCAAGGAATATTCTAAAAAAATAATTAGCGAAATCGGTTCAGCTGCTCTCGAGATTTGCGCTTAGCAACACATTCAGCGATTCATTTTTATATATAAGAAGATTATATTTAAGGTCATCATTGGTCATGTATACCTTACCAGAAAATATGAACTCTTGTGCCTGATAAGCGAGCCACCACTCTTACTCAGGTTGTACATTGTAATATGTTTTGTATAAATATTTACTTTTTAATGTAAGTTTTTTTTAAATTGTTTAATTAATTTGTTCTGATTGGTTGATAATTCTGCGCAATTCAGAAGGGAGGTTATTACAGTTTTTTTACAGTTTGGAAATAATAATGATTTTGCATTTGCGTTGTTTTAAAGTTAGGTGTAATTGATTTCCATTTCTCATTAGATTATAAAATTCGTGATATTCTTTGCAATTTTTTTCACATTTTTTATAATGGAAGCTTGTTTAGATACGTCATCGACCTTTTGTACTGATAACAATTTAAAAGGGAGATTTTTTCTTGAGAAACTTTTACTGAGTTTAAATTATTTTTGTAAGATCCTCCCAATCTATAATTCCGTAGATAAGCAAAAAGTGAACAAGGGTACAGCACATATTTTTGATTATTCTCACAAATATGTGAGATATTTTAATACATCGTGTAAAACACAAAAACTACTGTAAAAACTACCCGACACGTGTATATGTACCGTTGTATGTATGTAGATAATATTGTGTACCATACACGTGTCAGGTAAGAGTCATCGGAGAATTATGTGAGAACAGATAAACATTAATTTTCTTATCGAGATTTATTTTTGGGGTATTATGCCATGTTGCGCCATGACATACCTTATATAGCCAACATTTCGGACAGCATTGCAGAGACCATCATCAGAAGTGTAATCGAAGATTTTGGTGAGGTGTGTGCTTTTTTTTCTATATTAGCTCTACATAGGAGGCCCTGAAGGAAATTGTTTTCCTATTTATTACCCTATTTCATCTTGGGGGATGCTGTGTGGAGGGTTTTTTTAAGAAGAGGAAGTTCTGCGAAAGAAATAGGTATGAGGGGTTGGTAGGAATCTGGGGGTCAGTGTGTCTAGGAGTGACGGACGTATGAATCCATCCCTTCAATTGCAGTGCAAGGCGATCGGTCGAGGGATTCTGGATGGAGAGGTCTAAAGACCTCCTCAATCAATCAGTCTCGATCCGACCCGCCACGCAGCTGGTGGGCGGACACGTCGGTCGCCAAACCTTTACAAATCTCATCCCATGAACCTGGGAATCCCTGCTAATTCACCAAATGTAGTGAACCACTTGGGATGACCCATATCAGAGATGCTGGTTATCCAATATATAGTTCCCGGGGCGGCGGTACCCATACCCGCCTCATTTATGTATAAAGATGCGGTACCGTATTACCAACTCCAATCCTCTACGAGTACTATTAAATACAGTATACTTTTAAAGGGTTTTCTGTGTTTAGGTTTGGTGTAGCCGTCAATTACCGGATACCAAGAACTATTGAGCTTAAACCTGCCCTAATGATGGATACCGTAATGCTGATGTCCAAAACGTTGGCTAAAACAGAAGGTAGCGCAACAAGGCATAATACACCAAAACTGAATCTCGATGCTTTGGCCATGAAAATCTCAAGTCGTATCAAATTTTTTCTTGCTTATTAATTAATTTTAATGGTATAGGTAATGCGCCTTTGCAGTTCCCTTCCTCCAGGTCCCATTGTTTTAGGCAGAAATATGTAATAGTATATTATGTTTATCCAGGTGACCGAACAACTCAGAATTATGCAACCCCTTTTGAAAAGTCATTAAAAGTGATAAAAAATGGTTAAATAGGTTTCGTTAGGTTAGGTTATGGGCTATTTTTCAATTTTTTGTTATGACTTTTCAAAGGGTGTTGAAAAACCACTTTGTTGTCGTGGAACCGCTTATCCACTACTTCACAATTAATTAATGTGGAAGAAGCATAGAGTGTGCGTCTGCACAAATGAGCCTTTGCTCGCGAAAAGGGGCCAAGGAACTTACTGCTCAATTTTTTACTTTGCCAATAGGGTTGTGTTGGTTAAACGTAGTTTGATACCCGTATCGCCTACTTTTCTGTTCTTAGCTTTGCTTAGTACTTTTATGTCCTCGTTTTTCCTCTCTTCATGAACAAGCTCCACTTTTCTTTAATTCTTCCTAAAAAAGAACCTTCATCCAGCAACTCCAATTCTTATATGCTAGTAAACCTTATCCGTAGTCGCAGTCAAGGCTTGCTCACTATGCACAGCAGAACAAATGTTCTAGCTCAGCATAGCATCACAAAAAGGATGAACGGTTGAATAAAATTTCTAAAATAGTTGTATATATATATATTTTTTTTTTTAAAGTACTGCCTCCGGTCGCGAGTTCAAATCCTTGCGTGCGCAAGTAAATTTTAATTGATTAATTTGTGTTATTTCACAGTTTATTCATTTAAATTAATTTATAGTATTTTGCAAAACCTTCCAGAGGAGAAGATACTCTCGGTATCGATCTTGTGTAAGACCACCATTCAGAATTGAAGCGTCGCTTGAAATAGCTTCAGCCGTGTTTGGTGACCAGATCTGAATAGCTAGGTACTTCGCAACCTTCCTCATATCGCCTTCACCTCTCTGCTACCTTCAGCCTCAGTACAAACCCCAGTCATTGTGGATGTCCTGGTCTCACTGGCTCTATACAGGGTGTTAAGGGATGTACTTAACTTACTTTAACCAGTGATTCCTGACATTATTTGGAGTAAAAAATGTAAATGAAATTTTCGTCTCCGGTGACTTTTTTGATGTTTTTTTTTTTTTCTACAAAAACATAAATAAATGGTAGCTGTTGAACAGTTGGAGGCGGGGTAAGGGGTTCGTCGGACACCCGGCTGAGTGACCAGTGACGACATGTGGAAGAAATTTTTTTTTGTTTGATTTTGAAGAAAAAAATTTTGAAAAAAAAAAGCCGTCAAAAAAAGTCACCGGAGACCAAAATTTCATTTACATTTTTTACTCCAAATAATGTCAGGAATCACTGGTTAAAGTAAGTCAAGTACGTCCCTTAACACCCTGTATAGACGGTTGGAAGCAGTTAAGATTCTTTTGCAAAATGTGAAAATAAGAAATCTTGTAATATAAATAAACGATTAATCTGTCGGATATGATTTGCGATTTTCAGGGACAAAAGTATTATTGTGATTTATTTTTGGGGTGTTATGCCGTGTTGCGCTATATCTTTCTTTAGCCAACGTTTCTGAAAGCATTTCAGTGTTTGGCAGATGTGTAATTACATTACATTACACATCTACAATGATTATGAGCACTGTGATGCTGTCCGAAACGTTTGGTTAAAGAATGAGGTAGCGCGACACGGTATAATAACCCAAAAATAAATCAATATAATGATCAATCTGTCGTACAATATTAAAGTGTGCAATTCACACGCGGTAGAAGTGAAATCTTAAGAAAACTAAAGTAGACAAGAGTGGAGAGGCTACGAAGCACCGCACAAAGATGAGACCGAAAGGCTAAAAAGCTCTGCACAAAGAGGAGACCAATAATATCTCATTCTCTCGTACATTAAATCCTATAGATGTACCTATGTGTTTGTTTCTTTTTATTGTCGCTATTTTTCGTTTCAACGGTTCCAATTCGCAACGGTGCTCAAGAAGTCAAAGAAGTCTTCTCTTCAAAAAATAAAATGATTACATTATTTTTGTTAAACATAATTGTATTTGATCCAACGAAAGGTGACAAGAATTTTGACACAAAAGCTTTCACATTTTTTTTATTGTTCTTCGAATAGACCAAAATGGTATAAATCCTGCATCATCTATTTATAGTGTGGATTTTCTCGTTTCGCGTGGCATTGGCGATGCGCATCTGCTGTCCATATTATAATAAATATAAATATACTCTGTAGGTATATAGTTAAACATCTACCGCAGCATCTATTCGCTTTAAATATCAACCTTCCTTAGTGATAACCTAACCACGCCAGGGGAGCCAAATCCTCGGGTTACGCGAGAATAAAATATTAAACATGAATGTATGCATTCAAACATGATTTTTAAACATGAATAGGTATTTGAATAAGTATTTGCTTACCAAAATATGAGTAATACTTACACATGGAAAACAAATTTAAAAAAATAAAACACGTGGTTCTTATTTCAATTTATGTAATGTGCTTTACAGTTCTTTCCGAGTTGCTTGAGTCGTTATGTAGTCTGTAAGAAAGAGCTGCAGAATTACATGTTTAAGAACAAAAGAAAAACCATCAGCGCATTTGACGTTTTTTAATTTTCGGAATTCACACTTCAATATTATTATCCTTGAAACTATATTCCATACTTTCAACATTATCGTCACGGCTAGTAGAATTGTAGGGGTCCACGGAGACGTCACGGTGCGGTGAGAGAGATGCAAGAAAATGATTACTTTTTCCTTCGGAGGAAACATACGTACATTGTGTGTCTCATCTTTTGAAGAGCTGCAGCATTATTGTATTAAGGAACGTATGTTCATTGCCTTTTTTGTACCGTCACGGTACCGTAATCGTGGATCGTCACGGTAATAATAAATGCGCTCATTGTTTGACAATGTGAATAATTGGCATCTAAATTATATAATAAGGAACTGATTAAAACTCTGATTTCTTTAGGCACTTGTAGGCAAGGAAAACCCGCTTAAAAAGAAAACCTGACATATTTAAATACATGAACTTTACTAACGAGTAAACTTTATCCAGTTGGTATACTATTTAGGTATTAGGTATGTCGCAAAAATTCTAACAAATCAGTTTTAATGCATTCTTGCCGCGTGGTTGAAAATCACTGTTTCTATCAAACGCAAGACTTTGTTTAAATTGCATCATCTTTTTGTAAGTACATAATTTTAATTTCAAATTTACAGTGGTATATTTCCATTGTAAATGGCATTTTGGTGACATCACGAAGAGGTAGCTACTTTATGTTATACTTTTATATTTGTAAGAATTTACTTTATATTTTAAAATTATTGAGAAAGTTTCCAGCCGCCATTTTGAAGTCTTCACATTTTAAACAGGTCTTTGTATGAAAGTTACTGAATTTGATAATAAACTCTGTAAAATGTCCTTCAATTTCACACCACATTATAAGTTAGTTTTATAGTTGTAGTTAATTAAAATATCCTATCAATCCCTATTTAAATTCCACACTGCAATTCAATTTTCTTCATTCAAAACCTCATTGAATTTTTCTTAAAACTAAACTAACCCTTCTGTATTGTTTTATATTTGGATCGATGGTTAAGAACACCCTTAAAATGTGAAAACTAAAAACAGTAAGAAAAAATTAATGTTATGTTTTTTTTTGTAAGTCCCTAATTATACGTACTATTATTTTCTATTATATTCTGTTCGCGAAGTTTTTGTTTTCTTAGGACATTTTTTCCTAGAGAATACGTTGAGTGTACTAGTGGAATACAACAATTTTGAGAACTTAGTGGAGGAAGATTTGCCTACGTGCCGACTTACCACACTTATCGAAAGTAGAGTCTAAAAAACGATATCATCCAAATAGAATTGAACTAAATGGTACATACCCCAATAATCGGACGAGTTGTTATATTGTAGTTATTAAAAATCCTTTTCCTCTTACCAGAGCGCTGGGTGAACTTCAATATTCAACCTTCTTGTTTTTCAGAAATTTAAATGTATCACAGTCATCAAATGGCTATTGAACGCCATTTTGTTCTTTTGACATTTGAAAGGTGCCCGTTAAACGCCGATTCTAGGTGCGTTTCAGTTTTGTATCAAATTATAATACGCTGATAAGCTTAACAACATGATAGTTGTCCTCTTCTACTGATCACAATTTGTTCAAAAGTTTAAACGGACTTATAATACCCATCTAACGGGAACCTTTCAAATGTCAAAAAGAAAACAAAATGGCGCTGGGTAGCCATTTAATGACTTTGTCATACTTGAATTTACTTTTATTTACTTCAGATCTCAACCAAGATATTATGTCCGGCAGGTTATTCGAATTATTTACATAATCTCTAGCCGTTTTGGCAGCATCTTTTATGTAAACTGGTTAATTTTTTGTACAGTATGACTAATGTAAAATTCAATTCCACCAGTGCAGTGGTGAGTTGTTACACGAATCCATATTTGCAAACACATTTTTATCCCATTTTCATAAAAGGATTACCTACTTCATGTTATATTTACTTACCTATACCTAACATCAAGCGAATTTACAAAATAAAAGTATATAGTCATGGATTATTGAGTCCATTGAAGCCTTATAAAATTAACTATAAAGGAATACCTTTTATTACCTTTAGTCCACCAAGATACGATTCGGTGACAGGACAAATTTTTTTTTGAGATTTTTCAAAGGAGTGTTGTCGCTGTTGTTTCTGAGTTGTCGTGGAAAACGAGTGGAACCTTACGATTTAGAGGTCGGCGGCAGACAGCAAACCGCAGCGGAAGACCGCAGACTTAATACAAGCCATGATAATAATGATAACATTTAGTATTAAGGCTGCGGTTTGCAGTCTGCTGCCGATGGTATGATTCCGAGATCGGCGGCAGACCGCAAACCGCTGCCGCAGACCGCAGCCCGCAGACACATTGTAGATAATAATAATAACATTTAGAATGAACTCTGCCATCTGCAATTGCGTACCTCTTTTATCATTAATAATTCTTCTCTTTTTTATAACACACATCATACTTGCAATGATTGATATGATGATATTAATGATTGATTGTTTTAATTAAATTTTACATCCACTATCTAAATTGATGTTTAAATTATAACAAAACCATTTGTGATGTGGCCCTAGAATGGGATACCCTACAAGAACACATTATTATTTACTTTACTTTTTGCATTCTGAAAACAAATAAATAAATTATCTACTTCTTGGTTCTGAAACGTGTTTTAAAAGTATATTTATTAATAAATAACAAAATAACTCTGTTTTATGTTGTTATGAATAAAAAAAGTTATTTATAAAACAAACAAAAAATTATAAAAATAATTTTATTGACAGTTTTAAAAACATTAATTCGCCAACCCTGGCCGCCCAATTGTAAAACCAACTCGGGAATTCAGTCAAGCATTCGTAGTGAATTAAAAAAATCGTGTTAATTTTTGGATTAAATCAAACGAAACTTATATTTCTACATTATCAATTTATTGAATTAGAAGACATTAACAAAATATGTAACATAATTGTTGAATGAATTTTTGAAACATGATTTTTGTCTTATTTTTTTTCATTGAAGTAAAAAGGCGTATTAATTCGCAAAAGGTCGAACAGCTCTGCTATCTATGGATACTCTCCTTTTACTGCAAAGCCACTCCATTCCTATCACGAGCAGTGCTGAAAAAAAGCCTAAAAAAAATTGTGAAAACATTTAGAATCTTTGAAATATGATTTATTTTTGGGGAATTATGCCATGTTGCCTTACCGCCTTCTTTAGCCAATGGACAGCATTATACACATTATCCATCTTACGCACCTAGCCTAATAATGTACATTGGAGGTTATCCACCACTTACCCGCCCTGGTATTAGTAACAGATGGTTACTCCTTCAAGGCTCTCGCAAGGTTCTATTTTTTTGTTAAACGAAGCCACATTTATTTATGTTGAACGAATCTAGACCACCAGTGTCCTTGCATTTGTTGTTAGTAAGCAGTATGCAAGTGCTTAACAGAAAAACAAAATGCAAAAAAATAGGTTAGTAAGACAAAGATAAATTAAATAGGGCAAAAAGAAAAACTCATTCATGAGGCTCCATGAGGCGGCATTGCATCTGTAAAAATCAGCAAGCACCTGCATTAAAAGAAAACATAAGTAATACAATAAATCTCAAATCAATTGGCAAGTACCAAGAAAAAAATGTGAATGGCATTCGGTCTGACCATAAACTAGACTTAACTTCCGTGTCCTTTAGCCAACCACTCAGTGAAGCCTCAAAGAATGTTAACTGAATATTTGGGGTAAAATACCTGAAGACTAAAAGAAAATTCAGCGTTGGGTAGTCAGAGGCAGGACAAATGACAGTCAATGTCGCCTGATCAAGCCTCAAGCCTGCACGTGTCATTGGGGGAGGCGCAGATAGATTTTAGAAGGATCTGCAAAATTAATAATGTGACTAAAGATGAAGCAGGGACGAGGTCCAGCACACCCCCACATGGGGAGAGGGAAATAAAAAAAAAATGGAGTTAAAAATTTGTTTATTTACTGATAATGTACACTGTAATGCTGTCCGAAACGTTGGCTTATAGAAGGAGGGTGCGCAACACGGCATAATAACCAAAAATAAATACGATAATATTTTGGCCGTGATAATTTCAAATCATAACCAAAAATCGGATTTAATTATCTGAGACATCATCTAGGCTCAAATAAATTCATTAGAACTTTGTAATCATTTAAAAAGTTAGCAGCCTAAACTATGGGAAATAATAGTTAAAGATAATATTGGCAATTCTGAATTTCTAATTGGAGATCGACAAAAATTAAGTAAAATATTTAGGTCCCAATGGCCAAGTTGGTTGAGGCGTTTTCACAGTAAGACAAAGATCCTGGATCGTTTCCCAGATGTGTAACACGTCTGCCCTGATATTGGATACTGTAGTGTTATCCGAAACGATGGCTAAAAAAGGAGGTAGTGCAAAACGGCAAAATACCCCAAAAATAAATCACTATAAAACTTTTGGCCGTGAAATTCTCAAATCATGTAATGATATAAAGATTCCAGAGTTTAAAAATTTGCCTAAAGTGTTGAAATATATACACAAAAATAAATCACGGTTGATTGTTCTTAGTTTGGGAGGCGGGTATGGGAACCGCCGCCCCGGAAACCATATGTTGGATAACCAACACCTCTGTCATTGCTCATTCCAAGTCGCTTTTGTGACCTAGCAATTATGTCCGGATTCATGGGGTGAGGTTTGTCAAGGTATTGGTGGCGGATGCGTCCACCCACCTGCTGCCGGATTGATAGAGACTGCTTGAGGGAGGTTTTTCACCTCTCCAGCCAGAATCCTTCGACCCATTGCCTTGCACCGCAGTTGGAGGGATGAATTCATACATCCGTCACTCCTGGACACACTGGCTCCAGATTCCTACCCACCCCTCATACCTACTAACTTCCTCTCCTTCCTTTCCTTAAAAAACCCTTCACACAGCATCCTCTAAGATGACATAGACCGTGAGGGAAATTGTTTTTATCAGGGCCTCCTGGGTGTTTTTTTTCCTTAGCTCCTTTCCTTTTTTTTCCCCCACACAGGAAGCCCTGAGGAAAATAATTTCATCACGGCCTATCTTGTAGGATAATAAGTGCATTTTTATTTGTTATAACATTTTACACATGTACATAAGTACGTAATTAAAGGTATTATGCATTTTTTTTTTTTTTTTTTTTTTTTTTTTTTTTTTTTAAATTGTACAACAGATTTTTATCCAATTACTGTACAATTATCTCATTTTGACAGTCTTAACACCTAGAAAGATGATTATTATACAAAAAAATCTTAAGGCTATCTAAAGAAGAGTTATATATATCTAGTGTTTCCGATATTTCGTTCATCAGCACCATTCCTCTTGTCATGCTATGCTGTGCTAGAACATCTGTTCTGCCGTATGGTATTTTGAACAAGTCGTGTCGACGACTACGGCTGAAATTTTCAGGCACGTATAAGCCATAACATTCCAAGAGGAATGGGCTGTCAATACGGTTATGGATTATGTTAAAACTAAGAATTGCAAGATTTGCATGACGTCTAGTTTCCAAGCTAAATCTATTTGTTGCCTCAAGTAATTCCATATGGTGCATGAATCTCGGGTACGTTCCATGCATCCGCATATAGACATACCTAAGGAATTTTTTTTGAATTTGTTCTAGCATATTAATATATTTCGCTTGGTGCGGAGTCCACACACCACTGGCATACTCCAGCTTACTTCTTATGACTCCATCAAACATGGCTATCATTGCATCTGGGTCATCAAATTGCTTACATATTCTGATGATGAAACCCAGGAGTTTGTAGCAAGCTGGAGTGAGCCGTGATATATGATCCGAGAATGTCAGTTTGGGATCAAAGACGATACCGAGATCTTTAAAGCTGTTGACTCGGCATAATGTTTGCCCTTTAATGTTGTATTCAAAAACTATGGGCTTCTCGGAGCGGGTATATGTCATAGTTACACATTTTTTTATATTGAATTCTAATTTGTTCTTTACTGACCATTCTGCAATAGCATCAAGGTCAGATTGCATTTTTAAGCAGTCATAGTAACAAATTATTTCCATCAAAAGTTTGAGGTCATCTGCAAATAGAAGACATTTGCAATATTTTACACAAACCTGGATGTCATCTATAAGTATAAGGAACAGCAAGGGACCAAGGTTTGAACCTTGGGGAATACCTGATAACGCCGGGAATTGTTTAGATTCATGTCCATTTATTATTACATATTGACTTCTGGCTTTTAAATAGGACGCGAAGAATATAAGCGTTTGTTGATCGAAACCAAGTTTGTACATTTTAAGTAGTAAAATATCATGATCAACTCGATCAAAAGCCTTGGCAAAATCCGTATACACTACATCTGTTTGGTGTCTCGAGTCCAGTCCGACGGCCACCAATCGCGAAAATGTTAACAAATTTGAAACCGTGGATTTTCTTGGCATGAAACCGTGTTGATTTTCTCCTAGAAATGGCATAATTTGGTGATGTAATTTCTTGTAAATAATCATTTCAAATATTTTTGGTATGGTTGACAGTACAGCTACTGGTCTGTAATTCCTTATATCAGACTTGTCTCCAGCTTTGAAAATTGGGCTTACACGCGTGAGTTTCCAAGAATGAGGGAAACAACCAGTCGATATGCTAAGATTAAATATATAGCTCAGCGGTTTACAAATGGTTTTTGACAAATGAGCAATTATATTAGGGGGTATTCCGTCTGGGCCTGCAGCCTTGTCGAGCTTTAAAGTTCGAGTACAGGAGTCTACTTCCTCTTCTATTCAATATCGTGTAAAAAGATCACACTTATCCTTGGGAAAACTGGTATATTTGATATTAAATGTTTTAAATACGCATTAACAAGATTTGCATAGTTCGATCGTGAACATTGAATATCTTAGTAACGCCATACACTACCTAGTAAAGTTTTTGTAGTAATAATAACGCTAAAGTATTTTTTCTGAACAGGTTGCGATCCAAATGCGTTGATGTCAAATTCACACAGAAGTATCGATGAAAGGAAAATAAAATTAATCTCTTCCATTATTATCTTATTTATTTCAAACTAGCTGGTTCCATAGCATTGCTATGCCATTTAATAAAGAAATTGTTTCTCTTTGCGTGTCCTTTCCCATTCGTCCCGTTTCCCTTCCGCTTCCTCCTTCCTCTCCCGCGTCCCCTTTCCCTCTCGCGTGCCCACTCCGCCTCCTCCACCTTCCCTCACCCACTCCACTCCCCCCTTCCCCCGTCCCGCGAACTTCCCTCTCGAGTGCCCCTCCCCCCTCCCGCATTCCATAATTCGTCCCGGTACATTCAGTTTTTCAGATAAAGATAGATAGATAGATAAAGATAGATAGATAGATAGATAGAAAATAAAACATTTTTACCTTATTTTAGACCGCATCGGGTTTGAGAACTGGCGCTAAGGAAGGCCGACCACAGTAGTTAGTAGTTTTGAATGAAATATATTTTGAAAAATACATCAATTTTAAATATATACATATTTACATCATCGGTACTACAGCCCATGAAGGGAGTTTTGAAGTCCTTGAGTAAATGCTTCCACTCCTGCCGGTCTTCTATTGTTTCCCTGCAGTTCATTATAACTAAGGCTGCCGTCTTTGCCTCCACAACATCCCTGTGTTATGACAGGTCAGTAGCTGAGTTGGCATCGCGTTTGGGTCCCACCCGGGCTTCGATTCCTTGGCTAAGTCCACAGGCAACATTTTCCGCTAAATGTGGTGGTAGTAGGAGATTTTTTAATATTTATTTTGACTAAGACAGCTGTTTTGTCTTCACACCATCCCTACAATTCAAAGGCTGCCGTCTCTGCCTCCAGTACTATCCCTCTGTTCATTGTGGCTGCGGTCTTTACAACCCCAACAGTGCCGTCTTTGTCTCCCCAAGATTCTTACAACTTCCTTAAGACTAAGGCTGCCATCTTTGCCTCCAGAACATCCCTGTAGTAGACGACCGCCGTGGTCTTGACTCGCAATCCGAAGATCGCGGGATCGAATAAATTTGATAGTGGGAAAATAAATTTTATTGATTGATTTGCGTTATTTCCCAATTAAATCGCTTAAAATAATACACAGTATATTTGCGACACGTTCCAGAGTGGAAGATACTCTCAGAATCGCCCTGGTATAAGACCACCATTTAGAATTGAAATGTTGCTTGAAATGCTTTAGCCGTGTTTGGTGACCAGATCTGAATAGCCAGGTACTTCTACACCTTTCTCTTTCCCACCTCCTTCCCATCCCCACTACCTTCAGCTTCGCAAAAAAACCCGATTGGGAATGCCATAGTCTCACTGATTGCAGACGGGAGCAGCTGACTCTTGTGAAGTATTCACATAAAAAAGTTCATTGTGACTAAGACTGCCGGGTTTGCCTCCGAACCATCCCTACAGTTCAATATGACTCATGCTGCCGTCTTTTCCTTCATCATCCCTACAGTTCGACATGACTCATGCTGCCGTGTTTGCCTCCGAACCATCTCTACAGTTTATTGTGACTTATGCTGCCGACTTTTCCTCCATCATCCCTACAGATCGACATGACTCATGCTACCGTATTTGCCTCCTAACCATCCCTACTGTTCATTGTGACTAAGGCTGTCGCCTTTCCTACATCATACCTACAGTTCAATATGAATCATACTGCCGTATTTGCCTCCAAACCATCCCTACAGTTCATTGTGACTAAGGCTGTCGCTTTTCCTACATCATACCTACAGTTCAATATGAATCATACTGCCGTATTTGCCTCCATACCATCCCCACACTGTGACCATTGCCTCCACACAATGCAATTCGTTGAGATTAATAATGCCAGAAACCATTCGCGTGCAAAGGTTTAGTGTCTTTTGGTCTAAGATTTGACATCTTCCCCTCAGAAATATTCACAACTAAACCATAAAGGTACATCAAATTTTCATAAATAACAAATGTTGTTAACAAACCTTATTTCTTTCATTACTCATTCAACTATTTTTAGGTTTAACTCGTAACTTGCTGTTGCCAACACGTACCTATTTGTGATTCTACTAATTATTTTTCTCAAAGATCTCATCAAATTTACCACAAAACATACATAGATATTATAGCATTTCATTTATGTACGTCCGCTATTATTTTCGTCTGTATTTAAACGACAAAAACAAGTTGGCATTGACAAGTTAAAAATTACCTCGTTTACCGAGAAATTTTATGTAGCAAGTCACAGGACGCTGTTATGTCATTCAAAATCATTTTACTTATTAAATTTAATATTTGAGAGGAAAGAGACGCGGTAAATTACCAAATTATGTCACAAGGTTTTTCCGGAATTTTTAATTTAAGTGTAAATGTTATTAGTATTATTGTTATTCAATAACCAATGAATAATTTGTTTACTTGAGCAGCACGCTATTTTCGCATGCCCATTTCGTCCTTTGCAGGCAACCTTGATAAAAATATTGTTTCTCCGAAATTGACGGGGTTTTACGGAAGATCAAAATTAATGTGTCCTCAGTTATGTCATTTCGTTTGTCTGAACGTTGGTATGTAAGAAAATGTTTAAGTTTTGATAACTACCGATGAATGAGTGATATTTTCACACAAAAAAATAATTTCATGATTGGATCACTCACTTAAGTCACTTATTAAATGATTTTATAGTCAAAACAAAAAAATGCATTTAAGTGACAATTAAAAAGGGTAAATTAGATTTAATTTAAGCTACGTAAATAAGATCACAAATTTTTTGGTTGTCCTTCTCTAAACGAATATCCTTTCTTCTACAAAGCCTTTTCTAAAATTGCCTCTTCTCTTTTATACCTGAACTCGATTTGATCTTCTAAAAACACATAATTAAAGTAATATATAACAAAAATAAAACATTCTCGGCCAACTTATTATACAAAGAAACTAAAATATTTAATATACGTAAATTATTTATATTACAAACTTTGAAATATGTATTTAAAAACAAAAATAATTTCGAAATAAATGAAAACAAAATGAGCAGAAGAATAAATAATATATTTTACACCCCACAAACCAATACTAAATTACTGCAGACACATAGCAGTTTCATTGGTTCTCGTACATTTAACCTTCTACCACTACAAACTCAAATGATAAATAAAATGATTAAATGTGTAAAAGAGGTAAAATTATGGTTGAATAATGTAGATATTGAAACGCTTTTTCTATAAATTTATCCACCCTTCTACAACTCACTTTCTGTAACTTTCTAAACTGTAGTACAATATGTTTTCTGTTTCTTTTTTTGTAATAACTAAAAAAAAAAAAAATTTAAATCAGTATGTTTTTTCCATATTTTTATTTTATTTTTATAATAGCTGAAAAAACCTTTTTCACTTATTCTACCTATGTAAAACTAACTTTTTATACTAACTTTATATTTTATATGTTTTTTTAAGTCTATTTTATACTTTGGGTACTTGGAAATATAGTATTTTTTATTCATTTTTCCAAACTAAACAATCCTATTATTTTTCAGTATTCTTTAAATGATGAAAATTTAAATTGTGTTAGTGTAATTATGGATCTAGGCATTATGTTCGACAGTAAACTCACCTTTGTATGTCATATTAATAATATTATCAACAAAGCCCTAAAGACTCTTGGTTTTGTTTTGAGAGCTGCAAAAGATTTCAATGATTTAGACACATTTATTATGTTATATAAAACCCTTGTCAGATGCCAACTTGAATATAACTCTACGTTATGGTCTCCCTTTTACAACATTCATTCAGACAACATTGAAAAGATTCAACGGAAGTTTCTAAGGTTTATAAACTATAAATTGCATATTCCTATACTAAACATTGATTACAATTATCTCCTGGATAAAACGTCTCTATTGAAACTTTCAGAAAGAAGAATAAGCACAGATTTAATACTATTACATAAAATACTGCATTACAAAATTGACTGTTCTGAATTACTTCAATTTATCAATATCCATGTTCCCCAAAAATCATGTCGACATTTATTACCCTTCTACTTCAATAACACCAGGACACTAGCTTATCAAAATTCACCGTTTCCGAGACTTCACAGTCTCGGAAATAAATATTCTAATCTAGGTGATATATTTCATCTTAAAACTAATCAGTATAAACGTTGTATATTCTATCACTTTTATTCTTCTAGGC
This sequence comes from Limnephilus marmoratus, assembly GCA_917880885.1. Taxonomy (NCBI): domain Eukaryota; kingdom Metazoa; phylum Arthropoda; class Insecta; order Trichoptera; family Limnephilidae; genus Limnephilus; species Limnephilus marmoratus. The sequence goes on along the minus strand of OU862921.1, from coordinate 15,581,874 downwards.
ACAAATAGATTTACGTAATTTCTTCAATTTTTGTTTACATTGAATATGAGACTTCTTATCATTTTTACATAATATGTATTTTTATTTTATTATTTGTTTTGTTGTTACACTGTTTTGTATATTTTCTTTTCTCATTGTATTATATTTTCTTCATTGTTTGTTACTCAACTTATAAAATATAATGTAAAAGCCCATCAGGGCGTGTAATAAATAAATAAAATAAATAAATAAGTATTTTGTTTTAATATTACCCACACTCAGGCAGTGCCTTAGTGGGTTTTCATTTCTTGTTCATACTATTTGTTATTATATATTATGTTATTATTATATATATGTATACTATTTGCTATTATACATTACATGTACAAAAAAATGAGAATAAATAAATAAGTAATAAAAATAATAAAAAAAATAATAATAATTTTGAAGTTTGCCCACTTAAATAAAATTAATATTATATAAATGTGCCTCTCCTCTCTCTATACTTTGAAATGATGGTCTAGAATACTCTCTTGTTGGGTGAAAACCAGAAGCATAAAAAAAATTATAAACAGAAAAGTAATTATAATTTTTTAACCCTTACTGCTACAGTAATCGTGATTTATTTTTAGGGTCTTACTTAAAAATGGTCTTACTTATAAACGTTACACAATTAATGTATCGACAATTTGATGTTGTTTAAAATTTTAAACGCGTTTATTAGTAAGGGAGTAAGCCTGGCCTATGTATATATTTTCTTTATACGAATCTACCATTTTTTGTTTTTGAGCAGCTTTTAAATATATCAAATCTGATGTGTGCGGCCAGGCTATGATTATTTAATTTGTGGTTGTAACTAATCTGTGGACTAATCTCCTGCTGGCAAGCTACTTGCAGTAGCTTAGCGGGTAATAAATTCCAAATGAAAAATTCACTTCTGAAACTGGTGGAGCAAAGTGCTAAAATAAAAAAAAAATAAAAAAAAATAATAATTATAGAACGTGATGTAAAAAACGTATGTATTTAATTTGTAATGATTATGACAAGCCGTAAAGTAAATGCTTTTTACGAATGCGTGATTTATGCAGAGATTTTTTTGAAAAAAAAAAACAGAGTGTGCAATTCACACGTGGTAGAAGTGAAACCTTCGGAAAACTAAAGTAGGCAATAGTGGGGACACCACGAAACGCTTTTTTGTCAATGTGAAGGATGATTTTTTCCATATTTTTGTCGTCGAATTCTAGTGAACCTTTTCCTGTACATTTAGTCATCTTATTAGTATTTGTGTTTTCTTCGTAGGAGTCGCTAGATGTCGCTTTCTTTTGTCTTTTTTTTGCGTATTCATTTTGGAGTGGTTTGAAGATTGGATATTGGTTTTACAATTTTTTTTTTTATTTTTGACTTCGTAGGATCCGATGCTTGGTCCGCTAAATGTCTGGCTGCCGAGGTTCGTCAGGCGCTTTAATCATTACATATAATCACTAAATCAAAGGAGGCTTCTACGGGACTGTGAATTTATCGTATTATATAGAAACCGAGTACCCGTGAATTAAATAAATATTTCATTGCTATCCCATTCTCTAGTAGGTTAAATCCAATAGGTAGGTACGTGATTGTCTCTTTAATGCCGTCGTTTCCGTTTCATCGAGTTTTGACTTCAAAAATTAATTAAAATTACTCTGATTTTAACTTCAGTCGACATTTGTTGTTGTTGAACGGTTTAACCAGAATAATTGTGATGAAATATATTCAAAACTTGCGTGTGCCGTATTTGTCATTGAAGATTTATAATAATATTGCACGCCCAGATTTTACTCTTCCAACACAACAACGCATTCAGTTTATACCAGATTTTGGCGGATTATTAATGTTCTGCGACTTGTTCTGTGACTTGTTCTGTAAAATGTTCAACATAAAAAAGACTCGCCACTCGTGCAACAAATAAAATAGGTATTAATAATAAAATATTATTATTTTGTTGCCGGGACTTGTCGTAAGTTTTATCGGATACGATAAATCCAGCAGGTACAACGGAGCATGTAGCCGCCCCGGGAACCATTTGTCGGATAACCAAGACGTCTGTCGTAGGCCACCCCAAGTGGTTCGCTACGTTTGGTAACTTAGAAATTACTTCCGGATTTATGGGGTGAGATTTGTTAAGGTATTGGCGGCGGATGCGTCTACCTATATTTTGCGTGGCAGTCGAGAGAGACTGAGACTCCAGCCGGCCTCTCTCGACCAACTGTCTGGCACGGCAGTTGAAGGAACGCATTCATAGGTCCGTCATTCCTGGACACACTGACCCCCAGATTCCTAAACTCCCCTCACATGTTTTTTCCTTCCCGGAACTTCCTCTCTTTCCTTAAAAAGGCTCTCTTCCATACAACATTTCTGAAGTTAACCTAGGCCATGAGGGAAATCGTTTTCTCCAGGGCCTCCTGTGTAGAGCTTATTAAAAAAAAATTGTGTGCTTTAGACCACACGACTGAAATAAAACTACAAGACAAACCTCGCCCAATGAACCCAAGTATCCCTGCTAAGTTACCAAACGTTGAGAACGGGGTGACCTATGACTTAGGGGTGACATATGACATTGGGGTGAAATATGACCATGGGGTGACCTACGTCCTTGGGTTGACCTACGACCTTGGTGTGACCTACGACCTTGGGTTGACCTACAACCTTGGGGTGACCTATGTCCTTGGGGTGACCTATGACCTTGGCGTGACCTACGACCTTGGTATGACCATCCTTATCCTTATCACTCCCCACGTCAAGCGTGCGTAAAGCCCCGACCGTTCGCCTAGCAATCGTCACCGTTTGCATCGATTACCGTTCGCATGACATTTTTCGTAACAATTACCACTTTTCGTAACACATCACCACTTTTCATAATACATTCACCAGCTTACCCCCCAAGTGCGTAAAGAAGTTTTACTTCAATAATTTAAACCCATATTCAATGTACATAACACGTATTCATGATGATTAAATTAATTGTACCTAATATTTTTAAATTGCCTGCGTGGCAACTTTCCCTTATCCCTGTCCTCCCCCTACCCGTCCCAACCCAAATACCTATTTCGCAGCCTATTTTCTCTACAGTTATAATCGTATTTTATTGTATTGTTGTGGATATATATTTAGGTTTATAACTTGTTGAATTTACACCTGTATTATAATTTCTTTTTAATTGCTGCTTTGTCCAGTTTTTTTTCTTTTCTTAAATATTTTAGTTTACTTTTATGTTTCTAAATACATACCTATCTGTGAACATTAATAAGTGGTCTGTTTTTTGTTATCCTCTTATGTGTATTATGTTACTAAGACTGTTTATGTTCCTTAAATAAATAAACAAACAAATAAACAAACTCTTTCTTGGTCAAACGAATCATTTGAATCGCTTACGTTTTGAATAGGTACATATCCAGGCAACTGAACTGGAAACTGAATTTTAAATCCTTCTTTTTGACCTTTCCCTTTTAATACTAGTAGAGATCTACTCTGTAATCTTGAAATTGATTTTGAAATTCAACCAATGCTGAAAGTCCTTACCTATAAATAAGACGAAGAAGCAGCCTTGCATGTCGTCCATATTAACAGTGTGATTGTTCACTTCTGCCACCTTCCCCACATTCCAGCAGCGGTCCCTGTTGGGCAGGTATTCGCTTAGCCACTTCTCGATCAGTCCTGTCTGATGCATTCGCTTAATCCTGAAAGGCAATCTCATTTCTTTTAATTTTATCGTCGAAGAAGATAATGACAACAACTTTCAATGAACAGTGGAGGTTATCCACCACTTACCCGCCCTGGTATAAGTAACAGATGGTTACTGCTTCAAGGCTCTCGCAAGATTCTAATTTTTTTGTTAAACAAAACTATATTTATTTATTTTTAACGAATCTAGACCTCCAGTGTCCCTGCATACGGTGTTAGAAAGCAGTATGCAAGAGTGCTTAACAGGAAAAAACATAATACAACAAATCAGGTTAATAACACAAGCAAAAATAATAGTTAAAGCAAAATAAAACTAGGTCAAAAAGCTCACGAGGCAGCATTGTATCATGTGAAAAACCCTGTAAGCACTTTCAATGAACATATGAGAATTAATTGAAGATAATGTTAGTAGTTAGATGGCCGGCGTGTGGTCTAGCGGTAAGGCTTTTGACTCGCAAACCGAAGGTCGCGGGATCGAATCCCGGCGTGGGCAAATAAATGTTATTTGATTAATTTGTGTTATTTCACGATTAATTAATTTAAAATAATATATGGCATATTTGCGGTACGTTCCAGATTGGACGATACTCTTGGTATTGCCCTGGTTTTAGACCACCATTAAGAATCGAAAGGTTGCTTGAAATGGCTCTAGCCGTGTTTGGTAACCAGATCTGAATAGCCAGGCACTTCTCTACCTTCCTCTTCCCCATCTCCACTACCTTCAGTTTCACAACATACCCCAATTGGGGATACAATAGACTCACTGGCTCCAGGGAACAGCTGAGAATCTTGTAAGGTATTTATATTAAAAAAAAAACGAGTGTGCTTTAGACCACACGACTGAAGTAAAACTTCACTAACTTATATCTCCCTAACTTCCGTTCGCTCGCCCGATCACACTTTTCATAACGCTCTCGTCATGCATTCACCAGCTTACTCCCCAAGTCAAGCGTGGGTAAAGGGCCGACCGTTCGCCCCGCCCGATCACACTTTTCGAAATGCTCACGTCACGCATTCACCAGCTTACTCCCCAAGTCAAGCGTGCGTAAAGAAGTTTTACTTCAAAAATGGAAGCGTGGTTGAGACACCAATTGGTAGAGACGCCAGTTGGATAGGCCCGGTATATCAGCCAGTCCGTATCCTTGCTATGCACGACTTTCCTCGCTCAAATTTAAGCGAGCTAAATCTACCGCTTAAGCTTAGAAAAGCCGCACATAGTTCCTATTTTAGACGCGCCGAGGCACTGGCAGTCATGCGACAAATCTGACATTTTGCGTAAATAATATTTAAACTATAATATTCGACTATAATAAAATAATATTTAAACTATAATATTCGACCGGTCAGTGGTTGAGTGGGCATCGCGTTTGGGTCCCGTGTTCGATTCCTCGGCTGGCTAAGTCCTCCATCACAATACAAGCAAACTTTTTGGCTTTCTGTGGTGGTAGTAGAAGATTTTCAAACATTGTTGGGTTATTCGTAACCCGGGAATGTTTGTCTTTCTTTAAAAAAAAATACTACTTACCGAAAATTAAGTAAATTGCTTAACTTTATAAGCATGGACTATTAAATTATTAATTGATAAATCAATCTTAAATAGTCTGATACTGGATTTTAAAGGTTTCAACGTCACTACAGTTTGTTTTGGCAGGTTAATTCCATGAATAGGGCACGACTCCAAAACTTTATCAAAAATTAACTCATACATTAAACCCGCCTAAAAATAAAATGCTGTCGTTAACGGTAGAGAGTAGCGATGTGTACGTTCAGCTGGAGTGGTCTCTTAAACTCGGGTTCTTCGCGCGAAGCGGCTTCTGCTCCTACTCCCTTTTCAAATCGACTACTCCCAAAGAACCCGGTTCAATACTTGTACCCGGAACTAGGCGGTCCGAGCCACTCGGCAGTCGGCAGTGCGGCTCGGTCCGAACCACTCGAACCACTTGTCAAACTCGTGCGCCTCGGTGCAAATCGGGAGTAGGTCGCGCGTTCGAATTCTTTTGCGGGCTCCGGCTCCGAGGTCCAGCTAGGGTGGAACCAAAGCATCTCGGTCCGAGCCATTCGCAAGTAGGAAGTAGGTCACGCGTTCGAGTTCTTTTGCGGGATCCTGCTAGGGTGGAACCCGAGCGTCTCGGTTCGAGCCATTAGCGAGTCGGGAGCAGGTTGCGCGTTCGAGTTCTTTTGCGGGCTCGGGCTCCGAGATTTGAACCCGTGCGTCTCGGTCCGAGCTATTCGCGAGTCGGGAGTGGCTCCCGGGACCTGCTCCAAGAACTCAAGTACTTTTAAAAGGAAGCACGTCTCGAAGGCCTCCGGAAAATGCAGAACTTACCCAACTCTAGTAGAGAGTATGGATATACCACTAAAGTAGACTTTCATACAAATTTTAATTTTTGAGGCCAAAATTCCCGACCAAACCGAATATTTTCTTTTAAATTAAAAGTTATATTAAATACTTAGTTCGAATATGTACTATGTTATATTGTTCACCAGAGAAAGCAACGGTATCGAATTTCTTAATTTCGTGAATCCAGCGAAAAAATAATCCACCCAACTTCGTCCTTTCCTCGTTTTAAATTACACTTACTCTTCATTTATCATGGCGAGGTATGGACTGTTCTTGCCTACCGCCATGGACATATGCTCATCCACGAACTCTTCGGTACCTGAACAAAGACATTAAACAACATAATATTCATTTTGACCAAATAGTTTGTTCATCGCTGATGTAAAAAATATGCTCACGACATCGTAATGCCGTAAATATGCTCACGACTCGCGACTGTGCGGTGTGCCGGCGATGTTTGTTCAAATTGACATAAACAGTGTATTTTCCAAAGAAATACAGGGTGGGGCAGAGCAACTCGCTTATTTGAATTTGGCGCCCTGAAGCGATGGTAGCTGCAAGGAGGATGGGGATAGACACATTCGAGAGGGCGGGGCGTAAAATTATAGCTCCGCTTGATTTAGTTAGCATCATACCATTCAAGATTCCACTTAACTCCTGGAGTGAGAGGTAATCGGAGGAGCCTCTCTCTTTCTATCCAGAAGGGTTTCAGTACTTCAATGAATTAAATGGTTGGTTACCCGATCCTTGCAATAAGACTTACTCAGGGCAAAGTCACATCTGTCAGTCTCCAAAAATTCTTTCTTCATAATGTACTGCAGGTTGATCTTCCAGTCCACCAGAGCGTGCTGACCTTGGCGCACCAGCTCGACGCTCTCCGTAGTCTCTCCGTCGTGAAGCATGGCCCCGGAGTACAGGTTCTTGAACTTCACCTCGTCTGTTTCCTGATGAAACAAAAATCAATACCAAAATTGCCGTGGAAGCGTAAATTTTTTAAGCATTTTGAAGGCCGATAACTGGTGGTTTATCTGGAGAACCTAGCTCATAAAAGGATATTAATTAATTTCATTGGATTAACTTTTGAAGGTTATATCCACCAATGTAATATTACATTTTTGAAGAAGAAGATAAAACTAATAAATCTAATCATGACAAAGAACAAGAAAAAAAGCGTTGTCCTGGTAAGACAGAAATCCAGCATTCGATTCCCAGTTGCGACCGTTACTTTTTATTTTCTGCGACTTGTAGTATTTTTACATGTTTAGATTGATTAGTATTATCTTCTTAAGCTAGGATTGGATATTACTTGATTATACAAGGAAAACAAAAAAAAATATTGTCTAAGAATACGGTAAGTAGGTACGATACGGGTATCAAAAAAATGTAGGTATTTAGGAAGCAATTTGCATGTCTTTGTTTGTTTGTTGTGGGAATTGATGGAACCACAATTTCGTGAAACACTTCTGAATCCATGTGCCTATAGTGGTATTTTTTTAGATCGGCTAGTGATTAAAACTTATTAAAAATCATGAAATGTAGACCTTCAAGCAGTCTTCCAGAAAGGTGCCTCTTCGCATGCCCCATGTGAGGGTGGCCGAGTGACCCAGCAGCTCGCGCACGCTGGTGATCGGGGACTCCTGTCGCGGGAAGGTCAGGAAGGCCACCAGATTGCCGCAGTAGGTGGTCACCACGACGAGAACCACGAGCCACCATGTTCCAACCACAAGGCGACCACTGTCGGCGCGCGGGAGATACATTCCACCTGAAATAAACAAATACAAAATACATGGAATAAACACCAACAATTCACTAGTACAGTATTCTCTCCAGGAACAGTCACTTTACTGACTTTACAATGGCCGTAAGTGAAAGAGAAAGATGCGTAAAACATACGTGCAACAGAGAAATACGTGGGCGGGGAGGCGTGTCGCTTTTCCTTTTCCCCCTCAAAATTTTAATTTTTGTAATAATGTTATTGTGACACGAAAAACTCAAACGTGCAAAATCGTTGCAAATTTTGCCGTAGTCGGATCAACTTGTATATAACCTAACCTAACCTAACCTAACTTATATTCTGTCAAAAATATTATAAAATTTGATATTGTGGGTTGTGATTTTAACGCGTAGAGCCCATCAGGAAGCCTATGCAGAAGACGTCGCCTTATAAGTTTGGTGTCATTGTTATGAATTTAGACCAGTATTGATGACCATTTTTGATAAGATTTGGCCTGCGAGTCGATTCATTAATCAAAAATTAACGTTTGGGGTTATTTACATACCCAGATTTACATATTATAATACAAAATTTCAAGTTGAAATGATGTCTAAATGAAAATTGTTTACGTAAAAGACAGCTCCAATGAGCGTGTAAAACAACAAATAAAAACGACCTAAAGAAAATATCATTATAGAAAACTGAGTGATGCCTTCAAAGAGGCCTTTGATGGGAAGGCTCAAATACACAATTATGGTAACATTTTGCCACTTTGACTGCTTAATTATTTATTTGATATTTGGGAGCGGATCAGTGTGTGCATCCATTAGTATAATCATCAACAATTAAGGAATGAAAATGCTTGGCTTCATTCTTCGAAATTCCAGAGGTTTTAGGAATATTTCAACAATAAAAAAAATTGTATTGAACATTAGTCGTAGTCAAGTCGAATATAATTCCTCAATCTGGTTCCCCCATTTTAAAATACAATCGATTCAATCGAAAAAATGCAACATTAATTCCCAAGACACATTAATTTGAAACTCGGTATTCCCATTGAAAACATAAACTATAATCACTGGATGAAAGAATTAAATTCATTAAGACTCTCAGATCGAAGATCTGATTTAATATATAGGGTATGTATGTTCAAAATTGTAAACAGAATAGACAGTCCTGATTTACTCATTGAATTTCATATACCCACGAGAGCTACTCGTTCCAAAATCCTGTTTAAATTCATCAATACCAGGACCGAGTATTCGAAACACTCGCTTGTACCTAGGTTGCATGAAGTTAGTAATAGATACGCAGACCTGATGTGGCGGATCTATTTAACTGCACGGAAGATAGGTACAAGAGGGCTATGCTATCAAATATTTTCAATCAATATTAATTTTAATCTAAGTCTACCTTATTTACTATAGAATTTTGTATTTACTTGTATCTCTGATATCATTTCGCAATCTAATGCCACAATTAATTGTTATTCTTTTTTATTGTTTCTAATTTTTTCAAACGATTTTAACTGTGACATGAAATCATTGTTAATACCGTTGATATTAAATAAATAAATAAATAATTGTTTAATGGTCTAACCTTGCTGCAGCAAAGCTCCGTACATGTACCAGAAGCAGTTGTGCAGAGTGGCCAGCCCTCCACGCTTGATGTTGATGTGCTCGTCGTAGAAAGGGCTCAAGTGATGAACTATGAAGAGAGTGGGACCCATCAGCACCACGGAGAAACCCAAGCAGAGCCATGTCTGGAATTGAGATGAAGAAAACATTGATGGCTTACGTAGGATTTGGATTTCTCGACATGGAAATTACATAATTCGGAAAGGTAACAAGCACATCAAAATGACAAGTAGTTTAAGGGAAAAACAACAAATAAATCAAATGAAGCACAAGTGTTGGGAAAAGAAACTCCGAAAGATGTGCGAGGGTGGTCTATGGTCTATAATGAATGGCTCCATGATAGTTGATCCCCCGACAGTTGCTCCCCCGGCATATAAACTTATATAAAATTTACAGTCGGTTTAGGGAAAATATGATATACCTACTTACACAAAATACAACTAAGTGTCCCCGAAGGGGTGCGCGGAGAGGATATACCGCCTAGAAAAAAAAATGATTTCATTCAAACGCATAAAGAATAAAACTACTTGCCTAAAATGCTGTATGTAGGTACCAGTGTATAAGTAAAAAAAATCGACGCTGCAAATAAATTTTTATGATATCCAAACGTTGCCCAGGGGTGCCCAGATTCCTAGCCCACCCCAAATATATTTTTCTTCCCAGAACTTTTCCCTTCGTAGACCTTCTCCTTTCTTTCCTTAAAAAACTCTCCAGCATCCCCAAAGATGACACAGACTCTAAGGGAAATTATTTTCATCTTTATCTTCTTATTTACAATTAATATTTTTTAATTCTACTTAAAGTCCCTTCTAAAGGACGCTCTGTGTTATTCTGAAGCAGGGTAAATGGTCATTGAAGGTACCCACATGTAGATCGGACATGATCGGCTATCTTCGTAACCATTCGGGTATAAGACCCGAACGGGCGACAGTTGTCGCTCTCACATAGTACAACTTAATGACCTCTGTTGAGACACATTGAAACAAAATATAATTACCTATAATAACGACTTTGGGTGAGAGACATTGAAACTACGTACATATTCATATATACCATGGGCGTAGCCAGGGGGGGTTTTGGGGGTTCAAACCCCCCCCGAAAAGTTAAAATAAGGAGATGCTAGCGGCATAACTTATTTTATTATGAATTATTACACTAATAATGTATTTTGGATTCGCCCTCTCTACCATCCGCCGCAGGCCGTCGTCGATTATCCGAACGTATTCGGCAACCTTTGTATATTTTCGTGCCGTATCGGTACGGTATTGTTATGTATCCCCACATCAGTGATGGTATGTCTAGGGAAATTTGACTAGATCTAGAGGAGAAAAATATGTTTTAGGGAAAAGGGAAATCAGCACTAAATCTACGGAAATTTCGAGATGGTACATTTTTTATTACATATGACAATATTACTGGTCACGGGCGTAGCCAGGGGGGGGGGTTGGGGGTTCAACCCCCCCCCGACCCGAGTTTTGATTTGCCAAGGTGGTGGTATATAATGTTATTGCATGCACTTTCAGTAGTTTTATTTTCTTGAACCCCCCCCCGAAACTAAAACCTGGCTACGCCCGTGATATATACTACAATTTCTGAATGGGGTTCTTTAGTTCTTTCACCAGGCCAATACTTTTCTGTCGTTGTTCTTGTAACGAGCATGAAGAATATGGATGTTGAACCGACGAAGGCACTAACAATCGGCAAAGATAAATAAATAAATCTGTTGAATGTCCTCACGTCAGAGGCGAAGGGGGCCATGAAGAGTAGCACCCGGCTGAGCTCGCGGGGCCGCGACACGAGGAAGGCGTACGTCTGGATGCTGACGGGCATGGTGAAGTTGACCCTGCGCTTTCTATCCTGGGTCACCGTGAAGGCACTAGCAGCCAGCAGTACTCCGCGAGATTCCAGGATGCGGAAGGCGTCCTCTATTGAGGCCTTTCTCTGCTCTTCGGCATCACTACTCTGGAAAAATCAAAAATTCTATTGAATTTGTTTGGCTGCGTCATAGAATAAAGATGAAAACTAAAGGTTCTTTCCATACAAATTTAAATGGAAACATATTAAGCCCAATAGCGCTTTCTCACTTACACCCGCCTGACAAAGTAGATCTTCATCCCATTGAATTTCGTAAACACAGTTTTGTATTGGAAATTTAAATCCAGATTGAGCAAATATTTGGATCACGAAGCAGGTCCACAAGGCATTTCTTATGTTCTTCTTATTCTATGGACCACGTCTAGATGATTTTCACGCAAGAATTTAGCCGCTCCCAAATAACAAACAAAATGAAGTGTGTGAAATCAATTTTGACTATAATGTTGTATTCGAGGCTTTCCATTACAGAATTAGCCATTTGACGGCATCACCCAGTTTCCTGTTTGTTTCCTTTAATGATATTATTTGTTTTTAAAAACGATCTGCGTTATTAAAGAAATTTATTCCCTGCGCCAAGCATTTATTTGCCCATTTATAAAAAAGGCAAAACAAATATACTTTCGATCACAAATCACCTCTCATATTCCTTAAACCCTTTGCTGCAAACGTGTGCACCGTGCAACTACTAAGCACGAGTAAAGGAGACTTCTTCTATGTTATTTTTCATGTCTTCACCCTGGCGACTCATATCACAGACATTGAAATATCTTCGTTGCAATTTCTTTCTCTTTCTCATAAACTATATAAAATAAGTTTATCATATTTTTACAAAAGTAAAATTTCATTTTCAATATTTTTACAGTGGAAGAACTTATTGAAAGTAAAAACTCAAATAGTAATATTTAATCATTGAAGACATCGACCAAGTCATTATAAAAATCAGAAAAAATCTTTTCAACATATAAAGATAGCAGCTAAAAATTTGCGTTAAGAAAGTGAAGATAATGTTGGTGTTCTTAGTCGAAAGTATGAAGAAGATAGGGTCGGATTAAGTCAGCTGTTCAATTCCCAGACACGACCTAATCTTTCCTGATTTTTCTGTTTCACATTTTTCGTTTATGAATTGTTAATATTTATTATCTGTAATGATTAATTATTTTTTCTACGTTTTTCTTACCATAGCTCCTTCAAAAAATGACTCGTTCATAAATTCATCCCTCATTTGCGATGGTAATATAACGGAATACCTGCAGGCAATAAAAAAACTTTTGTATTAAAAATAAGAAAAAATTTACGAAATGATATAAAAGGTTTTGTAAACGTTACATATTAAGGAGTGGGGAATAAATAATTTTCCTTACTTTATTAATTAGTGTTACATTGGGATGCCAAAGAAACATTCTACCAGAATAAATGCGATGAGATAATGGAGTTCCAATAAAGAACACCAAGGAGTTTGCATACCTCGGGAGCAAAATAACATGGGACGGTCGGTCTAAGAGCGAGGTCGACAGCCGTATACACCAGGCTAGGCTTGCATTCAATAAAAGGTCGAAAATAATAGAATCGAATAATATAGACCTAAAACTGAGACTCCTCATCAAGACCTGTGTATAGAGTATCTTGATGTACGATGTACGGCTGCGAAACATGGTGCCTATCCAAAAGAGATAAACGGAGACTAGAGGCTTTTGAGATGTGGTCCTATAGAAGACTATTAGGAATTTCCTGGAGAGACCACATTACAAATGAGAAGGTTCTCCAAAGAATCAAAGGAGGAAGGCATCTGCTCAGGACCTTGTCCGAAAGGCGTGCAAGATGGATCGGCCATGTAATACGACAAGAAGGCCTCTTGCATGCCATAATGGAGGGTATGAGCGAGGGAACAAATTCTAGGGGACGACCACGCCGAGAGTACCTGGAGGACCTGCTGGTGGACATGCGCTGCTCATCATATGCAGACTTCAAAAGAGCCGCACAAGACAGGGCAGAGTGGAAGAAAAGAATAAAGGAAATTGCTGCAAACCAATCCCAGGATTGAAACCAGACAAAGAGAGAAAGAGACATTGGTATCATTCTTCAGTTCTCTATTAGAGAACTCCAGTTCAATTTTTTTAATTTTTTTTAATGAATAAATGACCTTCTGACTTAAATAACTGCATTTTTTTTAGAGTTTGTTTTAATAGTTAAAATAATTTTCAATGTTTTAATTTTTCAGGATCCCCCGAAAAACACCGCACCTATAGTGAATCGTGTGACGTCATCACTCCTGAAAAGTTTTTCAACAGGTGTTCATTTTGTGTGACAGTTATACGGAAGAAAGTATGGTACTATTCGATAAGTTAAAACATTATTTAGGTGGAACTATTTATTTATTACATTATATTTATTATGTTATTATATTTTTCAATATTTAGGTACAGAAATTATTTGAAATTATTATTTTTTTAACTTTTAAAATCAATACTATCTCAAACGGAGCATCACCTGCACACTGCAAAAATTGTAGGCAAATAAGATACAGTCGATACAGCGCATACCAACTGATCGACGACGGCCATTTTAAATTCGAAATTCGTAGAGAAGTGAGTCGTTCGCGAACGAGTCGGCTCGAATCTTCATACGGATCCGTAAGATCCGGTTCCGTAAGACTGATCTTCAAAGCTACGGACACACTTGCTCGCGGTTCGCGGATCTTTGCGAACGAGTGAGCGGGGTAGCAATTGCTACTAGGTAGCATACTCTTTGGCTTCTAATGAGCAAGTGTGTCCGTAGCTTAATTCAGTCGTTCAATTGAGCCCATTCACTGAACCGGATCTTTTCATTCTCGTTCAACTGAGCTGCTTTGCCCGTCTCTAGGTAGCATTTTGGTGTAGCATTTTGGTGTAGCATTTTTGATACTGAATTATTTAGGCTTGAATATTGTTTCAATAAACACAACAACTAAATCTCTGTAAACAGTATGAAATAACGAATAACATGAAATGTTGTTAATACTGATGGCTTGTGTCATCCCTACATAATCAAAGTTTCAATACAGTGACTGGTGATGCGTGACGTCAGCACTAACCATTCAGTAATACCAACTTTACAGCGTGTTTTTACAAGAGGTTTAAAAATGCACTTTTTAATAATTTTTTAAGAACTTTACGATTAATATTATGAAATAAAACTTATATATTAGTGTTCATTGGTTTAATTAGCGTTCATTGGTCTGTATGAACGTATTTTTTTAAAGCCATAATATTTTTCAAAAAATCTGGTCCATGCATCCCCTTCCACTCATAAGGCACCTTGAACATCCCAAATTTTATCCTTTGTTTCCGTTCTTGCCATTTCAATCAATATTCTTCCGTACACGCACCGTGCCGACTGAACTTAGCAGGCTAATAGCCTTATAATTCCCACATTCCATACGTGACCCTTTACCTTTGTATAACTTTGTACAACATCAAAATTATCGTCACGGCAAGTAGTATTGGTAGGGTCTACGGAGACGTCACGATGCGGTGTGTGAAAGAGATGCAAGAAAATGATCACTTTTTTCCTTCGGAGGAAACAGATCCATGTACATTATGTATTTCATCTTTTGAAAGAGCTGCAGCATTATTGTGTTAAGGAACGTATGTTTATTACGTATTCGTTAATTATAAAAACGCATATTAGATTAACCTGAAATTTCTAGACAGAAAACTATGCAAATTCCCAGATTTATGGTTTAGAAGTTTAATGTTTATTGAAGGAATTCAAATACTTACGTGAAGTTTAAGTTTTGAGACAATTCATTAACGATATCAAACACGAGACCTCTGTTTAGTTTTGAGTTTGCAGAATCATTGAGAGCCAGTATGGACCAAGGGGGATTCTAAAACAAAAAGCAAAATTATGCATAATTTTAATTGTTCCGTTATAAGCTTCCAAAAAGAAGAAGAAGATTACTGAACACGTTTTGAAAAGGTGATATGTAAATGCGAATGAAAGAAAGAGCGCGCCAATATAAAAAAAACGATTACATTTAATAGACTGTAAATAATAATAAATAATAAATAATAAATAATAAATAATAAATAATAAATAATAAATAATAAATAATAAATAATAAATAATAAATAATAAATAATAAATAATAAATAATAAATAATAAATAATAAATAATAAATAATAAATAATAAATAATAAATAATAAATAATAAATAATAAATAATAAATAATAAATAATAAATAATAAATAATAAATAATAAATAATAAATAATAAATAATAAATAATAAATAATAAATAATAAATAATAAATAATAAATAATAAATAATAAATAATAAATAATAAATAATAAATAATAAATAATAAATAATAAATAATAAATAATAAATAATAAATAATAAATAATAAATAATAAATAATAAATAATAAATAATAAATAATAAATAATAAATAATAAATAATAAATAATAAATAATAAATAATAAATAATAAATAATAAATAATAAATAATAAATAATAAATAATAAATAATAAATAATAAATAATAAATAATAATTAATAAATAATAAATAATAAATAATAAATAATAAATAATAAATAATAAATAATAAATAATAAATAATAAAGAATGAATAATGAATAATGAATAATAAATAATAAATAATAAATAATAAAGAATAAAGAATGAATAATGAATAATGAATAATGAATAATGAATAATGAATAATGAATAATGAATAATGAATAATGAACAATGAACAATGAACAATGAACAATGAACAATGAATAATGAATAATGAATAATGAATAATGAATAATGAATAATGAATAATGAATAATGAATAATGAATAATGAATAATGAATAATGAATAATGAATAATGAATAATGAATAATGAATAATGAATAATAAATAATAAATAATAAATAATAAATAATAAATAATAAATAATAAATAATAAATAATAAATAATAAATAATAAATAATAAATAATAAATAATAAATAATAAATAATAAATAATAAATAATAAATAATAAATAATAAATAATAAATAA
This sequence comes from Limnephilus marmoratus, assembly GCA_917880885.1. Taxonomy (NCBI): domain Eukaryota; kingdom Metazoa; phylum Arthropoda; class Insecta; order Trichoptera; family Limnephilidae; genus Limnephilus; species Limnephilus marmoratus. The sequence goes on along the minus strand of OU862921.1, from coordinate 15,565,574 downwards.
TCAATAATAAATAATAAATAATAAATAATAAATAATAAATAATAAATAATAAATAATAAATAATAAATAATAAATGATAAATGATAAATGATAAATGATAAATGATAAATGATAAATGATAAATGATAAATGATAAATGATAAATGATAAATGATAAATGATAAATGATAAATGATAAATGATAAATGATAAATGATAAATGATAAATGATAAATGATAAATAATAAATAATAAATAATAAATAATAAATAATAAATAATAAATAATAAATAATAAATAATAAATAATAAATAATAAATAATAAATAATAAATAATAAATAATAAATAATAAATAATAAATAATAAATAATAAATAATAAATAATAAATAATAAATAATAAATAATAAATAATAAATAATAAATAATAAATAATAAATAATAAATAATAAATAATAAATAATAAATAATAAATAATAAATAATAAATAATAAATAATAAATAATAAATAATAAATAATCAATAATAAATAATAAATAATAAATAATAAATGATAAATGATAAATGATAAATGATAAATGATAAATGATAAATGATAAATGATAAATGATAAATGATAAATGATAAATGATAAATGATAAATGATAAATGATAAATGATAAATGATAAATGATAAATGATAAATGATAAATGATAAATGATAAATGATAAATGATAAATAATAAATAATAAATAATAAATAATAAATAATAAATAATAAATAATAAATAATAAATAATAAATAATAAATAATAAATAATAAATAATAAATAATAAATAATAAATAATAAATAATAAATAATAAATAATAAATAATAAATAATAAATAATAAATAATAAATAATAAATAATAAATAATAAATAATAAATAATAAATAATAAATAATAAATAATAAATAATAAATAATAAATAATAAATAATAAATAATAAATAATAAATAATAAATAATAAATAATAAATAATAAATAATAAATAATAAATAATAAATAATAAATAATAAATAATAAATAATAAATAATAAATAATAAATAATAAATAATAAATAATAAATAATCAATAATCAATAATCAATAATAAATAATAAATGATAAATGATAAATGATAAATGATAAATGATAAATGATAAATGATAAATGATAAATGATAAATGATAAATGATAAATGATAAATGATAAATGATAAATGATAAATAATAAATAATAAATAATAAATAATAAATAATAAATAATAAATAATAAATAATAAATAATAAATAATAAATAATAAATAATAAATAATAAATAATAAATAATAAATAATAAATAATAAATAATAAATAATAAATAATAAATAATAAATAATAAATAATAAATAATAAATAATAAATAATAAATAATAAATAATAAATAATAAATAATAAATAATAAATAATAAATAATAAATAATAAATAATAAATAATAAATAATAAATAATAAATAATAAATAATAAATAATAAATAATAATAAAAATTTAAAAAAATATATATTAAGTACCATTTGTCATTTTGGCTACTAACTGGCATTATGTCTAGGTCTTTCATTCAAAATTTAGGCATAGGTATTAGTTTTGTCAAAGAATTTATATATGTATAAAAATGCAAAAATCAGTCATTTTAAATACATGTAGGATTACAAAGATTTTTTAAATATTTATATTGAGGGATCAGGAGGATTGATAGGTAAAATTAGGAATTCCACAGAGCCGAATCCTCTGATATGAAAATATCTGGAGTCGGCGAATTATTTTCCCATTTGCTTTCTGGTAGGTTGACATGTTGTTCTTGTATTGTTTTGTATTTATAATACTTATATAGTGCAATTGCATAGCGTGGGTTGACTAGATGATCATTTGGGAAGTGTGTGAAAGGGTTTAGTTTTTCCTGTGAGGAAAACTTAATCCGGACATTTAAATCTGGTGCGTTAAAAATAATAATTTTTTTTTTTTTTACAGTGAATACCGCACAAGAGTCTCAACTGCTCCCGTCTGGAACCAGTGAGACTATGGCATCCCCAATTGGGATGTTGTGAGGCTGAAGGTAGTGGGGAGGGGAAGGAGGTGGGGAAGAGGAAGGTTGGGAAGTACCTGGCTATTCAGATCTGTTCACTAAACACGGCTAAAGCCATTTTCAAGCAACGTTTCAATTCTGAATGGTGGTCTTACACCAGGGCGATACTAATAGTATCTTCCACTCTGGAACATGCCGCAAATATACTATATATTATTTTAAATGAATTAATTGTGAAATAACACAAATTAATCAAATAAAATTTATTTGCGCATGCCGGGTTCGAACCCGCGACCTCCGGAATGTGAGTCAAGAGTCTTAGCCACTGGACTACGGAGGTCGTCGTAATATGTAAATATAAAAAAAAAACAGGAAAATCTGTTGACATCTTTTTTTCGTTATTTGTTTTTGGGGTGTTATGCCGTGTGTTGCGCTACCTCCTTCTTTAGCCAACGTTTCGGACAGCGTTGCAGTGTCCATCATCAGGGCAGATCACTGCAACGCTGTCCGAAACGTTGGCTAAAGAAGGAGGTAGCGCAACACGGCATAACATCCCAAAAACAAATAACGAAAATACTTTTGGCCGTGAAAATCTTAAAACGTATCTTGACATCTGAGTTAAGTAGCATTGATTAAGTAGACTTTTATATAAGGTGGAAGATATTCTCAGTATCGCCCCATGTATATCCTTCATTCAGTGAATGGTGAAAAGTTGAAAAGTTGATTGAAATGGTTTTAGACGTGTTTGGAGACTAGATATGAATAGCCAGGTCCTTTCCCACCTTTCTCTTGCTCATTTCCTTCCCCTCCCCACTTACCTTCAGCCTCACAACATATTGGGGATGCGATAGTCTCACTGGCTCCAGAAGCAGTTGGGACTCTTAAGCGGTATTCGCATAAAAAAAGAAACATGTGAATATTTATATTATATATATTTAATGTTAAATATTAGAACCAAAGGTGTTTTTTATAATTTTCGAAGAACATTTTATGATTTTTTTTTCTATTGGGGGTATTTCATATAGTTACTTTTCCATCTCGGCATTTATTTATTAACGCCCCTTATAGAGGCTTTTACATATAATTAGTAAAAATTAAACCGTATTTATTTTATTCTGAACTGACTCATTAACAATATTTTATATTTGTTTTAAGATAAATCGAAGATGTCCACTGACCTGGTATAAATATTTCCCTCCATTAGTATTCTGGGCAAAGAGGAATTTTTTATTATTTTTTTTATTTTTTTTTTTATTAGCAAATTTTTTTGATACATGGGAATAGGTACAAACATAATAACATAAAATATAAGAGAGTAACAAAAAAGATCCCACAAAGGCGAAGCCTGTGCGTGGGTATTATATTATGTGGATATTAAACAGTGGTGGTTAAAATAGAATTTAAAAATATATATATACATAGTGTCTTTAGAGATCAACATGATCGATTTTACAGGAGATTATTGTGAGATTTCTTAAAATTAAAGAAATGTACATATAATAACGTATGTATACACCCAATAAGTACATACACACGTTCATAAATATGTGTACATATAATACACATATATTTCCTTTTATTCACATGGTAGTTAGTCTCAGAATTTCTGCACTGAAATAAATCCCGTCTTTTATAGTGGAATCCGGAAGCTTATCAAAACAAGCAATTCCGGACTATAAACAACATAATTTAAAATTTCATATAGAAATATCAAGTCAGTGAAAATTCTTCTGTATGATAATTTAAACATATTCATATCAGTTAAACATATGTTGTTCTTCAATATAATTACTGGTAAACCGATTGTAAAATTTAGAAAACGAAAGAATTAAATTATTGAAAAGTAAGTAAGAAAAAACTTAAAACGGCATCTGCTATCTGAATACAGGATATCAATAAATAATAAATATTTCTGTACGAGCTTACTATCTTAAAGTGTCCAAGAGAAGTAAGTTGTACGTGATGTACGTCGGTAGAACGAATGTAATAATTTATAAGGTTCCATCTGCACATTCAGCGGTAAGAAAGAACACATCGCATAACCTTTTTTTGTATCCTAAGAACAACAAACTAATCTTCTTTCGAACATAGTAGTAGTTTTACGTGATGGTAGAAATAATCGTCCAAAGAAATTATTTAATGAAATTATTAGTCTGAAGCAAAGATATTGAAATATAAGTAGATGTGCTATCTGCTGTTTTTACTATGTGGGTCTGCGCTTCCGGGTGTCGCCGATATTGTTTACCAATTAACAAATAAACTAAAAGAACAAATAATTAACGAATAAACCAAACGAACGTTAAACTAAATGAACGAATTCTTTCCTTATTCAAAATATATTGTTAACCAATATTAATGCACATTTTCAAAAAATCGACGAAATGAACAAATTCTTTTTGTATGAAAACTACACTAATTATCGCGTAGTCCGGCGACAGTTGAGCGGACACCATAGCATATCTTTCTGTATTTGAATATCTTTGGTCTGAAGCCTTTGGCATGGCCCTATCGGGGTAATTTTGTGAGATTTCTGGTAATGGGGAGGAAAGAAAATGGGAAAGAAAAAGGTTGGGTAAAAACCAGGCTCTTCAGGTCTGTTCATCAAACACGGCTAAAGCCATTTCAAGCAATGCTTTAATCACACAGGAGGCCCTGAGGAAAATAATTTCCCTCAGGGCCTATGTCATCTTTGTAGATGGTGTGTAGAGGGTCTTTTTGAGGAAAGGAAGGAGTGAATATGTTGTAGGAGGGAGGAAACACAGAGGCCGGCAAATCGTTCCACAGCCGAGCCGTTTAACTCAAGAACGAGTCATAGAAACGACCCGTTCTCATGTGAGTAATGTCAACCGTGTACAAATGTTGCGAGTGTTTCCCGACTATGCACCGGTGCCGAGGGGATCAATGATGCTAGTTCCTCGGAGCATCTTCTATTGTAATACCGGTAGAACAAGGACAGCATTCCCACCTGACGCCTATGCTCTAAAGATTGCTGTTAAGATGGGAGAATCTATCAAAGGGACCGCCTTTTTCTGCACAGTCATGGTTTTTTTTAGGTATTTTGGAGCTCCAGACCAGAGGTGTGTGGAGGTGTGTGGCTGCCAAATTCAATCGTGGGGCGCACTTGCAATTTGTACAGGGTTAGCAGTTGGGTACTATTAAAGTATCTGAGGGCCCTGTACAGTACGCCCAGTTTCTTTCACCAGGGTCGACACAAAAAGTATCTACCACCAATTAATTAAACAAAATTTACTTGCGCACGCCGGGATTTGAACCCACGACCTCCGGAAAGTCTTACCCCTCGACTACGCAGGTCTTCAGATTTTTAATGCAGAATACAGGTCTTCAGAATCATGAAATCAATGCATCCATTATAACCACGTGTAAGACTATATGACATTAACCAGATCGTATAAAATATATTTGCATGCAACGTTATGTATTTTTATTATGTTAAAAATATTTTTTACGCACCAGATTTAAATGTCCGGGTTAAATTTTCCCCAAAAAAAAAAAAAAAAAAAAAAAAAAAAAAAAAAAAAAAAAAAAAAAAAAAAAAAAAAAAAAAAAAAAAAAAAAAAAAAAAAAAGAAGGAAAAACTAAACCCTTTCATACACTTCCCCAAATGATCATCTAGTGAATCCACGTTATGCAATTGCACTATATAAGTATTATAAATACAAAACAATACAAGAACAACATGTCAACCTACTAGAGACCAAATGGGAATATAATTCACCGACTCCAGATATTTTCATATCAGAGGGTTCGGCTCTGTGCATTTCTAATTGAACCTATAAATCCTACTGATCCCTCAATATAAATATTTAAAATTCTCATTACGATGTTATTATAATTGTCTACTTATCTACGTAATGTTTGTTGTTAGGTACCTACGCACTGAATATCATAATAGCCCTTACTATGTTACAATAACCCAGGAAGCGCACAAACGAGTTTGAAGTAATACATAATTCTTATGAAAAATTCATCTTCGCCTTTGGAAATGTATCTATACTTTTATCATGCCTTTATAGCGAAACCTCTGGGAATTAGATTTGTTCAGGAAATCTAAACTCCGAAAACTTATTTTAGTTAACGGGTGTAAGATGTAAAACAATCTTCTCGGTTTACTCGTGTAACGTAGTCCTGAAAAGAACTTTTTAACTCCTGACAGATCTCACTGTCCATCTTCAGAGGCCTTATGTCTTGAGTTTTTTCTCAAACTGATAGCTTTCGCATGTCTGTTCGGTCCAAAAGACACTTAATCTAAGACCGAACATACATGCGAAAGCTATCAGTTTGAGACAAAAATTCAAGACATAAGGCATCTGAAGATGGACAGTGAGATCTGTCCGAAACGTCAGGAGTTAAAAAGTTCTTTTCAGGACTACGTTACGCGGGTAAACCGAGAAAATTGTTTTATATTATATATATTATATTTACGTTGGGGGACCCAAAAGAAATGAGTATTTCTTTATAACTTTTTTATTTTTCAATATTTTTACACCAAAATTTGGTTGCCTATAAAGGGTTCACCATTAGAGTGTATGCACTTGTCCAACCTTTTTTTCCACTGTTCAAAACAATTTTGAAACCCACTGATTGGAATGTCCTTTATGGCCTTCAGCGATTTTTGTTTTACTTCTTCAACAGTATGAAAACATTTCCCATTCAATTCCCTTTTCATCCTAGGGAGCAGAAATAAGTCACAGGGAGACATATCGGGTGAATAGGGTGGGTGAACAATTTGGGTCAATCCATGTTTGCTTAAGCTTCCGCTACCCGAATTTCTACCGATTTCTTAAATATCTCCCTTAAACATTTGAAGTTTTTAAGCTCTTAAAAAGTATATGTTATTTTTGAAAATAATATATAGACGCGTTCCTTACCGAAACGCAAATTATATAAAATTCTCTCGATAGAAAAAAAAAATCGCAAAGAATGCTCCGAAAATTACTAAAAACATGTTTGTTTCAGTTATTTTACAAGTTATAGTTGTGAAAAATTCACAATTTTTCTTTAAATGATACTTAAGATGCCTTTCACGAGATTTTTGCTCTATTTTAAACGAGTCATGTTTTATTAAACATTTTCAAAATTTTCGCAAAGATTTTATCGCTTTAAATATTAGCGCGCTCCTCTAACATTCGTAATTACATATCTCTCCATCTTTTTCTTTTTGAGTGCGGATGCGGTGCTTTAAATACTGCTCCACAGACAACGCGGTGTGAGCTGGTGCGTTGTCTTGGTTGAAGAACCGGTCCCATGAGCGCCAAGGATTCGACCTTTTTCGACGATTTTTCCCCATGCTCTCCCGCAACCTCTTTAGTACCTCCATGTAGAACTGTCAGTTAACTGTTTGACCTGAAGGAACAAACTCTGTGTGCACAACATCTCTGAAAAAAAACCAATGAGCATCGTCTTGATGTTTGATTTCATCTGACTTTTTTCTGAAGAGGAGAGAAACACTCTTCCATTGGCTAGACTGTTGCTTGGTTTCGGGATCGTATATACCATGACTCATCACTCACCACCAATCATCACCTTGGAAAAAAATTGGGTCCTCTTCCAGCTGATTTTTCAATTCGTGGCAGGCTTAAAGGCGAAGACTCTCTTTGATCCTCAGAGAGGATACTTTCGCATTTTTGCCGAAAGAAGAAATCTTGATTCACTTAAAACTAAACTTTGGACGAACGCGTGGACCCACAGCGACGCGGATTCGCACACTGACCGAGAAGGAGTTTCCCTAAACAGCCGATCACACAAAACACGTTCCCCTTCCACTTCTCCCCTCTACCGACCGATTCTCATTACTTTTGGGTCCCGCTGCATACATATATTGTCTGCTTTTGTCGGTTTGACAATAAGTTCGTTTAAATGTGCCTATGTGTTCTATGTGTATATAATATATTTTCGTATTTTCAAATTTCGTATTTTCAAATTTTTAAATTACAAGTTTCAAGTTTCCAATTTCAAATTTTCAAATTTCTTATTTTCTCATCTCAAATTTTCAATTTTAAAATTAAATTTTTTTAAATTTCCAATTTCTAATTACTTGTCAAATTTTGATTTTTCAAATATCCAAATTTTAATATATCAAATTTCAAATTTCAGACTGCAAATTTCAAATTTTCAAATTTCAATTTTTGAAATTTCAAATTTTCAAATCTCAAATAATCAAATTTCAAATTATCACATTTCAATTTATCGATTTCAAATGATCAAACTTCAATTTATCAAATTTCAAATCGTATTTCATATTTTAAATTAATAAAATATAAAATTTCCAAGTATCTCATTTCAAATTATCAAATTTAAAATGATAAAATTTCAAGTTCTGTGAAACAACAGGGCAGACATTTTAGTGCTTCTTTAAATACATAGAGGCGTGAAACAGTCCTTCTGGTAGGCGAATAACATTATACGAATTAACTCTAAAAAATAATATGAATATGCCAAACTAAATATTAATAAAAAAAATTACACGTGAGAGTCTCGAATTCTCGGAGCCAGTAGGGTTATGATATCATTGATATTGCTAATTTGGGTGATGTTGTGAGAACGTACAAAGTAGTGATGTTATACCTAGTGATAGCGATGATTAAGGATTGGAAGTTCACATATCCTTACGTGTATAGCCACAATGGGCAAGTGTCTTCCTCTAAAGCCGTGCTCCACGTGAGGGAACATCTCGTCCGTCATTCGCAACCCATCCACAGGCCTCCAGTACCCTACCTACAAAAAAACACAAAGACAACACAATGTAATTGTGAAACAAAACAGACATCAACACATACTAAGTACCTATAAACAAGGACACCTCCATAATCTGGTACCAATTTTTGTTTAAATCTATTTGAAAGGGACATTAAAGTCCTGATAAGTAAAGTAAATCTCATGTATAAATTTCATACTTGGATATTCCACAAAGGCATTATCTACTGCGGACTGATACTCAGAACTCAGAATATCTCCAAAATAACAACAAACTTCGAGCATATACCTACATATCTATAAAATTGCACAAATATGGCACGTGGAGAACTTTATAGCGTGACCAGGAATTGTGAAGTCACTGTTGGTAAAACAGAGCTCCCTTGGTTACAACTAACAACTAACCTGAAGTAATCCAGATTTCGGAAGGGTGTTATTTTTCTGAAAAACTGTTCCCCAGGCATCAGAGGATCGGATCCTCCAAGAACTGCAATTGTTGCACACACTGTTGGTTGACAGGTACTTCTGTTGAAAGATTCAAAATATTTTTTTAAAATTTATTTAAATAATGGTGATTTTCAGGACACTATGATGCATCGTAATCGAGAAGTTCGAGGAGTGGATGTAGCTAACGCTCATGCAACACATTTCCGATCCGTGTATAGTAATGCTATTACTGCTATTATAGTACTCTGTGTATAATAATGCTATATAGTAATGCTATGATAGTACTCCATTACTAAATAGTAATATTGCTGCCACGTTGAATATAAAGGGAGCGCAGAATAATAAAATTGATCTAATTGATGAATCAGTTTTTAATCTTCCATTAGAAAAATGAAAATTACACATTCAGTAAGGTCCAGTTTTTTTTTCAGAGTCAGACCTCTATCTCGTCGACGATTGCCACTCCGCGCTGCTGCTTGTTGGGTCTGATGGCCTCCCACTCCTCATCAGACACCTGCGCGGCCACCTTCACCTCGTCCTGGATGGCCTTGTCGAGTGACAGCACGAATCCTCTCAGTAGCTCCCGGCATTGGCACACCAGCCCGCTCTAAAGGTAAATAAGTAAACTATTTTTTATTTTTCGTATAATACATTTTTTTCATTTCTAAATGACGATTTCTAAATTCTACGTAAATAATATTAAATAAAACTTATATATTCAGAATCAGCATTTGCTGATTTTAAGCCATAATAATTTTCACTGGAGTTCCTTACTGTGGTTTCTTCATCATTGTTAGTGTAATATTCACCAAACTCCTCACTAGGTATTCCTGTTCTGAGGCGGACTGCAGGTTGTTGTGTTGGTGTTATTTCATGTTGTTTATGATTTGTTTGCAGACTTAGGGCGGGTTGTTTAAAAAAAAATTAACAATTCATCAAATATTTTAAAGTAATTTTCGCGTTCTGTGTAAGTTCTACCCAAGTTCTCTTATTATATATTATGTAGGCCAGTTGCTTCATAAAACAGAAATAATCACAGCACTTGAATAGAACTTTCACAGAACGTGAACATTAATTCCAAACATTTGATGAATTGTTCAAATTTTTTGATTCAACCCATCCTCAATCTCCGTATTTGTTGATTCCCTCGTCTTCGAATTTGTTGATTTCCTCATCTTCGTGTTGGTTGTTTCCCTCATTTTCATGTTTGTAGACCACATCTTCATCTTGGTTGATTTCCTTATCTTCATGTTTATTAACTTTATGTTGATTTGCCAATCTTCGTGTTTGTAGACCTTATAACGAAGTTTGTTTATTTCCTCTCCTTTTTGTGTGTTGAATATTTTTGTTGGTTTCCTCATCTTCATGTTTGTAAACCTCATATTCATCTTTGTATGTTTCCACAACTTCATGTTTGTTTAAGCGTTTAAGATATTTACAGTTATTATGAAAAATGTCTCTCACCTTACAATACGGCTCATCGATGGTGACATTATAAATGATGGCAACATTCTCCCCCTCGCCCATCTGGTTGGAAATGACGGTCAGGTTGTCCCTGCGGCCGTCCGTGTCGGAGATGAAGTACAGCCACTGAGCCTTGGGGTGCACCAGATTCATGGACTTGGCTACCTCCATCACAGACATCATTACCTCCGTGGTCACGATCACGGCGAAGTTCTCGCCTGGAATAAGAGGAACCGAATTGAGGTAGATTCTTGTGTAAGTACTTACTTCTTTTTTTTTCTTCCTTTATTTTTCCCAATGTTTACATTTGATATACAATATTATAAAAATCATAAGAATAATGGGAACCTAATAAGGCGCATCTCGGGCAATATTTACATTTTATTTACATTTACATTTTATTATTTATTTCTATTACTTTCTCATAAGATCGCCTTAAATTTAGAGTCATTGAGCGCTTTTATTATTATCGTGACAATTCATGGTTACGGTACCATAACGAAAAAAATATACGTTCCTTATTGTCAAACATTTCAGCCTTACGTATTGTAACGAGGTTACTTCATAACAAGTTATTCTTTTTATTTCACTGTATCCTTTTGAAGTTTTCATTAGTTGTTAGAAATTTTTTCTCTTTTTCTCTTATTATAAGAAATTAAAAAAAAAAACAATCTTTCTTCACTGTACTATGACTGTTTAAATATAATAATATTACATGTTTGTAAATGGCACTTTGTGCCGTAAATTTTAAATAAATAAATAAATAAATAAATAAAATGCTGCAGTTATTTCTTATGTATTAAATAATGGTGAGTTAAGATAAAATATACGTAATACGCGTCTATTTCCTCCAAAGTACTATTTTTTCCTTTGAAGGAAACAGATATAACTTATATACCTCGGCCAATGTGATGGCAATTGCGTTTCATTTTCTTTACATGTTTAAGGGAGATGTATGATAATAAAACGCCTGTCTCAACACAGGTATACCCTAGTGAGATAGGCATCGAATAATGTAATGTAAACATACCTTATATAGATAAATAAAAAAAAAAATAAAAAAAAATGTATGTTTTTTTTGGGGGGGTGCAGACATATGTTCACCGTTTCTCTCATTTTCGACTGTTATTATTTAGTGTGTAAGAAAAAGCTGCAGCATTATATGTTTAAGAACAACAGCAAAACCATCAGCGTATGATATTTGAAGTTTTTGAATGTTTTAAATGCACTCACAGTTCAATACTATCTTTGTACCTATATTTCATACTTTCAAAATTATCGTCACGGCTAGTAGTTTTGTAGTAGTTTACGGAGACGCCACGATGCGGTGTGTGAAAGAGATGCAAGAAAATGATGACTTTTTTCTTTGGAGGAAACAGACCTAGGTACATTTGTATCTCTTCTTATGAAAGAGCTGCAGCATTTTTGTATTAAGGCGCCGCAACCGCTTAAAAAGAAGAAGATTGAGAGATATGAAATTACGAATGTTAGAGGAGCGCGGAAATGTTTAATAAACCACGACTCGTTTAAAAAAGAGCAAAGTATCATTTAAAGAAATATTTTGATTTTTTTCACAACTATAACTTGTAAAATAACTGAAACAAACGTGTTTAAAATAATTTTCGGAGCATACTTTGCGATTTTTTTCTATCGAGGGAATTTTATATATAATTTGCGTTTCGGCGTGGAACGCGTCTAGATATTATCTTCAAAAATAACATATATTTTTTTTAAGAGCTTAAAAACTTCCAATGTTTAAGGGAGATATGTAAGAAATCGGTAGAAATGCGGGTAGCGGCGCTTTTTTTTTTGGAGGAAACAGAAATACGTATATTGTGTTTCTCATCTTTTGAAAGAACTGCTGCATTATTGTGTTAAGGAACATATATTTATTGCCCTTTTTTATGGCGTCACGGTACCGTTACCGTGAATAGTCACGGTAATTATAAAAGCGTCTGATTACAGAAAATAATGGAGGGCGTAATGTTAAAATTGGTGTTTCTCTATTATCACCGTGCATCAGCTGATTTTATTTTTGTGATAACTTGTTTTCTGCAAAATGATGTTTTTATGAATTTTTCTGCTTTACCATGGTTTTTTTTTATAAAAATAGTATACAATTTTCCCAGAAGAGTAGTTTTCCCAGAATAGCCACTTATATTCAGAGAGTGTGATGGGTTAAAACGGCCACCATCTTGAACCGGAACCGGGACGTAACAAACAAATTTACAGGCTGATGAAATGCAAAATGGTTGGTATAAAATGGGACTTCGTTACGCTCACTCTGTTAATATTTTTTTTACATGTTATAACCTTAAATGCGCAGTTGCCATCGCCGTGCCGTTGCCGTGGGAATTATAAAATCAGCCAATCTCTACCCATTAATACTATAACGACATCAAAATCGATTTTCCCAGTATAGAGAAAACATATTACCAGCCTTACTCATCATGAAACCGTACCACGTCTCTGTAGCGTCGCGGTAGCTACACAGTGGAGTAAGCCTACACTGCTCAGGGTAAAAATCTTTACTCATCATCATAATGTTTCTCGACAGCTGTTATGATTTTTTTACGGTAGCAACACTGCTCCAAAGCTCAAAAACGCGGCCAATTTAGCATTTCGCGGCGTGTTGCCAACTTCACGTTTATTCATACGTCAACATCAGTCAACACAACGTTGACTTTGGTAAATCTATATTTTGACCAAAAATCTCCTTCCGTGGGTGCCGCAAATGGATCGTACCTTTTTTTAAAACCTTTTCCGTGGCCGTGGTGCACGAATGCCGCAAATACGGTCAATATTTGCCAAAGCTCCGTTCAAAACGTCAAGATTCTCATAAAAGTTCGCCATTTCGTCAGTTACAACTCACGGGGTACTGAGTTAACCCTGGTGGTCGGGTGGTTTAAATTCTGACAGCTACTATATCTCCCGTACAGCGACTCGGTAAGAACACGCGCATGCGCGCGATTAACCCACCATGTTGAGTAACAATTTCACCTAACCCGGTCTTGCTCCGAGGTTGTATCTTATTTTGCGATGATGAGTAAGACTGATATTAAGAATAGAAAAAATCTACACGCGATTTGGACTAAAATAACACTATGTTCGTATTATTATTTACCTACCAGTAAACTTCAGTCGTAGCTTAGACAGGGTGCTACCAATCTCTTTCTTCCTTTCCGTGGGGTCATTCTCATGTTTCATTTTGAAGACGGAAACCGCAATCGCGGAAACCGTTTTGTCCTCGACTTCTACGGTCATGGCTGTCACCACGCGGCTCACCATGTCACGATCTAGATCAAATAAAATAAAGAGTTAATTTTGGGGTGACTGGACTGGTCATGGCTGTCACCACGCGGTTCACCATGTCACGATCTAGATAAAAAAAAAATAAAGACTTAATTTTGGGGTGACTGGACACAAGAATAATTTTTAGAAAAAACCTATTGTACTTACCACATTTATTACTATAAAATACAACTATTTGCATTCGAGCGGTGGAAAACAATACATTTGAAATTTCAACACAAAATGTCATAGAATATAGACATAAACTAGAGCACTTTTATTTTTAACGTGACGATTCACCATTACGGTACCGTGAAGGCACAAAAAAGCATAAAACGTACGTTATTTATTCTAATATTGCGGCAGCTCTTTCTTACACGTTAAATAATGAGACAAAAGATGAGACACAATAGACGAGTGTTTCCTCCAAAGTACTACTTTTTTCCTTTGGAGGAAACGGATATCTTATTACGCTCAGCTACAGTGATGGAAATTGCGTTTCATTTTCTTTATACGTGTGAGGGAGACGTATGACAAAAGATTGTATGTTTCCTTTGGGGATTGCTGAAAAGCGTTCATTTGTCTCATTTTCGACTGTGTAACACATATAATTATTTTGATCGTATTTGAGAAGTGTTCCCCGCTCGAATACTTTCTCTGTCTAGCATTGCTGTCTCTTAGATACGAGGGATTCTATTGGCCCAGAAGTGGCATCCCGCTGCTAGGGTTTTTTCACATAAGGATCGACCCATAAAAGGTCGTGTGTGATCGTAAAAGTTTAAGTCTGCCTTCCGAGATCAGCTCGCGCGGCTTCAAGGAACTCGTGAACCTTTTGTATAAAGTGACGAGTAGGTAATTAAGGATAACAAGTGTTCTTAAAGCTACTGTTGTAGTTGGTACGTTTAAGTTACTACTGTTTTTACGATTATTGAACTGGCTACATGTGTAATTGATTGTACCAACCCAATAAAAGTTTAATTGTGTTTATAGAAGAAAAGTGTGGATTTTATTTAAATACCCCGCTATAACTGTTGTTATTTAGTTTGCAAGAAAGAGTTGTTGCAATATATGTTTAAGAACAAAAACAAAACCATCAGCGCATTGACATTTGACATTTTTTTAAATTTTAGCAATTCACTCACATTTCAATATTATTCTTGTAACAATATTCCATACTTTCAATATTATCATACGGCTAGTAGGATTGTAGGGGTCTACGGAGACCATGTAAGAAAATGATTAGGTACCTACTTCTTTCCTTTGGAGGAAACAGACCTACATACATTGTGTATTTCATCTTTTGAAATAGCTGTTTATTGCCTTTTTTATGCTGTCACGGTAGGTACCGTAATTGGTTTTGTGTTTAATTTGTACAACTTCGTTTAATTTTTTTTAAAGTTAATTTAAATCAAATTTAATAATGTTCCGTGCAAGTATTTTAGTTTTTTGATTATTGTGACCTGTTATGGCTTACAAGGTCATTTTCAAACTGTCTTTTTTAGACCGAAATTTAAAAAAAAAATTATTGAAATTACGTGGGTATTCTGCGAAAAAGTATTAAGTCAAAATTTTGCGTATTTGACTTAATGGTGCAGTTTTATCATTCGGTGGTCACTATTTAGTTCTCGCAGACGCACTTTGTCCTACCTATAATACTTTTCGAGTTATTATCTGAACTAAGTTAATTATGTATATAACCTACCGTGATATATTATTATAATTATACCGTGTGAAATAGCATTAAGTCAGACTTAATGCTATTTCGTTGAAAGATTTTTTGTTTATCTGTGGCATTCAAAATCTGACAGTTGTGTTTAAGGTAAGTTTCTCGCTGACTAAATTGAATTATTATTGACAAAAATGAGGTCAAGAGCGGATAAAATATTTCAAAAGTAATAATATTCATTTCTTATTATTGATGTCTGTAATATACGCAGGGGTAGGCGACAATAAGTCATTGATCAGAATTGTGTGATATCAAAATTATACAAAAAAATGATACCAATTTCACATTCCAAGAAAAAAGATTTGACGGTTTAAAGTGATAAAAAATTATACCACTTGAACTTCAAAGTTGGTACGCTTCCACTCCTTCTGTCGACGACAGCGAAATAAATGATGATTATATTAATGTAGCGGATAAAAATTACATTACATAAAACAAGTATTTTGTAAAGAAATATGTATTCTTAAAATAAAAATCTTACACCGCAATAATATTTTTAATTTGGTACTTGCAATAATGTATCACCGAAAAAGCATTAAGTCATGCAATACTCTTCTATTTTTTGAAAAAAGTTATGAATTATTCTGTTATTTTTAAATAATAAGTATAGGCATTAGTAGACAATAAAACAATCTATTATACTCTATTCGTCCCTATAATGACTTCAATATATTTAAAAAAAGTTAACGCTGCTCTAACTTTCAAATTTTTCAAACAAAAAATCTCGAAACTAGAATTTTTGACTTAGTGCTTTTCCGCAGTAAGCCTACCTATAATTGAAAATTTAAATTCAGTTTTTTCTATCGCCCAAAATGCAAATAATTGTCTTTTATAGGAATTAAGATGAATCAAAGGTTTTTTTTTAAAGGCCAGGCATCCCGAAAGTTTACTAAATAAAGTTTAAAAAAAAGAGTGAAGAGGGATGTATTCGAGGGGTCGCAGTATCAGTTGGACAGTGCAGGAAGCTAAACGAATAACGTACTCAATGTGTCGTCATGCAGTACCACCGCAGCCTTCCAGTCGAAGGCCTGGCTGGTCCGCACGTCCAGCGCCAGCTGGGGCAACTCCTCGCCCCGCGGCACCAGCGGCACGGCCAGCGAGCCCCCGCGCGGCAGGCGGGGACAGTCGGCCCCCGTCACTGCCAGCAGAGCCACGCGCTCGGCGCGGGCGGCCGCGTGGAGCCTCCACGTGTCGCGGCACGATGCCACGCTCATGATGGCCGTCACGTCTGGAATTCAGATTTCTTCATTTTCAGTATCATGTCTTATGTTTAAAATTAATGAAATTAAATTTACTTAATTGATATTATATTTTTTTTTGTAATTAATTAAGATAAATCAATTAAATTTAATCATTTTATTAAATTGAGTAAAATTTATCAATTAATTTCATTCAATTGACTTAAATTTCGTCAAACCAATTTAAACATTTTATTCAATTAATTTAAATTAATTAATTAAATTAAGCCCTTTAATTAACAATTATTATATGTAATAAGAAAGTGTTATTATTAAATTTAATTAATTAACATTTTTGACATTAATTAATTACAATCAATGAAGTAAATTGATTTTATTCCATGTTTAGAGGTGATTTTTCACAAAAAACGGAGCTATAAGAATTAACCAAATATTATATATTATTATTTTTTATCTTCAATTAAATTGATTAAAATGGATTAATTAATTTGATTGAAAATAATTATTTTGTTATAAATTGATTGAAATTAATTAATGAAATTGATTGAAATTAATTAATAAAATTGATTGAAATTAATAAATGAAATTGATGGATCAAATTGATTAAAATTTTTAAATTCAAATTTTTGCATTACGGTTGAGGTGTTTCAGACTTCATCACCTTTGATGACCATCAACCCGATTATCAGCGCCATTTTGTTTTATATTTTGTTATTATTTGAATAAATTCGTACCGCTTTTGAGTGTGATGCTCGTCCAAGAGTAATAATGCACATTAACTCCACCATGCCTCAATTCCTCCCTCGTCAGCTCCTTCATGTACTCCTTAATGCTCTCAAGAGTGGAGGAGTATTCATCTCCCAAGTAGTCTCGATCAAGAACTATTGCTGGAATTAAACCGTTTTGATTGAACTATAGTCGAACAGATACCAAGTGCACTCTCAAAATTTCGCACGGGGATTAACGTACAGTAAAATCTCCGAAAAACCCAAACTCGAAAGACACTCTACCATTATATTATTAATATTTATATTTTTCATTTCTTATTATTTATTCGACCATCTGAAATTCCGATTTTCGGAATTACATTAAACTGGATTCTAAAAACAATATTTCGAACGATTCCTAATAATAATAATTATACGCTGCGAAAATTTAGAAAATCCAATGGCGGTTATTCCCGTGAATTAGGCGACTAAATCCGTAGGAAATTTATTGTTGTTTATATTATGCTGCTACAAAAGCAAACAATTTTTTTTTTTTAATTTGGCAATTCACTCTAAAAAGAGTGCTTTGTGAAGCAAACAATTAATGATTCTATATTTAGTAATAAGTATATAATATAATTAATAAGATCAAAAACCAGTCCATTACTTTATTTTCGATTTAATCTTCTTTATTAAGAGGGCATTACCAGAGAAAAAACCAGAAATATGTCATTTTCAAATCAGATTTTAGACGTATTGACTCTTTTCCACAAAAAAATATAAATGGATTTCGAAAGATTGTTCTTTTATCTAGCATTCGCATGTAATAAATTTTGAGAAAAAAAAATAATTTTAGTATAATAAGGTTATTCCATAGGTCGTTGGCAGATTTGTAAAATTTTCAAAAAAGATTTTGTATTATACCACACCCATTTCAAATAATATAATCATGCAGTAAAATAAATCAATACATTATCTAGCAAGTTTTAGAATTTTAATTTTAGTTTCAATAAAATCATTAAAAAATATGTACGTACATGTGTTTCTTGACGAAAATTGGTCCATTTGTGCATATTATTTTTTGCGCACTTACAAACTAATATATTTCAGATTTTTTTAAATATTCTTATTAAATTTAGACATTATTGAAAAACGATAATTTTATTTTATTTTTTTTATCGTGAATACCGCATAAGAATCTCAACTGCTCCCGTCTGGAGCCAGTGAGACTATGGCATCCCCAATTGGGGTATGTTGTGAGGCTGAAGGTAGTGGGGAGGGGAAGGAGGTGGGGAAGAGAAAGGTTGGGAAATACCTGGCTATTCAGATCTGGTCACTAAACACGGCTAAAGCCATTTTCAAGCAACGTTTCAATTCTGAATGGTGGTCTTACACCAGGGCGATACTAATAGTATCTTCCACTCTGGACATGCCGCAAATATACTATATATTATTTTAAATGAATTAATTGTGAAGTAACACAAATTAATCAAATAAAATTTATTTGAGAATTTTTTTTTTTTTTTACATGAGCTCCACACAGGAGGCCCTGAGGAGAACAATTTCCCTCAGGGCCTATGTCATCTTTGGGGATGCTGTGTGGAGGGTTTTTTTAAGGAAAGGAAGGAGAGGAGAGTTCTGGGAAGGAAAAGGGTTTAAGGGGTGGGTAGGAATCTGGGGTTCAGTGTGTCTTAGTCATCCGCCTCCAAGACCTAGACAAACCTCACCCCATGAACCCGGGCACCCCTGCTAAATCACCAAACGTAGCGAACCACTTGGGGTGACCTATGGCCGAGGTGTTGGTTATCCAATAAAGGTTCCCGGGGCGGCGGTACCCATTCCCGCCTCCCAAATTGTAGAATGCCTGCCGGGTTCGAACCCGCGACCTCCGGAATGTGAGTCAAGAGTCTTAGCCACTGGACTACGGAGGTCAATAATACATATATAAATATATAAATACATATTATAATCAAAAAATAATTACAAAAAGTACATTATTTTAATAGTTTTATCATCACGCCTTTCAGCATTTTTGGATGAAGGTATAAATTAAAGCTAATTTGGATTAAAATCAATTCGATATTGAGTTATAATTTAAAAAAGCTGGTACGGAGAATAATTAATCTTTCTCATTGTAACCGCCCTGCACGATCGTAAGAACAACTTTCGACGAAATGTGGATTTTCGTCCGCTGGCTGGTTAAACGCTCTTAACCACTTCTTGGAACAAAAAAATTGTCAATAATCAACACTTAAACTCCATAACATCCTTCCCCAAGAAATAAAAATAAATAAACAAAATGTATGAGTACAAATCAAGAATAAAAATATGGCTGAAAGAGGTCAACGAAAAAACCCTAATGAAGACCCTAAAAACGACATAAAATTTCGTCCGCCTCGGCACAGGAACCCCTAGTGAGGAGGACTAAGAAATACAATATCTTTACCTAACATAACCATTATATTTTAAATAGAATTATTATATAGTAGCTTAAATGAAAAAAAAATATATGGAAGAACCTCATTTTAATTGCGTTTTAAAAAAAAAATCTTATTACGCGTGTCTAATGAAATCAAAAAAAAATTAATTGAAGTACGTGAAAAAATAATTATTTATTTTTTTGATATTACTGCTATAATACAAATATTTTTTTTAAAAATTAACAACCATTTTATTTTATTTTATTTTATTTATTTTAGAGAAAGTTGAAAGCAAATCAGAGATTACAAAATAATACAATAATAATATGATAATTATGCCAATTATGAACTTTCCACTGATAATCAATATATATTATAAAAGAAAGTCCAAAAAAACGTGCGGAACGCAAAAACTCAGAAACGAGTGCCGGTACGATCAAGAGAATTATATGGTATGGTAGATCTCTATCCCCCCTAGGGAATAAGGGTATTCGTTTTTACCTAAAGGGCTTGCCTTTGAAGATATAAGGGCTAAAAGTTCTAAGAAGACTCTAGAAAATTCAAGAAGAGTCTAGAAGATTCAGAAAACTTATAGAAAATTCGATAAAACTCTGGAATGTTCTGGAAGAAGTGGAGGAGTATGTCAGCGAGTCTAGAAGATTCCGGAAAGTTCAAGAAGGTTCGATAAAGGTGTAGAAAGTTCTGAAAGGAGTAGAGGAGTGTGTCGGTGTATCTAGAAGGTTCCGGAAAATTCTAGAAGGTTCCATAAAGCGGTAGGAAGTTCTAGAAGGTTCGATAGGGCTGAACAAAGTTCTGGAGGGAGTGGCGGAGTAAGTCCGTGAGTCTAGAAGGTTCCGGAAACTTCTAGAAGGTTCGATAAAGCTGTAGAATGTTCTGTAAGGTGTGGCGGAGTATCTCGGTGAGTCTAGAAGGTTTCGAAAAGGTTTAGAAGGTTCGATAAAGTTGTAGAAAATTCTGGAAGGAATGGTGGAGTATGTCAGTGAGTCTAGAAGGTTTCGAAAAGGTCTAGAAGGTTCGAAAACGTTGTAAGAAGTTCTAGAAGGTTTGATAGGGCTGTACAAAGTTCTGAAAGGAGTGGCAGAGAATTTCAGCGAGTATAAAATGTTCCGGAAACTTCTAGAAGGTTCGATAAAGCTGTAGAATGTTCTGTAAGGTGTGGCGGAGTAAGTCGGCGAGTCTAGAAGGTTCTGAAAAGTTCTAGAAGGCTTGATTAAGCTCTAGAAAGTTCTGGAAGTAGCGATGGAGTGTGTCGGTGAGTCTAGAAGGTTCTAGATAGATCTGGAAGGTTCCCTGTATGCTCTAGGATATTATGGTAGGCGAAAGTTCTAGAAGCTTTCAGAAATGAGTGGCGGAGAGTGTCAGTGAGTCTCGAAGGCTCTGGAAAGTTCTAGATGTTTGGATTATCTTAATCTTCAATATACATTATTAAAAAAAGTGTACAATGTGCATGCTGATAAAACTCAAAGACGAGTCCCGGTACGATAACAGGAGTTATATTGTGTGGTAGCCCTCCCCATCTATGAAGAAAGTTCCCGTTTTTACCTGAATGGCGTGGTTTTAAAAATTAAAATTTCGAGAACAGTTCAAAACATTGCAGAGTATTCTTGAGCATTCCACCACATTGTGTGGAATGTTCGGAAATAGGATGGAACATATCGGAATATCCTCGGATCATTGTGGAACATTCCAGAACACTCCTGAAGTCTTTTTTGTATGGGGCTACCCATATAGGGTATATAAAAGATCCGTCGTGGATTCGAACGTCAACTCAATCTCACATCAACTCCCTGAGCGAAGCCGGACACCCCAGTCAGAGTATTTTAGAGCATTCTATAACGTTCCAGAACATCCAGGAACATTCTGGAAAATTGTGGAATGTTCGGGAATAGGGAATCGGTAACATCAGTGTGAAACTTTCCAGAACACTCTCGAATGTTGTCCCGAGCGAAGCCGGGTAACCCAGCTAGTATTTAATAATAAAGTGTGACAGTGTAAGGACATTTTCTTAGTTTTATTTTTTAGTTACAAAATATAAAAAAATGGGGGGGGGGGAGAGGGAACATAGGAATAGGATTAAGTAGTAAAGGACGGGAATATATAGGGATTGAACTTTCTAGTTTGAGTCATGTTGCTTGGTGAGTTTTCGTTTTATGTCACGTAAAGTTGAGTTAAAAATGTCAATGTGGTAATAATTTAAGTTAAATGAGTGTGTGGATCTGTAGATAAATGAGTTCTGTTTAGAGTTGGTCTTGCAAAGAGGGAGATTAAAAGTAAGCGACTGTCTACTGTTGCGATTTGGAACATGGAAGGATAGGCGTTGAAGAAGATCAGGACAATCGATTAAGTTATGTGTAATTTTAAATAACATTACCGAATCTGCTATATTTCTTCGACAAGTTAACGTTTGCATTTTGAAGAACTTTGCAGAGTCTTCATTACTAACATGAGATCGAAAAGAGATAAGTACTTCTTGGAATAAAAAATTGTCAATAATCAACACTTACATTATAAAGAAAGGACCTCATTTATTGAGCATTTTAATTTTAATTGCGTTTACAATCACAACATTCTTGACTAAATTTCGCATTTATTGAGATCTTTTGCAGTTTCGGTGCGGCCGAAGTTTCGGAATGAGGTAGCGCAACACGGCATAACACCCCAAAAATAAATAACGAAAATTATTTTGGTTTTTTATTGCTACTATGTATGGCAGGAGTACCTATCACTAAAAGATAAGATCAAAAGTTCACGCATTCGTGGTAGCCTGGGTGTCACAGACATAAATAGTAAGCTGTAGGAACGACAGTTGAGATGGTATGGGCACATAAGACGGAGACCATCAGACCACACAGTGAGGCAGGCAATGTCTATGGAGCTTCATCGACAGCCATCCAGAGGAAGACCGAAGAACTCATGGATGACTCAATGCTCCAAAATTCTTCAGAGAAGCGGCCTGAATGAAGGCGATACTCAGAACAGTAGAAATTACAACCTGAGAACGAGAAGAGCCGACCCCAACAGCCTACCTAGGCAATGAGTTGGGACAGCGCAAGGAAGAAGAAAAATATGTATGTTTTTTGCTTTCAAAAAGGGCTCCCAAAATCAGTAGATAGGTAATTAGATATGTGCCCCTCAGTACCTAGATATCGTTTTGTTGGGGACGACTAGGTGCTCAGGATAATTAGCCGTTGGCGTTTTGTCCATACAAACGTATTCCCCAATTTCCTATCTGGATTTTCACACTACTAAAAATATTTTTTGATATAATATAGATAGGTATGGACCACTAGTGTGCCGGTACGTTTTGTTTTTTTTTTGTTAAAGTTACTTCTTATGGGAGCTAGGACCCTCCAAAAACCGTTAAAATTGCCTGGTTTGAACGCCATCAAAAATGTTCTGTATACAAACTAGATAATGTTAGTTAGTGATTTGAAATTGGGATGAAACGGAACGTCAGAAAATGTATTATTTGACGGTCCTCGCTTCTAATATAAAGCGGTAAATTCACGACTACGCGCTGGCCTCCAATAGCGCCGCTGCATAAAGCGCCCCACTCTCAGCGCCCAGAGAGACATCCAGCGAACGGAGGTTCGAAACCTACCAAATCAAAAAAATAAACATTTTTATTTTTGTAAAATCAGTAACCAATCTTTTAAATAGATTAATTGTTTAAATCTTTGTCCAACATCAAACCACTTTAAAATAAACATGCAAAATAAAAGAAAGCGACATCTAGCGACTTTCTAGTTTCACTTCTACTGTGTGTGAAATGCAAACTCTGATTTAAAAAAAAGCAATACGCAAAGACAGAGTGTATGTTCTTCCAATACAGTTAGTAAAAAAAATCTTAAAAATCGGCCCAGTTTTGGAGGAAAAAAAATGAGAATACAACCCTGGATTTTGACGATTTTATTTAGGTAGGTATTAACAACCTAAGGTGCAGTGGTCCCTTTCGCTCAGTATTCGGGGGAGTAAGAGCGAGAGTGACAGCAATAATTTGGTAAAATACCTAATGTTAATACCTAATCCATAATGTAACTTTATATACGCAATATGGACATGTTGAAATGAAATGATGATATTTCTCATTGTTCTTTTTTGTTATTTTTTGTTGTGATACATAAAATAATTGTATGTTATTTTTAAGTTTAAAACTACTATTATGTGATGATATTATTTTTCTTACTTTTGTACTCTATTACCTATATGTTTATTTATAAAAGGCAGTATAGCCGTTTATGTATTGAAAATAAATAAATAAATAAAAATAATGTTCAAATATCTCGGCGACCGGGTTTCCTTTTAAGGCAAAATATGTCAGCTTTGGGGATGCTGTGAAAACGGTACACATTGAGGACACAGGACTCGGAAATTAATGGATCAAATTTTCCACTTGGCCTCAAACTCGGAGGAGGATGGTGC
The DNA here is from genome assembly GCA_917880885.1 of Limnephilus marmoratus. Taxonomy (NCBI): domain Eukaryota; kingdom Metazoa; phylum Arthropoda; class Insecta; order Trichoptera; family Limnephilidae; genus Limnephilus; species Limnephilus marmoratus. The sequence continues at coordinate 15,541,120 of OU862921.1, read as the reverse complement.
GGTTAGGTGTCAAAACGATACACATTGAGGATGCAGGAAAAAAAAATTACACATTTTTATTTAAAACCCGTCTGCTTGTTTAGGAATAAATACATCCCAAAACACGTAATCGCGTTATACTTTTATAAGGCCAAAAACGTCCCGAGCGATCTTACATTTTAAAAGCTACAATCTCTCTTCCTCTCATGCAAACATATGTATTTTTCTTTTAACCAGAAAGAGAAAGAAATAATGCTTCTTATTGTCTTTGAAATATGAAAGCTATCTTGCATAGATATTTACAATCTCGATCCAAAGTGACGGTTTCAGAATTTATGCGGGAAACTGAGGCTTCCGGATTGTGAGGTGCGAATTTATTGAACCAAGCAGACGGGTTAAGCGGAAAACGATGCTTGTGCATTGATGGAGGACTTATCTAGCATTAGAATGAACTCGCGACGCCTGGATGGGAATCTGACGCATTTGTATACTTGGCTAAGCTGGTTTGTTTTAAAAGATTCCGTTTAAAAAAAAGTTTTTTTATTTTTTTTATTTATTTATTTTATAATTTTTTTATTTGTCCATTTAAGAAAATACTGAAAGATTTCTATCCAAATAAAATGTTGGGATACGACTTTCCGAAATACAAAAATTGAAAGCATTTGTTGGTTTGACTTCCAACATAGAAAAAATTCACCTGCTGTGCTTTTTATGTCTTTGTGAAGATTATAAATCATATCCATTTGGATACCGTGTAAAAAAAAATAGACTGAGGCGCTTTTCCGTGTCCTTGTTAAAGTCATAACAAATTTTCCACCCCATTCGCTCTCTACTCCAGTTTGGGTTGCCATTGTATATCTCTGAGATTCTTGAGGAACTGGGTCTGTGCGGTATTCTAACTTTTATGGTTTATTGGTTTCTGTGGGTAATTAGCTCCGATTCATATAAAAAAAAGTATATGGATATAATTTTATTTGACGTTTCCGAATGCAAATATATTTTCATATCACAAATCAAAATTATAATAGCGGTATTTTGAATGATTAAAATTATTTTTATCTTTTAAAGGCTCCAAATCGCGAGTAGATATCTCAGCACTCTGTTGAATGAACCCCCACAAAAAAAATTAAAGAAATGTTTGGAGAGTTTTTTTTTAAATTATTTCATATAAATTACATTTTATATAGTTATTATCAAATTCTTCAAGTATTTTAGATGTTATTTTTATTACAGCTGTTTCGGCTTACAAGGCAATTTTCAAACTGTGGTTAAACCACTTTGAGACAACTTATTTATAGGTTTCTAAATTTATATTTTTGAGGGGTCTAAATTGATTTATTACCCGTTAAACCAATTTGCTGAGAAACTAATCGAGACAGTAGACACTATTTCTGTGGCGGGCAGCTTAGTTAATTAATTTATTTATTTATACTGGGTTTTAACAGGTTGTTCTCATACACGTGAGAACAACCCAGTTATAAAACTCAGTTAAGAGCGTTTAACCAGCCAGCGGACGAAAATCCACATTTCGTCGAAAGTTGTTCTCACGATCATGCAGGGCGGTTACAATGAGAAAGATTAATTATTCTCCGTACCAGCTTTTTTAAATTATAACTCAATATCGAATTTATTTCAATCCAAATTAGCTTTAATTTATACCTTCATCCAAAAATGCTGAAAGGCGTGATGATAAAACTATTAAAATAACGTACTTTTTGTAGTTATTTTTTGATTATAAGTATTTATCATTTTTCAATAATGTGTAAATTTAATAAGAATGTTAAAAAAATCTTAAATACATTAGTTTGTAAGTGCGCAAATAAATACACAAATGGACCAATTTTCGTCAAGAAACACATGTACGTACATATTTTTTAATGATTTTATTGAAACTAAAATTAAAATTCTAAAACTTGCTAGATAATGTATTAATTTATTTTACTGCATGATTATATTATTTGAAATGGGTGTGGTATAATACAAAAACTTTTTTGAAAATTTAACAAATCTGCCAACGACCTATGGAATAACCTTATTAAACTAAAAATTTTAAAAAATTCTCAAAATTTATTACATACGAATGCTAGATCAAAGAACAATCTTTCGAAATCCATTTATATTTTTTTCTGGAAAAGAGTCAATACGTCTAAAATCTGATTTGAAAATGACGTATTTCTGGTTTTCTCTGGTAATGCCCTCTTAATTATACAAATAAGACAAATAGGTAAAAATTTATATAAAATAAATCCGCCAAATTATACAATGGTTAAATTTTGAAACAGTTTAAATAAAAATTAGATAAAATAAAACAAAAAACAGTTCGAAATAGAAAATTATAAAAATAAAAAGTTTACTCAAATGACAATTAAAGAGAGGCAAGACGAGAGACATAATTAAAGACACAAATGATACATAATAAATTAGCACATATTTTTCAGCAATCGCAGAGCATTTTTTTTAATCCATATAAATTATCGGCAAAAATATCTACTTCAGCTACTTCAGCACATTCTAATTTATTATATAGTCGACACATTTGGGTCAGAGGGCTAAAATAGGCGATGTTATTTTTAAATGTGTTCATGTGAAATATATTATGGTGTCTTAAACAATGGGAATGGCGAACATTTACATATATCAATAAGACACAATGAAGTATCAAGATGGCCGCGAATTATTTTATACAAACATATGAGATCAGTCAATTTGCCTTCTGATTTTAAGCGTATTAATTTTGAAGTATTCATGTCGCTTGTCGTATGATCTAAGATGTTCTTTTAATCCACATTTAAAAGATGACAGTCTTAGCATTTTTTGAACTGATTCTACAATGTTTTCATATTTGCAGTAATTTGGATTCCAAATAATGCTTCCATATTCAACTTTACTTCTAATTAAGGCATTGCAAAAGGTTAGAATTGGTAGAGGATCTTTGAAAGGATTACATATTCTATGAATAAATCCCATAATTTTAAATGTTTTGCATAATGTCATTAATGTGTAGGTAAATCAAATATGAATTTAGAATCAAGAGTGATTCCTAAATCTCTCATGGAAAACACTTCTTTAAGAATAGTATTATTTATAACACAGTACATATAGTTTTTTTTGTGATATTTCACCCTCCATGCTAGGGATGACCCTGTGTTATGGCGGGTGAAGTTTACAGTTTGTGGATATACATTCATTAGTACCTAAAGGTTGGTTTTTCACTAATTGATATTATGCACACAAATTCTTCTACAGTAAGAGAGTTTATGTAGTTATATTGGATTACAAGAATAAGGTGAAGAAGTTAAAGAATATTTGAAAAGATAAGACATTATTAGTATATTAAGGAATTATTGATATATATAGTTCACAGTAATCAGTCTTATACATATAATGCTGCTTAGATAGTAAATAAAGATATATTATGTTTTGCCTGCTCTTAATACTATGCACACAGATCTTTTATAATAAGAAAATGAAATACTTAGCCACCGGAGCGATCACGCGAAATAAATAAATTTGCTTCGATTGCTTGAGATTTCGCAGATGGTCATTTTTTAAATTTTTCGTCAACATTAAAAAAATCATACCTTCGAATTTTTACATGGAGACATAAAAACTTATTATAGTGCTATTATAGCCAATGAAATAACATGTATTTTACCGTTTATCTTATATTTGTAGGATTTATGAAAAAAATATAAAAAAATCGTAAACTTTATAATCGCGCGAATCCCGGATGTTTGTACTAGAAACTGCCGTGAGGGATACTTATTCGGGTCAACATGGAATATTTTCGGTTTCTATATGTTGTCTGTGGTATACTTGATAATTAAAGGTGCATATCTATGGAAAAAGGACTTTTTTATCCGTAAACAGGTGTTCAAAAATTCGGCGGGAAAAAAATATTTTCAAAATTTATTTTTAGCATTGTTCTAAAATAGTCTACGAAGTTCAGGTTTGCCACATCTATAGTCATAATAGATAAAGCATTTCAATAGCTTCGTGTCAAAATAAACGGCTGGCCCAGGAAATGTTTTAAATAATTACAATAAATGTTTTACGAATGGTAGGAAAATGTGGTCCATTTTTGGACCGAAATCAATCGCAGAAAAATAAAAGTGGTTCATTTTTCGACCGAAATCGCTCCAGTGGAGTTAGATTGGGTTACAAGAAGATGGAGAAGTTAGAGAATTATTAGAAAATGAAAAATTTGAGGAGTTGTTAGCTATAGTTCACACTAATTAATCTTGTACATACAATGCCGCTAATTTAGAAAATAGAGATAAATATATTATGTTTTGTCTGAAAGGTGATTAAATTGATAGAGTGTAGTGTTAAAATTGTAATTTATTCCATTTGTAAGGATCCATTTCGTTATTTGTTTTTTGAAAGGAATGGGGTTGACTCAACGTTTTTAGGTTTTCAGGGATAAGGTTAAAGATTTTAGGAGCTAGGAAGAAAAATTGTCTTTGAGCTGACGTGGTGTGTAGTGTAGGTACATTGTAGTGTCTGTTGGTTATTGTTCTGGTGGTGTAGTTGTGTTGTAAGAGAGTTTTGTTTTTGTATTTGAACAGGAAATGTATTAGCATAAATTTTAGATGGAGTTGCCGTATGTCTAAGACGTTATATTCGATGAGGAGTTGTTTAGAGGGGTATCTTGTCGGTCGCTTGTAAATGACACGTATTACCATTTTTTGGACTTTTAGTAGAGGTTCGATGATAGATTGTGCACAGCCACCCCAAGTTATAATGCCGTATGCTAGTAGGGATTGGCAGAGAGCGTGGTAAACAGTTTTAAGAGTTGAGGTAGTAAGGATATTTCTTAGGGTTCGAAAGACATAAGAGAGTTTGCGGATGCGTGGGGTTAGACTGGCCAAGTGCTGATCCCAACGAAAGTGTTGATCAATGATGACCCCCAGATATTTTATGTGGGTGGCGTGTTCCAAGTTTGGGCAATTACAGGAAGTACAAGTTCTTAGACAGGAGTGAATTATTATTTTTTTTTTAAATATTTATTTTTTATTTTTAATAATAAGGTTTACATGGTATTTACAAGATAATTTTACATCTCAAGTTTTTTACTACCCTTCCATTAAAAGCATTTGCTTGTGTATTTATTATCTTCTGATTGTTGGTAGGTTGGGTTGCAGCAAAAGACTGAAGGTTAAGAATTTTGTTTTTCCAGCATTAAGGGTTAGGAGATGTATGAAGTATGAAGTGTAAAATTTTTCAACATTTAAGTGCATACCATCGACAGCATACTAGTTATTGAGCATGTCGATGTCATTTTGAAGCAGTTGATGATCAGAAACAGACTTAATTTTACGAAAAATTTTAAGATCATCGGCGAAAAAAGCATAATCACAGTTTAATTTTGAACCAATATCATTTATGAATATTAGAAAAAGAAAAGGACCCAGATTAGACCCTGTGGTACACCAGAATTTACATTTATAGGGGATGATTTGTATCCATTAATAAATGCTAGTTGCGTTCTGTTACATAAATATGATTTTACCCAGCGAAATAGGTCTCCATGTATTCCTATTTGATCAAGCTTTTTAAGTAAGATGGAGTGGTTAACTTTATTTGATTTCAGTTAATAACAAATAAAAATACTGCAACAAATTAAGGAGAAACTCATATGTATTGGTGCAAGGACTAATTACTTTCTGGAGACCATCAAGAAGAAACAGAGCATCTTTCCTTTAAAATTAATTTAATCTCATCTTAAAATAATGAAAAGTTTGTGTGGGTTTTAAATTCTGGTTTTCTTTTAACAATAACAATACATTACATAAATAATAAAAAAGTTTGCGTGGGTTTAAAATTTTGGTTTTCTTATAACAATAACAATACATTACATTCCATTGATTACATCAATCTATGAATCATAAACTAACTTACCGATTGAAGCATTCGCAGATATCAAAGATGGAAAATCTTCTGCCCCAAAAACGCTTGCAAAAAGCAATATTCCCGGAAAGAACAACCCTTCGATGCACTTCATCCTTTTTCCTTATCCGTAATGAGGTCTCAACATCAAAATTTCTCATTTTCACCTTCATATAAAGGGGAATCAACTATTCATGTATCGCAGGTGTTCCAGTAAAAATGAAGCCACAATTGTATTAAAAACTCCATATATTTATAATGTAACATGATTACCAGGAGATAGGGTGGAACACGTGTGATAAATACTACCCGTTAGCGAGTAACTACTGTTACCCCTAAGTAAGTACCCCTCTAGGTTTGTGGGCAAGTATTGGAATCACGAAGACTGAATTTTTAATGGGCCCTAAAGGTCAATTTGTTAAGTACAATGTGTAGTAGAATATCAAAATACCCTTCCATATAGAATCTAGGCCATCTCATGCGACCCTTACTTTTAATATGTTTCTTAATTATACTTAGTTATACTTTTACTTGTATTGCAGTTAATTCAAATCTCCCAGTGGAACATGGACTTCAAGCTACGTCATGAATTTTAGTCAATCACCGCTCCACCTCTCGATGAGCTAATCTTGGCGCATTTTCTACGAACTCGTGTTAATTTGCATATCGCAAGTTTTGTTTTCATGTAACTAATTTCTTTTATAAGTTCCAAGTTCGTAAATATCTGTTCATTCCCTCGTTCGTATTATAATAAATAATATTTCATTAAAGATAATACTAATAAATCTAAACGAAACATGAAACAGAGCAAGAAAAAATAATATTTATTCATTTCGTGGGTAGGCCCACCTGTTGCATAAAACAATGCATTTTTTATTGTTCTCTGAACTGGCAACAATAGTAACAGACGTCAGACGTCAACGCAGGGGGGTATAACTCCGAACTTTTTCGTGTCGTGACCATGTCGTGACGTATGACTAATGACAATATCATTTTATTGGTCCAAATTTCCATAGAAAGACTGTTGAGAACTGAGTAGTATATCTAGTAGGATATCTATGGTATTATATGTCAAATAGAGATAGCACATTGTTCGAACTGGATATTCCTAACCTCCCAACACCGGCGTAAATATTTATGAAAATGATTCCTTGATATCATTGCGGTGTCGAAGGCTGTGAAGATATTGATTCAATTCGACATAAGTTACCGACCCACTTAAGGAGTGTCCCGAAGCCCAGCAGCAGCAATTCGATCCTCAAAAGCATCCCGGGTAAGCGTTCGCTTGGTAATCGGCGTCTGGTATCTTTTGTTTAGAATAATGTGATAATTGACCTGCAATATTGTGTTTTTCTAGATAAAATAATTGATAATCAATACCAGAATGTAATATCAGTGATACAAGGAGGACTTCCACAAGAGCTTTACCTTTGACGAGGACAAAATCAACGACTTCAAAGAAGAGGCAGATGATGAAATCAGAGATTGGGTACGTTTATAAGTACATTTTAATTATATTTGGATTATTTGTATAGCACCGTTTTTGTGAAAAATCACCTTGTCTGTAATGGACTGCTGGTATGGCAGTGAGGCATTGAACTGGCAGAGGAAGGAAAAAAGTAGATTGAATGTTGTAGAAATGAGATCCCTGAGGCATGTGTGTAGTAAAACCATCCATGATCGTGTGAGAAACGTGGAGATCCGCAAAGAATGCAAGGCTGATGTAAGCATACTGAGTAAGGTTAAGAAAGGGACGCTCAGATGGTTTGGCCATGTAGAGCGAATGAACGAGGAAAATAGTGTACACGTTCCAAATGTGAATAGTAAAAGAAGCCGAGGAAGACATGGCATGACCAAGTGAATCAGATACTTGAGTCGGGCCATGTCAAGAGTCAGAATAATAGAATAGCATGTATGAATGTGAACGAGGCAAGGAGTGTGTGCTAGACTGAGTTGTTTGGTGGTCTGTCCTCTCTGCCTACCCCTGCGGAAACAGCATGATGGTAAAGTTGGTCATTTAACTGGACTACCTTTTTACACGGTGCAATTATAGGTTTTTGTTTTGAATAATGTGGTAATTTGTTTGAAATATTGTCTTTCTAGGTAAGAGGAAGTCTCAACTCTAACACCCAGAAAGAGGAGAATGCAGTTGCAAATGGCGGGGACCAGGCGTCAATTGAGATACGCCCAACAAAATAATGCAACGGAACGCATCGCTACGAGTATTGAAGATTTTCTTTCCGGCTCTCTGAGTGCATATATTTAAAGTATGCTCAAAATAGGATGAAATTGTTGTCCTCATTTATCTTACTTGTCTTGCTCTTTTTTTATTATTTACTAGACATCACAATGAACATATTTTTTTTGGAAATCGGCAATCCTAATAAAATTATCCTAAAAAGACTGCTTTGTAATGAATATCTTTCAATGCCTTAAAATATGTTTGTATATTATTTTGTGAATTTATTTATATGTGGATTAATAAATAAATACTTTTTAACATCTTGGATATTTTATTTTTAAAATAATTTTTAGGCTGATAAATTGGGTAGTGGGTAGGGATTTATATTGTTTATGGTAGTATCCTTTTTTTTTTTTTACTTTTTACTATCCTTGTCGATGGTATGTGACGTCAGAGAAATGAAATTTTCATTTTGACAGTTAAAATAGTGTTGAAATGGTATATTTATGTGTTGAAACCAGTTGGGAACAAAAAGCCGGAAGATATCGATCTAGGTATTAGTTCATTTATGCGTCAACGTGAACGTCAACATTCCGCAATGATTCCGCACGTTGAGCAATGAATATGGATACGTGTGTTATCACACCGTAATATTTCAACAAAAACATCAGCAGCAAAGAAGTAGCGATGTCGATTAAAAGTGTATTCGTAACGGTTGGCACAACTAAATTCGACGAGTTATGTGACATTATTGTAGATGTGAAATCATTAGAGGTGTTGAAAAAACTAGGGTATTCAAAACTGACAATACAGATCGGAAATAGTCAGAACAATCCTGGTGATTTTACTTTGGCTGGCGTAAGCGTCACTTCGTATAGGTTCAAGGATAATATAGCTGAAGATATGAGAAACGCTGATCTGGTCATAAGTCACGCCGGTGCCGGAACATGTTTGGAAGCTTTGGATTTGAACAAACCTCTCCTAGTTGTTATAAACACCAACTTGATGGACAATCACCAAATAGAGATAGCGGAGCAGCTACACATTGATGGGCACTTGTATTACTGCACTTGTGATACACTCACCGATACTCTGCAAAATGTGGATTTCTCCATTTTGAAGCCATATTCGAAAGCTGATTCAACATTATTCTTTGATTATTTAGACAAATTTCTGGGCTTGAAGACGAAAAGATGATTAAGAGGGGTGCTTTATTGCTAAGAGAACATTAACATTTGCCCCCAAAAAATATAATACACGTATCAATGCTGGAAAGGAAAAATGGCTAAAGCTCCATGCAGCTGTGACATTAAAGATGAAACTAGAAAATAAGCATTTTTTTTGTGCTTTTATTCATAAAATTAATAAATAAACTTGATTTGATAAACACAAGCACAAACAAACAACATAGCTTATTGTGTAGGTTCATCTTTAACGTCACAGCTGTATGGCGCTTTAGCCATTTTTCCTTTCCAGCTTCGATACATATTTGTGTAATGACTTTTAGTCAAATTTCCATACTCCGCTTACTTGATATATGCCAAAATTAATGAAATAACATTTTGTTTCAACTTAATTAGTACAAGAAACAACTATTTATATCAGGGGAGATGGAAAAACATGCACAAAATAGGTTCTTGGTTCGGGATATCCCAATACAACAAAGCACAACAGGCTTTTTACGTGCATGAATTTGTCTTAGAAAAAATTCTGTTTTTGGGAATGGAACCAGGGTTGATGGAATGTGCGGATATAAAGGGTTCCTTCACAAGCGTGTGTTTTTTAAAAAAGTTCACAATATGAGCCAGCCCTATTCGATCATAACAAAGAACTTTACCATTGGTTCATTACAATTAGGAAATTTTTTGACGGTTGCAAAGGGATATTTAAATAAGCGGAACTTTTCAGCATCATACTAACAAGATCAAACATGGCATTAAGACATGAGAAATTTTTAACGTTTTGAAAGAAAAAACTTTAATGCATCTTTTACCATTTCCCCGACATAAATAGTTTACTTGTAATAATTAAGTTAAAATGAAGTATTATATCAATAATTTGTAAATATCAAGAAGTAAGCGGAGTACGGAAATTTTACTTTTTTTTATGCCACTTGAATCTTCCTTAAGCGTCGATGACACACGGAGAGTTTACAAGCTACTATCTGGGAAATTCACTATCTGTTAGTAAACTCGCCCAGTGTCATCGTGTTACTTGCTAACTAGCAGTGACTAGCAGATTGTTGACAATCTACGAAAAAAAGTTGAAAGTTTGTCAACTTTACTCGCCTCCACGCTTGCTCGTGATTGGTTTATTTATGTTTCCAACATGGCTTCCGATAAACAGCTGATTTCGACTGTCAAAGATCTGAAGAATTAGTTCACGCAGGCGTCGTTATTCTTGTTACTGGCGCTAGCAGCGGCCTCAGTTTCCTATGCTTCTGAGCGAGTGGACAGTTTTGTGTGTCATCATGACAATCTCACTCGCCGATTTACCCGCTTTTAAACTTAGTAGATAGTAGCTTGTTAACTCGCCGTGTGTCATCGACGCTTTAGGTATAACATAACTTATACAAAAAATTTTATTAAATAAAAGATATTTGTTTTCAATTTGTGTTCATTTTCAAAGAAGAATTACTTGATATCCTTCAACATACCCGCACTAAACAATTCTGCAGTCCTTGGCCACTTCACCATCCTGTGTTAATAATCCTTAAAAGACAAGAAACTGCTTTGCTAATGGGCCTGCGTAGTAAGTAACTTGTTGAACGGTCACATTAGTAATTCAAAGATTTCAGGAAAAAAAACTTAACCACCAATAACGGCCCGTGTTAGGGTGCAATTGTGCAACACACTTACAAATTTTATAAGGACTATTTGCCAATCAATAAAATGATAGAAAAAATTTAATTAAGCTTTCCGCTCTCCATAACTACGTTTGTGTTTGGTAAGCGTGGACTCAAAAACATACCCCAGGCGGTGCATTATTATTAACACCTGAATGCCACATATCTTGACGAGGCTAACTTTATCTTTCGTAGTAGTGTAAAGGAATAGAGGGAGACATAAAAACAGGCTTTTTTTAACATTCACACAGGAGGCCCTGAGGAAAATAATTTCCATCGGGTCTATGTCATCTTGGGGACGCTGTGTGGTGGGTATTTTTGAGGAAAGAAAGCAGCAAACCTGCGTAAGTGGGTCGGAATTACAGAGTCATAAGAACAACCTATTCTTAGGTGACAAATGTCAAGAATGTAAAAATGTTTGGTGTGTTTCCTGACTGTACACTGCTGGAGGATCAACGACGCTAATCCCTCGGAGCATCTTCCATTGAATTATCAGTAGAACACGGACAGCATTCCCACCCAACGCTTTTGCTCTAAAGATTGCAATCAATGGAAGAATATATCAAACATACCACCCGTTTCTGCACAGAGTAAAGGGTTTTTCAGGTATTGTGGGGCTCCGGAGGAGAGGTGGCTGCTAAATTCTGCCGTGGGCACACTTGCGACTTGTACAGGGTTAGCACTTGTGCACTATCTGCAGTATCTAGGGGCCCTGTACCAGTACTCCCAGTTTCTGAGAGGCTAACTTATATCTTTATATTTATACCTTTGATGGAGCCACCATGCCTGAGTCGGTCACTTAGGATGGATTGTTTCAAATAATTTGAACAATTCATCAAATTTCGAAGTTAATTTTCAAGTTGTTATTATTTCAGTTTTATGAAGCAACTGGCCTATCTATTTATATAAAAATTTAGGTTCCGTGTGTTTGCGTTCGCAAATCTCGGAAAGTAATCGATGGATTGACTCAAAATTTTTACAGAATATTGCATTTTAGCAGAAGAGTGTTTATATATATGAAGTTAAGCTCTGGCATTATGAAATTTGTATTAAAAAAATTTAAAAGCTTCCGGATGTATGGGTCCACAAATCTCAGAAAGTAATCGATGGATTGACTCAAAATTTTTATAGAACATTGCATTTTAGCAGAAGAGTGTTTCTGTATATAATCGTAAGCTCTGGCGTTATGAAATTTGTATAAAAAAATACTACAGATGGTGCGAGAGTGGTTTAAAAATGTGTGAATTTCATATATTTTAGCGGCAGGGAAGGAAGGCGGGGGGGAAAGGGTAACGAAGGAGGTGGGGTTCGCGGGAAGGGTGACGAGGGAGGGGGAAGGCGGGGAAGGTAGAAGGGAAATGCAGGAGGGGAATGAGAGAGCGGGAGGGGAACGGGGACGCATGAGAATGGACACGCAGGGAGAAACAATTTATTTCTTTGAAAGGCATAGCAACCAGTGGCGGCTCGTGACTTTTGGGTGTGCTAGGGTGTTATTACTAAAAAAATGGCATTACGGATGTTGTCGTAACCTAAAAAAAATTTTTTTTTTTTTTTTTCAAAAATCGGTTTTTGTATGAAGATTTTTCAGGAAATCCGTGCGGCGCACGGCCAAACTGAAACTTCCTGAAATTTTTCATACAAAAAACAAATTTTCGAAAAAAAAAAAAAAATTTTTTTTTCGGCTACAACAACATCAATAATGCCATTTTTCGTAATATCAGCACTCTAGCACACTTAAAAGTCACGAGCCGCCACTGATAGCAACGCATGCTGGGAACCAGCTAGTAATGATATAATAACAGAACTTGAATAGAACTTACACAGAGCTTGAAAAGTAACTTGAAATTTGATGAATTGTTCAAATTCTTCTAAACAACCTGTCCTTGTAGTTAGTTACACCATGCAAATAAATGGAAGGCCCGTTGGGAAGATTGCTTACGTTGAAGGACACTAAATTTCATTTCGATCCCTTTAAGATTTTTTTGTTTTTGTTTCTCAGCGAGTAAGTTTGGAATGTGATATGCTATCAAATGCCTTGCCGAGATCAATGAAACTAATAAGACACTTTTCTCCATTATCTACCCTTGCATTATTGTTGTTATTTTAGCAATCGCACCCTAGATGCTGAGATTGTCCCTAAACCCATACTGGTTTGGGCTCGTTATCTTCTTTTCTATTACATATATAGTGTTGAGTTGTTTTTTACCAATTTTTTTGAAGATTTTTGCTGTTTGATGCGAGTGCTATGGGACGATAGTTAGAAATATTTTTTTCATCACCAGATTTAAAAACAGGGGTGACAATAGCCTTCTCATAGTTGTTCGGGAATACATCCTTCTTTATTTAGACATGATTCGAGTAATTGAAATATTAAATCGGACAAGGTTATTTTTATCCCAAGAGAAAACCCTCTTAAGGTTCCATCCAGAGTCTGCTTCAAAGTCCTTCGAGCTGTAGGAGTTTGGCTGAACCGTGAAACCGTTGCTTCGGGAATATCTGGTGGGGATGGTTTATGAAGAACTGCCACTGCAGAAGATGATAGCAGAGAAAAAAGTGATAATAAATGCATCGAAATAGGTTTTTACAATTTATTTTACAAAATAACAACATGAATAATAATTATGCCAAGGCCCGAATCACTTGAATATTACTGAAGTTCAAAGATTTGATAGTGCGAACCACAGAATCGTTCATACATTTCATAAATTAATTTAGAGGGGGACATGATAAAACTATGCGAAGGTGAGTGAGCTCTAGACCAGCTTCTTAGCCTCGAAGAAACTCTTAAGGTGCTTCATCTGCCAGGCGCCCATGGTGACAAGGATGCTGGTCTGAAGCAGACTCCACCAGAGCACGCGTTGGTTGGTGCTCTCCGACGTGTGACGGAAACGCTCCTCCCGGTACTGAAATTTCAATCAAATATTAATTAAAGTGAGTAAATGGCAATCCCACAAGTGCACGTGTTCAAAAAACGCAATTTTGGTACCATTTTACATCAATCGCCTTACATTAATTACTTCTGAGATTAGATGTCGTTAGACATTCAAAAAGTGGTGCCTACATTATTTTTTTACCATCTACTTTTTTAGCATTTCACTCTTAAGAATTAACCACCTAAGGAAAAAGGTGCAAACCTATTCTTCAAGAAAAATTTAAAATTGTCAAAGTGGAAAAAATCCTGCTGAAAAATACGGCGATGCAGCCAAGCATTTTATTTAACCCCTCGGACCCATAAGCTTGTTTTCAAGATAATTTATTGTTGCCAACCATGACATAGGAGGCACACCTGACTTATTAAACACATTTATTTACTTCTTCAAGTTTTACAAATAGCTGACCCGACGAACTTCGTACCGCCTCAGAATCAATAACAGGGACCCAATTTTCATTTCAGTAGATAATTGTTCGCATGCGAGGATCGCGCACGATAAATTATCTACTGTTTCGATAAATGCGTATTTTCGACCGTCGTAGATAATGTAAAACAACCGATATTAATACCAACATAAAAAGGTACCAAATTTTATTTTTTTATATGGTAACCCGTGTCTTTGACTCCATAGATTTGATACATTTTTCTGTTTACGGCTGTCAATCTGTCAATTCACTTTGTTGTTCGTTGAAGAAGTAGTTGTTTCCTCTTGCGTGTTTTTCAAAATATTACCGACTTTTGCTTTACCTTTGGACTTTCTGTTAGTATTTGATCATTGGCTGTGTTGAATTAAGAGTTAAGATGAAACTGTATTAATAAAATAACATTTGTTTAGGTAATGTATTTCAATCGTTTGCATACTGGGAACTAATAAAAATGCATAATGTGTAGGTTCTTATAAAAATAAATACATACTATGACAAATGCAATAAAATAGAATTACATTCTATAACGCTACTCTGGGACAGGCATAACTTAGTAGAATAGCATAATTTACAAATTAAACAAAAATACAATAAAATAGTATACTGATTACTCAACTTTTAAACTTATTATTGTATAGTTTTATATTTTATTGTCAAAAATTGTTATACATTTTAAAAAGGATTTTGTAATAAATAAATAAAATAAATATTTCTTTTAATTATAACCAAATTTCCTGAGTTATTTGATATCAAATATTGCATTGTAACACACACACATGCTTACTAAAATGCATCGTACCACTGTGTTGGAATGGAAGTAAAGTAAGGTGAAACCGTACAAGTGACACTTTTTGACAGTTGAACTACTGCTAAAAGCAATAGTCTAATTATCTACTGCTTTGTAATAGATAATTATCTATTAGAAATTCCAAAATACGCTTTACATCGAAAATTAGTAGATAATTACTAGATGATAGAAAAACCATAGACAAAGTACATAATTAATAATAATAATAAATTTGGACAACTTATATAGCGCTGTTTTTGCGAAAAATCGCCTCAAGAGCGAATTATCGCATGCGAGCAATTATCTACTGAAATGAGAATTGGGTCCCTGTTGTATTAACTTAATATATGTAGCTGAATTAAGTTCAGTTTTTTTATAAGTTAAAAAATTACACAATGAATCAATTATTGATGCGCAACTGTCCGTGTTTTGTTTTTGCCAGTATCAGAGAAGGCGTTGTATACGTATTTTTATTTTTTATGATTTTCTTACTTTTCTACTTACTAACAGGAATTGCGTTTCATTTTTATTTATACGTGTGAGGGAGATTTATTATAATTATTGTATTTTTCCTTTGGAAGGGTGCAGACATACGTTCAGACTTTGTCTCATTTTCGACTATTGACATTTAGCGTGTAAGAAAGAGGGGCAGCACCAAAAGCAAAACAATCAGAGCATTGACATTTGGCGTTTTTGAATTTTTGGAATTCATACACCATTCAATATTATATTAATCACAAGTTTGCTGCAGCTCTTTCAAAATATGAGAATTCATTCCATACAAAATGTATAAGGAAAAGAATGTTCTTCATAATTTTTGTTCATGAGTTTTTCTGATGTTTTAATAGCTATTCTGCTATTTGGGACAGAGACAAATCCAACAAATCAAAGATGATAAAAATAGATTTAGCCGCTCTTGAGTTATAAATGGTGTAACTAACGGGACTTTGTTTTATATATTAAGATATGTGAGGTATTTCATGTTTTTACATTAACCGCCTTACCCATACGTACGTACGTGATACGCCCACTATATTATCGCTCAAACGCAACAAGCCATATCCTGTACGTTCGGGTAAAAAAATAACTACCCTGAAACCCACAAAACGTTTCTATACAACAAGTTTGTTCCAGCATTATCGCGAAGCTAAGGGATGTTTTCGGGTATTTTCGTCTCTCCCATACAAGTCATGCCGCTAGTCAGCGGTACTATCTATGCAAGTGGCGCGGTTTATATAACAGTTTAAAAAACCCAATGTTTTTTTACCTACTTTTTTTAAGATAACCCAAAGGGTAACAGGGTGGCCACAGAAAACGGATTTCAAAGTTCCGTGATAATTCCAGATCAATTTTTACTTTTTTTATTGGTTCTACTACAACTCAACAAAGTGGCATTTCAACACCCCTTCAAAAAAGTCATTAAAAGTTATGAAAAAACATATATAAAAATATCCCACAATCTTTTTCATTTGTACAATGTCAAGCCACGAAATATTTGCTTTCTTCGATAATGAAAAAAATAATTATTCGAAAAAATTCATTAAAACCATTATTCATTTCATTTTCAAAATTTCGCCAAACTAGTGCTTACCTAATACGTATAAAATGTGTGGTAGTAAAGTCATTTCTAGCTCGTCGTTATGTTATGGTAACGTATCGAGAATATCAACATAACATAATCCTGGGCGTCGCGTGTTCGATTCCTCGGCTGGCTAAGTCCTCCATCACAACACAAGCAACATTTTCGGCTTTCTGTGGTGGTAGTAGGAGATTTTCAAACATTGTTGGGTTATTCGTAACCCGGGAATTTTTGTCTTTCTTTAAAAAAAAAAAAAAACAAAATGACAGGAATTATTGACTCGGTATCAGTACGATGCAAATTCACCCGGTATCGGTAGGCGAAGTAAATTTTATTATTTATGCATTAAACCGCTTACTCGTTAATACGGAATATTTTTTATTCAAACTGTTGTATTTAGCTTTATTATCACGAAAAATGAGTATTTAAGTCGGGGGAGACCAAAAAACATGCAAAAAATATGCATTTAACATTTTAATTTTGTTTAAATTAATTCACTTACGCGATTACAAATTCTTCGCCATATTCTATTTATATCAACAACTTATATGTTCATAGACAATCAATCCTTCACATTTTCCAAGGTACCAATAGCTAGAATATTAAAAAAGATTGCCATAGCGGAAAAATTGATTCTCAAATATTTTAGGAAGGTACACCAACTAGTATTGTGGAGTTTTTATGCCTTGACGCGAGTAGGCGTTATAAAGGGGCACTTTCTTTTGTATCACAAACCATGTTACACAAACCTAGCGTAGCCGCTAAACTACTTGAAAACTGGGATGTTTTTTTTGCCTTGACGCGTGTAGGCGTTATAAAGGGGCACTTTCTTTAATATCACAAACCATGTTACACAAACCTAGCGTAGCCGCTAAACTACTTGAAAACTGGGATGTTTTTCTTGCCTTGACGCGAGCAGGCGGTATAAAGGGGGCACTTTCTTTTGTATCATAAACCATATCACACAAACTTATACCAACATAACAAAATGACATTTGAAAATAATGTTTGAAAATGGACGGTCTCGTTTCACAGAATGAAAGCTAATTTTAATTTTATGTAATCGAAATTTAGAATGAAATATTTTCCACTTCCCCTAATGCAAATAGTTCTTTTAATGTAAGGTGAATCAAAAGATTTTTAAAAGAAAAAGTGCGTATTAACCATTGCCAGCGATCTCAAAAATTTACCGTATTTTAGCTCAACCAGTGAGTAGGTAGGTACTGTACGTCATTAATTCCTGGCTAGGAAAATATAACTAGTTGAATCAAGAATATACAAGAATTTATTTTATGATGTTGGTACTTTCGGCAAATGTCACATTTATTTGATTGTCTATCATCTATTTGTTAAAAAAGGAATATTCCGTATTATCTGTGCATCAAACTTCGACAACACGAACGTTGCGTATTATCCGTGAGGTGGACTAACTGCATATTTACCTAAATTTTCATTTTGCATAATTGAAATTTTAAATGCACTATTTTCTATTGCCCCAAATGCAAAAAGTTGTCTTTAAAGTAAAAAGTGAATCTTTTTTTTTTTCTCAAAAATATTTATATTATTAAGTACAAAAATTATTGTGGCAAGTTTGATGGAAACTTTAAGTATGATTGTACCATTTAATATTCTCGAATTCATAGATTATTTCAATAAGACCCTTTAAACCGATGCAAGATGTATAATAAATAATAGATGGTTGTTTGGTTACCCTCTGGTAGTTCTGTTCCTTGGTGATCTGCTCCACCTGATCCAGCAGCTGACGGATCCTCAGCTGCAGTTCCGTTAGCTTCTCCTTCTGCGCTATGTTTGCGTAGTCTATGGCGTGCTCTCCCACTTGGATATCGAGGTGGACCTAAACAAAATAATTAAAATTTTACTAGATAGAACGGTAAATATTTACCAAATAGGGACACGCTGTACACATTTCAAAAATACTTAGTATCAGTAAGATAATATGAGAAGTGTTTCGGTTTCCGGAAATGGAAAATAATGCATTTTAGTAGCTATTTCATTAAAAAAACAGAAAATTTGATATCTTTTCTTCACAATTGCTGTGAAAATTGGGATTATGCCGTTATAATTTTTAATTTTATGGGCTATTTATCAGAGTATTGTGTTGTAAATGTATAAAGAAATTAACATCTTTGAAGATGCAAGAAATTGTTTGAAATGTCAGTTTATTTTTAACGAAGACGAATGAGGAAGTTATGAGCATTTCTACTGATTTATAATATATTGCTCTTGGAAACTTTCAGTTTTTAAGTTCCTTAAAAATATATGTTATTTTTTAAGATAATATCTGTACATTTGTAGAGCCAAAACGGTAATTATATGAAATTCCCTCGATAGACAAAAATTGCAAAGTACACTCCAAAAATTATTAAAAACACATTTTGTTCCGCTATTTAACATATTATATCTATGAAAAAATTCACAGTGTGTATTTAAATGCAACCTAACCATTTGTCGAGAGATTTTTTGCTGTATTTTAAATGAGTAGTTTTATGAAATATTTTCATTATTTTCGTTTAATTTTAGTAGTTTAATATTAGTATGCTCGCTCTTACATTCATATTTACACATCTTCCTTTCTTCTTCTTTTTGAACGCTTACTACCGAGCCTTAAAGTGAACTTGGGTAAATGTATGCAATCGTCTTACGACGTCCACAGAAACGGTTCAGAACAATTCATTATTCGATTGGCAGTGCTGCATTACTGCCCCACCAGTCATTGAATGTACCGTGACATCAAATGCTTATCAACCGGCTGCAAATATCATAATTTTGACAGCTTATATCTTCAGTAGGTAATTTTTTGGGATTAGTGTCCATGTATAAATACCAAAAATTCAAAAAGTTTTGTCCCCAGCGTGCTCTAAATAATTCAACACATTTGGAAGTAGCATGAAATTTCATTGTAGGAGACAACCTCATTGGTTAGTATGGGGATTTCACCATTGAGATGAAAATTCAATATTCCCCGTTTTGAGAATTATCTCAAGAAACCAACCCCCGAGAATCAAACTGTCAATATTCTGGATACAGAGTTAAGTGAAGTGTTCCAATCGTTACCGAGGAGGTTGCTAAATTATAAATTTTGGTTAATCGATTTGATAATGAGAAAACAAAGATACAGTGTTTTCTTTGATTTTATAGGAGTTTGCCCACCAAAGTGACGATAGTAAGAAAGCGCAAGTATTCTGTGATGTGAAGATGTACTTACTCGGAGTTGAGATCCACTGAACCATGCAGTGCTATTTGAGTACATGCAGATCACATGCTCTCCAGGGGTGTGGGAGGTGAAGGAAATCATTCCTTCGGAGCTGTATACTCTGGACAGCATCGTCTTGTCGTCAGGGTCCCTGACTTCTACGTGCATTCCAATACCGGGAGAGGAAGGCATATAGCCGCCTGATCTTGGATCATACAGCTCCACCTTATAGTTAACTGAAAGAAACAAAAAGCGTTAACTCCACTATAAATCCCACAATAATACATTTTAGAATAAGATCAACGAGCAAATATGGTTACCTATGACAGTTGTCTCGTCCGGTATTTCTTCGATGAAGCATTTTCTTTCTGTTTCGCCTATGTGGAAATAAAGGGCGGAAGATGCTCCAATTACAACTAAAAAAGCAAATAAAATTGCCTGTCCCTGCATCTTGAAGCTTTATTTCAGTCTTTCAAAATCTTTCAAATAACCTACGAAAACTCAACACACGTCACCTCAGTTGTTATTGGTTATTTTTTTATTGGTGGCTGACGAATTCAGAATTCACCATGACGTTAATGGTGCTTACTTTTCAAGAGAGATAAATAATATTGTTTATTTTTCTTTCGATTGGCAACATTATACTAACGTCAAATTATAGGAAATAAATAACCTCACTTTTTATAAGCGTTCTTCCCCAAGCCAGCGGAAGTAACATAAAGCAACGTGTATCTAAAAAGTAATAATGTCGGGATATGAAATAAGAATTATCGATGACCAGAAGGTACGTTTCCAAATTTTAAAATAATTAAAAAGTTTTTGTTTTCATAGGTTCATATTTTCCCACGGTAGCAGGTATAAATAAACGGTTTCCTGTGTTGTTGTCATCGAATCCTTTCTCTCAATTTACATTCAAAGAATTTTGTATCTCATTAGTCAATGTTATTACTTGGAAGAACTCATAACGGAGTATCGTTCTTCGTTGTAATGTTGTTTATTTTTACATTTGTTTTTTTTCAGGGTAAGGGTCTCTTTGCGACCAAATTCTTCAAAGCTGGAGATATTATTTTTGAAGAGTTTCCTGTGGTTTCTTGCCAATTCGCCTGGAATGAGACCTTTAAGTATCTAGCCTGTGAATTGTGTATGCGGTGAGTTATTAAATAACCTACTTCTCATTATATTTTTAGTGACAAGTATAAAAGTAGGTACTTATGTAAAATTAGTTTGTACTCTTTCTATCAGTGTCATACTTTCTTAGGTAATTATCGGTTCGGACTGGCCACGCTTATTACGAATAATTTTTAGAAAAAAACTTTAGATTCGCCTTAATTACTATAATAGGAAACTTTTTGGCTTTGGGGCGGCGGAAAATAATGCATTTTAATTTTCAATTGCATAAAACCAAAATTCACTTCGCGACCCGACGCAGCGAAAATCCGCGGCCGTAGCTGTCACTGTTATGGACTGCAGCCACAACTGCAGCCGACTTCGTGGGATACCTACATGAAATACCGCGAATCACAAACCATGTTACACAAACCTAGCGTAGCAGCTAAACCACTTGAAAACTGGGATGTTTTTCTTGCGTTGACGCGAGCAGGCGTTATAAAGGGGCACTTTCTTTTGTATCACAAACCATGTTACACAAACAAGCCCGCTAGACAAATTTCATAAATACGCGCATTATCTCACGAAGTCGGCTACAGTCGTATTAGCTCTTGATAATTTATCAAGAATACCAACATTAACAAAACATTAACAACAAAAGTGACAGTTACGGCCGCGGATTTTCGCTGGGTCGGTTCGCGAAGTGAATTTTGGTTTAATGCAATTGAAAATTAAAATGCATTATTTTCCGCCGCCCCAAAGCCAAAAAGTTTCCTTTTATAGTAATTAAGGCGAATCTAAAGTTTTTTTCTAAAAATTATTCGTAATAAGCATGGCCAGTCCGAACCGATATTTACCCTTTCTTATTTTAACGCCACAACGACTTACTCTATGTGTGAATATTTCGTCAAAACAAGCCTGTCATTTTACAATACCTATATTATTACAAATTTTACTATTACGTGTGCAAAAGATTTAAGTAAAGTTGCTGAATTCCTCTGCACGCTTAATAGGCAAAAATTAAATAAATAAGGCTTGATGTCAACTTAATTACTATAAGAAACAACTATTTATGATGGCGAAGAGCGTGTACCGTGTGGTCATATATCACAAGTTTTTTAGTTTTGGTGCCGGGCCATAAAATTTTCGGGGGGCCTTGCAACCATCGACGTCACTCGTGCGTGTGAGAGCCTGCTTAATCAGTGTGCTTGTGACTGCCCGTCGTTATCATGCTTCGTGTCGTGCTTAGCAGCTAGCAGCATCGTATAGCGCAAAGGTTCCCAACCTTATCTGAAGTATATTTTTCTTCAACGCTCCCATCCCTCCTTCTGGATAAACAAAGTAAGACAGAAAACAAGGAAAAAGCGCTGCAGGCGAGAAAAATTACATGTTTTGAAATATCACATTGGTTGGTAGCTTGGTAGTTATTGGTTCCTATTCGGGCGTTGCTGGTTCGATCCTCTACTAGTTAGTCCTCTATCATTGCAGAAACCCCATCTTCCTCTTATAATCATGGAAGTGGGTGGATTTTCAACATTCTGAGATTATTTGTATGTATAATAATAATAATGATGATTTATTGTCTTCCTTTCTTTCTTAGTAACATGTAGAGATAATGATATCCTCACTGGGATCTCCCGTGCTGGGGATTTCACTTACATATTATAATTTAATTATAAGAAATTAATATGAATTATTTATAAACATATATCATGTAGTATTTTTTAAAAATAATTATAAAGTAAATAAAATAGTATTTTTTTTATAATTCAGTTCAGTAGATTCGGTTTTAGTCTGTATTTGATATCAGTATATTTTCTATTTCTGATCTCCCTATATTTAGTATCCAGCTTTTTATTTGAGATTTAAATGTTATAATGTTGAGGTTTTTGAGTGAGACTGGTATTTATTGTAGACTTTAATGCCGTAATATAAGAAGCTTTTTTGCCCAAATGTTGGATATGTTTTTGACCATGAGATCTAGTGTTTCTAATGTATGTGTTAGTTGTTTTGTACTTATGAATATAAATGAGCATAGTTTTAGAATATAGTTGTTTAATTGAAATGATGTTAAGATTGTTGAAGATATTTCGTCAGTGCTAGTTCTTACAGGAACTTTCAGTATAATTTTCATTATGGCTTTTTGATTTTTAATTAGTGGGTTTAGTATGTTTTTATTTGCACTGCCCCATCCGATAATACCGTATTCTAACAGTGATAAGAGTGGTAGCACACACGAAAAAAGTGCCGCAGGTGAAAATTTTTTTAGGTGGTCATGACAAGTTTTGAAATATCACAACCAACCAGTTGGTAGCATTATATTTGTATTTAAATCAGGTGATAAAAATTGTGTTTTAAATTATAGACCAATTTGCATACTGTCTACCATCCCGAAAATGTTTGAAAGTATTGTCTTAGATAAGATTGCTGATAAGTTTAGGCATATTATTACTCCAGAACAGCATGGTTTTGTAACCGGTCGGTCAACCACAACCAATCTTCTATTATATGAACGCTATATCTGTGAAGCTTTCACGTCTCGTGCACAAGTAGATTCAATATACACTGACTTTTTAAAAGCCTTTGATAAAGTACATATTAATATCCTTCTCGCGAAACTGCAAGCCCTTGGTATACATGGTGTTAAGATTTCAGGTACTGAAATATTAATATTTGTGATTGTCACCCTAATGGTTGTGGCAACATTTTTTGTGTTGGCAATTGCCAGGGCGATTTCGTATTGCCACGGATTTTTTAATTCCTTCTTCTCTTGTTACCATCCGTCTTGGGCGGGTCGTTTTTGGGCAAAACGTCTGCTGCCAGGTTTTCACTTCATGTGGGTTATAAAACCGCGGAGAGAGATAGCATCATTGGGCTCACCGTACATGAGCTACCCTACGGGTCTTATATTGTTTCAATAAAGACCAATTATTCAAGAGCTGGAGTTATTATTGAAGAGTTACTCCAGCCACACTTCCCTTTGGAATCTGGTGTTACCACGCCGGATTGCTCTGTCAGGAGAGCGGAAGTTGAGATCCTGAACATTGGTCCTTCGAGCCGGATGATCATTATTGGATTGACTCATTCAAGCTGGGTGATCATTATTTGGATTGATCCATTTGAGACTGAAGATCATTATTTGGAGTGGCCCAGTCAGGCCTCATCATCATCGGGAGTGGTCCAGTCGGCGGCCTCATCATCATCGGGATTGGTCCAGTCGGCGTCCTCATCACCATCATTGGATTGATCAAGCGAGCCTCATCACGACGCTCGCATGCACAGCAAATCAGGTTGTAGCCTTCCTTTCATTGTCCTTTCAAATTCCATTTAAAAAGCTAAAAATCTGTGTAGATGCCACATTATTTCGTATTGATTATATCGAATTACATTCGGGTGTTCATAATCAGATGTTTTCAATATTACATAGCATAAATTTGTTGGTGATAATAATTTTTATTGTTGTATTCAGTCTGCAGAATAACTTTGCTTTTGCCTACCTACATTTCTAGCCACGCGGTTGCAAGTTTCGTCTTTGTATGCTATAGTATTGTGAGTGGTTTCTCTATGATCCAAAGTATATTATTTATGGTATTATTCATTGTTGTTTACGTCAAACTGTCGCGTTGTGTATTGTGTATTCAGTTTTGAAATCAAGTTAGTGTTATTTCGTTTGTAAAAAATGGAACTCGACAAGTTGATTAAACGGCGCGGGGTTTTGAAAGGTTCATTAACGAGATTCGAAACCTATTTAAGCAACGAAAATGATATTACACCTGGCGTGTTGTCATCGAGGTTGGAAGCCATTAAACCTTCTCTGATAGAATTCTCCAAAATTCAGCTGGAGATTGATTTATTGAACAAATCAGAAGATAATGACGCGAGGGATAATTTTGAAGGTACATATTTTAATGTAATTGCATTAGGACAGGAAATGTTATCAAAATTTAAGAAGATTGAAAATGTCCCAAATATATCAGTAAATTTACCACCAATCTCTATACCAGTGTTTTCAGGTGACAACCATAAATGGTTGACTTTTAAAAATTCGTTCATTGCCTTAATTCATGATAACAGTAAATTAAATAATGTTCAGAAATTTCATTACCTTATTAGTTATGTGTCCGGAGAGGCACTTGATTTGATTAGTTCTCTAGAAATAACCGGGGATAATTATAGTGCAGCTTGGACAATGCTTATTTCGAGATACGAAAATGTCCGACTTATAGCAAATAGACATTTGAATTTCTTATTTAGTTTTACACCGTTAAAACGACAGAATCATCATGAATTACGGAATTTAATTGATCAAGCAAACATTCATTTGAGAGCTTTACACAACCTTAAGCTACCAACCGAACATTGGGATACTTTAATTATTCATATTCTAACCTCAAAGTTAGATAATCACACACGTAGCCTTTGGGAATCATTAGAATGCGACGAAGTTTATCCTACGTTCGTGCAGTTTAGCAATTTTATTTCACAAAGGTCTCAGATCCTGGAAACTATCCAAGGTGATATTGGTGGAATGCAACAGAAATCGGAACCAGTTGCAACAAAAGCAAAGTTTTTTAATTTTAAGGAAAAGAAGTCTACAAACAAGGTTACGTTAGCGTCGAGCAACGTTAATTGTATGCTGTGTAATGACAGTCATTTCATTTATTCTTGCAAAATATTTGTTAACAAAGAACCAGCGGCACGAAGAAAGCTCGTTTCAGAGAACAATTTATGTTATAACTGCCTAAAACCGGGGCACCTTTCAAAGTTGTGCAGGTGGAAGGAAAAATGCAGTGTTTGTGATCGAAAACATCACACTCTGTTACATATCAATACTGATAATGTACAAGCGGGTACTTCAACTGGCAAGGGTCAGTCGGAGGCACCAGTAAATTTAGCATGTCATAGTGACATGAACGGGCGGGAAATTTTACTATCTACCATAATAGTAAAAATAGAAGACGCGTATGGTGGAACACACAAAATA
Organism: Limnephilus marmoratus; assembly: GCA_917880885.1. Taxonomy (NCBI): domain Eukaryota; kingdom Metazoa; phylum Arthropoda; class Insecta; order Trichoptera; family Limnephilidae; genus Limnephilus; species Limnephilus marmoratus. The sequence continues at coordinate 15,515,197 of OU862921.1, read as the reverse complement.
CGCGCACTTTTGGATTCGGGTTCAATGTCTAATTTTATTACAAAGGATACTTGTAAAAGATTAAATCTGCATTGTACAAAGTTGAATATACCTGTTTCAGGTTTGCATAATAATTTAATTCATGTAAAGGAAACAGTTGACATTAAATTTAAATCATTATGTTCTCAATACCGGGATGAAATATCTTGTTTGGTATTAGATGAGATTTCTTGCAATCTTCCACAGACCTTGATTAATCCAAAAATGTTGAACATTCCAGACGGCATCCAGTTAGCTGATCCGCAGTTTTACCAGCCAGCTGCTATTGATATGCTGATCGGAGCAGAGATATTCTGGCAGGTGGTTCGTACGGATCAGATACAGTTAGGAAAGGATAAACCTACATTGCATCGAACGGAGCTAGGCTGGATAATATCAGGAGCTGTACAGAGGCGTCAAAATACGAGGCCAGTTAAAGTTTGTCATATTTCATTAAATTCTTTGCAGAATCAAATAGAAAGGTTTTGGAAGGTTGAAGAAATTGAAAATAGTAAGCATCACTCTCTGGAAGATAGTGAATGTGAAAAGATTTTCAAAGGCACGCATAAACGCGATGCAAATGGTAGATTTGTAGTGAACTTACCATTTAAATCTAACCTATCTCAATTAGGAGATTCATTTAGTATTGCTAAAAGTAGATTGGTGTCAATGGAAAGGAAATTCTTAAGACAACCTAGTTTAAAGGAACAATACTCGGAATTTATTGATGAGTATCTTGCGTTAGGTCACATGACTGAATGTGAACCTCCAATACGTGATGAAACTACTTATTATTTACCACATCACGCTGTATTTAAAGAATCAAGCACAACTACTAAAATTCGTGTTGTTTTTGACGGGTCGGCTAAACCCGCTCGAGGGATTTCTTTGAATCGCGCTCTAATGATTGGGCCCACCATTCAAAATGATATATTTTGCCACTTGGTATTTTTCAGAAAACATCAATATGCAGTCACTGCAGATATTGCAAAAATGTACCGCCAAATTAATATCAACCCGGAACACAGAAATTACCAACGTATATTATGGAGAAAGGATGCGGAGGATTGTTCGAAACACTATACGCTAAACACGGTGACATATGGTTTGGCTCCTTCGCCTTATTTAGCAATACGTTGTCTGCATCAGCTAGGTAATGACGTTTCATTTACTCATCCATTAGCTAGTAAATCCCTTAAGGAAAATTTTTATGTAGATGATTTTCTTTCTGGTAGTGACTCCATTGATACTTGTCACTTGCTTAAATCACAAATCATTAATGCGCTTGCTACAGCAGGCATGGAGATTAGAAAATGGAGGTCTAATGCACCCTCGATTAATGATTCTAAAGATAATTTAGAATTATTGCCAAATGAATCCAATGAAGCTAAGATTCTCGGATTGATATGGGACACCAAACTTGATGAGTTTACCTATCAGGTAGAAAGCATAGACTCAAAGTTAGAAGTAACAAAACGTCAAGTTTTATCATTAATTTCAAAAGTGTTTGACCCTTTAGGACTGGTAGGCCCAGTAATCATTGTCGGTAAGATAATTATGCAAAGATTGTGGAAGCTAAAAACATCCTGGGATGACAAGCTACCCAATGACCTTTTATTGGCCTGGCAGATTTACACGCTGAGTCTCCGTAAAGCAAATCATATTCGGGTACCGAGGAAAATTTTCTGCTTTAATAAAAAATCTTTTAGAAATAGGGAAATATTTAATAATTATTCTTCATTAAGACGACTGAGGCGCGCAGTTGCTTATATGTTACGTTTCATACATAACTGTTCTAAACGAAGACCGATGCGGGTCGACGAGCTTTCTGTAATCGAACTGGAACATGCCATGCATGTATTGATTTTGAACGCTCAGCGATTCGCATTTCATGATGAAATAGCGTCTGTGAGTAATGGAAGATTTGTATCTAGGCAGAGCAAAGTAAAGGCACAAAATCCTTTTATGCAGGATGGGTTGTTGTGTGTTGGAGGTCGACTATCACAATCCGATATTACCTCAGCCTCTCAAAAACATCCAATTTTGTTACCACAAAATCATAAGTTGACTGACTTAATAATAATCCATCTGCATTATGAGAATTTACATTTAGGATGTAATGCTCTGCTCGCATTACTGCGTTTACGTTTTTGGCCAATATTTGGTAAAAACGCAGTGAAGCGAGCACTGCATAAATGTATTGTATGTTTCCGAGTCCGTCCGCGCAAGTGTCGCCAGCTCATGGGTGACCTTCCTGCTGACCGATTCCGAATCCATAGACCATTTTATGTAACCAGCATAGATTTTGCAGGTTCAATTTTAATTAAGTCTGGTTTAACCAGAAATGCTAAGAGTGTAAAATCTTACATATGTTTATTTATTTGTTTTTCAACGAAGGCAATTCACCTAGAATTAGTGACTAATTTAACTTCAATGGCATTTATGAATGCATTGAAAAGATTTATAGCTAGGAGGGGTAAACCCTCACGACTCTTTACTGATAACTTTACAGGTAGTTATAGGGAACTTACTGAACTATTTGATTTTTTGAAGGCATCTGATAAAGAAATCCATAATTTTTTGGCCCAGCAGAATATTAGCTGGAGTTTCTTACCTCCCCGCTCACCGCATCACGGGGGACTTTGGGAAAGTGCAGTTAAAATGACCAAGTTGCATTTAAAAAAAGCAATGCGGTCAACTGTTTTGACATACGAAGGCATGAATACCATACTAATACAGATTGAGGCTTGTTTAAATTCCCGTCCTCTGACTCCATTAACATCAGATCCAAATGACTTAAACGCCCTCACTCCGTCATACTTCCTTATTGGCGACAACCTGTTAGCATTGCCTGAGCTTGATATCCATCATCTGCCTACAAACAGGCTTAATATTTACCAAAAGATGTCTACCGTTGTTCAATCTTTTTGGCACAGATGGAGCCGGGAATACCTAGCAGAATTGCAGAACCGAGTCAAATGGCAAGAAGGACGTCAACGCAGTTTACAGCCTGGTGACATGGTCATCATCAAAGACAACCAGCTACCTCCGCAGTACTGGAGGATGGCGCGAGTGACGGAGATCCACCCTGGCCAAGACGGACGCGTCCGCGTCGTCTCCTTGAGGACGGCCAGAGGTGTCACCAAAAGAGCCGTGACACAGCTCTGTCTACTTCCCATGGAGGATGCTTCCTCCAACCTGGATTAAGAACCAATTACAACGCTAAAAGTGATGTGATGTGTAAATCAAAGTGCCGTCAGGCTCATCAGTGCCAAGTGTTAAACCATTTTCACATAAGTGGGTGCAGCGCACCAGAAGGTTCTACGTTATTAAACTTTCATTTTTTAATGTCAAGTCTGACATAGGGTTATATACTTAGTTATAAGTTTTTTGTTATTATTTTGATATCCATATATTGAATATTGTTTATTTTTGTATGTGAACTCGTTGGGTAAATTCTGAGTACCAATGTTGCAATCTCTTCTAATATATTATTTTATGAAAAACGACTATTCCTTAATACTCGTTTTGGGCGGGAATATGTTAAGATTTCAGGTACTGAAATATTAATATTTGTGATTGTCACCCTAATGGTTGTGGCAACATTTTTTGTGTTGGCAATTGCCAGGGCGATTTCGTATTGCCACGGATTTTTTAATTCCTTCTTCTCTTGTTACCATCCGTCTTGGGCGGGTCGTTTTTGGGCAAAACGTCTGCTGCCAGGTTTTCACTTCATGTGGGTTATAAAACCGCGGAGAGAGATAGCATCATTGGGCTCACCGTACATGAGCTACCCTACGGGTCTTATATTGTTTCAATAAAGACCAATTATTCAAGAGCTGGAGTTATTATTGAAGAGTTACTCCAGCCACACTTCCCTTTGGAATCTGGTGTTACCACGCCGGATTGCTCTGTCAGGAGAGCGGAAGTTGAGATCCTGAACACATGGATCATTCCTAAAATGGTTGAATAGTTACCTCTGTAACCGCGAACTCATGGTAAAATTAAATAATAAATTTTCGTATAAATTTAACTTTTTCCACGCGATCGTAACAACAGTTGATACGGCAAAAGCCATGCCTCACACGCGCCCGTATCAGCCCTTGTTACGCTAACTTCGACTGCCGATATCACAGCGCTACTATGTCACAGTATTTTTTCCCGCTCGCTAGGACATTCGTGTAACTATCACGATGCTGACATCTTCAGGCATATTTCGAAAGTTAAATTGTATTTCGTAAAAAACATCTATAATCAAGTGAATGTGTCCTCGTGCCTTTGAGTGCATAGTTCACAATTTACTCCACAGATGGCGCTAGTAGTTTGCGCACGCGCGTGCATGCGATTCCGACTGACCAAATTGGACAAGCGTCGATAACATTTATTGTCGAGATCGCACGTATTCGCACACGTTTGTTTATGTTGTGAAATTGTGATTTTGAATTTACATAAAAATTTTATTAATTTTAGTGTCATCAGAAGTTTTAGTCCGGCCGTCTTTAAGATAACGTGGGTACATTTTTGTATGGAATTTAATGTTTTTATAAACATCTAGGAGTGTTTACAGACGACGATTTGGTTTCAAATTGTAGATAATAATCTCATCTGTTTATATAGTATGATAAATCATGCCATAATATGCTGTAATTTGACATAATATTGGATGGATAGGTATTTGAAATATGACATATACATGTACCGCGTATGGGTATTGAAAAAATGGAGTAGTTCAACGCGGGGAAAAGGTTAAAGTAACTAACTTCGGGAGTTCCTCAAGGCTCTCATCTGGGCCCACTTCTCTTCATTTTATTTATAAATGATCTATCTTTATGTTTCGATAATGTCAAATTCATTCTATTCGCAGATGACCTAAAGCTTTTTCAGATTATAAAATGTTTAAATGATGCACTTATCCTTCAGCAAAATTTAGATAGACTTGCTAGCTGGTGTGAAATAAATAAATTATTCCTAAACGTAAAAAAATGTTTCCACATGTGTTTTTACCGTTCACGGATTCCAATATCTACATCGTATTTAATTAACAATAATGAAATTGCATTAGTACCATTTATCAAAGACCTTGGTGTTATTTTTGACCGGAAACTTACATTTGATCGTCACTGTGAAACAATTTCCAATAAGGCCATGCAAATTCTAGGTTTTGTAATACGTAACACAAGGACTTTTCAAAATATTGAGTCAATTAAGCTACTTTACTGCTCTCTTGTAAGATCGCAGCTGGAATATGCATCTCCTGTATGGTATCCGATTTATACCTGTAACTTACACCGTTTGGAGAGAGTACAAAGAAAATTTCTTCGATACGTTCAATTCAAATTGAGACAGCCTGTAATTGAAATCCACTACAATGCAAAAATGTCTGATCTAAACCTACCACTACTTTCTTTCCGGCGTACTATTAATGACATTCTTATACGTTTTAAATTACTGAACAATCTCATAGACTGCCCTCAAATGTTAAGTGTTATAAATATTTGTGTCCCTGTTAAATCAACTCGACTCCACCACCTTTTCCACAGTGACAATCATAGCACTAACTATTCCTAGCATTCACCGCTAGTGCGTTTTCACTGAACTGCCAATACGTATACAGACCTTTTCGATATTTTCAAAACCTCACCGTCTTGCATCAAAGCAAAAATAATTAGTTATTTATTTAACTGATATGTTTGTAAAATGATAAATATTTGTTGTACTAATATGCATCGTATGTATGTACTGTATGTTATTCTATATATATAATGTTTGTAAATGTTCGATACACTTGTATTATGTATGTAATAGCCCTATGTACGGGCGTTTAAATAATAAATAAATAAATAAATAAATATATACAATGAAACTCTCTTAAGAAGTTTCGTGACTTAAGAAGTTTGATTTTTTCGGTCCTCGGCCCAAAATTGGCCCATTTTTTCCCAGGAGGGTTTCACTGTAGTTGGGCATTCGGACTTTGCTCGTTCTTAAAAACGTACATTTATGTTTTTTCACAAGAACTAGATATGAAAAAAAAATATATATATATTCTGGCCGATGGTGTGCCAGGAATAATCGTCAGTTCAGAGACTCACCCTTCTGGCTCTGCGGACCAGAATGCAGCACGTCGTGGGCCATATCTGGCACGCGGGCCGCCAGTTGCCGATCGCTGCTATATATATTATAATAAATATAATCGGACAGCAATCAGCAGAGGTATCAGGTATTGGGAGTTCGGTGTTCCAAAGATTATAAGAAGAATTTGTATCTATTATGTGTAATGAAGACCTAACTTAACCTAATTTTGTGTATTTCAGTCCCTTGGAGACGGCAGAGCAGAACGTGAGACGGCTGGCGGTGAAGCCGGATCTGGTGCTGCCATACCCGGAATGCTGCAACACCCGCCTGGACGCCATAGTGGTCTGTGAGAACTGCGGAGTCAAGTACTGCTCCAAGAACTGTAAAGACAATGCCTTCGTCACCTACCATCAGTCCCTGTGCTACAAGAAGTCCGAGTATGGACACCCTATTGCAGCTCTGCAGGAGGCCTGGAAGTAAGTTTATTTGCCACATAAATAAAGAAACTTTCTCCCTGCGTGTCCTTTCCTATTCGTCCCCGTTCCACTTCTGCCTCCCCTTCCCCTCCCCCGTTCATCCAACTTCATCCTCCAGCATTCTCCTCCCCCAACCCGCCTACCTCTTTCGCCTTTCTGCCTTTCCCCCTTCCTCGTCCCCCCTCATGAGAACCTCCCCTCCTTCGTTCCTCTGTTCCCTCCCATATTATTATTATTATTATTATATTCCCTTTCCCCTTCCCGCCCTGCCGCTAAACTATATGAAATACACAAATTCTTCGAACAACTCACGAGCCACTGCCAATTTTTTTATACACATTTCATAATGCCAGAGCTCACCAGTATGCATATAAACCTTTGCAGGCGTGTGCACAACAACTCATCAAAGTTTCATCTGTCCAAAATTTTTATTTTCTTTTCTTTCCCTTTTTTTTTCTTGTATACTCACTTCCAAAACACTGTTTCTTGTATATTCAATGCTTAATTGATTCTAGAACCTAGTCTACTACTACTATCCTACTGTATCATATATTATAATTATGTAAATGGAATTTGTGAATGTTAACTTTACTTAATACTACATATATGAATGATCATTTACCTAACTACCTAATATAAACGAACGGGAGACCTTTTTAGTTTGGCCGTGGCGAGGGCGGAGGTGTGAGCCGGTGCATTGTCATGGTGGTAGAGCACTTTTTTCTTCGCCAAACGTGGCCGTTTTTTCTGCAATTCGGCGTCGAATCGGCCCAATAATTCGGCATAGTACAGTCCTGTGATCGTTTTGCCCTTTTCCAGGTAGTCGATGAATCTCAGAAAACGGTGGCCATCACCTTTCCGGTCGATAGGACCGTCTTCGCCTTCTTCGGAACACATTCGCCGGGTGAAGTCCACTGTTTCGACTGTTCCTAGATCTCTGGTGTGTACCAGTGGATCCATGTTTCGTCGACGGTCACGAAACGATGCAGAAGCTCCTTCGGATTGCGCTTAAACAGTGTCAAACACTGTTGAAGTGGTCTTACGGTTTCGCTTGTTGTCCGGAGTGAGCAAACGCGGCACCCATCGCACCGACAGCTTTCTCATGCCCAAAATTTCATACAGGATATAACCCATGCGGTCTTTTGAGATGCCTACTGTCTCAGCTATCTCGCGCACCTTCAATCGGTGGTCTGCCAATACGGGATCGTGGATTTTTGTTATGTTATATATGTTGTTATGTTATCCTCCGTGGTAGCCATTTTCGGGGCAACTGGGCGTGGCTAATCAAAAACCGATGTGCGACCATGTTGAAACTCCTTAAACCAATTTTCGATGGTCGCCATCGAAGGAGAAGAGTCACCGTACACAGCATCCAAGCGCTCTTTGATTTTGCTGCGCGATTTACCTTCCAAAAAACAAGAATGGAATCACCGACCGATATTGCTCTTTTTTCCATTTTTCTAAAATCCGCGGACACGCCCGCTTCCACACGCTGTCAAATCAAAACTACGAGTCCGATTCGGCTGAAATTTCGACAGAGCCGTGTACGAGAATGTACTACACGATAGTAAATTTCTCTTATAGCTCCGATAGTGGAGCCATTGGGAGGTGAGGCTAAATACTTATCGGACGGCCCTCGTAAACTTTTTTTTTTCATTCTCTGAATAGGCAGTGTCCTAAGTGTACTAAAATTTAGTTGTAATTTGTTTCCAGACAGATGCACTATCCCCCGGAGACCACCAATATAATGCTGCTGCTACGCATTCTGGCCATGATCAAGCAGTCGCCCGACCCCGCCGCCACCTGCAGTCGCTTCAAGCAGTTCTGCCACCGGACGGTGAATGACGACGCCCAGCTCGTGCACAAACTGCTCGGAGACAAGTTCGTAGGGCAGATCGGCATGCTGCGCGAAATGACGGCCAAGACTCTGTCGGGTGATTATATTCAAGAGGTTAGATTTTCTTGATTGCTTATTTTTCTGATTGGAATACAACAAACTTTCTAAAAGCAGTTAAATGAGTTGCGGAATTGCAAAACCCGCTCTGGAATTTTTTTTTGTATTCGAGATAGTCTTGAAAAACTGTTTAGAACACCTTTAACCATAGAATAAAGAAAAAACATTGAATAAAATTCAGAATGTCTTTGCTACATATACAGGGTGTTAACTCCTTCAGTAGTCATAAAAAAAAAAACTTTTTTTTATGAATGAATTTTTTACCGAACATACATATCCTTTAAAAACGAATTTTCACACATAATACCCGCCCGAGTATCCTCAGGCGTGGTTCTTAAGCGGTTAAGGGATTTGACTTAACTCAAACCAGTGATTCCTGACATTATTTGGAGTAGAAAATGTAAATGAAATTTTGGTCTCCGGTGACTATTGACACCTTTTTTAAAAATATTTTTCAAAATCAAACAAAAAAATTATCTTCCTCATATCGTCACTGGTCACTTGGCCGAGTAACCGTGTTGTGTTGTAATTGGGCATTATCCGTTAACAAAAAAATTAATGTTATTGGAGCCTTATTATTTTTGAGTATTGCATTCGGTCATCTGTTAATGATTGCCTAATTTAACCCTTCAGTTCCTAACACCCGAGGGCTTCTCCACCCTGCTGGCTCTGGTGGGAACCAACGGCCAGGGAATTGGCACCAGCCCCATTGCCTCGTGGGTCAACAACTGCGCCGACCTCACATTGCCGGATGACCAACGAAAGAAACTGGACGACCTCATCGACAAGATGTACGAATATATGGAATCAGGTAACAATTGAATTTGATTAAAAAAAAAATTATTAATTGAAATATGCTTAAGCTGATCATCCGTGTCAAAGCGATAAACTTCAGAATTTATTAGTTATCATTTATTTCAATAAATTACTGTTTCCAGAATTTACATTGATTCACACCCGGGGAATAACAATGGCACAACTCAAAAAACCTCTTTTTTCAAGAGAGCAGTTTGAATATTTCGTTTGAGTGTATTATATCAGTTTTTTAACCATTAACCCGTCAAAGGCCACGCCATTCCACCAAAATTCGCGAAAAAACACTAAAAAACCACCACTTTGAATTTTGAATTGAATGTTGAGCTATTGTTTGTTTTATTGACTGAAACACGTTCACTACACAATAAACTATCTACCAAAACCACATTACTTGCATTTATTACGTAAATTAATAGGTTTTATGATGTTTTATTCGCGATACACGCATTTATTGCGACCGTTAAATTCGCGGCAATTTATGACAGCGCATTGTCATGGATGAAATCGTTTTAAAAATATTCCAGGGTGACAAGGTGAATGAAACTTTTAGCATCACCTAGAGTAATGATGGCGCATGCGATTCTGACACTGTTCTTCATACAAATTCTGTACATAGAAGGGTCAAAATCGCAGACCAAAAGTTTTTCGTCGACAATATTATTCAAATATTTGAATTATTTTGACGCCCGTATTTTCGCGTCTCCGGCAAATGACAGGTTAAAGCAGTGTATTAATATTTATCAGTTTTTTAACCATTAACCCGTTTAATCACAGGAGACCATATTTGTCCCAACGCACATAGGTCTCATATAAAACTCCGTAACTTCCCTACTATCATAGTTAGAAATATTTTCTAATCGGTGTTAGAAAGGAAAAACATCACGCTTTATATTCCAATCTAAAAATAGCCACCAAAAAAGTAAAATGTACACTTTTATGTACACAAAGTTTTGAATCGCAAATTGAAAAAAGAATTTGAAACTTCGGGAATTTTTTATAAATTATTTTTCATAGAGCGACGAAAAAGTGAGGTTACAATATAATAATAAATAATAAATTTGGACAACTTATATAGCGCTGTTTTTGCGAAAAATCGCCTCAAGAGCGCTGTACAAATTAGCTTGGATTTTACATTAGAATTTACTTAACTTAGGAGGCTAGATAACAACTCGTCTTGCAGCTATCAAGCGCATGGATTGTTGGAATTCTAGCCCCCCAATAAATTAAATAAAATAAAATATCTTTTTATATGTACATATTTTAATTTACTTAACCATGTAGGGGGCTAGATAACCACTCGTCTTGCAGCTATCAAGCGCATGGATTGTTGGAATTCTAGCCCCCCAATAAATTAAATAAAATAAAATATCTTTTTATGTGTACGTATTTTAATTTACTTAACCATGTAGGGGGCTAGATAACCACTCTTGCAGCTATCAAGCGCATGGATTGTTGGAATTCTAGCCCCCCAATAAATCAAATAAAATAAAATATCTTTTTATATGTACTTATTTTAATTTACTTAACTATGTAGGAGGCTAGATAACAACTCGTCTTGCAGCTATCAAGCGCATGGATTATTGGAATTCTTGCCCCCCAATAATACATTTACCTTATGTATTTAGTAATCTACGTAACATCCTTAGTCTAAATTAATCTAACTTAATCTAACTTAATCTAACTTAATCTACTTAATCTAACTTAACCTAACTTTATCTTACTCACACATACTCAAAACCTATATTTAATAAATCTGCAGTTCATAACAATAGTTGCAAAGAAACCATAAAAATAACATGTAATCAACGCTAACGAAAATGTATATTCTCGTAATACACTGTAAAAATTGTCACTATGAACTATTGTGTTTGTTATACATTTGTCTAATAAAATATGTATGTGTTTTTATTTTTTTTATTATCAGTAACTTAAGTTAGAAAAAACGTAAGGTGAGCCATTTTGAAAACTTTTTTATGTTTATATGCAAAAATTTTATAATTAAAAAAAAATGTTTTTTTCGAATTCTATAATTTTAAAGCGTATTTCATCACCTTTTTAAAACAGTTTTTGGTTTTTGAATGTGCTCAGAAATGTTTCAAATATTTGCATTTTATTGTAAAGTGAAAATATTTTGACCATCCGAAAAAAATGCAACATTTTTGAAGGGTTAAAGCAGTGTATTAATATTTATTAGGTTTAATATTATAATAGTGGTACAACGATCATTGTGCCACTATTTTCGCTTGAGTTTAAGTAAAACATTATAATTTAATAATGACGTTTTTGATTTTAAAGCCACTATAATATTTTTAAGAATTATGCTATTTTTCGAGGATAAAAATGATATCCAGGAACATTTCTGCATACTTTTGGGAGGCGGGAAAGTGTACCGCCGCCCCGGGAACCTTTATTGGATAACCAACACCTCTGCCATAGGTCACACAAGACCCTGCTAAATCACGAGATACTTTTAGTGATTTAGCAGGGGTGTCCGGGCCCATGGGGTGAGGATGACCTGGACACACTGAACCCCAGATTCCTACCCACCCCCTAAACCCTTTTCCTTCCCAGAACTCTCCTCCCCTTCCTTTCCTAAAAAAAACCCTCCACACAGCATCCCCAAAGATGACTAGGTCCTGAGGGAATTATTTTCAGCTCAGATAAAAAAAAAAAAACCTTACTCAAAAATGCCATTTTTGGACTTGTGCCATTGTTATTCCCCAGGTGTGATTGTTATCATCAATTTCAATAAGTTTCCAGATTTTTTTTTTATTTTACATTAACACAGGAGGCCCGGAGGGAAATAATTTTCCTCAGAGCCTATGCCATCTTTGGCTATACTGTGTGGATTTTAAGGAAAGGAAGGAGAGGAAGTTAGAAAAAGAAGTAGGAAAAAGGTATGAGAGGTGGGTGGGAATGTGGGTTCAGTGTGTCCAGGTCATCCGTCGTCAAGAGGAAATAATAATAATATTTGTAAAGTGCCGTTTTTGTGAAAATTCACCTCAAGGGCGCTGTACAAATTTATAATTTATTTTTACGATCTTACTTCTAACTACAGACTAAACAAACTATTATAACCACTTGTATAATATACTAGCTGGGGTACCCTGCTTTGCTCAAGGAGTTAATATGTTCAAAGATCACTGAAACAAAACTATATGTTGACCAACGAACACGGTGCTGTGTAAAAATGTATATATATGTTGTTTAATTATTATATGTACAGGCAGTAAACATACAAGACCTACACAAACCTCACACCATGAACCCAGGCACCCCCGCTAAGTCACCAAACGTAGCGAACCACTTTGGGTGATCTATGACAGAGATGTTGGTTATCCCTCCCAAATTTCAATAAATTTACACATTATCATCAATTTAAACTGGTATTTTTTCAGAATCGGATACTTTCCTGAATGCAGAGGGCTCGGGGCTGTACGAGCTGCAGAGCGCCTGCAACCACAGCTGTATCCCCAACGCGGAGCCACACTTCGGGCACGGCAACCACTGCTTGCAGCTGCGCGCCATGTCTGACATCAGCCCCGGCCAGGAGGTGGTCATCAGCTACATCGACGAGTGCATGCTCGGCAGATCCAGGCATTCTAGACAAAAGGTTATTACTACGTAATTAGTGCTTCCATTACAAAACAGACCAGTGACAACAAAACATTGAAGAAAAGAACAAACAAACGATCCTCATCGTTTACCCATAATTCGTGTCATTATCGTTTATCTAATCTGTATGCCAACAACGTTTTTTCTAATTTGTGAGGCGGGTACAGGTATCGCCGTCCCGGGAACCGTTTATTGGATAACGAACACCTCTGCCATTTGTCACCCCTAGTGGTTCACTATTGCCTTGGTTAATGGGGTGAGATTTGTCCAGATCTTGGCGACGGGTGTGTTTGTTCACCTACTGCTTGGCGGGACGGATCAGGAGAACTTTTGACCTTTCCAGCCAGACTCTCAACCCATCGCCATGCACCGCAGTGGAATGGATTCATGCGTCCTTCATCCCCAAAGATGACATTAGGCCCTGAGGGAATTTTGTTTTTCTCAAGTAAAGTTAGCCTCCCAGAAACTGGGCGTACTGTATAGGGCCCGCAGATACTTTAATAGTGCACAACTGCTAACCCTGTACAAATCGCAAGTGCGCCCCACGGTTGAATTTGGCAGCCACCTCTGGTCTGGTGCTCCAAAATACCTGAAAAATACCCTCGACTCTGTGCAGAAACGGGCGGTTCGTTTGATAGATTCTCCCATCTTAACAGACGGATTTCAATCTTTAGAGCACAGGCGTCGGGTGGGAATGCTATCCTTGTTCTACCGGTATTGCAATGGAAGATGCTCCGAGGAACTAGCATCATTGATCCCTTCGGCACCGGTGTATAGTCAGGAAACACACCAAACGCGCGCCCAACATTTGTACACGGTTGACATTTGTCACATGAGAACGGGTCGTTTCTTCGACTCGTTCTTATGTTGAACAACTCGGCTGTGGAATGATTTGCCGGCCACTGTGTTTCCTCCTTCCTACAACATGGGTCTCTTCAAGACCAATGTTCTTTCCTTCCTCTTCACAAAAAGACCCTCCCCACAGCATCCCAGATGACATAGGCCCTGAGGGAAATTATTTTCCTCAAGGCCTCCTGTGTGGAGTTAATGTAAAAAAAAGGCCTCCTGTGTGGAGCAAATGTAAAAAAAAAAAAAACATCCCAAGAAACTTGGAACACATTGCTGGCCATAGAACTTAGACAAACTCATGGTCACTGGTAAATTGGAAGGCAGGAGAAGCATAGGGAGATAACAGATCAGTTAGACTACTGTCCACTTTCAAGTTGTTTTTTCTTTTTTTTTATCACACTTCTATCAGCTTAGGTATCTTTTCATTTGCCTACTGTTCCTTCATTGGTTGGCACCTGACTATTAAGCTGACTATTAAATATATATGTGACTTAGCTTAACAATGAATGAACTAATTCCTCAAATTTTCGTTATATGTTTTTGGGGTGTTGTGCCGTGTTGCGCTACCTCCTTCTTTAGCCAACGTTTCGGACATCGTTGCAGTGTCCATCATCAGGGCAGATCCGGCAGATCCGGTACCGGATCCGAACGATCCGAAACGTTGGCTAAAGAAGGAGGTAGCGCAACACGGCACAACACCCCAAAAACATATAACGAAAATGCTTCTGGCCGTGAAAATCTTAAAACTTATCTAATTCCTCAAAGATGCTTTGAGGAATTAGCGTCATTGATCCCTTCGGCACCGGTGCATAGTCGGGAAACATGCCAAGCGCGTGCCCAACATTTGTACACAGTTGACATTTGTCATATGAGAACAGGTCGCTTCTTCGACTCGTTCTTGTGTTCAACAGCTCGGCTGTGGAATGATTTGCAGGCCTCTGTGTTTCTTCCTTCCTACAACATGGGTCTCTTCAAGACCAATGTTCATTCCTTCCTCTCCTCAAAAATCATCCCAGCATCCCAGATGACATAGGTCCTGAGGGAAATTATTTTCCTCAATTCCTCCTGTGTGGAGTTAATATAAAAAAAGCCGAGGTGATTAAACTCATGAGGGGTCGTTCTACTTACCCAATTGGCTTTATTTTAAAAAGTGTTGTTTTTGTCCCAGGTCCTGGCTACTAACTACCTGTTTAAGTGCTCGTGCGAGAAGTGCATCAGTGAGTCGGAGGACCCGGACGAGACCAGCGCCGAGGACATGAGCGAAGGAGATCAGGATCTGGAGGACATGTCTGATTGATGTTCAAACTTCTTCAGCCTCTGCCTGCTGGGAATCTAATACATACATACTCTCTCTACCTGGACTTTTAAGATTGTTACCCATTTCAATATTGCGGCACGTCACCTTAAATATTGTGTCACCTCATATGTCGTGTCACCTCATGTCGCATCACTTCTTATGTTGTGTCACCTCATATGTCACTTCACCTTATATGTCGTGTCACCTCATTTGGAGGATCACCTCATATGTCGCGTCACCTCAAATGTCGTGTCACCTTATATATAATACTTTCGATAATAAAGTCTTACATACATAATATTATTATCGTTCATTGAATATCTGCAATTTTCACATCTTATTTTGAGTTTTAATAGCAAAAACATATCTGTTTCTGCTATTCTGTAATAAATGTAGTATCAGTTGTATGACCTAACTCTCTCGTACTCGAGTAATAAAATTTCAAAAATCAATAATAATTTATGATACTTTTGAAAGTTCAAACTTAGATGTGGCAAAAAAGATATGTGACAATACTGAAGTGAAAAATACCAATACTCTGTATTCATATAATTTTTAGTTTTGTCATGGGCCTTTTAAAAAATAATTTTTTTAATATTGTATTTATAAAAATTACCGTAGTGCTTATTAGTTTCAACATTTTTTAAAAAACTGATATGGAATGCATGAGAATGGACTTTTTAAGATCAAACTGACTTAATTTTGCAAAATAAAAATTGATTTCTTGATTTTGTCCTTTGTCAACCAGTTTACAGAATGTCTATTTGAGACATTATTTGACCACTTTCAAAAGCGCAATGTTTTTTTTTATATCAACTATGAATTAAAAGTACAGTACTGACTAACAAAAACCGTACCAATTAGTAAAAGCGGTGGATTATAATGCATATTTTAGCATAAAATATGCTAAAAATTCAAACAGGTATTTCGTAAAATAAAAACAAACACTGCTATCGATCTTTCGTATAATTTTAATTTTTTGATAATTGTTAAGGGGTTATTACGAGGGCTATTCAGAAACTAGGGAACGTTTTGTAATAAAACAAAAACTAGGTACAGGAAAAATATTTTATTATATACATCTGAAAGAGTGACTAAAATGCTACTTTTCTACATAGTCACCAAACAAATTAAGGCACTTATCGTCATAGAAATCCGCCGCCTGCGATCTCTCCCAAAAAACAGTAGCCATAATCTTCTTCGCTGACAAGGTTTGCAAAAATTTTTTTGGTTTTTTGGGGGAACTTGTGTGCCCCCACTCCATGGACTGCAATTTTGTCTCGCAATTGACGTGCTTCACCCACGTCTCGTCACCCGTTACGATTCGATCCAGTAAAGAATCACCATGTGTGTGGTAGGCGTCAAGAAATGTTAAGGCTGCTCCCATTCGCTGACCTTTATGGAGGTCTGTAAGCATTTTTGGCACCCATCTTGCACAAAATTTATGGTAGCCAAGCTTGTGAGTCACAATTTCAAACAACAAAGTTCGTGAAACTTGTGGGAAGCAAAGCGAAAGCTCCGTTATTGTGAAGCGACGGTTTTCACGAATCTTCTCATCAACTTTGGCGAGAAGATCGTCTGTCACAATGCTCGGGCGTCCACTCCTCTCTTCATCATGCACGTTGGTTCGGCCATTTTTAAACCGGATACACCATTTTCGCGCTGAACTTTCATTCATTACGTCGTTGCCATACACTTTGCACAGTTGCCGATGAATTTCGATCGTTTTTTGCTAACAAAAACCGTATTACGGACCGTACTTCACAACTGGCGGGATTTAAAATTGCAGCGCACATTTTAAATTGGAATATTGGGAAAACGGGCAGCGCGGAGACGTTCTCGTTCTGACGGCTGGATGCCGACTGAAGCTACGAGCACGCGCACACCAAAACATACGTGATCGCCGCGCGTCTAGCGGCGTCAGACGGAAACGTTCCCTAGTTTCTGAATAGCCCTCGTATCTTTGGAAGACTCCATTTTGTACACATATTCAACAAAATGTGGCAGAACGAAACAACCAGACACATTGCGACAGTTGCTAGAATTCAACACTAAAACAGCTCTAATGATCCCTGGTGCCTGGGGAAATGGTAAGCTCTAGCAAGTTAGACAACGGTATATTGATTGAATGTGTAAAATAACCTAACCCATCGCTGTGCAACGTGTAGTACTGGAGTCTAGGCACTTGGCCGACTACTGAATTTGAAATACGTTACCTCATATGTCGTGTCAGCTCATGTGGAGCATCACCTCAAATGTCGTGTCACCTCATATGTCATGTCACCTCAATTGGAGCATCACCTCATATGTCGCGTCACCTCATATGTCGTGTCACCTTGCGATAAGTCTTCTTTCACACATAATATTATTATTATTCATTAAATAACTGCAATTTTCACATCTTATTTTGAATTTTGATTACAAAAAGTACGTAACAGTAAAAACATACCTTTTTTCGGAGAATTACAGAGCTTGATTTTGTGCATGCAACTAGTAAAAATAACAGCGGATTATAGTAGTTAGTTATTAGGATGGTAGTGTTAGTCGTCGGAGAATCGAGTGGCGGATTACTCAGAGAGTACGGTACATTATTATATTAACTTTATCTACGCAGCTGTCGCATATGTGGTTCATCAGCGGCTTCAACCACAACCATTGCGTTGAAAATGCCAACAATGTAAAAAGGTAAAATGTAAAAATTCTTCTGTACATCAAATGCATGTACATACAATGTATCTTGAACATTGTGCTTCCAGAAAATGATATAATTAATATTAAATTTGCCGATATATTTTATAAAACTTTATCTAGGTACAAACCTATTTATAAGGTAATAATTATTACTTTGAATCGATTTACATTATTATAATAAGTTTGTATTTGATTGCTAGTTAGTTATGTAATATAATATTAACATCGAAAAAATACTCAGAACTTTGGCCTATTTTGAAGAATATCTCACATTCCCTAAGAATATGATTTGCAACAATTATTTAGTCAATGGAGCTATTTTAAAAGTCCAAATTACATGGATTTTTTTCTAGCATCGCTTTTACTCACAACAAACAACACGAATTATATTTTGTATGGTGTAACTGTCAAAAAAATTAGTAAAATATGGGAGATAGCGTTTTTTTTCCCTAGATATTGTTTTTTGTTTATCTTTCCAACAATAATGCATTAAAAATAATAATTATTGTAATAAAGCATAGTATTTCTACATAAAAATGATTGTGCCAAATCCATCATTGACTGAACTTTGTAACAAGAAGAATTTCTTGGGTTCAAAGGAAATGAAGCAATATTTTCCCGGAAAATAAATGTATTAACACACTTCAGGCAGGCGAAAACAAAGAACCCGCCGAGAAAATGGAGTTTGTTTTGAACCGATATATCTTTGAAAATATTATGTGCATTTTAATGAATTTTTTTATACAGTACTCGCCACACCCCAACTATAAAAGTATTGTCCAAAATTATAGTCTGCTTTGTAATAGGACTCCATAAACAGAAGTTAAAGTCAGTTTTGGGCTATTCAGTGTCGTTTTATGTGTAAAAAATGTATGTATTTTATAACATATCTAAACCATTTGCACATCTCCAGCGCCAAAGTGTAATACAGTGAAACCTCCTTAACCTGTCAAGGGCTGTTTCCTAACAAGAAATTCCCTAACAAAGCACCACTTTGAATTTTGAATTGAATGTTTTGTGGATTAATTTTGAGCTATCGTATATTTTATTGACCGAAACATATTCCTAGAACAATAAACTATGTACCAAAACAACATTACTTGCGTTAATTACGTAAATTGATAGGTTTTATGATGTTTTCGTCAAGTAACACGCATCGACTTTGACAGAAAGATTCGTGGCAAATTTGACATTTTGTTGCAACAGATAAAATCATTTAAAAGTATTCTGGGTTTGCCAGGTGAATGAAATTTTTGCCTACAACATAAGTAAATATGTTGGCGCAAGCGATTCTGACCTTGTCTTTCATACAAATTCTGTACATAGAAGGGTCAAAATCGCATACAAACATATTTTTTTCGAAATATTTTTTACGCGCATGCGCACAAACCGCGATCATCCGCGCGTCTCCGGCAAATAAGAGGTCAAGAGGGTTTCACTGTATTAATTTTGATAAAATTTCTTCCACACAAAGGACAAGGAGATAAGAAAATGGGGAAGATTTGTATCACATATGTATATATGTATTTATACATTTTATGCATGTACGAGGGTTGTCCAAGAATTAAAGACCTTTCCTTATTTTCGGCGACGTGGACATTATTTTTTCAAAATTTGGCGGCACGTTTGGCTGGAAAACCTGGAGACCGACTAGGATGCGGAGGGAGAGGTGCTAGCATTTTTTGCAGTAAAGTTCTACGATAAGGAAATCAAGGACCTGGTGCCACGGCTCTGGTGTCTTTAATTCTTGGACAACCCTCGTACATATAGTTGGGACCCTTACAAAGAGATTGGTGTACAACATTCATATAAAATATTTGACAGCATTGCCTTTCCAGATACTGAAGTAGGACCTGCGTAAAAGGTAGAACTACCCTTCCCGCCCAAAGTGTGTTAAGCGATTGTAGGAACGCTCTTGGCCTAAGTTTGTAATTCGAGTTATACAATACAATAGCAAATTTATTCAATTATTAATATTATCTAGAATAATAATTACATATTTCATAAACTTGTAAACCTACCGTAATCTTAATTAAGGTTGACTTATTTTATTAATATTGAAAAATCTTTTTTTTTTTAAATATTATCATTATTTTTGGATATAAAGTAATATATTTTTTTATGGAAAGTTATTTACATTATTTCATAATATGTTAAAAATCTGTAGATAGATTTTTTTTGTAACCCCTTAAGACCCAAATTAATTTCAGCACATTTTAAGTGAAATACCCATTTTAAGAGAAATACAGTGAAACTCTCTTAAAAAGTTTTACAAGGGACCGGATTAAAAAAAACTAAACTCTTATGAGGGTTTCACTGTAACTCTAAATCATAAGATTTAAAAATTTTGTTTTGTTTTTTGGAAATATCAATATTAGGTTCTCAAAACAAACATATTTAAATAAAACAAACTATTATTTAATAAAATAAAATACTTTTTTGTTTAAAACCACGAGATTTATTAATTTACTAGCTGGTTCCCGGCATGCGTTGCTATGCCATTTAATGAAGAAATTGTTTCTCCCTGCGTGTCCTTTCCCATTCGTCCCGTTCCCGTTCCCCTTCCTCCTCCCCTTCCTCTTCCGTGTCCCCTTCCCCTCTTGCGTTCACACTTCGTCTCCTCCACCTTTCCTCTTCCCATTCCACTCTCCCCCTTCCCCCGTCCCGCGAACCCCCCTCCACCCTCCCACCTTCCGCATCCATACATTACATTCAGTCCCGGTACATTCAGTTTTCAAACAGCTCGTGTGCCACCTATTGTAATTTTTTTTATACAAATGTCATAATGCCAGAGCTCACCAGTAGTTTTATACAAACCTTGTCCTGACAATAACGAACACACAAAAAAAAAGAATTATCCGATTTGGTGCAGTCGTTCGAAAGTTATGCGCGTACATACATTTCGGCGATTCATTTTTATTTATATAGATGAACCAACTGGTTTCACTTTACTCAAGCATCTTCAGGGTACAAATTAATACTATTAATTTATTATTATATTTATTAATAGTATTAAATTGTACCCTGAAGATGCTTGAGTAAAGCGAAACCGGTCGTTTCATAAATTAATAAATCTCGTGGTTTTAAACAAAAAATATTTTATTTTATTAAATATGTCAAACCACAAAGTGATTGCTTTCTACAAAAATATCAAACTATTATTTATTATTAATTTTTTAAACTTTATGAGTAAAATCTCAAATTATAATATTTAATTAAATGAAGACAATATTAGCGAAACTCAATCGAAATCTGGAGACAGAAAAATCAGAAAAGATATTGGATCTTTTCTGATTTTTCTGTCTCCAGATTTCGATTGAGTTTCGCTAATATTGTCTTCATTTAATTAAATATTATAATTTGAGATTTTACTCATAAAGTTTAAAAAATTAATAATAAATATTCATCCTAGACTTGCAGAAAAAGTCAATAGATGTCGCGTATTACAAATAAAATGGATAAAAATTTATCCAGACACTATCTAGATTGCATTTAGTTCGAGTTGAATCTTGTAATCATATATAAAGATAGCAGCCAATAATATGTGCGTTAAGTAAATGAAGATAATGTTGGTAGTTCTTAGTCGAAGTATGATACAGTTAAAAGTGACCGAATTAATATGGGTTCCGTAGCTTAATCGGTAGAGCTGTTTCCATGTAAGAAAAGGGTTCTGAGTCCCAGCGGAGCCAATATCTTTTCTGATTTTTCTGTCTCCAGATTTCGATTGAGTTTCGCTAATATTGTCTTCATTTAATTAAAAACTATTATTTATCAAAAAAATAATAATTAGCTTTATAGATTTGCCAAATTATTCATCTCGTGACATCCACTAGCTGCCACCACATAATTTTTATTCTTAGTAGTTATCAAGGAATATTTTTTTTTAAGTGATGCTTTAAAACAAGATTGGGTCTCGGGGGAAAGTCTATAGAATATATTCCAGTTTTCAGAGTTGCATAGTTTTTTTCATTTAAGTACATTATAATATTTTGAATTTATTTTTAATATTAAGGAAAAGGTATCTCGTAGCGTGTAATAACTGAATACCTACAGGGTGGTTTAGAGTTAATGCTAAATAAATCCATGAATGTTTTAAATTCTGTGATTTTCAATAATACGTAATGATCACTCTGTAAATAAAATCAATAAAAAAAATATCAGTTAACTAGGAGGCTAACACAAATAATATTACAAATTGAATTTATTAATACAGTGAAATCTCGATCGACCATTCTCCGAATAATCGTTTCCCACATTTTCGTTTATTTCTTTCGGTCCTGAATTAATTTCATACAAAGCTTACAAAAATATATTGCATCGATCGTTCGTTTTTACTGCGTTAATCGTTAAGCACGCAGTTTTTGTACTATTTATAATATTTTGTCCGATTAATTCAACAAAACCTTTATTTCGTAGCTAAATACTTGATTTCAATAAAACTTTACTGGTAAAATATTATACAAGCAAAAAGGCATGTATGACTATGAACATTTTAAATTTGTCTTTAACCTGTCAACTGTTAATTTTTTTTTGCGATTTTAACCCTTGTATTAACCCCTCAAAGGCCAGGCCATTTCGCGGAAATTCGCGAAAAAACACTAAAAAACCACCACTTTGAATTTTGAGCTATTGTGTATTTTATTGACTGAAACACGTTCACAACACAATAAACTATCACAAAAACCACATTACTTGCATTTATTACGTAAATTAATAGGTTTTACGACGTTTTATTCGCGATACACGCATTAATTGCAACCGTTAAATTCGCGGCAAATTATGACAGCGCATTGTCATGGATGAAATCGTTTTAAAAATATTCCAGGGTGACAAGGTGAATGAAACTTTTAACACCACCTAGAGTAATGATGGCGCAAGCGATTTTGACACTGTTCTTCATACAAATTCTGTACATATAAGGGTCAAAATCGCAGACCAAAAGTTTTTCATCGACAATATTATTAAAATATTTGAATTATTTTCTCGCGCATGCACATATGAGGCCCGCAGTTTCGGGGCTCCGGCCTTTGACCGGTTAAAGAAACTGTATGAAGGACAAGGTCAGAATCGCTTGCGTCAATATCTTTCTTGATGTAACAGTTGATTTGATTAATCTAGCTTCTCGGAATGATTTTAAATTAATTTTCTATGCCTTTGCGGGTCAATTTTTAGCAGCTGTCAGCAATGACATTATATACTGTAGAAGCCAAAAGTAAGGCAATTGCACTAGTCTCAATTTCTAGTACTTTAGTACTAAACTGCCACTCGTCGAGTAAGGTTGTGTCTTACCAATAGGTAAATTGCATTTAGAAAGCGCCAAAATGCCCTCCTGTGTGATGAAAAAAATGTTTCCATTACACGGCAAACAGTAGTAAAATTGAAGAAATAACATTTCGTTTATAAGTACACATAAATTACTTATTGTTATCGATTATTATAAACAATACAATTCATTTTCATATTTCCTGCCTGACGATTTTATACGTCATTAGAGAAAATACACACACGTTCTTTGATTGTCTTATGGTATGGCCACACTGAGGCCAACTTCAAACGTTCGGACGATTGAGCAGAGGGATAGTTCGTGCGTTGGAAGTTTGAGTTGGAAGGTTGGCTTTGGTGTGGAAGTAGCATATCTTTTTAATGCAAGAACAACTTTTGAATTAAGGCTCTGCAATCGGGCCCGAAAAGAAGAAGATGGAGAGATAAGAAATTACAAATGTTAGAGGAGAGCGCTAACATTTACAGCGACAAAATTGATGCGAAAATTGCGAAAATGTTTAATAAAACACAACTCGTTTAAAATAGAGCAAAAATCTTGCGGGCATTATCTTACAGCATTTAAAGAAAAACTGTGAATTTTTTCATACATACATATAACTTGTAAAATAACTGAAACAAACATGTTAATAATAATTTTTGGAGCATTCTTTGCGATTTTTTTCTATCGAGGGAATTTTATATAATTTGCGTTTGGGCGCGGGCAAAGTCTAGATATTATCTTCAAGAATAACATATATTTTTTTAAGAGCTTTAAAACTTACCGTGTTTAAGGTAATGTAATAAATCGTTACAAATCCGGGTTGCGGGCCCTTAAGAAATTACTGAAAACCACTGAAAACAAAAGAGTGTTGTTTACTTGCCACATTATATCTTGAGTTTGTGAGACAATGGCAAGTCTATTTATAAAACGTCATTAGCTGTCGGTGGCAAAAATAACAATATTTTACCTTTTCAAAAGAGAAGCAATATGTACCATTATTTATTTGAAAACTTAATTGAATTGTTTTTTTTTTTCATGTAGGATGTGTATTCAGGTTTGTGTAGAAATAATAAATTATTTATGCATTACTCCGCTTACTGGTTAATACGCAATATTTCTTATTCAAACAGTTAGATTTAGCTTTTTTAAGACGAAAAGTGAGTGTTTATATCGGGGAGACAAAAAAACATGCAAAAAATATGCATTCAACATTTTAATTTTGTTTAAATTAATTCACTTACGCCTTAAGGGCCCGCAACCCGGATTTGTACCGATTTATTACATATTTCCCTTAAACACGGTAAGTTTTAAAGCTCTTAAAAAAATATATGTTATTCTTGAAGATAATATCCAGACTTGCCCGCGCCGAAACACAAATTGTATAAAATTCCCTCGATAGAAAAAAATCGCAAAGTATGCTCCAAAAATTATTGTTAACACGTTTGTTTCAGTTATTTTACAAGTTATATGTATGAAAAAATTCACAGTGTTTCTTTAAATGCTGTTTAAGATAATGCCCGCGAGATTTTTGTTCTATTTTAAACGAGTCGTGTTTTATTAAACATTTTCGCAATTTTCGCATCGATTTTGTCGCTGTAAATGTTAGCACTCTCCTCTAACATTCGTAATTTCGTATCGCTCCATCTTCTTCTTTTCAGGCCCGGTTGCAGAGCCCTCCATTTTTATATGTATCGTTTTTATTTGACATTTCAAAGACAATCAATCAATGCTGCCAATCATAGAAAAAAAATATTATTGCCATGTAAAACAAAGTGAATGCATTATTTACAGGTTTGTGTGTACCTGTTTTTATAACAGTAGAACATGGAAAGAAATGTATTAGAATAATTACACAAACCCGCTAGACAAATCCTGCTTTGCCAAACAAACCATTCAAAACCTGGGATGTTTTTTAAAATTATGATGACGTGCGAGTTTATTTTAGAGAATTTATTTTATAAGATTTGTACTTCCGACAAATGTCATATTTGATTGTCTATTAAATTAAAAAAGGAATATTCTATATTATCCATGCATCAAACATCTACAACACGGACGTTCCGTATTATCCGTGAGGTGGACTAACTGCATATTTACCATAATAAAATCAGTTTATATTCGTACGAATATATTTTTTTGACATTTGTTTGCCGAATGGGAGAATTTTTTTTTTCTTTGTTTAAGTTTTTGGGAAACTTCTTGATATTATCATGTAATTAATATACGAGGCATATCCAGAAAGTAAGTGTACTGTTTTTTTTTTTTTTTGAAAAAGTGTATTAGAAAAAAAAGTACGGGATATTGTTGATACACTTGTTGACTATTTTTCCAAATAATTGCTAACCCGTTCAATGCATGTGGTGAGCCTTGGCACAAGTTTCTTTTGCCCTTCTCGAAGAATTCTCCCGCCAGCTCCTTCCCCCTCTTCAGGGCCACTTACTGCACCTGCTCGTCGGTTGAAAATTTATTTTCATCCATACATGCCTTTAGGAAGGTGAAAAGATGATAATCTGAAGACGCCAAGTCAGGGGATTACGGGGAGTGGTTCAAAACATCCCAATCAAATGAGTCCATGATCTTATTGGTGGCTAAGGCTTTGTGAGGTCAGACGTTTTCGTGAAAAAGGCACACTTCTCTGGTCAGTTTTCCCTTCCTTTTGTTTTGAATGCTCCTTTTGAGTTTTTTTAGGGTACACAATATTGTTGTGCATTGATGATCTCAACCTGAGGCCGAAATTTGAACAAAATGATGCCTTTTCGGTCCTAAAGCACTGAGGCCATGATTTTTTTTGCCCGAAATTGTGGTTTTCAATTTTTTCACAGATGGGGAATTGGTGTGACGCCACTTTGACGACTGTTTTTTTTTCCCAGGCATGTTTAGCTGGGTCCACACATGTTCTTTTGTCCGTTCCGTTCCTCCGTTCCGTACCTCCGTTCCGTATCAAAAACTCTGGACGCAAGTAAAAATAGCCCGTACCTCTGTAACGTCGCTGCGATCATCGGCATCCGCGTGTTCATTCCAGCGACAGAGAGAACGACCTGCGCATGCCGCGATCACGTCCAGACTGGCGCATACCCGTATCGTATCGCCTTTGAACGGGCCGAATTTACCGACTCCCGATGGATCGGGGCGTACCTCGACCCGTACCGTACCTCCGTAACACCGTACCGTTCCGAATGGGCGTCCAAACTAGCGTTCTTGATCGCGACGCTGATACGGAACGGAGGAACGGAACGGACAAAAGAACATATGTGGACCCAGCCTAATGAGTCACCCACTTTCATCTCCAGTAACAATAGAGCTCAGAAATCCTCACCTTTTTTCTTGTAGGTGTTATTTCTTCCGTGAGTAAAAAGCAGATCACAGCACTTGGCGGGATTTTTTGCCGGCAACTTTCAAGCAACTGGACACTAAAACGTGAGTTTACGTACAACAATGTTCCTGCGATGCTCTTTCTGGTCAGGAGACCCCCTGTACCACTAAGTGTTGCCAACCCTCAAAAAACTGAAAACCTCCGCCCGCTGTGGTCACAGTACACTTACTTTCTGGATATGCCTCGTACATGAATAATAAGATATATTATCTGGTAAACAGAAAACAATTGTTTTGTTTTTATATCGATATTTGACCAGAACTCATCAAGGTAATTTTCACGCAGTTTTTCGAAATACACATCCAACGTTTAACAGGTGTAAAGCAATGAAATTTTTATTATTTGTGCAGCTTACCCAAGTGATATGACATTTGTAAAAACGTAGCATTTTTCTATATCTTTAAAACGGTTGAGGTTTCGCTGTAATATTATTATTTTGTGCATTTAAAATGAAGAAAGTATTGCAGAAAGAGTATGTCAATAAGTGGTAGGCGGCTGGCAGAGGCAAAAACATTGGGAATGGCGAGCGATATGCTGAAATAGTCCAAAACCAAATGATCTTTTATAGCTGTGAAGTCTGTTGGCCCCATAAAACAAATTTGACCTGTTAAATAACTATAATTTTTTTTTATTAGAGAAACTCTCTTTTATAACTTTTGAAGGTTATTCCCATCAACGTAATATATCATTGAAGAAGAAGATAACAATAATAATCCTGGAAAATATGAACGAGAACAAGATACAGAAAACAGAAAAAAGACAATGGTCGCAACTTTTTCTGTTTTCTGTGTCTTGTTCTCTTTCATATTTTAGTTAAGATTATTACTGTTATCTTCTTCTTCAATGATAATTTAATTGTTTTGCCTTTAATAATGAGCGGCTCTGGAATTTTCGTTTTGCCTCCGCCAGCCGCCTACTATTAATAAGGCTCTAAAATGAAATTAACCAGTCTGGAAAAGGGCCAGATTAAAGGGTAAAAATAAATATACGCATTTCTTTTTTTAAATTGATCGAGGCCTAACTTTGTGATTGAAATAGGATTGTGACAAATTATTATAATTGTAATACAAAATAAATTTTTCAATAAAAAAATAATAATCTTTATTCTTCCAAAATATGACATGATTTTTATTTTAAAACCTTTACAGATTATGTATAATTCCGAACTTGAAACAACTACCTCTGGATCTCACTTCTACAACCATATTCCAAATCTTGTTCCACATTATCAATATATTATGTCATGATACCACTGAAAAGAAAATCCGTAGAAATACTGCCAATGATGTAGGTATCGATTTGAAAGAATCCTGATGTCGTCAGTTTGAATCAGACTTTCCGACTCCTAGACCCTACACAGGCCATCAAAATTGATTATCTGTTCAAGAAAGAATTTCAATACAGTAGAAAATCCGGACCCCCGTTACTTCGGTGTAAGCTGTAATCCGGACAGGCAAGAGGAACATTCTACATTGTCAATAAAAGACAAATTGCGTATTATGAAATATTATTGCGTATAATAATTATTTGCGTATTACAAATTGCATAAAATTATAAGCAGAATAATTTCAGATTTTCCAAGCAGAATTAACTTTGTTTTTTTTAATTATTTCACGTTAAGTGCGCAAATTTCTTACACGTTTGAATTTTTTTATAAGTACATTTGTACGTATATACATATTCTTGTCTAAATTGACTTTAAATTTTTACTTCAATAAATGAAACCCAAGTTAAAAATGTGTTTTATTCCTATTAAAATATTGCATACTATAATCCGGACGCCTCGATAATTCGGAAGGGGTCTTGTTTTTCCCTATCCGGATTAGCGAGGCACTACTCTACTTACAATGCTACGTGTATAGTAGGTGAAAAAGGAGGGCGTTGATGTCTATGGTATAAAGACAGTATGAGTGGTTGCCTGACTAAAATATAAAGATATAGCGTTAGTTCATGTTTACGCCACCGCCAACTTCTTACGGATTATGTGTAGCACTGTAGACGTCTTGTTCCACACTCATACTGTGAAACTTTGGGGGGTGATCAAAGATATTGGAATACGAAGCACTGGGCTGTTGAGATCTGCCCCCAAACATGGCTAAAGCCATTTCACGCAATGTTTCAGGGCGATACTCGTTGAATCCACCACTTTGGAACTTATATGAAATAATTGGGATATAACACAATACGATTTAAGAGGGCATTACCAGAGAATACCGGAAATACGTCATTTACAAAAAAGTTTTTAGACGTATTGACTCTTTTCCACAAAAAATTATAAATGGATTTCGAAAGATTGTTCTTTTATCTAGCATTCGTATGTAATAAATTTTGAGAAAATTTTTTAATTTTTAGTATAATAAGGTTATTCCATAGGTCGTTGGCAGATTTGTTCAATTTTCAAAAAAGTTTTTGTATTATACCACACCCATTTCAAATAATAAAATCATGCAGTAAAATAAATCAATACATTATCTAGCAAACGTATGTTTTAGAATTTTAATAATTTTAGTTTCAATAAAATCATTAAAAAATATGTACGTACATGTGTTTCTTGGCGAAAATTGTATTTATTTGCGTATTTATTTGCGCACTTACAAACTAATATACCTATTTCAGATTTTTTTAACATTCTTATTAAATTTAGACATTATTGAAAAATGATAAATACTTATAATCAAAAAATAACTACAAAAAGTACATTATTTTAATAGTTTTATCATCACGCCTTTCAGCATTTTTGGATGAAGGTATAAATTAAAGCTAATTTGAATTGAAATAAATTCGATATTGAGTTATAATTTAAAAAAGCTGGTACGGAGAATAATTAATCTTTCTCATTGTAACCGCCCTGCACGATCGTAAGAACAACTTTCGACGAAATTTGGATTTTCGTCCGCTGGCTGGTTAAACGCTCTTAATAAAATTTACTTACACACGTTGGGATTCAAACTCGGATTCAAAACCTTACCCCTCGACCACGGAGACCGTCAATAGGGTATTTCCACGGTTTTTTTATTGTTTAAAAAAATGAAGCCAAAAATTACGATGATTATAGCATTTTTATTTTATTTTTATGTTGATGAATAAATTTTCTACAGCTAGTCAAAGTTTCCCATTTTTTAATTACTGCTAAAATGATATTTTGGGGCGGGGCTACCGTGTGACGTCATGAGCGTGGACGCTCACTGACAGTGTTCATTTATGCTGGCCCAGCTGAGTGGCGCTTGTGACGTCACATTCCGATTTTCAAACCACGGGCCGTTTTGATTTTGTCAGTTTTAGACTTTTTTAAAATCAATAATATTGAATGAAAACATATAAAACAATCATTTTTAGTAGGATATTAAAATCAGAAAAATGATCTTTAAATATTCCGTACATTTTCAACAGAATCCCTTGTTTGTAGAAATACCCTATTATTAATTTATTATTTTACTGCAAAATGTTGTGTTTTCCCATGTTATAAAACTAATTACGTCAATTGGTGTATTCAGCAAGTACTAAAATGTGATTGCGACATCTACGTAATAAATACATATAATAAAATTTTTATTGTCGGATAAACCCTACTGAGAAAATAATCATTATAAGAGATTCTCTATTAACAGATTTCAAAGTACCCCACAGAAATTGGGCGGAGCTAAATATAATCATATAAATAAGTCGTCTCAATGTGGCCTAACCTTTAATACCGAAACAGCTGTCACAATAATAAATAATTAAAATACTTGCAGAACTTAATAATAAAATTATTTAATTTGATTTAAAAAAATTAAAAAAAAATTAAATCAGGTTCTGCGAATTAAACACAAAAACAATTAATACATTATTCATTGGTATAACATATCATTATGATTGCAAAGGTTAAAGTTTATCAAATAACCCACTCTATTCAGAGATAGTGAACAATGAATTTATTTATTTTACAGGATTAAACTATTACTTTTTGTTGTTAACCCATCAATGTAATTTATCATTGAAGAAGATGGTAATACAAATAAATCTAAACGAAAATATAAAAAAAGAACAAGACTCAGAAAAATAAAAAGGTAACGGTTGCAACTGGGGTTCGAACCCAGGATCTCTTGTCGTACTGGAACAAATGCCTTAACCAACTCGGCCATTGGGACCTCTGATTTTGAAGTAATTTCATTTTTCCCTTATTTTGGCTTTTACAAAAAATTAGTCGAAGATAATATTATTAATTCTGAATTTGAAATGAGATCGATAAAAATGATTTCAAAATAAGAGGTCCCAATGGCCGAGTTGGTTAAGAGGGCATTACCAGAGAAAACCAGAAATATGTCATTTTCAAATCAGATTTTAGACGTATTGACTCTTTTCCACAAAAAAATATAAATGGATTTCGAAAGATTGTTCTTTTATCTAGCATTCGCATGTAATAAATTTTTAGTATATTAAGGTTAGATTTGTTAAATTTTCAAAAAAGATTTTGTATTATACCACACCCATTTCAAATAATATAATCATGCAGTAAAATAAATCAATACATTATCTAGCAAACGCATGTTTTATAATTTTAATTTTAGTTTCAATAAAATCAGTAAAAAATATGTACGTACATGTGTTTCTTGACGAAAATTGGTCAATTTGTGTATTTATTTGCGCACTTACAAACTAATATATTTCAGATTTTTTTAACATTCTTATTAAATTTAGACATTATTGAAAAATGACAAATACTTATAATAAAAAAATAACTACAAAAAGTACATTATTTTAATAGTTTTGTCATCACGCCTTTCAGCATTTTTGGATGAAGGTATAAATTAAAGCTATTTTGAATTGAAATAAATTCGATATTGAGTTAAAATTTAAAAAGCTGGTACGGAGAATAATTAATCTTTCTCATTGTAACCGCCCTGCACGATCGTAAGAACAACTTTCGACGAAATGTGGATTTTCATCCGCTGGCTGGTTAAACGCTCAGGCGTTTGTCTCAGTTTGTTTTTCAGATCTTGGGTTCAGAGCACAGATATTGAAATACAAATTGAGATATGCTATGATGTCCGCGCGACTGTCGGCGGACTGCTACCTAATCGGAGTAGTTTGCATACGAAAAGAATTTGTTCATTTCGTTGATTTTTTTATGGTGTTGGTTAACAATATAGTTTCAATACGGAAAGAATTCGTTCATTTAGTTTAACGTCCCACCCAGTAAAAACTGGAGATAGCACAACTCTTATTTTTCAATTTCTTTTGTTCAGAGAGATTTTTACTATTTTTATGTATTACTATACTATTTTCCTTTCCCTGCTATTTTTATTTCGATAACATATTTCTGTTTCAAGTGCCATGGGTTTAGCTTCCCTGGATTTGATAGCATTCCTCTCTTTATAACTCTTGTAGAAACAGTTTTGTGAAAAATGGTCCATTTTAGTAAAGTGTATTCCTTCCATCAAAATGAGGGGTCTGGTTTGTCAAATCTTCTTGTTTTTAGTATCCATCACCGTATTCATTGGTCGAGGTATGTAATCCGGTATTCCCAATAATAATTATGTAATATTGTATGAACAACAGTATATCTACTTGCATTGGAGACAAAA
Organism: Limnephilus marmoratus; assembly: GCA_917880885.1. Taxonomy (NCBI): domain Eukaryota; kingdom Metazoa; phylum Arthropoda; class Insecta; order Trichoptera; family Limnephilidae; genus Limnephilus; species Limnephilus marmoratus. Next base: position 15,483,206 of record OU862921.1, on the reverse strand, counting down.
GTGTTGAAACCTTCTTTTGAAACTTCTAGACTAAAGCATCACACAGATTATATTTCAGTGAAATTAAAAAATGCGTGTCACAACTGACGAAAAAAATCTTCAGTTAAATAGTAATAGTTAATCAAGCTCAATGTGTTAATTAATGTCATTTTTGGGGATGCTGTGCGGGTAATTAGATTAATATCACACAAAAGGAAACGCTTAAGTTAATGTCGAATTTCATCAGATCATTAATATTTATTTATGTTTTCAATTTTGGGAAATCGACAGTTAACATTTTATCGGTTTGGCAGTTGGCGCGTTTGATGAAATTGAATTTAGCAGGCAGCTGTTTTTTTTTGTTGTATTAAAATAATTGTCTATGGATTTTTAAAATTACAGATATTTTAAATGGGTACCTATGTTAGGTAAAAAATTTGATTAATTGTTCTTATAATAAGTACTTATACAAAAATGAATATTTGTAATATACAAAAAATGAAAATTTGAATAAAAAAATTGTAATAGGTGGCACGCGAGCTGTTTGAAAACTGAATGTACTGGGACTGAATATACGGAATGCGGGAGGAGGGTTTGAGGGACGGGGCTGTGGGAGAGTGGAGAGGGTGGGCGGGGAAAATTTGAATAAAAAAATTGTAATAGGTGGCACGCGAGCTGTTTGAAAACTGAATGTACTGGGACTGAATATACGGAATGCGGGAGGAGGGTTTGAGGGACGGGGCTGTGGGAGAGTGGAGAGGGTGGGCGGGGAAGGTGAAAGGGGAACATGGGAGGGTAGGGGATATGGGAGGGGAACGAGGATGCATGGGAAAGGATATGCAGGGAGAAACAATTTATTTCTTTGAATATGGCATTGCAACGCATGCCAGGAACCAGCTAATATTATAATAAATATAAGATAGGATACAATATTAATTTAGTTCATCACTGAATTATATAAAACAATAATCAGAAAAAAAACGAGTGTGCTTTAGACCACACGAATGAAGTAAAACTTCTTTAGCTCCATCTATATCCGTGGTCGTCAAACTGCGGCCCGCACAAATATCTGCCTCTTTCTCTTTTTTTAAAAATATATATTTTTTTCATGTACAATTATATAAACCTGCTTTTTCTTTTTATTCAAATATTTTGTGTACCTATGTATGCCCTTATGATTTTAAAACGTTAATTTTAATTGATTGGCATTTGATTTTAAAACACCCAGTTGGTTTTTGAACACATCCTAAGTCGATATTGAACGTGCGCATAGTGTACGGCATAATAGGTTCTCAGTGGGCATTTGAGACTTTCAGGTGGGGCAATAAAAGATCCAAAGAAAATTAGGAGGCGTTGAGATGGCACAGTGAGGGGAGTGTATATAACAAATAATTTTTAATCGAATTATTGATTTCGTGACAGTTCCCCGCCTTCCTCTCCCCCCAATTCATAAATGTGCGGCCCTCGGTGATACCTCACATTGTCCTATATGACCCTTGACTGGAAAAGTGTGACGACCGCTGATCTTTATGATAGGAAGAAAAAAAGAAAATGTGCGCACTGCTCTCTCTTGCTCCTACAGTGTGATATGGACAATAGGTCTGCACTGTGTCTTAGATATATGGAACGTAACTGGCTATGAGTGAAAGAGAGAAAAAAAAACGTGTGCTTGCACCTCTCTCTTTTGCCCCTACAGTAATATACGAAATGTAATTCTCTCTCTTTCTATCTTCACTAACTTATATCTCCCTCTCAACTACCGTTCGCCTCGCTTTTCATAACGCTCTCGTTATGCATTCACCAGCTTACTCTCCAAGTCAAGCGTGCGTAAAGAAGTTTTACTTCAAAAATCTCACTCACGATAATAACAATTCAGAAATTAATTTATTTTCAATATTGTCCATATCAATATTGTATGTGGTACGTACCCTCAGCCACGGTTTTCATTTATTGCTAAACATAAGAAAACAGGATGTTAACAGAAAAGTTACAAAGAAATACTCTTTTGTGAAAATGTTAAGCTTGCAATTGAAAGAGTCTACTTTTGATAATATGTTTTTGTAATTTAATTAGTTAGTTGGTAATTTTTGCATAGTCTCTTCAAGTAAGAATTGTGTTTACAGTTCGTTTTGCATTGATCTGCTTTGAAAAGTTTGGAATAGTGTGTGGAGCGCGCAGGTATTATGTTCAATTGAATTTTATTTAATATTATTGTTAACTATATATACAGGAATAGTGCTATACTAAATGATGCCTTTGTACACTCAATGAACACCAAACGATCGGTACCTACGGTTAAAGAAAACCTGAATTTATACTAGATGTCACCAACTAGCTGTTAATTTTAAGAAAAATCATAGATCGTAGTTCTGATGAAGGAATTTCTTAAATTTATGCACAAAGTTCACCATATCGTTGTCATTGTAAAAGGATATCACAAATTTATTTACAATTTTACAAACTTGTTGACATGACGACAAAAAATCACAAATTTATGAGAAAATTCATCAAACCATTATCACGATGAAGGAAAATCACAAATTTGTTTGAAAGTTCCCAGTAAATTCACTAGTTCATTCGACAATAAATTTTACAATTTAGTTCTGATTTCCAGCACAATCCCAGAGTCTCCCACGCTACTCATTCAGAAATGATTACACGTATGACATTCAGACGAAGTACTTCTACAAGGAGGGCCCCAAGGCCAAGGCATGGAAGGGCGCGGTGTTCGACTGCGAAGGCGAGGGAGCAGAGCTAGCCGTCCCCTCCACCGAGGCTCAGATGCTGGGCATAGTGAGGCACATGAGTGCCGACACCGCCGGCGTCTGGCTTGGCATACACGACGCTAGGGCTAGCGGGAAATTCAGGATGGTCAATGGTACGTACAAATGCAGTATCTCGTATTAAGTATAAATTTAATTTTTGACGGCCTGGGTTATCACTGCTTTGCAAACTTTGGTCCGCCATCAAAAGTAAAAGGTGTTCCAACAGCCATAGTGATGCACATGCCTTAAAGCAGGGGTGGGGAACCTGCGGCCCGCGAAGCTTTTTGGTGTGGCCCTTTGATGGGCCGGCTGAAAGTACCACAAAAATTACAGTCAGAAACGAGATGGTTTTCTTTCGCGGTGTTTCGGATACATTTTAAGTTTTTATTACAAAACCCAGAGAAAGTTTTAACACAGCTGACAGGTATGTTCTTATGTATGCACCTATGTTACTAGAAATCAGTTTAGAAACAAATAAATAGGCAATCGAACATCTATTTTTTGTTTCATTTTTTTTTTATACAATTGTGAAATTAATATTGAAAAAAATTGTCAGAATTGATGACAACTCTTTTCAAAAATACAAAAATAGTTTAATAATAATAAAATCATTCCGAGTAAATTATTGTCAATAGTAAAATAAATAAATAATTTTCTACCACTCTTCCATTTGCGAATTCATCTCCTGACGCATTTCTAATCCATCCATGTGTTCCTAGTGCAAAAATTGGAGGAAAAGCATTTTCATTATCTGTGTGTAGTATCAATTAAATCTGGGGACTCGCATGCAGATTCACTCTTAATTTAAAACCAGTTTTGTGTTCATAATATAACAATTAAATTCCAGATTAATTGTAAACGGATTCATCAGCTGACACATTTCGAAGGAAAACATTCTCTGATTAGAAGTGCAGTTATAAAATAAAATAAAATTCTCCTCTAGTTGCAAACTATGTACGAGCCGTCAGAATCAAAGAAAAACCATTTTCATGTTCTGAGTGTAGTTTTAATTTCCACACACACATTTAATTTAAGCCAGTTTTTGGTTCAGAATATAATTATAAATTTAAAAACAGAATGAAAATTGCAGATTCATCGAAGGAAGCCAATCTCACCGAGAGTTTACACTTGAGTTGCACATCATACTATTCAATCATTCTGAGAAAATGACTGTGCTGACGCAATTCAAAGGACTTCTCTCACCATTCTCGCTTTTCGAGGGTACTTGTAAATTAGTTTCTAGTTTAAAAAACATGAAAATTTCTACCCCCCTCCCAGGCGCTAAAAAAGGTTCCCCACCCTTGCCTTTCGGCAATGTGTGAATGTTGTGCGGTGCAAACAACCAAACATGTGGTCAACGAATGCCAGCTCATTAATTCCTAGACGGGTAGATTTTTCCACACTTTGGGTTCACACATTATGAAATATCCGTCAATAGAACTGACTTTAAGTGCTGGCACAGATTGCTAAAACTATCAAAATATTCATTTTGTAAGAGCTGGGCATCAAAAACAGGTTGTCAACTTTCTATTTATCGCAAGACAACAACTGAGCTCTTTATGAGATTTCTCTACTTATTTCTTCTTCACTTTGTATTAAAAAAAATATTTTGCAGAGCAGGGACAATCGGATCTTAGAATCTTAAATAATCAGCTTTGTGCTAAAAAAGAGAAATCTTTATGTGAGAACTTATAGGCGGATCTTATCCTTAAAGCAGTTTTGGATAATAGTGAATTGGACCGTTTTTACAAATGTTAATCTCGTTATGATGTATTTGTAGTCTAATGTTTGATGGCTTTTGAAATTATGTGTTACATAATCACTTCGGTCATCAGGGTGGGTATTGTGTTTCTAGGATCAAAAACAGCACTCGCCTTCGAAACCAGCGGACCGATCAGGAAAAGCTGCGTTGGAATGCGGAGGAATGGAGCCTACAGCGCCTACGATTGTGATACTCTGCGGAAATTTGTTTGCGTAAAAGATGCTGCCAGTGTGACCAGCAATTCTGGTTGCGAAACCTATGACATGGGTAAGGAGGTTTCTCATCAACCAGAACTAAACTAACTAACCTTACCTCTTCCCGAATACCTACGGAAACAAAATCTATAAATGTTAATTACCGTTTACTCTGAAAATCGCTTTCAGCAACAGCAGTTGTTGTAGCTGGTTGTTGAAGACTTCAGCACTGAAAGAAATGTTCGAAATAATTCAACGAGTAATAAGATTTTGGCTAGAAGTTTGGTGAGTGACGAATATTCCATGATGTAGATGGGCCAATATTTCATAGTTCCACTCATTCATCTTTCTGAGGGTGAATTGTGTGATGAAAGATTCCAAATTGTTATGTAAGAGAATTGATCCTTTTAGTGCAAGGATCAGAGTTCCCAATTCTTGCTATGTTTTGTCGATTTCTTGACAATAACTCTCAGTTGATTACTCTTTAGAGTTCAGTAAGATGACTGACATACCTTCTTCATTTACAAGAGTCTCGACCCCAGCATTAGCACCAGACCAAAATAGTTTTTTTTTAAAATATATTTTATGAGCTATTTCTTTTGCTTTACCTTCCAATTTGATATTAGGCTCCTAATACAAAAAACTGATTGAAAAATGTGTTTCTTTCCAGAGTACTTCTACTCCATAGATGCGGACCGCTGTTACAAAGTGCATACTCAGCCCAGAGGCTGGAACAATGCCAGAAAGTTATGTACTCTGGAAGGAACCAATCTTGTTGTCATCAATAGCCCTGAGGAATCGGAAATAGTAGTGAACATCTTGAAAGTTCACGAAGCTAACACTCTCTGGGGAGACTTCAATAAAGAAGTGATACACCTCGGTTACAAAAAATTTATGACGAATGGAGAAGGATTTGTCACTATTGAAGGTAAGTAAGTAATTCACATCACAGAAAAAATCACTGGGCGTACAGTGTATGAGGGACTGAATATCTTACGCAGGGATTCATGGAAATTATACTCAGAGGCAACTACGCTCAGGCCGGCCAAGCTAGATACGTCGAACGTACTCTTTGAATCCTCGTTTCCGCCTCCTTTTAAGATGTCTGACAGGAGAATTATTTCAGACCTGGGGTTGTATTACATAGAATCATCAGCAACTTGATTGGCAGCCCTGCCATCGTCGCCACTATTAAATTCCATGTATCGATTAGGAACACAAGACAAAATGTAACATTTTTCACAACCAAATATCAGACATACTAACTAATGAATATGATCCAAGAGTTTGTATAGATATATGTGTTTATTACTCTTTCACGCGAAAACTACTGAATGGATTTTAATGAAACTTTACAATACCTCATACATCAGAATAACATATAGGTTACATATAATGGTAAGCTCTGGCGTTATGAAAATTGTATAAATGAAAAGGCAGTAGGAAGGGGAACGGGGTAGGCGGAGTTCGCGGAGAGGGAAGAGACGAGGGAGGGGGAAGGCGGGGAAGGTGGAAGGGAACGGGGACGCATGGGAAAGGACATGCAGGGAGAATCAATTTATTTCTTTGAATGGCACTGCAATGCATGCCGGGGACCAGCTAGTAAATTATAAAGGAAGGACCTCATTTATTTATTTATTTATTGAAAAAAATAAGAAGTACATGAGAAACATAAGCTGCATATCTCACTAGGGCATTCCTGTATCGAGATATGCAGTTTTACATTGTAATTTAAACAAAAAACATACATATGAACTAAATAAAAATATAATTATAAACCTATAAAAAAATATAACAATAAGCAAATTAAAGATAACATAACAATAAGCAAATTAGATACTATAACAATAAGCAAATTAAAAAGTACATAATAATATTTAAGTTAAGTTATTAAATTTGGATTGTATGAAGTATAGCTGAATTCCAGAATGATTTATGATACAAGCTTAATTGTCATTAATTGAGTATTTTAATTTTAATTGCGTTTACAATCACAACATTCTTATTACATGCGTTAAATGAAAGAAAAAAAATAATTGAAGTTAATAAAATTTTTTTTTTTTTTTTTTATTACTGAAAAAAAATTAACAAATATGTTAACTATTTCTTAGGACAACAATTTGTCAATAATCAACACTCACATCATAAAGGAAGGACCTCTCTAACTGAGCAATCCAAACAACAATTACCCATAAACAAATGTACAGAAATGAACGAATGTGTGAATCAAATACAACCTCTTTTATTTGTACATATTTAATTCTCATCATTCATAAATCCGAGTGAATAACTCAACGGAAAGAAATTCAATGCTTGATAAATGCCAATAAAATATGTGAGACAGAAGTTATAACAAAAACAAACACTATGTGCGAGAAATATCTAATCACTATGGACGAGAAATAACACATAAACTTACAACACAATGCCGCCGGCCCGGCCGGCGAACTCAGCTGATGATAGCGGGTGACACACAAGCCACGAACTCACCCGAAGTCAGCCGAACGCAGATTTCGCAGATTTTGCCGAAACTAGATTTTTTTGCAGAAATTTTACACCCGATAAGTATTAATTTATCTTTATTTCTCTCACTTTGCTTTCAGGAAAAAGCCTTGCTAACTCTGGATTCGAGGCTTGGGCCCCCGGGCAGCCCGCCAATGGTCCCGGCGTCCAGTGCGGCGGCATGCTGAGGAACGGGAGTCTGACCGTTGTGGACTGCCACCAGAAGGCCATATTCCTTTGCGAAAAGGCCCTTGGATCTTTTCACATGCCGAGTATTGACATAAGATTCAGCATTGATGACTGATTGAGCCAGTTGATACAGTCACCAAGGTTTTATTGTCAGATGGGAGATGATAATTATTCATTATGACAGCTAATCGTTATAACCGTACCCTTTATATCCGTTAATCGTTATAGTCGTAACTCGTTAACCCACTCAGATAATATGTTTTTCTTTTCCATTTAACTCATATAGGTATAGGTCTCATGGAAATCGGAATGGCTCCCTTACTATCATGGTTAGAAATATGATCTAAATGATGTTAGAAAGTGAGAACACCGCTCTTTATATTCAAAACTAAAAAAATAACAAAATAATTAAAATGTATGTTTATGAAACCAAGATTTCCACAATTTGGTGAGTCATTTATAAAACTTTTTAATGTTTCCATTAAAAAAAATTAACATTTTAAAAATTATATGTTTATTTCAAATTATAAAATTTGAAAGCATATTTCATTATCTTACAAAAACAGGTTTTAGTTTTCGAAAGCGTTCAGAAATATTCCATTTATTTGCATTTTATTGCAAAGCGGAAATATTTTTATCTTCCAAGGCAAATAGGCCCGAGGCCTGAGAGGTTAAACCCCTTAATTGTTGTAACCGTTAGGACCTTTGCTCATGGAGAAATTGAAATGAAACTTGTTGCCAACCCAAATTGATAGCTCGTGAGCCGCTACCATGGCAACCCATTTAACGAAACGTGACTGCCACATGACCAGCAGTGCTTGTGCATTGACAACTGGTTTCATTTCAGTTTCTCCATGAGCGAAGGCCCTAATTTTAAAACTTTAGTATGGACCATTATTGTAATTATTTTCCATAGAACGCACGTTGTCTGGGGTTATTATTTTTTTTTAGATTTGGAAATTTTTGAATTAGCATTTCTTTTCCTACTTTTTTCAGCATTGTTGGATGGGCGTACACGTATAATAGCTGCAATTATAACCATAAAAACATGATAATATAATAAATAAATAAAAATAATAACTCAAAATAATAGTACAAGAAACAACTATTTCCGTCGGGGGGATGTGGAAAAATATTATGGACAAAATAGGCAATTGATTTCTTGACTTGGGCTATTTAAATAATTTGCACATGTTTATATTGAAGCGGATGTCACTTCATACAATCAAAATCAAACATGGCGACAAAACACGGAAATTTTTAACTGTTATTGAAAAAAAATAGAACTAATGCATATTTTACACTGTCCCCGATGTAAATAGTTGTTTCTTGTAGTAATTAAGTTGATAAGTGTATCGGACGTGTTGAGCAAATATATTTGAATTGTGTTAAATATGTAAAATATATGTAATGTTCAATAAATAAATCATCGGAGTGGTGTAGGCAAGTGTGCAGAGAGTTTTGCCGCCATCGGGTGCTTTCACTAAGAATCCAGCTCGGTGGCAAATTCCCTATTTGTGCGCTGCCGTCAACGCCCAGCGTACATATAGGGCGAAAAACCCGAATTAGACAGTCAACCAGAACAACTCGTCCCGACAACAACTACTCTCTGCTTGTCCGCCTGTCCTCGCTCCGACACTGCTTCCATTCGCATCGTTTTCTTCTGACCATTGCTTTACCATATCGACATCTCCATACCACGGAGATGTCGCTTACAGGAAGTGTCTTATATATAATTTGTGTGTATAAGAAATTAACGGAGTACCAAAAATAATAAATGAATGCATGATCTATTTTGAGAATTTTTGGGGAAAGTGAAAAATTTTGTAGGTGCATTTTCAACAAATGCCCCGGGCGCAACTTCAAGATACCTGCCTCGCGCCAGCTACATCTTATAATAAGTAGGTTATATCTACTTTTGAATTACTTTTTACAACCATTTCGCCAATTTTTTTGTTGCGCCAAACACATAGTTTCTTTTGCGGAAGTTACAGTGTTATTTAAATAATAAATGCAATTATTATAAGAACCGGATAACATTTATTTTGTAAATTCATTTCCGAGTTAAAAATTTAATTCATATTATATAAACACCGTCTATTGCATGCTTTAAATTCTGTAACTAAAATTTATAACTGATGGATTTTAGCCAGTGATTCCCGAGCATATTTGAAGTAAAAAATGTAGATGTCATTTTGCTCTCCGATGACATTTTTAAAAATTAAAAACAAACAAATATTTGAAAATGATTTTTAAAAGTATTAAAAGTAATTTTGTCATTTTTAACTCACTTAATCTATTTCTAGTAAAATGATCTTTAAATACGAACTACATAGATAGAGGTTTGAGAGATAAACACCCACCTAAATTAGAGACACAGTTTTAAAACTGAAAACACTTCATAGGCTTTATTGGACATACGTAGAATTGCAATTGAAAAATACATTTTGACTTAAGCCATTATTTCATGCTAGAAAGTAAGAATCGCAGCATTTGGGCAGTTATCGTAGTAGATTTTAAGAGTTGTGCATTCTTCAGTTTTGGCCCACGAAGCTGAAGGACAATCCTTGAAAGTAAAAATATTATTAAACAAAATTTAAAGTAAGATGAATTATGTTAACATATTCAAAAAAAAATGTTTTCTCTTTCATTTACTTGCTCTGCCGCGACCAGGTAAAAAAAAGAAAAAAATGAACAAAACTATTCTAATATTTTTAGAGTACTTATTGAGTAAAACCTCTAATTGTAATATTTAATAATTGAATATACAGGGTGTCCGGGGATAAAGTGGTTTAACTTTGGGAGGTGATTCTATATGATGGTAGGAGTAAAAGAGATTAACGACTTTTTCCTAAATTCCAACATTTTTTTCCCATACGAAAAGACGTACCTATTAAAAATCCTTAGTGTGAGGTATGATCTTACCTGCTGAGAGCATGTCGGGCACGATTGCGGCAACATTGCATGGTTATGATTGACCCGTATCACGACAGCAGAAAATAATAAAGCTGGCCGCACATGCGCCGGTCTAATTTTACCTTTTTACCACAAAACTACCCGAAAAAGTTGGAATTTCGAAAAAAGTTAGTTTTCTTTTTTACTTATAATATCGTGTAGAATCACCTCCCAAAGTTAATGCACTTTACCCCCGGACAACCTGTGTAATGTTAACAACTCTCAACCGAAAACTGTAATATGTAATGTATACATTTATTCATCATCATCATCATCTGTGGCTCTACAACCCAGGTCGGGTCTTGGCCTCCAGCAGAGCCTGCCTCCATGACTGTCGGTGTTGTGCTGCGTTGCGCCAGTTTCGGATGCCGATGGTGCTTGCATCCTTCACCACTCCATCCAGCCATCGAAGCTTTGGTCTTCCAACTCTTCTCCGACCCCCAGGTGCACCATCCATAATTCGCTTTGGGATATCTCCTTCGCTCATTCTCTGGATATGTCCAGCCCACCTGAGTCTTCCAGTTTTGATTTCCTTGGAGATATTAGGGTCCTCGTAAAGATCGTATAGCTCCTGGTTGTATCTGATACGCCATTCTCCATTATCACAGACTGGGCCGTAAATCCTTCGCAGCACCTTCCTTTCAAAACTTTCTAGGGCTCCTTCATCACCCTTACTGATTGTCCAACATTCCGAACCATACATAAGAACAGGTCGTATAAGGGTCTTGTAAAGCAGGACTTTAGTTCTTCTGGTAAGGTGGCGAGATTTCATATGCTTCTGTAGCCCAAAGTAGTATCGATTTGCAGCTACTATTCTTCTTTTGATTTCGCTGGATACATTGTTGTCATTTGTCACCATAGTACCGAGATATACAAACTCGTTGACAGTTTCAAATGTATAATTATCTATCTGTATACTTGGTGGTTTCTGGCGTCCATGTACGGGCATATATTTTGTCTTCCCCTCGTTGATGACCAATCCCATGTTCCTTGCCGACGTAGCTAAGCTTTTAAACGCCGATTTTAGTTCATATTCTGAGCGTGCGATGATATCTATATCGTCAGCATAAGCAAGGAGCTGAACAGACTTGTTAAAAATATGGCCTGTGGTTTGTATACCTGCATTTCGGATGGCCTTTTCCAGCGCTAAATTGAATAAAATGCAGGCAAGTGCATCTCCTTGTCTTAGTCCATTGAAGGTCTTTAGGGTGTCTGACAGATCCTGTTGTATTCTGACTCGGCACTCAACATTAGACATTGTGAGCCTTACTAAGTTTACCAGTTTTCTTGGGATATTAAATTCATCTAAGGCTCTGTACAGTCTTTCTCTATTTACCGTGTCATAGGCAGCCTTAAAATCTATGAAGAGATGGTATGTATCAACATTAAATTCTATTGTTTTTTCCAGTATCTGTCTCAGTAAATGTATCTGTATACATTTATTACAAAGAGAAAAATAAAAATTTTCCTTTTCTCTACGCCCCGAAAAGGCAGAGATCCTGGGTTTAATTCCTAGATGCAACCAAATCTTTTTCAAATTTTCTTCTAATTTCCGTTTCACAGTTTTCGTTTGAGAGTTCCTAATATTATCTCCAATAAGGAACTTCAGTGAAAAATATTATGGCTTTAAGTAAATATGTTCATATAGACCAATAAATGCTGATTCTGAATATATAAGTTATATTTTATAATATTAAACGCAGAGTTTTTAAAAAAATATTAAAAAGTCCATTTTTCATTGGGTCTTAGAAACACGCCGTCATGTTGGTATTATTTTAAATGTTTAGTGGTGACGTCACTGTTCCTCGTGTCGTGACGTCACCGTAAAGTCATTGTATGGGAATATAGGTATGACACAAGCCATCGTATTAATTTAATCATTTATTTACATACTGTTTATAGAGATTTAGTTGTTGTTTTTATTGAAACATTATTTAGGCCTAAATAATGTTTCAAAAATAAAGGTATCTCTTATTAGTTCATCTCTATTATTGAAAATATTCAAAAACTACTGCACAAAAAAAATAGTAATGCTACTTCCAGGGCAAATACTTCGAACACCGAAATTCAAAATGGCGGCAGTTGATCAGCTGATTGCTCGATCCTATAGTAACTTTTCAGGAGTGATGACGTCACACGATTCACCACACATACGGTGGTTTTCGGGGGATCTTGAAAAATTAAATTTTGAAAATTATTTTAACTATTGAAACTAATTCTAAAAATAAAAAAAAATATGCAGTTATTGGGAGGAATGCAGATCCTGCCAATGTCTGGAAATTTAATAAAAAGGCACTTTCTAGATAAGAAAAGTGTGGAGAAGCTGAATAAAAAAAATTAAGGCGCGCTCGGCAAAATTGAGGGAGATACAGCCGTTTAAAGTATAAATAAAATTTCACTTCGTGAACCGATACTACGCCATTTTGTCACTGTTATGTTGGTATCCCAGACCTGATACAAACGAAGCTAGATACGATTGTAACCGACTTCGTGGGATAAATAATAAGGCGCGTAATTATGAAAAACAGAATTAATAATGGTAATTTTTGGAGATTGCTGGCAACGGTTAATATGCACTTTTAAAAAAAAAAACCTTTTGATTCACCTTAATTACATTAAAAGGCAACTATTTGCATTGGGGGAAGTGGAAAATATTTCATTCTAAATTTCGATTACGTAAAATTAAAATTAGCTTTCGTCTTGTGAGATTGTACCTATACCAGAATCACAAACCATGTTACACAAACCTAGCGTAGCCGCTAAACTACTTGAAAACTGGGATGTTTTTCTTGCCTTGACGTGAGTAGGCATTATAAAGGGGCACTTCTTTTGAATCACAAACCATGTTACACAAACCTAGCGTAGCCGCTAAACTACTTGAAAACTGGGATGTTTTTCTTGCCTTGACGCGAGTAGGCGTTATAAAGGGGCACTTTCTTTTGTATCACAAACCATGTTTAGCGTAGTCTAAGGTTAGGTTACTTTAATTTGGAAGGTGAAAAACAGTTAAAAAAATCGTTGAAAAAACGCCCGCTAGACAAATTTCATAATTACGCGCCTCATGTATCCCACGAAGTCGGCTACAATCGTATCTAGCTTCGTTTGTATCAGGTCTGGGATACCAACATAACAGTGACAAAATGGCGTAGTATCGGTTCACGAAGTGAAATTTTATTTATACTTTAAACGGCTGCATCTCCCTTAATTTTGCCGAGCGCGCCTTAATTTTTTTTTATTCAGCTTCTCCACGCTTTTCTCATCTAGAAAGTGCCTTTTTATTAAATTCCAAGACATTGGCAGGATCTGCATTTCACCCCAGTTATTTAAGTTAGAAGGTCATTATTAATTGAAAAAAAAAAAATTGTACTGGAGTTCTCTATTATTAAAAACTAATTTATTTGGTAATCATCTCAAATTATTAGTTACTATAAATTGCACTCTAAGCTAAATGGTGTCACACAAATGAAAAAAAGTTATTTGTTAACTAACTAACTAACTAAGCATCACGCCGTTTCCCCCAGGGGTAGGTAAAGAGGACGGACCACCAAACAATTCGGTCTTGGCACACACTCCTTGACTCGTTTACATTCATACATCGGCTCATACATGCTCTACTATTATTCTGATTCTTGACATGGCTCGACTTAAGTATCTGATTTACTTGGTCATGCCATGTCTTTCTTGGGCGTCCTCGACTTTTTCTACCATTCACATTTGCGTCATGTATTCTTCTCACACTCTTATTCATTTTTACATGTCGACCGATTTCGGTTGACCTAAGTGATAAGGTAAATTAAATTAAGCTATTAAACAAAGAACTTTTTTTTAATTTGTATGTTATATTTGATTGTTGTGTGTCCTGCATAACTCTGGCTCAGTGAACTTGAATTTGCTTTAATTTAAGCAACATTTTCAGAATTATAACTGATTTTTTGAAGAAATCAGACAACATAGTATAATTTATTAAAATAAAATTATTTGAATTGTTGATGTGTCAAGAATTTGATTATCCCATGATTCTTCTCGGGTTCTATTTTAAAAATAAAATCAATTATGTAATTACCTTCATCAATGTAGTCATTACGCAGTAAAGGAATGCCTGAGGTGTGCACTTCGAAATTTCAGTTTCAGTGTAACATTTCTCCAAAGATGTCTCTATATTCGGAGCAAATTGTGTCAAGTTTTGTTGAACATACTTTGTGAAGGCCACTTTGTCGATCTTGTTGTCAGAAATTAGGTGGTCGTTCCTTTTCATTATACATGCAATATGATCACACTGGAAAAACAATAAAAATGAACAACCAATAAACAAAACAAAATAAACACAATGAAAAACATTATTGTTGAAAACATTTTTCCTGAAAGCCTGCATCAAAATACATAAAATTATCTTTCTTATTTGCGTCTGACAAAAGCGCTTTATGATCAGGCGTCTCTGAGCAGGGCGTTGTTGGGGCACCGCATTTATCAAAACATGATTTTATGGAGGCCCAGACTGATCAAAGTATTAGGTCCTTACATATGAAATTGGCGTTTTGCCGTATTGGCAACTTTGATCTCAAATATCTTCTCTTTGGTTAGGAATTCCAAATTCAAATTTATACAGCTATTTATTTACTCATGTATTTGTGTTTCGAAAATTATAATTTATTTGTTTTTTCCTTAATTGTTTTTTTCTTTGCGTCACTTAGTTTACAAAATAGAAAACTTGAAATATCGCGTTATTTACGAGTACAAGTTCCACCGTGGCACCAGTGCTGATGATTTGTATGGCGACGGTGCCGCAAAAGAAAACACAGTGCGTTTTTGGTTCCAACGTTTTCGTTCTGGAAATTTAGGTGGATGGCCGGAGACCAAAGTTGATAATGAAGAATTGAAGGCTATTGTGGAAGAGGATCCATCGCAAACCACGTCCGAACTAGCTGCAGGCTGCGGTGTTAGTGATAAAACTGTTTTAATCCACTTGAAGCAAATTGGGAAGATGAAAAAGCTTGAAAGGTGGGTACCTCACGAATTGAGTGAAGCAAATCAATAAACGCGCGTTAGAACGCTAGACCACACACTGCACAACAGACGGCTACCAAATTAGAGGAGCTTCAATTGGAATGTCTAAGACATCAACCGTACTCTCCGGACTTTGCCCCAACAGATTACAATTTTTTTCGAAATTTGGATAACTTCTTGCAAGGGAAAAAATTCAACTCCGATGGGGCAGTCTAAACCGCCTTCATGATTCCCGTCCGAATGGTTTTTTTAGTAAAGAGATCGATGAACTACCTATGAGATTTCAAAAGTGCATAGATAGCAATGGTACATACTTTGATTAAATAAATATATTATATTAAAAAAAAATCGACTTTATGTTCCTCCTATACAAAACGCCAATTTCATATGTAAGGACCATATTTCATATCTGGCGAGGTGAAGTGGCATAAATTATTTAGGCCTAAAAGATTGAGATAGGCTAAACACGAAAGAAAGAATGTCAGATGATGGGACACCAAAAATTATGACCAAGCTGAACAGACTGGTGGATAGACTGCATGGAAACAGTGGCGTAGCGTGGGTGTCGTAGCGGAGGAAAATTTCGAATTTTAAAGCATATGGCGTGCAACTCAAATGTAAAGCTTCACTCGGTACACGATGAATCTGCAATTTGTCATTTAATTTATTGTTACATTCTGAACACAAAACTGGTTTAAATTAAGTCTGTATGCGTTGAATTAAAACTACACTAAGAACATGAAGATGGTTTTTTTTTAATTCTGGCAGTTCATAAATAGTCCGCAAATAGAATTTTATAACTGCACTTCGAATAAGAGAATTTTTCCTTCGAAATGTGTCAGAAGATGAATCCACAACTCGAATTTTACATTCTGAACACAAACTGGTTTAAATGAAATCTGTATGTGGCGAATTAAAACTACACTGAGAACATGAAAATGCTATTTCTATGATTTTGTCGGCACATAGGTACATGGTCGGCAATTAGAATTTTATAATTGCACTTCGAATAAGAGAATGTTTTCCTTCGAAATGTGTCAGCAGATGAATCCAGGTTTAAGTTAAATCTATATGCGGCGAATTAAAACTACACACAGATCATGAAAATGGTATTTATTTGATTCTGGCAGCTCACGCATATTCTGAAACTAGAATTTTATAACTGTACTTCGAATAAGATAATGTTTTCCTTCGAAATGGTCAGCAGGTGAATCAACAACTGGAATTTTACATCCTGTACACAAAACTGGTTTTAAATTAAAAGTGAATCTGCTTGCGAGTCCCCAGCTTAAGAGGACATAGGTAGAGAAACCCAGAAATATGTCATTTTCAAAAAAGTTTTTAGACGTATTGACTCTTTTCCACAAAAAATTATAAATGGATTTCGAAAGATTGTTCTTTTATCTAGCATAGTTATGTAATAAATTTTTAGAATTTTTTTTAATTTTTAGTATAATAAGGTTATTCCATAGGTCGTTGGCAGATTTGTTAAATTTTCAAAAAAGTTTTTGTATTATACCACACCCATTTCAAATAATGTAATCATGCAGTGAAATAAATCAATACATTATCTAGCAAAGTTATGTATTAGAATTTTAATTTTAGTTTCAATAAAATCATTAAAAAATATGTACGTACATGTGTTTCTTGACGAAAATTGGTCCATTTGTGTATTTATTTGCGCACTTATAAACTAATATATTTCATATTTTTTTACATACTTATTGTGCTAAGACATTATTGACAAATCATAAATAAGTTTGACCGAAAAATAATTTTGGGAAGCATTTAATTTTAATTAATTAAGGTGAAACAGAAGCGACAATTCTCATACAATCTGTTTTTCAGCCGCATTCGAAAACTACAGATAGTACGTTATTTATTTTAGTACAAAAAAATAACACTAATAATGAAATTTACGCGAACAAAAATTTCACTGTTATATGACTTATAATAACCAAGTTATTACATTAACAAAAGTAATTATTTTTCATCAGATTTACGTTAGACACGGGTAGCTAAATTCCGCTACACCCGGCGCGGGGCGCGGGGCGCGGGGCGCGGGAGTAGGTATCCGCATGTTAGAAGGCGACAAACTTATGTGCGAGCGATCCCGATTATGCACGTCTCGTGAACGCTTTCAGCACATTCCTATGGTGTGGTAGTTTGATATTAGATATATTTGTCGAAAAAATGTCAAGTTTCTTTTCTGATTTTTTATGATTGTTTCTGTGCGCAGGGAATATCTGTGGTCGAGACACGCAGTAAAAGTGGGAATACTAACTACATAATGATAACAAGGGACGCTGTAATAATTTAGAACTTTCATAAATCTGTAACTATCACTAGGTAGGTAGACTTGCCTAGTTATTTTGTTGTTGCGATTTACTAAGCAATAAAATGAATAGGTATAGAACAAGCTGCGCGGGTATCTACATTCTGTCACATAACATGATTTGTCCGTCTTCTCTACTGTTATTCCAAGTGACCGTTCTCAAATAATATAATTGATTCACTTGGTTTTTGCGAAAAATTACCTCAAGACACAGAGATATCCCTGGTAGGTAGTTAGAGGTGCTTAGCCTTACATAAATCCGATCGGGAGGGACTGGTTGAGGGAGACCATTTGAGGCTTCCTGCACTCTTCTCTTGACCCATCGCTTTGCTCCGCAGTGAGAGGGATGGATTTATACGTCCGTCACTCCTGGACTCACTGCACTGACCCCAGATACCTAGCCACGCCTCATGCCTTTTTTCCTTCCCAGAACATCCTCTCCTTCCTTTCTTTTAAGACCATCCAAACAGATGACATAAGCCCCGAAGGAAATTATTTTCCTATTGTAGCTATTGTAAAAATAAATAAATAACACAATTTTCTCAAACACAGTTTTGCGTTATTCTAATAGGCATGCATTTTATAAAAATTACAAATACTCTGGGAAGAAACGAATCCCAAAATGAGCGAAATACTTATTATTTTCACAAACATTTGCTAGGTAGGTTCCTAGGTAGGTACCTACTTTAATTATCATCTAATTTATTTATTTACTGTGTAACCATCACGCTTCGCGCCCTTTCCTGGGAACCCCTGCTAAGTCGTCAAACATAATGAACCCCTAACGTAAGTTAGGGATGTTGGTTTTTTAATAAATGGTTCCCGGGGCGGCGGTACCCTAACCCGCCACTCAAATTGAAATGTCTTCCTCGGGCGTCTCCGACTTATTTTACCCTTCACTATCGTGTCATATTCACATTCCTACATCGTCTCATAATAATATTATTATTAATTATTATTACCTATTAGCAAAATCATAATACAAACTTATTTTTTACCATAGAGATATACAATATCAATGTTTTTTACGTATAATGAAGTTGTAAATGTGTCCTGGATTGAGCACACTAGAAACCATTTCTCAGATACAGCAATACTCACCACTTTGTTAGTTTGATAAATTCGCTGCACACATATAAAGGAACAGATCCTAACCTTTTGACAGATATCACTCATTTATCGCTTTTGACAAACATAGAAAAAAGCAAACACGTGCGAGGGTACATACAGCTTGCGTCGTTGGGGGAAAAGCCCATTAAACACGATAAAGCATTTAGTTTTTTATTGAAATTAAACTGAAAAGTTGTCAGCAAAATGAGGCCTGGTATTAGAAAAAAACTAGCGTTTGCAATCATATTTGAGCTTAGATCTAAGTCACTTGTTATAATTGTAAATCGTAGTTGTAAGCCAGTAATATAATTCACAAGCTATAAGACTTAAATGAAAGTCACTAGTTATAATTGTAAATCTTTGCTGTAAGCCAGTAATATTAATTCATTTATAGTGTGTATGAGACGATGATGAATGTGGATGAGGTAAAGAGTGTGTGCAAGACCGAGTTGTTTGGCGGTCCGTCCTCTCTGCCCACCCCTGCGGAGAAACGGCGTGATGGTTAGTTAGTTAGTTACTAGCGATTTAAGCGCATTTTATCCCGCTAATTTGCGAAAAAATATTTTTATTACCGTTGTATTCTGGTTCAGAGTAATATCACAATAAAACTACGTTGATTTTATCCAATACTTAGTGTAATTACTATCACTTAAACACAAATAAAAAATATATTTATTTAAAGTTGTTTCATTTCATGTAATATAACACTTAAAGCGGTACCACACGCGCAGATAAAATATGTGGCTTGGCATATTGCTCGCCATTGGGAATGTACGGCGAGCGATATGCCGAAATACGCCAGCCCACATCTTTTAAGCAGCGTCGGGCACAGGTCTTATGTTATATTATACTTATACTGACTTCGCGATCTCATTGAACACTATTATAGTAACTAAATGTTTAAAAGTGATTAAAATTACTCCACTTTTTTAGAGGTCTTTAAGTGGGCAAGCACTTTAAATTATTTCAAAATATAATTTGTACTACAACGTTCTTCATTGATCAAGTGATGCTACTGATACATCACGAAGAATTTTCGTGAAGGGAAGACATAAAAAAATTATAATAGGTGGTGCATTATTTTGAAGGAGAAACAACTTCCATACAAGAAAAAAGTACGTACTGTTGACGTTTTTCTGTAGAAGCGATAAGTATCTACGTCGAAATTCATTAATTTTACACGCTGAAAAGGGCTATTAAAACTACAGGTGGCGTTGAAGGAGTGCGAAATTTTCAACAGCGACACATAATATTTACGGGAACCTCCATAAAACTTGGAACTTTTCGTTGGAAAAAATATAAATCACTAGAAAAAAATACAATACAGTTTTCTGGAACCATGTAATACGGACTCTGAACTCTTTCCCGAACATCGTAGACAGAAAAGTAAGTCTTGCAAGCGGTCTTTATAAAAAAGGTCCAGTTAACGCCAGCAACCGAAAGATATGCTCTTTAACTCAGTCGACCCTTTTTATAAATTATTCTATCTCCCCGGGTGTTGATTTAATTTACTTAATTCAACAAACTCTAGTCTTCCGTCTCTTTTGAACTAGTACGTTTTGGCGTTAAATTTACGAAATGCACTGTTTATCGCAAATATGTTTCGGTTGGGTAAAAAAATTCTGTATGAACGCGCGCGGGGTTGTAGCAAATGACATTTTTTACGTGTTAATTTTGTAATAAAACTGTGTGTTTTTCAGCCGTTTTCTAATATTATAAAGTTATAGGTATAAAAAACTATTTAAACAGATTACTATACCTTATGTACGGCCGCAAACCAATAATTCATCCCAATATTAAAAAGCATAACGTGTAGAAAGCGTTTTATTCGATAATATTGAAAATAACGCCATCTATCGGTGTGAAGTTTCTAAATATATTTTGAGAATACCCTTAACAGCTTCGCATTTGACGATTTTATCATAGCGCCGAAACACAAAATTTCGCAGTTCATTACGGTCCGAAACGTGGCCAGACGAGGACGTGTCCGCGTCGCTCTGAATTACAACAGTTTGAAATAATATTTTGGAAACGAAATGTAAATACATACGAATTCCTTGTTTCACGTTCGTAAAATCTACAGGGTTGACCGAATTTCATTTTCATTGAATATTTTTATGCAAAAAGTTTTATATTTAAAAATAAATGTTTTTATTTGTCCCTTATTATACGATACAAAAAACAAGAGTCCCAAATGCCCCATTTTTTAAAAGTAAAACTTCTTTACGCATGCTCGACACATGGGGTTAACTGGTGAATCGTTACGAAAAGTGGTGATTGTTACGAAAAGTGGTGCTGGTTACAAAAAATGACATGCGAACGGTAATCGATGCGAACAGTGATCAATTGCTAGGCGGGTCGGGCCTTTAGGCTCGCTTGTTATTCGTGTTATTGTTATATTGTTAATGGACTATTTGTCCGTAAATAAATAAATAAATAAATTATATACAGCGGGTACCCGGCATGCATGGGTTCGGAAGTTATGCGCGTACATACATTTCGGCGATTCATTTTCATTTATATACTAGCTGGTGCCCGGCATGCGTTGCTATGCCGTTCAACAAAAAATTGTTTCTCCCTGCGTGTCCTTTCCCATTCGTCCCGTTCACCTTCCGCTTCCCCTTCCTTTCCCGCGTCCCCTTCCCCTCAAACGTTCCCACTCCGCCTCCTCCACCTTCCGACTCCCCACTCCACTCCTCTTCCCCCGTCCCGCCAACTCCCCTCACGAATTCCCTTCCCCCCTCCCAGGTTCCCCTCCCCCTCCCTGGTTCCCGTCCCTTTCCACCCGCGGCACCAATACCCAAGTTCCTATCCCCCCTCCCGCATTCCATACATTCAGTTCTGGTACATTTAGTTTTCAAACAGCTCACGTGCCACCCATTGAATTTTTAGTATACACAATTTATAATGCCAGAGCTCACCAGTAGTTATATACAAACCTTGTCCTGGCAATAACAAACACAACAAAAAAAGAATTATCCAATTTGGTGTAGTCGTTCGGAAGTTATGCGCGTACATACATTTCGGCGATTCATTTTCATTTATTAGCATTTATATATATGCCGGGTACCAACCTTTGCCATTTAATAACGAAATTGTTTCTCCCTGCGCGTCCTTTCCCATTCGTCCCGTTCACCTTCCACCTCCCCTTCCTCTCCCGCGTCCCCTTCCCCTTTCGCGTTCCCACTCCTCCTCCACCTTCCTTCTCCTCACTCTACTCCCCCCCCTTTTCCGTCCCGCGATCCCCCCTCCCGAGTTCCCCTCCCCCCTCCCATAATCACCTCCTCCCTCCCGCGGATCCCCCTCTCGAATTCCCCTCTCCCCTCCCGAGTTCCCCTCCACCCTCCCGGGTTCCCCTCCCCCCTCCTGCATTCCATACATTCATTCCCGATACATTCAGTTCTCATACAGCTCGTGTGCCACTTATTGCAATTTTATTATACAAATTTCATGATGCCAGAGCTCGTGTCCTTTCCCATTCGTCCCGTTCCCCTTCTGCCTCCCCTTCCTCTCCAACGTCCCCTTCCCCTCTCCTCACTCCCCTCGCCCGCTTCCCCTATCCCTTAAACCCCCACCCGTTTTCCTCTCCCCCCTCCCGAGTTCCCCTCCCACCTCCCGGGTTCCCCTCCCCAACCCATCCCGCGGGCCCCCTCTCCCGAGTTCCCCTCCCTTGTCCCCCTCCCCTTCCCTCCCTCATCCTTCACCCCTCTCCCATCCGCCACCTCCTCCCGCATTCCATACATTCACTCCCGGTACATTCAGTTTTCAAACAGTTTGCGTGGCACCAATTGCAATTTTATATACAAATTTCATAATGCCAGAGCTCACCAGTATATACAGAAACCTTTAGTCCAGTCAAGGAAGGGGGTGTAGAGTGCGTGAGCAGGGACCTAAGCGATTCCTTCAGAAACTTGTTTAGGGTGCTTAGGATGTGAACATACTAAAAATCCTGACGTCTAGGTGGTGAGCTAGGGGGGGGAGGGGGAGGGGGAGGTCCCAATTTTCGGGTTTCCGCTTATATCTCAAAAACGGTGCGCCGCAGAGGAAAATTTTTTGATAATAAGTAAAAGCTGATAAAATTATCTACAACTTTTATTCTATACGTAATTTTCGAAATCCCAGCCATTTTCGAGTTATTCGCTCCACAAATGTAGATATTTTCGAAAAAAATCATTTTACCTCACATTTTTCATCAAACATTCCTTCATATCGTCTAAAATATTCATCAAAGAAAAAAATTTATTCGAAAGAAGTTGTAAAGAATTTAATTTTCTTTTAGAATATATAGACATATGTAAATTTATCTTCAACCGTTCAACATTTACAGCAATTTGAGGTTTTTTCGTAAAATGTTGTCATTTTCAGAAAGAGCTGTTTTTATCTTATTACTGACACACAACACTTGTTCGTTCGCCTAATAATATGTGTGACCACACTTTAAAACCAGTTATTAAATAAAATAGGTAAAAATCATATTACTTGAAAAATACATAATTGTATTTTATAATCATAATGTTAATTCTATTTCGTTACATTAAGCACATAAAATTATAGATATCATTGTTATCACTGTTCTCAATAACATCATGTTACATTCTCATCCTCCTTGGACGTGGGGGTCCTCGCAAGCGTTGTTCATCCATGGCGTCTTCATCCTCAGTATTGGATGGTTCTTGCTGAATGGGCTCTATGTCGTCGTCATCGTCGTCCTCGGCAACAGGCACGCTATTGAGGCATCTCCCTTGGCAGGAGACTCGGAGACACGCTGCAGAACAGGTCAGCATTGCTTTTCGGCATCCACATTTGCCAATTGCAAATCCCTGGTGCAGCGGCAAAATATCATATTTAGAAGGACCTCCGGCGCTGGTGGATCTTTTGTTGTATTTGGCATCAGGGTCTCTCCTTCATGTTTCCACCCCCATTATTCAGGGGGCAGCTCAATCGGTGCACTGGGAATGCTGTTTAACTGCGTTCTCTGTTGGAGGGAGGGAGCTGATGTCAGGCTTCATATTTGCCACCAACCCTGTGAACGACTAAAAGCGGTACTGGTTAAGGAAGGTCTGTCTTTTTGGCGCCGCATACCATTTCAGGAAACATTTATTTCCAGCCTCTTCAACCTCGCCGTGAGTAGAGGAGGGGTTATAAAGATCATTGCCGCTTGCTTGATGAATTCTGACTCCAAGTACAATTTTGAGAAGCCCACCTTGCTTCTCCTGAAAGTTGCAGATGTTGTGTCGCAGCCGGTAAATGAATGTAAGAACAGGATGTGTTCAAATGCACGGTGCTGCATCTTTTGGATGGACAGTGGCATTGTTTTGGTTTTCCCTCGTCCGTTGTCAGCAGCAGAATATCTTGGGTGGGAGGAGTGGAAGCAATCAAAAGGAAGTGAAAGCTTCTCACAAAACTGTGAGAGGAATGTTCCACAGCAATCTTCACAACAAGGAAGTCAGCATCATGTCCTGAAGAGTCTGTATCCCATTCTCCCGAAGCTTCGTCTGTAGTAAAGAGATGAAGTTACTTTTGTTGGTAGGATTGGATAACAAATCTTCCTTTTTAACGGGTATTGAAGTGTTCCAAGTCAAATTGATGTCAGCTGACCTTCTCAGTCTGTATCATCGCATCTGTTATTGTGATTTTGTACCGTTGGCTGGGTTTGGGTACCAATAAAATACCACAGTGTGAGTCATCCAGGATAGTGGTGGTTGACGTAGTTGATGTAACGATCACAATTTGTGACAAGGAAGGCATCTTTTTGCCAAATTACTCTGTGTAGTAGAAATTTTCCGTCCACAACTATGTTCACCTGAGACAGTAGACCAGTTTTTTGGTAGGCTCGAATAAGCTGTACAGGACAGATTTAGTTGTCTTCCACATCCCACCTTCATTGAACAGTGCCAAGGGAAATGGGGCCAACTCATACTCAAAGAATTTCTTCAAATCCTCATCTGATCGTTTGCTTATACACATCCGGTGAAACAGAAATGTTGGGTCAACTGCAACCTTTTCATCGTGATTTTTTATCGACGAGCTGACAGAAGACATTGGGAATTGACATTATTTCATTGGCTTGTGGGAAGGGAGGATGTGCATCAAACCACTGACTGAGTTTGAAAATGTCTGCTGCATCTTTACTTCGGTGGGCTTGTCCGAGGTCCTTGTGTTGTTACTGGACGTGAAGACTCCACAATACTCTTCAAGGGAAGTGCAGATCTCATGAGTTGCGCTCATACCAACTAACCACTTCTAGTACATTGTGCAAAATACCTCTGCCTCCTGTTATGCCTTCTCGGCTTTTGAATGATAGCATCAATGTGGTTTCCATGGTCATATCTGATCATACGCCTTACTAAAAGAGCGTCGCATAATCGTCGTTGCACGTCGGTGTGTCAGTAATAAGATAAAAACAGCTTTTTCTGAAAATGACGACATTTTACGCAAAACCTTAAAATTGCTGTAAATATTTACTGGTTGGAGACTTATTTGCATATGTATATATATTCTAAAAGGGAATTAAATTTATTACAACTTCTTATAAATAAATTTCTTTCTTTGATGAATATTTTAGACGATATGAAGGAATGTTTGATGAAAAATGTGAGGTAAAATAATTTTTTTCAAAAATATCTACATTTGTGGAGCGTGTAAGTCAAAAATGGACGTGATTTCGAAAATTACGTAAAGAATAAAAGTTGTAGATAATTTTATGAGCTTTTTTTACTTATCCTTAGGAAATTTTCATGTGTGACGCACCGTTTTTGAGATATAAGCGGAAACCCGAAAATTGGGACCTCCCCCTCCCCCCCCTTCCCCCTAGCTCACAACCAAGACGTCAGGACTTTTAGTATGTTCACACCCTAAGCACCTTAACAAGTTTCTGGAGGAATCGCTTAGGTCCCTGCTCACGCACTCTACACCTCCTTTTGGAGCATTTATTGACTGGACTACTTTGCGGGCGTGCTCACAACAACTCACCAAAGTTTCATCGCAATCGGATGAACGGTTAGCAATTCACAGGAAAGTATGTAGAACAGTTTATATGGGAGAATTAAATTGTTGATTTTACTATCTTCCTCGCAACTTTTCCATATTTTCTCAACGTTTAAACCTTTCCTGGACTACGACAAACATTTCAAAACCAAAATCAGCTAAATCGGCCCAGCCGTTCTCGAGTTTTAGTGAAACTAACAAACAGCAATTGATTTTTATATAGGGGGGGGGGGGGGTAAAAGAGGCGGGGGGGTGGAGGGTGGTTAGAGGTTGTGGGGTGAGAGGGGGAGGGGGTTGAGAGGGATGGGGGGTAGGCTTTTTTATATCCATTTTTCGTATTACAAAAATAACAAACATGAGAATCGGGTATGGGTACCACCGCCCCGGGAACCATTTTTTTGATAACCAACACGTCTGCCGTAGGTCATCCTTAGTGGTTCGCAACGTTTGGTGACTAGCAGGGGTGCCTGGGTTCATGGGGTGAGGTTTTTTCAGGTCTTGGCGGCGGATGCGTCTGCGCACCAGCTGCATGGCAGGTTGGATCTAGAGAAAGTGGTTGAGGGAGTCCCTTTGACTTCTCCAGCCTTACTCTCTCGGAACATCGCTTTGCACCGCAGTGGGAGGGATGGATTCATACATCCGCTCTCCTGGACACGCTGACCCCCACATTTCTACCCACCCCTAATACCCTTTCCTTCTCAGAAGATCCTCTCCTCCCTTTCCCTGAAACGAACCTTCACACAGCATCCCCAAAGAAGAGATAGGCAATGTGTCGAGCGATTGTAAAAAAAGGTCTCTCCCGATCCGGCCTTCTACGTAGTTGGTGGGGCAGATTCCACCGCCGCCGAGATCCTGACAAACCTCGCCCCATGAACCCGGGCTACCCGTACGGTGTTGATAATCCAATACATGGTTCCCGGGACGGCGGTACCCATACCCGCCTTCCAAATTACTGATACTATTTATTGACGGCCGGCGTGGTCAAGAGGTAAGGCTCTTGACTCGCAATCCGAAGGTCGTGGGATCGAATCCCGGCGTGGGCAAATAAATTTTGTTTGACTAATTTGGGTTATTTCATATAAAAATAATATATTTGCGTCACGTTCCAGAGTGGAAGATACTTTAGTATCGCCCTGGTGTAAGACCACCATTCAGAATTGAAACGTTGCTAAAAATTACTTTGGCCGTGTTTGGTGACCAGATCTGAATAGCCAAGTAATTCTTCGCTTCCGCTTCCCCATCTCCTGCCCTTCCCCACCACCTTCTGCCTCATACTATACCCCATAGTCATGTCATAGTCTCACTGGCTCCAGACGGGAGCATTTGGGTCTCTTGTGCGGTATTCACATAAATATAAAATTAAAAATTATGCACACGAATAAATATTTCAAAATGAGATATTTTTTACAATCCAACTGAATATTAGGTACTCTTTTTTTCATGAATACCGCACAAGAGTCCCAACTGCTCCCGTCTGGAGCCAGTGGGACTATCACCCCCAATTGGGGTATGTTGTGAGGCTGAAGGTAGTGGGGGAGGGGAAGGATTTAGGGAAGATGGAGGTGGGGAAGTACCTGACTTTTCAGATCTGGTCACTAAACACGGCTAAAGCCATTTCAAGTAACGTTTCAATTCTTCCACTCTAATGGCCGTAAAATAAAATGAAAAAATAAAAACCAAAATATTAAAAAAATATAACAAATTATTTTTTGTGTAGGTATCTACTTTATACCTACTGTGTTTATGTATCTATTTATGTCTACGCACTTCAATACACAAATTACAAATAACTACTACTTATTAAAATTCTGGAAGCGAGAATTCAACATCTTTATCTGAACCATACTGTAGGTCCAGCTTCGCGTGAACTATAGGTACGTGAAACCCGGCTTCTAGCGGAACGAAATCTAGTTCCAAAAACGTCCGCTTGCAACGGCTGATGTGTGAGCGGTGCAGTCGGAATCGAAATTATGATTTGCTGGTATGACAGCCTTAATTAGTATTTCTTTCATAATGTGCGTATGGTTTTCCTACGAATTACGAATTTTGAAGAATGGTTTGAAACAAAATTTTTAAATTCACTTGAAATATTAGAACGATTTTCTTCGAAAAGCGACAGCATATTAATCCGCTACTGGAATTTTGACAGTTCATTCGGAACATGAAACTGGTTTTAATCTAAGAATGGATCTGCACGCGAGTCCTCAGCTTTAATCGATACTACACCCAGAACACGAACATCGTTTTGTTCTTGGAAATGGATTGTTTGTAGATCCATCGAAACACATGATGATCCATGAAACTTTCTTAGAATTGTTAAAGCATCGCCCACGGACCTCTCTCAATCATTCTCACTGAATATTAGTCATAAACAATCCAAGCGCAAAAAAAAAATACGGGGAATTCTTGCAATTCACTACAGACCGTGTTGCCAGTCGCTACAGTGATCAAGACGACATTATTATACATTCATTTAAAGAAAGGGGATTCCACAGAATAAGTAAAGAAAAATTCCGTGCATTTTAATCGATCCGAATCGGTGCGTCAAAAATATGAAATGAATGGTTTAAATTTTCACAAGATA
Organism: Limnephilus marmoratus; assembly: GCA_917880885.1. NCBI lineage: Eukaryota > Metazoa > Arthropoda > Insecta > Trichoptera > Limnephilidae > Limnephilus > Limnephilus marmoratus. The sequence continues at coordinate 15,454,840 of OU862921.1, read as the reverse complement.
TTATTACTATTTTATTGTGAAATTTTGCGGCCCGCCCCCCCCCCCCTCTCCCTCCACGCTATGCCTCTGCGCGGAAAAGGTAAATATCACACGTTGAAATGGTGGAAAGACCTCGTGGAAAATGTAAATAGCATGCGTGGAAACAATAAATAGTCTTCGAGGAAAATGTGTATAACGTGCGAGAAAAGGGTGAATTGATTGAAAGACTGCGTGGAAAAGGTAAATAGCGCGCAACAAAAGGGTGAATAGACTTAGTGGAAAATGTAAAAGGTATGCGTGGAACGAATTAATAGACTTCGTGGAAAAGTTAAATAACTTGCGTCGAAAAGCCAGACTGCGAGGAAAAGGTAAATATCGCGCAACAGAAGGGTGAATATACTTCGTGGAAAAGTTAAATAGCATGCGTGGAAAAAATGAATAGACTTCGCGGAAAATGTAAATAATAAATAATGCGTCGAAAGGTTGGGTAGACTGCGAGGAAAAGGTAAATAGCGCGCAACGAAAGGGTGAATAGACTTTATGGAAAATGTAATATGCGTGGTAAGGGTGAAAAGACTTCTTGGAAAAGTAAATAACATGCGTATAAAGGGTGAATAGTCTGCATGGTAAAGGAAAATAGCATACGTGGAAAGGTGAATAGATTGTATGGAACAAGAATTGCATGCGTCGAAAGGGTGAAAAGTCTGCATCGAAAAGGAAAATAGCATGCGTAGAAAGTGTGTTGGACTTCGTGGAAAAGGTAAATAGCATGCGTGGAAAGTGTGATTGGACTTCGTGGAAAAGGTAAATAGCATGCGTGGAAAGTGTGATTGGACTTCGTGGAAAAGGTAAATAGCATGCGTGGAAAGTGTGATTGGACTTCATGGAAAAGGTACATAACATGCGTGGAAAGGGTGAATAGAGTGCATGGAAAAGGAAAATGCATGCATGGAAAGTGTGAATGGACTTCGTGGGAAAAGAACGGGTGAATAAACAGGATGGAAGAGGTTTGATGGAACGAGAGCTGGAGATGAATGACGAGGCGATGCGACGAGGCCAAGACTAGCATGGAATATTAAAAGCGCCATGATGATGACAGTGTTACCTAGTTTACAAAACGTCACAATTGATAAAAAATGTACCGATACAAATTTACATCTTGAACCCAGATGGGAATTAGCGAAGGTAGTGATTTTAATATTTCTAAAGGCGCCAAAATTCAAGGTGCTCCTCTTTTGCTCGTTAAATACATGGCGTTTGATTTAGACTGAGAAAAATCGTCTTTATGTGCATTCGTGCACCTTTGAGGAATGTACTTACTGATGGTTGAAAAGGTTCAACTCCTGCTTTGTATTGAACCAGACACTCCCCGGCGGCATCGTTGCTGTTATAATCCGGAAGATTCGCGCAGCACAATGCTCTCTGAAAATATTATTACAAATCAATTGGGATAATTCTTAGAAAGTGTAATCATAAAAATATATTAAAAAAACTATCAGACCCAACAAACGTTGTTCTGCCATATAAATTATTTCTAGTGAATGTTTTGGTTATTAAATAAAAAATAACGAATGTATTGTAAGTGTGTGGGGATGGGATCTATGACAGAAAGAGGAATGGAGTGCTGTAGACAATGACCGCCGATAAAAACAAAAAAACACCAACTAAAGTAGGAAAATTAAATAAAGAAAATCAATATGAATTTCGAAGAGCAATTGAGTGTATCACATATCAAAATGACGCAACGCTTCTCGTGAATGTCTTGCGCATGTGTGGGTGAAAGTTCGATGAGGCGGACGTAGCGCCATCTATCATTCAACAACATAAATAATTTCGTTCTGTTTCAAATACGAAAGACGGTTAAACTTGTTCATACAGAAACACTAAAATCGCGATTAAAAAATGAGGTGGTGTTAGGGTGAAAATTTAGGGTTATAGGTATTTTTTGACGCAAAATAAAAAAAAAATACAAAAAAAAATTGTCATAAAAATCTAAATTTTTTTCTGGATAGGGACATCCAAATTACCTAGCGGTATGAAATATACTTTAAAACCTATTCTCATACCTACCAAATACCTATACCGAAAAAAATTCATAAAAAATCGGTCAAGCCGTTTCGGGGAAGGGGATCACAAACACCGTGACACGAGATTTTTATGTATAAGATATGAATATTTTTTTCAAAATTTCCTTTTATGAACACATATAACTGCTTCAAAACCACTCATTTTGCACCATTATTAAATCAAAATAATCGACATGTTACAAACCAATGGTTTCCTTGTCGGGAAAAACGTATTTTGTACGTTTATCCTAGAAAACCATTGGTTTTGAAACATGTTAATTATTTTGATAGTAATGTATACAAAGTGATTTATTTTCAATAAATTAACACAAAGTGAATTGCGATTATCGAAGAATACAATAGTTTATTTAAATTTAATATTTAACATTAACAAAATTTTGCGTTAAGAAAATGAATGTAATATTGGTAATTCCTGGTAAAAGTGATACAGTTAATATGATACTGTTAAATATACTGTTAGAGCAATGCCCTGCCAGGGTCCAGGGTTCAATTCCTAAATGCAACCGAATGTTTTTATGATTTAAAATACCATCATAATCAAAATATGCTTATTTCTATCAATATATATGAGATGTCTGTGTATTGCTATAGGTATTAAGTACACGAAATGTTTGAAACGTTCAAAATACCTTCTTTAAACCCCCGCGAAGGTCTGGATTATTACAACCACATGACAATACATCTAAAAAGTTTTTTAATCATTTCAAAAACTCTTGTAAAACTGTCAAAAATGTCAAAATTTGAGAATGACAATTTGCCAAACAATGATTGTTAAACGAAAATTCAATTGTCGAAAATCTTTAAATTAATGCATTTATTTGACATACTCGCCTAATACTTTGAATCGAATCAAGAATTATAGCTATTTTAAATAGGTAGGTACCTATACCAAATTTGATTGATTGTTCTTACGTACAAAATAAATATTTGTAATACACGAAAAATGAAAATTTGAATAAAAAAATTGAAATAGGTGGCATGTGGGCTGTTTGAAAATTGAATATACTGGGACTGAATATATGGAACGCGGGAGGGTGGTTGGCGGGACGGGAGAGCGGGAGAGGGGACAGGGAAGGCGGGGAAGGTGGAAGGGGAACGCGGGAGGGGAACGGGGACGCACGGGAAAGGACATACAGGTGGAAACAATTTATTTCTTTGAATATAGCATTGCAACGCATGCCGGGAACCAGCTAGCTATAAACAAAACAAGTATATACAACAGATAACTACGAATTTTTTGTTAGTTTTTAATTAGTAAGGTTTTCACATGCACGGTCGTTTATCAATTGAATTAAATTTTCACGACGTTTTTTTGTAAGGCTGATATCTTCAATGATTAAAAAATTCGTATTTCTAGTACACAGGTCGTCAGGGCATACTTTAATCTTTCGACACCCAGAGGATGTCGCATTGCGCACAATTACAAAACTTAAAAAGGAACTCACGGTCGCAGGAGGCATTTTGCAATCTGGGGCTTGTCCGAACGAAACCTGTAAATAAGTAAATAGGTGATAAGTGGTAATTGGGTGATTATTTTGTCGAATTTAGTTTAATTGGACGAACACATCCGCTCTCGAAAATGATTCATATAATGACATGGCCGGTGAATGATGCACGAACAACGATGGTTTAGTAACAAATATATGCTCTTACGTGATGTCAGATGTAATTAAATGGTTAAATAGATATAAGTAAGTTAAGTTAAGGTTAAATAGACATAGTTAAGTAGGTACTATGTTCGATAACATTATTCATACAAATAATATGAAGTATAAAATTAAGAATCTTTAGTTAGATTAATCATTTATTTGATATTTATATGATTACTAGCTTTTACCGGCGGCTTCGCTCGCATGGTATTAGGTGGAAATACCACTGATTCATTCATCCATGCATTCATTCATTCACTAATTCATTCAATCATTCGTTCACTCATTCATTCATTCACTCATTCATTCATCATTCATTGGTTAATCATTTATTCATTCATTTCCCGGCAAGCGTTGCCTTCCCTCTCCTCACTCCCCTCATCCGCTCCCGCCATCCCGCAAACCTCCCTCCCAGGTTCCCCTCCCCCCCTCCCCCTACCCCTCTCCCGCGAACACATCAAATCCCCAAAGTTTCATCGCAATCGGATAAATCAGAACTCACTATTGCATATAGAAATCATCGCGGGCATGCACACATAAAATCCCCAAAGTTTCATGGCAATCGGATGAAAGGTTTAGCAACGCTTAGCGGTTAAACATACATATACATAATGCCGCGTACATAATATGGTTTATAGATACTGTACTATTTATTACGCATACACACGATATATCATACATGTGTGTATAGAATATATACTCGTATGTGTAAGCAGGGCTGGGCAGTATTTGAAATACTTGTATTTGAAATACGTATTTGAAATACAAATACGTATTTTGTATTTGTATTTCAATTACTTCCTAACAATGTATTTTGTAATTGGTATTTCAATTACCTGCTGCTGAGGTATTTTGTAATTTGTATTTCAAATACTTATGGCTTCAAAATACATTTTCAAATACATTAAGCGATCTTAAAAATGACAATGAAAAATAATATAACGTAGATAATACATAATACGTAGAGTAAAAACGCTAGAATCCTGTACTATTGTCCTATTATCCTGTGCTATAGCACTCTTACTAATGACTATTTGTAGTTTTCTTATCATTGCTTTGTATTGTACATTTTTGTATAATAGTATTAGATCAAGCACTATAGGAATAATTTGACTGAACACTAGATTATTTTTAAGTTAATTACTGTAGAGCGCACTTGAAGTTAAATAATACAAAACTGCGCTATACAAATGTCATCTATGTATATAAAAATGAATTCTTGTTTCCCTTGGTCATTATTATTTATCTTGGTATTTTATTAATTTTTTTAAAGTTTTCTTATACTTTGTAGAAGGTTCTTACGGAAAGAAAAATTAAGAAAATTACGCAGAAAATTGGATAATTTCAGAAAACTTGATGACTATTTTAACTTCGCACGTTTGACAGTTGGCGCGTTTTATGAAATTGAATTTAGCAGGCCGCTGTTTTTTTTGTAACAAAAGAATTGTCTATGGTTTTTTTTATTATAGATACCTATTTTAAATAGGTACCTATGTTAGGTACCAGATTTGATCGCTTGTTCTTAAAATATACAAAAATGAATATTTGTAATATGTGAAAATGAAAATTTTAATAAAAAATTGTAATAGCTGGCACGCGAGTTGTTTGAAAACTGAATGTACTGGGACTGAATATGTGGAACGCGGAAGGGGTTTGGCGGGGAGTGGAAGAGGGGAAAGGGTAGGCGGGGAAGGTGGCAGGAGAACGCGGAAGGGGAATGGGATGTGGGAGGGGAACGAGGACGCGCGGAAAAGGACATGCAGGGATAAACAATTTATTTCTTTGTATGTGGCATTGCAACGCATGCCGGGAACCAGCTAATGTTATTATAATAATAATTATTATTATCTAACACCTAACCACAAAACTTTACAAGTGGAGCGGAGACGAGATGTGTCTTCTGAGCAATATGATTGGTCAATTTTTGCACGTCTCTGTTTCACTCTGCTCAGCTTTGCTGAAACGCACCCTTAGGTAAGGGCACTTACGACAATTTATTGCAACCAAAGGTTCTACCAAAACCAAATGTATTTTGTATTTTGTAATTTGTATTTTGTATTTGAAATTAAAAAATTGCTAAAATACTGTATTTTGTATTTTGTATTTTAAATACACGACTTGAAAGTATTTTGTATTTGGTATTTTAAATACATGAGTAAAAGTATTTTGTAATTTGTATTTCAATTACAGCAAAGCATGTATTTTGCCCAGCCCTGTGTGTAAGTATATATATATACTTATGCATTTTTTTAAATGCTTCTCTTATAAACTGGATGGATAAATTTAAATAAGCTTTAATAATTTTTTTAAAGCTTTCATATATTTTATTTGTATGCTTTATGTCCTGATCCCCTGATCCATGTTTTATTAAAATACTGATTTTATGTAGTGACCGACCGAAGGTTCGGTTTTGGCAAGTTTCGGCAAACAAATCTAGTTTCGGCATCAGTTTGGGTTTCGGCAGAAAAAAAACTACCAAACCTTTGGCCGCACCGAAATTCTGCATCCGTTTTATAGCAGTAGATAATGTCAAAAAGTAAATCATAATTTTTTCACTTACTTTTTTTGGTATTTCATTTAATACATATAATAAGAATGGTGTGACTGTAAACGCAATTATAATTAAAATACTCAATTAATGAGGCCCTTCCTTTATAACGTAAGTGTTGATTATTGACAAATTTTTGTTCGAAGAAGTATTTAACATGTTTTGTTAATTTTTGTTCGAAGAAGTATTTAACATGTTTTGTTAATTTTTGTTCGAAGAAGTATTTAACATGTTTTGTTAATTTTTGTTCGAAGAAGTATTTAACATGTTTTGTTAATTTTTATTATAATTTTTGTTCGCTTTATAGCAGTAATATAATATTATTTTTATTTTTTCACATATTTCAAATATTGTTTTTTTTTTTTTTATTTCGTTTAACACGTGTTAACTTTAACTGCCTGTATATAAGTGTAAAAAATAAACCAAATTTCAGTAAACAATAGATTTTTAACATGTCTAAAAAGTTTCGGATTCGGTAGAAAGTCCTGTTTCGGTCGGACACTAATTTTATGTATTTATAGATTATAAACTAGATAGGTAATACATATACAAATACTTATTAATTGTTTTTGTGTTTAATTCGTAGTTAAAAATTTAATTTAAATTAAATGAAAATAACAAAAAAATACAAATACTTGTTTACGTTATCCATTTTATTTAAACTATTTATTTATAACGCTCATTGTTTCATAACGCTTAATAAGATCTCGATAGGTTTGTTCTGATTCACGTACAAAGGCCAGAATTCAAACCTATTGGTGAATTTCGCACAATGGGTGCTTAGTGCTTACATTGGCCGATAATTGCCGGTTGTCAGCCGTTGTTAAGGAGCCAAAACAAGTGTTTGTTTTTCTTGAGTCATCATCAAGTCATCGTAACGCAGCTGTCAACATTACCGTTTATATCGTGACAAGCTATCGTGACTCGCATAGTGAATTTACCGATGGTAATTCATCCCCATCGTATAAAAACTGACTAACAACTGCCTGTGGACCATCCAGAAACAGCCAATCGACCACGAGGGATCCACAAACCGGGCAAGATTGCCATCAAATTATCGTAAGCCCCTTTGTGAAATACCTTTGCTATTTGTTTCAGTAAACGTATCATGTCGAGATCCACAGGCATAACTCGTATAGAGTGAACATTCAGCTTCACTTTAACCCTTGTAAGGTGGTGCCATCAACGCGCTAATCTTACACTCATTATTTGGCTTTTACACACGTATTTTAAACAGAAATAATCATGCCGTCATCATTGAGTGTACACATATGCAAATAAATAAAAAAACGCTATTTATTTAACTCCAAAAATATGTCCCAATTTTATTTTGTGGCTGATTTTGGCTAAAGTTCGGTTTTTGGGGGAAATTCCTAAAAAATAAAACTAGTTATTTTTATACTAATTATGGGCCGGAAAAACCGAATCTGAAAGAATTAGGCGGCGGAAAGCAATATTAACTGAGTTACACGACTTTAAAAATTTTTATACGCATACAGGAAAATAGCCATTTTGGAAACATTCTGATTCCTATAAAATCAAACTAATAGTTATTTTTATACTAACTTTGGGCCGGGGAATCCGAATCTGAAAGAATTAGGCGGCGGCAAGCAATATTAACTGAATTACACGACTTTAAAATTTTCCATACATGCAAATGAAAATATTCATTTCGCAAGCTGATTTTGACTTGACACACGTAGTACAAAGACCATAGAAAACAAGATAACATAGATGTTTTTACCACACAAAATTAAGTGTTGCCATTAACCAGTAATATCAATAACGTAAAATAACACGTTTATATTTTAAGTACTTATTCTTTATAAATTTTACTCACTTTTGTATCACAAACCATGTTACATAAACCCAGCGTAGATGCTAAACTATTTGAAAACAGGGATGTTTTATTGCCGTGACGCGAGCAGGTGGTATAAAGGGGCACAAACCATGTTACACAAACCTAGCGTAGCCGTTAAACTACTTGAAAACAGGGATGTTTTTTTGCCGTGACGCGAGCAGGCGGTATAAAGGGGCACAAACCATGTTACACAAACCTAGCGTAGCCGCTAAACTACTTGAAAACAGGGATGTTTTTATGCCGTGACGCGAGCAGGCGGTATAAAGGGGCACAAACCATGTTACACAAACCTAGCGTAGCCGCTAAACTACTTGAAAACGTAGGCTGTTTTTTTAAATTGATGCGAGCAGGCGGTATAAAGGGGCACAAACCATGTTACACAAACCTAGCGTAGCCGCTAAACTACTTGAAAACGTAGGCTGTTTTTTTAAATTGACGCGAGCAGGCGGTATAAAGGGGCACAAACCATGTTACACAAACCTAGCGTTAGGTTAGGTTAGGTTAGGTTAGGTTAGGGACGTGAGCAGGCGGTATAAAGGGGCACAAACCATGTTACACAAACCTCGCGTAGCCGTTAAACTACTTGAAAACAGGGATGTTTTTATGCCGTGACGCGAGCAGGCGGTATAAAGGGGCACAAACCATGTTACACAAACCTAGCGTAGCCGCTAAACTACTTGAAAACGTAGACTGTTTTTTTAAATTGACGCGAGCAGGCGGTATAAAGGGGCACAAACCATGTTACACAAACCTAGCGTTAGGTTAGGTTAGGTTAGGTTAGGTTAGGGACGTGAGCAGGCGGTATAAAGGGGCACAAACCATGTTACACAAACCTCGCGTAGCCGTTAAACTACTTGAAAACAGGGATGTTTTTTAAAATTGACGCGAGCAGGCGGTATAAAGGGGTACAAACCATGTTACACAAACCTAGCGTTAGGTTAGGTTTGGTTACGCATTTTTAAGATTACGAATTTTCATACTTTTGGTTTAAGAATACGGCCGTTGAGATAGTTGTAATTCATAAATATAGGGATAAATATTTTTGAGAGCTGGTAACACTGCTGGCACATGTTTTCGTAGATTTCTTGTTTATCTATGATTTTGTACTGAATGAGTCAAATTCAGCTACCGAATTGAATATTTTCTTGTTTGTGTGTATTGAAAATTTTAAAGTCGTGTAATTCAGTTAATATTGCTTGCCGCCGCCTAATTCTTTCAGATTCGGATTCCTCGGCCCAAAGTTAGTATAAAAATAACTATTAGTTTGATTTTGTAGGAATCAGAATACTTCCAAAATGGCTATTTTCCTGTACGCGTATAAAAATTTTTAAAGTCGTGTAACTCAGTTAATATTGCTTTCCGCCGCCTAATTCTTTCAGATTCGGTTTTTCCGGCCCATAATTAGTATAAAAATAACTAGTTTTATTTTTTAGGAATTTCCCCCAAAAACCGAATTTATTCCCTGATTTTTTACATGAAGTTATTCTTCCAAGTAAATAGATAATATATTTTATTTTAACTTTATGAGAAAAACCTCAAATTGTAATATTTAAATAAATGAAGACAATATAAGCGAAACTCAATCGAAAATCTGGAAACAGAAAAATCAGAAAAACATATTGACACCTCTGGGACTCGAACCCAGGACCTCCTGGGTGTCAATATGTTTTTCTGATTTTTCTGTTTCCAGATTTTCGATTGAGTTTCGCTTATATTGTCTTCATTTATTTAGATAATATATTCCTTCCAAATCTCTCCCTCTACAAGTACCATAATTACAAAACCACCCATTGATTGAGTTATTAACTAAATAATGACAATTTTTTTCTCACCGCAACGAAAAATCCCAAAAACACGAAAAGTTTTGCCAACATGTTAGCAGTTTGAGCCATTGTGAAATTGTGAAAATAATTCTGTATTTTATACCAAGGTATGACAAATTATATATTATGTGTTGTGTATGTGCCGGTATGAAAATTATAATTTATGATTAAATGTGATTGGTGTTATTACCAGTGGCGGCTCGTGACTTTTGGGTGTGCTAGGGTGCTAATATTAAAAAAATGGCATCATGGATGTTGTCGTATGCGAAAAATATATATTTTTTTTTTCAAAAATCGGTGTTTTGTATGAAGATTTTTCAGGAAATCGGTGCGGCGCACCGCCCAACTGAAACTTTCTGAAATTTTTCATACAAAAAACTGATTTTCAAAAAAAAAAAAAAAATTTTTTTCGGCTACAATAACATCAATAAAGCTATTTTTTTAATATCAGCACTCTAGCACACCCAAAAGTCACGAGCCGCCACTGGTTATTACCATTCTGAGCGTTAACTCATCGTGATGCCAATGTAGTTAAATAAAGTATTGCTCTCAATGTTAATCTTCTATATAAATAAAAACGAATCGCCGAAATGCGCATAACTTCCGAACGAATGCACCAAATTGTATTTTTTTTGTGTTCGTTATTGTCAGGACAAGGTTTGAATAAAACTATTGGTGAGCTCTGGCATTATGAAATTTGTATACAAAATTGTAATATGTGGCACGCGAGCTGTTTGAAAACTGAATGTACCAGGACCGAATGTATGGATTGCGGGCGGGGAGAAGGGGGAGTGGAACTCGAATAGGGGGTTCGCGGGGAGGGGAACCTGGGAGGGGGGAGGGGGAATTCGGGAAGGGAGTTTGCGGGATGGGGGTAGGTGGAGAGTGGGTTTTTTTTTAACATTAACTCCACACAGGAGAGGCCCTGAAGAAAAGAATTTCCCTCAGGGGAGGAAGAAATGAACATTGGTCTTGAAGAGACCGATGTAGGAAGGAGGAAACACAAAGGCTGGCAAATCGTTCCACAGCCGAGCTGTGGAACACAAGAACGAGTCGAAGAAGTGACCCGTTCTCAAGTGACCAATGTCTACTGTGTACATTATGTTGGGAACGCGTTTGACGTGTTTCCCGACTATGCACCGGTGCCGAAGGGATCAATGTCACTAGTTCCTTGTAGCATCTTCCATTGAAATACCGGTAGACAAGGATAGCAATCCCACCCGACGCCTCTGCTCTAACGATTGCAATCCGTCTGTTAAATTAGGGGAATCTATCAGACGGACCGCCCGTTTCTGCACAGGTCGAGGGTTTTTTTCAGGTATTTTGAGGCTCCAGACCAGAGGTGGCTGCCAAATTCAATCGTGGAGCGCAAGGAATGGGGAGAGGGAAGGTGGAGAAGGTGGAGTGGGAACGCGAGAGGGGAAGGTATTCGGGTGAGGAAGGGGAGGCGGAAGGGGAACGGGACGAATGAGAAAGGACACGCAGAGAGAAACATTTTCTTTATTAAATGGCATAGCAACGCATGCCGGGAACCAGCTAGTTACGTAATAAATCATAGTGGCTGTATTGATTGTTTGGTACCATCCTGAATCTGAACATCTATTTCGTAGTGTTTTTTGTTTTTGTTTATACGTTCTTGTGCAAAAAGCAAGTTTTTTTTAAAGTTTAACGTTAATAAGTTTCCGTTACTTAAAATAAGAAGGCGGGTCTAGGTACCGCTGCCATGGGAACCATTAATTGGATAACACCTGCGTTTAGTGACTTAGCAGGGGTACGCGGGTTGATCGGGTGAGGTTTGTCCAGGTTTGACTATTTGTCCAGAAGCGTCTATCCACCAGTTGTTTGTCTCTTTTTAGTGTCGCGCTTTTCCGTTTCATCAAGTTTCAAATCAGATTTCGAATTCACGGTGCTAAAGAAGTTTTCACTTCTAAAATTAAAATAAAAAAAAATTAACTTATGTAAGTCATTAAATTGTAAGATCAGCCTTAAATTTTTATTTGGGTACTTATTTATTTTATTAATGTTTAAAATATTACATTACAGGTTACATGACATTACTTATTAATAAAATCAAATTAAAACACTCCCATAGGCTTTATTAAACATTCTTCAGAATTATTGTATTTAAAAACTTGTAAAAAACGGACTTGAAATTATTGGTAAGGTTGTTTCATACTAATAGTCTTCAGGAATTGCAGCGATTGGACAGTTAGCGAGGTAGGTTTTGAGAGTTTTGCATTCTTCATTTTGGACCCACGAGGCTGACGGGCATTCCTTGAAAATAAAAATAAATTCATAATTAGGTTACCTGCAAACATTTACAAAAAAATACTTAGGTACATTAAGCCTCGATTACACTGAGAAAGTTTACAAGTGAGATTTTCATGATGACACAGAAAACTGTCTACTCGTTTAGTAGCGACAGTAGCAGCTAAAATAACGGCTCCCGCGCGAACCAATTTAAAAAAAAACTTGAGCTCGCAGCTAGCGCCACACGCTAGCCAGTAGCGAGAATTACGACTCCCGCGAGAACTTATTCTGACAATTACGAAATCAGCTCTTCGTGGGCCGCCATCTTGAGCTAGTAGCGAATAAAGTTGACGACCTTTCAATTTTTTTCATAGATTGTCTACAATCTGCTAATTAGCTAGTAATACGATGACACTGAGCGAGTTTAATGACAGATAGTGAATTTCCCAGATAGTAGCTTGTAAACTCGCTCAATGTCTTCTAGGCTTTAGAATGAGCCGGAGATCTCAGCGCGCCGTTGCCAGAACCTTACGCAGATTTTTGCGAAATCAGACGTAGACAGTAATTTTTATTTAATTTAATTTTATTTAATTTTTTTTAAATTTTTTAAATTTTTTTTTATTTTAACTTTATGAGTAAAACCTCAAATTGTAATATTTAATTAAAAGAAGACAATATAAGCGAAAGTCAGTCGAAAATCTGAGAACAGAAAAATCAGAAAAAGATATTGACACCGCTGGGACTTGAACCCAGAATATTCATCCTAGACTTGCAGAAAAGTCAATAGATGTCGCATATGAAAATAAAATGGATAAAGATTACCCTACTAACCCGACTTTGTTTTATATGTTAAGAGGGTATAACCAGAGAAAACCAGAAATATGTCATTTTTAAATCAGATTTTAGACGTATTGACTCTTTTCCACAAAAATTATAAAAGGATTTCGAAAGATTATTTTTTAGAATTTTAATTTTGGTTTAAATAAAATCATTAAAAAATTTATACGTACATGTGTTTCATGATGAAAATTGGTCCGTTTATGTATTTATTTGCGCACTTACAAACTAATATATTTAAGATTTTTCTTACATTATTATTTAACTTAGACATTATTGAAAAATGGTAAATATTTATAATCAAAAAATAATTACAAAAAGTACATAATTTTAATAGTTTTATCATCACGCCTTTCGGCATTTTTGGATGTAGGTATAAATTAAAGCAACTTTGGAATGAAATAAAATCGATATTGAGTAATAATTTTAAAAAGCGGGTACGGAGAATAATTAATCTTTCTCATTGCAACCACCCTGCACGATCGTAAGAACAACTTTCTACGTAATATGGATTTTCAGCCGCTGGCTGGTTAAACGTTCTTAAGAAGATTATGATAGGTTTATAGATGTCTTACATTTTTAATAATGCACTAAACGTCCAACTGAAAGTATTTGTATGAATGTATTTTTTTTTATTAAAACTCATAGTCAATATTTACGTATAGAAGACTGTATAAAAATTTTTGTACCTACACGAATCTACTCTACTGTATGGTTTGCGGTGTACACAGCTTTCAACAGGACACGTATTTCAGATTAAGTCATAATTCATCGGAAAAATAAAATTAAAATGCATTTAGAAACTAGACTTATATAGGTTTATTGCACCACGTAGAAGAATTTTGATATCTAGAAAGAAAAAAAAGGCGAACCAGGGAATTTTATTTCCGGTTTTTTCGGAAAATTTTCATCGTTTATAAAAAAAAATAGAAGGGGGCCCTTCATAAAAAAAATTCCTAGGTAGTGCCATAGAGACTGGATTTTTCAACAGAAGAAGACTTGGTGCATGTAAATCGAATGTATAGTTTTTTTAAAATATGTTGTCAATCAGGTTGAAAAAGAATTTTCGAGATAAACGCATTCAAAGTACTGCTTATTATTAGGATAATTCAACATACAAACAATATTTAGATTATAATCTAATATACTTTGTATGTTTATATTCTTCATCAATGTTTATTTCTGGAATTTTTAAATTAATTGCTACGTACTTTACGTAGTAATTTTTTAATTCATAATATCTTGTACACATTCTTGTATTTGAGGTTTTCTTTTTCTTCATGTTTGTTTTATAATAGCTTACTATTTTTGCTTTATACTGGCACTTCAATATGTGCTCTTTAATTTTTTGTTATATTATTTTTTTTTCTTCTTAACTATGTATATTGTTTCAAATTATTGTAATTCCCATGTAAAAGCCGTTAATCGGCGTTAATTCATAATAAATAAATAAATAAATAAAAGGCTAAAGAAGGAGGTAGCGTAACACGGTATAACACCCTAAAAACAAATAATGAACACATACATACTGTTTCTAACGGTTTCATATAATATGCTGAATCTCTATCAATTTTATGATTTCTTTAAAACATTTGGTGAGAGCATTCTTAACAAATGCGTATTTTAGAAAATGAAATTAAAAAATTATGACAATTTTTTTTGTCACAGTGGTATGTTGCTTTAAACAAGAACTAGGTCAAAAGAGTTGGACGATAGTAATCCAATAATAGTGGTAATTAACAAACCAAGTAACTAGAAATTATTAAAGAATGTTTGATCTGTCCTATTTGTATGCATCAGAAGCAACATCTTTATCGATCGTACTGGCGAAGCATTACAACTAGGCACGTCTTCCACAAAGATACACAAGTATCCGATAGTCATGTTGTGCACTAGTCTCAAACAACTTATGACAAACGGTCTGTACACGTACACGTCGCTACTGAAATAAAGCGATGAATTTTTGAAATATTCAAACTGGAATGCTTTCATGACCTCACTTTCAACCAAACAATTGCTCTAGCCATCATTTTTGTATCCTATCATTCTTTGTTGTCTATTTAGTTCCCACCATTGATCTAAAACACAAGAATTGTTATAAAATGTCTGATAAGCATAACGCTGTGTTAGTCTCGACAACGTAAGTGGTAACGATCTCGCCTAACTGTGAGAGACTGGTGTTGCCGACGAGTTTACAAAATGTCGGCAATGGGTGCCCATATCCGAAACTCTGCGTAGATGTATAGCTGTAGTCGCCAAGATACTTGAATCTGATACTTGCCTATTCGTGGGTTCACGATACGGAATTCCGAATCTAGACGTCTAATTGCGAAGATGAATTATTGAAGATGATACTAACAATTATCAAATCAAAATCGTTAATATAATTACCTTCATCAATGCAGTCATTACGCAGTAAAGAAAAGCCTGTGGTGTGCATTTCGACATTTGAGTATCGACGTAGCATTTCTCCAAAGATGTCTCTATATTCGGGGCAAATTGTGTTAAGTTTTGTTTAACGAATTTTGTGAAGGTCGTTCTGTCAATCTTATTGTCAAAAATTAGGTGGTCGTTCTGCTTCATGATACAGGTAGTGCGGTCACACTGGAAAAAGCATCACAATGTCCGTTATAATAGGGGTTCACGAAAATCAATGTTGATAGTTGAAGCGCTTTCAAAATTAATAAGATGGTAAGAATTAAAAATAATTTGAAAGTCGAATAATAGTTTATGATAATTATTAAAAATTAAAAAAGAAAATTGCTGCAAACCAATCCCAGGATTGAAACCAGAGAGAGAGATTAAAAATAAACATTAGCGACATAAGACAACATTAGCGACTCTCAACTGAATATTTTAAACAGAAAAATCAGTAATAGATAAGATCACATCTAGGAATTGAGGTCCTGGTTTCGGTGTTTAAGTAATCATAATTTCATAATGTCTATATGTTCAGATGCTTGTACTCACTGAAGTTTTCAGAGGGTGAACTCCCGTTTCATATATATTGGTACATTCCGCGTCAAAGTTAGTGTTATAATCCGGTAAATTTACACAGCATTTTGGATCCTGAAAAGATTATTATGCCAAATAAAAATTAATCAATCAGTCAAAATCCTCAATAACCCTGGACACGTTCAATATTTATTGTGATTCGTCAATATTAATCAAATATCGTGATATTTATTGAACGTGTAAGCTAGCGTATTGACGACTCACAACATGGATCACAGACGTCTAGATTCCTGAATTCCGTAACGTGAACCTACGGATCGTGATAATTATTGATGGATCACAATACATATTGACCGTGTAGCTTACGCATCATTATTTATGACAATCCGTGGGTTCACGATACAGAATTCAGGAATCCAGATATCTGGATTTCATATTCATACACAAAGCCACCATTTGCAGAAAATGCGTTTAACAAGGTTAGCTCATCGAGGGGAAAGAGCGGTGATCGGTAGCTTGAAGACCATGTTCCACTGGGAAATTTGAATTAACTGCAATACTAGTGGTGTTTTACTTCAAGCTACCGTCACGCGTTTGAAATTTCGAAAGCGGCCCGACTAGTTTATTTTCGAAAAAGGCACGTATTTAGCTAACGCATTTTATAAGAATTTTTGGTAGAACCTACCTATGGTCAGTTCACGATAAGAACGTACAGTTTGTCAAATAAGAGTAGAAAATATATGAGGGCGCCACTGTTGTCCAAATGGCAATACTAAACACATAACTCATGGTGTTAAAGTAAAGCTGTGTAACCTACATTTTTATAAAAAATTAAAAAGGCATAATAGTGGAAAAAATATTTTTTCATTGCAGTATAGATACCCGCCGATCTCAAAATTAGAATTGCGTATAGGTATATTATTATTATACTTTTGCAATTTTGTGTTAACATAATGAAGAATAACTATAATGTAATAAAATATAAAGCACAGTTTAGAAATTGCTCACATTTATTTAATACTAGATAAAGTACCTAGCGTTGCCAGGGCTTTAGCTTTAGATCATGTCCCTAACTTTAGATCTGAATATATTTAACTCATTCAGATCTAAAAGTAGTCTTACTAAACTCACCATTAGTGATTCTTCCTTTCTATCTGTTGTTAAATTCAAATTTATGTTAAATTAAATTAAAGCAAATCGCTTTATAAATCACCTTTTAATCAATTTTATGTCATGAAGAAAAATGTTTTTTAAAATGTGGTTTACTGTGTTCTATACATTCAGTGTCATTGCACTTCAAAAAAATATTTGACAGTTAAATTGGTGTTGCCAGTCTACAAATTTAGTAGTTCAAGTTTTTATATTTTCTACTCTTTTTTGACAGACTATAGAATCAGATTCAATGCCCAGATATTTGGATTCTATATTTCTCGCTTGTAACATAAAACACATTTTAAAAAGCACTCACCGTCGTAGGACCCGTCTTACAATCCAGAGCTTTTCCAAGCGGCGATGCCTGAAATTGTCCAACATATAAATATCATGTAATGAGGTGATTATATTTGGTCGAGATCCTGGGATTGATTGCGACCATTACCTTTCTATTTTCTGTCTTGTTCTGTTTCACGTTTCGTTCAGATTTACTAACATTATCTCCTTATTAAACGAATAAATATTACATCGATGGGTATAACCCAAAAGATATTCAAAATGTTACTCCAACAAATTTAATATAATATTATTTCTTATATAAATCTCTCACCGCAATAAAAATCCCCAAAAGCACTGAGAGTTTAGCCAACATACCAGTAGTGTGATTGTGACTGAATTCAAGTGAAAATAAAACGCTACTTTATATCAACCATTTATTAGATTAATAAATATGTATATTAATGATTTTTCGTGTTACGTTTGACATAATATTCGTACACCACGTACCGGTAAGTAAATGTTATTTTATGTTAATAAAAATACAAGGGCAAATTAAGCCTTTTTTATGGATTGATTAATGTTGATTTGAATGATAACGATAACTAAATTAGTCCCTGGCTTCGCCCGAGTTTCTAAATGATTTTTTTCTTATTGAAAAGTATGGTATAACAATATGGGGCCACGTCACATTTTTTTTAAAGCTTTTGAATATACATAAATACTATTAAAATGCCAATTCATTTTCGTCTGTCAATAACAATAATGAGTATTTCCTGTAAAAAGGCGTCACTTCCGTTAATTTAGGTGAGTTCGCAATAATGACACTGAGCCGTCACCATTTTGCTGTTATTTTAGTTTTTTAAATTTTAATGTATGATTTAAAATATAATTTACAGTACAATGTAGGTATTAGCAAATTCCCGACATGCATCGCAATGCCATTTAAATAAAGGAATAGTTGCTCCCTGCACGTCATTTCCAATTCGTCCCCGTTGCCTCTTTCTCCTTCCCTCCCTGCTAAACTATATGAAATACACTTTTTCTCAAACAACTCCACAATCAACTCCACACAGGAGGCCCTGAGGAAAATAATTTCCCTCAGGGCTATGTCATCTGAGATGTTGTGTGGAGGGTCTTTTTGAGGAGAGGAAGGAATGAACAATGTTCTTGAAGAAATCCATGTTGTAGGAAGGAAGAAACACAGAGGCCGGCAAATCGTTCCACAGCCGAGCTGTTGAACAAAAGAACGAGTCGAAGAAGCGACTTGTTTTTGTACGCGTTTGGCGTGTTTCCCGAGGGGGTGAGGGTGGAAGGCAAGTGAGACGAAGTATTGAGAAAAATTTAAACAACAAAAGATTTTGTCATTATTTTACTGGGACAAATGAAAAATCGTCAACTTGTACTACATTGTTAATAATCTTCAACACACCAATATTATTGTGCACTCGGTACCGAAAAATAATCATCTGAATATTTCCAAACTCAACTGCGAAATAAGATCCCACACTGCTGTATTCAGAAATCATTGTCGATTCATCGGACCAATTTTCTACGACCAAATGAATGAATACGATATCTCGAAGTCCATGAGTTTGGTAAAAACAAACATAATTGATATAATTAAGCATAACCACCGGAAAAGGTGCTATAATATCGAGCAGGAAATAAACACTTATGAACCGAAATCTACTTACATTACTACTTACACGCAAACTCCAAAAAACTAGATCCCGATGGTACCGGAAAAATCACCAATTTAACGGACGAAATGACATCTTATAATAATAAAGAAGAACGAAATAGTCAATCGACGACCACCAGTCGTATCAAAACATGCTGTTCAAAAACAAACAAAAAACATAAACGGTTAGATGACGTAACTCTCTACAAACAGTTGGGGACAAAAAAAATCAAACTCCAATTTCATTCCTATACCTAAATATTAGAAGCCTGAAAGGAAAAGTTGACGAGATCCTGTGCTTATTAAAATCAATTGACTATAAGATCAACATCTTACTTATGTCAGAAACTTGGTTCAAAGAAACGGACATACCATTCAAAAATATTGAAGGCTATAAACACGAAGCATCCTGCCGACCTGAAGGCATCGGTGGTGGAGTATCCATATTTTTAGAAGAAAACTTAGAATATAACTTAATCGACAATATAGTAGATTCAGACAACAACTTCCTCTGGATACAGTTAAACAAACTTAACTTAAACATCGGAGTGGTATATAAAAAACCGAACACCAATTTTCAAGAATTTCTAGATAAATTAAACATACAACTGGAAACTCACGAAAGGTCCATAATACTGGGGGATTTCAATATCAACTTACTTGGTTCCACAAACACACATACTTGTAAATACACAGAAATCATTAAGTCAAACAATTTCACTATAATGAATAAAGTAAACAAATTACATGCAACACGTATCACAGAAAACACCAACACCATTATTGATCACATCATCTCAGACATAAACCTTTCATATACTATAACAAACTGTGACACTTCAATATCTGATCACAACCTACTGATTTTTGACATACTTCACACCTACACAAAAAAAACTCACAAAAATCCTCTTACAAAAATTGATTATGATAAACTAGAGGAGGATATCCGACAAAACCCCTTTTCTATAAACAATAATGACGACTCGGAACTGAACTACAATAACTTTGTAAACTATCTAGTAAACAAAATTAATTGCTACAGTTCGATATCAATAAAAACAAATAAAACCTGTGTTCCTGATTGGATGACAAAAGACTTAATAAAAAAAAACAACCCTGTAACCTAGTACTGAAAATAGGCTTAACTAAAATACGGAAAAAACGAAACTAAAAAAAACGATACTATAGCAGCCTATTTCAAAAAATGTGAAAATAATACCAAAAAAACTTGAAACGTAGTAAACAGCATCATCAAGAACCAAAGAAACACGCAAAGTAAACCATGAACAAAATTAAAGAAAGGTAATGAAATCATCACAGAAGACATCAAGATATGCGAATAAGTACTTTTGTAATATTGGCGCTTTTTTGGCTGGTAATATAATCAACAAATACACCCATAAACTGGATGACAAAATTCCATTACAGAAAGTTGAGAATCAATTGTTCAAATTCCATGAAAGTTGAAAATCAATATATCTACAACCCACAACTGAACCCGAAATATTAGCTACTAGCTGACCCGGGAACTTCGTACCGCCTCAAAACCAATAACACTGTTGTGTTATTATTAGCTGAATTAAATTCAGTTTTTTTATTCGGTTAAAAATTACACAATGAAGCAATTTTATCGATGCGCAACTGTCCGTGTTTTGTTTTTGTCTGTATCCGAGATGGTACGTTGTGTACGGATTTATAATTATTGTTATTTTCTTACTTTTCCACTTACTTACGGGAATTGCGTTTCATTTTCTTTATACGTTTGAGTGAGATTTATTATAATAATTGTAGTTTTCCTTTGGAGGGGTACAAACATGCGTTCACCGTTTGTCCTATTTTAGAGTGTTATTTAGTGTGTAAGAAAGAGGGACTTCATTATATTTATAAGAACAAAAGCAAAACAATCAACGCATTGACATTTGACTTTTTGAATTTTTGGAATTCACTCACCACCCCTTCAATATTATACTTATCATAAAATTTCTGCAGCTCTTTCAAAAGATGAGAATTCGTTTCATACAAAATGCACGAGAAAAAGAATTTTCTTCACAATGATTTTTTTCGTGAATTTTTCCGATGTTTCAATAGCTAATCTGCTATTCGGGGCGGAGATAAATCCAACAAATTAAAGATCATAAAAATCGGTTCAGCCGTTCTCGAGTTATAAACGGTGTAACTAACACGACTTTGTTTTATATATTATATATAAAATCCCTAAATTCAAACGTGAATGCTGGACATAATGAATTATAATATACAACAGTACTCAAACTTGCCCCACTACTAACACCAACACCTATTCTTACTAAACTGATTAACCTGAGCCTAAAAGAAGGTCAATTCCAGACAGCTGTAAAATTGCAGGGATTATCATAATATATAAAGGGAGCTTGAAACTAAAACATCTAACTATAGGCCCATTTCTGTCCTACTGATTCCATCAAAAATATACGATAGGCTAGACAACTTTCTGAAAAAAAAATCATTTCTCTGTGCTAAACAATACGGTTTCAGAAAAAATCTAATACTCTCTCTGGAATTAATGATCTTATAAATAACCTTAGAACTAGCATAGATAACGGAAACTATGTCATAGCAATTCTCGTAGACCTTCAAAAGCCTTTGATACCATGATTCATGAAGTACTGATAAAAAATAGAAAAAAAAACAGGCGGAACCGGTCCAGCTATCAAACTAATTAAATCCTATCTGTCCAATAGAACACAATGTGTTAACATAGGAGATAAAAACAGTCAACTCGATAGTATAAACTATGGAGTTCCACAAGGATCCATACTGGGGCGACTTTTATTCCAAATATACATAAATGACATCTGTCAGCTAAAACTACATGGTGAAATCTTCTTATACGCAGATGAAACGGCAATATTTCACTTCGGCAAAAACTTAGAACGTCTATTAGAACAATCTCAAATGGATTTTAATGTACTAAACGATTGGCTAGTAAAAATATATTAACAATAAATATTAATAAAACCGGTTACATGATCTTAAGTTCACCTAAAATAATAATACCATCGCATAAACTATTGCAAATAGAAGAAAGAGACCTACATATTCTAGATAACGAAAAATACCTTCTGGAAGTCGTTCCTGAGGACACTATTGTGTTTTTGAGTGATGAAGCCCATTTTCATTTGTCTGGAACCGTCAACCGTGACAGTGAATTCGGAATGGTATGTAAACATGTTACAAGATTTTTTTCCCACGGCTAGATGAGTTGGACATAGAGGACACTTGGTTCCAACAAGACGGTGCAACGGCACACACTGCAAGAACATCGATGGCTGTTTTGAGGGAACACTTCCCAGAGCGCCTCATCTCAATTAGGGGAGATTTGGAGTGGCCGGCCCGCTCTCCCGATTTGTCGCCTTGTGATTTTTCTGTAGGGCTTTTTGAAATCCCGCGTTTATGTGAATCGTCCAAGGACCCTACAAGATTTGAAGACCAATATCCAGGAAGATATTGCCAGGATAATGCCTGATATGCTGGCAAGAGTCACGAAAAATGCCAGAAATCGGTTCACTCAGTGTATGGAGAATGGAGGACGTCACCTACATGATTTGATCTTCAAAAAAAGTAAAAAAAAAAACTTGTGTGTATGTGCCCACTTTAAAAAAAATAAATAAAAAAATTCTGATTCATACAATGGGTTTTATTAAGTTTTGAAAAAAGGAAGTTATGTTGCCGCACCCCGTATATCATATTTTGAAAGAGGTACAGTATTTTAGGATAATGAACGTACGTTTTATGGTTTTTTTGTACCATCACGGTAATAATAAAAGCGGTCACACAGTATTTTTCCATGAATGCTGTTTTCTGAACAAACAAAAGGGTATATACATATTGTGTTACTCTCTAAACCACTCTCTAATATCTATGAGCTATTTATTTTTGCTGAACGATCAGATTTTTTCAAAGTCAGTAAAGTTTTATTAAATTTGTGTACTAATTTATCGTTTGTAATTTCTTTATTTAAGTTTATATAAACACCTTTCCAGTCTTGCGTTTTTATTTTACATTAGCTGAAGTGAATCCGGCGTTGCTCGGGTTTATTAATAGTTTGGAGTGAAGTTTTGAGGTTGTAAATTCTAGTAACTTGGGTGTAGTGTTAAGGTGGAAATATAATAATAATTTTGTCAATAATTGAAAGAGCTTATTTTTTTTGTATTTCATTAATTTTCGCACCGTGTCTTCTCCGGGCGTCCCCGACTTCTTCTACTGTTCACTTCCATCATAACAATCCTAATCATTCATCCACTCTATGTGTTCAAACGTTCTCTATGTGCAAACCTTTCTCAATCTTATCCAATTGGCTTACATCAGCCGAGGTCAACAAATCGATCGTCCAGTTGATTAGTTATACATCTCCGAAAAATCGAAATTTGTGTTAAGTGTACAGTTATATATGTAAAAATGTATCCTATATCTGGTAAAATTACTCATAAACACCAACAAATCAATTATGGTATAGAAAGATTTGTATTGAATTAAATAAAAAAATGATGATTTTGGGTTGCTAGTATAAAATTTCAAAATGTTATACTAATGTACCGGACTGTTATGCAACAGTTATATTTTACAGCATATTTAATATGTAAAACACAGACCTGTAAATAATATTTGATTTATTGTGAAGTTTGAATATTGCTTTCCCCATTATCTCAAAACTTAGTATTCGGAGATGTCTGACTAATCGGAATACTTATAAACAAAATAGTATTTGTTTCATATCTTCCTAGGGCGACATCGACTTCCATTCACTTCCACGTCATGCATTCTGCTTTCACGCCTTTTTTATTTCATCACATACTTTTCATTTATTACCTCACATAATTTTTTGATTAATTTAATCGTGCCATGTCTATTTCGGGGGTCCCCACGTTTTTCTACCATCCACTTACTATTTCTCCTCCTCAGCTAAATGTACGGTGCAATCCCAGTTTACCATATTACATGAGAAAATGTATGTACGTACAATTTCGGGGTTGTTTCTCCATTATTCACATCGTCATTGTTTACTGTAATCACCTTCGTATCACTGAGTTCTGTGCGGGGCCCTTAGTAAGGTTGAGATCCTCGATGCCCGCTTCTGCAGTTCAGCGGCTCAGGCTCTCCTAGTACCAAGTCTCCCGTTTGCACCATTGTCTTCGCATTGGTCACTGGCTGCATCTGATCACGGTACTTTCTCACGCCCAGTCTTACGTCGCCGGGCGGAGGAACACATATCTTGTGAATCACTTTATCGAACTCTTCTGTAACTTTTTCATCCACCACTCAGCCACCATCCCGTCGGTCGGTGGGGAGGGAACGCGTGCTTGGTGTTCTACCACAACTCCTCTCTCTATCTCTCTATCTCTTTCCCTATTCGATCTTGACTGTCTTCCTTATCAGGACGTAGGACCCGTGGCTCTACCCCTCATTTTTCCCTTTTCCCCTTCTTGTCCTTGCGACCCAGGTCTTGACCCAACGCTTTTTGTGACTTTGAATGCACAATGGAAAAATCTTTCAAACTTTGACTTTAAATTATTTAATCAAATTTACTTGTGACGAAATTTGATTCGCCACACTGGCCAAAGTACTGAACTCAGGTGTAATGAATTTCAAAACAATTGAATTAAATCCCATTAAACATTCCGATCTATCATTTCCTAGAGTCAGTAATTCTTCCACTGAGCGTCACTTTATTACTGTGGCATATTTGTGTAAAAGCTGAGATTCTGGCACCAGATGAACTCCACGTGAACAAGATGAACAAATCTAATAGGACGGACGGAAAACCTGCCCTGGTATTGCAGAGGTGTGCTGCAGAAATAGCTATAATTTTGGAACACTATCGTTATTGTAAGCTGCCGAATCAGTCGCACGGAGGGTTAATCGAAGTGACACACTTAAAAAAGAACACGGTTTAAGAGAGAAATATTTACTTCACGGTCTTTATTGAACATTATCATCTTTTAAAACCATTTATGTATTCATTTATTGACGCCCCTTTAGAGGCTTTACAATAAGAAATAGTAAAAATTATGCAGTATTTATTGTTCATAACTGAACTACTTCAATAGTAAAATTTGGTATTTGTTCAGTGACAATTTAAAAAAAAAAAATTTAATTTGATTTTTTATTATTTCATAAATGTTTACATGTTACAGTTTTTGCCATTTTACCGTACTAGGCTAATGCCCGTGTTGTGGTAGCGTACATGAAATATTATTTTATGGAAACAGATAATAAAATATAAGAAGAGGAAAGAAAAAAAACATATTTAGGGACAAATCAAATCAAAACCAAATATTAACACAAATAAAAATATAAAAATTAAAAGTAAGCTGAAAATGAAAGAATAAAAAGACATTTTAAAGAAGATTGAAATAAAAATAGAAATAAAAATTGGTAAGAATTCTTCTGCACGAGAGTACATGTTTATAGTCACTTTTGAAATTAGGTCTATGAAAGAAATTGGAAAATAGATGTGCTAGAGTAAGTATTTTTTAATATAATATATTAAGGTCGTGTATTGTTTGAAGAAATCTCTTACCTTTTCAAATATCCAATGTTTGATACGGGCTTTAAAAAGCGATTTAGAATTTTTTGACTTTATATCGGCACTCAAAACATTATATATTTTAGGAGCGATGAACCAGAATTGCCGTTGAGCGAATGAGGTTTTAGTTTTAGGGACCACGCAACCCAGGTTTAATGAAAAGCGGGTGTATGCTTGATATTGTGGAGCCACCCGTAGGTTTTTTTGCCATATATGACACATGCTTATCTTAGTAAATAACTGTCGAATATCTAAGACCTTGATTTTAGCAAAGAGTTCATTTGAGGGATGGGTAGGTTGGCATTTAAATATAATTTTCAAAATTAGTTTTTGAACTGTAATAATTGGATTGATAATGGATTCAGTACAACCACCCCATCCTACCATATGTTGCTAGATTATATATATATATATGTTATGGATTGGAAAAGGGCAAAGTATACGCTTCTTAGCTGGCAGAGTTTACGGAGTTTTTTTTTACTGGGTCACTGATATGGGCTTTCCTTCCAATCTATGATTATCCCCAGTAGTTGGTTGTCTATGATTATCCCCAGATATTTAACTACCTTTGATGACTTAAGGGCGGAACAAGTGTAATTAATATTAGGTGTGGTTTCGGGAGTGTGCAAATTGAGTGAACGAGTGAATGATTGGTTTAGGGTAGTTGTTAAGTATGTTGACGTATGGAAAATGTCATGTGTTGTGTTTTATCGATGTTAAGTGTGAGGAGGTTTGTGTCTATCCAATGCTTCACTTTTATTAGTTTTGTTAATAACTGATTGCCATGTTTCATCTTCAAATATTAAGACAGTGTCGTCGGCAAACATTGATATATATAAATAGATGAGACATTAAGCGAATAAATTGGTTCGACGGATTTGAAGGTAGTACCTCCAATTCTCTATTTCATCCATTTAGTGGACCAAAAACCATCGTGTCGTGTTGGTCATTTGAAATACATCTGGTAAGCGTATGTGTAAAAGGCGTTCGTGCAATGTATGGAACGGACTATTCAGACTGTTGAACGTTCAAGTCCTTACTACGCTATGCCCTCAGTCTAAGGACACCTGCATTCTTGTACATTTTTGCAGGTATATTTACATGGCGGCTCGCGCTCGGTGTGGAGTCTATTGTAAGTCCCTTAAATGTTTCAATACTCGGCTTCAGAGCATTATATTTTATACATTTTACAAATATAAGACAAATAGTCCCGATAAACTACTTTTTAGTAGTTTGTCTAACGGGTTCTTTACATTAAAGATCTTATTATAGTGATTTAATAGTTACATTTTTACAATTTAAGATATAAAATTAAATAAAAAAATTTACAGAAATATACTTAGATACATTTTTACAATTATAGATATAAAATAAAATAATTTTTTTACAGAAATATACTTAGATAAAAGAAAAATTATGAAAACATGAATAACAATTTTAAAGTCTTTAGTTATTGTAAGCTAATACAAATTAGTTCTTTCCGTAAGCCAAGTCTTCAGTAAGTTCACCAATTGTTTGTTTTGGGTACAGTTTTTAATTTCAGCTGGAAGCATATTTAAACAACTGGGAATCATGTAATTTAACGTTCTTTGTCCATATTTATTTGTATGTTTAGGTACAATTAGTCCTTCATTAATGTTAAAACGAGTATTATGGTTGTGTTCCAGCCTGTTTATATTTATGTGCTGAAACTCGTTCCAGAACTCGCGACTGCGAATGGCGCGATGTCATACTCGTAATTGAAACTTTGAATGCAATATTTTCCATCGCATTTTTTTTTCTTTTATAGTAATTTAGGTGAATATAAAGATTTTTCTAAAAAATATTTGTATTAAGCGTAACCAGTGATTTCGAAAGTTTACCAAAAATAGGCGCTGCAACAGTAAAAAATAACTAGGTTGATTAATATAATTGATGAACTTTGATGTCGTTGTATGCGGCCCTCTACTTGAAAAGTCTGTAAACCCCTGCTTTGCAATCGCATTCGTGCCAGTTCGGTAGATAACGGAAAGTGTCGAACTACCCCTCCCGCAGGCCTGAGATGAACACGAATTTCGAATATATTTGTAAGGCATGGCGCCTCTATTGTATATCTCTATGTCGGCAAATGATAGTGTCTTATCTTCAATATTCATGGTAAATAGTGAGTAAATATATATATTGGAAATAAAATTGGTCCTAGTATAACTGCCTTGAGGTACACCATAGGACACAGATAATTGGTCCTAGTATAACTGCCTTGAGGTACACCATAGGACACAGATAATTGGTCCTAGTATAACTGCCTTGAGGTACACCATAGGACACAGATAATTGGTCCTAGTATAACTGCCTTGAGGTACACCATAGGACACAGATAATTTGTTGCTTATATGTATTTTATCACAGTGGATAAGAGTATGTTGTTTGTTGTTTAGAGTGGATAAGAGTAGATGTCCACTGAATTGGTATAATTATTTCCCTCCAATAGTATTCTGGGCAAAGAGGAATACATATGGTAGATAGTCACAGAATTTCTGCACTGAAATAAATCTCAACTTCTATTATTATGTGGTGGAATCCGAAAATTTATCAATGTAAGCAATTCCGGACTATCAACTACATCATTTAAAATTTTATATGGAAATACCAAGTTAGTGAAATCCTTCTGTCTGACAATTTAAGGGGCATTAACCAGCCAGCGACCGAGAATTCATATTTTGTCGAAAGATGTTCTTACTATCGTGCAGGGCGGTTCCAATGAGAAAGATTAATTATTCTCCGTACCAGCTTTTTAAAATAATAACTCAATATCGATTTTATTTCATTCAAAATTTGCTTTAATTTGTACCTACATTAAAAAATGCTGAAGGGCGTGGTGATAAAACTATTAAAATGATGTACTTTTTGTAATTATTTTTTGATCATAAGTATTTATAATTTTTCAATAATGTGTAAGCAAAATAAGAATGCTTTTTTTTTTAAATGTATCAGTTTGTAAGACCGTAAATAAAGAGACAAACTGAAGTATTTTCGTCACAAAACACGTGTGCGGGTCTTTTTTTAAATGATTTTATTTAAACTAAAATAAAAATTCCGAAACATAGTTTTCCCAGATAATTTATTGATTTATATTATTGCATGATTATATGATTTGAAACGTGTGTTGTACAATACAATTTTTTTTTTGAAAATTTAGCAAATCTGCCAATGACCTACGGTAAAACCTTATTGTGCTAAAAATAAACATATTTTCTCAAAATTTAAAACAAAGCTTTACCAGATAAAAGAACAGTCTATCGAAATCAATTTATAATTTTTTGTGGAAAAGAGTCAACACGTCTAAAATTTGATTTAAAAATGACATATTTCCGGTTTTCTCTGGTTATTCCCTAAAGTATCCATATCATTTCAGATTTCGTTCCAGGATTTATTTGTGATGGCAGCATACGAGAATAAAAGATTTGAACCACTATTCACACTGTTAAGTGGAAATTTAAACCGTTCGGGCAGATATTGTAGTAGTTTTTGAGAGCTGTGCACTGTTCAGATTTCTTCCACGAGGCAGGCGGGCATTCCTTAAAAATAAAAATAATTTAATATAACTCTTAAATATGGAACAGATTAAGAAATAAATTAATCATAATTAATATATTTATTTAGTCTTAAAAAATATATTTTTTTACATTAGCTACCATTGGAAGAACTGAGGAAAATAATTTTCCTCTAGGGCCTGTGTCTCTTTGGGGATGCTGTGTGGAGAGTCTTTTTAGAAAAGGGAGGAGAGGAATATCTGGGAAGGAAAAGGGTAAGATAGGTGGGTCGGAATATGGGAGACCACGGGTCCAGGAGTGATGGCATATGAATCCATCCCTTCCACTGCGGTGCTTCGATGGCGATGTTCCGGCTGGAGAATTAAAAGGCACTCCCTCAAACATTCTCTCCCGATCCTGTCTGCCATGCGGCTGGTGAGCAGACGCATTCGCTGCTAAGACCCAGATAAACCTCACACCATGAACCCGCGCACCCATATTAAGCCACCAAACGTAGCGAACCACTAGGGTTGACCTATGGCAGAGGTGTTGGTTATCCAATAAATGGTTCCTGGGGAGGCGGAACCCATACCCGCCTCACATATTGTAAATTAAAATCAATGATTTATAGGTATGTGCAATTTACCTTCAACAATGCATTCACTGCGCAGGTGAAGAAATCCATTGGTGCGCACTTCGACATTTCAGTAGCAGTGTGACATTTCTCCAAAGACTTCTCTATGCTTGGGTCATAATCTGTCAAGTTTTGTTTAACAAATTTTGTGATGGCCGCCTTGTCGATCTTATTGTCAGAAACTAGGTAGTTCTTGTACTTCAAATTACAGGTTATGTAATCACACTGGAAAATCAAAAAAACACCAGAATATTTTTAATTTTTTTTTTAAATAAATTTTTAGGTATACTGTACATATATAATAATAATTATAGTTTATTCCATAATGTATGGGTTTTTAACAAATTTTGTGATGGCCGCCTTGTCGATCTTATTGTCAGAAACTAGGTAGTTCTTGTACTTCATATTACAGGTTATGTAATCACACTGGAAAATCAAAAAAACACCAGAATATTTTTAATTTTTTTTTTTAAATAAATTTTTAGGTACACTGTACATAAATAATAATAATTATAGTTTATTCCATAATGTATGGGTTTTTAACAAATTTTGTGATGGCCGCCTTGTCGATCTTATTGTCAGAAACTAGGTAGTTCTTGTACTTCATATTACAGGTTATGTAATCACACTGGAAAATCAAAAAAACACCAGAATATTTTTAAATTTTTTTTTAAAATAAATTTTTAGGTACACTGTACATATATAATAATAATTATACTTTATTCCATAATGTATGGGTTTTTATCAAATTTTGTGATGGCCGCCTTGTCGATCTTATTGTCAGAAACTAGGTAGTTCTTGTACTTCATATTACAGGTTATGTAATCACACTGGAAAATCAAAAAAACACCAGAATATTTTTTAATTTTTTTTTTAAATAAATTTTTAGGTACACTGTACATATATAATAATAATTACAGTTTATTCCATAATGTATGGGTTCATACATGTATGTATATATTAGGTCCTTACGCCCCTTGAGATGATTTCTATTAGGTGATTTTATTCTAT
This sequence comes from Limnephilus marmoratus, assembly GCA_917880885.1. NCBI lineage: Eukaryota > Metazoa > Arthropoda > Insecta > Trichoptera > Limnephilidae > Limnephilus > Limnephilus marmoratus. The sequence continues at coordinate 15,424,014 of OU862921.1, read as the reverse complement.
TCTATTCTTCTTCACCTTGAGGTGACGTCCTATTCGCCCTTGAGGTGATTTTTCACAAAAACGGCGCTTTATAAATTATCCAATTATTATTACATATGAAATTGTCGTTTTGTATGGGAGGAACATAAAGTCGATTTTTTGTTTAAATATAATATGTTTATTTAATCAAAGTATGTACCATTGCTATCTATGCACTTTTGCCATCTCATAGGTAGTTCATCGATCCCTTTACTAAAAAAACCATTCGGACGGGAATCAATAAAATCTTTGAAGGCGGTTTGGACTGCCCCATCGGAGTTGAATTTTTTCCCTTGCATGAAGTTATCCAAATTTCGAAAAAAATGGTAATCTGTTGGGGCAAGGTCCGGAGAGTACGGTGGATGTCTTAGACATTCCAATTGAAGCTCCTCTAATTTGGTAGCCGTCTGTTGTGCAGTGTGTGGTTCTAGCATTCTAACGCGCGTTTGTCGATTTGCTTCCCTCAATTCGCGAGGTATCCACCTTTTAAGCTTTTTCACCTTCCCAATTTGCTTCAAGTGGATTAAAACAGTTTTATCACTAACACCTCAGCCTGCAGCTAACTCGGACGTGGTTTGCGATGGATCCGCTTCCACAATAGCCTTCAATTCTTCATTATCAACTTTGGTCTCCGCCGTCCACGAGGCTTCTTCTGCAGGTCGAAATTTCCAGAACGAAAACGTTGGAACCGAAAACGCGGCGTGTGTTTGGCGTGTTTCCCGACTATGCACCGGTGCCGAGGGGATCAATGACGCTAGTTCCTCGGAACATCTTCCATTGTAATACCGGTAGAACAAAGGACAGCATTCCCCCCTGACGCCTGTGCTCTAAAGATTGCAGTCTGTCTGTTAAGATGGGAGAATCTATCAAACGGACCGCCCGTTTCTGCACAGAGTCAAGGGTTTTTTTTCGGTATTTTGACAGCAGGGAAAGAACTTCTATCAGTTGCCGACTGATGTCAGAAGGCGTTCCTATTTAGCAGTGGCTGTCGAGAGCGGTCAATCGTTAGCCTACCCAGCAGATTCAATTAGCAGCCAGTATAGACAGGTCGTGCGACCAATAATACAAATATTGTAAAAAAATAATACATCAGGACCTATTACTATTAAGAAATACCACCACATAACAAATAGTGTTTGTAGCGCGCCGTTTTTACGATTGCCACTACACCATCTCTTTCCCCCGTACAGCGCCATCCTGCTCACCCACCCCTAAGCAAACCAGGATGCGCCGACGCCTTCTGCGCATCTCCCACCCTCGAGCCGCTACATAAACCACACCCCGCAACAAGGAATGGGCTATATAACAGGCTGCGCGCCCTAAATTAGTCAGTTCGTCTGCAGCTCGCTCTTGGCTAGTACGCTCTCTTAGTTGCGCTTCGTCCTCTGGCACAACCCTCTAAGGAGTATTCTACTACCATAAGTAAAGCACCAACCAGACCCCCGACTGCTGCCTTAGTTGCGCTTCGTCCTATGGTACGAGACCCTCTAAGCAGAACCACAGTCAGCTTTTGTTGTTCCCAAAGCCTAACGGCAAGGTTCCCTCCGATCCCTTGCTCAGTTAATTAGTGAATTGATACATTGTGACTATTTTTACCATATTATGTGATCTGTGAACTTACTTTCTTAAATAAATAACCTTTTACCAACAATTGTGTTATAAAACTGGCGCCCAACTTAGTGGCCAGACACATAAAGTAAAATTAAAATCAGTGCATCTACAAAATTTCGTCGCTACCACGTCGAAGTCCTCGTTTCACAATGCAGGCCAAGGAAAGTGCTGGCATCTGCTTCACGCAGGAGCAGTTCGCGGAACTAATGAACTCCATGAAGCGGATGCAGTCGGAACCAACACGTACGGGTACATTCACCACCTGTACGGCACGCTTCGATGGTACCAGAGACAGGAGTGCGGTCGAGAGTTTTATTGCCGCCGCATCCATCTTCAAGTGCGCCGAGAACATCGAAGACGCAAGCGCTCTGGAAGGATTACCACTGCTGCTTACGAAAGACGCCACCGCTTGGTGGCTCGGCATAAAAGGAGAAGTACGAGACTGGGAGAGCGCAACGACCCTCCTCAGGCATGCTTTCGCCCCTAAGAAGCCAGCGTACAAAGTGTACACAGAGATATTTTTATGCAAGCAAGACGCATTAACGTCAACCGATGTGTTCATTGCTAAGCAGCGGATGTTACTCGCGGAGCTACCACCGCCCAGCCATCCAGAGAAGGTCCAGATAGACCTAATATTCGGACAACTGAATATCCGGATACGAGACAGAGTGCCGCGCGAAGCGATCAATACCTTCGCCGAACTACTACAAAAAGCCCGTGCAGCGGAAGAAAGCCTGTATGAGAGCACGAAGACCGTCCCACTACGCGCGATGGAAAACCGAACAGACGGCCGCCTACGCTGCACTAACTGCCGCAGATTTGGGCACCGTTCCGAGGAGTGCCGTTCCCGCTACGATACAGGAGCGCACGTAAAGTACACTCCTCCAGTCAAGAAGCTGGAGACACCCAGTGATGCGAAGTTCGCATGCTACGGTTGCGGTAAACCAGGCGTGGTAAGAAGCAAGTGCCCGCAATGCAGCCAAGGGAGAATAGACACCCCTCACCCACGAGCCGATTTTTGCTCGATACATGAAATAGGCCTTCCCCGAGCGAGACCTATACTACACATCGGGATTGGAAACTTCCTGGGCACTGCTCACGTAGACACCGGAGCAAAATTGAGCGTAGCGTCAGCTGAGCTACACCGGCGGCTAATCGCTCAAAATTTCAAAACCCAGCAAACCATCATGGACATCGTATTGGCAGATGGTGTCCCTAAACGTCAGGAGGTCGAGACAATAGCCGCCACCTTGACACTAAGAGGCCGACAGATACCCACCAGTTTCATCGTGCTCCCAGGAGGACACGAGAATCGAACACTCCTAGGCGTCGATTTTATCGAAGACGCGGGGATCGATATAAACATTCCCCAGCGCGCATGGGCATTCACGGACAGCCCCGAAGTACGGTATATGCTGCATATGGAAAATGACGCCATACCACCAAACCGAGGTATTCGACAACGTCAAAAGACTGGCGAGATAGGAAAAGTGAGAGCACACAAACTCCCTAAGGTTTGCCTACCCGCCCCACCAGTACAGGACAATGAATGCGAGATCTACGTGCCGCCGTTCATGAGTCCTCTCCCACAGACACCGCCTAAGGTTCGTCTGCCCGCCCCACCAGTACAGGACAATGAATGTGAGATCTACGTGCCACCGTTCATGAGCCCTCTCTCACAGACACCGCCTCGCACTAACATTTGGGCTACGATGATAGCCCTGAATGAGCTGTTTCCCAAGGACGCGATGGAGGAAGACGCCCTAAGGGAGGTAATGATACGCTCCTATCGGCTCTTCGATGACTCCCCAAGAAAACCCAGAAATGAAGTGGAGCTCTGTGCCTTGGACGCCGAAATACTAAGCCTCCGACCAGATGAAGCCACCCACCTTATACCTACCCAGAGGGACCAGTTGGACCGCCTGCTGTGCGACAACGCCGCTGTCTTCTCAGCCACCCTGTCATCTACGACAAAAATTGAGCACCGAATCGAGACCGGACAACACCCGCCGATTTCAGTAGCCCCTTACAGGCTCTCGCCAGCCCGCCAAGCAGAACTCCGCGCCGAGATTAACAGTATGTTAACCCAAGGGATTATAGAAGAAGCAGATTCACCGTGGGCCGCACCTGTGGTTATGGTGCCCAAAAAAGACGGAAACAAGCGCATCTGCATTGATTTTCGCCTTCTCAATGCGATAACGGAACCAGACGTGTACCCCCTGCCCAGAATGGATGACCTGCTACACTCGGCAAAGCAGTCAAACTTTATGTCTACAGTAGACCTACGATCTGGCTACTGGCAGATCAAGATACTGGAGAAAGACCGTGACAAGACGGCCTTTATAACCCCATTCGGACTCTACCGCTTCTTGAAGATGCCAATTGGACTTCGCAATGCGCCCGAGACGTTCCAGCGCATGATTGACCGACTTAAGATCGAGCTAGATGAAGTCAATATCCTAGCATACCTGGACGATATAATCATACTTTCGCCCACCTTCGATAAACACCTCGCCGATCTACAACAGGTGTTCACCAAGCTACGAGAATTTAATCTCACTGCAAATCGAGTTAAATGCCACTTCTGCTGTCCAAGCATAAAATATCTAGGACACGTAATAACCCCCGGAGGAATCAGCACCAATCCGGAGAAGATAGAGGCGATCTCTAAAATGAAGGAGCCAAACAATGTCAAACAGCTACAGACATTTCTTCAGACATGCTCCTGGTATAGGCGATTTGTACCCGAGTTCGCCAAAACCGCCAAGCCACTCAGCGACTTGATAAAGAAAGACGCCACCTGGGAATGGAAATCCCCACAGCAGAATGCTTTCGACACCCTGAAAGCACTACTCACTAGCGCCCCCATACTACGACAAGCCGATGGAAGCAAGGAATTCATCATAAAGTCGGACGCAAGCAGCTACGCAAAAGGAGCAGTTTTGGTCCAGGGGGAGGGACTAGAAGAACATCCGGTAGAATACGCGAGCCGCTTGCTACTACCAGCGGAGAGGAACTATTCTACCACAGAACGAGAAGCCCTAGCAGTCGCATGGGCAGTTGCAAAGTTCCGAGGATACATTGAAGGAACAGCAATCACCGTGGTTACCGACCACCAAGCGTTGAAGTGGTTAATGACGTTAAAGTCTCCCACAGGTCACCTTGCAAGATGGGCCCTGCAGCTTCAACCCTACAACCTGAAAATCCAATACACACCTGGACGCTCAAACCTGGTGGCGGACACACTATCACGACCACCATTACTTGAAGACCCACCCTCTATTTGCGCACTATGCACGATAACCCTCGACGTTCCAGTACGCAACGCGGCTGACATCCGCAGAGAACAATTGAAAGACACTGCATTGAAGAAAATTATCGAGTGTTTTGAGGCCAACAATCCAAACGAAGACCTTAGTTACTGGACAACTAAGAGCTACCTGATGCAAAACGGTGTATTGTACCGATATGCACCCGATATCGAAGAAGAGGACGCTCAACTAGTCGTCCCCGAGCATGAGCAACACCAAATACTCATGACCTTTCACGATGCCCCTACCGCTGGGCATTACGGAGTAGAACGCACGATTCGACGAATTGCCAGACGATACTTTTGGAAGAATATGCGGACCTACATACAGAAATACGTCAAGAACTGTCTGGAGTGCCAGAGATACAAGCCATCAAACCTAAAACCCGCCGGCCTCCTACAGACTTCAGTAATGAACCAGAGGTTTGAAACAGTAGCCTTCGACCTCTTCGGACCACTCCCAACTTCCAAGGATGGGAAGAATTGGATCTTCATCATCGAAGACGTGGCCACACGCTGGATAGAACTATTTTCCCTCAAAGACGCGACTGCCGAGACCTGCGCCCGCATCCTGATTGATGAAGTATGCCTACGCTACGGGACCCCACGCCGACTGATAAGCGACAACGGTACCCAGTTCGTGAGTGCCGTGATGCAGCAGATGACTTACTGCCTGGACATCAAGCACACCTTCACACCAGCCTACCACCCAGAGGCCAATCCTGTCGAGAGGAGAAATCGAGACCTCAAACCCCAACTAGCCATCCTGGTTGGCACAGAACACCGAAAATGGGCCGAAAGCCTTCCATCAATACGCTTCGCCATGAATACCGCGTTCTGTCAGAGCACCGGATACTCCGCTGCCTATCTCACATTTGGACGTGAGCTAAGGTCAGCCGATGACGTCGGAAGAGACTTGAGAAGCATTATCTTATCGGAAAACTTCATCCCCGAGATAACGCCGCATCTGCTACAACTAGCTGATACCCTACGTCTTGTCAGGACCCACAATGATGAGAAACAAGACAAACAAAAGAATTACGTGGATAACAAGAGGCGAGAAGACCCCCATTACCAGCCCGGAGATCACGTCTTTGTCCACTCCCACGCTCTTAGCAAAGCCGCACGAGGCTTCAGCGCAAAATTAGGACCACGACGCGATGGCCCCTACCTGATCCTGAAGCAACATGGACCAACGAGCTACGAGATAGCTTCAATGGAAGCACCAGATGTCTCGCTAGGCACCTACCACACCTCAGCACTGACTCCATACCACGGGCACTTGACACCGCTGCCCGCTCCGGTTATTCCTCTACGCAAACGAGGTCGACCAAAGAAGAATAAGTAGCCGCCACGCTACTACAGACCTGGATCTTCGACGGGACGTTCCTCGATCCAGAGGGGGAGGATGTAGCGCGCCGTTTTTACGCTTGCCACTACACCATCTCTTTCCCCCGTACAGCGCCATCCTGCTCACCCACCCCTAAGCAAACCAGGATGCGCCGACGCCTTCTGCGCATCTCCCACCCTCGAGCCGCTACATAAACCACACCCCGCAACAAGGAATGGGCTATATAACAGGCTGCGCGCCCTAAATTAGTCAGTTCGTCTGCAGCTCGCTCTTGGCTAGTACGCTCTCTTAGTTGCGCTTCGTCCTCTGGCACGACCCTCTAAGGAGTATTCTACTACCATAAGTAAAGCACCAACCAGACCCCCGACTGCTGCCTTAGTTGCGCTTCGTCCTATGGTACGAGACCCTCTAAGCAGAACCACAGTCAGCTTTTGTTGTTCCCAAAGCCTAACGGCAAGGTTCCCTCCGATCCCTTGCTCAGTTAATTAGTGAATTGATACATTGTGACTATTTTTACCATATTATGTGATCTGTGAACTTACTTTCTTAAATAAATAACCTTTTACCAACAATTGTGTTATATGTTTAATTTTTAATAACACAGACATCTCAGTCTACTTTACACAAATTGTGTTGGTTGTGGTTCTCGTACTTACTTCAGCTTGCAAAGGGTCAACTGCTTCTTGTTTAAAGACGCAATCCCCTTCGTCAAAGTCACGACCAAACTTCAAGAAATTCGAGCAGCACAATTCTTCCTGAAAAGATTTCAATGCCAATTAAACAAACATTAACAAATCAGTTTTCCGGATAGTAGGAATTTGTACTTATTTATTTATTTAATATCCGCTGTGTAAATATACCAAAATGATTACTTGTCACAGTTAAAATCATAAGAAAATATGAGAAATAAAAACAGAGTGTGCAATTCACACGCGGTAGAAATGAAATCTTCAGTTAACTAATATAATGATAATAATAATTTTTATTTTAGTAATTTGTACATTTAAGTTTACAAATTTATAATCAATTATAATATTTCATATTGCAAACTAAATATTATTTGTTTCATGTACCTCCTACAATACGTCTTGAACTTTCCAATTGGTGTGGACTTTAAAGTTTCTGGTAGCTTGTTATATAACTTAATCCCTTTGTACATTAAACTGTTCAGCGTATTCGCCTTTTCCTTTTTTTGAAGTCTAATTTCTTTGCACGTCCTTGTGTTATGTCTGTGAATGTCCTTGTCGAATATAATTTTATTTGTTATGATAGGAGACTCATTATTCTATGGCTGGGTGCACGACACTGTCAAGCTCAGCTGTCTTGAGGCACGAATGACGATAGATGATTCTAAGTTACTACTTAACTGACATCTGCTGAGACAGTACAAAAACTATATGCAACTAACTATGCTAACGACATCTGTTGAAGGATGACTACATGACTAATCCTACTACTAAATGAAACTTCATGACTAATACTACATATAACAATATGTATTGTGTAGACACTACATTTTAGACAAGTAAATAATAGAGTAATGATCTGGTAGCGACTGGACCAACAATTTGGGTGGTGGGAATCGGTACCGCCGCCTAAGTAACCATTTATTGGATAACCAGGGGTGCCCTAGTTTCCTACCCACCCTCATATATTTTCCTTCAACGATCTTTCTCTCCTTCCTTTCCTTAAAAAATCCTCCACACAGCATCCCCAAAGATGACACAGGCCCTGAGAAAATTATTTTCCTTAGGGCATCCTGTGTGAAGATAATATTTAAAAAAAGTCAGTTTTTCTCCGTCTTTTGTACAGTCGGCCGGCGTTTCGTTTGCAAATCCTTACAACACTCACTCTCATGGAATTTGGCAATTTACAGTTAATTATATTAATGTCACTGGCTTGAGTATCCATTAAAATTAGTCAAAATCCTCAATTAAGAGAAATCTAAGAACATAAACTACTTAAAATAATTTCAATGTTCTATCACTTAGAACTTCATAAAAAATCTACAGCAAAATCATACGATATTCAGATAATTTCTATATATTTTAAACATAATATTTGTCAATGTTTGATAAATTTAAGCAGAAATAATGAAAAATGAGACAAACGGACTCGCCCACAATAGAGTTGCATATATTTTATTCCTCCTTTAAACGACGCAAAAAAAAAATCGTATACGAATAGTTTCAGGTATTTTTTTTTTTTTTACATGAGTTCCACACAGGAGGCCCTGAAGAAAATAATTTCCCTCAAGGCCTATGTCATCTGTGGGTATGCTGTGTGGAGGGGTTTTTTTTAAGGAAAGGAAGGAGAGGAGAGTTATGGCAAGGAAAAGGGTTTAAGGGGTGGGTAGGAATCTGGGGTTCAGTGTGTCCTGGTCATCCACCTCCAAGACCTAGACACACCTCACCCCATGAACCCGGGCACCCCTGCAAAATCACCAAACGTAGCAAACGACTTGGGGTGACCTATGGCAGAGGTGTTGGTTATCCAATAAAGGTTCCCGGGGCGGCGGTACCCATACCCGCCTCCCAAATTGAATCCAGGATTTGTCGAATTAAATGTGTTAAAAGATATAAATTTGACAGCAATCACCATTAAAGGATCCTTCTTGCAGTCCGGAGGTTGACCAAGTGACACCTGAAATCAGCCAAAGTAATAATTTAAATGTAAATTTGTAATTTTTAAAATTTTATTGAAAAGAACGAAATCAAGTGTTCTTAAAAACGACTCATTTTAAAATCTTAGAGTAACATTATGTGTATAAAAATATTAAAATAGATAGATAGTTACATAATTCCTACCAAATACAATCCTCATATATGTAGATGGGTTTTACATAAAAAAACTTTTTTGTTGACGTTATAAATAAATACTATATTTTTTAAAGAATTTTTATATACTTCCAATTAATTTCCTCCAGTAATTCACCAAATATCTTCATTTCTTCGAATATTGATATTATTATTTTATTATTATACTAGCTGAACCCGACCACGCTTCGCTGTGGCTTTGTCTGATTTTAATTATTAGAGGAGTTAACAAAAATTGTCTGGCAACTGTGCATTTTCCAAGAAGACATATTGCTTAATTGAATATCTGATATGACTATGCTGTAGTGTAGAATATAAGTGAAGAAAAAAAACATTCGTAAATTTTTAAAAATTATTTATTTATTCAGACCTTAAATGCTTTTACAACATCATTTTATAATGGATTAGCACCTATTAGTGTCTGCAATTCTTTGTAGTTGATCATTTCTGCGTTGCAAAACGATATCGCGAGGGTGAAATTCTTCTCCAACCATGACAATTCCCACCTCATTAATTGTTGGCGCATTATATCGTCTGACATGCTCACTTTCTGGTGTTTGATCAGCACTAATGATAATTTTACGGCTGTCTGATGGCATGAGATCAATTGCATTTTTGAACATTCAAACATAAATTATTGTCATCATGTAACATCTTTTGCAACGACTCAACAATATGCCTTTAGACTTTAGTAGAGATTTAACAGCGTACATTCAACTGATCATTTTGATCTCCCATGAAATATATTTGTAGAAATTTACGTTGATTGCTGTGAAAAGGAAGCGAAGAGCCAGCTTTATGGTAAATTTGGCCCTGAATTAAACGTCGGCATAAAATTTTCTGTTACAACGTTAGCGCCAAATGAAGTCATCTGAAAACATGAATTGCATTTTCTAATATTTTTGAGGAAATGTTTTGAATTATCAGTAATTCCTTGCAACAAATTTATCAGTGGTGCTATTGGCTGATCAATTTCAGGTAGCTTCACTTTGTCGCTCGCACAACACATTCCTTGAGTTTCTCCTTTAAATTTCATCGCTTTGCAGTATGGACAAACTATATCCATTTTACCGATTTGAACAAATTTACATGAGGTATTTTTTTAAATTTTTTTTTTATTTTTTTACGCACCAGATTTAAATGTTCGGGTTAAATTTTCCCCACAGGAAAAACTAAACCCTTCACACACTTCACACACTTCCCCAAATGATCATCTAGTCAACCCACGCTATGCAATTGCACTATATAAGTATTATAAATACAAAATAATACATGAACAACATGTCAACCTACTAGAGACCAAATGGGAATATAATTCACCGACACCAGATATTTTCATATCAGAGGGTTTGGCTCTGTGGCATTTCTAATTGAACCTATAAATCCTACTGATCCCTCAATTAAAAATACTAAATAAATTTTTTAGTTATATACATAAAAATATTACAAAAAACATTTCTTTTGATAAGAAGTAAAAAAAGGAACTATAAAATTAAATATGTAGCTTAAAGATAAACAGTAATACAATTTAACAAAAAAAAAGATATTACAATAGTATACATATATGTATGGTAATAAAAAAAATCCCACATAGGCATCGCCAGTTCGTGGGTATACTTAAGTTTTTTTTAATGCAGTTAAGATACAACATAGCAAATTAAACTTTAAATTAGTAAATTGAAACATAATTATGTTTTAACATTTTAGTTGGTTGTCTATAATAATTCCTAGATATTTAACTGTGTTCCCCGAATTCATTTCTATACAGTTAGAACACAAAACAGGGTTGCAAGAATTGTTGTGAAACCTTATATTTAGGTGAGTTAAGGGTGCCGCCCTTTTGGTATTATAGAATGGAATATACATAGTTTTTTCACAGTTCATAGTTAGGAGGTTTTGGTTTAGCCATTCTTTGACAATGGATGTGCACTTATTTGCGTTTTCAGAGACTTCTTTCCATGATTTAACATGGACTGCGATAGCAGTATCATCAGAATACGAGAATAGTTTTCCCGGAATACTGATATTACACAGGTCATTGATATAAATTAGGAACAATAATGGACCGATAACTGTACCTTGTGGAACCCCATGTCTCACATATTCTGGTTTACTAATGTTATCATCAATTTTTGTACATTGTCTGCGATCAAGTAAATAATTTGTTAATAGTGACAGACAATTATTTTTAATTCCAATATTATTTAGTTTTCTAATCAGTTTATTATGATTAACGGTATCAAACGCTTTTTTTAGGTCTAAAAAGATTGTTAAGCTTTTTTTTGACTTGTGTATATAATATATACACAAGTCAAGATTGGTGTATATATTTTTTGTTAGATTAAATAAAGCGTCATCTGTACTAAGACCTTTTCTGAAACCATATTGATTTGGGGACAAAAGTGCATTTGATTCTAGAAACTCTAGTACTTGTATTTTAATAATTTTTTCTAATATCTTCGCTAGTTGGGATATTAGCGATATTGGTCTGTAATTGTCAAGTTTAGAGATTGATCCAGATTTATGTATTGGTACAATATTGGAGAGTTTAAATGCGTCTGGGAAAACGGTTTTTTTTAAAACAGGAATTAAAAATGTGTTGCAAGGGCTTCGAAATGTGTTATTTAATAGATTTGATAGCGATGGCGCTTAATTCATATGGACCATTGGCTGTATTTGTGTTAAGATTGTCAATGTGTTTTATTATTTCAGATTCGGTAATACGTTTAAATTGGGTTAAATTAGGACTATTTTCAGAGTGTTCGTCCATTTGAGTGTATTGATGAATATGGTTTTGAAATGAGGGATTGTTATTTATTATATCTGAAGCAACATTTGTAAAAAAATCATTGAATTTATTTGCAATATTTCTTATATCCGTTATGACTATTTTATCATCTGTAACAATTTTTTCAGGGAATGTTTTTGCTTTATGTTTTCTATTAGTTATTTCATTTATGACTTGCCAGGTTTTTTTAGAATCATTATCAGCTGTTTGTAATTGTTTAGTATAATACTCTTGTTTACATTTTTTATAAGAATATTGAAAAAAATTCTATAAATGATGTATTGCTGTCGTAAATTTTCATTAGGTGGAATGTTTTTAGCCATACAATAATTCTCATGATTTTTGTAAATTTTGTACAGTTTGTTCCTGTGTTGGCTTGCAATTATCAAACCACGCGTGATCCATGGTTTAATTTTTTTATGTGTGCTTCTAGGTATTGGTGTTGGTTCAAGACTATTCTTGATATTATCATTTAATATTGAATAGAAGGTGTATAGTGATTGATTTGGGTAATCATTGGTTAAAACTGAGTTCCAAGTTTCTTTTTTTAAAAAACTGTTTAGGGTTTGATAGTTAATTTTATTTTTTCCCACTTGTTGGGCTTTAGTTGTATGATGATACTTTAAGGTACTGTGACCGAAAAAAGTTGGGAAATGATCGGTTATATCAATTTTTAGGACAGCTGATTTTGGTGTACAATTTTTATTGGTTTTAAGAAATATGTGATCAAGACAAGAACCGTATCTGGTAGGGCTATTTATATAAGATAGATATCCTTCGCTGTATATAACATTTAGATATTCATTTGCAATTGGGCTCAGGATAGAATGTTCTATGTTAATATTTATATTCCCTACGATAAATGAGAAATCTGATTGGTTGCAATTATTTTCGTTTATGAAATATTTTAATTCTGTGATAAAAGATTTAGAATCTAAAGAAGGGGAGCGATAAACAGCAATTGTAGAGTATTTTTTATTGTTTAGCTTGAATGATAAATGTATGGCATTAGAAAACTTAAATTTTGGGATGTTTATTATTACATCAGTTATTTTATGTGCACTATAGAAAATCGTTAGACCGTCATGCGAAGTATGTTTTGAAGGAAGTGAGTAAGTCTTATAATCAGAGATGGAGTAAGGGATTAGTTCACGCATTTGCGTTCCCGTAAGTATAATAACATTTGGTTTAAATCCTAGAGAGTTGAGGAAAATACAAAATTCATCAAAATGTTTATGAATACTGCGGATATTTAAATTTATTATGTTGAAGTCAGTATTTCCTTCATTTATGTAGTTATTTAGTTCTGTAGTATCTTCACATACCTTTGTGTATATTAACGTAAAATCATCAGTGAGATCCATTTTCACAGATTATAAAATTTCTTCCTTTTTCTTGTCCCAGTACGTGATTAATGCAATGGTATGTCGTTTGCATCTTTTATGCGTATTATAGGCGAGTCGTCGCCCTTTCTAAGTAAGATTTGTCCGTCCTTCGTCCAAACATATTTGTATCCAAATGCTTTTGTTGATTTGGCTAACCATAGGAGATGTTTATTTGCTGGCGTTAATTTTTCATTGATGAAGATTTTCTGTGTTGACTCCGAGTACTTCATTTCTTGAGGGGTAAGTATTCCCTTAATTTTTTTTTGTTTAATTACCTTATCCTTTGTCTCTTTTGAATTGAATTGGATGGAAATAGTCCGCTTGGCCGGATTGTTATAGTAGTTTACCAAGGAATTATTTTTTAATAGGTCGCTGCAGTCAAGGGCCGACATCAGTAGTTCAATGGGTTTTCGTACATTATCATTTTTATGTACTTCGATTCCTTGTATTTCGATAGAATTTTCAAGCGCGCTCTGTTGGATGTGGTTTACAGTTAATTTGAGATTTTTTACCTCTCTTTGCAATTCCTCGATTTTCGCTTCATTTTTTTTTGGTGATCATTGGTTCTTTTTATTTCTTTCTCAAAATCATCAATTTTGTTTGTGCAGAATTCTATACTCTTAACTAAGTCTTGTATTTCGTTTTTAATATCCAAAAACAATTTATTTATGACTGTCTTTATAAAATTTCTTAGTTGAAGGTTGATTCTATCACTCATTGTTTGTAGTAGTTGTTCTTTGAAGTTTTCAAATTTTTGATCCATATCATTTTTAGGGGGCATTTTTTTTTGGTCCTTGAGGTTAATTAGTTTTAAATATTGGATTTGTTTGTTTGTTCATGTTGTAATCTACTGAGTTAATAAAAAGAAATATAACACTTTAATAACTGGTTTTATTTTAAGATGTACGTATTACATGAAAACAAGAGAAGAACGCTTGGAGCACAGAGAAAAGACAAAAGAACTAAAATGGGTTGCCACATACAAAATGTTGCCAACCCTTAAACCAATATTATTATTGTTAAAATAATGTATTACATTGTATATTTTAACACCCCCGTTCAATGTAATACATTCTTACATTATCTAGTATAGTCCACATTGAGTAATAAATTTAAACAATAGATTTTTGTTCAATGACTTAGTAAACATATCAGCTATTTGATCCTCAGTCTTAACATACATTAAACATATCTTAGATTCCTTAATTAAATCTTTGACAAAATGATAACGTATATCGATATGTTTTAGTCTTTTAATATTATCAGTATTTGCAACCATTATGGCAGACTGGTTATCACAGTACATAGGTACGGGACAAACATTTATATTATTAAAGTCTTTTAATAAACTTGACAGCCAACAAGATTCACTAGCTGCTATACTGACTGCAACATACTCTGCTTCGGTTGATGATCAGCTTACGGAACACTGTTTCTTAGAACACCACGATATAAGACAATTGGAGAACTTGAAACAGTAGCCAGTGGTAGACTTTCTATCTCGTGTGTCACCACCCCAATCTGCATCACAATGCCCAACAAGTCCATCATCATTACATTTGAAAATCAGCTTATAATCTAGAGTATATTTTACATATCTTATAATTCTTTTTAAATGAGTCAACAATACATCACTTGCATTATTTTGGTACCTACTTAATATAGATACAGCTACACAAAGGTCTGGCCTAGTGCCTGAGACAGCATACATTAAACTTCCAATAATTTTCCTACAAGTGTTTTCAATATCCTTGTCAGACTTACATTCTTTAGATTCTAAGATTTTTACATTAAAATTTTGATCAATAGGGGTAGATATTGGTTTGCAATTTTCCATGTTAAATCTTTTTAATACATTTTCTAAATAAGATTTTTGACATAATTCAGTTACACCGTCTTTCAAATTCTGTTTAACACTGATACCAAGAAAATTTGAAATTGGTCCCAAATCTTTCATCTTAAATGCATTGTGTAATTTTAATTTAAGATCACTTAATTCCTTATTATTACTAAACATCAAGAGGTCATCGACATATAATAAAACATAAGTTTGGTTTTCTCCATTACACTTAGTAAACAAACAAGGATCATTCTTTGACTTTACATAGCCTGCTTTACTTATTACATGGTTAAATTTTTCATTCCAATATTTAGGGGATTTTTTTAGCCCATACAATGATTTATTTAGTTTAACAATATTATCACAACCATCATACGCCCCTTCCGGTAATTTAATAAACACAATTTCCTTTATATCCCCATATAAAAAGGCCCCAGTGACATCCATCTGATGTATTGATAGTTTTAATTTTGTAGCAACTGAAACAAATAATCTAAATGTTGACAATTTGGCAACAGGTGAGTAGATTTCATATAAATCTAATGCATCATTCTGTTCAAAACCTCTGGCAACCAATCTTGCTTTATATTGGATAGTATTATCAACTTTCTTTATTTTGAATACCCACTTACTACTAATAATGTTTTGTTTTTGAGGTACAGCGCACACTGTCCAAGTATTATTTGCTTTGAGAGTATCCAGTTCTTGTTTGACAGCTTCTTCCCACTGACAGGCATCACTCCTCTGCATAGCTTCCTTATAGGTGCCTGGTTCTGTCTCTGCAGTGTACACATTTTGGCAAGTATAGAATTGTGGTGCCTTTCTGACACGTTTGGTTCGACGAGGAGAAGCTGGCTGTAATGTATTATCACTATCGCGTTCACTGTCTTCATCACTTGCTTCTTCAGGTTCATATAAGCTGTGCTGCTCATCATCTGACATCTGATTTGTAATGTTTGGATCATTCACAACATCTTCTACTAACTCTTGCTGGTTATTTTCATTTTCATTGTTGAGTGTTTCTGTTACAGACTCTAGGTTTAAGCTATCGCATTCCTCAAAGACAGGTTTTGTCTCAGTGTTCATAAAGGGCAGCCGGTGTGATTTACCCTGTAAGCAGCCTTGACAGTTCTGAAGAGAATTACTTGAGACTTTAATATTATTGCTCTCTAACACGTTTTTCACCTTCTGTATATTCTGGTGTACAAGTTTCTCATGCCACCCACTCAAGCTTGATTTAACTGTAGTTACATTTGCAAAGCAATTTTTATATTTATAACGAACATCCATAATATACATATTTCCAACACGATTTGCTACCGCACATACTTTATTATTCTTGAAAAACTTGCAAATGTTTTGATCTGTCAGCATGACATAACCTTTGTCTGCCGTACAATTCACAGAAAACAAGTTTATTTGTAAGTCTGGCACACACAGTACATTATCTATGGTTGTCTCGACCCACTGGTGTCCATTGAATACCTCTAGCTCCACTTGTCCGCAGCCAATAACATTTATTTCAGTACCATCACCTATTATCACAGACTTTTGTGACACTTCTGGTGAAAATGTCGAAAACAGATTTTTATCTTGACACATATGTTGACTAGCACCTGTGTCCACCAACCATTTTGACTGTTGATAAAGTTCTTTAGGTATTTGTTGTACTACAAATGCATTTTTCTCTTTTCCTTTCTTATACCAGCACTCACTCTTGTTGTGCCCAACTTTATTGCAATAAAAACATTTTTTAATTACGTTCTTTTCACTATTATTTTTATTATTCTTACAATCGCTCTGGAAATGTCGTATTTTCCCACATTTGAAACAATTCCCAGTCTTTTTATTTTTCATTAAAAAAACTGACGATGATGAAGTTTGCTGATGTTCATTATTCTTATCCATAAGCCTTTCTTCCTCCATCAATAATCTGGCCACTAAGTTGTCCAAGGTTTGCTTATCATCAGGGGCAGATTCCCAAGCCGAAACAAAATGTTTATATTCTTCTGGCAGCGACATAAGTACTTTAGTTATAACAAATTTCTCGGAAATCTCTTCCCCCATTTGCTTTAAATGGTTCTGCATTTCTTGGATTTTTGACAAAAACACAGACATTTCTGTACCTTTTTCGTATTTGTACTGGAAAAATCGCTGTTGAACAATGTGAATGCTAGTCTCCGTCTTTTGTTCATAAACACTCTGCAACTTTTTCCACATTTCCGCTGAAGTAGAACAGGATATAATGTGCAACATAACATTTTCTGTCATCCTTGTGACTATTAAGGTCTGAGCCTTCGCATCATTGTTTTCCCAAAGAATTTTCTGTGCCTGTTCTTCAGGTTTTATACTTCGGCCTTCAACTACATCGAGCCATCCTTGTCCACGCAAAAGCACTGTAGTCTGGAACTTCCAAACATTCCAGTTTCTCGAACCTTCCAGTTTTAACCCGTTTTGGTTTCCTTCCATCTTAATCACTACACTTAACAAGATGTTTTTTTTATTTCTTTTTGCCTTCCTCCTGCAAAAAATGGATGCACTCGGCGTGGTGTCAACTTAACCTCAATTCGCCGGTCAATCAATTTGCAGCAGTTATCCAAAACTCAGCATGTTTTATATTATAAATCAAGGTTTATGTGTCTGAGCACCATAACCTGTTGTAATCTACTGAGTTAATAAAAAGAAATATAACACTTTAATAACTGGTTTTATTTTAAGATGTACGTATTACATGAAAACAAGAGAAGAACGCTTGGAGCACAGAGAAAAGACAAAAGAACTAAAATGGGTTGCCACATACAAAATGTTGCCAACCCTTAAACCAATATTATTATTGTTAAAATAATGTATTACATTGTATATTTTAACAGTTCACAAATGCCCCATACAATTTATTTTATTAATAATTTTGTTGTTTTGTCTATGGCAGAAATGACACTTTTTTTAATGTATATTACATAAATTGTCTGTGGTTTATAATGTCTTGTTTCGTTTTTTTTTTTTTAGATGAGATTTCTAGATATTTAGCACTGCCACTAACAAATAAACTCACTGTATTTAACGAATCACTGGTTTTTTGTTTTTTTTTGTGTTTTTGTAGTGTTTTTTTCTTAATTGTCACTTATTTTGCAATCAAAATTGGAGCTGTCAGAGTTAGGTGTTGTTCCTTAGCGGTTATCCATAGAAAAAATTATTGTATTGAATATCTGGTTCGTATGAAAAAGCAATTCGATGGTACGAAGCATGGTTATTCAAAAGTTGCACTTGCATTCGTCTTCGGCGTTGATCTATTTCTTCTTGACGTTGTTGAGATGAATGTGCTGCTCGTCTTCTTCGCGCTTCTACTCGTAAGCTTTTAAGTCTTTCTTCCCGACGATTCGTCAGTTCTTCTGCTCGCCTCTGAATAATTCTAACTCGAACATGTTCATTATCGTCTAAACGTTCTTGATCAGTGCGGTTTGATCTTCTCTGATGATCTGCGTTTGCGTGTCGAGTACGACACCCTATGTTTGAACGTGAGCGAGGCATCCCACGAATGGTGATCAACTTTGAAAAAACTTACACATCAATCAACTGGTCACAGTTACACTTTTTTGACCCTTTGAAAATTTGTCATATTTAATTCGATTTGTTAATCTGATTTTTTGTAGGTTTTGCAAAGTTACGAACTGACATTCAGCACAATTATGAGTAAATTTAAAACGCACAGAGAAAACAAATGAGTGAAAATAGTAATATAATTTGTTAGATATAATTCTACTTTTAAATCCGATATTTTTTAAATAACATGCCCAGAAAAAGAAGACGCAAAAAAATTAAAAGAAAAGATAAATGAAGTCGACAAAACCATAATAGCGGAGGTACTTGTGAAAACGGATCCATGCGTAATATTCAAAGGACTTGACAAAGACTATACCGAAAAAGAATTCTTAGAAGACATAATTGAACAAAACAACGACATCAAAATGATATGTGAAAAATACCAAGATAAAAATATATTACAAGTTAAAGCCATCATTACGAACAAAAAAACTAACAGCAAAAACTTAATTCTCCAAACAAATCTAGAATTGAGACTACATCTTATAAATAGAAAAAAAATTCATCTAGGATTCATGAGAATCTATGTAACCGATTGTAACGTTCTTACCCAATGTTTCCATTGTCAAAGATTCGGACACACAGCACAAAAATGCTACAATAAAATGAATAAACCAACATGCAAGCACTGTTCAGAAGATCATCCCATCTCCGAGTGTAAATCCCTGGAACTGCCGCCCAAATGCGCTAACTGTCACTCAGCTAACAAGAAGAAAGAAATAAACTCCTTCAACAGTAAAATGAATGAAATAGACCACCGAACAAACAGCGAAACATGTAAGTTCCGTTCTTACATGCTTAAATTAGCCAAAGAAAGAATAAACTACGACATTGAATAAAAAAAAAAAAAAAAATTATATATAATTTTGCAAAATACATTAATTAAATGGATGATTTCTTAAATAGCGAATTAGAATTAAATATTAAAATTCAAGAATATGAATGTATTTGTACTGATTCATGTAACAAAATTATTTCTAAAAACATCAATGATATAATTATTATGCACATAAACATCCGTAGCATTCAGAAAAATTTAGATGAACTAATTCTAAAAATAAATAATTTAATTAAAAAGCCGGACTTCATAGTGTTAACTGAAACATTTACAAACGCTGAGTCACCGTCTTATCACTTACCGGAGTACAATTATATTTCTACCAAAGTAGATATCAACAAAAATTCGGGAATAATAATATTTGCAAATAATAAATTTAGTATTGTTAACATTATAGAACACCCAATACATTTGGTAAACTGCATCGAAGTACATTTCAAACTCGGCAAATCAATATATCATTTAATAGCTATCTATAGAACGCATGGCTCAAGTATTATTACGTTTATTAATGACCTCAAATACATATTATTAAAATTAAAAAATAAACTCTGCTTCGTGGTGGGTGATTTTAATGTGAACATTAATGAAAAAATAGAAAATAGTAACAAAACTGAATACATCAATTGTATGACTGAACAAAATTTCATATCTTGCATAAATAAAAATACTAGAGAAATAAAAGAACATACTCCATCTTGTTTAGATCACATTTGGGCAAACGTAAACATTAAAGATCTTCACAAACTAAAATCAATTGTTTGGAAAACTAACATAACTGATCATCATTCATGCTTACTTCTGTATAATAATAATATTAAACATAAAAAACATAATTTAGTACCCAAAAAATCAACAATAGACATGACTATTCTCTCTGAAAAACTAAAAATGGAAAATTGGAACAATGTTTTAAAGAGTGATGATACCGAAATATGTTCGAAAAACTTTGAAAAAATCCTGTCACAACACATTAAAAATTCGACAACTGAAATAATAATACACATAAAATCAAAATTAAGATGTTTAAAACCTTGGATTACCAAAGGACTTATAATATCTATCAGAAACAAAGAAAAACTTTATAAAACAACTTTAAAAAATCCCCATGATGAAAAAGCATATATTTTTTATAAAAAATATAAAAATAAATTAACATCTTATATTAAAAAAAGTAAGGAAGAGTTCTTTAAAAATAAAATATTATCTTCAGAAAATAACCATAAACAAATGTGGAAAACTGTGAATTTGGCCATAGACAATACAAAAAAAACACAAAATATTAAGTACATCGAACATGATAAAAAAATTATAGATACCAATTTACAGCCTAAACAATGTGCAAACATATTTAATTCCTTCTTTGCAAATGTTGGAAAAAATCTTGCGACGAATATTCATAAGCCTTCTAACCCAGAAAAACAAAAAAATAAAAAATTACAGAAACGTAATATACTTTCAACATTTGAAATAACAACAGAATGTGAAATCTTAAAAATAATAGAAAATATGAAAGGAGGTTCGTCTCCCGGTTTTGATTCTATTACGGCACAAATGTTAAAATCTATGAAATCTTACTTAATAAAACCCATCACTCATTTAATAAACTTGAGTTTAACGAAAGGAATATTTCCAATGAATTACAAAAACACAATAATCTCACCTATTTACAAATCTGGTGATCCGCAACAAGTAACGAATTATCGCCCAATTTGTCTAATTTCTAACATAGGAAAGATATTTGAAAAAATAGTTAAAAAACAATTGGTAAATTTCCTAGATAGTAATAAAATACTACACAAAAACCAGTTTGGTTTTATTAAATCGCTCAGCACACAAGATGCCATTGCTAACGTAACTTAATACATTTACGAATCATTAGATAAAGGTAAAAAATGTGCGGGTATATTTATTGACCTCAGAAAGGCATTCGATAGCATATCCCATGAGATGCTATTAAAAAAATTAAATGATATTGGCATTAAAGGCAACGCGATTAAATGGATCACAAACTACTTAAAAAACCGCCCTCAAGTGGTAAAAATCAATCATGTTAATAGTGATCAAGAGATTTCAAGCTTTGGAATCCCGCAAGGTACAGTGCTAGGACCAATTTTTTTTACCATATATGTAAATGATATTTTTTTTCAACATTTAAATGGTCAAATTACATCATACGCCGACGATACAGTATTAATAATAAGTGAAAAGACTTGGGAAAATGTAGAATTAAAGGCCACAGAAGACATCAACACGCTTAAGAATTTTTTCGACACTAATTTACTATCACTAAATAGTGAAAAGACATTTGTAATTCCATTTGCAATCCATCCAAACGAAGCTCCCAAAAATTTTAACATTGTCATACACGATAATACTAAAATTCATAGCCAAAATTATTGCAAATCAAACTGTACAATATTAAAAACAACAAATAAAATTAAATATCTCGGAGTAATTATCGACAAAAATCTGAAATGGAAGGTACAAATATGTCAAGTAGTAAACAAAATCAGAAAATTAATATATATATTTTTAAGAATTAGAAATTTTCTGTCGATAAAAAATCTATATTTAATCTACTATGCCTTAGTTCAATCCACTCTACAATACGCTATTATTAGTTGGGGATCCGCGTATAAATGTAACCTTCTTCCAATAGAAATTGTACAAAGGACAATTATTAAAATTATATTAAAAAAATCCTTAGACTACCCAACAGAACGCCTGTTTGAAGAATTTCAAGTACCCACATTTAAAGATTTATATATTAAAAATTCATTGATTCAAATTATAAAGGAAAAAGATAAATATCCATTTTTAAATGAAAACAGAACTCGACTTAAACATGTTTTTCTATGCCCAAAACTAAATACGTCTTTTGCACAGCATCATTATACTTACCAAGGAAGAACTTTTTTCAATCGTCTACCAGAAGAAATCAGAAGCATTAATGATAAAACCCGAATACTGCTCTCTGTCAAGAGACATTTTAAAAATATTCTTAAGAAAAAAATTACTGTCAATTAATCTTACAAATATCCTTAGTTTTCCGTTACATTCTTTCTTTTTTAAAAAAAATTCACACCATTATCAAACAAATACTGCAGCTCACATATATTTATGTACAATTAATTATTTAAGTACTAACTTATAACTAATAACTAATAGCATTTATGTACACTCCCCTTCCATACACAAGCAAATGCTTTAAATGGAAGGGTAGTAAATAAAATACATGTAAAAAAAAATTATATATTTGTTGTAAAATTGTAATTATAATAAATGTTGCAATAAATAAATTTAAAAAAAAAAAAAAAAAAAAATCTTTTAATTCCTTATTGTAGGTATCATAAATTTTTGTAACTTTTAATAAAATTAATAAAATGGCAACACTGTCTAGAACTGTCATTCCGTTTTTTACTTTGAAAAATTATGAGTCAATTTAAAACGCATAAAATTATCCTTTTCCTTTGGAACTTCCGAATTAAAAGTATGTATAAACGCTCTTCTGCTAAAATGCAATGTTCTGTAAAAATTTTGAGTCAATCCATCGATTACTTTCCGAGATTAGCGAACGCAAACATACGGAACCTAAATTTTTATATATATAGATAGATAATAGATTATTCGTAAAGATTTTAACGTTTAACATTGAAAATCACTATTTACTAATTATTATTTCGGGTGAAATGCAGATCCGGGCACAGTTTGGAAATTTAATAAAAAGGCACTTTCTAGATGAAAAAAGTGTGGAGAAGCTGAATAAAAAAAAATTAAGGCGCGCTCGGCAAAATTGAGGGAGATACAGCCGTTTAAAGAAATAAAATTTCACTTCGTGAACCGATACTACGACACTTCGCCCGCCATTTTGTCACTGTTATGTTGGTATCCCAGACCTACAAACAATAGCCAGATACGATTGTAGCCGACTTCGTGGGATAAATAATAAGGCGCGTAGGTACTGAAATGGAGACAAACCATTCAAATCCTGGGATGTTTTTTAAAATAAAGAAAATAGACACAAGCCCGCTACTCAAAAACGTAGGCTGTTTTTTAAAGTAAAGATAACATACACAAGCCCGTTAGACAAACCATTTAAAAACGTAGGCTGTTTTTTAAAGTAAAGATAACATACACAAGCCCGATAGACAAATTTCATAATTACGCGCCATGTATCCCACGAAGTCGGCTACAATCGTATCTTGCTCATCCTTGTATCAGGGATACCAATATATCAGTGACAAAATGGCCGCCGGGTTGTCATAGTGTCGGTTCGCGAAGTGAAATTTTACTTAACGTAATTGAAAATTAATTACTTATTCAAATTTTTTTTTATTGCTTTCCGCACTTTTTTTCACCTTCCAGATTAAAGTTCTCAACTTAAAACGCGGTGAATACATGTTTTTTTGCCAAAAACAAGCTGTGCCCGGATCTGCATTTCTCTCATTATTTCTTTTATATTAACCCCTCAGGCTAATTGGTTCGGTTTTCAGAACAACTCGTATAGTTATGTCTCCCGTACTATCGTGGTTAAAAGAATAATCTAAAGCAGTGTTTCTTAACCGTATTGAAAGAATCGCCCCCTTTACCACAGTAAAATTATCCAGCACCCCCCCCCCCCTCCGAGACGAAATTTAAAAGTACACATTGTAGTAGGTAGTATAAAAAAATGATGAGATGTATAAATAAAACACGTTATTATTATTTTTTTTTCTTTTTTTTTTTTTGAATGTAGCTATTACTTTGTGGTTATCCATTATAGAATAATGAAATAATTTTACTTTGTATAAACCACTTATTTGATGTGCAAATCCGACCGGTTTCGGAACAAACGTTCCTTCGTCAGGGAAAGCTTATACTAATTTGACAGTTTCGAACAATGTTTTATTATGGTAGGGGTGGAGCTGTTGCTAGATAATAATGTAGATTGGGTAGGTAGGTATTAGTGTAGAGTGGGTGGGTAGGGGAACAAATCCATGATTGGGCTCATTCATCCCTCCACCCCTGGGTGGAGGGATGAATGATGGATGGGCTCCACCCCTACCATAATAAAACATTGTTCGAAACTGTCAAATTAGTATAAGCTTTCCCTGACGAAGGAACGTTTGTTCCGAAACCGGTCGGATTTGCACATCAAATAAGTGGTTTATACAAAGTAAAATTATTTCATTACGTTATTATTACATTGATATTGAGTATTAAACCTGATTTTAAATTTTTGTGCGTGAAAATGTAGTTTATTTAACAGAACTTATCAAATCGTTGCTTCTAAAGCCTCGATAACACAGGGCGAGTTTCAAGCTACTATCTGGGAAATTCATTATCTGTTAGTAAACTCGCTTAGTGTCATCGTGTTACTTGCTAACTAGCAGACTGTTCACAATCTACGAAAAAGTTGAAAAATCGTCAACTTTACTCGCTACACGCTTGCTCCGCTTGCTCGTGATTGGTTTATTTATGTTTTTCAAGATGGCTGCCAATTAACAGCCGATTTCGACTGTCAAACATCACAGTATTAGTTCACGCAGGCGTCGTTATTCTTGTTACTCGCGCTAGCAGCGACCTCAGTTTCCTACGCTACTAAGCGAGTGGACAGTTTTGTGTATCATCATGACAATCTCACTCGCCGATTTATTCGCTTTTAAACTTAGTAGATAGTAGCTTGTAAACTAGCCCTATGTCATCGAGGTTTAAAGAAAGTTTGTCGTGTATTCGTGTGCCTAGCTCGCGAATGAGCTTTTTTTTTTTTATTTTTTTTATTTTTATTTATTTATTTATAATACAAAAGAAAGTACAAATAACATATTAGGCAACTTTGTCTGTCCAACTAGGAAAGTTTCCCGTTCCAGGACAGACAAATTGACAGATTTAGTTCATAATATTATTCCAATAAATGTACATAATTACATAACCAACAAAATAAAAATAGAAAAGGTAACCTGGTAGCATATAATATTATACTCGGATTTACCGAATTAACCTGGTAACGCATAATATATTCGGATTTACAGTGAGATCAGCAGGTAAGTTAGTTGTAAGTATTGAAAAGAATAAACCAGGTACCTGATAACAATTTGGAGGAATTACATAAAGATTTACAACATAAGGAGTTGTTATAAACAATATTATAAAGATATGAAGTTATGTTAGGTTATGTGTTTGAAGTGTGAACCTATAGATAATACATAGTACATTTAAAGAGAAACTATATTAAAATTTACAAAATCAGATAGAATTTGTGTATGTAATAATATATTGTTTTTTTTTTTTTATTATTTATTTATGCGTTAGAACTACAGTGCTTAGTAAATTATGTGCAAACATGATTACATATATTTTCACTGATTTGAAACATGTTATCAGTAAAAATTATATTATACAACAATACGAATACACTGCGCTCATGTCTAACTACTCCTGCTAAAATATGAAAACAATATAAATATAGATAGAGATATAAAAAGAAACTATGAATATACATAAATCTGATTTAGTGCTACTTTGATAACGATGTAGTGAAATTGGTGCATTACTTCGAACGTCAAATAAACGTCATATTGTGTTACGTACCTATTTCAAATTTATTATAAATCATCACCGCTATGAGGTACCAAGCATAAATGAACTAATACCGTACCAAGTTTCACACAGCGAGACTTCTAGTGTAGCATTATGTTAATGAGCGATGTGTGTCTTGTGTCGCTTGCAGCAGTGTTGAAGCAAACAGTCTTCAGGGGCGCAAAACCATAAATCCCAGGTATAAAAACATCAAAAAGATGTCGAAACATTGTGAAGCAAAATCAGAACTCAATGAAGTGTGGTAGGAACTTTGGTCTAGTGATCAGTAAAGTTAGGTGATTTTGTTTATCAGTTAAACAGCATACGTTCACTTTCGACTCTCCCTAAGTCCAGAATCCAATCATTGACTAATTTACGCATGACGCTTGAACTTTTCAATTTCCAAGAACCAGGTATAAGGTTGAACATTTTTGGACCTAGGTAAGAATATTGTCTTTGAGCAAGGGATGTCATAGTAGTAAGTGGAACTATTGGATTCCTCCCTGCATGTCGAGTGTCATGATAATGTTCTATTGAGTGGAAGAGGTGACGATATTTTTTTGTGTACAATATAACTTTTCTTATGAATAGTTGCCTAACATCCAGAACTCCTATCTCTCTGAATAAATCATTACTGGGGTATCTGTATGGTTTTTTAAGGATTACCCTTAGTGAAGATTTCTGTGCTTTGGCTAAGGGGTCCAGAATTGATTTGGTACATCCTCCCCATCCTAAAGATGCATATTCAAGTAATGAGTTGCACATGGCATAGTACATTAGTTTCAGATCTTTTGTGCTGAGAATATTTCTAATAGCCATGAAAAGATGCGTGAGTTTTCTGACCTTTGTGGAAATTGCGTCGATATGTTCGTTCCATCTCAGGTTCTTGTCTACGATAATTCCTAGATATTTTATGCTATTCACATATTCTAAGGTATTGCAATTGCAAGTGTTTGGGTCATTACAATGGTGTATAATAATTCTGTGAGTTTCTCTTGGTTGTCCCGCTTGAGTTGCACTGAAGCGGATGAATTTAGTTTTGTCAGTGTTGAGAGTGAGAAGATTATTATCCAGCCATTCTTTTACTTTGTTAATACCAATTTCTGAATTATTATGAACTTCATTCCAATTTTTGCCTTCAAATAATAATACTGTGTCATCGGCAAAGGTGATAATGTGATCGGCAAATGAACTGTTATTGAATAAAAGTGGTCCTAGAGTGCTTCCTTGAGGTACACCAAAGTTAATATCAGCTGGATCGCTTAGAATATTGTTAATATTCACTCTTTGGCTCCTATTTTCCAGATAACTACTCAGCCACTTTAGTAGCTGACCCTGAATGCCAATGCGCTGTAGTTTTTTTAAGAGAATTTTGTGTGAGATAGTATCGAACGCTTTGGCTAGATCCAAGAAGAGCGCAACGCATTTTCTTCCTCTATCGATATTGTTGGAGATGAATTTCGTCAGGTTGTAATGGCATTTTCAGTGCTCAAGCCTGGTCTGAAGCCGTACTGTCTATTGGAAAGGATGTTATTTTTTTCAAGGTAATGACTGAGCCGATTCTTTACAATTTTCTCTATAATTTTCGAGACAGAATTGAGCAAAGAAATTGGCCGGTAATTGTGTATCTGCGATTTATCTCCATTTTTGTGAAGCAGTATAATGATAGAGTGTTTTAAATGATTTGGAAATTTTCCTGAATCGAAGCTTAGATTGGAAATATATGCGATTGGAGTTGCTATGAAGGATTTAATACTTTTTAGCAGAATTGATGAGATGTTATCAGGACCACAAGCATTCGATGACTTGAGTTCGTCAATTATTTTCATGACTTCATTTGAAGTTGTTTGGATATTGTCTAATTTATGACCGAAATTAGAGATTGTTAACTTAGCGAGATCGGATTCTGTTGTATTAAGATTGTTGAGAATTTTTTGCGCAAGTGTGACTCCCACTGACGTGAAATAATTATTGGCAAAATTCGCAATGATTTTTGGGTCTGAGGTGTTCACGTTATTGATGTTCAATGATTTAATAACGGAAGATTTATTTATTTTTGTTTTAGTTATGTTGCGAAATGCTTCCCATAAACGTTTTGGAGTACAGTTATTATCGTAAATGAATTTTTTAAAATAATTTTCTTTCGCCGATTTTATAAGTTTTTTGCAAAGGTTCCGATACTTTTTGTAATGAGCTTGTACTATAATATTCTCAGGGCACCTATTCGCCTTCGCATGAAGTTGGTTCCTAATATTAATTGATTTGATAAGGCCAGGGGTGATCCAAGGCGTGAGTTTTATTTGTTTATGTGGTATAAGTTTATTGCTTGAATGTTTAGATATATATGAATGTAATTTAGTGATAAATTCATTCATTGATGAGTCGGCATCAGTTTGGTCTAAAACATTTTGCCAGTTTTCTGAGCTCAAGTCCTCAATTAAGTTATTGTAATTTATTCTTGCAATGTGTTTGATTTTAGCAGGATTAGGAGGTTTGTTTTTGAGGCAGAGTGCTGTTGTGTAGTGATCTGAGATTGTAGAGTGAAAGACAAATGAATCAACATGGTTAATTTTTTTGACATTGATGTGGTCGAGACAAGATTTACTCCTGCCCTGCTCACGAGTAGGGCTCATAATTGTCTGAATGAATCCATTTTCGGTTAGCAAACATAAGTAATCGTTGGATTGGCGGTGATATTCGTTAATCGTATTGATGTTGAGGTCGCCTATAATTATTTGTTGTTCTATATTTTTTGAGCTGTTAATAATTGATTGGAGTGAACTCAGAAAAGTGTCAATATTTTGAAAAGAGGGTGATCTGTAGATTGCAAAAATGCATAAGTTATTATTCAGTACAATTTTTAGGCAGTTGGCTTGTGATAAGAATATTTCCTCAACTTGACATTGAAGTCCGTCTTTTATGTAGACAACAATCCCGCTACACTTATTGAGATATATGTTTGTGTGGTGTTCAGAGTAATTGCGAATGACTTTTGAGGTGTAATCTTTATTAAGCCAACATTCCGATAAAATTATAACATCAAATTGGTAATTGAATTGATCCAGAAAAATTAAAAAATCGTCAATATTAGAAATGCTTCTAATATTTTGGTGTATAATTTTAACGTTGTAAGCGCACCATTTGTAGTTATTTAGATTGTTCAGATCATCAATGACATTCATGTTAAGATCTATACCGGAATCATTTCCGGTATCAAAATGTAATTGAATCATAAGTATGTGTTGGTTGTGTGTTGTATAGAAGTTGGTTCCCGAGTAAAATGTGATTAAATGCGAATTCAAATGAAGTTATAGTGGTAGGTGTGCTTAATATAAATAATATAGTATAAGCGATGTGGTTAGATGTAGTACTATGAATGAGATAACAAGAAGCAAAAACAAAGAGGAAGCAGGAACTGCGTGATATCAAATGAAATCCAGAACTGTAGTAAATTATACACATATGAGTAATATACAATAATAAAGTATAAATAATGTAATTAAATGTAGTACTACGAAAGATATAGCAGGAGGCAAAAACAATAATAATAATAATAATAAGGTAGCAGGAACTGCGTGATATCAAGTTAATTCCAGAAGGGTAGTAAATGATAATAAACAATAGTAAACAAATACAAATATAAATATGAGGGCGAGACATAAATGCACGGGTCAAGACATACCTCGAAAGAATAGCCATTAGTTCAAATTTATCAAAGTTATCAAAGCGCAGCCAATTTGCTTTCGTCGGAGATAATAATGGCATTAGTACCCTCGTTTTTGCGAATATAGATCTGCCCCCGTTTAGTCCAAACAAAGCGATATTGTTTCTCCTTCGCCGCAGTTCGTGTCTTGTACCACAGCTGTTTACCGCGAAATGTCAGTTGTTCTGAAATGAAGATTGGTGAGCAGGAACCAGCTATACCGATGTTTGAGGTGTTCAATTTGTCTTCTAGATTCTGTTTGTTTTTGTTAAAAGTTTTTACGTCTGTTAACAGGTGTTCTCTTGCTATGTTCGTTTTGAATTTAACAATGATTTCTCTCGGATGACTATTGTTGTGTTTTTTTGCGGCGCGATGAATGGCATCAATGTCCTTTGTATCAGTGGAGGACTTTGTTGTTTTGCAGATATTAAATAAAACGTCTTGCAGATTTTCTCCTTTGATTTCTGGGATGCCTCTTATTTCTATATTGTTCGCTTTGAGTTCCCTTTCCTGCATGTCCACACATTTTTCCAAGACATAAATCCTCGCTTCCAAGGTTGAGTTCTTTTTAGTAAGTTCATCGTTCTTTAGTTCAATGTCACGTATTCTAGCCATGAAATCCTCATATTGAGAACTCATAAATTGAATACTTTCAAGTATTTTGTTGTTTTGGTCTAGAATATCATTTTGGGTTTTTTCCAGATTAGAAGTCTTGTTCATCACTAGATCTTGAATATCTTTTAAATTTGTCGGTGTCTGAGGGCCGAGCGCTGAACTGTTATCATTAACTTTTTTACTCTGCACCAAAGGTTCAGTATCACTGTTTGTCTGCACTGAGCTAGCGGCGCCGGGCGTGGCTGTATTGCATTGCTTGCATATTTGTTGCGATCGCCTTTCTTGATTAAGTCTACGGTAAGTATTCTCGATAATACCTCCGCAAGCTAAATGAAATGTGCCTTTGCATGCGGCGCACGTGAATTTTAATTCCTCAGTACGTATGGTTACTGAGCACACTCGGCAATGCATCTTGAATTAATGATTTTTTTCGTTCTACCCGCGTTAAAGCAAATTGTACTGATATTGTTTTGCTGATTAAACTCGGAAGGAACTTTAGATCACTCGGATATTATAAAAATATTATAGACCTTTGTAGTACAAACACGTAACACTCCAAGTAACTTTTTGATTTGAGCGTTATAGTTTTAAAAATACACTTTTCTGCGGAGCAAGTTAATATGAACTAGTCACAGGTAATAGATTATTGTTGAAATGTATGTATAGCTTATTTTCTATATTGACACAATGCCCACTCCATCTTCTGCAGCGCCCCCCTAAATGCTAAAAATTTAAAAACGCCACCCCAGACATCCAAAACGCCCACAGGGGGGCGCTGGCACCCCCGTTAAGAATCACCGTTCTAAAGAATGTTAGAAAAAGAAAACACCACGCTTTATATTCAAATCTAAAGTAAACCAGACAATAAATTAAAATGTACACCTTTATGGAACCAAAGTTTCCGACCGCAATTTGAAAAAAAAATTATGATACTTTGAGAATTTTTTCTAAATTATTTTTACATGAAACGACAAAAAAGTGAGTTGACGATAACGTTTAGGGCCTTCGCTAATGGAGAAACTGAAATGAAACCAGTTGTCGACGCAATCGTAATCAACCTTCTGAACAAAATCTATATTTTTCTGATTTGGCATATCGCACAGTATTCGAAAACTTGACAGTTCGTGAACCGCTACCATGGCAACCTGTTAACAATGAAACTGAAGCGCGACTGCCACATGACCAACAGTGCTGGTGGTGCGGCAGTAGCGTTTCAGTTACATTTTTGACAGGTTGCCATGATAGCGGCTCACGAACTGTCAAGTTTTGTCGTGTTTTGACATTCAGATCAGAAATATACCGACTTTATTCAGGAGGTTTTTTCAGTTTCTGCATCAGCAAAGGCCCTAATTCATCACCTTTCAGAAACAGTTTTTAGTTTTTGGATACGTTCATAAACATTCCATTTATTTGGATTTTATCGCAAAGCGGAAATATTTTGACCTTCCAACAAAATAGGCCCGAGGCCTGCGTAGTTGATGGATAATTCCCCCGAACAGATAATCCCAGAGCAAGTATTCATACCAATTTGGAAGTCACTAATTTTCATCTGACTTTTTGTCTACTACGCGTTGGACATGCAATGTAATTCAGTATCTGTCTCTAAATTTGTAAATATTTATCTATTGGTTTATTTTACTTTAAAAATCACAAATTATAGCTTACATACTGTTACATATTATTTTGATTAATATGGTTCTTATATTCTATTTTAAATTTCTCACCGCAACCAACAATCCCAGAAGCACTGAAAGTTTAGCCAACATGTTAGCCGTTTGGTGGAACATCGGTAATTGAGTCCAGAATAAATAAAACACCATTTCATATGAATAAATTATCATTTTCATTATATTTAATGATGTAAGTGTTAATACACTATACATCCGGTAATTAGGTGTTATTATAAAATATTTGCAATTTGCGGACACTTACCGAAAGTCGTCGATTAAAATAAAAATATAATACGATGGAAAATTAGGTTTTTGCGTGAATGGTATGCTTACCGAAAGTCGTCGATTAAAATAAAAATATAATACGATGGAAAATTAGGTTTTTGCGTGAATGGTATGCCATTTCAATGATTACTAGTTTAAATTCCTGGCTTCGACTGAGCTTCAATACAATTATTTTATCTTATTGAAAAGTATGGAATATAACAATATGGCGTCATGTAATATTTTTTTATAGCTTTTGAATACAGATCAAATATTTTGATAAAACACTAACGGCCTTACTACTAAACGTAGTGTAAAATTTGTATAATTGATAAACAACGGCGTATGTTACTAATAAAATAAAATTTTGTTAAGTAATATTTAATATAAACAGTTACTAAAAGTTATATACATGGTTTTTACAGCGGAAGAGAGCAGTTTATTTGTTGTGTAAAATGAAAATTTCTCATCGAATTTTAGGATATGTCCAAATCCAAAGCATTTTAAATGTGCCATATATTTATTCTTTTCGAAGATGTCGTAAAAAGGAAAACCATTTTAGAAAATAGATAAATTTTTAGAATAGTGTTTTTGAAATATATATACTTTAATATTGATACATTGGAATATTTTGATATGGAACGTGAAAAAAGTAAAATAAAAACATTAATTTTTAGTTAAACGTTGAAAAATTAATTTATTTAGGGCAAAAAACTACTCCACTTTTTACGTCGTGCAAGCAATAATAAAATAAAATTAATAATTCCCAGAGAACTACCAAAAACTTAAAATTTTTCAATTTTTTTTTTTTAATTAACTTTATTTATTTTGTTTGTTACAGGTTTGTTTTACATGGTTTATCGACTACCAAGCTAGGCAAATGCCCGTATTATGGTAGTCGAGATTCATAAGATGTTATATTATTAAGTATAATCATCCATGTATTTATGTAGATGAAAGTACAAACATATAGCGTACATATTAAGGAAAATATTCATACGAGTATTAGGTACATGATCACATACAGGAAAGGAGTTAAAGTAGGTGAATCTTGTATAAATAAAAATAAAATAGAATAACAAATAAAAATAAAAGTAACAAATAATGATATTTTAAGCATAATAGAAATATAAAAAAAAAACAATTAATATAAGAACAATAGAAGGCAAGGACCGCAATGGTCGCCAAGCAATACAAAAAAAAACAAACAAAAAAATTGAAATAGAATAAGTATTTCTATTTTAGATATACCCCTGTATATCAGTTTAGACATACATGTGGTAAATCAGCAATTAACGGAGGTGGTAATGCTGAAGATGTTATCTTATGGCAAACAATGTATTTCGAAAGATGTGAACGAATCTTATTTCGTGCCGCCATTATCCAAAACTTCCGCTGAATAGTGAATTGAAGACTTCGCGGGCCTATATGAAAATATAGTTTGTGATAATAACCTATAATTAAATAAGCTAAACGACAGCTTTTCGGTAATAAGATGGGAAATTTGTTTCCGTATGACAGATTTGAGTACTTGAGTCGACCGCGCACCTTGATAATACCGTGGCTATCAAGAAACTGTTTGAAGTTTAGAATGTACGTTGAACATGGAACGTTATTTCGCATGTTATGTATATCGACAGAAAAAAAATGTTTCCTGTTCGATGCGTATGATTTTCAAAAGCGAGTCATTTAATTCACGAGAGCTAAGATAAGTTGAATTTGTATTACCCGTACCAGGAAGTTTACGACAATTATTAACGAAACGCATTATCCATGCGACTACGCGTTGCAATTTATTAAACGAAGAATATTTGCTAATAATTGAATTAGGTACAATTTGAGATGATACAAGCGCTTCAAGGTTGCGAGTTTTGATTTCTGGTGGATCAGCTATGCGAGAACACATGCCAAAAGTAATTGGTGGTTCATACTGATTGGTTTTCAATTCCGGCAACTGTTCTGAATTTGCATGCTTAAATGGCGCAATAGGCCACTCGGAATGCAGCTGGCAAAGCCATTTTGGACCATTCCACCAAATATCATTTGCCATCAATTGTGATGGTAGCATACCTCTCGACAGACAGTCGCTAGGGTTCTCAGCACTTGCGACATGATAAAAATGACTACTATGCAAATTTTCGTGTATTTTTGCTACACGATTGGCAACAAAGGTTTGCCAGCGGTGAGGTGATGAATGAATCCAACTTAAAGTTACAGTCAAATCAGAAAAGGCAAATATTGAATGAACAATAAACCTCGCGGAGTAATTATCAATTACCCTTTTCAACAGTTGCGATAACAATAATGCTGCTAAAGTTACAAAAACAAACAAATATAATGCTGCGCATAATTCTAAGCGTGCTAAGGAGACGACCTTTAACGGTGGTACCCTTGATTTGGCGCAAACTAATTGAACCTCAATTCGGTTATCAGGAGTGATCACCTGAGCGTATATCACTGCTTCGTATGCCTTTTCGCTCGCATCCACAAACCCAACGAGTTTTAACGTGCATCCTTCAGCAACTCCTACGTGACGTGGAATACGAATTGACGATATTGACGACAATTCCGCGTTGAACTGCTGCCACTGGCGTGATATACTCGTGGGTGAGATTTCGTACCAATCGATTTTTAAAATCCACAGCTCCTTTATCAGAAGCTTGGCTTGTACAATTATAGGCGCCACCAGACCCATCACGTCAAAGAGTCTAGCGACAGATGATAAAATATTGCGTTTTGTACAAATTCGATTGTCTCGAGTGACTTCAAATGCGAAAATGTCATCCAAAGGATGCCAGCGTAGCCCAAGGATTTTTAGCCGTGCATCACCATCGAAAGTTACACTTTGCGACAAGCGGAGTTCCAATGGAATGTTTTCTAATACTTTGCTGGAATTGGATGCCCACTTAGCGAGTTGGAATCCTCCTGACTGGAAGAGCTCAATCAACTCTCCAGCCGCGCGGATAGCTTCTTGCTCTTTTAAAGCAGAGCTAGCGATGTCGTCTACATAAACGTCACGATTGATAATATCCCTTGCCATAGGGAAGCGAGCGCCTTCATCTAACGTTAACTGTTTGATTGCTCGAAGGGCTAAGAACGGGCTGCACTTAAGGCAGAATGCCACGCGACTGTATTGATAAGCCTGAAGCGGTTTTTGCGGATCGAATCTATATAAAATTCGTTGATAACAACGATCTTCTTTGCGAACATTTATACATAAATACATTTAACGAACGTCGGCGGAAAAAATGTTCTCAGTTTCCTTTTCTTCGAGGCTGTGAACCGGTTCCGAACCGATATCTTCGATTTCCCAGAATTTTTGAATTAAATTCTCAATTTCGTGCGTAGCGCAGAAAGTTAAAGTGGTGTTTGATTGAGAATTTACAGGAGCGTCACCCATAAAGACATAGCCTAATGTGGTTTGAATTGCGACTGGAAAACCGGGGGGTGATTACCTTATTTGGTAACAACAGTTGATAGAACAGACTAACGCCAATTAGCAAATCAATTGGATCAGGCATTGCCCAGGCAGTGTCCTTTCCCATTTATCCGTTACCCTTCCACCTCCCATTCCTCTCCGCCTCCTCCACCTTCCCTCTTCCCAGTCCACTTCCCCCCTTAACCCATCCCGCGAACCCCCTTCCCGAGTTCCCCTTCCCCTTCCCCCTCCCCCCCTGCATTCCATACATTTAATTTTTAAACAGCTCGCGTGCCATCTATTGTAATTTTTTATACAAATTTCATAATGCCATAGCTCACTTATACAAACCTTGTCCTGACAATAACGAACACAAAAAAAAAAGAATTATCCAATTTGGTGCAGTCGTTCGGAAGTTATGCGCGTACATACATTTCGGCGATTCATTTTTATTTATATATATATAAAATATAAATATAATAAAAATAATATAGATATAGATATAGATAGATAGATAGATTATAGATTATATAGATATGACGTCAAGTCCACTTTGCAAGGAGGTAAATGAGTGGTAATTTTATCTAAAACTAGAGCGGTTATATAGTATTTGAAATAGGGATCAATCCTAGATTGAATTGTCAATGTGACACTTCCTTTTATTGATTGCGTTTTGCCGCCTAAACCTTGGACTGCAAAGCGCGTTCCTGATCTGACTGCCAGGCCTAATTGTTCACAACATTGTGATGTTATGTAATGCTTTTGTGAGCCTGGGTCTAAAAGACAGCGAACGGTATTCTCTTCACCGTTTCGATCAACAGTGTGAACCTTGGCAGTAGCAAGTACTTCAGTAGTTGCACCTTGTCGAGCGGTTCCTACATTGGATGTGTTGGTGTTTGCGTGACTGGATTTCTCAAAATGAAGAAGCGTATGGTGCTTGCCATGGCACTTATGACAAGTGCCTTTTGATTTACGTCTTGTAGACGTGTGTTGCGGGCTTAAACAATTAAAACACAAAGATTTTTCCTTTACGAAGGAAAACCTTTCCTTTGGTGATAATTTTAAAAATTGTGTACAAGTGTACAGTTGCGTATGGCTCTCATTTTGACAATAAAAGCATTTCGATTGCGTACTTATGTGAGTATGATGCGTGCGGGATTGAGTTGTGCGTGCATTTATATTGGTTGTATTTATATTGGCGGTGTTAGGTCCACGAGTTGTTGATGTTCGTTGCAGAATTTTGACCTGATCTTGTACAAACGATACCAATTGCTTGCAGGTAGGAATTTCAATTTGTCGAACAGCTTCAATGGTAGGTAGGAATTTCAATTTGTCAAACAGCGGCGAGCTCAAATGCTTGAGCAGTTTGCGACTCTAATTTTTGTAAAGCGAATTGCAGTAATATAAAATCCGAAAGATCCTCTATTCCTAATTGTTTTAGCGCGGCGATGGATGCTGAATATTTTTCTATAAAAACTGTCAAACTATTTGCGTTGTGTGTTACGGTTTTGGAATGAAATAGATTATTCAGGTAGTGAGTGGCAAGTGATCTCTTATCTTGATATTTATTAACTAGCGTATCCCAAATTATTTTATACCTATCTCCAGTTGGCACTAAACCTGACGTAACATTTTTCGCGGTTCCAGTTAATTTTCCAATCAAATATTGAACGCGTTGGGAATCAGATAATTGTTGATTTAAATGAACATTTGTTCTAAACATCTCATAGAACAGATTCCAATTATCGGCGCGACCGTCAAAGGTAGGTAGTTCGATACAAGGTAGTATTTGTAAACTAAAAGTTTTAATTATTTATAAAATAATGTGCAACAGTCACAAGTGCATTGGGCGGTTTTTGCCTTCGGACCAAAGTATACTGAACGGCTTCACAACACAGTGGACAAGTAATTTACGAAATTATTAATTATATTGTAAATTTTTTAATGACTCAAATACGCGATGTTCATAAGTACACACCTATGTTGTTATCTATGTAGATATTTGTGACTATTCCAGTATTTAGCAATTAGTTAGTAATAGTACCTAGTTAACTATACCACAATAAATCGAAAGAATAAATAATAATGGTAAGTTTTTGCGATATGCGACGTATAAATTTTCGACAAAAGTACTTTGACAAGAATAAATTAATGACCCAAAATATCAAATGAATAACTTGTAGATAAGTATTGTGATAATTTTGGATAGCGGGTAGACTATGTTAAGTTCAAATGGCAGGTAGGTATGACAATATGGCACTGACAATCTCAAATTGCGGGTAGGTATTATAATAATGATTTCAAACGAATATTGCTCATTGAATCCTTCCGTAAATATAATAAAATAAATACATCGATGTTATGCGGCTCGAATGGCCAAATGTTGCGGCGGGGGGCAAGCGTTCCCTCTCAAGAAATCGAGGGATCAAATGCTGCGTTTTGTGGACTGTAAAATTGCGGTTCTTATCTATTTTATTATATTTCTGGAGTTGACTTACCAATATCTCCAAACTGCTGTACACCCTCCATGCACTGAATTTATGTCACCGGGAAGGTAATTGTTAGTTTGGAAACATGAGGAAGGGAAATTGCTGATATTTGATTTGTGGAGTTAATGGTAAGCAAGCAATATTTGTGCATATTAAAATGCGGTTTATGAGTTCTGCGGCGTGATTATTACAAAGCGATGCGATTGTTCGAACTTGTGCACCGTGCGATGATTTTATTTGAACTGAGGCAGAGGGCACCAATTAGGTAGTTCCAAAGAATCACATGTAACAATAAAGGCGCGAACAATTAATATAACAATTATATTAGATTTGTCAAAGAATTTATATATAAAAATTAAAAAATCAGTCATTTTAAATACATGAAAGGATTACAAAAGATTTTTAAAATATTTATATTGAGGGATCAGTAGGATTTATAGGTTCAATTAGGAATTCCACAGAGCCGAACCCTCTGATAAAAATATCTGGAGTCGGTGAATTATTTTCCCATTTGGTCTCTGGTAGGTTGAAATGTTGTTATTGTATTGTTTTGTATTTATAATACTTATATAGTGCAATTGCATAGCGTGGATTGACCAGATGATCATTTAGGAAGTGTGTAAAAGGGTTTAGTTTTTCCTGTCGGGAAAATTTAACCCGGACATTTAAATTTGGTGCGTACAAAATATAAATCATCTATACAGATGAACAATGATAGTCTTACACCCCAAAAAGTTATGAATTAAAATCTTCCAAGTTAGCAACCCTTGTACGGGGAATTCCTTAACTGTATTGTGCGTAATTTTTATTTTATTTTCGTTGTCAGTATTCGTAAGTGTTTTAAACATGAAATACGCATAAACACAAATTGCTGTAGTCAGTGTTGTTAAAGTAAGTTTGTAGGTACTATAATGTCCTCAAAAGCGGGAAATTTACATCATCAGCTGTTATTGACCAAAAGCTCTCATGGTGACTTGCCAGCGCATTGCAACCAAAAAAATGCCAACGAAATTTGGAAAACAGCAAAAGAAAAAATAATGAAAAATTTATGGAACTTGTGAATGATGTTGTACGAGGGTTTTTAGTTTGAACAATGCTTTTTAGTTATTACACAGGGGTTAGTTTACTGCTTAAATATAATAATATTACATATAGATATTTTTTGCAGTACATGTATAGTTACACTCAGAACATGAAAAAGGTTTTTCTCCACCGTGGATTTTTAAATCTCCCTTTCGAGAACTTGAATAACTGCATTCGGGACAAGAAAATGGTATTGTCTGCTGTGGGTGCCTCTTTGTAGAACTTGAATAGTCGCAGTAGAAACATGAAAGAGGTTTTACACCACTGTGAGTCAGCAAATAATTTCTAAGAAGGACCTTTGTACAACATGAATAATTGCAGTCAGGACATTAAAAAGGGTTTTTTCCAGTATGGGTGAACATGTACATTTTTAGATACTGTTTTGAAGCGCATGAATAGTCGCAGTCGGGACAAGAAAAAGGTTTTTCGTCGGTGTGAGCTAGCAAGTACCGTTTTAGTTATTTTTTCGAGAAGAAGAATAGTTGCAGTCAGGACATGGAATGGGTTTTTCTCCACTCTGGGTAAACATCTGATTTTTAGATTTCTCTTGGTAGTACTTGAATATTTGCATTCGGAACTTGAAAAGAGTTTTTCTCCACAATGAGTCGAGTCAGCAAGTAACTTCTTAGATATCCCTTTCGAGAACTCGAATATTTGCAGTCAGGACACGAAAAAGGTTTTTCTCTTCTGTGAATCATACGGTAAATTGTCCTTTTGAGAACTTGTATAACTACATTCCCGGCAGGAAAATGGTTTTTGTCCGCTGTAAGTTAACATTTGATTTTTGGCACCCCTTTGTAGAACATGAATAGTCGCAGTAGAAACATGTAAAAGTTTTTATGTTACTGAGTTAGCAAATGATTTCTACGAAGTTCCTTTGTACGACATGAATAATTGTAGTCGGGACATGAAAAAGGTTTTTGTCCAGTGTGGGTAAACATGTGTGTTTTTGGATACCGTTGTGTAGCGCATGAATAGTCGCAGTCGGGACAAAAAAAGATTTTTCGTCACTGTGATTTAGCATGTGGAGCATGTGCCATTTTAGTTTTTTTTCGAGAAGAAGAATAGTTGCAGTCAGGAAATGAAATGGATTTTTCTCCACTGTGGGTAAACATCTGATTTTTAGATTTCTCTTCAAAGTACATGAATAGTTGCAGTCGGAACATGGAAAAGGTTTTTCGCCACTATGAGTCGAGTTAGCAAGTGACTTCTTTGATATACCTTTTGATGACACGAATAGTTGCAGTCAGGACATGAAAAAGGTGTTTCTGTTCTGTGAATCATACTGTGGATTTTTAAATCCTCCCTTTGAGAACATGTATAACTGCATTCGGAACATGAAAAAGGTTTTACTCCACTATGAGACAGCTTGTGAATCATAGTGGAGTAA
Source organism: Limnephilus marmoratus (assembly GCA_917880885.1). NCBI lineage: Eukaryota > Metazoa > Arthropoda > Insecta > Trichoptera > Limnephilidae > Limnephilus > Limnephilus marmoratus. The sequence continues at coordinate 15,383,264 of OU862921.1, read as the reverse complement.
AGTGTTCCTACACAGGGAAACTTTCGGAAAATTACTCTCACAAAGGTCTCCTCAGTGGAGCTAATGCAAAATAAAATATGTGTTGTAAAACCATGTAGGTACATTATAGGTAAGATAGTGTTAAATTGTGGAGATCCGGAAGGAATACGAGGCCGATAAAAATGATAATAAATTCCATTTTTTTGCAGATATCAATATGAATAAATAAATTAAACAATATACGCCTGTCTCGCGAGTTAGATTCTCCCGTATTATTTATTACCGCAAACGCGATGAAATCAAGAAAAAATATATTTAAGCGACGTTTTAGTACGTTCCGCAACATAATTGTGTCGTTCAGGTAAAAAGTGTCACTTGGATGGTATGTAACGTTTATTGGGGGAGAGGAGGGGGGGGGGGGGGAGCACAGGAGAACGTTACGGCGCGTTACACTGGGGGAGGTGGCGTCAAAAATTACGTTACCTAATACTTGAATGCCCCCAAAGTTGAGATCTGATTTAAAAGAATCTCGTTATTTTTCAGTAGTAGTAGAAATGTCCAGGAAAAGATAAGCCCGTATCTGGCAACCCTAGTTACCGCTCCAACCCCCCCAATGATGACCTTAAATATAATATTTTGTAAAATACATATGTGTAAATGTAACCCTTATTCTGTATATTACAAAATAAAATTTAAAACATTAAAAATAAGAGTTTAACTATTTTTTTTCTAACAGTAGACCAAATATTTTAGACTCTATAAAAATGGCTTATTACAATCATTAGTCTAATAATACAATATAAAACTTCTCAATTATAATAGATATCCTTTTTCTTTTTTCCTCTCTTCTACTTTTATCACCTCTCCATTTTTTTCTGTTCTCATTTATTATCTGTTATTTATTTAAAAAAAACATAATTTTCTCATTCGTTCTTAAAAAAATTATTAAATTGTTATTTACATACGTTTCTCCGCCTTTTTAACACGAGCATCGCTCTAATAAACAAAAAATTTAACAAAACAAAAAAACGACTTTAAAAAATGCACTTAAAAGTAAAAAAATAAATTCGTATTCTACTGCAACTTAATAATCAACTTACTTTTTCTATTCATCAATAAGTAGGTACGATTGTTATTTTTGGAGTCGGTGTCAGCCAAGGTAGGTTTGTAACTACATACATAGTTATAGGTGAGATGTGCTTGTGTTGCACGCGCGACTTGATGAGATGAGAGGCGAGAGCGGGCCGCGGCGGGAGGGGAGCTGTCAAGTGAATACGCCGGGCCGGGTACCTTGGCTGACACCGACTCCAAAAATAAAAATCGTACCTACATATTGATGAGTAGAAAGAGTAAGTTGATTATTAAGTTGTAGAAGAATATGAATTTATTTTTTACTTTTTAGTGCATTTTTTGAAGTCGTTTTTTGTTTTGTTAAAATTTTTGTTTATTTTTTGATTTTTAGTGAATCTGAATTACACTAATTCGAATAAGATTCGGCCAAGTATCGTTAATTTGCTTTGGAGAATTGGAGAGAATTGGAGAGTTCCGTTACTTTGTCATAGATCCCATAATCAGAACCTAACCAAACTCTCAACAAAATACCCTTGAAGTACATCCTTTCTAATAAAATAAGAATCATCGAAATCGGTTGGCGTGATATTGAGTTATTCGTCCATTTGTCGCGCACATACTTGATGCAAATTTGACTTGTATGATTTTCTCATGGATGCCATTGTCAGAAATGGACCAAATTAAAATGGGACCACACGGAAAGCACCAGCTTTCAAAGAAAAAAAGAATCATCAATATCGGTTCACCCAGTCGAAAGTTCTGAGGTAACAAACATAAAAAAAAAATACAGTCGAATTGAGAACCTCCTCCTTTTCGAAGTCGTTTAAAAAGAGGTGTAACACGAATTATTTTATTTATAAAAGAAAAACTTTATTTGATGTGTATAACATGTAATTGTGCCATCGTATTTTATAAATAAAAATATTTAGGTGTAATTTATTGTAATTTTTTTATGTAAAAGCCCACTAGGACGTTAACAAATAATAAATAAATATTTTTCTTGTTCTAAACAAAATATTTCACTTATGTATATTTTATTTTCTGGGTTTGTAAGCATCAAAACTTTCATCAAATTATTGCTTGTAATATATAAGTCATTTTTAATAATAATTTTTATGGTATTTGTATTTTTTGGAAAAATATGCAATTTTTAAATATGTTACACAATGTTGTAATGGAAAATAATAACAGACTTTCTTCAAGCTCTCGCTTTAGTTGTATTTTTATAAATATTTTTTTTAATTACCAAAAATATTTAATGATTACATAAAAAAACAAATTTTTATTGAGTGTTATAATTTCTTTGTTAGTAATTATTTTTACTAAAATATGGTTCATCTTCAGAGTTTCAAGTATTTAAATCAACGATTGCGTATATCTCAAGATAAGGTTTTTGTGAATAGGCTCCAGTGTTCCAAAAACCACGACTTTGTAGTCTGTGCGATCTTTCTGTTAAAAAAGTTGTGCATGACTGGACTAGATAAAATAGCCAAGAGACTTTTTTCTACAATCAGAATATTGCTTTTATTTACGAATAAAATATCCAAGTCTGTAAAGGTGAAATAAATGAAGGTCGTTTTTTTGTAAATTTTATTATTTTGCGAATATTTAAGTGTTATAAATCTATACAGAACATTCAGAGTACACACATTTTGTCCAACGTGATGTAATAATCGTTTATGGTCATCCAAAAACACGTTGATGATGAACTTTGTTTTGGTAGAAATCGATCACCTCCCAGAGATACTCCAGAAAATTTATGTAGTCTCTGAAGATGAGCCAGTTACGTATCGCCGTTGATGTGTCGTCGAGATTCAGTGAAGCATGTTCAGGAAATATCAAGGGGGATATATAGTATTTGGTAAAACGCTCTAAATAATACTCAAGTAGGACTTCCTGGAAACAAAAGACAATGAAGATAAGATTAGTGAAATGACAAATAAAAACGACATGCATTTGTCCTTAATATTAATAATTCATAACGCTTATCGCCAAGTTTTCCGCATACCGAGATACTGCAGTGATAAGGAAATGTTCCTCGAGGGACAAGTGCACGCTTTCCGAGCACTGCATGGAAAGTGTATGGCGCAGACTGTGCCAATCGAAGAATGCGATCACTACCGCCATGCTTGGATGGAGTCTGATGGGCCTCTGGAGACGGGAGGAAATACCCTCCGCAAACGGCTACTTGCACTCATTTGAGTATTTAATTTTTTTTTCAGTTTCGTTTCTCATGTTGTTCATGCTTATTTGTTTTTATTTTATTTTATTTTTTAATTATGTGTCATTATTTACACTTTACCTTATCTTATATATGTCTTTCTTTTGTTATTTCGAAATATGGATTGAAAATTTTGGAATGAACTATTATTATTATTATTACATCTGCGGAATTCAATATACTAGAACCTGCCCAGTACTGCAACAAGTAATGATGGCAGTGCAGCATTGAATTCGGGAAACCACTTGCCTCAAGAGGTGTGGGTTTCGCTGAGTTGGGACAATTGGCAGGCTGTCACCTAGATATTTAGCAAATTTACAGGATTGCCGTTGTACCATGAGAGTTTAACAGAGAACAACTTCATCAGCTGTGGGGGAGGGGCAACAATTTCATGGAAGGTATAAAACGGGTTTCCTTAGTTCTTGTAAACCAGTTCATATTATTCAGCCAATAAATACAATCTGCTGGTCGTGTTGTAATTTGTCTACGGATCAGATCGTGTCCTGCAAGGCCATCTTTGAAGTGGATGGATTTTAAAGTGTCACGTGACAAGTCAGTGCCATCTAGCAACGACAGTTTGTTGTTGATACTCATTGTTGATACTGTTGACATTGTTGATACTGCAGATTTGCGTATTGTTTTACAGCAAGCGTATTAAATGAACAGTGATTAGATAATTTTAAACTGCGAAGTTTGCTTTGCAACAGCAGTTTGCTTAACAATCAAAGCAAATCGGGTTCAAATCCAGCGTGCGCTAATAAATTTTATTTGATTAATTTGTGGAATTTCACAATTAATTGATCAAAAATAATATGTAGTAAGTATATTTGCGACACGTTCCAGAGTGGAAGATACTCTCAGTATTACCCTGGTGTAGAATTGAATAGAACATCAATCAGTATTGAAACGTTGCCTTAAATGGTTTTCGCCGTGTTTGGCGACCAGATCTGAATAGCCAGGTACCTCCCCACCTTTCTTCTTCCCCTATCTCCTTCCCTTTCCCACTACCTTCAGCCTCACAACATACCTCAAATGGGGATGCCATAGAATCTCTGGCTCAAGGCGGGAGCAGTTGGGACTCTTGTGCGGTCTTCACATAAAAAATAAAATAAAAAGTGACTTGTCCAGCTGGCCGCATAATAAATACCGCTCAGTAAATACCTAACCTAACAAACGGATTGCCATTTTTAGAGCACAGGCGTCAGGTGGTTGCTGGCATGCTGTTCTACCGGTATTAGGTACAATGGAAGATTTTCCGAGGACATTTGTCACATGAGAACGGATCGTTTCTACGACTCGTTCTTGAGTTCAACAGCTCGGCTGTGGAACGATTTGCCGGCCTCTGTGTTTCCTCCCTCCTACAACGTGGGTCTATTCAAGACCCATGTTCACTCCTTCCTCTCCTCAAAAGACCCCCACACAGCATCTTTAAAGATGACATAGGCGCTGGGGGAAATTATTTTCCCCAGGGCCTGTAAGTAAGGGAATATATTCTTCAATATACTATGAAGCCACCATAAATCGTCCCACTCCTACAAACTGTAAAAAATGAGTGGTTACCTCCAATTGGCAAAGTACGCTTTTCAGTTGATACTCAATCATCACGAAATCTGCAGTCAATTTTTTTTCCGATGGAAGTCCTTTATTTATTAGGTCCATAGTAATTTTCTCCATAGCCATGGCGTAGTACTGGAGATATCTGAAACAGCTCTCTAAAGTTGAATTCTCTTTATTCTGTGAAAATAAAAAGATTATGAAATATTAAAAATAATACATTTATAAATAAACTAGGTGAGGTACCTGGCTTCGCTTAGAGAGCTGGCCAGATAATATATGTGACACACATAATGGAACAACATCGCAACACAGTTGAAGGAACGCCTAGTTCTTACAGTTTGGGATCCCTTGATAAATTAGTTCCTAGTCTTAAGGCGGTACACAACCCTAATAATTTTTGTTTGCTCAAAACTCATATTTTTTTAATTTCTGGCGAATTCGTAACTATAATAACTTTTTTTTATTTCCATGCCGCACAAGTAACGCGAGCTATTTATAATTTAGATTAATAAAAATAGTACCTTACCATTAATATATTTTACGTACAACGATTGTAAAACTTTATAACCCGTTTTTTAACTATAAAGTAAGCGGTAAAAACAGATTTTATTTTTTTAGACGATGAATTAATAACTTCGGGAGGACAACATGGAGACACATTTTAAATATTTGTAACACGTTCTTCAGAATTAATTAAAATGAACGCGGCAGAAAGGTCGAATCTCCAGGCCTGCTGGGGTGAATTTGACCGTACCTACGTTCGTACAACACGCCGTTCCGTGTTCTCAGTCATGCACGCGCATTCTGCCCCGGATTACATAGTTGTGCTGGTTGGGCGACCGCCGTGCCTAGGCCTGATGGCCCAGGAAGGGATGTCAGATCTTCCGTGATGCAGTCCTCACCACCACCATTCTTACAAGCAGTCAACATCCATCCGAGACCTCCGCACTAGGGCCATGGTAACGTCGCGCGTTGAAGGCCCAGCCATCTCTCGTACGTATACGTATACACGTAAGCTTCCTCTAACGTATCCTAGATTCCGAGACTTTCTTACTGTTTATTTGTCGTTTCAAGTTGTTGATAAAGTTCTAAACATAGTATTAAGCCTAAATCTGAATTTGATTATTCAATAAAACTCTTAATGTAATAAATTGTTTTATTATTTGGGTGTTGAATGTGTGGTGCCAACACTATCCCCAAAGATAAAAGTCTCATGAAAGTGAATAAAATAATTACCTAAAGGTGGAAATATGACTTTTGATTTAGAAAACATGTTATTATTTAAAAATCTCCTCCTTTTTTAGGTTTGGGCATTGTATAAAATATAAATCAAATCAACTTTTTATTAAGAAATACACTTTACACACTTTATTTTAGTTTTACATTCAGTCACTGTATCACTTTGATTACTCACACTTCTTTGTTTGCTTTTATTCATTCGCTGCACTTCACTGCCAAGAATTTACGTTCGAACTCTTTTTTTGACTTTTGATTAATTTATTTACAGAGTTCCTAAACATGAGAGGGGGGGGGGAGGTGGAGGAGGCGGAGTGGGAACCCTCCTTACACCATGAAGCGAAGCCGCGGGAAAAAGCTAGTAATAAATATATTTGATAATAAAATTATAATAAAATAAGAAATATTAATATAATCATTCTGTTTAAATCGAGAAACGCCTGGAATATTCTCCGCGCGGAAAGAGGGTAGGTGATATGTTTTTGTACAGCGCCCTTGAAGTGATTTTACACGAAAATGGCAAATTTCATAAACAGCTATATATTGTTATTATTATATTTATGGCTTTTTGGTCTTGTCGGGACCGGTATATCTTTCACATCAGAACTCGGCGTTTTTTTGATGTCTACGTTATTATTTACACATTGGAAATCTATCTATCTATCTTCTATCTTTTGTCTATATATCTATATATCTATATCTATATATCTATATTTATTATATAAATAAAAATGAATCGCCGAAATGTATGTACGCGCATAACTTTCGAACGACTGCACCAAATTGGATAATTCTTTTTTTTGTGTGTTCGTTATTGTCAGGACAAGGTTTGTATAAAACTTTTGATGAGCTCTGGCATTATGAAATTTGTATAAAAAAATTGCTATAAGTGGCACGCGAGCTGTTTGAAAACTGAATGTATGGAATGCGGGAGGGGAGAAGGAGGAAGGGAACTCGGGTAGTGGGTTTGCGGGAGTGGGGAGGGGAACCAGGGAGGGGGAAAGGGAACTTGGGGTTTGGGAGGGGACCTGGGAGGGGGTGGGGAGGGGGGGTTCGCGGGACGGGTGAAGAGGGGGAGTGGAGTGGGGAGAGGGAAAGGTGGAGGAGACGGAGTGGGAACGCGGGAGGGGAAGGGGACGCAGGAGAAGAAGGGGAGGCAGAAGGGTAACGAGACGAATGGGAAAGGACACGCATGGAGAAACAATTTCTTTATTAAATGGCATAGCAACGCATGACGGGTACCAGCTAGTTTTTAAATAATTATAATTATAATAATTTGGTAACTTTAGGTCTTGTAATGATCGATATTAGTCGGAAATCTTTCCTGATAAATAAATCTCTATTAAAATATCTGTTTTTTCTCTCTGATGTAGCATCTCTTCTTCATCAGAATGCATTTTAACATGTATGTAAACGCCACGTCAAAACGTCAAGTGCATACGCGTGGACAGGTCCTTACCACTGACCGCGCGAACTTCACCCCAATCTTTCAACCGTATTTCAACAAACAGAGGAGACGGAAAACAAAAAATGTTCACAATAATATCAAAGCAATTGTTCAAGCATTAATTTGTTTAAGCAACAGACCTGTCTTAAGTCGGGTCCATTGCGCAGGCAAACGCCAGAATTTTACTTTGACAGTCAAGGTCAACAACATTCAAGGTCATAAATGTTTGCAAATTTTTGTAGTGTTTGAGCTTCCCGTGTTCGGCGGAAAATAAAACAAAAACAAAACTTAAACATCCCATTCCGGGTGAAGCGGGAAGGCAGGCGGGGGAAGAATTCATTTTTTGACAGAAGATGCGCGATGCCGCGCAATGCGGCCGTGTGTGAAGAATTAATGGAACGGCCTTTCGTGGTTAGGGAACGTACCCATACTACGTGACCAACTTTTTGCAATTTTTAACCCCCCCCCCCCCCGGTAACCAAAAACCTAAGCAACCCGCCGCTCATTTGAACCGAGCGTGACATTTTGAAGACCCCCCCCCCTAAACGTGTCACGTAGTATGGGTACGTTCCCTTATGTGCAATAAGCGAGCATAATCACGCGTTTAAAATATTATTATTAATTTTATTTTTATTTATTTATTAATTTTCAACGCCCTGAGGGGCTTTTACATATAAGTTCATAATACAGAGACTGTTTTTTTGAATAAAAAAGATAAACTATAAAAATATAACTAGTAAACATCATATGAAAGGTAGGTATACAGATACATTTAAGGAATGATAGTGCATTACAATAAAAGAGAAAGTTTCTAAGTTGTAAATAGCATAGAAATAAACTAGTAGGTATTTTAGTAATTACATAATTTACAGGTGACTGATTAAATGTCATGAATAATACATGACAAAATGCAAGATACATAAAAAGAAAACGTTAACAAGTTTTTACATTGTAGATTAATATAGAAATACACAAATATATGCAATAGACCCTACGTGATGCTCCTTAGATATCAAAATATTCTACATAAAAATATTCAGATATTTCTTGAATAACGGTAAACTTGTATTAAATACATCGAAATTTGTTCCCTAGTCTGTGTAGTCGAGAAATTGATGCATGTGTGTGGTAGTTGGTTAGAGAATTATTGTTGCAGAATAATATGTTTTGCCTTGTCGCTCGAGTTGGTACCTTAAAGTCAATGAGATGCAGAAGTTCGCAACAACCTAATTCGGAGTGAATAATTTTAAACAAAAAAGTTAGGTCGTTTATTTTTCTTCTGTTTTCTAAGGAATGCAATTTAAATGTATTTAGTAAAGATGTGTAGTTAATGTGTTGAATAGGTATGTGTAACTTGAAGTTAATAAATCTTAAAAATTTGTGCTGCACTCTTTCGATATTTCTTATATGAATTTGATAATATGGGGACCAAACTATGGAATTGTATTCTAGCAAGCTGCGTACGAGTGACAAATATTTTTATAACTTCCAACGAATCGAAGTCTTTGATTGTTCTGATTATAAATCCTAGTGTTTTCATACCTTGGTTAGTTATTTGTTGCATGTGATTTATAAAATTTAATCGCATATCAAACACAACTCCAAGATCCCTAATTTCTTTTACTTTTTCTAAGATTTTATTATCTATTGTGTATTTGAAAGATAGTGGGGTCTTTGTCCGACAAAATGTTAGTGTCTTACATTTATCGATATTGAGGAATAAGTTATTTGCGACACACCAATTTTGTAATTTGACGATGTTTGACTGTAAGATTAGGCAGTCACCTATATTGGCTATTTCTTTGTATAATTTGATGTCATCGGCAAAAAGCAGAACTTCTACATCGTCGAAACAACTTATGATGTTATTTATGAATATTAAGATAAGAATGGGGCCGAGATGACTCCCTTGCGGTAGACCACTAGTTGCATATAATAACTTAGATTTAAAATGTTTAATTTTAACAAATAAGATTCTGTTAGACAAATAACTTGAGAACCATTCCAACAACTTGCCTCTCAGTCCTAAGGCATACAGTTTACTAAGTAATAATTTATGTGATACTTTGTCGAAAGCTTTTGAAAAATCTGTGTAGATACTGACAACTTGTTTTTTTTTGTAAAAGATTCTGTAATATAGTTATGGTAAAGTAACAGGTTAGTAGCAGTTTATTTATTTTATTTATTTATTTCTATGCTTTTACATACAGTTAATAAATACAATGATATACAGTTAATAAGTGCAATGACAAGGACATTAGGTGGAAGTAAAACAAAAATATTCTTAATATGAAACATAGTAGGTAGTAGAGTGAAATGTGATCGGCAACTGTATGTAATTAGTTAAAACGAATGTGGTTATGGATTGTGAACACCTCACTGGGAGAACCCGTGCTGAGGTGTACGCATGTATTATCATGCCATCATAAGTGATAGCACAGTATCCCCCTTGAGACTCTCAAGGAGGACTCCGTGGTACCACCCATGGTGGCAGTATTGTACATATTTTAGGTGTAGGTAGCTGTGTTGAGATAGTCATCATAATATTATGCAGACACAATGTAGTAAGTTGAGGTAAGTTAAGCATCATAATATACTAAAGTCGCAATGGATAATACATTATAGTAAAAAGAAAAAAATAAAGAATATACAAGAAGAGTGAACTTGAGAGCAGTTGTGACGAAAAGAGAATAAAAGAAACAAACAAAAGTAGATGATATTAGTGCCAATATTTTAAAAATAGTTATGCAATATTAATCTATTTTGTAGATCTAGATCTAGTGGTATAATTTAAATACCAAGTTAATTTTTATGTTTGGTTTGGAGTAAATAGGTTTTGGAAAAATAGTGTTCCTTTAGTTTTTATCCAGTCTGTGATTTGTTTTTTTAGTTTATTTGTTGGTGAATAATCAGCAAGTTGTTTTAAAGAAGGTGGCATGCTGTTATATAGTTTGATGGAATAGTAGTTAAAGGATCTTTGTCCGTGTGTCGTGTGCTTTAGCGGGATGTTAAGTGTTAGATTTATTGAAGACCGGCTTGTTATTGAGGACTGTGAAAGTAAAGGGATATGCAGTTTGAATTTGAAGAGGTGAAGAATAGACGATTTAGCGTAGAGTTGTCTGATTGACAAAACGTCGAGCATCTTGTAAATTTTTTCAGAGTTTGTATCATACGCTACTTGAAGAATTAGTTTGATTGTTGCCTTTTGTGCTTTTTCTAGTGGATCTAGAGAAATATTACTTGCACTTCCCCAAGACAGAAGACCATACATGATTATAGATTGGGAAAGAGCAAAGTAAATAGATCTTAGTATAGTGCGTGGGAAGATGTTTTTTATATTATTTAAGAGATACATGATTTTTTTAAGCTTGGATGTAATTAAGTTGATGTGGTCATTCCAGCGTAGGTTTTCGTCAATTATGACGCCTAGATATTTTATTTGTTTGACATTTTCTATGATTTCGCATTTGCATATTGAGGAGGGTTGGGAGCAGTCGTGTATTTTCAGAGCGAAGGTTGGAGGAGGTTGACCTCTTTGAGTTATACTGTGTGTTATGAATTTAGTTTTTTTTGTATTTAGAGTAAGTTTGTTTTCATTGAGCCATTGTTTGATGACAGCAAGACTTTTCTCAGCTTTAAGGAATGCCTTGATCCATGAGTCAGCTTGACAAAGTATTACGGTGTCATCAGCGAATGTCACAATGTTGCCTTCTGTAATTAGTTCACAGATATCATTGATGTAGATAAGAAACATTAAGGGACCTAGAACACTACCCTGGGGCACTCCGTAACTGATCGGAAGGGGTTCACTTTTCACTTTGTTAATAATGACTTGTTGAGTTCTCTCTGACATAAAACTTTTCAGTAAGTTAAGTTCATTTCCAGTTATGCCAAGTTTAATAAGTTTCTTAAAAAGTATATTGTGAGATATTGTATCGAAGGCTTTACATAAGTCTAGGTATATTGAGATTACTTTTTTCTTTGAGTCAAGGTTAGAGTTAATAAAGTCTGTTACTGAGGTTAAAGCGTGTTGTGTATTACTGTTCTTTCTAAAGCCATGCTGGTTCTTCGAGAGTAGATGGTTTGTTTCTAGGTAGTGGTAGAGCTGTTCTTTGATGGCTTTTTCCAGAATTTTGGACATAGTATTTAGAAGAGTGATGGGTCTGTAGTTGTTGATGTCATTTTTAGGTCCTGACTTATAGATAGGAATTACCAGTCCATTTTTTAAGCAGCTAGGGAAAATACCTTCTTTTAGGCTACGATTTATCAGGTATGTAAGTGGATTGAGGAGTTGGTCACTTAGAGTTTTAATGGTTTTAGCGTCTATGTAGTCAGTACCTACAGCTGAGCTATTCTTTAAGGATTTTATTATTTTAGATGTATTTTCACATGAGATGGTTTGGAGTTTAAATTGTATATCATTATTGGAGTTAGGAGTATCTTGTTGGATAGATGAATGTAGATTCTCTGCCACAGTACTTGTAATGTTTTCTGCCAGAATGCCTCCAATATTTGTGTAATGATTGTTAATGTAATTTAAAACTAATGTGGGATTGTCGTGGAAGAGGATTTCTTCATTGTTAATGACAATATTTTTGATATTATCATCATCGAATTTATGAGTGCAAGTACTTTCCTTTAGTATTGACCATACACTTTTGGGATCGTAATTGGATTCTATCAGTTTATTTTTGAAGTGTAGCTCTTTAGCTTTTCGTATAATTAGGGTGCATAGATTTCTATATCTTTTGTAGAATGAGTAGAGAGTAGTATCAGAAGGGTTGAGTTTGACTTGTTTGTGTAACTTATCTCTTTTTTTAATACAGTTTAAGATGCTTTGAGTTATCCAAGTTTTTAGTTTTTTTTGGCGGTGGGGAATAATTTTTGTTGATGTTTTAGTATTTTGCGTGATGATGGTTTGTAGGTATGTAATAAAGTAGTGCCAAGCCTTATCTGTTGACGTTATACTCCTTAAATGCTCCCATGATTGTTCATCTAAACATGATTTTATGTTGTCATAGGCAATATTCTTAATTGTGAAATGGCGTTGAGTAAGCAAATTTGGAGTTGGTGTAGTCAGGCCTAGTAAAGTTGTGTAGTGGTCCGTAATGGAGGATTCGTAGACTATGCTTTTGATATAATGTTTTGATTTTACCATAATGTGGTCTATACAAGACTCAGTGTTATTGGTTACTCTAGTGGGGGTATTAATAGTACTGAAGATACCATGTTGCATCAGCATCAAAAGGTAATCGTGGTTTTGTGGGTGACCATTAGGCAGTAGATTAATATTAAGGTCACCGGCTATTATGATATTTTTAAAGGAATTTAATTTATTAAGATGACTATTAAGGGAAGATATGAATGGTGCGATATCATAGGTGGATGGTGATCTGTATAGTGCAAGTATACAAGTTTCTTGGTTGACGATTATTTGTAAACAGTTTGAGTTATCAATGAAAATTTCAGAAACTAAACTACTAAGGTTGTTATGAAGATAGACCACAACACCGTCGTTTTGTTTTTTATTATTTAATGTGTGGTACTGGGTGTAATTTTGTTTGTGTTTCTGGGTGAAGGCGTTTGTAATCCAACATTCTGTAAGAATAATGATATTAAAATCTGTAGTAAAGGTGTTGGTTAGGATGTCGAGTTCATCGTAATTTTTGTTGAGAGAACGTATGTTTTGATTTAGTATAGTTAGTGAAGGTGGGCTAGTGAGGATTGTATCACATAATTTCTGATCCGCAGTAGTGTAATGGTGGTGCAAGTTATTAAGATTCATTTTCAGTAGGTCAACCATGTTAATATTCAGTAAATTAGAAAATGTAAATTTGATGGGTTAGTGATTTATGGATGAGTCCCCATTTTTTTAAGATCATTTTCGTGTCTAATCTGGATGGTTTTTTCCCCGGGTCCTTTACGTACAAGCAGTCTACTCGCTTTGAACCACACGAATTGGAAAAGAGTTTCTTTGGCAGTTTGTTTGGTTTTCCACAATAGTTCCTTAAAGTAAGGTGAAAGCACTTCACTGATGTAAATCGGCGAACTCAAGTTAAGTGTTTTGGCCGCACTTTTTACTGAGAGAATCGAATCCCTAGTTTTAGGGTTGCGAAAAGCGATATGCAGTTTGTCCGGGGTGTTACGTCTGCGGTCTTGGGTCCTGGTCACCATACGAATGTCCTGTTGTAGCAGGGGCAAGCCCAGCAAGCTGGCTACCCGTAGTACAGCTTCCGTAGGTTGTTCGCCCGGCTGCAGCTCCACTCCCGCCATCTCCACACTGTCAGATAACTTCTCTTGCTCGAGTTCTGCAAGTCTACACTCAAGGCTAGAAATTCTAATGTTATTCTTATCGTTCACCTCTCGTAAAAACTTGGTTTCTTTATGCAGATCCTGCATTTGTTTGAAGCTCGACACAAGGTCTTCATACTGGTTACAGATGAATTCGCTGCTTTTCTTTAAGTCTCTTATTTCTTCTTCAAACATTTTTTTCATTTCAGTAATTTTGTTGTCAAAATGTTTGGTGATTCGTTCGAATAAGACATCAGTTTCTGAACCGGACTTCGAGGATGGTGAGCTCGATCGGCTTTTGCATTTCGGACAGTTCCAAGTTAATTTATTTTTAACCGCCATTCTTTTGAAATTTGTATCGGTGATGTTGACACAGGTATTATGAAACGCGGTATTGCAGATGGCACAGGTGAGTGCAAAGTCATTATTCGAGATCAAGTTGAGGCAACCTTCGCAGTTCATTTTTAGAGTATAATTTAGAAAGTTTATATGTGAAGTCACAACACTGTTTCAGGTATTTAAACTTTTGATGTGTTAAATCACTGGTATAAAGTAGAACACAATGTTCAGTGTTAGTTTGCGCACTTTTCTAATGTTTTCAGTAACTTTTAATACTTAGAATTCATTAGTTTAGTCAGAGCACTGATTTTTTTGTTTCAGGTATTAAAACTTTAGATGTGTTAGATCACTGGTATAAATTAGAGTACTATGTAGAAGCACAATAATCTGTGTTAGTTTGTGCACTTTTTTAATGTTTTCCGTTACTTTTAATACTTAAAATTCAAAAATTTTGTCAGAGCAATTATTTGAGGTTGTTTACAAGATGACGTATTATTGTTGTATGTGACCTACCAGAAACGAATCCGTGTTGGTTTTTATCAATTACTTTTAATATTGATGGATAAATTAAATCGAGAACAAGGGATTCAAAGATTTTCGGGAATACTGATTGTATGCATATAGGACGGTAGTTTTTAATGTCTGTGTCAGTAGCGTAGCTACCGCCGTATCAGCCATATCAATGATACGGGGCCCCCGGGCTACAGAGGCCTTTTGTTTCTTTTGTGAGAAAGCTTTATCCTTCATTAGGGCCCCCCAACTAATTTTGATACAGGGCCCCTCCAAGGCACGCTACTCTACTGGTCTGTGTCGTCACCTTTTTTGAGAATCAGGGTATAACTAGATTTCCAACGGGTTGGAAAATGTCCAGAAGAAAGTAGGCGGTTAAATAGTGCGGTGAGTGGACCTGATATTGCAGATGTGCATTGTTTGAAAAATATTGGTGGAATGTTATCTGGGCCTGCAAATTTGTTAGGGTCAAGTGAAATTATTTTATTAAAGCATGATTCCTGTGTTATGAGGCAATTATGTAGATGTATTGTGTTTTGATATGTGTATGATGGTATTATACCTAAATATAATATAATTATCAAAATATTTGATAATAAAATTGTAATATAATAATCAAATATTTATAATTATTCTGTTTTTGATGTAAATGTTTACGCACTCTAAATTCTAGTAACTTTAGGTCGTGCAATACACTGACGTTATCATACAATGTTATTGGTGCAATAATCGATATTGGTCGGAAATCTTTCCTGATAAAAAATAAATATTTGTGTTTTCTTCCTGGTGTAGCATCTTTTCCAGATCGAACGCATTTTAACATTTACATAAACGATAAACGTCAAACGTCAAAGTTTTTTGGTTATCAACTGCGCGGATCTAATAATTATTAAGGATTTTAAATAAAAACACTGTCGTAATGGATGATTATTTCTTTCGTGAACTCACTTGTAAATTAAGGTCTATTAAGGAAGCGAAAATGAGCAGGATCTCTTTTTTATAAAAAAAGTTTACGAGAAAAATGAAATAATATACCTAAATGTACAAAGCATCATTGCACATTACGAAGAGGTCCAAATACTTTTAGAAGAGAAGAAACCATTTATGCTAATGATGAGCGAAACACATGTGACAGAAGATATTCAAGATAATGAAATAAAATTTGAAAATTATAATACCATCCGTTGTAACTCACATAGTCGACACACAGGAGGAGTGATGATTCTCTTAAGTAAGAAATACCCGTATGAAGTAATATCAAATCAGCAAATTGAAAAACTTTGTTGGATCTTAACCATCACCATTAAAACAGTAAACAAGAAAGGTACATATACTGTTATTTATAGATCGCCAAATACAAGTAAGTGCGACTTTTTAACATATTTTCAAAAATGGTGTATGGAAAATTTACAAGACGAAAATGTAAACATTATAGCTGGAGATTTTAATACAAATGTAATTTAATACAAAAGCAAAGGCAGACATATACACAAAAAAATTGAAATATATTATTCAAGCTGCAGGGATGAAACAACTGGTTAAAGATTTTACACGAATTACCAAAACCTCGAAAACAGTGATTGATCTTGTAATCTCAAATAAATTCAACTTAAATATTAATATACTAGATAATCCTAAAATTACCGACCATAACATCATTCAGATTCTATTAAATGACAGAGAAAAATACAACTCCAGCAAAGAAACAAAAGTAATAACTTTTAAAAATTACAAAAAATATGATAAAGAAATTTTCATTCAGACCTTGGAGGCTATTAATTGGAATGAAATAAATCAAATGGAATATAACAAAAAAGCGGACCAGATGATATTAAACTTAAAAAAATCTATTGATGAAGTAGTCCCAGAACAGAAGATACATAAAATAAATAATAATAAGTGGTACACAAAAGAACTACGCAAAATGCAGCACGATAGAGATACATTTTACAAAAGAGCACGCCTTACTAATAATACTATGGATTGGGATAACTACAAAAAAGCGAGAAACGATTACTCCAAAGACATAAAAAGAACGCATAATGAGTACATAAAAAATAAAATTAACTCAGAAGAAGGGGATCCCAAAAAAATTTGGAAAAGCATAAAAGAATTAGTACATGGCGAAAACAAAGACGACATAAAAATTGTAAACTTCCCAAAAGAGATAAACGAAGAAAACATGGCTAATAGCTTTAATAAATATTTTATTGAAAGCATCACTCAAATCAACAAATTAATACCCAACATTGTTGCTAACCCCATAAATGAAAATAACGACTCAAACAAAGAATTATTGGTCTTCAGAAGAATAAATGCAGAATATTTATTTAAAGTCTTAAGTAAATGAAATTAAATCAAAGAATAGTTCAGATGGATTAACTATTAGTATAATAAGGGATGCTTTTCCAGTAATTGGATCTACACTATAAAATATTATTAATGAGACGATTGAAGAAGGAAAATTTCCACAGTCATGGAAACAATCTACCATTATACCGGTTCCGAAGGTTAAAAATACCAGAAAATGTGAAGAATTTCGACCAATCAACACCTTACCAAAATATGAGCAGATTCTTGAAGTGATAATAAAAGAGCAAATTTTACAATACCTAGATAAACACAATATTCTATGCCAAGAGCAATCAGGATTCAGATCTAATAACTCGTGTGAAACAGCATTAAACGTAATTGTCGAAGAATGGAAGGAAGGAATGAATAGTAATAAATTTATCTTAGCAATATTTTTAGACTTTCAAAGGGCATTCGAAACTATAGATCGAGAAATCTTAATAAGAAAACTTAAAGAAATTGGTTTCTCATCTATAGCCATTAAATTAATAGAAGAGTATTTGAAAGACAGAAAACAGATAACAAAAATAAATAATCAATTCTCAAAACCAATGGAAAATAAATTAGGAGTACCGCAGGGATCGGTCCTTGGACCCCTATTGTTCATAATCTATATTAATGACATGGTGAAAATATTTTCAAAATGCAAAGTACGACTTTTTGCCGATGATACACTTATATACTTAATTGGAGATAACTATGAAGAACTAATAAATATTTTAAATAATGAACTAGATGATGTATCAAGATGGCTAAAAATAAATAAGCTTAAATTAAATACAAAAAAAAACAAAATGTATGGTGATTGGATATAAGAAGACATCCAGTGAAAGCAAAATTAAAATTGATGGTGAAATTATTGAAAATGTTTCTGAAATGAAATACTTAGGAGTCATATTAGATTCCAAACTAAACTTCAATAGACATGCCGAATATACCCACAAGAAAATTGGCAAAAAGATATCTTTTTTGGGAAGAATTCGGCCTAAAATTTCCAGAAAAACCGCCATCACCATTTACAATTCAATTATTGCTCCACACTTCAACTACTGTTCAAGTATCCTTTTCCTTTGTAATGAAAGAGAACAGAATAAATTTCAAATTCTCCAAAACAGAGCAATGCGAATAATACTCCGAAGAAATAGATTTTCAAAAATAATTAAAATGTTAAAGGAACTTAATTGGTTAACAGTGAAACAAATACTGACCTTGAACACGTTGATATTTATTCACAAAATATTAAACAACATGTTACCAAAATACTTCACAAATAAAATCGTATACAATAAGGACATTCACAGACATTACACAAGGACTTGCAAGGAAATAAGATTAAACAAAAAGGACAAAACGAATACGCAAAACAGTCTGCTGTACAAAGGAATTAAGTTATATAACACACTACCAGAAACTCTTAAGTCCTCACCAATTGAAAAGTTCAAGATGGATTGTAGGAGCTACATAAAACAAAAACAAAAAATTTTGTGATTTCAAAAAATTTTGTAAATTTAAAATATTATAATTAAAAAAAAAAACTGCAATATGAAATATTATAATCAATTAGAAATTTGTAAACTTAAATGTACAAATTACTAAAATAAAATTCAAATAAAAAAAAAAATAAAATAAATAAATTTATAAATCGGTTTCAGAGACACGGCAGAAATTGAACAATTTAAATTTATTCTATTTTTGATGCTACGTAATTATTCACGCACTCTACATTCAATAGTAATCGATATTAGTTGGAAATCTTTCCTGACAAATAAATATCTGTCTTTTCTTCCTTATGCATCTCAAATTCAATAGTAACTTAGGACATGCAATAAACGCCAAACGCCAAGTATTGCGTACGCGTGGACTGCGCGAACTTCACCCTAATCTTATAAAAAAAGTTGGTGTAAAATGTTTGAAGGCCATTGAATGCCCTTCAAACAATTAATGTTTGAAGGTCATTGAAGGACTTCAAACAATTTACACCAACATTTGGTCGAGGCTTAATGTTAGCCTTAGGCGTCATTTTCAATCGTTTGTTCCCGCTCGGTGCGGCCACACATACATTTTTAAATTTTTTTTTTACATGAGCTCCACACAGGAAGCCCTGAGGAAAATAATTTCCCTCAGGGCCTATATCATCTTTAGGGATGCTGTGTGGAGGGTTTTTTAAGGAAAGGAAGGAGAGGAGAGTTCTGGGAAGGAAAAGGGTTTAAGGGGTGGGTAGGAATCTGGGGTTCAGTGTGTCCTGGTCATCTGCCTCCAAGACCTAGACAAACCTCACCCCGTGAACCCGGGCACCCCTGTTAAATCACCAAACGTAGCGAACCACTTGTATGGTACATCGTGTCCATCGTTGGCCAAGCTAAAGCTACAGACCTAGTTAGCGCGCGACAAACTCGCTACTAGCGGGGAATCAATCTACTTTGTTCTTGTCGTTCGGCGTTTGCGCTACAAGAACTCTCGACTCACTATGGCCAGTTACAAGCTCCGGCCACCGCGCAAACAAAGCACCCGCCTGTTCGCTGTAGACAGACTAGAAGAATAGGCCACTTGCATGGATTTCATAACGACTTGGAAAAAATCATGTGGAGAGATCTTTTTACTAAGATTAAGAAAAAGTTAGTAAAATTGTTTAGAAATGTACAGTTTTTGTTATTTTTAAATAAATAAATCCATTATTTAGGCTCGTGACGTCACTACATGAAAATGTCCCGTCTCCGAAAATGTTCCTATTATTTTTTTAAAATTCCACACTGATTTATTTTTTTATATGGCATCACTTTGATTTCAGGCGAATTTTTGAATTTGTTCACTAGATTTATTGTTTGTTCTCTGCGAACTTATCATTTGGTTTCACTTTTTGATAGATGCTCTGAAGAGAACCCCGTATTTTTAATGATCTACGGGGTTCTCTTCAGAACGTGCAGATGATGTCGGTACGTGTTTTAGAGGTATAATGATTATGGTGCTGATTTTAACAAAATTAAATTTTATAATATTCTTATTATTATTATAATTTACAAGTGCAAGTATATTACATTGAATTTAGTAATATAAACGCTGTTCATTATAATGATTTATGGTCAATAAGATGGATCAAGGAAAAAAAATATTTATGAGATGTAATATTTTTGGTATGCCTCGTTATTCTCCTGTACCATTCGTGTGGAAAACGTTATTTTTTTTTAAATGATTTTCGGCTATGTAATTATCGTTTTTTCACACCTATAAAATTATGTCCCGTCTTTCCGGTTTATAAAAAATGGTCTGATTTATCGGATTGAAATTTTCAAAAAATCCCCAGGGTTTCAAAAATTTGATAAAAAAAAAAAAAAAATGCAGAATGTCTTAGAATATTTGCCTAAACCGGAAAAAATTTTAAAAAAATGTGATGCAAGTGGCCTATTATAACGGACTTAATATTTTTGTTCGAAATTGTAAATGGTAGAATAGACAGTCTTGATTTAATTAACCTCTTTGAATTTCACATATTAACCCACAATCTGTTACAAAATCCTGTTTAAATGCAACAATACCAGCACTGAGTATTCGAAACACTCGCTTGTAACTAAGTTATGTGAAGTTACTAAAAGATACGCAGATGTGGCGGATATATTTAACTGCACAGTGGGTAGGTACAAGAGGGCTTGCTGTGAAATCTTTTCAATCAATTTCAAGCAATGAACCTTATGCAGTATGATTTTATTGCCCTCTTGAAATAGTTTCATGACGAGGTCTCATAATAAATACAAAAAAAAAACTAAAATTATGCACATAAGATTTCCATATGACGTAAAGTAAGTCTTACATAATATACACACACATTTGACTCTAACACAAAAATGATGCACAGCCCTGTTCATGTGAAACCATTGACTTTGTCAAAAATTATGTATATTTGGGTGTAACTATTGACAGCTACGTGAAATGGGATGTACACATTACCAATGTTTGTAAACGTCTACGGACTATTGTGGGTAGGATTTATAAAATAAAATATTTCGTGCCTATAAGTACTTTAAAATAAATCTACAGATTTCTGGCTGAATCCGCTATCCACTATCCGGTCGAAAATGAGGCAAACGGTGAATGTATGTCTGCACCCCTACAAAGGAAAAATACTGTAATTATAATAAATCTCCCCAGCACGTATAAAGAAAATAAAACGCAATTCCCGTAAATAGGTGGAAAAGTAAGATAATCACAAAAAAATATAAATCCACGTACACAACGCCATCTCTGATACTGACAAAAACAATACACGGACAGTTGGGCATCGATAATTGCTTCGTAGTGTAATTTTAACTTAATAAAAAAATTGAATTTAATTCAGATAATACGTTAACACAGCAGTTATTGATTCTGACGAATCAACAGTTATTGACGAAGTTCCTCGGGTCATAAAATATTGTTTTATCTACCACAATATAATCATAATTGTGTGTGTGACTAAAAAATCTAGAAATGAAAATAACATAAAAAAAGGCCGCTTTATGCAGAGAAGTGTACTTACAAGGTGAGTGTCTTCTTTATGTGCATGCGGATTTTTGATAAATGTCCGCGTAGATTAGATTCAATAATTAATATAATTTTTTTCAAGGGTAATTGATAACCCCTCAGAGTTTTGGGGTTATTCACCCACCTCAAACTCATATTATGATGTACTA
Organism: Limnephilus marmoratus; assembly: GCA_917880885.1. NCBI lineage: Eukaryota > Metazoa > Arthropoda > Insecta > Trichoptera > Limnephilidae > Limnephilus > Limnephilus marmoratus. The sequence continues at coordinate 15,361,597 of OU862921.1, read as the reverse complement.
AAGGCCTCGTCAAACAGACGGCGTAATTTACGCGGCGTAAATTACGCCTTAACGCCGCGTACTTTCTATTTGAACGGCTTCGGCACACAGCAGAGCGTACAGCAGAGCGTTCGGCGCCAGTCAGTCTCCGTCACAATGTCCAGCCGCTCAGATGAAGATGAGTTGTTACTACTGTGTGCATTATCACGTTCACATAATAATAGAATATGGGTGCACGATATTAATAAGAAGAGGAAAGAATTTGGAGATTATCATCGTTTATGCCGGGAGTTTTCATCACACGAAGATCGCTTCTTTCAATACTTTCGTATGTCACAAGTGTGCTTCGAAGAATTGCATTCCCTTCTGCAAAACCAAATAAGCAAATGCACCAAAAACTGGAGGGAGCCTATTTCGACAAGAGAAAGACTAGTTACTTGTTAAACTTAAATAAAATCTTAAATATAAACTTAAATTATTAATTGACTTACTCATTTCATACAAACAAGGATGTTTTCGGACACATTCAATTAATTTTTCAATAATCATTTTTATCACAGTCAAGCAAGAACGCCCGGCGTAAAATAAAATCTTGTAAAAAAATATAACGCGACGTCCTAACGCCGCGCTAGAGCATAGCATACTGGTACGCGCTCGCTCTGTTTGACCGGTTCAGACAAGTTCAGTACAACACAACGCGGCGTTAGTACGCGGCGTCAGTCCGGGCGTATTTTACGCCGTACGCCGCGTAAGTTACGCGTTCTGTTTGACGAGACCTTAACTGAGACATGTAATAATTGTTTGAAGTGTATTTATACCGTTTATATTAAATAAATAAATAATATATGACTATTATGTATCTAGTAAACTAATAGCTAAGCTCACGTACATCTTTATGACAATCAGAAATATCTTACGTAAAAAAGAATTGAAACTCATCTATGTGCGGGTCACTTCTAGACTATGCATCCTTAGGTTGGGGTGGATGTGTAAAAACTGTTTTGGACAAACTAGCGAAAGCTCAAAAATCACTACTAAGGGTAATCCTCAAGAAACCATTTAGATATCACAGTGATGCATTATTTGAAGACTTAGAAGTTCTGGATGTTAGACAACTGTACATGAGAAAATTAATTTTAAACACACGTAAACAACGCCACCTCTACCCATCTATTAATCACTCTCACAACACCCGACACTCACGGAGAAATCCAATTGTAACACTCACAACCAAAACATCTCTCGCTCAAAGACACTTCACTTTCTTAGGTTGCTAGCATTGGCGCTACTTGCGGCCAACGCCAAACCCAAAACCTGGAAAGGACATGCAATAAACAGGCCAGCGGCTAGCTCACACAGCCGGCGCGAGCAAGGTTCCTCTTAAATCCAGGGCGAGTGTTTGTGGTTCGCTTGTAAATTCCTACTCCCTTCCTTTCCTCACAATCTCCAGGTCTCCTTCCTCAATCAGAACACAGTTGTTATGCACCAAAAAGGGTTTATTCATTTAAAGGTGAACAGGATTATACACAAGCCAGCCTCGGCACTAAACACATGGTTATTTGGCTAACTAAAATGCTATTGTTCTATCAACTCTCTCTCTACGCGTATATAGTGAAGTTAAATGTCAGTTCTTAGCACACAGAGGGGAAGGAAGGTTCATTTGTACTCACAGGCAGGATATAGGTAGTCGTCAGAAGGTACTGGTGTTATATACTTCACACAATTAAAATAAAACATCGCGAAGTCAGTTTACGGCGGGCGCCCTAGCGCACCCGCTAGGACGCACTTGTTGTTCGCCCGAGGCCCGGTTGGGGAATGAATGCGGGGAGCCGCTCGGCGCTTGGCTACTTGTGTCGAGCGGTGCGGGGAAAGGGGGGCGGAGGGCCTGTGCAAGGGGTCAATTCGCTATTAGCTCGCACGGGAATCAATTCCGTAACGTAACACTTCCCCCCTCGCCGCAAAAAAAGCGACGTGGTAATGGAGCAGTAGGGCTAAGAAATCCTCTCACCCTTCTAGCACTTGTGCCAAAACAAAAAAAAAATCCAAGAGAAAGGGGAGAGAGAGAGAGAAAAAGAAAGAGAAAAAGTTGCTAGCTATAAAATAGTAGAAACAAAAATAAAAGAGAAAAAAAAGCATGGTGAACAAAGAATTATACATGAATGTACATGAAAGAGCAGTGGCATACATAAATATAAACAAGGACCTGCTGGAGTAAGGTACAAGGGTTATGCAGTGATAGAAAAAAAATGACTCTAAATTGTATCATTGGTCTGTGAGCTAAGTTTGCGTAGCGTGGTTTGCGTAGGATGTTTGGGGTGTTTGAACGTTGCACTGAAGTTACAAGGTTACTTTGTCACAGTAACCTGGCCCGTTTGAGATTACACTCAAGGAACACTAGGGCCTTAAAGAAAACACGAAGACGAGAACGCAGGATGAGGCTTCTTGGTGGTGGAGAGGGTTCTACCTGTCACAGAGGTCAAAAAGGTAGCTGCTTCCGGATCCTGTGGGTGGGCCAGTATGACATCATTGAGGTACTGGAGAGTGGAATTGTAATTGGTGGTTGGTCCTTTATAGAGGAGGTGGTTTGTGTGCATGACAGCCGTTGTTGTGATGGTGGTTGGTACACTGGTTTGTATACAGTGGGATTGTTGTATGAACAATTGTTGGTATTGTTATTTGCGCAAGGGCACAGGAGCATTGGCATGATGGCAACAGAGCAATTTGCAAGGTGCAGCTGGAACATTTGCAAGATGCAGCAGGAACATTTGTACAATGGCAACAGGAACATTTGCGAGATGCCGCAGGAACATTTGTACAATGGCAACAGGAACATTTGCGCGATGCCGCAGGAACATTTGCACGATGGCAACAGGAACATGAACCAACTTAGAGCTGACGTGCTCGGGTTTGTTTGAGTGATGGTTTTGTGATGATACAATTCGCAACTACACGCACGACTCACACTAGGTTATGTTAGGTGTGGTCGGGTGCTTTTGGTACGTAGGGTTTGAAGGCATGGGACCTCCGTGACGGTAGTGAAGGCAGCATGAAGAGAGGCGCAGGTGTAGATGGGGTGAAGAGCTGCTGGTCTTCTTATTAATCCGGCGAAAAAATTATTATTAGAACAAAATTCTTGAAGTTTACCTGCCTGGTAGACCAATGATGAAAAGGTTTGGAGAGAAACAAGGTGTGCATGTTGAGAAAGATTGGATTTGTTTGACGTGTAGAGAGAGAGAGAGAGACGGAGAGAGAGTTAACTAAATGCAACTACAGACTTATACATATTACAAAGGTACGTATTCAAGGAAGGTTCTGTTTAACCCATTTAGTTTTTTTTTAAACTAAATACATTTCCAAGAACACGTAGGTAAGGGTTTGTACGTATGACAAAATGCCACGTTCGAAAGAAGTTGGTCTTCCATGACCTATGCTCACGTCTATACGGTAGCATTTTTTCTACTTTCGAAGAACAAAAACATTGAGTACAAATAAGTTATGAAAAGTGGGAAAGGAGTAGGAAGTTGAAAGGATCCGTGTATGAAGGTTGTCCCATTTGACAAACGAAACGCCAAGTGCGTAACGCATATATCCCCATTCACGGATAATTTCGAGGAAGGGAAAGGGTGACAATTGGGAACATTTGAACGAAGAAAACTGCTGAGGACTCGGCTATTTCCGAAATTCGACCTCTGAGTGGAAGGTGAAACAAGGTCTACAGCAGTTATCCTGGCACATTAAAATACCATTTGGTAGTGTGGGACAAAAGGAATACACTGACATAAAAATTTTCTGATAACAGAAAATAAAAGGCGTGTGATCTACACTTGGTAGGTCACACAAACATGGGGGTAGATATTATTTCGTTCTCACGACTCATGGTGAGTATTGTAACGTCTTCACGTTTGGTGCACAGATTATATAAGTACACAGTTATAACAAAGTGATTCTCATGCCAAAAGACACACGACCAAAAAGGGGCGGTTCTCATGCCAAAAGACACACGACCAACTCAATAACATTTAGTTAAGAGTATAAAGTAATTATAACGAACTTCTCGTATCATGGCGGATGTTTTGAGGATCTCTCCTATGATGGTAGATATTGTCACGTTTTCACGTCTCACGTGACAGGAATGAACGATTTACAACAAATTTTGCCCAGTATTGAAAGACAGTAACCCAATAGGTATTTAAAACAATTTAATGAGATAAATCACCCTCTCGATCAATAACCCTGTGTTGACGAGCAAACAATGAGTAGTTATGACGGACTCCCCGTGACGTGTAAAAACACAAAGATATTATGAGATTCGCATCTATAGCAGTGGATATTGTAAGGTTCACACCTATAATAGTAGATATTGTAAGGCTCGCGCCTATAATGTTACAAAAGTTTACGTTCGAAAATGTGGGTCCCCATTCAATACAGACGGCGGTTTGCAATGATGTAATTAATACGGCACTGCTGTAGCTTAATAATTTCATATTAGCATACGTTACAAGACTTGCCGAAAGGCAATAAACACAAATTTTATTGAAGATCTGGCCAAGATTTTAAACTTCAAACAAAAATAATGGTACAATAAAGGACAAAAGAAACTGATGTCATGATAAAATATTGTACCTCATAATGAAGTTGTATATGTACAAAGAACAATGTTAATGAAGGGACGAAACGTATTGTCACTTTTATAACAAATATTTTTCTCAGAATCCGACAAAATAAGATTCTGGAAAAAAAATAGAGCAATTGGGTTGAGCGCCATTCTAATTTTTGGAAAAAGAAGAAAAACCACAAGTAGCAACAAGGTTGCCCTTGAATTGTTTCGAATCCAGCGAATGTGACCTGATAGGTGTGTACATTTGGTGTATTCGAAACGATCCCCAATATACAACATTACTATGAATGTGTTAGGATGGGGTGAAGAGGAAAAAGAAAAAAGAAAAAACGGGAGGATTTCCTATTATAACAGAAATCGTCGCGACATTCTACAATATGGTGCTGTGACCATAGTAGCGAGCTGCGGCAATGGTCTGAAACCAATGGTTATTATACAGACTTGCACTTATGATTTTATATTTACAACATTAGGGTAGGGACGTACTGGTACGACAAAAACCCGACACCAAACAAAAAGTAGAAAGGGTGATATGACAAGATGAGGCGATGAGGTGAGAAAAAAAACGCGCGGATGCTGCAAGAATTGTGAAAAGGAAAGCGACGTCTTGGAGCAAGAGTTTTCCGGAACCGTTGATGGTAGGAGGAAAGGAGGCCCTTTCCCGAAGTGATCAATTTCAGGAAGAGGATGCATACAAGTATGAAAACGGTGCCCCAAGAGGTGCTCTTGTGGTACAGCAGGCAAGGCACGCAGGATGTACAAGAACATATAAAATTATGCAAAAAGAAAAAGGAATGTACAGGAGTTGGGCTACCGTTGACATTAATGTGCCTTCGGGTGTAAGGATTTCCTTACGAATGCCCATATGGGTGATTATTTACATTTAATATTTACAAGTAACTCACGTCATTTATGACAAGAATTATAAGACTTTTAAAGAGACCGCATCGCACTGATTGACGACTGGCCAAGAGAGGTCAGGGGCGTAATGATGATCAGGGTTAACAAGATGCATGTTTTGCCAATTTGATAACGCCTGAGAACTTGATGTGATGGATTTTACTGATTCCGTCAGAGGTGACTTCCGGTTGAAATTGCAACCTCCTGATGTATTTTTGTTGTAGAAAGAAGCATATAGAGTAAGGCATTTTTTGGATTTATTCCGAGGAGAAATCTTTCTATTTCTCAGGGCCTGTAGTAATTCTTCCTTTCTTGAAGTAAAGACGTGCGGGATTATACCCAGCGTAACTTGAGGAACTTCCATGGTGTATAAGATCGTATCAGAGTGACCTTATGTTGGAAAAAGTGAGAACTAGACTCGCAATTTGAAAGAAATTGGGCAGAGATTGACCACTGGGGACGTATTTTTTTACAAAAAGTTTTTTGAAAGAAAAAAAAAAACGTTTTTTTTTTTTTTTATAAGTGTTTGGTTTATTTGAAAATTTGGGCAGGGGTTTGCCTCAAAAAACGTGATTTTGTGAAAAAATCCAGATGTTTTGGAAATTTGTTGAAAATTTTCCAAAGTCCATAAAATGAAAAAAAATTGCGCAGCGGTTTGCCTCAAAAAACGTGATTTTGTGAAAAAATCCAGATGTTTTGGAAATTTGTTGAAAATTTTCCAAGTCCAAAAACGAGAGAAATTTGGGCAGCGGTTTCCCTTAAAAAACGTGATTTTGTGAAAAAATCCAGATGTTTTGGAAATTTGTTGAAAATTTTTCAAAGTCCAAAAACGAGAAAAATTTGGGCAGCGGTTTCCCTTAAAAAACGTGATTTTGTGAAAAAATCCAGATGTTTTGGAAATTTGTTGAAAATTTTCAAAGTCCATAAAATGAAAAAAAATTGCGCAGCGGTTTCCCTTAAAAAACGTGATTTTGTAAAAAAAATCCAGATGTTTTGAAAATTTGTTGAAATTTTTCAAAGTCCATAAAATGAAAAAAAATTGGGCAGCGGTTTCCCTTAAAAAAACGTGATTTTGTGAAAAAATCCAGCTGTTTTGGAAATTTGTTGAAAATTTTCAAAGTCCGGATATGAAAATTTCACGGGCCAGGATTCACCTTAATGGAACACGTTTTTAGAATTTATTCCGATGTTTTCTGAAAAAGGTTTGCAAATTTGCAAAAGTCCGGAAAAGAAAGAAAAAAAAATAAAAAAAAACGGAAACGAGGCTCGCCTTAAACGAACATGTTTTTAAAATATTTCCATTAACTTTCCAAAGGGGGGTTCTTCAGAAAAAGAAGGAAATATTTTTCTTTTATACGAGTTTTCGTGGAAGTATTTGTTTGAAAATTCAACAATGTCTTGGGGAATAGTTTTTTTTATTTACGTGGCTAGACAAGCCTGATTTGAGCATCACCAATTATTGGTATTTACACGCCAACTTCCTTTCGTCATAACAAGTTATATGCAGAATGTGCATACGGATATAATGTTAGCTTTCGAGGAATCGACGTCAACACGAACTAGGCATTTTTCGAATTATGTCGTCTGTTTCTTTATGAAAGATGATAGGTGCGCAAGAAAAATGGAGAAACGGACGACAGAAGTACAAAAAAAAATGCCCAATTGTCAAAAGGTAGAAAGAGTTTAATCCACTTGTTTCCCCCTTAACCTGTCATTTGCCAGGAACGCGCCGGCGCGCGAGAATCGAATTTCAAAAATGAATATTAATTCAAATAATTTGGATGAGATTTTAAATTTTATTCCATAATATATAACATAAAATAAAGCTTAAAATAGCTTCCTCCATTCTTGTTCTTAAGGTAATTTAAAAAAGGTAAGGTAAAAAACCCTGGCCTTTGACAGGTTAAGCTGCAAAATATGCCGTTATATATACAGGCCAGTATTTTGCGAAATAGTCCCCTACCCGCAGAATATGTCGATATCAAATACAGACCAGCACTCTGCGGAATAAGTTTATTATTAAAAACTGGTTAATTAACTTTCGGGAAACGAAGCGGGTAATTGGTTTATCATATACAGGATTTTAATTGTTGAATAACTTTGTTTTAAATATTTGTGTACATTTCCACTATTAATCTTGTATTTGAAACTAGCAAATTTAGTCGGTCGACACTTGTAAACACTATATTATTCACGACGGCAACTTTCTTGGTTGAGCACTTTACGTAGGAATACCGGTGATAATGTTTTGTCGAGTGACGACTCGAAAATGAAGGAATCGTGCCCGTGATAATTTAAATTGCAATTCGAAGTTACAATCGCGCCGGGGTTCTTGATGGAAATGCTAGACAAATTGGGGATAACGAGACAAAACATTATACATTATAAAGAAACAATTGCTGATTGAAGAACGAGACTGTGGGATCGTGAAGAGGGAGGAAAAAAATTGCCACAAGTCGGGCGACAGTGCTAGCATTGGCGCTACTTGCGGCCAACGCCAAACCCAAAACCTGGAAAGGACATGCAATAAACAGGCCAGCGGCTAGCTCACACAGCCGGCGCGAGCAAGGTTCCTCTTAAATCCAGGGCGAGTGTTTGTGGTTCGCTTGTAAATTCCTACTCCCTTCCTTTCCTCACAATCTCCAGGTCTCCTTCCTCAATCAGAACACAGTTGTTATGCACCAAAAAGGGTTTATTCATTTAAAGGTGAACAGGATTATACACAAGCCAGCCTCGGCACTAAACACATGGTTATTTGGCTAACTAAAATGCTATTGTTCTATCAACTCTCTCTCTACGCGTATATAGTGAAGTTAAATGTCAGTTCTTAGCACACAGAGGGGAAGGAAGGTTCATTTGTACTCACAGGCAGGATATAGGTAGTCGTCAGAAGGTACTGGTGTTATATACTTCACACAATTAAAATAAAACATCGCGAAGTCAGTTTACGGCGGGCGCCCTAGCGCACCCGCTAGGACGCACTTGTTGTTCGCCCGAGGCCCGGTTGGGGAATGAATGCGGGGAGCCGCTCGGCGCTTGGCTACTTGTGTCGAGCGGTGCGGGGAAAGGGGGGCGGAGGGCCTGTGCAAGGGGTCAATTCGCTATTAGCTCGCACGGGAATCAATTCCGTAACGTAACAAGGTCCAAAACTATACAACTTCATGCCTGATGCTTGGAAAAAGGAAAGCACAGGTGTTCTTCGCAAATTGTTCACTACTTGGTTTCAACAATTAGGGAGAAAGGAGAGTGAACTTTTACTACACAAAAAATAAAATCAATCACAAACCAAAAACAACAACAAAAATTCCACCAAAAAAATGATCTAAGTAAAAGATACTCTTATCTTCTAATCTATATTATTATGTGTATCTACCTATCTGTATGTACCTAACTATTACTTTTAAATTAGAAATCGGCTGTCAATCTTATGTTTTAATTGCAAATTTTATTTTATTCTATGTCTTCTCTTTTTTATTCATATTTATAAAAAATATGTATGTAAGCTTATAATATGCAATGTAAACATCAGTTATAAGTATATATATGTGTGTATATGTTATGGTTAAGGTTTTCATGGGTGTAAGATGTAAAACACTTTTCTCGGTTTACCCGCGTAACGTAGTCCTGAGAAGGACTTTTTAACTCCTGACGTTTCGGACAGATCACACTGTCCATCTTCAGAGGCCTTATGTCTTTAGTTTTTGTCTCAAACTGATAGCTTTCGCATGTCTGTTCGGTCCAGAATCCAAGACTTAAGTGAGTGCAAATCAATTCCTATGGCTTCGAATGATTTGCACGAACGTAAAATTTCCTTGTACATCTTACACCCGTGAAAACCTTAACCATAACATATTAAACCTCTACGGGGAGGAAATTTTACGTTCGTGCAAATCATTCGAAGCCATAGGAATTGATTTGCACTCACTTAAGTCTTGGATTCTGGACCGAACAGACATGCGAAAGCTATCAGTTTGAGACAAAAACTAAAGACATAAGGCCTCTGAAGATGGACAGTGTGATCTGTCCGAAACGTCAGGAGTTAAAAAGTCCTTCTCAGGACTACGTTACGCGGGTAAACCGAGAAAAGTGTTTTACATATATATATATGTAATATATATATATATATATATAATATATATATATATTTATGTCATACCACATTTTGTGGCTCATCTTAGAAGAAGCCACTTAAGTTGCTCATTCTTTCGCATGTAATATATACTTACGTAGATGAAGTACCAACATGCTGTCTTTTAAATTTTGTTTAAAATATGGTCAGCTATAATATGTAATCAAAAATTATGTTTATTTATTAAAAAAATATATCTTAAAATAACGTGCATTCCTTGATCTATTTTAAGAACACACTTACCGCATCAAGCTACGTTGCCAAGTTTAATGTTACCAATATAGTCACATATGTAGGTAGGTTGACAGAACAGTTTGGATGTTGCTTGTTGATTATTCACACATATTTATCATTTCTAGCGGCCGTTTTTGATTATTGGCGCGTTTTTTTTAAATTGTAGTATGATTTGCTAATTAATATTGTTATTTATTTGGTGTTTACGGTTGTTTTTTTTTTGTGTTAAGGTTTATTTTATTATTATCATAAATAAAATTAGGTATTTAAATACATATTGGTGTAGTTTCTTTTATGTGCTACATAATTATTTTATCTTAGTTTTACTAGTGTTTTCGAAAAATTATGAATAAACTTATTAGAAATATATTACATAATTTACTTTATTCATTGATTCGTACGTTTCTTTAAGTTGTCACCTCCGATCTATATGGATAAAATCGATCTAAAAGAAACTAACTAACTAACCATCACGCCGTTTCCCGCAGGGGTAGGCAGAGAGGACGGACCGCCAAACAACTCGGTCTTGGCACACACTCTTTGCCTCACTCACATTCATACATCGTATCATACATTCTCTTCTATTATTCTGACTTTTGACACGGCCCGACTCAAGTATCTGATTCACTTGATCGTGCCATGTCTTCCTCGGGCGTCCCCGACTTCTTCTACCATTCACATTTGCATCATATATTCTTTTTACACTACTTTCTTCGCTCATTCGCTCTACGTGCCCAAACCATCTGAGGGTCCCTTTCTTAATTTTGCTCATTATTAAATTATTATTATTATACTTAGTTGCTATCATATTTTACAATTTACAAATAGAGACGGACCGCCAAATAATATTAATTGGTTAAATTGTATTTTTTCTCGCATTAGCACCACACCTGATAAAAAATCCCTCAGTGTCTTTGTCATCTTTGGGGATGCTGTGTGGAGGGTTTTTTTTAGGGAAAGGAAGAAGAGGAAGTTCTGTAATGAAATAATTTGGTATCTTAACCGTAAATCCAGAACTAAATTTTGTATGAAATAGGCCGCGAAGAAGTTTCTCTTTTCAAGAGCAATTATAATACTCTTAGAAGAAGTCGGGGACGCCCGAGGAAGACATGGCACGATCAAGTGAATCAGATACTTGAGTCGGGTCATGTCAAAAGTCAGAATAATAGAAGAGAATGTTTGAGACGATGTATGAATGTGAGTGAGGCAAAGAGTGTGTGCCAAGACCGAGTTGTTTGGCGGTCCGTCCTCTCTGCCTACCCCTGCGGGGAAACGGCGTGATGGTCGTCTCATACATACTCTTCTATTATTCTGACTTTTGACATGGCCCGTCTCAAGTATCTGATTCACTTGATCGTGCCATGTCTTCCTCGGGCGTCCCCGACTTCTTCTACCATTCACATTTGCATCATATATTCTTTTTACACTACTTTCTTCGCTCATTCGCTCTACGTGCCCAAACCATCTGAGGGTCCCTTTCTTAATTTTGCTCATTATTAAATTATTATTATACTTAGTTGCTATCATATTTTACAATTTACAAATAGAGACGGACCGCCAAACAACTCGATCTTGGCACACACTCCTTGCCTCGTTCACATGCATACTTCGTCTCATACATGCTCTTTTATTATTCTGACTCTTGAAATGGCTCGACTCAAGTATCTGATTCACTTGGTCGTGCCATGTCTTCCTCGGGCGTCCCCGACTTCTTCTAGCATTCACATTTGCGTCATCATATATTCTCCTTACACTATTTTTCTCGTTCATTTGCTTTACATGCCCAACCAATCTAAGCGTCTCTTTCTTAATCTTACTCGTTACGCTTACATCAGGCTTACATTATGTGCGGATCATTATTATTCATTTCGGTCTACTTTCATCATTTCTCTACCAGTTCCGAGCCTCACAGCGAAGCATTAGGGTAGGTACCAGCACTCCATTATGGACGGCTAGCTTCGCTTCTTTCGATAGTTTTTTAGACCGGGGTAATATAATTACACTAAGAACAGTTTTACTCTGTATCTCAGTTGTCTTTTACACCATATACTCAATAATTTTGGTAATCATAGAAAAACTATTTGCTTATCGATCTGTTTTTAAAACTGTATATTGCATTGCTAGTTTTTTTAATATAAAATAATTTCTATCAAATTCCGGCAAAGTATCTGTAGCCCTCCCCCTCTCCGCCACGCATCGCATAGCGTTACCCCGTGCCTACAAACTGAAGATTCCACGGACTGGTAGCGGATCGGTAATAGTTGCATTTTAATAAAAAGGGAAGTGTCATAATAATTGAATCACGCTAGCTTCCTTAATATCGCTTTTACTTTTTTACTTTACTTAAGTTGAAAATGGGCGTTGGCGTAACTTGACAATTCAAGCAATAATAAGCAATTTCTAAGTTATTAATGGAAAGGACTACATCCCGTTCGCTTACACTTTGCATTTCATACGATCTTTTTACAATGCTTAAATATTTGCGTGCCGGTACTAGATGATTCCGTCTGGGACATTTCCGGTAAAATATTGAATTTACCATTTTTAGAAACATCACTCCAATTATACCCGTCTCTGTTTGTCGTGTGAAATAAAAATATATCAGAAAGAGACAATCATTATTGTTTAATTGGTTGAAGGAATTTGTAAAAATGAACTCCAACATTGTACAGGTGGTTTAAGTCTACATTGTATAAATAGTCTTAAATTGGGTTTTCGGTTTTAATTGCTAACTTGTTTAGATTAGGTGGTAATATTCATCTGGGAGGCGGATATGTGTACCGCCGCCCCGAGAACCATTATTGGATAACCAACACCTTTGCCATAGAGGCAGGGCTGGGCAAAATACATGCATTACTGTAATTAAAATACAAATTACAAAATACTTTTTCGCATGTATTTAAAATACGAAATACAAAATACTTTCAAGTCGTGTATTTGAAATACAAAATACAGTATTTTAACCATTTTTAAATTTCAAATACAAAATACAAAATACAAATTACAAAATACATTTGGTTTAGGTAGAACCTTTGGTTGCAATAAATTGTCGTAAGTGCCCATATCTAAGAGTGCGTTTCCATTGAAGCAAAGCAGAGCATAGTGAAACAGAGACGTGCTAAAATTGACTAATCATATTGCTCAGGACACACATCTCGTCTCCGCTCCACTTGTAAAGATTTGTGGTATAGGACTTAGGTGTTAGATTATAATAATTATTATTATAATAACACTAGCTGGTTCCCGGTATGCGTTGCACTGCAATATTCAAAGAAATAAATTGTTTCTCCCTGCATGTCCTTTCCCGTGCGTCCCCGTTCCCCTACCGCTTCCCTTTACCCTCTTGCATTCCCCGTACACCTTCCCTGCCTACCCTCTCCCCTCTTCCGCTCCCCCATCCCGCCAACCCCTCCCGCGTTCCATATATTTAGTCCCAGAACATTTTTCTATATTATAAAAACAATCAATAAAATCTGGTACCTAACATAGGTACCTATTTAAAATATCTATAATTTTAAAAATCCAATGAAAATTCTTTGGTTACAAAAAAACAGCTGCCTGCTAAATTTATTTTCATCTAACGCGCGAACTGTCAAACGTGCGTAGTTAAAATAGTCGTTAAGTTTTCTGAAATTATCCCATTTTCTGCGTAATTTTCTTAATTTTTCTTTCCGTAAGAACCTTCTAAAAGTATAAGAAAACTTTAAAAAAATGAATGAAATAGGTAAAGTCATTTTGAAGTTATGGCGTGACCAAGGGAAACAAGGATTCATTTTTATATATAAATGGATGACATTTGTGTAGCGAAGTTTTGTGTTATTTCACTTCAAGTGCGCTCTACAGTAGTTAACTTAAAAACATTCTAGTATTCAGTCCAATATTTTATTTCTAGTATTCAGTCCATTATTTAATTATTCCAATAGTGCTCGATCAAAAACTGGGCGTACTGTACAAGGCCCGCAGATACTTTAATAGTACACAACTGCTAACCCTGTACAAATCACAAGTGCGCCCCACGGTTGAATTTGGCAGCCACCTCTGGTCTGGAGCTCCAAAATACCTGAAAAATACCCTCGACTCTATGCAGAAACGGGCGGTCCGTTTAATAGATTCTCCCATCTTAAAAGACGGATTGCAATCTTTAGAGCACAGGCGTCGAGTTGGAATGCTATCCTGGTTCTACCGGTATTACAATGGAAGATGCTCCGAGGAACTAGCATCATTGATCCTTTCGGCACCGGTGCATAGTCGGGAAACACATTGTACACGGTTGACATTTGTCACATGAGAACGGGTCATTTCTTCGACTCGTTCTTGTGTTCAACAGCTCGGCTGTGGAATGATTGCCGGCCTCTGTGTTTCCTCCTTCCTACAACATGGGTCTCTTCAAGACCAATGTTCATTCCTTTCTCTCCTCAAAAAGACCCTCCACACAGCATCCCAGATGACATAGGCCCTGAGGGAAATTATTTTCCTCAGGGCCTCCTGTGTGGAGTTAATGAAAAAAAAATCTAATACTATGATACAAGAGTGTACCATACAAAGCAATGACAAGTATGATACAAAATGTACAATAACAGTGCTATTATAGCACAGGACAATAATAATAACTAGCATGAAGTAAAAAAAAATATAGTACAGTACATTATAAAGCAATTATAAGGGGGCATACATTAATTAGGTGAGCAGTTTTTCTTCCAAACTAGACTCCCCCCGCCCCTTGGTGAGATAATTTGGACCACTTCGTTTATTCTTTTCAAGTACCGTGAGATTTTGCTGGACCCCCCCCCCCCTCCTTTTTTGAGCTCACATAATTAATGTATGCCCCCTAAGAGAACTACAAATAATCATTAATAAAGAGTCCTATAGCAAAGGACAATAGTAGGTACAGGATTCTAGCGTTTTTAGTCTATGTATTATCTATGTGTGGTTATTTTTAATTATCATTATTAAAATCACTAAATGTATTTGAAAATGTATTTTGAAGCCTTAAGTATTTGAAATACAAATTACAAAATACCTCAGCAGCAGGTAATTGAAATACCAATTACCAAATACATTGTATTTGTATATTATTGTATTTCAAATACGTATTTCAATTACAAGTTTTTCAAATACTGCCCAGCCCTGGCCATAGGTCACTCCAAGTGGTAAGCTATGTTTGGTGACTTAGCAGGGGTGTCCGGGTTCATGGGATGAGGTTTGTCCGGGTCTTGTTGGCGGATGCGTCTACCCACCAGCTGCATGGCAGGACGGATCGGGATAGACTGTTTTTTTTACATTAGGTCAACACAGGAGGCCCTGAGGAAAATAATTTCCCACAGGGCCTATGTCATCTTTGGGGATGCTGTGTGAAGGGTCTTTTTAGGAAAGGAAGGAGAGCAAGTTCTGAAAAGGAAAAGGGATGAAGGGTAGGTAGGAATCTGGGAGTCAGTGTGTCCAGGAATCTATCCCTCCCACTGCGGTGAAAGGCTATGTTCCGAGAGAGTACGGCTGGAGAAATCAAAGGGACTCCCTCAACACTCTCTCCCAATCCATCCTGCCATGCAGCTGGTGGGCAGAGATGCATCCGCCGCCAAGACCCGGATAATCCTCACCCCATGAACCCGGGCACCCCTGCTAAGTCACCAAACGTAGCGAACGACTTGGGGTGACCTATCGCAGAGGTGATTTTAGATTTTCACGGCCATAAGTATTTTTGTTATTAGTTTTTGGGGTATTATGCCGTGTATACCTCCTTCTTTAGCCAAAGTTTCGGACAGCGTTGCAGTGTCCATCATCAGGGCAGATGTGTAATCTCTTTCAACCCATCGCCTTGCAATGCAGTGGGAGAGATGGATTCATATATCTCTCACCCGCGACCTCCGGATTCGTAGTCGAAGTTCGCAATCTCATTTTTTTTACAGTAGCTCCACATAGGAGGCCCTGAGAAAAATAATTTCCCTCAGGGCCTATGTCATCTAAGGGGATGCTGTGTGGAGGGTCTTTTTAAGGAAGGGAAGGATAGGAAGTTCTGGGAAGGAAAAAGGTATGTGGGGTGGATAGGAATCTGGGGTCAATGTGTCTAGGAGTGACGAACCTAAAATTCCATCCCTCCAAATGCGGTGCAAGGCGATGGGTCGAGAGAGTCCGGCTGGAAAGGACAAAAGGCCTCCCTCAACCAAACTCTCTTATCCGGCCCGCCACGCAGCAGGGCAGACCTATCCGCCGCCACGTCCTGGACAAACCTGATACCATGAACCCGGGCACCCCTGCTTAGTCACCAAACGTAGCAAACTGCTTGCAGAGGTGTTGGTTATACAGTAATGGTTCCCGGGGCGGCGGTACCCATACCCGCTTCCCAAATTGGAATACCTCGTTTACAATTAGTCCTTATTCAAGTCATCTTAGGTATGATTAGTCTATTGTATATTTATCGGCGTAGTCCAGCGGTAAGGCTCTTGACTCGCACTCCGAAGGTCGCGGGATTATAATTTGTGTTATTTGACAATTTATTTAGTAAAAATAATACATATATTTTATATTTGCAGCACTTTCCAGAGTGGAAGATACTCTCAGTATCGCCCTGGTGTAAGACCACCATTCAGAATTGAAATGTTGCGTGATATGGCTTTAGCCGTGTTTGGTGACCAGATCTGAATAGTCAGGAACTTCCCAACCTTCCTCTTCCCTATCTCCTTCCCCTATCCACTACGTTGTGCGATATTCATGTAAAAACAAAATAATCAAGATTTTTGAACCCTACCCTAAATCCAAAATCAAATCTAAAATCAAATTCAAAATCAAATTCAAAATCATGAGAACTGGTCGCTTCTTCGATTCGTTTTTGTGCTCAACAGCTCGGCTATGGAACGATTTGCCGGCCTCTGGGTTTTCCCCTTTCTACAACATGGGTCTCTTCAAGACCAATGTTGACTCCCTCTTCTCCTCAAAAAGACCCTCCACACAGCATATTAGATGACATAGGCCTTGAGGGAAATCGTTTTCTTAAGGGCCTCCTGTGTGGAGTTTTTTTTACAGTGAATACCGCACAAGAATCTCAACTGCTCCCGTCTGGAGCCAGTGACACCATGGAATCCCCAATTGGGGTATGTTGTGAGGCTGAAGGTAGTGGGGAGGGGAAGGAGGTGGGGAAGAGGAAGGTTGGGAAGTACCTGGCGATTCAGATCTGGACACCAAACACGGCCAAAGCCATTTTCAAGCAACGTTTCAATTTTGAATGGTGGTCTTACTTACACCAGGGCGATATTGATAGTATCTTCCACTCTGGAACGTGCCGCAAATATACTATTTATTATTTTAAATGAATTAATTGTGAAATAACACAAATTAATCAAATAAAATTTGAGACCTGCGGTTTGCGAGTCAAGGGTCTCACTCCTGGACTATGTAGGCCGTATATTGTAATTTATTTTTAAATTATTGTTTATTTTTGTTCATAACTTTTTTTTATAAAATACACCAAAACAACAATAAAACATATTTTAATTACTTCAATACAACTAGAGACAATGCTTTTGAAAAATTGTCACGCGTAAAGTAATTACCTAGGTACAGAACATTTTTTAAAATGAAAAACTTGTTAGATTTCTTAAATATGATAATATAATCCATTATAAAAATTACGTTCTACTAAAAAAACATTTAAAAAAAATAATATAACTGTATGAAAAAACATATTACATGAGTACCTAATATATTTCTGAAATTTTTAGAAAACCCTGTATAGATATCATTACATTACAACTGACTATGCTTTCAGAACGCAAAAGACAAATACAGAATGACGTAGCAAATATTTTATTTATTAAAGAAAAAACTACATAAATGTGTATTAAAATACGTAATAATATCAACCTTGTAATAAACACAAAAACAATTAACACAAAATTAATAACGATATTATAAAAGCAATTCGTAAATCAATCTTCAATTTTAAAAAAGCGCGCGAATAGCCGCTAAATATTACTCGTATAATATAATGTCTGTTCTTCTAAAACAACTAACAGTCCACAGCGAGCGCTTGACAGTAGCTACCTATGTAGATAGAATACAACATAACATACCGGCAAACATATAACATATCGCAAAAGATTCAATCTGACATAGCAATGTCATGCGATAATAGATTTTGAGGAATTTAACCATTGAGTTCAATATCGCAAAGCATTGATAAACGACTTGGAGTTTGAATGATATTGTATGACGAGAACATCCGGCAACGTCGCATGCCGTGATGTTATAGATGCGATAAAAAGTGTACCCAATTGATGTTCTAAGTATGGATGAATATTTACTGATAAAAAACGCATTCCGGAGCATTAACGGTCCACGTAAAAATGTCATTTATTCACTCAAAAAATTTTTTTACACCGTTCGACTCGTCTCATCGAGTTTGATATGATGGACTTAAAAAAAAAAAAACGATGAGCCACTAAGTGCCCAAATGAGCCAGTAAGTCGAAATGATCAAGAAGTTCCGGTAATTAAAGGACGCTTTGAGCCACTAAATGCCGTAACATAAACTTATATATATATATATATATATATATATATATATATATATATATATATATATTATTATTTTAATAATTATGCTTAGAAAACTACAGTAATAATCAAGCATTAATTGTTTATTTTTATTTTACTTTTTTGTTTCTTTTTTCTTTCTAGTTCTCACTATGCAAAATGTGTACGTAGGACTATAATATGAAATGCAAACACCAATTACCACCTTATATTTTAATCATTTGCTTGTAAATACATTTTTATTTATTACTATCATTTCAACAACAACTATGCTAAACAATCCACGACTATTTTATGTTTTAATTGGTTATTTCATTTTTATTTTATTCTTTCTCTTCTCCTTTTTTTTTTCTTTTGCTATGATAAACAAATAACAGTTAGCTACTATATTTTCAACTTTTTCATTATTTTATTTTATATTCTCACTCTTCTTTTTATTTCCTTATTTTATTTCATCAATTTTCTTTCTTTTTTGTACAAAGCATTCTCCACATGTTCATACCCATAATTATTTGACTGTCCTAAAACGGGATAATACTCCTAGTTGGGCAGTCAAAATTTAATAAATAATGTATTTAAATGTATAATATTGTGCTAAATAAACAAATAAATAAAAATAACCGCAAAGGTTAAGTACGTTACCGAAATGCTGTTAAGATATGTAAACTTCAAGTTCATTCCGAGGCTTTTGGGGATATGTTCTACCGATGGCAGCCAATAGAAGCAGGTGTGCTTCCACATGGCGTGTAAGTCTTTCGATGTAATTCCGAATTTAAGAAGTGCCTGAAAAAATAAATGCGCATATATTTTAGTTCCTCGTCTATTATGTTACGGAGGGTATTTAATTTTCAATCATGTTTCAATTTTTTACATACAATTCTTATATTTTAGAGTTTTATAAGAGTTTTCCTTGCATAACAACTTTTTTTACATTAACTCCACATAGGAGGCCCCGAGGAAAATAATTCCCGTAAGGACCTACGTCATCTTTGGGGATACTGTGTGGAGGGTCATTTTAGGAAACAAAGGAGAGGAAGTTCTGGAAAGGAAGAGAGTATTAGGGGTGGGTAGGAATCTGTAAATCTATGAAAATCCGTAAACTTCAATGTCTTTGACGTGTGATGAGACATCCAGAGAAGTGAGAGATTTTGCATCTCATAGTACAGGGAAAGATTGCCGGAAAACGGGGCCCTGGAAGAAGAAGAAAGTCATGGCTGAAAAACCTGAAACAGTGGTTTGGCCAGTCTACTGTACAGCTGTTCCACGGTGCAGTAAATAAAGTCCTTATAGCCAACACATTGACGTATGATAGCCAACGTCCATTGAACGGACATGGCACAAGAAGAAGAAGAAGGAATCTGAGGGTCAGTGTGTCCAGGAGCGACGGAGGTATGAATCGATCCCTCCCACTGCCGGTGCAAGGCAATGAACCGAGGGAATACGGCTGGAGAAATCAAAGGGACTCCCTTAACCATTCTCTCCTGATCCGGGCTGCCATGCAGCTAGTGGGCAGACGCATCCGCCGCCAAGACCCGTACAAACCTCACCCGATGAATCCAGGCACCCCTTCTAGGCCACCAAACGAAGCGAACCACTTGGAGTGACCGATGGCAGACGTATTGGTTATCTAATAAACGATTCCTGGGGCTGCGGTACCCATACCCGCCTCCCAAATTGTAGAAATTGTAGAACTGATATAATTCTTTTTTTTCGATGGCGCTACAGCCCATATCGAGCTTTGGCCTCCTGCAACAGTCGCCTCCAACTCCTCCTGTCCTCAGCGGCTGACTTCCAATTTGGTACCTGCAGAAGCTGTGCTGCATCCCCTCTTACTTCGTGTTCCCACCTCAGTCTGGGTCTTCCCACTTTTCTCTTTCCTCCTGGGTGTCCAGTCAAAATTATTTTTGGGACGCGTGTATCCGGCATTCTCTGTACATCCCCAGCCCATATGTGCTGAAATTCTAGGGGCCTTATATATATCATACAATTCTGTATTGTGCCGGATGCGCCACTGATCACCCTCTTTCATGGGTCCCCACATTCTTCTCAGCACTTTTCTTTCAAAAGTATCCAGCATATCAGCCATCTTTACCGTCAGTGTCAGCGCCTCACATCCATATGCCAATACAGTTCTAACAATGGTCTTATATATGGTTATTTAGGTTTTTCTGTGGACATTACGTGACTTAAACACTGGCAGCAAAGAGAAGTATGTTTTGTTGGCTGCTGTGATTCTCCTTCTGATTTCTGCTGGATTCTAATTGTTCTCTGTCAGACCGGAGCCCAGGTAGGTGAATTGATCGACCACTTCGTATGAGTAGTTGTCTTTAAATTGTGCACTACTTCTTCTTCTGTGTGAAGGGTTCCTGCTCTGTATCATCATTTTCGTTTTGTTAACATTAACCCGCAGTCCTACTTCCCGTGCCGCTGTTTCTAAAGGATCGAAGACCTCCTTAATGGCTGAAATTGATCTTCCGACAATATTAATGTCATCCGCATATCCGACAACTTGACTGCTCTTGAAAAAAATATTGGAGCCAGTATCTATTAGCGTTTTTCTTATTATATGTTCGAGCACAATGTTGAAGAGAATTGGAGCCAGACCGTCCCCCTGTTTTAGTCCATGCGATACTGGAACTGATACAGAACTGATATAATTACATGCTATATATATAAAACATAGTCAATATGTTTTGTTCGCTCAATATTAGAATTCGAATCTATCATATGGAATCCCCAATACAAAATTAATTTTGAAAGATTAAAAAGAATTCAAAAAAAGATATTGAAAAACCTAGACTTTAAATCCTTTCGACATCAGAACATCTAAAGGACTCATTCACATTGCATAATTTATCAACTTTAGAAGATAAAAGAAATTGTATATATCCGACCAGAATTTTTTATTCAAAATCATCAACAACGTTGTTGACAACAACTATCTTATATAAAACATTAAGTTCCACTGTCCAATACGAAATACAAGGTTAAACCAATTATTCCACATCCCGCACTCAAAAACAAATTACACGCAACATTAATTTCTCAGAAGGACGTGCACAAAATATAATAACATCTTTTCAGATGCTGATGTTTTTCATTTATCCTCAGGCCAATTTACCAAATGCATAATAGAAAAAAATTAATACAATATTTATATTACGAACCCTCTACCCCTGCTGTGTATTATGTTGTAATTCTCATTATTAATAATAATAAAACTTGGATGATTTATACAGGGCCGTTTTGTAAAAAAATACCTCAAGAGCGCTGATAAATGGCTAATCGTCTTTATCCTTGAACGTTATCTTATGATTTTTATATATTTTTATTTTATTTATGTTTATTTAGGAAGCATGCAGTTGTGTATAAAGTAATTGCACATAAAATAGTGAATATAATTTAAACCAGTTAAGTTCCATTTATAATATTTAGTTGTTAATGGTGCGAAAATGTATTATTTTAACACAGTAAAACCTAAGGAAAAAAATATGTATATAATACATTATTTTTAACATAGGTTCACAGTTGAATTTCATTTTATCTAGCCTACATACTTTCATCTGTTTTTTTTTATTTATTTTTTTATATATTCTTTTCTTTTTTTCTCTACCACTTTATGTTTCCTTTTTTGTTTTAATCTATGTTTTTTATATATATTATAAGCATGAATGAACCATGTAATATATAATATATATATGTAATTAAATAAATAAAACATGTATAACGGTTTGTTTCCCTAATAAACTAAAATAAAAATAAAAATTACTTGTACATAATTACCTACTAACCAAATTGATCTGGACTTTATAAAAAAGGCACCCCTAATAATAAATTATTTTGTAAGCAATTAATATAACTCATCTGATCGTATAGATAAATGGGGTATTTCACATTTCTCTATTAACGTGGGTATATTTTCGATATAAGATTTATTTATTTAGTTTATTATCGAGAAACAGATAATTATTTGTTTTTCGAACCTATGATTTAATAGTGGCTGTATATAATATTTATTTGTGGAGTATTTCACCACCCTCTCGACAACCTCAATAATTAAATAAAATTTCGCAATAGATGGAAAATAGCCGGCTAATTTACTTGATGTATATATATATACAACAATTATTTATGGGTTCTGGTACCGAATGGTAAACTCGGACTTTATAAATAAATAAACCGTTAAATAAAAACACGGGTTTGAAGAGACCCATGTTGTTGGAAGAAGGAGTGCTCGTAGGTCTTGAAGAGACTCATGTTGTAGGAGGACGGAGCCACAGAGGCCGGCAAATCATTCCACGGCTGAGCTGTTGAACTCAAGAACAATTTTCCGTTCATTTGGCGTGTTTCCCGACAATGCGCTGATGTCGATGGGATCAATGACAAAAGATCAATGACGGAGCACCATTGTAATACTGGAAGACCAAGGACATCATACTTACCTGATGCCTGATCGCAATCCTGAAGGACCGTTTTTTTCTTTGTATCGTTGTGATATGTTATCAAGGCAAATTGAACATCTTTAAATTGGTGTTTTATTAGAAAGCCAAGAATACTCTCCAATGGAGAGGATGGAGAAATGTCACTAAATCATAATAGTAACGATATAAGAAATGGGCAGTGCCGCGCGGGGGGAGGGGGGGCACTCATATGGGGCAGCAAAATTTCACAATAAATAATAATAATATCTTGTAAACATTTAAACCAATTCATATTTTTCTCGCACCTACGATTCGTACCGATTGAAATGAGCACTAATTTTTCAATACCTATTCTGTGAAACCGGGGGGTCTCCTTTCTTTAAATGAATGTATAATAATATCATTTCGATCACTGTAGCGACGGGCAGTACCGTATGTAGTGAATTACAAGGATTCCTATTATTCCCATATTCCCATTGCGGAAGTGCAGTTATTAAATTCTAGTTTCAGACTATGAATGGGCTGCCAGAATCAAAGAAAAACCATTTTCATATTATAAGTGAAGTTTTCATTCATCGCATACATAAGCAGTTTTGTGTTTAGAATCTTAATACATAAAACAAAGTCGGGTTAGTTACACCATTTATAACTCAAGAACGGCTGGACTTATTTTTATGATCTTTGATTTGTTGGATTTGTCTCCGCCCCGAATAGCAGAATACCTAAAAATTCACGAAAAAAAAAATTATAAATAAAATTCTTTTCACAAACGGTGAACGTATGTCTGCACTCCTCCAAAGGAAAAAGACAATAATTATAATAAATCTCCCTCACACGTAAATAAAATGAAACGCAATTCCCGTAAGTAAATGGAAAAGTAAGAAAACCACAAAAACATAAATCCGTACACAACTACGTCTCTGATACTGACAAAAACAAAACACAGACAGTTGGGCATCGATATAATTGCTTCGTCGTGTAATTTTTAACTTAATTAAAAAACTTAATTTAATTCAGCTAATAAGTAAAAACAACAGTTATTGATTCTGAGGCGGTACAAAGTTCGCCGGGTCAGCTAGTATATCTATAAATTAAATAACAAATTGTGGATTCATCGTGTACCGAGTGTAGCTTTACATTTGAGTTGCATACCATATATTAATGCTGAAAAATTCTGAGAAATTGACTGTTCCATGTGTAACTATTATTTGTGGACTCTTACGCAGAATCAACCTTAAGTTAAAACTTCAAAACGTTAAAACAGGCCTTGTGTTCTAAACACAGTGTAAAAATTTGATATGCAAAATCCTATTACATGGATACCATTCTCGATTTCCGAGAGCATTTATAAATTTGTAGTAGAATTTATAAACATATTTTTTATTGGAAAACTCGTCATGTGTACTTATAAAAACCGGTATAAAATGAGGTCGCTGACACCTTCGCTACGCCACTGCGTATAGGATCACTTAACCAAAAATAATCGCTTAAATAATTTTTTATTTATTTATTTGTTTGTTTACGCCTTGATGGCTTTTACATATAAAATAAATTGTACAGGAGCATTATAACAAGTATGCAGTATCATAAATATATGGTACATAAAATGATAAACAGAGCTAGAAAGATATAAGTAGGCTTAACATAAGTAGGTATCAATATTCGAGTAATTGTTTACAAAGGAGTTCAACCAGCGGATTCGTATTTGGGCTCACGCTACATTATATTCAATAATTATTGTCACAATATCACACAAAATGTGATTCCAAATATACTCGAAGCATACCGGTGTTGCAGTGGTGTAAAATATTTTTAACGTTTAATATAAAAGTAGGTAATTTTCTTGTAATTAATTATTTTTATTTATTTATTTTTTTAATTATTATTTTTTTTGCTATCATAAATGTACGTATGTTTGTTGTTACTGTTAACAATGTGAAACATTTAAGGATTTTTACATTGTTATTATCAGGAAAACAATAAAATAAAAGGTACACAGCAATTACATATATGTATAAAGAAGTAAGTAGATACTATGAAAGTAGTTACAGAGCAATGGGTATTAAATTTGTTACTTTTAACAATTTGGAACATTTAAGGATTTTTGCATCTGCATACATATACGCTTTTTGAAGGAAGCGATGTTTTTATAAAAAAATATATCGACAGAGCAAGTTTCATTCCCCATACGATGCAATCTCTGAAGACAAGAGTTAAACATAAAATTAGTGCGAGAAGCAACTACGTTAAATGGAGCATGGAGTCTGGTGTTGTAATTGTTAGGTACTTGATAATTTATCACGTTCACAAGTTCAGGGCTATCCAAATATCCGTTGATAATTTTAAATAATAATAAAACATCACAGATTTTTCTTCGCTGTGACAATTCGGGTAATTTAAGCAATTGCATTAAATAATTATAATTTAAATTTTCTATTGGAATTTTAAATTTGTAATTTACATGCCTTAAAAATTTATTTATTTATTTATTTATTTACGCCCATTTAGGCTTTTACATACATATATACACCTAATAATATTTACGAAATTATACTAGTAAATAGTGCAGGAAATGACTGTTTACAACACTTGCACATAAACAAATATAAAGCAAAAATACTATTGAATTTGATCCACACAGTATGCAGGCACAAAATATAAAAACAAAAAAAAATACAAAAATAGCTTCTCTCCTTCAGCCGACAAAACACCACCAATATGCTAGTCAATTCAAACAGTTTTATCAACACATTCCCCTACTTAATGAAAAAAACTTCAATAAGGTATGCTTATATATTAAAATTGATGTATTAAATATATCAACAACATCGGAGTATTTGTTTCCAAGCTGTTGAATCCGTCGCATAGGAGTATAATATTGACATGTTGACTTAGAATTGCTACAATAATATGGTAGGTACTGTCTTGTGACTGACCTGCCTGGAGTATGAAAGGAGATTACATATAATAAATCAGGGGTGTCAAACATTGAATTAATGATTTTATACAAGCAGGTTAAAATTTATGTTGTACTCTTTCAATTTTGTGTGAATGCACATTGTATAATGGCGACCAGAGAGAGGAATTATACTCAAGAATACTTCTGACTAGCGTTATGTATAGCGTTTTGAGTGTATTAGTATGCATTATATCTTTGGACGATCTTAACACAAAACCGAGACATTTAAGTGCTTTATTCGTGATTGCATCAATGTGGGTGACAAAAATGTCATCTTGTTATCAAAAACGACACCCAGATCCTTTATTAATGTTACTGTAGAAAGATTCACATTGTTAATGTGATATTAAAAGAGTATTGGATTTTTATTTCGAGAAAAACTTATAGATTGACATTTGTTAATGTTTAAAAATAAATCATTTATGTTACACCAATTATATAATCGATCCAAGTTGTTTTGCAATACAAGACAGTCCATTAAATTTCTTATAATAGTGTATATTTTCAAGTCATCAGTCTTTTTGTCAGATAGATGAATTACATAATAAATTTTGATAATAATGTCGAAGTGTACTTACAAATGCATCTTTAAGACGGTTAGCATATTGTTTGGCAACATTGATTTCGACGATTAAAGCGGTCAACACCCTTTCTTTGCTCTCCGGTCTAACTTCGTCCTGAAATCAAAGAAATTCCAAAAAGAGTGGCACTTAAAATTAAAACTCCGTGATCGAGAGGCAAGGCTCTTGACTAGCAATCCGGAGGTCACGATAACACCGATAAATTTATAGTTGGTAATCGTTTTATAAAATTTTCAAACGGTTTTATGTAAAATATTTTATAGGTAAGTTAGGTACTGTTTTTCTATTTTTTTTTTTGTTAATTTCACGATTTTATTTTTATTTTTTAGTATTATTTCACCCGCCATGCTAGGGATATCCCTGTGTTATGGGAGGTGAAGTTTATAGAATGGAATTATACATAATATGTTTGACAATAATACGAGTAGATAGTAATTCGATTATATGATTCAGACTGATTTAAATATATTTTACATAGTATTTAAATTGGGAAAATTAGATATGGATTGTGGAAAGATATGAAGGTAGATTAGATGGATGAAGTGTAAAGTTTAAGGGTATTATGATTGAAATGTATTGCAGATGTAAGATGTAAGGTTCCATAGTGTTATTTCATATTTTTGAAAGTAAGGAGTCAGGATTTGGTATTTGGGTTGTGAGGTTGAAAATTTTGGGACTAGGTAGATGAATTGCCTTTGTGCTGTCCTAGTAGGTAGTTTGCACCAAATCAATTAATCAAGTTCAGAGTCAACACCGTGACCTGCCATTTTCTTGTACCAATATTTCAGTCATAAGAAAGTTGAAGAGTTCAAGAGCCATAAGAAACTAATGTGATATTACGTGCAAAATTATTTAAGACATTATTATTGAAGAAGCTGATAATAATAATCTAAACGAAAATGAGAAAGAGAACAAGACACAGAAAAAGATAATGGTCGCAACTGAGACTCGAACCCAGAACCATTCGTCTAACCGGGACTTGCGCGTTTACCAATTCCGCCAAACCTGTCAAAACGCCCTTGTTTCTTTTATCTGTGTCAAAACATCATATTAGCCAATCTCATATTTCAAATTTTAGAATTAACAATATTATCTTCAACATTTTTTTTCTATATTATAATAACCATTTTTATTGAAAACAATCATTCTAAGAATTGGTTTGTACCCTAGATAGCGTCACGAATAAATAT
The DNA here is from genome assembly GCA_917880885.1 of Limnephilus marmoratus. NCBI lineage: Eukaryota > Metazoa > Arthropoda > Insecta > Trichoptera > Limnephilidae > Limnephilus > Limnephilus marmoratus. The sequence continues at coordinate 15,334,058 of OU862921.1, read as the reverse complement.
ATCGGATTTTATTTATATGGAACTATTGACTTTTTATACAAGTCTAAATGAATATTCAATTTTTATAAGAAAAACTCTCTTTTAATAACTTTTGAAGGTTATTCCCATCAATGTAATATATCACCGAAGAAGAAGATAACCATAATAATCTAAACGAAAACATGAAAGAAAACTTTCGAGTAGAGCTTTGTATATGAATTACAAGCTTCTTTTTACCAAATTTTCGATTGAGTTTCTCTAATATTGTCTTCATTCAATTAATTATTATTACAATTTGAGGTTTTACTCATAAAGTAAAAAAATATATATATGTATTCATCCTAGACTTGCAAAAACGTCAATAGATGTCACATATTAAAATAAAATGGATAAAGATAATTCCAGACACTATCTAGATAGCATTAAGTTCGGGTTAGAGTCTTGCAATCATACATAAAGAGAGCAGCCAATAAAATATGCGATAAGAAAATGAAGATAATGTAAGGGGTTCTTAGTCGAAATATGATACAGTTAAAAATGACGGAATCGAATATTGACACCTGGGTGCAGTGGTAACGCATTTGCCCGGAAAGCGAAAGGTCCTGGGTTCGAGTCTCAGAGATTGTTGAATTAAGTCTATTGAATTTCGCTAATGTTGTCAATATAATTAAATACCTGTTATTCAATTTTCTCGGCGATCGTGTTTCTTCCTAAGCTAAAAATGGGAAAAACGGTGAGTAACTCACTAGACACTAATTTTGGGGTACCACAGGGAAGCAAGCACACTGGCACCTCTTCTATTTATAATTTATATAAATGAGTTATGCGAGCTAACAGTAGGCGGAAAAATTATTACTTTCGCAGATGCAGCTATATTTGAAGGAGAGGATTGGAATCAAACTCATAAACGTGCTGAAAGTGGAATAAATGCGATAAAAAAGTGGCTTGACAAAAATCTACTAACACTAAATATAGCAAAAACTAAATACATAAAATTCAGCCCAACTATAAAAGGACAATCTAGTACATCATACACAATAAAAACACATAAGACTATTTGTAATTCCGTTAATATTGATTCAAACTGCAATTGTGAAGCTTTGGAACGTGTAGAAAACATCAAATATCTAGGTGTTATTATAGACAATCATCTGAAATGGAAATATCATACAGAAAACCTTTTAATAAGGGCAAGAAAATTGATTCACATATTCTTTGCATTACGGAACATAATTAAACAACAAGACCTAAGAAAAATATATTTCGGATTGTGCAACCCCATCTTAACCTAAGGTTGCATTGGTTGGAGAGCGTCGGGTAGAACAATTTTAGATCCGCCTGTGAAGGCCCAGAAATCCATAATTAGGCAATTTTGCGTAAGCCCTACAGGTATTCTAGCGATCAGCTCTACAAAAACTTTTATGTACTTGATATTCGTCAAAACTATATAAAAAGGATTATTATCCACGTACATAAAAATCTAGATAATATTCAAAAAAATTATCATAAATATATCACAAGAAGTCACACCAGAAAGGATCTTGTGGTCCCAGGTAGCAATACGGCAAATTATCAAAAAACATGTACATATCTTGGACCAAAAATATATAATAAAATTCCTCTAGAATTAAATATTAAAGCTTGCAAAATGTCCCACGTCGGTTCAATAATAACAAAATGGTTGATTGGCTTAGGTAGGGTGGAATCTGAAAAACTATTAAATAATGTCGCTTAAAATTTTACATGGCCTATTAACGGCACATTTAGTAAAACTTTAGTACGTATAATATTTAAATAAAAAAAAAATATATTTTTCTTTCCTTTTTCTTTTTTTGTTAAAGAATAAATTTTCTGGCATTTTTATTAACGTATATTTAATTAAAAAATTAAAATGAACATTTTGTTAATTTTTTTTTTTGCATTCTCACCAGCATTTGGTTCCTTAGAACGGGCAATCTGCCTAGCTAGGAACTAATATCGACCCACAAGATATAATAACACTTGTACACATTTTATAGTTTTCAATGTTATTATTATTTTATTTTGGCCATACAAATGTATCAAATGTAATGTTATAAATAAATAAATAAATAAATACAACTTGGATTTTTCTTTGTGATTTTAAGCTAATCAACGACTCTAAGTTCAGACCATCTCTCCATCCAGACCTTTGTATACTTTCTCAGGCACTCGAAGTTCACCTTATTCAAAACAAGATCAGCATTCCATACTGGTCTAGTGATTACATCTAAACCATCCAACATTTCCTCTCTTGCGTCCGTCATGATCTAACAATGCCACAGAATGTGCTCGGCTGTTTGGTCCGTGCAGCCACAGGCGCAGTTTGGATGGGGAGACAGGGAGAGGCTATGGAATCTTCTTCTGAATTCCCCATGCCCGGATAGTAGTTGAACCATATGGTGGTCCAATTTCAGGAAAGCCCCTTCTATTCTGAGTTTGACTGATGGGAAGAAGGAGAAGGTCCATCTGTCCATGTTCGATCTATCCCAACGCATTTGCCATTCTTCTAACGACAAATCGCGCATTTGACTAAGGAGTTCTGGGACAGTTAAGTTAGTTATTACCAAGGGTTAAGTGAACACCTAGGTGAGTAGCAAAACGTCCTCTTATTAATCTCTTCTTAGTCAGAACCTCCCTGATTTCTAGATCTATTGGCAAAATGCCAGCCAAGACAGGCAGAGCGTCCGAAGCAACGGTTCTATATGCCCCGGAAAGCGCCAGCAGGGGGATTCGCTGGCCTCTCTTGAGAGCCGAGAGTATGAGCGAATTCTCAAGGCGATGCTCCCACACAGAAGTCGCATATGCGACTTGCGCCACATATACTCTCCTACACAGGAGACGGAGCGCCGGAGAACGCAAACCCCACTCAGCTGTGGAAATTCTCCTCAGTTTCAAGAAGAGGGCCTGGGCTTTACTGAAAACTTCTTTTACATGGGCTAAGAAAGAGGGCGACCGATCTAGAGTGACTCCTAAGTATTTCGCATTCTCAACAAAACGGATATTGAAATCTCCCATTTCAATGGTGGGATTTCTTTCTCTGATGAGAGAACCCTTCATTAGGCGACCCATGGTCTTACGGGGAGCGAAGGTCATTTTGTTTCTCTTACCCCATTTCAGAATCATCTTTAAACCATCTTTAGACTTACTTTCAACTTCCTTCCTACTGTTCCCCGAGACCAAATACAGTTTGTCATCAGCGTAGTCCACCGAGATACATCCTTCAGGCAAGGGTAGCCTAGATGAATCGTCGAACACAATGTTCTGAAATTCCGATCCTAGGATTGAACCCTGAGGGCAACCTAAGTCAACCCCTCGTTCAATCAGGAAGTCACCAAATGAAAGAATTATCATTCTGCCGCAGAGATAGTCTGCACAGATCTTGAACAGGTTCTGTGAACACTTCCTATTTTTGAGCTTGACAATTATCATTGACCACCACGCAAGATCGAAGGCACCAGTGATATCGAGGAATATTCCTATAACGTACTTCTTTTTGCAAGCCGTCATCCATTCAAGCGCATACGTGATGGCATGTTCAGTGGACATACCAGGGACGAAACCAAATTAATGCTCGCAGGGAGGGGATAGTGTTTGGCGTAAGCGCTGCTTTATGAGTTTCTCCAATATTTTCCCCAGGACAGGAAGTAGTGTGATTGGACGGTACGCCTTCACATCCGACCATTGTTTATCGTTCCCCTTTGGTATAATACTGAGCACGCCCTTCTTCCATTCAGAAGGGAAAATTCTTCTTCTCATACACGTGTCCATCACCTGGAAGAGCTCCTCCTTAGCGTGGATCCATACTTGCTTCGCAATTACGCCATTGAGCCTGTCATGCCCTGGTGCCTTCTTAAGACCCAAACCCTATATTATTAACTCAATTTCTGCTCTAGTAACTGGTGCCATCCTAACCTCCTAGGCAAGGTTTCTCAGTGGGAGCCGTGACAGAATTCTAGTCAGTTTGTAGTGGTCGCTTTCCCCAATTACTGAATCTACAGGAACTAACTTGCCCAGAAGCGTATTTAAGGTGGATGCCACGTCCACACTCTCGACGTTCCTACCTTAAATACCGGTCAGAGCCTTTTCCCGTTTTATCTATGGCGCTGTGAATATCCCACGGGTCGGCGTTGTCCATTTCTTGAACCCAATTATGCCATGCAGCTCGTTTAGCTGAGAGGACGGCCTGTTTGAAAGTTCTACGGGCGCTACTGAGTCCAGATTAAAGGGCAGTTGTCTCCTCCTGCGTACACCCGCCGCGTCTGAATACGCCCAGGGGTCAGTAGTCTCTCTTGTAGACCCGTTTCAGCGAAGTCAGCTCACTCGACCACTACGGCGTCCTGATAACTGTCTTTGGGTTTGATCTTCCCAGTGACAGTTCAGCAGCTGATACCACGGCTGTATTAAAAAAATACCCCAAATTATCCGGATCTCTTGCTGCTACGTGGTGAAATCCCCTTAAGGTATCACGAAGAGCATCCCCAAAGTTATCCCAATTTGCCCTGGTGGTTTAGAAGTTCCAGGAGGATCTTGGAGCTTCAGTCTTTTTGACACCCACGATAAAATTTTTCAGCTTGTGATCGGAGGCAATTGCGCATTCGTGAACTGTCCACTTTGATAGCTTGGTCGCAACAGATCCAGAGCAAAGAATTAGATCAATGTTGCACTCTCCATGTGTGTTAGAGAAAGTGGTATTAATTATTGAAAGACCTTGCACCGCAATGAGGTCTTCGACGGCGTCTGAGCGTTCCGTCCTATAGTTACAGTCTTCAAACCACGTGAGCGAGCGTTAAAAAAATGACCAGCCAGACCGAATGACCAGCAAACAAAATTTCCAATTTCGTCGAACGCAGCGCTCTGCCTTCCTGTTAGTAGCCTTACGATTTCGGCTAATATTGCTTAGAAAAACGCGGCGGACACGTCTTATCCCTCCCGCGTTCAAACGGGTAATCGGGTAATGGCTTCGAATATTGGTGCTTCGAGTTGGCAACAAATATGCTCTAACATTTAACTAACCAACTAACTAACCATCACGCCGTTTCCCCGCAGGGGTAGGCAGAGAGGACGGACCGCCAAACAACTCGGTCTTGGCACACACTCTTTGCCTAACTCACATTCATACATCGTCTCTAACATGTGATGTAAAAAATTATAATATTGTATACTTTTATGATTATTTTTAATTTAAGTATTTATAATTTTTCAATTATATCTAAGCAAAATAAATGTGCAAAAAAAAACTGAAATATATTAATTTGTAAGACCATTATATTATATTTATATTAATAGATAGATAAAACCGAGAAATAATAAGTGATCGGGTTTTTTTAAAGATTTTATTTAAACTAAAATTAATATTTTGAAACATATGTTTACTAGTTAATGTATTTATTTATAATACTGCATGATTTGAAATGTGTGCTATATAATAAAAAAAATTGTTTGAAAATTTAACAAATCTGCCAACGACCTACGGTAAAACCTTATTGTAGGTACTAAAAATAAACATATTTTCTAAAAATTTAAAACATAGCTTTACTAGATAAATGAACAGTCTTTCGGAATAAATATATATAATTTTTTGTGGAAAAGATTCAATACGTCTAAAATTTGATTTAAAAATGACGTATTTCCGGTTTTGTCTGGTTATCCCCTCTTATATTTGTGTATGTATGTATGTGTGTGTGTGTGTGTGAGGGTGAGGGTGTGTGTGTGTGTGTGTGTGTGTGTGTGTGTGTGTGTGTGTATGTATTGACATATCTTCCCTTCTTTTTCTTTTTTAACACTTACTATCGGGCCTTAAGAGTATCAACCACTTTTTTATTATGATAGCGATTGGATTTAGTTTACTGCAATAAGTACCTCGTCTGCAAGTACTGTATCACGATTGATGGGTAGATTACGACAAGGGTTTTGCCAGAATACTTTGGATCCCTCTTCTCCTTGTGTCCTCTGTACCCTGTGACCTGGTTGGGGTATAGAGCCAAAGTATCTGTATGCCGCTGTATCATCCGTAATATTTGAATCCGGACAATCCGGGAGCGACCATCCGGCTTCACAATTTATCAAGAACGGTTGGACTGGCCCTGAAACAAACATTCCAGAGATGCAATGTGTTTGATAGAAATTTAATGATATGACATATTCGAATGTAATTTAAGTACCTTCAAAAAATATGTCATGGCTAACGTTAAATAATCTTAAAGACCCTTTCGCAAGTTATCATGTTATTTCTGTGAATCCTTTCCATTTACTTGACATTCGATTTACTGTTGTGTTCACTCTGAGTTGTAGGTATGTACATATTATTATTATTGCTGTTGTGTAGTGAGAATAAATATATTAAGCAGGTTATTAGTTTATATTTGTGTTCTTACTTCTTCTACATTATGTATAATTTTCATTGTTATATTTTTTTGAACATCTTACGGGTACCGGACCCTTAGTTTTTTATTATTATTTTAATTACGAGAAAACCTATTATTGGATTTTATGTTTATTAATAGGTTCCATGCCAACTCAGAATGAAACCAACACAGAACCACCTCAGAACGGTAATTAAAAGCTATGAAAAACTCATTTTAAAATAGTTGGTAACCTTAACCTAATTTAACCTATTTAAATATATTTTTTATTTTTTTTATCATCACTCTTAATGACCTTTCTGAGGTGGTTCTGTGTTGGTTTCATTCTGAGTTGGCCGGTCTCCGTATTATAAATGTTATTATTATAAATGTAAAAAATCGGTTGATTTTCCCTAATAAATAAAAAAAGAATAAAAATTATAAAAATGGTTCAACGCGATGTTCTATCTACAAAAATCTTGAAATCATATGGAAATCACAGCGATTTTAGTGATAATCTATTTACATCGACCTTCCATCTAGAATAGGTCACTTGCATGGACTTCATAACGACTTGGAAAAAATCGTGTGGATAGATTTTTTTACTAAGATTACGAAAATATTAGTAAAAATTTTTAGAAATGTACAGTTTTTTTTATTTTTAAATAAATAAATCCATTATTTGGGCTCGTGACGTCACTACATGAAAATGTCCCGTCTCCGAAAATGTTCCTAATAATTTTATAAAATTTAACACTGATTTATTTTTTTTATATGGCATCACTTTTGATTTTAGACGAATTTTTGAATTTGACATTTAAGAGGTAATACCACCGGTGAGAAATCTCGACGGTAGGTATTTTCAAAAATTATCGCTGTCGCACCGCGCTCGAAAAAGAACTAGCTCTCGATGTGTGGGTGAGACCGCACGTGAGTGTTTGGCTTGTACACCTTCTCGCCCCCTCTGCGTCTCTTGCCTCAGGTTTGGACAAGGCATGTTTCGACTTATTTAGGATGTACCGCTCTCCATAGACAGAAAAAGGGCGCATTATTTTTAAACGCACGAGGTTTGCTATGCCGGTCATTTATAAATATCGTCGATAGGTATTGTAACAATGTCTTCTGTTCACGCTTCGATCAAATACTCACACATCTATAGTAGCATCGCGTAGTAGATATGTGAGTGTGTGAAGCTCGTGTGTACGTTTTCGCGCGGTAATGCTGAGTCTTGTGTGTTTGTCGCCTTACCGGGTGTGACCAAGTAGGTGGCAAGAAATAAAATAAAACTCGAAAATAATAGAAAATGTCATGAGTAAACGCTGCAACTTTTCCTACAGTGTTTTGTTATAACCATGCACATGGCATCTTTTCAAAGATACATTTTTATTTTTTTATTTATTCATTGCATCGTTAATTATTAGGGAACGTACCTATACTACGTGATCTCTTCGGGGGGGGGTCTTCAAAATGTCACGCTTGGTACAAATGAGCGGCGGTTTGCTAAGGATTTTGGTCACCGGGGGGGCGGGGGTTAAAAATTGCAAAAAATTGGTCACGTAGTATGGGTACGTTCCCTATCATAAGTTGAGGATTTTTCGACCACCATGCTAGGTACATGCCCGTGTTGTGGTGGTCAACCTTTGTTACGACGAAGTCCAGTATCAGATTGTTACAGGGTTTTGTTATAATATCTACTCTTCCAAATAAATCGCGTTGCAACATGAGCGCTTCAGACAGGTGGCTTCTTGCTGATTAGCGCATCTTCAATCGCGTCTTGACTTGAGCGTGTGTATAGACTGGTGTCTGCCTGCTAGAGTTCATTATTTTCTGCACCAAATAAGTCAAGTCGAGTCGGGACTTGAACGTAAGTATTCCTATATAATAGATGTCTTCTGCGCTCATCATTCATTTATATTGTTATACTACAAGTAAAGCATCACGCATGCTGTACCTATTGGTTAAGTAATTTGAAACAACAAAGTTGCGAGAATATCAGAGAGATAAATATAAGTTTTGTCCTGATCCCAATGTTTGTGGTTGTTTAGAGATTGATTTCACCATTAGCTGCATCACTCCAATATTTTGTCACGAATTACACAGTTAGGATATCGGTGAGTACCTACTAAACTATTCATAAATTTATGATGAATGTCAGTGTGAAAAGTGTATACTTACCCCTCTATACAGGGTCTTACTAAAATATTTTATAATGTATGTAGATTACCGACATATTACGTATTATTTTACTAGAACTCTATGTAGGTTAGTAGTTTTAAAGTTTTCACTGTATTAGCGTTTATAAATATGCAGTCAAACCAACTAGATCGAATTATTATATACATATGATTATTCTCTATGATACATTAGTTATTATTGAAAATTAGTATTAACCTCTCAGGCCTCGGGCCTGTTTTTCGAAAAGTAAAAATATTTCCACTTTCCAATAAATTCCAAATAACTTTAATATTTGCGAACGCATCCGAAAACTAAAAACCGTTTTTGAAAGATGATGAAATACGCTTTCAAATTTTATAATTCGAAATAAACATATAATTTTTTTATTTTTATTAATAATAAAAAATGTTTAAAAATAGCCCACCTTACGTTTTTTCTAATTAAAATTACGACAACAAAAAGATAAAAGCACGTACATATTTTATTAGACAATTAAATCTAAATGGATTTATTGTGTTGTGTGTATTATACGTGTGAGTTGACATGTTTGTAAAAAATAATGTTTAAAACGTTAGATATATCGCTTGCTGAGGTTTGATTTGTACTCCTGTATTTTTGAGTTTTTTTAAGCAGTAAATACAAAAAAGGATGTGTTAGTTCGTTCAAAATTCAACCAAAAATGTTGGTCTTTTACCTATAGATAGATTAATCTACATATTTTTTAAAATATTTATTACAGTCAGTTTGAAATAAAGGAAACAAATATATAATATTTTTAAACTTCAAAACTTTTTATTTTTATTTTCAACTTTATAAATAAAACCTTAATTTGTGATATTTAATTACACGATGACAATATTAGCGAAACTCGACATAGATTGTCTCCAGCTTTTCAATTGAGTTTCGCTAATATAGTCTTCATTTAATTCAAAACTTTTATTTCTCAGTACGTGTTTTTGTGGACTTAGTACAAATCAATCCTGAGCAAACGATATGCATTATAAATGTATGTAAATGTCTGCAAAAACCCTACGGGCGTGTAATAAAAAGTAAATATAATTAAATAAATGTTACCGTCAACTCACTTTTTTTTCGCTTCATGTCAAAAAATTAACACAAAATTCCCAGTTTCTTATTTTTTTTTTTCAAATATTAATCGGAAACTTTGGTTTCATAAAAGGTTATAATTATTTTGTTTTAAGTTTTAATTATGTTCTGGTTGTTTTCTCTTTCTAACAGATCATTTTTCTAACCATGGTAGTAAGGGAGACACAACGATTTCTATGAGACCTATATGAGTTATTTCAAAAAGCAAACAAATTAGCCTAAGTAATGTGCAAGTACTACACAATTCGCGCCTCGGTTCACAATTTTATACGCAGCATAAGATTCTCGTATGTGTGTGATATAAAATCAGCTACTATTATCTAACTTCTACTAAAAAAATGTGATATCTTTTTCTTACAGATAAATAATGGGTAAAAGAAATGGAAACAAAGCTCGTTTATTTTCGTCTACTAGACGAAAAAAACCGATTATTATTATCAAACGACAGATTCATGTTGCACCGCGTTCGATCTCTAGGTAAGTAAATATAGTTTTCCTGTTTTCCTCTCACTACTGAACCCTCCTAATGGTTTATGTTATGAGAAGCCTATATGTAGCATGCGTAACCGAGACTTGGAAAAGAACAGAAGATATAAAGCATTACATTTTGATGAGAACAAATGGGCTCTATTGATTCCTTCGCGTATGGAACTCGAAAAAATTCTGTCTTATAAGTACAACGAAAATAAGTAATTTAATTATTATTACTTTTTATTTACAGGGATATGGATGTCATCAACGATGCTGCTAGAAACTTAGATACATCTTCACAAATGCGTGAACCTTCGAGGGATGAATCATTTTCTCTAAATATAGAAGAAAACGCAAGTTCTTCATCGCCAACAACGCTTGATGATTTTCTGTTGAAACCAGACCATATTGATGAAACCCATATTCACGAAGGTCGCAGAATTGTTGATATAAAATATTTGTTTTCAGAAATTTCAAATATAAAGCACGAACACACCAACTGCACATTTTCCGATTTAAAATTTGTGAAGGAACGACGAAATGGTTTTCTAAGCCAATATGTTTTCGAGTGCAAAATGTGCAAGAAAATAGAATATGTACATTCCGAAGACCCGAAACTGAAAGTGTCCGTAAATACTGCTGTCGTCGAAGGAGTAGTATGTACAGGAAATGGATATTCACAATGGAACGAAATTTGTGGGGTATTTAATATGCCAAATATGAATCCTTCAACTTACAAGAACATAGAACAATGTTTAGCGCTAACACTTGAAGAATGTGCCTTAGAAGAAATGATCGCAGCTGGTGAAGAAGAAAAAAGGCTTGCAATTTTAAATGGTGACGTAGACGAGGGAGGGTACCCTTTGGTGACGGTAGTTGCAGATGGTTCTTGGGCAAAGAGATCATATAAAAGTGGATTTAGCTCCTCATCTGGTGCGGGATGCATAGTTGGACTGCGAACTAAAAAGGTTTTATTTCTGGGAGTGCGAAACTCGTACTGCTGCATATGTGCTAGAGCTACAAAACTACAAGTAGAAGCATCTGAGCATAGGTGCTTCAAAAACTGGCGTGACAGTGCTAATGCCATGGAAGCCCACATTATAGCAGAAGGGTTCTCGAGAAGCATTGAAATGCATGGATTGAAATTCAATAAACTAATTGGAGATGGCGACTCCAGCATCATGAAAAAAATTTTGCAGCAAATGCCATATGGGCCGAACTTCATAGTACAAAAAATAGAGTGCAAAAATCACTTACTTCGCAATTTTTGCAACAAAATAAAAGCACTTGGAAAAAAAACCAACAACGCTAAAGGCTTTGTACCAGTTCAAATAAGGAAAAAGGTTGAAGCAAACGTTTTACGAATGAGAAAAGCTATAGGTGGAGCAGTAAATTACAGAAAAGAGCAAGAAAACACGCCACAAAGTGATAAAGTAAAAAATCTGAAAATGGACATAAAAATGCCGCAAACCATGTTTTTGGTGATCATACAAAATGTTCGTCATACTATTGCAAGTCGGAGAAGTACACTAATGATCCAAATTTACTAAGCGATCTTCAAGATTGTGGAATATGGACTGATATTCAACAATTATTGTCGTCTCTTATAGCAAATGCGGAAAGTCTTATTATTAACGTGACAAATAACACTGTGGAGCAATTCAACAACGTTATTGCCAAATTTATAGGCGGAAAAAGAGTAAATTTTACAAAAAGGGGATCATACCAAGCAAGATGTTTTGGAGCAGTTACTTCGTGGAATAGTGAAATGGCAACCCATTCCCGTATACAAAAAAAAATCCAAGGCCACAGTCCTGGCAACTACACGAAGCATTTTATCGAAAGAAAACGACGTTCGAATGAGACAACACAGAGGTGTCGAAAAAGAAAACTAAGGTATAATGAAAACACGACAGAAAAGAGAAAAAAAGTTACAGGGCCTGATGAAAATTATGGTCAATTGGAATTAGAACCAGATATGCCACCTGAATTATTTGAAACGAAAAAAGAAGAATTTCTCAAAGAATTATCTCCATCTAATAAGGAAGAACTCGAACGGAATACGGTGGGCCAAAGCAATAATAATTTGTGGGCAATTGAAAGGCGTAAGAGGCTAACAGCTTCTAACTTTGGACAAATATGTAAGTTACGGCCAAAAACTTCAGTTACGAGAGTATTAAACTCGTTACTGTACTCGCCATTTAAAGGAAATACGGCCACAAATTATGGGAAAGAAAATGAAAACCAAGCAATTGAGCAATTTACAAAAGAAACAAAATTAGAGGTATTCGCCTGTGGACTATTTGTCGATGAAAACAAAAACTTTTTAGCGGCAAGTCCGGATGGCCTTATTGGCAAAGATTCTATAATTGAAGTGAAATGCCCATATAGAATAGCAAATATGTCACCAGAAGAAGGAATTGAACAAAAAAAAATTGATTACTGTAAAATTGAAGACAATGCTTTAACATTAAAACGGAATCACAATTATTTCTACCAAGTCCAAGGCCAGTTACACGTTACTCGTCGTAAATACTGTTATTTTGTCGTGTGGAGTCCTAAAGGTTTGCTGTATGAAAAAATTGAAAGGGACGATTCAATCTGGCAAAAAATTGAACCACTGTTAGAAAACTTCTACCTCCAATGCCTTTTACCAGAAATAATTGACGGTCGCATACCAAGAAATTTACCAGCGAGAGAAAGATATAAATCATAAATTGTTTAAAATTCATTGTCTAGTTGTAAAAAATTAAAAATTTTGTACAATAAAGCGTTTACAAACAAAAAATTTCAATTAATCACTGAAGGCAATGTAAGCGACTCTCAACCGAAAATTTGAAACAGATTTTTTTTTTAAACATAAACCCCACATTGGAGGCACCGAGGAAAAATAATCGCTCAGGGACTTTGTTGGAGAAGTTGTTGGACATCATTGGAGAAGCTGTGTGGAGGGTATTTTTAGGATAAGGAAGGAAAGGAAGTTCTGGGTAGGGAAAAGGTAGGTAAAAGTATGAAATGATGGTGGAGAGTCCGGCTGTAGAGATCAAAAGATCTCCCTCTTCCAGTTTCTCCCAATCCGGCCCGCCACGCAGTAAGTGGACAAAATTATCCGCCACCAAAACCCATGCAGACCTCACCCGTGAACCCGGGAATCCAGGCTCAGTCACTAAACATAGCGGACCACTTGGGGTGAACAAGTGGCGGGGGTAATGGTTATCCAATATATGGTTCCCGGGGCGATGGTACCTATAACGCCTCCCAAATTGAAAATTTATTATAGTACTTGATATAAATAATTTTAATTTGGCTCAATTTTAGTATGAAAGCTCGATCAGTATTGGTATACCGCGATAAGTCACTAAACAGAAAAAAACGAATAAAAAATATCGATCACTCGGGGAAGGACAACACTAGTCTACCGATAAAATTCGTTACATCACTACTTCGCTTTGTATGTATTTGTCAAAACCCTCGTTCCCCGCCCCCCTCAAGGGAACTGAGCGAAAGGGACACCTGCACATCGGGCCGAAAATACCTAAATAAAATCTTCGAAATCGATGTTTTGTATTCCCCATTTTTTTTCTCCAAAACTGAACCGATTTTAATTTTTTTTTTACAAACTGTATTAGAAGAAAATATTCTATGTCGGTACGTTTTGCTTTTTTTCAAAATACATTGTTTAGTTTGTATACTGAACGTTTTTTGACGGCTTTTAAATTAGGCATTTTTATTCATTTTTGGATGGTCCTAACTTCTATAAGAAGTAAATTATCAAAAAAAGCAAAACGTACCAACACGCTAGTGGTCGATATCTATATTACGTAAAAAAAAAATTTGCTCTAGGGTCAAAATCCAGAGAGATAAACGGGGAATACGTTTGTATGGAAAAACGCCGCTAGTATTTCCTCTTAACGTTCACTAGATTTATTGTTTGTTCTCTGCGAACTTATTATTTGGTTTGATTTTTTGACAGATGTTTATACAAATACGTAATTAATGAATCTTGTGTGGCTTTCGTGTAGCGATCCACACGTGTCAAATAGCCATTTTGTTTTTTCCCAACATCACAAGTCCAACTTGAGTTACAAACTGACGCAACTCTCTGTGGAAAAGCTTGAATATGCCCCAATCTTATGTTTTAGCACTCACAACTCTTTTGTGAATTTGATTTACGAAAATGTTCAGTTGAACGTTCGGATTCATCACAGGTGATGTTCTATACAATCACACGTATAAATCTGCAATGCAAAATGACCCTATTTGTGACTATTTGCCTATGTATTATTCGTATCTCGGATTAAGTGCGTGTTACCCTCTATTCTAGGCATCGAACATCTTCAGCAACGCGTGATGCTACCAAGGGAGCTTCTTCAGCCGAGTCACACTTCCTGCAGCCCCGTCAACAGCTGGACGCAGCCTCCATTGCCAGCATCAGCGGCGGACACCCTCGGAACGCCAAAGGAGCATCACACCTCCGAGCCCCTGTTCCTGCAGCCCGGTCGACTGATCGACGCAGCCTCCACCACGAGCATCAGCTGCGGACCCTCTCGGAAAACACACATCTGCATCATCTCAACAACGTTCAACCACGTAAATTTTTAACACAGTTTATACGATATTTCTGGAAATAATTTTCGCATACTCACCACAAAATTTAGCAAAATAATATGTTACAATTTTTAACACATGTCTGATAATAATATTTCTACATATCAATTATTAATTAATCTGAATTATTCTCGCATGATTGAAGATTTCTACTAAAATGGTAACAGTCGATTTTTGTAAAGGTTTGCGTCTTGAATAATTTTCTAGTAACTTCCGTACATGTCACATAGATGTCAACAGCTCTAATTTTCTCCTAAAATTATTACGGATTTTTAATACATAATTCGAAATATTTCAAAAAAATCACTATCTTTGCGTGCTTATTTCCGTATAAATGTTGAAATGACCTCGGATGAAGAATCTCCAGCGACCACACCGTCTCATCAACTCAAGATTTTGTTTCAACAATCAATAAATCCGGAACCAAAACCAACCAACATGGAATCAACCGGCGAACCTAGCTCTGCGGCAGCAGTAAATCACGTGTCCGTTAGATTACCTAATCTATGGAGGGATCAAATTTCGCTTTGGTTTATACAGGCTGAGGCTCAATTCGCGAACTCGCGCATTAAAGAGGATTTCACGAAGTATAATATAATTATAGCAGCTTTGGATTCACAAACCTTACAATGTGTGAGCGACATCGTGACACATCCATCGATCAATGACAAATACGCCAATTTGAAAGCAGCCCTTATTGACCGACTCCAAGACTCTGCCGAAAAACGCCTCACACGCCTACTAACAGGAATCCAACTGGAGGATAGGAAGCCAACCGGTCTATTGAGACATTTTTTTTATTTTTTATTTTTTTTTTTTATTTGAAATATACATACATATAACAGATTTACATAAGGAAAATACATGGTTCTTAAAAATAATTACAAATAAAATAATTTCTTGTTAATGAATCTACCCAATTTAAAAGAGAAAAAATTTCTCGTGTTTAAATTGGGGAGTTGTGTCATTACAGAAAAAAGATAAAAAAAAAAAAAAAAAAAAAAAAAAAAAAAAAAAAAAAAAAAAAAAAAAAAAATAAGATATACTTATATACTAGAGCTAGCAGGACCTACCTTAGCGGATAACGCAATTGTGCGGACATTGTGGCTACAACGATTACCTCAACATGTGCAAGCAATACTGTCGGCACTTCCCGATAACGACATTAACCAACTTGCCACAGCTGCAGACAAAATACTAGATGTCTATCAATCAACCGATTGCAGTGCCATGGAAGATCGCAATAAACCCAGTTCATCTCGTCAGGAACCAGCTGAACATTCCTTATTACTACAACTGCAGAAATAAATAGCAGCACTTTCGCGTGAAGTAGCACAGCTACGCTTAGCCAAAACTGAGCCCACATCAACTTATAGAGGTCGGAGAAACCAGAGCCCCCGCCGAAAACCTGGCCGCTCAAGTTCCGGGTCACGCAATTCATCTCCCAATAGGAATCAGGATGGAAAATGTTACTACCATGCAAGATTTGGAGAAAACGCTCATAAATGCTCCAAACCATGTTCTTATGTAAAGAAGAAGTCGGGAAACGACAGCGGGAACTCCCAGTAGAGACATGTGAGATCCCTAATACCTCTTGCCGTCTCTTCATCTATGACCTGCGAACAAGACATAAATACCTAGTAGACACCGGCGCGGACCTCTCAGTCATCCCTAGGAACATGACCTTTGAGAAAGGCAACTTGACCTCCGACAACTGCCCTTCCACATTATATGGGGCGAATGGGAAGCCAATAAGAACGTACGGCACGAGAACAGTCGAACTCTACTTCGGCCTACGCCGCACAATGAAGTGGCGCTTTATCGTAGCCGATGTGTCCAAACCCATCATTGGCGCAGACTTTCTTCACCACTACAACTTGACAGTCAACTTGAGACGAGCCAAACTTGAAGACCAGTCTACTGGATTGAAAATTAGAGGATCTACCTACAAAGGACCAGCATCAGGCATCGCCACAATTTCCTCTTCTCAAAAGTATCTTGACATTTTGAAGAAATACCCCTCGTTAACAAGGCCTACCATGCAGACACCGGATGCAATTAAACATTCTGTGACTCATTGCATAGAAACCAAAGGCCCTCCAGTATCTGAACGTGCACGCAGATTAGCACCTGCGCTCCTCGAGGCAGCCAAGCGTGAATTTAAGTACATGATGGAACAAGGGATATGCCGCCCTTCTAAAAGCAACTGGGCCAGCCCTTTACACATGGTGAAGAAGCCAAACGGTGAATGGCGTCCGTGTGGCGACTACAGACTCTTAAACTCAAAAACAGTCCCCGATAAATATCCCATAGCTCAACTTCAAGACTTCGCCCATAAACTGGCAAAAGCGAAGATTTTTTCAACCATCGACTTGTCGCGCGCTTATCATCAGATACCTGTTGAACCTGAAGATATCCCTAAAACGGCCATCATCACACCGTTCGGATTGTTTGAATTCACCTCCATGCAATTTGGATTATCAAACGCAGCTCAGAGTTTTCAACGATTCATGCATGCAATAACAAGAGATCTAGATCTCTGTTTTGTTTACTTAGATGACATCCTCATAGCTTCCGCTGACGAAGAGGAACATAAAAAACATCTAGATTTGCTTCTTAAACGACTCGCTGATAACGGACTTGTCATTAATATCCAGAAATGCCAATTAGGAACCGCAACAGTGAACTTCCTCGGACACACAATTACTCCAGAGGGCATGACTCCAATCAAGGATAAAGTCAAAGCAGTGACAGAATTCCCTCAACCTAAAACTGCGAAAGAACTACGTCGCTTCTTAGGTATGTTGAACTACTACCGCAGGTTCCTACCAAATTCAATCATCACCCAAGCAATTCTATACGACAGTATTGCCGGTTACAAAAAGAATGACAAGCGGATTCTCAACTGGAACCAGGAGCAGACAAAGGCATTTGAAGATTGCAAACAGCATCTAGCGAACGCAGCTCTACTTGCGCACCCAGATCCAAACGCAAAGCTTGCAATGATGGTTGACGCCAGTGACAAAGCATTGGGCTCTTCATTGCAACAATCAAAAGGAAACACCTGGGAACCGCTAGGATTCTTCTCCAAAAAGTTCACCCCTGCTCAACAGAAATACAGCACTTTTGACCGCGAACTTACCGCCGTTTATGAATCCGTGAAATACTTTAGAAATCACATCGAAGGCCGTCATTTCAGCATTTTCACAGACCACAAGCCACTCACCTTCGCATTAAACAAAAAACGCGCGTCTAGCTCCCCTCGGCAAGAGCGACAGCTTGATTACATAGCGCAATTTACAAATGACATAAGGTATGTTTCTGGAAAAGAGAACGTAGTCGCGGACACCCTATCTCGCATCGATGAGATCAACTGTCCCACTGTAATTGACTTCGAGCAAATGCGGTTAGAGCAATGCCAACCTGACGGACAATTCAAGGCAAACGATGGCAGCACCCTTGCTTTACGTCAAATGGTGATCCCTGGCACTGACACTCGATTGTGGTGTGATATTTCAACTGGTCATGTTAGACCACTCGTTCCACCCAGCATGCGACAACAAGTCATAGCAAGCATACATAACGTTTGCCACCCTGGTATCTTGTGAACTACAAATACGATAAAACAAAGATTTGTTTGGCCCTACATGGCGAAAGACATCAAGACCTTCGTCAAACAATGCATACCATGTCAAAAAGCAAAGGTATCAAAACATACGGTCGCACTTCTAGCAACTTACATATTACCAGAGGATAGATTCCGTAACATTCACATCGACTTGGTCGGACCACTACCGCTATGCAATGATTACCAATATATACTAACCATGATAGATAGGTTCACTCGATGGCCCGAAGCAATTCCCCTGAAGAATATGTCAGCAGAAACCGTAGCCACAGCATTGACTACGCATTGGATCGCACGTCACGGAACACCTGACAGCATCACCACTGACCAAGGACGACAGTTTGAGAGTTGTCTCTTCAAAAAACTCGCAGAAAAGTTTGGCATCAAACACTCAAGAACCACTGCATACCATCCTCAAGCGAACGGTATTATAGAAAGATGGCATCGCACTTTAAAATCTTCTCTAATTGCATGTGGAGAACAAAACTGGGTTGAGAACCTACCACTAATACTTCTCGGTTTGAGAGCTACAGTGCGTGAGGACCTAAAATGCTCCCCCGCAGAACTTACGTACGGCAGGACATTAAGACTTCCCTGCGACTTCTTCTCAGAAACTCCTCGCGAAGAACCCGATACGTATGTAGGACGCCTACAGAGAAAGTTTGAAAGTATCAAATCGACCCCTGCCAGCAATCACAGCGCAAGGAAATTTTTTGTGCACAAAGACCTACCTGTCGCCACTCATGTTTTCCTGAGAACAGATAGCGTAAGACGACCCCTCCAGAACCAGTACGAGGGTCCTTACAAGGTAGAACAACGTGATGACAAAACTTTTGTCATTTCTATAAAAGGCAAACCCAAACGCGTCTCCATAGACCGACTCAAGCCTGCTTTCATTCCAGTTGAAGAAAATGTTACTACACACCCATCAGTTCCCGTTACACCGATAACCAAGACCACATCCACAACTGGTCACAAGATCACAACTCGTTCAGGTCGACATGTACATTTTCCAAAGAGACTTGGGATGGAATAAAGCACAAAAAGATATTTTCATTTGACATTTTTCTCATTCATAACTCATGATAGAAATTAAATTATAAATTTCGCATAGCTTTGTATTGCAAACCATATTCATAAAGTACACTTTTCTTTAAAATACTGCGAATAACACAATATTTAAATGCACAGATTTTTTTTTTACGGAAATCTTACCTATAAATATTGTAAATTGTCAATCAACATAATCTAAAACTTAGATCATTATTGTGTATTCACAAGTGTGAAACGCCTTCAATACGATGAAACAATTCATCATTTAGCTGCATAACTCATGCATTTTAAATCTTACCTATAATATTGTAAATTGTCAATCAACATAATCTAAAACTTATATCATTATTGTGTATTCACAAGTGTGAAACGCCTTCAATACGATGAAACAATTCTTCATTTAACTGCATAACTCATGCATTTTAAAAAAACATTACATATTAAGCATGTTATTACAATTTTAAATCACTCCTAATTAGATGAAAGCTTTTCATCATTCAACTGCATACTTTGTGCACTTCAAAGGTACTACAAACACCACTGTGTTTTTACAATTCTTAAAAAATGTTATAATTAAAAACGTTATAATAAAAAATGTAAAATGCACATCATACAAACGCATTTATGCATTACTACAAGTATTACAGCATTATTGTAATAATAATTGTAATCAACCTTCCAAACAATCAATTAAAATCATCATATTATATAATATTATGTACCAAGGTACACACTATCTACTCTACAAACTATGTACATAGTAGGTAACTCTTTACAACATGATAAACATTGTTATTCATGCATTTTGTCTTTTAACCACGCTTCTCTGGATGTACAAGGCACTTTTATACATCTAGTGAATCATGTGGTTGAAATCATTTATTTTTAAATATACTTTTCTCTTTCATGTTTATACACTTACAAGTTAAAGCCACTTTGTCTTACGTACGTAAAAGAACATGGTTATTCGACTCACATCAACAAAAAACACACTTTTACGTACTGAAGACAATGTGCAGCCTCTTTGACTTAAAAATCATCATTTTTTGCTACAGAATAGCATGAACCCTTATTATTTATAATTTTATGATGAACGCCTAACTAGGGCTCCAAAAAATATAATACTTTTAGGAAGAAAACTCTACCATATCTACTTATGTATCAATTTAAATATTTCTTACACTAGATATAGCTTATTGTTAAACATACCTGCTACTATAGTTTTCTTTTTCAATATAACTTATAAAAAATACAGCATTCTGCTATATACAACCTACCTTCGAAATGTTTCTCAAGTAAATTACAACTTTTGACCATACATTTGCGAATATATTTTTAAACATGTATAATGTTATTTTAAGGTTACTTTAAGTCATAGTCTTAAATATCATCTTGTATACAATCAATGTACAATGATTTTACAACCAGCGCTTCTAATTGCGCACCACTGGTAAAACAATTCTACTAGCTCTGAACATAGTTCATTGAGGCAACAACATTCAATGTTCATGCATTAATTGAAAAACAATCAACTGGAATCATTTCTCAAATTCCATGTACCACTACAATCAGCTGGAATCATATCTCTAATTCCAGGTACCACTACAATCAGCTGGAATCATATCTCAAATTCCATGTACCACGCTATATCATGTACACTAATGCTCCGAACGCCTAGTTCGTCGATGCGTTTACCACGGTAAATAAAGTAAAGAGCTCATTGAGCTTGACAAGTTTAAAAAAAAAAAAAAAAACATTATTTAAAACTAACTTGTAAATACTCACATCAGAATTAACTGATTTCAACACCAAATAAAATGGTTATAGTATACAATAGTGTAGTAATTCTCAACATTACGTGTCATGGTTACACATTAATTTTATGATTTCATGTATTAGAATTAAGATTTTCAGCTTAAAAAATTTCTTTTTGGTTAAACCTTTAATACCTTCCAATGTGTTCTTGAAAGTATAACAACAGTCTACTTCATTAACTGATCATTCAACTCTGCTCGAGTAACGTAACCCTTATAATTTTTCGAACACATTGGAGGCTATTCTTGTTTTGACTGAAGGTGCCTCAGTCAGAATAAGATTAGTACCAGTAATATAATCTCCTTTAACGATTTTCCATTGTTCACATTATCGTTAGCACTGGAGGGGAGGCTATGGAAATGCGATTAAGTACTGACAACCATTATTTAAATCTATAACCAAACCGCGTTATGGCCACATTGGTCACGTGACCAATGTAGTTCTCCCAACTCCCGCCGGAGAGCGCAACCATTCCAGCTACTGAACTCGGCCCGACAACACGATCGGGAATTTAATCTCATTTCCATACTTCTTCCGCGATCACAAAATTCTGTAAATACTTTTAACAAAGACGGAATAAAATATTAAACGTAGAGAACTCTTTTCACTCATACAAAATACACGCAATCCTCTTCCTTGGAGACCAAGTAAGTATTCCGCCGACAGCGAACAAAGAATCTCTACAGAACAAAATATTTATGAGATAATTTAATATTTTTGGTGTGCCTCGATATTCTCCTGTGCCATTCATGTATAAAACGTTCTTTTTTTAAAAATGATTTTCGACTATGTAATTATCGTTTTTTCGCACCTATAAAATTATGTCCCGTCTTTCCGGTTTATAAAAAATGGTCTGATTTTTCGGATCGAAATTTTCAAAAAATCGCCTGGGTTTCAAAAATACGATTAAAAAATTTAAAAAATGCAGAATGTCTTAGAATATTTGCCTAAATCGGAAAAAAATGTGATGCAAGTGGCCTATTATGAAAAAAATGCCATTAAAAAAAGACGTTATTCGTATTAATTTATTTTTTTATTTTATTTTCCGATCGAAGGAGCGATTCTTTATCTTTTGTGCATACGGAAAAGATCTCGTACGGTATCGGCTTGTAACGAATATAAGACTCGTATTAAATATATCCTGGCGGCAGAGCAGAGATCCAAACTCGGGATAGTGGGCCAAGTAATTCTCTATCATGTAGGTAGGGATTCAATTAAATCAAAGAATATTAACTTTTCAAAAAAAATATGTATTGAACACAAAAGCAAAACGGAAGTGTACAAACTTCCCATCAGGGTATCAAAGGAAAACATATAAAAACATACGTACCAGATGGACTCACTATACTATCTATACTGAAATAACCCCGGAAGACGAACGCGATCTTGCTTCGCAGAGAGAGAACACGGGACGGGACGGCATCTCCAGCCTTCCCATCCGGGGACGGCGCGGAATCCAGAGCACCAAGGTCGTCCTTCTAATTGAGCAGGAGGCGGCTATATCCCCAAGGTGCGCATTCAGCCTCGGGCCATCTCAACGATCTCCAATCAAAAGGCACGTGGCCCCCAACAGTATCCAAGTCTGGCGTATTACGGTAGTACTGGTAGCAGTCCGAGATTACGCGACGCGGGGTCGTGATGGCATATTCTAGTAGCCAACACCGGGACCAATTCACTTCACGATTTCTTTTCCATAAATACTGCCACAAAATGGCCAACCAACCACATCGAGAAAAAGTGGGACTTTTACGTCATCCACTATAAAAACACCGTACACGAACCTCTCGTGTCACGTGAAAACCACCCCGCGTCTTTTAAGTTTTAAATCAACTTAGATTCTCATGATTAACAGTGATTAAAACACCTTGATGGTGAGTGACCAATTCCAGAACAACCTAGTCCATGGCTGCCCGGGAGGAAGTGCCCATAAACAAAACTGCTCTTCTTTCTTTTCCAAAAATTACCAGTGTCCAAAAAAAACACCATAGACAAAATAAACACCTAAGCAAGAACTGCATTAGTTACATAATTATTTATGTGACAATTCCCCCCTTCCCACGAAAATGTTTGCCCTCAAACATGAAAAATTAAGTTCATAAACTAACTAAACTATGAGTCCATCAGGTATCTAGAAAAATGATAACAAAACATTGATTAGTAATTAAAGTAGCAACTTAGAACTAAATTTCTTAAAAGTAAGTCTCTTAAAAATAAATTTCTTAATAATAAAGAACAAATAAGAAAAGAAAGGCACGAAAACAAGGAGTCAACCAACATCTACTAAATTAAACAAAGTTTTGAATTTACTTTTTAAAAAAAAGGAGACCTGTTGTTTTCGTGTCAACTTAACAAAATTTATAAATATAACACACTCAAAATTATTTATTTAAAAAAACACAACCCAATATTTTGCCGAAAAGAAAAAAAAATCACTTTTCCTTGCATAGGAAATAAAGGCCGATTTGGCTTCACTTTAGGGTCAAACAGCCCTCACTTACACTGAATTTACGCTATATTTAAATAGCAAAATGAGTAACCTATCTAACTAAGTCCATCCGGTTTAACATTCTTATGACAAAACTTAAAATTAAACAAATACTTAAAATTAAAGAAGCCTAAATTATGAAAATATCTTTATAGATATACATTTTTCAAAACTAGGACACAAGAAAATACTTTTCTGTGTCAAGTAATATCGAATCAGTTTACAAACTGTCTATCATTTGTGGACAGAGTAGGGATCTTACATTGGATCATCTAACTGTCATCATTGAACCAGGATTTACAATTCTGAAGAAATACCTATTTGTAAGAAGGGTCGTCAAACTAGAATAATATTTGAATTATCCATTTTTCACAAAAAACAAATCAGGTCAGGTTCTATAAAACAATAAATACCCGCCAATCAAGGTGGTCAGACTAGGATTTACATAACACAATACCTGTCTATCAGATCATGACAAAAGTCAATTGGTACTCAACAGCAAAACAGAAAGTTAAGCTCGCAGCTTAGGATATCCAAAAATCCATAAAACAACCTGCAGCAAACACTCAACAGAGTGACATTGTTTGTAAAAAAAATAAGACCAAGGCAATACCCAAGCTGGCATTCCTTAAAAAAAACACTCCACGTGTGGACAAAAGTCAGCATTTCTTGTACAAACAAAACAAAATGTGTGACCAACTATGGCTTTCAGTGAGTTGACACTATTCGAGGGGTGATCAATTCAAAATTTTAATGAATGACACTAGTAATACTTAATTTATAGTTTAATAATAATACTAACAGTAAGACACTAATGTTTATATTATTTAGACTAAAAAACTATACAGAACACACTTTCCTGTATTAGAGGCAAAGCGATAATTCCAAAGGAATTAATCAATTAAGGAATTAATGAATTAATTAGTTAAGCATGCCAAAGCAGTACTTTCTTTGTTAGAGACAGAAACAACTTTCTTATGAACTAAGGTTTATATAAAGAACTTTTTAGGAAAGCTATACTATACTTGGACTTATGAAATACAAACTATCAATAATAGAACTAATAGAACTTTTGTGCATCAGAAAGTAGCTCAAGTCTCTGAGACACAAAATTCCAAGATTTTTCTTCTCAAGTTCCCTGGAGGTTCTGTGGACTATGGGCAATAAAAGAGCCTCCAGTGGACCGAAGAAAGAAAGGCATAAACTTAAAAATAATAGCATTACAACTTAATCCGTTAAACAGACGGAACAAGGTATGAAATCAGTGTGTGTGTACTTATGTGAATAGGTATATTATTACCAAAATAATCATACGTTTAATAATACAAAAAAAACTCGAAACTAGAGCATGTTATTATTAACAGAAAAGGTAAAGTAACGAAGGAAAGAAAGACTTAACTAACAAAATTTTGGGCGCCAGTGACCACAAGGATCACATTCCAGTTTACCGAGGGTAAATAAACGTTTTATCGTCAATGAACTAGAATAAAGTGTTCGCACTGAGCACAAGATTTGGAGGTACCAAACTCCAAAGCATGAGACCAGAACAATCACAAAAGAAACAAATGTAATAATGTGAAGGGTTGGTAGGCCTACACACTACAACATAGGTCTCCTTAAAGAAAAAAAAACAAAAACTAATCTATCCGAACAATATCTTTGACGTGAAAATTACCAACCATTCTACCTTGCATATCTGCCAATGTGTACACCAAATCCGAGACTCTATTTTTTATCACATTACGAACGAATCTAGGTGCCAACTTATGGGAAAAGTAATCCGGACCACTGGATTGAGCAAAATTCCTCCTCCAAATGACATCACCTACATTATAAACCACGGATTTACGGCGTAAATTATAATGTTGGGCATTCTTTTTAAAGGCTTGTATTAATGCATTTGAAACTTGTTCGTAAATAGGAACTAAGTCTTCCAATTTTTTTGCAAATTCGGCTCTAGACTGATCCAAAGGTATGTCCACGACACTAGAAGAAACATTAATTTTGTGTAAATTGCCATCAATAATTTGTTCCCTGCCGTGCATAAGGAAAAAAGGCGTGAAACCTGTTGCAAAATTAACAGTATTATTCAAGGCTGACTGAATCTGAGGCAGAAATCTGGACCAATTACGATGGTCAGACTCGGTCAAGATAGACAAGGCAGTCCCGATAGTTTGGTTATACCGCTCCACTACATTATTTTGCGGGGTGTAATAGGCGTTATAAAAAGGCATAGGAACATTATAATCGGCCAACAATTGTTTAAACTCTTTTGAAACAAATTGTTTACCATTATCACACACAAGGGTTTGCGGAACACCGTGGACTAGAAAAATGAATTGTTCAACATTTTTTACAATGCTTTTCGCAGTAGCATTTCTGAGCGGAAAAATCCATGTATATTTGGAAAAAACGTCAACAACCGATAAAATGTACATAAAACCCGCGTAACTACGTGGAAGAGGTCCTACAAGATCGATAGACAACATTTGCATCGGTCTGTTGACTATTTTTGGATTCGTAGAAATACCGGCCGGCGCAGATGTATTTATTTTATGTGCCTTGTACGTTTTACACTTATTAACAAACTTTTTGACGTCATTATACATACCCGGCCAAAAGTAACGGAGTTGAACTTTCTTATACGTTCTGAATACACCTGGGTGGCAAGAGTTAATAGATTCGTGTTCTTTACTTAAAATAGCGTTGCGGTCTTCAAAAGGCACAACCAGCTTCCAGGCTGTATCCTCTTGCAAAGCGAAACGAGATTTAGAATGTCGAAATAAACAATTATCTTTAATTTGGAAGTTATTGAAACGTTGGGGATTATTCATACAATTGGAAAACAAATTACTATACCAACTATCCGAAGTTGTAGGCAAAGAATCTATGGCAGCAACAGTAAAATCGTCTTTACGAGAAAGAACATCTGGAACAGTATTTAATTTACCCTTTCTGTGCACCACATCAAAAGAATATTGGGAAAGGCGCGTAGACCAACGAGCAAGTCTACCAGTTGGATTGGACAACGAAACCAACCACTGCAAACTGGAGTGATCCGTCACCACTGTGAAATGAACACCTTCTACGTAAGGCCTGAAATGATTGCCTGATTCTAACACCGCAAGGAGTTCGCGCTCCGTAACGCCGTAGTTTCGTTCGTGAACATTTAAGCACCTAGAGAAAAAAGAGACAGGATGTTCTTCACCGTCAAACACCTGAGTAAGCACGCCGCCGATTCCAACGTTGCTCGCGTCGCAATGTATAGTAAAGGGCAAAGAAAAATCTGGACAACTAATAACGGGAGCAGAAGTTAGAGCTTTTTTTAATTTTTTAAACGCGTCTTCCGCTTCTGAAGTCCAAGAAAAATTACTTATTCCCATTCTAGAACCAGTGAGTTTTGTCAACGGGGCCGCAATAGTAGAGAAATCTTTGATAAAACGCCTATAATAACCGCAAAGACCTATAAAAGCTTTAATTTGCTTCGAATTCTTAGGGGTAGGGTAAGTACGAATGCATTCTAATTTAACGGGGTCTGTACGAAGACCTTTCGCGTCTACGATATAACCTAGATATTTTAACTCTTCCTTACAGAACTCGCATTTTTTGAGGTTAACTGTTAAACCCGCATCTCTTAATCGTTCATAAATTTTATTCAAAATCTTCAAATGTGACTCAAAATCTTCCGAAATAACAATTAAATCATCGAGATAACAAAAGACGTTCTCGTCAAACTCAGGACCAAAAAGAGCATCCACCAGACGCTGCAATTCGCTGGGAGCATTCTTAAGACCGAACGGCATCCTCAAAAATTCAAATAAACCATGGCTTGGTACAACGAAAGCCGTTTTAGGACATGATTCCTTATCCAAGGGAATCTGCCAAAATGATTTGCTCAAATCTATAGATGAAATAAAACGAGCACCCCTTAGTTTATCTAAAATACGCGAAATGTAAGGGAGGGGGTAGAAATCTGCCAATGTGACGCTGTTCAAACGCCTCGAGTCCAAACAAAACCTGACAGAACCATCCTTCTTAGGAACAATCAAAACTGGGTTTGACCAAGCCGAACGAGAACGACGGACAACACCTAAATCTAACATTTCTTTTAATTGTTCTTCTAATTGTTTCTGGCGAGTTTGAGATAAATGATAGTAACGCTGCTTAATAGGATCCCCAGTTGTATTTATTTTATGACGTACTAAATGGGTTTTACCTAAACCACGTTCTTCGAAAGAAATTGATTTAAACTTAACTATAACAGAATTTAATTTGAGATTGTCTTGGGGGGACAGCAAGGAAGCTGATGTTAATTTACGAACCTCACCGACAACCTTCCCAAAATTAACATTGCTATCGACTTTTGGAAACAACTGAGGGGCCACGTCGAATTGCTTCCAAAAATCTACTCCCAAAACAATTGAAGAGGACAGAGACGGTATAACGAAAAACTTAATATATTTCTTAATATTATTATACAATACTAGTACTCGCATAGTACCAATTATATCCTGACGTTTGCCATCCGCGGTGGTAACGTAGGAATCTAACTTATTTAACTTATATCCTAAACTTATGAAAAAATTATACACAGAACCCCCGAAACAACTGACAGTAGCTCCACTGTCCAAAAGCCCTGAAAAAATCAAATTCTTAATTTTAATATTAACATGTGGTCTAACATCACGTCCACAATCAGCTAACGGCACACATGCGTCCATGTTGTGCGTGGTAAACTTAGATACATTACTAAGAACTGACGACGACCTCCTGTCATCCTTGTGCACAGAACGCAAAAGATCGTCGGCTAGTTTTTTGAATTAAACTTATTTGTTTCATTATGCTTAAGAGAATCCCTTTTCCATTTTTGACAAAATTGTTTCGTATGCCCCTGTTCCTTACAATAGAAACAATTAAAAGTTTTCTTACTATTAAAAGCAGAACTAGGAGAAGACGCGCGTGGAGAAAAGGAAGCTTGTTTATAAGTAGCGCGGGGAGAGTACGAGCCTTGAGCTTGTGGCGGGTGCGACGGTTGAGAATATGGAACCCGATGAGAATACGACGTTT
Source organism: Limnephilus marmoratus (assembly GCA_917880885.1). Classification (NCBI taxonomy): domain Eukaryota; kingdom Metazoa; phylum Arthropoda; class Insecta; order Trichoptera; family Limnephilidae; genus Limnephilus; species Limnephilus marmoratus. The sequence goes on along the minus strand of OU862921.1, from coordinate 15,305,308 downwards.
TATGAAAAGGAACTCGCGGAGAAGAATTAAATTGAGGTACAGGTTTGTCTACCGAAAGCTTTTCGAATTTACGGCATACACTTACTAAAGCTGAAAGATTCTTTTCCGAGAAATAGGCAATGGCCAAGGCATACTTCGGTTGTAGACTGTCACAGACTAAGTCCACCAATTGTTCCTCAGAAAGTGGAACATCCAACCTTAAGTTTGCTAACTGAACATCTTCGACATATTCCACTATAGCCTGGTTAAATTTTTGCTTCATAGCGAACAAGGCTTTTAAAGCTTCCGTTTGATTGGTACAAACGTCAAAACGAGAAATGAGGAGCTTTTTCAAAGTTGACCAAGACAAAGAATCATCAAAAATAGTTCTAAACCAGGAAAGTGCCCTTCCCTCCAGGAGGTCAGAGGAAGAGATAACAACCGCGGACAACTCCACCTTCCGGCATCTGGATAATTCTTCTATGCGTAAAATGAAATCTCTGACATCCGAAGACCCAGAAAATTTTAAACCCCAAGAATGAACGGACGAAGAAGAAGTTGGAGGAATAGGCGACTGGTAATAATTATTAATTACGGTTGTAGTCTTTTCTAAACTAACTGTATTATCATTACCTATATTCATATTGGAACCACTCCCTGTATTATCATCACCTATATTCATATTGGAAGTACCTCCTTCTTTCAAACTTCTATTAAAAGTACGAGCCTGTTCGCGCATACTGGCTAATGTTGCTTCCGGAACTATCTCACGATCCGTTAATAATTTTGTCATTTCCTCCTTTGACAGTCCATTAATATCGGAAATCGCCATTGTTGAAAACAAAAAAATTTCAAAATAATAAAAAAAAATGATTTAAATTTAAATAATTTAATTTATAATTAAATTATTGTTCATAAATATTATTATAAAATTATATTTAATTAAACGTAATAATATAATTATCCACCCTGAAATTAATAATAATATAATCGTAACACTTTAATTACCAAACACCCTGTACTTATAAATTCAATAAAAAAATTATTGTTTATTAATAACGATTATGCAACCTAAAACTTATGTAAATGTATTTCCTTCAATGCAGTAAAAGTATTCCATTAATATAAGCATAAATAAAACCTCGTTTTATCCAAAATCGCCTAACAATAATGTCAGCCCTTACAAGACATCATGAACATTTCCACACACTCACGATGATGGTAAAGTCAAGCAAATATTGCCTCACAATAATGTACAAATGGTTTCTACAGATTTGAGAATATAAGTTGCTCATTTTAAATTATAATTAATTCAAAAGGAATTCAATGTATTCAAGTATTTATACGCATTGCTTACGTACCAGGAACTGTATTTATAGGCAACATTTATTTACGCACTCTATAAAAACGCACAGTAAGACCAATGTATTCTCTCAATAAGTCAGTGACGCAAACTCAACAACGCCAACAGCTGACTGCGTATCAACAACATTTGACAGATGACAGGTAAAGCAAAAATTGCCAGTAAAAGAAAAAATAATTCCGTACCGTAAAATAAAAGTACCGGTTCAAACTTCAAGGTAATATTATTTATTACTTTCCTTGTTTAATCTGAGTGGCAACACTTAACGTTAGTGTCAATATAATTGTACGATGTAAACAAACGAGAATAAACCTCATAATGATCACAAGACAAAGAGATGTATTTTCATAATGACACACAGAATCCCTGCAGACCGGTTAATGTCAGAAATATAACCAAATAAATGCACACACACCGACTCATCTCTGAGTTCTGTAAAGTTATCAGCAAAAGTTCCCAAAATCTATCCCACATGACAGAGAAGAACCTATGTTTCGGGCACCGAAAAAAACTGATTTTACACGTTGAAGCGCCACTGTAACGAATTAGGCTCGTATTAAATATATCCTGGCGGCAGAGCAGAGATCCAAACTCGGGATAGTGGGCCAAGTAATTCTCTATCATGTAGGTAGGGATTCAATTAAATCAAAGAATATTAACTTTTCAAAAAAAATATGTATTGAACACAAAAGCAACACGGAAGTGTACAAACTTCCCATCAGGGTATCAAAGGAAAACATATAAAAACATACGTACCAGATGGACTCGCTATACTATCTATACTGAAATAACCCCGGAAGACGAACGCGATCTTGCTTCGCAGAGAGAGAACACGGGACGGGACGGCATCTCCAGCCTTCCCATCCGGGGACGGCGCGGAATCCAGAGCACCAAGGTCGTCCTTCTAATTGAGCAGGAGGCGGCTATATCCCCAAGGAGCGCATTCAGCCTCGGGCCATCTCAACGATCTCCAATCAAAAGGCACGTGGCCTCCAACAGTATCCAAGTCTGGCGTATTACGGTAGTACTGGTAGCAGTCCGAGATTACGCGACGCGGGGTCGTGATGGCATATTCTAGTAGCCAACACCGGGACCAATTCACTTCACGATTTCTTTTCCATAAATACTGCCACAAAATGGCCAACCAACCACATCGAGAAAAAGTGGGACTTTTACGTCATCCACTATAAAAACACCGTACACGAACCTCTCGTGTCACGTGAAAACCACCCCGCGTCTTTTAAGTTTTAAATCAACTTAGATTCTCATGATTAACAGTGATTAAAACACCTTGATGGTGAGTGACCAATTCCAGAACAACCTAGTCCATGGCTGCCCGGGAGGAAGTGCCCATAAACAAAACTGCTCTTCTTTCTTTTCCAAAAATTACCAGTGTCCAAAAAAAACACCATAGACAAAATAAACACCTAAGCAAGAACTGCATTAGTTACATAATTATTTATGTGACAGGCTGTCAAATTTGTGTGATTTTCTACGAATTTCAATTTCTTTTTCAATGGGTGTTGTGTGCCGATGACAGCTACCGCCAATGTTAACTAGTGTAAAACTCAAAATGCTGTAAGTATACATGATTATTTATTAATGTACATTCAAAGTTGTATACCATGGATTTGCCATTTGCGAAGTTTCCTTTCAATCTAAATACGCGTGAAGTACTTAGTTTGCCCAAAGTAAGAATCCATTTTGTGTACATAATTAGTTGTTCTTGTAGTAATTGTTGAAATCAAGTGCAATTTCATTTATCTTTTCTTTAAAACTAATGTATTACTTCTTCTTCTTTCGTATATCTTAGTGTATTACTATTCTCGATCCAAAATAAGATCAACCCGTGGACGCGCATGTCTCCGCCCCTTCTCCCCACTGCTTGCTAGACGAACGCTAACACATTCAATCCCACTCTTTAAATGAATTGAATTATTTTATTAAATTTTATTTTATTTGTTGGACAAAAAATGACAACAATTTATACCTTTAAATAATGGTAGCGGTAGTATTACCAAATACCTATTGTACTTTATGTGGCATGAGATTTACCAAATTGGCTGAGGAATTAATCCGAAACTAAAAATACCATCATTGTCATTTAAAAAAAAACCTCAGATGATTCACTTGAAATATTGAAAGCCAGTGAATCATCGTTGTTGTCACCGAGGTCATGAACAATAATATGATGGTTATTCCAAAATTATCGCTTAATACCAATAATATGTCGAATAAAATTACTCAAATACTCTGACATAACCTTTCGGATACCTTCTTACGTAGGTGTTCTTAGGCATTTATTTTGAAGGAGAAATTGTTTAACATGTTATTTTATCATCGACCATACCAATTCGCTCGTGTTTAATTCGCAATGTTAAGGAAGTAATCGTAGCATAGTTTTGTTGACTTCGCTAGCAGTGACATTTACCATATACTTATTATTTATCATATAACTCTCTGTGAGAGCTGTCCTCTTTTGTTCTTTGTAATTAGTGATAATGTATTTGAACATATCGGCTGATTACCCATTTTACCACTGGGTCTGAATGGGTTAAATTTTTGTAACGCGGATACACAGCACGACGGTCAACGGCATACTGAATTTTGGGTGAAGTGATTGGCGGCAGCCGAGGGCCGGTGAAGGGACCGTAGCGGGGGGAGTGGTATGCGCGGTACAAACCAAATTTTGTACCATCGCGGGTTGTTCTAAACGCGGATAGAGAATAGTGTAGTGCGTTCAAACTAGTTAAAATTAGCGGCAGCTGTCATCATACCCGTTGAAAAACAATTGAAAGTCATTGAAAATCACACATATTTGACAGGCGATTCCGTATGGGTTCTTTCCCGTATCTACAAAAGATCGCAATCGTTCCTTAGACTTAAACAATCGTCACTTCATTTAGATAGGGTTCTAGCTTACTTCACATTATTCTGGGATATCTATGAAGTGTCAAAGTTTGTAAAGATCATTTTTCATAATCTATTTACCAATATTGATTTTGAGGTTTAATCTTGTGTAATGTATTTTAAATGAACATATTTCAAAGGAAAATGTTTTAATAGGATGAAACATTCCAATTTAGAACATACCTAAACTTGCAAATAGAACTACAGGGTGCGGCAGGGAAACTTGCTGATTTTAAAAGTCAATAAAAGAAAAAGTACTATATATATATCGATTTAATTCTTTTTTGTATCGTATAATACACATTCTGAATTTTTGTTTTAAGTAGTTTTAAAAAAGACATCGGGCAAATGGCGGCCCTCATTAGTGATACGCTGATCTACCCTAGATTTGAAGTTTCGCTCCACTCTTTCGAGCATATCGACGGGAATGTTGGTGATGGCTTGGCGGATGTTGTCCTTCAGGTGTTGCAGGGTCCGGGGTTTGTCGTTATAAACGATGGATTTGAGATATGCCCATAAAAAAATCGCAGGGTGTCAAATCGGGGGAGCGCGCCGGCCACGGTACGTCACCCCTCAAGGAGATAAGGCGCTCGTGGAAGTGTTTCAAAAGTAGGTCCAACGCATGAAAATAACTGACTTGTGGTGTAACAAAACTTCAGAACCCCCTCTTTCCAATGAGACCCTCCCAACCCCTTTCTGACCAAGCCTCGCTTGTCGGCGTCCAATTCAAATCAGCAAGTTTCCCTGCCGCACCCTGTATATGCGACCAGCTAGGGCATAATAATTCATTGCACAAGATTTCAATAACATACCCCTAATGCAATTCCAAGCTACGGCCTCGTCCTATTTAAATATTTTCCATTAAAATATGATAAACTAAAATTGTTAAATAGATTACGGAAATTCGTCTTTGCAAACTTTGAAACCTTAAAACATGGTAAGGCGAAGTTAAAACCCATAATAACGATCAACTGTCGGAAACAAACAAAATAGAGAGTGTGAAAAAGATATGTTAGAACCTTGTAAAATGAATGATAATTTAAAATGCTTGATGTTAGAACTTATTCATACATATATCAATGAAAAAACAACACGATTGGTTTTGAAAATTATTTTGTGTACATAAATTAGCAAAAAAATGCTTTGTCAGCCAAAGATCATTTTTGAAAAATATGCCATTTAGAACTTTATTCAAATGAGGTGACGCAATGTTAAACAGTGTATTCAAATAACAAAAAAATATTTTAGTTTCCTACCGTATTCGGCCTCAGCAGGACTCCATACGAATGCAAAACTTAGTAATACCACCACACTATAGATCTGCATTTTGCAAAATGTCTAACAAAACATGTTATAAATACAAATATATTTTAGTTAGGTACTGAAAACGATGGTTAATTAGAGCGCTTAGATACAGAAGAAAGCTTAATGATTGTGATGGCAAGTATATATAACATTATATAGGTAAGATGTAATATATATTTATACTGTTTCTAAGTAGGTACTGATCTCTTACTCGAAATTATTTCCAGAGAAAATTGGTTTATTTAATCTCGTCAACAATAATATTTTTTAATTGCTTATACCTGCTTACATTCGAAACGCCAATATATGGAAATCAATCATGTTAATTTGTAGAAAATTGTAAGAATTCTCTTTTTGAAGTGAACACTTCTTTAGCACCGCCCTGATTTGAAACTCGATGAAACGGAAACGAGCGACACTAAAAGGAGATAAACACATAGATCTACGGGATCTAGCGTGCGAGAGAATGATATAGCAATATATTTTTTTATTTAATTCACGGGTACTCGGTTCCAATATAATACGATAAATCCACAGTCCCACGCAAATCTTCTTTAGTGTAGTGGTATAAAGTGCCTGACGAACCTCTGCAGTCATTTAGCAGAACAAGGATCGAATCCTACGAAATCCAAAAAAATGTTTATATTTATATTTATTTGTAAAATCAAATTCCAATCTTTAAACAACTCCAAAATGAACAGGCAAAAGAAAACACCTGAGAAAGCGATTTCTAGCGACTCAAAAAAATGTGTCCTTACATGTGTCCCGTTCTAAGGACACATTGTACAAGTTTTCTTATTTGAAATATAGGTAAATACTTAAATCTCAAATTACACACATGCCAAGGAATTTATTAACAAAATCAAGGCTTATCATGCCTCTGTCCCACTATAGCACACTCCAAAACATCAAATATCTTGGAATTGAAATTGATGATACCTAATCTCCGATGGAACTCACAAATTGACGTAATTACAAAAAAAACTAACTAGGTACATATACTTCTTTAGAAACATTCGTAATATCCTCAACATAAACGATATTAAAAAAGTATACTATGCTTTGTGTCAATCACAAATATAGTACGGTATAACTGGATGGGGGTCTGCCTTGAGCACTCACACAGAGCGACTCAATATAGCCCAAAAAGGAGTACTAAAGACAATTCTGAAAGTTCCGCTTAGAACTCCGACGGAAGAAACATTTAACAACTTTCAAGTCTTCAATGTACAGAAACTTTATTCAAAAAATATTTTATTTAAACTGAAAAAAAAAACATATATGTATACTCCACTGCCCAACATAAATACTCAACCAGGGCAGTAAGCAATAACATCCTGGTTACTTCCAGTTTGAACACATCTTTTGGACAGAGAAATAATAAATTCCATGCTATGAAATTATACAATGCTCTACCAGATCAAATCAAAAATATAAAGGAAATGAATATATTGTAGCGGTCCCGAGGGGGGACCCCACCTACCTTTTGCTCTCGGCTAGCTTAAGTCGTCGGCAGGAGGAAATCTCTCCCCGTCAGGGTCGTAGGTAACTAGGTTTAAATGGTACATAGGTAATTGCCAAGCCCGCCCACATGTGATCCCATCAAATGAAAGAGGAAGCTGGGTGAAACATAACTATATTGTCTAGTAAATACAATTACAACATCTTGCAAAACACAATATAGGTCACAAAACAACACAATGCCTAACTAGGTATTTCCTAACGTAGGGATCCCTCTCAAATCTCTCCGGGAATGTGGTTGTTTCAACCGAGAGTTACTGTGGGACACATAACGATCAAGAGGGGAAAAATGTTGACTCACAGATGGTAGTCTGATGCAGGAAACCGGGAAAGCAGGCCATGATCAGCGCAGGTAGCTCCAACACTTTACCAGGCAGTGGCAACTCCACACAGAGTGTCACACTCGCGACCTCGTAATTTGCTGTTCAAATCGGGTTTTATGGTTCGCCATTGCAAGCGGCGTCACGCGGGAATGGGGAGCGTACTCGGCCAACACGGCTATTCTGGCGGCGGCCGGCTAGTTTCTGGCGAGTGGGGCGGAGAAGCGCGGTGTGTTCCTTTTTGCCAGGGGGGGGGGGGGAAAGAGGAACACTTCTGCGGCGCAGCGGTTGTTCGAAGGACTATTTCACTATATTGTTCAACGTTTCTTCCGCTCAAAACGCGTACTGTAACAATATTTAAAACAAAAGCAAAAACATGGCTGAGAGATCAAAGCGATAATAAAATTACAAACATCATGAAGGCGATATAAATACAATCCATAACCAAATACAAATATTTTAAAAAACTAAAGGCCACCTCCAACCACCACCAAATTATGCATACATTATAAATAATTAAATATTTTTTCCTGAACTTTAGTAAATAAGATAAAGTTTTTTGGCGATGATTTGTTGATTTGTGTCCCAAATTGGTCATTTCTAAATTAAATTTACGCCTATCAAAATGTTTGTCATTTGACTGTCCTAGAACGGGAGACCTTCCTAGTTGGACAGTCAAAGCTTCTTTGTACTGATGTATTCTCTATAACAGTACAAAGAAGCTTTGACTGTTATAGAGAATATATCAGTACAACGTTTTATTATTATTATTATTATTACCTCAGAACAGGAAATCCTAGTGAGGAGGTCTGTGAAAAAAAAAAGAATCTATACTTATACTTTACATTATACATACATGTACAAACCTTGTTATTGAAACTAATAAAATAAAATACCTATGTTAAAATATTACAGAGGAAAATCATAAAGTTAAATGTAAAAGAAAGTACAATACAAGAATTAATCTTTGTTATGTTGCAAAATTGTATCTATATTCTTCCTTCCCATGCCCATAATCCATATTTTTATATTTGCCCATTTGGTCCCCATTGTATAAAATACATTCCGACAATATAGATAGGGTATAGCACAAATTTCTAAGATTTTTAAACTTTAAGCTGAATATTCCAATTCAAAATATTAACCATGTCCTTTTGATGAAACATCTCAACTTAATTACGCCGTCAGATAGGCGGATCATCTCTGACCTTGTACTATTAAATAAAATCATTAATAATTGCATTGACAACCCTGAAATTCTCGTCAAAATAAAATTTTACGTACCGACCAGAAATACGAGGCAAAGTGCTACCTTCTTCTGTGACAATTTTGAAACAAACTATGAGACTCATACACCTATAAATAGATTACACCATTTTGGCAATAAATTTGGGAATATGTAGACATGTTTGCTGATTCTGTATCATCATTATCATTACATAGTATAAAATGAAGTCGCTCAAAATGTATGCGCGCGTTAATCTTTTAAACTACGCAACGGTTTTTCATGCGGTTATTAACATAAACATTCCTCTTCAATCACCAATAGATAGAGTGATTGAAGAGGAATGTTTATATGTATAATACATGTAAATTATATTAGAGAAAAGCCGAGAAATTCAAAGAAAACATATTTTTGTGCGATTTAAAACAGCTGGCGGGACGTACTTTAGTCACTTTTGAAATTCGTTCTACGGAAGAAATTGGAAAATAGATGTCCTAGAGTAAGTAGATATTTTATTTTCCCTTTTCAAATATCCAATGTTGCATTGCAAGCATTGTATAATTAGTGGCGAGTTAATTAGTTTAAATGTATAGTTCTTACATGCTTATTATAGTAGAGAAAAGCCGATAAATTCAAATATTCAATTCAGGCAGCGGGCAGCGGGCAGCTGGCAAGCGGGTGGTGTGGATTTTATAAAGATTGGGTAATGGCGTTGTGTTTCGTTAGCCATAGCAACGTGTGGCCGGGTCTGCTAGTTAGTTATAAAACGAAGTCTTCATAATTACTTTAATGAAATGTATGATTTTAATTTTATTTTTGACAATTAATTTAATCATTATAATTGTGTACTAGGTACCTGCCTAACTATGATTATCTATCTTTGTAAAAGCCCACTGGGGCGTAAATAAATAAATTAAGTGACGTAATAATAAACTTTAATTTCTTGTCAATTAAGTGATGTAAAAACCAAGCTTTAGTTTTGTTATAAATTAAATGAAATAAATAAAAAAATCAAAAATTGCTTTTAACCAGAGCACTATAAGTCAAAGACAAATAACGAAAATACTTTTGGCCGTGAAAATCTTAACGCATTAAATCTGAGATAGTTAATTTAATTCACAGATTAATACAAGATATAGAAATACGTGTGGCAATGTCATTAGGAAGGCGAAAGAAATCTACTACAGAGACAAAATCAAAGAAAGTAACAACTATCCCAAAAAATAAGGCAAATTCTAAGAGAAGCCACAAATTCACACCAAAGACACACAGGACATAAGCAAACTTTGTATTGATGGAAACATTTTTGACACCTCCGAAAACCAAAGCTTGTTGTGGATTACGTCAATAATTTATTGATTCAAATCTTGCCTCTCGTGTACCAAATTGTGGGAATGTTCCATCTACTGAAGAAGAATTTCAATTTTTAAAAAGAAGATTTAATTTTCAAACTGTGTCGGCAGAAGAGATCCTAAAAATAATCAACTCCTTAAAAAACACTTCTTCTGCCGGGGTTAACGGAATAACAACCAAGATTTTGAAAACTCTATCTACGGAAATTGCATTGCCCTAGAACATCTAATAAACCTCAGTATCAGTCAGGGACACTTCCCCTCAAACCTGAAACAAGGTATTATTTTTTCCTATACGTAAAATAGGTAACAAGACAGACATAAACTATTACAGACCAATAACCCTGCTGACCAGTCTATCTAAAGTATTTGAAAAAATACTGTTCTGTCAACGAATGATATGCTGTCATAGATTTTTTTAAAGGAACCATATATGTAGACACCTATGCGTGTTTATACTTATATGGTATTTATTTGCAAGGTGTTCTTAGAGAATGGTTTCTTCTTAGGACAAAACTAAGTTTAAACTAGAGACCATGATTGAATGAAGGAGGAAACAATAAGGGTGGTTCTGAAACTAAACAGTTGATCATTAGAATAAATGAAATTGCTACGAAAATCCCAATTACTCGTATGTAGTAAAGCTAGCCAAGCTATGCCCTGGAAGGATGAAGCGATCTCATCGGCGCATTCTCAAAATATGGAAAAACTATTTTATATTTCGGTCGATGATAGGTACTATTTTGAATTTGGGTGTGCTTTGCTAATAGGTTAACCTCCGGTAAGAGGCAGGAGAATTTAAAAAATCAAAGTGTGCAATTCACATGCGGTAGAAGTGAAAACTTTAGAAAACTAAAGTAGATAAGAGTGGGCAGACAACGAAACACTTTTTTTAATCAATGTCAAGAGTGATTTTTTTCGCATTTTTGTCGTCGAATTCCAGTGCACCTTTTCCTATACATTTGATCATCTTATTAGATTTGTGTTTTCATCTTCAGAGTCGTTAGATGTCGCTTTCTCTTGTGTTTTCTTTTGCCTGTTAGAGTGGTTTGAAGATTGGAATTTGATTTTACAAATAAATATAAATGTAAACATTTTTTTTTGGATTTCGTAGGATTTGATCCTTGTTCCGCTAATGTTTGCAGAGGTTCATCAGGCGCTATATACCACTACACTAAAGAAGACTTACCGAACCGGATAACCGTGAATTAAATAATTTATTTATTTACATTTTTTCAATTATTTAATTATAGAAGGTTGGTATTTTGACATTATATTTTTCGATGCCTGTCTCACTAGGATATACATGTGTCGAGATGTGCGTATTACTATCTCATTCTCTCGCAGGCTAAATCCTGTAGGTATATATTAGGTTCTTACATATTGCATTGGCGTTTTGTATGGGAGGAACATAAAGTCGATTTTTTTTAATATAGTATATTTATTTAATCAAAGTATGTACCATTGCTATCTATGCACTTTTGCCATCTCATAGGTAGTTCATCGATCCCTTTACTAAAAAAACCATTCGGACGGGAATCAATAAAATCTTTGAAGGCGGTTTGGATTACCCCATCGGAGTTGAATTTTTTCCCTTGCAAGAAGTTATCCAAATTTCGAAAAAAGTGGTAATCTGTTGGGGCAAGGTCCGGAGAGTACGGTGGATGTCTTAGACATTCCAATTGAAGCTCCTCTAATTTGGTAGCCGTCTGTTGTGCAGTGTGTAGTCTAGCGTTCTAATGCGCGTTTGTTGATTTGCTTCACTCAATTCGTGAGGTACCCACCTTTCAAGCCTTTTCACCTTCCCAATTTGCTTCAAGTGGATTCAAACAGTTTTACCACTAACACAGCAGCCTGCAGCTAACTCGGACGTGGTTTGCGATGGATCCGCTTCCACAATAGCCTTCAATTCTTCATTATCAACTTTGGTCTCCGGCCGTCCAGGGGACTTGTTCTGCAGGTCGAAATTTCCAGAACGAAAACGTTGGAACCAAAAACGCACTGTGTTTTCTTTTGCGGCACCGTCGCCATACACATCATTAATCCTTCGAGCCGTTTCTGCAGCACTGGTGCCACGGTTGAACTCGTACTAGTAAATAACATTCTTACACAGTACAAGTGACACAGAGAGCACGTTCAATTTTGCGCTCAATACTAATTAACAGTCTATAGTTGTTTTAAACAGTGAAACTACTAATAAATAAGCCACAGAGTGACTGCAAGTTTGAGGAAGTTGTAGTGCAAACCTGCAGGATTCTAATATCCATAAATATACAAACCACCCACCTAATATCTAACTATGTGAGCATTATCAATATTATTAAAAGTCTAAACAATAAGCATTATTGTCACCCAAGTTACTACCGCGCTACCCGGCCGACAGTAGCAAGTAATTCAAGTCACTCACCTTAGATTCAGGATAAACCATCTTCCATTTAAAAAAAATATATATTTTTTTAAATTAATAAAATGGACTCACAGGGATACATCAGTCTGGCGAGAGATGCGGTTGAGGCCCTAACTGAATTGATAATAGACCCAAGTAGCAAACTGAACAAGGTTCAAATTGCGAAAATGATTCCGAAAACGAGGGTGAGCTAACAAGAATCAAAACATTAACCTCCAAACCTAACTCACTAGAAACTACATGTGAAGCGGCCGATGAGCTTGAAGAGAGAAAAATCAGAGCAAATAATCTTATAATTATAAACGTTCTTGAAAGCTCAAAACTGAACCAAATAGAAAAAATCGAGGATGACAATTTACAAATTACAAATATTTTAAAGAAAATAGATAACAACATAGAACCAAACTCAATCAACACATTTCGTCTCGGAGCAGTGAGGCCTGGTAAATCGAGGCAAAGTTATCTTAAGAAACTCGACTGAAGCAATGACTATCCTCCGGAAAAAAAACTTTTTCCTGAACAACTCCCCCGTCAAAATTTTTTCCGACCAAAAACCAAATCAAAGAAAATACTTGTTGGACCTACGTCATACAATGGAAAGTCGGATTCAAGGCGGTGAAGTCGGGCTAACTATTAAATATATCAACAGCAAGCCGACAATAGTTAAGTCAACTCCAAAAAACTCAAAGACATCAATGGATACGGACAAAACATCCGGGCTGCCGCACCAAACTCTTAGAGTTGCAAACTACTATTCCATTACTTCAAAACATTGATGTATTTCTTCTTACTGAAACCTGGCTTGATCCTGATATTCACACCGAGGAACTTGGATTTACATCTTACAACACCTACCGCCTTGACAGAAATCCAGCCACCAGCAATAAAACCAGAGGAGGAGGAGTTCTCATATCCGTTAATAAATCACTGCCAACCACTCGATTAATTTGCAAAAATCTTGATGTGGAACAGGTATTCGTATTATTAAAATCTAAATCAAGCAAAATTCTACTGGGATCTGTATACATTCCTCCAGGATCCAACATCACAGTCTACAGAAACCAGATTGATGACCTCGAAACCTTCAAAAACAAATACCCTGATGCCAGAACAATTTTATTTGGTGACTATAATACCCCTAACATTGATTGGATGAATAAAAACTCTTATAACAACCTAAGCCTGCCAGAAAACGCTCGCGAAATAATAGATATGACGAACTTACTCTCTCTACATCAAGTCAATCAAGTCTACAATAACTATAATCGGCTGCTAGATCTGGTATTCTGTTGTGATCTCTCAATTGATATTGTTAAATCAGTTGACGAGCTCCTCCCTCTAGACTGCCACCACCCTGCTCTAAGCATAACCATCACGACAAATAACTCACCACACAACACAACTATTCTGCCTAACCTTACTTATAATTTTTCCAAAGCTGACTATCCCAATATGAACCAATATCTTGCAAATGAAGACTGGTCATTTCTTCACCACAACAATAATATTAACTATAATCTTGAAATATTTTACAAAATTATTAACAGGGCCATTGAAAACTATGTACCACTTTCACACTTCAAAGAAGCGAAGTTCCCGAAATAGTTCAGCGGAGAGCTTATTAAACTAGTTATGTGTAAAAAAATTGCACACAAAAACTTTAAAGAATCCAACTCCCTTAACGACTATAAGATATTTCATAACTACAGAACTCAATGTAAAAATCTGTCAAAAATATCGTATTTTAATTATATAAATGGAATTGAAAATTCTATACCCTCTAATATTCAAAACTTTTTCACACATGTTAACTCTATTAGAAAAAACAAACAAGGTTTACCCATCTCAATGCACTTCAAAGAAAAGAGTAGCACTGATATGAAAGTAAAGGTTAACTATTTTGCTGGTTATTTCAAAAGTGTCTATGACGAAGATATCCCAGACAAATATGTACCACCTCCTTCCCTTAATGAGAGCATACATATCCCTGCTGTACACATAAATATAAACGACGTTAAAACTAAAATTAAATCTCTAGACAAAAACAAGAAGGCCGGACCTGACAATGTACATCCCAATATCCTTATTAATTGCATCGCTTCACTTGCTTCCCTGACATTTGGAAACGTTCTTATCTAACACCCATATTAAAAAAGGGTAATAAAAGTGATATCACTAACTATAGACCTATATGTAATACACACCGACACCGACTCCAAAAATAACAATCGTACCTACACATTGATGAGTAGAAAAGGTAAGTTGATTATAAAGTTGTAGAAGAATACGAAATTATTTATTTTACTTTTTAGTGCATTTTTTGAAGTCGTTTTTTTGTTTTGTTAAAATTTTTGTTTATTTTTTGATTTTTAGTGAATCTGAAGTACACTAACTAATTCGATTAAGATTCGGCCGAGTATCGTAAATTTGTTCTTCAGAATTGGAGAGTTCCGTTACTTTGTCATGGATCCCATAATCAGAACCTAACCAAACTCTCATCAAACTACCTTTGAAGTACATCCTTTCCAATAAAAAAAGATTCATCGAAATCGGTTGGCGTGATATTGAGTTATTCGTCCATTTGTCGCGCACATACTTGATGCAAATTTAAGACTTATATGATTTTCTCATGGATGCCATTGTCAGAACTGGACCAAATTAAAATGGGACCACACGGGAAGCACCAGATTTCAAATAAAAAAGAATCATCAATATCGGTTCACCCAGTCGAAAATTCTGAGGTAACAAACATAAAAAAAAAAAAAAAACCGTCGAATTGAGAACCTCCTCCTTTTCGAAGTCGTTTAAAAAAGGGTAATAAAAGTGATATCACTAACTATAGACCTATATGTAAGCTATCTGTAATCCCGAAACTCTTCGAAAAACTATTACTTGATCGAATTTCCTCATGTATTAACCATCTCATTGTTCCGAATCAACACGGATTTTTGTCAGGCAGATCAACTCTAACAAATCTTTCGTTATATGAAAATTATATATCAAACGCATTAGCTAACAGAACTCAAGTCGATTCCATATATACGGATTTTATCAAGGCATTCGACAAAGTATGCCATAAAATTCTACTGGTTAAGCTACGTAATCTAGGTATTGATGGAAAACTTTTAGACTGGTTTGCAAGCTATCTATCTGATAGAGTACTACTTGCAAAAATAAATTTGTTCCTTTCCGATCAATTTATAGCTACCAGTGGTGTACCACAAGGGTCTCATTTAGGCCCAATTTTATTTTTACTGTTTATAAACGATATTGTTGATATATTTGATAAAGATGTAAACGTGTTGCTTTTTGCAAATGATTTGAAAATTTTTAAAATAATTAAAACCGCCGAAGATTGTATCTGTTTACAAAATAATTTAAACAAGTTAATTAATTGGTGTTCTCTTAACAAACTTTTTCTGAACATAAATAAGTGTCATTCAATAAGATTTTACAGAATAAGCCGGTTACAGTGCTCGACCGACGGTCAGTGCGTACGTCGGTCGCGCTTGTCATTTGTATGAAAATTCATAAATCGTTCAGTGCAGGACCGACCGTATCGCTACGCAGGGCGTATGAGAATCGTCGGTCGAGCGCGTGCGCATCCGTACCGTCGGTCGACCGACGAGCTAGAAATGCTCTCTGGGCGACGATCGGGTGTACGTGATATCTACGTCTTCTGTTCCTAATAAGTCTACGAAGATAATAAGCAGCTATTAATTAATTAATTTCGCGTACGACGTCCGGTCAGCTTGTTGGTCAAGCGTGAACTGACGGTACGCACCGACGGTCGGTCGGTGGTATGCGTATCGTCAGGACCGACCGTGCGCATGCGTATCGTCAGGACCGACCGTGCGCACCGACCGTCGGTCGAGCACTGTAACCGGCCTAAGTCAACCAATAATTCATCCGTATGTTGTTAACAACTCTACCCTTACCTCTGTCGAAGAAATAAATGACCTGGGCATAATTTTCGACTCGAAATTAAACTTTATATCCCATATAAACACAATCACTAATAAAGGAATAAAAATGCTTGGCTTCATTTTTCGAAATTCCAGAGGTTTTAGGAATATTTCTACATTAAAAATTTTGTATACATCCTTAGTACGTAGTCAAGTCGAATATAACTCCTCGATCTGGTCCCCCCATTTTAAATTACATTCAGATACAATCGAAAAAATTCAACACAAATCCCTAAGATATATAAATTTTAAACTCGGTATTCCCATTGAAAACATAAATTATAATTACTTAATGAAAGAATTAAATATATTAAAACTCTCAGATCGAAGATTTATATCCGACTTAATATTTATGTTCAAAATTGTAAATGGTAAAATAGACAGTCCTGATTTAACTAAGCTCATCGAATTTCATATACCCACTAGAGCAACTCGCTCCAAAATCTTGTTTCATTGTAACAACAACAGGACTGAGTACACGAAACACTCGCTTTTACCTAGATTACATGAAGTTAGTAATAGATACGCAGATGTGGCGGATCTATTTAACTGCACGGAAGCTAGGTACAAGAAGGCTATTCTGTCATATATTTTCAATCAATATTAATTTTGTTTATACTATAGTATTGAATGTAATTGTAGCTCTTTGTGTCATTTCTTAATCAAATGCCACAATTAATTTATAACTCTTTTTTTAAATTTTTTTCTTAAGTACCAACAACAAATATTTTGTGACATGTAATATGTATTTATGGTATATTTATACCGTTAATAAATAAATAAATAAATAACGCGATATTTCAAGTTTTCCATTTTGTAAACTAAGTGACGCAAAGAAAAAAAACAATTATGATGAAGTCATAGTAAATAATGCAAAATCATATGTTTTAGTTTTGAAAATTTGATCGCTTAGAAGTATTGTAGATGCTTCAATTAAATACTGCGTGTAGAACATACCTTTGCCCTTAAAAATATCGGTAATTTTTTTTTATAAGTTTTTTAATAAGCCTATAAAAAAATAAAGTATAAGGTCTAAAAAACACACTTTCAAGTCCAAACTCTCCTATTTATAAACCCCTTTTCGGATATGGTTTTATTGTGTAATGTGGTAAAATCAGTTTATTTTATAATAATCGCAAAAAAAGTTGATATTTACACCCAATCTTCCCAAAATAAAAGAAAATATGCATTTTCGCGTTGATATTTTACAATACGGCCGCTAGTCGACGAATTCGGTTATCAAAGTGACCCCTATGGCGTCCACCGAAGAACTACTGTCCACGGCACAGTAGTGAACTAGTGGATCGCCTTAATGAAAAACCAAATGAATTGTAATTTTCAAAACACAAATACATGAGTAAATAGCTGCATAAATTTGAATTTGGAATTCCTAACCAATAAGATATTTGAGATCAAAGTTGCCAGTACGCCAAAACGCCAATTTCATATGTAAGGACCTAATATATATGTGTTTGTCCCTTTTTAGTGTCCCTCGTTTCCGTTTCATCGAGTTTCAAATCACAACGGTGCTAAAGAAGTTTTCTATTCAAAAATCGAATTCTTACAATTTTCTACAAATTAACATGACTAATTTCCATCATTGGCGTTTCGAATGTAAGCAGGTAAAAGCAATTAAAAAATATTATTGTCGACGAGATTAAATAAACCAATTTTCCCTGGAAATAATTTCGAGTAAGAGATCAGTATGTACCTACCTAGAAACAGTATAAATAAATAGCACATAAATATGTACATCTTACATGTATGTTATATATACTTGCCACTACAATCATTAAGCGATCATTTGAATATAATCGCTCTAAGTAACCACCTTTTTCAGCACCTAACTAAAATATATATGTATTTATAATATATTAAGTTAGACATTTTGCAAAATGCAGATCTATAGTGTGGTGGTATTACTAGGTTTTGCATTCGTATGGAGTCCTGCTGGGGCCCAATATGGTAGGAAATTAAAATGTTTTTTGGTTATTTGAATAAATTGTTTCATTGTGTCACCTCATTTGAATAGAGTTCTCACTGGCATATTTTTCAAAAATGACCTTTGACTGCCAAAGCATTTTTTTGCTCATTTCTGTACACAAAAGAATTTTCAGAACCATTTGTGTTGTATTTTTGTTGATACATAACATCGAGCATTTTAAATAATCATTCATTTTACAAGGTTCTAATATAACTTTTTCCCACTCTCCATTTTGTTTGTTTCTGACACTTGATCGTTATTATGGGGCACATTATTATTTTTTTTTAAATTACCGGCAACCCGGGCATTTATTGAAATAAAATTAACATATACAAGCAAGTAAGTAACCCGCCTCACTAGACAAGGTCTGTTCTGAGACGGGTACATATAAAATCATACATATACACTGACTTACACACACACACATAATATATGTGTACGCATGCATGCACATAATCATAAAAACATAAGTATTCAGAATCTAGATAAAATTATTGTAAATTGTTGTTGGTTATAGTGGGATGTATATAATGTCGTAAAACCAAAAATATAAAAAGAATTAATTTAAAATAAAACAATAACTTTGTAAACACCACTTTTACAAAGTTATTGTTTGGTTTTAAATTAATAATATCACATCACAAAGTATCCGCTTCATATGAACAAGTAAAAAGAATTATTGAAAATTGTTATAAGGTTTTCATGGAATGTACACAGCGTCATAAAACCAAAAATCTTAACAGAATTATTGGAAATTGTAATAGGTTTTTCATGGAATGTATAGTTCCATAAAATCAAGAATTTCGATAAAACTTTAAAAACACATAGATCTAAATCTAAACATAGTAACAATTCAGCAAAATAATATAAATAAATGTATGAGGTAATAATAAACTTAACGTGCGTAAAACATACGCAGCAAAGGAAAGAATAAATCTCTATAAATAAAATAACACATATCTGTACATAGATAATGAAGATTAGATTAAGATGGTATCAAAAGTAGCTTGGTGATGCATGCCCCTTTTTTGAGTAGTAACCATGTGTTGAAATGTTTATATAACCTTTTTAGTTTTTTTTAGTGTTGCAATAAGTGGTTTCTTTTAGGAAGATGTTGAAAATGAGAGGTGCAAGGTAGGATTCGTGCTTTTGGCAAAGGTTGATTTAATTTTTGGTACTATAAGTTGATTATTTGATTTTGCTCTTGTGTTTTGTGGGTGAGTTATGAGGCCTGGTGAGGATTTTATGCAGTTTAATTGAAAGATCTTTTTAATGAATAGTTTCCTTATATCTAGTATGTTATTTGTAATTAGAAGATTTTCCGTTGGATACAGATAGGGTTTTTTTTAACATGATCCTAATTAATGTTTTATGAGTCGTGTTAAGCGGCTTAATGTACTTATCAGCGGCTCTCCCCCAGGCCGAAATACCGTTTGTTAAAAGGCTTAGTAAACATTTTTTATTTATTTCAGTGACATGATGTTTCTTATTGTTTTAAAAATGAATGACAGTTTGTGGATTTTCTTTATGATCAAGTTAATGTAAAGTTCCCAGTTTAATTTATTAATGTTAAGCCTAGATACTTGATATTGTCAGTATGTTCTATTTTTTTGCAGTTGTGATTTGAGGGTTTGAGGTAATATATGGGTCTAGGTGTAAAGGCGGAAGCGTTTTTGGTTGCCCAGTGATGGTTTTGCTGAATGTTAGGTATTTTGTTTTGGAGATGTTTAAGGTAAGTAGATTTTTTTCGAGCCAATTTTTTATTTCTAACATACCAGTTTCCGCGTTTTTGAGGGCCTTATCCCAACTTGGAGCTTTGAATAAAATTACCGTGTCGTCTGCGTAACTGATTACTTCACAGTCAATAGATGCTATTTTAATATCAGTAAGTTCATTTACGTAAATGAGAAATAGGAGGGGATCGAGGACGCTACCTTGAGGGACACCATACTTGATTTTTTCCGGATAAATGTAGCATTTATTTAGTTCTACAATTTGTTTTCAAACCAGTCGAGCGGTGGTCCGTTGTTAACAATATTTTTAAGTTTCTCGTACAGAATGTTATGGGAGATAGTATCAAAGCCTTGGCCAGATCTAATAAGACTCCGATTACTTTGTATCCTTCATCTGTGTTTTTAACAAGGTAATAATAGTTCACTCAGATATAGCCTGTTCAGTACTCATTTTAGCTCGAAAACCGAATTGACAATCTGAGAGTAAGTTATGTTTATCGAGGTAGGTTATTAGTCTTTTTTTCAATGCTTTTTCCAGTACTTTCGATAGTGTATTTAATAGTGAGATAGGTCTGTAGTTAGAAATTAGAGTTTTATCCCTAGTTTTGTGAATTGGCTTTATAATGGTATATCCGGAACAATCCCTTGACTGAAACATTGATTGAATATATGTAGAAGAGGTAGAGCAATAAATTCACGCAGATTAATCAGAATTTCGCTCGAGATTTTGTCCGGACCCGGAGCGCATTGCGGTTTAAGAGATAAAATAAGTTCAGAAATTTCTTTTATTAAACGAGTGAATTGGTTGTTTTGTAGGGTTGTGTTTAGGAGATCGTTGTTCTGTAGTGTGGTTATTGGTGAGGATTTTGTTTGCTAGATCTGGGCCAACGTTGGAAAAATGAGAATTAATATAATAAGCCATTAAGTATTATGGTTCCCCACTTTGGTTGGATAGGGTTCTAACTTCGCTTACCATGTTTTTAGGTTTCAAAGTTTGCAAAGACGAATTTCTGTAATCTATTTAACAATTTTTGTTTATCATATTTTAATGCAAAATATTTAAATAGGACGTGACCGTAGCTTGGAATAGGCCACTTGCATCACATTTAAAATTTTTATTTTCTGGCTTAGGCAAATATTCTAAGGCATTCCGTATTTTTTTTAATCGTAATTTTGAAACCAATACCAAAAATATTACAACTCATAAATATTTTTCCTTGATCCGTCTTATTGACCATAAATCATTATAATGTTCAACGTCTATATTACTAAATCCAATATAAAATACTGTAAATTATAATAATAATAAGAATATAATAAAATTTTATTTTGTTAAAATCAGCACCATTACAATTATATCTCTAAAATACGCACAGACAGCATAAATGTACGGGGTAATTACATAAAGGTAATGTATACAATGTACGGGATTGTCTTCATAACATCTGTCAAAAAGTCAAACCAAATGATAAGTTCGCAGAGAACAAACAATAAATCGAGTGAACATTAAATGTCAAATTCAAAAATTCGCCTGAAATCAAAGTGTTGCCATATAAAAAAATTAATCAGTGTGAAATTTCACAAAATTAATAGGAACATTTCGGAGATGGGAAATTTTCATGTAGTGACGTCAGGAGCCCAAATAATGATTTATTTATTAAAAAAAGTAAATTGTACATTTCTAAAATTTTTTCCATTTTAACATTTTCGTAATCTTAGTAAAAAAATCTATCCACACGATTTTTTCCAAGTGGTTATGAAATCCATGCAAGTGGCCTATTGCATTAGGGATATGTAATTAGGATCTTGTGCAATGAATTATTATGCCCTAGCTGGTTGGATATAGTTCTACTTGCAAGTTTAGGTATGTTCTAAAATGGAATGTTTCGTTCTATTTAAATATTTTCCTTTAAAATATGTTAATTTAAAATACATTATACAAGATTCACCCGCAAAATCGAAATTGGTAAACAGATTATGAAAAATGATCTTTATATAGATAGTAGATGGATTGCAATCTTTAGAGCACAGGCGTTGGGTGGGAATGCTATCCTTGTTCTACCGGTATTACAATAGAAGATGCTCCGAGGAACTAGCATCATTGATCCCTTCGGCACCGGTGCATAGTCGGGAAACACGCCAAACGTGTTCCCAACATTTGTACGCGGTTGACATTTGTCACATGAAAACGGGTCGTTTCTTCGACTCGTTCTTGTGTTCAACAGCTCGGCTGTGGAATGATTTGCCGGCCTCTGTGTTTCCGCCTTCCTACAACATGGGTCATGGGACCAGTGTTCATTCCTTCCTCTCCTCAAAAAGACCCTCCACACAGCATCCGAGATGAAAGGAAAATTATTTTCCTCAGGGCCTCCTGTGTGGAGTTAATGTAAAAAAAAAACACACACACACTTTGACACCTCATTTCTCAGAATAAGGTGAAGTGAGTTAGAACCCTATCCAAATGAAGTGACGATTGTTTAAGTCTGAGGAGCGATTCTGTATCATTTGTAGATATGGGAAAGAACTCATACGGAATCGCCTGTCAAATATGTGTGATTTTCTATGACTTTCAGTTGTTTTTCGACGTGTATGATGACAGTTGCCGCTAATTTTAACTAGTTTGAAAACGAAATACACTAGATACGTTTTAAGATGTTCACTGCCAAAAGTATTTTCATTATTTGTTTTTGGGGTATTATGATTTGTTGCGCTACCTCCTTCTTTAGCCAACATTTCGGACAGCATTGCAGTGTCCATCATCAGGGCAGATCCAGCAGATCCGGTAGCTACCGGATGTGACGGCATAACACCCCAAAAACAAATAACGTGTAGCGGCTACTTAACCCGCTCTGCGAAATTTACCGCAGCGCCACTGACCTCCACAGAATTCGCTGAAAGATAAGGCATACCTACCTTAGCGTAGCAGTAACTGGCGCATCGTAAATAATCCGCCACCTACGCGAAAGAGCTAGAACGTCTGGCTGTACCAAACAAGTGCCCGCAGAAAGTTCGAGCGATTTCTCACCTTTGCGTGAATTCACCGCATTACCTACTGCGAGACTAATTACTTGCCACGGGTATATAAGCCGCGCTCGCTTGCTCGGAGCCAGTCAGTCAGTACTTTCCCATTCATCGATCGAGGAACACTGTCCGAGCAGTGCCGCGACAAAGTGCCGAGCCTGCGCCGAGCATGGGCCCGCGCAGTCAGCAGTGAACAACAATTTATCCAGCGTGACCCAGGAACATTCCAGCACCTTCGAGGCACTTCTCCAACTACCATCTCGACATGAGATGGCAATCCACATCCTGCAACGAGCAGCAACAACAACAGGCAACGCGCCAGCATCCTCATCGCCTCTCAAGGTTCCTTCCTGCGTCACGTGTGTGCTCCGACCCACTGGACACACATCCGCCATATCCCGTCAACACGACGTCGATCGACCGCCTGGACCAAGGTCACGTCTACACCGCCACGGTGTAGGGCAACACGCCGGCTTCCTGAAGACCTGTGATCTTCACCGCCGTAGTGTCCTGACCTTCATCTTCACATCATCGCGCAGCAGCATCACTACTGTCACTCCGCTCCCGCTCCGCATCGAACTCCGCTACATAGCCACAATAAAGACTGACTCACACATCGACTGCACGCCTTTCATTTCTCTCTACCGATACGGACCGCTCCCTCAAACGAAAAAACGAAATACACTAGTTTAAAACACAGATAAATGAAATTGCACTTCATTTCAACAATTACTACAAGAAACCACTATTTATGCACACAAAATAGATTCTTACTTTGGGCAAACTAAGTACTTCACGCGTATTTAGATTGAAAGGAAACTTCACAAATGGCGAACCACGGTATATAATTTTTAATAAATAATCGTGTATACTTACAAATTTTGTGTTTCACCTAGTTAAAATTGGCGGCAGCTGTCATCCGCACACAACACCCATTGAAAAAGCAATTGAAATTCGTAGAAAATCACACAAATTTTACAGCCGATACCGTACGAGATCTTTTCCGTATGCACAAAAGATACAGAATCGCTCCTTCGATCGGAAAAAAAAATAAAAAAAAATTAATACGAATAAGTCTTTTTTTCAAGGGCATTTTTTTCTTTTCATAATTCGAGACGGAAGGTCGACGTAAATAGATTATCACTTATATCGCGGTGATTTCCATATGATTTCAAGATTTTTGTAGAGAGAACATCGCGTTGAAGCATTTTTTAAATTTTGATTGTTTTTTTATTTATTAGGGAAAATCAACAGATTTTTTACATTTATAACAATAAAATTAATAATACGGTGACCGGCCAACTCAGAATGAAATCAACTCAGAACCACCCCAGAAAGGTCATTAAGAGTGATGTGTGATAAGAGTGAGTGGTTAAATTAGGTTAAGGTTACCGGCTATTTTAAATGAGTTTTTCATAGCGTTTAAAATGACATTTTTGAGGTGGTTCTGAGTTGGTTTTCTTTCTGAGTTGGCATGGAACCTAATAATACACATTAAATCCAATAATGGGTTTTCACATAATTAAAATAAGGCATAATAAAAAACTAAGGTTCCGGTACCCGTAAGATGTTCAAAAAAATATAACCTTGAAAATTATAAATAATATAGAAGAAGTAAGAACACAAATATAAACTAATAACCTGCTTAATAAATTTATTCTCACTACACAACAGAAATAATAATAATATATACATTGTAAATTGTACATACCTACAACTCAGAGTGAACACAACAGTAAATCAATTAAATGGAAAAGATTCACAGCAATAAAATGATAACTTGCGAAAGGGTCTTTAAGATTATTTAACATTAGCCGTGACAAATTTTTTAAGATACTTAAATTACATTAGAATATGTCTACATCATTGAATTTCTTATCAAATACATTGCATCTCTAGAATGTTTGTTTCAGGGCCAGTCCAACCGTTCTTGATAAATTGTGAAGCCGGATTGGCAGATCCTGATTGTCCGGATTCGAATATTACGGATGATACAGCCGCATACAGATACTTTGTCTCCAAGCCCCAACTAGGTCACAGAGTACAAAGGGAACAAGGAGAAGAGGGATCCAAATTCTTGTGGCTAAACCCTTGTCATAATCCACCCCACATTTTTGATGCCAAGGTTGCAGACCAGGTACTTATTGCAGTAAACTAAATCCAAACGATATCATAATAAAAAAAGTGGTTGATACTCTTAAGGCCCGGTAGTAAGTGTCAAAAAGGAAAAAGCAGGGGAGATATGTAAATACAAAAGTTAAAGGTGAACGTCCACAGGTCCGCACCGGCCGCAACGCACGCACGGCACGCATTCTCCCAGCCAATAACCAATCGATTCAGACTTTCGTACGTCCTGCCGGTGCGGACCAGTGGACGTTCACCTTAAGAGGGAATAACCAGACAAAACCGGAAATGCGTAATTTTTAAATCAAATTTTAGACGTATTGACTCTTTTCCACAAAAAAATATATATTAATTTTGAAAGACTGTTCTTTTATCTGGTAAAGCTATGTTTTAAATTTTGAGAAAATATGTTTATTTTTAGTACAATAAGGTTTTACCGTAGGTCGTTGGCAGATTTGTTAAATTTTCAAACAAAATTTTCTATGATATAATACACATTTCAAATCATGTAATCATGCAGTATTATAAATAAATATTTTAACTAGTAAACATATGTTTCAAAATTTTAATTTTAGTTCAAATAAAATCATTAAAAAAAACCCGAGCACGTATTATATCTCTGTTTTTTCTATCTATTCACGGTCTTACAAATTAATGTAGTTCAGTTATTTTTACACATTTATTTTGCTTCGATACTATTGAAAATTTTTAAATATTTGCGATCAAAAAATAATTATAAAAGAATATAATATTATTATTTTTTCCATCACGTTTTAGAGTATATTTGTTGCCAACTCGAAGCACCAATATTCAATACCCGTTTGAAAGCGGGAGGGATAAGACGTGTCCGCGGCGCTCTTCTAAGCAATATTAGCCGAAATCGTAAGGCAACTAACAGGAAGGCAGAGCGCTGCGTTCAACGAAATCGGAATTTTTGTTTGCTGGTCATGACATGGGTCGTCCTCAGGGTTCAATCCTTGGACCTGAGTTTTGGAATATTGTGTTTGACGATTCCTCCAGGTTGCCCTTACCTGAGGGATGTATCTCGGTAGACTACGCTGATGACAAATTGTATCTTGTCTCGGGAACAGCAGAAAGAAAGTTGAGAGTAAAGCTGAAGAGGTTTTAAGTGTGATTTTAGAATGGGGAAAGAGAAACCGGCTGACCTTCGCTCCCCACAAGACTATGGGACTCCTGATGAAGGGTAACCTCAATAGAAGTAGAAATCCAACCATCAAATGGAAGATATCAATATCCGATTCGTTGAGAACACAACATACCTGGGAGTCACTTTGGATCGAACGTCCTCGTTCTTGACCCATGTTAAAGACGTGTCAAGCAAGGCCCAGGCCCTCTTCTTGAAATTGAGAAGAATCTCTACTGCCGAGTGGGGATTGCGCTCTCCAGCGCTCCGTCTCTTATATAGGGGGGTATACGTGGCGCAAGTGTCGTATGCGCCCTCTGTGTGGGAGCACCGCCTGGAGAATGCACTCATACTCTCGGCGCTCAAGAGAGGCCAGCGAGTCCCCTTGCTGGCGCTTTCGGGTGCTTATAGAACAGTTGCTTCGGACGCTTTGCCAGTCTTGGCCGGCATTTTGCCAATTGATCTTGAAATCAGGGAGGTGCTAACAAAGAAGAACCTGACAAAAGGAAGACCCGCTACACACCTAGGTGTTGAACTAATACCAGGCGGGGCAGTGTCTCTCCCAGGTCTTCTTAGAGAGATGCGAGAAAGAACACTGAGAGAATGGCAAGAGCGATGGGACAGGTCGAATACGGGAAGATGGACCTACTCCTTCTTCCCGTCAGTTAAACTCAAAATGGAAGGGGCACACATTGTAAGGGACCACCATGTGACCCAATTACTGTCCGGGCATGGGGAGTTTAGGGGAAGATTACAGTCTCTCTCTATCCCCCCATCCAAACTGCGCGTGTGGCAATACGGACCAAACAGCCGAGCACATTCTGTGGCATTGTGAGATTATGACGGATGCTCGAGAGGAAATGTTGGATGGTTTACAAGTGACCACGAGACCAGTATGGAACGCTGATCTCGTCTCGAATAAGGTGAACTTCGAGTGCCTGCGGAAGTTTACAAAGGTTTGGGTTGAGAGATGGCCTGATCTTAAGAGTCGCTGACCAGCTGTAAAATCATTGTGAGTTTCAGATGCCTAGTATATTTGCTCCTGATGACCACAGACTTTTCTTTCTCATCTCTTTTATTACCATTGCTCCGATTTTTTGGTTTTCTATATCTTTATTTTCACTGTCTTTATGTTTCCTTAGATTTTAGATCCATGCAGAGTTGAAAATATTTTGTTTTTACTTCGATAAATTCCTGGTGGTTTAAAATCTTTATGTAGGTACTTCATGTATTTCTGCTTTTTCTCCCATTTCAGACTTCGATGTGCCGAATTGAGAACGAAGGTCCGGACGACTCCTTCGCTCAAAACAAATTGATACATTTCTGTTATTACTAACCAAATTTAAAACATGGTGTATAATAATAGCTGATCAATTGGATAATTTGACGCCAATTCAATGTAAAGAAACAAACAGTGCTCTAGAAGTTCAACAATCATTATCTCAATCAGCCCTAAAAATCTTTTCAATGAATATTAGAAGCATAAACCGTAATTTTAACGAATTATTCATAGTTCTCACAGACCTGAACTCCAACTTTGACATAATCATTTTGAGTGAATGCTGGATCAATGAAAATTACCTTCCAAAAAACATAATAAACTACACCCACTACAACACACAGAATAACAAAACCCAAAATGATGGTGTTATTATATATATAAAAAATCACATATCTCACATAGTAAACGAAATCATAATCAACCAATCCAACTGTCTCAAAATTGTTATAGATAAACACGTAACCAT
This sequence comes from Limnephilus marmoratus, assembly GCA_917880885.1. NCBI lineage: Eukaryota > Metazoa > Arthropoda > Insecta > Trichoptera > Limnephilidae > Limnephilus > Limnephilus marmoratus. Next base: position 15,277,207 of record OU862921.1, on the reverse strand, counting down.
ATTTTCAATTTATCGATCACCAGCCACATCTAACATAACCCCTTTTCTAAATTCACTAAACCAATTTTTATCTTGTGTAACTGATTGTGATAATCTCCTTATTATTGGTGACCTTAATATAAATACAATTAATTCCATGCATCCTCAAGCCAATGATTACATAAACCTGCTAACCTTTCAACGTTTTGTCCCAGCCATCACAGCACCCACCAGAGTATCTGGCTCGTCTGTAAGTTGCATTGATCATGTATTTTCTAAATGTAAATTAAAAACTATATCTCTTGTATATCAATGTACCGTCACAGACCACTACGCTACCATAACTTCTCTTTCTCACAAAGTACACAAACTACAACCGCACAAAATTCCACAAAATAAAATATCATATACCACACTTTTTGAGCTGGTCTCACAAGAAAATTGGTCAAATCTTTACAAACAAAATGATCCTAATTTAGCCTGTGAATATTGTGTCCAAACACTTCAGAACCACCTAACCAACGCTACATCCAACACAACAGACAAAACAAAACATTATGACACGAAACTCAAACCTTGGATAACTGTTGGTATTCTTCATTTTATACGTAAGCGTGATAAACTCCACGCACTCAGTAAAAAAAATCCCAACGACCATGAATCCCATATATTTTACAAGAAATATAGAAATGTTTGCAAGAAAATTACTTCAAAAGCCAGAGAAGATTACTATAAAAAACAAATCATAAACGCCGAAAACGACAAGAAAAAAATATGGAATATTATTAAGGACCTGACCTATACTAGACAAACGACTACACCCATCAATAAGATTAACATTGAAGGCCGATCACTAACAAATACAGGTAATGACTCCGTAAAAATCGCAGACCATTTCAATAAATTTTTCACCTCTGTCGGATCTAGCCTTTCTAATAATATCTTAACTAGAAATAATGTTTCGGAACATGACCTAGCAAACAAAATATCCCTGTCTAATCTGAGTTATACTCCACTTGTTTTCACTCCTACCACAGAACTGGAAATTATAGAAATCATCACATCATTAAAAAATAGCCATTCAACAGGAGTAGATAAAATCTCTTCTAAACTCGCTAAGAATTTAAAAACCCTTATTGCCAGCCCTCTCAAACATATTATAAACTTAAGCCTCCAATCCGGAATATTCCCAAAATCACTTAAACATGCCTCTATCATCCCTATTTTCAAATCAGGGGACAGATCTTCCCTAAATAGTTACAGGCCTATATCGTTATTGAGCACTATATCCAAAATTTTTGAAAAAGCAGTAAAACTAAGACTCCTTAAATTCCTCGAGGACAATAAAATTCTTTCAAAAAACCAATACGGTTTTCGTAAAGATTGCAGTACTGCTGATGCAATTGCAACCTTTACCAAACTAATATCAGATAACCTCGATAAAGGCAATAAACCTCTTGCTGTCTTTCTAGATCTGTCTAAAGCCTTCGATACTATTTCCCACCACATTCTTTTAAAAAAACTCCAACAGATTGGGATAGAAGGTACTGCTCTGAAATGGTTTAAAAACTACCTCACACAGAGATCACAAACAACTGTCATCCACTCTAATCAAGAATATAGGAGTAAATGCTTACCTATCTCCTATGGCGTGCCCCAAGGGAGTGTTCTAGGCCCGCTCTTATTTCTCATTTATATGAACTCCTTACTGAATTTAGACATTGAAGGTAATATAATATCTTTCGCTGATGACACTGTTATCATATTTACAAGTAAAATATGGAAAATAACAATCGAGAAAGCAAATTCTGGACTGAACAAAATTAAAAAATGGCTAGACTCTAACCTCCTCACCCTAAATATCCAAAAAACACAATATATGCATTTCTCAATCTGAAAACTCACTCTCCCAGAAAACCTTCCTAAACTAATCATCCATACTTGCCCACAAAATCTAGACAATCCCCCACTATCTCTTATAAACAGCTGTTCATGCCCGATTCTCAAACCTTCTAATGAAATAAAATATCTAGGGGTCATTATAGATAACCATTTACGCTGGGAGGCCCAAATCAATTCCATAACAAAGAGACTCCGTAAGTTATGCTATATTTTTTATTCTATTCGATCAATCCTTGACATAAAAACACTCAGAAGTGTTTATTTTGCTCTGTTTCAATCTATAGCAACATACGGCATTATAGGATGGGGAGGTTGTGCAGCATCCATTCTCTACCCACTAGTGACCATTCAAAAACTTTTGTTAAGGATCATCTTCAAATGTTCCCCTTCTCATCCATCAGAGCCACTTTTCAAAAAACTAGCTGTCTTAGACATTCGCCAATTGTACATTAAGATAGTTCTCATCCATATCTGGAAAAATGGTTTGATAAAACCCTCACAAAAAGATATACATACTCGTTACTCAACTCATGCAAAATGCACAATCCCTACAACAAAAACAACTTTTTCACAAAGGCAATACTCATACATCGCACCTAAAATATACAACGAACTAAATAACGACATCAAAAAATCTAGTACACTTACTCACTTTGCAACTGGTGTCCAAATATGGATATCCGTAAAGGGTCGACAGTTTTTTAAAGAATTTCTTTAGAAAATTTAGTTGAAGAGAATTATGTCATTGCCAATCTTTGATTTATTTAAATACAAGCTTGGTGGGAAACAAAGGTCACGTGTCATTATCCGTAATTCAAATTTAATTTTGCCTTAGCATTATATTATCGTATTTTGATATTTTCTGCTAGAACAGGGACAGATATTTAATCCTATCATGAAGGTCAACTTTTGCCTAAACCGCTTTTACAATATGCTAGCAGCTAAACTATATTTGACTCGATAAAATGATATATCGAATCATAAAAAATACTTCTAACTACTAGCACACTAAAATTTTTTTTTCCACTTGTTAAAGAAAAATATTTCTTAATTTTATTTAACTTGTTGTCCTCTTCTCGTGCATACATACTTATTTTTTCTGTGAAAATGTGTTTTGCCATTGTAGAAACATCATCTGCAAATTATTGATATTTGTAAAATATAATATGTGATTATTACTTCATTTATCTGGAAGATAGGCTAATCATTTTATTTTATTTTCATTGTGAAAATATAATAAAGCTTTCAACTTTTTTTATAACATGTGAGAGAAGAAAATCATTGCTTAACTCTTTCCACTCTAAGTATTCTTTGTTTTTATTACACCAGCACTTTAGTTAAGCGAAATTGCGTTTTTCTTTTTTAAAAGTTTTTAGTTATTTTTTGTAAATAAATTTGATATCGGTTTATATACCGCTAATAAATTTTTTTTTGGTTTGTAATCACTATAATATAAATAGCCAAAAGTTTAAATACTTTTAAAAACTAATGCTTTAAAACTGTTTGGCACCACTGTGTACTAGTGCCTACATCTACATGTTCATGTACTCAGAGCCCAGTGCCATCAGAAAATCACTGTAACAATAATAATTTACTCTAGTGACCAGTGTAATTCGCCAGACTCGAAACATAAATTTATTCCAAAATTTATTTGTACAAAAATTGGTTTGTAATAATGTACCTACCAATATAACCACGTACACACAGATTTTCATTATAATCGTTATCCTTTCTTATTTACATACTCTATAAAGTACTTACTTAGACTTTATATATTTTATAATTATTTCATTTTTATATTCTTTCATGTATTGCTTTCTATGTTCTATACTTTTTATATTATTTTTATATTCAACTATATTCTTCCATACTCTTTTATACTCTATAGTCATTTATTGTTTCCATACTCTTTAGTCATTTATATTCTTTTATATTCATTTGTATTCTTTAAATTTCTTTAATATTATTTTATAAAATATGTATATTTTTATTTTATTTTTTACATTCTCGCACATTTCTTTATATTGCTTCTGTTAAAATACTAAATACGAAAATCGACCACCACAACACGGGCATGTGCCTAGTATGGTGGTCGAAAAATCCCCAATTTATGTAACGAACCATTTAAAGAATAAAGAAACTTAAAAAAAAAAATATATATATTCTGCTACTTGTAACCAACTGTTATTCTTCACTAAGTATTATGTTCTCTTATTTTTAGTTTTTCTTTTTTTTTTGCAATTTTTTTCTGTTTTAGCGATTCAGCAATAAGCTCCGACCCTTGTCGCTGAAACTGAACTGTAAATGTTCTGTAATGTCAACTTTCCCATTTTGGGGGTGAGTTAGACCTCGCTCCTGCATACACTGGCGTGAAATATATATTTTTTTGGAATGGAATCCTCACAACTCATCTGCGCCTCCCCCAGCGACATGTGTAGGCCTGAGGTTTGGCTGGGCGAACTCGGCGTCCTTCCGCCCTGCCTCCGGCAACTCGACGCTTCCATCCTTAGGGTCTTCGGGTACATTCCCCTACTTCCCACTTACTATCGTCAAGGCACAACCGAGAAACCGGCTAAAGGGCGCGGACGTTGAGATTCATTCACGGCAGACCGACCACCATACACATTCTGGCTGGTACTGCCAGATGACGAGAGAGGTATCCCACCCGACACAAGCGTTCTTCATATCACAATACTTGTTTTCATTATCTTATATACCCTGCGAGCAGCCGCCTTTTATGTTTTTCTGTTATCTTTTTTTATTTATTTAGTTTATCCCTGACTTGCTTTATATTATTCGCATTTTGTATATTATGTAAGCACTTGCATACTGCTTCCTAACACCGTATGCAGGGACACTGGAGGTCTAGATTCATTCAAACTTAATTATAGATTCGTTCTTTCAAAAAAATTAGAGTCCTTGCGAGAGCCTTGAAGGAGTAACCATCTTTTACTTATACCAGGGCGGGTAAGAGTTGGATTACCACCACTGCTGGTCATTCGCTCTTAAGGGAGAGGCGCTAATTTTAAAAACAATGATATTTAAGCGAAAATTGTGCAAATGTTTAATAAAATACGACTTCTTTAAAATAGAGCAAAACTCTCGTGGAAAATATCTTAAATAGCATTTAAAGAACCACTATGTTTTTTTCGTAAACATGGCTTGCAAAATAACAGAAAAAATGTGTTTCAAATAATTTTCAGAACATATTTTGAGATTTTTTCTTTCGAAGGAATTTCATGTAATTAGCGTTTTGGCGTGTCAAATGTATAGATATTATCTTAAAAAATAATATGTATTTTATAGAAGCTTAAAATATTCGTGAGAAATATGTTATAAAACGTAGAAATTCGGAATGCCGCGGCTTAGGAGGAAACACGATCGCCGAGAAAATTGAATAATAGGTATTTAAATGAAGACAACATTAGCGAAATTCAACCGAAACTCTGAAAACAGAAAAATCAGAAAAAATATTTACCTACACCTCTGAGACTCGAACCCGGGACCTTTCGCTTTTCGGGCAAATGCGTTACCACTGCACCCAGGACACGATATCCGATTCCTTCATTTTTAACTGTATTATGGGAGTTGTTTTACAACTCTCATAACAATTATTAAATCTATTCTAATATGTAGGGTTCTGTTAAAATAAAATAAGAAGAATGGTACTCACTTGGTTTATTGACAGATAACAATTACTAAATAATAATTAACAGAGATGTTGCTTGGTGCACCTATTGTCACGGAGTGACGAGCCGTGCCGCGTCTCTCCCCACCTCTCGTCCCAATGATGGTGGGAGTATCGACACTCCACATGCCTCCCCTCCTAGAATGATGATCATCCTTCCTGAAGTCCTCCTTGAATCCTCTAGCTGGTGGATGAAATATTGGACTGAAGAGGTATAGATACATGAAGGAGACATAGATGATTGTATGGAATGAAGAGCACAATTGTTCGAAGATATTTCGTGCTTAGTATGCCCATCTTTCAGGGAATCTAACTCGTCTACCCGATCGAGTTGTTTTCTCTGGTATTTTCTCAGTAACTTTTATTTATCTTTTTATTTCTTTATCCTCCAAATCTGTTGGGAGAAAAGCAGGTTTTAGCCTATCAATGCTTATGTACTTTTGATGGCCGCGTACTTCCACCAACATTTTCTTAGAATCCCTCATCAATACTTTGAAGGGTCCTTCATATGGCGCCTGCAAGGGAGCTTTTACCGAGTCTGTTCGAATAAAAACATGAGTGCAAGTTCCCAACAAACCGTGTACAAAAGGTTTGTCATGGTTATGGTTTGTAGCTGGTATGGGTTTAATATCTTTCAACATATCGGTGACCTTTCTAGCGAACGTCTCTGGATCTGTTGATGTTGTATTCGTGAAAAAATCTCCCGGGAGCTTAAGTGGAGTTCCGTATGTCATTTCCGCCGGTGATATTTTCGCATCCTGTCTAACGCAAGATCTGAGGCCCAAGAGAATCAATGGAAGTCTCTCTGACCAACTGCTTGTGGAGGCTACTTTTAGAGCCCCTTTTAATGTTCTATGCCATCGCTCTATTAAGCCGTTTGCTTGCGGGTGGTACGCTGTTGTTCTTAAGTATTGTACACCACACAATTTCATGAGGTCTTCGAAGAGCTTACTTTCAAATTGACGTCTTTGATCCGACGTTATTGTATCGGGCACCCCAAACCTAGCTATCCAGTTCTCCATGAGAGCGAGAGCAACTGTCTCTGCTATGATATCCTTAATGGGAATCGCTTCTGGCCATCTAGTGAAACGATCTATAATGGTCAATAGGTAGTTGTTGCCACGTGATGGAGGCAAGGGTCCAACAATATCAATATGGATATTTCTAAACCTCTCTTTGGGCAACGGTAGTGTTCCAATAGGACTGTGGGTATGCCTATTTACCTTGGCCTTCTGGCATAATATGCACGTGGTGACGAACTCTTTTACGTCTCTTTGCATCTTAGGCCAAACGAATCTTTGCCTAAGTGTTTTGTAGGTAGCTCCAATGCCGGGGTGACAAATACTGTGCATGTTATCAAGTATACGGTGTCTCCAAGCCTTTGGTATAAATGGTCTCGCAACACCAGTGGACATATCGCACCATAGAGTTGTAGGACTTCCGGGAATCTGGACACGTTCCAAGCGCAGAGAAGTCTCGGTGTTCATGATCGCGATGAGTTCTGAGTCGCTGTTTTGGTCTAACGCCATCTCTTCATAGTTGATAGGCGATGGAATCTGTATCTCTTCAATCCTTGATAATGCATCGGCTACCTGATTTTCGTTTCCGGGTGTGTAAACGATTTTTGTTGTAAATTGCGCGATAAAATCTAACTGTCGTCATTGCCTTGGCGAATCATTATCCGCTTTTTTGGTGAACGCAAAGCATAAGGGTTTATGATCGGTATATATGGTGACTTCTCTACCCTCAACCTGTCCTCGAAAGTACTTAATTGCTTCGTAAATGGCTGTGAGTTCTCTATCATAAGTACTGTATTTTTTTTGTGCGTTGTTGAGTTTTCGTGAAAAAAATCCGAGCGGTTTCCATTTCCTCTGCTTTTCTGTTCGTTGTTGGAGGGCTGCGCCCATAGCAAAATTTGAAGCATCCACCATAATTGCGAGGTCTGATGATATTTCTGGATGTGTGAGGAGTGTAGCATTAGCCAAATCAACTTTGGTCTGGTCGAATGCCTGAATGAGCTCCTCTGTCCATTGGATTGGTTGCTTGTCTGCTTTTTTTGTATTGGTGATTATGGCGTACAACAATCGTTGAGCCTCCACAGCCTTTGGAATGAACTTTCGGTAATAATTCAGCATACCTAAGTATCTGCGCATGTCCTTTGCTGTTTTTGGTCTTGGGAAATCTTTGATGATCTCCACTTTTTCGGAAAGAGGAGTCGTTCCCTCATTTGAAATTTGGTAGCCAAGGAATTTAATGCTGGATTGACCAAACGTGCTTTTCTCGGCGTTAATGATCAAACCGTGTTCCTCAAGACGTTTGAAGACTGTTTCGAGGTGCTCCATGTGTTTGTTTTCGTCCTCGGATGCAATCATAATATCATCGATATATGCAAAACAAAATTCCAAGCCATTCAGTACTTGATTTATAACACGTTGAAACGTCTGTGCCGCGTTACAAAGCCCAAATTGTAAATGTGTGAACTCAAAGAGACCAAATGGTGTTATGATGGCGGTCTTTGGAATATCACTCAAACTAATGGGAATTTGGTGGTATGCACGAACCAAATCTATAGTGCTAAAAATGTTGGCTTTAGATAACTTGTGAGCGAAATCGTTCAGTTGTGGAATCGGGTAACGGTCTGGAATCGTCTGAGAATTGAGCCTGCGATAATCTCCGCAGGGTCTCCAACTGCCGTCCGATTTTTGCACCATGTGCAAGGGGCTTGCCCAACAGCTTTTTGATGGTCTACATATTCCTTGTTGTACCATAAGGGCAAATTCCTTCTTTGCTGCCTCTAGCATAAGTGGTGTCATTCTTCTGGCCCTAGCTGAGGTTGGTGGTCCAGTTGTTTCAATACAGTGGGCTACAGAATGTTTTACTTCTACTTCTCGATTGAAGGGTTGTGTAATTGAAGGGTATCGCTGTAGACATTGGTGGTATTTGCTTGTATTGTTGACCGTAGATACACCCGTACTTGCATAGTGAATGCGCTGTCCCGTTGAAGTTAGTCCCGTCGTTGCGTCAATGAGTCTCCCTTTCCGAAGGTCCACTAGAAGATTAAAATTTTCTAAAAAATCTGCCCCCAAAATTGCGCGCTCGACTTCGGCTATGACAAATGTCCATGGAAATGTTCGACGCAATCCGAAGTTAACCATCATTCGGCGTAGTCCGTGCGTCTTGATAGGAGTACCATTTTCCGCGTAGAGGGCCACATTTGGCTCGTGTTGTTCAAATGATCGTGGTGCTTTGAATTTGTTGGGAATTACAGATATTTCTGCGCCGGAATCAATCAAAAAGTTTATATTGTTTTGCCGGTCCCAGATGTGCAACCTTTTTCCAATTTGCTCTATGTGAGTTGCATTGACACAGAGCTTCTTTGGTTTTCCGAACTCTTTGTCGTTGGCGGCCAATCACAGGGTGCGATGCACTTTTTCGCAAGTTTTCCGAACTTGTAATGATACCAGCATCGTTCGTAAACTTTTTTTGTTTGATACCTGTTACGCGATGGTGACCTTAATCGCCTCTGTTTATTAATTTCTATTAGCTTTCCATCGCTTATTTTAGTTGAGCAGGATGAACTAGGAAAACCTTCTTCTACGTGGCATATATCATTTCTGCTATAGACATCTGCCATTTTATCGGCGATTTCTGCTAGCTTGTCTAAGTCCTGATCGGCCGATACAGTCAGTATAGCTTGCATGTTAGTAGGCAGCCGTTGTAACCACAGCGTCCTGAAGAGATCCGTGTTGATGATGGTGGGTCCTGCCAGTTCTTTCATCTGACGTAATATACGTAATATACATCTGACGTAATGTACCGATATTTGTCAACAGTAATTGGGATAACAGATGGGAGGAACGCTGAGACAGTGGATGTGGCCTCCACACTCGAAACACTATTGGGTGAGTTAGTTCCTGTAGAATCAGTAATTGGGGAAAGTGACCACCATAAACAGATAAGAAATCTGTCACGGCTGCCACCTAGAGTCCTCGCCCAAGAGGATAACTTCATTAGAGTCACTAAGGCAGAAATTGATGTGATAATTAAGGGTTTGGGTCCTAAGAAGGCACCAGGGCATGACAGGCTCAATGGCGTAATAGCGAAGCAAGTTTGGGTCCACGCCAAGGAGGAGCTCTTCCAGGTGATGGACACGTGCTTGAGGAGGGGAGTTTTCCCCTCTGAGTGGAAGCGTGGCGTGCTCCGGATTATACCTAAGGGGAACGATAAACCACTCACCGACATCAAGGCCTACCGGCCGATAACGCTGCTTCCCGTTTTAGGCAAGATCCTGGAGAAATTACTGAGGGAGCGGCTCCGTCAAACCTTGTCCCCGGCCAGTGACCTCCAGTTCGGTTTCGTCCCCGGGAAATCCACGGTGCACGCCCTGTCGTATGCGCTTGAATGGGTGAAGGCTTGCCCAAAGAGGTATGTAGTTGCAATATTCCTCGATATCACTGGTGCCTTCGATCACGCCTGGTGGGCAATGATACTTACAAAGGTGAAAAACAGGCGGTGTTCCAACTTACTGTTCCAAGCCATCGATGACTACCTCTCTGATCGTACCATTACGATCAGTTTCGGTGAGTTTTGTATCCAGAGGGAAGCCGACATGGGATGCCCGCAGGGCTCCATCCTTGGACCCGACCTGTGGAACATCTCCTTTGACGACTCCTCCAGGTTACCCTTGCCTGAAGGATGTATCGCTGTCGACTACGCTGATGATAAGTTGTATCTGGTCGCTGGGGACAGCAGAAAGGAAGTGGAGAGTAAAGGCAGTGAAGGTTTGCAGATGTTCCTGGACTGGGGTGAAAGAAACAAGATGACCTTCGCTCCCCACAAGACCAAGGGCCTCCTGATGAAGGGCTCTCTTAGTAGAGCAAGAAATCCTACCATCAGAATGGGAGATTCTAACATCCGCTTTTTTGAAACAGTGAAATATTTAGGAGTTACTCTAGATCGATCGTCCTCTTTTCTGGCTCACGTCAAAGAAGTATCCAGCAAGGCCCAGGCTCTCTTCTTGAAGCTGAGGAGACTCTCCACAGCTGAGTGGGGATTGCGTAATCCGGCTCTGCGAACACTATATAGGTGCGTGTACGTGACGCAAGTCTCGTATGCCGCCTCTGTGTGGGAGCACCGCCTGGACAATTCGCTGATTCTCTTAGCTCTCAGGCGAGGCCAACGAACCCCCTTGCTGGCACTCTCTGGTGCGTATAGAACCGTTGCTTCGGACGCTTTACCCGTTTTGGCTGGAATTTTGCCAATCGATCTGGAAATCAGGGAAGTGCTCACTAAGCAGAAATTAACCAGAGGAACCCCGGCCACTCACCTAGGCGTTGTTCTGACACCGGGCGGGCCGGGGACTCTCCCTGGGCTGCTTCGTCAAATGAGGGATCTGTCGCTCCAGGAGTGGCAGGTCCGTTGGGATAGAACGAATAAGGGAAGATGGACTTTCTCCTTCTTCCCATCAGTTAAAGTCAGAATGGAAGGGGTCTTTCTCAAGTTGGACCACCACATCACCCAGCTTCTATCCGGCCACGGGGAATTCAGGGGGAGACTTCATGCCCTCTCCCTGTCCCCTCACCCCAACTGCGCCTGCGGGTGCACGAACCAGTCGGCGGAGCACATTCTGTGGCAGTGTGAGATAATGACGGACGCAAGAGAGGAAATGCTCGATGGTTTGGACGTACCAATCAGACCAGTGTGGAACACTGATCTGGTTTCGAACAAGACGAATTTCGAGTGCCTGAGGAACTTTACAAGGATCTGGGTTGAGAGATGGCCTGAGCTTAGAGTCGCTGATTAGTAGATTTTGACACCAGGTGTACTTGTTCCTGACTTACCACTGACTTTTCTTGCTTCTATTCTTTTACAAACTCTGCCCAGGATGTACAGTTTTATTTATTTATTTTTTTCATTTTTATGTTTATTGTTTGCATTTATATTTTATGTTTTTTATGCTTTTACATTTTATGTTTATTTTTTTCTGGATTACACAGGCCCTGCGTTATTCAACGCTCATGTTTATTTTATGTTTTCTTTACTTTACATGCTTATGATTTATTTTTCGTTATTTGGTGCAATTAAACGCCTATCGATGACTCCCACACGCTCTTGTTTATTTATTTTTTTTTAATGTTTTGCGGTTTTCTACGCTTATACATATACATTTCTTTTTAGTTATGCTGTACTATGAGAACTGAACTCCGTTGTTCGTTTTTGTACCGTCCTTCTCCCCATATAAGGGGTTGGACCCTGGACCGTGTCCCCGCCTACGTACCATGGCCGGTCATCTAGAACTGGTGGAGCTGCACCTGTTTGCCGCGCCACACCCCGTGACATGAAGAGGCTGGGGAGAAGGCTGAACGACATCCGAAAGCTGTCCGTCCCGCCTCCGGCGACCCGACGCTTCTCTCCCTAGGGTCTTCTTCATGTTTTCCACTTACTGTCGTCTAGGCACCACCGGCTAGCTGGCTTAAGGACGACGCTGCCGGTTGTGGGGAGGCCGGACAATCAGCCTCCTTCACTGTCTCGGGGACTGCCGGCAGCCAGGTTGCGGTGACACCGGTTCTTATCTGTATATATGTTATTTTACTTGTTTCCTTCTTTTTAACGTACAGTGCTCGGTGCCGCCCGCCGGATTATGTATGGTCATGTCTCCCGCTGTCATGAGCTAATTACTCATGACGGCTGCTGTCATTTTGATTACTTTATTTTTTTTTGTTGATGTTACTAACAACTTGTTCGACTGTCCATGAGGCTCACTGCTTTTGCATTGACACCTCCATGGGCTTTAGAATTGTAGAGATTGACCATTACAGTACAGTCCTGTAGGCGCGCCCGCATACCGCCACCTAACACAGTATGAGGGGACATTGAAGGTCTAGATTCGTTACATTAAAAGTAGAGCCATTTATTCAAAAAAATTAGATTCTTGCGAGAACTCCGAAGGGGCGACCATAAGTTGCCTATACCGGGGTGGGACAGTGGTGGGTACTTCAATGACGTAATAACTGAGACGGTGTATTATCTCCAAGCTGAAGTCCGTATACGAGCTTGGCAGTTTTTTTTCTCTCGGACTCTGTAAACCTAGTCACCAATGCCGATTTTAATGTGGCATACATATCCCGTGTGGGTGGGTTCAAAACGATGTCACTAACCATGGTTAGCGTTTCACTGTCCAGGCAACTTACGATGGAGTAGTATTTTGTTACATCGGAACTAATGCCGGCTATGATAAATTGAGCCTCAATTTGTATCAACCACAGTTGACATTTATCCCTCCAAAAAGGCGGCATTCGAACCCCCACTCTTGCAACCTGATGACTAGTGCCCTGGTCTGTCATATCTTTATCGTTATTTTGCTGCGTGTTAGCCATTAACTCGCTTGGGCAACTTTAATTGTGTGTGTAATGGTGTGCAGTCTCAAATATAATAAATAATAAATGTATAAATTATTACGTGTAATAATAATAAATGTGTAATAATGATATTTGAAATCGATTGACTCCGTGATGTTGTTTATTTGCATTAGTCAAATTACGTTATTAAAGCGCCAAGTGGTACCAATTATATCTATGAATATACTAGTAGACAGAACCCTACGCAAGAAACTAATTATCAGCGATATCGAAACGCGAAAATTGTTAAGACGGCAAATAAACACTAAATACCGGTCAATAAAAGGGAGAAGGCCTTGCGTTATGCGCTCGAATACATAAAATGCCCTTTCGAAGAGGCAATTGAACTAGGCTAGACTCGTCTAATCGGGTTTCGATGTAGCGGCAACAAAATTTAATGTGGGAATGTGGGTACGCGAGCAAATAATAATGCAATGTCGTAAATAATATTAATTTCGCGTGTTTTTATCGGGGTCACCAAATTTATGGGAGTTGTTTTACAACTCTCATAACAATTATTAAATCTATTCTAATATGTAGGGTTCTGTTAAAATAAAATAAGAAGAATGGTACTCACTTGGTTTATTGACAGATAACAATTACTAAATAATAATTAACAGAGATGTTGCTTGGTGCACCTATTGTCACGGAGTGACGAGCCGTGCCGCGTCTCTCCCCACCTCTCGTCCCAATGATGGTGGGAGTATCGACACTCCACAGTATTATAATTCGACTAAGAACCACCCACATTATTTTCATTTTCTTAATGCATATTTTATTGGCTGCTATCTTTATGTATAATTGCAAGACTCTAACCAAACTAAATGCTATCTAGGTAGTGTCTAAATCTTTATCCATTTTATTTTAATATGTGACATCTATTGACGTTTTTGCAAGTCTAGGATGAATTTATATGTATGTATATATTTTTTTTACTTTATGAGTAAAACCTCAAATTGTCATATTTAATTAAATGAAGACAATATTAACGAAACTCAATCGAAAATCTGGTAAAAAAAAAAGCTTGTAATTCCCAAGAATCCGTCTTAAAACACGATGTACAAAGCTCTACTCGAAAGTTCTCTTTCATATTTTCGTTTAGATTATTATTGTTATGTTCTTCATCAATGATATATTACATTGATGGGAATAATCTTCAAAAGTTATACAAAGAGAGTTTTTCTTACAAAAATTAAATATACATTTAGACTTTTATAAAAAGTCAATAGTTCCATATAAATAAAACTAGATATATTTATCCGTGACGCTATCTGAGGTACAAACCAATTCTTAGAATGATTATTTTCAATAAAAATGGTAGTTGCCTATAGAATAGAAAAAAGTTGATGAGGATAAATTTGTCAATTCTAAAATTTGAAATATGAGATTGACTAATATGACGTTTTGACAGGTTTGGCGTAATTGGTAAACGCGCAAGTCCCGGCTAGACTAGCTGGCGATCTACCTCAATATTATTAGACTCCGATCGATCGACTCTGACGGGCTGTGTGATGCAGGATTGTCATCTAGCGACGGGGGGGGGGGGGGAGGGGTGTCTGCAACTAGAATTTCATAACTGCTCTTGGAATAAGAGAATGTTTTTCTGTGTCAGCAGATGAATCCACAACTAGAATTTTATATTCTGTACCCAAAACTGGTTTGAATTAAATCTGCGTCCGGTGAATTAAAACTACACTTAGAAAATGAAAATGGTTTCTCTTTGATTCTGGCAGCACATATATGGTCTGCAACTTTAATTTTATGACTGTACTTCGAACGTATACAGGGACATTGGACTTGAAGGAGTAACCATCTGTTATTTATACCAGGGCGTGTAAGTAGTGGATTAACCACCAATGTACTTCGAATAAGAGAATGTTTGCCATCGAAATATTACAATATAAATTTAACATTATGAAATGGATTAAATTAAATCCGTGTGCGGTGAATTTAAATTATACTCAGATGAAAATATTTTTTCTTTATTCTGGCAGCACACACATAGTCTGCAACTAGAATTTTATAACTGCACGTCGAATAAGAGAATTTTTTCCTTCGAAAAGTATCAGCAGATGCATCCGCAACTGGAATTTTACATTCTGAACACAAAACTGATTTAAATAAAGAGTAAATCTATTCACCGAACTCATTTTGTATTATTGATTAATAAACTTCGTATCGCCTTCAAGTTACAACTCTGACTGACAGACTCAGAAATAAACCAAACCACACACTAGAAACTAGATCGATAACTTCGGGCATTTAAAGGGGGCAATTTTCGACAATATTTTACCACGAATATGCAATAATTTGACGATTTTTTTTCTATGAGGACTTGTGACGTCCAACACCATAGATGAGGATAGAGAAAACAACAACAAAAAGGCGCGACCATTTACAATATAAGATACAAATATTAAATAAATAAAATGGAATGAAAAATGGGCAGTCTTCTTAATTGAGGATCAACTAAAACAAAAAATGTGAATTGATCTATTTACTTTGGCAATTTTTTCTCGAGATCGAGACTCAAAAAGCACTCGCGATCGACCGGTCGATCGCGATCGACGTTTGAGCACCCCTGGACTAGAGGCTCTGGGTTCGAGTCCCAGTTGCGACCATTATCTTTTTCTGTTTTTCTGTGTCTTGTTCTATTTAATATTTCCTTTAGATTATTACTGTCATCTTCTTCTTCAATAATAATGTCTTAAATCATTTTGCACGTAATATCACATTAGTTTCTTATGGCTCTTGAATACTTCAAGTTTCTTATGACTCTTCAAAATGTTGGTACAAGAAAATGGCAGGTCACGGTGTTGACCCTGAACTTGATTTATTGAATTGGTGTAAACAACATACTAGGACAGCACAAAGACAATTCATCTACCTAGTCCCAAAATTTTCAACCTTCTCCCTGACAACCCAAATACCAAATCCTGATTCCTTACTCTCAAAAACATGAAATAACGCTATGGAACCATACATCTGCAATACATTTCAATCAAAATACTCCATCCATCCTAAATTAAACTTTACACTCCATCCATTTAATCTACCTTCGTATCTTCTCATAATCCCCTAATTTAAATTCTGTGTAAAATATTTTTAACTCAGTCTGAATTATATAATCGAATTACTATTATTGTCAAACATATTATGTATAATTCCAATCTGTTAATAGACTGGGAGATGAGATAGGTAAACCCTACGTCATCGAGTACACGAATGAAACTACTTTGTAGTGATAATGGACATTCAGAAAACCTTAAAAAAGCTGGTCTCCTGGTGCGCCTCTTGGCAGGAGCCGCGCGGTCATGGAAATAGTGAGCGATTTTTTTCGAAAAAATTACGTCATCGAGTACACGAACGGGAATGGTTTCATATGATAAAGGTCAATTAGAAAATGAGATAAAAGTAGGTCTGCCAACCGGCAGCCTGGCACGTTGGCAGGCAGCCGGCGTCAAAGTGGGGTAAAAATAGTAAATTTTACGTCATCGAGTACACGAATGATACCAACGAATAACTATAGTTCAGATCATTCCATTTAAGAATTTCTTGGTCTGCCGACCAGCAGCCTGGCAGCTTTGTGTACGATTATTATTATTACCTATAAATTTTTTTGTAATTTTTCGTTTATTTTTATTATTTTTTTAATTTCATTATATTTAAAAAAACTTAGATTGCCATGTCTAAAAAAAAAACTATAATAAAAGCTAGATAATGATAAAAAAAAATATATTTGAGAGTTCCGAGTGTACCCATCCGTCGTCGGGCGAGCCTTTCGACGCCAAACCACCTACGAAATATCAACTATGCATTGATCAACATTTGACATTTACATTCACAAAAACATTATATAAAGAAACAAAACTGTTGACATTAAGAAAACTATATGAATACTATACGAGTCTCCTTATTTACAAAATAAACAATAAACTCGTACATACAAACTCAGAATTCATTAAAACGTCCCAAGTACACAAACACTTCACAAGACAACATGATAACATATATTTAAACATCATCCATACTAACTATGGTAAACAATCCATTGCATTGGTTACGAAGGGGGCAAATTACATAATTGCATCCCAAACGACATTAAAAACGAAAATAAGCTGGGTATATATAAAAAAAATATTAAAGTTTATTCTTGATAACAAAGTAACTACATAGAATAGCGCTGTATTGTTATGTTTAGTTTAGTTTAACGTGCTTAATTATTTCTAGTTAAATAAGTGAAAATGTAATTTTCTTTTTACTGGAATAAAAATGAATTAAAAAAATAAAAAAAAAACATGCCGCTCACCGCTGTTGCGTGTCCATATTATTGTACAAATTTATAATAATAATAGTCCTTACATTATTTCCCAATAGTCCGTAGTAGTTGGAAGTTCCAACAAACAACCCACCGTCGCCGTAATAGTCCAGTAAATGAATGCTCCAAAAGGAGGTGTAGAGTGCGTGAGCAGGGACCTAAGCGATTCCTTCAGAAACTTGTTTAGGGTGCTTAGGGTGTCAACATACTAAAAGTCCTGACGTCTAGGTGGTGAGCTAGGGGGGGGAGGGGGGGGGGGAAGGTCCCAATTTTCAGGTTTCCGCTTGTATATCAAAAACGGTGCGTCGCAGAGGAAAATTTTTTAAGAATAAGTAAAAGCTTATAAAATTATCTACAACTTTTATTCTATATGTAATTTTCTAAATCCCAGCCGTTTTTGAATTACACGCTCCAGAAATGTAGATATTTTCGAAAAAAATCATTTTACCTCATATTTTTCATCAAACATTCCTTCATATCGTATAAAATATTCATCACACAAAGAAGTTTATTTGAAAGAAGTTGTAAAGAATTTAATTCCCTTTTAGAATATATATACATATACAAATAAATCTCCAACCAGTAAATATTTACAGCAATTTAAAAAATTTTCGTAAAATGTCGCCATTTTCAGAAAATGCTGTTTTTATCTTATTACTGACACACCGACGCGCAACGACGATTATGCGATGCTCTGATCGCTTTTAGTCAGACGTATGGTCAGATATGACCATTGAAACCACATTGATGTGATCATTCAATAGCCGAGGAGGCATAACAGGAGCCAGAGATGTTTCGCACAATGTAGTGAGCAATTGGTTAGTTGGTATGAGCGCAACTCATGAGATCTGCACTTCCCCTGAAGAGTTTTGTGGAATCTTCTTCATGTCAAGTGAATAGCACAAGGACCTCGAACAAGCCCACCGAAGTAGAGATGCAGCAGACATTTCCAAACTCGATCAGTGGTTTGATGCAAATCCTACCTTCCCACAAACCAGTGAAATAATGTCAATTCCCAATGTCTTCTGTTAGCTCGTCGATAAAAATTCACGATGAAAAGGTTGCAGTTGATCCAACATTGCTGTTCCAGCGGATAAGCAAACGATCAAGCAAACTGATAAGCAAACGATCAGATGAGGATTTGATTAAATTCTTTGAGTATAAGTTGGCCACATTTCTCTTGGCACTGTTCAATGAAAGTGGGATGCGAAAGACCACTAAATCTTGTGCAGTAAATCTTGTGCAGTCCTGTGCAGCTTATTTGAACCTACTAAAAAACTGATCTACTGCCTCAGATGAACATAGTTGTGGACGGAGGATTTCTACTACACAGAGTAATTTGGCAAAAAGATGCCTCCGTTGCCACAATTTGTGATCGTTACATCACCTACGTCAACCAACACTATCCTGGATGACTCGCACTGTGGTATTTGATGGGTATTCAAACTCAGCCAACAGTACGAAATCACAAGAACAGATATGATGATACAGACTGAGAAGATCAGCTGACATCAATTTGACTTGGAACACCTGTTAAACAGGGAGATTTTTTATCCAATCCTACCAACAAAATTAACTTCATCTTCTACAGACAAAGCTTCGGGAGAATGGGACACAGACTCTTCACGCCACCGATGATGCCGATGTCCTTGTCGTTAAGACTGCTGTGGAACAATCCTCTCACAATTCTGTGACTGTCGTTGGTGAAGATGTGAATTCACTGTCCTATTGATTGCTTTCACTCCTCCCACCCAAGATATTCTGCTGCTGAAACCTGGACGAGGGAAAACCGAAACAATGACACTGTACACTCGAGAGATGCAGCACGTGGATTTGAATAATATACATAACATTCTTTTACCGGCTGCGATACAACATCTGCAACTTACAGAAGAAGCAAGGTGGGCTTCTCAAATTTGTATTTGGAGTCAGAAATCATCAAGCAAGCGGCAATGTTCTTTTACAATCCCTCCTCTACTCGCGACGAGGTTGAAGAGGCTGGAAATAAATGTTTCCTTAGATGGTATGCGGCGCCAAAAAGACAGAGCTCCCTTAACCAGTACCGCTTCCAGTCGTTCACAAGGTCGGTGGACCTAATATGTGGGGCCTAATAAGTGGGCAAATATGAAGCCTGACATCAGCTCCCTCCCTCCAACAGAGAGCGCAGCTAAACAGCATTCTCAGTGCACCGATTGAGCTGCCCCCTGAAGAATGGGGGTGGAATCATGAAGGAGAGACCCTGTTGCCAATTACAACAGAAGATCCACCAGCATCGGAGGTCCTTCTGAATATGATATTTTGCCGCTGCACCAAGGATTGTGCAATTGGCAAATGTGGATGCCGAAAAGCAATGCTGACCTGTTCTACAGCGTGCCTCCACTGCCAAGGGAGATGCCTCAATAGCGTTGCCGAGGACGACGATGAAGACAACGTAGAGCCTATTCAGCAAGAGCCATCAACTACTGAGGATGAAGATGCCATGGATGAACAACGCTTAACAGGACCCTCACGTCCAAAGAGGATGAGAGTGTTACATTATGTTATTGAGAACAGTGATAACAATGAGGTTTATATTTTTATGTGCTTGATGTAACGAAATATTATAAAATTATCATAACATAATTATCATTATAAAACACAATTCGATTTTTTTTTTAAGTAATATGATTTTTGTCTACTTTATTTAATAACTGACTTTATTAGTGTGGTCACACATATTTATTAGGTGAACGAACAAAAGCTGTGGGCTGTAATAGGAATAAAACGGCATTTTCTGAAAATGGCGACATTTTACGAAAATTTTTTAAATTGCTGTAAATATTTACTGGTTGGAGATTTATTTATATATGTATATATATATTCTAAAAGGGAATTAAATTCTTTACAACTTCTTTTAAATAAACTTCTTTGTGTGATGAATATTTTATACGATATGAAGGAATGTTTGATGAAAAATATGAGGTAAAATGATTTTTTTCGAAAATATCTACATTTCTGGAGCGTGTAATTCAAAAACGGCTGGGATTTAGAAAATTACATATAGAATAAAAGTTGTAGATAATTTTATAAGCTTTTACTTATTCTTAAAAAATTTTCCTCTGCGACGCACCGTTTTTGAGATACAAGCGGAAACCTGAAAATTGGGACCTTCCCCCCCCCTCCCCCCCCTAGCTCACCACCTAGACGTCAGGACTTTTAGTATGTTGACACCCTAAGCACCCTAAACAAGTCCTGAAAGAATCGCTTAGGTCCCTGCTCACGCACTCTACACCTCCTTCCTTGACTGGACTATAAGAGCTGCGATCGTTTGTAAAACGACGGAAATTTCCGAACCCCGTTCGTTTCATATCGGTTTCGCTTGCTCTGCTGCATCGATTACATCGAATACAAGATCAAAACTAACAAAAACCTGTATTCTAGATCATACCATTCGTGACTTCCTTGGTCTGCTAACCAGCAGGCCTGCAGTTTTGTTGTGTACTATTTTTTAAAGTTTTAAAATTTTTTCAACAATTTTTTTTTATTTTAAATACCTTTATTATTATTTTTAATCCAACATGGTTTTAACAACTAAGAATGCCAGATTTTGAATAAAATTAGTTATAATGATAAAAAAATAAATTTTGAGTGTTCTGAGTGTACCCATTGGACGGGAGAGCCTTTCGAAGCGAAACAACTTACTGGAAACTGGCCGCGGCGCCCTTCGCCGCTTTCGCGTGCCCATATTATAGCCTGGCTGGTAAATTCAGAACACTCAAATAATTTTTTTTATCATTACCACTTTTTTTTAATCTGGCATTCTAATTTTTTAAAACCATATTGAAGTAAAAATAATAAAAGATAATGAAAATAATTTTAAAAAAATTAAAAAAAACTTTAAATATCTTACACAAAAAACTGCCGGGCTGCTGTTGGCAGACCAAAAAAGTCATAAATGGGATGATCCAGACTTCAGTTTTTCGTTGATTTCGATCTTGAATTCGATTTAATCGATGCGGCAGGGCAAGCGAAACCGATATGAAACGAACGGGGTTCGGAAATTTCCGTCGTTTTTCGGACGAACGCAGCTCTTACGGCGACGGTGCGGTTGTTGTTCGAACTTCCAACCACTATGGATTATTAGGTTATCTTATAAGGACTATTATTATTATAAATTTGTACAATAATATGGATTCGCGACAGCGGTGAGGGGCACCACAGCAGGTTTCGTAAGTGGTTTGGCGTCAAAAGGCTCGCCCGACGGATGGGTACGCTCGGAACTCTCAAATTATTATTTTTTATTATTATCGCTTATTTTTTTTAAAATATGGCTATCTAAGTTTTTAAAAATATAATGAAATAAAAATAATAATAAAGATAACCAAAAAATTAAAAAAAAAAAAACTTTAAAAAATCGTACACAAAAAGCTGCCAGGCCTCTGGTCGGCAGACCAAGAAATTCTTGAATGATCTTTACTATAGTTATTCGTTGGTTTCATTCGTGTACTCGATGACGCAACATTAACTATTTTTACCCCACTTTGATGCCAGCTGCAGGCTGCCGGTTGGCAGACCTGTTTTTTTCTTATTTTCTAATCGACCTTTATCTTATGAAACCATTCCCGTTCGTGTACTCGATTACTCGATGACGTAATTTTTTCGAAAAAAATCGCTCACTATTTCCATGACTGCGCGGCCCTTGCCAAGAGGCGCACCGGCAGACCAGCTTTTTAAAGGTTTTCTAAATGTCCATTATCACTACAAAGTAGTTTCATCCGTGTACTCGATGACGTAGGGTTTACCTATTTCGTCACCCAGTCTATAACTTCACCTGCCATAACACAACATTTTACACAACATTTTTTTCGTGAAATAAACAAAACAAAAAAAAATAAGAAAAACAGTCACTCACTTACCTTTAAAATATTTTACGTAAAACGGTTTGAAAATTTTATAAAACATTTCCAACTATTAATTTATCGGTGTTATCATGACCTCCGGATTGCTAGTCAAGAAACTTGCCTCTCGATCACGGAGTTTTAATTTTAAGTGCCACTCTTTTTGGTATTTATTTGATTTCAGGACAGAACTTCACCGGAGAGCAAAGAAAAGATGTTGACCGCTTTAATCGTCGTAATCGATGGTGCCAAATCATTTGCTAACCGTCTTAAAGATGCATTTGTAAGTACACTTTAACATTATTATCAAAATTTTAATGTTTAAAGTTTGAACTTAAGGTTGATTCTGTGTAGGAGTCCACAAATAATTGTTTCACATGGAACAGTCAATTTCTCAGAATTTTTCACCATATGGTATGCAACTCAAATGTAAAGCTTCACTCGGTACACGATGAATCTACAACTTGTTATTTAATTTATATTTATACCAGCTGACCCGGCGAACTTTGTACCGCCTCAGAATCAATAACTGTTGTTTTTACTTATTAGCTGAATTAAATTCAGTTTTTTTATTGAGTTAAAAATTACACTACGAAGAAATTATCGATGCTCAACTGTCTGTGTTTTGTTTTTATCAGTATCAGAGACGGAGTTGTGTTTTAATTAATATTTTTGTGATTTTCTTACTTTCCCACTTACTTATGAGAATTGCGTTTCATTTTCTTTATACGTGTGAGGGAGATTTATTATAGTTATTGTCTTTTTCCTTTGGAGGAGTGCAGACATACGTTCATCATTTGTCTCATTTTCAACTGTTCAAATCCAACAAATCAAAGATCATAAAAATAGGTCCAGCCGTTCTTGAGTTATAAATGATATAACTAAACTGACTTTGTTTTATATATCAAGATTCTGAACACAATTAAATAAATTCTGTATGCGTTGAATGAAAACTACACTCAGAACATAAAAATGGTTTTTCTTTGATTTTGGCAGCACACACATAGTCTGCAACTAGAATTTTATAACTGCATTTCTGCAATGGGAATATGGGAATTATGAGAATTCACTTCATACGGTGTTGCCAGTCGCTACATTGATCGAAATGACATTATTATACAATCATTTAAAGAAAGGGGTTTCGACAAAGAATAAGTATTGAAAAATTTCGTGCTCATTTCAATCGGTACGAATCGTAGGTGCCAATATGAAATGAAATGGTTTAAATGTTTTCAAGGTATTATTATTATTTATTGTGAAATTTTGCCGCCCCATATAAGTGCCCCTCCCCCCTCTCCCCCCCTCTCCCCCCCTCTCCCCCCCTCTCCCCCGCGTGGCACTGCCCATTTCTAATAGCGTGACTATTATAATTAAGTGGCATTTCTCCATCCTCTCCAATGGAGAGAATTCTTGGCATTCGCAATAAATTGACAGGTCTTATTAATAAAACATCAATTCAAAGATGTTCGATTTGCCTCGATAACATATCATAACGGTACAAAGAACAAAAACGGTCTTTCAGGATTGCGATGAGGTATCAGGTAGGTATGCTGTCCTTGTTCTTTCAGTATTACAATGGTGCTCCGTCATTGATCTTTTGTCATTGATCCCATCGACATCAGCGCATTGTCGAGAAACACGTCAAACGGACGGAAAATTGTTCTTGAGTTCAACAGCTCGGCTGTGGAATGATTTGCCGGCTTCTGTGTTTCCGTCCTCCTACAACATGGATCTCTTCAAGACCTATGTTCACTCCTTCTTCCAACAACATGGGTTTCTTCAAGACCCGTGTTTTTATTTAACGGTTTATTTATATACGGCCACAGAGATTGCAGGAAACATTTGGTTTGAGTTCCGACATCAAAAATTGGCTGGCGTCATCTATCCAATCGCTTACAAGCCGTGAAGGTTGGAAATAAACTCTCTAACTTCGCAACACTTTCTTCAGGGGTACCCCAGGGATCCGTTTTGGGTCCACTTCTTTTCATCCTTTTTACAAATGATGTCGCCAAAATAATCGAGTTGTTTGATCTCTTATCCACTGCTACGCTGACGATCAGCAAGTTTATTTTTTCTGCACTCCAAATGAAGTCAACAGTCTCAAAATCCGTGTAGCTGAATGAATAGAAGCAATAACTCGTTGGATGTCTTCAAATAAACTAAAGCTGAACCCATCATAGACTGAGTTTTTCTGGGCGGTCACAAACAAACGC
This sequence comes from Limnephilus marmoratus, assembly GCA_917880885.1. NCBI lineage: Eukaryota > Metazoa > Arthropoda > Insecta > Trichoptera > Limnephilidae > Limnephilus > Limnephilus marmoratus. The sequence goes on along the minus strand of OU862921.1, from coordinate 15,252,833 downwards.
CAACATTTCATTGACAATTAACCTATTTCCATTTCCGGCAGCGATATTATTCCAAAGAAAACAGTCAAACTTCTTGGCGTTAATCTGGATTCAGACTTTTCGCTTAAAAGTCAAATAAATAGGACTGTAAGCACCGGTTTTTTTCACCTAAAACAACTCAAGTCAGTCCGAAAAAACCTTCCTACAGAGGCAACAAAACTACTTATCAACTCTTACGTAGTTTCACGGCTCGATTACATTTTCTACGCTAGCCTTCCAAAATATCAAACTGACAAACTTCAATCCGTGTTTAATGCGGATTCCGGCGGAACCACTCGTGCCGTGATCTTCTCGCGTATTTGACGCATGTTTGGGGGCGATGCCTGGAACGTTTCGGTGAGACCCAAACAGTTGCACTGGACATATCCAAGGCCTTTGACTGGGTTTGGCACCGAGGTCTTGTCAACAAACTGCTTTCTTACGGACTTCCCGCATCCTTGTGTACGTGGATTGCCGAATTCTTGAGGGAGAGGTCGATTCAGACGTTAGTCGATGGTTTCACCTCTTCCTCACACTCGATAAATGCTAGCGTCCCGCAGGGATCTGTTCTGTCTCCGACTTTGTTTTTGTTGCACATCAACGACCTTTTGTCATGTGCACCAATTCACTGTTACGCGGATGACAGTACAGTTCATGATAGCTTTTTGTTTGACAAGCCCCCAAAGGGCTCACAAAATCCAACAGCTCGTAGGGCTTTGAAGCAAAGAATGGACGGTTACCTCGAGAGTGTTTTCTCTTGGGGTAAAAATAATCTCGTTGAATTTAATGTTTCAAAGACCCAATCTTGTCTGATTACGTCTAAAAGGGATCGAAATGAAAATCTAGTCTCTTTCAACGGAAGCAATCTTCCGAACAGGCCCTCCATCGAAATGCTTAGTGTAACCCTAAGTGACCAGCTGAGGTATGGGGGCTCCATCGAAGCCAGAGTAAAGTTAGCCTCACAGAAACTGGGCGTACTGTACAGGGCCCGCAGATACTTTAATAGTACACAACTGCTAACCCTGTACAAATCACAAGTGCGCCCCACGGTTGAATTTGGCAGCCACCTCTGGTCTGGAGCTCCAAAATACCTGAAAAATACCCTCGACTCTGTGCAGAAACGGGCGGTCCGTTTGATAGATTCTCGCATCTTAACAGACGAATTGCAATCTTTAGAGCACAGGCGTCGGGTGGGAATGCTATCCTTGTTCTACCGGTATTACAATGGAAGATGCTCCGAGGAACTAGCATCATTGATCCCTTCGGCACCGGTACATAGTCGGGAAACACGCCAAACGCGTGCCCAACATTTGTTCACAGTTGACATTTGCCACATGAGAACGGGTCGTTTCTTCGACTCGTTCTTGTTAACAGCTCGGCTGTGGAATGATTTGCCGGCCTATGTGTTTCCTCCTTCCTACAACATGGGTCTCTTCAAGACCAATGTTCATTCCTTCCTCTCCTCAAAAAGACCCTTCACACAGCATCCCAGATGACATAGGCCCTGAGGGAAATTATTTTCCTCAGGGCCTCCTGCGTGGAGTTAACGTAAAAAAAAAAAAAAAATGCAGCGGCACGGCTCGTAACCGGAGTCCCTAAATATTCACACATTTCAGAACACCTTCGTAACCTTCACTGGCTCAAGTGCCCTGAAAGAATCCAGTACAAGTTGTGCTGGATGGTGTTTAAATCGATCAATGCAATGGCCCCACCTTAAATCTCTGAACTATGTGTCCCCGGAAATACCAGTCCGAGGCAGTCAACACTTAGATCAGCAACCTCATCAGCTATAGGCAAACTAATGGAACCTAAACGCAAGCCAAATACTAAATTTGGAGATCGCGCTTTCGGAGTGTCTGGGCCGAATGCTTGGAATAAACTCCCTCCAAAACTTAGATGCATAACAAACCCAACAGATAAACCTACCTTTTTGGGCTCTCATACCCTTAAATAAAAATACCTATCTGAGAGTATCATAAAATTTTAATATTACTTTTGTTTTCAAAGTGCGCTCATTACAAAACATATTATGTATTATTCTTTCTTCTTACTTCTTCTGGCGCTAATCTTAATCTAACTGACTGTTTGTCCCTACAAACCAATTTTATTAAATTCGCAGAGTGGTGTACAATTAACAAACTTACACTTAACATTAAAAAATATCAAATCATGAGTTTCTTTAGAATTAAAAACCCTATCAAATATAACTATTCACTTAACAATCACATTTTATTGTCAGTACCTATAGTAAGGGACCTCGGAATAACCTTCGACACTAAACTACTATTTACCAACCATATTGATATCGTAACTAATAAAGCTATGAAAATGCTGGGTTTTATTCTAAGGTTATATAAGGATTTCAAAAATATCCATACATTTAAAATACTATACACAACTCTGGTTAGGAGTCATTTGGAATATAATTCCCCCATATGGAATCCTTTCTACAAAAGCCACGCAAACTCCATTGAAAGAATCCAACGCAAATTTCTGAGATCAATTAATTTTAAATTAGGAATTCCCGCGGATGACATAAACTATAATTCTCTTTTACAAAAAATGCGACTTTTTTTTTTTTTTTTTTTTTTACATTAACTCCACACAGGAGGCCCTGAGGAAAATAATTTCCCTCAGGGCCCATGTCATCTGGGATGCTGTGTGGAGAGTCTCTTTGAGGAGAGGAAGGAATGAACATTGGTCTTGAAGAGACCCATGTTGTAGGAAGGAGGAAACACAGAGGCCGGCAAATCATTCCACAGCCGAGCTGTTGAACACAAGAACGAGTCGAAGAAACGACCCGTTCTCATGTGACAAATGTCAACCGTGTACAAATGTTGGGCACGCGTTTGGCGTGTTTCCCGACTATGCACCGGTGCCGAAGGGATCAATGATGCTAGTTCTTCAGAGCATCTTCCATTGTAATACCGGTAGAACAAGGATAGCATTCCCACCCGACGCCTGTGCTCTAAAGATTGCAATCCGTCTGTTAAGATGGGAGAATCTATCAAACGGACCGCCCGTTTCTGCACAGAGTCGAGGGTATTTTTCAGGTATTTTGGAGCTCCAGACCAGAGATGGCTGCCAAATTCAACCGTGGGGCGTACTTGTGATTTGTACAAGGTTAGCAGTTGTGTACTATTAAAGTATCTGCGGGCCCTGTACAGTACGCCCAGTTTTTGGGAGGCTAACTTTACTCTGGCTTCGATGGAGCCCCCATACCTGAGCTGGTCACTTAGGGTTACACCAAGCATATCAATGGAGGGCCTGTTCGGAAGATTGCTTCCGTTGAAAGAGACTAGATTTTCATTTCGATCCCTTTTAGACGTAATCAGACAAGATTGGGTCTTTGAAACATTAAATTCAACGAGATTATTTTTACCCCAAGAGAAAACACTCTCGAGGTAACCGTCCATTCTTTGCTTCAAAGCCCTACGAGCTGTTGGAGTTTGTGAGCCCTTTGGGGGCTTGTCAAACAAAAAGCTATCATGAACTGTACTGTCATCCGCGTAACAGTGAATTGGTGCACATGACAAAAGGTCGTTGATGTGCAACAAAAACAAAGTCGGAGACAGAACCGATCCCTGCGGGACGCCAGCATTTATCGAGTGTGAGGAAGAAGTGAAACCATCGACTACCGTCTGAATCGACCTCTCCCTCAAGAAGTCGGCAATCCACATACACAAGGATGCGGGAAGTCCGTAAGAATGCAGTTTGTTGACAAGTCCTCGGTGCCAAACCCGGTCAAAGGCCTTGGAGATGTCCAGTGCAACCGTTTGGGTCTCACCGAAACGTTCCAGGCATCGCCCCCAAACATGCGTCTCTTATCGTTAAAAGATAGAAGAATAATTAATGATCTTATATTTTTATTTAAAATACAGAATAACTGGTTTGACTCCCCTGAATTGGTATCGTTAATAAATTATCATGTACCTTGCAGACCAACTCGATTCAAAACACCTTTTCACTGCAACAATAATAACACTAATGCAGGACAAAATTCAATCATAAATCGCCTGCATACAGGCAATGCATACGCTAATATCGATCACGCCGCCGGTAACCTGGCCTCATACAAAAGATGCATCAAACTAAATTTGTCTGCTAGAACCACGTAAACACAATACATCAGGTAAACATAATATGCCTACCAAATTAATGAATACCCTAGAAATCACAGGTACCTACTTGTAAAATTTATCATATCGGCGTCGTTGACATCAAGTTGACATAATCCATGATATCTACCTATTAATTATTTTTACTTTTTATATTTTTTTGTTCTTGCTCCTAAAAGGATTTCTTAATTTTATAAATTTTTGTATTTTATAACATTTTATATTGATTAATTTTTATAATTTATATATAAAACTTTGTACCTTTTAAGGATATCTATATTTCTATATTTTACTTTTTACTATAATATTTTTAACTTTTGTTTTTACTCTTTTCTTAAAACTTTATACTTTGTACTCTATACTTTATATTTTATACCTACTATACTTTATATATACATGTATGTTAATGGCACATGTTGTGCCGTATATTTCAAAATAAATAAATAAATAAATAAATAAATAAATAATTGTAAATATGTATGTTTTTAAGTCACTTGCTTTAGGTTAGCATTTATATGTCTTAGTCAATAAATTAACACGTAAAAATGAGATTCGAGACCTTGGCGTAATTTTTGAAGCAAATCTCTCTTTCAAATCCCATATATCTGATATTGTCTCCCGTGCCAACAAAATGCTTGGATTTGTTCTTCGTAATTCAAGATCATTTACCAACGGAATCGCAATCCGAAGAACGTATGAAGCACTTGTTCGCAGTATCTTGGAATATAGCTCCATTATTTGGGCCCCTTCTGAGCAAAACCATATTCTCAAAATAGAAAAAGTACAAAAGAGATTCATGCGTTACGTATATATGAGAGAATATATGTACTACCCTTTCCTGTATCCATCCTTATTCTTAGCAGGAATGCTCGATCTTAATACATTAGAAGCGCGCCGAAAAATATTTTTAGGAAAACATTTTTTTAAGATAATCTCTGGAAATATACATAATCCACTTATTTTGAAAGAAATTAACTTATATGTCCCAGACAAATATAATCGTGGAAGGTCCCATACCCTTTTTTATGCTCCAAAAGCGAGGACTTCTGCCTATCAGAACGCGCCAGTCGACAGAGCGACTGAACTGCTCAACGAGTCTGCATTGACCATTGATATTTTTAACGTAACCTACAGGCAGTTTAACAATTATCTTTTGACGTATGTCACAAAGTAGTGAAACTGACCTTTTTATGTGTTTTGCTATACTTTTTGTCAAATTTGTAATCTTCTCCATAATGTATTGGTGAATAACCGTTTTACGGAGAACATGAAAAAATAAATAAATAAATAAGTCACTAGATATAAGTCTTAGATGTAAGTCACTAGTTATAATTGTAAATCTTAATTGTAAGCAAGTAAAATAAGTCTCTAGCTTTAAGTCTTAGATGTAAGTCACTAGATATAATTGTAAATTTTAGTTGTAAGCCAGTAATATTAATTCCTTTAAATACTTATTTGTACAGCGCCCTTGAGGTGATTTTTCACAAAAACGGCGCTATATAAATTAGCCAAATATTATTATTTATTATTATTATTATAGGTTCGAGTAACAAATAATAAACTAAATAAATAAAAAAATGAAACAATTCAACTTTGTATAAACCATTTATATAATGATTTGCGCATTATATAAGTGGTTTATACAAAGTTGAATTGTTTCATTTTTCTATAATGAATAACCACAAAGTAATAGCTACATTCAAAAATATAAATAAATAAATTTCCTAAAAAAGTGCTTTTGACAGCTACTAGAGAATTGTGAAATACCCCATTTATCTATATGATCAGTTTTATTAATTGCTTACAAAATAATTTATTCTTAGGGGTGCCTTTTTATAAAGTCAACAAAAATTTAGTTAGTAGGTAATTACGTACAAGTGATTTTTATTTTAATTTTAGTTTATTAGGGAAACAAACCGTTATAATTTTATTTTATTTAATTACATACATATATATTACTTGGTTGTATGAACCAGCGAAGTTTCCGCAAAAATTCATGCTTATATATATAAAAAAACATAGATTAAAACAAAAAAGAAAACATAAAGTGGTAGAGAAAAAAAGAAAAGATTATATAAATAAAGAAATAAATAAAATGAATTTAAAGTGTGAACATAGTTTCTATGTATTATTTTTTACAAAGGTTTTACTATGTTAAAATAATACATTTTCTCATCATAAGATAACGTTCAAGGATAAACACGATTAGCCATTTACCAGCGCACTTGAGGTGATTTTTCCCAAAACGGCCATTTTAATATGTTAAAATAATACATTTTCTCATCATAAGATAACGTTCAAGGATAAACACGATTAGCCATTTACCAGCGCACTTGAGGTGATTTTTCACAAAACGGCCATTTTAATATGTTAAAATAATACATTTTCTCATCATAAGATAACGTTCAAGGATAAACACGATTAGCCATTTACCAGCGCACTTGAGGTGATTTTTCACAAAACGGCCATATATTTTAAATCATCCAAATTTTATTATTATTAATAATGAGAATCAGAAAATAACACACAGCAGGGGTAGAGGGTTCGTAAGAAAAAAATTGTTTTAATTTTTTTCCATTATGCATTTGGTAAATTGGCCTGAGGATAAATGGAAAACATCAGCATCTGAAAAGATGTTATTATATTTTGTGCATGTCCTTCTGAGAGATGAATGTAATTTGTTTTTGAGTGCGGGGTGTGGAATAGTTGGTTTGACCTTGTATTTCATATTGGACAGTGGAAATTAATGTTTTCCTGAAGATAGTTGTTATCAACAACACTGTTGATGATTTTGAATAAAAAATTCTGGTCGGATATATATAATTTCTTTTATCTTCTAAAGTTGATAAATTATGTAATGTGAATGAGCCCTTTAGATGTTCTGATGTTCGAAAAGATTTAAAGTCTAAGTGCTTCAATATATTTTTTTAATTCGTTCTAATCTTTCAAAATTAACTTTGTATTGGGGAATCCATATGACAGATCCGTTTTCTAATATTGAGCGAACAAAACATATTGGCTATGTTTTATATATATAGCATGTAATTATATCAGTTCTACAATTTCTACAATTTGGGAGGTGGGTATGGGTACCGCAGCCCCAGGAATCGTTTATTAGATAACCAACACGTCTGCCATCGGTCACTCCAAGTGGTTCGCTTCGTTTGGTGACTTAGAAGGGGTGCCTGGGTTAATCGGTGAGGTTTGCCCGGGTCTTGGCGGCGGATGCGTTTGCCCACCAGCTGCATGGCATGGGAGAGAATGGTTGAGGGAGTCCCTTGGATTTTTCCAGCCGTACTCTCTAGGTTCATTGCCTTGCACCGGCAGTGGGAGGGGTGGATTCACACGTCCGTCACTCCTGGACACACTCACCCCCAGATTCCTTCTTCTTCTTCTTGTGCCATGTCTGTCCAATGGACGTTGGCTATCATGTTGGCTATCATACGTCAATGTGTTGGCTATAAGGACATTGTTTACTGCGGCCCGGAACAGCTGTTCAGTAGACTGGTCAAACCACTGTCTAAGGTTTTTCAGTCATGAGTTTCTCCTTCTTGCAGGGCCCCGTATTCCGGCAATCTTTCTCATCATTATGAGATGCAAGATCTTGCACTTCTCTCGATGTCACATTACATGTCAAAGATATTGAAGTTTTCGGATTTTTATAGATTTACAAATTCCTACCCACTAAGGTGGTCCAAAAATTTTTTTTTTATCATTTTTCATTTGGCCACCCCGTGAATTTGTTACACGTATTCATATAAATAACATAGCAAAATTTCAACGAGATAGCTCAAGTAGAAATTGGTGCTCAATCGAGTGTTGTTTTTGAATTTTTTGTGTAAAATGCTTAATTTTTACTTTTTGCTACAGGCCAGTTTCATGTGTTAAAAATATTAAAAAATATTAAAATAAACTACTGAAGAGTTTCATAGACAAATTTGAACAGTATTTGATACTTATTTAGTAGACTGTGAAGTGAATCAGTGTAGTAAAATGTGTTCAGCTACTCGAAAAAAATACGAAATTTTTCTACTTGGGGTTCGAGATATTGAGCCATTGATGAGGCTTAACCAACATCCTACTCTTCGGCAAGTTTTACTCCATTTTCAATACATATTAAATGATTCCAAAAATGTGAAAGATTCCATGCATGTACTTATTCAAGAACTTATGAAAGTATGGAGTAAATCTAGTATTCCGACCAGACAAAGATATTCTAATACAGAAGAGATATGCTATGGTGTCCGCGCAACTGTCGCCGGACTACGCGCTAATTAGCGTAGTTTTCATACAAAAAGAATTTGTTCATTTCGTTGATTTTTTGAAAACGCATATTAATATATTGGTTAACAATATATTTTGAATAAGGAAATAATTCGTTCATTTAGTTTAACGTTCGTTTGGTTTATTCGTTAATTATTTGTTCTTTTAGTTTATTTGTTAATTGGTAAACAATATTGGCGACACCCGGAAGCGCAGACCCACATAGTAAAAACAGCAGATAGCACATCTACTTATATTCCAATATCTTTGCGACCAGACAACAAAATCACTGCATTGAAAAACTGATTAAGTTTCTTAAGAACTGTCTGCTATTGAATAAAAATAGAGGAAGAAATTCTGAAGCACAAAAAGGGAGAGTATTTGTTTAAAAAAGAACTAAACAAACTTTTTGATTTTGCCCATGCAAGCGCTTTGAATTTGATCAAAATTGCGAAAGACAGAGCGTGTCTCATCGATCAAAGATAAGAACGTAAGATGATTATGACCTCAATCGACAAAAAACTAGAAAAGGTCAAAGAAAGTTCTCTAAAACGGAAACAAAGATCTGAAGAATTGAAAGAAATGGCCGCTGAAAATAATGCTTCATCTTCGGTGGTGTCGAGACAAGAGTTAGAACTTGAGTGCAGCTTCAGTAGCACTTCTAGTAATCAGTGCCGTAAATAGCCTTTTATGCGCCCTGTGCGAGCTTCTATAACTGCGCCCTATTTAAGTGGACCCTTCGCCTATTATACGCCATTCTTGCGCCCCCCAGAGTCTACGCCCTGTGCCTGGGCACCGGTGGCACAGCCCTATTTACGGCACTGCTAGTAATGCTAGCATATTAGAGGATAAGTCCAAAGATGAGTTTGTAGTGCGTTGAGCTGTCTACAAGTGACATATTTACATAATCATAGTGAGATCCCACACACTTTTTTATGCTCCAGCGAGAACTTCTTCCTTTCAGAATGCCCCATTAAAAAGAGCAATTATTCAACTGCTTAACGATTCTGCATTGAGCATTGACATCTTCAATGTTACCTTTAGCGAGTTCTAAATTAATTTTTAAATTACTAACTATCTTTTGACATACGTCTCAACATAGCGAAACTGTCCCTTGGCCTTTTTTTTCTCTTTTATTTTGTAATCTTCACCGTAATAATTTGGTGAAAGAACCTGAAAAATAAATAAATAATACGTTACCAGCGCGCTTGATCGTAATAAGATTTAAACTAATCAAGATAGAAGAAAAACAAATTGTTCGATTTGTTAGTTATCATCTACACCAAAGTTTGAATCGAAGCGTCTTTGGCAGCAGATGCACCAGTAAATGACTAAATACTTTGGAATAGCTTAGAATTGTACGAAGCCAATGATTCCAAAATCAGTATAGCAGTTAGGGGTGTCTTAGAGCGTCACTTATGGTATTTGTCAGATGAACTTATCTCATTTACCTTGTTTTCTGAGAAGCTGTCTGATGCTGAGAAACACGCCATTGTGCAAAAAATAAATTCTGATGGCGATAATCGTTCAGTACGAGGTGATTCTGCTAGGCTTGCCTCAGAAGCTTGCCTACATTAGAAGCTTTTGCAACACAAAGAACGTTGAAAACGCTCTTAGTTCTGACATCAAGGACTTTTTCTTGTAATTACCTCCTAAGACTTGGAATAACAATGTTGATTACCTTCCAGGCAAAAGCTGAGTCAAAAATTTGCATGTTGTTAATGATACAGTGGAGAGAGATGTTAAACTATTTGAAGATTACAACACAATACTCACTAAGAATGAGGAAGAAAAGCAATTTTTACTTCACGTCGTTGAACAAAACAGAAAAATCGTTTCTACTGAGACATTCAAAATGGAGTTAACAAACATAGTTTTGAAAGATTGCGACTAATATTATGTTAATTATTTGACTAAAATACTTGTAATATTAATACACCTTAAATTACGTGTTTTACTTAAAATCCAGAACTTTTGTCAGAAACTTCTAATTCGATGAGCACCCTCTTGTATATAAGATAGGGTGCTGAAATTTTTTACAGATAATAGGAATGATAGGTGTAACAAATAAAATTACTGACTAAATCTATATTTGAAAAAATAAATTACTATACAGGCGTGGACCACCTTATTACCCACCCTTAATACCCTATTCCTTCCCAGAACTTCCTCTCCTTTGTTTACTAAAAAGACCCTCTACACAACATCCCCAAAGATGACGTAGTTCCTGACGGAAATTATTTTCCTCAGGGCCTCCTGTGTGGAGCTAATGTAATGTTGTTTTGCAAGGAAAACTCTTATATAACTCTAAAACATAAGAATTGTATGTAAAAAATTGAAAGATTATTTAAAATGAAATACCCTCCATAACATAATAGACGAGGAACTAAAATATAATATAAGTGCATTTATTTTTTCAGGCACTTCTTGTATTCGGAATTACCTCGAAAGAGTTACACGCCTTGTGGAAGCACACCTGCTTCTATTGGCTGCCATCGGTAGAACAAATCCCTAAAACCCTCGGAATGGACTTGAAGTGGAGATATCTTTACAGCATTCTGGTAACCTACTTTATCTTTGCGGTTATTAGTTTACTAGATATATAATACCTACGCATTATACTAGTATTCTTATATTATTTATTTATTTAATATTAACGGTATAAATAAACTTTAAACATGTCTCGGTTAGTGCATCATAATATGAATTTGGGGTGTGTGAATAGCCTTGAATAGTAATTACCCTTGAAAAAATTATATTGATTATTGAATCTTATCTACGCGGACATTCATCAAAAATTGATAAATCGGACAAAATCTGCTTTTTGCTGTTTACGAGGACAATAATTTATTGAACAAACATGGAGGTCATAATACAAAGATACTTATTTATTTCGAAATACACGGCACCATAACTTAACCTAACCTAACCTAACCTAACTGACGTAGAAATGGTCATGGTAACAGACTAAATAATTTAGAAGCACTCGAAATAAAGAAAGCTATTAAAACAAAAACCAAAAATCCTTAATATTCAGTTAAATGTGTCCAATAGTCCGATATTAGGGATTTTTACATACATAAATTGAGTTTTTTAAACTGCATGCGCAATATTACGTTATTCCAATATGCTATACATAATTGCAAATCCAACCTCCGCCAGTGCTGTAGATATTCGTCAACACTTTGGTTCTCATAGATATTAGTCAGCAGTTTGAGCTATAGATATTCGTACGCCATTTGGTTCTCATAGATATTAGTCCGATTTTTTTAGTTTTCGGAATTCCTGTAGATGCCTCCCAAGTACTGTACCGGGTTCTTTGGGAGTAGTCGATTTGAAAAGGGAGTAGGAGCAGGAGCCGCTTCGCGCGAAGAACTCGAGTTTAAGAGTCTGTGGTAAGGACCTGTCCACGCGTATCAGTAGCGGATTTAGGGGGGGGGGCACGTGGGCACGTGGGCACGGGGGGCACGTGGGCACGTGCCCCCCCCCAGACGGTATTTTTGTGTACTGTGGAGATTCCATCACAGTACATACTTAGAAGCAAAAACTGTCTTTATTTTAAACATTTAATTTTTCTATTGTTTTGACACTATCATAAACTTTCCTAAACATACCTACTTGAACTTGTAGAGAAAACTTGAAGTATGTACTTCAAGTTTATTTGTAACAGTAATTGTTGATTTTTTTGCCCGTCCGCCCCTTGTGCCCCCCCCCCCCCCCTGAGAAAAAAATCTTAATAGTAATTGATGATTTTTTTGCCCGTCTGCCCCTTGTCCCCCCCCCCCAGAAAAAAATCCTAACAGCAATTGTTGATTTTTTCGCCCGTCCGCCCCTTGTGCCCCCCCCAGAAAAAAATCCTGGATCCGACCTTGACGCGTATTGACGTTTGACGTGGCGTTTACATACACGTTAAAATGCGTTCTGATGAAGAAGAGATGCTACATCGGGGATAAAAAACAGATATTTTAATAGAGATTTATTTATCAGAAAAGATTTCCGACTAATATCGATTAATGCAGAACCTAAAGTCGCCAAATTATTATAATTATAATTATTTTAAAATTTCCAGTGCGTAAATGATAATGTAGATATTAAAAAAACGCCGAGTTCTGATGTGAAAGATATACCAGTTCCGACAAGATCAAAAATCCATAAATATAATAATAACAACATATTATAGCTGTTTATGAAATTTGCCATTTTTGTGTAAAATCACTTCAAGGACGCTGTTTAAAAACACATCACCTACCCTCTTCCCGCGCGGAGAATTTTCCCGGCGTTTCTCGATTTAAACGGAATATTAATATTTGTTATTATATTATAATTTTATTATCAAATATATTCATTATTATATTTCATTTAGGTATAATAATATTTTAAACGCGTGATTTTTAAGCTCGCTCATTGCACATACCTCAAAAAGTCGTTCGCTAATAATGCGCGTTCATTAATAATAATTACTACTTGGGCAATACCTCTACTAACGTACTCATTTGGCATAATTAAATGGTCCAATACAGATTTAGATAGTTTAGAACGATTAGTTAGAACTACGTTAACAAAGTTTAATTGCCATCATCCAAATTCAGCTATAGAACGAATTAATTTACCTAGAAATTTAGGAGGTAGAGGTGTAGTCAAAATAACATCTTTGAAACACAATCAGGTAGAAATGCTTAGAATTTTTTTTCCATAGGAAAGCTAATAGCTCAGAAATGCACAAAATAATTTGCAAGGCAGATAGAAATATTACACCTTTAAATTTATATGACGAGAATGCCAACATTCTTATAAATACTAACCAGGAATTATTAGATTCCTGGTCAAATAAAATTATTCACGCAAAACACTTCAATTATCTCAACCAAACGTATGTTGATAAACTTTCGTCAAACAAATAGTTGGGTATTGGAGAGTTGAGCGCAGAAATAGAAGGATTTATGCTTGCCATTCAAGATAGAATCATTAATACTAAAAATATAGGAAGCATATAATCAAAGATATAAATCAAATTGATGATTTATGTAGAAAATGTTTGGCTTTTCCGGAAACTATAGAACATATTATATCGGGATGTTCTATATTAGCGCCGTCCGAGTATACATTTAGGCACAATCAGGTTTTAAAAATAATTCACCAAAGTTTGGTAATTAAACATAACTTGATTGATTGCCGTAATGTAGTACCATATTATGAATACGAACCAAATTCATTTATAGAAAATGAATTTTATAAAATATATTATGATAAAACTATACTAACAGACAGAACAATTAGTCATAATAGACCTGATATAGTTTTACATGACAAAATTAAAAAAATAACTTATATCATTGATGTAGCTATTAAAAATTCCTGTAATATTCAAAAAACTGTTTCTGAAAAAATTAGAAAATACACAGATTTAGGAAATGAGATTAAAAGAATTTGGCATTCTCGGACTATAAAAATATTACCATTTGTTATTTCGGCCACTGGCATAATACCTACGAATCTGATTCAAAATTTAAGCATATTAGATTTGTTAAAGAATTTGTATATAAAAATGCAAAAATCAGTAATTTTAAATACATGTAGGATTACAAAAGATTTTTTAAATATTTATATTGAGGGATCAGTAGGATTTATAGGTTCAATTAGAAATGCCACAGAGCCGAACCCTCTGATATGAAAATATCTGGAGTCGGTGAATTATATTCCCATTTGGTCTCTAGTAGGTTGACATGTTGTTCTTGTATTGTTTTGTATTTATAATAATTATATAGTGCAATTGCATAGCGTGGATTCACTAGATGATCATTTTTTTTTTGGGGGGGAAATTTAACCCGGACATTTAAATCAGTAACCGGAGAAGCAAGGAAATAATGCATATTTCGCTAAGATGAAGTTATACGTGAAATCCTATTTAAATTAATCTTTACGACGAATCGGCTTACAATATGAACATCAAAAAATATGCTACGGATAATATTTGAAGCTTTTACTAGCATTGGAATCAGTGGCGGCTCGTGACTTTTGGGTGTGCAAGGGGTCAAATATTAAAAAAATGGCATCATGGATGTTGTCGTATGCGAAATATATATATATATATATATATATATATATATTTTTTTTTAAAATCGGTGTTTTGTATGAAGATTTTTCAGGAAATCGGTGCGGCGCACTGCCAAACTGAAACTTTCTGAAATTTTTGATACAAAAAACTGATTTTCAAAAAAAAATGTGCCATTTTTTTAATATCAGCACTCTAGCACACCCAAAAGCCACGAGCCGCCACTGATTGGAATTATAATAAAATTATTATTTACATAGCAAAAAATATAAGCTTAAACCACTAAAAAAATGTTTTTTCATGACATGAAGTAATAAAAAAAATAATTTTTAAAAAATAACCCCTTTATGGCTAAGACTTTTTTGAAGGTTTTCTATCTTCTAACTTATTTTCGTTCTTATAAAATTATGCACAAAATAAATGAAAACCATTTTTTCGATTACTTGCCTCGTGCAAATAAGACGCTCGATTTTAAATTTTGCAGGCATGAGAATCGAAATATTTCTAGCGTTTATATTCCTCTTAGAATTAGCTTTACCATAACCTAAAAACGACAACGCCGAACGTCAAAGTTTGACATAGGTAGTTACTGTTATTAGATTTGTACAAAGTGTTTTTTCTTTTAATTCATGCGTATTAATGGTGACGCATGTCTCTGAATATTTACCGTTATTTTTTGTCATTATCATAATATATTGGGTAGGTAGTATAAATGAAATACATATTATTTATTGCAGTATCACGGGCATTTCTAGTTTTGAACACTTCTTGCTTCTTGCTTTTGATCCCAAAGACAAGGATGGCTTTGGGATTATAAATCCATCGGGATCCATAAATTTTAACATCAATTCATCTGACCATTTTAGATATTTTTTTGTTGAAACGGATTCCATGACGGTAGAAACTAGGAATGTCTAACAAATATTGACATAAATGAACTAACACGTTTGACGTCTACTTTTGCCCGCGAGTAGAAGAATAAACAAGCAAGTGGAAACATATGTGTTCATACGCGTCGATTCGGTATAAAACTCGAACGATGAGCCATACCAAGATGGCGATGGTCATACTCGAATGTCAAAAGTAGACGGGCTATCAACTTTAGCTAGTCAACAAAAAACTTGATTAACTTTGTTGACAAAGGGTTCACACTTGTCAATTAGCTTTCAATTGTCGAGTGGATCAACAAAGATTGAACCGTGTGAACCGGCTATTATAAAACTATCGTTTCAACCGCGTTCGCATCCGCTGCAACCTTCGATCAAGTATTCTCTAGATATGCCGTATATTAGTAGCGAGCCAGTAAAATTGACCCCGTGTAAGTAAATGTTAACAATACAACTCTTGTACGTTGTGATGAATGCCAACCTTCAACCTACGAGAAGCCTACAAGAATTTTTTTTTTAAATATTATGTAGAGAAATAGTACATTCGGCGACATCTGTCCGAGCAGTTGGGAACTATTACAGAGATATGCTTAAAAGACTGGAGCGAGGGAATCCCATATCATAGTTATATCGAGAACAAAGGAAGTTTAAATTCTACCAATAAGAGAGTGGACTTTGATCATTTTGGGCGGCCTTGAATTAATTCTCACAGGAACTTAGGTTGAATGAACTGTATTAAAAACAATACTGAGGACAAAGAGTTGAAAGATTATTGACTCCAGGTCGTGTTTACATAAGACGCGATCGGGAACTGGGGGTTTTGGGTACCTAAAGTTTTAAACGGAAACACGAAAAAATCTTAGACGGGAATGTTGAAAATAAATAAATGAAAAATCATCAATAAGGGCACGGAAAACGTGACATGAATAGTCCCAGGGGTCGATTTAATTAAAACCGATCTGGAATGATCACAAAAAACGGGTAGAATCTCGGAAAATTTTACAAACTGAAGATAATAACCTGGAAAAGTGGGAAAACCTATTGATATGGAAATGGAATGGTGAAACGAAGTTATTAGAGCCAAATATCTCAAAAGAAAACTAATTGGAACTACTTAAATTGACTTTAATAGGTACCGGTATAAGGATTACTCTGATCTGACAACACTATTCACGATAAACAGGATATTGAAAATATGGCATGTCAAAGGCCACGGTACATTTTGGTCACTCTACAATTAAATCAAATCACAGGAAAAGATGCTTAACGTAGCCTGACACTGGGAAATACGCGTGAACCGTCGAAGGAATCACTAACCGTTTGACTAGAGAAAAAAGGTTGGCTATCTCTTTGTTGATATGACTTTATCCAAATAAATTTATAGAACATGATTTCAAGCAATTAAGGGCATCATTAACACGAAACGACCTAAACAAAATTATTCAAGTTAAATACGAATAATAATAATAATAATAATAATAATAATAAGCCCGTTTATTTCTTGTTTTACAATAGTTGGTAGTTACAATATTACAATAAACTCAAATATGATTTGTATAACTAAGTTAGCTTAGATTATGTTAGTAATATAAGTATATGTTTTAAAAAATATTGATGAATTAACAAGAACCCCGGTTTGGGTAAAGGTCTCCTCCAAAGATGTCCATTTTTGCCTGTCTTGTGCTGTGGAGTACCAGTTTATGCCAGTTGATCCTTTCTGTAGCAAAGTATGAAGGTGTTGTGTTCTTCTATTTTGTTGCCCTGTCGTCTAACTAGGAAATACGAATATTTACTCTAAAATAAAACCATTGCTTTTTATAGTGTGGGCATTAACAATGAATTACGAGCAAGTACATGAAATTTTTATTATAGATACATGTCAATGAGAAAATTTATGTGATTTTCTACGAGAGGGAGATAGTAGACAAATTTGGCTCTAAGGCATGAGATAGGAGATTAACAGAGATTTGACAAAAGGTCATATACGGAGGAACCGAATTTGGTCCTTTTCCTATGAAAGTCTGGGCGATCAGGAGTCATTTTTCTATGAAAGGAGAGCTCTAAGAAGTCTTTAAGACACGATGGTTTGATAAAGAAGGGGGAATTCGTTGGGAGATTGGGGGAGACTTCGGATGAAATAACGGGAAGTGCGCGATCAAGAAAAATGTAAAAGTGCGCGAAGAAGACTAGTAAACTAGTGCTTCTAGTAGAGTTGAAAAATGTCTACAAGTATTTGCAAAAATAGTAAATTCAGTGTTTATTTTCCCTTTAAAATTGAGGAATAAAATTTTCAAAGACGACCAACGGAGAGTCCGGAAAAGTGCCTAAATAATACTTCGTGAAAGTTCGGGTGTTTTATAATGAAAGTGTTTAAAGTCAGTGAATAAGAATTAAATAACATTCGGGGTTCTTCCTTACAACTTATATTTAGTGGTTTTATAACATTTAACAAAAATCCAGTGTCTTAAAATAAATCAAATTACCGGATAAAAGAAAATATAACACGCGATTTTAAAATTAACTATAGGTGATATAATAATTAAAACTTAAACTTTACTTTAAATTACATGACATAGGTAAAATAAATAACAATAACGAATTGTTCGAGTTACGTTTAAATGACAGTGGTTCAATAATAAGGCGGTTAAAAATTCTTTGTGAATTGAATAACGAAATTGTAATAAACAGTAGTGATAATAATTCGTACACTTGGAAAACGTGCGTATCTACGGTTATTAATTCTAAAGTGATATTAAAATATTGAGAATAAATAATAATTTACCTAATTCCGGACAATAAAATTAAACATCTGATTTGTTATTTGATGAATCACCTCTCGAAGGCGAATGAAATAAAACAGTAGTTAATACGAGGTTGAGGAACTAAGCGAAATACCGAAGTGAATCTTAAATAGACAGATATTTGAAGAGTTTTTTTTTCATCATCAGAGTCTTTTCTCAAAAAGGGCCGATAGGAATCCATTAGCTAGGAAACGAAAAAAGGGAAAACCTCGATCACAATGTCGAAGTTATGAAAGTCCCGACTGGAAAAAATTGTAATCGATCGAGGGCGGTAAGATAAAACCAATTATTAATTATTTTCATAGACAAAGAAGAAAGGGACGAGCGTGCATCACCAATAAATCAATCGGAGCTTTGGAGTTTTGTCACTAACACGCTGCTACTAATTAAAAGATTATGTTATTTTTCCACGCAGGATAGCAATGCCCACCAGCTCGAAAGCAAGTCAACCAGGAAATATCTATCCTAGAGTTAGGATACATATGAAGGTATTTTCTTCAGTTAGGTAAATACGCTAATTTATTATAACTCATATAAAACGAATCGAGGCGCATAGAACGTAATAAATGACTATCGTGGAAGCTCTTTATTCTATATTTCGTGTGCGGGAGTATACATGCGTCTCAAAATTAGGTCAAACAAACAAATACCTACTTATAAATTAGGTTATACAAGTACTTGTTTTAGTTAGGTAGGTCTATTGTTTACATAAGCGCGTATAAGGATAGGCGACATACGATATCGGTTTGATTCGTAACCGAAATACCTATATTTCTCAGAACTATGTAGGTCAAGCAAGTTAGTTAAAGCTAAGTCATCCAGATACCTCTTAGGTTAGCAAAGTACCTACTTAAACGACCAATGTTTGCGCAAAGCTAGGACAAGTAAAATATAAAAGAATTCGTTAAACAATGAATCGTGTTTCAAAAGGACAATGACCGTAGAAATAAACAATCTCCAAAGTAGGTCAGTATACCGAAGGTCACCTATGTGAAGTGTAAACAAATAAACCATAAAAATATGATGTAGGTATCTATTCATTATCGTTCATTCGTTCATTGGAGGTAATCATCTATTGGCACAATGTAATTAGGTATTACACGATGTGAATAGAAATGTGCCTCTCAAACAATTTAAGGTATTTACTTGTATAATAATAATAATTATTTATTCCAGAATGTGTGCGGGGAAAGTACAGTGCAATGCGCTCCATATTCTAGAATTACAAATAAAGACAATAATAAGACGAGGGAAAATAATTAACGACAACACATAAATTAAATAAACAAATAACCATGAGAAATGAAATACGTAACGCTAAAATCAATAGAAATAGCAAATTGATAGGTATAACTAATACCTACCGAATCCTTTCACCGACGAGATTAGGGTATGTTATATGACCTTCGATTGTGTATCTAAAATTTCGATTAGAGTTCAATGACACGGTCACCTAAATTCCATCAACGAATAAACAAAACAAAAGCACAAAAGTCAAGGGGCAGGTTTATCAATCATAGCTTACGACGGAAACTTCGTCCAATATGTGAAAGAAAAATCGACGTTAAATTCACTCAATTCTAAACAACTGATTATACTAGAGCGATCGCCAATAGGTAGCATTGATTTCGCGCGCAAAATTTCACAAAGTAAAGTACTGCGACTAGCTTCAAACTCAAAGAGAGCTCATCACAATTATTCAGGAGGTCATTGATTCAATGACAACTTCACTTATCTCGTTTTAAATCTTTTTTATAGCAAGTAGGTATCCAAGAACCCATAAATACCCATAATCCTAAAAACCTAATACACGAGGAGCTAGTGACCTAATTTAAAAAACACTGGTGTTCAAATACTCATACAGTCCTGAATTCTAACTTTTCTCGAACGTAAGTTTCAAGGCTGCGGTATGTGTTTATGAGCCATCCGGAAATGTAAGTGTCAACCTTTCCCGAACGGAGAGAGCTTTGATCTTGTGGCGGTATTGTCGAGGTGGGGCATACGGGGAAGAGGAAGGACGTGTGCGGACAATACGCAGACGCGGCATTAAAGCTACAGGATATTCGCATACCGGAAGTTCTTGTCAAACCTGAAAGCAAACATAAGGCTCACGAGGTGCGTTTTATGTCAGCTAGTCAGAGGTGGAGTGTAACGCTGGGTCGGTCACGTGGGAGGAAGGATCTGCCCGTCACAAGCTTACGCCACATTCAACGGATAGAGGCATGATAAGGGAAGACATGAAATACCCCTTCTAGAATCAGTAGAGTTAAATTCAATCCGGAGGAGACGGAAGTCGGAGTGAAACAGAAAAACGGCATGAAGACTTGGTATTCCCCCTGCTGGCGTGAAGGGCCCCTTTCATAGCATGAGACGCTCGTCGAAGAGAGTAAAACTCGGATTTAAGGATAAGTCTAGCAAACGTACTGGGAGAATCCGGGTTTGTAATTGTTGTTCATCGGTTTTCACTTGCTTAGCGGAGGAGCCGACTTTTCAGCAAACATATTATCCTCTCCATATCCATCCATCCTTACTATTCAAACACTAACTATGAATACTAACCAATAACACTAACTATGAAGACAAAGCATTATGTTAGGAGAAGCTGCAGACAAGAACTCCAATTGAGAAAACTGGACCCTCGAGTACGATCATCCTACACCGGTAAGGTAAGGTTTGCTTTCTTGAAATGTAATTTATTAACTGTTGATTATGTTATCGATGAATCAGCGGTGATAGGAAGAATTAAATAAACACACTAAATTCCTACGGAAATCAAATAGACACAAGGTTAAAGGCGGGGTTAGTTTATCAAACTCGGTAAAAGATACTAAAATAATAATAATTAATAAATCGGAAAATTCTCACCCTTTCTCTAAAAGAATCTATGGGTTACCACACGTAATACATTATCTTCTCTACATATGTGTGCATATTAAGTATGCAAACAGATGTAAAATCTAAAACAAAAAATTACACAACGAAGATTATAGAAATAATGTGAACAAACAATCTTAAATCTTGATTACTGTGAGAAAATCGCAGGGATTTAAGAAGATAGGGTAGGTTTAGCTAGATTATAAAGTATAGGGGTTTAGAAATCACGAGCCTGAGGTAGAAACAAACCGGAAGGAGGGTTGAGTCAGGCCATCATACCTAGTGGTGTGATCAGTAGGACATAAGGGTAGAATTATGAGCGTGGCTACGAGACAGGAGCTACGAGATTTGAACTACGAGGTAGAAGCTTAGAAAAGTAAATCAGCTAGGTAGGGTTCATCACAATTGGTATCAAAAGCCAAGAGTGGCGGACCATTACAACGTATTCCAGCGCCTCGCTTCGAAGTTCGTTAATCTGATCACAGTTCATTCTCAAATCCCATTATGTAGTTTTATCATTCATCAACAAATCACATGTCGCGCGTGACGTATTATGGAGATGAATTTATCAATCCTACTTGGTATAAACTAGCCGTACACGCTCGTAAAGAAAATAACCCGAGAGCGTTCATTGTGTGACAAGAGGTGTTCTTTTAATTTTAAACAAACGTCGAGAAAATACGTCACGAAACCCAAGAAGGGCTGAATTGGGAGAGGATTAATAAATAACATGAAACATTTTAGTTTTCATTTTTAGTTTTTACATTCTGAACAGGTCCTCTAGAACCAAAAACGGTAGGTAAACCTACATTTTTATTATTGGGCAAAGGTTTTATCTTAGTGAAAAATATTTGGTAAATAAATAGTAAATAACCACGTGGAAAGACCATCGCAGGGGTGTTAGTTACCCAATAAATGGTGGTTATGGGTTTCTCCCAACCGCCTGGAACCAGTTAGACTATGGCATCCCCAATTGGGGAGGGGAAGGAGATGGGTTAGAGCAGCCGTATTTCTATTTAGTCCAGTCAAGGAAGGTGTAGATTACGTGAGCAGGAACCTAAGCGATTCCTTCAGAAACTTGTTCAGGGTGCTTAGGGTGTGAACATACTAATAGTCCTGACGTCTAGGTGGTGAGCTAGGGGAGGGAGGGGGGGGGGGGGAAGGTCTCAATTTTCGGATGTGCGCTTATATCTCGAAAACGGTGCGTCGCAGAGGACAATTTTCTTATAATAAGTAAAAGCTCATAAAATTATGTACAACTTTTATTCTATACGTAATTTTCTAAATCCAAGCTGAAAATAAATTAAATCCAAGTCTAAGTCCCACAATCTGTTACAAACAAAAGTGGTGTGTCAGTAATAAGATAAAAACAGCTTTTTCTGAAAATGACAACATTTAACTAAAAAACTTAAAATTGCTGTAAATATTTACTGGTTAGAATTTTTTTTTATAGAAATAATAGATAATACATAATATAATCAACAAACAAATCCTGCTAAGCCAATTGAATCGGCTTGTCATCAGGTGCTTATATTTTAGTTACATATTTATACATTTTTAAAATTTAAAATTTACATCTTATATCTACAGATTCAACATTTTTTCGTATATATCAAAATCAATATAAATATTTTTTTTCCGATAGCCAATTTTTCACCATATATTTAACCTTATTCATAGAATTACATTGCTTTATAGTGTCAGGTAATAAATTAAATATCTTCGGTATGATGTATTCAAACGTTCTCTGTCCGTACTTATTGTTAAATTTCGGAACTATTAACCCGTCGTTACGCGTGAAGCTGTATTTATGTTCTAATTTCTCTTTATGCTGCGGGGTAAATATATGCTGAATTATAATTTTGTGCCAAAGTATTGCCTTAACAGGTAAAATTTTGGCACTCTGAAACAGCAACGGTTTATTTTGTCTCTGTTTGAAAATATTAGAGACGACCAATAATTTTATAATTGCATATATATATTCTAAAAGGGAATTAAATTCTTTACAACTTCTTTCCAATAAATTTCTTTCATTGATGAATATTTTAGACGATATGAAGGAATGTTTGATTCAAAATGTGAGGTAAAATGATTTTTTTCGAAAATATCTACATTTGTGGAGCGTGAAGTTTCTGTAGTAATCGCTTAGGTTCCTGCTCACGCACTCTACAACACCTTTTGGACCTTTCATTGACTGGACTAATTGTGGAATATTCCTTCGAAACTTCGAGGCAGAAATCTACCAGAAACTTTTTTTTTTCAAAGTAAGTTTTCAGCTAAAAAATAGTTGATTCTTAGTCTTCTCCCACTAGCTCAATCGGAGAGTTATTTGCGGTGTTTTCAGTTTGTTGATGATCGATTTGGGAAACCACCAAACAGGGTTGGAAAATGAAAATATTGGTACATAAAATAAAGAAATGTTTATTAATAAAACCGTGTCTTTTGATATACAAATGCCCCTTTAGAGACATTGCAGCAAATGATTTTCTGACGCTTCTAGGAAAAGTTTTAATCTCTTTATGGACGGATCTGGAAGCGTATTTACTGATTTTAAAATTTATTTTATCGGAAGCAGATTTTTGAACAAACCAAAGCTTGTAACAAGAATTAAATTTACGTTACCCATCGCGTTGTTGCATCGCAGCCTGGGCAAGGGACGGCGAAATTTGACTTTGATCCTTTTTTAAAATACATACTAACTTATATATATATTTTTTAATCTACACGAATCAATCATAATCTTATTTCATAATCTTTTTTTAATTAAGTAAACGCTGAGGAAGTGAGCATTGCTCAGGAAATATGTCGGTTTTTTATTAATTGAAACTAAGAAAATTATTAATTGTGAAAAAGAAATTCATTCAGCAAATAATACGTAATGGGCTATTATATTTTGTGCTTAAAATACGAAAAATAAACTGAGAAACGTTTTTTTTATTAAAAAATAAATTAATTAATGAGCCCATTACCAGTTCGGCCCTTCCCTGTAAAGCGCTCATCCTCCCCGCGCTCGCTGAGTGGTAACCCCGTTCTATCTCAACTCCCCGCCACGTGTCGAAGCGCGAATGACGTCAGAAACTTGCTTGACAAATTTTAAAAACTATCATTTTATTCACTTATATGACTGCGGTGTGTAAATGCGATCTGTAACACATATATTTTCTTCTGTATTCTGATAGCTGACTACGTTTTCAAAAATAAAGTCCGCGGCGTGTACCTTGTAAAATATTCGGTAGTGGTATATTTTTGTTTTTGAAAAAATTTACCCCCGTCTGGACGGCTTGCAATGCAAATTAGTTTCAGTGTAGCCCTCCAGTTCGATAAAAGATAAACCACTTAAGAACTGCGATCTAAACGGTGCAATACGATGCTTATACTTTTTCATAAATGGGCCGTGAGCCAAATTTATTCTGGTTTCGAGAGTTTGAGGGGCCATGATGGATTTTATAGGGCCTGTCTAGATATCATACGTCAATGGCTGCAACGATTAGCTTCGCGCGCCGCCGGTGTTTAGACTAGGAACTAATTTATCAAGGTATCCCAAACTGACTAGGCGTTCCTCCAACTGTGTTGCGATGTTGTTCCATTATGTGAATCACATGTATTATCTGGCCAGCTCTCTAAGCGAAGCCAGGTACCTCACCTAGTTATTTATAAATTTATCTTTTAATATTTCATAATCTTTTTATTTTCACAGAATAAAGAGAATTCAACTTTAGAGAGCTGTTACAGATATCTCCAGTACTACTCCATTGCAATGGAGAAAATTACTATGGACCTAATAAATAATCCTAAAGGACTTTCATCGGACGAAAAATTGAAAAACGATTTCGTGATAGTTGAGTATCAGCTGAGAAACGTACTTTGCGAATTGGAGGTAACCACTCATTTTTCCTGTTTGTAGAAGTGGGACGATTTATTTTGGCTTCATACCGTATTGAAGAATATATTCCCTTTCTTTTTTATATTAAATCTACACAGGAGGCCCTGGGGAAAAAATTTCCCCCAGGGCCTATGTTATCTTTAAAGATGCTGTGTGGGGGTCCTTTTGAGGAGAGGAAGGAGTAAACATGGGCCTTGAATAGACCCATGTTGTAGGAGGAAGGAAACACAGAGGCCGGCAAATCACAGTACAGCTGAGCTGTTGAACTCAAGAACGAGTCGTAGAAACGATCCGTTCTCATGTGACAAATGTCCTCGGAAAATCTTCCATTGTACCTAATACCTACCGGTAGAACAGCATGCCAGCAACCACCTGACGCCTGTGCTCTAAAGATGGCAATCCTTTTAAGTTAGGTATTTACTGAGTGTATTATGCGGCCAGCTGGACAAGTCACTTTTTATTTTATTTTTTATATGAAGACAGCACAAGAATCCCAACTGCTCCCACCTGGAGCCAGAGAGACTATGGCATCCCATTTGAGGTATGTTGTGAGGCTGAAGGTAGTGGGGAGGGGAAGACGAAGGTGGGTTGGTACCTGGCTATTCTGATCTGGTCGCCAAACACGGCTAAAACCATTTAAAGCAATGTTTCAATTCTGATTGGTGTACCATTCAATTCTACACCAGGGCGATACTGAGAGTATCTTCCACTCTGGTACGTGCTGCAAATATACTTACTATATATTATTTTTGATTAATTAATTGTGAAATACCACAAATTAATCAAATAAAATTTATTAGCGCACGCCGGGTTTGAACCCGATTTCGAGAGTCTTACACCTCAAACACGGAGGCCTTTGTCAAGCAAACTGCTCTTGCAAAGCAAACTTCGCAGTTTAAAATAATCTAATCACTGTTCATTTAATACGTTTGCGGTAAAATAACACGCAAATCTGCAGTGTCAACAATGTCAACAGTAACAACAATGAGTATCAACAACAAACTGTCGTTGCTCGGTGGCACTGACTTGTCACGTGATACTTCAAAATCCGTCCACTTAAAGATGGGCTTGCAGGACACGATCTGATCCATAGACAAATTACAACACGAACAGCAGATTGTATTTATTGACTGAATAATATGAACTGATTTACAAGAACTAAGGAAACGTGTTTTATACCTTCCATGAAATCGTTGCCCCTCCCCAACACCTGAAGAAGTTGTCCTCTGTTAACCTGTCATGGTACGACGGCAATCCTGTAAATTCGCTAAAATATCTAGGTGACAGCCTGCCAATTGTCCCAACTTAGCAATGTTATCTTTTTTAATTAGTTTATCCCTGACTTGCTTTATATTATTCGCATTTTGTATATTATGTAAGCACTTAATTGGTGGATAACCTCTACTGTCCCAACTTATCGAAACCCACACATCTCGAGGCAACTGGTATCCTGAACTCGATGCTGCACTTCCATCATTACTTGTTGCAGTACTGCGCAGGTTGTAGTGTATTGAATTTCACAGATGTAATAATGATAGTTCATTCCGGAATGTTCAATCATTATTTCTAAATAACAAAAGAAAGACTTAAATAATAA
The DNA here is from genome assembly GCA_917880885.1 of Limnephilus marmoratus. Classification (NCBI taxonomy): domain Eukaryota; kingdom Metazoa; phylum Arthropoda; class Insecta; order Trichoptera; family Limnephilidae; genus Limnephilus; species Limnephilus marmoratus. The sequence goes on along the minus strand of OU862921.1, from coordinate 15,226,340 downwards.
GATAGGGTAAAAAGTAAATAACAACACATAAATACTAAAATGAATGCAACTAGCCGTTTACGGAGGGTATTTCCTCTCGTCTCCAGAGGCCCATTAAAAGGGTACTCAATCCAAGCATGGCGGTGGTGCACACTTCCCATGCAGTGCTCGGAAAGCGTGTACTCGTCCCTCCAGGAACATTTCCTTATCACTGCAGTATCTCGGTAGGCAAAAAAGTTGGCGATAAGCGTTATTAATTATTAATAATAAGGACACATGCATATCATTTTTATTTGTCATTTCACTAATCTTACCTTCATTGTCTTTTGTTTCCAGGCTGTCCTATTTGAGTATCATTTAGAGCGTTTTATCCAACACTATATATCCCCCTTGATATTTCCTAAACATGCTTTACTGAATCTCGATGACACATCAACGGCGATACGTGACTGGCTCATCTTCAGAGACTACATAAATTTTCTGGAGTATCTCTGGGAGGTGATCGATCTCTTCCAAGCCAAAGTTCATCTACGTATTAGTGGATGACCATGGACGATTATAACAGCACGTTGGACAAAATGTATGTAGGTACTCTGAATGTTCTGTATACATTTATATCACTTCAATATTCGCAAAATAATAAAAGTTGCAAAAAAAACGCCCTATATTTACTTCACCTTTACAGACCTGGATGTTTTATTCGTAAATAAAAGCAATATTCTGATTGCAGAAAAAAGTCTCTTGGCTGTTTTAGCTTTTATCACACTGAAATCGTTAACTTTACAATATCGAATCGACAGGCTAAACTTCCGATGATTTTATACCGAACCGATATTGATAAGACAATGTAAGGTAATCAAATAGAAATTGCTGTACGTTGGCATCACTTGAGATATTTTCTATGTAGCGGTTACAATGTCTATGGTATCGGAGTTTTAGACCTGGAGCCTGGCTACACAAACCTTATGTCACAAACCTTAGGAATACACGGATGAAACTACTGTGAGAATGGTTTTAGTGGCACGCCTGCCTTTTCAAATATGCAAGAGCGAGGCGGCAGAACTAGAGTATAAAAGGTCTCCTTTCCTACAGACAGCTCCGTTAGCTAGCACGTAGCTTAAAAACGTATATTGTGCAAATAAATGTTCATCTCGACCACGCGTCTATTATTATTAAGATCTGCAAGATCACACATCACACGCCTACACAAAAGTATAAATTTAAGGCTGGTTTGCAGTTTAAAAAAGCTGGTCTGCCGCGCCTCTTGGCAGATTCCACGCAGTCATGGAAATAGTGAGCGATTTTTTTCGAAAAAAATTACGTCATCGAGTACTCGAACCGGATTGGTTTCATATAGGTCGATTAGTAGATAAGTAAAAAGCAGGTTTGCCAAACGACAGCCTGGCACGTTCGCAGGAAGCCGGTGGGATAAAAATTAGTAAATTTTACGTCGTCGAGTACACGAATGAAACCAACGAATAACTGTAGTCTAGATCGTTCCATAGAATAATTTCTCGGTCTGCCGACCAGCAGCCTGACAGGTTTTTGTGTACGAATTTTAAAAGTTTTAATTTTTATTAAATTAAGTATCTGTATCATCATCATATTCATTCAGCCAATCAGTCCCGGTACATTCAGTTTTAAAACACCTCGCATGCCTCCTATTGCAGTTTTTTTTATGCAAATTTCATAATTCCGGAGCTCAGCAGTATATATAGAAACCTTCGCGGGCGTGCTTACAACAACTCACCAAAGTTTCCTTGCAATCGGAACGGTTTCGTAACGTATTTTCAGAGCCAGAGCTCGCTATTATACGGGTATTAAGGGACGTACTTGAATTTTTTTTATTTGAAATATACATACATATAACAGATTTACATATTATTTTTTTTTTAAATTAAGAAACAAATAAAACTTTTGAATGATAACAAATATTATTAAAGAAATATACTAACGTAGCAGTTACTAAATTAGATATACATGTAGTATAGATATTTTAAAGTAATAATATACAATAGATGTAGTAAAAATAAAAATAATATTATTGCATTTCTCTTAATAGGTAGGTGTTAGATGGTAAATATATATAGTTGATTCTAACAATTGGATTAGCTGATAATATCAATGGTCATGCCTCTGGGGAGAATGACCTCACTATTAAACCTTTCTTCTGAAATTGACATTTTTCAATAGAACTACAATCATTTCAAGAGTGAAATAAAGGTATTATTTAGCACCTGTCATTATTAATGTACCTATGTAATTAATGTATTACACTATTAACTAAAAATTGTGTAATAATAAATTGGATATATATGTTATGTAATTGGTAATATAATATAATAATGTATTGGATATATATGTTAACTGTTTTTCACAATAAAAAATAAACAAATAAATAATATTGCAGTAGTAGGTACATAATGTTATTTTACGACAATAATCGCTTCATTTCAGTTCAAATGCTGATGAAATATTTTAAGAGGATATGCGATATCAGTAAGAATACATTAATTTATAATAATTTTTTTTTTGTTAATTAATGATGGAGTTAAATGATTAATTTTGAAATAAAGTACATAATATTATAATTAAGACTTGATCAATTTTTACTAATCGGTACATTGTAATCAAAAAACATACGTAGAAATTCGTTCTATGAAATTAAAACTAATAATTAGTGTTTGGTTGATCTTGCAGTTGTTTTATTTATTTACTTATTTAACCAGTGATTCCTGACATTATTCCTGATATTATATTAAAAATGTCACAGGAGACCAAAATTTCATTTACATTTTTTACTCCAAATAATTTCAGGAATCACTGGTTAAAGTAAGTCAAGAACGTCCCTTAACACCCTGTATATAGAAACCGTCGCGGGCATGCACACATCAAATCCCCAAAGTTTCATCGCAATCGGATGAACGGTTAGCAACGCATAATTTCAAGATGCCAGAACTCACTGTATATATAGAAATCATCGCGGGCATACGCACAACAAATCTCCAAAGTTTCATCGCACTCGGATGAATGGTTATGCAACGTATAACATATATACATAGACAAAAGCAAACATATTTAAATTTTTTATATATGGATGGTTTTAATGCCAGATTAAAAAAAATGTAAGAATATCAGATTTAAAAGAAGAAAGTAAGTGGTTATGATTAAAAAATATAATTTGGGTGTTCCGAGTATACCCATCGGTCAGGCGAGACTTTCGACGCGAAACAACTTATGATACCTGCTAGCGGGGCTGCTGTTCTACTCTACTCTGCTAATTGACCTTTATTATATGAAACCATTCCCGTTCGTGTACTCGATGACGTAATTTTTTCGAAAAAATTGCTCACTATTTCCATGACTGCATGGAACCTGCCAAGAGGCGCACCGGCAGACTAGCTTATTTAAGGCTTACTAAATGTCCATTATCACTACCAAGTAGTTTCATCCATGTACTCGATGACGTTGGTTTATGTAGCTAGGCTCCTGGTCTACAATACCTGTTAAAAACATCGTAATCCATTATTGTAATAATATGACAACTAACTAATAATCTTCTCTTTTGAACATTTAAAGATCCATTTACATCGAGATTTTTGCTGAGATATCATAATAATATTAAATACACACATTTTAATGTACATTGGAAGTCCGCATGTATTTTTTGACAATAAAAAAGTAGTTAATTGGACAATGAGATCTTTAGCCATAATACGAGATATACTCGTAATAATTACGAAATTGTCAAAAAAATGAATGGGATGAGATCTGAAATAATTTTATCCAGCAAATAATAAAATTATTCAATATTTCGATTAATATCGCCTTGTTTAAGAAATGACCAATCTTCCTTGTGAAGACGATAATTTATGTCCCGATAGTTCGTTATTTATTTATAAGTACATGTTACACACATAATAAATTTCCTTCAGAAGATACATTAGGTCACCATACTAGGCAGCTGCCTGTATCATGGTGACCAACGGAGGATAGTTATTTGAATTGAAGTCTAGTACTCGTAAGATTATTAAAAAAAAAATTATAAATTAATAATCATTCATTTCTTATGACAATATTTTTCTTTTTTGGTATGCAGTATTATAAAAAGAAAAGAGAAATAAAGTTTCTTTAAGTACGAATTAAATGTAACATGAGTAAGTATAAAGAGAGTATGTGAGTGTAATAAATAGGCGAGAACTATGTAAGTACTTATACTGGAGCGAACTGAATGCAATAAATATTTTAAAACAAAAACAATCATTACAATATTATGATAAAAACCGAACTTGAGAATTTGCAGTATATTTTTTCCAAGTTTTATTAGTATTTTGATATATATATCAAGTGTTACAATGAAAATCTAATATATAAAATTCTCGTGTCACGGTGTTTGTTATCATACTCCTCCGAAACGGCTGGACCAATTTTGATGAAATTTTGTGTGCTTATCTGGTAGGTCTGAGAATCGACCAACATCTATTTTTCATACCCCTAAAAGTAAAGGGTGTTCCACTCCGAATTTTTTTTTTTTTTTGGACAAATTTTTTATTTTTTTTATGGTGAGGCATTAAAAATACATGCAGCCCTAAATTTTCACCCTTCTACCATTAACCCCTATTTTTTAAAAGTGATATTAGTAATTCAAACCGGTGTCACTTCTGACCCGATGAGAACGAAGCCGGCCTCTTTTCTCTAATTTTAAATTTTTTACAAATCAATTACGGTTTGATATTGTTACTACAAACATGATTCACGGTCTATGCGGTAATTTGAATCGTTCATCGCCTTGCATGGTAGACGGAAATTGTACAAAGGGTTTTATTAAAGATTTCACCAACGATACGGTCACACATGTTGAAGGATATGCAATATATCATCGAAGAAATACCGATAATGGCGGACAATCATTCATTAAAAATATCAGTAACGTAGACATTGACATTGACAATCGTTGGGTGGTACCATATGCACCTCTGTTGAGTAAAAAAGTGGGAAGGAAAAAGGCATGAGGAGTGGGTAGGAATCTGGAGGTCATTGTATCCGGGAGTGAATCCATCCCTCCAACTGCGGTGCAAGACCATTGCCTTAAGCGGAATTGACCTTTTACCTTGACCTTTCCAGCCGGACTCTTTCGACCCATTGGTCGAGAGAATCCGGCTGGAAAGGTCAAAAGGCCTCCCTCAACCAGTCTCTCTCGATCCGGCCCGCCACGCAGCAGGTGGGCAGACGAATCCGCCGCCAAGACCCGCACAAAAGTCACCCTTGCTAAATCACCAAACGTAGCGAACCGCTTGGGGTGACCTATGGCAGAGGTGTTGGTTATCCAATAAATGGTTCCAGGGGCGGCGGCACCCGTACCCGCTTCCTTTCAAAAATTCCCGTAAGTAAGTGGAAAAGTAAGAAAATCACAAAAAATATAAATTCATACACAACGCCATCTCTGATATTGACAGAAACAAAACACGGACAGTTGGGCATCGATAATTGCTTCATTGTGTAATTTTTAACTTAATAAAAATACTTAATTTAATTCAACAGTTATTGATTCTGAGGCGGGACGAAGTTCGTCGGGTCAGCTAGTATTACTGTAAATTTGGACGTCTCGGTTTCAAATAATGTAAAAAAGAATAAAGAATAAAGAAGAATAAAGAATAAAGAAGAATAAAGAATAAAGAATAAATAATAAATTTATATCACTATCTGAATATGTGAACAAGTTGTAAACGCTATCATAGTCACTCATCAGAATGTCAGCAAACGCCTTTCTGAAAGTGAGATATTTGGCTTTAGATTTTATTTCAATTGATAAGTTATTAAAAATTTTGGTTGCAAGAAAGTTGAACTGGGACTGTGACATTGAAGTTTTTGTTGTTGGAATAATATAATTAAATTGGTTAGAATATCTTGTGTTATATTTTGAAACTGTAATTTTTTTTTTGTAAATTTGAATATAAAATAAGAGGTTACATATATGGATTTTATATTAAGAACTGTGAAGTCTTTAAATAGGTCTTTCGTGGGGTGTATATAATGTACTTTGTAAATAGTCCGTATTATCAATTTTTGGGCTTTTATTAATGGGTTTAATACAGTTTTAGAGCATCCTCCCCAGACAATTATGCCATTGATTGACACAGGGAAAAGTATACTGTTCTCAGTGTATTTTTTTAAAGTATATTGCGAAATGATCTGAAGATATACGCCAGTTTACGTATACGGTTTGTGACATTAATTACATGATCTTCCCATCGAAGTTTATTGTCAATTATTACGCCTAAGTATCTAATGGAATCTACTCGTTCCAATGGACTGCATTGACAGCTGGATATATCACTACAAGAATGTATTTTTAGTACATGATTACTTGAGGGTTGACTTGGATTGCTTGTACTGAAAGTTAGGTATTTTGTTTTAGTTATATTTAGCGTGAGTAAATTATCATCCAGCCATTGTTTAATATTTTGCAAAATTAGTTCCGCTCTATGAAAAGTTCTAGTACCAGGGCAGTATCATCGGTAAAAGTGATTATGTTGCCATCAATTTGTAATCTACATAAATCATTAATGTATATGAGAACAAGTATTGGACCGAGTACACTGCCCTGTGGTACACCAAAATTGATTCTGATAGGTTGAGACGATTTGTGTGATGGTAACTTAATAACTTGCTTTCTGTCTGTTAGGTAAGATTTGAACCAATCAATTGCCTTATTCTTTATTCCAATTTTCAGTAGCTTAGCTAGGAGGATTGGACGAAAGACTGTGTCAAATGCTTTGGCCAAGTCCAGAAATATTGCCAAACATTTATCACCTTTGTCTAGGGCTTCTGTTATGTGGGATGTTAATTCTAGAATAGCTGAATCTGTGCTTAGCCCAGATTAGAATCGTGTACCTTCCATTGCATTATATTGGCTGCAACGGATCAGTTGCAGCCAATATAATGCAATGGAAGGTACACGATTGCGCTATAGCCTCCGACCATAGGCTCATTACCTTCAAAGTGGGTGTTAATAAAACGGGAGCCCCTAGATCCTCATGGAGCTTCAAAACCACAGAGGCGAACTGGGATAACTTTGGGGAAGCCCTGCGCGATACTTTAAGGGGATCCCATGACGTAGCGGCAAACGATCCGGATAATTTGGGGAACTTTTTTAACGCGGCCGTGGTATCAGCCGCAGAGTCCTCTCTGGGAAGAGTAAACCCAAAGAAGACTATCAGGACGCCGTGGTGGTTGATAGAGCTGACTTCGCTCAAGGGGGCTTATAAGAGGGCCTGCAGGGCTTTTGGCGCTACCAGACGAGGCGGTATCACGGAGGAGGAGATTACTGCTCGAAAGGCGCGCGTCAGAGTTATTCGCAGTGCCTTCAAATTAGCCGTGCTCTCGGCGAAACGAGCTGAATGGCACAATTGGGTTTCAGATGTGGGTAACGCCAACCCGTGGAATGTCCACAGCGCTGTTGAAAAGACGAAAAAAGGCTCTGACCGGTATCTTTCCAGCGTTATATCAAATTTTGAGGGCAGGGACGTTGAGACTGTGGACGTGGCGACCACTCTCCAAACGCTTCTGGGCAAGCTAGTCCCTTTAGAATCAGTCACTGGGGAAAGCGACCACCACAAACAGGTCAGAATCCTGTCACGGCTTCCACCGAGGAACCCCGCCCAGGAGGATAGCATGAGAATAACACGATCTGAGGTTGAAAATATAATAAAGGGTTTGGGTCCTAAGAAGGCACCTGGGCACGATAGGCTCAATGGAGTAATAGCGAAGCAAGTCTGGGTCCACGCCAAAGAGGAACTCTTTCAAGTGATGGAGACATGTCTGAGAAGAGGAGTTTTCCCTTCTGAATGGAAGAGGGGCGTGCTCAGGATTATACCGAAGGGGAACGGAAAACCGAAGTCGGACGTGAAGGCGTACCGTCCCATCACCTTGCTGCCAGTCCTTGGAAAATTTTTAGAAAAACTGATTAAGGAGAGGTTACGACGTACCTTGTCCCCCCCCAGCCTGCTTCAATTTGGTTTCGTCCCCGGTAAGTCCACGGAGCACGCCCTAACGTTTGCGCTTGAATGGGTGAAGGCTTGCACAAAGAAGTATGTCATTGCTATTTTCTTAGATATCACAGGTGCCTTCGATTATGCATCATGGGCCATGATACTCATCAAACTGAAAAATAGGAAGTGTCCTCCTAAACTTTTTAAATCTTGCGAAAACTACCTGAGCAAAAGAACAGTCATACTCTCTTTCGGCGATTTTTCCATTGAAAGAGAGGTTGACATGGGCTGCCCTCAGGGATCCAACGTCGGTCCAGACTTCTGGAAAATCTTGTTTGATGACTCCTCCAAATTGCCCTTGCCTGAAGATTGTATCGCGGTTGATTTTGCTGATGATAAATTGTATTTGGTCTCGGGGAACAGCAGACGAGAGGTAGAAAGTAAGTCTGAGGAAGGTTTGAACACGTTCCTCCAATGGGGTGAGAGAAATAAAATGACCTTCGCTCCCCAGAAGACCATGGGTCTCCTAATAAAGGGCTATCTCAGTAGAGAGAGAAACCCAACCATCAGAATGGGAGATACCAGAATCAAATTTGTTGAGACAGCTAAATATCTTGGAGTTACTCTAGATCGATCGTCCTCGTTTCTTGCCCATGTTAAGAAAGTCTCCAGCAAGGCCCAGGCACTCTTCCTGAAGCTGAGGAGAATCTCCACGATTGAGTGGGGACTGAGAAGTCCGGCGCTTTGTTTGATATACAGGGGAGTATATGTTACGCAAGTAGCGTACTGCGCTTCTGTGTGGGAGCACCGCCTGGATAATTCTCTAATACTCTCGGCGCTCAAAAGAGGCCAGCGAACTCCCTTGCTGGCACTCTCTGGTGCCTACAGAACGGTAGCTTCGGACGCACTACCCGTGCTGGCAGGTGTTCTGCCAATCGATCTAGAAATTAGGGAGGTGTTAACAAAAAAAGAAGTTGACCAGGGGAATCCCTGCCACCCACCTCGGGGTTGTCATAACACCAGGTGGAGTCGGGACTCTCCCTGGGCTACTTAAACGAATGAGAGAGCTAACACTCGAAGAGTGGCAATCTCGCTGGAATAGATCGAATATGGGAAGATGGACCTTCTCCTTCTTCCCATCAGTTAAGCTCAGGATGGAAGGGGCGTACGTCAACCTGGACCATCACATGGTACAGATACTGTCCGGACACGGGGAGTTCAGGGGGAGGCTGTATAGACTCTCCCTATCTCCCCATCCAAACTGCACCTGTGGCAGCACGGATCAGACTGCCGAGCACATTCTGTGGCACTGCGAGATCATGACGGATGCTAGAGACGAATTACTGGATGGTTTGCAAGTGGTTACGAGACCGGTTTCGAACTCCGATCTCGTATTGAACAAGGTTAATATTGAGTGTCTGAAGAAGTTTACAAGGCGATGGGTTGAAAGATGGTCTGCTCTTAGAGTCGAAGATTAGTGTAAAATCATTAGACACCAGGTGTACTAGCTCCTGGACCAACTGACTACCATTTGAACATATTTTATTATTGTTTATGCTTTCCTTCTTTCTATTAATTCATGTTTTTCCTTCTCTTAACCATTTTTATGTACTTATTGCTGCCTCTCCTGAAGCCAATTTCATGTCACTATTGCCTTCCGCAAGGAATGCCCCCCTTGAAATCACTAGCCTGTTGTTACTTTCTTAACAATCCAAAAGCCGGTTTCGGTCTGGGTATGCAACATTACACTTTATTATTTCCCCTATCCAAAATTTATCTAACCCATTTTTACGTAATATTGTTATGTATTGTTGATGCAGCACACGAAACCCTTCCACTGTCAATACTGCCTCCGCAAGGAGTGCCTATATCGCAACCAGTTATCCACTTAAACTCCTACAATAATACATAAGCCGGTTTCGGGTGTGGTATGCAACACTACAACAACTATGTATCCTTCTCCAGGAAGAAAATTAATACTTTGCTGTGCTGGTGCCTTCGTGAGAAATCAGCTCAAAAACTTTCCTGCACCTCCATTTTTCTTTCATTTCTTCATTTTTCATTGTTCTATAAAATTGGTATTAATATGTTGCAATGGTAACACAAACCGGGCTTCATAGAGACTTGAAGATAAAACTACATTAACCATAGACAAAGCGCTTTACTGAGCTGATTATTGGAAGAAAAGAGCCAAAAACTTATATTTGTATATATATATATATAGATGATGCAAAAATATAGATAGTGAACAATCTTCAAAATTTTTATCTGAGCTTTTCCAACAAACCAGTTATATGTGCAGTATGCATCACTTACGAGGACAGCTATCAAATAAATCCCAAGCGTGGGAAACCGTCTCGGTGTGTTCACTGCAGCATGGGCCCGAGTGACTTAAATCTGCGCTTAAATCAGAAAGCCGTTTATGTGTCCATAATGCAACACTTGTATGAACTCCTTTCATATTTGTCTTTACTTTGCTGTAGCCACATGTTTATCTATTTCCTAAACCTGTTTAATGTTCATATTGCTACCTCACCTGAGGCCCATCTTTTTCTGTTTTGCCATTTTTGCCTTCCTTACGTGGTGCCCATTTTCTAACCACTGTTCTGTGGCTCTCTTCTTAACAAATCAAAGATCGGCCCCAGGTGAGATATGCAACACTATTCTACTATTTCCTTTATTCTAAGATTAATCTAACTATTTTGTGTTTGTGTTGTCGCCGCGCCTAAAACCCGTTCATTGTTACTATTGCATTCTGCTTTTTGTGACTTCATTGTAACCGTTACCCAGTTATACACTTATCAATATTTCATAAGCCGGTCTCGGGTATGGTAGGCAACAGAACACTCTACTGTTTTATTTCACTGCTGTACTTCTCTTATATCCAGGAAGAGAACCTTCTGGTATGCTGAGAACAATGCTAGTCAACTACCGTTCTGTCCCTTGTCCTTTTTTCCCTATTATGTTACTGTCTCGATCACTGATAGTAAATGTTGCACTCTTAACACAAATCGGGTTTTCTCGGGTTTGTACTCCGTGACCACTTAAATGGCTGATTAGTGTACGTACTGGTCTAATGACGAATGCGTAAGGTTATTAGAGGCTAAACAATCAATACAACAGCAGAAAATTAAATTGATAAATTGAGGTCAATGACCTAAATGTTTATGGGTTAAGAGTTAAAAATGTTTGCACTCGTAACACATTTCGGACATTGGGTTTTATATTCCATAACATCACTTACAATGATCAAATCATTTAGGGAATGACTTTCAGAAAAACCAATACAATAGCAAGACATTCACAAACTGCGTTGGAGGTCATTGACCTCTGCGTCAATGGGAGAAAAATTTGAAAATTATCGCTTAACATTGAGCTTAAATTCAGTCACCACTCGTGAAAACACACAGGGAATTATCCACTGTGGAATGCGGGCGTCAGGTGTCCTGCCTTCAATATTTTTAGGTCTAAAAAAAACCAAAAAAGATGCACAGAATCAATCAACTTGACCATAGACAATTTATTCATTCCTCATAATGGCGGGTTCAGACGTTTCAATTTTTGTTGATCCACTTTTATTTAACGCAAAAAGTTGAATGAGATTATGTTCACACGTTTCAATTTAAGTAGAACCGAATTTGACATTCAAGATGGCGTCAACTGAAATTGTCAGTGCGTGCGTCTCTCTAACTTCTGATGTTTTGCGAGATGAGCTCGAGATTATGAAAAAGCATAAAAAAACGTCGTATTTGGGCGAGAAAATGTATCATGAATTAGGCGCATCCAACACAATTTTGAAAGAGATGGAACTAGAAGACTCCGAAGGATATGGATGACAGAAAAACAATTTGATGAGCTGCTTTCCAAAATTGGCGATAAAATTTTTCAGAGTAGTTTAAATTAATAATAATTACTACTAACTACAATAACCGGAGAAGCAAGGAAATAATCCATATTTCGTTAAAATTAGCTTTACCATAACCTAAAAACAACAACGCCAAACGTCATAGTTTGACATAGGTAGTTATTGTTATTAGATTTGTACAAAGTTTTTTTTCTTTTAATTTATGCGTATTAATGGTGACGCATGCTCTGAATATTTACCGTTATTTTTTGTCATTATCATAATATATTGGGTAGGTAGTGTAAATGAAACACATATTATTTATTGCAGAATCACGGGCATTTCTATTTGTGCACACTTCTTGCTTTTGATCCCAAAGACAGGGATGCATAAATCTGAACATCAAATCATCCGACCATTTCAAATATTTTTTCGTTGAAACGGATTCCATGTCGGTAGAACTAGGAATGTCTAACGAATATGGACATAAATGTTTGACGTCTAGTTGTACACGCGAGTAACTATGGTAACCAAGATGGCGCGATCATACTTGAACGTCGAAAGTAGACGGGCTATCAACTTTAGCTAGTCAACAAAAAACTTGTTCAACTTTGTTGAAAGAAGGTTCACACCTGTCAATATGCTTTCAAGTGTCGAGTTGATCAACTAAAGTTGAACCGTGTGAACCGGCTATAAGAGTTTAAAAAAAAAAAAAAAAAACACAGACAAAACACTTTAACCATAGATAAAACTTACTACTAAGCTATTGGTGGAAAAGAGCCAAAAAAATATAGATGATGCAAAAATATAGACAGTGAACAATCTCGATAAATTTTATCTGTGCTTTTCCACAAGCCACTTACATGTCCAGTATGCATCCCTATTTATGAATAGCTATGAAGTGTACCGCTAACGCAGGAAACCTCTTCAATGTGTTTACTGCTACACTAACCTGGGGCTTAGGAATTGCGCCATTAATCAGGAACCGTTTACACGTTCGTACTGCAACCACTCACTAGTATGGGAACAATTTCTTCTCTATTTTATTTTTATTTTATTTTATTTTTCCTATTTATTTTAAGACACCACTCGCATGTACTGTAAGCTTCCATATAATAAGTTATCACTATAATGGAATATTCTTGATTACTTCACTTTTTGTGTTCTCTGATAATAGTATTTACTGAGAGCACCTACAGTAGCCACTTCTGTTTCCTTTCTTACCGTTTCTATAATTATATTTTAATTAGTTTTCTTCGTTTTGTGTACTTGATTTTTATTGGTTTTGTAATTGTTTATTGGGTACCCGGTTAACATTGCAGCGGAAAAATTCTTTAGAAACTCCCAGAGATGAAAGCTGAACCAGCGTTATGTCTCGTCCATATCCCCACTATTGGGGGTGGTTTGTGACCCCGTCCCTGCATGTGGACACTGGAGAGAAGCCGATCCGGAGCGCTGTCTCATGGATCGCCCGCGCCTCCCCTGGTGAAAGGTGTGGGTCGTAAGGGTGTCTCGCGCGAGTAAGGGGACCCTCCGCCCTGCCTCCGACAACCCGACGCTGTCCTTCCTAGAGTCTTTGGGGTTCTGCCACCCACTTCCAAATAGCAGTGTCGTCAATGCATCACCGGGAAGTCGGCTTAGGGGCGCGGAAACCGACCCTCAAGCATGACTTTCCTGAAAACATGCACCTCTCAACAGGACTGCCGGGTGTATCTGTGACACATTCCCTCCCTACCAGCAACCACATGAAAATTGAGTGATGTCTTTTATGTACAATAAACTGGCAGGGTAGGCATCCCGCCTATACTTGAAAATTTTATTTATCCCCTCTGCTTTTCCCCAAAGAAAGAGGTAATGTATATATTTATTTAATTATTTAATACTAACCTGTACATATAAAGCACTTGCATACTGCTCGTTAACACCGTATGCTGGGACATTGGGGGTCTAGCTTCGTTTAATTAAATGTAGAGACGTTCAAACAAAAAAAATTAGCTTCCTTGTGAGAGCCCTGAAGGAGTAACCATAAGTTACTTATACCGGGGCGGGTATGCGGTGGAAACCTCCAGTGTGCTTAGCCCTTCTCTGAACTATTTTGTAAGATGGTCGGTAAGTTTTTTTTTTACGATTTTTTTCTATAATTTTGGAAAGTGATGATAAAATGGAGATAGGTCTATAGTTTGATATCTCCGTAGGAGTTCCAGCCTTAAAAATTGGTTGAACCAAAGGAAGTTTGAGTTTATTCGGAAATGTACCTTTATTGAGACTGAGGTTAATGATATGTACTAGTGGTTGATTTATAAAAGGTTCAATAATTTTGAGTGTGTTTGAGGATATTTTATCATGATTACATGAATGGGAGGCCTTTAATGGTTTAATAGTTTGTGAAATTTCAGCAGAGTCGGTGGGGTTGAGTGTGAATGAATTGTTTGTTTCACAAGCAGAGTTATTGATATTATCGGTAAGAGCATTTTCATCGGTAGATATTTTATTTAAAATTTGTGATGCTAAGTTTTTTGCGATATTACAAAAATATTCATTTATGTGATTGGTCTCATTGTCAGGGTCGTCTTTTAGTGAGGTGTCTAGTCCGTTGATGTTTAATTTATTGTTTGGTGGTATTAAATGGTCACTGTCAGATATTTCTTTAATAATTTGCCCATTTTTTATTGTTATTACCGGCTCTGGACAATTTCTGTTTATAGTAGTTTTCTTTAAAGGTTCTGAGGAGATTGTTACATATATTTCTGTATTTTATATAAAATATTTGGGCTTGTGTATTTGGATTGTTAAGTAAGTTTTTGTGGAGTTTGTCCCGTTTTTTAATACAAAAAATTAAGCCATCTGTTATCAATGGTTTAAGTTTTTTATTTTTTGAGTTATTCAAAGGGGATTCAACGGTGACAGCCTCAATATGTTTCAATAGTATTTATCAATAGTAATGTAAATTGATCCCTGAAAAGATACATTTTGATACAATAAATGGCCTTTGTCATCCATCTAGCGTGATGAATGGCACCAGGTACTTTGAAAAAAGTGTCTTTTGAGGGAGTACGTCCTAACACAATTAACGAAAGTTGAATTAATTCTTTGTAATCATCCCTTGGCTGTTGGTTTTTTAATTGTTCTGTAAGAAAAATTGATATTTCATCTGAATTCCCTATTTTATGTCCAATATTTTTATCTTCAATATCAGTTTTGTATTTTGTCTTGTCTAGTTTCGACCATCCAGTCTGAAACTTTTTAAAAATGAAAAAATTGGAGTAACAAAAACTGCTTGTCTTCTTTAACAGTATTTTTTAATGCATCCAAGGGCTGACTTGAAAGCTTCTACTTTTTTTTTATTTTGAGCTGTGCTTTTAGATCTGTTAGCGTTTTTTGTAGTTTTCTCCACTCTTCGTACAGTTTTTCAAGCTTTACAACACAATCTTTAAACTGTCTGGTTGGTATCTTAGCTTTCTCCCAAAAAATTACAACTTCCTGTTTTGTTAGTCTTGCAGCTTCTCTGGTGTTCAATTTCACTTGCTCTATTCTATTATAAAATAAGCTGCGTAAAACTTGACAATTAGATGGTAATTTACTGCCAGTGATTTGATGAGACATGTGGCCAATTAAATACACCATTTCTTTCTGCCTTGAACTCGAACCTGCACGAGCATGGCTCGTTAATGCTGTAGAAGACATAGTCCCACAAATCCACAAGAAAAAACTCACTAAAAGAACGTTGTTCAATAATGTTCAGAATGTTCACTTGTTCACTGTTTGAAAAGCAAACGTTAACTAAAGCCCTCTGACTTCTCCCTCAGACTTTCGAAAGTGGAGTGGAGTGGGAAAACCCCAGGAACCCCAGATAAGGAACACAAAAGGAAGGGTGTGGTTAATGACTCTCCAGGTAGGAATTCTCTGAAGAAAGGGTCCTTGGCAATAGCTCTTTTATAACAAATCCGACCTTTTAAACTAAGGATAGACAACTTAACGGCGACTTTGAGGATTCGGATCATGTCCGGTCTTGGAAAATAATAGATATCTTCAAATATAAACGTTTTAACAAAAAAAGTGATTAGAATAAAACTTGAAGCAACATTTCCTATAAAATGAAACAAGAATCAAATTTCTAGGACAAATAGTTTTCATTTTATGAGGAAAAAACGGCGATTTTTTTGCAAAAAAACGTTTTTTCAAATTCAGTCTCGATGAGGCACGGGCTAACATTATCCAATTGCGCTAAAACTTTCAGAATCTTATTTTCTAGACAAATGGCAAATATTAGGGGGGTCCCCCGGGCATTAGAACGAAAATATTTTTTCACCTTATACCTTGTGACCACCCTAGTGTACATACTCGTATGTTGGGCGCGTGTTTGGAGTATTTCCCGGCTATGCACCGGTGGTGAGGGGATTAATGTGCTCTAGTTCCTCGGAGAATCTTCCATTATAATACCGGTAGAAAAAGGATAGATTCCCACCTGACGCTTGTGCTCTGTAAGTTGCATTAAGTAAGGTATTTACTTAGTGTATTATGCAGCCAGCTGGACAAGTCACTTTTAATTTTTAATATGAAGACAAATTTTTATGAATACCGCACAAGAGTCCCAACTGCTTCCGCCTGGAGCTAGAGAGACTATGGCATCGCCATTTGAGGTATGTTGTGAAGCTGAAGGTAGAGGGGAGGGGAAGGAGATGGGGAAGAGGAAGGTGGGGATATGCCTGGCTATTCAGTTCTGGTCGCCAAACACGGCTAAAACCATTTAAAGCAACATTTGAATTCTGAGTCGTGGTCTTACACCAGGGCGATTCTGAGAGTAACTTCCACTTTGGAACGTGCCGCAAATATATTATACATATATTATTTTGAATCAATTTATTGTGAAATACCACAAATTAATCAAATAAAATTTATTAGCGCACGCAGGATTTGAGCCCGATTTCATTTGATTGTGAGTCGACAGTCTTACCCCTCGACCACGGAGGTCTTTGTTAAGCAATCTGCTATTGCAAAGCAAACTTCGCAGTTTAAAATAATCGAATCACTCTTTTCATTTAATAAGCTTGTGGTGAAACAACACACAAATCAGCTGTAACAATGCGTATCAACAACAAACTGTCGTTGCTCTATGGCACTGACTTGTCACGTGATCAGGGCCGGATCTACGAAATCTGGCGCCCTGTGCAGTAGGTACCGATGGCGCCCCCCCCTACATTTTTATTTTGATTAAAAATTCGTTAACCCCAATTTTTTTTATTTTTCTATTTAATTATTATTTTTTTTACACTAATTTATCAAATAAAATCAAGACATATAAAGGTGTAACTTTTCTAAGTGACCTGGCGGTAGCTCTCACACTCGTTTTTTTTTTAAAGAGAGGATCGCCAGGAGCACTATACTCTCTGAATCTATTGGGTAAACATAAATTATGGTGCTATTTTAATTATTTTAGGAAAAACTCTTTGCAAGTTATGCTTAAAATAATACAACGAATTGTTTGTTTGTGCCCGTACCATGATTTAAAATATAGGTTACGAGACAATGCGGGTGGTTTCGCTGAACTAGGTCCATTAGACATTCTTGAGATTTACTGCGTTTATGTACCTATATACCCAACGCGCATATTAGAAAAAGCAAATACATATACGTTCTCATGGCAACGTACAACACAAGAATAGCATCTACTAGCTTCTGACAGGCAGCTTCGACGAAAGACAGTGAGCAGTGATAATAAGAATATAACCTCAAATTTGTACCTTGCATTTCCCCTGTGTTGAGCGAACAAACACTAAACACTGACGTATGGTATCAACGGCTTACGAACGAAAATGCCGCGCTGTGATTGGTTATTGAATTTGGATCGCACCTATTCGTCGTAAAACACAGTAAAAGATATATGGAAAAATAGAACTTACGTTTAAACTAAATACATGGAATTTGTAAAAAAATTCTGTAACTGACTATAAATTCGTAAGCCCTTGATACCAACCAGATGCGTGCGCATTCTGTTTCTTTGGAAAGTGTTGCTAGAGCGTAATAATTATTTCGTACTATGGGTAATTTTTAAACGATTCAGGGAATTTTATAACTAAATTTTAATACAATATTTATTTTCTCACGGCGCCCCTTCGGAGTTGGCGCCAGGTTTTTGCACGTTTTTGAACGTACCTAAAACTTCATTCGCGCATGCAGATGGCCTCGCAGGATGCGATCTGATCCGTATACAAATTACAAAACGACTAAGGCAGACTGTATTTATTAACTGAATAGTATGTACTGATTTACAAGAACCGTGAAATCGTTGCTCCTCCCCACATTGGAGGTTATCCACCACTTACCCGCCCTGGTATAAGTAACAGATGGTTACTCCTAGGCTATCGCAAGATTCTGATTTTTCGTTAAACGAAGCTACATTTATTTATATTGAACGAATCTAGACCTCCAGTGTCCCTGCATTCGTTGTTAGAAAGCAGGAAAAAAACATAATACAAGAAATCAAGTTAGTAATACAAGCAAAAATAATAGTTAAGTAAAATAAAACTCGTTCAAGAAGCTCTTGGCAGCATTGCATCATGTGAAAAACCCTGTAAACACCCGTATAAATAGATAGAGAACGTACAATAAACAATGAAGTATGAAATCATTTGGCAAGTACTAATAAAAATGTAAATTGCATTCAGCCTGATATAAATCATCACACCCAGCATAGGTGTCCCTAAGAGCCCGTTCACACTTGCGTTTTAACGACGGAGGCGGGTCTCGTCTTTTAAAACGGAAGCCCTAGCCGCAGTAGTGACTCTATGGAGCTGTTCACACTTGTAGGTTCCGGCGTAAAAACGGATCCGTTATTTCAGAGCGTCCGTTTTTGTCGCCGGACGGGACGCGCTGGCTCCTACATTTCAATGGAGCTGTTCACGGAAAACGGATCCGTTTCTCCACCTCCCGCTCGACGCTTCCCCACCGCCCGCTCCCAAACCCAAGCAGCAGGCCAATTACGCGGTTGTGTTTTTATAGGGCGCGCGTTTGGCGTTTATAATATTATTATTGTTCGTTCCAGAATGCGATTTCTTCTATTTAATTATAAGTAAAATATTAATTAGTTCGTAAGATTCGTGTAAACGAAACATCGCCTAAAATATGCAAACAAAATATTATCCCACGGTTTGAACAAATAAGGTCCGAACCTAGTAAATAAGTAATATGGCTGCTTTTATAATTATGTTTAGTAATATTTTTCCTTTTTTTTTTAATAAGTACCACATGACAACAAGAGCTTCATCGTCGTCCATTGCGCACGATCGTCTACTGAAGAATGAGCAAATAAAATGTTTTGGTCGTTGTTTTCGTAGAGTAGGATCCGTTTTTTAAAACGGATCCTTTTTAAAAAACGGAAGTGTGAACAGGGGCATGGGCTTCCGTTTTAAAAAACGTGACCCGCCTCCGGCCTCCGTCTTTAAAACGAAAGTGTGAAAGGGCTCTTAGCCAACCACCCAGTGAAGCCTCAAAGAAACCGCTCTTCCTCCTCACAAGCCTCTCCCCACAGCCGATGAAGTGGTCCTCTGTTAAACTCTTGTGGTACGACGGCAATCCTATAACTTCGCTAATGAGAGATCTTGGAATTATTTTGGATGAAAAACTAAGTTTCGCAAATCATATCCACCAAATTATGAACAAAGGTATGAAAACACTAGGCTTCGTATTAAGAACAACTAAAAACTTTAGTTCCATAGAAGCCATTAAACTATTATATGTATCTCTAGTTAGAAGCCAAATTGAATATAACTCGGTAGTTTGGTCTCCATCTTACAAAATTCACGTTAATAATATAGAGCGAATACAAAAAAATTTCTGCGTTTTATAAATTTTAAATTAAGTATCCCACTAGAAGACTTAATAGTATATTAAAATATAAGTGGATAAACAGGTCTTTAAAACACGCGCGATTTTTCGAGCACGACGGCGTAGCCGAGTGCTCGAAATAAAGCAAGTGTTTTAAAGATCAGTTATCCACGAATACTTTACGCTATTTTTTTTATTGGTACACTTTGAAAACATAAATATTGATACTATTATTAAAAATTTGGAAATAAGAACTATTAATGAATTCGTGATGTGACATCACAATATCTTGTTGTCATGGAAATGAAAAACACAAACATTAATTTGCAATCTGTCACATAAGATTATTGTGTGTTGTAAAATGAGTTCTAACATTGATAATTTAAATACCAAAGCAGAATCGCGGTTAATACCTGAAAAATCCAAAGAAGTTTATAAAAAGAATATGAAAGATTCATGTAAAAAAGAATGTAAACTTTGAATAAAATTTTTGAAACATTTGTAATGTTTTATTTGACGTTTAAAATATTCCTGTCAGATTTATAGTTAAAAGTTGACATTTAGACTTCACATTTTGTTGATTTGTTGATGTTGCCATGGTAACTTTAAAAAACGCGCGTTCCATAAAGTGCGATTTAAACACGCTAGAGCGTACTTTAAATGAGTAAAAAAGGGCACCAATAAAAAAAATATAATCTATTACTAAATATTCTAAAAATACATGCACTAGAAGACAGACGTAAAATAAACGACTTAACATTTTTATTCAAAAACTCTAAATTCGACTGTTGCTAACTCCTACAACTCATAAACTTACGAATACCGACAGTAACCACTCGACAAAATACACTATTCTACTGCAGCATTCACAAGCGGAACTACATTGCCCACTCTCCTATACAACGATTTCACACTATGGGGAAGCAGTACTTAGGTGATGTCGACATATTTAACATCAACTTGGCGAATTTTGTGGATCTTGTAAAAAACATATTCCAAAACTATTCATAAACATATGTGTATTTTTGTAAACTTATCAAATCGCTGTATTTTTTTTTGTATTTTTGTGACTTGTGTGCATTTTTTATCTAATTTTATTTTTGTTATGTCATTATCTATTGAAAAATCATCTGTCATCATTGTACTACCAAACATGTAAAAGCCCTCTGGGCGTTGAATAAATAAATATCTAGATCTAAGTGTCAGTCAGCCAATAGGCCACTTGCATGGATTTCATAACGACTTGGAAAAAAACGTGTGGATAGATTTTTTTACTAAGATTATGAAAATATTAGTAATTTTTTTTAGAAATGTACAGTTTTTTATTTTTAAATAAATAAATCCATTATTTGGGCCCGTGACGTCACTATTCCACACTAAAATTCCACACTGATTTATTTTTTTATATGGCAACACTTTTATTTCAGGCGAATTTTTGAATTTTACATTTAACGTCCACTAGTTGAATTGTCTGTTCTCTGCGAACTTATCATTTGGTTTTACTTTTGACAGATATTGTGAAGAGAACCCCATACATTTTACGCTAACTGCACGTGTTTTAGGGGTATAATGATAGTGGTGCTGATTTTAACAAAATCAAATTTTATCATATTATAAAATTATGTACCCGGCATGCGATTTGATTCTTTCTGTATAAAATGGTGAGCTCGGGCATCATGAAATTATGCATTGCTAAGCCGTTATTCCGATTGCGATGAAACTTTGGGGATTTGATGTGCGTATGCTGGCGATGGTTTCTGTATACAAAAGTGAGCTCTGGCAAATTGAAATTATGCATTACTAAACCGTTTAACCGATTGCGATGAAAAATTGATATTTAACCGAGAAATATTTATATATTCTCCTCGCTACAACCACGTTCACACGTCAAATCGCATAGTGTTTTAACCCGTTAGTTGCTTTTGCAACGGGCCCAGCTAGTATGAGATATTATTATTATAATTTACAAGTACAAGTATATTACTTTGGATTTAGTAATATAGACATTGAACATTATAATGATTTATGATCAATAAGATGGATCAAGGAAAAAATATTTATGAGATATAATATTTTTGGTATTCCTCGTAATTCTCCTGTGCCCTTTCTTGTGGAAAATGTTATTTTTTTAAATGATTTTCGGCTATGTAATTATCGTTTTTTCGCACCCATAAAATTATGTCCCGTCTTCCGGTTTATAAAAAATAGTCTGATTTTTCGGGTTGAAATTTTCAAAAAACCGCCAGGGTTTCAAAAATACGATTTAAAAAAAATAATACAGAATGTCTTAGAATATTTGCCTAAATCAGATTTTTTTTTTAAAATGCGATGCAAGTTGCCTATTGTCACCAACTGGCGAAACACACACATCTTGAGGCAACTGGTTTCCTGAATTCGATGCTGCACTTCCATCATTACTTGTTGCAGTAGGAGTACTGCGTAGATATTGAATTCCGCGGATGTACTAATAATAATAGTTTATTCCAGACTGTACGCAGGGGTAATGCAATGCAATGCATTCCATGTTTCAAAATAACAAAAGAAATATATATAATAAGATAAGGAAAAAAGTAAATAAAAACACATAAATAAAAATAAAATATTATCACGAACAACATTAGACACGAAACTGAAAAAAAATTGAACACTAAAATGAATGCAAGCAGGTGTTTACGGAAGGTATTTCCTCCTATGTCCAGGGGGCCATCAGAGGGAACTCCATCCAAGCATGGCGGTGGTGAACGCATTCTTCGATTGGCACAGTCTGGGCCATACACTTCCCATGATGCAGTGCTCGGAAAGCGTGCAGGAACATTTCCTTAGCACTGCAGTATCTTGGCGGACGGAAAAGTTGGCGATAAGCGTTATTAATTATTAATAATAAGGACAAATGCTTGTCATTTCACTAATCTTATCTTCATTGTATTTTGTTTCCAGGCTGTCCTATTTGAGTATAGTTTAGAGCATTTTACCCAACACTGTATATCCCCCTTAATATTTCCCAAACATGCTTTACTGAATCTCGACGATACATACACGGCGATACGTGACTGGCTCATCTTCAGAGACTACATAAATTTTCTGGAGTATCTCAGGGAGGTGACCGATCTCTACTTAGCCAAAAATCGTGTGTATAGTAGTAGACGACCTCGACCATGAACGATTATTACAGCACGTTGGACAAAACGCACGTAACCCGAATATTCTGTGTGGATTTACAACACTTAAATTATTTAAAAATTTTCTTATTATTCTCAAAATAATAAGAGTTGCAAAAAAAACGTCTTTTATTTATCGCACCTATACAGACATCGCAAATAAAAGCAATATTCTGATTGCGGAAAAAAGTATCATGGCTATTTTATCTAGTCCAGTGATGCACAACTTTATTAACGGAAAGGCCGCATAGGCTGCAAAGTTGGGGTTTTAAGATCTATGGGGCCTATCTACAATAACATTGTTTTGAGATATACCTACCCAAAAGTAGATTTAAATCTTAAAACTTTGAAAACGAACCATATTTTAATAAAAATTATTATTAACGAAGAAATTATAACACTCATTAAAATATATATAATCATTAAGAATTTATATTTTATGTTATCTTTTAATATTTTTGGCAATTAAAAAAAAAGTTATAAAAATACAACTAAACCGAGAGCTTGAAGAAAGTCTGTTATTATTTTCCATTACAATATTGTGTAACATGTAAAAAAATAATATTTTTCCAAAAAATACAAATACCACCAAAAATAATTATAAAAAATGACTGATATAGCAATAATTTGATGAAAGTTTTGATGCTTTCAAACCCAGAAAATTACACACACAAGTGAAATATTTTGTTAAGAACAAGAAAAATATAATCAATTTGCAAGCTGAACACGGGCTTGTACTCCTGCAAAAATGGCTTAAGCACAGCTCACTTACACTTAATGTTAACAAAACTAAATATTTAACTTTTTCTATAACGGCCAGAGGATAACCAGCTGAGGATTATGCTCTTAAATTACATTATTGTCAAGGAAATTTTTTTACGCAATCGTGCCACTGCCCCACTATAACACGTTCTAGAAACATAACATATCTCGGTATTGAAATCGATGAAAATCTTCGACTCCCACATGTTCGCGCCTTTATTGTTACATGTGGTTCTTTCTAAAATACCTATTGTGTGTCCTCTGCCATAATTAGTCCAGATGAATTCATCTCGCCGCAAAGGACACAAGTCCTAAAAACCGCACCGCTTTTAAAGTTCTAATAAAACCACCGCACGGGACATATAATTCGCAGGTTTTCCATCGCCGCGCCGCATGATATCGCTCATTGATTATGCATTCAAATGGTTATACCTGTTCATTTACCATTCCTCCCCAAAGATCTCTCTCTCCCAACTAACATATATCTTTCCCAGTGAACACCAATATTAGTGGAAAGCAGAATGCAGTTTGGTAAATGAGATAAAATATAATAAAATAGATAAGAACCGCATACGCATACAGTTCACGCAGCATTTGATCCTTAGATCTTGAGAGGGAACACTTGCCCCCGCCGCAACACCCACATAAATAGCATTACAAAGAAACTTACAAAGCTCATGTACTACTTTCGAAGCATACGCAATATTCTTAATAAAAATGATCTGTATAAAGTATAATATTATGCTCTTTGCCAATCACTCATAGAATATGGGATTATAGGTTGGGGATATGCTTCAAACATCCAAATGAAGAAGCTAGTTAAAACGCAAAAGGCAACAATAAAAATAATCCTGAAAATACCCAAAAGAACTCCATCAAAAGAAATTTTTAAAAACTTTAATGTGTTCTTTAATGAATTTCTCAAATTTCAAGAAAAATATGAGTACCTTGCTGACCAACAAACCTACACTACAAGGACCAAATCCTCAAAACTACTGAATATCCTGAAATTAAACACACCTTTTGGCCACAGAAACCATAATTTCCATGCTACAAAGCTATATACTGCCCTTCCGATTGAAATTAAGAACACCATGGAGACACAAAAGTTAAAAAAAAATACATCAAATTATGGCTATAAACATGAAGTTAAGGAAATAATTAAAATTATGCAGTAACCCCAACGCAACCTACAGATAACAAACATAAATACTTTTTATTTTAACTTTTGAATGTAGATATAACTTTGTGGTTAATGAAACAATGTTAATTTTTATTTTTAATTGTAAAACTAACGTTTTTAAGACAAGATTTTTTATGCATAGCACAAAGGGTAACAATTATTATAAGCAATAATTATCAGCCTGAAACACTCATCCACATTGAAAAATCTTTTCTCGGAAGATTTTTCAATGTGGATGAGTGTTTCAGGCTGATAATTATTGCTTATAATAATTGTTACCCTTTGTGTAATGTTAATTTGTTTCAACCACTTGTATATTTGAGTAAAGCTGACTCTCACCAGCGGTATTTGTAAATGTGCTTATTGAGTTAGGCTCATTAATAACAACTAGACCTTGCGCCGCAATAAGGTCTTCGACGGCGTCTGAGCATTTCTTTCTATGTCTTGCATCATAGTCGAACCACAGGGCCGTAGCAACACTGTCCGGGTCGAATTTTGTTTTGCACTTGGATTTTTTATGACTAATATTCAGTGAGAATGATTGAGAGAGATCCGTGGGCGATGCGCGACAATTCTAAGAAAGTTTCATGGATCGTCACGTGTTCCAATGGATCATTAAACCATCTATGTGTTCCAAGTACAAAAGTAAGAGGAAAACTATTTTCTTGTTCTGGGTATAGTTTCTGAGCTTAAGCCGGGGACTTAGCAAATTAACTCCTGGGTTAAAACCAGTTTCATGTTCCGAATGATCTGTCAAAATTCCAGTAGCGGATTAATCTGCTGACACATTTCGAAGAAAACCGTTCTAATAATTCGAGTGGAGTTAAAATTTTTATTTCAAACCATTATATCATATTGAAAACCATACTACGCATTATATGAGAGTAAAACTAATTAAAACTGTGGATACGCAAGCAAATTCACCCTTAATTTAAAACCAGTTTTGTGATCAGAATGTAAATTTCCAGTTGTGGATTCATCTGCTGATATATTTTGAAGGAAAACGTTCTCTTATTCGAAGTGAATTGGAGGTTATCCACCACAGGTGTAAGTAACAGAAGGTTACTTAACAAGGACTCTTTTTTTTATAGAACGACCCTACATTTTATAATTAACTAAAACTAGACCCCTATTGTCCCTGCATACGTTGTTAGCGAGCAGTATGCAAGTGCTTGATCTGATGACATACCG
Source organism: Limnephilus marmoratus (assembly GCA_917880885.1). Classification (NCBI taxonomy): domain Eukaryota; kingdom Metazoa; phylum Arthropoda; class Insecta; order Trichoptera; family Limnephilidae; genus Limnephilus; species Limnephilus marmoratus. The sequence goes on along the minus strand of OU862921.1, from coordinate 15,200,408 downwards.
TTTAGTATGGAGAAGACCCGAAGATATCGATTCAGGGAATGGTTTATTTATGACTCAACCGTTGAATAACATCCCCAAACTGTCTCTCACCACTTACTTCAATTCCATCTATGGGCAGAATAAAGAAAAAGAATTGGTATAATATGATTCTTTGGTTAATTCGAAGCTGTTTAGTTAGATGTCGCTACGCTACACTAATAGGTAGTATTTTTTTTTCAATCATGTCAAACAATGAACAAACAGTTTACTAGTATATTATCATAGTCGATGGTATTTCTTAAGGTAGGGTACAGGTATTTTAAGGTAGGGCATTGCCCCCTAATGCCCCCCCCCCCCCTAGCTACGTCCCTGTCGAACCATAGTGGTGAGAAAGTCTCCTCCAATAACCACTTAACGTTATTTAAGCGCGTTTAGAGCGCGCGTCAAGCTCAAAATGTGCCGTCCAACCGGGTTACTAAATTTAAAGTATACTGAGATAAGAACGATATCAGTAGTGCCAAATCTAATAGATACACAGGTTTAGAACTTGTTCGACAGACCCACCAGCAGTAGGGGGCTGATCAATGAGGTATTTACCCGTCTGCGGTGAGGTGCCTAATTCGAGGACCATGCCTGGATGCCTTAACGGTGGCTTCCCTGACCAGGTATACTGCTCCTGAATGAGCAGGATGTCAAGATGGAGGTCAGACATGACCTTCATCGCATCCTGTGTGGCGGCCCGGGAGCGCTGGAGGACCTAGAGATAAAGAAGAATAATTAGTGTCTATGATCGGTCATCTTAACTTGCGATTCTATAGCTGCTGCCATCTGCGCCGGACATGAGCGATCACCTGTTGGATGATTGGCAGGCCTCCTGAATTTGGTCGTACAGATAGCGGCCTGTGCCTTCTTGGGGCAATCCTCGTCCGCTTGCGGCGCAGTGACGGCAGGTAATAACCTCTTGAGGGCATGACTTAGATATATGACCATAAAGGTGGCACTTGAAGCACCTAGTTGCCTTGTTAAATCTCACTTTTAGTACTTTGTAAAGTAGCTATTTTCTACGTGTATTAGCAAGATGGTTAGGTTGAGTAAATGAAGTGCTATCTACTATTTAGATAACAGTTTGCGTGGGAGGCTGTAAGTGGCAGATGCCAGACAATTTCATCTCACCTCCGCTCACCACAAATCAACTTTGATTCGAATGGAACCTTGGACGCCAATCTTCGACTATACAGTCGAAGAATGTCAATTTGCGGCAAGCATGAGACTCACCCTTCACGGCGTGGGCATTCTTAATGTAACATCCCTGGAAAGGAGTGGGGTGTTGGGCTATTGCCATTAAAACCCAATTTTAAATGAACATAAGCATAGTATATTGTTTAAAGGAATACTGGTAATAAATGACATATAAAAAGGACTCACCCGGGACCTTGAATCAATCTAATTCTAACTATCTACCAATTTACCCCCCCCCGGACTGCAGCTGCGAGTAGGAGGCCCTTGTGGCCTCTCCCGGAGACGCCTGGTGTGAATTCCTACCGATTGGGAGGCCCAAACTCTCTCCATCAATCGGTAAAACTCCGCTCGACTATGACAGGCGGAATCCCATGACCCTCCGCGGGATGTCGATCCTCCTGCTTCCTCTCCTGGCCTCGGCTCTGGAGCCGAACGATCACCGATGGTGGGGACCCATGAACCTCTCCTGACTACCGGTCCTATCGCAAATGGTGGCGACACTCTTGCTCCTTTACGGCGCGAGTTCTCAAAAATGGCGAGCACCACGGGATTGTCGGCCGCGGGAAAATGATTATTGCCAGCGTAAACTACTTTATACCGACAGGATGGCTCTGCTCACTCCCGATTACAATTTGTGAGCCCGGCCACAATAACATGCCGCCGAATTATTCCCGACTTGATTCAACACGATCTCACTCGCGATTTTGAGGGTTTTACTTTGAAAACCATTAATAAGATTTCACTAAAAATCAATTGTCGCCCGCGTATACTTTCTTAAATTCTTTTTTCGTATAATTAGCACATTTTACTCCCAATGTGTGACTCGTCGATTCCAAAGCGAGCCGCTCTCTTCGCTTCAATATCAGTGTCCGGAACCGGAACAACGCCCTCTCGCGCCTCTATAGACAACAAAATCCTGAGAGTGTCGCCAACATTATCATTTTTTTTTTAAAGTACTTGACGGAATAATACATTTTTAAGAATTGCTTCATAACAATACCCCCCTTCCCTCGAAAATGTTTGCCCTCAAACAATATTGAAAAACACCCATATAAACCTATACTGGCTAGACTGGTCCCGAGGAGTAAGAAAAACAAACATTCAACCATTATAAATGAGCATCATAATTTGGAAAATAAAACTTATTTACTAACGGATAACAAAACTTACGAAGAATGGGTGTGCCGCAGCTCCAACCGCACCCATCGAGCGTGTAGCCGGATGGTTGAGCCTGCGATGCAGCCATTCTCGAACTTAAAGATAATTTAAGATAAAAGTAGCCTAGTAGTTGACGGCCTCCGTAGTCCAGTGGCTAAGACTCTTGACTCACATTCCGGAGGTCGCGGGTTCGAACCCGGCATGCGCAAATAAATTTTATTTGATTAATTTGTGTTATTTCACAATTAATTCATTTAAAATAATATATAGTATATTTGCGGCATGTTCCAGAGTGGAAGATACTATTAGTATCACCCTGGTGTAAGACCACCATTCAGAATTAAAATGTTGCTTGAAAATGGCTTTAGCCGTGTTTAGTGACCAGATCTGAATAGCCAGGTACTTCCCAACCTTCCTCTTCCCCACCTCCTTCCCCTCCCCACTACCTTCAGCCTCACAACATACCCCAATTGGGGATGCCATAGTCTCACTGGCTCCAGACGGGAGCAGTTGAGATTCTTGTGCGGTATACACTGTAAAAAAAAAAAAAAAGCTTAATTACAAATTTAAGCAGATGTTACGTGAACGAAATCAGCAAGCACCCACAGTATTGGAATACCGGGTGATGAGAAATTGACGAATGTCGAAGACTGCCGTTAGCGTTACATCTATAACAGAAAACATTTTTGAACATAAATTGTATGAAAACTTATAGGTATAAAAAATATATATAATCTCCTTCTCAACACATCTATACAACTTAGCATTAAAGCTTCACTGACCCATAAATAGGGTGATTAGGCCAATCAGGCATCACTTTTTCTTTATTATTAGGGAGGCAAGCCAACCCTCACTTTTCACTGAGTCTACTTCTCCGTTGGAGATAACAACACACTTTGAATAAACTCTATCTATTCTAACTAACTCGGTCCTTGGGTGAATAATATTTAACCAACAACATTTATACATTGTAAAGGTAATTTTAATAGTGTACAACCACCGCATCGGATGGTGCCAAATAATTTTTAATAGTATACAACCAACGCATCGGATGGTGCCAAATAATTTTTTAATAGTATACAACCAACGCATTGGATGGTGCCAAATAATTTTTAATAGTATACAACCAACGCATCGGATGGTGCCAAATAAAAAAAACAACCAACTGTTTTAGAAGGTGTGATTTGTTAATAGATGTGCAGCTATATTTTAGTGCAGTCATTTAATATACGTTCATCTGTGTAGAAGACGTTTCAGTAATCACAGAACAATATTTTATGGCTTTCCTTATAAACCGTTGTTCAACCATATCGTACATAATATCAATGTTATAAGTCTCTTAGGACAATAATAATAGTATTCATTTAAAATCTATACAAATATATATATAACTATTTCCAACATTGGCTTAAAATGTGGAAGGATATTTAGAACCACATCGTCCCACATTATAAGTTGTCTAAAATCTTATAAATAAAGAGTACTGTTAGCGGACCTAAATGGGGGTCCCTACATTCTGCCGACAGACTAGCTCAGGTTTTAGTCAGCAGAGCGGGAGAGGCCCTCACCACCAGGGTGGTAGGATCTGTGAGGCGTGTGTGGGTCTTTCCTGAAATAAAGCTCAAATTTCTACGTGCTGGGAGAAGGCAGTGAAACCAGTAATCAGGGTAAACATCAGTTATATTGGGTAAAACACCTGCGTAAACACAATATCACAATAATGCATACATAGTAATTCAGGGTAGCAACAACAGTTATATCTAAAAAGGAGGAATCTGTCTCTATAATCTCTCTGGAAGGGCTATTTATCTCCGCGGTGAATTTACTGCGAACACACGCAAATAAGGGGGAAAACAGCTTGGGTACTTACAGTGAGCGTTTGGACTCCTGTATCTTCCGTGTCGGGAAAGAGTTCGGCCATTCTTGGTGTCGCAGTGTAACACTTAGCAAAACACGTTCCATTGTTTTCCGCGTGGAAACTTCTAGAATAAGCGCGGAACGGTCCCCACGCCATGCGTGCTTACTAGAACAGGAGCTACGGGTAAGTGGCGGTTGGTGGCTCGCTGCCGACGGTGGCTTGTTTGGGTTCCGCCGCCGGTAGCGCGCCGGGAAGCTAGCGGAGAGGGGGCGAAACTGTAGTTTGCGCAGTGGCGTGCTCTACAACTTGGGAGGAGGGGGCCGAGTAATTTGCAGGGGCGTATTTGTGTATCGTAACACCTCCCCCCGCGCTCGGAAAAAAAAGCGACGTGGCAATGGAGCAATAGGGCAAGAACCCTCTACGTTACTCACGGGAGTTGAAAGAGAGATTTGTTGACCAGGGAGAGAGCTGACTAACATCTTAAAACTAGGTACAATGTTTGTCAGGGTAGGGAGGGGGGTACATAAAATATGAGAAACAGGCAGTTATCACATGAGGGGTGAAACAACATACATATTTATGCAATTGAAGTAACAAAAACAAGGTTATGAAAATGTGAAAACAAAGACAAAATTATGAAAATGTGAAAACAAGGACAAAATTATGAAAATGTGAAAACAAGGACAAAATTATGAAAATGTGAAAACAAAGACAAAATTATGAACAAAAAATGTGACTCTAGGGTTTCATTGGTCTGGAAGCTAAATTTGCGGTGCGTAGATTTGTTTGTGTTTTTGACGGGGTTCGGTGATTTGAAGAGTTTCGAAGAATTGCGAAGAGACGTGATTTCACAGACTCTAAAGGGATTACATTATCACTGTAATCTGACCCATTTGAGATAACACTCAAGAGTACACTAGGGCCTTGGAGAAAAAAAACATTTGTTTTTGTCGTAGACGTCGAAGGTTACGAAGTGGAGACTGTGGTTGCAGTGCGGAGGGCTATGGTTACAAAGGTCGTTGAGGAGAAGAATCCAGGATCTGCAGATATGCCAGTACGAATCCTAATGTGCCATTATGGTGGGCACGGATCGTGTATAATGGTTATCGAAGCATAATGTAGCTCGGAATAACTTGTGAGGGTGCGCATTAAGCGAATACTGGAGAGTCAAGGTAATAATGGTTTACACATGACATGGTGTGCGTCACTGCATGACAGAGCAAGAGACGGCAAAACTGGCTTGGTAGCGAGAGCAGGAACAAAACCCAGGGGCTAGCGTGCCCAAAGGTAGTCCAGAGTGTCATTTTATATAGCGGGACAACTCGGCTCGCTATGGCGCAACAAGACAACATACATAGGGGCGGTATGGTCTGTGCTTTCAGGAACAAATATGTAGAAAATGGCGGCGGGGGACCTTGTAACCACAGCGAAGGCTGCTAGGAAGTGAAGCTCAGCTTGGCTGCCGATGGAGACATCCTTCTGGGCTTCTTTTTAAATCCGGGAGGAATTATTATTAAAGCAAAATTCTTGAAGTTTACCTGCCTAGAGACCAATGAAGAAAAGTTTGGAGAGAAACAAAGTGTGTTCAGAGCATAGCAAACGAGGTTTTAACCCGGTGACCCAGAGAGATTAAGAGATAGAGAGAGAGATTCCTAGCTAGTGTACAATTACATTTTTGAAAATGAATACAAAGGTATCCTTTGTTAGGATAACCTGGCTTTGCCGGGTGACAAAATACCTTGGTTTTTTTTTTTATTTTTTATTATTTCATACAATTTTTGAAAATACACTTTTATGTTTTTTTCTTGGTTACCATACTAGGCTAATGCCCGTGTTAAGGTAATCATTGCCAAGAAAAGCAACCGGCCTCCATGGCCTATGTTAACATAAAATGGTAACATTTTTTAAGAATTTCAAAGAACAAGACACAAAGTCGTGAACGAGTCACGGCAAGGCAGCGAAACCGATTCATGGATAAAGGTTGTCGATAAGAGACAGATGATACGCCAAGTGCATAACATACGTGTCCAATATTCATGAATCTGCCTCATTGAAACCAGGATGAAGAACAGGAGAAACATATGACAAAAGTGAAATAGAAGGCCCGTTATGCCTGGTTAGGTACCGATTCGAACTCCAAGTGAGGGCGAAATATGGACAACAACGGATCTTCCACTTCATGCATGATGAGAACATGAGGGAGGGAAGGGGAAAATGGATGGAGGGGAGTTGAGTGACGAAACTTGCTAGAGACTGGACTATTTTCCAATTCAAACTCTATGTGAGTATGAAACGTAATCCACCAGCATGCTTCCTGACTCTTTACATAAGAAAAAAAATGATATGAAAAAGAATACACATTATGCCAAAGAGATTAGTCCTTCGCGTGTATTTGACGAAAGATTAGGGGTCACTTAAAACTTCTCCTTGATTGTGAGAAAAGATAGACCCTCGCTCCAATTTCACAATCCTGGGATTTCTTTTATTCGCTTCCCAGACGACGAGTTTGGTGGATTTTGTGCCCATTTGATTAACTCCCACGGCACTATGCCCCATAGCTGACAGTGAAGCTGACAAGCTAGTCCTTTTGAGATAGTAGATATTCCTGGGCTTCTTTCCTTTAGAGAAAGAAGTGGCAAAACAGGAAGTCCACGGGCATTGTCGTTGAACAATTTGCAAAAAAGTTGTGGACTACTTTGTGTAGTGCGCACAAAAAGGGTTGATATTATTTCGTTCGCACGATTCATGGTGAGTATTGTTACGTCTTCACGTTTGGTGCACAAATTATATAAGTACACAATTATAACAAGGTACAGCTCAATTACAGACAGAAGTCAAAGAGTGTTATACAATGCATCTTAAAGAAGATAGCAAGGCCGATATTATGTCGTTCACACGAATCACGGTAAGTATTATTACGTCTTCACGTCTCGTGTACAGATTATACAAGTACACAATTATAAATACAAGGCGGTTCTCATGCCAAATTAATGACACACGACCAAAAACGGGCGGTTCTCATGCCAAATTTAATGACACACGACCAAAAGGGGCGGTTCTCATGCCAAATTTAATGACACACGACCAAAAGGGGCGGTACTCATGTCCAATTAAAGACACACGACCAAAAGGGGCGGTACTCATGTCAAAAGACACACGACCAAAAGGGGCGGTACTCATGTCAAAAGACACACGACCAACTCAATAACGTTTAGTTAAGAGTATAAAGTAATTATAACGAACTTCTCGTATCGTGGTGGATGTTTTAAGGATCTCTCCTATCGCGTATAGGTTGTGCATAAGTACAGCAAAATAAATGATGACAACATTCGTTTTAATGTTGTTTATAAAGATTCGTTAGATTTAACTAACCCCGTAGCCCGGGGGCGTACGATAGAATGACATAAAGTGATGGCAGGGTATATTCTGCTTACACCGAGCAATAAAAGAGACAGACCTGGAGGGGTTTTACATACTGTCCGAGTAACCATTTTTTAGAAAAGCAAAAAAAGGTGATAATTGCCAAACGATGATCGAACAAATCAATGCTGATTTACGTTAAAAATTACAATTATTTGGATTCGAGAATCAGGATGACCGTTTGGTTTTACTAACCTGTCTCGTGTTAAAGCGTGTAATACAAAACATACGTGACGCAACAGTAGAGAAGAAACAAATCAGTGGTTTCGTTGTAGCAACCAAAGAGTGATTCGGTTTTACATACTTTAGTCGAACGAGCCAACGGATTTGTGTATGACTTATAAAAAGCCAACTTGTAGGTTTTTTATATTAAATACAATTTCCAAAATGGACGTGTCAATATCCAATTTTGGGGAGAGAAAAAAAATTGAGAGGGGTGAAAAGGATGCCATCAATTTTTGATTTAAGTAAAAAATTGAAAAAGACTTATATGTACAAGAAAAAAGGTGAAGTAACCATTTTTTTGACTTTCGTGCTTGAGACCACTATTGGGTTTTACGTACTCAAGGTGAGCTGAAAATCGAGAGGTAAGAAAAAGGTTTTACCCTGGTAGGTAAAATGCGATGAACGTGAGAATGAGGTAAAAAAAATGTACAAGGGCGGCCAAAACTGAGGCCATAGACAAAACAAAACAAAAAACGAAAAAAACGAAACACAAAAAACTAAAAAAGAAACAAAACAAGTGACATGAGCATTGCATAGTGTGGGGGTGAGAAACGACAATTCCTGGATCATGACTTCCCAAAATATCGTGACTCGAGGTGTCTCTGCTCCGAAGTAATCAGCCTCAGAACAGGTGAGAGAAAAAAAATGTACAAAGAAACAATGCTGGCAATTTGCCGTGATGGGGAAAAGAGAAGTTGGTACAACCGTGACATTTGGATGTACCTATTATGAATGTACATTTATTTACAAACAAGAATAAATAAAGGACTTGCTTTATTTATGGGGGTCTGGTCGTGTAATTGACACCTTACACGCCAGTTATATGCATATTTATTTATTTACAAAACATTGTCAAGAGATCGCTCGAAAGCTGACTCGAGACCTGCCTCACGCTTGAGGACTTGTGCCACAACTCCATAACTCGGGGTGTGACCCTTGTGTCGTATACACGCTGCGAGGCGGTAGGTATTGCGGAAATAATTCTGTGAATTGAAATTCCTTATGTGAACGACGCCATTGTTTTGTTCACGATGTATTTTACACATAATAATCGTATGGGCTTCCAAGGGGTTAACAGCTGCAATGTCGCGCGCAAATTTTTGTTGCCATGCGCGACTTGTAAAATCCGGCAGTGGATAATCTCGCCAGGAGAGGCATTATTATCGGCCTCTATCCTCCTGGATGGCACGACCTGTGAGGTGTGTCCATTTCTTGAGTACATATTTCCGGTTTTGACAGCTCCTATAGCTTGCGGCCAATGTACTTGTTGATGGTTTTCATGTTGACAGTGCAACGTGCATGATTTTGTCGATGCCTTTGTGAGTTGAAAATGTTCGTGATTATGTACGAAAACTTTGATAATCACTCTTTGTGATTCCATTTTGGTGCAGGTGATGGACGGCGTGACGGCTTAAATTCTTTCGCTGGTCGATGAGTAGAGAAAGAAAAAAACAAGAGGGAACTTTTTTAAAAAAAAAAAAAATTTCCTGAATTTTTCTAAGTACAAAATTTTGAAAAATTTTTGCCAAGGGGGATTCTTACAAGGTTGCTTTTTTGTGTTTAAAATAAGCACTTTTTGAAAATTTGTTAAAATTCTTCAAAGTATTTCAATTCTTCCAAAATTTGGCCAGGGGTCTCCTTCTAGGGTGTATATTCTTGGTTTCACTAGACACTTTCGGAAAAGTACCACTTTTGTAGGAGCACAAATACTTTTGAGACGCAAAAACACTAGGCAGAAAAGAAAAAATTGGCCATAGATTTCCCTGTAGGGTCAGCTAGTTTGGTTTTCACAAAGCACTTTTGCAAACTTCACAATTTCACTTCTAAAAGATTTCACTTATTTGGAAAAAAATTGCCAAAGGAGGCCTTTAGAAAAAAAACACTGTTTGATTTCACTGTTCACTATTTAAGAGTTTCACACTTCCTGAGAAAGAAAACAAACACGGGGCACAAACCTATTTTGATGAAAAAGATTTGCCGACGGCTCCCGCTTAGGTATTTTACATTATGAGCATTTCGCTTCACTTGACGCGCGAAAACATAACAACACTTGTGTAAATAAGACACAATGTACCTAGATATTCATGGGAAAGAATAGTAAATCAACATTGTTATTTATAAGAAGTATTCCCGCCTGATAACTGGAAGGTATATTTGGAGGCAAACCGCGTTGTTAATTTTCGCGCGCATGTCGTAGTTACGGCTTACGTAATAATAGATCATTCCCGCGCCAAAACTGTCGCGTCGTTGAAATGACGTAATCGACGAACCTTCTAGAATTATTATGCGCGGGAACAAGGTACATACGAATATCGTTTACAATAAGTGATAGTTAGGTATTATTCTGGACTAGTATAGCTGAGAAGACAAAGGAACAAAAAATACATTTATCCTTCGCCGGCCTGTAAAGATTTGAGCTCAGGAGGTTGAGGAAAAGAGAGAAAAAAAAATGCCCCACATTCTAGCGTCAACACGGGGAAATGAGGAAAAAAATTGCCTCTAAGACGGAATGCCAGTGTTAGCGGCGGAGGTGAGGAAAAAAATTGCCTCACGTTGGGAACGCCAGTGTTGGCGGACCTAAATAGGGGTCCCTACATTCTGCCGACAGACTAGCTCAGGTTTTAGTCAGCAGAGCGGGAGAGGCCCTCACCACCAGGGTGGTAGGATCTGTGAGGCGTGTGTGGGTCTTTCCTGAAATAAAGCTCAAATTTCTACGGGCTGGGAGAAGGCAGTGAAACCAGTAATCAGGGTAAACATCAGTTATATTGGGTAAAACACCTGCGTAAACACAATATCACAATAATGCATACATAGTAATTCAGGGTAGCAACAACTGTCTCTATAATCTCTCTGGAAGGGCTATTTATCTCCGCGGTGAATTTACTGCGAACACACGCAAATAAGGGGGAAAACAGCTTGGGTACTTACAGTGAGCGTTTGGACTCCTGTATCTTCCGTGTCGGGAAAGAGTTCGGCCATTCTTGGTGTCGCAGTGTAACACTTAGCAAAACACGTTCCATTGTTTTCCGCGTGGAAACTTCTAGAATGAGCGCGGAACGGTCCCCACGCCATGCGTGTTTACTAGAACAGGAGCTACGGGTAAGTGGCGGTTGGTGGCTCGCTGCCGACGGTGGCTTGTTTGGGTTCCGCCGCCGGTAGCGCGCCGGGAAGCTAGCGGAGAGGGGGCGAAACTGTAGTTTGCGCAGTGGCGTGTTCTACAACTTGGGAGGAGGGGGGCCGAGTAATTTGCAGGGGCGTATTTGTGTATCGTAACAGTACATAACCAGTGTCAAAACATTTTTTTTTTTTTTTTTTGTATTATAAAGTGTTAATATAATTAAAACGCTTTTTCAAAAGTAGAGGCTTAGCCGACGCAGCCCATGATTAAAGAGTAAAAATAATAGTTAAATATTTTACTATGTAAACAAAACAAAAATTGTATTTACTCCCAAGTTTAGTAATAAGTTATGCAACCTTGTAACAGTTAAATTACGTCGGTACCTTCCAACCCCGAATACATCACAATTATCGGAGAGCGTTGACAACAACATCACTGGCGACATAGACTTTCCGGATAGAAACTACACCTACCTCCAGTTTTGGATCGAGCAAGTCCAAGGAGAGGAGTGGATACCTGCGACGGATGAAATCAGCTCACCATGACGCATTTTGTATAAGACATGAAGTTTTACAATTATTAAATCTTTAATTCAGGTTTCTTTAATATTTTATGTGGAAAATTTCAATTTCAGCATTGAGCATACATTTACATAATCATTTTTTAGATATTTCATCTTGAATTTTCTTTCCTTTTATATCTTACTTTGTTGCTGGTAACCTTATTTAGGCAGTTTAGTGTAGGGAACTTCAAGATAATCTCAAGAAAATTTCAAATAGCAAGACTAAGAAGAAAGCATCCTTCATGTTCATTGTCGCTGGTTTCAAAATGTGGGTCAAGGCATTCATCTGACTTCAAGCCACGTCGCATCATTATACCGCTTGAAGACATCATCATAGGAAGATTCTTTCAAAATCATCAATGCTGGACTTCAAGATGTTGTACCAGAGCTTCTATCTCTACCGTGGGCCACTTAGGGTCATCAGTTATTTGAAGAACTCATTATCAGAGAGATTCTCTAAATCATCAACGCTGTACTTCAAGATGTTATACCAGAGCTTCCATCTCTACCTTGGGCCACTTTGGGTCATCAGTAATTTAAATTCAGCATTATCGGAGAGATGCTGCAATGAATAATGGAACTTCTTCTGGTTCATCCTTTTATTATGACGTCATGTCAACATTAGTGCAGTACGGTGGTCACCGTTTCTTCGATTATTTACAACATATGGACTGGATCTACTTCTGTCTACCAGGATCCCATCTACTTGCAAGTTTCAAGATATATGCTTCCATCACGCTTGCGGACAATTCTCACAGGACAAGAAGTTCTCTTGTGGAGGTGCCAGGTGGACCTCATTTTTTTTGGGAAAGGGGGTAATGTAACAGTTAAATTACGTCGGTACCTTCCAACCCCGAATACATCACAATTATCGGAGAGCGTTGACAACAACATCACTGGCGGCATAGACTTTCCGGATAGAAACTACACCTACCTTCAGTTTTGGATCGAGCAAGTCCAAGGAGAGGAGTGGATACCTGCGACGGATGAAATCAGCTCACCATGACGCATCGAATTCGTAACGTTAATCTTAATCCTAATATATATTATTTATTTTAGTCAGATATTCAAGGTTACCATTTTGGTTTTACTATTTAATACTTGGGTGTTGTTGTTTAAACACTCTGGCGTCCAATCCTTCGTATTACTTCCACATAACTTAAATTCACATTCGCAAACTAGTTTGATTGTTGTAATACTCTTCGAGTATTTCAAACACCCCGTGAGATCATTAATATTATAAGAGTCATAAAAATACAATTCGCAAATGTCACGATAATAAAAATTCAATAAATCAGATTATAATTAATTTAATTCCCTCTTTTATTTCATTGACTTGTCATTTATCATGTTTCTACTTTCAGACTGTAGCTAGCCATTTTATTACACACATAATACTAATTTAATAGGTAACTCGTGTTTAATCGTTACAACCTTAATGATGAAACCAAGTCTAATAGTGTCAATGCACTCCAGGTGAATAACTAAATTCTTTATTTCGAAGCCACTTTGAAAACAAAGAGTTACTACACTGGTATCTCTGTATTTTCCAAGTAAGTACAAACATAAAAAAACGGCATATAACATCTATGCACATAGTTAAAAATGATATACATGAAATACACGGAGATAGAGAGCGGATATGTCCTTGCATCCCATGATACAAAACTTACAACTAACAGAAAGAAAGTATGCCTGAAACACACGGAGATAGAGAGCGGGCAAGTCCGTGTATCTCAGGATACAAAACTTACAACTAACAAAAAGAAAGTATGCCTGAAACACACGGAAATAGAGAGCGGGCAAGTCCGTGTATCTCAGGATACAAAACTTACAACTAACAAAAAGAAAGTATGCCTGAAACACACGGAGATAGAGAGCGGACAAGTCCGTGTATCTCAGGATACAAAACTTACAACTAACAAAACCTAAATAAATTCATCTGTTAAGCCGACATCCGAATTTGCGTCTGTTTTATCTTTAATACTATCGACAATTTATACATACACTCGCAGATATATATTTTTAAATACATTCTCAACTCGAGCATTAGCACCAGAGTTGAGGATGTTATTGTAAGGAAACAAACCAGCATATCATTACCAACATCAAACTTATAAAACACCCCCCGCGAAGTAAATAACCCATTTCCGTAGAAATGAACCTATGACAGGACTAATGACTGTCTGAACGCATGGAATCTCCATCTCGGTTGATCAGGCCGGATGAAGTTCTGTGCATTGAAAAAAATAAGAGAAAAAGAATAATATAAAATTCCTTAAATCCAACAGTCCCCGAGAAAGATGGCCAGACTTTCTACGGTACTGAAGAGGAGGGACTACATAGGTATGTTGTCCAATTTGACGATGTCCTTTACACGAAAGTCGCCAGATACCTTACCTTTAAGATCTGCCAAGGTATATACTAAGTCCGATTTTTTCTTTATTATAACATTTTGCACGAATCGTGGGGACAATTTTTGCGAAAAATAATTTAAAGCATTAGACTGAACAAAGTTTCGTCTCCACACGACGTCACCAACTTGATATGTGACGTTTCTTCTGCGTAAGTTGTAACGATTCGCTCCTGTCTGGTAAGCTTTGAGTAAAGCGTCCGACACCTGTTCATATATGTCTGCCAAACTCTGTAACCTTTGAGCATAAGTGGAAGGCGAAGCTTCCTTTTGCGCGTTGTTATCCCCATCATGAATAGGGTTACGGTGCAAATACCCATTAAGTATCTGCTCACGGCCGTGCATTAGAAAATACGGTGTGAAGTTTGTCGCGCAATTGACAGTGTTATTCATTGCGGACTGAACCTGCGGCAAAAATTTTGACCAGTTACGGTGGTCTGATTCGACCAGAATTGATAAAGCAGTACCTAATGTCTGGTTGTACCTTTCAACTACATTGTTTTGTGGGGTATACAGGGAGTTGTAAAACGGAGGTGGTATATTGTAACTTTGTAGTAGTTCTTTAAACTCCCGTGAGATGAACTGGCGACCGTTATCGCACACTATCGTACGAGGCACCCCGTGAACAAGGAAAACGTTCTCTTCCAAATCTTGAACTATGCTTTTCGCGGAGCCGTTGCGCAGCGGAAATAACCAAGTGAATTTAGAAAAAACGTCAACGCATGTTAATATTATCGTAAAGCCGGAGTAACTCCGAGGTAAGGGACCTACTAAATCTAATGACAGCATTTGCATAGGTCTAGTGACACGTTTAGGGTTAGTGGATATTCCATTAGGAGGTGCCGTGCTTATCTTATGGGCTTTACAAGTTTGGCAACGATTTACAAATTCTTTGGCATCTTTATACATGTTCGGCCAGTAATAACGTAATTGCAATTTTTTGTATGTTTTAAAAACTCCGGGATGGCTAGCTCGAGAGGATTCATGTTCATTTGACAAAATCTTTTGTCTGAGTTCCTGAGGAACTACCTTCTTCCATGCTGTATCCTCGCAGAGAGCTAACTGAGTTTTCGTATGACGAAACAATTCGTTATCGCGAATTTGGAAGTTCTGAAATCGTTGTGGGAATTCCTGACAACCTTTCCAAGCATTTAAATACCATTTATCAGTGGTATCAACAAAGTCAGATCCCGATATAAGGGCTATATCCATACGCGAAAGGACGTCCGGTACAATATGTTGAGTTCCCTTACGGTGAACAATATCAAAGGAAAATTGCGATAACCGTGAGCTCCATCGTGCAAGACGGCCACTAGGATTAGATAACGAACCTAACCACTTCAAACTTGAATGATCAGTAACAACTGTGAAATGCGCTCCTTCAATGTAAGGTCTAAAGTGCGTTACTGAATCCAATACTGCTAATAATTCACGCTCCGTAATTCCGTAAATATAGCGAATATTGCGCGCCCGAACATCTCAGTTCTGTGACTAATTACCGAGTAAGTAAGCTTCGGATGTTATTTTCAATGATTTTTTTTAATGTCAATGGTTAATTGAGAATACATTAGTAAAAAAAAAAATAATTTCTAGAACATGCCGATCTGGGGTCAACGTCGCGCCAGCGCTCAAATTTCAGCCACTGTGCGGCGTGGGCATTCTTAATGTAACATCCCTGGAAATGAGTGGGGTGTTGGGCTATTGCCATTAAAACCCACTTTTAAATGAACATAAGCATAGTATATTGTTTAAAGGAATACTGGTAATAAATGACATATAAAAAGGACTCACCCGGGACCTTGAATCAATCTAATTCTAACTATCTACCAATTTACCCCCCCCCGGACTGCAGCTGCGAGTAGGAGGCCCTTGTGGCCTCTCCCGGAGACGCCTGGTGTGAATTCCTACCGATTGGGAGGCCCAAACTCTCTCCATCAATCAGTAAAACTCCGCTCGACTATGACAGGCGGAATCCCATGACCCTCCGCGGGATGTCGATCCTCCTGCTTCCTCTCCTGGCCTCGGCTCTGGAGCCGAACGATCACCGATGGTGGGGACCCATGAACCTCTCCTGACTACCGGTCCTATCGCAAATGGTGGCGACACTCTTGCTCCTTTACGGCGCGAGTTCTCAAAAATTGCGAGCACCACGGGATTGTCGGCCGCGGGAAAATGATTATTGCCAGCGTAAACTACTTTATACCGACAGGATGGCTCTGCTCACTGCCGATTACAATTTGTGAGCCCGGCCACAAAAACATGCCGCCGAATTATTCCCGACTTGATTCAACACGATCTCACTCGCAATTTTGAGGGTTTTACTTTGAAAACCATTAATAAGATTTCACTAAAAATCAATTGTCGCCCGCGTATACTTTCTTAAATTCTTTTTTCGTATAATTAGCACATTTTACTCCCAATGTGTGACTCGTCGATTCCAAAGCGAGCCGCTCTCTTCGCTTCAAAATCAAAGTGTCCGGAACCGGAACAACGCCCTCTCGCGCCTCTATAGACAACAAAATCCTGAGAGTGTCGCCAACATTATCATTTTTTTTTTAAAGTACTTGACGGAATAATACATTTTTAAGAATTGCTTCATAACAGCCTCCAGATAGTCCCTGACGCGACACGCGTTCCACCCAAGGAAGCACAGGCCGCTATCAATGAGGAGCCTCCTAACGCCCAGGTGTCATGTCACAATTATATACATTGTGCCCTGATCTCGTTTACCAAACAACGATGGTAAAGCGCAGATGTTGTTCCTTCGCATGGTAAAGCGAAGATGGTGTTCCTTAGTTAGTGAACTTTTGCTCTCTACATTATTGGCAAAGATTTCGCTAAAGAGTATGTTGTGAGCAGATGGTTCCCCATTGGGAAAACATCGTAAATCATCATTTTCGGCCGGCGGATAGGCGGCCCTGGGGAGAAATCATCTTGATGCCTTTTGCTGCTAACTTTTCTTCGGCTTTTTTTTAGATTGGCTACTCCTCCGGTTGGTTTAAAGTACAATTCCAGCTCCCTTAATTTTTCGGGTCCTAACTACCTGAAAACCATCTTTCTTGGGGTCCAGAATGTTCGTCAGGCTCTTTTGTGTCCCTTCTGAAGTTTTACCCTCAGCCGTGATTGGATAAAATAATAGCGTGGGTTGCCTATGGGGTAGCGGTCTTTCCTGACCGCTCGCAATAATACTTTTGGAAGGTGCCCCGGCGGTTGGCATTTGCGTGTGATTTCCCAGCTGGGGGCAATGGGGTGGTAGTCGCGGTTCCGCTCATGATAATCTTCTTGATAAGTGTATCGACCTTTTTTGGTAAATCAGTTTGATTATTCAGCACTAGTAAAAAGGCTTCAGCCCTGGCATCTGCAGCTGCATGGGCTAAGGCTGTGCGATACATTTTTTTTTTAATATCTTCGACGGCGCACGAGATGGTCGTTCTGACTTCTTTGTTTAGTTTGATCATTCCCAATGGCCGTATGATTAATTGTGTCCAGAAGAGACCCGATCGTAAAAATTATATCTGAGCTCATCTCATCGGCCGAGGGAATCTTCCTCTCTGGGCCTCTTTCTATTGGAATGGTTGGGCGACCCCTTGGGCGCAGACAGGACATCGTTAGGGCTAGACTCAGGCTTAGGCGCATTCTCAACACTGGATTGGTTTCCCTCGTTTGTGGGGGCAGACCCAACATTATAGGCCAACCACGTTTGAAGGAGCATTCCCAGCGCTGAAGAGGTTTCTCGAGCTAGAAGGAGCACTCTCAATATTACGCAGGTTTGCGAGCAGATTATCACTTGTTGGGGGTATGTCCTCTTCAAATATGATACAGCTGTGTTTTGATTGGAAGGAGAGGCTGTTCTGAGTTCCCTAGTCTGAAGTATCGACCTGTCCCTGTCCCTATCTCTCATTTTATTAATCATGTGTCTGAGCTTTTTATTCTCTTCTCGGACCGTGTCCATATCATTATCCGAATCATTCAAATCGGATCCCGTATAGAGGTTTCAAAGTTGTGCGAATAAATCGATTATATTTTTATTTTATTTTTATTTTTATTTTATTTATTTTGGAGAAAGTTGACAGCAAATCAGAAATTATAATATAATAAAATAATAGGATGTTATTTATGCCAATTATGAACTTTCCACTGATGATAGTTATAATAATAAAGTGTGATATGTAAGTTTTATTTTTTAGTTACAAAATATAAAAAGGGGGGGGGAGGGAGGAGGAACATAGGAATAGGATTAAGAGGCAAAGGACGGGAATATATATATAGGGATTGAACTTTCTAGTTTGAGTCATGGTGCTTGCTGAGTTTTCGTTTTATGTCACGTAAAGTTGAGTTAAAAATGTCAATGTGGTAATAATTTGAGTTAAATGAGTGTGTGGATCTGTAGATAAATGAGTTCTGTTTGGAATTGGTCTTGCAAATAGGGAGATTAAAGGTAAGTGACTGCCTGCTGTTGCGATTTGGAACAAAATGATAGGCGTTGAAGAAGATCAGGACAATCGATTAAGTTATGTGTAATTTTAAATAACATTACCGAATCTGCTATGTTTCTTCGACAAGTTAGCGTTTGTATTTTGAAGAACTTTGCAGAGTCTTCATTACTAACATGAGATCGAAAAGAGCGGAAATTGAGGTATCTTAAAAATCTATTTTGAACGCTTTCAATTCTATTTTTGTGCACTGCATAGCCTGGGTTCCACACCTGAGATGCGTATTCAAGGATACTACGAACATATGAGAAATACAGTGTTTTGAAAGTATTAAGGTCTTTAAATTGTTTACAGGAGCGGATTATGAAACCAAGCATAGAAGATGCATTAGTGACTATATGGTCGATATGTTTGTTGAAATTCAGTTTACTATCAAGTATAACCCCAAGGTCCTTACTTTCGAATTTGATAGACAACGGTACATGATTAATTGAGTATTCATGGATTAATACGTTTTTATTTCTAGTAAAGCGCACGATGAAGCACTTAGAAATATTTATTTCCAGGCAATGGGCATTACAATACGTGCTCAAGCGTAGCAAATCATCTTGCAGCTTCTGACAGTCCTCGATTGAGTTTATAGGTGAAAATATTTTCATGTCATCTGCATACAGGATAGTTTGGGAGTTTAGAAAACAGTTACCAACATCATTGATATAGATGTTAAATAATAATGGTCCCAACAGGCTGCCTATTATTAGCTTATCGAGGTTTTTCTAAGCTAAATCCCATTTAATGATGGGTAATTTTAGCTAGTTTTGATTGCTATCTATAAATGTTTTGCTTCTGTGGTTTTCTATGGCTCTCACAATTGATCACTATCTAGGATTGAAATACTGGTAATATGGTTTTTAAAGGTACATGTTATTGTTCACTATCTAAATGTATCAACGCTTTAGCTATTATGCATGAATCTATGGAATAGTCTATGGTCAGTTAAAACTGGTAGTTACACTTTTTTGGGCATTTTTTCGCAAAATTTCGTAAAATTTCGTAGAAATTAACGCTGTAAACACTTACAAACTAAGGGCTATTCTTAGAACTAAATCAATGTTTTTGAGACTTAAAAACTAAGATTTTTTGCAATATTTGCAATATTGCAAAAAATGTTAATGTTTGACACTTAATACACAATTTTGAGTTTCTTGCGAAAAATTGGAAGAATCTCACTGGTATAACGATGGACGCGGGGAGAATCCAATTTCCCGCACCGGGTGGACCCGTTTTGTTTCACTTTTAGAGGTTTTTTGTATTCTTTAGAACAAATCGTTGCATTAGCAATGAGGTACTGAACTGTTTTCGTCCATGGACAAAACTGAACTGATCCTTCCTGGGAATTTCCTGGGCACAATAATAAACGATTGGTTTAATTTTACAATTAGAGATCTTTCTGTTTGGTAGCTTTCTATCCATTTAAGGGCTATGTGGCCAATGCCATTTTTCTTTTCATTTTAATATAAGTCTTTCATGGTAAACGCTGTCACATGCTTTATTTAAAATTGTTTAGAATATTTATTTTAGTGTTGGTCAAGTCGGTAGTTTGCGTTTTGGTTTTTAAATCCACTTCGATATGCATTTAGCACATTCAATTTATATATTAAGGACTTACATATTATTATTTGTGTTATATGTAATGCCATCTGCAGTTAAAAACTGTTTTTATCTAACTAACTAACTAACTAACTAACCATCACGCCGTTTCCCCGCAGGGGTAGGCAGAGAGGACGGACCGCCAAACATCCCGGTCTTGGCACACATTCCTTGCCTCGTTTACATTCATACAACGTCTCATACATTCTCTTCTATTATTCTGACTCTTGACATGGCCCGACTCAAGTATCTGATTCACTTGGTCGTGCCATGTCTTTCTTGGGCGTCCTCGACTTCTTCTACCATTCACATTTGCGTCATATATTCTCCTTACACTCCTTTCCTCTATCTCTTTTATTAAAAGAATTAATGAATCTTTATTCGTATCTGATCCATAATAAATGCCTGTCAAATTAACTCCAATTCAACTGACATATTAATATTTAAAAACCAATATGAACTTAGATGAATAGATAATACCACTCACAAATGTCAAATCAACTCGCTGGGGGCGTGATCCTACTCCCTCCACCTTTGGTCGTCCCACGCCGATCTGGAGAGCATACACATACATCGGCGTTGCAGGTTTGCATCGCGTGTGCCAATTGTGTTTCTAAAGGATCTCTTTCCATATAAATGAACGAATTGTAAATAGTCTAAATATCTGCAGTACACGTCGGCCCCGTATGTTCTTAACTTATTATTCACCTCCGAACATATGAACGCTGCGCGGTCTCCTTTGGATTCTTCCGGTGGGAAAGAGAAACTGGTTCTCGACCCACCGGGTAGTATCAGACATCACACTATCATGTTGAACCTGGACCGACTTGGTGCTGGAATTGGAGATGGAACGCGGAGCAATCCGCCATACCGCGAGACCCTCGTCCCTGGTTGCGAGTTGCGCGGGAGACAGATCGCCTTTGGGCAAAACCTCCTAGATCACAGTGATCTAGGAGATTTTGCTTTGGATCATAGCTCCTACTTGGATGCCATGATCCATGATGTACCTCGAGAATACGAATCGCCTTTTCGACTTTATACATAACATTTCCGCTTAAATACAGCCTACGACCTATGGACACAATCTAACTACAGAAAATGCTCATTTTGAATCCTTATCTTGTTATCAAATTTAATTGTGTGCGTGTATGTGTTATGTATGTGTGTGTAGTGTATATGAATGTGTGCATGTATGATCGTGACGATGGTAAAGACAGCGTCGTGTTTTATTGCTTTTCAGGGATCGGGCGTGCGTCGTATATTTATGTAATAACATAATTCTTTATATATATTAATGACCTGTGTCACCTCCAAATAGACGGGGAAGTTATAAGTTTTGCTGATGACACTGTGTTACTCTTTAAGGCCAAAGACTGGAAAACACTAACCACAAAAGCAGAACTTGGCTTAAATATTACTAAAAAAATGGCTCGACTCTAACTTATTAACTTTAAATATAGATAAAACAAAATTCATAACTTTCAGCATAAATTCGAGAGGCCAACCCTCCAATAACATCCACCTTAAAATACATTCCTGTCAATCGACCATTGATATATCAACACAAACCTTATGCGACTGTCCCCCAATTACACAAACGGAAAATATTAAATATCTTGGTATATACTTCGACCGTTTTATAAAATGGGATAAACATAAAGATTCGGTAATAAGAAAACTAAACTAGTTGATTTACTTTTTTAAAAACTTGAGAAGTATTTTAAACATATGTGATAAAAACAAATATATACCTCGCACTTGCACAATCCATAGTGGCAGTGGCGGCTCGAGCACAATTTCGATGGTGGGGATCGATATTTTTTATTTGTATAAATAAATATACTTAAATGACAATTTACCTTAAACTCATTATAATTGAGAACATTCAAAATACCTACTCTTTTATTTTCATGTACCTACGCGCGTAGGTATATTTTTATGTTTTCTCATTTCTAAAGTCTAAAGCATGGGTGGCCAACCGTTTCAGCAGCCGGGCCAGATTTCAGAAATTAGATTTCCTACCGGGCCGCACAACAAAATTTCTTTGATTATTCAAAGATAACAAAAATTATATTGTTTTTAAAGATAATATAACCAAAATAAGAATCAAACATATTTATTAGATAAGAGTTGGGCAATACAAAAAAATATATATAATAACAGTTAGTGAGACGTGTGATTTTGTTTGTCAGAACTAAGTGAATCAATGTTGATAACCATTGATATTGTTGCTACAGTACGCAAACAGTTTTCCAAATGCTCATCAGTGATCGTGTTCTCATTTGAGATTTAATATGCTTCATTCGACTAAAAATTTGTTCACACGTCTTCAAATAGCGAAATCATCGATAAAGAGCATATTTGTAAAACGCACGACATATCTCCTTGTCCAATTATGTTTTGTAAAACTCTTCCAAACCAACCTGATTGAATTTCTCCTTTAACTGTGATTGTTTGTTAACTTGTATATACCATAGATATAGAAGAACTTGTCACGATAGTCGAATCAACGTACTGAGATTCTTCCATTTATGAGATATGATACGAACTACACGCGTTTGAATGTTCTTGTGGTGGTTTTATGTACACTAAAAGAAAAGAAAGTGTGCATGTGCTCCGCGGGCCACAAGTAGACACCCAGCGGGCCGCATGCGGCCCGCGGGCCGCGGTTTGGCCACCCTTGGTCTAAAGTAAATAATTCATTATTTTTTTCGAAAAAATATTTATTTTTCTAAAAAATATATTATTGATTTAGTTACGCACCTTACCAGAAATACAAAAATTAGTACATATATGAATATAAAGCTTAATAAAAAATAACAAATATAATCCAACCAACTTTGGTTTAGAGCGCTTTTGAGGTAAATTTTCCACCAGAACGGCGCTATAGAAATAATCCGACCTATATCATTATTTTAATAACAAAATACGTACAACAATAATTCCACTAACACGAATCCCGGTCCGTGCATAACTCACATCTTTCATTTTGAACGAAAACAAACTCCCAATTATCCACGAGGGGATCCTAGAGTTTATCCCCAAGATAATGATACTATGGCTTAAATGCGCATGCGCGAATTTGCGAGATCCCTAAGAAACGTATTCAGTACGAATTAAAAAAATAAATTTCAAGGAAAAAATCCCGTGATGTCCCCCAAGTGGGCAGAACGATTTGCGCAGTGCACATGGCGCATGGCAACTGTTAGTTTTGCGATCGTCGAATCGCGTTAGTACGCAACAAGGAAGTGAGCGGAGCGGTCACACGTTCGTCTGAAGAAACTATTTCAATTTCGAGCTTAAAAATGTTCTGAATTGAAATTATAGATTATGTTTCTGCAAATATTAATAATTACTTTTATCTTAAGAATTCATGTTTGTGAACATAATATAAAGCATCGGAAAAATTCTCAAAAGGTTTCTGAAATATTAAGTGGGTCCCCATCGTCCCCTTGAGAAGAACCGCCACTGCATAGTGGAATACGGCATTATTGCCTGGGGCTGTGCCAATAAAAAATACATTAATACACTGTTTAAAGCTCAGAAAACCCTAATAAAAGTAATACTTAAGTTACCAATACTAACACCCACTTCAATCATATTCGAAAAATTCCCAGAGCTGAAAATTCAAAAATTATATTCAAAACAAATACTAACTTTCCTTTACAAGAACTTATCCACATTTCACAAAATTCTAGCAATACTAGAACAAGACATGCTCACCAACTACAAATACCAAAAACAAGCACATCCTTTGGACAAAAACCCTACAGATACCAGGCTATAAAACTATACAATTCTCTTCCTACACAATATAAAACAACTAATATTATTGAATACAAAAATTAGCTGGAAATATAGGAAATATAGGTCTGCCATAGGTCACCCCAAGAGGTTTGCTATATTTTGTGACTTAGCAGGGGTGCCCGGGTTTATGGGGTTAGTCCGGATCTTGGCGGCAGATGCGTCTGCCAAACAACTGCGTGGCAGGCCAGATCGGCAGAAAACGGTTGAGGGTGATCTTTTGACCTCGAGAGCAGAACTCTCAGAACATTGCCTTGTACCGCAGTGGTGGGGACAGATTCATACGTCGAGCACTCTTGAACACACTGAACCCCAGTTTCCTACCCACTCCTCATACCTCATTTCCTTCCCAGAACCTATTCTTTTTCCTTTCCCTATAGGTACTCTCCACACAAATCCTAAAAGATGACATATGCCTTGAGGGTAATTATTTTCCTTAGGGCGAGGTTTTTTATTTTCCTTTGTGGAGCTTATGTAAACGAAAGAGAAAAGAAACCGGAAAATAAAACTTTTGAAAGACGACAGTGCCAAATTAATAAAAAATATAATAAAAACCAAATATGTTATAATTGTAAGAAACCCGTGAAGAGTGCATTGGATTTTATAAAAAACGTAACATTCGATATTGTACAAACATAACACATGCTTGTACTAAAATTACAGCATTTTGCACTCACATGTTTTTTTCCAGGAAGCCCCGAGGAAAAAAACCCTATGTCATCTTTGGGGATGCTGTGTGAATTTATGTGTTCATTGATTTTTTTTATGGAAAGGAAGGAGAGTAGGAAGTTCTGGGAAGGAAAAAAGTGTGAGAGGTGAATAGGAGAAAAATTGTAAATCTATCCAGGAGTGACGGAAGAATGAATCCATCCCTGCCACTGCGGTGCAAGGCGACGGGACGAGAAAGGTCCTGCTGGAGAGGAGAAGATAAAGGTCTCCCTTAACAAGTGTCTCCCGTCCACTACCCGGTCCACTACGCAGTAGGTGGGCAAACGTATTCGCCACCTAGAACTAGACAAACCTCACCCAATGAACCCGGACACCCCTGCTAAGTCACTAAACGTAGCGAACCACACTTGGAATGTCCTATGGCAGAGGTGCTGGTTATCCAATAAATGGTTCCCGGGGCAGCGGTACCCATATCCGCCTCCCAATTTGAAAAAAGTGATCAACCGTCACAATTACGGTCATGGTCTTTATAGGTACGGAGCAGTACCCGGTCTTTCTAGTGTTAAATCCAATCTCGATGTCTTGCACCAAATATTAATTTAACATAGGTCTAAAACCTAAGAGAAGAAACTCGAATTTTACGTTTTATTTTATTTTTATGAAATTTTACAATTTCGAATAACATTTTTAATTATTAATTGAGTTTTTAAAACCAAACTTTAAGTACATTTTGACTTAATTAATTATAATTAATCAATTGGCTATATCCTCAAAAGAAGGAAACATTGCAGCGTTCGGACAGTTATCGAAGTGGTTTTTGACAACTGTGCACTCTTCGGATTTCTCCCAGGAGGCGGAAGGGCATTCCTTAAATAAAATAAATTCATTTAAAATAAGATGGTAGGTTATGAAATAATAAATGGTTTATTTTGGAATGACATATCTTTTTAGACAGTATCGTCTTTAGAACTCTGAAATAAAATATATGGTTAGAGGCATCATCATATTGTTATTGCATCATGACAAAAACTCAAACTGCCCGCTAATCATAATGATTATTTAAGTTTTTGTTTGTACTTTGTATTATTATTATTTAAGTTTTGATTTTGTACTTTGTATTATTATTATTTAAGTTTTGCTTTTGTACTTTGTATTTTTATTTATTATCTTTTGTATTTTTTGCTATAATCTTTATTGATATATGTAATTATAGATACTGCTACCCGGCTCAGAACAGATATTGTCTAGTGAGTCGGGGAGCGCACATACATGTAAATGTAAATAACTCTGGATATTAATAAACGCCCGGGTTACCGGCACCTTTAAAAAAAAAATCATTGCAATTTAAACAATTGTGATTTTTACTCTCTCCGGGTAAACTTGATCGGTGTTCGTATAAAATGTTATCAAATTGTGCAACATTATACAGCACAAAATAACCAATGGGGCGCCTAGGCATCAGACAATATTCTATGGTTCTAATTTTGTCCGCAAGTAGATTTATATCAATCAGAAAATTTTTTAGGGTATTATTCCCAGAGGATTTGGAGTTATTTACACACCTCGGGCCCACATATATAATAATAAATACTTTAATCAATTCCCACAGTGTGACGATTCTGATGGTATTTACTTTGATTCGTAAAGTAGAAATAAAAAAAATAAAAAAATTTCCAAAGTGTCTGACATTAAAATATAATTAATTACCTTCATCAAAATATTCGCTGCGCAGAGAATGAAAGCCAGTGGTGTGCACTTTGATATTTTTGTATCAGTGTAGCATTTCTCTAAAAGCGTCTCTATATTTGGTGCATAATCTGTTAAGTTTTGTTTGACGAATTTTGTGAGGGCTGCCCTGTCAATCTTATTGTCAGAAAGTAGATAGTCCTTCTTTTTCATAATACAAGTAAACTGATCACACTGTAAAAATTTAAAAAAATTATGTTAGCTGTTAAGAGGTTAATTAAAATCGTCAGAAGGAAAAAGAAATTGCACTCGTCTGTATCGTATTTTACTTACTTCAGCTTGCCGATTGTTAACTCCTGCTTTATATTCAATGACGCAACCCCCGTCGTCATGATCCTCGGCAATCTTTAATAATTTTTCGCAGCACACTCCATGCTGAAAAGTTTTCGAAATCAAATAATTTATACATAGCTAAAAGAAATAATTGAAATAATTTATAAGTATACAGTGGTACACTTCTTCTACAGAAATAAAATTTCTGGGTTTCACTCTAGACAAGAGTCTTTCTCTTGAATCGCAAATTTCAAAAGCTGTGAGTTCTGGCTTTTTCCATCTACGGCAGATAAAGTCAATCAGGAGATGCCTTCCCACGGATGGAGCAAAGTCCCTCATAAATTCGTTCGTTGTCTCACGAATGGACTATTGTAATAGTGCATATGCTGGCCTCCCTAAGACACAATTGAATAGAATACAGTCCGTTTTCAATGCTGCGGCGAGAATGATTTTTGGTGAATCTAAGTACTGTCATATAACCCCGCTTCTAAGGGATCGTCTTCATTGGCTTCGATGTCCTGAAAGAATAGAGTTCAAGAACTGCTTAATGACCTTCAAAGCATTGCAAGGAATGGCGCCAGCCTATATATCGGAACTATGTGTCCGACAAAACTTAAGCGAGAGACAGCTTACTCTAAGGTCAGCAGATCTAGATGTTAATAATCGTCTAATCGAACTTTCTAGGTCAAATCGAGCTGTTTACTATGATCGCTCTTTTCATGTAATGGGCCCTCTCATTTGGAATAAACTTCCCTCAGCTCTTAGTAATATCCAGAATTTGGCTGAATTTAAACGGGCTTTAAAAACAAAATTATTTAAAAAATCATACCATTCATGAATCCTTACATCTTTTCAATATACGTAATTATAATAAGCCATGTTCTCAAGCTTCCCGTAATTGTTTGGTTTCGGTTTCCTCATAATTGTATTTTTATTTTATGTTTCGTATCCGAATTTATGGCAGAATATCTCTCATTTCTAAACACAAACTGCCTTTCTGTTGATATATTATATTTTAGTTTTAAAGTTCTTGTTTTGTCCTGTGTTACAATAGTACCGCTATTGTCTATTATTATTATTGTCCCGTGTGTGCTATAACAGCACTATCTTTGTTAATTTTGTTTTTCTGTCATTATTTTGTAAATACTGTTTATTCTTTTATTATTTTCTTAATATTATAAGGAGCACTGTAGAATTATTTTAAATTTTATTATAGTTAAGAGCACTTGAAGTGAAATGTCACAAAACTGCGCTATATAAATAAAATGTTATTATTATTATATTACACGGGAGGGTATCAGTACTATATATATATATATATATATATATATATAAATATGCTTGCTTATATGATACACGAGATGTCCTTACTGACGGGAGTATTTAGTACAATCAGTGAAGAACCTCAAAAATGAAGATAAATCTAAGAATATAAATTCCTTAAGATAATTTCAATGTTCTACCAATTAAATTATTCAAGTTAGGTAAAAAATCTACAGCAAAATATTAAAAATTTCAGATAATTTCCATTTATTTCGAATATAATGTAGTATAAATAATAAAGTATTTATTTGATCAATTTCACCAGAAATAATGAAAAGTATATAATAAAGACAAACGGACTCGTCCACAAGAAGAATTCCAAATATATTATTCCCCCTTTCAACGATTGAAGTGAATTTTCACGAAAATCGCAAGGGCATAGTTTCCGGTTTCGGTACTAAGGTATTTTTTACACAGGATTTCACGCATATATTTATTTGATAGCACTCACCATTCTAGGTTCATTCTTGCAGTCCGGAGCTTGCCCAAAGGACAACTGAAATCAGCCAAAGTAATAATTACGTGTGTGATTATTTTAATATAACTAATCCTACTAATATTATAAAGGTGAAAGTTTGTATGGATGTATGTTTGTTACTCTTTCACACAAAAACTACTGAATTTTTTTTTTTAATTCTTTCACTAATAGAAAGCTACATTATTTGCGAGAACTATAGGCTATATTTATTAGTAAGCTCTGGCGTAATGAATAATCTCTGGCGTTATGAAATTATTTTTCATACGTTTTCTGTCGGTTAACAAAATCGATTTATTGCAAACGCCAATTGTCGCCTTGGAAACGATGTTTTTTTTAATTAGGTTACTATGGGCATCCCTTTGATGTTAAAATTCGAATAGGTATGTATAAAATACTAATTCCTAATTTACTGAATGGATTTTAATGAAACTTTACAATAATATAGACATATAGGCTATAGCACAGAGCTCTGGCATTACGAAATTTGTATGAAAAAATTGCAATAGGTGGCACGATTAGTAAGATATCTATAATTTTTTAATCGATTCCAATTATTCTTCGCTAATTTAAATATTTTCTAAAATAGAATTTTTATTTAAGAATCTTTGTTTTGTAAAATGTCATTCTCAAATTTTGACATCACAGAACAATTATTGTTTTAATTGGATAAACAGGTATCGCATTTTTTAAGTATAAAACGGCCGTACTGGATTTTTGGTAGAATATAAAAAGAAGAATAATAATTCGTACTTAATAACTATTTCTAAAAATGAATCACCGAAATGTATGTATGTTTTTGGTAGAATATAAAAAGAAGAATTATAATTCGTACTTAATAACTATCTGTAAAAATGAATCACCGAAATATACGTATGTATGCGAAATGTATAAACCCGAACGACTGAACCAAATTGGATAAATTTTTTTTTCGTTTTTTTTGTATAAAACTACCGTTGAGTTCTGGCATTATGAAATTTGTATAAGAAATGATAATAGGTGGCATGCGAGCAGTTAGAAAACTGAAAGTATCGGGAATGAATGTGTGGAATGCGAGAGGTGAATGGGGGGAGTGGGGAGGGGGGAGGGGGTGTTGGGAGGGTTTTGGTGGAGGGGGGAAGGGGAGGGGGAGGAGGGTGGGGGGAGGGGGTTAGGGGATGGAGAGGAGGGAGGGAAGGAAGGGGAAAGGGGAAGGATAGAGGAGGGTGTGGGTAGGGGTAGGGGGTGGGGGGAAGAAGGTTGACGGGGGGGAGTGGTGTGGGGAAAGGGAATGTGGAGGAGTAGGGGGTGTGGCGAGTGGTGGGTGAAGGGACAGGGGAAGGGAGTTGATAGGGGGAGTGGAATGGAGAGAGGGAAGGTGGAGGAGGCAGAGTGGGGTGGAAGAGCGGGGAGGGAAGGAAGGGAAGGGGGAGGAGTGGAGGAAGGGGTGGGTGGGGGGAAGGGGGGGGGGGGTTGATGGGGGAGTGGAGTGGGGAGAGGGAAGGTGAAGCAGGCTGAGTGGAAATCCCCTAATACTACTATCCCCTAGTACTACGCCATGGTACATTCACACCTTTCTTATCTCTGCTGTATCTGGGGATTTGCCTCAAAGAAATTTATAGCTGATCTGCAGGTGGTTCAAAACCGAGCTCTCAGAAATGTTTTTGGACTTCCATGGGATACCCATGTCAGAGACATCTATTCAGTTTCCGGTATTCTTCCAATCACAGTCCTTCCTAAACATGAAATCACAAGCACCATCCTACAAATTATCCAACAATCAACTCACACTAACATCAAGCCACTTTAAGCTGGGTCCACACATGTTCTTTTGTCCGTTCTGTACCTCCGTTCCGTATCAAAAACTCTGGACGCAAGTAAAAATAGCCCGTACCTCCGTAACGTCGCTGCGATCATCGGCATCGCGTGTTCATTCCATTCGACAGAGAGAACGACCTGCGCATGCCGCGATCACGTCCAGACTGGCGCATACCCGTATCGGCCGTATCGTATCGCCTTTGAACGGGCCGAATAAACCGACTCCCGATGGATCGGGGCGTACCTCGACCCGTATCGTCCCGCCGTAACACCGTACCGTTCCGAACGGGCGACCAAACTAGCTTTCTTGATCGCGACGCTGATACGGAACGGAGGAACGGAACGGACAAAAGAACATGTGTGGACCCAGCTTTACAATCAAGGCATCCACACTCACAATACTCGAAATAGCAATAAAATCCGCATACCTCAAACACACACTACAAAATATGGGATAAAATCTCTGAACTATGTTGCCTATACACTATATAATTCGCTACCAGATATGTACAAGGGAATCCAGCAAAACAAAAATAATCAGAGTAATGCTTTAAAAGAATATTTTTTAAGTATGTATAAGGATGAAACTTTGTAATTTTCTTGTCATGTTCAATTGTCTTGTTTCTTTTCTCTTCTTTTCTTTTCCATTAAGTTGTAATCATCCATATCTGTATAACCTTGTTCCCTTTTCCTTTAATTGTTTTCCATTGCTGTTTATTCTACTCAACCTGTCTTTTATTTTTCTTCTATATTGTATGTGAATCTTATATTTTAATATCCAAATTTTAACTATTTCATCCCACCCATGATTTGTATTTTCCTCCTGTCCTAAAATGAATTCTGTAACTCATCGGGATTGCTCTAGCAAGAAATAAAAACAATAAAAAATAAATAAAAAAAATATTTTTTTAAATCTTTATAAGCATAAAAAACAAACTTAAAAAAGTTTTTTGGTTCACCTATTCAACGAAACGAATAATAATTGTAGGGCATTTGTCACCACAAAGAACCTACATGAGAATGATGTCAAATTGACAAAGATATTTCTTTGTCAATTTGCCCATGCCTTCTCCGTTAAATACTTCTTATAAACATGGATATTTCCCACCCCCACAACAAATTTGACATTCAAATCGTGTTCGAATGCCATTTATGTCAAACGAGTAGTAGATGCGAATGCAACTCGCGTAATAACTCGCTACCAGCACTGTCAGTAGCGTGCAAATGATTTCAAAACCATGATCGTAGTCTAGCAAACTAGTATGGCGGCGGAGGCGAGCGGCGCGTAAGCTACACGCATGAAACCCGAGTCGCTTGTAATTATCTCCATGTACGAATGGCTTAACAGTCTTTTTAATTCGACGAAAAAGAAAGAAAAATTGAAAAAAAACCGATACTCAGATAAACAACAAAAAAAAACATAAGTTATCTATGCGTTGTAGATTCACCAGTTTTCCGTTTATACACGTTTCCGGATGCCAAGCAGGTATTTAAAAAATTATCTCACCGCAAGCAAAAATCCCAGAAGCACTGAAAGTTTAGCCAACATGTTAGCAGACTGGTTGTACCTCCGAGATTAATATCAGTATAAATAAAATACGCCTTTTTATATGAAAGATTTATTTTTAGGATTATATTTAATCATTTTAAATGTTAAACCATCCGGTGAGTACTTAAGCGTTATTATAGCGTTGCGCAATTTGCGCATTTTTACTGAAGGTCACCCATTAAAATACAAGAGCAAATTAGGTTGGTGCATGGATGATTTAATGTTATTTCAATGATTACTGATTTTGGCCCCGGGCTTCGCCGGAGATTCAAAACTATTTTTACTTATTAAAATTAGGCATGAAATATATAAAATGGCATCATGTCATATTTTTTACAGTCGAAAATAGAATGAATAATTTTACAAGACATTATTAAAATTAATTTGTTTAAGTGTGAATGCACATAATTAGTTTCCTGTAAATTAAAGCATTTCCGTTAAATTTTTTGAATTTGCAACAGCCACATCAGCCGTTACTAGCGGTTTCTTTGTTGTAATTTCGTATCATAATAGATAGAACATTACGGAGTCTAATACTGTACAAACTCGAAAGAGATAAATGGAGTTATCTGTATTCCTCCAGCACATGACCGTGGCTTAGTATATATGTCATAGGCCGATCGTAAAATCAGGCAGATCATGATGTGCCTGAGCACATCATGAAATGCCTGGCAGCAGATCGTGAAGTGCGTAAGGCGCTGTTGTGTAACAACGGTATCGAACCGCCTAAATAGAGATTTATTGTCATATAAATAAAGTATAAAACCACAATGATCAATTTACATACTTATAAAACCAAACTAAACTTCACAAACCTCCATAATGTTAGCTCAATCGGGAAGGTCTCGTGTTTGCAGTTCGTTTTCAGACTCAATTCAAGAAGATTATCGCTTAGTTATTGATAAAATAAATACAGGAGGGTTTTAAATAAAAAGATCTCTTCTGCTTTTTATATATCTTGAGAATGTATTTAGATAGCTCGACGCTTCTAGTAAAAGCCTTAAAACCCTACTTGAACTCTGTAAGTTACTGATTTTAAATCAATATGAGGAGTTGATTGGATAATACACAATAGTATAAGATTAACGTTCATTTACCCCGTCACTGGGTTTCATCTGGACTGGGCTGAGACATCATCTGGAAACATTACTGAGTTGATTCAGATATATAAAATGTTATTTACAGACTTACAGCCTTACTAAAAAACCCAGTGAAAAAATGGCCGCGGATGTGAAAACATTACTAATTAAAAAATTGTTCATGGAAAAAAATACACTTGGTAAAAAAAAATACACGGCCTGAGAGGGTAGTTTATCTTTGTTTTATTAATGATGACAGAACGAAATTTGAAATTTTTCCAAAGTATTTTGAATGTTCTATATATTTCTTATTTTTGAAGGTGTCGTAAAAACAAATACCATTTATGAAAACTAGATAAAATTAACTTTTAGATTTGTGTATTTGAAAAATACTTTAGTTTTCAAAAACTGCCATATTTGAAGATTCAAACTCGGAAAAAAATGGAAAAAAATTTCCTCTCAAAACATTTTTGACCAAAATGTAAAGAAATTTAAAAAAAATCAAAATTTCAAAAACACAGTCCTTTTATGTA
The DNA here is from genome assembly GCA_917880885.1 of Limnephilus marmoratus. Classification (NCBI taxonomy): domain Eukaryota; kingdom Metazoa; phylum Arthropoda; class Insecta; order Trichoptera; family Limnephilidae; genus Limnephilus; species Limnephilus marmoratus. Next base: position 15,167,105 of record OU862921.1, on the reverse strand, counting down.
ATAAATTTGAAAGGAAACTTTAACCTCACTTTTTCGTCGTGCATACAATAAAAAAATAATAAAAAATTTCAAAGTTTTTTTTATTTCCAAAAAAATAACTTAGAAAAATAACGACATTTAAAATAGATTTCCTGCATCTCTAAAGACGTTAATTTCTTTGATACGTTTACGAACACATGTATTAAATATTAATTTTATAAAAAATTATCACTTTTAAGAAATTCTCTTAAAATAAAGATCTTAAAATGTAAATTTTATCTTTTAAGTAACCTATAAAACAATATTCTGACAGTTCAACTTTGAAAGTACGGCGTTTGTACAATAACTTGATTAAACTGATGTAAACCACACAAATAATATGGTAAATATATCAATTATGTGAACAGAAGAGTAAATTCGTCACTTCAATAGAAATTCTTTAGTAAAATCACAACATTTAGGAACTAACAAAATTTTCCATATCCCGCCATAAACACACCGAACTGTTTTGTCATCGCGGCCATCGCAGGCCGATATGTACAGGCGCGCCAATAATGCCCCTAGCGGAGAATAATTAAAACAACATTTTTCCTAGTAAATTAAAACCATATACAACGTTGTCAGATGTTGGTTACGTTGTTAAATGCATTTTAACAGCGTAACCACGTAAGAATGGTTATTGGTAATAAAACGTGTTTTAGTGTATACGGGGTTTATTTATATTATTGCAATAATACAGTTAATCGGTCGCTCTGTGGTTTTTTTTAGTAAGGCTGTTAGAGTGTAGACGTAGGATCTTAATAAGATACAATAATGTACGCGAGTACGAGATGAACTTTTATTAGGTTCTTTACAGGTTAAAGAGCTACGTACTAACTAACGAGCTATCGGTAGGGAAAGAGAGCGAGCAGATGCATACATCTCCTTTTATACCGAGATCTGTTGTCTCGCTCTTACATTTTCAAAAAGCAGGCGTGCCACCCAAAACATTTCTTACATAAAATTTAATTATATTTTAAAAGACGTGTTGCAGACAACTTAACGATTTGAATTCAAAATGGCCCAAAAGGGCTTGACGCGGGCGCTTGAGCCAAGAACGTGATAGATAGAGCAGTTGAAGAACAATAATTGTATTAATTATTATAAGCAATAATTGACATCCTGAAACACTCATTTACATTGAAAAATCTTCCGAGAAAAATACTTGCCGCCAACGGGACTTAAACCCGTGTCCTTCTGATTGCCGGTCGGATGCTCTGACCACTGAGCTAAAAGTATTTCACCAAAAAAAGTAGACATAATTTGTCTCGACGCCACCTAGCGAGAGATTTAGTACTAACAATACCTCCCTCACAAAACTAAAGTTGGTTGTTTTCAGATGGAAAAATGTAATAATCAGTAATTGTTGAATGAAACACCAGTATATATTGAATTATTTGGCGGGTATTAGATAAGCCGCCATAGCTCAGTGGTCAGAGCATCCGACCGGCAATCAGAAGGACACGGGTTCAAGTCCCGCTGGCGGCAAGTATCTTTTCTCGGAAGATTTTTCAATGTAAATGAGTGTTTCAGGCTGACAATTATTGCTTATAATAATTGTTACCCTTTGTGCTATGCATAAAAATCTTGTCTTAAACGTTAGTTAATAAATTAAAAATAGTAATTAATAATTGTATTTATACCGGAAAACGATCATTCCACTCATCAATGGCCTTTGTCTATGGTATCTATGCACTTAATCAAAATTCACATAATTTATGCGGTCACTGGAAGGTATCAAGTGTCAATTGCTTCAATTGCCTCAGTAAACGAGTAATATGTAATTGGCTTAAAATTGAAGTTACTATTAACTATTGACAAATATTATCTTCGGGGTGCTTAAGGTATCAATTGTGCCAATTTTCCGCCAACCGCTTGAGTGAGTTGACGAAGATCAAGGGCATTTTTTGTGAAAATTGTCTTCAACAAAATAAGCTTAAACAGAGAGGAATCTTCAAAGGTTCAAGGTACATTATAATATTGTATCATTCTTATTTATGTTAAGATTAATCATCATAGTGCCTCTAGATATTGTTTCTAATATAAGTAAGTCTTAGAATGAAAACACGTTTATACAGTTCCCAACAAACTGACTTTTACTAATAAAGGTTATACATTTTTGTAAGTAGATGGCGTTAGTAGTCATAAATTTTAATTTTGATATGGATATTGATACCCCCATTTATCAAAATAAACTAAACATACAGTTTATTAATTGGATACAACGCCAAGAAAGCTCATGAAATTATAATGTTTTTATAACATAAACCTTTGGTCAGTACATCAGCATTTCCTCGCTAGGAATATATTTAATTTTAACAAATGTGTACTCTACAACATCTCGAATATAATGGTAGCGTAGATCTATATGTTTTGACCTATTATGACTTTGATTACTTAAGGCTAACCTTAATGCACTTTGATTATCGCAATACAAGTCAATTACATGAAGCGAATCAGTAATTTCATGCATTAAATTTCTTAAGTAGACACTTTACCTTTTTACACAGTCCAGAAAGGCTGTCAGCTTCAGACAAAGAAACGCATTCCGCCTCTGTACTAGACAAAGATATTGTTTTCTGCTTTCTACTTTGACAAGAAATAGCTGATCCTGACAACATAAAGCAAAAACCAGTATAGGATTTCCAATCTAAAGCGTCACTCGCCCAATCACTGTCTACAAAACCTTTTAAATCATTATTATCATTACTATATCTTAAACAATAATTCTTACATTGTAAATATCTCAACACTCGTTTTGTATAGTTCCAATGACCATAACAATTATTAAATTGGCTAAGATAGCTGACAGAATAAGCAATGTCTGGTCTCGTTAATACGGCTAAGTACATTAATTTTTTACCGTTAATTTTTGGTAAGGAACATTAGGTTATCATTTATCTGTTGACTTATTCAAATTCAATTTAGGCTCAATTGGAGTACATAGTGTTTTACAATCAGACATCTGAAATTTAGAAACTAACTGTTCAATATATTGTTGTTGATCTATAGTAACAACATTTTTATTTTTATCTAAATTAATTTTAATGGCTAGATATTGTCTAACAGGCCCTAGGTCCTTTAACTTAAATTCTGAACAAATACATTTATTAATTTAGTAGTTTCAGCCTCACTGTTAGAAAAAATTAGAAAATCAATCACAACAAGTAATACACTGAGACTTGGTTATGTCAATAGTAGGGTAATAGTACCAAGGCGAATAACTCCCTAACTATAATAGGTACACATACTATGTGACGTCAGGCGATGGCCCTAATACATGCGGACAATCGTCAGTAGCCCGTGGGACATGGTGCAACCCGGACGTCCGTAATCGGAAGAATAAATTTTTGAACCCTAAACGTAAATTTTCTCGATTGCGTTTATTCGCTAATATTGCAATGACTATGTACTATTTGTTAGTATTTTGCTATCTACACATTTCTTTGGACATTTGAGTTTATTTTAGGATGGGTTTTGAAGCGTTTGTGATTAGGGATTAACCAAAAATTTTCGTTTTAATTTAAAATGACCCCTCGGGTATGGTTGTACCGATTTTTGCGGGGACGATTGTACCGGTACTATCGACCCCGTGCTACAACTAACCTCTAGTTTTTTTTTAGATTCTGTGAGTACAGCTCCCAAATCATACGCTCAAGTGCATATCCGTGCCCGTCCGCCATACTTTCAATGTCCAAACCCTTTTCACTTTATGTATTTATGTTAATGTTGATTAAATGCAAATCCTGGTCCCACGAAGATTGCACATAGCGAGAACCTGGATACATGTGTCATAAATGTGAATTTGAGTAAAAATTTGTACAATTATGTTTCTTTTGCATTTTGATAATTTCCTGCTTTATTTATAATGATACTTTTTCATAATATTTTCACCTTTTCTAAATAAATAAATAAATGATATGGTAAGAGGTTGTTTATTATTAAACTTTTATTTTGTATGGTTATGTAGTAGCCAGCCTCTGCTACCTCATGCTTTGGATTGTTTTCGAAAAATATTTATCTTTCCAGAAGCGTCGCCCATATTAAAATGTTCGAATGCCGAACCATCGACAACGTTCCGGCCACCGCTCCTAATTACGTGGCTCGATAGTAGGCATCTATCACATCGATACTGAGCTGCGTTATACCTACATACCTGTACCTACCTCTCACGCGTTCCATAAAAGGTTCGAAACATTGCGCGCCTGAAATGCACTGTTCGGGCGCTTTCGAGAAATTCGTCGAATGAAAAATTACTGCCGCACAAAGCAACACTCCGACTTGTCGGACTATATAAAGGCGCCCGCCAAAACACACAGACTTCAGTGTTACGGAGTTTTTCATCGCGTTCAGCAAGCTCGTCTCAAGCAACCGCAGTTAACCTTGACCCAGTGAGAAACTACGTTCGTTTTGTTTACCAAAGCGCCGGTAGTATAATAAATCTGTTTCGCTGTCCATTCCTGAATTGATTTGCAAATTGTAATTTTTGGTAAAACTCAATAAAGACTTCCAATACGCAACCTCATTGTACTACATTGGCAACCTCCAACCACGAGTTCTACAGTTATATAGTTTCTATAAGTTATTAGGCGACCGATCCCTCCCCAAGCCAAGCTTTGTTCGTTTTTAGTTTATTTGTTACGTTTATGTTATGTTTTTTCAAAACTAAGTTAATTTGATTATGTATATTGTATGGTTACAAGTTTATATTTTTTGTAAATTGTTCCTAAAAAAATTTATACCTATGTAGAATTTTTAGCCACGTTTTTTGGTTGTTTGTCCGTAGTACAATTTTTACTTTCCGTAATATGGTAAGAGGTTATTTCTTATTTAATTTTTCTTTTTTATGGTTACATAGTTCCTATAAGCTATAAGGTGACCGATCACTCAACAAGCCAGCGTTTTGTTATTTTTTGTTTGTTAATGTTTTTTTTTGTAATAAATGTTACATTTTCAACACGATGTCATTTTCGAATACGTGTATTTTATGGTTACAAGTTTACATTATAATTATTTTAATTTAAATAAGACTTAAATATGTAATAGTTTGAGCCAGTGTATTTGTTCGTTGGATATTGCCATAAAAAAATATTGCAAAAGGAATATGTTTACATTTTGTTTGGGGACAATTGTACCGCGGGGATAATTGTACCACAATGTTTTCATACAAAATTTTATTATTTTTTTCTTCTTTTTTCTTGAGTTTAAAACATGCTATGGTGTTAATATATATTTGTATGGTCATTTTATTATATTACAACAGTTAAAGTTTTTGGTAACACATCAAGTGACGAATTCTATAAGAGATTTCTTGTGGTCAAATAAATTGTGTATTACGTTCAATGTAATTGAAATTTTGAAAAGTAATTTTATGAACCAACAAAAAAACTGCTTTTCCTCACCGAAATTATTCAAATTAACCAACTTTATCCATAAATTCTGCGTTTTAATTTAAATTCCGCTACTGGTACAACTAACCCCGGGGTAGGGGTCAGTTGTAGCATTTCTCCCGATCTGTTTATGCGCTTATAGCTTAATTTCTATAAGATTTAGAAAAATAATAGAATAAGAATTTGATAGACAACTAAATTATCTGCCGTCGAGTATAAGTATTTTTTTTCATAAACATTATACCTAAGATGTGAAAAATGGTCAAAGTCAAATTGGTACAGCTGTCCCCGGTCTCCCTTACTCTCATAATTCAAACCATCCACAATACCGTTTCTCATTTTTTGCATATCTTGACTGTTAATGTGTGCTAGTCTTCTGTGCCATAATTCTCCACTAACAGGAATAGTCAACAAAAAACTTCGTGATTGTAATCTTAATTTATAAACACCTTCTGTCAAATCCGCAGTTGCTACCAAATCATTGTTTTTGTGTCGAATATAACAATGCTTCTCTTCAAATGTGATATTATTTCCATTCTTAATAAGTTCACTTACGGATAATAAGTAGGCAAACATAGCAAATTTTTAACTGTTACATGAAAATTTGGGAGGAATGCAGATCCCGCCAATGTCTGCAAATTAAATAAAAAGGCACTTTCTAGATGAGAAAAGTGTGGAAAAGCTGAATAAAACAAAAATTAAGGCGCGCTCGGCAAAATTGAGGGAGATGCAACCGTTCAAAGTATTTAAAATTTCACTTCGCGAGCTGATATTGACAGTCCGCCCGCCATTTTGTCATAACCTAATAAGCTAAACATGGTTAATGATACAAAAAAGTGCCCCTTTATAACGCCTACTCATGTCAAGGCAAGAAAAACATCCCAGTTTTCAAGTGGTTTAGCGGCTACGCTAGGTTTGAGTAACATGGTTTGTGATTCTGGCGTACTATTAATTCTGTATTAGGTCTGGGATCCAACATAAGCAATGAAAAAATGCCGAACGGACTGTCAATATCAACTCGCGAAGTGAAATTTTAAATACATTGAACGGTTGTATCTCCCTCAATTTTGCCGAGCGCGCCTTAATTTATTTTTTATTCATCTTCTCCACACTTTTCTCATCTAAAAAATGCATTTTTATTAAATTAACAAGTCGATGTACCATGAATTCTTGTTATATTTTCCATTCAGGAAAACAACGTTAAAAAAACATTTACTTGTATTCTACTTTGACAATGGACACTTATTTCGATAATGGCCATCTTCTTCACACCTATAACATGTTTTTGTTTTTGTTGATGTATTAGCTTTTATTGACATTTTTTTTGTCTTTGACGGACGACCACTATATCTATGTGGCTTGCTGTTAGTGTTGCTGGAGGAAAATTTATTTTTCGCTGCAAACGCTATGCCACCGGTTCCAATATTACCTCCATATCGAGTAACTTTGACTTTATGACATCAGCTGTTATCAAAATCCCACTATGTTCCAGTGCCATTACCATTAGAGAATAACGATCAGAAAAACCTGCCAACAATACTACCCACTGGTCTGTTATTGTAAATCCGGTGCCGTTTAACCGTTAAGCCGTTTCGATCATCTATGTTACATATGTAGCCATGGAGCCACAATTTTCAAGTCTAATTGATATCAATGATATTTTTCTTGATAAACCAGAGTCATCGAACATGTTTTTAGTATATTCCCTAATTCTGCCGATCTCTTGGTGTTTTTTATTTGTACGTATAAAACTGGATCGATCGGTAATATTAATTTTGCCTTCGTTTTTGCGTCATCTATTAGTTTTATTTCGAAATCTGCCGTTGGCTTGATATACTTGTCCATGACCATGTCTTCTAGTACCAATAAATTTTCTACCGCAAAGGACCACTCATCGTAGTTCTCTCTGCCTTTTAACCTTTGTACACTTGCAATATAGTTCATAGTCATGTTTTCGCGAAAAATCGAAAACACAATTTATCTATTTTAAACCCTAAAATAACTGTCAAATCGAAAAAAGGAGGCCCATAACCCCTTAGAATAAAAACACATTTTTACTGTTCCCAACAGACTTACTTTATTACAAATAAAGGTTTTACATTCTTGTAAGTAGATGGCGTTAGTAGTCCTAAATTTTTATTTTGATATGGATATTGATAATAATAATAATAGCTTTGATTTTCAAAGTAAACACAGTATCTTAAATAATTTAGTAAATCTAAAATATTGTACAATTTTTAATATCACCCAACCTCTGCATGGTATTAATCTACAGAAAAGGGTAGAAGGAAAAACAAAAGGCAAAAAAGGACAAGGGCTGAAAAAAGCAGCATTCAGAGAAATTGACGTCTAGACGAATGGAAAAAACCATCATCGGCAAAAAAAAAACTAAAAAATGTAAAGCAGGGAAAAAGAAAAAAAAGAAAAAGAAAACACAGTCAGTTATCAGATTGAATAAAATGAAAGTATATAAAAAAGTAAAAAATATATTTTTTTTAAACACGTTCGATGACAATGATATAGCGAAGATATCACTGACGGCACCTGAAAGATCAAGGAAAACACAGATTATATACGAGTACCTAAGCTTATTTTGTGGAGAATTGGTAAGAACGAAGAATTGTGTTACCGCTGTATTATTTTTGCTCAGTGGGTATGTGCACTGTATAGCGGAAAAGATAGCGCGGACAACTTCATTGATTTGCGGTATTTTGTAATAATAAAAAGTATTAAATGTGTTATTTATAAGTTTGTGTAAGTACATATTATTATGAGTTTATTTATTGTTCTGTTATACGTGGTAGAATTATATTGTATTAAAATTTGTTTTATTATTTTCCCAATAGATTAACCGAATTTTTTTATCCGCTTTAACTATTACCGGCACAAAGCACTCTTTTCAGGGTGAATTGCCTAAAACCAAAAAAAAAATGAAATTAAAAAAATTTTTAACTTATTTCCACTTATTTATTTCACCAGTACCGGTTTCATCCTATTATGGACATCTTCAGGCTGGCAATTGACATTCTTTTGTTACAGAATTTATACAAAATTAGGTACGTAGGTACACAATGTTAAAGTAGGTACATATGTTTGGGTTATTATTACTTTAACATTGTGTACCTACCTACCTAATTTTGTATAAATTCTGTAACAAAAGAATGTCAATTGCCAGCCTGAAGATGTCCATAATAGGATGAAACTGGTACTGGTGAAATAAATAAGTGGAAGTAAGTTAAAAGTGCTTTAATTTCAATTTTTAAACGACTTCAAAAAGGAGGAGGTTCTCAATTCGACTGTATTTTTTTTTTTTTTTTTTTTAATGTTTGTTACCTCAGAACTTTCGACTGGGTGAACCGATATTGATGATTCTTTTTTTATTTGAAAGCTGGTGCTTTTTATGTGGTCCCATTTTAATTTGGTTTAGTTTTGACAATGGCATCCATGAGAAAATCATATAAGTCTTAAATTTGCATAAAGTATGTGCGCGACAAATGGACGAATAACTCAATATCACGCCAACCGATTTCAATGATTCTTTTTTTATTGGAAAGGATGTACTTCAAGGATAGTTTGATGAAAGTTTAGTTAGGTTCTGATTATCGGATCCATGACAAAGTAACGGAACTCTTCAATTCTTAGGAGCAAATTAACAAAACTCGACCGAATCTCTTAATTTGACCCTAACGTCGTTATGGTCAAATTATGTCTGTCTCATATGAGCAGCACGTTTAGTAGGTCCACCCATATTTAGACAAATTAGTGTACTTCAGATTCACTAAAAATAAAAAAATAAACAAAAATTTTAACAAAACAAAAAAACGACTTCAAAAAATTCACTAAAAAGTAAAAAAATAATTTCGTATTCTTCTACAACTTCATAATCAACTTACTTTTTCTACTCATCAATATGTAGGTACGATTGTTATTTTTGGAGTCGGTGTCAGCAAAGGTACCCCTCCCGCTGCAACTCCGCTCTCGCCTCGTCAAGTCGCTTGTGCGACACAAGCACATCTCACCTATAACTGTGCATGTAGTTACAAACCTACCTTGACTGACACCGATTACAAAAATGACAATCGTACCTACATATTGATGAGTAGAAAAAGTAAGTTGATTATGAAGTTGTAGAAGAATACGAAATTATTTTTTTACTTTTTAGTGAATTTTTTGAAGTCGTTTTTTTGTTTTGTTAAATTTTTTGTTTATAATACATATTATTATGTTTATATGTATACTGGTACGAAATTATCCTCGTTGTGTACAAAATTACCTTCATCGTCTGAGTATGCAATTTCCAATTTAACTCGACGTTTTGGCATTTTGTCTGTTTGTAATTTTTTTTGTTATGTTCCGGTTCCGGTTTAATATCGTGGCATAGTTGGTATCTACGTTTGGTATTTTACATTTTGTCTGTATATAAATTTGTTTGTTACGTTCCAGTTAATATCGTGGCCCAGTTGGATACTACGTTTTTAGTCCCCCAGAGTTCGCATTTTTGTGCATCAGCTATAAAAATCAATTAGTTCACTAAATCCCCTTTCAAAGCTAGCTCTCGGGCCGGCCTCTGAATAATCTGAATGCCGAAACATTGTGTAACTCAGTAAATAAAGCAGGAGGATTAATATCACAGCTGGGCGTCAAATAAAACATTTGTAGCCAATTATAACAGGAAGTCAAAACAAAACATTATCATCTATTGCATTTATTCAACATTATCATCATGCATTCTAAAATCCGTAAAAATAAGCAATAGAGCGTATTGATACTCAGGACAAGTTTATGCGGAACTTTATTCTCTACAGAAAGGTTTTTAGTCATGGTTGAAATAAAATAATAATGACTAGGTGACAGTTAAATGTATATTTTAACACATAAGGCTTTGTAATCATGGAACAGACTTGAATCTGAGGAACAAAGCATATAACCAATAACAGACAGTCCACCGTGGTGCCAAAATCTTAAGCATATAATAACAAAATACTATACCTGATGGACCGGAAAAATACCTAATCGGCTCATAACCGGAGTCCCTAAATATTCACACATTTCAGAACACCTTCGTAACCTTCACTGGCTCAAGTGCCCTGAAAGAATCCAGTACAAGTTGTGCTGGATGGTGTTTAAATCGATCAATGCAATGGCCCCACCTTACATCTCTGAACTATGTGTCCCCGAAAATACTGGTCCGAGGCAGTCAACACTTAGATCAGCAACCTCATCAGCTATAGGCAAACTATATGTCTTAGTCAATATGTCACTAGCTGTATAAGTCTTAGATGTAAGTCACTAGTTATAATTGTAAATTTTAATTGTAAGCCAGTAAAATAAGTCTCTAGCTATAAGTCTTGGATGTAAGTCACTAGTTATAATTGTAAATCTGAGTTGTAAGCCAGTAATATTAATTCCTTTAAATGCTTATTTGTACAGCGCCCTTGAGGTGATTTTTCACAAAAAACGGCGCTATATAAATTAGCCAAATTATAAATTATTACTATTATTATTATTATCACTTTAAATAGGCTGAGCCGCGCGCCAAAAAAAAACCAGCAAACAGGTAATAGAATACCTCCATGCTAGGATTCACAACATTCTTCTTAAAGGGAACGGGACATCCTTCAGGGGACTTGGAACATCCTCCGCATCGCCTTTGCAATATTGTCAGAAGGCCATGCATGAAAGAATTCCAAAAGAAATTGATCACAAATAGCGGAAGGCTTTGATTAGCGCTATAGGCCATTCAACAGGCCAGGCGAGAATTATTCATGCAGGCACTTTTCTTCAAAAAGAACTAACAGATCTCGCATTTTAGGATCTCGTGGTAATAGACTTAACTCTCAAGGATTTTATATCTCCATTACTTAAAATATGTGACACAATCAGATGGGCGCCGGCCCTTATTTATTGATTTATTTATTTATTGTAAGAAACAAACAGCAATTTATATACAGGATGAGTTATACAAGAGGTTAAACATGAGGTAAGCCAAAACAGTTTCTTATGCTAATGTTGGTTATTATGATATTATATACAATTGTAATTGGTAATAACCGTTAAATGAAAATGAAAATAACAACAACAAAAAAAAAATATATATAAGTATATTAGAAGGAAGAAGGAAGAGGGAAGGGCAAGAGGCAGAGGAAGGTGGGATGGGGACAGGAGATGCTCATGCTGTACCTTTTCTATAGTTGTGCATTAATTTAATTAACATTTGTGGTCGTACGTTTGACTTCGTTTCGGTATTTCACAAGAGTGTTATTAAGAATATCGATATTGTTAAATTGCGTGTTATATTGCGCGCATATACGGGGGATTGGAGAATTTTTTCTAATGTTGGTTCTGCACCCAGGCAAATGAAAAAGTGATTTAGTCTGGTTGGCCTTGTAGGTATGTGAATTTTTTAATAATTTACGAGTTCAGGAGAGTCCAGGCCGTTATTCAGAATTTTGTATAAAAATATTTGATCAGATATTAATCTTCGTGTTTAAAGTGGAGTAAAGTTGTGAAATTTTAAGGATTCGGTGTTATTTGCAAAGAGTAATTTGAATTTATAATTTACGTCTTTAAAAAATTTATTTTGTACACTTTCGATTCTGTCAATATGGCATTGGTAGAACGGTGCCCAAATTAGTGTGCAGTATTCTAAGTGGGGGCGGATATACGTGGTGTAAAGGGAATACAGAGTTTTAATATTGCGAAAAGGTTTAGATATGCGAATTATAAATCCCAACATTTTATTGGCTTTGTTGATTACTTCGTTAATGTGTTTGATAAAATTTAGTTTTACATCCAGTACTACCCCAAGGTCACGGATTGATTCTATTTCATGGATTTGTGTATCATGAAAGTTATAATTAAAAGAAATTTTATTTTTGTTACGCGTAAAAGGTAATTTGTTGCACTTAGAAATGTTTAAGATTAATTTGTTTAATTTACAGTATGCAAAAAGTCGATTTAGGTCTCCTTGAAGTTTTATGCAGTCATTGATAGATTTGATTACTAAGTATATTTTTTGTCGTCTGCATATGCTAGGTAGTTAGCATGTAAAAAAACATTTATAAATATCAAATATATACACATTAAAAAATAATGGCCCCAAGTGAGAACCTTGCGGTACGCCAGAAGGCACAGTAAAAAAGCTAGACTTAGTTCCCTCAACTGATACGCACTGTAGTCTTCTATGCAGATATGAAGTTAGCCACCTAAGTAAGTCACCATGGATTCCTAATTGGTGTAATTTTTTAATGAGGATAGAGTGGTTAACTTTATCGAAAGCTTTCGAGTAATCCGTGTAGATAACATCTACTTGGTGTCCATTATCCATATTGCTTGTTAAGTATTCAGTAAAGTTGACTAAGTTTGTTAGTACTGACCTTTTTTGTAAAAAACCATGTTGTTGATTTTGTATGCTGCGGACAATAGTTATATAAATTTGATCGTACACAATACGCTCAAAGAGTTTACTAAATACTGTGAGTATTGAGATTGGGCGATAATTTACAATGTTACTTTTGAACCTGTTTTATGGATGGGGATTATAATGGCGTCTTTGAATTTTGTGGGAAATATTCCTTTTTTTAAGGACATGTTAAATAAGTTAGTTAATTGATATGCACGATTTTTAGCACATTTTGAGATAAAATATGGCGAGATACCATCACTGCCCGCACTCTTAGTAACATCCAATTTATTCAAGTATTTATTGACTAATGAATTGTTTATTTGTACGTTCCCGATCGGGTTATCATTATTAACGCAGGTGGAATTATCTATATTATTGGGATCATCCGCGCCCTCATCGCTTACGTAAGTAGATTGGAAGTGTTTACAGAACAGTTGATGAGCACCGGTGCCTGACTCGTCTTTAAGGTTCATGATTTGTGGTATGCCATTTTTCCTATTTTTGTTTTTAGCGTAATTCCAGAGACTTTTATTGTTAGTTGGAATACTAGACTCAACTGAACTTATATATTGGGTGTAACAATGTTTCTGTAAGTGTTTTTGTTGTATGCGTTTGATAGAAAACTCTATGTTATCTACTGGATTATTATTTGTTTTCCATTTTTTGTGTAGTCTTTGTTTCTCTTTGATGATTTTGATTAGGGAAGGTGAGTACCAGTTGGGAAATTTTTTCTTTTTGATGAAACGTTTTGGGACAAACTGGTTAATGGTGTTATTTAAAATATCATAAAAAGTATAAATTGCTTCGTCAACGTCAGCATTATCGTGAGTAAAAGACCAGTCTGTTTTAGACAGGTGTTGGTTAATTAAATCATAATCAGCTTTATCATACCGATAAATTTCTTTTGGTGGAGCATTAATTGTTGGAAGTGTGTCTAATTGTAGTGTGATTTTGAGCGATGGATGGTGTAAATCCTCTCTGACAAGAGGGTTGTATGCTTGAGATACGAGGCAATCCTCATTACAGATAACTAAATCTAGTATACGTTTATTGGCATTTTTAATGGAATTGTATTGGTTCAATTCGCAGTAATGGATTGTGTCAGCAAGTGAGGAACTAATTGAATTTAAATTTTCAGGTATTAAGTGTGAATTTTTATCTTGTGGTTTCCATGTTATGGTGGGCATATTAAAGTCTCCAATTACGAGTATAATATCATCTGCGTTTTGATCTTTGACGTTAGCAAGCAAACAAACGAATGAACTAAGAGCATTTTCATATCCATGTCCCTGTGGTAAATATAGACAAGAAACATGTACGTTTGGAAGTATAGTTAGAGGGGGGAATAGTTACCCAGATGCATTCAGCATTACAGACCAAGTCTACGCGAGGATATGCGTTAAGATTGTTATGAGTTATGATCATGACTCCACCGCCTCGACGAGAATCTGATTGGGTATTAATGCCATTAATTGTAATGTTACTTGACCTATCTCGTCTAAAAATACTGTAAAATTCTGTTGGTGCCAGTTCCGAATCTAAAATAGAATCAATTAGCCATGACTCGGATATACCGAAAATGAAACAATCGTCATTCAAAAGAATATTATTGTGAAAAATCTCAGTTTTAGTTCGTAGTCCTCTACAGTTTTGGTATATAATATTTAACATTGTAATTTAGATGAGTAATAGTTACAATAGGTACAATTTGGTTAAAATATATGAGTATAACTGAAGAGTTGTTTATTATGAATGACATGTACGATATTAAATTGATAGAATAATGTACAAAAGTGAGCATCAAGTACAGGGGGAGGGGGGATAGTAAGATAAAGATGGGTAAGTATCTCGGCGTTCATCCAAGAAGGACCTTTTCCAGAAACGAACTCGCAATGTTGCCAATCGATCTAACAAAATAAAGGCGATTGATTAATTATGTACATGGCTAGCCAGGAGGCAACAAATTATCACTCGGCTAATAACTGAAATAAGTCAGAAGAGGTTTTTAGTTCAGGACAATAATTATTAGAGAGATAATAATTATTATCATGACAATTAAATAAGCAAAAAGCATGCTTCATGCTTGGTTGCGAATTAATCGTTTACTAAACCTCTTTCTTCATCTTATAGACCGGGCGCTAGAGGTAGTTGAGTATGAGTATGCAAAGTGTGAGGACCCGCAGACCGGATTCTTATACCTGAGACCCCAAATAATAACAAAACACATCTTGCCTCTAGGTTTGATGGTCCCTTCTCTCTCCCTTCACACCCCCTCTTCGCCCATACGTCAAGTGCAGGCGTTAGAGGAAGTTGATATATGCAAAATGTGAGGACCGGCAACTATGACCGGATTCTTATACCTGAGACCCCAAATAATAATAAATCACATCTTGCCGCTAGGTTTGATGGTCCCTTCCTTCTCCCTTCACACCCCCTCTTCGCCCATACGGCAAGCACAGCGCGCTTTTACGTGTTTAGTGTATTTCTACATCTATTGACATAAAGACGTTGCTTTGCTAAGCCGTGTTTTTTGTATACGTATAAAATAATTCGATTTTCGTTCTTTTTAAGAGTATATTTAAAGTATACTGTATTGAAAAACTGTCGTTAAAAGTGGTTAATTTGCAAAGAAAAAGGCCAAGGAAAAAGCAATGCAAAGATGGTTGCTTTTGTATCCTTTCAAAAATAGTGTCCACTCAATGCTTACTTCATACCTTGGAATACAATCCGATACTACATACTGTCCGAGTTCATCAGAAAATAACTATTTTTTTTAATTAAAAATGTGCAAACTATTTCTAACTGTTTCAATATTGCTCATTCTGTAGGTCAAGGTTTCCCAAAGACATAAGAGCTGTTTGTACAAAATCTTCAGACGCAGCCTCACATTTTGCATATATCAACTACCTCTAGCGCCTGCACTTGCCGTATGGGCGAAGAGGGGGTGTGAAGGGAGAGGGAAAGGACCATCAAACCTAGCGGCAAGATGTGATTTGTTATTATTTGGGGTCTCAGGTATAAGAATCCGGTATAATTTTAGGTAGTTCGGATGCAGGCGAATTCTCCAGTTAATGGTGTATAATATATTGATAATTCCTTTCTGCTTCTGTGTTTTTTTTTTCTTAAATACATAAAAAGTTTTTTTTTTAAACTCGGCAATTTAATTAAGGTAAGTGGGCAATTCTTTTACAGTTTGAAATTGTTCTCAGTTGTAATCTCTTCGGCATTGTTTTTAAAGTTTTGAGTGACATACATTTTTTGACTAAAGGTTAAGATATGTACTAATATTATTCGTATGTTAGCTTATGAAATTCATCAGATTTTCTAACTTGTAATTTTTCATTTTATTTATTTGAATTTGACGTGAAAATACATAGATTCGCATCGAGTCAAAAAGTGTGTCTCTATAGGAGCAATCACTTATCGTGGGGAATCCTAAAACGATTTTAAAATTGCAATAATTTGCGACTTAATTGTTTAGTTTATTTTAATTATTTATTTATATTTATTTACGTCCTAGTGGGCTTTTACATGAATAGAAAGAAATTTAAACTAACAATATTAATTATGTATATTACAAAACCAATAAATAAGAACGCAATCAACTCGCAAGGTATACAACATCATAACAGAGATTAAAAGAAATGAACTAGTATGAGAATAGAAAACTATTACAATTTAGCTTAAGAGGGCATTACCAGAGAAAGCCGGAAATACGTCATTTTCAAAAAAGTTTTTAGACGTATTGACTCTTTTCCACAAAAAATTATAAATGGATTTCGAAAGATTGTTCTTTTATCTAGTGAAGTGATGTAATAAATTTTTAGAATTTTTTAAAATTTTTAGTATAATAAGGTTATTCCATAGGTCGTTGGCAGATTTGTTAAATTTTCAAAAAAGTTTTTGTATTATACCACACCCATTTCAAATAATGTAATCATGCAGTAAAATAAATCAATACATTATCTAGCAGAGTTATGTATTAGAATTTTAATTTTAGTTTCAATAAAATCATTAAAAAATATGTACGTACATGTGTTTCTTGACGAAAATTGGTCCATTTGTGTATTTATTTGCGCACTTACAAACTAATATATTTCAGATTTTTTTAACATTCTTATTAAATTTAGACATTATTGAAAAATGATAAATACTTATAATCAAGAAATAACTACAAAAAGTACACAATTTTAATAGTTTTATCATCACGCCTTTCAGCATTTTTGGATGAAGGTATAAATTAAAGCTAATTTGGATTGAAATAAATTCGATATTGAGTTATAATTTAAAAAAGCTGGTACGGAGAATAATTAATCTTTCTCATTGTAACCGCCCTGCACGATCGGAAGAACAACTTTCGACGAAATGTGGATTTTCGTCCGCTGGCTGGTTAAACGCTCTTAATATATATATTTTCCTTTTTCTTCTAAATGACCAATGTACGCGATAAAATCAAATGTAAAAAAAGCTACTTTCTACTACGACACAAATATTTGTCACACTTAATCATACACGTAAACACCTCAGCACAGGTTCTCCTAGTGAGGTGTTCACGAAACATACAATATTACCCATACACAGTTTTACCTTCTCAAACCTACCTTACACCCAACATAATAATAAAAATTTTAAAAAAAATCGTACAGCTACTGAATATTAACATTTTGTTGTACTATTACATTAACCATTGCAATCATTTGTAAAATGTGTGTTCAAGAATAGACATAAATAAATTAATTTAGTTCTGGATACCATTAACTCTCCCACAGCCAACTGGGATCGAAGGTAAACCCCAAAATTACTATCCTTCTTATAACTACTTTAATACATATTTTTAGTATTTTATGTATTTCTGCGCAAAGGATTAATACATAATGTAAATAATAAAAAATAAAAAAAATGTGAAAAAATCGTTGATCGCAGGAAAAAATATTTTGTCAAATGTACATAATATTCCCTGCCCAATAAATGGACAAAATAACAAAAAAAAGGGAATTTCTATGGTTTAAATGATCAAAAAAAATTGCTTGGGATCATCGGCCGACCACATGGTTACGGACGTTGTGTTTGGCATATTGGCCTGTCAAGAGTTAAAAAATTAAATTTAAAGTTATTCTCAATTACTCACTGAAAATTTAAATTAATAAGTATCTGAAACTTAATTATTCCGTAATTAGTCGCAGAACAGGGGTACACGGGGCGCGCATTTACACTGCTGTATAGAGGTGATTTTGAAGATATACGGAATCAAGTTGTTTGTGTACTTATCATTGGATATATATATTTTAAATACTTATAGTTTGCTTCAAGATATATGCTTTATTTAAATAACTTAAATTTTTTTCATAAATTATATCTGTGAAACTTATGTTTTTTTTCCCAAACTTTTTTTTCAATTTTCCAATCCTTTAATGGGTAGGAATAAAAAAATTTCACACATCTTCACTACAATTAAGTATATCTTTAAGTACCTATCGTCTTTAAAATGTTTGTAATTAAATGCATTCATTTTACTTGTACACTTTATTAGTGGAAGTTAAAATGCTGCTGTAGGGTGAATTACGCTAATCACCCCCATTATTAAACTGTTATCCCTCACTGCATGGAAAATCCTTAGTATTATTGCTATGTACACCAATTAATAATGTTATGCATAATATTTAGGTTCATCCTTCAATTTTTATTAGGTTCGGTGTCATCCGAGATTCTTTCAATGATTGTAAGTTAACGTTAATCACCTAAACAGTTTTCCCACATAATTATAAACACAGGATTGCTTAATTTGCTTATTTAATTATTATTAATATTATTTAATTTTCTACTACCACATATCCACTTATTAAGTTGTTTTGTTATCTGTTTTTTTTTAAGAATTATAATCCATAAAATTCAACTTGTATGATACTTTTTATAAAACCGAGGGCGATGTCGCGCCAAAATCATCAAAATCGGCCACTGTGCGGCTGCGGAATAAAGGGTCAGTTGCATGGAACTATGATTCTAAGGAAGCGGCATAAACATTTCGGAACCTATTATACGGCCAACACCAGTGTAGCTCTCTCCATTTTTCGGCGGCGGGGAGTGGGGATAGAAACGGGGTTACCGCTCAGCGAGCGGAGGGAGGGTGAGCGCTCTACAGGGAAGGGCCGAACTGGTAATGGGCTCATTATTTAATTTATTTTTTAATTAAAAAACGTTTCTCAGTTTTTTTCGTATTTTAAGCACAAAATATAATAACCCATTACGTATTATTTGCTGAACGAATTTCTAATTTTAATCAATAATTTTCTTAGTTTTAACCACGTTTATTGTTTATAAAAAACCGACATATTTCCTGAACAATGCTCACTTCCTCAGCGTTTACTTAATTAAAAAAAATATATTAAATGAAGATAATATTAGCGAAACTCAATCAAAAATCTGAAAACAAAAAACAAACAGAAAAATATATGGGCACATCTGGAAGGTTTTACTTATAATGTTAAATATAAAAAAAATATCCTAGGCTTGCAGAAAAGTCAAGAAGATGTAGCATATTAAAATAAAATGGATAAAAATTTATCCAGACACTTTATAGATAGCATTTAGTTCGGGTTTGAATCTTGCAATCATAAAATCATGTAGATAGCAGCCAAGAAAATATGCGTTAAGAAAATAAAGATAATGTCGGTAGTTCTTAGTCAAAGTATTATTAATATTAAAACCATTAAGCCGAAGTGCTACCACAGCCATAGAATTTTGTATAGAAGAGTTTAAAATGGCGTCTTACAAAGATTCAGAAGGCACCCGCAAGTTTGATAAAATCTTAAATGATCTCTTTGACATTTAAAACTCTCGAAATATTCGAAATTTTTTATACATACGCACACATATGTTCTTAGGGAACGTACCCATACTACGTGACCAACTTTTTGCAATTTTTAACCCCCCCCCCCCCCCCCCCCCCCCGGTGACCAAAAACCTAAGCAACTCGCTGCTCATTTGTACCAAGCGTAGTATTTTGAAGACCCCCCCCCCCCCCTGAACAGGTCACGTAGTATGGGTACGTTCCCTTATATATAACATACTAGCTGGTACCCGGCATGCGTTGCTATGCCATTTAATAAAGTAAATTGTTTCTCCTTGCGTGTCCTTTCCAGTTCGTCTGGTTCCCCTTCCGCCCCCCCCCATTCCTCTCCCGCCTCCCCTTTCCCTCTCGCGTTTCCACTCCTTCCCTCTCCCTACTCCCCTCCCTCCGTTCCCCGTGATTTTAAAAAACAATACATTGATTATATACGTTGAATTAATATTGTAAACATATGTAAAAGGAGTGTTAAATTAGTAGTAACACGTCGAAAATTATAAAATGTGTATTTAAGCGATGTTTAAATACTTATATGTGGCAGGTAATATCGTCTTTCTATTTAAAGATCTTCATAGAACTACTTTTACACAATTTTACGGCGCAGTTGAACATTTTTCTATGTTTTATGAACGTTTTACTGGGAGCTCTATACGCGCCCGAGGTGTAAAAGCCAATATCAGACGTCTAAAAACCGTGCGGTTAAATTTTTGAAAAGGCTCACTTTGAGAGCTGGGGCACACTTCACATGCCGTCTCTCTAATATCCATACTCTTAGGTCAATTGTGTGAAATAAAATTTAGAAAAGAGCCATCTTCGATTGACTGAATTACATATGTGGCAGAAAAACATAAGTTGCTTGTGCGAATTATTGTGGCACATCCTTAGCTTAGTGTTGGATATTGTGTCCACGGTTCAGATGCGGTAGGTCTTATAAAGCAATTTTCTGACGTAGTTGCTACAGCGACAGATCCACTTTGGGAACATTCCTTTTAGTATTGTACTACAAGTTATGTGAGTTTGCGTCTCTACAAGTCGCCTCATTGCTTTAATCGAGTTATGTCATCCGCTTATAATGTTATTGCTTTGTCTGCAAATATGGCACCCGATCCGTGAGTCATTAAAAATATTATAATTTGCATCTTTTTTTTTTTTTTTTTTACAGTGAATACCGCACAAGAATCTCAACTGCTCCCGTCTGGAGCCAGTGAGACTATGGCATCCCCAATTGGGGTATGTTGTGAGGCTGAAGGTAGTGGGGAGGGGAAGGAGGTAGGGAAGAGGAAGGTTGGGAAGTACCTGGCTATTCAGATCTGGTCACTAAACACGGCTAAAGCCATTTTCAAGCAACGTTTCAATTCTGAATGGTAGTCTTACACCAGGGCGATACTAATAGTATCTTCCACTCTGGAACATGCCGCAAATATACTATATATTATTTTTTAAATGAATTAATTGTGAAATAACACAAATTAATCAAATAAAATTTATTTGCGCATGCCGGGTTCGAACCCGCGACCTCCGGAATGTGAGTCAAGAGTCTTAGCCACTGGACTAGGGAGGTCGTACAATCTTATAAACATTTGGTACGAATTACGAATTTATATTTAATGCCTTGGATTTCCCCTATAACCGTAGCTTTTTGGGGCAGTATACAATACTTTACTAAAATCAGCAAGTAATACGTGTTCACGTGAGGATATCTGTTTCAAATGAACAAATATATTTAATTTATTTGAAATGAGCATGAATGAAATTAACATCGGTGTCTCTTAGTGTGTAATTAAAATGAAACAATTTTTGTAGCAGGATAACTTTATTCAATCATAATTTGTTAATTGCACATAAATGTGGTGACAATTCGGTTTGTTTAGGTTTCTAATAGGTACAACCTACATGTCAGTTAGGCGTTATGTTATGTAGCACGATGTTATTTTTACATACAGCGACCTTGAAGTGTTTTTTTCACGAAAATGACATATGCAAATCATCGAATTATTATAAATCATAGAGGTGTATTTTCAATATTATTAACGTTTTTTCGTACATACTGGCTAAGTTGCTACAAGTACAGCTTGCAATATTATATAAAAAACATGCGTTATGTATTCTTTTAATAGTACGTAGATTTTCGATTGAGAAATGCACACGTACTCGTATTTGAAATTCTTGGAAAACAGAAATAATATTATTGTTAAACAATAAAGAAATCATTGTCAAGAATGAAAATCAGTGATTGACATTGTTTGCAGTATCTACGCACAACAATGCACCATAATATTTTTTTAGTCCAACCCCCCCCCCCCCCCCCTTTCCCTGCAAGAGACAAAATACTGCCCATGACCGTTGATATTGCTCCCGAACTCCGAGTGATTAATCGATAGATCAATCGATACGATTTCATGTATCGATAAAAATATATCGATTATGTAAATGTATCGATTATTCCCATCACTAGTCCAGATAACTTAATGCATTGCTTACATAGTATACGTCGGCCCATTGTGTTCTTACTTCATTTTTCACGTCCGCGCATACAAACACTGCACGGTTTCTTTTGGCTTCTACCGGTAGGCGAGCTGGTTCTAGACCCACCAGGGAGCATCAGACACCATCCCATCATGTTGGACCGGGCCGAATAGCTGCTGGAATTGGAGATGGAAAGCGGAGCAATCCGCCATGCTACCGGGGATTTGAGGACCCTCGTTCCCTGGTTGCGAGCTGAGCGGGAAACAGATCGCATCTGGGTCATAGCTCATGTTTGGATGCCATGATCCATGATGCACATTGAGAAGATAAATCGTCTCTTCGACCTCATACATAACATTGCCGCTTCAGTACAACTCCTATGACACAATCTTTCCCAACTACAGAAAATGCCCATTTTGAAACCTTATCTTATTATCAAATTTAATTTATTGCAGTGTATGTGTGCATGTATGTGTTTGTGTGCGAGTGGTGTATATGAATGTTTGCACGTGTGAGCGTGACGGTTGTATGATTATTTATGTGGTGAGAGTGGATTATGTGTTTTTTGTAAAATGACTGGCGAAGGACCTTGAATTTTGTGTTACTAATCACTGCCTAAAAATGGTAAAAATACATTTTTTTTTTTTTTATTTTTTTATTTATTTAGTACTTATCTTTACAAAAAATGGAACATGTTACAATGTTACTTTTCCTCCATTAAAAGCATTTGCTTGTGGATGGAGGAAAAGTTTACATTTTTAATTATAATTATTTTGGTCGGGATGTATGTATAGTTAGGTAGTTGATAAATGGTTGATAAGTTGGTGACTCATAATTTGTAAATTACTTTGTTAATATTATGTAGTCTGGTTGATATATTAAGTTATTGATTTTAATAACAAATTCATCAAAATTTTGAAAAATACTACGCATATTTTGGTGTAATATGAATAAACCGTTAAATTTGTGGGGGAAAAATTCATTACATGTCTCTGTGCTTGCACATTCGTATTCATGGATTGTGTAGTTGTTTTCTATTTGGCTGGATATAAAATGAATTGAGTTGAGAGTTTCTCTTTGGATTTTACAATTTTAAAATGAGTCATAATAGTTTTTTCATTAATTACATCCTGGAATAAAACATTGTTATTACTATTATTATTTTGAGTAAGTAACGTCTTGTTGGAAAACATAAGCAGAACACATTCGATTCAAATAATAATATTAAACATGAGAGTACATTATTTACATCCTGGAATAAAATATTATTTTGAGCAAGTAATATCTTGTAGAAAATTGTGGTAAGACTCTTGAGAAAATCAGGTTATTATTATTTTCATTAATTTTTTCCAAGATTTGTATAGGTTTGTTGAAAGTATGAGATTAAATGCAATTCCACTTATCATGTTAAGAACAGATTGGCTTGATAGAAGAAAGTGAAATACATTAGTAATATACATATATATAAAATGTCATGTTGCTGGTGGTGGTGAGACTCATTAAACATAAACAGAATACCAGCGAAGCAAATAATAACATTAGAAATACACAGAAATTTGATTTTTTTTTCTGAAAAATGAACAGTTGTTATTAGTATGCTGTTACCTAATGTCAAATTATATGTGATAACAACAGCTAAGGGTGGTAAAATATAGAATACATTACATTGCTTATATAAAATTCTGTGAAGAATTATGAAATAACTCATGAATGAACATGTTTTAAATATAGTAATTACCGACTTTTCAATCTTAAATGATATTAACACAAAAATATAGCTCAGAGCATGGAGCGTACTTAAGTTGTAAAGAGGTTGCAAAGAATATGTTAACATGGAATAAATACATACAATAACATTAGAAATACACAGCGATGTGACTAAAATATTACGTAGATATTTGTAACGATTTTTTTTCCTGATATATACACAGTTGTTATTAGTATGTTGTTACCTAATGACAAATTATATGTGATAACAATAGCTAAGGGTGGTAGATAAATATAGAATACATTAAATTGCTTATTCATTATCGTGTTGAAAATTATGAAATGACTCTTAAATGAACAAGTAATGAATTTAATAATTACCGACTTATTAATCTTGAAGGATATTAACACAGAGCTATAACTCAGAGCACGGTGAGTACTTAATCTGTAAATAGGTTGGTGCGACGGATGTGTTCCAATAGAAAAAGAAGCTAGGTACGATTACCTGCGAACTTTTCCAAAATCTGACCATAAAAGGAATATAGATATATTCATTAATTTTTTCCCCAGATTTATATAGATTTACTATAAGTATGAGATTACATGAGATCTCACTGATTGTGATAAAAATAAATGAGTTTATAAATATTCTATAACAATATATTAGAATATGAGAACATGAACTGATACCTTCATTAACAGCCATAATGACAGAGTGAAATATAAGTCAGATAGATTGATGTTTTAATCGTTGTAAGTCATTGGCATTATTTATAGTTATGATTTTTGAGCTGTCAATTTCCTTCAGTAAGATACGCCCTGAAGATGTCCACGCAAATTTAAAATTGTTCTCTCTGGCGAATCGTTTAGTTTGTCCTAGGAGGAATTTTGCTTTTTGTGTTAAATGATCCGATACATATATTCGTTTGGCATCTTGCGATAATCCAAGATCGTATGTATTTAATTTATTTGTGCTGGGAGTTGTGGCCTTTGTGTATGTTTTTATTTTGTATAAGAAATTATCCCGATCTAGTGTGTTATTAAAAGTCGCAATGATTGATCTGGACTTTTTTTCAGCAATTGTAGGCCCCATTCTATAGATTTTTTTTATTGCCGAGTTCACATTTCCTGAAGAGTCCTCAAAGTTGATAATTTTTGCTATTTTATTGAGAACTTCTAAATAGTTATTGGAGATGGATTCTGGAATGCCTCTAACTTCAATATTACACATTTGAGACATATATTCTAGTCTGTCGATTTTGACGTCTTGTTGTGAGATTGTTTTAGTTAAAATGTAGTTTTGGTTTTTTAATTCGATTAGATCAGCATTATCTTTAACCTGTGATTTTTCCATAGAAATCACACGCTTTTTTAGATCTTCCTGTTGATCCGCTGTGAATTGGAATGACTTTAGTAGATCATTGTTTTGTATTAATATTTCTTGATATTTTTGATCATAAATGCTTAGTTTCTTGTCCACAAAAGAGATCATTGTTGTTTTAAATTTTTCAAGTTCCTTCAAAAATATTTCCAAGGTTAACAGCTGATTAGAGCCATCTGTGAATGATGATGCTAGATTTTCACTGGTTACTGACGGTGCGGTTGTAGACTTCGCTGTTTGAGCAATTCGTTTTTGATTTTTGGCAACAGGTGTCAGGTCTTGATTGATTTCATTCATGGTATTCTCGATAATTTTCTGTTTAGTTGATTTTGGAATTTTAATGCACTTTTTACATTTCCATTGTTGTAATTGAGATTGACTTTTTGCCCCTCGGCGAGAAGTTTCCTCTATATCCGCACACAAAATGTGATATCCATCTTCACATACAGAACATGCTATAAAGACAGCCGGAACTTCAATGTTTTTTTCACATGCAGTACATTGAGTATTCATTTTAAATTCACTGAGCGTGAAATGCACACTAAAAAGAGCACTTTTTAATAATTGCTTCCTTTAAGGATGCAACACAACTTTGTCACACTGAAGATCTTCACTTTATAATGTTCAAGAACTATGGCACCGATTGTTGAGTTTGTGACACAAGCTCTCGAGAAAAAAAACCTCTTTTTGGTGCAAAAAAACACACTTTTTGTGAAAAGAAATACACTGGACAGTGCGCAATCTTCGATTTAGATGAATTGACCACTTTTTAGCTATTGTCTATTGTTTATTTTGTTAATTCTTTGATAATTTGAAGGAGATATAGAAAAACGTCAATACTAGACTTGACAGGTAGGTAGGTGGACATGTTGCAAAGAAAAGGAGAGGACTCACCGGAAAAAGGTAAAGCACTTGTATGATTCCTTTCCCATCCAAGAGGCACGATCACAATAGGCGTAAATGTTCGTTATTTTATAGTAGGTACACGGCGCAATTATTTTGATAGCGGATTTTTCGTGAGCAGAGCACAGTGATGGCTATATGCAGCGGGAGTTTATTGCAGACTGATTAAGATTGTGGGTAAGCGAGGGGGGAAAAGGTAGGACAAAAGGACTTGCAACAATAATTAATACCAAGTCCAAGCAGTGATAGTATGTATGCGTGCTGTGTAGGTATGTGTATGTGTAGGTATTAGTATGTGCGTAACCAACGGTGGTAAAGTCAACGTCGTGCATCATTGCTATTCTGGGGTTATGAGTGACAGGTCGGGTGTGTATCGTATATTCATTTAATAATGTAATGTGTTTACCGACGAATACGTATATTATAAACTAGCTTTTGCACCTGGCTTCGCTTGCATAGTATATAGTAGGGGGGTTCCCACTCCGCCTCCTCCACCTTCCCTATCCCCACTCCACCCCTCCACCCCTCTACCCACACTCCCCCCACCCCCACCCTCTCCACCCGCACCCCTTACCACCCCACCATGTGGAAGGACTTTTTAAGTCCCAGGAAGAAAAAATATGGATAAGAAGAAATCTGGGGGTCAGTATGTCCGGGAGTGACGGAAAAACTGACTCCATCCCTCCAGCTGCGGTGCAAGACGATGGATCGACAGAGATCAGCTAGAACGGTCAAAGGATCAACCGGTCTCTCCCGAACCGGCCTGCCACGCGGCTGGTGGGTAGGTGCATCCACGTCACACCCCTCAATTGGGTGGAACGTATGAGACCGGTGTTGGTTATGCAATAAATGACTCCCGAGATGGCGGTACCCATACCCGTATTGCACACGTCAGGGATAGCATATTTCAATTCGTTAAATTTCAATAAGAACCTAATAAGAATAATCTCTTTATAACTTGTGTTTATTTAAATCCCTGCTCTTTGATATCAAGCACCAAATATTACCTAATTTTAATACAGGTCTACCACCTAAGAGAAGAAACTCGAATTTTATAGAATGACGTTTTTAATTATTAATTGATGTTTTAGAACCATATTTTAAGAACATTTTGACTTAACCACTAATCCACAACATTAGGAAACATTACAGCGTTCGGGCAGTTATTGAAGTGATTTTTGAGTACTGTGCACTCTTCAGATTTCTTCCACGACGCAGAAGGGCATTCCTGAAATATAAATTAAATTCAATTCAAATAAGATGGTAGATTAACATGGAAATCAACATAATTGTGCACTTGAAGTGAAATGACACAAAACTGCGCTATACAAATATAGCGTTATTATTATTATTATGTAATGCACCTAAACTAATTCTAATTTAGGTTAATTTTGGAACCATACAGCATCGTCTCTAGAACTATGAAATAAAATACATGGTTAGGCATCATAATATGTTTTAGATTTTTATCTCGATTATTAATGAAAATACAGTTATATCACAAAGTGGTTGTTTGGCGATCTCTGTGTGCTTTCGGGGATACTAAAGTTGTATTGCGCCCGTTTGAACTGCGAATGGACCACCACAGAACACGGATATCGCTGAAGTGTTCCTTTGGATATAAAATTTAAATTCTTAAAATGTTATTGCAACACGACAAAGACTCAAACTGTCAACTCAAACTCAATTTTAATTTGAATCGTCGTGATTTTTACTCTCTCCGGATAAACTTGATCGGTGTCCGTTATAAAATGTTATCAAATTGTGCACCATTTCTCATAGGGGCGCCTAGGCATCAGACGAATTTATATGAGGTTAGTGTCTCTATTTGTACATCTAGATGTGCTGGTTGCCATTTTTATCGATAGATTTTGTCCACGAGTGGATTCATCGATCAAAATATTTTTTAGGATAGGTATTATTCCCAAAGAGTTTGGGATTATTTACATCCCCCAGGCTTACACATTGTGATTCAACATAGTTGTCGAGAAAAAATAAACACTACATTCAATTGCCACAGTTTGACAATTCTGACGATATTTACTTTGATTCATAAAAAAGAAGTCAGAAACTGAAATTATTTTCCAATGTATCTGACATTAAAATATAATTACCTTCATCAAAACATTCCCAGCACAGAGAATAAAAGCCAGCGTTGTGCACTTTGACATTTCTGTATCAGTGTAGCATTTCTCCAAAAGCGTCTCTATATTTGGGGCATAATCTGTCAAGTTTTGTTTAACGAATTTGGTGAGGGCTGCCCTGTCGATCTTATTGTTAGCAAGTAGATAGTCCTTCTTTTTCATAATACAGGTATAAACGCCACACTGGAAAAAAAAAAAAACAACAACATAATGTAAGCTACTTTCAGGGGTTCATGAAAATCTGAAGGAGAAAAGAAACTGCACTCGTTCACATCGTCGCGTGGCCTGCATCGCTTTGTCGGTTTGATTTCCAAATAGCGTATCAAGGAATGTGTCAGCTTTGGGATGCAGTGAAAACAGTGCACATTGAGAATTCGGGCCATTATTAGTATATAAAAAAAATTATATAGCTCCTCAAAACTTAGAGGGGGCCCGGCTGGGTGCCAAAACAATACAAATTGAGGACACTAGTTTTTAAAAATACGTCGAAAAAATTTTTTTTTTAAATAAATATATATATATATATAGATTTAAAGGAAACATGTGGTTCTTATAACTAATTACAATTAATTTCTTTTTAACGAAACTACCCAACTCAGTAGAGAAAACATTTCTCGTGATTGAATTTTGGAGTAGTGCCATTGTAAAATTGGTACAGTAATTATGTTATTTAAAGCAATTATATTAGAAAACTAGCTGATCCGGCGAACTTCGTACCGCCTCAGAATCAAAAACTGTTGTCAACTATTAGCTGAATTGATCTAAATTGTTTCTCCCTGCGTATCCTTTCCCCTCTCGCGTTCCCTCTCCCTCTCCCCACTCCACTTCTCCCCTTCCCCCGTCCCGCTAAACCCCTTTCCTGAGTTCCTTTCCCCCCTCCCCCCTCCCCCTCCCCCCTCCCCCTCCCCCCTCCCCACCCCATCCCTCCTCCCCCCTCCCCCCTCCCCCTCCCCCCTCCCCCCTCCCCCCCCCCTCCCCCTCCCCCCTCCCCCTCCCCCCCTCCCCCCTCCCCCTCCTCCTCCCCCCTCCCCCCCTCCCCCTCCCCCCTTCCCCTCCCCCCTCCCCCCTCCCCCCTCCACCCTCCCCATCCCCCCTCCCCCCTCCCCCGGTTCACAGTCCAATATTATACCCCTTACAATATTGCTGCAGTTCTTTCAAAGTAGGAGAATTCGTTCCATACAAAATGTATGGGGAAAATAATTTTCTTCGGAGTGGAACACCCTTTACTTTTAGGGGTATGAAAAATAGATGTTGGTCGATTCTCAGACCTACCTGGGGTCCTAGCATGGTCGATCGATATAACCCTATATCAATACGATATCGGTAAAATCCGTCATTTATGGTCAGTTATCAATATGTGCTAGCACGCTCAACAATTGTTAAGGGATATTCCGACCGACGATTGACAAAAGCCTGCCAAATCGTATGCATTCTTGGTTGATAAAACCCCAATATTAATACGAAATGTAATAAATCCGTCGTCTATGGTCAGTTAGCGATATTTGCGAGCACAGTGAACACACGATTCCGACAGTCGGTTGACAAAAGACGCCGTTTTTACCGTGGCTTCCGGAGTGACAGATAAGCTGTCAATGTACAGATTTTTTTTAATAATGTCGTTTGTTACGCAAAATAACTGGCTAATTAATGAGTAGAGGTGAACTAAAAAAACTCTCAGAATTTAAAGAAATCGTATACGAGACCCATAGACTCAGTTATTTCATGAGGCGATCAATTAATTGCTTTCAAATTCGAGAAACGAAATTTGTTAAAATGTCGCTTAGTCTCAAAAAGTATCTACATGCGAAACGCCAATATTTATTTGAGTTCGAATTTCAATTCGAAATTGTCAATTTATTGGTATTTTTCATTTTTACGCAGCACATTTCAAATTAAGAAACGAAAATTCATTAAAAGATCGCCAGTGTTGCCATCGTGTGAGATCGTATGTCGATTCCTTATTTATTTCCCTTCGACGTCGGTCTGCCTATCGATGGCGCAAGCGTGCTAGGGCAATCGGTTCGTTATCGATACGAGATTGTAAATCACCCTGTCGTTTGTTTGACTGGCGATATACCTACGCAACTTTATTAATAATGACATTCTTTCTGCATAATTACTGGTTTATTAATGAACGGAGGCAGATTATCGAAGATTGCAGGATTGAATTAAATCGGAATTCAGACGTTTTCGTTTGACAGTTTCGTACTTACGAATATATCTCGTATTATGGCTAATGATCTCATTGTCCAATTAACTCCTTTTTATTGTCAAAAAATACATGCGGACTTCCTACGTACATTAAAGTGTGTGTATTTAATATTATTATGATATCTCAGCAAAAATCTCGGTGTAAATGGATCATTAAATGTTCAAAAGAAAAGATTATTAGTTAGTTGTCATATTATTACATTAATGGACTAAGATGTTTTTGACAGGTATTATAGACCGGGAGCCTGGCTACACAAACACACGTCATCGAGTACACAGATGAAACTACTTTGTAGTGATAATGTACATTTAGTAAGCCTTAAACAAGCTAGTCTGCCGGTGCACATCTTGGAAGGTTCCACGCAGTCATGGAAATAGTGAGCGATTTTTGAAGTAAAACTTCTTTATGCACGCTCGACATGGGGGGTAGGCTGGTGAATGCGTTACGAAAAAGGATATTATATACGTTTTATGCGAACGGTGGGCGAACGGTTGGGCCTTTGGGGGGATGGGAATGGGAATGGGAATGGGAATGGGAATGGGAATGGGAATGGGAATGGGAATGGGAATGGGAATGGGAATGGGAATGGGAATGGGAATGGGAATGGGAATGGGAATGGGAATGGGAATGGGAATGGGAATGGGAATGGGAATGGGAATGGGAATGGGAATGGGAATGGGAATGGGAATGGGAATGGGAATGGGAATGGGAATGGGAATGGGAATGGGAATGGGAATGGGAATGGGAATGGGAATGGGAATGGGAATGGGAATGGGAATGGGAATGGGAATGGGAATGGGAATGGGAATGGGAATGGGAATGGGAATGGGAATGGGAATGGGAATGGGAATGGGAATGGGAATGGGAATGGGAATGGGAATGGGAATGGGAATGGGAATGGGAATGGGAATGGGAATGGGAATGGGAATGGGAATGGGAATGGGAATGGGAATGGGAATGGGAATGGGAATGGGAATGGGAATGGGAATGGGAATGGGGATGGAGATGGGGATGGGGATGGGGATGGGGATTGGGATGGGGATGGGTACCCGGCACGCGTTGCAAGGACACTAACTTTGGGATCAACTTAACTGTAATGGTTCCATCCTATATAACATTATATACAACGGGTACCCGGCATAAGTTAGTGAAGTTTTACTTCAGTCGTGTGGTCTAAAGCACACTCGTTTTTATTCGAAAAAATTACGTCATCGGGTGCACGAACGGGAATGGTTTCATATGATAAAGGTCGATTAGTAGATGAGAAAATTAGCAGGTCTGCCAACCGGCAGCCTGGCACGTTCGCAGGCAGCCGGTGTTAAATTGGGATAGAAATTAGTAAATTTTACGTCATCGAGTACACGAATGAAACCAACGAATAACTGTATTCTAG
The DNA here is from genome assembly GCA_917880885.1 of Limnephilus marmoratus. Taxonomy (NCBI): domain Eukaryota; kingdom Metazoa; phylum Arthropoda; class Insecta; order Trichoptera; family Limnephilidae; genus Limnephilus; species Limnephilus marmoratus. The sequence continues at coordinate 15,135,242 of OU862921.1, read as the reverse complement.
ATTCTAAACCATCCCATTGAAGAATTTCTCTAGTTCCATGACTGCGCGGAATCTGCCAAGAGGCGCGGCGCACCAGCTTTTTTAAGGCTTACTAAATGTCCATTATCACTTCAAAGTAGTTTCATCCGTGTACTCGTAAGGTTTGTGTACCGGCTCCCGGTCTAAAACTCCGATTCCATAGACATTGTGACAGCTACATAGAAAGTACCTCAAGTGTTGCCAGCGTATAACAATTTCTTTTTGATTACCTTACATTGCTTATGAATATCGGTTCGGTACAAAATTGTCGGTTGTTATGCCATGTCGATTCGATATTGTAAAGATAACGATTTCAGTGTGCTAGGACCCCTGATAAGCACACAAAATTTCATCAAAATTGGAACTAATTTTTTTCATTATACTATGGTAACACCGAATTACTCGCTTTGTCCATGACGTTTCGGATGGCTGTTGACTGTCATCCGATTTACTGTATTAAATCCGTCTAGAACAAATTGAAGATCGCTCATTTTTATAAATTACTTTTTTTATTGTTTGCCTGCGCATTGTTTGAATTGAAAAAAATAAACAAACCAATAAGTAGTGGTGCTAGAGAAGTTATATACTGCTTTTTTTGACGCTGCCTATCCGATTATCGCGCGCCTGTGTAATTTGGAAGATGTTTACAAACGAACTACAGAAAAGACTGGTAAGTAGTATAGTTTTTTTAATGAATTTGATTAGTATTACAAGATGTATGACAATTTTCGAGGGATTATAACCATTACAATCTGATTTGAGGTTATGCTTAAAAATTCGAATTTGACACGTTCATTTGACAGTTCATTTGCGGCTTCATGAAAAAGAAAATAACTCAATAAAAATAAATAATAATAAGCAACTTCTTTCAACTCGTAGAAAAGTTAGTTTTTTCTTAATTTTCCCTATCTTTCTTTCTAAGTGAATATTATCTACTGTGTTTTTTTAAACTACCTTCTATAATAATAATTTTAATGAATCTGAAGTTTTTCATACACAGGTAAATCAGAATCAACGGTAAAACGAATCGTCAAGGAAGGGGAAAAAAGGAAAAGATGGAAAATTTGAAACACCGGGAAAACGGAAAACGGGCATTATAATATGTAATAGAATAAGTGCTGATGATTGGAAAAATTGTTGCAATCACGTGATGAAAATTGAGGCAGAATATTATGCACGAGGCAGTAGGTACTCTATATGATGATATCGATGAACTGCGTTTAGATGAAGATGAAGATACGAAAGAAGAAGAATCACACGAGGACGAAGACAATAATTTCATATTGGGTGTTGAATTAATAGACTCAAATTTTTAAGTACCTACGTTTTTATATCGAAATAAACGCCCACTTAAAACTTGTTTTGTTTTATTTAACTTCTATTAAATGACAGTTTTTTGTGCAAAATTTTTGAAAATACAAATACGCTATGAAATATGATTTTGGCAGAAGTGTTTTTTAAAACATACCTACATTCATTGTCTTATGAGCCATCTTGTTGTTGCCATTTGAAAGCGATCGCAGCGCCATCATTTATTTTCTACACTTAATTGCCAAACTGTATGAAATCATTATAAAGTTGTGCACAAACTGCGCCCATGTACTTTGGTTTCAGTTCGAAAGCTGATGAAATATTTTTAGAGGATATGTTATAATAAAGTGTTTATCGGAAGTGACCTGCAGGTAAGTATGTTTCTGTATCTATTTGTAAATAATAGAATTAGATAGAGCCTAAGAATTCATAACGCATTGTAAAGCTGCCTTGAGGTGATTTTTCACAAAAACGGCGCTCTACAAATTATCCAGTTATTATTAATATTATTTATTGTAGATTTTTTTCGTCACTATTGTGATGTAAATAAAAAAAATACTTACATACTAGAAGGACTGTTGCTTGTGCAATGATGGAGGACTTGGCTAACATTAGATCGAAAAAAGGGTGGGGATGTGACGGATTTATCAATCGGCTATTAGCCGATTAGGCGCTACACTGAAATATTTGTGAGAAAATAATAATAAATTGAAGGTCGAATAATTAATTAATAGACATTTTTTAATGTCTAGGAGTATGTTATTTTACTTACTTGAGCTTGCATACGGTCAACTTCTCCTCTATGTTGTTTGGCGCAATCAATTCCAATCTCTTCATAGTCCTCTACAAGCTTTAATAAATTTGTGCAGCACTCTCCATTCTGAAAATTGACGCCAAATAATTTATACATAGCAAAAATGTGATGATCGAAATAATTAAGAAAATTATTTATCTGTTCTCATATATTCCTACGATGACTATTTACATTTACATTTTATTTATATATACAGGGTGTAACAGGACGTACCCGAGGGATTTTAACCAGCGGTTCCTGAGCATATTTGGAGTAAAAAATGTAGATTTCATTTTGCTCTCCGGTGATATTTTTTTTCTATTAAAAACAAAAATTATGTTTTTAAATCACGCGTCGCCAATGGCATGATCATTGGTCTACTCGGGAGACAACGTCGCAATTTCACACGTGCACACAGTGGAAGGGAGGCGACAACGGCCAGCGCGCTTCAAGGCAGGACCATATTATATGCTCCAATACCAAACAAGTAATATTTAATATTGCGTAAATAATTATTATGCTTATTTTACTCAGATATTATTGCTAGCTTTAAGTAAAGACTTTAAGTACCGAAAATTCCTGATGGAATTCTAATTTAAATAATTTGTGGTTAGAAGACGGGTGGGTTTCTTCATTTACCGAGAATGCTAAATGGAATGCTAATTGTAAAAGTAAACGATCGAAATTTAAAAATGTCTATGCATTTGACCGTTTACTTTTACAATTAGCATTGCATTTAGCATTCTCGGTAAATGAAGAAACCCACCATTAAATAACTTTTAAACAAAAAAAAATGTAGTTCTACGAATTAAACACAAAAACAGTAATTAAATAACTTATTTGTTGACAATAATTGAGAATAATTTCCAATGGTCCTTTTATCATAAATATTAAGAAATAAGATAAGATAAATATTTAACCACCTTTAAAAACACAATCTCCCTTGCACTTGCTTAATTAGGTATCCAGAATCACCAAAACGAAACGCGCATTATCATCGCGAAAAACAATCTCCCTTGCACTTGCTTAAGTAGGTATCCAGAATCACCAAAACGAAACGCGCATTATCATCGCGAAATTATTGTCAATAAAATCAATGCTCATATAAAACGAACTTGTCAACAGCTGCAAATGCGTAACCGTGACCTTGACCCACAGAATTTAAAATACTATGAAATACATACATGTATAGGTAGAATACGATGTTATTTTAAAATTAGAATGCTGCCAGGTGCTGAATTATTTGAATAAGAAAAATATTTAATTTTATAAATGAATTTAAAAATAAATCAATTACATATTGGAACAATTTTAAAACCGTGTGAAATATTTTGTTCAAAAGATTTATTAAACATCACGCGGTAGGTAGAGAGGATGAACTGCCAAACAACTCGGTCTTAGCATACTCCTCGCAATTCCACGTAGTAGGTAATTGTGTATTCTTGGAAGTACCTAGTCATGATTCAAATTCCAATTCAAATTCCCCATTTATTTTTACCTAACTACACAATGTAGGTACTAATATTTTTCAGTTATGTAGGTACTCAGAATAAGGGTTACAATCAATAAACTATTGGTTTTACCGATCTATTAATACGTATTATGAAGAACAGGATACCTAACACAATTCTTAGAAAGTTCTCGACTTATAATGTGGCCTAACCAGTGTTTTGAAACAATAAACTATTGGTTTTACCAACCCATCAATAAGTATGTTGACAAAGTTCTTAGAAAATAAGTTGATCTAGCAATGTTTTGAATGTAATAGCATACATTTGTATTACAAGGAACTATCCAGAATAAGGATTGCAATAATAACCTGTTTTACCGATACAAATAATATTATCATTTTACAGAAGGGAACGTACCCATACTACGTGACCAATTTTTTTTGCAATTTTTAACCCCCCCCCCCCTCCCCCTCCCGGTGACCAAAATCCTAAGCAAATCGCCGCTCATTTGTACCAAGCGTGACATTTTGAAGACCCCCCCCCCCCGAAGAGGTTACGTAGTATGAGTACGTTCCCTAAGGTAATGGTGCCGATTTAAAGAAAAAAAAATCAAGTCAATAAGTTGACTGTATTCAGCCTTACCAATAAAATACAAACTAACCACAAACAGTCCGATTATGAAGGATTGGAATGTTTCATAATTTTGACACAAAATGTGAGTTCTTATAGAAGTTTCAAATAAATTAATCGTGGTGGTTCGATCATAAGCTTTGAAAACATTTTAGTATCTACTGTTTAAGTGTAATGTTGACTGAACTTACAATACTTAAAAATACTATTTGCGAAAGTTATAATTACATAATACCTCTAAAAATAATTTAAAAACCCACCTGGCAATGTTTTGTTCGCGTTTGTGTCTGTCATCTGTCACAGATACGAACATAATATTATGAATGACATGTAAGAATAAAAATGCTGACATTTGGTTATAATATTTTTTTTATTATTATTATAAAAGTTGCTCGAAGTGGCCGCCATCGGCTTCAATGCATGCATGCAATCTTAACACATTATGGATGCTTAAATTAGCAGGATTCGCCTTCAGTTCGTCTGCTGCCTCCATGATCAGTTGGATCAATTGCTCTCTCGTCGCTATCGGCTTCGAATATACCTTTTCCTTCAGAGTTCCCCAGAGGTAGTAATCCAACGGTGTTAGGTCGGGTGATCTCGGTGGCCATGCAATGTTAGGACTACCTCGGCCTATCCACCGTCCAGGAAACTCTACATTCAGGTAGTTCCGCACGGCAACGGAATAATGGGGTGGAGCTCCATCGTGCTGGAACCACATCCTTCGCAGTGCTTGTAAGTTTACTTCGTCCAGAATGTCGCCCAGCTGCCCTTGCAGGAACTCCAGATACATCGGTCCATTTAACCTGGGAGGCAACTCGATCGGACCAATTATTTTGTTACCCAAAATACCCGCCCACATATTTACTGAGAATCTCTCTTGGCTCGACGATTCCCGGACAAGCTTAGGATTTTCTTCGGCCCAATGATGCAGGTTGTGGATATTTAATATTCCTGTTTTTGTAAATTGGGCTTCGTCTGTGAATAGAATATTTTTCATGAAATCTCCATTTCTCAACACATTTCGTAGCATCCGTCTACAGTAAATTAGTCTTGAGAAATGGTCGTTCTCCAGTAGACCTTGGCAGCGCCTGTAGTTGAAAGGTTTCAGGCGATGTTTTTTTAGGATTCTCCATACCGTCGTGTGTGTTATGTCTCCAACGATCATGGCGACGCGACGCACGGAAAGCGTCGGGTCTTCTGTCATCATGTTGAGGATCCTCTCTTCAACACGAACTGGAACATCATTATTTCCTCCGCCCTGAACCCGTACGATTCCATGGTCGCGCAGGCGTTGATACATCTGCAAACAAAAATACAATTGCTAACATTATTCTGTTATAAAATATCAGTAAAAATGAATGACGGGTGCGTTTTATATCAGTTTATTTCTGAGAACATAGAAATATTTGATTAACATAGAAAACGTTCCGTAAGTACGAATTAATTTATTTTGTGAGTGAAACTATTTAAAACAAGCTTTCTTGGAACCGATTTTGATTAGCAACTATTTACGTTGGGGGACAAGCACAAAATATGATTATTTAGTTCTTAATTTGGGTTATAAATAAGTGTTAATAACAATTTCAAAATGACGCGACGGCTTGATATTTTTTTCACAAGAATTTCGAACTTTAATTGTAATGAAAATGGAACTTTAAAGCATCTTTTACCAATTAACCTACGTAAATTATTCTTGTTTCTGTTGTATTATTATTCATTTTTTACATCAACTCCACACATTTTCGGGGATGCTGTGAGGAGGATATTAAGTTAAATGAAGTGTTATTTAAATAATTTGAGCTTAAAGAATTAGCCAAGTTGGGAAACATTACCCTATTTTTTTTACTTGGCACGTTTGATAGGTATTATCTTGGATTTCCGAGAGTGAAACATAAAATTTTGGAAAGTTTTGTAAATAAACATACGTAGTGAAAACCTTTTTCCGTAACATTACAAGACACAATTAGGCGGATTTTTGGGAGCCTTTACAATGAGATGGCGGCATTAAATGTGTGTCTAGCTCTACGATAATAAATAGGTAGTTAGGTACAAACCTGTACGAAAGTTGTATGGTGTGGTAGACGTCGTTCTGGATATATTCTGCGATACTCTCTTACAGCTTCCACTGAATTTCCTCGGCAAATTCCATAAACAAACACTATATCTGCTTCATGGGCAGGTGGATAATTTTGAGGCATCTTTTAGAATAAACACTAATAATAACAGTAAAACAAAAACAAATTTCAAAGCAACTACGCACGACCCCGTTCACCGTCAAACTCCAAACACAACTGACCGAGCGGTATTCGGAAAGGGGTAGCTTCGCCGCGGTATGGGAGTGAGGGAGCGTGCTGCCGATAACTGTAGGGTTGGCTAGCGGATAGGGGGAGGGGTTATCGCGAGGTTGCCATATCCTTTACTCGAAATATGAGATCAGTGAAGGTGTGTAGAAAAAACAAAAAAAAATGTTTTTAATTGAAAAAAAATGTCACCGTACAGCAAAATGATATACAATTTTTTTTCTCCAAATAAGCTCAGGAATCGCTGGTTAAAATCCCTCGGGTACGTCCTGTTACACTATTTAAAAATACTGTATGCGAAAGTTATGTTAAATATTATCTCCAAAAAAATATCTATTTAAAAAACCACCTGGCAATATGTTTATTCGCGTTACGAGGAGGCGCGCAGTAGAGAGTGAAAGAGTACGCTGCCAACAACGGGGTTCGGGTTGGCTAGCGGATATGGGGGAGGGGTTTGCGCGGAGTTGCCGTATCCTTTACTCGAAATATGAGATCAGTGACGGCGTGTGGAAAAAAACCAAAAAAATGATTTTATTTGAAATAAAAATTTCACCGGAGACGAAAATTTCATTTACATTTTTTACTCCAAATATGCTCAGGAATCACTGGTTAAAATCCCTCGGGTACGTCCTGTTACACCCTGTATATATATATATATGTATACATATATAATTTTTTTCAAAATGTAAAACATTTTGAAAACAATTGTTAATTTCATTGTAATAAAATTATACTGTTGATTGTTCGCAGATTTCTTAATTTTACAACAAACTTTTCAAATCTTATAATCATAGAGTAAAAAAAATCAATAAATTGTCTAGGAAAACAATTTTACAGAATTTTCTTTCTAGTTAGATTGAATTATGGCCGAACTTCTAATTAATTTCATCGGTGAAATGACGAATAAAATACGTCGTCCACTGGGAGTGCCCGGCTTCAAAATTCACCGAGACGACCGACCAGAAGGAGGAGGCGGAGGCACCGCCATATTCGTTCGTCAATCCGTCACATCTACAAGGATCCCTACTCCGAAACTGAAGTATAGGTACTGAAGCTACAAATAATATCGAACCATAGAGGATAGAGCGCATACCTTCACCGTGGACTACTGCAAAAATGTCAACCTTCTAGTAAGAGTAGATTTGGATAAATTACTTAATTTGCTCCCCATTGTGGTTCTAGGAGGAGATTTCAATGTCAGGCACAAATATTGGAATAACCACGGAGACAACACGAACGGGAAAACGCTCTTTACGCATATGCAGACACATACTCGTATATAATATACATAATAGTATATTGCATATCAACGCATAATAAATTCATTATCGACTGCAAAATTTGAAATTGTTCAATTTGAAACGTTAAAATGCACGAGCGCGTTAGCTCTCCAACAAAAAGGAGGTACGAATTCCGGTACATAAATATTAATTATCATTGATCATTGATCGACTTTGTTCAATTTTTTGCAGTCCGATAATATTATGCACCATAATGGCGTGGGACAAATCGACTTTCCACACAGCATGCTCAGTGTACCCGAATACTCTGGACATCGTACTCGAGAAAAATGTCAAGACGATCTCGCCACTGCTCACGCTAGATAAACTTTCGTCGGACCACCTGCTCAGTAAAGAAAAACAACTTCAAGGAGCTCCAGAAAACAGCAAAACTAAGGATGCTGACTGGGAAGCATTCAAGAAAGAAATTAACAAATACGTCTAACGTCGGGAACTCTGCGCTCAACTGAAGAAATCGATGAGGCCGCCAGCACTCTCACGGAAGTCATTCAATATTTATTTATTTATTTGTACGAAACAAACAGCTTTTACATAATATACGGTGATAATAGATGCAAGTGAGCTGAAGTCAAGCCACAGAAGTTTCTTATGCTAAAGTACATCGGAAATGAATTTTTATTTTTTTTTATGCACAAGACACATTCATACCTCTCAAAAAGTACAAATATACACGATCAAGCTTCCCGAGTACGTCTTATCGCTCATCAAGGAGAAGAATCGCCAGCGACGCATCCATCATCGTATGCGCGACGGCTACTTCAAAACTACCTACAACTGTCTATAGCGGAATCAAGCAGGAAATCACGGACCTCAGACGCCAACTTTGGACGAAGAAAGTTACATTACTCACAATAGGACAACAGCCTATGGAAAATTACGAAAGCACTGAGACACGAAAACCACACGACCCCACTCGCTTGAGTAGTTAGACAACTCGCAGGATTGGCGCTAAAGACAAATGGATTCGGGAGAGCCTACGCAGCCATTGACAGAAAGAGTAACAAACATACATCCATACACACTTTCGCCTTTATAATATTAAAAGGATATTCGATTTCTAAGGTTGGAAATAAATACCAGTCAATTATTATCGATCTTTCGTTCACTTTACTTTGAGTTTTTTAAACATGGCAGCCTATTAAAATGTCACTTTTGTAATAGAATCGAATTCAAGCAAGTAGCCAATAATGCCAAAAGATGGCACCACTTACGTTAACAGCTAGCATGAGAACCGTCGGCTGACAGGTGTAAGTACTGTTGGATTTGTAATTTATAGGGTATGCTGGGTCCGGGTATGGAGAGATTGATGATAATATGATTATTATTGTAAGTGGCAGTTGTGAATAATAATACCACGCGTCTATATATTACATATGACGTCATTGCCTATCGCGATTACTTTGTCCCGGTTACTACCTGTCACTGGATCCGAGGAACCGGCTATTTTTGGAACCAGTTCCTGTCAGAATTATAAAATATTCATTCACAATTAAACCGGTCGAAGCCGAACCAAAAGCCGCGGTTTTTAAGTACTAGTTTAAAGTGCAATTAGCAATTTATTGATATAAAATTTACTACGAAATCCTTCGATTTTCAGATGATTTCCTTTTTTTGAAATAGGCAATTCACCCTAAAGAGAGTGCATTGTGCCATTTACTTTTAATTTGATATTATTCAATGTTTGACCAATTTCCCTTGAAATAAGGAAAAATGAAACAGACGGACTCGCCTACTCGCCTCGCTAATGGAGTTCTACGTATTTTATTCCCCCTCTTTTCACAAAAATTGCAAGCGCATAGTTTCAGATTTCGGTACAAAGATATTTTCAATTTCTCGCATTGAATACATTAAAAATGTATATTTGAATGCACTCACCTTTCTAAATTCCTTCTCGCAGTCCGGAGTTTGCCCAAGAGACACCTGTAAGTAATAATTATGGTATTTTTAAATCTTACTAATCTCACTTACTAATCATCCCCGCAGGGGTAGGCAGAGAGGACGGACCGCTAAAGAACTCGGTCTTGGCACTCAATTCTTGCGCCTTTCACACATTGTCTTGTGTTTTAAAATTCGTCGAGGCGTGGGCTCTAAACTCGGCTCTAAGGCCCGTCATACATGGAAATACTAACAAGTTACGGGACTGTGACGCAAACACAAGTAGCCTACAGATATACTACTCTTTAACCCTAGAATACTAAACTATAGTAAAAATTACGACGACAAAATGATGATTCCTGAAAGAACAATGTTCAATCTCAATACCTTCCTAATTTGTTCCGTTAGTGTGCCACGCGCTGTCATTGTGGTGGTTCCTGCGCCCCCCGCTTCACAGTACCTTCCTAATTTGATTCGTCAGTGTGCCACGCGTGGTTTAGCCACATTGTGGTCGGGTGGTTTGTGTGTTGACTTATAGGAAGAGTGTCGTAAAATTTGCGTAAGTTTAGTGTTTACGATGGTTTAGAATTCTAGGGTTAATATTTATGAAATAAAAGATCTCATAAAAAGTATCTTGCTTGTCGAATCTGTTCCTGAAGCGGCAGCAATTCTAGAAAAAATGTGCCTTTTGTCTATCCAATTCAAGAAAAATGACAACAAGTAGTTATTTAGGGCCCATACATGAACATGCGTACCAACTGCGTAGAATTGTTTTTTTTTTTCATTATTACGTCACCTAACCCAAAGAATGTTACTTTCACTTCTAAAATAATAAAAGCTTTTGATTATCTTATTATTTCCCGTTTTAATTCTACGTCGTATTTTTGCGAATGTTTAGTTACAACGTCACTCGTAGGATAGTTTAGTAATCTAGGGTTAAAACTGGTTTCCGCAACCTGAAATATACTGAACTTTTTTTTCACGTGCAACTGTGGAATTAATACGATGTCAAGTGACTCTAGCGACGAAGACCATAAAATTATCTTTTTTATGTTTATAAGTATAAAAAACAAACTTAAAAAAGATTTTGGGTTCACCCACACAATGAAATAAATAATAATTGTTGAGTATTCGTCGCCGTCAAATTGATAATAATAATAATAATGAATTTTCTGACCCCAATTCACGCCTCCTCCGCTAAATACTTTCTTACGTATTCCAATAAATTATAATTATATAAACATGGATATTTTCCCGCCCCCAGAATAAATTTGACACTTAAATCGTGTTCGGATGCCATTTATGTCAAACGAGTTGTAGATGCAAAAGCAACTCGCGTAGCTCACTACAATCACTGTCAGAAGCGTGCAACTGGCTTCAAAACCGTGGTCGTAGTCTATCAAAATAGTATGGCGGGTATTCACGAGCGGCGCGTAAGCTACCCGCATGAAACTAGAGTCGCTGATAATTATCTCTTAGTGCCTCCGTTCACGGAGATACTTACAAGATACTCGATCCTCGTGAGCGTATCATACGCGCCGATCGTAAGTACCCCCCGTACGATTTGCTGGTGCCCATTCACGGCGCTACGCGGTGGCTGTTGGTTTCCAATCAGTATCACGATACCGACAGTGCTGATCGTACGCGACGCGTCGCATCATTTGTGTCTGATACTTATTCGCTTGACGTTTGACAGTAATGGCTTCGGAACATGAAATAGTGTTAGATTTGTTCTGAAAGTGGAAAAAATGCATTATTTATATAACTATACGTTACCAGCATACATAAGAAAGGATTTAGTGGAGAAGCCATGGATTGATATTGGAAAAAAAAGTCATATGACATCGCTTGACTGCGTGTTAACTCCACGGCTGCACGTGAAAAATGATCAAGTTCAGTATAGATTACTATAGATGGATAGAGACTAGCATTAAAAAGTAGTATATCAGCAGGATACTTGTGGTTTCGTCACAATTACGTAGATTGTAAGTTTCTCCACGAACGGAGGGCCTTAAGGTTAAACGTCACGTATGTTATAATCTACGTTTTCACAGACAGCGCCAATAAAATTATTTTAGGTTTTTAATACTTTTCGCACGCTACGCTTTAAAATATTCAGGTAAATTAATTGTTTGCGCCCGTACATATTTAATATGAATAAAAATAAATAGTTTTGCCGATAAACAAACCCAAATCTTTCAAGAAAGGATGAAAAATACAATATTGGATTGAGTCACCGATACAAAATTGAATTTTTCAGCCTTTCTCGAAAGATTTGAGTATGTTTATGGACAAAACAATTTATTTATATTCATGTTAATTATGTACGGGCGCAAACAAATAATTTATCCTAAGATTTTAAAGCGTAACGTGCAAAAAGGAATAAAAACCTAAAATAATTTAATTGGCACCATCTGTGAAAACGTATATTATAGCGTGCGTGACGTTTAACCTTTACGGTTTTTTAATCCGACGAAAAAATTTTTTTTTTTAAATCCGATACTCGGATAAACGAAAAAAAAACATAAGTTTCCCCTTCGTGCAAACCTCTATTTTCCGGAAGCCGTGTACTTAGGTTAAATATATATCTCACCGCAATTAAAAATCCCAGGAGCACTGAAAGTTTAGCCAACATGTTAGCAGTTTGGTTATACAAATTAAATTGATCCCAGTGTAAATAGAACGCTATTTTATATGAACCATTTTTTATAATAATTATATTATTTAATGATTTAAAATGTTAACCCATTCGGTAAATACTTAATGTTATTATATAGAAGGTCACCGATTCAAATTCAAAGGCAAATTAGGATATTGCACGGATGGTTTAATTTTATTTCAATGATTACTTATTTTGGCCACGGATTTTACTGGGGTTTCAAAAATAATTTTACTTATCAAAATTAGGTATGAAATATATAATGTTGTCAATGGCGTCATATCATATTCTTTGCAGCTTTTGAATATAGACTAAATATTTTTACAAGACATTATTGAAATTAAATATTTTTGTATGAATGCCAATAATTGGTATTTCCTGTAAAATGAAGCATTTCCGTTAAATTATGTAAATTTGCATTAGCCGCGAACTGTGGCGTGGCTAGGGGGGGGGGGAGGAGTGGTGGGGGCGGCCCGCACCGGGTGCCACTCTATGGGGGGTGACACCCAAACGTGAAGAAACTTACGAAAGTAGAATATTGTCACAAAAATGTTGTACACATGAACACTGCCTGTTATTTATATTTTTTTAGCTCTATGGCTCGGTCGGTTGGGGATTCCCGAAAAATTCTGTTATTTTATTTTCGTTCCTAGCTCTAACTATTGCATTTTCCCAAAGTCCTGTCATCGTCATTCATTTCCCATTGCCCTTTTCCTTTCTACAAGGCCCTACCTAGGAGAAGAAATAAAAAGAAAGAAGAAAAAAAAGAAAGAAAGATGAATTTTGGAGGCGGGTATGGGTACCGCCGCCCCGGGAACTGAATTACCAACACCTCTGCCATAGGTCACCCCAAGTGGTTCGCTACGTTTGGTAACTTAGCAGGGGTGACCGGGATAGGGTGACAAGTTTGTCCAGATCTTGGTGGCGAATGCCTCTGCCCACCAACTGCGTGGCAGGCCGGATCGGGAGAGACTGGACTAGGAAGACCTGTAAACCTCTCCAGCAGGAATCTCGAAACATCGCCTTTCCCGCAGAGGGGGGGATTGATTCATTCGTCCGTTACTCCTGACACACTGACCCCCAGATTCCTACTCACCCCTCATATATTTTCCTTCCCACGACTTCCTTTCCTTCTTTCCCCTAAAAAGACCCTCCACACAGCATCCCCAAGATGAAATATATTAATAAGAATAGTGGTTTCGTAATATACACTAAAGCAATATATAAAGACGTACGCTTTACTGAAATAAATATGACCAAAGCAAACTGTGTTATTATAAAATTAAATATTTATAATAAAAAATACCTATTCAAATAATGACAGTCTACAGGACACACTCAGCTGTAATACCAACCTTTATAACAGAACTGAATAATATTATCCTAACCATAAATGTGCAAATAATTTTCTGATTGGTGATATTAATATAAACATTGCTGAAAATGACCAAACTATTGAAAAAGAAAATTATATCAACATGATGACTGCATTAAACTTTAAACCCTGTATAAGTAGTTATACTAGAGAATTTAACAATCAGATGCCATCATGTATGGTGTAATTCCAACTATACTGATAATCTTCAAATAATAATATGGAAAAACAACATAGTGGACCATCATACATGTATACTAAACCCTAACATAGAAAAACAAAAAATAAATAATAATAATAATGGCTCTGCCATTCCTAAAATAAAAATAAATCACCAAGAACTATATGAAAAACTGTCTCACGAAACGTGGGAATCTGTACTTACCACAGAAGATGTGAATATAAGTGCATCACAATTTCATGACACCTTTCAAAAACATATACAAGATTCAAGTACCCATATATAAGATATACAAGATTCAAATACCGAACAAAACATATAAAAATAAATTTCGTAAACTTAAGCCATGGATCACTCATGGCATCGTGGTTTCTATAAGAGAAAAAGAAAAATTATTTAAACTAACAAAAAAATATCCACTAAATAATCCAATCATCTCACACTTTAAAAAATACAGAAACAAACTAACGGCACTAATTAAAACCACCAAAGAGGAATTTTCTAAACAAAAGGTATTGAATTCGGGAAACAACAATAAACAAATTTGGAAAACGTGTTACGTGCCACCCTACAGCACCTAAGGCTACCCTTTTCTGGGCCCGCCACCTTAACCTAAAAAACCTAAAAACTGAGTCAGCACCAGGTTTCGATGGGATCACTGTTGAAAATCTAAAAACACATCTTAACTTTTTGAAAAAACCTATTACATATATTATAAACAAATATAATAATAAATAATAGATAAAAAGGGAATCTTTCCATCAATATACAAAAAAACTATTATTTCGCCGATTTACAAATCAGGTGACTCTAAAGAAATTAACAACTACCGACCCATATCAGTACTATCAAATATCTCAAAAATTTTCGAAAAGGTAGCCAAAAAGCAAATACAAAATTTTAATGGAATTAATATTGTGAAATATTTCAACAAGAACAAACCCAATACCGAAGATAAACTTAACACATTAAATATTGGCATCGCCGGCCCCCGGTTGCCGATCTATGTGTCTGAACAACTAACATTTCGGGCGAATCAGATTTAGTATAAAACTCGCCAATTCGCAAGACAGAGACAAGACAGAGACAAGCAGAGAGAGACAGGATCAGGCGCAATTCTTATATCCGATGAAAACAAGCTGGCTTCCCTATGATTATCTCAAACACAATATACCTACTGCAGACAACGATTATAAGATGAAGGTTTCTATTATTATTATTGCAATTATCATATACTGTGATTATTCACATCATTCAGTCATTCGAACCCAATATACGAGGTTTGCTCGTTTCCACTCTTTATTATATTATTATTATGTTTATTCTGCTGTGTACTTCATCACTTTGCTCTTTGCTGATGACATGAAAATATTTATTTCTATCAACTCTATTTTTGACTGCTATAAACTTCAAGAAGATCTTAATAGACTTAATATTTATTGCACTGCCAACTATCTCCACTTGAATAGCGACAAATGTTACGTTATTACCTTTACAAAAAAACAAAAAACAATCGAACATGATTATCATATTACAAACAGTCAAGCACTTAAAAAAATCAATCAAATTCGAGACCTCCGTGTTCTTATTGACAATAAACTTTCTTTTAAGGCACATGTGGATACTATTGTTAAAAAATCCATGAGCATGTTAGGATTTTTATTCCGTATTGGAAAAGAGTTCACCAATATCCATACCCTCAAAATATTATATTACTCCTACGTTCGTAGTCATCTTGAATATGCTTCTCCTGTATGGAATCCGCTGTATAATATACACACAAAGCGCATAGAAGCTGTACAAAGAAAATTTGTACATCACTTGAACTTTAAGAGACATGTGCGTCATTATGACATAGACAGCTCTATAAAACACTATGGACTTAAAACTCTAAGAAGTAGGAGAGACATCGCGGATATGACTTACTTATACAAAGTCTTGAGTGGTCATATTGACTGTCCAGCTCTTTTGTCATCAATTAATATTAGAATCCCGAGTAAGAAAACTAGAGACAAGTCATTGTTTCATATCGAAAGTGCTTCAACCAGTCTCAGGCAAAATTCTTTCCTATTAAGAACATGCAATCTTTATAACAAAAAATGTATGGATACCGATATTTTTTCTTGCACTTTAAGCACTTTTAGACAAATGCTTAATGGAGCCTTATAATTACCCATCAATTAACAAATAACTTAATTCATTGTAACGAAATTGATTCCGTAATTTCTTATGTATTCTTTGTATTGAATTTTTTTATGTATTTTTATACTGAAAGTTTAAAAGAATATATATATGTGTATGTATGTGTACATTTATATATTACTTTTCCACCTTACACTTTTAAACACGTCCGGTGTTTTTCAGTTTTTTTTAAATTTATTTTGTAATTATCTTATTTAAAAATACTTATTCAATCTAACATAAAACTGGAACACTTTATTTTAATATTTTACTTTCATTTCCCTTTTATTTTTCTTTTCCTTATATTTTTATATATATATTTACATATAACGCTTTCGACATTACGTCTGGTGTTTTTCAATTTTCATTATTATTATAATATATGTTTATACATTTAGTTATTTTTCTACTCTGTTTTTTATCTTATCTTATCTTGTCTGTATCTTTATCTTTATATACTAGACAGTATAGCTAGGTTATCCCTAGACATATCTAGTTCCTAACTATATATTATTAAGCTAAACAAAAAAAAAAACTTTATAATTATAGACTTTTTAATTATTATTGGTGCATGATGTGAACATTCGTTATTGGGTTTATAACCTAATTATTGTAATTTGTGATTTTTTAATGCATGTAAAGTTATAAACCTGTAAATGTTCCTAATAACGAAAATAAAAATAAAAAAAAATCACTAATACTAATCTCTATGTTCACTTACTTGGGAATACTTCGATTATTATCACATATTTGTATTCATAAATATTATTGTTTTATGTATGTTATACTAATGTACGAAATCAGGTCGTATTTTACTCAGGCAGACCGATGACTCGAATAGGTATAATATTAATTCGCAACGACACAAATCGGACAAGTAAAACGCCAAACAACATGACTAACGACACAAAGTATGCATAACTCTAATGTCCAGCTACTCCATTATAGTATAATGAACATTAAAAATCTAATTATCACATTATCTCACCACCTACTCTATTTCTTTTATGCACATTATAGTAAAATGGATATAATTTGTACCACTTATAACTCTGCAGGTTTAATTATTATGATGATATGTTCTAAGGAGATACCAAATTTTTCCTCTACATATGAGAATCCACACCTAATTAATACGATTGTATTATGTTTCCCTACTGTACAACCGTACTCACTCCCAAGTACAGATATACTATATCTTATTAACGACCCAAATCATATCTTAATTGATAATATTATTCCTATCTTGCCTATCATAAACTTCATTACAATAATAAGTATGACACATATTTGTAACCTTTCAAATCCAACGTACCCTGAATTATTATTATTATTTAATTTTTTTCCTAGCTTTGCCAACACTGTAAACCTCTTTAATTATTCCTTCTTCATTATATACAAATTCACAAAAACAGCATATAATAACCATAACACTTACAAATTTTCAAAATATTTCATAATGAAGTTCTACATTACTTGTAAATACACAAGTCAACACACATATTACTATATTTGCAAGGGTAAAGTGTATTTCCAGCCGAGCGTCAACATTATTGTTATATTTATTACTATCTCAAAATGAACGACTTTATAATAAACGCACTCGATAAATCATATAAAATAGACGAAAGAATTTTTGATACGGTAAATAAAACAAACGATTTTATAGATGTAAAACCTACAGCCAGCCTAATAATAATACAAATGAACGTGAGAAGTTTGGAAAAAAATTTTGAAGAATTTCTTATAACTATTAGACAATTAAATAGAATAGATTGTATAATATTATCAGAGACGCATTCATCGAGCGAAATTAATTATAATATACCGGGTTACTCGTACTACGCCACAAAATATAAAATTAACAGAAATAGCGGCGTTGCCATATTTGTATCTAATATTTATGCTGTCACAAGTGTAGATGAAATAATGGTGAACAATGTTAATTTATTAAACTTGGAGATAAATTTTATGAATAAATCATTTAATATCATTGCTATTTATCGGACACACTCTTCTGTTCTAACCACATACATAGAAGAATTAAAAAATATATTACAACATCATAAAAACAAAAGAACAATAATCATCGGAGATATTAATCTGAATATTGCTAATGATTACTACTCTAACGATAAAGATAACTATCTAAATATGTTAGCAGAATTAAATTACATTTCATGTATAAATTCATATACCCGAAACGTTATTGGACAACTACTATCTTGTATCGATCATATATTTACCAATACCAAAGATATACAAAATATATCATCTGCCGTAATAAAAACAACTGTAACGGATCATTATGCATGTATATTTAAATACGACTACAAACATCAAAACCTCTCATTACCAACCACAACTCCGGTTAATAATACTGATAAATACAAACATAGTATTAATGTAAATTCTCTCACCAAAATATTAAGTAACAAAAAAGAATGGCTAGAAATATATAAATGTAACGATGTAGAAGAATGCTGCAAAATATTTGATAAAAAACTGAGTTTACACATAAACGCTTGTAGGAATAACACATCTTAAAAACTATCCTCAAAATTTAAGCCAATCAAACCATGGATAACCCAAGGATTAATCATCTCAATTAGACACAAAGAAACACTCTATAGACAATATACAAAACAACCGGAAAACATAACATTACAAAAACATTTCAAAGCTTATAAAAAAAACTCACATATCTTATAAAAAACATAAAGGATGACTACTACAAACAAAAACTTGAACTAGCTGAAAATGACAGTAAAAAGACTTGGTCCATCATAAATGAAATTATAGATAAAAAACAATTCAAAAATACAACAATCAACACAATAAGACATAATGATTCAAAAATTTGCTGTAAAGATAAACCCTTAGAAGCCGCAAATGTATTCAACAACTTTTTTGCTAATGTAGGAAAAAACCTGGCTAGCAAAATCCAACAAGACCTGACCCCAAATGACCCAAACACTACAGTAAATAATGAGTATACCTTTGAACTATTTCAACCAACAACAAAAGAAGAAATCGAACAAATCATTACAAGTATGAAACGTGGTTCTTCCCCAGGTTTTGATGGGATCACAATACAAACACTGAAATGTATCAAATCACAAGTATCAAAACCATTAACTCATATAATCAATACAAGTTTTCAAACCGGAATATTTCCGTCCATGTACAAACAATCCGTAATCGTACCAATACTTAAAACCGGCAATTCGGAAGAACCAACCAATTACCGTCCTATTTCATTACTATCAAACATTGCAAAAATATTTGAAAAAATTGCTAAAAAAAGAATAACTCATTTCATTAAGATCAATAACATAATTCACAAAAACCAGTTTGGATTCATGGAAAACAAAAGCACAAAAGACGCCATTGCTAAATTATCTAGTACTATACAAGACGCTTTAGACAAATCATTAAAATGTGTTGGTATTTTTGTAGATCTCCAAAAAGCTTTCGACAGTATATCACATGTCAAATTAATACAAAAATTAAAGGTTGTGGGTTTTAATGACAGAGCACTAAATTGGCTAAAAAGTTATCTTCACAAAAGAACATAAATTGTAAAAATTAATCACACACCAAGTCTACCACTCACAAGTGATTTTGGGATACCGCAAGGTACTGTTTTGGGACCATTACTTTTTATCATGTACGTAAACGATATTTTTAAACAAAACCTCAGTGGAACCATTATATCTTATGCGGACGACACGATTATCATAATTAAGGGTAGTGACTGGAAAATTGTAAACGAAAATGCAAATAATGACATCCATATCCTAAAAACCTGGTTCGATACAAACCTTCTTACAATCAATGCAAAAAAAAACAGTTTATATCCCTTTCTCAATAAATAAATCCAAAACTTATCCAAACATTAATATAACTATACACAACACAAAATGTAACAAAGATGTCTGTAATAATTCATGTACCATATTAAACCATGCAACTGAAATAAAGTACCTGGGTGTGATTGTAGACCAACATATGAAATGGAACAGACACATATGTGAACTTGTTAAACGCATTAGGAAATGTATCTATATATTCATAAGATTAAGAAATATTCTCAAATTAAACAACCTAAAAAAAGTCTATTATGCACTAGTCCAATCACTAATTCAGTATGGAATCATTGGTTGGGGAGGTGCATATGAAAAAATTATAAGTCCTGTAAAAGTGGTACAAAAACTAATTATTAAAGTAATTTTAAAAAAACCACCAACATTCCCTTCAGCATCATTGTTCAAAATTTTCGAAGTACCAAAAATTGAAGACCTCTATAAAAAAGATTCAATACTACAAATATTCAAAGAAAATGTAACTAAAAAATTTAAACTCAACTCATCATTAAGGCATAAATTTAACTTCCAAATTCCCCTATTTTCAACACAACAAATGCACAACAATTATATTTACAAAGGCATAAAATATTTTAATAATCTTCCCGAAGAAATTAAAAAAATAACAAATTTCGTAACATTCAAGAAAAAGGTCAAATTAATCTTTAAAAAAAATCAACAACCATAACAACACCAATCAAAATGTTATAACTTCAATTCCTAGCATATCAAAAATTAACATCACAACATAGTTTATATTTATTGTATATACTAAGTAAAATGTATGTTATAAAAGTGAAAAATAGTAGTTTATATATTATATTAATATATATATAGTTTATATTTATTGGAAAATGTAAGTAAAATGTATGTTATAAAAATGAACTAGCTGTAAAATAACTCCTACGCCAAGCTCAAGAGCTAGTACTCTTCATTGGCGTAGAATTTCAAAAAATCATGTATCTTTTCATTAAATAAAAATAAAAAAAATAAAATAAAAATATATATATATATATATATTGAGTGATCAACAATTTGGATTTCGCGCAAAAATAACCACACAGAATGCAATCATAGATTTAACAACAAAAATATATGAAGCACTGGACATAGGCAAAAAATCTCTTGCAATTTTCATAGACCTAAGGAAAGCCTTTGACAGCATAAGTCACAAAAAATTACTATACAAGCTCAACGAAATCGGAATTATTGATAACGCTAACACGTGGATTGAAAGTTTCCTGAACTCTAGAAATCAATATGTAAAAATAAAATACATTCTTAGTGAACCGAGCACAAGCGACTTTGGAATACCACGAGGCACGATTTTGGGCCCTCTTCTATTCATCTTATATGTTAATAATATCTTTGAATTACCAATAACAGGAAACTTATTTCATGTGCAGATGATACTGCAATTATATTCCAAGCAAATTCATGGAATGAATTTTTTGAAACAACATTTTTTTTTTTTTTTTTATAAATTTTTTATTACATATTTGATTTTTTTTTGGCTACCACACTAGGCTAATGCCCGTGTTGTGGAAGTCGTACATTTAATATTTTAACATTCCAAAAAATATTAAGAAATACTTAAAACTAAAGAGAAAAAAGAAAAAGATCATTTTTTAAAAAAAAGTAGAAATAAAATAGAAAATTCAATTTAAAATTTTGAAATACAAAAATTAATAATAAAGATTAAATGTTAAGAACTCAAGTGTTCTACATAAATTAAAACATATACGTATATAAATCAAAATTAAAAACATAAATAAAATTTAGTGAAAAACTAAGAGATAAATAATAACATTTTAAAGAAAAATACAAATGAAAATGGAAATTAAAATTTTGAAATGCAAAAATAATAATTAAAATGTAGTGTTAGAACTCATGAATTCTTTAAAGTACGTTCGTCCCCTTTGTGTTTTATGTGTTTTTACAGTTTTTAAATCAATGTTGCTTGTGTAATTCATAAGTTATGTTACATCTGTAAATATGTATGTATATAAAAACTAATAAAAAAAAATAAAAAAAATATGCTATGGTGTCCGCGCAACTGTCGCCAGACTACGCCGTAATTAGAGTAGTTTTCATACAAAAAGAATTTGTTCATTTCGTTGATTTTTTGAAAATGTGCATTAATATTGGTTAACAATATATTTTGAATAAGTAAAGAATTCGTTCATTTAGTTTAACGTTCGTTTGGTTTATTCGTTAATTATTTGTTCTTTTACTTTATTTGTTAATTGGTAAACAATATCGGCGACACCCGGAAGCGCAGACCAACATAGTAAAAACAGCAGATATCACATCTACTTATATTTCAATATCTTTGGTCCGAACATATGAAGGCTGCGCGGTCTCCTTTGGATTCTACCGGTTGGCGAGACGAGAGAAGCTGATTCTCGAGCAACCAAGGAGCATCTGACACCACATACCATTATGTTGAATCCCGACCAAATCGCTGCTGCAATTGGAGATGGAATGCGGAGCAATCCGCCATGCCACCGGGGATATGGGGACCCACTTCCCCTAGTTGTGAGCTGCGCGGGAGACAGATCGCCTCTGGGTCGTGTCTCCTACTTTGATGCCATGAACCATGATGTACATCGAGAAGATGAATCGACAACGCCTACGACACAATCTTTTCTAACTTTTTTGTTGTTTTTTTTTTACATTAGCTCCACACAGGAGACCGTGAGGAACTTAATTCCCCATAGGGCCTATGCCATCTTTGGAGATGCTGTGTGAAGGGTTTTTTTAGTAAAGGAAGGAAAGGAAGTTCTTGGAAGGAAAAGGGTATAAGGGGGGGGGGGTTGGAATCTGTGGGTCAGTGTGTCTAGGAGTGACGGACGTACGAATAGATCCCTCCCACTGCAATGAGAAGTCATAGGGACTCCATCAACTACTCTCTCGATCTGGTCTGCCATGCAGTTGGTGAGCAGACGCATCTGCCGCCAAGATCCGGACAAACCTGACCCCACGGACTCGGGCACCCCTGCTGAGTCACAAAAGTTAGCGAACCATTTGGGGTGACCTACGGCAGAGGTGTTGATTATTCAATAAATGGTTCCCGGAGTGGCGGAACCCATACCCGCCTCCCAAATTGAAAATTAAATTAAACAACTGTAGAAAATGCCAATTTTGAAACCTTATCTTGTTATCAAATTTAATTTAGTGTAATGCGTGTATGTTTGTGTGTGTGGTATATATGAAAGTGTGCAGGACTGCGTGAGGGACTTTTAATGAAAGGAAGAAGAGGAATTTCCGGGAAGGTAAAAGGTATGAGTGGTGGGTATAAACCTGGGAGTCAGGATATCTAGACAATTTATAAAACAAAATCAAATCCATCAAACAAGTGATGTATCAATCCATCCCTCCCGTTGGGTCAAGAGAGGTCAAAGGATCTCCCCAAATTGGCTTCTCCCGATCCGGCCGCGTATTTCCTTTTCCGTGTTCAATACGAGGCAACCATGCCCTCTAAATCAACACGGGTTTGTAACGCCATTTATCCACCAAACCCGTGTTCAGTAGAAGGCAAGCGGTAGTTGATTTCGAGGCATGGTTGTTTCGTATTGAATACGGAAAAGGAAATACGCAATCCGGCCTGCCACGCAGATGGTCTGTTGGTTGGTTGGTTAGTTGGTTAGCCAAGATCTGAACAACCACCATCTGATCTTTCTGATAAATCACCAAACATAGCTTTCCAGTTGGGTGGAACCTATGGCACTCGTGTTGGTTATCCGTTATCCGTGTTGGTTGGCGGCTGTACCCATACCCGCCTCCCATAGTACACACGTCGGAGATATCACATTTAGATTCGTCAACCTTCAATAACCGAGTAACCACCTAATAAAAATAATCTCGTATTCTATAACTTGTGTTTATTTAAATCCCAGTTCTTCGATGTCATGCACCAAATACTAATTTAATACAGGTCTACCACCCAAGAGAAGAAACTCGAGTTTTAACTAATGACGTTTTAATTATTGATTGATGTTTTAAGTACATTTTGACTTAACTACTAATCCACAAAATTTTGAAACACTTCAGCGTTCGGGCAGTTAATGAAGTAATTTTTGAGAACTGTGCACTCTTCAGATTTCTCCCACGAGGCAGAAGGGCATTCCTTAAACAAAAAATAAATTCAATTCAAATAAGATGATATGTTATCAAAAATCAACAAAATGCACCTTAACTAATCCTAAATGGTTAATTTTGGAACCACACATCTTTTTAGACAGTATCTCTAGAATAACCGTGTATTTTCTATCATCTCTAGAAAATACACGGTTAGGCATCATAATATGTTTTTTTATCTCGATTAGGTATAAATAAAAAAATAGTTTAATTAAATGAAGACAATAGAAGCGAAACTCAATCGAAAAATCTGGAGACCAATCAGAAAGAGATATTGGCACCTCTGGGACGCGAAGTGCCAATATCCATTTCTGATTTTTCTGTCACCATATTTTTCGATTGAGTTTCGCTAATATTGTCTTCATTTAATAAAATATTACAATTTGAGGTTTTACTCACAAAGTTTAAAAAAAATATATAGTTATACCATAAAGTGGTTGATTGGCGGTCTCTGTGTGCCTACGGGGACACTAAAGTTTTATTGTGCCCGTTTGATCTGCGAATGGACCACCAAAGAACACGGATGTCGCTGAAGTGTCCTTTTGGATATAAAATTTAAATTCTTAAAATGTTATTGCAACATGACAAAAACTCAAACTGCCTAATTATTGTAATTTGAATCATTGTAATTTTTACTCTCTCCGGATAAACTTGATCGGTGTCCATTATAAAATGTTATCAACTCGTGCACCATTTCTCACTGTAAAAAATAACCATCATTTGCCTAGGCATCAGACGACATTATATCAGGTTAATATCTCTTGATGTACATCTAGATTTGCGGATAGCCATTTTTGTTGATATATTTTGTCCGCGAGTAGATTCATCAATCAAAATAATTTTTAAGGTATTATTTTGGACTCTCACATTATGATTCAATTTTCTGACCGAGAAAAAATTAACACCAAATTCTAAGTGTGACAATTCTGATGATATTTACCTACTTAGATTCATAAAAAAAGTAGTCGGAAACTGAATTTAATTTCCAATGTATTTGACATTCAAATATAATTACCTTCATCAAAATATTCCCTGCGCAGATAAGAAAAGCCAGTGGTGTGCACTTTGATATTTCTGTATCAGTGTAGCATTTGTCCAAAAGCGTCTCTATATTCGGGGCATAATCTGTCAAGTTTTGTTTAACGAATTTTGTGAGGGCTGCCCTGTCAATCTTGTTGTTAGCAAGTAGATAGTCATTCTTTTTCATAATACAGGTTAAATAAGTACACTGGAAAAATTAAATAAAAAACAACATAATATAAGCTGTGTTTAGGTGTTTCTGAAAATCAGGTGTAATGAAAAAAAAAAAAATTGCGCTAGTTCACATCGTCGCGTCGCGTGCGTCGCTCGTCTGATTTCCAAATGGCGTATTTCAAAATAATGGGGAATTGAATTCCCGTACAATTTTCGTAATTTGTTTTTGGGGTGTTATGCCCTGTTGCGCTACCTCTTTCTTTAGCCAATCATCAAGGAGGTTGCGCAACACGGCATAACACCCCAAAAACAAATAACGAAAATATTAAAAATATGTTTGAATTGGGAGGTTACACATTGAAGCAAGAATGACTGCACAGACTTCTTTTTGGTTTGAGTAATTAGATGGAGCTAGGTAATGTTGTTATCCCGGATAACCCTGGAAAAAAATTTTTTTTGGTTCATCATTAAAAAAAATCACAAAACACTAAAAAAATATTTATTTTCGAATGTTCATTTGATATTGTGGGAGGGTAGAGGTGTTCCATTTTTGGTGCGGTGGGGTTATGGGCATCTAACATGTTTTCTTTAAATTCTTTTTCAGTTGCTTGTCAGTGCACCATTCCAGTAAAACTTGCGCCATCTTTTGGCATTGCTTTAATTCGGTTCTATTATGGAAATCGTTTTGCAACTACTCCACGTACGGACACGGTTTTGCGTAAGGCTCGGCGTCAGAGATATACTCGAAGCCAGGCTCTTAAATTTCAATCGTACAGTCGCTAGGCTATTAATACTGAGATAAGTGAGAAACAATGGATATCTGATCGAATAATTAATAAATAAGAAATCTTTATAAATATTTGTTACACACAAATGTTTCATTTACTTACTGGAGGTGGCACATCTCCTACTTTACTTGTAATGTCGCAACCCCCGTCGTCGTGATCCTCTGCAATCTGTAATACATTTGCGCAGCACGGTCCTCTCTGAAAAGTTTTCGATGCCAAATTATTTATACATAGCAAAAATGTAATAATTAAAATAATTAAGGAAATTGTTTATCTGTTCTAACATATTTCTACGGTGACTATATTTATATATGGTATAACCAGACACAACCATATATATAATTTATAAATCAAATTCTAGACGAATCGACTTTTTTATACAAAAAAATTTAAATTGATTTTGAAAGATCGTCATTTTATATAATAAAGTTATGTTTAAAATTAAGATAATATTTAATAATAATTAAGGTAATAAACTTAAACCGTTGGTCGTTGGCAGATTTGTTAAATTTTAATACGGACTGTTGTATTATACAACATACATTTCATATAATATAATCATACAGTAAAATAAATTAAAAAATTTCCAGGAAAGCTTCTTTTCAGAATTTTAATTCAAATAGAATCATAAAAAAACGTGTTTTGTGTTGTCTATTTGTTTACGGTCTTACAATCTAATACATTTCAGATTTTTTACAAATATATTTTTCTTAGACATTGAAAAATTATGAATGTTTCTTTTGCGAGATTGAATTATTAGCACAACAAAACCTTGGGCCTTGTAATTAATTTTCGGTGCTATGACGCAATTCACTCATTTAAAAAAAAGTTTATTAACTTAAATAATATTACAATATTCACAAAATACAACCCTTTCATACACTTCCCCAAATGATCATCTAGTGAATCCACGTTATGCAATTGCACTATATAAGTATTATAAATACAAAACAATACAAGAACAACATGTCAACCTACTAGAGACCAAATGGGAATATAATTCACCGACTCCAGATATTTTCATATCAGAGGGTTCGGCTCTGTGGCATTTCTAATTGAACCTATAAATCCTACTGATCCCTCAATATAAATATTTAAAAAATCTTTTGTAATCCTACATGTATTTAAAATTACTGCTTTTTGCATTTTTATATACAAATTCTTTGACAAATCTAATATGCTTAAATTTTGAATCAGATTCCTAGGTATTATGCCAGTGGCCGAAATAACAAATGGTAATATTTTTATAGTCCGAGAATGCCAAATTCTTTTAATCTCATTTCCTAAATCTGTGTATTTTCTAATTTTTTCAGAAACAGTTTTTTGAATATTACAGGAATTTGGAATAGCTACATCAATGATATAAGTTATTTTTTTAATTTTGTCATGTAAAACTATATCAGGTCTATTATGACTAATTGTTCTGTCTGTTAGTATAGTTTAATCATAATGTATTTTATAAAATTCATTTTCTATAAATGAATTTGGTTCATATTCATAATAAGGTACTACATTACGGCAATCAATCAAGTTATGTTTAATTACCAAACTTTGGTGAATTATTTTTAAAACCTGATTGTGCCTAAATGAATACTCGGAAGGCGCTAATATAGAACATCCCGATATAATATGTTCTATAGTTTCGGGAAAAGCCAAACATTTTCTACATAAATCATCAATTTGATTTATATCTTTGATTATATGCTTTCTATAATTTTTAGTATTAATGACTCTATCTTGAATTGCAAGCATAAATCCTTCTATTTCTGCGCTCAACTCTCCAATACTCAACCATTTGTTTGACGAAAGTTTGTCAACATACGTTTGGTTGAGATAATTGAAGTGTTTTGCGTGAATAATTTTATTTGACCAGGAATCTAATAATTCCTGGTTAGTATTTATAAGAATGTTGGCATTCTCGTCATATAAATTTAAAGGTGTAATATTTCTATCTGCCTTGCAAATTATTTTGTGCATTTCTGAGCTATTAGCTTTCCTATGGAAAAAATTTCTAAGCATTTCTATCTGATTGTGTTTCAAAGATGTTATTTTGACTACACCTCTACCTCCTAAATTTCTAGGTAAATTAATTCGTTCTATAGCTGAATTTGGATGATGGCAATTAAATTTTGTTAACGTAGTTCTAATTAATCGTTCTAAACTATCTAAATCTGTATTGGACCATTTAATTATGCCAAATGAGTACGTTAGTAGAGGTATTGCCCAAGTATTTATTGCTTTTACTAAATTTTTAGCAGATAGATTGCATTTTAAAATTTTTCTGATCCTAGTTTGAAATTTAATCCTAATATCATTTTTAATACTAGTGTGATCTAATCTATTCGATTGCGGGTATCCTAAATATTTATAAACCTCATCCCCTTTCATACTTTGAATTTTGAAATTTCTAAATATACCCTCGTCTCCATCTACAATTTTGCCTTTCTCTATATGGATAGTTTTACATTTATCTAAACCAAAAGTCATTTTAATATCATCTGAAAAAATTTTAACTACCTTAATCATTTTCTCTAAATTTGATTCAGAATTTGAAAATAATTTTATATCATCCATATATAATAGATGTGAAACTATACTACTCTCTCTTGTATTACCCTTAATTTTTATTCCAAACTTGCTTTTAATTAACATTTTAGAAAGGGGATTCAATGCTAAGCAAAACCAAAGAGGGCTCAATGAGTCTCCTTGAAAAATCCCTCTTTTTATTGAAATGCCCGGTACTACTATTTTCTTACCTTTTAAATTAACTAGCAAATCTGTATTCCAAAAGGACATAATATTTTTCAAAAAGCTAATTATAATTGGGTTAACTTTATATATTTTTAATATTTTGATTAGCCACGAGTGCGGGACACTATCAAAAGCTTTTTGATAATCTATATAACAAGTATGTAAATTACGCTTTTGATTTTGAATTTGTTTTAAAATTACAGAATCAATAACTAACTGTTCTTTACATCCCATATGTTTTCTGCGACAACCTTTTTGTTGTTCAGATAAAATATTTTTTTCATCCAAATGAGTATATATTAAATCTGTCAAGCAAGAGGTTAAAATTTTGTATATTGTCGGTAGACATGTAATGGGTCTATATTGAGAGGGATTATTAATATGTTCGCTTTTAGGCAACATATAAGTAATGCCCTTAGTTAGAAAATTTTGAGGTTCTCTGACAAGTTTTGAAAGATTTTTTGCAAAAAGAGGATGTAAAGTAGTTAGACGTTTGTACCAAAAATTATGTATCCAATCGCAACCCGTGGCTTTCCAATTATGAGTATTTTTTATAATTTTGGCTAACAATTCAACCGATATATCAGAAAAACTCATTTGTTCAATGTCTGAACAATTGAGTTCTTCATTTTCTATCCAGATACCTGCCTCATTATGTTTTATATCTTTACTCCAAATGTTTGTCCAAAAATCGCGCATATCTGATTCAGATGGCAACGGAATATTATTATTCGAAATAATATTCTGTTTATCGTCAAGTTTGGAATAAAATATTTTCTCATTTTTCTGAAATAATCTATTATTATTTCTTTTATTATACGTATAATTATATCTTTTTAATCTACTAGCTTTTACACCTAATTTTTGTTTTAATAAATCTAATAAATCATTGATTATATTTTCATTATTATTACTACCAATGCTATAACCAAATTTTCTCCCAATTTCATCTACATATCTCAAAATATTCCTACTTCTATTTCCATTTTTATATTCAATTACTCTAGCTATACTACTTCTTAAAAATACTACATCATTTTCTAATCTAATCTGCCATTCTGGTTTACTATAACTATATGATCTATCATCAGAGGATATTAATTTAACTCCTAACTTATTACATATAGTGATAGCACTAGCGTACACTATTGTATGAAGATCTAAAAAACTAATATCGTCAAATATTATTTTTGGTAAAATTAAATTATTTAATTCAGAAATTAATTTAGATAATTTCTTTGACGTATGCAATTTTGGTAATTTTGGTCTAACTGTGGGCTCTATATCTATATATCTATTTATATTATTTTGAAGCAAGTTAGCTAATTCTATTATATTATCATCTAGTAAGTTTAAATTTGCAATATTGATTTCCCTAAGATTATGAATAATGTCTAAGTTATTTGAATCTACTCTAATATCATTGGATTCTTCTACTAGAATATTAGCTAAACTATCTTCATTCAATGCATCTAATATAACATTACTACTCGTACGACCTCCGTAGTCCAGTGGCTAAGACTCTTGACTCACATTCCGGAGGTCGCGGGTTCGAACCCGGCATGCGCAAATAAATTTTATTTGATTAATTTGTGTTATTTCACAATTAATTCATTTAAAATAATATATAGTATATATAGTATATTTGCGGCATGTTCCAGAGTGGAAGATACTATCAGTATCGTCCTGGTGTAAGACCACCATTCAGAATTGAAACGTTGCTTGAAAATGGCTTTAGCCGTGTTTAGTGACCAGATCTGAATAGCCAGGTACTTCCCAACCTTCCTCTTCCCAACCTTCCTCTTCCCCACCTCCTTCCCCTCCCCGCTACCTTCAGCCTTACAACATACCCCAACTGGGGATGCCATAGTCTCACTGGCTCCAGACGGGAGCAGTTGAGATTCTTGTGCGGTATTCACTGTAAAAAAAAAAAAAAAATTAATTTGATCTAAATTATTCTCCAATTGCAATCTATCTGCTACTTCTTTTCTTATCTCATTTAATGTTACTACAGGAATTAAATTATTTTTGAAAATTGACCTTTTTTGGTCAGCTAATCTTTGTTCGTTTACTTGGGCAACCGGATAATTTTGTGAGAAAAGTAAATGTAATTTTTTCCTATACAATAACATATCTGTTTCTAGTTTAGTTACATAAAAATATGAACGAACGATGAACATATTGACATCGTTCGTCCATTTCATACGCTGCCTAGGAATACCTGCTTTTGTTTTTTGGGGTCTCAGATTATCAATGTTCATCTGTATAGATGACATAATAAACCCATTTTCATTTCCGTTGGTTGAAAATGACATTGTGTCACCTTTCAAAACAACTTGGAAATGATTTATTAATTATTATTAATTCCTACATTCCAGTAACCAAGCAACTGTCGTCGTTACCTAGTGTCAACAAATAGTTTTCAATATCTCCAAATTAAATATTTTAATGTAAACTACCCTTCAATACTACAAATCTATAATATATATTATATTGTAGAATAATGTTATCAAAATAGTTTGATAATGGCATTATTCAAGGCATTATCAAACAGTTTGATAATGCCTTCAGAAGGCGAAACAGCTGTCACGCGTAATAATAATTACACAGCAGAACTTGTTTAAAAATAAACTGTTTTTATTAATTTAATAATAATATTATTGATTATATAATAAAAAAATTAAAATTAAAATGGAGTTCTACAAATTAAACTTGATGACAATAAATAAAAAATATTCTAAAACTACCGATCACAAGCAGTTCGGATGAAATCTTTAGGAGAATCGGTGTTTTGGACATAAGGCAACTTTATGCCAAAAATATATTAATTTATCTTTTCAAACATAGAACTGTTTTTGACAATATCCAAACTGTTCGTGATACGAGAACCAAAGGGCAAAATCTCTTACTTATCCCTTTCGCCAAAACAACGTTTGGTCAAAGAAACTTCAGGTACCTTGCAACAAAACTTTATAATACACTTCCACTGACTATTAGACAGCACACTAATCACGAAAAATACAAAACAGATACCAAATTTTGGATCACTACCAAAGACAGATCATATATCAACAATATTTTTAGAACCTCCTAATGCATGCTAACCCATTGATATGATGCTGATTGTCCTTGTACTTTTACTCTAATTGTAAATAATATTGTTTTTGTTATCCTTTATAAACTATTTATGTTAAAATGCGCCTGCTCTCAGCACAGGAACTCCTAGTGAGACAGGCACAGCACAATTACCTATGTAACATTAAAAAAATTAAGATTATAATAAAAAAATAACAAAAAATTACTGTTAAAATGATGTCACAGATTGAGTATTCAGTACAATCGGTGAAAAGCTCAAAAATTATGAGAAATCTAAGAATACAAAGTTTTTTAGATAATTCCAATGTCCTACGAATTAAAACTTGGTGAAAAACCTACTCCAAAATCCCACGATTTTCAGGTAATTTCCATTTATTTGTAATACAATATTTGCCAATGTTAGATCAATTTCACCATAAATACAGAGTTCCATGTATTTTATTCCCCTTCAAATGATTGAAGTGAATTTTCACGAAAATCGCAAGCGCATATTTTCAGGTTTCGGTACAATGTATTTTGAATCCAGGATTTCTTGAATTAAATACTCGTACATTTAAAAAAATTGAAAGTACTCACGATTCTAGGTTTCTTCTCGCAGTCCGGAGCTTGCCCAAGTGACACCTGAAATAAGCCAAAGTAATAGTTATGTGATTATTTTAATCTAACTAATCTAAAGTACTAATCATCACGCCGTTCACAGGGGTAGGCAGAGAGGGTGGACCGCCAAACAACTCGGTCTTTGCACACAATCCTTGCCCCAAACACTTTCACACATCGTTACGTTATGTTTTAAAATGCGTCGAAACGTAAGCTATAAACCCGTCTCCAAGGCCTGTCGTCCATGGAAATACTAACAAACTACGTGACTGTGACGCAACCACAAGTAGCCTACCGATCGATACTACCCTTTAAAGCTGGTTTGCGCAATCTGAAATATACTGAGCTTTTTTTTCATCTGCAGCCGTGGAACTAATACGATGTGAAGTGACTCGAGCGGTGAAGACCATAATATTGTTTCTCTTTATCTTTATAGACATGAAAAACAAACTTCAAAAAGATTTTAGGTTCTCCCATATAACGAAATAAGTAATAATTGTAGGGCATTCGTCGCCGCCACGGAACCAGTGGAAATAATGTCAAATTGACAACGCATTTTCTGACCTCAATTCACGTATTCTCTACTAAATCCTTTCTTACGTGTTCCTATAAATTATAATTATATAAACATGGATATTTTCCCAACCCCAGAATAAATTTGACTTTCAAATCGTGCTCGGATGCCATTTATGTCAAACGAGTTGCAGGTGCAACTCGCGTAGCTCTCCATCAGCACTGTTATTAGGGTGCAACTGTCTTCAAAGCCGTAGTCATATCTAGCTATTTAAGTAGTATGGCGGGTACTCACGAGCAATGGGTATGGTACACGCACAAAACTTGAGTCTCTTGTAATTATCTCCATGTACGAATGACTTAACGGTTTCTTAACGCAAGGAAAAAAATAATAAATCGATACTTAAACAAAAAAAATAAGTTAACTAGGTGGTGTAGATTCGCCAGTTTTCCGTTTGTACCACTAGTTTCCGGACGTCGTGTAGGTATTTTAATATGTATCTCACCGCAATAATTAAAAATCCCAAAAGCACTGAAAGTTTAGCCAACATGATGGCAGTTTGGTGTTCAACTTAAATTGATCCCAGTGTAAATATAACGCTATTTTATATTTTACCATTTTTACCATAATTATAATGATTTAAAATGGTTATTAATGATTTAAAATGTTAAACCATCCGGTAAGTACTTAAGTGCTATTATAGCGTTGCACGTTTGGCGAATTCTTACTGAAGGTCACCGATTAATATTCAAAGGCAAATTAGGTTGGTGCATGGATGGTTTAATGTTATTTCAATGGTTATTGATTTTAGCCCCTGGCTTCGCCGGAGTTTCAAAAATATATTTTTCTTATTAAAATTAGATATTAAATATACGAGTATAATATGGTGTAATGTCATATTTTTTACAGGTTTTGAATTCAGAACGATTATTTTTACCAGACTTTATGAAATTAATATGTTATTGGGAATGTCAATAATTGGCACTTCCCGTAAAATGAAGCATTTCTGTTAAATTATTTGAATTTGCAACAGTCATATTGTGATATAATATATTAACAAGATAAAAGTGATTATAGTTTTCAGAGAGTGGGTACACTGGGTACCTTTTGGTAATGCGCGTTATCGCGTTAGGTTACACGTACAGGTTGTTTCTAATTCTTACGTATTTGACGCACAGGCACGTTCAGTTTATTCTTGATTCTTTAGTTTAAGCGTACATGTTTCACTTATTAGCAAACGCAATTCTTAGTGTCGTGTGATTCTTAAAACAAGTTTGAGAACTTTTATTTACATTAGCTCCGCACAGGAGGCCCTGAGGAAAATTATTTCTCTCAGGGCCTATGTCATCTTTGGGGATGCTGTGCGGAGGGTCTTTTTAGGAAATGAAGGAGATGAAGTTCTAGGAAGGAAAAGGGTAACAGAGGTGGGTAGGAAATCTGGAGATCTGTGTGTCCAGGAGTGACGGACGAATCCATCCCTCCTACTGCGGTGCAAGGCGATGTTCCGAGAGAGTACGGCTGGAGAAGTCAAAGAGACCCCCTCAACCATTCTCTCCTGATCCGGCCTGCCATGCAACTGGTGAAATAATTGTTTGGAGAATTCCATAATGTATTTATTTATTACAAGCCCTGATGGGCTTTTACATTATAGTTTATAAGTTGAGTATCAAACAATGAAGAAAATATAATACAATGAGAAAAGAAAATACGTAATGCAAAGCAAATACAAAAGTTGTGTTGCTCGTATTCAAGTCAGGCGCAGGCACCATGAAAGTATTACCTGTCAGTCTAAACGACACAAAAATAACAGAATAATTCGAGGTCAAATTCTTGGGACACATCGTAGCAGCGGACCTCAGTGATGATTCGGATATTGAGCCACAGAGAAGATCACTGTGCATTAGGGCAAATATGATTTCTCGAAGATTTAACAAGTGCAGCCCAGCTGCAAAAAGGCAACTTTTTAACACGTACTGCACGAGCCTATATACCTCGGAGTTGTGGACCAACTTCAACAAAGCGTCACTAAAAAGAATGGAAATACAGTACAACAATTCATATCGAACGCTTTTTGGGTTGTCCTGCTACTGCAGAGCCACCGAGATGTTTGAAAAAGGGCGCGTTCCCGGATTCCGAACACAAATAAAAAAAAACGGATCACCAGCTACGGAACGCGATTGGCCTCGAGCGAAAACACTCTCGTGATGGCAGCATTCCACTTCTGGCAGGGTCCCATTTATAAGCGATGGAGCCACTTCCTGATGACCTAGATAACAAAAAGTTAACTTTTTCAAATTTTATTTTTATTTTTGTATTATTATTATTTTCTTTTTATTATTTCCTTTCATTAGGTAAAAAAAAAAATTCTTTCATCTTGAAATATTTTAATTTAATGTATTATATATGTATAATATGGAACTCGTGGGACTGCACCAACCTCCCCGAGATCTGGAATAAACGAATAAAAAAAAATTTAAAAAGTACATATTTAAAAAGATCAGAAGTCTCACATTGAATATAAACAAAAATTGCAGAAATTATGTAAATCTATTTGTGTCTAGAAGAATAAAAGTGATAGAATATACCTACAACATTTATCCTGAATAGTTAATATGAAATAATATCACCTAGATTAGAATTTTTATTTCTGGGACTGTGAACTCTCGGAAACGGAAAATTTTGATATGCTAGTGTCCTGGTGTTATTGAAGTAGAAGGGTAATAAATGTGGCATGATTTTTTGGGAACATGGATATTAATAAATTGATGTAATTCAGGATAGTCAATTTTGCAATACAGTATTTTATGTAATAGTATTGAATCTGTGCCTATTCTTCTTTCTGAAAGTTTCAATAGAGGCATTTTATTCAGGAGGTAATTGTAATCAATGTTTAGTATAGGAATACGCAATTTATAGTTTATGAACCTTAGAAACTTCCGTTATATCTTTTCAATGTTGTATCTAATAAAAATTGAAAAGGGGAGACCATAACGTAGAGTTATATTCATGTTGGCATCTGGCAAGGGTTTTATATAATATAATAAATGTGCCTAAATCATAAAAATCTTTTGCAGTTCTTAAAACAAAGCCAAGAGTCTTTAGCGATTTGTTGATAATATTATTAACACATACAAAGTATGTACGTTTGTATCTGTACGTTTACTGTCGAACATAATGCCTAGATACATAATATCATTAACACAATTTAAATTTCCACTATTTAATGAATACTGAAAAAATACGGGATTATTTATTTTGGAAAAATGAATGAACAGATATTTATTTATATTTTATGCTAGTTTGTTAAAAAGATATATCAAGTTAGTTTGAAGCGTAATACAATCATTAATGTGGTTAATCTCTTTATATAGTTTCATGTCATCGGTAAACAGTAACACGTTTATGTTAGTAAATGTGTGACGACCAGAACCAATCTTCGCCATGTACATAACTGCCACAACTGTCGCCCTTTTATAAAATACATCGCAGCGCCACTGGTTAAGGCGCCGCTACCCGCTTTTCTACCGATTTCTTACAATTTCTTAAATTCCTTCGGTGGAAAAAAATCGCAAAGTATGTTCCAAAAATTATTTTTTCAGGGCCTCCTGTGTGGAGCAAATGTAAAAAAATATAATTTTTGTTCATATGAAGCAGATACTTTGTGATGTGACATTATAATTTAAAATAAAAAATAACTTTGTAAACACCACTTTTATTTTCTGTACTTTATGCCGACCGGGTTGCGTATTTCCAATCCCTACCGCGTTACAGTCGCGCTACCGACTGAAACGTGGTAGCGTTCGTAAGGTGATTTATGCATTACAATCCCTACCGCGTTTCTGTCGGTAGCGCTACTGAAACGCGGAAGGGATTGGAAATACGCGACCGGGTTTCGCTTCCACCGTAGCTTCTTCAGGGCAGTATATTACTCTACTAAAGTTAAGTT
Organism: Limnephilus marmoratus; assembly: GCA_917880885.1. Taxonomy (NCBI): domain Eukaryota; kingdom Metazoa; phylum Arthropoda; class Insecta; order Trichoptera; family Limnephilidae; genus Limnephilus; species Limnephilus marmoratus. The sequence continues at coordinate 15,098,275 of OU862921.1, read as the reverse complement.
ACATGTGTTATAAATAATATATGGTTTAAAACAAAATGGGCTGGACTCCTTCAGTGAAGATAGAAGTAGGCGTAAGGGTAGATGGAGAATTGGGAAGGAAAAAGGAATGTTCTTTGTCAATGGGGAACAACCTAAGTATTGGACTTTTATTTAAATATATTTGATTGTTAATTACTTTACCATTACTGTTTTTTACTTTCCTTAGTTCAAGTACTTTTAAGTTATCCAATCTGATACCTATTTCGTTTTTATGCATTAGGGTGATGCCCTAGGTTTCGTTTCCTGTTTTTTAGTTTCCTCTGTCCTATTCTATTGTATGTGGTGCCACAAGTCCGCACCGAAAAAAAAGTCTTCAAATATTGGCATATATCTTTGGTTAATTAGTGATGAAACCTTCTCCATTCAAAAAGGTCAAAGTTATCAATCTAGTGCAGAGATGGGCAAACTTTTTAAGGAAAGGGCCAGATAAAATAAAAAAATTATCTAAGCGGGCCAGAAAAAAATTGAATAAAATAATTTTTTATAAGTGATATACTTTATGTTTTAATTTTTATATAAAATATAATATTAAGTAGGTATATTATATGCTACAATGGTAAAAAAGTAACAAAAATTGATTATTCTTTAGAAAAGTATGAAGGCGTACGTGACAGGTGACACTGTGACCGAGCTTCTAAAAGTTTTTCACAATCTGATAGAAACTGGGATGAGCTGATTCGGTTTCTAATGCTGTTTTTACGAAGCTTCTGTGATGTCCAATGTTTGCAGGCAATACTGGGCCCTTTATCTCCAGTATTCCTCTAGGATGTTTTCAAGGTTATTATTTAAACACGTAGTACTTTGATACACGGAAACTGTTTAATAGAATATAATAGTACAATGTTGGCTGTAAGCCGTCTGACGAGAAAGAGGGCGCGCGAGATCTCCGCTCGCTATTATATCGTACCGATGTTAGGTCGCTTCGGCTAGGTTCGGTATTTCCGAACCTACCCGACAGATTAACATAATACCAACACTACAGCTTCACAATAGAAAACACCTATTTACATATGTAGGAAGATGCAAACATCGTAATTATCTTCCAAGCGTGAGATTTCAGGTTTGGGAAACTTGATTTTGACAGGGCTTTGTTGAATTCAATTTTTGAAACGTTGAGAAACAGTTGCTTCAATTCAGTGTTACATTGCAACTCAATCAGTTCGAGCTGCAATTCTGGTTTGACTGATTCACAATCCATATTAAATGGCATGCTAAAAATGTCCAGGTCCTGTTCTATAACTTTGAAGTTTGAAGTGTTGGAATCTTCAGCAAAGCAAATTCTTCTTACAGACATTTCATGATTTTTTCATAGTTCTTAATAAGTTGGTCCTCCCTAACTGCAATAGTTTTTAGTCTTGGAAAATGAGTAACGTCTTTCTTGACTAGTTGTTTGGAAAAAAGATTCAATTGCATTTTGAAACCCCTGATATGACCCCTAATAGCGTTGATTAATTGCTTTCTTCCCTGGAGTTTAAGGTTCAATTTATTGATGTGACTGAGAAGATCTGTAAAAAATGCGAAGTCTGAAAGCCATACAATATGTTTCATGTGTTCACATTCGTCCATTCCTTTTTCTTAGAATGTCGCGGGCCGGATTGACTAGCCTGAAGGGCCGGACTTGGCCCGCGGGCTGTACTTTGCCCATGACTGATATAGTGAGTGCTTACACAGGGGCGACCCTTGCTAAATTATTAGGTGGTGCGAAATCTCTTCGTGGCGCCCCCCCCCCTCATAACATTAAATAGAGCTCTTTCTTTGCAGTTATGCAACTTTAATTGAAGTACCTACTTCTAGTAGAATAGATGAGAAATAATACCTGAAAAAACAAAAAAATTAACAAAACAAAAAACTACTTCAAAAAAAGCACTAAAAAGTAAAAAAAAATATTTTTCTATTTTTCTTTTTTTTTTACATGAATACCGCACAAGAGTCCCAACTGCTCCCGTCTGGAGCCAGTGGGACTATGGCATCCCCAATTGGGGTATGTTGTGAGGCTGAAGGTAGTGGGGAGGGGAAGGAGATAGTGAAGAGGAAGATGGAAATGGTACCTGGCTATTCAGATCTGGTCACCAAATACGGCTAACGCCATTTCAAGCAACGTTTCAATTCTGAATGGTGGTCTTACACCTAGTTACTTAACTGAGAGTATCTTCCACTATAGAACGTGCCGCAAATATATTATATATTATTTTAAATGAATAAATTGTGAAATAACACATATTAATCAAATAAAATAAGGATTCGATCCCGCGACCTTCGGAGTGCTACTCAAGAGCCTTACCGCTGGACTATGCCGGCCGTCAACTACAACTTCTACAACTTAATAATCAACTTACTTTTTCTACTCATCAATCAGTAGGCACGATTGGTATTTTTGAAGTCAGTGTCAGCCAGGGTAGATTTGTAAATACATACATAGTTATAGGTGAGATGTGCTTGTATCGCACGCGCGACTTAACGAGGCGAGAGGCGAGAGCGGGGCCACGGCGGGAGGGGAGCTGTGGGTTGCGTATTTACAAAACCTATACCGATTCAGTCGGGGTAGCGACAAATTTACATTTTCAATATACCTCGTTATTTTTATATGTTTGTTATTTTTATCACATTGCAAAAACAAAAATTGTTCTAAATCTAGATAAAATAATCTTTCTGATTTGTATATTGTATATAAGAATTAATAATTTTATTTCGAAATATTTAAATGTCAATATTATTTCCATATATTGTAAACACACCTCTATTGATAATTTTTTATCACTTGCAAAAATAAAAATTGTTCTTTTTTTTTTTTTTCAATTATTTCTGGCTTTCACCCTTCAAGGGTGTTCTAGGCCATCATTTATAATTACAGAGAAAGGAAAGGTGAATTTATATATTAATTTTATTTAAATGTGCAAATTTCAGAATTTTATGGAAGATTGGAGTAGAGTTCAGACTTAGAAGAGATGAGATGTTGAATGGAGGAGAGGCAATTTTTGATAACGCTTGATAGAAGAGAGGATATTTATTTAGAGAGGGACAATCAAAAAATATGTGATCTAAAGTTCCCACATCTAGACCACAGAACGTACAATCTGGGGAGTCAAGCACATGAATTTTATAAAGGTGAGAAGGAACGGAACAATGTCCGATTCTCATACGAATAAGTAAGGAGATTTCTTTTTTGGAAAAATGGGGGAATTTTTGAAACCACGGTTTTGATGGGATAGTCCTTTGTATTGAGGCGTAGCGGGCACCCTTGGATTGACTAGCAATGTTCCAATACTCTGTCCAATCATTGCGGGATCTATCTTTGATGATGGAAAAAATATCAGACAGGGGAATATGGTTTACGAGGGTAACGGTAGGGTTAGACGCTCCTTGTTTTGCCAAGGAATCCAAATCAGAGTGACAGTTTTTCCAGAGCTTTGAATGGAGGTTATCAATACTCGAATAAGACATACAAAGTGATCATCAGGATGAAGAAGAGGACTTGTTTTAAGTTTTTGGAGGGAACTGAGAGAGTCAGAGAGAACAAGAGAATGTTCAAAATTATTTTTTATTATATATTTGAGAGATTCAATAATCGCAATGCACTCGGCAGAAAATATTGAAAATTGGTTTGAAATTGAATAAAATATTCTTTCATTAGAATTATTGTGGTAAACGTTAATACCAATACCACAGTTAGGAGAGTCCGGAGATTTGGAGCCATCAGTAAATAAAAGAGTTGGGCCATTTAGAAGAAATAATGTCATTGAACATATTATTGACAGTACGGGCTGGGAGATTGGAATGACTTTTAAGGATGCCGATCCCTTCTAAAATCGTTGGGGATAGGGTGACGTGACTATATTTTAATTTGTACAAAGGAAGAAGATCATTTTTGATAATTTGAAGCTCTGAGAGAGAGCGAAAATTTTTACAGATGGCAGGGAGAGGTTTAGTTCGAGCTCTGATTGTAGATGAATGTGTTGAGTCGTTGAACAACGAGACTCTGGGAATAATCTGATGACTTTTAGAATTTAAACATTTAAGAACAAATTTGTCAGCAAATAATTGACGCCTTAAATAAAGAGGAGGATCAGAACATTCTACTTGAAGGGAATTGATGGGCGACGATTGCATCGCGCCAGTTATTATTCGCAATGACTTAGATTGAATTTTGTCTAATTTACTGAGTGCATTTTTGGATGCAGTACTAAAAAGTGGGCAGGCATAGTCGAGATGACTTCGAATAAGTGCATTGTAGAGCAACTTAATGCAGATAGGATGAGCACCCCACCAAACGCCAGTCAATGATCTGATAATATTTAAATTTTTTTCACATTTAGTAACTATATTATTAATGTGGGAAGACCATTTAAGTTTCCTATCAAATGTTACTCCCAAAAATTTTACTTCGGAAGCATTGGGGATTGGAGAGTTTTTAAATAAAATTTGGACAGGGGGGTTATTATGACGATTTGAGAAGGTAACACACTGACTCTTTTGTACTGAAAGTTCAAGACCATTTAAAGTAAGCCATGTGCAAAGGGCATCCATGGCTTCATTAAGATATTTGACGGCGGATGGAATGATTTTGGATGATAAGAAGAAAGCTATGTCATCTGCGAACTCAACAACTTTTACTTGAGGGGGAATGGTGACATGCATATCGTGTGTGTATATATTATACAGTAAGGGGGATAATACATCGCCTTGGGGTAAACCCTTCCAAATTGACCTACTCTGAGGAGTAACATCTGGTAGCTCAATGAAAATTTTCCTATCGAGAAAAAGATTAATAATAGATTGGACAAACATGAGGGGTAAGCCAAGGCCTAAAAGTTTTTTTTTAAGAATTGGGATGGAAACATTGTCAAAGGCGCCTTCTATGTCTATAAAGACTGCAAGACATACTTCTTTGTTAGAAATGGATAAATTAATATCAGTGCTGATGATGGCGAGGTTATCTTGTGTAGATTTCTTTTTCCTAAATCCAAATTGGGATGGAGAGAGAAGATGATTACTCTCGACAAAAAATTCTAACCGGTTTTTAATTAATTTTTCATAAATTTTACTAAGGGTGGATGAAAGAGCAATTGGCCTATAGTTGGATCCAGAATTGGGTGATTTGTTTAATTTTAGAATTGGGATGATTATTTGAGAACTCCAGTCATCAGGTATTATGCCAGTCTGGAAGATTTTATTTAAGATGCTTAAAAAGTGATTTAGAACATTATCATTACTATTTTTGATAATGCTATAAGGTATACCATCTCTGCCTGGAGATGAGTCCTTGACTGTTGATAAACAATTTTTTAATTCAATTAAAGTGAATGGAGAGTCAAGCCAATGATCAGACATAGGAGTGTTGTGGATTGGAGTTATTTCATCTAAGTTAGGTACAGAAGGGGGGGCAATTTTGTCCAAGAACTCGTCTATCCATTTAGAATGAGAAGCTCGAGGAGATGTTGGACTGAAGGAGGATCGAAATCTTCGAATCATAGACCAAACTTCCGAAATTGGAGTGTTCGGAGATACTGAACTGCAGAAGTTGTACCATCCGGATTTTTTTTTTGACCTCAATACCCTTTTGGCATTGGCTTCGGCATTTTTGTATATGAGATAGTTCTCCATAGTCATATTGTGACGATAGGAAAGAGATTTAGCTTTCCGAATTCTCACTACTTTGGAACATTCCTCATCCCACCAGGGAGATGGAGGGAGTTTTTTGAGAGATTTGGTTTTAGGGGGAGGATTTGATTTATTGATTGCAGTTACGAGCATTGATTTGAAGTTATCGTAGTCATCTTTGACAGATAATGTATCGGTATAGGATAAATTTTGTATAAACTTATCCATATTTGAGTTAAATTCGTCCCATTTGGTGTGTTTTGTTTTAATTTTTGTCGAAATATGGGCCTTGTCTGAATGGAAAGAAGTTTGATAAGTGATGGTGATCGGGAAATGATCACTGGAGCAGGGGTCGGGGGACACCACCCACGAGGAGAGAGGTGCCAGATTAATAGAGCATATGGAGAGATCCACTGCACTGGGGTTTGTGTTGGGGCGAGAGATTCTAGTAGGAGATCCGTCATTCAAAAGAAAAAGGTTGGATTCATCTAGGAAATCCATCACACTTCGACCGTCTCGATCACAGAAAGCAGAACCCCAGACGGGGGAATGGGCATTAAAATCACCCAATAAATAGAAAGGAGGGCTTAGTTGACGGACAATTTGCAACCACGCTTGTTTATTGAAGTGCGATGTTGGGGGAAGATAGATAGAAACAAAGGAAGTGTCCTTTATTTTAGCTGCAACCATTTGAAAGTCAGCATTGGGGGGTTTGATATTATTTATTGGGAAAAACGGAAGGGATTTTTTAATAAAAAGGGCAGCACCACCGCCCGTACCTTCCGGGCGATCATCGCGGAGACAGGAGTACCCTCCCACATTAAAGTGGGTGGATGGAGTAAACCATGTCTCCGAGACAGCAGCCACAGAAACAAGGTTTGAATTTAATAGGTTAAGAAGGTTTGATTTGTTATAAATAGCACTGCGGCTATTCCACTGAAGAATTCTGACATCTTGAAGAGCCATTTTGAATAAATGATTTTAATGTGGAAATAATAGAAGCAGCGTTGGACGGTAGATTAGTTTGAGAAGAAATTAGGTCAATTAGAAGCATAATAAGAGTTTGAATAAATGAAGAATTATCTTGGGAGAGTTGTTCAGAAAGCTTTTGATAGTTTGTTGAAGATGAATTATAATTGTTTGCGCACCCATTTGTGGCGTGTGAAAGAGGAGAACCATTGGGATTTAAGAGAAGTGAGTTGTGTTGTTGCTGATCGTATCCACGAGCCTGTTTAGAGATAGGGTTTTTGTATGTGAATTTTGTTGAACGGAAAGATGTTGAGGAGGTGGCGAGAGGGTTGGATGAAGAGTTACTGGCTAAAACCTCGGAAAATGATTTTTTGACAGGCGGGAATAATTTAGAAGCCTGCAGAAAAGACAAGTTCTCAGAGGCCATAGAAATTTTTATATTTTTTTGGCGAGATTGTTCGGGGCAAGAAGAGTTAATGGCGGAATGAGCGCCTAAGCAGTTAAAACATTTAGGTGAAGAGAGAGAAGAACATTGGTCAGCCGAGTGGTTTTCTCCACATTTAAAACATCTGGGAGGGGATCTGCATGCAGCTTTGGTATGACCAAAACGGCAGCAGTTGAAACATTGAGTGGTGGGATAAGTGTAAATTTCAACTGGTAAGGAGTTGAAAAATAAATAAATATGGGAGGGAAGAGATTGTCCTTCGAATGTGATGACGACAGATTGGGAGGGCTTCCAGGAAACGATGCCCTCAGAGGTGTCCTTATAATTTAGCCTCCTGGCTTTTATGGGATTGCCGATATGTTGGGGGGTTGAAAGTGAGGATAGGATTTCTGGAATGGACAGATCGGTCGAGATACCCCTGACCAGGCCCATTCGAGTGACATTGAAAGTTGGGATGTACGCCTTGAATTTAGAATTAGATGAAATAAATATATTTTTGATAAAGTTGTTGGCGGCTGAAGCTGACAGGAATTCAACAGAGATTCGGAAGCGACCCTCGGCTTTAACACCTCCAGGTTTAATCGAAAGGTTCTTGTTATTTGAAAGAAATTTACCAAATTCAAGAGGATGGATGGTTTTACCTTGTTCAGTTTTTTGCCCATATACAATGTAGGGGCCACGGGAATGAGTAGAGTAAAAGATTGTTGGAGGAGGTTGAGGAAGAGCTGGAGGGGACTGAGAAGACAAAGGCGAATCATGTTTTTTGGGGAAAGGGGACTAAATTTTCTTTTTTTAATTGAGGTTAGGATGACAGATTCATTGTCTGAAATGTTTGAATGTTCTGAAAAGTCTATTTTATCTGAAATGTCTCCATCTGGAGGGTCAGGAGGGGGATCTGGGGGCTTTGTAAGGGGTACAGGAGGGAAATCCTCCTCCATTGTTCAAAAAATTACAGCTTATATAAAAAGTGACAGAAGTAAAAAAATTATATAAATATCTGAAAATGAGCAGCAAGAAGTGACTCCTGGAAGATCAAGGGGGTGAAGATTCCAACACACTAAACTTTTTACAGCCAAAACACAATAAAAAGATTGGTTTAAGAATATTTTTTGAAAGAGCAAAACAAAAGAACTGATGACAGCCAAATGTTATTGTTGCGAGTCCCTAAAAATTGTTCTAAAATCCACATAAAATTATCTTTCCAATGTATATATTAGAAATTTAAAAAAATTATTTCTAAATATTTAAATTTTGATATTGAAAATTTAAAGCGACTGAAACGGTTTAGGTTTTGGAAATACGCGGCCGGGTACCTTGGCTGACACCGACTCCAAAAATAACAATTGTACCTACATATCGATGAGTAGAAAAATTTTGTTGATTATTAAGTTGTAGAAGAATGCGAATTTTCTTTTACTTTTGAGTGCATTTTTTAAAGAAATTTTTTTGTTTATTTTTTGATTTTTAGTGAATCTGAAGTACTTTAACTAATTTGTCTGAATATGGATAGACCTACCAAACGTGCTTCTCATATGAGACAGACATTTCTTGACCATAACGACATTACGGTAGGTGACTCAAAGATCCGGATAGCCTATGAAAGATTCACCGAGTATCGTTAATTTGCTCCTAAGAATTGAAGATTTCCGTTACTTTGTCATGGATCCCATAATCAGAACCTAACCAAACTTTCATCAAAACTACCGTTGAAGTACATCCTTTCTAATTAAAAAAGAATCATCAAAATCGGTTGGGGTGATATTGAGTTATTCGTCCATTTGTCGCGCACATACTTAATGCAAATTTATGACTTATATGGTTTTCTCATGGATGCCATTGTCAGAACTGAACCAAATTGAAATGGGACCACACGGGAAGCACTAGCTTTCAAATTAAAAAGAATCATCAATATCGGTTCTCCCAGTCGAAAGTTCTGAGGTAACAAACATTAAAAAAATACATATTCGAATTGAGAACCTCCTGCTTTTTGAAGTTGTTTAAAAATATATGTTGGATTACTATTTAATTATTATTTAATTAAATCTGAGAAATCAATAAAAACACTGGAACACAACTTTTCTTGCTTTTGCCCTAGCGATTTTTTTTTATTAAATCAGAATAATTTTACCCTTGGGCAATATCATTCTCAATTGATAAAATTGCAAGATCTGATAGTCTTTCTCGACACACAGCCGAACGTAAGTACGTTTTAATTTACTAAAGCTTCGTTCTCCTTTGGTGAGAGTTACAGGGATGGTCAGCAAAATCCGAAGCGCTGTCCACACATTTGGGAATATATCCTGCCAATCATGTTTTTTATAAGTTGAAGAACTTGTAGTGGCTCTGCTGGGTCAAAATATTTTAGTAATGGGTTTAGGCTCAAAATTCTTCAACCAATTCGAAACTAGAGACATCACATTTTTCCCCATCGGTTAAAATGATTTGCAAATCTGCGCAGGCTTTTTCTAATGAAGACTTATCAGGAAATGTTTCGATGTTATACAAAAAAGACCATGTATTTTTTAATTTAGATAAATGTCCAAACCGAGTGACCAATGCATTTTCCATTGTATCTATCGTAGGATAAAAGACGATAATTTTAAACAGTTCTTCGGGATTTGTTGGTGTCTCGTCTGCAGCTTCATATTCAAATAATCGGTTCTTTCTTCGGTATCGGACTGGCTTAAGCGTAGAATCTATCCCAGCCTGGGAAGCTATTTCCTTAACTATTATTTGAGCAGACGAATAAGTCCGGTACTGCTTCACAAATTTCGAGCAGTTTTTCAGCAATTGCGATGCGTTTGCTAAGTCCATGATTATTTTGATTGTCCCCATTATTACGCTGAAAATTCTTTCAGCGGTAGCATTATTGTATTTTTTTTTTCTTAATTATTTGTGATTCTGCTGATTTAAATAACTTGTCTCTGAAGTAGCCTAATAGGCGACCAGTCGCCTTTTAGATTTTTTCGTCGCCGATTCTCGTCCTGAATAGCCTAAATGGTGAAAAATCGCCTACGTTGACAACACTACTTGCCCCCCGCACTGACCACACGATTTAAGCGCACGATCGATAGATGGTAAATCAGTAGTCGGGTGTTTTCGGCGCCCCCTTCCGACGGCGCCCGGTGCGGTCGCACCGCTCGCACCACCCTAGGGCCGCCACTATAGCTTACATACTCATAGTATACGTCGGGCCGGGGTGTCTTCCCTTATTATTATTATCTTACCTTATCTGTCCAAGCATGTGAACGCTGCGCGGTCTCCTTTTGATTCTACTTATGGGAGAGAGAGGCTGGTTCTCGACCTACATCATCAGACACCACACCATCATGTTGAACATGGACCGAATCGCTGCTGGAATTGGAGATGCAATGCGGATCAATCCGTCATGCCACCGGGGATTTGGAGACCCATTTCCCCTGGTTGCGAGCTGCGCGGGAGACGGATCGCCTCTGGGTCATTGTTTCTACTTGGATGGCATGATCCATGATGTACCTTGAGAAGATGAATCGCCTTTTGGATTTAATGCATTGCCGCTTCAACACAACAATTAAGACACAATCTTTACTAACTATAGAAAATGCCCATTGTGAAACCTTATCTTGTTATCAAATTAATTTAGCGCAGTGTAAGTGTGCATGTATGGATGTGTGTGGTGGTAAAGACAGCGTCGTGCTCATTGCTATTCTGGGGTTATGAGTGACAGGTCGGGTGTTACCATATATTCATGTAATAACATAATGTAAGTGTTTACTGATGAATACATATTATAAATAGGAACTTAACTTACTGATGCTTGGCCCTTTTTTAACATTTACCTCTCTAGGAGGCCCTGAAGAAATAATTTCCCTCAGTGCCTATGTCATTCGGAAAGGAAAAAGGTATGATGGGTGGGTAGAAACCTGGTCAGTATGTCCAGAAGTGATGGACGTATGAATCCATCCCTCTCGTAGCGGTGCAAGACGATGGGTCAAAATAGATCAGCTGAAGAAGTCAAAGGGTCTCCCCAAACCGGCCTCACCCGATCCACCCTAGACGGGCGCATCTGCCGCCTACATCGATAATCTTATAATAATCTCAACTTGTTTCTATTTAATTCCCAGTTCCTTAATGTCATGCACCAAATATTATTTTTAGAACAGGTGTACCACAGAAGTAACTCGAGTTTTATCCAATGACGATTTTTATTATTAATTGAGATTTTAAAATCGTATTTTAAGTACACCACTACTCTTTATAAGGAAACATTACAGCATCCGGGCAGTTTTTGAAGTGGTTTTTGACAACTGTGCACTTTTCAGATTTATCCCAAGAGGCAGAAGGGCATTCCTAAAATATTAAATAAATTTATTAATTAGGTAGTAGGTTATCAAAAAATCAAGAAGAGCACTTAAACTGATGTGAGATGGTTCATTTTGGAACCACACATCTTTTTAGACAGAACTATGAAATAAAATATACCAAGAAAAAATAAACTTAATTCAATTCCCACAGTCATTGTGGCGATTCTGATGATATTTACTTCAAAAAGCAGAAGTCAGAAACCGAAATTATTTTTTTAAGTATTTGGCATTAAAATATAATTACCTTCGTCAAAACATTCATTGAGCAGAGAATGAAAGCCAGCGGTGGGCACTTTGATATTTCTGTATCAGTGTAGCATTTCTCCAAAAGCGTCTCTATATTTGGGGCATAATCTGTCAAGTTTTGTTTAATGAATTTGGTAAGGGCTGCCCTGTCAATCTTGTTGTTAGAGTGTAGATAGTCCTTCTTTTTCATAATACAGGTTAACTGATCACACTGGAAAAATAAAAAATAAAAACAACATAATTTATTTATTTATTTATTATTACATTTATTACATACAAGATATAACAATATAAAAGGAAGCTTTGACTGTCCAACTAGGAAGGTTTCCCGTTTTAGGACAGTTAATAATGTTAGCTATGTTTTGTTTAGGAGTTCATAATTATAATAAGAAAAAAGAAATTGGGCTTGTTCACATTGTCGGTCTTTGACCATTTGGCTTATCTCCAAAATATGTGAAATTGAGTTATTGCACCATATTATATTGCAGCCAGCGAGCACTTTTGCTGTGGCCGACTGAAAACACACAAAAAATTACGCTCGAAAGCGAGAACGATTTTCTCGCACGGTGTTTCAGATATATTTTCAAGTTATTATTAGATACTAAACCCAGAGAAAGTTATAACATAGCTGACGCGTATGTGCTTACGTATGCATCTGTGTTACCAAAAATCAGTTTAGACACACATAAGGAATTCAACATCCTTTCTCAGTTTTATTTTAATTTCTTATTATTTATTATACGACAGTAAAATTAATATTGCAAAAATATCTCAATATTGATTACATCTTTACTCACATCCAGAAAAAAAAAAAAAATAAGATGCGCTTTCTTTATACAGAGTATTAATGGACATACTTGAATTACTTTAACCAGTGATTTCTAATATTATTTGAAGTAAAAAAATTTAATGAGATTTTGGTCTCCGGTTACTTTTCGATGACTTTTTTTTCAAATTTATTTTCTATAAAATAAAACCAAAAAAATTCTTCCGCGTGTCGTCACTGGTAATTCAGCCGAGTAACCGGCCAACCTCTTACCTCACTCCCAACTGTCCAATACCTACTGTTTTTTTATGTATTGTTGAAAAAAAAACTACATTAAAAATGTCACCGGAGACCAATATTTCATTTACCCTTAAGCTAGTGGACTGCTGGACTCTTAGGCAGATCTATTCCTAAGTTTATACCATTTTTATGGTCACAGTACAAATTCCCGTTGCGGATTCATCCGCTAACGCATTTCGAAGGAGACCGTTAAAAATCAACAAAAATAGAAAGTGCAAAAATCGGAGGAAAACCGTTTACGTGTTCGCATGCAGATTCACTTTTAACCTTTCAAAGGCCAGGAACGCGCCCGCGCGCGAGACTGGAATTTCAAAAAAGAATATTAATTCAAATAATTTGGATGCGATTTTAAATTTTATTCCATTAATTTATAACATAAAATAAAGCTTAAAATAGCTTCCTCCATTCTTGTTCTTAAGGTAATTTAAAAAAGGTAAGGTAAAAAACCCTGGCCCTCGACAGGTTAAGTTAAAACAAGTTTCATATTCCGAATAATCTGTTAAAATTCCAGTTGCGAATAAATGAGCAGAATATTCAATATCTGGCTCATACTCGAATGCTAGACGAAGGAACAAAGCGGATGTAAATGCTCGATGTACTTGTTGGCGTTGTCGGTCATTTGCTCTGCGTGTGTTAATTACGAACCGGCGCGCTTGTGTCCGTTCCAATTGTCGTTGTTGATTTTGTTCAGCTCGTGCCTCTTGTGATGATGCATAACAAAAACGGTGTCGCGAAACTTCAACTCCACTGTTAATTGGCGGTAAATGCTGCAGAGCAAAACCTATGCAGCCCTCGAAGGACCAGTCCCGAAACTACGTGAAATCGCTAAGTTATACCTGATAAAACCTGATGGATAGTCATTGAAGTACCCACCACTGTCCCACCCCGGTATAGGCAACTTATGGTCGCCCCTTCGGAGTTCTCGCAAGAATCTAATTTTTTTTGAATAAACGACTCTACATTTAATGTAACGAATCTAGACCTTCAATGTCCCCTCATACTGTGTTAGGTAGCGGTATGCGGACGCGCCTACAGGACTGTACTGTAATGGTCAATCTCTACAACTCTAAAGCCCATGGAGGTGTCAATGCAAAAGCAGTGAGCCTCATGGACAGTCAAACAAGTTGTTAGTAACATCAACAAAAAATAAAAAATAAAGTAATCCAAAATGACAGCAGCCGTCATGAGTAATCAGCTCATGACAGCGAAAGACCACACACAATCCGGTGGGCAGCACCGGGCACTGTACATAAAAGAAAAAATAAACAAAAGAAAAATAATGTATATATACAGAGTAGAACTGGTGTCACCGCAACCTGACTATCGGCAGTTCCCGAGAGAATGAAGAAGGCTAATTGTCCGGCCTCCCGATAACCGGCGGCGTCGTCCTTAAGCCAGCTAGCCGGTGGTGCCTAGACGAAAGTAACTGGAAATCATAGAAGAAGACCCTAGGGAGAAAAGCGTCGGGTCGCCGGAGGCGGGACGGACAGCTTTCGGATGCCGTTCAGCCTTCTTCCCAGCCTCTTCATGTCACGGGGGGTGGCGCGGCAGACAGGTGCAACTCCACCAGTTCCATAAGACCGTCCATGGTCAGTAGGCGGGGACTCGGTCCAGGGTCCAACCCCTTATATGGGGAGAAGGACGGCACAGAACAAACAACTGAGTTCAGTTCTACGCGGTAATCATAACTAAAAAAAAATAATCGTTTCTAAAAAACTAAAAAAGTAATCATAACTAAAGTATATGTTACAAAATAACATAAAAGTGTAAGGCATTAAACCAAGTACCTGAAATAAAAACATGAGCGTTCAATGACGCAGGGCATGAAAAACAAATAAACATGAAAGAAAACATAAATACTGTACATCCTGGGCAATATTGGTCGTAGAGAAGAAGCAAAGAAAGTCCGTGATAAGTCAGGAACAAGTACACCTGGTGTCAAAATCTACTAATCAGCGACTCTAAGCTCAGGCCATCTCTCAACCCAGGTCCTTGTAAACTTCCTCAGGCACTCGAAGTTCTTCTTGTTCGATACCAGATCAGTGTTCCACACTGGTCTGATAGGTACGTCCAAACCATCGAGCATTTCCTCTCTTGCGTCCGTCATTATCTCACACTGCCACAGAATGTGCTCCGCCGACTGGTTCGTGCACCCGCAGGTGCAGTTGGGGTGAGGGGACAGGGAGAGGGCGTGAAGTCTCCCCCTGAATTCCCCGTGGCCGGATAGAAGCTGGGTGATGTGGTGGTCCAGCTTGAGAAAGACCCCTTCCATTCTGACTTTAACTGATGGGAAGAAGGAGAAAGTCCATCTTCCCTTATTCGTTCTATCCCAACGGACTTGCCACTCTTGGAGCGACAGATCCCTCATTTGACGAAGCAGCCCAGGGAGAGTCCCCGGCCCGCCCGGTGTCTGAACAACGCCTAGGTGAGTGGCCGGGGTTCCTCTGGTTAATTTCTGCTTAGTGAGCACTTCCCTGATTTCCAGATCGATTGGCAAAATGCCAGCCAAAACGGGTAAAGCGTCCGAAGCAACGGTTCTATACGCACCAGAGAGTGCCAGCAACGGGGTTCGTTGGCCTCGCCTGAGAGCTAAGAGAATCAGCGAATTGTCCAGGCGGTGCTCCCACACAGAGGCGGCATACGAGACTTGCGCCACGTACACGCACCTATATAGCGTTCGCAGAGCCGGATTACGCAATCCCCACTCAGCTGTGGAGAGTCTCCTCAGCTTCAAGAAGAGAGCCTGGGCCTTGCTGGATACTTCTTTGACGTGAGCCAGAAAAGAGGACGATCGATCTAGAGTAACTCCTAAATATTTCACTGTTTCAAAAAAGCGGATGTTAGAATCTCCCATTCTGATGGTAGGATTTCTTGCTCTACTGAGAGAGCCCTTCATCAGGAGGCCCTTGGTCTTGTGGGGAGCGAAGGTCATCTTGTTTCTTTCACCCCAGTCAAGGAACATCTGCAAACCTTCACTGCCTTTACTCTCCACTTCCTTTCTGCTGTCCCCAGCGACCAGATACAACTTATCATCAGCGTAGTCGACAGCGATACATCCTTCAGGCAAGGGTAACCTGGAGGAGTCGTCAAAGGAGATGTTCCACAGGTCGGGTCCAAGGATAGAGCCCTGCGGGCATCCCATGTCGGCTTCCCTCTGGATACAAAACTCACCGAAACTGATCGTAATCGTACGATCAGAAAGGTAGTCATCGATGGCTTGGAACAGTAAGTTGGAACACCGCCTGTTTTTCACCTTTGTACGTATCATTGCCCACCAGGCGAATGGATAGTCAGTCGATAGTTCAGATCTGTGCTTTTGGAAAATTAGATAATCACAGATGGGAATAAGGAAAATAGGACTCACCATTGCAGATGGGGCCTCGCTGATCTCCAGTTTTGGTGTACACTTCTCACTGTTTAAAATTCGCAATATTCTTATAACAAGAGGTTACGATACATGCGTCCTGTCTGAGATGTTATTTTGTACTGAGCAGGAAAGCACACTGTCACCTCTCCAAAGTTGAGTACTTTCTTGCAACAATTTTTATGGTGACATTTTGGAAGGAAAGATTAGGTACGTGGGATAAATTCAGGATTTTGACATATCTACCCACTAAGTTTGCGAATGCAATACCCAATCAATCCCATATAAAAACGTGCGAACACCGAATGAAATGTCAAAATGATGCGACGCTTCTCGTGAAGTTGAAATTTCGATAAGGCGGATGTAGCGCCATTTGTCATTGGGTAGGATTGGGGTAGGAGGGTGAAAATTAGAGGGAAGATGGAGGAGGCGGAGTGGGATTTACCCTAATACCATGCGAGCTAAGCTAAGGCAATCAAGATGCGGAAGTTGAAAGGCGTTGTGCTCATAATCCAACAGTAAAAAGAACCATTGTCCAAGAACTGCAAACGTTTCTTTATCAAAACAATGATTTAGTGAAAATGTTCAAAATGGCATTAGATCGCTTGCCGTTGGACAGCCATAATAAAACGAAACACGGATCTATGAGTGTTTGTTACACTTCTACATAAAAACTACTGATTGGATTTTAATGAAACTTTACAATAATATGGCTCATACATCAGAATAACATATACAAGCTCTGGCATCATTAAATTTGTATAAAAAATTGCAATAGGTGGCACGCGAGCTGTTTGAAAACTGAATGTTTCGGGAATGAATAAATGGAATGCAGGAGGGGGGAGGGAAACCCGGGAGGGCGGGGAACTCGGGAGGGGGGAGGGGAACACGGGAGGGGATTTACGGGAAGGGGGAGGCGAATATGGGAGGGGGATTCGTGGGACGAAGTAAGGGGGGAAGTGAGAAGAGGGAAGGTGGAGGAGGAGGAGTGGGAACGCGAGAGGGGAAGGGGTCGCAGTGGAGGAAGGGGAGGAGGAAGGTGAACGGGACGAATGAGAAAGGATGCGCAGGGAGAAACCTTTTTTTTATTAAATGGCATAGCAACGAATGCCGGGTACCAGCTAGTATATAGATAAAGATAGATTACATTGACAGCCCATACCTCTTGGAATTCTATAAATTATTCATACCGAACAACTACTGCCAGGGTCATCACCACGACTTGCCTTGCATTCCACATGGTAGAACGGACGTTCTGGCCCAGCATAGCATGACAAGAGAAATGGTTCTGCTAAATGATACCTCTAGGTTCCCTGGCCTTTTCAACATTGGCCTTGAAGGTTTCAAGAGTCATTTTAGGCAAGAACTCTAAAATATCTATTATTGTAAAATTTGTCATTTTAAGTTATGTAATAGGATTACATTCATCTGTAATGCACATTAAACAAATATATATATATAAATTAAAAAATAAACTAACTAAAAAAAATGCTTGTCGACATTTGATAAGTCTGCTGCTCCGGAGAAATTATTATTAGTTTGGTCAACGAAGAGACGGTCAATAATATTTGAATTGCTTGAATTAAATTAAAATTGAATTGGCGAAGATTACACATAGAAGAAGGACTGACCATGACCACATATTGTGCATTTTGCTTTGAGTAATTGGATGAAACTATTGTTATGTTAACAACAGCATTTGTTGGGTCCATTTCAAATCACATAAATTAAAATCAACAATATTGTAAACTGTGATTTCAGCAAGTGATTTATGTTGCAAATAAATATCCTAAGTATTTTTTTTATAAGAACAACTCTCTCTTTTTATAACTTTTAGTTGAAGATAATAAATATTGTTAAGTCCAAAAATTTTAAATATGAGATTAACAAGATTCATGGTTTGATGGAAGTTGACGATGGCCGAATTGGTAGTGTTAGACGGGAGATTCTGGTTTCGAGTCTCAGTTGCGACCGTTATCTTTTATTTTTCTGTGACTTGTTCTCATTTATATTTTTGTTTAGATTATTAGCGTTATCTTCTTCTTCAATGGGCAGACTGTTATTATGTTGTAGTTTTTAATCGCAATTATTTAGTTACTATTTATTATACTTTATTTATATGTAATTTAATTTATAAATATATTTATAATAAATTTAATTTATAATAAAAATAAAAAAATGACATTTTTTGGTTTGTTTTTTAATTTAATTAAAATTAATTTACTAATGTCATTATTAAGTTCTGCAAACTGACTGTATGAAAATGGCCTTGTACGTCAACACCGCTTTAAAAAAAAATACTTGCAGAAGTAAATTATAACATTATGAAATTTAATTATAATTAATTTTTTTTTAAATTAAATGTGACAATAATTAATAATTGAATATTTTGGATTTGATTTCAATAATAACAGCCTCAACTAGGTGTATAGTAAGAACCGCCAATATACATCCCTCATTCGAACTTACGGGAATCTACTCTAAAAATATCCCCCTCCCTACTCCTATATACTCCCTCTACCCGTCGCCCAACTGGGGATATCAATTTGGGAGGCGGGTATGTGTACCACCTCTTCCTCCTCTTTATGTATAAATTATTCTTCATAGAACGTGCAGATGGTGCTGAAAGGAGCTAAAAAGTACGACAGGCGCGCAATCGATGGAGGTCAGAACTTGTCAGATATAAGGGATCAACAGACAGATTCCGAAAAATTATTAAAAAACGTAGTCTGAGTTGATTTCTTCGATTTTGTATTTTGTATTTTCCTAAAAAATATTTATTTATTTTTCTTCTTACATTTATATATTATATTTTTATTTTATATTTTACATGAACCTAGCTGGATTTTATTGTTTATTACTGCTAATTTGTATTTTCCTAAAAAAATACTTTTTTTATTTTTCTTTCTTACATTTATATGTTATATTTTGATTTTATTTTATATTTTACATGTACCTACCTGGATTTTATTGTTTATTACTGATGTATACCTAGAATAACACAACTTATATCTGATATTGTACCTAATATCTAAGTAACTCCCCCAATATGTACCATTATTGTTAATTATTATTGAATCCATTAATATGAAATTATGTACACGCAACCTGCAAATTTGACTGTCCTAAAACGGGAAACCTTCCTAGTTGGACAGTCAAAGCTTCCTTTTATATTGTTATATCTTGTATGTAATAAATGTAATAATAAATAAATAAAAATAAATAAAAAAAAAACAAAGTGGAAAATGTATATGCGACCGAGAAATGGGCGTGGCTTGTAGCTAAATCTCGATGATACAAGTTGATCTACAGGGATTAGGGTTCATTCCCGGGAATTCTCGGCTCGAGAATTCCCGGGAAATCGTTGGGCTTTGTTCCCGGGAAATCAAGCTCGAGAAAAGTCGAGAATTCGAGAAATCATGTACTTACCTATATAGACATTAAATCACCGTTTGTTGTGTTGCGTGGCGGCGCGGGCCAAAGCTTGATCTCGCTGCAAGCGCTCTGCGGCATCGTTTTTACACGTTCACTCGTCTTTCGACTCTAGCCAAGTATAGTTTACGCAAGTGCAGTGGCACTGTCAAAATCTATAGTAAAGAAAGAGTTCTTACTTTTTAAACGGACTGGGAAGAGGTCACCAAATTTAGAATCGATGTACAAAGCATTGCTTTCAGTTAAGCCTACTTCAATTGAAAATGAAAGAGTGTTTTAAATTTCAGGAAATATAGTTAATTAAATAAGAAACCGGCTGTCTGATAAAGCTAGACATTCTTTAGTTTTTCTATTTCATCAGACAGAGTAAGCTGACCTAATTGTTATGTATCTGTCTGTCTGTATGTTCAGCTCCTCAGCGTGAGATGTTCCATTGATCTTGCAAAGTTTTCATTTGTTTTATTCTAATTAACATGCCATAAATGGTTCTGTGATTGTAATTTAATTATAATTTACATTTATTTTCTACCTAAATTTAAGATATTAACGTTTTCTTTCATGTTATTTTTTGTTTTGTTTTATTTATTTTTTATTTTATTTTTTTATTTTTTATTTGAGACACAAACAGGATATTTATAAACATTTTTGTGGGTTAAATATAATAAATTAAAATACAAATATAAATATCCCTAGACTAATGTGTCTGCAGTAATCACATTTGAATATTTACAGAAGCAAACACATGGAAAATAATGCAAGTATTATTTATACATAACTTTAAAAACAAACAAAAAAAACCAAATACAAAATTGAAATACATTATAAGTATACAATATTTATGAAGTATTTCCTGAGATGTAATAAAACAACAAAAAAATTTTTTTTTTTTTTTTTTAGGTGCACAAATCGTGGAGATATTTTTTGAAACATGTTGCATTATTTAGAAAAATATCTATAAAAGTGTGTATTTTGACAAGATCATTGTATGATCGACATATTCTGGACATAGGGTTAAAATATCCAGTATTATTAGTAAAGATTTCAGTCCAGAATGTGTTTAGGTTTCTGGTAGATTTGGGCCTGGCGTATAACTTGATTTGGTTGACTAAGTTACTGTCTACACGATTATTCACAATTTTATATAGCATTAAGAGGTCATTTATGTTTCGTCTTTTAACCAGACTTTCTAATTTGAAATGTCTAAGTCTTTGTTCATACCCATCTAGAAGATGATAGACACCTGATCGGTAAGACAAAATCCGTGTAAATTTTCTTTGGACTGATTCGAGTCTAGATATCTGTGTAATATAATGTGGACTCCAGACTGTTGACCCGTACTCAAGAACACTTCGGATTAAGGAATTGAATAGAATTATTAGACTGTTAGAATTCTTAAACAGTTTGGTTGATCTTACAATAAAACCAAGTAATTTATTTGATTTACACACAATGTAATCAATGTGTTGATTGAATGTTAGTTTGTTGTCAAATATAATTCCTAAATCTTTTATTGATTCAACTGTTTCTAGATTGTGACTGCAAATGCTATATGAATACAGAGTTTTGTTGGTGTTCTTCGTGAAATTTATAACTTTGCACTTAGCTGTATTCAGTTCCATTTCATTGTCAACACACCAGGTATATATTGTGTTAAAGTCTTGTTGTAATAGTTCACAATCTTTCATAGATTTAATTGCTTTATATAATTTGAGGTCATCAGCATATAGAGAAAAATTACAGCGGAGTTTGTATGTAAGGTCGTTAATAAAGATTAAGAAAAGTAAGGGTCCAAGGTGAGATCCTTGTGGTACGCCCGACGTAACTAATATTGGGGAAGAGTTAAAACCGTTGACAGTAACTAATTGACTTCTATGTGATAAATATGATTCTAACCAACGAAGTAGATTTCCGTGAATGCCGATTTTATCCAGTTTATTCATTAAGATAGAGTGACTAACTTTGTCAAAGGCCTTACTGAAATCGGTGTACACGGCATCAACCTGTGTTTTATTATTCATCGATTTACATAGAAAGTCCATATACTCGAGTAAATTAGTATTTGTGGATCTTTTAGCTACAAAGCCATGTTGAAAAGGACTAAGTATATGTTTTACATGGTTAAAGATGGTTTTGTATACAATGGACTCGAATATTTTGCCAAAACAAGATAAAAGGCTGATAGGACGGTAGTTTGTTACATCATTTTTACTGCCAGATTTATGGATCGGAATGACGTGGGCAACTTTCCACAGATCCGGAAATACCCCATCGTTCAGACTTTTGATGAATATTTTGTGTAATGGTACTGCAAGCTGATCTGCACAATTTCGAATAAATAGTGGAGGAATTCCATCTGGGCCGAAACCCTTATTGATATCAAGAGTGTTTAATTTCTCTTTGACCTCGTCTAAAGTTATTATGATTTGAGACATTGGGTAATTATAGAGTGGGGAAGAAAGTTTAGAGTCACTTTTAGAATTGGATGGTGAGCTAAAAACAGAAGAGAAGTAAGTAGATAACAGTTCACATGTATCTTCTCCATTTGTTGCTGATTTGTCATGGAGATGCATGATTTTGGGGAGAGAATTAGAATTAAAAATTAGGATACATAAATTATAATATATTTTTTACAATAATTGTGATGACCGTGGCCGGTATCAACATTACTTTACTGGACTCCGGGTGTGGATCCAGCTTCCTCTATATGTGATCTCAGTTTAGGGAGATTGACACAATAATAAGTCGTAGGTAGACTAGGCGAGTTTATTCCGAGATATGTTACAGGTCGTGCTTCCTACGAAGCGATAATGCAAAGAGAACGGTAGACAGCAATCACACCCTTTTATACGTTCCTCATGCTGTCTCACTCATACACGCATGTCTCTTTCATACCGCAAGACATACGTTCACCACATCCCTCCACACTTAATTCCGAAGACAGTTACACAACATGATCTGATAATTATTTACAATACATATAATATTCCAATATTTACAATGTAAGTAATTCATGTTGAGTCGAGAGCTGAGTGCTGTCTTCATTGACTCATCTGTGTGTTTGTGGTCGTAGTCGGTCCTTCCAATTTCCCGACGTTGACGCCACTGGATCGCTGGAGCTGGAAGGAGAAGGAGAAAAACCCATTAGACTGTCATCCAGGCCAAAGCCGGAGACATCGTATTCGTCATACGACAGTCTCTTCGTCTCAGACGCGATATAAGGATTGCTGTGTTTCTTTTTCCATGATACACATAATTTAGACAACTGATCAAAATGCCTTTTCCAATACATAATTTTACCATTTAAATTTTCCTCAATTATATAAAGTTTTTTTCCTAATTGTTTATACACTTTCCCTGGTACCCATTTATCATTGTTTTGGTCTCTGAAATCTCTAACCATTACCTTTTGATTTATCGAAAAACCCACCGATTCTTTATTATTTCTCTTATAATAATATCTTTGATTTTCCTGACATTTTGACATTTTAAATTTTGTTTCTTTCTTAATTATATTATCCTTATCTCTCCCCCCTCTCGGTACAAAACTGTTCAAGTTTGACCTTAGTTTCCTTCCAAACATTACAACTGCAGGTTCTAAACCAGTTGTACAGTGTGGTGCATTTCTGTAATCAATTAAAAAAATTTCCTAATTTTTTCTCATAACCTGACTGAAACTTATTTCTTATCATCATTTTTTTTTTTTAATTTTTACACGTTCGAACCGCGTTTTCTGCTAGACCATTTGATTGTGGATGATTTACCGGAGTAGTTAAATGTTTGATGTTATTCATCTCACAAAACTCTTTGAAGTCCGCTGACATGAAAGCGGCTCCATTATCTGAAACTATTGTCTGAACACTCCCGAAATAACTAAATAAACCCTTTAATATTTTAATAGTGTTATACGAATTTGGAGAATTTACTTCTACACAGTCTAATCATTTTGAGGTTGAGTCAATAATTACAAGAAAATATATATTTGCAATTGGGCCCGCATAATTAATATGCACCCTACTCCATATTTCTTCCGTTATAGGTAAATCTCTGTTATTTTTAAATAAACTTAGAATTTGAGTATCCAAGTCATTCTCTACGTGAACTGGTTCCTCGACCCCAATTAATTCTGATTGCACTTTACTTTTATTAAAACTACCCGTTTTCTCCGAAAAACCCTCCTGGAATTTTCGAATTTTTTTATTCACTTTACTTCTACCACTCTCAAATACACTATGAGAAAAAATTTCACTACCCTCCTGGGATGAAATTGATTGTAAATCACTTCTATCATCATCAAAACCACTATGAGAAAAAATTTCACTACCCTCCTGGGATGAAATTGATTGTAAATCACTTCTATCATTCTCAAAAACACTATGAGAAAAAATTTCACTACCCTCCTGGGATGAAATTGATTGTTCATTTATTTCCCCATTACTTTTTACTATGGGAACGATTGGTGACGCAAACTTACTATAGTTTACCGGAACTGAAATACCTTCCGATTGTAAACGGCCCAATTCCGATTCAACCTTTGCTTTTAAAGCAAACGGTATATTCCTCGGATTGCAGAATTTCGGTTCCGCATTCTCTTTTAATTTCAAATGCACTTTATATTTATTGAATTTACCCAGTTTCTCCGAAAAAACCTCCAGGAATTTCCGAATTAAATTATCTCCTACTCTAGTATTATTCTCAACCATATTGTGAGAAAAATTTTCACTTCCCTCCTGGGATAAAGTAGATTGTAAGCCCGTAAATCCAATATTAAACTTTTTAATGAAATCACGCCCTAGAACCGTAATTGTTCCATGTTTTACTACGCAAAATTCTAACATTTCCCTATAACCGTTAAAATCAACTGTTAATAAGATACAACCCAATAAATTCAACTTACAGTTAGCGTAACCCATTAAGGTTAAATCCTTTGGTTTTAAATTCAAATGTTTGAAATGTTTAACATAATCTTTGTCAGTCAAAATCGAAATTGCCGCTCCTGTGTCCAATAAACCGTTTAGTTCCACATTATTCACTAAAACTTTGCACAATATTGGTTCACAATATACTGCGTTTATCCGCAACATTTTTTTATGTTCCTGCGTATTGACGAACACTGAAGAAATGTTATTATTATTTAAACCGCGACATATCTTCCCAATATGCCCTTTTACTCTGCATTTATAACAAAACACGTCTTTCAATTTACAATTTACTGAATCGTGATAACTCCCGCAATGTTTACATTTCGTTCGATCCGCTGACCTTGCTCTGTACGATGTAACATTCTTGTCCGAAGTTCTAAAAAAATGTTTACCCACCGAATTTTGTTTTTGTGACAAATTGTTTGATGTATTTTTAAATTTATTTACTAAATCAACACTTTCCGTTTTAATTTGCTTATTCATTACCTCGAATGAATCCATAGCAATAGCACATTCTAAAACCTTTTTTAATGAAAAGTTTTCAGCTTCTACAAATAATTTCTCCTTAATTCGCCCCACTCGAAGACCGGTGACAAAAATATCTTTTAAATTATATTCAAGTCTGTCCTCGAATTTACAAAATCTAACGAGATTCCTTAACCGTGCTATATAATCAGTAACCGATTCTGAATTTTTTTGTTTCGTAGCAAAAAAAATTTCGCGCTCTTTGAACACATTTCGTTTGATACCTACATGATTCTCTAGTAATAACAATAAATTTTCGACCGTAATATCTGTATTTTTTTTAGGAAAACACAAATCAATCAATAAATCTATTGTCTCTGTGTGTAAATGAGATATTAAAACCGCTCTCTTTTTCTCTACCGAATTAATTTTGTCATCATTGACGAGGATGAACTGTTCGTATTGCAATACGAACGTCTCCAGTTTGTCCCTCAAATGACAGAACCTGGGTAGTTATCCCCCTTCCATCTTCACACAGATACAATCAATAAGCAGAAAATTTTACAAACAACACTCAACTCACGACTCTGTTGACTTGCTGCTGCTCCGATCTCGCCCTTCCGCGGACCGTCTCTTGGCTCCTGTACCCTGGTCGTCCTTCTAATGCCCGGCACGCCTTCCGAGAGGTCTGCACCTGGTCTCTGGTCTTCTCCTGAAGACCCGAAATTCTCCATCCACGCCTTACGTGTATGCTCCTGGTTCTCGGCACTGAATAAACCAATCCAGCGCCTTGCTGTTCCTCGG
This sequence comes from Limnephilus marmoratus, assembly GCA_917880885.1. Lineage (NCBI taxonomy): Eukaryota > Metazoa > Arthropoda > Insecta > Trichoptera > Limnephilidae > Limnephilus > Limnephilus marmoratus. Next base: position 15,072,585 of record OU862921.1, on the reverse strand, counting down.
ATGCCAATTTCTGCTGCTCTTGCCTGTTGCCCCTGTAGCCTCAATCTCGGATTCCTCTATAGGCTGCACCAAATGTGATTTTGGCTGCCCGTGATTCCTTTTTCGACTGCCAAATGTGACAATTTGGCTGCCCGTGGTTCTTTTTCAAACCGCGCCAAATGTGATATGATTTGGCTGCTTCTCGTTCCTTTATCGGCTGCGCCAAATGTGATTTTGGCTGCCGCTAGTTCCTTTATCGGCTGCGCCAAATGTGATGACCGTGGCCGGTATCAACATTACTTTACTGGGCTCCGGGTGTGGATCCAGCTTCCTCTATATGTGATCTCAGTTTAGGAAGATTGACACAATAATAAGTCGTAGGTAGACTAGGCGAGTTTATTCCGAGATATGTTACAGGTCGTGCTTCCTACGAAGCGATAATGCAAAGAGGACGGTAGACAGCAATCACACCCTTTTATACGTTCCTCATGCTGTCTCACTCATACACGCATGTCTCTTTCATACCGCAAGACATACGTTCACCACAATAATTAATTACATAAAACATGTATTTGATGTACCCCCATAAATAAGCAGGGCTTGTGTGTATGGGGGGTATATAATATAATATGTAGATATTATATTATAGACCCCCTATATTATATATATAATATAATATAGGGGGTATATATATAATATGTAGAGATAGAGAAGATAGAGAAGAGAAGAATAGTTTTTAAATGTCTACGAGTGTATTACACAAATGGTTATTTTACTTACTACAGATTGCCGTTGGTCTTCTTGATCAACTTCTGTTTTATGTTCAATGACGCAACTCCCGTCGTCATGGTCCTTGGCAATCTTTATTAAATTTGCGCAGCACACATCCTGAAATGTTTTCGACGGCAAATTACAGTTAAATTGATGTCACTGGCGTGAGTATGCAGTACAATCAGTGAAAAGTTCGAAACTGAAGAGAAATCTAAGAATACAAATATTTTCAGATAATTCCAACGTTCTACCAATCAAAACATTTTATTTCCCTTTTAACGATTGAAGTGAATTTTCAAAAAAATTGCAAGCGCATTGTTTCAAATTTCGGTACAAGGTATTTCAAATACAGGATTTCTCGAATTAAATATATTAAAAATATATTTGAAAGCACCCACCGTTCTAGGAATCTTCTCGCAGTCCGGAGCTTGCCCAAGTGATACCTTAAATCAGCCAAAGTAATATATGTATATTTTTTTATGTTTCTTTATTCTTTGAATTATTTGTTACAATAATTGCCGATTTTTCGACCACCACACTAGGCACATGCCTGTGTTATGGTAGTCGATAGTAGTGTGATTATTTTAATCTAACGTACTATTCATCACGCCATTCCACGGGAGTAGGCAGAGAGTCTTGGGTCTTGGCACACAATTCTTGCCCCATTCACTTTCACACATCGTCTCATACGTTACGTTTTAAAATGCGTCGAAACCTAGGCTCTAAACCAGTCTCTAATGCCCGTCGTTCCCGCGCCCTCCGCGCTTCCCAGTACCTTCCTAATTTGTTTCGTCAGTGTTCCACGCGCTGTAATTGTGGTCGGGTGTCGTTTGTGTGTTGACTAGCAAGAGAGTCGTAAAATTTTTGTAAGTTTAGTTTTTCCGATAGTTTAGAATTTTAGGGTTATTATGTATGAAATAAAAGACCTCACCACCTTCCTGAAGCGGCAGCAATTCAAGCAAAATGTGTGCCTTTTGTTCATCCAAGTCAGCAAAAATGACAACAAACTTTTGCGTGAAATGCAAAAGAGCCATATGTAGGGCTCATAACATGAACATGCGTACCAACTGTAATAATTTTTTTTTCATTATTACTTGATCTGACCCAAAGAATGTTACTTTTATTCCTAAAATAGTAAAAGCTGTATTTTTTACGAATGTTTAGTAACAACCTCACACAGTTTGTTTAATAATCTAGGGTTAAATCTGGTTTTCGTAACCTGAAATATACTGAACCTTTTACTGAAGTTTTTTAAAAAATCGGTACTAAGCAGTGGCGGCCCGCGAGTTTTCAGTAAGCAAGGTGCTATGATTGAAAAATACGACGTCAAGATGTTGTAACTGAAAATGATTTTTTTTTTCAAAATTTCAATTTTCTGCATGAAAATTTTCAGGACTCTTTCAGTTTGGGGATGCGCCACATCCACACACTGAATGATTTTCATACTAAAAGTTGAAATTAAAAACAAAGAAAAAACCATTTTCAGCTGCAACAAAGACTCTTTAATCAATCTTAGCACTCTAGCTCACTGAAAACTCACGGATCGCCACTGATACTCAGATAAAAACAAACAAAAAACACGAGTTTTCTGTACAAGGTAGATCAAAGATATTAAAATATAAGTAGATATGCTATTTGCAGTTTTTAATAGGTGGGACTGCGCTTCCGGGTGTCGCCGATATTGTTTACCAATTAACAAATAAACTAAATTAACGAATTCTTCCCGTATTCAAACTATATTGATAACCAAAGATATTCAAAATCTTTGTTGATAACCAATACTAATGCACACCTTAAAAAAATCAACGAAATAAACAAATTCTTTTCATATGCAAACTACTCTAATTAGGTCGTAGTCCGCCGACAGTTGCGCGGACACCATAGCATATCTCTTTTGTATTTTAATATCTTTGATGTAGATTAACCAGTTTTCTGATTGTCTCTAAATATTTATCTCACCGTAATCAAAAATCCCAGAAGCACTGAAAGTTTAGCCGACATGTTAGCAGATTGGTTGTACATCTGAAATTGATTCCAATATAAATGGAAAGTTATTTTATATGAAGCATAAATAATAAACCATCCGGTAAGAACTTAAGTGTTATTATGGCGTTGCACATTTTTTGGATTTTTACTGAAGGTCACCGATCAAAATACCAGGGCAAATTATGCTGTTGCATGGATGGTTTAATGTTATTTCAATGATTACTTATTTTAGCCCCGGGCAGTTTCAAAAATATTTTTTTCTGATTAAAATTGTCTATGAAACATGTAATATGACGAGATGTCATATTTTTGTACAGCTTTTGTATACAGAATAAATATTTTTAGAATGCCAGTAATTGACATTTCCTGTAAAGCATTTCCGTTAAATTATGTGAATTTGCAACAGCCACATGAGTCGTTAACATTAGTTTTTGTTGTTGTTGTTCCATGCGGGTAGGGCTCAGGAGCTATTACCGTACGGAGTCTGATGCCGTACAAACTCGAAAGAGATAGATAGAGTTGTCCTTCTTTCTCTAACACGTGACTATAGCTCAGTTTATATAACATAGCTCAGTGTATATACCTCATGTAATCATCATAACAAAATTAACAAATATTCCCCTAACAGTTAGGGAAATATTTGTATATACAACCTTTGTGCTATATAATCATCCTCAGTATTGCTACTTCCACCTTTCCCCAATTCTGAAAATTCACCAAGGTGAACCCAATATACAAGTCGGGTTGTAAACAGAGGTACATAGTTATAGACGGGTAGCGGTCTTATCATCTTTTCCAAAAAAGTTTGAAACACTAATTTGTGAAAAACTGACAAAAAAATAAAACCGTTTCTTGGGAGAAAATCAGCATGGTATTCTATCGAAAAATCTACTGTATCCAATTTCCTCGAACTTTCACATAAAGTAGCTAGAGGATTGGATGCGCAATATCAAACTGACGTAATTTGTACTGGCTTTACAAAGGCATTCGACCGTGTAGATATTGTAGATCACGGCATACTCTTACGAAAGATGTAATAATACAATTTCTTTTGACATATTTAAAAATAAACAGAACACAGTTTGTATGCATCGATGAGGCCAAGGAATTCCCTGAGTTTTCAGGAATACCTCAGGGGTCAAACTTAAGACCTCTACTATTCTTCCCGCTCTGCGCCCCGCTGTAGTTGTTGTCTACCCCTCACCTTTATGTTTTGGTCTAGTAATATTCATACGTCTATGGATATCCATACCAGCTTATTACTAAGGGTATTACGGAAGTCGGTAAATAGTGCACAAAAAATTATTATTTTAATTTCGGTGGACAGTTGACCACCGATTGGGAATCATTTGTCGGGTCACCGCTCTGACCTCTGAGCTTATTCGCCCATATAAAATTACCTCCGAATTAGCTCAGATGTATGTATGTATGATCATTAATAGATGATATTCAAGAATGCATCCTAAGTACTAATTGCTTGTTTTTTGCTGACGTTTGCTGCGTTTTAAATTACATCTTGATTTAGACGCAATATCTTCGTGGGCAGATGAAAATAAACTTCCTATAACGTAAAAAAAATGTGTCACTATGACGTACACGTGTTCCAAAAACCCAATTAAATTTTATTATGAAATAAATGATGAAAATTGTCATCAGTGAAATCCATAAGGGACTTCGGGGTTACATTTGATCCCAAACATACTTTTCTCGTATAATGAAGTTGGCATCATCGTATTACAAACTTCTTGGGTTTGTTTAACACATCAAAAGGTTTTAGAAAATTTCAATAAGAATACTTGGTTGCGAATTAATCGTCCACTAAATACTGTTTCTTTATCTTAGGGCCCACTCTTGGGCCGGTCGGCTCTAAGATAAAGAATTAGAACGGCCGAAAACCGAAAAATTCTCTCGCTTCAAGTATTTTAGTTGGTATTATTTTAGTACTTAACTTTTAGTATTTCTTCGGCATCAACTATGCAGAGTGTTATGGGACGTCCTTCACTTTCTTGTAAAGATTGTTTTTTTTTTTTTTTTGCATTAACTCCACACAGGAGGCCCTGAGGAAAAAATTTTCCCTCACGGCCTATGTCATCTGGGATGCTGTGTGGAGGGTCTTTTTGAGGAGAGGAAGGAATGAACATTGGTCTTGAAGAGAGTTGAAGGAAGGAGGAAACACAGAGGCCGGCAAATCATTCCACAGCCGAGCTGTTAAGCACAAGAACGAGTCGAAGAAATGACCCGTTCTCATGTGACATATGTCAACCGTGTACAAATGTTGGGCACGCGTTTGGCGTGTTTCCTGACTATGCACCGGTGCCGAAGGGATCAATGATGCTAGTTCCTCGGAGCATCTTCCATTGTAATACCGGTAGAACAAGGATAGCATTCCCACCCGACGCCTGAGCTCTAAAGATTGCAATCCGTCTGTTAAGATGGGAGAATCTATCAAACGGACCGCCCGTTTCTGCACAGAGTCGACGGTATTTTTCAGGTATTTTGGAGCTCCAGACCAGAGATGGCTGCCAAATTCAACCGTGGGGCGTACTTGTGATTTGTAAAAGGTTAGCAGTTGTATACTATTAAAGTATCTGCGGGCCCTGTATAGTACGCCCAGTTTTTGGGAGGCTAATTTACTCTGGCTTCGATGGAGCCCCCATACCTGAGCTGGTCACTTAGGGTTCCACCAAGCATATCAATAAAGGGCCTGTTCGGAAGATTGCTTCCGTTGAAAGAGACTAGATTTTCATTTCGATCCCTTTTAGACGTAATCAGACAAGATTGTGTCTTTGAAACATTATTCGACGAGATTATTTTTACCCCAAGAGAAAACACTCTCGAGGTAATCGTCCATTCTTTGCTTCAAAGCCCTACGAGCTGTTGGAGTTTGTGAGCCCTTTGGGGGCTTGTCAAACAAAAAGCTATCATGAACTGTACTGTCATCCGCATAACAGTGAATTGGTGCACATGACAAAAGGTCGTTGATGTGCAACTAAAACAAAGTCGGAGACAGAACCGATCCCTGCGGGACGCCAGCATTTATCGAGTGTGAGGAAGAGGTGAAACCATCGACTACCGTCTGAATCAACCTCTCCCTCAAGAAGTCAGCAATCCATGTACCCAAGGATGCGGGAAGTCCGTAAGAATGCAGTTTGTTGACAAGTCCTCGGTGCCAAACCCTGTCAAAGGCCTTGAAGATGTCCAGTGCAACCGTTTGGGTCTCACCGAAACGTTCCAGGCATCGCCCCCAAACATGCGTCATATACGCAAGAAGATCACCGCACGAACGGTTCCGCCGGAATCCGTATTGACGGTCGTTAATAATTTTGTTCTTCTCGAGGTATGTGAGCAGTTTATCGTTGATCACACGTTCCATCACCTTAGACAGAACTGATGTGATCGCTATGGGGTGGTAGTTGGCCGGGTTGGAGCGGTCACCCTTCTTTGGAATAGGATGGATAACCGCTTTTTTCCAACCAGAGGGCACAGAGCCAGTCTTCGGGGACATTTTAAAAAGCTTCGTCAAAATTCGAGCTATTTCTGCAGCGCACCTCTGCAGTACCAGGGCAAGTATTCCGTCAGGCACACTAGCTTTATTAACATCAAGCCCTCGTAAAACATGGAGTACTTCCCGATGCCGGATCCTCAGCTTTTTCATACGAAAACCGCAGTGAGGAACCGACGTCGGGACAGCACCTTGTAACGATAGTTTTACCTAATATCTATCTTCACTAATCACCGCCATCCAAATACTCTTAATATTTCTCTCGTATTCAAATAAACAAGTGCAGACATGTGGGTAGATCAGTGTAAGAAAAGACGGATTGTTCCAGTAACAAAGATGTAACATTTATTTAATTAATTTCAAACAATTATGGGTAGAGCATGATAAAATTGATTTTAAATCTACAGGGGTGGTTGATTACCATAGGTATGTCAAATTAATGTGAAACTATAATCTCGGAACATGTGGTATCGATAAATGGAAGCAAATCATTAGTTAATCCTGAAGGGCGCCTGTACAGATATCCGTACATATTTAGAAGGATTTAAATTAAATGCTAGGGATATATAATAAACCAAAGTTAAGCTATACTATCTCGTGATGATCCATTACAAATTTTTAATTCGCTCACGTGTGTTTCGGCCATGACCTTTGGCGGCTTGTAGTTCAGCTGTCACACCATGTACTCTCCGGAACCAACTGACGAACGTATCGAAACTTCTCCTCGATTCGCCCTCTACCGGCGCCTGTACATTAACGGCCGGCTGTCAAATTCATCAGGTACCCGCATGGCTAGAAACTCCGTCTAAATTAGGCCAGTACTTACCCAAACTGTTGCAACCTTGGTCATCGAGGGTTGAGTTATCCGCAAACATTTTACCTAATAAGTTAGTTTTTTCGGTGGCGGTGTTTGCTAGTGAGCCGTCAGGTCTGGTAAGAGGTGGCAGACTGGATTTGCAGTAATTGCGACCTATTGAGCCCGCAAGCGACCAGAATTGCCTGCTGCCATGCGGGCATGCAGTCAGCTTTCTGCTGATCTGCTGGTCGTGCTCGAATTTTGACCTATTTATGATTCTCTTGGTTTCCTTTGCCATTTTGTTATAAGCTGTTCTGTCTTTGGATGTTGTAGATGTGTTGTAGGCTCGGTAAGCCGCGTTTTTTCGTCGCACTGCTTCAGCGCATTGTCGACTGAACCACGGCTTTGAGCCTACACCAGTTTCCTTAACAGTAGATTGGATGAAGCCATCAATCGCGGATGTGATGACTTCACCAATTTCCTGGGCACATCTTGAGGGATCCGAAGTCCGAAAACCGACAGCTGACCACGGAAAAGCATTAAAATGTGCCCGCAGACCGAACCAATCTGCTGACCTATAGTGCCACACTTTCTCTTCAGCCTCTCGTTTGGTGGTCTGAAGTTTACAGGGATTGATGTCGTCACCAGGCAGTGGTCGGACGATCCTAAAGGCGCTGTGTCTTCAATCTTGTAACCGTGTGGAACAGTAGTTAAAAATAGGTCTAACAGATTGGAACGGTGAGTCTGGACATCAGGAACCCTTGTAGGCTCCTGAACCATTTGCTCCAATCCGTAGCAAAGGGCAATGGATTCCGCTTGGCTTCCAGCCGAGTCTGTTGATCCTGAGAACTTCAACCAAGGTTCGTTATGAACATTGAAGTCCCCCAGGACCACAAACTCTGCTGTAGGGTAGTATATAAATGAAATTTTGGTATCCGGGGACATTTTTGTTTTTTTTCCCACAAAAACATAAAAAAATGTTGGTGTTGGACAGCTGGGGCGGGATGAAAGATTGGTCGGTCACTCAGCTGAATGACCTGTGACGACATGTGGAAGATAAAAAAAACCGGAGACAAAATTTTTATTTTAGTTGTCGATTACAAAGCATTCTCTCAACTTTTGACGGCTACCACGCACACACAGGTGGACATAAACAAATAATGCATTTCTCTGAAATTCAAATTTGTCTCATTTGGAAAAGTGGTTGACACCAGTTCCCGGTTAGGAAGGTTCGAATTACAGTCGAACGAAAAAAGGAATTTTTTAAAGTCCTCTGAAAACAGAAGTGTTATAATAAAAAAAAAATATATATTGTTGGTTTTTTTGTTAACTAACTTATTCCCTCATTTTTGTAATAATATTGTGTAAATTTACTAATGAAATAAATTTATTTATGAGTCGGGCAAAAACCTTTTTTTATGGTTTTATTTTGATCTGTGGTCTATTCAGGATTGCATAATTTAAATTAGAATCTCAGGTTCAGACGAGAAACTTTAGTTGCGGAGACAGTTTGAAAACTATTCCAAATTCATACAATAAATACAAAAAAGTCTCCCTTCTAAAAAGTCTATCGTGAGCGCATCTCCAAATACCTGAATTTTAATTACTGCAACTGTTGCATAGCAATTGTATCCGCGATTAAAGTCTCTCATCTGCAAGCTCACTTTACAATACGAATTTTTTTTTGCTAAGATACAAATCTATATCTAAAGTTTGGATTTTCACGATATTCATAAAAGTGCCAATATCTCTAAAAGTAAGTATTTTTTAATTAAATCATATTTTGATTTTCTTGTCAGTCAAGTCAATCTTCCGATGTATAAGGTTGAACCAACAATGTATAACAACAGGTATAAACCAACAATGGCTTTGCCATGGAAAAACCTTATTTTCCTATTAACTTCAATCGGAAACCTCCATCCAATTTGCTCAGAATTACGTAATTTCTACCTGCAATCTTAAAATAACATTTTTCTACCTGTACCCATTGAATTATGTCGTAATTACTGCATAGACATGAAAATCATAAAATATGGTGATAATAATAAATAGATGATATAAAAACGCGTTTCATTTTTACATTGCTTATTTTCAGTCGTACGTCCAAACTGCAGACATGTTGCTCAAACTTTCAGTGATTTTGGGAGTATTTGTTGCGGTGAGAAAATAATTGCATTAGTTATCAATTAATTATTGAAAAAATATTTGCATTAAGCTTATTAATTACTTATTGAGAAAATAATTGCTTTAGTTATTAATTATTTATTGAGAAAATAATTGCATTAGCTATTAATTAGTCACCCGCCTTGGAACAGACTTTGTCAAGTGAGGTGGGTAACAGAAATCTATGTACTTAGTTCAGAAAGTGTTCAGAAAGTAAATGTTCTGAAAGTAGTGTACTGTGTCCATAATGGGCGGTTGTTTTTAGTTTTTCTCATTATACGCCTAGAATAAAAAAAACAGTCGTCAAAGTGGCGTCACACCAATTCCCCATCTGCCAAAAAATTGAAAACTACAATTTCGGGCAAAAAATCGTGGCTTCAATGTTTTGGGATTGAAGAGGCATCATTTTGGTTGATTTCTGCCTTAGGTTGAGACCATTAATGCACAATAATATTGTGATACCCTAAAAATCTCAAAAGGAGCATTCACAACAAAAAGAGGGAAATGCTGACCAGAGGAGTGTGCTTGTTTCACGAAAACGTCCGTCCTCACACGGCCTTAGCCACCAATACGCTCTTGGACTCATTTGGTTGAGATGTTTTGAACCACCCCTCGTATTCACCTGACTTGCCGTCTTCGGATTATCACCTTTCTACCTTATTGAAGCCATATATGGATGAAAATAAATTTTCAACCGACGAGCAGGTGCAGAAAGTGTTTCTGAAGTGGGGGAAGGTGCTGGCGGGAGAATCCTTCGAGGAGGAAATAAACAAACTTGTGCCACGGCTCACCACATGCATTGAACGGCATAGCGATTATTTGAAAAAATAGTCAACAAGTGTATCAACAATATCCTATATTTTTTTTTCAAATACACTTAATTTATTTTTTTAAATCAGTACCTTACTTTCTGAACATGCCTCGTACATAAATGAAAATAAAATAAAAGCCCGGGTTGCCGGCACTGAAACTTTAATTATTGGGAAAATAATCGAATTAGTTATTAAATAAACATTGTAAAATAATTGCATTAGTTATTCATAAATTAACAACTGTATTAGTTATTAATTATTACTTTATGAATCTGTATAACGATCTCTTATTTTGGGATAAAAGATTTAATTGTTTCACAGAATTTGAACAAAGGTAGATTTTAAGTTCTAGGAAAGTTCTATTCAAGCTATCAACATATAGGTAATTGTGGGCCAATTGCTTCTGCCAATCGATTGGGTGAATATTTAAAAAAACACGTCAGTTTAAAACAATGGTGGGGAACCTTTTTACCGTCGGGGCCATTTGGATTTTTGCAGTATCACCCGCCGGCCGCACAGAGATTTTAAGGCTTGTCATGGGGAGGGGGGTTAAACCGATTTTTTTATATACCGCACATCTGACATGAATTCTCTTCAATTAAAAAAGGGGTAAATGGGTGACCCGACATCATGTTCATAAACTCTACAACTAGATATTTAAAATTGCATTCAACCAGATATATGGGATAAATTTCTCAAAAACCTGGAAAAACTATTCATTTCAGGTGCCCTCAGCGGACCGGATTTTCAGGCTTCACATTTCTTCGCATAAAAATATCGTTGCCATCAGATCGTCAAAATTAACAAAGTACTTGTTAATTTTGACGACATTATTTTTTATTAAATATTAACAGCCTTACTAATAACAAAACGCCTTCAAGATCGTTAAACGGCATATCTGTTGCTTACCTGTTGAACGCCATTTTTGAATCTTTAATAATGACAAATTAACAATATCACTTTTTTATGATTTCATGTTAGTCACTTTGCTAACTAACTAACTAACTAACCATCACGCCGTTTCCCCGCAGGGGTAGGCAGAGAGGACGGACCGCCAAACATCCCGGTCTTGGCACACATTCCTTGCCTCGTTTACATTCATACAACGTCTCATACATTCTCTTCTATTATTCTGACTCTTGACATGGCCCGACTCAAGTATCTGATTCACTTGGTCGTGCCATGTCTTTCTTGGGCGTCCTCGACTTCTTCTACCATTCACATTTGCGTCATATTCAACATTCTTTCGACATAGCTCAATATGACATAGGCCTTGTAAAGAATTGGTTAGATGATAATCTCCTCACCCTCAATGCTGGTAAAACAAAATTTTTAACCTTTAGTCTGTCTGCTGCTACCCAACCTACTAACAACCAGAAAATAACAATCCACTCTTGTCCAAGACCTTACTCTTCCTGTACTTGCCCAAATTTGGAAAAAGTTTCCCATACAAAATACCTGGGGGTCCTAATTGATCATCATCTTCGTTGGAATCAGCATTTAGCCAGTCTAATCCCCCGAATTCGCAAGCTCTCCTATGTTTTTCGAACTCTAAGAAATATCATTACTTCTACAATACTAAAAAGAGTTTACTATGCTCTCTGCCAATCCCTATTAGTATATGGCATCATAATTTGGGGCGGCTGTGCTCATAAATTTATTGATCCCCTACAAAAAGCTCAAAAAACGATAATACGTGTTATCAACAAGCGACCGACAAGATACCCCTCCACTCGACTCTTCACTGAATATAATGTTCTAAACATACGGCAACTCCATCTAAAATTTACTTTAACGCATTTCATGTTCAAATATAAGAAAAAAACTCTCTTACATCATAATTACACGACCAGAACAATAACCAACCGACACTACAATGTACCGACACTACATACCACGTCAGCTCGAAGACATTTCATATACCTAGCTCCTAAAATATTTAACCTTCTCCCTGAGAACTTAAAAACCGAAACCCAACCGCTCACCTTTAAAAAACATTTATCACAATGGATCCTTACAACTAGAAATGATGATTAGAAACGGTGTTCCTTAATTCCTTAATTTAACAAATAATTAAATTACTATTTCTTATAATATGTATTATTATCAACTTATTATAACAATATTATTACTAATTTTTGTTATTATCATAATTATCATAATTATTACTTATTCATTATTATTAATTAATTAATTATTATTACTAAAAAAAATTTTGCAATTTAATTTAATATGTACAACTTCTAATTTTATTTATCAACCATTACAAATGTATAATTTCAAATCTGTAAACTTCACCCGCCATAACACAGGGATATCCCTAGCAAGGCGGATGAAACACCACAAAAAAACTATGCAATGTACAATATTCTTATAAATAAATAAATAAATAAAATAAAAATATATTCTCCTTACACTCCTTTCCTCGTTCATTCTCTCTACATGCCCAAACCATCGGAGCGTTCCTTTCTTGATCTTACTCATCACGCTTACATCAGCCTTGCATTCTTTGCGGATTTCCACATTTCTCACACGATCATACATGGTTTTACCACACATACGCCTCAGGGATCTCATTTCTACAGCGTTCAGTCTACTTTCATCCTTCCTCTGCCAGTTCCATGCCTCACTGCCATACATCAGGGTAGGTACCAGTACTCCATTATGACGGCTAGTTTCGCGTCTTTGGACAGTTTTTTGTTGCTGCCAACGGCGTTCAGTCCTCCATTAATAGAGTTACCTGCATTCACCCTTCTTACACTAGTCACATTGAATCTCCCTAAATCTGCACAGACCTGAATATCACCTTCAAAATAAAAATGATGTCTTATTTAAAGCATTTATGAGCCAAATTCTTGGAAAAAATCGTAAAAATGAAAACAAATAAAGCTTCCGTGGGCGAACAAGAATAGATAATTTGAAATTATTCAGCATTAATTGTTAATATAAAGAGCATCTTTCCTAACTATGTCAATTTCAAAATTTTGAAGAATAAAGTAAGTTGGCTAGTAATCATACGGTATTCTGTAATATCTACATATCGTGATGGTTTTCTGCGGTATATGGTTTAATACAATTCAGTGAAAAAAGACAAAGTTTTCAGTTTGTTTTCCAGTTTCAGTGCCGGCAACCCGGGCGTTTATTTTATTTTAGATAAACATATTCGTACATAGATTTTTATTAAGTGAATAAGATATGTTTCAAAGTAGACAAGGGTATAAAAAGATATAAAAAAATGATATAAAAAGACAAAATAAAAGATTAAAATATACATAAAAATATAGATATAAAAATATATGCATATACACACATGTACACAAACATAATGTTGTAATATTAAATCTTTACATTTAAATTTTGTTATTATTATTTCATCTAATTACTTTGACTGATTTCAGGTATCACTTGGACAAGCACCAGATTGCAAGGTCATTCCGCGAGCGGTGAGGCCTTTTAATTTATGTCTAATAATTTACTGACTGAAGCACATCGCTCGACCCGAAGAACCCGACGTTGCTTGTTGCTTGGGGTTGTGTGTGAATGGTTTCGAGCAAAGTTTTGGGGTTGTGAATTCTAGTAAAGTGGTATAGTTTTAAGGTGGACAATAATATTATCAATAAATGAAAAGGGATATTTTTTAAGGCTCTGCAACCGGGCCCGAAAAGAAGAAGATGGAGAGATACGAAATTACGAATGTTAGAGGAGAGCGCTAACATTTACAGCGACAAAATCGATGCGAAAAAGTTTAATAAAACACGACTCGTTTAAAATAGAGCAAAAATCTCACGGGCATTATCTTAAACAGCATTTAAAGAAACACTGTGAATCTTTTCGTACATTTAACTTGTAAAATAACTGAAATAAAGGTGTTAATAATAATTTTTGAGCATAGTTTGCGATTTTTTTCTATCGAAAGAATTTTATATAATTTGCGTTTCGGCGCGGGCAAAGTCTAGATATTATCTTCAAGAATAATATATATATATTTTTAAGAGCTTTAAAACTTACCGTGTTTAAGGGAAATATGTAATAAATCGGTACAAAAAGGGTTGTGGGCCCTTAAGGTATTCGATTCACTCCACCGTACCATGTCTTCCTAGGGCGTCCCCGACTTCTTCTACCATTCACTTCCACGTCATATAATCTCAAAAGAATCCTTTATTCGTTCTTATACTCTCTACATATGTTCAAATAATCTAAGCATCCCATTTTTTTAAATTATCCTTTTTGCTTATATCAGCCTTGTATGTAAATCTCACTTTACAGCAGATTAGTATTAATTTGTTCGTGTCTTCCTTGGGCGATCTCAACTTCTAATACCATTCACTTATGTACATGTTATACATTCTACTTACATACCTTTCTTCATTCATTACGCCTCATATTACAACGCATAATTGTATGATTCACTTTTTCGTGCCACGTCTACCTCGGGCGTCCTCAACTCTTTCTACCAACCGCTTCCACAACATAATTCAATAAACCTAAATAACGAATGAATCATAAAACACAAAGATATTCAAATACAAAAGAGATATGCTATGGTGTCCGCGCAACTGTCGGCGGACTACGACCTAATCAGGATAGTTTATTTGTTAATTGGTAAACAATATCGGTGAAACCCGGAAGCGCAGTCCCACCTAGTAAAAACTGCAGATAGCACATCTTTTGACGTATGTAACAAAGTAGTAAAACTGACCTTTTTATGTGTTTTGCTATACTTTTTGTCTATTTTGTAATCTTCTCCATAATGTATTGGTGAATAACCGTTTTACGGAGAACATGAAAAAAAAAATAAATAAATAAACAAATCTATTATTTATTTATTTATTTATTGTTTCATTACATTGTAGGTAAAAATGTTTACAATACAATTTGTTACCTCACTAGGACAAGCCTGTGTTGAGGTTAACAATAATTATACAAGTTAACAAAATAACACAAAATTATACAGATTTTGAAAGAACAATATTGTTGTATTTCTTACAGATTGAGATTATGGGTACCCACTAAACTGATGACGCTAGGTAGTACATTAATGTAGACTTTTAGGGTGACCATAGTTTTGAGATCTGATTCAAAATAAAGTAAAATAAAGTATTTTTTTGTTTTGTTTTTAAGGATTAAGTTGTTATTATATTTCAATAGCTTTGCATAAACATAATGAATAAATATCAACTAAATATTAACTAATGAATAAATATTAACTCGGTGTAATTCTGGTACAACTATGTATTTGAAGAAAAATAATATAAAACTAGCTGTTAAAACCTGCGGGCGGCTATTGGTTCGGCCTCGCCCAGTTAGTCTTGGTGATCATTTTATAGATCCAATACGATACGAACTGATTCCAAAAACAGACCGTTCCTCGTATCCTTCTAGTCACCGGGACAAAATAACCGAGACAAAGCAATGATGTCATATGTAATATATAGCCACTTGATACAACAAGTATTACCATCATTCTTTTCATATTCGGAGAGATACCACATATTCACAAATTTGTAGCAGTTATACCCAGGGGGTAGACGTCCCTGTCCGACCTACTGACGGAAGTAGCGACATCTTGTGTCTAATTCTCGAATTCGAAACCGAATTATAACAGTGTGAATTTCCACGTACACAGATGTTATTTGTGGCGCGGCGCGTATGCGTGGCGTCCGACATGCACTCTTAGCTGGGTTCTAAAATTCAACCACGCAGACGCTACGGTATTAATACTGTTAGATTAATGAAATGAATGTGTGAAATGTGAAAATAAATTTAATTAAAATTAACGAATCTCGTCCCTCAGCGTGATCGCCACACCATCGATTGGAGAACTGAACTACTACAATGATGGTTGTTGTCGTTTGTTTTGAGCTTTGAGCTTTGGGTTTAATTGAGTTTTTTTTTGTCTTTAAGAGTATGAGTTTTATTTTTAAGTTTGAAGACGCGTGGGTTGGCACTTGTCGAAGACAGTTTTGAAATGTCCAGGTAAAACAAAAAAAAAAATGCAATCACACGTCGCCACTGATCCCATCCCTAGAATCGTGACGGGTTTGAGCGAAACGCGCGCTGTTTCGTGTATTACCGTGCTGCTAGAATGAGACGCAGCGCTTATCGAAAGACCCACTAAGCTATAAAAATGCTACTCTCCTGACTTCTCAGTTGCGACTTATGATGGAAAAATATTTTTAACGTTTTAAATAGAAAAAAAAATCGGACAGCAAAACGACATCGACATTTTTTACTCCAAATATTCTCAAAAAAACATATTCGCACCTGACCAGAAGTGGCTGCTAAATTCAACAGTATGTTACGCTTGCGATTTGTACAAGGTTAGCGGTTGTGTACTATATTTATTTATATGAAAAAGCGTAAAAGACTTTACAATGATCTTTTCAGAATGCAATGTGCTGCACGAATATAATGCCGGATGCCAGTAAAGAAGAAGGATCGCAATGCTTGGATGAAAATAAAGCTCACGCTAATTCTGAACATTTTGCAGTAAGTACAAGTATGGAATAACCTGGCACTGCCTTTTGACGATCCGACTGTTATTTATTTGAGAAAACACAGATACAGGCAATAATTAACAAAACAATATTATGAACCATAACTTGGGAATTCGCCTGCACGCCAACTATTTCTCACTGATTGACTTGATAAATAAAGATTTTCAATTACTTTTTTACACATGTTTAAAAATAAGTCATAATTAATAATGAATCGAACGAGTCTAGTTTTTGCACTGATAATTCGTGGTGGAATTCCATTGTATTAGAATTTCATTTCATTTCATTGTATTATAAATTCTAATACAATGAATAGAAAATTATTTAAAAAGAAGCACATAAAAAGTATAGTGAATGATATACGAGTTTTCTTTTTTTATCGGAAAACAGCCTTCAATTTTCTACCAAAAGTGCTGTAAGTATCAAAAAATATATCGAAATCCTTAAGGTTGTGATTTTTATTAAACAATTCGTACATTCTTCTGATTGGATCCCTGACACCAGCATTCGTACGTGTCCGGTTAATGTGGAATAAGTCATTAAGCCTAGTTGTTCTGGGTGGTATTTAAAAATTAATTAGTTTGACTAAGTCAGGACAGTCGATAACGTTGTTGCAGATTTTATACAGGGTCATTAGGTCAAGGTATGTTCGCCGGTTAGATGGAGTGGAGACGTTATATTTCGAGAGCATAATTGTGTATCCCCGTTTAGGTGCGCTCATTCTGTAATTGAGGCAACGCAGTAATTTCTTTTGGACACTTTCAATATTTTCTTTATAGTGGAGTCCATATGGAGGTGCAGTATTCAAGTTGAGAACGGACCAGCGTATAGTAAAGCAGAAGGTAGGTTTCAGGTTTTCGAAATACACGGCTGTTTCTGATAACAAAGCCTAGCATGCAGTTAGCTTTATTCACAATGTTTTCAATGTGCGCACCGAAATGAAGTTTGGAATCAAAAAGTACGCGGAGGTCTCTTATACAGTATACGCGCTCGAGTGAATAATTACCAATATAATAATTGTGTATGATAACGTTTTGATTTTTTAGGTAAACGTTAACGTTTTTAGGTAAATACAGTTCTTATGTTTTATTTATTACCATGTTAATCACCTTTCATTTCACGGTTAATAACTTCGGGAATTTGCTTTTATTTGTCATACAGAATGGCCGAATGAACATCGCCTTAATAACGTAACTGATTACGGCTTGAATTGATTTTTTTTTACGTTATCTTCACGTAGGAGAACTGAGGAAAACATTTTTTTTCGGGGCCTGTGTCATCTTTGCGGATGCTGTGTGGAGGGTCTTTTCAGGGAATGGAAGGAGAAGGAGTTCTCGCAAAGAAAAGGGCATGAGGGGTGGGTAGGAAGGAATATGGGGGTCAGTGTGTCCGACGTATGAATTTGCAATCTGGGAGGCGGGAATGGGTACCGCCGCCCCGGGAACCTTTATTGGATAACCAACACCTCTATCATAGGTTACCCCAAGTGGTTCGCTACGTTTGGTGATTCAGCAGGGGTGCCCGTGTTCATGGGGTGAGGTGTCCAGGTCTTGGATGACCAGGATACACTGAATCTCACATTCCTACCCACCCCTTTACTCCTTTTCCTTACCAGAACTCTCCTCTCCTTCTTTTCGCTAAAAAAACCCTCCACACAACATCCCCAAAGATGATATAGGCTCTGAGGGAAATTATTTTCCTCAGGGCCTCCTGTGTGGAGCTCATGTAAAAAAAAATGAACCTATCCCTCCCAATGCGGTGTAAGGCGATGGTCGAGAGAGTCCGGCAGGAGTGGTCGAAAGGTCTCCCATACCTGTGGACCTTGCTAATAAATATACTATAGCTAAACATAATTGAACATTTTAAAAGAGACCGCAAAACACGCCGAGAAGCAGTAAAGTGGAACTGGAATTTCTCCAAATCGGGGCATTTAAGGTGGAGTGTAATGAATTAATTCGAAATAACGAAAATATTATTTCGCAATACGATAAAATAATGTTTTTAATTGGAAAAAAATATTTCGTATTTTTTAAAATTACAGCGCCTTAGAATTTATCAAAAATAAATCAGAAATCAGACCATTTTCGAACCGCCCGTCCGTATGTTTTGCAAAATATTTTCAAATGATGAAGACCCTTAAAAATACTGTGTCTTTCATAAAATTTAAAAAAAAATCAAGAAAAGGGTTTTGGTTTACTTTTTTCATAAATCCTAAATAGGGTATTTTCACAGTTTTTTTGGTGTTGTTGAAAGTTATTTTTATGACGACGAATAAATTTTCTATAACGTTTTAAAATGCCGCCAAAACGGTGTTTTCGCGCCCTGTGGTTGCCCAATAGCTCCGTGACGTCACCGCCGCCGAACATCTCGCGATCAGTTCGTAAGTGGGTGGTTTGGTATATTTATGGTTCGTAAGTTGCAGTTGGTGTTATTTATTTACTTCCAGTTTGCTCGAATTAAATCGTTATATTTATCCTATATCTTCCCACATGCGAAACATATATAGTTTGGTATATATATACAAATATATATACAAAAATATATACAAGTATATATACAAAAACTATAAGAAAAACCCAAAATAAGATGTTTAAACGACCCTTTCTAAAGCAATAAAAATGTCGACCGTGTACAAATGTTGCCGGTGCGTTTAATGTGTTTGACACCAGTGCCGAAGGGATCAATGACGCTAATTCTTCGGAGCATCATCTATTTTAATATCGGTAGAACAAGGACACCATTCCCACCTGAAGGCTGTGCGCTAAACATTGCAATCCATTTGTTAGAGAGCGAAATTTATCGATCGGAATCGGACCGTACGTTTCTGTATTGTGAGTCAAGGATTTTTCTAGTATTTTGGGGCTCTAAACCAAAGGTGGCTGCCAAATTCAACAGGCAGACTTGCGATTTGTAGAGGGTCAGCAGTTGTGTAATATCTGCTGTATCTGTGGGCCCTGTAGTACAATACCCCCAGCTTCTGAGAAGAAACTTGACTCTGGCTTCGACGGAGCCGGCTTACTTTTTTGCAGATGTGAATTTTAACATTACAATAAAAAAATAGTTATTGACCATTTATATTCATAATTTAAACATGGAAACACCCATGTTTACAGTCGTATGATGAATATCTACACAATAATGACGGCCTCCGTGGTCGAGGAGTAAGGCTCTCGACTAGCAATCCCAGCGTGAACAAGTATATTTGTATGTGAATAGTAATATATGTTTAATATAGGTATATACATTTTTTTAAAAAGAAAGACAAATATTCCCGGGTTACGAAAAACCCAACAATATTTGAAATCTCCTACTACCACCACAGAAAGCCGAAAATGTTGCTTGTGTTGTGATGGTGGACTTAGCCAGTCGAGGAATCGAATACGCGACACCTGGGTGGGACCCAAACGCGGTGCCAACTCAGCCACTGATCGGTCTTTGAATAAGTTGTATTGCATTTCACAATTTATCCATTTAAAATAATATGTAGTATATTTGCGGCACGTTGCAGAGTGGAAGATACTCTCAGTATCGCCCTGATGTAAGGCCACCATTCCGAATTGAAATGTTGCGTGAAATGGCTTTAGCCGTGATTAGTGACCAGATCTGAAAAGCCAGGTACTTCCCCGCATACCGTACTCTCCCGCATCTCCTTTCCTCACCACTACCTTCAACCTCACATCATACCCCGATTGGGGATGCCATAGTTTCACTGGCTCCAGATGGTTGGGAGCGGTTGGGATATTAACGTTAACGTCAATATTCACTTACTTGCAAAATGGTCAAAGTTTTAAAAATCATCTTATGACAGGGAAGTTAGGTAACGAAATGTCACTTGCTGTTTTGTTCAATTTAATTTCAACGGCCAGGATCAACTCTATTTTGGGCGCATGTTGTTAAAATATAATACAAAGGATATAATATGAGAGTTTGTGCTTACGAAATGTTTTTATTACAGTATCGTCAAAAAGCCGAAATTCAAGGCTTAGAAAATTACTGTTCTCATTCTCATTGTAGTCTATTTTAGGCAAGTTGTCGGATTACGCCCCTAAAAAAACCGTTTTTAGACATTTCAGCCCAACAATATTATATAAAACTGTAGGAACATAACACAAATATCTTAAAAATTAAATAAAACCGTCAATAACCGCCAACAAGTCGAGAATGTTTAAACTTTTGATAGTAACGCGGTGATAAACTTCTGAACGTTGACGGGCGTGACGTCATGATTCGCTCAACCAATCGTGGACCGTTTACCGTTGTAGGATGTCAGGCCTATTTTGAAATCAATAATTATGAATGAAAATATTCAACAATAAAAGTGGTAAAAACGAAGTAATTTATTAATTTAAATGAAAATATTAAAATTAAACTTATTTAATGCGATAATCGTAATCAGAAAAATAATCTTTAAATCTTCCACATGTTTTTAGCGGTATCCCTAGTTTGTGAAAATACCCTATTCGATGTTTTTTTAAATTTAAATTACAAAACTTTGGTTAAGTTTATTAGAAAAATGGGAACGACCAAAAAATTTTTCAAAATTTTCTCTACTTTTAACGCAGCATCATCAGACGGACAGCAGAATTGAGGACGTACTCCAGGTACCAGGCCATCCATAAAAAAGCCTGCTGAGAAGGTTCCGATCTCATTGATGAAATTCGTCAAACGGTGGGCCCAAAGATATTGAAATATAAGTTTGAATATCTTTGGGTGGGCCGCACATAAGTATTTTGTGGGTGAGCCAATGCCATAAAAATGCATTCGCGCATATACCAGTTGTAGAACAAAGCAATACAAGCACCTGGTGACTCCGATTAAGACTATACTATACCCTAAAATATATTCAGAAACTTCTCAACAAATAAGTAAGGAAACCGTGTATACAATTTGCGACTCGCGACTCGCGACCCGTGTATTGGACGGACCTACTGTCGAATTTGCCCTATCAAAAAAAAAGAAGAAGAAAATTATTGTGGGAATCTTAACGAGGTAAGTGAAGAAAGCGTCCAAATAAATATGCGACCGCGGCACGGCATATTGGACGGAAGTACGGTCGAATTCACCATAGCAGGCCTGGAGATTCGACCTTTCCGCCGGGTTCGTGTTAATTAATTCTGAAGAACGTATTACTAATATTTAAAATATTTCTAAATTAATACATCCCGAAGTTATTAATTCATCGTTTCGAAAAATAAAATCTTGTGCTCACCGCTAACTTTAGTTGTGCAACGTATTAGAAATTTTTAATTTTGTTCATTTAAAAAAATGATGGCAACGTATTGTTTTTATTAATCTAAAATATAAATAACTCGCATCTCTTGTGAGGCATGGAAATAAAAATGATAATTCAATTACGAATTCGCCGAAATAAATTAAAATGTGAGCCTCGCGCAAACCCCCGATAAACGAAATTATGTCTCGCCTTAACCGGGCTCAAAAAGAAGAAGATGGAGAGATATGAAATTACGATTGTTAGAGGACAGAGCTAACATTTAAAGCGACAAAATCGATGCGAAAATTTCGAAAATGTTTAATAAAACACGTCTCGTTTAAAATAGAGCAAAAATCTCATGGAACGTATCTTAAGCATCTGCAAAGGCGCGATGGGCTTTATAGTTGAGACGTGGTGATGAACCTCGGGAAGCTGCCCTGGATGCGTAGAGATGCCATGCAGGAGCACTTGTGCGGAGATCTGTTACATGACGAGATGTTGACTGACTGATGGTCTGATACTGACTGAGCGAGCGCCGAGTTTAGTAGCTTTATATATACATACCAGCGCGACCGGTGGAGTAATGTTCCATTCGCCGGCAATGTGTACACTAGAAGGTACTCGAACATACCCGGTGCTGAATATTCAGGTGGCTTATAAACTCTAGACCTTTCTAGGCAGTGGCGAAATTATTATTTATCGGCGGCAGCAGCAGTAGGTAGGTATGTACTCAGGTAAGTAGCTTGCCCGTATCGCGCGAATATTAGATATTTCTCGAGCGTTCTTTCTGATGGCGAAAGATAATGCGTCGCCACACATCATTTAAAGAAACATTGTGAATTTTTTCACAACTATAACCTGTAAAATAACTGAAACAAACGTGTTTATAATAATTTTCGGAGCATACTTTGCGATTTTTTTCTATCTAGGGAATTTTATATAATTTGCGTTTCGGCGTGGAACGCGTCTAGATATTATCTTCAAAAATAACATATATTTTTTAAGAGCTTAAAAACTTCAACAGCCTTACTAAAAAATCCAGTGAAAATTTTATTCAATTGACAAACGGCCGCGGATGTAAAAACATTACTAATTAAATATTTGTTCATTGAAAGAAATACACATGGTTTACACGGCCTGAGAGGGTAGTTTATCTCTGTTTTAACGATTGATGTTCGAACGAAATTTGGAATTTTTCCAAAGTATTTTAAATGTTCTATATATTTCTTTTTTTTTTAAGGTGTCGTTAAAACAAATACCATTTATGAAAACTAGATAAAATTACCTTAGATTTGTGTATTTGAAATACAGTTTAGTTTTCAAAAACTGACATATTTTTGATTCAAACTCGTAAATGGAAAAAAATTTCTTACCAAATTTTTTTTGACTAAAATGTAGGGAAATTAAAAAAAAATCAAAATTTCAAAAACACAGTCCTTTTATGTAATAAATTTGGAAGGAAACTATCACCTCACTTTTTCCTCGTGTATACAATAAAAAATTTCAAGGTTTTTTTTATTGCTAAAAAACTAAACTAAAAATTAAACCGGCTTTTATAACAGATTTCTTGCATCTCTAAAGACGTAATTTCTTTGATACAATTAGGAACACATATATTAGATATTATTATTTTAAAAAACACCACTTTCATAAAATTCTCGTAAAAAAAATCCTTTAAATGTAAATTCGAATTTTCATGTATCATATAAAATAGTTTTTGACACTTCAATTTTCAAAGTACGATTATTGTTTTATAACTTGACTAAAACTTATGAAAAACCACAAAAACACGGTAAATATATCAATTATATAAATAAAGGAGTAAATTAGTCATATTTAGAAATCAACCATCACATTTACATAAGTAATATTGCACACACATCCGCGAAGCGAAATTGTTTATGATGTTTCATTTATGATATGAGCGCGAACAACGAATGCGCAGGAGCCGCCACCTAGCGGTTATGAAGGAATACACACAATTTAGTACTTAGACTATAAAAATTACATTGTTGCCAGATTTAAAATACATTTTAAGAACAAACCTTATTAGTAATGTTATCGTGTTTTAGTGTATTTTTGTTTTATTCATGTTTGCTGCAGCAGAAGCTTCGAAACTAAAAAAGCAGATTTTATATAGATTTATAATTGTATATAAGTAATGTAAATAAAATATTTTATGACTAAAAATTAATTAAATTTGCATATTTTATGTTTTTTTATTTATTTTGAACATTCCCTACAGAAGTAGTGTAAGGCGGGTTTTGCCTATATTTTAATTTCCACTTTGCGGAAAATCTTTACGTGATGGGTCAAAATGGATGGCACATTCGAATTCAGCGTACCAAAATACATATAATTCACCCATTACCATTTAAAAAAAAAATTAAAATGTCAATTTGCAGGCCTGTGTAATTGTATCTTGAAGGTTGAACTGTCAGAAAAATATTTTATAGGTTAAATAAATAATCAAATTTACATTTTAGGGTCTTCATGTTATGAGAATTTCTACAAAGTGATGTTTTTTTATATAACTTAAATATGTAATACACGTGTTGGTAAACGTATCAAAGCAATGAACGTCTTAAGATGTGCAAAAAGTGCATTCAAATTTCAGTTTTTTTATTGTCAATTTTTTGGAATTAAAACCATACTTCAAATTTTTTTATTGTGTAAACGAGAAAAAAGTGAAGTTACAGTTTTCTTCCAAATTCATTAAATAAGAAGACTGTGTTTTTTGAAATTTTGAATTTTTCGAAATTTTTCCACCATTTAATAGAGTACGTTTACGGTAAGCTGTTTTTTTAAACTTTTTTTTGTGTTTGAAACTTAAAATACTGCAATTTTTAAACGCTTAAGTATATATTTCAGATAAAAAAATCTAAAAGATAACTCTATCTAGTTTCTATAAAGATATTCATTTTTACGACATCTTCAAAAATAAGAAATATATAAGTCATTTAAATACGTTGGAAAAATTCCAAAATTCGTTGAACAATTTTTTGTAATTTTTTTAAGTATTTTTTTCACATCCGCGGCTGATTATATTATTATCAATTGAATAAAATTTTCACGAGGTTTTTTAGTAAGGCTGTTAAAGTTTATGCATTTTCCAGTGTGCTGTGAATACCTGCTTGATGAAGACGAAAAACCTGCTAAATTCGGACAATAAGGTCAACAGAGCTGCCTTCACAAAATACACTAAACAATACTTGAAAGAATTCACCCCGTCTGTAGAGAAATCTTTGGAGAAATGTGTCGTAGAAACGGAAACATCGGAATGCATCCCGGACACATTCCTTAGGTGCTTCCACAATGCGCTGATAAAGGTAAATAATATAGTGTTGGTTTTTACTATTGATGGATGGATGAATGGAGGGGGTTAATTTTTGCTCCAAACAATTTAAAAGGTATAATAAGTACAACAATTCAAAAATGGCACAATTACAGTTCAGTGGAGTAATAACTAAAATGCGCCTTGTTAATATTGTAGTAAAAGCGGCTCGCGGCGTGGATGATAAAGTATTATTAGGTCCTTACATATGAAATTGGCGTTTTGCCGTACTGGCAACTTTGATCTCAAATATCTTCTCTTTGGTTAAGAATTCCAAATTCAAATTTATACTCATGTATTTACTCATGTATTTGTGTTTCGAAATCATAATTCATTTGTTTTTTTCCTTAATTGTTTTTTTTGCGTCACTTAGTTTACAAAATAGAAAACTTGAAATATCACGTTATTTACGAGTACGAGTTCCACCGTGGCACCAGTGCTGCAGAAACGGCTCGAAGGATTAATGATGTGTATGGCGACGGTGCCGCAAAAGAAAAAATAGTGCGTTTTTGGTTCCAACGTTTTCGTTCGGGAAATTTTGACCTGCAGAACAAGCCCCGTGGACGGCTGGAGACTAAAATTGATACCTAATGAAGAATTGAAGGCAATTGTGGAAGCAGATCCATCGCAAACCACGTCCGAGTTAGCTGCAGGCTGCGGTGTTAGTGATAAAACTATTTTAATCCACTTGAAGCAAATTGGGAAGGTGAAAAAGCTTGAAAGGTTGAGTGAAGCAAATCAACAAACGCGCGTTAGAACGCTAGACCACACACTACACAACAGACGGCTACCAAATTAGAGGAGTTTCAATTGGAATGTCTAAGACATCCACCGTACTCTCCGGACCTTGCCCCAACAGATTACCATTTTTTCGAAATTTGGATAACTTCTTGCAAGGGAAAAAATTCAACTCCGATGGGGCAGTCCAAACCGCCTTCAAAGATTTTATTGATTCCCGTCCGAATGGTTTTTTTAGTAGGATCGATGAACTACCTATGAGTTGGCGAAAGTGCATAGATAGCAATGGTACATAATTTGATTAAATAAATATTTTTTATTAAAAAAAATCGACTTTATGTTCCTCCCATACAAAACGCCAATTTCATATGTAAGGACCTAATATATCATATATTATTATTAAAATATATATATGGATTAAATAGCATGTGTTTCCAATTATGTCCTCGAGTGCGGACTGTTCCTAAATTTCTCGAAATAAACAATAAACAGTGTTAATCTCAATTGACTTCCCTGGTAAGTATGGTCCGATACCCCAATGAAACAAAAAAAAACATCAAAATTGTCACTGGAGACCTAAATTTCATTTACATTATTTAATTCAAGTAATGTCAGGAATCACTTGTAAAATGAAAGTAAAGTACATCCCTTAACACCCTATATAAAGAAGAGTGTCTACGCGGACACCGGGCAAGTGGCGTTATTATACAAATATATAGTTTTATTCCGATATGGGTTAAATTTTGCACACTTAGTCTTCAAACCAAAAGAAAGTTCTGAATATCGGGCACAATCGGGAAATTCAACTTATAAAATTTAGCACTTAAAAAAATTATAAAATGTCTTAGGGCTTGTGCGGACTAGCAGCAAGCCGCGTAGGCGGTCAACCGCGCGGCCTGCCGCATTTATATTTGCAACCGCTTGTATTCGTACGCACCAAACTGCCGAAAAATTCGAGCTGTGGCGGTTGCATGGAGGGCAGCGGCCCGCTTCGCGGCTGACCGCGATATTGACTGTACGCACTTGGCGGTTGGGGTTAAGTTCGCCGCTAACCGCTGCTGAGTTGTCTCCCCACTCCCCAGCCATGAATTTCGACAGAAAAATTTATCGTTGAAATTTAAAAACGAGGACCGAGGGAAACTGGAGGACCGAGATAGAAAACTTCTAACCGATATTAATGAAAAACTAAAAAGACGGAAAGACTACATCTCAGAACTCTTCAATGACAATAGAAGCGCAGAATATGATATGGGAAATACAACAAATACAACAGGCCCACCAATCACAACAAATGAGGTAGAACACGCAATTCGTCTCTCTAAAACTGGGAAAGCAGCGGGCCCAGATGGAATACAGGCTGAAATCCTTAAACTTATAGGAAACTAGTTGAACCCGACCACGCTTCGCTGTGGCTTTGTTTGATTTTAATTATTAGAGGAGTTAACAAAAATTGTCTAGCAACTGTGCATTTTCCAAGAAGACACATTTCTTAATTGAATATCTGCTGTGACTATGCTGTAGTGTAGAATATAAGGGAAGAAAAAAAAACATTTGTAAATTTTTTAAATTATTTATTTATTCAGACCTTAAATGCTTTTACAATATCACTTTATTATATATTAGCACCTATTAATGTCAGCAATTCTTTGTAGTTGATCATTTCTGCGTTGCAAAACGATATCGCGAGGATGAAATTCTTCTCCAACCATGACAATTCCCACCTCATTAATTTTTGGCGCATTATATCGTCTGACATGCTCACTTGCTGTTGTTTGATCATCACTAATGATAATTTTATGGCTGTCTGATGGCATGAGATCAATTGCATTTTTGAACATTCGAATTAAATTATTGTTATCATGTAACATTTTTTGCAACGACTCAACAATATTCCTTTTGACTTTAGTAGAGATTTGACAGCGTGCATTCAACCGATCATTTTGATCTCCCATGAAATATATTTGTAGAAATTTATGTTGATTGCTGTGAAAAGGAAGCAAAGAGCCAGCTTTATGGTAAATTTGTCCCTGAATTTTAAAAGTCGGCATAAAATTTTCTGTTATAACGTTAGCGCCAAATGAAGTCATCTGAAAACATGAATTGTATTTTCTAATATTTTTTAGGAAATGTTTTGAATCATCAGTAATTCCTTGCAACAAAATTTTAATTTTTGCTATTGGCTGATCAATTTCAGGTAGCTTCACTTTGCCGCTCGCACAACACATTCCTTGAGTTTCTCCTTTAAATTACATCGCTTTGCAGTGTGGACTCATTTTATCCATTTTACTGATTTGAACAAGTTGATCTATTTCTTCTTGACGTTGTTGAGATGAATGTGCTGCTCGTCTTCTTCGCGCTTCTACTCGTAAGCTTTTAAGTCTTTCTTCCCGACGCTTCGCCAGTTCTTCTGCTGGCCTCTGAATAATTCTAACTCGAACATTTTCATTATCGTCTAAACGTTCTTGATCAGTACGGTTTGATCTTCTCTTACGATCTGCGTTTGCGTGTCGAGTACGAAAGCCTATGTTTGAACGTGACCGAGGCATCCCACGAATGGTGATCAACTTTGAAAAAACTTACACATCAATCAACTGGTCACAGTTGCACTTTTTTGACCCTTTGAAAATTTGTCATAATAATTCGATTTGTTAATCTGATTTTTTGTAGGTTTTGCAAAGTTACGAACTGACATTCAGTACAATTATGAGTAAATTTAAAACGCACAGAAAATAAATGAGTGAAAATAGTAATATAATTTGTTAGATATAATTCTACTTTTAAATCCGATTAAATTCTTTTAATTTCTAATTGTAGGTATCATAAATTTTTGTAACTTTTAATAAAATTAATAAAATGACAACACTGTCTAGAACTTTCATTCCGTTGTTTACTATGACAAATTATGAGTCAATTTAAAACGCATAAAATTATACTTTTCCTTTGGAACTTCCAAGTATTTAGAAACGCTCTTCTGCTAAAATGCAATGTTCTGTAAAAATTTTGAGTCAATCCATCGATTACTTTCCGAGATTAGCGAACGCAAACATACGGAACCTAAATTTTTATATATATAGATAAAGGGATCCTAGTATTGACGAGTATCTTTAACTCAATATATAATACAGGAATTATTCCACTAGATTGGCTTCGATCCACTTTTTTTACTCTCCCTAAGAAAGCAAAAGCAAAAATGTAGTCACCACCGCACAATTAGTTTAATGAGCCACTTATTAAAGATATTTTTGCGAATTATACATGGACGCTTATATCGCAAAGTGGAAGAAAAGATAGGTGTCACACAATTTGGCTTTCGAAATGGGTTGGGTATTCGGGAAGCGTTATTTAGTATTCAAGTACTAATCCAAAGATTTATTTATTTATTTACGCCCTTTTTCGGGGCTTTTACAAACATTACATATGACTAATAAGAAATATACAGAATTCATTGTACATAACTGAACTGTCTCAGTAACAATATTTTATATTTATTTAAACATAAATTGAAGATGTCCACCGACTTGGTATAATTGTTTCCCTCCATTAGTATTCTTGGTAAAGAGGAATACATATGGTAGTTATTCCCAGAATTTCTGCACTGAAATAAATCCTGACTTCTAGTATTACGTAGTGGAATCCGGAAGCTTATCAATTCTAGCAATACCGGACTATCAATTAAATCATTTAGAATTTTATATAGAAATACCAAGTCAGTGTAAATTCTTCTGTCGGACAATTTGAGCATATTCATATCATTTAAAATAGTGTTGTAGTTCAACATAATTGCTGGAATACCCATTTTAAAAGATGTAGAAATGTGAATACAAAATGTACATGCATGCTTCATTGACTTCCTTAAAGCATTTGATAGAGTTAAACATGACAAAATGATTCAAATTCTGAAAACCTCCGGGATAGACGATAAAGATATAAGGATAATATGTAATCTTTATTGGAACCAGAAAGGAGCAGTAAGAGTAGAGCAATGTCTAACAGACGAAGTAGAAATAAAGAGAGGCGTGCGACTGGGTTGTATTCTTTCACCTATGCTGTTCAACTTATATTCAAAAGAAATATTCAATGAAGCTCTGCAAGAAGCTACTCAAGGACTTGTTATAAATGGGAAGATTCTGAACAACCTGCTTTATGCAGATGATACAGTACTTCTAACAAGTAACATTGAGGATTTACAACTTTTGCTGAATCAAGTAGTGAAGACTTGTGAGAATTTTGGGCTAGAACTGAATATAAATAAGACAAAAATGTTCTGCAGACATGATCTCAACCTTGGATTACGAATGCGAATGGTCAGATGCTACATGTTTTCGATATTATTTTACGGAATGGAAGCATGGACGCTTACTGAAGAACTAATTAGGCGACTTGAGGCATTCGAGATGTGGATCTACAGAAGAATACTTAAAATAAGCTGGATGGACAGGGTTACAAACGAAGATGTTATGGTTCGGATGAATAAAGAAAAGGAAGAAATTTAAACTATAAAAATCAGAAAACTTCAATATCTTGGACATGTGATGAGACATCCAGAGAAGTATGAGATCCTGCATCTCATAATGTAGGGAAAGATTGCCGGAAGACGGGGCCCTGGAAGAAGGAGAACCTCATGACTGAAAAACCTGAGACAGTGGTTTGGCCAGTCTACCGTGGAGCTGTTCCGGGCCGCAGTAAACAAAGTCCGCATAGCCAACATGAACGGACAGGGCACAAGAAGAAGAAGAAGAAGAAGGAGCAGCATATAAGAACATAGAATTGAAAGTCAAACAATGGGAAGAACTAGTGGATATTTTTGGAAACGAAGATATGTCGATAATGCAAAAAAAATGTTGTTATAATCATGTATTGTTTCATAGTGCTTTCATACAAACGAAGTATTGAATTCTGTAAGTCTAAATTTAAATGTATTAATTTCAATTTGGGATGTGGTAGGGATACCGCCGCCCGGGGAATCATTTATTGGATAACCAACACCTTTGCCATAGATTACCCCAATTGATTCTTTACGTTTGATGACTTAGCAGGTGTGCCCGGGTTCATGGGTCCGGGTCTTGGCGGTGGGTGTGTCTGTCCACCAGCTGCGTGGCAGGCCGGATCGGAGAGACTGGTTGAGGGAGACCTTGTAACCTCTCAAGCAGAACTCTTTTGGAACATCGCCTTGCACCGCACTGGGAGGGATGGATTTATACGTTCGTCATTCCTGGACCCAATTACCCCCAGATTCCTACCCAGCCCTGATACCTTATCCTTCACAGAACATTCTCTCCTTCATTTCCTTTAAAAGACCCTCCCTGACATAGGCCCCGAGGGAAAATATTTTCCTTAGGGCCTCCAGTGTGGAGCTATTGTAAAAAAAAATATAAATATATACATTCAAAGTAATAAATGATTTTTTATTAAATTAACTTTAACAGCTTCCATTTCATTAATGATGAGACAACGCAGTTTTTTGTTACCGCGCACAGTGGGCGGAATGAAGAAGAAACGCGAATTAAGTGGTTTTTGCAAAAGTTAATTTTTTAAATGTGTATATTTTTTTTAGTGTAGTTAAATAGTTTCTGCACTTTATGTGATTATTTAAATATGTCAATAGCGCTTGACGGAAGTTTGGCAAGGCCGCAAAGTGTGTCGTAAATTTGATGTTCGACATCGCGTTTTTCCATTCTCTCCTACGCGTGAGCACATACGGTTGTGTATTAAGTGACGTTTAGATATATATACAAAAGTTTTTTTTGTCTGATATTTTTCAAGGTATTTTCTATTTAATTTCCTAAATTATATATCAATATCACATGTGTGTGAGATTTGAACTCACATCTAATTTTCCACTATTTTTATATTTTTTTACTGTTAAAATGCTTATTTCAATTAGCATTTAGAAACAAAATATCGTTTGTACCCATTTATGAATATGTACATATTGTAGACTGAAGTTTCACCTTTAATATCATATATAAATTGTGATCATCTTTTGTCCTCCGTTGAACAAAGTTTTTATTTTCAGGAAGGCCTATAAGCTTTCCCCGGAGAGAATTATTCGAGGTATTAAATGTACAGGGTATATTAAATGCCACTTCTGTGAGATGAAAGAAGTTTTTAATTAATTACCTAACACAAAAATACCACATGGTGGCAGGTTCGAACATTTTAAGCCCTACATTTTACAAAACTGTTCAGTATTTTTCACTACAATCAATGAAGAAATGGAGTAAAAGCCGTTGTTATTATTGTGACGTTTAAAAAACATAATTTAGAGTGGTTGCAAGAAATGATAGTTGTCTTCAACTCTTTGGGTAGACTAATAAAACTATTTCAAGAAAGTGGTTTTACATCAAGGAAGAAAAAAGTGCATGATCTGTTAGAGTCACGCACTCTTGATGAACTTCAGTTAGCAGCAGATGTGAGTTTGCACAAATGTAAAATGGGGCTGCGATGGTTAGGTAGTCACAGCAAGTACAAGCAAAGGTATAGTGATGGAGAATATCATGATGACTCTAATCTCCCTACAACATAGTAGGTGCCAGTTCAGCTCTACAGCGAAGGAAACTAAAAGCAAGACTATTATATGGCAAAACCCTGGGTCTTTATCTACAAGGTACTGCAAACCAATCAGAGTTCAAAAAAGAAACTCCCGAGATAATAAGAAATAAATTTTGCATATTGCGACCACTTCCTAAAAAAAGGTTCTGTTTACCTCCTGAAGCTTTAAGCCTACTAAAAATTTGTTTTTGATTTTCTACCATTTTTCAATTAAAATATGTGTGTACCTAATTATTGCCCGTCTTTTTGTGTTCATAGATGTGAAATATAATATTTAATATTTAAAATTTATATTTTTTTTTGAAGAAGATAATATTAATAATCTAAACAAAAATATGAAAGATAACAAGAAACAGAAAAACAAAAAAAGATAATGGTCGCAACTGGGACTCGAACCCAAAACCTCTCGTCTATTTTTTTGTGTCTTGTTCTCTTTCATATTTTCGTTTAGATTTTTATTATTATCTTCTTCAATGATATATTACAAGATGCGAATAACCTTCGAAAGTTATAAAAATAGAGTTTTTCTTGTAAAATTTAATAGGTTTTATTTGCCTAGATTTTTGTATATCTTCAAAATGTATTATTTTGTTGTTGTAAATTTCTACGGAAGAATAAATTAATAATTTTTACTTCAAAATAGTTATAATTCATTAATAAAATTAAAAAAAAAAAATTGCATTACTATTTAGTCAGCAAGGAATTAATTCGTGTTTTTTCTTCATTCCGCCCACTGTGCCGCGGTTGAACCGCCTCAGGCGGATCAAAGGCGGCTCCGCTTCAACCGCGTCAGGCGGCTAGCCACTTAGCCGAACTGCGGGCGCGGATGGCCGCTAGTGCACTCTACCAATGGCTTATTATGTATATTAATGACGATTTTTCTTTTTCTTTTAAGGAATGTCCTTCAACCTTGTGGCTCCAAACAGAAGAATGCACAAATCTCAAAAAGTTTTATGTTGACTGTCCAAATGCTAACATTTTTAATCGAGCAATGTGAAATTTTAACCTACTACAGTTAGGTATATATTTTTAAAATACAATTAAAACCAATGTTTAATGAAATCTATAAAGTGTTTTATTCATAATACCAAGTCATACCACAAAAAATTACCTCTCACACCGCTATTAATTGAGACTGTTGCATCCAACAATATTCTTTTTCTGAGAAAATTGGAAAAAACGAAACCAGTTATTTTTTTTTTAAATCCTTTATTTTTCTCAATTTTACTTTTTATGGTTACATATTTTGGATATAATTAAAATAATGGGAACCCACAAAGGCGCAGCTTGTGCATGGGTAATATTTATAGTTAAATATATTTTATTTTAGAACCTAGAAAAAAACAAACAGTGGTATGTGAAGCAAAAGCATTATTTTTTTTTTTTAACAGACTGTACAAAAAGTGTACAAGGTAATAATTAGTGTATAGTGTAATAACGGGTATAAGTGTAATAATAAGTGTAAAGTTTGTGAGAAACATAAACTGATGTAAAATTAAATAAACATAGTTTTTACATCTGTGTGGTTCAGCCATGTTTTTAACTCTTTTATGTAAAGCGGAAGTTTAGTTGCAACTTGAATATTTTTTGGTAATAGGTTAAAAGTGCGAGGTCTAATAAAACTACCTGTGAGTTTGCATTTGATTTGTGTTTGTTTGAGGTGTATAGAATACATTATTATTACTATATTCTGTTTTCTGTTTATTCTGTGTTCATTTATTTCGAATTTGTTTATGTTTTAATAGATATATTTCATAGCTTGCAGTATAAATAGTTTACGGAGACTTAATAGTTTAGATTCTTTGTATAAAGCATCTGTCCAAAAATGTTTTATTTCTATTAAACATAAATTTGATGATATAATTTTGAGTTGTTTGTAAAGGTTTTACAAAAGCATCAAGCACACCTCATGAGTGAAAATTGCAACAGAGAAAAATAAATCATTTTCAATTTGTCAATATTCAGTACTTCTTTAAGTCTATAAAATATGTACGTAAGATATCTTAATTTAGAAACTGTATTATTAATTTGTGATTACCAATTTAAATTTGTATCAATATATATACCCAAGTTTTTGATCTTTTGAACTTTTACAAGTTCAAAGCAAGATTAGCATGTTACTTGATTACAGTTAGCATTATGTATTCTAATTTTAAGATATTGCGTGGTTTTTTTTACTGTTTTTATAAAAAGGTAGGTAAAATGTTTTATTGTAGTTTAGGAAGAGTTTATTACCATTTAGCCATGATGTGACATGTACAATTTACTATACATTTTGATGCATTTAAATAAGTTTCAAGCCAGGATTTTCCATTTACTATTATTGCTGTATCATCAGCGTAAGACACCAAATTACCAGGGATTACAACATTACATAAATAATTTATATATATTAGAAACAAAACTGGGCCTAGCACAATACCCAGTGATGCTCCATTTTTTATACTTCTTTTCTTTAAGTCTAGAAATATAGCTAGACTTTTTTTGTTTTGATCAACAGATGTGTATAATTTTTTTGTCAGATCGAATATTGCGTCTTCAGTGCTTGTTTACTTCTAAAGTCATATTGATTTTGGGACAGAATTTTGTTTTGTTCCAGGTAATTCATTACTCTACTTTTGAAACATTTTTCAAATATTTTTGAGAGGTTTGAAACTAAAGAAATAGGTCTGTAATTGTCTAATATATGCATTTCACCCGATTTGTGAATTGGTTTTATGGTGGAAATTTTAAATTGTTCAGGAAAATGTACCTCTTTTAGGGATATATTAAAGATATATAGCACAGGAATTAAAATATATTGAAATTTTTTTTTAATGTGTTACCTGATAAACCGTCAATTCCTGTAGAATTTTTTGATTTAAGACCGTCAATGTGTTTATCAATTTCATTTGTTGTGATGGGTGAAAAATATTCTAAGGAATCGTAAGATGAGATTGAATGCAAAGATGAGTCTACGGGCGTTGTTTTATCAATTTTACTAGAAGATTCAAGTACTTGATCTACTATATTTTTAAAGAAGTTGTTAAAATTTTCTGCTATTATAACTGACAAATCGCAGTTATAATATTGTTGTTTTTTTTTCAATCTCATTTACATCAGTTGATGCTATTTTTTTTGTTCATTATTTCGTTAATTATATTCCATTTTTTTGTATCATTTTTGCATTATCAATTTGTTCATAATAGTATTTCTTTTTACAACTTCTCATTAACCTATTGAGTAAATTTCTGTACATTAAATATTTGGTTTTCATAAAAGGCATTATTCTTACATTATTTTTTTGACAGGCTTTTTGATAATTTAACATCTCTTTGTACAGTTTATCTCTTTGTTTAATGGAGACTATTAATACTACGGTGATCCACGGTTTAATTTTTTTATATTTTCTCTTAGTGATAACAATTTTATTAGTACATTTCGAAATGTAATATTTTATGGTTTTGTAAAATTATTCTAATGCTGAATATGGGTTAGTTGTTGTTATTATATTGTCCCATTTTTCTGATTGAAGTAGATTGTATAGTGTGACGTAATTAATATCATTTTTTTCAACAGAATCAGAATATTCTTTTAAATTTGAGTTAAAGATGTTGTGTCCGTAAAATGTTGGGTAATGGTCAGTAATGTTAGTTTTTAGAATTGAGGATGTAGTTTTAACGTGTTTGTGTGTTTTTACAAATATGTGATCTAGAGTCGTGGAATTATTCAGATTTTCTCTTGTTGGTTGAGTTTATATATGACTGATAACCTGCACATGACAAACAATCTTAGTATTCATTTATACAGTGTGTTTTTTTGTTATTTTCATTAATGTTTATGTTGATATCACCAGTTAATATTGCAAAGTTGAAGTCATTTCTGTTAGCCGTTTTAAAAAATGAATTAAGTTCGTTAGTGAAGAGAGATTCATTTAAAGATAGCTAATATCAGATAAATACAGTTATTGTGGTTAAATGTTAATTCAATTTAGTTGTTTTAAAATCTAAAATTTTGAAGGTAGTTTTCTTAAGACAATTATTCACAAATACAGTGTTTCCATCGTGCCCAGTATGTTTGCATTCAGATGAAATGGTGACATATCCTGGAAGGTTATGGGGGATTACCTCTTTTATCTGTGTTTCTGTTAAAATTACAATACTCGGAGAAAAATCTAGGCTTTTGAAAGGGACATAGAGTTCATCGAAATACTTTCTTATGCTTCGTATATTCATATTAAGAACTGAAAAGTTTATATCTTTATAGTGATTATTTAGTTCATTAGTATTATTACAAATATAATTTTCATACTAAAAATTTTCGTCAGACATGTTGAAAGAAAAAAGTTATTTACACGTGCAATATGGTTACTTGATCCTCTATTCTGAGGGAATGTCTGCCGGCTGTCTTATTTGGATGATTGGGACAGATTCATCTTTTCTCATCATAACGTGTCCATTTTTCGCCCAGATGAATTTGTATCCAAGTCTTGATGATTTTGCCAGGAACAGTGGGTGTTTATTTTGTGGTGTCAGTTGTTCATTAATGTTTTTTTTCTTATCTTCTGAAAAGTTAAGGTTTTTTGTGGACAAAAACCCGTATTTTCTTTTTTTGTCGATGATTTGGTCCCTAATTTCTAAATCATATGATATGATAATAATTTCTTATGTTTCGTAACATTTAATATTTGAAGTAAAATAAACTTACAAATCTTAAGAATTTTAAATGAAATGTCGCGAAGAAGGGCAATTAAATTAGAATTTATTACTAGAATTTTTGAGTAATTAGTGGAAAAATGTATTTAAAAATTTAATTTTCAACATTTTTCCATGCGTTTTTTTTTAACTCTTTGTACCGCAAGACACTCATCTAAAATAAATTTACACTTGTCATTGAGGTATTTGAGCTTTAAAAGCACAAAAACGATATAATTAAATCAAACCATTTACATTCGAGGTATTGTCATAAGATAACTTACATTATTCCACAAACCTATTTCAACGGCTAAAAATTTTTCCGGTCAAATACTAATTTCCTGAAATCATCAGCTTCTTGGCTTTAAAGTCTTTCTAGTTGAAGCCATAAGACGTCCGTTTTCTCCATTTATTCACATGAATAAATGGAGAAAAATCCATGCTCGTGATTTTGACAAACGGCATCATACAAACCAATATAATACTTCCACAAACCAATCTTTAGAATGCTGTTACAACATAATCCCTAGCTTAAAAGATGCATAATATTAATATGCCCAACATTATTACATCAATAACTCAACATTGATACCTTTGGTGATCAATTTTATTGATGTTAACGTTGGAAATAGTGTTAGATACCAGAATCGGGATAGGGGGAATCGTCGGATACTTGACTAGCGACGTGACCAGCGACGACAAGTGGAAGAATTTGAAATAATATAATGGATAAAATAACAATGATTTTTTCCCATTCCTTTACTAAGAAGGGTAAAGTTTTTCCGGGACGACCCTTAACGCTTACACCCTGTATAAGAAATTATCCATCATTAAAATTTTATTGACATTTTAATTTTTTTACTTCCGCAATTGTTAATAAATTGATTTAAAATTATTTTTTATCACATATAGATTAAAATTATCAATAAGAGTTGCTTAATAAAAGAAAACAAAAAACAACTGGTGACAAAATTCACGTGAATGCAATTTTTATTAAATTGACGAAAAAGCATGATTTTACAGGAAATATATTATTCTCATTGACAGACGAATATGGCAAGAATCATCACGCAATGTAAATTTTTGGCATTAATAATTAGCAGCACGTTTAATTAATATCTTGACTTCTAGTGAATACAAATAACAACTGTTTTAACCATAGAAAGATAACCAACGCCGCAAAAGCGTCTGTTTCGTTTTTTTTTATGACGAGCTGATGCGCTCGAGAGGCGCTTGCTTATCTTTATTTATTTTCAGGTTTTATTTTTTAGACTGATTATAATATTATGATAAGAAAAAACTAAGTTTATTTGGTTCCCAAGCATAAAATTCCTTTAAAAGAAGATGTTGTTATTATATTTTGAGAAGTCTACTTATATTTTTTTGTAAAATCTTAAAAATAAAGAAAATGCTTAAAAATTGCGTTTTATTTATAAAGTTAAACTTCATTGGTGATGAAATAAAAAATAAATGTAGTGAGAAAATCTGATAAAAAGGGTATGGTCATCTCCAATGTACCTTGCAATACGGTTCTCTTTGTAGGGTTAAACGTAAGTAGAAATATCAATTTATCTTGCATAAATAAGTCTTAAACATAAAACAGTAAATCTGTTTGTGTGATAAATGAGAATGATACTTAGAAGACTGTGTCACCAGGCTTTCTCGTTTCTGTTTTAATTAGGCTATATGATTTACCGTATCTTCAAGGAACTAAGTTACTGACTGTTAAAAATGCATTTTAGTTAATTGAATAAAATGGGTTTTCTAACTAATTATATTATCGATATAAATTTCGCACCTAGAATATTATCATTTCAATTCTGATGCCGAAGAAAGAACAATTTTGCATGGGTATAAAAACTGATTTCCTAAGCGTGTACCTACATGAAATATGCACACAGTATGATATTTATAAGATTTTTCACTTAACCACTGGGTTATATTACACATAAATATTTTATTCATTAGAATAATTTATATTTTTTGAGAAAAATATTATACGGAGAGTTCCTAGATAAAGCATTATTTATTATGCAGTAATTAATGTTGGGCACTAGCATTGAGAGAAAATAACCAGACTAAACCGGAACTATGTCATTTTTAAATCAAATTTTAGACGTATCGACTCTTTTTAAAGTAAAGCTATGTTTGAAATTTTGAGGAAATATGTTTATTTTTAGTACAATAAGGTTTTACCGTAGGTCGTTAGCAGATTTGTTAAATTTTCAAACAAAATTTTGTATCACATATAATCACGCAGTAAATAAATCAATACATTATCTGAGAAAGCTATGTTTCAGAATATTAATTTTAGTTTAAATAAAATCATTTAAAAAAGATCCGCACCCGTGCTTTGTGATGAAAATACTTCAGTTTGTCTATTTATTTACGGTCTTACAAACTAATATATTTAAGATATTTTTACATTCTTATTTTGCTTAGACATTATTGAAGAATTATAAATACTTATGATCAAAAATTAATATCAAAAAGTACATAATTTTAATAGTTTTATCATCACGCCTTTCGGCAATTTATAATGTAGGTATAAATTAAAGCAAATTTTGAATAAAATAAAATCGATATTGAGTTATTAATTTAAAAAGTTGGTACGGAGAATAATTCATCTTTCTAGTTGGAACTGCCCTGTACGATCACGTACGACCTGTACAACTTTCGATGAAACATAAATTCTCGACCGCTGGCTGCTTAATGGCCCTTAAATTTATTGAACAACAAAAAGTTTTTGACACTTTTGATTATAACATTTTGTTATGTATTAACAAAAATTAGTATTATAATATTTATTGACTCATAGCCAAGGATCGTGACCCCTCAACTATGGAGTCTGTCAAAGGAGGAATTAAACTTTTCCAGTTGACGACAGAGAAAAAAATAATCCAAAATTACATGATTGCCAGAGCAATTTTTAAAAGTGTAACTTTAATCAGCATTGTTCTTACAAATGCAGATGATACTAATAAAGTAGGTGCTCCAGTCCATGTATTGTATAGTAAGATGGGGATATGCCACTCTAAAGCATTTATCATATAAAACCACTATACCACTTCCTGGCTCGATCATTGTACAGGGTGGCGTAAAACTACCGATATGGTTTATATATTTTTATTTCAGAATTTTATGAAGAAAACTTGGGGAATTTGAAATGGAACACTACACAACAGAACAGCGAACAACAATTGTTGAATTTTATTTTGAAAATTAACGGTCAATTGTTTTGAGGCAGCGTGCTTATCTTTGTTTTTTTAATGTTCGTACTGGACCTTCAGCACCAACAATAAACCGCCTGGTTGCAAATTTTCGACAATATGGTACAGTAAAACACCTTCCATGTACCGGAAGACTACGTACGGTCCACACGTAAGAAAATATCCAACGTGTTGTGGATAGTGTGCAGGACAGTCCAGAAACATCAACAAGAAGACGTTCGGCACAACTGGGGCTATCGCGGAGGTCCGTTCAGAGGATTTTGGCCACATTGCACATTGTACATGTTCCCGTATAAGGTTCAGCTTGTACGAGAATTAAGGCCGATAGACTACCAACAACGGCTTGATTATACTATTTAATTCCGACAAAAAGCAGAAAAAAATCGCGATTTCATTAACAATTTGATAATGAGCGATGAAGCCCATTTCCAATTCAATGGTTACGTAAACAAGCAAAATTGCAGGAAATGGGCTACGGAGAATCCAAGAACAGTTCATCAGAAACAATTACACCCCCTTAAGTATACTGTTTGGTGCGATGTATCGTCTGAAAGGATCATTGGTCCATATTTCTTTGAAAATGATTACGGTTAATCGTGCTGAGTATCGGACGATACTGGACAATTTTTGAAGCCAGCTGTAGAAAACCATCCACAGTTGTAGTTATAGTTAAAAATTTGTCAGTTTTAGTTAAAAATATATTAATATAAAACGGCAAAAGTTACGACGAAAGTCAACTTGACATCAATTGTAGACAAGATTACAGCAAAGCGAATTAAAAAAAAATTCAATCCGATATGTTTTTTAGTCATCGAGATAGACGTGATTTGCGAAACCCTTACACTTTTCATGTTTGGAGTGGCACAGGGGGGGAAGCAAGGGGGTAGGGGCGGGGACTTTTGGCTAAATACTTGTCTAAATGGTAGTAGTCGATGGGGAAAAAATTAGCTTTATACTATTTTTTCCACCTAACACAAGTTGACTGGACTATTTTGGTGGCAACACCCAAACGCACGCATTTCTCTAAAATTCGATGACGTTATTTCACTTTAATATACGAAATAAACGTCAGTCTTATCCAATCGGCATTTGGCTCAGTTGGGAGCATGGCTTAGGTTTATTATATATTAGATTCTCAGGCAAACTAAAAAAAGCGGTTTTTTAAAGTCATTTTTTTGAAAATAGACGTAACATTTTTTTTTAGTAGCTAACTTCGTCCCTCATTGTTTAATAATACTCGTAATTGTGTATCAAGATTACCGGACAAGTTATTTTAAAATAATTATTGTAAAGGCACTGTTAGTTCTGTTTTGAATTGTGATCTATTCAGGATTGCATAATATAAATTATAATCTATAGATAGCCCGCAGACGAGAGATTTTAGTTGCCGAGACAGTTGGAAAACTATTCCAAATTCATACAAATTTAAAAAAAGTCTCCAGACTAAAAAGTCACTAGTGAGCGGTCCAAATACCTTAACAGGTTTCAACTGTTGAATAGCAACTGTCTTCGAAATTAAAATCTCTCATTTGCGATCTCATTTTACAATCGGAATTTTGTAAAAAAAAAAAACCTTTGCGAAAAACTGATATAAAATTTGGTTTTTTACTATATTCATGAATGTGCCAATATCTTGAAAAGCAAGTATTTTTTATGAAAGTCATATGTTGATTTTCTGATCAGTCATGAGTCGGCAAGTTAGCCCTCAGACAACCTGTATAAATCAACAATGGCTTAGCCACGGAAAAACCTATTTGCTTAAATCGGTAACCTTCGTGCAGTTTGCTCAGAATTACATAATTTATATTCGAAACCTTAAAATAATATTTGTCTACCCGTACACATTGAATTACTTCATAATTACTACATAAACATGAAAACCATTAAATATAATGATAATAATAAAAAGGTGATATAAAAACGCGTTCAGTTTTTACAGTGCTTATTTTCAGTCGTACGTCCAAACTACAGAAATGTTGGCTAAACTTTCAGTGATTTTGGGTTTGTTGATTGCGGTGAGAAAATAATTATATTATTAGCGTATTTATTTATTACTTAATAATAAATAATAATAATTGGCTAATTTATATAGCGCCGTTTTCGTGAAAAATCACCTCAAGGGCGCTGTACAAATAAATATATAAAAGAATTAATATTACTGGCTTATAACTAAGATTTACAATTACAACTAGTGACTTGCATCTAAGACTTATGGCTACTTATATTACTGGCTTACAACTAAGTTTTACAATTATAACTAGTGACTTAGCTCTAAGATTTATAGCTAGTGACTTATGACTAAGACATATAGATTCTGGTGACTTATTAACACACATATTTACAATTAAGATTAGTGCCAGAAGAAGTAGGAAGTTTTTACATAATATTAAAATTCGAGAATACGGGTGCAAAAAGTATAATGAAGGTTAAATGGATATACGGGAAGGTATAGATATTTTAAATAAATTAATAAATTTAATAGTCCATCTTTACTGCATTAAGGTGATTCATCGCTCAACAGTAAACAGATTGAGGTATCACAATTAACAGATTACATTAAACAGATTGAGTTAACTATAAACAAAGAGAAAAGAAAAAAAAACTATTAAAAACTGCAAAGTTTAAATAGAATGATGAATTTATGGAAAGGAGTATCGGAAAAAGTGAGTTTTCAGTTTGGATCTAAATTCCGCTGAGTTGGTTATGCATCTCAATTCCATAGGAAGTTTATTCCAAGCTTCAGGGTCGGATACTGCGAACGCACGATCACCAAACTTGTTGTATTTGATGAATTCTTCACATTCTGTGAAACAACCCATCCCTAGATTTATAACGATCTCTTTTTAATTTTTTTATGTGAATACATGGCCAGATGATATCCCCAAATGAGGTATGTTGTGAGGCTGGAGGTATTTGTGGAGGAA
Source organism: Limnephilus marmoratus (assembly GCA_917880885.1). NCBI lineage: Eukaryota > Metazoa > Arthropoda > Insecta > Trichoptera > Limnephilidae > Limnephilus > Limnephilus marmoratus. The sequence continues at coordinate 15,029,416 of OU862921.1, read as the reverse complement.
AAGGAGAGGGGGCAGAGAAAGATGGTAAAGTACCTGGCTATTTATGTCTAGTCACCAAACAAAGCTAAAGCCATTTCAAGCAACGTTTCAATTCTGAATGGTGGTCTTACACCGGGGCGTTACTTATCTATTGCATAGTATCTTTTACTCTGAACGTGCCGCAAATATACCTTACAATATTTTAAATGATTATTTATTGGTAAAAACGCAATCAATCAAATAAAATTTAGCTGCGCAGTCCGGGAGATGAACCCATATTTTATGATTAATGGTTTTACAAACTTTTCAAAACCCTGTCTAAGGACGATTGTTTTACAGAAATTGAACACTTTACCAAATTTCAAAGTTATTTTCAAATTTTATGAAAGCTGTTATTATATCATTATGGGCCAGTTGCTTCTCAGAAGTGATCGATGCTTCGACTAAGTATATCTAGACAGGGCGTGCAGGTCTTAAAAATGACACTGGAACCAAAAATATTGGTTTACGAAAACATTTATCAAAAAGAAAGTCCATTTCATTCCAGAAAGAAATTTCTCATATGTGGTGTCACTTCGGGATTGGAATTGGGTATGGGAGGACTAATCTATAGTTAATATATAGATGTATCGATCTGATCGTCATAAATCTTAGGTTTGTTTCACAGAGTTTGAACAATTCATCATATTTCAATTTTGAGTCTGAAAAAAAGCAAAAAAGAAAAAATCGAAATCACTCATATTTAGAATAGTATGATATTTATTTATTTCGATTTACATAAGGACAGAATTTTATTCTTGGAGGATAACCTGCGAAAAATAATTTTTGAAAAACACTTTAGTTTAAAAGATACGTGGGTTATATTTTTTAAAAATCCTGGTAAAATCGTACATTATTGGCTTTACGTTTCTTCGCATAAAACATATGTTAACTTTAAGGCTCTGCAACCGGGCTCGAAAAGAAGAAGATGGAGAGATACGAAATTACGAATGTTAGAGGAGAGCGCTAACATTTACAGCGACAAAATCGATGCGAAAATTGCAAAAATGTTTAATAAAACACCACTCGTTTAAAATAAAGCAAAAACCTCGCGGGCATTGTCTTAAACAGCATTTAAGGAAACACCGTTAATTTATTTTACATATAACTTGAATGTAACTGAAACAAACTTGTATGTAACTTGTAAAATAACTGAAACAAACGTGTTTATAAAAATGTTTGGATTTGCGATTTTTTTTCCATCGAGAGAATTTTATAAAACTTGCGTTTCGGCGCGGGCAATGTCTAGATATTATCTTCGAGAATATCATATATTTTTTAAGAGCTTTAAAACTTAACGTGTTTAAGAAGAAGTCATAGTAAATAATGCAAAATCATATGTTTTTGTTTTGAAAATTTGATCGCTTAGAAGTATTGTAGATGCTTCAATTAAATACTGCGTGTAGAACATACCTTGGCCCTTAAAAATATCGGTCATTTTTTTTATAAGTTTTTTTAATAAGCCTATAAAAAAATAAAGTATAATGTCTAAAAAACACACTTTCAAGTCCAAACTCTCCTATTTATAAACCCCTTTTCGGATATGGTTTTATTGTGTAATGTGGCAAATTCAGTTTATTTTATAATAATCGCAAAAAAAAGTTGATATTTACACCCAATCTTCCCAAAATAAAATAAAATATGCATTTTCGCGTTGATATTTTACAATACGGCCGCTAGTCGACGAATTCGATTATTCAAAGTTGCAACGGGTTGATTTCACACGGACCTTCTCACCCCGATTTCATAGGAATAAGTACTGGCGTTTTGAGAGGTGTCATCCCGTTTCATTTATCATCTGTGCAGAGACTCGGCTCGCGGCTAATGTCAGTCAAGAAACCAAACCACGGAAGGAAGGTGCTTACGGCTGTCTGGGGGACCAACCATTGGCGCTTTAGATCGCAACATTATATTCATCATTTTTGTCATCATATCTTCGCATCATGGAAATCGTAACGTTATATTATTTTCTTAATTCTCAGGTTACCAGTTTAGTTTTTGTATTCTATAAAAATGCAATGGCGCTCAACACTTGCACACTTGCGTTCTACCCACTTATAACTTATTGTCTAACATACCTCAATCTTCGATTGATGATGTACACGGCCCGAGATATTAACTAATAATTTAGAGTCTTCACCTTTTGTTTAATTTTACCGATCAAGTCCCTGTTGTTATCGCAATAAATACCCTATTATATATCTTGAACTTATCTCTTTCATTATGGGTTTTAATTATCATGCACCTACCCTTTACTGGAGCTAGCCGCATATAGTAATGAGGAAGGAGTTTATACGTAAGTATCGGGTTTATCAGTTATACATTTAAGTACATTTCTTCCACCTATTACAGTGGCGACCCACGTGGTTTGAACTAGACGTTAGATGTTATTTAGTGGGCTTCATTAATTTCGCGCGATGTATTTGACAGTTATAATATGTTCGCATTCTCCTTTACATTACGAATATGGTTAAAATACGTTGCTTTATTACATTATCACGGGTTATATTCTTATTATAAGAATGTTATTTCAAGTGTGCAGACATGTTCGGGAATTTTATTTGACATTTGAGGTTATTTTGTTGCGGTCTAAAATGGTTGGTTGACCTTGACAGTTTGTAAGTATGCCGGGGTTTTTTGTTAAATACTTTTTTCATGTTTTATCTAATTTTTCATTTCCTTGGTTTGGTTTTTTGTGCTCAACTTAGATTATTGTGTGTTTTGTCCGTGGGTATCTTGTCATTGAGACTGTTACCGAGATATTTCGGGTTGTGTGGTTTGATCACACTTGTACTGCAAATTGATTTTGTAGGTACATTGGGTTTTGGCAGATGGATTGGAGTTTGTCATGCAATTTTATCGATGTGCTTAACTCGTTGGCTTTACAATTCCCATTACAATGTCGTCTAATTATTTTTTTCGTTTTACAGTAGTCTTGTAGGTAAACTGTGAACATAAAATTTTGTCACATGAATAATGATAACACATGGCTTTTATCAGATGTTTTGGGACAGATGCATTATTTAACCTAGTATGGACTTCACTTTAATATGTAAGTTAACAATACCATTTTATTTTTACTAGATTTCAAAAAAAAAAAATTTTTTTTTTCAGATTGATATTTCTTCTCAGAACTAGGTAGTTCTATTATTAATGTTGAGTTTTCTCTACATAGAACATGGTTCCTTATTCCTCGAACTTTAGGATTCCATCTCACATTATGAAACGTTTTGCAATTTCCATTATTATCAGTGATGTTCAATTTTATTTTGGATGATTTACTTTGCTCTTTCTCTTATTCATTAAGCTTGTAACACATGCACGGAGAGTTATCTCCAGTTTATTTAAATTTAGGGACAAATTTGTTTGTTATGCGACTCAAGTAATAAATTTGTTCTTTAACAAGAATCTTTGTCAGCCTTGTGGGCGTATTCCCTTGTGTACCATGTTCAATAATAAATTTTTTCTTTCTTCTGAATGACATTCAATTAATAACTTTTCAGCGCGAGTTTTCTGGGTGCGCCGAGTAGATCAAGACGTCCGGTCTGCTGGAGCCGAAAGGTTCGTCGCTGCTTATTCGCCGCGGATACAGGGTTTAAATATTCCTTTACTTAATTTGCAGTAGATATGATCTAATTGACAGATTTTGACTTTAGTTGAGTTTATAAATCATTAATTATTTTTTATTATCTCCTTGAGATTGAGTAATTTTGAATATAGAAAATTGTGTTCTGCAATTGATAGTTTTCTCAATGATCCTGAAGTTTACATGTGGCACAATGATAAATCTTCATTTTTTTTGACAAGTTCTATCGGCTTGGGTTTTCTGAGATAATGTTGGTACACTAGTAAATTTTGTTGGGGTCGGATAAGTTCCTTACACATTCCGATGGCAGTTTAAAGGTACACTAAACTGCGATATCATTATGTGATTGGATTTATCTTTTAGTTTTTCGTTTTGAGAGTCAGGCATTAAATGGGAAATCTGAGTGACAGAAGGTCAACTTACTCAAATTGCTTATTCGTGTCGAGATTCTAAGTTTTAATCTTCTTGGGGTTTTACGATTTGAGTCATTTCAATTAGTTAAAGTTTAATTTTATTTAATTTTCTGTTTAAAGAATTTAAAATTACTGGTAATTGCATAACGAGTTGGATTTTTCGAGGACTTTCTTTATTTTCTTTCTTTGGGACTGGGAGTATTATTGCAGTGCTTGCTCACATTATTTTACATTCCTTCTTAGGGCTTTACATGTTTAATAGTGTCGGTTCGTGCTGTGATTATGATTTCTGTTTCATAGGAAGGTTATTAAATTTGAGACCATGTTTCAATGACATCTGTCGGTAAATTGAGTAACTTATAGGGTTTTGGGTATGAGACTTCGCTATCTCTAAGATTCAAATCAGTATGTAGATAAACTTTCGTGTATTCTGTATTATTATTAATTTTATTGGTTCACGCTTGGTAGAATTTCATCTTGGTAAAAATAATATTGGGTTTTATTCTTTCTGGGATTTTTATTATTATCAAATGTCACCGTAAGAGATTGGATTTACTTTCTAATAAGGTTAAGCGGTTCCTGAAAGTGCAGGTATTTTTCCTATTAAGGGCTATCAGAGATATTCAGCATATAATTTTCGGGATATTTAATTTAATGGTTATTAAGAATGTATGTAACATTTAAAAATTACGCATATTAATCAGAGTATGAGAATTATCGTACGACTCAGGTTGTAGGTTGGCTCAGGATGGCACGAGTTTAGGTTTGCGTCTACGCTATTTCAGATTAGTTCTGATAATTTGACTGTATAATCATCGATTTAATCGTTAAATTTAACATTGTGCAGTGGGGTCGAAGAGGATGTGTTCTCGTAGCCCCAAGACGCTGCAAATATGAATATAATCATAATTGCGGAGCAATTATGTATTTCAGCTGTTAGATAAGTTTGTATTATTTGTCATAGGAAATATAGGTTTGGGCTTGGAGCGCCACCGGACTCAGATACTATATTTCTTCCATAAGCACTTTCAACTTTCAAAGGTTAGTTGTGGTTGATCGTTGAAGGTAGCTTGCGGCTTTTGTATGTGCTGGTTTGTTCTGTGGATTGTGTACTGCGTGTTCTGTTCCTGGTGATAGGAATCGTACAAGTTTTGTTTTACAAAACAAATTTTAGGAGCGTTGCCTCATTTTCAGTGGTAAAACTTATACTGAATTTTTTTTTTCTGACGTTGCTAGCGTTAGACATTTGTTGAGGTGATATATGATCTCACGGTGATACCCTCTGTGTACGGCAGATTTTTAGGGTTTGGCGTTCCATACAAGTTATGAAATATTTCTTGTCACTGAGTTCGCAAACACGTTTCGATTTATTCGAGGATGGCGTATCGTTCGCCATTTACTTTCATTTCACGTGAGATGAAGAATTCTTTGCGTAAAGGTTTATACTTTACGAGAAGTATACGGTTCATTCCATTATTACATAATAATAATCTTTATTGATCAAAGATAATGGAGTGGGTTAATTTTTTATTTGTTCCCAAACAATAATTCAGAATTTTCTTTGGATGGTAGAAGCTCAGGCACTTACTCTTTTAGAGGATCGCAAGAAGCCTTAAGTATTTAGTAATTCGTTTAATGTTTATTATTATTATTTATATATATATATATATATATATATATATTTAAAATATTGACTATGAATGTTCACATTTGGTTCAGCATAGATATCATAATTCACATTGACATATGTGGTGTTAATATATTCAAATCTTACAAAAGATACTCTTATGCAGTACAGCGCTGAGCTGGTTTTAAATACATATATATATATATATTTGCGGAAAGCATGCTTTGAGCCAAATTATATACACTTTTTTTTTTGCACCATTTTGTTTAACACACCCTTAAAAACTACCCCCGCACAGCTATATACGAATATGATGTGCCGTTTTAAATATATATCCAAACATGTATCTACGGTATAGTTTGAAGACATTTGGCTATTCGATATACACGATAGATTGAGGACTGTCCCCAAAATGTGCGTCACACATAAACTGCCGTCGTGGTCTCAAATAATGCGTTACACAGAGAGGTGTTCCATATACATAATGCATACTTTAGAACAAAGGGTAAGTAGGGAACTTCTATTGGAATAAGATATAGGTAATAATAATTTTGTCGCTAGATGACACTCATAATATTAGATTTTCGGTGAGAATTCGATAAAGCATACTTTAGAACACAGGGTAAGTAGGAAACTTCTATTGTATTAAGACACAGGTATTAATTATTTTGTCGCTAGATGACACTCATAATATTAGATTTTTACGCAGTGAGAATAATTCATTAAACTTGGATATGTGTATTATGATGATAAATAATGTCAACATTCTTTCTTAAGTTATTTTTTTAATTATTATTTATATCTTTATTTCATTTGTAAATAGTTTATCGACCTCCAAGCTAGGCATACGTCCATGTTAGGAAAAAACTACCGTTTGTACATAGGTAATATAATATACACAACGCATAAAATGAAGTCAATTTTAAAATAATAAATTTTAATAATTTAAAAAATAATGTGTGCAAAATTTAATTAAATTAAATTCACTATGCGCATTACTGACATGTTGTGAGGCTGAAGGTAGTGGGTAGGAGTTGGGGAAGAGGAAGGTAGGGTAGTACCTGGCTGTTCAGATCTGGTCACCAAAAACTGCTAAAGCCATTTCAACCAAAGATTCAATTCTAAATGGTGCTCTTACAAGAGGGCAGTACTGAGAGTATCTTCCACTCTGGAACGCGTCGCAAATATTCCTCATTTTATTTTTGACTTTTTATAGGGGTGTTGAATTGTCACTTAGTTGAGTTGTCGTGGATCCCTTCCCCTTATTAAAAAAGTCAATATTATAATAAAAATAGTAGTTTATTTCAGCTGAATGAAAGGAAAAAGAAAAATATAAGATTTAAAAAATAATAATTTTACTGTAATTTTTTATGAATATTTAAACAAATATCAAAGGTTTTGAATGATAAAATTTCGTAGTAAGAATTTAGGTAAAAACGTTAAGAAAAGATGCCCTGAAGCGGATTTATATTGTGTTCATCATTCCTGGACCCACCTAATCCCAGGAACCTACCCACCCCTCACACCCTTTTCCTTCCCCAAATTTCCTCTCCTTCCTTCCCTCAAATAGATCCCCCATACAGCATTCCCAGAGATGACGTAGGCCTCAAGGGAAATCATTTTCCTGAGGGCTTCCTGTATGGAGCTTAAAAATATACATTTATATTGGTTTATACTTACCTAACCAATCAGCGACCAGATTTCGGAGTAAAATTTGTTTTTTACGTAAATAAAACAATATCATTTTTTTTATAATACTTTATTGAAATATATATTTCTAGTATCCATTAGGTTGCTTTAGCAATTAAGAGCAAGTATTAACAGACCTAGCAATCCTGTTTATAAACGCATTAGCGAAATCAATCAAAGGATAGGGGGTAAATAGTTATGGATTAACGTAAAAAACATACTTAAAAAAATAGAACCTTTACCGTTCCATGAAATAAATATCAGGCAAAAAAAGTTCAATTATGTGAAGGCGACTACTATCTTACAAAAACAATGTTTCACAAATAATATGGTTGAAACCACCATAAAAGTAATACTTTGTAAAATATGTATTAATAAATGTAACACATATGTTTTATATTACAATAAAAAATACAAATTAAAAAATAGGAAAAATGAGTGATTTCTTACAATCAAACTGAATGATCAGTTTTTTTAAGATTTAAGTAAGATAAAATATTGTACAAAATAAAAACTGAGTAAACATATAAAAAAAATATATACAATTTTTAATGCTACACAGCATAATAATTTTATAGTAACCCATATTTTAAAACGATAATAATAAGCTAAGAAAATAGTTATAATATTTGCAAGAGAACAGCTCAGCGATTCCAAATTTTTTGTGGGATCGTTATTGGATAACGGACGTTATCTCCTGTCTGATTTGTGTGATTTTTACATATTTACTGTCACGTATTTTAGTTAGATCGATTTAAACACAAATTATTATTTATTCATTTAATGTGCTTTGTACATAGAAAGGGGCCATCCATTAATTACGTGAGCAGTTTTTCTTCTAATCTAGACCCCCCCCCCCCCTCGGTGAGATAAATTTTGTTCGTATATTCTTTTCAAGTAACGTGAGATTTTGCTGGACCCCCCCCCCCCCCCCGTTTGTGCTCACGTAATTAATGGATGCCCCCAAAAAGCAAATAACAGCCATAAAAATCACACAAATCTGACAGGAGATAACGTCCGTTATCCAATAACGATCTCAGAAAAAATACGGAATTGCTAGGCAGGGTGATTTTAAATTAGTTCTGCTTTCTTTTTATTTATTTTACAAAGAAATTTTGTATGACACCACTGGATTTTTAAAAACAAAATGCGGAAAATGCAACTTTACTTACAAGTGGAAACTTTTATTTACAACAATTTTAATATACATATTTTACCCACCTGAGAGGTTCATATTGTAATGCAAAGTTTAAAGAGAAATAGGTATATTAAGACAATAATATCAACAATAACTCCAGTACAAATAAAAGCACTGCAGCATACTTTTGCATTTTGTTAAAAGATTGGGAAGTTAAAATAAAAATTTTTGCAGAAAATTGAGGCAAGTTATGTACAAAAAAACACATAGATATTATAACATAAAAGCTGTCACCACAATATCGAAAAACCATTTATAAACATTGGTTATCACATTATCACCATCGATTAGTTGTGAGTTTATACACTGCCAAAAAAAAATAAGACGTAGGTCAGTGTAAGCGATACCTATATAAAACATAGAGAAGCTATGATTTATACCCTCGGGTAGGAAATTTAGATATTCCAAAATTTTGGAGTCTATTTGAAAAGAGGTATCTGCCCATAGACGAGAAATTTTTAATCAAAATTTATTACATAATTTTTTTAAATGAGGCGTGTTGAAACAAAATGAGTTAGATATGGTGATGGATAGAGAAACAAAAATACATTTTTGAATAAATGTTATTGGTTCTGCAATATTTGATTGAAATTAATTGAAAATAACTAAATAATCTACCATTTAATCACAATAAAATATACACAGACTGTAACTAATGGAAAAAATTAAAAGCAAAAATTATGCATTATGGTACGGCAAAAGATCTAAAAAAGACATTGTATGCGTATTATTAAAAATGAAAATAATTGGAGATTGCCGTCTTTGTTTCAACACTCAGCCTCAAATATACTCCTACTGAAATCATCATTCTCCTTCCTCAATCGGCGGTTTTGACAAAATAAGGATTATGCTAGGCATTACTAGGTACCTATAAAAGGTCTTTTTTAAAAGCATACGATTGACGGCGGGTTTCTGCTCTTCTTTGGTTATCAATCCATGTTTTCAACTGCTGTGGCTGCCTTTTACGTAGCACTGTATTCCTCATTATTGCGGAATGACATTTATCTAGTGAGGGCAATTTTTTAAGAGCTTTAAAGTCACCGAAATATTCTGAAACTGCTTTTCTTTCTTCTTCGCTCCATTTCACTCTTCTCGTTTTTCCATAGGGGGATGCTGAAACACAAAATTGAAATATCCATTTTTAACACATACTAAAAAGGTATATGGCATATACATTGCAAGGTAAAGGGCACTGACTATTACAGAATGGTTAAAAACAAGGCTTTTGTTAGATAGCTAAAATCTTGGAAGGCAGAAATGAATGATCCATAAATCTTATGTCTATGTATCAAAGTTGTAATTGAAAAATTACCTAAAACTACTGCAAGAGTCCATATTTGTTTCAGTTTTTTTTTTAAATCCATTACCGACAAATCTTTTGTTCTTTTTTCTTATTATTTTCTTGTTATTATTTACAATATTTTATTACCTAATGACTTTATTTTTTGAGCACGAAAAACAAGAGCCTTGTCTCTTTATGGTAAGGAGGAGCTGTCATTATAAATTTTGGGTATTTATTGAAAAAAAAAAACATAAAATAAATAAATAATAATATTATATGTATTTACATACAGGGTGTTAAGGGACCAACTTGACTTACTTCAGTGACAACTGGCATTATTTTGAGTAAAAATCGTATGAGAAATTGTTGTCTCCGGTGACTTATTTTTTTTTTTCTCCACAATCAAACAAAAAAATATCTTCTGCATGACGTCACTGATCACTCAGCCGAATAACCCCCCAACCTCTTACCTGCCCCCAACTGTCCAACATCTGCTATTTTTTTTTTAGTTTTTGTAAAAAAAAAACGTCAAAAATGACACCGGAGAAAAAAAAATGTTTACATTTTTTTTCCAAACAATGTCATGAATCACTGGTTAAGTACGTCCCTTAACACACCCTGTATGTATATTTATATGCAATATATTTCAATATTGTGGCTTTCCAGTGGAGAAATCTCAGATAGATTAACGTGAAGATGCCCATTGCCCAGGTGCGGTACAATTTAAATTTAAACATCACAATGGAATAATTTACTGATAAGAGACTGATCAACAAGTCGCACAATAATATATTTTCAGAGCAAGAAATTTGGTCCTATATCATTCAAATTGTTCACATCTCTACTTACTGCTGCGTCGTTTTTCGCTGGAATCATTGAATTCAATTGAGTTATCTGCAACCTTCGGCAGGCATCGATGTTCTGTATCATAATTTTTTTTAGGACTTGATCCAGGAAGACTGTCATCTGAAGTGGATATTTTAGCACGTCTCACCCGTGTTTCAGCCCCTGGAATAAATCATGATATAATGTACATGAAAAGATATGATAGGCTGCTTGCACTAAATCCGATTTTGAAAGTATCTACTTCTCTGGAACACTCATTGTGAAATAATTGAAATTGATTGAATAAAATTTCATTAAATGAAGACAATATTAGCAAAACTCAACCAAAATCTGGAGACAGAAAAATCTGAAAAAGATATTGGTTCTACTGGGACTCGAACCCAGGAATAAAATTTACTTGCAAATGCTGGGATTGGAACCCGGGATTCACAGTGGAGGATCATAGGTATCTACTCAACAACGGAGGGCTTCAAAGAAATCGGACACATTTGACTGATTTATGATACCATTATTAAACAATCTAATCCAGAATTTGAGTGGGTGCAATTATAGTCACCCCCGAAAGAAATAATACAATTCAAAACTCACGTATTTGTTCCGGTTCAGAAGACACAGTGCTGTCCAAGAGACTAGTCGAAGCCTGGGAAGTCGTCAGACTATGATTTTTTACTATTTCCGACTGTTGCAAGAAATTATTATCAGTATCAGAGTCATATTCTTCGGTTGTATCTCCACCCATTGCCTGTTCCAATAATCTAGATACATTTGTTACGTCCCTGACTGTTGCCGGCATTCTGTATACATCTTTGTGTATTTTGGTACTATGCCCCATAAAGTTCGCCAGATCCGACATGTCACACTCTTCAATGCCAAGCATAGCAGTATGCGTTGCTATGTGCTTTCTCAATGTGGTACCCCTGAGCGTCGAAGGGAACGATGCTCCACATTCTTTCGAAAATACACGAAGGAGCTCACATGCTCGCAAATAGGGTTTTTTTATGCCATTATTTGATGTATTTGGTACTCCAAAAATGTATTCATTATGTTTCTGTACGCCAGCCTGTTGGCGAAACTTTATTATAAGGTCAATTGATTGTATTAAATTTTTTTTTAGTAAAATAGGCACGGTCCTACCTAATTTACCTCGTAGAGTGATTCGCACAAATTGTTTGGCGTGATTTCTGTCTTCATGAGAAATTTGGCTTAATAGTTCAGAATTCACGTCTATCGTTTCCTGGCACTGGAAATCGGAAAGGGTAATTCTTTCTATTTCTCCCGCTCTTCTCCTATTAAAAATCATTACGGATATTAATGTCGCTTCAGACAAAGTTTTCCATGCGTTAAAGTTGAAATCCGTTTTCAAAATGCCGGCAGAGGTAAAACATTTTTTTTTTAGAAAATCATGTAATAGTTTGATGTCATCCTTTGAAGGTAGAATTACTTGTTTCAGTCGTTTTTGTTTAATCTGATCTTCAATTGCCGGCTTGTTGATCAATACAGGAACTTCCTCTTCGAAAAGGAGAAGGAACTCTTCTGTCATTTTTTTTTTGTCATCATCTTGTTTTTTTATGCATTCTGCACGTAGACAACGTGCCAACTTTTTTAGCAGAGTTGTAAGATTATTGGCAACAGCTGGCGTTTTGAACCACATAATTGATTTATCCCATTTAGCACATTCACGAAGAGCGCTGATTGCGGAATCAAAATGCTGTGGTTGAAATATTGATGCAAAATCAGTTATTTCCTTATTAATCTTTTTTATTGCCATTTTAAACCTTCCTAGCAATCTCAGGTGGGCTCTAATCATGTCTTGTTGGTGTGTTTTGTACTTTTCACAAAGTTTATTTCCAAACACAATAAGAAGTTCATCGTACTGAATGGATTTAGTAATATTATCATCTCTCAATACGGGGAAAACTTTATATCTAAGGATTTCATTGGCTCTATGGTGTAGGAAACCGGTTAATCGTCTTCCCATTACATTTATTGTACGTGATCCTTTTGTATGCGCTTTATTGCATTTTTTGTAATGTATACGAAGAGTGCGTTTGGAAAAAAAACCTTTGCAATTAGCGCAACAGATATAATCTTCGGCATTGTTGACAATATTTGGCTGGCGTTGCCTGCATGTGATCAAAACACCAGTGTTGTATTTTGAATTTGTGTTATGAATAAAATTTCCCCTTTTTCTGATGTCATCAATGATAAAACGTCTTTCATGATTGCCTTTTGGAAGAATTGTGAATTTCTGTACGTCTATTTCAGTGTTATGTTTTAATTCCAAATGGCGGGCAAACTTCGACTGTAATGTTTTACAGTAACAACAGAAATATTTCTTCTTTCCAGACGGATTTACTTTAAGGTTGCTAATATCGACTCCATCTAAAGTAGATTTTTTGAGTAAAGATGAATTTTCAGGTATTGCCTGGTGCGATGCTTTGTCAATTGAGTTAGAGTCAGATTCAGATGTGAAATTGATAATTTCTCCATTTTGATTATTTTTCTGCTCCGCATCAAGTTTGCTAATATCGACTCCATCCAAAGTAGATTTTTTGAGTAAAGATGAATTTTCAGGTATTGCCTGGTGCGATGCTTTGTCAATTGAGTTAGAGTCAGATTCAGATGTGAAATTGATAATTTCTCCATTTTGATTATTTTTTTGCTCCGCATCAAGTTTGCTAATATCGACTCCATCCAAAGTAGATTTTTTGAGTAAAGATGAATTTTCAGGTATTGCCTGGTGCGATGCTTTGTCAATTGAGTCAGATTCAGATGTGAAATTGATAATTTCTCCACTTGTGGATACAACTTTTCCTGAATACCACCGGCCGTCTTTCCACAAGGCTTCTGTACAAGCCCCAAGGGCAGGATTTTTAATTCGACTTCTTTTGAGGGTTGTAAGAAAATTGTCATCAAACAAAAATCGCAATTCTGTACTATCCTCGTCACCTAAAAGAACATAATGGAAGTATGAATTTCACAAATTAATATCATTGCTCCACATTCGTGTATATAAACATAAACAAATTACAGTGCTCTATACAATGTCAAGTGTTTTAATTTTTTTACAAATTATATTATTTATGCTTTGAACCGCTCACTCGTTAATACGGCTTATTATGTTTTCTTTTCAAAATAAATTTTCTGTTTTTTGTCATATTTTCAAATATAATTAAACAAAATTAAACATTTATTCCCCACTCTTGTCTACTATAGTTTTCTGAAGGTTTCACTTGTACCGCGTGTGAATTGCGCACTCTGATTTTTGAAGTGAAAACTTCTTAAGCACCGTTGTGATTCGAAAGTCGATGAAACAAAAAATAGCGACACTGAAAATAAACGAACACATACATCTATAGGATTCAACCTGTGAGATAATGAGATAGTATAAACGGTCCCCTCTTAGTGCGGTGCTTTGTAGTCTTCCCACCAGGTTTCATTTCTACCGTGTGTGAACTGCACAGTTGTAAATTTTTTTTTGAAGTAAAAACTTTTTAACACCGTTGTGTTTTGAAACTCGATGAAACGAAAAAGCGACAATAAAAAGAGACAAAACTCCTACATTTATAGGATTTAGCCTGCGAGAGAATAATATAGAATAATCGGTCTCCTCTTTGTGAGGTGCTAAGCTTCAGTCTGATTACTTGAAATGGCTTTAGCCGTGTTTGGTGACTAGATCTGAATAGCCAGGTACGTTTTCCACATCTCCTTCCCCTTCCCAATACCCTCAGTATCACGCCATACCATACCTTTTATATCCCTAAGAGCAAGACAAATTATCTTGAAAATGTATTTGTAAGAAGAAGCTGTAGCACATTTAACAGATTATGCCCAAATATCGATGTGTTTAATACAAACCTTGATAAATTCACAGCATGCATAAAAAAATAACACTATTGATGCCACATGTTTAACAAATAACTTAATATTTGATTGATTTCTGTATTTCTCTTTTTTTTAATTTTTAGTATCACCACATTTTCTCTCCAACTTTTTGCAGTTGGAATTCAAATACAATCACTTCCTGAAATATATTATTTATATCAATCAAAATTTAAATGTAAACCCTTGAAAATCCTCAGTTATTTACTTTTTGTAGATATAAGTAAGAAGATACACTTTATCAGAATAATTTATATCAGGTTTAGGTATTGTGTATTTTTGCATTACGGTTCTAAATTATTTGTCGTTATTTTATTGGTCTATGTCATACTTATTTTTATCACTGTCATTTATGAATTTTGTACAGACTGTTTATAACGCTAATAAATAAAATACCAAAATTGGGGATGCCAGATGCCATTGGCACTTGGCTCGAGACGGTTGGGAGCAGTTGGGACTCTTGTGTTATTTTCAGATAAAAAAGTAATATTATATGCAAGTAGGAATCTTCAACGGTTTTTGCTCAGCCAACTGCGTTAGGTTTTGCTAAGCCGAGAGTCACTATTTTTTGTTTCATCGACTTTCGAATCACAACGGTGCTAAAGAAGTTTTCACTTCAAAAATCAGAGTGCGCAATTCACACGCGGTACAAGTGAAACCTTCAGAAAACTATAGTAGACAAGAGTGGGGAGACTACGAAGCACTGTACAAAGAGGACACCGATTATTTACGTTGCACTGCACAAAGAGGACATCGATTATTTACGTAGCACCGCACAAAGAGGACACCGATTTTCCTTCCCAGAACTTCCTATCATTCCCTTTTTTAAAAAGACCCTCCACATAGCATCCCCGTCGTAATTAATATCATGGCGGTCCTTGAAAAAATTACATTTCACCTTTTTAAAGTTGACAAAATTTATCTAAAATCTAAATGTTTAATTATATTTGAAAATATGACAATATTAACAATCGTATAGTGGCTAGGTACATACCGTTATATCTTCTGTTGCGCTTGCGCGTTTCCATAACGTTCACAATTAATTATCACTATAAACAAACACTGAATCAACGGGCAAAGTAATCTTTTGAATAGCAGAGGGCATACATTAATTACGTTTGCTCAAAAAGGGGGGGGGGGGTCCAGTAAAATCTCACGTCGACTGAAAAGAATATACGCGTTGCCCAAATTTATCTCACCAAGAGCGTCTAGATTGGACGAAAAACGTAATTAATGTATGCCCTCGTGTAGATGCTTCTCCCTTGATTCCTGGATAGGCACTAAAGTTGTTGGAACTTGGAACGAGGAACACTTTGTGTATGCATGCTGCATGCGACACAACAACGGGATAGGGATATCGCAGCTTTGTCACCGCATGTCACAACTTAAAAATGCATTTTTGAGTTAAGTATGCAGAAATTTTCCTGGATATCTATGTATAATATAAACATCTTTCTAAAAAAAAGAAAATACGGTTTAAGAAAAAAGTCTAATGCCCCGTTCTGCCCGTTCTGATTGGGTAATTGATAAGTTGAGCAGCGTGTTACTTAAAAGTAAATATATGGTGTTCGGATACGTTTAGTTACTGAATTAAAGGGTCTTTTTGAGGAAAGGAAAGAGTGAACATGGGTCTTGAAGAGACCCATGTTGTAGGAAGGAAGAAATACTGAGGCCGGCAAACCGTCTTACAGCCGGCTGTTGAACTCAAGAACGAGTCGTAGAAGCGACCCGTTCTCATGTGGCAAATGTCAACCGTGTAAATATGTTGGGCGCGCGTTTGGCATGTTTCCCGACTTTGCACCGGTGCCGAGAGGATCAGAGCTCGTTCACATTGAGCAGATAAATATTAAAGATCATAGCACGCCACATATCGCTCTCCATACAATCCCTTCAGACCGTTCACACCTGAGCGCTTTATGCGCACATCAACCATAGACAATACACATCTTACGCCGTAACCGCTCCTGAGGCGATATGCCATCAGTTAAGCGCCCCCCACTCCGACGAAAACAGGAGAGGGGGTCATTTTAATTACGGAGCTGCCAAGACCGGTGGGTGACAGATGTCAAGTTCATAGATTCAGTACAAAAAATGCGTACTCCGTGGCCGCTCGCTAATTCAACTGACCCCCTCTCCTACCATAGGAAGAAATATTTTATCTGCGCCGTGTGAACGGCACGAAACATAAGCGCTCGCGGTTCAACAGATACCTGCTCGCGGTTATATTAGATATCTGAACATAACTTAAATGACGCTTTCCTCGGAGCATCTTCCATTGAAATACCGGTAGAATAAGAATAGAATTCCCACCCGACGCCTGTGCTCTAAAGATGGCAATCCGTTTATTAAGACGGGAGAATCTATCAAACGGACCGCCAGTTTCTGCATAGTTTTTTCAAGTACTTTGGGGCTCCAGACCATAGGTGGCTGCCAGAAAAACCTAAGATGGCATAAGTCAGCCAATTTCACGTTAATGTCAAGTTGTGCCTCTGTTCTTGCGAGTGTCTTTGGGCATATTAATCTATTTATATATATATAAAAATCAAAATGTGTTTGTTTCTGGGTTTGTATAAATATGTATATTGTATATATGTAAGTATGTGTCCTATGCGTCGCTCAACCATTCACCCGATTGCGATGAAACTTTGGATCGAAGTGGATAAGAGGAACTGTTTCGCTAATATTTTCTTCATTAATTAAAATTCTTTTAAAGTTGTTGCAATAATCGTCAAAGTTGCGTTTTTGACACATCCGGTTACCGAAAAATAAACAACTCCGGCGGACGGCAAAATTAAACTATATAATAGCTTACTATTAGAGCTATTATTGCATGACGTTTATTACCAAAATATAAATAAATTTTCTAAGCGAGTGTCGGATTCCATTTGGTAGTATAAGGGCTGAGTAAACGTTTGGTTATTATTAATCTAGCTTTCGTGGTTTATTTAAACAAATTTAACTCGGTTAACTATCTTATTTTCAGTCTACATGTATAAATCCTACATATCTGGCGTGAACCCGGTGTTGCTCGTGTTGGGTAGACAACTAAATTATCTGTCGTTGAGCGCGTTCACATGTTTCGATTTTTGTTGATCCACTTTTATTGGTTTAAAAGTTGAATGAGATTATGTTCACGCGTTTTAATTTAAGTGGAACCGAATTTGACATGCAAGATGGCGTCAACTGAAATTGTCAGTACGTGCGTCTCTCTAATTTCTGATGTTCTGCGAGACGAGCTCGAGATTATGAAAAAGCATTAAAAAATGTCGTATTTGGGCGAGAAAATGGATCATGAGAAGGAGTGAATTAGGCGCATCCAACACAATTTTGAAAGAGATGATGACAGAAAAACAATTTATTTATTTATTATTGATTTATTTATTAATCCTAGTTCCTTCTTGTACATCGTTCTAATAGTTTTTATTTTATTAAACGACTTCCAAAAGGAGGAGGTTATCAATTCGACAATACATATATATATATATATTTTTTATGTTGATGATTCTTTTTTTATTTGAAAGCTGGTGCTTGCCGTTTGGTCTCATTTTAATTTGGTCCAGATCTGACAATGGGATCCATGAGAAAACCATATATGTCTTAAATTTGCAATAGCATGTGCGCGACAAATGGACGATTTTGACAGATTTCTATGATTTTTTTTTTGAAGTAAAACTTCTTTACGCACGCTCGTCACTAAAAATAATAAAATAAATAACAATTTTAACAAAACAAAAAACGACTTCAAAAAATGCACTTAAAAGTAAAAAAATAATTTCGTACGATTGTTATTTTTGGAGTCGGTGTCAGCCAAGGTAACTACATACATAGGTAGGTGAGATGTGGAGATCTTGGCTGACACCGACTCCAAAAATAACAATCGTACGAAATTATTTTTTTACTTTTTAGTGCATTTTTTGAAGCCGTTTTTTGTTTTGTTAAAAATGTTGTTTATTTTTTACATCGGTCGGCGTCAGTTCCACAATACCCATTTCAAAAATAAAACTATTTATTGCAGTATCACGGGCATTTCTATTTTTGTTCACTTCTTGCAATTGATCCCAAAGACAGGGATGGCTTTGGTACAGATCCATAAGTCTGAACATCAAATCATCCGACCATTTCAGATATTTTTTCGTTACGGATTCCATGACGGTAGAAACAAGGTAACACGTTTGACGTCTACTTTTGGCCGCGAAAAAACCCATGCGGGTGGAAACATGTGTTCATACGCGTCGATTCTCTATGAAACTTGATCGATGAGTCATACCAAGATGGCGATGGTCATTCTTGAACGTCAAAAGTAGAGCTTTCAACTTCAGCTAGTCAACAAAAAACTTGATCAACTTTGTTGAAAAAGTGTTCACAGTTGTCAATTAGCTTTCAATTGTCGAGTTGATCAACAAATGTTGAAACGTGTGAACCGCCTAGTTGAGTATGAGCATTTTGTCATAAAAATTATACCTAAGATGAAGAAAATTATGAAAGTCAAATTGATACAACTGTCCCAAAAATTACTGTGCAATTAACATTGCACATACTTATGTAAAGACTGTTTCGCCAAAACATATCCTGTAGATTTAGAAAATATTTAATTTTGTTATTTTTTTCCCTTGTTATAGATTTTATAGAAAGATAATATAGGATAACTTTAAAAAGTAAATTAAAATGTATAACGTTAAACCAAAGTTCCTTAAACACAGTTCAATAAATATGATGATTTGTCATTCCTTATTTGTGTATTACGTAAATTCTGAGAAAATAAATTAAATAAATTGCAGTATTGACAGCCCTACCTCATGATCACAACACGTGCCTGCCCGACGCGGCAAGTTCGTTTGTAATGTTGTTCTAGTCGAATTTTGAACTTACATAGGTAGGTAGGTAGGTATCTATGGATGTTGCTCTGTTGTTTCAGAATGCCGTTCTTCGTAGTAGGTATTTTTGATCTCGCGTAACTTAGTGATTCCTCAATATTGAGAGGGTATCGGTATCTACCTATATATTGAGAGGGTATCGGCTCTAATAATCACTTTTTTGTTGTTGTTTTTCGGCCTGCGCTATTAAATTTTATTTGATTAATTTGTGTTATTTCACAATTAATTCATTTAAAATAATAGCATATTTGCGGCATGTTCCAGAGTGGAAGATACTATCAGTATCGCCCTGGTGTAAGACCACCATTCAGAATTGAAACGTTGCTTGAAAATGGCTTTAGCCGTGTTTAGTGACCAGATCTTAATAGCCAGGTACTTCCCAACTTTCCTCTTCCCCACCTCCTTCCCCTCCCCACTACCTTCAGCCTCACAACATACCCCAATTGGGGATGCCATAGTCTCACTGGCTCCAGACGGGAGCAGTTGAGATTCTTGTGCGGTATTCACTATAAAAAAAAGGTAGGTACCTAGCCCAAAATGATTAGGCAGCGTTTTCGCTTGACTTTTGCCGACACTTCTAACAATTACCGCTATGTTTCAACCAATTTACACAAATCCTAGACAAATTGCATACCTAAACCTTCCTCACTCTATCTATTGGTGAAAACCGCATGAAAATCCGTTCAGCAGTTTTAGAGTTTATCGCGAACAGACAGACAGACAGACGACGCGGGGACTTTATTTTATAATAATTATAATTATTATTTTTATTATAACATATGTATTGTACTTATCAACTTATCTAACATACAAGATAATTTAGAAAAAACAATAAGCAGAATTAACTGGTACCTACCTACCTAACCTAGAACAACCCTAAAACAAACCTAGCGAAACACTTGGAGTGACCTTTGTAAGAGGTGTTCGTTATCCAATAAATGGTTCCCGGGACGGCGGTAACCAAACCCCCAAGCTAACTTGAAATGACTTCAGTCGTGTTTGATGACTAGATCTGAATAACCAGGTACTTCCCCACCTTCCTGTCCTCATTTCCTTCCCCTCCCCACTACCTCCATTCTCACAACATAACCCGATTGGTGATGCCATAGTCTCATAGTGTTTGCATAAGGCGCGGCGTCAGAGATGAACTGGAAGTCGGGTTCTTTATTTTCCATATTTTATAAAACGGGCGCTATATTAATTGGTGAACTGTAATAATTACCATAAAACATTAACTCTAAATAAGTACTTAATATTTTAAATAATAATGTCACATAACAAAGTCGGTATTTGCTTCTTATTAAATCATATTTAATTACCCAGGGAGAAATCTATATGTAATTGCTTTTTGTGATTACCATCAATTTTATAACTGTTTTTCGTAACTTGTGTTGATTTCCTTAAAATAAAACAAATAGGAATGACGGTTTACTGAATAATTATACCGATAAACTTAAATTTATAAATGAATTTAATTTATAAACACGTATTTATATTAAGCAATAAATATAATTATTTATAAAAAATACATTAATTAACAAAATTAAAAGCGTGAACACCCCTTTCATTGCAAAAACATTTCGTAAGTTGAAACTCTGAATACCTACGTATTGAATTTGGCAACGGTGGAGGTTCATAGGTATGAAGTAGGTATGGGAACACGCCACGCACCAGCGGCAGTCAGCGAAGAAATTCCACTAGATGGAACCCTCGAGTAAGATTTGAACATGAAAGGCTTAGTAAGGGGCATCTTTCAAATTATGTTTATATTATAGTAGTCGTACAGTTAAAATAATTAATACAATCTTATGACTCGTAACTGACATTCATTGTCATTGTCATTCATTGACAGATGCCAAAACAATGCGGTATTCAATTACGCATCATTTTCATAACATGTGATCAGCAAAAACCTGCGGCAGGAATGTGAACTAATATGTTTCAATATAAAATAGCACAATTCGTTGGTTGTACACATTTAGTAGTTTTAATTATTGCTTCAAGGTTTGCTTGATTCGTACTGGGAGATTTATGGTGAGGATCGTTTCGTGTTTTGTTTATTATTTTTTTTCCTTGTATATATTCCCAATTATTATTTATCTCTTGTTCAATAAATAAAACTAAAACTATCTTTATCTATACCTAATAAACAAGAAGTTTCACTTCTGTCACGCGTGGACTCCACGCGCACACTTTTTTATTTTATTTTAGGTCGTGCAATAATCGATATAATTTGGAAATTTTCCTTATAAACAAATATCTATTAAAATATCTGTGTTTTCTCCCTGATGTAGCTAGCATCTCTTCTTAATCAGAACGCATTTTAATATTTCTGTAAACGTCAAACGTCAAGTGTTCATTGGGTACGCGTGGACAGGTCCTACCCAAGGACCACTAGCCAAATTGTGTGTGACCGCGCGAACTTCACCCCAATCTTTCAACAATGTTTCAACAAACGAAGGAGACGTAAAACAAAAAAAATGTTTTTAAGTTACTTCAAAGCAATTGTCAAAGCATTTGTTTGAGTTAATACTCGGAAAAGACCCGACTTAACCTGTCAAAGGCCAGGGTTTTTTACCTTACCTTTTTTAAATTACCTTAAGAACAAGAATGGAGGAAGCTATTTTAAGCTTTATTTTATGTTATATAGTAATGGAATAAAATTTAAAATCTCATCCAAATTATTTGAATTAATATTCATTTTTGAAATTCGATTCTCGCGCGCCGGCGCGTTCCTGGCAAATGACAGGTTAACGGGTATGTGTAATTAATACCTTTCTTTCCATGTTAAACTGTTATTATTAAATACGGGTTCAAACTTGTCAATGCATTCACCTCATAAGTGAATAAATTGTAACACCCATTTATGTATATGTGACCAGCAATGGGGTGAAATTATCAGCCTAGCAGAAGTAGAAGAAGATTTCAGTTTCATTTAAAGGTTTCCGGTCGCGATGAAAAAGGAGGGTTCCGTTTATGGAGGGGAGAGGAAAACAGAACTGATTAGCTGCTAGTTATGTCAAATTGAACTGAAATCATTAATAAAACATGATATTAGTCCAGTCAATGAAGGAAGTGTAGAGTGCGTTAGCAGGAACCTAAGCGATTCCATCAGAAACATGTTAAGGGTGTGAACATACTAAAAGTCCCGACGTCTAGGTGATGAGCTGGTGTGAGAGGGGGGGAGGGAGAGGGGAGGATGGTCCCAATTTTCGGGTTTCCACTTATATCTCGAATATGGTGCGTCGCAGAGGAAAAGCTCATAAAATTATGTATAACTTATATTATATTCGTAATTTTAGAAATCCCAGCCGTTTTTCAGTTACAAGCTCTACGAATGAAGATATTTTCGAAAAAAATCATTTTTGACCTTGGGAATGAACCACGATGACCACCAACCACCAATGACCACCAACTCGAACAGCATTGTAGCAACTGCTACAATGCTGTTCGAGTTGGTGAAAAGGCAATAAATGCAATAGTGGACTTGACATTCTCTATTTTCCAGCAAAGATCTAGCATTCCCAAGTTCTAAAAGAAAATTAAATTCTTTACAAGTTCTTTTAAATAAATTTCATTCTTTGATAAATATTTTAGACGATATGAAGGAATGTTGGATGAAAAATGTGAGGTAAAATGATTTTTTTTTCGAAAATATCTACATTTGTGGAGCGTGTAACTCAAAAACGGCAGAGATTTCGAAAATTACCTAAAGCATAACAGTTGTAGATAATTTTATGAACTTTTGCTTTAAAAAATTTCCTCTGCGACGCACCATTTTCGAGATATAAGCGGAAATCCTTAAATTGGGACCTTTCCCCCCCCCCCCCCCCATTCCCCTCCCTAGCTCACCAACTAGACGTAAGGACTTTTAGTATGTTCACACCCTAAGCACCCTTAACAAGTTTCTGATTAGGTTTCTGCTCACGCACTCTACACCTCCTTTTGGATCATTCATTGACTGGACTATATACAGACTAGACTATTATTTGACATTATTTTCCTGCATACCAAGTTATTAAGTGTTACAAAATTATTGTTTTATATGGCAATAATTTGGTTTTTCTATGATTGGCAGCATTGATTGATGATTGATTGTTTATGAAATCTAATACAAAAAAATAAAAATACAAATGGCGTATACCACGCGAGTGAAATAATTTTAACAAAATTTACATGTAACATGCATATTTTTTCGTCTCCCCGACATAAATACTCACTTTTGGTGGTAATAAATCTAACTGTTTGAATAAGATATATATTGCGTATTATCTTCTTCTTCATTGATACATAAATAATATTTATTAGATATACCATTGATACAACTAACATAACTGTATAATTAGAAAATTAAGTAAAAGCGCAGTATGGCAAAAAAATATTAAACTAGGAATACGATTCTGGTGAAGGGGCGCTCTCATTCATTATATGCCGCTGGTAGCATGCAGGTGCAGAGCGAACTACTGTGATATAGCCGACAAAATATTACGACATGCAAAAGGTTGGGTTCAAATGGAAAGGGATAAATTGATTTCAATAAAATAACATTACATCTTATACTTCTCTTTGTCCTTTTTGTGATAAAAATCACTTTACTTGACTTGCTAGCTGCGGTTCCCCTCAGCGGCGAGTCGGGCAAAATGAAATATGATACCTTTATTTGGAATATTATAAACATATGTATATAATATTATTTTCGTCTCTTTCTCTTCAATAGAAAATATAAGGAAAAGAAAAGAGATATATTATCGGCTTGTTTTCTAAGAAAACAATCTTTCCTAATCTACAGCAGGACGTGAAATGTTTTTAATACTTTGAATATTACGAAACAGTATTGACAATATAATTTTACTATTGTAATATATCGACAGTAGGTATTTTTTAGAAATCCACTTGAAATAAGATGTGAACAGATTTGTTTTTATTTAGGTATAGTCAATTTGGGAGGCGGGTATGGGTACCGCAGCCCCGGGAACCATTTATTGGATAACACCTCTGCCATAGGTCACCCCAAGTGGTTCGCTACGTTTGGTGACTTAGCAGAGGTGCTCGGGGTCATGGGATGAGGTTTGTCGGTGAGGTGTGAGGTGGTTGGTGTATTGGGCTACATGTCATGTCACGTATCGTATGGGTCAAATCCATGAGGTGGTGAGGCGTGAGGAGTTTGAATGAGATTTTTGTACAAGAACCAGGAGGTGGTGTTGGGGTGAGCCATTCATATAATAATACCGCACAAGAGTACTAACTGCTCCAATTTTTTTTTTTTTAATATTTTTTATTGTAAATTATTGTTATGTGAATACCGCACAAGAGTCCCAACTGCTCAAATTTTTTTTTTCTAAATATTTTTCATTGTAAATTATGTATTGTTAAGTAAATACCGCACAAGAGTACCTACCAGCTGCTCCAAAAAATTTTTTTTTTAATTTATTGTAAATTACCGTACAAGCGTCCCAACTGCTCCAAAATGTTTTTAAAATTAAAAAAAAATATATATTTTTATTGTAAATTATTATTATGTGAATACCGCACAAGAGTTCCAACGCTAAAAAGAAAAATGTTTTTTTTTTTTAAATTATTGTTATGTGAATACCGCACAAGAGTCCCAAGGGAGAGAGGTTGAGGGAGTGTTGAGATGAGGTGGAGGGGGTTGCTGAGGGGGGATGATCAGAGGGTGGGTGCAGGGGGGGGTGGATCAGAGGTGGTGGTGGGGGGAGGAGGTGGAAGGGTGGTGAGAGGGGGGGGGGGGGGGCTGGGAGGGTAGGCTTTTTTCATATCCATTTTTCGTATTACAAAACTAACAAACACGGGAGGCGGGTATGGGTACCGCCGCCCCAGGAACCATTATTAGATAACCAACACATCTGCCATAGGTCACCCCAAATGGTTCGCTACGTTTGGTGACTTAGCAGAGATGCCCGGGTTCATGGGGTGAGGTTTGTCTGTTTCTTGATGCGGTGGATGTGTTAGCCGACATTATTTGTGGTTGAGGGAGTCATTTTGACCTCTCCAGCCGAACTCTCTTGCTCTTGACCCATCGACTTGCACCGCATTGAGAGGGATGGATTCACAAGTCCGTCACTACTGGACCCACTGACCCCCAGAATCCTCCCAACCACTCATACTTTTGGCGGGTATGGGTACCGCCGCCCCGTGAACCATTTATTGGATAACCAACACCTCTACAATGGGTTACCTCAAGTGATTCGCTACGTAAGCTGACTTAGCAGGGTGTCCGAGTTCATAGGATGGGGTTTGTCCGGGTCTTGGTGGCGGATGTGTCTGCTCACCAGCTGCGTGGCAGGCCGGGTCGTATGTATGAATCTATCCCTCCCACGGTATATATATATAATACGTAGAGATGGTGTGAAAGATTATAATAATGTACATGAAATCCTTGAGGCAACTAACGTATTTAAGTTAATAAGGATTAATACTGTTTCCGTCTAAATAACTTTTCAATTACCGCAATGCAATTTGGGAGGTCGGTGCGGGTACCGCCGCCCAGGGAGCCATTTATTGACAACGCCTCTGCCATAGGTCACCTCGTTAGTAATATTTGGTGACTAAGCATGGATGCCCGGATTCATGAGTGAGGTTTGTCTAGTTCTTGGCAGCGGATGCCTCTGCCCGCTACAGCGTGGCTGGCCGGATCGGGAGAGACTGGTTGAAGGAGACCATTTGGCCTCTCCAGCAGTATTCTCTCTTTGCACAGCATTGAGAGGGATGGATCGACACGTCCGTCACTCCTGGACCCACTGACCCCCAGATTAATATCCACCTCTCATACCTTTGGCGGGTATGGGTACCGCCGCCCCGTGAACCAATAATTGGATAACCTACGCGTCTATCATGGGTCACCTCAAGTGATTGGCTACCTTTAGTGACTTAGCAGTACCCGAAATCCACCATATTTGGGAGGCGGATATGGGTAACACTGCGCCGCCCCGGGAACCATGTGAAGCGGGGACTTAGCAGGGGTATCCGGGTTCATGGAGTGAGGTTTGTCTAGGTCTCGATGGCGGTTGCGTCTGCCCACCTACTAATGCGTAGCAGTCCGGATCGAGAGAGGCTGATGGAGGGAGATATTTTGACCTCTCCAGTAGGACTCCCTCGATTCATCACTTTGCACCGCAGTGTGAGGGATGGATTCATGGGTCCGTCACTCCTAAAACACAAATTTAGTAATTTGCAACCGCGACCTCCGGATTCGTAGTCAAATATCGTAATCATCAAACACTAAGCAACCGAAACCCATTATGTACTTTTTTACAATATTGCGGGCTTTGAAAAGTTTCTCGACTAGCAATCCGAAGGTCGCGGGATTAAATCCGGGCGGGCCAAACTAAATATTAATTGATTAATTTGTGTTATTTCAAAATTTATGGTTTTGAAAAAATATAAATATGAATAGGTAGGTAGTTTATTTACGGCACGTTCCGGCTAGTGGAAAATACTCTCAGTGTCGCTCTAATGTAAGAGTCTTGTGAGGTGCATACATAAAAAAAAATTACTTGCGCACGCCGTACGCAAGTACAGAGGCGACTTCTGAATTCGTAGCCAAGATCGTAAGTCAAGGCATTGTCGTGGAGTTATACGAATTTGTAAAATAAAATTTACTTGCGCACGCCGTAGGATCGCAATCACTCAGACGCCACTTCCGTATTCATAGACAAGATCGTCGATCCAAGGCATCGTCATGGTATTATACAAATTTATAAAATAAAATTTACTTGCGCACGTCGTAGGATTGCAATCACTCAGACGCGACTTCCGAATTCATAGCCATGATCGTAATCCAATGCATTGTTGTGGAGTTATACGAATTTAGAAAAAAAAATTTACTTGCGCACGCCGTAGGATCGCAATCACTCAGACGCGACTTCCGAATTCGTAGCCGAGATCGTAAGCCAATGCATTGTTGTGGAGTTATACGAATTTGTAAAATAAAATTTACTTGCGCACGCCATAGGATCGCAATCACTCAGACGCGACTTCCGAATTCGTAGCCAAGATCGTAAGCCAATGCATTGTTGTGGAGTTATACGAATTTGTAAAATAAAATTTACTTGCGCACGCCGTAGGATCGCAATCACTCAGACGCGACTTCCGAATTCGTAACCAAGATCGTAAGCCAATGCATTGTTGTGGAGTTATACGAATTTGTAAAATAAAATTTACTTGCGCACGCCGTAGGATCGCAATCACTCAGACGCGACTTCCGAATTCGTAGCCGAGATCGTAAGCCAATGCATTGTTGTGGAGTTATACGAATTTGTAAAATAAAATTTACTTGCGCACGCCGTAGGATCGCAATCACTCAGACGCGACTTCCGAATTCGTAGCCAAGATCGTAAGCCAATGCATTGTTGTGGAGTTATACGAATTTGTAAAATAAAATTTACTTGCGCACGCCGTAGGATCACAATCACTCAGACGCGACTTCCGAATTCGTAGCCAAGATCGTAAGCCAATGCATTGTTGTGGAGTTATACGAATTTGTAAAATAAAATTTACTTGCGCACGCCGTAGGATCGCAATCACTCAGACGCGACTTCCGAATTCGTAACCAAGATCGTAAGCCAATGCATTGTTGTGGAGTTATACGAATTTGTAAAATAAAATTTACTTGCGCACGCCGTAGGATCGCAATCACTCAGACGCGACTTCCGAATTCGTAGCCGAGATCGTAAGCCAATGCATTGTTGTGGAGTTATACGAATTTGTAAAATAAAATTTACTTGCGCACGCCGTAGGATCGCAATCACTCAGACGCGACTTCCAAATTCGTAGCCAAGATCGTAAGCCAATGCATTGTTGTGGAGTTATACGAATTTGTAAAATAAAATTTACTTGCGCACGCCGTAGGATCGCAATCACTCAGACGCGACTTCCGTATTCATAGACAAGATCGTCGATCCAAGGCATTGTTGTGGAATTATACAAATTTGTAAAATAAAACTTACTTGCGCACGCCGTAGGATCGCAATCACTCAGACGCGACTTCCGAATTCGTAGCCAAGATCGTAAGCCAATGCATTGTTGTGGAGTTATACGAATTTAGAAAATAAAATTTACTTGCGCACGCCGTAGGATCGCAATCACTCAGACGCGACTTCCGAATTCGTAACCAAGATCGTAAGCCAATGCATTGTTGTGGAGTTATACGAATTTAGAAAAAAAAATTTACTTGCGCACGCCGTAGGATCGCAATCACTCAGACGCGACTTCCGAATTCGTAACCAAGATCGTAAGCCAATGCATTGTTGTGGAGTTATACGAATTTGTAAAATAAAATTTACTTGCGCACGCCGTAGGATCGCAATCACTCAGACGCGACTTCCGAATTCGTAGCCAAGATCGTAAGCCAATGCATTGTTGTGGAGTTATACGAATTTGTAAAATAAAATTTACTTGCGCACGCCGTAGGATCGCAATCACTCAGACGCGACTTCCGAATTCGTAACCAAGATCGTAAGCCAATGCATTGTTGTGGAGTTATACGAATTTGTAAAATAAAATTTACTTGCGCACGCCGTAGGATCGCAATCACTCAGACGCGACTTCCGAATTCGTAGCCGAGATCGTAAGCCAATGCATTGTTGTGGAGTTATACGAATTTGTAAAATAAAATTTACTTGCGCACGCCGTAGGATCGCAATCACTCAGACGCGACTTCCGAATTCGTAGCCAAGATCGTAAGCCAATGCATTGTTGTGGAGTTATACGAATTTGTAAAATAAAATTTACTTGCGCACGCCGTAGGATCGCAATCACTCAGACGCGACTTCCGAATTCGTAACCAAGATCGTAAGCCAATGCATTGTTGTGGAGTTATACGAATTTGTAAAATAAAATTTACTTGCGCACGCCGTAGGATCGCAATCACTCAGACGCGACTTCCGAATTCGTAGCCGAGATCGTAAGCCAATGCATTGTTGTGGAGTTATACGAATTTGTAAAATAAAATTTACTTGCGCACGCCGTAGGATCGCAATCACTCAGACGCGACTTCCGAATTCGTAGCCAAGATCGTAAGCCAATGCATTGTTGTGGAGTTATACGAATTTGTAAAATAAAATTTACTTGCGCACGCCGTAGGATCGCAATCACTCAGACGCGACTTCCGAATTCGTAGCCAAGATCGTAAGCCAATGCATTGTTGTGGAGTTATACGAATTTGTAAAATAAAATTTACTTGCGCACGCCGTAGGATCGCAATCACTCAGACGCGACTTCCGAATTCGTAACCAAGATCGTAAGCCAATGCATTGTTGTGGAGTTATACGAATTTGTAAAATAAAATTTACTTGCGCACGCCGTAGGATCGCAATCACTCAGACGCGACTTCCGAATTCGTAGCCGAGATCGTAAGCCAATGCATTGTTGTGGAGTTATACGAATTTGTAAAATAAAATTTACTTGCGCACGCCGTAGGATCGCAATCACTCAGACGCGACTTCCGAATTCGTAGCCGAGATCGTAAGCCAATGCATTGTTGTGGAGTTATACGAATTTGTAAAATAAAATTTACTTGCGCACGCCGTAGGATCGCAATCACTCAGACGCGACTTCCGTATTCATAGACAAGATCGTCGATCCAAGGCATCGTCATGGTATTATACAAATTTGTAAAATAAAATTTACTTGCGCACGCCGTACGAACGCAATCACTCAGACGCGACTTCCGAATTCATAGCCAAGATCGTAATCCAAGGCGTCGTCGTGGAATTATACAAATTTTTAAAATAAAATTTTCTTGCGCACGCCGTAGGATCGCAATTACTCAGACGCGACTTCCGAATTCATAGCCAAGATCGTAATCCAAGGCATCTTCGTGGAATTATACAAATTTATAAAATAATTTTTTTTTGCGCACGCCGTAGGATCGCAATCACTCAGATACGAATCTATAAAAAAACTATTTCGAAGCTAATTACAATATCGCGGACAGTAAGGCGCTTCTTTGACATTTTTCATAGAACAGCAGGCATTTATCATTATTAATTATTACTTTAATACCTACATATATTATCAACATTCAAATTTTATAGTACGTAACTAAAAAAAATCATAATAAACTGTAAAAGAGTCATATAAAAGTTAGAAATAAATTAAATCACTTGTGTATGTAATTTTTATTTTATTAATTTAACATTACTTTTAATACACCAGAATATTACGTAAAGTATATAATAAGCATATTAATTTATTGAAATATTAAGAGAAGAATAAATAATATTAAAAAATATTTCCGGATGCCGAGTTTCAGGTGTGAACTTATCCGACATAGGCAAACGAAAAAGATAAACACGTATAGTAAGTAGAGAGGTATCGAGCAAATGATATTATTTATTCATACCATTGACCAAGTATCGAAGATTCCTACCAAATATTTCATAATCTAAGAATGATACCGCCATCGACCAAGTATCGAAGATTCCTACCAAATATTTCATAATCTAAGAATGATACCGCCATCGACCAAGTATCGAAGATTCCTACCAAATATTTCATAATCCAAGAATGATACCGTTAGTGGCATCTATTGAGTATTTTTGTAAACTATGGCCCAAAGTATGCATTCTGCATAATTTTAAAATTGACTTCATTCTAAACCCTGTGTATATTTTATTATAACGGTAAAATGTTACTTTGAGGACAGGTAGATTGGGCCTGTCTCCAAACTATCCAACTGTCCTCAAAGTATAGGCGCGCTTGAAAAACTGTCCTCATTTGATGCTCCCCGCATATATATATATATATATATATATATATATATATATATATATATATACAAAAATTATAAAATTGTTGTTTAGCAGATATGTATTATATGTTTGTGTTGTGTGAATCGCATTAATATTCCTCCTGAAAATTCTTTAGTAGAATTTTCATGTTGAATTTTATTTTTTTTTTCTCTTCCGGTATAATGAATTATGTTATTTCACTCGGGATGTGAAAATTTCATTATACATTTTATTATGCCTTTGGTATTCATACTAATATTTTAAATCCAAGGTATTAGCATCATCTTTGTTTAGAGTTTTTTTTGTAAGTGTTTATTTATTATCTCACAATTTTTTTTTTTTTTTTTTTTAACTTTTGGGACACAGATTATCTTCTTTTATTGGAAAGTAATATCACTTATTAATTTTGGAAGGAATTCAAAATCTTTGCCTTTCATTAATGATATCTACAGGTTAATAGATTTATCATAAATAAATAATTAATAAATATCTATTATCGGGGAATGTGATTTTTTTAGTGATTTGATAATTCTTTTAGTAAACAAATTAAGAGTTTAATTTTGAGAATTTTCAGAATATTATTGAAATTTTAGTAAGCATTAATTTCTTACTCTTGTTAGTAAATTATTTTGGTGGGTTTTGACATCGTATGGGTATGATTTGACTTTCATAATATTTCACCACGCTCAATTTCAATTTAAAATGCATTTGTTTTGCTTATTTTACTTCACCACATTTAACTTCATTAAGGTATACTCTTTTATTTAATTGCAAGTGTGTAGGTTTCAATTAATTATCACTTCTGTGGTGTTTGACATAGGAAGCTTTTACAGCATATTAAGCTTTATGATAATCACTTTTATAATGGTATGTGCAGATTTTTACTTAGTTTTGGGCAAGCATTATCAATTAGGTTGGTTTTCTGGGTTTTGTTAATTTTTTCTTTTGATATAATATCATCAGTTACTCGTAACCTGAGATAGGTAGTATAGTTTAGAGTAGGAACTTCAAGCAACCTGAAGAAAAAGAAGTTTACATTTCACAAAAAAATTATGGATGCTGTTATCAAGATTTTGTACCTGAGCTTTCATCTCTACAGTGGGCCATCTTGGGTCATTAGATTTTTTTGAAGAAATCATTATCAGAGAGACGCTGTTTTCAAGACATTGTACCAAGCTTTCATCTCTACAGTGGGCATCTTGGGTCATTGGATTTTTTATGAAATCATTATCAGAGAGATTCTATCAAGATTATTGACGCTGGATTCATGACATCGTACCAGAGTTTCCATCTCTACCTTGGGCCACTTTGGGTCATCAAGTACTTGAATACATCATTGTAGGAGAGATGCTGCATGTATAATGGAACTTTTCTTGTTCATCACTTTATTTTGACATCATGTCAACAGTATTACAGTACCTTCTATCAACCAGGATCCTACCGTCTGAAAATCTTCAAGTTTGGTACTCATCGATAATCAATCACTCTACGAGCAAGACTCACGAGGCTACAAGTTCTCTCCAGGAGGTGCCAGGTGGACCTCATTATTTCCAGGAGGAAATATTTTTTCTTTGGCGAGGGGGTAATGCAACGGGTTGATTTCACACGGACCTTCTCACCCCGATTTCATAGGAATAAGTACTGGCGTTTTGAGAGGTGTCATCCCGTTTCATTTATCATCTGTGCAGAGACTCGGCTCGCGGCTAATGTCAGTCAAGAAACCAAACCACGGAAGGAAGGTGCTTACGGCTGTCTGGGGGACCAACCATTGGCGCTTTAGATCGCAACATTATATTCATCATTAATGTCATCATATCTTCGCATCATGGAAATCGTAACGTTATATTATTTTCTTAATTCTCAGGTTACCAGTTTAGTTTTTGTATTCTATAAAAATGCAATGGCGCTCAACACTTGCACACTTGCGTTCTACCCACTTATAACTTATTGTCTAACATACCTCAATCTTCGATTGATGATGTACACGGCCCGAGATATTAACTAATAATTTAGAGTCTTCACCTTTTGTTTAATTTTACCGATCAAGTCCCTGTTGTTATCGCAATAAATACCCTATTATATATCTTGAACTTATCTCTTTCATTATGGGTTTTAATTATCATGCACCTACCCTTTACTGGAGCTAGCCGCATATAGTAATGAGGAAGGAGTTTATACGTAAGTATCGGGTTTATCAGTTATACATTTAAGTACATTTCTTCCACCTATTACAAAGTGAACCCTATGGCGTCCACCGAAGAACTACTGTCCACGGCACAGTAGTGAACTAGTGGAAGTCGAGATATGTAAGAAATCAGTAGAAATTCGGGTTGCGGGCCCTTAAGGACATTAGCTACTGTTATTAACCATTTACATTTTTCGCACCTATGTGGTTCAAAATCAGTAAGCATTTTTGGTGCTAGGAGCAATAGTGGTTTCACGCCATTTTTCCAGCGATTCTTGTCCAATAATTCAAAGTAGTAGTTTTTCAGGCCTCACAAATACATTTTGTTAGCCATGTAGAAAAGTAACCAAACCACTGATCATCAAATTTAAAATAGCAAAATATTTTACAAGCCATTACCGATCACACCATAATAAGGAACTCCAGTGAAAAATATTATGGCTTTAAAAAAATATGTCCATATAGACCAATAAACGCTGATTCTGAATATATAACTTTCATTTCATAATATTAAACGCAGAGTTTTTAAAAAATTATTAAAAAGTGCATTTTTAAACCTCTCCTGAAAACACAGCGTTAAGTTGGCATTACTGAAATGGTGAATCGTGACGTCACGCGTCACACTCACCCACCACACCCACCTGTCACCTGGTGATCGCGTGTATTGTATTGTATTGACAATTGACATTTGAATTTCATTTGAAATGACTTAAAGTGTACATATGCAATTCAAAATTTCGTGTTTTTGGTTTATTTTCATACTGTTTATAGAGATTTAGATAAATAATAGTTATTGTGTTTATTGAAACATAATTTAGGCCCTCAACAATTTACGAAAGGGGCTATATTTGCGGACAATCTGGAATAAATTTTGCCTATTTGAGGTTAGTCGTGTCATTTTTGACATTTGTTTGACGATACATCGATCGTATTTTCAAATTCTTTTTAGTATCAAGGGCTTTTTATACACACAATCGTCATGATCAGTGTATTATACCTAAATACCAGTGTTTCTGTGTTATACATAAAACAATGTACCTACAAAGTAACGCCCAACACAAAACACGATGTCACATGTATTTGCAATAAAGGAGAGAGATTTGTTTTTATATTGCACTTTGATTAAATACAATAACAGTAGCGGTGAAATGTGGACATTTTACCAATGTTTTTCAATATTAAAAGCAGTTAATCTTGAATAAAAAACGATTTCCCACGCCTAAACATCATCTAAATTTCATAGTAGCCTCATGATTCCGCCATATTGTTTATCATTTAAAACAGGGATGTTCTGCCCAAAAAAATTATTTCCCTAGATTTCGAAGTGAAATTTCCCTAGAATTTCACATTTACGCAATTACCTACGTAGCCACCTGATTGTGTAACACTAATCCTGTTATATGTTAATTAATATGATTAATTAATTGGAAAGATATCGGAACTTGGTAAATATACTAATAATACTGTGCTTTTCCAAATAAAACACTTTTTGCTACAAGAAGTAATAATTTAAAAGTACGAATTCACTCACCAATGAATTAGAAATTGAATTCCAAATAAAAAAATAAAAAAAACACTTTGCAAAATAAAAATTAACCACAATCACCGAAAAAACAGAACTTAAAACATAGATTAAATTTTTTTTCAGAGGTCCCATTTATCTTTTTAGATACATATAATATCATTTTGAGTTGTCAGTGTTAAAAATAGCATTGCATGTAAGTACATGAACAATAATTAAGATTCATAGGAATTCCAAAAAATATATATGTATACGTATATAATATATTCTATATATATATAAAATAATACCAGTAATATTGTCATATGTAATAAACATTTTGCCAGAGTTCGAAATTTCCCTAGATTTTGTCCTGATTTCCCTTATCCCTAAAAAATATTTTTCTCCCCTAGATATAGGGAAATTTCCCTCGACATAATATCACTGATACAATATGACAACTTGAAGGTAAATAAAATATCGGTGGGTGAAGACCATATCACCATATTAACAATTTACCATAGATATGGTGCTTTTCTGATGGTCTAGAAAAATTAAAACTTTGACAATTATTTTAACTATTAAAACTAACTATAAAAATAAAAATAAAAATGCAGTTATTTAAGTTTGAAGGTCTTTATTCATTAAAAAAAATAAAAAAATTGGACTGGAGTTCTCTATTGACAAGGTCATACAATCAATAGTAAAGAATTTTCCTAAACACAAGGCACGGTGAGATGTGCAAACATTGTACAAGGAGCCTCACCTAAAGTTTGTGGTGGAAAAAAATATGCGCTTTTTCAATCCCCCAGTACCGTTCATAGCATCTTTAAAAAAATTCATGTTTTCCAATTAAGTTAAAATAACTAACTAAACATCACGTGGCGTCGTTTCCGCAGGAGCAGGCAGAGAGATCGGACCGCCAAACAACTCGGTCTTGGCACACACTCCTTGCCTCATTCAAATTCGTGCATCGTCTCATACATACTCTTCTATTATTCTGACTCTTGACATGGCCCGACTCAATTATCTGATTCTCTTATTCATGCCATGGCATCCTTGGTCATCCCCGACTTCTTCTACCAGTCTCTTTCTTAATCCTGCTCATTGCACTTACGTCAGCCTTATATGCATTCTTTGCGGATCTCCACATTTCTCACACGATCATAATATACAGTTTTACATACGCCTCTGGGATTTCATTTCTACAGCATTCGGTCTACTTTCATCCTTCCTCTGCCAGTCTCATGCTTCACTACCATTCGTCCAGCACTTTATTGTGTACTGCTAGCTTCGCTTCTTTGGACAGTTTTTTGTTAGCGCCAATAGCGTTCAGTCCTTTAATGTAGTTACCTGTATTTACCCTTCTTTCAATATCTCTAACAGCCTTACCATTTCTCGTAATATTACTGAAATGTATTTTTCTCACTATCTATTATATTTTATCAGCGTATAAAGGTATAATATGTAAAACAAATAATAATACACAAATATAATGTATGTTTTATTTTGCATTCATGAGTAAAAAAAAACTTGGATAAAATCGTAAAATTGAAAATAAATAATGCAAAATATAAGCTTCTGTAGAAAAACAAGAATAGAAAATATCAAAATGAATACTGTTCGCGCGTTTTTATATGGGATTGATTGGGTATTGCATTCGCAGACTTGGTGGGTAGATATGTCAAAATACTGAATTTATCCCACCTACCTAATCTTTCCTTCCAAAATGTCACCATAAAAATTGTTGCAAGAAAGTATTCAACTTTGGAGAGGTGGCAGTGTGCTTTCCTGCTCAGTACAAAATAACATCTCAGACAGGGCGCATGTATCATAACCTCTTACTGTAACAATATTGCGATTTTTAAATAAAACAGTGAGAAGTGTGCACCAAAACTGGAGATCAGCGAGGCCCCATCTGCAACGGTGAGTCCTATTTTCCTTATTCCAATCTGTGCTTCTCTAATTTTCCAAAAGCACAGATCTGAACTATCGACTGACTATCCATCAGGTTTTGCGAGTGTATGCTATTTAATCGTCCCATATAACTTAGCGATTTCACGTAGTTTCGGGACTGGTCCTTCGAGGACTGCATAAACTTTGCTCTGCAGCATTTACCGCCAATTAAAAGTGGAGTCGCAGTTTCGCGACACCAAATACTATACAGTTTTCATAAATTATTTATATGTATAGAGCATCTGTTCCAACAAAAAAATCACTCCTGACTAGTATTAACGTTTTTCTGTAATAAAAAGGATTTCTATTTTATTTTATTTTATTTATTTATCACATAAGATACATTTATACAGAAAAATAACACAATAATAATATTTCAAAATAACTGTAAATATCAAAATGTTTACAAGTGTTATTATGTCTTGTTTGTCCTAGCTAGGCAGATTGCCCGTTCTAAGAAACTAAATGCTGGTGAAAAATGTCAAAAATGTTTTCTGTAAAAAAAAAATGTTGTTTTTTTGTGATTGTGCCATTTAATAGTTACCAATGAAAAAATTTCAGTTTTAATTGACATTATTCAATAATTTTTCAGACTCAACCCTACCTAAGCCAATCAACCATTTAGTTATTATTGAACCGATTCACGTCATTTTGCATGTTTTAATATTTAATTGTAAGGGGATTTTATTATACAATTTCGGTCCCAGATATGTATATGCCTTTTGAAACTTTGACGTATTGCTCCCTGGGACCACAAGATCGTTTCTGGTGTGACTTCTTGTGTTGTATGTATTTATATTCAATTTTATTAAGTTTTTGTAGATTTTTGTGTACGGGGATAATAACCATTTTTATGTAGTTTTGACGAACATCAAGTACATAAAAATGTTTGTGGTATCGTGATGTTATTTATGTAAATGATTTTTTACAGTGAATGGTTTAATACAATTCAAAGAAAAAAAGTTTTCATCTGATTTCAGGTATCGTTTGGACAAGCACCAGATTGCAAAGTGGTTCCGCAAACGGTGAGGCTTTTTAAACTTTTGTGTATGCTTTGTAATTTAGTAGCCATGAATGAAGTGAGCCCGGTGTTGCACGGCGTTACGTATGGTTTAGAGTAAAGTTTTGAGTTTGTGAATTCTAGTAAACAAGGTGTAGTTTTAAGGTGAAAATATTGATAATAATTGAAAAAGTTTATTTTTTAGGTATTCGATTCACTTCATTGTATCATGTCTTCGTTGGGCGTCCCGACTTTTGCTTTTCACTACCATGTCATATAATGTCATAAAAATCTTTTCTACGTTCATTCGCTCTCTATTTCCAAATAATCAACATTAGCATCCCTTTTTTAATATTATAATAGGTAAGTATTTGTTTCACGTCTTTCTCGGGTGACTTCGACTTCTTATACCCTTCCACGTCTTACACTCTACTTACACCCCTTTCATCGTTCATCACATACGCTTAATTTTACGACACAATTATTTGGTTCACTTTTTCGTGCCATGTCCATGGTGTACCCAACTTTTTCTACCACCCACTTCCAATTCAAAATTCAATGTGCTTATCAATATTATATATTATATGCGACCGTTCCAGAGTGGAAGATACTCTCAGTATCGCCCTGGTATAATACGATCATTCAGAATTGAAACGTAGCTTGAAATGGCTTTAGCCGTATTTAGTGATCAGATCTGAATAGCCATGCACTTCCCCCATCTTCCTCTTCCCATCTCCTTCCCATCCCCAATACCTTCAGCCTCACAACATATCCTAATGGGGATGCCGTTGTCTCACTGGCGCCAGATATATTAACATATATTTTTTTTAAATCTCAGTCTGCCATGTTACACGACAAAAATTATGGATACCTATATATTTATATTTCAAGAAAAATATATTAAAATAAAACTGAAAATGAAAAAATAAAAGGTAATGATTATAATATGATACATGAAAATAAATTAAATTAAAAATAGCGGATCGTCTCCCAGGGTGACCGCCGCATCATCTGCATCCATCACTCATTGAGAGGAGAACTGAACCTCGACAACGACGTTAGTTGTTGTTTTGTTTTGACCGTTAAGATACCATTTTAGAGCTTTGAGCTTTGAACATTGAACTTTGCGCTATTATCTTTGAGATTTTTTGAGTTACTAGCTGGTCCCGGCATGCGTTGCTATACCATTTAATTTATTTTATTTTATTTATTAGCGTTATAAACAGTCTGTAAAAAATTCATAAATGACAGTGATAAAAATAAGTATGTCATAGACCAATAAAATAACGACAAATAATTTAGAACCGTAATGCAAAAATACACAATACCTATAGGATATAAATTATTCCGATAAAGTGTATCTTCTTATTTATATCTACAAAAAGTAAATAAGTGAGGTTTTTCAAGGGTTTACATTTAAATTTTGATTGATATAAATAATATATTTCAGGAAGTGATTTTATTTGAATTCCAACTGCAAAAAGAGAAGAGAGAAAATGTGGTGATACTAAAAATAAAAAAAAAGAGAAATACAGAAATACAGAAATCAATGAAATATTAAGTTATTAGTTAAACATGTGGCATCAATAGTGTTATTTTTTTATGCATGCTGTGAATTTATCAAGGTTTGTATTAAACACATCGATATTTGGGCATAATCTGTTAAATGTGCTACAGCTTCTTCTTACAAATACATTTTCAAGATGATTTGTCTTGCTCTTAGGGATATAAAAGGTGTCTGGAGATCGAGTAACTCTTAATGGACATCTGAAATGAATATTTTGTAGTAAGTACGGGCTATCAATGAAGTTATGAATAATTTTATAGAGCATTAATAGGTCTCTGATATCTCGGCGTTGATCAAGAGATTTAAGGTTTACGGGGACATAGTTTTCATCATTTCGCACGCGATAAGAGACATATTTCATAAACTTTTTCTGAACTCTTTCTATATTTGCTTTATATGTAGAACAATGAAGGTTCCACACTGTAGAAGCAAACTCCAGGTGGCTTCTAAAATAGGATATGTAGAGAGTCTTAAATGTTTGTGGATTTTTGAAAGCTGAACTTACTCTAAGAATAAATCCCAACATTTTCAAAGCCTTCGACGTGATATGCTCGACGTGAGATTGAAAAAGAAGCTTACTATCTAATAGAACTCCAAGATCTCTTATTACATTTACCCTATTTAAAAGATTGTTTTTAATTATGTACGGATATAGTATAGTGTTTTTCTTTCGAGAATAAGATATGACGGAACATTTTTCTGCATTCAAAAGAAGGCGGTTTTCTAAACAATACACTTAATAAAGAAATGGTTTCTCCCTGAGTGTCCTTTCCCGTTTTTCCCGTTCCCCTTCCGCCTCCCCTTCTTCTCCTGCGTCCTCTTACCCTCTCGCGTTCCCACTCCGTCACCTCCACTTTCCCTCTCCCCACTCCACTCCCTCCCTTCCCCCGTCCCACGAACCCCCTTCTCCCCTCAGACGTCCCCTTCCCCTCCCGCTTTCCCCTTCCACATTTAGTACATTCAGTTTTTAAACAGCCCGCGTGCCATCTTTTACAATTTTTTATCAAATTTCCATTTCTCATGTATATTAAATTTGGTACCTAACATAGGTACCTATTTAAAATATCTAAAATTCTTGATTCGATTCAGACTATTAGGGGAGTACTTTAAATAAATTTATTAAAGATTTTCGAAAATAGAATCCTGATTGAACAATCAATGTTTTGCAAAATGTCATTCTCAAACACGCGAACTGTCAAACGTGCTCATGTTTTCTGAAATTATTCAATTTTCTGCCCAACCATCCTCGTACTTCAAGGAATATTCTAAAAAAAGAATTAGCGAAATCGGTTCAGCTGATCTCGAGATTTGCGCTTACCAACACATTTAGCGATTCATTTTTATATTATAGATAAGCTTTTGGTCTTTGAGCTTTCCGGTGGAGAGCCATGCCTAAAACTAACTTCCATTCTGAAAATTATGCAAACCATCACTTTGAAGTAACATTTTGTGGATTAATTTTTAGCTATCGTTTATTTTATTTACCGAAACACATTCTTTGAACTATAAACTATCTATAAAAATAACATTACTTGCGTTAATTTGGAAAATTGGTAGGTTTTTCGATGGTTTTGTCAAGTATCACGTTCGAACTTTGACAGCTGAAATAGCGGCAAAAACTGACATCCTGATTCCATAGATAATTCATTTAAAAATATTCTGGTGTTGCCTGGCGAATGAAACTTTAGCTATACCAAGAATGATGTTGGCGCAAGCGATTCTCACATTGTCTTTTATACAGTTTCTTAATACATAAGGGTTAAAACTGCATTATTTTCGAAAAATACCAAGAATGATGTTGGCGCAATCGATTCTCATATTGTTTTTTATACAGTTTCTTAATACATAAGGGTTAAAATCGCATTCTTTTCGAAAATTTATTCTGGCGTGCGGGCGCGGTCCTGGAATAGGTTTTATGAATTTTATCTTTGAGTGTAGATCTTTGAAGACGCGTATTTGGCACCTGTCGAAGAAAGTTTTATGACCCCGGCGTTGCCAGACTTTACGCAATAAAGAGCTAGAAAAAGTTGATCCAACTAAAGCCTTTGATTTATTAAAGAGTTCTGTTTGTTTTATTACTTATCAAGCATTATTTTATTGGAAAGTTTAAAGGGACTTTTTTTAAGGACACTGAGGAGTGAAGGAAACACAGAAACATGAATTAGCAAATCTTTTCACAACGACCCGTTCTCGTGTGAAAAAATATGATTAATCGTCGCCTCAGTTCTTATTTGTCCAACAGACCATTTTAGTTTTTGTTCAATCTCCACTTTAAAATTAAAAATAAAGTATTAAAAATGTTAGTTAATCATTCAGCTAAGAATTATTTAAACTAATAAGACCTTCACATTTACGGAAATAGCTTTATCTTAAACACCTACGTACTGATTTATTGAAATAATTAAAGAAAACCTTCTTCACCTGTAAAATTTTCTAATGGTCTGTTGGACAAATACGAACTAAGGCGACGTAATGTCAATCGTCTACAAGTCTACATATATTGGCTCCGCGTCTGGTGTGTTTCCAAATATGCACCGAAGCCGAAGGGATCGTTAACGCTAGTCTTTGAAGTGTCTTACTTCGAAATACCGGTGGAATTAAGGATAGCATTCGCAGCTGACGCCTGTGCTCCAACCGGTTTGTTAAGAAAGGGGAAATATCAAACGGAACACCCGTTGAGAATCAAGGTGTTTTTTTTTCAAGTATTTTGAGGCACCTGACTAGCAGGAGGCTACCAAATTTAACAGTGGGTTGCACTTGCAATTTGTATAAGATCAGCAGTTGTGATTTATCTTTATATATATAAAAATTTAGGTTCCGTAGGTTTGCATTCGCTAATTTTGGAAAGTAATCGATGGATTGACTCAAAATTTTTACAGAGCATGGCATTTTAGCAGAAGAGCGTTTTTACATACTTTTTATTTGGAAGTTCCAAAGGAAAAGGATAATTTTATGCGTTTTAAATTGACTCATAATTTGCCGTATTAAACAACGGAATGACAGTTCTAGAGAGTGCTGCTATTTTATTAAAAGCTACAAAAATTTATGATAGGTACCTACAATTAGAAATTAAAAGAATTTAATCGGATTTAAAAGTAGAATTATATCTAACAAATTATATAACTATTTTAACTCATTTGTTTTCTCTGTGCGTTTTAAATTTACTCATAATTGTACTGAATGTCAGTTCGTAACATTGCAAAACCTACAAAAAACCAGATTAACAAATCGAATTATATATGACAAATTTTAAAAGGGTCAAAAAGTGTAATGTATGTGACCAGTTGATTGATGTGTAAGTTTTTTCAAAGTTGATCACCATTCGTGAGATGCCTCGCTCACGTTCAAACATAGGCTGTCGTACTCGACACGCTAACGCAGATCGTAAGAGAAGATCAAACCGCACTGATCAAGAACGTTTAGACGATAATGAAAATGTTCGAGTTAGAATTATTCAGAGGCGAGCAGAAGAACTGGCGAATCGTTGGCAAGAAAGACTTAAAAGCTTACGACTAGAAGCGCAAAGAAGACGAGCAGGACACTCATCTCAACAACGTCAAGAAGAAATAGATCAACGCCGAAGACGAATGCACGTGCAACTTTTGAATAACCATGCTTCGTACCATCGAATTGCTTTTTCATACGAACCAGATATTCCATACAATACCTCATGTAAATTTGTTCAAATGCGTAAAATGGATACAACACTGCAAAGCGATGAAATTTAAAGGAGAAACTCAAGGAATGTGTTGTGCGAGCAGCAAAGTGAAGCTACCTGAAATTGATCAGTCAATAGCACCACTGATAAATTTGTTGCAAGGAATTACTAATGATTCAAAAAATTTCCTCAAAAATATTAGAAAATACAATTCATGTTTTCAGATGACTTCATTTGGCGCTAACGTTATAACAGAAAATTTTATGCCGACGTTTAAAATTCAGCGACAAATTTACCATAAAGCTGGCTCTTTGCTTCCTTTTCACAGCAATCAACATAAATTTCTACAAATATATTTCATGGGAGATCAAAATGATCAGTTGAATGCACGCTGTCAAATCTCTACTAAAGTCAAAAAACATATTGTTGAGTCATTGCAAAAAATGTTACATGATAACAATAATTTTATTCGAATGTTCAAAAATGCAAATGATCTCATGCCTCAGACAGCCATAAAATTATCATTAGTGCTGATCAAACACCAGCAAGTGAGCATGTCAGACGATATAATGCGCCAACAATTAATGGGTGGGAATTGTCATTGTTGGAGAAGAATTTCATCCTCGCGATATCGTTTTGCAACGCAGAAATGATCAACTACAAAGAATTGCTGACACTCATAGGTGCTACGATCCACTGCAATATCCAATTCTTTTTCCAAGCGGTTAAGATGGTTATCATTTCAATAACAAAATGATAAATACAGTGACAGGTGAATATACAGACAAAAAAGTTAGTTCAATTAATTTTTATTCCTATCGAATTATGGTACCTGAAAATAAAGATAACCATCTTCTGAAATGCCGTCAGCTCTTCCATCAGTACATTGTCGACAGGTTCGCGAAAATAGAATCAGAACGACTACTATTTATTAGGCTCAATGAAAAGAAACTAAGATCAGAAGAATACATACATTTGAGAGATGTGATAAGAAATGATGGTGATGTAAGCAACATAGGGAAGTTGACCATTTTGCCGGCAACATATAGTGGTAGTCCCCGACACATACAGAACTTTCATCGTACCTTAAGCACTTCGTTTTACCTTTATTATGCTAAACTCCTTTGTACAACTTTTTAAGTTTATTGTGTTATATACGACATGCTTATAATTATACTCCTGAATAACTAGATCTATAATAAAGTGATATTGTAAAAACATTTAAGCTCTGAATAAAAACATTTAAGCTCTAAAAATATTGTAAAAACATTTAAGCTCTAAATAGTTTTAAAAAAATAAAGAAGGTTTTTTTTATTCCCTTATATTCTACACTACTGCATAGTCACAGCAGATATTCAATTAAGCTTCTTGGAAAATGCACAGTTGCCAGACAATTTTTGTTAACTCCTCTAATAATTAAAATTAGACAAAGCCACAGCGAAGCGAGGTCGGGTTCAGCTAGTTAATTAATATTAAT
The DNA here is from genome assembly GCA_917880885.1 of Limnephilus marmoratus. NCBI lineage: Eukaryota > Metazoa > Arthropoda > Insecta > Trichoptera > Limnephilidae > Limnephilus > Limnephilus marmoratus. Next base: position 14,984,907 of record OU862921.1, on the reverse strand, counting down.
GTAAATGTATTAACGTAAAGTACTTTTCAATGATCTTTTCAGAAAGCATTTTGCTGCACGAACATTATTCAGGATTCCGCTGAAGAAGAAATAACTCATTGCATAAGTGAGAATAAAGCTGCTCTATCTTCAGTAAGTACAAGCATGGACGCTCTTCCTATTGACGATCCGACAGTTCACATGTTTTTATTTTTCACTATATTAATTATCTAACTAATTATCTAATTAATTAATTAATTAATTTTCTAACTAATTATCTAACTATATTTACTATCTTACTTTGATTTTTTTTCAAAAACTAGTTCATTAGTTGACTTCGGGGATTTGTTTTCATTTGTCAAATAGAATGGCATCACGAAAGAACATCGCGTTAATTATGCATAACTGATTACGGCCTGAATTGTAAATCATATACTATCTACGCATTTATATATATAAAAGTTTATCCGTTTTTACAGTGCGCTGTGGACTCCTGCATTATGAAGAAAAAAAACTTGATAGATTCTGACAATAAGATCAACAGAGCAGTCTTCACAAATTACCTTAAACAAAACTTGAAAGAATTCTCCCCGTCTGTAGAGATATTTTTGGAGAAATGTGTCACAGAAACGGAAACATCGGAATGCATAACGCAGGCATTCATTAAGTGCTTATACAGTAAATTGATGAGGGTAAATAATAAAGTGTTGATTTTTACTATTGATGGAAGGGGATCAATTTGGGTTCAAAACAATTTCTAAGGACGTTCACGATTATTTATTTTTATTTATTTATTTATTTTTATTTATTTATTTAAGGAACATAAACAGTCTTTTTTTTTTTTTTTTTTTTTTTTTATTGAAATAACAGATATACATATTAAAATCAACAAACAAGTCCTGCTAAGCCAATTCAATTGGCTTGTCAACAGGTGCTTATATTTTAGTTACATATAGATTATTTACATTTAAAATTTACATCTTATATCTACAGATTCAACATACATATCAATATACATATCAATTATCAATACAAATATTTTTTTTCCGATAGCCAATTTTTCACCATATATTCAACCTTATTCATAGAATTACATTGCTTTATAGTGTCAGGTAATAAATTAAATATCTTCGGTATGATGTATTCAAACGTTCTCTGTCCGTACTTATTGTTAAATTTCGGAACTATTAACCCGTCGTTGCGCGTGAATCTAGTGCTGTATTTATGTTCTAATTTCTCTTTATGCTGCGGGGTAAATATATGCTGAATTATAATTTTGTGCCATAGTATTGCTTTCACTGGTAAAATTTTGGCATTCTGAAACAGCAACGGTGTGTCATGTCTCTGTTTGAAAATATTAGGGACGACTAATAATTTTACAATTGCGTATTGTACAACTTGTACTTGTTTCAGATTGGTTATAGAAGTATTTCCCCATATTGTTAATCCATATCTTATAATAGATTCTGCCAGTGACATATAAATTATTTTAAGTGTTTCAATTGAAAGAAAAAATTTTAATGTGTACATTTTGCCAGCAATTGATCTGAGTCTTTTACAGGTTTTTTTAATATGTTTGTCCCATTTAAAAAAACAATCTACTGTAACACCAAGATACACGTATTCCGTAACTAATTCTAAGCTATCACATTTACAATTAGTTGGAATATTTTTATGGATGCAATTAAAATCGTGAGAAATAATATTAGGATTAAATAGAAATTTGGCATTAGGTGATCTTATATGCATTACTTTGGTTTTTTTAGCATTTATTAATAATCCTGCATCATGTGACCATTTACAAAGTTGATTAAAGTCAATTTGCATGAGTTCAATTGCAATTTTTAGATCTTTATGTGATATGACCAATGCCGTATCATCTGCGAATACAAAATGTTTAACAAAAGAGAAAAGTTTTTTCATTATAGTTACATAAATTATATATAGTGTAGGCCCCAATATGGAACCTTGTGGAACTCCTGCAGAAACATTTTTTGTTTTACTAAAAGTATTATTTATTTTGGTACATATTTTTCTATCTCTAAGATAATCTTTAAATAAATTTAACACATTTCCTCTTATTCCAATTTTTTCTAGAGTTTTCAGAAGTTTTTTAGAGTTAATTGTGTCAAAAGCTTTAGAGTTATCGATAAATAAAACAATAACATGTAATTTATTATTTAATTGATTATTTATATAATTGGAAAAATCTTGCAGTAGTTTTTCAGTGTTTTTTTTTCTTTGGAAGCCGTATTGATTTGGATCTATGATAGTGAATTTTTCAATATAATTATTTAATTTATTTGATATAAATTTTTCGAGAATTTTTTCTAATGCTGGTAGTATACTAATAGGCCTATAATTTCCTAGTTCAATGTGTTTTCCACCTTTAAATATTGGTCTTGTAATGCTACATTTAAATTCTTGTGGAATTTTTGCTTGCTTTATTATCATATTGATTAAATGAGTAATTATTGGCCCAAGAGTTTTTACATTTCTTTTTAAATCAAACATTCTTATATTGTCAATACCTGTGCTTTTAGAGTTTTTCATTTTTTTAACAATGTTTTCAATATCAGTTATAGTAGCTCTTGGTATATATAAACTATGAGGTAGTTCTTCGAGTACTATATTAGTAGCTTTGTGATTGCATTTATGTAACATGTTGCTGATGCTATCCGAGAAGTAATTCACAAAATCATTTGACACAGAATCCTCAGTTCTATCTTTTAACATATATCGTGTTATAGTTTCATCACAATCGTTTTTGGGTTTACGTCCTAAAATATTATTTATCTCGTCCCAGGTTTTTTTTGTATCATTAAAACAGTTTTTAAATTTATTGTTATAGTAGTTAGTTTTATCTTTATTTATAAGTTTATTGACAAGGTTTCGTGTTTTTTTGTATTCTGTTTCAAATGTTTTGTTTGTTGGTGTACTTTTCCATTTTTTATAAAGTTTATCTCTTTTATTTATATGACATAATAATTCACTGCTTACCCATTCATTTATTGCAAAAGGTCGTGTTTTCGGTTTTTGCACTATCGTTTTAGAACTACTCTTGTAAAATTTGTCAAATAAAGATTTTATTTTTTCATATAATGAAATACAATATACAAACATATTAAAATTAATAACATAATATACATAAGAAGATAACAAAAAACAGACCAATTATTATTGTTCACAGATAGGTATATAGAAACATAAAAGCAACTGAATGTAAACTAGAATATTTAAGAAAAGAAAAAAAACAGGACAAAGCAGCAATAAAAAAAAATATATATATAATACAGGTGTAGATTCAACAAGTGATAAACCTAAATATAAAAACACAACAATAAAATAAATGCGATTATAAATGTAAAGAAAATAGGGTGCAAAACAGGTATTTGGATTGGGACAGGTAAGGGGAGGACAGGGATAAGGGAAAGTTGCCACGCAGGGAATTTAAAAATATTATGTACAATTAATTTAATCATCATGAATATGTGTTATGTATTATTCGCACGTAGTATGTTATACAATGAAATTCTGTAGCGAAAGTAACTAGCAGTGAATATGTCAGCAAATGTTTCTAAACGTGCAAATTTAATGTTATAGTAGTTACATGTCCTTTGCATAAATTCATTTTGGTTGGAATTGGTGTTGCATCTATCAATGTAGAAAAAGGTATTATGTCTGCTATATCGAGTCGGCGCGTGGAAATTTATTTTATTTAGCAACTCCGGGCAGTCAACTTTCGAGTTAATAATTTTGTACAGGAGCATCTGATCAGCGACAAGCCTCCTGTTGAGCAGTTTCGTGATATGAAAATGGTTCTCGATTTCATCGTAAGAATTGTATACATTGAATGATTTAAAATTGAGGAATTTGAGAAATCGCTCCTGAACTCTTTCTAACCTGTTAACATAAACAATATAGCGCGGGTTCCAAACCTGTGAACAGTATTCTAGGTGAGGACGAACATGTGAATTGTAGAGAATCAGATAAGTCTTGGTGTTTTTGAAAAATTTGCATGTTCTTAGTACTAAGCCTAGACTCTTTTTTGCTTTGGTGACAATGTTATCAACGTGTTTTTCAAAGGTAAGTTTAGAGTCCAAAAGAATCCCGAGGTCGCGTATATAATCTTTATTTGTTAACAGCAATCCAGAAATGGAGTAATCATGCAGTATTTTCACTCGGTTACGTGTGAATGTGACTTTGCAACATTTAGAAATATTGATAAAAAGCTTATTTCTGAGACAGTAATCCGTCAGTCGGTCAAGATCTTCTTGTAAACGCACATAACAGTCTGGAGAGCTTATAGGAAGGTATATCTTCATATCGTCGGCAAATAGTAAAATTTGAGCGTTGTGAAAACATGTCGTAATATCATTTATATAGATAGAGTAAAGCAAAGGACCCAAAATGGACCCCTGAGGCACACCGGAAGTGATAATTTTCCAGATGGAGGAAAATCCACCCACTGTCACAGCCTGGGACCTGTTTGTTATGTATGAAGATAACCAACGAAGGAGATCACCATGAATACCATGATTAGCAAGTTTTCTAAGCAGGACGCTGTGGTTGATCTTATCAAAGGCTTTGCTATAGTCGGTGTAGATTGTATCAACTTGCACACGTTTATCCATAGAGGCAGACAAGAAATTTATAAATGTTATAAGATTTGTAGCAACAGAGCGACCCGCAAAGAATCCATGCTGAAATGCATTGATCGAATTCTTTACCACAGGGAATAACTGGTCATAGACTATGTTTTCGAACACTTCTGAAAAAATGCAGAGCTTGGAAATGGGTATATAATTATCTGCTTCACACTTATTTCCCGATTTATGAATTGGCGTGATGTAGGCTCTTTTCCATATATCAGGAAATGTACCAGTCTTAAGCGATATATTAAACAGTATAGATAGCGGAAGTGACAAATGATTTGCTCACTCGGTAATGAACAGTGGTGGGATACCATCTGGCCCAGCTCCCTTGTTGGAATCAAGCCGTTTTAAATATTTAGATACAAGGTCAGCATCGACAAAAACTGACCCTATCGCACAGACCTGCTTAACTACGGAGTCATTGCAGGAAGTTCCCAGAGGGTCAGCCGGTTCGTAGACGGAATGGAAATATTCAGCAAATAAGTCACAGACTGCCTGTCCCCCCTCGGCTGTTAAATCCTTAAGATTTAAAACGCTAGGAATAGATGCTGATAGTTTTTTTGATTTAACATATGACCAGAATGCTCTGGGATCTTTGGCGATATTCTCTTCAGCATTATTAATAAAGTCTTCGTGACACTTCTTTGCCATTTTTTTCTGTCTGGTGCGTAGTCTTGAAAAAGTAATGTAATCGGAAGGGTTCTTATAAGTTATATATAATCTGTGAGATTTCTGCTTTCCGCGAATAAGTTTTATTAATGATGAGCTATACCACGGGGGGTAGGAATGTTTAGCAGTACGCCTCAATGGAACCTTATCCGAGATCAAATTATTAATAATATTGTAAAAATGTGATACTGCAGGATTGACGGAATTGGTTAAGTTAAGTACGTTCCAATCTACTTGTGCCAGGCTGTCTCTTATGTCATCATAATTAGCTTTGGGGAATGAGGGCCTTTTAATTGATTTTTCCTTTACGACCGGTGGTTCAACGAACTCAGCAGTGATAATGATGGATCTGTGGTGAATATCCTCAGGAACCAACGGATCGTTCGCGGGAGCAACGCGTACCGAGAAATTACAGAGAACGAGATCAAGAATTCTTCCTAACGTATTTTGAACACCATTATATTGGTGGAAGTTACAGTAATTAATATTGTCGATAAATGTTGCGCTTATTGTAGAGGTATAGTTGCAAGGAATCATGTTTACCTCACCCACAGGAAGAGTCCAGGTAATATCGGAAAGGTTAAAGTCTCCCATGATAAGAAATTTGTCGTCAGGTTGATTCAAAAGTTTAATACCTAGATCATTCGAAAAGGTGGAGATTCGAGCATTGAAGTTGAAGCTTTTGGACAGGTAAATACAACAAAGATGAACGCAAGTAAATCCATTTGCACGTGGGATGCGAAGAGTCACCCAAATGTCTTCATCTGTAGAACACTATGAATTATTACAAATTGCATTGAGTTCCTTTTTGACAGCCAAGAGCACCCCACCACCCATTGTTACACCTTGAATACTTCTGTCGCGTCGGAATACATTGTATCTTGTGTCCAAAAGCTCCCCATCTGAAATAGAATCTGTCAGCCAGGTCTCTGTTATGCCAATCACGTCATAATCACCGCTCGTAACACTGCGAAGAAATGTATCAGTTTTTGTTCTCAGTCCACGTACGTTCTGATAAAAAACACTTAGATGCAGGGACTCTTTTTCAGTATAGTGACAATAACAAAAATATGCAGAGAATATGTGAACATAATGTGAGGTGTAATATGTATAGATACTTGAAATATGACAAGTACATTATAATAGTTGATTACAGAAAGAGAGAATATCTTGCAGTTGACAGGAGTTGAGAAAATATAATAAAGTAATGATGTGCGATGATAAATATAATGGTAATGCAATGGCAATTTGAGATGCAGGATAGGACAGCGTGTGGAGGGAGAGGGACGAGTATGCAATAATAATCGGATGAGCAGTAGGTGTTTCCTTATGTTATTTTCTGGAGGTCGTCTTCCCTCCTGACTAAAAAGGCTGGTGAATTTTCATTTTTTCTTACCAAGATCTTGCAGTCCTTTACCCAAACAAATTTAAAACCTGCTTCCCGTGCTTTGGTTTTAACCTTTGAAAGTAGAATTTTATTATTAATTGTTAGGTGGTTGTTGACATAGATTGTAGTTTCAGGTCCCGAATATTTTAGGTCAGTGCTGCTTATCTTTCTGGCTTTTTTGGAAAGAGCGAGAAATTCCTCTTTCCTCCGTCTACTCGCAAATCGGATGATAATTGGCTTAACCTGGGTCGTCTTCGTAGCCACTCGCGTCACGATGTCTATATCTTCTGGCTGTAGTGCGAAACCAATCTGCTCGCCTATTTTCTAAGCTATACAGAGAAGATTTTCTCCTTTCGTCAAAGGCACGTTCTTGATTTCAAGGTTTTTCATACGGGAGAGCTGATCCCGCTCGTCGAGTTCGTACCTGAAGATGTCCATGCTCTTCTTAATAGATGCCGCCTCCGAAACTATCTGGTCGACAGCCTCCAGTCTCTTCTCAACCGCCTCCACCCTCTTTTCCGTATCGGACATGGCTGCTAGTGCAAACTCGAGGCTCTTCTTTATGTCGGATATCTCACCCCACATTGGCTTAATGCGAGTGAGCTCGACATCGATTTTGTTCAGCTTCTCCATAATCTCGGCCAGAGAACCAGCTGGTACCATCTGCGGTACCAGGAGTTGTAACTGGAGATCCACTGCGGGCTGCATTTCGCGTGCACGGCTTCATAGTGTTGTTTATAATTTAATGTAGCGAAAAAACACAATGATTTGATCACTCAAATGTTTTGAAAGTCGCTAGTTTTATCACTTGAAACTCAAGATAAGATTTGTACACTCTTGTAAACTTTGCAAACAGAACACTAAGAAAAACACTTTCACTCTGTTTTTCTCAAAGAGAAAATGGCAAAAGGTGTAGGATCTTTGTCCCTGTACAATAGTAATTAGTATAGAGAGGTAATAGTTTATAAACTTTGTTTTTTTAATTAATTTTGCGGGAGCAAAACAAAAACAAACAGCTGTCACTTTGAAGTATTGTTGTATTGTATGTATTACGGTACGAGTGTGCTTTAGAGTCTTTAGACTTCACGACTGAAGTAAAACTTCTCAACTTCCATTCGCCTCACCCGACCGTTCGCCTCGCCCGATCACACTTTTCATAATGCTCTCATCACGCATTCACCAGCTTACTCCCCAAGTCAAGCGTGCGTAAAGGCCCGACCGTTCGCCTCGCCCGATCACACTTTTCGTAACGCTCTCGTCACGCATTCACCAGCTTATTCCCAAGTCAAGCGTGCGTAAAGAAGTTTTACTTCAAAAAAGCATAAAACGTTTGTTATTATTCTAATAATGTTGCAGCTCTTTCTTACACATTAAAGTGAGGTGAGACAAAAGATAAGACGTACAATATACGAGTGTCTGTTTCCTCCAAAGTACTATTTTTTTTCCTTTGAAGGAAACAGATATATCTTGTTAGGGCTCAGCTACCGCGACGGGAATTGCGTTTCATTTTATTTATACGTGTGAAGTGTGTGGTGATATTGATTGTATGTTTCCTTTGGGGGGTGCTGACATACGTTTATCATTTGTCTCATTTTCGACGGTTGTTATTTAGTGTGTAAGAAAGAGCTGCAGCATTATATGTTTAAGAACAAAAGCAAAACCATCATCGCATTGAAGTGTGTCTTTCCAGTTTCACTCACATTTCAATATTATCTTTATTATTAACTACATTCAATACTTAGTAGTATTGTTAGGGTCTACGAAGACGTCACGTTGCGGTGTATGAGAGAGATGCAAGAAAATGATTACCTTTTCCTTTCCTACGTACTCGTACATTGTACATTATTGTGAAAAAAAAATATTGTGAAACTCGTTCATTATTGTGAAAAGGAACGTACGTTTATTGCCTTTTTCAATGGGAACGGGCCCTTACTTATAAATTTGGAACGACAAACAATGATAAAATGTTTTATACCTACTACTAACGCCTTATTCTGTATATTAATGACAATTTTTCTTTTTCTTTTAAGGAATGCCCTTCAACCTTGTGGCTCCGAACAGAAGAATGCACAAATCTCAAAAAGTTTTACGTTGACTGCCCAAGTACTAACGTCTTTAGTTGGAATAAGTAAAATTTCAACCAAATGCAGTTATGTAGTTATAAAATATAATTATATCAATATGTTCAATGAATTCTAAAAAGCGTTTGATTCATTTTTTTAAATCCTTCTCCAAACGTAAATGCTTCCCAAAAACTTACCTCTCTACCACTAGGAATTATTGATCTTCCGTTTCTGTGATGCATCCTAAACCCCAGACAAACCGTGGTGTGGAAAAAATAGGCTTCCCTTATTACAATAATCAATATCCGCTAGAGGGAGTAAGGTCACATGTTGGAAATAGTATTGGACACCAGATCAAGCCTGTTACTCGGCTGAATGACCACTATGACCAGTCATGATAACATGTGAACATTTTTGTTCAAGTGAAAAAAAAAAAAAAAATAAAAAAAATAAAAAAATAAAAATCTCTGGATTCAATAGTTAATGCTTCTCAGGGTCGAGCCTTAACACTAACACATTCAGGAGTAAGGTCCCTCGTTGGAAATAGTGTTGGATGGTTACTCCGTTAATCGGCTGAGTGACCAGTGATGACATGTAGTGAATTTGAAATAATGTATTGAAAAAATAACAATAATAATAAAATGCGTCCGGAATTTTTTTCACATTTTTTTACTAATAAGGTTAAAGTTTCTCAGGGACGACCTTTAATACTAACATCCTGTATAAGAAATTATCCATCAATTGACATATTTCATATTTTTGACTTCCGAAATTATGAATAATTTGATTTAAACTTCGTTTTTAAACATGTATGGGTTCAAATTATCATAGGAAGTTACTTAATAAAAGAAAACAAATAATAACTGGTGAGACAACTCATATAATGCAATTTTTATTAAATTGATGAAAATTTTTTTTTTTTAATCATAAGATTTAAATCGTTGCGCATTGTACATTTTTGGCAGAAATAACAAGCAGCATTTTTAAAATAAATGACGTGTTAGTGAAAAAAAATAATAACTTTGAACTTTTTTAACCCTAAAAAGATAACCTACGCCGCAGAAGCGCCCGCGAAAATAAAATATTGCTGTGTCTTCTCGTGCGCTTGTACGCAATTGTTATTCTTAAGCCAGTAGTGCAGGCGCAGGATGGAGTCGAGTATGCAAAATATGAGTGCCGCATTTTGAACATAGTAGTTTTGAACTCAGAAAAGCTTGCAGATTATGATTCTGGATGTTGCAAGGAGATATATTGGTCTATTTTTTTAACCCCATCTCCTTAGCTATCAAGTAAATGGACTGAAAAAATGCTTTGGAATGTTTGTCACGAAATCTTAATTTTTAATTAACCGATTATTATCTTTAAATTTGGCAAGAAATTTCTTTTTATATCCCTCTATTGTAGGAACAAAAAATACATATTTTTTAATATTTTTAAAAATTCGGAAAAGTTAAAAAATAACTGAAAAAATATTTTTTTTGAGTAGTCGCTATTTTTTTTTTTTCTGTATTATTTGCACACTCAATTCCTTCCAGTTCCCGGTCTACAGGTCTCTTTTTGCCTCTTGCCTTAACATTTTTGCTTGAAAATTACTCCAAACATTTTTTGTTTTCCGTCTCCTTCGTTTCTTGAAACATGATTGAAACATAAGGGCGGAGTGAGCGTTGCCACGCATCTTTGTATACCTTTATACTTGAAGTGGTTGTCGAAAAGTCAAAGATTTACTAGTATTGCTTGAAGCATTATGCTGGCGTCCGTTGCTTCATTGTTTAAATTGAACTTCTACCGACATCAGAGTGTATGGAAGTTTGTAAGGATTGCCAAAACATTATAACCTTGATGACGCTAGATATGTATGTGGAGTCAAACGGAATTCAATCTCTGTCACAGAACTCTCGCTCGCGCTGCAGCGAATACCCCACCATTCTGCTTTAAACTCCCGGTCAAGACACAACTTGTATATCATGTTTGTTTGCCCTTCACGTTAATTATTATCGTTAATATTTAACTATGGAATTGAATTATGCGTCAGCTGTAATTTGTAAATAAGCTTGTAAGTATTGTACCAACATCTTGCTTATTTGCTTTACCACACACTTTACACCTTTAAACCCACGTAAACACCTTTCCATAGAAAATTTTAAATTTAAACAATTAAGATGTCTCGTAAATCTAAAGTTGATTCAACGAGATTCTCAGAAGGACGTGTCTCCAATTTCAAACATGACTAGGAAATGAACAAGCTTCTAATGGATGGGATGGCAAAGTAGAAAATAAAAATTAACACGTATATATACATATCAATGATATGTCTCGTGGGTCCCGTGGCTCCAACTTCTCACACCGATTTCTTGTGACTGCAAAACCTTGTCATAAAGTAATGTAGCTATTGGCAGGCAGGTTTAGAGTGTTCTGTTATATGTGGCTACTGTAATTTAATAATTTTGTAATTTCTAAAAATACTGATGAACTATTTGAAGATGACTGTGATGGCCGGTGAATAAAAAATTTCTGTAGCCACCTAAAAACTATGAAAACTTACATTTTTTATTTATTATTTTTGTTTTGTAATTCAGTACATACTTTGTTGCAATTACTCTTTAGTCATAAATGTTTTTATAAAGTAAATAATATCATAACTCATTTTATCAATTTAAAAGAAAGTATTTTATTTATTTATTTATTAATTGCTTCTTCACAATTTATATACACATATTTTTAGCATGTTATTATTAACCCAACTAGGGTTCGCCTGTATCGGGGTATAAATAAGTGGTATACACAATTCGGTCATCTACGGGCGCTGTCGCTGCGTATCGTTGACGCGCTCCGCGCCTTAAGGCTCTGCAACCGGGCCCGAAAAAAAGAAGATGGAGAGATACGAAATTACGAATGTTAGAGGAGAGCGCTAAATGTTTAAAATAGAGCAAAAATCTCGCAGGCATTATCTTAAACAGCATTTAAAGAAACAGTGTAAATTTTTTCATACATGTAACTTGTAAAATAACTGAAACAAACGTGTTAAAAATAATTTTTGGAGCATACTTAAATTTTAGTTTTGAATTTTTTTTTTAAACTTAATCAAAATCATTTTTACTAGCCAAACTATAGAATTTTAGGTAGTTTAAAAAAAATCGTTGGTAGACATTTTTTTCGAATATATTTTTTGGTTTAGGAGATGTATTGATTTTAGTAAAACCCTACAATTTCAAAGTTTGAGGGAACACAGGGGAGGAAGCAAGCGGGGAAGGGTTGGGGACTTTTGTAAAAATACTTCTTATGATAGTATTTCTTATGATAATATTTCTTATGATTCTTATGATACTCACCTACAAAAAATCAGCTCTCCGCTAATTTGTTCCAGTTAAATGCGTTCATTGACTGGGTTTTTTTTTTTTTTTACGTGCGCTCCACACAGGAGGCCCTGAGGAAAGCAATTTCCCTCAGGGTCTATGTCATCTTTGGGGATGCTGTGTGGAGGGTTTTTTTAAGGAAAGGAAGGAGAGGAGCGTTCTGGGAAGGAAAAGGGTTTAAGAGGTGGGTAGGAATCTGGGGTTCAGTGTGTCTTGGTCATCCACCTCCAAGACCTAGACAAACCACACCCCATGAAACCGGGCACTCCTGCTAAATCACCAAACGTAGCGTAGGGTTAATAGGTTTCTCTCAGCAAACAAACAAAAATATGACAACTGCCAGAGAATTTACTTGCAGGTACTCAAAAAACAGCAGAAAAGCTGACTCTAAAATATAAATAGTTATAAGTATTAATGTAAGTATTATTTATTTAGCTTGAGCTAGTAAAAATATGCAAAGTAGTGCTAACATAAAAAAGTATAAATAAACGATATGACGTAAACTGGTTTCCAAGAAGCCATAAAATTCGATATTTTTTATTCTTTCACTTCTATTATCTTAGACCCTTCTTTCATAGGGATTCGCAAGAATCTGAACCTTATGGTGTGTACTCACGTCGCAAACAACTTGTCGCGCACAGTATCTACTGAAATCACGAGACCCGCGTCTCGCCGGCTAATCGCGAGAGACTGGAGTCGCCGACTTGTTTCCAAAATGTGGACAACATAATATGCCTGCAAGCGATCCCCAGTGCAGATATATGGCGGTAGTCGCCAAGATTCTTGAATCGTCGAGTATCGAATACTCGCCTGCCCTATCTACGTTTAACTCTAGAAAGAGAACTGTATTGCAAGATACATTGGAAATAACCGTACATTTTTTTCTGATTTACTTAGTTATTTTTTAAATTATTTTGTTAGTTAAGTTTTATACATAAAACGCAATTTGTTGGATATTTCCTTTATATTTAAGATTTCTCAAAAAAATATAGGAAAACATAACAATATCTTCTTTTGCAGGAACTTTATGCTCGCGAAATTACAAAAACTTGGTATTCTTTCTAATCAGCTTACTTAATATTATAATCAGTCTTAAACAATAAAACCAGCTAATTAAATAAATGTATTCAGATTAGAAAATCAATATCACTAAAAATTACAAAAAAGATAAGCATGCGCCTCTTGAGCGCATCAGCTCGTCATATCAGCGAAAAAGGCGCTACTGCGGCGTAGTTTATCTTTTTAGGGTTAAAAAAGTTGATAAGTTATTATTTTTATTTATTAAGTCCTGCTATTAAGTTTAAAGATGCCGCTTGTTATTACTGCCAAAAATTTACAATAATATGCAACGATTTAAATCTTGCCATATTCGTCTGCCAATGAGAATAATGTATTTTCTGTAAACTCAACTTTTTTCTCAATTTAACAAAAAATTTACTCACGTAACTTGTCACCAGTTATTTTTTGTTTTCTTTTATTAAGTAATTTGAAAAGAGTTGTATACGTTATAAGATTTTCACGGCCAAAAGTATTTTCGTTATTTGTTTTTGGGGTGTTACGCCGTGTTGCGCTACCTCCTTCTTTAGCTTTTTTAGTTTCGAAGCCTTCTTTAGTTTCGAACAGAGTTGCAGTCTATAATCAGGGCAGATCCGGCAACGCTGTCCGAAACATTGGCTAAAGAAGGAGGTAGTAAAAACAAATGGCGAAAATTTGAAAAGATTTTTTTACGCTATATATATATGTTTAAAAACTAATTTTAAATTAATTTATTCACAATTGCGGAAGTAAAAATATACGAAAATATCTCTTTTTAATGATGGATAATTTATTATACAGGGTGTTAGTATTATGGGACACCCTGAGAAACTTTAACGTTATTAGTAAAAAAATGTGAAAAAAATTCCAGGAACATTTTTTGTTATTGCTTTTTTTTCAATGCATTATTTCGAATTCTTTCACATGTCGTCGCTGGTCACTCAGGGACCCTACTCCTGCTAGTGGTTATTGGTCATTGTAATAAGAGAAACCTATTTATTTCACATCACTGTTTGTTCAAAGTTTAAGGTGCATCAAAGGACGGTAGATCAATAATTCTTAGTGGTGGAGAGATAAGTTTTTGGGAAGCATTTACTTTTGGAGCGTGATTTGAAATATATAAATAAAACGCTTATAGATTTCATTGAACATTTTGTTATAATTGTATTTTAATAACTGTAACACAACTGTATTGGGTTGAAACCTCACTCCGCCAAATCAATAATGTTAGTATTTGGGCAGTCAACGAAAAACTTTTTGAGATTTGTGCATTCTTCTGTTTTGAGCCACAAGGTTGAAGGACATTCCTTAAAAGTAAAATAAAAATCATAATTATTATTGTACAAAAATAAGTTGTCGGTAATATGTAGGTATAAAAATCATAATTCTTTGATGAGCCAATTTTTTTAAGTTACTAGTTGAATTTCTTGACATTGCCCGGGTTTCACGTAGAATCTTCCTCTTTTTTAAAGGACAAGTTTGCAAAATTTTATCAAAATCGGAATAGAACCGTTGATTTGTATAAAAATCAAATCAACGCCACTTGCCTGGTCTCCGCGTGCCCGCCCTCCACGAACACACATACACTTCTCTTTATAAAGGGTATTAACGGACGTACTGACTTACTTTGACTATTGATTCCTGATATTATTTGGAGTAAAAAATTTAAATGAAATTACTAGGCATTGGACAAGCTGGGGGACTAGAAATGCAAGAAAAAAATTGAATTTTTTTTGGCATGTTCTCAGAGACTAAAATTTCATTTACATTTGTTTACTTTAAATAATGCCAGGAAACATTGGTTTACGTAAGTTAAGTGAGTCCACTAATACCCTGTATAAATAGTAGATAGATAATATACTCGTAGATGGCCGATGAATTTTAAAAAAATACCAGAAAAATTGAAGTTTAGGAGGAAAAGAAAGGAAAGAAATTGTGGGACATGTGGTGAAGATCACGTACCGCAGACTACAAACTTTCTGCAGCTTCCTCGAATCTTGTCTGGCTTCTTGCTGATGAACTCGATAGTATCCTCACTGAGGCCAGTGTCCTATCAGGAGTGTCGCTAGATGAATCGGCCAATATTGCTCACAATTAAAACGTTCCCTGTTTCTTAAAAATAATTACGTTGCCACTGGTGTTGCTTCGAAGACACGAAAATGCAGATATCTCACGTCTACAGCGAGTACATCATACCGACCGGCCGATAATTGAGAAGGCGTTTCCAGAAAGGTCCCGACTCTTTTCAAACGCATTGTAGCGCTGCGGCCAGTTTCCCAATCTGGCGCGCACATGTATTGCCTGCCGTTCTCGAATTTACATGTGCCGTCGGCAACGCTATAAAAGACGATGACGAGCGGCGCACAGCTTAATCAGTCAATCAGTTAGTAACAGAAACACAGTACTAACGTGATAATGCTGCATTGTATTAACGAACTCGGCCCACAGCAACCCATTACCGGACCCCCGTTCGTCAACCGTCGAGGACCACACCATCTCGGAGCTTATAAGGGTCACCGAACCTTCAGCTAAAGAGGTCAGCTACATCCTGCGACTTACAAGTTCCACCGCAACTTTAGCTCCGTCTTAGGCTACTGAGGTCCACCGCGTATCGCAGCCATTCACCTCCCAAGGTTTTCCCGCACCGCACATGACTCCTATGCAACTGAGTCACCACCACCACCATTCATCTCCGCGGCTTCCACGTCGAATTTCGGTTACAACACCGAACTATCGCAGGAATACTTTGAAATCTACGCCGCGTCCGGTTTTCGGTGCAATATCCACAAGGTAATTACATCTCTGAACTGTATTGTGTTATTTTTGAATTGTGTAAGTTAATTAGCAGTAGTATAAATCAAAACTATATTATTTACCCTTATCAATTTATTGTATAAGCACTTAAGGAATGCCTGCGTTACGCACTCCGATGTTTCTGTTTCTGCAACACATTTCTCCAAAGATATCTCTACAGATGGGGACAATTCTTTCAAGTTTTGTTTTATGTATTTTGTGAAGGCTGCTTTGTTGATCTTATTATCAGAATCTATCAGGTTTTTCTTCTTCATAATGCAGGTATCTATAGCGCACTGGAAAAACGATTAAACTTTTAGATACGTGTATACATTGAACTGGAGATAATATATAATGGCTTACAATACAGGCCGTTATTAGTTGCGTGTTATTAACGCGATGTTCATTTTGCATTTCATTTGGCAAATAAAAATAAATTCCCAAAGTTAAATTAAGTGGAGATTTTTTTGAAAAAAAAATAAAAAAAAAATAATTAAAAGATAATGAGAACTTCGAATCGTCAATAGGCAGTGCCGGGTTATTCCATACTTTTACTTACTGAAAGATTAACAGATTTAGCGACAACTTTATTTTCATCTCTGCAATCCGTTGTATCTTCTTCAGCGGTATCATCCATAATATTCGTGCAGCACATTGCTCTCTGGAAAGATTATTGTAAAGCCTTTTATTCATATAAGTTAACCAAACAGTATTAATAGCCTAGAGACAGTAGGGTTGAAATTTAAGAATCCGGTTTTGACCTAGATCCTTGGTCGAAGAATCCTACTAAGAATGCAACTCTGACGCCGCGCCTTACGCAAAACCGTTTTTGTACGTGGAGTTTGTATACAAACATACCTATATAATAGAACCGAATAAAAGCAATGCCAAAAGATGGCGCCACTTACGTTAACAGTTAGCGTGATGAGCATCCCTTTGCAGGCTAATTTTGTAATTTCGTGAATCTCTCCAAATATGGAGAGATTGACGATAACATGATTATTATTGTAACTGGCAGTTGTGAATAATAATACCACGACACTATATATTATATACGACGTCATTACAAGCCGCGGCTACTTTGTCCCGGTGATTAGTTGTCACTGGATCCCAGTGATTCCGAGGGTCGGGCTATTTTTGGAAGCAGTTCTTATCGGATTTATAAAACGGTCACCAACACTCAAACAATCAAAAGCCACCCGCAGGGCCTAGCAGTAAAAACCTGCGGAACGAGTTTTTAACTGTTAGTATTAATTAATAGCACACAACTGCTGACGTTGTACATATTACAAATTAATTTGGCAGCCATCTCCGGTCAGGTGCCCCAAAATACTTGTAACGACCCCTAAACTTTGCAGGATTGGGCGTTCAGTTTGATAATTTCCCCTATCTTAACACTAGAGTACACGCGTGGGCTACATATGTAGCCAAGGGTATTGTTTTTGTTCGTAACTTTGTGAAATCGCGTGATTTAACTTCGAGTCTCTAGCTAAGCTTCCATTGGTTGCTACTCGACGCATTCAGTGTGTCGTGAGCAATCGACGCTGGCGCACGTGGGAAAAATAACGATTTAAAATTGTTGGGCTACGTATGTAGCCCATGCGTGCACTGGCGGAACACAAGGAAACACAAGGAAAAGTGTATAAGGCGTATATGTAATGATCACCAAATTTTAATTTGTCCTTATGAATGATCACCAAATTTTTATTTGTCCTTCATGTAATGAAAATTTAAAAAAAAGTTTTTAAAAAAATGTAAGAATTAAACCAAAAGTTGGTTGATCTAAAATAAGTCAAAATTAGGTGATTTTTTAAGAAGTCTAAAGTTTTGTTAATATTTTAAGTTTAAGAATGAGAAGATGTACTTTTTTATTTCGGTTTACTTATTAAATGTCATTTATTATAATAAATGTGTTTTATTTAAAAATTAAACGATTATCTTTAAGTACATTTCAATTTAAAATGGGCTACAAGTGAAGCCCACGCGAGCACTCGTGAACGTTTTAGAGGCGCGTGTACCGTAGAGTTAACAAACGGTTTGGAACACAGGCGTCAGGTGCGAATGCTGTCCTAGTTCTGCCGGTATTTCAAAGTAAGACGCTCCAAGGAACTAGCGTCATTGATCCGTTCGGCTTCGGAGCGTGTTCGGAAACACACCAAACACGAACCAAATATATGTAGACTATTGACTTTAATAATTATAATAATTCATCACACGAGAACGGATCGTCGTGAAACAACAGCTCGGCTGTGAAAATATTTGCTGGTTCATGTTTCTGTGATTGAGTGTCCTTAAAAATAACCATAACCGAGCTTCCCCAAAGTAAAGATAGCATGCAACATCAAATCCACCCGGTTTGAGTTAATGTAAGAAAATGAATAGCTCTACAGTAGCAACAGGTTGCCGGCTCGGGCAGAAAATATTATTTCCTCATATGTTCACGCCTACCCACAGATGACGCATGAAGAGGGAAGGCATGGTCCCTAGCGCTACGCACAAATATTAGAACACGATATAATCATATGATAATAATAATATATACGGAGAACATATGAAGCACTTGTCCGCAGCATCCTAGAATACAGCTCCATTATTTGGGCCCCTTCTGAACAAGACCATATCCTAGAAATAGAAAAAGTACAAAAAAGTTTTATGCGTTACCTGTATATAAGGGAATATACAATACGTACTACCCATTCCTGGATCCATTATTTATTTATTTATTTATTTATTTTATTTTATTTAAGTATATAAAACAGGCATGGTGCCCAAAAAATTATATACATGTATGTTTAAACATAGTGATAACGAAAATACATAGTATCGAAAATGATAATATTAACATAGTGATTGTATAATAACAAATAAATGAAATGATAATAATAACAAAAGATAGTAACAAAAGTAATTAAGCTGAGGTGAATGACAAGTAGGAATGGGTAAAAGGTAAGTACATGGTAGGTAAATGTTCATAAACAATTTATGATTGTTACCTGTACTGGTGAGACGCTGATTTGGTAGGTACAATATTGCCTCTCTATAAATAAAGGGCTTCATCACAGTATCAGCTTGATATGATAACAGGTAAAACTTTTTTTTTAAATGTTTAAATTGGTCATTAAAAATGTCTATTTCTTTATTAGAGCAATGTATAGCGTTATAACTTCTCAGTGTTCGTGGTAAAGGGGAGAAATACCCTGTATTTGTGAGGTAGGCTTTAATATAGAAAATGTCTTTCATCCTCCTTGTTGACTTTCTTGGTGATGTGTTAATGTTAATTTGGGACAAAATGTTTGGTGTATCAACTGATGAGTGTATAATTTTGTGTAAAATTAATAAATCAGAAAGTTTACGTCTGGCTGTTAGAGAGTGTAGTTTATAGTGTGAATTTCGTTCTTTGTACGTTCCAAATTGATCAGATATACCTTCACGATAAGCAATTACACGGGTTAATTTTCTTTGTGTGGATTCGATCCTATAATTATGAATTTCATAATTGGGAGACCAAATTGTGGATGCATATTCGAGGATACTTCGCACAATTGATTTATATAATGTTAATGTTAATTCTGCACTTTTAAAACAGTTTGTGATCCATTGTTGTTCTTACTAGAAATGCTCGATCTTAATACCTTAGAAGTCCGCCAAAAAATATTTTTAGGAAAACATTTTTTAAATTTAATCTCCGGTACTGTACTTAATCCGCCTATGTTAAAAGAAAATAACTTATATATGTCCCTAAAGCGTATACTCGTTAAAAGATCCAACGCGCCTTTTCATGCTCCAAAAGCGAGAACTTCTGCGCATCAAAAGGCGCCATTAAACAGAGCAACTCAACTGCTTAACGATTCTGCATTCTGCATCGACATCTTCAATGTCATCTACAGAGTTCAGTAAATATCTTTTGACATACGTCACAATATAGTAAAACTGCCGCCATGCACTTTTTTCTCTTAAAATTTATAATCTTCTCCAAAATATTTTAGTGTATAATGAAGAACCTGTAAAACATAAATAAATAATATATGATGTTGATTTAATTCCGGATTTTCGTCTCACTTTAAAACTTGCGAATAAAATAATGCTTGATAAGTAATGACATTAAAAAAATCTTCGAAAAATCAACGGCTCCATTTGGATCAACTTTTTCTAGCTCTCCATCTGAATTACAATGCCGGGGTCACAAAGCTTTCATCGAATGGTGCCAAATATGTAACTTCAAAGATCTACACCATAAGATAAAACTCACAATCTTAAAGTTAAAAGACCAAAATTTTAAAGTTCAATGTTGAAAGCTCAAAGCTAAACAGCTTAAAGCTCAAAGCTCTAAACTCAAATCTTAAAGTTCAAAACAAAATGACAACCAACGTCAATGTCGAGGTTCAATTCCCCATTCAATGAGCGATGGATTCAGATGATGCGGCGATCACCCTGAGAGACGATCGGTTATTTTTAATTTAATTTATTTCAATATTTTATATTTTGATCATTATCTATTTTATCTATTATTTTTTTTATTTTCAGTTTTATTTTTGTAAAAATGTAAAAGTAAATAATTTTTCTCATGAATTATGGCAGACTGGGATTACTTACATCGTTCTTTTAGAAGATAAGTGAATTAAATTATGACGTGGAAATGGATGGTAGAAAAAATTAAGTATGCCTGAGGAAGACACGGCCCCAAAAAGTGAATCAAATAATTATGTATGATTGTGATTAAATTAGGCGTATGTGATGAACGATAAAAGGAGTGTGAGCAGAGTATATGACATGAAAGGGTAGAAAAAGTGAATAGAATAAGTAGTCGGAGTCACCCGAGGAAGATATGAAACTAATACTAATATGTGATAATATCAAAAATGGGATGCTTTGTTTGGAAATAGAGAGCGGTTGAACGTAGAAAGGGTTCTTATGACATTAAATGACGCGGAAGTGACTGGTAAAAGTTCGGAACGTCCAAGGAAGACATGATACGATGAAGTGAATCGAATACCTAAAAAATAAACTTTTTCAATTATTAACAATATTATAATATTAATAATAACTATAGTTTACTAGAATTCACAACCTCAAAACTTAACTCCAAACCATTCATTACCAGATTAAAGGGCTCAGTTCAGCTAGTAAATTATAAAGCACCCATAAAAGCCTCACCGTTGGTGGAACCACCTTGCAATCTGGTGCTTGTCCGAGCGATACCTGAAATCAGATGAAAACATTGTATTTTTTCACTGAATTGAATTAAACCATCAACTGCAGAAAATCATTTATGTAAATATGTAACATAACGATACCTATTTCTATACCTTAAAGGGTGAACCACAGAAGTCCACTTTTTGGTGCTTGTAATATCGGTTGCGATATGTTGTGTTCAGCTCTACAGGCTGAGTCTGTTGTAAGGTCCAGCGGACTTACATTGGAAGTGTAGACGAATATTGGTAGGTAGTACGCAAGGAAGAGAGAGTAACGGAATACTGTACTAGTATTTATTGTAGAGCTGCCTAACACAAAAGAGGACGGATCTAGCACGCATCGCCTTATATAGATTCGCGCAAGCATGCTATCTCGCTTGCACTCATACAATTCACACAGACATTACAGTGCTTTTAAGTTAATTATCAGAATTTTTTATTTATTTCATTAATTAGTGGATGAAACAATGAAGACCGTAAACAGTAAATTAACCGAATAACTGATATAACTAATTAATTAACCGATTTAACTAATTACAAAACCAATTTACTTTAGACGATAGTTTAAAAAGAAAGACAAACATTCCCGGGTTACGAATAACCCAACAATGTTTGAAAATCTCCTACTACCACCTACCACCACAGAAAGCCGAAAATGTTGCTTGTGTTGTGATGGAGACTTAGCCAGCCGAGGAATCGAACACGCGACGCTCGGGTGGAACCCAAGCGCTATGCCCACTCAACCACTGACCGGTCAAATGTCACCGGTCACTATTTATTTTCTAAGAAAAATTCAATTTCAAATATTATCACTGTATCTCAAAGGATAAACTACTGCAGTCGACTTTGGACTTTTGTTCAGGAAAGTGATTTTTATATTAACTGAATATTTGAAACCACAACTTTTTAAACTTTTTATTTTATTTATTTTTTTGTTATAAAAATACATTTTCAGTTTAAGGAAACTTTGACTGTCCAACTAGGAAGGATTCCCGTTCTAGTACAGTCAAATTGACAGGTTTCGTAGATATTAGGTAAATAGGTACAAGATTCACAAATTCCATTTACATAATTACAATATATGATACAGTCGAGTACTGGGTTCTAGAATCAATTAAGCATCTAATATACAAGAAAAAGTGTGTTCGAAGTGACTATACAAGAAAAAGTTAAAGAAAAAGAAAATAAAATTTTTGGAAACGAAAGAAATATGTAAGGCGCTCGTAATACATAATTATCAGATTGCATTTTTTTAAATAATACTTCTGACTCAGTCCTGCCTAAATCTAATAACCATTTTGTTATTTTTGGACCGAAGGCTGAAACTTCACAGTTTTAGTTATGAAGGCATTTTATTATATATTTTGGCCCCAACTTAATGTAATAATTAAGACGGGTGAACGATAAGTTTCATAATTTATTTAATTTTTACCAATTCTGGAATTGATAAGCAACCTGACAAAGAAAATATCTTTACACAGTCTAGCTTAAATGATATGTTTGACTATATTCTTGATAATCTTGATGTGGAAACTAGGGTTCTCATACTAGATCCTATTCCACGAGTATCTTCGCCAATAATTCAGGCAGTACATTTAAATATAACCAATAACCAATAGCGTGTGTCAATTATTTCAACTTTTGAATTCAGAAACGCCCGGGGTTCAAAAGTTGCGTCTTGCAAAGAAAATGAGAACTGCATTTAAATTATTTTTTTTAAATGGTTATTAGCCCGCTAAAATGCATTGAAAATCAGAAAACAAACCTTAAACCATTTTTTTTTTAATTTTTAATATTTTTTTTTTTCAGTAATCTAACCTTTTAACGTTTGTTTATTATTAAAAAATGCGTATAACTGACAAAAATGAAAAAAAAGTTCAACTTTATGAATACAAGTAGGTCAACAAGAATTCTGATTTTATCCAGAAAAAGTGTTATTTTCCCCTTTTACTTTTTTAACCAACACATCACATATGTTTTAAAAAAATATAAATTTTTGGTTCTTTGTACTGCAGTTATGTAATAAAAAATAAGTTTGGTACAAAATATAAAATATGAACCCTTTGTTTTATTTTTTTTTCCAAATCACAAAATCTATTTTTTTTTCGAAACTTCCGGCCATTTTAGCGGGCTAATAGTGAACAATAATTTCATTTTTTTTTACATTTTCGAATAGCTACAGATCATACGAAACTTTTGAGACCCCGGGCGTTTAAATATAAGGCCATTTGTTTTCTCTCTATGGAGAGCGACACACGCTAATAACCAATCCTCCTCCCTGACGACCTCCGTGGTCAACCAGCAATCCAGAGGTCACGGGTTCAAACCCGGCGTGCGCAGATAAAAAAAAATAAAAATATATATTTTAGTTGTGTTTGGTGACTAGATCTGAAAAATCGTGTACTTTCCTGCCTTCCTCTCCCATCTCTTTTCCCTCCCCATATATTTTCAGCCTCACAACATACCCCATTTGGGATCGCCGTAGTCTCACTAGCTCCAGACGGGAGCAATTGGGACTCTTGTGGGTATTCACAAAGAAGAGATCTTTATAAATTAAATAAGAGATCTTTTAAATTAAAAAGAGATCGTTTTAAATCAAAGATTTTTTTTTACATTAACTCCACACAGGAGGCCTTGAGGAAAATAATTTCCCTCAGGGCCTATGTCATCTGGGATGCTGTGTGGAGGGTCTTTTTGAGGAGAGGAAGGAATGAACATTGGTCTTGAAGAGACCCATGTTGTAGGAAGGAGGAAACACAGAAGCCGGCAAATCATTCCACGGCCGAGCTGTTGAACATAAGAACGAATGGGTTAAAAAGAATGGGTTATTTCACAGAATTTGAAGAATTCATCAATTTCACCAAGTAAAACTAATAACCAAATAAGTTATTATTTTCTCACCGCAACAAATAATCCCAAAATCACAGAAAGTTTAGCCAACATGTTTGCAGTTTGGACGTACGACTGAAAATAAGCAATGTAAAAATTAACCGCGTTTTTATATCACCTGTTTATTATTATCATTATATTTAATGATTTTAATGTGAATGTAGAAATTATGACCTGTGGCGTAGCGTGCGTGTCAGCCGTCCGGGGCGGAGCAAAATTTCGCGGCCCCCTTTTTTTTTTTTTCTTTTTTTTTACATTAACTCCACACAGGAGGCCCTGAGGAAAATAATTTCCCTCAGGGTCTATGTCATCTGGGATGCTGTGTGGAGGGTCTTTTTGAGGAGAGGAAGGAATGAACATTGGTCTTGAAGAGACCCATGTTGTAGGAAGGAGGAAACACAGAGGCCGGCAAATCTTTCCACAGCCGAGCTGTTGAACACAAGAACGAGTCGAAGAAACGACCCGTTCTCATGTGACATATGTCAACTGTGTACAAATGTTGGGCAAGCATTTGGCGTGTTTCCCGACTATGCACCGGTGCCGAAGGGATCAATGATGCTAGTTCCTCGGAGCATCTTCCATTGTAATACCGGTAGAACAAGGATAGCATTCCCACCCGACGCCTGTGCTCTAAAGATTGCAATCCGTCTGTTAAGATGGGAGAATCTATCAAACGGACCGCCCGTTTCTGCACAGAGTCGAGGGTATTTTTCAGGTATTTTGGAGCTCCAGACCAGAGGTG
Source organism: Limnephilus marmoratus (assembly GCA_917880885.1). Classification (NCBI taxonomy): domain Eukaryota; kingdom Metazoa; phylum Arthropoda; class Insecta; order Trichoptera; family Limnephilidae; genus Limnephilus; species Limnephilus marmoratus. Next base: position 14,960,150 of record OU862921.1, on the reverse strand, counting down.
GCTGCCAAATTCAACCGTGGGGCGCACTTGCGATTTGTACAGGGTTAGCAGTTGTGTACTATTAAAGTATCTGCGGGCCCTGTACAGTACGCCCAGTTTTTGGGAGGCTAACTTTACTCTGGCTTCAATGGAGCCCCCATTCCTGAGCTGGTCACTTAGGGTTACACCAAGCATATCAATGGAGGGCCTGTTCGGAAGACTGCTTCCGTTGAAAGAGACTAGATTTTCATTTCGATCCCTTTTAGACGTAATCAGACAAGATTTAGGTGATTCAATTTAAAAGACTAAAATCTATTGTAATTCTAAATAACTTTTCGTCAAGAACAATCAGCGTTATTGTGTATTGTGCAGGTAAGGTTAAAAAAGTCTGATTGCACCCAAATTTATGATCACACTCATACCTTGTGACGATCGACAAGATTAGGTTGTTAGGTAATTGAATATAAAAAAATCGGCTTCCAATTAGAACTAGAACGATACTGTTACTATTTTTAATATACCCGTTTCTGTATCCATCGTTGTTCCAGGAATGCTCAATCTTAATACCTTACAAGCCCGCCGAAAAATATTGTTGGTGAAACATTTTTTAAGCTGATCTCCGGTACTGTAATGAATCCACCTACGTTAAAGGGGATTAAACTATTTGTCCCTAACGCGTATACTCATGGGAGATCCCACGCACTTGTATATAGGGTAACGGGGGGCAAAGTGGAAGGGGCGGGCAAAGTGGAAAGTTCACATAAAACAAAAAATAGCGACTTCCCCCCCCCCCCCAGTTGCGCTCACTTACCGCAAGTCGTATGTCGCCCTTGTGCCCCTGATGAAATTTAACACGGCTGCGGCGACCCAGCGCGGTGCACGTGTATGTTTAGTGATTTGTGCAGATTCCTTACGAAAACATTCAAACTTCAACGGCTGATTTTTCGTTGAAAGGTGAGGATTTAGATACATGCTATTTATTATTGCATTACATATAAGTATTGTCCAACGTTATTTTAATACGTCTGCGATATTTTGATACGATTTTTCGATATATATATTTTTTGTTCCTTTCACACCATTTGGGCAAAGTGGAAAGTTGTATGTGAGGGAAAAATGGAAACCTTTCCACTTTGCCCGCACTCGTGAGATGTCCAGTTTTAATCTAACATAACAAAAATAAATTGGAAGAAAAAGTAGCCAAAAAGATGAAAATTATCAAGGAAAGAGAGCAGAAAGTGAAAAATACAAAAGAAAAAAAAAATCGGGGAAATAGAACAGAAAAAGAAAATTTCAAAAAAACAAAAATTTGCAAGAAAGATGAGAAACCATTTTCTCGAAGAGAAACAAAGTTAAAGAGAAAATTAATTTTCAATCTCAGCCTGGCACATCAAAACAACAACATTTTACACTTTGCATGTTTTGCAAAGAAATTTACATTGATCCTCCAACTAAAGAATGGATTCAATGTAATATCTGTCAAGAATGGGCACATGAACTGTGTGTCGATATTGGAATGATGGAAAATTTACCTACTTTAATTGCCAATCCCATTAGAGGAATCATGCTATCGTATTCTGTATTTTATTGTTCTTTATTATATGTTTCCACTTTACCCTTTCCACGTTTCCACTTTGCCCTCCTATGCGGGCAAAGTGGAAAAAAGTTAAGTTTTCAAAACTGGGTCTCCATTTCCAAAACTGTTCTCTTTTAGTATTATTTTTTTTTTCAAATAGCAAAAATATGTAAGTTTCTTGTTTTAATAAACTTTCAAAAACTAAAAAACAATTACATTTTCTTAATTAATCTGTACACTGAAGTTAAGTTTTCCACTTTGCCCCCCCTTCTCCTAGGTCTTATAATACTACATTTACGTCACCTCCCTTTATATATAGGTGTTATAATACTACATTTTAAATCATTGGGGATTTTTGCTTGAAATAAGATTCTGTTTATAAAATGGGTTATAATTGGACCAAGGATTAAAATATGTTTTTTAATATCTTTCATCCTGATATTATCAATTCCTGGGGAAGAAATCTTCATTTGTCTAACAATACTTTCTATATCCGCCGCTATAAAGACCATGTTCAATCAGTGGAAAATTCATTGGTTAAATTATTAGCTGAAAAAAATTTATACAAAGAAAGGCATAATATTCCATACTTTTATCAAAGTCTCAAAATTCTTTCAGTGAGAGCAATTATGTGGCACAAAATTATATTTCAGCACATAAATAACCCTTTATATATAAACAGGCTGGAACACAACCATAATACTCGTTTTAACTTTAATGAAGGACTAATTGTACCTCAACATACAAATAAATGTGGACAAAGTACGTTAAATTACATGATTCCCAGTTGTTTAAATATGCTTCCAGCTGAAATTAAAACTGTTCCCAAAACAAATAATTGGTAAACTTACTAAAGACTTGGCTCACGGAAAGAATTAATTTGTATTAGCTTACAATAACATATTACTTATTCTAAAGACTTTAAAATTGTTATTCGTGTTTTCATTTTTTTTTTTATCTAAGTATATTTCTGTAAAAAAATTAATTTAATTTTATATCTTTAACTGTAAAAATGTAACTATTAAATCTCTATAATAAGATCTTTAATGTAAAGAACCCGTTAGACAAACTGCTAAAAAGTAGTTTATCGGGACTTTTTGTCTTATATTTGTAAAATGTATAAAATAATAAATAAAAAAAAAAATTTAAAAATTAAAAACAAAACTTCTGTCATTAATATATTGATTTGGACATTACATTAAATGTTAAAAGCTGTTATAAAACTATAAACTAAAAAAAAAAAATTTAATACTCACATGGTTGAAGGTATACGTACAAGAACATTACAATTTTTAACAAAGTTCAATAATTTAACCATAACGACAGGTTACGTGAGGCAGGGAGCACTAAAATCACAGTTTTGAAAGCGTATACGATTAAGTTAATGTTAATTGGAACACTGATGGACGATCCATCGATGAATGAAACTTTCTTAGAACAGTCATAGAATTACTCACGGACTTTCTTGAAGTTTTTTCCCGCTGAATAATAGTCATAAACAATCCAAGCAGAAAATAAAATACGGGAAATACCTGCAATTCGGTACAGCCGGTGTTGCCAGTCGCGACAATGCGCAATGTGTCATTGATTTGCATTCATTTAAAGAAAGGGGATTCCCCGGTTTCATCACAGAATAAGTAATGAAAAATTGCATGCTCATTTCAATCGGACCGAAATCGCTTCAAATTTGCACAAGATATTATTATTATTTATTGTGAAATTTTGCCGCCGGGGCCGCCTCTGCCGCACCACTACGCTACGCTACTGATTACTGGTTATTTTAAGGTTGCAAATATTAATTATGTTATTCTGCGCAAACTGGACGAAGGTTGCCAATTAAAGCTAATAGGAAAATAAGGTTTTTCCCTGGCTATGCCATTGTTGATTAACAGAAGTTGTTTTGAAAGTCAACCATATCTAATGGAAGGCTGACTTGCCAACTCATGACTGACCAGAAAATGAAAATATAACCTTAGTAAATAATAATCACTTTCCAAGATATCGTAATTTTTTTAAATATGGTGAAAATGCACAGTTTTTCGCAAAGGTTTTTCGTGTACCTTAGCTATAAAATTCCTCAATCTAAAGTACGCTCGCAGACGACTTTAATTGCGGAGACAGTTGCTGTCGTAAAAATCTATTAAGGTATTTAGGGGTGCGCTCACGATGAGTCCTTGTATTTAGGAGACTTCATGAATTCGTATGAATTTGCAATAGTTTTCCAACTGTCTCTGCAACTAAAGTCTGTCGTCTGGGGGCTACCCGAAATTCTAATTTGTATTATGCAATCCTGAATAGACACAGATAAAAAAAACTTACAGTGGCTATACAATAAAAAAAGTTTTTTGTCCGATTCATAAGTAAATTTCTTTTGTTAGCATTTTTTAATGATTGGTGCACTATTAATATAAAATAATGAGGGACCAAGTTAGCTATTAAAAAACCCAAGAATATGATTTTAGATTTTCACGGCCAAAAGAATTTTTGTTGTTTATTTTTGGGGTGTTATGCCGTGTTGCGCTACCTTCTCCTTTAGCCAAAGTTTCGGACATCGTTACACATCTGCCCTGATGATGGACACTGTAACGATGTCCGAAACGTTGGCTAAAGGAGAAGGTAGCACAAAACGGCATAACGCCCCAAAAATAAACAACAAAAAACCCAAGAATATGTTTATTTTAATTTATTTCGTATTTTTTTAATAGAACCTAAAAAAATGTGGATCGAACCTTTCTACCCAGGAACTGGTGTCAACCACTCTCCCAAATGAGCTAAATGCCGATTGAATAAGACTGACGTTTATTACGTTCATGGAGTGCTAAAATTTTATCGAATTTCAGATAAGTGCATAAAATTTAGGACCGCTTGCGTGTGTGTGATTGTGTTTTCTTTTCTTTTTTTACAATATGATTCCACAGAGGGGGCCCTGAGCAAAATATTTTCCCTCAGGGCCTATGTCATTTTTGGGAATGATGTGTGGAGGGTATTTTAAAGGAATTGAAGGAGAGGAAGTTCTGCGAAGGATAAGGTATGAGGAGTGGGTAGGAATCTGGGGGTCATTGGGTTCAGAAATGACGGACATATGAAGCCATCCCTTCCGGTGCGATGCAAGGCGATGTTCCAAAAGAATTCTGCTTGAGAGGTTACAAGGTGTCCCCCATCCAGTCTCTCCCGATCCGGTCTGCCACGCTGCTGGTGGACAGACACACACGCCGCCAAGACCCTCATCGAATGAACCCGGGCACTCCTGCTAAGTCACCAAACGTAGCGAACCATTTGGGGTGACCTACGGCAGAGGTGTTGGTTATCCAATAAATGGTTTCTGGGGTGGCGGTACCATACTCGCCTTCCAAATTTTTTTGTGCCAAAAGTTGAGAAAATGCTTTGTTATCGACAACTAGTCGGCCTAGCTCGATCGGATGTCGGAAAATGGGTTAATTTCCAATTTCAAGCTTCCACTTTATTCATACATCCATTCAATCAAGAAAACAAAAGTGAAATTCAACTAGATGTATTTAAAACATTCTCCCTTCTATTTAAAATGTCCCTGAAGACTGGCTCTGTGCCCTCTGGTTGGAAAAAAACGGTTATCCATCCTATTCCAAAGAAGGGTGACCGCTCCAACCCGGCCAACTACCGCCCCATAGCGATCACATCAGTTCTATCTAAGGTGATGGAACGTGTGATCAACGATAAACTGCTCACATACCTCGAGAAGAACAAAATTATTAACGACCGTCAATACGGATTACGGCGGAACCGCTCGTGAGGTGATCTTCTTGCGTATGTGACGCATGCATGTTTGAGGGCGGTGCCTGGTACGTTTCGGTGAGACCCAAACGGTTGCACTGGACATTTCCAAGGCCTTTGACCGGGTTTGGCACCGATGACTTGTCAACAAACTGCCTTCTTACGGACTTCCCGCATCCTTGTGTACGTGGATTGCTGACTTTTTGAGGGAGAGGTCGATTCAGACGGTAGCCGATGCTTTAACCTCTTCGTCACACTCGATAAATGCTGGCGTCCCACAGGGATCGGTTCTGTCTTCGACTTTGTTTTTGTTGCACATCAACGACCTTTTGTCATGTGCACCAATTCATTGTTACGCGGATGACAGAACAGTCCATGATAGTTTTTTTTATTTGACAAGCCCCTAAAGGGCTCACAAACTCTAACGGCTCGGAGGGCTTTGAAACAAAAAATGGACGGTTACCTCGAGAGTGTTTTCTCTTAGGGGGAAAAATAAACTCGTTGAATTTAATGTTTCAAAGACCCAATCTTGTCTGATTACGTCTAAAAGGGATCAAAATGAAAAACTAGTATCTTTCAATGGTAGCAATCTTCCGAATTGATATGCTTGGTGTAACCCTAAGTGACCAGCTCAGGTAAGGGGGCTCCATCGAAGCCAGAGTAAAGTTAGCCTCCTAAAAACTGGGCGTACTGTACAGGGCCCGCAGATACTTTAATAGTACACCTAACCCTGCTAACCCTGTACAAATCATAAGTGAGCCCCACGGTTAATTTGGCAGCCACCTCTGATCTGGAGCTCCAAAATACCTGAAAAATACCCTCAACTCCCATCTTAACAGACGGATTGCAATCTTTAGAACACATGCGTTGGGTGGGAATGCTATCCTTGTTCTGCCGGTATTACAATGGAAGATGCTCCGAGGAACTAGCGTCATTGATCCCTTCGGCACCGGTGCATAGTCGGGAAACACGCCAAACGCGTGCCCAACATTTGTACACGGTTGACATTTGTCACATGAGAACGGGTCGTTTCCTCGACTCATTCTTGTGTTCAACAGCTTGGCTGTGGAATGATTTACCGGCCTCTGTGTTTCCCCCTTCCTACAACATGGGTCTCTTCTAGACCAATGTTCATTCCTTCCTCTCCTCAAAAAGGATGATATAGGCCGTGAGAGAAATTATTTTCCTCAGGGCCTCCTGCGTGGGGTTAATGTAAAAAAAAATCGTATTTGCTGTCTCTCAATAATTTTCGCGTTTTTTCAGTTTTATTTAAGTTCATAGACTTGAATGACTTCGATAATTGATTTGTTTTGTCCCCATAGTTTAATACTCAAAATTATAATTTTTTGTATAACTTTATCGGCACAAAGCACTTTTTAGGGTGAATTGCCTGTTTCAAAAAAAAAGAATAAAAACATTTAAAAAAACATTTAATCCCATCGAATTTTACTTCTTTTTACTATATTTTATCATATAAGTGAATGTAGGTTGAGCAAAATGGCTTTGTAAAGTTTTAAGGTAAGGAACCGGTAAAATAAAGACTCATCTTCAGGACAAATTCTAAGGAACTCTTGATTTATTTCGTTCTATTTCCAATTACATTTTTTATAATCGGAAGATACAAAACTACCCGAGACAGACCAAGGAGTTAGTAATTAGATGTAGTTTCAGCGAAGCGACGAAGAGGAAAGAGGTAGATCCCTTTAAAAAAACGCCATTTATAGAAAAAATCTCCTTGGCTGGTCACAGCCTTGTACCTTCCGGACATCTGTTGATAATTTAGCTAACTAACTATGAGAGTTCTCACCTAATGTTTTTACGTGGCTCTCGAGAGGTGTGAGTCCTGGCTAATTTCAGACATATTCCCAGCCAAAAAACGGTGAGGAATGAGTTTTTTATTAAACTAAAATGAACAAAAAATATACTACTTATAATACTAAAAATAGCTCACAAATTTTTTTTTACTTTAACTATTTCACCCCAGATTAAATTGTGCAATTAACAAATTCATATTTACATGCTCTAGCTAAAAATTCAAAGTTAAAAATTAAATCAAAGAGTTATAACAATAAATTACACATTCAATTTTAGGACAAACACAATACAATGAGGACGGGACCAAGTCTTCCTTCCAGGACATCCAATTTTATTGTAAATATTATTAAATGTCTAAAATTAAATATATGTGGGCACTTGCAGTGTTTTTTTTTTATTATTATTATTATTTTGGTTAGCTTATAACCTTTAATTTTCACTCAATCTGGTTTTTCTTTTTACACGAGTTTCACAAGAGGTCACGACCTCCACCACCTTTATTCATTTTGCCTTTTTATTGTTTTACACTTTTGTTTGCATTTTTTTCATTAATTTTTTATTGTTTTTCGCTTTTATTTGTACTTTTTATTAATTTAAAGTCTGGTTATAGAATCTGGTTATTCTGGTTATTCTGTCTTGCTTGGGGGCGCCACACTGTGTTGGCGCTACTGGGTCGCTTCTTATTCTCCCTGGTCCATCTCGGGTAGATGGTCTTCACATTTGTTGTCCTCAATTGGAAGCAGGCATAGTTTTGATATTGCCCTCTGGACCGTTCCCTGTGCTGTGATGATGGTAGCCACTCGTACTCTTCCATCAGGCCCGGGATGTACAGCGTGCACTCGTCCTAGCCTCCAAAAACAAGGAGGTTCATTGTCTTCCTTCAGAATGACCATCTGGCCCGGTTGCAGCTGCCTTTGGTTGTTGCCAGTCCATTTCGTCCGGGTCTGCAGCTCAGCCAAGTATTCTTTGCGCCACCTCGACCAAAAAGACTGTATTAGTTGGTTTAATTTTTGGTAATGATTCAATCTATTGACTGCTACATTCCGCAAATTCTGCTCCGGGATCGCTGCTAAACTCGTTCCAATGAGAAAGTGACCAGGACTGAGAGGTTTTAGGTCTTTGGGGTCATTGGACAGCGGACAGAGGGGACGGGAATTCAAGCATGATTCAATTTGACATAATACAGTACTGAATTCCTCATATGTTAATAGTGAAACGTTTGCTATCCTTTTCAAATGATATTTTACTGATTTGATCCCTGCCTCCCAAAGTCCCCCGAAGTGCGGGGCCCTTGCTGGTATGAATTTCCAGCGAATAGATAAATTGGCTAAGTATTTATCAATTTTTTCATTTGAATTTTCCAAAAATTCATATATTTCCCTTAATTCATTATTCGCGCCCTTAAAATTAGTGGCGTTATCTGAAAACATTTTACTGGGTTTCCCTCTTCGCGAGATGAAACGTTTAAACGCATTTAAGAAGCTATCAGTGCTTAAAGACATTACTAGTTCCAGATGTATTGCTTTGGTTACCATACATATAAATAGACATATATAAGATTTTACGCTGTGAGTCTTACGGCTAACACCTGATTTGATCAAAATGGGGCCGCAGAAATCCACGCCTGATGATTGAAATGCGCGACCTTCCGTTATTCGTTCGGCAGGTAGGTCCGCCATCAGTTGTTGCTCTGTTTTCGGGTTACATCTAAAACATATAATACAGTATCTGAGAACCTTTTTAATTAAATTTTTACCCATAATCGGCCAGTATTTCATTCTTAATAATGCTAACAATGCCTGCGTTCCTGCATGTAAATATAAATAATGGTAGTGCCTGACAATAAGCTCACTTAGTTTATGATGTGATGGTAGTACTATGGGGTGCTGTTGGCTTTCCGATATCATTTTTCCGTTGGACAACCTACCCCCCACCCGGATTAAATCCTTAAACAAATAAGGATTTAATGACTTTAACCTACTACTATTCTTTACATTTACCCCGGCTTGTAAGGCCCTCGTCTCTTCGGGGAATGCAAAACATTGTGCACGAGATATTAATAAGTGAAGTGAATTCTCCAATTCGTAAACAGTTAGTGCTCCGCTACGCCTGGACAAGGAATTTCTGCAATTAAATATAAATCTTAAAATATAAGCTGTCACCCTTTGCAATTTGGTTAAGCAAGAGTATCTGGAAAATATTTCCCAATCCTGTTTTACGGCTGAAATTAAAGTTAGTTTTAATCTTTCTTCTGGTAGATCCAACGGCGTAACTTCACTGCTGGTAATCGGGTAATCGCCTGAAATCAACCAGGTGGGTCCATGCCACCAAATGTCAGACTTTATTAGCTGCGACACCGTCGCGCCTCTGGATAAAACGTCCGCCGCATTATCCTCCGATCTTACGTGTTTCCATTGTGCGGGTTGACTGGACTCTTGGATTTCAGCTACCCTTTTGGCCACAAATGTGTTCCACCTTGCTGGCTGTCCACGAATCCAGAATAGCGTTATCATGGAATCGCACCAGTAGGTTGTATCTATTTCATTTAAGTTCATAGCTATTTTGACATAGTTCACTAATTTTGTGAGTAAAACAGCACCACAAAGCTCCAGCTTTGGTAGTGATATGCTTTTCAACGGTGCCACCCTTGATTTTGATGTGACTAAATAAGAAGTTGTGTTTCCCGATTCATCAGTAGACACTATATATATACATGCTGCATAGGCCCTCTCCGAGGCGTCACAGAAACCATGCAGATGCAGTTTAACTTGAAGTTTGCAAATTACCTTTCTCGGTATTTTTAAATTATTTAAAAGAGGTAATTCATTTATGTATGAATTCCACGCATTCATCTGTTCAGATGGAACATCTTCGTCCCACTGAATCTTAGTTTGCCACAAACCTTGCATTATCAGTTTTGCGACTAAAGTTATTGGCCCTATCAGTCCCAATGGGTCAAAGGTAGAGGCGATACATGATAACATTTGGCGTTTGCTTTTAACGCAGGCTTCTAAGGGCTCTACAATGTACTGAAAATAGTCCTGTTGATTATTCCATGACAACCCTAGAATTTTCTTTTCCTTGGGGTTATCAGTAATAATCATATCTGTATCACTCTCTGGTTTCGAACTTATAGAGGGTAAATTTGATCGCCATTTTCGTAAATTCATGCCAGCAGATGCCAAAATGCTGCTCAACTGTTGCTTAATAGTGAGACAATCTGCCTCATTTTCGTCGCCAGTTATCAAATCATCCATATAAAAGTTGTATTTGAGGATGCGACTGACCTTTCTGTATGCTTCTTGATTTTCTGTTCCTAACTGTTCCAAGCATCTGGTAGCCAGAAAGGATGATGGTCCCAAACCGTAGGTGACAGTATTGAGTTGATAGTGTCGGATTTCTTCTTCCGGAGAGTCCCTCCAGACTATGCGCTGCAAATCTCTATCCTCAGGCTGCACCAATATTTGACGATACATCTTCTCGATGTCGGCAGTTATTGCATACTGGTGCTTTCTGAAAAATAATAATTGCGCACATAAATCCTTTTGTAAAACTGGCCCTACCATGAGGGCGTCGTTTAATGATATACCGGTTGATGACTTGGCTGATCCGTCAAACACGACCCTGGTTTTGGTTGTCGTGCTAGACTCCTTCATCACTGCATGGTGTGGCAAATAATAACAAATTTTATCTTTTGGCGGTGCTTCGCACAGCGTCATATGCCCCAATTCCTGATACTCTTTCATGAATTTTTTATAATCTAGCATCAGGTCCTTATTGGCAAGAAATTTTTTTTCCATATTATAGAATCTTTTTTCAGCCACCTTTAGGGTTTCACCCATTTGATTAATATTGGGCCGCAGCGGTAATCTTACCGCAAAACGTCCTTTCTCATCTCTTTCATGCGTGCGTAAGAAGCTCTCTTCACATGCTCTTTCTTCGTGGCTTCTATGTTTTACAGGAGCTAGTTCTTCTATTTTCCAAAAGCTTTCTAATTGCTTATGCAATAAATTTAAGGATAAATTACAGGAATTTACTGGCCTTTTTGGTTTCGGAGTGGAGATAGGTCCAGCGACAAGCCATCCTAGCTCGGTCCTTTGTAGCGTGAGTCCAGCATCTCCAATTCTCATTCGATCGGTATGCAAGACTTCCCAGAACACCTCCGCTCCCAGTAGCAGATCTATCGGGCTGGTAATGTTGAAGTTCGGATCTGCTAATTGGAGACCGCTAGGTATCCCCGCGTCTTTTCTCTGAAAGGAAATTTGTGGCAGGTTACTGGTCACTTCAGGTATTATCAGGCATTTTATATTCCTTTTATATTCAGAATAGCTTGAAGTTATATTGAATTCCACTTTATATTTTATATTTAAAATCTTATTGTGGATTCCCGTAACAGGAATGTTGACCTTTTTCTCTTTTGATTTCAATTTCCTTGCAAATTCCTTACTTATAAAATTAGTTTGTGCCCCAGAATCTAATAGAGCTCTTGCTTGAATTGATTGTCCGGCATCGTCCTTTATGTTGATGATGGCAGTGGACAATAACACGAAATTTGGTTCTACCTTCGCGGCATGATTTGTTACCAAAGGCGCTTCCTTCGCGGAAGATGTTGATGCCCTTTCGTGTTTTGATTCCTCCTCTTGTTTAAAATGAAGTAACGTATTGTGATTTACGCCATCGCATTTACGGCAATTAAATTTTGATTTGCAATCCTTTAATTTATGACCGAAGTTTAAACATTTTAAACAAGCGCCTAATTTGTGTATTTTATCAATTCGTTCTTTTGGCTTCAATTCCAAAAATTTGCGGCAATAATAAATCTTATGATTATCGTTGCAATGTAAACATTTTAATTTTTGTGCAGAAAATGAAACCATAGCTTCCTTTTTATAATTATGCGGATTCGTTTTTCCCGGATTAATTCTTTTTTCGTTATTTGATGAGGCCTCTAATACTTGGGCCCTTGTATACAAACATTTAATAAATTCTTCGTAGGTAGGTAGATTGTTTTTTGTTGGGTATTGTTCCCAATGAGCCCTTGTATTTGAATCTAGCTTGTTTGATAACAAATAAATCAATACTACATCCCAATTTTTTGTAGCTATATTTAATTTATTTAGCGATTTTAAATGCAACTGTGCCTCGTCCAATAGGCTTCTTATTGCGACGTGATTTTCTGCTTTTAAGTCCGGTAATTTAAACAACGCGTTTACATGATTATTTATAATTATTTTTGAGTTTTCGTATCTGTCCGTGAGCATCTCCCAGGCCATTAAATAGTTGTCAACTTGCATTGGCAATGCTGTTATAAGCTTAAGCGCTTCCCCTTTTAGACAAGAACGCAAATAATAAAATTTTTGAACGGCATCTAGGTTAGAATTACTGTCTACTAAAGATATAAACGCATCTCGGAATTCTATCCATTCGCAGTAATCACCCTTAAATTTTGGTAACTCTATTATCGGCAGTTTAATGTTGTTGTTTGTTTTGCCTGCGGAATGGTCCGAACCTAACCTCTCTTTAGCGTTGGATAAAACATCAAAATAATCGTTTTCAAAGCTCGCCCTTTCTTGATCTCCCTCATCGGGAGATAAGGCTTCAATTTTATCCTGAATTTCCTCGAATTGATCCATTAAAAGCTCGAAATGTTTTATACGTAATCCTAGTTCACTTTGTGTCAACGAAATTTTGTTTAAAAATTCTCTGAATCTCGTGACTTTCCCCTTACAGATTCCCCTTTTACCGATTAGCGTTTTTAAATCCATTTTTATCAAAGCAGGTACTTACAATTTACAGAGTTATCCAATTATTTTATCACAATAACCGTTTAAAACTAATAAACACTGTAATAAACACTGACAACTTCTCAATCCGTCACAACACGATCTGCGATAATCGACAAGCCGTTAAATTTCGCCCATAGAGTATTATTAGCAACAAACTGTTTTATCGGCTTCGCGGTTAATTTGAATAATTATTTCTGAAAAAGTTTCTTTTAATCCCGGAATTTATAACATTGTTGTAGTTTTTTGCGATAATCTAATTGCCGGCTGCAATGTCGTCTTATTTTTTGTAAACTTGTTCATACCGGCTTGCAACAATTTTTTTTATGAGAAATGCACAATATTGATGTCATTAAATTTTTTGCTTTCTTTTTTATAGGATTTTTATGGTAAGGTGGGTAGTATGGAATGGATTGGTCACTTGCCCTTTTTATCGTGATGTCTTCTGGATGCTGGAATCTGCTTGATGGATTCTGGCTGCATTTCTGGTTCCTTCTTCAGTGCTGGTTCTTTTTTATTAATTTAATCACTCGCGTTAAACTATCCGGCTCGAAGGACCATATGTAAAGTTTTAAGGTAAGGAACCGGTAAAATAAAGACTCATCTTCAGGACAAATTCTAAGGAACTCTTGATTTATTTCGTTCTATTTCCAATTACATTTTTTATAATCGGAAGATACAAAACTACCCGAGACAGACCAAGGAGTTAGTAATTAGATGTAGTTTCAGCGAAGCGACGAAGAGGAAAGAGGTAGATCCCTTTAAAAAAACGCCATTTATAGAAAAAATCTCCTTGGCTGGTCACAGCCTTGTACCTTCCGGACATCTGTTGATAATTTAGCTAACTAACTATGAGAGTTCTCACCTAATGTTTTTACGTGGCTCTCGAGAGGTGTGAGTCCTGGCTAATTTCAGACAGGCTTTTTTCAATAATTATCGTTAACTCACTAATAATTGCCAAAGTTGCCTCTAAAATCATGAAAGATGAATACTTTGACCTGTATTTTGCAATAATTTAAAGTGCAAAAAAATAAAAAAAAGCTCTCATCCATACTAGATATTTGCTTAGCCTTTTGATTAAGAAAAATATTCATTTCGTTCAAGTATTTTGGCCTCAAATCTAAAACTAAGATTTGGTTGAAAAAGGACACGAAAATGCTTAAGAGCGTTTAACCAGCCAGCGGACGAAAATCCACATTTCGTCGAAAGTTGTTCTTACGATCGTGCTGAGCGGTTACAATGAGAAAGATTAATTATTCTCCGTACCAGCTTTTTTAAATTACAACTCAATATCGAATTTATTTCAATTCAAATTAGCTTTAATTTATACCTTCATCCAAAAATGCTGAAGGGCGTGATGATAAAACTATTAAAATAATCTACTTTTTGTAGTTATTTTTTGATTATAAGTATTTATAATTTTTTAATAATGTCTAAATTTAATAAGAATGTTAAAAAAATCTGAAATACATTAGTTTGTAAGTGCGCAAATAAATACACAAACGGACCAATTTTCGCCAAGAAACACATGTACTTACATATTTTTTACTGATTTTATTTAAACTAAAATTAAAATTCTAAAACATACGTTTGCTAGATAATGTATTGATTTATTTTACTGCATGATTTTATTATTTCAAATGGGTGTGGTATAATACAAAAACTTTTTTGAAAATTTAACAAATCTGCCAACGACCTATGGAATAACCTTATTATACTAAAAATTAAAAAAAATTCTCAATTTTATTACATACGAATGCTAGATAAAAGAACAATCTTTCGAAATCCATTTATAATTTTTTGTGGAAAAGTATTGACTCTTTTTTGAAAATGACGTATTTTCGGTTTTCTCTGGTAATGCCCTCTTAACCAATCGGGCCTATAAACTTGTTTTCACGATAACATAACATACCTGTACCTGACTTACTAAATTCTACTTTCATTTCTTTTAGCCAGGTTTATATTTGTTTTATTCGTTTTCTTTGTTGCTGAAAGTGAGTTTGGTGAAGAGGTATTTATAATTCCTTTTTTTAATGTGAATACCGCATAAGAGTCCTAACTGCTCCCGCCTGGGGCCAGTGAAATTATAGCATGTTGGTGTATGTTGGGAGGCTGAACTTGTAATGGGCAGGAGCTTGTAATGGGGAGCGGAAGGAGGTGGGGAAGAGGAGGTTGGGGAAGTATCTGGCTATTCAGATCACCAAACACGGCTAAAGCCATTTCAAGCCATGTTTCATTTCTGAATGGTGGTTTTAGACAAGAGCGATATTGAAAGTACCTTCAACTTGGGAGGCATACAATTTGAGAGGCGGGAATGGGTACCGCCGCCCCGGGAACCTTTATTGGATAACCAACACCTCTGCCACAGGTCACCCCTAGTGGTTCGCAACGTTTGGTGATTTAGCAGGGGTGCCGGGTCCATGGGGTGAGGTTTGTCTAGGTCTTGGAGGCGGATGACCTGGACACACTGAACCCCATATTCCTACCCACCCCTTAAACCCTTTTCCTTCCCAGAACTCTCCTCTCCTTCCTTTCCTTAAAAAAAACCCTCCACACAGCATCCCCGAAGATGACATAGGCCCTGAGGGAAATTATTTTCCTCTGGGCCTCCTGTGTGGAGCTCATGTAAAAAAAACTCTCAAATAATAATAATAATAAAAAATATTCAAAAAACTATTTCTGAAAAAATAAGAAAATACACAGATTTAGGAAATGAGATTAAAAGAATTTGGCATTCTCGGACTATAAAAATATTGCCATTTGTTATTTCGGCCACTGGCATAATACCTAGGAATCTGATTTAAAATTTAAGCATATTAGATTTGTCAAAGAATTTGTTTATAAAAATGCAAAAATCAGTCATTTTAAATACATGTAGGATTACAAAGGATTTTTTAAATATTTATATTGAGGGATCGGTAGGATTTATAGGTTCAATTAGAAATGCCACACAGCCGAACCCTCTGATATGAAAAAATCTGGAGTCGGTGAATTATATTCCCATTTGGTCTCTAGTAGGTTGACATGTTGTTCTTGTATTGTTTTGTATTTATAATACTTATATAGTGCAATTGCATAGCGTGGGTTGACTAGATGATCATTTGGGGAAGTGTGTGAAAGGGTTTAGTTTTTCCTTCTTTTTTTCCTTTTTTTTTTTTTTTGGGGAAAATTTAACCCGGACATTTAAATCTGGTGTATAAATTTGGACAACTTATACAGGATGTTAAGGGACGTACTTGACTTACTTTAACCAGTGATTCCTGACATTATTTGGAGTAAAAAATGTAAATGAAATTTTGGTCTCCGGTGACATTTGTGATGTTTTTTTTTTTTTTTTTCTACAAAAACATAAAAAAATGGTAGTTGTTGAACAGTTGGAGGCGGGGTAAGATGTTCGTCGGACACCCGGCTGAGTGACCAGTGACGACATGCGGAAGAATTTTTTTTTTATTTGATTTTGAAGAAAAAATTTTTGAAAAAAAAAAGTTATCAAAAAAAGTCACCGGAGACCAAAATTTCATTTACATTTTATATAACCTAAACCTGATATAACCTGACTATATAACTATATAGCCTGAAGCAGACTATATGAAAGTGCAGTTTGGTGAGTTTTTGGCATTCCTTTTAACCTTCCTTCATTGGGCAGTTATTTAGTGAACCTTATTTATTTTTGGAACACGCACACGCACCCGCTTTGCGAACGAATGGAGAAATTGTCGCAGCCATCTTTTGTACGCCCAACCAGTATATAAAAAATATGTTAAAAGTTGGGTAAAAATAATTTGGAAGTGAGTAAATTTTTTCTACAAATTGTACTATGTTTCTTCATTCCTAAAATATTCTATGTCTTTCTGTGTATTTAGATTAAAAGAAGGAAATATATGAGTTTATATATACAACGTTTATATAAATACATATATATATATTTTTTTTAATATTTTAATCACCACTGTTTAATATCAACATAATAATATTACCCAAGCACAGGCTTCGCCTTTGTGGGATCTTTTTTTGTTATTCTCTTATATTTTATGTTTTTATGTAAGTACCCAAGATTAACCAGCGGCCGAGAATTCAAATTTCGTCAAAAGACGGTCTTGCAATAATTGTACCCTTGCAACTGTACAGGGCGGTCCCGATGAGAAAGATTAATTATTCTCCGTGCCAGTATTTTTAAATAATAACTTAATATCGATTTTATTTCAATACGAATTTGCTTTGATGTAAATATCAAAAATGCTCAAACGTGTGATGATAAAAACCATTAAAATTATTTTTTTTTTGTAATTATTTTTCGATCATAAGAATTTATAATTTTTAATAACGTCTAAGCAAAATAAAAATATAAAAAAATGATATGGGTAATGGGTATGTCAGTTTGCAAGACCAAACAAACTGAAATATTTTCGTCACAAAACACGAGCTCGGATCTTTTTTTTAAAGATTTTATTTGAACTAAAATTATAATTCTGAAACTTAGCTTTCCTAGATAATTAATTGATTTACATCAGAGGTTCCCAAACTTATTTTTCTCGTAGACCCCTTTCATAATTTTACAGATTTTGGTGGACCCCCTGCTGCTACATTTCTACCATATTCCCAAAACTCGTCAAAAATGTGAAGATTAGATCTAACGATGGATATTTGCATCGCGTCTGAGTACCAACCCTAAATTCGGAGTGGTATAAATAAAAAGAAAATTAGTATATTTTCTTATGTTCTATTTATTAAAATAATATGATTACAGACTTAGGGGAGAAATACATGTAGATGACTCAAAAAAATGTTTTTATTTTTTTATTTCATAAAGTGTTACTTAAATAAAATTTTCAATTCTTCCGGTATTTAAGAGGGTGTTTGTGCCGAACCGCGTGGAAAACTTGAAACGCATTTTTCTCGAAACGACTGTTTTGGAATTTGTGTGCACTCTAGCTCAGAAAGTTTTTAATCAAACATTTTAAAATGTGCAGATATCTTATTTATATAATTACGCTCTAAGTGAATCGAAATTCGTAGTGATATCATTGTCAAAAGTATTTTTTAATTGCAAAAAAATGTTAAAAAATGGCAAAACATCAAAGTTTCCTGTTCACATGCACATATGTCGAAAATTTAATTTTTTTTTGGGAAAAGTAAGGTTTGTATAGAAGAGACACACATTCTTAAATAAAATTCAAATCCCTATTGATTTGAGTTGAAAACTATGGCCTCCAAAATGCACACAAAAGCTGCTACGTCTAATGGTGACGTTTGATGTATAGCAGTTGATAATTTTCATATTTTCTTAGGAAATGCTTCGAAAAATTCACAATTTTTCTTAAATATATGCATAAAATTACCTCAAAGTTTCAAGTTTTTTCTTTCAAAAAATTCATGAAAATCATTAAAAAAATAGTCCTGTATTTCCCCCCTTAATATAATTAAATATCGAACATGCAAGTTTCTACAAGTAACAGTCGCTGACCTTCTTAAAATACACAACTCAAAAAAATTAAGAGAGGTTTTAAAAAAAGGAAATTATTGCTAAATATTAAGGCTTTCATCAAGCTTTCATCTGATTCATAAGCCGGCCTAACTGCAAAAAAAAATTCAAGCCCGTGTACCAAAAAAATAGCAAAAAATTAGGATTGCACAAGAACCGTAGCGCTATCTATTTGGATTTCATGAGAACCGTAGCTCCTAAAAAAATTGCCAATAACATGAAAATTATAATCTCACAGCTTCAAAATGCTTTTTTTAAAGTCTCATTACGACCATTTTTCACTGAAATACAGCATGTCACAAATCACGTAAAAATTTGGATTTTTTTGCTCCCTTAATTTTTTTGAGTAGTGTGTTGTCTGCCTACATTGATGGGTTAAACCAGATAAATTTTCGTGGACCCCCACATACAACTTGTGGACCCCCATTTTTTTTTCACGCCAACGTAGACCCCCATCGAGTCTCCCGTGGACCCCTGGGGGTCCACCTGGACCACTTTGGGAATCACTGATTTACATTATTGTATGATTGTTAAATTTGAAATGTGTGTTGTATAATACAAAATTTTGTTTGAAAATTTAACAAATCTGCCAACGACCTACGGTATAATCTGATTATTCTAAAAATAAACATTTTTTCACAAAATTTAAATCTTACCTTTACTAAATAAAAGAACAATCTTTCGAAATTGATTTATATTTTTTTGTGGAAAAAAGTCAATACGTCTAGAATTTTATTTAAAAATGATATATTTCCGGTTGTCTGGTTATTCCCTCTTAACAATGGATTGGATGTTTTGAGATATAGTTGCTTTCTCCATCCCAAAACTTAGTTGTTGTTATATTGATTTGGCAAGTTAGACGTATTTTCGTTTAGGTTACGTCACTGAAACGGAAGATCTATAGCGGTGGAATTTATACGGCATGCACGTTGACATTTCCGTCTAGTTAGTTTTTTTTAATAATGGGCACTTTCTTTATTGTTAAGATGTTACTAAAAAATATAAGTAGACCTCTCAAAATATTGTAAGAACATCTTCTTTTGTAGGAACTGTATGCTCGGGTAACAATATAAAATTAGGTTTTTTCTTAATATAATATTATAATCAGTCTAAAAAAAAAACCAGCTAATAAAAATACTTAATTAAGAAAATCACCAAAATGAAAGACAAAAAATAAGCAAGCGCCTTTCGAACGCATCAGCTCGTCATAACAGCGAAAAAGGGCGCTTTTGCGGCGTAGTTATCTTTCTAAATTTTAGAGTTAAATTTAGAAATTTACTTTATTTTAAGAAATTCTTTTTTTTTGCGGGCCTCTCTGACCCATCGTCAGTACTTACGTGACTTTTTTAAAGTTGATTTTTACTATACAAAAATAAACATAAACTTAAGTTATATATCTATAAATATATGTCTATGTAGGTTGGGCAACATGGCATTTCTAAAATATTTATTGTTAATTCACAAAAATATAATCATGAAAAATAAACACTTTAATGAACATCATCATCATCATTATCATTATCATTATCATCATCATTACATAGTATAAAATGAAGTGGCTCAAAATGTATGTGCGCTTTAATCTTTTAAACTACGCAAAGGATTTCCATACGGTTTTCACCAATAGATAGAGTGATTGAAGAGGAATGTTTATATGTATAATACATGTAAATTATATTAGAGAAAAACCGAGAAATTCAAAGAAACCATATTTTTGTGCGATTTAAAACAGCTGGCGGGCCGTACTATAGTCACTTTTGAAATTCGTTCTACGGAAGAAATTGGAAAATAGATGACCTAGAGTAAGTAGGTATTTGATTTTCCCTTTTCAAATATCCAGTGATGCATTGCAAGCATTGTATAATTAGTGGCGAGTTAATTAGTTTATATGTATAATACATGCTTATTACAGTAGAGAAAAGCCGATAAATTCAAATATTCAATTCAGGCAGCGGGCAGCGGGTAGCTGGCAAGCGGGTAGTGTCGATTTTATAAAGATTGGGTAACGGCGTTGTGTTTCGTTAGCCACAACAACGTGTAACCGGGTCTGCAAGTGAATAATAATTAAAACTGCAAAAAATAAAATAATTCACGTCCGTACTAGATATTTTGATTTGAAAAATAGAACTCCGTTTGGTTAGATATAGATATTTTACCTCAAATCCAAGATTTGACCTAAGGCTTTGAATAAACTCTGTCCAGAACTAAGATGCATAACAATCCAACAAAATTTAGGTCCAAAATAAAAAACCTACTTTTTCGGGCTCTCAAACCCTTAAATTAAATGTACCTATTTGAGAGTAACATTCCTGTTTTGCCAATGATATGTCTTAATCACACTTTTCTTATTGGATTAACATTATTCGAATCCTTACACATCAATCTTTCTCTTACCAAGGGATGAATCACATTTAGGAAGATAAATATTCTGATCAAATCCTTGTACTATTAATAATAATAATATAAGTTATGCATTATTATTATTTTCCAGAATGTTTACAGGGGAAGTGCAATGCAATACATTCCATATTTTAAAATAACAAAAAAGATAAATAATAAGTTAAGGTGAAAAGTAAATAACAACACATAAATTAAATTAAATAAACGAAAAAGCATGAAAAATGAAACAGAAAAAAAAATGATGATATATCAAACACTAAAATGAACGTAAATCGCCGTTTACGAAGGGTATTTCATCGTCTCCCGTCTCCAGAGGGTCATCAGGGGAGATTCCATCCAGGCAGTCATGGCGGTGATGATCGCATTCTTCCAATGGCGCAGTCTGCGCCATAAACATCCCATGCGGTGGCGGAGAAGTGCACGGAAAGTATGTACTATTGTACCGCTCATCAGAAATTTTACTTTTGCTTTCCGAAATAAGCTTCTAAAGAAATATATTATTATTAAAATATGTATCAGGATTAAATAGCGTGTGTTTCCAATTATGTCCTAGAGTTCGGACTGTACCTAAATTTCTCGAAATAAACAAAAAACAGTGTTAATCTCAAGTGACTTCCCTGGTAAGTATGGTCCTGTACATTTTCTGCCTGAACAATACGTTTTTAAGCAGCATCGCGTTCGTAGGTCGAATTATTGTACATATAGTTTCGTATTAGTGATCGAGGAACCGGTGGATGCAATTTATAATAAGTTGTTATAATGGTTTGTCTAGTTTGCAGTTAGAAGTAAGATTGTAGAAATATACAGGGTGTTCAGGGACGTACTTGACTTACTGTAACCAGTGATTCCTGACACAATTTGGAGTAAAACATGTGAAAAAATCTCCGGTGACTTTTTTTGACGACTTTTTTTTTTCAAAAATTTTTTCTTCAAAATCAACAAAAAAAAATTCTTCCGCATGTCGTCACTGGTCACTCAGCCGGGTGTCCGACAAACCCCTTACCCCGCCTCCAACTGTTCCACAACAACCATTTTTATATGTTTATGTAGAAAAAAAAAAAAAACGTCAAAAAAGTCACCGAAGACCAAAATTTCATTTACATTTTTTACTCCAAATAATGTCAGGAATCACTGGTTAAAGTAAGTCAAGCACGTCCCTTAACACCCTGAATTATAAGTTTGTACAGAGTCGGGTGGGAATGCTATCCTTGTTCTACCGGTATTACAATGGAAGATGCTCTGAAGAACTAGCATCATTGATCCCTTCGGCACCGGTGCATAGTCGGGAAACACGCCAAACGCGTGCCCAACATTTGTACACGGTTGACATTTGTCACATGAGAACGGGTCGTTTCTTCGACTCGTTCTTGTGTTCAACAGCTCGGCTGTGGAATGATTTGCCGGCCTCTGTGTTTCCTCCTTCCTACAACATGGGTCTCTTCAAGACCAATGTTCATTCCTTCCTCTCCTCAAAAAGACTCTCCACACAGCATCCCAGATGACATAGGCCCTGAGGGAAATTATTTTCCTCAGGGCCTCCTGTGTGGAGTTAATGTAAAAAAAAAAAAAAAAAAAAAAAAAAAAAAAAAAAAAAAAAAAAAAAAAAAAAAAAAAAAAAAAAAAAAAAAAGAGCCCTTGAGTTTATTATTCACAAAAACGGCGCTGTATAGGTCATCCAACTTTAATTTACTTTAGTTAGGTTATGGACAGTTTTAAAAAAAACTGTTATAACTTTTCCGAGGGGTGTTTTCAACTTTGTTGAACTGTGGTGGAACCATAATTTATTATTCAGGGTGTTAGTGTTAAGGCTCGACCCCGAGAAACTTTACCTATTGTCTTTATACCTTCTTATTAGTAAAAAATGTAAAACAATTTTCAGATGCATTTTTAATTTTCGTTTTTTTTTCGCATAGTATATCAAATTCTAACAAAAATATTCTTTCACATGTCATCACTGGTCACTCAGCCGAGTAACCGAGTAACCATCCAACACTATTTCCAACGAGTGCTAGTGGATATTGATCATTGTAATAAGCCTCACAGAAACGGAAGATCAATAATTCCTAGCGGCGGAGAGGTAAGTTTTTGGGAAGCATTTACTTTTGGAGCGTGATTTGAAAAATATGAATAAAAGACTTTTTTTTACATTTTGTTATTATTGTATTTTAAAAATACATAACTGCATTGTGTTGAAACTTCAATTGTTCCAATTAAAAATGAAATTTGGGCAGTCAACGTAAAAATTTTTGAGATTTGTGCAATCTTCTCTTTGGAGCCACAAGGTTGAAGGGCAGTCCTTAAAGAAAAAGAAAAAACTTCATTAATATACAGAATAAAGCTTTCGTATTAAGTATATGACAATTCGTAATTGTTTGATGTGCCAAATTTATGTTTCTAGTTGAATTACCCGACTTTGCTCAGGCTTCACAAAAAATTGTCCTCTTTTTTAAAAGTCAAATTTACGAAATTTCACGAAAATCGGCATAAAACCGTTGATTTGTATAAAAATGAAATCCACGCCCGCCCTCCAGAAAAGAACGGAAAGAAATAGTGGGACATATACATTCAGTGGTGAAGATCACTTATAATCGACTGCAGACTTTACAAAGATTTTGTAGCTTCCCCGACGCTTGACTGGTTTCTCGCTAAAGAACTCGACACGTTTAGTATCCTCACTGAGGCCAGAGTCCTACCAGGAATCTC
The DNA here is from genome assembly GCA_917880885.1 of Limnephilus marmoratus. Lineage (NCBI taxonomy): Eukaryota > Metazoa > Arthropoda > Insecta > Trichoptera > Limnephilidae > Limnephilus > Limnephilus marmoratus. Next base: position 14,936,662 of record OU862921.1, on the reverse strand, counting down.
GCCAGATAGGCGGACCTACACGACGAATTTCGGTAACTGCACCGAACATTTGCTGGAATACTTTGAAATCCAAGCCGCGCGCCGCTTTCAACGCAATATCCACAATCTGCGTTCCGGTTATTATGCCTCTGTCCTGTATTGTGTAATTTTTGAATTGGGTGAGTAATTTTTTGTACTTAGAATAGGAATTGTTTTGAACCCAAATTGATCCCCTCCTGTCAACAGTTAAAATCAACATATATTATTTACCCTCGCCAATTTACTCTCTAAGCAGCGCATGAATGTCTGCGGTATGCACTCCGACGTTTCCGTTTCTGTGACACATTTATCCAAAGATATCTCTACGGATGGGGAGAAGTCTTTCAAGTTTTGTTGAAGGTGTTTTGTGAAGTTTGCTCTGTTGATCTTATTGTCAGAATCTAGCTGTTTTCTCTTCTTCATAATGCAGGTATACACATTACACTAGAAAAATGGATATACTTTTTATGTACATGCGTTCTAAAATAATAATAATAATAATAATAACTTAGTATTTATATAGCGCAGTTTTGTGATATTTCACTTCAAGTGCGCTTAATTATAATAAACTTAAAATTAATCCTATAGTATTCCTTACGAGTCCTTATAAAATACAAAATTGATTAAATAATGTAAAACAAAGAATATACAGTAAATACAGTATATACAGAGCAATTCCTAAAGAACAATATTAACAACTAGAATTATTAAAACTAAATTATAATAAAGAATATAAGGCAGTTTACGTTTAGAAATAATAATAACAGAGTGCACAGAGTAACAGTGTGAAACAAAGAATATACAGTATATGTATACAAAGCAATACCTAAAGAACAATATTAATAAACTTAAAATTAATCCTATAGTATTCCTTACGAGTCCTTAGAAAATACAAAATTGATTAAATAATGTAAAACAAAGAATATACAGTAAATACAGTATATACAGAGCAATTCCTAAAGAACAATATTAACAACAAGAATTATTAAAACTAAATTATAATAAAGAATAAGAGGCAGTTTACGTTTAGAAATAATAATAACAGAGTGCACATAAAACTATAGTAAGGAGGTAATCGAAACCAAACAATTACCAGAAACTTGAGGAACATGGCTTATTATAGTAGATTGAAAACGAGTTAAAATTCATGAAAGGTATGATTAATATATTATTTAGAATTTGGAAGGCGGGTATGGGTATCGCCGCCCCGGGAACCATTTATTGGATAACGAAAACCTCCGCCAATAGTCACCCAAATGGTTCGCTACGTCTGGTGACTTAAGACGACACAATACCCTAAAATATAGTCAGAATCTTAACGACGTATGTAAAGAAGGCGCCTACACAAATATGCGACGCGCGTCCTCGATGTATTAGACGGACCTACCGTCGAATATATCCTAGCATACACTCTAAAATAATGTGAAAGTCTTAACGACGTAAGTGAAGAAAGCGTGTACACAAATATACGCGTTCGGCCCGGGGCGTATTGGGCGGACCTAAGGTCGAATTCGCCCTAACAGGCCTGGAAATTTGATCTTTCTGCCGGGAATATTTTAATTAATTCTGATGAACGTGTTACTAACATATCACATGTTTCTAAACGAATCCCCCCGAAAGGTATTAATTCATCGTCTAGAAAAATAAAATCTGGTGCTTACCGCTAAATTTATACTTGCAAAACGGGTTATAAATTATTGAACTGTTTTTCTAAAAATATATTAGCGGTAAGGTATTTTTTTATTAATCTTAAATATAAATAACTTACACCCCTGGATACCGACTTGAAAAAACAGTTATTATAGTTACGAATTCGTCGGAATTAATTAAACTTTAAGCCTTGAGCAAACCTCCATTATTAGGGGATTGTGCCGCCTTAACAGGGGTGTCCGGGTTCATGGGGTAAGATTTTTTGAGGTCTGGCCTCGGGTGCGTTTGCCAATCTACTGCATGGCGGGCCGGTCGGGAGAGACTTGTTGAGTGAGACCTTTTGACCTCTCCAGCCGGACTCTCTGGACCCATAGTCTTGACCCCAGAGGGAGGAATGGATTCCGATAATGTCAGCAAATCTTGCATCGATCACATATTCAGTAAAACTATTTATCTACTCTATCATATTCACCTCTACTATAACCGACCACTATACGTACCACAAAATTAACCACTACAAAAAATAAAATGCATAGATCGCATTATTATCCATGACAGAAACCAAATGGATTGAAGTAAAAAAGCAGCTACTTAATACAAACTGGAAAAGCCTACTGGAGAAACTTGATACAAATGGCTGGAATAAATTCATTGAACATAATATATGTAACTCACACCATCATGTCAAATACCAAATCAATCATTGGATGGAGAGGTGCATATGAAAAAATTGTAAATCCTGTAAAAGTGGTACAAAAACTAATTATTAAAGTAATTTTAAAAAAACCACCAACATTCCCTTCAGCATCATTGTTCAAAATTTTCGAAGTACCAAAAATTGAAGACCTCTATAAAAAAGATTCAATACTACAAATATTCAAAGAAAATGTAACTAAAAAATTTAAACTCAACTCATCATTAAGGCATAAATTTAACTTCCAAATTCCTCTATTTTCAACACAACAAATGCACAACAATTATATTTACAAAGGCATAAAATATTTTAATAGTCTTCCCGAAGGAATTAAAAAAATAACAGATTTCGTATCATTCAAGGAAAAGGTCAAATTAATCTTAAAAAAAAATCAACAACCATAACAATACCAATCAAAATGTTATAACTTCAATTCATAGCATATCAAAAATTAACATCACAATATAGTTAATATTTATTGTATACACCAAGTAACATGTATGTTATAAAAGTAAAAAATAGTAGTTTATATATTATATTTATATATAGTTTATATTTATTGTATACTGTAAGTAAAATGTATGATATAAAAATGAACTAGTTGTAATTTAACTCCTACGCCAAGCTCAAGAGCTAGTACTGTTCATTGGCGTAGAAATTCATAAAATCATGTTCTTTTCATTAAATAAAAAAAAAAAAAAGAAAAAAAGATTTCACATGAAAACCAACTTCTTAAACCAAATTAAAAGAATTCCATAAATTGCATTAGAAAAAGAGATGAATTACACAGAAAAGTTAAACTAAATCCTTGTAATATTTTTATACTACGATACTACAAAAAATACAGAAATATCTGCAAAAATGTTGTACGCAATTTCAAAGCAATACAAAATTTTTAAAGAAGAAAATAGACTAATATAATAATTATGGAAGATCATTAATGTATTACAAATGCAAAATAATAAATGCTTAATTACAAGACCATAGACGAATAAATAATTGAAAATACTCAAATCTTTTTCGCAAAGCATCCGGACAAAATTTTCGAATACGTAAACGAATGATACGTTTTAAGATTTTCACGGCCAAAAGTATTATCGTTATTTGTTTTTGGGGTGTTATGCCGTGTTGCGCTACCTCATTCTTTAGCTAACGTTTCGGATATCTGCAGATCCGGCAGATACGGTAAACGTGTCTGCCCTGATGATGGACACTGCAACGACGACGTCCGAAACGTTGGCTAAAGAAGGAGGTAGCGCAACACGGAATAACACCCCAAAAATAAGTAACAAAAAAACGTAAACGAATGTTTTACTAATATAGGGTGGCAATTAGCGAAGAAAATTAAATAACAAATAACTAGCATTTTATCAGAAGAAAATGAAAATATGAATCAGATAAATAAGATAAGTTAATTGATGTAACGAATACTGATATCAGAAACGCAATCTCAACCAACCTTACAAAATGAACTGACCTTCCCATTGACATACTACTTGGTCAACATGTCTATATCTACAAGTGTTCCCTTCATGCCTTAAGGCGCCGCATCCGCGCACAAAAAGAAGATGGAGAGATATGTAATTACGAATGTTAAAGGAGCGCGCTAATATTTATAAGAAAATATTTAACAAAACACGACTCGTTTAAAAAAGAGCTAAAATCTCTTGGAAGGCGTCTTAAGTATCGTTTAAAAAACATTGTGAATTTTTTCACAACCTTGTAAAATAACTGAAACAAACATGTTTATAATAATTTTCGGAAAACTTTGCGATTTTTTTCTATCGATGGAATTTTATATAATTTGCATTTCGGCGTGGAACGTGTCTAGAGATATTATGTTAAAAAATAACATATATTTTTTTAAGAGCTTAAAAACTTCAAATGTTTAAGGGAGATATGTAAGAAATCGGTAGAAATTCGGGTAGCGGCGCACAGTGATTCGTTTCGTGCAAGCTAGACGCTAATAAGTCACTTTTGAATTCCCAAACAATGACGTCATGGCGACATTACCAGATAGACAGTATAATAAATGCATGCTTAATTGGGGTGATTAGTGCACGCATTGACTCATACCAGAGGCCTAAAGTCGAATAATGTGTTTTGAAATTATCATTTTGCATTTATTCGCTTGTCGCAGCTCGACGTTTAAAAGTGTGTACTAAGTTTGAAAAGTTTTTTTTTTCGATTCTGTAAAATGGTAGCTACTTTGGAAGGTATGTTTTAAAGTTTTTTGCTAATACTTTAGTGTAAATAATTTTAGTTGTTTTTTAAATAATAAATCAGTTTTGTGTTTTATTTCGGCCAAAAAATATTAAATTTCTAACTTCTCGAGAGTTTATCTCAGAGAGCATATCAAAATCGCACAATAATTTTCTTTTTTTTTAAATAGTGCTACTAATATTCTATTCATATCATTTTCGATATTAACCTGCACGAATTCACATTATTTTTTTTTTTTTCATTTTACAGAAACCACATACGAGATTTCCAGGCTGGAATTGTTCGTGACATGGAATAGTTTGCCGAAGAAAGAAAAGCTTGAGGGAATGTTTAACAAAATGTTAAGTACATTTGAACTTGATAAGCTCAGTGCAAGGGTGAAAAAAAAGTTGAAAAACCAAATAAGGTTCTTTGTCTAAGGTTAAGGTTTATCTTTGAATGTAAGCAGAAAATGAACCGTAGTTTTAGCAATTTATTACACTGAAAATACACTTTTTTTACTTTTTACATATAATTGTTTTATTATAAACCTCAAATACTCCATTAATACATTTTTTTTAAATTAAAAAAATATATATATAAATAAAAAAACGATAGGAAAAAAAATAAATCATTTTATTTTTAATATTGAGGTGTAGTCAATACTAATTTTCTTAAAATTAGTATTTACTACACCTCAATAGAGGATTAAAAATAATTTAATCATGTGTAAGAGTTTTTAGCGTCTAGCATGTATGAAACGAATCACTGTGCGGCGGCGGTTAAAAAAAGCTACAAAAGCTACTAAAAAAGCTACTTATACCCATACATAAAAGTGGTAACAAAAATGATATATATAATTACCGACCCATAAGTCTCTTAAGCTTCTTTCCAAAAATCTTGGAAACTGTAATGAAGAAGCAAATTGTTCAATTTCCAGAACAAAACAAATTATTTTCACCATCCCAATATGGCTTCAAGAAAAATCTAAGCACCAATGATGCCATAGAAATTTTAATAAACATAGCCATGAAAAACATAGATGATGGAAAAAAATGTTTGGTTTTATTACCATAAAATATTACTATCCGAGCTAAAAAAATAGGTGTGGCCGAAACAACAATGAACTTATTGAAGTCATATAATAGAACAGGGCGAGCACATGAAGTAAAGATTAAAGTAAAGTAAAGATAGCAAACAAAAGAGCAAACTACCACCTTTAAACTATGGCGTCCCTCAAGGAGGTGTACTAGGACCAATTCTAGTAAATATCTACATAAACGATTTAAGTAAGCTTGCCAAAGGAAACATAATTAGTTTTGCTGTTTATAATTATTATTATTTCAGGAAGAAAATTGGACACATTTACTGTGGCTGAACAAGGGCTTAGTGCACTTTAAAATTGGCTTAAAATCAACTCGCTTACCTTTAATATAGGCAAAACTAAATATATAACATTTTCAATGAACCCAAGGAGCCAACCAGTAAAATCACTAGAACCTAGAACTAAAATTACACGAATGCCATAGAAATAATGTTCCATGTCACAGACCTGTCATAGAAAAAAAAACAAAAAATAAATTATTTCGGAGTAATAATTGATGAAAATCTTATACGGGACCCACACATCAAAGGTATTACAGAAAAACTCACAAGCCTTATATTTATATTTCTTTTAAAATCTAAGAAATGTGGTAAATATAAAGGATACGAAAAGGTCCACTATGCGTTATGTCATTCTCGAATTGAATACGGAATCATTGGATGGGGATTTGCTGCACATAAGTAGACACACAACCTGAATACTATTTAAAAAGGAATCATAAAGACCATACTGAAAGTACCCATTAGGACGCCTTCAATTGAAATTTTCAATAGCTTTGACGTGCCAAATGTACAACAAACACTAGATTGAATAAAAATGACATAAAAAATATTCCGTTTTATATTAAGTTATAAAACCACATTCGGATAAAGAAACTACACGCACTTTGCCAGAAAACTCCATAACATCCTTCCCCAAGACATAAAACTAATAAAAAATTCTAATGAGTACAAATAAAAAATAAAAACATGGCTGATAGAGGTCAATGAAAAAACACTAACGAAGACACTAAAAATGACAATGAATAGAAGACAAACAAACTATATTTAAAACTATATTATATTATTAACATATTATTTAATATAATACTATATTAAACTTTAGTCCACCTCGGCACAGGACCGCATAGTGAGGAGGACTAAGAAATACAATATCTATATTTACTTGAATTCTCCATTATATTTTGTATCAACAATTACTTTATATAGTCGCTAAAATAATCATAAAAAAAATAATAATGGTGAGACTAAAGATATTCAAACTTCGGGTGAGACTCACAAAATACGTGTGACTGTTTCATCCAAAGTACTACTTTTTTCCATTGGAAGGTAGGCCAACGCGATGGGAATTGCATTTCAGTTGCTTAATACGTGCGAGGGAGATGAACGCTAATTATTGTATGTGTATGCAGACATATGTTCACCGTTTACCTAATTTTTGACTGTTGTTATTTAATATGTAAGAAATGTTTAATAAATAAATGTTTAAAAGCAAAAGCAATCTATCAGCGCAATGACATTTGGCGTTTTTGAATTAATATTATCCTTGTAACTTCGTCTTCTTCTTTCGAACGGTGGGGGTCAAAGGTCTCTAGGTCTGTGAGCTAGTCTAGGACCTCAGGCGTTCCCCGGCGGGATTGATGAGGTCCCTCATCAATCCCGCCGGGGAATGAATGGAGCGGGCTTTCGTTGACCACATGTTTTAATATAAAGTCTACCTTTGAGTGCGATGTTCCTTCAATATTCAGGGATAATATTTTTAATTGTTCCCCGATATTTAATGTTTCCCCTTGGACTGGAGACCTGTTGGTCTTCGGCTCCTTACTTTGTAACTATGTGTATTGTAATTATCATAGTAGGCGTCTACGGAGACGGCACGGTGCAGTGTATGAGAGAAATGCAAGAAAATTATGACTTTTTTCCTTTGGAGGAAACGGACCTACAAACGTCATTGTGTACCTCATCTTTTGAAAGAGCTGCAGCTTTATTGTGGTAAGGAACGTGCGTTTATTGGCGTAATAATAAAACCGTCCAATAGGGAGTGCCGGGTTATTCCATTCTTGTACTTACTTACAAAATAATGAACAGATTTATCGTCAGGTTTATTTTCATCCAAGCATTGCGTTCTTTCTTCTTCAGTGAGATTTGGCATAATATTCTTGCAGCATTTCCTTTCTGAAAAGATAATTGTAAAGTCTTTTAAATTTATTCATATAAATAAATATTTATAAATAGTACACAACCGCTGACCTTGTACAAATCGCAAATGCCCCACACTGTTGAATTTGGCAGTCACCTCTATAAAGCCTTTTACGTTTATTCATATAAATAACTATTTATTAGTAGCACACAACTGCTGACCTTGTACAAATCGCAAGTGCCCCACACTCTTGAATTTGGCAGTCACCTCTGTTCGGGTGTTGCCAAAATACTTAAAACAAATCCCTTGACTCTGTGCAAAAACGGACGTTCCGTTTGATAAGTTCCTCTAACTTAACAAATGGATGGCAATCTTTGGAACACACCCGCCAGGTGTGAATGCTGTCCTTGTTCTACCTGTATATTGCTAAGTACACCTACCTGAGGTGCCTACCTTCTGCCGACAGACTAGCTCAGAAAGGTCAGCAGAGCGGGGGAGACCATCATCAGGGTGGTAGGATCTCTGAGGCGTTTGTGGCGCATCCCTGAAATAAGCTCAAATCCTACGGGCAGGGAGAGACAGTCAAACAAGTGGCTACGGTAAATAACAGTTGTATTGGGTAGAATTCTTTCATAAACAACAATGGTACATAATGCAGGCAAGGTAAGAACAGGGTAGCATCAACAATCCTATCTAATTCGGGTGCATTTGGCCCTAAAATCTCTCTCGGGGCGGTCATTTATCGTCGCGTTGAATTTACAAGGAACACACGCAATAAAGTGGGATTAATAGCTCATGGTACTCACTGCAACCGGCGGCTTGGAGTTCGGTGTGGTGAAAGGGAATTTAACCGGGCTTGGCATTCCCGCCCGTCACTAGGCGAAACAACAATCGCCATGGCGGCTTCGTGGAATGTTCTGGAACAGTGCAGAACGGTTCACGGTACACGTGCGCTTGAGGCGAGCTCGGGGACAGAATGCGGGGCGGCGGCTGACTACAACCGCCATTGGCGCGCGGCAAGCTAGCGGAGAGGAAGCCGAGTAATTTGCAGGGGCGTAGGTGAGTAATTTGCAGGGGTCTATTCGTGCATCGTAACAGCCGAGTAATTTGGAGGGGCGTAGGTGAGTAATTTGCAGGGGTTTATTCGTGCATCGTAACAGCCGAGTAATTTGCAGGGGCGTAGGTGAGTAATTTGCAGGGGTTTATTCGTGCATCGTAACAATATCAAAGAAAGATGATTGACAATAATTATATGTTACGTGGGAACAAGTCGTCTCTACGACTTCCACAGCTCGGCTGTGAAAAGATTTGCCTTGATCTTTTTGTTTCTGTGGTCCTTCAACCCCCTCAGTTTCCTTAAAATACCCCAAACGTTACAATATTGACCCTCAGGGTCTCCTACGTGGGGTTAATGTTAAAAAAAATAAGCTCACTTCTCTACCCAGGGAGACGGCTTACTGGGTAGAAAAGATTATCTCATCGTGTATGCACGTCTACCCACAGTTGACACAGAAATAAGGACACTGTGTACAAATGTTATTCATGGAGTAACAGCACATACCGAAGGATTTTAACATCCGATTCCTGAGCACATTTGGAGTAAAAATGTTAATGTCATTTAGATGTTCGACAATTATTTTTTTCAGATAAAAACATTAAAATTATTTTCATCACACGTCGCAAGTGAGTAGCCGGGGAGTAGCGCTTTTATGGCCTAGCGGGTCACTTGATAAGAGTTGCGTCTCGTTCTAGCAGCATGGTAACACAAAAAAACAGCGCACGTATCGATCAAACCCGTTACAGCGTACTTGCCCGAACAATTCAAAACTGTCTTCGACAGGTGCCAAACATGCGTCTTCAAAGATAAAACGCATTATATTAAAACTCAACAAAAGCTCAGAACTCATAAAAGTCCAAAGCTTAAAACCCAAAACAAAACGACAACGAACTCAGTTTTAGTGGATCAGTTCTCTACTCGATGAGTGGCATCGGGTGGTACAAAAAAGTGATTCATATAATTATGCGTGGTCATATGAGGCTTGTGTGATGAACGAAGAAAGGCATTTAAGCAGAATGTATGACATGGAAATGAATGGTATAAAAAGTCGAGATTGCCCAAGGAAGACATGACACAAATACTAATCTGTGGTAAAGTGGGGCTTATATAGGGTGTTAAGGAACGCACATGACTTACTTTAACCAGTTATTCCTGACATTATTTGGAGTAAAAAAATAATTAAAATGTTGGTCTCCGGTAACTTTTTTGGTGTTTTCAATGACTATTTTGCTTCAAATTTTTTTCTTCAAAATCAAACAAAAAAAAATTCTTCCGCATGTCGTCACTGGTCACTCAGACGCCTTACCTCTACTGTCCAACGATTACTTATTTTAATGTTTTTTTAGGAAAAAAAATACATAAAAAATGTCACCGGAAATTACATTTCTTACTTCAAATAATATCAGGAATCACTGGTTAAAGTAAGTCCAGTACGTCCTTTAACACCTTGTATATAAACAAAATGGATAATATTATAAAAAAGGATACTAGGTTGTTTGGACATGGAGAGAACGAAAAAGGTGTCTTATGAGATTACGTGACACACAATATATATGCTGGAAGTAAATGGTAGAAGACCGGGACGCCCAAGGAAGATATGAAAAGATGAAGTGAGTTGAATACCTAAAAAAATAAACTTTTTCAAATGCAACAGTATTATTATTTCTAATTTAAAACTACACCTTATTTACTAGAATTCACAACCCTAAAACTTTACTCCAAACCATTAATAACCCCGAGCAAAGCCGGGCTTACTTCAGCTAGTAAATTATAAAGCACACTTAAAAGACCTCACCGTTCGTGGAATGAACTTGCAATCTGGTGCTTGTCCAAGCTATATCTGAAATCAGATGAAAACTTTGTATTTTATCATTGAATTGAATTAAATCATCAAATGTAGAAAATTATTTATGGAAATAACATCACGATACCTATTTATTACAGTAAAATCTTATATATATCAATTATTATTTTTAATTGTAAAACTAACGTTTTTAAGACAAGATTTTTTATGCATAGCACAAAGGGTAACAATTATTATAAGCAATAATTATCAGCCTGAAACACTCATCCACATTGAAAAATCTTCCGAGAAAAGATACATGACGCCAACGGGACTTGAACCCGTGTCCTCTCGATTGCCGGTCGATTGCTCTGACCACTGAGCTATGGCGGCTTATCTCGTACCCGCCAAATGATTCAATATATGCTAGTGTTTCATTCAACAATTACTGCTTATTATATTTTTTCCACCTGAAAACAACCAACTTTATTTTTGCGAGAGAAACATTGTAAGTGTTAAATCCCTCGCTAGGTGGCGTCGAGACAAATTATGTCTTCATTTATTGGGGAAATACTTAAACTTGTCAAATATTAATTATTATTTTTAATTGTAAAACTAACGTTTTTAAGACAAGATTTTTTATGCATAGCACAAAGGGTAACAATTATTATAAGCAATAATTATCAGCCTGAAACACTCATCCACATTGAAAAATCTTCCGAGAAAAGATACATGACGCCAACGGGACTTGAACCCGTGTCCTCTCGATTGCCGGTCGATTGCTCTGACCACTGAGCTATGGCGGCTTATCTCGTACCCGCCAAATGATTCAATATATGCTAGTGTTTCATTCAACAATTACTGCTTATTATATTTTTTCCACCTGAAAACAACCAACTTTATTTTTGCGAGAGAAACATTGTAAGTGTTAAATCCCTCGCTAGGTGGCGTCGAGACAAATTATGTCTTCATTTATTGGGGAAATACTTAAACTTGTCAAATATTAATTATTATTTTTAATTGTAAAACTAACGTTTTTAAGACAAGATTTTTTATGCATAGCACAAAGGGTAACAATTATTATAAGCAATAATTATCAGCCTGAAACACTCATCCACATTGAAAAATCTTCCGAGAAAAGATACATGACGCCAACGGGACTTGAACCCGTGTCCTCTCGATTGCCGGTCGATTGCTCTGACCACTGAGCTATGGCGGCTTATCTCGTACCCGCCAAATGATTCAATATATGCTAGTGTTTCATTCAACAATTACTGCTTATTATATTTTTTCCACCTGAAAACAACCAACTTTATTTTTGCGAGAGAAACATTGTAAGTGTTAAATCCCTCGCTAGGTGGCGTCGAGACAAATTATGTCTTCATTTATTGGGGAAATACTTAAACTTGTCAAATATTAATTATTATTTTTAATTGTAAAACTAACGTTTTTAAGACAAGATTTTTTATGCATAGCACAAAGGGTAACAATTATTATAAGCAATAATTATCAGCCTGAAACACTCATCCACATTGAAAAATCTTCCGAGAAAAGATACATGACGCCAACGGGACTTGAACCCGTGTCCTCTCGATTGCCGGTCGATTGCTCTGACCACTGAGCTATGGCGGCTTATCTCGTACCCGCCAAATGATTCAATATATGCTAGTGTTTCATTCAACAATTACTGCTTATTATATTTTTTCCACCTGAAAACAACCAACTTTATTTTTGCGAGAGAAACATTGTAAGTGTTAAATCCCTCGCTAGGTGGCGTCGAGACAAATTATGTCTTCATTTATTGGGGAAATACTTAAACTTGTCAAATATTAATTATTATTTTTAATTGTAAAACTAACGTTTTTAAGACAAGATTTTTTATGCATAGCACAAAGGGTAACAATTATCAGCCTGAAACACTCATCCACATTGAAAAATCTTCCGAGAAAAGATACATGACGCCAACGGGACTTGAACCCGTGTCCTCTCGATTGCCGGTCGATTGCTCTGACCACTGAGCTATGGCGGCTTATCTCGTACCCGCCAAATGATTCAATATATGCTAGTGTTTCATTCAACAATTACTGCTTATTATATTTTTTCCACCTGAAAACAACCAACTTTATTTTTGCGAGAGAAACATTGTAAGTGTTAAATCCCTCGCTAGGTGGCGTCGAGACAAATTATGTCTTCATTTATTGGGGAAATACTTAAACTTGTCAAATATTAATTATTATTTTTAATTGTAAAACTAACGTTTTTAAGACAAGATTTTTTATGCATAGCACAAAGGGTAACAATTATTATAAGCAATAATTATCAGCCTGAAACACTCATCCACATTGAAAAATCTTCCGAGAAAAGATACATGACGCCAACGGGACTTGAACCCGTGTCCTCTCGATTGCCGGTCGATTGCTCTGACCACTGAGCTATGGCGGCTTATCTCGTACCCGCCAAATGATTCAATATATGCTAGTGTTTCATTCAACAATTACTGCTTATTATATTTTTTCCACCTGAAAACAACCAACTTTATTTTTGCGAGAGAAACATTGTAAGTGTTAAATCCCTCGCTAGGTGGCGTCGAGACAAATTATGTCTTCATTTATTGGGGAAATACTTAAACTTGTCAAATATTAATTATTATTTTTAATTGTAAAACTAACGTTTTTAAGACAAGATTTTTTATGCATAGCACAAAGGGTAACAATTATTATAAGCAATAATTATCAGCCTGAAACACTCATCCACATTGAAAAATCTTCCGAGAAAAGATACATGACGCCAACGGGACTTGAACCCGTGTCCTCTCGATTGCCGGTCGATTGCTCTGACCACTGAGCTATGGCGGCTTATCTCGTACCCGCCAAATGATTCAATATATGCTAGTGTTTCATTCAACAATTACTGCTTATTATATTTTTTCCACCTGAAAACAACCAACTTTATTTTTGCGAGAGAAACATTGTAAGTGTTAAATCCCTCGCTAGGTGGCGTCGAGACAAATTATGTCTTCATTTATTGGGGAAATACTTAAACTTGTCAAATATTAATTATTATTTTTAATTGTAAAACTAACGTTTTTAAGACAAGATTTTTTATGCATAGCACAAAGGGTAACAATTATTATAAGCAATAATTATCAGCCTGAAACACTCATCCACATTGAAAAATCTTCCGAGAAAAGATACATGACGCCAACGGGACTTGAACCCGTGTCCTCTCGATTGCCGGTCGATTGCTCTGACCACTGAGCTATGGCGGCTTATCTCGTACCCGCCAAATGATTCAATATATGCTAGTGTTTCATTCAACAATTACTGTTTATTATATTTTTTCCACCTGAAAACAACCAACTTTATTTTTGCGAGAGAAACATTGTAAGTGTTAAATCCCTCGCTAGGTGGCGTCGAGACAAATTATGTCTTCATTTATTGGGGAAATACTTAAACTTGTCAAATATTAATTATTATTTTTAATTGTAAAACTAACGTTTTTAAGACAAGATTTTTTATGCATAGCACAAAGGGTAACAATTATCAGCCTGAAACACTCATCCACATTGAAAAATCTTCCGAGAAAAGATACATGACGCCAACGGGACTTGAACCCGTGTCCTCTCGATTGCCGGTCGATTGCTCTGACCACTGAGCTATGGCGGCTTATCTCGTACCCGCCAAATGATTCAATATATGCTAGTGTTTCATTCAACAATTACTGCTTATTATATTTTTTCCACCTGAAAACAACCAACTTTATTTTTGCGAGAGAAACATTGTAAGTGTTAAATCCCTCGCTAGGTGGCGTCGAGACAAATTATGTCTTCATTTATTGGGGAAATACTTAAACTTGTCAAATATTAATTATTATTTTTAATTGTAAAACTAACGTTTTTAAGACAAGATTTTTTATGCATAGCACAAAGGGTAACAATTATTATAAGCAATAATTATCAGCCTGAAACACTCATCCACATTGAAAAATCTTCCGAGAAAAGATACATGACGCCAACGGGACTTGAACCCGTGTCCTCTCGATTGCCGGTCGATTGCTCTGACCACTGAGCTATGGCGGCTTATCTCGTACCCGCCAAATGATTCAATATATGCTAGTGTTTCATTCAACAATTACTGCTTATTATATTTTTTCCACCTGAAAACAACCAACTTTATTTTTGCGAGAGAAACATTGTAAGTGTTAAATCCCTCGCTAGGTGGCGTCGAGACAAATTATGTCTTCATTTATTGGGGAAATACTTAAACTTGTCAAATATTAATTATTATTTTCAATTGTAAAACTAACGTTTTTAAGACAAGATTTTTTATGCATAGCACAAAGGGTAACAATTATTATAAGCAATAATTATCAGCCTGAAACACTCATCCACATTGAAAAATCTTCCGAGAAAAGATACATGACGCCAACGGGACTTGAACCCGTGTCCTCTCGATTGCCGGTCGATTGCTCTGACCACTGAGCTATGGCGGCTTATCTCGTACCCGCCAAATGATTCAATATATGCTAGTGTTTCATTCAACAATTACTGCTTATTATATTTTTTCCACCTGAAAACAACCAACTTTATTTTTGCGAGAGAAACATTGTAAGTGTTAAATCCCTCGCTAGGTGGCGTCGAGACAAATTATGTCTTCATTTATTGGGGAAATACTTAAACTTGTCAAATATTAATTATTATTTTTAATTGTAAAACTAACGTTTTTAAGACAAGATTTTTTATGCATAGCACAAAGGGTAACAATTATTATAAGCAATAATTATCAGCCTGAAAGCCTATTATAAGCAATAATTATCAGCCTGAGTGTTTCAGGCTGATAATTATTGCTTATAATAATTGTTTCCCTTTGTGCTATGCATAAAAAATCTTGTCTTAAAAACGTTAGTTTTACAATTAAAAATAATAATTAATATTTGACAAGTTTAAGTATTTCCCCAATAAATGAAGACATAATTTGTCTCGACGCCACCTAGCGAGGGATTTAACACTTACAATGTTTCTCTCGCAAAAATAAAGTTGGTTGTTTTCAGGTGGAAAAAATATAATAAGCAGTAATTGTTGAATGAAACACTAGCATATATTGAATCATTTGGCGGGTACGAGATAAGCCGCCATAGCTCAGTGGTCAGAGCAATCGACCGGCAATCGAGAGGACACGGGTTCAAGTCCCGTTGGCGTCATGTATCTTTTCTCGGAAGATTTTTCAATGTGGATAAGTGTTTCAGGCTGATAATTATTGCTTATAATAATTGTTACCCTTTGTGCTATGCATAAAAAATCTTGTCTTAAAAACGTTGTAATATGTAGACGTAACTTACTTAAATGTATATCTGATAAACCTGATACTTACGTATTAACTCCTTCCTCATTACTATATGCGGCTAGCTCCAGTAAAGGGTAGGTGCATGATAATTCAATACCAATAATGAAAGAGATAAGTTCAAGATATAAAATAGGGTATTTATTGCGATAACAACAGGGGCTTGATCGGTAAAATTAAACAAAAGGTGAAAACTCTAAATTATTAGTTAATATCTCGGGCCGTGTACATCATCAATCAAAGATTGATGTATGTTAGACAATAATTTATAAGTGGGTAGAACGCAAGTGTGCAAGTGTTGAGCGCCATTGCATTTTTATAGAATACAAAAACTAAACTGGTAACCTGAGAATTAAGAAAATAATATAACGTTACGATTTCCATGATGCGAAGATATGATGACATTAATGATGGATATAATGTTGCGATCTAAAGCGCCAATGGTTGGTCCCCCAGCAGCAGTAAGCACCTTCCTTCCGTGGTTTGGTTTCTTGACTGACATTAGCCGCGAGCCGAGTCTCTGCACAGATGATAAATGAAACGGGATGACACCTCTCAAAACGCCAGTACTTATTCCTATGAAATCGGGGTGAGAAGGTCCGTGTGAAATCAACCCGTTGCAACGTTAGTTTTACAATTAAAAATAATAATTAATATTTGACAAGTTTAAGTATTTCCCCAATAAATGAAGACATAATTTGTCTCGACGCCACTTAGCGAGGGATTTAACACTTACAATGTTTCTCTCGCAAAAATAAAGTTGGTTGTTTTCAGGTGGAAAGAATATAATAAGCAGTAATTGTTGAATGAAACACTAGCATATATTGAATCATTTGGCGGGTACGAGATAAGCCGCCATAGCTCAGTGGTCAGAGCAATCGACCGGCAATCGAGAGGACACGGGTTCAAGTCCCGTTGGCGTCATGTATCTTTTCTCGGAAGATTTTTCAATGTGGATGAGTGTTTCAGGCTGATAATTATTGCTTATAATAATTGTTACCCTTTGTGCTATGCATAAAAAATCTTGTCTTAAAAACGTTAGTTTTACAATTAAAAATAATAATTAATATTTGACAAGTTTAAGTATTTCCCCAATAAATGAAGACATAATTTGTCTCGACGCCACCTAGCGAGGGATTTAACACTTACAATGTTTCTCTCGCAAAAATAAAGTTGGTTGTTTTCAGGTGGAAAAAATATAATAAGCAGTAATTGTTGAATGAAACACTAGCATATATTGAATCATTTGGCGGGTACGAGATAAGCCGCCATAGCTCAGTGGTCAGAGCAATCGACCGGCAATCGAGAGGACACGGGTTCAAGTCCCGTTGGCGTCATGTATCTTTTCTCGGAAGATTTTTCAATGTGGATGAGTGTTTCAGGCTGATAATTATTGCTTATAATAATTGTTACCCTTTGTGCTATGCATAAAAAATCTTGTCTTAAAAACGTTAGTTTTACAATTAAAAATAATAATTAATATTTGACAAGTTTAAGTATTTCCCCAATAAATGAAGACATAATTTGTCTCGACGCCACCTAGCGAGGGATTTAACACTTACAATGTTTCTCTCGCAAAAATAAAGTTGGTTGTTTTCAGGTGGAAAAAATATAATAAGCAGTAATTGTTGAATGAAACACTAGCATATATTGAATCATTTGGCGGGTACGAGATAAGCCGCCATAGCTCAGTGGTCAGAGCAATCGACCGGCAATCGAGAGGACACGGGTTCAAGTCCCGTTGGCGTCATGTATCTTTTCTCGGAAGATTTTTCAATGTGGATGAGTGTTTCAGGCTGATAATTATTGCTTATAATAATTGTTACCCTTTGTGCTATGCATAAAAAATCTTGTCTTAAAAACGTTAGTTTTACAATTAAAAATAATAATTAATATTTGACAAGTTTAAGTATTTCCCCAATAAATGAAGACATAATTTGTCTCGACGCCACCTAGCGAGGGATTTAACACTTACAATGTTTCTCTCGCAAAAATAAAGTTGGTTGTTTTCAGGTGGAAAAAATATAATAAGCAGTAATTGTTGAATGAAACACTAGCATATATTGAATCATTTGGCGGGTACGAGATAAGCCGCCATAGCTCAGTGGTCAGAGCAATCGACCGGCAATCGAGAGGACACGGGTTCAAGTCCCGTTGGCGTCATGTATCTTTTCTCGGAAGATTTTTCAATGTGGATGAGTGTTTCAGGCTGATAATTATTGCTTATAATAATTGTTACCCTTTGTGCTATGCATAAAAAATCTTGTCTTAAAAACGTTAGTTTTACAATTAAAAATAATAATTAATATTTGACAAGTTTAAGTATTTCCCCAATAAATGAAGACATAATTTGTCTCGACGCCACCTAGCGAGGGATTTAACACTTACAATGTTTCTCTCGCAAAAATAAAGTTGGTTGTTTTCAGGTGGAAAAAATATAATAAGCAGTAATTGTTGAATGAAACACTAGCATATATTGAATCATTTGGCGGGTACGAGAGAAGCCGCCATAGCTCAATGGTCAGAGCAATCGACCGGCAATCGAGAGGACACGGGTTCAAGTCCCGTTGGCGTCATGTATCTTTTCTCGGAAGATTTTTCAATGTGGATGAGTGTTTCAGGCTGATAATTATTGCTTATAATAATTGTTACTTATATATATCGTTTGTCGTTTATATATTAATCATCAATGTCCGGAGTGATTTTTTTTTCAGAATTTTGAAAACCGCATATTTGGAAAAGATGGTCTATACATATTATTAACATTTAAAACTGTATAATTATCATGTCAATATGTTCTATTCTTGTTCTCCAACAGAATTTTTACGATTTTATCAAAGTTTTTTTGGCTCGTGGATGTTAAACACACACTATGTTTGTGTATTACTATTTATTTTACAGATTATAGGTACCTTTATAAACTGATGAAATACAATAGAGAGTCAAAAAATACATTTCAGTAATATTACGAGAGTTGAGATGGCTGATAGAGGTATTGAAATAGGGCTAAATACAGGTAACTCTATAAAGGGAGGACTGAACGCCATTGGCGCTAACAAAATATTGTTCAAAGAAGCAAAGCTAGCAGTTAATGGAGCGCTGATACCTACCCTGATGTATGGCAGTGAAGCATGAAACTGACAGAGGAAGGATGAAAATAGACTGAATAATCAGTATCAGAAAAATCAAAAAAGGCTCTGTAAATGTAATTGCCAAAGGTGCCCCTAAAATCGTGAAAAATTAATACTTTAATGACCTAATAATAATTTAAACTGCAAAAAATTAAATACTTCACATCAGTACTAGATATCAGTAAACTCCGTTTGGTTAGATATTTTACCTCAAATCCAAAATCAAGATTTGGCCTAAGGCTTTGAATTAACTCTCTACAGAACCAAGATGCATAACAATTCGACAGAATTTAGTTCCAAAATAAAAACCTACTTTTTTGGGCTCTCAAACCCTTAAGGGGGGAGGGAGGTAGGGTTTTAAAACCCTTTTTTATTATTTTTGTTTTGTTGTCAAAATTTCAAGTAAATCGTAAAAAACTAAAGAAGATACAGCGTTTCAAGCGACCGGCCCTAATGCTCAGTTCAAGAATATTTCGTATATAACAAAATTTTTTGTAGTCCGTGAACATCATAACTCAAAATCTACTTGACCTACTTAATAATAATTTAATTTCTTAATCTACTTTGAAATTTTGTACACTATTTCTACACATAAATCAACCGGTAATCAGGTAGACATATTTTTCTTTTTATCATTTTTTTTTTTCATTTTATAATAACTAATTCACCGAAAATTTTTAGCGAAAATCGCATTTTTAACTTCAACATGCTGCAAAAAAACTCATCCTGATTACCTGGGAAAACATAACACCTTATAAACGCATTTTGATTTTCTTATTTCAAGTAATCCGGTAACGAGTTATGATGTTCACCGCATAACAACTTTTTTCCAGGCGCCTTTGGAGATTCGCTCTAACGGACTTATTTATTGATGTTTTTAATTGAAAATTTTTTCATATCTCCAAAAAAAAGCCTACTCCCTCCCCCTTACATTTAATGTACCTATCTGAGAGTATTATTCCTGTTTTGCCTATGTTATGTCTTAATCACACTTTTCTTATTGGATTAACATTATTCGAATCCTTACATATCAATCTGTCTCTTACCAAGGGACGAATCACATTTAGGGAGATAAATATTCCGATCAAATCCTTGTCCTATTGTATCGCCCTTCATAAAAATTTGCTTTTGCTTTCCGAAATACACTGATAAAGAAATATATTGTGTATTATTTTTAAAATATATATCAGGATTAAATAGCATGTATTCCTAATTACATGCGGACTGTACCCAAATTTCTCTAAATAAACAATAACAGTGTTAATCTCAAGTGACCTCCCATGTCACAGTGGTTGAGTGGGCATCGCGTTTGGGTCCCACCCGGGCGTTCCGTGTTCGATTCCTCGGCTGGCTAAGTCCTCCATCACGACTCAAGCAACATTTTCGGCTTACTGTGGAGGTAGTAGGATATTTTCAAATATTGTCGGGTTATTCGTAATCCGGGAACATTTGTCTTTCTTTTAAAACAATAAAATAAAAATAATTAGTAATAATATAAAATAAGTGTGGTCCTAAATGTTTTCTGCCTGCGCAGAACATTTTTACATCGAGTCAGTTTCGTATCGGTGATGCAATTTAGGAACCGGGGATGCAATTTATAATAAGTTGCTATAATGGTTTTTCTAGTTTATAGTAAAATTGTAGAAATTTATTATAAGTTTGTACAGAGCCTTTGAGTTGATTTTTCACAAAAACGGCGCTATACAAGTCATCCAAATTTCAGATTTTATGTCTGGGTTAAATCTTCACAACAGGAAAAACTAAACCTTTCACAAAATCAAAAAATATTTATTGTAAAATAAAAATTACAAAAGGTGTAGCTTATGGGTAGACCCCATTTCTTCCAGCTAACCACATTTATTTAATTACAATGTTTATATAGTATTATTTGTTTTATTATAATTACAATGTTTATACAGATAAAATAACAATATACCAATGAAAAAATAAAAAAAATACAAATATATATACCAATAAAAATAGGCGTTTCATTTACGTGAGGTATTCACTCAACGTGTAGTGACATTTATTAACAAGGAAAGTGTTTAGTGACGATTTGAATTTGTGTGTATCTTGTATTTGTTTAATGTTATGTGGAAGGTTGTTATATACTTTAATGGCCATGTAGTATGGTCCTTTTTGGAATATTGTTTTGTTTGCTTATGGTATTAATAGGTTTTCTGTGAGCCTTGTAGCGTATTTATGTGTTGAGTTTTTTAGTGGGAACTTGTCTGTAGATGATCGCACTAACATGCATAACTCCATTATATATATGTCTGTGACTGTCAGAATTTTCAGATTTTTATACATAGGTCTACATGAATCTAAACGACCAGAGTTTGTAATTTTTCTTATGCATCTCTTTTGTATGATGAAGACATCTTTGGCGTTTACCGAGTTTCCCCAAAAAATAATATCGTATTTTATTATTGAATATACATAACCGTAGTATGCGGCTATTACTGATTCGGTGTTCAATATTTTTCTCAAGGTACCCAGAACATAAGAAAAACTACTGATTTTTGCTACAATTTTTGAGACATGTTCTTTCCAGTTTATGTTTATGTCTAATTCTATTCCCAGTAGTGAACAGGTTTGGGAAGGTTCGATAATATTATTATTAATGTTTACATTTATATTTATAGGTGTAGCTTGTACTGGACAAAATTTTAAAATTTGGGTTTTGTTTGTGTTGAGTGATAGATGTTGCGATAACAGCCAGTTTGCTATTAATTGGCAAGTCCCGTTAACTTGTTTGTTAAATTCGTCAACGTCTCCATTACATTCAAACAACAAAGCGGTGTCATCAGCGAACATTGAACATTCTGTGCCAGCAATTATTGGGAGTTCGTTTATATAGATAAGGAAGAGGAGAGGCCCAAGAATGCTTCCTTGTGGCACACCCTTCTTTATTTTTGCAAACGCATGTACATAAAACACACAAACGCATGTACATAAAAAGTCTATCAATTTTTCTAGTGTGATGTGTATACCTGAATTATGAAGAAGAGAAAACTGCTAGATTCTGACAATAAGATCAACAGAGCTAACTTCACAAAATACCTTCAACAAAACTTGAAAGAATTCTCCCCGTCTGTAGAGATATCTTTGGATAAATGTGAAAAATTTAAAAATATTTTCAATAGCCATTTATCTATAGCAAAATATAATAATACAGGGTTGACGAAATTCGAAGAAATATTTATTTTCGTCGTTTTTCACTTCAGGCTACTAAATACATCAATTCCTTTGAAAAGTCATTAAAAGTTATGAAAAATGGTACAATAAGATACGTTAGTTAGGTTATGAACAATTTAAAAAAAACAAGCTACATTTTAAAAAAAATTGTCATAACTTTTCAAAGGGGTGTTTTCCAAATTGTTGAGCTGTCGTGAAACCATAATTTATTATTCAGGGTGTTAGTGTTAGTAAAAATTGTAAAACAATTTTCAGATGCATTTTTTATTATTGTTTTTTCGCACATTATATCAAATTCTAACAAAATATTCATTCAAATGTCTTCACTGGTCACTCAGCCGAGTAACCAAGTAACCATCCAACACTATTTCCAACGAGGAACCTTTCTCCTGCTAGTGGTTATTGATCATTGTAATAAGAGAAACCTATTTATTCCACGTCACTGTTTGTCTATGGTTTAGGGAGCCTCACAGAAACGGATAAACCTATTTATTTCACATCACTGTTTGTTTGTCTGGGGTTTAGGGAGCCTCACAGAAACGGAAGATCAATAATTCCTAGTGGTGGAGAGGTAAGTTTTAAGGAAGCATTTACTTTTGGAGCGTGATTTTAAAAATATGAATGAAAGACTTCATAAATTTCATTGAATATTTTCTTATTATTGTATTTTAAAAATACATAACTACATTATGTTGAAACTTCAGTTATTCTAATATAAAATGGCATTTGGGCAATCAACGTAAAACTTTTTGAGATTTGTGCATTCTTCTCTTTGGACCCACAAGGTTGAAGGACAGTCCTTAAAGAAAAAGAAAAATCTTCATTAATATACAGAATAAAGCGTTGGTAGTAAGTATAAGACAATTCATAATTGTTTGAAGTGCCAAATTTGTGTTACTAGTTGAATTACCCGACTTTGCTCGGGGTTCACAAAGAATATTCTTCTTTTTTAAAGGTTAAGTTCACAAAATTTCACCAAAATCAGAATAAATCCGTTGATTTGCCAGAATCCAGAAAAGAAAGGAAAGAAATAGTGGGACACATACATTCAGTGGTGAAGATCACTTATAATATAATCGATTGCAGACTTTACAAGGATTTTGTAGCTTCCCCGACTCTCGACTGCTTTCTCTCTAAAGAACTCGACAAGTTTAGTATTCTCACCGAGGCCAGAGTCCTACCAGGAATGTCGCCAGATAGGCTGACCTATACGACGAATTTCGGTAACTGCACCGAACATTCGCTGGAATATTTTGAAATCGACGCCGCACGCAGCTTTCAGTGCAATATCCACAAGGGGCGTTCCGGTTATTATACCTCTGTCCTGTGTAATGGTCCGGCACTCCTGGCTTTTGACACCAATTGTGATGAACCCTACCTAGCTGACTTACTTTTCTAAGCTTCTACCTCGTAGTTTAAATCTCGTAGCTCCTATCTCGTAGCCACGTTCATAATTCTACCCTTATGTCCTACTGGTCACACCACTGGGTATGATGGCCTGACTTATCCCTCCTTCCGGTCTGTTTCTACCTCAGGCTCGTGATTTTCAAACCCCTGTACTTTATAATCTAGCTAAACCTACCCTATCTTCTTAAATCCCTGAGATTTTCTCACAGTAATCAAGATTTAAGATTTTTGTTCACATTATTTCTATATTCTCCGTTGTGTACTTTTTTTTTAGAATTTACATCTGTCTGCATATATTTTTTTTTTTTTAAAGCGGAGACGGTTTACCATTGGTTCCCGTGAGTACTTAGGCCATGGGCCCATTGTACTTTCTCCCATTTTACCTCAATCCTTTAACAATAACCCAGTCCCTTTAATAAAGTTCACCAGAGTTGTTATCGGATATGTGGCTAGGTCTTCTGGTTCTACAACATGTCTCCCCAGGTATCTAAGCCTAATTCCCACCAGGGCAGGACATTGGCACCATAAGTGAATTGGAGTCTCTTCATCCTCTTCACATTTTCTACATCTACTGGTGCTTTCCACTCCCAATAGCTGCATGTGTTTCCTGAGATGGCAGTGTCTCGTCAGTAGGCCTACCAGTTCCCTCAGCGAGTTTCTGTCCATATCGAGTAGTTTTCTGGTCCGTCTGGGGTCGGGTCCGTTTATGAGTACTTTGGATTGTCTCATTCCGGGTGCCCTCTCCCATTCCTTCCAGTGCTGGGATTTGACCCACCTCTCGATATGTAATTTGGTGTGGCAAGCTGCTACTCCTACAGCCGGCTCAGATCCCGCAAGTGGTGCTTTCGCCCCTTTCCTTGCTAGTTCGTCAGCCCGCTCGTTGTCCTCATACCCTTATGTCCTGGTACCCATATCAGGGTTATTTTATTGATGGTAGCGAGTTCTGTAAGAACGGTTCTACATTCCATCACCAGTCTGGAGTCGCATCGGTTACTTTCCAGTGCCATAAGGGCTGCCTGGCTATCAGAACAAATAGTTATGTTCTTATTCCTGTACCCGATACGTATATTCTCCTGTGCGCAGGCCAAGATGGCTTTCATCTCAGCCTGAAACACAGTGCAGTGTATTCCTAGAGGTATACTTAGTTCCTTCTTGGAACCCTGTAAACATACCCCAGCCCCCGTTCCTTCCTCCATTTTGGACCCATCTGTGAACCAGATTAGTTCCTGTCTGGAGGTTGGACCTGGGACCATGTCCCACTCCTCCCGGGTGGGGTACATCACATCAAACTGCTGTCTGAAGAAGTATTCGGCTTGTTTGCCGTCCTGCTTCATTCCAGCTGTCGGACTAATTGCCCTCGGTCTTATTCCGATCTCCGTATGACTGTTTTTGGGCAACTCACCTCTCCATTGACCTTTGCATTGTAACCTGTAGGCTGCCGCCATCGCCGCCCCCTCTATTTCTAAGTTTAGTGGGGGTAGATCTAGCAGCACTCCCATGGCTAGTATTGGAGTGGTTCGCATAGCTCCTGTGATTCCTCTGCATGCAAGTCCCTGTATGTGGTTGAGTGTGGCTCTCACTATTTTCAGTGTTGTTCTCCTCCACCAGACCAAGGCTGCATGCATGAGTCTTGGTTTTACAACGGCTGTGTACAGCCATCGCATCATTTTGGGTTTGAGTCCCCACGTTCTGCCGCAGATTCGCCTAGTTGCCCACATGAGAACACAGGCTTTTCTGCTTACAGTCTCCACCTGGTTTTTCCAGCTCAGTTTGGCATCTAAGATGACTCCGAGGTACTTAACCATGTCAGAGGGTTCTACTTCCTTTCCGTAGAAGGTTGAATTGCTCCATCCTTCTAGTTTCCTTTTGCGTGTAAAGATGACTAGTTCTGTCTTGTCCGGGTTGACCGACAGCCCTGTTTCTTCACACCATTCTTCCACTGTTGCCAGTGTTGATTGTATGAGGCCTCTGGTCGTGTCTGCATCCCAACACCTTATTATGGTTGCGATGTCATCCGCGTACCCTTGAGTATACAGGCCCTTGTTGTTGAGTTTCCTGATGAGGTTGTCCACCACCAGGCTCCACAGCAAGGGCGATAAAACCCCCCCCTGTGGACACCCTCGCGTCACCAATACTCTGAGTATCACCTCACCCCTTTTCATCGTAAGAATCCGACCTGAAAGCATGTTCTTTAGCCATCTTCTAGTGGTTTTGTCGAGTCCATGTCTTTCTGCCGCTTCATCGATGGATTTAATAGTGGTGCAATTGAATGCTCTCTCTATGTCCAGAAAGAGTCCAACCGCTAGTTCCCCGGTTGCCTGCGCCTGCTCCAGTTTGTATACCAACCTGTGCAGTGCCGTGTCAACCGACTTACCTGGTTGATACGCAAATTGTAACTCATGGAGGGGATTTTCTCTCAGTGCCCCGTCTCTTATGTGCCTATCCATTAGCCTCTCCATTGTCTTTAGAAGAAAAGAGGTGAGGCTAATTGGACGGAATGCGCCTGGTTGGTCGTAGTCAGTTCTCCCTGGTTTAGGTATGAACACTACCCTTGTTTTCCTCCATGGTGTGGGGATGTATCCGAGGGCGCAGCACGCCCTCAGAATCTTAGTTACCGGAAGCAAGATTGTATCTACTATTTTAGCTGCAGTGTCCCAGTCCTTACCTTCCCGCATAACTCGGGCTGGTGGTGGCCCGGTGTCACCTGCTTCTAACTTTTTGTAGCCGGAAAATGTTTCCCCAGCAGTTCCTCCAACTCCTCCTCGCAGTTTCGGTGAAGCTTCCATCGGCTTTCCGAAATGGGCCTTTAGCTGCCCCTGGGTCTTTAGCAAGGATTTTTTGAATTCTTGCCTCCTGCGGGATGGTTTCCACCTCCCCGCAGTACTTCTCCCAGGAGTTTTTTTTGGCTATCCGGATTGCTTCCTTGTACTCTTTCTGGTATTGCTTGTGAGCATCCCAGTTTCCAGATTTTTTGGCCCTATTGAAAGCTTGCCTTACTAGTTTCCGTAGCTCCTGCAGTTTCCTGCTCCACCACGGCGTTTTATCCCTGGTACTTATCTTCAGAGGACTGCTATTTTCGAATGCCCCTATCATCGAGTCCCTCAGTATTTCTACTGCGTCCTCAATTTCTTCAGGGCAGCCGTATTTCGCTGGGATTTCTGCATACTTAATATGCACACATATGTAGAGAAGATAATGTATTACGTATGGTAACCCCTCGATTCTTTTAGAGAAAGGGTGAGAATTTTTCGATTTATTAATTATTATTATTTTAGTATCTTTTACCGAGTTTGATAAACTAGCCCCGCCCTAAACTTTGTGTCTATTTGATTTCGTAGGAATTAAGTTTGTTTATTTAATTATTCCTATCACCGCTGCTACATCGATAACATAAACAACAGTTAATAATTTACATCATTTCAAGAAAGAAAACCTTACCTTACCAGTATAGAATGTTCGTACTCGAGAGTCCGGTTTTCTCAATTGAAGTTCTTGTCTGCAGCTTCTCCTAACAGTCCTAACATAATGTGTTTGTATTCATAGTTAGTGTTATTGGTTAATATTCGCAAAATTGTTGAAAGAGCAGGAATGGATGGATATGGGGGGGGATAATATGTTTGCTGAAAAGTCGGCTCCTCCACTATCCAAGTGAAGACCGATGAACAACAATTACAAACCCGGATTCTCCCAGTACGTTTGCTAGGCTTATCCTTAAATCCGAGTTTTACTCTCTTCGACGAGCGTCTCATGCTATGAAAGGGGCCCTTCACGCCAGCAGGGGGAATACCAAGTCTTCATACCGTTTTTCTGTCTCACTCCGACTTCCGTCCCCTCCGGATTGAATTTAACTCTACTGAGTCTAGAAGGGGTATTTCATGTCTTCCCTTATCATGCCACTATCCGTTGAATGTGGCGTAAGCTTGTGACGGGCAGATCCTTCCTCCCACGTGACCGACCCAGCGTTACACTCCACCTCTGACTGCTGACATAAAACGCACCTCGTGAGCCTTATGTTTGCTTTCAGGTTCGACAAGAACTTACGGTATGTAAATAACCTGTAGCTTTAATGCCGCGTCAGCGTACTGTCCGCATAGGTACTTCCTCTTCCCCGTATGCCCCATCTCGACAATACCGCCACAAGATCAAATCTTTCCGACCAGAAAGGTTGACACTTACATTTCCGGATAGCTCATACCCACATACAGAAGCCTTGAAGGTTTAAATGCGTGGGCAAATTCAGGATTTAGGACTCTATGCGTATTAGAACGCCAGTGGTTTTAGATGAGGTCACTAGCTCCTCGTGTGTTAGGTATTTAGGATTATGGGTTCTTGAATACCTATTTCCTATAAGAAAGATTTAAAAATGAGATAAATCAAGTTGTCATTGAATCAATGACCTCCTGAATAATTGTGATGAGCTCTCTTTGAGTTTGAAGCTAGTCGAGGTACTTTACTTTGCGAAATTTTGCATGCTGTGACAATGCTACCTATTGGCGATTGCTCTAGTATAATCAAGTTGTTTAGGATTGAGTGAATTTAACATCGATGTTGCTATCACATATTGAATGCAGGTTTCGTCGCTATAATTGATAAACCTGCCCCTTGACATAAATGCTTTGTTTTGTTTATTTGTTGATGGAATCTAGGTGACTGTGTCAATGGCTGACATTGAACTCCAATCGAAATTTTAGATACACAATCGAAGGTCATATAAACATACCCTAATCATGCTAGTGAAAAGAAGCGATAGGTATTTATTTTACAAATACGCTAAGATACCAAAATTGATTTAGTGATGCGTTTCTATCTAATTATGTGTTAAGTATTTGCTTTGCAACATTTCGTTCTGTATGGGAGGAGTGACATGCGAATGCTAATAAATTGGTTAGTTATTTATTTACCCTTACTTGGTATCACGTTCATCAATGTCAGGTTACCCGCAGGAACCTGGAAAAGTTTAAATATTGTAAAGACTCACCAAAGCTCTAATGTCTTAATTTCAGCTCCACCAGGTAATTATCATCGGCATGAGATTTATTAGAGCATCCAGACTACCTGTGTAACTTATTGCAGTTTTATTTCGATTTCCCACTTTTAACGATTTAATCCTACAAGATCCGGAATTCATTTCCTTCCCTTCCCCTTTGAATAAATCTCTGATGTATAAAATCCTCACGTTTTCCTTTAATATCTGCCGTTATTATTGAAGAAGAACGATTCTATCTAATTATACCCCGACGATCCTTACCTCCCCCCCCCCCCCCTTTCTTCCATATTTGATTTCAATCTAAAGCGGAGAATCGATTCTAAATAATCGTTCACTCGAATATTATTTTATTTTTTTGATATATATCTGTACTTATTTACTCTTTAATGGATTAATTTATTAATTCGGATTTTCTTTAAATTTGAATTATTCCACTTTATAAAAATATTTAAGTTTTATTTATTTTTTTCTCAATTTAAATTATAATTTTTTTTTATAAAAAACTAAATATTATTCCTCACTCAAATTACAACAAAACTGAAAGAACCACTTTCACTTTATTATATAACACTTTCGTTAAGCAACAATTAATAATTTGGATTATTTTTTGAACTTCGGGTTAAGTATTTTCCAGGTTTCGGATCAATTATTATTATTACTTTGTCATCTAACGATAATTAATATCTCGTAATAAAATTTCCAACTTTCGACTTAAACGTTAATTTTTATTTAATAAAACTTATTAGACTGTAATTTTCTTTATTTAACCTCGGACTAAATAACTTTATTTTAACCTTCATAGAACATATTTAAATCAATTCAAACACATTCTATTAAACTCCTTCAGCATTGAATTTGTAATTAATTAATTAATTATTAGATTTTTATTGAATCGAAACTATTGCAAACACTGATTTTTAGATTTATTATAAGATCATACACTCCGTTAAATTGCACGATCAATCCTATTCGGAAACCCCACTCTCTATTTTATCACTGAATTTTTTAATAAGTATAAAACTGACTCTACTTTTCCACTGTATTTTTAAGTATAAAACTGATTCTAGTCTATATTTTACCACTGAATTTTTTTAAGTATAAAACTGACTCTACTTTTCCACTGTATTTTTTTTGTATAAAACTGATTCTAGACTCTATTTTACCACTGATTTTTTTTAAAGTAAAAACTGACTACTTTTCCACTGTACTTTTAAAGTATAAAACTGATTCTAGACTCTATTAATTAATTACCAGGGTAATTCTCACGACATGCGCGACGTTTAAGCAACCTTGCCAGTTGTCGAAGGACTCCTCGAATGCCCCAAAACACGCCATTTTATACCCATCACAGCTCCAAAAGGGCATAATCGTATTTTCCTTGACAAGAAAATATAATCTGTAATAGCTCGAAATCTTTTGAAATCTCCATCTCGTTATTCTTTTTCCATACATAAGATCTTTCGATTTTTCATCTTAGTCGTTCTGGGTACGTCCCACAATTTTGTCTCGCTTCCCTAAGGTTTATAGTCTCGGACTTAGTAAGGTGCCATCCAGTTTGCCCATTTTTCACATGTCTTCTGTCTTCATAATATATTTTATAAACATGGTTTTAATCTTGTTTTTTTTCCTCAATTTGAAACATGCCCATAAGTGATCTGCTAAGACTATATTTTTAATTGGCATAAATATTTGGGAAAACGTAGATTCTTCAGTCTCCTAGTTTTAAACGCTAATTTTCCTGTACGAATTTCCACGGAAATTCTTTCTTTTCCCCTAATCTACCTAAGCAATTATGTCTCAGAACCGTATTTTCATAATTTATGTGGCATATTTAACTTTTCCCTTTTCCCACCTGAATTTCCTTCAAGTAACGGAGTTTTAACAACTATTCTTAAATGATTTTTCCTTCGTTGTTCATAAGGAACCATATTCTGGTTCCATATCTACTCTA
Organism: Limnephilus marmoratus; assembly: GCA_917880885.1. NCBI lineage: Eukaryota > Metazoa > Arthropoda > Insecta > Trichoptera > Limnephilidae > Limnephilus > Limnephilus marmoratus. Next base: position 14,906,001 of record OU862921.1, on the reverse strand, counting down.
CGTTTTGAGGTTTTTCCATTTCCCTACCTGAGTTTTCCGGTTATCTCAGTTTTGCGTTCTCTCCCCCATTCCTAACTCATGATCCATTATTGAAATTTGACGTTTGCCTTTTATATCGTGATTCCATCCCCACGCTAAAACCCTTTTTTCCCTTTTTGATATATTATTTATGATGTTTTTCTGCCTACTACCCATTTCTATACTGGAATATCTGTCAAGTTAACTACTTCGGTCAAATTCCGCCCAATTTTCCATCTCTCTCTTACTCAAAATCTCATAAACTGTAAGCTTTGACATCTGTTTACTTTATAATTTCTACATACCTTCCAATAAATTCCTTTTTATGTGTTTGTAATTAAGTTTTATAAGATTTCTATAATCGAAATATTACGTAAGAGCAATGTTAATTTTTATGGCCCTTTTTAATGGATAATGGGCCTTGTATAAATAAAAGGCATGTTCGGATCTCATTGTTTTTGAAAACAAAATACATGTGTGATCGACAACCATTTCCCGCGTCCACTTTGTCAGTAACCAAGCTCAATTATGTGATCCTTTCAACGGCACGAATGACATAAAACGACCATTTCTGTTGAATAAAACCATCCGTAATTTGTCCAGTATTGTTACTCGACCCCAGACACTTAACAATACTAATTGTATTTCCTTTGAGATTGCAATTAGCACACCTAGCCATCTTCTCGCATGTCCTACGCCCCCAACGTAACCACCATTTTTTATTAAATTTTCTTCTAAAAATAGTCTTTCTAATATCTCCGCTTCATCTGAAATGAATAACAATAATTTTCCATTGTTTTATGTATATTCATTTTTCCTTTCGTACGTTTTTTCCTCGAATTTGGCATCTCGGCCGTCATACATAGTTATTCTATAGTTGAAAATCCTCCGGCAGGTGTGCCCCTCGCTCCCGCGTTTTCTACTCAATATATTACTGATAAAATTTTCCATCGTTTTCCAAGTGTGTTTTTCCGCAACTAAAAAGGCTCCAATGCATTCGATTATTAACAACATTACTTGGGTTCCTTGTACTAAAGTTCTTGAATTGTTCGTTATTTACATCTCCGTGCCTTAACCCCCGATCTCTGTGGGAACGTCAAAACCATAAATTACCTTACTAATCACTCGGGTCAAAGTCCAATATTTTGTGTCCACAATGGGCACGGCCCTCTTCTCTCTGATTGGTTTAAATTATTTTTAATCGTCTTACTCAATCCCTTATTGGTAGAATTTAAACTTCCTTTGTTCTCGAGATAGCTATGATATGGGGCCTCTCTACAGTCTTTGTACAGATCTCTGTAATAGTTCCCAACTGCTCGGACAGATGTCGCCGAATGTACCAATTTCTCTACATAATATTTAGGGAAAAAAAAATTCTTGTAGGCTTCTCGTAGGTTGAAGGTTGGCATTCATCACACCTGTATTGTGTTATTTTTTAATTGTGTAAGTAAATTTTTGTACTTAGGAATTGTTTTGAACCCAAATTGATCCCCTCCTGTCAATAGTTAAAATCAAAATATATTATTTACCCTCGTCAATTTACTCTCTAAGCAGCGCATGAATGTCTGCGGTATGCACTCCGACGTTTCCGTTTCTGTGACACATTTATCCAAAGATATCTCTACAGATGGGGAGAATTCATTCAAGTTTTGTTGAAGGTATTTTGTGAAGTTAGCTCTCTTGATCTTATTGTCAGAATCTAGCAGTTTTCTCTTCTTCATAATGCAGGTATACACATCACACTAGAAAAATTGATAGACTTTTTATGTACATGCGTTCTAGAATTATAATAATATATTATTTAGAAAAATGAAACAATACAACTTTGTATAAACCACTTATATAATGCATAAATCCTACCGGTTTCGGAACAAACGTTCCTTCTTCAGGGAAAGCTTATACTAATTTGACAGTTTCGAACAATGTTTTATGATGGTAGGGGTGGAGCCGTTGCTAGTTATTAATGTAGATTGGGTGGGTAGGTATTAATGTAGAGTGGGTGGGTATGGGAACAAATCCATGATGGGCTATAAGATAATATTTTTTGTTTGTTGATAATAGATTCATTATTTTTAAGGGATTTTTTTAATTTCCAAGGCTTCTAAGTTATCCAAACGTTTTCCTATATGATTAATTTGAAGAATATTTATCCCTGTATTTTTTCAAAACTATGGTTATTTTCAATGATATGGTTAGCGAACTCAGAAAAAATATTATTATTAAGACACCTTAAATGTTTTTTGATTCTGATATCAAAATAACGAGTTGTTTTTCCTATATAAAATGAGGGACAATCATTGCATTTGAGTTTATATATTCCGGAATTAGTCAATTAATGGTCTTTATCTTTAGTATTTCTCAAAAAATTACCGATATTATTTCTTGTACAAAAGGCTGGTTTAATATTAGAAGGGAGATTTTTGCAAAATTGAAATGAAAAATTATTAATTTACAAAATTTTACGCCATTCTTTGTCATAATATTATTAGAATTGTATAGGTACTTATTTTTTGAAATTTTGTTAAATTTTTTTATTTAGGATGTTATCAATTAATTTTGGTTCATATCCGTTGTTTATAGCAATTTGTTTTATTATAGAAAGTTCCGAAAGAAAATTATTATTAGACATTGGGACATTTACTAAGCGGTGTATCATGGAATGGAAGGTGGAGTGTTTTTGTGAGACAGGGTGGTTGGAGGTCTTATGAATTACTATGTCAGTGTGTGTTGGCTTGCGATATATACTAAAATCGATTTTATTATTTGTAATAGATAAAGTTAAATCCAAAAAGTTTAATTTTTCATTGCCTATTTCTATCGTAAATTTTATTTGATTATAAAAAGAATTTAAAAAGTTAAGAAAGTTGTTGAGTTGACGTTTGGATCCTGTCCAAATGACGAAGATGTCATCCACATATCTCTTCCATAGTAAAAAATTGCTCAAAAGGGGTGATTTTGAATTAAAAACAGTTGTTTCCAAATCATTCATAAATATATCAGCAATGAGAGGTGGCTGGTGGGGGCTCCCATTGGAAGGCCTTCTTTTTGTTGGTATATGACATTATTGTATTGAAAATAATTTTGATTGATAGCTACATACAAAAATATATTATTTAAAATTTGGAAAGCGGGTATGGGTATCGCCGCCCGTGGAACCATTTATTGGATAACGAAAACCCCCGCCATTCGTCACCCAAATGGTTCGCTACGTCTGGAGACTTAAGATGACACAATACCCTAAAATATCAATTTTGCCTCCACATTAAATATTTTCTATAAGGTTTCTTTTAAACGGTCTAATTTATAATCACAATCTACATAGGTAGGCATATAAGAAAACTGAATTTTGATATGTTGAGAACTGTTTAGTGTTCCCTCTCAACAAAAATTTAGTCGAGAAATGCCGACATTTGAATAGACTAAAATGGAATTCATAAAGGACCACCAAAAACAGCTGCAATAAATCAAATAGATACATCAATTATCTTAAATCCGCAATACCAATTAACTCAATTATGTGTTTATATATTGAAAATATCGCATTGTCAAACACAGTCCGACCGTAAAAAAATATGAATAACATAACCACAAAACATTTTTTTTTAAATATCACTGAATGTTTAAGTTTGAAACACATTGAAATACGTTGAATTCATTTCTAATTCATTCATTATTACACTGATATACAAATATACTAGAAAAAATCCACTAAAACACGATAAAACACCGCATTTTACACTTAGGCATTTTGACAGATTAATATTCTAGTTCTAGAGGAATCGACAAAACACGAATTTTCGAATGACCATATTTCGTAAATAGGTAGAGAACACTGCCATCTGTTGAATTATAAAAGAAACAGTATCTTTCCTCCTACTCCAAAATTTCAAAATTGAACCGCGGAAATATATCAAAAAAAATTAATGCATCTAGGGGAAATTTGCTGAAATTCAGCAGCTAAGCAAGCCCAGGTTTTTCAGGTGGTGCCGAAATTCAGCAAAAAGCGCTTCAGTGGTTAAAGGAGCGCGCTAATATTTAAAGCGATAAAATCGATGCGAAAATAAAGAAAGTGTTTAACAAAACACGACTCGTTTAAAATAGAGCAAAAATCTCGTGGAAGGCGTCCTAAGTATCATTAAAAAAAACATTGTGAATTTTTGCAAAACTATTACTTGTAAACAAACGTGTTTATAACAATTTTCGGAGCATACTTTGCGGATTTTTTCTATCGGGGGAATTTCATGTAATTTACGTTTCGGCGTGGAATGCATCTAGATATTATCTAAAAAATAACATATATTTTTTTAAGAGCTTAAAAACTTTAAATGTTTAAGAGATATGTGTAAGAAATCGGCTGTAATTCGGGTAGCGGCGCGCCGCGGCGGCTTAAAAAAGCTACAGTTATACCCATACATAAAATTGCCAACAAAAATGATATATGTAATTACCGACCTAAAAGTCTCTTAAAAGCTCCTTTCCAAAAATCTTGGAAACTGTAATAAAGAAGCAAATTGTTCAATTTCTAGAACAAAACAAATTATTATCACCATTCCAATATGGCTCATTCTTATTAAGGCTCAGCCACCGCGATGGGAATTGCGTTTCAGTTTGCTTTATGCATGCGATGGAGATGTATGATAATTATTGTATGTGTATGCAGAAATAATGTTCACCGTTTGTCTCATTTTTTACTGTTGTTATTTAGTATGTAAGAAAGAGATGCAGCAGTATAAATGTTTAAAAACAAAAGCAAACTATCAGTGCAATTTATGCGTTTTTGAATTAATATTATCCTTGGAACTTCTTTTTCTTCTTTCGTACGGTGGGGGGTCAAAGGGGGACATCTAGGTCTACGAGTTAGTCTAGGGCCTCAGGCGTTGCCCTGTGGACCTCATTAATCCCGCCGGGGATTGAATAGCGCGGGCTGTCGTTGACCCCATGTTTTAATATAAAGTCCACCTTTGAGTGGGATGTTCCTTCAATATTCAGTGACAATATTTTAAATTGTTCCCCGATATTTAATGTTTCGTAAGGCCGGGAGATCTGTTGGTCTTCGGCCCCTTACTTTGTAACTATATTGTAATTATCATAGTAGGCGTCTACGGAGACGAGACGGTGCGGTGTATGAGAGAAATGTAAGAAAATTATGACTTTTTTCCTTTGGAGGAAACGGACCTACAAACGTACATTATGTACCTCATCTTTTGAAAAAGCAGCAGCATTATTATGGTAAGGAACATGCGTTTATTGGCGTAATAATAAAAGCGTCTAATAGGGAGTGCCGGGTTATTCCATTCTTGTACTTACAAAATAATGAACAGATTTATCGTCAGGTTTATTTTCATCCAAGCATTGCGCTCTTTCTTCTTCAGTGGGATTTGGCATAATATTCGTGCAGCATATTCCTATCTGAAAAGATCATTATAAAGTCTTTTACGTTTATTCACATAAATAAATATTTATTAATAGTACACAACCGCTGACCTTGTACAAATCGCATGTGCACCACACTGTTTAATTTGGCGTTGGCTGTTCGCTGTTCGGGTGACGCCAAAATACTTAAAACAAACCCCTTGAGTGTGTGCAAAAACGGGCGTTCCGTTTGATAACTTCCCCTAACCTAACAAACGGATTGCAGTGTTTAGAGCACACCCGCCAGGTGTGAATGCTCTCCTTGTTCTACCTGTATATCAAAGTAAGATGCTCCAAGGAACTAGCGTCATTTGATCCCTTAGGCTTGGGTGCTAATTCGGAAACACACAACGCTGACCCAACAATTGTAGACGATTGACAATATGTAGTGACCGCCCGAGGGTTCAGTTTCGGTTTCGGCAAGTTTTGGGAAAAAAATATACTTTCGGCATCAGTTTCGATTTTGGCAGATTTTTTGATACACGGGAATAGTTACAAACATAATAACATAAAATATAAGAGAGTAACAAAAGAGATCCCACAAAGGCGTAGCCTGTACGTTGGTATAATATTAGGTGGATATTTAACAGTGGTGGTTAAAATAGAATTTAAAAATGTGTATATATAGTGTCTTTAGAGTTCAAAATGATCGATTTTACAGGAGTTACTGTGAGATTTCTTAAAATTAAATATATGTACATATAATAACGTATATATACACCCAATATGACATACACACGGTCATAAATATGTGTACATATAATACACATATATTTCCTTTTATTAATCTAAAATACAGAAAGACATGGAATATTTTAGGAATTTAGAAAACATATAATACAATTTAAAGAAAAAAAATTCTCACTTCCAAATTATTTTTTACCCAGCTTTTATTTTTTTTTATATACGTTCAGATTTTGACACGTATTGATTGAATTGGGTAGGGAATTGAACAGTTTTGGGGCAATACAGTTAATGTGCCTTTGGGTCAGTCTGGTTTTGCAGTGAGGCACTGTGTACACGCCCGTGGTATGTCTCTGGCTAGAACGATTTGTGTTTTTAGTAAAATTGTTAGAACGAGAAAATATAAATTTAAGACACTGGATACAGTAGATCTGCCTTAGTTCCATAATTTCAGTTTCCTGAAATAACTGATTGGTGGGATACGTCTTGGCCTTCTGGTACATTACCTTAATGATGGACTTCTGTGCAATTTCTAATGTTTTTACATGGTTATAGTATGTTCCTCCCCACACGATTATTCCATAGGAAATGGATGAAAGCACCAATGCGTTATAGACAAGTTTCATGGTTCTTATATTGACAATGTTGCTCATGCGTTTGAATATGTAATTTAGGTATCTCAGTTTATTAACAATTTTTCTATATGGTAAGTCCATTTGAGTCGGCAGTCTATAGTTACACCTAAGTATTTGATATAATTTCCTAATTTCACATTTTCGCAGTTTGAGCATGTCGCAAAGTTACAATTAAAGTTATGGAACTTCAAGTTAAGATTGTTTTTAGGGGATGACTTTTAGGAATTATAGAAGGGAATAAAAATGGTTTTATCAAGATTTAGACTGAGAAGATTTCTATCTAGCCAATCTTTGACTATTGCAATGCATTTGTAAGCATTACTGGTTGTATCTTCCCAAGTTTTACCATGTACTGTTATTGCAGTGTCATCGGCAAAAGAGAGAATTTCACCTGGTATTACAATATTGCATAGGTCATTGATGTAGATTAGAAAGAGTAGTGGCCCTAACACTGTTCCTTGAGGAATACCATGTTTTACCAAATCACAAGAGCTTAAGCTTGATCCTATTTTTGTGCATTGTTGGCGATTTAATATATAGCTTTTTAGTAGCAAGAGACTTTTGTTTTTAATACCAACGTTAATGATTTTCTTTAAAAGAATTTTATGGTTGACTGTATCGAACGCTTTCTTTAAGTCCAAGAAAATAGTTGAAGTTTTATTATTAGAGTCTAGGTTAGAGTATATGTTTTTGGTTAAACTAAAGACGGCATCGTCGGTGCTCAGGTTAGTCCTAAAGCCATATTGATTAGCTGAGAGAATTGCATTCGATTCTAGAAAAATCATAATTTGTCGTTTTAAACACTTTTCGAAGATCTTGGATAATTGAGAAGTTAAGGTTATTGGTCTGTAGTTGTCGGTTTTACATTGAGATCCGGATTTATGTATTGGAATGATATGGGCGAGTTTAAAATTATCGGGATAAATGCTGTGTCTGATGCAGTTGTTGAATATGTAATGTAATGGGATGATTATATGTTTTTTAATTAATTTAATTGTGGTATTGCTTATGTTATCTGGGCCATTTGCAGACTTCTCTTTAAGGTTATCAATTTGTCTTGAGATTTCAAGTTTTGTTATTTCTTTGAATGTAGATAGCTCAGAGGTAGTGTCATTAGGCTCTGAAAGTTCGGGAGGAATTTGATTCGAGTGAATATTAAGACTGGGATTATTATCTATAAGAGTTGAGGCAATGTTTGTAAAGAAGTGATTGAAATGTTTGCAATGCTCTCAGCATCTTCGATGGTTGTGTTATTGTCAGTAAATTGATTTTTTGAGGAATTTTATTAACTTTTTGGTTCCTATTTGAAATTTCATTTATGACTTGCCATGTTTTTTTCGAGTCGTTGTAAGCATTATGTAGTTGAGTAGAGTAGTATTGTTGTTTCCGTTTTTTTATGATAGTGTTTAGATAGTTTCTAAATAAAATGTATTCATTCCGTTTGGTGTGGTTCTGTGCTTCGTTTTTAGATGTGCAAAGATTTTGATGATTTTTAAAGATTTTGAAAAGTTTGTTTCTATGTTGTATTGAGATTATCAGTCCGCGCGTAATCCATGGTTTTATATGTTTATGATTACTTTTTGGTGGTGCTATTGGTTCTTGACTTTTTATAATATATTTTTGAAGTACTTCATAAAAGTTATTCAAAGCAAAATTTTGGTCATCATTAGATAGGACCGCAGTCCACGATTCTTCGTTTAGTAAGTTATTTAAAATTGAGTAGTTCAGTTTCAGTGCCGGCAACCCGGGCGTTTATTTAGTTTCATGGTTATTTACATTGTTTTCTTTTCTTTTACCCGCCTCACTAGACAAAGTCTGTTCCGAGGCGAGTAAATCACATATTATGTTTGTTCCAAAAGAAATGTGTGTATTTAAACAAATATATATATGTATGTAAAAAGATAAAAAAGATAAATTATATGTTGGTATATTAAATATTTACATACATACTTTGTTTTTTAGATAAAATTAAATTAACATTTTGTGACAGTTGAATATAGCGGTTACATAATAGAAGTAATAATTAATAATTACTCATAATAATTAATGTTGCAAAAATTGCAGTTTCTCGTATTTGTTTTATTTGTATATTATATAATTTCGTGAGAACTTGTATGAAATGTTATTTATTTAGAATATTTTGAATGTCTGTTCTTTCCTTTTCATTCAACCATATTACAAATCTTTTGAAAAGCCAATTCAAATTATTTGGGGTGACGTAAGTTTTTGTTTGTGTTAGGAAGGTATTGAAAATGTGTGGTGCTAAGTAAGATTCGTGTTTTTTTGCAAAAGTTGATTTGATATGGGGAACTTGAAAGTGCTTATTAATTTTTGCTCTTGTGTTTTGTGAGTGAGGTATGTGGAGATGTGAAGTTTTGATACAGTTTTTGTAAATGATCTTCCTTATGAATAGTTTATTTACGTCTAGTAATTTATTTCTGATCATTAGCTGTTCCGTCGGATGTTGGTAAGGTTTATAAAACATAATTCTAATTATTGTTTTGTGATTTATTTTAAGAGAATTGAGGTAAGTATCTGCTGCTCCTCCCCAAACTGAAATTCCATACGTTAAAATACTTTGACAGAGTGCGAAATATATATTTTTTAGTTGATTTAATGACATGATGTTTCGTATTGTTTTGAAGATGTATGATAATTTTCGTATTTTTTTTGATAATATATTAATATGGAGATCCCATTTTAGTTTATGGTCAACAGTTAAACCTAGATATTTAATATTGTCTGCATAAACAATTTTGTCACAAGTACAGCATGTGTTATTTGACGAAATATTGGTGCAGGGGTTAAGATGTAGTTGTGGTTGGCTATGTGGTTGACCAGCCTTTGTTTTGCTAAAAGTTAAATATTTTGTTTTTGAAATGTTCAGTGTTAGTAGATTATTTTGTAGCCATTTATTTACTACAGTCATCCCTGTTTCTGTGTTTTTGAATACCTTTTCCCATGATTGTGCCTTGAACAAAATTGCAGTGTCGTCTGCATAACTGATTACTTTGTACTCAATTTTTCCTAGGTTTATCTCAGTTAGACTATTTATATAAATGAGGAATAGTATGGGACCCAAGACGCTGCCTTGCGGTACTCCATACCTGATATCTGCTTTGTCACTGCTGTATTTATTTATTTTTACTATTTGTTGTCTCTTTTCAATGTAGCTGACAAACCATTTTAGCGGTTGACCAGTTATACCGATATTTTTGAGTTTTTGTTGTAGTAAGTTATGCGAAATAGTGTCGAAAGCTTTTGCTAGGTCTAAGAATACCCCAATCACCTTTGATCCGCCATCTATGCTTTTCACTATGTAGTTGGTTAATTCTGATAAAGCATCTTCTGTACCCATTTTGGCACGAAATCCAAATTGGCGGCTTGAGAGCAGGTTGTGTTTTTCAAGGTACGCAAGTAATCTTTTTTTCATGGCTTTTTCTAGAAGTTTAGATAGTGAGTTTAGCAGAGTGATTGGTCTGTAGTTTAATATCAGAGTTTTGTCTCCCGATTTATGTATTGGAGTGATACATCCTATTTTTAAATGATCAGGGACAATTCCGAGCCTAAAACTTTGGTTGAAAATGTGTTGAAGCGGTATAAGTATGTATTCATGTAGATTTATCAGTATTTGATTGGAAATGTTATCCGGTCCCATCGCGCAATTTGGTTTGAGAGATTTAATAAGATCCGATATTTCCTTTGTATTTACTTGATAAGCATTGAACGAGTGATTTGGTCGTATGGAAGAGCAAAGTTTGTATAAAGAGTCTTCTGATGTACAGTTTTTTTGAAGAATTTTTTCCGCTAGGGTAGAGCCAACTTTTGCGAATTCAGTGTTAATAAAATTAGCTATTTTATTAGGTTCATTGTTTGTTAAGACTTTGTCTCCGTTTATTAATAGTTCTTTGATATGTGAATCTTTCTTCGGAGTGGAATAAGTAATATTTCTTACAATTTCCCAAATTTTTTTAGTATCATTTTTGGCGATTTTTATTTCTTTTTTGTAATATTTGTATTTGGCTTGTTTAATTAACTTATTACACAGGTTTCTATACAGTAAGTAATCTTGCTTTAGTTTGTTATCATTCGGGTTTTTGTGGACTCGCATATGCATTGCATCTCTTTTATGAATACTGTTGACTATTCCTTTCGTGATCCATGGTGTTATTTTTTTTTCTTTATGTGTGTAGTTCTTTTGCGGATTTTTTGTGGTGTGTTTGGTTATGTAGGTTTCAACCGTATTTATAAATGTGTTCAGCGCTGTGTTTGGGTCTATTTCATTTAGTACATTAGTCCAAGGTTCATCGTGAATATCCGATTTTAGGGACTTAAAGTTTATTTTGTCTTTCATGTTGCCATTTTTGTTTTTACTTTGTTCTTTGTTAAGAAGTATGTTTAATGTAGTTGTGAAATGGTCAGTGACAGTTGAGCGAATAATGGATGAAAAAGTTTTTTTTCTGGTTTTAGCAAATATATGATCGATGCAGGATTCGGAGTGTGATGTAGTTCTTGTTGGCGAGTTTATTGTAGATTTAAGTCCGTAGTGAGTAAAAACATTTAAGAATTCCGTAGTTTTTGGTTGGCAGTTTAATATGTTAATATTCATGTCACCAGCAATAATTATTTGTTGAGTTTTTTTATGTTGTTCAAGAAGTTTATTTAAGGAATTTAAGAAAGGGGCGAGATTGTTGTAGCATGGTGGTCTGTATATAGCAAATATAGAAATACATGGGCCAAGTGATATTTGAATGCAGTTTGCTTCAGTTATGTTAATTTCTGATATGGAAGATTTTATTGAATCTTTGACAAAGATTACTATACCATCATTTTGATTTAAGTGTCTTGTGGTCTGGAATGTGGTATAGTCATTTAAGTTTAAGTTGGTGTGAGAATCACCTAACCAGCATTCACTTAGGATAATGATATCGAAACTTATATCTATTTCATTTAGAAGGACACAGAAACTATCAAAGTTCTTTTGAATACTTCTTATGTTTTGACATATTATGCTTAAACTGTGTTTTCCTGAGACAAGGATTTTGTATTCTTTTGCTTGGTTAAAAGTGTATTCTGTGTTATTTATTGTTTCCAAGTCAAAATTCAGTGCAGAAACCATTTGTTACAAGGATGAAAAATAGAAGTTTTGGATGGAAAGCCATACATGATAACGTACATAAGATTTGGGAATGTTTAGAGTTATTATTAAGTACGAAGTAATATAAGGATACAGTTTGGCGCCTGTTTCAGGAACAATTTCTGGTTGGTTTTCCTCTAGTTGTTTTTCAATGAGGTTGGTGGTATTTTCTAAGTTTAATTGAATTGCTTGCGAGTCGATTGATCGAAGGCGAATATATACTCGCCTTGTTGTACTCCATAAGTAGGAGAAAAGGTAGTTTCTTGCAAATAGTTTGTAGAGATATAGTCTTATTGTTGTGTGCGTGGCTAGATATCCATTTATGTGTATAGGTTCATGTCGTCTTTCGTGTCCTGTTTTGTTAATGTTCCGTCTCACTTTATTTTTCTCTGTTTTTTTATTGGAATTTTTATCTGTTTCCAAAAACTCATCTCGATCATTTGTATTTTTAAATTTGATTATAATCAGTTTTGGAGTTGCATTTCTCATAGATGCTAGTTTTTTTGGTATATCAAGTATTGGTATATTACGGTTAATTACCGTTAAAAAATTGGTTTTTATTTTTGTAGAAGCCATAATAAACATATTGAGTAAATAGTGTACTAAGTTTTTTTTTTTTGTTTTTTTTTTTTTCTTTTTTAAATCATCTTAGTATGTAAATCGTTTAGGTGTCTTATTTCAACCACCTTTGAGTCATTTGTTTTCCTTACCAAAATTTTTCCCGATTTTACCCATACATACTTAAATTCTTTTTCTTGTGCCCTTTTTCTGACATTCCAGTGTAGATTTTTATAATAAGGTGTTAGTGCTGCATTGAGGTAAACGTGTTGGGCTCCTTCCCCGTTGAATTTTTTTATCGGATCACTATATTTAGCAGCTAACATGGTGTGAGCTTTTGTGATGTCTGCGAAATTTATCGTGATTTTTTTTTGATCATTTAATTTGTTGGTTATGATTTTGTAGGTATCCTCTGGTGCCATTTTGACGCCCGCGAGCTCCGCGATCCGCGTTACAGTATGGACTGGGGATAAGTTGTCTTGAAATTTTATACCGTTAATTTCTATACTGTTCAATAGGGCTGATTGTTGATTTTAGTAATTGTTTTGTTGAAGTTATTTGGTTCAGCAGAGACGGGCAAAGTTGTAATATGATGGCCGTAGAAGGTGGGATAGTGGTCAGTTATGTCAATTTGTAGTGTAGCAGATTTATGTTGGTAATTTTTATTTGATTTTAGAAATATATGATCAAGACATGTATCATTAGGATGATTGGGTCTGGTGGTGTTGTTTATGTATGGTAGGTATCCTGTGGAATACATAACATTTAGATATTCGTTCGTGTTCGGATTTAGTATGGCGTTTTGAATATTTATATTAATGTCACCCATAAAAAATGCAAAATCGAAATGCTTAGAGCTATTATTGTTGATAAAAGTTTTAATTTCTTGGGTAAACAGATTTGTAGATAAAGAGGGAGAGCGGTAAGCTGTCAAAATAGAGTATTTTTTTTCCCTTTGGAGGTAAAGGTTGCATGTATAGCATTGGAAAATTTGAAGTTTGGATTTTCTATGTTAATGTTGGATATGGAGTGTACATTGTAAAATATGGTAATACCATCGTGAGAGGTATGCTTAGCCGGAATTGAAATGGAAATATAGTTAAGTAAGTAAAACGGGATACATTCGCGCAATTGTGTTTCAGTGAGTGCTATAAAATCAATTTGGAAGGAAAACTAATTTAATAGGATACAGAATTCATCAAAGTGTTTCCTAATACTTCTAATGTTCATGTTTAGTATGTTAAAAGATGTATCGTTGAATAATGTGTTTACAACTTCAACATTGTCACATACATGAGTTTCGGGGATGCTGTTTTCTTCTGAATGGGCCATTTTTATTGAGTCCGGATGGTCATCTTTGTAGGCACAAAAGGGAGTCCAGGTTATGGAAGTGGTATGTCGCTTGCGTCTCTAACATATATAATTAGAGTATCCTTATTTTTGCGGAGAAGGACGTTACCGTTCTTCGTCCACCCGTATTGGTAACCCATTTTGTGGCGTCAGCTTTCCGTTTATTTAGATTGGGTTTTCTGAATTGGAATGGCTGATGTCTTTAGCTGAGAAATAATCCGTCTTCTTTTTTTGGGAGATGATTCTGTCTTTTATTTCTTTTGTGGCCATCTTTATAGTTATACATTTTTTTAGGGCGTTGGTGTAGGTATTTACTATGGTATTATTATCAAGAAGGTCTTCGCACCCAATTTTTTTTTAAATGCATTCTATTGGTATTTTAGGATTTTCATCTTTTTTTGTTTCAATTCCATTGATTTCAAGAGTTGTATCAAGGGAATTTTGAACAGATTGGTTGACAATATATTTCAAATTTTTATTTTCTTTTTCAAGTTCCTTAATTTTTTTGTGGAATATATTTCTCTCCGCTTCATAATCGTCGATTTTTAGTGAAAGAAATTCGATTGTTTTGGTGAGTTCGCTTAACTGGATCTTGATGTTTTTTACGTCTTTTAATTCAGTAGAGAATTTTTTTTCTATAATTTCTGATATTTCTTTCTTAATGTTATCTATGTTTTTTTGATTTTCAATATTTTGGTTTGCTATTTGAGATATTATATCTTTTTTCATTACGTCCATTTTCTTTTCAAGGAACTGGATAATTTTGTCTTCATTTTCCGGAGTAGTTGTCTTGCCTCTGATGCTTGCCATTGTGGATTTTTTGATAATAACACACTTTACACGAATAAAATGAGACTTTGTTTACCTATAGTTAATAGCAGTGGGATGAATCGACAGATGGCGCTATTATTATTGTTACCGTAGTGGTTTTCCGGAAGATGTCAATGGTGTACTTTTATAAACGGGTTTTTTGTTTTTATTAATTGAATTTAGAGAATTGTTCGATTTTTTTGTACTTTATTGTGGTTTATCTAAGTTCAATTGATTTATTACAGTTCACTTTCGTTTTCTTAAGAGTTTTTGTTAATTATGACTTGACAGCGTTGATGATTTTGATATTATTAATGGTTTGACAACATAACCTCGTAAAAATGTCAAAGTAACGGAATTTAGCACAAAACTGTATTTATTTTAGTTATTATTCCTTTTGCACACTGTAATTAGTCAATTTAGTTCGATATTTTATGTTGGATATCACAAATACAACTCTTTATGTTAAGTTATCTGGATTTTTGGAGGAGCAAAATATTGGCTTGTTCACCGTTTGACGTTTAAGTTCGTATTAATGAGGTCCTTCCTTTATAATATACATAAGTATCGATTACTGACAAATTTTTATTCCAAGAAGTAATTAACATGTTTGTTAATTTTTGGTAATATAAAAAAAAAATATATCACAAACTTTAGTGATCGTTTTTTTATTTCATTTAACACGTGTTAAATTTCAATAAACAATAGTATTTTAACATGTCTAAAAAGATTCGGTTGCGGTTTCGTCCGAAACTGAGACAGCTACCGAAGATTCAGTTTCGTTTTCGGTAGAAAGTCCTGTTTCGCTCGGACACTAATTATATGTTACGTGAGAACAAGCCATCTCTACGACTTCGACAGCTCGGCTGTGAAAAGATTTGCCTTGATTTTTATTGTTTCTGTGGTCCTTCTACCCCTAAGTTTCCTTAACAAACCCAAAATATTACATAGACCCTCAGGGTCTCCTATGTGGGTTAAGGTTAATAAAAAATAAGCTCACTTTTCTAACCAGGGAGCAGGTTTACTGGGTAGAAAAGATTACCTCATCATGCATGCACGTTTACCCACAGTTGATACAGAAAGAAGGACGACACGTACCCTAACACTGCACAAATTTTGTACAGGGAGTAACTGCACCTATTCAAAGCTTAAAACTCAAAACAAAACGACAACGAACGCCATTGTAGTGGTTCAGTTCTCCACTCGATGGTGCGAACAATCCGTTCATTTTAAGTGGAAGTGGATGGTAGAAAAAGTTGGGGACGTGCGTCGGAGGAAAGGTGGTACGAAAAAGTGAATCATATAATTATGCGTGGTAATATGAGGCTTATGTGATGAACGAAGAAAGGTATGTAAGCAGAATGTATGACACGGAAGGGAATGATATAAAAAGTCGAGATCGCCCAAGGAAGACATGAAACAAATAATAATCTGTGTTAAAGTGAGGCTTATACAGGGTGTTAATGGAAGTACTGGTCACATGTGATTCCTGGCATTATTTGGAGTAATAAATGTGACTAAAATTTTGGTCTCCGGTGACTTTTTTGGTTTTTTCAATGACTATTTTTTCATTTATTTTTTCTTCAAAATCAAACAAAAAAAATTCTTCCATGTGTCGTCACTGGTCACTCAGACGAGAAACCGCCTTAGCGCTATCCCGCCCTCTACTGTCCAACAACTACTTATTTAAGGCGGTACACAATCCTAATAATTTTTTTACGCTCAAAACTTACATTTTAATCATTTCCGGCGAATCCGTAACTAAAATAACTTTTTTATTGCCATGCCGCACAAGAAATGCGATTATTTATATACTAGATTAATAAAAACAGTACCTTATCATTAATATATTTTACGTACAACGATTTGAAAACTATATAACCCGTTTTTTCAATTATTAAGTTAGCAGTAAGCACCAGATTTTATTTTTCTAGACGATGAATTAATAATTTCGGGAGGACAACATGTGTTTACATTTTTAATATTTGTATTCTTCAGAATTAATTAAAATCAGCGCTGCAGAAAGGTCGAATCTCCAGGCCTGCTAGGGTGAATTCGACCGTACGTTCGTGCAATACGCCGTGCCGCGGCGTATATTTGTTAACACGCTTTCTTCACTTATGTCGTTAAGATTCCCACATTATTTATCTTCTTCCTCTTTTCTTTGATACGGCAAATTCGACAGTAGGTTCGTCCAGAGCACGGGTCGCGAGTCGCAATTTGTATACACGGTTTCTTTACTTACGTCGTTAAGATTCTGAATATATTTTAGGGTATATTGTCATCTTAATTGTTTTTGTAGAAAAAAAAACGTCAAAAATGTCACCGGAAATTGCATTTTTTACTCCAAATAATATCAGGAATCACTCACTGGTCCAAGCACTAAGTTCAGTACGTCCCTTAACACCGTATATAAATAAGGCTGATGTAAGAAAAATGGGTAATATTAATAAAAGGATACTAGGTTGTTTGTACATAGAGAGAGGATGAAAGAAAAGGGATTCTTATGAGATTACGTGACGTACATTATATGACGTGGAAGTTAATGGTAGAAGACCGGGACGCCCAAGGAAGACATGAAACGATGAAGTGAATATACCTAAAAAACCAACCTTTTTCATTGCAACAATATATTTATTTCTAACTTAAAACTACACTTAATTTACTAGAATTCACAACCTCAAAACCTTACTCCAAACCATAACCCCGAGCAAAGCCGGGCTTACTTCAGCTAGTAAATTATAAAGCACACATAAAAGGCCTCACCGTTTCCGGAATGACCTTGCAATCTGGTACTTGTCCAAGCGATACCTGAAATCAGATGAAAACTTCGTATTTTATCAATGAATTGAATTAAATCATCAACTGTTGAAAATTATTTATGGAAATAACATCACGATAACTATTTATTACAGAAAATCGTTTATATATCGCTTGTCGTTTAAAATATAATCGTTTACATATCAATCACCAGTGTCAGAAGTGATATTTTTTTTAAGAATTTTGAAATCCGCATAGTTGGGAAAGATGCTCTGTACATGTCATATTATTAACATTTAAAACTGTATAATTATCACGTCAATATTTTCTATTCTTGTTCTAACGATTTAATAAATTTTTATGATTTTATCAAAGTTTTTTTGGCCCGTGAATGTGAAACAAACATTATATTTGTGTATTACTATTTATTTTACAGATTATACCTTTATAAACTGATGAGATATAATAGAGAGTGAAAAATACATTTCAGTAATATTAGGAGAGATGAGAAGGCTGCTAGAGGTATTGAAATAGGGGTAAATACAGGTAACTCTATTAAGGGAGGACTGAAAGCCATTGGCACTAACAAAAAATGGTTCAAAGAAGCAAGGCTGTTAGCAGTTAATGGAGCGCTGATGCCTGCCCTGGTGTATGGCAGTAAAGCATGGAACGATTCGAATGGTTCGATTGTTTAATGCGATTTATTTTATTTTAAAATTGAAGCGTGATGAATTGTTAAAATTCTGTAAAATAACCCATCCTAAGATTTATAAGGATCAGTTCAGTTCTAAAAAGCAACTGGCCCATAATGATATAATAACAGAGCTTAAATGGAACTTTCACGAAATTTGAAAATAACTTTGAAATTTGATAAAATGTTTGAATTTTTTGAAACAATCCGATCTTAGACAGGATTTTGAAAGGTTTATAGAATCAGTTCTGAATTTGTCAGTTTGTTCCAAATTAAGAGATCGTTAAAAATCTAGAAATAGGTTGTTTTACAGAATTTGAAAAATTCATCAATTCATCAACTTCATCTAGTACCTATAAGTATTTAATAACTAATACGCAATTCTTCTCTCACCACAACAAAAAATCCCAAAATCACTGATAGTTTAGCAAACATGTCTGCAGTTTCGACGTAAAACTGAAAGTAAGCACTGTAAAAATGAAACACGTTTTTATATCACCTATTTATTTTTATCATTATATTTAATAATTTTCATATTTATGTAGTAATTGCGACAAAATTCAATGGTACGGAAAGAAAAATGTTATTTTTAGGTTGCAAATACAAATTATGTAATTCTGAGTAAACTGAACGAAGGGTACCGATTAAAGTTAATGGGAAAACGAGGTTTTTCCGTAGCTAAGCCATTGTTGATTTATACCTATAGGTTGTCCCGAAAGTCAACCTAATCCAGTAGAGGGCTGACTTTCCAACTCATGACGGACCAGAATATTAAAATAAGACTTTATTAAAACATTCTTACGTTCAGAGATATTGACACTTTTATGAACATCGTGAAAATCCAAACTTCAGATCATTTTTTCGCAAAGGTTTTTTGTGTACCTTAGCTACAAAATTCCGTATTCTAAAGTGCGATCGCAGAGGAGAGACGAGAGGCTATGCATCAGTTGCGGTCATAAAAAAATATAAAGGTATTTGAAGGTACGTTCACGATAGACTTTTTTCGAATTTGTATTGGCGACACATCATTATCAACTTCGCCATCAAAAGAAGACACGAGAAATATCTAATATTCGCGCGGCGCCGGCACTTGCCTAGGTACCTACATATGCCGGCCACGATGTACTTTGCTCGCCTGCCGCGGCCGTCTCGATGAATGATAATATCGCCACCGCCTAGAAAGGTCTAGAGTTTATAAGCCGCCTGAATATTCAGCAGCGGGTATGGTCGCGCTAGTATATATAAAGTGACTAAACTCGGCGCTCGCTCAGTCAGTCCCAGACCACCAGTCGGTCAACATCTCAGCATGTAACAGATCTCCGCACAAGTGCTCCTGAATGGCATCTCTACGCATCCAGGGCAGCTTCCCGAGGTCCAACACCACGTCTCAACTCTAAGGCCCACCGTGTCTTCAGCTACGCAGAACAGCTACATCCCGCGACTTACAAGGCTTGCGTCACCTTTAGTCCAGGGATCAGCTCACCGTTTCATGGCACCCCGAAACCCACCGTGTTTCGCTGCCATGGAAACACGCTCCGCCTCGCCAGGACTACCTGCTGGTGGCTCAGTTCACCGAGCCACTCACCGCTCATCTCCGCGACTCAAAGCGTCGAGCAACGGCCTGGAAGATAGGTCATCTCCACCGCCAAGGTGTTAAGCAACTCACTGACCTTCACCACACCATCTCCATCACCTCCGTACGCCTGCAGCATCTCATCACGGCACCCTGCATTACATCTGGTTACTGCTTCACCGACCCTCGCTACGTAGCCCAATAAACGACTGACTCATTACATCGACTGACGCCTTTTATTTCTCGTCCTGTCTCTGCCGATACGGCCCGCTCCCTCAGTATTTTATTTTATTTATTTGGGAGACCAACAGTTTACATTAACAACAAAGTATATAATAATTGAGTACAATAATTGAACCAATTAGAGGTTTCCACATGGGTATTGTATACAAGTGTGTAGTTATTTCAGAGATATTTACTCATAAAAAATTACATTTCAAGAGACGAATTACGAGTTATTTAGGTGGGGATAGGAAAGGGGTAGGATGGGGGGGATCGGTTAAGTTGAGGTATAGTAATAAAAATATGCGTAACAAAAAATTAAAAGAGAGAGAAAAAAAAGGAAGTTTATAGAGTGATGGTTGTATTAGAGGGTATCTATAAGTATTGTTATTGTAGAGTATCGAGAGAGTGTCTGTGTGATTTTAAGGAGTGTGGTGCAGAGTTAAAAATGTCAAATTGTGTATAGTGTGTGTTGAAAGTGTTGGATGCACGATAGATGAAAGAGTTCTGTTTAGAATTAGTGTTGCACCGAGGGAGGCTAAGAATCATGTCTGATCTAGTTCGTCTGTTTGGAACTCGTATCTGTATTCGTTCTAGGAGTGCTGGACAATCTACGACGGATCTGGCTATTTTTTGAAGAAAAAGTACATCGGCCGAGCTTCTTCGAGCTTCTAATGGTAGTATATTGAAGTACGCGGCTGAATCTTGGTGACTTAGGTGTGGACGGAAGCTGCGGAAATCTAAGTATCTTATAAAACGATTTTGAACACGTTCTAGATTTTCCACATATGATTTGTATTGCGGATTCCAAACTTGTGATGCGTATTCTAGTAAGCTACGGACATAAGCAAAATATAGGATTTTCATTGTTCTAAAGTTATTGAATTTTTTACATGTCCTAAGAATGAATCCTAACATTTTCGAAGCTTTTGATGTGACTGAGTCTATATGAATATCAAAAATAAGCTTAGAGTCCAATGTCACTCCCAAATCTTTGACTTCTGTTTTGTTGATTATTATTGAGCCGTTCAGATTATATTCATAGGTAACGATATTTTTATTTCGTGTGAAGTTCACGACGAAGCACTTCTTAACATTGATTTTAAGGGCATGCTGTGTACAGTAAACATTAACCTGTCAAGGGCCAGGGTTTTTTGGAAAAATTTTTGGAAATTACCTTAAGAACAAGAATGGAGGAAGCTATTCTGACTTTTTCCTTGGTACAGTTTCTTTATACAAAAAATTTAAAATCGCATCCAAATTATTTGAATTAATATTCTTTTTTGAAATTCCAATCTCGCGCGCGGGCGCGTTCCTGGCCTTTGAAAGGTTAAGACGGTTTAGGTCCTCCTGCATTTTTTGACAGTCAGCAGTACATCTGATAGGATAAAAAACCTTCATATCATCTGCGTAAAGTAATGTTTTGGAGTGTTTGAAGCATTGGCCTATATCATTAATGTAAATATTAAAAAGTAACGGTCCCAATAGAGATCCTTGAGGCACACCTGATGGGACGGTTACCCAGTCCGATTTAAAACCACCCACAACTACGACTTGACTACGGTTTGATACATAGGATGAGAGCCATCTAAGAAGGTCACCGTGGACGCCGATTTGCATAAGCTTGCGTAATAATATTTCGTGATTCACTAGGTCAAAAGCTTTGCTATAATCCGTATATATTGCGTCTACTTGTACACGTTGATCCATATTATCTTGCAAGAATTCCGTGAATGCTATTAGATTAGTTGTTGTTGATTTTCCACTCATAAACCCATGTTGGTTAACATTAAGTGAGGATTTCAAAGCGGGAAACATCTGATCGTATATTATTTTTTCAAACACCTTGCTGAAGACACACAACTTTGAAATTGGACGATAGTTTTCAATGTCAGCTTTTTGCCCGGTTTTGAAAATGGGTGTTATGAAAGCAGTTTTCCAAGTATTAGGTACCACACCCTCTTTTAAAGAGCGATTGAATATAATGGATAATGGCTTTGACAGACTGCTTGCGCACTTCAGGATGAAAAAGGGAGGGATTAGATCTGGGCCTGCGCTTTTTTTTACATTTAAGTTTTCCAGATATGTCTGCACCAGACGTTCGTCAACTTCAATACTGTGAATAGTGGAAGAATTGTGAATGTTGTAGTTGGCTGACATATTTTGAGAAGTTTGAACATCGTTGGTGTAAACAGAACTGAAATGTTTGGAGAATAAGTTAGCAATCTCAGATCCGTTCTCAGCTTTTTCATCCCTAAGAAATACAGTGTTTGGCACACCTTGTGATTTAGAGTTTGATTTAACGTAGTTCCACAGTTTTTTTGGATCGGAGGATATTTCGTGTTCAACGTTAATTAGGTATTGATTGTGACACTCTTGTTGAAGTTTTTTATGGCGTGATCTTAAGAGAGAGAAAATGGAATAGTCAGACTGATTTTTGTAAATTTTGAACTTTTTGAAATACTTGTATTTTTCCTTCGTTAACTTTATAAGAGCTGAGTTATGCCATGGTGGGTATTTTGAGTTTTTACTTGGTTTTAGTGGAATGTGAGCGTCTACAAGTTGATTTATTTGTGAATAAAAATTTGATAAAGCTGAATTTATATCACCGATAGAGAGGAGCTCATGCCAGTTTACTTTATTAAGACAAAAATTTATAAGTTCGTAATTACCACGTTTGAAGACGTGAACCTTTCGTATTTCCTCCCTCAATGCAACGGGTTCTGAGAATGCTACATCTATCGTTATGGAGGTATGGTGAATATCTTCGACGATTAGTGAGTCGTTACAGGCTGATACCTTAATATAATCGTTACAGAGGACGAGGTCTAGAAAGTGGCCATTGGAGTTTGAAATCCCGTTATATTGACAGAGACCCGAAAAGTGCAGGCAATCAACAAACGCAGAGTTGAGTGGGGACAAACGATTGGCAGGTGTGTATGACGTATCATTTGAACTTTTGTTCCACAGAATGTCAGCGTGGTTAAAATCACCTAAAATAAGAAATTTTTCACAGGGAAATTGTAAGGTTGATCTAGAAATCTCGCTGAGAAAACTTTCCATGTTTTCATTGTATGCTGGACCCTTGGGAAGGTAAACACAACATACGTTTAGATTATTACGCAGTGATCCCTTAATTTGTAATGATATCCATAAGTCTTCTGCTGATGAGTATGATTTTGGAATAGTTTTCCAACTGTCTCTGCAACTAAAGTCTCTTGTCTGTGGGCTACCTGAGATTCTAATTTATATTATGTAATCCGGAATAGACCATAGTTCAAAATAAAACAAAGTGTTTATAATAAAAAAAGTTTTTGCCCGGGTTTTGAATAAATTTATTAATGTTTTTTTTTTATAATTTGCTTGGTTATCTGATACACCATTATTACAAAATAATAAGGACGAATATTACAAAAAAATCAACAATTAAGCCGGGTACAGATTGCTGTAACGTAACATTGCCGCCTTTGCCGTCCACATTGTCGCAATGTATCATGCAATGTAACAGAATTCCATAGTGTGGACGTCTTGCGCGCCGTGTGAACCATGCACACTACGCGCACGAATTCGTGCTTTCAACTCGTGCGCGCCGCGTTCCACAAAGTGTTGGTTTTTTCGCCGAACACAAAGGGGCGCGCAGTGTGCACGGAGCGTCAGTGTGGACGGCTTGTTCGTGTCTATACTGCAGAACGCGCGCGAACAATGGAGGATAGATGCGAGTAGGTACAAGCTCGGTTCGTGCGCGCGCTGCGTCGACACTTATGTAATGGTCCTTTCATGTTACATTTCATGTTACGTTACAGCAGTCTGTACCCGGCTTAAGATACGAATATTTTCAAAGTACTTTAAGAAGAAGTTTTTTTGTTTGTCTGAGAATCGAACCTTCCTGTTTAGAAACTGGAATCAACCTCTCTCCCAAATGAAAATTCCAATTGGATTTCGTAAAGTGCTACAATGTCATCGAATTTCAGACCAATGCGTGTTCTTATATCCGCTTGTGCGTGCGTGATATAATATCCAGACAAATAAGTTGATGGAATGCATTGTTATCGACAAATAGTCCGCCTAGCTCAATCGGATGTTAGGAAGTGGCTTAATTTTCACTCTCAAGCTTCCACTTTATTCATACGTTGAATCAAGAAAACTAAAGTGTATATAAGTAGACGTATAACTGTTTCATGGAAAACCCGAATTAAATAAATAAATATGGCTTCGTATCGGTAATCGAGGAACCGGTGGATGCAATTTATAATAATACTGTCCTGGAACGGGAAACTTTCCTAGTTGGACAGGCAAAGCTTCCTAAAATGTTATTTGTACTTTCTTTTGTATCTATAATAAATAAATAAATAAGTTGTTATAATGGTTTGTCTAGTTTGCAGTAAGGTTGTAGAAATATATTATAAGTTTGAACAGAGCCCTTGAGTTGATTTTTCACAAAAACGGCGCTATATAGGTCATCCAAATATTAATGGTACAATAAGTTACGTTAGTTAGGTTATACACAATTTTAAAGGGGTGTTTCAAATTTGTTGAGCTGTCGTGGAACCATAATTTATTATTCAGGGTGTCAGTGTTAAGGCTCGACCCCGAGAAACTTTACCTATCGTCCCATACCTTCTTATTAGTAAAAAGTGTAAAACAATTTTCAGGTGCATTTTTTGTAATTATTTTTTTTTCGCATATAATATCAAATTCTAACAAAAATATTCTTTCACATGTCATCACTGGTCACTCAGCCGAGTAACCGAGTAACCATCCAACACTACTTCCAACGAGGGACCTTTCTCCTGCTAGTAGTTATTGATCATTGTAATAAGAGAAACCTATTTATTTCACATCACTGTTTGTCTGGGGTTTAGGGAGCCTCACAGAAACGGAAGATCAATAATTCCTAGTGGTGGAGAGGTAAGTTTTAAGGAAGCATTTACTTTTGGAGCGTGATTGTAAAAATATGAATAAAAGACTTCATAAATTTCATTGAATATTTTCTTATTATTGTATTTTAAAAATACATAACTGCATTATGTTGAAACTTCAGTTATTCTAATATAAAATGGCATTTGGGCAATCAACGTAAAACTTTTTGAGATTTGTGCATTCTTCTGTTTGGAGCCACAAGGTTGAAGGACAGTCCTTTAAGAAAAAGAAAAATCTTCATTAATATACAGAATAAAGCGTTGGTAGTAAGTATAAGATAATTCATAATTGTTTGATGTGCCAAATTTTTTTCATGTTACTAGTTGAATAACCCGAATTTGCTCAGGCTTCACAAAGAATTTTCCCCTTTTTTAAAAATCAAGTTAGCGAAATTTCACCAAAATCGGAATTATATCGTTGATTTGTATAAAAATCAAATCCACGCCTCCCGCCCGGTGTCCGCATGCCCGCCCCTCCGAAAAGAAAGGAAAGAAATTGTGGGACACGGACATTCAGTGGTGAAGATCGCTTATGATCGACTGCAGACTTTACAAAGTTTTTGTAGCTTCCCCGACTCTTGACTGGTTTCTCGCTAAAGAACTTGACAAGTTTAGTATCCTCACTGAGGCCAGAGTCCTACCAGGAACGTCGCCAGATAGGCTGACCTAAACGACGAATTTCGGTAACTGCACCGAACATTTGCTGGAATACTTTGAAATCCACACCGCGCACCGCTTTCAACACAATATCCACAATCTGCGTTCCGGTTATTACACCTCTATCCTGTATTGTGTTATTTTTGAATTGTGTGAGTAAATTTTTGTTTTTAGGAATTGTTTTGAACCCAAATTGATCCCCTCCTGTCAACAGTTAATATCACAAGTATATTATTTACCCACGTCAATTTACTCTCTAAGCAGCGCTTGAATGTCTGCGGTATGCACTCCGATGTTTCCGTTTCTGTGACACATTTATCCAAAGATATCTCCACAGACGGAGAGAATTCTTTCAAGTTTTGTTGAAGGTATTTTGTGAAGTTAGCTCTGTTGATCTTATCGTCAGAATCTAGCAGTTTTCTTTTCTTCACATAATGCAGGTATGCATAGGACACCAGAAAAATGGATAATTTTTTCTATGTACATCCGTTCTAGAGTTAAAATAATATCTTATTTACAATTTTAAAAGCGGGTATGGGTATCGCCGCCTCGGGAACAATTTTTTGGATAACCAAAACCCCCGCCATTAGTCACCACAAATGATTCGCTACGTCTGGTGACTTAAGACGACACAATACCCTAAAATATAGACAGAATCTTAGCAATATAAGTAAAGAAGGCGCCTAAACATTTAATATTAGCCGGACCTACTGTCGAATTTGTCTTATAGACCGGGAGGCGAGATAGTTAAACCCTACGTCATCGACTACACGGATGAAACTACTTTTAAGTGATAAGGGGCATTTAGAAAACCTTAAAAAAGCTGGTCTGCCGGTGCGCCTCTTGGCAGGAGCCGCGCAGTCATGGAAATAGTCAGCGATTTTTTTGTTCAAAATTACGTCATCGACTATACGAACGGGAAAGGTATTATATGATAAAGGTCGATTAGAAAATGAGAAAAGCAGGTCTGCCAACCGGCAGTCTGGCAAGTTCGGAGGCAGCCGGCGTCAAAGTGGGGAAAAAATTGGTCAATTTTACGTCATCGACTACACGAATGAAACCAATGAATAACTATAGTCCAGATCATTCCATATAAGAATTTCGCGGTCTGCCGACCAGCAGCCTGGCAAATTTTTGTGTACGATTTTTTAAAGTTTTTTTTTTTTTAATTTTTCGTTTATCTTTATTATTTTTTTTTCACCATATTTTTAAAAACTTTGCCATATTTTAAAAAAATAAATTAAAAATATTAAAAAAAATAATTTAAGAGTTGCCAGTGTACCCATCCGTCAGGCGAGTCTTTAGACGCCAAACCATTTACGAAACCTGCCGCGGTGCTCACCGCTGTCGCGTGTTAATATTTTTGTACAAATTTATAATGATAATAGTCCTTTTAAGATTGCCTAATAGTCCATAGTAGTTGGAAGTTCGAACAACCAACCCACCGTCGCCGTAAGAGCTGTGTTCGTCCGAAAAACGACGGAAATTTCCGAACGCCGTCCGTTTCATATCGGTTTCGCTTGCCCTGCTGCATCGATTACATCGAATACAAGATCAAAACTAACGAAAACCTGTGGTCTAAATCATCCCATTTATGACTTCCTTCGTCTGCCGACAAGCAGCCTGGCAGTTTTTTGTGTACGATCTTTTAAAGTTTTAAAATTTTTTTGAATAAAAAAAAAATATTTTCAATATCTTTATTATTATTTTTATTTGAATATGGTTTTAAAAACTTAGAATGCAAGATTTTAAATAAAATAAGTTGTAATCATAAAAAAATAAATTTTGAGTGTTCCGAGTGTCCGAAATGTCCGAGAACCAAATGTCGCAGGATCAAATGACGTGTCACCATATTTTTATGTACAATTTTATTAACCTGATTTTTCTTTTTTTTAATATTTTGTGTACGTACGCCGTTATGATTTTAAAACGTTGATTTTAATTGATTGACATTTGATTCCAAAACTGTTGGTTTTTGAACACATCCTAGGTTGATTTTGAACACGCGCATAGAGTAAGTCGTAGGTTCGTAGGGCGATAACGCATGAATATGAGAAGTGAATGGTATGAGAAGTCATAGTCACCGAGGAACAAACGAAAAAATACGTGATTGTACATGACAATGTGATAATATGAAAAAGAGATGCTTAAATTATTTGGTAATAGAGAGCGGATGAACGTAGAAAGGATTCTTATGACATTATATGACGTAAAGCGAATGGTGGAAATTCGGGATGCCCAAAGCAGAAATGATACGATGAAATGTGTTGAATACCTAGGAGAAACTTTTTCAATTATTAACATTATTATTATTTCTACCTTGAAACTAAGTCTAGTTTACTAGAATGCACAACCTCAAGACTTTACTCCAAACCAATCGTAACCACACGCAACGCCGGGCTCACTTCAGCTGGTAAATAATAATAAAGCACACATAAAAGGCCTCACCGTTCGCGGAATGACCTTGCAATCTGGTACTTGTCCAAGCGAAATCTGAAATCAGATGAAAACTTTGTATTTGTTCATTGAATTGTATTAAATCATCAACTGCAGAAAATCATTCGCCCAAAGTCTCACTGGCTACACACGGGAGCAGTCGGGACTCTTATGAGGTTTTCACATAAAAAAGAGATCGTTATAAATCTAGGGGTGGGTATTTTCTCACCGCACCAAAATAACTGAAAGTTTAGCCAACATGTCTGCAGTTTGGACCTACGACTGAAAATAAGCACTGTAAAAATTAAACTTAATTAATTAGGCGACTTGAGGCATTCGAGATGTGGATATACAGAAGAATACTTAAAATAAGCTGGATGGACAGGGTCACAAATGAAGATGTTATGGTTCGGATGAATAAAGAAAAAGAACTAATTAAAACCATAAAAATCCGAAAACTTCAATATCTTGGACACGTGATGAGACATCCAGAGAAGTATGAGATCCTGCATCTCATAATGCAGGGAAAGATTGCCGGAAGACGGGGCCCTGGAAGAAGGAGAACCTCATGGCTGAAAAACCTGAGACAGTGGTTTGGCCAGTCTACCGTGGAGCTGTTCCGGGCCGCAGTAAACAAAGTCCGCATAGCCAACATGATAGCCAACGTCCGTTGAACGGACAAGGCACAAGAAGAAGAAGAAGAAAAATTAAACGCATTTTTATATCACCTTTTTTATATTTAACTGCTGACCCGACGAACTTCGTACCGCCTCAGAATCAATAACTGTTGAATTAAATTCAGTTTTTTTATTAAGTCAAAAATTTGACAATGAAGCAATCATCAATGCACAGCTGTCCGTGTTTTGATTTTGTCAGTATCAGAGATGGCATTGTGTATGGATTTATATTTTTTGTGATTTTCTTTGTTTTCACTTTATTACGATAATTTGTGAACCGGGAACCATTTATTAGATAACCAACACCTCTGTCATACGTCACCCATAGGTTACCCTTAGGAATCGCGCCTTAAGTGGTTCGCTACGAGGTGACGTTTGTCCGTGTCTTAGCTTAGTCCTTAGTGGCGGACCGAATCGAGAGAGACTGGTTGAGGGAGCCTTTTGACCTTTGCAGCTGGACTCTCTCGACCGAACGCCTTGCACCGCAGTTGGAGGGATGGATTCATACGTCCGTCACTACCGGACACACTGACCCCAGATTCCTACCCTCCCCTCATACCTTTTTCCTTCACAGAACTTCCTATCCTTCCCTTCCTTAAAAAGACCTCCACACAACATCTCCTAAGATGACACAGGCCCTGAGGAAAATAATTTTCTTCGGGGCCTCATGTGATGTGGAACTGATGTAAAATAAAACTTTGCTTTTCATTTTCTTTATACGTGTGAGGGTTTTTATTTTAATGATTGTATCTTTCCTTTGGACGGGTGGAGACATACGTTCACCGTTTGTCTCATTTTCGGCTATTGACATTAAGTGTGTAAGAAAGAGAGGCAGGCCCGGACTGGCCAGGTCCGCAGGTCTGCGATCGCGGAGGGCCCCCGGCGCGAGGGGGCCCCACTAAACGTACAAAAAAAAGTTTTTGTCTTGTTAGTAGTTATAATGCCTGATGAAAAATCAAAAGATGAAACTGACTCTATTTCAACAGTTCAACATTACAAAATTGTATATTTTGATATTTTAGACTGTGCGAGGATGAGTATTGAATAAAGATTTTGCGCAAACAAAGACGTTTTACAGGATTGCTTTGGTTGGACTCCAAAAAGTTTGACTTTATCTTGAAACTCCAAAAATTTCCCACAGAAGCTCTGCACAGTATTTCTATACTGTGTAAAATTGAAAGAAGTCGGCTGTTGATAGAGCTGCGACGGTTTGCACAACAATACAGCAACTTCATAGCGGCAGAGTCCACTGAGAACTACGGAGACAGATGCAGTGACGAAGAAGACGATTTGGACCCAACGGCAGTGGAAACAAATGCTAACATTTACTGCTCTGAAAATAGACAATGTTTCCAGTGTTTGACATGTGCTTTTTCTGTTCTATTTGAACTATCTCAATCTTTACCAACCTGTACATTGTATATAAATTTGTTCTTACCATACCTTGTACCCAAGTCACATGTTAACGAGTTTTTTCTAAACTTAAAATCGTCATAAATCGACTTCGGTCGTCCTTAGGCCAAGACCTTATGTCCAGTCTGCTTTTTATTAATGTTGAGAGGGATTTATTTTATAATTTGGACAAAAATAAAATAATAGATGAAGTAGCTTTGACAATTGAGTTACTTAAAAAGAAACTGTTACTTTAGGGCTAGGGGAGCAAAATGTCGAATCATTTCAGTTAAGTTAAGCCCCTTCTATTCTAGTCAACAATATTGTAAACTGTTAAACACTGAGGATTTTTTTTAAGTGTTAGTATTATTTTTCTAATCCCTAAAATCCGTTTGTCATTATTTTTACTACACAAATAATTTTGACATAATTCATTAATGCTTTGGTGTGAATAAAATCCTGCCCTTTATTTTGAACTCCGTTATAATTATTGGCAGTTCTACAGCATGTGTTTAGTAGTGTTGTGGTATCCTAAAAATACTGTGAATTTCTTATTTCAATAAATAATAAAGTCAACAAAAGTCGAAACTCATAATATTCGTATAAAAACCTATCTGAATTTCTTCTTCTTTGTAGGTGCCAATATAGCGTAGAAACGCGTTTGCATTGTATTCGAGCACCTAATTTTCAAAAATTATCCCGGAACCCCCGTTTTCTGGAGCCAAGCAAACTTCAATATTATACCTACCTACCACAATATTCCTTCAGCTATTTCAAAAGATGAAAATTCGTTTCATTTTAAATGTATGAGGAAATGAATTATCGTCATAACTTTCTTTTTCGTGAATTTTTGCGATGTTTTAATAGTTATTATCCTATACGGGGCGGAGACAAATCCAACAAATCAAAGATCATCAAAATCGGTTCAGCCGTTCTCGAGTTATAAATAGTGTAACTAACCCGACTTTGTTTTATATATTAAGATGATTTTCATTCTATGTAGTAATTTTGACAAAATTCAATGGTACGAATAGAAAATTTTATTTTCAGGAAGCAAACACAGATTATGTAATTCTGAGCAAACTGGACGAAGGTTACCGATTAAAGTTAAAAGGAAAATAAGGTTTTTCCATGGCTAAGCCACTGTGGATTTATTAGTTGTCCAGAAATTCAACATTATCCATTGGAGGCTGACATGCCAACTCATATGTGACTCTAGAAAAGAAAACTTACTTTTCTAGAGCCTTTTTAGTTGGAAGACATTAGTTTTCCAACTGTCTCCGCAACTAAAGTGTCTCATCTGCGGGCCATCTGAGATTCTAATTTATATTATGCAATCCTGAATATAGTTCAAAATAAAACTAACAGTTCCCATGCCATAAAAAAAGTTTTATGCCCGATTAACGAGTAAATTTCTTTCATTAACATTTTTTTTAAATAAGCCTGCTTATCTTCATACATTATTATTAAAAAATAATGGGGGACGAAGTTAGGTAATAAAAAAATTAACAATAATTTTTTTTTATATAATGCGTCTATTTTCAAAGGACTAAAATAAATGTTTGTTTGACCGTGTGTCGGTCCTTCCTACCCGGAAACTGGTGTCGACCACTCTCCCAAATTTGCCAAATTCCGATTGGATAAGACGACATTTATTTGATATATTAAGTGCTACAATGTCATCGAATTTAAAAGAAATGCATGTATATGTCCGCTTGTGTGTGCGTGATAGCTGCCAAATTTTGAGAGAATGCATTGTTATCAACAACTAGTCTGCCTAGCTCGATTGGATGTCGGAAAGTGGGTTAATTTTCACTTCCAAGCTTCCACTTTATTCATGCATTTGAGGTGGGTAGAATCAAATGCAGCATTCTCCACATTTTTTCAAAAATGGACTAATGATGCAACTTTGTTAATGATTCACTCTTTTACCTAGAAAAGCAGTTATTTGGCATTGAAACCAACTCTTTATGCTTTAAAAATCCATTTTAAAAACTGCGTTAGTATCAAATGCAGCAAACTCCAATGTACTTAAGAAACAAAACCAGCATTCTCCGATTTGACCAATGGTAAGCCTCTTTTTGATCACGTGACAACATGGCCGCCCATACAAAATTGTGTATTCATGTGTTGAATCTGTTGCTGTTATTTTACTGTTTTAAATAGTTGGGAGTGAATTTAGAAATAAAAACAAGATGCCAGTGTGATTATGTACTCTAACCCTTCATCAGTGCCTAAGAAAAACGCAAGGAAGTAGTCAAGGAATCCAGAAAACTGGAAAGCAAAAGTAGTCAAAATTCAAAGATGAGCTGTTATAAAATACCGTTTATTTCAGAGGCGTGGAGTGGCAAAAGATTTTTTTAAGTGTTAATTAAAAATTCATAAATTAAATTAGTATGCATAAACATGTTTTACTTTTATAATTAAACCTAGGATTCATAGCCTTGCACATAAACATTGCGAATTACATGTTTGGTGTTGAAATTTTTGCGAGTTTCAAGCCAATTTTGATCAAAATAATTAACCTTCATTATTTTTCTTCTTTTTTTAAATTTTCTCTTTTAATATTATTATTTTTTGAAGTGAAAGCTTAGCACCGTTGTATTTGAAACGCGATGAAACAAAAAAGCGACGCTAAAAAGAGACAAACGCATACATCATCTGTAGGATTTAGGCTGCGAAAGAATAAGATAATAATTGATTCCTCTTCGTGCAGGGCTTTTTCCCACTCTTGTATACTTTAGTTTTCTCCAGGTTTCATTTGTACCGCGTGTGAACTGCACACTTGTATTTTTTACATTAGCTCCACACAGGAGGCCCTGAGGAAAATAATTCCACTCAGGGCCTTTGTCATCTTTGGGGATACTGTGTGAAGGGTCTTTTTAGGAAAAGAAGGCGAGAAGGTTCTGGGAAGTAAAAGGGGGTCAATGTCTCCAGAAGTGACGGACGTATAAATCTATCCCTCCCACTGCGATGTTCCGAGAGACCACAGCTAAAGAAGTCAAAGGGACTCCCACAACTATTCTCTCCAGATCCGGCCTGCAATCCAGCAGGCGGGCAGACGCATCCGCCGCCAAGACCCGGACAAACCTCACCCCATGAACCCGGGCATCCCAGCTAAGTCACTAAACGCAGCGAACCACTTGAACAGAGGTTTTCGTTATTTGTTTTTGGGGTTTTATGCCGTGTTGCGCTTCCTCCTTCTTTAGCCAAAGCGCCAAAGCAAACGTTTGGGACAGCGTTGCAGTGTCCGAAACTTTGGCTAAAGAAGGGGGTAGCGTAACACGGCATAACACCCCAATAACAAATAACGAAAATACTTTTGGCCGTGAAAATCTAAAATCTTGTATATGGTGAGAGGTATTGTTTATCCAATAAACGGTTCCCGGGGTGGCGGTACCCATACCTGCCTCCCAAATTCTACACTGTATGAGTACGTTACAAAACCTATTTTTATTTTTATTATACTAAAATTAAAATCATATTAATATAATAATAATCAGGAACTTCCCTGTGATTCGGTCGGTCCATTATTGGTGACGTCATATTTATTTGTCAGTATCAAAGACAGATCTCCACACGTGTGAGAAACAAAAGCAGCAATCTCCTTTTTAGGTGAGTATCAAATGCAGCAATCTCCAAAATTAAATCCGTTATAACTAATCAATCAAAACAATAAACAAATTCTACTTTGGAAATTATAATAGATAAGCAGTTTCCCTTTTTTAATAAAACCATTAACTTATAAATGCGTGAGAGTTGTTGAAATGAAACGTTTTTTTTGGTTCTCTCAAAATAATGCTTTTTGGAGAATTCTGCCTTTGATTCTATACCCCTCATTTATTCAATCAGAACCAAAAGTGAAATTCAAATCTTATATATAAAAATCTCGGGTCACTCTCGGTGTTTGTGGTCGCCCTCCTCCGAAACGGCTTGACCGATTTTTATCCTTTTTTTATGTATGTTTGGTAGGTATGTATTTTTCTTTTATTTGGCATTAAAATACCTATATCCCCAAATTTTAACCCTCCTACCCCCACCCTCCCATTTTTTAATCGCGATTTTAGCATTTTTATACGAACAAACCGTCTTTCGTATTTCAAACAGAACGAAATTATTTATGTTGTTGAATACAGATGGCGCTACGTCCGCCTCATTGAACTTTCATCCACCATGCGCAAGACAATCACGAGAAGCATCGCGTCATTTTGATATTTCATTCGGCATCATGTTCTCGCGTTGGCAAACCATCGAGCTCATTTGTGTTGGCTAAAGACAGACTGACAATAAATATCGCACGCTCAATTGCTGTTTGAAATTCATATTGATTTTGTTTATTTCATTTTCCTACTTTAGTTGGTGTTTTTATCGGCGGTCATCGTCTACAGCGCTCTATTCCTCTTTCTGTCATAGATCCCATCCCTTCACACTTACAATACATTCGTTATTTTTTATTTAACAACCAAAATATTCACTAGAAATAATTTATATGGCAGAACAACGTTTGTCGGGTCAGCTAGTAGATATATATGAAAATTATGCATGAATCGGTAATATTTTAAAAATATTTAAGCGCATTGATTTTTGCCCCCATTGATTCTTCTTGACGTAGGTAGGTTTGGATTATTCACTACACGTCCGGCGATTAATTAATTATAAACATGATGCACAACGATTTAAATCTTGCCATATTCGTCTGTCAATGGGAATAATATAAATCCCGTAAAATCATGATTTCTCGTCAATTTAATAAAAATTGCGTTCCCATTAACTGTGTCACCATTTTCAGTCATTTTTTTCATTTGTTTTATTAAATAATTTGCAACGATAATTACAAATAACATACGTTTGAAATCTAATTTTAAATCAAATTTTTCACAATAGGAACTCCAGTCCAATTTTTTTTTTATGAATTGAATGAAACCTTCTAACTTAAATAACTGCTTTTATGTTTTTATTTTTAGAGTTAGTTTTAATACTTAAAATAATTGTCAAAGTTTTAATTTTTCGAGACCCCCCGGAAATATGATAAATCGTGTGACGTCATCACTCCGGAAAAATTAGTATGGGATTGGGCAATCAGCTGATCTACTGCCGCCATTTTGAAATCCGTTGTTCCGTTGTTCGAAGTATTCTCCCTAGAAGAAGCATTACTTTTTTCATTCATTATTTTTTTTGTGCAGTAGTTTTTCAATATTTTAAATAATAGAGATAAACTAATAGAGATACCTCTATTTTTGATACTGAATTATTTAGGCTTAAATATTGTTTCAATAAACACTACAACTAAATCTCTATAAACAGTACGAAATAAAGAATAACATGAAATGTTGTTAATACCGATGGCTTGTGCCATACCTACATGTCAATTGATTTCAATACAATGTGATACAATGACTGGTGACGCGTGACGTCAGCACTAACCATTCAATCGTACTAACTTTACAGTGTATTTTAACGAGACGTTAGACGTTTTTAATATTTTTTTACGAACACTGCGTTTAATATTATTAAAAAAAACTTACATATTCAGAATCAGCGTTTATTGGTCTGTATGATCATATTTTTTTAAAGTCATAATATTTTTTACTGGAGTTCCTTATTATTTCAGAAGTAAAATATATATATATATACAACTCAACAATAAGCGACTTCATCACTTCCTAAATGTGATGAAAAAAATTCAATAAAAGTGATGAAAAAAAATTGGTTAAATAAGTTACGTTAGGTTAGGGTAGGTTACGGGCTATCTTTCAACAAATAATCCACAATTTTAAAGACTTTTCAAAGAGGTGTTGAAATGCCACTTTGTTGAGCTGTCGTGGAACCATATTTTTTAACACTAGAAAGACCGGAGCCTTCATTTAAACGGCAGCCCGAAGTAAAGTGACGATATAATGCTTAATAATTATTGTATTGCTGTGGTTTTTTTTACATTTCATGATTTATGGTTTAACAACTATGGTGAAAAAACAGGTACGTGTCTTAATTACTTTTTGAAATATATTGACTTATACCTACAAAGACCGCCGCCGTCAATGAGACGGTTTGGGCCATAATGCTGAGTTTGTTTGTCTATACCTAAGTTAACAACATACCCATTCTTCCTCGTTTATGATAGTACTATTATGTCTGTCTCTTTCTTTCGGTATCGCATATCATTCGAACTCGATCTGTTTGTTTATTGGTCACTGTCACATAATTTACAAAAAATACCAAAATAATATATCCCTCGCCCAAATTTATTTTATGGCTTGTTGGAGAAGGACAGAGTATACAAATACCAGAGTTGATCCAGCTGCGTTTGCTTCTGAAGAACTGACAGAATTATTTCTTGGATAACCAACACGTCTGCCATAGGTCACCCCAAGAGGTTTGCTGTGTTTTGTGACTTAGCAAGGGTGCCCGGGTTCATGGGGTTAGGTTTGTTCGGATCTTCGCGGTGGATGAGTCTGCCACACAACTGCGTAGCAGGCCAGTACGGCAGAGATCGGTTGAGGGTGATCTTTTGACTTCGCCAGCAGAACTCTCAGAATATTAGACATTAAACAGGGGACAAATTCATACGTCCGCCACTCTTGTAAACACAGAACCCCAGTTTCCTACCCATCCCTCATACCACATTTCCTTCCCAGAACCTATTATACTTCCTTTCCCTATAGGTACCCTCCATCCAGCATCCCAAAAGACGACAAGTGCCCAGAGGGGAAATGTTTTCCTTAGGACCCTTTTGTGGAGCTAGCATAAACGAAAAAGGAAAGAAACCGAAAAATAAAGCTTCTGAAAGACGACAGTGCCGAATGAATAAAAATATAATAAAAACCAAATAAATGACAAGTGTGATAATTGTAAGAAACCTGTTTGCGGAGAGTGCATTCGATTTTATAAAAAAAAACGTAACAATTCGATATATTACAAACATAACACATGCTTGTACTAAAATTGTAAAATTGCAGCATTTTGCACTCACATGTTTTTTTTCCAGGAAGCCCCAAGGAAAAAACCCTCAGGGCCTTTATGTGTGCATTTATGTGTGTGCTTTTTTGTGTGTATTGGTGTTTTTTGAAAAAGAAGGGAGAAGAAGTTCTGGGAAGGAAAAAAGTGTGAGAGATGAATAGGAAAAAATCGTAAATGTATCCAGGAGTGACGGACGAATGAATCCATCCCTTCCACTGCGGTGCAAAGCGACGGGACGAGAAAGGTCCTGCTGGAGAGGATAAGATAAGGTCTCCCTCAACAAGTGTCTCCCGACCCGATCCTCTACGCAGTAGGTGGGCAAACGTATTCGCCACCTTGACCCAGACAAACCTCACCCAATGAACCCGGACACCCCTGCTAAGTCACTAAACGTTGCGAACCACTTGGAGTGTCCAATGGCAGAGGTGTTGGTTATTCAATAAATGGTTCCCGGGGCAGCGGTACCCACATCCGCCTCCCAATTTGAAATAAATGATCAGCCGTCAAAATGACGGTGGTGGTCTTTATAGGTATGGAGCAGTGCCCGGCCTTTCTAGTGTTTTAACAATGAGTAATCTATTATTCAAGGTGTTAGTGTTTAAGCTTGACCTGAGAAACTTTAACTAACGACTCCATACCTTCTTATTAGTAAAAAATGTAAAAGAATTTCCAGATACATTTTTTATTATTGTTTTTTTTTTGCTTATATTATTTCAATTTCAAAAAAATCTCTTTCATTTATTTATTTATTTATTTGAGACACAAACAGGATATTTATAAAACATTTTTATGGGTTAAATATAATAAATTAATATACAAATATAAATATCCCTAGGCTAATGTGTCTGCAGTAATCACATTTGAATTTTTACAGAAGCAAACACGTGAAAAACAATGCAAGTATTATTTATACATAACTTTAAAAAAAAAACTAAATACAAAATTGAAATACATTATAAGTATACAATATTTATGAAGTATTTCCTGAGATGTAATAAAACAACAAAAAAAATATTTTTTTTAGGTGCACAAATCGTGGAGATATTTTTTGAAACATGTTACATTATTTAGAAAAATATCTATGAAAGTGTGTATTTTAACAAGATCGTTGTATGATCGACACATTCTGGACATAGAATTAAAATATTTAGTATTATTGGTAAAAATTTCAGTCCAGAATATGTTTAGGTTTCTGGTAGATTTGGGCCTGGCGTATAACTTGATTTGGTTGACTAAGTTACTGTCTACAGTCTACACGATTATTCACAATTTTATATAGCATCAAGAGGTCATTTATGTTTCGTCTTTTAACCAGACTTTCTAATTTGAAATGTCTAAGTCTTTGTTCGTACCCGTCTAGAAGATGATAGACACCTGATCGGTAAGGGAACGTACCCAAACTACGTGACCAACTTTTTGCAATTTTTAACCCCCCTCCCCCCCCCCCGGTGACCAAAATCCTAAGCAATCCGCCGCTCATTTGTATGGAGCGTGACCTTTTGAAGACCCCCCCCCCCCCCTAAAAGTGTCACGTAGTATGGGTACGTTCCCTAAGACAAAATCCGTGTAAATTTTCTTTGGACTGATTCGAGTCTAGATATCTGTGTAATATAATGTGGATTCCAGACTGTTGACCCGTACTCAAGAACACTTCGGATTAAGGAATTGAATAGAATTATTAGACTGTTAGAATTCTTAAACAGTTTGGTTGATCTTACAATAAAACCAAGTAATTTATTTGATTAACACACAATGTGTTGATTGAATGTTAGTTTGTTGTTAAATATAATTCCTAAATCTTTTATTGATTCAACTGTTTCTAGATTGTGACCACATATGCTATATGAATACAGAGTTTTGTTGGTGTTCTTCGTGAAATTTATAACTTTGCACTTAGCTATATTCAGTTCCATTTCATTGTCAACACACCAGGTAGATATTGTGTTAAGGTCCTGTTGTAAGAGTTCACAATCTTTCATAGATTTAATTGCTTTATATAATTTGAGGTCATCAGCATATAGAGAAAAATTACAGCGGAGTTTGTATGTATGGTCGATATTAAAGATTAAGAAAAGTAAGGGTCCAAGGTGAGATCCTTGTGGTACGCCCGACGTAACTAATATTGGGGAAGAGTTAAAACCGTTGACAGTAACTAATTGACTTCAATGTGATAAATATGATTCTAACCAACGAAGCAGATTTCCGTGAATGCCGATTTTATCCAGTTTATTCATTAAGATAGAGTGACTAACTTTGTCAAAGGCCTTACTGAAATCGGTGTACACGGCATCTACCTGTGTTTTATTATTCATCGATTTACATAGAAAGTCCATATACTCGAGTAAATTAGTATTTGTGTATCTTTTAGCTACAAAGCCATGTTGGAAAGGACTAAGTATGTGTTTTACATGGTTAAAGATGGTTTCGTGTGGTTATGATCGACACAGGTATATGTGGGTAGTGAGACAGGCATCCCAATGTCAACATACTTTATATGGATAAATAAATAAATAAATTATTTTACGAATAACCTAATTATTTCACAGCAAGTCTAGGGTTTAGGGTACATCGCAGAAACGTAAGATCAATAATTAATTTCTAGTGGTTGAGAGGTAAGTTTTTGGAAAGTATTTACTTTTGGAATGTGATTTAAAAAATATGAATAAAATGCTTTAAAGATTTCTTAGAACATTTTTTTTATGTTTGTATTTTTTAAATAAATAACTGTAATTATGTAGGTTGAAACTTCACTTCGTCCAATTATAAATGCTAGCATTTGGGCAGTCAACGTAAAACTTTTTGAGATTTGTGCATTCTTCTGTTTGGAGCCACAAGGTAGAAGGACATTCCTAAAAATAAAAGAAAAATCATAATTAATGTGCAGAATAAGGTATTGGTAGTAGGTATAAGACTTTTTTTTGATGTGATAATTTTTTTTGGTTACTAGTGAATTCCTCGACGTTGCCCGGGCTTCACGTAGAATGTTCCTGTCGTTTTGAAGGTCGAGTGTTGAAAATCAATATCGAAATAAATCTCTAACTAACTAACTAATCATCACGCCGCTTCACAGCAGGGGTAGGCAGAGAGGACAAACCGCCAAACAACACGGTCTTGGCACATATTCTTTGCCTCATTCACATTCACACATCGGCTCATATACACTCTTCTACACGCGCCCTTGAGGTGATTTTTCACAAAAACGGCGCTTTATAAATTATCCAATTATTATTATTATTATTATTCTATTATTCTGACTCTTGACATGGCCCGTCTTCCTCGGACGTCCCCGACTTCTTCGACCATTCACATTTGTGTCATAAATTCTTCTTATACTACTTTCTTTGTTCATTCTCTCTACAGGACCACTAACCTAGTGAAATTTCATAATTTCAGTGAGTTTCATTGTATTTATAGCGACTTTTTATCAAATTTAAAATCATTTTGACATTTCTAATTAAAATATTTTTTTGACATTTCGAAAACAATAATCCATTTATTTTTTCTTCAAACTTTGCAAACATTTATTTTTTATTTGAATTTAGTTCTTTCGTATCAGGAACTTATTCACTGACAGCTAATTTTGTTCCTATCATCTCGTTTTCTATGGTTGTTAATTGTGTTATTGTTCAACATATATGTAATAATATGTTGAACAATAACACAATTAACACAAACACAACATTAATAAAAACATCACAAGTACACGAACATTATACTAGACAACACAATAAATTGTATACAAATACTGTCAAGACTGAAGGTGGCAAGAAAAGTATTGGCCACGAGGGAGTTCACATATATGTATAATCTCCTTCCAGATAACCTTACAGCAGAAAAGAATATAAAAACCTTTAAAAAAAAACTATTTAAACTTAAGATGTTAGAACAAAATTAAAAATATTGCTACTACACCTGTACTACATATGCTCTGTACTTAAGTTAACAAAGCAAAATATTATATTTCTTTTAACTTAATAATAAAAAAAAAATAAAAATAAAAAAAATAATAATGAATTACCAAAATGTCTAAATCTCGCAGCAAGATTTGCAGTGTGAAGAAAACACTATCATCGCCTCTATTGACCGGATCTGGCACCATGGAATCACCGTCGGTAACGCACCAGTCAATGATAAACATTGACACCGACTCCCTTATCAACTTCTTTGAGTCGAAACTTGAAACAATGCGTACTGAGAGTGAGAATGCCATTGACGCTATTCATAAAAAATTGGACACTTTATCAAATGAGTGGAAGGACCAGTACACCAAAATCATGGGGTGGGCGACTGTTCTTCAGGAAGAAAATGCCAGCCTCCGACAAGAAATCCAGTTTCTCAGAGATGCTCAAGATGACATCGAGCAGCGTAGCATTGTGTGTAATTTAGATGTTCACAGCATTCCCGAGGTGAAAGGTGAAAATCTGTTCAAAGGGATACGCTCAAAAACCCAAACCAAGTCGAACAATTTACCTGTTTTTATAAACATATACACATTTTTACGACTGCATATCTCGATATTTAGAAGAAAATTTTTTGTACGATAATTGTAGGTAATTTTATGTTCTACTAAACTTGTAAAGCTACTTTAGCCAAAAATTTTATTGAAAACGAGGTATTTAAGAAAAATTAGATTTTGGCGCGATTTCGGCTGGTTTTTTCAAAATGGCGTCGAAAGCTCAAGTGACCCAAGGTCGAAAACTCAAATTTTACATCACTAGGTGAGTATATAAAACATATAAAAAAATTGGGACTACCGGAATACTTCTGATCGCGGATCCCTAATTGCACTGGCCTAGTAGTATATTTCGTCTTTTCTTTCCTTTTCAGTCAACCATATTATAAAACTTTTGAACAGCCAGTTCAGATTATTTGGGATGACGTTAAGTTTTTGTTTATGCTAGGAAGATATTGAAAATAAGTGGAGCTAGGTACGATTCATGTTTTTTTTGCGAAAGTTGATTTGACATAGGAAACTTGAAAGTGTTTATTTATTTTTGCTCTTGTATTTTGAGAGTGAGGTGTGTGTTGAGGTGATGTTTTGATACAGTTTTTATAGATGATCTTACTTATGAATAGTTTATGTACGAGTACGTCTAGTAATTGGTTTTTAATCATTAGCTGTTATGTCGGATGTTGGTAAGGTTTTTTTAAACATGATTCTAATGATCAGGATTCTAATTACAATGACCAATAATAATTATTGATCATTGTAATAAGAGAAACCTATTTATTCCATATTACTGTTTGTCTAGGGTTTGGGTGCGTCACAGAAACGCAAGGTCAATAATTCGTAATTGTGGAGAGGTAAGTTTTTGGGAAGCATTTACTTTTGGAGTGGGACTTGAAAAATATGAATAAACACTTTATAGATTTCTTTGAACATTTTGTTATAATTGTATTTTAAAAACACATTTTTTTATATGAGCTCTTTACAGGAGGCCCTGAGGAAAATAATTTCCATTAGTTCCTATGTCATCTTTGGGGATGCTGTGTGGAGGGTTTTTTTAAAAGAAAGGAAGGAGAGGAGAGTTCTGGGAAGGTAAAGGGTTTAAAGGGTGGGTAGGAATCTGGGGTTCAGTGTGTCCCGGTCATCCTCCTCCTAGACCTAGACAAACCTCACCCCATGAACCCGGGCACCCCTGCTAAATGACCAACCGTAGAGAACCACTTGGGGTGACCTATGGCAGAGGTATATTACTGTATTATGTTGAAACTTCACTTGTTCCAATACAAAATGGCATTTGGGCAGTCAACGTAAAACTTTTTGAGATTTGTGCATTCTTCTGTTTGGAGCCAAAAGGATGAAGGACATTCCTTAAAGAAAAAGAAAAATCTTCATTATTTTACAGAATAAAGCGTTGGTACTAAGTATAAGACAATTCATAATTGTTTGATGTGCCAAATTTTTTTAAGCTGTGAATTACCCGATGTTGCTCTGGGTTCACAAAGAATTTTCATCTCTTTTAAAAGTCAAGTTAGCGAAACGTCACCAAAATCGTAAATAAAACCGTTAATTCGTATAAAAATCAAATCCACGCCAAATCTACGTGTCCGCACGCCCGCCCTTCGGAAAAGAAAGGAAAGAAATTGTGGGACACATACATTCAGTGATGAAGATCGCTTATAATCGACTGAAGACTTTACAAACTTTTTGTAGCTTCCCCGACTCTTGACTGGTTTCTCGCTAAAGAACTCGACAAGTTTAGTATCCTCACTGAGGCCAGAGTCCTACCAGGAATGTCGCCAGATATTGCAAACGGGAGGCGGACCTACACGATGAATTTCGATAACTGCACCGAACATTTGCTGGAATACTTTGAAATCCACGCCGCGTGCCGCTTTCAACGCAATATTCACAAGGTGTATTCGGGTTATTAAACCTTTGTCCTGTATTGTGTTATTTTTGAATTATGTGAGTAAATTTTTGTACTAATTGATGCCCTCCTGTTTATAGTTAAAATCAAAGCTATATATTATTTACCCTCGTCAATTTACTCTCTAAGCAGCTCATGAATATCTGAGGTAGG
Organism: Limnephilus marmoratus; assembly: GCA_917880885.1. Lineage (NCBI taxonomy): Eukaryota > Metazoa > Arthropoda > Insecta > Trichoptera > Limnephilidae > Limnephilus > Limnephilus marmoratus. Next base: position 14,862,586 of record OU862921.1, on the reverse strand, counting down.
CACTCCGACGTTTCCGTTTCCGTGACACATTTATCCAAAGATATCTCTACAGACGGGGAGATTTCTTTCAAGTTTTGTTGAAGGTATTTTGTGCAGTTAGCTCTGTTGATCTTATTGTCAGAATTTAGCAGTTTTCTCTTCTTCATAATGCAGGTATGCAGAGCACACTGGAAAAATGGATAAATTTTTTAATGTACATGCTAGAGTTATAATAATATATTCTTTACATTTTGGGAGGCTGCTATGGGTATCGTCGCCCCGAAAACCATTTATTGAATAACCAACACCCCTGCCATTGGTCACCCTAAATGGTTTGCTACGTTTGGTGACTTAGCAGGTGTGCCCAGTTTCATGGGGTAATGTTTCTAGGAATTGGCCTCGGATGCATTTGCCAACCTACTGCATGGCAAGCCGGATCAGGAGAGTCTGGTTGAGTGTGACCTTTTCACCTCTCCAGCCGGACTCTTTTGACCCATGCACTTGTCTTGCACCGCAGAGAGAGGAATGGATTCATCCATCTGTCACTCCTCGACACACTGACCCCCATATCTCTACCCACCCTTCATACCCTTTTACTTCCCAGAACTTCTTCTCCTTCCTTTCCCAAAAAAGACCTTCCACCCACATCCGCAAAGATGACATGGGCTCCGAAGGAAATTGTTTTCCTGAGGGCCTCCTATGTGGAGTTTACGTAAAAAAAATTTACAATACAAGCCGAAATCAGTTACGTATGTATAATTAAGGCAATGTTCATTCTGCCTTTCTGTGGGATAAATAACAGCAAATTCCTGAAGTAATTAACCGTGAAATGATAGGTGATTAACATGGTAAAAAACAAAACTTGAGAACTGTCAGATCGTCAATAGGTAGTGCCGGGTTTTCACATACTTGTACTTACTAAAAAATGTCCAGATTTAGCATTAGCTTTAGTTTCATCCAAGCATTGAGTTCTTTCTTCTTCATTGGGTTCCATTATATCATATCCAATATTCTTGCAGCAATATTCTTTCTGAAAAGATCATTGTAAAGCCTTTAATGTTTTTTTATATACATTAATATTTATTAATGCACCCCACTGTTGAATTTGGCAGCCACTTCTGGTCAGGTGCCGTCAAAATACTTTAAAGAAAATTGACTCTATGCAGGAACGGGCGTTCCTTTTGATAAAATCCCTTATTTAAAAAAAAACGGATTGCAATTTTTGTAGCACAGCCGTCAGGTTTAACTGCTTTCCTTATTATACCGGTAATTCAATGTAAGACCCTCCAAGAAACTTGTGCCAGTGCAATTAGCGATCCGCGATTGGAATTATTCCGGTAGTCCCAATTTTTTATATGTTTTTTACACTCATCTCGTGATGTCAAATCTGAGTTTTCAACCTTGGCGCACTTGAGCTTTCGCCGTCATTTTGAAAAAACCAGCCGAAATCGCGCCAAAATCTGGTTTTTCTCAAATATCTCGTTTCTAATAAAAATTTCGGCTAAAGTAGCTGTTCAAGTTTAGTAGAACATAAAATTACCTACATTTTTATTTTTTATTTTATGAAATTTTATTCTCTACAAAATTGGTGTAGGGGCGTGTAAATAGCCTCTGACACGAGGGAATGACTACCCTATGTAAATCAAGGAAAATTGAATTCTTCCCTGTGTGACACAAAACAGTTGACCCAGCAATTCCAAAATCCAAAGTGAAAACAAAACAATACTCACTCAGAGAATGCAGCTCATGCACGATGTCCAACACAAAAGACACTTCTTTTCATTAAAAATATCAATTTCCGCCAAGGCGGTATTGAATAATCTCAATAGATGTTTTGCACAGCAAGGAAGTTTCAACAATGAAAAACATAAATCTGCCTATCAATAATACGTGCCAAATCCTAGGCACAACAATAATTCAATCATTGGGTGAACCATTTGATAATGACTGACCAGGAGTGACATCTGTTGGCCTTCACTAACACTCCCGTCGGAAGTAATTGCCTGCTTCACAGAGGTAAGAAAATGCATGAATATACTGAATTTCAAGTCACATAGGTAAATTCAATACAATACAAAAACCATAGATGGCGCCCTCATGGTCTCATAGCACAAATTATTAATTTAAAGAAATCAATGCCTCAATGGATTCAAATATATTTATGGCGCGTATCCATATTCCCCGCCTTGGAAGTTCGTAGAACTTACAAAAGAAAGAGTATAAAAATACAAATGAAACAAGAAATGAAATAGAAATAAAGTGACTGTATTCACCGGCAATATTCAGGTATGACACGCATTGGAAATTTGCAGAATCTCACAAAATAAAGAAAAAATAACTAAAAAATACAATGTAATAAAGTTCAATTGACCAAGATAACGGATATTAAGTAATGCCATGTCTGGGTCAGATATCATTGAAACAATGACTAAAAACAAAAATAAATAAATAAAAATAAACAAAAATAGATAAAATATAAAATTATTGCGTTGGAATGGGATATAATTTGACATCCGGACGTTTAAAAGAATATACAAAACATACAAAACTAATTTACTAAATTTGTTGGCGTGATATAATTAATTTTAAAACTTCTTACTTACACTCATATTTTCATTAAACCTTAATTACTACTCATGAGCATGTATTTATTGCTCTAAAAATACTTATCTTTTCACTAAACTAATTACAATTTGTTAACATGTAATTCTTGTTCTAAAAAAAATAAAAATCTCTTTTATCTTTGTATACAATTTTCCTTTATATTATTCTTCTCTTTCATTCATTAGTTAAGTTTTAAGAACTGTTCAAATCCCAGGCGTATTATCCCAGATATTATACGGACTTACGTAATAGGTACCAAATCATGTAATAACTTCATTTAACATTCCTTATAACTTGTAAACTTATGTACTGTGTGTGGTGAACGTATGTCTTGCGGTGTGAAAGAGACATGCGTGTATGAGTGAGACAGCATGAGGAACGTATAAAAGGGTGTGATTGCTGTCTACCGTCCTCTTTGCATTTACGCTTCCTACGAAGCACACCTGTACACAATCTCGGAATAAACATAAATAGTCTACCCACTATTATTATTGGCAACCTCACCCTGTACGGAGATCACCATCAGAAGAAGATCTGGATCCATACAACGGAGTCCAGGTGGTAATGTAGATAACCGGCCACGGTCATCACATTTGGCGCAGCCTATAAAGGAAGAAGATTTACGCAGCAGCCAAAATCACATTTGGCAGCAAACATCCCGAGATTGAGGCTACAGTGGACAATAGGTGATCAGGCAGCATCAGGCCAGATCACATTCAGGAAGAGCAAGAGCAGCAGAAATTGGCATCCGAGGAATAGCAAGGCGCTGGATAGGTTTATTCAGTGCCGAGAACCTGGAGGAGCATACACGTAAGGCGTGGATGGAGAAGTCCGGGTCTTCAGGAGAAGATCAGAGACCAGGTGCAGACCTCACGGAAGGCGTGCCGGGGCATTAGAAGGACGACCAGGGTTCAGGAGCCAGGAGACGGTCCGCGGAAGGGCGAGATCGGAGCAGCAGCATCAAGTCAACAGAGTCGTGAGTTGAGTGCTGTTTGTAAAATTTTCTGCTATTTATTGATTGTATCTGTGTGAAGATGGAAGGGGGAGAACTGCCCAGGTTTTGTCATTTGAGGGACAAACTGGAGACGTTCGTGTTGCAATACGAACAGTTCATCCTCGTCAATGATGACAAGTTAAATTCGGTAGAAAAAAAGAGAGCGGTTTTAATATCTCATTTACACACAGAGACAATAGATTTATTGATTGATTTGTGTTTTCCTAAAAAAATTACAGATATTACGGTCGAAAATTTATTGTTATTACTAGAGAATCATGTAGGTATCAAACGAAATGTGTTCAAAGAGCGCGAAATTTTTTTTGCTACGAAACAAAAAAGTTCAGAATCTCGTTAGATTTTGTAAATTCGAGGACAGACTGGAATATAATTTAAAAGATATTTTTGTCACCGGTCTTCGAGTGGGGCGAATTAAGGAGAAATTATTTGTGGAAGCTGAAAACTTTTCATTAAAAAAGGTTGTAGAATGTGCTATTGCTATGGATTCATTCGAGGTAATGAATAAGCAAATTAAAACGGAAAGTGTTGATTTAGTAAATAAATTTAAAAATACATCGAACAATTTGTCACAAAAACAAAATTCGGTAGGTTAGCATTTTTTTAGAACTTCGGACAAGAATGTTACATCGTACAGAGCGAGGTCAGCGGACCGAACAAAGTGTAAACATTGCGGGAATTATCACGATTCAGTAAATTGTAAATTGAAAGACGTGTTTTGTTATAAATGCAGAGTAAAAGGGCATATTGGGAAGATATGTCGCGGTTTAAATAATAATAACATTTCTTCAGTGTTCGTAAATACGCAGGAACATAAAAACATGTTGCGGATAAACGCAGTATATTGTGAACCAATATTGTGCAAAGTTTTAGTGAATAATGTGGAACTAAACGGTTTATTGGACACAGGGGCGGCAATTTCGATTTTAACGGACGAAGATTATGTTAAACATTTCAAACATTTGATGTTAAAACCAAAGGATTTAACCTTAATGGGTTACGCTAACTGTAAGTTAAATTTATTGGGTTGTATCTTATTAACAGTTGATTTTAACGGTTATAGGGAAATGTTAGAATTTTGCGTAGTAAAACATGGAACAATTACGGTTCTAGGGCGTGATTTCATTAAAAAGTTTAATATTGGATTTACGGGCTTACAATCTACTTTATCCCAGGAGGGAAGTGAAAATGTTTCTCACAATATGGTTGAGAATAATACTAGTGTAATTGATAATTTAATTCGGAAATTCCCGGAGGTTTTTTCGGAGAAACTGGGTAAATTCAATAAATATAAAGGGCATTTGAAATTAAAAGAGAATGCGGAACCGAAATTCGGCAATCCGAGAAATATACCGTTTGCCTTAAAAGCAAAGGTTGAATCGGAATTGGGCCGGTTACAATCGGAAGGTATTTTAGTTCCGGTAAACTATAGTAAGTTTGCGTCACCAATCGTTCCAATAGAAAAAAATAATGGGGAAATAAATGAACAATCAATTTCAGCCCAGGAGGGTAGTGAAATTTTTTCTCATAGTGTTTTTGAGAATGATAGAAGTGATTTACAATCAATTTCATCCCAGGAGGGTAGTGAAATTTTTTCTCATAGTGGTTTTGATGATGATAGAAGTGATTTACAATCAATTTCATCCCAGGAGGGTAGTGAAATTTTTTCTCATAGTGTATTTGAGAGTGGTAGAAGTAAAGTGAATAAAAAAATTCGAAAATTCCAGGAGGTTTTTGCGGAGAAAGCGGGTAGTTTTAATAAAAGTAAAGTGCAATTAGAATTAATTGGGAATGAGGAACCAGTTCACGTAGAGAATGACTTGGATACTCAAATTCTAAGTTTATTTAAAAATAACAGAGATTTACCTATAACGGAAGAAATATGGAGTAGGGTGCATATTAATTATGCGGGCCCAATTGCAAATAAATATTTTCTTGTAATTATTGACTCAACCTCAAAATGGTTAGACTGTGTAGAAGTAAAGTCTCCAAATTCGTATAACACTATTAAAATATTAAAGGGTTTATTTAGTTATTTCGGGAGTGTACAGACAATAGTTTCAGATAATGGAGCCGCTTTCATGTCAGCGGACTTCAAAGAGTTTTGTGAGATGAATAACATCAAACATTTAACTACTCCGGTAAATCATCCACAATCAAATGGTCTAGCAGAAAACGCGGTTCGAACGTGTAAAAATTTTTTAAAAAAAATGATGGTAAGAAATAAGTTTCAGTCAGGTTATGAGGAAAAATTAGGAAATTTTTTAATTGATTATAGAAATGCACCACACTGTACAACTGGCTTAGAACCTGCAGTTGTAATGTTTGGAAGGAAACTAAGGTCAAACTTAAACAGTTTTGTACCGAGAGGGGGGAGAGATAAGGATAATAGAATTAAGAAAGAAACAAAAATTAAAATGTCTAAATGTCAGGAAAATCAAAAATATTATTATAAAAGAAATAATAAAGAATCGGTGGGTTTTTCGATTAATCAAAAGGTAATGGTTAGAGATTTCAGAGACCAAAACAATGATAAATGGGTACCAGGGAAAGTGTATAAACAATTAGGAAAAAAACTTTATATAATTGAGGTAAATTTAAATGGTAAAATTATGTTTTGGAAAAGGCATTTTGATCAGTTGTCTAAATTATGTGTGTCATGGGAAAAGAAACACAGCAATCCTTATGTCGCGTCTGAGACGAAGAGACTGTCGTATGATGAATACGATGTCTCCAGCTTTGGCCTGGATGACAGTCTAATGGGTTTTTCTCCTTCTCATTCCAGCTCCAGTGATCCAGTGGCGTCAACGTCGGGAAATTGGAAGGACCGACTACGACCGCGAACACACAGATGAGTCAATGAAGGCAGCACTCAGCTCTTGACTCAACATGAATTACTTACATTGTAAATATTGGAATATTTTATGTATTGTAAATAATTATCAGTTCATGTTGTGTAACTGTCTTCGGATTTAAGTGTGGAGGGATGTGGTGAACGTATGTCTTGCGGTATGAAAGAGACATGCGTGTATGAGTGAGACAGCATGAGGAACGTATAAAAGGGTGTGATTGCTGTCTACCGTCCTCTTTGCATTTACGCTTCCTACGAAGCACACCTGTACACAATCTCGGAATAAACATAAATAGTCTACCCACTATTATTATTGGCAACCTCACCCTGTACGGAGATCACCATCAGAAGAAGATCTGGATCCATACAACGGAGTCCAGGTGGTAATGTAGATAACCGGCCACGGTCATCACACTGTGTATGTCTTAATAAACAAATAAACAAATAAACAAAAAACCAAATCGTGTCTTTACCGTCGCAACGCGAACAATTTTATCCATTCCGGGATGGATTTCAGTTATCACGCCTAAAGGCCAATTTAACGGAGGGGAATCTTCCTGTCCCACTAGTACGACAGTTCCGATATCAATCGGATGATCAGAAGTAGTCTACTTCTGCCTGACTTGCAAGGTGTGCAGATACTCTGAACGCCACTTTTTCCAGGACTGAACCATGCTGTCTAATAATTGCTTACGCTGAGTCAAATTGATTTTACCGTCTGCCAGGACAGAAGCAGGCAAGTACTGCAATGGTGTCGACATTAAAAAATGCGCAGGCGTAAGGACTTCTGGATAAGGGTCAGAAGACATAACTGTAAGTGGACGCGAATTCATTATGCACTCAATTTGAACTAGCACAGTCAGTAACTCCTCATAGATGAGAAGCTGAGTTCCAATCACACGGTATAAGTGTGTCTTCATGCTCTTTATGTTCGACTCCCACATACCCCCAAAATGAGGCGCGCGTGGTGGAATCATTTTCCACTCTATACGACGCTTAGTGAGTTCGCGCTTTAATGAGGGCTCATATTCAGATTCAACCAAAAACTTGTAGAGGTCATCTAATTGTGCCTTCGCACCCACAAAATTAGTACCATTATCTGAATACAAGCATGTTACCGGGCCACGCCGAGAAATAAAACGGCTGAAAGCAGCCAGGAAAGTATTTGAAGTTAAGTCAGAGACCAACTCAATATGAATTGCCTTGGTCACAAGGCATACGAATAGACAAATATATGCCTTTTGAGAATGTTGTCCTCTCCGATGAGTCAGCGTAATACGGAGGGGACCTGCGTAATCTACACCGGTATGTACGAAGGCCTTTGCTTCCTCAACACGATATGACGGTAAATCTGCCATCTTCGGTTTAGGATGCGATGGATTTAAGCGGAAGCAACAATTGCATTTCCGCACCATCGCCTTAATAACAGTCCTAGCATCTAATATCCAATAGCGTTGACGTAAGATAGACATAAGAAGTCCTGGGCCTGTATGACAGTTCACTACATGAAAGTGAGCGATGATCAGATCGACAACATAGTCATGTTTGGGAAGTAAAACCGGATGTTTAACCTCAAAAGGTAAATCCGATTTAGAAAGCCGCCCCCCAATACGTAACAGATTATCTCCATCAAGAAATAGAGATAAACTCTGAAGTCTTTTGGAATGAAATTTGCCTTTCTGGAGTGCAGCAATATCTCCTGCAAAATGAATACTCTGCACAGCACGAATCACAGCCTTTTCAGCAGTCATAAGATTATTGACCATTCCAGAGGAAAGTGATATCTTTTTTATGAATCGGAGGACATAAACAACAATCCTTAGTAGTTTATCCCAAGTGGATATACGCTGAGCCAGTTCACTCAGGACCGATTTTTCACCCTGAAATGTTGCAATGAGCACATTAGCTTTGTGTTCAGGCATTTCACCAGTATTGGTAGGGTGAAACGGTTTTAATGGCCATTCCAAAGGTGGGCTGCGAATCCATGATGGGTCGTTCCACCATAAGTCATGTAAAACGAGTTGGGAAGGAAGCATGCCATGAGAAAGGCAGTCGCTCGGGTTTTCACTACCAGCAACATGGTAAAAGTTCTCTGGAGACAAATTTTCTTGGCACTGAGCTACGCGATTACTAACAAACACCGACCAGTGATGCGGTGAAGAATGTATCCAAGAGAGCGCAACGGTAGAATCGGAAAACGTATATGTTCCTGCAATAGGAAGACGCTCAGAATAATTATCTTGAACGGTCCGTATTAATTTGGACATCAATACTGCGGCACAGAGCTCCAAACGAGCGAGGGTCGTCACTTTGGTGGGAGAAACCTTTGATTTTGCGCACAACAATGTCACTGTAATTTTCCCAAACAGATCAGTGGTGTGCAAATAAATCACACAGCCGTAACCATTCATGTTTGCATCGCAGAAAGCAACAACGAGCACTGCACTGTCTTTCAGGACACCAACATGGCGAGGGATTTTCATCATTGAATTTAGAGGAAATTCCTGTGTAAGCGCCGAAAACCGACGAATAACGCTATCAGGGGGTGTATCATCCAAACCAATGTTGCACAGCCATAGCTCTTTGATAAGTAATTTAGCGTACAGAATGACAGGGGCGACCAAGCCGAGGACATCAAATAAGCGGGCAACTATGGAGAGTATGCTCCGCTTTGTGCACTTCTCCTGAACATAAGATGTTGTAAAGAAGAAGCTGTCATCAGCTGGTTCCCACGAAAGGCCCAACACCTTAGAGGTATTGTTAGAACCAACAGTGAAGTCCACTGGGCTGCGGTGAGAATCCGGGAGGTTCTCAAGAACAACTTGAAAATTACTAGTCCATTTTACTAAATCAAAGGCACCGGACTTAAACAAAGAGATTAATTCTCGAGAAAGACGTATGGCCCTGGGCTCATCTGCAATAGAATAGACCAGGTCGTCCATATACAGCTTGGACTCTGCCACTTTGGCAGCGTCCGGGTAATGTGGTCTCATATCCTGGGCCAACTGGCGAACCGTCCGCATTGCTAAGTATGGACTTGCCGTCAAGCCGAAAGGAACTCGATTGAAATGAAAAGTTCGTATGAGACCATTATTTGAGAATCGAAATAAGATCCTCAGGTATCTGCGATGTTTGCTAGGAACTTCAATCTGTAAATACATTTGCTTTATATCCGCAGTTATAGCGATGGGAAAAAGACGAAAGTCAAGCAAAAGCAGAAACAAATCGGCTTGCAAATTGGGACCAGTATGAATAATGTCATTCAGTGACAGCCCTGTGTGTGTTTTAGCACTAGCATCAAGCACAATACGAGGCATTGGTTTGTCTGGACGAGTGACAGCATGATGTGGGATGTAATATCCATCTTCTGTGATATCAGACTCTGAGAATTACCCAATTGTCTTGGATCTTTACAGAAAGGTAAAGCAACAGAATATCTACCATCATCAAGTAAAGAGATTCTCACATTCTGTCTCCTCCGGACTTAGAAATTTTATATTAGGTATCTCTTCTAACAGCCAAAATTTTTGCACTAAATCATTCAGTGCGAGTGCCGAAAATGATGTGTTTGTGTTGAGCACATTATTGGGATAATCACCCATCAACACGAAACCGAAATCGGTCGATAACGCGGGGGGTGCACTAGTACCCGATTCAACCCTGTTCCCTAAATAAATATATGGGAACAGTTGTGCACCGATGACGACATCCACGCATCCAGGAATATTCCATGTTAAGTCTGCGAGGGGTATGCCCTCTAAGTACCTCATGTCACCCTTGGCTATATAGTGATTAGGTAATTGGTCGGTGAAACTGTCAACGACAAGCGCATGTATATTATATTTATTCTCTGGGTATACGCGAGACTCAATGTCCAAATACACGTAACCGAAAATTGGTCGAGACGTTGACCCAATTCCTTTGACAAACGAATTACTCAAAGGAATTATTGGTAAATTCAGCGTCTTACAACAATCGACCGTAATCAAATTATTTTGAGAGCCATTATCAATTAGGCACCGAACAATAACTTTATTTCCGTTTTTAAGCTTCGCGTATACTTGTGCGGTCGAAAGTAAAATAGAAGAGTTCGGTGTTACTTTGGCAGAAAGCGAACACGAAGGATTGACATTCGCAGTCCCCTCCACTTGCTTATCACCAATGCCAGTTCCATTGATGCTGGATGACACTGGAGGGGGGACTGACGGTTCTTCACTGGTAGGTACTTGCGACGTATGTACATGAGTATTAGTTTTCATATTATTCACACTGCCGAAATGTAAGAATGTATGATGACGTTTATTGCACAAATCACAAACTAACCCCGATTTGCATGACTTGATTGTATGTGAACCACTAATGCAATTTACACAGGCATTTTTCGATTTTATAAATTCAAATCGAGTCTGGAGGGATCTCATACATTTAAACTTTGAGCAAACGTTGACTAAATGATCAGTTTTGTTACACAGAAAACATCCTTTCGGCGGAGCTGGGAAGCGCGGAATATTCGCATTACTCGCGACGAACGATTTAGTATTATTTGATTGGGAGGATGAAATGGGATGCGTTTTATTTACGACACCATGCGAGTTACTTGTTCGTTCTAAAATCTTTACTTGATCTTGTACAAACGAAACTAACTCATTATAAGAAGGAATTTCTTTAATACGAACTGTCAGCTCAAAGTTCTGAGCCGTCTGTGAATCAATTTTTCTTACCGCGCAGTGAAACAAAATAAAATCAGTTAAATCTTCAATACCTAACTGCTTTAATGCCGACACTGACGAAGAATATCTTTCAATGAAAGAATTGAGACTGGCAGATGTATTCGTGCAGTTTTTCGCATCGAGAATATTATTTAAATAATGTGTTCCTAGTGCACGTTTATCTTGATATTTTTTAACTAAACTCTCCCAAATGATCTGATATGTATCACCCGAAGGCACAATACCTGCGGTTACGTTCAACGCCCCATGTGTGAGTTTTCCGACTAAGTACTGCACACGCTGCGAGTCAGTTAGCTGTCTATTATTATGGATATTGGCTTTAAATGACTCAAAAAATTTCGGCCAGCTTTCATTCTTACCATCGAAGGTTGGAAGATCTATTACAGGAAGATTAATCATACACGGCTCCCGCGACTTGTTTTGTGACGTCAGGGATTCTCTTACAGAAGTTTTCATATTCGATCTAGTTCGTTTGAATTTCAAAAAAAGATCATCAAAAGCATTTAAAGCTTGAAAATTTGGTTTAAATTCTGGATTTAAATTTAACTGACGATCATTAATGCTATCTATAATATTTTCAAATTGACTTCACATTTGATCAATCATCTCTGACTGAGCCATAAACACTTCATTATTTTTTGACTCAAAATTAGATATATTCTTTGTTGCATTATACAGATCGTTCATACAAAAAAAAAGATTTTCCTTTTTTGCGGTTAAAAGAATAAGCGATCTGTCTTGAGCCTCATCAAAACCTTCCTCCGTAATTCTTGGCATTTTTTATATGCGAAAAGATTACCACAAAATTTTACAATAATGTTACAATGTTAATAATTAATTAATAATAATGTTGCGAATAATTATCCAAAATTACGACAATTCTGCGAACAATGTTAACAATTAATTAATAATAATAATGTTGTGAATAATTATCCAAAATTACGATAATTCTGCGAACATCCAAATATGTCATCCAAAAGCAAAAAACAAGACCAGCTATAGTTCTCAAAAAATGAGAGGTACTTCAAATTTACCAAAAAAATACGTAAATTCAAACATCCATGTAATATCAGCTATAATCTCGAATTGAATGTATGAATGAATGAATAATCCAGGCTACGAAAGGACCATTAAATATGTAGGGGCGTGTAAATAGCCCCTGACACGAGGGAATGACTACCCTATGTAAATCAAGGAAAATTGAATTCTTCCCTATGTGACACAAAACAGTTGACCCAGCAATTCCAAAATCCAAAGTGAAAACAAAACAATACTCACTCAGAGAATGCAGCTCATGCACGATGTCCAACACAAAAGACACTTCTTTTCATTAAAAATATCAATTTCTGCCAAGGCGGTATTGAATAATCTCAATAGATGTTTTGCACAGCAAGGAAGTTTCAACAATGAAAAACATAAATCTGCCTATCAATAATACGTGCCAAATCCTAGGCACAACAATAATTCAATCATTGGGTGAACCATTTGATAATGACTGACCAGGAGTGACATCTGTTGGCCTTCACTAACACTCCCGTCGGAAGTAATTGCCTGCTTCACAGAGGTAAGAAAATGCATGAATATACTGAATTAGGTAAATAGGTAAATTAATAGTAACATAGGTAAATTCAATACAATTCAAAAACCATAGATGGCGCCCTCATGGTCTCACAGCACAAATTATTAATTTAAAGAAATCAATGCCTTAATGGATTCAAATATATTTATGGTGCGTATCCAATTGACGTCAGTAATTTTTTCAGAACATTGTACTGGAAAAGAGGTACGCACAAAAAGCCAAACAAAGTCGTGCCATTTATTTACCTATTTTTATAAACTTATACACATTTTTACGATTGAATATCTCAATACTTACTCGTACTAGAGATTTTGGCGCGATTTCGGCTGTTTTTTTTCAAAATGGCGGCGAAAGCTCAAGTGTGCCAAGGATTAAAACTCATATTATACATCATGAGATGAATTTATAAAACACATAAAAAATTGGCACTACCGGAATAATTTCGATCGCTAACCCGTTTTGCGCTAATTGCACTTGCCTATTCGGCTTCGGTGCGTATTCTGAAACACGCCAAACGCGAACCCAATATTTGTTGACGTTTTGCATTAATAATTTTACACATGAGAAAGGGTCATTTCTACGACTTCACAGCTCGGCTGTGAAAAGATTGGCCTCTTCCTATTTCCGTGTATTATCCACTTCTTGTTTTCCTTAAAAATATCCTCGACTCGACAAAGATGACATAGACCGTCAGCGCCTTCTGTGTGGAGTGTGGAGTTAATGTAAAAAAAATGTCGAAGATTAACTCCTCATTTACACATTTGTATCTACGTCTACCCACAGGTGACGCAGGAAGAGGAAAGACTTATTCTATCGCACTGTGTACAAATTTTATAACACGTTATATTATATTATATACTAGCTGACCCGACAAACGTTTTTCTGCCGTATAAATTATTTCTAGTGAATATTTTGGTTGTTAAATAAAAAATAACGAATGTATTGTAAGTGTGTGTGGATGGGATCTATTACAGAAAGAGGAATGGAGCGCTGTAGACGATGACCGCCGACAAAAACAAAAAAAACACCAACTAAAGTAGGAAAATGAAATAAAGAAAATCAACATTAATTTCGAAGAGCAATTTTTGTCAGTCCGTCTTTAGCCAACACAAATAAGCTCGATGGTTTGCCCACGCGAGAACATGATGCCGATTGAAAAATCAAAATGACGCGACGCTTCATGTCTTGCGCATGTGTGGATGAAAATTCGATGAGGCAGACGTAGCACCATCTGTCATTCAACAACATAAATAATTTCGATCTGTTTGAAAATAGGAACGACTTGTTCATACAAAAATACTAAAATCACGATTAAAATGGGAGGGTGGGGATTAGAGGGTTAAAACTTGGGGTTATAGGTATTTTAGATGCCAAATAAAAATAAAAAAAAAAACAAAACAAAAATAAAAACAAAAAAATTGTCAAAAAAAACAGATTTTTTTTCTGTATACTTTAAAACCTATTCTCACACCTTCCAAATATACATACAAAATTTAATAAAAATCGGTCAAGCCGTTTCGGAGGAGTGCGACCACAAACACCGTGACACGAGATTTTTACGTATAAGATAAATTGATGGCATTAATGTAAGAAATATTTCTTCTGTAATGATGCGTACGCAAAGGGCGCATTCTTCGTTTGTAACCAGGTTGTGTTACTGTTATATTAATCTTTCAGATTGTTCCTTCGCTATAAAACTTAGCCCAATAAAATAATTCATGGTTAGTAATGAAACAATCCAATAAACTTTAAAAAATCAACAGCATCCATTGGATCAACTTTTTCTAGCCCTTCATCTGAATTACAACGCCAGGGTCATAAAATTTCTTCAATATGTGCCAAATATGCGTTTTCAAAGAAAAAACGTGTGGCTAACGAACAAGGCAGCAAATTCGATACGTGATTACCTCCTATCCCATAAGTCGTTATCGAGGTTCAATTCTCCACTCAATGAGCGATGGATTCAGATGATGCGGCAATCACTCTGAGAGGCGATAAGTTATTTTAAATATAATTTATTCCTATATTTCTTTTAGTTGATAAGTATATTGAATTATGAAGTGGAAGTGGATGGTAGAAAAAGTTGGGTAAGCCTTAAGAAGACATTGCACGAAATGAATCAAATAAATAAGTATCGTAAAATTGGGCGTATGTGATTAACGAAAAAAGGGGTAAGCAGAGCATCTGACGTGGAAGAGTATAAGAAGTGAACGGTATGAAGTCGGAGTCACCCGAGGAAGACATGAAAGAAGTACATGATAATACATGACAATGTGGTAATATCAAATTATTTGGAAATAGAGAGCGAATGAACATAGAAAGGATTTTTATGGCATTATATGACATAAAGTGAATGGTAGAAATTCGGGATGCCTAGGTAAGACATGATACGATGAAATGACTCGAATACCTAAAAAAATCAACTCTTTCGACTATTAACATTTTACATAATTATTATCATTTCTATCTTGAAACTAGGTCTAGTTTATAAGAATGCACAATCTCAAAACTTTAATCCAAACCAATCGTACCCCAAGCAACGCCGGGCTCACTTCAGTTAGAAAATAATAAAGCACTCAAAAAAATTCAAAGGGCCTCACCGTTGGCGGAACCACCTTGCAATCTGGTGCTTGTCCAACCGATACCTGAAATCAGATGAAAACTTTGTATTTGTTCATTGAATTGTATTAAACCATCAACTATAGAAAATCATTCGCCCAAAGTCTCACTAGCTCCAGACGGGAGCAGTCGGGACTCTTATGATATATTCGCATAAAAAAGATATAAATCTAAATCTAGGGGTGGGTATTTTCTCACCGCAACAAATAATCCCAAAATCATTGAAAGTTTAACAAACATGTCTGCAGTTTGGACGTACAACTGAAAATAAGCACTGTAAAAATTAAACGCGTTTTTATATCACCTTTTTATCATTATGTTTAATGATTTTCATTCAATGTAGTAATTTTGACATAACTCAATGGTACGGATAGAAATATTATATTCAGGATGCAAATACAAATTACGTAATTCTGAGCAAACCAAACGAAGGTTACCCATTAAAATTAATAGGAAAATAAGGTTTTTCCATGGCTAAGCCATTGTTGATTTGTTGGTTGTTCAAAAATTCAATATTATCCATTGGAGGGCAGACATGCCAACTCCTGTGTGACTCTAGAAAAAAAAACATACTTTTCTATAGACTTTTTAGTTGGGAGACTTTTTTTTATTTAGAATAGTTTTCCAACTGTCTCCGCAACTTAAATTTCTAGTCTGCGGGCTACCTGAGATTCTAATTTATTTATTCGGTGTTGAAATGCCACTTTGTTGAGCAGTCGTGGAACCATATTATTTAACGATGATTAAGGTTGTTAGTGTTAAAGCCTGACCCTGAGAAACTTTAACTATCGACTCAATACCTTCTCATTAGTAAAAATTTTTAAAAAATTTCCAGATACATTTTTTATTATTGTTTTTTTTTTGCTTAAATATTTCAAATTCTAAAAAAATCTTTCATGTGGTTAGATTATCGACCAGGTATATCTTAGTGAGACAGGCATCGGAAAACCCAATGTCAAAATACTATAAATGGATAAATAAATAAATTAATTGTTTTATGAGTAGCCTATTTATTTTACAGCAAGTCTAGGGTTTAGGGTACATCACAGGAACGTAAGATCAATAATTAATTCCTAGTGGTGGAGAGGTAAGTTTTTGGAAAGTATTTACTTTTGGAATGTGATTTGAAAAATATGAATAAAATGCTTTAAAGATTTCTTTGAATATTTTTTTAAGTTTGTATTTTAAAAATACATAACTGTAATATGTAGGTTGAAACTTCACTTCGTCCAATTATAAATGCTAGCATTTTGGGCAGTCAACATAAAACTTTTTGAGATTTGTGCATTCTTCTGTTTGGAGCCACAAGGTTGAAGGACATTCCTAAAAATAAAAGAAAAATCGTAATTAATGTACAGAATAAGGCGTTGGTAGTAGGTATAAGACATTTCTTTTGAGTAACAATTTTTTTTGTGCCTAGTTGAATTCCCCGACGTTGCCCGGGCTTCACGTAGAATTTTCCTGTCGTTTTGAAGGTCGAGTGTTGAAAATTTCATCAATATCGAAATAAAACTATAACTAACTAACTATTAACCATCACGCCGTTTGACAACAGGGGTAAGCAGAGAGGACGGACCGCCAAACAACTCGGTCTTGGCACACAATCTTGTTCTGCCGGTCCTTTCTCTCGGTCAGACAAACCCCAAAAGATCCTCCAATGTTCCACCTCGGCTGTAGGTAGCCTTGAAAAAATTCTCGGGTGACTTAGCTCTCCCCGCTTTGGTAATTTTTTTTTAATCCAATTTGGTAATCCAATATTGTACTTTAAACCGGCTGCGCCAATTGTAATGTTCTTTTATTGTGGCCTTACTAGCCCACAAATAATAATAGAGATGTGCCGATTATTCCATTAACAATATGTCGTTAGTATCTGTCTCGGAAATCAATGACTTAGGTATTTGGTTTGACACGAAACTCAACTTTATCAAGCATATAGAAATAATGACCAATAAAGCTTTGAAAATGTTGTGATTTATTTTAAGGGTATCTAGTGATTTCAACAATGTCAATACTGGAAAAAACATTATATATGTCACTCGTAAGGAGTCATTTCGAATACAATTCCACGGTTTGGTCCCCAAATTATGAGGTTCATTCACATGCGATTGAAAGAATCCAAAATAAATTTTTAAGATATGTGCATTTTAAAATGGGCATTCCTAGTGAATGCCTAAATTACGATAACCTACTTTGTTCATTAAATTTAATAAAATTATCTGATCGTAGAATCATTTCCGATTTAACCGGTTTGTATAAAATCATAAATTCAATGTTTGATACCCCTGATTTATTATATGTAATTTCTTTTCATACTCCAGGCAGGTCAGTCACAAGGCAGTACCTACCATATTATTGTAGCAATTCTAAGTCAACAAGGCAATATTATACTCCTATGCGACGGATTCAACAGCTTGGAAACAAATACTCCGATGTTGTTGATATATTTAGTACATCAATTTTATTATATAAGCATACCTTATTGAAATTTTTTTCATCAAATAGGGGAATATTTTGATAAAGCTATTAAAATTGACTAACACATTGACATTATGTTGTTGGCTGAAAGAAAAAAAACTATTTCAGATTTTTTGTATTTTGTACCTACATCCTGTGTGGTTCAAATTCAATACCTAATATTTTTACTTTGTATTTATTTTTGTGCAAATGTTTTAAACAGTAGTTTCCTGCACTATTTACTAGCATAATTTCGTTAATATTGTTATATATATTTGTATGTAAAAGCCTAAATAGGCGTAAATAAATAAATAAATAAATTATCATTATATTTAATGATTTTCATGTCCGTGTAGTAATTTTGACATAATTCAATGGTACGGGTAGAAAAATATTATTTTAAGGATGCAAACACAAATTATGTAATTCTGAGCAAACCGAACGAAGGTTACCATTGAAGTTAATGGGAAAATAAGGTTTTTCCATGGCAAAGCCATTGTTGATTTTTACAGATTGTCCCGAAATTCAACATTATCCATTGGAGGGCTGACATACCAACTCATGCGTGACTCTAGAAAAAAGGGCTTACTTTCCGTAGACTTTTTAGTTGGTTGAATTTGGAATAGTTTTCCAACTGTCTCCGCAACTAAAGACTCTTTTCTGCGGGCTCCTAAGATTCTAATTTGTATTATGCAATCTTAAATAGACCACAGATCAAAACAAAACTAACAATGCCTATTACATAAAGAAAGTTTTTTGCCGATTAGTGAGTAAATTTCTTATATTAGCATTTTTTTAAATAACTTGCCTGGTTATCTTGATACAGTCTTCTTCTTCTTCAATGTCGCTACAGCCCATCTCGAGCCTTGGCCTCCTTCAACATAAGCCTCCACCGCCCTCCGTCCTCGGCCGTCGTCTTCCAATCAGCGACCTGTAGTAATCCTCTTGCATCCTTCCTGACATCACCCTTCCATCTCAGTCTAGGTCTGCCCGCCTTTCGTTTACCTCCCGGGTGTCCTGTTAGGACCTTCTTCGGTACTCGTGTGCTTGTGCATTTGGTGCAAATGTCCGGCCCATCTTAGTCTTTAGAGCCTTAAATGGGTGGAGAGTCTGGGAGCGTGGTAAATATCATAGAGCTCATCTTGATACTTTATTATTATAAAATAATGAGGGACGAATTTAGCTAATAAAAAATTAACGATAAGTTTTTTTCGATCGATCGATCCTTCCTTCCCGGGAACTTGTGTCTACATGTCTCCCAAATGAGCCAAATACCGATTAGACCAAGACTGACATTTATTTCGTTTATTAAGTGCAATAATGTCTTCGAATTTCAAAGAAATGCATGATGTGTGTGCGTGATTGCCATCAAAAGTAGAAAGAATCCATTGTTATCGTCAAGTAGTCTGCCTAGCTCGTCCAGATGTCGGAAAGTGGGTTCATTTCCACTCGAAGCTTTCATTTTATTCATACATTCATTCAATCAAGAAAACAAAAGTGAAATTCAAAACAAATTAATTGAGAGTCTTTGGATACTGCTTTTGCAGTGTAAAATATTTTGCTTACGATATTCTTTCGGATTTAGTTTTATTGTAATGGCTGATTAAGTTCTTTAAAGTACGATTGGAAAACACTTTAAACATTTTTGAAAACCTTTTATGCTAAAGATTCTGATATTTTTGTATGCCTCTACTGAAGTATAAAGCTGTACTAATTAAACAATTTAGCAGTACATATTTTAACAAGGTCACTGTATAACAGGTTTTTTCTGTTTGTTTCTTCTTCACTGCTTTCATTAACTTTGTATTAATATGTATTATTTTTCTTTTGGTTTATTTATAATTAATATGTATTATTTTTCTTATGTATTATTTTTCTTTTGGTAACATGCATTATTTTTCTTTTGGTTTATTTACAAGTTATCTTATAATTTTACATTTCTTTCTTCTTTCTATATTGAAAAACATGTAGAAAAGGACACTTGTGCATAATTATAAATAATTAATAATAATTAAATTAATAATTAATTAAATTGTGAGTAAATAATTAATAAATTTAAATAAATGAAGACAATATAAGCGAAACTCAATCGAAAATCTGGAAACAGAAAAATCAGAAAAACATATTGACACCTCTGGGACTCGAACCCATGACCTCTTGCTTTCCGGGAAACGCGCTAACCACTCGAGTCCTATTATTATATTATTAATCTATATTACTATTTGAGGTTTTACCCATAAAGTTAAAATAAAAAAATAAAATAAATAATTAAATATTTTTGCCTGAGCTTCAGTAAGTAAGATAAAGTTTTTTAGCGATGATGTTTTGATTTGTGTCCCAAATCGGCCATTTGTAAATTAAATTTACGCCTATCAAAATGTTTCTGTCATTTGACTGTCCTAGAACGGGAGACCTTCCTAGTTGAACAGTCAAAGCTTCTTTGTACTGATGTATTCTTAAGAAAAAAATAAATAAATAAAAAATAATAAAAAAATAGATATATTTAAAAAATATTTACGAACCGGTGATATTTTAAAAATATTTTAGCCCAATGAATTTGCCCCCATTTATTATATTCCATCATATATAGGTACATATTTTAAAAAGCTATCGAAACTAGTAGTCAACAATGGAGTCCTGGTAACTACCCTGATGTATGGCAGTGAGGCATGGAACTGGCAGAGGAAGGATGAAAGTAAACTGAATGCTGTTGAAGAGAGATCCCTGATATGTATGTGTGTTAAAACCATACATAGTCGCGTGAGAAATGTGGATATCCGCATAGAACGTAAGCATAATAAGTAGGTAAGATTAAGAAAGGAACCCTCAGATGGTTTGGGAATGTAAAGCGAATGAACGACGAAATTAGTGTTAGAAGAATATTTGACCCAAATACGCATGGTAGAAGAAGTCGAGAAGGTCCGAGGAAGGCATGGCACGATCAAGTGAATCTGATGCTTGAGTCGGACCATGTCAAAAGTCGGAATAATTGAAGAGTATGTATGAGACAATGTATGAATGTGAGTGAGGCAAAGAGTGTGCGCAAAGACCGACTTGTTTGGCGGTCCGTCCTCTCTACCTACCCCTGCGGGGAAACGGCGTGATGTTAGG
The DNA here is from genome assembly GCA_917880885.1 of Limnephilus marmoratus. Lineage (NCBI taxonomy): Eukaryota > Metazoa > Arthropoda > Insecta > Trichoptera > Limnephilidae > Limnephilus > Limnephilus marmoratus. The sequence continues at coordinate 14,841,647 of OU862921.1, read as the reverse complement.
TTAGTTAGTTAGTTCAAAAAAAAAAACTTGGGATGTAAACGTAGGTTTGGATTATCCACTACACGTCCGGCAATTAATTTTATTTTTTAGCATTAATATGCAAAAAATTACAATGAACATCGATTTAAATCTCGCCATTATTGTCTGTCAATGAGAATAATAATAATATTGTGGATCTTGTAAAAAAACTTATTCAAAAACTATTCCGAAACATATCTGTATTTTTGTAAACCTATCAAATCTCTGTATTTTTTTGTATTTTTATGACTTTTGTTCCTTTTTTATCTAATTTTATTTTTATTATTTCTTTATCTGTTAAAAAATCATCTCTCATGAATTATTCGTACTACCAAACATGTAAAAGGCGTTAAATAAATAAAATAAATAAATTTACCTATAACGCTATAACCTGTAAAATCACGTTTTTTCGTCAATTTAATAAAAATTGCATTTCAATGAACTCTGTCACCATTTTCAGTCATTTTTTCATTTGTTTTAAGTAAATTATACATCATTAAAAAATACATTTTACCTAAATTATAAATTTTTATTTTTAGTTTAATTTTAGCTTTTTTTTATGCAGCATTGTTTTTATTTATTTTTAATGTATTATGTATAAGTTTTTGTTTTATAAAATGGAGACCTCAGCACAGGTGAGCTACCCAGTGAGGCCGACATTGCTGAATTGTATTTAAAAATGTTAAATATTATGTCAAATAAAATAAAACAAATAAATAAATTTGCAATGATAATTTCAATCAACGTGTGTTTGAAATGTAATTTTAAATCAATTTTTTCACAATTACTTCGGAAATATTAAAAAAATGTGTGTACATTATTGGGTGACCGGACAACTCAACAATATGCAACTTCATCACTTCCTTCGAAAAGTCATTAAAATGACGATAAAAAATTGGTTAAATAGATTATGTTAGGTTAGGTTTTAGGCTATCTTTCAACAAAAAAGGCCATAACTTTTAAAAGCTTTTGAAAGCGGTATTGAAATGCCACTTTGTTTAGCTGTCGTGGAACCATATTATTTAACGATGGATAATAATTAATAAATTGATTGATAATAATCAATTATTCAGTGTGTTAGTGTTAAGGCTCGACCCTGTGAAACTTTAACCATCGACTATATACCTTCTAATTAGTGAAAAATGTAAAAGAATTTAAAGATATAGATAAATATTTTTTCCTTATATTATTTTAAATAAAATAAAACTTTCACGTGTCGTCGTTGGTTACTCAGCCGAGTAACCGAGTAACCATCCAACACTGTTTCCAACGTGGGACCTTAGTGGTAATTGATCACTGTTATAAGAGAAATCTATTTATTTTACATCACTGTTTAGGATTCATCATTGAAACGGAAGATCAATAATTCATAGTGGTGGAGAGGTAAGTTTCGGGAAGCATTTTCTTTTCGGCGGGATTTGAAAAATATAAATAAAACACTTTATTGATTTCATAAAACATTTTGTTATGTTTGTATTTTGAAAGTACATAACTGTATTAGGTTGAAACTTCACTTCTTCCAATTATAAATGTTAGCATTTGGGCAGTCAACGTAAAACTTTTTGAGATTTGTGCATTCTTCAGTTTTGAGCCACAAGGTTGAAGGACATTCCTTAAAAGAAAAAGAAAAAGCATATTTAATGTTCAGTGACGTTGTACTTTAAGTGGGTATAAAACATTTCATATTTTTTTTATGTGCCAACTTTTTTAAGTTACTACCCGACGTGTTTTGAAAGTCAAGTGTTCATCAAAATTTCATCAATATTGGAATAAAACTGTAGATTTCTATAAAAACGCCGCTCGTCCGGTGTCCGCGTATACACTCTCTTTTATAAAGGGTTTTAAGTGAATTGACTTACTTTAAGTTATGATTTATGACATTATTTGGCATTGATATATATACATAGATGACTAATGACCGCGCCAAAGCGTTGCCACCGTACATATGTCCAAAAGCAGATGCTCAGCTAATGTCAGTTTAGTGCTCACTGAGACGCCGACCAAGTTTAACCGGACGGTACGCGATCAAAACTATCTTTAAAATGGTTAAATGCGTCGTGAAGAAGTGCAATTCAAGGTCAGAAAAACATAATAAATCAAGCGGAATTACTTTCCACGCGTAACTTTATTGTTTACATATTCATATTTACTTAAAAAGCACACAAATTGAAATAAAATGTCAAATTCCATAATACAGGTTCAGTGTTGCCACTAAAAAGTTATTTTGGTTTTCCCATATTAATGGGAGAATACATCATTTATGTAATAAGTGACTATGAAGGTAACCTTTAATTTTAAATATTTCGTGTATTTCACATTTTTAGAAAACTGAAATTTGCGTGCACTAGTCCCTTGATGAATATATTTAACTTTGGTTAAGTAAATTTTAATATTGTATTATAATATTTATTTTATGTTACATAATTTTATAATTATATTAATTGCTGATGTAAACTGTCATGGCTTATTCAGAGTCAAATAATTTCGCACCGCGCGAAGAAATGTACTCGAGCCTACTTAAAAAAATATTCTTGTCATTTAAAATTTAATTTAATGGTTGTTTTGTTTATTTTCACCAGTGATTCCCAAGTGGGGCGATATCGCACCACTGACTGGGACGTTGATGAGCTTCCCCTTGCAAATGTAATAAAACTTTCACATTAAAAAAATTTCGCCTGCGGCGCTTTTTCTATGCGTATTGTCTCGCATTTCATAATGAAGGGGGGAGGGGCGTTAAAAAGAATACTATATATACTTTATATATATACTAAAGAATACTATATATACTTGGATAGTGCGCAATGAGCCAGATAAGGCTAGGAACCTCTGACATACACTGTACATTAGTATATAAACGTTTGAATAGATATGGATACAGCATGCATTTTCTGTTTTGTAAACCCCCCCCGAATGTTTTTTCTGTGTGCGCCACTGTTCTCCGCATAGGTTTCAGATACTGTTAGTTTTGTAATGTCTATTGGTAAAATACAAAATATTTAAACAAAAAATGTCTTAATTATTTCATTAGTTATGCTTAGTTTTAGTCATATAATAAAAAAACACATATTTAAAATAATTTAAATTAGTTTATCTTATTACAAACTAACGTTAAAAAACCCCTCTATTTTATTGCTTATTTTGGGTAAAATTTCATAAGGTATGCAACACTACCGCGCCATCACAGGTTTGGGTTTCTGTCTTTATCTAATCCTGGCGGCGGTGTTATTCTCGTGACTTGTGTAAGTGAGACAAATGTATTTTTGTTAAAATGTTTCGTGTTCTCAGAGCTACGTCGGCGCGGTTTTAGAATGGTTACGCTTTTTTTAAAGCGCGGTAATGAAGTTTGCTTCTCTATTTATTATACCTCAATGTTATTTGGAGTAAAAAATGGAGGAAATTTTCGATGTTTTTTTTTCCGACTAAAAACTTCAAAAATCACTGGGTATTGGAATGTTAGGCAAAAGGTTTGGGGTTGTACGGTTACTCGGCTGACTGACTAGTAACCGCATGTGCAAGAAAAAAACAAATTGCTGGATTTAAAAAAAAATAATTTGACAAAAAAAAAACACCAAAGAAGTCACCGTAGATCAAAATTTCATTCACATGAAATAACTATCATGACTATCATCGAGCGCATTATTTTCAATGTTCCCGATGATTATCTCCGTCGCCGACAGCATAGACTGTTTTATCTACCGGCTTGCAGAACTAACTTGCCAATGGTCATGCCATTCGGAAGAGCTATTTTGTTGTTAAATTGAATCACTTCAAGTATCGATATGTTTAACATCAATAAAGCTCAATTTAGACGGCAAGCTTTGTTGCTAATAGTCTGGTTGTGTTTTATTGATGTTTAAGTTGCTTAAATCTGCTTTTATCTAATCTTAATTTTTTAATGTTTTTAAAATGAATAAATTGAAATTGAATTCACGTATTTACTTCAAATAATGTCAGAAATCACTGGTTAAAGTAAGTCGAATGCGTCCCTTAACATCCTGTATAAATAGTATATAGATACAGGTTGAAAAATGAAAGTTTACAAGAAAAATAAAGGAACGAAATAGTGGGTCAAATATTCGCATATTCAGGGGTGAAGATCACTTTTAATCGACTGCAGATAGCTTCCCCGACTCTCGACTGCTTTCTCGCTAATGAACTTGTCACGTTTTGTATCCTCACTAAGGCCAGAGTCCTACCAGGTGAGTGTGACCAAATATTGCGAACGAGAGGGGAACCTCCACGACACATTGCTGTTACTGCACTGAAAGAATACTAACTAATCCATGCTGTAATATCCACAACTTGCGTTCTAGTTATTACACCACTGAACTGTATTTGTACCATTTTTGAATTGTGTAAGAATTTTTTTTTTCATTTTCATTTTTTTTTTGTTTATTTCACGAAAATAAAGGTACACTTTTTAGTATTCTTTCACCCGCCATGCTAGGGATGTCCTTGTGTTATGGCAAGTGAGTTAACAGATTGGAATTATACATAATATGCTCGACAATAATAGTAATTCGATTATTTAATTAAGATTAAGTTAAAAATATTTAACGTAGTAATTAAATTAGGAAAATTAGATAGGGATTGTGGAAAGATTTGAAGGTAGATTAGATGGAAGGAGTGTAAAATTTCAGGGTATTATGATTGAAATGTATTGCAGATGTGAGGTTCCGCAGCGTTATTTCGTGTTTTTGAACGTAAGGAGTCAGGATTCGATATTTAGGTTGTCAGGGAGAATGTTAAAAATTTTAGGGACTAGGTAGAAGCTAGGTCTTTGTGCTGTCGTAGTATTTATTTTTTTATTTTTTTTTTTATTATTATCGAACAACAGAATAATTCCAATTACAGTACAATTTAGTTACCTTATCAGCAATTAGGCAAGTAACTCTTCAATAATGTTTTTAAGGCATATAAAGAACAGTCACTTACATCCAAATGGTTTGCTATTTCATTTAACAGCACCACTCCCCTCGTTATGCTATGCTTTGCCAAGACGTCTGTTCTACCGTTCGGTACTTTAAATAAGTTATGATGTCGACTTCGGCTGTAGTGGTCTGGTACATATAAATCATAGCATCCCAAGAGAAATGGGCTATTGATGAAATTGTTCCAAATTTTGAAAGACAGAATAGCAAGACTTGCTTTCCGTCTAGTTTCTAGACTCACAGAATCAGTTTCTTCAAGTAAGTCAATATGGTGCATGAACCTTGGATAGGTTCCATGCTTCCGCATATAAACATACCTGAGGAATTTCTTCTGGATTTGCTCTAACATATTAATGTATTTCTGGTGGTACGGTGCCCAAACATCGCTCGCGTACTCCAGCTTGCTTCTCTGTATGCCATCGAATAACGCTAGCATAGCTTTTTGGTTATCAAACTGCTTACAAGTCCTGATGATGAACCCAAGAAGTTTGTAGCATGTAGTTTGCATCAATTCAATAAGTCGAGTTCAGGGTCAACACCGTGACCTGCCATTTTCTTGTACCAACATTTTCAAGTGTCATAAGAAACTTGAAGGTTTAAAGCCGTGGTCGTCAAACTGTGGCCGCATGCGGCCCGCGGCGGATGTTTGTACGGCCCGCACAAATATCTGCCGTTTTCTTTTTAAATATTTTTTTTTCTCAATTATATTGTCAGTTTTTTTTTCAAATATTTGTGTACGTATACCCTTATGATTTTAAAAAGGTTGATTTTAATTGATTGACATTTGATTTTAAAACGCCCAGCTGGTTTTTGAACACATCCTAAGCCAGATGCGTTTTTAGATTTTCACGGTCAAAAGTAATTTCCTTATTTGTTTTTGGTGTGTTACGCCGTGTTGCTCTACCTCCTTCTTTAGCCAATGTTTCGAACAGCGTTATAGTGTTATAGATCGCAGGGCAATTATGATGTTGGCTAAAGAATTAAATAGCGCAACACGGCATAACACCCCAGAAAACAAATAACGAACATCCTAAGTCGATTTTGAACGCGCGCATAGTGTACGTCGTATGTTCTCAACGTGAGCGATAACGCCCCCTTGTGATTGTTTGAGACTTTCAGGGGGGGCAGTAGAAGACCCAGAGAAAATTAGAGGGTGTAGAGATGGCACAGTGAAGGCGTGGGTAGGTAAAAAAATGGTCTGAAAAAGACCAAAAAAACCCGCTTATCACGTACTAATAAAGAAAATAATTTTGGTTAATTTTTGTTATTTATGTATTCTAATCATTTTTATCACTTGTTCGAAAATTCACACTTTTCGATAGTTCGGGAAGTGGATGAAAATTGAACTGAAAGATTCCATTACAGATCTACATCATTTTTTTTAATATAATATTAAGATTTTACGTGTATTATTATTATTAAGAATTGACAATATATCATGAACACAAGAAGGAGGTAGCAAGCCGGTATTAAAATACCAAATAATTGCTTTTTTAATTTGCTAAACAATGTGATATTACGTGCTAAATTATTTACGACATTATTGTTTACTTTATTTTTTTGATTTATTGTAATCAGGTTCTAATCTCAGCTCTGTCGTTAGTCGATTAAACCACACCACTCCATTTTATGTATGTGTAGTAATATTATGCAAAACTAGTACGCATTAATGTCGTGCATAAGCGACCCACTGTGTTTTGTCTATTGCTTTCGACATGTACTATGGCATGGTGTGATTTCTTAGAGTGATCTTTGTGTATTTAAAATAGCGTACTTCTATATATATGTATATATTTAAAGGTCTTGAAAAATTTGAGAGGTTGGATAATCTGATTGTTTTTCAAGTCATAATTTTGATTATTGGTCTTTGAGTAATTTTCAGTGGCAGAATTGAGGTTTTGTGTGCTCCCCCCATGCATACCATATTGTGTTATTGAATGGGCGAGAGCGTAGCGTATATTTTTAAGAATGTTAAAGTTAAGCATATTTCTTAAATTAATAAATATGTGTAAAAGTTTTCTTAAGCTATTTATAGTATTGGTAATTTGACGCTTCCACTAAATTATCTATTGTTACACCCAATAATTTATTTTTTTGCTATGCATAAACAGTCATTATTTTGGCATGTTAATATTTTTGTAGTAAAATTTTTTGCGTGAATTTTAATATTTAAGGTAATTGAAGGTATTTTTTGTTATTTATGCTAAATTTTTTGTAATAGGTTGTTTCAATGTTTAATGTTAATGAATTTTTGTCAAACCATTCTTTTAATGTATTTATATAATGGTTAACATTTATTTTAAGTTCATTCCATGAATTTGCTTGGAATATGATTGCGATATCATCTTTAGGTCTTTCAAAAGCTTTCTTTAGGTCAATGCCAATACACCATCTCACTCTCCCCGTATGGCGTTGTCTCGTTCCCGTTGCGCAATGCTGGTGAAATGCGCGGACGATATCTACACATCCCTACGGCTGGCTACGCCTTTCGCGGCGCATGCACCTGATGGAGCCCTTATAAGGGGCATCTCGTCAGTTCACGACACAGCTCACCTGTCTGCTTGCTCTGACTTGTACCCTCCTTCTAGTGGTTACCCGTGCCCCGCACGGCCCTCAGAAGACAGACAGCTATTTGACAGTATTTGACTTGAACACTACCTAGGTTTGTCAAAGCGGGCTCCTTCTCTTGGCTACCTGTGTCCAACACAGCCCTTGAAAGACAGTAATCCACCCAAAAAAACCATAGGCTAAGTTCCGCGACTCGGTTCCGCGTATCCCTTTTTGTCGTTTCCAAATATACATACTTACCTAGTTAATAAGTTTCTAGTGCTTGATGCTACAGTGCTGTGTACCTACTGTTACTATTTTATACAATATTCTCTGAGTGACCTTAATAAAAAACTGTTTAACATAAAAAAATTGTTATAAAAAGTGATATTAGTTGTAATGATTGAGTTAGTGTTTAAATCAGCTTCAGTCAAAATGATTATGTCCTGATTTTTTTGGATAAATTTTAGATTTTGAAGAAAATGGTCAAAATGTTCCTTTATAGACGTACGTTTAAATCTATTGCGGTAAAGGAGTTTGGAGTCATTTCAAGTATTGTGTTGCAGTCATTTGAGTTGTCACAAATTAAATTTTGAACGTAATTTTTTTTCTAGATGCTGAATAATGTAATCTTCCATTTCCATTTTTATGTTCATTAATTTGTAAATTACGAGTATAATGCGGTTTAAATTTGAATCGCCTTGTCTTGAGGTGTGGCTCGGCTGAGGACCTTCTGCATCTTCTCGTTGGATCTTATGGCCGGGGGATCGCGGTACATCTTCTTCAAATTTGCCTCCTTTGAGATTATGATGGGCGCTCATTTTGATCTTTGTATTATACGCAGAGGTATCCAAATTTTGATGCTTGATAAATCTATTGAGTTTTAAATAGTGTTGAATCTTCCATGGCGGCGATATGGTAATTTAAGGGCTCAGAGTTGCAAAGTGTTTTTGATTTTATTTTATATGTATTTTTTTACGTCACTCTCATTTTTGATGTGAGTTATTTTGCCTTCACCTTCACTTCTAATTAATATTTGGCCATTTGGAACCAATATGTACTTAAATTTAGTCTTCAATATTTGTTTTGTGTACAGGACTTCTTTTTTCTTTACTAATATTTTAGTTAATGTATTCGGCCGTTATTTCCATTATCATATATATCATTGTTTGTCATAGGTTCATCAGGGTTTTCTCTTTTCGTATCCACTCATCTCGGATTGTTTGGTGCGTGAACTTAACAATAATGTTGGCCGGCTTGAGTTCGTTCTTTTGGAAAGTCTTCACACTTCACACCTTTTTTACGTTTTAATTACTGGCATTCAGTTTTTCTGCAATTTTCTGAACGGTTTTTCCTATATTTTCAACGTATATCATTTCAAGTAATTTTTCGGCTTGTTCAATTTCTTCAATTCAATATTATGGTGCTCAGTTAATTTTTTTAAGATCGGTATTCTTTTTTGATCGCTTCATTAAGTTTATTTTCATTTTCAGTTTTTCCCCATATTTGAGTGGAGTGTTATCAATTCATCGTATTTGTTTGATGGGAATTCTATTGATTGCGTTAGAGACTGAAACTTTTTCTTCATTGCGAACGTAATGCAAATTTTTTCAGTAATTTCGTTTAGAATTACATTTTGACTTAGGGTCACACTCTGTGGAGTGAAAGTATTGGCACGATCTGGCGTTTCGGCATTATTTCCTGTAGACCGCTTTTTCACCTTACAATCTGAACACTTCAATTTTACTTTGTAGTTCTTTGATTGCTTCAGGTAATTATCCTTCGAAGTTCCCATACACTGGAAATGGTAGCTCAGTGAGCATTGACAGCGTGTCATTATTTTATTATTATTAACTTTCAGCTGGAATCCCTCACAAGTAAACATTATGCGTGATGTTTTTAAAGTAGACAACGATCAAAGAGAGTTTATTAATTATTTTACCATTATTTCGGTTCAGTAGATAAATTGTCATTGTCAAAAAGACATAAAGGCTAACTTAGCCTGGTAGTATGTACGTAACTGGGTATTGTTGACAAAAAAGCGACGCTGTAGTATGAGTCGAGATTTAAATGGTTTATATATTAGTATTATTACAACGACTTTAGACACTGTTTTTTATTATACGTTCCACTGAAGTGGTATGACTAGGTGCTTCACTGATATTGGTTAACTTATATTTGGAAAAACCATAAGATCGTTTATTCTCTTTTTTTGAAGCTGAATGTATGTTTTTTAGATATGGAAAGTTTTTTTTTTAGAAACGCCGGAAAGTGACAAGTAATAAAAGAGAAATTAGAAAAAAATGGAAATAAAATCAAACGCACTGTTTTTCACTTATGTGATTTATCACTATTTCACTAAAATTTGTTTTTTTTTTTTATTTTTCTTTATTCATTGCATAAATATTATGGTTACATTAATAAGTGGATTTTTCAACCACCACGCTAGGCTGATGCCAGTGTTAAAAGGCACTGGCACACTTGTGTGGTGTGGTGTGTCGTGGCGCGCCAGAAGCACATCGGTTTCATACATTTATTATGGTTAGAGACATGTTTGTAGGTTATGGCGTGTTGACAAGCGACGACGATGATTGTGTATCCGCCTGTGGTGGTCGATGGAACCATTATTTTGTTAATTCAAATTCTTAGGAACTGATTTAAAAAAAAAATTGTTGCAGATAATGTCTCAGAAAGATACTTTATTTAGAAAAAAATCTGCCCACATTCGAAGCGCGATCGTCGCTTTAGTGGCTTTAGCACTTTATTTATATTACTTGAACTTTTAACGCTTTTATTTTCAGTAAACTGGGAGATGTTAAGAGGGCATTACCAGAGAAAACCAGAAATATGTCATTTTCAAATCAGATTTTAGATGTATTGACTCTTTTCCAAAAAAAATTATAAATGGATTTCGAAAGATTGTTCTTTTATCTAGCATTCGCATGTAATAAATTTTGAGAAAATTTTTTAATTTTTAGTATAATAAGGTTATTCCATAGGTCGTTGGCAGATTTGTTATTTTTTCAAAAAATATTTTGTATTATACCACACCCATTTCAAATAATACAATCATGCAGTAAAATAAATCAATACATTATCTAGCAAACGCATGTTTTAGAATTTTAATTTTAGTTTCAATAAAATCATTAAAAAATATGTACGTACATGTGTTTCTTGACGAAAATTGGTCCATTTGTGTATTTATTTGCGCACTTACAAACTAATATATTTCAGATTTTTTTAACATTCTTATTAAATTTAGACATTATTAAAAAATGATAAATACTTATAATCAAAAATAACTACAAAAAGTACATTATTTTAATAGTTTTATCATCACGCCTTTCAGCATTTTTAGATGAAGGTATAAATTAAAGCTAATTTGAATTGAAATAAATTCGATATTGAGTTATAATTTTAAAAAGCTGGTACGGAGAATAATTAATTGTAATCTTTCTCATTGAAACCGCCCTGCACGATCGTAAGAACAACTTTCGACGAAATGTGGATTTTCGTCCGCTGGCTGGTTAAACACTCTTCGCGTGGGGTCTTTAAAAGCCCAGGTTTTACAGAAATGCTAATTATGTTCATTTTAAATGTTCCCACTGATTTCTTACTTTAGGTAGCTTCCTAAAAGGGACTATACTTGACGCAAGCGCCGAGAAAATTTAGTTTGCGCATGTGGAATGTGAGATACAGACTTTTGTTTCGGCGTGAGGCTAAAAAAATCAACCAAATACCATGAAAAATCAAGTTTACATGTTTTTTTTATTGTATTTTGTTAATTTTTTTATTGTAATAATAATATGTCTATATCAACCTCAAATAGTTATGACTTTGATGGAATTGTTTAGATTTTTTTTTAAGTTTTCTATTAAAAATATGATTCAAAATTTCAAAAAAATGTTCCTTATTGATTTTTAAGCTCTTGCATTGAAAATAAATAACTAATTTTTAACAATTCTTTTTATTTCAAAGCAATCATTATCACCTGACTGTAATCAGTTAAAATAACATATAAAATGTATGCTACAATAACAATTTAATCATATTTATTTTTGGGGTCCTAAGCGACCCCACGCGACACCTCGCGTTACAAAAAAGGCGAGACGGGCGGAGGGTTAAGACAAACGGTAATTTAGTAGGTAGGTTGTAACAACATCCAATCCATTATGTATTATTTACCTTTGTCAGTGCATTGTAGAAGCACCCAAGGAATGTGTGGGATATGCATTCAGATGTTTCCGTTTCTGCGACACATTTCTCCAAATATATCTCTACAGACGGGGAGAATTCTTTCAAGTATCTTTCAATGTATTTTGTGAAGACTGCTTTGTTGATCTTGTTGTCAGAATCCAGCAGGTTTTTCTTCTTCATAATGCAGGTATTCATAACACACTGTAAAAAGGATAAACTTTTAAGGTACATGCGTTCTAAAGATTATCATAACATATTATTTACAATTTGGGTGGCGGTTATGGATACCGCCGCCCCGGGGACCATTTATTGGATAACCAACACCCCTGTCATTGGTCACCCTAAATGGTTCGCTACGTTTGATGACTAAACAGGAATGCCCGGGTTCATAATCCATAATCCATAACAACAATAACTTGGTAGACATAACGGTCGGTTTTTTGACAGCTCCGTAATTAATATCAATATAGTGGCAATAAAGCAACCAAATAACATAACTCGCTTTAAAAATAATAAATAGTGATACGCTAGACAAAGTTAGACCAATGATTGCGAGGGTGGCAGTGAAATCAATCATTAGTTAATTCGTTAATTGAAGTGCAAAAAAATTATTGTCATTGTGACCATAAATTAACTTCTGTAAGAACTAATAAAAAAAACCATAGACAATATATACTTATCTGTCATAGACAATCTACATAAATTAATATTCACTTAAGGAGCATATTGATTCCAACATTGAACATAAATCCTAAAAGTATAAGTTAAATTAAATATTAATAAAACGGAAAATGGCAAATACAAGAGGAAAGGGATCTGTCGTTGAAACCGAAGACAAATTTAACATTGATAAAATTATTCAAATTATCGAAAAAAAATTTGAATCAATGAAAAGAGAAATCATATCTAAAATTGATAAACAATCCCAGAAAACCCAAAAAAGCATAGATTTTATGAGCAGTCAGTACGATGATATAATAAAAAAACTAGAAACAACTATATTACAAAACAAAAAAATCGAAAATGAATTAGAGAACATAAAGAAAGAACAGCAGGAAAAGCATATTATTATCAAACAACTTGAAATAAAAATATCAGACCTTGAGTACAAATCTCGGTCTAATTTCCTAGAAATAGCAGGCATTCCCCAAAAAAATGGGGAGCAGCAGATTGAAATCGTAAAAAAAGTTGCGGCGGCGGCAGGAATGGATATCCAGCACAAGGAGATAATTGAAGTAAAAAGGACTCCTGATAGAAGAAACAATGCGCCACCAAAACTGCTAGTGGAATTTGCTGAAAAAACGACTAGAGACAATCTAATCTCTAAAAGGAAAAATATTAATTATGAAGATATAAAAGACATCACTACTGAAACAATCTATATTGCAGAAGAATTGAGCTCATATCAAAGGGAACTGCTCTGGAAAACCAAAAAAGCTGCCAAAGAAAAAAACTATTCTTACGTTTGGTGTAAAGATGGAAAAATAATGACTCAAAAAATGCCAACCGAAAAAATAATCTACATCAAACATATAGATGATATTAAAAATATTGTGTAAAAAAAGGCACTTCGAAACAACATTTATGAATTAAAGTAAAAAAATGACTGACACTATACTAACCTCGGAACCAAGTGACCTATCAATGATAAACAACAACTCTTTTAATATATTGCACAAAAACATAAGAAGCATCAGAAAAAATTTTGATGAATTACAAATTTTACTGAAATATTTAAAAGTTAATCTACACATAATAATACTTACTGAATGTTGGATAAATCATAAATACATGAATTTGGAAATAGCTGGATATACCACCTACTCAAGTTTGAATAACAAAAGACAAAACGATGGTGTAATTATATACATTAAAAACGAAATAAAAGCCGAAGTTGAGGAAATTATTATCACAGATGCCAATTGTCTAAAAATTAAAATCGGAAAAGAAAAGGCTATATTAGCAATCTACCGATCGCCTTCAACAAGAAACATCGACCCATTCCTTAAATCCGTAGACGAGGAACTCTGCCTTCTAAAAGACACGAAAAACATATTTTTTATTGGAGATGTAAATATAAATATCCTAGAAAATGGACATCCCAAGAGAATTCAATATCTGCAGATGCTAGCATCCCATGGACTGGTAAGCTTAATAAATGTACCTACCCGAAAAGTGGACAGCACTGAAAGTTGCATAGATCATATAATGAGTAAAACAAAAGATATTACTCAAACTATTGTATTTAACTCAACTATAACAGATCATTATACAACTATACTTTCAATAAAAATAAACAAGTCAAATAAAATCAAGAAAAGACCACAAACAATAGAAAAAACTGAAATAAACTGGAATGACATTAAACATAATCTACAATGTACCGATTGGAAAAAACTGCAAAGTATGAACAATGCAAATGATGCATGGAATTTCTTCATAGAACTCTTTCAGAATAATATTCTCTCTAATACCACAAAAATTATTAAGAAAATCTCACATAAAAATGTACACATTAAACCATGGATTACACAGAATGTTATAAACTGCATAAGAAAAAGAGACGAGTTACACAAGAAACTAAAAAAAAATCCTTACGATATACACATGTTAAGATTCTACAAAAGATATAGAAACATTTGCAAAAAAGTTATTACGTATACAAAAGAAACCTACTACAAGAAAAAAATTGTAGATTGTAAACAAAATCCCCGGAAAATGTGGCAAATAATTAATGAAATAACCAGTTCTAAATCTGCTACCATGACATCAATTGACGTGCTAAATATAAACAATGTCCCAAGGACATACGCTGATAATCCTGACCAAATTCTTGAATACGTCAATAAATTTTTCATAAATATAGGATCAAATCTAGCAAAGCAAGCTACACAATGTAATGACGCTATACTAATAAATGAACTCCCTGAACAAGGAAAGAAACTCGAGTTTAAGCAAATTACAGCTGATGATATCAAAAACACAATTTCTTCTCTAAAATCAAATGTTTCTTCGGGGGAGGACTTAATCACAACCAATGCAATAAAATATCTCTGTAAAGAACTTATCGTACCTCTAACATACTTAGTCAACCTATCTATAACTGAAAGCATATTCCCTACGGCTCTCAAAAAAGCTACTGTTATACCAATTTTTAAACAAGGATGTAAAAATGACATAAACAATTACCGACCAATAAGCCTACTCAACACATTTTCAAAAATATTGGAGAGAATATTGAAAAAACAACTCTTATCCTACTTAGAAGACAATAAAATATTATCCGAAACACAGTATGGTTTTAGGGAGAACTTAAGTACTAGTGACGCCATAGAAAAAATTACAGATATGATCACTAAAAGTTTAGACAGTGGAGAAAAAACTTTGGCAATCTTCATAGACTTACAAAAGGCTTTTGATACAATAGACCACAAAATACTTTTTGCTAAACTTACAAAAATTGGTATGACAAATACAACACTAAACTTGCTAAAAAGCTATATGATGGAGCGTACACAGAGCGTTCAAATTAATAAGCGAAAAAGCGAACCTCTCCTAATCAACCATGGCGTACCGCAAGGAAGCGTACTAGGACCAATATTGTTTTTGATATACATCAATGATATCTGTAACCTAGAAACTAGAGGAAAAATTATTAGTTTTGCTGATGACACAGTAATTTTATTTAACGAAAAAGATTGGATAAATACTTACAAAGAAGCGGAACACGGGCTTAGTCTCCTGCAAACCTGGCTTAAAAGAAATTCCCTCACGCTTAATGTTAATAAAACAAAATATCTTACATTTTCTATAACAGCCAGAGGGCAGCCGCCGGAGGACTTAAATCTCAAATTACACACATGCCAAGGAATTTATCAACAAAATCAAGGCTTATCATGCCTCTGTCCCACTATAGCACACTCCAAAAGCATCAAATATCTTGGAATTGAAATTGATGATAATCTCCGATGGAACTCACAAATTGACGTAATTACAAAAAAACTAACCAGGTACATATACTTCTTTAGAAACATTCGTAATATCCTCAACGTAAACGATATTAAAAAAGTATACTATGCTTTGTGTCAATCACAAATAGAGTACGGTATAACTGGATGGGGGTCTGCCTTGAGCACTCACACAGAGCGACTCAATATAGCCCAAAAAGGAGTACTAAAGACAATACTGAAAGTTCCGCTTAGAACTCCGACGGAAGAAATATTTAACAACTTTCAAGTCTTCAATGTACAGAAACTTTATTCAAAAAATATTTTATTTAAACTGAAAAAAAACATATATGAATACTCCACTACCCAACATAAATACTCAACCAGGGCAGTAAGCAATAACATCCTGGTTACTCCCAGTTTGAACACATCTTTTGGACAGAGAAATAATAAATTCCATGCTATGAAATTATACAATGCTCTACCAGATCAAATCAAAAATATAAAGGAAATTAACATATTTAAAACAAAAGTAAAAACATGGCTGAGAGATCAAAGTGATAATAAAATTACAAACATCATGAATCCGATATAAAGTCAATCCATAACCAAATACAAATATTTTAAAAAACTACAGGCCACCTCAGAACAAGAAATCCTAGTGAGGAGGTCTGTGAAAAAAAAAATGGATCTATACTTATACTATACATTATACATACATGTACAAACCTTTCTATTGAAATTAATAATAAATAAATAAATAATAGTGATATTTGTCTAGATCTTGGCCTCGGATGCGTTTGTTTATCTACTGCGTGGCAGGTCGAATCGGGAGAGACTGGTTGAGTGACGCTTTTACCTCTCCAGCGGGCTCTCTCGACCATAGTCTTGCACCGCTGAGGAAGGAATGGGTTCATACGTCTGTCACTCCTGGACACACTAACCCCCATATCCCTACCCACCCCTCATACCCTTTTCCCTCACAGAATTTCTTCTCCTTCCTTTCCGTAAAAAGACCCTCCACACAGCCTCCACAAAGATGACATAGGCTACGAAGGAAATTGTTTTTCTGATAAACTCCTATTTGGAGGTAACGTAATAAAAGTAATTTACAATACAGACTGTAATCAGTTACGTATAATTAAGGCGATGGTTGACAAATAAAAACAAAGCCAACTGCTGGAGAATTTTTTAAGAAAATTGGAAAAAAGGTGATTAATATGGTGAAAAATAAAACATGAGAACTAGAGAATACTTGTACTTACTGAACTAACAACAGATTTAGTGTCAGCTTCATTTTCATCTATGCATTGCGTTATTTCTTCTTCAGCGGGATCCTCAATAATATTCGTGCAGCACGTTGCTTTCTGCAAAGATCATTGTAAAGTCTTTTTATGTTTATTCACATAAATTAATATTCATTAATAGTACAAAGCATTCGATAAAGTTTCTCAAAAAATCTTAAGGGATAAAAGGAAATCTACTAAAATGGCTTGAGACCTATTTAACATCTAAACTATACGTTAAACTATATCAGAAATTGAAGCTTCAAGTAGGGTGCCTCAAGGTTCTCATCTTGGTCCGATTCTTTTTTTCGTATTTATCAATGACATAGTTTCAATTGCTAACAACCTGGCAGCGGCTACATGGCGTCGGAGTTGCGCTCGGGGACTACGCCCCGTATAGGAACCAGAACCTCGCTGGGCCCGGGTGCCACCAGGAGGGCGGCACCACAGGGCGGGCTCCGACCTACCTTGCAGGCGGCTAGCTCGAACCAACGGCAAGCAGGGGAGACCCTCGTCATCAGGGTGGTGTGGTCGCCGGTAGGCTGTTTGGAATGTTTTACATGGGGGGGGGGGGGGAATACTGGCCGTGATCACCCTCGAACAATCTCCTCAATAAAAGAACGGTATTTAGGTAAAACAAACGAAATGTATTGTGAGAAAACACAGAAATACAAGGTTAAAAGGCAGTTCCTGGCTAGAATGTCCCTACACGGTAAGTCTCTCAACCTGTCCTTTCTGGGGTCGTCATTGCTCAGGTAAAATCGCGAGGGCAAATAGAACACATTAATTTAAGGGGGGCTTACTGCGATGGAGGCGGCAGGTCCAATCCTCGTCCGCAGCAGAGGGGATCTCGTTCCAACAGGAGTCTCCAGGTGAAACGTCCCACACACGTAAACATTGTCACTGTACTTTAAATTACGCCTCGGCCTTGTCTGCCGTAGCATCTAAAACACGCATTTGCGTATTAAATTCCCGACGCCATATTGCGTCGCGGATGACTCGGGCCACAAAGGTGCCCTGCGGAGAGAATTTCTCCTTATCAAAACAATCGACTGTTCGCGGAGCGCTCTGCCTAGGAAGTGTGGAGAGTCGGTGGCTTCGCCGACCGTTGCTCGCATTTGGCTCCACTAGCGCGCGCGGCGCGCTTGCGGCGAAAGAGCGAAACTGTAGTCTGTGCCGTGGCGTGGGTGAATAATTAGTAGGGGCTTATTTGTGCATCGTAACACCTCCCCCCGCGCTCGGAAAAAAAGCGACGTGGCAATGGAGCAATAGGGCAAAAACCCTCTACGTTACCCACGGGAGTTGAAAGAGAGATTGTAGACCAGAGAGAGAGCTGACTAACAACTAAAACTAGCTTATGCCATGGGCTAGGTACAATGTTGGTCAGGGTAGGGAGGGGGGTACATAAAATATGAGAAACAGGCAGTTAACACAAGGAGGGGTGAAACAACATACATATTTATGCAATTGAAAGAACAAAAACAAGGTTATGAAAATGTGAAACAAAGACAAAAATGTGAAAATGCGAAAACAAGGACAAAAATTATGAAAATGTGACTCTAGGGTTTCATTGGTCTGGAAGCTAAATTTGCGGTGCGTAGATTTGTTTTTTTTGTTTCGATGGTTTGCGGAAAGTTTCGAAGAATTGCGAAGAAAACGAGGGTTCACAGACTCTAAAGATTACCTTATCACTGTAACCTGACCCATTTGAGATAACACTCAAGAGTACACTAGCGTCTTGTGAAAACACTTGTTTCGTTGAAGACGTCGAAGGTTGCGGAGTGGAGACTGTGGTTGCAGTGCGGAGGACTATGGTTACAGAGGTCATTGAGGAGAAGAATCCAGGGTCTGCAGACATGCCAGTACGAATCCTAATGTGCCAATATGGTAAGCACGGATCGTGTATAATGGTTATCGAAGCATAATGTAGCTCGGGATAACTTGTGAGGGTGCGCATTCAGCGAATACTGTAGAGTCAAGGTATTAATGGTTTACACATGACATTGTGTGCGTCACTGCGTGACAGAGCAAGAGATGGCAAAACTGGCTTGGTAGCGAGAGCAGGAACAAAACCCAGGGGCTAGCGTGCCCAAAGGTAGTCCAGAGTGTCATTGTATAGTGGGACCACTCGGCTCGCAATGGTGCAACCAGACAACATACATAAGGCGGTATGGTCTGTGCTTTCAGGAACAAATATGTAGAAAATGGCGGCGGGGGACCTCCGTAACCACAGCGAAGGCTGCCAGGAAGTGAAGCTCAGCTCGGCTGCCGATGGGGACATCCTTCTGGGCTTCTTTTTTAAATCCGGGAGAAATTATTATTAAAAGAGCAAGATTCTTGACATTTACCTGCCTAGAGACCAATGGACAAAAAGGGTTTGGAGAGAAACAAAATGTGTTCAGAAAAATGAAACGAGGTTTTTGACGATTGCAGACCCAGAGAGAACGGTAGAGAGTGAGAGATTCGTAACTAGTTTACAATGACATGTTCCGAATGTTATCCTTTGTTAGGATAACATGGCGTTTGCCGAGAGACAAAAAACTTGGATGAAAAATAACCGGCCTTTCTTGGCCTATGTTAACATAAGATGGTAACATTTTTGTAGAATTTCAAAGAACAAGGCAAGAAGTCGTGAACAAGTCACGGCAAAGCAGAGAAACTGATTCATGAATAGGGGTTGTCAAAGAGACAGACGATATGCCAAGTGCATACCGTACTTATCCAACATTCATGAATGTGCTTCTATACGACAATGATGAGGATGATGAGACGTACGTAGAGAGTGAGGGAGAAAGCCTGTTGATAACCGGCCTGTTACCGATTCGAACTCCAAGTGAGGTCGAAATATGGTCAACAACAGATTTTCCACTTCATAACATATACCTGAGAACATGGGGATGGGGAAAGGAAAAGGACAGGAGTTGAGTGACGAAACCTGCTAGAGACTGGACTAATTTCCAATTCAAACTCCATGTGAGAATGAAACATAATCAACCAGCAGATTTCCTAACTCTTTACATTAACCAAAATGGATATATTAAAAAACAGTGAGATGAGCATGAACATGAGAATAGACGAAATACCAAAAGGCTAGTCTTTCGCGTGTATGACGAAAGATTAGGGGTCACTTAAAACTTCTCCTTGATTGTGAGAAAAGATAGACCCTCGCTCCAATTTCACAATCCTGGGATTTCTTTTATTCACTTCCCAGCCGACGAGTTTGGTGGTTTTGTGCCCATTCGATTAACTCCCACGGCACTATGCCCCATAGCTGACAGTGAAGCTGACAAGCTAGTCCTTTTGAGATAGTAGATATTCCTGGGCTTCTTTCCTTTAGAGAAAGAAATGGCAAAACAGGAAGTCCACGGGCATTGTCGTTGAACAATTTGCAAAAAGGTTGTGGACTACTTTGTGTAGTGCGCACAAAAAGGGTTGATATTATTTCGTTCGCACGAATCATGGTGAGTATTGTAACGTCTTCACGTTTGGTGCACAAATTATATAAGTACACAATTATAAACAAACAAGGCGGTTCTCATGCCAAATTTAATGACACACGACCAAAAGGGGCGGTACTCATGTCCAATTAAAGACACACGACCAACTCAATAACAAGAGCATAAGTGATTATAACGAACTTCTCGTATCATGGTGGATATTTTAAGGATCTCTCCTATGATGGTGGATATTGTGAGGATCTCTCCTGTGGTGGTGGGTGCATTTAAATATAACACAATAAATGATAACAGTATTTGTTTAAACACTGCTCTTAAAGATTTGTTAGATAGACTAACTCCGTAGCCCAAAAGGCGTACGATAAAATAACAGAGAAAATATACGATATAACGTTACTTCACATGTCAACAAGGTGCAGGGCGATGGCAGAGTAAAATTCTGCTTACACCAAGCAAAACAAGACAGACCTATAGTGGTTTTACATACTGTCGGAGGTAGCAATCTTCATTGAGAAGAACAAAAGGGACCAATTGACGTTTTACATGCCTTCTGTATAGCTACAAGTGAACCGTGTGATTTGCGATTTTTGGGTCGCAAACACTTTGTTTAAGTGGCAGAACATTGGATGCCTGAAGTTGTAGAACGATGATCAGACCACACGTTGCTGATTTACGTAATGTTACAACTATTTGTGTTCGGGAACCAGGATGACCATGAGGTTTTATTAACCTGTCCCATAGGACTGAAACGTGTAATACAAGACATACGTGACGTGACAGTAAGGATTTCGCTAAGACACAAAAGACCGGATTGTTCGGTTTTACATACTTTGGTCGAAACGAGTAAGAATAGATTTGTTTATGCAAATCTACAGACCCTTTCTTGGTTTTTTTTTTTAAATATATGCAATTTCCAAAATGGATGTGTCAAAATCCAATTTCGGGTAAAAATGAGCACGGGTAGGACGCCATCAATTTTTTAAAGAAAAAAGATTGAAAAACTATATGTACATTAGGGGTGACTGTGTAAGTGACCACACCTTTATACTTGAGACCAATGTTGGGTTTTACATACTCAAGATAAACCAAAAACAAGAAAACAGCAATATTTTACCAGGGTAGGTAGAATGGTAGGTTGCAGGAATAATTAA
This sequence comes from Limnephilus marmoratus, assembly GCA_917880885.1. Classification (NCBI taxonomy): domain Eukaryota; kingdom Metazoa; phylum Arthropoda; class Insecta; order Trichoptera; family Limnephilidae; genus Limnephilus; species Limnephilus marmoratus. The sequence continues at coordinate 14,820,115 of OU862921.1, read as the reverse complement.
CTGGTTCCGAGTCGGGATTTAACACTTTGGAATTTACAAAATCCGATTCCTCGGAACGAACGCCGAAGGGCAATTGTTAATTATTTTAACCTTTACGAGAAAAAATTGGAAACGGTAAAGAACAGGGGCAATAACAGGCTTGAGTTGGGGTTTTTACACTCTGGATTTACAAAACCCGAACAAACAGAAACCTACGCCGTTGACCGATGTTGATTGCCTTGCAATTATAACGAGAAGCGTGACATTGTTTCCGTCACGACATGTTGATGACAAAACAAAAAAACAAAAAAATTACATGGCATGAAAAGACGGAGCAAAACAGGCCTGCACATTGCGTAGTGTAGGGGATGAGAAACAACAGTTGGGCTCATGACTTCCAAAGCATTATGACTCGGAGGTGCCTCTGTTCAGAGGTGATCAGTCTCGGAACAGGTGAAAAAAGGAAAAAACAAAAACACAGCACAATGTCGTGAAAGAAAGAAAGTTAGAGTAAAAACAACATATGAAAATGCATTTAAAAAGGTTTTTTTTTAAGAATATATATATATCGTTTTGTCAACGAAAGAGTGGACATGTAATTGACACTTTACACGTCTAATATATGCATATTTATTTATTTACAAACAATGTCAAGAGATCGCTCGGAAGCTGACTCGAGACCTGCCTCACGCTTGAGGACTTGTGCCACAACTCCATGACTCGGGGTGTAACTCTTGTAAGGTATGCACGCTGCGAGGGAGGTAGTGATACTTATTGAATTAATTTGTGGTTCCGTCGATAGTAGGAGTGATGTCGGTTATCTCCTCACTTCCGGACTTTACGATGTCTTTAATATGGTAATTACTGACATGTTTGCCAGAGGTGATAATATTCTCGTATTTGTAGAGAAGACCATCAGTTATGACTGGTAGTAGTTCAGCTTCAGGGATCGGGAGAGAAAGTTTGATATTGATGGATTCGGCCCTTTCTATAAACGTTGCCACCGTTTCGTTTACTAACTGTGTAATAGATAGTAAGGACATTTTTATTCGGTGTTGTGCTTCAGTTTTGCCGAAACTAGAAATTAAAGCTGATCTGAGCTTATTCCAATCCTTGCATTTTAATTTTTGAATGCGGTGCCAAGGGATTAACTCCGGAGAAATGAGTTCTATGAATTTTTTTCGTAGAACGTCAAGCGGGATGTTCTTAATCGATGCTGTTTCTTCGATTCGATCAATGAAATCCATTACATTAGAAACACCGTTATATTTGATTTTCCAAGAGGAAAGATCGTGGATTTTTTCTTGTGCCGCGATGGGTACAATATCTTGTTTCATTTTGACAAGTAGCTCCGGCTCTTTATTTGTCACCGTGACTTCTGTATCCTTGGTAATGGTGCATGGATTTTCTTCAATTGTTGATACAAGGTTTATTTTCTTGACGAACTTTTTGTTGAACAAAAATGCATACGCTCTTAATGCAGATTTCGACTTGTTTTCCAACGAAAGACCTCTGTCTTTTAGAACAGATAGGAGGTTGGCTTTAGATAAACTGTGGACGTTGGGAATAATACCCAAGTCCGATGACATAACCGTTCGGCTGGCTTCCATTGTGGTGTTGTTTAAAACCGTGCTCCTTGGAGAAAAGAAAAAAAAATTTCCGAAATTTCCCAAGTCCAGGAATTTTCAAATTTTTGGCCAGGGGTTCCCCTAGGGAAACAAGAAATTTAATTTTTGTAGTGCACTTTTGTTCACTTGTCACTAACTGCACTGAAAACTGGGAAAACTTCCAAAATGGCACTTCCCAATAAAATGAAAAAAGAACACTAATTTTCCGAGGAGAAAATCACTTAAATGCGGCTATTATTTGAGCACACCACTAGTTTATTTCATTTAGACAACACTTTTTTAATGAAGCACTGTTATTTGGCGTTTGATAATCACAACTGTCACTTTGACGTTTGATAATCACAACTGTCACTTTGACGTTTGATAATCACAACTGTCACCTTGACGTTTGATGATCGCTTATTTTGTAGAAAAAACAGAAAAAAGAACTTAATGTACCTGTATAAGCACTGGGAAAAAGGTAAGTTATTAATTAGACAGCATTATGGATTTATGAAAGAGGCAACTTGAAATTGCTTGGGCCATTTGAGTGATGTACTGGAAGGTTCCCGCTAGAGGCTACCTTTGTTATATAACATAGGAACTCCTTTTTGCTGCGTCAACGAATGATGTGTACAGACGATGTGCTTATAGAGGCACTATTGTTGTATTCCGTAATTATTTTAGTTGCGAAAACAGACAAAACAAGAATTTCCAAGCAATACATACGAGAATGTTTGATTCATATCTCTGCGTATCAGTGATTTACAAGTTCTACCGCAGGGCGGCAGTAACACACCAACTGCGCACGAATTCTGCGCACAGGGCAATTATGCTCCAAACGGCTAGCTTCCGCCGTGTGTAAAAAAACGTTGGAGATTTCGCGCGCACGCAAAGCTTCTGGGATGTTCGAAAATGGCGGGCGGCGCAAATTATGATGCAATGTTGATACAATTTTCGACAGGGGTTTTTATGAATTTTGTAGCTTCCGCACGTAATAGGTACAATATTTTGAACCGTAATAGTTAGTATTACAGAATAACATAATTTACAATAATAGAATATCGATGGATATTCCGTAAGTTCATGCTAGAAGCCACAAAATTTGCCGTTAAAGAGATTTCTTATAGCTCGAGAATCTTGCTCGAGGTCATCACAGTGCCAGTTAGAAGGTGTCCATTTCCTATTTTCAAGTCATCACTTGAAAATTTACACTATTATAAGAAATTTAATGGAATGTCTTGTATTGCAAAATAATTCGATTGATTATATATCTAATTGATGTAACATAAATTATTGTTTTTTAAACATAAACAAATAATGACAATCAAGTTTCTCTCGAAATAAAAATCCAACACCCTTTCAATATCATATTAACAATGTGAATCTTTCTATAGTAACATAAATAAAAGATCTGGGTGTCGTTTTTGATAACAAGATGACATTTGTCCCTCACATTGATGCAATAACGAATAAAGCACTTAAATGCCTCGGTTTTGTATTAAGATCGTCCAAAGATATAATGTATACTAAATACACTCAAAACTCTGTACATAAGACTAGTCAGAAGTATTCTTGAATATGATTCCTCATACGCTTCTTCAAAAATTTGTACTCAATGATAAAATGCGTAATCTTAAAGGCCAAAAACTCAAAACTCAATATAGCCCAAAACTCAAAAACTAATAGCTCCAAGCTTAAGCTCAAAACAAAAAGACAACAAAAGTCATTTTAGTAGTTCAGTTCTCTTCTCAATGATGTGGCGATCACTCTGAGGGACGACGATCTGTTAATTTTAATTATTTTTTTTTCATATTTCACATATTCATTTTTTTATTACTTTTCTTGAAATGTAAATGAATATAATTTTTCTCTCTTAATATGGCAGACTGGGATTGCATCGTTCATTTAGCTGATATTCAATAAGGTTAATTAAATTATTAAGTGGAAGTGATTGTTGAAAAAGTTAGGGACGCTCGAGTAAGAGGTGGCACGAAAAAGTGAATCATACAATATATTTGGTAACATGAGGCATATGTGATGGACTAAGAAAGGGATGTAAGCAGAATAAGAAGACGAGATTGCCCGAGGAAGACATGAAACAAATTCAAATCTGTGGTAAAGTGAGGCTTATGTTCCTATAAGTCGATGTAAGCAAAATGGTTAATATTAAAAAAGGGATACAAGGTTATTTGGACATAGAGAGCGGATTAACGAAGAGAGGATTCTTATGAGATTAAACGACGTGGAATTGAATGGTAGAAAAAATCGGGGACGCCCTAGAAAGACATGGTAAAAAAAATTATTTTCAATTGTTCATGATGTTATTATTTGCACCTCAAACACCCTGTTTACTAGAATTCACAACCTCAAAGCTTTATTCCAAACCATTCAGAACCCCGAGCAACATCGGGTTCATTACTAGTAAATTATAAAGCACATTCCAAAACTCTCACCGTTAACGGAATCACCTTGCAATCTGGTTCTTGTCCAAGCGATGCCTGAAATCAGACAAAGTAATTAGATGTAAAATTTTGTCTTTTTTCTTTGAATTGTAGTAAACAATCAACTGCATAAAATCATTTATGCAAACAACATTACGATACCTATTTATTACAGAAAATGTTATGCTTTCTAGTCTGAAAATGTCGAAATAGGTAGGTATAGTTGGAAAATATGCTTATTAAAAAACCGTCTTATTAAATAAGTCGTTTCAAAGTTGTTTAACCACAGTTTTAAAATGGCCTTGTAAGCCGAAACAGCTGTAACTAAAATACTTACAGAACTTTTAAAATAACATTAATAAATTTAATTGAAATTAAATTAAAAAACAGTAATTATTAGCAATTAAAGCTGTGTAATTCTCATTTTGATATTTTCTATTCTTGTACTCCCACAGAAGCTTTATTTGTTAACATTTTTATGATTAGAAATTATGAGTGCATTTTAATTATAATATTAACCTCACTAAAAAACCTAAACTTCTAGAAATATGCTTTGAATGGTAGTGAATTTTGGGGTTGAAAAGCGCATAATTTCTCCAAATTCTAACCTCTCCTCTCGTCGCAACGGTCCACATTAACTGAGGCTTCTTTTCTATTTCTTGCTGATCTCCCAAGGAAAATCGGTTTTATCGGTAGAAAGATATCATCATTTATGGTGTGATCGGTAATGGCTTATTAAATATTTTCGCTGTTACAAACTTGATAAGCAGTGACTTGGTTACATTTCCCTATTTTATAACATAATAAAAAATTAACAGAAAACTTTGAAATATTCTTATCAGTGCCAACCACGACAATAAGGCCCGCCGCGTCTTCTGTCTAGGGTGCAACAACTTATCAGGCTTATCGAAGCTCATCGCGCTTCGCTGCCACTGAGACTTCTTTTTCCTCACAAGGTTCCTCCAGCACCGCAGATGGCTTCACCCACCGAGTCACCGCTGTCCATCTCCGCAACTTATCGCATTGAGCGACGGCCTGGACGACTAGGTCTTCTTCACCACCACGGTGCAGAGCTACAAGCTGGTAACATGCAGACCCTTGGTCTGCTCCACCGCAGCATCATCAGCCATCATCACTCATCACCTACGTGCATCATCAACAACGCTCCTGTCTGCACTCAGTTACTTCTCTCCTAATTAACCACCGCTACGTAGCTCTTTAATAAAGACTTCGACTCACTACTACTACCTGACGCCTTTCATTTATCACCCGTCTCTGCCGACACCGGAGTCGGTTCCTTCACTGGTGACCCCGACGTGATATGAACATGCAGCATCCTGATATGTGTTACCACGATACACCGGTAACGCTGCAAAAATGAGATAAATCGGCAGAGACGCATCAGCATGGACGCACCGACCAACACAGTCTTATGTTTTTTCGGTTTTCAGCTAAGATGGCTTATCAGGTGAGTAATAATCATCTAAAATTTGATCAGGGTCTGTGAGATCCGCTGACCATAATTTTCATACAAATATAGTCCGGCTTATGTGACCCGCCTACTATAATTTTCTTTGATTTTAATATTATAATCTTTTTTAATTTGTTGTAGATTTGGAAAACAAAAGACACGTAGATGTTGCCCATCAAAGCTCTCTAGAAAGACAACCGATGCCTGTATTAACCGTAAGAAGTCAGTTTGTCTTCAGTGTTCCGAGCCTCTACGTTCTGAGTGCCAGTAATTTTACATAAGTTTGATCCTTGTCAGAATTTTTATTTAATTTCTTTCAGAAATTTTTTTTATAAGTTTTAGTTACCGTTTTCTTTATTAGCTAGAAAAAAATATTAGTTTTGATTTATCTGATACCTACTATAATTTTAAGGAGCCTTAATATGATCTCAAGTCAATTAAGACTGAAAACTGACTAAGTTTGTTAAATTTGGAAATAATTATTAAAATGTGACTAAAAGTTGATTATTTTTTTTAATACTCGATCTTTTATTTATAAATACTTTATACGTATAAAGTCCTCGCTAAAGTCAGATTGGTCCAGGTATGAAAATTAGAAGAATTTTATTAAGGGATCTGTGTGACCCGACGTCCGTGGGAGTGTGATTTTTATTTTACGTCCATAGTTAAGGGTTAAAATCACTGTAAAAATGGCGTGAAAGCACCGTTGAGTGTAATTTTAAACCTGAGGAAATACACAATATACCTACGCAGATTCACACCGAATTATAACCAGTTTTGTTTTCTGAATGCCGGAGAATTTCAAAAAAATCGGAGTATAAAATTCTTATGTCCTGCAAAACTCTGAGGATAACCATTTATTTTCGTGAAACCATTATTGAAACTTCACATACTTAACACTTAACCAGACACAACCGGAAATATGTCATTTTTAAATAAACTTCTAGACGTATAGACTTTTTTCCGCAAAAAGTATAAATCGATTTCAAAAGATTGTTATTTTTTTTTGTAACGCTTTCCAAAACGTTGGCTAAGGGAGGAGGTAGCGCAACACGGCATAACACCCCAAAAACAAATAACAAAAATACTTTAGGCCGTGAAAATCTAAAATCATATCAGATTGTTATTTATCTAGTAAAGCCATGTTTTAAATTTTGAGAAAAAAAAATATTTTTAGTATAATAAGTTTATACCGTAGGTCGTTGGCAGATTTGTTAAATTTTCGAACAACATTTTGTAGTATACAACACACATTTCAAATCACATAATCATGCAGTAAAATAAATCAATAAATTATCTAGGAAAGATTTTATAATGAATAACAGATAATAATAATAATAATAACATATTGTATAAACCACTATATTATAAACAATATCTACATGTTTCGATAACAATGTTATCTTCATCAGGATATGTTAATATAAAGAAAAATAAATGACAAACAAGTATAGACAAATTAGAATAAACTATAACATAGACAAAATATTAAAAAGTAGAGGTGATTAATTACTTACAAATCATAAAAATAGTAATACAAAATTAAATATAAAAATTATTCAAGGAAAAATAAAATTGCATTTAGATAATAAAAAACTTTAATTTTAGTTCAAATAAAATCTTTTTAAAAAAGATCTGAGCACGTGTTTTGTGGCGAAAATACTTCAGTTTGTCTATTTATTTACGGTCTTACAATCTAACGTATATCAGTTTTTTTACATTTTTATTTTGCTTAGACTTTATTGAAAATTTTTAAATACTTATGATCAAAAATATTTACAAAAAGTACGTAATTTTAATAGTTTTATTATCATACGTTTGAGCATTTTGGAATATATACCAAAGCAAATTCTTATTGAAATACAACCGATATTGAGATATTATTTAAAAATACTGGTATGGAGAAAATTAATCTTTTTCATCGGGGCCGCCCTGTACAGTTGCAAGGGTACAACCGCAAGACCGTCTTTCCACAAAATTTAATTCTCGGCCGCTGGTTAATCGCCCTTAAGTTAAAACCAGTTTTGCGTTCAGAGTGTAACATAAAAATATATTTTTTATTTTTTACAGAAATACCACACAAGAGTCCCAACTGCTGAAGCACCTGGCCCATAATTATATATAAACAGCTTGAATAAAACTTTCACAGAACTTGAAAATTGACTTTGTTCAAATTCTGTGAAAAACCCTGTCCTAGGAGATGGTCATGCAATGTTTCCAGAATCAGCACTAAAACGCTTATAATAAAATAAGAGATCGTTGTAAATCCAAGAATGGTTTATTTTACAGAATTCATCAAATTCGTAAAGTAATAATTAAAATTGTTTTCTCACCGCAACAAAAAATACCAAAATCCCTGAAAGTTTAGCCAACATGTCTGCAGTTTGAACGTACGACTGAAATTAAGCACTGTAAAAATTAAACGCGATTGTGCATCACGATTTTATATTATCATTATATTTAATGATTTTCATGTCTGTGTAGTAATTTTGACATAATTCGATGGTTCGGATAGAAAAATGTTATTTTAAGGATGCAAATACAAATTATGTAATTCTGAGCAAGCTGAATGAAGGTTAAAATAAGGTTTTTCCATGGTTAATCCATTGTTGATTTATACAGATTGTCCCGTAATTCAACATTATCCATTGGAGGGCTGACATGCCAACTCATTATGTGACTCTAGAACAAAAAACTTACTTTTACAGAGACTTTTTAGTTGGGAGACTTTTTTTGAACTTGGAATGGGTTTCCTACTGTCTCCACAACTAAAGTCTCTCGTCTGTGGACTATCTGAGATTCTAATTTGTATTACGCAATACTAAATAAATCACCGATAATAATCAAACTAACAGTGCCTATACCACGAAAAAAGTTTTTTGCCCGATTAAATTTCTTTTATTAACCCTAGAAAGATAATCATATTTTAATACACGGTAAAGATCATACGTAAAATTGACGTATGAGTTTTAACTAGCTGTAATATTTTATTTTGTTAATTGATTTGAATATACCAACCGGCATTATATTTTTACAAACAAGTGACGTAAGAAATTAAACGATTTGTGAATATATATTTATTTGTTATATGGAATAAAAACGAAACGCGAAATCGCTTCAATAATTAACAAAACTTATTAATATTCTTATTTTTCTCAAATCAGTTATTTCTTACTAAAAATCAGCCATTTTGACTAATACACTTGATAATTAAGATATATTATATTTAATAATGACGTATAGTTATATAAAAATCAATCAAAACAGCTTTGGATTGTGTCAATATTATGATTTTTGACTCATGCGGTCGTTATATCTCATAACTGTGATATCTACCTCAGCAACGCGCGCGCCCCATGGAAGGTCCAAGCGGCGAGTGAGATGCCTAAAAAGCACAGCGACGGATGAGCACTAATTAGAACGAGAGTGCAATAATTCTATCACGCATGCGTAAATTTTACGCAGACTATCTTTCCAGGGTTAAGAATTGTTTTAAACTTGCCGGGTTATCGTGATACATTATAATTACAAAGTACCTAATGAGGGACGAATTAAGCTAATAAAAAAATTAATGATAAGTTTTTTTTTCAATATAATAAGTCTATTTTCAAAGTAATTATGATGAATAATAATTATAATTGGATAATTTGTAGAGCGCCGTGCGCTGTAGGGTGCAAGGGCAAGTACTATAGTTTTTTTTGTTTGACTGTGGATCGATCCTTCCTACCTGGGAGTTGATGACAACTAGTCTGCCTTGCTCGATCGGATGTCAGGAATTGGGTTAATTTTCACTTCTAAGCTTCCACTTTATTCATACATTCAATCAAGAAAACAAAAGTGAAATTCAAGTAGATGTACTTAAAAATTACTCATAAATTGACTGTATTCATAAAATATTTAAGCCCACCGAATTCGACCTCTTTTTTATATATCATCGTACGTACATAGTAAAAAAAACTTCTGATGTGAATGTACGAGTAGGTTGTGCAAAAAGGCTTTTTTTCATAATTATTGTCAACTCACAAATAATTGCCAAAGGTGCCTCTAAAATCATAAAAAAATAATACTTTAATGACCTGTATTTTTTTAATAATAATTTAAACTGAAAAAAATAAAATAATTCACATCCCTACTAGATATTTGTTATATCTTTTGATTTGAAAAAAAAGGTTTGGTTAGATATTTTACCTCAAATCCAAAATCAATATTTAGCCTAAGGCTTGGAATAAACTCTTTAATAAACAAAAATTTTAACAAAACAAAAAAATTACTTTAAAAAATGCACTAAAAAGTAAAAAAATAATTTCGTATTCTTCTACAACTTAACAATACTTTTCCTACTCATTAATATGTAGGTACGATTGTTATTTTTGGAGTCGGTGTCGGGTGTGGAAACATTGGCTAAAGAAGGAGGTAGCGCAACACAGCATAACACCCCAAAAACAAATAACGAAAATACTTTTGGCCGTGAAAATTTAAAAGCGTATCAGCCTATAAAAGATTCGGCCGATTATAGTTAATTTGCTCCTAAGAATTGAAGAGTTCCGTTACGTTGTCATGGATCCCATAATCAGAACCTAACCACACTCTCATAAAACTACCCTTGAAGTACATCCTTTCCAATAAAAAAAGAATCATTGAAATCGGTTGGCGTGATATTGAGTTATTCGTCCATTTGTCGCGTACATACTTAACGCAAATTTAAGACTTATATGGTTTTCTTATGGATGCCATTGTCAGAACTGGACCGAATTGAAATGGGACCACACGGGAAGCACCAGCTTTCAAATAAAAAAAAGAATCATCAATATCGGTTCACCCAGCCGAAACTTCTGAGGTCACAAACACAAAAAAAAAATACAGTCGAATTGAGAATCTCCTCCTTTTTGAAGTCTTTTAAAAATAACAATCAAACACAATTTAGGTCCAAACTAAAAACCTACTTTTTGAATCTCATGCCCTTGTATTAAATGTATCATTCCTGCATTGTCTATGATATGTCTTAATCACACTTATCTTATTGCATTAACATTATTCGAATTCTAACACATCAATCTGTCTTACTGAGGGACTAATCACATTTAGAAAGTCAAATACTTGTTCTGTTGTACCGCCCATCATAAAATTTTGCGTTTCTTTTCAAGCTACGCTCATAAAGAAGACCTCCCAGGTAAGTATGGTCCTGTATATTTTCTGCCTGTACAGTACATTTTTGCGCAGCATCGCGTTCATTGGTCGAATAATAATAATAATAATAAAGATAAAGAGGGATCAGTAGGATTTATAGGTTCAATTAGAAATGCCACAGAGCCGAACCCTCTGATATGAAAATATCTGGAGTCGGTGAATTATATTCCCATTTGGTCTCTAGTAGGTTGACATGTTGTTCTTGTATTATTTTGTATTTATAATACTTATATAGTGCAATTGCATAGCGTGGGTTGACTAGATGATCATTTGGGGAAGTGTGTGAAAGGGTTTAGTTTATCCTGTGGGGAAAATTTAACCCGGACATTTAAATCTGGATTGGATAATTTATAAAGCGCCGTTTTTGTGAAAAATCACCTCAAGGGCGTAATTGTACATATTATTTCGTATCAGTGATCGCGGGACCGGGGGATGCAATTTATAATAAGTTGTTATAATGGTTTCTGTGTCGTAGCTAGGGGGGAGCGGGGGGCGGATTTTAGATATAAGTAATAAGTTTTTATAGTACTCTTGAGGTGATTTTTCACAAAAACCTCTAAAATCTACAGGAAAATCCGTCAGAATTCCGTCAGACATCAAAATTTTCGTCCATCCTCGTCAGGATGCCAACACTGGTTCCGACCGATGACTGAGTTGGCTAAGAAGAACAATTGCATACAAGAGCTGGATGAAAGGAGAGCGCTTCTGCGTCTTAAGCTGGGTCCACACATGTTCTTTTGTCCGTTCCGTTCCTCCGTTCCGTATCAGCGTCGCGATCGGTACGGTGTTACGGAGGTACGATACGGGTAGAGGTACGCCCCGATCCATCGGGAGTCGGTTTATTCGGCCCGTTCAAAGGCGATACGATACGGGTATGCGCGGATGCGCCAGTTTGGACGCGATCGCGGCATGCGCAGGTCGTTCTCTCTGTCGCTGGAATGAACACGCGGATGCCGATGATCGCAGCGACGTTACGGAGGTACGGGCTATTTTTACTTGCGTCCAGAGTTTTTGATACGGAACGGAGGTACGGAACGGACAAAAGAACATTTGTGGACCCAGCTTTAGGTTTGAGTTATCTTTCTAGAGTTAAAAATGTTTAAATTTATTATGTTTATTCACTACACGCCCGGCTATTATTTTAAACATGCTGCTGACTATTACTGCCAAAAATTTACAATACTCAACGATTTAACGCCATATTTACCCTGAGAAACTTTTACTATCGACTCAAGACCTTATTATTTAAAATTGTAAAAGAATTTCCAGATACATTTTTCAAAAATGTTTTTTTTTTTCACTTGAACCAAAATATTCACGTGTTGTCATGACTGGTCACTCTGCCGAGTAACCGAACATTCCTCGACCTGGTGTCCAATAATAATGCCAAAGTGGAACCTTACTCCTGCTAGTGCTTATGGACCATTGTAATAAGAGAAACCTATTTATTTCACATCACTGTTTATCTAGACTTAGGGTGTATCACAGAAACGGGAGATCTTCTAATAATTCTTGGAGGCGGAGAGGTAAGTTTTGGAAGCATTTACTTTTGAAGCGTGATTTGAAAAATATGAATAAAACACTTTATAGATTTCATTGAACATTTTGTTATAATTGTATATTAAAAAAAAATAACTGTATTGGGTTAAAACTTCAGTTATTCCAATTAACAATGTTAGCATTTGGGCAGTCAACGTAAAACTTTTTTAGATTTGTGCATTCTTCATTTTTGAGCCAAAAGGTTGAAGGGCATTCCTTAAAAGAAAAAGGAAAATTATAATTAATTACAGAAAAAGCATTGGTAGTAGATATAAGACAATTCAAAATGTATCATTGAAGAAGAAGAAAACACTAATAATCGAAACGTAAATATGAAAGAGAACAAGACACAGAAAAATAGAAATGGATAATGGTCACAACTGGAACTCGAACCCAAGAACCTCCCGTCTAATCGGGAGGTGCGCTTTTACAGATTCAGCCATTGCCACCGTCCATCAAACAGTCATAATTTCAATCTCATATCTTCAAATTTTAGAATTAACAATATTATCTTCGACTGATTTTCCATATCATAGGCAACTACTTTTTCATTGGAAACAATCGTTCTAAAAACTGGTTTGTAACCTAGATAGCGTCTCGTATAAATTATATCCGATTTAAAAATGAGTCTAAGATAACTTTTTTTAAATTTAAAAAACATACATGGGTATAATAGATTTGAAGGGAAACATGTTACATATTACAATATATATATATACAATACAAAATTACAATATAATATTACAGTATATTAATTTCTTGTTAACGAAACTCCCAACTCAACGGAGAAAAACATTGTGAGTTGTGCCATTGTAAAATAGGTACAGAAATTATGTTATTAGAAGTAATTACATTAGAAAAAAAATAAACTTTTATACATGACTAGCAGACCCGGAAATACCATGCTGTGGCTGACGAAACCCAACGCCACGCCATTACCCATTAACCAACACCATCTGTTAAATCAAATCCACACCGCCTGCATGCCGGCTCGCTGCCCGCTGCCCGCTTGCCAGCCCGCCCCCATTATTTATATATTTCAATCAATTTACACAAAACCTTGACAAATTATATACCTAAAAACCTTCCATCTTTTGGTTAAAACCACCTGAAAATCCGTTGCTAAGATCTAAGCGCACAGACAGCGGGACCGACTTCATGTTATACTAAGTCTATATAATGAACATAAATAAAATAAGAGTTACTAAAATTAGATATGTAATATAGATAAAACAGGTATAGATATGTAGCAGAAATAAAACTAATATTAGTACATAGAGTTGGTTTAAAAACATTGATATTTTAAATAGAAGAACTGACAATATTTTTAAAGTAGGTACATCATAATAAAGTTATAACAATTGGGTGCATACAAATAAACACAATGAACTTTTATTTCAGTTAGAAAGCTAATGTAATATTTTTACAGAGTGTTAGTGTGTATTTTTACATGTAATATTTTTCTAGATTTTTCTGTTACTTTATGATGAAATTAAAAATTAATTGCATTCAAGAAGGACATCTTATAATTAGCACTTCATCAATTTCTACTAATAGGTAGAACATGTAATCATAAGATATGTAAAAATCGTTCTATGAAATTAAAACTTATAATTATTAGTGTTGGGTTGGTCTAGTAGTTGTTTGAATTGAGAAGTTGTGTTGTTGGATATGTAGATGGTTTTCGTAGGATGACTTTTGGAATCAACCTCTGTACCCTTTCTACAGGTAAGGGCTCTTTCAATTTAGACGTTTCGTGTCGGACTTGGTCGGACTGCTGCCGCACGTTTACTGTGCCGCTGGTTATAACCCGCTGCCGTGCTGCTGCCGTGCGGCTGCAGTACGGTAGCAGTCCGATACCAAACGCCTAAATTGAAAGCGTTTCTGACTGCCGTGCGTTTGTATGCTAGTGATGTTTAGAAGTGGGTCGTTTGATGTTTTAAATTCATTTTGAACATATAAGATGTTTAAATAATAATTATTATTCTGAATTTGCCAACCATATTTTGGAAATAAGTCATTCTTTTGATATTAATAAAGGTCTTAAAATTTTACATACTTACACTACGGGCATACAATTAGATAATTTAGAAATTTTAGAAATTAGAAAAAGCGTTAATAGTAAATTAAATATTATAAATAACCAAACATTTTTTATAAATAGCCATGAATGGTTATTTTAAGTTGTGAGAGTGGATTATGTGTTTTGTGTCAAAGAATGACTGACGAAGGACCTTGATTTTGTGTAACCATCATTGCCTAAAAATGATAAAATACATGTTGCATAGAAAAGGAGAGGACTCACCGGAAAAGGGTAAAGCACTTGTAGGCTGGCAATGCACTTGTATGATTCCTTTCCCATCCAAGAAGCACAATCACAATAGGCGTAAATGTTCGTTATTTTATAGTACACGGCGCAGTTATTTTGATAGCGGATTTTTCGTGAGCAGAGCACAGTAATGGCTATATGCAGCGGGAGTTTATTGCAGACTGAATAAGATTGGCGGGTAGGCGATTGGGGAATAGGTAGGACAAAAGGACTTGCAACAATAATTAATACCAAGTCCAAGCAGTGATAGTATGTATGCGTGCTGTGTAGGTATGTGTATGTGTAGGTATATGTATAGGCGTGACCAAGCCATCTCTTAAATTTATTTTCTTATTAATAATTATAATTATTTATTTTGTTAATTAATCGCGTCTCCTTTTTATTATTTTTGTCTATGTTCTAATATATTCTTATTTTTTTTTAAATCGTTTATTCCAGAATGTATGCAGGGGAAGTGCAATGCAATACATTCCATATTTTTAAATAACAAAAGAAAGATAAATAATAAGATCAGGTAAAAAATAATTAACATCACATAAATTAAATAAGAACAAATAAGCACGAGAAATGAAATATTAAGCACTTAAATTAAGATGAATATATACGTGAAATCCTATTTAGATACTATTTTGATTAATCTTTACGACGAATCGGCTTACAGTATGAACATCAAAAAATATGCTACGGATAAATTGAAGCTTTAACTACTTTATCTATGTATTGGAATTACAATAAAATTATTATTTACGTAACAAAAAATATAAGCGTAAACCACTAAAAAAAATGTTTTCTCATGACTTAACTATGAAGTAATGTAAGTAACAATTTTTAAAAAATACCCCTCTATGGCTAAGACTATTGTTGACTTTATCTATGTTCTAACTTTTTTTCGTTCTTATAAAATTATGCACAAAATAAATAAAAACCACTTTTTCGCTTACTAGCCTCGTGCAAAAAGACGCTCGATTTTAAAATTTTGCAGGCATGAGATTCGACATATTTCTAGCGTTTATATTCCTCTTAATGCAAACATCCATTTTAAGCAAACAGTAAACTTGAAAATTCGATGAAGTTAGCTCTCAGCTCTCAGCTCTCACGTCTAGTCACCGCACTATTCAACATCGAAATGAACACGTAGAGCTTGAGACTTTGCCGTCCTGTTGCCGCACGGTGCATTTTGTATGAAAACAAATGACCGTCCGTGCGCCGTACGACAAACGCACTGCTTCGGCACTGCAGCCGTCCGACATGAAACGTGTAAATTGAAGGCGCACTAAGAGGTTAATTTCGAACGTTCCCCCCCGTCCGATTATACCATATAGTTGAATAGATTGGGCAAGAGTAAATAATTTTAATCATATTAGATGATAGGATGTTTCTCAACCTAATGAATATGTAAGGGAGAAAATTTAGGTCGAACCATGTTTTGAGCATGTTCATATTTATATTTGCATTACTCGTTGTTGCCTCCCATGATTTCCCTTTAGTGTCGTCTGCATAAGATACGATATCTCCAATTATAGGAAGAGGTTTACATATATAATAAAAAAACAATACATTTGGTTTACATATATAATAAAAAAACAATATTGTAATCTCCTTCTTCAATGACATAATACATTGGTGGGAATAACCTCCAAAAGTTATAAAAAGAGCGATGTTCTTATAAAAAAATCAATTCATAATTGTTTGATTTGCCAATTTTTTTAAAGTTCTTCGCGTAGAAATTTCCTGTTTTTTTAAAGGCCCGCACGCCTGCCCTTCACAAACACATAGACACTATTCGTTATACAGGATATTAGGGATGTACTTGTCTTACTTTAACCAGTTATTTCTGGCATTTTTTGGAGTAAAAAATGTAGGTGAAATTTTGGTCTCCGGTGATATTTTTGATATATTTGTTTTTTTTTTTTAATTTTAATCTCTCAGCATGTCCAATACCTAGTCATTTTAAACCCGTTTAATCACAGGAGACCGTATTTGTCCCAATTACATTATTTTACTCTAAATAATGTCAGGAATCGCTGGTCCCTTCATAACTGTGTAAATAGAAGATAGATCGATGCTTGTGAATTTTTAAGAAAGACTTGAAAAATGAAAGTTTTGGAGGAAAAGAAAGAAAAGAAATTCGGGACACATACATCAGTGATGAAGATCACTTGTAATCGACTGCAGACTTTACAGACTTTTTGTAGCTTTCCCAACTCTTGACTGGTTTCTCGCTAATGAACACGATAGCATCCTCACTGAGGCCAGATTCCGGGTGAGTATAACCAGATATTGGGAACGGGAGGTGGAATTCTTTGAAATCCACGCAGCGCGCCGCTTTCAGCGCAATATCCACAAGGTGCGTTTAGGTTATTACAGCTCTGTCCTGTATTGTGCTATTTTTGAATTGTGTAAGTAAATGTTTGTACTAAGGAATTGTTTTGAACCCAAATTGATCCCCTCCTTTTAATATAAAAATCAAAAGTATATTATTTACCCTCATCAATTTACTGTAGAAGCAATTCATGAATTCCAGCGGTATGCACTTTGATGTTTCCGTTTCTGCACTGCATTTCTCCAAATATTTCTCTACAGACGGGGAGAATTCTTTCAAGTTTTGTTTAATGTATTTTGTGAAGTTAGCTCTGTTGATCTTATTGTCAGAATTTAGCAGGTGCTTCGTCTTCATAATGCAGCTATACGTAGTACACTGTAAAAATGGATAAACTTTTAATGTACATGCGTTTTAGAGTTATAGTAGTATGTTATTTACAATTTGGACAGCGATATGGGTACCACAGCCCAGGAACCATTTACTGGATAACAAAAAACCCCTGCCTTAGGTCACCCTAGGTAGTTTGCTTCGTTTGGTGACTTAACAGGGGTGCCGGGTTCATGGGGTGAGGTTTGTCTAGGTCTTGGCGGATGATGCGTTTTTTTACCTCTCCAGCCGGAGATGGAGGAATGGATTCATACGTCTGTCACTCCTGGATACACTGACCTCCAGATTCCCACCCACTTCATATACCTTTTTCCTTCCTTTCCCTAAAAAGACCCTTCCAACATCAGCAAAGATGACATAGGCCCCGATGGAAAAGGTTTTCCTCGGGGCCTCTGAAGTGTAAATAACGTTAAAAAAATATTTAACGATACAGGCCATAATCAGTTACTTATAATTAAGGCAATGTTCATTCTGTCATTCTTCTTGACAAATAAAAACGAAACCCCGAAATCAACCACTGGAGAATTTTTCAAAAAAAATTTAAAGAAATCTGGTCAATATGGTCAAAAATTAAAACATGAGAACTGTCGGATCGTCAATAGAGAGTGTCGCGTTATTCCATACTTATGTAAGTACTTACTGCAAAATGTTCAGATTTAGCGTCAGCTTTATTTTCATCCCAGCATTGTGTTGTTTCTTCATCAGCAGGATCCAGCAAAATATTCGTGCAGCAAATTTCTTTCTGGAAACATCATTGTAAAGTATTTTACGGTTATTCATATAAATAAATATTTTTTATTAATACACAAATGCAGACCTTGAATAAATCGCGAGTGCACTCCACAGTTGATTTGGCAGCCACCTCTGGTAAGGTGCCGCCAAAATACTTTAATCAAACACCTCGACTCTATGCAGAAACGGCGTTTAATTTTTCTCGTGTAATAAGGCAGACTTGGATTGCACCGTTAATTTAGCTTATATTATTTCATTAGGTTTATTGAATTATAAAGTGGAAGTGGATGGTAGAAAAAGTTGGGGACGCCGGAGGAAGAAAAAGTGAGTCATATTATTATGTGTGGTAATATGAGGCGTATGTGATGAGCTACGAAAGGGATGCTAGTAGAATGTATGACATTGAAGTGAATGGTATAAGAAGTTGAGAATGCCCGAGGAAGACATGAAACAAATACTAATAAAGTAATGTAAAGTGGGGTTTATAAATAAGGCTGATGTTAACAAAATGAATAATATTAAAAAAGAGATGCTTGGGTTGTTTGGACAAAGAGAGTGGAAGAATGAAGAAAGGATTCTTATGAGATTATATGACGTGGGCGTGGATGGTATAAAACGTCGGGGACGCCCGTGGAAGATGTGGTACGGCGGAGTGAATCGAATACCTAAAAATATCATTTATAATTTTTTTTATTTTAATACGCACCAGATTTAAATGTCCGGGTTAAATTTTCCCTACAGGAAAAACTAAACCCTTTCACACACTTCCCCAAATGATCATCTAGTCAACCCACGCTATGCAATTGCACTATATAAGTATTATAAATACATAACAATACAAGAACAACATGTCAACCTACTAGAGACCAAATGGGAATATAATTCACCGACTCCAGATATTTTCATATCAGAGGGTTCGGCTCTGTGGCATTTCTAATTGAACCTATAAATCCTACTGATCCCTCAATATAAATATTAAAAAAATCTTTTGTAATCCTACATGTATTTAAAATTACTGATTTTTGCATTTTTATATACAAATTCTTTGACAAATCTAATATGCTTAAATTTTGAATTAGATTCCTAGGTATTATGCCAGTGGCCGAAATAACAAATGGTAATATTTTTATAGTCCGAGAATGCCAAATTCTTTTAATTTCTAATTAAATGAAGACAATATTAGCGAAACTCAATCGAAATCTGGAGACAGAAAAATCAGAAAAGATATTGGCTCCGCTGGGACTCGAACCCAGAACCCTTTTCTTACATGGAAACAGCTCTACCGATTAAGCTACGGAACCCATATTAATTCGGTCACTTTTAACTGTATCATACTTCGACTAAGAACTAAGTTGAATCTTGTCATCATATATAAAGATAGCAGCCAATAATATGTGCGTTAAGTAAATGAAGATAATGTTGGTAGTTCTTAGTCGAAGTATGATACAGTTAAAAGTGACCGAATTAATATGGGTTCCGTAGCTTAATCGGTAGAGCTGTTTCCATGTAAGAAAAGGGTTCTGGGTTCGAGTCCCAGCGGAGCCAATATCTTTTCTGATTTTTCTGTCTCCAGATTTCGATTGAGTTTCGCTAATATTGTCTTCATTTAATTAAATATTATAATTTGAGATTTTACTCATAAAGTTTAAAAAATTAATAATAAATCTTTTAATTTCATTTCCTAAATCTGTGTATTTTCTTATTTTTTCAGAAATAGTTTTTTGAATATTACAGGAATTTGGAATAGCTACATCCAGTGGCGTAGCTAGCATGGGTGGCACCCGGGGCGGAAGTCACCCCCCCGGGGCGTAGTGTCACCCCCCCGGGGCGTAGTGTCACCCCCCCCTCGCTACGCTACTGGCTACATCAATGATATAAGTTATTTTTTTTTAATTTTGCCATGTACAATTATATCAGGTCTATTATGACTGGTTTCTCTTATCTGTGATTATGACTAATTGTTCTGTCTGTTAGTATAGTTTTATCATAATATATTTTATAAAATTCATTTTCTATAAATGAATTTGGTTCGTATTCATATTATGGTACTACATTACGGCAATCAATCAAGTTATGTTTAATTACCAAACTTTGGTGAATTATTTTTAAAACCTGATTGTGCCTAAATGTATACTCGGACGGCGCTAATATAGAACATCCCGATATAATATGTTCTATAGTTTCGGGAAAAGCCAAACATTTTCTATATAAATCATCAATTTGATTTATATCTTTGATTATATGCTTTCTATAATTTTTAGTATTAATGACTCTATCTTGAATGGCAAGCATAAATCCTTCTATTTGATAATATTATTATTTCTGCCTTAAACTTTCGCCCTAGTTTCATTCATAACCTCGAGCAACGTCAGGTTCACTTCAGCTAGTAAGTTATAAGGCATACTTTAAAACCCTCACCGTTGGCGGAATCTTCTTGCAATCTGATGCTTGTCCAAGCGATACCTGAAATCAGACAAAGTAATTAGATGTAAAATTTTGTATCTTTCCATTGAATTAAATTGTGGGAGCGGACTGCGGATCGGCAGAGTGAGTCAGCCTTTATTGAGGAGCTATGTAGCGAAGGTCGAAGCGGAGCGGAGTGACAGTGGTGCAGTAAGTGTTGCTGCTGCTGATGCGTGATGATGGTCAGGAAGCTGCGGCGGTGAAGATCACAGGTCTTCAGGGAGCCGGCGTGTTGCTCTACACCGTGGCGGTGTAGAAGTGACCTTGGTCCAGGCGGTCGATCGACGTCGTGTAGACGGATATGGCGGCTATGTGTCCTTTGAGTCGGAGCACACACGTGACGCAGGAAGGAACCTTGAGAGGCGGTGAGGATGGGTTTCGGTAGTCAGAGATCGGGTTGCACCTGAACAGAAAGCGCTGCGGGCTTTGTAGTTGAAGGTAGGATGACATCTCTTGTCGAGGCGCGATGGGCCGGACAGCGAGATGGTGGTTGGAGATGGAGGCATCGAAGGTGTTATGGAGATGTTCCTGGTGTCACACTGGATATGCGTAAATCACTTGATGCTGATCGCGCGGGCGGCAGCCCAGCAAGGTCTGGTACTGCGTTGCGGCACTGTACATTAGAGGACTTACCACATACCCGCCCTGGTATAGGTAACAGATGGTTACCCCTTCAAGGCTCTTGCAAGAACTGTATTTTTTTTTGTATAAAAACGGCTCTATATTTAAAAAATGATACTAGACCTCCATTGCCCTCGCATACGTTGTTAGGTAGCAGTATGCAAGTGCTACTATGTACGGTTGTTAGTAATTATTAAGAAAATCTTACCTGGACCTCTTTTAGGTAAAGGGATGAAATAACAATAAAGAGAAAAAAATATGTAGGCAGTATGCCTACCCTATCATATTTATGCACATAAAGCACTAAGCAAATTTCAAACAATGAAACAGCAATCATGGTAGACAGTAGATCCACAGACGGAGGTGTTACAGCGCGGATCGCCCGGCAGTCCTGCTGAAAGCGGCACTGTACATTGAAGTACCCACCACTGTCCCACCCCGGTATAGGCAACTTATGGTCACCCCTTCGGAGTTCTCGCAAGAATCTAATTTTTTTGAATAAACGGCTCTACATTTAATGTAACGAATCTAGACCTTCAATGTCCCCTCATACTGTGTTAGGTAGCGGTATGCGGTCGCGCCTACAGGACTGTACTGTAATGGTCAATCGCTACAATTCTAAAGCCCATGGAGGTGTCAATGCAAAAGCAGTGAGCCTCATGGACATTCAAACAAGTAACATCAACAAAAAATAAAAAATAATGTAATCCAAATGACAACAGCCGTCATGAGTCAATCAGCTCATGACAGCGAAAGACCACACACAATCCGGCGGGTAGCACCGGACACTGTACATAAAAGAAAAAAGAAACAAAAGAAAAATAATGTATATATACAGAGTAGAACTGGTGTCACCGAACCTGACTACCGGCAGTGTACCCGAGAGAATGAAGAAGGCTAATTGTCCGGCCTCCCGATAACCGGCGGCGTCGTCCTTAAGCCAGCTAGCCGGTGGTGCCTAGACGAAAGTAACTGGAAATCATAGAAGAAGACCCTAGGAAGAAAAGCGTCGGGTCGCCGGAGGCGGGACGGACAGCTTTCGGATGCCGTTCAGCCTTCTCCCCAGCCTCTTCATGTCAGGGGGGGGTGGCGCGGCAGATAGGTGCAACTCCACCAGTTCCATAAGACCGGCCATGGTCAGTAGGCGGGGACTCGGTCCAGGGTCCAACCCCTTATATGGGGAGAAGGACGGCACAGAACAAACAAGTGAGTTCTGTTCTACGCGGTAATCATAACTACAAAAACTAATCATAATTAAATCATAACGATAATCATAACTAAAAAACTAAAAAGTAATCATAACTTAAGTATATATTACAAAATAACATAAAAGTTTAAGGCATTAAACCAAGTACCTGAAATAAACATGAAAGAAAATATAAATACTGTACATCCTGGGCAATATTGGTCGTAGAGAAGATGCAAAGAAAGTCCGTGGTAAGTCAGGAACAAGTACACCTGGTGTCAAAATCTACTAATCAGCGACTCTAAGCTCATGCCATCTCTCAACCCAGATCCTTGTAAACTTCCTCAGGCACTCGAAGTTCGTCTTGTTCGATACCAGATCAGTGTTCCACACTGGTCTGATAGCTACGTCCAAACCATCGAGCATTTCCTCTATGGCATCCGTCAAGATCTTGCAGTGCCACAGAATGTGCTCGGCCGACTGGTTGGTGGATCCGCATGCGCAGTTGGGGTGGGGGGACAGGGAGAGGGTGTGAAGTCTCCCCCTGAATTCCCCATGCCCGGACAGAAGCTGGGTAATGTGATGATCCAGTCTGAGATAAGCCCCTTCCATTCTGATTTTAACTGATGGGAAGAAGGAGAAGGTCCATCTTCCCAAATTCGATCTATCCCAACGGACCTGCCAATCTTGGAGCGACAGATCCCTCATTTCACGAAGCAGCCCAGGGAGAGTCCCCAGCCCGCCCGATGTCAGAACAACGCCTAGGTGAGTGGCCGGGGTTCCTCTGGTTAACTTCTGCTTGGTAAGCACTTCCCTGATTTCCAGATTGATTGGCAAAATGCCAGCCAAAACTGGTAAAGCGTCCAAAGCTACGGTTCTATACACACCAGAGAGTGCCAGCAAGGGGGTTCGTTGGCCTCGCTTGAGAGCTAAGAGAATGAGCGAGTTGTCCAGGCGGTGTTCACACACAGAGGCGGCATACGAGACTTGCGCCACGTATACGCACCTATATAGCGTTCGCAGAACCGGATTACGCAATCCCCACTCAGCTGTGAAGAGTCTCCTCAGCTTCAAGAAGAGAGCCTGAGCCTTGCTGGATACTTCTTTGACGTGAGCCAGAAAAGAGGACGATCGATCTAGTGTGACGCCTAAGTATTTCACTGTTTCAAAAAACCGGATGTTAGAATCTCCCATTCTGATGGTAGGATTTCTTTCTCTACTGAGACGGCCCTTCATCAGGAGGCCCTTGGTCTTATGGGGAGCGAAGGTCATCTTGATTCTTTCACCCCAGTCCAGGAACATCTGCAAACCTTCACTGCCTTTGCTCTCCACTTCCTTTCTACTGTCCCCAGCGACCAGATACAACTTATCATCAGCATAGTCGACAGCGATACATCCTTCAGGCAAGGATAACCTGGAGGAGTCATCAAAGGAGATTTTCCACAAGTCAGGTCCAAGGATGGAGCCCTGCGGGCATCCCATGTCTGCTTCCCTCAGGATACAAAAGTCACCGAAGCTGATCGTAATGGTACGATCAGAAAGGTAGTCATCGATGGCTTTGAACAAAAAGTTGGAACACTGCCTGTTTTTCACCTTTGTACGTATCATTGCCCACCACGCGTGATCGAAGGCACCAGTGATGTCTAGGAAAATTGCAACTACATACCTCTTTGGGCAAGCCTTCACCCATTCAAGCGCATACGACAGGGCGTGCACCGTGGATCTACCGGGGACGAAGCCGAACTGCAGGTCACTGGCCGGAGACAGGGTTTGTCGGAGTCGCTGCCTAATCAATTTTTCAAGGATCTTGCCTAAAACGGGAAGGAGGGTGTCCGTTAGTGGTTTTCCGTTCCCCTTTGGTATAATCTGGAGCACGCCACGCTTCCACTCAGAGGGGAAAACTCCCCTCCTCAAGCACGTGTCCATCACCTGGAAGAGCTCCTCCTTGGCGTGGACCCAGACTTGCTTCGCAATTACGCCATTGAGCCTATCATGCCCTGGTGCCTTCTTAGGACCCAAATCCTTAATTATCACTTCAATTTCTGCTTTAGTGACTCGAATGAAGTTATCCTCTTGGGCGAGGTCTCTAGGTGGCAGCCGTGACAGATTTCTGATCTGTTTATGGTGGTCACTTTCCCCAACTACTGACTCTACCGGAACTAACTCACCCAAAAGTGTTTTGAGGGTAGAGGCCACATCCACCGTCTCAGCATTCCTCCCATCTGTGATCCCAATTACGGTTGACAAGTACCGGTCAGAGCCTTTACCGGATTTTGCAATCGCGCTGTGGATTTCCCACGGGTTGGCGTTACCCACGTCTTTAACCCAATTATGCCAAGCAGCTCGTTTCGCTAGGAGAACGGCCCGTTTGAAAGCCGATCTGGCATACCTGAGGCTCGCCTGAAGCGCAGCCGTCTCCTCCTCCGTACAGTTGCCACTCCTGGACAGCCCCAGCGCCCTGTAGGCCCTCTTGTAGGCCCCCTTCAGCGAAGTCAGCTCAGGTGACCACCACGGCGTCCTAATACTAGTCTTTGGGTTTGATCTTCCCAAAGACGAGTTGGCAGCAGATACAACCGCCCTGTTGAAGAAATTCCCCAAATTATCCGGATTCGTAGCTGCTACGTGGTGAAAATCCCTTAACGTATCTCGTAGCGCTTCCCCAAAGTTATCCCAATTTGCCCTAGTGGTGTTAAAATTCCAGGAGGATCTTGGAGCTTCAGTTTTTCTGACACCAACCGTAAAAGTAATTAACCTATGATCCGAATTAATCTCGCACTCATGGACTGTCCACTTTGAAATCCTGGTCGCAACTGATCCAGAGCAAAGAGTTAGATCAATGTTGCTCTCACCATGTATGTTCGAGAAGGTACAAAAAGAACTCTGTTCGTTGATGATACTAAGACCTTGCGCAGCAATCAGGTCCTCAACGGCGTCTGATCGCTCCGTTCTACAATCGCTAGAGTCGAACCATAATGGTGAGCGTGCATTAAAGTCACCTCCGATAACTATGTTACGGCCTTTAAGCACGTTGAGCGCGCGCGTCAGACTCAGGATGTGGGGTCCTACCGGATTCCCAAATTTAAAGTAAACTGAGATCAAGAAGATCTCAGTGTCGCCGAATCTAATACATACACAGGTTTGGTATTCATCAGAAAGACCAGCCAGAAGGAGGGGACTGATCAATGAAGTGTTGACCAGGACTCCCGCCCCTGGTGAGCGGCCAACTTCGAGTACCGCACCCGGAAAATTAATGGGGGTCTTACCTTCCCAGGTGTACTGCTCCTGAATAAGCATGATGTCGATGTTGAGGTCAGTCATGACCCTCAGTACTTCCAGTGTGGCCATCCGGGATCGCTGAAGGTTGACCTGACCTAGGGAAAGGGAATTAGGAGGAGCCATAGTCCGTCATGCGGAATGCTGCCTCCACCGCTGCTTTTTGAGCCGGACAGTCCCTGTCACCCGTCGGGTGATCCGCCGGCTTCTTAAAGCGCGAACAGGTGGTGCAGGCAGCAGGCTGTGCCCCCTTGGGGCAATCTTCGAAGTGATGACCCACTGCGGCGCAGTGGCGGCAAGTTTCCTTTTCTTGCGTACAACTCTTTGAAATGTGGCCATATAAATGGCATTTAAAACACCTGGTGGCGCCAGTGTAATCGCGGGTCCGACAAGCGTTCCACTCAAGATAGCACAGCCCGCTGTCAATAAGTACCTTCCTGGCGGCCGGGTGGCACGTCAGGACCATGTTCATGAAACCTCCATCACGCTTCCCAAAGAGGGAAACTCTCCTCATGGTGCGGAGGTGGTCTTCCCGGGATAGCGTGGTCCGTCCTTCCAGGTTGTTGGTGTAAATTTCGCCAAAGAGGGCCTGGTCAGCTGATGGATCGCCTTTGGGGACATTGTAGATCACGATTTTGGGCAGACGACCCAGGGGGTTCACAAGTTTCAGCCCACTTGCTGCCAACTTGGTTCCTGCCTTACGGATATTTTCGAGGTCCTTTTTCCCCTTGGCTTGCAGGGCCATACCAGCGCCTTTGATTTTTCGTACGCGAACGACCTGGAAGTCATCGGTCCTAGGGTTTATCAGCTTCTCCATGTCCTTCTGGGTTCCTTCGGAGGTTTTCCCCTCAGGAATCTCCGGGTACACAAGAACCATCAGCGGTTTGGGGGGCAAAGGTCGCTCAAGTCCGTTCACCACAACCTTCTTGGAGGAAGGCAAGCCAGCCGCTGCTGAAGCGTAGAACATAGGTCCAGCGCTCAAGGTTGGGCGAGCCTTAATGGCCGTGTCCAGCTTCTGCGTCATGGAGGCCTGGATGTTCAACACCTGTTCGATCGTGGCGCTCCTGGTCGACAAGGTGTTAATTTCAAGCATTAAATGCGTGATGTCATTCATTAAGTCATCCAGGAGTAGGTTAAGAGCAATGAAACAGCAATCATGGTAGACAGTAGATCCACAGACGGAGGTGTTACAGCGCGGATCGCCCGGCAGTCCTGCTGAAAGCGGCACTGTACAGTTGTAATCACTTCTCTGTGTATGTGACTCGACCGATGAATAGAGGCTAGACTGGGCTAGCGCGCGAATTGTGGCGCTTATGTAGCCGACCAGAGCGCCAAGTAATGATGCGAATTCATGCAAAGCGAAGAAAGTGCTCGAACGTTCTGCTGCCGTACTGATGAGCGGCGTTGATTCGAGGCCTTTCGCGTAAGTGGTGGAATAATTAACGGCTGTAGGTAGATATGTGCCGGCGGTGCCTTATGCGGTGTGGGCCGTAGGTATTTCTCAAGTATTCTTACGGCGCCAGTGGCGGCGCAATGAATTCGGCAAAAGTGGGCGCTACACAATAATCAACTGTCAAAAAATGTCGAAATCGGCATAGTTGGAAAAGATGCTTAATGAAAAACCTTCAAAAATTGACATTTAGAATTCTTTACATAATTCGCCTCAAAGTGGTTTTAATACAGTTTGAAAATGGCTTTGAAACAAACCGAAACAGCTGTATCAAAAATTAAAATGAAAATACTTAGAGAACTTGATAATAACGTTAAAAGTTAATTTAAATTAAAAAAAAAATAATAAAAACATATTTGCAATTAAAGCTGTCCACTCGACCGACAGCGCGATTTAAAACTGTTTCCACTGATTGTTAGTGATTTTTTGGGATCATTTTGAATATTTTCCGTCCACATTAAAAAAAAAATCATACCTCCGAATTTTAATATTGAGACATACTAGAATGATTATTATAGTTCTACTAGCTGATCCGGCGAACTTCGCACCGCCTCAGAATCAAAAACTGTTGTCAACTTATTAGCTGAATTGATCTAAATTGTTTCTCCCTGCGTATCCTTTCCCCTCTCGCGTTCCCTCTCCCTCTCCCCACTCCACTTCTCCCCTTCCCCCGTCCCGCTAACCCCCCTTCCTGAGTTCCTTTCCCCCCTCCCCCCTCCCTCCTCCCCCCTCCCCCGGTTCACAGTTCAATATTATACCCCTTACAATATTGCTGCAGTTCTTTCAAAATAGGAGAATTCGTTCCATACAAAATGTATGGGGAAAATAATTTTCTTCGGAGTGGAACACCCTTTACTTTTAGGGGTATGAAAAATAGATGTTGGTCGATTCTCAGACCTACCAGATAAGCACACAAAATTTCATCAAAATTGGTCCAGCCGTTTCGCCGTGACACGAGAATTTTATATATTAGATATAGCCAATGAATTTATCTATTTTTTTCGATTATCACATATTCGTAGAATTTATAAAAAAAAATTATAAAATCGTATACTTTGGTAAAAAAATGTGGTTCAATTTTGGGCCGTTAAAAATAAAAGCGGTCCATATTTTGACTTTAGTCGATCCAGCGGTTAATTCTTATTTTGATATTTTTATATTCATGTGCTCCCATGGAAGCTTTTTTTTTAATTTTTAGGAAGAGAAAAATATATTTCAAGAATAATATTAACCTCACTGAAAAACCTAAGATGTTTTGAATAGATTTACTGAATTTTGGGGTTGAAAAAGCGCATGATTTCTCTTGATTCTAACCTCTCGTTGCAAAGGTCCACATTAACTGAGGCTTCTTTTACAATGTTTTCTTATCGCACAAGTAAATTCGGTTTTATTGGTAGTGGGACATCGTCATTTATGGTGTGATCGGTAATGGCTTATAAAATATTTTCGCCTATTATAAACTTGATAAGCTGTGGCTCAATTACACTTCACTGTTTTATAACACAATAATTATTAACAGAGAAATCAAGAAAGGCACTTTCAATAATGTACGAATAACGTCTACTGGCATTTTCATTTGGAATGCTTTCAATATCCTTTTCTATGGCTAATCGTATGTTTTGTGAGTTATTAATTTTACTATTTGCCGGCGATATGAAGATATACCTTCCTACAAGCTCTCCAGAGTGTTCGGTGCGTTTACAAGAAGATCTTGACCGACTGACGGATTACTGTCTCAGAAATAAGCTTTTTATCAATATTTCTAAATGTTGCAAAGTCACATTCACACGTAACCGTGTGAAAATACTGCATAATTACTCCATTTCTGGATTGCTGTTAACAAATAAAGATTATATACGTGATCTCGGGATTCTTTTGAACTCTAAACTTACCTTTGATAAACACGTTGATAACATTGTCACAAAAGCACCAAAAAGTCTAGGCTTTGTACTAAGAACTTGCAAATTTTTCGAAAACACCAAGACTTATCTGATTCTCTACAAATCACATGTTTTTCCTCACCTGGAATACTGTTCACAGCTTTGGAACCCGCGCTATATTGTTTATGTTAACAGGTTAGAAAGAGTTCATGAGCGATTTCTCAAATTCCTCAATTTTAAATCATTCAATGTATACAACTCTTACGATGAAATCGAGAACCATTTTCGAATCACGAAACTGCTCAACAGAAGGCTTGTCGCTGATCAGATGCTCCTGTACAAAATTATCGAAAGTTGACTGCCCGGAGTTGCTAAATAAAATAAATTTCCACGCGCCGACTCGATATAGCAGACATAATACCCTTTTCTACATTGATAGATGCAACACCAATTCCAACCAAAATGAATTTATGCAAAGGACATGTAACTACGATAACATTAAATTTGCACATATAAAAACACTTGCTGACATATTCACTGCTAGTTTTGTCACTACAGAATTTCATTGTATCGCATTCTAGGTGCGAATAACACGTATTCATGATGATTAAATTAATTGAACCTAATATTTTTAAATTACCTGCGTGGCAACTTTTCCTTATCCCTGTCCTCCCCTTACCCGCCCCAATCCAAATACCTATTTCGCAGCCTATTTAAGTTTAGTTATAATTGCATTTATTTTATTGTTGTGTTTTTATATTTAGGTTTATCACTTGTTGAATCTACACCTGCATAATAATTATTTTTTAATTGCTGCTTTGTCCTGTTTTTTTTTTCTTTTCTTAAATATTCTAGTTTACATTCAGTTACTTTTATGTTTCTAAATACCTATCTGTGAACATTAATAATTGGTCTGTTTTTTTGTCATCCTCTTATGTATATTATGTTACTAAGACTGTTTATGTTCCTTAAATAAATAAATAAAATTACTAGATAAATAATGTACTGTACATTAAATGGCGTGAAAGTACCATTGTTTCATGAAGGTAAATTACGCAGACTCACTCTTGAGTTAAAACCAGCCTTGTGTTCTAAACGTAACATAAAAGTTCGAGATGAAAACTCCTCTGCACAATTCAACAGAAAGTATTCTCGCTTTCTGAGTGCAATTATAAATGGCTAGTTTATGAACGATATCAGGTCTGGCATTCATCATTTTTTCATTCGAAGAAATCACCCCCATTCACCCAATTCATAATTCTTTTCGCGATCTATTCTCCAAGTATAAAATTCTATATTTTTGAATGTAGCTATTACTTTGTGGTTATCCATTATAGAAAAATGAAACAATACAACTTTGTATAAACCACTTATATAATGTGCAAATCCGACTGGTTTCGGAACAAACGTTCCTTCGTCAGTATAAGCTTTCCCTGACGAAGGAACGTTTGTTCCGAAACCGGTCGGATTTGCACATTATATAAGTGGTTTATATAAAATTCTATCCTTACTTCCATCGAAATAATCGATTATTAACTGGTTTCACTTCTGTGAAGCAACTGGCCTATAATTATATAATAACATATTGAATATAACTTTCATAGGACTTGAAAACCAATTTTGTTCAAATTCTGTGGAACAATCCGTCCTTATCCCTAACCCTCCCTGGTTGAAAGGTTTCTAGAATCAGCACTAAAAACGTTTATCCCAAAATAAGAGATCGTTCTAAATCCAAGAATGGATTATTTCACGGAATTTATCAAATTCAAAAAGTAATAATTAATAACTGTTTAGAATTAAACCCAGGACGCAAACCAATTATGAAGTTGAGTTACTATCAAAGGTTGGATTGCGATCCAAGAGTTGTCTGATTTGTTCGTTAGATGTCGATAGAATCATTTTTTTGTTCTTTGTCCTTCTCACACAACAAACAAGGGAAATATAGATGTATGAAATCCTTATAAAAGGGGTTGCATCGGTAAAATTAACTTACTTCTTTACGAAAACTTGCACTAAGAAATTAAAATACTACTGAACCCTTGTCCGTTGGGTGGGGAAAGTTATTGTCGTCAGTTACAAGTTTATAAATATCAAATCATAACAATAAAAATTCAAGAACTTAAAGTTAAAACAAAAAAGTGCTTCATTTATAAAAAACCAGTCTACCCAAAGAAATTCTCCTGAGTGAAGACCTATTATTTTTTATCCATTTGATCCTTCGACCGGATTGATCCCATGAGCGGATACAAAAATCAATGAAAGCCAGACATGAACCAGCAATAAACTAGGAGAATTCTGATGAAGCGGATCTTCAACAAGGGCAAGTGACCATCCCATTTTTTTATCCATTTCTAATAGAAAAAACAAATTCTGTTAGACCACTTCGGTATTTTATTGTTGTATAAAAATTAGCAACGGACTAATCGTTCAATTGATATTGGCAAGATTTTTTGTGGCTGGCTATGATTATAGTGTCGCAAAAAACGTAAAAATCGGAATTGTGGTTTCATTGTTTTGATTGTTTTTGAATTTGATGTTTTTTGATACTGTCGATAAAGCAGGCGACGGGTACCGTCGTTGTTTTATTTGCAACTGAAACTAACAAAGTTTTTTGTGGGTAGTCATATGATTATGCTACGGCAAAAAACAGAAGGATAATTATTATAATACATGAAATGTATTAATTGATTATTCAAACAATCTGAAAGCGATCGTTGGACGTTGGTTTGACTCCGAAGTGTTTTTCCAGTCGGTAAAGCAGGCGCACGCCATTTGTAAAGTCAGATCGAGTCGCGAACTTTCATAACAAAATAATAACAATAGATTTTCTTGTTGTTGAATACATGCATCTAGTGATCTAGTGTTTTGTTAAAACAAAAGAAACAATCAAGTAAAAGACAGTGCAAGTTTTTTTGTGTTTTAGTGTTTAGCGTGGTTAGAAGTGAACCACAACAGAGCAATCAGTGAGTATTGATTGTTTGTTATTTACGAAATCATGGATTTAAAAGTATTAATTGCACAGCGCGGAATATGTAAAGCCAAATTAACCAGATTCAAAGATTACTTAGAGAATAATGAGTTATTACTTTCTGAGGTCGAAATACGCATTCAAAAATTCGAACCATTACTAGACATCTTCGAAGCGTTGCAAGAAAAAATTGAAACATTATCGCAGGATGAATTGGAAAAAGGGAACGAACGAGAAATGTTTGAAAACTCATATTATAAGGTATTAGCAAAAGCCAAGGATAAATTAAGCGAAACCGGTAAAATCGTCCGTTCCAAAGGCGTCAAGCTCCCAATTTTAGAACTACCCAAGTTCAGCGGAAATTATGAAGATTGGTTACATTTCAGAGATGCATTCATTTCATTAATTGACAACAACGACGAATTAGATGTTATTCAGAAATTCTATTATTTGAAATCTTGTTTGTATGATGATGCGGCAAGACTGATTGCGTCCTTACCTACAACTCGAGATAATTATTTCATTGCGTGGGAAATGATCACGGATAGGTTTCAGAATGACAGAGTAATAATAAATAAACATGTTAATGCATTGTTTAAATTGCAAGAAATAAAATCAGAAAATCATGTGGCATTGCGAAAATTATTAGATGAAGCCCAATTGCACTTAAAGGCATTAAATAATTTAAATCTACCCACTGAAAGTTGGGATATATTGTTAATTCATATTTTGTCAAATAAATTGGATAGCGAAACCAGAATGCGCTGGGAACAATATCCAATAAAAAATAAAATCCCCACTTATGAAGAGTTCATGAAATGTCTATACGAACGAGTGCAAGTTTTAGAATTCTCAGCACCAAACGACAAGCGACAGAATCATGCCAAGGGATTTCCTTCTAATTTTAAGAAAGAAACTTATGTTTCGTTATCATCGCAACATTTAAAATGTATTAATTGTAATCAAAATCATAGAATTTATAATTGTCAAAAGTTTTTAAATCTGGGAATAGAGGATAGAATGACAACAATACGTCGGTTGAAAGCTTGTCTGAAATGTTTGTCGGTAGGGCATAAATTTCAGGATTGTAAAAGTAAATATAATTGTCGCAAGTGTGGTGCGAGCTCTCACAACACTTTGTTACATTTGCAAAATGAAGACAAAATGCAAAGTCATCAGGGAAGCGATACTTCTTCAAGAGAACCTCTTGTTAACAATCATGCATCGAAAACATCCAACAATTTCATTTTATTATCAACGGCGGTGATTAACGTGAGAAATAATAAAGGAAATCCAATTAAAGCTAGAATTTTGTTGGACTCCGGAGCACAGTCTAATTTCATTAGCCAGGAATTCGCTTCTAAATTACAATTAAAAATTAGAAAAACTGATATCCCTATTACCGGAATTCATAATAAAATACAGCATATTAAAAACATTGTGGATTTAGAAATATCTTCCAATTATTCACCCTATTCAAAGAGGATTGAATGCCTAGTATTGTCGGAGGTGACCAGTAATCTGCCGCAAATCTCATTTCAGAAAAAAGGCACCGGCATCCCCCAAGGATTGCAATTGGCAGATCCAAACTTTAATGAAACCGGCCCGATAGACATGTTGATCGGGGCTGACACCTTCTGGGAGACTCTGCACTCTGACCGGATGAAGATTCAAGATTCCGGACCAATATTGCAACGAACCGAATTTGGATGGCTGGTTTCGGGACACATCTTCACTTCAGAAAAGAGGCCAGTAAAAATTTGTAATCTTTCACTCAACTTAATACATAAGCAAATTGAAAATTTTTGGAAATTAGAGGAGCTAAGTCCTATTAAACATAGGAATCACGAGGAGCGAGCATGTGAAGAAAGCTTCACAGCTACTCATGAAAGAGATGGCAGAGGCCGTTTCATTGTAAGTTTACCACAACGCCCCTGTGCGAAACAGCTAGGCGAAAGTCTCCCTATGGCGGAGAAGAGATTGTATAATTTGGAGAAAAAATTAGCCTCAAACCCAGAATTAATGAAAGATTACAAGAATTTTATGCAGGAGTACAAGGACTTAGGTCATATGACGCAATGTGAACCACCGTCACCAAATCAAATACACTACTATCTGCCTCACCATGCGGTGATCAAAGAATCTAGTACAACTACTAAGACCAGAGTCGTATTCGATGGATCGGCTAAATCCTCAACTGGAATTACCCTAAATGATGCCCTCATGATTGGGCCGATATTGCAAAAGGATTTATGTGCACATCTATTGAATTTCAGAAAACATCAGTACGCGTTAACGGCCGACATAGAAAAAATGTACCGGCAGATATTAGTGCAGCCGGAGGATAGGGACTTACAACGTATCCTTTGGAGAGACTCACCCAGCGAGGAGATTCAACATTATCAGCTGAATACAGTCACCTACGGTTTGGGACCATCATCATTCTTAGCCACCAGATGTTTGGAGCAGCTAGGAAATGAGAATCAAAACACAAATCCCAAGGTCAGTCAAATTCTTAAAGAAAATTTTTACATGGATGACTTAATAGCTGGCGACATTGGTGAAGAAGATTGCTTATTAATCAAGAAGCAACTATCTGCTATTCTAGCATCTGCTGGCATGAACCTAAGAAAGTGGCGGTCAAATTTGTCGTCGCTGTGCTCAAATCAGGAGGAGGTTAGCGATATGATTATAAAGGATAACTCAAAGGAAGGAAAGATATTAGGTCTTTCTTGGAATAATCAGCAAGATTATTGGAAATATACTGTAGAGCCCATAACAAAACCAATTAGAAGCAAGCGTCAGATGTTATCCTGCATAGCATCCATTTTTGATCCCCTGGGTCTGATAGGGCCTGTAACGGTAGTAGCGAAGCTATTAATGCAACGTCTGTGGCAGAGCAAAACTCAGTGGGATGAAGATATACCCCCTGAAATTTTGAAAGTTTGGAGAGCTTATATAGAAGAATTGCCGCAGATAAATAATTTAAAGGTACCTAGGAAAATCACTTGTCAAAATCATGTGAATTTGCATTTGCATGGATTTTGTGACGCATCACAGAAAGCCTACGGGGCCTGCGTGTATATGGTCTCCACCGATGACTCGGGTGGAATCCACTCCAATCTAATAATTTCTAAATCAAGGGTGGCACCCTTAAAAAGCACATCGCTACCTAAACTAGAATTGTGTGGAGCTATATTGTTAGTAAGATTGATTAATTATGTGAAAGGAGCTATTGGTATGCAAGATGTATCTACTACTTACTGGTGTGATTCTCAGATAGTCTTGTGTTGGATAAGGGACCAACCAGCTAGGTGGAACACCTTTGTTGCTAACAGAGTAAGCGAAATTCAAGAATCAAGTCGACCAGCACAATGGAAGCATGTGAAATCAGAGGACAATGCTGCAGATGTACTATCCAGAGGTATTAGGACTTCTCAATTATTGACATCCACCATATGGTGGCACGGACCCGATTGGCTAACCCTTACGGAATCCGGTTGGCCATGCGGAGAATCTACGTACATAGATCCAGAGGTGAAAACAAAAACTGTAGTGTTGGCATCAGTAACTCAAGATTGGGACATTTTTAGGAAGTACTCATCTCTAACCAAATTGCAAAGAGTAACAGGTTATTTACTTAGGTTTTTATTTAATTGTAGGAACCCATCGCTCAGGCGTTATGGTCAATTAAAAGTAAGTGAATTGAATGACTCTTTGAATGTTTTAATATCCAGAGCGCAAGCTTATTCCTTCAGGGAGGAGATACGAGCCTTGCAGTCGGGCAAGGATGTCCTAAAATGTAGTAATTTGCACTCACTAAATCCTTATTTGCATAATGATTTACTTCGCGTGGGCGGCAGGCTTTCCAAAGGAAAATTGCTGTCAATAAATCAACAACATCCAATTTTGCTGCCGCCACATCATAGTTTAACCGAATTAATTGTAAAAAACTACCATCATTTACATTTGCATGCAGGTACTCAAGCCTTATTGGCAATAATCAGGTTGAAGTTCTGGCCAATAATGGGAAAAAATTTAGTGAAAAAGATTATAAGGAAATGTATAATATGTTATAGATCAAATCCAAAGACGATGCAGCAAATAATGGCAGACCTTCCAGCCGAAAGGATAACGGAATCTAAACCTTTTACGATAAGCGGGATCGATTATTGTGGACCTTTTTTGATTAAGTCGGGTATTCACAGAAAAACTACTAACGTAAAAGCTTATATATGTTTATTTGTATGTATGGTGTCAAAAGCCATACACTTAGAACTTGTACTGTCTTTGAATACAGAAAGTTTCTTAAATGCCTTGAAACGTTTTATCGCGCGCCGTGGAAGGCCGAGTAAATTATTTTCGGATAATGCTACTAATTTTAAAGGCGCGAACAACCAGCTACGGGATATTTATGATTTTTTGTCAAGCTCTATCGATGAAATCGAGAGATCATTATCGAAGCTATCAATTCAATGGGAGTACATTCCGCCGAGGGCGCCGCACTTTGGAGGCCTTTGGGAAGCCGGGATAAAATCTGTGAAATATCATTTGAAACGAGTAGCAAGTAACTCCTTATTAACATATGAGGAATTTAATACCGTTTTGTGTCAGATTGAATCTTGTTTAAATTCTAGACCTCTTACCCCATTGTCAAATGATCCAAATGACCTAAACTCCCTCAGTCCCGGTCACTTTCTTGTTGGTGAAAGCTTAGCGGCGATTCCAGAACAAGATCTACAAAATATTTCAGTCAACAGGCTGAATAACTATCAAAAGTTATCCTTACTAATACAATGTTTTTGGTCGAGGTGGCGATTGGAATACCTGGCGCAGCTCCAAAGCAGAACGAAGTGGACCAGCGGACCTAATGCGCAACTAAAACCAGGCGATATGGTGGTCTTGAAGGAAGACAACCTACCACCATGTGTGTGGAAACTCGGACGTGTAATTGCAGTCCATCCAGGAGCTGACGGGAGAGTACGTGTGGCAACTCTCAAAACCTCGCATGGAACTACTCAGAGGGCCATCTCAAAGCTGTGTCTATTGCCAATAGACGATAACGAGGAGCTGAAGATGTCAACATCCCCACCCAACGGACCAGACGCTGTGTAAGCACAAAATGCAAAAAAAAGGAACTTGTGCTTTATGAAAAAAAACAATGAGTGCATAAAACAAGATAAACCAATAAGTAGTAAAAAAAAGGCAATATAAAAATTTGTACGTTAAAGGTAAAAAATAATATAAAAATTTGTACGTTAAAAGTAACCAAAAAGGACAAAAAGAAGATATAATAATAAATTAAAAGTAAAAATCAGTGTACAAAATGTGGAAAAATGTGGAGCAATAAAAACTTGAGTGTGGTAGGGAGTGATATAAAAAATAATAAAACAAAAAAAGGATTGTAGATCCATATATTTAAAAAAAAAGGATAAAAACACTTAATGAACACTTATAAACTAACATAGCCTGCTGGCTAGAATTGCAAACTGCATATATAGATATATCTGGAGACATTGTAATAATTCCAAATGTGGCAATGAACTATGGAAGGAAGGATGAATTATCTTTATTAAATTTTTTCCCGAGGAAGGAAGGAAGGATGACCAGGAAACCTGCCGCGACATGATTGTGCTGTCTATATTATATGTTTAGATGTAATTATTGTTATGGTTTCTGTTTGTTTTTAAAAATGTAGTTTGTTTTTGGAATTATCTTAGTGTGTTATGTTATTGAATAACTTTAAAATTAATTTAATGAATTTGAATTTGATTTGAGCAAAGTCAATATTTAATTTAGGCTCATAATTTGTTTGCATAATGTTATTTGTATAATTTGCAGAAAAATGGATTCGATATTTCAGAATAAATATCTGCTCATTTTGGGGCGGAGAATGTTTAGAATTAAACCCAGGACGCAAACCAATTATGAAGTTGAGTTACTATCAAAGGTTGGATTGCGATCCAAGAGTTGTCTGATTTGTTCGTTAGATGTCGATAGAATCATTTTTTTGTTCTTTGTCCTTCTCACACAACAAACAAGGGAAATATAGATGTATGAAATCCTTATAAAAGGGGTTGCATCGGTAAAATTAACTTACTTCTTTACGAAAACTTGCACTAAGAAATTAAAATACTACTGAACCCTTGTCCGTTGGGTGGGGAAAGTTATTGTCGTCAGTTAAAAGTTTATAAATATCAAATCATAACAATAAAAATTCAAGAACTTAAAGTTAAAACAAAAAAGTGCTTCATTTATAAAAAACCAGTCTACCCAAAGAAATTCTCCTGAGTGAAGACCTCAATTTTTTACAATAACTAATACGCAATTATTTTCTCACCGCAACCAAAAATCCCAAAATCACAAAAAGTTTAGCCAACATGTCTACAGTTTGGACGTACAACTGAAATTAAGCACTTTAAAAATTAAAGGCGTTTATATATCACAATTTTATGTAATCATTATATTTAATGATTTTCATGACTATGTAATAATTACGATATAATTCAATTTGTACGGCAGAAAAATGTTATTTTTAGGTTGCAAATACAAATTATTTAATTCTAAGCAAATCGAACGAGGGTTAGGTACTGTGATCAGGTATTTCCACGGCCAATCCATTGTTGATTTATACAGGTTGTCCCGAAAGTCAACCTTATACATACATTGGAGAGTTGGCATGCCAACTCATGACTGACCAAAATATTAAAATATGACTTTAGTAAACAATACATCATCAATCATATAAACATATACAAACAATAACAATAAATCCAATCTAGATCAGTTTTTCGCAAAGGTTTTTGGTGTACCTACAAAATTCTGTATTGAAAAGTGCGTTTGCAGACGGGAGACTTTATTTGCGAAGATAGTTGATATGCAACAGTTGCGGTCATAAAAATCCATTAAGATATTTGGAGGTGCGCTCACCATAGACTTTTTACTTACGAGACTTTTTTTGAAATTGGAAATTTTTCCAACTGTCTTCGCAACTAAAGTCTCCCGTCTGCGGGCTACCTGAGATTCTAATTTGTATAATGCAATCCTGAATAGACAATAGTTCAAAATCAAACTAACAGTGCCTGTACCATTTAAACTTTTTTTTGACCGATTCATGAGTAAATTTCTTTTATTAGCAATTTTACACAATATTGTTACAAAATAATTTATATATTTTTTTAAATAAATTGCATGCTTATCTTGGTACTCTCTTATTACAAAATAATGAGGTACGAAGATAGCTAATAAAAAATCAACAATAAGTTGTTTTCACTATAATACATCTGTTTCCAAATGACTGACGATTGAACCTTTCTACCCAGGAACTGGAGCTAACCACGCTCCCACCTAAGTCAAGTTGGTAGCGTTAACCAATGTGTCCGCTATGTCCCCGTGCGTGTGCATGATTGCCACCAGTAGATAGAATGATAGAATGCATTGTCATCGACAATGAGTCTATCTGCCGAGTTTCAGCTCGATTGGATGTCGAGCCGTTTGTTATGATCGCTCGTGTTCGTGTAACTGGCCCGCTCTTTTGGAATAAACTTCCCTCAGCTCTTAATGATATCGAGAATTCAGCTGAATTTAAATAAGAAAATAAAATATTTCTTATTTCTAAAAGTAAACAACCTCCTGTTTTACATTACATGCTAGGCTTGTTGAAAAGTATCGATATATCGATATTTTTAATTCAATTTATCGATATTTTTAGCCGATATATTTTGATCCGATATATCGATATATCGATACAAAATATCCAATATCGAAAATTGTATCAAAAACGATATTTTTTAAAATTTATGTATTTAAATTCACTAGAATCCAAAACCGTATAGGAACGAACGGAAAAAAATAACTGTATTGGGTCATGACATCTGGCGGTTGAAATTTTAACTATTAATAGCTTACAAATCTATTGTCTTTGCATTAGTATTAGTGATCACCAATACTATCTCTTGTGTGTAGGTACACATACATAGAAATGTGTGCTATTTTTCGCCATTTTTTTCTAAGCCACTCCTATGTGTTGGTTCCCAATTGTCTATGATTATTGACTATACCTTGTTCCAAACACAAAGTCCTTTTTGAGAGATTAATACGCCAATAGAATGTTACTGAGACGCATACAAACTTTGAATGCGTCTCAGTGTACACACAAGTTAGAAGACAGCTTTTCAGTTTTTGATATTTTTGTAATTATTACGTAATAAAAATGAATAGTGATAAAAATACCTTCATTTTTATTGAGATTTTTTTACCTTAAAAAAAGAAAATTGTGTACAAA
Source organism: Limnephilus marmoratus (assembly GCA_917880885.1). NCBI lineage: Eukaryota > Metazoa > Arthropoda > Insecta > Trichoptera > Limnephilidae > Limnephilus > Limnephilus marmoratus. The sequence continues at coordinate 14,779,992 of OU862921.1, read as the reverse complement.
AATTACTATTGATAATATTGAGCTGAATACACTATTATTTTAAAAACGCAAAATCTCTGGAAAATTTGACCGATGTATCGATATTTTTTCCTCGGTATATCGACGTCGATATTGATATTTTAATAAATATCGATACATCGATATATCGATATTTTTTTTCACTTTCGACATCCCTATTTCTGGGGTGACCGGCCAACTCATAATGAAACCAACTCAGAACCACCTCGGAAAGGTCATTAAGAATGATGACAAAAAATTATTATTTGGCTTAATAGGTTAAGTTAGGTTAGGGTTACCGGGTATTTTAAAATTATTTTTCATAGCTTTTAATGACCTTTCTGGGGTGGTTCTGAGTTGGTTTCATTTTGCGTTGGCATGGAACCACTTTCTGGATATGTAATATGGGAGAAAGAACATTTTGAAAATTTATTCTTGCAATCATGTAATTTTGAATTATCTTTTTCATTGTCAACTGAATAAGTTAAATATCTCCCTTGACGGCCTCCATAGTTAAGTGTTTACAATAATTGGCTACGAATCAATAAATATTATTGTATTAATCTGTGTTAACCCGCCTGCTTGGTTTAATATATTCGCACCTCACAATCCGAAAGCCTCGGTTTCGCCCGTAAATTCTGAAACTGTCACTTTGGATCGAGATTGTTAAATATCTATGCAAGATAACTTTCATATTTCAAAGACAATAAGTAGCATTATTTCGTTCTCTTTCTGGTTAAAAGAAAAATACATATGTTTTCATGAGAGGAAGAGAGATATATAGCTTTTAAAATGAAGATTCACTCGGGACGTCTTTGCTCTTATGAAAGTATAACGCGATTACGTGTTTTGGGATCTATTTATTCCTAAACAATCAGACGGGTTTACAATACAAAATTTTATTATCAAAAACTTTTGTGGTTCAATAAATCATAATTGCCAAACATTTTCTCCAAATTGGAATTTTTTGTAAATATATGGTGGGCTATAAATATTTGCACTTTTGAAATAACGAAAAACTAAATTCAGATTGTATTTAAATTAAAGATTATTGATAAGAACAAAAATACGCTGGAAATACATTTCGCAAAAATAATTTAGTCGAAATGGCCGCCATCTCGCAGCTGACATTCCTCAAATCAGACCCTTAGATTTTCGAAAACTTTTCGACACAAATCTCGGGGTACGTTGACTATTTCTTGATGGATGTTCTTCTTTAATTGGAGTATAGTCGCTGGTTTATTTACGTAGACTCAACTTGTAAGATAAAATATATACAAATATATCCCATAAAAAATCAGCTGTGCCGCGGGGAGGCCATGGAATATCTCCTCTGTGCGAGATCGATTTGTTAGGGAAAATTTCTTTAATCATGGGTATACTCTCGTTGTAAGTATGGCAGGCTGCACCATCTTACTGCATCCAATTCTATTATTGTAACTGATGAACTGCTACAACTACGGTTAAAAAAATTCTATCGCCAAACAAACATCTGAAGGCTTGCGCGTCGACATATGCTGATCGTCTCCAACGGACACATTTACTTGCGCCATGTTCTCTTCACCCCTCCTGCTCCATTGCCGTCCTGTTTGTTTTCGATTGATAGCCGTGCCGGTTTCTTCGAAGCTTTAAACGATGATTTAATTAAATTAACACTAAATCCTTGGGCACTGATTAATACTCTTGAATTGGTGGTGCGAATGAAATAGGCGGCATGCATCATTGTTTTGTAAAACAGAATCGAATCATTATTGAACAGAATAGAATATAATCATATTTTTGTAAAAATGTTTCGTAAAGCGACCCATCGTGACTAAATTTCCAAGAAGCGAGGAGCCGCGCATAAGTGGCCCCGCTCCGTTCGGAATCCCCGCTAGCACGATTAAGAAAGAGCAAATGTTTATAGCCCACCCTTTACATCTATTAATCATTAGTATCATCATTACATAGTGTAAAATGAAGTCGCTCAAAATGTATGTACGCATCGGTCTTTTAAACTATGCAACGGATTTTCATGCGGTTTTCACCAATAGATAGAGTGATTCAAGAGGAAGGTTTATATGTATAATACATGCTTATTTTAGTAGAGAAAAGCCGAGAAATTCAAATATCCAATTCAGGCAGCGGGCAGCGGGCAGCAGACAAGTGATGTGGATTTTATAAAGGTTGGGTATTGGCGTTGTGTTTCGTTAGCCACAGCAACGTGTGGCCGGGTCTGCTAGTGCATAATAAACCGAGCTATGGCTAGGAACTTTCCGTCTGATATTTAGCATCTCTACATGTAAAGTAAAGTCCCCCGAGCCGTCTGTCTGTTCGCGATAAACTCGAAAACCACTGAACGGATTTTTATGCGGTTTTCACAAATAGATAGAGTGTTTCATGAGGAACGTTTAAGTATGTAATTTGTCAAGGATTTGTGTAAATTGGTTGAAACATAACGATAATTGTTAGAAGTGTCGGAAAAAAGTCCAGCCGCCTGGTAGCTTTCATCGAAAACGCTGCCTAATCCTTTTGGGATATAATAAAACAATTAATGGTGGGATATTCCTCTTTTATAGATATACAAAAAAGTCCACGAAGACATATATCTATCTTTTACATATAGCTTACTATACACATTATATCTTCTTATCTTTTTATTCTTATCAATTGCTGTTCGTTTGTCTCGCTAAAACTCGAGAGCGGCTGGGCCGATTTAGGTGATTTTAGTTTTGAAATGTTTGTTGTAGTCCAGGGAAGGTTTAATCGGTGAGATAATATGAAAAAATTGTGAGGAAGATATTAAAAACAAAAATTTCATTTTATTTATTCATTTATTTATTTAATACAAACGGCATAAGTATGCCATAAACATTAATTACATGTCACAAATTCATATTCAAAATATTAGTAATGATAAAACAGTGTATGTATAACAGTTAATTGTGACGATACATTGGGAAGTGACACCAGAGATACATTTACATGCAAAAATCTATAATACAAATAAAATTAATAGTGATTAAAAAAATATGATAGCATAGCCTTCTTGTACCTATGTTCCGTGCAGTTAAATAGATCTATCACATCTGTATATCTATTAGTAACTTCATTTTCTCATATAAACAGTTCTACTGTTCTACCTACTTTCAGAAGCACAACGTAATCTAGAATTGGAATGCAAAAAAAAATAAGAATTCCGATTGTCATATTTCAGTCGCTGTCAAACGTTACCTGTCATTCTGTTACCATTTAAAATCTTCTATCATCAGTTTGTCAGTGCGTGAGAACTTTATTTACTGTTTTAATATGCCAAGGAAAAAACGAGCTGACATAGATCGTCGAAGTCAATCAAATGGGCGACGAGCTGCGAGTACCTCACGTGCAAACCGCACTGATGATCTCTTCGCGATGAACTCAAAGACGGCGGTGGTTACAAAGGTTGGATTTTACAAAGTGTTTTATTAGCCACAGCAACGCGTGGCCGGGTCAGCTAGTAAAATATAAATTATTGTAATGTATATTCATTGTAATGTATATTCATTTTGAATTGATTCCTTCTATTCATTCCTTTAATTCAATTAATTCCAAAAAAAAAAAAAAAAAAAAAAAAAAAAAAAAAAAAAAAAAAAAAAAAAAAAAAAAAAAAAAAAAAAAAAAAAAAAAAAAAAAAAAAAAAAAAAAAAAACTAGAGTGAATGGGTAGACTATGAAACACCGCAGAACCGCACAAAGAGGAGACTGATAGGCTACCAAGCACCGCACAAAGAGGAGACCGATTATTCTATCTCACTAACTCGCAAGCTAAAACCTATAGATTAATGTGTTTGTCTCTTTTTAGTGTCGCTTTTTCGTTTCATTTTAAATCATAATAAGTGGGGAGGCTACGAAGCATCACACAAAGAGAGGACCGATTATTCTATCTCATTATCTCGCAGGCTAAATCCTATACTTAGATGTATATATTTGTCTTTTTTTAGTATCGTTATTTTTCGTATGTAAAATGTATTTATAGCTAGCAATTAAATCTTTAAATTTTACAGTTTTTTGTTTCACCCTTAAAGTATTTTATTTATTAAACTTAAAAGTATTTTATGACAGCTGATAACAGCTGACAACAGCTGATTGGCCTTATAATATATGCAAATTTACATTTTACATCTACCCAAGATCCACGTCTAAAAGTAGGTCGGTATTTGTATTCCAATATCTTTCATACGTGCCAAAAAAACGATAACAAGTGCACAATTTTTGCTTCCCACTTTTCTAGCCGACGCCGCGATGTTCGGATTCGATGTCGAAAGTTTTCGGCTAACTATGTAATGAAATTGAAGGCTTGGCCCGCCGAGGAATTTGTGAACCGCTGCGCTCGGACGGATTAAGGGCCGGCATTGAGGAATGAAAGAGTAACTTTTGACTAGTGTCTTGTGTCTTACCCCGCAGAGACTTGATCAACTCGCGAGCCGAGATTGACGTGAAACGATGATGTAAGACGATGACATCTGACGTCATTTTTAGGTCTGAGATTATCTAGAGACAACAACGTCACAAGTGAAAAAGACTTTTAGTTTTAATTCGTGAATAAAGCGCTTCGGACAATTTCCGATAGCGACAGACTAGCTACGAGTACCTGGGACGCGGACGGGACGGGACGCGCGGGGACCTTAGGACAATCTCAGGACATTGACTACGACAAATGATTAATTCCTTGCGTGAAAGGGACGCTCGGACTGAATCGCTCGGCTGAATCGCGGCCGCGTTTTGATCTACGTGTTTTTAGAACGGCGGCCGGTGGTAGCGGGATACGAGTCGTTCACAATACCGTCGACAACTTCGCGGCGCGCGGCCCATTGAATAATATTTAAATACGGTATTTAATATATTTTAAAAATACCTATGAAACGTTATAATATTTAAATCGTTTACGGAACACATTATTCATTGAAATAATTTAACAGTAAAATAAATGGAAATTAAACATTTATGTTGCCGTTAAAAATCGTACGATACAAGGCCAAAGGTAAGGAATGAAGAATCAATTCCTTTTGAAATTGAGAATCAGATCAAGTGTGTCAGAAGATTGAATTTATTCATTTAATTCGGTCATTCAATTTTGCCCATGTCTAATGTAATCTAACCCAGTGGTTAAGTGAAAAACCTTATAAATATCCTTCTGTGTTCATATTTCATGAACACGCTAAGCAAATTTGAATTTATAACCAGAAAAATTTTTCTTTCTTCGTCATTTGACTTGAAATATTAATACTCTTGGTGCAAAACTCCGATCTCCAATCATTGGCTAAAAGGCCCATTTTTTTAATAAGTTGAAAAGATTTATTAATAGTCGGCGACTAATTTTCTTGCGGAAGTGGTAAATCGTACAGCCTAATTAAAAATATAAACAAAAAAGCTTACGACCACTTCAAAACTACATTAATTCAAAGCATCGTTCCCATTTGGAGATTCGACAAAGTAATATAATTTTAAAAAATTACAAAAATTTTAAAAACTTTATGCTTGATTAATATCGTTAATTACGCGATTGGATGTTTTTGAGATATAGTTGCTCTCTCCATTCCAAATCTTCGTTGTTGTTATATTGATTTGGCAAGTGAGACCTATTATCGTCTAGGGCAGGGGTCGGAATTTGCAGCTAGCGAGCCGCATGCGGCTCTTTGCATAGGCGTCTGCGGATCTTCAGACATCGATTACAATTTCGTCTCCACTCAACCAGCCTAATGAGATGGAGCCGCCGAATGAACTTTGACTCGATCAGCATCAGTGTTACCAAGTCAGCTCATAGAATGCTTGATTTATTGAACGAGTCTTCTAAAGTATGAGAATTGTTTCAGAACTCAAGGCTGGTTTAAGGTTTAAAATTAACGGTGATTCTGCGTAAGAGTTCACAAGATTAAATTATTGTTGCACGCGGAACAAGTAAATTGTTTCCCTCCGAATTTTTCTGCATTTTATCTGGAACTAGAATTTTATAATTTTACTTGGAATGTGAAAATGGTTTCTCTCGAAATACGTTAGCAAATGAATCCAAAACTGGGATTATTTTTTTTAAGCAAAAACAATAACACAAAACTAGTTTTAATACAGGGTGGCGCAAAGTTAATCATCCAATTTTGTTTTTGAATAACTTTTTTACTAAATAAAAAAAAAAAATTTGAGTAATAGAAATCTTTATTTGGACTTTTACAATGTTTTCTGTTAAGTGGAACAGATGATATCCGTCAAGTGGCTGCCGCCAGTGTTGATATATATTTATGCCCGTTTTATCGCATTTTCCACGAGTTTCCCGCAAAATTTCCGGTGATAACTGTTTGCATTCCTGTCGAATATTCTCCTTAAGGGCTGCGATTGTCTGAAGCTTGTTGTCATAAACCCGCGACTTCAAATAGCCCAAACAAAGAAGTTTGGGATGGTTAAATCGGGCGATCTTGCTGGCCATACCAAAACGAGAGATTACGCGACCAGGAAATGCTTCCTTCACAATATCCATTGTGGCTCGTGCTGTGTGCGTGGTTGCTCCGTCTTGTTAAAACCACATATTCACCAAGCTTCGCTCATCCAATTCAGGAAGTAAGAAGTCGTTTATCATGGCCCTGTAGCGTACGCCAGTAACAGTGACCGTAATGCCAATGGCGTCCTAAAAAAATGAACGCCGCATCACACAGTGGCTTTGAGTGGACGTAATGGCTTTTCGTGCATCACACGCGGATTTTCAGTGCCCCAGAAACGAATATTTTGCTTATTGGCGTAACCGTTTAAGTGAAAATGCGCCTCGTCGCTCATGACGACTTTCGACACAAAATCGCTAATAGCGTTAAAGCTTAAATCGACACAATTATTCCATGCTCTTGCGGGGAATAGCGATCCATTGCTTGACTGTTCATATTATGCAGCTGTCTAGTTCACAAATGTCAAATATGATTGTCGTACGACGCCATTTGCAAAAACTATAACATCTTCCGATAGGGTGATTAATTTTTCGCCACCTTGTATAATAAGGAATCTATGCGCGAGTCTATAAAGTAACTAGTAAGTAAAGTATCAAGTAACGAGTCTTCGTTTACAGGAATATTTAAATGGGCAGAAATGTGATATTACAGTTAAAATGTAGGTAACACAAAGCAAATCGTAATTATCGTTCCACCACATTTACCACAGTGCGATTACAACCCCCCTCCCCCCTCTCCCCTCGCCCCGTTATCATATAACTCTCTGATATATTTGTTATCCTGTTTCTTTGACAAATTGGCTCTTCTCACTTGAAAGTTTGCCGATCCCTGGTCTAGGGAATCACTACTGGAATGAAAGATCGATAGCGAAGAATAGAGAACTCCAGTCAATTTTTTTCTTATTTTTTTAATGAATGACCTTCTAACTTAAATAACTGCATTTTTATTTTCATTTTTAGAGTTAGTTTTAATAGTTAAAATAATTATCAAAGTTTTAATTTTTCAAGACCCCCCAAAAACCACCGCATGTATGGTGAATCGTGTGACGTCATCACTCCTGAAAAATTACTACAGGATCCCTCAACCAGCTGATCAACTGCTGCCATTTTGAATTCCGTTGTTCGAAGTATTCTCCCTAGAAATAGCATTACTATTTTTGTGTGCAGTAGTTTTTGAATATTTTCAATAATAGAGATAAGCTAATAAGAGATACCTTTATTTTTTAAACATTATTTAGGCCTAAATAATGTTTCAATAAACTTGATAACTAAATCTCTATAAACAGTATGTAAATAGACGAATACATTAATACGATGGCTTGTGTCATATACATTCCCATACAATGACTTTACGGTGACGTCACGATACGTCGTACAGTGACGTCACCACTAAACATTCAATAATGCCAACTTGATGGTGTGTTTTCAAGATCCGATTAAAAATGGACTTTTTAATAATTTTTTAAAAACTCTGCGTTTAATATTATTAAATAAAACTTATATTTTCAGATTTAGCGTTTATTGGTCTACATTAGGGTTTCCCAACTAGTGGTCCGCAAGAGGCTAGAAGATGGTCCGCCGGTCAATAAACGAGACAGTGCGCGGGCGGTCCCTGGTCGAGAAGTCTGAATTAACAAAATCGGGACAATATTCAATTTATCATTATTGTACCTTGTGGTCAGTGGCCATTATGGTATTCCGTTTCGCCCCACCCCATCCTATCCCGTTCTACCCCCTCCGTTGTGGTAAATATTCTGCTAGAACCCGTCCCACCCTATCCCATTACGTCCCTCCCGTGGTGTCACCCATGCTAGCCTACGCCACTGACCACAAGCAGTGTCTTACGCTAGCATGGATGTCACCTGGGACGGATAGGGCGGATAGGGCGGATAGGGCGGATAATGTGGTGTCACCCCCCACCCCCCCCCCATTAAAAGTTTACTGAACACAAATTTCATAAAAAAAATTGGTCTGTCCTGGAGAGGGGTCGGCTTGCGAGAATTGCTTAGAGAATTGCGCCGCCCCCCCCCCCCCCCCCCACCTCGCTACGCCACTGCTTGTGGTCCCTGTCGAAAAAATAAACGTACAAGTGGTCCCGGGTCAGAAAAAGGTTGGGAACCACTGGTCTACATCAACATATTTTTTTAAAGCCATAATATTTTTCACTGGAGTTCCTTATTGGAAGAGGAAAGTTTTTAGGAAGGATTTGCATTGGAAGCATTTAAAAAATAACAAAACACTGTAGATTTCATTGAACATTCATGGAATTATATTTTTAAAATAACTCGATTATGTTGAAACCTCACTACCTAAAGTTAAAAAATCAACATTTGGGCAATCAACGAAAAACTTTTTGAGAGTTGTGCATTCTTCATTTTTGAGCCAAAAGCTTGAAGGGCATTCCTTGAAATAAAAAAGAAATGTTATGATTAATGCACAGAAAATAAGGTAAAAATATTATGTGTTCTATTTTCATGGTGTACCAAACGAAAGCAAAATAGTTTTGGCTAATAGATTTTAATAATAAACGATCTCAACCGCTTGAATAGATAAGCCCGGTGAACTGCATTCTGCGAGCATGAAATATATTTTTGTAAGCGACGTGTTTTCCTGAGCCCAGATAGATATCCTGCAAAGAATTAATAAATGAAATAGTAAAAATTACCCTCCTTATTTCAATGGACATGCACACTGACAATTCGTACGGCGTGCACTTCGATATTTCCGTTTCCATGAAGCATTTTTGCAGAGATGTTTTTAAAGCCGGTGAAAATTCTGTTGGAAAGTTTTGTTGGAGATATTTTGTGAAAGCTGCCTTATCGATCTTATTATCAGAGAGCATGTGGTTTTTCTTTTTCATTATGCATGTAGTTACAAGACACTGGAAAAAACCAATAAACATCAAGTTACGCACAATTGTGGTGAGTGTTGACTTGCATATTTATTTACAGTGAAAAGAATGGGTTTACAAAATACAAGTAACACATAATATCTGTTAAAAACAAAATATAGGTTACATAAAATATAAGCGTTAACAAAATACAGGTAACATAAAATATAAGAAACAAAATATAGTCCATAAAATATAGGAGTTGAAATAAAGGAGGTAATGTTTAAAATTGCATCCACTTGGAGCAGGTGGATGAGTTTGTTTATTTGGGAAGTATGTTTACGAGAGATGGGAAGGCTGATAGAGATATTTAAAGAAGGGTGAATGCTGGTAACTCTATTAATGGAGGACTGAACGCCGTTGGCACCAACAAAAAACTGTCCAAAGACGCGAAACTAGCCGTCCATAATGGAGTACTGGTACCTACCCTGATGTATGGCAGTGAGGCATGGAACTGGCAGAGGAAGGATGAAAGTAGACTGAACGCTGTAGAAATGAGATCCCTGAGGCGTATGTGTGGTAAAACCATGTATGATCGTGTGAGAAATGTGGAAATCCGCAAAGAATGCAAGGCTGATGTAAGCGTAATGAGTAAGATCAAGAAAGGAACGCTCCGATGGTTTGGGCATGTAGAGCGAATGAACGAGGAAAGGGGTGTAAGGAGAATATATGACGCAAATGTGAATGGTAGAAGAAGTCGAGGACGCCCAAGAAAGACATGGCACGACCAAGTGAATCAGATACTTGAGTCGGGCCATGTCAAGAGTCAGAATAATAGAAGAGAATGTATGAGACGTTGTATGAATGTAAACGAGGCAAGGAATGTGTGCCAAGACCGGGATGTTTGGCGGTCCGTCCTCTCTGCCTACCCCTGCGGGGAAACGGCGTGATGGTTAGTTAGTTAGTTTTGTTTAAAATTGTTGTTCACATTAGTTTATGGGATAGGTAGAAATAAATAGTTGGCACATATGGAGTTTGAAGTTTGCTAAGTTCAAATTAATATATATTCAAAACATTTAAAAGAAGGATGATTTATGCTGTTAAAATTTAAAAAAATAAACACGTGGTATATTGTATTGTCAATAAATAATGTCGTGGTATCACATATTATACTTACTGGAATTTGACTAGGTTCATATCCAGTTTTAAATTGAGCGAAGCACTCTTCTGCTTCTTCGTCTGTTGCATACCGTGGTAAGTTCGAGCAGCACTTTGCTTTCTGAAAAGATCACAATGAAGTTTTTTATGTTTATCAATAGGTGTAAATTGATGGCGTGTAAGAAATTTTGTGTCTTTTCTGTGACGTTGCAGAAAAGAGAACCGTCCTTTGTGTAACGGCTTCATATGAAGTTAATTTGTACAACACGAAATTCAACTAATGACATCGTAATAGTCTTTTTTCATGTTTCGATATTAAAGGAAAACCAAAATTATAAACCATTATTTTATTAAAACACTCACCGTTTTAGGAAACACCTTGCAATTCGGAGCTTGTGCAAAAGAAACCTAAAATCAGATCATAAAAAACAATTATATAAAATGAAAAATAGAAATTATTTTAGAATGTGTAGAAAATTGCTTTAATATAATAAAAACTTTTAAAACAAGTAGTAGCTAATAAATAGGAAATCTAAGTAACAAAATAAATTATTGTGAATGTAAGTATATGAAAATAAATTCAATTCAATTCATTTAAAAAAAAGTATTTGGTTGTTAATAATATTTAATTAACTAATTCCTAAAATTTCTGAATTATCTAATTGTAAACAAGTTGGGTTTGTGTGTAAAAATTTTAACCCTTTATTTGACACCTTGACGTAGTGGTTAGCGCGTTTGCCCGGAAAATGAGAGGTTCTAGGTTCGAGTCCCAGAGGTGCCAATATATTTTTCTGATTTTTCTGTTTCCAGATTTTTGATTGAGTTTCGCTTATATTGTCTTCATTTAAGTAAAAAAAAATTTTTTTTCATTGAATTGCACTAAACCAGTGGTGGGCAAACTTTCTTCTTGGCGGGCCAGAAAGTTAAAAAAAAATTCAGAGGAGGGCCAGGAGTATAGCCAAAAAGCATTTTATTTTAAAATCTATATTTTAATTATAAAACTTTACACACAAACGCTAATATAAGTTACAGATTACATTTATTTAACTTTTATTTGAAGGCCCTGTTATGGTTGGTGTGTGAGACATCTGAAATTGTTTTTGATTGGCCATAATGTTTTCAAATGCAGGTTTAAGCTACAACGAAGTAACCTTTACAAGCGAGAAATTTCTGACTGAGCTTTTCCGCCATTTCATGGTCGAAAAAGCCTGTTCGCCGACATACGACGACCCAAACATCGCTATTATTTTCTTGACGTGATCTTCGGATATTCAGTGTTTGGCAGTTTTCTTCAAAAATCTAATTTTTTGGAATAAAAACAATTGTTTTAAATGGGAGCTGCACTGCATTTCAACAATTTCTAACTGCAATTCTGCAGGGACATTCTCCGTGTCCACATTAAACGGCATTGAAAAAACATCAAGCGATGACTGATATTCTTAAAATCTTGAAACCTAGTTTCAAATTCGCATTGCAACGCAACACATGAACTACGTGGCTAGTCTAGAACAGGCTTCTTTTTCAAATTCAAATAATTTACTTTATACAGCTGGCTATAATAGCCCGCGATAATTATATTTTGACGCCGACGATCCTTCGAAATTTATATTATACTAGCTGGTCCCGGCACGCGTTGCAATGCCATTTAATAAAGAAATTGTTTCTCCCTGAGTGTCCTTTCCCGTTCTTCCCGTTCCCCTTCCACCTCCCCTTCTTCTCCTGCGTCCTCTTACCCTCTCGCATTCCCACTCCGTCACCACCACCTTCCTTCTCCCCACACCACTCCCCCCCTTCCCCCGTCCCACGAACCCCCCTCCCCCATCACACGTCCCCTTCCCCTCCCGCGTTCCCCTTCCACCTTCCCCGCCTTCCCTCTTCCTTTTCCCGCTCCCTCGTCCCGTCAACCCTCCTCCCGCGTTCCATATATTCAATCCCAGTACATTCAGTTATTAAACAGCCCGTGTGCCACCTTTTACAATGTTTTTTCAAATTTCCATTTTTCATGTATATTAAATTTGGTATCTAACATAGGTACCTATTTAAAATATCTAAAATTCTTTAAAATATCTAAACGGCGGGCCGGATTAAATACTTTTGCGGGCCGGAGCTGGCCCGCGGGCCGTACTTTGCTCATCACTGCACTAAACCATCCACTATCGAAAATTATTTATGTGAACTTCGCGGTACCTATTTATGACTGACACCAAATTGTTTACATACTCGTATGAAAATTATTGTTGTGCATTAAATAAAATCTTGCACACGATATATAAATGAAGTAACCATTATGCCAATTATCAAAGGGTTTAGTCGAAAAGTTGGGATTTCATCCAACGTTATGTTCAATCACATTCATACACTAATGTTTTTTGGTGAAATATTTAAAAACTTTTTTAGTGCTGATGATTCTAGAATCCTTTCAATACGCTCCCTTTATAACTATGATTTAAGCAAGCACTATTTTTGTTTACATTAACAATAATGTATTTAGACCTCCTATTCACAAATATTTCGGTGCATAACATAATTATTTTTCTCACCGCAAACAAACATCCCAAAATCACTAAAAGTTTAGCGAACATGTTAGCAATATGATTGTTAAACTGGCAATGAGAGTGCTGAAAATAAAACGCGTTTTATAACCACCATTATAATAGTTTAACTTTATTTAATGATCTGGTACTTATCATTCAAAATAGAACTGCAGGAAAATATTATTTTATGTTGGCAAACTGAAATAATTTACTTGTCGAATAATGCATGAGCATAATTTTTTTTTAAATTAATGATATATACTTATTGAATGTTAATTTTTATACCGGGTTTCACCCGAGTCCTATAATTTTGGAGCATGCCTGATTTCGACGTGTGTAATATAACTACAACGCAAGCCACTTAGGGGCCATCCATAAATTATGTCACACGAATTTCATGATTTTTTTTTACTCACCACCTCCCCCCCTCTTCCCTGTCACACATCGTTACATTTGTGAGACCCCGTCTTTTTTACAAATGACGTCACAGAGCTGATGAGCCCCCCCCCCCCCCCCCCCATACCCTTGTCCCACTATGTCAGACTTCTCTACTTCCCTCCCCCCCCCCCCCCCGTCGAGGTGTGACGTAATTTATTGATGGCCCCCTTAGGGGGCTTCCACCAAAAGTTAAATTTGGTTTAAATATATATTTCAACACATTATTTAATTTAAGTCGACTTAATTTATTAATTTTTTTTAAACATTACAATGATCTTTGGCTGTCCAACTATGAATTTTACCCGTTTTAGGACAGTCAGAATGAGCATATTTATCACACGAAATATTGTTTTTTCTATCTTTATTAAAGTTTTGTTATTATTTACAAAAAGTTGCTTATGAATATAAAAATATGTTTAAAAAAATAATATAAACAATATTAACATAGAGAAGAGAAATAAAATTGAAAAAGAAACAAAAAAATCACAAAAAAGTTTGCTTTTCAACCATTCAATGAAATTTTAGTTTTGATATCGATGAATGTATGAACTAGAAAATCGAAAAAATAAATAAAGAAAAGGAAAAAGGAAGTAGAGAATGCCACCACTTTCACCACAAAATTTAAGTCGTAAAATGCGTTTTAAGAATTATCAAAATTAAATACCCTGAGGCATTTTAACCGAGTTAAATATATTTAGGGGGTTTTTCACCATCCTCCCAATAGCTTATCCATACACATAATGAATATTTTGGATTAATTCTACAGGATTTATTTATTTAAAAAGTCTGAGTTTACTATTCGGTACCTGAACCTATGAACAATGGCTACATATAGGATAAATTAGCCGAAGTTTTTACCTGTTGCTAGTATTTATTTGTTTTTTTTTTATTAATATTCGTTATGTGTATGGATATTGGGAGGATGGTGAAAAATCCCCTTAGCATAGCAAAATAAATTGTTGCTTAATATAGATTTCCGGTTGTCCAATATTGCTGAAATCCATCTCATTAAATTTGTATTCACGAAGGACATTTAGGATTTATATTCTGATGATGACGAAGAAATTATAGATTTTATAAGAGGATTGTTTATAGTCAGAGAAATAAACAGAAGATCAAATGTATTTGATATACTCAGTGCCAGAAAGTTTCAAAGAAGATTTCTCAACATTCAATATCAGCACAATAACAGCGAGGTGATCGCAACTTAGAGTTAACTCCAACACTAGAAAGACCAGAGTTGTCAAATGACCCCAATGAAGTTTTTGATCAATCATATTATTAAAACCATTATAATATTTGGCTAATTTATATAGCGCCGTTTTTGTGAAAAATCACCTCAAGGGCGCTGGTAATTGCATTGTAAGTTGTTTTATGACTTATAATATTTCGTCATTGTTTACATTATTTTAAGAGGTGTATACTGACAGCAAGATAAGTATGTATTAAAAATGATCACCATCCTAGAAAAACCAGAGTGGTCAAATGACCCCAATGAAGTTTTTGATCAATCATATTATCAAAACCATTGCATTGGAGTCTTTGTCGTTTTATAACTTTTAATATTTTGTCATTGTGTACATTATTTTAACATGTATTTACCGATAGCAAGATAAATATTTATTAAAAATGATAACCTACGTAGAAAGACCGCAGTGGTCATTTGACCACTGCGGTAATTTACAATTTACATTTGAAATTTACATTTTGTTGTGACGTGAAACGTGTGTCGTGAGTAGTTTTAATTTCTTATCGTTTTGGTTATTATGACTTAATTAAATTTTTTTAATAACTATTGAATTATTAAATTTATCAATTAATAAAATATAAACATAAAACCATAACACACGAATAAAACATTACAACCTATTAATGAGTAATTTGAACCCAATTGGTCTTTATAGGTAGTTCAAAATTTTGGTATTAGTGTTAATAAAAATATAACTCATGGTGGAAATGTAAAGCTGTGTAACCTACATTTTTGTAAAAAAATAAAAAGGCCTAAAAGTGAAAAAAATATGATTTCATTGCAAGCATTACAAACCCTCTGAAAAAATTAAAATGGCATTAAAGAAAAAAGACCTCAAAGTTAGAATTCCATATATAGTCCAGGCAACGAAGGAAAAATAGAGGAAATAATTCGTGTAGAAGCCAATTTTGGCACAGTTGTAGGGGAAGGTGTCCTTAACAACATACTAAAATTATCGGGAGATGGGGTGGAGCTAAGAGAGAGGGGTCTCTAAAGGACCCTTTTTTCAGTTTTTCGTTAATAACTCGAAAACTATTTGCCTCTAGCGAAAAAATGTCAGATAACTAAATTATCTACATAAAATTCTCTACAAAAAAATTACACAAACTTTTTGTTGGGATTAATGCTTAAGGAGATATGGAGGGGAAAAACACAAATAAAAAAAACGGTTTTTATTGTTAAAAATGAAAGTTTTATTGCAAAAATTAAATTTTTACTGTGAAAAATTAAATGGAAGCAAAGAGTGAGATCTTGACTATGGGCAAAAGGATAAAATTTAATACTATCTTAAGTACCTAGCGTTGCCCGGGCTTTAGATCTTATCTCTAATTTTAGATCTGAATATATTTAATTCATTCAGATCTAAAAGTATTGTAACTAAACTCACCATTAGCGATTCTATTCTTCCTTTCTACCTACCGCTTGAAATGAAAGCAAATCACTTTGTAAAATACCATTTAATCAAATTTATGTCATTAAATAGGTACGTAAACAAAAGTGCTTCTTCGATTTTTTTTTTCTTTAACCACTGGAGCGCTTTTTGCCATAATATGGCGCTATTTAAAACACCTCGGATTGCTTTGCCGCCAATATTGGCAAATTTTCCCTTTTTTTAAGTAATTTAGTAGAAGTTTACGATTTTATAATATTTTTTTTATAAATCCTACAAATATGTGATAATCGACAAAAAATAGATTTTTTATAGTTTGCATAAACTATAATCAATTTCTAAGTCTCCATATTAAAATTTGGAGGTATGATTTTTTTATGTGGGCGGACAATATTCAACCAAAAAATCTCGGGCAATCGGAGAAAAAGTTTTAAATTGCGTTGTCGCTCCAGATCAAAAAAATGTTTTTAAAAATGTGATTCACGTTGTTCCATAAATTCAATGTCAATGCGCTTTAAAAGAATATTTGACAGTTAAATTGGTGTTGCTAGCCTATAAATTTTGTGGTTCCATTTTTAATATTTTCTACTCTTAATAGGCCACTTGTATGGATTTCATAACGTCTTGGAAAAAATCGTGTGGATAGATTTTTTTACTTAGATTAGGAAAAAATTTAGAAATGTACAGTTTTTTTTTATTTTTAAATAAATAAATCCATTATTTGGGCCCGTGACGTCATTACATGAAAATGTCCCTTCTTCGAAAATGTTCCTATTAATTTTGTAAAATTCCATACTGATTTATTTTTTTTATATGGCAACACTTTGATTTTAGGCGAATTTTTGAATTTGACATTTAACGTTCATTAGATTTATTGTTTGTTCTCTCCGAACTTATCATTTGGTTTGACTTTTTGACAGATGTTTATACCCGTACATTTTACGCCATTTTTCACTGTCTGTACGTGTTTTAGAGGTATAATGGCAGTGGTGCTGATTTTAACAAAATCAACTTTTATAATATTCTTATTATTATTATAATTTACAAGTACTAGTATATTACATTGGATTTAGTAATATAGACGTTGAACATTATAATGATTTATGATCAACAAGATGGATCAAGGAAAAAAAATTATGAGATTTAATATTTTTGGTATGCCTGGTTATTCTCCTTGTGGAAAACGTTCTTTTTTTAAATGATTTTCGGCTATGTAATTATCGTTTTTTCGCACCTATAAAATTATGTCCCGTCTTTCCGGTTTATAAAAAATGGTCTAATTTTTCGGATTGAAATTTTCAAAAATTGTCAGGGTTATAAAAATACGATTAAAAAAAATGCAGAATGTCTTAGAATATTTGCCTAAATCGGAAAAAAATGTGATGCAAGTATTATGCTCGATCTTAATACCTTAGAAGCCCGCCAAAAAATATTTTTGGGGAAACATTTTTTTAAGATCTCCGGTACTGTACTGAATCCACCTATGTTGAAGGAGATTAACCTATATGTCCCTAACGCGTATACTCGTGGGAGATCCCACACACTTTTTTATGCTCCGAAAGCGAGAACTTCTTCCTTTCAGAATGCTCCATTAAATAGAGCAATTCAACTGCTTAACGATTCTGCATTAAGAGCGTTTAACCAGCCAGCGGACGAAAATCCACATTTCGTCGAAAGTTGTTCTTCCGATCATGCAGGGCGGTTACAATTAGAAAGATTAATTATTCTCCGTACCAGCTTTTTAAGATTATAACTCAATATCGAATTTATTTCAATCCCAATTAGCTTTAATTTATACCTTCATCCAAAAATGCTGAAAGGCGTGATGATAAAACTATTAAAATAGTGTACTTTTTGTAGTTATTTTTTGATTATAAGTATTTATCATTTTTCAATAATGTCTAAATTTAATAAGAATGTAAAAAAAATCTGAAATATATTAGTTTGTAAGTGCGCAAATAAATACACAAATGGACCAATTTTCGTCAAGAAACACATGTACGTACATATTTTTTAATGATTTTATTGAAACTAAAATTAAAATTTCTAATACATAACTCTGCTAGATAATGTATTGATTTATTTTACTGCATGATTACATTATTTGAAATGGGTGTGGTATAATACAAAAACTTTTTTGAAAATTTAACAAATCTGCCAACGACCTATCGAATAACCTTATTATACTAAAAATTTTAAAAAATTCTAAAAATTTATTACATAACTTCACTAGATAAAAGAACAATCTTTCGAAATCCATTTATAATTTTTTGTGGAAAAGAGTCAATACGTCTAAAAACTTTTTTGAAAATGACGTATTTCCGGCTTTCTCTGGTAATGCCCTCTTAAGCATTGACATCTTCAATGTTACCTATAGAGAGTTCAGTAACTATCTTTTGACATACGTCTCAACATTGCCCCCTTGGCCTTTTTTTTCTTATATTTTGTAATCTTCTCCGTAATAATTTGGTGTATAACTGTTTATGTTAAAGAAATAACAAAACATAATTACTCAGACAATTGTTTTATTTTTAAATCTAACAACAAAAGTTCTTTTTGTCTCGTTTCACCCTTAAATTTATTTTATTTATTCTAGATGATTCATTTGTTTCTTGTGCTCAATTTGTGAGACATCAGAGACCCGCTAATGCTCTGTAGGTTAATTCGTAACTTTATTGATAGCTTTACTTACTACACAATATTCATTTCATTGTTCATTAATGGTTACTTGATCTCCGGACACATTTTATGTTCGAGCAATACAAATTACTTCTAAAATGTATTTATAAGAATAGAATCAAAAACAAGAAAATAACTGACACTGTCTGTTTCTTGGAAAATTTTCATCATTATTGTGAAAAACTTTGAGTTTGTGTATTGATTGACAAATTTCATCTCTTGTAAAAACTTATGAGTCACCCAAGGATTGCATCGACTGCATTTAATTATTGATTGGATGACATTAAGGAGGCCTCCACATTTCAAGATCTACAAAAACAAGGTTGGTGGATTTGTTATTTTCCCTGGAGTTTCTTTTTGTGCCATTTGTGATATATTTGTTCGCGCAAGTAGAGTTTTTTCATAATCATAATTTCTTGGGTATTAAGCCCAGAGGGTCTGGGGTTATTTACACACCTCAGGCTCGCATATTATAATGCAGAGGTGTTACATTTTGTGTTGAAAATATATGTTTTGGAGAGTGCAACTTTCAGTTAAAAAATTGGGATTTTTTTTATTTTTTATTATTTAATTATGTTTTTCGGACTAGATCACAAGTTCATTAAATTTTAATACTTTAAATTTTTCAAAAATAAGGAGGGTTGGATAATCTCTTCGTTTATTGTCAATATTGTTTTTTTAAATTAGACGTTGCACAATTTCATATACCTATGATAGCTACTTCCAAAATACTGTTTAAATGTAACAATACCAGGACTGAGCCTTACAAACACTTGATTGTGCCTAGATTATATGAAGTTAATAATAGGTGCGCAGATGTGGCGGATCTATTTAACTGCACGGAAGGTAGGTAAAAGAAGGCTACAGGTACTCTCATATATTTTCAATCAATTTTAATTTATCCTACGTCTACCTCCCGTGTGTACTTGTATCTCCAACTATTATATTCTTCAAGAGGTAGTATTCGTTTTATACTTCCCGATCAAATATTAAAAAAATAGATTTGTGGTATTTTTTTTTCGTTTAACTCCACACAAGAGGAAAATAATTTCGCTTAAGGCCTGTGTCATCTTTATGGAAGCTTTGTGGAGGATCTTTTAGAGGAGAAGAAGGAGTAAACATGGATCTTGAAGAGAACCAGGGAGGAAACAGGCTTGCACATCGTTCCACAGCCGGGCTGTTGAACACAAGAACGAGTCGTAGAAACGACCCTCATGTGACAAATGTCAACCGTAGGTACATATGTTGGGCGTGTGTTTGGCATGTTTTCGATTATTCACCGGCGCTAGTTCCTTGGAGCATCTTCCATTGAAATACCGGTAAAACAAGGACAGTATTCAAGGACTGCAATCCGTATGTTAAGATAAGAGTCGAGGGTATTTTCAGGTATTTTGGAGCTCCAGACTAGAGGTGGCTGTTTAGGCTTAGGCTTGTATTTAACTGTGACACACAATATTGTTTATGGTAAATTTATACCGTGAATATTATATAAATAAAAATTCTATTTATCTAATTCATAAAAGTTGTGAAAAAATATAATAAAATAAATTTCGGGATTATTCATTTTTTTTATTTAAATTTTGTGTAGATTCCCTTTGTCAGTCCTGTTTGTCATATTATTAATTTTAGTTTTGTCAAAAACCATTTATTTTTTGTCTAGTGCGTGGGAGGTCAGTTGAGGAGAGGTAATAAATTAAAAACGCTAGATTTTATTGCACATTCTTAGAATTTTATTTCACAAATTGGGTTGAACCGTCACTTCATAATAATATTACATATCAAACTGGTCAGCGTTTGGGCAGCTGTCAAAGTACGATTTTAGGGTTGTACATTCTTCAGTTTTGAGCCATGAGGCTGTTGGGCATTCCTTAAAAATAAAAACAAAATTATTAAATATTTATTCTCATGGAGAAACCACAATACGTTTTAATGGATCGCCGAATTATGTATAGGTGCTAGGTCGCTAAATCTATGGTGCAATGTTGAAATTCCTTCAAATGTATGGATAAAATATGTAATATGAAATCGACTAACATAAGATTTTTTCATACATGTTCACATTTTATTTGCCATAAACTTCCAGCCTCCAGCAGTGAGAGCAACTTGGTTTTGGATATTATACGGGTAGTCTTTATGAGCTTTTTGTTGCCTTCATTATCAACGTTCAAGTGATAATAACAAAACTAAACTAACCTTTAATAAGGATGATGAGTACATACAAAAGAAAATTGAGTAGAATGTCTATTTTTGGGAAAAAATTTCCAGAAAACTACAATCGTTGTATATAATATATGAGAATAAAACATGTACACGTAACACACAAAACCATTACAAAACACACATCACTCACAAACACATAATATATGCCGATTTTATTTTTGTGTGGGTAATAAAATAATTCCTTTTACCTATAATTTAACTTAATTATAAATTTTCATTTTTAGTTTAATTTTAGCTTTCTTTTTTATATACAGCATTATTTTTGTATTATTTTTAATGCATCATGTATATTTTTTTAATATAAAATGGAGGCCTCAGCACAGGTGAGCTACCCGGTGAGGCCGACATTGCTGAATTGTATTTGATACGTAAGATATTATATTAAATAAATAAATATAAAACTCCATTACTGCTCCAAACTTTAAGTACTGCCCAACGATTATTTTCTTGTGTAACGACAGAGAACCAAATAAGTTGTAAATTCTCTAAAATAGGGTAATGAGAATAATACATAGACGAAATCGATTTTAGTATTTTAGTTTTTTTAATAAAAATAACCGCTGTTTAATTAAAATAATCGACATGTTTCAAAACCATAGATATCTTAGTCAGGATAAATATAACTTGAATTAAAATCGCCTCAAAAAGTGTATTTGCAATTATTGAAGAAGCAAATAAAATGTTTAAGGAATTAAATTGGCCAACAATGAAACAGATGCTAACCTTGGACGCGGTGATATGTTTTAAAATAATTAACAATCTGTTACCAAAAACTTTCAAATTAAATTATGTGCAATAAGCACATTCATAGACATAAACAAGGACGTGCCTTGTTTTATGTCTATGAAACTGTGAAATCAGACTACCAAAAAAGGACAAATCGAATATAAAAAATTATTTAGGTATAAAGGAATGAAGACTTACAATGACCTGTCGAAAACTTTCAAATCTACACCAATTTAGATTCAAGACGTATTGTGGGAGCCATATTAAGCAAGAGAAAATTTAGTATGTAAGTTATAATTAATTAGTGTTTTATAAACTTTGATGTACAAATTACTAAATATGAAATTAATAAATCAAAAGTTTTATACCTTCATCAATGTAATCATGGCGCAGAAAAGAAAAGTCTGGGGAACGCACTTGGCTGTTTCGCTTTTTGCGTAGCATTTCTGCAGAGATGTCTCTAAGGTCGGGGACCATTCTGTCAAGTTCATTTTTACGTATTTTGTAAAAGCTTCTTTATCGATCTTATTGTCGGCAGCCAAGTGGTTATTCTTCTTCATGAAACAGGTTACTCGCTCACACTGAAAAAATGTTAAAATCATCAAATTCAAAACTCAGAATGACAAGTAATCTGAGAAGCTCGAAGTAGATGGCGCTGGTGTAGTCGAGGTCATTCATGATGTCAAAATGATGTGGTATGGTGTATAAGATATTGTGTTTATGCTTTAAATGCATTCTTTTTTAATGATTGATAGATTTATTTATTTATATATATACGTATGTTAACGATATGATTTTTTTTTCTTTATTTTTCACTTACTTTTATGTATTTCTTATTTTTTATTTAGTATCTATGTTTATTTCTGTTTCAATAGAATAGTACTTTTTAATTCCTATTTAAAATATCTATGACTACCCCAACACGGGCATTAGCCTAGTGTGGTAGCCAAAAAAAAACTAAAATCTGTAACAAATAAAATATTATGAATTAAAAAATAAAAAATAAAAATAGAATAAAAACAATACATAACAAAATGATACTTAGTCTGTCCAACTGGGAAGGATTCCCGTTTCAGGACAGCTAAATTATATATTTAGTTCATAATATTCTTAACATAGGAATGGTCAAGACAACTTTTGAGAACATTAATAATTTGTTCTGAACGAATGATAACTGGTGTTAGGTGAGTGGAGATTATTTTTGTTTTTGAGGTAAATTGATGTTTTGACGACTTTTATCAAATCTTTTCCAACATTTACAAAATAGTTAAAGCATTTTTTGGTGTCATTTAGCGCATTACATGTATTTTTTTATATCCGTGATTTCGGATCTACTTACTTTACATACAACTGTGTTTTCATTAAATTTTATTATCTCGTTTATTTTAGTCCCTATTTTTATTAATATTATTGGCTTCTAGAATGAATTGTAAGTAGTAAGAGTTTATGGTTTTTCTGATAAAAGTAGAAACATTTTAATGTATTAAATTTTAAAAACAAAATTTTGGCATCTGTTGTTGATTGAATTTGTTAAGAGTTTTTTTTTTCCGACTGACTTTCATTAATCTAAGAGTAACCCAGGGCACTTGTACTTACTGAGGGTGTGAAATCTGGTGGTCCTTCTGTTTTAAGTTCAACGTTGCACTCTTCAGCTACCTTTTTATTATTATAGTCCGGTAGATTCGTGCAGCAAACTGCTTTCTGAAAAGAAAATTACAAATAAATATTAATTTGGCAATGAAACCTTAACGGTTGAACATCTCACTTTTTCAGTAGATGACGATATATATCAGGCACTGGGGCTCCATCAAAGACAGAGTTAAGTTTGCCTCTCAAGAACTGGGCGTATTGTACAGTACATAGCTTGTATATATTATATATATGGATATAATATTCTTAAATGTTAACAATGTTTTAATTTTATTCCTGTTACAATACACATGACATAAATATAACTTTACATAAATACATGAACAATTTCACAATAATATTTATTTTAGATTTTTTGCATAAAATGACTTGAAATCTTCAAGGCCAATGTTGAACATGTCAAGAGATCTAAAGATATCATTTAGCAGCACCATACCTCTTATCATGCTATGCTGGGCCAGAATGTCCGTTCTGCCATGTGGAATACAAAGCAAGTCGTGGTGACGACTCTGGCGATAGTTATTCGGTACGAACAATTTATAGCATTCCAAGAGGCTTGGGCTGTCAATGTAATAGTTTATAATTTTAAAAGTTGTTACTGTAAGGGTCCCATTCAAAGATATTGAATTACAAGAGATATGCTGTCTGCAGTTTTTGGTGTCTCCGATATTGTATACGTAATTAACGAATAAACAAAATGAACGAATTCTTTCCGTTTTCAAACTATATATGTTAACCAATACTACTGCACACCTTCAAAAAATCAACTAAAATTAATTATTTTCGTATGCAAACTAATCCGATTAGGTAGTAGTCCGCCGATAGTCGCATGAACATCATAGCATATCTCTTTTGTATTGTATTTCAATATCTTTGGTCCCATTCCTCCTATATTGGAGACTTTCGTAGCGCGTTTCAGTGCGCAAATCCATGTGATGCATAAATCGCGGATATTCACCATGCATACTTATGTGAAGATACCATAGAATTCTTTTTAATTTGTTCCAATAAAGGCCTTCGCTCTTGGAGAAACCAAAAACTGGTTGGCAACTCAATTCACGGCACAACACAATTTATCAACCTCCTGAACCAAATCGATATTTTTCTGATCTGACATATCGCAAATTACTAGAAACTTGACAGATCCGTGAGCCGCTACCATAGCAACCTGTCATAATGGCAACTGAAACACGACGGCCGCGACGACCAGCACTGCTAGTCACCGCGTCCTCCTTGATAACTGGTCATTAAAAACCGAGCCAAACCAAAGTATAACGATAAACCGAGGACTGACGTGAAGGCCTACCGCCCCATAACCCTGCTGCCTGTTTTGGGCAAAATATTAGAAAAGCTCATCCGACGACGCCTTCGAGAAACCCTGTCTCCAACCTACGGCCGACAATTTGGATTCGTCCGTGGTATGTCCACGGAGCACGCCATTAAGTCTGTGCTTGAATGGGTGAAGGTCTGCAAAAAGAGGTATGTAATTGGTATCTTCCTCGATATAACTGGTGCCTTCGATCATGCGTGGTGGCCGATGATTCTTACGATATTAAAAAATCGTAACTGTCCACGGAAATTATTTGACATTTATTTATTTATTTATTCTTAGTACATTTATGTTACAAAGGTATAATATATTGTC
This sequence comes from Limnephilus marmoratus, assembly GCA_917880885.1. NCBI lineage: Eukaryota > Metazoa > Arthropoda > Insecta > Trichoptera > Limnephilidae > Limnephilus > Limnephilus marmoratus. The sequence continues at coordinate 14,755,032 of OU862921.1, read as the reverse complement.
CTCCACACTAGGAGTTCACCTGTGTTGTGGAGGACATTTTTCAGAAGTAAATTATAAATTGTGAATAGTAAAACAAAAGAGTGTTAATAGCTACTATAAAGAAGAGAAACAATAAAAATCAAAATATAAAATCGACTTCAATTCGACAAAAATTATAAATTAAAAGTTAAAAAGATTGTAGCCAGTTTCTTATGTTTTTTTTGTATTCAAAAATATTAGTTGTTTTATATTGTGTAGGAAGAGAATTGTATAGTTTTATAGCCTGGTATCTGTAGTGTTTTTGTCCAAAGGATGTGTTTGTTTTTGGTATTTGTAGTTGGAGAGCATGTCTTGTTCTAGTATTGCGAGAGTTTTGTGAAATGTTAAATGTGGATAAGTTCTTGTAAAGGAAAGTTAGTATTTGTTTTGAATGTAATTTTTGAATTTTCAGCACTGGGAATTTTTCGAATATGATCGATGTGGGTGTTAGTATTGGTAACTTAAGTATTACTTTTATTAGGGTTTTCTGAGCTTTAAACAGTGTATTAATGTATTTTTTACTGGCACAGCCCCAGGCAATAATGCCGTATTCCATTATGGATTGTGCAAGTGCGAGGTATATATTTTTTATATCACATATGTTTAAAATATTTCTCAAGTTTTTAAAAAAGTAAATCAACTTGTTTAGTTTTCCTACTACCGAATCTATATGTTTATCCCATTTTATATAACGGTCGAAGTATATACCAAGATATTTAATATTTTCCGTTTGTGTAATTGGGGGACAGTCGCATGGGGTTTGTGTTGATATATCAATGGTTGATTGACAGGAATGTATTTTAAGGTGGATGTTATTGGAGGGTTGGCCTCTCGAATTTATGCTGAAAGTTATGAATTTTGTTTTATCTATATTTAAAGTTAATAAGTTAGAGTCGAGCCATTTTTAGTAATATTTAAGCCAAGTTCTGCTTTTGGGGTTAATGTTTTCCAGTCTTTGGCCTTAAAGAGTAACACAGTGTCATCAGCAAAACTTATAATTTCCCCGTCTATTTGGAGGTGACACAGGTCATTAATATATATAAGTCACTAGCTACATATAAGTCTTAAATGTAGGTTCCTAGTTATAAGTTTGAATCCTAGTTGTAAGCCTATCGTATTCATTTTATTTTATTGTATGCTTATTATATGTACAGCGCCCTTGAGATGATTTTTCATGAAAACGGCGCTTTATAAATCAGCCAAATATTATTATTATTATTATTAAGGAATAGGATTGGACCAAGTACGCTGCCTTGGGGTACTCCTTAGGATACTTGTTTTTTGTCACTACATGTGTTTTCTATAGAGGTATACTGTGTGCGATTTCCCATATAGCTTTCAATTAATTTGAGTTCTATTCCTGTGATTCCGATATTTTTTAGTTTATCAAATAGGTTTTGATGATGAATTGTGTCAAACGCTTTTGCCAGATCTAGGAATATTCCAAGGCATTTTTTGCCCTGGTCTATATTTGTTTTGAGGAAGTCTGTTACAGAGGCTACCGCATGTGAGGTACTAATATTTTCCCTGAATCCGTATTGATTGGGTGATAGTATGACTACTGGTGATTTCGTGTGACTACTTTAACAACAGAACCATTGAGCTCTCATATGGCGATGTTACTGTCGAAAGGGAAGTGGATATGGGATGCCCCCAGGGCTCGGTTCTCGGACGATTTCTGGAACAGCCTTTTCGATGACTCCTTTAGGTTACCCTTGCCTGAAGGATGTATCTCGGTTGACTACGCTGGTGATAAGTTGTATTTGGTCTCTGAGGACAGCAGAAGGGTAGTGGAGAGTAAAGCGGAGCACCGCCTGGGGAATATACTCATCCTCTCGGCGCTCAAGAGAGGTCAGCGAGTCCCCTTGCTAGCGCTTTCGGTGCTTATAGAACAGTTTCTTCCGACGCTCTGCCAGTTTTGGCCGGCATCTTGCCAATAGACCTTGAAATTAGAGAGGTGTTTACAAAGAAGAGCCTAACCAGAGGAAAACCCGCTGTCCATCTTGGCATTGAATTAATACCAAGGGGGGCGGTGTCTCTCCCAGGTCTTCTCAGAGAGAAGCGAGAAAGAACGCTGAGAGAATGGCAAGAACGATGGGATAGGTCGAATAAGGGAAGATGGACCTATTCGTTCTTCCCGTCAGTTAAACTCAGAATGGAAGGGGCTTACATTACAAAGGATCACCATGTGACACAACTACTGTGTTTCAATTTGGGAGGCGGGAATGGGTACCGCCGCCCCGGGAACCTTTATTGGATAACCAACACCTCTGCTATAGGTCACCCCAAGTGGTTCGCTACGTTTGGTGATTTAGCAGGGGTGCCCGGGTTCATGGGGTGAGGTTTGTCTAGGTCTTGGGGGAGGATGATCAGGACATACTGAACCCCAGATTCCTACCCATCCCTTAAACCCTTTTCCTTCCCAGAACTCTCCTCCTTCCTTTCCTTTCAAAAACCCTTCACACAGCATCCCCAAAGATGACATAGGCCCTGAGGGAAATTATTTTCCTCAGGGCCTCCTGTGTGAAGCTCAGGTAAAAAAAAAAAAAAAAAAAAAAAAAAAACTACTGTCTGGGCATGGGAGTTCAGAGGGAAACTTCACAGTCTCTCTCTACCACCCTATTCAAACTACGCTTGCGGTAATACCGATCAAACAGCCGAGCACATTCTAAGGCACTGTGAGATTTTGGCGGATGCTCGAGAGGAAATGCTCGATGGTTTGCAAGGGACAAGTTTACAAGACCAGCTTTTAACGCGGATTTCGTTTCGAATAAGGTTAATTTTGAGCGCTTGAGGAAATTTACGAAAGTTTGGGTTGAGAGATGACCTATTCTTAGAGTCGCTGGCTAGCTTCAAAATCATGTAGGTGCCAGGTGTATCTGCTCCTGAACCCACGGACATCCTGATTACCCTTTTTAATTTAATGCTCAGATTTTATCTTTATCTCTATCTCTAACTCTGTGTAACTTATCTTTACGCTGTTTTATTTCGTTTTACATCCTTTATTTTAGATTACACTGACTTACACCCGGGGATGTGTAATTACGATACCAGTCTATCCTTTTGTTGTATTAGATTCTTGGTTTTCCGGTTCCTATTCCAATGAACTCTGTTTTGATCTAACCTTTTTTATCTATTTTATTATTGTGTTTGTTTCGTTATTTTTCTTTTTCATCTTTCTTTTCAGTCCAACAGTCTTCACTTCGCTTTGTTCAGAACGCTGAACTGAACTGAACCTTTTTGTTTAGTTTAGTCCTTTTCCCCATTTGGGGGTGCGCTAGACCTTGTCGTTGGAATCCCACCCGTTTTCCAGCGCTATTATTTTATTATTTATGTACTATGTCTTCCTCCCTACAGGTGCTTGCAGGATTTTTTTTACCAGGAGGAGAATTCTGGGATGGAAAAGGGTTTAAGGAGTAGGTAGGAATCTGAGGTTCAGTGTGTCTTGGTTATCCGCCTCCAAGACCTAGACAAACCTCACCCCATTAACCCAGGATACGCTTGATACAATCAACCAGCGCTTGCCTCCTCGTGGACTATCACCAATCTTGTCTATAGTCATACTAACACTTATTGTATCTTAATTTCCTGCTAAGCACTTGCATACCGCTTACTAACAGCATATGCAGGGACACTGGAGGTCTAGATTCGTTCAAAATTTAATGTAGATTAGTTCAATCTAAAATTAGAGTCCTTGCGAGAGTCTTGAAGGAGTAACCATCTGTTACTTATACCAGGGTGGATAAGTGGAGGATAACCTCCAATGGTCATTAGCAAGTTGCCTGTATGCGGACCGCCAGTAAAATTCACAAGTTCCTTTCCTGTCCATAGCGATTGAGTCGCCAACTGTTTTTTTTTTCAGTTTCTCCATGAGCGGATAGCCTTTCTACGTATTTTTGCTTGTATGGGACCCAAACAGTAGAAGCGTATTATAATTTTGATCGTATAATGCAGTTGAATATCGATGTCATTACTTCGGTTGGAAAATTGCGTACTGATTCTTATCACCAATCCAAGAAATTTGTAACACGATGATACCAACTCCACTATGTGATCTGAAAAAGTAACTTTGGGATCAATTGTAAACCCGAGGTCCTTATGGATTTCGCTGTATTAGTATTATTACCGTATTATGTATTATTACCGTACTCCAGAGATGGGGAGAACCGCAAATAAATTACATTCAGAACGCGAGAAATGTTCTATTTCATGGTATGTTAGATACATTGTTTAAGTCATTTAAATAAAAATAAAATCATCTTCGTGTTCTTTGTTTGAGTCTGATTCAGCCGATCCAAAAAAAATTTACTTTTTTGCCTAAAAATCTTCCTGTACGTGTGGAGAATGCATTCTTATAATTATAGCACCAAATTCAAAATAGCACCGCCGCTACCCGAATTTCTACCGATTTCTTACCTTTTTCTCTCTCCCTTTAACATTTGAAGTTTTTAAGCACATATTATTTTTGAAGATAATATCTAGACGCGTTCCACACAGAAACGCAAATTATATAAAATTCCCTCGGTTGAAAAAAATCGCAAAGTACGCTGCGAAAATTATTTAAACATGTTTGTTTCAGTTATTTTACAAGTTTATAGTTGTGAAAAAAATTACAATGTTTCTTAAAATGATAATTAAGATACCTTCCATGAAATTTTTGCTCTATTTTAAATGAATCGTGTTTTATTAAACATTTTCGCATCGATATTATCCTTAAATATTAGGTCCTCTAACATTCGTAATTACATATCTGCCCATCTTCTTCTTTTTTAACGCGGATTCGGCGCCTTAAGAGCGGTGTGCGTGAAGCACTTAGAATGGAGAACGGAGCGGCGTGGCCAGCGCCGGAGCTGCAGCTGCCCTCATACTATATTGTATTGTATTGTAGTATTACCGTTAGGCTACAGAGTCTCGATGCATATTTACGAACAGGACATATCTGTCGGCGGCCGATCGTTAAATCAGGCAGATCATGATGCGCCTAGCTACTTCGTGAAGTACCTGGCGGCAGATCTTGAAGTGCCTCAGGTGCATCATGATCCGCCTGATTTCACGATTTGCCTGCGACATATCGATTATTGAACAGTTCAAGGAGTAGCAATTTAATGGTTTCATCTCTGAGATCGTAAATATACCTTCCGGTGTGCCCCAAGGATCTCACCTAGGACCGTCACTATTTACAATTTTCATCAATGACATTACAAAATTCTTTAATAATGCAAATGTTGTTCTCTTCGCTGATGGCATGAAAATGTTTCTTCCTATTAACTCTATTATTGACTGCTTTAAATTACAAGAAGATCCGTATAGGCTTAATGACTATTGTATAATTAATCATCTCAACATGAACACCTCTAAATATTATGTGATTACCTTCACTAGAAATAAAATTAAATTTGACCATAACTACCATTTAGCCAGACAATCACTTAAAAGGGTTAATCAAATTCGTGATCTGGGTGTTCTACTTGACAGTAATCTTACTTTCGAGGCGCATATTAATATGATTGTGAAGAAAGCCCTTAGAAAGTTAGGATTCTTATTCCGTATTGGAAAAGAATTCAAGAACATTCAAACACTTACAGCCTTACTAAAAAACCCAGTGAACATTTTATTCAATTCACAAAATACAAATTGTTTATTCAGCCTGAGAGGGTAGTTTATCTCTGTTTTATTAATGATGTCTGAAAGAAATATGGAATTTTTCCAAAGTATTTTGAATGTTCCATATATTACTTATTTTTGAAGGTGTCGTAAAAACATTTATGAAAACTAGATAAAATTAGCTTTTAGATTTGTATATTTGAAATACACTTTAGTTTTAAAAAACTGCCATATTTTAAGATTCGAACGCGGAAAAAAATGGAAAAAAAAATCTTACCAAAACATTTTTGATGAAAGTGTAGAGAAATTTATATAAAAACAAAATTTAAAAAATACAGTCCTTTTATATAATAAATTTGGAACGAAACTGTCTCCTTACTTTTTCCTCGTGTATAAAATAACAAAAAAATAAAAAATTTCAAATTTTTTTATTGCCAAAAAACTGACCTAAAAATAATACCTGCTTTTATAACAGATTTCTTGCATCTCTAAATACGTTAATTTCTTAGATACGTTTAGGAACACATGTATCAGATATTAATATTTAATAAAAAACACCATTTTTATGAAATTCTCATAAAATAAAATCCTTTAAATGTAAATTTTAATTTTAATGTGTCATATAAAATAGTTTTTGACATTTCAATTTTCAAGGTACGATTATTGTTTTTATAACTTGACACAAACTTATTAAAAACCACATTTTGTGGTAAATACATAACACGGTAAATTTATCAATTATGTGAATATAAGAGTGAATTAGTCATATTAATAGAAATTACAATCACATTTAAGTAATAATACACACACATCCGTGAAGCGAAATTTTATTCGCGGTTTTAGCGCGAAAGTTCATTTATGAGCGCGAACGACAAATGCGCAGGCGCCACCACCTAGCGGTTATGAAGGAAAACAAACAATTTATTATGTACACTATAAAAAATTACATTGTTGCCAGATTTAAAATACATTTTAAGAACAAATCTTATTAGTAATATTTCGTGTTTTAGTGTATTTTTGTTTTATTCATGTTACGGCAGCAACACAGGTTATCGGTCGTGCTGTGTTTTTTTTTAGTAAGGCTGTTAAAGTATTGTATTTTTCATATGTTCGCACTCATCTTGAATTCGCTTCTCAAATATGGTATCCTCAATATAACATTTATACAACGTGTCCGGAAACTCGTAGTACAAGCGGGAAACTGGTGAATCTACATCACGTAGAGAACCCAAAAAACTTATTTTTTTCGATCTAACCATTTCGATTTTAATATTATTTTTTTTCTATTTTTCCATTTTTTCGGCAACTAAAGGGTTAAAAAAAATTTTGAGCCCGGTTTACCCTTCGTTGCATTTTATAAGACATTACACAGCTGAAATCAACCCCCTAGTGAATTTTTTTTTCAAATTTAACCAAAAAAATTCCAACTTCGGACCCGATTTACTCGAAAACGAAAGCTCAAATCAAAAAAAGTTAAACCACAAAGTCGACTCCAAATGTGATGTGGATTCTCCAGTTTCCCGCTAGTACTACGAGTTTCCGGACACCTTGTATTAAACGATGGACTTTAAAAATTAGAAGAGACTCCACATATAAACAATAATATTTGTCCACAAAATTATCAATGGCTCTATTGATTGTTCTCCCCTTTTGTCTAAGATAAATTTTAGAGTCCCTGCCGTTAGAACCAGACATAAATCACTTTTTCATCTTGAAACATGTTGTACCTATCTCAGACAAAATGCTTTTATATTCAGAGCATGCAATATATTTGATAAGAATTTTAATGATATAAACATATTCTGATAATATAAGAGATAATCCATCTCGTGTAATTTAAGAACCTTAAAAAAATATGTCATAGCTAATGATTAATAATTTTAAATATCCTTTTGCAAGTTATCATGTTATTGCTGTGAATCATTTCCAGTTACCTGTCATTCGATTTAATATTTTCACACTGAGTTGTAGGTGCATGTTATTATTATTGCTGTTGAATAAATTTCAGAATACTTTATGTTTTAAATTTATGAAGCAGGTTTTTAGTTTATATTTGTGTTCGTATTCTTATTTACATGTTCTTTATTCTTAATTAATTAACGGGAAAAAAGATTACATTACAATGAATATTACTCTTGGAAATGAAAAGCTCCAAAATGTACAAGTAACGAAATATTTAGGGTTATTCATAGATTCTAACCTATCGTGGAACTCCCATGTTGAATATGTTAAATCCAAAATTTCCCCGATAACTGGTGTACTCTATCGACTTCAAGATGTGCTCCCCACAGCTTTACTGCGTGCCACATATTATGCTCTGATCCACTCTCACCTAAGTTATCTGGTTAGTATCTGGGGCACCATTACTAAGAAACAAATATCTGAAATACAAGTAATCCAAAATAGAGCCATAAGAAATATATAAATATATATAAATATATAAATATAACAAAATTTATGATGTAAACACGGATCCAATGAAATGTGCAAATATTTTCAACAATTATTTTGGATCAGTTGGTGAAAAATTAGCACTTAAAATTAAAAACATCGAAAATAATGAACTATATACATCGCCTTCAAATCCTTTTAATACCTTAACACAATTCCAACGAACTGACGCTGATGAAATCAAACACACTATTAATCAATTAAAAGGTAATTCTTCCCCCGGTTATGACAATATTTCGGTAGAAATTCTTAAAAAAAATTCTGATTCACTTTGTAAACCATTGGCACACATCATAAATACAAGTTTCGAAAATGGCAACTTCCCAGTAAATTACAAAAAAACTATTATTACTCCTATTTTTAAATCCGGTGACCCCTTTCTTAGTAATAATTATAGGCCAATTTCTCTTACCTCAAATATTGCAAAAATATTTGAAAAAATTGTAAAAAAACAGATGTTCAAATTTATAAAAGAAAATAATATATTAAATTCACATCAATATGGTTTTAGAGAAAATTTGAGCACTCAAGATGCTATCGTAGACCTAACATCTGAAATATATAAATCTTTAGATAACAAAAAAAAATGTATTGGAATATTTGTCGACTTACGAAAAGCTTTTGACAGTATATCACATTCGAATCTTATCTCTAAACTAAAGAAAATTGGTATAACCAATAATGCCCTAACGTGGATCGAAAATTACCTATTTCATAGAGAGCAATTTGTCAAATTAAATGGTTTTCTTAGCGATTCTCAAATCAGTAAATTTGGAATCCCGCAGGGAACAGTATTGGGACCAATTCTCTTTATCATTTATGTTAATGATATTTTTAAACTCACCATTAAATCCAAAATAATATCTTACGCTGATGACACAGCAATTTTAGCTGAGGGATCAACGTGGAATGAAACTCAGAGAACGGCGGAATCAGATATAAATTTAATTAAAAAATGGTTTGATCAAAATTTACTATCTCTGAATACAGATAAAACTTTTGTAATTCCTTTCACTCTGACTAAAAAGGCTACCCCTGAAAATCTAAATATATGTATACACTCATATAATTGTAATTCAAATTCATATATATGTAAACCTGATTGCTCTGTACTCACTATTAAAACCAATGTTAAATACCTTGGGGTAACTATAGACAGTAACATAAAGTGGAAGATGCAAATCAGCACAACAGTTGAGAGACTAAGAAAATTAGTGTACATTTTCATTAGAATTCGAAACATTTTAAATATTAGTATGTTAAGAACTATTTACTTTTCCTTAATCCAATCAGTGCTACAGTATGGAATTGTTGGTTGGGGCGGTGCATTCAAAACCTCTCTTTTACCATTGGAAATCATTCAAAAATTAATTATAAAAATAATTTTAAAAAAGCCATATGATTACCCCACTATCAAATTATTTCAAGATTTTAAAGTACCTTCACTTCATGTTATTTATAAAAAAATTACAATTCTACAAATACACAAAGATTGCTTCAATAATGAGAGCTTCACTCCTTTTTCAAGCAGCATTAGAACAAATATCCTGGGCTCTATGACTGTCCCGCGTTGTAACACCACCACAGCTCAACAATACTATAAATATATTGGAGTTAAATGGTTTAACCAATTACCAGTTAATTTAAGATTGGAAACAAATTATAAAAAATTCAAAAAATCAATTAAAGCTCTTTATATATAACTTATCACAATCACTACATCTTATAATATTTTATTTATAAACACAATTGTAACATCTGATATCCTTTTTCTTTCTTTAATTTTTACCTTTCTCTTTTATATCCTCTTCTTTCTGCTTATGTTTTATATATTATATAAAACTATAGATGCATATTATTATATATACGATTTTTTTTTCTTTGTATACTGTTAATTATCCATCAATTGATCTATATGTATATAAAAAAAAAATTATATATTATTTAAACTTACATAAAAATTAATATCTACATTCGTTGTCTCCGCCTTTTTAACACGAGCTTTGCTCTAAAAAAAGGTGTAAGACGTATTAAATAATGTATATTTTTTTTTTCAAAAAACTTTATTTATACACAAAAACATGAAATTTTTGTAAAATTTATTAAATAAAAAAAAAAAAAAAAAAAAAAAATATACCATCTACCATGGGATACGCATGTCAAAGACATATACTCACTGACACAAATTCTTCCCTTTACCATTCTGCCAAAATATAGCATCACCACTGCCATCCTACAAATAATTCAACACTCGTCACACACCAACACTAAACCAGCCTTTAATTCCGATATACACCAGCACAAAACACGATCACAAAATCAAATACACCTATCGTCATCTACACACACAACTAAATTTGGAATTAACTCCTTACAATACATCGCACATACGCAATACAACGCATTACCTAATGTCCTAAAACTACCAGCATCAAACAAAAAAATATTGGCAAAGGCTCTAAAAGGATATTTTCTCAGCAACTTTATTAACCAGTGACGAAGTTATCTGTCTTCCTTTGTAACTCTTATATATTCTTCAATTACCTGTATCAAGTGTGTCTAGTCCATTTAAAAATCTATGTATTGTTCATTGATTTCCGTGTTCTTATGTAAAAATAATTTTCCTTTAGATATATAATATTGTCCTTCCCGAAATGAGTTTTATTAAACTCATTGGGAGTAATGTATTATAAATTTTATGTAATAATTTTGTAATATATTATCTCTAATAAATAAAAAAAATAAAATAAAATAAAATAAAATAAAAAAATTATTTTCAATGATGTAGTTGGACCCTTAGTTTTTTATTATAATTTTTAATTTACATGAAAATCTTTTATTGGATTTTATACGTGTTTTTAATTATATTCTTATAAGCGTAAATAATCTGTTGATTTTCCTAAATAAATAAAATTTCAAAAGTTCGGTCCAGTTTGAAATTAGTATTTAAAAACTTTTAAGCTTTTTAAAAGTGTTTTTCTCAAAACCACGTTATTCAAGTTGGCTGTTCATCGATTGTCTATTATTATTATTGTCCCGTGTGTGCTATAACAGCACTATCTTTGTTAATTTTGTTCTTCTGTCATTGTTTTGTAAATACTGTATATTCTTTAGTTCACTGATGTGAATACAAATCTCATACAGGCAATTATTGCGTCTCTGTACGAGGGAAGCGTTGCGTGTGTTAGGGTGAACGGTGGTTTTACGGGGTGGTTTGACATCACAAAAGTTGTCAAGCAAGGCTGCGTAATGTCACCATGGTTATTCAATCTATACATGGATAATTGTATGCAAGAATTGAAAGAGGTGGGATTGGGCGCGAAATTGGGTAATCTGAAAGTATGTTGCCTGTTGTATGCTGATGATGCGGAGCTGATTTCTAATACTATGGAAGATCTACAGTCTCTCGTATCTAGGATGAATGAAGTATGTATGAAGAATGAGTTAATGATGAATGTAAGTAAGTCTAAAGTCATGGTGTTTGAAAGAGAGAGTACGAAAACAGTATGCAACATAGTTGTGAATGATGAATACTTGGAGCAGGTGGATGAGTTTGTGTATCTGGGTAGTGTGTTTACGAGAGATGGGAAGGCTGATAGAGATATTGAAAGAAGGGTGAATGCCGGTAACTCCATTAATGGTGGACTGAATGCCGTTGGCGCTAATAAAAAACTGTCAAAAGAAGCGAAGCTAGCAGTCCACAATGGAGTCCTGGTACCTACCCTGATGTATGGCAGTGAGGCATGGAACTGGCAGAGGAAGGATGAAATTAAGCTGAATGCTGTTGAAATGAGATCCCTGAGACGTATGTGTGGTAAAACAATGTATGATCGTGTGAGAAATGTGGATATCCGCAAAGAATGTAAGGCTGATGTAAGCATAATGAGTAAGATTAAGAAAGGGACCCTCAGATGGTTTGGGCATGTAGAGCGAATGAACGAAGAAAGTAGCGTAAGAAGAATATACGACGCGAATGTGAATGGTAGAAGAAGTCGGGGACGCCCGAGGAAGACGTGGCACGATCAATGAATCAAATACTTGAGTCGGGCCATGTCAAAAGTCAGAATAATAGAAGAGAATATATGAGACGATGTATGAATGTGAGTGAGGCAAAGAGTGTGTGCCAAGACCGAGTTGTTTGGCGGTCCGTCCTCTCTGCCTACCCCTGCGGGGAAACGGCGTGATGGTTAGTTAGTTAGTTAGTTCTTTAGTTAATTTTGTTCTTCTGTCATTATTTTGTAAATACTGTATATTCTTTAGTTAATTTTGTTCTTCTGTCATTATTTTGTAAATTCTGTATATTCTTTTATTATTTTCTCAATATTATAAGGAGCACTGTAGGATTATTTTAAAATTTATTATAGTTAAGCGCACTTGAAGTGAAATTTCACAAAAGTGCGCTATATAAATATAGTGTTATTAATTATTATTTATTATTATCGAATTTTCAACCGATTCACTTTATTCAAAATTTAAATTAAAGAAAATTAAATTTATATACGGATGAATGTCGACTTATGAAAAATTATTGTTGTAGTTATTTCATTTTTCATTTTATGTTGACGTGTGGTTAAATTGACGTGATTCTTCAGCCCTGTGTATGTTTATTGCGTGGTTCAAAATGTACGTGATTCGTAATTTTCGGTGTCCATGTTTATCGTCATTATCTAAGTTTGCACTATATATAGAACATGCAATTTGCTTCAAACCTAAAGCCTGTTCTAAGAAAGGCTTCCGGGCGGAAGGAAGCTTATAAAATTCTCGGAATTAATAATATTAATCTAGACTAAGACCTTATTTACGAGAAGGAAGATAAATACGCCGAGAGTCTTCGCTAGATATCGTCACCCTAGTTAGACAACGTTCTAACTGACATTTTTTGAGACTTTTGAATTCCATTTAGCTCATTTCGACAACCAAAATAGTTTTTAGTTTACAAGGTTCTGACAACTCTTTGAGAATCCAGATACTAATATCTACAGCATGTATGTCGGACGAATATCTACAGCTCATATGTTGGACTAATATCTATGAATTTCAAAGTGAGGACTAATATCTACAGAGCTAAGGTCGGACGAATATCTATGACGGTCCCAGTGGTGACTAATATCTATAGAGCGTGGGTTGGACTAATATCTACAGAGGGCAGCTGAGCAAGAGGTTGTACGGAAAAGCATAAATTACTTCAATTACGTAATTACTAATTACGTAAAGGCTTAAACGTTTAAAGTACGTACATGAAGTTTTTGCATAATATTACGTATTTTGCTGTTTACGAGGACAATAATTTATTGAACAAACATGGAGGTTATAATACAAAGATATTTATTTATTTCGAAATGCACGGCACCACAACCTAACCTAACCTAACCTAACCTAACCTAACCGTTGGCGTCTTTTATCTTTTCTCGGAAGATTTTTTCAATGTAGATGAGTGTTTCAGGCTGATAATTATTGCTTATAATAATTGTTACCCTTTGTGCTATGCATAAAAATCTTGTCTTAAACGTTAGTTTATCAATTAGAAATAATAATTAATATTTGACAAGTTAAAGCATTTCCCCAAAAAAAATGTAGACATAATTTGTCTCGACGCCACCTAGCGAGAGATTTAGCACTAACAATGCCTCTCTCACAAAAATAAAGTTGGTTGTTTTCAGGTGGAAAAATGTAATAAACAGTAATTTTTGAATGAAACACTAGTATCCATTGAATTATTTGGCAGGTATTAGATAAGCCGCCATAGCTCAGTGGTCAGAGCACCTGACCGGCAATCAGAAGGACACAGGTTCAAGTCCCGTTGGTATCTTTTCTCGGAAGATTTTTTCAATGTAGATGAGTGTTTCAGGCTGATAATTATTGCTTATAATAATTGTTAAAAAATTAATCATTAACTGCTCTTTCGCAGATGCATTAATTTAACTATTTTGTGAATAGTTAAAAATTTTAAGATGAAAAAAATTATTAGTTAGCACCCGCCCATACCCAATATGAGTAATAATAGTTTTGTCCGTATAAAAAGTTAATTCTTAGAAGATAGGCACGCAAGTGCAATATTATATCGGTGATTCAATCCAAAGTACATACTCGTATATGCATGCCTTTCTTGAAAGAAATTAGTTTCTTTGCTGGCAACATTATTTATTCATATTGAGTACGTTCGAGCGCATACAAATAAATTACATTACTATTTACACGTATAACATAAAGTACTCACAGTAGAAGGAGCAACCTTGCAGTCGGGAGCTAGTCCAAGCGACACCTGAAATCGGACAATGCGATTAGTTTACGAAAACATCTGCTCTCGAAAATTGCTCATATACGTATAATTACATTGTTAAAAACAACCTACGACTGATGACATTATTTGTATTAAAATTACAGTCCATCCATAGGTATGCAGAGAGGTTGGAATACGTCACAACGGTATCTGGACATGTTCTCGTTGCTTCAATTACATTCATAGGTCTACTAAAAGTTTGATAAATTCAGGTATACTGAATTGAGCGGAAAGCTCCTTGGCCTTTTTAAGACCGTCGGCGACCAAAGTGACTCAGTGGTAGGAGTTTCTTTGGAACTGGAAAGTAGGCTTTGTGGATATTAAATTACGCGCACCAACCTGCACAATCTGTACGGCACAGTAAAAAAATGATCAGTAAACCCCTAGGCCCCTTTTTTCGAGTTAAGGCTCTATTTGTTTTTCAAATAAAATACTGAACGCTTTGGTCTGGTCGACTAGAGTGGCTCAGTAGAAGGTGTACCGAATAGAGCGGTAAGCTCCATGGCCCTTTTAATAGTGTTGGTGACCAAAGTGGCTCAGTGGTTGGAGTCTTCTTTGGAACAGAAACTTAGGCGTTATAGATATCAAAATACGCGTCTCAACCAATACAATCCGAAGGGCAGATTAAAAAAATTAAGCAGCAAACACCTTGCAAACTCTTATATTATTCCAACCCTTATCATGTCCTGATTCCAGTATTTCTGATCCACATATAATATACACTTGGGGCGTTTCCGACTTATTCTACACCTACATACTTCACAACACTCATTCCCTGAGCGAAACATCACAACGCTCACTCCCTGGGCGAAATATTAACTTTATCATTATTTAATTTATCCCAATCCCAAATCTTCCGCAATCTCAAATCCAACCCAATTATTATTATCGAATCTATCCCAATATCCCAGAACCCAGAACCAAGTCAGCCGCATGAATTAAAAATGCGGGCAATTTTGCGCGAAGTACTGCGGGTTTACATATTATTTAAAAAGCATTCAAGTATTTTTGAATGCTAATTATATATTTATTTTGGAATTTGTTGATTTCATACTGACATTACCAACCCGTGTGGGGACGGCCTTATTGTTGTCCGACAAAACCGAGGTACGTATGATGTCACACGTACCCTGCCAGATGTAGATCGTTTTGGCGGGCTTTAAAAAATGCACACTTGCAAAATCTATAAAAAAACATTTACAGAAATAAATACCGTCAGGAAACTACCGATTTAAATTAGAATATTGATTAAAAATTAATCTCAAATCTAAATATAAAAATCTATCCCAATCTCAAATCTAACACAATCTAAGTTCTCTATTGAAATCTATCCCAATCTCATTTTAGATACATCTTAATTGATTTGACATTGACTTTATAATTTGTCCATTTTTTAATGTTCATATTTCCTTAAATGATAATTGATTATAGATACAAAATATTTTTCTTCCTAATGCTCGCTTCTCTTTTAAACACAAGCTCCCGCTTCTATAGAAGAGAAACGACAACAAAAAAATCAAATATCTGTGAAAACTAATTTTATAATTTGATTAATTAATTAATAAATGAAATTATAAATTTAAATGTGTTCTTAATTTCTATATTTACGATAGTATCACAATCACAAAAATATTACTAACTTCAGAAATTGTAGGTACTCACCGCCACAAAAAGTGCCAAAATCACTGATAGTTTAACCAACATGTCCGCAGTTAGATTAATGAACCAAAAATGAGCCCTGTAAAAACGAAACGCGTTTATATAGTATAATGACTTTATTACAATCATTATGTATAATAATTATATAATTTTGTTTGCAAACCGGTATAAAAATAAAATAAACACCTAAGGTTACAAAGTCTGATTTTCACAAATATCGTAAATTAGTTTTTTTGAACGGGTGGTATAATATTGATTTTGCGTACTGGTACCCGTTTCCGCCCGAGATTCAACACAGTTTTTTCTAAATTCTTTTTTCTTTTTGAACTAATGAAAAATACAGCAACTTATCGTA
The DNA here is from genome assembly GCA_917880885.1 of Limnephilus marmoratus. NCBI lineage: Eukaryota > Metazoa > Arthropoda > Insecta > Trichoptera > Limnephilidae > Limnephilus > Limnephilus marmoratus. The sequence continues at coordinate 14,738,665 of OU862921.1, read as the reverse complement.
TTTTTATTACGGTTATATTGATATTTAAAAGCTTCTTAGCTCATGGTGAATAATATGATGTTCGAGCTGAACATAGTTGCGTTGATCTAGAAATTCCAGACGTAAAGAGATGCGATTGCGCCAGAGCTCACGGATCGGGAGATTGAGAAACAGTTTTTCAGGACCAATATATTTTTTTTAAATTATATCTATTCTCTTACATGTTCTTTACAGAAGATTACAATTTATCTCGATAATAAGTTCCAATAATACAAAAAAATGTTAAGAATCTGTACTTAACTTAATGTAGATAGGTTAGTAGTAGTGTTTTGTGAACAAACAACCGACTAGGAGAATGTGTGCTGAGATCTGATGTATTCGCATGCTTCAGATAAAGTTTTGTGAATACCTCACTAGGAGAACCTGTTCTGAAGTGTTCGTATGCTTTAGAAAAAGTTATATATTATAATATTTAATTAAATGAAGACAATATTAGCGAAACTCAATCGAAATCTGGAGACAGAAAAATCAGAAAAGATATTGGCTCCGCTGGGACTCGAACCCAGAACCCTTTTCTTACATGGAAACAGCTCTACCGATTAAGCTACGGAACCCATATTAATTCGGTCACTTTTTAACTGTATCATACTTCGACTAAGAACTACCAACATTATCTTCATTTACTTAACGCACATATTATTGGCTGCTATCTTTATATATGATTACAAGATTCAACTCGAACTAAATGCAATCTAGATAGTGTCTGGATAAATTTTTATCCATTTTATTTGTAATACGTGACATCTATTGACTTTTTCTGCAAGTCTAGGATGAATATTTATTATTAATTTTTTAAACTTTATGAGTAAAATCTCAAATCATAATATTTAATTAAATGAAGACAATATTAGCGAAACTCAATCGAAATCTGGAGACAGAAAAATCAGAAAAGATATTGGCTCCGCTGGGATTAATCCGCCGAATTAATATGGGTTTCGTAGCTTAATCGGTAGAGCTGTTTCCATGTAAGAAAAGGGTTCTGGGTTCGAGTCCCAGCGGAGCCAATATCTTTTCTGATTTTTCTGTCTCCAGATTTCGATTGAGTTTCGCTAATATTGTCTTCATTTAATTAAATATTATAATTTGAGATTTTACTCATAAAGTTTAAAAAATTAATAATTATATATTATACCTCCCTAGGAAAATCTGTGCCGAGGTGTTTGAATGCTTTTGACAAAGTTTTGTGAACACCTCACTAGGAGAACATGTGCAGAAGTATTCGAATACTTCAGACAAAGTGTTTTGTGAACACCTTACTAGGAGGACCTGCGCTGAGGTGTTGGCATGGTTTAGACAAAGTTTTGTGAGCACCTCACTAGGAGACATTAAAAAATAAAAAATATATGGTTAGTCTTAGAGGGAGCGTAATATCGCGAAAAAAAATTATAAGTAAACGAAAATATTTAATAAAGAATGATTTTATAATATTTAGTAAGGGATAACATATTTTTAAAAAAAGGAGCGTTTGATGAATTAATTAATAATTGGCTTTTGTGCTTTTATTGGTTGACCTAGAGAAATATTAGTTGCACTTTCCCAAGACAGTATACCATACGTGATGAAAGACTAAGAAAGAGCAAAATAAATAGATATTTAGTAGTATTGTGCGTTCGAATTGTTAAATAGGCACATCATTTTATAAAGTTTGGTTGTTATTAGGTTAATGTGGTCAGTCCAGCGTAGATTTTTGTCAATTACACGGGTCAAATTGATTTAAATGTGTAATAAATTGAAAAATTGTTTACCAACGATTAAAACCTCGTGCCATTTTCGACTGTGAAGGAGAGTAATGAGTTTCCTGTAAAAATTGGGGATTTTCGGCAATTTCCTAAAATTAATTTGAAAATGAACTATTATTTAATTCTATTTAAATCCATTAAGTTAAATTGCCCAATTCACTACCATAAACATACTAGTAAAAATGTCAAAATATTTTTAATTTGTGACTCTTGTCATTATGCACTGGTTAAAAATTCAGGAGAAAGCAGGAAAGGCATATGTTGGGTTTTCCACTCCCGAAGTAAGAAAAAAAAATTATTGGTACTGTATTTTCAATATTACCTATAGATATAATTCTCTGTTAAATAAAATAAGAAATACCGTGGATATGATGCTAAGTACACCTACCTGAGGTGCCTACCTTCTGCCGACAGACTAGCTCAGAAAGGTCAGCAGAGCGGGGGAGACCATCATCAGGGTGGTAGGATCTCTGAGGCGTTTGTGGCGCATCTCTGAAATAAGCTCAAATCCTACGGGCTGGGGGAGACAGTGAAACAAGTGGCTACGGTAAATAACAGTTGTATTGGGTAGAATTATTTCATAAACAACAATGGTACATAATGCAGGCAAGGTTAGAACAGGGTAGCATCAACAATCCTATCTAATTCGGGTGCATTTGGCCCTAAAATCTCTCTGGGGGCGGTCATTTATCGTCGCGTTGAATTTACAAGGAACACACGCAATAAAGTGGGATTAATTCAATTCAATTCAATTCAATTTTATTCTTTCAAAAACATTACAAAATTTAAAATTTTAATGCGTTTTTAAAATACATTTGTAGCAGTATTACATTAAACATTAATATAAGTGGTTAGCAAAAAAAATAAAACTATACGAGCATCAATTGAGCTTGCCTTTTAAAGGCAGCTTCACTGACGCTAAATATGTCGATATCCGAATTAATTTTGTTTAACAGCAAGATTGCTCTCCCGACCGGCATGACCATTGGCAAGTTAGTCCTGCAGGCCGGAAGATAGAACAGCCTATGCTGTCGATGGCGAAGATAACCATCGGGAATATAAAAATGAATGTTCTCCAAGATAGCTGAGTTTTCAAACCTTCCGCGAATCAATCTGAAGAAATGCGTAGCAATGTGTACATCCCTTCTGAGACGTAGATGGTTCATTCCGAGCATACCCAAAAGAAAGTCGGTAGGATAGAGCCACGGGTAATAGCCGTATTCCCTCGTGTACAGAAATCTCAGAAATTTTTTCTGAACTCTCTCCAACATGAGGGAATATTTTGCTTGGTGCGGACTCCAAATTATCGACCCACTTTCAAGTCTACTCCTTACTAAGGAATTGAATAGAATTATGAGAACCCGGGTGTCTTTAAAATTCCTTGCAGTACGCAGAACAAAGCCCAGCATTCTCAATGAAGTGCTACAAGCCATCTGAATATGAGTATGAAATGTCAGCCTATTATCAAACATGATTCCAAGGTCCTTCATGGTGGAGACACGTTTTAGACTTCGGGCGTCCATCGTATACCGGTAATACCAGGTATGACACGCCCTAGTGAATGACAAAATTAAACATTTAGATATATTGAACTCAATCCGATTTCTTTTACTCCAGTCAATAATTCTATCAATATCTGACTGGAGTCGATTGCAGTCCTCTAGGTTTAGTATTTCTAAGAATAGTTTCAGGTCATCAGCAAAAAGAAGAAACCTGGAGTGCAGAATTAATTCTTAAATATCATTAATAAATATGGAAAAAAGGAGTGGGCCTAAATTAGAACCTTGGGGTACTCCTGATCGTACAAAAAATAGAATAGACTGGAATAGTCCATGAGATACAAACTGTTTCCTGTCTGCAAGATAGCTAGCAAAAACGATGAGTAGTCTCATGGAGAATCCTATTTCAGCCAGCTTATTGAGTAAGACGTCGTGATTAACAGTATCGAAGGCCTTTGAAAAGTCGTTAAAATTAAATTAATAGCTCATGGTACTCACTGCAACCGGCGGCTTGGAGATCGGTGTGGTGAAAGGGAATTTAACCGGGCTTGGCATTCCCGCCCGTCACTAGGCGAAATAACAATTGCCATGGCGGCTTCGTGGAATGTTCTGGAACAGTGCAGAACGGTTCACGGTACACGTGCGCTTGAGGCGAGCTCGGGGACAGAATGCGGGACGGCGGCTGACTACGACCGCCGTTGGCGCTAGGGATGTCGAAAGTGAAAAAAAATATCGATATTTCGATATATCGATATTTATTAAAATATCAATATCGACGTCGATATATCGAGGAAAAATATCGATATATCGGTCAAATTTTTAAAGATTTTGCGTTTTTAAAATAATACTGTATTCTGCTTAATATTATCAATGGTAATTTTTATACACAATGTGTATTATTTAAATGTACAAAGATCTCAATAAAAATGATGGTATTTTTAACAGTATTTAATTTTATTAGACAATAATTACAAAAATATAAAAAACTAAAAAGCTATCTTCTAACTAATATTAAACCTTTTTATTGTATCAGGCAAACCAGTATTTATCCTTAATCTTAAGTATTCCAGAAATCTTCGTATTTTTTTTTAAATTCACGAGATGTTTTTTTTTAAATATCCTAAATTTGTCGCATTAGTAAATGAAAAAATAAATTTAAAATCTTTAATACACACCTAAAGGTATTGGATCCACGTTGAAAAAAGTTTGCCAGCAAGCGGTGTAAAAAGTTATCAGTCCCTAAATGTTATATAAAAAACGTTGTACTTTCACACGAACATCCTGACTGCTCGGGAAGTCAATCTTTGCTGACGTGTTACGCAGCGACGAAACGTTTTGCTGAGTTCGGTAATAGGGGGAAAGATGCGCTGGTATGTGATGTCAAGATACAGAAACAAAATTTAATGGTCCCTGCAATTTGAAATTTCGATTTGTTTTCGACGCTCTCATATTAGTAAAACCATTGTGCGGCGGCCTGAAGTGACGCGGGACTCGGTCGCTCCAAAGTGTGCGTGTGGGAGGCGCTATGGGAATGACTTAGTCGAACTGGCTGAAAATATCATACATTTCTATGCACTTACCTACACATATGAGATAGTATTGTAAGCTATTAATAGTTAAAATTTCAACCGCTAGATGTCACGAACCCGATACAGTTACTTTTTCCGTTCGTTCCTATACGGTTTTGAATTCTAGTGACTTTCGTTACATAAATATACAAAAATATGGTTTTTGATACAATTTTCGATAGTGGATATTTAATATCGATATATCGATATATCGGATCAAAATATATCGGCTAAAAATATCGATATTTTGAATTAAAAATATCGATATATCGATATTTTTTCAACAAGCCTAGTTGGCGCGCGGCAAGCTAGCGGAAAGGAAGCCGAGTAATTTGCAGGGGCGTAGGTGAGTAATTTGCAGGGGTCTATTCGTGCATCGTAACAGCCGAGTAATTATTAAGTAATAATTAAGTAATCTTGCAAAAATTTTTTGAAAGATTCAAAATTTTCTTTACTATGCATGAATATTAGAAGTATAAGCAAGAATTTTGATGAAACTGTTTCTATGCTGGATTGCATTAATCATCGTCCGGAAGTACTAGTCTTTACAGAGGCTTGGCTGAGCAGTGTAATTAATATGCCTAGCATTCCAGAGTACGTAGTCTACAAAACTATGATGAACAATTTACAAAATGATGGAGTAGTTATCTACGTAAGACAAAACATTCAGGTAACTGTTGAGGAAATTGCTCTCCCCAGTGCAAACTGCTTGAAAATGCAATTATCCAATACATTATATTTATTAGCTGTATATCGATCTCCATCCCAGACTAAAATAGACAACTTTCTCGACTCATTGAATGAATTCCTTGCATCTGAATCTTTGCAAAATAAGGAGATTATCTTATGTGGGGACTTAAATATTGATACCCTAGATTTGAAGAACATAAAAACACAAAAATACCTATCACTTCTGGCGTTTCATGGTTTGAAGCCCATAATAAACTCACCAACAAGAGTGACTCCTAATAAATCTAGCTGCATTGATCATATTATGGCAAAATCAAAATTTGAACCACAAGGAGCAGCTTTTACTACTGGCATAACAGACCATTATGCAATTTTAATGAAGTTTATGAGCTTAAATCTACATAATATTTCAAATAATAATGTAAAACCTAAATTTGTTGTTGACAACCACCTCTTGAAGACCAAATTAAAGGAGGAATCCTGGGATATAGTTCTATCAACAAATGACGTCAATCTGGCAACTGATAATTTCATAAAATGTTTGAAAACCCATGTGCAAAGTTGTACGTCAGTACAAAAAGAGAAACATATTATGAAACATCTAAAACCATGGATAAACGCTGGATTAATCAAATGCCTCAGAACACGTGATAAATTGCACAACAGATGTAGAAAAGAAAGCTATAACTTGGAACTGTTTGAATATTATAAGCGATATCGAAACTGGTGTTCTAGGATAATACGAACAACAAAACAAGCATATTTCAGAAGAAAATTAGATGAAGTCAATGGTAACATTAAACAACAGTGGAAAATTATAAAGGAGGCCATAAACCTTAAAAAGGAACAAACTACCATAAAAAAATTGAAAATTAATAATATTATTACTTCAATGGAAGAGAGTCCAAATATAATTACTAATCACATTAATGACTTCTTCAGTGATATTGGTCCAAGTTTCGCTAACAATTTGTGCAGTGATAATAAAACCAGTGAGACGTATCTTGTGAATGATTTTAAATCTGAACTTCAGATTACCGGGGACAATTTTGATTTTAAGCCAACTAACATTTCTGAAGTGACAAATGTGATAAATGATTTAAAAATGTCTTTCTCATGCGGTATTGATTCTATAAGTGTTATGATATATAAACTCCATGTATTCGAATTAGCTGGTCCCATATCTCATATTATTAATATTAGCTTCAAGAGTGGGATGTTCCCTTCTCACTGTAAGAAAGCTAAAGTGATTCCTCTTTTTAAAGGTGGAGATCAACTAGATGTCAATAATTATAGACCTATATCCCTACTCAACACGCTTTCAAAAGTAATAGAGAGATTGGCTAAGTCGAGATTGGTATCATTCTTAGAAACAAATAAACTACTCTCTAGCAATCAGTTTGGTTTCAGAGAAAATAGAGGAACAAGTGATGCAGTATTGAGGGTATTGTCGAAAGTCACTAGTGCCCTGGATTATGGAAACAAAGCCTTAGCTGTGTTTTTAGATCTATCAAAGGCATTTGACACGGTTTCCCATGGATTACTCCTCAAAAAATTATCTTCTCTTGGCATTTCACATTCCAGTACAGCATTAAGTTGGTTCAAATCATATCTTAGCGATAGAACACAACAAGTAGAGATAAATAATAATTTAAGCATTAGCAAACAAATCTCATTTGGGGTTCCACAAGGTAGTGTACTTGGACCAATATTATTTTTAATCTACATTAATGATTTATGTAATTTAGATATTCCTGGTAATATTGTTAGTTTCGCAGACGACACTGCTTTAATATTTGAGGGTAAAACCTGGAAAGATGCTTTTGACAAATGTGATTCAGGATTAAGAATAGTAAAGAGTTGGCTAAATAATAACATCTTAACTTTGAATACATCAAAAACAAAATATGTAACTTTTAGCATATCAGCAAAAAGTCAGCCTTCCAACACTCATAATCTAATTATACACAATTGTCTGCAAAATTGTAATTGTAATTGCCACCCTTTAGAAAGAGTAGACTGTATAAGGTACCTAGGTGTAAATATTGATCAATATTTGAGATGGAATGACCATATTGACATGTTAACAAAAAATATCAGGAGACTTACCTATATTTTTAAAGAACTTCGTCATATACTGGATAAAGATAAATTAAAATCTGTCTATTATGCCTTAGTACAATCTCGACTTTCTTACAATATTGTATGCTGGGGATCCTGTCTAAAGTCCAATGTAGAGCCACTAAATATTGCTCACAAATTAATTCTTAAGGTCATGTACAAAAAAAAATTTCGTTATCCATCGAAACTTCTTTACAAGGAATCTGACGTTATGAGTATAAAACAGCTGTACATCTCTAAAATAATTTGTAAATTTTTTATCAATATTTATTCTGCAGAAAGAACCCAACAAATCCATACCACTAGAATTGGCTCAAGAATGAACTTTGTCGCAATAAGTACTAAAACATCTTTTGGCCAAAGAAACTTTTTATATCAGGCTCCACTTCTGTTTAATATTCTGCCAGATTACATAAAGTCTTCCAATTCATTAGCTAAATTTAAAAAAAATGTTAAGATTTTTGTGTTGTCAGAGGATTGGCATACTATTTTTTCATCCTTGGCCTTTTTTTAAATAATAAAAAAAAAAAAAAAAACATATTTTAAAATAATAAGATATTTTTTTTTAATAATATTTGTTTTTTAAATAAAAAGATATATATAAACATATATATTTTTTAAATAACCAGATTTTATTTGAGTCCCATTTGTAAAAATCGGAGTGTCACCCTAGTTGTTTTGAACTACCTTTGTTTCTTGGTGGGTATAGTAATTTATTAAGGATTTGTTTTATGGTCTATATTGTTACAAATTACCCATCTGGTCACCAATATAATATTGTTATTTCTTACTTTCCGCATATAATATTTTAGTGTTTTGGATGTAGTGTTTTGTATTTTAGTGATTTGTGTGTAAATGCACCACTCAAATTTATGAATTTAACCTCAATACAGGCTGCTAGCCTAGTGAGGTTAATATTTTTGTAAAAAAAAAAAAAATAAGAACACATGTATGGTGAGAAATTATAAATAAATAAATAAATAAATTTGCAGGGGCGTAGGTGAGTAATTTGCAGGGGTCTAATCGTTCATCGTAACAATGAATAAGTTTAAAAACTAATCAAAATATGGCTTAGTAAACAGAAGATGACGAAATTATTAAAAGTATGAAGACAGGATTTCAATTTGGGAGGCGGGTGTGGGTACCGCCGCCCCGGAATCCATTTATTGGATAACCAAAACCCCTGCCATAGGTCACCCCAAGTGGCTCGCTACGTATGGTGACTAAGCAGAGGTGTTCATGAGATGAGGTTTGTATAGGTCTTGGCGGCGTATGCGTTTGCCCACCTGCATGGAAGGCGGTATCGCGAGAGGCTCCAGCAGGACTCTCTCGACCCATCACCTTGCGCTGCACAGCGAGAGATAGATTCATATACCCATCAGTCCTGGACACATTGCCTCCAGATTCCTACCCACTTCTCATACCTTCTTACATAAATGTAAAAAAGGGATACGTGCTTAATACAATTTAGTAAACAATTTAAAAGAAACAATATTAAGATACGGTTAAGAATATATGAAGATAGGCAAATTTAAAGAACTTTTTTGATGACTGCATAATAACTAACCAACACAACAAACTACAGTCCGCCTTGGAGCAAGAATTTCTGGCGAGGAGGACTGTAAATACATAAAGAACGCATATTATACTACATACTTAATAATGTAATACGACATGATAAATGCAATAGTCATTACTTAGTAAGAATTTTTTTTAAACCTTTGCCACATAGCTTGCTAAGCTGAGAAATTGAACCTGGAGAAGATCGTAGTTACCGTTAAAGTAGAAGACAGAAGAAGAAAAGGAAGATCACCGATTCGTTGAAGTGATCAAGGATCAAGTATCACACCAAGATATCCGAAACTTCGGCATCCATGACTCTCCATGCAACACAGGACCGCAAAGAGTTAAGGCGCCTTGTTCATCAGGACAATTGAGTAGTGCTCATGATCCTCAGCAAAAAGATAATATGATTATATCTGAAAACCCAGGTCTACCCATTTTACCTTCACAACATTCCCCATTTCATACTAGCTGCGAGAGTTGGGAGTCTCGCGCAATGCCAGAAAACAACGTAGATACATTTATTTTAAATTTCTGTGGTAGCATGCAAAACTTATCAGCAAGAATGTATGTATTTATTGTTTTATTTCGGCACTTCAAATAAATATAACAGAAAATTATATCTTTCGACGAATATTTTAATAACCTTCTTTAATCTGTTTGTTCTGGATGCGGATTATGAAATTATTTTATCTTCCGTTATGATAAGAAAATCCATTATTTTGATAATCTACATAAAATATTGCCACATTTACATTTTTAATCTATCCAATTGAAATAATTTTTTCAATGACGTACAAAAATTTGCATGTTTATTGAAACGACCCTTTTTTTTCAAAGTAACCTTTGACGATTTTCATAAATTCATTCCACTCCAATAATTTTCACAATGCCATAGCATCATAGCATTTGCAGACTGGGCCATCACTTTTCTTTACTTAAAAAAACTTAAACAGGGGACCTCTCCACTCAATTAGCTAACCCACACACCAAACCCCCGCGAAGATTGATTAAGGGGATGTGAAACCAGACATTGTGTGACTTTGGACCTCGATAATGTGACGACACTGCATAATCTGGATGCTGTTATGTAAGTAGTTCAGTTTTGACCATACACAAAGGAATCAAGATCATTATGCTGAAGAATGGAATCGGTGTGATTGTTCATAGCTCTGATATTGTCAGTGAAAAGCAGATATTTTGAGCGTTTAATAGGCTCATCGACGTCTTTGATGAACAAGAGAAAGACGAGAGGTTAAAAGTTCGATCCCCGGGGAACACCGGAATTCGTTTTATATTTACAAGTACGGTTCTATTTATCTTGAAACACAATTCTTACTTCGAACACATTTTTGGTGTTAGACTCTCTTCAATGGAAATTTGCTATATCTTGAGCACGATTTATCTAAAATTATCCACGTACAATATTTTGTTTTTTGGCAGATTGAGAATGAATAATTTTTCAATGGATGCAAATTCACGGTTAAGCAAATTAGGGTATTTTATTTGTTTACTTAAAGTGTGTTTTGTTTTAAATGCGTTAAAAATATCCTGACTTACAAACCTATGAGTTTATGTCTCAGTCTTAGATTGCCAATGGACAGGGGGTTTGACTTGGCCACTTCTAGTTGCATGCTCACGATATTTGCGTACCCATCGTGCGGTGTTTCAGATCTTTCAATAATCTTCTTATCTGCTGCTCTTCAATATGCTACTATACAATTACGATCTCGTGAGCTCCGCAAAACGGAATTTTGTTGTGTCCACAATATCCATCCTTAAATATCCTGTATATTTTCTTGAGGGTTCTGTACTTCGACACCTAGTATATAGTACCCGACACCTAGTATAAATGTTTGATGAGCGTTTTATGCGGACTGGATTAGGCATTTCTCGAGAGAAGCCTCGTTTATAAATGTTTTTTCAAGGTGTGTTGCCCTGGATGAATATTTTATACATTTTAAGGATTGGACATAAGACGAGTTTAGTCTAGATAAACCAAATAATCTACGTCTTCAAACACAGCAAACTTATTTTGATAAATAATTTACTTTCGTCCAACCTAGATAAACAGTGGAAGTAAAGTGGAGTTTTCTCCCTTTCAGCTCGGTGTGAATAAATAATTGAATTAAGCCCTACCCTTTAAAGCTCCCACGCAAAAAATATCCAAACTCTCGTCCAGTATTACAATTCAATTCAACAAGTAAAATAATACCTGTTTGATTCAAAGTTCACACTTACAAATCAAATTAATTAAAAATCAGATAAATTTAAACAATAAAAAAATACTTAAATTTATCAATAAACCTGAGATAATTGTGTCTACTGCTAATTGCCAAATTAATAGAAATCCAATCGTCAAAGACGACATGTCAACAAATATGTAAAAACCATGCATATATAAATTGAATAAAATTCCTATAGACAACCCCCTCTCTCTTTCCCATTTGGTCTGTATATAAACTGTAGATTAAGAAACATTTGTATCAGTCTGAAGATGGCTTTAACACGCTGAAACCGGTTACGGTCAAAAATAAATTAAGTGGAAATAAGTTTTATACGTGTTTTATTGTATTACTAGCAGACCCGGCCACACTTTGCTGTGGCTAACGAAACACAACGCCATTACCCAACCTTTATAAAATCCACACCACCCGCTTGCCAGCTGCCCGCTGCTCGCTGCCCGCTGCCCGCTGCCCGCTGCCCGCTGCCCGCTGCCCGCTGCCTGGATTGAATATTTGAATTTCTCGGCTTTTATCTACTATAATGAGCATGTATTATACATATAAACCTTCCTCTTGAATCACTCTATCAATTGGTGAAAACCGCATGAAAATTCGTTGCATAGTTTAAAATATCTATGCGCACATACATTTTGATGAAAAATAGAAATATAAAAAAAAATTATAATGAACCAACGTAGCTTTTGGTACATTCCTTCCGTTGTTTATATGAGAACGCCAACTGGTTTCATCAAACAATGGGATTCTTTTTTTCATGTGATACCTTACAAAAGTCCCAACTGCTCCTGTCTGGAGCCTGGAGCCATTGAGACAATGGCATCTCCAATTGGGGTATGTTGTGAGACTGAAGATAAGTGAAAAGGTGAAGAAGATGATGAAGAGGAAGGTTGGGACGTTTCTGGCTATTCAGATCTAATCACCAAACATGGCTAGAACCATATCAAGCAACGTTTCAATTCCGAATATCTTCCACTGTAAAACGTGCCATAAATACACCTTATATTATTTTAACTGATTAAATTGTGTCAATTTTTTTTTTTTTTACAATGAATGCCTCACAAGAATCTCAACTGCTCCCGTCTGGAGCCAGTGAGACTATGGCATCCCCAATTGGGGTATTTTGTGAGGCTGAAGGTAGTGGGGAGGGGAAGGAGGTGGGGAAGAGGAAGGTTGGGAAGTACCTGGCTATTCAGATCTGGTCACTAAACACGGCTAAAGCCATTTTCAAGCAACGTTTCAATTCTGAATGGTGGTCTTACACCAGGGCGATACTGATAGTATCTTCCACTCTGGTACATGCCGCAAATATACTATATATTATTTTAAATGAATTAATTGTGAAATAACACAAATTAATCAAATAAAATTTATTTGCGCATGCCGGGTTCGAACCCGCGACCTCCGGATTGTGAGTCAAGAGTCTTATCCACTGGACTACGGAGGTCGTCAAATTAAAATTAAAATTTATCTGCGTACGCCGGCATTTGAACTTGCGACCTCCGGATCACTAATCGAGAACCTTGCCCCTCGACTATAAAGACAGTCGTGGTTTCGGTTCTTGGTCCATTAATGTAAACTTATCGGCACTAAATATTATTTCTCATTATATATTAATTTTATTATTTTATCTCATGTAATTTGGGAGTCGGGTATGGGTACTGCCGCTCCGGCAACCATTTATTCGATAACCAACACCCCTGCCATAAGTCACGCCAACGGTTTGCTACGCTTGGTGACTTAGCAGCGATGCCCGGGTTCATAGAATGAGGATAATAGGTCTTGACGGCCAATGCGTTTGCTCACCTGCTTCGTGGCGGGCCTGATCGGGGAGATTGGTTGAGGAAGACCTAACTTAGACCTCTCCAACCGGACTCTCTCGCCCTGCACTGCAGGGGAGGGAGAGATTCATACTTCTGTCATTCCTAGAAACATTGACCGCCAGATTTCTACCCACTCCTTATACCTTTTTCCTTCCAGAACTTCCTCTCCTTCATTTCATTAAAAAAAACCCTCTACACAGCATCCCCAAAGATGACATACTCCTTACATACTCCTTGAAGATTTTTTTTCTTCAGGGCCTTCGGTGCGGAGCTAACGTAAAAAAAAGAAATGTAATATGGCAAACGAGGACTGCACTACCCTCCCTGTTTTACTGGATTAAAATAAAAGAGAGAAAGGTAATAACAGTAAAAGTAAGCATTGAATAAATAAGATTTAACATTAATAGATTACTTAGTTTTAACGTTAACTCTGTGCAGAAACGGGCGGTCCATTTAATAGATTCTCCCATCTTAACAGACGGATTGCAATCTTTAGAGCACAGGCGTCGGGTGGGAATGCTATCCTTGTTCTACCGGTATTACAATGGAGAATCTCCGAGGAACTAGCGTCATTAGTCGTGCCGGTGCATAGTCGGGAAACAAGCCAAACGAGTGCCCAACATTTGTACACGGTTGACATTTGTCACATGAGAACGGGTCATTTTTTCGACTCGTTCTTGTGTTCAAGAGCTCGGCTGCTTTCTACAACACGGGTCTCTTTAAGACCAATGTTCATTCCTTCCTCTCTTCAAAAAGACCCTCCACACAGCATCCCAGATGACATAGGCCCTGAGGGAAATTATTTTCCTCAGGGCCTCTTGTGTGGAATTAATGTTAAAAAAAAAAACACATTTATTGTTTATAATAAATTCTTTTACTCGTGTTTTACAACTAATTATATTTATATATATACCTACATAGACTTAACGGTGGGTGTCAATGGAAAGGTGGGAGTGGGAAGGGAGAAGGGGGTAATTGGGCATTATTTACAAAAGGAACAAGTTTAACAATGATTAATTTTAAAATATTTTTTTAATATTTATAATATTTTCATTCGTATTTACGCTCTTTCTGATTTCTAAGATTTCCAATTTTTCCAAATGAGCCCATTAAAATTCAAATATAATGAAAAAAAAAATTCAATTCCACTATTAAAGTCAAAAGTGTGAATGGTCTCTAACAAATGATTGGCAAACTCCGAGAAACTATTATTATTTAATCATCAAATATTTAACTCTAAATTCGACTGTTGCGAACTCCTGCAACTCACAAATACCGATAGTAACCACACGACAAAATACACTATTCTACTGCAGCATTCATAAGCGGAACAACATTGCCCTCTCTCCGACACAACGATTTCACACTATGGGAAATCAGTACTTAGGTGATGTTGACAAATTGTGGATTTTGTAAAGAACTTATTCCAAAACTATTCCTAAATATATCTGTATTTTTGTAAACCTATCAAATCGCTGTATTTTTTTTATATTTTTATGACTTGTGTGCTTTTTAATAAAATTTTAACATTTTTTTATCCTATTAAAAATCATCTGTCATGAATTAATTGTACTACCAAACATGTAAAAGCCCTTTGGGCGTTAATCCGTTTAATCACAGAAGACCATATTTGTCCCAACGCACACAGGTCTCATATAAAACGCTGTAACTCCCTTACTATCATAGTAGAAATATGTTCTAATCGGTGTTAGAAAGGAAAAACACCACGCTTTATATTCCATTCTAAAAAATAGCCACCGAAAAAGTAAAATGTACACTTTTTTGTATACAAAGTTTTGAATCGCAAATTGAAAAAAAAAATTGAAACTTCGGGAATTTTTTATAAATTATTTTTACATAGAGCGACAAAAAAGTGAGGTTACAAAATGTGTTTGTTGTACATTTGTCTAATAAAATATGTATGTGTTTTTATTTTTTTTTATTATCAGTAACTTTAGTTAGAAAAAAAGGAAGGTGAGCCATTTTGAAAACTTTTTTATGTGTGTATGCAAAATTATAATAATAAAAAAAAATGTATTTCGAATTCTATAACTTGAAAGCGTATTTCATCACCTTTCTAAAACAGTTTTTGGTTTTTGAATGTGCTCAGAAATATTCCAAATATTTGCATTTTATTGTAAAGTGAAAATATTTTGACCATCTGAAAAAAATACCAAATTTTGAAATAAATAAAATCTTATACGTTCCTTTATCCTAATTTGAGCATTACTCACGAAACACGTTTGTTTTTTATAAACAATAAACGTGTTTAAATCTAAGTAATCTATTTATTTTGAATTAAAATGGCGCTATGAAATAAGTTTTGCAGAAGGAATTATTACGAAATGCATGTTAATATTATATTTAGCGATTTGCGATCTCTGTGTATACCGGGTCCACGGCTAACAGAAACGGTGTGAGGGTGTTCGGGAATCTCCGCGCGGCCAGCCGATCGATTCTTGCTACATTTCCACCCCTCCGGAAAACCACGTCAGTCGGTCGCGGTGCGCTCAACACACGTATCTCCCAGCCGACATAACCTACAAACAATCAAGAAACACGGCTAATGTCACCTTAATTCACCGCTAAAGGTAGGAATTAAACCTTTCCTAATAACATAACAATAAATCAGGTGTTAAACTAAAAAAAAAACATTGAAAAAACGCCATTTTTAGATCCAATACGGTGTGTTATTCCGCTTTTGCATCCGTTTGCTAGGAGCTTTTGGAAAGGGTGTTTGACGTCATAGTTCTGACTGTCAAATAGCACAAATGAAATAAATCATTATTGAGCTTTTGTGCAGCTTTTACCAGCATTTGAATGCATTTTAAAAACGGTTTTAATCTTCAGTGTCGTATTGTACTGTTTTTTAAAGATTATTTTAACACTTTTAATCATTTTTAACCTTCAAAATGTGCTACCATATGGTAAGACTTTTGGTATTCGAATAATTTATTTATTTATTAAGCAACCATTTTGATACATGAAAACAATTCTTACTAACATAAACATTTTACAAATAATGAATATTAACAAATAACACATTGTCAATATTCTTTTTATTATAAAACACAGTTTTTGCATGAATATGATTTATACTTAATATTACGCCATTTTTGTGTTATTTTATAAGAAATCTTTATTATTTAATTGATTCAAAGATCCTAGTTTTCATAACATTAATAAGAGTGAATCTATTTTTAAAAACAATTGTCAAGGTTAAATAACACTAATGACAACCAACAGATGTCTAATTTTGTTTGAGCATATGGATCTTAAAATGAAAACAAAACACAATATTGAATAAGTTTAGTAAGCTAGTTTAACGTTAATTTCAAAAGGTACTTAACAATAAGCCTTCGAATATTACAGAATCTTTCGCAGTTCATCTTTCCGAAACAAAACAACACCGCGCACCGCCTCGATTCTATTATTAGCAAAGATGAAAGCATCTATCATATCAAATTCCGATAATGTAATAATTATAAATTCAAGAAAATCAATGATTTTATTTATTTGTTAACTCGCCAACAAAATACATCATGTAATTATTACAGTAATTTACATTTTCAATGTGGTTATAGCAATGATTCAAATTATGGTTTCATAACTACATTTTTTGTACGACGATAAGTTACAATAAATAATAATGAATTAAATAACAAGTACATAAAACAAAGAGGATCAAAATTAAATATTAGTAATTACATAAACTCATATGCATGCGTGTGTTCTCTGTGTGTATATGTGTACACACACAATCCACATCCATTCATAGATCGTCCAGTTTAATCAAACATCTCCGAAAAATCGAATTTTGAGTATGCAGTTATATGTATAGGTGTAGCCTCTATCTGGTACAATACTCAGATTTCTCATTACACCACCAAATCAATTATTTTGCAGAAAAACTTGTGGTGAATTAATCAAAATGTTGATGTTTCCTTGGTCACTAGTAGGATATTTCAAAATGTCATACTAATGTGCCGTACCCGAATGCCTCCCGGTGTTATTTTATATATAAAATGCAGACAGCAGTAAATAATGTTTGATTTATCTCAAACATTCGAATATTGTTGCTCTTCTCATTATCTCAAAACTTAGTATTTGGAGATTTTTTTAAAGTGAATACCTCATAAGAGTCCCTCCCGTCTGTTGTGAGGCTGAAGGTAGTGGGGAGGAAAGGGAGATGGGGAAGGGGAAGGTGAGGAAGTACCTGGCTGTTCAGAGCTAGTCATCAATTCCGGCTAAAGCAATTTCAAGCAACGCTTCTATTCTGAATGGTGGTCTTACACCAGGGCGATACTGAGAGTATCTTCCACTCTGGAACGTGCCACAATTATACTGTACATTATTTTTAGTGAATTAATAGTGAAATAACACAAATTAATCAAATAAAATTTAATTCGATCCTTCGGATTGCGAGTCAATAGCCTTACCTCTCGACCACGCATGCCGTCTGACTAATCAATTGGACAATCGACATGCACATAATATTAGTACAATATATAATGTGATTTATCCAATTTGAAATTATTTTCTACTCTAATATCGATCGTGAAATGGGTTCAAATCTTTAGGGAATCTACGCAAAAAGAAAACAAACAGGCTGTAATCAACGCCATAACCAGATATTAACATTATATGATTGAATGTGACATTGTTATCTGGTTATTTATTTAAACCATTTAAAAATTCATCAACTCGCTTAAAATAATCTCAGATCAATATTGAACTCAACAAGTCTTCGCCGAATACACTCGTTGGGTATTTAACGATGCCTGGAAAGGCTTTCACGCGGAAAACTGAGATAGGTACCCGTTAAATTGTATAATGGCACCTGATCGGCTCGTCCCGTTGAGGGATGCTGTTTTCAGGTACGACGTGTCCCTGACCTAAATAGATTAATACTAAACACAATTAGATGCAAACCAGATTCATGACATTTAAGGTTAAAAGGGAAGTGAATTGGTTTGGGGAGAAATGCCTGCCTATGTAATCCGCTGGGATATTTATAGAAAACGTTTAATATTATTGAAGATGTCGAATATTTCAGTATATTATCTACTACGCTCTTGAGGTTCTAGTTGACTGAAACTGAAAATCAAGTAGGTATTAATGTTTTGGTGATCCTGAAATGATATTTATTACAACACCAGCTGACCCGACAAACTTTGTTCTGCCATATAAATTATTTCTAGTGAATATTTTGGTTGTTAAATAAAAAATAAAGAATGCATTGTAAGTGTGAAGGGATGGGATCTATGACAGGAAGAGAAATGGAGCGCTGTAGACGATGACCGCCGATAAAACCAAAAAAACACCAACTAAAGAAGAGCAATTGAGTGTACGATATTTTTGGTCAGTCCGTCTTTAGCCAACACAAATAAGCTCGATGGTTTGCCCACGCGAAAACATGATGCCGAATGAAATATCAAAATGACGTGACGCTTCTCGTGAATATCTTGCGCATGCGTGGATGAAAGTTCGATGAGGCGGACGTAGCGCCATCTATCATTCAACAACATAAATAATTTCGTTCTGTTTGAAATACGAAAGACGGTTAAATTTGTTCATGCAAAAATACTAAAATCGCGATTAAAAAATGGGAGGGCGGGGGTAGGAGTGTTAAAATTTGGGTTCATGGGTATCTTTTGATGACAAAAAAAAACATACCAAAAAATTGTCAAAAAAATAGAAAAAAAAATCTTGATAGGAAAACCCTAATCACCCTAGCGGTATGAAACATGCTCTATGGCCTATTTTCATACCTACCAAATATAAATAAAAAAATCATAAAAATCTGTCGAGCCGTTTCGGAGGAGTGCGTCCACAAACACCGTGACACGAGATTTATATATGTATAGATGTAATCAAAAGGAAGAACATATTATATAGTTATTATATTATTATAGTTACATTATTTTGATGATTCATTATTATTCTAACTTGTGACTTAGTGAAAAAATGTCTTCTACATGGGTGTCTTCTACATGTCTTCTGTCGTGGGTTTAATATCATTAGTTGGTGTTCAATTTGGCTTGACTATTTTCATTCCGTTTATAGTCAAGTAACCCCGAAACTTGAAACCAATTTCCCAACAGCATCACCCTGGAACGTTGGAGATATCTCACTCGGATTGACCAACATCCAGGAAATAGAAGCCTGTATCCGGAATATGCGACCTGACAAGGCTACTGGACCGGACAGTATTCCTCCTTCGATAATTATAAAAATCGCTCCAAATATCAGTGTATCCCTTGCTTACATATTTAATCTCTGCATCATGTCATCCACGTTTCCACAGTGTTGGAAATTAACGAGGGTCAGCCCTATTCACAAAACCGATGAAAAGACTGATGTCAGAAATTATAGACCAGTTGCAGTACTGTCAACAATTCCAAAAATTTTTGAAATGATTATCTGTGATAAAATCAGTCCGCAAATCGCGCCTTTCTTAAGAGAAAATCAACATGGCTTCTTACCGAGGAAATCAACGGTAACCAACTTACTCTC
Source organism: Limnephilus marmoratus (assembly GCA_917880885.1). Lineage (NCBI taxonomy): Eukaryota > Metazoa > Arthropoda > Insecta > Trichoptera > Limnephilidae > Limnephilus > Limnephilus marmoratus. Next base: position 14,718,867 of record OU862921.1, on the reverse strand, counting down.
TTTTTCTCGACGGGTAGCAAAAGGCCTAGACTGTAGGCATCAGACGGACGTAATCTACACGGATTTCGCAAAGGCATTTGACCGAGTAGATCACGACGTTCTATTAAGAAAGATGCACAAAATAGGTTTTAATCAACCCTTACTGATATTTTTTGCATCATATTTAAAAGATAGAAGCCAGTATGTAAATGTAAATGGATACGACTCACATAAGTTCGTAGCTCTGTCAGGAATTCCTCAAGGATCGAATCTAGGTCCCATGTTATTCCTTATTCTAATAGATGACATTCAGGACTGCATACGTCATAGCTCATGTCTCCTATTCGCGGATGACATGAAACTGATGATGGAAATCGAATCAGAGGACGATTATTCCAAACTGCAGGCAGACCTCGATTCAATCATGAAATGGTCGTTAGAAAATAAACTTAATTTCAATATTAAAAAATGCGTCGTTATGACTTATAGTCGTTCACAAAATCCGTTATTATACCCGTATATAATGAATGGAGAAGTACTAACACGCGTAAATATCATCAAGGATCTTGGGGTGACCTTTGATCCCAGGCTGACATTTTCAAATCATATAGTGCAGCTTACTTCGGCTTGCTCCAAAATGCTTGGTTTTGTAATTAGAACTTGCAAACAATTCAGTAACATAGAAGCAATGACCGCCATGTTCAACGGAGTGGTCAGAAGCAAGCTGGAGTACGCTAGTACTGTATGGATACCTTATCAAATTAAATATATAAATATGATTGAACAAATTCAAAAAAAATTCCTAAGGTATGTTTACATGCGATCATTCGGAATATATCCGAAATTCATGCATCACGTGGAACTGCTAAAGGAGACAAATTATCAAAGCCTGGAGACCAGGCGTAATGCCGGACTCATGGTATTCCAATTAAAGTTAATAAAAAACCTTATTGATTGTCCGTATCTCCTTTCATGCTGTGGCTTATTTGTTCCTGACAAATACTGTCGAAATCGTAGCCACGACCTATTCTACATACCGCAGGGTCGGACAGATGTCATGACTCAACACAGCATGACAAGAGGTATGACATTGCTTAATGCCCTACCAGCGGATATAGATGTGTTTGATATCACCATACCATCTTTTAAAAAGAATATATACATGTATTGTTAGTTGTTAAAATTAAAATTGTACTATAATTGGACTAACCTGTCTGTTGTACAATAAATAAAAAAAAAAAAAAAAAAAAAAAAAAAAATTTTAAGCACTAAAACAAAAATAATACACTATCAAACAATTTTACTGTATTTTAAAACAAAGTATAATAAGCCATGTACCTGTTACATCATGTAATATATCAACTTTTCCTAAATGGTTCAACAATAATCTTATAAACTTAGTCTTTAAAAAGAAGATTGCACACCACAAATTCAAAACAACGAGGTCATTTCATGATTATATTGAATTTCATAAGTTGCGTAAGCAATGTGCTGTAACTTCAGATAAATGTTACAAAAACTATATAAAAGAAGTTGAAAACTCTATAAAATATAATGTTAAATCTTTCTTTAATTATTCTAAGTCATTACATTATTTTTCTATCCCTAACATTATGAACTATGGTGGCAAGACTTGTTCCAAAACTGATGATATTGTCAATCTATTTGCAGACTTTTTCAAAAGTGTATATGAGGAAGATGTCCCTGTTGATAGTATTCCCGAATTTGTTACAGATATTAACTTGCAATTATCTGAACTAGTAATTGAACGTAACGATATTATTGCCGCGATTAAACTCTTGGAACCAAAAACAAGTTCTGGTCCTGATAATGTCCCATCCATATTCTTAAAAAATTGTATAAATTCTCTTTCTTATCCATTGTACAAAATCTTTAACAAATCTCTTAAAACAGGCCAATTCCCCAATAGCTGGAAATCCTGCTATCTCACCCCCGTGTTCAAGAAGGGTTCAAAAAACGATGTTTGCAATTACAGACCTATTTGTATTCTGTCTAGCATTCCTAAGCTCTTTGAAAAAATCATTCTTAGCAAAATATCCTCTAATATTAAACATGTAATTACCAATTGCCAACATGGGTTTGTCTCTTCTAGATCTACTCTCACAAACCTTACAGTATATGAAAACTATATAAACACAGCATTGACTAACAGGCTACAGGTAGATTCCATCTATACTGATTTTTCCAAGGCTTTCGATAAGGTCTGCCACAAAATATTAATAAATAAACTAAATAAATTAGGGATAAGTGGTAATTTTTTGGCTTGGTTGATCAGCTACTTATCTGATAGGTTACTCTTTGTAAAGATCAATGACTGTTTATCCTACGAATTTATTGCTACCAGCGGTGTGCCGCAAGGTTCTCACCTGGGACCTTTATTATTTATCCTATTCGTCAACGACGTTACTAGCATTTTCCATGATGTCGAAGTTTTACTCTTTGCCGACGATATGAAACTGTTTAAAGTCATTAATGATGTGCACGATTGTATAATCTTGCAAGAGAATCTCAATAGTTTTTTCAAATGGTGTTCAGGTAATAAACTTCAGCTAAATATTAACAAATGCCAAGTTATGAGGTTCTACAAAATTAAACGCCCATTAATATATAATTATGCACTCTGTAATGTAGACTTAATCTCTGTAGTCGAAATACTTGACCTAGGCATCATTTTTGACCAGAAACTTTGCTTTGTATCTGAGGGAGCGGGCCGTATCGGTAGAGACGGGACGAGAGAAATGAAAGGCGTGCAGTCGATGTGTGAGTCAGTCTTTATTGTGGCTACGTAGCGGAGGTCGATGCGGAGCGGGAGCGGAGCGGGAGCGGTGTGACAGTAGTGCCGGTAGTGATGCTGCTGCACGATGATGTGAAGATGAAGGTCAGGACACTACGGCGGTGAAGATCACAGGTCTTCAGGAAGCCGGCGTGTTGCCCTACACCATGGCGGTGTAGACGTGACCTTGGTCCAGGCGGTCGATCGACGTCGTGTTGACGGGATATGGCGGCTGTGTGTCCTTTGAGTCGGAGCACACACGTGACGCAGAAAGGAACCTTGAGAGGAGGTGAGGATGAACTCTGGCAGCGGAACGCGGTGGGTTCGTGGTGCCAGAGAACGGGTTGAGTCCCAAGCAGAAAGCACGGCGGGCTTTGTGTGCTGCGGACGGAGACATCTCATGTTGAGGCACGGAGGGCCGAACAGCGGATGGTGTTGAAGAAAGAATCCTCGAAGGTGCTGGACATGTTCCTGGGTCACACTGGATAAATTGATGTTCACGGTTGACAGCGCGAGGCCCGTGCCCCGCGCGGGCTGGTACTTAGTCGCGACACTGCTCGTTCTGTGTTGCTTGCCCGGCCGATGAATGAATACTGAGGTACTGACTGACTAGCTCCGAGCCGGCGAGCGCGGCTTATATACCCGTGGCAAGTAATTAATTCTCGCGGTAGGTAATGCGGCGAATTCACGTAAAGGTGAGAAATCGCTCGAACTTTCTGCGGGCACTTGAACGGTACAGCCAGACGTTCTAGGTCTTTCGCCTAGGTGGCGGTGTTTATTTACGATGCGCCAGTTACTACCACGCTAAGGTAGGTATGCCTTATCTTCCAGCTAATTCTGTGGAGGTCAGTGGCGCTGCGGTAAATTTTGCAGAGCGGGTTAAGTAGCCGCTACAGACCCCCTTCCCAGTGTACGGAGTACAGGGTTGAAAGATGATGCCAGGAGTCGCAGGAAAGCCGGGTTGATGCTGCTGGTCGGTGCGTCCGTGCTGATGCGTCTCTACCGATTCCCTCGTTTTGCGGTGTTACCGGTGTGTCGTGGTAACACTCTTGTAAGGATGCTATATGCTGCGTATCCATATCACGTCGGGGTCACCAGTTGAGGGAGCGGGCCGTATCGGTAGAGACGGGAGATAAATGAAAGGCGTGCAGTCGATGTGTGAGTCAGTCTTTATTGTGGCTACGTAGCGGAGGTCGATGCGGAGCGGGAGCGGAGCGGGAGCGGTGTGACAGTAGTGCCGGTAGTGATGCTGCTGCACGATGATGTGAAGATGAAGGTCAGGACACTACGGCGGTGAAGATCACAGGTCTTCAGGAAGCCGGCGTGTTGCCCTACACCATGGCGGTGTAGACGTGACCTTGGTCCAGGCGGTCGATCGACGTCGTGTTGACGGGATATGGCGGCTGTGTGTCCTTTGAGTCGGAGCACACACGTGACGCAGAAAGGAACCTTGAGAGGAGGTGAGGATGAACTCTGGCAGCGGAACGCGGTGGGTTCGTGGTGCCAGAGAACGGGTTGAGTCCCAAGCAGAAAGCACGGCGGGCTTTGTGTGCTGCGGACGGAGACATCTCATGTTGAGGCACGGAGGGCCGAACAGCGGATGGTGTTGAAGAAAGAATCCTCGAAGGTGCTGGACATGTTCCTGGGTCACACTGGATAAATTGATGTTCACGGTTGACAGCGCGAGGCCCGTGCCCCGCGCGGGCTGGTACTTAGTCGCGACACTGCTCGTTCTGTGTTGCTTGCCCGGCCGATGAATGAATACTGAGGTACTGACTGACTAGCTCCGAGCCGGCGAGCGCGGCTTATATACCCGTGGCAAGTAATTAATTCTCGCGGTAGGTAATGCGGCGAATTCACGTAAAGGTGAGAAATCGCTCGAACTTTCTGCGGGCACTTGAACGGTACAGCCAGACGTTCTAGGTCTTTCGCCTAGGTGGCGGTGTTTATTTACGATGCGCCAGTTACTACCACGCTAAGGTAGGTATGCCTTATCTTCCAGCTAATTCTGTGGAGGTCAGTGGCGCTGCGGTAAATTTTGCAGAGCGGGTTAAGTAGCCGCTACATATCTCATGTAACTTCTATAGCCAACAGGGCTATGAAAATGTTAGGTTTTATTTTAAGGAATTCCAAAGATTTTAAAAATATTCACACATTAAAAATTCTGTTCACATCTCTCGTTAGAAGCATTCTAGAATATAACTCTACAATTTGGTCACCTGTCTTTAATAATCACATTAATATCATTGAAAAAGTTCAACGCAGGTTTTTGAGGTGTATTAATTTTCGACTTGGAATCCCTTTAGAATCAATAAATTATGACTTTTTATTACACTCATTGAAATATTCGAAGTTAAGTGACAGAAAAAAAAATTTTGATCTCATATTTTTATACAAAATTGTAAATCATCAGTTGGATAGCCCTGATATATTAAAGTTGATTCACTTTCATGTCCTACCTACCATTAGATCAAGGTTCCCTAGTATGTTTTATTGTGACAATTATACGTCTGTCGCTGGATATAATTCTCACTGGATATAATACTCACCATTGGTAATTTTTATGCCAATGTTGCTGATATTTTCCATATTTCCTTATTAAAATACAAGGCTCTACTTATCAAACATTTCAGCCTTACGTATTGTAACGAGGTTACTTCATAACAAGTTATTCTTTTTATTTCACTGTATCCTTTTGAAGTTTTCATTAGTTGTTAGAAATTTTTTCTCTTTTTCTCTTATTATAAGAAATTAAAAAAAAAAAAACAATCTTTCTTCACTGTACTATGACTGTTTAAATATAATAATAATACATGTTTGTAAATGGCACTTTGTGCCGTAAATTTTAAATAAATAAATTATAAGAGTCCTTTAAATTCTTACCTTGGTTATATTTAGTGCACTTAATTTTTTTCTGTACGTTTTCTCATAAAATATATCTTGATGGAAATTCGAAAGTGCTACCGTAATATCATAATATTAAATTACTTTATCCATAAAGGCTAATACTAAGTAAACAGTTGCCGTCCTCTATCTAGCAGGGATGAATTCAGTACACTTCACGAAGAAGTTAACTGAAGTGTTCAGAGAATTTTCCGGGCCAATAACGTCTAAAAAGGTTAGGAATATACCTTACATCGAACCTTTATCGGGTGTCGGTTACCTGTTAGGTTTGGAACACCAAAAAATATATATTATCATGCGACATGTAATTTCTATGAACGAATCCTAATGTACGTTGATGTCGTGTTCATGTCACGTTCATACCGTGTTCAACATGTTAAACGTGTACCTACAGAAGGGTTTCCCAACCAGTGGTCCGCAAGAGGCTAGAAGATGGTCCGCGATGGTCCGCCGGTCAATAAACGAAGCAGCGCGCGAGCGGTCCCTGGTCGAGAATTCTAAATTTAAAAAATCGGGACAATATTCAGTTTATCATTATTGTACCTTGTGGTCAGTGGCCATTATGGTATTCCGTTTCGCCCCACCCCATCCTACCCCGTTCTACCCTCTCCGTTGTGGTAAATATTCTGCTAGAACCCGTCCCACCCTATTCCATTCCGCCTCCTAGGTTGTGGTAAATATTCTGATAGAACCCGTCCTACCCTATCCCATTACGCCCCTCCCTTTGTGCTATCCGTCCCGGGTGCCACCCATACTAGCCTAGCTAGTGGCTTAGGCTAGCATCCCCCCCCCCCTCCCCTATTAAAGTTGACAAAACACAAATTTCAAAATCTTAAAAAATTGGTTTTATTCTATTGGTTGTTAACCACCACCCCTGCCACAGGTCACCCCAAGTAGGTAGCAACGCTTGGTGAGCTAAGCAGGGGTGCCCGGGTTCATGGGGTGAGGTTTGTCTTGGTCTTGGTGGCGGATGCGTTCGCCCATCCAGCGTGACGGGCTGGATCGGGAGTGGCTGGTTAATGGAGACCTTTTGACTTCCCCAGCCGGACTCTCGCGACCTATCGCCAGGTACTGCATTGGGAGGAATAGACTCAAATGTCCGTCATTTCTGGGCACACTGACCCCCCAATTCCAACCCACCCCTCATCCTGCCTCTATCCCTCATATCTACCCCTCCTTCCTTTCCCTAAAAAGACCCTCCACACAGCATCCCCAAAGATGACATAGACCCCGAGGGAAATTGTTTTCCTCAGGGCCTCCTGTGTAAGGCTAATGTAAAAAAAAAAACATTCCGAAACTGGCTACAACGTCATTATGACGTAGAAAACGCTACTTGCTGGTAATATGGCTAACACCGCGACGTTGCCGGTGTGGCGTCAAATCAAAAACGGTACATTTTAAATCATTGTAGAAAATTTATCCAACATAGAAATAAAATTTAAAATGCCATCATTCTAAAAATTTTAAAAGTACCTTAATTAGTGAAAATATATTTAGTCTCACGTTTTTTCTCCAAAGGGAGGGAGGATATAGCCCCACTTGCTCCAAAGAGTTAAAAATTCTTTAGATGTATCATTAAAAATGTTTTACTTTCGCTGCACAAACAAATAATTCATGAAAAAATACGTTTTCAAAATAAAAACGGTTTATTTAGAATTCAAGTCCACCCCTGCTCATACTTTAATGTACATATGATTCACAATGTTACGAACTTGTATACCAATACATTAATGTCCGTACATTATTAAATTAGTTTCACGCTGCGAAACATGGCGTACACATATCTACATAATAATTACTGTACTTAACATACGTGGGGAGTTAAAATCGACGTCTTTAAAAATGAAACATCATTATAATTTCTATATTATACTCTCAGTATCGCCCTGGTTAAAGATCACCATTCAGAAATGAAACTTTACTTCAAGTGGTTTCTGTTTTTCCTGCACGATGTTTTGAAAAATTCGAAAAAGTAACATATGAAAAATATCTTAATTTCTTCGGTTTAAACCGAAGATATTCAAATACAAAAGAGATATTCTCTGGTGTCCGCGCAACTGTCGGCGGACTACGCCCTAATTAGAATAGTTTGCATAGTGTTACGAAAAGAATTAGTTTATTTAGTTGATTTCCATGTCAGATGTCCATTAGTATTAGTTAACAATATAGTTTGAATACGGAAAGAGTTCGTTCATTTAGTTTAACGTTCGTTTAATTTATTTATTAATTATTCGTTCATTTAGTTTATTTTTTTATTGGTAAACAATATCGGCGACACCCGGAAGCGCAGTCCCACCTTGTAAAAACTGCAGATAGCACATGAAAAATGCTATCTATGCACTTTTGCCATCTCATAGGTAGTTCATCGATCCCTTTACTAAAAAAATCATTCGCACGGGAATCAACAAAATCTTTGAAGGCGGTTTGGACTGCCCCATCGGAGTTGAATTTTTTCCCTTGCAAGAAGTTATCCAAATTTCGAAAAAAGTGGTAATCTGTTGGCGCAAGGTCCGGAGAGTACGGTGGATGTCTTAGACATTCCAATTGAAGCTCCTCTAATTTGGTAGCCGTCTGTTGTGCAGTGTGTGGTCTAGCGTTCTAACGCGCGTTTGTTGATTTACTTCACTCAATTCGTGAGGTACCCACCATTCAAGCTTTTTCACCATCCCAATTCGCTTCAAGTGGATTAAAACAGTTTTATCACTAACATCGCAGCCTACAGCTAACTCGGTCGTGGTTTGCGATGGATCCGCTTCCACAATAGCCTTCAATTCTTCATTATCAACTTTGGTCTCCGGCCATCCACGGGGCTTGTTCTGCAGGTCGAAATTTCCAGAACGAAAACGTTGGAACCAAAAACGCACTGTGTTTTCTTTTGCGGCACCGTCGCCATACATATCATTAATCCTTCGAGTCGTTTCTGCAGCACTGGTGCCACGGTGGAACTGGTACTCGTAAATAACGCGATATTTCAAGTTTTCCATTTTGTAAACTAAGTGACGCGAAGAAAAAAAAACAATTAAGGAAAAAACAAACGAATTATAATTTTCGAAACACAAATACATGAGTAAATAGCTGTATAAATTTGAATTTGGAATTCCTAACCAGAGACAAGATATTTGAGATCAAAATTTCCAGTACGGCAAAACGCCATTTTCATATGCAAGAACCTAATATTATAATATATTGTCCGGTCAGTGGTTGAGTGTGCATAGCGCTTGGATCCCATCCGGGCGTTGCGTGTTCAATTCCTCGGCTGGCTAGTGGCTAAGTCCTCCATCACAACACAAGCAGCATTTTCGGCTTTCCACAGTAGAAGGAGATTTTCAAACATTGTAGGGTTATTCGTAACCCATGTCTTTCTTTTAAATTTTTTTAAAATTTAATTTTAAATATTTTTATTACTGGAATGCCTCCTTCCTTCTTGTATTCATGATATAGTGTCATCTTAATAATAGATAATAATACACATAAGATTATTATTACATGATTAGCTTATTTTTTTGTCTTTTTAGACCATATATTTTTTACCTGCCCACGCCCTTACTGTGCCATTTCAACGCCTCCTAATTTTCTCTGGGTCTTCTATTGCCCCTCTGAAAGAATCAAATGCCCACAAGGGGGCGTTATCGCCCACGTTGAGAACCTATGGTTTAAAGAAATTAATTTTATATTCTATCAAAACTGTTCATATCCTAATCATAATTTTTTTTAGAATAACTCTATTTTATAAAAAAAAAATCTCTCAGGGCCTACGTCATCTTCGGGGGTGCTGTGTTGAGGGTATTTTTAAGGAAAGGGGAAAGAGGGGTAGGCAGAAATCTGAAGTTTAACTTGTCCAGAAGTGACGGACGTATGAATCATCCCTCCCACTGCAGTGCAAGGCTAGTGAGAGAGTTCGGCTGGAGAGGTCATAGGGACTCCCTCCCGATTAAGCCCGCCACGTAGGTGATGGGCAGACGCATCCGCCACCACCTCAAACCTCACCCTGCTAAGTCACAAAACGTAGGGAACTACTTGGTTTAATTTTTTTTTTAATTTAATTAGACGAGAGTTCTGCAAGTATTTTAGTTTTTATTTTTGTTATAGCTGTTTCGGCATATAAGGCCGTTTTTAAGCAAATTGGTTTAACCGGTAATAAATCAATTTAGACACCTTCAAAAATTGACATTTAAAATCGTATAAATAAGTCATCTCGAAATGTTTAAATTATAGTTTGAAAATGTCCTTGTAAGCCGAAACAGCTGTTACACAAATAAAAACCAAAATACTTGCAGAACTTGATAATAAAATCATTAATTTTTTTTTTTTTTTTAATTGGCAGAGATTTTAGTTGGTGCGGTGGTGCCCATACTCTCTTCTCAAATTGTACTATTATTGACGAATAATCTTTCTCGTTATTAATTATATTTAAAGTATGAATCGTTGCATTACTAATTAATTTATTTCGATCAAATGGTAAGTTCGACATTTCAAGCAATATTATTATTCTAATTTTATTCATGAGAAGAAATGGGATGAAGTCTCCTTGAACAAATAATAATCGATCTCGTGAAATTATTGGAGGGCAAGTTTTTAATACTCGGAGAGAATTTATAATAATGTTGTGGAACTCTCGAATCAGTGGAATTCTGTTCGTCCAAAAAATTTACTTTTTTAGTAAAACTCCAGGAAAAACTAAAGAATATATGAATGAATTTTACTTCCCGCCTTAAAATGAGATTCTTCGAATGAAAAATTTCTATTATTTAAGTTTAACCCGTCTGCTTGGTTCAATATATTCGCACCTCACAATCCGGAAGCCTCGATTTCTCCCGTAAATTCTGAAACCGTCACTTTGGATCGAGATTGTAATATATATATGCAAGATAGCTTTCACATTTCAAAGAAAATAAAAAGCATTATTTTGTTCTCTTTCTGGTTAAAAGAAAAATACATATGTTTGCACGAGAGGAAGAGAGATATATAGCTTTTAAAATGTGAGGTCGCTCGGGATGTTTTTGGTCTTATGAAAGCATAACGCGATTACGTGTTTTGGGATGTATTTATTCCTAAACAAGCAGACGGGTATAATAATAGAAGATTGCCGTAAACAATGTTTCAAAGCATTAATACCTCCTCGTTAATAACTCTCATAAAAAATAAGGCTAATTTATATTGCAAGTTTACCACACTTTAAACAGCACGCTTTTAAATTCCGTGCTAAAAATTCCACCCCTAAGAAGTACCTATTAATAGTGCCCCAGAGCGAGTCCTAAATTGATACCATGTTTAAACCCCTGCGTTTGTAAATCTTTAGGACTTTCTGTTCTACGCAATGGTTCATTCCAAACTTCTTAAATTAGAAATTAAAAATAGTTAATGCTGAAAATTATAATTTGTTCATGCAAACCGCGGTAACCGTGCGAGCGTGCGTATCTGTTCGCTGCACTGGTGCGCAGCGACTAATGCTTGTAATGCGAACGCTTTTCGGTGAGTCAAGTAGCGTGTAACTTGCTACTTGACTCACCGAAAAGTGTTCGCATTACTTTCAAGTAGAGTGCCGCTGCCCGTTGCAAGGTGACAGGCGATGACGGACTGCTACACAACAAAGTAAATACGCTAATTAAGCTTGTTTTAATGCTTATTTTAGAAGAGGTGGAAGAACAAATTAGTAAGAAGGAAATATATAAACTATGGACGCAAAAAGAGATTAATAGCAGCACAAATAAATAATTTTAGGGTAGCATCTTCGCTCTAATGCCACGACGCGACGTTTCCGCGCGTCTACAGATGAACTCTGCTAAAACGACGGATTCGCGCATGTCAGTGCGCAGGGAAGCGTGGTGGGGGTAGCTAATCGCCGAAAAAATAGAACGAAATGGATTGAATCTACTAAAGAGCTGACTAATCCACTCTACTAAAATTGTGATTTTCGGACGCGTTTAGTTACTACCATACTCTCTACATGACTAAAATACTTGGCGTGTGCGAACGGCTCTTTACAGATTTGATAACACCAAATTTGTTGTTTTTTACACGAATCGACAAAGTATTTCTGATGATAGTGTTAGGTATTAAAATAGGTTAATAAGATTATTGAACATCTTCCTTTTATTCTAAAAAAATTCTAACGGTATTTTGTGTCAATTGAAATTTTCGAATTTAAAACCACGTTTTCATAAAAACCACTTTTTATTAAAACCACTTGTTGGCAATTGGGTGTCAGTGAATAATGAATGTACTGTCTTAGGCTGCGTATACATACACATGCATGTAACAAAACGCGGAACGAACCACACATTATGGGAAAGGAATGAACAATAGCAAATGGCGCGAAACGCCACTTGCGATTACATCATTCCTTTCCAGTAATGCGTGGTTGGTTTCGCGTTTTGTTACAAGCATGTATACGCAGCCTAAGGCCGGCCGCAAACATCAGAATTTTCCACCTAATTGTCTGATCAGACAAAAATCGATTCGAAAACCGGATTGGTTATAATACCGGGGCCAAGCCCGTTGTCGGACCGGATTGGACGGCCGGCGCGGCGTAAATGAAAATAATTTCCGCGCCGGCCATCCAATCGATTTTTGTCTGATCAAACAATCATTTATTTCTCATTTATTTTCAATAAATGTAGCTTCGTTTAAAAAAAAATTGAATCCTTTCGAGAGCCTTGAAGGAGTAACCATCAGTTACTTATACCAGGGCGGGTAAGAGGTGGATACCTTTTGATCAAACAATCGGATGGAAAAACCTGTTGTGTACGGCTAGCCTATGACAGTACAATCATCAGTTTTCATCTTTGATTGAATGAACCTAAATAAATAGTAGGCCACAAACCGCCACATATCGACATAATCGAAAAGATAACCATTCAGATAAAAATCGATTTTATAATAAGGATATTATTATCCTTAAAGATTGTTGTTCCAATGCATTGTAATTCGGAAATGCATAATCTATAATATAAAAATGAATCGCTAAATGTGTTGGTAAGCGCAAATCTCGAGAGCAGCTGAACCTATTTCGCTAATCCTTTTTTTAGAATATTCCTTGAAGTACGTGGAAGGTTCTTACGGAGAGAAAAATTTAGAAAATTGCGCAGAAAATTGGATAATTTCAGAAAACATGAGCACGTTTGACAGTTCGCGTATTTGAGAATGACATTTGATTGTTCAATCATGATTCTATTTTTGAAAATCTTTAATAAATTTATTTAAAGTAGGTACTCCCCTAACAGTTTGAATCGAATCAAAATTTTTAGATATTTTAAATAGGTATGTTAGGTACCAAATTTAATATACATGAACAATGGAAATTTGAATAAAAATTGTAAAAGGTGGCACGCGGGCTGTTTAAAAACTGAATGTACTGGGATTAAATATATGGAACGCGGGAGGATGGTTGACGGGGTGAGGGAGTGGGAAAGGGAAGAGGGAAGGCGGGGAAGTTGGAAGGGGAACGCGGGAGGGGAAGGGGACGTGTGAGGGGGGAGGGGAACTCGGGAGGGGGGTTCGTGGGACGTGGGAAGTGGGGGGAAGTGGAGTGGGGAGAGGGAAGGTGGAGGTGATGGAGTGGAAACGCGACGCGTGGAGTGGAAAAGAGGGGAAGAGGACGCAGGAGAAGAAGGGGAGGCGGAAGGGGAACAGGAAGAACGGGAACACTCAGGGAGTAACACTCAAGGAGAAACAATTTCTTTATTAAATGGCATAGCAACGCATGCCGGGACCAGCTAGTTGTATTAATAAACAAATCATGGTAAGACAAATACACCTACTGACGTAAAATACAAAATCCGTCAGTAGGCTAAATAACTAACCGCCACGCCATCAACTGAACGATACTGAAATGCCGCACAACACTTCCAGTACACAAGCCTTGCTTCATCCACATTCATGCATTCTATTTTATGTATTTGTTGGTATTGTTCGAGCTACTTACCTTCCCAAGACATTCCTGATTTCTTGCATCCACTTGCACGTCATTATTTCTTTATATGATTACCACGCAAGCGTTCCAACAGCTCCCGTCTGGAGCCAGTGGGACTATGGCATCCCTAATTGGGGTATGTTATGATGATGTAGATAGTGAGAAGGGGAAGGAGATGGAGAAGAGGAAGGTAGGGGAGTATCTGGCTAATCAGATCAGATCAACAAACATGGCTTAACCACTGGAGCGACAGCGCAAATTAAAACTTTTTTCTCCGATTGCTTGAGATTTTTGTGGTGACCGTTTTGAATATTTCCGCCCTCATAAAAAAAACATATCTCCGAATTTTAATATGGAGACAAACAAACTGATTATAGTTCTATAGAGCCAATGAATTCACCTATCTTATATCGATTATCACATATTCGTAGGATTCATAAAAAAAATTAATAAAAAAATCGTAAACTTCTACTTAATTTTTTTTTTTCAAAAGAAGCAAACACATTGTGACTTGACATTTTAAATAAATAAAAAGAAAACACTTTGTTTACGTCACTTTATTGATATTTCTTCCGTCTACCGGTTTCGGTACCTCCGTACCATCATCAGGACTGAATATAAAATACTGACAAATACAGTGAAATATACATATATATATACAAAATGTAAAAGAAAGAGACAGTAAATAAGAGCGGGACAGTGCGTCAGTTGTGGGAGGGAAGTGGGGGAGGAGCGATTGGGATAACGGGAAACATACTTATAATAGGGCTGAATGTTAAATTATACTTTTAACCGGGATACGGGTATTAAAGTCCTACACAAAAATGGGATAGGTTTAAGGTTAAATAACTTAGAAGCTTTAGAAATAAAAAAAATCAGTTAATGCAAAGGCTGAAATCATTAATAATCAACTTAAGCACTGTCCCGCTCTTATTTACTGTCTCTTTCTTTTACATTTTGTATATATGTATGTATATTTCCCTGTATTTGTCAGTATTTTATATTCAGTCCTGATGATGGTACGGAGGTACCGAAACCGGTAGACGGAAGAAATATCAATAAAGTGACGTAAACAAAGTGTTTTCTTTTTATTTATTTAAAATGTCAAGTCACAATGTGTTTGCTTCTTTTGAAAAAAAAAAATTAAGTAGAAGTTTACGATTTTTTTATTATTTTTTTTTATGAATCCTACGAATATGTGATAATCGATATAAGATAGGTGAATTCATTGGCTCTATAGAACTATAATCAGTTTGTTTGTCTCCATATTAAAATTCGGAGATATGTTTTTTTTATGAGGGCGGAAATATTCAAAACGGTCACCACAAAAATCTCAAGCAATCGGAGAAAAAAGTTTTAATTTGCGCTGTCGCTCCAGTGGTTAAGCCATGTTTGTTGTTAATAATATGAGGTGAATTTGCGGCACGCTCCCGAGTGGAAGATACTCTCGATATCGCCATGGTGTAAGACCACAATTCAGAATTCAAACGTTGCCAGCTATGTCTTTAACCACAGGAGCGTTTTTTGCCACAATATGGCACTATTTAAAATACTTCGGATTGCTTTGCTGCCAATTTTGCCAAATTTTTCCTTATTTGTAAGTAGAATAAATAAAAAGAAAACACTTGTTTACGTCACTTTATTGATATTTCTTCCGTCTACCGGTTTCGGTACCTCGGTATTTTATATTCAGTCCTGATGATGGTATGGAGGTACCGAAACCGGTAGACGGAAGAAATATCAATAAAGTGACGTAAACAAAGTGTTTTCTTTTTATTTATTCTACTTACAAATAAGGAAAAATTTGGCAAAATTGGCAGCAAAGCAATCCGAAGTATTTTAAATAGTGCCATATTGTGGCAAAAAACGCTCCTGTGGTTAAAGACATAGCTGGCAACGTTTGAATTCTGAATTGTGGTCTTACACCATGGCGATATCGAGAGTATCTTCCACTCGGGAGCGTGCCGCAAATTCACCTCATATTATTTCTAACGATTTAATTGTTATATTATATATCTGTCTTAGAAAGGATAAAGGGGTTGAAATCAATGACATTACAATTTTTTTTTTTTTACATGAGCTCCACACAGGAGGCCCTGAGGAAAATAATTTCCCTCATGGCCTTTGTCAATGAACTCGTTTACAAACACGCTGCAGAAATATCAAAGTGGCAAGCCAAAAGCAAGTCAATTGTAGTATTTTCCAAACCGCCACGCGTCGCGTAAGATCGAGTTCTAACTCTAAGTAAATTTTATAAAAAACTGCCTAAGTGCCCTCGAGTGTAATCAGAAAGTATTTTACCTAGTAAAAACAAAGGAATAACATATAATTTGTACACAAAATACAAGAAAATTACTACGATTTTATGAAAATGCAAGGCCGACTAGAGTACAGGGTCTAGGCGCGCAACAGCCAAATTACGAAGTCAGTAAACGTTACGAGTTAATTTTACTATTTAAATAGTATATAGTCTATGGTCTGAGCACTCTGTTTATTTATCACATACAAATCAGCAGCAACGAGTATCAACAACAATTGAAGCACGGCCTCATCAAAATCAGTCAGGCGCCCAGGTCCCCTACTACATATAATCGGCCTTGAGGTATTCTATATTCTACGCAACTTGTGAATACGAAAACGCCGCCCGGACTTGTAGTTTATTTCTTTCACCCGCACATATTATTCCTTCATTGTCTGTATTTGTCACGCATAAAAAACGTTTAAATTAAGATTTTTATTACGTTAGCTCCACACAGGAGGCCCTGAGGAAAATAATTTCCCTCAGGGCCTGTGTCATCTTAGGGGATGCTGTGTGGAGGGTCTTTTTAAGGAAGGGGAGCATAAGAAGTTCTGGGAAGGAAAAATGTACGATGGGTGGGTAGGAATCTGGGGGTAGTGTGTCCAGGAGTGACGGAAGCATGTATCCATTCCTCCAACTGCGGTCCAAAGCGATGGGTCGAGAGAGTTGGGCTGGAAAGGTCAAAAGGCCTCCCTCACCCAGTCTCACTCGATCCGACCCGCCACGCAGCAGGTGGGCAGACTCATCCACCGCCAAGGCCTGGAAAAACCTCACCCCATTAACCCGGGCACCCCTGCTAAGTCACCAAACGTAGCGAACCACTTGGGGAGACCAATGGTAGAAGTTTTGGTTATCCAGTACATGGTTCCCGTGGCGGCGGTACCTATACTGCCTCCCAAATTGAAAAGAAAGTATGAGATAGTGTTTCTTGCTCCCAACATTTTATTACGAGTTTGTGAGGCAATAAAAAGTCTAGATGTAAATTCATATTATAACTTTGTTCGTTGGAATAAAGTAAATAAATAAACAAACAAAAAATTTGAAGAAAAACTATTTGTGTAAAGCAGCAGTAATGCACAGTCTCTTCTTTGTTACAAAGAAGCAATTTCAAAGAAAAATGATGAACAAGATAATATACAAGATATCAAGTTACATGGAAATTTATTGAAACAAAGGACCTACGATAGTATTCAGTATTTGAAAATTGCGAATAGGATGATTGTATGATTTCGATTGAATTTATTTTCTTTGCATTTCTTTCTCCGTCCATCCGCCATACGTATCAACATATCAAAGGCATCAAAGCGCCATTTTCTTATCATCTGAGCTAAATGGACATTGTTGAAAAATGGTAGTTGGCAACCATTATTATCTATTGATATCGATTTAAAATTTAAGCCAATTAATCGGCTTCACAAAGAAGACCGCGCGATAATTTAAAACACACAGGTCATTTCACAGAAAAGATTATCTATTATAGAAGTTCAATCAAAACCGATATGAAAGAAAGATGACTCCAATGTGCATAAGACAGGTCAATGAAATTGATCAGATGAATTAACTAATTTCATTGGCAATAAGGAAAAAATTACCTTACTTTCAAGATAAAGAGTAAATTAATTTTTTCGGCACTCGGGGAGAGGCCCTTCGCCAAATATTTTATCGATTAAAAGGAAGGCACAAGCCAAAAAGACTCCAGATACTAATATCTACAGCCTGTATGTCGGACGAATATCTACAGCTCATATGTTGAACGAACTTCAGAGTGTTGACTAATATCTACAGAGCTAAGGTCGGACGAATATCTACGACGGTCCCAGTGTTGACTAATATCTACAGAGCGTAGGTTGAACTAATATCTACAGAGCGTAGGTTGGACTAATCAGCTAAATGTGTCCAATAATCCGATATTAGGGATTTTTACATACATATTTACATAAATTAAGTTTTTAAACTGCATACGCAATATTACGTTATTCCAATATGCTATCCAGCGGTCGTCACACTTTTCTGGTCAAGGGCTACACAGGACACTGTGAGGTATCACCGCGGGCCGCACACTTATGATTTCGGAGGGGGGGGGGTGTTGTACCTTTTTGTTTAGTAAGTTAAAAAAGCAATTCTTTTGTATGGGTTGCTTCCTCCTTCCTTCTTGAGTTCATGATATAGTGTCAATTCTCAATAATAATAATAATGCAAGTAAAATCATAATATTACATAAAAAAAATATTGTGTAGATCTGTAATAGAATCTTTCAGTTCAATTTTCATCCACATCCCGAACTGTCTAAATGTGTGAATTTTCGCATACGTGATAAAAATTATTACAAAACATACAATTATAAAAATTAACCAATATTAAAGTTTACTTTGCTTTATTGTACGTGATAAGCGTGTTTTTTGGTCTTTTTAGACCATTTTTTTACCTACCTACACCCTCACCGTGCCATCTCCACGCCCTCTAATTTTCTCTGGGTCTGTACTACCCCCCTGAAAGTCTCAAACGACCACAAGGAGGCGTTATCGCCCACTTTGAGAACCTATGACGTACACTATGTGTTTAAAAACCAGTTGGGCGTTTTAAAATCAAATGTCAAATCAATTAAAATCATATGGGTATACGTACACAAAATATTTAAAAAAAAAAACGGATAATATAATTGTACATAAAAAATATATTCATAAAGAAAAAGGCAGATATTTTTGCGGGCCGCAAAAAAAACGGATAAACGGATAATTGTACGTGAAAAAAATATATTTAAAAAGAAAACGGCAGATATTTGTGCGGGAAGAAAAAAAACGGATAATATAATTGTACCTACATAAAAAAAATGTATTTAAAAAAAACGGCAGATATTTGTGCGGGACGCAAAAAAACGGATAATATAATTGTACATGAAAAAATGTATTTAAAAAGAAAACAGCAGACATTGTGCGGATTGTACATGAAAAACAATATATTTATAAAGAAAACAGCAGATATTTGTGCGGATTGTACATGAAAAACAATATATTTATAAAGAAAACGGCAGATATTTGTGCGGATTGTACATGAAAAACAATATATTTATAAAGAAAACGGCAGATATTTGTGCGGATTGTACATGAAAAACAATATATTTATAAAGAAAACGGCAGATATTGGTGCGGGCCGCAAAAAAAACGGATAGTGGTTGTACATGAAAAAAAATATATTTAAAAAGAAAACGGCAGATATTTTTGCGGGCGGCAAAAAACGGAAAGTATAATTTTATTGTACATGAAAAAAAATATATTTAAAAATAAAACGCCAGATATATGTGCGGGCCGCACAAATAACCGCCGCGGGCCGCAGTTTGACGACCAAGGTATACATAATTGCAAATCCAACCTCTGCCAGTGCTGTAGATGTTCGTCAACACTTTGGTTCTCATAGATATTAGTCAGCAGTTTGAGCTGTAGATATTCGTCAACACTTTTTTGGAATTCCTGTAGATATTAGTAGACGCCTCCGCCAAAAATATATGCATTCTTGGCGTGCCTTATATCACCATAAATATAGGTAAAAGGCATAAAAATCGCTTGACAAAAAGAGTATAATAGTCAAAGTGGTTTTAAATTATTTTGTGAATAATTTTATAAGAAGGAAAAAAGTTAATCAATAGAAACTGTCACAGATAATTTTAATATAATTATTTTTTTGAACAGTTGTTTTTTATGTATCTTCGTACATTTCTAATGAAAAAAACATTTTTTAGTAGTTTACGCTTATATTTTTTATGCAATAATTAGCGAATACCCGGCATGCGTTGAAATGCTAATCAGATTAAGTGTTTGTGTTTTATTGCTGTTCATTGAAGTGCTTTTGGATACGCATTTTATGTTTTGTTTTTTGCATTCCCTTCCCTTCTCGCGTTCCCCTGCCACCTTCCCCCTCCCGCAAACCCTCACATTCATTCCCCATTCTCCTCCCTCTTTCCCACCCTGCTGATAACTATATAAAATACATTTAAACCGATTTAAACAGATTCAAACCGATTTAAACCGAGTAAACGGATTCAAACCGATTCAAACCGATTCAAACCGAGCAAACCGATTCAAACCGATTCAAACCGATTCAAACCGATTCAAACCGTTTCAAACAGATTCAAACCGATTCAAACCGTTTCAAACCGATTCAAACCGATCAAACCGATTCAAACTGATTCAAACAGATTCAAACCGATTCAATGACCGAATAAAGTGATTGACATTAATTTTGTCAGTTTACATTTATAGTTCTTTTCACTCCCAGACAGAGTAATGAAATAATATTTTAAAGAAATAAATTTGTTTTTTTTTTTTCAACAGAAGTAGGGGATATTTCAGCTTACTTTGGGCGGACGGATTCGCCCACGTCTGTCAGTTTATCTCCTCAGTGCATTGTTATATGCTGAGGGTCGTCAGCTTATGAGATTGATAAGAAGACAAAACATTGATAGGTTAGCATTTTTGTGAGAGATTACGGTTACATTATTATAATATTGTGACTCAGGTGAAAATTTGTCAGATAAGATAACGCCAAAACAGGGTCGGACATGAACGCTGGGCATAAACAATGCTGCACAATTATTGAGAGCGTTTAACCAGCCAGCGGACGAAAATCCACATTTCGTCGAAAGTTGTTCTTCCGATCATGCAGGGCGGTTACAATGAGAAAGATTAATTATTCTCCGTACCTGCTTTTTTAAATTATAACTCAATATCGAATTTATTTCAATCCAAATTAGCTTTAATTTATACCTTCATCCAAAAATGCTGAAAGGCGTGATGATAAAACTATTAAAATAGTGTACTTTTTGTAGTTATTTTTTGATTATAAGTATTTATCATTTTTCAATAATGTCTAAATTTAATAAGAATGTTAAAAAAATCTGAAATATATTAGTTTGTAAGTGCGCAAATAAATACACAAATGGACCAATTTTCGTCAAGAAACACATGTACGTACATATTTTTTAATGATTTTATTGAAACTAAAATTAAAATTCTAATACATAACTCTGCTAGATAATGTATTGATTTATTTTACTGCATGATTACATTATTTGAAATGGGTGTGGTATAATACAAAAACTTTTTTGAAAATTTAACAAATCTGCCAACGACCTATGGAATAACCTTATTATACTAAAATTTTTAAAAAATTCTAAAATTTATTACATAACTTCACTAGATAAAAGAACAATCTTTCGAAATCCATTTATAATTTTTTGTGGAAAAGAGTCAATACGTCTAAAAAATTTTTTGAAAATGACGTATTTCCGGCTTTCTCTGGTAATGCCCTCTTAAACCCCCGCATTCTTCGGCGATTCATAACACATTTTTAACGTCATTCTGGTTAAACGTCATTCGTCAATTCATAAAGCCATTCTGCCGATTAATAACACATTTTTCTATAACACTTTTAGTTTATACGGTATTTTTTAAGACAATATTAGTACATTGGTAAAGCCGAATTGGAAATTATAGGACTTTCAAAGACACATTTTATTCTGTTATTTAACTCAATATAGCTATGAAAAAAATCACAGTATATCTTTAAATGCAATTCAAGCGTACGTCCAGATATTTTCGCTCTATTTTAAACGAGTCTTGTTTTATATAATACTAGCAGACCCGGCCGCACGTTGCTGTGGCTAACGAAACACAACGCCATTACCCAACCTTTTTAAAATCCACACCAGCCGCTTGCCCGCTGCCTGAATTGAATATTTGAATTTCTCTACCATAATAAGCATGTTTTATACATATAAACCTTCCTCTTGAATCACTCTATCTATCTATTGGTGAAAACCGCATGAAAATCCGTTGCGTAGTTTAAAAGATCTATGCGCATGTACATTTTGAGCGACTTCATTTTATACTACGTAATGATGAGTTTGTGCTGTGGCTAACGAAACACAACGCCATTACCCAGCCTTTATAAAATCCACACCACCCGCTTGCCAGCTGCCCGCTGACCGCTGCCTGAATTGAATATTTGAATTTCTCGGCTTTTCTCTCCTATAATAAGCATGTATTATACATATAAACCTCCCTCTTGAATCACTCTATCTATTGGTGAAAACCGCATGAGGAAGGTTTAGGTATATAATTTCACAAGTTTTTGTGTAAATTGATTGAAATATATAATATATAAAGGAGAACGTCGGAGCGTAGGAGCGGGCGTCGTGAATTTAATTCGAATGCAAAGGAAGGTCACTGTCTATATTTGATTTCGAAAACTCTGTGTAAAGCCCGGGCATCGCCGGGGACTTCGGAGGAAAGAAAAATTATAATAATTTAAAAAATAAAACAAATCGTTAAACTTTTGTGTTTCACTTTTTCACTATATGTAATATTTACATGCATACCTATATTTTTACACTGTAACATTGAAATTTACATTTTGTACGTAGGTACTTATTGATTGATGTATTTTAGTGTTTTTATTTATGTTATCCACAAATAGGCTGTCTTATTTTGGTTCCATGACGACCCAGAATCAACTCAACTCTACACCTCTTTGAAAACTCATTAAAAGCAATGAAAAATAGCCCATAACCTAACCTAACATAACCTATTTAACCAATTTTTTTTCATCACTTTTAATTTCTTTTCAAAGGAGGTTTTGAGTTGTATTATATTTTTTCTTACGTATACATTACTTATGTTTCATGTTTATATTACCATATTTTAAAAGTACATAAAAATGTTATTTTAAATGTATATAGAATTTACTGGAAAAATAACTAATTAAAAATTCAATTATTGCTCAGTTGGAAAGCGCCAGTCCCAGTAAGACTAGAGAGGACCTGGGTTCAAGTCCTAGTTGCGACCGTTAACTTTATATTTTATGTGTCTGTTCCAAATTTTGAATCAGAGATGTTGATATTACCTTGTGCAACAAGAGAGGATATACGTAGATTGTATGTGGGTATACATATTTTCTGAACATTATAATAATAGAGCGCCCAGGTTACATGTTTCATTTGCACAAATACTAAATTCGACACTGCGCCGATGTGATAACGTTATATTTAGTAAACACACATGTTACCAATAGAGAAAATTATAGATCGCGGGTGAACGTTTTCAAAGCTACTGCCTACATCGAAATAATCACAATAGTCATCTCTGTATATCTAGTTCAACACTATTTATTATGTGTTAGAAACCGTATGTGTTTTAGTGTAATTGAAACTAGGTTTGTTTTCCTCTATTGTGAATAATTGATGTGGTGTTTCTCGTGTTGTTTATCTAGGAATCGGAGTAAAGGATGATTAGGAATGGATTTTACAAACACACTGAATTGAAATTTTTCAAGTTCGAACCCACAGAAATCTTTCGATGTATTTTAGTGCATTTTTTATTATCTTTTGTGGATAATAAATTCAGTGTTTCATGTTCTTGTTTTGTTGTTTATCTATCTGGAGTAAAGGATATTTGGTATGGATTTCGCAAACACACTGAATTGAAATCTTTCAAGTTCGAACACTTAGAAATCCTTCGATGTGTTGTAGCGCAATTTTTTATTCTCTTTTGTGGATAATAAATTCAGTGTTTCATGTTCTTGTTTCGCCTTTATCTAGGTGTCGGAGAAAATTAAGTTTTTTTTTTTTACATTAACTACAAACAGGAGGCCCTGAGGAAAATAATTTCCCTCAGGGCCTATGTCATCTGGGATGCTGTGTCGATGGGTCTTTTTGAGGAGAGGAAAGAATGAACATTGGTCTTGAAGAGACCCATGTTGTACGAAGGAGGAAATACAGAGGCCGGCAAATCATTCCACAGCCGAGCTGTTGAACACAAGAACGAGTCGAAGAAACGACCTGTTCTCATGTGACAAATGCCAACCGTTCACAAATGTTGGGCACGCGTTTTGGCGTGTTTCCCGACTATGCACCGGTGCCGAAGGGATCAATGGTGCTAGTTCCTCGGAGCATCTTCCATTGTAATACCAGTAGAACAAGGATAGCATTCCCACCTGACGCCTGTGCTCTAAGGATTGCAATCCGTCTGTTAAGATGGGAGAATCTATTAAACGGACCGCTCGTTTCTGCACAGAGTCGATGGTATTTTCAGGTATTTTGGAGCTCCTGACCAGAGGTGGCTGCCAAATTCAACCGTGGGGTGCACTTGTGATTTGTACAGGGTTAGCAGTTATGTGCTATTAAAGTATCTGCGGGCCCTGTACAGTACGCCCAGTTTTTGGGAGGCTAACTTTACTCTGGCTTCGATGGAGCCCCCATACCTGAGCTGGTCACTTAGGGTTACACCAAGCAAATCACTGGAGGGCCTGTTCGGAAGATTACTTCCGTTGAAAGAGACTAGATTTTCATTTCGATCCCTTTTAGACGTAATCAGGCAAGATTGGGTCTTTGAAACATTAAATTCAATGAGATTACTTTTATCCCAAGAGAAAACACTCTCGGGGTAACCGTCCATTCTTTGCTTCAAAGCCCTCCGAGCCGTTGGAGTTTGTGAACCCTTTGGGGGCTTGTCAAACAAAAAGCTATCATGGACTTTCTGTCATTCGCGTAACAGTAAATTGGTGCACATGACAAAAGGTCTTGATGTGCAACAAGATTGGTATAGATTTCGAACTGAATCGAACATGTAGATAGATATCTTTCTATATTTTTAGAGTAATTTAAACTATTTTTTTCCTTATTGTGAATAATGAATTCAGGGAGTTGTCGTTTCTATATGAATTAAAAAAAAAACAAACTGAATTGAAATCATTCATTATCTCATCATTCATCGAACACTTAGAAATCGTTAGACGTGTTTTAGTGTAATTTGTTTCTGCTCTCGTGTATAATAAACTCAGTTTTTTGGGTTTATTTTTCGTTTTTTCTCTAGGTGTCGGAGTAAATGAGAATTTGGTGTGTATTACGCAAATGAACTGCATTGTATCTTTCAAGATAGAACACATATAAATCTTTCTATGTGTTTTAGTGAAATTTAAGCTAAATTCGTTTTCCTCTCTTGTGAAACATTAATTAAATGTTTCATGTTTGTTTTTCCCTGTTTATCTAGGTGTCGGGGTAAAGGGATATTTGTTATGGATTTCAGAAAGGAATTGAATGGAATCTATCAAGATCTAACACTTAGAAAAATATGTGTTTTAGTGTAATTTAAACAAAATTTGTGTCTCTCTATTGTGGATATTTTTTCAGGGTTTTGTAGTAAACTATGATTTGGTGTAGATTACTCAAACAAACTGCATTGAAATCTTTGAGGATCGAACACACCTTTCTAAATGTTTTAGCAAATTTAAGATAAATTTGTTTTCCCCTCTTGTGGATCATAAATTCAGTGTTTCATGTTGTTTTTCTTTGTTTATCGAGGTAGAAGGGAGTTTGTCGGAGTATAGGGTGATTCGGTATAGATTTCGCAAACGAGTTGAATTGAATCTTTCAAAATCGAACACTTACAAATCTTTCTACGTGTTTTAGTTAAATTTTAACTAAATTTGTTTACCTCTCTTGTGGGTCATTACTTCAGTGTTTCATGTTTGTTTTTCGTTGTTTATCTAGGTTTCGGAGTAAAGGAAGATTTGGTATATATTATGTAAACGAATTGAATTGAATCTATCAAGATCAAACATATAATTTAAACTAAATTTGTTTCTCTCTATTGTGGATAATTATTTTGGGGTGTATGATTTGGTGTGGATTACTCAAACAAACTGTATTGAAATCTTTAAGGATCGAACACATCTTTCTAGGTGACTTGGCAAATTTAAGTTAAATTTGTTTTCCTCTCTTGTGCATCGTAAATTCAGTGTTTTATGTTGTTTTTCTTTATTTATCTAGGTGTCGGAATATACTGAGATTTGGAATAGATTCGCAAACAGACTGAAATGAAATCATTTAAGACCGAACAAATCGAAATCTTTCTACGCGTTTTGGCAACATTTCATTTTTAAATTTGGTTCTCCCCTCTTGTGGATCATAAATTCACTATGTCGTGTTGTTTTTCTTTGTTTATCTAGGTGTCGAAATAAATAGAGATTTGTAATAGATTTTTCAAACGAATTGAATTGAATCTTTTAAGGTCGAACAAATACAAATCTTTCTACGTGTTTTAGTGAAATATAAATTAAACTTGTTTTCCTCTCTTGTGGATCATTAATTGGTTCCGCGACTTCTCATCCCGCGGCAAAATATCCTAGACAATTTGGGAGGCGGGAATGGGTACCGTCGCTCCGGGAACCTTTATTGGATAACCAAGACCTCTGCCATGGGTCACCCCATGTGGTTCGCTACGTTTGGTGATTTAGCAGGGGTGCCCGGGTTCATGGGGTGAGTTTGTCTAGGTCTTGGAGGCGGATGACCAGGACATACTGAACCACAGATTCCTACCCACTCATTAAACCCTTTTTTTTTTTTTTTATTTATTTATTTTTTTTTTTTTTTTTTTATTTCATATATTTTTTATTAGTAACAGATATTTGGGTTTTTTTTGGCTACCACACTAGGCTAAGCCCGTGTTGTGGTAGTCGTACATTTAATATTTTAACATTTCAAAAAATATTAAGAAATACTTAAAACTAAAGAAAAAAAAAGACCATATTTTAAAGAAAAGTAAAAATGAAAATTCAAATTCAAATTTTGAAATACAAAAATTAATAATAAAAATTAAATGTTAAGAACTCAAGTGTTCTGTATAAATTAAAACATATAATTATTTAAATCAAAATTAAAAACATATATAAATTTAGTGAAAAACTAAGAGAAAAAAATAACAACATTTTAAAGTAAAATAGAAATACAAATGGAAATTAAAATTTTGAACTTTGAACTTTTGAACTTTGCCTCCGCAGAACACTCCTCTCCTTCCTTTCCTTAAAAAACCCTCCACATAGCATCCCCAAAGATGACATAGGTCCTGAGGGAAATTATGTTTCTCAGGGCCTCCTGTGAGGAGCTCATGTAAAAAAAAAGACAACCTAACCCAAAGATATTGGAATATAAGTAGATTTGCTATCTGCTGTTTTTACTATGTGGGTCTGCGCTTCCGGGTGACCCCGATATTGTTTACCAATTAACAAATAAACTAAAAGAACAAATAATTAACGAATAAACCAAACGAACGTTAAACTAAATGAACGAATTCTTTCCTTATTCAAAATATTTTGTTAACCAATATTAATGCACATTTTCAAAAAATCAACGAAATGAACAAATTCTTTTTGTATGAAAACTACGCTAATTAGCGCGTAGTCCGGCGACAGTTGCGCGGACACCATAGCATATCTCTTCTGTATTTGAATATCTTTGACCTAACCTAACCTTACTTAACCTAACCTATCCTAACGAGACCTTTCGGCGCCAAATTTAAAATTAAAACCTAACCTAACCTAATCTAATCTTACCTAACCTAACCCAACCCAACAAAACCTTTCGGCACGAAATTTAAATCGAAACCGTAAGTTCCTTGCTCTGTCTCCTTCCTTCCTTGTCGGGGGACGTTTTCTCGGTGGATTATATCCTTGGGATATTATATCGAGTAATATTTGTCGAAGGATGAAAACGCGCGGTACCTCATTAATTATTATTAATTCAGTGTCTAATGTTTGTTTTTCATTGTTTATCTAGGTGTCGGAGTAAAGGAAGATTTGGTATGGATTTCGCAAACGGACTGAATTGAAATCTTCCAAGATGTTTGAAGGGGTCATTGCCGGGCTTTTGAACCGCTTCCTCGGCAAATATGTTCAGGATTTGGATACGGAAAATCTGAACGTGGGAATATTTTCCGGAAATGTGATTCTGACGGATCTGAAACTGAAACCCGAAGCGCTGGTAAATATTAACCAATTTATAATATTTTTATTACTGTCATTATTTTTGTTGTATAAGATATCTTCTGTATACTATATAGTGTAGGTATGATGGTAGTACCTTTGCTTTTGTAGAATCACTCGATTTAAGTTTAGGAATTGACATTGAAAGGATTATATTAGGTCCTTACATATGAAATTGGCGTTTTGTATGGGAGGAACATAAAGTCGATTTTTTTTTTAATATAATATATTTATTTAATCAAAGTATGTACCATTGCTATCTATGCACTTTTGCCATCTCATAGGTAGTTCATCGATCCCTTTACTAAAAAAAACCATTCGGACGGGAATCAATAAAATATTTGAAGGCGGTTTGGACTGCCCCATCGGAGTTGAATTTTTTCCCTTGCAAGAAGTTATACAAATTTCGAAAAAAATGGTAATCTGTTGGTGCAAGGTCCGGAGAGTACGGTGGATATCTTAGACATTCAAATTGAAGCTCCTCTAATTTGGTAGCCGTCTGTTGTGCAGTGTGTGGTCTAGCGTTCTAACGCGCGTTTGTTGATTTGCTTCACTCAATTCGTGAGGTTCTCACCTTTCAAGCTTTTTCACCTTCCCAATTAGCTTCAAGTGGATTAAAACAGTTTTATCACTAACATCGCAGCCTGCAGCTAACTCGGACGTGGTTTGCGATGGATCCGCTTCCACAATAGCTTTCAATTCTTCATTATCAACTTTGGTCTCCGGCCGTCCACGGGGCTTGTTCTGCAGGTCGAAATTTCCAGAACGAAAACGTTGGAACCAAAAACGCACTGTGTTTTCTTTTGCGGCACCGTCGCCATACACATCATTAATCCTTCGAGCCGTTTCTGCAGCACTGGTGCCGAGGTGGAACTCGTACTCGTTAATAACGCGATATTTCAAGTTTTCCATTTTGTAAACTAAGTGACGCAAAGAAAAAAAACAAGTAAGGAAAAAACAAATGAATTATAATTTTCGAAACACAAATACATGAGTAAATAGCTGTATAAATTTGAATTTGGAATTCCTAACCAAAGAGAAGATATTTGAGATCAAAGTTGCCAGTATGGCAAAATGCCAATTTCTTAGGCCTAAACTACACGAGCGGTTCTCCCGCTGCGGGAAACCGCAGCAGACACAATTTACTATGAGCGTTGTATGGCGCAAACTACACGAGCGGTTCTCCCGCCGCGGGAGCTCGCGGGAGAAATTCGCCCGCAACATGCAGCGGGTCTCCCGCCGCGGGAAACCACAAGTTCAAACTACACGGGCGGTTTCCCGCGATTGCATCATTTCGTGCGAGAGAATGTTGTTGATCGGTAGGATCGGGCGGTTTCCCGCGGCGGTAGAACCGCTCGTGTAGCTTGGCAGAAAACCGCCACCCGTGTAGTTTGATATGTGCTGCCAGCTTTCTCGAGCGGTTTCCCGCAGCGGGAGAACCGCTCGTGTAGCTTAGGCCTTATATAAGGACCTAATATATAATTTCAGCATGTTTTTACCTGTAATACTTTGTTGTACTTGCAGTATTGCCTTGGGGAGAGACAAACATTCGTAATCCAAACCTGACCTAACGTAATCTGACTGAACATTTTAATTCATCTAACCCTTAGGTTCTCAACATGGGCGATAACGCCCCCTTGTGGGCGTGTCAGACCTTCAGGGGGGCGGTAGAAGACCAAGAGAAAATTAGGGGGCTTTTCAGACTTTCAGGGGGGCGGTAGGAGACCCAGAGAAACCCATCCCACCCCATCCTATCTTGCCCCATCCCATCCCATTAGGGACCATCCATAGATTACGTCGCACCTTAAAATATTTTCCCTTTACATTCCCTCCGTTGTAGTGTAGTAAATGTAACCCCATCGTGGTATCCCATTACGCCCTCTCCGTTGTGGTATCCCGTTACGCCCCCTTCGTTGTGACAAAAGTAACACCCTATCATGATTTTCCACGTTCCACTCTAATATTAAGTATTCTCTAAGTGGGCGGTGGGCAAAAAAAGGTTGAGAATCTATGATTTAACCCATCCATCTTCATCAAAAGTACTCATTTTGGTTGTGGGTCTGTCTGTAATTGTAACCCTGGTTCAATAAACTCGGATATGTTTTCAATTTAAGTGTCATTTTCAAAAATGCTACCGATTGTGACAAGAATTCAGACAAGCGATAATAATATTTTTTTACCAGGAATATATTTTTATTCTATATTAGTGTTTCTTTTGTTTACACTTCTTAAATTTAATCTTTACCAATAAAGTCAAATTTCGTGATTTTTTCAAAGGTCTGCACTTCAAGAATGTATTTTCCGTTTCCAAGAATGTATTATTTACCTACTAACTA
The DNA here is from genome assembly GCA_917880885.1 of Limnephilus marmoratus. NCBI lineage: Eukaryota > Metazoa > Arthropoda > Insecta > Trichoptera > Limnephilidae > Limnephilus > Limnephilus marmoratus. Next base: position 14,688,832 of record OU862921.1, on the reverse strand, counting down.
GATTAATAAATCTGGTTATTATTAACATAATATGCCGTGGTTTTTCGGGCTCTCAATTTCTAAAAGCATAATGTGACAGGATGGTATATAACTTCAAAATCAACATCAGACAGTCTGAACTGAACAGAAACTTAACCTAACCAACTTGACTTGATTACCAACATTAAGGGCGGAAAATATTGTTGCTTTTGTTGTGGGACTTGACTAGACCAGTGTTTCTCAACTTGTGGTCCGCGGACCCCTGGGGGTCCGCTAATACATGAATGGGGGTCCGCAGTCTCATCTTTGGACCATTTAACAACAATAAATAAATACTACCAAAAATCTCGTAATCGCTATGCGTCTTCATTTCGGATTATTTCCAGTACCCGACAAAAAAAAATTGCATATTAAACTCCTTCAACATAGATGTAGCAATCGGACGTGCTACGTAAACTTGTAAAAGAAAACACTAGAATTAACCTTTTATAGTTTTTACTAAGAATTAAAATTTTCAATGTTATCGGAATACAGAGCGTGACAGTAGTAAAATAACGGGACCATTTGTTTTGGCTTGCTGTTCTAAAGACTAATGTACAGGGAATTTGAATGCTCCGGTACTTTCCATAAGGTGTGACGATATGCCAAATATTTCATTGCAGGTAGGTAAGTATTGTTGTTCTATCCTTTATCCTTGTTCAGCGTTGTTGTTGCTCAACGTTTTGTTGAGCGTTGGCTCGCCACATAGATATTACTAGCTTGACAATGGCACAGGAAAACCAATTAAAGAAAATTTTGTGATTCACGTAATTTCAAAGAACCCTCTTTATCAAGTTTTTGGGTTAATGAAAAGAAAGATTATAAGGAAATATCAAAAGAAATACTGAAACATTTACTGCTTTTCTCAACCACATACATCTGTGAAAAAGTATTCTCTGCTCTTGTATATTATACTAAAAACAAATACAGAAACATATTACAAGTGGAATTATATTTGAGATTACGAGTATAACTTAATAGCAACATCAACCCGAACATGACTAATTTAGTTACGAAAAACACCAACCTTCCCAATAATAAGTGAATGTTGGTGTTGCTGTTGTATGTAAATTATTATTAATGTTTTTTATTAAAAAAAAAAAATTGTATTTTTAGTACTTACTAAAAAAAATCGGAGTGTGCAATTCACAGGCAGTAGAAGTGAAACCTTCAGAAAATTACAGTAGACAAGTGTGGGGAGGCTAAGAAGCACCGCACAAAAAAGGAGACCGATTATACTATCACATTCTCTCATAGGTTTGTCTAGGTCTTGGAGGCGGATGACCAGGACATACTGAACCCAAGATTCCTAACCACCCCTTAAACCCTTTTCCTTCCCAGAACTCTCCTCTCCTTCCTTTCCTTAAAAAAACCCTCCACACAGCATCATAGGTGAGCATAAAGATGACATAGGCCCTGAGGGAAATTATGTTCCTCAGGGCCTCCTGTGTGGAGTTTATGGAAAAAAAATAAAAGAAATAAAAAAAAAAATTAAAAAGGCTAAATCCTATGTATTTATTTGTTTGTCTCTTTTTAGTGTCGCTATTTTTCGTTTCATCGTGTTTCAAAGCATAACGATGCTAAAGAAGTTTTCACTTCAGAAATGGTTCGAAAATAATTGTAGGTTTTTTATTGGGGGTCCTTGAAAATTTACCTTGATTTCCTAGGGGTCCGTGGCTGAAAAAGGTTAGGAAACGCTGGATTAGACAACTCGCGATGCCCGGTTGAGAACCAGACACTTTGGATGACTCGGCCACTAATCTAATTTAATTACTAGATGGGAGTATACGTATACTTCTAAGCCTTCCTATTTACCTCTCCTACCGCTCCCTACATCCTTTCATTATTTATCATTATAAATAAGTACATTTCGGGTACCTAATTCCCAAAACGGTTCACTGAGCTGAAGGGGTTTGGAAAGTTTTAGCATAACAGATATACAATGTCGATTTAAAGTTCGTATCCTTATGTAGATATATTTTATTGACAAAGAAGAAACACTTTAAGATAAGATGCAATAATACTTATCGATTTGTATCTTATGTAGATACATTAGATATGCACAAATAATCCCCACTTGAAGTTTCGCGATATGAGCGCAAGTACCTTGTTTTAATATTGGGCCTTACTAACAAACGTGTTTTAAATTCTACATAATTGCCGTACACATTAGTGGTTGTTTATTAGATTCTAGCTGGTAGTACCAGCCTGGTACCCAGCGTACGTCGCAATGCCACTAAAAGAAAAGGTTTTACGTTTTAATTCTGTTTATTAGATACTAGCTGGTAGTACCAGCCTGGTACCCGGCGTACGTTGCAATGCCACTAAAAGAAAAGGTTTTACGTTTTAATTCTGTTTATTAGATACTAGCTGGTAGTACCAGCCTGGTACCCGGCGTACGTTGCAATGCCACTAAAAGAAAAGGTTTTACGTTTTAATTCTGTTTATTAGATACTAGCTGGTAGTACCAGCCTGGTACCCGGCGTACGTTGCAATGCCACTAAAAGAAAAGGTTTTACGTTTTAATTCTGTTTATTAGATACTAGCTGGTAATACTAGCCTGGTACCCGGCGTACGTTGCAATGCCACTAAAAGAAAAGGTTTTACGTTTTAATTCTGTTTATTAGATACTAGCTGGTAGTACCAGCCTGGTACCCGGCGTACGTTGCAATTCCACTAAAAGAAAAGGTTTTACGTTTTAATTCTGTTTATTAGATACTAGCTGGTAGTACCAGCCTGGTACCCGGCGTACGTTGCAATGCCACTAAAAGAAAAGGTTTTTCGTTTTAATTCTGTTTATTAGATCCTAGCTGGTAGTACCAGCCTGGTACCCGGCGTACGTTGCAATGCCACTAAAAGAAAAGGTTTTACGTTTTAATTCTGTTTATTAGATACTAGCTGGTAGTACCAGCCTGGTACCCGGCGTACGTTGCAATGCCACTAAAAGAAAAGGTTTTACGTTTTAATTCTGTTTATTAGATACTAGCTGGTAGTACCAGCCTGGTACCCGGCGTACGTTGCAATGCCACTAAAAGAAAAGGTTTTACGTTTTAATTCTGTTTATTAGATACTAGCTGGTAGTACCAGCCTGGTACGCGGCGTACGTTGCAATGCCACTAAAAGAAAAGGTTTTACGTTTTAATTCTGTTTATTAGATACTAGCTGGTAGTACCAGCCTGGTACCCGGCGTACGTTGCAATGCCACTAAAAGAAAAGGTTTTACGTTTTAATTCTGTTTATTAGATCCTAGCTGGTAGTACCAGCCTGGTACCCGGCGTACGTTGCAATGCCACTAAAAGAAAAGGTTTTACGTTTTAATTCTGTTTATTAGATACTAGCTGGTAGTACCAGCCTGGTACCCGGCGTACGTTGCAATGCCACTAAAAGAAAAGGTTTTACGTTTTAATTCTGTTTATTAGATCCTAGCTGGTAGTACCAGCCTGGTACCCGGCGTACGTTGCAATGCCACTAAAAGAAAAGGTTTTACGTTTTAATTCTGTTTATTAAATACTAGCTGGTAGTACCAGCCTGGTACCCGGCGTACGTTGCAATGCCACGAAGTGCTTTTGGAAGCACATTTTTTGTTTGTTTTTCCGCCTGTCGAATATATCTAAATAAATCAGTAAGTTTTCCGACACGTGAACAGGCCGTATACAATATACAGCTATCTGTGTGAGAATCATGGATTATCGAAATTTACCCTTGCTATCCCTTAAAGCTACCATATCTCCTTTACAATCCCTCCTTCTACCCTCCCCTGCGTGTCCTTTCCCATGCTTCCTCGTTCCTGTCCCCATTTTCTTCCCGCGTTCCCTTTACCTTTTGTATATTTTACAAGAATTTCATAACGCCAGAGCTCACCAATATAACTAACTAACTAAATAACCGTCACGCCGTTTCCCCGCAGGGGTAGGCAGAGAGGACGGACCGCCAAACATCCCGATCTTGGCACATATTCCTTGCCTCGTTTACATTCATACAACGTCTCATACATTCTCTTCTATTATTCTGACTCTTGACATGGCCCGACTCAAGTATCTGATTCACTTGGTCGTGTCATGTCTTTCTTGGGCGTCCTCGACTTCTTCTACCATTCACATTTGCTTCATATATTCTCCTTACACCCCTTTCCTCGTTCATTCGCTCTACATGCCCAAACCATCGGAGCGTTCCTTTCTTGATCTTACTCATCACGCTTACATCAGCCTTGCATTCTTTGCGGATTTCCACATTTCTCACACGATCATACATGGTTTTACGACACATACGCCTCAGGGATCTCATTTCTACAGCGTTTAGTCTACTTTCATCCTTCCTCTGCCAGTTCCATGCCTCACTGCCATACATCAGGGTAGGTACCAGTACTCCATTATGGACGGCTAGTTTCGCGTCTTTGGACAGTTTTTTGTTGGTGCCAACGGCGTTCAGTCCTCCATTAATAGAGTTACCTGCATTCACCCTTCTTTCAATATCTCTATCAGCCTTCCCATCTCTCTGTATATATATACATATAGAAGCCTTCGAGGACGTGCTCACAATAAATTGAAGATGAAAGGGTTAGGAACGCATAAGGGAAAAGTAAAGAAACATTAGTTTTTTTTATATATTAAGATTTTAAATTTAAAACACTTTTATTTGTAAGGGGGGTGGTATGTTATTTACAGGTTGTAACTATAGCATTCACATGGAGAGATCGCCCCATCTGAAGGGGGGGGGGATTGAAAATTATTAGATTTGTTAATTATTAATTTTTTTTTAATTATTCAATTTGGGAGGCGGGAATGGGTACCGCCGCCCCGGCAACCTTTATTGGATAACCAACACATCTGTTATAGGTCACCACAAGTGGTTCGCTACATTTGGTGATTTAGCAGGGGTGCCCGAGTTCATGGGGTGAGATTTTTCTAGGTCTTGGAGGCGAATGACCAGGACACACTGAACCCCAGATTCCTACCTACCCCTTAAGAGGGAATAACCAGAGAAAACCGGAAATATGTCATTTTAAATCAAATTTTTGACGTATTGACTCTTTTCAACAAAAAATTATAAATTGATTTCGAAAGATTGTTCTTTTATCTAGTAAAAGCGTGTTTTAAATTTTGAGAAAAAATTCTAAGATTGCACCACAGGTCGTTGGCAGATTTGTTAAATTTCCAAACGAAAAATCTTATTTTACAAGACATATTTCATACCATGTAATCATACATTATTGTAAATCAATACGTTGTATAGTAAACGCATTTTTCAAAATTTTAATTTTAGTTCAAATAAAATCATCAAATAATATATCCGAACACTTATTTATGACGAAAATCTCTCCATTTTGTCTATCTATTTAAGGTTTTACAATAATATATTTCAGATTTTTTTGCACATGTATTGCTTACACATTATTGAAAAAATATAAATACTTAAGATCAAAAAATAATTACAAAAAGTACATAATTTTAATAGTTTTATCATTACGCCTTTCAGCATTTTTGGATGTAGGTATAGGTATAAATTAATGCAAATTTTAAATTAAATAAAATCGATATTGAGTTATAATTTTAAAAAGCTGGAACGCAGAGTAATTAACCATTCTCACTGGAACCGCGCTGTACGATCGTAAGAACATCTTTCGACGAAATTTGGATCTCGGCCGCTTGCTGGTTAAAGGCCCTTAAACCCTTTTCCTTCCCAGAACTCTTCTCTCCTTCCCTTAAAAAACACCCCCCACACAGCATCCCCAAAGACGACATAGGCCCTGAGGGAAATCATTTTCCTCAGGGCCTCCTGTGTGGAGCTCATGTAAAAAAAAAGTTAATTTTTTGGGACCTCTACTTACCATACTCACATTGATAAAAGAGGCGGCGCAAATAATATTGTTGTATTTTTCAGGAATGTAATAAATATAGGTACGAGTACTTTTTTTTGTTTATTTCTAAGCAAATAGAGACGGATGGGAGGAGTTTAAACCCCTAAACCACTCCGTTATACACGCCTTAAACTTACATTAGTAATGCTTCGGGTACGTGCTGTTGCACCGTGTAAATAAGTGACAGTGCGTGGTTTTTTTTTACAAATTTACATTTTTATTCCATGATTCATGAAACTTTGTACATTTGACTTTCACAACAAGACGAAGGTCACTGTTTACAAGATACTTCGATAAAACTACCCGCGAGAGGTGTATAACCAGAGAAAACCAGAAACATGTCATTTTTTAATCAGATTTTAGACGTATTGACTTTTTTCCACAAAAAATTATAAATTGATTTCGAAAGATTGTACTTTTATCTAGGAAACAATAATAAGATTATACCATAGGTCGTTGGCAGATTTGTTAAATTTTCAAAAAAGATTTTGTATTGTACAACACCCATTTCAAATCATATAATCATATAGTAAAGTAAATCAATACATTATCTGGGAAAAGTAGGTATGTTTCCAAATTTTAATTTTAGTTTAAATAAAATTATTAAAAAATATACACACATGTTTCTTGACGAAAATTGGTTTATTTATTTGAGCACTCACAAACTAATATATTTCAGATTTTTTTACATTCTTATTTAACTTAGACATTATTGAAAAATAATGAATACTTACAACCAAAAAACAATTACAAAAAATACATAATTTTAATAGTTTTATCATCACGCCTTTCAGCAATTTTGGATGTATGTATAAATTAAAGCAAATTTGGAATGAAATAACGACATTGAGTTTTTTTTTTAAAAGCTGGTACGGAGAATTATTAATCTTTCTCATTGGAACCGCCCTGCACGATCGTAAAAACAACTTTCGACGAAATGTGGATTTTCGGCCGCTCGCTGGTTAAACGCTCTTAAAGCAGAATTTTAAAACTTCTTAATGAAAATTTTCACACTTGATGTTCAAAATACGCGAAAAAAATACTGTGTATGTACATGTATTTTCCAAAAACTAAAGTCCAAGTGCCGGGAACGTCATCCTATTAGAACTTTTCTATGATCGCATTATTAAAAATTGAATTCTTTTTTTGCAGTATGAACTCAACCTTCCCATCGATGTAAAAATCGGGACAATCGGTCAAATAAACCTGACCATACCGTGGGCAGGACTGTATACCCAATCTGTCATAGTCAACATTGAAGATGTCCTCCTTCTGGTGGGCCCGGCCATATCCAATAACTTCTTCGATGGGGAGAGAGAGAAAAGGCTCATCAGAGCTGCCAAAAAGAAGATCCTTCAGGACTTGGAGGCCGAAGGAGAGGTTCTCGGAGGTCCTCAGAACTTCTTCGAGAACCTCCTGACTACAATAGTGAACAATGTCCAGGTCTACATCAGGAACGTGCACATCAGATATGAGGATACTGTCAGCACGAAGGGGTCGCTGGCTTGCGGACTATGCCTGCAGCACCTCTCCATTGAAACAACCAACAAGTGCGTGTAATGTATTACATATTATTTTTTTCATAATATTGTATTATTTGTTTGGTACCTACTCACATTCGTTGGGAAAATCATTTTTATTCCACTTGGTTCTGGCAAGTTTTTACAGAAATTTCTTGCCGCATGGTATTGAGATTGGGCAAGATTGTCGAAGTATTGACCTATCGAATAATAATAATTATTAAAAAAACAATGATTTCTGTGTTGTGTCTTGTGATTGTGAGAACGTTTCAGACAAGCAGTAAAAAAGGTTTTTTAACAAAATAATTTTTGATTAATAATTTTTTTGTTTGAAATGTGTATTTCCTTGTTAAAATCTTCGAAAGATGTAATTTTTCGAGTTTACTAATGGTATATATTCATTCGAAAGTTAAATTTCGAATCGCCTTTTGAAAGGCAATGATCATTCACTATCTCGTGATTTTTCACGGGTTTGATTTTTCATTGGTCTGAGCCCGTTTAAATATTTTTTTTAATTTCCCTCCACGTGTGTATCAACAATTTTATTGTTTTATTGCGGTATTTTAAATAGGTACATAGTTATCTATGTCCTAACTCAATCCTTATATAGGTATACATAGGCGGATTTAGGGGGGGGGGCACGTAAGCATACAAGCAGAAACTGTCTTTATTAAACATTTAATTTTTCTATTGTTTTGACACTTTCATAAATCTTCCAATATATATTTGAACTTGTAACCGTCCGCCCCTTGTGCCCCCCCCCCAGAAACGAATCCTGGATCCGCCCTTGTAGGTATACACACACTTAAAATAACACATCTATACCAAATCAATCACATATCTTCGCAATTTTATTTTGTTTATTTGTTTATTAGGACATACACAGTACATAAGTTTACAAGTTATAAGGAATGTTAAATGAAGTTATTACATGATTTAGTACCTATTACGTAAGTCCGTATAATATCTGGGATAATACGCCTGGGATTTGAACAGTTCTTAAAACTTAACTAATGAACGAAAGAGAAGAATAATATAAAGGAAAATTGTATACAAAGATAAAAGAGATTTTTTTTTTTTAGAACAAGAATTACATGCTAACAAATTGTAATTAATTTAGTGAAAAGATAAGTATTTTAAGAGCAATAAATACATGCTCATGGGTAGTAATTAAAGTTTAATGAAAATATAAGTGTAAATAAGAAGTTTTAAAATTAATTATATCACGCCAACAAATTTAGTAAATTAGTTTTGTATGTTTGCAGGGAGTTGTGGAAAATGTCTAAGTGTAATAATTTTTCATAGTGTGTATAAGATGTGATTGCGCGAGAGATTGGTGAGTTTTGTGCTGCATTAGTATTATTGGATCCTATGTGAAAAAGTGAAGTGTGCCTGGTACGCCTCATTGGAACATTTAAATCAATGACAGATAGCAATTCGGGACTATCTATTTTATTATTAAGCAGGTTATGTAGAAACTTCAGATCTGACAGTGTGCGTCTTTTTTGTAAAGATAACATATTATTTGAAGTTTTGTTGTATTTCTTGAGTAAATATTTCGAAAATTTATTCCGTATACTCTCTATTAAATCTATGTATACCTTATATTGAGGATTCCATATGGTGGAAGCATACTCCAGTGGACTTCTGACCAATGAACAGAATAATATTTCCAGAGTCTTAGCACTTTTAAAAAATTTACATACTCTTAATAGAAAACCTAGCATCTTATAAGATTTTGATACTTTTTACATGCCTTTATGCTCTCTAAATTCTCCAAATATCTTCAATGCTCCGTACATGAATGACTTTTGACCCTGTGTTTTTTTCCTGAAGGGAAGTCTTAGTTCATTTCTTTTCCTCGTCTCATGTATGTTTGCTTTGTAGTTTATCAATTTTGGTAGAGTTGTTAGACGCTTTCATAATTGCCGTCACGATTCACGCAAAAAAGGGCAATAAACATACGTTCCTTACCGTTACAATGCTGCAGTTTTTTCTTACACATTACATAATGGTGAAACAAAAGATGTGATACACAAAATACGTGTGATGTTTCCTCCAAAGTGCTACTTTTTCCTATGCATGAGATACATTTTTAGTGTTGTCAAGTGAATTATGAATTATTTGTCTTACACATTATGGCCATCTTGACAGGACACGGCAAGATTGACGGCCAACATCGTGCCCGACAAAACGGGCAAGGTGGAAAAACGTCCTGAGATGTTGTCAGAACTAAAAGGTTGCCATATCAATTTACAACTAATTATGTGCTTCAAAAGAAATTGTTACTTCACTCTAATGTGAATGTCTCCTTTCAAAATTGCTTACAAAGGATGTGATGTACGTAGCTGCTGTACTTGAAAAAGATAGATATCTTTATAAGTTCAGAATATAACTCATGATTCTGTCTTGGTAATCTCCTTGATTTATTCGCATTCACATATCGTCTCAAATATATTCTTCTATTTTCTGACTCTTGTCATGGCCTGACTCAAGTATCTGATTTACTTCACGCCATGTCTTTCTTGGGTGTCCTCGACTTCGTCTGTCATTGAACGCCTTTATTATTACCGACAGACTCAGGGTTACGGTACCATGACGGCAAAAAGGCAATAAAAACACTTTCCTCAACACAATATTGCTGCAACTCTTTCAAAAAATGAGATACACAATAGAGGTGGGTAAGTTCTGCATTTTTCCGGAAGCCTCCGAGACTTGCTTCCTTTTAAAAGTACACGAGTTCTAGGAGCAGGTCCCGGGTCCGAGTTCTTAGGTGCGGACTGGGCACTGGGTATTGTTGCGGCGCACCGAAACGGGACGCACGGGTTCAAAGAACTCGGAACCAGGACCTACTCGTAGAACCCACACGAGAACTCAGAACCCCGGAGTCGGACAAGACCCGTACGAGAACAAGGACCCGTCACCCGTGCAATGTAGGTACATTCAATGTATCTACACTGCACGGTCTTTTATTGAGAATTTAAATAAGTAAATTAATAAGCTGTAATGCTTTACTATAAACTATTATTTTATAATGCACGTCACCCGTTGATTAACGATACCAGATAAGACGCTCTAATTAAAAACTACTCCGTGCCTAGCCGAAGGGGTCACGCACGTGTGTGTCGATCAACGAACAGCGATCGAATGAACGCCCAGCGCCCAGCTCGTGACGTGACTCAAGGGGAAGTGTCATAGTTGGCCGGCCGCGGGTAGCGGGGAGTGTCGGGAACTCACCGAGACCCGCGACTCATGAGTGGAATGGTGAGTGACGCCGGACCGTGGATCGCGGAGCAAGCCGGCGCGGCGGCCACGGGGTGAGTCAGGAATGTAGTAGTTCGCGGCGTTCGCGCGAGTCCGGGAGTGGGCGAAATGAATGGATTGTGTCGCGATTCACGTAGCTTGGAACAAGGCGCTTGGGTTTAAAGGAACCCGGGACTTGTATTCGAGTGCGGTTTTCGCGCTTCGGCGTTGAGTTGCTCGGACCGCCGGATTACCGCCGGATTTATTTGGATGCGGAGAGTACTGGGACTGGGCCGGGTTCTCTGGGAGTAGTCGATTTGAAAAAGGAGTGGGAGTAGGAACCGCTTCCCGCAAAGGAGCGGATCACATGAGCCCATTCCAGCTGAACTGACACATCGCTAATACACAATGTACATAGGTCTGTTCTCTCCAAAGGAAAAAAGTCATCATTTTCTTGCATCTCTCTCACACACCTCACCGTGCCGTCACCGTAGACTAATATCCTTATAATTTTGAAAGTGTGGAATATACAAAGTCACAAGGATAATATCGTAGTGTGAGTAAATTCCAAAAATTCAAAAACGTCAAATGTTAATGCGTAGATGGTTTTGCTTTTGTTCTTAAAGATATAATGCTGCAGTTCTTTCTTACACACTAAATAACAATTGTCGAAAACGAGACAAACAGTGAACGTATGTCTGCACCCCCCAAAGGAAACATACAATCATTATAATACATCTCCTTCACACGTAAAAAAACGAAACGCAAGGAAAAAGTAGTCCATTGAAGGAAACAGTCACACCTATTTTGTGTGTCTCATATTCTGTCTCAAAGAAAGAGCAGCAGCAATATGGCGATAAGAAACTATGTTTATTGCCTTTTTTGCCAACACGGTACCGAAACCGTGAATCGCCAGGGTAATTATAAAAGCGCTCATTTACTAGAACACATTCTTACTCGTACTTACCTAACCACTCGAGCGACAGCGCGATTTTTAACTTTTTCCTCCGATTGCTCGTGATTTTTTGGTGACCATTTTTAATATATTTTCCGCCGACATTGAAAAAATCATACCTCCGAATTTTAATATGGAAAAATTGAAAAAAAAATTTATGCATCTAGGTAAAATTTGCCTAAAACTGGCAGCAAAGCAATCCGAGATATTTTAAATGGTGCCATATTGTGGCAAAAAGCTCTCCATGGCTGTAAGTTATTTGTATCAGCAAAAAAATACAGTTTCAACGAGACAACAGGTACAAGTTTCGCAAGTTAGTTGCCTTCAAAGAGTCTCACACGGAGTAACTTGAAAACTTTTAGCAGGTTACCTACTGTTTACATCTTTGCAAATTGCTCTCAAGGAAACTCCGAGATAAAGTTGAGTAATTTTTATTTCTTATTTAATTGCCGCCTTGAAAAAAGTTTTGGATAAATTCATAGAAAAAATATTCAAAATTGAAAAGTGGCAAGAATTTTATTTCTCCAGCATTTTGCGTCACAAATCATAGAAATCCCTAAATTAATCAATACACTTACTTACTGACATACTTATCTCCGCGGGCGATAAAAAAAACACATTCGAAATAAAAACAATTTTTTTATCTGCATTTTTTTGTATCTACAATGTCCACAGTAGCGCCGCCTCCTTCTACAAGCATGTATAGGTAAATGGGATCGATCTGTAATATTATTTCTTTTCTTTAGCTTCGTGTTGTAAACAACTTCTTTTTTTTAACCCATGGGATGCTAACAACGATAAATCGTTGTTTTTGTGAAATATGAGAATCTCTAAAACAATCATTGTTTGAGCAAATATTTGTTTACGGTTTCTACGGCTTTGTCCAGATAGTTCGACGGCCGGCAGGGTCTAGCGATAAGGCTTTTGACTAGAGATGTAACGAATAGTGATTTTGCTAATACCGAACATTCGGCTAGGCTCTCGGCCGAATACCGAATATTCGGCGACTAAGGTGCATTTCGGCATAGAGGTTCCGACTTGCATCATTGAAATACGTGTGTTAACTACGTATTTGTGTCATTTGCGAGTAGGTCGTGACACAACTTGCATTATTTGTTGATTGTTACATCAAATTGTGTTAGTTATAGTGTGTAATACGTCTGTTTATTCGTGAAGAGCTTTACGAAATGCCATCATTTAAAAAAAATCACCTATTTGGGAATATTACGAAATTTAAAGTGAAGATAATAAATATTAAATTTATACGCATTTTTTTCATGATTTGGTAACGAATATTGCGAACCATTCGGCCGAATACCGAATAGTAAAAAAAGTAGCCGAATAGGCCGAATTCCGAATAGTAGCCGAATATTCGTGGCATCTCTACTTTTGACTCGCAATCCGAAGGTGGCGGGATCGAATCCCTGCGTGAGCAAATAAATTTTATTTGGTTAATTTGTATTATTTCACGATTAATTAATTTAAAATGTATATATTATATTTGCGGCACGTTCCAGAGTTGAAGATACTCTTATTATGGCCCTGGTGTAATACCACCATTCAGAATTGAAACCTTGCTTGAAATGAGTTTAGCCGTGTTTGGTGACCAGATCTGAATAGCCAGGTACTTCCCTACCTTCCTCTTCCCCATCTCTTGCCCTTCCCCACTACCTTCAGCCTCACAACATACCCCATTTGGGGATGCCATAGTCTCACTGGCTCCAGACAGGAGCAGCTGGGACCCTTGTCAGGCATTCACTTTAAAAAAAATTAAAATTCCTCACAATGCACGTGAGCCATTCCCATTTAGCAAATAAATAGTTAAACAGTGAAAATTGCACAGTATTTGTCATTATGATAATAAATTGGGACTTTCCCATTAATGTTTAATTGTGTATTTATTAGCATATTCGCTAGTAGGGGACGACTCGGTGCAGGATGGGTCTGGACGAAAATAATCACAATAATCTATTAGGTAGTAAATAATTTGCTATTTTTTAATACGTCCATGGGGTAAGTGTTTACGTAAGTTATTTAGAAAGGTAAAAAAATTATTCACCAGACGGCATTCAAAATTAATATTTGAACTTTTGCTAGTTACTTCCTTTTTCCTTGGAAGGGCAGAATAACAGGCGATTTATCTCACTCGTTTACCAGGATCTTTAGGTCGGGGGATTTCAACAGAAATTCAAGTGTAACCAGCGCCATTTTATAATTTTTTTAAACATTAATTTGAATGGTCCCCATTGGCGCCGACTACGGGTCCGTTTCAGCATTTGAACAAATTGTGGTCAGCGAAAAAGCTCAACTATCTTGTTGTTATGTTTGTCAGTTGTTTTTTTACACAAGGGTTAGTAATAAACGAGTTTAATATAATTTCTTACATTACAATTAGATAAAGTTAATAATAAAAATTACATCACAAAAAATGTTCAAGTGTGTTTTTAAACGACTTCAAAAAAGAGGAGGTTCTCAATTCAACTGTATTTTTTTAATGTTTTTTTTCCTCAGAGCTTTCGATTGGGTGAACCGACACCGACTCCAAAAATAACAATCGTACCTACATATTGATGAGTAGAAAAAGTAAGTAGATTATTGAGTTGTTGAAGAATACGAAATTATTTTTTTACTTTTTAGTGGATTTTTTTAAGTCGTTATTTCGTTTTGTTAAAATTTTTGTTTTTAAAACATCGTATTTGAAACATTTAAAATGTCGATATCATTGGTACGAGTATATTAATTTGCTAAATTACGAGTATGTAGGCGAGGAATTTAAATTTGCTGAATAATTTGTTTGTGAATGGTGACATTGAAATAGGTCCATATGCCTAGTGTGTCAAGTTGGTACTCTTAAATTGACTAGACTCAGGAGTTCGCAACAGTCGACCTCTGAATTCACAATTTAAAAAAAGCATAGATTGCTTATCCTTTTGTATAAAATGTTATCGTTGTTTTGTTATTGTTTTCAACAGCCGATGGAAGCCTTCCATGACACCTCAAGGTGCCAACACGGTGTACCAGATGATGAAGGTGGAGTCTCTGTCCTTCTACTGGAATCCCAACGCGGTGGTGCTGGATGATGAGGAGACCAGGAGCATCACGCAGACCCAGTTCCTGAGCTGGAGACATTACATGATCAGCGGCCTGGAGAAGTTCTCTATGCACAGGGAAGACTTTGAATTTTGTAAGTAGTGCAGCATTGTTTTTTTATTGATTCGTTGCGCACCAAACTGAGAACTCGAACCTGTAGAAAAGAGAAAGGCAGAAGACGCAGAGAATGATCACCGATTGGAGTGATCAAATTTCACATTTGTTTCTTCAACGGGCTTGACATCAACACGCAAGTCATCATCGACGTCGCGTCGGTGTCATTGGCTCTCCACCAAGTGCAGGACCGAGAGGAAAGGAGGAGCCTTGTTGGCTGTTGTTAAAGTCTCTGTGTTAGGTATTACGTATTATTGGCGCCTTGATTCCTTGGATCCTTGACGCCTGGAGCCGACTGCGTGGCAGGCCGGATTAGGAGAGACTGGTTGAGGGAGACTCTCTCGGAAAATCACCTTGCACCAATGGGAGGGATAGATTCATACGTCCTTCACTCCTGGACATACAAACCCCCAGATTCCTACCCATTCTCATCCTTCCTTTCTTAAATAATACCCTTTACACAGCATCCCTAAAGATGGCATAGGTTCTGAGGGGAATTATTTTTCTCAGGACCTCTTGCGTGGAGTTAATGTAGAAAAAAAAATATTCTTAGCATTGGAGGTTATCCACCACTTTCCCTCCCTGATATAAGTAATAGATGGTTACTCCTTCAAGGCTCTCGCGAGGACTCAATTTTTTGTGAATGAACGAATCTACATTTAATTTTGAACGAATCTAGACCTCCAGTGCCCCTGCATACGTTGTTAGTAAGCAGTATGCAAGTGATTAGCGGGAAATCAAGATACAATAAGTGTTAGCATGACTATGGACGATTCTTAGCAATCAATAAGAGGAAACCGTGGTTCGTAGAAAATGCATTTAACAAGGTTAGCTCATACGGGCCTTTTTCGAAAAAAAGCTCATCGGGCTAATTTCGAAATATCGAACGCGTGACACTGCCACTTGTATCGCAGTTAATTCCAATCTCCCAGTGGAACATGGACTTGAAGTTACAACACTATTTTTAGCCAATCTCCGCTCTACCCCCGTTGATGTGCTATAACCTTGTTAAACGCATTTTCTATAAACTTTACGAGGAAACAACTTAAAAGAAGTCTAAGTTTTGTTTGCAACCTTCTTATTTGTGAATAGTAGATTTGCGTGGAGAAAAAAAACATTATTCTAATTGTGTCTGAACTAGACTGGACAACGGAGTACTCCACCAATCGGGCTGCAAGTGCAGGGTAAGTGGAGATCGGCTTAAGCTTACATCACACTGCTTCTTCCTTCATTATGCGATTATTCGTAAAGTGTTCTCAGATCACTTTCTATTCTCAGCCATCTCAAGAGCTCTTCAGAACTAATGCTGACTTCACAAGAATCGCATGCATAATTCCTCCACATTTTCTTTTTTAAGTGAATACCGCACAAAAATCTTAACTGCTCCCATGTGGGGCCAGTGAGACTATAGCATCCCCATTTGGGGTATGTTGTGGGATGGGTAAGAGGGAGGTGGGGAAGTACCTGGCTTTTCAGATCTGGTCACCAAACACGGCTAAAGCCATTTCAAGTTTTACAAGTAAACATCTGAATTTTACAAAAATATTTTCATCGAGCCTTATGTTGACTACCACTGCAGAATTTATGGAAATCGAGAAAAATCAAAGCCTTTGTAGGGGTGAACACTTGGTAGTGGCTCTATATACGTAAGGATTCTGTGGAATAGGTAAAGTGAACAGAAGTTCCTTGTTTTCTCCACTAGTATGAATGCTATTTCTAGGAAATGATAGAATAAACCATAATTTCAAAGAAAACTCGCATATGTTGATAGAAACAACAGCTGGCAGGTTTTAACGAAGCCGAAAATATGAAAACTCTTCACACGATGTAGAGTAACCTCATCCCTTTCTTGTGAAATGTGAAATCAATTAGCGCTTTTATTGTTACCGTGATGATTCACGGTAACGGTACCGTGACGGCATAAAAAAGCATAACAAGTACGTTCTTTATTCAAATAATACCTACTGCAGCTCTTTTACAAGATGAGATACACAATTCATGTAGGGATGTAGGATGTAGGTCTGTTTCCTCCAGAGGAAAACATTATCATTTTCTTGCATTTCTCTCACACACCGCACCGTGACTTCTCCGTACACCCCTACTTATACTACCAGCCATGACGATAATTTTGAAAGTATGGAATATGGTTACAAGGATAACATTGAAGTGTGAGTGAATTACAAAAATTCAAAAACGTCAAATGTCAATGCGCTGATGGTTTTGCTTTCGTTGCTGTCGCTCTTTCTTACACACTAAATAATAATCGAAAATGAGACAAACGGTGTATGTATGTCTGCAACCCCCAAAGGAAAATAACAATCATTATCATACATCTCCCACACTGTAAAGGTGCGATTCCGTGCCACGCGGCAGACGGCAGACGTCAACAGCAGACGGCGACTGCAGTGCCGCCCGACGGCAGACGGCAGACGGCACTACTTAACTCTATGCACTTGTATTGGACCGTTTCCTACACACCACTACAAGTGCCGCGCGGCACTCGCCGTCGATGACTGACGCGTGGCGGCAGACGGCACTCGGGTGCAAACATAGTACTGCCGTCGACTTCAGATACAATGGACGCGTTGACAGACGGAGAAAGCGAGAGTCTTATTAATTTGGTGTCTAAAAATCCGTGCTTATTTGATTGCAAGAATGTTCATTATAAAGATCAAAGGATAAGAGAAAAGTTTGGAAAGAGATCGCTCAAGATCTCAATAAAAGCAGTAAGTTTTTTATTTTATTTTTATTTATTTTAAACTTTTACAAACTATTGTGTACGATTTACAACCCTTCTTTGCCAAGATACTTCACCTACTTGTGAACAAAAGTATTCTTTTAGTGTGTCTCGGATCGCCAAGCCTCCAACATTAGCAAAACCTCTTGAACGCGCCATTCCGATCATATTATCAGTTGGTGTTTCTTCTTCATTGCGGTGGTATCTTGGTGGTAGGTTGTTTCACAGAATTTGAAAGATTTGTCAAAATTCAAAGTTAATTTTCAAGTTCTGTTATTATTTCTATGTCATCCATTACAAAATAATTTTAATTTGCTTACCTTAATGTCAAGAATAATTTTTCTTCTGGCGATATTGTATTTCGCTTTGTTTATGGAGCAAGATCATTGTAAATTAAAGAGATTACAAAATTAAACTGTTTTTTATTTAAACGACAATAACTTCTGGAAATGTCTTCACTCTCATATAGATGTCTTTTTTATCAAAGTTTCATAAGCGCCTTCTTCCAGTCTATTTAAGTACATTGGCAGTACAGGCTTTCTACTTGAATAATAATACAATAATAAATCATCGTCGTCTTCTTCTTCTTGCAATAACACTTGCAGCATTTTATTATTCATAATTTAAAATGAAAGACACAGCCGTCGGCAGTAAGCAGCAGACGCGACTGCAGTGCCGTCAATGCCGTCGACTTCAGAACCTACGCGACAGTGCCGCCTGCCGTCGACGGCACTGCAGTCGCCGTCTGCTGTCGCCGTCTGCCGACTGCTGCGTGGCACGGAATCGCACCTTAACAGTTTGAAATTATAATGCACAAGTAATCACTTGATGAAGTAAGCACCCAATAATTAAGTTGGTTGGTTTTGTGCGGACCTTGTGTTAACAATACAAAATATGTTTTTCATTAAGGATCTTAAATCGGAATTTGAAAACAGATTCACAAATTTTAAGATAATTGAGAATGTCGTCGACCTCCTCAGTAACATACTCTCTGCATCCTGGTGACGAAATGAAGCTGCAAATATTTTCTGGACTAATAAAGCTGCTCTCCAGACGGAAATGATCGATTTCCAAGAAAATACAGTTTAAAAACACCAAAAACAGGAAGTTTCTTGTCAAGAATTTCGGATAAAATTTGTTTGTGCTAATAAATACCCAGAATTAAAAGAATTAGCCTTGAAACTTCTCACTTTGCTTGGGTCAACATATGTTTGTGAAGGAGCATTTTCCAAGATGAACATCATTAACAATAAATTCCAGAGCAGACTAACCGATGAACATCTCCGAGATTTAATGACAATAGCCTGCACAAACTTTAGGCCGAACTTCGGACGGATAGTTCAAGGCAAAAAATGTCATTTTTCTCATTAATATTGTAAAAATACCTTGGAACTTCTTTTTATTGATAACATTTGTTTATTATTTAATACATTAATGTTCCAGAACCCATTCGATTATCAACAAACAAAATTTGTTCGTTGATATTGTATCTACACATATTTAAATAGAACAGTTTATTATTTCAATTGTTCAGCCGGGGGGGGGGGTAGGATTTTTTCCCTTCCGGACCGCGACAATCATATTATTTTAAAAAAACGGACCCCTAATGAAAGTAATTGGTGACCCCTGATGTAGAGTAACCTTACCCTTTTCTTGTGAAATGTAAAATCAATGGCAATCAGTAAACCAGTTAAAACATGCTTCTTTTTTCATTTTCAGTATTGAAGCCTATCACTTGTAAAGTAAAAGTCATCATCAACCGATCTGGAGAAGCCAGGGTGCCCAGGCTACTGGTGGATGCTGTTCTTCATGACAGCGCAGCTCAAGTGTCGAGGAAGCAATACCTGTCCGTCTGTTCTCTGGTGGATTCTTTCAAAAGAATCAACATCAACAGGTGAGAATGAGAAATGATTTCACTTATAATTCTGTTCGGGAATTCATTGTTTCAACAACCGAATCCTTAATCTTTTAACACGCGTTTCTGTAACCATAAGCGGAACTTAATTCCGGTCGCCGAGAAATATGAACGATGGGTATTTTACCTGCTGTCAATTTTACTCTTACTCCCCCGAATTCTGCGCGAAAGGGACATCTGCACCTAAGGCTGCTAATACCTCAATAAAATCATCAAAATCGAGGTACTGTATTCCCCATTTTTATCCTCCAAAACTGGACAGATTTTATATTGTTTTACTACTGAATTGGAAAAAAATACTCTATGTTTGTACGATTTGCTTTTAAGAATAAGGTTTGTATACTAACGTCTGTTGAAGGCGTTCAAACCAGGCAATTTTAACGATTTCTTGAGGGCCCTAACTAGTAGAAGGAGTAACGTATCAAAAAAGCAAAACTTACCAACATTCTAGTGATCGATATCTATAGAATATTAAAAAATATTTGCGGAATACGTTTTTTTGGAATAAACGCCGCCCGGTTTCCTCTAAGGCCAAAATACTTGATTAAACGGATTTTTTTAATCAAAGGGTGAAGCAAATAAAGCAGCAAATAAAAAATAAAAATATGACATAAATGCCACTGAGGGATAAAATTTTTAGTGATTTTAGAGGCAACTTTGACATTTTTTTGTGAATTTGGAGGTTACGAAAAAATAATATTTCCTGACCTACTATGATGAAATACGGAGAAAAAAATTGACGAATTTGGGTTACACGTAAATCGGTAAATTTAAGGTCATCAAAGTGTTTTTTCAATATTTTTTTATATTTCATTACATTTAGATAGTTGATAGGATAAAATATTTATTTTTAATAGTTATCATTAACTCGCAAATAATTACCAAAGTTGACTCTAAAATTGAGAACATCGGTTTATTCAATGACCTATATTTTATAATTTAAAACATAAACAAATAAAATTTCGTAAAGTATTTTGGCCTTAAACCCAAATTAAAGTTTTGTATGAAAAAGGCCGTGCTGTTCAGCTTAATGGAACATTTTCACTTTGCTCGTACGGTTTTAGAACTTCAAATCTGAATAACATATAGACTTAGGTACCAGGTGATTGGTGAATCTATATTAGTTTTCTGGTTTATTTGGAGATGGTCTGTAGCGACCTATTCTTGGAGTCTCTCCCTCGAATCATTTGAATTATGATAACGTAGTGGTGCAGGTAAGCAGTCGAATTTCAAGTGAGAAGAGCCAAGTCGTGAAGGAAACAGGATAACAAATATATCAGAGAGACATAATCTTGGGAGGGGGTGGCTGTAGAAGTACTGAGATAAACAATTTCAACACAGGAATATTAATTTAACCGGTTCCTCAGAAAACAATAAATTTTAAATTATCGATTTACGTGAATGAGCTCTGATTGAAGTGAAGAGCTAGAATATCTGAGTGGAATTCGAAATAGTATATTAAAATATAAGTGGATAAACGGGTCTTTAAAACACGCGCGATTTTTCGAGCACGACGGCGTAGCCGAGTGCTCGAAATAAAGCAAGTGTTTTAAATACCAGTTATCCACGAATACTTTACGCTATTTTTTTTTATTGGTACACTTTGAAAACATAAATATTGATATTATTATTAAAAATTTGGAAATAAGAACTATTAATGAATTCGTGATGTGACATCACAATATCTTGTTGTCATGGAAATGAAAAACACAAACATTAATTTGCAATCTGTCACATAAGATTAATAGTTGACATCACAGTTTTTACTAGTTATTGTGTGTTGTAAAATGAGTTCTAACATTGATAATTTAAATATCAAAGCAGAATCGCGGTTAATGCCTGAAAATCCAAAGACGTTTATAAAAAAGAATATGAAAGGTTCATAACATAGATGGAGGAGCAAAACGTAGTAGATGTAGATGAACGAGTTGTGCTTTGTTGATGTTGCCATGGTAACTTTAAAAAACGCGCGTTCCATAAAGTGCGATTTAAACACGCTAGAGCGTACTTTAAATGAGTAAAAAAGGGCACCAATAAAAAAAATTATTACTTCACTTTTTATCTCGTTCGTAAAATTAAAAATTTGAAATATTTTTTAAGTTAAATCGAAATTTATGTTGATGGCGTGAATTACGAATTATTCGCTTTGGCTATTTTTAGGATTTTATTCACGTATCCAGTGTTTACAGGGTGTCCCAAAATTCGACATTATCCCTTGAAGGGCTGATAGGCAAACTCATGACGGACCAAAATATCATAATTACTTTAGTTTTCGAGATTTTATTATTTTTTTACGAATTTCGTGAAAATTGACACCGTTAACATCAGTTTTTCGAGTTCCACATGCGGTTAAAAAAATCGTATTTTATGATTCTATTTTTTATTAGGCAATTCTGGATAGCCTTTTTATTGATATATTAACCATAGATTAGCCCTCCCATACCCAATTCCAAACCCAAAGTGACACCACCTACGAGGAATTTCATAATACAACTACCCATGGAATTCCGTTACATCTCTTGCGTGACGTAGTTGTTTTACAAGGAAGAAATTAAACATTTTTATCAAATGTTACTTTTCTCGATACGCTGCCTCGAATTCATATGTTACGTACATATTTTTTTTTATATATTCATATAACTGATTAAATTGTTAATAATAAAGTCCGTGATAGACCTAAAATATTTCTAACTGCCTGAAATTTGTGTTTTAAAAATGATCTTCACAAAGCTAGTAATTCCCTTGTTGGAAAACAAATTAGCTCCACGCAGACCAACTAAAGGTACAAACCAATGCTTCTTGCGATCTCTTGACTGTGAGATAATGGACTTTCTTTTTGACAAATGATTTCGTAAACCAATATTTTTGGTTCCGGTGTCATTTTTAAGACCTACACGCCTTGTCTAGATATACTTGGTCGAAGCCACTAACAGAGTCTATCTGATTTGTAAAATAAAAACATTTTTGCCCGAATCATGAGTTATTGTTTTAATCGTAGGAACTTTTAGTTTTATTTTCGATTGTCAATAATAATTTTAAGGAATAGAATTTTAGAACATGGAGTTTTGTGTCTGTGATTCTCTAAAAACTAATCTGTGTCGATTGTGACGAAATTTATAAAGGTGCCAATATCTCGAAAACTTTCGACATTTGGGTGAAATGCAGATCCTGCCACAGTTTGGAAATTTTATAAAAAGGCACTTTCTAGATGAGAAAAGTGTGGAGAAGCTGAATAAAAAAAAATGCGCTCGGCAAAATTGAGGGAGATACAGCCGTTTAAAGTATAAATAAAATTTCACTTCGTGAACCGATACTACGACACTCCGCCCGCCATTTTGTCCCTGTTATGTTGGTATCCCAGACCTACAAACAAGAGCCAGATACGATTGTAGCCGACTTCGTGGGATAAATAATAAGGCGCGTAATTATGAAAAACAAAATTAATTATATAATGTAAACGAACCTCTAATCAGGTACTGGAATGGAGACAAACCATTCAAATCCTGGGATGTTTTTTAAAATAAAGATAATATACACAAGCCCGCTACACAAACCCTGCGTAGCCAAACAAACCATTCAAAAACGTAGGCTGTTTTTTAAAGTAAAGATAACATACACAAGCCCGCTACACAAACCCTGCGTAGCCAAACAAACCATTCAAAAACGTAGGCTGTTTTTTAAAGTAAAGATAACATACACAAGCCCGCTAGACAAATTTCATAATTACGCGCCTCATCAGTTATCCCACGAAGTCGGCTACTATCGTATTTAGCTCGTCTTTGTATCAGGGATACCAACAGTGACGAAATGCCTGCCGGCACCCGCCGGGCTGTCATAGTGTCGGTTCGCGAAGTGAAATTTTATTTAACGCAATTGAAAATTAATTACTTATTCAAATTTTTTTTCTATTGCTTTCCGCACTTTTTTTCATCTTCCAGATTAAAGTTCTCAACTTAAAACGCGGTGAAAACACGTTTTTTTGCAAAAAACCAACTGTGACAAGATCTGCATTCCTCCCCGACATTTTACTAAAGTCATGTTATGATTTTTTGGTCCGTCATGAGTTGGCCTATTAGCCCTTCAAGGGATAATGGCCGTTTTTCAGCATCTTTTTTTTCAGCCCGATTCCACTTGAGTCCTAAGTCAAAATTTTTCGCTTTACGCGATCGCTATTTTCATCTCTATTTTCGTATCTACGATTTCAGTTGGCATCACAGCAAACAGCATGGTTCATGTGTTGTTTGCAGTGATGACAATTGAAAACGTAGATATGAAAATAGAGATGAAAATAACGATCGCGTAAAGCGAAAAATGTTGACAGGGATTTTTACATACATACTTACATAAATTAAGTTTTTTAAACTGCATACGCAATATTACGTCATTCCAATATGCTATACATAATTGCAAATCCAACCTCTGACAGTACTGTAGATATTCGTCAACACTTTGGGTCTCATAGATATTAATCAACAGTTTGAGCTGTAGATATTCGTTAACACTTTGATTCCCATAGATATTAGTTCGATTTTTTCAGTTTTCGGAATTCCTGTAGATATTAGTAGACGCCTCCGTTTGGATGCCCGGTCTGACATAAAAAAATATCAAAGGGGTAAAATATTTATATTATGTGAAGTGGGTGTTTTGTAATAGGAAAAGAGGGTCTTTGAATCTAAAAATATATTCTATATAAAACGCAGGGAAATGGAATATGTACTCTCCCAGCGGTAATATCCCCCTCATCGCGGGATTCCCGCATGACTTGCTTCGGAGAAGGTATGGATTTTATTCGTTTTTTGTGAATCTGACAACACTAACATGACAAGACTGACAACTGACAAGTGACAAAATAAATGAAAAATGGCGTGAAACCAGGAACTGTCAAACGGGAATATTTATGCGTCAAACATCAAGTGGATTTTTTGGAAAACATGACCAGATTAATTATGCTCAACACATAATACAGTGAACGTCCACCTTTGAAATGTTCACGAAAAATAAAGCAGCAATGGTATATTTTAGTTCTTGATCTACCTATATAATAGTTTGTAAACAACTCTGTTTTTGCGAAAATTTGGTAAATATTGAGAGTAAATATTGCACTAACCACCGCATTTTCACTAGGCACGGATTTTGGAAATAACTAAGTAATTACGTTTGGATGAATGGTAAAAGAAGCATTCCATTTTTATTCAAATTTTCAAGTATGATACTATTCCTTTGACGACATTTTTTTTTTCAAGTGAAAACTTCTTTAGCACCGTTGTGATTTTAAACTCAATGAAATGAAAAAGTGACACTACAAAGAGACAAGTACATACATCTATAGGATTTAGCCTGCAAGAGAATGAGATGGAATAATCAGTCTCCTCTTTGTGTGTTGCTTCCAGTGGCGTAACTAAATAATACCACTTGAGGCCTGTGGCAAATTCATTGGATGGGGCCCCTCCAGTAAAAATCGTCATGTTGTAATTGAATTTTAATAAATGACTTCAGAAGTTAACCAATAGTTTTACTAATATTGTGTGCATTTTTGTTAAATATCTAACAATTTTTATATTCAAAAGCATGGGTATTACATATTTATAATGAAACTAGTTGGTTCCCGGCATGCGTTGCTATGCCATTTAATAAAGAAATTGTTTGTCCCTGCGTGTCCTTTCCCATTCGTCCCGTTCCACTTTCGCCTCCCGCGTCCCCTTCCCCTCTCGCGTTCCCACTCCGCCTCCTCCACCTTCCCTCTGCCCATTCCACTCCCCCTTCCCCCGTCCCACGAACCCCCCTCCCGAGTTCCCCTCCCCCCATCCCCTCCAGAATTTCATACATTCAGTCCCGTTACATTCTGTTTTCAAACAGCTCGGGTGCCACCTCTTGCAATTTTTTTATACAAATTACGTAATGCCAGAGCTCACCAGTAGTTTTATACAAACCTTGTCCTGACAATAACGAACACAACAAAAAAAGAATTATCCCATTTGATGCAGTCGTTCGGAAGTTATGCGCGTACATACATTTCATCGATTCATTTTTATTTATATAGAAGATAGAAGATAAAAATTTAATCTTTACAAGATATTTATTAATTTTAAAAAAATTCTCCGAGCTTTCAAAAATCGGAATGAATGGTGTTCATTCGCTTTTTCATCAATAAAGTCATCATTCTTGAAGTACTTACTTATTTTAGGTAACTTTCTTTTTTTTTATTCAGATTTCCTCTTCCGTTTTTTGCTACCTCTTAGATATTTTCTAGAACTAGACATGTTAATATCTAACTTTCACCAACTTTGCCTCTGATTGCAGGTTCAATAAAACAAAAACGAAGATAAAAAACGAAGACCAATTGTCATAACAATCAAACTAAGAATGTATAGTAGAGCCCTCGTCGTATGCGTCGCTATTCCACCAGCTGTAATATCCATAATAATACCCCGTGCGTCACTAGCTTGCCCGCGCCACCAAAGTCCCATGACAAAAATTAAGCAACAATAGATGTATTCTAAAATTTATTGGTCGTCATCCTTTTCGTAAGAATAGGTTAAATCTTAATAATTTATTGGAATTTGTATATGGTCTTTGGTTGTGACTAACTTTAATTGATTTTATTTAGGTCCTTATATAAAATTTATAATTTTTACTAAATTTTGTTAAAAATGTTAGGTTACTTCTGAGATCATGGCCCCATCCCCCGCGGGGCCCGTGGCATTTTGCCAGCCCTGCCACCCTATAGTAACGCCACTGGGTACTTTATGCGGTGCTTCGTAGCCTCCCCACTCTTGTCTACTTTAGTTTCTGATGGTTTCACTTCTTACCGCGTGTTCTTAATAATTGAAACAAATTGAGTTTTGTTTCAATCTAAACACGCATGAATTACTTGGTTAACCCAAACTATGAACCTAATAACCTATTTTGTTTTAAATAGTTTTTTCTTGTAGTAATTGTTAAAATTAAGTTTAATTTCCATAATCTTTACCTAAAATAATAGGAGAATAATTACTGCTGAATGAAACATCTGAAACATGTTCTTGCAATTAATGTAATATTTATATTTTATGGTTATTTCGTAGACAATTTCGTCATCTCCACCCCAAACTCCCGGTGAAGCGCAACACCAAGAAATGGTGGCGATACGTGTACAGTGCGGTGGTGGAGCAACGTGTGAAGCCTTACACCTGGCTGTCCATCAAGGCGCACCGAGACAACTATCACCACTACCGGAACGTGTACAAGAAGTCCCTGCGGAGCCCCAACGACACCGAGCTCAAGCTGGATCTGCAGAAGTGCGAAGATAACCTGGCCATCTTGAGTGTGATCATTGCAAGGGAGCACGCTAAAATTGAGGTAATCAAAGTTTTTTTAAGGTGGTGAATGACGACCCAAAAATATGATGTAATTATCGCGAAAACATTTTGTGTCAATTATTCTACTATTGTTACTAATCCGCCACTCCAAAAACCGGGCAAGTGTCTAATTAATGAAAGTAGCAGATTACGGTGCGTAAATACAAAATATGATTTTATATTTTTGTAACGTGTGTTAAATCAGCCACGTACGACAAAGTTTTCTTAACCCTCCGCCCATTGTGTCTTTTTTTAACGCGAGATGTCGCGCGGGGTCACTGAGGACCTCAAAAATAAATATGATTAAATTGTTGTTATAGCTTACATTTTATGTGTTATTTTAATTGATTATAGTCAGGTGATAATGACTGCATTGAAATAAAAAGAAATATTAAAATCAGATACTTATTTTCAATGTAAACGCTTAAAAATCAACAAGGAACTTTTTTTATAATTTTGAATCGTACTTCTTTAAAAGAAAACTTTTAAAAAATCTAAACAATTTCTATCAAACTTGTAACTATTTGAGATTGATACAGACTTATTATTACAAAAAAATCAACAAAGTACAATGAAAAAACATATAAACTTCGTTTTTCATTGTATTTTGTTGATTTTTTTGAGCCTTTGCCGAAATACAAGTCTGTATCTCACATCCCACATGCGCAGACTGAATGTTGGCAGCGCTAGCGTCAAGTTTAGTCCCTTTTAGGAAGCTACCTAAAGTAAAGAATCAGTGGGAACATTTAAAATGGACATAATTAGTATTCCTGTAAAACCTGGGCTTTTAAAGACCCCGCGCGACGGGTTGAGGGTTAAATGAAGTATTCTGTATCACGCTGATGAGCTTGCGTTAAGACACCAACTCTTAAAAGTAGTTACGCTAACAGGAGAGATGACGGTGCGTTTGCTGCAAAATCCTCGTTAAGAGTTGTTCGTCTTGGGAAAATTTGCAAGATGAATATCAAAATAAAATGAAAAAGGGATATTCATTGATGAAGATTCCAAGATGCGAAACGAAACCTTTTTTTCAATTGCCTCCGTAATTGGGTTGCATTAAATAAATAATTCGAAGTTTTCTTTTGTATACCTAATAATGACTATTTTCCTTTAGTTGCAACTGGAAGAACCTGAGAGAGTAGAAGTAAAGGAAAGCGAGGTGGATTGGTGGAGGGTTTCCACTCCAAGTCCATTCCAGGAGTCGGCCGGATTCGAGGGCGGCTTCTCCAGGAAGAATGTGGACCTCTGCGTCAAGCCGGAGAAGGTCAAGGGGCTGTGGAGCCACCTCTCCAGTCCAGAGAA
This sequence comes from Limnephilus marmoratus, assembly GCA_917880885.1. NCBI lineage: Eukaryota > Metazoa > Arthropoda > Insecta > Trichoptera > Limnephilidae > Limnephilus > Limnephilus marmoratus. Next base: position 14,660,744 of record OU862921.1, on the reverse strand, counting down.
ACAGAGGGTCTGTGAACTGATTGGATATGTTGAGGGGGGACCTAAACCCGATAAACCCAAACTATACATAGGTATGAAAATCTATTTTTTAAGCATCTCTTTTGGACTCTCCTCTCTGAGGTTTGGTAATATAAGCTACAATTTAGAACTTTTGGTTTTTCCCACTCTTTGTCCCCGAAATTCAAAGTGCCAGCCCCCAAGCATTAAAAATTGAAAAAAACATTGTTTCCACTTGTTTTGATATAAATAACAAAAACACGCCACATATTTATGTTGATGTGTTAACCTTTATAGTACTTACAAGAAGGTAAAAATCACATATCACCCGAAGTGGGGTCACTATGGTCCCCTATATGTCGTGGAGCGATCGTGTCTCTTAATATTTTTTTGTCCTTTCGAGTAACACTCAGATTGGTTACCTGTAGTTAGTTAGTTTTAGCATACATAAATTTGAATGCTTTAATTTTTATTTTACTAGCTGGGTTACCCGGCTTCGCTCAGGACAACATTCGAGAGTGTTCTGGAAAGTTTCACATTGATGTTCCCGATTCCCTATTCCCGAACATTTCACTATTTTCCAGAATGTTCCTGGATGTTCTGGAATTTTATAGAATGCTCTCAAATACTCTGACTGGGGTGTCCGGCTTGGCTCTAGGAGTTGATGTGAGATTGAATTGACGGATCTTGCTTTATATACCCTATATGGGTAGCCCCATACAAAAAGGAGTTCAAATGTTCCAGAATAATGTTCCAGATCATTCCACAACATTTAGGAGTGTTCTGAAATATTCCACAATGATCGGGGATGTTCCGGTATGTTTCTGAACGTTCCATCCTATTCCCGAACATTCCACAACATTCCAGAATGTTCCGGGATGTTCTGGAATGTGGTGGAATGCTCAAGAATACTCTGGAATGTTTTGAGCTGTTCTAGGAATTTTAAGGGGGCGAAACTTCCAGCCCTAATATCTTTAAAAGCACGCCCTTTAGGTAAAAACGGGAACTTTCTTCATAGATGGGGAGGGCTACCACACAATATAACTCCCGTTATCGTACCGGGACTCGTCTTTGAGTTTTATCGGCATGCACATCGTACACTTTTTTAATAATGTACATTGAAAATTGAGATTATCCAAACTTCTAGAACTTTCCAGAGCCTTCCAGGCTCACCGACACTCTCCGCCACTCATTTCTGAAAGCTTATAGAACTTTCTCCTTCCATAACATCCTAGAGCACACAGGGAACTTTCCAGATTTATCTAGAACCTTCTAGACTCACCGACACACTCCATCGCTCCTTCCAGAACTTTCTAGAGCTTAATCATGCCTTCTAGAACTTTTCGGAACCTTCTAGACCATAGGTTCCCAACCTTTTTGTGCCCACCGCCCACTTTGAGAATATTTTTTTTTCTAGCGCCCCCCAACTCGTAAATCTGAAATCCGGTGGCGGGGCAGGGGGGGGGGGGAGATAGGATGGGGCGAGATGCATTTTTTTTTAAATTTTTTGCATATTTTATTTGGTGACCGGCCAACTCAGAATGAAACCAACTCAGAAGCACCTCATAAAGGTCATTAAAGAGTGATGATAAAAAATATTGGTTAAGTTAAGTTAGGGTTTAAAATTATTTTTTCATAGCTTTTAATGACCTTTCTGAGGTGTTTCTGAGATGGTTTAATTCTGAGTTGCCATGGAACCGTATTGAATTATTTTCATTTTTTTACTTGGGTTTTATTGCTCAGAAAGATTACACTTGTGCAGTAATTCACGTGACACGCTACAGTGGTGTTGTAGACCAATTTCCGTGTTTTGACGTCTAACTTTTCCTTTATCCTACTTTTCTTTTTCTTTTTAATTTTTTCTGCAATTTTTTAATTTAACATTTCAAAGTTGGTGTTTAGTTTTAATTTGTTATAGATTATGATTCCTGAGTACTTAATTTCTTCAATATTTTGATTTTCTATATTTAGGGTAGTAATTTCGTTGAGTTTCTTCTCTAATACCATGAATTTACTTTTAGTTACATTTATTTTCAGTTTATTCGAAGAAAAAAAAACTTTAATATATAATATAGAAGTATTCTTTAAAATAAAGCTTTTTTGACAATGCATTATTTGGTATAATATATAAAAGTATGTCATCAGCAAAAGTTTGATTGAACAGTACTTTAGGCACTTCACTATATCATTAATATATATACTTAATAAATAGGAGCGGTCCCAACACAGATACCTGAGGAACTCCGAGGTTTACTTGTTGTTCTTCAGATATAGTATCTCCAATTTTGTTTCTTTGTTTTCTATTTTTAATTTTATTATTAGTATTTCTCTGTCTATCGTTTCAAAAACACGTCTAAAATCCAAGAACACTACTATTCTTCTGATCCATACTGGTTTTCCATTATGAATATTTTGTTTCTAAACCCTGCTATTTTACAAGAATGTTTTTTTTTTTCAATAAATTTTCTCATCTGTTCTTTAACTATGGATTCTAGTATTTGTTCATATTTAGATTATCCATGTATTTTTCTGAGGTCTTCGAAATTTTTATTATTTATTATTTTGGGTACTGGTGTTATTATGGAAGTTTTCCACGACTGCGGAAAAATTCTCTTAAACACAGATTAATTTATTAGTGCAACTACTTAAATTCAATTATGCCTATATATGTAAATTCCAGACGTCGATGATTTTTGCGTCATCGTATTAAAATTTTTCATTAAATACTCAATGTTACCTGAAAATATTATTATTCTCTCTTCTTTCCGATGATTGAGAAGAAGTATCTGTGAATAATGAAATACTCTTATTTATGTTTTCGACACTTAAATTTGGCTATTTTGGTTTTATCATCTTCAACTCCATCGGGAACCGAACTTCCTTGATGTTGTCCCTCTGTTTGCCACTTATAATTTCTTTAAGTGTATTCCACATTTTTCTTGAATCTCTTTGAGAGGTAATAATTTTTTACCTAGTATACGAATTTTTGGTATTTTTTATTTCTGTACCTACATATACATGTTTCTAAGTTTCTTACAGGTTTCCCACCTTTCTTCTGGAAATTGTATTTTATAGGCTTTATAAGCTGTATCCCTTTGTTTTTTTAGAAGATGTAGGAATTTCGTAGGTACACTATTTATTTGTATCTTTTAATATACTACTAGCTGGTTCCCGGCATGCGTTGATATACCATTTTTAAAGAAATAAATTGTTTCCCTGTTACCCTCCCGCATTTCCTTCCCCTCCCGCGTTCCCTTTCCACCTTCCCTGCCTACCCCCTCCCCTCTTCCACTTCTCCATCCCGCCAATCCCCCTACCGCGTTCCATATAACAGTCCCAGTACATTCAGTTTTCAAACATTTCGCGTGCCTCCTATCACAATTTTTTTATTCAAATTTTCGCTTTTCATTCATTACAAATATTCATTTTTATATATTATAAGAATAATCAATAAGTGCAATTTTTTTAAATTTTCTTTCTGTAAGAACCTACTACAAAGTATTAGGAAACTTAAAAAAAAAGTGAAATGAAGGCGTGACGAAGGGAAACCGGAATTCATTTTATATATAAATACAAGCTGGTCCCGGCATGCGTTGCTATGCCAATTAATAAAGAAATTGTTTCTCCCTGAGTGTCCTTTCCCATTCGTCCCGTTCCCCTTCCGCCTCCCCTTCTTCTCCTGCGTCCTCTTCCCCTCTCGCGTTCCCACTCCGTCACCTCCACCTTCCCTCTCCCCACTCCACTCTCCCCCCTCTTCCTCCGTCCCGCAAAACCTTCTCCCGAGTTCTCCTCCCCCCTCTCAGGTTTCCCTCTCCCTCCCAGGTTCCCCTCCCCCCTCTCGCCTTCGCCTTCCACCTTCCCCGCCTTCCCTCTACCTTTTACCGCTCTCTCGTCCCGCCAACCCTCCTCCCGCATTCCATATATTCAATCCCAGTACATTCAGTTTTTAAACAGCCCGCGTGCCACCTTTTACAATTTTTATTCAAATTTCCTTTTTTCATGTATATTAAATTTGGTACCTAACATAGGTACCTATTTAAAATATCTAAAATTCTTGATTCGATTCAAACTATTAAAGGAGTACCTACTTTAAATAAATTTGTCAACTTGAAGATTTTCAAAAATAGAATTTAGTTAACAATCATTGTTTTGCAAAATGTCATTCTCAAACACGCGTACTGTCAAACGTGCGATAGTTGTTAGGGTAGTAATAGGTTTTCTGAAATTATCCAATTTTCTGCGCAATTTTCCTAATTTTTCTCTCCGTAAGAACCATCCTCGTACTTCAAGGAAAATTCTAAAAAAAGAATTAGCGAAATCAGTTCAGCTGATCTCGAGATTTGCGCTTAGCAACACATTTAGCGATTCGTTTTTATATATAAGAATATATTATTCATTATAGGCATTAATTCATTTACTACTGTTTTCAGGTGTCCTATTAGTTCATCGGCTTTTCTGTCTAAATTTCCTTGGTTATCGCAGATCCACTTTTTGTTTTGTAATGCCGTACACAGTTTATCCTTATTATAGTTCTTTTTATTCCTGTATATATTATTATACTTCGTGCTCCCTGAGGCTTCAGACTATTATATCTAATTTTTGTAATAATTGTTTCGTGATCAGATTGATTTTGAATTCTTCCGCAGCATTAATTTCCGACCAAAAATTATTTGAAATTACCAAATCAATCATGGTTTTAGAGTTTTTTCATATTCTTGCATAATTTTTGACAAGTTGCTTCCTACCTAGACAATTTATGATGATTTGTAATCTTGTGCTTTTTGTATTGAATATTCAAATCTCCACAGATGATTTTCAAGTCTCTTGTATTTATTTCCTAACGGCACCATTCTTCAAAAAAAATCCAAGATTTTGTATCATTTTGATTTGGGGAATGATAAATAGCTGCATAGGTTCCCAGCTTAAAATCCTTCAATAGCCAGTAGGTATCCAGGTATTATTTTTATCTAGTACCGCATTTGTTCTGACTTTGTAAGAGATATTGTTTCGAATTAATGTGATAACTCCACCTGTATGCCTGGTAAATGAGTCGCATCTAACTGTCGAATAGCCCTGAAATGTTGTTTCATTTTGGTAAATTTCTTCGGTAATACAGGTTTCGCTCATCATCACCATGTGCAGTTCGTAATCTTTTAGCATGTCTTCTACTTCTTCGATATGTGCTAGTAAATTAGCTATGGGTTTCTCTGGGTCTCCTACCGCCCCCCTGAAAGCCTGAAACGCCCCCCAATTTTCTTTTTGCCTTCTACCGCCCCCCTGAAGGTCTGAAACGCCCCCAAGGGGGCGTTATCGCCCACGTTGGGAACCTATGTTCTAGACTCACTGACATACTCCGCCACTCCTTCCACAATATTCTACAGCTTTATCGAACCATATAGAACTTTTCGGAAACATCTAAACTCACCAACATACTTTCTTTCTAGAATTTAATCAAGCCTTCTAGAACTTTTCGGAACCTTCTAGACTCATCGACATACATCCGCCACTCCTTCCAGAACTTTTTACAGCTTTATCGAACCTTCTAGACCTTCTCGGAACCTTCTAGACTCACCGACGTACTCCGCCACTCCTTCCAGAATATTCTACAGCTTTATCGAACCTTATAGAACTTTTCGAAACATCTAAACTCACCGACATACTTTCTTTCTAGAGTTTAATCAAGCCTTCTAGAACTTTTCGGAACCTTCTAGACTCATCGACATACATCCGCCACTCCTTCCAGAACTTTTTACAGCTTTATCGAACCTTCTAGACCTTCTCGGAACCTTCTAGACTCACCGACGTACTCCGCCACTCCTTCCAGAATTTTCTACAGCTTTAACGAACCTTCTTAAACTTTTCGGAACCTTCTAGACTCATAGACATACTCCGCCACTCCTTTCAGAACTTTGTACAGCTTTATCGTTCCTTATAGAACTTTCCGGAACTTTCTAGACTCACCTACGTATTCCGCCACTCCATTCAGAACTTTACACTACTTTATTGATCCTTCTAGAAGTTTCCGGAAACTTCTGGACTCACGGTTGAACTCCGCCACTCCTTCCAGAACTTTCTACAGTTTTATCGAATCTTATCGAACTTTTCGGAACCTTCTGGACTCACGGTTGAACTCCGCCACTCCTTCCAGAACTTTCTACAGCTTTATCTAACCTTATAGAACTTTCCGGAACCTTCTAGACTCACTGATATACTCCCCCACTCCTTCCAGAACTTTCTACAGCTTTATCGAATCTTATAGAACTTTTCGGAACCTTCTAGACTCACGGTTGAACTCCGCCACTCCTTCCAAAACTTTATACAGCTTTATCGAACCTTATAGAATTTTCCGGAATCTTCTAGACTCGCCGATATACTCCGCAACTCCTTCCAGAATTTTCTACAGCTTTATCGAACCTTAGAGAACTTTCCGGAACCTTCTAGACTCGCTGAAATACTCCTCCACTCCTCCAGAACTTTCTACAGCTTTATCGAACCTTATAGAACTTTCCGGAACCTTCTAGACTCACTGATATACTCCCCCACTCCTTCCAGAACTTTCTACAGCTTTATCGAATCTTATAGAACTTTTCGGAACCTTCTAGACTCACGGTTGAACTCCGCCACTCCTTCCAAAACTTTATACAGCTTTATCGAACCTTATAGAATTTTCCGGAATCTTCTAGACTCGCCGATATACTCCGCAACTCCTTCCAGAATTTTCTACAGCTTTATCGAACCTTAGAGAACTTTCCGGAACCTTCTAGACTCGCTGAAATACTCCTCCACTCCTCCAGAACTTTCTACAGCTTTATCGAACCTTCTAGAAGTTTCCGAAACCTTTTAGAACTTTCACCGACATACTCCGCCACTCCTTCCAGAACTTTATACAGCTTTATCGAATCTTATATAACTTTTCGGAACCTTCTAGACTCACGGTTGAACTCCGCCACTCCTTCCAAAACTTTATACAGCTTTATCGAACCTTATAGAATTTTCCGGAATCTTCTAGACTCGCCGATATACTCCGCAACTCCTTCCAGAATTTTCTACAGCTTTAACGAACCTTAGAGAACTTTCCGGAACCTTACAGACTCGCTGAAATACTCCTCCACTCCTCCAGAACTTTCTACAGCTTTATCGAACCTTCTAGAAGTTTCCGAAACCCTCTAGAAGTTTCCGAAACCTTTTAGAACCTTCACCGACATACTCCGCCACTCCTTCCAGAACTTTATACAGCCCTATCGAACCTTCTAGAGCTTCCTACAGCTTTATGGAACCTTCTAGAATTTTCCGGGACCTTCTAGACACACCGACACACTCCTTCACTCCTTTCAGAACTTTCTACAGCTTTATAGAACCTTATAGAACTTTCCGGAACCTTCTAGACTTGCTGACATACTCCTCCACTCCTTCCAGAACTTTCTACAGCTTTATCGAACCATCTAGAAGTTTCCGGAACCTTCCAGAACCTTCACCGACATACTCCGCCACTCCTTCCAGAACTTTCTATAGCTTTATATAACCTTCTAGAAGTTTCCAGAACCTTCTAGACTCACAGACATACTCCGCCACTCCTTCCAGAACTTTATTCAGCCCTATCGAACCTTCTAGAAGTTTCCGGAACCTTCCAGAACCTTCACCGACATACTCCGCCACTCCTTCCAGAACTTTCTATAGCTTTATATAACATTCTGGAAGTTTCCGGAACCTTCTAGACTCATAGACATACTCCGCAACTCCTTCCAGAATTTTCTACAGCTTTATTGAACCTTAGAGAACTTTCCGGAACCTTCCAGAACCTTCACCGACATACTCCGCCACTCTTTCCAGAACTTTCTATAGCTTTATATAACCTTCCAGAAGTTTCCGGAACCTTCTAGACTCACAGACATACTCCGCCACTCCTTCCAGAACTTTATACAGCCCTATCGAACCTTCTAGAGCTTCCTACAGCTTTATGGAACCGTCTAGAACTTTCCGGAACCTTCTAGACTCGCTGACATACTTCTCCCACATCTTCCAGAACATTCCAGAGTTTTATCGAATTTTCTAGAAGTTTCCGGAATCTTCTAGACTCTTCTTGAAAATTCTAGAGTCTTCTTAGAACTTTCAGCCCTTATGTCTTCAAAAGCAAGCCCTCTAGGTAAAAACGAATGCCCTTATTCCCTAGGGGGGATAGAGATCTACCATACCATATAACTCTCTTGATCGTACCGGCACTCGTTTCTGAGTTTTTGCGTTCCGCACGTTTTTTTGGACTTTCTTTTATAATATATATTGACGGGTATATACGGGTTGATGAAACTTTGAAATTTCCATTACATAAACATTAATACCGTATTTTAAAATTTAATTTTTAAAATATGGTTTAATTTTTGTTAAATTTTATTTAAAGTTTAATTTTTGTCAACCAATTATTTTTATGTACCAACCAAGCCACTGCCTTACGAAATCGATTTTTAGTGTCCGACCGAAACAGAATTTTCTACCGAAACCGAATCTTCAGAATCTCAAATATGTGTTGTGGTTTGATGAATTCAACCCGAAAGGCGATTTGATATTTTAAATAATAGTAACTTGAAAAATAAATTTAAATGCAAATTATTTTCTAAAAGCATGGATACTCGAGTTAGTCTTTTTTGATCTGATTCGATCCTTATTTTGTGAATCTCATATATTGGACTCCATACATTGAATACTACCTTTTCTCAATGGGACAAATTTCAAATAAATGAAACAATTTAACTTTGTTTGAACCACTTTTATACTTGAGTAAATCCGACTGGTTTCAGAACGAACGTTCCTTCTTCAGGGCAAATGTATACTGAAATGTATATTTGCCCTGAAGAAGGAACGTTCGTTCTGAAACCGGTCAGATTTACTCAAGTATAAAAGTGGTTCAAACAAAGTTAAATTGTTTCATTTATCTATAATGGATAACCACAAAGTTATAGCTACATTCGAAAGTGTAATAATTAATGTTTCACACATATTATGTTTGTGTTTTTAGAGCATAAAATCAACTTCACTCTGGCGAATTCATCCCTCAGTCTAATGAACCGAGGAAGAGAGGTTCTTGTGATGACCCTGACCCAGTTCTTGGCTTCCATAGAAACCCGCCCTGCAGCTAAGGCATTCAAGGTACCTACTGGCCATATTATATTTCACCTAAATATATTTTTTTCATAAACCTTTATGCGTCCAGCTTTGTGGACGTAATGTCTGCAGACTTGCCGAATCTTCCATCGTTCTCATTAGGTTGTCAATCCATCTGATCAGTGGGTGACTTTATTGTGATTTATTTTTGGGGATTATACCGTTTTGGGCTACCTCCGTTTACAGCCAATGTAACAGTCAGCCCCGGATCTACGGATTTTTCAAACTGGGGCAGAAACTTGATAGTGGCGCCCCCTCTCAATGAGTGGCGCCCCCTCTCGTGAGGTGAGTGATCGTCGCTTTGCTTGACGTTTGAACGCTCAGGTTTATTCAGCTCAGCTCGTAAAGCCCCTAGTTCTAGATGCGACGGGGATCCCCTGGTAGAGACATCACGTACACTATGCCCCCGTTCAAAATTGACTTAGTATAATATGTTCATAAATCAACTTAGGATGTGTTCGAAAACCAACTGGGCATTTTAAAATCAATAAATAATCGTAATACCCCAAAAATTAACTACGAAAATACTTTTGGCCGTGAAAATCTCAAGATGGGTGACCTGTGTCCTTTTCCCAATCAAGAAAGCCATCCAATGTATTAAAATCTAGTGGCCATCTTTTAGATGTCATTTGAGTGTGCTGGTTATAATAAGTGCGGACTTTCTTTGTTCGATTACATAAACTTGTTGACATTTTTAAAGTTATTAAACGTTATCCTCCATATCAACTTTGTTATTTCAGGTCTCCGCAAGAGCTGAAAGCATTGTCATAGAAGTGGCCAACGGAGAGAATGATCTAACTGCGATTGTGACGGCTGATAACATCTTCACTGGTCACACCAATCAGAACTTCCTTTCAATCGACTTTGAGAAGAACCCCCTGAATTGCGAAGCTGATTTCGGATTGAACTGCTCTCTTGAACCGGTTGAAATTGTCTATAATGAGGTAAGTAAGCCACGGATAATATAATTCTGATCGCGACAAAACCTTACTTAACGTTGAAATAATGACAATCAAAAATACTTGTTTTTTTTTAAGAAATTCTATCCCGTGTTATAAATAAACTAACAATATTTTTAAATCTAATACCCTCACAGTAAGCAGAAAATGTTGCTTATGTCTTGATGGAGGACTGGAGGATAGACGCGGTGCCGACCTCAGCCACTAACTGGTCAAATAATAGATGGTGACCGAACAACTAGAAAAGTCATTAAAAGTGATGGAAAAAAAATTGGCTTATTAGGTTTTGTCAGGTTACGTTATGGGCTATTTTTTTTTCATCATTTTTAATGACTTTTCAAAGAGGTGTTGAAATTTCACATTGTTGAGATGCATTGGAACCATAAAAAGTATTTTTTCACCCCCACGTCGCAACGGACCTTGTGATGTGCTCTCTGTCTCATCTGTATGATGCTGCTAGAAAAAGACATAGTGCTTATCACGTGATACGTTAGGTTGTACCCAATGGCGACGTGTGTTTCTAATTGATAAAAAATGTCATTGGGCAGCAAAGTGAGTTCTACATTTTATACTCCAAATATGCTCAGGAATCGCTAGGTCTTTCGGGTATATGTTGATACACCCATAAAAGTAATTTAATCCATGTTTCTTTTCTAGCACGGAATATCAGAGATAATAAACTTCTTCCAAATGCGATCCCTGGCAGTGAAGGATGTAACCAATATAGTCAGTGAGAAGTTGAACGATGCAGCCAACTTGAGCAAGTCCCTGCTGAACTATACCATCGCCAGACATAAAATCATCAACATCAACATGGATCTGAAAGGGCCTTACATCGTTGTTCCAGAAACTGGCTCATTAAATAAGTAAGTTATACATGATTATTTTCGTCCAGGTATTCCTCACAACGCACATGAGCCGTTCCCAACTAGCGAGTAAGTTAATACATACTTGAACATTGATGGGAAGGCCTGAATACAATATTATTATGCATAGTCACAATTCTTGGTCTTTCCAACGATTTAGTGGCTTTCCTTTGCTTCTTCTTTTTTTTACATTAGCTCCACACAGGAGGCCCTGAGGAAAGTATTCTCCTCAGGGCTTATGTCGTCTTTGAGGATGCTAGGTGGAGGATCTTTTTAGGAAAGGAAGGAGAGGAAGTTCTGGGAAGTAAAAGCTATTAGGAGTGGGTTGGAATCAGTGTGTCTAGGAGTGACGAATGAAAGAATCCATCCCTCCCACTGCGGTGCAAGACTTTGTTCCGAGAGAGATCGTATTAGACACGGATGGCGACAGTTGACACTCTCCTGTAGTAACTTTACTGACATCTGTTGAGACACCTCAAAACTGCATAACCTATTTTTACTAACGACATCTGTTAAAAGATACTGAAACTGCATACATATTCCTGTACACTACACAAACAATCATCAAATCGTAAGTCATTAAAGTAAGGTTAAGTGATTAATTTTCTAGAGAACCCCATTAGGTCATCAACCAATCTACCAAATTTTGATGAAATGCTCTTTATTTTTCAGAGGCGGCCATGTATTAGTTGTTGACCTTGGAAGAGTTGTTGTAAAATCGGATTTGCAGCCTTCCAACAATCAGCTAGAAGACGCAACTTGCATGGAGCTGGAAGAACGACTGTATGACAGAATCTATGCAGACTGTTCCTCTTTGCAGGTATAAAACATAACTCTGTCAACATATACAAAAACACAACATTCTAAATTAGTAGTTTTTAACATATCAGTATCTTTTTTCGATAAGTTTTCTTCCAAAACCATAATGAACTACTTTACTGTGACTTCTTTTTTGAGATACTTATGTGGCTGATTTTGTGTTTTTAGGTCTTCTTTTGTGACTCCGGAGATGACTGGAGGAACGCTCGGAAGTTGGCAGATTCAGAACTTCATCTCATTCCCAAAATTAGACTGCAACTGGTGTTCTCCAACAGCATCAAACAGGATTATAAACTTTTACCCAAGTAATTAAATAACTTACTTAAATAATTAATTCATATCTTTACCATCAGGTTACATCCTAGTTTAACACCCTTTTTCTTATCAAATAATGATTGAAACATGGATCAAACAAAATGTTAACCATCTAGTCTAATTTTTTTTCTTTAAAAGTTTGTTTTATTGCTCCACAGATGGAAATGAGTTTGAGGACTGCAAATGGTTGCCTTGAGTTGAAATTTCCAGATTAAAAAGCTGTGCAAATTTCATGATGTCAGGGTTGACTGTTTTGACTGCTAGCTGATAATTATTGTTATCTAAAGAATATTATTTTTATTTTATTTTGCACACTCTACTACTAAATTGATGCAATACCAGCTGACATAACTTTTTTAATGGAAAAGCAGAGACAATATTGCTGCAAGTACTTGTACTTTTTTCGATGTGAAACTTCTGTAGCCCTGTTGTGATTTGGAATTCGGATGAAATGGAAATGACGCATTACAGCACCTGTGAAGCATCAAACTCCTATCAAGGCATCTTATCATTGGTTGAGATATAAAACGGAAATGACACTAGGTCTGCTCTCATTGGCCGCTTTGATTATGACTTCACTTTTCAAGGCTCGTTGGTTCTTCATTGGTTCTTCATTGGTTGAGAATGTTTTGGTAAAGTTTCGCTTGTACCGCGTGTTAATGGCACTTGAATATTTTTTTTAGTGTGACGAAAGCAACGCTGTTAATGTTGGATAAACTGGCCGGTCCTTTAATACCAGTTTCATGTGATTATTTAAAAATAATAATAAAATTACAGTCACAATTTACAAGACATCTCATAGACAAAAATCATTCATTTAGTGATAATAATAAACCAACACCGTTATACACAAAATAAAATCTTTAATAAAAATTATAATTATCCGAAAGGTACTTTGATAAATGAACAAAAAATTATAATTTGCTCTTCGCTCTTAGATATGTAGGTTCTCAACATGGGATATTACGCCCCCTTGTGGGCTTTTGAGACCTTCAGGGGGGGCAGTAGAAGACCCAGAGAAAATTAGGGGGCGTTGAGATGGCACAAGGGGCCGTGGGCAGTGGGCACGTAAAAAAATATGGTCTAAAAAGACAAACAAAACACGCTAATCACATACTAATAAAGCAAAGTGAACTTTAATATTAATTTTTGTTCTTGTTGTATTGTAATCATTTTTATCACATTTGCGAAAATTCATATATTTCGATAGTTCAGGAAGTGGATGAAAATTTAACTGAAAGATTCAGATCTACATTAAATTAAATGATTTGAAAATTTTTTTTTTTTTTTTTTTGAATTTTAAAAAATTTAAAACTTCCGATTTCACATGACATGTCTCATACATTAAATACAACGAAATTATTAAATAAATGAAGTTAATGAAAGCCTTTTAATAAAAAAATTGTTTTTAGCTATTAAATTATAACAAGTTTTTATTACATAACGGGATTTTTGCAATCCTTACAGACAGTATTATTTGTCCTTGATCTAATATTATGCTAGTGTCTAACCTCAAGTAAGAGAGGCATAAGGATATGAATAGTAATTTATTTGTGATGAATGCCTACTTACTGCTTTTATCTTTTCAGGCACAAACTAAACATCACAATATCGAGCATTAAACTGAACCTGTCAGACCAAAGGATCGGCCTAATGTGGGAGTTCTTTGAGAATGTTCCCTTGCCGACTTCCAACACCGTCCCCCTCTCGGCTATGGACTGCTCTGACGCCGTAGAACATGTCGACAACACCGCCATCGCTAAACTCTTCAAGTGCGATAAGATATCCTCAGACTTGAAGCTGAACCAGCTGGCAGCGTTGAAGAGAAAGATTGTTATCGCCTATCTATATCGCAACAGGTATTTTATTAATTACTATATCAATTTACGGTAATTATCGGTTCGGACTGGCCACGCTTATTACGAATAATTTTTAGAAAAAAACTTTAGATTCGCCTTAATTACTATAAAAGGAAACTTTTTGGCTTTGGGGCGGCGGAAAATAATGCATTTTAATTTTCAATTGCATAAAACCAAAATTCACTTCGCGAACCGACGCAGCGAAAATCCACGGCCGTAGCTGTCACTGTTATGGACTGTAGCCGACTTCGTGGGATACCTACATGAAATACCGCGAATCACAAACCATGTTACACAAACCTAGCGTAGCCGCTAAACCACTTGAATACTGGGATGTTTTTCTTGCGTTGACGCGAGTAGGCGTTATAAAGGGGCACATTCTTTTGTATCACAAACCATGTTACACAAACAAGCCCGCTAGACAAATTTCATAATTACGCGTCTTATCCCACGAAGTCGGCTACAGTCGTATTAGCTCTTGTAATTTATCAAGGATACCAACATAACAGTGACAGTGAATTTTGGTTTTATGCTATTGAAAATTAAAATGCATTATTTTCCGCCGCCCCAGAGCCAAAAAGTTTCCTTTTATAGTAATTAAGGCGAATCTAAAGTTTTTTTCTAAAAATTATTCGTAATAAGCGTGGCCAGTCCGAACCGATATTTACCCAATTTACATAACACATATTTTAAGGTGTAATTATTCGATCGTCCATTTGATTAGTCAGGCATCTCCAAATATAACATTTTGAGATAATGAAGAATTTAAAGTACAAGTAGGAAAAATAAAACCTTATCTTGTTGAAATTGACTAGATAAACGTAAGTAATATTATATTTTTTCTTCTTAGTTAATGTGTACTGGTTTTCAGGGCCAAGCAATCCATGAGTGACACGGCAGGAGCTAAGAATGGCTTCAGTGAATCGGATAAATCCTTTGTATCCGTGGAACAGAGCGATGACGACGCGGAGATATGGGCCAGGACAGTGGACTTGCCTGGCTTCGATGACAATGTCTCTCCCAATAATTACATCACTGTTCTTCTGAGATTCGTCATAGGTACGCATCAAAATTATCTATTTCTACTATTTTTACGTGATACATCACTCAATCCCTATGTTTAGAACCAGTTTTTTAAATGTGTTTTTTTTAATTTCACTAAAGTGCCTTTTTTTGGGCGCTGTCATAGGAACTATATCGCCACCCAGTTGGGCAGTGTTGTGAAGCGTTGACAATCGGTTTGTTAACAACGGATTTCAATCAGACGAACCACCCTCCTTTGTACAGAATCAAGTAATTTGGCTACTGTAATCCAAATTGGGGACTGTTGTGAAGAGTTTCTGATTACTGAACATAATTTTGATTCTGAATGTTGGTACCGATACTGAAGGAATCTTCCACCCCGGAATGAAGTATTTACTAATATGTATACACACTATTTTAATTGCTGTACAACTACATTATTATGTATGAGGAGATCTGGAAAAAATGGAAGTCTGATTTAAGTGCAATGAACAAGATTAATAAAGGGTTGCCTAGAGCTAGAGAACAGACGAGGACAGTAAAACTTGCAATTGGATGGAAGAAAAATTTGTGGATACCCCAGGAGAACATGATGTGGTCAAGTTATTCACATAAGTCAGAATAACAGAAAAGTACGCAAGAGATCTTGTATGAAAGAGAATGAAGGAAGGATTGTGTTCCTTGGAGCAAGATTGAAGCTGGAATAATGACTGTCAAGACAGATTGTTTTGGCAGAGCTCAACACAGTATGCATTCCAACCAGCCCGCTTAACCCTTTGTTGTAAATATGATGTGATGGTTTGTTAATTTATTTTTTATTGTATATATGTGAAAAAAAGCGATAAGCTCTTTTTATATAAATGATTATTGTATTTTAATTTTTTTTTCTTCTCTACAGGAGAAGCAGTTTTGCATCTGTCCCGTTCTTTAGACTCTGCAGAAAAACCCTACATGATGCTACGTCTTGGTAAAGTAAGTAAAATTGATTCATTCAGTTCTTTTTTGAGTGAATAACGCAAAAGAGTCCCAAATTCTCCTAACCGACTGGACCCAGTGAGACAATGGCGTCCCTAATTAGGATATGTTGTGAGGCAAAAAGTAGTGGGGAGGGGAAAGAGATTGGGAAAAGGAAGGTGGAGAAGTACCTTGCTAGATATGGTCAAAGCTATTTCAAGCATTGTTTTGATTGAACTAACGATCTCAAAATTTTTCCGCTTTTATTTGAATGTTACGATTACAACAAATAATTGTTGTTGCTTCTTATTGTAGGTTTGTGTGGATATGGCGCTGATGAAGTACGGACCTGCCCTACAAATAAGCCTCCAGTCACTGATGCTGTCAGATAAGTTACACCAGGGGGCTTCTGGAGAATATCTGGAACTTATCACAACCGATCCAGCTGAAGAGATAGTCAATGTGCTTTATAGAAAGGCAAGCATCATTTTTTTTACATTTTGTCCCTTTGTGCAGATAATATAACACTTTCTTCAAGGTTAGAAACTAATGCCAATTATGGTTTTATAACCACTTGCTTGCCCGGGACCACAATAAAGGCCTTCCGCGTACCTTAACTCGTTGAATGCCGGGGTATGCCAGCAAAAAGCACCACCAATTAAAACGCGGCATTATGACACCACGTGACATTTCGTGTCTCGCGATTCTGACACTGTCCTTGAGAAATTTAGAACAATAGAAAGGTCAAAACCGCAGTTAAAGGAATTTTTCCCGCGCATGCGCAAGAACTGCGCACGTTCCCGCGCTCCGGTAAATCATTAATATAAATTATATGGAGTGACCAGGCGCATTGCGGTTTTCTCTATGGTAAAGAGCGATAATAGAGCAAGCGATTCTGACCGTGTTCTTCATACACTTTCTTTATACATAAGGGTCAAAATCGCGTGTAAAGTCTCACGACACGCCGGCGCATGTGCGGCACCTGAGCGGTTAAAGTAGCAAAGTCCAAATGGTGGATTCATCCTAAGTAACTAGTCTATTTATTTTTTTGCATTTATTAATTAATCTAATCTGATTTGTCTATATTAATCAATCTAATCTGAATTACTGAATTGATCTTTCATTTACTAAAGATTTTAGAGTGGTAACTAGAATATTTATTAAGTCGTGGGGGGAGTCTGGTCCAGCCGATCCAAAAGTATCAATTCAACCTCTAAATATAGTTAGGAGCGGTGCGCACCAAGCAGATAGACCGGAAAACGTAGCAGCCTGGTTACAAGCGAAAACTTTAAATGCATTTTTCTCAATACCACTTTTTTCAAGTTGGTCGGAATCGTAGCCATTGAATTCTAATTCAAGTCACTTCATTAAGTTTAAATTATAAAATTAAATTTATATGCCGAAGACCCTAAACATTGTATGACAAATTATTATTATAGGACAAAGTTATTGCAAAATTAAGACGGGTTTTTTTTGTCATACTTCTTTTTAAATTTCATGTTTCAAATGATTTACAAGGACTCCAGGATTTCAGCCGATGTGGTCAGACCCTGCGGCTGCTATGTCTATATATATAGATTTTCAAATCAAACTTTTAATAGTGTTTTTTTTTTTGTTCAAATGTACTTTTACAAGTGACAAAAGCTTCGTAAATGAAAATAAATTTTATCTTTGAAAAAACGCATTGAAAAAAAATCTCGGCTGAACTAGACTGCCCCCTTAACCCATTCATGACGAACTATTTTTTTCTCGAATTTCGTGCTGAAATTTCACAGGGGGGTTGGTTTTGGAGGTAGAAAACGAACATTTTTCTCAGAATTAAAAAAAATGGCTTCTTCACCCTCCAGGAAGCTAGAGAAGGGTGAGTTCCATATGGCACTTTCGGCAAATAACTAGTTGGAAATTTATTCCTTGAAGGCCCCACGAGGGAAGAAAGCTTCATCTTTCCTCTCCACTCCTAAGTTCCCCAAAGACTCCACAGCGGAGAGTTCTCCTCCCTTTGGTTCCTTAAAGGCCTTACAAGGGAAGCGACCACTCCACCTTGGTTCCCCGAGGACCCCAGGAGGGAAGAGGACTTCATCTTCACTCCTCCATGGTTCCCTAAAGGCCCCACCAGGGAAGAGCTCACAGAGGTGGCCTCATTTCTCCTCTTCACTCCTGCGTAGTTTCCTGAAGGCCCTACATGGGATCTCTCCACTTCACTCCTCCTTGGCTCCCCGAAGGCCCCACGCCGGAAGAGTGCACTTCCCCTTGGTTCCCTGAAGAACCCACAAGAGGAGAGGTCATGGAGTTGACCTCAGCTCTCCTCTCTACGGCTTCTCCTCCTAGTTTCTCCTGCAGGCCCCGTGAAAAAAGTCCAGAGAGGTGGCCTCAGCACTCTTAATTTTCCCAAAGGCCCCTAGTTTTTGAATGGTCCAATGAAATCTTTGAAAAATTACATTTTATGTATAGTGAGATCTGCCGAAAGATCCATATGGAACCAAAAATCAAAACCTTTAATTCACAGTACTCATTTTAATATAATAATGATTATTTTTCTAACAAAATGTTTGTAAATAGGCAGAGAATTTCATTCTCTACAAATCATATTCAGTTTTGGAGAAAAAAATCAAACCTACTAGATAAATTTAATGGATTACTTACTTCACTTGTTTTGAAATTTTGAAAAAAATGCACTTTTTTTCTAACTTAATAAAGACACGTCTGTCCACGTCGACACACACAAACGAACTGAACGCAACCAAGACAAACGTGTTCATACATGCCTGTAGACTATATTAAACTGTATTTGGCACTGCTATTTCAACATATCGGCATGATGTGTCTAAATGAATGCCAATACTTTTTCGAGTTCCATATGGAACCTTCGTCATGAATGGGTTAAGTTTACTCACGTTTTACTGTTATTTTGTGTGTTTCTGACGATTTGTTAGTACAAAAATGAATGTATTTCTGTGTATATATTTTTCATTTTAACATTAGGGAACGTACCCATACTACGTGACCAACTTTTTGCAATTTTTAACCCCCCCCCCCCCCCCCCCCCCGGTGACCAAAATCCTAAGCAACCCGTCGCTCATTTGTATGGAGCGTGACATTTTGAAGACCCCCCCCCCCCCCCCCCCCCTAAACGTGTCACGTAGTATGGGTACGTTCCCTTATATATAGCATTAATTTTAATTGTTTCTAATTGTTTTCCGCTTCTATCAGTATAAAAATTATTAATATGTTATGTATTTTGTGTAAAATATTTCTATAGGTGAGAGCAGACTGTCCAGATTTCAAATCCCATTTCCACAGCGTTGAACAATCCTTGGTGGCTGACATTGGCAATCTTACCCTGGTCCTCCACCAGGAGGCTTGGCAAACTCTCCTCAAGTATATGGAGTACATCTTGCAAAAGTAAGTCACGAAATATTGTTATATAGCTTGACACACTTAAATTTGCAGTCAGTGGCGTTACTGGAGTTGGTTTTGTGGTTACAAAAAATCCATGAATTTTTGAAAGAGTCAAGTTATTCATTAGTTGTCGCTTCAGCCGCTTGCAAATATAACTGTGTCAAGCTGGTTTTTATTATTGCACCGGCTTGTGCTTTTAAGTGTTGTGTTTATTTATTGTACACTCTAGCATATAATTATGAAATAACTCCTACATCAAGCGCAAGAGCTAGCTCTCAATAGGCCACTTGCATGGATTTCATAACGACTTGGAAAAAACCGTGTGGATAGATTTTTTTTAATTTTTATTTTTTTACTAAGATCACAAAAATGTTAGCAAAAATTTTTAGAAATGTCCAGTTTTTTTTTTTAAATAAATAAATCTATTATTTGGGCTCGTGACGTCACTACATAAAAATGTCCTGTCTCTGAAAATGTTCCTATTAATTTTGTAAAATTCCACACTGATTTATTTTTTTTATGTGGCAACACTTTGATTTCAGGTGAATTTTTGAATTTGACTTTTTGACAGATGTTGTGAAGAGAACCCCGTTCATTCTATGCTGTCTGTACATGTTTTAGAGGTATAATGGGGATGGTGCTGATTTTAACAAAATTGAATTTTATAATATTCTTATTATTATTATAATTTACAAGTACAAGTATATTACATTGGATTTAGTAACAAAGACGTTGAAAATTATAATGATTTATGAACAATAAGATGGATCAAGAAAAAATATATTTATGAGATGTAATATTTTTGTTATGCCTCGTTATTCTCCTGTGCCATTCGTGTGGAAAACTTTCTTTTTTTTTAAATGATTTTCGGCTATGTAATTATCATTTTTTCGCACCCATAAAATTATGTCCCGTCTTTCCGGTTTATAAAAAATGGTCTGATTTTTCAGATTGAAATTTTCAGAACATCGCCAAATATTTGCCATGAATTCTGAAAATTTTTTAAGATATACGAATACTTTCTCTTATGCTATCACTCACAAATGATTCCATGATTCCATTATCCCCGGTAGTTGGCCCCCTGGTACATACAAAATAAAGTCTGTTTAGGGAAAATACGGTACCTACTCACACGAAATATACATTTTGCAGTCGGTTTAGGGAAAATATAGTATACCTACCAGTGGCGGTCGGTGACTTTTTGTATAATGGATGCTGAAGTTTATAGGTACCTAATATAAAAATCTATAGACTAGCCCACGAACAAGATGCGATTACTGAAAAAATTAGTATGTCAAATTAGCTCTATAAATCCTTTATGCTTCACATCAATTATTACAGTTCTAAAATTAGATTAATTAAATAGACATTTGAAAGATATTCAACGCATCAATAGGCTTCAGTAATTCAAAATTCAAGCCAAACTGTCAAAATGGGCGCGCGAACAAATTTCTAATATGTACTGAATTAATCCACGCGTTTTGGTTGTGCTATTCTGTGCACTATGCCTACGCGCATTAAAGTCGTTTTCTGCGCGTTGGATGCTCCCATGGATGCTCCTATCGAATGCGTATCCGGCTTCAGATGAAACTAGGCACGCAGGACTAAATGCGCATGCGCGAATACATCACTTTTTCTAACATCGTAGATACAGAATGAAGCCGAGAATCCACGTTGTTCCTGAATCCTTTGCTGGTAGTGTTGGTGCGTTTACGTGACATTCGACACACAAACATCGAGAATGGTATTATATTTGTATTTCGGCCCGGTCCACGCGTTGCATTTTGTTGTTTTTGGCGTTTGAGGTTGGGATGGTGTTGTTAAATTGCAGTATCTACACAATTGCAGTTTTTACGGATAGAAAAAAATAAGCCGAAACTTTTTTTTTTAATTAAATGTTCACAAATTAGTTAGGTGGGGGAGCTTCATGCCAGCTCAGAACAAGTCAACTCAACTTTTAATGTGTTGAATTGATTTCATTCTGAGTTTTCCGGTCACCAGGTAGGGAATGGGGTTTGCAAATCTCCTTCTGCGCTGTGATGTACAAATTTTGGTGCTTTGGACTACAGTTTATCATTGTTTTAGCATGATAAAAACACGCCTAAAGTGGCATACCACAAATTCTATGTGTTCCAGTGCTGGTTTGCATAGTTATCCCAAAGATTTTGGCTTATTAGATGCCATTTTCTGCTTCTGTAGAAAGCAATTGGTTGAAATTCTCAAGTAATATATATTTAACATTAATGAATAGACATTTTGATTACAGGGTGCAATCGAGGGATTCCATACAGATAAAGAAGATCATTAATCCTCACACCAAGACTTTAATGGATTTGTTGAACGGACCTGATAAGGAAGCACCTATTCCACCAGGAGCTACAAAGTTCAGTTATTCATTCAGGTAAAAAACCAAAAATCAATATATATAGTATAAAAGAAAGTGTACAATGTGCGTGCTGCTAAAACCGGGTACGATCAAGGGAATTATATGGTGTGGTAGGTCTCTATTTGGGTGAAAAACATGTTTGGGCTTAAAAAATCTTCTTTTTAATAATTTTTACGTATTACATCTGTTCCGTCTATCGAAGGCATTGTCAAACTGTACTTTTGAGAGAGTTTGATCAATGCCTTCGGAAAGCGGAACAGCTATCAAGCTCAAGCACTAAGTGGAAGATACTCTTAGTATTGCCCTGGTGTAAGACCACCATTCAGAATTGAAACGTTGCTTGAAATGGCTTTAGCCGTGTTTGATGAGCAGATCTGAATAGCCAGTTACTTCCCCACCTTCCTCTTCCCCACCTCCTTCCCCTCCCCACTACCTTCAGCCTCGCAACATACCCCAATTGGGGATGTCATAGTCTCACTGGCTCCAGACGGGAGCATTTGGGGTCATTCTTGTGCGGTATTCATATAAAAAAAAAATTAAAACTTATTTGCCGAATTTAGAAATAAATAACAGTTTTTCAAATTGCATTCAAAAACTGTTAAGCATTAAAAAATAAAATTAAAATGGCGATCTTCAAAATAATGTTTTTAAATTATAATAATTCGACCAATTTTTCAAATGAAAGTATTTTATAATTTACCTACCGTCTTCAAATCTTCCTCCAGCACACAAGACTACACAGTAGAGATGGGTAGGTTCTGCATTTTACCGGAGCCTCCGAGACATGCATCCTTTTAAAAGTAATCGGGTTCTTGGAGCAGGTCCCAGGAGCCACTCCTGACTCACGAGTGGCTCGGACCGAGACGCATGGGTTCGACCGGAGCCGGACCTCGGAGTAAGAACCCGCAAAAGAACACGAACACGGGGCTTGCTCCCGACTCGCGAGTGGCAGGGACCGAGACGCACGGGTTCAAATATACATGTAGTTTCAACATCTTTCAACAGATGTCATTAACATAGATAGTTATATGTAGTTTTGAGGTATCCCAACAGATGTTAGTTGAGTAGTACCTTAGAAGGGTAGTGACTATTGTTGTTCGTGTCTAGTGCCCGAACAGTTACGGAAATAGCCAATGATACACGACAGACCGTTGGGTTCTCTGGCTTCAGATTTACATAGATTATCCAATAGTATCATTGTAAAACTTACGATAAGTTAAATAAAGTAAGTTGTAATCTCAACGAACGTCTATCTTTATGGGAGTTTCCTAAACACATTTAAAGTAATCTCAATCACTGGGTCCGAATAATATTACAATTTACATATTAAAAATTGCATTTTTTAATGTCTGTGACTGTAGACATTTCCAGTAGACCACAGACAACGTACATAAATAGTAATTTTTAATATTGCCTTAAAAAGGAACAAGGAAGGGCAATTTATTTCAGTAATGGCGGCCGTCGAAGTCCAGCTCTAAGGCTCTTGACTCGCAATCCGAAGGTCGCGGGATCGAATCCCGGCGTGGCAAATAAATTTTATTTGATTAATTTGGGTTATTTTACTATTTATTCATTTAAAATAATATATAGTATATTTGCGGCACGTTCCAGAGTGGAAGATACTCTCAGCATCGCCCTGGTGTAAGACCACCATTCAGAATTGAAAGGTTGCTTGAAATGGCTTTAGCCGTGTTTGGTGACCAGATCTGAATAGCCAGATACCTCCCAGCCTTCCTCTTCCTTATCTCCTTCCCCTCCCCACTACCTTCAGCCTCACAACATACCCCAATTGGGGATGCCATGGTCTCACTGGCTCCAGACAGGAGCAGTTTGGACTCTTGTGCAGTAAAAAAAATAAAAAAAGCAACTTATATTTAAAATTAATTTTTTTATACAACCTAAAAACACGGGATAAGAACTGATATATGGGTGGGTTCATTAGCTATACCACGGTGAGTAGTTCATATGTTTCCATATTAATATTCAGAGATTTTTGGAAAGAGCACAACCGAATGCCCGGATGTCTCTGTCACTCTAGTGGTTATTCAGTATTGTTTGGGGAAAAACATATTGCAAAGTTTTATTTTAATTTGAATTAAGTCAAATTAATCATTCAGTAATATTCTGTTGTGTTTCAGATTGTCCCAACTGCGAGTGAAGCTGTCTCATTCAGATATAGATTTATTAGACATTAAGCTCTGTGGTTTGGAGAGTGACTGCGTATTCAAAGCCAACGAGAGGATGATCCTAAAAGCATTTTTGAACACCTTCACAGTGGACGACCTTTCTGAAATGACTCTTTACAATAAGGTTAGTTTTCTTCCTTTTATAAACATATTTATGTTGTTATTAATTGAGCAAGAGACCATTAGGGAACGTACCCATACTACGTGACCTGTTCGGGGGGGGGGGGGCGTCTTCAAAATGTCACGCTTGGTACAAATGAGCGGCGGGTTGCTTAGGTTTTTGGTCACCAGTGGGGGGGGGAGGGTTAAAAATTGCAAAAAGTTGGTCACGTAGTATGGGTACGTTCCCTTATTAGATTCTGCATATCCAAAGACAATAACGACCAAATTAATCCTCAGGGGAAGCAACCCATAGGCAGAGATAGATAAACTATATATAACAACAAGATAATATTTATAAACCTAAACGATACATAAAAAAAGGCAATTTTTGATAATTTTTACCATCAACTACCATCACAATAAGCGTGTTGTGTGTCGTGATGGTCCAAGGAATTAAACTCACGATGCCTGGGTGGAAACCAGACGCAATACCAACTCAGCCGGTCACTCAACTGAGTCGGTCAAAAATGAAATAGAACAAGACATAGAAAATTATAATTAATAGTCACGACTGAGGATCTAACCCAGGACCTATGTCTTACATGACAATACTCATTTTTATTATTATTTCTATTGATTAATACTATCTTTTTCTTCAATAATTAAATCATCTATGCAACTGTAATATGACATAAGCCACAAAATACAAATTTTACAGGAGAGCGAAAAACAGCCCAACTTCACAAATAACAAAAAATAAAATATTAACCTAAGAAAATTTTAAGTAAAATCTAAAGAATGCATTGATGTTAGTATAGTTTAGCTTAGGTAAAGTGGTTTACAACTTACAACGATTTTTCTAGGTTATTTTGCCAGACGATGTGTTACCACCAACACTGGAAAAATAACATAAAAAGCTATTTTGCATAAGTGGTGGTTTATGACATATTACGGTTGCACGGACGAAATATTACAACGATATGTATGTATAACCTTCAAAAGTTATTCCAATAAATTATTCCAGAAGAAGACTGCAGCAGAAAGGGAAGAACTGATGAATTGAGGCGAATATTTAGGTACCGCAGCAAGTGGAGATCGCTTCCGGAGGAGACCAGATCCCACTTTGAGATATAATACCATAATGATTATATTAAAATTATTATTGATGTTTTCTGGTCTTGCTTAGATGATGTGGGTGGATGAAGACAAAGTGTTGGAGATGAAATATGTCAGACACAGTCCCAGAATCTACAGGAATGCTGGTAAAGATAATTTGGTGCAGTGCGATGATGTTAAATCAGACGGTTCGCTGAAAGTCTACATAGGAAGATTGCACATTGTTCTGCTGTATAAAATGATCATCGACTTGCAGGTAATTTTATTTTCCTTTTATCACTAGCTATTACCTACGGCTTCGCTCGGGTGATATTAGGGAGAAATTACTGTACAAAGATTTTTCCCATGGGAATGAAATGTTTTCCTGGGTGAAAAGTAGCCTGTATCACTTCTCGGCCCTCTAACTATCCCTACGCAAAAAATCGCTCTTTTCAAAAAATCAACGTAAAAGAAGGACAAACAAACGAACTTTCGTATTTATAAAGTCGGGTCCAAAGCTCGTCATTTGTCTTGATAAAATCATTGACAGTCCCACAACAAGTCAATGATTTTATCAAGTTTGTCAATAAATATTCTCAACTTTGTTGTGTTTCGAGTTTAGTTGTGCTTCCCGTGTTCGACGGAAAACATTTCCTAAACACTTCATCCCGGGTGAAGCGGGAAGGCAGGCGGGGGCCGGCGGTGGGGTATATTTCATTTAATTGATAAGAGCCGCGCGGTGTGGTCGTTTTTATGGAAGAGCAAACCGAACGGCTTTTTGAGGTTATGTGTTATGTGTAATGAGCGAGCTTAAATAATCATGAGTTTAAAATATTATTATACTTAGGGAACGTACCCATACTACGTGACACGTTTAGGGGGGGGGGGGATCTTCAAAATGTCACTCTCCATACAAATGAGCGGAGGGTTGCTTAGGATTTTGGTCACGGGGGGGGGGGGGGGGGGGTTAAAAATTGCAAAAAGTTGGTCACGTAGTATGGGTACGTTCCCTTACGTATAATATTATAATAAATATATTTGATAATAAAATTATAAAATAATAACAAATATCAATATAATTATTCGGTATCGAGAAACGCCTGGAATATTCTCCGCGCAGGAACGTGATGCGTAGCATATCTTTGTACAGTGCCCTTGAAATGATTTTACACAAAAAGTAAAGGGTGTTCCACTCCGAAGAAAATTATTTTCCCCATACATTTTGTATGGAACGAATTCTCCTATTTTGAAAGAACTGCAGCAATATTGTAAGGGGCATAATATTGAACTGTGCGTGAATTCCAAACATTCAAAAATGTCAAATGTCAATGCGTTGATTTGTCAATGCGTTGATGCGTGCATTTGTTTTTAATCATATAATGCTGCCCTTCTTTCTTACACACTCAATGTCAATAGTCGAAAATGAGACAAATGGTGAACGTATGTCTGCACACCTCCAAAGGAAAAATCATTTGTTTTTAATCATATAATGCTGCCCTTCTTTCTTACACACTCAATGTCAGTAGTCGAAAATGAGACAAATGGTGAACGTATGTCTGCACACCTCCAAAGGAAAAATACAATAATTATAATAAATCTCTGAAATGAAACGCATTTTTTACATAAGCTCCACACAGGAGGCCCTGAGGAAAATAATATCTCTCAGGACCTATGTCATCTTAGGGGATGCTGTGTGGAGGATCTTTTAAGGAATGGGGAGGATAGAAAGTTCTGGGAAGGAAAAAGGTATGAGGGGTGGGTAGGAATCTGGGGGTCAGTGTGTCCGGGAGTGACGGACGTATGAATCCATCCCTCCAACTGTGGTGCAAGGCAATGGGTCCGGCTGGAAAGGTCAAAAGGCCTCCCTCAACCAGTCTCTCTCGATCCGGCCCGCCACGCAGCAGGTGGGCAGGCGCATCAACTGCCAAGACCCGGACATAAGTCACCTCAGGAACCCAGGCACCCCTGCTAAATCACCAAACGTAGTGAACCACTTGGGGTGATCTACGGCAGAGGTGTTAGTTATTCAATAAATGGTTCCCGGGGCGGCGGCACCCGTATCCGCCTCCCGAATTCCCGTAAATAATTGTAAAAGTAAGAAAATCACAAAAATATAAATCCGTACACAACGCCATCTCTGATACTGACAAAAACAAAACACGGACAGTTGCGCATTGATAATTGCTTCATTGCGTAATTTTTAACTTAATAAAAAAACTGAATTTAATTCAACCGCTATTGATTCTGAGGCGGTACGAAGTTCGTCGGGTCAGCTAGTTTTATAATAATATTTTGAACTCGTGATTATGCCCGCTCATTGCACATAACCACAAAAGGCAAAGACGTTACATACATATATTTTATCGTTTTATTTCTCTCTTTAAGTTTTTATTTTTACTTTTACCTAATAATTTATAGTTTGTACTTAATACTTTATATTTTATACTATTCACTTTATAATTTACTTTTATACATTATAGTTTTTATACACTACTTATTACCTTACTTTTTACCTTTTTTCATAAATTTTACTAACATTTATACTGTTATTCTTCATGTTGTTGTACTATTATAAGTATGTCAATTATGTTAATGGCACGTGTTGTGCCGTATATGTGTAAATAAATAAATAAATACTTCGTCATCGACAAAAGGCCGTTCCGATTCTCCACACACGACCGCATTGCGCGGCATCTGTCAAAAAATGAATCCCCCCCCCCCCCCCCGCCTGCCTACACAACTAAACTCGAAACACAACAAGTTGACAATATTTATTGACAAACTTGATAAATTCATTGACTTGTTTTGGCCGTCAAGACAAATGACGCGCAATGGACCCGGCCTACTATTTGTAAGGATCATTTTGCTAGTTCTATTTTGAATAAACAAAATGGTGTCTTATCTCTGACAAATAACCCTTTAGGCCTCATGCCAATTTTGTCAAAAGGTCTAAATATATTCACTTTGCAATAAAATCAAAATAAATGGAATATTTCTGAATGTATCCAAAATCTACAAACTGTTTTTGATAGGTGATTAAATATGTTTTCAAATTTTGTAATTCGAAATAAACATATAATTATTTTTAATAAAAAAATAAAAAAAATTTTTTGCAAACATAAAAATGGCTTACATTTTTTCTAACTAAAATTACCGTTATTAAGAAAAATAAAAAAACGCACATATTTTATTAGGCACAATAAACATAAACTCACTCAAAGAAAAATAATTAATAAAAAATTCACAAAATTAAATTTTTTTTTTTCAAATTATGGTCCGAAATTATGGTTTCATAAAGGTGTACATTTTACTTATTTTGGGTTGTCACTACAAGTCAAATAGTTTCATTAAATACAACTGAATAATAGCCGCGGACGAAACGTTTTGGCCGTTTAAGTTTTAGTAGATATTTTGCGGAGGATTGTTTTGTCCGTGAGATATTTTTTCCGAGGATATTTTGTCGGGGATATTTTGTTGCGGGATGAAAACGCGCATTACCCAATTAAACAGGTATTGAAAGGAGGGGAAGCGGAAGTTTTTAACAATTTATTATTGATCAACAATTTATTCCATCAATTGTGGTTTACAGCACTTCTTTGAACCATTTATTCCAACTGGAGTTACGAATGAGGCCATCAAGAATGCAGAGAAAGGAGTAGAGACTCAGCTGTCCAATATGAAAAGCTGGCAAACAAGACTTCACATCTCCATTGAGGTTCACGCACCTGTCTTCCTGCTGCCACAAAAATCCACATCTCCCAATCTCATTGTCTTCAATATGGGTAACTTATATTTTTTCCATGTAACATATTTGATTTGGTACCATAGCACCGATAGCGGTGCTCATTTCAAAAAAGCAATAACAATTTTATATATCAAACTGGCATTTATGTCGCCCTTGTTTAATTATTAAATTATTAGATTAATTTTCACAATACAATCATTCTGTTGTACGCTGTTCCGTGCAGATAATATTTTCAAATTTATAAAAATAGTATACAATCTACCATAAGTAGTTTTCCCAGAACAGCTAGTTATAATATTCAGAGAAATTTTTTAATTGTATCCTTAGGACACTTTTTTTTTTACAATTGGTTTATTTATTTACGCCCTGGTGTGCTTTTACATGAAAATTTTACGAATTGATTACACTAATTAAGTAAAAAAGATAAATGCCGTTGTAGTAATTGTAAGAAAACGACACACATACGACAATAGCTCCACACAGGAAGCCCTAAGGAAAATGTTTTTCCCTCGGGGCTGATGTCACTTTGGGGATGGTGTGTGGAATATCTTATAAAGGAAAGGAAGGAGAGGGAGTTCTGGGAAGGATTAGGTATGAGGGGCGGGTAGGAATCTGGGAATCAGTGGGTCCATGAGTGACGGACATATGAATCCATCCCTTCCACTGTGGTGGAAGGCGAAGTTCCAAAAGAGTTTTGCTTGTAAAAAGGTTGCAAAGTCTCCTTAACCTTTCTCTCCTGATCCGGCCTGCCATGCAGTAGTGATTCGCCGCCAAGACCTGCTAAATCAACTGTTGTTACGATCGCATGGAAAAGGTTAAAAGGTGTTTTATAAAGCGATTTGCTTTCATTTAATTTAACATAAATTTGAATTTAACAGTAGATAGAAAGGAAGGATCACTAATGGTGAGTTTAGTTACACTACTTTTAGATCTGAATGGGTTAAATATGTTCAGACCTAAAATTAGAGACACGATCTAAAGCCTAGGCAACGCTAGGTACTTAAGTTAGTATTAAATAAATGTGAGCAATTTCTAAATATGCTTTATATTTTATTACATTATTGTTTTTCTTCATTATGTTAACACAAAATTGCGAAGTTATAATAATGATATACCTACATGCAATTCTAATTTTGAGATCAGTGGGTAGCATATTGTAAAGAAAAAATATTTTTTTCACTTTTATGCCTTTTTAATTTTTTATAAAAATGTAGGTTACACAGCTTTACATCAACACCATGAGTTATATGTTTAGTATTGCATTTGAACCCCAGTGGCGCCCTCCTATGTTTTCTACTCTTATTTGACAAACTGTAACCTTATTTTTTTTCTTATTATAGGGGATTTCACGGTGGAAAATTTCTTCAAAGAAATAAGTCAGAGTGTTATCAACAGCAATGCCAACGGAAGTCCAAAGAACAAGACTCCTGTGATTGACAACATGCTGGTTAAATTGGATTCTGTGACTCTGAGCAGAGCTGTCATGACATTAGCAGGCTCTTTAGAAGTTCAGGTAAGAAAAGAGGGTGGTCCAAGACCGTTCTATTTTTAAAAAATCAGGAAAAATTTATATTAACAAAAAAATCGTATGACATTTTAGGTACATACATATCCCCACTATTTTTCAACATAGTCCGTTACGATCGATGCTCTTGGTGAGCCTTGGCACTAGGTCCTTGATTCCCTTATCGTAGAACTCCGCCGCCAAAATTGCTATCACTTCTCCCTCCACGTCCTAGTCGGTCTCCAAAGACTCTCCACTCAAATGTTGCTCAGGTGAAGAAAAAGATGCATGAAAAATAAACCATGTCATTGATTGCCTTTTTGATTCCGGGGTTAGGTGGTGAACCCATGTTTCAACCCAAAAAAGCCTCGCCTTGGTTGGAAAAACGGTTTGAAAAGATCTGAGCGCTTTCCACAAGATTTTGCTCTTCAGCATTTTGGGAAGCAAACGAGCGCGCAATTTGCATACACCACTTTTCCCTCAAAATCGTTTGTATGGTAGACGTCTGGGATCAAAATTGCGAGCTTACAAACTTCAACAGGGCGGACTTCCTCTTAGTTGAGAAAGCGAATAATTGAGCGGTAGGATTCAACAGTGGAGTGTTCATCTCAAATGGACGCAAAGATCGCACTGAAGCAGCTACCAAGCCGGATCAAAGCTCATTTTTTAGGGAAAAGTCTACTCACTAATGATGTCATATTTTGAGGAATAATGTCCGCATTGCCGAAAATGAGGAAAGGTCTTTAATTCTTGGACAATCCTCGTAAGCATTACTAAATTGGCTAAAAAAAATCTAGCTTACAAAATAATAAGGTGAAAAACAGGAGTTAGCACTACGAGCCATTGGGCTGAATTTTTATATGCAAATTTAATTTTTGCAGTTCTCCATATAAAAATTTCTACCATAAGATACTTTTTTATTTTTTTCTTTAGGAACCGATTTTGGAACCAGTGGCCATAAGGTTTGACATAAAACGAGCTGTTGGCTATCACAATATAATAGCCTTGCAACAAACCTCCAGTTCAGGGACCTTCCATAAAGACGTGCTGTTGTACGACATCTCAGCTTCTATGGAGACTGTCAACATTAACCTGGGACAGAGGGACCTGTCAACATTGCTGGCTGTGTGGACGGATAACCTAACAGAAGGACGTTATGTTGGTAAGCAAAACATGCTTCCAAAAATAATCTATTTTCCACAGAAGATACAAAAATATCGACCATTTCTAATTTTAACAGGACATATTTAGAAGAATAAAATGATTGAAATGTGCATTTATGTCAAAAAAATACACAAATTCGACTGACAGTTGATTAGTCAGATATCTCCAAACACTGAGTTTTGAGATAATGAGGAAAGCTATATACGAATGCTCACCATAAATCAAATATTTTTATGTGTCTGTTTTTTACATAAAACAATAACACCGGGAGGCATAACGGTCCGGATTCTACTAGTGACTCAAAAAACACCAAATTTTCTTTAATTCACTAGTTTTTCTGCATTATAATTTTGTGTTGTTTATGAATAATCTGAGTATTACACCAGATAGAAGTGCACTTTTACATATAACTGCATATTCTGCTCAAATTTCAGTTTTTGTAAATGTCTGATTAATCAACTAGACCAGGCAGCCCAACCTGTGGCCCGTGGGCCGCATGCGGCCTAATTTAAGATTTCTTGTGACCCAAAATGAAGTTTTCACCTTTCTTTGTTTTGGATTTTGATATTCATAAAAAAAAAAAAGCATTCTCGTAAATTTATCATATTTATATTATGGTTTCTGAAATAAGAACTTTCATATTATTAGACCTAGGACTCTCGATGGGGGTTTTGATTTATTGCTTGAAAAGTGCCAGGCGCATGGCCGCACTAGTAATTTATTTTCACAATCAATTTCAACCAGTATATTTTTTCCGCACATTTCTCAGAAGATCAAATGCATCTGACCTGCCTAGCGATTCCTTATTTTTTGTGAGATCGTTATTGGATAACGAACATTAAATTGAAATTTGGGAGGCGGGAATGGGTACCGCCGCCCCGGGAACCTTTATTGGATAACCAACACCTCTGCCATAGGTCACCCCAAGTGGTTCGCTACGTTTGGTGATTTAGCAGGGGTGCCCGGGTTCATGGGGCGAGGTTTGTCCAGGTCTTGCATGACCAGGATACACACTGAACCCCAGATTCCTACCCAACCCTTAAACCCCTTTCCTTCCCTCTCCTCTCCTTCCTTTCCCTAAAAAAACCCCTCCACACAGCATCCCCAAAGATGACATAGGCCCTGAGGGAAATTATTTAAATTAAATTATTTAGAGCTCTTGTAAAAAAAAAAAAAAATATTTTGTCAGATTTGTGTGATTTTTATGGCTGTCATTTGCGTTTTCTATGTACAACGTACATTAAATGAATCAATAAGCATGCATACTTACAGGAATTCGTGTTTAAATCGATCTAAACTGAAATATGTGACATTGAAGTACCCACCACTGTCCCACCCCGGTATAGGCAACTTATGGTCGCCCCTTCGGAGTTCTCACAAGAATCTAATTTTTTTGAATAAACGGCTCTACATTTAATGTAACGAATCTAGACCTTCAATGTCCCCTCATACTGTGTTAGGTGGCGGTATGCGGTCGCGCCTACAGGACTGTACTGTAATGGTCATTTCTACAATTCTAAAGCCCACGGAGGTAGTCACCGCCAAAGCAGTGAGCCTCGTGGACAGTCAAACAAGTGGTTAGTAACATCGACATAAAAAAGTAAAATGAACAAAATAGACAGCAGCCGTCATGAGTAATCAGCTCATGACAGCGAAAGACCATACGCAATCCAGCGGGCGGCACCGAGTACTGTTCATAAAAAAAAGCAACAAAAGTAAAATAACATTTGTACAGAGTAGAACTGATGTTACCGCAAACTGGCTACCGGCGGTCCCCGAGACAGTGAAGGAGGCTGATTGTCCGGCCTCCCGACAACCGGCAGCGTCGTCCGTAAGCCAGCTAGCCGGTGGTGCCTAGACGAGAGTAATTGGAAATCATAGAAGAAGACCCTAGGGAGAGAAGCGTCGGATCGCCGGAGGCGGGACGGACAGCCTCCAGATGTCGTTCAGCCTTCTCCCCAGCCTCTTCATGTCACAGGGGGTGGCGCGGCAGACAGGTGCAGCTCCACCAGTTCCAGAAGACCGGCCATGGTATATAGGCGGGGACACGGTCCAGGGTCCAACCCCTTATATGGGGAGAAGGACGGCACAAAACGAGCAACTGAGTTCAGTTCTAACAAAAAAAAAAAAAAAAAAACATAACTAAAAAGAAAAATTTATTGATAACATAGTAAATCACAAAAAAGAAAAAAAATAAACAAGAGCGTGTGGAAGTCAGCGCTGGGCATGTGAATGCCCCATATAACCAAACTAAAGATCATAAACATGTAAAATAAAATGGCGATTTAGAAAGAAAAAGAAAAAACATAAAATAGACATGAGCGTTAAATTACGCAGGGCATCTGTAAACAGAAGACCATGAACATAAAAATGTAAAAGCATAAAACCATAAAAATGTAAAGGTGTAAATAATAAACTTAAAAATGTTAAAAAAAAATATATATATATATATATGTATATGTATAAATACTGTAAAAGCAAAAAAAAACATAAAAATGTGAAGGTGTAAATAATAAACAAAAAATGTAAAATAAAATATAAAGCTGAACATCCTGGGCAATATTGATCGAAGAGAAGATGCAAAGAAAGTCCGTGGTAAGTCAGGAACAAGTACACCTGGTGTCAAAATCTACTAATCAGCGACTCTAAGCTCAGGCCATCTCTCAACCCAGATCCTTGTAAACTTCCTCAGGCACTCGAAGTTCGTCTTGTTCGATACCAGATCAGTGTTCCACACTGGTCTGATAGCTACGTCCAAACCATCGAGCATTTCCTCTCTGGCATCCGTCAAGATCTCGCAGTGCCACAGAATGTGCTCGGCCGACTGGTTGGTGGATCCGCATGCGCAGTTGGGGTGGGGGGACAGGGAGAGGGTGTGAAGTCTCCCCCTGAATTCCCCATGCCCAGACAGAAGCTGGGTAATGTGATGATCCAGTCTGAGATAAGCCCCTTCCATTCTGATTTTAACTGATGGGAAGAAGGAGAAGGTCCATCTTCCCAAATTCGATCTATCCCAACGGACCTGCCACTCTTGGAGCGACAGATCCCTCATTTCACGAAGCAGCCCAGGGAGAGTCCCCGGCCCGCCCGGTGTCAGAACAACGCCTAGGTGAGTGGCCGGGGTTCCTCTGGTTAACTTCTGCTTGGTAAGCACTTCCCTGATTTCCAGATCGATTGGCAAAATGCCAGCCAAAACGGGTAAAGCGTCCGAAGCTACGGTTCTATACGCACCAGAGAGTGCCAGCAAAGGGGTTCGTTGGCCTCGCTTGAGAGCTAAGAGAATGAGCGAGTTGTCCAGGCGGTGTTCCCACACAGAGGCGGCATACGAGACTTGCGCCACGTATACGCACCTATATAGCGTTCGCAGAACCGGATTACGCAATCCCCACTCAGCTGTGGAGAGTCTCCTCAGCTTCAAGAAGAGAGCCTGAGCCTTGCTGGATACTTCTTTGACGTGAGCCAGAAAAGAGGACGATCGATCTAGTGTGACGCCTAAGTATTTCACTGTTTCAAAAAACCGGATGTTAGAATCTCCCATTCTGATGGTAGGATTTCTTTCTCTACTGAGACGGCCCTTCATCAGGAGGCCCTTGGTCTTATGGGGAGCGAAGGTCATCTTGTTTCTTTCACCCCAGTCCAGGAACATCTGCAAACCTTCACTGCCTTTGCTCTCCACTTCCTTTCTACTGTCCCCAGCGACCAGATACAACTTATCATCAGCGTAGTCGACAGCGATACATCCTTCAGGCAAGGGTAACCTGGAGGAGTCATCAAAGGAGATGTTCCACAAGTCAGGTCCAAGGATGGAGCCCTGCGGGCATCCCATGTCTGATTCTCTCTGGATACAAAAGTCACCGAAACTGATCGTAATGGTACGATCAGAAAGGTAGTCATCGATGGCTTTGAACAATAAGTTGGAACACTGCCTGTTTTTCACCTTTGTACGTATCATTGCCCACC
This sequence comes from Limnephilus marmoratus, assembly GCA_917880885.1. Taxonomy (NCBI): domain Eukaryota; kingdom Metazoa; phylum Arthropoda; class Insecta; order Trichoptera; family Limnephilidae; genus Limnephilus; species Limnephilus marmoratus. The sequence goes on along the minus strand of OU862921.1, from coordinate 14,625,255 downwards.
ACGCGTGATCGAAGGCACCAGTGATGTCGAGGAAGATTGCAACTACATACCTCTTTGGGCAAGCCTTCACCCATTCAAGCGCATACGACAGGGCGTGCACCGTGGATCTACCGGGGACGAAGCCGAACTGCAGGTCACTGGCCGGAGACAGAGTTTGTCGGAGTCGCTGCCTAATCAATTTTTCAAGGATCTTGCCTAAAACGGGAAGGAGGGTAATCGGCCGGTAGGCCTTGATGTCCGTTAGTGGTTTTCCGTTCCCCTTTGGTATAATCCGGAGCACGCCACGCTTCCACTCAGAGGGGAAAACTCCCCTCCTCAAGCACGTGTCCATCACCTGGAAGAGCTCCTCCTTGGCGTGGACCCAGACTTGCTTCGCAATTACGCAATTACGAAATATGTGACAGTAAATATGTAAAAGTCACACAAATCTGACAAGAGATAACGTCCATTATCCAATAACGATTCCACCAAAAATACGAAATTGCCAGGCTGATTTAATAAATGGAAGATGAGTTCAAAAAACACACGTGTATAGTCAGTTTATGCCTTCTATAATTGAAGGTCGCAGTTTCACAAATGTTTAACAATGAAATTTTGCACTGCAGATGAAGTCTGTAAATGAGATTAGCAACTAGAAATCTGATTTTCATCAATGGCAAGCCATTCATCCGTGGTAAGTATAATATTTTAGTTTTTCTTCGTTCTTTACAGGTTCTATGGGACATTGCATAGGACATAACGGATCACCTACGGACACTGCAAATGCTGATGCTTCAGTTAAAAAGCTTCAAGCATTTTTCGCACAGACTGAAACATTGCGAAAAGAAGCTGTATTCAGGTAAATCATATATTTTTATTCCTTATTTATCTTAGGCCCTTGTTTTTTATTATTTTAACTATTTAAAAGCGTGACGTTTATGATCCTAGGTGCCCCTGCTCTCAGCAATTTTTTTCATTTTACATGTTTTACAAGACAACTGCTGTCACTTCCGCGTACAACTAATTGTTATGAACATCGCACAAGATTCCCAACTGCTCCCTGCTAAACAGAGCCATTGCGTCTCTAGAGAACTATGGCATCCCCAATTGGGATAGTTATGATGATGAAAGGGAAGGAGATTGGAAAGAGGATGGTGGGGGTGTACCTGGCAAATTAGGCTATTATTATACGGCTGTGTTTGCTAGTGAGACATTCATTCAACACAGAAAAAAAAAATTTACATTAACTCCACACAGAAGACCTATATTTTTTTTCACAGGAGGCCCTGAGGAAAATAATTTCCCTCAGGGCCTATATCATCGTTGGGGATGCTATGTGGAGGATTTTTTAAGGAAAGGAAGGAGAGGAGAGTTCTGGGAAGGAAAAGGGTTTAAGGGGTGGGTAGGAATCTGGGGTTCGGTGTGTCCTGGTCATCCGCCTCCAAGACAAATCTCACCCCTGCTAAATCAACAAACGTAGCGAACCACTTGGGGTGACCCATGGCAGAGGTGTTGATTATCCAATTAATTAATTATTATAATACACATAGGTACATACATTGGGTGCGCTTTTGCCATGTTTCCCGACTTTGCACCGGTGCCGAAGGGATCAATGACGCTAGTTCCTTGGAGCATCTTCCAAGTAAGGGAACGTACCCATACTACGTGACCAACTTTTTGCAATTTTTAACCCCCCCCCCTCCCTTCCCCCCGGTGACCAAAAACCTAAGCAACCCGCCGCTCATTTGTACTGAGCGTGACATTTTGAAGACTCCCCCCCCCCCCCTAAACGTGTCACGTAGTATGGGTACGTTCCCTAATACCAGTAGAACAGGACAGCATACCTACCTGACGCCTGTGCTCTAAAGATTGCAATCCACTTGTTAAGATAGGGAAATCTACCAAATGGACCGCCCGTTTCTACACAGTTTCAAGGGTGTTTTTCAAGCATTTTGTGGCTCCAGATCAGAGGTGGCTGCCAAATATAATAGCAGCTGATCTAAATGTATATCCTAACATGTTTTGTTGATTTCTAAAAGGTTCACATTGGACGGCGTTGAATTGAAAATCTTTACTGATGTGGATGAAGTGCTAAGTTCTCCAGTGCGGGATTGCAACACGGGTTTGGCTAAACTTGCGGCCGGAGAAACCTCGTTCCAGCTGGACTACTTCTCCGACAGGTCTCTGGACGTCAAGGCTAGTCTGCAAAGCCTACTCATTGAGGACATAAGACCTGACACATCAATTGTCATCAAAAAGTAAGAAAACAATCCAAATTATGCTACATTTTGTAGGAAGCAATCACTTTATTATTTGACATTCCTAAATTAAACATATGTAGAATTATAATTTTATTATTTATTATATTCAAGAAAACAACAGGACAGACAGTATGTATTATATTTTTAACTCGTTGAATGCCGCGAGTAAATGGGGTTGGTTGTAACCAATTAGCGTTCGCAAAAAGCGGCAGCCATGACACCCAATGTCCCGCGATTCTGACAGCGTCCTTGAGAAATTTCGTACATAGAAAGGTCAAAGTTCAAAACCAAAGAATTTTTCCCGCGCATGCGCAAGAACTGCGCACGCTCCCGCGCTCCGGTAAATCATTAATATAAATTATATGGAGTCACCAATCTAATTGCGGTTTTCTCTATGGTAAAGAGCGATAATAGAGCAAGCGATTCTGACCGTGTTCTTCATACACTTTCTTTATACATAAGGGTCAAAATCGCGTACAAAATGTGATTATCACCGGTGTACTATCGGCTAGCGATGGGTTAAGAATACCACAACATGACCACTCATTCTTTTGTTTCAACAATCTAAATCAATGTAGTTCTAATTTTGAAAAAAGCTTAACTATAAGTCTGTCAAAAAAGAGTAGAAAATATAAAAACTTGAACTACTAAATTTGTAGACTGGCAACACCAATTTAACTGTCAAATATTTTTTTGAAGTGCAATGACACTTAATGTACAGAACACAGTAAACCACATTTTAAAAAACATTTTTTCTTCATGACATAAAATTGATTAAAAGGTGATTTATAAAGCGATTTGCTTTAATTTCATTTAACATAAATTTGAATTTAACAATAGATAGAAAGGAAGAATCACTAATGGTGAGTTTAGTAACACTACTTTTAGATCTGAACTAACTAACTAACTAACCATCACGCCGTTTCTCCGCAGGGGTAGGCAGAGAGGACGGACCGCCAAACATCCCGGTCTTGGCACACATTCCTTGCCTCGTTTACATTCACACAATGTCTCATACATTTTCTTCTATTATTCTGACTCTTGACATGGCCCGACTGAAGTATCTGATTCACTTGGTCGTGCCATAGATCTGAATGAGTTAATATATTCAGATCTAAAATTTGAGACATGATCTAAAGCCCAGGCAACGCTAGATACTTTATCTAGTATTAAATAAATGTGAGCAATTTCTAAACTGTGCTTTATATTTCATTACGTTATAGTTATTCTTCATTATATTAACACAAAATTGCAAAGGTATAATAATAATATACCTATACGCAATTCTAATTTTGAGATCGGCGGGTATCTATACTGCAATGATAAAATATTTAATTTTTTATAAAAATGTAGGTTACACAGCTTTACTTTAACACCATGAGTTATGTGTTTAGTATTGCCATTTGAACAACAGTGGTGCCCTCATATATTTTCTACTCTTTTTTGACAGACTATACCTATTCTTTGTTGGAATATTTGATGCTGGCAACACTGATAGTTCCGGAACAATCTTCTTTTGTTATTTTTCTTCTGTTTGAAATTGTGTCAACTAGTGTATTGTTTACCTGACAATAAAATACGTTTGTACCTTATAATTGAGTATATTTAATTACAAACTAACATTCTTAACTAGCTCTGCTTAGCTACTTCCCCAAGTAGGTACCCAACTTTATTACTTTATTTTTGCCTCTACATTTATTACACTCATTTGCCCAACTAGAGTAAGTTAACAAATCAATGATAGAAAACGGTACGAATGGCATAGACAATATTGTGTAAAGCGGTTAGACATTTAAAAATAGATAATCTATCTAACAAAGTGTTGCTTATTGTTCATCTTCGCGCCTGTCTCGACACAGGTAAATCCTAGTGAGACAGGCATTAAAAAACCCAATGTAAATATACTTTAGATAGATAAATAAATAAATTTAAAAAAGTAATAATCTGTTGGGTTGTCCATATTTGTCTTTCATAACAAAAAAATTCCCTTGAATAATTAAATTATTTGAGTAAATCTGATGATGCTTGTGTTTGGAAGTATAGACTACATAATAATAATGATACATGCATTGTAATAAGTCCTCTTTTCTTGTTTTTAGGATGTTCCAATCCCATGCAGGCGAGATGATCGGTGTGGACACTCCAATATCAGTATCCACTCCGCCAATAATAGACTTGACATTCCGACAAAATCAGGCGGGAGATCGCAACATTGATGTCCACGTTGAAAAGACACGTCTCAATTTCTCAGTGCCGTTCTTTATGAATCTAGGAAGATTTGTATTGGACGCTTTACCAGGTAGGATAAAACCCTTAACCATTTATGATACTCCTAAACTGTAGTCTAGAATTTGTGGAAAATTTGCTGTTTGTCGAAAAAATGTCCCTTGTTGGAGTACCAGTGCTAACTTTGGGGGAAACAGTAAAGGGTTCGACTCCTATGGCTAGTTCGCATTGGGAGATTAGTATAGTCGAGTAGCGAGTAACTTGCTACTTGACTCGCCGAAAAGCGTTCGCATTACAGTCAAGTAGAGTGCGTTAGAGAGCCGCGCGTTGCAAGATGACGGGCTGCTACACAACAATGTAAATACGCTAATTAATCTGATTGTAATGCTTATTTTAGAAGAGGTGGAAGAAAAAATTTTGTGAAATGAAAATAAATAATCTATGGACACGAAAAGAGATTAAGAGGGCATTACCAGAGAAAACCGGAAATACGTCATTTTCAAAAAAGTTTTTAGACGTATTGACTCTTTTCCACAAAAAATTATAAATGGATTTCGAAAGATTGTTCTTTTATCTAGCATTCGTATGTAATAAATTTTGAGAAATTTTTTTAATTTTTAGTATAATAAGGTTATTCCATAGGTCGTTGGCAGATTTGTTCAATTTTCAAAAACGTTTTTGTATTATACCACACCCATTTCAAATAATAAAATCATGCAGTAAAATAAATCAATACATTATCTAGCAAACGTATGTTTTAGAATTTTAATTTTAGTTTCAATAAAATCATTAAAAAATATGTACGTACATGTGTTTCTTGGCGAAAATTGGTCCGTTTGTGTATTTATTTGCGCACTTACAAACTAATATATTTCAGATTTTTTTAACATTCTTATTAAATTTAGACATTATTGAAAAATGACAAATACTTATAATCAAAAAATAACTACAAAAAGTACATTATTTTAATTGTTTTATCATCACGCCTTTCAGCATTTTTGGATGAAGGTATAAACTAAAGCTAATTTGAATTGAAATAAATTCGATATTGAGTTATAATTTTAAAAAGCTGGTACGGAGAATAATTAATCTTTCTCATTGTAACCGCCCTGCACGATCGTAAGAACAACTTTCGACGAAATGTGGATTTTCGTCCGCTGGCTGGTTAAACGCTCTTAATAGCAGCAAAAGTAAAGAATTTTAGAGTAGCTTCTTCACTCCAATGGTGCGACATATCCACGCGCCTACTAATGAACTCTACTAAAACGATGTTTTGGCGCATGTCAGTGCGCAGGGACGGATGATGAGGGCTGCTACTAACCTGAAAAAAAGAACGAAATAGATTGACTCTAATAAAAAGCTGACTAAACTACTCAACTAAAATTGTGGTGTTTGGATGTGTTTAGTTACTAATATACTCGCTACTCGACTAAACTACTCTCCCAGGTCAAGTATTCAGGTGTTCTGGTTCACGTATCTTGGCAGTGTTGTAGGACACCGCGATCGTCAGATAGTGGACAATACAAGCATATAGTTTGTCAAGATCTCTAGAAACGGTTGGTACTACTCTACTTTGGTGGAAACAGTTACGTATTCATGACAGGTGCATTATAATATGCGAGCCTGAGGTGTGTAAATAACCCCAAACCCTCTGAGCTTAATACTCACAGATTTGATTATGAAAATCTACTTGCGCGGACAAATATATCACAAGGAATGGCAATTGAAAACTCCAGGGAAAATAACAGATTCACCAACCTTGTATGCAGTCTTTTGTAGCTGGGGAGGCCTCCGTAAATTTGTCCACTTAAATTCCAGATTAGTAATTCTTTGGTGACTTGAAACTTGCATAAGAGTTAGTTGTCAACGATACACAACTAGTTAGTTTTTCACAATGACAAGAAAATTTTCAATAAAACAGACGATGTCAGTTATTCACTTGTTTGAATTCTATTTTCAAACCATCGGGTGTCTCTGTTAAATCCGAAGAGTACCTAACTACCATTCTTGTGATATAAATATATTTATTTAAATTTTCGAACAAACAAAATAAACATATCGTAATGCCTAACCAACAGGTTTTCTTTCTCCGCACATTATGTAAGGTACAATTAAAAGGGCTCAGAGGGAAACAAGTGGGGTGTTCGACTCACGATGTAGGATCTTTGGCTGCTGCTTGGTCAGAAATCAACTTGCTCAGCTTGCATCATATTAGACGAATGAGACAGAGTTTACTGGTATTATGCTCATGGTTTTGAGTTCAACACGAGTTGTATGGAATCGTCCTTTTAAGAGAGTAAAAAGGTGACAGTAGGGAAACTAGCCATCGGTCATTTTTGGCGGCTCCAACACGAGTATTGCATGTTATCAGGTGTGTAGTTCAAGGTCAGGGCTATAGTTCAACTGCCGGGCTCAAAGCACAAGGGTCGGGTGTTGGGTTTAAGTATTGAGGTTTACCGCGTGGGCACTGTGATAAGGGTCCTTTATACGATGTAGTTTTTTATAAGGTCATCTTTTAGGACAGTTTGTACCAGGTATATGTACAACGTAACAAACTGTAATACCAAACTTTTCCGTGATCGGAAGATCTTTCAAACTTCAACCTCCTGTATTACAATAAGACAATTTTACCCAGCTTTATGGCAGTGTGTGCGATACATTTTACAGTCTACCGGGTGTTGGAACACCACACCAAGTCATGCAGATCATATTTGTATCATGGAGATTTTCCCAACTTCACTGACATCGAGGCGATGGACAGTCAGATGTCACCAATGCAGAGAATTCCACACAATTCAATGCAGGGTTAATAAACTAGATCCAATACAGCGCTTGTATTGGATCTAGTTTATTGACTCTCACAAATTTTTGCATCTTACAACACTGTCACTTATTTCCACATTTGTAACAATAATGTACATATATCAAACTGAATCTACTTTAAATATTCTGTGTTTGTCTACTAATTTTAAGGCGACAAGTCAATGGATGGGGGAGTGATAAACCATGGCTATATCGGAGATGCCATAATCAAACAAGAAACAGGATCAGCCAGTCACATGCATAGAATGAGACCCCCGAGCTCTGCTGATTCAACAAGTGGCTACTTTTCGACAGGTAAAATTTTACCTTCCTTTAACGTGATAAAACCTACTTTTTTGACGTGACGGTGCATGGACAAACAGACATACATTTAAAATGACAGTATTTAATGATTGATCATGTTTCCAGGGGCACAATTAAGTGAGGATGCAAGCGGCTTATCTATATCGATTCAATTCCGGAAGCCAGAGATAATGTTCTTCTCCGATCTATCAAAAACCACCGGACATGCTTTGCTCTTCCGTACCGAGGTTTTGATAGACTATTCTCGGCACGCGTACAGAGAGAACTTGACTCTATCCTTATCAGGGCTGCAGATTATGTCGAAACTACAGAGTAAATTGAAGTCCACTCAGCCTTACTTAGTGCTGCATCCAACTGATATTGAATTTGCTAAGCAATTGAAGAATATGGAGGAGGGTATCATTGTGACTGCTTCTGTCTCTCCGATTGATATGCATATATCAGAAACGACAGTTCGTACTGTGACAGGTAATTTAAAGTTTGTAACAACTCTTGATCACATTTTTTCTTTATTTTTTCACCTTTTTTCCAGAAACAGTGAAACCCTCTTAAGAAGTTCTCTCTTAAGGAGTTTCGTGGCTTAAGAAGTTAGGTTTTTTCGGTCCCTCGGCTCTAAATTGGCCCAATTTTTCCCACATATAAGGTTTTCCTGCTTAAGAAGCTTGTTTTTTTCGGTCCCTTGGAAAACTTCTTAAGGGGGTTTCACTTTATAATTTATTAAATGCTTATTTGTTATTTAAAATGATGTAAATTCCAATTTTTGAGAGAGTCAATGACCGAAATCCACTACTGATTCGACTTGTAGACAAATGAAACGTTTATTTGTTATTTGTTTCATTAAAATTCATTGTTTTGTCTTCTTAGATATAATTGAAGACGTTATCGCAGACTTGACAGCTCCTGAGGAAAAGGAACCGTTTAATTTCTTGAACTATTCGTCAAAGGCTGCCGAAAAAGAGAATGAAGAGTTGTGGTCTCCGAAGAAGATTGTTCCGTACGTGCATATCAACTGCGATGAGACAAATAGCTACACACAACCGCCGTATCCTTCGACGAAACCGAGCGAAACTTTCACTATGGCCGTGCCGAGCATTAGAATTATGTTTGAACTGGAAGCCAAATCTAGGATACCAGTGTTGATGGCAAAGTCAGTATTGGAAGTGACCGTTCATGATTGGTCGAAGCAAATGCATTCCAAGTGTGAGTTTAACCTGCAAGCTTCGTACTATAATGAAAAGCTCGATACGTGGGAACCTCTTATTGAACCGATTGTGTGCGAGGAAAATGTTTACAGACCTTGGGAGGTGCTCATGAAAGTATTCCAAGTAAGTACAAAAGCAATTTTACATAATAAGTGTTAGATTAGGAAAATAATTTATAAAAAACCTCATAATCTGTCCAAAAATAATCAACCTTGGAAGAATCCTGGTCCTCTCTAGGAAATGTCTCCACTCTGGCCGGTATTCTCTGTTTGCCTCCACAATGCCCAGTCACCCAAGTTTAGGCTTTTTTCACTAACACTACTTCATCCTGTAGGCTTATTATTGGTAGTTCAATATCTTCCATCTTTGCTACATGACCTACTGAATGGAGCCATCCCAATTTATGAACTTTGTTTTCAACAACTATTCAACCTACATAAAGGTAAAGCTAAGCTTGTGGTTTTTCCTTATCTGCCAGTTATCTTTATCCAGCCTGTCTGTATACTTTATGACCAATTTTTTTTTTTCTAGGCTAAGTCATATCCAATCTCAAGCAAGTTGGAACACGACCATCCCACCTCGGAAGTTGACGGTGACAAAAGCAAATTCAGACAAGTTTCTTTGCAAAAGAAGACCAACAGCGATAGTGAAACGTCGGCCGATGAGAATGACGATGCGGAAAATGAAATGACCTTCATCAGGCACCGCCCGGGCGGCAAGGGGGAGACTGACGATAGCAGCGCAGCCTACGGAGATGATTATTATATCTCATCTAATAGAAGTGAATCTGATTCTGAGAATGAAGATGGCGCCATGGAGAAACTGGCTTCTGCCATTTCACATCTTTTTACAGGGTAAGTTTAATAAACCATATTTCAAAGTTGAAATCATCACATTGATCGGTTTATGAAGAATTGAACCTTTATTATGACAAAAGTTTCACTAACGGCAAATGCAGAAAGAAATGCTATACCCTTTGGCGCCATTGCATATTTTTGTGCAAGACAGAATCAGATAGATCCAAAACCTGTTCAATTTTAAATAATTTCTTCCCGTAAAATGAGGTGACATTGATCAATTTTCTAATTTGAAACTACATAACTTTTTTATAAAATCATTTGTGTTTGAAAATTTTATGTTATATAATTAGGTCTAAACCAAAGACGTTATATACTGGTCTAAACTATCGAAATATAAGTTTAAAAAAATGTATTTGTCTTTGGGAAGTTAAAAACAAAAAGAAAATATGGCGAATCAAAGTCACCTTTCGGAGTAGGGGGGACTGATAACATTTTTTTATAAGCTTATTACAACAAAATTTTTTATTCAGTTTTTTTTTTTAATTGTTCAATATTTTATCTTACTTAAATCATACAAAACTGATTTATAATCGTTTTTTATAATTATATATAAAAATACATAAATACATACACAACAGCTGCACAATTCAACCACCAATATGTTTTAGAAACTGTGGTATATGTAATTATCCATATAGTGGATCATTCGGAAACGTTCGGGTTCCGCCGAACTTTGACGAACGTCTCATGGGTCAGACAGCGGTCTCGTCCGTGGGAGCTCGCCAGAACCATTTTAGCAGCCTTAGTAATCACTCGCTACGTAGACAATAATACAGAACTATTGAATCCATTGTACATTGCAATAAAGACGAAAGAACTTACGTGTACATCTCTATTATTATTTGTGGGCTAGTAAGGCCACAATAAAAGAACATTACAGAAACCAACTAATTTGACTTTTCACTGTACTTTTAAAGTTCATATACATTTCACTGTACTTTCAAAACGTCGTTGAATCCATGTTGAAAATTATAATATGGACTGCTTACTGCAAAGAGTCCTATTTAAAACTAACAGTCCACCTAGATTTCACCGTTTATCCCATAATTTTAGGTTCTATAAAAAAATTCTGAAAACCATTGAATTTTAAAATTCACCTACTCAAATTTGAGTAACCATTGCTCAAGTCGTTATGGTACTCTGTAATAATTATTGTTTCCAGTGATTCGAGTGATGGCGAAAACAGTGAAAGCGACGAATCTTCAGGAGCAGAACCGTCGGGAGTGGAATCCGAACTTCCATCAGACCACGAAACAGTTCCCGCATCCAAGTTCAAAAGATCCCCGCAACACCTATCCATGATCGATGGAGAAAAGAAAGCCACCGCCAACCTGAACTTTGCCATGAAAGCAGAAAGCATAGACTCTGGATTAGAAGCCGAAAGCGTGGCTGACAAATCTGCCATCTACATTATGATTGACTCTAGAGACATCCTGAATATAACGCTGACAACTCAATCTCTGCAGGTTTTGTATGATCTGCTGACACATTTCACCCAGAAAAGTATGCCTGTCACGGACTATCATAATGTAATGGCCAATGAATATGAAAATCCTATCAATTTGATCAATGATATAGGTAAGACACTATTAATTACTAGTGCAGATATTGTAATTGTAGGATTTGCGAAAATTAAAGTATTTATAAAATGTTTACCTCAGAATTCGTGACTTTCAAAAACAAATATCTATTGTCAATTTTCTTTAAATAGGGATATATGTAATTTTTTTTTTCTTGGCACATTAGAGACAATCAGAAATTTATCTTTCGGATGAACAGCTTTAGTAAATCTAGTTAGTTGGTAAATAAATATGCTTTCTTGAAAATAAGAAAAGCGCAGTCCCTTGAAAAATCATGAAATCTGACTACACTTGCCAAGATTTTTAAACTCGTTGCAAATAATGTAATGTCTGTATGTATTATCAAATATAGAATTAAAATAATTTTGTGTTAAAATATTATATTATTCACAGGTATGTATTTTATCGCTTGTCTGAATTCTGCACACAATCGTTTCCTTTTTTTTTTTAAATGTGTAAATAATATGTTTTTAATCTTCAGTTGAATTTTTATATTTTCAGGACCAGGAGCTAAAGTTGAGCTTATTTCTCATGCAGAGTTGGATATTGTCGGGAATGACCGAGTTCTGGCATCAGCCAGCTACGATAAGGACTATAGTTGCCCCAGCAGTCCTGCCAACAGCATAGACGGGAAGAATCTCAGCTCAATTGGCTCGGACCACGATTGGGAAACGTAAATAATAACATCATCTCTTTAAAATATTAATGCTGATCTGATGTTCTTTCAGCTTTCTCTTCTATTTCTTCATTAGTTCTACCACATAACATTACCCCAATCGGGGACATCAAAATTCCACCCACTCCTAACAGTGATTCCCTTGTAGTTGTTACATAAAGAATGTATATCATTTTCAGGTTTGAAGGTGGTTTCAACTGTGAGATGCGCACACCAACACCTCAGCCAATGTTCAGTCCTTCGCTCTCATTCCCGCTGGACCCCGTGTCTTTGTTATACAAGAAAGTCACAGACGAACGCCTCGTTATAAAGATTCAAGACTTTGAAGATCTGACGGTAGTTTGTCCGCAGCGCTCTGTGAATAAACTTCACGCTTTGCAGCCAAGCAAAAATAACACTCGCTACTACGTGATGTTGAACACGGATTCTAAGTACAAAAATAGGAAGATCATGCTACGATCACCGTTACAGGTTTACTATTCATACAATACTTATTTACATGGCTATTTAATCTTTTAGATTCTACCATAGGTATTGGGACACAGGCCTTTAGTGATATCTCACATATTACAACTTTTTCATTTAACAGTAGCTTAGTTCCTTTAATAGAATTCACCAGGGTTGTTATTGGGTGTTAGGTAATGTCTCCTGGCATCCAAATCTTCTTTCCTTCATGGCGGAACATTGTCAAAGGTGAATGGGCGTTTCTTCGCATTTCCTAGAGCAATAGGTGCTTTTCACACCCAAAAGCAGTACCTATCTCCTGAGGTGGTAGTGTCCTGTTAATAATCCAGTTCTTTCAGTGAATTCTATTCATATTGACGCATGGGGTCTGAATGTTAAAAAAAATCAATTATGTAATAATCTAGTACATGTCTCAAGCCATGAACACCTATGAATTGATTTATAATTTTTAAATTTTCAGATAAGAAATGAGACCTCATATGCCATTGGCTTATTCTACAAAAAGGCAGATCTCGAAGCGTTCAAAATTCCACTGATTGGCGAACAGACAAATCCGTTTGAAGGCACAATGAGAATCCACATCCTCGAACCAGACGAAACTTACAGCGTCCCACTTTATGTGGCGTATCACTGTAAATTGTATTTGCAACCAACTTATGCAGAGTAAGAGAACACATTTATTTAACCAATAACGTGATAAATCTACATTTGACATATTTTTCCGTTATTTATGAATGTCTTTTTACTTTTAGTAATTATCATGTAACGACCCAAGGTCTATGGTGGACAGATCTGTTAGGAGATCTCAACACAGCTAGTAACATTTGTTGTATGCCGAAAGATGATAAAGATCCGACAGCTTTCTCTCTGCGAGTATTGACAACTGATGGTAATAACACTGAGCATGTTTTTCTTGACTATGTTCATAATCATTGAGGAGCTATAGCAAAAACAACTTAACCACTGGAATGCTTTTTAAAATACCTCGGATTGCTTTGCTGCCAATTTTGGCAAATTTTCCCTTATTTGCAAGTAATTAAGTAGAAGTTTACGATTTTATAATGTTTTTTTTATGTGATAATTGACAAAAGATAGTTGAATTCATTGGCTATATAGAACTATAATCAGTTTGTTTGTCTCCATATTGAAATTCGGAGGTATGATTATTTTTAATGTGGGCGGAAAATATTCAAAATGATTACCAAAAAATTACGAGCAATCTGTGAAAAAAGTTTTAAATTGCGTTTTCGCTCCAGTGGTTAAACACACATAGGCTGTTTTTTCTCCCATCGCCTTTTTGGTACCTCCAATTCCTCCTTTATCAGCTGTGTAAATATTACTTAGGTTTTACACAAATTGAGCTACATACATGCAAAAGTTTAAATGCTAGTTACAAGTTTCAAGTAAATAATACGCATTTTAAAAAACTTTAACACATTTTACTCACTAGTACAGTTTTCGTCATAAGTTGTTATTGCATCCAGCTCCTCAATTTATGGTTTTCATTCAGCTATTTTCAGTATTGTAACAGTTTATATATTTATCCGATTATGTTTTCAACAGGCTGTCGAACAAATAAATCATCACACACGATACCCAACTTCCTGATACGCCTCCTACCTCCTCTGACAATCCACAATCGTCTTCCGTATGCAATTGAAGTCAAAATCCCGCACATTTCCCACCAAGTGAGAATAGAGGCGGGAGAAAAGACCAATGTCTACCACATGAACTTATCCAAATCTCACCGAGTTTCTGTTGATGTCAATTACCTGGGTCTTCCGTGGACGGGAAGCTTTAATCTGAACAATGATCTGGAGGAAAAGACATTGGCCATGACCACTGATTGTGATACTGACGGAGGGAACAAACAACTGGGATTGAATTTAAAGATTGAGAGGTCTGAAGGATGTGAGCTGTTCCTGCATGCTCCATATTGGATTATCAATAAGACTGGATTACCTTTGCAACTAAGGGTGAGTCAGTTATGTGGTTTATATGTTTTAAGATGTCGCGTTTCTTTCAAACTCGTGGTCTGAATTTCGTGGATTCAAATAGGTTTTTAGTTAGAGTGCGGCCCAGCGTCATCGCGCTGTAAGTGTTAGTTATGAAAAATGCGACGTTGCAATTTTCAATGAGCATTTGTCGGTCCTCGGGAGAGCACTTGTTCAATTTGAGCACGGTATATTGCGTTTGACGCGTGCTTCGATAACTGTATTTATTGTTTATCTTGTTAAAATAAATAACTCCAAAGTGAATCGATATTTTTCGCCATGTTGGAAGTTAGTTCTAGTTAATACACACTCATGATGTATCAAATAACAGCGACACTACGGATAACGAGACCTTTGTTCCGATAAATGGAGACAGAGATAACGTAAATGACAATATTGTACATTGCAATATATCAAAATCAGAAAAAGAAAAGCCTTCAATGATTCATGATTTCAATAAATTCATGGGAGGAGTGGACTAATTGAAATGTTGAATGGTGCTTTCGGTGCGTTCGGAAGAATGGTGCTAAACGTTTTTGTATTATTTAAATTCAATACAACAGGAAAAAAAGGCCAGACAGATATTAAAAAAGCATGGATGACTTGCAAAATACGCCAGTAAGTGTGCAGCAAAACAAATGAGATAAGACGATCTAACCCATATGAGCTCGCTGTAAAAAAGGAGTACATGGACTTTGTGCGGGAAAACACAATTGTGAAGTGACTTTATCTTACATGTTTATATTTTTTGTAGTTGTAAATTTGTATTTTTTTTTTATTAGAAGCATAAAATATCATTCTTTACTTGTATAATTGCAGAAAGAATCATTAAAATTGGTTGATATTTGTCCAAGTTACTGCATTTTTATTGAATACTATACTTTTTTCTCATCTACACAAATTTATTTATTATTATTTTTTTTTTTTTTACAGTTTTGTAGAGATATATATCAATAGTAACACAATCAAATCAAAATCGAAAACACATTTGAAAAATTAGTTAAAACACTACACAAGGTGGGAAATGACACTATTGTCCAAAAGTTTGCTAGTTAATGACACAGATGTGTCGAAACTGGTAGCAGAAAATTTAAAATATAAAGTAACAAATGTACATTGAAAGTAACAAATGTACATTGAAAGTAACAAATGTACATTCTTCAAAACAAAATGTCTAGAAATTGTTACACAGTTAATGCCGAAGAAATACAAAAAATTACACCAAGTTATTTGATTGAAAATTATTGCATGGCGTAGAAGCTGTAATATTGAAATTCGAACTATATGCCTCAAAATGGCATAAAATTTCAGATTTAAACTACTTTGGCTAGTATAATATTCCAGTCCACTTATTTGATCTATAAAAATTCTGCCATGTTTAAACTCTAGAAAATAAACTTCAATAGTAAAAGAAAGTTGTCTGAAAATGCCTTTTAATTTAAATAAATAAATCTGTCAAAAATTTACCTACCTTTAACATACCATACAGTCCTAACCTTTGAATTACCTCCCACAGGGTTCCCTATCTGACGTGGTCTATGAATGTGTCGGCTCCGAGCCCCTCCTCTTCCAGTACCGCCGCTCCATGAGGAGGCGGAGGGTGCGGCTGCGCGTGTACCAGAGCTCCTGGTCCTCGGCCTTTGGGCTGGAGACGGTCGGAGCCTCGGGCCTGATCATCTGCAAGCACCGTGAGAGGAATAGGCGCTACCGGATACTTATGACGGTAACTATTACTCTTATTCCTTTTTTAGATTCTTACATAATATAATATCAAGGGTGCAGATTTTTTTTTATTAGCTCCACACAGGAGACCCTGTGGAGTTTTGAATTCTTTCGTCCTCGGTGAGTTTGTGTGATGCCGTTCCATTGACTGCCTCAGACTGATTCAGGTTCAAAAAGATGAACCCCTGTTTCATCTCCGTTCACAATTTTTGTACAGTTGCATCACCATACACATTTTTCAGTCTTACATGAATGCGAATAGGCATTTCACCTTCTGCATTCAAGAATTCAATCACAGAAAGCTATCGAATACAAACATTGATATCGTCCATTTTGCAAGCGAATGCAGCGCTGCCTCCTGAACTCCTGACGCAGAAAGTTACTATTGCAGTAGATTGTAGATGAAGGATTGAGGAATAGCACCAAATTTTTGTTTTTTTCATTTAACTAACTTTATTTATTAGAAAAAAATAGGTGTCATTATTTTTGACTAACCCTAGTTTATATATACTGTAACCAAACAGTCAGACAATTTATTTTATATCTCAATAAATTTTGGCACTCTTGAAAAATGTTGAACTAACAATATTATGGCATCTTTATTGAGACTAATTTTTGCTTTATTATATAACATGTTTGCGTTTCCTCCTTCTTTAGCCAAAGTTTCAGACAGTATTAGAGTGTCTGAAACATTGGCTTGAGAAGGCGGAAGCGCAACAAGGCATAGTAACCCAAAAATGAATCAAAATAATACTTTTGATTGTGAAAATTTCAAAACAATATGTCATCTTGTTTTATTTATTGACTGGATACCCAGAATTTTCGGACAGAAAAGCCGTTCAAATTTCATCATGTCGTAATTGTTTAACTACTTGGACTCTTAACCGCTAGAAGGCCGTTCGTGCACCGGTGTGTTTGAGATTTTACACGCGATTTTGACCCTTATGTATAAAGAAAGTGTATGAAGAACACGGTCAGAATCGCTTGCTTTATTATCGCCCTTTACCATAGAGAATACCGCAATGCGCCTGGTCGCTCCAAATAATTTATATTAATAATTTACCGGAGCGCGGGAATGTGCGCAGTTCTTGCGCATGCGCGGGAAAAATTCCTTTAATTACGATTTTGACCTTTCTATTGTACAAAATTTCTCAAGGACACTGTCAGAATCGCTGGACACGAAATGTCATTGGGTGTCATGGATGCCGTTTTTTGCGAACGCTAATTGGTGGACAACCAACCCCAATTACCCCGGCAAACAAGGGGTTAAGCTTATTTTCACGATAATATAACATTACCAGACATATGTACGACTTACGAGGCGTGCCTGACTTATTAAGAGTTTTAGCTGCTTTACGAAGATTTTGTAGACTTGTATCTTATCTGAACTTCTAAAGAGCTTCCTAGTGTCGGCTCTTACACCTATGACAGCTTTGACCAGAGCTATGGAATCCATTTTACCAGGCATGTTTTTAATGTTCCATTAGATCATGAAAGGTGTATTGCTATACCTACTGAAATAACATCACATAATAAAATTGTGTTTCCCAGGTGAGCCTGTCCCAACTCTGCCCCCAGCTGACCCGCATCATCACTCTGCTGCCGTACTTCCTGGTGACCAATGAAAGCAAAAAGCACCTGCGCTTCATGGAGGAGAACGAACGGGCCGACCTGTGGATCGACCTCATCCCTGGGCAGTGCGTGGCCTTCTGGCCCGAGACTGACTCCATGCGGCTGCACTGCAAGTTCAGGGATTCCTCCATGGTTTCTCAGCATTTCCCCATAACTAGTACTCACTTCACAGTGCTGAGGATGGATAAAGGGGTGAGTTTCTTCTGTATAATATTAGACTTACTAGATTTACAACTTTTAACGTTATTTATTTTTGGGGTGTTTTGCTGTGTTGCGCTATCTCCTTCTTTAGCCAACGTTTCAGACAGTGTTACTTTTGAGAGTGTAAACTCAGCCACCCTGACAAATCGGCAATCGCCGAGCATTTAATTGAAACCGACCATTACTTTGGATTTGTTACTGTAGTACTTTTGAGAGTGTAAACTCAGCCACCCTGACAAATCGGCAATCGCCGAGCATTTAATTGAAACCGGCCATTACTTTGGATTTGTTACTGTAGTCCTGGGAAGACCCAAAACTCATAGTAACCCAAAAATGATCATGATTATACTTTTGATTGTGAAAATCTCAAAACAATACTTCAGCTTGTTTTATTTATTGACTGGATACCCAGAATTTTCAAACAGAAAAGCCGTTCAAATTTCATCATGTCGTAATTGTTTAACTACTTGGACTCTTAAGCTTATTTTCACGATAATATAACATTTCCAGACATATGTACGACTTACGAGGCGTACCTGACTTATTAAGAGTTTTAGCTGCTTTACGAAGATTTTGTATGCATAATTACGAAAGCAATTGAAATTCACAAAAATCCCGTTAATTTCAATAGAGACAACGGAGCTAAGCTTAATAGTTCTTGGTATCCGGTAATTGACAGCTACACCAAAGCTTTTTCTTTTATAGTTATACCTCACAAGAGTCTCAGCTGCTCCTGTCTGGAGCCAGTGAGACTATGGCATCCCCAATTGGGGTATGTTGTGAGGTTGAAGGTAGTGGGAGAGGAAGGAGATAGGGAAGAGGAAGGTGGGGAAGTACCTGGCTATTCAGATCTGGTCACCAAACATGGCTAATGCCATTTCAAGCAACGTTTCAATTCTGAATGGTGGTCTTACACCAGGGCGATACTGAGAGTATCTTCCAATCTGGAACGTGCCGCAAATATACTAGGTATATATTATTTTAAATGAATAAATTGTGAAATAACACAAATTAATCAAATAAAATTTATATGACTAATAAAAGCTAAATGCAGAAAACTATTTTGAAATACCCTGTAATACCAGCTCCTAGAGTAGGGTTTCCCAACCAGTGGTCCGCAAGAGGCTAGAAGATGGTCCGCGATGGTCCGCCGGCCAATAAGAGAGCCAGCGTGCGGGCAGTCCCTGATCGGTTTATCATTATTGTACCTTGTGGTCAGTGGCCTTTATGGTATTCCCTGTCGAAAAAATAAACATGCAAGTGGTCCCGGGTCAGAAAAAGGTTGGGAACCACTTTCCTAGAGGAATGGAGATAGCAACACGGTATCGCCTTTACATACATAAGCACACACTTCACCACTATCAATTACACATCTGCCCTGATGATGGACACTGTAACGCTGTCCGAAACGATGGCTAAATAAGGAGGTAACACAACACGGCATAACACCTCAAAAACAAATAACGAAAATACTTTTGGCCGTGAAAATCTAAAATTATTAAAGTATTTTGCAACAGCCCAAGAACTTTTCTAAATTTCTGAAATCTCTTATAATCTAGTACATATTTCTATCTCTTTATATTATTTATACTCCTCTCTTTCAGAAAAAATTAAGTTATACTAGATACATACACAAATATTCACGTTATGTTTTTAATGTGTAACTAGCTCTAATCATTGTGTTGTTTTCATTTGACTCTCCCTTCGCCACTTATGTACAATACATATAAATAAAATACTGTTGTATGTGCGTGGAGTAGTCCCAGAGAGGACGTACATACGTCTTCAACGAAAAATCTTCCTGAAAACAAAAATGACAGAATATACTAGATCGATGACCTCATGTACGCCATCTCTTTAGGACTACTATAGGAATTATTAGTCAGCTAAGGTACCTCATATTCTTTAGAAGTGGCAACATTTCTTTACGGTAGAGTGTTCCATTATTGACTCCGATGTTTTCATCTGTTTCTGAGAGGATATGTTTAGGTTAGGTTAAGTTTTAGAAGATGGCGGAAAAGTGAGCAAGCCATTCCAGATACAAGCTGTTGAGCATGTTTCTCGACTGCACTGGTGTCAACCACTCAAGTGTTTGTGCAAGTATTTGAAAAATGCATCCAGCATCTGGGATTTCTGAACATCCGATTAGGATATTTCCCTCCCTTATTAAAAAAAACATACCTCCAAATTTTAATATGCAGACATATAAACTGCTTATAGAGTTAGATAGCCGTTGAATGCACCTACATTTAACTATCTATCCCATATTTTTAGGATTCATAAAAAATTATAAAAAATCATTAAATTGATAAACTCATGAATTCTCCTTTTTATTTACTTTAAAATAAGCATACGTTGTACCTATTTGGAAAATATTTAATATTATGAATTCTGTATATTGTCTATAGCCTAGTTAATAATCACAGATATAAATTTCAAAGTTTGCGAAATGTCGATAATAAATATTTCAAAAGCGAGATATTTCTCGTTGAAAAATGATGACTAAGTTATCTTTGTAATAATTCGAAGTATTCAATGTGCCGGAACTTTTGAAATAATTCCAATAAATATTTTTAAATATCTTTTCAAATTGATTGGCCACATTTTGGCCAAGGACCGCTCGAGGGTGTTTGCAAATTGGCCAAAATGTGGCCAAAATCGCCAGAGTGACTGAGAAAAAAATAAACACACTTTTTCAGGTGTATAGAAAATATACGAGGGCTGTCCGTAAAATAAGGTCTCCAAGGTGCTGCGGTCGCAAGGAACAATTTTACGCGAGATCTGGTGTGTAGCCCGGTTTCCCTACGTCAAATCCCACAATGCTGCACTCTCTGCGACACGCGAAGCTTCAGCTCGCCGCACCCGCCGGGTGTGAATTATGCTCTATAATTAGTTTTTTTGTGTGAAGAAAAAAACCCTGTTAGAAATTCATTCTCAGCTACTGAAGTGTACAGAAAACAGAGTATGAGTGCGAAAACGTGCGCAAATGGTGCAGACAAGTCAAAAGCGTGCCAGACGGCCATCAGTTTCAGATGAAAAAATTGCCAAAGTGGAAAAAATAATTATTGCAAATCGACGGGTGACGGTTCGAGAGCTCTTGATCCCTGATGTAAGTAAGACCACTATTGGCAAGATTTTGATAAAAAATTTAGACCACAAAGTCTGCCCAAGGTGGGTCCCAAACTGCTCACTGAAGATCACAAACAACAACGGGTTGAAGCAGCCTGCGAATTCCTTGAGTGCCATGACATCGATGGCGAAGAATTCTTGGACTCAATTGTGACTGGAGAAGAGACCCGAATACGCTACACGACCCCAGAGACAAAGGAACAATCCCAGATTTGCCGAAGCAAAGTTTAAAAACTAATTACAGGGCGTAACTCACACCTGGCGGGTGCGGCGAGTGAAAGCTCCATCACGAATGGCTGCCAGTGTTGTAGGATTGCGCGTAAAATCATTCCTCGCGACCGGAGACGAAGCGCCTTGGAGACCTTATTTTACGGATAGCCCTCGTACTATCTCTAGACCAGATATGATTGCCATTCTCAGCAGTAGGGGGAGTTATTAGAAAAATTCTTAAATAAAACAAAATACTCAATAAAACTTATTTATAAAAGCTAAGACTTTACAACACATTACATACTTCATAATTAAACTTATAACAGTTAATTGCAAACTTTGAATATCGAAGTTGCTTCTACATGAAATTATTCTTTTATCAGAGTGCCGTCTTCTATTTTAAGAGTGTATGCAGAACTTAATGATTTGTGCATGCATTCGGTTAATTCACTGAATTTATCCATTGGAATCATCACATATTTTGTTTCCCTTTTCTTCTTAGCTCCATCAATTTCATTTATCTGAAAGAAATATTTTATTTTAATAATAAATCAACTCTTTAGGATCCATTAATTAGTTGACGTAATAAATTGGATTTTATTACTATACGAACTTACACTGTTCGTATTCCTGGAATTAAATCTAAAAGATCTATTGGAGTCATCTGGTAGCGTGAAAAACGGCTTGATATTGGTTGATTGTGAAGTAAAACTGGTTACCTGCAAACAAAAAGGAAATTGTTTTACAATAACATAGTACAGGTAATCCCCGTTGATCGCAGGAGATGCATTCCGGACATAGTTGCAATTAGCAAAATTCCGCAATCAATGGGGGATTTAAAAAAAAAACACATTTTTCTGCTGATTCTACGTCTGCACTAGCAGATTTACCAATCATTTTAAGCCAATGGAGGTTCAATCGTTTTTTAAACCGATCAAACCAACCTTTATAAACTTTTCCTCCATTTTGAGATTTTAAAAAATTTTCCCATTAACTTTGTGATTTATTTATAATTATTTGAGTGCTCACGTGCATTTGGTGTTGATTTAGGTCCTATTGTATAATTGGTCCTATTATCCTATCTATACATTTGCTGAATAAATTTTCCATTTCTGTCATCAATAAACTTCTAAGTAATGCTTTCGCCTGCCTTTTTAATTTTGTCTTTTTGAAATTTGAAATCCCTACCTACAACTGCAAACTTACCACCATTTTCTATTGCTTTGATTATTTTTAGTTTCTTTTATAAACATTGCAAATTTTCTTAACCGATTTTTCACATTGTCTGTTTGACATTTTAAATCGTACAAAGGGATAAAAATATGAAGCGTGCGCTCGACACCGCATCTAAGATTACACTGAAGTTGAAGATGAAGGAAAGCTGATTGACCCAAATGTATCAGGCAGCTGTGTATCAACGTTACATATTTTGTCTCACTCGCGCTCGTAAATTTACATATGTTCATGTGCATTATGTGAGTGAACGAAAAAGAAAGATAGCTCGCTCATGCAACCACACATTGTGACGATTCCTGAAATGAATCTACATTCACCGTGGTCGCGATGAACGGGGTTTACCTGTTATGATTATTTTATTTTTACAACTATACTTTAAATTCCCATCAGCATAAGGTACACCGTATATCCACTTTAGTTGACAACATCTCCCAAGTTGATTGCAGACTTCTTGGTTCTGGGCTTTGCCCGGCCAATCTGAGCACATGTTCTGTCCTTTGCCAGTTGATATTTGGCATAAGTGGTCAAATTTTTTAATTTCTTTTTTGTAATGCATCCTTCCTTTCCATATTTCTTCTTCATAAGTCTTCTAAGTACTTATGATCTTCTCCTCAGATATCTTCAGTTTGGCCGATTCTTTGTGGTTCTTGTTTAATTCTGTGTAAAAATGATAAAATAGCTTACAGATTTTTGTGGCGCCCCATAGGAACTGCTATGAAGATCGTATGGTCTAGCTTCATTCACTGCAACAGAATTGGAGTGGCTCTTTGATTTCTCTTTCACCTCTTTGGGTGTCTCTTTTGAGAAAGTTTGTTGAATCTGAAATATGTACACACATATTAGATTTAGTAAATGTTTGTATGAAAATTTTCTACACAATTTAAAATGATTATGTGTCGCCATTCGGAACAATTGAAATACATAGTTAATAAAAACCTTTAATTATTACAATAACGCATCCATGCAGAAAGTTAAAAGGAGCCTTCTTTTTTTATCGTGTTATCTATGGCAATTTTTTTTTATTTATCACATTTACGGCGGCTAAATATATCTTCTAGTAAAAGGAATCATATACTGAACGACTTTCTCCATTATATAAATTTCCCGAATTAAAACTTGGTTTAGTTTTCTGCCTCAAAAGGCAATAAAACTTTCGAGATTTTAATGATTTTTGTGATTACTTTGGCATCGGGAATTCCATAGGAAGTTGCCGGAGAGATTTTAGCTTCTTCACTTTTATGTTCTGGGATTGTTTCATGTGGTGGTTGAATTTCGTGTGATGGATTCGGCACCTAGAAAATAATGAAATAAAAATATAGACAGAAGACTTATGGTGATATAAAACCATAGATTTATACGATATGTTATATCTTACAGAAGACACCGGGATACCATAAGATGTAGAGGGTGGGATGTAGTGCGTTTCTACACTTTTATGTTCTTCTTTCTGAAAATTAATAATTACATACTTTAAAATGTTAAACCATACTGATAATGTGTTTTATTATTGTACTTCATTGAATTTTGTAATGATTTTAGTAATACAAAACGATTCCATTATATCTTACGGGAGACACCGGGACACCATAAGATGTAGAGGGTGGGATGTAGTGCGTTTCTACACTGGTCTCTTTGTGTTCTTCTTTCTGAAAATTAATAATTACTTTAAAATGTTAAACCATATTGATAAGTGGGCATTCAAGTATTACGTAAAGCACTTGGGGGGGATCTTGTAAAACGTTACTGTGCGTTACGAGGGGGGGGGAGGGGGGGGGTTCGAACAATGCGTTACGTAACATGTTTTTCTTTATTTAGATTAAAAAAACTAGGGAATTAAAATCTTCCAAGTTGGCCACCCTTTTCGTTCTCAAAATCTCTTTTTTTTATTTACTACCGCAAACGCGATTAAAACAAGAAAAAAGGCATTTAAGCAACTTTCCATTACTTTGCACAATGTAATTGTGACTTTCGGGTAAAAATTGTCACTTGAGCGTTACGTAACGTTTAGTGGGGGGGGGGGAGGGTACAGAAAAACGTTACGGCGCGTTACAGGAGGGGGAGGGGGGGGTCAAAAATTGCGTTACGTAATACTTGAACGCCCCCTAATGTGTTTAACGATTCCATGACAGTTGATCCCCCGACAGTTGCCCCCCCCCAGCATACTTACAACATACAGTCGGTGTTCTAGCGGTTATCCATACCAACTTATTCTTAAATTATTTTTTAAGTCGATTTTAGGTTTGAAATTGGTAAATTTAATAGTGCACAAAAAGTTATAACTTTACAATAATTATAATTTTGGTGGGCCAACTGTCAGGTCACCTCTAAAAACATAGATTTATACATATTATATAACTCACGGTAGAAACTGGGACACCATAAGATGTAGAGGGTGGACCATAGTGTGTTTCTAATTTACCCTGCAAATAAAATTTTGAATTATGAAATTTTCAATGTTAAACATACTATTTTCAATGTTAAAGCATACTATTCTCAATGTTAAAGTATACTATTGTCAATATTAAAGCATACTATTTTCATTGTTAAAGCATAATATTTTCAATGTTAAAGCATACTATTTTCAATGTTAAAGTGAGGCCCCTAGAAACAAAGACGGAAGTGTCCACCTCACGTCAAAAATGAGTTGAATATGCAGTTTCATAGAGAAAAGTACATTCTTTCTCCATAATATATCTGTTTGTAACATAAACGACAATAAACCATCGTATTTTGGCTTTAAAGTTTTGTTGTTGTAACAAATACGGAAGTGTCCACCTCCTTCCGAAACAAAAGCGGCAGTTTTTCAAATAGCCAATCAGGATGCTCTATTCATAATGGCCGCCGTACTTTAAATCATACAAACTCCTGCAAAAGCGTCAATGAATCGTACACTGATAAGTTATTTTTTGGGTTGTAATAACCATTTATTGTTAGTGGACATTACATATTCCAAGAATGGAAGCTTTCCCCGATATTTTGCCACCAGAATCAGCGAGGAAATGTATCAAACAACCACACAAATGGAAGGCAAACATTACCAAGAAAAAAGGTAAATCGCCGTTATGTTGTAGTCAAATGTCTAAATATGACATTTGAAGATTTATCTGAATTAGTTCACATTTTTTTTGTATGGATATGGATCGTGTCAGCTAGGCCATTTATTTTGACAACTATACCTAAATAAATTATTTGATATAATATTTCAAATTAATAACAACTGAAATTTTTTTTTTAATTATTTGTTATATATAGATTCACTCAAGGATCAGCAAAAAACATGTCAGGCTCATTAATGATTTAGTTAATTTTTGTTTTGTTTTGTTTTATAATTTTGTTAAATTTTCTGTTATATAGTGGATGTAATTTTATTATTTTAAAAAATCTAACATCTATTTCTCGGAATTTATGGATATTTCTTAATTTGATAAATTTATTAAGTGAACTAAGCTGTTCATATTATTTCCATTTCATATAAATAAATTTATAAAAAAAAATCTTCTTTTCAATATTGTTTTCTTACATTGACTGCAACATCTTCGAAATTGTCTTTTAAATCAAAACCGGCAGTGTCCAACTGTTTGTGAAACAAAACAGCAAGTGTCCAAATGATTGAAACAAAAACGGAAGTGTCCATCAAAAAAATGCAATTTTTTAAGAAACTATGTTAGGGCATTCAGATACATAAATGATTTGAAATATTATTCTTAAACCGGTTTACTAACATAATAATAAATTTTCCTTTCATATTGATGAATAACGGACTGATTAAACTTTTTTTTAGTTTGCCAACAATTTAACAAAGTGGACACTTCCGTCTTTGTTTCTAGGGGCCTCAAGTATACTATTTTCAATATTAAAGCATACTATTTTCATTATTGAAGCATAATATTTTGAATGTTAAAGTATACTATTTTCAATGTTTAAGCGTACTATTTTCATTGTTGAAGCACACAGATTATATGCATTGTATTAGCAATGGATTTTTAATGAAATTTTTAGTAAAATTACCTCTCTCATATGTTTCTCTGCTATATCTAGCAGTGCTTTGTTTGGTTTTAAATTAGATTTTGTGTGCATGTTTAGCATATCCTGTACATAAAAATCACATTATCATAAAATTCTTATTTTTTTCAAGAAATCTAATGAAGACTCCCTATAATGGTGACCGGACAATTCAGAATAAACTCAACTCAACACCTCCTTTGAAAAGTCAAAGCGATGAAAAAAAATTATTAAATAGTCGGGTTAGATTATGGGTAATTTTTCAATATTTTTTTTCTGATCCGATTCTGAGGTGTCATGGAACCAAAAATTGGAAAAATTCACCAAATTCAGTCAATAAAATTGCTTTTATAATTCTATGACTGTCAAAAGTTTAGCGATTTATACCCTAATCATAGAATGATCACGGTTTTGAGTGATAATTAATGTATCTGTCTTTTAATGATCGTTTATAATTGCAAATCAGCACCCAGCACTCTATTGAATCATGGAAAAATAACCACTTTACATAATACAGTGAAACCCTCTTAAGACGTTTTTCAAGGGACCGGAAAAACAAACTTCATAAGCCTCGATTACATTGAGCAAGTTTACAAGCTACTAGCCGGCGTATTCACTATCTGCTGGTGAACTCGCTCAGTGTAATCATATTACTAGCTAACTAGCAGATTTTACACCAAAGGAGTTTACTAGCAGATAGTGAATACGGCGGCTGGTAGCTTGTAAACTCGCTTAATGTAATCGAGGCTTTAAGCAGGAAAATCTTATATGTCGGAATAATTGGGCTAATTTTGGGTCGAGGGACTGAAAAAACCAAAACTCTTAAGAGAGAATTTCTTAAGAGGATTTCACTCTGATATTACAAAGATAATAGAATAAAAAAGTTATACGATACCTGATCAATCTGTTTTTCAGCTATGGCTAGTAATTCTTTGTTCGGCTTCAAATTTGATTCCTCCGTTTTATGAACCTGTTAGGAATACGTAACATGACATGTTAGATGTTTATTGCTTTAATGTTTTTGACATTCGACATAACCACTCAAGCGATGGCGATTTCTGGGTGTTGGGTTTTCAATTTGGCCATTAGATTTAATATGCCTCTAAATATTAAACATATGAACTGCTTAGGGGTCGTCCATTAATCACGTGTGGCTCGAAAGGGGGGGGGGGGGTTCGGAAAAAATCACGAGGGGGGGAGGGGCTATAATGAGATATCACGTGCATTTATTTTTCATTGAACGTACGATAATATTCTGAAAATTTCAATATACTTTGTACTAAAAAAATACATGTGATTTTGGGTATGGGGGGGGGTGGAGTCTAAAACCTCACCACATATCACCAGGGGGGGGAGGGGGTTAAAAAGTTGCTAAAAAACATCACATGATTAATGGACGACCCCTTACTGGGGTTTAAAGCCAACGGAATCCACCTTGATTTCAACGTTTTTACCACATTTTTTGGTTTTATAAAAAAAAATTATCAAAAAATCTTAAAATTTTTATAAATCATTTGTGTGAGAAAATTTTATGACGTATTTATTGCACCTGTTTGAAAAATCTAAATATATTTTTAAAAATTGTGCTTGTGTTTGGGGAGTCAGAAAATAACTAATAAAAATTCGATAACACGCGGTAGAAGTGAAACTTTACCAAAACCATCTCAAACCATGAAGAACAAGGAGCCTTCAAAAGTGAGGTTATAATCAAAGCGCAGTGAGCAGGCCAATGAGCGCAGACCTTGTGTCGTGTCCATTTTGTATCTCAACCAATAGGAGCCTCGATAGGAGTATAATGCTTCGCTGTGCGCGTCGTTTCCGTTTCATCCGAATTCTGAATCGCTAACGAGGCTAAGGAAGTTTCACTTCAAAAAAATGGTGATCAAAGTCACCTTTCGGAATGGGTGACTTTTTTATAAACTTATACAGCAATACGCCAAGTCTATAAAATGGAAAATAATACGTGTTTGAATGTTTAAGTTAACCTCAGACACTCAGTTTCAAAGCGTGATTGCATCCACGTTGCCTGAAAAATAAAGTTAAAAAGGAGCGAGTAATTTCTGAATGGTAGCGAGAATTATGTAGATATTCGCCACAATCAATGTACCTAGCCCCCTGATTCAAAGGTCGCCGGATATTAGTGAACTTAATCAATATACTTACTTCTTCTGGAGGACTGTGTGGCGGGTACAATACGTAACTCGATTCTTCAGCTGGTGGATAAGGTTTATATTTGGGTTCTTCGGATGGACGATGGTCGCATTTAACTTCTTCTGGGTGGTGATGATGCTCTTCAGCAGGGGGATACGGGTGATCTTCTGGTTCTGGGTGGTAATGATGTTCTTCGGCGGGTGGATAGGGGTGGTCTTCTGGTTCTGGAGGGTGATGATGTTCTTCAGCGGGGGGATAGGGGTGATCTTCTGGTTCTGGATGGTGATGATGCTCTTCAGCAGGGGGATAGGGGTGATCTTCTGGTTCTGGGTGGTGATGATGCTCTTCAGCAGGGGGATAGGGGTGATCTTCTGGTTCTGGGTGGTGATGATGTTCTGGAGCCGGGGGGTAGGGTGCGTAATCTGGTTCTTCAGCGGGTTTCTCTTCATGTTCCACTGTAGGAGGCGTTAAGGAGTATCCTGGTTGTGGGTGATCATGGTGTGGGGGGAGGTACGGTCCATAACTTGGGTGTTCATCAGAATGTGATTCCTAAAATATATACATTTTTTAATGAAAGTTGCCGCATATTCAAAATTGCTTTCTGATTTTAAGTATATATAAGATTTCCGAAAATTCAAAAATGGAACACATGTGAGCAAGATATCCTGATTTACAGTTTTAAATTCTGTGACCAATTGACTGGTGAGAATGAACTGCTTACTGCGGCTTAAAGCTAATCCACAATAAATCCACTTAGATTTCACCGTTTTTCGCATATTTTTAGGTTATGTAAAAAAAAATTAAAAACTCAATTTATAATTCATTTTAATAATTCATCAAAAATACCTACCTAAATTTGGGTAGCTATATATGAACAATCTGTTTGGCATCTACTGTCTTAGAGAAGAAACACAGAGAATGCGGGCTTCTTATCAAACAGTATTAATAGCCTAGGATCAGTATGTGGTTGAATTCCAGAACCCGACTTCCATTGCATGTCTGAAGTCACGCCTTATACGCTGCGCCACAAATAACATCTGTGTTCGTGAAATTTCAAGCAAAGCTACCGTTGTAATTCAGGTGTTAGTTCAAGAATCTGCCAAAAGCTGTAAGCAGCTTGCGTATGGACGTGTATTACCTAGGTGTAAGTACTAGGATTTATAGGCGGTTTATTGGCTATACGCAATATACAAGTATATTACATATTATGGTGTCATTGCGTGTTTCAGTTACTTTGTCACGGTTACTTTGTCTTGGTGACTAGCTGTCACTGGATCACAGTGGACCGAGGAACTGGCTATTTTTGGAACCAGTTCCTACTCAAACTGGGCGAAGCCAAACTAAAAGCCGCCCGCAGGGCCTAGCAGCAAAAACCTGTGGGACGGGTTTTTAACTGCTAGTTTCATATTACTAGCGCCCAGCGCCCAAGTTCGCCAGCTAGAGTTTGTACCGAGCTGTGGACATCTGAATCTGACTTCAATGTGTGCGATTTTGTACGTTTACATACAAACATTCTAGTCGGCGCGCCTGCGCTAGTCGTCCGCTCATGCGCCGACTCGGAAACCGCGTTCTCTGTGTTCTACCCTAAAGACCTACTAATTTCGTCTTCTAGGACCGTTTTCTTCAGAAATTACATATGCTTCTGTTTGAGGAATTGTGAATTTAAAACAAGTTATTTTGGATGCCTAGAATTAACATGTTTATACACCTGGTTATCTATGATATCCTAAGAATGTTTATACACCTGGTTATCTATGATATCCTAAGAATGTTTATACACCTGGTTGTCTATGATATCCTAAGAATCATCGGTCAATCTATCGGCGCAACTAGCCTGTGTTAAAACTCTTATAGCAGCTATCTACCAATGCAAACTTTGATGCATCATAAAAGAGACAATAACATAAATAGGAAACATTATGAAAAAAGTCTAGTATCTTTTGTCTTCCAAACACAGAACTCTTTCACTAATTCGCTCCCCCAAAAGCCGAGCAATTATCCAATTAGTGAAAGCGGCAGATTAATGTAGTGCATACTCACAAAATATGCTAAAAAGTATAACAGATATTTCGTAAAAACAAACAAACATCGCTATCGATCTTTTGTAAAATTTTAGGTATCATATTTACGCTTTTGAGAAAACTACATTTTAGTCCAGTCAAGTTAAACATGAAAAGGGGGTTGTGCTTGCAAAAGGTCCGGTCATTTTGAATTTTTTATATGTTGTTAGGACCTAAACCAGTAATAAAAAATTTTTTTTGCATCTTCGAAAATGCTGTGCGAGCGGCGGTGGACCCAAAAAACCAAGAAATTTTCGGATTTTTTTCAGTTTTTGCTCAATATCTCAGTGAAGGAAGGGTCTGACCGGTATAGTTAGTATAAATACTTTTAAAGTAGACTAAATTTGCTACAATTTGAAATCAAAGCGAGCTTTAAGCGGCCATTGGTTTCCAAGATACAGTTCTTCAAAAATAGGCCATTTTTTCCAAAAAGTGAAATTTATTTCGAAATGGTCACTTATTTTGTAAAATATTTTCTAAAACACGTATCCCACGTCAAATATTATATAAAATAAAATTGTAGTAAATTTAATTAGCTTTCATTTAAAACTAGATTGATATCTGTAGACCTAACGGTTCTCTCAAGAACGCCAGATAACCAAAAATAGTTATATGTGGGTTTTGGGGGGAAATGCAAATAAACTGTTCTCACGTCTTTTTGGTCAGATCTAACAATTGAGCAGAAGCTGATGCGATCCATGAAAACCTACGGTGGGTTGACCCAAGGAAGGGGAATCTCCGACAGTGTTCTGGCAAGGTGGACAACAGGAATGGTGTTTATGTTGAACATTTGTGAAGAACTGGAAAGTTTTTGCAGCATCTCATGTCCTACTGGAGAGCAGCATGTAGACATGAGACCTTCTAGAATCATCCGAGATAATAGTGATGTGGAAAAACTAAAAAACTGGTTTGCTCTCCACCCTCCATTTCCCAAAACTGACAGTTTGATTTCTATCAGTAGTGATTTACTGGCAGGTCCTGAAATTAATTGCCACACAGCCCAGAGAGTTGGAACGGAGGGAGTGATGAAGATTGTAGGGCAAATGTACGACAAGGTAGTAGTAAAGCGGAAAAATAAATTTACCACGCTGGCATCAATCATCTCAACCATTAAACTACCGGACAAGTACAGAAGAGTAGCTGTGTTATATGTACACAAAAAATAAAACTAATATAAATCATGTAGGTATTGTGTCTTGGTTGCCAAATCATGTCTTTCTTTTTATCTTAGATGGCCCGGGCTTAGGCTCGCACGAAGAAGGTGTCTCGATATCTGTGATGGACGCTGGGAGAGGCGCCCAGTCTGTAGTCGGGTCATCTTCATCGTCCGAGCATTTCAGCTGCACATCCGGGACGTTATTGCACAATTTTCCACCGCATGACTGACAGAGGACTGAGCAGTGGAGCCCAGCCTTTCTCCCCTGTCTGTCTGTCACCCCCATATAGAGCCACAAAGCACTTGATGCCTGCTTCACTTATGGCTTGTGGGGTGGAGTCTGGCCGAAGGAAGACCTCCACTTGCTCAGCAAGTGGTTCACTCTTGCTCAGAAGTGTGGTGATTTTGGACTTTCCTTGGCCAAACGGTGCTGAGGTGCTATCGCACCCGGTAAACGCGTGGGTGAATAGTACCGTTCCTGGTAATCGCCGGGAGCCCTGGTGATTGTAGGAGGTCGTAGAGTAGTTAGTGACAGCAACCAGCTTCACCCTTGGTGCTCTTCTGAAGATAGACGTTTGTGTATAGACGAGTGCTGGCATCTATCGGCGTGTGGCTGGAAAGAGGAGTGAAGGCAGAGTACAGAGTAGATTTTGTGCCCTTGCGCAACCCTTGTTCATTGAACAGAGACAACTCATACTTGAAGTGATCCTGTAAATCCTGTTCAGATTGCTTTGTAATACACACTCGCTGGAAAATTGTGAGCGGATCCACAGCTACTCTTTTGTACTTGTCCGGTAGTTTAATGGTTGAGATGATTGATGCCAGCGTGGTAAATTTATTTTTCCGCTTTACTACTACCTTGTCGTACATTTGCCCTACAATCTTCATCACTCCCTCCGTTCCAACTCTCTGGGCTGTGTGGCAATTAATTTCAGGACCTGCCAGTAAACCACTACTGATAGAAATCAAACTGTCAGTTTTGGGAAATGGAGGGTGGAGAGCAAACCAGTTTTTTAGTTTTTCCACATCACTATTATCTCGGATGATTCTAGAAGGTCTCATGTCTACATGCTGCTCTCCAGTAGGACATGAGATGCTGCAAAAACTTTCCAGTTCTTCACAAATGTTCAACATAAACACCATTCCTGTTGTCCACCTTGCCAGAACACTGTCGGAGATTCCCCTTCCTTGGGTCAACCCACCGTAGGTTTTCATGGATCGCATCAGCTTCTGCTCAATTGTTAGATCTGACCAAAAAGACGTGAGAACAGTTTATTTGCATTTCCCCCCAAAACCCACATATAACTATTTTTGGTTATCTGGCGTTCTTGAGAGAACCGTTAGGTCTACAGATATCAATCTAGTTTTAAATGAAAGCTAATTAAATTTACTACAATTTTATTTTATATAATATTTGACGTGGGATACGTGTTTTAGAAAATATTTTACAAAATAAGTGACCATTTCGAAATAAATTTCACTTTTTGGAAAAAATGGCCTATTTTTGAAGAACTGTATCTTGGAAACCAATGGCCGCATATAGCTCGCTTTGATTTCAAATTGTAGCAAATTTAGTCTACTTTAAAAGTATGCATACTAATTATACCGGTCAGACTCTTCCTTCACTGAGATATTGAGCAAAAACTGAAAAAAATTCGAAAATTTCTTGGTTTTTTGGGTCCACCGCCGCTCGCACAAAACTTTCGAAGTTGCAAAATTTTTTTTTTATTACTGGTTTAGGTCCTAACAACATATAAAAAATTCAGAATGACCGGACCTTTTGCAAGCACGAATGTACATCTTGACTGGGCTAATTTGTAAACTTATTCAAAACAAAAAAAAATGGCATAATGAAAAAAACAAAAGCACATGCAACAGTTGCTAGAATACACGGAGGACTAACCAAGATGTTCTGGAACAATTAACCCCGGTAAAATGGTCAGTAAGACTATTCCCTTACAACTGAGTATAGAAGAAAAAAATAACCCAATCCATCAGTGAAAAATCTTGGCGCTCGAATCTAAGCATGCAACAGACTGAATTTACATACGAAAACTGTCAAATTATCGAGCTTGATTTTGTGCAAAATAGTTGTGGATAATCGAGCGGCAGATTACTGAGAGAGATATATAAATCGATTTTTGATACATAATGAAATATAACTGATGACAAAATCAGTAAACTTATTTTTTTTGTACATTAACTCCACACAAGAAGGTGAGGAGGAAAAAATTTCCCTCAGGGCCTACGTCATCTGAGATGTTGTGTGAAGGGTCTTTTTGAGGAGAGGAAGGAATGAGTATAGGTCTTGAAGTGACCCATTTATAGGAAAGAGGTAACACAGCAAATCGTTCCATAGCCGAACTGTTGAACACAAGAATGAGTCGAAGAAGTGACCCATTCTAGACCCGACGCTAGTTCCTCGGAGCATCTACCATTGAAATACCGGTAAAACAAGGATAGCATTCTCACTCGACCCGTGTGCTCTAAAGATTGCCATCCGTTTGTTAAGTTTTTTTTTAAATTTCTGCACAAAGTCAAGGGTTTTTTTCACATATTTTGGGGCTCCAGATCAGAGATGGCTGCCAAATTCAACCGTAGGGGCACTTGTGATTTGTACAGGGTTAGTAGTTGCATACTATTAAAGTATCTGCGGGCCCTGTACAGTACGCCCAGTTTTTGAGAGGCTAACTTAACTCTGGCTTCAATGGAGCCCCCATAATTAGCTGGTCACTTAGAGTTACACCAAGCATATCAATGGTGGGCCTGTTCAGAAGATTGCTTCCGTTGAAGGAGACGAGACTACACAATAAAAAAAATTGCTTTGACTTACTTCATGTGAACTCGGAGGAGGTGGATAGTAATACTCCCTGTGTCCATGTCCGTGTCCATGATGAGAAGGTGGACCATCCGAATCATATTCTCCTGAGCTTTGGAAAATGGGTCCCAAGTTGTATCCATAAGGATCTTTCAAAAGCCCACGTTTTTCTCTACCATTGATCTTTCCTAACTTATTCCACAACTTTCTCATGCGTCTTTTGCCTGCTGTCTCGTCTTCTGTAACTGTAGTGTCCATGCGTTTTACCATCGATGTTTCAACATCTTTTAACTGTTCTTCTATAATTGTTACATTGTTTGTTACTTTTCTATTGTTGGATTCACCGATATCTTTCATTTCACTACCGTCGGATATTGTTCTAGATTCACATTGAAATGTTAAATTGATGAAATATAAAATTATAACTAGACTTCTTTGAGAGCACATTGTGGTAATCTCTTCTCAAGTGAAAGTGTGAAGGGTAAATGGTTGGAAACGATTTGTACTCTCACTCTTATATAAGTTTTTATAACGAGGAAGGCAAATAAGAATTGTATCACATCTCTCCATTGTGGAATTTAGGTGCTAAGTGACCAGTAAATACTCTTGTTAGCCGAGTACTTTCACTGGTTTTACGTTCATACTATTAGTGAAAAGCAGTGGCATCTAGTGACTGTGATATTGTTGTGTTAGAAAAAATTTTTTGATAATAAATTCCTAAAATGTACACATAAAAATTGATTTCGACACAATTAAGAGGGTATTACCAGAGAAAACCAGAAACATGTCATTTTTAAATCAGATTTTAGACGTATTGACTCTTTTCCACAAAAAATTATAAATGGATTTCGAAATATTGTTCTTTTATCTAGCATTCGTATGTAATAAATTTTGAATAATATTTTATTTTTGGATAATAGGTTATACCAAAGGTCGTTGGCAGATTTGTTAAATTTTCAAAAAAGATTTTGTATTATACCACACCCATTTCAAAACAATTAATCATGCAGTAAAATAAATCAATGCATTATCTATGTATCGTATGTTTTAGAATTTTAATTTTAGTTTACACGTGTTTCTTAACGAAAATTGGTCCGTTTGTGTATTTATTTGCGCACTTACAAACTAATATTGGAGTTTTACCTACCATTAAAACTCTTATTATGTTGCCTTCCTTATCCAGAATATTCCTTAGTGAGAGATGGCATCTCTGTTTCTATCCGATTTCGGTCTTTCTTCTCCTTTTACCTTCTTGAAATATTCAAATT
Organism: Limnephilus marmoratus; assembly: GCA_917880885.1. Taxonomy (NCBI): domain Eukaryota; kingdom Metazoa; phylum Arthropoda; class Insecta; order Trichoptera; family Limnephilidae; genus Limnephilus; species Limnephilus marmoratus. The sequence continues at coordinate 14,589,301 of OU862921.1, read as the reverse complement.
TCGCGCGATTTTTGTCCCTCTATGATCTCAATCACTGCTACCAACAGCTAGGCGTACACAAGCGTTGACGCGACGCCATTTTCTTCAATTGTAGTCTCACCAGACAGGGGATGAGGAATATTCTGGATAAGGAAGGCAACATAATAAGAGTTTTAATGGTAGGTAAAACTCCAATATTATGTAGTGCCGTTCCTTATCCAGAATATTCCTTAGTGAGAATTGTCTGCTATCGTCTGGTGGCAGTGTTGATGTCAATTGTGATCACCTTCATTTAGAAGTACCGGTTGGAGGTCTGCCCTCATACCGATTGCTTCTCCTTCTGACTCCAGAAATGGAGGAACTTTGGGGGTCTGCCCCCTCAGATGAATGATTGGTCTAAACAGGTTTGTCAAGAATGACTTCAAGTAGAAGTGCCAGTTAGAGTTAGAGGTCTGCCCTCATACCGATTGCTTATCCTTCCGACTCCAGAAATGGAGAAACTTTGGGGGTCTGCCCCCCTCAGATGAATGATTGGTCTAAACAGGTTTGTCAATTATGACTTCAAGTAGAAGTGCCAGTTAGAGTTAGAGGTCTGCCCTCACACCGATTGCTTATCCTTCGGACTCCAGAAATGGAGGAACTTTGGGGGTCTGTCCCCCTCAGGCGAATAATTGGTCTACACAGGATTGTCAAGGATGGCGAAAGACTGGCCTAAAGCGGTTTGTTGTGGGTGACTTCATGTAGAAACGCCGGTTAGAGGTCTGCCTTCACACCGGTCTCTTCTCCTTCTGACTCCAGAAATGGAGGACCTTTGGAGATCTGCTACCTTTTCAAGGCTGACGAAGTCCCCAGCTCCTTTATTGAATATTAGACTGTTTTATTTCTTTTACTATTATTATTCTAAGGTATTTTCACTTTGCCAATTAACCTTTTCCAAAAATTTTGTCTATTGGATAAATAACTTTTCAAACCAACGAAGTGAAGCCACTGCTGATCTGGTCCTCTTCGCAGAGGCCTCAATACCAGCATAAGTATTGGTAGTATTGTCTTGACCAATCTGCCAATAAAATTGTTATAGAAGCTGCTTTTGTTGGACCCATGGATAAAACGGATTTGTCAATTTCGGGTGTGTGCCTTGTGGTGAAATTTTTCAATCCCACCGGAGTGGTTCTGGACTGGTGGTCTCAACCAAAATGGAATCCGATAGCCATTGAGGATTTTTAGGAGAAAAAATGGGGGCATTTGCGATACGCCATTGTTCTAAAGAACTTAGATATTGTCCTCCCTGAAATCGCCTGGGCTGATTGTCAATTTTTTTCAGGGGCAACAGTGTGAGGTTTGCCCGTGCACTGTCTGTCTCCAAAAATTCCGTCCTCTGCTGGCAGAGGAAGAACTGATGATGACCGGGGTCTGCCCTCCGGTACCGAAATAGAAATTGGGTGGAACCCAGATTTCCTGCGGAAACACGTTGAGTTTGCATGACTGCCCGTGTTTCGTTTTTCTACCTTGATACAGATTCGTTAATTCTAGGGTTTGCGAAAACTAAGCCCTGTAGACTTTGTTCGTCCCATTAAGTCTCTGCAACTGGGAGACAAGCTTGTTATCCACTGGAGTTTTGCACATCTCCAGGAATCGTTCGCGTCAATGTCTCTCTTTCTATATCGGACCATCCTTGCAATCTAACATCTGAGTTCCAATTTTCCACACTTGCAGCTCCAGTTTAAGTATTTGCGGTGAGAGCCTGTGGTGTTGTCTATTAGTATCTGCGTAGATATATATGGTTTCCTAGCAAAGATAAGACTTAATACTCCCTGTTTCAAGTCTGGTAGTAGTATTTTCGTCCATTTGGGAGCTACTAGCAGGTAATTTCCTGTGGAGCTGTTCAGATGAGCAAGCACTCGGGGAATTAGACAAAAAACTTATGCCAGAGGAAAGTGCCAAGGTCTGCTAAAAACATTATGAAATATCGCCACTTTGTCTTCCCTGTCTATGGACACATCTTTCCACCACGTGAGCCATGTGAGGCAAACGGGTCCACAGTGGGTCTGCCCCATTTGTGAAATATCTGTTCTGTTGCAGGAGGTAGAAGGTGCAACTCCAGAAAACGGATTCCTCGGGACAAGTGGTCCGCAAGGTCATTGTACCGACCCATAAAGGTGTAGTGTGGTGTTCTAGTATAGACTATATTAGAACAGTAGAACTCCTCAAACATCTTTTCTGGTTTTTCAAGGCATTTAGTATAGCAAACATCTCTTTCAAGTTTTCGTGCCAATCCTGCTGTCCCCTGGTCCAATTCCCCGCAATCGGAGCACCATCGACTTGTATCATCGGTCGAGAGGAAATGAGAGACAGCAGGGATGTGTAGTGGCATAAAGACCTTTACTTTCTGTGCCCATCATGATATGTCTTTCATTTCTATTTGTGTCTGCTGGTTGATGCTTTTTTCAAATTGACAGTCCAACCGAAGTCTCCTAGTAGGTTAAAAAAATAGATTTGTTTTGACCTTCAGAATTTCCCTGTCCTGGTGGGCCAGAAGGAAATCGTCCAGGTATACATACAATGGCCCTCATATTTTGATGGTGTAAGGTCTCCGCAACCCAATTGGTCACCTTGGCAAAAGCTTGTGGAGCACTGCTCAAGCCCTGGGGAAGACATGTCATTTGCAATGACTACTTTGTACAAAATCCTCAGAAAATGATGGCGAGACTCTGCGTCTGGGATGTGGAAATATGCGTGCAACATTTCTATTTTTGTCATCCAGTCTTGTGGTTGGAGAAATTCGGGAATTTACCGATAATAGGTCTGTTGTTGCTGTCCCCTTTTGGACCAGGAACATTTGGGAAAGAAAACCTGAGTTGTTGACTGCCGGCTCCAATATATTTAGTTTTTTGGATGATTTCTATTTCCTTTGTCATTGCTGGGGTAATCTTTGTCACAAATATTTTTAAAATTAGGGCAGTTGGGCATAATAATAGAAGCTTTGTAAAGAAGAGGATTCTGTATCCCCTATGATTTTCAGAACAACTTTGGGAGCATTTAGAGCTGCCCATTTGTTTTTGTAATTTAGCAATTGCACCGCGCGAAACTTTGGTGGCCTCAAGTCATGCACTCCTATAGTAACATCGGTTAGAGGTCTGCCCTCGCACCGGTCGCTTGCTACTATCTTCCCCCCCCCCCCCCCCCCCCCCCTTTAAACTCCAGAGGTGGAGGGCTTGAGATACCTCTGGGGGTCTGCCCCCTCAGGCGAAAGGGTTCTCAGGATGGAAAAATTTTTTTGAGATGGAAAGAAATCTCGGCCCTGAAAGTGGTTTTGATACCTTTTTTGTAACCGTCCCCTCTTTTGGTGGACCTATAGCAGTGATGGCTAATTCTTTACTCCTCCCAAATTCTGCAATTGGGTATAGAGGGCTTCCTTATTGAAGAGATGTGAGGAAGTAGAAAAGATCTGCATCAGTACTTTTTGTCCGATTTTCCACATGTGATCTGCAGCTGGTCATCAGACCATTTTTGTAAGTCATTCTGAAATGATCCTCCAAACAACTCGTTAACTTTCTCGTACTTTCTGGGTAGACATCCTGTGCCTCGAAACCCCATTCGACTAATTGCTGCAGCTGCGCCCTATCATTGAGAGCTGCATGCGTTATATCGGCGAAGAGTGACATGTTGAAAAAACCCATGGCTGCAACCTAAAGTTCACCTTTTAAACTCTTTAAAACCCGGATTGGCAAGGTGGCCCTTAATGAACTTGTTTATCTTACATTGGTCCAATATTTTTGATTACCGTCAAAGGCGCTCTAACACTTTCGACCCTCTAACCCTTAAGTCTGCCCCTCCTCGGGACAGACTTAAGGGTTCTCTAAGAGAAATGGTGGGGCCCTGCATTTGTAAAATACGAGGATTACGCCCGGCTACTATTGAGCACTGGTTCTTAGTTTCTGCGATAGACATATTCTCGGAGGTTGCATTCTCTGCGAATCTTGACCTCTGTTCTTGCAAAACAAAATCTTGTAGTCTGCCTACTTGTTCTATTAATTTTTTAATATAAAGTGCCATTCCTTTCTCTCGCCTTCTGGAAATAGAGCTGTCGGAACTTGGTGAGCGCCGGCGGTGCCTTCATCTTTTTCGTTTATTGTCACAATTAACGGATTCATCTGAGAAACAGTCGGAACTCAAATTATTTTGTTTCATTTTTCGTCTTTTGTCACGATTTATACTCGCGAACGCGGGAATCTCAACCGCTTCTAGAGACGACATTATCCGACATTGTGTAAAATTCTTTTAAAGGAACAAAATTTTGTTTTTGTTTATATTGATTTACACTCGCGTATAATCGATTTACGATCTCAACCGCTTCGAGATACACAATATTATCCGACATTGCGTGATTAATAATTGCGTAAAAGCCTTTTAAAGAAGGAACAAAATTTCGTTTTTGTTTATATTGAATTACACTCGCGTACGCGGGAATCTCAACCGCTACGAGATACACAATATTATCTGTCATTACGTAGTTAATAATTGCGTAAAATTATTTTGGAGAAGAAAGAAATTTTATAGTTTTTAGTTTATATTGCAACTAACAACCGTTCGGAATAGAAACTAGACGTCAATTGAAGAAAATGGCGTCACGTCAACACTTGTGTACGCCTAGCTGTTGGTAGCAGTGATTGAGATCATAGAGGGACAAAAATCGCGCGAAATTTGAATATTTCAAGAAGGTAAAAGGAGAAGAAAGACTGAAATCGGATAAAAACAGAGATGCCATCTCTCACTAAGGAATATTCTGGATAAGGAACGGCACTACATAATATATTTCAGATTTTTTTTACATTCTTATTTAACTTAGACATTATTGAAAAATGATAAATACTTATCATAAAAAAAGGACATTATTTTAATAGTTTTATCATCACGCCTTTCAGCATTTTTGGATGTAGGTATAAATTAAAGCAAATTTGAAATGAAATAAAATCGATATTGAGTTATAATTTTAAAAAGCTGGTACGGAGAATAATTAATCTTTCTCATTGTAACCGCCCTGCACGATCGTAAGAACAACTTTCGACCAAATGTGGATTTTCGGCCGCTGGCTGGTTAAATGCTCTTAAAACAAAAAAAATTTACTGCAACAATGTTCGTCATTTTTTATTTTTTAATCATAGCACTCTAGCCACTGAAGATGTAATACTTTTTCTATGTCTCTAGCATACTGAATAGTCACGAGCCACCACTGGTGAAAAGGTTCTCATTGAATAAAGATTGCATGATTAGACATTAGACAATTAGATGTTTGACAAATTTATTTTCCAAATTTACCGCTTGTGCAATGTGCAGGGTATGTATGAGACAATGTTTGAATGTGAGTGAAGCAAGAAGTGTGTGCCAAGATTAATGTGTTTGGCGGTCCATCCTCTCTGCCTACCCCTGCAGTTTGTGGGACTTTAATAATTCGAGTTGCACACTAATAACGGTGACTTATTCTATATTATGACTCGAATTCATACAGGTACCGAGGGTAAAAGGCCTTAAGCCCGGTTAATGAACTTGTTGATAAATGTGCTGGACTCCCATTCAGGCGTTGTGGGTTCATTTCCTCGGCTAGCTTAGTCCTCCATCATTATACAAGCAACATCTTCCACTTATAATTATTATAGTAGGAGTTTTTTAAGAAATTTCTTTTGATTTAAAAAAATTATAATTGAAATATTTTGTCATTTCAGACCGGCCTATCAGTTGATGTGAGCGGCGGTACGGAAAAACCCTTCACAGTGACCTTCCGTTCTTACCGCCACGGGGACGCTCCAGTTCGGATCGACAACCTATGCGAGGACATCTTCCTGAAGCTGAACCAGAACGAGTCGGGACAAGTGGCGCTGCTCAGCCCCAGCCAATCTACCCTGTACACGTGGGACGACCCCACTAAGGATAGATTCCTATTCTGGAATGTTTACAATAATAAGGGGAAAGGATTTAAAGCCAATTTCTTCAAAGATGGGTACTGTAATATCAATATTTTGTGTTATTTTTATTTCATTTATTTGTGTTTTAAACAGTCTTTACATATTTATATTACTATTGATGGGGTACCCGGCTTCGCTGAGGGAGTTAATATGAGGTTGAACTGATGTTGCTGATTTATCCACGACTGATCTTGCTTTTTATACCCCTATCAATGCCACACCCACATAAAAAAGGCTTTGAATGGTCCACAATGTTCCAGAACATTCAAGAGTGTTCTGAAATGTTCCACCATGATCTGGGATGTTCCGGGATGTTCCCGAACGTTCCAGACTATTCCCGAACATTCCAGGATGTTCTGGAATGTTGTAGAATGCTCTCAAATACTCTCAAATGTTAATGCTCTCGAATGCTCTGAACTGTTCTAGAAATTTCAAGAGGGCCAAACTTCCAGCCTTTATTTCTTCAAAAGCACGCCCTTTAGGTAAAAACGGGAACCTTCATGGATGGGAGATAGAGGGCTACCACACCATATAACTCCCTTGATCGTACCGGGACTCGTTTCTGAGTTTTAGCAACACTCACATTTTAGTACCTACACTTTCTTTTGTAATATATACATTGATTAAATTAAATTTTATTGCAGATATGGGGAAGAAAAAGTCAGTTTTCACATAGTCAAACACTCTCCCCTCACTTCCGCAAGCAGCGTGACTTCCAAGCTATCATCCACCCTCAAAAAGCTGACTCCCAAATCTCCAGAAGAATCCTCCAGCGATGAAGATTCAGACTGCACGGAAATCTCTAAGAAAACATCCAAAACCAACAAAACTAAAAAGGCGAAAGTTGTTGTGTATTGGGTGTCCTACTTAGACGGCTATCAAAGGGTATTCATGTTGACACAAGAAGAAAGAATCGCCTATCAATACAGACAGAGAATAGACTCTGAAAAGTGCAACTATGAAATGTTCTTATCAATATCTGGATTTGGTCTATCAGTCTGTATGCAGACAACCTTGGGTATTAAAGAACTATCTTACATAAGCCTAACAGATTCTCCTACGAAATGGGAAGTTAATGTAGCTCACAAGTGGAAATTATTAACCGTGGACCTGACATCTTGGATTGAAGAAAGATTCAAGTCAGATCAAAAGAAGTGTCAGTTGAAAGAATACATTCACATTGACTTCGACAAAATGCAAATGACCAAACCTTTCTTCGGAGAGTTACGTCGCACTTACAGACCTGCGTTGTGGATGCAGGTACGCAAGTCTGACACCCAAATGTATACGCATCTCAAACTTCACAGATTGCAGATAGACAATCAGTTATACGAGGCTGTTTTCCCGACTGTTTTATACCCTGCACCTCTGCCCAGTCAGATCGCCAAAAAGATCGGCACTCGTCCGTGTATAGAATATGTCAGCCTAAAAAAGAATCGACCGCAGTGCAACCAAGATGTCTACAAATACATCAAGTTGTTAGTTCAAGAGTTCTGCATTCAACTCGATAAGGGATTTGTTAATTACATATTTGATATAATGAACCAGTGGACTGTTCAAGACAAACCAGCTTTACGGTTGAGAGCTGATTTAGCTTTGGTGCATGTTCCTATAACGAACATTGCGACGAAACAGTTAGCGGAATCTTCCAAGTCGACCATCATTGAGTACATGCATTTGTCGCCTATGAAAGTGCGTTTGAGTTTATCTTCGAGGGGCTACTCAAAAGAAAATCTACCGACCAGTCCTAATAAAAGCGCCAAAAAGGAAAATAGACCTAAGTTGTTCAACAGTGATTTGTTAGAATTTTTGTTCAACTCTTGGAGTTCTTGTTTGACAGAAATGAAGGGAGTCAAGTTAAAGTAAGCATTCATAATAATATTATTATTCTACTAATAAGTACAATGAATTTACAATATATATATAGACGCGTTTTATATATCTCAAAATTACAAGAAAAAATTGTGGTGCTTTCAATTTCGTAGTTTTAGTACTAAACTATTGCATAAGCCCATGTGCTACCTCTAAGTAAATTGCATTTAAACAATGCCAAAATGCCCTCATGTGTGATGAGAAAATATTTTCATTACTAAGGCAAACATTAGTGAAAGCCAATAACATTTCATTTATAAATAAAAGTAAATTACTTACTATTATTGATTATTATAAATAATACAATTGTTTCTCACCCAAAGATTTTATGCGTCATTAGAGAAAATGCAAGGCCGACTAGAGTACAGGTCTGGGCGTGCAACTGCAAAATTATGAAGTCACTACTGTTGCTAAGTCAACTTCACTGTTTAAAATAGTCTAATCTTTTTGTTTATTTATATGCTCACAGTAAGACCACATACAAAACAGCAGTAACAATGAGCAAAACAGCAGTAACACATACAAAACAGCAGTAACAATGGGCATCGATAATTGCTGCCATTTGCAAACTGTCGTTCTAAACTCTATTATAACACGGCAATGACTTGATCAAAATTCATCAGGCGCCCAGGCCGGTAGTCTAGTCGGCCTTGAGGTAGTATTCAATGCAACTTTTGAACACGAAAACGCCACCAGGTCCTACCGTTTATTTCATTTGTACACATATAATTTTTCGAATGTCTATCTTTGTCATACATGAACGTTTGATTTAAGAATTTACTGGAAAACGGAGAGCGTTTCTTTGCCACATTTTATCTTATTTTTGTGAGACAATAACAAGTCTAGATGTATTAGAAAAAATTTAAAGGAAACTGATTGGATAAACTTTGGAGTGACGTGTTTCTTTTTTATACATTTGAAAACGATTATGTCTTTTGTTTTTGCATATGTGTTATTTTCTATGTTTTATTCCAGAATGACGTATTTTGAAATAGCAGGCAGGTCCTCGACCCCCTTACAAATATACAATGACGCATATCTACATTATTACAATCAGTTGATACAGCAGTTCTATGTCCTGATATTGGGGCTGGACATATTGGGCAATCCTTATGGAAAAATAACTGATTTCACCAGAGGACTTGGGGAGTTCTTCTATGAACCATTCATGGTGTGTATTGCGCAACAACAGCGAACATTATTTAACTAATTATGTTATCACTTTGCTAAAAACTGTCTAAAATACTTCACCAAGAATAAGATTTTCCCTCCTTTTGTTTAAAAATAATGTTTTGTGTTTCAAATTTAGAACCAAACATTGTTGGCACTATGATAATGTTTCTGTCATTAAAATAATAGTACCTACCCTACAACTCTTTTAAAAGTAGGCAGGAACTTTAAAGAAAATGTATTTAATTCTTTTTTTTATTCTTAATGATATTATGACATTATTTTTAATTATCAGGGTGTAGCAGAAGGCCCTGAGGAAATAGCGAATCGCTTGGCATTCGGTGCATCTTCTCTGTTTGGCCACAGTGTGGGAGGGGTGGCGAAGTCTTCCTCGCTACTCGCCCAGTCCCTCGGGGATCTCATGACCACCCTGGCATTTGACGATGAGTTTAAAAAGAAGCGGCGATTCGGTATGAGACTCAACTATTAGTTTCTTATAATCAGCGGGAAAGTTCTTAATATCAACAAGACAAAGAAAAAAAATGCTTATTGCTTTGGCGTTATCATAGGCAAATTGCTCACAATCAATAATGCTTCACTCTTTTTGTAGCTTTGACAAACAATGACAATAGCTTATTCGCACTCTAGTATTGATGGATTGGCAGAAGTATTGCTGAACTTCAGAATATTTTATTAGGGGTGTTGTGACGATTCAAATTTACAAGGATTGTTACAGTGTGTAGCCAATAGGGGCTGAATTTTTACCTAAAGAAGACAAAATAATTTCCTAAAATTTTATAACAAGCACATTTTTACAACTTCAGAACAACTATGGTCAATATGGCATTATTGATTATCTGTGAATCGCCTTAAATTTTGCTAAAGCCAATAAGTAAAAATGTTGAGTTAAAAGATTGCTTTATTTATGTTCATAAATATATGTTTTCTTGTTGACATTGGGAACAAGACTGCAGCCTGTTTGTTTTATCAATATTCTTTATTTCTTATGATATTCCTCATTCTTGTCTGAATTTTAATTATTTCTTTGTAATTTTTTAGGTTATTGCCTCCAAAAGAGTAGCGATTTACCTGAATCATTGATTCTGGCTAGCCAAACTTATGTTATGGGGGTGGCCCTGGGATTAAGTGGCATTATCATGAAACCATTTTTTGGTAAAAAAAAATACATTGTCAATTTCTTTCATGCCCTCTTATTGCTCGTGAAGCATGCACCTCTTTAAAACTCATGTGTGTTTACTTCTATTGCTTGCCGATTATTTTATCTTTTCCTTTTAAATGTTGTCATCTTGAATGCGATCAAAACAATGTTTGAATCTATGGCTAATGATATGTCTACTATTCTTTTTAGTTCCCTGTTTTTTTTTATAAATTTGATATATAATAAATACAGTTAGATATTACACACAATATGGTCTTCAAAATTCATCTCCTTTCCGTTCAAACATCTATATACTTCTTCTTATTTAGCATTAGCCTACCCATTGCTGGGTACAGGCTTTTTTCCTGTCTTACCAATGCTGTCTATTTTGAGTTAGGACCTCTAATTTCAGTCCTCTACTTCTTTTGAGGTCATTGTTCCATCTTTCTTGTGGTCTTTTAGTGGCATTTTATCTGCTGGTCTCCAGTTTAGCAGAGTTTTACACCAAAAGATTTTTCAGAGTTTTACGCTAATCATAGAATGTTTCTCGCCATTGGTCTACATTTTAGGTATTTGAGAGACACTGAGGTGTTCGCTTATTCCACCAACTTTTCGATCATGGGTTCTGTAATATTACTATTTCATTTAAAATATGGGCACTGCCAAGTCTGGGTATTCTGATATTGTTTGCCATGGAATAAATACTAGAAATGCCTTCCGTATGGGTTTGAATGGAAACCAATGTCACCCCTGACTTAGTACCCATTTAGCATACACTCTGTCTCTCTTACACTTGCCTGACATTGTATATCGCCATCCCATTAGAATTTTATAATGATGGTGAAATGCAGTTCTGCTTATGAAATTTAAGCAAAGGATGGTCAGACTTTTGGACCAGGAAAAATGCCCAATTAGCATTTTTTGTATTCTTTTTTATTCTATGCTGTTTACTAAATATGATTGACTTTATAAAATTGCCTCTTCAGCAGTCAAAGGGAACATTGGTAGACCTTTCTCTTAACTTTTCCATTCTTTTAGCAATTTCAGTGAAATGGAGATGATGTCTAAACTATTCACTTATCTTCTTGTATGTATCGTCATAATTTATTGCATACCCAAAAAATTGGGAAAGCCTGTTTAAAATGGAGGATGCCCCTTTAATTGATTGTTTTCATGTTGATTCCATTCCTCTAAGATTTAGCAATCTGCAAATAAACAAGAAAAAACCCTCGCAAAAGCTTTTCTAGAACCTTAGGGTGCTTTGAATAGATAGACTAGAATTAAGTTCGATAGCAAAACATACTAGACATGTAATGTTGCACCTAAAAGATGTTCTAAAATATCCTAAGACAATACAATGCATAGTTTTAGATGACCTTCAGAAAACGGCACCAATAAAATCATCAATTTGTGCACCACTTAAATATTATAATCATGAATGTTAAGTTTAATATGTGTTTTCTGAATGTTTTGTATTCACCGTGTTGTTGATAGGGGCAGATGAATAACTAATTTATGCACTGGTTTTTAATAGAATCTGACAAGAATTCCACTTACGATTTTGTATAGCAGTTTTCACGTCTGCTGAATGCTGTCAGCTGTCATTGTCTAGAAAAAGTTTCCTGGGGACCTAGCATGATCGAACGATAAAAACCTCTGCCTATATTATATTGACTAAATTCTTCATTTATGGTCAGTTGACGATATTTGTGGGCACGGCAACAATTTATTGCATATAAAACAATCGGGAAAGCCTGTTTATAATGGATGACGCTCCTTCAATTGATTGTTTTCATGTTTTGATAAGAAAAATTTCGACGGCCGGTAGACAAAAGCCACCTGATTTCAGCATGGCCTTCAAGGTGTCAGATAAGCTTTGGTTAACCGTCAATAATATCATTCATTATGCAAAATTACTGACTAATGAATGGAGGTGAACTAAAGAAGTTCTTAGAATTGAAAGGAGTCATATACGCAATCAATTGAATCTTTTGGAGCTTGGCAAAACAAAAGTTGTTATAAAAAGTTGAAAATATAACAAGTTTTGGCCAAAGACCTCATTAACTAATTAACTCCCTTTTTAATGTCATAAAGTACAAGCCAATGCACAAAAATGGTTAAAATATTATCCAGACATCATCTAGATAGCATTTAGTTCAGGTTTGAATCTTGCAATAAAGATAGCAACCAATAATATGTGCGTTAAGAAAATGAAGATAATGTTGGTAGTTCTTAGTCGAAGGACCTTGATACAGTTAAAAGTGACCGAATTGGATATAGATACCTTAGCTCAGTTGGTAGAGCTGTTGCCAAGAAAGCAGAAGGTCCTGGGTTCGAGTCCCAGAGGTGCCAATATCTTTTTCTGATTTTTCTGTCTCCAGATTTTCGACTGAGTTTCGCTAATATTGTCTTCATTTAATTAAATGGACATTATCAATTTATTCATATTTTTATGTAGCCGTTTGATGTTTAGAAATATTGTACCATGGATAATACCCGCCAGTGTTATTATCGTAAAATAATTTCTTATTTATTTCATGTCAAAATTTATTCGGCTATTGACAGCGCAACCAAGCTCGGGATATCGATATAAAATCGCCAGAAGTTAAGATATCAATCCAATATTGTTAAATTATCAATTTGACCATGCTAGGACCCCCTGGTAGCTTATTGATTCACAATGTTTAGAAAGTAGCACACCACACAATTTAATGTGTATTTTAGGAATCTATTCATAGCAATATGTGTACCTACTCAATCTGTTATCCTTTAAAACTATACTTCTGTGGTAAACACATTATGTTCTTTGACAGAGGAAGTGTTCCTCGAGATCCTTACAAGATACTCAATCCTCGTGTGCGTATCATACGCGCCGATCGTAAGTACCCCCCGTACGATTTTACTGGTGCCCGTTCACGGCGCTACGTGGTGGCTGTCGGATTCCAATCAATATAATCAATATCACAATACCGACAGTCTTGATAGCACGCGACGCGTCGCATCATTTGTGTCTGATACTTATTCGTTTGACGTTTGACAGAAATGGCGTCGGAACATGAAAGTAATGTTAGATTTGTTCTGGAAGTGGAAAAAACGTATTTTTATATAACTATACTTTACCAGAATACGTAAGAAAGGATTTAGTGGAGAAGGCATGGATTGATGTTGGAAAAAAAGTCATATGACATCGCTTGACAGCGTGTTAACTCCACGGCTGCACGTGAAAAATGATCAAGTTCAGTATATTTCGGATAGCGCCATGTACAGAGACTAGCATTAAAAAGTAGTATATCAGCAGGGTACTTGTGGTTTTATTTTACGTAGATTGTAAGTATCTCCATGAACAGAGGGCCTTCCTCGAGACTGTCAAAGAACCTACTGTGTTTTTACTTACCACAGCAGTATAGGTACTAAAATGTTACTAACAAATCACACTAAATATTTTTTAAATGCTTGCAAATTACTTTTTTTCTGAGGAAGTAATTCAACTTAAGTACAATGTGTGTATCTGCCCCTGTACAACCATCATTATTTATGTGTCATTCATCTCCATAATTAGAAATTTTCAAACCTCTTTATGTTTGGTAGTTTGATTAATTTCTGAATGTTTTATGATTTTTTTATGTGGAAACCTTTCCCCCTGGATAGATGATGAGAATCCTAATAATGGTGAGTTTAAAAGCATCCAGCATGTTTACTAAATACTGTTTTAAATATTCCTGGACTTGAATGATAACCAATTAATGCCATCTACGTAATTTTACACAAATAAAAAAATTTATGTAATTATATATCGACCACCATAACAAGGGCATGTGCCTAGCATGATGGTCGAATGATCCACAAATTATGTAACCATCAAAGCCCAAAGACAATCATAAAAATTATTATATTTATAAAATGAATTGAAAAAATGGTCTGAAAAAAATATTGACGCTGGAAAGGAAAAATGGCTAAAGCGCCATACATCTGTGACATTAACCACTCCGACCCATAAGCATGTTTACAGGACAATATAACAATAGCAGTCAAGTACATGAAGCGTGAACCACGGAAACCGTTATAACTCTGTTATTGTTCTAGTGACAACCCTAAAACAAAAAGTAGAAAATCCATATTAAATCGTGCTTCACATCTCTATTCAAAGTTGTCCGTAGAAGCAAAGACGTTACATACTTTAGACGCGGGGTAGAAATCTCAAAACGGGAAGCCAACAACAAGACAATTGTAGAGTACTCGATTTCTAGTACTTTAGTACTAAACTGCCACGCGTCGAGTAAGGTCGTGTCCTACTGGTAAGTAAATTGCATTAAAAAGCGCCAAAATTCCCTCCTGTGTGATGAGAAAATGTTTCCATTACACGGTAAACAGTCGTAAAAGCGAAGGAAAAACATTTCATTTGTAAATACATGCAAATTACTTATTATTATCGATTATAAAAATAATACAATTGCTTTCCGCCCAAAGATTTTATGCGTCATTAGAGAACTCAAGGCCTACTAAAGTACAGGTCTGGATGCGTAACAGCCAAATTACAAAGTCGATGCCATGCCGTCGCTAAGTAAAATTTACTTTTTATAATAATAATCTAATGATTCTTTATTTACTTGCCTGCGGTAAAACAACATACAAATCAGCAGAAACAACAAATACAATAACAATCAACGCCATTTGCAAACTATCGTTGTTCATTATAGCTATTTGACACCTCAAAATTCGACAGGTGCCCAGGCCTCCTACTTTAGTCGGCCTTGAGACAGTATTCGACGGAACTTTTGAATTTTGAATACGAAAATGCTATTCTATCTTTTATTTCGTTCATATGCACATATTCTTTTAAGCGTCTATCTTCATCATACACGAATAACTTTTGAATTAAGAAATTATTGAAAATCGCTGAAAACAAAAGAGTTTTGATTAATTGCCACATTATATCTTGAGTTTTGCATAGAAGTACATAAAAAAGACTTATTTTGTAGAAAACGTTTTCACCCGCCAAATCGCCTACATGCCGTTAGACATTGTTAATTTTTTATTAAATAATATATGAAACGGTAAAAAAGTGAGGTGAAAAAATTGTTTATTATACATTTATACAATAGGATAAGTGTTTTTTCTACATAATCCGTGATTTTAGTACCGTTTTCACATAAAAAATATCACGTGAATCATTTTTACAATTTTTTTTTATGTTTACATTCTAAATTTTAATATTTACAAATGTTGAAATTTATTTGTAATATAACAATTTGAAAGCTCATTTCATAACCTTTCAAAAACAGATTTTAGTATTCGGCTACGTTCGGAAATGTTTCACTTATAGAGCTTTAATTGCAAAATTCAAATCAAGTTTTCTAGAATTTCTGGGAAACTCTAGAAAACTTGATTAGATGATCACAAACAAACAATATAGCTTATTGTGTAGGTTCATCTTCAATGTTACAGCTGTACAGCACTTAAGCCATTTTTCCTTTCCGTCGTCTATGTTGTGCCTGATCTTTTCTAATTTATCTGTGTAAGGCTACGTCCGCATAGGCAGGCGGCTTGCTTAGCGCCTAGAGCCTAGATAGGTAGTAGATAGCCGATGGATAGCCACTTAGCGTGTATCCAGGTAAACCAACGTGTTGGTTTTTTGCCACTAGGCTCTAGGCGCTAAGCCAGCCACCTGCCTGTGCGTTCGTAGCCTTAATGATTTAACCTAATTAAATAATTTGAATGTCCACAGAATGTTTTTACTTCATAGTTTTTTTTTATTTATTTTTTTGTTATAAAATATTTAAAAACATATAATTTTTTTTTAATTGATGAGGCTTTATAAATCCTAGAATTTGGTATCGAATTTGGTTATCATTCTATTATCTTTATTTGGTGTATTTTATGATTAATTTTCCCTTAATTTGAATTTTGTAGTTAGTTCCTTTCTACCAAAAAAGAGTTTTTATTCAAAAGGTTATAAAAGTCAAAAGTCCGCTCAATCCCCGGAGTTAGAAGGAGTTTCAAATTTTAATTTAATGGAGCATTTATTTGTTACATTTAATGTATTGCTTTATAAACATTTTTTATATTGATTTGATGAAAAATTTTTTCGTGGTTAATTTTTAGGTTATCATTTGTCGTGTTATACTTCTTCCTTCTTTAGCAAACGTTTCAGACAGCCTTACAGTGTCCATCATCAGGGCAAATGTGTAAATTGTTGTGAAGTGTGCGTTTATGTATGTCTAGAAGTGATACCGTGTTGCAAGTGTTAGTACTCTTAGGACTGGTATTTTAGTATAATAAATTAGTTAAAATTAATGTGGTTTTCGGCATTTAGTATTAGTGTAGCCGTCAAGTACCGGATAGCAAGAACTATTAAGCTTAAGTCCAGATGATGGACACACAATGCTGTCCGAAAAGGCTAAAGAAGGAGGAAGCACAACACGGCATAATAACCCAAAAATTAATGAGGATTAAACTTCAGGCAGTGAAAATCTTAAACAATATTCATCTTGCTCACTTTATTTTAAAAGAAGTGCGTTGATATTTGCACATGGCGATGAATGGGTTAATTGAAATGTAAAATCTAAAGATTAATTAAATCATTATTATTTGCCAAGGATTACAGATCTCCAGAACATTCAAGCCACTTTGCAAAAGTAACCAGCATTTGTTAAATTTAAAAAAGATATATTTTGCAATAATGCATTTCTTTGTTGTTAGTTTTTGTTAAAGCTGCATAGACAGCACTGAAGTTTTAGTATTATTAGCTATTGCTCATTTTTAGTTTATGATTTTTGTAGTGAAAACTGCATTCTATGAAATGAAAAATGACGACACTAAAAAGTGACAAACACGCTTCTGTAGGATTTAGCCTGCAAGAGAATGAGATAGAATAACAGTCTCCTCTTTATGCGGTGCTTCGTAGCCTCCCCACTCTTGTCTACTTTAGTTTTCTAAAGGTTTCACTTCTATCGCGTGTGAATTGTACACTCCGATTTATTTTTTATGGGTTACCTGTATTTAAATAACTGGTTGTGACTGAGTTGGCATCGCGTCTGGGTCCTACCCGGGCGTCGTGGGTTCAATTCCTTGGCTGGCTAAGTTCTCCATCGTGACATTTTCCGTGACGCTTAATGTGGTGGTGGTAGGAGTTTTTCAAATATTCTCAGGTTATTCATAACCCGGGAATGTTTGTCTTTCCTTAAAACATATGTGTATTATGTAGTTAATATAAAAATCATGACATTAACATGGTAACCTCTCTAAAATTTATATAGTATACTTTCTATTTTTGTTGATCGAAACATACATAATATTTATTTAATTTTTAAATTGGACATTTATTTTCCTTATGCTATTTATGTAGCATTATATAATTATTATTGTACTAGATTGTTTTGTGGTTTGGTATCCTATTATCCTAAAACTATAGACAAAATCACCCAAAGATTTGGTTCAGTAAATTATATTTGTCAAGATTTCAAGAGTTTGGTATATTTTTGTGAAAGGTTCACTGTGTAGAGAATTAATGTGATGTTTTTCTATGATCTTCTTCCATTGTCAATTAGTCACAATCAGCCTTACTAAAAAAAACCACAGCGCGACCGATTAACTGTGTTATTGCAATAACATAAATAAACCCCGTATATACTAAAACACATTTTATTACCAATAACGTTTCTTACGTGGTCACGCTGTTAAAATGCATTTAAGATCTGACAACGTTGTATATGGTTTTAATTTCCTAGGAAACAATGTTGTTTTAATTCTTCTCCGCTAGGGGCATTATTGGCGCGCCTGTGCATATTGGCCCGCGATGACGAAACAGTTCGGTGTGTTTATGGCGGGATATGGAAAATTTTGTTAGTTCCTAAATATTGTGATTTTACTAAAGAATTTCTATTGTAGTGACGAATTTACTCTTCTGTTCACATAATTGATATATTTACCATATTATTTGTATGGTTTACATCAGTTTAATCAAGTTATTGTACAAACGCAGTACTTTCAAAGTTGAACTGTCAGAATATTGTTTTATAGGTTACTTAAAAGATAAAATTTACATTTTAAGATATTTATTTTAAGAGAATTTCTTAAAAGTGATAATTTTTTATAATATTAATGTCTAATACATGTGCTCGTAAACGTATCAAAGAAATTAACGTCTTTAGAGATGCAAGAAATCTGTTTTAAATGTCGGTATTTTTCTAAGTTATTTTTTTGGCAATGAAAAAAACTTTGAAATTTTTTATTATTTTTTTATTGTATGCACGACGGTTTTATTGTATGGGAAGGTGATAGTTTCCTTCCAAATTTATTACATAAAAGTACTGTGTTTTTGAAGTTTTGATTTTTTTTAAATTTCTCTACATTTTGGTCAAAAATGTTTTGGGAGGTAATTTTTTTCCGAGTTTGAATCTTAAAATATGGCAGTTTTTGAAAACTAAAGTGTATTTCAAATACACAAATCTAAAAGGTAATTTTATCTAGTTTTCATAAATGGTATTTGTTTTTACGACACCTTCAAAAATAAGAAATATATAGAACATTCAAAATACTTTGGAAAAATTCCAAATAACGTTCTGTCATCATTAATAAAACAGAGATAAACTACCCTCTCAGGCCGTGTAACCAAGTGTATTTTTTTCCATGATCAATTTTTTAATTAGTAATGTTTTCACATCTGCGGCCGTTTGTCAATTGAATAAAATTTTCACTGGGTTTTTTAGTAAGGAATGTGTTTTGCTTTTATGTATGTGTCTATTTTGATTCTAGTCATGCCAAACATACTTTATGGAAGTTTTTTTAATCAGGAGATTTTATTTGTGGATTGTTTTGTGAGTTTGTAGAATATAATTGTATAGGTTTTATTATGAATGGTCTTTATGAGAATGAATCTGTCTTTACTGTTATACATCGGTCTTACATTTCAAATCCAGGATTCATGTTAAATCAATATGAATATTGTAGCACGCATGTCAAACTTGATTTGATGTGTAGTGAATGGGCTAAATAACAAAATTCATAACGGCAATATCATTATATCGAAGTTTTACTGTAGATTAACCTTAAAACATTTTACTCCTCAACATTCTAACACATTTCTATTTGCAGGTGGTCGCAATGAGTGCATAGAAGGCGTAGTGCGCGGCTGTGGGGGCTACTTGAGCGCTGCGGGGGCTCGTGGGGCTGGCGGGGCCTCTTTGGCCCTGGGGGCCCTAAGGAGGGCTGCCGACAGGGGCAGACCCCTTGTTCTGAGGGCCAGGTTGCCCCGGTATTGCCATCCACTCGAGGTATATTATATTTTTATTTAATCTTTTGACATGTTTAGAATGTCCCTTACCTTTTTCATGGAGGACATCAATGGTAACAATGAATCTTTGATGCTTTTTCTTTTCTTTTTTTAAACTTTATGAGTAAAATCTCAAATTGTATTATTTAATTAATGGAAGGCAATATTAGCGACATTCAATCGAAAAATTAATTAAATATTACAATTTGAGCTTTTATTCATTAACCACTTTGACCCAAAAGCTTGTTTTCACGATAATATAACATTACCAGACATATGTATGACGTATAAAGCGAACCTGACTTATTTAAGTTAAAATAAAAATAAACATTAATCCTAGACTTGCAGAAAAGTCAATAGATGTCGCATATTAAATAAAAATGGATAAATGTATCCAAGACACTATCTAGATAGCATTTAGTTCGAGTTGAATCTTGCAATCATACATAAAGATAGGAAGCACCCAATAAAAAATATGCGTTAAGAAAATGAAGATAATGTTGTAGTTCTTAGTCGAAATGTGGCCGAATTGGATAGGGTCACTCAGCCCTGTGGTGGAGCATGGCTCTGGCTAGGCAAAGGTTCTGGGTTCGATTCCTAGATGTGACTGTATCTGTTTCAGATTTTCAACTGAGTGTCGCTAATATCGTCTTCATTAAATAAATTTTTGATTCACTTATTATATAGAATATGGTCTGGAATCAGTATGGTGTACATTACAAAGTTCTTTAGACAATTCTTTCAATACTCAAATTTGTAGTCAACCAGTGCCAATTAATTTTAACATCTTTTAGTAATTTTCATGGATACTGCTAATGAAAGCTATGCTAAATTGCTAATTTCACCCAAGAGATTAAGCCTTAGAAGTGTGTTGTGTATCTATGAATCTGAAGTAAGCTTAATTTTATCTTACTGTAAATATTAAATTTAAAAAAAAGAGTTCAAAATGCTCCCAAGCATCTAGAGCCAGTTAGACTATGGCATCTCCAATTGGGTTATGTTGTGTGGCGGGGGGGGAAGGAATGGAGGAAAGGGAAAATATTTTATGGGGCCTGCGATTTGAATTTACTTCCAAATTGATATAGATCTCACTTCAAGGGATTTTCTGGTCATCATAATCTCAACCCTAACGAAACTTGGAAAAATAGCCCCTTTTTATATATTACCAGCGTCGCTCAGGGAGTTGATATGAAATTGAACTGATGTTCGAACCCACATCAGATCTTGCTTTATACACCCCTACCAAAGGGTAGCCCCACCCACACAAAAAAGGCTTCGATTGACCCACAATATTCCAGAACATTCCACAACATTCCACAACATGTTCTGAATGGTCCACAGTGATCTGTGATGTTCCGTGATGCTCCCGAACATTCCAGACTTAGGAGTACTCTCGAATATTCTGAACTATTCTAGAAATTTCTAGAGAGAGAAACTTCCAGTCCTTATATCTTCAAAAGCACACCCTTCAGGTAAAAACGGGAACCTTCTTCAGGTATGGGGGTTAGAAAGCTACCACGCCATATAATGGTGATATTAAACGGATGATGGTGATATTGAACGACAGAGGAGAAGTATCAGTGTTTTGTCAAATATGATTGCCCGAAGATTCTTCCGATGCACCAATAATGTTAAAAAAAAATTATTTAATGCATTCTGCACTAGCCTGTATACATGTGAAACATGGTGTCAATACCGAGTAAGCTCAATGGAACGTCTCCAGATCCAATACAATGATGCGTGCAGAATCATATTTGGATTCAGAAGGTATAGCAGCGCTTCAACAATGTTCACAGAATTAGGACTCCATGGATTCGCCAGTCTGATGAGACACCGGGTCACTGGAGCCAGGATGCGGCAAATGGCCTCCGACAACACGTTGGTGACCGCAGCCTTCCAGCACCAAGCTCCACTCCTGAGTGAGCGATGGGCCCGAGCGCACTCAAGATCACGCCCTGCATAATAATTGATTATTTATTTTTGTTATTATTAATTTTTATTAATATTATTTATTTATTTTTTGTTCTTATTTCTTTACTGTGTAAATATATAAATATGTATAACTACGTGGGACGTGTGGGATTGCACTATCCTCCCCACAACCTGGAATAAAGATTATTATTATTATTATTATTATAACTCCCTTGATTGTACCGGAACTCGTTTCTGAGTTTTAGCGGCACTCACATTGTACACTTTCTTTTATAATATATATTGGTTAATATGTATTTCCCTCATTATATGGCGACAGAAGTATTTTTGAAATTTCACAATTTATTTTTTTCTAATTTCAGGGGATCAAGCCATACTCCATGTACCAAGCCCTTGGCCTGAGGTTGCTGGCATCCCTGGGCAGGGGGCACTATGTGGATACAGACCTCTATCTCGCTCATGCCTCCCTGACACCCAATGCCAGGGTCATTCTACTATTGACATTACAGTAAGTATTGTTTAATGACATTATATATTTATTAACAGGACAAAGACCTTTAACCCGCGAGCACTCGCGCTATGAGCATTTCCCTCGCGGTGAATTTAATATTCGCCCCATTTATGCCACAATCTACTTGAGTTTTATTTTAAAGCGATTGTGACATATTTATTGTAATATTTTTATTATCTACAGGCAAATTTTCCTGATCAGAACTGGCAACTCCGGTGGACCGTGGCAGACAGAGTGGACCCTGAGAATGGACGATGTCATTGGAGTGCCGACTATCAATGAAAACAAACTCATCTTCAACATAAAACAGGTAGCACATTGGTCTGATACAATTTTCTTGGCAATAGGACTGTGAAGAATCCATATTCTTTTGACCGAGACACTACAGTGTGGTTGATTTAGTATTTATTCTTATAATATTTTCCACTGTCTAAATGAGCACTGTTTATGTCTACTATTGCTTTGTTTATCACAAATACTGTAAAAAAAAGGTCAATTTCGGAAACCATTCAGCAGGTCTAAGACAGGAATCGACAACGTTATAATATCAGATCTATAGGTGTTACTCTGACAATTTTATATCGGTATCCCAAGCACGATTTCATTGCTGACAGCCGAACCAATATTAACAGGGAATATATAAGAAATCAATATACGCTGGCAACACTGGAGGTCTTTTCTATGAATTGACATTTCGAAAAGTCAAACGTCAAACAATTACATAAAAATATTAATAAATTGGCAATGTAACTTTGAAATACCAACCTAAATATTCATTGACAGTCCACATTTACTTTTCGACGCTAAAAAGGGACCAATTAGTTAATGAGGTCTTTAATCATACTTTTAGAGAAACACGAACATTCCCGGGTTACGAATAACTCAACAAATCATACTTTTTTTTTTTTTAAAAGAAACACGAACATTCCCGTGTTACGAATAACTCAACAATGTTTGAAAATCTCCTAGTACCACCACAGAAAGCCGAAAATATTGCTTGTGTTGTGATGGAGGACTTAGCCAGCCGAGGAATCGAACACGCGATGCTCGGGTGGGACCCAAGCGCTATGCCCACTCAACCACTGACCGGTCATACTTGAACCCTTTCGTTTCTCCAAGATCGAACGGAATAGATTGATCGCGTTTCAGATGAATTAATTAAGTCTTCGCATCGCATATACTTGAATTCTAAGAGCATCGAATGGCTAAGGGAATGGGTACCGCCGCCCCAGGAACCTTAATTGGATAACCAACACCTCTGCCACAGGTCACCCCAAGTGGTTCGCTACGTTTGGTGATTTAGCAGGGGTGCCCGGGTTCATGGGGTGAGGTTTGTCTAGGTCTTGGAGGCGGATGACTAGGTCACACTGAACCCCAAATTCCTACCCACCCCTTAAACCCTTTTCCTTCCCAGAACTCTCCTCTCCTTCCTTTCCTTAAAAAACCCTCAACACAGCATCCCCAAAGATGACATAGGCACCTCCTGTGTGGAGCTCATGTAAAAAAAAAAAATCATCGTTAATTCATTTCCATTCGTTAATAAGCCAGTTACTTTGCATCACGAGTGACAATATTCGTAAAATTGTGTACATATACAGTTGACCGGAACTTTTATCTAATATTACTGAGGCCGTGCTACAATTTGTCAATCGTCATTCGGAACATGTTTTATCAATTATTGACCGCACTCGCAACTAACGCCAACTGACCATAGATGATGAATTTAGTCAGTGTAGTATTGACATAGGGTCATCATCTGTGTTAGACCTCCAGTTATTGTTTTCATACTCAATTTATGCACTTAAATGTTTTTTAACTGTTTCGTTGCAATCTATCATACACAAAAGCCATGAAGTAAGTTTAACGAATCTATCGTTTATTCATTTACTTTTTTTCTTTCTTCCAGGATGACAGCATTAACTATTTTTCAAGTGACGAACGCATAGTGGAATGTGAAGATCTCGAAGTACTGAAATGGCTGCAGGCTAAAGTTGAATCTGCATTGATTTTAAATATGGAGGATAAACCCTGCCCGACACACGTTTAATCTCTTCAATATTGTTGACTGCAAAAATACATATATTTAGGTAAGATGTTATTACGTTTGAGAACGTCAGGGACTAACATGATTTTTAACTGCATTTAATTATTAATACAGTCCTCTCTCAAGTAATCCCTGAGCTGATCATTTTGCCAGTTACCAGGGTTAAATAATATTGTTTTAGGATATTTCAGTTAGTCCTCTGTGTATTCTAGCAACTGTCGTTTCATTGTCCCACGAGTTTGTTTGAATAACCTTACAAAATGGAGTCTTCTCGCAAGCTTAAACATGACACCTTAATTTTAAACCAAAAAATTGAAATTTTACGACAAATTGATAGCGGTGTTTGTTTTTATGAAATACCTGTTTAAATTTTTTTATGTTTTGTAATTATTCCTCTTTCATTAATTGGACACTTCCCCAGTTTTTAAAGTGGCGGATTAGTGACCGAGTACTGTATTAAATTGAAATGTGCAAATCAAAAATTGATACTTCCTGATGCGTGTTTTTAAAGCTTGTCACGAATATTGCTTACAGTGAAACAATTTTACTGACGATTTTGTAAATTTCTTTTCCCGTTGATTTGGTTTTCTAGCCTAATCGTGTTAATTAGCTTCTAGATATGCTGTCTTTACATGGTTTAAAGACAAAAAACGATATGTGAAAATTATACAGTTTGCAAAATACAATGGAAAATAATACTATGACAAGCTCACAATTAACCTAACCTAACCTAGACGTGATTTCTCTTTTTTTTGTATTTGGCGTCTTTTACGCTCTTGTTCTATATAGGTTTTATATTGTGTGATCTTGCAGTTGGAGATTTTCTATGCTACTCGCCTTTGCAAATTAAACACTTTTTGCATTTGTCTGATCGTACTTTTTATATTTCTTGATTTTCATCCAAAAAAATATTACAGTATGGCTAGGGTTTTAAAATGGAACACATTTTTTTTTCCTAAGGCTACGAACGCACAGGCAGGTGGCTGGCTTAGCGCCTAGAGCCTAGTGGCTTGCACTCTGGCTACTTGCTAGGATACATGGTGGCCGCACTGAAGGTGGTTTGCGTGGTGGGTCGCTAGGTGCCTTGGTCATTTGCTTGTCGGCACGTTGACGAGATGTCACTTTCAAAATTAGTTCTAAAACTGCTACTTACAGAAAATTCATTTTTAAAATATTCATAACCATGTACGTCTTTAGATTTTCACGGCCAAAAGTATTTTCGATATTTGTTTTTGGGGTGTTATGCCGTGTTATGCTACATCCTTTAGCCAAAGTTTCGGACAGCGTTACAGTGTCCATCACCACTATCATCAGGGCAGATGAGCTGCAACATGGCATAACATCCCAAAAACAAATCACGAAAATTCATAACCACAATTAACTTCTCAATGTAAAAAAAAATCTCATCATAAATAAATCACTTCTTAGTGCTAACCATCTTTTTCTACTTAGATTGCTACATCTTCCCATAGTTTCTGACAACTGTCTAATAATATTTCATCCAATTTTTTCTTCTAAAATGCCTCGCGCCTAGCGGCAAAAAACCAACACGTTGGTTTACCTGGATACACGCCAAGCGACTATCTACTACCTATCTAGGCGCCAAGCGCGCAGTGCGGCCGGTCGCTAAAATTGGGGAACGTTCGTTTTACTAAGCTACTCGCTAGGTGACTCGCTAGGCTCAAGGCGCTAAGCAAGCCGCCTGCCTATGCGTTCGTAGCCTAAGGCTACGTCCGCATAGGCAGGCGGCTTGCTTAGCGCCTAGAGCCTAGATAGGTAGTAGATAGCCGCTTAGCGTGTATCCAGGTAAACCAACGTGTTGGTTTTTTGCCACTAGGCTCTAGGCGCTAAGCCAGCCACCTGCCTGTGCGTTCGTAGCCTAAGACAAAGAAGCTACATTCTTTTTTTTTTATAGAACTAATTCGAATAGAAAGAAAATAATAAAATTAGGTAGGTACTTGCCTAGAAGTAATCCCATAGAACAAGTACCTACTTAATAAATATCAATTTTAACCAGTATTTGATTACTTTAATTTAAAAGTAGCATGCACAATGCGATTGTGATGTCAAAACAGACGCGCAGTTTTATTTTAGATTTATTTTGACCATCCTAACCTAACCTGATGATAAGCTGTGTGGAGATCAAACAAATAGGCAGTACAAAAAGACGAGTAATGCTGTTGATTTTTAGGTTAGGTTAGAAGAGGGCATTCACAATGGGATTGTGAAAATGTTAATTCAGCCATGAACTTGCAATTTTATTTTCGACCACGTGTATTTTCTGTCTGTATGTACAACAGTCTAATAAATTTATTGTTCTAACTGTATTATTAAGCCTTTAAGGAAGTTGTTAGTATATAATTCTAATACTTTATTCTATTCTTCTCATACTAATCTACTTAAACATGATAATAACTAACAATAATAAAGAGAGCTGATTAATAATAACTTAACACTTTGTAAAATGTTTTTATTTACTTTTATACCAACTCTAATTAAGTTTTATTTACATTCTATTAAAATTAATTATACCTACTATTAGAACGAATGCTTTCAAACAATTTACATACCTATATATTTCCCCTCTGACAAATAATATTCTATAATATTGCTGCATTTGTATCGCACACTGTATTGTATTAAGATGAATGATGTGAAAGTAAATGGAAAGAGTCAGAACTTGCCAGGATTAGCCGTAATATCTTTTCAAAGATTCTGAAAGTGAGTAAACTCAGGAGATAAGAAATTAAGCATGACAACGAGGTTAGGTTGGCCACAGACCAGGAAACCAGACAATCTGAAAATTCTTCAGATAATGTCACAAATTTTGGCTTCGAATATGGAGGTTGCGGATTGAAATCATGGTGTTTCATTTTATTTGATTAATATGTCTTATTTCACAATTTATTCTTTTGAAATATTTAATATATTGTAAATTTGCGGCACGTTCGCTCTTGTGAAAGACCACCATACTGAATCGAAATGTTGCTTAAAAAGACTTCGATGTTCGGAGATCAGATTTGAATAGGACTTCTTGGCCCCATCTCCTTCCCCTCCCCAATTGGGTGTGCCATAGTCTCACTGGCTCCAGACGGTTGGGAGCAGTTGAATTGCAATGATGATTAGTTAGTTCTTACGTCCCAGAATCAATTTTAAAATATCTCGAAAAATTCGTAGGTATTTTTAAATCTTTTTTTTTGTGGCCATCCTAGAGATATGAATGTAAATAAAGCGAGAGTTGAGAACAGTGATGTGTGGCATCTGCCTATCCTCACGGAGATAGGAGACGATGTAAGCAGTGACGGTATACACGCGTACAAATATATATCCTTGCAGCTGGCTATCAGTATTATTATTCTAGTTCAAATATTATGTCAGTCTCTCACTGTAAAATGATCTCTTCTATTCATAATAATGTATAAAACGTGTCAGGCCCTTTTCACATGAGACACAAAATGTTCGGTAACAAGACTTTTTGGCATTGGTGTCATCACTTGACTATTCACATTGTCAGTTTACTATTCTCGTCGTCAATTTGCTACTTATACTGTCAATTTGATATTCACACTGTCAGTTTACTATTCATACTGACAGTAAGTTTGTTATTCATACTGACAGTTTGTTAATCAGACAGTGAGTTATCTATTCATACTGTCAGTTTGACTAACACTTAAATTCAACGATAACTTAGTTTATTATATTTTGGAATATGCAAAAATTTGGAGCGCTAAGTTTTTTTTATTTTGTTTTTCAAAGTAGTTGTTTAGGTTAAAATTATGTTCTAACCTACTCAAATTTGTCGCTAATATTAACTTATTCCATTGACGCTGCTCGGCAAACTATTATTGTATGGAAAATCGCATTTTGCTTAAAATCCATGTGAATCGGGCTTAACTGTATGCACACAAGTCTGTCTGTATCTTTTCTTCCTAATATGTACTTTTCTGACGAAATAATTTAGTACCTATTTATTTTAATATTTTGTTTTATATTTGTAACAATTTAATTGCAAATAACATGGATGTGAATATGTTACCATTTTTCAATATTTATGTTTGGCAATTTAGAACTAAGTCAATACACAATCTGGCAAATAATGCACAAATAAACATGCAAAGAGATTATTAAATGTACACCATCACTGTGTTATTAATTTCTGCAGAAAACCAGCATAAGTCAGCTTTGTAGAAATAATAAAATGCATCAAAAGTAAAAGAACCTTTGAACTGCATTCAAAATATTCAATTGAAATAATCTGGGATTGTTACGAAATTAGTTTCGTATTCAAATGTTTAAATACAAGTGTCGAGGATTGAGAAACGATACTCATAAGTGACAAAACATAAGTTTTTCAGTGCAGTGAAAAGACTCACTTGTATGCTTTGTAATATGTGTTACTTGTTGAGATAAATTAACGAAGTACGTAACAAAGGACTAATAAAATAATAAATATATTTTTAAGTAAAAGAGTATGCGTCTAATAAATTAGCTGAGCACGAAAATGAGGAATACGTACGTGAGAGAAATATTTTAAGTGTCTATTTTTAATTGAACCCATTTGAGTGCTTACTTTTAAGTAACCCTGTTGACACAACTATGTATATCTACCTTTTTCCATACAATCTACCTTCCATACCTATCCTATCTGACAATATGTGCCAACATTACCTACATATAACATATTGGAACAATGACTCCAAGGAGCAGTTCGCCTATTTAAGTAATCCATCCAGTTACCACATTCTATGATATCTCGGTCATTGTAATATATCGGAATATTAGTTATGATCGGTTCTTCATTCGGTTACGACATGTACCGAACATAGCCGATCAGAGAGGGGCAAGTTATTCCTTTTTGCAAGAGTTCGCCAGACAAAACCTAGCTAGCGAGTTATAAGGACGTGTGTCCTTTTAAACCATATTTGGATTGTGCGTAATAACTGAACAGTCACTGTGATTTCAAAGAACCAAAGTCTTTTAATCAAACAACATAGTACTGAGATACAGTTCACTAATAATATAAACAAATATCTATGTAAAGGATTCAGAAAAAGATACATTTAATATTTGATGCAGAGATTTGTGCATGTGCTCAGCCAAGTGATTCATCGATGACGTAATATCACGAGAATGTGCTGTGGGAAATTAAGGTGAGTCAGATTCCCTTCAAGTGTCCACTGTTCACATTTTCCCATAGTTGTGTCATTTTGAAAACCCATGAATTTTTTAATGATTTTCACAGTCTGTGACTAAAGACACTTTTATGTTTACAAAGTAATTCTTTGAGGCAAACATATAATTTTGAAAGGTGTTAGTTCCCGATCATAGTCTGTATTAAATTTAAAAAATGCAAAAAAGTTTTAAAAAATTTAAATATCGTCACATGCAAGGTATTGTTTCTTAACACCCGATAATAGATTTCTGATGAGAATGATAATGTAATTATTATGAACAAGTTGTACGGGTAAAGTATATTTTTCAATGGTTGAACAGTGCGTGAATGAGTGGGAACAAACTAAATCCTTTAAAAAAATATATTAAAAAGAGAATTGATGTGAAATGTGTGTCCTTAAAAAAAGTATAATATTATAAATTATAAATAATTATAGTCAATTTGTTTGCTAGCTTCTCTCCATTGCAGGTTATAGAAATACATATTGTTTAGTTGTTTAAGCTGATGAGTCTAGTCAATTTATGAGTGATATCAATTATATCCAGTCTGATTATGATTTTTGCTTTATTTCTTGCAAAGGTGTCACTACTAGTCACCATAGATATAGAAATCCTAGATTTAAACAGGGGTGGATTGGCAGTCTAATTAAGCCTGAGAAAAGTTTTAAAAAATGTAACTTTTTTTGTGTCGCACATTTGAATACCTGTCTGAAATAAATAACATGACGGAGTTTTGTAGAAAGGTTAAATAACCCATTTTTATCAATATATGATGAAAAGTTTAGTGAAGCTACGTAAATGATGTTATAAAATTTATTGTATAACATTGTACTGCAAGTAATTACAGTGAAATCTCAATCGATAGTTCCTCGAATGATTTTTTCCTGCATTTATCTTTTATTTCTCTCAATCCCGAATTAATGTCACACAAAACTTGCAAAAATAGATCGCATCAACAGTTCCTCTTTACATCGTTTAAATCACAAAGTTTTATGTAGGTACATTTTAATCGATCGATCATTTTTAAAATATAAATATGCATTTTAAAACCATATTTCGTAGCTAAATGCTTGGTTTCGATCGGTACTGTAAACAATGAGCAGAACATTCGAAAGAGAAATAGAGAAAGGTTTAGTCTCTTCTGCCAGGGTGGCTGCTTCTGGCATAAATCTAGTTGTCGTACGCGACACCTTCATTTTCCGCAGCATACACGGTCTTCGTAAAAGCGAAAACTTTTTTTATGCACATTTAAGGCTCTGCAACCAGGCCCGAAAAGAAGAAGATGGAGAGATACGAAATTATGAATGTTAGAGGAGAGCTCTAACATTTACAGAGACAAAATCGATGCGAAAATGTTTAATAAAACACGATTCGTTTAAAATAGAGCAAAAATCTCGCGGGCATTATCTTAAACAGCATTTAAAGAAACACTGTAAATTTTTTCATACATATGACTTATAAAATAACTGAAACAAAGGTGTTAATAATAATTTTTGGAGATACTTTGCGATTTTTTTCTATCGAGGGAATTTTATATACCTAATTTGCGTTTCGGCGCGGGCAAAGTCTAGATATTATCTTCAAGAATAACATATATTTTTTTAAGAGCTTTAAAACTTACCGTGTTTAAGGGAGATATGTAATAAATCGGCACAAATCCGGGTTGCGGGCCCTTAAAATGTGATGCTGTAAAAAATGCCATTTGCAACACTGAAAACATACTGTTTACCTGGCAATAAGATGGCCAAAAAACAAATAACAATGAAAGATTAGGCACAATATTACAAAGCAATTTTTTTTTGTTTTTAAGCATTTTCTAATCTTATTTTCATTTATTTAATTAAAATATATGTACACCAATAAAGTTACAAACTAAGTATGGTACTTACAAATTACAAAATTTTTAAATCACACTTCATATAATATTACAAATACAAAATATTTTGTAATAAATACATTCAGTTATGTGAAATAAGTATTTTTTTTAGAATATTAAACATTAATGTAGCAATTTTTTTTTCATTTTCCGCATCACACAGGTTTCGCTGTAGAAAGTAATGTGTAGAATTTAAAAACCTTGTCTTATAAAATAGTGATTTGACATTTTTGGCCTTTTCACAAATCTCTGACGATATGTTGGTCTACTAACTCGAAAAAACAAAAAAAAATTGAATTGGAAGCATTTATGCACAAATTTCTAAAACCCGTCAAAAAGAATACATATTAATTTTATTCTTGATTGATGATTCAAAAATTTTATAAATAGGTAAGCAGAAAATATTGTTTACTTTACATTCTGAAGCTATGAAAAATGTTTATAGTGTTAGAAGTCCAATTATCTTATATTGTTAGATTTCACATGTGCTACATACATTAAAAATTTGGATTACATCGACAAAAAGTCTAAATTTGAGCCCATTGGTCATTCGCCCAGTCCGCCCCTGATAGAAAACCCTTAAATTCTGACATTGAGCTCAGGTGACTCCTTAGCAATGTAAAAACTATCCTACCTAGTTGATATGTGGTCATTTCTGATTTTGTAAGACCCATCTGTGTTTCCTATTTCCTTGTGAATCAGTACATAATGATGTTAAGTATTGTCATTTATTTTGTTCGCTTTAATGTTATTATAAAAACCAAAGAACAAGTTATAAAATGTGTTTAGAAAAAGAGTACATAACTAAACAAAAAATCATTAATTTAGAATTGAGTGTCTCTACATAACGTTTATTTGGTGTTACTCTTAAATCTCATTGTTAGAGAATTTATGTTGTAATACAAATATTAGCTTGGTGTTAGTTTATTGTAAAAAAAACATAGATATTATATATTTATTTCCAATATAAAAACAAAAACAAAAAAATGTGTAAACATAAGAATCCCTTCAATCTTCCACGTTTGCAAAATTATGTAGATTAAAAAAAAAATCACAAATGACATGGAAATATGTAATATATTCGGATGTAATACAATATTATGTATTTTTTTTGCCAATTCAGATTGATTTTTCTGAATCATGTGTTCGAAGCTTCTAATAATTCGAATAATATTAATTCTTTCACCATTCAAAATAAGCAAAAAAAATTCTGACATATCGTACATCCCATAGAAAAGGATCGTAAGTCTAAATTATCTGTTTTATAAAATTTTATTTTTATCTTGAATAGTAAAGTGATTGTGATTATCTATGCCCCACGAAAACCATTTTTAAGTTAGATCACTCTGTCTCCTCGAGATGTCGCTAGAGTCTCTTTTCGCTCTCCCTTAAAATTTACTTTTTGACTTACAACACTTTTCAATGGGATGTGAAAAAATTGAAAATTAATTCAATGAGTACTATTTTAATTATAGAAAATGTGTAGCATTTTCTGAATATTCGCTAAATTTTCTGACCAAAAATTACTCACGCAGCTTTCATTTTTACGCTGCTTCAATGTTGTTATTTTGAAGAGGACAAAACTATGGCAATTCCTTTATAGCTAATGCATACAAATGCAATTTAAAGAATGTAAATTTATGTAGTTGAAGGTTGTTGATATTTTTTATATGTAGTGGTGTCATTCGAATTTCACATAAACAGGTTTCCAACAAAAGCAATCTTCAAATTCATGCTGTTGTTACAAACCAATAATCAACCAGGCAGCTAATGTTATAATATTCATCTATGTATAAATATGCAAAAAGCAAATAGTATATGTTAATTAATTCATTAAACTCTTCATGGAACAAGTTGTTTAAAGGGCAATAAAATGACATTTAAAAACCAGATCCCCGATTGGAACACGAAAATATTACAAAATATTCTATTCCAAAATACGGTGTCCATGACAGTTGATCCCCTGACAGTTGGCCCCCTGCCCTACTTATTTACAGTATGCAGTCAGTTTAGGGAAATACGATATACCTACTTACACTAAATGTATCTAAGTGTCGCCAAAGGGGTGTGCAGAGAGGATGTATCATTGAATAACAAAAGTATAAAAAATATTTTCATTCAAATGTATCAAGAAAAAAAAACTATTCGTCTATATATTGTATATACCAGCATATAGGTACAAAAATTGGACACGGTATATATATTTATTTGATATCCATACTAACTCCTTATTAAAGGTATTTTTGAAGTCGGTTTTGGTCAGGTTTGAATTTGGTAAATAATGCACCAAAACTTAAAATTGTATAATAAATATAATTTAAGGGGATCAACTGTCGGGTCACCCCAAAATACATTGATAACACAATAAAGTTTCATGAAATATTTAAAAACTGATTCCCGGAAATCAATAATTGAGAACAACTAACAATTTCCGGAAATTGGTAATTTTGATCAAAGGGTTTCCAGAAATCAGTATATTTCACAAAGAGTTTCCAGATAATAAATATATTTTTTTTGTAATGGATTTCTGGCTATCTAAATTTATTTAAAAAAAGGTGACAACACTGCTTACATATTTATGAATAGAGGAAATTGGAAGCAGCATTCAATGGTTTGATCCTTAAATTATTTGATGTTTTAATGTGTTGCACAAGTTGAGGGTAGGATCACGCTTATAAAGGGCTGTGATATTCGGTCAGGAAGAAATGAGTCGCAGAAAAAAATCCGCGTTGCCGGAAAAGATCTATAATAAACTATAATAATTATTGTAGATGAAAAACACTTGCTAAGGGATTGGGGTACAGATTCTGTCGGTTCTTTTGTATATAATGGCTCTTTAATATATTTTACAAGAGTTAGGGATATAATTATCTCCTGAAAAAATGTATTTAATGTGTGAATTATGTAATTAAGTATATTGGAACCCTATAAAACTGGCCTAAGTGTTTGATGTAATTAGAATTACGTGGCCACACAACATAATGTAACATGCATGTAACCAAAATGTTTATCAACCTTAGCAATCACCTTTCAGACAAGACAGAGGTAAATAAAACATATATTTAAACAATGTATTTTTATTGTTGTCTTGATTTATTTTCATTTAAGATTCTTCTTCCACAGGGTTACACAAGTATCCAATAAATTGACACTTTGAGTATCTTAATGAATATGGCTTCTGTAGTCGAGGGGTAAAGCTTTCGACCAGCAAATCCGAAGGTTGCAGGTTCGCATACGCAAATAAATTTTGTATTATTTCGCAATTAATTAATTAAAGGTAATATTTAATATATTTGCGGCACCCCTCCAGATTGGAAGATACTCTCAGCAGCATCGTCCTGGTGTAAGACCATTATGCAGAATTGAAACGTTGCTTGAAATGTCTTTAGCCGTGTTTGGTGACCAGATCTGAATAGCCAGGTACTTCCCCACCTTCCTCTTCCTAATCTCCTTCCCCTCCCCACTGTCTTCAGTCTTACAACATACCCCAATTGGGGATGCCATAGTCTCACTGGCTCCAGACGTTTGTGGCAGCTGGTTCTGTTTTACAATATTCACATAAAAAAATGTACAAATATATATATATACAGTACGATCTCACTAATCCGGCACTTCAATAGACCGTGATACGAGCATGAAGAGTGACCCAAAACCCCGTCACTAAAAAAAAACGCAAAGGGGTTCAGTTACGGCTCGAATCGAGCTACCCAGTGTAGTCTAGGTACTTTCGTACGGTGGTTACACGAATCCATTTTTTTTTAAGTGCACCAGAATTCGAATTGAATTGTTTTGTTTGATTTTTCTTTTTTTGACAGAAAGGAGTTTTTTTGGAAGCGTCATGTGAGACTGTAAAAAACATTAACTGATATTCTGTGTAACTTGTAAAATAAACTATCGTACCGAGATACTTGTATTTTGTTTCTGAGCCCACTAAATTGATACTCGACCCTATCAACCGATACGTCCAATAATCTGGCACCCTCCACCCGCGCCTCCCTCGCCCCTCTACGCCTATGCGCTCCATCGCCGCGTCGTTGTCTAGCAGTCTAACCTCAAAACTTATCTCATGTGCGTACATATTTACCTGTTGTTTTGAAGTGTGAATAGTGTGTATATTCTCTTTATGAAATGCTTTGTTTTATTTATTATGATTTTTTCTCTATAATCCAGTAATCCGAACCTTTCAATAATCCGACACCCTCTGGTTTTTAATAGTGCCGGATTAGTGAGATTGTACTGTATATATATCTGTACAGAGGTTTGTACCCAGGCACACTTCGCAGATATTTTGTAAGCTCATCGGTGATGTCAATTGCAATCAGCCGGGTGAGGATGTTAAGAACATGGCAACTAACATACTACTCATAAATGGACCAGGCCCTAAGCAAACCAGGCAACTATTCAATATATATAATAGAAATTCAATGAGGGAACTGGTAAGACTCTTAACGGGACACTGCCATCTCAGGAGATACATGCAGCTGTTAGGAATGGAAAACACCAATAGAAGTAGGAAATGTCAAGATGATGAAGAGACTCCAATTCACCTATTGAGCCAATGTCCCGCGCTGATGGGAAATGCAGCTTGAGCCATAATGAGGGTCTTAACCAGCCGAAGAATTGAACTCACAACGCCTGAATGGAAACCAGACATGATGCCAATTCAGCCACTGATCCAATGACAACCCTGGTGAACTTTATCAAAGGGACCAGGTTACTGTTAAGTCGGGTCCAAAGCTCGTCATTTGTCTCGATTTGTCTTGATAAACTCATTGACAGTCCCACAACAAGTCAATGATTTTATCAAGTTTGTCAATGTTTCGAGTTTAGTTGTGCTTCCCGTGTTCGACGGAAAACATTTCCAAAACACTTCATCCCGGGTGAAGCGAGAAGGCAGGCGGGGCGGGCGGGGGGTATAATTCATTTAATTGACAGGAGCCGCGCGGTGTGGTCGTATTTATGGAAGAACAAACCGAACGACTTTTTGAGGTTATGTGTAATGTATAATGAGCGAGCTTAAATAATCACGAGTTTAAAATATTATTATACTTACGTATAATATTATAATAAATATATTTGATAATATAATTATAATATAGTAACAAATATTAACATAATTATTCGGTATCGAGAAACGCCTGAAATATTCTCCGCGCCGCGCGGGAACGTGGATGCGTAACATGTCTTTGTACAGTAATGTACAGTGCCCTTGAAATGATTTTACACAAAAACGCAAATTTCATAAACAGCCACACATTGTTATTATGTACTTTATTATTATGTTATGTAGGTACTACTTGTCAAATTGTGTTCACCATGCCAACTTGAATAATCAGGAAAGATTTCTGACTAATATCGATTATGGCATGACCTAAAGTTACGAATTTAGAGTGCGTAAATATTTACGTCAAAAACAGAATAATTATAAATATTTGATATTATATTATAATTTTATTATCAAATATATTTATTATAATATTATACTTAGTATAATAATATTTTAAACTCGTGAATATGCCCGCTCATTGCACATAACCACAAAAGGCGGCCGTTCCGTTAATTCTCCCCACACGACCGCATTGCGCGGCATCTGTCAAAAAATGAATCCCCCCCCCGCTCCGGCCCCCGCCTGCCTTCGCGCTTCACCCGGGATGGAGTGTTTGGGAAATGTTTTCCGTCGAACATGGAAAGCACAACAACAACAAAAGTTGAGAATATTTATTGACAAACTTGATAAATTCATTGACTTGTTGTGACAAATGACGAGCTCTGGACCCCGCTTTAAAGGAATGAGGTAGAAAGAGAAATAGCACAATCGGACATGGCCTGAGAGATCAGGCTCTGCTTTATTAAAAAAAAAAATTGCAACTTATTTAATAACAAAATTGATTCCTACGACAATGGGTTAACTGTCTGAACTTGAAGTTGAGTCATAATCACATACCAGTGATATCTTCTGTTTTTTGTTGGTGCATGAGTCGCCTTCATCATTTTCAATTTTTCTTTTATTAGTATCAATTTCTAAGTGTGAATCACTTTCTCCAACTCCTACCTCACTGTCGGTAATAAGAGGTGTATCATTTTCAATTACACCTTTATCATTGGTAGTAACTTGTTCAGTGGTAGTCACATCTTTTTCGGTAGCTATACCTTCATAATTGGTAGTATTATCTTTTGCAATTTCTATTGCATCATCGGTTATGCAAATGTCTTTATTGGCAGATATATCTTTTTCAACTACATCATTATCATTGGCAGACTGATCATTTTCAATCAACCCATCAGTTGAAACATCGTTTTCAATTACATCAACATTATTGACTACGCTGTTATCATTGTTGGATTTACCGTAATCATTTGTTGATCTGTCAATTTCTTTCAATGATACTACCGTGGCTGATGTTTTGGATTTAGTGACATTTTTACTAGAAGGCGATTTGATGGATATACCGAGTATACTTCGGCTTAGTGGTCTACTTTGGCTTAGCAATCTCTCCGTCTTCAATCCTCCGAAAGAAGTAATAAGGCCGCTGGAACTTGGTAAAGCGGGACTATTGATAATGCTCATTCTAGCTGCGGCTTGCTTCTCCGTAATATCGTACGCAGGTTTTAACGCAAGCAAGTGAGCCAAGTGTCGATCTTCCTGAGTCTCGGGCAGCAATGGAATATCCAATGAACACTTCTCTAAAATTGATAGATCGTTCTGTTTCGATATCCTCAGTTCTTTGCTTTTATTCTGCAAAAATAAGAAAAAACAATGATATTAAATGAAAGAACACACTTTGTAAAACACCACTTTTTATTATAATTGATATTTAAAAGCCAACCAGGTTTCGCTCGATCTCGAGCTTCATCAGGGCTATTATAACAACTAAAGTTAATTATCTACAGACATACATATATAAAAGACATTAACAGGATGAGTGAAAGAGCTAGCAATATTATAGGCAACACCCTATTGGTGCCAGAAAGTGAAGCAAATTGACAAGAGGGAGACAACAATAATTACAGGATGAGTAAGTAAAGGGGGGGAGGGAGAGGGAGGGAATTGTTTAAGAAGAGTTTAGCGGAATAAATTAAAAATGGGACTATCAGATAAATTGATTTGGTTATTAATAATATTTGATTTATTATTAACGGCTTTTTTTTATTTCGAGGGCTTCTAGATTGTTTAACCTAATTCCGATTCCATTTTTATGTAATATTTTAGTCCCGGAGGTTTTATCGAATGAGTGGTTAGTTTCTAGTAGATGGTTTGCAAATTCTGAAAAAGCATTACTATTTAAACATCTTAGATGTTCTTTAATTCTTATGTTTACATTTCGGGCGAGTCCTCTTATCGCCGACATTTTTATGGATAATTTAGAAAATAATATTTTTGCTTCTAAATCACCTCTCTTAAAAAATATTTTATTGTGGCGACGTTACGTTGATGATGTTCTGTGCATTTGGACAGGTACCGACAGGCAATTAAACTCTTTTCTTAAAATAATAAATTCCTTTCACAAACAAATTCAATTTACTTTAGAAATAGGTATTAACTCAACCTTGAATTTTCTCGACCTAACTTTAAGTATCACTAATAATAAAATTGATTTCGATATATACCGTAAACCTACCTATACTGATACTACCATTCGTAATTCATCCAACCACCCCATATCCCACAAACATTCTGCCTTCCACTCCATGATACATCGATTGATTACAGTACCATTAAATAATAATAACTTTAATAAGGAATTATCCATAATTAAACAAATTGCTATAAATAACGGGTATGAGACAAAACTAGTAGACAATATTCTTAATAAAAAGTTGAAACAAGTAACATCAAATAAATTTCTTTTTAATAATCCTAATAATAATATAAATACTAATCACCAATTCCAATGGCGTAGAGTACTGTTTACGAATAACTTTTCTTCGTTAAGCGTAAAAAAATTCCCTCCGGAAATAAAACCCGCCTTTTACACTAATAACAACTTAGGTAAATATTTAATTAACACTAAAGATATTGATGATAAATTTAGCCACTCTGGCGTATATAAACTAAATTGTAATGATTGCTCTGCATTTTACATTGGAAAAACGGCCCGAAATGTAAACATAAGAATTAAAGAACATCTAAGATGTTTAAATAGTAATGCTTTTTCAGAATTTGCAAACCATCTACTAGAAACTAACCACTCATTCGATAAAACCTCCGGGACTAAAATATTACATAAAAATGGAATCGGAATTAGGTTAAACAATCTAGAAGCTCTCGAAATAAAAAAAGCCGTTAATAATAAATCAAATATTATTAATAACCAAATCAATTTATCTGATAGTCCCATTTTTAATTTATTCCGCTAAACTCTTCTTAAACAACTCCCTCCCTCTCCCTCCCCCCCTTTACTTACTCATCCTGTAATTATTGTTGTCTCCCTCTTGTCAATTTGCTTCACTTTCTGGCACCAATAGGGTGTTGCCTATAATATTGCTAGCTCTTTCACTCATCCTGTTAATGTCTTTTATATATGTATGTCTGTAGATAATTAACTTTAGTTGTTATAATAGCCCTGATGAAGCTCGAGATCGAGCGAAACCTGGTTGGCTTTTAAATATCAATTATAATAAAAAGTGGTGTTTTACAAAGTGTGTTCTTTCATTTAATACATAATGTCACACCACAAAGTGTTTGCTTCCTTCGATAAAAAAACAATGATGTTACGATTCGAGTTTTTATCGGCCGAAAGTATTAACGTGATTTATTTTTGGGGTATAGTGCCGTATGGCGCTAGCTATCTCCTTCCTTAGCCAACAGATGGACAGCCTTAGTGTCCATCATCAGGGCAGATCAGATTACACATCTATCCTGATGATGAATACTGCAATGCTGTCTGAAACTTTAACTAAAGAAGGAGGTAGCGTAACACGACATAACACCCCAAAAATAAATTACAATAACAATAATGTTACTAATTTGTTAAAAGAAAAATGAATTCATGGTGTGCATGATTGGAAGAAAAAAGAATTGCATGAAACCTATGTACTGAGAAATCTGGAGATACGCAAAGGATGCAAGGCTGATGTAAGCGTAAGTAAGATTAAGAAAGGGTTCAGATGGTTTGGGCATGTAGAGCCCCCCCCCCCCAATTTGTATTTTGTCAACTTTAATGGAGGGGGGTGGGACACCATGTTACGCGCTCAGTGGAATAGGCTAGATAGAGTAAAGTAAAGTTAGCCTCCCAAAAACTGGGCGTACTGTACAGGGGCCCGCATATACTTTAATAGTACACAACTGCTAACTGCTAACCTTGTACAAATCATAAGTGCGCCCCACGGTTGAATTTGGCAGCCACCTCTGAGCTCCAAAATACCTGAAAAATACCCTTGACTCTGCAGAAACGGGCGGTCCGTTTAATAGATTCTCCCATCTTAACAGACGGATTGCAATCTTTAGAGACAGGCGTCGGGTGGGAATGCTATCCTTGTTCTACCGGTATTACAATGGAAGAGGCTCTGAGGAACTAGCATCATTGATCCCTTCGGCACCGGTGCATAGTCGGGAAACACGCCAAACGCGTGCCCAACATTTGTATACGGTTGACATTTGTCACATGAGAACGGGTCGTTTCTTCGACTCGTTCTTGTGCTCAACAGCTCGGCTGTAGAATGATTTGCCGGCCTTTGTGTTTCCTCCTTCCTACCACATGGGTCTCTTCAAGACCAATTTTCATTCCTTCTTCTCCTCAAAAAAACCTTCCACACAGCATCCCAGATGACATAGGCCCTGAGGGAAATTATTTTCCTCGGGGCCTCCTGTGTGGAGTTAATGTAGAAAAAAAAAAATAGGCTAACGGGAGGGGCGTAATGGGATAGGGTAGGACGGGTTCTAGCAGAATATTTACTACAACGGAGGGGGAAGAATGGGGTGGGGCGAAATGGAATACCATAATGGCCACTGACCACAAGGTACAATACTGAATATTGTCCCGATTTTTTTTATTCAGACTTCTTGACCAGGGACCACCCGCGCGCTGGCTCGCTTATTGACCGGCGGACCATCGCGGACCATCATCTAGCCTCTTGGGGACCACTGGTTTAGAGTGACTAATTTCAAAGGGGATCTTAATCTAAAACTGGAAACAATAAGAATTCTGCACATCTAGAGAAGAGGTAATGGATTAGGGGCTAAAAAATTCTATATATTTATAAAATGTTAATGACTTACTCTAAAATTTCTCCGGAGAATACAATTAGCTTCATAGTTATCCTTCCACACCGTCTCATTCCTGTGAAATAACTTTCCTATCCTCGGTTTTGCGTCAGTGGCAGCTTTCAAGTCTTCGGATTTGTGCTCCAACTTGAACATAGGGTCATCAAACAGGCGCTTCTGTGTCTCTTTTGTGTCTGCCACGATCTGTCCATTCTCTGTTGGGTCCCATCTGCCTTCTTGTCTTCTGGCCCCCGTCACCACTACATAATCTAAATTCTGAAATCAATATATGTATTACAATATGATTCAACCCACAATTCTGTTTTATATAAGTTTTACAATATATTACACACCTTTTTCGTTATTTGTTTTTGGCCGTGTTGCGCTACCTCCTTCTTTAGCCAACGCTGTCCGAAACGTTGGCTAAAGAAGGAGGTAGCGTAACGGCATAACACCCCAAAAACAAATAACGAAAATACTTTTGGGCGTGAAAATTTAAAAACGTATCATATTACACACCGTTTAGTAACTATTTTGCTAATTTAGCTGATGTTTTTTATGTGCCTATATCATTACATAGTATAAAATGAAGTCGCTCAAATAGATCTTTTAAACTACGCAACGGATTTTTTTTTTATTAT
Organism: Limnephilus marmoratus; assembly: GCA_917880885.1. Lineage (NCBI taxonomy): Eukaryota > Metazoa > Arthropoda > Insecta > Trichoptera > Limnephilidae > Limnephilus > Limnephilus marmoratus. Next base: position 14,547,510 of record OU862921.1, on the reverse strand, counting down.
TATTATTATATAATGAGCAGGCAGCATTCTGCTGATGCGCTCATATCTAATTTCACAATAGTTTGACAGTAAATTTTTCACTAAGTTAGTCCTCTCTTCTCTCCAAATATGAATCCAATAGAGCTTTGAATTGGTTTATGTTAGTTGCATCAATGACATGTTGTGGGAGTTTGTTCCAAGCATCCACCACTCTATTTGCAAGGAAGTGTTTTCTAGGATTAGATGCGAAAGGCGTTTTGGTAATTTTTTTCGAGTGTCCACGGAGAATTATATTTTTACTAGTAGTGAAGATTTCTTGGATGCCATTTTCATGCGGTTTTCACAATAGATAGAGTGATTCAAGGGGAAGGTTTATATATACAATACATGCTAATTATAGTAGAGAAAAGCCGAGAAATTCAAATATTCAATTCAGGCAGCGGGCAGCTGGCAAGCGGGTGGTGTGGATTTAATAAAGGTTGGGTAATGGCGTTGTGTTTCGTTAGCCACAACAACGTGCGTCTGCTAGTTGAAATATAAAACTGTACTTTAAGCACTTTAGCAGTGCATATTTTAAACAGGTTTTTTGATTTTGCTTTTCTACTTAGGTAACGTACCCATACTACGTGACACGTTTAGGGGGGGGGTGTTCAAAATGTCACGCTCAGTACAAATGAGCAGCGGGTTGCTTAGGTTTTTGGTCACCGGGGGGGGGGGGGGGGGGGGTTAAAAATTGCAAAAAGTTGGTCACGTAGTATGGGTACGTTCCCTTATTTGATTTAATTTACTTCGTACTAATGTACTTCTTTTTGTTTTGTTTACTTACACAACTAATTGTATAATTTTTTTCTTTTCTTTCTTCTTTCTATGTTATATATTATTAGGCTGGCTTTACACTTGAAATTAAAATTTACAGATTACGTAAGATTTTGACAGGTTACTCACAGGAGGGTTTACATATGCATCCGACTTGTGGTAATTAATGATCATGGAAGTTGTTCGGAAGTTCGACCTGTGTAAATACTTATGCGACCATTTACATCTGCAAATTTATTTGCGGTAAGATGACTTCCTATCAACAATGACCTGTTACTGTCAAATTTATGCGATTTTGTCGTTAATTCTACATATATAAATACTATTATCGATTTGTTTGTTTCCATGATCATGTAAAGCAGTTATACACCGATATATCACGGAGAAGATTACAAATTTGAGGTACATGTAAGTATAAAAACGCTGTGAGGGCAGTTTTACTATTTCGCGTCTTATTTCAAAAGATAGTTGCTAAACTGTATGTAAGTAACGTTGAAAATGACGATGGTCAATGCAGAATCGTTAAGCAGTTAACAAAACAACAAATCATATCAAGCGAGATATAAACGCCGAGATACGTATGTGTGGAACGTCTGGCTATTGTCTTACTGTCTGGTCCGTGCACGTTTACACGCGACCGGGCGGCGTATTTACAAAACCTATACCAGTTGAGTCGCGGCGGCGACTGAAATTGGTTAGGATTTGTTATGCAAAAATCACCTATAAACTCTATACTGATTCAGTTACCAATGCGTTTCGTTGCTCTATCTGTTTCAGTGACGGTAACAACTGTAATTATAGAGAAGCTTCTGTTGGTGCATTTACTTTGTCATATATTTATTTTTTATATTAATAAAAATATGAACCTACAATACATAGCTTGCATTATATTCCCAAAAGTTAAAAAAACTCATTGCGGAATCAAATGTAGTAGTACAGTTACAATACATTTTGATACATTAAAACTTGCATTACATATTGTCATTTGCTGCACACTCCTGTTTCAGTCGCCGCCGCAACTGAACCGGTGTAGGGTTTGTAGGTGGTTTTTTGTACAACGAACCCTATCCCATTTCAGTCCCCGCCACGACTGAACTGGTATAGGTTTTGTAAATACGCGACTGTTCACACCAGGACAATGGGTCTGAAGCTGGGACAACACAATATTGTCCTGTCCTCGTGAGAACTAGACGCAACAGTGATATTCATAAGTAAAATTACACCGTTTACTTACCCCTGGATCAGTTTTAATTTCGAAGTGATTGTCGCACAGATGGCATTTCATTCTAAATTGGTACACTGGAGTAGTATAGTACATCCCAATCTTTGATTTCTCCGCGTTGTATCTGACTCCCATTCCTATATGATTATTGCATCCTTCGCACCAGATGTTGTATGGCATCTCGAATCGAATTATCATGATGCCGAGGTGGAGTTTTCTGGCTCTCTCTCGTAGGGCATGAGTTCCCATGAATTTGTTAAGTCCTCCAACCCTCGGATCGTAATCCGGAGGGTAATAATGATTCTGGCCTTTCCGTTCTCCCATCTTGCTGTTTTGTTTAAAACAACCACACTGGGTAAATAAATAAACTTCAAATAAAATTTGCTGTTATCACAGAAACCCTCTTCAAAACACGCAACAGCTACGATACGAATCGTTTGTTTGACGTTTCAATTTATTTTGACAGGTCAGTCCATCGATTTATATCTATGGGCCGGTCAGTGATGCCATGCCGTGATAATAAAAATCGGTGGTAGAAGATAATTGAGTCGTTTGTAGGGGCTAGTTTTTTCTTTCTCCACTCTGGAGGAGGGGGGTGACCAGAGAATTTCAGTCTATTTCGCATCCGGAGGTGGTCAGAAAATTTCAGAGGAAAAAATAGAAATCATGTAAAACAATATAAGGATGCTAAGATTTTCAATAATTTCGGCAGGTTTTCTGTGAATATCGGTATATTTTAGCTGAAATTCAGTCAAACTTTCATAAAAAAAACGCTTCTGGCCACTCGTAAGCTCATGACCTCACCCTTTGAGGTTCACGACGAGTTCATCGAAAACGAATTCATTGAAAATCAATTCATCGAAAATCAATTCATCGAAAGCAAATTCATCGAATCGCCAATTCATCGAAAAAATATATTTTGTTGATATTTGAGAGAAATGCCGAGCGGACCGAGAAGTTATAAAAGCATTGGTCAACCTAAACTAACCTAACCTAACCTAACCTAACTTAACCTATTTAATCAATTTTTAAATATTTTTTTATCATCAATCTTAATGACCTTTCTGAGTTTTTTATGAGTTGGTTTCTTTATGAGTTGTCTGGTCACCGTTCCTTAGATATCCCTTTTTTGCAGTATCAGACAATCGGAAATCGAAGAGATAACCTATAAATTTTACATTGTCACTACGAAACTGACAGTTGCTAAACACATTTAACTCAGTTATACACTTTAGTTTATTTACAGAAACAGGTCTACAGTAGAGAACGGTAGAAGATGCCTAGGCGAGAAAGACACGGCACGACCAAGTGAAAGAATTATTACTTTAAAAAATTCAATTATTAACGAATGCTGTTATTTCCACCTGGAAACTATACTCAGTTTCCCAGTACTCTAGAATTCACTAGCTGAAACCTTTTTTCCAAACCATTCTCAAACTCCAAACAACACCGGGTACACGTCAGCTATTCAATATTATTTTTGGTATATATTTCCACTCTTTGTATATATTTATTACTATTACACACTTTTAACCGCCTTTGAATTTGGCAGCTTTCTTTGAACCCCAAAATACCTGAAAAACCCCTTGACTCTGTTCAGAAACGGGCGGTTCGTTCGATAGATTCCCTTGCCCAATAGGATTTTAATATTTAGAGCATAGGCGCCAGGCGTCAAATGGAAATGTTGTCTTTGTTCTACGGGAAACTAATGTTATTCACCCCTTCGGCAGTGGTGTACGCCAAACGCGCACCCAACATTAATTATAATAAACTTGATTTACATTATTTGCAATAAGAACGTTCTTGAATTAAACGGTTCTCGACTCGTGCTGCTCGGCTGTGGATTTTTTTGCGGTTCCTCCATCCTTCAAGGCTCATGTTCACAACTCATTTTCTCAAAAATACCCCCCACGCAGCATCCCAAAGATGACATATACCCTGAAGGAAATTATTTTCTGTGGGGATCGGTCTTTGATCGGTCTTCGTTATCTCGGGCTCTGTAGGGCTAAACCGACTGAAATTTTGGATTGTTATTAAAAATGATGGTGTAAAAAGGAATCAATATCAAAATCTCTAAAAAGTGACATTCAAGGAAAATCCATCATTTGCATGACGTAATGGCCTTCGCTCGGAGTTTAAAATCCGTTACATTGGGCTTTATTGTGCTAAAATTTCGGATATTTCGGTATGGGGAGGGGAAGGAAATGGGAAAGAGGAAGATGGAGAAGTACCTGGCTCTTTGCATATAGTCTCTACGTGTCATTTTGTGTCTAATGTCTCAACGTTTCGATTCAGAATGGTGGGGAAGTACCTGGCTCTTTGCATATGGTATCTACATAAGACTAAAGCCATTTCAAGCAACGTTTCAATTACAAATGGTTGTCTTTCAGACTTTCACAGGGACGACACTAAAACGAAAGTATCTACTACCCTGTGCGACTCTTTGTACCAAATTATTCTCAACACTTTCGTTGTTATATATAATCGTCTAGATAGTTCGCTACGAGACTTTCAGTTTGTCTAAAAAGACAAACATTGTACGAGGTATTTATTTGCTCTACAGAGTACGAGGTATTTATCTACTCTACTCTACAAGTACGAGTATGTTGGCAAAGAGGAGGGTGCTGATGTCTATGACATATCGATAGTAGGTGTGGTTGCCAGATTAAAATATAAAGGTATAGCGTTTGTTCATGTTTACACCAACGCCGATTTAGACGTGTAGCATCGTACATCATCAATGTAAAAGTAATCCAGGATAACTAGCTTCTACGATAGCGTCCTAACTACTATCCCGGCATGATAATGGCTTGCTCTCCTGGCTTGGCACAAGCTAGAGCGGTTAAGCGGTGCTAGATAATTATAAGCATGTATCATAGCAGTGACTAAGGAATAACACGTCCGTAGGGAAAAATAAGAAGTTTACGAAGAAGAAACACCGTAGACAAGCCGACCATATTTACTAGCTTCGCCGGCTACACGAAGCTAACACAAAGCCAGGATAGTAACTTCGGTCATGGGGGACGCCGTTCTAGCTCAAATGGCCGGTCAGTGGTTGAGTGGGCATCGCGTTTGGGTCCCACCCAGGCGTTCCGTGTTCGATTCCTCGGCTACCTAAATCCTCCACCACGACTCAAGCAACATTTTTGGTTTACAGTGATGGTAGGAGGAGATTTTCAAATATTGTCGGGTTATTCGGACTTCCTCATTAGCTTACAAGTTTTAGAGCCAAGCTGGTTCTATTTGCAAGTAGATAGAATAATTAGCTTGTTAAATTACTAGCAATAGCTTGCTGCCCTGGCTTGAAATACTAGCCTCGTGTGGCTCGGTCGTAACACTGCAAATATTCCTGCAATTTTTTCATTTTATTCCGAACATCTGTTTTAATTTAACAATTAGTACAAAAATACCAACGTATTGTACGGGTTGCTTGAAGCCACTTGTATTGCGGTAAATTCAAATCTCCCAGAGGAAAATATACTTAGCTACGTCATCTCTCGTAAGAGAGATGACGTAGCTTAGTATAGATGGAAGGGCTGACAGAGATATAGAAAGAAGGGTAAATGCAGGCAACTCTATTAATGGAGGACTGAACGCCGTTGGCACCAACAAAAAACTGTCCAAAGAAGCGTAGTTAGCCGTCCATAACGTAGTGCTGGTACCTACCCTGATGTATGGCAGTGAGGCATGGAACTGGCAGAGGAAGGATGAAAGTAGACTGAATGCTGTAGAAATGAGAACCCTGAGGCGTATGTGTGGTAAAACCGTGTACAATCGTGTGAGAAATGTGGAGATCCGCGAAGAATGCAAGGCTGATGTAAGCGTGATGAGTAAGAAAGGGACGCTCAGATGGTTTGGGCATGTAGAGCGAATGAACGAAGAAAGGAGTGTAAGTAGAAAATATTTATTTATTTAATACACGAATTATCGAAAGTACATATAGTTTTTTGTGATATTTCACCCTCCATGCTAGGGATGACCCTGTGTTTTGGCGGGTGAAGTTTACAGTTTGTGGATATACCTACATTCATTAGTATATGTTGAAGTTTTTCACTAATTGATATTATGCACACAAATTCTTCTACAATAAGAGAGTTTATGTAGTTATATTGGATTACAAGAATAAGGTTAAGAAGTTAAAGAATATTGGAAAAGATAAGTTATTATTAGTATATTAAGGAATTATTGATATATATAGTTCATAGTAATCAGTCTTATACATATAATGCTGCTTAGATAGTAAATAAAGATGAATTATGTTTTGCCTGCTCTTAATACTATGCACACAGAGCTTCTATTATAAGAAAATGATATACTTATAGTTAGATTGGGTTACAAGAAGAAGATGGAGAAGTTAGAGAATTATTACAAAATGAAAAATGACGCAAATGTGAATGGAAGAAGAAGTCGGGGACGCCCGAGGAAGACATGGCACGACCAAGTGAATCAGATACTTGAGTCGGGCCATGTGAAGAGTCGGAACAATAGAAGAGCATGTATGAGACGATACATCGTCTCATTCATACATGTATGAATGTGAACGAGGCAAGGAGTGTGTGCCAAGGTCGAGTTGTGTGGCGGTCCGTCCTCTCTGCCTACCCCTGCGGCGAAACGGCATGATGGTTAGTTAGTTAGTTAGCTACGTCATGAATTTTTAGCCAATCACCGCTCCGCTCCCTCGAGGAGCTAACCTTTTTTATCTACGTTTTCTACGTTTTCTACGTTGTCCACGTCCACTACACAGAATACAGAAATGAAAGAAAATATAAAAATGTCATAGAAATAGAATTGTCATAGACAGAAATTGAATGGACTAAGTATCTTCCTAATGTATTATTTTTAGATGTCTATGACATGGTGGAAAGCTGTCAAAAGTTTTGACAGCTTTGAAAAATTGTTCGATAACAATTGAAACCATAATTTTAGTGCAATTCAGCGGCGCTTCTCAATAATTTTATTATTCAGTTCGCTGTGTGGGATATTTTATCGTTTATTAATACTATTTTCATCTTCATGATTGTATTATTCGAACGGAGTTTGAGTTTGTAGAATAGAATATGGTAGTGAGATCGGAATGGGAAGACGGGACTGTGGCGTTGACCCGAGCCCGCGAAAGGGGAGATATTTGCAGAAAATACCAGCGGAGTCTCCAAGTTACTAGTAGCCTGGTCAGCAGGTTGGGTTTGGAGAAGGAATTGACAGGGCATTTTGGCTGTGTCAACTGTTTGGAATGGAATACCGATGGATCGTAAGTCTATCACGCATTTACTACCCATTATCAATGTTTTTGAGCTCAAATTTCATGAAAACACATCACTTTTTTATCGCACTTGAAAATTTACATCACAAAATTTGTCATCAATAAATGTCAGCAAATGATTCACCAATGCAATTATCCGTTTGTTGTGTTATCATATAAATATAATTGTAAACACAGCTGCTTAACGTAAACATATTCAATCTTATTCCCTTAAAAAAAGGCTTTTCTCAAATTGTGTTTTCTAATATAAAGTATTATTTATTAGGTTTGCAATTTTGATAAGCGTGCATAATTTTGTTATCTAATTTTAGCTTAAATCAAATGTTTTCTTGTAAACAGAAACTTATTTGAAATAAGTGCGAGTTATGGCAGAAACACATTATTAAAACCCGACGCGACCCGACGAAACGCGATGCGTGTTGAGTCGAATCAAATGTATTGTTTTCTATAGACCAGAATCACACTATAAACACCCGACGCGACGCCATGCGCGCACACGCCACCCGATCCAGACGTGCCAGGTCGGTGTGTTGCCCATGGTGGGGGTAAACACGCCATCCGACGCGGCGCGCGCGGTATGTTTCTAGACAACACCCGACGCCACGCGTCAGTCGTTCGAGAACTGTCACAGAGCATATTCGGAATTTATGCCAAAATAATATTATTTTTTGCATTTATTTAGCGAAATGTCTGACGAACAATTAATTGGGTTGGTAAAACGATATCCTGTTTTATATGACACGAGTTTAGCTATATACAGGATTCATATTGTGAGAAATAATGCATGGGAAGAATAAATAAAAATAATGGGTTTTAGTGACCCAAAAATACATATGAAATCCTTCATTATCTTGAAGTAAGTCTGGATACAGAGTATGATATTCACCACACATACTTCTCTTTTGATTTATTTCATGTACCCAGTAACACCTAGTTATTCTCTTTTTCTTGAGTCGTTTAAGTATCATATATGTACCCAAAATTTATCTTCTTCAAAGTCTGACTCGTTATTTATTAAATCCATAGTACATAACCTAAGAGTATGGATACGAATCGAATCATAGTTCCATGTACATAACCGTACACTTCCACTGCTGTTAGCTAACTGTATTCAGAAATTGCTAGTATGTCGTGGCGTCGCGTGTTGGTAATGTGCACGATGCATATCGGGTGTTGACACGTTGCGTCGCGTCGGGTTTTAATAATGTGTTTCCGCCTTTATTCTAACATAGATTTGAATTAATATTTGAAATACCTAGTATGCTAGATCGAATATTATATTTACTAGGTAATAAGTCACAGTAATAAATTTACTACAGAAGATATGAAAATCTATAAATAAAATCTTCATTTGTGAGTTAAAATAGCAACATTCAAAGCATGTACATTAGGCTGCTTCAAAAAGTAAAAGTTCATATTTTTTTATCGGGGCACCCTTGTAAATGCTTTCGGTAAATATTCGGAACAAACGTCAACGGTTATGTATCGGGATTGTGTATGTTATCTTTACTTTAAAAAATACGTTTTTGAATGGTTTGTCTGGCAAAGCATGGTTTGTGTAGCGGGCTTGTGAATATTATCTTAATTTTAAAAGTTTTATTAAAAAAAAGTGCGTATTAACCGTTGACGTTTGTTCCGAACTGCAAACAGAGTGATTTGACAGTGTGAAAGCAAATTTTCAATTTACGTGAATAAAATTAAAAATGTAACATTTTCAATCTCCCCCAATGCAAATAGTTGTCTTTTATGGTAATTAAGAAGAATCTAAAAGTTTTATCAAAAAAAAGTGCGTATTAACCGTTGACGTTTGTTCCGAACAATTACCATGCTTTCAATGGCCAAAAAAAAATGGACATATTTTTATTTTTCATCTAAATAAATTTTAGGGTTTGCTTCCATTGATCAAAAATTCGAAAATACGCAACGTTTAGGTCAGTGATTGCAACGCTTCAGACTAAACATGCCATGACATGCAGAATTAAGTAAACCACAGATAGGTTAAACGCACCCCTCTCCCGACCCTCGCAGTATTGTAAACAATAGGAATCGTGTTTAAATGTGTTAGTATCGCAATTAGAATCTTTGAATAATAACATTCTTTTTGTTCTTAGGCTGAATTTACAATTGTGACATAAAATGGCGCCAACAAGCATATGTGTAACATATAATAATTTTATTTCCATCCAATTTTTTATACTTTCTGGTCAAATCCCTACATTTTCACAGCTGGTATCAATCCCTAAAATCCCTTTAAAAGTCGGAAAATTATTTTTAATTTTGTTTTTAGACCTTTGGAAACATATAAAAGGGTGTCCCATAAAAAATTCGAAAAAAATATTTTTCATTAGTTTTTGAAGCACCCTAATGTACATAACTACACAATTAGTTTACTAATGTTAACATTTTTATGTTGAGTTTATTACGTATATTATTTTTAAGTAGTACCGTTGCATATTATTGTACTAGCTTGGTAAATGCACTTAACTCACAACGATGAGTGGAAAATATGCACTTAAATTGTGGCTGTTGACGATACGTTGGGTTCTTGTGACAGTTTCTTGGGGGTTGATATAATTTCAGACTTCTGGCTTCTGCTTCGGATGATCTCCGGGTTATTCTATGGGACCCGTACCGGCACAAGGCAATCCGCACATTCTCAACTGGCCACACTGGGAATATATTCTCCGTTAAGGTAAATAAATCATTAGTAATATTATTAACCAGCTGGTTACCGGCATGCGTTGCTATGCCATTTAATAAATAAATTATTTCTCCCTGCATGTCTTTTCCCATTCGTCCTGTTCCCCTTCCGCCTCTCCTCTCTCCCCTCTATCGTTCTTGAGAGGTCCTATTGAAATAAACTATGAATGCGGAAAAACATTGAATTCGGGAATGTACGAGGGCTATTCAGAAACTAGGGAACGTTTTGTAATAAAACAAAAACTAGGTACAGGAAAAATATTTTATTATATACATCTGAAAGAGTGACTAAAATGCTACTTTTCTACATAGTCACCAAACAAATTAAGGCACTTATCGTAGCGGTGGACAAGCTTCGAAATTCCTTCGTCATAGAAATCCGCCGCCTGCGATCTCAGCCACTCAGTGACGCACGCCCAGAGCTCGTCGTTGTCATCAAAACGCTGTGTTTAGAAAACCAAAAAAATTTTTTTTGGTTTTTTGGGGGAACTTGTGTGCCCCTTTTGTCCCGCAATTGACGTGCCTCACCCACGTCTCGTCACCCGTTACGATTCGATCCAGTAAAGAATCACCATGTGTGTGGTAGGCGTCAAGAAATGTTAAGGCTGCTCCCATTCGCTGACCTTTATGGAGGTCTGTAAACATTTTTGGCACCCATCTTGCACAAAATTTATGGTAGCCAAGCTTGTGAGTCACAATTTCAAACAACAAAGTCCTTGAAACTTATGGGAAGCAAAGCGAAAGCTCCGTTATTGTGAAGCGACGGTTTTCACAAATCTTCTCATCAACTTTGGCGAGAAGATCGTCTTTCACAATGCTCGGGCGTCCACTCCTCTCTTCATCATGCACGTTGGTTCGGCCATTTTTAAACCGGATACACCATTTTCGCACTGAACTTTCACTCATTACGTCGTTGCCATACACTTCGCACAGTTGCCGATGAATTTCTATCGGTTTTTTGCTAAAAAAAACCGTATTACGGACTGCACTTCACAACTGGCGGGATTTGAAATTGCAGCGCACATTTTAAATTGGAATATTGGGAAAACGGGCAGCGCGGAGACGTTCTCGTTCTGACGGCTGAATACCGACTGAAGGTACGAGCACGCGCACACCAAAACATACGTGATCGCCGCGCGCCTAGCGGCGTCAGACGGAAACGTTCCCTAGTTTCTGAATAGCCCTCGTAGATAAAAGCTGTATTAATTCTTAAATGTTTAATATTCTAAAATAAGATACACATTTCATATAAAAAAAGAATGTGTTTAAACCGGCGTGCGTTATTTACAATTTATAACATCGAGCGTTGGGTAATTTATCACCCGAATTTCTTACGCTTCAGATTTTATGTCCGGGTTAAATCGTTCCCGCAAGAAAAACTTAACCCCTTCACGCACTTTTCCACAAATGATCACCTAGTCAATCCACGCTATGCAATTGCACTATATAAGTATAATAAATATAAAATAATACAAGAACAACATGTCAAAGAGACCAAATGGGAAAATAATTCACCGACTCCAGATATTTTCATATCAGAGGCTTCGGCTCTGTGGAACTCCTAATTGGACCTATAAATCCTACTGATCCCTCAATATAAATATTTAAAAAATCTTTTGTAATCCTACATGTATTTAAAATGACTGATTTTTGCATTTTTGTGTATAAATTTTTTGACAAATCTAATATGCCTAAATTTTGAATGAGAGACCTAGGTATAATGCCAGTAGCCGAAATAACAAATGGTATTATTTATATATCTCGACTTATTAATATTTTTAATTCGATAAAGCATAACTTGCAAAAAGTGTTTTTTCGCAAAATAATTAAATCAGCGTCATCAATGAAAGAGCAGATTATGAATTCTTTTAACACGGCGAGCGTAAGGTTCAAATTTTTAACATTGAGGTGGATAATTTGCACCCGAAATTCTTACTAAGATATTTTTTTATTCTCGACCCATTACTATTTTTAATTCGTTAGTACACTTATTTTACCCGTTTTCTTAGTACTTGTTATTAGAAACTAGTAATGAAAGTGTTATAATTGGTAGTTTAACCTGTGGTTTGCCGGGGTAGGCCAACAAAAAGCACCACCAATTAGCGTTCGCAAAAAGCGGCATCCATGACACCCAATGACATTTCGTGTCCAGCGATTCTGACACTGTCCTTGAGAAATTTTGTACATAGAAAGGTCAAAATCGTAGATAAAGGAATTTTTCCCGCGCATGCGCAAGACCTGCCCACATTCCCGCGCTCCGGTAAATTATTAATATAAATTATTTGGAGTGACCAGGCGCATTGCGGTTTTCTCTATGGTAAAGGGCGATAATAGAGCAAGCGATTCTGACCGTGTTCTTCATACACTTTCTTTATACATAAGGGTCAAAATCGCGTGTAAAATCTCAAACACACCGGTGCACGAACGGCATTCTACGTGTTAATTGTTTTTATGCAAATCAACATTTTTCTTAGAGAATTCAACTTCTGGCACTTAATTTGTCCATTTCAATCTCCTAAAGTTTTTATCATAACAAACACAAATTATAATAGGTTTTTTCTTTTTCAACTAATTAGTCTTGAATTATTCATCTTGAAAAATAGTAACACCGAGCGCTAGGCGGGTAAAACTCACCCACCGACAACTTTGACAATGTCTAACTACCTCGCTGAGGGGTGGCTGACTAAATCCTCGTTTCTTGTCGCTTCCATACTTGCCCCCGCGCAGCTACCCCGGGGCACGGAATACTTGAGCGCGGCAAACTAAAATTATCGAGCAACTAAATAAATAATAAAATATACCTCGGGTAAATTTTACCCAATCTTACTCTCGCCAGGTTAAATATATTGATTCCTAAATGCTTCGCTATATCAACAATATTTGAAGGTGTAACACATGATAACACAGGAGGTTCTGAGGAAAATAATTTCCTTCAGAACCTCCTGTGAACCTTTGAAGATGCCGTGTGGAGGGGCTTTTTGAGGAAAGGAAGGAGTGAACAAAGGTCTTGAAGAGACACATGTTGTAGGAGGGAAGAAATACAGAGGCAAATCGTTTCACAGCTTTCCACACGTTCCACGCAGAACTGTCGAACTCGAGAACGAATCGTAGAAGTGACCCGTTCTCACGTGACAAATGTCAACTGTGCACAAACGTTGGGCGCACATTTGGCGTGTTTCCCAACTTTGCACCGCTGCCGAGGGGATCAATGACGGTAGTTCCTCGGAGCATCTTTAATTGAAATACCGGTAGATCAAGGACAATATTCCCACCCTATGCTTGTGCTCAGTTTGCAATCCGTTTGTGAAAATAGGAGAAGAGAGAGTTTTTTTCAGTTATTTTGGCCAATGACGTTATATACTGTAGACGCGTTGTAGAAATCTCAAAGTGGGAAGCCAACGACAAGACAATTGTAGAGTATTCGATTTCTAGTACTTTAGTACTAAACTGCCACGCGTCGAGTAAGGTCGTGTCCTACCAGTAAGTAAATTGCATTAAAAAGTGCCAAAATTCCCTCCTGTGTGATGAGAAAATGTTTCCATTACACGGTAAACAGTACTAAAAGCGAAGGAATAACATTTCATTCGTAAATACATGCAAATTACTTATTATTATCGATTATATAAATAATACAATTGCTTTCCGCCCAAAGATTTTATGCGTCATTAGAGAACTCAAGGTCTACTAAAGTACAGGTCTGGATGCGCAACAGCCAAATTACAAAGTCGATGCCGTCGCTAAGTAAAATTTACTTTTTATAATAATAATCTAATGATTCTTTAGTTACTTGCCTGCGGTAAAACAACATACAAATCAGCAGAAACAACAAATACAATAACAATCGACGCCATTTGCAAACTATCGTTGTTCATTATAGCTTGAAAATTTGACACCTCAATATTCGACTGGTGCCCAGGCCTCCTACTTTAGTCGGCCTTGAGACAGTATTCGACGGAACTTTTGAATTTTGAATACGAAAATGCCGCCCGCGTTCTATCTTTTGTTTCGTCCATATGCACATATTCTTTAAGCGTCTATCTTTATCATACATGGATAACTTTTGAATTAAGAAATTATTGAAAATTGCTGAAAACAAAAGAGTGTTGATTAATTGCCACATTATATCTTGAGTTTGTGAGACTATGGCAAGTCTATTTATATAACGTCATTGATTTTGGCGCTCCAAACCAGAGATGGCTGCCAAATTCAACCGTGGGGTGCACTTGTGATTTCTACAGGGGTAGCACTTGATTACTATTAAAGTATCTGCAGGCCTTGTACGGTATGTCCAGTTCCTGAGAGACCAACTTAACTCTGGCTTCGATGGAGCCCTCGTATGTGAATTAAGTTCTATGAATTAATTAAGTTCTATGAATTAATTGGTGTTCGTTTGGAAATTGTTATTACCCTATCTATTTATTCGGTTTCACTGCTTACTTTTGGTAACTGTGGCAGTAGCTTCACTAAATCATTTTTAAATTATGTACTGGCTTTGCATTTGAATATTAAATTGTTCTCTTTACTTTTAGAAAATAAAAGATTCCTCAATAAGTACTTAAAGTATGATGATTTTTCCAGTTTGTGTCCCCTTACATCCTGGCCACGTGTGCTGCAGACTCCACGGTACGCGTGCGTGACATCACGGGTGGCTCGTCTCCCGATGGCGACGTCATCTCAGTGTGCTCGTGTCACTGCAGCCGTGTCAAGCGCCTCGCCACCCATCCTGAGTGTCCCAACCTGGTCTGGTCGGCCGCTGAAGATGGATTTATCCTGTAAGTTGGATGGTTTCACTCTGGACTGATTGATTGATGTGTTTCTTATTATTTTGTTCTTTAAATCTAATTCGGATCTAGAAGTAACGGGGTTTAACAAAGGTGCAAGATACAGTGAAATCCTTTGAAAAAAGTACCAGACAATTAAAACTTCTTAACCCTTCCGCACTGAAGGGGGTAATTCATTTCCCCTAAATGTAAGTTTTGTCTGTTTTTTTACATCAAATATTTTTTTGTTTTGTTTTTTTACATCAAATATTTTTTAATTCAGGTAATCCCAGAAAAAATATTCAGTAACCGGTCTGCATTTATAAACAGATTATCCTACTTTTATTTTTTAAGATATTAAAAAATATCTATATAATTTCCCCTCCCCTCGGATCTCCATCACTCTTTTTTTTAAATTTTCACTGCAAACAAGTCGCAAGTGCGATTGTAAAACAACAAATAGTGATGGGGGATATAAATATTAACACATTTGGAAACATACACAGACAATGTCACGATTACATATGCGCCATGGCAGAAAACAACTTCACAATAAATATTAAAGTTCCTACCAGAGTTCAAAATAATAGCATGTCATGTTTAGATCACATAAATACCAGAAATATTATGGCTTCCAATGCATTTGTTATACACAATACAATAACTGATCACTATACAACAGCAATTAGCATTCCAAACACATTTTTTAAAAAACAAGTAAGAACTAAACAGTTCACATCATCCATCTGCTATGAGGGATTAATTAAGGATCTAAATGAGGAAACATGGCAAGATGTATGTGGAGTGACTGATGTTAACAACGCACTCAACTTATTTATTAACAAAATCAACATGCATATAACACAAAATTCAAAAGATAAACTCATTGCACACAAAAAAATACAACTTACTCCTTGGATTAGCAGTGGTATTGTAAAAGCTATACACAAAAGAAATCATTTACACAAAGTGGCGACAAAAGACCCACAAAACACTCTTAAACAACAAAATTACCATAAGTATCGTAACATTTGTAAAGATGTTATGCGTAATGCAAAAGAAAGGTACTATAAGCATCAGCTCGACCAAGATCCATCTAGTAAAAATATGTGGAACATCGTTAAACAAATTACCAATACTAAACATACAACTGACTCTAATATTAATGAACTTCTGATTGGAAACACAGCCACCACTGATTCGGGCATAATTTCCTGCCACACTAACCAATACTTTACGACGATTGGGTCTAAGCTGGCGGAAAACATCCTAAGTGTTACCAAGGAAACTGAAGATTCATTGGCATCTGCAATAGAATCAAAATATACTTCTTTTTCATTTAAATTATCACCTACGACAAATGAAGAGGTTTTAAAAATTATTGACAGTCTTAACAATACACATTCGAAAAGTCCTGACGGTCTTAACACTCATATACTAAAAATCATTAAACACAATATTGTATCACCTTTATCAAACATTTTCAATAAAAGTTTTTCTTCAGGGATTTTTCCCGACCATCTTAAAAGGTCATTAGTAGTACCAATCCACAAAAGTGGACCCAAAAACCAAGTGGGCAATTATAGGCCAATATCCCAGTTGAGTCCTATCTCTAAAATTATAGAAAAAATCTTTAAAAATAGATTAAGTAACTATGTAGAGAGTCGACAACTTTTAAGTAAAAATCAGTTTGGCTTTCGGCCGGGGAGAGGAACGGAAGACGCTATATCACAACTTACAGAACATATTTCTGGAAATATAAATCGCGGAAAGAAAAACATAGCACTGTTCTTAGACTTAGCCAAGGCTTTTGATACAGTTTCTCATAAATTACTCCTCAAAAGATTAAAAAATATTGGGATTGTAGATATGCCCTACGAATGGTTAAAGAGTTACTTAACGGGTAGAAGCCAGCAACTCAAAATGGGAAAAACGGTGAGTAACTCACTAGACACTAATTTTGGGGTACCACAGGGAAGCACACTGGGACCTCTTCTATTTATAATTTATATCAATGAGTTATGCGAGCTAACAGTAGGCGGAAAAATTATTACTTTCGCAGATGATACAGTGGCTAATATTTGAAGGAGAGGATTGGACTCAAACTCATAAACGTGCTGAAAGTGGGATAAGTTTTAAGATTTTCACGGCCAGAAGCATTTTCGTTATATGTTTTTGGGGTGTTGTGCCGTGTTGCGCTACCTCCTTCTTTAGCCAACGTTTCGGACATCGTTGCAGTGTCCATCATCAGGGCAGATCACTAATCTACCGGATCTGCCGGATCTGCCCTGATGATGGACACTGCAACGATGTCCGAAACGTTGGCTAAAGAAGGAGGTAGCGCAACACGGCATAACACCCCAAAAACATATAACGAAAGTGCTGAAAGTGGAATAAATGCGATAAAACAGTGGCTTGACAAAAATCTACTAACACTAAATATAGCAAAAACTAAATACATAAGATTCAGCTCAACTATAAAAGGACAACCTAGTACATCATACACCATAAAAATACATAAGACTATTTGTAATTCCGTTAATATTGATTCAAACTGCAATTGTGAAGTTTTGGAAAGTGTAGAAAACATCAAATATCTAGGTGTTATTATAGACAATCATCTGAAATGGAAATATCACATAGAAAACCTTTCAATAAGGGTAAGAAAATTGATTCACATATTCTTTGCATTACGGAACATAATTAAACAACAAGACCTAAGGAAAATATATTTCGGATTGTGCAACCCCATCTTAACGTATGGTTGCATTGGTTGGGGAGCGTCGGGTAGAACAATTTTAGATCCGCTTGTGAAGGCCCAGAAATCCATAATTAGAGTAATTTTGCGTAAACCCTATAGGTATTCTAGCAATCAGCTCTATAAAAACTTTTATGTACTTGATTTTCGTCAAAACTATATAAAAAGGATTATTATCCACGTACATAAAAATCTAGATAATATTCAAAAAATTGATCACAAATATATCACAAGAAGTCACACCAGAAAGGATCTTGTGGTCCCAGGGAGCAATACGGCAAAGTATCAAAAAACATGTACATATCTTGGACCAAAAATATATAATAAAATTCCCCTAGAATTAAATATTAAAGCTTGCAAAATGTCCCACGTCAGTTCAATAATAACAAAATGGTTGATTGGCTTAGGTAGGGTGGAATCTGAAGAACTATTAAATAATGTCACTTAAAATTTTACATGGCCTATTAACGGCACATTTAGTAAAAATTTAGTACGTATATTATTTAAATAAAAAATAAAAAAACATTTTTCTTTTCTTTTTCTTTTTTTGTTACAGAATAAATTTTCAGGCATTTTTATTGATGTATATTTAATTTAAAAAATTAAAATGAACATTTTGTTAAAATTTTTTTTTTTTTTTTTTTGCCTTCTCACCAGCATTTGGTTCCTTAGAACGGGCAATCTGCCTAGCTAGGAACTAATATCGACCCACAAGACATAATAACACTTGTACACATTTTATAGTTATTTTTCAATGTTATTATTATGTTATTTTTGCCATACAAATGTATCAAATGTAATGTTATAAATAAATAAAAAATAAATAAAAGGCTAATTTTGCTGGAAAGGGCTACAATATTATGTATTTGAGTAACACTCGATTTCGTACTATCTCTTTTACCATTTTGCAATTCTTAATGATTGACTGCCGGGCAAAGAAGGGCGATGTCCGGTTAAAACTGTAAGTTGTAACTAAAATCTGAGTATTTCTGAAAAGGGCAAAAGGAATTTTAAGAGACGCTCATTCCGCGATACATGGGTATCCCTAGTGACAAAATGTGATTTTTACCTTCAAGTACGCAATGGTTAAGAGGGTATTGCCATGTTGTTTTGTGGGAAGTTTTTGTATTGAAAATGTCACTTAGTCATTAAACTAGTATTTAACCTTTCTGAAGGTGTCACTTATCGTATTTATTTATTTATTTATTTACGCCCTAGTGGGCTTTTACAAGGATAGATAATAATAGTTAGGCAGGTACGTAGTATACAATTATAATGATTAAAATAATAATAAAAAATAAAATTTATTAAAATCAAAATCATACATTTCATTAAAGTAATTATAAAGACTTCTTTTTATAACTAATACAGAATCTGCAAACATGTCTACAATATTCCCAAATTTATTACCAAAATGATGTAATCTATTTATAGGTGTATGAGCCTCATAATTTGTTTTAAAATTGTCACAGAAGAAGGTAGCACATTGCCTCGTATTTCTGGTCGGTACGTAAAATTTTATTTTGGCGAGAATTTCAGGGTTGTCAATGCAATTATTAATGATTTTATTTAATAGTACAAGGTCAGAGATGATCCGCCTATCTGACAGCGTAATTAAGTTTAGTTGTTTCATCAAAAGGACAATTCAGCTTAAAGTTAACAAATATTAAAAATTTGTGCTGTACCCTTTCAATATTGTCGGAATGTATTTTATACAATGGGGACCAAATGGGCGAATTATACTCTACCTGACTTCTTACTAAAGAAGTGTACAATATTTTCAAACATTCTAGTGACTTAAAATCACTTGCTGTTCTGCATATAAAACCAAGCATTTTTATAGCTCTATTTGTTATTTCATTTACGTGCAAAGTAAATGTTAACTTTTCTTTTGAAGAGAGTTTCAAACAGTGCATTCGCTGTCCGAAAAGTTGGCTAAAGAAGGAAGTAGCGCAACACGGCATAACATCCCAAAAACAAATAACGAAATTGGCCGTGAAAATCTAAAAATGTTTCCAGTTCATGAGAGTTTAGTAAAAAGGTAGAACATGGAAGTGCTAGATAGGTACGGGCCGTGGCACTGTTAACTAGTGGATCCAATAATTACTGTCATCTCAATTGGCAAACATCTCAAATCACTCACTTGAAAGATAATTTTATCAACTGGTCTAGATGGAAGCAATGTTTATTGTTTTGTTGCGTTTACTTGGCACGGCGATATCACATTTGAGAAATTAAACCTTTTTTATTATTATTTTTTTAAATTGATAAAGTAATGTTTAAGACAAGATTTTTTGCATAGCACAAAGGGTAACAATTATTATAAGTAATAATTATTAGCCTGAAACACTCATCTACATTGAAAAAATCTCCTGAGAAAAGATAAATGCCGCCGACGGGACTCGAACCCGCGTCCTTCTGATATCCGGTCAACAGCTCTTTATCTACTGAGCTACGTCGGCTTATCTCCTACCCGCCAAATAATTCAATATATTCTAGTGTTTCATTTAACAACAAAATGTAAACAGCAGTAATTGTTGAATGAAACACTAGTATATATATTGAATTATTTGGCGGGTAGGACAAGCCGACGTAGCTCAGAGGATAAAGAGCAGTTGACCGGATATCAGAAGGACGCGGGTTCGAGTCCCGTCGGCGGCATTTATCTTTTTTCGGGAGATTTTTTCAATGTAGTTGAGTGTTTCAGGATAATAATTATTACTTATAATAATTGTAAACATTTTTTGTCTATTTAGTTTTTAAGCACTGTAAATAGACTTTTATTGAACCTATTTTGAGCCAGAAAATATAAAAATACCACTACAACGCGAATTGGTGGGTTAATTGTGTCATCATAAAAAAATTACGTTTTTTCACTTTGTCATGGCATTTCAGGTAATATATTATAAAACAAATATAAAACTTATTCCATTTTAATTTTATTGACCGTAACCGGTTTCAGCTCATTAAAGCCATCTTCGGACTGGTACAAATTATTCTTAGTCTAGGCATTTCAAGTGTTTGATTAGCCTGTATCATGTATAGACGTATTTATTATGTAAACACAAAAAATTACAATGGCAAGTGCTATTCATTGTTGTTTCAAATTAAATCACCTGAAATGGATTGGTATTGGTGACCCCAAGAAAATCAAATGGCGACTTCTCTGAAACTGTTAATTGCCGTTACGATTATTCAACATAGCATTCAATGCCCGAGGAGATATTCAACATTGCGGCATTCATTTCTCAGATCTGCTGAAAAATGACATGCAGTATTATTGCAGTATCACTCTCAGGTCTAACCCTAACGTGTGGTAGTTTTTTCATGTCATTTTAACAATATTTTTTCCTCTCTCCAGTCAGCACGATCTGCGCACGTCCCACACGTGCAACGACAGTGCCTCCAGCAACGTGCTGATCAACCTGCTAAACCACCTCGGCCGTTTCGCCGAAGCCAAGTGTCTCGCCATCAACCCGCGGCGCCCGGAGCAGCTCGCCGTGGGGGCCAATGACTTCTACGTGCGGCTGTACGATAGGCGAATGATTAAACTATCAAATTTACAATATGTAAGTCACAAATTAATTTATTTTTATTTTTTTATATTAAGTCCACACAGGAGGCCTTGAGGAAAATAATTTCCCTCAGGGCCTATGTCATCTGGGATGCTGTGTGCAGGGTCTTTTTGAGGAGAGGAAGGAATGAACATTGGTCTTGAAGAGACCTATGTTGTAGGAAGGAGGAAACACAGAGGCCGGCAAATTATTCCACAGCCGAGCTGTTGAACATAAGAACGAGTCGAAGAAACGACCCGTTCTCATGTGACAAATGTCAACCGTGAATAAATGTTGGGCACGCGTTTGGCGTGTTTCCCGACTATGCACCGGTGCCGAAGGGATCAATGATGCTAGTTCCTCAGAGCATCTTCCATTGTAATACCGGTAGAACAAGGATAGCATTCCCACCCGACGCCTGTGCTCTAAAGATTGCAATCCGTCTGTTAAGATGGGAGAATCTATCAAACGGACCGCCCGTTTCTGCACAGAGTCGAGCGTTTTTCAGGTATTTTGGAGCTCCAGACCAGAGGTGGCTGCCAAATTCAATCGTGGGGCGCATTTGCGATTTGTACAGGGTTAGCAGTTGTGCACTATTAAAGTATCTATGGGCCCTATACAGTACGCCCAGTTTCTGGGAGGCTAACTTTACTCTGGCTTCGATGGAGCCCCCATACCTGAGCTGGTCACTTAGGGTTACACCAAGCATATCAATGGAGGGCCTGTTCGGAAGATTGCTTCCGTTGAAAGAGACTAGATTTTCATTTCGATCCCTTTTAGACGTAATCAGACAATATTGGGTCTTTGAAACATTAAATTCAACGAGATTATTTTTACCCCAAGAGAAAACACTCTCGAGGTAACCGTCCATTCTTTGCTTCAAAGCCCTACGAGCTGTTGGAGTTTGTGAGCCCTTTGGGGGCTTGTCAAACAAAAAGCTATCATGAACTGTACTGTCATCCGCATAACAGTGAATTGGTGCACATGACAAAAGGTTGTTGATGTGCAACAAAAACAAAGTCGGAGACAGAACCGATCCCTGCCGGACGCCAGCATTTATCGAGTGTGAGGAAGAGGTGAAACCATCGACTACCGTCTGAATCGACCTCTCCCTCAAGAAGTCGGCAATCCAAGTACACAAGGATGCTGGAAGTCCGTAAGAATGCAGTTTGTTGACAAGTCCTCGGTGCCAAACTCGGTCAAAGGCCTTGTCAACCGGCCAAGGCCAATCAACCATTTCATGTGTTAACAGTATAACAGTTGTATTTAACCAAATACCAGAATTACTGCTGATTCGATTCCCAAATGTTTTCCTTTTGTTGCCAATAGTTGGGCAGCAATGTATAGGTAATATCACTGTATGCTGCTGGCGGTGGCAAAACGAAAATTCCAGACCCGCTCATTATTAAAGGCAAAACAATTAAATTATACATAGTTATTTAACCGGGTCAAATTTGTTTTATGGGGCCAACAGAATTAGCTACAAAAGATTATTCAGTTTTGACCTATTTCAGCATATCGCCCGCCATACACTCCCAATGTTTTTGCTGATAACTTATCAGTTTCCCAAAAAATATTCTAAAGTAGCGCAAAAAAGTCACACATCTCTATCTCTACATATCATTACATAGTATAAAATGAAGTCGCTCAAAATGTATGTGCGCATAAATCTTTTAAACTACACAACGGATTTTCATGCAGTTTTCACCAATAGATAGAGTGATTCAAGAGGAAGGTTTATATGTATAATACATGCTTATTATAGTAGAGAAAAGCCGAGAAATTCAAATATTCAATTCAGGCAGCGGGCAGCTGGCAAGCGGGTGGTGTGGATTTTATAAAGGTTGGGTAATGGCGTTGTGTTTCGTTAGCCACAGCAATGTGTGGCCGGGTCTGCTAGTTATAAATTAAAGTCCTCCGCCGTGTCTGTCTGTTCGCGGCGATAAACTCAAAACTACTGAACGGATTTTCACGCGGTTTTCACCAATAGATGGAGTGATTCATGAGGAAGGTTTAAGTATATAATTTGTCAAGGTTTTGTGTAAATTGGTTAAAATATATAATGTTTTGTGGTGGGCGAGCGGACTGGCAGCATGCGGTGTGGATTTGATTTGTATGGAAATCTACAATTTTTTGCCGAGGTTGATGAAATTTTGCACATGTGACCTTCAAAACAAGAGGAAGATCACTGTCTATATTTGATTTGGAAAACTCTGTGTAAAGCCCTAAGGGGACTTCAGCTAGTTAATTATACAAAAGGATATTTTCACAAACAATGAATACCATTAAAAATGTGGGGAAGATTTAACCGCTAGAATGCCGTTCGTGCACCGGTGTGTTTGAGATTTTACACGCGATTTTGACCCTTATGTATAAATAAAGTGTATGAAGAACACGGTCAGAATCGCTTGCTTTATTATCGCCCTTTACCATAGAGAAAACCGCAATGCGCCAGGTCACTCCAAATAATTTATATTAATAATTTACCGGAGCGCGGGAATGTGCGCAGTTCTTGCGCATGCGCGGGAAAAATTCCTTTAATTACGATTTTGACCTTTCTATTGTTCAAAATTTCTCAAGGACACTGTCAGAATCGCTGGACACGAAATGTCATTGGGTGTCATGGCTGCCGTTTTTTGCGAACGCTAATTGGTGGACAACCAACCCCAATTACCCCGGCAAACAAGGGGTTAAAGTTTATTATTGTGATTCCGATTATTGTACTAATAGTTTATAATTTTTTTATATTTTCTATATCTAATTTTATTGGCTGGTCAGTGGTTGAGTGGGCATAGCGCTTGGGTCCCACCCGAGCGTCGCGTGTTTGATTCCTCAGCTGGCTAAGTCCTCCATCACAACACAAGCAACATTTTCGGCTTTCTGTAGTGGTAGTAGGAGATTTTCAAACATTGTTGGGCTATTCGTAACCCGGGAATGTTTGTCTTTCTTTTTATAAAAAAAAATAAAAAAATTTAAATGAGCAAATTTTAGAATTATAATATGGAAGATTGGAGTCGAGTTCAGACTTAGAAGAGATGAAATGTTGAATGTAGGAAAGGAAATTTTAGATAAAGCTTGATAGAAGAGAGGATATTTATTTTAATGTCGAAAATTTATTAATCAACATAAAAAAAAAATTCTTTCATTATCTTAATTTTTTTTTTAAATAATAAAAACACTAAAATACCCTATTTTAGGATTTGTGAAGCTGGTATTTATAAAAAAATAATTGCCTCAGGATCATTGCCTTTCAAAAGATGATCAAATTTACCTTTCAAAATATATTATGTATACGCAAATAGCATTAGAAAACAATATTTTAATGAACTAATTGATTACAATATCTATATGATTATTGAATCCACACTTCACATTAACTGGTTCGTACTGAATATTTATGTAAATTATTGATTTTAAACATTTATTCAGCATTTCCGTAAATGTTGTCTACCTGTAGTCTTTTGCACAATTGAGTGCCAAGTTTGTGATGTTGTTAAACTTAATAATGTTGCAAAATTTTGTACACATGATATTGGAATTCAAAAATATTTTAGACAGAAAAAGTCGAAGCTTCTGAAAAGGGAATAACCAGACACAACCGGAAATATGTCATTTTTAAATAAAATTCTAGCCGTATAGACTCTTTTCCACAAAAAAATATAAATTGAATTGAAGTTATGTTTTAAATTATGAGAAAATATGTTTATTTTTAGTATAATAAGGTTATACTGGCAGATTTGTTAAATTTTCAAACAAAATTTTGTAACAATTATTATAAGCAATAATTATCAGCCTGAAACACTCATCCACATTGAAAAATCTTCCGAGAAAAGATACATGACGCCAACGGGACTTGAACCCGTGTCCTCTCGATTGCCGGTCGATTGCTCTTCACCACTGAGCTATGGCGGCTTATCTCGTACCCGCCAAATGATTCAATATATGCTAGTGTTTCATTCAACAATTACTGCTTATTATATTTTTGAAATATTATAAAAATCTAAAAAAAATATTTTAAAAATCTTGTCTTAAAAACGTTAGTTTTACAATTAAAAATAATAATCAAAATTTTGTATTATACAACACACATTTCAAATCGTATAATCATGCAGTTAAATAAATTAATAAATTATCTGGGACAGATACTTTTCAGAATTTTAATTTAAATTTAAATAAAATCATAAAAAAAGGATCCGCGCAAGTGTTTTGTGACGAAAATACTTCAGTTTGTCTATTTATTTACGGTCTTACAAACTAATATATTTAATTTATTAAAAGAAAATAACTTAGTTAACATCACTTTATTTTTTTTATTTTTTTATATTTTATACTATCAACATGTTTCGTGAACCATGTTCACTTCTTCAGGAATAAAAGTATACTAAAGTTAAAAAATTAATTATAGATTACATATGGAGAGAAGAATTTGAAGGAGGGGGAAGGGTTGACAATGGTGGGAGTTTCGAAGAATTGGGGAATACCAAGCTATTAGAAGTAAAAGGCCGGTTAAGTGGGAAGATATTTAAAACAGGGTTAACAAAAATTTTTTGCTTATTAATTATGTCAGCTTTGGAATTTACATTTTTTCTTATTTCTAAAATTTCTAAATTATTGATTTGCGATGTTTTATATCCTGTATGTAATATTTGAAGACCTGAATTTATGTCAAAGCTATGATCATATTTTAATAAATGGTCTGCGAACTCAGAATCGCTATTGCCATTTAGTGCTCTGAGGTGCTATTTAACCCTAATCTCAAAGTTTCTATAAGTTCTACCTATATAAAACGAACTACAATCATTACAATTGAGTTTGTAAACCCCTGATTTTTTTGTTTTAATTTCGCTATCTTTATTGTTGAGTATATATTTCTTTAATTTGTTATTTGTGTAAAACGCTGGTTGAATAGTACCGGGAATATCTTTACTAATAATTTTTGACGTATCGTTGTCGACAAATAAAATTCTACGCCAATGTTTATTGTTATCTTTAGAAATAGGGTAAATATATAATTTGAAAAAAATCTGTTTAATTTTTTTATTTAGTATTTCATCTATCAAATTAGTAGAATAAATATAAAAAAATAAAAAAAATAAAGTGATGTAAACTAAGTTATTTTCTTTTAATAAATAAATAATGACATCACAAAGTAACCTTTTAGAAGAAGTTTTCTTCGAAAAATTAATATATTTAAGATTTATTTACATTCTTATTTTGCTTAGACTTTATTGAAAAATTATAAATACTTGTGATCAAAAAATAATTACAAAAACTACATAATTTTAATAGTTTTATCATCACGCCTTTCAGCATTTTTGAATGTAGGTATAAATTAAAGCATATTTGGAATGAAATAAAATCGATATTGAGTTATTATTTAAAAAAGCTGGTATGGAGAATAATTAATCTTTCTCATTGGAACCGCCCTGTATGATCGTAAGAACATCTTTCGACGAAATTTGAATTTTTGGCCACTGGCTGGTTAATGGCCCTGAATGGAATATTGTATTTTTGATTTTTCATGATTCACATTTTTTTTATTCTATTCTTTCAGACCTCTTCTGAAAACAACCCGCCACGGAGAGATGAAGGGAGGCTGACAGTAAGAACCAACAGAGCGGGTCAAGGAGATCTGGAGAATAATATCCCCCGCGGCTGTGTGCAGTACTTTGCCCCGGGTAACAATCCATTTATACTTTAGTTTATAGCTTCCTAGTTTTTGGCCCTCTTGCCGTTATCAAACACTAAATAAAATACCAATGTGATCTATACTAATATTTTATTTATTTATTTATTGTTTCTTTACACTGCAGGTAAAATGTTTACAATAAAATTTGTCACCTTACTAGGACAAGCCTGTGTTGAGGTTAACAATAATTATACAAATTAACAAAATAATATTTTATTTATTTATTTTTAATTTGTACATTTATTTATAACAATTACAGGCAATATAGCCTAAGACTTTATAATTGTACCATTTATGCAGTGTGTATGCAAAGCCAAAAATCTTACAAATGTGCTATAGGACACAAAATATAAATTTATTTTTTTATCCACCGCATTCAAAAGCACGTAGCTCTCCTCACAGGTGAGTTCATAAATAAATTAGTGCGGCTTGCTCTACTATATAGGAGGTTGTGATGACGTCCTCGAGAGTGAGACTCTGGTACAAAAAAATTTAATTGGGCTAGTATCTCATTATTGGATAAGTGAACGTTTATTAGTTGAAAAAAAAAATTAAGCAAAGCAATACCTCTACGTATCTCTAGAGAGTGGTAATTGGTCATGCCTAATATATAAATCGATGGGTAAAGCCAAGGGTAACGTCCATAGAGCCACGAGAATAAAAACCTTAAAAATTTCTTATGGACTCTTTCAATGCGTAAAGTGTATGTTAATTCGTGTGTGGCCCAGATGATCGAATTTGACTCAAGTACACTCAGGACTAGTGTGTTATATAATAACATCAGTGTTTTTGTGTTACGAAACAGATATGAGTTTCTAATTACGAAGCCGAGAAGCCTGTATGCTCTGCTTATTAAATCATCGATGTGTTGGTGAAAAGTTAGTTTGCTGTCGTAAATAACTCCTAGATCTTTGATTTGGTTTAGGTGTTGGAGAATAATTTCATTAATTGTATATTTAAATACATGCGGTTTCTTTGATTTTGTATACGAGACAATATTGCACTTGGGTGTACTGAAGTTCAAGCCATTTATTTTGGCCCAGTTTGAGACGCAGTCAATGTCACGTTGAAGGAGAATACATTTTTTATTGAGCGATATAGTTTCAAGTCATCTGCAAATAGTAAATACAGCGAATGTGTGATGACTGAACCAATATCGTTAATAAAAATCAAAAACAGAAGTGGTCCAAGGATAGACCCCTGAGGAACTCCAGAAAAAACTACAAATTCAAAAGAACTGGAACCCTTATAATAAACAAACTGTCTACGATTTCGAAAATATGAAGCAAAAAAACAGAGCAGTCTTTTGGAAAAACCAAATGAAGCTAGCTTATTTAGAAGAATGTCGATGTCAACCTTGTCGAATGCTTTTTCCAGGTCAAAATAAGCAACATCCACCTGGCCACCATTGTCGAGAGTTTGTGATAAGAAATCTGAGATGCATAAGAGGTTTGATGTTACTGACATGTGGGATCTAAAACCATATTGACGGTCGTCAAGAATTGGATTAACGTGATTAAGTATATATTTATGTAGAATTTTCTCGAATATTTTCATGATGGAACATAGAACGGCAACTGGTCGATAATTCCGGATATCGCGTTTATCTCCCTTTTTGTAGATAGGGTTTATTTTAGTTACTCTCCAGATGTCTGGGAGAATCCCGTTTTTTAGGCGTACATTGAAGAGATGACATAATGGTGGTATTAAAAGGTCAGAACAACCCTTTAGTATAAATGTTGAAATATTGTCAGGACCGATGGAGTGAGGTTTCTTTAAATTTGAGAGTGCCTCCTTAAAATCTTTTTCTGAAATACTGACCAGGTCGAATGAGGGCCCAATCTGTACAGTGTAAAGTGTAGAATCAATATTAAGCGTATATGATACCCTCGTAACATTTCGTAATCTGTCAAAATGTGTTTATTTTTACATCGCTAGATGGCAGTAGGGGTGTCTTCCCAGATTTCAAAATGTCAACATTATACTTGCGTTATGATTGTTATGAACATCCAAGCACAGTATTTTTAAATATCGAAGTAAAAAAACAAACTAATAACAAAGTGTGGTTTGTTTATGGAACTTATTATGTTGGTAGAATATTTAGTATGATCCTTTTTATAAATGTTTCATAATTTGCTTGTTCATGGTCCTTTCAAATGGTCCTTTCATCGGTTCCATAATAAACAACGTTTGGAATCTCGTGGTTAACATTTGGAGTCGATTTAATGAAGTTTTTTTTTTAAATTTAACTTCTAAATATTCAGTTGTTAATTGATTTTAAACTACATTTTCTAGAATTCATCATTATTATTACTATCCCCAAATTGGAAACGTATATTTGATAGAATATCTATACATATTAATAACATCATTAATAATATTGACTTAGAGAAATAAAATAAAGTTTCTTTTTTATTTATATACTAGCTGGTACCCGGCATGCATTGCTATGCCATTTAATAAAGAAATCGTTTCTCCCTCGCGTCCTTTCCCATTCATCCCGTTCACCTTCCTGCTCCCCTTCCTCTCCCGCGTCCCCTTCCCCTCTCACGTTCCCGCTCATCCTCCTCCTCCACCTTCCCTCTCCTCACTCTACCCCCCCTTCCCCCGTCCCGCGAACCCCCTTCCCCCTCCCGTATTCGACCAACACACATCAGCTACTAGCCAGTACCTTGGCAAATCAAAACCCGAGTCGGGGGGGGGCCGGGCTTGTCGGACTTTGAAACAATGTAAGCAGTCAAATTATTTCCCATTCGTCCCGTTCCCTTCCTTACTGATTACCATGTTATTCAATCTGATTTTGAGATTATTAGTGTAAATTTTAGTAAAGTACGAACCTATGATTACGATGTTGGGAACACGTGTCATTAAAATCATAAAAAGTCAAAAAAATTCTCGCGAGTCCACGCTCAAAACACACTTTAAAAAATTAAAACAAATATTGCATTTCTCAAGGAACGCCATGTTGTTAAGGCTCTGCAACCCGGCCCGAAAAGAAGAAGATGGAGAGATACGAAATTACGAATGTTAGAGGAGAGCGCTAACATTTACAGCGACAAAATCGATGCGAAAATTGCGAAAATGTTTAATAAAACATGACTCGTTTAAAATAGAGCAAAAATCTTTCCGGCATTATCTTAAACAGCATTTAAAGAAACACTGTGAATTTTTGCATACATATAACTTGTAAAATAACTGAAACAAATGTGGTAATAATAATTTTTGGAGCATACTTTGCGATTTTTTTCTATCGAGGGAATTTTATATGATTTGTGTTTCGGCGCGGGCAAAGTCTAGATATTATCTTCAAGAATAACATATATATATTTTTAAGAGCTATAAAACTTACCGTGTTTAAACCTTTCTCAACCAGAGTCATTTTAAAATGACGTTAAATTTGACATTTTTTTATCAGGTAACTACTGAACCCATTTATTTGCGGTTTTTTACAAATAGTTTAGTGAATCCTTCCTAGCAACATTGATGTTATTCATTGCGTTGGCTGTATTGTGTAAACACTTCATATCCTAAACAAGAATTATTGATCACACCTTTTGAAAAGCTGTGATCCGGGGGAATTTCAGTATTAAAAAGGACAAAGTATTTATGTTTTTTTCTTATATTTTTCCGTTTTTTAATGTAAAACGTACATTCTTTCATATTATAATGAAAATACAACAAGAACATTGATATAATATTTGTTTTTAGCATCCTTTAGTATTGTGTCATTTCAAAACGACACTGGTCGTTTGAGATTACACTATTTGACTATTTTATTAGATAACATATATATTTATTATTAATTTTTTAAACTTTATGAGTAAAATCTCAAATTATAATATTTAATTAAATGAAGACAATATTAGCGAAACTCAATCGAAATCTGGTATATAAAGATAGCAGCCAATAAAATGTGCGTTAAGTAAGTGAAGATAATGTTGGTAGTTCTTAGTCGAAGTATGATACAGTTAAAAGTGACCGAATTAATATGGGTTCCGTAGCTTAATCGGTAGAGCTGTTTCCATGTAAGAAAAGGGTTCTGGGTTCGAGTCCCAGCGGAGCCAATATCTTTTCTGATTTTTCTGTCTCCAGATTTCGATTGAGTTTCGCTAATATTGTCTTCATTTAATTAAATATATATTTATTATGTGTTTTGATGAGAAGAACACATCAATAATACTTTCAAGTGATAAGTAGGCATGATATTGTCTTAAATTGATCTATTTTTTTATTTACTTTGCAGAACATGGTCCATTTTTATAGTAACACATCATTTACCTCTCAAAACGACTATCGTTTTAAAATGACGTTGAATATTTCCTAAACTACCAGTTAAAATTTTTTTTTTAAAAATCTAATATTTCAAGTACACATAATCATAATAATGTTATTTATTTTTTTATATCTGTAGGAAGTAATTTGGATGAGAAAGGGTTAAGGGAAATATGTAATAAATCGGTACAAATCTTGGTTGCGGGCCCTTAATTACGACGGCAACCTTCTCGCGTGATTTTTCGTGTTTATGAAACCGAACAAAATAATGATTAATAAGCATTATTTATCATTTCCGAAGATTGCAATTCGTACTTATTATTGTCTAAGTGACAGAAAGTGATTTTTTTCTTTTAAAAATGCATATTTCATCGTCGTAATTAACATAACGGTCCATGACGGTAACATTACAGATATTTGAAGTCCAATAAATATAAAAGTACCTTTTCGACAGTAGTGGCTGATGAACCAATAATAATATCCTTGTGCTCTAAATCTTCCAGGTTGTATTCATTACCAAACACCGCGTACATAATGTACCCACGGACAAATGTTAGGCGAGCGAAATGCCCAATTGAACTAATACCCATATTCCGAAATACGCCACGATACGTTTATTATATCTGTATGTGTGTACGCGCGCCAATAGCGCCTCCCACACGCACACTTCGGAGCGACCGAGTCCCGCGCCATTACAGGCCGCCGCGTAGAAAAGTAAAAACTGATAGGTTTACAGCGCTATTCTCTATGAGACTTTTCTGCATGTCCACATGCATGAAGAACGCACTAACCGTTTTCGGAACTCGATCCTGGAACGCACATGTAATGTTCATTTTTAAACGATCGAAGTAAAATGGTGGTTGAAAAGAAACATTTTGACAAATTTACACCGAAAAAGAGAATTTTCGAGTACTTACTGTTTTTGTAGCTTTCTGAGATTATTGCAACGCTTCAAGTGTGTCGGTATTGTATGTTTAGAGCTATTAATGAAGCATTTTGACGGCATTTTTAAAATATATAGGCTAATAAACCAGGAGCGTATAGTTTCAACACCTATCAACGGGAGATTCTAGCCCGGAATGAGTAAAAGCTATGGAGTGTGTTAGAATTTGGTGTAAAATGATGTATTTATTTAATTGCTAATATCCACAGATATCATAACGATAATAAGAGGCCGCACTTCTACAGATGTGTGTATTATGTACATATTTTGAATTAAAAATATTGTGTAAAATCATTATTAATGCGACAATCGTAGATTTAAGTTTAAAAAATGGGTTGTATGGTGTATCAATGTTTTTATTTTTCATGGTCGAATGCCCACATCAATTACAAAAAAAAATAAGCAGATTGAAAAATAAAGGTCCATTATTTGGTAACAAAAAATATCAAGTCCGAGAATGACACATGAAAGGTAGTATTAAGCCGTTTTAGAGAGCCGTTTTTCAGAAAATAACCATTCTGCGCCTATAACACACTCTTAAGAGTTGGTTGAACATTTTTGTACACAGATGAAAAAAAGGTAGCAAAACTATTAGCGATTTTATCATCAGTAGTCAATTCCTCTCCATCAAAAATCATAGACTTGAATGAGTTGTTGGATTTTTTTAGATCCTTAATATACTTCCAAAACTGTTTGGGATCGATAGACAATTTTTCTTCCATTGAAGTTAAATGATTTTTAAAAGCTTCACTGATTTGACATTTTACGATTTGTGACGAGTTTTTTTCCATTGCTTATGAAAAATATGTTTAATTTTAATATTTGAAATAATACTATTGGTGGACCACCTAGGATATACTCTGTGTGCCGTAGTGCGAGGTGTGGAAATGGGTATACACTTATCGAATATATTGTAAATTGAATTGTAAAAATTTGTACATAATGCATTTATATCTGTTGAACTTTGGCAGACCGGTTGCCATGAGCATTCAGAAAGCAATTCATATAATAAATGGAAATTACCTTTGTTGAATCTCCAGGCGTTTATGGTTCTAGCTCCATGATAGGAGGGAACTTCTATTGGACTTAGGTTTAGACATGAACATGAACCACCTGAGTGAGCCTCATTAATACTTATAGACAAAGCAGGGTGGTGCTTGTCTTCGTTTGTAATAGAGTCCTGACATTTCTCAACACACTTTACAAGATCCTTGGCATTACATAAAACTACATCCAGAGTGTTATTATAATCATTACATATCAAGTTATATTCTTGCAAACCTAGAAACATTTAAAATAATTATCCATGTTCACAATATTGGAGTTACAGGAAGGGAGGTTCAAATCACCTAATATTAAGATGTTTTTGTTATTGAGAAGATTATAATTACTTCCTATTTTTTCGAATCTGTTATAGTATAACGAAGTTGAAGAACGCCGTGGCACATATATCACGCATACAAAAACAGTTAGCTTCACCCACAAGGATTCAGTATCGGGGAGGTCCATTGAAGAAATCCTCTCAGCATGGGTTACAGAATCAGCGCAAACAGCCAGGACGACACCTCCCGCGCGTGTGAGGCGGTCACGACGAAAGACAACATAATTTTCTGGAAATAGCTCTGAATTATGCACACTTGGTTTCAGCCACGATTCAGTGATTGCTATTAAATCTAAGCTATCTCGAGTAAATAGGTTGTTTTTAAATACTGCCAATTTCGTATTTAGCCTTCGAACATTTTGATAATACATAGAGAGGTTAGAATTACTTCTCACTCTCAGAGTGTTTCGTTGCATCATTGGTTGCAGCATTTCTCCGAAAAAATATAATATAGCACATCAAAACATTTCCGCAACATAAAGTCTCTGTATTCCTTTTACACTGCTTATCAACTGGAGCGCTTTATGCCACAATATGGAACCATTTAAAATAGCTCGGATTGATTTGCTGCCAGTTTTAGGCAAATTTTCATATTAAAATTCGGAGGTATGATTTTTTTATGTCGGCGGAAAATACTCAATGGTCACCAAAAAATCACGAGCAATCGGAGGAAAAAGTTAAAAATCGCGCTGTCGCTCAAGTGGTTATATCCTCCTCCACTTAGAACACTGCACACTGCTCTGGACACCTGCGTACCAAGCCCTTATTATTCTTCTTCTTGTGCCCTGTCCGTTCAACGGACGTTGGCTATCATGTTGGCTGTGCGGACTTTGTTTACTGCGGCCCGGAACAGCTCTACAGTAGACTGGCCATTGTCTCAGGTTTTTCAGCCATGATTTTCTCCTTCTTCCAGGGCCCCGACTTCCGGCATCTTTCCTTGCATTATGAGATGCAAGTTCTCGTACTTCTCTGGATGTCTCATCACATGTCCTAGATATTGAAGTTTTCGGATTTTTATTTTTTCAATAACTTCTCTTTCTTTATTCCTCCGAATCATAACATCTTCATTCAATACTCCGTCCATCCAGCTTATTTTGAATATTCTTCTCCACACCTCGAAGCCCTTATTAAAAAAATCAAAAGAATTCAGTTTATTAGGGGGCATCCATTAATTACGTAAGCTGTTTTTTTTTTCAATTTAGACTCCTCCCCCCCCCCCCCCCTTGGTGATATTTGGTGGGAACCCCCCCCCCTCCCCCTCACCTGAGATTTACACTACAGTTGTTATAAGAATTTCGACCAATCAACACCTTACCAAAATATGAGCAGATCTTGAAGTTATAATAAAAGAACAAATTTTGCAATATCTAGATAAACACGATATTTTATACCAAGAGCAATCAGTGTTCAGATCTAATAACTCATGTGAAACAGCATTAAACGTAATTGTCGAAGAATGGAAGGAAGGAATGAATAATAATAAATTTATCTTAGCAATATTTTTGGATTTTCAAAGGGCATTCGAAACTATAGATCGAGACATACTAATAAGAAAGCTTAAAGAAATTGGTTTCTCATCTGTAGCCATTAAATTAATACAAGAGTATTTGAGAGTCAGAAAGCAGGTAACAAAAATAAATAATCAATTTTCAAAACCAATGGAAAATAAGTTAGGAGTACCACAGGGATCGGTCCTTGGACCTCTATTGTTCATACTCTATATTAATGACATGGTGAAAATAGTTTCAAAATGCAAAGTACAACTATTTGCCGATGATACACTAATATACTTAATTTGAGATAACTACGAAGAACGAATACACATTTTAAACAATGAACTAAATGATGTATCAAGATGGCTAAAAATAAATAAGCTTAAATTAAATACAAAAAAAAAAACAAAATGTATGGTGATTGGATACAAGAAGACATCCAGTGAAAGCAACATTAAAATTGATGGTGAAATTATTGAAAATGTTACTGAAATGAAATACTTAGGAGTTATATTAGATTCCAAACTAAACTTCAATAGACATGCTGAATACACCCAAAAGAAAATTGGCAAAAAGATATCTTTTTTTGGAAGAATTCGGCCAAAAATTTCTAGAAAAACTGCAATCACCATATACAATTCAATTATTGCTCCACACTTCAACTACTGCTCAAGTATACTTTTCCTATGTACGAAAGAGAACAAAATAAGTTACAAATTCTCCAAAACAGGGCAATGAGAATAATTCTTCGACGAAACAGATTTTCAAAAATAATTAAAATGTTAAAGGAACTAAATTGGTTGACCGTGAAACAGATGCTGACCTTGAACACGATGGTATTTATCCACAAAATATTGAACAACACGTTACCAAAATACTTCTCAAATAAAATTGTATACAATAGACATTCACAGATATAACACAAGGACGTGCAAGGAAATTAGGCTACAAAAAAAGGACAAAACGAATACGCAGAACAGTCTACTGTACAAGGGAATGAAGTTGTATAACACACTACCAGAAACTTTAAAGTCCACACCCATTGGAAAGTTCAAGATGTATTGTAGGAGCTACATAAAACTTGAAAAAATATTGTGAATATGAAATATTATAATCAGTTAGAAATTTGTAAACTTAAATGTACAAATTACTAAAATAAAAATTATTATTATTATTATAGGACTAAGTACATATATTAGCAAATTTATTTAAAGTTAATAAAATTAGAAGTAAAAACACAACAGCACCGCCTTACACACATAAGCGTCTTGAATGAAAACCGCTACACAAATATTATATGCAAGTGGGAACCTTTGGCGATTTTTTGCTAAGCCGACTGCACAGTCGTATATCCTCTTTGCATACGTACTTGAAGAAATAATCTTTTTGGGGATCAACTGTCCGAGTTATCAATTGGCAGAGCGATGAACTGTCCGGTGGGTAACTGTCCTGTGGATCAACTGTCTGACGGGCCAACTGTCGGCGGGCCAATTGTTGCTGGATCAATTGTCATGGAACCATTATATTATATTTATATATTAAATTTACCCACAAATAAGAGAACGTACCCATACTAAGTGACCAACTTTTTGCAATTTTAAACCCCCCCCCGGTGACCAAAAACCTAAGCCCGCCGCCGCTCATTTGTACCAAGCGCGACATTTTGAAGACCCCCCCCCCCCTAAACGTGTCACGTAGTATGGGTACGTTCCCTAACACCGAATCTGTAAAAATCCACAAGTTCAACTTCCTTCAAACACAATGTTTAACTTTTTATCAAATCTTGCTACAGTATTCTCTCACTAATCTGCCATGTATCCAATTAGTGAAAGCAGCGGTTTATAGTACATACTTACAAAATTTGTCATTTATCTGTCATCCCACTGTTACAACAGTTTGACAACTGCGTACAAATTACACTAAAACTCTCGGATTGTATCTTCCAGGACACCTGTCTTCACAACAACCGGAATCCGCTCTCCAAAAGCGAGCCACCACCTACTTGACCTTCTCCGCAGACGGCAACGAGCTTCTGGTGAACCTTGGCTCCGACCAGGTCTACCTCTTCGACATCAACTCACACCGCATGCCCGTCCTGCTGGAGAGCTTCGTCATCCAACACAATCACCACAACAAGAAGATCAGCTCCGCTGCCGGCACCAATGGGTTCAGTACTCCAGATACCATGGTCACTGCACATCCTCCCCAAGAGTCAGAGATGAACGGGACCGTTAGTTCGGACGCTGACCAGGCCAAGGAATACATCTTGCCAAAGAGAGTTAAGGATCTGAAAGAACAGGTAATCTATAAGAGCTTTTAATTATTATTAGTAATATTAAGATAGATTTCTCAAAACTGAAAACTCAAAACAATTCATTTCAACAGATTTTAACACCCCAGTTTATTCCCACTCATGGTCTATAAAAATCACTAGGCATGTCTAGTCTAGAAAGTCTAAGGCTAGTCTAGAAATGGTAGAAATGAGTATTTAATAATTCTTTTAGAATCATTTTAATACGCATTCATAATTTTTTATTAAAAGATAAATTATTTTATAGTTTGCGCTTAAATTTTTTACTATGTACACATAATAATATTTTTTTTTTAATTCTACTCAACAAAACTCTAGAAAAAGTTTCATTTCATTGATAACATATTTTTGGTACCCATTCGTAAACTGATTTTTGGTAAAGAATAATCGAAAATAGTGATTCTGCAGTTTCCATTCCATTTCTTCTTTTATTTTTTGGTGACAATCAACGCACTCCTTGCCTCATTCACATTGTTACATTGTCTTATACATACTCTTCTATTATTCTTACTTATCTAATGCACTTGGTCGTCCTATGTCTTCCTTGGGTATCCCTGACTTCTTCTACCATTCACATTTGTGTCATATATTCTCCTTACACTCCTTTCTTCGTTCAATCGCTCTACATGCCCAAACCACCTGAGCGTCACTTTCTTAATATTACGTTACATCAACATTGCATCATTTGCGGATCTCCACATTTCTCACATACACAGGCTTCAGGGATTTCATTTCTGCAATATTCAGTCTGCTTTCATCCTTCCTCTGACAATTCCATGCCTTACCGCCATTCACCAGGATAGGTATCAGCACTCCATTGTGGACTGCTAGCTTCGCTTTTTTGGACAGTTTTTTTGTTAGCTCCAACCGTATTCAGTCCTCCATTAATGGAATTACCTGCATTTACCCTTCTATCAATATCTCTATCAGCCTTTTCATCTCTCGTTAACATACTTCCCAAATGGGTTCATGGGGTGAGGTTTGTCTAGGTCTTGGAGGAGGATGACCAGGACATACTGAACCCCAAATTCCTACCCACCCCTTAAACCCTTTTCCTTCCCAGAACTCTCCTCTCCTTCCTTTCCTTAAAAAAACCCTCCACACGGCATCCCCAAAGATGACATAGGCCCTGAGGGGAATTACTCCTGTGTGGAGCTCATGTTAAAAAAAAAATACACAAACCATCCACCTGCTCCAAGTATTTATCATAATAATAATGTATTACAGTGAAACCCTCTGAAGAATTTCTCTCTTAAGATGTTTCGAGGCTTAAGGGGAAATACTAGCGGCGTTTTTCCATACAAACGTATTCCCCGTTTATCTCTCTGGATTTTGACCCTAGAGCAAAATTTTTTTTTACATAATATAGATATCGACCACTAGCGTGTCGGTACGTTTTGTTTTTTTTGATAATTTACTTCTTATAGAAGTTAGGACCTTCCAAAAATGAATAAAATTGCCTAATTTAAACGCCGTCAAAAAACGTTCAGTAAACAAACTAAACAATGTATTTTGAAAAAAAGCAAAACGTACCGACATAGAATATTTTCTTTTAATACAGTTAGAGAAAAAAAATTTTAAATCCGTCAAGTTTTGGAGAAGAAAAATGGGGAATACAAAACATCGATTTCGAAGATTTTATTTAGGTATTTTCGGCCCGACGTGCAGGTGTCCCTTTCGCTCATTTCTCCTGAGGGGGCCGGGGAACGAGGGTTTTGACAAATACATATAAAGCGAAGTAGTGATGTAACGAATTTTATCGGTAGACTAGTGTTGTCCTTGCCCGTGTAATCGATATTTTTTATTCGTTTCTTTTCTGTTTAGTGACTCATCGCGGTATACCAATACTGACCGAGCTTTCATGCTAAAATTGTGCAAAATTAAAATTGTTTATGTCAAGTACTATAATAAATTTTCAATTTGGGAGGCGTTTTAGGTACCATCGCCCCGGAAACCATTTATTTGATAACCAACACCCCCGCCACTTGGTCACCCCAAGTGGTCCGCTATGTTTGGTGACTGAGCATGGGTTCCCGGGTTCACGGGTGAGGTCTGCATGGGTTTTGGTGGCGAATGATTTTGTTCACTTACTGCGTGGCGGGCTGGATTGGGAGAAACTGGAAGAGGGAGATCTTTTGATCTCTACAGCCGGACTCTCTCCACCATCATTTCATACTTTTACCTACCCAGAAATTCCTCTCCTTCCTTTCATTAAAAATAACCTCCACACAGCTTCTCCAATGACTTTGCATACTATAAGGGTATTTAACTTAAAAATAATTTTTATATTTCATTTTATATAATTGCATTTTGTGATATTTTTAAGTAATCAATCACCTCTACCTTTAATATTTTGTCTATAATTCTCATATGCCTATACTTGTTTGTCTTTTAATATTAATCTTATCCTGAAGAAGAACACTCTGTTTACGAAACATGTTGATAATATCGATTACATAAAGCTGTTTTTACAAAGTTATTTGTTCTCGTTTAATTAAAAATGACGCCACAAAGATTGGACCCATTTGCAGCATTTCAAGCTGGGTCGCCATAACCAATTCGTTTGTGCAATTTCAATCAATGCATTTCTTTGTTTCTCGAGAACCCTTCTATGGGCTCACACATCATTAGGTAGTACTTTTACGCCAGTTTTTTAAACATTTGTGGTCAGAAACATCCAAGTAGTGTAGTTTTGTAGCTCTAGCACGTATGAAGCTGTATGACTTTTGCACTCCCAGAAATAAAACCTTTTTAGTATAATTATCATTATGCATATATCCAATTGTATATCCGCATGTACATTATTTGGCTTAATATAGTAAATATGTTATTTTCCACATCAAGTATACAATAAAATAGATGCAAGAATGTTTTTTTTGATAAATTAAAACCGTAAAAAAAAAATATATTTATTCTCAAAACTCTTGAGAACATATCGTCGTTGCATTCACAAAATATCCCATATAAGGTTTTCGACCAATTTTTTTTTTTGTTTACACCATTTGATTCACCACGGTTTCCTAAATAATCTGACATAAATATATCCCATTTTTCAAACTCATCTTTTTAATCATTTTAGAGGCAACTCTGACCATTACTTGTAATTAATGGTAATTATTTAAAAAATATATACTACATATACTACAGAAATATAAAAAAAATATATAATTATATAATTAAATCCCTATATTCTACAAAAATATATAAAAATAAAATAAAATTATAAAATTAAAATGAGAAAAAAAAGTTTTTTGTGTGCAAGAATTCGTATTATTTTTTTAACTCAAATTTGTCGCACATAAATTAATGTCAGAATATTTCTCATTTCTGAACGCAAACTGCCTTTCTGTTAGTATTTTATATTTTAGTTTTAAAGTTCTTGTTGTGTCCTGTGATACAATAGCACTGCTATTGTCTATTATTATTATTGTCCCGTGTGTGCTATAACAGCACTATCTTTGTTAATTTTGTTCTTCTGTCATTGTTTTGTAAATACTCTATACTTGCACGCACTTGAAGTGAAATGTCGCAAAACAGCGCTATATAAATATAATGCTATTATTATTATTATAACAAAGTGCTTCGCGTATTTACCAGGATAATGGCCTTGGATGTTCTTTGTATTCATGGAGGCGGATATGGATTCCGCCGCCCCGTGAATTGGATAACCAAGATCCCTGCCATAGGTCTCCCCATGTAATTCGCTACGTCTCTGCATTTGCCCACCTTCTGCGTGGCGGGCCGGATCGGGAGAGACTGGTCGAAAGAGACCTTTTGACCTCTCCACCCGGACTCTCTCGATCCATTGCCTTGCACCTTAATGGGAGGGTTGGATTCATACTTCTGTCACCCTTGGACCCATTGACAGATACCTCCCTTCCCAGAACTTCCTCTCCTTCCTTTCCCTGTAAGGACCCCTACACAGCGTCCCCAAAGATGACATAGGCCCTGAGGTTTTTTTTTCCTAAGGATCCCATATGTGGAGCTAATGAAAAAAAAACGTGGAAAGGTGTGTGTATCTCCTTCGGTCGCTGGCTATAATGCTTGAAAAGGTTATAATAGTGCCAAACTACATTCAATAAATATAATGTTAAATTTGAATTCGAAGCAAGATTTTAAGTAATCGCTGCCTTTAAACTACGTTAACATTCAGTTTTGCCCAACCGTTATATTTTATTTGTTATATTTTGTTAAAAAAAATTGTTTTTTATGTGAATACCGCACAAGAGCCAGTGAGACTATGGCATCCACAATTAGGGTATGTTGTGAGGCTGAAGATAATGGGGAGCGGAAGGAAGTGAGGAAGAGGAAGGTGGGGAAGTGCCTGGATATTCAGTACAGTTGGTGTACATTATTGTTTAGTATCTTAGTTTTATCCAGAAAACGTGTTATTTTTCCCTTTTACATTTTTAACAGTCTCTTGTGTCTAGGATGATTGAAGTATGTATGAAGAATGAGTTAATGATGAATGTAAGTAAATCTAAAGTCATGGTATTTGAAAGAGATAGTATGAAAACAGTGTGCAACATAGTTGTGAATGATGAGTATTTGGAGCAGGTGGGTGAGTTTGTGTACTTGGGAAGTATGTTTACGAGAGATGGTAGTTTTGACAGAGATATCGAAAAAAGGGTAAATGCAGGCAACTCTATTAATGGAGGACGAACGCCTTTGGCGCCAACAAAAAACTGTCAAAAGAAGCGAAGGTAGCCGTCTATAATTGAGTGCTGGTACCTACCCTGATGTATGGCAGTGAGGCATGGAACTGACAGAGGAAGGATGAAAGTAGACTGAATGCTGTAGAAATGAGATCCCTGAGGCGTATGTGTGGTAAAACCATGTACGATCGTGTGAAAAATGTGGAGATCCGCGAAGAATGCAAGGCTGATGTAAGCGTAATGAGTAAGATTAAGAAAGGGACGCTCAGATGGTTTGGGCATGTAGAGCGAATGAACGAGTAAAGGAGTGTAAGGAGAATATATGACGTAAATGTGAATGAAAGAAGAAGTCGGGGACGCCCGAGAAAGACATGGCACGACCAAGTGAATCAGTTACTTATATGTGAACGAGGCAAGGAGTGTGTGCCAAGATCGAGTTGTTTGGCGGTCCATGCTCTCTGCCTACCCCTGAGGGAAACGGCGTGATGGTTAGTTAGTTAGTTTTAGTTGGTTTACATTTTTAACAACTAGATTACGTATATTGGACAAAATATGTTTTGTGTTCTTTGTACAGCCGTTATTGAATAAAAAGTAAGTTTGCTACAAAACAAAAGACCATTATTTTATTTTTTCCAAATCACGAAATATAGTTTTTTCTAAACTTCGGGTCGTTTAGACTAATTTTATTTATTTTAACGTTTCGAATAGCTACAAATCATATGCAACTTTAGAGACCTCATGCGTTTAAAAATAATGCGCCCTTTTTTCTGTCTATGGAGAGCGATACACCCTAAAGCCGAGTCAAAAACTTCATTAGCGACGAAATAAGTCGAAACATGCCATCCAAACAGAATATTGGAATACCTAGTAACAAGCATGCGATGAGATTCGCGGAAGACGGTAGGCAGGAGGCGCAGAGGGGGAGAGAGAACACTCACGTGGTCTCACCCACACATCTATAGCTAGTTCTTTTGTGAGCGCGGTGCGACAACAACAATTTTTGAAAATACCTACCGTCGAGATTTCTCACCGATGGTATTACCTCTTAAGAAGTATAGGTTTTTTTTGGTCCCTCGGTCCAAAATTGGCCCAATTTATCCCACTTATAAGGTTTTCCTGCTTAAGAAGTTTTTTCCGGTACCTTGAAAAACTTTTTAAGAGGGTTTTTGTAT
Organism: Limnephilus marmoratus; assembly: GCA_917880885.1. NCBI lineage: Eukaryota > Metazoa > Arthropoda > Insecta > Trichoptera > Limnephilidae > Limnephilus > Limnephilus marmoratus. Next base: position 14,504,545 of record OU862921.1, on the reverse strand, counting down.
TAACCTGTTAAACATTGGATGGTATTTCGAAAAACCGCATGAAAATTACCTTGATGGGTTCTGGTCAAATATCGATATAAAAACAAAGCGATTGTTTTCTGAATACCAGATGAAATATCTTATTATTTATATATATTACATGATAATATTGTTAAAAGTTTTCCTAGAATAGCTAACTTTAACTAAAAATTAAAATAAAAATCTTCCATTCGGCAAACAAATATAAAAAAATATATTCATACATATATAACTGATTTTTAAAAAAAATTTCTACGCAAACCTGAATACACACTAGGGATTTTATGGATATGTAATTTCGGATCTGGATACGGATACGGATATAGGAATAAATTTATACCGGTTTCGGATACGGTTACGGATACAAAATTATTTCGGATTATCCGCTAGTTTCGGATAATTTCGGTTACAGATGATAGAATTTTCCCAGGAACCTCTATTTTTCAAAGAGTCTGTTCGTGACAACTGTTTTTTACACTCTTGTAAAGGTGTTAGCTGTTGAGGTGGTTGTTGTTGTTTTTGTTGAGATCCTTTTCCATATTTAACAATGTGTTTTGATTTAAGATGAAGTTTCAGAGAAGTAGTGCCACCTCCGTTGCGTGAAAAGTTTTTACCGCACTGTTTACATTTTGCAGAATCTACATTAATTTCATCAAAAAATGTCCAAATTTAACTAGACTTAGGACGCATTTTGCCTTTTCCCAAAACTATCACAATTTATTTACATAACACTTTGAAACTAAGTAAGTAGGTTCTCGTAAAGAATAAGTTTTAACGTTTGTACACCCACAATCACAAAATAAATCATAAACAATGCAAATTGAAAGAGACACGCGCGGCTTGTGTGACAAGTGATGGCTCGACCGGGCAAAACAACCAAAAATCTGTCGTAACCTGTCATTTAGACTCCGCCTTTATCCGAAACTTTTATATCGGTTTCAGTTACGGTTACGGATATTTTTTTATTTCGGATATCCGATAGTTTCATTTACGGTTACGGAGCTTCAAAACATCCCTAATACACACCCTGAAAAATAGCAATTCAAAGGAGTTTTCAAAGAAATAATGACATTGATACTCTTTTTGAAAATGTAAAATATTGTTATTTTCGCCACTGACAACTACTATGAGTGACATGTCAAAGAAAATTAATTTTAAATCATTCCTAAAAACTAGACTAATCAAATAGTGTTATATTAAGAAAGATGTTGGCGCAAGCGATTCTGACCTAGTCCTTAATACAGTTTCTTTATACATAAGGGTTAAAATAGTATTTAAAAAAAACATAGTTTTTTTTGCCAGCTACAGTTAAGAGGTTGATGCTGTATTGAAGTTTTTAATCATTGATCCCATTATAATTATATTATAATTTATTTTGATACAATATTTTACATTCTATAGTATAATTTAATAATGTTGGCCGCACTGGATGGCTTACCCGTGCCCGTATTGTCACCTCAAAAGCAAAAGGGCACTCCTTGTTAAATAATTTAGCTACAAGAATAGAAAATTTTAAAGTTTTTTAGTTATTAATTTGCTTGGAAGCTATTTTTTGTTGTTTGTAATAAAAAAACCACATATTGCCTTTTGTTTTTTGTTTTTATGACAATATAAAAGAATGAAGAATTGATTAGATTTTGCTTTGACGCTGGTTGTTTTGATGACAATTTTTAGGCTAATGATGAAATCCGCAAGGACAACTACACACTGGCCGTCCAACTGTACAATGAGGCCATCGCCCTCTGCTCGGACTGTGCTCTCCTCTACTCAAACAGAGCCGCTGCACTCATGAGAAGAAAATGGTTAGTGGAAACATGATGTTTGTAGCACATTTTTACTGTTTGTTTATCTTAACATGTTTCAGTTTTTCAAATGTTTTCATGTTTATTCTGAAAAATGCTAATATTTCGCTAGTTTCTAGAACATGAATAATTTATCTAATTTTTAAGTATCTAAACATTTAAAGTTCTGTGAAACAACTGGCCATTAACATGCGTCTACTTATACGGCCAAAGATTTATACAACATTCTGGACATCTTGACTGCTCAGAAAAGCATTTGCAAATTTTCTCGTAAAATTTTGCATGCGATATCCAAAATGATGCCTCAAATATACGCACAAGTCGCTCTGCATTTGTTATGCACGCATACATGGATACCTATTTTTATGAGTTATATTATATATATCGACACTGGAAAGGAAAAATGGCTACAGTTGCGGCATTAAATATGAACCTACTCAATAAGCTATATTGTTTGTTTGTGTTTGTTTTTACTCATCAAATCAATTTTTCTAGAATTTCCCACATATTATAGGGAAACTGAGGGAGTGTGTAGCTTCTCCACTTCTTAGAGCCAGTCGCTACTGCTCAGGATACTAGTAGAAAGACTACGATACAAAATTCTACATATTTACCATTCTCGGACAAAATTGGGAATTAGGGGTGATAAATTACTAAACTTTTTTTTAGCTCCACACAGGAGGCCCTGAGGAAAATAATTCCCCTCAGGGCCTATGTCTTCTTTTAGTGTGGAGGGTCTTTTTACGCAAAGGAAGGAGAGGAAATTTTGGAAAAGAAAAAAAGATTAAGGGGTGGGTAGAAATCTGTGGGTCAGTGTGTCTGGGAGTGAAGGACCTATGAATCTATCCTTCCCACTGCGATGCAAGGCAATATTCCAAGAGAGTCCTGCTGGAGAGATCAAAAGGTCTCCCTCAACCAGTCTCTCCTGATTCGACCTGCAATGCAGTAGGTGGGCAGACGCACAAGGCCGCGATGATCCTGACAAATGAACCATGAACCAAACGTAGTAAACCACTTGGGGTGACATGTGACAGAGGTGATGGTTATCCAATAAATGGTTCCCGGAGCGGCGTAATTAGCTTGAGACACGAATTAAGTGATCGTAAAAGATCTGACTGCCTTTATTTCAACCGTGAATCATTCCTTCCCAGGGCCGGCGACGTGTATGCGGCTATTCGCGACTGCTACGCCGCCATCTCTCACGACCCGCTGCACATGAAGTCGCACTTCCGCCTGGCCAAGGCGCTCATGGAGCTGAACAAGGCGCGCGAGGCCCACGAGTGCCTCGTCTACTTCAAGGACAAGTTCCCGCGCCAGAATTCCTCGCACGCCGTATGTCTGCTGCAGAAGGACATCAATCTCGCCATGAACAAGCTGGAGAAGCGGACTACCGACGGTGATTATTTGCCTGCTTCCTTTTGGCGAACAGATCGAGGCACGCAACATGACACGTGATTATAGTGCAACTCTGACTTTTCTGTTGTGAATTTAATATTTGCATAATATGGTTTTTGATAAGCTTTTAGTTGCTAACCACTCAGGCTAAATTGTTCGCTTTTCGGAACAACTCGTATAGATCTTATTGAAATCGTTGTAGTTCCCTTACTATCATGATCTAAATGGTGCTAGAAAGAGAAAACACCACGCCTTATATTCAAATCAAAAAGTTAACCACAAAATAATTAAAATGTACACCTTTATGAAACCAAGGTTTCCGACCGCAATTTGAAAAAAGTATTATGAACCTTTGGTGATTTTTTATTAATTATTTTTACATTAACTCGTTGAATGCCGCGAGTAAATGGGGTTGGTTGTAACCAATTAGCGTTCGCAAAAAGCGGCAGCCATGACACCCAATGTCCGGCGATTCTGACAGCGTCCTTGAGAAATTTCGTACATAGAAAGGTCAAAGTTGAAGACCAAAGAATTTTTCCCGCGCATGCGCAAGAACTGCGCACGCTCCCGCGCTCCGGTAAATCATTAATATAAATTATATGGAGTCACCAATCTAATTGCGGTTTTCTCTATGGTAAAGAGCAATAATAGAGCAAGCGATTCTGACCGTGTTCTTCATACACTTTCTTTATACATAAGGGTCAAAATCGCGTGTAAAGTCTCATGATACGCCGGCGCACGAGCGGCAAATGAGAGGTTAAACAACAAAAAAGTGAGTTAGAGGTAAAGTTTATAATACATTTGTCTAATTAAATATGCATGTGTTTTTTACTTTTTCATTATCAGTAATTTTAGTTAGAAAAAATGCAAGGTGAGCCATTTCAACATTTTTTTACTTTTGCATTCAAAATTATTATATTTAAAAAAAAATTATGTTTACTTCGATTTATAAAATTTGAAAGCGTATTACATCACCTTTCAAAATCAGTTTTTAGTTTTCAGATATGTATATAGGTATGTTATAGTCAATCCTCGAAGCTCCGGCGCTTCTAAGTTTGACTAGTCAATCCTCATGTCTGACTTGAATCTTAGTCAAAGCCCAAACAAATGAAGTTTTTCGGCCTCTGACTAAAGAAATTTCGTCAAAACTAGGAGAAACTAATTTGGTCAGGCAAACGTCGAAACTCAATTTAATGAAATCGGGGTTTGACCAGTCAAACTTCAATTAGGTATTAGAAAGTCTTAGTTTGTTAAATTACGTGTAATAAAACGATTTTTTAAATTAACCTAACCTAACCGAACCTAACCTAACCTAACCTAACCCAACCTAACCCCAAAACCCTCCCGAATTGTCCATGCACTATGGACAATTCGGGCCACATAACTTTTAACTCTACTACGACATGGTTGGCAAATTCTCGTCCGTTGTCTGATTGAAGCACAGTATGAAGCACATGAACACCGCAAGTATAAACTTGTTTAACCCCTTGTTTGCCGTTCGTGTTGAGATTTTGTTGTGTTTGAGATTTTACACGCGATTTTGACCCTTATGTATAAAGAAAGTGTATGAAGAACACGGTCAGAATCGCTTGCTCTATTATCGCCCTTTACCACAGAGAAAACCGCAATGCGCCTGGTTACTCCAAATAATTTATATTAATAATTTACCGGAGCGCGAGAATGTGCGCAGTTCTTGCGCATGCGCGGGAAAAATTCCTTCATCTACGATTTTGACCCTTCTATGTACAAAATTTGTGTCAAGAATCGCTGGACACGAAATGTCATTGGGTGTCATGGATGCCGCTTTTTGCGAACGCTAATTGGTGGTGCTTTTTGCTGGCCTACCCTGGCAAACAACAGGTTAAACGTGTTACAAGTACCTACAGTCGACATTTGACCGAGTCTGCCAGTCGCTTCTAAGATCGACTAGGCAAAGCCCGTAACAGATTATTTTACTTTCGATGTTTGACTGAAAAGTTAGGAACTTGTAAGTTTGACTAAAAATACTTTAATCAAAGGCTGAAATTGGAATTTATTTCGGGGTTAGCCCGAAGACTTTGGTCAAACCTAGGATAAACCAGTCATTCCGCGAAGAGACTGCATATCGACTTTTGACTATGACATATATATTTCATTTATTTGGATTTTATTGCAAACCTTAAATATCTTGACCTTCTGACAAAATAGGCCCAAGGCGTGAAAGGTTAATTGAAGTTACGGTGAAACTTTTTTAATAGCTTGTTTATTTACTTAGTAAAACCCGATAAGTGACCAAAGTGGTCACTGTGACTTATTGGGTTTTACTTGTAAACCTGCGACATTCAAAGGATGAAAATTTTGTAATCAAGAAATAATGTCAAAACTTCTTGTGGATGTTCAGGTTTTACAATACCTATGCTCTAAAGAGATTTTCACTCGCATTATATTCATAGTTTACTAATGCCTTTTTTAAAGTCTTTTAACACTACTCTGTTTAACTAACAAGATTTTTGTAGAACTTTTTTTGCTTTATTGGCTTTATTAAAACTTTTTAGTCTTAAATGAGCTACATATGGACAATGTAGTTTACTTTAACTTCTAGAACTATCACAAATAATTTTTTGACTGTTAGTACATAATTAAAAATTATTTACATTTGAAGGAAAGTAATGTAGAATTTTATTCTCTTTGCAATTATATAATATTTTCCTCTTCTTAAAATATCAAACATTTTACTCCATTTAAATAGAAGTATATTTGATGACAAAACCGAGATGAGTAGAGGAAGACTCTTGAGGAGGCCAAGACCCACCAGGGGTTGTAGAGCCAATAGTGATGATGATGATATTTGATATAGACCATTTATCATCCTACTATAAACCGAACCCACTATAAATCGAACCCATTATAAACTGAACCCACTATAAACTGAGCCGACTCTAAACTGAACCTCCAGTAATCCGAGCCCACTACAATCTGAACCTTCAGCAATTCGAACCCACTACAGTGAAACCCTCTTAAGAGGTTTTCCAAGGGACTGGAAAAAATAAACTTCTTAAGCAGGAAAACCTTTACATGTGGGATAAATTGGGCTAATTTTGGGCCGAGGGACCGAAAAAACCAAACTTCTTAAGCCGTGAAACTTCTTAACCCGTCTGCTTGGTTCAATATATTCGCACCTCACAATCCGGAAGCCTCGGATTCTGAAAAAATTCTGAAACCGTCACTTTGGATCGAGATTGTAAAATATCTATGCAAGATAACTTTCATATTTCAAAGACAATAAGAAGCATTATTTCGTTCTCTTTCTGGTTAAAAGAAAAATACATATGTTTGCATGAGAGGAAGAGAGATATATAGCTTTTAAAATGTAAGGTGGCTTTGGTCTTATGAAAGTATAACGCGATAATATGTTTTGGGATGTATTTATTCCTAAACAAGCAGACGGGTTAAGAGGGTTTCACTGTATAAACCAAACCTTCAGTAATCCGAACCCACTACAAACCGAACCTCAAATAATCCAAACCCACTAAAAACCGAACCTCCAGTAATCCAAACCCACTATAAACCGAACCTCCAGTAATCCAAACCCACTATAAACCGAACCTCCAGTAATCCAAACCCACTATAAACCGAACCTCCAGTAATCTGAACCTACTATAAATGGTTTCGAAAAACGTCAAACTCTCAAAAATTCCGTTAAATCCAGCTGTTTCTTAAAGATTCCAGTAATCAGAAAATTCGTTAAACTGAACAAGATCAGTTTGTAATTCTTCATATTATAGAGACTATACTGCATTTGTTTCATTTTTTACCTATGTTTATGGTTGGTACGGCATTTTGTATATGATCTAAAAAAACATTATTTAAAGAGCTGAATTTTGATGGAATATTTCAGGGGAGCCAGATGAGAATACCCCATATGCGCCGATCAGCTTCCTGGAGAGACAGTTGAGGGGTTCCTGTGTGGACTACCGCCACAGGTTCCTGGGGCACTGTAATACCACCACTGATATAAAGGAGGCCAATTTTTTAGGGCAAGATGGCCAATTCATTATTGCAGGGTAAGTTACTCATCAACTCCTCTGCTAACCTTTTAAATAATACAATCTATAAATTTCAAACAGAAAAGCTTCTGCAAATTGTGTTCAATTTAAGGTCTGTACAAAGTGATAATTTTAACATCCAGATTTTTGCTCAATAATATCAGCAACTAAAAGGGATCGAAATGAAAATCTAGTCTCAACGGAAGCAATCTTCCGAACAGGCCCTCCATTGATATGCTTGGTGTAACCCTAAGTGACCAGCTCAGGTATGGGGGCTCCATCGAAGCCAGAGTGTAGTTAGCCTCCCATAAACTGGGCGTACTGTACAGGGCCCGCAGATACTTTAATAGTATACAACTGCTAACCCTGTACAAATCACAAGTGCGCCCCACGGTTGAATTTGGCAGCCACCTCTGGTCTGGAGCTCCAAAATACCTGAAAAATACCCTCGACTCTGTGCAGAAACAGGCAGTCCGTTTGATAGATTCTCCCATCTTAACTGACGGATTGCAATCTTTAGAGCACATCCTTGTTCTACCGGTATTACAATGGAAATTGCTCCGAGGAACTAGCATCATTGATCTCTTCGGCACCGGTGCATAGTCGGAAAACACGCCAAACGCGTGCCCAACGTTTGTACACAGTTGACATTTGTCACATGAGAACTGGTCGTTTCTTCAACTCGTTCTTGTGTTCAACAGCCCGGCTGTGGAATGATTTGCCGGCCTCTGTGTTTCCTCCTTCCTACAACATGGGTCTCTTCAAGACCAATGTTCATTCCATCCTCTCCTCAAAAAAGACCCTCCACACAGCATCCCAGATGACATAGGCCCTGAGGGAAATTATTTTCCTCAGGGCCTCCTGTGTGGAGTTAATGTTAAAAAAAAAAACTAATATTGTCAATAGATGTCTCTGTGGTTCCATTTATTTATCAATATTTAATTTAGTAGATTCCTGTTTTACCATGGTAACCATTTTCTTTATTTATCAATAGCATCTCCCACACGCACACTTCGGAGCGACCGAGTCCCCTGCCGCTTCAGGCCGCCGCGCAGAAAAGTAAAGACCAATAGATTTGCAGCGCAGTTCACTGTGAGACTCGATCGCTCCGAAGTGTGCGTGTGGGAGATGCTATTAGAATAATATTATAGATTCCTGTTTTACCGTAGTAACCATTTTCTTTCATTTGATGAAGCAAAATCTGTAGATCCCTCTTTTATCATCTCAACTATTTTTGGTTGTTGGTTGTAAAATACAAGACTGAATTTTTTCTCTTAAAATTTTTAAACTAATTGAACAATAGCTTGTGACCGAAATGTCCTTCTGTTTCATTTTTATAAAATGAAAAGATAATAAGTGTGAATGACATAACAAACAGTGCCCTTTATCCAATGACGTTATATAAATAGACTCGCCATAGTCTCACATACTCGCAAAATAATGTGGCAACACTCTTTTGTTTTCAGCGGTTTTCAGTAATTTCTTAATTCAAAAGTTATTAATGTATTAAAAAGATATGCTACTTCCACACGGAACCAAACTTATAACTCGAACTTCCAACGTATGAACTACCCTTCTACACAATCGTTTGAAAGTTTGAAGTTAGAAGTTGGCCTCAGTGTGGCCGTACCATAAGATAATCAAAGAATGTGTGTTTTTTCTCTAATGACGCACAAAAATGTCGGACAGGGAACATGAAAATTAATTGTATTGCTTATAATAATCGATAATAATAAGTAATTTGTGTGTACATATAAATGAAATGTTATTTCTTCGCTTTTACTACCGTTTGCCGTGTTTTCGAAACATTTTCTCGTCACACAGGAGGGCATTTTGGCGCTTTTTAAATGCAATTTTGCAACGACTGACAGTTTAGTACTAAAGTACTTGAAATCGAGACCAATGCAACTGCCTTGCTTTTGGCTTCCCACTTTGAGATTTCTACCCCGCGTCTACAGTATATAACGTCTTTGCCTTTATCCAACAAATTTCTTTGTGTCATAGTTAACTTCCCAAATTTATGCTACTAACTATCCTGAACTAAACTTTAAGTTATCAGGACCGCTGTGACGGAAAGTTGGAAACTATTTAAAAATCCATACAAATTCAATAAAAGCCTCCCTATTGTCGCATTGCGTCTAAAGTTGCTTATGTGCTCCTGGTAATACGTACTAGCAACGCTCCTACAATTTTTTTTATTGTGTGTGCGACCTGTTAACTTATCTGTGCAAGACATTGAAGATGTAACGGTTACCGGTAACGGTCAGTTTCCATATACCATACTATCTTGACTGTCTTTTATTACCAAGGGATTTTGGAAAATGGACGGCAAAGTCCGAAAATGATATTAAAACTTACAACGCCCTGGCCAATAAACTACTGTTAAAAATAAAATTCCCAGATGCCGTAAAATGTCAAAGACATAACTGTGATAATGAGACTCATAAACTTGAGCTAGATTCTCTCTACGGTAATATTGTGCATATACTAAGAAATTCCGCCATACAAGCATTCAGAAGTAAAGGACCCAAAAAAAAGTATGACATTGTTCCTGGGTGGAATAATGAAATCTCCACTTTGTACCGCAAATCAAGACATGCATTCCTATGCTGGGTTGAAGCCAGAAGGCCCACGGAAGGCCGTTTTGCAGACGAAAGAAAAACAAGTAAGAAATCTTTTAAAATTGCTCTCCGAAAATGCCAACACTCAGAAAACAAAGCACGAATGGATAGTATAGCCACATCTATGCATAACAAAGATTTCAGAAAGTTTTGGCAAAAAACTTCAACTGTGCTGAAAGCCAAGAGCAAAGTTCCACTATGCGTCAACAACATCACGGGGGATGAAAACATAGCTAACAAATTTAGAGACTTTTTCTCTTTAAGCGAGGATCAAGGAGATACCACGAAACCTTCGATAATGACATGTCCACCTGCGGCCAATGATGACCTGGTCATGAATGTTACTCCTGAAATGATTGAAAGCGCAATTAAGCAAACCTCCCACGGTAAAAGTCCAGGGCACGACGCCATTGGTATTGAGCACGTAAGATACGCAGGAAATCAAATTCATGTTATTCTAGCCGCCCTGTACTCAAGCCTCTTAAGACACGCACATATGCCGATGGACATGAGCCAAACTATTATCGTACCAATCCTGAAATCCAATCAGCTGGATGCTTCGATATTAGGAAATTACCGACCGATTTCCTTGGCGACAATGCTTTCAAGATTATTTGAAAAAAATCTTATTCGCTCTAGTCAAAGAAAAACTATTTACCCTGGACAACCTATTCGGCTTCAAGAGCGCCTCATCAACCGATATGGCCATTTATGGGGTAAAACAAATAATAGCCTACTACAAAAAAAAGAAAAACCACCGTTTATGGGTGTTTTCTGGACCTAAGCAAGGCCTTTGATCGGGTTTCACATCAATTATTATGGGAAAAACTCATAAAACGAGATGCGGCAGCAGTGGTCAATATGCTGGCTATTTGGTACGAACAACAGGAAAATCACATACAATGGGCAGGAGCTTCTTCAGGGCCTTTATTTCTTAAAAGCGGAGTCAGGCAAGGGGGAAATATGTCTCCAACTCTATTTAATGTGTACATTAACGACCTTTTACAAGAGTTGAACGATACACGAATCGGTTGTCATATCTGCGGACAAGGCAGTAATAACATTAATTACGCGGATGACATGGTGCTGCTTGCACCTTCGATTAAAGCGATGAGACGACTTGTGCAAATATGCGAAGAGTACGCAAACTCTCATAACTTGTTGTACAATTCTAAAAAGTCAGTCATTGTCGCTTTCAAACACAACAAGGAGCCATTAAATATTTCTCCAATATATCTAGAAGGAAACGAACTGCTTGTGGCCACACAGGTTAAGTATCTGGGACATATCCTAACCGAAGACATGAAGGATATAGAAGATATGGAATGACAAAGAAGAGCAATTAACATACGGGCGGGAATGCTCTCAAGGCGGTTCTACCACTGTAGCGACGACGTCAGAAAATTACTCTTCAAGACATACTGCACTGCCCTGTACACGTCTGAACTGTGGACGCAATACCCAGCAGCGCAATGGGACAAACTGAGGGTGTGCTACAACAATGCGTACAGGCAACTTATGCAACTACCGAGGTTCTGCAGCGCCTCCACGATGTTCACCGAAGGGAGGGTGCACTCATTCCCAGCATTACTTCGCCACCGGCTAGCCAGCTTCTGGAGCAGGACACGGAGGTCAAACAACATCATTGTCGTGGCTGCATCTGGGTGGCTCAGTTCCCCACTAAATGAGCGATGGATGCAAATGATGAGGCGACCTCCCTGATGGACGATAAAAAAAAAACTAATATTTCTTTTTTTTTATTTTAATTTCTGTTAAATTTTTGTTTAATTTTATTTTATTTTGTTTTTAATTTTGTGATTAATTTTTATTATTATTATTTATGTTCGAATTTTATTTTCATTTTTTGTTTTCGTTAGGTACCTAACCTAATACGCTACTACTAATTTGCTCTGTAAAATATATTATACTATAGTTTATGTAATATGGCAGGCTGGGATTGCACTACCCTCCCAGCCCTGCTGGAATAAAAACTTAAATAAAATAAATTAACCAATAATAAAAAAAACAGCCTTCCTTCAACCACCTTTTCATAACAACATTCTGTCTGTTTGTTTCAGGTCAGATGACGGTTCCTTCTTCATCTGGTCCAGGAAAACAGGGAACATAGTCCGCTGCATGCGCGGAGACGAGTCCATAGTAAACTGCATTCAGGTGCACCCCACCATGTGCCTTATAGCCACCAGCGGCATTGAGTCCACTGTCCGGTTATGGAGTCCTAGACCAGAGGTATGCTTATTTATATTAACTACTCGAGTGACAGAGATTTCCGAGTTTTAATTTTTTGGATTCTGTTAGGGTTTATCTCTTCCTTTCTTGCGCCTACACAAATAAAATTATAATGTCACAAATTTAGTGCGAAAAGGGACTTCAAACGAACGACAACTCTTTCAGATCATTTATCTTATTTGAATAGCATCATTTTGATTTTTGTACAGGGATGCTGTGTGGAGGCTCTTTTTAGGGAAAGGAAGGACAGGAAGTTTTGGGAAGGAAAAATATATGAGGGGTGGGTAGGAATCTGGGGGTCAGTGAGTCCAGGAGTGACGGAGTGACGTGTGAATCCATTTCTCCCACTGCAGTGCAAGTTGATGGGTCGAGAGAGTCCATAGGAGAAATCAATAGGTCTCCCTCAACCAGTCTCACTCGATCCGGCCCGTCATGCAGTAGATGGGCAAATGCATCCGTCACCAAGACCTAGACAAACTCACCCCATGAGCCCGGGCACCCTGCCTGCGAACCACGTGGGGTAACCTATCGAAGGAATAATGGCAGGTTATCCAATAAATGGTACCCGTACCGTCCCTAATTAAAACCTACCCCAAACCTCTGGCATGAAACTATCACAAACTGTCACAAAGTCAGTGCAAGAAGAGAGCCAGTGCAAGAACGAGTGACAACCGTATTAGATTATTTTTCTTATTTGAGTAGCTTCAGTTTGCTTTAACTACTTTTCGTTTAACTATGAGTGTTGTGAGGTGATTGTTGATACCGCATCTGGGAATTCTTTAAAACGCATACCGCTACCATTAACTGTCCTAATAATTTTCTTTACATTGCTATAGTAAATTAACCATTTATTTCAGGATGGCGTGGCAGACCCACGCGAAGTGACAGACCTCCCTGACGTGGCGCAAGCAAACCAGCAGCGCATGCGAGCAGACCCCTTCGAGGCCATGCTGCTGAACATCACGTACCAGAGCTCCAGCGGGGCGGGGGGACGCGGGGCTCGCGAGGGTGGCCCGGGGGCGCGCTCCGGCTCCCAGGGATCCCCCGAGGAGGGGGCTGTCACCTGCCGCCCCAGCTAGTCACTGTTACAATACGCAGATTCCGTGTATTGCTTAGAAAATGCGTCTGGAATTTTTGGTAATTTTCGAGAATTTTCAAATTACGTAAATGTTTAACAAACATCGTCTCTTGGTAATTGGTATTGTAAATTCATTGAAATTCTTGAGAATTTTCATCACGGTTTTGATGTATGTTTTTGAATGTATTGAATAGACATTATTATCTCTCGATAACTGAGTTGTAAATTCTCGAGAATTCCAGACAATACAACCAAAAACATCACAGGAATTCTCGAGAATTATTGTAACAGTTTTTTAAATCACACGCAATAATAGTTTTGGATACATTGAATAGTTCCCGTCTCCTGTTAACTATATACGTACATTTTTCAAGAATGTAATTCTTGAGAATACACTTTTCTGTGTGGGATTTGCTGAACACAATCTCTGCACACCCAATCTAATTGTTCCAGTTAGTCAAATATGCACTTTAACACTTAACATACTTTTCTTTTTGCTAAATCTCGTCTCGAGAATTTTTAAGAATCGAGAAGTCTTTTGGTGGTCATGCCTGTATTGCGTATTACGTTCAAGGTCGAACCGCACTAGAGCATCGCTACGCTGCACATCGCACCATATGAAATATTATTTTCACTATTTTGTACGAAACAATCTGTACCAGAGCGGTGATTCTCTGCGCAGCATGACGTGGCAGAATTGCCTCTGGGAGTATATATTTTGACGCGCAGTGCCGCTGGCGCCAGTGCAGTATCGGATAGCAGGAATTTAATTACATATTCTGTTATTGACGAATCTTTGATAAGGTTTTTATCATCCTGAGCATGTTTAGGAATTTTACCCGCAACCGTGGGACTTGAGTAATTAATTTTCATACCTATTACGCAATAACAAAATGTCTTTGTTTCTCCAAGCTCTCATGCATTCTTTGCTCCATATTAACAAGTGTAGAAACTGTTTAATATTTGCCCAATAAATAGGGAAGCGATTGGCCCAATCGGTCAGTTATTCGAAGACTTTTATAATCATCGTCTCATTTTGCAAATCCTTGCCCAACGTCCTCCAAGAGGAAGCAGGAGTGTGATGGCACTATGTTAGTATTCAATTTTTTTATTAGAGTAACTCTTGAATAATTACTTTTTAATGTTATTTGCATCAATGAAATATATTACATAGATGGGAATAAACAGCTATTGTTTGAGAATTATTCTAATAAAAAAATTAATACTCATACATATAGACTTTTACAAAAGGTCAATCAATAGGTCTCCATATAAATAAAATCAGATAAATTTATCTGAGACACCATCTAGGTTACAAACCAGTTCTTCAAACACTTGTTTCCATTGAAAAAATATGGAAAAAAAATTAGTCGAAGATAAAATTGTTAATTCTGAATTTGAAATATGAGATTGACAAAAATGACTTAAAAATAAGAGGTCTCAGAAGCCGAATTGGTAAAGACGTTCGTTCCGATTCGACAAGGGGTTCTGGGTTTGACAGTTAGTTTTGTATTTTTCTGTGTCTTGTTCTTTTTCATATCTCGATTAGATTTGTTAGTTTATCTTCTTCTTCAATGCTATGTTAACCTCTTATTGACTGGAGCCGCGCGCGCGGAACAAATTTTCGAAAAAAAAAAAAAATTTATGCGATTTTAACCCTTATGTATAAAGAAACTGTATGAAGGACAAGGTCAGAATCGCTTGCGCCAACATCATTCTTGATATATCCATAAGTTTCATTCACCTAGCAATACCAGAATATTTTTAAATGAATTATCTGTGGAATCTGGAAGTCAGATTTTGCCGCGATTTAAACTGTCAAAGTCCGATGCGTGATAGTTGACAAAAATATCGAAAAACCTATCAATTTACCAAATTAACGCAAGTAATGTTATTTTTATGGATAGTTTATTGTTCAAGGAATGTGTTTCGGTAAATAAAATATACGATAGCTCAAAATTAATCCACAAAATGTTACTTCAAAGTGATGCTTTGCATAATTTCCAGTATGGAAGTTGGTTTCAGGCATTGCTATCCACAGGATAATATGTACTTATCTTCATCAGAATCGTCCATTTTGGTTAACACTAGCAACGCACATGATCAATATAATGATGCGCACTGCTGCGCTATTGCAGCTCAAGTGCAATGCTCTAGTGGGGTTCGACCTTACAACTCTTTTATTTAATAATAACTATTATTTTCTTATAAATTACTTACAATAAAAAAATCGCCCTATTCTCGTGTCTATCAATGAATTTAATATACGTAGTGTGATTTAAGATTTTTCCATCCAATAGTATTCTGTTGGCTTACTTTTGGGGTGTTATGTCTTGTTTTTTTTTCCATCTCTTTTACCCAACATTTCAGTGTCCATCATCTCAGTTTCTGACATATTATGCTCTGATGATGTCAACAACAAGTTGTCCAAAACATTAGCTCAAAGAGAACACCCCAAAGTCAGCATACATAAGAAGAAACCATATGTTATCTCAATGCTTTGAGTTAATTATGTGTCGTTAAGCGAATTGATATATGGAATTGATTGATTGATCGTGAGCAAAAAAAGTGACAGTGCCACTCTGTCTAACTTGAAATCTCTGGTTATTGTTTTTAACCTGGTTAATAAATTCTTTTTATGTATACGCGGTAACTGGAAACTAGTGGTAGAATAACTGTACTCGTGAATCTACATCACTTGCGGAGTCGATTTCGTGGTATACATATTTTTTTATTTGAGCTTTGTATTCGAGTAAATTGAGTCAGAACTTTTTGGATCAAATTTGAAAAAATGTCTGTTGCTATCAGCTGTTTATGATATTTTAAAATGCAAATTATTCTTTAGTTGATGAAAAAAAAAAGTAAAAAATTAAATTGTAATGTTCAGGTCGAAAATCGCAAAAAAAATCGCAGGTTTTTTGGATTCTCTATGTTTTCATTAACTCCACACAGATGGCCACGAGGAAAATAATTTCTCTCAGGGTCCGTGTCATCTTTGGGGATGCTGTTTGGAGAGTCTCTTTAAGGAAATGAAGAACAGAAAGTTTTGGGAAGGAAAAAAGTTTCAGTGTGTCCAGGTCATCCGTTGCCAAGATCTAGACAAACCTCACTCTATGAACCCGGGCACCCCTGCTAAGTCACCAAATGTAGCGGGTGACCTACGGCAGAGAAGCAATAAATCGTTCCCGGGTGGCGGCACCCATTCCCGCCTCCCAAATTGATTCATCAGTTTTCTTTTTTTTTGTTATTAGTTTTTGGGATATTATGCCGTGTTGCGCTACCTCCTTCTTTAGCCAACTTTTCGCCCTGTTCGTTTAGCCAACATCTGCCCTGATGATGGACACTGTAACGCTGTCCGAAACGTTGGCTAAAGAAGGAGGTAGCGCAACAAGGCATAATATCCCAAAAACTAATAACAAAAATACTTTTGGCCGTGAAAATTTAAAATCGTATCATCAGTTTTCTGTTTGTATCACTAGTTTCCAAACACCATGTGTAATATAATGCTGCCTTTCATATTATACACTTAACACCAATATAGAACTGTAATCAAAATATTAGTTAGAATTCATCACAGAAAAAATCAAAATTGCAATAAAGAAAATTCTAAAAGCTTTTTGCTGATTCAAATAATTAAACTATTGTTGACCTAAGTTTGTCAATTGAGATACGATTTTTAACTGTCTTTGACCTGATATCTGATGATAATATAGTTATCTATACTTAATATAATATACAGTCAAACTCTCTTATAAGGTTTTCCTAAGTACTAGAAAAAACAAAACTTGTATGTGTGAATATGTACTTCGTACACTCTGCTGCACTGAGATTTGTTTTTTTTAACTTTGGTTGCCTAAAGTTAGTTAGCATGATTTAATTTAGGGCAGTTAAATGTTCGAGGGCTGTCCGTAAAATAAGGTCTCCAATGTGCTGCGGTCGCGAGGAACAATTTTACGCGATCCGGCAACACTGGCGTTTTGCCTGGTTTCCACGTTGCACGTTGCACTTTCTGCGACGCTTAATCTCGGCGTGGCAGCCGTTCGCGTTGGAGCTTCCGCTCGCCGCATCCGCCAGGTGTGAATAATGCTTTGTAATTCGTTTTTTCGGAGCTCTGCTACATGTTCATATCAATAAGACCTATATTGACAAGATTTTGACAGAACATTTGGGATACCACAAGGTCTGCGCAAGGTGGATTCCAAAAATGCTCACCAAAGATCACAAACAATGGGTTGAAGGAGTCCGAATTCCTTGAGTGCAACGACATCGATTGCGAAGAATTCTTGGACTCAATTGTGACTGGGGACGAGACCTTCTAAACCAACCTTTCACACTCCTATACTTTATGCAGCTGAGAATAAATGTCTACCAGGGTATTGTTCTTTGCACACAAAAAACGAATTTTGAGCGTAATTGGTGCGGCGAGCAGAAGCTCCATCGCGAACGCTGTCACACCGAGACTAAGCAGACAGAGAGTGCAGCGTGGTGGGCATTTGGCGTGGGGGAACCAGGAAGCCGTTCGTTAAAATCGTTACTCGCGACCGCAGCACCTTGTTGACCTAATTTTACTGTCAGCCCTCGCTTTACGATTCATTCAGTGATATCAATTTATCATTTATTGAAGCTTATCTGTATATTTGCAGTCAGTAAAATATTCACCACATATTTCCTATAATATCTTAAAACAATTTTGTCCTTGTACTTACTACGGTTTTTTGGAGACAATAATCCATTGTCAAGAATTCCCTCTCTGATTAAACGATTTGGAATGTTGATTAATGACAGAAATAGACATTTTTCGATTATCAAACTTTTAAGAAAAGCTTCCAATATACCAATCTACACATTTGTTCAAAATTTTAAAATATTGAAGCTGTGAAACACATAAATGTATGTACTACTATGTATGTAATTTTGTTTGTCTATTTAAGCTTAATTATTTAAAAATCTATTGTTAAATTCATAGTTTTGAAGTGTAGTCTTCCTATACAAACACTGTTTCTTGTTTTATTTGTTTACACATTATACCTACGTATACAATGATTCCCGTGACAGTTGATCTCCCGACATTTGGCCCCCGGCATACTTATATACGATAAGCAGTCAGTTTAGAGAAAATAAGGTATACCTTCTTACACAAAATATAACTAAGTGCCACGAGGGGGTGTGCGTAGAGGATGTACTGCCGAATAACAAATGTATAATACTTATTTTCATTCAAATGTATCAAGGATAAAACTACTTGTCCATATACTGTATATACCAGCATATAAGTGCAAAAAATCGACCCTGTAAATAAATTTGTTTGATATCCGTACCAACTTATTATGAAAGGTATTTTTGAAGTCAATTTTAGTTTTGAGATTGATAAATAATGCATAAAAAATTATAATTTTATAATAAATATATAATTTTGGGGGACCATCTGTCGGGGGATCAATTGTCGGGTCACCGTACACTATGAGGTTGCCTCCTGCAACAGAATTTCGTGTTATTTTCACAGTATTGTATTAATTAGAGCATGCTGACAAAACTTTTTGAATTTTTGAAAAATACCAAATAGTATCGAAGATTTATGCCGTCAAGACGTTGATATTTGTGTCTGGCCGAAAAGCGTGTGACATCACCACGAATTTTTAATTGTACTGCGTGTGATGTCATGACACCTAATTTCATACATTTTACCAATGTTCACTTTGAAAGCTCATAACTTTGCCATTTTTGGAAATATCGAAAAACTAATTTTATTGTCACTATTAATTTTCATTTTAATTAAAATAAAAAATTATGAGACAACCTCATTGTAATGTTACAAAAAATAACAGTTGTAATAGATACAGAACCCCCAATTTATGTTGATTTTTGGCTTGCCTTAAATTTAATTTCTTAATTACATATTAACACAATAAAAAGGTAACAGCATTTGTAAGAGAAGACAGCCACATTGTTTAAAATTTTTCAACCTTCCGATAACAGTTAAAATAATACATGGATTTGTTAGTTTATGTTTTGTAACAATTTTTTTTAAATATTGTGTATTGTTCTTTGTTATGTTTAGGGTAAGTAATCCATACTCCTTTTAAAATGAATTATTTGAAACCTCGATCGATATTTATTTTGTGTTGATATAGAAAGTAACCAATTAAAATGCGTGAAATCAAATGCAGTACAACTTGGTTAGAGTAACGTCGGATAATTTGGAATCACGGTTATCGGGTTATAAATCCTTTGGTCGCTGTAAAATTAATTCTTAGATGTGAAGTTCCATGAATTTCTCTGAAGAAGTCTTATTAAATTTTTCATTCTTTCTTCAATTGAAAGACCTGATCTCTACGACTTTGCTCCCATGCAAAGTGCTGAGCCTCATATTCCAGAATTTTCAGAAATTTGCTTCACCTGGTTCATAAACTGATGTGGGTTTATTCTCATGTCATTCATCCTGGAATATTGTAGACTTTACCAGGTTATTGAAAGAGTAAAATATTTTGTCATAGTGGACATTCAGTCATAGTGGTACATTTTGTCGTAGTGGGGCATTTTGTCGTGGTGGGACATTTTGTCATGGTGAAACATTTTGTCATGGTGGGACATTTTGTCATGCTGCCACAGAGAGTGCAGCGTGGTGGGCATTTGGCGTGGAAGAACCAGACTACACACTGGTGTTGTCGGATTGCGTGTAAAACCGTTCCTCGCGACCGCAGCACCTTGGAGTATTATTTTACGGACAGCCCTTGTATGTAACGATGCTTTCATCCCTACAGTGTTACTTTAGCCGAGTTGTATTGCAATTACATATGTTTAATTGGTGAAGTTTTCATGTTAAACGCGTCACCTTGCTATATTTCTCCTGTGAACTAAATTGACTGATATTGATAAAGGAATATGGTTTGACAGTCGGTTAAATAATATTGTAGTTGGTTCATTTAAATAAAATTTTATTTTATAGTAAAATTATGTTTTGAATTCTAAAATAAAGTCGATTAGGCGCCGATCGATGTAATCATATTTGCTTCCACTTTATGAATAGGTGTAATATTTCATTTCAATTCAAAACATTTTGCTACATATAAGTTGATATTTTAAGATTGTAGGTGTAGGTGGCACAATTAGAGTTGATCCAAACAGTACACATTTAAGACTGCCTTTGCTTTTAGCAAATGGGGACAACAAGTTTGAAATACAATACTGTGTGCAAGAAATCTGTTAAGCTATTCGTACTTGGAGATACATACTTATAATTGACTCTAATTTTGTGCGCGTAGCAAATGCGCCGCTCATGAGTCCCTGCCATGCTATTTTGATAGTGTTCGTACACGATGCTACGCGTTAACTACGGGTTTGACGCTAATTGCACGCTACTGACAGTGCTGGTAGCACGCTGCGCGAGTTTCATTCGCCGGAACGTGATTTGAAAGTTAAATTTGTTCTGGAGTTGGGAAAATATCCATTTTATATGACTACAATTTACCATAATACGTAAGAAAGGATTTAGCGGAGAAGGCGTGAATTGAGGTTAGAAAAAAAATCTCTTCGTCATCACTCTCATGTAGTTCTGTGGCGGTGACGAATACCACAAAATTATCTTTTAGGCTATTTTTTTGCTTACAAAGTTAAAGAAAAACAATATTATTGTATCATTTAAGAAGAACATAACACTTATGATCTAAACGAAAATATGAAAGAAAACAAGACACAGAAAAATAAAAAGATAACGGTCGCAACCGGGACTCCAACCCAGAACCTCTCGTCTTACCGGAATGAACGCCTTTCCAATTAGGCCACTGCCACCTCTTATCCTGCAACTACCTTTTTCATTGGGAACAATCATTCTAAGAACTGGTTTGTAACCTAGTTAGTGTCTCGGATAAATATATCCGATTTTATTTGTATGGAACACTTTTTGACCTTTTTGGAGAAGTCTAAATGAATGTTCAATTTTTATTAGAAAAACTCTCTTTTTGAAGGTTAAAAAAACTTTTGAAGGTTGTTAAGCACACCTACCTGAGGTGCCTACCTTCTGCCGACAGACCAGCTCAGAATTAATTCGGTCAGCAGAGCGGAGGAGACTATCATCACCAGGGTTGTAGGATCTCTGAGGCGTTAGTGTGGCATCCCTGAAATAAACTCTATCCTACGGGCCGGGGAGGCAATGAAACAATTCAGCTGCAGTAAATATCAGGTGTATTGGAAAGAATCCGTTCATAAAACAACAATGGTACATAACACAGTCAACGTTAGAACAAGGTAGCATCAATAATCCTATCTAATTCAGGGGTAATTGGACCTAACATCTCTCTGCTTCGAGACTCTCTCTGGGGCGGTCATTAATGTACGCGTAGAATTTAAGAAGGAACATACGCAAAAAGAGGAATTAATGGCTCGGGTACTCACTGCAGCAGGCTGGTGCTGGGAGATCAGTCAGGTGAGAGGTGTTCTCTGGGGGCTGGCGTCTCCCAAAGGAACTTCGATGGGCGAACTTTGCCATGTGTTTCCATGGAATATTCCAGAACAACATCGGAACGATTCACGCAGCGCGTGCACTCAAGGCGCTGCCGTGGAAGGAATGGCGGTCGGGGCCGTTGTCAGCCGCCGCTAGCGCGCGGGACGCGTGCGGAGAGGAGGGGGAAACCGTTTGCAAACACAGTGGTGTAGCCTAGTGATCTGCAAGGGTGTATTCCGGTGTATCGTAACAAGGTTATTCCCGACAAAGGGTGTTCCGGTTGTTCGGGAGTTCCGCTTGCGACCGTTATGTTTTTATTTTTCGTTTAGATTGTTATTAGTCTTATCTTCTTCTTCAATGATATTATTACATTGATGGGAATAACCTTCCTAATTTATAGAAAGAGAGTTGCTAAAAAAAAATTACTATTATTGTCTTCGTCACAAGAGTTACTTGACATCTATTAATTTGCAAGTGAAAAAATGATTGTATTCGAGCTAGCGCCGTGTACAGAAACCAGCATTAAAGAGTAGCATATCGGTAGGCTACTCGTGGTTGCATCACAGTCACATAGCCTGCAAGTATCTCCATTTACGAAGGGCGTTAGAGTATTGTTTTGGTGTCAACTGTGGTTGAGTTACCTATATATATATTATTGCATGGGAATGTTAAATAAATGAGAAGGCTTTTGAGAAGAATGATATTTAAATATAAAATGTTAGAAAAGGTTTGTTGTGATAAAAAAAATTATTAAAAACATTATTTAACTTAGGGGCTAAATTAAGAAATCGGGATTTCAAAGGTGTTTTAGATTTCCCAACTGGAAAACTTATGTTTAATGGCATCTACATTTTTATTGTTTTATATATTTTTATAGTCTAGTTGGAATGATTAATTAAGAATTTTCATCCAATTGAACAGAGTCGAATTTAGGAGGGTCTATACTATAAACGTAAAAATAAGTTGATGTGACATTTTGGTTTATTTTGGCATTTGTAGTGTGATAATTTGTTTAGAAATAATACAATATTATTTTAGTATATTTAATAAATGATGTAGTAAATCCAACAAGTAAATTAAACAATATATAGAATCACAAAATTATAAAATTAATATTATGTATTTGTAATTTTTAATATTAAATTTATAATATTATAAAATTTTATAAAATGTGTATATTTTGGTTTTCAAAATATTCTTCATTAACAATTTTTCACCCGCAATTTTATTCTTCCCCACCACCATTTGCATGTACACATATAAAAATGTTGGGGTAAGGTGTGAAGCTGAAAGAATTCGGAAGGGAAAGAGATGGGGAAGAGGAAGGCTGGAAAGTACCTACTTGGCTATTCAGATCTGGTCACCAAATAACATTTTTTATTTTTTATTTTAAGCAACATTTTTATTCTGAAGTGTGGGCTTGGAAGCAATCTAAATGCAGCTAAAAACCAAATGCAGCAAACTACATGGGGTGACGTATGGTAGGTGTGTAGGTTATCGAATAAGCGATAATGAGAGTATCTACCACTCCAAAGTTCTGCAAAAATATTACATAAATATGTATTTTTATTGTATTTGGATTGCAAAATTATATACAACGTGTCCGGAAACTCGTAGTACAAGCGGGAAACTGGTGAATCTACATCACGTAGAGAACCCAAAAAACTTATTTTTTTCGATCTGAGCATTTCGATTTTAACATTATTTTTTGTCTATTTTTCCATTTTTTCGGCAACTAAAGGGTTAAAAAAATTTTTGAGCCCGGTTTACCCTTCGTTGCATTTTATAAGACATTACACAGCTGAAATCAACCCCCTAGTGAAATTTTTTTTCAAATTTAACCTAAAAAATTCCAACTTCCGACCCGATTTACTCGAAAACGAAAGCCCAAATCAAAAAAAGTTAAACCACAAAATCGACTCCAAATGTGATGTGGATTCTCCAGTTTCCCGCTTGTACTATGAGTTTCCGGACACCTTGTATAATATACAGGGGTTAAGGGACGTACTTGACTTACTAACCAGTGATTCCTGACATTATTTGGAGTAAAAAATGGAAATGAAATTTTGGTCTCTGGTGACATTTTTGATGTTTTTTTTTTTTTTTTTTTTCTACAAAAACATAAAAAAATGGTATTTGTTGAACAGTTGAAGGCGAGGTAAGGGGTTCGTCGGATACCCGGCTGAGTGACCAGTGACGACATGTGAAAGAAATTTATTTTATTTTGAAGAAAAAAAATTTGAAAAAAAAAAAAAAAGTCATTGAAAAAAATCACCGGAGACCAAAATTTCATTTACATTTTTTACTCCAAATAATGTCAGGAATCACTGGTTAAAGTAAGTCAAGTACGTCCCTTAACATTCTGTATATAAATAAACAGTTTTGAACCATGCCATCAACCAACCTCTTGCCATCTTTAGTGGTAGTTGAAGATCTTAACCCTTTCAGACCTTAATCAAAACAGGCAGTGATAAAACATCTATATTTATTGCTTGATAACAACTTGTTGAATTATTATAAAAATTTTGGAGTGTCATTTTTTTTAATACTTGAAGTTATTACTACTTTCATTTGAGACAATTGGGTCTTTAAAGGCATATGACAAATCATTCATTGGATGCAAAATAAATATCATTTTAGTAACTAATGCAAAAAAAAATTACAAAAATATCAAACAATAAAAACATACCTTCAAAACTTAACATTAAAAAAAATAATTTAAAGGATCATAACATAACAAAAAAATCATCTTTCAATATGTAAACATGGCTACTGTCTGAATGAGTAGTTGGGGGTGGATCAGAAGTGACCCAATGGCTAATTTCTTTTTTAATAAAATATTTACCCACAATTTCAGGTAAAAATTAATACAATCTGAAAAGGTTGAAAAGGTAGTATAATTGTGTACAAAAGCACTTGCATACTGCTTACTAACAACGTATGCAAGGACACTGGAGGTCTAGATTCGTTCAAAAAAAAAATAAATGTAGCTTCGTTTAACAAAAAAAATTTGAATCTTGCGAGAGCCTTGAAGGAGTAACCATTAGTTACTTATACCAGGGCGGGTAAGAGGTGGATTACCTCCACTGTACAAAAGTCACCCGCTGCACTTGGAAACAGTGTCTCACTCGCTTCAATACGATTGGAATAATTCTTATTTAAAACTTAATAATTCATTACAGGAACATGAGGGATAATAAGTAAGGTATCGCACAAGCAATTTTTAAAATTAAAGATTAGGATAAAATTAGCACCTAGGGTGATACTTAAAAGATTTCAAAATGTTCTCTTTCACAGATGGCGCTAGCTTCATTATTTTAGTAAAAAGCACTTTTATATGTTATGCTTTAACCCCTCCGAATTTTTGAGAATATTCACTTTTGGTGTCTCTAACACAATGACATTTTACGAAAACTTTTTGTTATTACCGCTTCACAATTAAAGCTTTATAAATGAAACACTTATGAACGTAGCCGAATAGTAAAAACTGTTTTAGAAAGGTTACAAATTAGGCTTTCAAATTATTATATTACAAATAAATATTAGCATTTGTAAATATTAAAGTTTAGAACGCAAACATTAAAAATGGGTAAAAATGACTCACATGATGTTTTTTTATGTGAAAACGGTACTAAAATCACAGATTATGTAAACAACAATACTTATTCTATTGTATATATGTCTAATAAACACTTTTGTCACTTCACTTTTTTATCATTTCATATAAAAATATTTTATAAAAATTTTAAATGTGGAGCGCGGTGGAGCTGCCGGTAGCAAATTTGCGCGGGTAAATATTTTTGTCAACTACACGACTGACAGCTGATTCCTGTTATGTATTTCCATAGACAACTTGAAAGAGATGTGCAGCTTGATCTACTATCGACCTTTTACTTTTTGGTTTAGGGATGTAACTAAAACAATAACGGAGTTAGAACGATTTCTATGGAAACACACGCGCTGACGTATAAACACGCTTATTGTACTTGACTGCTGTCCTATTTTTAACGCTTATATCTACTTACGTTGCGGAGGGGTTAAGTAAGTTATGCTTTAAAATATTAACACACTTCAAGCTAGTACTGGGCATTGATGATAATTCCATCCAACGCCAACGTCATTATCGTTTTTCAACTGTTGAAAATAAAGTTGACGTTGACGCACCTATAGATTGAATAGACGTGCGACAAGCCAGTACAATCAAACATCAAACTAAAAGTATAGGAGATCGACACGATACTAACAAAAAACCAAACAAAAAATAGATCAAAATCGTATTAGGGAATACCTTTTGACTGGTGGTTCCCCGGATCATTGATGTATTATTATTATCTCCATGCCCCACACACGTAATAATAATCCTATAATAACGTTGAAAGTTGAAACTGTTGGAAGACATTGGTTTCGGTGTTGAAAACATTACCCTGTTGAAATATTAAAGACATTGAAGGTATATTTTGCTTGTCACTGATAAATTCGCTTGTTGCTTGGCGCTACGGATCGGCTGTGTCAGATGGGAAAATCCAAAAAAAAGTGTAGTATGTAGGTACATTCCCAAAATACCATTTCAAATTAGGTATAATATCGTTCACAAAGTGTGATCTTTTGACCCTTTTGATTTAACAGGCCAACACTGTTGAAAACAATAGGTACAAAACGTATCAATAGGTTATTTTTTGCTTGTCATTGATAAATTTGATTGTCCCCTGGCGCTGCGTATCGGCCGTATTGGATGGGAAAATAAAAAAAAACGTGCAGTAGGTACATACATTACTAAAAGACCATTTGAAATATCGAGTAATGTTGTTCACGAAGTGCAAACTCTTGACCCTTTTTTATTTATTATGCAGTTGAATCGTTGACTGCGTTGAATAATATTTGCATGTAGGTATTATATTTCAACTATTGGCGCTAATTATTATCAACAGTGTTGGACGTTGAAGCAATATAACTATTGTTTCAAACGGCTAGTTATATTTTGATACAGTACTAACTACTTCAAGCGGGCGAAACCAAGGAATCCGTTCGAGAAAATGGAATTTGTATGTATTTTATTACATTACAAAAAAAAAGTTTTTCACGTTAGTATAAATCATAACAAAAATTTGCATATCTCCAGTGCCGAATTGTAAGTTTCTTTTTGAGAAAATATTCTTCCACACAATAAACAAGGAGGAGAAAACGGAAAGGCTATCACATATGAATGTATATTTATATGCTTTATACGTATGCTTATAGTTGGTACTCTTAGGTTTGATGGACTCTTAGAGATTGGTGTACAATATTCATATAAAAATATTTGACAGCAATGCCTTTCCAGGCATTCGAGCAGGACCAGCGTAAAAGGTAGAACTACCCTTTCAGCCCAAAGTGTGTTAATATGAATTAATTGTTTGCACCTGTACATACGCAATATGAATATGAATAAATAGTTTCATCCATGAACAAACTCAAATCTTTGAAGAATGGCCTTAAAACACCGTTGGATATAATAATAATATATTGGACAGAATCACCGACACAATATTGTATTTGTATGCCTTTCTTGATAGATTTATTAGTTTGTTATGGACAAAACTATTTACTTAAATTCTAATAATTAATTCATCTGTTTTAAAGCATACTTGTGAAAAGAGTTTTTTTTCCTAAAATAATTAAATAAAGCACCATTAATAAAAGAGCAGATCATGAATTCTTTTATGTCTATCTGTACCCATCGCTGCCACTTGTATTTTGTTTTGACGGGGTTTGGGCGTTAAAATCCTTTGAAAAAAAATAGTGTGCAAAGACAGTATTGCCAGCAATTGGAAAACGAACTCAGTCAATTTTTATAGGCTCTAGGTAGGAAGGAAAAAATTCTGTTTATTTTCAATCGCACATTCCGTAATACAATACTATGTTGTTGTATTGCCCATTCGGATTGATTTTTGTGAATCATGTGTTCGAAGCATGTAATAATTTGAATAACATTAATTGTTTCAACGTCCAAAATAAGCCATAATTTTCTGACATATCGCACATCTCGTAGAAAAGGGTCGTAATTCAAAATTTTCTGTTTTATAAAATTAATTTTTTTTTCTGTACAGTAGTGATGGTGATCATCTACGCCCTACGAAAACCATATTTTAATTAAATCACAATCTCCGCGTTGTGTCGCTTGTGTAGCATTTCAATGGGACCGCTTGTTTCAATCATCATTTGTTTATGCTCTCTTGTAAAATTAACTTTTTTGACTTATGATGCTTTTCAATGGGATGTGCGATGTACTTAGTGTGGGAAAGGGTTAACCATTCAACGATGGAGGTAAAATGAAGAATAATAAATTGTTGGTGAAGAAATTTCTAGACCTGAAGAGCGATTCTGTATCTTTTGTGGATACGGAATCGATTCCATACGTAATCGCCTGTCAGATTTGTGTGATTGTCTATGGCTTGCAATTGCTTTTTCTACAGGCTGATGTGTAAGCTGCAGGGTTGCCAAAGCTTATATTCTGTCCCGCAATAAAGGCTCAAATTCCCCAAATTGGGGAGAACAAAATAACAAAATCCCCGCGATTTCCCCACAAGTTCCCCGTAATTTGGGGAATTCCCCGCAAATTGGCAACCCTGGAAGCTATCAGCGCTATTGCCGACTTCACAAATACGAATCCATGGTATACAACTTTAAATGTGCATTAAATGAATAAATAATCAAGAAAACTTACGCACAGTGGCGTAGCTAGCATTGGTGGCACCCGGAGTGGATAACGTGGTGTTACCACCCCCCCCCCCAATTTCGACTTCATCATAAAACATAAAAAACATTACAATTACAACATTACGGGGGGGCTAGAGAATTTCAGACATAGGCTATTATTTTCACCTATAAAAAGACCGTCAGACACAAAATTCTCCCGTTTCGGAGCACTCCACGGGGAACCATAGAGCTATGAAAATATAAATAACAGACCGTGTTCAATATTTTTGTGACAATATCCTTCGTAATTTTTTTTCCACGGTCGAGTGTCACCCCCGTCGGGTGTGATGTCATCCGTCGGGTGTGATGTGCCAAAACACGAAATGCTTATGCATTTCGTGTTTTGAAGTCGGCGACAGCGCTGACAGCTGACACATCAGCCTATAGAAAAAGCAATGGCAAGCCATAGACAATCACACAAATCTGACAGGTGATTATGTATCCACAAAAGATACAGAATCGCATGGCTGATAAAATTACCTTTTAACAAGTTAAACTAAATCAATAAGAATAAATAATCTCTAATTTTTCTGAACTTTTTTTCGTTGTTTCCTATTTACACCTCTTTTGAAATTCTTAATCTTAATTTTTCACCTACTTTTTTTCATCTAAATTTTTATATTTTTTCATTTCTAGATATTTGTGGTATTCCTTATTTAAAATAGAAGCTTTTAAGAGAATGGGGTAGTAAGTAAACCATATATAACTCATTAAAATAATAATTAGAGATGAAACGGATAGTTGTTTGGCCGGATACCGGATATCCGGCGAGCTGCGAGTTCGGATGGCCGGATATCCGGCGGCTGGATATTTGGCCCATTGTCTCGTTGCATGTTGTGACGAGTTTAGCGCCGTTTTTAGGCTTTATTCACTATAATTTACCACCCTTTAATTTTGAGTATTAATTCAAAATATTATCTTTGATAGGAATAAGAACAAGAGGTAAATTATGGTGCTTCAAAGTCAATATTTAATAATTTCAATAATCTCTGTGTTTTTACGATGTTTAATTCACTATAATGGTGATTGTGATTAGTTAATCATGTTAATTTAAGTTTTCGCTACTCTGCGAGGTTTTTGTAAGTTTTTACTGAAAGTTTTTAGTTTAGATATTTACTATTTATGTATTTATCATTAGAGTGAATATTAGAAGAAAATTTTAGTTTTTTGGAATTACGGAATGATAGAGTAATAGAGTGAATATCTTAGATAATAAATATCCTAGTAATATAATAGAGTGAATATCTTAAAAGAAAATTTAAATTTTTTGGAATTATTATAATTATGGCTTTTTTGTAAATTTTTCGGCTTTAAATAAAAGCCGTCATAATTATAAGCCATTTTATTGATATTTACCTCACAAAGATTAATGTATTGCATTTTATTATAGGAAATTGTCGTAGTTTTTGTTTATCCGGTATCCGGCCGGATATTGAATTAATATCCGGTATCCGGCCTAAATTTACTATCCGGCTAATTACCAGATAGCAGTTTCATCTCTAATAATTATTATTATGATTGTATCTTAATTGACTTATAAATCTAATAATTGTACAATGATTTATAATACAGTTTGGAATTTTACATACATAAAGATAAATAAAAATAAATATTTAATTTTTATTGTTATTTTTCAATTTCCTGGGCTTGGTGAGGCTAGTGGAAGATAAAAGAAGGAATGTAGAGATGATGGTCAAGAACACTCGAATGTTCGTATTCTTGATCGACAGTTTTTCAATGTTTTTAAAATTTAATTATTTAGGAGAAATTACAGAAGCAGACAGTTAACAAAACAAGATAAAACAAAAACTAGAGAATTCGCCTGGATCCTGACAATTTCTTCATCATCATTACATAGTATAAAATGAAGTCGCTCAAAATGTATGTGCGCGTTAATCTTTTAAACTACGCAACGGATTTTCATACGGTTTTCACCAATAGATAGAGTGATTGAAGAGGAATGTTTATATGTATAATACATGTAAATTATATTAGAGAAAAGCCGAGAAATTGAAAGAAAACATATTTTTGTGCGATTTAAAATGGCTGGCGGGCCGTACTATGGTTACCTTTGAAATTCGTTCTACGGAAGAAATTGGGAAATAGATGTCCTAGAGTAAGTAGGTATTTGATTTTCCCTTTTCAAATATCCAGTGTTGCATTGCAAGCATTTTATAATTAGTGGCGAGTTAATTAGTTTATATGTATAATACATGCTTATTATAGTAGAGAAAAGCCGATAAATTCAAATATTCAATTCAGGCAGCAGGCAGCTGGCAAGCGGGTGGTGTGGATTATATATAAAGATTGGGTAATGGCGTTGTGTTTCGTTAGCCACAGCAACGTGTGGCCGGTTCTGCTAGTATGGAATAAATGTTGAATTAATTAATTATTTCTATTTGAGCGATAGCTACCCAAATTTAGGTAGATGATATTTATGAATTACTAGCTGAGTTACCCGGCATGCGTTGCAATGCCATATTCAAAGAAATAATCTCCCTGCATGTCCTCTCCCATGCGTTCTTGTTCCCTCCCGCATCCCCTTCCCTTCCGCATTCCCCTTCTACCTTCCCTGCCTACCCTCTCCCCTCTCCCGCTCCCCCGTCCCGTATACCCCCTCCCGCATTCCATATATTCAGTCCTAGTACGTTCAGTTTTCAAACAGCTCGCGTACCATCTATTACAATTTCTTTAATCAAATTTTCATATTACGTATATTACAAATATTGGGACACCATACTTAATAATAATAATAATTTGGACAACTTACATATATATATATTTTTTCATTAACTCCACACAGAAGGCCCTGAGAAAACCCTTTCCCTCAGGGCCTATGTCATCTAGGATGCTGTGTGGAGGGTCTTTTTGAGGAGAGGAAGGAATGAACATTGGTCTTGAAGAGACCCATGTTGTAGGAAGGAGGAAACACATAGGCCGGCAAATCAAAATTTTTATATAGCGCTGTTAACGCGAAAAATCGCCTCAAGAGCGCTGCACAAAAGAGGCTACACTATCTTGCAGCTACCAATCGCATGAAGGAATGGAAATCTAGACCCTTGTTCAAAATTAAGAGTTTTTTTTACTAATAACGAAATAAAGCAATATGTTACGGTAAATTTTTGACTAAAATTGTAAAAAATGTTTTTGACTAAAATTAGCATGGATTTTATGAGTGAATTTACTTTACTATGTAGGAGGCTCATCTTGCAGCTACCAAGTACATGGATTATTGGAATTCTAGCGTTAATAAATTAAATTTAATATTTTATAAACATTTTCGTTTCGTTTTAGAAGCCTCACACTTTCATACATTAATATAAGACCGGTCAGTGGTTGAGTGGGCATAGCGCTTGGGTCCCCTGGCTGTCGCGTGTTCGATTCCTCGGCTGGCTAAGTCCTCCATCACAACACAAGCAACATTTTCGGCTTTCTGTGGTGGTAGTAGGAGATTTTCAAACATTGTTGGGTTATTCGTAACCCGGGAATGTTTGCCTTTCTTTAAAAAAAAAATAATAATAATAACAAGATAGTAATGTTTTTTTCATGTCATATTAGGGTTCGCTATTTTATTCAAAATTAAAATTTCAAAATTTTATTTTTGAAAATTGAATTTTGAAATTTTTATTCAAAATTATTATCGGTATGTTTGTGTAGGCACATAAAACGCGCTCTGGTAAAGTTTACGTTTTAAATTATGAGAAAAATGTTTACATTTAGCATAATAAGGTACCGTAGGTCGTTGGCAGATTTATTAAATTTTCCAACCATATTTTGTATTTTACAACACATATTTCAAATCATATAATCAGGCAGTTAAATAAACAATACATTATCTGGGAAAGCTATGTTTCAGAATTTTAATTTTAGTTTGAATAAAATCATTTAAAAAACATCCGCTCATGTGTTTAGTGACGAAAATACTTCAGCTTGTCGATTTATTTACGGTCTTACAAACTAATATACTTAAGATTTTTTTAAATTCTCATTTTGCTTAGACATTATTGAAAAATCATAAATACTTTTGATCAAAAATAATTACAAAAAGTACATAATTTTAATAGTTTTATCATCACGCCTTTCAGCATTTTTGAAACGGAGAATAATTAATATTTTTCATTGGAACCGCCCTGTACAGTTATATATACAGTTGTACAATCGTAAGAACATCTTTCGACGAAATTTTGAATTCTCGGCCGCTGGTTAATGGCCCTAATACCAAATCAATTTTATTTTCATTTTTCTCAATGGAAACAGTAGTAAAAGCTTCAATTTATCCAAAGCATTTTTTTTTGTATTTATAATGTAAACCGATTCGTAGTAAAGATTAATCTAAAACATTGATTTAGCATTAATCTTCGTCTTTAGTATCATCCTTCAGGGTGGTTGCTGCACCACCTGGCACCTGCATCCACCGCTTATTGATAGCAGAGAGGATCGATAGGTGTAATATCCGATGATTTTATATCGATTTCCATAGCACGGTTACACCGAACAGCCGAACCGATACCGACAGGCAGTGGCGTAGCTAGCATGGGTGGCACCCGGGGCGGATAACGTGGTGACACCCCCCCCCCCCCCAATTTCGACTTCATTAAAAATAAAAAAAAAACTTAACAAAATGTAGATTATACGATTATAATTACGTGTAGAAAATTGGTCAGACATAAACTATTTTCGCCTATAAAGACTGTCAGAAAATTCTCCCGTTTCGGGGCACCATACGGGGAGGGAGGCGTCTACTAATATCTACAGTAGGTATCTACAGGAATTCCAAAAAATGAAAAAATCGAACTATTATCTATGAGAATCAAAGTGTTGACGAATATCTACAGTTCAAACTGTTGATTAATATCTATGAGAACCAAAGTGTTGAATATCTACAGCACTGGCAGAGGTTGGATTTGCAATTATGTATAGCATATTGTAATAAAGTAATATTGCGTATGCAGTTTAAAAAACTTAATTTATGTAAGTATGTATGTAAAAATCCCTAATATTGGACACATTTAGCTGATTAGTCCAACCTACGTTCTGTAGATATTAGGTCAACCTACGCTCTGTAGATATTAATCAACACTCTGAAGTTCGTAGATATTAGTTCAACATATGAGCTGTAGATATTCGTCCGACATAAAGGCTGTAGATATTAGTATCTGGAGTCTACGGGGAGCCATAGACCTACGAAAATATAAATAACCGACCGTGTTCGATATTTTTGTGACAACATCCAGAGGGAGCAAGGGAAGATACCAGTTCACAAGGCAGGACTTTCATTATTCTGGTGGCATCCTCTCCAAGTTCATTTTCTGTTACCTACCTATTTCCGTCCAGAGCTTACACAAAATTCACGCGGCCCAAAATCGCGTAAGTTTTCATGAGCTATCGAAACATTGGTAGGGTTTTATCGATCATCTATGCTAGACCTGCGTCATCACTTATTCTCTCTTCTTTAACTATCGATATAATTTAATAACAATAGTCGACGGCCTTAACCAGTAGCGTAGCTACCGCCGTATCAGCCGTATCAATGATACGGGCCCCGGGGCTACAGGGGCCCCCAACGTGTGTAAGCAAAAATTAGTAAAATGTTATCCACAATGTCACTTAATCTCGTGCTTCCCGGGAAAAAAACATACAAAAAAACTTGTCATACGTGCCTATAGTTTTCACTTCAGAAATGACAAAAGTAAAAAAGCAATCTCTTTTTTCCCCGGGTTAAGCGTGCGCACAAAAGTTGGCAACATTCTACATTGATTATTGCGGTATTCCCCGTTTATAATGATAAACAACGGAGTGAACGGAGTGCAATATTTACGCGTTTTATTACATTCCGGTTCAAACGTTATTTATTACATTGTAATACAATCTTGATCTTCTGATTATTTATTGGTTAAAATTAGTTTGATTTGTGAAAATAATGAGTGAAATGAAAAGAGATTATCCCAGTGGAGCTATGAAAAGAAAAAGTAAACAGAAAAGGGAGGAGGTTATAAAAAAATGCCCAAAATTTCTTCATTTTTTCAGCAATCAGCTTCTGTGAGTGATTTAGATTGCAATGGTAAGTACCTACTACCTATTTATCTACCAGTAGCGAAGGGTGAATTATTTTTTGAAAGAAGAATGACAACCTTCAATACATGAAAATACGTGATCACGTATTGTACGGAGTTATAATAAGAATTTTGTTTTGATGTTCTTCATTAGTAGTTGATTATTACTCTCAAAGCCATTTTTCTCATAATGCTGTGAGAATAGATATTTTAGCACTTTAAGATTTTTAGGTTACGTCGCCTACAAAAAAACATTAATTCCGAATTATTGACCAAATACTGGTAACCTTACGTATCGTACGTTATTTAACGTATATATATTTTTTTTAATTTATCTAAACATTATTTTATAAATTAGTTGGGGGGCCCCCAACTAATTTTGATACGGGCCCCTCCAAGGCACGTTACGCCACTGGCCCTAACATACGCAATATGTAATCAAATCAGCTTTGTCATTAGATTTCGTAGTACCTAATATGTGATACGCAATTCATTAGTTAGGTACCTACTCATAAGGTCATTCAACTGGAAAGACCTGATAATTGCATTAGTTTCAGTGCAAATTTACCAAGAGCTGGTGAATAATATGAAACTATTATTGCCAAAACCGCAAGTCGCAATGTTGGTCTGAAGTGCATTCAGATAACCCCAACATATCCTTCATGAGCTGTCTGGGTTTTATCAGTAGGTTCCTGCCAAGGTACTAAATAAGTTTGGACTTTTTAAAATGGGAATTGCATTCAAAGTTCTCAGAACTTGATTAGCCAGAATTAGAATCCTAGTATAAGGCGTAATTCGCACGAGACTTAAAAAAAACGTCGCGTTAAAACTCGGCGTTGGCGCTTTTATAACGTTCTCGATATGATTGTTCATACGAACGCTTAAAAATCACTCTTGTTTCGTTTCTCGCTTCCGTAAGGCGTGGAAATGGTTTCTGAAAAATTAACAGCAATAGCGATTTGTGTTGCTGGAAGACGAAAAGAAAACAAAAGGCATTCTGGGTTCATTCTCTGAATGAACTGAGATACTTAAAAGGGCAGTTAGTGACACTGTACGAAGAATTGAGGCAATACCAATGACGTTATATAAAATAAATAGACTCGTTATAGTCTCACATACTCACAATATAATGTGGAAAGTAAGGAACACTCTTTTGTTTTCAGCGATTTTCAATAATTTCTCAATTCAAAAGTTTATTCCTGTGTGATAAAGATAGACAATCAAATAATGTGTATGTATGAATGGCACGGATACATTAGCGGGCGGCGTATTAATTTCTTTGCCGAATACTGCTTTCACATCACGGGTGTGACTGAGATAACAAGATACTCTCACTCGGTTACACTACGCACAGGGGAGGGTAAAGGCGGGTAAAACAAGACACACGGGCAAATATTTTTTATTATAATTATATAAGTTATCATTAGTAATACAATATTGGTACTATTATAGTAGTATTGTTAAAAACATATTTTATTATACAGTACAGGTCATAGGTTCAAATGAGTATACAAATCTATTTACAATTTTCATCAACGACATTATAAAACGCTTTCCTTTGACCGTGGTATGTAAATCGTCTTTATTGAAATGAACTGAACATATTGTGCTGTAAAGCGAAGGTGTCCAATCATGTTCGCATCTTTGAATGCGAACAACAGTGGTCCATTTCTGTCGTCGTAGTTGATCACGGGGAAACCTAAAATTCATATTTGATAAGTCATAATAAATTTATATTGAATTAATTGTCATTTTACGTTTATAAAGTCACAGCGTAAATTATAATTATTAATAGAGCTTAACTACAACTAGCGTGTTTACGTATATTAAATTATAGTGTCTTGTCATTGTCAGCAAGGAAGCTCGGTTCGAGCGTTATGAGTTATGACAATTCAAACATAATTAAATTAATTAACGATTTACCCTGTGTACGTTTTACCCCATCTTTCCCAATAGAAGAAAACTTGTGCGGGACGCTGTGTGAACCGACCTACTGTTAGCAGGTTGTCTTTGTTATGCTCGTTACTTTTTGATGCAACGTTCTCCGTCTCGTAATGACGTGTAAAACCGCGAGCGGGAAACATGAAAATTTATTGTAATATTTATAATAATCGATAATATTAAGTAATTTGCGTGTACTTACAAATGAAGTGTTATTCCTTCGCCTTTACTATTATTTGCAGTGTAATTGAAACATTTTCTCATCACACGGGAGGGCATTTTGACACTTTTTAAAATGCAATCTACTTACTGGTAAGTACTGGTAAGACGCAACCTTACTCGACGCGTAGCAGTTTAGTACTAAAGTACTAGATATCGAGACCGGTACAATTGTCTTGCGATTGTCTTCCCACTTTGAGATTTCTACCCCTCGTCTAATATAGTATGTAACGTCATTGGGCAATACCCCGATAGCTTTTTTAGTTATTTTAGAATATCTATTACAACATTTGACGAACTGTTGACAGCGCCGGATCTGCCATACGTTAAAAAACGTGCAAAAAACCTGGCGACAACTCCGAAGGAGCGTCAAATAAATATTGTATTAAAATTTAGTTATAATATTCCCTGAATCGTTTAAAAATTACCCATAGTACGAAATAGTTATTACGCTCTAGCAACACTTTCCAAAGAAACAGAATTCGCACGTATCAGGTTGGTATGAACGGCTTACGAATTTATAGTCAGTTACAGAATTTTTTACAAATTCCATATATTCAGTTTATAAACGTAAGATCTATTTTTCCACAAATCTTTTACCGTATTTTAGACGAATGGGTGCGATCCAAATTCAATAACCAATCACAGCGCGGTATTTTTCTTCTAGTGTATCAAACAAACCGACTTGCGCCTTTCAAAGTACGCTCCTATTGTTATATTTTGTACGATTTAAGTCTCTAGGAGAAGGTAGTTAAAGACCATTTTCTTATGAAATCTTCAGTAAATTCCATTAACAAAAGCATCTTTGTTCAAGCATCATGTTGCAACTTGTTGACAGTTTCGTCATTTTTTTTGACATATTATTTTTTGAAGTTCGTTAATAATTAATATCTATTAGATTTGTTGGATTTGTTATTTTACGGTGTCAGTGTAAGCATGTTTGTATGGTATTTGTTCGCTCAATTTGGTGTTTGTTCGCTCAACACAGGGGAAATGCAAGGTACAAATTTGAGGTTATATTCTTATTAGTATCCTGTACAATTGAAAGATTTTGATTTTCCTATTACGAACAAGCGTAAATTTAATACTAAGTATTAATACAAGAAACTGCCTAATGGAGAAGAATTACATAGATCGCGGCTTATTTATTCAAAAACTTCAGATAGGGTTTTTTGTTTTTGTTGTAAATTATTTTCTGTATCTAGGAATGGTGCGTTAACTAGTTCAGGATTATGTGATTGGAATCATTTAATGCAAAATTTAAATTCACACGAAAAATCACTTCAGCATTTGGATAGATTTATGTTCATAATTTTATGTTTACCCAATAGATTCAGAGAGTATAGGACTCCTGGCGATTCTCTCTTTAAAAAACGAGTGTGAGAGCTACCTCCAAGTCACTTGGAAAAGTTACACCCTTTATATGTCTTGATTTTATTTGATAAATTAGTGTAAAAAAAATAATTAAATAAAAAAATTGGGGTGAATTTTTAATCAAAATAAAAATATAGGGGGGGGGGGCGCCATCGGTACCTACTGCACAGGGCGCCAGATTTCGTAGATCCGGCCCTGACTGTTGACGATAGTGGGGCCTCGAATTACACTTCAAGATACTAACATGCGTTTGGCAATACCACCTGTACAACTTTCGTAATTATTGCTTTATTTAACTCAGCGTAGCTGTTACATTGAGGTAAATAAGGCAATAATTGCTTTATTTAACTCAGCGTAGCTGTTACATTGAGGTAAATAAGGCAATAATTACGAAATTACAAAACAATTTATGTTTATTAAAAGCTTGGGTATTAAATTTAACAATCATCTGGAGATAAGTAAAATTCTTCTGGTGAACTTATATTGGTCAATGGGTTCTGAACAGTTATTGAACTTGATTCGTCAGTGTTGGATGCACCGGCGCTGTTTTACCGCTCGTGTGAATAATAATACGAAGTTTCATATGATCTATTCACTTTAACGCCCAACGCCCAGCGCTCAAAATGCAACACTGCTCGATATAAAAGCGTCGCGTTTTAAAAGCGCTGACGTATGAATGTATACTTGGAAATAGCGATGTGTCAGTTCAGCTGGAATGGGCTCATGTGATCCGCTCCTTTGCGGGAAGCGGGTCCTACTCCCATTCCTTTTTCAAATCGACTACTCCCAGAGAACCCGGCCCAGTCCCAGTACTCTCCGCATCCAAATAAATCCGGCGGTAATCCGGCGGTCCGAGCAACTCAACGCCGAAGCGCGAAAACCGCACTCGAATACAAGTCCCGGGTTCCTTTAAACCCAAGCGCCTTGTTCCAAGCTACGTGAATCGCGACACAATCCATTCATTCCGCCCACTCCCGGACTCACCTCTGATACCTGACTCACCCCGTGGCCGCCGGCTTGCTCCGCGATCCACGGTCCGGCGTCACTCACCATTCCACTCATGAGTCGCGGGTCTCGGTGAGTTCCCGACACTCCCCGCTACCCGCGGCCGGCCAACTATGACACTTCCCCTTGAGTCACAAGTTCACGGGCTGGGCGCTGGGCGGTCATTCGATCGCTGTTCGTTGATCGACACACACGTGCGTGACCGCTTCGAGCGTCTTATCTGGTATCGTTAATCAACGGGTGACGTGCATTATAAAATAATAGTTTATAGTAAAGCATTACAGCTTATTAATTTACTTATTTAAATTCTCAATAAAAGACCGTGCAGTGTAGATACATTGAATGTACCTACACGGGTCTTGTCCGACTCCGGGGTTCTGAGTTCTCGTGTGGGTTCTACGAGTAGGTCCTGGTTCCGAGTTCTTTGAACCCGTGCGTCCCGTTTCGGTGCGCCGCAACAATACCCAATACCCAGTGCCCAGTCCGCACCTAAGAACTCGGACCCGGGACCTGCTCCTAGAACTCGTGTACTTTTAAAAGGAAGCAAGTCTCGGAGGCTTCCGGAAAAATGCAGAACTTACCCACCTCTACTTGGAAATGCATTTGTTCTATTTGAACGCTTTTTTAACGGACGTTAAAAAAGCTCTCGTGAGAATGAGGCTTAAATGTATTACACTAAATGGAGCACTTATACAGAAAATTAATTACAAAGAAAACTTTGACAGAGATATCAATGTTGTTGTCTTAATCCATTTTGGAATTAAATTTATATTGAAACAATATTAGTAATCAAATCACATAATATAGGCATAAAAAAACACAAACAAAAATATTTGTGCAACATAAACCTTACGCTACCCGGGCGCGTGCTCTATACTACTGAGCTATTGCAGCAACTTTCAGAGTACTACCTTTTAATCATATTTCCCCTGGCTTTCTTGTATTGGCCACGGACGAATGCAACACTTTTGAGTGTAAGTATCACATAAAAGTATGAAACCTATTCACGAATATCGAAAATTTTTGAAGAACTCTAATTAATATCTCGCTTGATTTTAAAGGAAGAATAAAGCTTTTTAGATAACCCAACTGGGCGATACTGAGGGTGGTAGATATTAAGATACCTACTCTCAGAAACGTCGTGGTGAAGGACCCACCATTTCGAACAGAAATGTTGCTTAAAATGGCTTCAAACATACCCCAATTGGGAGTATCACAAGACCTACTGGCTACAGACAAGCGGGACTCTTCTTTGGTATTTGCATAAAAAAGCGCCTTCTGGTGTTCGGCATTGAAGATCGATATAGACCTCTCTCAAATATCTCAATTTCTTTTGATTTTTGGTGGAACTCATCTACCCGAAGTCTGCAATTTTATTTATATATCGTCTGTGAGCAAATAATAAAGAGGAACACAAGAATGTTTCGTGATCAAAGAGTCATGAAATTTGGGTTTTAAATTTCAAATTCAGAAATTCGCTTTCTCAGTACAAATTAAAAATCATAGTGGAATAGAATGTCTCTGGAGTCTGGACGCCATCCGGTGATATTGATGTTCCAACAATATGTTGTCATGCCGCATGTCCAGAATGATTATATTTGGTTTGGAGATAGGTATTTTGATGTTATTCTCCGGCTGAGCGGCTTTTTTTCATACAAAACCTAAATTTCTATTAGGACAAAATACCCAAACCAAATTGAATAATAAAAGATATCACAAATATCCACTGCGGATATAGGTCACTTTATTGATTTATTTATATTTACTGGACGCCTCCTGCTTAGTGGGTACCATTATCTGTAAGAAACTCAATTGCACATTATTGTGACAATATTGTTCTTCGATACCCATATATTTTATTTATTTATTTTTTGCTACTTTGTAGAATTATTAACCTCGACGCCGGCTTGTCCTAGTGAGGTTAAAAATTCAATTATACCTAGAAATAACATGTAAAGAAACAATAAATAAATAAATATAAGAGACAAGAAGGGTTGTAAGAAGTAAGAATTTGCAAGAAAAGACAAGATGCAAGAAGAACCAAGGCGAGCCAAGAAGAGGCTAGAAGAGCGAAGAGAAAATAGAAGAGACAAGAAAAGACATCAAGAGCCAAGAAGAGACGAGATGAATCAGGAAGAGCCAAAAACATGCTTGGAAATTTGAGAGGAGGCAAGACAACGAAGACATAAAGACGAAAAAAGACAACGGTCTATCAGTTTCTTTCTTCCTGCTCATCCTATATTCCAAAATTGGCTTATTAAATTGCCATCGAGTTGCCACGTATACCGGTCGATTAAATTCTTACCTCTTTCCCAACCTTTGCAGAGCACGTGTTCCAAGTCTTAATAAATCGGTGCTCCCTGGTGTATCGGCCTCACCGGGACAGGATTGCTCCTGGCTGGAGTGGTACAATCGTATCACAAACAGATACCAAGCACGTCTATTTCTATACCTCTCTGTGTAATGGGCATTGGTGGCTTTGTTACACCAGCGGAATTATTTTCCCCGTCATTAATGACGCGTTTTAAACCAACGACAAACTTAATTAACCTTTTCTGCGAATCAAAATGACAGCATAGTTTTGTTTTGTGTTTTTCTAAGCAAAACGCTATAAACCCCGCGTGCTTGTGGCCCTTTTGATGTTTAACTGAAGCCGCAAAGGAAA
Source organism: Limnephilus marmoratus (assembly GCA_917880885.1). Lineage (NCBI taxonomy): Eukaryota > Metazoa > Arthropoda > Insecta > Trichoptera > Limnephilidae > Limnephilus > Limnephilus marmoratus. The sequence continues at coordinate 14,462,927 of OU862921.1, read as the reverse complement.
TAGTTCTCAAACCTTTAAAACATTTAACACACTTACACGCGAAAGGATTATAAATAATATGAATTAACCGCAAAGATCTGTTTTATCACATAAAACATAATATTTATGTTAAAGTGACTATTAAAGAAAGACAGACTTAAGCCACATTAATACACGACATCTTTTTTCAGTCCGATTCCAATTAGAGACCAAAGTCAACATTGGAAACACAGCAAACAGCATGGTTCTTGCGTTGTTTGCAACAATGACATTGAAATCGTGGGTATGAAAATAGCGATCGCGTAAAGCGAAAAATGTTGACTTTGGTCTTAGAATCGGGCTAAAAGAGATGTCGTGTATTGTAGGCATAAAGGTAGGTAAGCCACCTACCTACCAGTGTCTTGTATTTCCTTGGAACTTGTCTCTGTCGAATTGTTTGCATTCGCCGTTAAGCATTTATCTGGTAATTCCCTGTAATCCTGTACTTTTAAGAAAACATTTGCTTTTAGATAATTACTTACTTCACAATCCTTCATTCATCGATATATAATCTATTGTATATGTTACCGGAAATGTACGAAATCTAGAAATTGTTAAACAAACGACTCCTGGGAAATGTATACAATTCCAAAGCTATTTAGGAAAAATATAAAATATTTAAAAAAAATTATTTAATACATACATATCCTGGGAAATGTATACATTTCCTAGGAATTGTATATAATTCCAATATCGTATTAGGAAATGTATAAAAATAATGCTTTTTGTAATAAAACACGTTGTTTTATTTATTATATTCTTAAAAAGTTAAACTTTCATTTGGTAAATAATCAGTCTGTTATTTAAGTAATTATAAATGTCACAATATTAAAGTAAGAGTCTTTATATTCTTATAGTAAGTTAAATGTAAACAAGGCAGTCCATACCACATGGCTATTTATTTTTGCAGGGTAAGCTGGAATTGCACTTGGAAGTACACAATAGTTTATTTTTATTTATAGCACGGACATCTTGCTGTAATAAAATGTTTTACATTTCCGATTGCTATTTAGGAAATGTATAGATTTCCTAGGAAATGTGTCTATTATAATTTATTTCACACATTTGCGGGCGATTTTAAGAACTACATACATTTCCTAGGAATTGAATACAATGACGGATTACATACATTTCCGTTAACATGCCTTTATTGATAAATTGATACGTAATACGAATGCCTAAATAAATAAAGGTCAACTGTCTTGGAGATGATATTCCAATGATTGATGTGATAACCGTGGCCGGTTATCATGATATCCTGGACTCCTTGGGATGATGGATCCAGATTCTTCTGATTAGGTTTATCTCAGTACAGGTATGCCAATAATAAGACGTAGGTTGTCCATTGATGTTTATTGCGAGATGATGTACAGTGTACAGTAGTGCTTCGTAGGAAGTCTGATGGTGAAGAGCACAATGGAGAGCAATCACACCCTTTCATATGTTCCTCATGCTGTCTCATGCATGTCTCTTTCATACTGCAAGACATATGTTCACCGCAATTAAAACATTTTTAAATTATACAAACGTATTCCCCAATTTCCTCTCCGAATTTTGACACTACTGCAAATATTTTTTTAATATAATATGTGTAGATATCGACCAACAGCGTGTCGGTATGTTTTTTTTTAATTTTATTTTATTTAAGTTTTTATTCCAGCAGGACTGGGAGGGTAGTGCAATCCCAGTCTGCCATATTACATAAACAACTATAAACTATAAAAGAAAAAAAAATGTTCACATATTAGGCAGGTACCTAATTAAAACATAAAATTAAAACAAAATTCATCACACAAATAACAAAAAATAAGCATAAAATTATAATAAATAATAATTAAACAGAATTAAAAATAAAAAGATATTTTAAGATTGTCCATCAGGGTGGTCGCCTCATCATCTGCATCCATCGCTCATTTATTGGGGAACTGAGCCACTCGGATGCAGCCACGACAATGATATTGGTTGAAGTCTGTGTCCTGCTCCAGAGGCTGGCTAGTCGGTAGCGAAGTAAGGCTGGGAATGAGTGCACCCTCCCCTAGGTGAACATCGTGGAGGCACTACAGAACCTCGGTGGTTGCATAAGTTGCCTGTATGCATTGTTGTAGCACACCATCAGTTTGTCCCATTGCGCTGCTGGGTATTGTGTCCACAGTTCAGATGTATACAGGGCAGTGAAGTATGTCTTGAAGAGTAATTTTCTGACATCATCGCTACAGTGGCAGAACCGCCTTGAGAGCATTCCGGCCCGTATGTTAATCGCTCTTCTTTGTCGTTCCATATCTTCTATATCCTTCATGTCATCGGTTAGGATATGTCCCAGATACATAACCTGTGAGGCCACAAGCAATTCATTTCCTTCTAGATATATTAGAGGAATATTTGATGACTCCTTATTGTGTTTGAAAGCGACGATGACTGACTTTTTAGAATTGTACAACAAGTTATGAGAGTTTGCGTACTCTTCGCATATTTGCACAAGTCGTCTCATCGCTTTAATCGAAGGTGCAAGCAGCACCATGTCATCGGCGTAATTAATGTTGTTACTTCCTTGTCCGCAAATATTGGTTGTCAAGGGTAAATAGTTTCTCTTTGACTAGCGCGAATAAGATTTTTTCAAATAGTCTCGAGAGCATTGTCGCCAAGGAAATCGGTCGGTAATTTCCTAATACCGATGCATCCAGCTGATTGGATTTCAGGATTGGTACGATAATAGTTTTGCTCATATCCATCGGCATATGTGTGTGTCTGTTTTGCTTTTTTGATAAGTTACTTCTTATAGGAGTTACGGTTCCATGACAGTTCATCCTGCGACAATTCATCCGGCGACAGTTCATCCTGCAACAGTTCATCCGGCCGACAGTTCATCCTGCCGACAGTTCATCCTGCCGACAGTTCATCCCGCCGACAATTCATCCGGCGACAATTCATCCTGACAATTCAACCTAACCTAACCTAACCTAACCTAACCTATAAGTATAAGTATGTCGTATTTTGTTATTCACGCATGCTTCTTCGGAGAGTCGAAATTATTGTTAGTAAAAATATTTTTACAGCGGATTTCCACTCAAGATGCCTTCAGATATAAGTATATCGATTTTGGTTGTACGGCCGTATATCCTCTTTGCATACTTACTTAATAAAAATCTTCTAAATGATCAGGCAGGATGAATTGTCGCCGGATGAATTGTCGGCGGGATGAACTGTCGGCAGGATGAACTGTCGGCAGGATGAACTGTCGGCCGGATGAACTGTCGCAGGATGAACTGTCGCCGGATGAATTGTCGCAGGACGAATTGTCGGGTCACCAGGAGTTACGACCCTCCAAAAATCGTTGAAATTGCCTGGTTTAAACGCCGTCAACAGAGATTCAGTATTTTTTTAAAAAGCAAAACACACAAATACAGATCATTTTCTTCTAATATAGTTATTAAAAAAATGGTCCGGTTTTGGAGGAGAAAAGTGGGGAGTACAAAACCTCGATTTGATGACTTTATTTATGTAGGTTTTATCAGCCCGATGTGCAATTGTTCCTTTCGCTCAGTAATCGAGGGTGTAAGAGCGATAGTGACATGATTCAAAATCAAAGATATTGAAATATAAGACATGTTTTTTCCGCAGCTTTTACTAGGTGGGACTGCGTTTCCAGGTGTTGCCGATATTTTTTACCAATTAAGGAATACACTTAATCATGGGTCGGCAACCTTTTGTTGTAAAAGGGCCAAATATTTTATGTGGGGGATTAGTGCGGGCCGCACTTAGGTCACATGTCAAAACAGTATACCTGATATTTGACTTAGCAGGGGTGCCCGGATTCGTGGTTCATGGGGTGAGGTACATCCAGGTCTTGGCGGCGGAAGTGTCTGCCCAACTGCTTCGTGGCGGGCCGGATCGAGAGACTGGTTGAGGGGGCCTTTTGACCTTTCCAGCCGGACTCTCTCGACTCATCACCTTCCACTGCAGTTGGAAGGATTGATTCATACTTCCATCACTCCTGGACACACGGACACCCAGATTCCTACACACTCTTATACCCTTTTCCTTCCCAGAACTTCCTAACCTTTTCTTCCTTAAAAAGACTCTCCACGACATAGGCCTTGCGTAGAATTATTTTACTCAGGGCATGGTGGAGCTATTGTAAAAATAAATAAAAAACCAAAGATATTAATAAAAAAATAGAAACAATGACAAAATATAGACAAGACAATGGGACAGGTTGGTGAAAGTCCACGAGGTGGCAAGCGCTGGGTGATGGGTGCTGGGTATATCTAGCGTATCCTACAAGCACCTGTTTGGGAGGAAGACACAGTAGATAAGTAATAAGGGAGTGGCAAACGGTTGGGAGCCCTCTCCAATCGATTAGCAGTCCCAGCAAGAATGCGCATGACGTTCGGTCTAGCCGTGAACCACACTCAGCTTCCGCGCCCCTTACCCGGTTCCTCGGTGATGCCTCAAAGAAAAGTAAATGGGAGATTGGGGGGAAATACCCGACGACCCTAAGGAATTCAGCGTCGAGTAGCCGGAGGCAAGGCGAAGGAGAGCCGAGGTCATCCCCCAAACCTAAAGCCTGCACATGTTGCTGGGGGTGGCGCAAATGATTTTAGAGACCACCGTGCCATCGTCAACCGACTCCTGTTGATGCAAGGACGAGGTCTAGCGCACCCTTCTGAGCGAAGCAAAGTAGAGGCTACGAAGAAAAAGAGAACAAAGAAAACGAAACGATCGCAAAAAAAAAACAAAGTCGAGTATGTTAATTGGATCACAACAGTGTTCCTTGGAACAGGAAACTGTAAAACAAAGAATATAATACAAAAATTATGAAAAGTAATAAATAGGTATCTCGATAAAAAACCGTTAGCATAGCTTAGTAAAATCTAAAACAAATAATGTGAAAAAAAAACAAAATAAGCAAAAAAAGATAAGTGACATAAAAATAAAAGAAATAATACAAAATGTATACAATAGAATAAGATAAAGGTACATAAGATAGAGATGATATAAAAAATACGTAGATATACTATGGGGCAGATGCATCCACCACAAAGACGCCGTACCTGCTAAGTCACCAAACGTAGCCATGAGGAGGTGGTTATCCAATAAAAGGTTGCCGGAGCCTCGGTACCCATATCCACCCCCCAAATTACTGGGGTTGCAAACGACCTATTGATGGAGATGCAATAATCCCCTGGAAACTCGGGAGCAGTTGGGACTTTTGTGCGGTATTAACATAAAACTTTTGTTAATCTCAATCTTACCATTCATCCATCAAAAGTCATGGATCGCCACTGGTAGGTGGCGATTTCGGTAAATCTCAGCTTTCACATCTCTTTCCCACTCTATTCATTTTTACGACATACTGTGGGGATGCAATAATCCCTTGGCTTCGGAAAATCGGGAACAGTTGGGACTCTTGTGCGGTATTAATATAAAACTTTTTTTTAATCTCAATCTTACCACTCATCCGTGAAAAGTCACGGATCGCCACTAGTAGGTGACGATTTCGGTAAATTCCAGCTTTCAACTTTATTTTATTATTTTTTATTTTTATTTTAGTTTATTTAAGAAAACAAACAGTTATACATATTTTAATAAGAAAGTAACATCTTTCACATCTCCTTCATACTGCGCTCATTCTTACGACATACTTGGGGGATGCAATAATCCCTTGTCTCCGGAAAGTCGGGAAAAGTTGGGACTCTTGTGTGTGGTATTAATTATTGTATACTTTTATTATTCTTTATTATCTAAATAACTTTTGTATAGGTACAGTTGTTTCGACTACAACACTAGGCATTAGCGTGTGTCGCTCTCCATAGAGAGAAAACAAATGGCCTTATATTTAAACGCCCGGGGTCTCAAAAGTTTCGTATGATCTGTAGCTATTCGAAAACCTAAAAAAAAGAAATTATTGTTCACTATTAGCCCGCTAAAATGGCCGGAAGTTTTGAAAAAAAAATAGATTTCGTGATTTGGAAAAAATAATAAAAAAGGGTTCATATTTTATATTTTGTACCAAACTTATTTTTCATTACATAACTGCAGTACGAAGAACCAAAAAAAAATGTTTTTAATCATATGTGATGTGTTGGTTAAAAAAATAAAAGGGGAAAATAACACTTTTTCTGGATAAAATCAGAATTCTTGTTGACTTACTTGTATTCATAAAGTTGAACTTTTTTTTTTTCATTTTTGTCAGTTAAACGCATTTTTTAATAATAAACAAACGTTAAAAGGTTAGATTACTGAAAAAAAAATTATTAAAAAAAAAAAAATGGTTTTAGTTTTGTTTTCTGATTTTCAACGCATTTTATCGGGCTAATAACCATTTAAAAAAAAATTTAAATGCAGTTCTCATTTTCTTTGCAAGACTAAACTTTTGAGACCCCGGGCGTTTCTGAATTCAAAAGTTGAAATAATTGACACACGCTACTAGGCATATGCCCGTATTAGGCATTAAAAATGACTTCTGTTAAATTAAAAAAAAAATCGAGGGCAGTTTACACGCGGTAGAAGCGAAACCTGACCAAAACACTCTCAACTAGAAAAGTGGGGTCATAATCAAAGCGACCAATGAGCGCAGACCAGCGTAATTTCCGTTTCATATCCCAACCAATAGGAGCCTTTAAAAGTGACATTATTATCATAGCGGCCGATGATCGCAGTTGACGCATCGCAGGTGCACTAATCGTCATTTCCGTTTTATCCGAAATCCAAATCATAGCGGGGCTATAGAAGTTTCTCTTCAAAAAAATTATTTGACTAATCCCGTCAAAACATTTGATTGCTCGTAAGCCTCGTAACTGGAGGCGTCTACTAATATCTACAGGAATTCCAAAAACTGAAAAACTCGAACTAATATCTATGAGAACCAAAGTGTTGACGAATATCTACAGTACTGTCAGAGGTTGGATTTGCAATTATGTATAGCATATTGGAATAACGTAATATTGCGTATGCAGTTTAAAAAACTTAATTTATGTAAGTATGTATGTAAAAATCCCTAATATCGGACTATTGGACACATTTAGCTGATTAGTCCAACCTACGCTCTGTAGATATTAGTTCAACCTACGCTCTGTAGATATTAGTCAACACTCTGAAGTTCGTAGATATTAGTTCAACATATGAGCTGTAGATATTCGTCAAACATACAGGCTGTAGATATTAGTATCTGGAGTCCTCGTAACTCCCCTAATTTATTAGTTTTGCTATTACTAGACTACTTAGAATCATTATTAATATTTTTATTACGCCAATGCGCCATTGATTTCGCAATAATTAAACGAATGGTTTTTTTTATTGGAAAATATATTTCACTAACATCCTTTCTAGATTACATTATTATTGTTCATCATTCAATGTCTTTACGCACGATACACGTATTTCTGACTATCGCAGACCCGTGAAATTCACGGGACAGTCTCCGTTCTCGACGTATCACTTTCAATTAATTTGGAAATAATTTTATTTATTTTTATTTATATAATACATGTTACATAATTGTGGCATTTACATAAAGTAGATTATTGAATCACCATACTAGGCGGCTGCCTGTTTCATGGTGACCAATGGAGTATTGTCGCTATGTTTGAAATTTAAAGTTTAAAGTAAAGTGTAAACATATGTAAATAAATGGTGCTAAAAGTTGGAAAAATTTAAATAAAAAGTAGAAAGTAGAAAAAATAGGAAGTAGAAAGTACACAATAGAAAGGAAAAGTGGAGTAATTTAGCATAAGATTATAAAAATATTTAAAAAAAGATTATAAAAACGTACATAACCTTATTATTTTATTAATATATGTGCACGTGCATGCAAGCACACATGTACGTGCATAGATATATATATATATATACACTATACACACATGTATATATACATACATGTCCACGTACATATACATAAATATATATATACATACACACATATACATATACATATATTTTCTGTTGACATATTATAATACCAGCTTTTGCCCCCGGCTTTTCGCAGGCGCCATTCGCCAAACAGCTCGCGTGCGGCGAATAAACTAAAAATAATAAACGTAACAATCAAACACGCGCAGTAAATTTTAACTATCAAAGGGATCTCCAAAGAGCAAAATAACAGCGCTTACCAATATACATATATAACCTATAGTACTCGCAAATAATGTAACTTCCTATTAGTGAAAGAATTTTTAAAATCATTCAGTAGTTTTTGCGTGAAAGAGTAACAAATATACATATATCCATTCATCCATACATCCAGACATCCATACATCCATACAAACTTTCACCTTTATAATATTAATAGGATAGGTAGGTACCTACTTTATCGCAATACGCTGGATCACCAAAAGCTGTTTTTTTACAATAGCTGCACACAGGAGGTCTTGAGGAGAACAATTCAGTGTCATCTTTTGGGATGCTCTGTGGATGGTCTTTTTAGGGACAGGAAGGAGAGGAAGTTTTGGGACGGAAAAGGGGCGAGGTGTGGGTAGGAATCCGGGGGATCAGTGTGTCGAAGAGTGACACACTTACGAATCCATCCCTACCACTGAGGTTCAAGGCGATGGGTCGAGAGAATCTGGCTGGAGAAATCAAAGGTCTTGGCGGTGGGCAAACGCGCCCACCGCCAAGACCTAGGCAAACCTCACCACATGAACCCGGGCAACTTTGCTAAGTTACGAAACGTGTAGTGAACCAATTGGGGGTGTCCTATGGCAGGGGTATTGGTTATCCAATAAATGGTTCCTGGGGCGGTGGTGTCCGTACCCGCCTCCCAAATTGTAGAGATAAATGAATTTAAACATTTTTCGCATATTTTCTATCTTTCCTCGCAAACTAAGAGTAGTAACAATCTTTCATCAAACAAATTTGATAAACGCTTAGATTGATCTTCGAATTTCAATTTTGAAAATACCCAAATATTATCAGGAAAGTATTTTGATATTCTTTTTTTAATATTTCAAATTAATTCTCAATCAAACCTTTCACCAAATTTTAAATTGTTACAACTATAAGTTTGCGAGAAAAATAACAAAATTTCCAAAAAAATTTGAAGTCATTTATCTCAAAATTGGCTGTGTGGAGATACACCATACCTGTATATGTTGTCATCGCTGAACATATAGACTGTTATTATTTTAAAAACATTATAACAATAAACTACAAGGGGAATCCTTCCTGTTGAGGTTGCAAAAGCAAAACAACATACGATGACCTTGAAATAAAATTTTGCAAGCACAATGAAATTCAACTGACAATATAATAACGTTGATTTTCCTGTTGATTTGTAGGTACTCTGTAGAATTCGGTTGCATTTTTTCATGGACTTGATGAGTGTTGTGGGAGTCCTCAAATAGTTTATATGCGAGTACCTACCTATAATACCCAATTGTATATTTTGTCATACCGCTATGTGGGTAGGGCATGCACCATCGGAATCCCGTTGGTTTGCCGGTAAACTTCGCTAAATTTCACTATCGAAATACCGGTCTATCAACATTTTCAGATATTTTGGTTGCTTCATTTTTCCTACTTACCTAATATATTATTATACTAGCTTTTGCCCCCGGCTTCACTCGCATTATTAGGGGGTTTCCCACTCCAGAGAATTACAAGAAGAAATAAAATTGGAAGAGAGAATAAAGGCATTTAAAATTAAATTGCGAAGATATGTGATTGATTTGGTATAGATGTGTTATTTTAAGTGTATGTATATATAAGGATTGTATTAGGACATAGATAACTATGTACCTTTTTAAAATACCGAAATAAAATAAGCAGTAAATAAACAATATATAAAAAGCACAATTTCAACCTCATTTCCAGCAGCGCAAACTCCCGATTTTCATAATCATTTTAAAAAAAGCATTTCCAAATTACTTGTGTAGGATAAGAAATTTTTGTAATTAATTTGTATTTGAATGATTATGATTACTGATAAATTTAAATGTAATAATTAATATTTTTACCGGTTTACCGGTGGTAACGCGATTTTTAATTCTTTTTGCACATCCTAATTGAGAGATTATGACTTCACCGCAGAAGGTCTTATCTGATGTCTCGCTGGCTCTACTTGTGTAGGAATCCCCTGATGACTAATTACTGAAAGTAAAATGAACCATAATAGCGAGGTTCACCGCACGAGAGTCACTAGTCTGTAAACTACCGCGCGGGCCGCACGATAAATAATCTACGAGTGTACACCGTAGACAGTTCACTACACGTAAAAATATATTGGAAAATCGAAAGATTTCCCCAGTTGAACTTCTGCCCTGACAAGCGTACTTCGTTCACTGATCGTGCTCTTTTAAGGCGCTGAAGTAATAATAGGAAAATTGTAAAAGTTCACTAGTTCGTCGCACGAAAATTACACTACAAACTATAAGTGTACACCTTTACTACCAGTACTCATTCAACGTGCTAAACAATCGAAAATTGTAATATACACAATAATATTTCATTCGCTAATCATTCAAACAAGCCGATAATAATAATTCATAACAACGTAAACACTTGAGATGTGCGATCGGCGCTCGTCGTGCATACATCGTGTCTAGTGCCGCCTGTCAACAATAATTAAAACCTGTTTTAGCATCATATATACTTTAAAAAATGTGAAAAACGAAATGGCGTGATTTTAAATAAACTCAGTTATTAGTTTTTTCACGCGTGTCCTGCGCGACGAACGTCTGACGTTATTAAATAAATCAATGGAATTCATTTGTGGTTGGACTATTAATTTGTAAATGAGTTTCTTGTGTCGGTCTTTCCTCGTTTTGAATCCTCCGTAGAAGTGGAAGAAGGATTTCTTATTTTAGGGGTGCAAAGAATGTGATTTTGTAGTTATCATGAATCACGTTCACGGTATTGCTTCGTATGTTCCTGATAGGATTTATTTACCTGCAGGAGGTGATTACCATTCTGAATCAACCGACGATGGAGTTCCAGCACACCAAGAAATTGAGAAGTTAGTAAAACATTAATAATATACAATACATTCATTGGCGAAGATGCCAAAAATAAATCGTTAACAAAATTATTTGTTAAACAATTTGTTATTTACTGTTTAATTTAATATATTGAATTGGAGAACATTTATATTAATTTTTCGAAGAAAACTTCTTCGGAAAGGTTTTCACTATGTGATGCCATTATTTATTTTAATGAAAAGACAAATAACTTTGTTTACATCACTTTTATTTGTACACAATCTACACAAATAAATGGTAAACAAAGTTATTTGTTTTTCATTAAAAAAAAACTTTTATATATCTACAAGTATTTGGTAATGAAACCCGTTTAATAATGCCTCGCTGCATTGAAAACACACATGTTTTGTGCATGGGTCACATTTGTAAGCAGTCTGGCATTTTATTTTTGAGGGATAGATATATATATATTTTTTCAAACAGAGTTTTCTAGGTTAGTTACTCTCCATTTCCCTTAAATTTTCCGGCGCATCTGACCCAAGAACTTTTTTAATCGACCAGCGCAATTCCCTTAGAATGATAAATATGCGATTTCAAATAATAATTAACTAAATAACTAACCATCAAACCGTTTCTTCACTGGGTTAGGCAGAGATAGGATGTAGGTACTGTCTCATTCACATTCATACATCGTCTCATAAATACTCTTCTATTATTCTGACTCTTGACATGGCCCGACTCAAGTATCTGATTAGGACGACAATATACCCTAAAATATATTCAGAAAAATAATTTAATTTTTTAAACCTTCAGCTCAACACATTATAGAGCAAAACTCCCCTCTTCAGAAAGTGATGTCTAATAACAGAAAAGTCAATAGATGTCGCATATTAAATATAAATGGATAAAACATTATCCAAACAGCATTAAGTTCGGGTTTGAGTCTTGCAGTCGTATGTTAAGATAGCAGCCAATAATTTGTGCCTTAAGAAAATGAAGATAATGTTGGTAGTTCTTGGCCGAAGTATGATACAGTTAAAAGTGACCGAATTGGATACAGACACCTTAGCTCAGTTGGTAGAGTTGTTGCCATGCAAGCAGAAGGTCGAGTTCCAGACTCGAACCCAGGACCTCGAACAGGACGTCGATGCTGTGTGAGGGGATATTATAAATTTAATAAATGGTTCATATAATCACCACTTTTTTGTACTAAAGAGTGAATCATCTGTTTTAATTTTAACTAACCAACTAACTAACTAACTAACCATCACGCCGTTTCCCCGCAGGGGTAGGCAGAGAGGACGGACCGCCAAACATCCCGGTCTTGACTAACTAACCATCACGCCGTTTCCCCGCAGGGGTAGGCAGAGAGGACGGACCGCCAAACATCCCGGTCTTGGCACACATTCCTTGCCTTAATTTTAACAATTCACAATATACGCAAATAATACGCCCTTAAATACAAACGTTCTTTTAAGTTTATGTCAACGCTTAATTTTTATCTATAAAATACAGTGTTTTAAAAAAAAATTTACAAAAAGAATTAAATCTCTCTTTTTTTATATTTCTTCGGCATTAACTATGTTACAATTTCTAGAGATTTTCTTTTGAAGAGTTTATTTACTTATTAGTTTAGTTTAATTTAATTATCAATGTACATTTGTTACTTCATATTTTATATTTTCTGCTATTGGTTTCGACTCATCCGTGTTATTAACTAGCAAACTTAAAACCGACATTGTGCGGTGCTTCCTAGCCTCCCCACTCTTGTCTACTTTAGTTTTCTGAAGTTTTCATTTCTACTGCGTGTGAATTGAACACTCTGATTTTTTAAAATAATTATTTTCTAACTAACTAACCATCACGCCGTTTGTATGCAGAGAGGACGGACCGCCAAACAACTCGATCTTGGCACACACTCCTTGCCTCGTTCACATTCATACATCGTCTCATTCATGCTCTTCTTTTATTTATTTATTTGTAAGAAACAAACAGATTTCAGATTACTCTGACTCTTGACATGGCCCGACTCAAGTATCTGATTCACTTGGTCGTGCCATGTCTTTCTTGGGCTTCCTCGACTTCTTCTACCATTCACATATGCGTCATATATTCTCCTTACACTCCTTTCCTCGTTCATTCACTCCACATGCCCAAACCAACGGAGCGTTCTTTTCTTGATCTTACTCATTAGGGAACGTACCCATACATACTACGTGACACGTTTAGGGGGGGGTCTTCAAAATGTCACGCTCCATTCAAATGAGCGGCGGGTTGCTTAGGATTTTGGTCACCGGGGGGGGGGGGGGGGGGTTAAAAATTGCAAAAAGTTGGTCACGTAGTATGGGTACGTTCCCTTACGCCTCTATCAGCCTAGCATTCTTTGCGGATCTCAACGTTTCTCACACGATCATACATGGTTTTACGGACATACGCCTCAGGGATCTCATTTCAACAGCATTCAGTCTACTTGCATCCTTCCTCTGCCAGTTCCATGCCTCACTGTATACATCAGGGTAGGTACCAGTACTCCATTATGGACGGCTAGCTTCGCGTTTTGGACAGTTTTTTGTTGGTGCCAACGCGGCGTTCAGTCCTCAATTAATAGAGTTACCTGCATTCACTCTTCTATCAATATCTCTAACAGCCTTCCCATCACTCGTAAACACACTTCCCAAAAAAACAAACTCATCCACCTGCTTCTAGAGAACATCATTCACAACTACACAGTGTGCCAAATAAGAGTTGAAAACATAGGAGGGCGCCACTGTTGTTCAAATGGCAATATTATAAATATAATCATGGTGGTAATCAAAAGCTGTGTAACCTACATTTTTATTGAAAATTAAATATGCATGAAAGTGAAAAAAATATTTTTTCATTCCACTGATCTCAAAATTAAAATTGCATATAGGTTTATTATTATTATATCTTTGCAATTTTGTGTTACAATATTGAAGAATAACGATATTGTAATAAAATACAATGCACATTTTAGAAATTGCTCCCATTTATTTAATATTAGTTTAAGTACCTACTAGCATTGTCCAGGCTTTAGATCATGTCTGTAATTTTAATTTGAATGATTTAAATATATTCAGATCTAAAAGTAGTGTAACTAAACTCACCATTAATGATTCTTCCTTTCTACCTACGGTTAAATTCAAATTTTATGATAAATTAAATGAAAGCTAATCAGATAAGTTTTAAGATTTTCACGGCCAAAAGCATTTTCGTTATTTGTTTTTGGGGTGTTATGCCGTGTTGCGCTACCTCCTTCTTTAGCCAACGTTTCGGACATCGTTGCAGTGTCCATCATCAGGGCAGATCCAGCAGATCCGACATCTACCGGATCTGCCGGATCTGCCGGATCTGCCCTGATGATGGACACTGCAACGATGTCCGAAACTTTGGCTAAAGAAGGAGGTAGCGCAACACGGCATAAAACCCCAAAAACAAATAACGAAAAAAAAGCCAATCACTTTGTGAAACACGATTTAATCAAATTTATGTCATTAAGTAGGCAACTTCAATAGTGCTTTTCGATTTTTTTAAGAACAAAAAAATGTATTTTTAAATGTGTATATAGTGTTCTGTATTTTCTGTATCATTGCGCTTTAAAATAATATTTGACAAGTAAATTGGTGTTGCCAGCCTACAAATTTTGTAGTTCTATTTTTTATATTTTCTACTCTTATTTGACAGACTCTATGTTGCATATTGTTTTAGTACTCTTTCTTTCAAATACCATGACTTTAGACTTATTTGCATTCATCGTTAACTCATTCTTCACACATCCTTCGTTCATCCTTGATACGAGAGATTATTTTCTGTTTTACAAATCCTAAAATTATAATATCCCGCGATTCTTGAAGGGCCTTCGCTAGTAATATAATAAATGAATTGTTATTGAGCCAATTGTTTGCATATCGCGGATAATAACACAGCGGCTTGACTGGATACGCAGCTAAAGTAGATTCAATAATACGCCAGTCATACATATCTTTTTTTTTATCACTGCAGTGTGTTTTCGGCGAACCTAATCTTATCATTAATATTTTCGCTATACTTACCAATTTGTTGTGATTAAAATATGCACACACTAAATTAATATCTCAACGAGCAGAATCTAGGCATGAACTTCCATTAAAATGATAGATAATTCGGATGATAATATTAGATACAGGTCCCTAAGTATCGTGGGTAAATACGAAATCAGCGTTTTTTGGAGGCGTCTACTAATATCTACAGGAATTCCAAAAACTGAAAAAATCGAACTAATATCTATGAGAATCAAAGTGTTGACGAATATCTACAGCTCAAACTGTTGACTAATATCTATGACAACCAAAGTGTTGACGAATAAGTATATAGTTCTACACTACTGGCAGAGGTTGGATTTGCAATTATGTATAGCATATTGGAATAACGTAATATTGCGTATGCAGTTTAAAAACTTATTTTATGTAAGTATGTATGTAAAAATCCCTGATATCGGACTATTGGACACATTTAGCTGATTAGTCCAACCTACGCTCTGTAGATATTAGTTCAACCTACGCTCTGTAGATATTAGTCAACACTCTGAAGTTCGTAGATATTAGTTCAACATATGAGCTGTAGATATTCGTCAGACATACAGGCTGTAGATATTAGTAACTGGAGTCCGTTTTTTGAGTTAGCCACTAAAATCATAACTCTATTTCCTCGTCTGTGAATACTACAAACTTCTTTACGCACGCTTGACTTGGGGAGTAAGCTGGTGAATTGGTGAAAAGCGAGGCGAACGGTAGCTGAGAGGGAGATATAAGTTAGTGAAGATAGAAAGAGAGAGAGTTACGTTTCGTGTATTACTGTAGGGGCAAGAGAAAGAGGTGCGAGCACACATTTTCTTTCTCCCTTTTTCTCATAGCCAGTTACGGTACACAGTACAGGCCTATTGTCTGTATCACACCGTAGGAGCAGGAGAGAGCAGTGCGCGCGCACATTTTCTATCTCTCTTCCTATCATATAGATGGAGCAGAAGTTTTACTTCAGTTTTGTGGTCTAAAGCACACTCGTTTGTTATAATTACCGTAACAATTCACGGTACCGGTACCGTGACGTCAAAAAGGCAATAAACATACGTTCCTTATCACAATAATGCTACAGCTCATTCAAAAGATGAGATATACAATTTGTTGGTCTGTTTCCTCCAAAGAAAAACGTCGTCATTTTCTTGCATCTCTCTCAAACACCACACCATGATGTCTCCGTAGACCTCTACCAATACTACTAGCCGTGACGATAATTTTGAAAGTAATGAATATAGTTACAAGGATAATATTGAAGTGTGAGTGAATTCCAAGAATTTCAAATGTCAATGCGTTGATGGTTTCGCTTTTGTTCTTAAACATATAATGCTGCAGCTTTTTCTTACACACTAAAAAAAACAACGGTCGAAAATGAGACAAACGGTGAACGTATGTCTGCACCCCCCCAAAGGAAACATACTATCATTATCATACATGTCCCTCACACGTGTAAAGAAAATGAAACGCAAATTCCGTCGTAAATAAGTAGTACTTTGGAGAAAACAGTCAGTATTTTGTGTGTTTCACCATTATTTAATGTGTAAGAAAGAGCAGCAGCATTATTGCGATAAGGAATTTATGTTTATTGCCTTTTTGCCGTCATGGTTCCGTATCCGTGAATCGTCATGGCAATTATAAAAAAGGACATCGGAATCATCAAGTAATTTGAATATATTCGACTAATATATCAAGTTATTCGACTGGTCAGTGGTTGAGTGGGCATAGCGCTTGGGTCCCACCCGAGCGTCGCGTGTTCGATTCCTCGGCTGGCTAAGTCCTCCATCACAACATAAACAACATTTTCGGCTTTCTGTGGTTGTAGTAGGAGATTTTCAAACATTGTAGGGTTATTCGAAACCCGGGAAAATTTGTCTTTCTTTTAAAAAAAAAAAATTTTTTTTGTGGGTATCTCCAAAAATGGGATCGTTTAACTCTACATTTAGGTAACTCTAGTTTCGAGTATCACAAGTGTTTTTCCTTGTTTCAATTAGGCAACAGACTTAGCTGGTTGTATCACTAAAATTTGTAGAATTTTCGTTGCATTTTTGTACGTAACAACTAGATAAGTTATTCCATATTCTTTGTAAATAAATAATTAAAAATTATTAGCCATTTTCTTACTTCCAAAATTTAAGTATTACGGTTCTCCACTCATCAATCTACGATTTAACAATACTGACAGTATAAATATACGACCGATTTATAAGATTGATTACCAACTTATAATTCAATTTCCCAACAAAGCTGACTTCAGAGTTACCTAGTTGTAGTAATTACTGCACGATATTATCTTGATAGATAATATTATGTGAGTGCTTATCGATTCTTATTGTTTAAGTAAAACTTCTTTACGCACGCTTGACTTGGGGAGTAAGCTGGTGAATTCGTGACGAGAGCGTTATGAAAAGCGAGGCGAAAGGTAGTTGACAGGGAGTATAAGTTAGTGAAGATAGAAAGAGAGAGAGTTACGTTTCGTATATTACTATGGGGGCAAGAGAGAGCAGTGCGCACGCACATTTTCTTTATAGATGGAGTAAAGAAGTTTTACTTCAGGCGTGTGGTCTAACCCTAAAGCACACTCGTTTTGTTTATGTCTAGGACGGAGTACACTTAGGTTTTGATTTCTGGACCGAACAGACACGCGAAAGCGACAAAACTCAAGACATGAGGCCTCTGTCAAACTTCAGGAGTTAAAAGTCCTTTTGAGGACTACGTTACGTGGGTTTTTTTTTTTTTTTTTTTACAGTGAATACCGCACAAGAATCTCAACTGCTCCCGTCTGGAGCCAGTGAGACTATTACATCCCCAATTGGGGTATGTTGTGAGGCTGAAGGTAGTGGGGAGGGGAAGGAGGTGGGGAAGAGGAAGGTTGGGAAGTACCTGGCTATTCAGATCTGGTCACTAAACACGGCTAAAGCCATTTTCAAGCAACGTTTCAATTCTGAATGGTGGTCTTACACCAGGGCGATACTAATAGTATCTTCCACTCTGGAACATGCCGCAAATATACTATATATTATTTTAAATGAATTAATTGTGAAATAACACAAATTAATCAAATAAAATTTATTTGCGCATGCCGGGTGAGTCAAGAGTCTTAGCCACTGGACTACGGAGGTCGTCGGGTAAACCGAGAAAATTATTCTACGTCTTAAATTCGTGAAAACGACACATATGCCTTAGGGATCTCATTTCTACAGCATTCAGTCTACTTTAATCCTTCCTCTGCCAGTTCCATGCTTTACTGCCATATATCAGGGTAGGAACCAGTACTCCATTATGGACGGCTAGCTTCGCTTCTTTGGACAGTTTTTTTATTAGCGCCAACGGCATTCAGTCCTCCAATGGAGTTACATGCATTTACCCTTCTTTCAATATCTATATGTTTAATGTGATTTGTATTTTTATTTATATAAATAAGAATACATACATACACTTCAATAATAATACATAGGCCACACAATAAGAGGAAATGAAAAAATGCCAAAATTAGTCATGAATTGGTTCACAAGTGACAAGAAGAGAAAACGAGGTAGACCATTTAGACTTAGACGGTGGGTTGTAGTCATGAATTGGTTCACAAGTGACAAGAAGAGAAAACGAGGTAGACCATTTAGACTTAGACTGTGGGTTGACTACATCAAAGCGATAGCAGGTGGTACATGGACAAGAGTAGCTAATGATAAGTGTCATAAATGTGAAAAGTTTATTTTAAATAATGTAATGTAATTTACTGTCTGAGTAAAGGCTATCATTATTATTATTATATACAACACTTCACATTCATTTAGACATACAAAACAAAAATATTCCACAAAAGCAATCATTTAATCAGATTCATGTTACATCACACAGAGCCGTCGAATATCAGACCAAATATTATCTTACGATACCTACCTGTAAGATATTATATCTTTCATATCAGTTATACTTTTGGCTGCCGAGTTTTTAATCATTGATAAAAATTCGTTCATAAAAATGACCAATCACCTAACCACATTTCTGAATTCGTTACATAAACATGCTAGATAATCGGTACCTAATTGACTTATTATCTCAAAAACTATCAAATTGATAATTTTTATAACTTCTTGACGGCCTCCGTGGTCGAGGGGTAAGGCTCTCGATTATGAATGAAGGTCGCGGATTATAAAATTCCGGTTTAATTCGGATGAAACGGAAATGACGCGTACAGCACCTGTGAATGCACCATTATACTCCTATCAAGGCTCCTATTTGTTGAGATATAAAACGGAAACGACGCGAGGATCTGCGCTCATTGATGACCTATGTCACTATGAC
Organism: Limnephilus marmoratus; assembly: GCA_917880885.1. Taxonomy (NCBI): domain Eukaryota; kingdom Metazoa; phylum Arthropoda; class Insecta; order Trichoptera; family Limnephilidae; genus Limnephilus; species Limnephilus marmoratus. Next base: position 14,443,621 of record OU862921.1, on the reverse strand, counting down.
CTCCCTTTTCAAGGCTCCTTGGTTCTTCATTGGATGTGATTTTTTTTAGTAAAGTTTCGCTTCTACCGCGTGTTAACTGCACTCGATTTTTTTATTTAATTTATTCTCTCTCTCTGGTTTCAATCCTGGGATTGGTTTGCAGCAATTTCATCTATTCGTTTCTTCCACTCTTCCCTGTCTTATGCGGCTCTTTTGAAGTCTGCATATGATAATAATAATAACACTAAGCCAACAACTTCTTATACCACTAACATACGTAATAAATCTTAGTCTGAAACAAGGAATTTTCCCGAGCATTCTAAAAAAAGGTCTGGTTATTCCAATTTATAAATCAGGACCAAAAAATAATGTAAATAACTACAGACCCATTACATTATTAAACACAATGTCCAAAATTCTTAAAAAAGCGATAAAAGCCCAGCTGCAATATTATCTAGAAAACAGGCAAATACTCTCAAAAAATCAACATGGCTTTAGAAAAAGCAGGAACACAGAAAACGCAATTGCCACTGTAACCGAGTTTATTACACATAACCTAGATGCAAAAAAAAGTTATATCAATTTATTTAGACTTGTGTAAAGCTTTTGACACCATTTCTCACGAAAAACTCTTCAAAAAACTAAAAAACGTCGGTGTTAGTGGCACAGAACTAGACTTACTGAAAAGCTTCATGTCGGGTAGAATGCAACAGGTTAAAATTAACAACATGTCAAGCGAGCCTCTTATGTCTAGATACGGAGTACCACAGGGAAGCGTTCTTGGTCCCCTAATGTTCCTTATTTACATAAACGACCTGTGTGATATTGATATCGACGGTCAAATCGTGACATTTGCTGACGATACTGTACTTCTCTGCCAGGCAGAAACATGGAATGAGGTATATTCAAAGGCCGAAAAAAGTTTATCGGTGGTCAAAAATTGGCTAAATAACAACATTCTTACCCTAAACACAACAAAAACCAATTATATTGCACACAGTATCACAAAAAGAGGCCAACCTCCACCGAACACAGACCTTATCTTACACAACTGCGGACAAACTTCTAGCACATGTCAATGCGAGCGTATTGAAAGGGTTAAGCACACAAAATACCTAGGAGTTATAATAGATGCTAACTTACGCTGGACTGACCACATAACTTATATCACAAACAAACTGAAAAGAGTCATGCATCTCATAAAGTCAATAAAAAACATATTTCCAAGAACAATCCTCAGAACCATATTCTTTGCACTTTGCCAATCCATTATCACATATGGCATACTGGCTTGGGGAAGTGCAACGAATATAGCAATAGATCCATTAGAAAAAATTCAAAAGGCAACAATTAAATTAATCCTCCAAGTTCCTCGCTACACAAGCTCGAATGTAATTTACGAAACACTAGACATCATGACAATAAGACAACTCTACGCCAAATCTGTACTAGTATACTTCTTCCAGCATAAACTTCACATTCCGATGCAACCTTAATTAGCATTTAAAACCAGAGCCTCTACAAAAAAAATACTAAACATACCGATAACTCATTCTTCACACGGGCAAAGAAACTTTAAGTACTACGCAACCAAACTATATAACTACATGCCCACCTCACTGAAGCAACTACTAACTACAAATATATGTACAATTCTTCACAAAAAACACATCAAAGACTGGATCAAACAACAAGGTATTCAATTTATTCAAAACATTATAACACCTAACCAAACATAACCAAACACAAATATTAAAAAAAAAATTATTATAAAACTTTGTTTTGAGAGAAAAATAATACCACATTATTATTTATACCAGTGGCGAGTGGTCCATAGAAAAAATTCCTACCTATTTACCACAACTACTATTTATCCTAAACATAAACTAGATGCTATGAATAACTGTATATGTAGATCCTAACTGCAACTAATCTTTAATTTATGTATTCGATACTGCCGCCATGGGTCGACCCACAGTGTCCTTCTTGACAATATCAAGGAGGATACGGTGTTTCTACTTATGTTGACAGAATAGCATTTATTCCCAAACATGGGAACACCTCAGCACAGGTTCGCCTAGTGAGGTGTTCACAAAATACTAATAGGTACTTACATACATACAGTTACGGATGATTAACATTTTTTTTTCTTATTACTAAACTTAATATCTATGTAAACTGATGTAATAATCTGTATTGTGTATGTTCAAGAATAGAAATAAAATAAATAAATAAAAAAGATAAGCAGCGCATGTCCACCAGCAGGTCCTCCAGGTACTCTCGGCATGGGCGTCCCCTAGCGTTTGTCCCCTCGGTCATACCCTCCATTATAGCATGCAAGAGGCCTTCTTGTCTTCTTGCATGGCCGATCCATCTTGCGCGCCTTTCGGACAAGGTCCTGAGCAGGTGCCTTCGTTCTTCGACTCTTTGGAGAACCTCCTCATTTGTGATGTGGTCTCTCCAGGAAATTCCTAGTAGTCTTCTATAGGACCACATCTCAAAAGCCTCTAGTCTCCGTTTATCTCTTTCGGATAGGCACCATGTTTCGCAGCCGTACATCAAGATACTCCATACATAGGTCTTGATGAGGAGTATTCTCAGTTTCAGGTCTATATTATTCGATTCTATTATTTTCGACCTTTTATTGAATGCAAGCCTAGCCTGGTGTATACGGCTGTCGACCTCGCTCTTAGACCGACCGTCCCATGTGATTTTGCTCCCGAGGTAGACAAACTCCTGAACGAACTCCTGACATCTCTACTCTCATCTGATGTTGCGTTCGACCTACAGTCAGCAGCTTTGTTTTGTCTTTATTTATCTTCATGTTGTGATTGTTTTGAAGAATGCTTTGCATGGTTGTTAAGGCCTCTTGCAGTTCTTCTTCGCTTTCATCAACCAAAGCAATATCGTCAGCAAACCTTAAGTATTTAACATTAATCCATCAAAAATAATAAAATAACATAGTTGCAGAAATACTCTCAGCAGTATCTATATATACCTGATGAAAGACCGTCATTCGGAAATGAAGCGTGGATTGAAATGACTTTAGCCATGTTGGTTGACCAGATCTGAATAGACAGGAACTTCCCCCATCTTCCACTTCCCTATCTCCTTCCTCTCCAAATCCTTCAGCGTCATAACATACCCCAATTGAGGATGCAATAGTCTCACTGGCTCCAGTCGGGAGCAGTTGGGACTCTTGTGCGGCACTCACGTAAAAAAAAATTACACACAATATTATGATGTGCATTGTTAAAAATTGTTCCTACGTGGTCTTATTGACCGAGCGTAGTGAAGTCCTGTTTTAACTCTACCGTTTTACATTTCGTCTGGCTGTAAATTTGTTTGTACGGTCCGTTTCCATTTCAAGATGGTGGCCGTAATGGTTCAGTGAAGATTATTCTTTTAAATACGAAATTTGGACTTTCTTATTAGCATTTTTTTTTTAAATAATGTTCTGCTTACCTACCTAGGTACATGAAAAAAAGAATGGTCATTCTATTCCTGATTTGATATAAAAAAATAACATTAAATGTTATATAACTAAAATAGATATTTAAATGCCTACATATAAATTTTACGATTTCAGATGTAAAAATATACCTACTTTGTTGAACGCGGTCTATAGAACTGTTCATGGTAGTGTTGGGTAGGACACGACATAACGATGAGTTTGCACGAGGTACTCAAATATCGAAATGAGGTTTTGAGGTGTCCCACCTCATTTGAGGTGACAGGTGAGGTGTTACAAATGTCATCTTTGGGGATGCTGTGGACGTGTTAATCCATCCCGCAAAAGTCAAAGGGACTCCCTCAACCACTCTCTCCGGATCCGGCCTGCCATGAAGCAGACGCATCCGCCGCCTAAACCTGGACAAACCTCACCCCCATGAACCCAGACACCCCTTATAAGTCACCATACGTAGCGAACCACTTGTGGTGACCTATGGCAGAGGTGTTGGTTATCTAATAAATGGTTCCCGGGGCGGCGGTACGCATACCTCCGGGTTTGTTATTTTTGTAATACGAAAAATGGATATAAAAAGGCCTCAAACGCTTGTCCCATACGGTACGTGATATGACATATAGTCCAATACACCAACCACCTCACACCTCACCTGATATTTGTCCCATACGTGACAACGTGACATGACATGTAGTCCAATACACCAACCACCTCACACCTCACCTCATATTTGTACCATACGTGATAACGTGACATGACATGTAGTCCAATACACCAACCACCTCACACCTCACCTCACATTTGTCCCATACGTGACATGTCATGAATGTAGTCCAATAAACCAACCACCTCCCACCTCATAATTGTCCTCCCTTCATATTTGTCCCATACGCGACATCGTGACATGACATTTTTTGTAGTAATACAAAGAAAAAGAGTTGGTACAAATACATTTTGTGAGGTGGGGGGACATTTTACGTGCTTGAGGTGCCTCTTGTATGAGGTACACAACACTAGTTCATAGAACATAATAAGATATAGATGCATATGATAATTTTAATGTCGATAAAAGTATCTATCATAAAAACCCACTAAAATATGACTATTTATAACTTTATTTGTGCTGGCAGATTATCATTTTAAATTTATTAACCCCTCAGGACTCGACCATATTTTGTCATTGGTTCAAAATATGTCCGCTATGCAATAAAATCCAAATGTCCAAATCCAAAATAGAAACTAAAAACTATTTTTGAAAGATGATAAAATACGCTTTAAAATTATATAAACCGAAATATAGATACATATAATTTTTGAAGTATAAAAATTTTGCGTGCAAACATTAAAAAGTTTTAAAAATGGTTCACCTTACGTTTTATCTAATTTAAATTACTGATGACGAAAAATAATAAAAACACACGCGTATTTTTTTAGACAAATGTATTATTTTATTTTTTTATTTTTTTAATATTTTTTGTTTATTTTTTTATTTCAGAAATTTTGTTTATACATTACAAATGGTTACATATGCAAGTTTATAAAATAATTCACATATTATTCTACCTACTGCTCCATAAGTTGAGCTCTAGGAGCTCGTGTTTATAGGAGGAGAATTTACATGCAAAAAATAACAATAATGTTCCAATGAAATGTGTAAACTTATGAAATAAAATATCAACACTATTTTAGATAGATAAATAATTTAGAAAAAAATAGTTATAGAAGGACAATAACAATACCAACATATTTTTTTTAATATTAAATATTACAGTTTTCAGTAAGGGTAAATTACATTAAGGGTACAATATATCATTATCAAATTTCAGAGACTTAATTTTGCTTTTTGAATAATTCATATTTCAGTGTTTCTGTTATACTAATTTTATTTTTGGACAATAATATATTGTACCATCTTCACCTAAATTATAAACTTTATCGTCACCTCACTTTTCTATCGTTTCATGTACAAATCATCATTACATAATATAAAATGAAGTCGCTCAAAATGTATGTGCGCATTGATCTTTCATTGATCGCGACGGATTTTCATGCGGTTTTCATCAATAGATAGAGTGATTCAAGGAAGTTTTATATGTATATGTATAATACATGCTTATTATAGTAGAGAAAAGCCAAGAAATTCAAATATTCAATTCAGGCAGCGGGCAGCGGGCAGCAGGCAAGCGGGTGGTGTCGATTTTATAAAGGTTAGGTAATGGCGTTGTGTTTCGTTAGCCACAGCAACGTGTGGCCGGGTCTGCTAGTCTTAATATATAAAACAAATTCGATTTAGTTACACCATTTATAACTCAAGAACGGCCGGACCGACATTTATGATCTTTGATTTGTTGGATTTGTCTCCGCCCCGAAGAGCAGAATAGCTATTAAATTCACGAAAAAAGAAATTATGAAGAAAATTCTTTTCCTCATACATTATGCATGGAACGAATTCTTATCTTTTGAAAGAGGTGCAGCACTATTGTGATACTTGAATAGTGAATGAATTCCAAAAATTCAAAGACGTTAAATGTCAATGCGCTGAGTGTTTTGCTTTTGTTCTTAAACATAATATAATGCTGCCCCTCTTTCTTACACACTAAATGTCAATAGTCGAAAAAGAGACAAAAGATAAATGTATGTCTGCACCCCTCCAAAGGAAAAATACAATAATTTTATCATAAAGTGAGTAAATCACAAAAATTATAAATTCGTACACAACGCCATCTCTGTTACTGACAAAAATAAAACATGGACAGTTGCGCATCGATAATTGCTTCATTGTGTAATTTTTAACTTAATAAAAAACTTAATTTAATTCAGCTAATAAGTTAACACAACAGTTATTAATTAATAAAAAATTCCCAAAGTTCAATAATTTTTAAAGTGAAGACTTCTTTAAAACCGTTGTTATTTGAAACTCGATGAAACGAAAAATAGCGACAATAAAAAGACACAAACACATACATCTATAGGATTTAGACTGCGGGAGAATGATATATTATCTATAATCGGTCTACTATTTGTGTTGTACTTCGAAGCCTATCGGCCTCCTCTTTGGTGCTCCCCACTCTTGTCTACTTTAGTTTTCTGAAGGTTTCACTTATACCGCGTGTGAATTGCACACTCTGATTATTTTTTTCAAATTGCGACCTGATACATTGGTTTCAGGTGGACATTTTAATCCCTTTGTGGTTAACTTTTTCTCTTTTTTACACCGCCTAAATCATATTTCTCACTATGATACTCGTAGTAAGGAAGGCACAACAATTTCTACGAGTCCCCATATGAGTTGTTCCGAAAAGCGAACAAATTAGCCTGAGGGGTTATTTATTATTGTTAACATTATAAAACATTCGGGATTTGTTTTCAATACAAATAAATAATTATTCAAAGCATTTTGCCTACAAGAAATTTGCACGTAAGCCAAAACTGAAAATATTACTCATAGTTGTAGGTAAAACAATATTTTAAATTAATTTGCCTTGCATACTTAATGAGATCCGCCTGTGTGCGAAGGCGGGAAAAATAGTTTTACTAAAAATTCAAGTCTTTATTATTTAAAAAATATATATATTTCTGTATTCACCATGGCAGTGCTTACCACTTTGGAACTTGCCACAAACAGACGATATATTATTTTTAATAATTAAATTGTGAAAAATACAAATTCATTAAATCAATTTACTTGCGTACGCAGGGATTTAATCCCGCGTACCCCGAATTCATAGTCAAGGATCGTAACCTTTCAACCACGGAGGCCATGTATTTCCATTAAAAATGACCTGCGTGGTCGAAGGGTATGGCTCCCGACTCGGAATCCGAAGGTCGTGAGATTGAATCCTGGCGTGAGCAAAAAAATATTATTTGATTAATTTGTGTTATTACACAATTAATTAATTAAAAATAATTTATAGTATATTTGCGGCAAGTTCCAGAGTGGAAGATTCTCTCAATATCGTCCTGGTGTAAGACAACCATTCAGAATTGAAACGTCGCTTTAAATGGCTTTAGTCGTGTTTGGTGACTAGATCTGAATAAGCCAGTTACATCACCACGTTCCTCTTCCCCATCTCCTGCCCCTCCCCACTTACCTTTACCCTCACAACATACCCCAATTTGGGATGCCATAGTCTCACTTGCTCCAGACAGGAGCGGTTGAGACTCTTGTGAGGTATTTACGTAAAAAAGGGTGACCGGGTTCACGGAGTGTGGTTTACCTAGGTATTGGCGGCACATGCCTTTTGCCCACCTACTGCGGGGCGGGTCGGATCGGGAGAAACTGGTTAAGGGAGAACTTTTTATCTCTCCTGCCGGACTCTTTCGATCCATCGCCTTGCACCGCAGTGGGAGGGGTGAATTCATATGTCCGTCAATCCTGGACACACTGAACCCCAATTTTCTACCCACCACTTATACCTTTTTTCTTCCCATAACTTCCTCTTCTTCCTTTTCTAAAAAAGACCCTACAGCATCCCCAAAGATGAAATAGGCCACGAGGGGAATTATTCTCCTCGGGGCCTCCTATGTGGAACTAAAGTAAAAAAATCACGATTTTTATTTCAATAGATATAAATCATTTAAAAATATTAAATACAGGTATACACGCTTAGGAGGCAGCATAATTTTAATTTTATTTATTTTATTGTTTATTTAGTTTTTATTCCAGCAGGACTGGGAGAGTAGTGCAATCCCAGTCTGCCATATTACATAAACAACTATAAAAGAAGAAAAAAAGTTTAAATATTAGGTAAGTACCTAATTAAAACATATAATGAAAACAAAATTCATCACACAAATAACAAAAAATAAGCATAAAATTAAAATAAATAATAAGTAGACAGAATTAAAAATAAAAGATAAAAAGATATTTTGGGATCGTCCATCATGGAGGTCGCCTCATCATCTGCATCCATCGCTCATTTAATGGGGAACTGAGCCACTCGGATGCAGCCACGGCAATGATATTGGTTGAAGTTCGTATCCTGCTCCAGAAGCTGGCTAGTCGGTGGCGAAGTAAGGCTGGGAATGAGTGCACCCTCCCCTCGGTAAACATCGTGGAGGCACTGCAGAACCTCGGTAGTTGCATAAGTTGCCTGTATGCGTTATTGTAGCACACTCTCAGTTTGTCCCATTGCGCTGCTGGGTATTGTGTCCACAGTTCAGACGTATACAGGGCAGTACAGTATATCTTGAATAGTAATTTTCTGACATCTTCGCTACAGTGGTAGAACCGCCTTGAGAGCATTCCGGCCCGTATGTTAATTGCTCTTCTTTGTCGTTCCATATCTTCTATATCCTTCATGTCTTCGGTTCGGATATGTCCCAGATACTTAACCTGTGAGGCCACAAGCAGTTCATTTCCTTCTAGATATATTGGAGGAATATGTGATGGCTCCTTATTGTGTTTGAAAGCGACGATTTTAATGCCGTGTTCAATTAGGAATGAACTCGACTCGACTTTTGGTCACGGTTAGAACACCGATCTTTTTATTGGCTTGCTGGAAAAGGATAAGAGGTACTTTTTAAGATTTTCACGGCCAAAAGCATTTTCGTTATTTGTTTTTGAGATGTTATGCCGTGTTGCGCTACCTCTTTCTTTAGCCAACGTTTCGGACATCGTTGCAGTGTCCATCATCAGGGCAGATCCGGCAGATCTACCGGATCTACCGGATCTGAAGATCTACCGGATCTGCCGTATCTGCCCTGATGATGGACACTGCAACGTTGGCTAAAGAAGGAGGTAACGCAACACGGCATAACATCCCAAAAACAAATAACGAAAAAGGATAAGAAGTGTTTTTTTAACTCCAAATCGGAATTTAGTTCAATCTGGGTTCATGATAGGTAATTTTGATAAGAACAACTCTCTTTTTATAACTTTTGAAGGTTATATCCATCAATGTAATAATATCATCGAAGTAGAAGATAAAATTTATGATAGGTAATGCATAAAAATAAAATCGGCTATATTTATCCGAGACACTATCTAGGTTACAAACCAATTCTTCGAACACGTGTTTCCAATGAAAGAGTGATCTGCCAATAGCGTGGAAAAAATTGTCGAAGATAATATTGATTTGAAGTAAATAAGAGGTCTTAATTGCTGAATTTGTAAACTGGATCTGGGTTCGAATCCCAGTTGCGACCTTTATCTTTTTATTGAAGTGGAAACTGCTTTAGCACCATTGTGATTTGAAACTCGATGAAACGAAAAATAGCGACACTAAAAAGAGACAAACACATACATATATAGGATTTATCCTAAGAGAGAATGATATAGTATAATCGGTCTCCTCTTTGTGCGGTGCTTCGTAGCCTATCAGTGTCCTCTTTGGGCTGTGCTTTGTAGCCCCCGCACTTTTGTCTAATTTAGTTATCTGAAGGTTTCACTTCTACCTAGTGTGATTGCATACTCTGTTTTTTGAAGTGAAAACTTTTTTGGCACCATTGTGATTTGAAACTCGATGAAACGAAAAATAGCAACATTAAAAAGAGACAAATACATACGTCTACAGGATTTAGCCCGAGAGCGAATGAGATAGCATAATCGGTCTCCTCTTTGTGCGGTGCTTCCTAGCCTCCCCACTCTTGTCTACTTCAGTTTTCTGAAGGTTTTACTTCTACCGCGTGTGAATTGCACACTCTGAACTTTTTCTGTGTCTAGTTCTCTTTCATATTTTCGTTCAGATTATTAGTGTTATCTTATTCTTAACAGGAATTTAATGTTTTTCTTATTTTTCTGCTGTTTGCAATGCACCGAACGAACTTTAAGACCGAGTCGATTATATTATCTGTGGGTAATTTTCTATTCTTATAAATTAGTGGTAATTTATTTTAATAGCTGGATAACGAATGATAATTGATGAAATTTAATCATTATTAAATCACAATTACCATTGTTTTATTTTTAATGGTTATTTCGCTTTAAGGCTCCTCTTAGTAAGCGTTTAAAAATAAGAACAATATTACAGAAAATGGTTTGATAGGGTAAATATGATTGAGGGAGCGCGCTAATGTTAAAAAGCGATTTTAATGTATTTTTTTTACAATAGCTCCACACAGAGGCCCTTAGGAAAATAATTCACCTCAGGGCCTATGTCATCTTTGGGGATGCTTGTGTGGAAGATCTTTTTAGGAAAGGAAGGAGAGGAAGTTCTGGGAAGGAAAAGGGTATTAGAGGTGGGTTGGAATCTGGCGGCAGTATGTCCAGAAGTGAAAAAGAATGAATCCGTCCCTTCCACTGCGGTGCAAGGCGATGTTCCAAAAGAGGGTATGGCTGGAGAAGTCAATGAATCCTTATAGTATAGAACCCTTTTCGGGCAACTTTCATCGCAATCGAATGAATATTATAGGAAATAATTTCATAACGCCGGAGCTCACTATTTTATATAGAAATCATCACGGGCATGCGAACATCAAATCCTTGAAGTTTCATCGTAATCGGATGACTGGTTTAGGAAAGTGGTAGGGACAAACATTAATTTTTATATTTTGAGATATTTATTTATTTATTTATTTATTTATTTATGTATTTATTTGTTTGTTTATTTATTTATTTATTTATTTATTTATTTATTTATTTATTATTTATTTATTTATTTATTTATTTATTTATTTATTTATTTATTTATTTATTTATTTATTTATTTATTTATTTATTTATTTATTTATTTATTTATTTATTTATTTATTTATTTATTTATTTATTTATTTATTTATTTATTTATTTATTTATTTATTTATTTATTTATTTATTTATTTATTTATTTATTTATTTATTTATTTATTTATTTATTTATTTATTTATTTATTTATTTATTTATTTATTTATTTATTTATTTATTTATTATTTATTTATTTATTTATTTATTTATTTATTTATTTATTTATTTATTTATTTATTTATTTATTTATTTATTTATTTATTTATTTATTTATTTATTTATTTATTTATTTATTTATTTATTTATTTATTTATTTATTTATTTATTTATTTATTTATTTATTTATTTATTTATTTATTTATTTATTTATTTATTTATTTATTTATTTATTTATTTATTTATTTATTTATTTATTTATTTATTTATTTATTTATTTATTTATTTATTTATTTATTTATTTATTTATTTATTTATTTATTTATTTATTTATTTATTTATTTATTTATTTATTTATTTATTTATTTATTTATTTATTTATTTATTTATTTATTTATTTATTTATTTATTTATTTATTTATTTATTTATTTATTTATTTATTTATTTATTTATTTATTTATTTATTTATTTATTTATTTATTTATTTATTTATTTATTTATTTATTTATTTATTTATTTATTTATTTATTTATTTATTTATTTATTTATTTATTTATTTATTGTGAAAAACAGTTAACATGTATATCCAATTACATTTCACAATTTTTAGTTAATAGTGTAAACTAAATACCTTTATTTCGCTCTTGAAATGATTGAAGTTCGATAGAAAAATGTCAATTTCAGAAGAAAGGTTTAATAGTGAGGTCATCATCTCGTACAAGGAATAGAGTTTTTATTCAAAATAAAATATTTTTTATGCACAAAAGCTTAAAGTGTTCAAGAGAAGTCAGAAGACTGTAATATTTCTGTAGAAGTTCGGAATGGTGTATCTTAAAAATACATGTTCTCTTATATTCACACTTTATATTAGTGATGCAACGAAAGTGTCTTAACGGAAGCAAAAACGGAAACAGATGTCAGAAGTAAATCTTAGCGGAAGCGGAAGCAGAAGCGGAACCGGAAGCGGAGGTGTTAATACTACGACGAAAAAGCACAATTTTGTTTTTAAAGATTTGTTTAATTAAATTTGTATTTTGTGTTTTTAGTACTTGAAATTAAACAGAGGTAAATTATAAGTATTTTGTAAAAAGTAATTTGGCTGCTTTTACACCTTTGAATCTGTTTCGATGTTCTTCATATATTAAACCAGCTCTACTAAATAATTGCTCACTGGCTGATAAGTATTGACGAACTATTGGCAACAGATGGGGGTATTTGTGCGCTTTTACTTTCCACCACATAAGGGGATCCTCATGGAGAGGTAGTCTCTTCTCTTTCTTGTACTCCCGAAGGTGTGACTGTATCCCTAAAAATAAATTGTCACCATCGTCAATTGTAGAAGAGTTCTCGAAGAGATGCGCAGAATGAACCAAAAATATATATAAACAAACGAACTCGTTGCGACACGTTTGTGTACCGCCCCCTGTTCAGTCGTCCACGCGCCTCCCACCCCGCGCTCGTCGCTGTATTCTTCGTTTAGAGTTCTGTTATATATTCTGCGGAACCAAAAACGGCAACGGAAGTGAAAAAACTTGCGGAACTTCTGCAGAAGCGGAAGCGGAAGCAGAGTTCTGTTGCAACACTACTTTATATTACTACATCATGGTACGCCACTCTTGGTTGTGAATAAGAAACAGAAGTCACCCACATAATTATGAGATGGACCTAATCAGCAAAACTGAAGTCATTTGGAAAATATCAAAATTGTTCAAAGCAGGACGCCAGAAGGCTTGTAAAGATAAAAAAGCTTTTCTCGGGAAATACCGACCATTGTTTTGTAATCAATTTTTTTTGTTTTTCTCAACGACTGTTATAATTTGAATTAAATCGATAATAGAACAAAACAGACCATTAAAAGATAGTGTATGTATCATCAAGAAAATCAAACACGAGAAATATGAACACCAATAGACAATAATATAGATCAGCCGTATTATCTTATCACTTATCACTTATCACAAATACGTTAAAACCCATAAAGTAAGGACCCTGGGCCCACGTACGTAGGCAACGGAAATGCGAGATTTTGGCATAACAATGGATGAGAAACTATACTTCACGGTTCACATTTAATAAACTGTAAAAAAGTTATGAAAACATTGGGATTTGTATTAACCCCTCCGAATTTTCGCGAATATTCACTTATAATGTCTCAAACGAAATGACATTTTACGAAAAATTTGTGTTATTTCCGCTTCGCAATTAAAACTCTATAAATGAAACATTTCTGAACATAGCCGAATAGTAAAAACTGTTAACGCATATATCTGCTTAAGTTGGTGACCGGTTAAGAATAATGAAAAACTTAGGAACGTTACAAATCGTTAAACTGTTGTGCGTATCCCTTGTTAGAAGCCTAAGAGAGCATAACTCCATAGTATGGTCGCCCTTCTACAAGATTCATATTCATATAATTGAAATAATTCAAAGAAAATGTCTACGTTCCGTAAATTTAAACTTAACATCCCTTTACAGCACATAAATTACTCGTTGTTAATGAATATTTTAAATATCCCAACATTAGAAAACACACGAAAAATAATCGACGAAATCTATGTATTAAAATTATTTAACTCTAAATTCGGTTGTTGTGAACTCCTGCAATTAATAAATCGGCGTGTTCCTACGATCAACTAGATAAACATTAATGTTTTATATACATACATCTCATTACAACTATAGTTTGCATTTCCCAATACAACTATTACATAATCTTGTTAACAAATACTTAAACAATATGGATGTATTTGAAAACAATTTGAACTTGGCAAACTTCAAACGCCGTATGTGTAAACCATTTCTTCCGATTCCATGATCTATTGTGAACACCAATTTTAAACATTTTTACTAATATTATTGTTGATTTGGATGATATTGGCAGATTATCTATTTTTACTAAACTTACAATCTATGTTATCTATTTTGTGTCAACTCTTATATTTTACGTGACGAATATTTTGTTTCTTATATTTTATGTAATACCTTATTTTGTCACTCTTTATTTTCTTTGTAATTAAAAAAAACCACTGCATTATAATGTAAAGCCCTATGGGCGTTTAAATAAATAAATAAATAAAATAAATAGGATATAACTGTGGATAATTTACTATCCATACATTTTCTACGAAAATAGATGCTTTAGAAACCCACTTGTCACGCAACACGCAACGATGATCTGCACTGCCCAGGGGGTCTAGCACAGAGAAATCGACAATACATAGGTCCTGAGGAATTACCCTCAGGGCCTATGTCATCTTTAGGGATGCTGTGAGGAGCGTCTTTTTAAATAAAGGAAGGAGAGGAAGTTCTGAGAACGAAAAGAGTGTGAGGAGTGGGCATGAATCAGAGGGTCAGTATGTCCAGGAGTGACGTATGAATCCATCCCTCCCAATGTCGTGCTAGGCATTGGGTCAAGAGTCCGGCAGGAAAGATCAAATGGTCTCCTTCAACCGGCCTCACCCGATCCGGCCCAAACGCTTCGCCCACCAATACCTGTACAAAACCACCCCACGGCACCCCTGCTAAGTCATCAAAAGTAGAGAACTTGGGTGACTTATGGTAAAGGTACGTTATCTAAATAATTGGTTCAATGCCCATACCCGCCTCCCAAATTGAATGTGTGCACGTCATAGAGGTTCAAACTGTTTTATTGGGAAAGCGTTTAGCATGCCTCCAAGTTGCGACGAAGGGATTGCCCTTGTTCTTCGGATCACCTTCCACTGAAATACCGGTAGAACAAACACAGAAATCCCAACGGAGATAATATCTCTTGGGTTCATTTCACGTAAATATCTTATCTTATCTTAATCATAATCTTAATCTTATCTTATATCTTTTAATATTAGGTCCTTACATATGAAATTGGCGTTTTGTATGGGAGGAACATAAAGTCGATTTTTTTTAATATAATATATTTATTTAATCAAAGTATGTACCATTGCTATCTATGCACTTTTGCCATCTCATAGGTAGTTTTTTTTTTTTTTTTTTTTTTTTTTTTTATTAATTTCAATAACAAGGTTTGTACATGTATGTATGATGTATATAATAAGTATAGATTCATTTTTTTTTCACAGACCTCCTCACTAGGATTTCCTGTTCTGAGGTGGCCTGTAGTTTTTTTAAAATATTTGTATTTGGTTATGGATTGTCTTTATATCGTCTTCATGATGTTTGTAATTTTATTATCACTTTGATCTCTCAGCCATATTTTTACTTTTGTTTTAAATATATTCATTTCCTTTATATTTTTGATTTGATCTGGTAGAGCATTGTATAATTTTATAGCATGGAATTTATTATTTCTCTGTCCAAAAGATCATCGATCCCTTTACTAAACAAACCATTCGGACGGGAATCAATAAAATCTTTGAAGGCGGTTTGGATTGCCCCATCGGAGTTGAATTTTTTCCCTGGCAAGAAGTCATCCAAATTTCGGAAAAAATGGTAATCTGTTGGGGCAAGGTCCGGAAAGTACGGTGGATATCTTAGACATTCCAATTGTAGCTCCTCTAATTTGGTAGCCGTCTGTTGTGCAGTGTGTGGTCTAGCGTTCTAACGCGCGTTTGTTGATTTGCTTCACTCAATTCGTGAGGTACCCACCTTTCAAGCTTTTTCACCTTCCCAATTTGCTTCAAGTGGATTAAAACAGTTTTATCACTAACACCGCAGCCTGCAGCTAGTTCGGACGTGGTTTGCGATGGATCCGCTTCCACAATAGCCTTCAATTCTTCATTATCAACTTTGGTCTCCGACCATCCACGGGGCTTGTTCTGCAGGTCGAAATTTCCAGAACGAAAACGTTGGAACCAAAAACGCACTGTTTTTTCTTTTGCGGCACCGCCGCCATAGACATCATTAATCCTTCGAGCCGTTTCTGCAGCACTGGTGCCACGGTGGAACTCGTACTCGTAAATAACGCGATATTTCAATTTTTCCATTTTGTAAACTAAGTGACGCAAAGAAAAAAAAAACAATTAAGGAAAAAACAAATGAATTATAATTTTCGAAATACAAATACATAAAAAAAGGGATAAAAGGGATCGAAATGAAAATCTAGTCTCTTTCACCGGAAGCAATCTTCCGAACAGGCCCTCCATCGAAATGCTTGGTGTAACCCTAAGTGACCAGCTCAGGTATGGGGGCTCCATCGAAGCCAGAGTAAAGTTAGCCTCACAGAAACTGGGCGTACTGTACAGGGCCCGCAGATACTTTAATAGTACACAACTGCTAACCCTGTACAAATCACAAGTGCGCCCCACGGTTGAATTTGGCAGCCACCTCTGGTCTGGAGCTCCAAAATACCTGAAAAATACCCTCGACTCTGTGCAGAAACGGGCGGTCCGTTTGATAGATTCTCCCATCTTAACAGACGGATTGCAATCTTTAGAGCACTGGCGTCGGGTGGGAATGCTATCCTTGTTCTACCGGTATTATAATGGAAGATGCTCCGAGGAACTAGCATCATTGATCCCTTCGGCACCGGTGCATAGTCGAAAAACACGCCAAACGCGTGCCCAACATTTGTACACGGTTGACATTTGCCACATGAGAACGGGTCGTTTCTTCGACTCGTTCTTGTGTTCAACAGCTCGGCTGTGGAATGATTTGCCGGCCTCTGTGTTTCCTCCTTCCTACAACATGGGTCTCTTCAAGACCAATGCTCATTCCTTCTTCTCCTCAAAAAAACCCTCCACACAGCATCCCAGATGACATAGGCCTTGAGGGAAATTATTTTCCTCGGGGCCTCCTGTGTGGAGTTAATGTAAAAAAAAAAATAGGCTAACGGGAGGGGAGTAATGGGATAGGGTAGGACGGGTTCTAGCAGAATATTTACTATTTTATTACTATTGCTTGTAAACTCGCCGTGTGTCGTCGAGGCTTAACACATCTTTGTTACACCCACGTTCAGGTTGTTCTTTCAATTATGTGTAATCGAAATGACTTGCAATAAAACATGTTACGCATTGTAGATTTAAGATACAACAAAACACATCAATATAATGATGGATTTTATCACTTTTGAATGTCATTAACTTCAACAAGGATGTGGAACTGAATTTTACAACAGATATCAAAGGCGATTTTTTCCGTCGATTCTTTATAATTTACCTGTATAAAAATTATGAATAAATGGCACGTGTATTAACAATAAAAAAGGATATTTACATTAAATAAATGCTAAATTGTGGTCAATTCTGTTTGGTATGTGAGATAATAATCTTCAAAAAGGTGTGTCAGAATAGTCAAGTATTTGTCAATGAAAAAAAAAACATAGTAATGCTGTGAAAAAATCACGTATTTACAATATTGTTTAAACAGAGGCTTGGGCGAAAATTAGTGCTAAATTACTATTTTCGATTATTTACTTATTTAAACGCCATAAATTGGCTTTAACGTTAAAGTGGTACATGATATTTTAAGTATACAGTAATACAAAGGAAGGTATAAGTATTATTATGAACAAAATAAGAATGTATGAGTATATAAAAATAATATCGCTGAAGTGATACGGTTGTTATTAGAAGTACAATGAGATAATATTGGAAAGAAATATACACCTAATCGTGTAATAGTTAAATAATATACTAGGTTAAGTAATTAGTGTTGAGTACCTCATACAAGAGGCACCTCAAATGTCCCATACAAACACGTAAAATGTCCCCCCACTTCACAATATGTATTTGTACCAACTCTTTTTCTTTGTATTACTACAAGGGGGGACAAATATGAAGGAGGGACAAGTATGAGGTGTGAGGTGGTTTGTTTTGTTGGACTACATTCATGTTATGTACGGGACAAATATGAGGTGAGGTGTGAGGTGGTTGGTGTATTGGACTACATGTCATGTCACGTTGTCACGTATAAGACAAATATGAGGTGAGGTGTGAGGTGGTTGATGTATTAAACTACATGTCATGTCACGCATAGTTCGGGACAAATGTATGAGGTGGTGAGGCGTGAAGTGTTTGTATATTCTATGACATTTTTGTATTAGAACCGTGAGGTGGTGAAAGGGTAAGCCAATTCATATATTGTGAATACCGCAGAAGCGTCCCAACTGCTCCGAAATTTTTATTTTTTTATTCTAAATTATTGTTAAGTGAATACCGCACAAGAAAACCAACTGCTCCAAAAAATTTTTTTTTAAAAATATTTTTTTATTGTAAATTATTGTTATGTGAACAATAATTTATGAGCACAAGAGAATTTTTTTTAATGTAAATTATTGTTATGTGAATACACAAAACAATAATTTATGAGCACAAGAGTCCCAACTGCTCCAAAAAAATTCTTTTTTTTCAAATTTTTTTTATTGAAAATTATTTATTTATGAGCACAAGAGAATTTTTTTTTTATTGTAAATTATTGTTATGTGAATACACAAAACATTAATTTATGAGCACAAGAGTACCAACTGCTCCAAAAAAAATCTTTTTTTTTTCAAAATTTTTGTTCATTGTAAATTATTGTTATGTGAATACACATAACAATAATTTATGAGCACAAGAGACCCAACTGCTTAAATTTTTTTTTTTTCTTAATAAGTATTTTTTATTGTAAATTATGTATTGACAAGTGAATACCGCACAACAGTACCAACTGCTCCAAAAAAAATTTAATATCTATATTTTCATTTTAAATTATTTTTATATGTTATGTAAATACCGCACAAGAGTGCCAACAGCTCCCAAGGGAGGGAGGATGAGGCAGTATTGAGATGAGGTGGAGGGGGTTGCTGAGGAGGGGGAGGGACAAGAGGGGGGGTGCAGGTGGGGGGGATCAGAGGGAGGTGTATTTATTAGAAAACCAACACCTCTGAACCAAGAAAATCAAGCTGAAGGAAAAACAACCAGCCTCCCCCCCCCCCCCCCCCCGTAAGCGAAAATATTTTGTAACACCTCACTTCAAATAAGGTGGGACACCTCAACACCTCATTTCAATATTTGAGTACCTCATACAAACTCATCCTGATATCATGTCCTACCCAACACTATAAGTAATATAAGTCCTGACATAAGACAAAGTATGATGTTTGTGTAATAAAAGCTAGTATTAAGGTATAGAATACAATTATTTAAAGTGTGTTACAACCAAAAAAAGTGAGAACACTTAAGATACAGATTGTTATAATGAACAGAGAATATTTAATTTCAACAGAATAAAAATATGTAAAAGGTGACTTATTAGCAACTAGAACCGAGCAAATTTGTCAACATCAAGTTTATCTATTCGTACTATCGCATTTTTATTATATGAAATGTTTACGACGAATCAGTTTATATGAATACAAAAAATATGGATAAATTAAGGCTTTTCCGATCGTTTTTATTAAGTTGTCTATATAAATAATGTGCACGATTGCATAATCTTGCAAGAGAATCTCAATAGTTTTTTCAAATGGTGTTCAGGAAATAAACTTCAGCTAAATATTAACAAATGCCAAGTTATGAGGTTCTACAAAATTAAACGCCCAATAATATATAATTATGCACTCTGTAATGTAGACTTAATCTCTGTAGTCGAAATACTTGACCTAGGCATCATTTTTGACCAGAAACTCTGCTTTGTATCTCATATAACTTCTATAGCCAACAGGGCTATGAAAATGTTAGGTTTTATTTTAAGGATTTCCAAAGATTTTAAAAATATTCACACATTAAAAATTCGGTTCACATCTCTCGTTAGAAGCATTCTAGAATATAACTCTACAATTTGGTCACCTGTCTTTAATAATCACATTAATATCATTGAAAAAGTTCAACGCAAGTTTTTGAGGTGTATTAATTTTCGACTTGGAATCCCTTTAGAATCAATAAATTATGACTTTTTATTACACTCATTGAAATTGTCGAAGTTAAGTGACAGAAGAAAAATTTTTGATCTCATATTTTTATACAAAATTGTAAATCATCAGTTGGATAGCCCTGATATATTAAAGTTGATTCACTTTCATGTACCTACCATAAGATCAAGGTTCCCTAGTATGTATTATTGTGACAATTATACGTCTGTTGCTGTATATAATTCTGTTATAAATAGAATACTCACCATTGGTAATTTTTATGCATTTGTTGCTGATATTTTTCATATTTCCTTATTGAAATACAAGGCTCTACTTATCAAGCATTTCAGCCTTACGTATTGTAACGAGGTTACTTCATAACAAGTTATTCTATTTATTTCATTGTATCCTTTTGAAGTTTTCATTAGTTGTTAGAAATTTTTTCTCTTTTTCTCTTATTATGAGAAATTAAAAAAAAAATCTTTCTTCACTGTACTATGACTGTTTATATATAATAAATAACACATGTTTGTAAATGGCACTTTGTGCCGTAAATTTTAAATAAATAAATAAATAAATAAATAAATAAATAAATAAATAAATAAATAAATAAATAAATAAATAAATAAATATAAATCAAAATATGTTTTTTTCTGGGTTTGTATGTATGTATATTGTATATATGTATGTCCGCTATTCATTGCTAAACCGTTCATCCGATTGCGATGAAACTTTGGGGATTTGATGTACGCAAGCCCGCGATGGTTTCTGTAAACAATAGTGAACTCCGGAATCATGAAATTATGCATTGCTAAACCGTTCATCCGATTGCGATTAAAATTTGGGGATTTGTATGGAGGAGTGGGGAGGGGGAGCGGGAGAAGGGAGTGGGGTGGGGTGGGGGGAGGGGGTGAAGGGGGGAGGGGGGTGTGGAGGGGAGTGGTAGGCGTGGGGGAAGGGGGAGGGGGGAAGGGGAAAAGGGGAACTCGGAAGGGTGCGGAGGGGAGGAGGAGGAGGGAAACTCGGGAGCAAGGAGGGGAACTAAAAGCCGCCTGCAGGGCCTAGCAGAAGAAACCTGCGGAACGGGTTTTTAACTGCTATTACTTTATAAAAATATAAGTGTGAAATACTAAAAAAAATATTTTTTCAATTATGCACGAACGCATTTCAGAAAAAAAACTTTTCAAAAATACAAAAAATGAGTCGAGGTCGAGAGGTCACGATTTCAACAGCAAAAATGGTTTTAATTTATTTTTTTAATAATTTAATTTTATAAGTTAGAAAAAATATAATCAATGGGTTTCCATTGATTATATCACAGTAAATTTTAGCCATAAAATTATATTTTTTAAATGTTGTTACTTATAAGCCGTAATACAATTCCAATGAAAAAACACATTTTTAGTATTTTACGCTGATATTTTTTATAAATTTTTATTTTTATTCTATTCAATCGAAACGGTAGGAAAGGCTTAAATTTATTCAAACCATATTTTTTGTATTTACAATGTAAACCGATTCGTAGTAGATTCGTAGTGAGAATAGTGATTTAGCATTAATCTTCGTTTTAATACACTACAAATTAATAGTACGAGAGCCCACGACCAAAATTTTTGTCTCATAGCAATACGGCCAAAACCGCATCAAATCGATAGATACGATTATCCTGAACTCGAAAATACCAATATCAGACATTTTCCGCGTAGCGTTTGATCTGACCGAATTTTCAAAATTGTCAAAGAATTTTACCGAACTGCATCATAGCAATATGTCTGATTTGCAGACTGTAGTTGAATGATAGTTCTGAGATACCGGAAACATATTTTTCAGACGTTAGTGGTGTAGCGCAAACCCGTAAAATCACTTAAAAAAATTAAAAATGAGACAAAAAAAATGTCTCATAGCAATACGTCTGAAAATCTTTTTTATTAGTAAATTTTGGTTATTTGATGCGAACAAAACAATTTTCAGACGGAAATGTGAACGCATTAAATTTTGAGACCGTTTTGAAAATGTTAACAAATTTTACCGATCGGTATCATAGCAATATGTCTGAAAATTGTTGGACATGATAAAATAAGTTGTCCACATGTGCAAAAAATTTATATCAGACAAATTAAGTGTAGCACCTTCTCTATCAGACAACTTTTCGATACTCAAATATCATTTAAAAATCGTATTGAGGCATCTTGAATTTTCTGTTACAAATAGGCAGGAGCGTAACAAGCGCTGAGGCTGTTGAAATTAAATACTGATTGATTTGATAGTTTTGGTTTTATTTAAAGCACACTTGAGTAACTTTTACAAAAGAAATAAGTAATGACATCTGTCATCTGTCAAAGTACATATAATAGACAAGGGAGATTCTTGAATATCTATGAAGGCTGTAAATTTAAAAAAAACATTTAACAGAGGCTTCGGCCAGGCGACTCCGAAACGTTATTTTCGTTTTTGGGAGTATATGCTACACTTAAAGTGTCTGAAAACAGGTTTTTGGTAATCATGGCAGCAATACGAGAAGTAAAAAAAAAATTATCCGTATTGCTATGATACAGGTCGGCTAAATTTGTTGACATTTTCAAAAATGCGCTCAGGCTATATGCTACGCGCAAAATGTCTGAAAACAAATTTTTTCGTAATACAATTATAAAATCTATGTACATTTTCACTATCAGACGTATTGCTATAATACCGACTGTCTTTTTTTTTGACACAGCAGAAATGGCCTCCCACGCAGTTGCTACACTTTCGACCATTACTACACACCTAGTCGGGTTCAGAATCATACAATCTAACGATTTTATAGGGTTTTTGCCGTATTGCTATGAGACATGGTTTTGGTCGTGGGCTCTCGTACTATAACGTAGTCTCTATTTTATTGTACCTACAATTAACAAAACTCAAACGTTAGCCAATATTAGAAGTAGGTAATACAGAAAAAATAGGTGCGGTGCAGATGACATATCTGTTTTCAACTCAGCGCAGTCTGACGATAAATTTACTGAAAACTGATTTATGCAATCTTTCCTTGAAGTATGGCTAAAAATAATTTATTTACTGCGCACATTCTTAGACAAAAAAGGAACGTCTTTTAATTAACCCTTTGAGTGTCAAGAAACAAGTAGACGTTTATAAAGTATAATCATTGTATGCCTTCATACTTCCTATCTGATGTAAGTTACAATAAATTTCTATATTTTCTACTTCACAATTTGGGAAGCGGATATGGGTACCGCCGCGCCGGGAACCATTTATTGGATAACCAACACCTATGCCGTAGGTCAACCCAAACAGTTCGCTACGTTTAGTGACTTAGCAGATGTGCTCGGGTTCATGGGGTGTGGTTTGTCCGGGTCTTGGCGGCGAATGCATTTGCCCATCACCTGCATGGTAGGCCGGATCAGGAGAGAGTGGTTGAGGAAGTTCCCTTGACTCATCCAGCCGTACTCTCTCGGAACATCGCCTTGCACCGCAGTGGGAGGGATGGATTCATACAAACCTCACTCCTGGACATACTGACCCCCCATATTCCTAACCACCCGTCATACTCTTTTCCTTCCCAGAACTTTCTCTATTTCGAGTCTCCTTCCTTTCCTGTAAAGACCCTCCACACAGCGTCCCCAAATATGACATAGGCCCTGAAGGGAATTATTATCCTCAGGGCTTCCTGTGCGGAACGGAAGTTAACGTAAAAAAAGTTCTACGACTATTTTCCCGAATTGAATTTTGTTTCAGTATTTTCTCAGAATCTCTCGGTGCCTCCGTGGTTGTGTGATTACGGCCTTCGTACGAAATTGGATGTCGCGGTTTCAAATCCCGGCGTACGCAAGTAAATTTAGTTTGATTAATTTATTTGTATTATTTCACAATTTATGTCATATTACAATTTATATTCATGATAAAATATAGTATTTGCGGCACCTCCCAGAGTGGTAGATACTTCCAGTAACGCCCCGGTGAAAGACCACCATTCAGAATCAAAACGTTGTTTAAATTATTTTAAATGGTTATAGCCATGTTTGGTGACCAGATCTGAAAACCATTCAAATTTATTCAATTGGATAATTATTATTTATTTGTGTTTACAATTTTATAAAAAAGAATGTATCCTTACTGGGGTACCCCGTTCTAAGGCAATTGAAGGGAAGTTTCTAAAGGAAATTGAAGGAAGATAATATCCGAAAAAAAACTTTCCCGTGGAAATCAAAATTCAAACTTGATTATTTCGGGGAGTGTGCTTTATTATTAGAATTTTTATTTTTTCTTTGTTATACGTGAAACCATTATAAAAGGTGGGGATACTATTACGAGACATTCAGCAAATCTCGGTATCTAAATGGTTAAGAATTTAAATAGAGAGACTTTTTTTTAACGACTTATTTTCTGAGAAATAATCACACGCAGCACACCGGTGATGTTTGTGGCCAAAAACGGGTTTCAACTAAATTATTATTCCTGCATGTTTAATGTGAATGTAAAAATCTATCATTGATAGACACCATTTTAAATTGCAACAAGATTTTTATAGGTTTTCAATTGATCATTTTTATCGTATTATAATCTTCAATTTAATCTTCAAACGTGAATAAAAGGAATTATTATTATTTGTTAATTGATAAACTAACGTTTAAGACAAGATTTTTATGCATAGCACAAAGGGTAACAATTATTATAAGCAGTAATTATCAGCCTGAAACACTCATCTATATTGAAAAAATCTTCCGAGAAAAGATACTTGCCGCCAACGGGACTTGAACCCGCGTCCTTCTGATTGCCGGTCAGGTGCTATGACCACTGAGCCATGGCGGCTTATCTAAAACCCGCCAAATAATTCAATATATACTAGTGTTTCAATCAACAATTACTGTTTATTACATTTTTCCACCTGAAAACAACCAACATTATTTTTGTGAGAGAGGCATTGTTAGTGCTAAATATCTCGCTAGGTGGCGTCGAGACAAATTATGTCTACATTTTTTGGGGAAATACTTAAAAATAATAATTAATATTTGACAAGTTAATGGTCTCTCTCACAAAAATAAAGTTGGTTGTTTTCAGGTGGAAAAATACCGCCATAGCTCAGTGGTCAGAGCACCTGACCGGCAATCAGAAGGACACGGGTTCATGTCCCGTTGGCGGCAAGTATCTTTTCTCGGTAGATTTTTTCAATGTAGATGAGTGTTTCAGGCTGGTAATTATTGCTTATAATAAGTGAAGAAAAGTATTTTTTACGTTTTCAATTGAATCAACGTAAACAATACAATGAATAAAATAATAAAAATTGACAAGCTGCATGGTGAAATGTTATTCAGATAAGATTAGTTGAAGTGAAAACTTTTTTACCACCGTCGTGATTTGAAACACGATGAAACAAAACGAGCGACACTAAAAAGTGACAAACACATATGTACATTT
Source organism: Limnephilus marmoratus (assembly GCA_917880885.1). NCBI lineage: Eukaryota > Metazoa > Arthropoda > Insecta > Trichoptera > Limnephilidae > Limnephilus > Limnephilus marmoratus. Next base: position 14,418,155 of record OU862921.1, on the reverse strand, counting down.
ATAGGATTTAGCCTGCGAGAGAATGAAATTGTATAATCGGTCTCCTCTTTGTGCGGTGCTTCGTAGCCTATCAACTTATATTATAGAACCGAAAAAACGCGAGAATTGTTTAGAGACAACAAATACGGAATACTCAGGAGAGAATTGTGGGTGATTTTAATGAGCAAATGATATATATATTTTTACATTAACTCCACACAGGAGGCCCTGAGGAATATACTTTCTCTCAGGGCCTCTGTCATCTGAGATGCTGGGTGGAGGGTCTTTTTGAGGAGAGGAAGGAATGAACATTGGTCTTGAAGAGACCCATGTTTATTTATTTATTTAATTTACGCCCGGAGGGCTTTTACATAAATATATAAAGACAGTACAATTTTAACACGAGAAAGAAAAATATAATATAAAAAAAGTTAAGATAGAAAACAAAAATACAAACATGAAATAAAAATAAAAGCAACAAAAATTTAAAAGTACAGTGAGAAACAAAAACAATAAAGTTGCGATAAAAAAAAAAATATATATATGCATGATATAAATATACAAGGAACAAAAATTTTAAAGTACGTTGATCAGATGTGTTTACAAATTTACAACAATAATCATGAGTAACAAACACCTAAGTACTTATTGGTTTCTCAAAGCGTGAAACTGCTATGATGCTGCTATGTGTAGGTTCGTAATTGCAGGAGTTCAGAACTGTTCAATTTGAATTTTAATATTTTAGATAAAAACTAAAAAAGGTTTATTAAAGTCGATGTAGTAAATTTACAAAAAAAAGAGCATGAATTATGGATAAATGATTTTATTATTTCATGTTTATAGTGTAACAGTGACATATTCCATATATCTATGTGCGAATACATATTACCCAAGTTTTGGATTCTGTAGAGTGGTATATTGAATTGTGCCCTAGTCGTAGTATTGCCACAATAAAACGGCAGTACTGACCTTGTGTTTCTGGCTGGCACATTAAAATTTATGAGCGCCAAGAATTCAGGGCTGTCAATTGTATTATGCAAGATTTGAAATAAAAATACTAAATCGGAAACTGTTCTTCTATCACTCAAATTTAATAAATTAGATAATTGCATTAGATAAGTGTAGTTAAGTTGTTCTTTTGGTATTTTTAGTTTATAATTTAAAAAGCTTAGGAAGTTGTAGGAAGGAAGAAACACAGAGGTCGGCAAATCATTCCACAGCCGAGCTGTTGAACACAAGAACGAGTCGAAGAAGCGACCGTTCTCATGTGACAAATGTCAACCTTGTACAAATGTTGGGCACGCGTTTTATCGTGTTTCCCGACTATGCACCGGTGCCGAAGGGATCAATGACGCTAGTTTCTCGTAGAATCTTCCATTGTAATACCGGTAGAACAAGCATAGCATTCCTACCCGACGCCTGTGCTCTAAAGATTGCAATCCGTCTGTTAAGATGGGAGAATCTATCAAACGGACTGCCCGTTTCTGCACAGAATTGAGGGTATTTTTCAGGTATTTTGGAACTCCAGACCAGAGGTGGCTGCCAAATTCAACCGTGGCGCACTATTGAAGTATCTGCTGTTTTTGGGAGGCTAATTTTACTCCGGATTCGATGGAGCCCCCAAATCTGAGCTGGTCACTTAGAGTTAATGGAGGGGCATATCAATGGAGGGCCTGTTCGGAAGATTGCTTCCGTTGAATGTGACTGGATTTTCATTTCGATCCCCTTTAGACGTAATCACACAGGATTGGGTCTTTGAAAATTTAATTTCAAATGCTTTTGAAGGAAGAATGATTTTTACAATTGAAGAAGACATGGTCAAGAGTCTCCTCCACTCCGCACTGGAGGAGTGGTTAGTAATAGATACGCGGATGTGGCAGATCTTTTTAACTGCACATAGCATAGGTACGAGAAGGCTAGGCTATCAAATCTTTTCAATCGATATTAATAAATCTAAGTCCACTCTATAATTTGCAAGTACTTCTAACTCTTATTTTTTAATCCATCAGAGCTAGTATTCATTTTATACTCTCTGATGTCATTTTACGATCAAATGCCACAATCAATCGTTATTCTTCATAAAATTATTTTTAATATTTTCTCATGCTCTTAACTGTGACATGCAATCATGACATCATCATGTTGCATCGTGGATATTAAATAAATAAATGTAGACATGCAATAATCCTTCAGTTTGTTAACATGTTATTGTTAATAACTTTGTTTGATTAACCGTTGTAATAATATAGGGACAAACGCAGAATTAAATTCCATCACGAATCGACCGCCTAATTCAGGAAATAATACTATATTGACACCACAGGCATTGTGTGTCATAAGTAGTCTACGCAAGGGCGGATCCAGCTTTGGCTCCAGGGGGGGGGGTCACATAGCGCCAGGGGGGGGGGGGGTCACATAGTCGTGGTCAAGTCACAAGAAGTTATAATTTAATTATGATAATAATAGATACAAGTAAAAAGTAGGTCCACCTAGGTCCTGGACCCAGCCCAGGGGGGGGGGGGGGTCATGACCCCCATGACCCCCCCCCCTGGATCTGCCCTTGAGTCTACGATCAGGTATATGGGCCATTCGGGTCACATGGTATCGTTTTACGAGATGTGCCGAAAGAACCCGAAGGCAGGACTGCTCTGTCATGGGAGACGAGACATAGCTTCCCAGTAATGAGGACGTAACCAAATATAAACAGTCACTGTGATCTCAATAATCTTTAAGAGGGAATAACCAGATGAAACCAGAAATATTATGTCATTTTTAAATCAAATTTTAGACGTATTGACTCTTTTCCACAAAAAGGTATAAATTGACTTCGAAAGACTGTTATTTTATCTAGTGAAGCTATGTTTTATTTAGAACAATAAGGTTTTCCCATAGGTCGTTGGCAGATTTGTTAAATTTTCAAATAAAATTTAGTATTGTACAACATACATTTCAAATAATATAATCCATGCAGTAAAGTAAATCAATAAATTATTTGGAAGAGCTGCTTTTCATAATTTTAAATAAAATATGTAAAATCAAATAAATAAAAATACCCGCGCCCTTGTTTTGTGACGAAAATACGTCAGTTTGTCTATTTATTTACGGTCTTACAAACTAATATATTTAAAAAATTAATTAGATTCTTATTTTGCTTAGACATTATTGGAAAATTATAAATACTTACGATTAAAAAATTATTACCAAATGTACATAATTTTAATATTTTTATCATGTAGAGTTTGAGCACTTTTTGATATAGGTATTTATCAAAGCAAATTTTGAATGAAATAAAATCGATATTTAGTTATTATGTTAAAATTCTGGTAAGGAGAACAATTAACTTTCTCATCGGAGCCGCCCTGTACAGTTGCAAGGGTACGATCGCAAGATCATCGTTTGACGAAATTTAAATTCTTGGCCGCTGGTTAATGGCTCCAAGTCTTTCATGCAGAGGACTTCAGAGATACTTTACAGAAAGCCTGTCAACTGATTTATAAACATATTTTTAATATGTTATTATGCATGCCATGTAATAAAATGTAAAAGCCTGAATGGAGAATGAATAAACAAATACTGCACCCTACCATAATAAAACATTGTTTGAAACTGTCAAATTAGTATGAGCTTTCCCTGAAGAAGGAACGTTTGTTCCGAAACCGGTCGGATTTACGCATTATATAAGTGGTTTATACAAAGTTGAATTGTTTCATTTTTTTAATAAACAATTTTTTTTTTTTTTTTTTACATTAACTCCACACAGGAGGCCCTGAGGAAAATAATTTCCCTCAGGGCCTATGTCATCTGGGATGCTGTGTGGAGAGTCTTTTTGAGGAGAGGAAGGAATGAACATTGGTCTTGAAGAGACCCATGTTGTAGGAAGGAGGAAACACAGAGGCCGGCAAATCATTCCACAGCCGAGCTGTTGAACACAAGAACGAGTCGAAGAAACGACCCGTTCTCATGTGACAAATGTCAACCGTGTACAAATGTTGGGCACGCGTTTGGCGTGTTTCCCGACTATGCACCGGTGCCGAAGGGATCAATGATGCTAGTTCTTCAGAGCATCTTCCATTGTAATACCGGTAGAACAAGGATAGCATTCCCACCCGACGCCTGTGCTCTAAAGATTGCAATCCGTCTGTTAAGATGGGAGAATCTATCAAACGGACCGCCCGTTTCTGCACAGAGTCGAGGGTATTTTTCAGGTATTTTGGAGCTCCAGACCAGAGATGGCTGCCAAATTCAACCGTGGGGCGTACTTGTGATTTGTACAAGGTTAGCAGTTGTGTACTATTAAAGTATCTGCGGGCCCTGTACAGTACGCCCAGTTTTTGGGAGGCTAACTTTACTCTGGCTTCGATGGAGCCCCCATACCTGAGCTGGTCACTTAGGGTTACACCAAGCATATCAATGGAGGGCCTGTTCGGAAGATTGCTTCCGTTGAAAGAGACTAGATTTTCATTTCGATCCCTTTTAGACGTAATCAGACAAGATTGGGTCTTTGAAACATTAAATTCAACGAGATTATTTTTACCCCAAGAGAAAACACTCTCGAGGTAACCGTCCATTCTTTGCTTCAAAGCCCTACGAGCTGTTGGAGTTTGTGAGCCCTTTGGGGGCTTGTCAAACAAAAAGCTATCATGAACTGTACTGTCATCCGCGTAACAGTGAATTGGTGCACATGACAAAAGGTCGTTGATGTGCAACAAAAACAAAGTCGGAGACAGAACCGATCCCTGCGGGACGCCAGCATTTATCGAGTGTGAGGAAGAAGTGAAACCATCGACTACCGTCTGAATCGACCTCTCCCTCAAGAAGTCGGCAATCCACATACACAAGGATGCGGGAAGTCCGTAAGAATGCAGTTTGTTGACAAGTCCTCGGTGCCAAACCCGGTCAAAGGCCTTGGAGATGTCCAGTGCAACCGTTTGGGTCTCACCGAAACGTTCCAGGCATCGCCCCCAAACATGCGTCACATACGCGAGAAGATCACCGCACGAGCGGTTCCGCCGGAATCCGTATTGACGGTCGTTAATAATTTTGTTCTTCTCGAGGTATGTGAGCAGTTTGTCGTTGATCACACGTTCCATCACCTTAGACAGAACTGATGTGATCGCTATGGGGCGGTAGTTGGCCGGGTTGGAGCGGTCACCCTTCTTTGGAATAGGATGGATAACCGCTTTTTTCCAACCAGAGGGCACAGAGCCAGTCTTCAGGGACAATTTAAAAAGCTTCGTCAAAATTGGAGCTATTTCTGCAGCGCACCTCTGCAGTACCAGGGCAGGTATTCCGTCAGGCCCACTAGCTTTATTAACATCAAGCCCTCGTAAAACATGGAGTACTTCCCGATGCCGAATCCTCAGCTTTTTCATACGAAAACCGCAGTGAGGAACCGACGTCGGGACAGCACCTTGGTCATCGAGGGTTGAGTTATCCGCAAACATTTTACCTAATAAGTTTGCCTTTTCGGTGGCGGTGTTTGCTAGTGAGCCGTCAGGTCTGGTGAGAGGTGGCAAACTGGATTTGCAGAAATTGCGACCTATTGAGCTCGCAAGCGACCAGAATTGCCTGCTGCCATGCGGGCATGCAGCCAGCTTTCTGCTGATCTGCAGGTCGTGCTCCAATTTCGACCTATTTATGATTCTCTTGGTTTCCTTTGCCATTTTGTTGTAAGCTGTTCTGTCTTCGGATGTTCTAGATGTGTTGTAGGCTCGGTAAGCCGCGTTTTTTCGTCGCACTGCTTCAGCGCATTGTCGACTGAACCACGGCTTTGAGCCCACACCAGTTTCCTTAACAGTAGAATGGATGAAGCCATCCATCGCGGATGTGATGACTTCACCAATTTCCTGGGCACATCTTGAGGGATCCGAAGTCCGAAAACAGACAGCTGACCACGGAAAAGCATTAAAATGTGCCCGCAGACCGAACCAATCTGCTGACCTATAGTGCCACACTTTTCTCTTCAGCCTCTCGTTTGGTGGTCTGAAGTTTACAGGGATTGATGTCGTCACCAGGCAGTGGTCGGACGATCCTAAAGGCGCTGTGACTTCAATCCTGTAACCGTGTGGCACAGTAGTTAAAAATAGATCTAACAGATTGGAACGGTGAGTCTGGACATCAGGAACCCTTGTAGGCTCCTGAACCATTTGTTCCAATCCGTAGCAAAGGGCAAAGGATTCCGCTTGGCGTCCAGCCGAGTCTGTTGATCCTGAGAACTTCAACCAAGGTTCGTTATGAACATTGAAGTCCCCCAGGACCACAAACTCTGCCGTAGGGTAGCGGGGCAAGAGGTCATCAATAGTATCGCTTAAGTGTTTGAAGAGCTCGGACGTGTCTGATTCGCTAAGGTTCGGTGAGCGGTATAAACACGCGTAGAATCTTACCGTACTGGCAAGATTGACGCGTACCCACATTACGTCGAATCTGGAGTTTTCCAGATTCAACAGTCGCACACAGTTGACGTCAGCTCGACTATAGAGACAGACACCTCCTTTAGGTCTGAACTTGCCTGCGAGGGTGAAGCCCGGGCAGTTCAGATAGGAGGTGTCTACAGGCTCAGCTATCTGGGTTTCAGACAGGAAAAGTAGGTTTGGGCGTTGGGAAAAAAGGTGGTGGTGGACAGAATTTAAATTGGTGTGCAGGCCGCGAATGTTGGTGTAATTCACCAACAGTTTTGGCCCGCACCGGGGACGCCTACTCCTCGCCGCTGTAATGACGTTATTTGTTGATGGTTGTATATTCATGATTTTATTTGTAGGGTTATTTAAGTGTGATATGAGGGGAAGGAAGGTCAGGGAGGGAAAAGGTAAAGGGGTGGGTAGGATGCTGATAAATTATAAGTGTAAAATATTATTTATTAACATTGTATTTTTTTATATTTTGCATCTAAATATTAATTAGTACCTAGATTGCTTGCGGTTGTAAATAAAGAAGTAGTAGAAGTGTTAACTGCAAGGAATATAGTTATAAGAAGGCCATAATAACGTACCTCAATAATGATAATCAATGATTACATAATACTGTTCTTCTGCTTGGGTTCTATATAATTTAGATAGCATATTTATTTCATCACTATTATTCCATAAAATTATTATTTTGTACATCACACATGTTTATAAAAGCCCGTTTGTATAGGGGTTATAGTTTGTTTATTTGTTTATTTGTTTATTTGTTTATTTGTTTATTTGTTTATTTGTTTATTTGTTTATTTGTTTATTTGTTTATTTGTTTATTTGTTTATTTGTTTATTTGTTTATTTGTTTATTTGTTTATTTGTTTATTTGTTTATTTGTTTATTTGTTTATTTGTTTATTTGTTTATTTTTTTATTTGTTTATTTGTTTATTTGTTTATTTGTTTATTTTTTTATTTGTTTATTAGGACATACACAGTACATAAGTTTACAAGTTATAAGGAATGTTAAATGAAGTTATTACATGATTTAGTACCTATTACGTAAGTCCGTATAATATCTGGGATAATACGCCTGGGGTTTGAACAGTTCTTAAAACTTAACTAATGAATGAAAGAGAAGAATAATATAAAGGAAAATTGTATACAAAGATAAAAGAGATAAAATTGAAATTAAATTAAAATTGTATACAAATATAATAGTTACATAAATACAAATAAATTAAATGTTTTACGCCTGTTTTAACATTTCTGTAAAAAGTTACAGGGATTAGATCGTAAAACGATAATAAATTAATTTAATATTATTTTAGATTAGAACTATTAGTTGTTAGGTATCTAACCTACCTGCTTTGAACAAACTAGTTCGCTAGTTCGTGATAAGATAAATAAATTAATATACAGGGTGTCTGGGGGTAAAGTGCATTAACTTCGGGAGGTGATTCTACATGATGGTAGGAGTAAAAAAGATTAAAAACTTTTTCCGAAATTCTAACTTTTTTTTCCATACAAAAAGACGTACCTATTAAAAATCCTTAGTGTGAGGTACGATCTTACTTGCTGAGAGCCTGTCGGGCGCCTGACTCGGTTGTGATTGGCCCGTACCGTAACAGCGGAAAATAATAAATCTGGCCGCACACGCCGGACTAATTTTATCTTTTTACCTCAAAACTACCCCTAAAAGATGGAATTTCGAAAAAAGTTATCTATCTTTTTTACTTGTAGGTACTATCATGTAGGTAGGTAGGTACTATCGTTTTCACCTCCCGAAGTTAATGCACCCCGGACACCCTGTATACATTAGCTTATTTGTGACGTATGGATATCATGTTATTGCTGTTACTACCTAGTTTGTACATATAAACTTTACTTCTTCTTCTTGTGCCTTATCCGTTCAACGGACGTTGGCTATCATGTTGGCTATGCGGACTTTGTTTTCTGCGGCCCGGAACAGCTCTACAGTAGACTGGCCAAACCACTGTCTCAGGTTTTACAGCCACGAGGTTCACCTTCTTCCAGGGCCCCGTCTTCCGGCAATCTTTACCTGCATTATGAGATCCAAGATCTCGTACTTCTCTAGATGTCTCATCACATGTCCAAGATATTGATATTTTCGGATTTCTATAGTTTTAATAACTTCACTTCTTCTAACACAGCAAACTTATTTTGTGGCACCATTATTAATAAATTACTTGGTTTTTACCACTTTTATTGTTTATAAAACCGACATGTTTCGTCAGCAAAGCTGACTTCTTCAGGGTTTTGACAGAACTAATTTTAAATATAGACATATATATAGGTAATAGAGAAAAATAATCGACATAAACAATAATAAAATTAAAAAGAAAATAATGTTTAAGGGACGAGGGGCAATATAGAACAATTTAAAAAAAATTAAAAGGGGATTAGATTTAATAATGGGTCATTTAAAAACAATTTTTGATTATTAATAATATTTAAATTTGCATTAACACTCTTTCTTCGCTTTAAATAATAATAGTTTCTCGGAGTTTGCCAACCATTTAATAGAAACTATTCATACCTTTAATTTTAACAGTGGAATAGAATTAATTCATTGTAATGTCAATGGCATTCAGTTAGATAAATTAGAAATTTTAGAGATTAGAAAGAGTGCTAATGCAAATTTAAATATTATTAATAATCAAAAATTGTTTTTAAATGACCCATTATTAAATCTATTCCCCTTTTAAATTTTTTTAAATTGTTCTATATTGCCCCTCGTCCCTTAAACATTATTTTCTTTTTAATTTTATTATTGTTTATGTCGATTATTTTTCTCTATTACCTATATATATGTCTATATTTAAAATTAGTTCTGTCTAAACCCTGAAGAAGTCAGCTATGCTGACGAAACATGTCGGTTTTATAAACAATAAAAGTGGTAAAAACCAAGTAATTTATTAATTTCAATTTAATAACTTATTTTTCTTTATTCATCCGAACCATAACATCTTCATTCGTAACACTGTCCATCCAATCCATGTTCGTGATCTCAACCTTGGATTACGATGTGAAAGGTCAGATGCTACGTGTTTTGGATATTATTTTATGGAATGGAAGCATGGACGCTTACTGAAGAACTAATTAGGCGACTTGAGGCATTCGAGATGTTGATTTACAAAAGAACACATAAAATAAACTTTACACTTTTTATAAACTATTTACGTTTGTACCTTCGGAGTAGGCGAATTGTGGACACAATACCCAGCAGCGCAATGGGACAAACTGAGGGTGTGCTACAATAATGCATATAGGCAACTTATGCAACTACCGAGGTTCTGCAGTGCCTCCACGATGTTCACCGAGGGGAGGGTGCACTCATTCTCAGCCTTACTTCGCCACCGACTAGCCAGCTTCTGGAGCAGGATACGGACTTCAACCAATATCATTGTCGTGGCTGCATCCGAGTGGCTCAGTTCCCCATTAAATAAGCGATGGATGCAGATGATGAGGCGACCTCCATGATGGACGATCCCAAAATATCTTTTTATCTTTTTATTTTTAATTCTGTCTGCTTATTATTTATTTTAATTTTATGCTTATTTTTTGTTATTTGTATTTTTCATTTTATGTTTTAATTAGGTACATACCTAATATTTAAACATTTTTTTCTTTCTTTTATAGTTGTTTATGTAATATGGCAGACTGGGATTGCACTACCCTCCCAGTCCTGCTGGAATAAAAACTTAAATAAATAAATTATTCTTATTTTTTGTACAACAGTTTTATACCTACAAACAATTATTGTACGCATTTACTACTTACTTGATTTTATATGTCAATTGGTTATGGTTACATTATTGCTGTTACTATTGTGTACTTACAATCGGAGGCGTCTACTAATATCTACAGGAATTCCAATGAAAAAATCGCACTAATATCTATGAGAACCAAAGTGTTGATGAATATCTACAGCTCAAACTGTTGACTAATATCTATGAGAACCAAAGTGTTGACGAATATCTAGAGCTCAAACTGCTGACTAATATCTATGAGAACCAAAGTGTTGACGAATATCTACAGCACTGGCAGAGGTTGGATTTTCAATTATGTATAGCATATTGGAATAACGTAATATTGCGTATGCAGTTTAAAAAACTTAATTTATGTTAGTATCTATTTAAAAATCCCTAATATCGGACTATTGGACACATTTAGCTGATTAATCCAACCTACGCTCTGTAGATATTAGTCAATACTGGGACCGTCATAGATATTCGTCCGACCTTAGCTCTGTAGATATTAATCAACACTCTGAAGTTCGTAGATATTAGTTCAACATATGAGCTGTAGATATTCGTCCGACACACAGGATGTAGATATTAGTATCTGGGGTCCTAGCATGGTCGATCGATATAGGTTTCATCGAAAATGTCGGTAACTTGCCAACGCTCCCGAGCACGACTGCAGACTGCTAACGAACCAACAATAGTTCACAATGACTAGGGGTTCCTAATATATTTGACGTAAACTGTTGTTTATTCGTTAGCTACCTGCAGTCGTGCTCGGGAGCGATCCCAAGTTACCGACATTTTCGATAAAACCTATATCGATCGACCATGCTAGGGAGTCCTTATAATCTTCACAATATTTTTTTATAAACTATGTATGTGAAAGCCCAATGGGCGTCTCAATAATTAAATAAAACAAAAATTTATTATTAATAATTAAATAAAACAAAAGTTATCAACAATTTAAAACCATTACGGCCGTTAATTGCATAAACTATTATATTTTAACTTTGAAATTCGATACTTTCCATGGCATAGAATAATAATCACACTATCTACCTATTTTTGTTAAGTTTTACCTCATTTCTAAAACAACCATCAATAAAATTAAAAAATGCATAATTAATAGTACCTATTGCACATCCTGGATAGCAAAAGCGGTTTATTTAAAAGCACGTGTTTAATATTATTTGGTTTAATCAACTATTCATGCATTTTTATGCATGCATCATTTATTTTTATTGTCCAACGAAACCAAAAATATATATGTTATCTACATTTAAATACAGTAATAAAGTATCGATTGGTTATTTATTACTAGATATAAATACTATGCTTTTACAATGACGGCCGGTGCGATCGAGGGGTGAGGCTCTTGACTCGCAATCCGAAGGTCGCGGGATTGAATCCCGGCGTGGGCAAATAAATTTTATTTGATTAATTTGTGTTATTTCATAATTAATTAATTAAAAATAATACATAATATATTTGAGGCACGTTCCAAAAGTGGAAGATATTCTCATTATCGCCCTGGTGTAAGACCACCATTCAGAATTGAAACGTTGTTTGAAATGGCTTTAGCCGTGTTTGGTGACCAGATCTGAATAGCCGGGTACTAATCTGCCTTCCTCTTCCCATCTCCTTTCCCTCCCCACTACCTTCAGCCTCACAATATATCACAATTAAGGATGCCGTAGTCTCACTGGCTCCAGACGGTTCCCTCCCCACTACCTTCAGCCTCACAATATATCACAATTAAGGATGCCGTAGTCTCACTGGCTCCAGACGGGAGCTGCTGTGACTCTTGTGAGGTACTCATATAAAAAAAATATATATGTATATAACGCTCCACCGCCAAACGACCGGAAACTATTGAATCCGGTCCCCGCGCACTACTGCTCGCTTGATAATATCTAGTGATAAACGTTTCGCCGAGATACGAGTATTAGTACTCAATGGCGCCTCTATGACTAACCCTTTGTTTTCACCGGTCTCTGCTAGAATGATAATAAGTACCTAGTTTTGATTTTCTTAGGAAGCTGAAGAATAAAAAAAAAAGAAGTCTTAAAAATGGAATTGATAAACCTTGCATCGGTGTGCACAAAATATTCTTCTTTAAAATGATATGCCTGTAGTTAGTTATTTTTAGCAGATCACTTATATTCTTACTAGTACCTACCACTACCTATCAGGGGCGGCTCCCGCCTTAGGTCAATTGGTGTTTGACCTTCCAAAATTATCAGACACAATTATAATAAATTCTTTTTCATGTAACATATTTATATGTAACAAAATAACTGGTCTTATCTGTTATCTTATCTGACATACATTGTCTCAAATAAAGGCTCCCATTCACACATATCCACGATCGCTGGGTCAATTTAAAAATGTCGGCTTTGATATCTTTTGCTCCAATGCGCGCCGTACGATAAACGAGATGTCACTAGGTCTAGAGTCTGAGTAAAAATTCTCCCACATAGGTACTGAAGAAAGCTTAGCAGAACCAATGTCTCCTCCAAAGTTCTTTACTTTACCTAATGTCTCCTCCAAGTTTCTTACTTTGGAGGTACGTAGGTACATTGTATGTCTCATCTTTTGTCTCACTATTACTTAATGTGTAAGAAAGAGCTGCAGCATTATTGTGATAAGGAAGGTACGTTTACTCATTTTGTACCGTCGCGTCGCCGTTCCGTAAACAGAATATGAAAAGCGTCGATTAATTGTTTTTCAATTAGGCAGTTGAGGAAAATTTGGTATAATTATTTATGTTGTTATCGATTTTTCACAATATCAAATAAAGATTAGACCCACATTTTTTCAAATGGCCTTTAACTCCTGGATCTCTAAAGCCGCCTCTGCTGCTTTTGTATATGGCACTTCTTCCATAATTTGTGTTATTTCTTTTTTTATTTTCATACAAATCTGTTAAAAGATTTATTATGTATTTGCAAATGTAAGTGTATGTAAATATCAACTATTTGCAGTAAGTAAATATGTAAATGTATTTGGCGATTACGATGAGCTTTATCGCCGTGACCTTTCTCAAGGAGAAGCACGCGCATCTCGTGCATTTCTTCAATAATCTAAACTTGTTGCAAAAATAATAACGATCTCGTTGGATTTATTATCATTGTACCTAATAAATATCTAAAATAACGAACATAAAGATAAATAAGTTTATAGATTTTATAAATAAAACTGCATTTTAAATTCGTTAATTTCATTTTAATTCGCAGAGTAAGTAAGTTTTCCATTTTATTTAAGCTCCCGTATTCCGAATTATTACGGTTTTATAACATACTAACTGGGTCACCCGGCTTCGCTCAGGACAACATTCGAGAGTGTTCTGAAATGTTCTACAATGATGTTCCCGATTCCCTATTCCCGAACATTCCACGACATACTCCGGCCCTCATTCCAGAACTTTCTAGAGCTCTATGGAACCTTCTAGAACTTTCCGGAAAACTGTTCTAGAAAAAAGGGAGAAACTTCTAGCCCTTATATCTTCAAAAGCACGCCATTTAGGTAAAAGCGAGAACCGTCATCCTGGAAAGATTTACCACACCATATAACTCCTTTGACCGTAACGGAACTCGTTTCTGAGTTTTTAGGACCCGAACACTTTCATACACTTTCTTTTATAATATATATTGATTTCTTTCGAACACTTTAAGTTTTTAGTTTTTTAAAAAAATTAAGTTTATTTTTTAAGATAATATCTACACATTTGCCACGCCGAAACTATATGAAATTTTATGAAATTCCCTCGGTTGTAAAAAATAGCAAAGTGGGCTCCGAAAATGATTGGAAACACGTTATTTCTGTTATTTTACAAGTCATACAAATTAAAAAAAGTAGGGAATTTAAAAAATAGGTCAGGTAATGTTATATTATCGTGAAAACAAGCTTACGGGTCCGAGTGGTTAAGACATCTCCCAGTAGATTTTTGCTCTATTTTAAACGAGTTGTGACTTTTGATACTTGATATACTGGCGTACAGAGCTCCGGACCAAAAAGGCCCCTTTCTCTTTCATCATGAAGTTATAATTAAAAATTATGTTTGTAGAATAACGGAATTTAGGTGTTTTTTTGGTTAATAATTATTTGCAAGGGGGAGACATGGTTGCAATAGGGGAACGAGTTGTGTTTTATTAAACATTTTCACAACTTTCGCTCAATTATTATCGTTTTAAATATTGGCGCTCTGCCTCTAACATTCATATTTAAATATCTCTCTTTATTCTTCTTTTTGAGTGCTTACTACCGGGCCTTAATATTATGGTGAATCATCTCTAGAAGGACCTACTTTATAAATAATAGTGTTTCAACATGCATAATTTTTGATGATTTTTATCATAATTTCGGTACTTTTGGTAACTTAGCAGGGGTGCCCGGGTTCATGGGGAGAGGTTTTTCTAGGTCTTGGCGGCAGATGCGTTTGCCCACCTACTGCGTGGCGCGCCGGATCGGGTGAGGCTGGTTGAGGGAGACTTTTAGATTTCTCCAATCGGACTCTATCGATCCATCCTCGAATGGATTCACACGTCCGTCGCTCCTGAACACATTGACCCCCAGATTTCTACGCAGCCCTTTTACCTTTTTTCTTCCTGAAATTTCATTTCCTTCCTTTCCCTGAAAAAAACCCTCCACAGCATCTCCAAAGATTACACAGTCACCGAGGAAAATAGTTTTCCTCAGGACCTTCCGTGTGAAACTATTTTTAAAAAATTACTGATTTTCCTAACTAACATTATAAATGTTTGTGCGAAAGTGTGTTTGTTTGTTTGTTTGTTAAAACAGAGCAACCGATCGACGTGATTTTTTGCACAGCGATAGTTGGAGGTCTGGGAAGTGACATAGGATACTTTTCATCCAGGAAAACACTTAATTCCGTGGAAAAATTCTCTGTACAATAATTTCTCCCCAATACACCGCAAACAAAGCCAAGGGGAAATGTGATTAATTATGCATACGAAACGAGTTTCCGAGGCTATTAAAGTGATTAAAAATTTGTTGTGTTTAATAAAAACCACAAAGAGTGATTTAATCAAACTTATTCGAAATTTAATGTGTCACGAGACACTCGAGAAACATTAATTTATAAGAAATATTTTTTGCCTTTGCAAACTCGAACACTTTTCCGATTAACGAACTCATTTATTACGAATTTGTACTTCACTATATTTTGTGGTTCCCTATATAGATATCAATAATGTACAAAGGGAACCATAAAAATGTACCCAGTACTTATCTACGTATTATTTTTCATTTTTCATGTTTATTTCAGGCAAAAAAGAAGTAAAGAAAGCGTGATTTAAAAAAATGGATGGTCCTTCATCGTTTTGGTTTTTAATGATTTCATAAGATTAAAGTAATTTTGGAAGAAAATGACATCGAAAACAGGAAAAATAGTTAGGTATGCTAATCAACAATTTTGTAACCGAACTTTCGGTAAAACATTCGCATGCATGGACACTGTGTTTTGTTTTGACAGTGAAATAAATATGTCCAAATTCCGTAGTTCATGACCCAGCCAAAAATATTTCAGACAACAAACACTGCAATTTTACGACCCCAAGGCACACATCTTAGTATCAATATAATACTAGCGCAGACCTGCGAAAAATCGCGACGTATTGTAGAATTTGTGATGCTGAAAGTATATAAAAAATATATGTTTATGTCTCAGGATCATTTTGCCTTTCAAAAACAAACATTGTCAATTATAGAGACGATCAGCAATTTACCTTTAGAGTGAACACCGTTGGTAAACTTCCGCGCCCTCTTCCCCTCACGAGTTCAGTCCCGGTACATTCAGTTTTCAAACAGCTCGCGTGCCACCTATTGCAATTTTTTATACAAATTTCATAATGCTAGAGCTCATCAGTATATATAGAAACCATCGCGGGCATGTACTCATCAAATCCCCAAAGTTTCATCGCAATCGGATGGATGGTTAGCAACGCATAATTTCATGATTCCAGAACTCACTATTATATACGGAAACCATCGGGGGCGTGCGCACATCAAATCCCCAAAGTTTCATCGTAATCGGATGAATGGTTTAGCAACGTATAGACATCTCATATACGTACATAGATCTGAATAGCCAGGTACTTCCCCACCTTCCTCTTCCATATCTCCTTCCCCTCCACACTACTTTCAGCCTCACAACATACCCCAATTGGGGATGCCATAGTCCCACTGGCTCCAGACGGGAGCGGTTGGGACTCTTGTGCGGTATTAATGTAAAAAAAAACTTGAAAAGACATCTGTAAAAAAGTAAAACAAAAAAATACGAAAAACAATTTAAAAATTATTAATCAATTAATTAAAATTAAGTTAATAATTTTGATTCCTATTTTATCGCTTGTCCGATTTGTTCCCACAATTAGCTCCAATTTTGAAAACGACAAATCAAATACTAGTTCAAGAGTAAATGGTATTAAATTAAATTAAATAAACTGTTGCACAGAACTCATTCGATTACACCATCGGCATCGTCTCGGTACTAAATAATTTTTTAAAAAGTCCTGCTTTCGAAAATTTTTACTGCTTCACAAAAGCTTTTCTTTTATGCAAAAAAATCTAACATATAAAATTCTCGTGTCACGGTGTTTGTTACCGTACTCCTCCTAAACGGCTGGACCAATTTTGATGAAATTTTGTTTGCTTATCTGGTAGGTCTGAGAATCGACCAACATCTATTTTTCATACCCCTAAAAGTAAAGGGTGTTCCACTCCGAAGAAAATGGTTTTCCCCATACATTTTGTATGGAACGAATTCTCCTATTTTGAAAGAACTGCAGCAATATTGTAAGGGGTATAATATTGAACTGTGAACCGGGGGAGGGGGAGGAGGGAGGGGGGAGGAGGGAGGGGGGAAAGGAACTCAGGAAGGGGGGTTAGAGTGACGGGGGAAGGGGAGAAGTGGAGTAGGGAGAGGGAGAGGGAACGCGAGAGGGGAAAGGATACGCAGGGAGAAACAATTTAGATCAAGGTATGGTATACGCAGGGAGAAACAATTTAGATCAATTCAGCTAATAAGTTGACAACAGTTTTTTTGATTCTGAGGCGGTACGAAGTTCGCCGGATCAGCTAGTATTTTATAAAATTCATTTTCTAAAAATGAATTTGGTTCATATTCATAATACGGTACTATATTACGGCAATCAATCAAGTTATGTTTAATTACCAAACTTTGGTGAATTATTTTTAAAACCTGATTGTGCCTAAATGTATACGCGGATGGTGCTAATACAGAATATCCCGATATAATATGTTCTATAGTTTCCGGAAAAGCCAAACATTTTCTACATAAATCATCAATTTGATTTATATCTTTGATTATATGCTTCCTATAATTTTTAGTATTAATAACTCTATCTTGAATGGCAAGCATAAATCCTTCTATTTCCGCGCTCAACTATCCAATACTCAACCATTTGTTTGACGAAAGTTTGTCAACATACGTTTGGTTGAGATAATTGAAATGTTTTGCGTGAATAATTTTATTTGACCAGGAATCTAATAATTCCTGGTTAGTATTTATAAGAATGTTAGCATTCTCGTCATATAAATTAAAAGGTGTAATGTTTCTATCTGCCTTGCAAATTATTTTGTGCATTTTTGAGCTATTAGCTTTCCAATGGAAAAAATTTCTAAGCATTTCTACCTGATTGTGTTTCAAAGATGTAAATGGTGAAATGATAAAATGTAATGATAAATAGTTAAAATCCTAAAAAAAACATTGATATTAACGGGGTTATATACATTTGACGACTTCACCAAAACTAAATGCAGAAAACCACATTATTTAACTAATTATTATACAGAAATACCGCCCCAAAAATGATTTACTTTGCGTTTTGATTTGATTCACATTGCGCGCAACGTGGTATCACTTCCACTTTCCTTCCACAAACACAAATTTCACCACAATCCACACAACATCTGTCCTGAATGTTACGCTGTTCGAAACGTTGGCTAAAGAAGCAGGAAGCGCAACACCCAAGAAATATAACAACAGAATTAATAATCCATGATGTGACAAAAAAAAACGAGTGGGCTTTAAACCACACGACTGAAGTAAAACTACAAGACAAACCTCGCCCAATGAACCCAGATATCCCTGCTAGGTTACCAAACGTAGCGAACTAAGTGACATATGACCTAGGAGTGACATGACATTAGGGTGAAATATGACCATGGGGTGACCTACGACCTTGGGGCAACCTACGACCTTGGGGTGACCTACGACCTTGGGGTGACTTACGACCTTGGAGTGACCTACGACGTTGGAGACACCTACGACCTTGGGGTGACCTTATCCTTATCCTTATCACTCCCCAAGTCAAGCGTGTGTAAAGGCCCGACCGTTCGCCTAGCAATCGATCACCGTTCGCATCGATTACCGTTCGCATGACATTTTTCGTAACAATCAGCTTACCCCACAAGTCGAGCATATGTAAAGAGGTTTTACTTCAACAAAAAAATTAATAGTTTTTCTATCTAAGTTCCCAGTGGATTTGGAATAAAAGTTTCTTCATTGTGGTGTGACAATCTATATAATAATGTGATTGTATGAATCGTACTATCTTGGTGTGAGGCAACTGCACATATTGGAGTATTGAATCCGTAATCTACCTTCGCAGTTAGTGTGACATCTGCTTGGGTATTTAATTAATAAAGCCAGAGGCAATTAAAGAGATAAAAAACACTCGAACACACCAGCTTATTGATTGTGGCAATGATTGCTCTTGAAGAGTGAGAACAACACTACGCATATTTTTGTTGACGAAAAAACAATCAAACTCTATTGCGGCGATGCGCCAGTCCTTGGAACATTCGAAATTAGAAGGGGCGTGGCTGTGGGTGGGATTAAAGAAAATTTTACTAGGCTTGACAACCAATAAAAAGAAAGCGCACGCCAAACCTGTGCTTCCCCAATTTTGCACGATAAAGAAAGGTAGATGTGTAAATACGACTGTAAGAGGGAGCGCACTAATATTAAAAACGATAATATTTAAGCGAAAATTGTGAAAATGTTTAATAAAACCCGACTCGTTTAAAATAGAGCAAAATATCATGGTAAAGTCTAAAATAGCATTTAGAGAAACAATGTTAATTTTTTCGTACCTATAACTTCTTGTAAAGTAACGTGTTTGCGATTTTTTTATTGGAGGAATTTTATATGATTACCGTTTCGAAGTGGTTAATGTATAAAATCTATATTTCTTCAAAAATAACCGAATTTTTTTAGAAACTTAAAATATTCAACATAATGATAAAATGAACAAAGATGTTCGGAATGCTGCGGCTTAATACACACTGGTAAAATTTGTCAAAATACAAATATTATTGAGTAACAAAAAATCAAGCATACTTATTTCGGTTGTGAGTCTGTTTGCGAATCTAATTCTAGTTCCATGAACTAGGATTTGATTCGAATTTTAATGTCATTTTCAAAATTTGAACTGATTATGGCAAGAATCCGGACGAACGAGAAAGTAGCCTGTAATATAACATTTCTACAGAAAACTGTTTTATTTGTCATTTAAAAAAAATTGAACTGATGTGTCAACAATTCAGTTAAGCGATTCAAGTAGTATGATATTCCTTTGACCAAAAATTATTTTGAATCTTCTTCTTCTTCGACGGCGCTACTTATCCCCTCTTACTTCGTCTTCCCACCTCAGTCTGGATCTTCCCACTTTTCTCTTTCCACCTGGGTGTCCAGTCAAAATTCTTTTTGGGACGCGTGTATCCGGCATTCTCTGTACATGCCCAGCCCATCTCAGCCTGAGGAGTCTCATATGTGCTGAGATGCTAGGGGCCTTCATCCAATTCTGTTGTGCCGGATGCGCCACTGTTCACCCTCTTTTACGGGTCCACATATTCTTCTCAGCACTTTTCTTTCAAAAGTATCCAGGATTTCAGCCATCTTTACCGTCAGTGTCAGCGCCTCACATCATTTTGAATCTACATTTTAAAATTGTATTTCTCTTGTTTGAATTCATTACGGTTCATCTCGTCAAATAAAGTCAAATTGTGTGATTTTCAAGATTCTGTGATTTTTAGCTTGAATGCTATTATCATCACATCTAAAATATTTACTTATTGCATTACAATGTTATCTGTGTAGGCGATCAGAACAGAAACGAATAACGCCATGTTTTATTTTTTTATTTCGTCTTTAAATTATTTCCAGTTTGGGCGGACGATGAGTGGCACCTATTTTCAATGACGCACCCGAAAATAAAAATAAAAAGATTTCCATGAAGATGATGTATAGCATTTTATGCGAGCGTAAATGTACTTCAACTGACGTTTGTGTATTATTGTGTAATTCTTAAACAATATTTTTCTCGTAATTATTGCTGACTGCATCTCGCGACAGGAAAATTATAGAAACGGACTGCGCATCGCGATGATCAAATAATGTTTTTCACCAATCGTTGTATTTCTGAAAGATAAGTATGTTATTCAAAATCAAATTAAGTATGACAGAAAAACGTGCTCAAAGTAATTACTGTAGTAAGTGCTTACGTTGCTGAGGGTTAAAAATCGAAAAAAAAGATTATTCAACTAATGTTAGTTGGGACTCCCATTATTTTTATTTTATTTTATTTATTTATTTATTATAGATACAAAAGAAAGTACACATTACAATTAGGAAGCTTTGCCTGTCCAACTAGGAAAGTTTCCCGTTCCAGGACAGACAAATTGACATGTTAGTTCATATTATACCTGAAATGTACATAATTACATAACAAAAACAAAAAAAAACTGAAAATTTCATTTTTCTCTGAAGCTAAGGTGTGTAATAAAGAAAATGTATATAAAATATATAAATATAAGTACACATACATTTTTTTGTGACAAAGTAGAAAGGTAATCTGGTGTTTATGTATAATTTTGATATTGGCTTGTTCTGACGTAGGTACCTAAAAACTTCTGTAAAACCAATGTATTCGTTTTTTTGAAGTGAAAACTTCTTTAGAACCGTTGCGTTTTGAAACGAAAAAGCGACGCTAAAAAGAGACAAACACATACATTCGTAGGACTTAGTCTGCGAGAGATTGAGAGAGAATAATCGGTCTCCTCTTTGTGCAGTGCTCTGTAGCCTCCCCATTCTTGTATCTTAGTTTTCTGAAGGTTTCACTTCTACCGCGTGTGAATTATACACTTGTATTTTTTGTTTTGTGTTTAAGGACTCCCCCTTGAAATTAAAAATAATAATTATGCCTAACATATACATCTTTCCCCAGACAGTGTCCTGGGTTAGGGATGTCGAAAGTGAAAAAAAAATCGATATATCGATGCATCGACATTTATTAAAATATCAATATCCACGTCGATATATCGAGGAAAACATATCGATGTATCGATATGTCGGTCAAATTTTCAAAAATTTTGCGTCTTAAAAATAATAGTGTATTCAGCTCAATATTATCAATAGTAATTTTTATACACAATGTGCATTATTTTAATGTACAAAAATCTCAATAAAAATGAAGGTATTTTTCTCAGTTTTATTAGGTTATAATTACAAAAATATCAAAAACTAAAAAGCTGTCTTCTAACTTATATGTAAACTGAGACGCATACAAAGTTTGTATGTGTCTCAGTAACATTCTATTGGCGTATTAATCTGTCAAAAAGGACTTCGTGTTTGGAACAATCATCAATCGTCAATAATCATAGACAATTGGGAACCAACACATAGGAGTGGCTTAGAAAAAAATGGCGAAAAATAGCATACATTTCTATGTATGTACCTACACATATGAGATAGTATTGGTGATCACAATGCAAAGACAATAGATTTGTAAGATATTAATTGTTAAAATTTCAACCGCCTGATGTCATGACCCAATACAGTCACTTTTTCCTTTCGTTCCTGTTTTGGATTCTAATGACTTTAGTTACATAAATAAATAAAAAATATCGTTTTTGATACAATTTTCGACATTGGATATTTTGTATCGATATATCGGATCAAAATATATCGGCTAAAAATATCGATGTATTGAATTAAAAATATCGATACATCAACATATCGATACTTTTTCAACAAGCCTATCCTGGGTGCGCCACTGCCTATTTATACACATTGATCCCTCATTTTTATCAACCTTGTCCTTAGTTGTAAGTACCGCAACCAACATTATGTCTGCAGTGCAGTGTATAGGAGGATATGTTCGCAGTTTCAATATCCTTCAACAGATTCGTTAGTATTTTGTATAGGATGATGTCAGTACTATAGAAGTGTCAACCATCGCCGTTCGTGTCTATTACCCGAACGGTTATGGAGATAGCCGATGATATCCGATCGACAGCTGGTCACCTTCAGTGCCAAGTTCCCTTGCTTCGGAGTTAAGGCAAGTTAAATATTCATTGCAAACGACACGATAAAATAAATAAACAAGACTTATATTCTTGACAAACTACAAGATTTATTGAAGATTCCCGAACATGCACCAATCACTGTACCTGAAGATTTTTACAGTAGGTACTGCTATGAACATAAGACATAGCTATATTTCATAATACGAGTATACGTTATGTCAGAAAATTGTGCGTTAATTAATTTGATATTGGCAATGAAAAAATTTCACGACATAATATTGGGTGGGCCATACATTTTTGAACTTTTGTAGCGGGGATACCGAACGGGGGACGAGAGGGGGGTCACTTATGCGTGGCTCTCGCTTCTTGGAAATTTAGGCACAATAGATCGCTTTACGGGAGAACAACGCGCTTTCTGGGTAAAAAATTTTTACAACAACAACTTTGCACGCCCCCTATTTAGTTCGCATCACCAATTTCACGGTATTATTCAGTGCCCAAGTGTTAATTTAATTAAGTCATGGGTTAAAAACTTCAAACTTCAGTTGCAGAAGTTCTTGAATGCAACAAGATCGCACGCCCTGCCATACTTCCAAGGAGAGTATAACCGTGGTTTAATAAATTTTCACTAACAAGCTGATCTCGCGCAGAAGATATATTCCATGCCTCCCCGCAGCCCGGATTTAACACCAACTGATTTTTTTCATGGGGTTATCCTACAAGTCGAGTCTACGTAAATAGACTGCATAGATTCCAATCAAAGAAGAACATTGGTCAAGAAATGATCAATTTACCTCGACCTTTGTGTCGAAAAGTTTTCGAAAATATAAGGGCCGGTTTTGAGGAAAGCCAGCGGTGAGATGGCGGTCATTTTGACGAAATTATTCTTGCGAAATGATTATCCAGCGTATTTTTGTTCTTATCAATAATCATTTTATTTATTTATTTATTCTTAATACATTTACATTACAAAGGTATAATATATTGTCCTCCATACTAGGAGTTCACCTGTGTTGTAGAGGACATTTTTCAGTTGTAAATTATGAATTATAAATTGTGAATAGTAAAACAAAAGAGTGTTAATTGCTAATACAAAAAGAGAAACAATAAAAATCAAAATATAAAATCGACTTCAATTCGACAAAAATTATAAATTAAAAGTTAAAAAGATTGTAGCCAGTTTATTATGTTTTTTTTTTGTATTCAATAATATTAGTTGTTTTATATTGTGTAGGAAGAGAATTGTATAGTTTTATAGCCTGGTATCTGTAGTGTTTTGTCCAAAGGATGTGTTTGTTTTTGGTATTTGTAGTTGGTGAGCATGTCTTGTTCTAGTATTGCGAGAATTTTGTGAAGTGTTAAATGTGGATAAGTTCTTGTAAAGGAAAGTAAGTATTTGTTTTAAATATAATTTTTGAATTTTCAGCACTGGGAATTTTTCGAATATGATTGAAGTGGGTGTTAGTATATTATTAGGGTTTTCTGAGCTTTAAACACTGTAATAATGTATTTTTTTCTGGCACAGCCCCAGGCAATAATGCCGTATTCCATTATGGATTGTGCAAGTGCGAGGTATATATTTTTTATATCACATATGTTTAAAATATTTCTCAAGTTTTTAAAAAAGTAAATCAACTTGTTTCCTATTACCGAATCTTTATGTTTATCCCATTTTATATAACGGTCGAAGTATATACCAAGATATTTAATATTTTCTGTTTGTGTAATTGGGGGACAATCGCATGGGGTGTTGATATATCAATAGTTGATTGACAGGAATGTATTTTAAGGTGGATGTAATTGGAGGGTTGACCTCTCGAATTTATGCTGAAAGTTATGAATTTTGTTTTATCTATATTTAAAGTTAATAAGTTAGCGTCGAGCCATTTTTTAGTATTATATAAGCTAAGTTCTGCTTTTGGGGTTAATGTTTTCCAGTCTTTGGCCTTAAAGAGTAACACAGTGTCATCAGCAAAAATTTCCCCGTCTATTTGGAGGTGACACAGGTCATTAATATATATAAGGAATAGGATTGGACCAAGTACGCTGCCTTGGGGTACTCGTTAGGATACTTGTTCCTTGTCACTACATGTGTTTTCTATGGAGGTATACTGTGTGCGATTTCCCATATAACTTTCAATTAATTTGAGTTCTATTCCCGTGATTCCGATGTTTTTTAGTTTATCGAAAAGGTTTTGATGATGAATTGTGTCAAACGCTTTTGCCAGATCTAGGAATATTCCAAGGCATTTTTTGCCCTGGTCTATATTTGTTTTGAGGAAGTCTGTTACAGAGACTATCGCATCTGAGGTACTCATATTTTCCCTGAATCCATATTGATTGGGTAATAGTATATTATTTTTGTTGAGAAAAGTTAACAGATTGTTTTTGATATGTTTCTCAAGAATGTTTGAAAGTGTGTTTAAAATTGTAATTGGTCTGTAGTTAATACTTTCTGTATCTATTTTGTTTTTCATGGTTTTTTCAAAAGTTTTAATATTTATGGCGCCCACTCTACATACTCGTATATTAGGCAAAACTACCGACGCTGAGTTTGTTTTGAGATTTAGCATCAATTTCTCTTACCGCCAAACCAATTTGTCGCATGATAAATATTTGATTCGGTGGTTTGCAAGAGCTACCTAATAAATAATAATATCCAGACATATTAGTGTTATCTTGCGGTTTTGCTTTTATTCTTTTGTGTTGCGTCGTTATTGAGCTGGCTAGAGTCTTTGACCGGTTCTTAAAAGATAAAAAAGACAGCTAAAACCATTTATCTTGCTTTGCGTTTAATTTTGTGGTGATGGGGAAGTCATTTTATAAAACTGACCTTCTTTACTCAATCCATAACCACTAAACAAATTGCAAACACCCTCGGGCGTTCGTTCGCCAAATTGTGGCCAATTTGTGGAGGTATTTTAAAACATTTATTGGAATTATTTCAAAAGTTCCCGCACGTTGTAGTATACTTCGATTATTCACAAAGAAAACTTGGTATTTTCAATTTTCTCCAGGAAATGTCTCACATCTCTTCTGACTTATTGGTTATTGACATTTCGCAAACCGAAATTATTGAAATATTTTTTTCTTACAAATCTTTGATCATGTGTTACAAATTAAAAAAAAAATGCATTTTCGATTATAATTTCTGTTCCTTAAAAGATAAACTACACAGCTGTGTACTTCGTGATTTATCCTTTAGTTAGGGTTACAGATTTATATTTCTGATTATCTACTAGATATACAATGTATGGAAGTCATAATATTTCATTTTCTCTAAATACGTACGCTAATTTTAAAGTGAATAATAGACATAATTCATGCTGTTAAAAATTTAACGATTTTTTATGAATCTTAAAAAATATGGTATAAACGGTGCACTCTAAGCAATTTATGTGAATCCATATTAACATTTTCCAAATCAATTTTTTTAATTGGTTGTGAAGTGACTTACCGTGTTAATTTGTTTGTACATAACATTAACAAATAAAATATACCTATTTTTTTTAAATATGACGTTATTGACGTTGTTGTAGCTGAAAATGATTTTTTTTTCGAAATTTCAACTTTTTGTATGAAGATCTTCATAATTCTTTCAGTCAAGGGATGCGCCGCATCCACATACTGAAAAATCTTCATACAAAAATTGGAAATTTTGAAAAAAAAAATCATTTTCAGCTGCAACAACATCAGTAATGTCGTATTTTTTCGATCTAAGCACTCTAGCTCACTGAAATCTCACGGACCGCCACTGGTAGGCAGGGGTAGTGCAATGCAATGCATTCCATGTAAAATTAAACATAATAATACATAGGTACAAAGATTAAAAACAGAAAAGAAATTAAAAATATTAGATACAAAAATTTATGTAGGTAAATAGCCGTTTACGGAGGATATTTGATCATCTCCCCTCTCCATCAAGGGCACTATCTTCGATTGCTTTAAAAGAGTGCACTCGTCCCTCTAAGAACATTCATGTAGCGCTGCAGTATCTCGGTAGGCGGAACAATTGGTGATAAGCATCATTGTAAGCAGCTTATGGCATTTGGGTGCCATGTATTTTATCACGTGATGTGATGTCTTTCAGATCGTCTGTGATAGATATTTTTTTGCATTTTGCCCAACGCCAAAAGGAAAAAAAATAGAGTTTGTAATTCACACGCGATAGAAGTGAAACTAGAAAGTCGCTAGATGTCGCTTTCTTTTGCCTCTTTATTTTAAAGTGGTTTGAAGATTGGAGATTGATGTACAAAAACAAAAATGTTTACGTTTTTCGGATTTCGTAGGATTCGAACCTCCGTCTGCTGGATTTCTCTGGCCGCTGAGATTTGCGACGCACTATACCACTGCGCTATGGGGCGCGCTCAGCGAGGCGCGAATGAACGCATTGTATTCCGACTACCCGTAAAACAACAAAGCGGCCACTGAGCGCAGACCTATCGCCGTTTCCGTTTTATATCTCGACCCATAGGAGCCTAAAGCGCAGTTTGATGCTTCGTAGGTGCCGTAGTGCGTCATTTCCGTTTCATACGAATTTCAAATCACTCTAACGGGGCTAAGGAAGTTTCAGTTTAAAAAAACCGTGGCATGTAAAACGGTCCAAATAATAATTAATTTTTGGAGATCGCTGGCAACGGTTAAAATGCACTTTTTTTAAAAAAAAACCTTTTGATTCACCTTAATTACATTAAAAGGCAACTATTTGCATTGGGGGAAGTGGAAAATATTTCATTCTAAATTTCGATTACCTTAAAGTAAAATTAGCTTTCGTCTTGTGAGATTGTACGCCATTAGCTATTAGCTCATTCGCTGTCACTTTGGTATGTTGGTATTCCTGATACACTTGAATGTATAACGAACGGCTAGAAGATTTTGAAGGTACAAGGCACTTTCTTTTGAATCACAAACCATGTTACACAAACCTAGCGTAGCCGCTAAACTACTTGAAAACTGGGATGTTTTTCTTGCCTTGACGCGAGTAGGCGTTATAAAGGGGCGCTTTATTTTGTATCACACACCATGTTACACAAACCAAGAATTCCCATGAAGTCTGCTACGCTTTGCTCTAGCATCTTTTCGTACAGTAACAAGAATACCAACATAACAAAATGACATTTGAAAATAATGTTTGAAAATGGACGGTCTCGTTTCACAGAATGAAAGCTAATTTTAATTTTACGTAATCGAAATTTAGAATGAAATATTTTCCACTTCCCCCAATGCAAATAGTTGTCTTTTAATGTAATTAAGGTGAATCAAAAGATTTTTTTCAAAAAAAGTGCGTATTAACCATTGCCAGCGATCTCAAAAATTTACCAAATAATTCAAATATTGTGATGATGTATTATTACAAGAACAACAAAAGTTCTTAACGAATGTGACGTCGACTGAAATTCGTTTTTTCCCTAATCTACCAGTACATCGAACACCAATTTGCTAGTAATTGTGAGTGAATTACTTCGCAACATCATTTGGAGACCACAAGGAATTTACATCCAGTAAGTACGTGATATGAACAAACCCGCGAGTCATGCGATAGTTGGCAGTATCGTTTTGTCATGGCCTCTGTAAATATATATGTATTTGCTTTTGTTCTGGGATTGCGTTGATTTTAAACTAACTATTTACAAAATGGAAATATGCTGACGAAGGATGCATAGATCTTTACGATACCCACTGAAAATAATGTGGATAAATTAAAATATGATTGACATAAACAAGATGGCCATTTTAGCCAAATGTTTTACTTTCGTTTTTTACGCTTTCCATTACTTTTACATTTTATTTTGAAGTTTCCACCAAAACTAAATAACTCGATGTCGGTTTTTCAGGGCAGAAATTCTGGGTCAACTAATTCTTTTCCATATTATGGGCAACTACCCTTTTTATTGGAAACGATAATTCTACGATAGGATACGTTTTATGATTTTATTGAAAAGGTATTTTCGTTATTTGTTTTTGGGGTGTTATGCCGTGTTGCGCTACTTCCTTCTTTAGCCAATGTTTCGGACAGCGTTGCAGTGTCCGTCGTCAGGGCAGATCCGATAGATGTGATGCGGTTCACACATCTACCGGATCTGCCGGATCTGCCGGATCTGCCCTGATGATGGACAACACTGTTTCGGACAGCGTTGCAATGTCCATCATCAGGGCAGATCCGACAGATGTGATGCGGTTCACACATCTACCGGATCTGCCGGATCTGCCCTGATGATAGAAAACGCTGTTTCGGACAGCGTTGCAGTGTCCATCATCAGGGCAGATCCGATAGATGTAATGCGGTTCACACATCTACCGGATCTGCCGGATCTGCCCTGATGATGGACACTGCAACGCTGTCCGAAACGTTGGCTAAAGAAGGAGAGCAACACAGCATAACACAACACAGCAACAGCAACACACAACAACACAGCATAACACCCCAAAAAAAACAACGAAAATTGTAAGATAATATTGCTAATTCTAAAAAATGAAATATGACGGTTTGACAGAAGGTGACAATAGCAAAATTGATAAACGCACGTCTCGGTTAGACGAGAGGTCTGGGTTCGAATCCCAGTTGCGACAATTATTTTTTCTATTTTTCTGTATCTCGTTCTCTTTCATATTTTTGTTTAGATTATTATTGTTATCTTCTTCTTCAATGAGTATTTTCAATTAATCCAATGAATACAAAATACTTAATGAAATTCAAAACACTGTTGCAGGAGCAGATCAGTTATGTAAAATAATAATAAAATTAAACAAACTTGATAATGGTATGTACATTGGATCACCTAACACAATCATTTCGCATTTCTTGTATTCTTCTTTATTATATGGTTCTTGCTAATTAAACTCGGCGTAAAATTGCGAACTAATGCCAACAGTGTTGTACAATTTTGCCAATGTGTTAAGTGACTGAACAAATAAAGAAAAACCCATTTATCGTAATATTTGTTGAGTAAAGGGTTTTTTTACAGTACGCAATGTTTTTACATTTATCTTCAATTCTTCCTTATTTTTATTGACTGACAATTATTACTTTTGATTGATAATGTTTCCTTGCGGGTTTTCCTAATTATATTCAAATTTTTCTAATTAACGGACACTCTTAAATCTGTATCTTAATAGGGTATTACCAGAGAAAACCAAAAATACATCATTTTTTTTATTGGTGCCCTTTTTTACTCATTTAAAGTACGCTCTAGCGTGTTTAAATCGCACTTTATGGAACGCGCGTTTTTTAAAGTTACCATGGCAATATCAACAAAGCACAACTCGTTCATCTACATCTACTACGTTTTGCTCCTCCATCCATGTCATGAACCTTTCATATTCTTTTTTATAAACGTCTTTGGATTTTTCAGGTATTAACCGCGATTCTGCTTTGGTATTTAAATTATCAATGTTAGAACTCATTTTACAACACACAATAACTAGTAAAAACTGTGATGTCAACTATTAATCTTATGTGACAGATTGCAAATTAATGTTTGTGTTTTTCATTTCCATGACAACAAGATATTGTGATGTCACATCACGAATTCATTAATAGTTCTTATTTCCAAATTTTTAATAATAATATCAATATTTATATTTTCAAAGTGTACCAATAAAAAAAAATAGCGTAAAGTATTCGTGGATAACTGGTCTTTAAAACATTTGCTTTAAAACACTTACTTGAAAAATCGCACGTGTTTTAAAGACCTGTTTATCCACTTATATTTTAATATACTATTTTTAATCAAATTTTAGTCGTATTGACTCTTTTCCACAAAAAAATATAAATGGATTTCGAAAGATTGTTCTTTCATCTAGCATTCGCATATTTTAAATTTTGAGAAAAAATGTTTATTTTTAGTATAAAAAGGTTATACCATAGGTCGTTGCCAGATTTGTTAAATTTTCAAAAAAGGTTTTTGTTTTATACCACACCCATTTCAAATCATATAATCATGCAGTAAAACAAATCAATACATAATCTCGGTATCGCATGTTTTAGAATTTTAATATTAGTTTAAATAAAATCATTAAAAATATATATACGTACATGTGTTTCTTGACGAAAATTGGTCCGTATGTGTATTTATTTGCGCACTTACAAACTAATATATTTTTGATTTTTTTAACATTCTTATTTAACTTATACATTATTGAAAAATATTAAATATCTACTTATAATTAAAAAATAATTACAAAAAGTACATTATTTTAATAGTTTTATCATCACGCCTTTCAGCATTTTTGGATGTAGGTATAAATTAAAGCAAATTTGGAATGAAATAAAATCGATGTTGAGTTATAATTTTGAAAAGCTGGTACGGAGTATAATTAATCTTTCTCATTGTAACCACCCTGCACGATCGTAAGAACAACTTTCGACGAAATGTGGATTTTCGGTCGCTGGTTGGTTAAACGCTCTTAAAGGATAAACCATATATAGCTATTGACTTAGATGTGGAATGGACTTTCGTGGTTTATTCTATAGGGTAGAGAAATAAATACGTTTATAACCTATCGAAGCGTCTACTTTGGCAGGCGGGTGGGGGTACCGCTCCCTGGGAACCATTTATTGAGTTCATGAGTGAGGTTTATCCGGATCTTGGCGGCGGATGCAATTGCTCACGAACTGCGTGGCAGGCCGGATTGGGAGAGACTGGTTGAAAGATACCTTTTGACTTCCCCAGCAGGACACTCTAGGAACAACGCAGTGGGAGCGATAGATAGATTTATACACTATATTTTATAATAATAATAATATATAGTATATTTGCGGTACGTTCTAGAGTGGACGATACTCTCAGTGTCGCCCTGGTGTAAGACCACCATTCAGAATTGAAACGTTGCTTGAAATGACGCTAGCCGTGTTTGGTGACCAGATCTGAATAGCCAGGTACTTCCCCACCTCCCTCCTCCCCATCTCCTTCCCTTCCCCATTACCTTCAGCCTCACAACATACCCCAATTGTTGCACCAGCTCCAGTTGCAATTGCACCAGCTCCAGATGGGAGCAGTTGGGACTCTTGTGCGGTATTAATGTAAAAAAAAGATTCATACGTCCGCTACTCCTAGACATACTGACCTCAAGATTCCTACCCACCCCTGATACCTTTTTTCTTCCCAGAACTTCGACTCTTTCCTTTTCTAAGAAGACACTCCACACAGCGTTCCAGATGATATAGGCCTTGAGGGGAATTATTGTCCTCAAAGAAATTATTGTCCTCAAGGAAATTATTGTTCTCCTGTGTGGAACTAAAAACAAAAATCATACAAAGTATAAAACAAAATACCGAAGTTTCAATTGTATTGGAAGACTTCTCTTATAAAAATTGTTAAATTATAAACGAGGAAAAAATTAAAGTAATAACATGAAATAATACATTCAAACACAAACTTATTTTGGGTTTTAACCAATTTTATTGTTTAAAAAATCAACATGTTTCGTAAGCAAAGCTTACTTCATCAGGGTTTACTTAAAAAACCCTGATGAAGTAACCTTTGCTTACGAAACATGTCGTTTTTTTTTAACAATAAAAGTGGTTAAAACTAAGTATTTTATGTATTTTAAAATAATATATTAAATAATAATTAACTATGATGGTGTTAAATTCACTCCATATTTTTCTGAATTTATCAGCTTTTTACAATGTCCACTTAAATAGGTAAAATCATGTAGGTATGTTTTATTTGTAACACATATATGATTAAAATGCGTAAATTGAGTTGATACAATCTGATGACATCCGCTGGGATGGGCTGAACATTGTAATCTACATTTTATTGCTTATGTTTTTTACCAAGCATGGAATTCCGAGAAAAGATAATGCAGTCGAATGTCCTGATAAATTAATAATAGTAGTCCATATCGGTTGCGCATTGATTTCTGATTTTATTGTTTGTAGTTGAGACATCAAATATGACATTTTATAAATAAAGGTGTGAAATTAGCCAATTATCGAATTGTACTTACTCACGAATTATCGCAAAATTGGTGATTAATAGTATTCCAGACGGACCGAAGTATTATTAAAATGCCCGGTCATCGGAGTTGTATTGTTTACCAGAGAAAAAAAAATACGACAAATATTAGGTCCTTACATATGAAATTGGCGTTTTGCCGTACTGGCAACTTTGATTCCAAATATCTTCTCTTTGGCTCGGAATTCCAAATTTAATTTTATACAGATATTTACTCATGTATTTGTGTTTCGAAAATTATAATTTATTT
The DNA here is from genome assembly GCA_917880885.1 of Limnephilus marmoratus. NCBI lineage: Eukaryota > Metazoa > Arthropoda > Insecta > Trichoptera > Limnephilidae > Limnephilus > Limnephilus marmoratus. The sequence continues at coordinate 14,385,451 of OU862921.1, read as the reverse complement.
GTTTTTTCCTTAATTGTTTTTTTTCTTTGCGTCACTTAGTTTACAAAATGGAAACTTAAAATATCGCGTTATTTACGAGTACGAGTTCCACCGTGGCACCAGTGCTGCAGAAACGGCTCGAAGGATTAATGATGTCTATGGCGACGGTGCCGCAAAAGAAACCACAGTGCGTTTTTGGTTCCAACGCTTTCGTTCTGGAAATTTCGACCTGCAGAACAAGCCCCGGGGACGGCCGGAGACCAAAGTTGATAATGAAGAATTGAAGGCTATTGTGGAAGCGGATCCATCGCAAACAACTTCCGAGTTAGCTGCAGGCTGCGGTGTTAGTGATAAAACTGTTTTAATCCACTTGAAGCAAATTGGGAAGGTGAAAAAGCTTGAAAGGTGGGTACCTCACGAATTGAGTGAAGCAAATCAACAAACGCGCGTTAGAACGCTAGACCACACACTGCACAACAGACGGCTATCAAATTAGAGGAGCTTAAATTGGAATGTCTAAGACATCTACCGTACTCTCCGGACCTTGCCCCAACAGATTACCATTTTTTTCGAAATTTGGATAACTTCTTGCAAGGGAAAAAATTCAACTCCGATGGGGCAGTCCAAACCGCCTTCAAAGATTTTATTGATTCCCGTCTGAATGGTTTTTTTTAGTAAAGGGGTCGATGAACTACCTATGAGATGGCAAAAGTGCATAGATACCAATGGTACATACTTTGATTAAATAAATATATTATATTAAAAAAAATCGACTTTATGTTCCTCCCATACAAAAGGCCAATTTCATTTGTAAGGACCTAATATTTGTGGTATTTTTGTTTTCTCTGGTAAACAATACAACTCTGATGATCGGGCATTTTAATAATACTTCGGTCCATCTGGAGTACGAGTCGTGTTTATTATATTCTTATTTAAAGTTAATTTTTAATTGAACTTAACATCCGGTTTAAAGGACGCGCAATCTGCAGCAAGGGAAATGGTCACTGAAGGGGCCCACTTTCAGATCGGATAAGATCGGCTATCTTCGTAATCGTTCGGATATTAGATCTAAACGGGCCATAGTTGTCTCTCTCATATAGTAAAACTTACTGACCTCTATTGAGAACTAAAATCATATTTAACCATCTACACTATCGACATCTGTTAAGAGACATTGAAACTACGTACATATTCGTGTACACCATATAATCAAAAAGAGAACAAATAATGTTTACTCTCAATTCTGTTGTAAAATCTGTGTACACAAATTACGAGTACCTATAGAAAGTTAACATAACTTCCCAGCTTGTACCCGATCATAATCCTTAGTCACAAGCAGAGATGGTATTCAATTTTGACCACCAAGCTTATTGAACTGATTATTTTAGAGATCCTGGGTTCGATCGAAAAACTAAAAATATAAAGTTCCTAACGTAGTTTATTCCTCCTCACTAGGAGTTCCTATTCCGAGACGGACTATTTATCTTCATGTTTGTTGACTATGTTTGTTGAATATGTAAATAAATGTCCCCATCTTCATGTTTGTTGATTTTTTTAAATGTTTGTTGTCACATTTTTATGTTTGTTGGCTGTATGTTGTGTTAGTGTTTAAGAGATCCTTGGTTCAATCACAAATTAAAAATACAAAACGAAGTAATTTATTCCTCCTCACTAGAGATTCCTGTTCCGAGGCAGACTGTAGTTAATTGTGTTCATCTTCATGTTTGTTGACTATTTTTATTAACTTCCCTATCTTCATACTTGTTGTTTTCCACATCTTCATGTTTGTTGATTGTATGTTGTGTTAGTGTTACTTCATAGTATTTATGATTTCCTCCTCTTGATGTTTCCACATATTGATGTTATTTGTTATTTTTAAAGTTTTTACATATCTCCGTGGTGTTATAATTTCATTTGGAAGGGCTTTATGTAATTTTGTATTATGGAAACTATGCGTTTTCTGACCAAAAGAGGTATTTAATTTTGTGATGTTAAGTAGATTTTAGTGTCCGACCGAAAGAGGACTTTCCACCGAAACCGAGACCGAAATCGAGTCTTCGGTGTCTGTCTCAGTTTCGGGCGAAAATGAAACCAAAACCGAAACTTTTTTAGACATGTTAAAAATCGATTGTTAAATGTTATTTGGCTTATTTTTTATACTTATTCAGACAGTTAACACGTGTTAAATTAAATAAATAAAAAACACAATAATTGAAGTTTGTGAAAAAATATTTTTTTTTTAATATAGTACCTCTTTAAAACAAACTAAATTAAAAAAAAAAACTAGCAGGTCCCGGCATGCGTTGCTATGCCATTTAATAAATAAATTGTTTCTCCCTGAGTGTCCTTTCCCATTCGTCCCGTTCCCCTTCCGCCTCCCCTTCTTCTCCTGCGTCCTCTTCCCCTCTCGCGTTCCCACTCCGTCACCTCCACCTTCTCTCTCCCCACTCCACTTCCCCCCCTCCCTTCCCCCGTCCCGCGAACCCCCCTCCCGAGTTCCCCTCCCCCCTCACACGTCCCCTTCCCCTCCCGCGTTCCCCTTCCACCTTCCCCGCCTTCCCTCTTCCCTTTCCCGCTCCCTCGTCCCGCAAACCCTCCTCCCGCGTTCCATATATTCAATCCCAGTACATTCAGTTTTTAAACAGCCCACCTTTTACAATTTTTATTCAAATTTCCATTTTTCATGTATAATAAAATTTGGTACCTATTTAAAATATCTAAAATTCTTGATTCGATTCAAACTATCAGGGGAGTACCTTCTTTAAATAAATTTATCAACTTAAAGATTTTAAAAAATAGAATCCTGATTTAACAATCATTGTTTTGCAAAATGTCACTCTCAAACACGCGAACTGTCAAACGTGCGATAGTCGTTAAGTTTTCTGAAATTATCTAATTTTCTGCGCAATTTTCTTAATTTTTCTCTCCGTAAAAACCATACTCGTACTTCAAGAAATATTCTAAAAAAAGAATTAGCGAAATCGGTTCAGCTGCTCTCGAGATTTGCGCTTAGCAACAAATTCAGTGATTCATTTTTATGTATAAGAAGATAACAAAAGATGTTAACAAATTATAGTAAACAATCGATTTTTACATGTCTAGAAAAGTTTCGGTTAGAAAATCTGTTCGAAATTCGAAACCGAAACTGATGCTGAAACTAGATTATAGAAATGATCATGTAATATTATAACCAATGTTTGATTCTTTTAACTTCTATTTCACGCTATTTTGTTTTTCAAGCTCTTGACATAAGGCTTAAGTATCCACCTATTGGATTGATTTGATCGAACCACACCTTTCTGGAATATTCCCGGTTTCTTCTTCGATCCACTTTCGCCTCATTTATATTATTCTCTAGCACTAAATCTTGCTCGTTCATCTCTTCTACGTGTGCAAACCACCATACCAACCCCACCTTAATTTTGCTATTACGTGTTCAAGTACATCGACCTTGCAAACTTTCTACATTTGTTTTAAGGTCATAATCATATAAACAATTCAAGGATCTCATATTCACTATCATCTATCTATTTTCATCCATCCAACCCAAATTTCATACCTACAGGTACAGTATAAAATTACAATCCATATCAGGCTTTGAATCAGAACTGTAGTCTGCTGGGGCTGTTTTCTGACGTATTATCCGTTTTTCCACCATGAATAATATATTTATTTTCCTACGCAAATGAGAAATATTTTGCGGCTTCTATAAATAATACTATAACTCTTCAAAGCGTAATATTATTATCTATATAATAACTCAGTATTTACCTAAACTAGAAGGTAAGCACTTATTGTGTAAATATTTGTTTAGCAATTCTCTGAAACACCATGGGAATTAATTACCGCAACGTGCGCTAGTGTTAGAGATAGAAATACGCAAATATCTCTGAATAATTCGGTATTTACGTCTGAAGTTATGGACATGTTTAATTCCAGAATAGAGACACATTAATAATATTCTTATTACTATTACACACGACGAGTCCCGTGGTAAAGCAATCAAATATTTATAGTTTAATGCTGATTTCGTTGTGGCGAAAAACCGTTTTAATATGAATCTGCTATTTAAAAAGTGTAACGGGGTTCCAATTATAAATAAGTCGAAGTCACAAAGGTGTTTAAATTATAAATTTGCTAATAATCCTTAAATTTTCGTCGCTCTGCCATTAATATTTCGGTACGTAATAATACACCTTTAACTGTTTTAATCTTAGGTTTATTAAGATAACCCCAGTGGACTATATTATATACTTTATTATAATTTAAAAAAAAAAGAAGAATTAACCCAACCAAATATTGTGGCAGTGACAATAATAAATAGCTTAAGCAATTATGGTCCATGGTGAGAATCTTGTGGAACGTCACGAGAGAAGTAACGAAGATAGTCTAAGATGCGATCCTTGTAGAACGACGTAACAAAGATGGTCCAAGGTTCGATCCTTGTGGAGCGCCACGAGTGTTGTTAGAAAGACGGTATAAGGTGAAACTTCTCTTGTGAAACTCAACGAGTGTAGTTGCAAAGATGTTTTAGGGTGCGATCCTTGTGTTACGCCACGAGAGGAATCCAAGGTCCAAGATGAACTCTCTGTTGTTTTACTGTTCAACAAAACTAATATTTGTTTTTCTTTGCAGCTATGTCCAAAGGGAGTTTCCATTTCCTTCTGGAGATACCCGCACGGCCAACTACTCTATTCCCGTGGTATTCGTGCCCCAGGGCAAGGCGCAGGCGGCGCAGGCCGAGCAGCACACGCACGCCTGCCTGCGGGACATCACATGCCCTCCTGCGCCCCGTCCCGCGCCCCTTTGGCAGGTATTCTTCCAGGGGGCCTGCTACGCGGGCAGGTCCTACAGGAACGAGCGGGCGGGCAAACTGATGATGAGGGAGCACGACTTTGTGGTGTTTAATATCTATCAAGGTAAATAAAAAAAAAATTGTTTTTTATCACGGTAAATTCACCATGAAGTCATCATTGTGAAGTCATCATGAAGTTAACGCGGAGTTACAGGGAGTCACCGCAATTCACCTTGAGGATACTATAAAGCCAACACGAACTAAAAAGGTGCTACCCAACTGTATGGCTTTATTAGATAATCAGAATTTTGCTCAAAAATTCAACAACAACTATAAGGGTGATGATACCTTTCAATAAATATAATTTTGTAATCCCCGCCCAAACTGAAAATACTTTGCATTATTTCTTTGAATGTTTTCTTTTAATAAATGAAGACTGATATTTGTACAGGTTTCCTTTACATAAACAACGCAATCCTTAAAGTTAAATTCTGCTAATATAAATTTCGTGCTAGTAAAATCAATCAATTGTTTATCTTTCCAGGAAAATACTACGTCTCCCTCATAGAAGTAAAATCCACTTGCGACGACGTCAATTCAGGCCTGATGGTCAGCAACCCAACAAGCATCAAGAACAATAAGAGATCAGGACTCCACCAGCTGCGGGACCATGTAGAAATCCTCGAGAAGTCCTGCGGTATTCCAAAGGACTCCCTGCACTGCTATCTTTTCTGGCCTTTCCTGACGATGTGGACCAAGGATCCTACTGGACAAAAAATTCAAAGGTGGAGGGAGGAAGGGGACAAACACGTATTCACTGATACGATCTCGAACCAGACAGCGTTTAATGATTGGTTTTATGCGAACATTCTAGATGGAAAGCCGATCGAAAAGGTTCACTTTGATGCGCTTTTTAAAAGGTTAATTTAAAGTTTATCTATTACAACACAAGAAATAAATAAATGGCTAGGTCAGACCTTCTTTATCTTCAGTTCAGATATTAAATAAACATGGTGTTGGGACGTACTCGATTTACTTTAACCAGTGATTTCTGACATTTTTTGGAGTAAAAAATGGAAACGAAATTTTGTACTCCGGTGATTTTTTTGTTGTTATTTCATCTAAAAAACAAAGAAAATCAGGTTTTTGATAGCTTGGTATGAGAGGTTGGGCGGTTACTCGGCTGAGTGACAAATGACCACATGCGAAAGAAATTAAACAAATAAAAAACACCGAAATATCACCGGAAACCAAAATTTCTTTTACATTTTTTACTCCAAAAATATCAGAAATCACTGGTTAATAAGTTAAGTACGTCCCTTGATGCATGCATAAAGAATAAAGGAGATGTAGGTATACCCTAAGATAGTTTAATAGCTGGTAACTCTAAAATGGTAAAAATGTGATTCAATCACCAGTCATTAACAATGGGTGGTACCTAAAGGATTCTAATAGGAAGCAAACTGGGACCTCTTCTATTTTTAATTTACATCAATGATTTTGAGGATTGAGGACGGTGTATAGGCTGCAGGTTGTTGGGTGAATAATTCTGTGACTAGGCTGGTGGCCATAGTACCAACATTTTTGTTTTCTTTTCCCAGATTCATAGTGATGAGCTGCGGAATCTTCGTAAACGAGATCCACACCGGCATGCTGGCCCTGCTGTCTCAGGAGCAGATAAACCTTCTGTACAGAAAGCCTTCCAACATCGGTGCTCCCACCATAGTGCACGGGGCTGCTGGTACGGGCAAGACCCTGCTAGTTCTACATAAGCTGCAACACCTGTTCGAGTGCGGTCTGCTCAATGATGATAATAGGGCGTTGTATATCTGCTATTGGCCTGGTATCAGGTGAGATAATTTTTATTACAGTCTTTACTAACTATTTCGTATTCTTGACATATCATTATGATTATAATGCTATACTACTTCTATAACCTAACTCTCTAAAATTGAGCTTGGGCGATATGAAATTTTAAGTTTATGTAGGTATTTTCATGGTAAATAAAGGTTTTCATGGTAAAAAAAATTAAGATCATGTCCAGTTTTACTTGATCGGAATTTTTAATATGAGAAAAACGTTTGTTGAAATATTTGGCGAAGACGTTATTAAAGTTAGTAAGATTACGTGCAAAGTGAAGCCCATTGAGAGCTATTGGGCTTTAAAATTTCCCTTTTCTGTCAAAAGAGAAAGTAGGGTTCATTTGATGTTTTGTATCTATCAAAGTATGTACTTCATCTTATTAAACTTTTGAATTATAGAATGAGGGCATCAGCACAGGTAAGCCACTCAGTTAGGCCAACATTATTAAATTATGTCATAAAATGTAAAATATAATAATGTCCTATAACAAAAATTTATTTCGCAATAATAAATACAGAGGTCAATAATCGAGATAAAAACTTTCCTGTCTTTTAAGTTGGACCAAATTACACACAGTAAGCCAAATTTTATCAAGATCGGTGAAGTAGTTTCGGAGTTTATCTCGAACAAACATCGTGACGCGAGATTTTTTCATATATACATATAGAGATATATTTTTGGGGTATTGTAATGTAGGTACTGCGTAGAAATTTGATCACAAATCATATCATTTTCTAGTTAATTTTCTCCTTTGGCTACTTACAAAGTGTCCTGTGTGTTTGAACCAAGTGAACAAAGGCGAGTTCTCAATAATACCTTATGGCGTTTGTTATTGTGGAGATAAAAATACATTTTTATCTTTTTCAACCTTCTGTTATTTCCGATTAGGATTCAATAATAATAAAAAAAACTGCAAATGCATTTTTATCAAAATGATAAAAATGATGTTATGACAATATTGGGTTTGGTAGTTTCTAGATATATTTGTAAGTGTTTTATTTATAAAGCAGACCCGGCCACACTGTGGCTAACGAAACACAACGCCACGCCATTTATCCAACCTTTATAATCAACGCCATCTGTTAAATCAAATCCGTAGCGCCCGTTTGCTCGCCCGCAAACACCGCTTTGCCAGATATATTATATAATTCAACTAATTTACGCACAATCTTGACAAATTATATACCTAAAAACCTTCCTAATGAATCACTCTATCAGTTGGTCTAAAATCTGTTGCGTAGTTTAAAAGATCTAAATGGGAGAGACTTCATTTTATACTATGCAAATAAGATAAACTTTAACTTTATATTGTGAATTATAAGCGGGAAACCAAAGGGATATTTTAAATTAATTGATTATTTTTTTAACATTTGCTCCACACAGGAGGCCCTGAGAAAAATATATCCCCTCAGGGCCTATGTCATCTTTGGGGATGCTGTGTAGACGGTCTTTTTAGGAAAGGAAGGAGAGGAAGTTCTGGGAAGAAAAAAGGTATGGGGGTGTATAGGAATCCGGGGTTCAGTGTGTCCAGGAGAGACGGACGTATGAATCCATTCCTACAACCGTGGTGCAAGCGCGATGTTCCGAGAAAGTCCTGCTGGAGAGGCCAAAAGGTCTCCCTCAGTTTCTCCCGATTCGGCCAGCCACTAGCCATTAGAGTGTATTTTACTGATTTGTGGAAATTATCTAATAGTATTATTTGAAAAGGAGAACCAGAAAATTATTCAAATAGTATGACACTTTATAGTAAAAACACGCCATGACACCTGTAATATCAAGCAGATCTGCACTAAAGTACTAATTAACCTCTCATCTTCGCCCAAATGTTTTGATAGTTCAGATAAATTATATAGTAGGTATATTAATTTAATGGTTATAAAAAGAAGAACCAGAAATATAGTATTATTCTAAGTATTACACTTTATGGTAAACAATCCGCAATGCTATCTATATATCCATAAAATCTATATACCAAATCCGCACATAAAAGGACAATAATTTTATTTAGGTACCTATACAAAAATTTAAATAGAAGCAAGTGAGTCCAGGGATGAAATTTTAGGCTGTGAAACAGTGACGTTCAGTTTAAAGTCCCATCAATAAAAAATATTAATTATTTTTCTTCTGTTCCAGGGCTGATTTTCACAAAAAACTAGAGAAACTCAACCTCACTCGCTACGTGGACAGCATCCGGTTCTTCATCAGCCAGGAAGGATTTCTGCAAAAAGACGATCGCAAATACAGACACATCTTTATGGACGAGTGCGAGGCCATCTGTTTGGCCTTTGCTGAAAATATCATAACTGGAACTTTTGAAAATATCAAAAAATGCAGACTGATTGACCATGACACCCAATATGAGGCCAACCAACTCAGCGCAACCAACTACGCTTCTCAAGGAGAAAGTGGCTATGGATATTTTATAGTTAATAACGAAATAGTGAGAAGGAAGATTCCTCCTCGTTCTGAATACTTGTATGGAGAAATGTGGTTTTTAGTTGACATCAATCAAGCTGCTTTGTTTCTGCCTAAGTATTCTCCAATCATTTTGAAAAATCCTCAGATTGTCTTGTCTAAGGTGATCAGGAACACAGGAACGATTTTCAAAGTATTTAGCCAGTTTTATAAGAACCCCATCCCTGCAGCTTCTCAACTAGCTGATCTGTACCTAAACACCATGGATATTGGACATAAAATCAATGGACCTCCGATATTCTGGCTTAATTCTGATGATATAGAAATCCCACCAGATTCAGGAGATCACAGCGGAACTTTTTATGGGTCTGTCAAAGTGATTGTTGATCTGTGTTCTACAAAAGGTATAAAACCCAACGATCTGTGTGTTCTCCCTTTCCTAGTGACTACGTCATTCTTACCAGAGAATGTTAACGAAGCAATTTCTAAATATTACGTTACTGATGGTTATCGACCAATGAGTATCGCTAATGTCGAGGAATTTCTTGGGGATTGCGATCCCAACAAATTTCTGGTTCCCTGGATGTTGAGAGTCAAAGGATTGGAGTTCAAAGTGGTTGTGATAGCGATAGAACAAGGAGACTTTGAATCGTGGGATCCAGAAGATCGTAGGAAGATTTATATAATGGCTTCGAGATGCACTTGCCTGCTGATCCTTGTGAGTCCAGAAAGTGTAAAGAATCAGATCGATATGTATGATTTGATACAGAGTTACAGATTCGGTATTGAATTATGAAAGAACCTTGCATTTATCAATTGGACTTACCTTCTCATTTCTCATTAATTTATAGTCACTTTTGGGAGTTCCCTGTGAATTGACTATGTGCACAGAAAAGCAAAGGAACACTGGCTGTATATAATATGTCAAAATCCTTGCAGTAAACATGAAGAATCATATAATTTTACATCATTGAAGAAGAAGATTATAATAATAATCTTAACGAAAATATGAAAGAGAAAAAGACATTGGAGGTTACCCACCACTTACCAGCCCTGGTATAAGTAACAGATGGTTACTCCTTCAAGGCTCTCGCAAGGACTCTAATTTTTTTGAATGAACGAATCTACATTTAAAGAGAACAAGACACAGAAAAAGATAATTGTCGCAACTGGGACTCGAACCCACAACCTCTCGTCTATCCGGGACGTGCGCTTACCAATTCCGCTACTGTGCCCTACTGTCAAACCCTCATAATAGTCAATCCCATCTGTCTTGTTCTCTTTCATGTTTTCGTTTAGATTATTATTATTATCTTCTTCAATGATATATTACATTGATGATATATTACCTTCAAAAGTTATAAAAAGAGAGTTTTTCTTATAAAATTGAATATAATTTTTTTATACCTTTTTTAAAACCTGTGAAAGTGGATTTCCACCATGAAATCACAATCATGACCAAAATCACAAATAATAATAGAAATTTACTTTTAGTTAATCTAATCAATTCTTTATCATAAAAAGTACAATTATACACATATTTTAAATGTGACATATTTTTTTCATACTTTACAACAAATTTTCTGTGGTGAAAGAAACAATTATAATATTATAATATTAACTTGTGATGTCAATTCTGTCAAGTGTTTCAATGTTATTTTTATTTAAAAATATATGTGTACATTGATTTAATCAATAGTAAACGGGCAACAGCCGAAATATCAAATGTTATGATCAAATTGAAGAAAAGAAATGCTTTAATAAAACCACCATTGTGACGGGACTAAACAGAAAGAATAATTATATATGTTAAATCTACTAATCATGAACGATCAACTTCATGTGGTGACAATTATTAAAAATAACCAGTGTATTTCCAGATCTTCCTCTCCTATTCTTATTCCCCTACTTCCTTCAGTTTCCCAACATTTCCCAAAACGAGGATGTTATTGTTCCAACGACTCAATTAGGGGGCATCCATAAATTACATCACACCTTAAGGGGGGGGGGGGGTAGGGGGGTAGAGAAGTGTGACATTGTGTAACAAGGGGTATGGGGGGGGTCATGAGCTTTGTGACGTCATACGCACAAAACTACTACGAGACATGCGACTGCTACAAAAATATTTTCCCTATCCCATTACGCCCCACTCCCCGTTGCGGTATCCCATTACAACCCCTCCGTTGTGGCAAATATAACCTTGACAATATAAAACGTTGTCGAAAAACTTTTAAAACATTACCAACTATTATTTTTACATGTAAAATTGCAAAATATGTGACGTCATGCTGGGGGGGGGGAGGGGTTCTCACAAATGTGACGATGTGTGACAGGGCGGGGGGGGGGGGGGGCAAACAATCATGAAATTCGTGTGACATAATTTATGGAAAGCCCCTTATGTGTATTATTAATTCCACATTAATAAACAGCCTGCCAAATGCCTCATACCAGAATATAATATATAAGGCAATAATATTGGAACAAAAACTCATATATGAGAATGAATATTTCAGAATTAATGTCTCTTATACAATTATTAATAATTTGATTTATATTCCATTCCTCCTGGAATGCTGTAAGTTATTTGTACCAAACAACTACTGCGAAGGGTGGCACCACGACCTGTTGTGCATGCCACATGGCAGAACTGACCTGTTGGATTAGCACAGCGTGACATGGGGCATGGTGCTGCTAAATAACATCTCTCTTCATATATTCAACATAAGCTTGAAGGTTTCAAGAAATACGCAAATAATGTATCATCGTTTCATTCTAGTTTCTAGTTACTTAACTTTTATGTTAAAAATTACACATTACTCTAATTTTATATTTTTGTACCTGTTCATGTGCATAGAAAGTGGACACAGTCTGTTAAAAACAATAAGAACAAATAATAAAAAAATATATATATCCTTCAATTAATGTACGTTATTGCTTGTGACTGCCCGACAGTTGGCTAACCCAAAATTATAATTATTATAAGATTATTATTTTTTGTACATTATTTAACAATTTCAAACCTAAAATCGATTTAAAAAATACCTTAATTATGAGATAGTATGAATATCAAACGAATTTAATTGCAGCGGATTTTTGCTGACGTGCACACTACACAGTATAAATATGTTTTATGCTTTTTTTATTCAGCGGTAAGTCCTCTCTGGATACTTCTTCTCAGGGGACACTTAGTTATATTTTGTACGAGAAGGTATATCGTATTTTCCCTGAACCGACTACACATTGTTCATAAGTATGCTGGGAAGCCAACTGTCAGTGGATCATCTGTCATGGAATCTTTATTTTGACATGCATATAACATAATTTGTAAATTAATCACTACTGTGGGTAGCAAAATTAAAAATGTGTGGGAAAAATTATCCATATGAATTTTAATTTGTACAACATTAAACATATTCTCACTTTTGGATCTCAATAATAAAAATGTTGGCTCGTGTCTGTCATGCGAATGTAATAAATATTTTTTATAAACCTTTGACTTATTATTATTTTGTTTGTATCAATAATCAATGATTATTCTACTGATAAGGGGAACACGTTACGACGTTAACCTATTTTTAGCACTTTAATTGGAGACCTTATCGGTCCGGCCGTTGCCTATATTATATGCAAGGTGTCCAGAAATTCGTAGAACAAACGGAAAACTGGTCAATTTACATCATCTTTTAGAGATGATTATATGGTTTAACTTTTTTTATGATTTGATCTTCTGTTCCCGAATAAATCGAGTACAAATTAGAAAAAAATGTTATTCGGGGTTTATCATCGTTTAATGTTTTGAAATACGTCGAAGCAAAAACCCATCTCCAGATTTTTTTATTTTTTTTTTTTTTACATTAACTCCACACAGGAGGCCCTGAGGAAAACAATTTCCCTCAGAGCCTATGTCATCTGGGATGCTGTGTAGAGGGTCTTTTTGAGGAGAGGAAGGAATGAATATTGGTCTTGAAGAGACCCATGTTGTAGGAAGGAGGAAACACAGAGGCCGGCAAATCATTCCACAGCCGAGCTGTTGAACACTAGAACGAGTCGAAGAAACGACCCGTTCTGTCAACCGTGTACAAATATTGGGCACGCGTTTGGCGTGTTTCCCGACTATGCACCGGTGCCGAAGGGATCAATGATGCTAGTTCCTCGGAGCATCTTCCATTGTAATACCGGTAGAACAAGGATAGCATTCCCACCCGACGCCTGTGCTCTAAAGATTGCAATCCGTCTGTTAAGATGGGAGAATCTATCAAACGGACCGCTAGTTTCTGCACAGAGTCGAGGGTATTTTTCAGGTATTTTGGAGCTCCAGCCCAGAGGTGGCTGCCAAATTCAAGCGTGGGGTGCACTTGTGATTTGTACAGGGTTAGCAGTTGTGTACTATTAAAGTATCTGCGGGCCCTGTAGAGTACGCCCAGTTTTTGGGGAGGCTAACTTTAAAATGATTTTTTATTCGAAAAATAGTTTTAAAAATGGCTTCTGTTAAAAAATTAGACTGTGTAATTCACACGCGATAGAAGTGAAACTAGAAAGTCGCTAGATGTCGCTTTCTTTTGCCTGTTTAGTTTAAAAGTGGTTTGAAGATAGGATATTGATTTTCAAATAATAAGTTTATTTTTTTGGATTTCGTAGGGTTCGAACCTCCGTCCGCTGGATTTCTCTGGCCGCTGAGATTTGCGACGCACTATACCGCTGCGCTATGGGACGCGCTCGGCGATGCGCGAATTTACGCATTGTATTCCGACGACCCGTAAAAAAACAACGCGGCCAATGAGCGCAGACCTATCTTATGTCCGTTTAATATCTCAACCAATAGAAGCCTTGAGCGCAGTTTGATGCTTCGCAGGTGCCGTAGTGCGTCATTTCCGGTTCAACCGAATTTAAAATCACTTTAACGGGGCTAAGGCTGTTTCACTTCAAAAGATTATTTGTTTCAGCCGAGGATCGCCAACATTTTATTCTTTTCTGTCCTTTCTGAATTAATAGCAAAATTTATACATACTTTTCTCTCTTTTCATCCTAGTTCCTTTTTTACATTAATAGCATAAGATATTATTTATAATCGAATATCAACAGATGGTCACCCTACATGTTTACTCAAATATAATGACAGCCTCCATGGTCGAGGGGCATGGCTCTTGACTAGCCACCCGGAGGTGGTGGGTCCAAATCCCAGCGTGCGCAGATAAAATTTTATTTGATTGATTTGCGTTTTCACAATTAAATCATTTAAAATAATGTACGATATATCTGCGGCGCATTCTAGAGTGGAAGAGACTTTCACTATCACCCTGGTGTAAAACCACCACTCAGAAGTGAAACGTTGCTTGAAATGGCTTTAGCCGCGTTTGGTGACTAGATCACCAAACCACCACCTTCCTCTCTCTCATCTCCTTCCCCTCCCACTTACCTTCAGCCTTACAATTTACTCCGCTTGGGGATGCCATAGTCTCACTGGCTCTAGACGGGAGCAGTTGGAACTCTTGTGAGGTGTACAAGTAGGTATACAAGCAGGTATAAAGTATACCCATTATTTGAAGAAAAATTATGGTAACATTATGGTTCTTTCAATATTTAATTTTGAAAATTATAAAATAATTCACCTCAACACTGGCTTGACCTAGCCCTTCGGAAATGCCGTATTTTTCAGATGGTCAAAATATTTCCGTTTTGAAATTAAATCCAAACAAATTAAATATTTTTGAACACGTTCAAAAACTAAAAACTGTTTATGAAATGAGATGAAATATGCTTTCAAATTTTATATTTTGAAATAAACACAATATTTTTGAAATATAAACCATGCAAACATAAAAGAAATTTAAAAATGTCTTACTTTACGTTTTATCTACAAAATAAACATATGCATATTTTATTAGAAAAATTCATTATAAACGTTATTAGGTACCTCACCGTTTTGTCGTTCCACGTAAAAATAATTTATAAAAAAATACCAAAGTTTCAAACTTTGGTTTCATAGGTGAACATTTAACCTTTTTGTGCTTATTTTTAGATTTGAAAACAAAGCGTGATAATTTCTCTTTCTAACACCGTTTAGATCATGTTTCTCACTATGGTAAAGGAAATACATCGATTTATATGAGACCTATGTGAGCTGGGATAAATTTGATCTCCTTTGATTGAACGGGCTAGAGAGGTGAATAATAAATAAAAATAATAGAGAAACATGATAAAACAAATATAACAAAAAGTTTTTTAGGGTTTTCCATGAAGTGTAGATTTACCGGATTTCCGATTCTACTGTGAGTTTCCAGACACCGTGTATATCAACTTAATAGTGGATAAATGTAAGCCTACCTCTGCCTAGGTTAATCCGTTTATCTTATACTACTAAAGGTCTTGCAATACACACAGTGATCGTAATCTCTAATTGATGCACATCATATATTTTGTATACATATGTCCAGTTTAGTTTCTTTTGGGATAATGAAACCTATTTTATAGGTTTAAATACTTAAATAGGTAGGTAATTAAATGCCTTCTGTATTTATAAACTACCCACGTATGTAGGTATAGTAAGCGTTGATATCATGATATTTGTAAATATTTTTCGTACGTATGCGCTGTTTTCAGCTCACAAATTAGGTAATACCTTCACAATAAGTTACGTATAGTATAGCTTTGATATAATCTTTGAACTACAAAAAAATTAAGTCAGGATGCATAAAAATAGGTTTAAGGGGTTATACGAGTATACAGTTAGAATTTTCAAGAAATTGATTTTTTTTATTTCGTTTTCGTAATGTACATATATTTAAGTAGATTTGCACAGAAAATTTCAAGTCGAAGTTTTCAAAATTACACGCATATTTGTAAAGACGTGTCAGACCATTTGAAATAGGAGGCAAACTTTAAACGCGATTTTCTCAAAACTGTGTTTTGAAAATCGGTGACCAAGATGTCCCTGAAACGGCTGAACCGATCAGTCTCAAATTTTAACACAAGATTCTTAAGTATATTTTTTAGTTATTAATCGAAGGTCGATTCTCACCGATAAACACATATTTTTTTTTTGTAAACATGTACAGCTAGAGATGTACAGCTCGATCCACTATCGACCTTTTACTTTTTGTTTTAGGGATGTCACTTTTTTTTCTTTTTTTTACATGAGCTCCACACAGGAGGCCCTGAGGAAAATAATTTCCCTCAGGGCCTATGTCATCTTTGGGGATGCTGTGTGGAGGGTTTTTTTAAGGAAAGAAAGGAGAGGAGAGTTTTGGGAAGGAAAAGTGTTTCAGGGGTGGGTAGGAATCTGGGGTTCAGTGTGTCCTGGTCATCCGCCTCCAAGACCTAGACAAACCTCATCCCATGAACCCGGGCAGCCCTGCTAAGTCACCAAACGTAGCGAACCACTTGGGGTGACCTATGGCAGAGGTGTTGGTTATCCAATGAAGGTTCCCGGGGCGGCGGTACCCATTCCCGCCTCCCACTAAAACAATAACGAAGTTACAACGATTTCTGTGGAAACACACGCGTTGACGTATAAACACGCTTATTGTACTTGACTGCTATTGTCATTTTAACGCGTATACCGGTTGGCCAAATTTTGGTCAAAATCGATTTTTTTTTGAGCAGCCGCCATTTTGTCAAAAAATTAGTTTTGCTTTGTCCTTTGATTAATTAAAAGATTATATATTACTTTAACGAAATCCGTTAGATTTTTCATTTTAAATGATCTCGTCTAGAGATATGGTGGTCACCGCAAGATGATTTTTTTGAGAGGAGCTTCAGATGTAGCTGGAGATCTCAAAATTATTATTTCTACAAATACAAAAATTTTAAAATACAGTTAACAGTTGCCGTAATATGTGTACAAATTTTTACCTTAATATATATAAAGGTATTCTCAAAAAAAATCTTGAAAAATCGCTTTTTTTGGGCCTCCTAACTGTATATAACCCCTTAAATTTCGGGCAAAGCTAGGCAGTGGTCTAAATAGGTAACATTATTTATATTTATTTTTATTTTTAACCTTATGAGTGAAGCCTCAAATTGTAATTTTTAATTAAATGAAGACAATATTATCGAAATTCATTTTCTGTCTCCAGATTTTCGATTGAGTTTCGATAATATTGTCTTCATTTAATTATATTCCGTGAATAGCAGAACTAACTTTGGCAACATTAGCAAACTATGGTTTGGAGTACATAAATACAATAACATATTCATTAGTTGAATTTATTGAAAACTTGCTGGTACCTACCCATTCGTCTCCCCTTCCTCTCCTGCACCCCCTTCCCCTCTCGCATTCCCACTCCGTCTCCTCCACCATCCCTCTCCCCATTCCACTCCCCCCATTCCCCCGTCCCGCGAATCCTCCTCCCAAGTTCCCTCCCCCCCTCCCAGGTCCCACTCCCCCTCCCAGGTTCCCCTCCCCCTCCCTGGTTCCTCTCCCCTCCTACCTGGTTCCCCTCCCCCTCTCCAGCGAACCCCCTACCCGAGTTCTCCTCCCCCTTCCCCCCTCCCGCATTCCATATATTCAGTTTTCAAACAGCTTGCGTGCCACCTATAGCAATTTTTTTATACAAATTTCATAATGCCAGAGCTCACCAGAAGTTTTATACAAACCTTGTCCTAACAATAATGAACACACAAAAAAAAAGAATTATCCAATTTGGTGCAGTTGTTCGAAAGTTATGCGCGTAAATACATTTCGGCAATTCATTTTTATTTATATAGAAGATAGAAGATAGATAGATAGATAGATAGATAGATTGATTTTTAATTTTTAGGTTATCATTCTTAGATGTCTTCCGTAATATTTTAATTTTTGAGTTGTTTTTTAAAATCTAAATACTACACAAGGGTCATAATTGCTCCCACCTGGAGCCAGTGGGACTATGGAATCCACAATTGGGGCTGAAGGCTGAAGGTAGAGAGGAGGGGAGGGAGATTGAGAAGAGGAAGGTGGGAAAATACCTGGCTGTTCAGATCTGTTCACCAAACACAGCTAAAGTAATTTCAAGCAACGTTTCAATTCTGAATGGTGGAATTATGCTTTGAATGTGCCGCAAATATAATATATATGTCATTATAATTTAATTATAGTGAAATAATACAAATCAATCATTTTTTTTTGCGCACGCTGGAATTTGAACCCGCGACCTTCGGACTGCTAGTCGAGAGCCTTATTCCTCTACCACGGAGGCCGTCAAATTGATGAAAACTAATTAAGTTTTACTTATTTAAGTAAATACTTTATACATTATTTTAACGTCTTATTGATTTCCTGTAGTACTAGATACTAACATTACTAACTAACGCCGAGTTGTCTTAACCCCACCAGATTTTTTTTTCTCATTAATATTAGAATTTTCTTTCACGCTTTTACGAGATATATTCGACGTCGATTAATAAAGATGACAACCATTCTGAACAGTAAAAATCACTGTCGTACAAATATCGTTTAAGTCCTTAGGTTTGAACACAACACAAGAAAAATCTACCCTATTTAAATCAAAGTAGCTAAAACCATTCATACACCTACCATCAGTCAAAGTTAAAATCTTGCAAGGAAATTTTACTGAGGAAAAAGAACTGTGTTCGTGGTTTTTGAACGCGCCGTAAGATGGCGGTAAGCTCGCTTTAGATCAAAATGTGGTATTTTCTAAACACCATTTTCAATACATTCTTATATTGAAGTGCCAAGTTGATTGTTTAATGGCTCCATTGTTTCAGCAAAACCTTCGATGTGAGTGCACCCAAAAATCATAAATCTTCATCGTTACTACTTCTCCGCAAGATGAAATCTAGTGTTTGACGCATTGATATGTATTGGTGAAGTGATATACTGCAGTATTGATGTAGTGACGTGTTTATAATGTAGGAAACGTGCCGAGGTCAGGGAACTCCTCAACCGCAGGCGGTCAAATGCCAAGCCAACGGTGGTGGAGTTACCAATCCTAGACACGGCGATGGTGCTTCATCACTGATGATAATGGATAATGGCCGTTCATCACCGCAGACAATGATGATTATTCATCACTGATTACGGCAATTCATCACAGCACCGGGTAACTCGTATGATCCTTTGCTATCGTAGAAAACACAAATGGGTATTTTAACTTCTCGCTGATTACAGTAATTCAACTGCAAACCAAATGGTGTATTTCGAATCACGAGTTATGGTGATTAATGAAAATTATGTAGATAAGTTGTTTTAAGAGATGCTGGTAATTTATCATCTTAAAATATCTCATTTCTCACAGATCTTGATGTAAGTATCTTCTGCATGTAATGCTGTGTCTAGTATGAAATTATGTTTTCCCGTAGAACTGTAGATCATTCGGTTGTGTAGAATCTATCGTAGTCCAACGTTGAAACAGTTGAAGGTGGCAGCATAATTTTCCAAGTAGAGTTGGTTTTATCTGAAAATGAGAAAAAAAATTATTATTCAAGTAAATAGATGATTAAACAAGGGATTAGAAAATCTAAACATTTTGCAGAATTTTTAAACAATTAATTTTGCCACAATGTACACATATTGCAGAAATGAAATAGAATAATTTTCAAATGAAAAAAAAAACAAATAACAAGTCGGTGAAACTTCCAGAGTACTATGTTTTATAAAGAAAAAAACATAGGTTTATATTTCGAAATCACTATTTTCGAATAATCTTTACTACGAATCGGTTTGTAATATGAACACTAAAAAATTTGCACTAGATAAATTGAAGCTTGTCCTTTCGTTTAGCTAGAGTAGAATTAAAATAAAGTTTTTAATTATTTTATAAAAAAATGTAAGCGTATATTAATCTAAAATATTTTATTTTATTTTTAAATGTACGAACACAGATAAAAAACCAACTTAAAAAGATCATATTATGGCTAAGATTGTATGTGAGAGTTTCCGATGATTAACTTTTAAATTATTCACAAAATAAATAAAAACCGTTTTAGCTCTTAAATCAAGGGTTTCTAGACTCCGTTTGCCAAGCGATTTTTATGCCTACTATCTATATTCACGGTGAAATAAGGCTCACTGAGAATACAACATTTTTGGCTGCGTATTCTTTCTTAAAGCCTTATTTGGGCTGTTCTAAAAGAAACCAGTGCAATCTTAACGATATGAGTGGGGTCTGTTTTATATTCGAGGTATGTTAACCGCTCCGAGAGCTTTTTCCCAAAGTCCCAAACCTCCAAAGCTCCCAAAGTCGTGCGGGGAATTGAACAGATCGTGATCGACAACTGAAAGAACGAGACGAAGGAATGGACCACTTAAAATCCGGTTTAATTCCTCTCGTTTTATTCCCCATTGTTGCCGCCGGCTTCGGACATTATTCTTTAACAGAAATAATGTGAAACATCCTGCGTGTAATTGCAACAACTGGATTTTTTGGCGGCGAGATATATTTTCGCAGCGAAGGGCCGACTAAGATTCCGTAAAATCTCTCAGAAACAAAACCTCATGGCGTTTAAATTTTTTCGAAAAGTAATAATACCTACTAACATCATAATGATTGTAGGTATCAGTTTAGTTTTATGTAGAACAAATATAAGAAAAAAAAACTCCAATTTCTCGTGAACGTGCACAATATAGATAAGTTTTAAGATTTTCACGGCCAGAAGCATTTTCGTTATATGTTTTTGGGGTGTTGTGCCGTGTTGCGCTACCTCCTTCTTTAGCCAACGTTTCGGACATCGTTGCAGTGTCCATCATCAGGGCAGATCCGGCAGATGCACACATCTACCGGATCTGCCGGATCTGCCCTGATGATGGACACTGCAACGATGTCACTGCAAAGAAGGAGGTAGCGCAACACGGCACAACACCCCAAAAACATATAACGGAAAGTGCACAATATAGTACAAATTTTCACAGCATTGACATTTTTAGAAATAACTTAAAGAAATAGCGATATGAAGTAACGAGTACGATCGATTATATTAATATGAAAGTATGGGAATGTATCGGGAGCATCTCCTATCCTTTTCCTATATTTCTCTTCCTCTCCCCTTCCTATTCTCCCTTCCTTTTGGGTTATAACCCAAAATTAATTTTAAGATATTAAAACTTCATTTCCAATGTACTTTAGCATAATAAACTTCTGTGGCTTGACTTCAACTCTTGTATATCTATTATCTTCGACTTGTATATCTATTATCACTGTATATTATATAAAAGCTGTTTGTTTCTTACAAATAAATAAATAAATAATCTCATTACACTTTTACTATATTGTGTCTATATAATATTACGTCGTACTAATCCGCTACTAACATGGGAATGCTCGACTTCACGGTGTGAGGTTTGTCTAGATCTTGGTAGCACGTGCGTTTGCCCACCTACTGCGTGGCGGAGCGACTTGAAAGAAACTTTGGTTGGTGGAGATTTTTTTACCCCCAGCCGTACTCTCTCGACCCATCGCCTTGTACCGCAGCATCCTCAAACATGAAATAGGCTCTGACGGAAAAAACATGGTTTTCCTCAGGGAAAAATCCAATGTATAATGCGGAAGTACGGTATACACATTTATTAAAATATTATCTACTGGTAATTCTTATCTATGTAAATTGTAAACAGTTGTAATGTGTATGTAGAAGGATAAAAAAATATGTAAATAAATCTATAAAATCTACCAACTGACAACATAATCGTTAAAAACCTATCGAGAAATAGGTGACGTAATATTCCCGGCGTGCGTTGCAATGCCATATATTAAAAGAAATCTGAATCATCCCGTTCGTTCCGTTCCCCTCCCGTGTCTCCTTCCTAGCTATTATAGCCTACATATTAAAATTCTGATGTATGAGCTATATTATTTTAAAGTTACTTTAAAATCCATTCAGTAGTTTTTGCGTGAAAGATTAACAAACACACATACCTCCATACAAACTTTCGCGTTTATAATATTAGTAAGATAAAGTTATAATTTTTGTGACCTAACCTAAAAACGACTTCAAAAATACCTTTAATACGAAGTTGGTATGGACATTAAACGAATTTATTTACTGTATTGATTGTCTGTACTTATGCTAATATATAACTGTCAAAAGAAGCGAAGCTAGCAGTCCACAATGGCGTCCTGGTACCTACCCTGATGTATGCGAGTGAGGCGTGGAACTGGCAGAGGAAGGATGAAAGTAGACTGAATGCTGTTGAAATGAGATCCCTGAGGCGTATGTGTGGTAAAACCATGTATGGTCGTGTGAAAAATGTGGACATCCGCAAAGAATGCAAGGCAGATGTAAGCGTAATGAGTAAGATTAAGAAAGGGACCCTCAGATGGTTTGGGCATGTAGAGCGAATGAACAAAGACAGTAGTGTGAGAAGAATATATGACGCAAATGTGAATGGTCGAAGAAGTCGGGGACGCCCAGGAAGACATGGAACGATCAAGTGAATCAGATACTTGAGTCGGGCCATGTCAAGAGTCATAATGATAGAAGAGTGCGTATGAGACGATGTATGACTGTGAATGAGGCGTCCTCTCTGCCTACCCCTGCGGGGAAACGGCGTGATGGTTGGTTAGTATTAGTAAGATATAAACAGTATATTGGCAAAATGTATACAGTATATATGCGAGAAGTTTTATATTCGATGCATTTGAATGAAAATATTTTTATAATTTTGTTATTTGGCGGTAAATCCCCTCTGAACACCCTTGGGGATATTTAGTTACATTTGTGTGAGTAGGTATACCGTATTTTCCCTTTGTATATAAGGGGCAACCTTAGTCTATACCCATCACACTATAATAATCATTATATAAGCTCCGCATACTTGACATTTTACTGAATGAATCAACAAGTTTTATAACATTAAATAAACACGTGATTATTAAAATAACATGCCTCTAAATAGTAAAGGTTACATAGGGGGAATTCCCTTATACGACCAATTACATCTGGCAATTACCTAGTTGCCTTCTACCGTAACGAAATGTTTCACTCGCATTGTGAAAGGTCTAAAAAGTCAGTGGTTAGGTACTGCATGCATTGTGCACGTTGTGTTATTTTATTCATTGTTAGTTTGTTATATTATTCGTAAACCGACAAAAGAGGAAGCGGGGTTGGTGTTTAGAGAGGTCTGGGGTCCTAGCATGGTCGATCGATATAGGTTTTATCGAAAATGTCGGTAACTTGCCATCGCTCCCTAGCACGACTGCAGGCCGCTAACGAACAAACAATAGTTCACAATGACTTGGGGTTCCTAATATATTTGATGTAAACTGTTGTTTATTCGTTAGCGGCCTGCAGTCGTGCTAGGGAGCGATGGCAAGTTACCGACATTTTCGATAAAACCTATATCGATCGACCATGCTAGGGGGCCTGGTGTCGTCTTTGACACTGCAGGCATATCGCTGATAGGGTTCAATGTCAATTTAGAATCAAGTCAATTCGACCTCTTTTAGTTTCAAGTGCGCTTAACTATAATAAACCTAAAAGTAATCCTACAGTGTTCCTTATGACATGCACATTATTTAGAGGCATGTTCCTGTGTTGTAATAACACCTCATTTTTGTCGTAAATAACGCATTTTATAAATAGAAATAGAAGTTACAACGAAGCTATCAGCGATATACCTACACGATCAAAGAAAAATACTGAATGGGCGACGAATGTATGAGAATGGATGACGAATGTAACAGAAAGAAAGATTAAAGCGGAGATCTCAACGGTAGGGCAACGAGTTTCATAGTTCGAATTTTCTCCGCTAGATGGCAGTGATTTCAGAATTAGTTCGTAAATATCCGCAAGATGGCAGTGGTGTGGATATCGGAGGTAGCGTGGGGTAGTCGTGACCTTGGTAGAAGGCGCTGCCCTCAACGCGGTCGCCTCTTTCTCCCGTCATACTTCGTCTCTATCTGTACGCCTTTAAGCAGTCGCTTTTTTTTTCTTCCGTGTGGTTTTCAGGCAAGCCGAGAAGCTCACACCCTGCTGTGAAGTTCACGCTTGGTACCCACAGGACACAGACAGTTCTCACACTTTTGGTTTACTATGCAACCACGTTTCAAATCCCAATTATGTATTGTTTCTTATTTGCGTAGGCAGCTAACTTCTTACCCTAAGACCTACAAAACTTTTCTATGCAGGCGGCTAAACGAGAAAATGATGAATGATAAACTAATTAGGTTGGTACAATTACAATAAACCATTTTTTTAAATTCCAACATATCGAATTGTAACAGTAACAAAAATAAACTTTAAATTGTTTACTTAAACATAGAAAAAGTTCAAAATAAATTGATTGATTAATATTTCGTACGCACGTTTCAAAGAAAACACAGTAATGTGGGTAGGTAGTACGTACTCTATTATTTTTTTATAGTTATGAATTCCAAATTTTGCTATTGATAGCATCACTAAAACATTAGCATATAAACCAAATTCTCAACTCTTAGGTAAGCTTTTCCTAGCACCTACATTATTTCACAGATAAACAAAAGCACAGTCATGTAAATATCTGAATGTAAATATTGTTGAAGTGAAAACATCTTTGTGATTTTAAACTGTGAGTTGTGATTTGAAACTCGATGAAACGAAAAATTGACTAGAAAGAGGCAAAACATTCATCTATAGGATTTAGCCTGCGAGGGGTAGGATATCAGACTCATCTTTGTGCGGAGCTTCGTACTCTTCGTAGCCTTCTTCGTAGTTTTCTGAAAGTTTCACTTTCAGAAAACGAATGCAGACAAGAGTAGAGTGAAATGGGATCGAAATGAAAATCTAGTCGCTTTCAACGGAAGCAATCTTCCGAACAGGCCCTCCATTGATATGCTTGGTGTAACCCTAAGTGACCAGCTCAGGTATGGGGGCTCCATCGAAGCCAGAGTAAAGTTAGCCTCCCAAAAACTGGGCGTACTGTACCTACAGGGCCCGCAGATACTTTAATAGTACACAACTGCTAACCCTGTACAAATCGCAAGTGCGCCCCACGGTTGAATTTGGCAGCCACCTCTGGTCTGGATCTCCAAAATACCTGAAAAATACCCTCGACTCTGTGCAGAAACGGGCGATCCGTTTGATAGATTCTCCCATCTTAACAGACGGATTGCAATCTTTAGAGCACAGGCGTCGGGTGGGAATGCTATCCTTGTTCTACCGGTATTACAATGGAAGATGCTCCGAGGAACTAGCATCATTGATCCCTTCGGCACCGGTGCATAGTCGGGAAACACGCCAAACGCGTGCCGAAAATTTGTACACAGTTGACATTTGTCACATGAGAACGGGTCGTTTCTTCGACTCGTTTTTGTGTTCAACAGCTCGGCTGTGGAATGATTTGCCGGCCTCTGTGTTTCCTCCTTCCTACAACATGGGTCTCTTCAAGACCCAATGTTCATTCCTTCCTCTCCTCAAAAAGACCCTCCACACAGCATCCCAGATGACATAGGCCCTGAGGGAAATTATTTTCCTCAGGGCCTCCTGTGTGGAGTTAATGTAAAAAAAAAAAACTTCTACCGCAAATGAATTGCACACTCTGATTTTTTTGATTATGAGCAATTTTAAGCGCTTCATAATCCTGGTTGAATCCAATAGATTTTGGATACAATAGTGTCTCTTCTGTGTATAAACTATAATCTAATAAACGTAGGTAACTGGTTTTTAGATATATTAAAGCGTCTCGAGGTGATACGATTCATCAAATACATTGTCAGTATTGTATCGTTGCAACGGCTCTACTAGATTAGGCTCTATTCGCTACACTTTCTTTCGATAATAAAATAGATACCTAGTCCCGAATTGATATCCGTCATTGGTTTAAATGTTACAAAGAGGTGTACCATGCGCACTTCGCTTTTTCATGTGGAAGCCAACAACACTAATAGGCCACTTGCATGAATTTCATAACGACTTGGAAAAAATCATGTGGATAGATCTTTTTACTAAGATTAAGAAAATGTTAGTAAAATTGTATAGAAATGTACAGTTTTTGTTATTTTTAAATAAATAAATCCATTATTTAGGCTTGTGACGTCACTACATGAAAATGTCCCGTCTCCGAAAATGTTACCAATAATTTTTTTAAAATTCCACACTGATTTATTTTTTTATATGGCATCACTTTGATTTCAGGCGAATTTTTGAATTCGTTCACTAGATTTATTGTTTGTTCTCTGCGAACTTATCATTTGGTTTCACTTTTTGACAGATGCTCTCAAGAGAACCCCGTACTTTTAATGATCTACGGGGTTCTCTTCAGAACGTGCAGATGATGTCGGTACGTGTTTTAGAGGTATAATGATTATGGTGCTGATTTTAACAAAATTAAATTTTATAATATTCGTATTATTATTATAATTTACAAGTACAAGTATATTACATTGAATTTAGTAATATAGACGCTGTTCATTATAATGATTTATGGTCAATAAGATGGATCAAGGAAAAAAAATATTTATGAGATGTAATATTTTTGGTATGCCTCGTTATTCTCCTGTGCCATTCGTGTGGAAAATGTTCTTTTTTTTTTTAAATGATTTTCGGCTATGTAATTATCGTTTTTTCAAATCTATAAAATTATGTCCCGTCTTTCCGGTTTATAAAAAATGGTCTGATTTATGGATTGAAATTTTCAAAAAATCCCCAGGGTTTCAAAAATACGATTAAAAAATAAAAAAAAATACAGAATGTCTTAGAATATTTGCCAAAACCGGAAAAAAATTAAAAAAAATTTGATGCAAGTGGCCTATTGCGACAAATATTTCACCAATTAATCAAAACTTATACCCACAATGAAAAATTTACCACACTTAAGACTATTTTCATGATTCCTTGCTAAAACGCAAAACAAATTTATTACATTTCTTGGCGTGAAATAAATTATTTTAAAACTTACAGATTATTTTTCATTAAACTTTTATTATCAGTCAATTACAATTCGTACGCACATAATTCTTGATTTAATAAAATCTCTTTATCTCTCCACACACTTTCTTTCTTTTTATAACTATTACTCATACATTCAATAAGTTTTAAGAACCGTTCTAATCTCAGGTGAACTTACCTGCAACTAATATTCTATGGACTTACGTAATAGGTAAGTACTATAATCATGTAATAAATTAATATAATATATCTATTTGTATCATAATTTATTTGTCGTAACAATTAAAATAAACAAGATAAAGCGATTTCTACCTACTTTATGAAAAGCCGAGCAAACCTAAGTAACAAAATTAGTAAATTATTAATTATGTAATCCAGATTTATCGAACTGTAATGCACATACCTAATATTGACCGAAAGGTGAGGTTGAATTATATACTAACACGTTTACTTTGTATATCTAATACCTGTACAGATTCCAGATTCTCACGTAGGCACTTTCCCAGGATATGAAGTAGGTAACGGCTATTCCCGAAGGAATGTTTAAAGACTGTAATAACCCTTAAAGCTAAATGCTACGTGTGTGTCTGCTTACAGCTTTTACCCCGGTGAAAACCTATCGGAATGCAATATAAATTATCTGAACGACGTTTGTTCACTGTCACCCATTTGCGTAGAGAAAAAGCACTAATGATCAGGTTAATGGTGTTTCTTCTTAATAATAAAATTTAAATCTTATTTAATTGATTAAAAGAGTGAAATTTTCGAACGTTTAGTGAAAATCTATCTATCTTCTATCTATCTATCTATCTATCTATCTATAAAAATGAATCGCCGAAATGTATGTACGCGCATAACTTCCGAACCACTGCACAAAATTGGATAATTCTTTTTGTTGTGTTCGTTATTGGCAGGAAAAGGTTTGTATATAACTACTGGTGAGCTCTGCATGATGAAATTTGTATAAAAAAATTGCAATAGGCGGTGCAGGGGGGAAGGGAACTCGGGAGGGGGGTTCGTGGGACGGGGGTAGGGGGAGAGTGGAGTGGTGAGAGCGAAGGTGAAGGAGGAGGAGTGGAAATGCGAGAGGGAAAAGGGACGCGGGAGAGGAAGAGGAGGCGGAAGGGGGACGGGACGAATGGAAAGGACACGCAGGAAGAAACAATTTCTTTATTAAAAGGCATAGCAACGCATGCCGGGTACCAGCCAGAATCTCATAAAATCTTTATGTGAAATGTGTCAATCCTCATAAAGAGTATTTTATTATGTTTTATCGATAATTACTTATGTTATCTCATGATTCGTTGTTTCAGTATTATTTCGAAATGTATGTATAAGATATAATAAATACATATTTTAATACGTTTAAATACAGTGACAAAAGAAGGGTATGCAGGAAAGCATTTTTTTAGTTAAAAATCTTACATCATCAACAGTTTTTTGGACGGTACATTCAAGCAGCGCCGGATCTGCCATACGTTCAAAAACGTGCAAAAAACCTGGCGCCAACTCCGAAGGGGCGCCGTGAGAAATTAAATATTGTATTAAAAATTTGTTATAATATTCCCTGAATCGTTTAAAAATTACCCATAGTACGAGATAATTTTTTCGAAATAATAATTCTTTCCAAAGATACAGACTGCGCACGCATCTGGTTTTCTTCTTCTTGTTGTGCCTTGTCCGTTCAACGGACGTTGGCTATCATGTTGGCTATGCGGACTTTGTTTACTGCGGCCCGGAACAGCTCCACGGTAGACTGGCCAAACCACTGTCTCAGGTTTTTCAGCCATGAGGTTCTCCTTCTTCCAGGGCCCCGTCTTCCGGCAATCTTTCCCTGCATTATGAGATGCAGGATCTCATACTTCTCTGGATGTCTCATCACGTGTCCAAGATATTGAAGTTGTCGGATTTTTATGGTTTTAATAACTTCCTTTTCTTTATTCATCCGAACCATAACATCTTCATTTGTGACCCTGTCCATCCAGCTTATTTTAAGTATTCTTCTGTAGATCCACATCTCGAATGCTTCAAGTCGCCTAATCTGGTTTTAATTCAACGAAATTCAACGATTTACGAATTTATAGTCAGTTACAGAATTTTTTTACAAATTCCATATATTTAGTTTAAACGTAAGATCTATTTTTCCATATATCTTTTACTGTCTTTTACGACGAATGAGTGCGATCCAAATTCATTAACCAATCACAGCGCCGTACTTTTATTCAACAGAACAAACAAACCAACGGCGCCTTTCAAAGTGCTTTTGCACGATTTAAGTCTCTAGGAGAATGTGGTTAAAGACCATTTTCTTATGAAATCTTCAGTAAATTCAAAATTCCATTAGCATAAACATCGCACGGTTTGCAAGGTTGCAAATTGTTAACAGTTTCATCATTGTTTTGACAGTTGAAGTTCCTTAAATGTACCTATAATTAATTTCTATTAGATTTGTTATTTTACAGTCAGTAATCCTCAGTCTTTCGTAAGCCGTTGATACCATAGATACGTTCGTGTTTGTTCGCTCAACACAGAACACAGGGGAAATGGAAATGCAAGGTACAAATTTGAGGTTAATTATTAGATTTTTTAATTTATAACTACATTTCTATTGGTTGTTAGAGGTTGTGGATTACAATGAATAGAACAATAATTAAAAACTTTCAGGCTCGCAGAATCTAAAACTTAGAATTAAAGAGCATAATGACATAAAAAAACTCGTTTCCATTGGGAATTTTTTAATTCCAATTTCTCCAGCACCGATAAAAAATGATGTCCCGCGCAATGACGTTACAATGGTCCCGAGCACATCTAAACAGATATCTATCGCACAAATTCCTCCGGTCGAATTATTAGAAGATAAAAATAACGTTACTGATAGCAGTTTAAATTTAATTCTGTTTTCAGGGCTTGAATTGAAAGATCCCGGATGCTGGCCAAAGTTATCTCAAAATTCCATTAGTTTATTAGTTCAGGAAGGTCCTGTACAATTGAAAGGTTTTGATTTTCCTATTACGAACAAGCGTAAATTTAATACTAAGTATTATTACAAGAAACTGCCTAATGGAGAAGAATTACATAGACCGTGGCTTATTTATTCGAAAACTTTAGATAGGGTTACACCCTTTATATGTCTTGATTTTATTTGATAAATTAGTGTAAAAAAAAAATTAAATTAAAAAAAAAAAAGGGGTTAACGAATTTTTAATCAAAATAAAAATTTAGGGGGGGGGGGGGGGGCGCCATCGGTACCTACCGCACAGGGCGCTAGATTTCGTAGATCCGGCCCTGCATTCAAGGGCGTTGCTTTAGAATTCACATGGGGGGGGGGAATTCGACCCTAAGGGAGGAGGTCGATCCTTGGGGGGGGGAGGGTGGAAAATTTATTAGAAAGTTTTTTGGGACCTCCACTTATCACAACTTGTTTACATTGATAAAAGAGATGACGCAATTGAATTTAATGTAGAAAATTGGTTAGTGGTTTGAAAGGAAAATATATGAATTCCTGTCAAAATATTATTTTATGAATGAACCATGAATAGATTATTAAAAATGGATAGATTATTATTAATATATTCATCATTCGTTGCTGTAATTAAGTTGCAGCAATGCGCGAAACAACAAAATTACGTAAAGCCGAAGTGGCTTTTCATTACCTACACATTACAGATTCCTTGGTATTTTTCATTTGTAAAGATAATGTAAAACAGTCTTGCTATAAGTGTCTGAAATATACCAAGTATGCATTTGTTTTCAGTATAACCTTTTAAAGAATAATGAATCACCATCGATGCAGGGATTCACGTAATCTCTTACGTAAGAAAATAGCGTGGGCTCCCATTGTGTCTAAAAATATTCTCAACCAACAACGGTTACAAATGTTAAATTCGTGTAAATACTCAACAACGCTAGGATTGATAAAAATTAACATATTATTCTAATTAAAGGCATAGAAGCGAGTGAAAGAAAAGACACGTCAGTCAATTAATGCGCTTACAATGCATTATGTCCACTACCATGAAATTATTCCATATTTGAACTTGAATAACATTTTCCCAAGATAGGTACGTACCCTAGACAATTTACGCCTACATACTGCATGGTGGGTAAGTACCTACGTATACCATGGACGATAGACAATATACATTGAAGGTAGAAGTGTACATACCTAATTGTACCACAGACAATCTACAATATATACACGACGTAAATGTGTAGGTACGCTAGTTACGTGAGTATTGGTTAGCCTTGAACCCGAGCAAGGTTTGGCGCCAATGCAGCCGGTCGCCATTTGCATTTATTTCACCATGGCAACGATGCAACAATTATTTTGTTGGCGGGAGTTTTCGTTTTGCAAGTGTAACACACTAACACCGTGACGCCATCTTTATTATATAACACCCAACGAGTTTTGTATTACATTTTTGTGAGGGCAACCGCACAAACGTTCGGTTTTGGTATCGAATGACAGATGCTAGATGTTATAATATTTATTGTGTTATGTTGTGAATGAGACATTGAACTTAGCCGTTATAGAAGTATTGTAGGTTGAGGCTACTCGTGATACAAACACAACGTCACACGCTGAGTAATATTCCAGCTCTTATGAATATAAAATACACATAAATGAATCTGTTTGGGTTTTAATTAATACGTGGGAAGATCCGTTTTTAAGGTAAGCGATGATCACATTTACATAAATTAATAAGAAGATACAAAATTTAGACAATTTTCGACTTCCACGTTGTAGAATATCGAAGAAACAAAATCACACATTATGAAAAGATCTATTTTTTTGTAAGCAACTCTATTTACTCGTGAAATATCATATATTATATTACATATATATTTAATCTACCTATAGGTAATATTACATATATAGGTAGATTTGGCTTGCCACGATGAAAACTGAAAAATTTGCAATACATAACAAAATTAATCGTTTTGTA
Organism: Limnephilus marmoratus; assembly: GCA_917880885.1. NCBI lineage: Eukaryota > Metazoa > Arthropoda > Insecta > Trichoptera > Limnephilidae > Limnephilus > Limnephilus marmoratus. The sequence goes on along the minus strand of OU862921.1, from coordinate 14,353,654 downwards.
AAGCATTATAGAGTACCTACCTACTTTATCGCTTGTCAAGATTTCAAAATATTCTTTTTATAATTTGATGTCACGTTGATTATCGGTTTCATTTACGAACCATTAAAATTACAATTGTATTTCTTTTAACTTATATTCGGTTAGGTACCTAAAGGAGTAATGAATATTGAATAATGGCAACTCTGGTGTACCAAAAGACGTTGACCGTAATGGCGGGCAAAATACATAATTATTAATGTTGTTGCCAACCTCTGAAATGGCAGAGCGAGTCATTCACCTTTCCCGCCGGTCTAGTGCTACCACTTGAAGAATGTTTTTTTTTCAAAGGTAGGCAGGTAGGTACCTACCTCGTAATTTTATATTTTATATAACGAGCAACTCGTGCAGCGTCTATTGAATGGTTGAAAATTGAACACGAGAGTTTATTTTTTTACTAATCCATTTCAGTCTTCACGTTTAAAACTTTTGTGTACTAGGTGGGTATACAGGGTGTTATGGGACGTACATGACTAACTTTAACCATTGATTCCTGCCATTTTTTGGAGTAAAAAATGTAAATGAAATTTTGGTCTCCGGTGACTTTTTTTTTAATACGTGTACGTATTGTGAGCTTTAAAGACGTTTTTTGTGAATACCTGAAGATGTCTGATATTATACAGCCAAAAACTTTATGTATGAAGTCAAAAAAAAAAATTAAAGTTAAAGCACATGGCCTAAAAATCTCACAAATATTACGATTGTTGATACTCTGAATACTTATTATCTATGGTATTTAATCCTACGTAAAGTTTGAATGATTTGTACAGCGTCGTTTTTGTGAAAAATCAACTCACGGGCGCTTTCTACAGCTTTTAGCCTGCCTTACAATATCGCCCCCAAACTGATGGTATAGTATAGTGTATAGTGTATAGATCCTTTGGTTGGAGAGATGAAATAGAGACATGGATAGTTTGGTAGGGTGTCACTTAAAAAAAAGGATAAGGGAATACGCACCATATCATATTAGAAGAAACTTTAGCTGTACCAAAATTATGTAAAGCAAATATGAAATTAATTGCACCTAATTAATTTATTCGTTGAATTAGTAAATAACTCGCTATTATAAATAATTTATTGTTCAACAAACTGCATGTTTAAATTTAAAAAATGTATGAGGAATGTTTTACTAAAAACATTAAACAAAATAAAAATGTAGGTTGGTGCCCACAAATATATAACTTCCTTGCAATTATTTCTGTAAAATTTGTGAAAATCTGGTTCATTTTCGTTCTAAATTTAAATCTACGAGCAGAATTGAATATTCTATATATTTTAATATAATATTGAATATTTTAATATAATATTAAGATTCAAGATTTGCATATTCAGTTTTTATACCTGCCGAAAGCTGATTGGCTGAGATAGCTCGTATAACATAATAATGAAAATGTAAAGGATTAAGAACTACTTTGAGATTAGTGTCTGTTATTTACAATAAATAAGATATTATAATTTTGAAAGCCTTCGATCAGTACTGAAAAAAGCACTGCCGATAACGACAGTCATGATACTAATCTTATTGATTTATAAAGAAAATATTGAGAGTTTCAGCGTTATGAAATTTGCACAGCAATTTCTGACCGATTGGATAAACGAAATAATTTTCAGCCTCTTACTCAAATAAGCGTGTTTATTATTAAGAAATACACTATTTCAGAAGGGATGTTATAAATTCTACACAATTTTATTCTTGCGGACACATACGAGAGCCAAATCTGCGAGCCGAGCCACGAATTATGGGAAATAAACGAAGCAATTGCAAACGGCGCAAAATGCCGCTTGCCTTGCTTTATTATTTTCCCACAAATAGCGGCTCGCTTTGCGCTTTGGTTCGCAAATGTATACGCAGCTTAATGAAATATTTATTGTGATTAATTTTTAGGTTTTTATTTTTTTATTATTTAGATGTGAAACTGTGTTGCAAAGCGTTAATCCTATCAATGTGGTTTTCTACGATTAGGCTCAATTTGGGAGGCGGGAATGGGTACCGCCGCCCCGGGAACCTTTATTGGATAACCAACACCTCTGCCATAGGTCACCCCAAGTGGTTCGCTACGTTTGGTGATTTAGCGGGGGTGCCCGGGTTCGTGGGGTGAGGTTTGTCTAGGTCTTGGAGGCGGATGACCAGGACACACTGAACCCCAGATTTCTACCTACCCCTTAAACCCCTTTAACCGTTTTAACTCCTTTCCTAAAAAAAAACCCTCCTCACAGCATCCCCAAAGATGACATTGGCCCTGAGGGAAATCATTTTCCTCAGGGCCTCCTGTGTGGAGCTCGTGTAAAAAAAAAGGTTTGGTGTAGCCGCCGTCCAACAAAGATTAACGATAAATAATAAAAAATTAAGCTTAACATGGCACAATAACTCAAAATATAATAAGCAATACTTTTAGCTGTGGGAACATATCAAATCAAATCTAGTAATAGTAGATATTTATTTTCTTACTGCAGTATTTTTAAAATCTGAAACAGAAAAATAAGAAAAAGATACGGTCACATCTAGGACACGAACAGGACGAGGTCCTCAATGTGACGGAGGCGAGTGAGTTCCAAAGTGTTGACGAATATCTACAGCTCAAACTGTTGACTAATATCTATCAGAAGGAAAGTGCTGACGAATATCTACAGCTCAAACTGTTGACGAATATCTATGAGAACCAAAGTGTTGACGAATATCTACAGCACTGGCAGATGTTGGATTTGCAATTATGTATAGCATATTGGAATAACGTAATATTGCGTATGCAGTTTAAAAAACTTAATTTATGTAAGTATGTATGTAAAAATCCCTAATATCGGACTTTTGGACACATTTAGCTGATTAGAACAACCTACGCTCTGTAGATATTAGTTCAACCTACGCTCTGTAGATATTAGTCAACACTGGGACCGTTATAGATATTCGTCCGATCTTAGCTCTGTAAATATTAGTCAACACTCTGAAGTTCGTAGATATTAGTTCAACATATGAGCTGTAGATATTCGTCCGACATACAGGCTGTAGATATTAGTATCTGGAGTCGATGTGACCTCACCATTTTGATAATTAATTATATTTAATTTAGGTTTTTAATTGCCAGTCGTTTTTAGTTTATGAATTTGCCACCTTGCAACACAATCTCAGAGGATCTTCTGTCGACCAACAACCAACTGGCTTAGGCCATTACCTTATGACCGTCATTGGCCTTGAATGGTGCCAATAAACCAGAGAAGAATGGAGAATGGCTTCATTCCAGGTGTCAGATCTAAAGCGAGATATTTTCAAATATCATATCGGATTATTTATAGACGGAAAAAACGCTGGGTAATTATTTTAGGTTAGAATTATATGAAAAAAAAACCTACTGAAAATATTTATGTATTAAATGTGAAAATTTAGTATTGACTCTGCACGTGATTAGGATTACTTCGTTTTATACTAACTGAAAATGATTGCAATGCAAAACTTTAGCTTTATTTCATTTTCTTTTTCGAGAATCATGTCTTATTTTTTGATGTGAAAAAGAGAATAGCGATATTAAAAAGAGAGAAAGAAAGAGTTTATTTTAGTTTTCTAAAGGTTTCACTTCTACCGCGTGTGAATTGCAAATTCTGTTTTTTTAAAGTGAAACAACTTTAGCACTGTTGTGATCTGAAACTCGATGAAACGGAAACGACACTAAAAAGAGACAAACACATACATCTATTGGATTTGGTCTGCGAGAGAATGAGATAGTATAATCGGTCTCCTCTTTGTACGGTGCTCCGTAGCCTATCGGTCTCCTCTTTGTGCGGTGCTTCGTAGCGTCTCCACTCTTGTCTACTTTAGTTTTCTGAAGGTTTCACTTCTACCGCGTGTGAAATGCAAACTTTGTTTTTTTAAGTGAAAACTTCTTTAGCACCGTTGTGATCTGAAACTCGATGAAACGGAAACGACACTAAAAAGAGATAAACATATACATCTATAGGATTTATTTAGCCTGCGAGAGAATGGTATAGAATATTTATATATTTATATAACCTTTCCGGATTGGCCTCATTGATTACGAGCTCCCTTTTCAAGGCTCTTATTGGTTGAGAATGTGTGGGTGAAGATTTCACTTCTACCACGTGTGAATTGCGCTCCGTTTTTTTTCAGTTCAATGTGTATTTTCTTTATCTCGTATTATTATTAAGTTGTCAGATAGATGTTTAGTTAAAAATCACAGCGTTACTTCGACATTTTAGATAGAAGAGTTGTGCAAATTTCCAGACGCCACGCCAATAAATGCGTGAAAATGTGAGTGTTTTTTCTGCTTTTTAAGATGAATAGTTTTTATTGATGATTGGGACTAATATAAAATTATTTACATTTTATTGAAGAAGAAGATAATATTTATAAATCTAAAAGAAAATATGAAAAAGAACAAGACACAGAAAAAATAAAAAGGAAACGGACTCGAAATAGTGAAATACTTCGTTTTAACCACTTGTTTGTTTAAAAAAACAACATTTTTCGTAAGCAATGCAAACTTCATCAGGGTTTAAATAAAACTGATAAAATAAACATTGCTTACGAAATATGTTGCATTGAAAACAATAAAGTGGTTTAAACTAAATATTTTATTAATTTTGAATTAAAATGGTGCTGTGATTGAAAAAGAATTAGGATTATCCAAGACATTTTACTTGACTATTTATGAAGTAACACCATTATGCCATCCCCAATCACTGGGGTTTGTATTAAAGAAAATGATAAAGAGGAAAGTTGGGAAACAAGTACCTACATTGATTTTCAGATCTGATCACGCAAACATGGTTCAAAAATATTTCAAGCAACTTTTCAATTCGATATGGTGGTGTTTCAGCAGGGCGGTAATACTACCATCTTTGGGGATGCTGTGTAGAGGGTCTTTTTCGCAAAGTAAAGAGAGGAAGTTCTTGGAAGGAAAAGGGTATTTTGGGAGGGTATGAATCTGGGGGTCAGTGTGTCCCGGAGTGACGGACGTATGAATCCATCCCTCCCACTGCGGTGCAAGGCAATGTTCCGAGAGGGTACGACTGGAGAAGTCAAAGGGACAACCATTTTCTTCCGATCCGGCCTGCCAGGACCTGGTGGATCTGGTGGGCGGACACATCTGGCAAGACCCGGACAAACCTCACCCAATGAATTCGGACACCCCTGCTAAGTCACCAAACGTAGCGAAACACTTGGGGTGACCTATGGCAGAGGTGTTGGTTATCCAATAAATGGTTCACTCTTCGTTCATTCTCAGAGTTAAAATAATCATAAATTTAGGCCAAAACACTGCTTTTCGTCCACTAATTTGGTGTGTTAATTAAAGGTCTCGGGGTGGCAGTACCCATACCCGCCTCCTAAAAAATCTACCCGTCCACTCTCAGGGTTAAAATAAATATCTTAAATTTAGGCCAAACCACTTCTTTTCGTCCACTAATTTAGTGTGTTAATTAAAAGTCCCGGGGTGGCGGTACCCATACCCGCCTCCAAAAAAATCTACCCGTCCACTCCCAGGGTTAAAATAAATATCTTAAATTTAGGCCAAAACACTGCTTTTCGTCCACTAATGTAGTGTGTTAATTAAAGGTAATCTGTTTAAAATACATCCAACTAGATTCTTGTTAGAACGTTTCTATTTTTGGTTGGATTGGTTAGGTTTGTAAATTTATTCCTGAATTATTTAAGCATACCGCAAGGCATTCATCAGATGTTTCATTTCTAAAGAAAGAACAATGAGCTCTAAACTTACATGTGTGTGTGAGATGATTTGGTGTGTATACACCTAAGCTAGGTACCTAAAACCGCGTTTGTGTATCTTTCTGTAAGATTGAACGGTAGGTAAGAACCTACCTTCCTAAACTTTTTTTTTTTTTTTTTTTAATATGTTTATTTAGTTATTAATTGTACAATAATTTCTCTTACTTAAATCTTACAAAACTGATCAATCAGTTTGATTGTAAGAAATCTCTCATTTTTCCAATTTATTTACTTACAACATATAAAATGTTTAATATCTTGGTGCTTAATACATATCTAGTAATTATTTAATAATATAATACTTAATATTAAAATACTTAACTAATTATTATAATGCTTATTGTAACATAAATTTTATTTTGAACAATGGTTAAAAGAACTAGGTCTATACCTATTCGATCAAAATATTATTTGTTTTTCATAGATTTAGGTATTTTTATACAATATTTTAGTTTTCATATTCTATTGAAGTGGAATGATCTAACTTTAGTTTTGATTTTTGAATATGATGTCTCGTTTTTAATATTTTCAGGTAATGCATTAAATATTTGCGGAATTTTATGCCTTTTTGTTCTATCACCGTATACATTTTGAGATTTATTAATAATAAACATTTCTGCTTCTCTATGCCTAGTGGGGTAGTTATGGTTTACAGGTTTTTTGAATTCTGTATTCCAGAATTCATCTAGAGTTAATTGGTAATCTACCCTACTATGTATAGAGAGCACATTACACAAGGAGAACATTTTTTTATAATCGCCTTCACATAATTGAACTTTTTTTTTGCCTGATATCAATTTTAGGAAACGGATTTGTAGTTGTTCTATTTTATTTAAGTACGTTTTGTACGTTAATCCGTAACTATTTATTCCGTATCCTATAATTGATTCTGCTAATGCGTTATATGTACAGTATAGATATGCGTGTGTATTAAGTATCAGATGGAACGACTTGCAGGTTTTAAGTCTATGTAGGTATACATGCCAAATGTAAGTGTGAGTGCCTGTTAGATGAGTTGGTGTGTATATACCTAAGCTACCTAAAATCACGTTTGTGTATGTTTCTGTAAGATTGAACGGTAGGTAAGTATCTACCTACATACCTAAACTCAAATATGCGTGTGCATTGACTTGTAGTAGGTTTTAGATCTACGTGGATTTGTGTGAGTGCTTATGTGTGCGAGGGTGTAAATCACAGTGTATGTTAGATGGAGGGATAGGTAGAATTTCAATCCACCTTTACGTGTGTACCTAAATACATGATTAGCGTGGTAATCATGTGAGTAAGATGGAACTATCGGGATTTACGTAAAGCCAAAAGTGTTTTTGTGTGAATGTTTATTAGGTGGATCTGTAGGTTGAGTACCTAAACCGAAATGTTTGTGAGTGTATGTCAGATCCAACGGTAGGCAGGTTTTAAATCCACGTGTGTTTGTATGTTGTATGTGAGAGTGCCTGTTAGAAGGAAGGGTAGTTACCTACCTTCCAGAAGCCAGACGATGCATTTGAATGCACTTGTTTGTATAAATTATGCATTTAACGATGCATTCGTGCCGTGAGCTTTTCTGCTCTCTGAATTGGTTTTCTCTGAATATTCAGTTAACGTGCTTCATTATCTGAATACATTTAACTGTTTTATGAATAAAATCTAAAAAACCAAAGAAAGAAAAAATAATGACAACGATGCAGGCTGAATATAGTTGCATTTACCTAGAAATTTCGTACAGAAAAAGCTATGCGAATTTCACGACGCCAGAGCTCACTGTTGGAAGGGAAATAGGTTACTGCTTAAAGGTTATGATAAGATTTCAAACAATTTCTCATTAACCATTTTTAAAAACCATTATTAAATAAATTTAACCGTTTTATAAATTAAATCTAAAAATACCAAAGAAAGAACAAATAATGACGACGATTCAGCCTGAACATAGTTGCATTTACCTAGAAATTTCGTACAGAAAAAGCTGTGCGAATTTCATGACGTCAGAGCTCACTCTTGGAAGGGGAATAGGTTACTGCTTAAAGGTTATGATAAGATTTGCACACAATTTCTCATTAACCATTTTTAAAAACCGACAAGTTACCAATTGACATTAGAATGTTCTGCCAAAGTTAAAAAAATTAAATTCAATTACTTAATTAATCTATTGCATAAGGCGCTTTGATATTTCTCATAAACCCGTTTAATTATTTCCCCTAAGAGGTAGGTACATTTGAATAATATTTTTCAGCTAAACAATCATTTAAAGCTCACATTTAATTGCGAAACGTGAAATATACACAAGATTTTAAACTTGATATGAATAAATTATCGAATTATCTAAACGTAAATCTAATAATCACACATATCGAACGGATAATTTACTAAGTATGACATGTAATACGTTTTAAGTCTGTATTTCTGTAATGCTTAAAATTTAAAGCCTACAAACAGTTTTATTTCTAAAATAATTTCGCTTTATTTATATCACAACATGTTTAATATCATACTTGTTAAGTAATTGTGTAACTTTCCTGTAATTCCAACGTCACTTAACTATGTCATTATGAAATTACTTAGTGATTTTAAATCGATAAGCAGATTAATGATTGAACCAATTGAAATATTACTAGGCGATTTTACGATCTGATAGGTGTGCGATTTGTAGGAAATTATTAAAGTATTTCTGATTTGTAAGGAACAAGTATCATTTCGCAGCTAAATAGTTGCTTGGGAATCGGATATCGACAATTAGTTTTATTGGGAATAAATAGGTGAAAATGATTACATATAAACAAACTTTCACCTCTTCTTATTTCGAATAGGTATTTAACTTTTATCGACAAAGATAAGCCATCATAAAAAATGTTTTAAATATTTTTAACGATCGTTTATGGCAAAGTTATAGCTGGAAGAATTCAATAATATTTGGTTTAACACATGAAAACACTTTATTGTGCTTTTTTTATTATTTCTTATGCCTTGATAAAGCAAAAGCATTAAATAAAGAACAATGCTTTGCGTTCATCTTGGAAAGCAATAAAATATCCTGGGTAAAGGTAAATGAATGCTTTAATTAAATGAAGACAATATTAGCGAAACTCAATGGAGAATCTGAAATCAGAAAAATCAGAAAAAGATACGGTCACATGGTCACATCTAGGACTCGAACCCAGGAACCACGCCTTATCTTATTATTAATGTATCCCTATCCGATTCTGTCATATTTAACTGTATCATACTTTGACTAAAAACTACTAAAATGAAGATAATGTTGGTAGTTCTTAGTCGAAGTATGACACAGTTAAATATGACCAAATCGGAAAGGGACACATTAGCTCAGTTGGTAGAGCTCCTGGCGAAGGGTAAGTAAGGCATAGCAAGGCGTAGGTCATTGGTTCGAGTCCTAGAAGTGACCGTATCTTTTTCAGATTTTTTTGTCTTCAGATTTTTGATTGAGCTTCGCTAATTTTGCCTTGATTTAATCACAATATTACAGTTTGTGATTTTACGCATTCATTTAGAAATAAAAAGTAAATTAAGGTTTTATAAGAATTAATACATCACCTTTACTTCTAAAAAATAATCTAATCACCAATTTTAAACCTAAAATCGACTACAAAAATACCTATAATAAGTTGGTACGGATATCAAACGAATTTACTTACAGTGTCAATTTTCTGTACTTATACGCTGGTAAATACAGTAGGTATCAGGTAAATATGTTTAACACTTTTGTTATACGGCGGTACATCCTCTCTGTACACCCTTTTGGGGTTAGGTGCTTATATTTTGTTTAAGAAGGTATTTTCCCTAAACCAACTGCATATTGTATGCTTGCCTTTGGACCAACTGTGGGGGAATCAAATGTAATGAAATCCACCTAAAGCATATCTTCAATATTTTTTTAATTGAAATCGAAAAACGCGAGTGAACAATAAGCCGTTTTAATATATTATTTTTCACGTCATTTGGCATTCTACATGAAAAAATGATATACAGAAATTATAAATTAAATTTTTTTTTGATTAAAATAGATTCAAGCTCTTTCAAATGTGTGGTAATTGTTTAATATTATTAGCGATAGGTGGGTAATTAATGGTGGTTAGGCTGATAATGATGAATGAATGAAAATTAAAATTGATTAGTATCTGTAAATGTTTAGATAGGCAATAATTGCATTTTAACTCTAAGGTTTCTTCAAATGTTTCTCAATTTGGGAGGCGGGTATGGGTACGGCCGCCCCGGGAACTATTTAGCAGGCCGTATCGAGAGAAAATGGTTGAGGGAGTCCCTTTGACTTCTTCAGCCATACTCTCTCTGAACAATGCCTTGCACCGCACTGGGAGAGATGGATTCATACATCCGTCACTCCTGACCAACCGTCTGTCCAACTGACTCTCAGATTCCTATCCACCACTCGTACCCTTATAAAAAAAGAATCTTCACACACAATCCCCAATGATGACTTAGGCCCTGAGAGGGATTATTGGTAAATACGCAGTTAGTCCACCTCACGGATAATACGGAACGTTCGTGTTGTCGAAGTTTGATGCACGGATAATACGGAATATTCCTTTTTTAACTAAAATATGACATTTGTCGGAAGTACCAATCTTATAAAATAAACTCGCATGTCATCATAATTTTAAAAAACATCCCAGGTTTTGAACGGTTTGTTTGGCAAAGCAGGGTTTGTCTAGCGGGTTTGTGTAATTATTCTAATACATTTCTTTCCAATGCAATGATATTTTTTCTATGATTGGCAGCATTGATTGATTGTATTTGAAATATTAGGTAAAAACGATGCATAATACGAATGGCTTTACCGCGTAAACGAATTAATTTAAACAAAATTAAAATGTTGAATGCATATTTTTTGCATGTTTTTTTGTCTTCCCTAACATAAAAACTGATAATAGTGATCATAGTGATAATAAAGCTAAATCTAACTGTTTGAATTAAAAATATTCCGTATTAATGAGTAAGCGGTTTAATGCATAAATTATGGATTATTTTCCGCAGGGCCCTCTGTGTGGAACTAATGCAAAAAAAACCTAGGTACGTAATGTAATATGAAATATGTAATTGTTTAATGTCCGATAGGAACTTAAGCAGACTGTAAATACTTAACAAAATTAAAGAACATTCGATTGCGCTTATTTTATCTCTGAGAAGAGAATGACGGAAAAAAGCCCTACCTTCAAATGTGGCAATCTTTTTCGTCATCCATTGGTCATTTGGCACCATTACACCATAAAAATTATCATATAAAACTTATATGTACATGATTTTACGAGAGATTTAATAATTAGCGTGATCACGAAGGCGACAATATTTCAACTGATTTGTGTGGGTACTTCAAGATGATTGTTCAAATAATATTTGAACTGGCATCGGTAGGTAAGAAGTCGTCTTATTTTTTGAAATACTGGCATTCGGATCTCCGGGCCAATATGCCCCACGAGTTTATAATAAAATTATGTTTGTAGAAAATAGAAGTCGTTTTCTTAGTTTATCTGATTGCCAAGTATGGTTAAGAGAAGGGAATATTTCAAACAGGACCTCGGGACATTGGGTCCAAAAGCTGTTTCAATACTAAACAAAATCATGGTTGGTCAGTGGTTGAGTGGGCATAGCGTTTGGGTCCCACCTGAGCGTCGCGTGTTCGATTCCTCGGCTGGCTAAGTCCTCCATCATAACACAAGCAGGATTTTTGGCTTTCTGTGGTGGTATTCGGGTTATTCGTAACCCGGGAATGTTTGTCTTTCTTTTAAAAAAATAATTTAATTTAATAAATTAATGTGTTCAGTTCACACGCGGTAGAAGTGAAACCTTTAGAAAACTAAACTTCGAGAGAATGATACGAATGCAGAGTATCAGAAGTAGGATAATTCTAGGGTTTATTTATTAAAATATTTTTAACAAGTTTAAAAATTATTTTATGTTTTATTCTACCGCACAAAAAGGAGGTCGATAGCTTACGAAGCACTGCACACAGAGGACACCGATTATTTACTTCATTAATAAAATAATAATTTTGTGTCAGGGGTAGTTGAGGAAATGCCATTACACTAATTAAGTTTAAAGCCAAGATTTTTTAAATTTAAAAAATAAAACAGATGCATATCTAAGTACGGTAATGTTGCCATGTTTTAGGTTCCGCATTAATTTTCCATAAAAATGCCTAACATCTCCCACATACACAATTATTTATGAAGTAAATCTCTATTCATAAATAATGTTCCCCGATGAAGGCAATGCCTGTTTGGAGTATTATGTAAAAAAAAGTACGTAGATGCTACGAAATATATCTACAAAATAGTAACAAGTAATCTTTGATTAAGGTATGACGGTTCAAAATTTATTTATTTAGATATTCATATATTTCAATATCTTTGGCCTATACGGACTATTTCAAACATGTGATATCCTACTAATATTATAAAGGCGATAGTTTGTATGGATGTATGGATGTTTGTTACTCTTTCACGCAAAAAATACTGAATGGACTTTAAAAATTCTTTCACCAATTGAAAGCTACATTATTTGCGAGTAATATTTTGGCTGTAGGTATATATTGCTAAGCTCTGGCATTATCATTATCTGACGTTATGAAATTATTTATTATACGTTTATTGTCCAGACGAAAAGCAAAGCTTTGCTTGGTAACCATATTTATATTACACTTGGTAAAGTATTTATTTGACGAGCGCTGTCATTTTGTTATCAGTTTCGGTTACTATGGAGATCCCTGTGATAGTTAAAATTATACAAATCTATACTAATAGTATAAATGCGAAACTGCGTATGTTTGATTGTTACGCTTTAATAGGTGGCATGCGAGCTGTTTGAAAATAAATTTAACGCGTATGGAGGGGGTGGGGGGGTTGGGGGAGGGGGTAGTGGGTGGGGGGGGGGAGGGGAGGGAGTGGGGTGAGTGGGTATGGGGAGGTGGAGGAGGCGGAATGGGAACCCCCCTAATACTATGCGAGCGAAGCCGGGGGCAAAAGCTAGTAGGTACATAATAATTGGAACAGTAGTGATGAAGTAAAATATACCGTTTGATGCCGTATTTATAATGCCCTTATATTCCCAATTGGAATTCACTTTCGAAAATCATTACAATTTTGTAATACCTAATGTATATGAAACTATTTACTTGTCGATTAAATTCATTTTATACTATTCTGTAATTTAAACCAATTATATAATTGTTATTTTATCATCAACATTATACATATACACCGTTTGAAAATATAACATGTTATAGCATAAAATGTTGTCATTATGTACCTGCTGACAAACTACATAAATAATTTAGCAGGTTTAAATGTTAATAAATAAAAAATAATGTATATACAGAACTCAAATGCAGATAAATAGTATTTCTGTAACGTTGGTTGTTATTACTGAGGTATGTTATTATTATAGCCTTCTTTTAACTATATATTCCGTATAGTTAAACAAATCTACTACTTCAGAGATAGTATTGCCAACTGCACGCAATTTAGAAACAAGCGAGTATCTAAATTACTCAGCCCTGATATTGTTGTTGCAATCAAAAATAATGTTTGATCGTGTAGTTCTTGTTGGAAGGTAATTAGGCTTAATAAAATCAGGGTTGCCTGTAATACCATTAACATTTTTGAAAATAAGAGTCAAGACGGAAATAATTCTCCTGTCTAAAAGTTGAACTCCGATCAAATTTTATTTAACATGCCACCCATGGTATTTTTAAAACATAGGTGCTATAAATATAGAAAGCACGACATAAAAATACTTAGAAGTAACTCAGGGAATTGGTTATTAAATGTATTAAAATGAATATTCACCTTTTTCTAATGCTAACTCAAAATCCCAATGAATGCTTTTAAAATCTACTTGCATTATTATTCTGGTCTCTCTGTTTTTTGTCCATTAGTTGTAGATACTCTAAGTATCGCCCTGGTAAAAAGACCACGATTGAGAATCGAAAAGTTGACAACATGCAATATAATTTATTTATTTGTAGACAAACAGTTTATACATTAAATATAGAATGTACATTAATTTAAATAATGTAGTCAAGCCAAAAAATTAAAGTGTGTTATTTACACGCGATAAAAGTGAAATTAGAAAGACGCTAGATGTCGCTTTCTTTTGCCTGTATATTTTAAAGTGGTTTGAAGATTGGATTTACAAAAAACAAATCGTTTATTTTTTTGGATTTCGTAGGATTCGAATCTCCGTCCGCTGGATTTTTCTGGCCGATGAGATTTGCGCCGCACTATACCGCTGCGCTACGAGACGCACTCGGCGAGGTGCGAATTTTCTCATTATATTCCGACGACCCGTAAAAAAACAAAGTGGCCAATGTGCGCAGACCTATCGTCGTTTCCGTTTTAAATCTCAACCAATTAGCGCAGTTTGATGCTTCGCAGGTGCCGTAGTGCATCATTTCCGTTTCATCCGAATTTCAAATCACTCTAACGGGGCTAAGAAAGTTTCACTCCAAAAAGTCTCCTATGTTAAAATTACTTGGAGATGGTTTTATTATATCTTAAAATTAATTTTAGGTGAGGCGCAGAAGATGCGGAAATAAAGAGGTAAGAATAGGAGATGCTCCTGATACATTGAATTTTTTTATTAATTTTCATTATTCGTTATTATTAGAGATTTATTTATTTATTTATTTATTTATTTATCATTAACGCCCTTATGGGCTTTTACATACATTTACATTTTTTATATATTTTAGTACATACAGGTGTGTTTAGATGACAAAGAACAAAACTTTTCACATATTACATAGAAGTAAAGCTGGTAAGTAAAATGTATAGCATTATACAATAAAGAGAAAAAATAAGTTTTAGAGCTGCAGATAGCATAACATATGTATAACAAATAATAATAATGAGTGGGTTCTTAATATATGTGTAATTTATATGTGTTGAATACATAGCGAAGTTGATTTCAAACAAAAATACGCACTACCGACTTGAACCGCACTAAAATTAATATTCAAAACGATTCCATTTTGACCAGTTACATTGTCGTCAGAATTTCTGCAAAATTCAATTTAAGAAGACAAAATACTTAATTCTGATACCGTGGAACATTTCAGATAACATAACAAATAATGTCAGATACTTCAGTAAACTATCACGGAGAGGACAAATGAGTTCGATAATATAACCGAGTATTTAATTACAATCCAATTAAAAATTAGTCAAAGTATAAGCCGTTAAAGTAATTTTCTTATTATTACCTATTACAACGATAAACAAGAAGAGTTTTTGTAAAGTTTGTTTATAAATTATAAATTACTAACCTTTGTTCCGCCGTGTATGGTAGGTGTTTTACGGAGCATAACTATGAATGTTTATGATAAACTGTGCACAGAAAGTTTCAAACTGGAGATTTATAATTCTATTGTAAGTATTCCAATATGCTGAGTTTAAATTTCGACACTGAATGATGACGATAAACATCGATTGTGTTATATTTATTTCCAAGATGCCATAGTCTCACTGGCTTCAAACAGTTTATTTATTTATTATTTAAACGCCCGTACATAGGGCTATTACATACATAATACAAGTGTATCGAACATTTACAAACATTATATATATATATAGAATAACATACAGTACATACATACGATGCATATTAGTACAACAAATATTTATCATTTTACAAACATATCAGTTACATAAATAACTAATTATTTTTGCTTTGATGCAAGACGGTGAGGTATTGAAAATATCGAAAAGGTCTGTATACGTATTGGCAGTTCGGTGAAAACGCACTAGCGGTGAATGAGAGGAATAGTTAGTGCTATTAGTGCTATGATTGTCACTGTGGAAAAGGTGGTGGAGTCGAGTTGATTTAACAGGGACACGAATATTTATAACACTTAACATTTGAGGGCAGTCTATGAGATTGTTCAGTAATTTAAAAAGTATAAGAATGTCATTAATAGTACGCCGGGTAGAAAGTAGCGGTAGGTTTAGATCAGACATTAATGCATTTAGGGATTGCAATCCCGCAAAGCGGGATCCCGCAATCCCGCGGGATCCCGCAGCTTTTATTAATCCCGCAATCCCGCACCTTCAAAGCGCGGATCCGCGGATCCCGCAAGTTAAAAATTTGGCGCTAAAACTTTCGCGTAAATCGAGAGTAGCACGAGCGCAATGTTACCGTTTAGCACAAGATAGCCCGCCTGCCGCCAACCGCTAGTGGCGCTAGTCGCCGGCCACTAGAGGATTAGTCTTTGATGTATTTTTTGTGAATGTCTTTGTAGTTAGTAGTTGCTTTAGTGTGGTGGGCATGTAGTTATATAGTTTGGTTGCGTAGTACTTAAAGTTTCTTTGCCCGTATGAGGTATGAGTTATCGGTATGTTTAATGTTTTTTTGTGTGGAGGCCCTGGTTTTACTTTAATTGAGGTTGCATTAGGAATGTGAAGTTTATGTTGGAAAAGGATAGTAGTACAGATTATAGTAATAATAGTAGCATCTAAGAGAAAGTTGTGATTTGATTATTAGTCATTATATGAATAAGACTGAATTAAAAATATAAAACTGTTAGGAGTAAGTGTAAAATTAAACAAAACTATTAAATTATGCCAATTATTTAAAGATGAATCTAAGAAAACAGATTACTAATTATTTAGATAATAGAAAACTTAATTAATACAAAAGAATTAATTTCTGTTGCTTAATGTAAGAAATGTTAAATAAAAGTTGATTTTTACCCAAAAATCTGTAGTTTCAATTTTAACTTATAACTTATAAAATCTGTAGTTTCAATTTGATTTTAAAACTTATAACATTATTTCAAAGATGCGGGATCCCGCGGGATCCGCGCGGGATTGAGCAATCCCGCATATCAACCCCGCGGGATTGAATTAGCTGCGGGATTGCAATCCCTAAATGCATTGTAGCGGATTTCAATTACAGGCTGTCTCAATTTGAATTGAATGTATCGAAGAAATTTTCTTTGTACTCTCTCCAAACGGTGTAAGTTACAGGTATAAATCGGAGACCATACAGGAGATGCATATTCCAGCTGCGATCTTACAAGAGAGCAGTAAAGTAACTTAATTGACTCAATGTTTTGAAAAGTTGTGCATTATTCACAAATTAAACCTCATATTGTATGTATCCGTTGATGTGCTTTTGCAGTAATTTTAAAGGTGTTGATTGGAAAGAATAAAAAAAGTTAACATTTTGTCTAGTGAAAATTTTTGTAAGCTTAAGGATCATTTTTCATATTTAATTGCATTCAATTATAAATTAGCTGACCCTAATTTGAAAAAATACCATTTGCCAGAAGCTAAGGTGGCGATTCATCACGTTAATAGTTATGGTTTCAGGTTATTTTGTAAAAAGCGGAAGAGGGACCACTTCGTTACAACTATTCGTATTCACCTGCTTGGAGTTCGGGCTCTAGACCGGAGGTTCGCAAACTGTGTTCCACGGAATATTATTGTTCGACGGAACATCAGAGTTACGCGAAACGGTTATACATGTTCCACGGTATTATGGAAGCGCCTCGCTTCGACGGAATTAATTTCGTTATATTTTCTTATCATTATTAAAAGAAAATATTGTTGCTCGATACTACATAAACAAAGAAAATTTTATTTGAATACGAAATCTGAGTACGCTTACTTAATATTCAAACATGAAGTTTTGATGTTTTGTTACAAGAAAGATAACGTTTATATTTGAAATAATTCTGGAGGAATTATGAATAACTATTGTTTAACCATTTAAGTATATTTGTTCGGTTTTCGGAATAACTCACAGAAATCGTTGTATCTCCCTTACTATCATAGTGAGAAATATGATATAAACGGTGTAACAAAGAAAAAAAACACCACGCTGTATATTTAAATACAAAAACTAACCACAAAAGAAGTAAAATGTAAACCTTTACGGAACCAAATTTTCGAATCGCCAATTGAAATAAATGTATAAAATTTTTATTAATTATTTTTACATGGAACCTCAAAAAAGTGGTAACAATAACGTTTATAATGCATTTTTCTAATAAACTATTTATGTGTTTTTATTGTTTTTCGTTATCAGTCATTTTAGTTAAAAAAACGTAAGGTGAGCCAATTTAAAAACTTTTTAGGTTTGCATGCAAAATTTTATGCTTACAAGCATAAAATTTGCAAAAAAAATTATATGCTTATTTCGGTTTAAAAAAATTGAATGTGTATTTTATCACCTTTCAAAAACCGTTTTTAGTTTTCGGATGCGTTCAGAAATATTTCATTTATTTGGATTTTATTGTATGGCGGAAATATTTTGACCCTTTGATATAATACGGTCGAGGCCTGGGGGATTGAATACTCTGCTCTCCCCACAAGGATTATGAAAACATTGTTCGTTTTTCACCCATAATTTAACTAAATGTTGACAAATGATTGAGGTTAGAAATGTAGTAGTTCTGTGAACAGTAGACCTCGTATCCAAAAAGTGTGTTTCTGATTTTCTCTAGGCACCATAATATTTAAAAAAATGTGGATAAGAAATTCCAAATAAAGACGACGATTTCACATTTGAAAAAATAATCTTTACTAAACCATTAAAACGGCCACCATCTTGAAATGGAAACGGCATTTGAAAACTAATTTACAGGAATACAAAATGCAAAACGGTCGAGTTAAATCAGGTCTTCGATACGCACAGTCAAAAAAGTTATTTTAGGTACGATTTGTACAAAGGCAATACGTTTTCTATTACATAATCATATTTAATTTGTAGTATTATATATTGATCTTACTGATCTCAATATTTCGAAGAATAATCAAAAGTGTTCCGTGGAAACTCCGTGATCGTTACAAAGATGTGTAAAGATTGAGAGTCACTGATCTAGACATAAATAAGGTAAGGTTGTTGCCAGGTAAAAAAAAATCTCACGGGTCCCGTCCCTACGCCCATAAAAGCTGACCGCATCGTTATTATTTATTACCCTCTAACGGTGCGATGAACATGGAAGATTTATCAAATTACTTCGCTTGTATTCAGGATTTTTTGCCCGGGGTCAAAACACACAGCGGGCACAAAAAACCTAGCGGAAATAAACTGAAACTAGTTTGGAACAAGAGCAATTTGTGAATCTATATATCCATAGTATTTATATCAAATATTACAACTCAGGAGTAATCTATAAATCCATAGTATTTATATCAAATATTACAACGCAGGAGTAATCTAAATACTAAGGAGTAAATCCATAGTATTTAGGAATTGTGATTTTATTCTCACATATTACAACATAATATGAGTAATCAATACAGCCATAGTATTTACGAATGGTGATTTTATTCTTAAGTATTATTAGTACGGATGTATGAGTAATCTATTTAGGAATTTGGTTTTTATTATCAAATATTGCAACGTAGGAGTAATCTATAAATCCATAGTATTTAGGAATTGTGAATTGTTCTCAATATTCCAAAATGGGAATAATCTATACATCCATAGTATTTAGGAATGGTGATTTTATTCTCAAATATTACAACATAGTGGTGATCTATACATATATAGTATTCAGGAATTGTGATTTTATTCTCAAATATTACAACACAGGAGTAATCTATACATCCTTAATATTTAAGAATTGTGATTTTATTCTCATATATTACAACACAGGAGTAATCTATACATCCATAATATTTAAGAATTGTGATTTTATTCTCAAATATTACAACATAGTGGTGATCTATACTATATAGTATTCAGGAATTGTGATTTTATTCTCAAATATTACAACACAGGAGTAATCTATACATCCATAATATTTAAGAATTGTGATTTTATTCTCAAATATTACAACATAGGAGTGATCTATATACATTCATAGTATTTAAGAATTGTGAATTGTTTTCAATATTGCAATATAGGAGTAATCTCTACATCCATAATATTTAAGAATTGTGATTTTATTCTCAAATACAACATAGGAGTAATCTATACATCCATAGTATATATAAATGGTGATTTTATTTTATTTTTTTCTATTTCTTGGGCATTAACTATGTAACAATTTCTAGACATTTTGTTTTTTGAAGAGTTTTATTAAATGTACATTTGTTACTTAAATTTAATTTTTCCGCGACCGGTTTCGATACAACCGTATCATTTTAATTCTGTTCGTGAATGATACGTTCGATACAACCGTATCATTTTAATTCTGCTCGTGAATGATACGGTTGTATCGAAACCGGTCGCGGAAAAATTAAATTTAAGTAACAAATGTACATTTAATAAAACTCTTAAAAAAACAAAAAGGTGATTTTATTATTAAATATTACATCATAATCGGTTGTTTGATTAATCTGTTTAGGATCCTTTGATGTAAAGATTAATTTTTCAGACAGTTTGTAAAGTTCATGTCTGCATTATGATAAAACCCGTAGTTATATCTAGTAAATCAGTTTTAATCTGGATTCTAAAGACTTACTTCTATAAGAAAGCTTTTTAATTTAAGACGACGCACAATGAAGTAGGTACCACGAAATCACGAGTTTTTTGTTTAAAAATTTGATCGCTTAGATATATTTTAGAAGCTTTAATGAAATACTGCGAGTAAAGCCAATTTTTTTATAAGCCGAGAAAAAAACAAAGTACCAAGCCTATAAAAACTGTTAAAGTTAAAACATCTCCTATTTAACTCACGAACCCATTTTCGGTTATGGTTTTATTGTATAATGTGGCAAATGAAGTTCTTTAGAAGTAAATAAACTAAGAAAATTATAATAAACACGTTTTTTCTGTAAAGTTATATTTATGAAAAAATTCACGGTGTTTCTGTGAATGCTATTTAAAACATTTCACACGAGATTTTTGCTCTTTTTTTACTTTTTTTTACAGTGAATACCGCACAAGAATCTCAACTGCTCCCGTCTGGAGCCAGTGAGACTATGGCATCCCCAATTGGGGCATGTTGTGAGGCTGAAGGTAGTGGGGAGGGGAAGGAGGTGGGGAAGAGAAAGGTTGGGAAGTACCTGGCTATTCAGATCTGGTCACTAAACACGGCTAAAGCCATTTTCAAGCAACGTTTCAATTCTGAATGGTGGTCTTACACCAGGGCGATACTAATAGTATCTTCCACTCTGGAACATGCCGCAAATATACTATATATTATTTTAAATGAATTAATTGTGAAATAACACAAATTAATCAAATAAAATTTATTTGCGCATGCCGGGTTCGAACCCGCGACCTCCGGAATGTGAGTCAAGAGTCTTAGCCACTGGACTACGGAGGTCTCTTTAAACGAGTGGTGATTTAAACATTATCAAAATTTTAGCTTAAATATTATCGTTTTTAATATTTGCGCGCTCCCTCTAACATTCGTATTTACATATATCCCCTTTTTGAGCTCTTATAACCATTATTGCCATCTACATAAATAGTGTTATCGTTAGATTCATTAGCTGCCCGATTCCAAATGTTCACGACGTTGTGCTTCGCTTTAATGATATTTTACACAACAGTTATAATTTAAAATAATGATATTGAAAATAATTTTGTACAAAATTTTATTCGACGCACAGAGATTATGTGTCGTAAATATCATTAAATTTAATAATGAAAATATATATTTATCCTTCAAATGTCAAACAAAACCAGAAATCCCTATATTTTAAACATTACATTCTTATGTACTTTATAAGTGTAGGAGTCGGATAGAACGCATAACATGATAACGCGTTCCCAATTATGTCCTCTGCGTGCAAACTACGTGTCTAAATTTCTCTAATAAACAATTTAAACTGTTAATCTCAAGTGACCTCCTAGCTAAGTATGATTCTGTATGTTTTTTGCCTGAGGAGTATATAGATTCAAAACTACGTATATAGGTACATTTTAATGCAAAATCACGTTCATTGGTTAAGTGCATTGTACGCACAATTTTGTATTAGTGTTAAAACTAACCAGTGGATGCATCCAAATATCTAATCATCCAAAAAACATTAAAATTATTAATACTAGAGAAATGGGAAATATTAATATAATATTCAGAGGTAATATTGGTATATAGATAGATAATATTAAATTTGCAAACTTTGACACCTCTCAGAACATGGTGAAGTGAAGTTAAAACCCTATCCAAGTGACGATTTTTCGATTCATCGAGTTTCACATCACAATGATGCTAAATAACTTTTCACTTCAACGAAAAACAATTAAAAAAATAATCGTTTTCCCTTTTAACAAAGTTCGAAGAATGTTAAATAAATATTGGATGGAAAATACTAATGAGTGCAGTTGTGTTAACATCGTATGCAGCATGAAAGGAAGCTTTTTTAAACAACCGGGAAGATAAAAACTTTTTCCTAATTGGTTAGTTTAGGTTAGGTTATGTTATATGTATTTGGAAACACTGCCACCGATTCACAATATCTACTACCTGCAGTATTTAAACATCGGTCAAGCCAAGCCACTAACTCTTTTAACTTCTATCCGATTATTGGCGAGTGTTAATGTATCAAAATTAGAGAATGACGATGTAAAAATATACACCGCGTTCGTCCCTTTTGGAAAGGGTAAAAAATAAAAGGGTTCCGCACCATCCTAGACCGCTTTTTATTTTATCAAGCTCGGATAAAAGGATTGAAATTGGGATATCGGTCGATATTTTAAAGCCTTATTCAGGCTGAATAAGGGTGAACGCGAGATCCAAAAAACGAATAAAACTTATTTTATTACGCACACTGTATCCCTTTCTGTAGAAAGATACCTCTAAACTGGTTATGAAGACCGAGTTTAATTCGATACAGCATCTCAAGTTGTCGAATTTGATTTAATGAACGTTTCAAGGTAAAGACAGATTGTCTCTTGGCGTATTGAGAGTAATCTTACAGCCTCGCCAAGGCCTCCCTACGTATTATTTGTAGTTCTGTCTGCGGTCAACTAGTGTACAATGTACATACAATGCGGTTAGTTTTATACGAACGAAATCACAGGCACAATAAAAAGCAAGCAGCATGTAGTCAAAACAATATAAAAATGTTACTCACCGGTGATGCAGGTTTCTTCGTGTCTCCGGCGTCTGCTGGAATTATCGTCATTTCGTGAACAGGTGATTTAGTTACTTCATTCCTTGATCTGACGGGCGTGTCTGCCTCTAAGTTAATTTCAGGTGTATCGTGTGTTGTAAGGTTAGCGTCACTTGGTGTAATATGAACCATGTGTGAGTGTACAAGATATCGACAACGTGTTGCTCAAGCTTGCACGCATTGTGTAGGTAGTGTGTAGATAGTTATAACATCAACTAACTAAAACATATAAGCGATTAAAAAAACGCTTACGATTGTCATAAGGAGAAAAATGTGTGGAATTAAGATCGTTTCAAAAAGCTATAATATTAAAAAGTTTTATCGCAACCGCGTTGGTTTTATTACAGAATAGGATGGGTACGCTAAAGAGTTTTCCGTTGAGGCTTTAATACAATAAAAGCCAAGAAAGCGACACAGGTGCATAATTTACATAGAATATATTGTGAGGCGTCCCTCACCGACCAAGCGCAACACGAAGACAAAGAATGTGAGGGTACGTAGATACTGTACAGGTAGGCGTACCTATTCACTTGACTAACCGAGGTGAAGCCACCCTCCGTACCTCGCGGCCTTAAGGACAAAGCAAACATGGATACACAACAACTTTAAATAAACCGACTCATGTTTGATTTCAACGCTTCAATAAAAAAAGCTTTTGGAACCTCTTACGAATCCGGTTAGAAAATTGTAAGAATTAGTTTTTGGATCAAAAGAGCAATCAGAACACGTCTCGGAACAGACATAAATGAAATTAAAATAAATAAGTGCATGATTAGAATCAATGTATGAAGCATTTTAGAAAAAGCTCGCGAGATTTAGAATTTTAATTGAGGAAGCGAATCCGGTGTAACGAATCAGCTAAGAAAAAAAATGCTTACCCTTTTTAACAGCGTTTGAATTTCACTATCATCAAAAGGATTTTTGTTGCAAAATAACTCGCATGTTTGGTGATTGTACTGATTAAAGTGAACTTCTTACTTGATGAGAGTTTGTGTTCTGTGTTCTGGTCACATTTAAGTCAGACGAAGCTTTTAGGATCCCGATCGTTGGTCATAGTCCGACAATTCTCGACCGCTCGCGACGGCGTCAGCTAGCGGACTAACCTTGCAGCGGCCCGGCTCCTTCCGACTTGCCGACGCTACCTTGGCCGGCACCGGGCACCACCTCGCGGAAGATGGGCTCGGACAGACGCAAGGACGAGACGCCGAGAAATCAAGAGCGCGGCCGTGAAAGCGGTAATCCCGCAACCCTCAACGCGAACAAGCAGACACACTTTCAAGCCAGCCCTTTCTACTAAACTGGGTCGCGTACCAGTATATTTTTTGTATCAAATCAAGGTTGGTATTGCAAGTCTTTTAAAGCACTGTCTCAGATCTTTTTGAATTCTCTCATGAAGTCCAGGCACCACGCTAAAAGAATTTAACTATTTAAAATACACAGGGTAGTGCGTTGGGGGTGTTTTGACGCAGTGGTTGTGTTTGAAGAGTGTTGGTAAGATGGTGAGCGTTTTGACTTGAGGTTCTTACTCGAATCTTGCAGGATACAAGCGAGGATATTTTAAAGTATTTACTCTTTGAATCGGAAAACTCACATTGTTTGTTAACATTTTTCGCTTTACGCGATCGCTATTTTCATTTCTATTTTCATATCCACGATTTCAATTGTCATCACTGCAAACAACACATAAACCATGCTGTTTGCTGTGATTCCAACTGAAATCGTAGATATGAAAATAGAGATGAAAATAGCAATCGTGTAAAGTGAAAAATTTTGGACTCTAGGTGGAATCGGACTTAAAAAAGAGACAGTGTAAAACGGCCAAACATCCAAAGACAAAATCAAAAAAGTTGAAAATAATTTCACTTCAATACGTTCGCACAAAAAGGTGTGAATTGTGAATCCGTCTATTTGTCCACTTGAAAACACGATACACCTAAGCTATCAATGTAACCTCCCAGTTTACAAATAACCTGACGACATTCAAAAACATCCCACTACCATCAAAATAAGTGGAAAATATTGCTTGTGAAATGATGAAGAACTTAGCTAGCAGATGATTGAATCCGCGACATCAGTGGAAACCCGTCGTATTTGTCCACTCGGCTACTAACCGGTCAATAAGAAAAATAACGTTGCAATTCAAGTAGAAGAAAGAAGGGGAATCGCCGGTTACTTGCTTAATAATTTTGAACACGAAAAATCTAAATAAATTATACCATTCACGTAAAAACTCGCTGCGGTTGTATAATTTATAGGTTGATTTTTATTTCAGTGGGGTAAAAAAAATTACGATCATCGTGGATCCGTTTGAACGTTAAACTCTTGGCTCAACGACTTAAGAAAAATAAAAATTGTGTTTTAAAAAAAAAACACTTTAGACGGAAGAAAATGTTTCTTCTCATTGAAGTTTGAAAGGACTCCAGATACTAATATCTACAGCCTGTATGTCGGAGGAATATCTACAGCTCATATGTTGGAATAATATCTATGAACTTCAGAGTGAGGACTAATATCTACAGAGCTAAGGTCGGACGAATATCTATGACGGTCCCAGTGGCGACTAATATCTATGGAGCGTTGGTTGGACTAACTAACACAGTGGGCATCTGAGCAAGAGGTTGTACGGAAAAGCATAAAATACTTCAATTACGTAATAACTAACCTAACCTAACCTAAGCTAACCTAATCCAACCTCTGCCAGTGCTGTAGATATTCGTCCAAACTTTGGTTCTCGTAGATATTATTCAGCAGTTTGAGCTGTAGATATTCGTCCTCACTTTGGTTCTCATAGATATTAGTCCGATTTGTTCAGTTTTGGAATTCCTGTAGATATTAGTAGACGCCTCCGTTTGAAAGTATTGAACCGTTTCCAATAAGGTAGGTAAGTCAAAAATGCACCAAAAAAGCATGTTTAGTAAGAGATCATTTGAACCAAAGCATTTTTATTCTGTAAAATAAGTTATTGGTATCAAAGTTACAATATGCTAGATCTAGATATTCAAATTGAAAGAAAAATTCACACAGTGACGTTTTTAAAGCTACTAAAAATTAACGAAAATTTTCATTGGCTGTAAAGGAATAGTGCGCTATCAGGTCATTAAAAATAACTGCCGTATTTTATTTCTTAGGCACACTTTGATTTTTTTAATGCGAATACCACACAAGAGTCCCGAATTCTCCCAACCGCCTGAAATCAGTGAGGAAAGAGTCACAACATCCCCAATAATTGGGATATGTTGTGATGCTGAAGGTAGCGGGAAGAAGAAGGTGGGAAAGTACCTAGCTATTCAGATCTAGTCACCAAACACGATTAAATCTATTTCAAGCAACGTTTCAATTCTGAATGGAGGTCTTACACCAGGGCGAAGCTGAGAGTAACTTCCACTCTGAAAAGTGACGCAAATGTATCTTATATTATTTTAAATTATTAAATACTGTATATAATAATCAATCAAATAATATTAATTTGCGCACACCGGGATTTGATCCAGCCTTCTCCGGAGCGCTAGACGATGGCCTTCCCCCTAGACCACGGAGGCCTTTGATGTTTTAAATGCGTTTTTTCTTTATTTTCGTATATTATGGACATATTTATATGGTATTTTACTCCTTTACCCACAGCAATTGGCATCACTGAAACACTTACCAACTTGCCCCACGAATGAAGATTTCCACTAGAAAAAAATCCCATACAGCAATCACACGTTTGTAAAAAAATCTAAACAATTGTGTTGCGCTTTAAAGAACAAACTTCAACTGAAAGAGTTTTTTTTATGAGAAAGCCAAAATTGTTTTTTATCTTTGCTTTTTTCATACGTGCTCGATTATCTCGCGGGTTGAATAGCCCGCCACAAGCCAAAGCTAATGGTTGTTAAATGTCCACGAAATCAGGAAAACTTTTTGAATTAAAGTAAATCAAAGGCACAACGTAGAAAAAGCTTCACATCACGTAGATCAGATCTGATAAGGGAGCAATGTAATTGTTCCTTTTTGGTTTTTGTTCGCTTGTTTTTGGTTTTGGGTTGGTCCAGACTAATGGCGGGCGTCTCGGTTGGATTTAGTATCCATCGTCAGACAAGCCGAAGTTTTAACAGAAAGCGAAGCGAGAAATGATTTATTCAAAAAACAACGCTCGAAAATCGAAAGGATTCTTTGCTTATGCAATCGGGATCGACATCCAAACAAAGGTAATATCTTAAAAGGATTACGAACGAAACCAATCAGAAATAGACACAATTACAAAAAAAAAACAAATATAATCTTGTCTCTTTTTATAACCTTAACCTTTCCGATCTCGGCCATATTTCTGATTTGCAATAAAATTCAAATAAATGGTATATTTCCGAACATATTCGAAAACTAAAAAATGTTTTTGAAAGACGATAAAATATGCTTTCAGATTTTATAAAAGAAACATAATTATTTAAATATAAAAATTTTGCACGCAAACTTTAAAAGGTTTTAAAAATGGCACACCTTACGTTTTTTCTAAATAAAATTACGGATAATTAAAAAAAAAAAACAAGTGTGCTGTTCACACGCGGTAGAAATGAATCCTTCAGAAAACTATAGTAGACAATTTTTTTATTTACATGAGTTCCACACGCTGAGAAAAATAATTTCAATCAGGGCCTATCTCATCTTTGGGGATGCTGTGTGGAGGGTTTTTTCAAGGAAAGGAAGGAGAGGAGAGTTCTGGGAAGGAAAAGGGTTTAAGGGGTGGGTAAGAATCTGGGGTACAGTGTATCCTGGTCATCCACCTCCAAGACATAGACAAACCCGGGCACCCCTGCTAAATCACCAAACGTAGCGAACCACTAGGTGTGATCTATGGTAGAGGTGATGGTTATCCAATAAAGGTTCCCGGGGCTGCGGTACCCATTCCCGCCTCCCAAATTGCAGCTACTAAGAACTGGCTACGAAGCACCGCCCAAAGAGGAGATCGATTGTACTATCACATTCTCTCGCAGGCTAAATCCTATGTGTGTGTTTGTCTCTTTCAGAGTGTCGCTTTTTCGTTTCATCGAGTTTCAAATCACAACCGTTCTGAAGAAGTTTTCACTTTAAAAACATTTTTTATTAGGAAAATTAATTATTGTCGCCTCACTTTTTTGTCGTTCCATGTAAAAATAATTAATAAAAATTTCCAAATTATCGTAATTTTTTTTTAAATTGCGATCCAAAACTTTGGTTTCATAAAGGTGAATATTTTAACTATTTTGTAGTTATCTTTAAGATTTGAGTATAAATCGTGGTGTTTTATTTTTCTAATACGGTTCATATTATATTTCTCACTATGATGGCAAGGGAGTAAAAATGATATCCATGAGACCTATTTGAGTTGTTCCGAAAAGCGAACAAAATAGCCTATGGGGTTAATACGCCTAAGCGCTGTTTTCATCAGGTCAATGTCCCCGTGAGATATATTTATATTTCGGCGGACTAATACAAATCTACATCATTAAATTTCGAGGATTATTATTTATTTATGAATTTATTTTTACACTGCTACGTTACTGCTCGATTTCGCACAAGTTTGTGAAATTTTTGTCCGATAAAATATATCCTTGTTGAACAAAATTAATGATAAAAATAGATCAATCAACATTTCAAACATTCAGGCCCCATTATGATAAAGAATGAATTATAGTCAGCTGAAAATAGTTGCGTTAATCCTGAAATTCCACACAGAAAAGAATGCAAAAGTTCGTAATATTAGGGATTTTCAGATTTTCTACTTTGAAGTGAATAAATTTTTTATTTTTATTATTTTTTCCGGCTTTATCCGGGTTTAACAGTTAGAAGTTGGAAGAATTGAAACTGGATTTGGTTATATTTTTTGACAAACATATGAAAAGAATAAGCAATGCAAATTTTTGATCCAAGAGCTAACCGTAAGTTTATTCGCTGCTTCAGAAAACAGGCTGTCTTTTATTATTCCCTCAGGGACTATATTATCTTTGGGGATGCTGTGTAGAGGGTCTTTTTAGAGAAAGGAAGGAGAGGAAGTTCTGGGAAGGGAAGAGGAATGAGGGGTGGGTAAGAATTCAGGGTCAATGTGTGTAGGAGTGTTGTAGTGTCAACGTAACGAACCACTCGGGGGGTTCTATGGCAGGGGTGTTGGTTATCCAATAAATGTTTCCCGGGGCGGCTGTACCCACACCCGCCTCCCAAATTAAAAAAAAAATGTCTGCTTTATAGTAAAGTTGAGCCCGTGTGATCGAAATAATTATAAGTAAATCAAGTGCGAAAAATCAAAATATCTTACTTTTTCAAAATATATTCAAAAGCAAAGTCATACGTGCAGTACATGTACATCACCACTTGTTCTCGATACCTACGTTGCGAAATAGATATGTGTGAGTCCACCTTGTGACTGTAAGTATATGTGCAATGATCAATTTAAAACTTAAAACCATACTATTTTCGGTACAAGGTTCAATTCATTTTAAAACATACTTTATTCTGTGCAAATGTTCCATTCATTTTAAACCATAGTGTATTCCGTACATGTTCAATTCATTTTAGACCATATTATGTTTTGTGCAATGTTCAATTCATTTTAGACCATACTATGTTCTGTGCAATGTTCAATTCATTTTAAACTATACTATGTTCTGAGAAATGTTCAATTCATTTTAAACCATACTATGTTCTGTACAATGTTCAATTCATTTTAAACCAAAGTTTGTTCCGTACATGTTCAATTAATTTTAAACCATACAACGTTCTGTACAATGTTCAATTCATTTTAAACCATACTATGTTCTGAGCAATGTTCAATTCATTTTAAACCATACTATGTTCTGTGCAATGTTCAATTCATTTTAAACCAAAGATTGTTCCGTACATGTTCAATTAATTTTAAACCATACAACGTTATGTACAATGTTCATTCATTTTAAACCATACTATGTTCTGAGCAATGTTCAATTCATTTTAAACCATACTATGTTCTGTGCAATGATCAATTCATTTTAAACCATACTATGTTCTGTGCAATGATCAATTAATTTTAAACCATACTTTGTTCTGTGCAATGTTCAATTCATTTTAAACCAAAGATTGTTCCGTACATGTTCAATTAATTTTAAACCATACAACGTTCTGTACAATGTTCATTCATTTTAAACCATACTATGTTCTGAGCAATGTTCAATTCATTTTAAACCATACTATGTTCTGTGCAATGTTCAATTCATTTAAACCATACTATGTTCCCACTTATCTACATGCTTAAGAACTTTCAGTTCAAATCGTCATCATTACCACCAGTCGCTAGCTGCCTTTTGGGATGGGTGATGGTCTCTCCATGCTACCTCATCCACTTTTCAATCCGATTTTTTCTTTCTTCTGATATTTTACTTTAGACATAGTATACCAAATCATGGGACATCATGTGTATACAATTCGGAAGGATTTGGGTCAATCATGTGTATTTTAATTTGGGAGGCAGGAATGGGTACCTCCGCCT
Source organism: Limnephilus marmoratus (assembly GCA_917880885.1). Taxonomy (NCBI): domain Eukaryota; kingdom Metazoa; phylum Arthropoda; class Insecta; order Trichoptera; family Limnephilidae; genus Limnephilus; species Limnephilus marmoratus. The sequence continues at coordinate 14,323,365 of OU862921.1, read as the reverse complement.
GGGAACCACTTATTGGATAGCCAACACCTCTGCCATAGATTAACCCAAGTGGTTCGTTACATTTGGTGACTTAGCAGAGGTGCCTGGTTCATGGGGTGAGGTTTGTCTTGGCCTTGATGGTGGATGTCTTAGACACACTGAATCCCAGATTTATACCCACCCCCAATAACCATTTCCTTCACAAAGGGCCATGTCACGAGAAGGTAGTAGCATACATTAGTTTGTTTCCGAACGTAGTCTGTGGGTAGTTTCTCAGGTTCGGATCAGAAATTATACATTGAATATTTGAAAATGGCCATTTTATTATCGTCTTCTGATGACTGTTGTGGCCAACTGAATAAATTTGTGTACAAGTTCTTTACCAAATTGCACGAAACTTGCTTTGGAATTTGCGGGGATATGGCACGATGGTTAGCTAGTTCAACTCTTAAACTATTCAAAAACATGAAAGGATTTCTATTAATTCGTGCATAGTTGTTACTAATTCATGTACATTGTTAAAATTCTAATAACTTGACTAATTACCCTGTGAAATAGCATTTTTCGACCTCTTGAAATTGTCTCACACTTGTAATTCAAATATATTCATAGACCCGATGCGGTAGATGGGACAGGACCCTCGAAACAATGCCGGCGCTAACTACCGCCTCTCTAAGACCTGACCCTTAACGTTCCGGTCGCTGGTTTCGCCTTACATCATATCGTCAGACTCTCCACGCGTGATTCCTCTTGGGTCTTGGTCTCTGGGGCGGCTAAACGTTTTTGCCTCAATGAAAATGTTGTATAAATTGGAATTTGTAAGTAGCAAAATAACGAGGAATGAGTTAGTTAGAGAATTAATACATTGTGTACCTCTTAGATGGAGAAGTAAGTCTCTTAATCCGCGGTGTTCATTATAAACACGTTATTAAGGTGTTTGCCGAAAGAATTATTTTTATCAACACGTGTTGACATTGTTTCCAAACATATTTTATTTTGACTGAATTTGGACTATTTTAATACCTACCTAGTATTGAATGTCATGACTAGAAACCTACAAATATTTACGTCCTCGACAATCCCAATTTTGCCATTTTCACTAGAATTTTCGAATTTTTCACGCCATTTTATGGAATTTTTGAATAAGAAGTTCAAAAATATTTATTTAACTCTGTACCCGAGAAGCTTACGGATGGAAGTCCAAAAAACGTGAATGTTTAGAAGAGCCAAAAAACTATTTTTTCTGTAGCTATGGTCTCTTCGGATATTCATGCTGCGATAGATAACAAAAAAGTAATTATTAAATCAATTTGTTTTGTTTAAAAAACTAGCAAATAAAACGAAATATTTTATATGTAAAGTAGCGTGTGTCGCTCTCCATAGAGAGAAAAAAAATGGCCTTATATTTAAACGCCCGGGGTCTCAAAAGTTTCGTATGATCTGTAGCTACTCGAAAACGTAAAAATAAATGAAATTATTGTTCACTAATAGCTCGCTAAAATGGCCGGAAGTTTTAAAAGAAAATAGATTTCATAGACTATTTCATAGATTCAATAGACTTGGAAAAAAAATAAAATAAAGGGTTAATATTTTATATTTTGTATCAAACTTATTTTTCATTCCATAACTGCAGTACAAAGAACCAAAAATAAATAAAAATTTTAAACATATGTGATGTGTTGGTTAAAAATTTAAAAATGGGAAAATAACACTTTTTCTGGATAAAATCAGAATCCTTGTTGACTTACTTGTGTTCATAAAGTTGAACTTTTTTTTCGTTTTTGTCAGTTATACGCATTTTTTAGTAATAAATAAACGTTAAAAGGTTAAATTAATGAAAAAAAAAAATTATTAAAAATTAAAAACAAAATGATTTTAGGTTTGTTTTCTGATTTTCAATGCATTTTAGCGGGCTAATAACCATTTTAAAAAAGATAAATTTAAATGCAGTTCTCATTTTATTTGTAAGACGCAACTTTTGAGACCCCGGGCGTTTCTGAATTCAAAAGTTGAAATAATTGACACACGCTAATGTAAAGCCTTTAAAAATATTGTTAAAAAAAAACGTTGATAAACAAAAACATGTCCATCTGCTTCAAAATTAAAGGAAATATTTTGTTATGACATGTGGTGTATTATGAAAGGATCAATGTTTGAAAATTGTTTACTTCCATAGAAAGCGTAGTAATGTTAGAGGAAGAAGCATAAAATAAAAGAAAAATAACATTTTAGTCATAATACTCAAAATGCAACTAAATCATAAAGATGCAAGTCCATGTACATCTTTCTGCTTCTAAGATAGTTGTTGCATCAAAGGTAGTTGCATCCGTATACATTTTTGAAAATCCTCTTTTTCTTCATGATAGGACTTGTATCTTTCTGCCACTGATAAATACGATAATTTACTTCAAGTCTGCACCAAAAACTTATTTCTTCAAATTTTAGACTTGCATCCGTATGCTTCTCGGGTACAGAGCTTTTGGTTTTGAAAATCTTGTATAGCCACAATATGGATTGAAACTAACTTATGAAGAAGCCACAAATTTAAAATGATGTATTCTTAGTGTGGTAATTTGAAAGGCGGGTATGGATACCGCCGCCTAAGTAACCATTTATTGGTGAACCAACACCCTTGCCATAGGTCACCTCAAGTAGTTCGCTGTGTTTGGTGACTTAGTAAGGGTGCCTGGGTTCAAGAGGGGAAGTTTTTCTCTATGTTTTGCCAACCTACTGCGTGTCAGGCCGGATCGCAGTAGACTGGTTGAGATTTTTTTATGTTGAAAGACTTTTGAGCTGTCCATCCAAACTCTCTCGACATAGTGTTAAAAATATGTTTATATCACCACGAATAAATCTTGGAAAACAGAGTCTATAGGTCACGATTTCAAATACAGAAGTGGTTTTCATTTATTTTTAATTTTTTTTTTTTAATTTCCTATTTAAGAAAAGTGTCGATCAATGGAAACTGTGACAAATAAAATTAATAATTACGAATTGTAATTTTAAAAAGTTTTTTCTGCGTTCACACATTTCTAATGGAAAAATATTTTTTAATTATAGTTTACGGTTATATTTTTTATAAAGTAATTAACAATATATTTTAATTCTATTCAACGGAAACGGTAGGTTAAGCTTCAATTTAGCCAAAGCAATATTTTTGTACTTAGAATGTAAACCAATACGTTGTAAAGATTAATGGAAAATAACTAATTTAGCATTAATCTTCTCCTTAACGTCGAAAATGCCGTGTATAATCAGACATTATTTAATAGTAAACAGAAATTGTTAGCGATGCGATCGTTTTTTTTTTTTTTTTTTTTTTTTTTTTTTTTTTTTTTCATATATTTTTTATTAGTAACAGATATTTGGGTTTTTTTTGGCTACCACACTAGGCTAAGCCCGTGTTGTGGTAGTCGTACATTTAATATTTTAACATTTCAAAAAATATTAAGAAATACTTAAAACTAAAGAGAAAAAAAAGACCATATTTTAAAGAAAAGTAAAAATGAAAATTCAAATTCAAATTTTGAAATACAAAAATTAATAATGAAAATTAAATGTTAAGAACTCAAGTGTTCTGTATAAATTAAAACATATAATTATATAAATCAAAATTAAAAACATATATAAATTTAGTGAAAAACTAAGAGAAAAAAATAACAACATTTTAAAGTAAAATAGAAATACAAATGGAAATTAAAATTTTGAAATGCAAAAATTAATAATTAAAATGTAGTGTTAGAACTCATGAATTCTTTAAAGTGCGTTCGTCCCCTTTCAAAAATCCAATGTTGTACACGTGTTATAAAAAGAGAATTAGAATTACTTGACTTTATGTCAGTACTCAGAGCATTATATATTTTAGGAGCGATGAACCAGAATTGTCGTTGAGCGAATGAGGTGTTAGTTTTTGGGACCACGCAACCCAGGTTTGATAAAAAGCGGGTGTGTGCTTGATGTTGTGGAGCAATTAATAGATTATTTTTTCGTATATAACAAATGCTTGTTTTAGTAAATAGCTGTCGAATATCTAAGACCCTGATTTTTGCAAAGAGTTCATTTGACGGATGGGTAGGTTGACATTTAAATATAATTCTCAGAATTAGTTTAAAACGTTTTAAATGGTAACACCAACGTGGCTCACAGGAAAATGAAAATAAGTTTAAAAAAGCACAACGGTCCATATTTTATTTTATTTAATCAAACGGTGGTCAGAAATTAGTGACACTTTCCGAAAGGAGATGTTTCTAAACCTCAATATTATAAATTCTGTGACCATTTTATGTTTAAAATTTTTTAATATAATGTAACGCTTTTGAAGGAATTTACATGGAAAGGTGATTTTTTCATATATGTAGGTAGGTACTTTCATACGTTTTTTCGATATGAAAAAAAAAACGGTTTCCGCCACTTTTTCTGCGAAATACTTCCGTTTTTGATGAGGCTATCCAAGAAATTACGTGGATTTTACAAAAATAACGCGAATTTCTTGAAAAAATAACGTGAAATTTGTTTTACTAATCCTAGTAATTACTATTGTTATTTGAGGATTAGACAATCCTTAGCCCACGAACTCGGGCACTCCTGATAATTTACCAAACGTAGCCAACCACCTGGGGTGACCCAATGCAGACGTGTTGGTTATTCAATAAATGGTTTCTGGGGTGGTGACACCCATAACCGCCTCCCAAATTGAAATTTTTTGAAAAAATTATGTCGTACTTGGCATGTTAATAATCGAGTTGTGTTTGATCTATTTCAACCTGGCATCTTTGTCGTGGGAAAATTATTGAATTAAAAACGTAATTTTTTTTTGGTTGTTTTTGTGGTGTTATGCCGTGTTGCGCTACCTCCTTCTTTAGTCCATCGTTTCGGACAGCGTTGCAGTGTCACGGCATAACAGTGTTATGATAACACCCCCAAAACAAACAACGAAAATACTTTTGGCCATGAAAATCTAAAAAAGATTTTTTTAATAACTATTCGTTTTTATTTATTCACGTGGATTTCTGCGCTTTTTTGACAAGTCAAAAATTCAAACTTAGTTTTTTATTTATTAATTAAAACGTCCTTTTTCGGGGCTTTTACAAATGAATAGTAAGAAATATGCAGTATTTATTATACATAACTGAAATTCCTAGGTAACAATATTTTATATTTGTTTAAAGATAAATTGAAGATCTCCATTGACTTGGTATAATTGTTTTCCTCCAATAGTATTCTGGGCAAAGAGGAATACATATGGTTGTTAATCCCAAAATTTTTGTACTTCCCACACTCGCCTCCCAAACTGAAAATAACAGTTTGATCAAGAATTATTTCTTTTAAGGCGATCCAATAGTTCAGGAAAAAATCGAAATCGGAATTCACGGCCTTCATGGGAGGAGTTTTAAAATACTTGAGAAAAAGCTTTTGGAAAGGTTGGAAAAGGTATTTGAGAGTTTCCTTTGACTGGTCGATTTCGTAAAGGCCTGTAAAAAAATAATAATTTCTTTTTTACGCGTTGTTTATTGTAAGAAAACGGAAATTTAAAATTGATTTCACGAAACTAAGCGACGCGGGGTCACCCGTTTGTCTCCCGCTCCGGCCGGGGCGTGACTGATACGAAATAGGTGTGTCCAGTGCGTGGTTCTTGTGCCCATGCCATAAGGGTCACTTCAAGAATCCAAATTCGTAGAGTGCGGGCCGTATTGATTGATGTCAAAAATAACAACGAGAAAATGCTATATTTTATTTTATTTCGTGAAGTTCAGGCGTAAATATAATTTTTTTTTGACATTGTTATAAAAGAAACAAAATTTGCCACATTTTACAATAAAACCAAATCCGAAAAGGGGCTTATAAATAGGAGAGTTTGGACTTGAAAGGGTTTTTTATAGACCTTATACTTTTTTTATAGGCTTATTAAAAGATTTATAAAAAATGACCGATGTTTTTAAGGGCCAAGGTGTGTTCTACAAGCAGTATTTAATTGAAGCATCTATAATACTTCTAAGCCATCAAATTTTGAAAACAAAAACATATGATTTTGTATGATTTTGCATTATTTAGTATTACTAAAGTGTTATGGAGAGGTTGAGGAACGGGAATTTAATCCAAGTGAAACACGTATTTTGTGGAGAACAACTTGTCAGATTAGCTACTGTTTGCTCGTCCAATAAATTCCAGGCTTTAAGGTGTTGATTTTAAATTATTTAGAGGTGTTTACCTACTCTTAGAGAGGTGTGTATCGTAAAAATTATAGTAACGCAAGAACTCGAAAAACTGGTTATTATTTGTTTAAATTTTTGATAATCTTAAAGATTTAGCCAAAAACCTGATTGTGATATGATCCGATCTGAAACAACTAAAACTTTCGAAAGCTGAGCTCTGGCACCATAAAATCCTAGGCTAACAAAATATCATGTGATCAATAATTTCGTAATACTATAAAACTACTACTCCCTGTAAAACTTAATGAGGAAAACATAAACGCATCTAAGAATGTAAAATACTTGGGACACATTATTACTGAAGACCTCTCGGATGACGGTGATATTGAACGACAGCGGAGAAGTATCAGTATACTGTCTAATACGATTGCCCGAAGATTCTTCAAATACAGTAACAATGTAAAAAAAACATTGTTCAATGCATTTTGCACTAACCTATATACATGTGAAACATGGTGTCAATACCGTACCAGCTCAATAGAACGACTCCGGATCCAATATAATGATGCTTGCAGAATTATATTTGGATACAGAAGATACAGCAGCGCATCTTCAATGTTTACGGAGCTAGGACTACACGGATTCGCCGGTCTGATGAGACACCGAGTCACCGGAGCCAGGATGCGGCTAATGGCTTCCGATAACACAGTGGTGATCGCAGCCTTCCAGCACCAAGCGCCACTCCTGAGCGAGCGCTGGGCCCGAGCTCACTCCAGACCACGTCCTACATTATAATTGATTATTTATTTTATCTCTATTATCGCTTGTCTTTTATATTTATTTGTTCTATTTACTTTTTTTACTTTATCTGTTGTGTAAATATGTACAACTTTATGGGACGTGTGGGATTGCACTATCCTCCCCACATCCTGGAATAAACATTATTATTATAAATAAGTCAAAATTTTCTTGTTATAAATTCCATAGGCAAAACTCCATTTGGAAGGCGGATATAAGTACTGCCGCATTTGAAACCATTTATTGGATAATGCCCCTACCGTAGGTCATCCTAAGTAGTTCGCTACGTTCGGTCACTTAACAGGGGTGCCTGGTGCACGCGATGAGGTTTGTCTAGATATTAGCGGTGGATGCGTTTACTCACTTACAGCGATCGAGAGTGACTGGTTGAGACCCTTTTGACTTCTCAAGCCGGACTCAGTCTAACCATCGCCTTGCATACGTCTTTCACTCCTGGACACAATGACCCTCAGATTCCTCCCACATCTCGTATCCTTTCCTTTCCCAGAACTTCCTCTCCTTCATTCCTCCAAAATGACTCTCCTCACAGCTTCCCCAAAGCCTTCTGTGTTTTTTTACATTAACTCTACACTGGAGGCCCTGAGAAAAGGAATTACCATCAGGGCCTATGTCATCTTTGAAGATGCTGTGTGAAGATACTTTTCGATGAAAGTGAATATATGTCTTGAATTGACCCAAGCTGTAGGAAGGAGGAAACGCAGAGGCCGGCAAATCGTTCCACAGCCAAGGTGATGAACTCAATAACGAGTCCTATAAGCGCCCGTTCTCATGCGGTAAATGCAAACCATGCACATATGTTGGGCGCGCATTTGGCGTGTTTCCCGACTACGCACCGGTGCTGAGGGGATCGATGACGCTAGTTCCTCGGAGCATATTCCATTGACATACCGATAGAATAAGGACTATATAGGATATTCAATCAAATGGACCGCCCGATTCTGCACAGATTCTTTCATATCTCCCTTAAACACGTTAAGTTTTAAAGCTCTTAAAAAATATATGTTATTCTTGAAGATCATATCTAGACATTCCCCGCGCCGAAACGCAAATTATATAAAATTATCTCCATAGAAAAATATCGCCAAATATGCTCCAAAAATTATTATAAACACGTTTGTTTCAGTTATTTTACAAGTTATATGTATGAAAAAATTCGCAGTGTTTCTTTAAATGCTGTTTAAGACAACCCCGCAAGTGTTTTATTAAATATTTTCACAATTTTCGCATCGATTTTGTCGCTTTAAATACTAGCGCGCTCCTCTAACAATCGTAAATTCATATCTCTCCATCTTCTTCTTTTTGAGCCCGGTTGTGGCGCCTTAAATAATAAAAAAATTACGCTATAAAAACATCTTTTCACGATGCGCTTATAAAAATGATACTTACCTATTACTTTTCTCTTAGTACCAATTTAGACACCAACGGCACGGCAAGATACAAACCTGAAATAATGCGACCGGCAAAGCAGTGCAGAACACGATGATTTTTTTCGCGCAGCGTCGTCGCGCCGACCGTAGTGAAAAAAAACCACGCCATGAAAAGATCCATCGCGAAGGCCAGTCGGTAGTAAATATATATAGTATCGTCATCAATATGAAATATTCTATGAGAGTTTGTCGACCTAATGTAAAACAAAAAAATGCCCTCGGACTTGTTCTGTGGACAGGCAAAAAAACGAACGCTCCGCGTGGCGAGATTATGTATTCGGTATTCCGCTCCTTGCCCGAAAAAAGGTTAATTATTGAGATTGGCTTTGGTATTACATTTGCGTATTCATTATTGATATTGGCAATGTACATTATACATTACACGTAGGTAGGTAACTTTGATCGTAATTGTGTTTAATAATCATTTGCACACCTGGGAAAAATTATTAGTACGAATTTGTTTAGTTCCGTGGTAAGGTGACTCCGCTTTGACTATGAGCTAAGAGTTCACGGGTTCAAAGCCCTGTAAAAAGAAGATAACCATATTAAAGCAGCGCTTTAATTTTTTTTTCTTCGTAAATATATAAAGATATGTATATTTTTTTTTTACGTGAGCTCCACACAGGAGGCCCTGAGGAAAACAATTTCCCTCAGGGCCTATGTCATCTTTGGGGATGCTGTGTAGAGGGTTTTTTTAAGGAAAGGAAGGAGAGGAGAGTTCTGGGAAGGAAAGGGGTATAAGGGGTGGGTAGGAATCTGGAATTTCATAATGCCAATGCTCACCGGAAGTTTTATAAAAATCTTCTCCTGACAATAACGAACACACGAAAAAAGAATTATCAAATTTGGTGCAGTCGTTCGAAAGTTATGCGCTTAGCAACACATTCAGCGATTCATTTTTATATTTTAGATAAGTACTTTAAAAATAATATAAAAATAATGCTGCATATAAATAAAGTGAGCTAAAATTAAACTAAAAATAAAAATTTATAATTAATTTAAAATTATAGGTAAAATGTTATTTTTTAATGATGTGTTTTATATTTGTTTTGTGTGTTACGTGTACGTGTTTTATTCTTATTATGTTATGAGATTTTGGTAATATTGTCTTTTTTGTTCGTTAATCCATTTTTTTTAAATTTTGGGTAGGAATTTATTTTTATTTTCTTCTTTTTTTATAATAATTTAATAATTTAATTAAATAATTTCCCTCAGGGTCTATGTCATCTTTGGGAATGCTGTGTGGAGGGTTTTTTTAAGGAAAGGAAGGAGAGAAGAGTTCTGGGAAGGAAAAGGGTTTAAGGGGTGGGTAGGAATCTGGGGTTCAGTATGTCTTGGTCATCACCAAACGTAGCGAACCACTTGGGGTGACCTATGGCAGAGGTGTTGGTTATCCAATAAAGGTATAATATATTGAATTTAGATTCGCACTGACGAGGTCCTTGTTCGTAAATTTTGAATTGTTATGTTTAATTAAATGAAGACAATATCAGCGAAACTCAATCGAAAATCTAGAGGTAGAAAAATCAGAAAAAGATATTGGCACCTCAGGGACTCGAACGCAGGACCTCCTGCTTTCATGGCCACAGCTCTACCAACTGAGCTAAGGTGTCTATATCCAATTCGGTCACTTTTAACTGTATCGTACTTCAGCTAAAAGAACTACCAGCATTATCTTGAATTGTTATTTTGGGATTAATTTTTTTTAAGACAAACATTCCCGGGACATAAATTACCTGACAATATTTAAAATCTTTTACTACCACCACAATAAGCGAAAAATGTTGCTTGAATCGTGATGGAAGGACTTAACTAGTCGAGGAATCGAACATGCGACGCCTGTATGGGACCCAAAGACCCAAACAAACCAACTCAGCCACTGATCGGTCTTGCCGGTATTGCAATTGAAGGTGTTGTGAAGAATTAATATATAGGTTTCTCCAGCAAAAGTTTATACATGAAAGACACGCCGTGTTCGTTTCAACATGTTCCCATTGAGAGCGGGTCGTTTTTACGACTGTATATCAACAAATTATCGGCAATTATATCTCCTTCCTCTTGTAAATTAAGTTAGTGTCTTCCTTTCTCAATTTATCATTGAAAAAACCGCCACAAACCTTTCTGATCAAAGCTATCCTTTTTTCTTAAATACATCTGTTTGAATATCACATTTGTTTTCTTGTTTGAATAAATGAGTGAATAAAGTGGAAATTAATCTACTTCTCGAAATTCGATCGAGCTGAAACTTGGCAATCAGACTTGTTGTTTGATGACAATGCATTACGCATGGATCATCGAAAAAGGTCGTGCAATAATTAGTCACCTCACCCAAATATAATCTCTATCTCATTATTGTTGCCACTAACCAACCTGAAAATTTTTTTCAATTTTTTTTGCTGTATTGAAAAGTGTACTTTATTTAATATTTATAAAATATTTGTAAACTAGTCTGTCTCGACACAGGATTTCCTAGTGAGACAGGCAAGGCCAAAAAAATATATGTATACCTTTTTATATAGATGCACATAATAAATAAATAAATAATTATATCAACTTCATACTATCATGTACACGCGCGAATACACACACATTTTCTGAAATTGGATGACATTATATTTAAAAATTTACAGCAGTTTCGAAATATTTGTCGGAAATGGGATTTGGCTCAGCGGTTAGCGATGTTAACTCTAATGCCTGGGGAGGAAGGTCCAATCCTCAGTGAAACAAAAAAAGTTTTAAAATTCGTTTGAAAATGGATGCCTCTATTATAGTTACGACGACGGACGGCCGGCATAGTCCAGTGGTAAGGCTCTTGACTAGCACTCCGAAGGTCGCGGGATCGAATCCCGGCGTGGCAAATAAATTTTATTTGAATAATTTGTGTTATTTCACAATTTATTGATTTAAAATAATATATGGTATATTTGCGGCACGTTCCAGAGTGGAAGATACTCTCAGTATCGCCCTGGTGTAAGACCACCATTCAGTATCGAAACGTTGCTTAAAATGGCTTTAGCCGTGTTTGGTGACCAGATAAGAATAGCCAGGTACTTCCCCACCTACCTCTTCCCTACCTCCTTCCCCTCCCTACTACCTTCAGCCTCACAACATACCCCAATGGGGATGCCATAGTCCCACTGGCTCCAGACGGGAGCAGTTGGGACTCTTGTGCGGTATTCATGTAAAAAAAAAAAATAGTTAAAAAAATAGTTTTTTAAGGGAGTTGATTTTTCCTTAATCTTTTTACCAATTTCCTCAATCTTTACTCCAATTGGGACCGCCAGTGTTCTCCTAGCTCCAGGTAGAGGCAATCTTGTGTTATATAAATAAAAAAAATAAAATAACTAATAACTAACTTAAAAGTAAACTTGGAAGGCGTGTACAAATACCGTCGCCCCGGGAATCATTTATTGGATAACCAACACCTCTGCCATAGGTCACCTCAAGTGGTTCGTTACATTTTGTGATATAGCAGGGGCGCACGGGTTCATGGGATGAAGTTTATCCGGATCTTCAGACCTATTGACCTCTCCAGCAGGACTCTCTCGGAACATCGCCTTGCACCGCAGTGGTAAGGATGGTTTCATACGTCCGCCACTCTTAGAGATGCTGACCCCCAGATTTCTACCCATCCAACATACCTTTTTGCTTAAAAGACCCTCCACATGGCATCCCCTAAGATGACATAGGCCCAGAAAGATATTATTTTCCTCCTAATGTTAAAAAAAACATCTTTGGAACAAATGTTGAATAAGTTAGACACTATTTTCATATTAACCTTCGTAACCGCATAATTATTGTGGTAGTTAGTAAAAAAATATTATAATGTTTCTTACATACCTGTAGACAAATACTTAATTATTTTTTTTCGCATTCTATGTTAAACATTCTCTATTGCTGCGTACCTAATTATTGCACCGGCTTTAACGAGTTGCTTGATTTGGTCTACGTTGACCACTAATATGTTGATACTAATATGTTGATACCTAGTTGCCATCTATAGATGTTTGTCCTAACTTCAGTAAATAGAAAAAAAAACGTTAATATAAATTAACTAGCGAGTTCCCAGCATGCGTTGTAATGTCACTTATGTGAATAAATTGTTTCTCCCTGCGTGTCCTTTCCCATTCGTCCCGTTCCCCTTCCACCTTTCCCGCCTTCCCTCGTGAACCCCCTCCCGCGTTCCCCTCCTTCCTCCCGCGCTCCATGCATTCAGTCCCGGTACATTCAGTTTTTGAACAGCTCACGTGCCACCTATTGAAATTTTTATACAAAGTTCATAATGCCAGACGTCATACAAATAGAAATGTTCGGAGGCATGTGCACTTCATCTCACCAAAGATTTATCGCAATCAGGTGAATAGTGCAAGAAATAATTTTATAGCACCAGAGCTCACCACAATATATGAATATAGAAACCAAAACCAAAGTTTCAACGCAATCGGATGAATGTTTTAGGGACCGCATAAGGAACAAACAAAGAAACATTTTTTTTACATATATTAAGATATCATTACTTCTATCTCTAGACAAAACACTAACTAACTCATATATACTCTTCTATTATTCTGACTCTTGCATTGGCCCGTCTCAAGTATCTGATTCACTTGATCGTGCCATGTCTTCCTCTGTGCCTGGTCTATCGGCATTGAGTCTAACGTTTTAATAATCATTTAAAAATAGTTCTAAAACTTAAACTATGCTATGGAGCCGATTGAAGAAAAACTGCACATATCCTTCTGAACGGCCATATCTATATTCCTGATAATAATAAAAATAATTGGATAATTTGTAGAGCGTCGTTTTTGTGAAAAGTCATCTCGAGGGCATTGGAGGGGACCCCACCACTTTCTCAACGGCGTTATAAGGAAACATATGGTTTCTTCCTTCACCGCACACGTCAAGAATCTATTTTATTGAACGAAGCTACGTTTATTTGAACGACTCTATACCCTCCAATGTCCATGCATACGAGGTTAAAAAGCAGTATGCAAGTACTTACATTAACATAATACAAAATAATAATAAATCTGGCAGCCCGTAGAATAATTCTTCTGAAATCTATAGTGAAAAATATATGCAGATAAAAATGTTAGTAAATAAAAAGAAAAATAAGAGCACCTCAAGATCATTGTAAAGATTTAAAATATCAGAGTGAAAGATACTCTCATTAAGACCACCATTCGTGTTTGCTGACTAGATCTGAATAGCCAGGAACTTCCCCACCTTCCCCTCTCTAATCTCCTTCCCCTCAAGGTACCCCAATTGGGGATGCTATGGTCTCACAGGGAGCAGTTGGGATTGTTGTGAGGTTCACATAAAAAAATACAAGCAAAAATTTGAGTTTTATGTTCCCGACAACTTCATAAGAGCGCGCAGGCACAGGTTCAGACATTCCGAGATGCAGAACTAACCTACCATTAGAAATGATTCCACTATTAAAGATGCACGTTTTCTATTGATTATTTTTTCTAAAAAAGTAAATTAAAAATAAAATAAAATGTAAACAGAAAGTTGAAAGCTGAAAATAGTTAGTAAGAGAATAGAAACCGGTCGACGTTTATAAATAAAATGAAGTGGTTTTAAATAAAGAAAGTTTTTCATTTAAAAAATGTTGAGTTTATCCATATCAGACAGAAAAAACTGAGCAACCAAATCGTTAGATCAAATTTTCTACTTTACGGAAAAAATAAATAAATACTAAAAAATATTTTTGTCGAATTGAATTTAGATATCGTACCTACTACGTAATTACGAAAAATGACGATAAATCAAACCCTTCTCATTGTTACAAAATATTGTCCATAAATATTGTGAATATAATTCAAGCACGTCTTCCGTTCGCGTGGAGGGGATTTCGAGTCAAGGATGGTGCTTAATATATACATAAAGTAGGTAGGTACGGTGTAAGGGCCAGCCAAGGGTCCAGTCTGGACTCCCTTTGGCCTTTTAGTCCCTCTCCTCCCGCCTTCTTACTGCCCTCTCCCCTCCGCCGCACGTAACCCTTTTTCTACCATCACATCTCCCTTGAAAAGTCAAGTGGACTCTTCTCCCATGTCCGAGTACAGGGAGATAATGAAGTATTAACCTTATATGCAATATATATTTTGTCACCTACTAGAAGCAAAAATAATTATTTTATTTTATTATCAACTTTCTATGAACTTAATGTCACCGCACGCTCATCTATTTATATAAAAATAAATGTATATTTGCTTGTATGTATGTTTGTACGTTCTTTATGCGTTCCTAAATCATTCATCCGATTGCGATGTAACTTTGGGAATTTGATGTATGCGCATGTCCGCGATGGTTTCTATATATAATAGTGAGCTCTGGCATCATGAAATTATGCGTTTTTAAACCATTCATCCGGTTGCGATGAAACTTTGGGGATTTGATGTATGCACATGCCCGCGATGCTTTATATTAGGTACATAATAATTAGCTCTGGCGTCATGAAATTATGTGTTTCTAAACCATTCATCCGACTGCTATGAAAATTTGGTGAGATGTTGTGCGCACGCTTGCAATGGTTTCTGTATGTAGTGGTGAGCTCTGGCATTATGAAATTTGCAAATAAAAAAATTGCAACAGGCAGCACGCGAGCTGTTTGAAAACTGAACGTACTGGGACCGAATGCATGGAACGCGGGAGGGGGGAGGAGAACTCGGGAGGGTGGTGAGTGGGGAGAGGGAAGGCGAAGAATGTGGAGTGGGAACGCGGGAGGAGAGTGGGAGGCGGACAGGAACTGGACGAATGGGAAAGGACACGCAGGGAAAAACAATTTATTTTTTAAGTGGCATTTCAACGCATGACGGGAACTCGCTATTGTGGATAAATTAAATTAAAAA
Organism: Limnephilus marmoratus; assembly: GCA_917880885.1. Lineage (NCBI taxonomy): Eukaryota > Metazoa > Arthropoda > Insecta > Trichoptera > Limnephilidae > Limnephilus > Limnephilus marmoratus. The sequence goes on along the minus strand of OU862921.1, from coordinate 14,308,134 downwards.
ATGGATAAAATTAGCATTAGACAAGATTAACACAAAACTTTCTAAAGCCTACAACAAAACAAACAAGTGTAGATCCTAATATACAACGTGTCCGGAAACTCGTAGTACAAGCGGGAAACTGGTGAATCTACATCACGTAGAGAACCCAAAAAACTTATTTTTTTTGATCTAAGCATTTCGATTTTAATATTATTTTTTTTCTAATTTCCCATTTTTTCGGCAACTAAAGGGTTAAAATAAATTTTGAGCCCAGTTTACCCTTTGTTGCATTTTATAAGACATTACACAGCTGAAATCAACCCCTAGTGAAAATTTTTTTCAAATTTAACCTAAAAAATTCCAACTTCGGATCCGATTTACTCGAAAACGAAAGCTCAAATCAAAAAAAGTTAAACCACAAAATCGACTCAAAATGTGATGTGGATTCTCCAGTTTCCCGCTTGTACTACGAGTTTCCGGACACCTTGTATAATTAAGACAATACAAATCTAAAACAACTTTATCTCTAAATCTTCTAATCGCTGAATAGAGAACTCCAGTCCAATTTTTTTATTTTTTTTAATGAATAAAGACCTTCAAACTTAAATAACTGCATTTTTATTTTTATTTTTATAGTAAGTTTTAATAGTTAAAATAATTGTCAAAGTTTTAATTTTTCAAGACTCCCAGAAACGCACCGTATCTATGGTGAATTGTGTGACGTCTTCACCAACCGATAGTTTTTTACTTTTTAAGTTGTCCATTTTGAATTTAAATGGACAATATGGCGGAATGATGGTGGATGTAGTATGACTTTTTGGTGTGAGGTGTGTTTTTTATTCAAGATTAACTGCTTTTAATATAGAAAAAACATTGGTAAAATGTCCACATTTCGCCGGTGCTGTTATTGTATTTTAACAAAGTGCAATATAAAAATAATAAATCATCTATTTCATTGCAAATACAAGTGACATCGTATTTCGTAAGTCTCGAAATTTGTGTTCAGGCACAAACAATTCGAAAATACTGTACATTGTTTTATGTTTAACACATACAGAAACAATGGTATTTATAATATACTGATCATGTATAAAAAGTCCTTTTAGTAAAAAAAAATTCGAAAATACGACCGATGTATCGTAAACCAAATGTCAAATATGACATATTATGACCTATTTATGACTATGCTTAACCTCAAATATAACCCTTTTACGTCATAATTTTAATTGTTGAGAGCCTAAATATTGTTTCCAATAAACACAATAACTATTATTTATCTAAATCTCTTTAACAGTATGAAAATAACCAAAAAACACGAAATGTTGAGTGTCTTTCGTGGCGTAAGGCGTAAGATTTCAAATGTCAATACATCTTGATACACTTCGGTGAATTGGTTAGCAGGTTAACAGTGACGTCACCGTTAACCATTTCAGTAATGCCAACTTGGCACTGTGTTTCGAGGAGAGGTTTAAAAATGCACTTTTTAATAATTTTTTAAAAACTCTGCGTTTAATATTATTAAATAAAACTTATATATTCAGAATCAGCGTTTATTGGTCTACATGAACATATTTTTTTAAAGCCATAATATTTTTCACTGGAGTTTCTTATTACATAAAACTATCTCATGTAATTGAGGTACTTATCAAATTTAATCCTTATGAGAACGGTAAAACCACAAATATAGTACTGAAAATTATATTTGACGTAATAGTCACGCTTTGACAATTTTTTACATTTGAATTTTCGTATACAGCAACGAAATTTATTAATTGTGCTTGTTATATTTTGTGGAACTCCATTCAATATTTAACAAATATAAATCAAATTTGATAATTTTATTAGTAAGCTCAGCAAGCATTTTAGTTTTTTATTATACAGCTGTTTTGGCTTTGAAATGAATTCACAAGTCCGTCACTACTGACCCCTAGATTCCTACCCACCACTTATACCTTTTTTCTTCCCCACTCAGAACTTCCCCTCCTTCCTTTTCTAAAAAACACCTGTACACAGTATCCCCAAAGATCACAGGCCTTTTTAGAAATTATTTTCCTCAATTAATCTCCTCATTCGCCTCCTGTGTATACAAAATAGTAAGAATAGCGTTAGGGCGCCGCATCCGCGCTCAAACGGAAGAAGATGGAGAGATATGTAATTACTAAAGACCGAGAATTTAAACCCTTTTCAGCGGTAGTTGCATATTTTAGCAAACAAATTGAAATCTTGCATATTTACGCTCGATCTAGTTCATCGTTCACATAGTGACACAATAAACGTCAGATAGCTAAGTGCGCAGCTAGTGAACTGATCGCTCCGCGGCTAGTGAAAATGCTTGAAACTCGTGGATTAGCGTTGATTGAATCTACTCAGGTTATGAAGAAAATTCGCCTTATGAATTCCTCGTTGCCAAGATATTCCCGAGTAAACTCAAAGAAAAGTTTGAAAACTTACTGAACAATAACCCAAGGTTTGAACCCTTATGCCAAATTGATAGCTTCATCAACGGGGCAGGTGAAATTTTGCCCGGCACAATAAGTTCAAAAATCGCACCCAAATTTAAATTCTGTCCAGTCACATCAGTAGACGTAGAACGTTCCGTTTCTGCTAACAAAAATATATTAAGCGATCGTAGACACAATTTGTCTACAGAACATTTAGAACAGTACTTAGTCATATACGTTTTTAAAGGTAAATAGTAAATTTCATTGTTAAATACATTTTGTAATTGATATTTTCGAAAATACGATTGTTATTCTTGGGAACTAATAGCTTACTAAAATAAATAATATTTAAAAATATGACTTCCTGTGTTATTTCATGTTGCATATTTTGACCCTATTTATGGATTTTCATGCATATTTTAGCTATTTTTATTGCATATTTGCATGCATATTTTGGGCTGTTTTTGTTGCATATAATCCGGTCTTTAGTAATTACGAATGTTCAAGGAGCGCGTTAATATTTAATGTGATAAAATCGATGCGAAAATTGTGAAAATTGTGAAAATGTTTAATGACTCACTTAAAATAGAGCAAAAATCTTGTGGAAGACGTCTAAAGTATCATTTAAAGAAACATTGAGAATTTTTTCACAACTATAACTTGTAAAATAACTAAAACAAACGTGTTTATAATAGTTTTCGGAGCATACTTTACGATTTTTTTCTATCGAGGGAATTTCATACGTGTGGAACGCGTCTAGATATTATCTTCAAAATTAACATTTATATTTTTTAAGACCTTAAAATCTTCAAATGTTTAAGGGAGATGTGTAATGCTGATTCCAGACTTCTCGCGAGAACAAGCACTTATCCACACTCTCATTTTTCTCACTCGTGATCTGTTTCCCATCCGGTATGGACGACATTACAGACGATATTCAAAATGCTGCAGGTTTGGCTCTGTGCGATAAATTGCAACTCTCGTTGATTGTTCCACATTTTTAACACAAGGAAACAAAATTTTCGAAACAAAAACAAAAATATAACGCACGTCTACTCTCAACCGCTCACTAAACAACACTGAGACAAAACGTGAGTTTAGTAGTCTTCTCGCTTCTCACCCGAGAAATCCTTTGAAGCGGCCAAATTTACCGACAGTGATCCGAGAACAGGCGAGCCAGAGAAAGAGAATGCGAGAAACTCCTCACATTCACGCTTCTCGGGTGTTCTCGGGGCTTCTCGCCGTGAGTCTGGAGGGGCTATAAGAAATCGGTAGAAATTCGGGTATCGGCGGCTTAAGAGGAAACCGGGCGGTGTTTTGTACATACAAACGTATACCTTAATATCTACTCTGGATTTTGACACTACGGCAAATATTTTTTTCATAAATACAGATATTGAGCGTGTTTTTTGCCTTTTTTGGTGAGTTACTTTTTATAGAAGTTTGGACCCTCCAAAAATTGTTAAAACTACCTGGTTTGAACTCAATAAACAGACGTTCAGTATACAAACTAGACAATGTATTTTTTTTAAAACGCAAAACAAACAGACATAGAGTTTATCTTATAATACACACGGTTGGTAAAAAAAATCGGTCCAGTTTTGGATAAAAAAAATGGGGAACACAAAATCTCGATTTTGATGGTATTAGAAGTGCAGTTGTTCCTTTCGCCCACTATTCGGGGAAGTAAGAGCGACAGTGAAAGCAACAGTTTGGTTAAATACCTATTGTTCTAATTTTTGGGCGGCCGGGTGTGTACACGATTAGTAAAAAATTTAAAAATTTCCCTATTTTATATTTTTTGTTCAGAACTGTGTTTTGTCAATAGGCCTGATACCAAGGAGGTTGACACACAATAAAATTATTTACCTGTGAATTTTATTGTTGAAGTATAACCACCCTGTAGTACGGGGGAAGCACGTACGACGGTACCAACAGTGGTGGAAGGCATAAAGAAAGAAATGAAATAACTAATGCAAACCGGTTTTTGATATTCAACAGTGGCGTACGGCCTCAATGATATTTATTTTAATATCACGATACTTATTTTTTTTGCATTGCTCCATTGCACAGGAGGCCGTGAGGAAAATGTTTCCTCTCAGGGTCTATGTCATCATTGGGGATGCTGTGTGGAGGGTTTTTTAGGAAAGGAAGGAGAGGAAGTTCTGGGAAGGAAAAGGGTATGAGGGGTTGGAAGGAATCTGTGAAGAAATCTTTCAGTATGTCCAGGAGTGACGGACGTATGAATCCATTCCTTCCAATGCGGTGCAAAGCGATGTTCTGAGAGAGTACGGCTGGAGAATTCAAAAGGACCCCGTAACCATTATCTCCCGATCCGGCCCGCCATGCAGCTGGTGTGCAGAAGCATCCGCCGCCAAAACCTAGACAAATCTCATCCTGTGAACCCGGGCGCCTCTGATAAGTCACCAAATGTAGTGAGCCATTTGGGTTGATCAGTGGCAGGGGTGCTGGTTATCCACTAAATGGTTCCCGGGGAGGCGGAACCCATACCCGCCTACCAAAATCAACTTACTTGAATACTTCAATGAATCAAACAGAGTAGTATTAGTAGTAGAGATTTTCGGATCTCTTGTTATAATTCTGGATTTTAAATTTGAAAAGAATCACAATGTTTTTTTCGGAGAATTAAACATACTTACACTTTTGAGTGTGCAAACTCGGCCATTTGAAAAAATCTGCAATTGCCGAGAACTTAATATGGAACTCCGGCAAAAAATATTATGGTTTTTAAACAAAAGTTCATACGGACCAAAAAACGCTGTTAATTTTTATATTTTATTGAGAGAATAGTTAATACATATCACTCTGCTACTATTCTGGTCCATTTCTCTTGCCTCTATCCAAGAGATGGTAAAAGAAACAAAGGTGGACAAACGAAAAGATGGGAAGATGATCTAAAAAAGGTGGCTGGTCCAGAATGGATCAGAGTTGCAAAGGGATACATTGAGCGCACTACACAGATGAAGTATCTCGGCCTCACAATTGATCCATATCTCAAATGGAATATTCACACTCAAATAATTGCAAACAAAATAAGAAAAACCATGCACTTTTTCAGAACGATACGAAACTTTCTCGACTTACAACACTTGAAAATGATTTATTTTGCAGTCTGTCAATCTATTATTGAGTATGGTATCATAGCATGGGGAGGCGGTAGTGCATCAGCACTAGACTCAATCATAAAGGCACAGAAAACTATTATAAAATTAATTTTTAGACTACCTCTAATTACAGACTCGAACTTAATCTTCAATATTATGAATGTGTTTGACGTTCGGCAGATATATGCAAAAACAATCCTCACTCATCTATATACAAATATACACAAATACTATGAAAAAAGATTAAATACTCGCTGTACTCGAAACAATAACAAAGATTTACTACAAATTCCCATAACTCATACTACTTTTGGTCAACGAAGCTTCAGATACCTTGCAACAAGGCTTTACAACATTCTTCCAATTTGTATAAAAAAATGTGATTCACAAAAAAATTTCAAAAAAAACACAAAAATTTGGATAAAAAATAATGATAGAGCATTTACCGGTGCACTCACCCAAATTCGAAATTAGTATTGAACCAATGCTGTTATTATTGTACCAATGTTATTGTTATTATTAATGCAACCATTGTATTGCGTGATTTTATTCTAATATAAGTGTAGGTATGTTCACAGTATAATAATTTGACGTAAAATTACTGCCTCAACACAGGCTAGCCTAGTGAGGCAGGTTACGAGAAACCTAAATTTATAATTATAAATCTCTATTGTTTAAGTACCTACTGGATATATGTATTTTGTTTTCTGTTATTAACTTTTGTACTTATCCAACTTTTAAACTGTACTTTTACTGTACTTATGATGTACTTTTTGTTTTTGTAGTTATAAATCTTAATTTTTTTGTTCAATAAAGACATATTATTATTATTATTATAGAGAAAAAAATCTCTAGAGGAGGCCTATGTCGAAAGACAAGCTGTTTCTAAAAATAATGACCCAAACGCTGATTATTTAGAATAGATAATATTTAAATATAAAAAAAAAATTATTAAAAAAAATATATATATATTAATTAGATTAGAAAAATGTTTATAATTTAACAGCAATAAAGGCTAAATTAATTGATTAACAATACATATATTATCAACAAACAAGTCCTGCTTAGCCAATTGAATTGGCTTGTCAACAGGTGCTTATAGTTAAGTTACATATACATTTTAAAAATTATAATTTACATCTTATGTCTACAAATTCAACATTTTTTCATACATATTAATATAATTTTTTTTCCGAAAGCCAATTTTTCACCATATATTTAACCTTATTCATAGAATTACATTGCTTTATAATGTCAGGTAATAAATTAAATATTTTCGGTGTGTTGTATTCAAACCTTCTCTGTCCGCACTCATTATTAAATTTCGGAACTATTTATTAACCCGTCGTTGCGCGTGAATCTAGTTCTGTATTTATGTTGTAATTTTTCTTTATGCTGCGGGGTAAAAATTATATGTTTAATTATAATTTTGTGCCATAGTATTGCCTTAACAGGTAAAATTTTGGCACTCTGAAACAGCAACAGTATACTATGTCTCTGTTTGAAAATATTAGGGTTGACTAATAATTTTACAATTGCGTTTTGTACAACTTGGACTTGTTTCAGATTTCAGATTGGTTATAGTAATATTTCCCCATATTGTTAATCCATATCTTGTAATAGATTCCGCCAGTGTCATATAAATTATTTCAAGTGTTTCAATAGATAGGAAAAAAATAAATGTTTACATTCTGCCAGCAATTGATCCGAGTCTTTTACAGGTTTTTTTAAACATGTTTGTCCCATTTAAAAAATAAATAAAAATCTACTGTATCACCAAGATACACATACACAAAGTCCATTTTAAATAGTATCATGAAATCACACTGTCAAGTTGGTATTTTTGAATTTTTAGTGTTGACGACATTGCTCTCCATAATTCTTCGGTCACCTGGCGATAGCATATTGAAGTTGTATTGAATGTATGACGCAAGCCATCGGTGTTTCAACATTTCATGTTATTGGTTTATGGAGATTTAGACATATGTGTTTATTAGGAACGTGTGTTTATTGCCCTTTTGTGCTGTCACGGTACCGTAATCGTGGATCGTCACGATAATAATAAAAGCGCTCATTGGTCATTATTTTTCTTCCCATAACTTGTTATCCTACACGTACAAACACCGGATATCAATCAAACTCCATTTTATTTCGTCTAAAGTATTTACAGTTTACTTTTAAATTTATCTGAAGCTGTTAGCATGCAGTTTCGGATGCAACATCTGTATTCCACTTTGATTAAGTTCATGTATTAAGCTATTTTAAGCTATTCAAAGCATTTACGGCAACGTCGGGAATTCCGCAGGGCTCACATCTTGGACCGTTACTGTTTTTGATATTTATCAACGACATAGTTTTAGGAATAAAAAAATCAAAGTATCTCCTGTTTGCCGATGACCTTAAGTTGTACAAAAAAATAACATCATTAGAAGATTGCGCCGATTTGCAAAAAGACTTATCATCACTTCATGAATGGTGCACACTAAATGATTTATATTTTAACGAAAACAAATGTGCTGTAATTTCCTTCACAAAAAACATCAATAAATTTTCAAACACATATCACATTAACAATGTCGCATTACGTAACACAACTTCAATTAAAGACTTGGGCGTGACATTTGACTCTTCACTTAGCTTCAATAAACATGTAGATGCAATTTCAAAATGTGCATCACAAGTATTAGGATTAACGCTAAGAATCACAAACTGTTTTAAAAGTGCAGAATTAAAATTAACATTATATAAATCAATTGTGCGAAGTATCCTCGAATATGCATCCACAATTTGGTCTCCCAATTATGAAATTCATAATTATAGGATCGAATCCACACAAAGAAAATTAACCCGTGTAATTGCTTATCGTGAAGGTATATCTGATCAATTTGGAACGTACAAAGACCGAAATTCACACTATAAACTACACTCTCTAACAGCCAGACGTAAACTTTCTGATTTATTACTTTTACACAAAATTATACACTCATCAGTTGATACACCAAACATTTTGTCCCAAATTAACATTAACACATCATCAAGAAAGTCAACAAGAAGGATGAAAGACATTTTCTATATTAAAGCCTACCTCACAAATACAGGGTATTTCTCCCCTTTACCACGAACACTGAGAAGTTATAACGCTATACATTGCTCTAATAAAGAAATAGACATTTTTAATGACCAATTTAAACATTTCAAAAAAAAAGTTTTACCTTTTATCATATCAAGCTGATACTGTGATGAAGCCCTTTATTTATAGAGAGGCAATATTGTACATACCAAATCAGCGTCTCACCAGTACAGGTAACAATCATAAATTGTTTATGAACATTTACCTACCATGTACTTACCTTTTACCCATTCCTACTTGTCATTCACCTCGGCTTAATTACTTTTGTTACTATCTTTTGTTATTATTATCATTTCATTTATTTGTTATTATACAATCACTATGTTAATATTATCATTTTCGATACTATGTATTTTCGTTATCACTATGTTTAAGCATACATGTATATAATTTTTTGGGCACCATGCCTGTTTTATATACTTAAATAAAATAAAATAAATAAAATAAAAATAAATAAATATTCAGAAAATTATTAAAAAATGTACAAAATTTTGAAAATGCTGCACGCCGCTGTCTGCCATTACATTATATTTTATTGTACTCCGCATCGCACTCACACACGCGCCCCGCAACCTCCCGCACACTGGCGCAGCCCGTCTGCGCATATCTCCCTCTTCCTTTCACCATAAAGGATCCAGATACATCCATCGCGTCCTTTTTTATGTCCTAGCCATAGCGGGCTCCATGGCGTCCATTCGTTATACCGTCTGGGAAGAGTCGGAATTCTGCCGTTTTTTTTGTTCTTCTTACCGACTCACCAACGGCCGTTCCCGAGGAATACAACCAACCTTCAAAAAGGAAACTAAAAACGGACATACTCACAAAGATATCAGTACTCCCCTCTCAGATAAATATTTACTTCCAACATCGATGCGTTATTTTTTGTGAGGTGGTTGAAAACTCTGTGGCTTTTGTTGGTTCGGTGTCAACTAACTGCCCTGCTAAAGGCGATAGCTGGAAAATACAACCAACCTACATAAAGGACGCTAAAAACGTACAAACTTACAATAAATACATACTCCCCCCATTGAAAAAATATTAACTTTCAGCATTTGTAGGTGATTTTTTGTGAGGTGGTTTAAAGCTTTTTGACTTTTGTTGGTTGAGTGGCAATAACTGCCCTGTTGAAGGCGCTAGCGGGGAGGTTTTCTCCCTTTTTAACGTTAAACTCAGTACTTACGTTATTAAAGCCAAGGGCAATTAAATTTATTAAAGGTCGCGAATAACCTGCTCCGAAGGTAGGCTTCTCCCAGCCTTCAAATACAGGATACCAACCTGAATCTGGATTTATCTACGATAGTAAAATGTAGAGTCCAATACCATAATTTTGTCGTAAAATTTGTTCAACATCTTTATAACGCACTAGCGAGTTCCCGGCTTGCGTTGTAATGCCACTTAATAAAGAAATTGTTTCTCCCTGCGTGTCCTTTCCCATTCGTTTCTTTCCCCTTCCGCCTCCCCTACCATGTCCCACTCCCCTACCGCGTTCTTTTCCCCTCTCCCGCGTTCCATATATTCAGTCCCGATACAATCAGTTTTCAAACAGCTCGCGTGCCATCTACTGCAATTTATTTATGCAAATTTTATAATTCCAGATCTCACCAGTATGTATGCAAACCTTTGCGGGCGTGCGCGCGACAAATCACCAAAGTTTCATCGCAATCGGATGAATGGTTTAGGAACCGCATAAGGGACAAACAAACAAACAAATATACATAAATACTTATAAATATAAATGAATGACACTGAACTGTATAATTTTTGACGCTATTAGTGGATGAGTTGGCATCGCGTCTTGGTCCCGCCGAGGAGTCGTCATTATGAGTTAGGCTGGCTCCATCACGACACAATCAACATTTTCCGAATATTGTGATGGTAATAGAAGATCTTAAAACTATTGTTTGGTTATTCTTTACCCGGAAATGAAAAACTTTATTTAAAAACAAAAAAATCTCTATTTTTTATTTGTTAATTATTTTAATTATTGCTCCGACGCATATTTATCATAGGTACTATATTTGAAAAATATTTGTAAAGAAACATAGTTGTTTTCAAAGAAATTTTAAAGGATTAAGACGGTTATTGGGGCTGAAAATCTTTCTGACATAATTAAAATGTGTTGTTGTGGGATTTTGCCAATTTAGCCACATTGCCTTTGTGTTTTTTTTTTTGTTTCATTATTTTATGCATCTATTGTATGTATCGCATCAAAAATTATTATTTTTTTTTTTTAAATCAAATCGCTGTGTGGTTTAAATAAATAAAAATCTGTCTCGTAAAATTTCTTTCTTCTAATCTGTCCTAATTTTTTTTTGTATATCAATGTTTTACTGATCTGTCATTAATACATAGGTTGCGTGATTTGAGTAATATATTTTTAATCAATAACTTTAGGATTGTTAATCTAACTCTTCATTATATAATGTGTGTGCTAAGACAGATTTGTGTGACTGTCAATCCTCTCTGCCTCCTCCTCCTGGGAGACAGCCTGATGGTTAGTTAGTTCTAACATCATGTTTCACATGTTATCTATACATCATCATTTATTGTGTATAAATGTTGGGCGCGTGTTTGGCGTGTTTACCGGTGACGAAGGTTAACGTCGGAAGTTCACCTGATCACCTCCCATTGGAATACCGGGGGAACAGTATTTCCATCCGGCGTCTGTGCTACAAAGACTGCAATTAAGTTTCATCTGAAGTTGGTTCTTCATTGCTGTGGATCGTGACCCCTACTCCAGTTTCCCTGGTGTACAAGGCTCTTTCACTCCTCGCGGTTCTGCCCTGCATGGAGAGCTGCGGACACCGACGTGCTAGACGCCTGTGATACTTGGTCACACCAGCGCATTGGTGACTTTCCTCTGTTTCTTCTTCCAAACACTTTGCAAGTGACTATAAGTTTCTCCAAGTTGGAGTCCACAGTTTGGCGAGCAACGTGTCCAAAGTATCTTAAAATTACGTTGTAGGCAGACAGTTGATATCCTATTGTGGATCCCTCTTTGTGGATCAGCTCTTCCAGAATGGACACATTTGTGCGTATGGAATCCTGAGGATTTTTTCTCCAGCACCACATTTGACAAGGGTCTATCTACTTTCTTTCGCTGACTCTAAGTGTCCATGTTTCCACACCGTATAGAAATATGGGGGAAATCAACGCCTGGACGAGTTTCATCTTGGTAGTCTTTGTCATGCAAATTCTACTTCTCTTCTGTTTCACAACCTCCTTCGTCACATATAGATGAGTCAAGATATATAAAGTCATTCACCATTTCTAAGTTTGTGACAGCATTATTTGTTCTTACAAAGTTGTTTCTCTGTCGATCAGTTTTGTTTTATCCTTGTTGATCAGTAGACCTTCATCAGTAGATTACGGCTTTCTTTCTCTATTTGAAGTTGGTTCATTTCTTCATCGGAAGAGGTGATAAGCGTAGTGTTATCTGCATATCAGAGATTTTAGAATTTTTGGCCACTAATGTTTATTCCATCCATCAAGAACCTTAACCATTATTTATTAACCATATATGTTAAATAGCATTGGTGAAAGAATTCATCCTTGAGGTACTCCCCTTTTCACTTTAAATGTGTCCGATTTTTGAGTGTCAATCTTGAAACATCCGTATCCTTCGGTGCACAGGTTTCTAATGATGTATATGAAGTATTTAGGAACTCCCATCTCCTTAAGTACTTCCTAACGGTTCCTAATGGTTGGTAATGTGATGGTTCCACTGTGGGGTTAATTAAGTGAGGTATTATATAAACACTAAAAACTTTTGTGAAAGAAGAGCTTTTCTTAAAAATATTTTCACGTTCATTTTCAATTAGAGCACAGCGCACTTGAGGCGAAATATCACTCGATTGCTGTACACAACTTCAACATTATCTGGTTTTAGTTGGGAGCAACCTCTCTTTGAATCTATTCCAAGCTTCCAAAAACGTATTATTTGTCAAGTAGGTGTTGTTTGTCAATGACATTTTTTCGTCCCACGTAAGCCTTATTATAGATCTGGTATTTACACTAAACCGGTGATATTACGGTATCTGCCCGGTATTATGTCAATCTGTTTATTTAGGATATACAAATTATTACCTGCCAGTACAGAAACACGAAGGTATGATATAGATCATGCAGATGACATAATAGAATTATGTAACCTAAGCTAGGTAAAATTTCAGTAAAACAGGAATATTAAGCACTTGGAAAGTTTTGTACAAACCTAAACAAATCTTGTATTGAATTTATATAGCAGCCAAGTTTTCTAGAAACGACTATTTTACTAAGTGTAAGCACTTCATAAGAACTTGTAGCTAAACCCAATACTTATTTCATGAGTTTGAGGACCGTGCTAGACTTTTATTATGACATGTCCAAATTGAAATTATGTCTTCATTGAGATTATTTACGAGTATTTGTACTTCCCTTTAAACATTACACTAAACTTATGCTTAGGCAGGACTACTGTCACACTAAACATTTTTTTTAAATTTTCTTTATTCATTGCTTTGATGGTTACACAATTTGTGGATTTTTCAACCACCATGCTGGGCACATGCCCGTTTTGTGGTGGTCGATTTTGCATATCGCATTAACATTTTAAATAAGTGATGATATAAGGGAATATATAAGGGAACAAATAAAATATCTCGGAATAATTATTGACAATAACATCAAATGGAAAAATCAAATAAACTCGACAGACTTAGAAATACTATCTCATTAAAAATATTAAAAGAAATTTACTTTGCACTTGCCCATTCTGTACTACAATATGGAATCATAGCTTGGGGGCGTGCATACAAATCATCCCTTCTCCCACTCGAAACAATACAAAAAATTCTTATAAAAATTATCCTAAAAAAACCGTATTACTACCCAACAATAAACGTATTCCAAGAATTCCCTGTTCCCCCACTTACAAAACTTTACGAAAAAATAGCACTACTTCAGCTACACAAAGATATCTTTAATAAAAATATTACCCCACTGCAAAATATTAGCATAAGGAATACTTCTATTGGTGGACTAACTGAACCTCCCGTACGAACCACAACTGCACAGAATCACTATATATATAAAGGAATAAAATTATTTAATCAATTACCCGCTGATATACGAACAGAAAAAAATTACAACAAATTTAAAAAAAAAATTAAATCTTATTTTGGTAGTATTACCATATATTTTTAATTTTCTCCTAGATATATTTTTGACTGTTATTCCTAATGTTTTATGGACATCCTATATACATTGCTTGTTTAATTACTCCTATGAACTTTTAAAATATGTTAAGTCTAAATCTCTTCACAAGTTAAACTCTTTAGTTTGTGATAAGGATCTTTTTTTTTAAGTAATTCTTAAGTTATTAACAAGTTGTCCTCTCCTAAACACAAGCATTTGCTTCCTTAGGAGAGTGTATAAAAAATATGTAAGCTATATTATGTTACATTATGAAAATGTAAATGAAACAAATATTAATAAAAAAAAAAATATATATATGTTATGGTTAAGGTTTTCACGGGTGTAAGATGTAAAACACTTTTCTCGGTTTACCCGCGTAACGTAGTCGTGAGAAGGACTTTTTAACTCCTGACGTTTCGGACAGATCACACTGTCCATCTTCAGAGGCCTTATGTCTTTAGATTTTGTCTCAAACTGATAGCTTTCGCATGTCTGTTCGGTCCAGAATCCAAGACTCAAGTGAGTGCAAATCAATTCCTATGGCTAGAACGGAGTACCCGGGTTGATTGTGATTTATGGTGCTGGGGGTAGGAGGTGGGACCGGCAGTTTCAGGCGGTTTACATGTAGAGACCTGATTGGTTAGGCTAATTGTGGGTACTTCTGATAATTTTGGAAATGCCGTTTTTGGGGGATTTTCGTCAATTATTACTTTCCAGGTGTTGGGAATTCTTATGGAGTCGTTTCTGGTGTTCATATTATTTTTATGTTTATAAATTTCTATTGCTTCGCGGTAAATTCTTTTTGGTTCATTGTATACGCTGGCTATTGTTGTTGTATTATCGAAGTCTATTTTATGACCTTCATTAAGGACGTGTTGAACTAAGGATGAAGTTAAGCGTTTATTAGTGACATCTACTTTATGTTCTGCAATTCTACAAGATATTTTTCTATTGCATCGTCCAATATACACCTTTTCACACGCCCCACAAGGTATTTTATAAATCCCGTGTGATTCAAGTGGAATGTGGTCTTTCGGACTTCTTAATAGAGACGAGATTTTATTTTCCGATTTGTAAATAGTTATGATTTTATTGCTTTTGAGGACAGTCTCAACCCATCTCAGTTGTCATCAGTTATAAATACATTAGTTACCCGATCAAAACGACTAGCGGACAAAGATCATATTCGTGAAGAACTAGATCTCCTTAGTAGTGCTCTTCAAGCAAACGGCTACTCCAAATATTTAATTAACAAATCCATAAACAAACGTAAAAAAACTAATCCTGAAACGGAAACAGAGCCCCTTTCTGTAGCAATTCTCCCATACATAAAAGGCTCAACAGATAAAATCAGTCGAATCCTCAAAAGCAATAAAATCATAACTATTTACAAATCGGAAAATAAAATCTCGTCTCTATTAAGAAGTCCGAAAGACCACATTCCACTTGAATCACACGGGATTTATAAAATACCTTGTGGGGCGTGTGAAAAGGTGTATATTGGACGATGCAATAGAAAAATATCTTGTAGAATTGCAGAACATAAAGTAGATGTCACTAATAAACGCTTAACTTCATCCTTAGTTCAACACGTCCTTAATGAAGGTCATAAAATAGACTTCGATAATACAACAACAATAGCCAGCGTATACAATGAACCAAAAAGAATTTACCGCGAAGCAATAGAAATTTATAAACATAAAAATAATATGAACACCAGAAACGACTCCATAAGAATTCCCAACACCTGGAAAGTAATAATTGACGAAAATCCCCCAAAAACGGCATTTCCAAAATTATCAGAAGTACCCACAATTAGCCTAACCAATCAGGTCTCTACATGTAAACCGCCTGAAACTGCCGGTCCCACCTCCTACCCCCAGCACCATAAATCACAATCAACCCGGGTACTCCGTTCTAGCCATAGGAATTGATTTGCACTCACTTGAGTCTTGGATTCTGGACCGAACAGACATGCGAAAGCTATCAGTTTGAGACAAAAGCTAAAGACATAAGGCCTCTGAAGATGGACAGTGTGATCTGTCCGAAACGTCAGGAGTTAAAAAGTCCTTCTCAGGACTACGTTACGCGGGTAAACCGAGAAAAGTGTTTTACATATATATATATATATATAAAAGATTATAAAATAATATCAAAGAATATAAAATAACATAGTATTAAAGAATGAAAATGAGTATAAAATAATACAAAAATAGCATGAAAGAGATTAAAGAATATTAAAGGATGGTATATGAAGGAATCAACCAAAGTATATGACCGGTCAGTGGTTGAGTGGGCATCGGGCTTGGGTCTCACCCGAACGTCGCGAGTTCAATTCCTCGGCTGGCTAAGTCCTCCATCACAACACAAGCAATATTTTCGGCTATCTGTGGTGGCAGTAGGAGATTTTCAAATATTGTTGGGTTATTCGTAGCCCGGGAATGTTCGTCTTTCTTTTAAAAAAAATATGAAGTATGTAATTTAAAAATATCTAAAATCAATGTACGTACTACAGAGTAAGCAACTAAAAAATTGTTATTGTAGTAATGATATATTATTTGTACATGGGAAGGTATATTATTTTTCGGCAATTTTTAGACAAACAGAATTTGTCTTAGCGGTTTTGCCTCCGGCAGTCATTGCCAAGAGTTTCTGCTTAAATTACTTTTTGAAGTGAAACTTCTTAAGCGCCGTTAGTGACTTGAAATTCGGGTGAAACGGAAATGCATCATGATTCTAATATAATGCTGAAAATTTGCACCTTGGCGCGTGCCTTCCATGGCGTAGTTGGCAAGGTGCCTGAAAAGTCTCAGCGGCCAGAGAGACAGACATCAAGCGAACGGGGGTTTAAATCCTACGAAATCCCAAAAAAACATTTTTATTTTGTGAAATCAATATCCAATCTTCAAATCACTTTAAGAAAACAAGTAAAAGAAAAGAAAGCGACATCTAGCGACTTTCTAGTTTCACCTAGAATTACACACTCTGATTTTTTTTTCGATAACATTTTTTTGTGAATTCACGATAATTAATTTTTTTAATCTTGGTTTGTGTTTACTCTGAGAATATCTTAAAATACTTATCACATAAAATATTTATGAATGAACAAAAGTTGGAAATTGATTGATGGAGATTCAAGGGCGTAGCTGTAGCATTCACATGTATGGTTCCAGCCTAAGGGGCGGGGGGGGTTCTCTTTACCTACGCAATATCGAGGCCATGTAATAATTTACTGAGCGTAACGAAGTCCTGCTGTAAATTTGTTTGTATGTTCCGTTTCAAGATGGTGGCCGTTTAAGTGGTCGAGTAAAGAAGAATATTTAGAATTTTTTTTTATTGTGATAGCCAACTTTCCTTGGACTTTCCTTATTGCAAATTTAAAAAATGTAGCATAAATCACATGTTTTATAATTAAAAAGGCAGGTTTTTAAGTAACTGCACAAAAATCTTTTATGATTTAATAGGAAATTTTGATTTCGATTTATTGCGTATAATTAAGGTGATCCGATAGTCCAGGAAATAATCGAAATCGGAATTCACGCCCCTTTTTGGAAGGAGTTTAAAAATTGAGAAAAAGCTTTTGGAAAGGTTGGAAAGAATATTTGAGATTTTATTTTCACGGGTTGATTTCGTAAAGGCCTCTATAAAACATTAACTTCCTTTTATGCCTTGTTTATTGTAATAACAAGGAAATTTTAAATTGATTTCACGGAACCAAGCGACGCGGAGTCTAAGACGTCTATTCCCCGTCGCAGCCGGGGCCGAACTGATACAAAATGGGTGTGGCAAGTCTGTAATCCTTAGGTGGACGGCATAAGGTTCACTTTGAAAATCCAAATTCGTCGACTGGCTGCCGTATCGATTGATGTCAAAAATAAAAACACGAAAATGCAAATTTTATTTTATTTTGTGAAGTTCGGACGTAAATATCAATTTTATGCGATTATTATGAAAGAAACTGAATTTGCCACATTATACAATAAAACCATATCCGAAAAGGGGTTTATGAGTAGAAGAGTTTGCAATTGAAAGTGTTTTTTTATAGACCTAATACTTTATTTTTTTCTAGGTTTATTAAAAGACTTATAAAAAATTATCGAAATTTTCTATGGCCAAGATGTGTTCTACTTGAAGTATTTAATTGAAGCATCTATAATAGATCAAAACAAAAATACATGATTTTGTATGATTTTGCAGAGGAATATAAACGCTAGAAATATTTCGAATCTCATGGCTGCAAAATTTTAAAATCGAGCGTCTTTTTGCCAGAGGCAAGTAAGCGAAAAAGTGGTTTTTATTTATTTTGTGCATAATTTTATAAGAACGAAAAAAAGTTACAACATGGAAAACCTCAAAAATAGTCTTAGCCATAAAGGGGTATTTTTTAAAAATTGTTTCTTGTATTACTTCATAGTTAAGTCATGAAAAAACATTTTTTTTGTGGTTTACGCTTATATTTTTTGATACGTAAATAATAATTTTATTGTAATTTCAATATATAGAAAAGCTAGTAAAAGCTTCGATTTATCCGTAGCATATTTTTTGATGTTCATACTGTAAGCCGATTCGTCGTAAAGATTAATCAAAATAGTATCTAAATAGGATTTCACGTATATATTCATCTTAAACAAAATACTTTTTACTACTCTTCACACCTTCACAGAACTACTAGTATCTACTTATAGATAGGTAAAAATACTAGACAATGGACAAAACGTAAGTTATACTGACATAAATGTCTTTGGAAAATTGTAAATTTGTAGCTAAATGCGTGGCTTTCATCGTTTTCTTTATAGTTTTGAACCTCTATTATTGAAATCTAAAATATAGTGGTAGCTCATAGGTTCTTTTTATTTAGAAAGCTTTGGTTTACGAGACATAATTTTTGAAGTGAAACTTTTTTAGTACCAGTGAGATTTGAAACTCACTAGTGACACGAGTGACACTAAAACGAGACAAACACATACATTTATAGGATGTATAAGAGAGAGTGAGATAGCAATAAAATATTCACGGGTGCTCGGTTCCAATTCTATATAATACGATAAATGCACGATCTTGCGCAAGTCTACTTAAGTCTAGCAGTATAAAGCGAACCAAGGTCGAATCCTACGAAATGCAAAAAAAAAAATATTTATAAAATCAACAGCCAATCTTCAAACCAGCTTAAAATGAACAGGCAAAGAAAACACAAAAGATACCGACATAAGAAGAAGTGCGACTCCGATGAAGAAAACACAAATAATTTATTTATTTATTTATTTATCTATTTATTTATTTATTTATTTAATTATTTATTTATTTATTTATTTATTTATTTATTTATTTATTTATTTATTTATTTATTTATTTATTTATTTATTTATTTATTTATTTATTTATTTATTTATTTATTTATTTATTTATTTATTTATTTATTTATTTATTTATTTATTTATTTATTTATGTATTTATTTATTTATTTATTTATTTATTTATTTATTTATTTATTTATTTATTTATTTATTTATTTATTTATTTATTTATTTATTTATTTATTGATTTATTTATTTATTTATTTATTTATTTATTTATTTATTTATTTATTTATTTATTTATTTATTTATTTATTTATTTATTTATTTATTTATTTATTTATTTATTTATTTATTTATTTATTTATTTATTTATTTATTTATTTATTTATTTATTTATTTATTTATTTATTTATTTATTTATTTATTTATTTATTGATTTATTTATTTATTTATTTATTTATTTATTTATTTATTTGTTTATTTATTTATTTATTTATTTATTTATTTATTTATTTATTTATTTATTTATTTATTTATTTATTTATTTATTTATTTATTTATTTATTTATTTATTTATTTATTTATTTATTTATTTATTTATTTATTTATTTATTTATTTATTTATTTATTTATTTATTTATTTATTTATTTATTTATTTATTTATTTATTTATTTATTTATTTATTTATTTATTTATTTATTTATTTATTTATTTATTTATTTATTTATTTATTTATTTATTTATTTATTTATTTATTTATTTATTTATTTATTTATTTATTTATTTATTTATTTATTTATTTATTTATTTATTTATTTCAACGCCATAAAATGGCTATTACAATCCGGTGATACATAGTGGTACATAGGAGGATAATTTCAATGATAATATATACATTAAACAAAGTACATATGTATGATAACAACTAGTATTTAGTTATAGGATACAAATATGTTTTACAACAAGAAAAAAATAGTTTGAGCTCGTACAAAATACACATTTTTATGCAGAATAAACATAAGTAAATTAAGGTGAATTCTTAGAAAAATTCTCAACATCAAGTATAACATACCTACTTTACTTTTATTTGTACATATTGTTTGATTCTAGGAATTGGCTAAAATACAGTACATAACTTAGTAATTGGACTCGCAACAATAACATTTGGCTGTCATCAGTTCTTTTGTTTTGCTCTTTCAAAAAATATTCTTAAACCAATCTTTTTATTGTGTTTTGGCTGTAAAAAGTTTAGTGTGTTGGAATCTTCTCCCCCCTGATCTTCCAGGAGTCACTTCTTGCTGCTCATTTTCAGATATTTATATAATTTTTTTTACTTCTGTCTCTTTTTATATAAGCTGTAATTTTTTGAACAATGGAGGAGGATTTCCCTCCTGTACCCCTTACAAAGCCCCCAGATCCCCCTCCTGACCCTCCAGATGGAGACATTTCAGATAAAATAGACTTTTCAGAACATTCAAACATTTCAGACAATGAATCTGTCATCCTAACCTCAATTAAAAAAAGAAAATTTAGTCCCCTTTCCCCAAAAAAACATGATTCGCCTTTGTCTTCTCAGTCCCCTCCAGCTCTTCCTCAACCTCCTCCAACAATCTTTTACTCTACTCATTCCCGTGGCCCCTACATTGTATATGCGCAAAAAACTGAACAAGGTAAAACCATCCATCCTCTTGAATTTGGTAAATTTCTTTCAAATAACAAGAACCTTTCGATTAAACCTGGAGGTGTTAAAGCCGAGGGTCGCTTCCGAATCTCTGTTGAATTCCTGTCAGGTTCAGCCGCCAACATTTTTATCAAAAATATATTTATTTCATCTAATTCTAAATTCAAGGCGTACATCCCAACTTTCAATGTCACTCGAATGGGCCTGGTCAGGGGTATCTCGACCGATCTGTCCATTCCAGAAATCCTATCCTCACTTTCAACCCCCCAACACATCGGCAATCCCATAAAAGCCAGGAGGCTAAATTATAAGGACACCTCTGAGGGCATCGTTTCCTGGAAGCCCTCCCAATCTGTCGTCATCACATTCGAAGGACAATCTCTTCCCTCCCATATTTATTTATTTTTCAACTCCTTACCAGTTGAAATGTACACTTATCCCACCACTCAATGTTTCAACTGCTGCCGTTTTGGTCATACCAAAGCTGCATGCAGATCCCCTCCCAGATGTTTCAAATGTGGAGAAAACCAATCGGCTGACCAATGTTCTTCTCTCTCTTCACCTAAATGTTTTAACTGCTTAGGCGCTCATTCCGCCATTAACTCTTCTTGCCCCGAACAATCTCGCCAAAAAAATATAAAAATTTCTATGGCCTCTGAGAACTTGTCTTTTCTGCAGGCTTCTAAATTATTCCCGCCTGTCAAAAAATCATTTTCCGAGGTTTTAGCCAGTAACTCTTCATCCAACCCTCTCGCCTCCTCCTCAACATCTTCCCGTTCAACAAAATTCACATACAAAAACCCTATCTCTAAACAGGCTCGTGGATACGATCAGCAACAACACAACTCACTTCTCTTAAATCCCAATGGTTCTCCTCTTTCACACGCCACAAATGGGTGCGCAAACAATTATAATTCATCTTCAACAAACTATCAAAAGCTTTCTGAACAACTCTCCCAAGATAATTCTTCATTTATTCAAACTCTTATTATGCTTCTAATTGACCTAATTTCTTCTCAAACTAATCTACCGTCCAACGCTGCTTCTATTATTTCCACATTAAGATCATTTATTCAAAATGGCTCTTCAAGATGTCAGAATTCTTCAGTGGAATAGCCGCAGTGCTATTTCTAACAAATCAAACCTTCTTAACCTATTAAATTCAAACCTTGTTTCTGTGGCTGCTGTCTCGGAGACATGGTTTACTCCATCCACCCACTTTAATGTGGGAGGGTACTCCTGTCTCCGCGATGATCGCCCGGAAGGTACGGGCGGTGGTGCTGCCCTTTTTATTAAAAAATCCCTTCCGTTTTTCCCAATAAATAATATCAAACCCCCCAATGCTGACTTTCAAATGGTTGCAGCTAAAATAAAGGACACTTCCTTTGTTTCTATCTATCTTCCCCCAACATCGCACTTCAATAAACAAGCGTGGTTGCAAATTGTCCGTCAACTAAGCCCTCCTTTCTATTAATTGGGTGATTTTAATGCCCATTCCCCCGTCTGGGGTTCTGCTTTCTGTGATCGAGACGGTCGAAGTGTGATGGATTTCCTAGATGAATCCAACCTTTTTCTTTTGAATGACGGATCTCCTACTAGAATCTCTCGCCCCAATACAAACCCCAGTGCAGTGGATCTCTCCATATGCTCTATTAATCTGGCACCTCTCTCCTCGTGGGTGGTGTCCCCCGACCCCTGCTCCAGTGATCATTTCCCGATCACCATCACTTATCAAACTTCTTTCCATTCAGACAAGGCCCATATTTCGACAAAGATTAAAACAAAACACACCAAATGGGACGAATTTAACTCACATATGGATAAGTTTATACAAAATTTATCCTATACCGATACATTATCTGTCAAAGATGACTACGATAACTTCAAATCAATGCTCGTAACTGCAATCAATAAATCAAATCCTCCCCCTAAAACCAAATCTCTCAAAAAACTTCCTCCATCTCCCTGGTGGGATGAGGAATGTTCCAAAGTAGTGAGAATTCGGAAAGCTAAATCTCTTTCCTATCGTCACAATATGACCATGGAGAACTATCTCATATACAAAAATGCCGAAGCCAATGCCAAAAGGGTATTGAGGTCAAAAAAAAAATCCGGGTGGTACAACTTCTGCAGTTCAGTATCTCCGAACACTCCAATTTCGGAAGTTTGGTCTATGATTCGAAGATTTCGATCCTCCTTCAGTCCAACATCTCCTCGAGCTTCTCATTCTAAATGGATAGACGAGTTCTTGGACAAAATTGCCCCCCCCTTCTGTACCTAACTTAGATGAAATAACTCCAATCCACAACACTCCTATGTCTGATCATTGGCTTGACTCTCCATTCACTTTAATTGAATTAAAAAATTGTTTATCAACAGTCAAGGACTCATCTCCAGGCAGAGATGGTATACCTTATAGCATTATCAAAAATAGTAATGATAATGTTCTAAATCACTTTTTAAGCATCTTAAATAAAATCTTCCAGACTGGCATAATACCTGATGACTGGAGTTCTCAAATAATCATCCCAATTCTAAAATTAAACAAATCACCCAATTCTGGATCCAACTATAGGCCAATTGCTCTTTCATCCACCCTTAGTAAAATTTATGAAAAATTTATTAAAAACCGGTTAGAATTTTTTGTCGAGAGTAATCATCTTCTCTCTCCATCCCAATTTGGATTTAGGAAAAAGAAATCTACACAAGATAACCTCGCCATCATCAGCACTGATATTAATTTATCCATTTCTAACAAAGAAGTATGTCTTGCAGTCTTTATAGACATAGAAGGCGCCTTTGACAATGTTTCCATCCCAATTCTTAAAAAAAAACTTTTAGGCCTTGGCTTACCCCTCATGTTTGTCCAATCTATTATTAATCTTTTTCTCGATAGGAAAATTTTCATTGAGCTACCAGATGTTACTCCTCAGAGTAGGTCAATTTGGAAGGGTTTACCCCAAGGCGATGTATTATCCCCCTTACTGTATAATATATACACACACGATATGCATGTCACCATTCCCCCTCAAGTAAAAGTTGTTGAGTTCGCAGATGACATAGCTTTCTTCTTATCATCCAAAATCATTCCTTCCGCCGTCAAATATCTTAATGAAGCCATGGATGCCCTTTGCACATGGCTTACTTTAAATGGTCTTGAACTTTCAGTACAAAAGAGTCAGTGTGTTACCTTCTCAAATCGTCATAATAACCCCCCTGTTCAAATTTTATTTAAAAACTCTCCAATCCCCAATGCTTCCGAAGTAAAATTTTTGGGAGTAACATTTGATAGGAAACTTAAATGGTCTTCCCACATTAATAATATAGTTACTAAATGTGAAAAAAATTTAAATATTATCAGATCATTGACTGGCGTTTGGTGGGGTGCTCATCCTATCTGCATTAAGTTGCTCTACAATGCACTTATTCGAAGTCATCTCGACTATGCCTGCCCACTTTTTAGTACTGCATTCAAAAATGCACTCAGTAAATTAGACAAAATTCAATCTAAGTCATTGCGAATAATAACTGGCGCGATGCAATCGTCGCCCATCAATTCCCTTCAAGTAGAATGTTCTGATCCTCCTCTTTATTTAAGACGTCAATTATTTGCTGACAAATTTGTTCTTAAATGTTTGAATTCTAAAAGTCATCAGATTATTCCCAGAGTCTCGTTGTTCAACGACTCAACACATTCATCTAGAATCAGAGCTCGAACTAAACCTCTCCCTGCCATCTGTAAAAATTTTCGCTCTCTCTCAGAGCTTCAAATTATCAAAAATGATCTTCTTCCTTTGTACAAATTAAAATATAGTCACGTCACCCTATCCCCAACGATTTTAGAAGGGATCGGCATCCTTAAAAGTCATTCCAATCTCCCAGCCCGTACTGTCAATAATATGTTCAATGACATTATTTCTTCTAAATGGCCCAACTCTTCTCTTTTATTTACTGATGGCTCCAAATCTCCGGACTCTCCTAACTGTGGTATTGGTATTAACGTTTACCACAATAATTCTAATGAAAGAATATTTTATTCAATTTCAAACCAATTTTCAATATTTTCTGCCGAGTGCATTGCGATTATTGAATCTCTCAAATATATAATAAAAAATAATTTTGAACATTCTCTTGTTCTCTCTGACTCTCTCAGTTCCCTCCAAAAACTTAAAACAAGTCCTCTTCTTCATCCTGATGATCACTTTGTATGTCTTATTCGAGTATTGATAACCTCCATTCAAAGCTCTGGAAAAACTGTCACTCTGATTTGGATTCCTGGACATGTTGGCATAGTGGGTAACGATATTGCTGATTCCTTGGCAAAACAAGGAGCGTCTAACCCTACCGTTACCCTCGTAAACCATATTCCCCTGTCTGATATTTTTTCCATCATCAAAGATAGATCCCGCAATGATTGGACAGAGTATTGGAACATTGCTAGTCAATCCAAGGGTGCCCGCTACGCCTCAATACAAAGGACTATCCCATCAAAACCGTGGTTTCAAAAATTCCCTCATTTTTCCAAAAAAGAAATCTCCTTACTTATTCGTATGAGAATCGGACATTGTTCCGTTCCTTCTCACCTTTATAAAATTCATGTGCTTGACTCCCCAGATTGTACGTTCTGTGGTCTAGATGTGGGAACTTTAGATCACATATTTTTTGATTGTCCCTCTCTAAATAAATATCCTCTCTTCTATCAAGCGTTATCAAAAATTGCCTCTCCTCCATTCAACATCTCATCTCTTCTAAGTCTGAACTCTACTCCAATCTTCCATAAAATTCTGAAATTTGCACATTTAAATAAAATTAATATATAAATTCACCTTTCCTTTCTCTATAATTATAAATGATGGCCTAGAACACCCTTGAAGGGTGAAAGCCAGAAATAATTGAAAAAAAAAAAAAAAAAAAAAACTTAGTAATGATATTATTGTTACCTTCAGTTGAAATTACTGAAGTTTGAAATGATTACAGGTACTGCTTATTAATATAATAATAAGATGTCCAAATATTTAGGAAAAGGTGTACTGTAATTCGATGACAAAAATATGGAAAAAATCATCCTTCACATTGATAAGATAAAAAGTGCTTCATAGCCTCCAAACTCTTATATACTTTAGTTTTCTGAAGGTTTCACTTGTACCGCGTGTGAATCGCACACACTTTGATTTTTTTTACGAGCTGAAACAAAATTCATGACTTTTCCTACCCAATAATTTTTGATTTTTGGTTTTGTATTGTTGTTATATACCTACGAGTACTTTCTCTGTAAAGCATGGAAACATGGAAAATCAACTTATTGCTGTTGAAAATAGAATCTCTGAACATAAATTGTGGTTTGTTAAGCGCCGGTCACATTATGCTGGTTGCCAGCCGCGAGTTGAAGAAGCCGCTTCTGCCAGCCGTCGATCAGCTTGGTGTGACAACAAAATTCGGCGCTGGCATCGCCAGCCGGCGAGTATTTGTCAGCGGCTGACGAAGTTGGACATGTTTAACTTTTGGTAGCAGGCAGCGGCGAATAATCAATCACGTGACCGCTGGCACCAGCCGGCAGCGCAGTCTGACCACTATTGCGTCTATCAGCACAGGTAAAAAAACTGAAATTGAGTTGTGTGGTACTCTAAATAATAATGTCAGAGACCTAAAACTATCTCCAGTTGCGAGATATCTTCGAGGAATTTCCAGCTTCGTTTTACACGGGATTGCCTGCCTGAATACTGTATCTTGTTTTTTAATTAAAGGTTCAACTAATTCTAACAATTCTTGAAATTGAGGGGCCGTCATTCTTAAAACATTTCTGTATGTTTCTAGATCCTCTTCTTTCAGTTCTTGGAGAAGTCTTGACGATGCCCCTAATTCTTCCCTTCTTTGTATCCATGGCCTGACCCACTATCGTCTCTGTTTGCGGTGAAGCTGGTTAAGCATTTCTAAACTAAGTTCCCTGACACCCTCTCTCAACAACTGCTTAATTAGCTTTTTACGTGAAACGACAGACGACATATAGTGAATGACTAACTGGAGAGTGCGAGACGCAAGTAGCAGCAACAGTAGTATGACCAGATTGCCCGCCGCTGCTAGCTACTACTACTACCAGCCGCTGGTAAGCAGCAGCTGGCAACCAGCATAATGTGACCCGCGCTTTAGGAGCATCCTCAATATTCTAATGATGGACAGTATGGACAGGGTGACTAATGTTAACCCCCAGGCCTGGGGCATATGCTATCAGACGGTCAAAATATTTCTGCTTTGCAATAAAATCCAAATACATTTAATATTTCTGAAAGTATCCGACTACTATAAGCTATTTTTGAAAGGTGATGAAACACGCTTTCAAATTATAAAATTCAAAATAAACACATAATATTTTTATGCAAGCACAAAACAAGTTTTTAAAATGGCTCACCTAAGTTTTTCTATACTAAGGGTGAGCTAAAAATTATGTAAAATTATTGACGATGAAAAAAAAAATAAAAGCACACATATTTCATTCTCTTATATATCTACGAGTATAATAATCGTTATTGTCACCTTGCTTATTGAAGTAAACTTCTTTAAGCACGCTTGACTTGGGGAGTAAGCTGGTGAATGCGCGACGAGAGCGTTACGAAAAGCAAGGCGAATGGTAGTTGAGAGGGAGATATAAGTTAGTGAAGATAGAAAGAGAGAGAGTTACGTTTCGTATATTACTGTAGGGGCAAGAGAGAGAGGTGCGAGCACAAATTTTCTTTTTCTCTTTCTCTCATAGCCAGTTACGTTTCGTATATCTAAGATACAGTGCATTGAAGTACCCACCACTGTCCCACCCCGGTATAGGCAACTTATTGTCGCCCCTTGGGAGTTCTCGCAAGAATCTAATTTTTTTGAATAAATGACTCTACATTTAATAAAACGAATCTAGACCTGTTACAGTGCAGGCCTGTTGTCTTGGTCACACTGTAGGAGCAAGAGAGAGCAGTGCGCGCGCACATTTTCTTTCTCTTCCCATCATATAGAACGAGCTAAAGAAGTTTTACTTCAGTCGTGTGGTCTAAAGCACACTCTTTTTTTCGTTTTTTTGCCGTTTCATGTCATGTACCATCATTATCTTCATTTAAGTTAAGAAACGCTTATTTTCATTGGCTGCTATCTTGATGTATGATTTTAAGATTCTTCCCGAACTAAATGCAATGTAGATAGTGTCTTCGATAAATGTATACATTTTTATTTTAATGTGCGACATCTATTGACTTTTATACAAAGGTAAGTATTACAATTTGAGGTTTTACTCATTATATTATAAAAAAAAATATTCCAATAATCTTAATTTTTCACCCAAGAGTTTAATTTATAAAGTTAGATACATTGGATATTTCTTCCAGCTTCTCAATTGCATCTGTTAGCAATTTGCAAACTAGGTACTTTTACATCGAACCTTGTTTAATGGGTGGTAGACCACGTCTTAGCCACTAGACATGTAATTATAAAATATGCATAAACGCTCGGAACAAAATCACCATCTTGGGTAGGTACTTGTCCAGGCCCTTATACTAACGCCCTTATACTAATGTCAGTGGCGTAGGAACTCCCTGAATAGAGCTGGACAGTTGCCAGGGAGCCAGAATATTTGTTTGTTAATGATTAAAACATTTTTTTTTTAATAAATACTCACTCTGGCTTCTCTGCTTTTATTCAAATTGCGAACCTTTTTTTCGTTTAACCCGTCTGCTTGGTTCAATATATACGCACCTCACAATCCGGAAGCCTCGATTTCGCCCGTAAATTCTGAAACTGTCACTTTGGATTGAGATTGTAAAATATCGATGTAAGATAGCTTTCATATTTCAAAGACAATAAGAAGCATTATTTTGTTCTCTTTCTGGTTAAAAGAAAAATACATATGTTTGCATGAGAGGAAGAGAGATATAAAGCTTTTAAAATGTAAGGTCGCTCGAGACGTTTTTGGTCTCATGAAAGTATAACGCGATTACGTGTTTTGGGTTGTATTTATTCCTAAACAAGCAGACGGGTTTTAAAACAATTCTTAAAAGGGCTTCAAATATATTATATGACTAGATTTGAATAGTTCGGGACTTTCCTTGCCTACTCTCTCCTAATTCAGCCGTACCACATCCAACAAATTGGTTCACGACGAGTTCATCGAAAACGAATTCATCGAAAATCAATTCATCGAAAATCAATTCATCGAAAATCAATTCATCGAAAATCAATTCATCGAAAATCAATTCATCGAAAATCAATTCATCGAAAACCAATTCATCGAATGATCAATTCATCGAATCGCCAATTCATCGAAAAAATATATTTTGTTGATATTTGAGAGAAATGCCGAGCGGACCGAGAAGTTAAAAAAGCATTGGTCAACCTAAACTAAACTAACCTAACCTAACCTAACCTAACTTAACCTATTTAACCAATTTTTAAATATTTTTTATCATACTTAATGACCTTTCTGAGTTGTTTATGAGTTGGTTTCATTATGAGTTGTCTGGTCACCGTTCCTTAGATATCCCTTTTTTGCAATATCAGACAATCGGAAATCGAAGAGATAACCTATAAATTTTACATTGTCACTACGAAGCTGACAGTTGCTAAACACATTTAACTCAGTTAAACAGACCTTTTTGGGTATTTAATTTTGACAGCTCTAATATCTACAAAAAAAGTTTTTCGATGAATTGGCGATTCGATGAATTGATCATTCGATGAATTGATTTTCGATGAATTGATTTTCGATGAACTCGTTTTCGATGAATTTGCTTTCGATGAATTGATTTTCGATGAACTCGTTTTCGATGAATTTGCTTTCGATGAATTGATTTTCGATGAACTCGTCGGTTACCCAACAAATTAGCGGTACTAGTTTTTTGTTTAGTTCCATTTTTTGTGAGAACTGCACAAAAGTTCCAACTGCCAACCGCCTGGAGCCAGTAAGAGACCATGCCAACCCTAATTGGGGTTTGGTGAGAGACTGAATGGAATAGGGAGGCGAAGAAGATGATGAAGATCAAGGTGGGGAAGTACATGGTCATTGAGATCTGTTCATCAATCACGATTAAAATCATTTCAAGCAACGTTTTGATTTTGAATGGTGGTCTCGATGATCCGATCTTACTAGATTTTCTTTTTTCAACAGTAAACAAACTTTTTCTTCTTCCACAGAATAATTTAGCATTTTTTCTTCTTATTACTGTAAATCTCCACGTGACAAACATAATCAAGCGACTAATTTACAAAAAAATAATTAGGTACATTTAGGCCCATTATTATGTACTTTTTATATTAAAATAAGTATTCGATCAATGAACCTACCCGCAAATTTTTAATTATTCGTTTTTTCCGTTAAAAATAATGAGATAATAATAACGAGCCGTCGTGCATTTTCCGGGTGCAGGAGTGTTGCCGAAATATCTTTAATGGATAACGCGTCGGGTATTGGGGTACGAGTTTGCGCCCGGGAGACAAGGGTTACGCCACTGGTTGATGTCCTTGTAAAGGAATGCATAACCCACTGGTTAATTACATACATAGGTTTACGTCGCATGTCTTCCTTTGGATTATTGAAGTGTAAGATATAAAAACATGACCGTTTGGTAGCCTCACATGTTCGACTTAGTGGACTATCCTAGGCTATTATCCTGGAGTAACTATCCTGGGTTAGGTTGAAATACAAATTTCGGTTGTGCTTCCGTTTGTAAGACCAATTTAATAATCTCTAGAACTTTAGTTTTGAGTTTGTGTTTGTTTTGAGTATCCAGCCGATTAAGTAACATACCTATGATATAATATTTTAAACAGAAAATTATTTCAATAATTGTCATTTTCAACTGTTTTGTCGGGAATTCAAACTAACTCCCAGTGATGTATGTATATTTATTGTATTTCAAAACTCCTTAGCTCTTGGTGGAAAATATATTTTGTTCTATTTTCATTGCGCTAGTTTGAGAGTGTTCGCTGGTTTTCCCTAGGTAAACTGATTTCTCCTCCCATGAGATAACCGATTGATTTCTCCTCCCAAAGATAACCTCATGAATATTTTTGTGCATTTTAGTACATCGATAGCTGTGGATTGTGTAGGTACTGTAAAGTCGTTTTGTCTCCTTTTGTATTACTATGAGATAAGGGATTCAAGCAGTATTAAAAAGAGCCACGCTTTCTATTCTTTTTATTCTTTCTACTCTTTGTATTCTTTCTATTCTTTATATTTTTATACGCACCAGATTTAAATGTCCGGGTTAAATTTTCCCCACAGGAAAAACTAAACCCTTTCACAAACTTCCCAAATGATCATCTAGTGAATCCACGCTATGCAATTGCACTATATAAGTATTATAAATGCAAAACAATACAAGAACAACATGTCAACCTACCAGAGACCAAATGGGAAAATAATTCACCGACTCCAGATATTTTCATATCAGAGGGTTCGGCTCTGTGGAATTCCTAATTGAACCTATAAATCCTACTGATCCCTCAATATAAATATTTAAAAAATCTTTTGTAATCCTACGCGTATTTTAAATGACTGATTTTTGCATTTTTATATATAAATTCTTTGACAAATCTAATATGCCTAAATTTTGAAAGAGAGACCTAGGTATAATGCCAGTAGCCGAAATAACAAATGGTAATATTTTTATAGTCTGAGAATGCCAAATTCTTTTAATCTCATTTCCTAAATCTGTGTATTTTCTTATTTTTTTAGAAACAGTTTTTTGAATATTAGAAGAATTTGGAATAGCTACATCAATGATATAAGTTATTTTTTTAATTTTGTCATGTAAAACTATATCAGGTCTATTATGACTAATTCTTCTGACTGTTAGTTCAGTTTTATCATAATATATTTTATAAAATTCATGTTCTAAAAATGAATTTGGTTTATATTCATAATATGGTACTACATTACGGCAATCAATCAAGTTATGTTTAATTACCAAACTTTGGTGAATTATTTTTAAAACCTGATTGTGCCTAAATGTATACTCGGACGGCGCTAATATACATAGAACATCCCGATATAATATGTTCTATAGTTTCCGGAAAAGCCAAACATTTTCTACATAAATCATCAATTTGATTTATATCTTTGATTATATGCTTCCTATAATTTTTTGTATTAATGACTCTATCTTGAATGGCAATGTTTCTATTATTTCTATTCTTTCAATTCTTTTCATTCTTTTCCTTCTTTCTATTATTTCTATTCTTTCTATTTACGCACCAGATTTAAATGTCCGGGTTAAATTTTCCCCACAGGAAAAACTAAACCCTTTCACACACTTCCTCAAATGATCATCTAGTCAACCCACGCTATGCAATTGCACTATATAAGTATTATAAATACAAAATAATACAAGAACAACATGTCAACCTACTAGAGACCAAATGGGAATATAATTCACCGACTCCAGATATTTTCATATCAGAGGGTTCGGCTCTGTGGCATTTCTAATTTATTTATTTATTTATTTATTTATTTATTGTTTCTTTACACTGTGGGTAAAAATGTTTACAATACAATTTGTTACCTCACTAGGACAAGCCTGTGTTGAGGTTAACAATAATTATACAAGTTAACAAAATAACACAAAATTATACAGATTTTGAAAGAACAATATTGTTGTATTTCTTACAGATTGAGATTATGGGTACCTACTAAACTGATGGCACTAGGTAGCACATTAATGTAGACTTTTAGGGTGACCATAGTTTTGAGATCTGATTCAAAATAAAATAAAATAAAGTATTTTTTTGTTTTGTTTTTAAGGATTAAGTTGTAAATAATAAAGGTTTTAGGGTGGCACACCTGTTTCCGGCCATACAAGAGCGAGACAGGTGATCCCGCATATAAAAGGAGATGCAGGCCTCTCCTCACTCTCTTTTTCCAACCGCCAACACGTTAGTTAGGACGTATTTATAGCCATTACTTATAATAAATATCCATATCGCCAATACGCGCATTATTTATAAATAACCTCGCCTACACTCGAGTCTGTATTTAACAGTGGCGCAGCCTACGGTACACGATTCTGCACAATACGGCAGAAATATCGCGAAAAGAATCGACGCGCAAAAAAATTTGGCACAAAAATTTGGCAAAAATACGCGGTAACATTATTATTTCGGGTCGGTAAGAAAGGCCGGACCGAAATTATTCCAACACTTCACTGCAAGGAGTGAAGTGCAAGAAGACACTGGAGCCAGCCAGCTTTTCGGAAGGGGGAAGCACGGGAGGTCCAGCGTCAATCGACATCTCTGAGGGTCAAGGATCGGAGATCCAGGTCGCAGGAGTGATCTGGGGTAGCCATCGGTGTTACTGTGTGACGGGTCTGGAAGGAGCCATCAATTCACAGGGTCAAGGAGCAGTTTCCGGAGCAGGGTCCAGGGAGCAGACGGCAGAAGAAGAAGCCTCATTGGGAAGTTTTTGTTTTTTCTGTTTTCTTTCTCTCTATTTGGGTACCTTCTGGGCAGTGGGAACATGGAGTCTCGAGGATTGGAGTCCTTCAGTTTGCGTGACGGGAACTGGGAGAACTTCAAGGTCCGCCTCGGACAATTTCTCCTCGTGAATGATGAAAAGTTTGCATCGGATGATAAAAAAAGGGCTATTTTCCTGAATGCATTGAAAGATGATTGTTTTTCCTTATTGGTTAATTTGTGCATTCCTAAAAAGGTAACAGATATTAAGTTAGAAGATTTGATATCTAAACTTGATGAGTATTGTTGTTCAACGAAATGTTTTTTTGAAGAGAGATCTAAGTTTTACAGTGCTAAACAAAGAAATGACGAATCAATCCGTGAGTTTGCAGTGCGGTTAAAGTCTCTTTCTACTAATTGCAAATTTGGGAATAGTTTATCAGTAAATTTAAGGGATTTCTTTGTTTTGGGTTGTAAACCAGGAAAGGTAAGGGAAAAATTATTTCTCGAGGGTGAATTACACTCGTTCGAAAAATGTTTACAAGTCGCCGAGTGCATTGACCTCGTAGCTTCAACTCAAGCGCAGTCCCGAGTTGATAATACGGTTTACGCTAATGTACAGCTCAAGGCCGGTCGACTCTCTTTTAATAATTCGCGTGTGAAAGACAGAGACGTGAAGCGTTTCGGGCATAGCAACAGGGCACGGTCACAGTCGCCAGCGAACGCTGTGAAACAAAATTGTACCGTTTGTGGTCACAATAATCACATCGCGACGGAATGTAGATATAAAAATTATTTATGTAAAATTTGCAGTACGAAGGGTCATCTCGCAAAACAGTGCAAGCGTTCCTCAACACGTAAGAGTGTGAATACTTTGTTGTCGGACACAAAGTTGGGTGAAGTTAATAGTGTCGAACCATTTTTTATTGAAGTTTCACTAGACGGGATCAAGAGTAAATTCATGGTAGATTCTGGAGCATCTTGTTGCGTAATTTCCAAGGAGTGTTATTTCAGTAAATTCAGTAGAATCAAGCTAGTGCACGAAGACATTAGTCTACGGGGTTTTGACAATACGCTCGTGAAAGTGGTAGGTACAATTACGCCACAAGTGGAATTTAACGGTCAGTGTCACAATTTGAAATTTGTTGTTGTCACAAGTGCTTCGTTATCGATAGTGGGGCGTGATTTTATGAATCTTTTTAACGTCGGGATTAACGGAATCGTAAACAGTATAAAACAGAATACTTTGAAGCAGCGATTAGTAAAAAAATTCCCGGAAGTTTTTACGGATAAACTAGGAAAATTTAATAAGTACGAAGTGAATTTAACTTTAAAAGAGACCGCTATTCCGATATTTCGTAATCACAGAGTTATGCCGTTCGCTTTGAAAGAAAAAGTCGAAAGGGAGTTAGATAGTTTACTGTCAGACGGTATTATAGAACAAGTCCAGTTTAGTGAGTTTGCAAGTCCAATTGTTCCAGTAATTAAGAAAAACGGTAGTATTAGATTATGTGGTGATTATAAATCGACAGTGAATAATCAGTTATTAGTTGACAAATATCCATTACCTAGGATAGAGGAGCTATTAACGAAAGTAAATGGTGGGAAAGTTTTTGCAAAAATCGATCTTAAATCGGCGTATAGTCAATTTGTTTTAAAAAAGGAGTGTAGGCGTTTTACAACAATCAATACCCATTTAGGATTGTTTCAGTATAAGCGGTTAGTGTACGGGTTATCTCCCGCGCCAGCTATATTTGCAAAGGCAATGGCAAATTGTTTGTCAGGATTACAGAACATGACGTTTTATTTGGATGATATTATCGTGATAGGGGAAGACGAAGACGATTTAGAGAAAAACGTATGTGTCGTGTTAGAAAGGTTGAAACATTGTAATCTAACAGTGAATAGTGACAAGTGTGAATTCAATTTAAAAGTTATTGAGTTTTTAGGTTATAAAATAAGTGAACAAGGGATTCAACCGTGTGAACGGAATAAAGAAGCCATTTTAAATGCACCAGCACCTAGTGATTTAAATAATTTAAGAAGTTTATTAGGTATGATTAGTTATTATCGTAATTTTATTCCAAATATGGCAAATATATTGTCACCATTATACGAATTACTTAAAAAAGATGTTAAGTTTCAATGGGGTACGGAACAAGAAAATAGTTTTGCGATAATTAAAAGAATATTAACTTCGGATAGGATTTTAACGCATTTTGACGAAAATATACCTGTGAAACTTGTCACAGATGGTAGTTTTAATGGGGTAGCAGCAACATTACTTCATAGGTTTCAAAATGGCGTAGAAAGACCGATTGGGTTCGCAAGCAGAACTTTAACTAAAGCGGAAAAGAATTATTCTATTCTAGATATTGAAGCAACAGCAATTATTTTTGGAATTAAGAAGTTTTATCAATATTTGTACGGCAGAGAATTTATTTTAGCTGTGGATAATCAGCCGTTAGTGAGAATTTTAGGTGAAAATAAAGAAGTACCTAAGATTGCCGCGTCAAGGTTACAGAGATATGCTATTATGTTAGGTTCGTTTAATTTTAAAATTGAATATGTAAAATCGAAAAATAATTGTTCAGACTTTCTGAGCAGGTGTCCGATTGAAAAGGTTAGCTGTGAAGATGAGATAGAGTCTGATTACATTAATTATTTCGAGAATAATGGGTTTAATTTGTCTTTAGACGTGATAAAAAGCGAAACCGAAAAGGATGATGTGTTAGGTCAAGTAAAAAATTTTCTTATCGAAGGTTGGCCAGCATCAGTAAAAAAGGCACAAAGTGGTAACTTTATTAGAATTTTTTGGGAAAAAAGGTTAGAATTGTCTTTGATAAATGGGTGTGTTTTATATCAACATAGGGTTGTTGTACCTGAGTCTTTAAGACAAGAGGTTTTAAAGATGTTACATAGATCTCACTTAGGGGTTTTTAAGACTAAAGGTATTGCAAAAAGCTTTGTCTGGTGGCCAAAAATTAATCAAGATTTGGAGAAAATAACGGAAAATTGTAGAGATTGTTTAGAAATTAAACCAGAATCACAAAAGAGTTCTTTAGCAGTGTGGCCATATGAACCTGAAGTATGGTTCAGGGTACATATTGATCATGGTAGTTTGTATAACAAAAATTTTTTAGTGGTGGTAGACTCTTCTTCAAAGTGGATTGAGTGTCTGGAAGTAAACAGTCTGTCTTCAAAAGATAATATCGAAATACTTCATAGATTATTTTCGCAATTTGGTTTTCCTGCAACTTTAGTTAGTGATAATGGTACGTGTTTTTGTTCTGAGGATTTTGAAAATTTTTGTAAGAAAAATGGGATAGAACATATCACTAGTCCAGTCAATCACCCTAGTAGCAACGGGCAAGCTGAAGCTACAGTAAAGACTTGTAAAAATTTCCTTAAAAAAATTTGTAAACATAATGGATTTCCTTCAGATTATAAAGAAAAGTTAGGTAACTTTTTAGCAGACTATAGGAATACAGTTCACGCAACAACAGGATGTGAGCCATCTGTATTATTAATGGGTAGAAAAATTAGAACAGTATTTGACTCTCTGATTCCAAGGAAAATTGAGGATAGAACGGGTAGTTCAGGTTCTACTCGACGAAACAAAGTAATAAAAAAGGTTACTCAGAGCCAAAACAATCAGAAAAGACAATATAAGGGTAGAGTTAAATCAGGTTTTAATATAGGTCAGAAAGTAATGACTAGAGATTTCAGATCTCAGGGTAATAGGTTATGGGTCCCTGGGGTTATTGTGGATAAAAAAGGTAGTAAAATATATTTCATAAAAATTAACAAGTCTAATATGGTGTGGAAAAGACATTTAGACCAGCTAAAGGAATTACATGTTTCATGGCAGGAGGAAGATAACCAGGAATTCGCGTCTGACACGTTGGAATTGTCGACGGACGAATTAGATCTCTCCGGTATGTTACGTAATAGAAGTGTCTCTAATTCTGTTTCTCCATGTTTCAGGTCTAACCCATGGCAAGGAAGGCTTCGGCCCAGGTGACAGCACTTCGCAGTTGAAATGGACAGAAGGGAAACAGAAAGAACAAAAACAAATGTTTTGTTAATTTTAAATGTAATGTGTTAATTTTAAATGTGAAATATGAAATATAAAATATATTGTATGAAATATGTAGCTATAGGTATCACTTATGTAGCCAGGATTCTCCCGTTTAAGTAGGGGAGGATGTGAGAGAGGTTTTAGGGTGGCACACCTGTTTCCGGCCATACAAGAGCGAGACAGGTGATCCCGCATATAAAAGGAGATGCAGGCCTCTCCTCACTCTCTTTTTCCAACCGCCAACACGTTAGTTAGGACGTATTTATAGCCATTACTTATAATAAATATCCATATCGCCAATACGCGCATTATTTATAAATAACCTCGCCTACACTCGAGTCTGTATTTAACATATATGTATATAATTTAACATGCTATAGATTTGGCAGGAGGAAGATGAAAAAAAAAAAAAAACAGTTTAAACAAAAATAAAAATTATTTTATCTTATTTTATAAACATACTCATTTAGCTAATAATTTAGAAAGGACAAAGTAGAGAAAATTAATTGGCAATCCTCGACTAACACAAATAATTTAAGATTCTTTTTAAAAGTGTACAAGGAATTAGATGACTTTATATATTCTGGAAGGCTATTAAATATGAGTGGAGCTTGATAAAAATAATTTCTTTGACCAAAAGAAGATTTAGTTTGAATTGCCATAAAATTCAGACCAGAGCCAATTCTCGTAGTACGAATTTGCTGTGTTCTTTCTGCAATATTAATATTATTAAAAAATCTACAAAGCGTTTGTGTAATATATAACTGTTTTACTTTAAGATGAAGCCATAGTAAATAATGCAAAATCATAAAAAATCATATGTTTTGTTTTGAAAATTTGATCGCTTAGAAGTGTTGTAGATGCTTCAATTAAATACTGCGTGTAGAACATACCTTGGCCCTTAAAAATATCGGTCATTTTTTTTATAAAACTTTTAATAAGCCTATAAAAAAATGAAGTATAAGGTCTAAAAAACACACTTTCAAGTCCAAACTCTCCTATTTATAAACCCCTTTTCGGTTATGGTTTCATTGTATAATGTGGCAAATTCAGTTTATTTTATAATGATCGCAAAAAAAGTTGATATTTACACCCAATCTTCACAAAATAAAATAAAATATGCATTTTCGCGTTGTTATTTTACAATACGGCCGCTAGTCGACGAATTCGGTTTTTCAAAGTGAACCCTATGGCGTCCACCGAAGAACTACTGTTGACGTCATAGTCGCAAAACCTCAGTCACGCCCCGAACTCAGCGGGAGATGGACGCGTCGCTTGATTTCTTGAAATCAATTTTAAATTTCCGTTTTATTACAATAAACAATGTGTAAAACAGGAATTAATATTTTTTACAGGCCTTTACGAAATCAACCTGTAAAACAAAACTCTCAAATACCTTTTCCAACCTTTCCAAAAGCTTTTTCTCAAGTATTTTTAAACTCCTCCCATAAAGGGCGTGAATTCTGATTTCGATTTTTTCCTGAACT
Source organism: Limnephilus marmoratus (assembly GCA_917880885.1). Taxonomy (NCBI): domain Eukaryota; kingdom Metazoa; phylum Arthropoda; class Insecta; order Trichoptera; family Limnephilidae; genus Limnephilus; species Limnephilus marmoratus. Next base: position 14,269,320 of record OU862921.1, on the reverse strand, counting down.
AGTGGATCGCCTTAACTTTTAATTGAACCTATAAATCCTACTGATCCCTCGATATAAATATTTACATAATATGTATTATTTATATTCTTTCTATTCTTTCCATTCTTTCTATTCTTTTCATTTTTTCTATTCTTTTTATTTATTTATTTATTTATTTATTTATTGCTTCTTCACAATTTATGTACATATATTTTTAGCATGTAATTATTAACCCCACTAGGGTTCGCCTGTATCGGGGTTAATAATTTCACAATTTAATAAAAATAACACACGCAAATATCGGTCATGCAAAACAGTTAAGTAAAAGCAAAATCATAAAATTTAAAAATAAAATGATAAACAGACAAAATAATAAGTGATAAAAATATATGAATTAATAACAAAGTGTTGAGAGATCAGACAAAATGTTATCATTCATTATATCATTAGTTTTATAAAATTAAAAAAATACATGTCCTTAGGTTTTTTTTTTAAATATGTGTAAAAAATAAACAATGAGAAAAAAAACAAAGATTTATAAGCGATTGCATTAGAGCGAATCTTTCTTATGCAATATTAAAGTGACTATCAAATAATTATGAAAGAAACCCTTTTGATCACAACATTATTGTTTTCATTCCATTTAAGTGCCCGTTTTCATTAAAATACGATTGTATTTTATAGTGTGACACCTTAGAAATGCCATCCGTGTGATCTTTTAGTTTTGATAAAGTTATGGGAAACGATAACCCCTATATATTTATTTATTTATTGTTTCTTTACCTTTCTAATTTAGGTGTTATTGTTTAAATTGAAATTTTGAACTTCATTTTGACTTGAGATTAACAAATTTTATAGAGTACACAAAATAATGTGTTGAAAGACAATATTGTTACAATAATATTTCTCACAGAATGGGCCTCTACAAATACATTATAACGTAAAACATGTAGAGTGACCATATGTTGAAATTAGCTTTGAAATAACTTTTTTTTTTTGCAAGTTGTTTAATCTATAATATTTAAAATTAGGTTCGGTTAGAAAATTAATATGCAATGGTAAGTTAATAAGAAAATAAAAAAAAATATGTTAACAGTAAATATACTGTAATAAATAATCAATATGCTATTAATTTAGAAATGACAATGTAGAAAAAATCAATTGGCAATCCTCGGCTAATACGAATAATTTAACCATCTTTTTAAAAGTGCACAAGGAATTAGATGACTTAATATGTTCTGGAAGGCTATTAAATATGAGTGGAGCCTGATAGAAGTAATTTCTTTGACCAAAAGAAGATTTAGTTTGAATTGCCACAAAGTTAAGACCAGACCCAATTCTAGTAGTACGAATTTGCTGAGTTCTTTCTGCAATATTAATATTATTAAAAAAATTACAAAGTGTTTGTGTAATATACAGCTGTTTTACATTCATGACATTACATTCCTTATAAAGTATATGACTTGGATATCTAAATTTTTTCTTTAACATAACTTTAAGGATCAGTTTTTGGGCAGTGTTAAGTGGTTCTATATAAGTCTTTTGGCAAGAACCCCAGCACACAATATTATAAGAAAGTAGAGACTGGATTATTGCAAAATAAACCATCTTCAATTTTTCCTTGTCTAGTATATGTCTGAGTTCTTTAAAGATATAGGTAAGTCTCCTAATATTATTTACCAAAATATTAACATGATCGTTCCATCTTAAAAATTTATCTATTTTTACGCCAAGGTATTTGATGCTGACTACATTTTCTACAGGTTTACAGTTACAGGTTTGCAAACAATTGTGTATTATTAAATTATGAGTGGCGGAAGGTTGACTTTTACTTGAAATGCTAAAAGTGATATATTTGGTTTTTTGTATGTTCAAAGTTAAAATACTATTATTTAACCAACTATTTACCACTCTTAAACCTGTATTACATTTGTTAAATGTTTCATCCCAAGTTTTACCCTCAAATATTAAGGTAGTATCATCTGCAAAACTAACGATGTTACCAGGAATATTCAGATTACATAAATCATTTATATATATTAGAAACAATATTGGCCGAAGCACACTACCTTGCGGGACTCCAAAGGAGATTGATTTACCATTGCTTAATATTTTATTTATCTCTACTTGCTGCGTTCTATCACTAAGATAAGATCTGAACCAACCCATTGCTGTACTATCAATGCCTAGAGATGATAATTTTTTAAGGAGCAATTCATGGGAAACTGTATCAAATGCTTTTGATAAGTCCAAAAACACCGCTAAAGCTTTGTTGCCATAATCCAGCGCGCTTATAACTTTGGTCAGTACCTTCAATACAGCATCACTCGTACCTTTATTCTCTCTGAAACCGAATTGATTGTCGGAGAGTATTTTGTGCTTTTCTAAGAATGAAACTAATCTTGACTTTACCAATCTTTCTATTACTTTTGAGAGAGTATTGAGCAAGGATATGGGTCGATAATTGTTAACATCTAGCTGATCTCCACCTTTGAAAAGAGGAATAACCTTAGCAATCTTACAATGAGAGGGAAACACGCCATTTTTAAAACTAATATTAACAATATGTGATATGGGACCAGCCAATACAGAAACGTTTTGTTTATACACCATTGTACTTAAGCCATCAATACCACAGGAAAAAGACATTTTTAATTCGTGTATCACTTTTGTAACTTCATAAATGTTAGTAGATTTAAATTCAAATGTGTCTCCTGTTACTTGAGTACTAGGTATAAAATTGTTTACAAGACACATTTCGGTAGTTTTGTTTGCGCTGCACAAATTTTTGGCGAATCTAGGACCAATATCGCTGAAGAAGTTATTTACGTGATTAGTGATTATATTTGGATTCTCCTCCATTGAGATAATATTGTTATTGATTTTTAATTTTTTTATAGACAATTGTTCCTTTCGTATATTTACAGCCTCCTTTATAATCTTCCACTGTTGTTTGGTATTTCCATTGACGTTATCCAATTTTCTTCTGTAATACGCTTGTTTTGTATATTTTATAATTTTTGTACACCAGTTTCTATATCTTTTGTAATAGTTCAGCAATTGAATATTATTTAACTCTTCTCGACATTTGTAGTGCAATTTGTCACGGGTTCTGAGGCATTTAATAATTCCATCATTTATCCAAGGTTTTAAGAACTCCATGTTATGTTTTTCACTTTGTACAGACGAACAATTTTTCACATGCATTTTTAAACACTTTATAAAATTTTCAGCAGCTGAATTAACATCTTGAGATGATAGGACTGACTGCCATGATTCCTCCTTTAATCTGTCCTTCAAAAGATTGTTATCTATGACGGTTTTGATTTTCACATTATCCTTTGCTATTTTCTTTAGTGTAAAGCTCATAAATCTCAGCAATATCACATCATGATCTGTTATGCCAGTAGTGAAGACAGCTCCTTGTGGTTCGAATTTAGATTTCACCATAATGTGATCGATGCAGGTTGAACTGGTAGAAGAAACTCTTGTAGGTGAATTTATGATTGGTTTCAAACCATGAAAAGCCATAAGTGAGAGGTATTTCTGAGTTTTCATATCGCTCAAATCCAAAGTATTAATATTTATATCCCCACATAAAATGATTTCCTTATTTTGGATAGATGTAGAGTCAAGCAGTTCGCTCAGTGATTCAAGGAAATAATCTATTTGAGCCTGGGACGGAGATCTATACACAGCTATTACACACAAGGTACTCGATATCTGCATGCTTAGGCAGTTTGCGCCAGGGAGAACAACTTCATCAACAGTCGCGTGAACATTTTGTTTTATATAGGCAACTACACCATCGTTCTGCAAACAGTTTTTATTTGTATTGTAAACAGTGTATACAGGGATGTTAGGTATATTGGTAATTTTTTTAAGCCAAGCTTCTGTAAACACTAGTACCTCAGGACGGTGTTCAATCCCATCCAGCATAGTTATGGTTTCATCAAAGTTTTTATTTAAACTTCTAACGTTTAAACAAAGTAAAGAAAACTTGGAATGTTTTAAAAAATTTTTGCAAGTCAATAGATCTTTAATAATTAAATTAGGTTCTGTGATGTCACTCAAATCAACGCATTTTTCTAAATCGACATCCATTTTTAATGATGTAAATATTTTCGGTGCCTTTATTAATCAAATTCTATAATAATCTATTGAGGTCGTCTTCGTGTTTTATTTCCTTGATTTTTTTGCCATCATCTTCTTTCATCAGAACCGAACCATTTTTATACCAAATGTATTTATATTTTAATTCTTTTCCCTTTGTTTTAGCTTTCCAAAGTAGCTCTTTAAAATAAGGAGTTAGTGATTCTCCTAGGAATATCATGTTTTCACGGTTCGAAATCACTTTCTTATTTGCCAATAATTTTAATCTACTTTCTGGATTTCTAATTTTTAGGATAATTTTTTTTGGATGTCCTGGTCTTCTGTCATATTGCCTTATTGCTGAGGTAATATCATCTGAACTTATTTTAATATTAGCACTTTCAATTAGTTTGATAGCGGTTATTTTGGGATGTTCATTAGTTTTTTCCTCAATTCCTGTAATTTCAATTTGGTCATCAAGGTTGGACTGTTCTAAGTAAGCCAGTCTAGTTTCCAGTTGCTTAATGTTTTTACTTTTGTTTTCCAAATCGGTTTTTAAACTTTCTACTTCGCCTTTAACATGATTTATGGAGTCTAAGCGAGAAATGATGTCATCATATTTTTGACTAATAAATTCCGTTGTTTTTTGAAACTCTAACATTTTTTTGTCAATGTTTTCAAGAATTTGAGTTTTTATTTTCTCCAGTTTTGAATCGAATTTGAGTTTTTATTTTCTCCAGTTTTGAATCAAATCAAATTCTCAAATTTTGAAAAAACATCTTCTTCTGGATTAAAGTCATCAGGCACAGTATTCATTTTGTTTTTGGATCTTGTGTTCAAATTATCTTGTTGTTGGGTACCGGTTTTTTTGCTCGAACTCATGGTCACTCTAGTAGTAGACTGTATTTCTGCAAAAACAGCACAAAGCACAAGAGCGGTCTGAGACAGTGAAGCAAGCAAGCAAGCTGTATGGTCAGTGTAGGAAAGATGGCGATGTTGTTGGCCAATCACAAGAACTTTCCTTAGCTTTGAATATATTTCAATTTCACTGTCACTATTTTCCGATATTAATATTTATTATTCACTTAAATACTCCTGTTTCAAAGTACAGAATTCATATCACTATTAATGCAGTAAACACTTGTATGTATCTTGTAACTGTTTCGGATTGTATTATTTACTAATAAATACAATTATTCTAAATTTGTAATGGATCACTGTTACTGTGTGTTATTTCGATTCGGTAGGTAGGTTGATTTTATTATTTCTATTATTTCTATATTTACATTACTTCTCTTAAAAGTTAATCATAGTTAGTTCTGAATGTCGGATGTGCAATTTTGTAGATTTGCAGTGGAGCTGTTTTAAGCTTCATTTCTGCATTTTTACTGTTTTAGAGATTAAAAAAAATCTTGGCGTTTTTTGATGTTTAAATCATCATAAGGAAATGAAATAAGCCAACAAAACGATTTTCAACTAATGCGACATTGTTCTTCGGAACTGTCGATATGTATAAATTAAATTCCCTAGAGAGCAACTCAAACCCTTTACAGTTCTTGCACTGTTTTATATCCCAGCACATTATCACGTCGGCATCCCACATGTATGTTCAACATTGCAGCGTTCTTGCGAGATGTTTTCCTAATGTGACATTTTCTCTCGTAGGGGCTTACCCTTATATCCAGGCGCCTGTTATGGTATGACAACTGTCTAGAGTCTAGATTCTTCAGGAAATCAAGTTTATAATTTTATCCTTTTTGCAAAATATTTTTTTTATACGAGTATCATAAATAGCTAATTGTGACTTTATGGTACTCGTTGGCTGTTTTTTTTTGTCTGTGGAGGTATCAGAAGTTGTTCTGCGTGATGTTATTGCCCATTTTCCACTTGAAGCGTTTTTCTTTGGTGTTTTTTTGATTTCACATTTACCTTGTCTTCGCTTTAGTTTTAATTTGAAATGATTTTTTTACTTGGCAAGATGTGTTAGACCAAAATAATTAGGAAATTACAAGATTTGATTGCTCCTGCGGGTGACTGCATTTCTATTTAAAAACTTTTCTAGGTATTGTGCGGTTCAAACTTGATATTTATGAAACAACAATAATTTCGGATGTTGGTGCATGGGTAAGTTGGTAAGCAATGTGAAATATTCTTTAGGCAATCAGTTATATTATTCAAGTCAATGAACTTTTAATTTTCAAAAAGGGAACTTCCGATATATGGTATCAAAATTGTTTTTATTATTTACTATCTGGTTCCCGGCATGCGTTGCTATGCCATTTAATAGAGATATTATTTCTCCCTGTCTCTGTCTCCCTTCATCCCGTTTCCTTCCGCCTCGCCTTCCTCTCCCCTTCCCCTCTCCCGTTCGCAGTCCGCCTCCCCCACCTTCCACCTCACTCCCCCCTTCCCCCGTCCCGCGAACTCCCCTCCCGAGTTCCCCTCCCCCTCCCAGGTTCCCCTTCCCCTCCTGGGTTTCCCTCCCCCCCTCCCGCGAACCGCCTCCCTGAGTCCCCTCGCTCTCCCCCCTCCCCCTCCCAATCCAAACATTCACTCCCGGTACATTCAGTTTTCAAACAGCTCGCATGCCACCCTGGCAATTTTTTATACAAATTTCATAACGCCAGAGCTCACAAGTAGTTTTATACAAACCTTGTCCTGGCAATAAAGAACCAAAAAAAAATAATTATCCAATTTGGTGCAGTCGTTCGGAAGTTATGCGCATACATACATTTCGGCGAATCATTTTTATTTATATAGAAGATAGAAGATAGAAGATAGAAGATAGAAGATAGAAGATAGAAGATAGAAGATAGAAGATAGAAGATAGAAGATAGAAGATAGAAGATAGAAGATAGAAGATAGAAGATAGAAGATAGAAGATAGAAGATAGAAGATAGAAGATAGAAGATAGAAGATAGAAGATAGAAGATAGAAGATAGAAGATAGAAGATAGAAGATAGAAGATAGAAGATAGAAGATAGAAGATAGAAGATAGAAGATAGAAGATAGAAGATAGAAGATAGAAGATAGAAGATAGAAGATAGAAGATAGAAGATAGAAGATAGAAGATAGAAGATAGAAGATAGAAGATAGAAGATAGAAGATAGAAGATAGAAGATAGAAGATAGAAGATAGAAGATAGAAGATAGAAGATAGAAGATAGAAGATAGAAGATAGAAGATAGAAGATAGAAGATAGAAGATAGAAGATAGAAGATAGAAGATAGAAGATAGAAGATAGAAGATAGAAGATAGAAGATAGAAGATAGAAGATAGAAGATAGAAGATAGAAGATAGAAGATAGAAGATAGAAGATAGAAGATAGAAGATAGAAGATAGAAGATAGAAGATAGAGATACGAAATAAGTATTTATTTTGTTCAAATGCTTGATAGATGCGTGGGTGAATTAATAGAATGAAGATACGATTCTGAGACAACGCACATTATTTCACTGAAGTAGGTCCTGTGGACAATGTGGACATACTTTAGCAGCCCGTTCAAATACATAGTTTTTGAATGGCTATGGCATGGCTATCCTTTTCATAAATGGTGCTACATTTTGTTCGATTGGCATGACTATAACGTTTCCTGTGTTTTTATAATAAATATTTCGTAATTTTTAGGTTTACTAATTAATCTTTGAAGGGTAAATATTTTCTTTTTTGAAAGGCAATGATGCTGATGCAAATGTTTTTTTTATAAATAATATCAGGGTCATAAATCCTGTAAGCATAATTATATCTGGGGTTTAATCCTAGAAGTGGCTATGTCAAATTTCTGTATAGCACGCCGGATATTTTTGTTATGGTGAATGCTACACAGCCTGTAGTAAATTAATTACTATTATAAGCACCAACAAAACAAAACTCTTTTACACGGATACCTTTGCCTTTACTCACCGAAAAAAAATCTTTTACGTTTGATATTTTTGTTGTTAAACTAATGGTTATGATCTCTATTAACTAATGGGTTCTAATTAATCTCAACACTAATGAGGATTACCTGAACATACCTATATGAGGTCAAGCGATGTCTGGCAATTTTGGTAACAGGAAATCGTAGACGTATAATAAATCCATGATTGGCAATACTATTAATACACTCTACTATACGGATAGTTAAAATCTTGTTTTACCGGATCATCAGCCTATGCCAAGTTTTTTATTAGTTCTTTTCTACAACAATGATTCTTGAATTGTTGCTTTGAATCCTACGATACGATTTTTTTTAACTTCGCTCCATACGGGAGGCTCTTAGGAAAATAATTCCACGGCCTGCGTCATCTTTGCGGATGCTGTGTGGAGGGTATTTTTAGGAAAGGAAGGAGATGAAGTTCTGAGAAGGAAAAAGGTATGAGGGGTGGTTAGGTATTTGTAAGTCGGTGAGTCCAGCAGTAGCGGACTTATGAATCTATCCCTCTCCGTCAATGCTGGAGACGCTGATCCCCAGATTCCTACCCACCCCTCAAACCTTTTCCCATCTTAGAACTACCTCTCCTTTCTTTCGTAAAAAGACTCTTCACAAAATATCCCCAAAGATGACATAGGCATTAAGGGAAATTATTTTTCTTAAAGCCTCCTATGTGGAGCTTATGTAAAAAAAATATAAGCGTGTGTATATATCGTATAGTTAATATTCAAATTCTTTGAATGTTCCATTGGGACTTTCACAAAATTTGAATATTATTCGTATCCCCGCTCAAAAAGACGAAGATGGAGAGACATGTAATTTCGAATGTTGGAGAGAGCGCGCTAATATTTAAAACGATAAAATTGAAGCGAAAATTGTGAAAATGTTTAATAAAACACAACTCGTTTAAAATAGAGCAAAAATCTCGTGGGAGTTGTTTAAAACAGCATTAAAAAAAACACTGTGAATTTTTTCATACATATAACTTGTAAAATAACTGAAACAAACGTGTTTATAATAGATACGTTTTAAGATTTTCACTGCCAAAAGTATTTTCGTTATTTATTTTTGGGGTGTTAACCTATAATACCCCAAAAATAAATTACGAAAAGAGTTCATAATAATTTTTGAGCATACTTTGCGATTTTTTTCTATCGAGGGAATTTCATATAATTTGCGTTTCGGCGTGACGAATGTGTAGATATTATCTTAAAAATAACATTTTTTTAAGAGCTTAAAAACTTCAAATGCTTCAGAGAGATATGTAAGAAATCGGTAGAAAATCGGGTAGCGGTGAATTTTACTTTGGACGGGAAGTTTAAAAAAAATTGAACAATTTAGATAACTCAAATATTTGAGGTCAATTTTCACGTTTCATGAAAGTTCTATTCAATTTCTGGGATTATTTCAATTTTTTGATACAACTAGCCCATAATGATATAATAACAGAAAATGAACAGAATTTACACAGACCGTGAAAATTAACTTTAAATATTTCATCAAATTTTTTGAAACAACCCGTCCTTATGTTTTATTTATCAGGGGCGTATTATGACTGTGACGTATTGTTTTAGAAAGTCACGTAAATCGCAAAAAATAACTTCGTACAACACACATTACATAATCATGTCCTGCTCGTCATGGTTTTCTGGCGCAAGTAGGGTGGTCGACCATTCAAGATAAGAAGCAAAGCAAATAATAATTAGTGGATTATAATTTATTCATTTATAGGCGAGACTCGTTGTATAAATAAAATGCATGGATAAACTGACCGGGTAAACTGACTGATGTCTGTCTGTCCCGACCGGAGAGGAGTGCGAATACTTTACGACGAGAATTTTTTAATAAATATGCATGGGGGTAAAATAGGTAATGATTGCCCGCTTAAGAATTTTTTTTTATTTTGAACGGTTTGGTCCTACCATCCATATTACATAACAATAAATAGTTAGGCGTACCCATACCCGCCTCCCAAATTGTAAATATGTTTACTTATTGTGTTAGATATTAATTTATATTAGTTTAAACAAAAAGATATTAATTTAAACAAAACTGATTAAATTTATTTATTTATTGCTTCTCCACATAGAAGGTATTAATGTTTACAATTCAATTTTTAACCTTTATAAGGACGAACCTGTGTTGATCAAAATAATATAGGTATCGAGAGAACAATACTATTACATCGACCACCATATCAGGGACATGTGCCTAGCATGGTGGTCGAAAAATCCACAAATTGTGTAACCATGAGTAAAGAGAAATTAAAAATAAATAAAAAAAACTTTTTAAAAAAACCGATACTTTGGCGGAGGCGGAGAGGAAAAACTTCCTTACTTAATTTTTTTTGCAAAATTATGTTTCTGTAAGTTGTTACGTCTTACCACATAACGTGTTTATAATTTTTTTTTATAAAATTTTTATATAATCTACCATAAATATTTTTCCCAGAATAGCTACATGCAGAGATTTTTTTTTTGATCGTGCCTAGATGTAAACGACCACCACCCACCAATTCTCCGTACATTTTGTAATGCATGGTAGTATTCTGCCAATTGCAATTTTTTTTTTAATATACTTAATTAATTAGTCAGCGTGTTTTATTTTCACCGCTTATTAATCTGGATAATAAGCTTATCTTGAAAAACTTATCATCTAGTTTCTAGTTAAATGGAGTGGATGCGACGTGAGTTAAAAATAAATCCACGGGGGGCATTAACATCATGTCATTAACCGTTTAATCTGATTAAAATTAATGATTCTTGCTATCTACAATAAACCGCGTTATCACATAGGTATCATATATATTATTATTATTAAAATATTTATCAGGATTAAATATCACGTGTTCCCAATTATGTCCTCTGCGTGCGATCTGTGCCTAAATTTCTCCAAATAAACAATAAACGGTGTTAATCTTAAATGACCTCCCAGATAAGAATGGTCCTGTATATTTTCTGCTTGTACAGTACATTTTTACGCAGCATCGCGTTCATTCGTCAAATCATTGTACATATATACAAGTTTCGTATTGGTGATCGATGAACCAGTGGATGCAATTTTTAGCCATATGTAAGTAAAGTTCGTCTAGTTTGTAGGTCTTTCAAAGTTGAATATTAATTACACCATTAAATAGTTAAAGTCTAATGTTAGGAGCAGTGAAATACCATTGTAACACTGCTCTCCTTGGATTCAACCTTCAACTTGAAGCAGTCTAGGCTATTGCCTCCGACCTTCCACTAGCAACAAGTACCAGGAGAACAGAGCGCGAAGGAGAACTCTACTCCACCAGACTGTCTGGGCTCGCGCACGTTATGTACAGGTAGGCGGCTCCAGTGGGCAATGGGTAATGGGTAATGGGCTTGGGAACTCTCTCGATTTATGGAACCCTGATGCTGAACTGACGATAATTATTATTCAACTCAACCTCTGCAGTAAATTCAGTCTCATTGCGTGATGATAATATGCACTTTTAGTTAGTTATATTGTTATTAGCTTTTACACCTGTGAAAACCAATCGTAAACTTTAATTTTCTTATTCAAAAAAGGAAAAAAAATCTTATTCAAGTACAATTATGTACATAGCAAATGTGGTACATTATGTTTGATTTTGGTGTTTAATTAAGGCTATTGTCGAATAATTATTCTATTGTATGTAACACGAAATTATAAAAAAACAGTGTGTGCAATTCACACGTGATAGAAGTGAGACTTTCAGAAAACTAAGGTAGACAATAGTGGGGAGGCCACGAAGCACCATATAAAGAAGAGACCGATGGGCTACGAAGCACCGCACAAAGAGGAGACCAATTATACTATCTCATTCTCTTGCAGGCTAAATCCTATAGTTGTACTTTTGTATAGAGTTATGGGAAGGAAAAGGGTTAAAGGGGTGGGTAGGTATCTGGGGTTCAGTGTGTCCTGGTTTTCCACCTCCAAGACCTAGACAAACCTCACCCCATGAACCCGGGCACCCCTGCTAAATCACCAAAGTGGGGTGTTGTTGGTTATCCTATAAAGGTTCCCGGGGCGTACGAGACCTGTACCAAAAATGTCTTGGCTCTGATTTGAGTTAACAAGTCTCGACATTCTGGTCAGTGGAGAATGATACCTAATGGTACTATAATGTCAATTGATTGCATTCGCTATTGCAAAGCAAATGATTTTTTTCTTAACTTTAGTAGACAATTCGTGTACATGAAACAGCAAAAAACTCTTGCACTGAGAAATATATGCACGTCAGGAGGTGTATTTTTCTATAACTGGTCTAGAAATTCGACAGACTTGGCTGTAGCCAAATGGAAATGACCGATTCAGAGGTTCTAGCACAACTGATAACTTTACAATATTGGATCGGTAGGCATAACTTCTGACGATTTTATATCGATATACCGAGCACGGTTTTACTGTTCATAGCCAAACTGAGGCTGATGCGCTGGCATTCTAGATATGTTTTCTATGAATTGACATTTCTAAATGCCAAACAATTACGTAAAAATATGAGTAAATTAGCAATTTTGAATTGAAATGCTAACCTTAATATGCATTGGTAGTCAGCATTTACTTTAGGACACTAAAAAGAGGGTTAATTAGTTAATGAGATCTTTAGCCAAATTTGAATCGTTTCTCCACGATTAGATCTTAGATGATTTAATTAAGTCTACGGATCGCTTATACGATTTCTTTGTGTTCTAAGAGCTTCGTTAGTTCAACTCCATTCATTAATAAACCAGATATTTTGCATAACGAACGACATTATTTTTAAAGTTATATATGTTGACAGTTAACCGATACTATCGAGGCCGCGCTGCAATTTGTCAATCGTCGATAGGAACATGTCTTATCTGTTGTTGACCGTGCTCGTAATTAACGCCACGAAATACGAATTTAGTCAATATCATATTGATATAGGGATTTATCGATTAATAATAGAAGAGTATGAATGAGACGATGCATGAATACTTGGCAAAGAGTATGTGCCAAGACCGAGATGCTTGGCGGTCCATCCTCTCAGCCTACCCCTGCGGGGAAACGGCATGATTTAGTTAGTTAGTTTTAACGATCGCCCGTGCTAGACCACCCGATGTGGTAAACTCGTAATAATTAAAATGTAGCTAATTGTGAGTAACAACATAAATATAGCTTTACGAATCTAATAATTGTCGGCTTCGACTTAAACAAAAAAATTTAGCCATTTTGTAACAAGCTAAACACACCTTTAATCTATCTAAAAATAGTTGCTATTGTTGTATACCGTGAGAATTAAACAAAAAATCTTAAATATCCTAAATTCGTAAACACCCTCGATATTCTGGTTATCTGCTGTAGTAAAAGCTCGCGAATGATGCTCTTTAGGGTCATGAAACTTGCGCTGCCTTTTCGGTCAGAAGTTTTTCGATTGATGAAATTATTTTCAGATTCCCACGTCATTTCCATCAAATGCCAAGCAGCTTTAAAATGTGTATTTAACTGTCTTTTATAAGACAGGCCGCCATATTACTTATTATGCGACATTTTTCAATTTTCTAAACCGCAGGAATGAACACTTCATTTTTCTTTACGTCTCTCAACGTTGGGTCGGTAATAGCAAAACAGTTGGAGACAAAAAAGGTACAGGCATTGAACGTAACAATTGAAATAAATTCTTCATCCTTTACGCATGGCTGCTGGCAAATAAATTGCTGTCAATTAAATACATGTACGCATTACAAAAATGATGTCTACGAATAATATTTTTACTCTCGATCTATCAGAACACTTTGACATAATAAGAGTTACCTAATTTTGAATATTCTGACAAACAGGGCCGGATCTACGAAATTTAGCGCCCTGTGCAGTAGGTACCGATGGCGCCCCCCCCCCCCCTACATTTTTATTTTGATTAAAAATTCGTTTACCCCAATTTTTTTTTAAATTAATTTTTTTTTTACATTAATTTATCAAATAAAATCAAGACATATAAAGGGTGTAACCCTATCTAAAGTTTTCGAATAAATAAGCCACGATCTATGTAATTCTTCTCCATTAGGCAGTTTCTTGTAATAATACTTAGTATTAAATTTACGCTTGTTCGTAATAGGAAAATCAAAACCTTTCAATTGTACAGGACCTTCCTGAACTAATAAACTAATGGAATTTTGAGATAACTTTGGCCAGCATCCGGGATCTTTCAATTCAAGCTCTGAAAACAGAATTAAATTTAAACTGCTATCAGTAACGTTATTTTTATCTTCTAATAATTCGACCGGAGGAATTTGTGCGATAGATATCTGTTTAGATGTGCTCGGGACCATTGTAACGTCATTGCGCGGGACATCATTTTTTATCGGTGCTGGAGAAATTGGAATTAAAAAATTCCCAATGGAAACGAGTTTTTTTTTATGTCATTATGCTCTTTAATTCTAAGTTTTAGATTCTGCAAGCCTGAAAGTTTTTTTAAATTATTGTTCTATTCATTGTAATCCACAATCCACAACCTCTAACAACCAATAGAAATGTAGTTATAAATTAAAAAATCTAATTATATAACCTCAAATTTGTACCTTGCATTTCCATTTCCCCTGTGTTCTGTGTTGAGCGAACAAACACGAACGTATCTATGGTATCAACGGCTTACGAAAGACGCTTACACTGATTATTACTGACTGTAAAATAACAAATCTAATAGAAATTAATTATAGGTACATTTAAGGAACTTCAACTGTCAAAACAATGATGAAATTGTTAACAAGTTGCAACCTTGCAAACCGTGCGATGTTTATGCTAATGGAATTTTGAATTTACTGAAGATTTCATAAGAAAATGGTCTTTAACCATATTCTCCTAGAGACTTAAATCGTGCAAAAGCACTTTGAAAGGCGCTGTCGGTTTGTTTGTTCTGTTGAATAAAAATACGGCGCTGTGATTGGTTAATGGAAAAATAGATCTTACGTTTAAACTAAATATATGGAATTTCTAAAAAAATTCTGTAACTGACTATAAATTCGTAAATCGTTGAATTTCGTTAAATTAAAACCAGATGCGTGCGCAGTCTGTATCTTTGGAAAGTGTTGCTAGAGCGTAATAATTATTTCGTACTATGGGTAATTTTTAAACGATTCAGGGAATATTATAACAAATTTTTAATACAATATTTATTTTCTCACGGCGCCCCTTCGGAGTTGGCGCCAGGTTTTTTGCACGTTTTTGAACGTATGGCAGATCCGGCGCTGCTGACAAACAAAAAATGAACGTAAAAAAAGATGTTTGTTAAAATGACATTTTTAATTCAATAATTTTACCCACGACAAAGTTGCCACGTTGAAATAAATCAAACACAACTCGATTATTAAAATGCAAATCATGACACTTTTTTTAATAATTTTCAATTTGGGAGGAGGGTGTAAGTACCGCCACCCTGTCGGTTTTTAAAGTTTTTCACCACTGTGAGTCAGCAAGTGCCGTTTTAGTTATTTTTTTCGAGAACAAGGATAGTTGTAGTCAGGACATGAAAAAGGTTTTTCTCCTTTGTGAATCATACTGTGAATTTTTAAATCTCCCTTTTGAGAACTTGTATAACTGCATTCGGAACATGAAAAAGGTTTTACTCCACTATGGGTTAGCTTGTGACTCTAAAGTGTTGCTGCACAGGGAAACCATGTATCGAATAACTTACACCTTTGCCATAGATCATCCCGAATGGTTCGCTACGTTGACCGGATTCATGGGGTGAGGTTTGTCCTGGTCTTGATGAGACCTTTTGACTCTCTCGGAATATCGACTTGCACCGCAGTGGGAGGGATGGATGCGTCCGTCACTCCTGGACACACTGAACCCCAGATTTCTACTCACCCCTCATACGTTTTTCCTTCATAGAATTTCATATCCTTCCTTTCCTTTAAAAGCCCTTCACACAGCATCCCCATGATATAGGTCCTAAGGGGATTTATTTTTCTCAGAGCCTCCTGCGCGAAGCACTACTTAACTTCGTAATGTTCCTTCAATGATTCAAATGTTTTGGACATGTATCATTACGTAGAAGAGTGTATTATGAACAGGATAATGTATGACACGTAAGTGAATGGTTGAAGTCGGGTATGCCCGAGGAAGACATGGCACGATCAAGTGAATCAAATACATGTGCCAGGCAGTCACGAGATAGAATAACAGAAGAGTACATACTTTATGCCTATCTATGGCTCTACATTTATCCTTCCGAAAGAGTATCTAAACATTTCAAAAAAGTTCAATAAAAAATCCCTGCAAAAAAATAAATTGAGTGTACGATTCACACGCGGTAGAAGTGAAACCTTCAGAAAACTAAAGTAGACATGAGTAGGGAGACTTCGAAACACTTCTTTAATCAATTTGAAGGATGATTTTTTCCATATTTTTATCGTCCGTTCCAGTACCTACACCTTTTCCTATACATTTGGACATCTTACTGGTATTTGTGTTTTCTTCTTCGGAGTTGTTAAAAATCTTTCTTTTGCCTGTTAATTTTGGGTGGTTTGAAGATTAGTTATTGATTTTACAAAAATATATATTTTTATCATTTCATAGTATTTGAACCTTGGGCCACTAAATGTCTGGCCGCTAAGATTTGTCAGGCGCTTTATACCACTGAGGCTTGAGTGAGACATTTCTCATACTCTCGCAGGGTACCTAATCCTATAAATGTATGTATTTGCCCCTTTTTTGTGTCGTTTGCTTCCGTTCCATCGGGTTTCAAAACACAACGGTGTTAAAGAAGTTTTCACTTCAAGAGTGTGCAATTCACATGCGTTAGAAGTGAAACCTTCAGAAAACTAAAGTAGACAAGAATAGGGAGGCCACGAAGCACCGCACAAAGAGGAGACCGATAATGGGTACTATATTATTTTCTCGCAGGCTAAATTTATAGCGTGTTTGTCTCTTTTTATTGTCGCTATTTTTCGTTTCATCGAGTTTCAAATCACAACGGTCCTTAAGAAGTTTTCACTTACAAAATATAGAAAAAAATTATGTTTGAGTAATTTTTATGCTTTTATTTCAATTTAAATCGCCACCCCCCCTCCCCCCCCCGTACTTTTACATCCTCAAACAGCATAATGTTTCATTTGAAAAGGTTAAAAATGTGTTCGTTAGAATCATGACGAGGTAAAGGTGGAAATCCTCGTGAGATTCATTAATTTATACCAGTGTCTTTGTTGTTGATAGCAAGCCATCCGTCTCTGTCGCACTCGCGGGGAGTCGGGTTCACTGAACCCTGCCGGCGATTTGATGAAGAGTGACGGATGAATGTTGCGATATTCTATAGCGCTGATTTATCTGCGCGGGATTTCAAACTTTACCTTTACGTGCTTTATTTTATACTAACAGGGTTGCTTCAAAATGTATTTTATTTGTGGGTATTCATGTTGTGTTATGTCTTAATTTAGTGTTATTTTTCAACGTTTATAGATACATATATATTAATGTAGAATTATTTTCTCGGTTTACCCGCGTAACGTAGTCCTTAAAAGGACTTTTTAACTCCAATTCGGACAGATCTCACTGTCCATCTTCAGAGGCCTTATGTTTTGAGTTTTATCTCAAACTGATCGCATTCGCGTGTCTGTTCGGTTCAGAAATCAATTACATGTATATTAATGTGTGTACATATAGACCTAGCCAAAGCATTTGACTCAGTAAAGCACGAAACACTTATTGCAAAAATAATTTTAATTATAATTGCAAAAACTATAGAATAAGAATAGTAGCAAAAGCACTAAAAGTTGTCAAACATTATATGAGAATAAACCAACGCTTTCAAAAAGTTAAAATGGAAAGTAAATAAGTCTACCACTTTCGGCAACGTTCAGTGTTCCTCAAGGAATCGTCCAAGGACCTCTAAAAAAAAAGACAAACAACCCGGGATACGAATAACCTGACAATGTTTGAAAATCTCCTACTACCACTACGGTAAGTGGAAAATATTGCTTTTGTCGTGATGGAGGACTTAGCCAGCCGAGGAATCAACACGTAAAGCCCGGGCGGGACCTTAACGCGATGTCAACGCAGCCACTAACCGGTTGAATGTACATGAATAACTTAAGTAAACTAGAAATAAAAGGAGAAATCATTAAAAGTTACGCAGATGACACAGACATCCTAGTAAAAGCCAATGAATGAAAAACAGCACATCTGAAAGTTGAAAAAGCAATAATATATATACAGCAAGTGTCCAAATAATTGAAACTAAAACGGAAGTGTCCATCAAAAAATGCATTTTTTAAAGAAACTAGGGCATTCGATGATGATGATTTGAAATATTATTCTTAAATAATATCACGATTTGAAATACGATTTGAAATATTATTCTTAAACCGGTTTACTAACATAATATTAAATGTTCCTTCCATATTGATAAATAACGGACTGATGAAACGTTTTTTTTTTTAATTTGCCAACGATTTAAAAAAGTGGATGCTTCCGTCTTTGTTTCTAGGGGCCTCAAAATAATTCAGTACAAACAAAAAGGGACAACCAAAAAATGCCTACTACAAAAATCCAGATTTTTACTGAAAACATTGACAACTGCAAAGAAGTTGCGAAAAATAGAAAATATAAATCTTAATGTCGTGTAGTGTCTCACTGAGTAGTAATATGTGTCGTGTTATGTTCTTAGTTTGTGTCTTATTAAAAAATGTCAAAATAGTATAGCATGGTACAGATATTTGGATAGAAAGTACGTATTAATTTGTAACATTTCACCACATTATGTAATAGAGAAGCGAAGTACTAGATAATCCAATTAAAGTCATAAAAAATCAAATAACAGTGGAATCAAATATAAATTTCGCGGTAGTAAGAGCAGCCAAAAATCCCCCTAAGGACTGCTCTATGAACAAAAAAGTTAGCTCGATGAACCATTAAAAAAACGACTGAACACGATTAAAAAAAATAACAAACCGTGGAACCAAAATAGTGAAATTAACTCGGAAGCCTTCATTTGGCAGTGGATAATCGGTAGCTTATAAAATGACTCTATAAGAAGATTCATGTAGGTGAATAAAGTGTTACTTATATTATTTCAGGGACAATTTTGCACACCCCTATTAAATTTATCCAAACCTTGGGTAACTAGTTTCTGTTTTTCCAACAACGCCTAAGCTGAAAGAGCTATTACTCCTGTTTCAACTTTTCTCTGGAATTTTATGTGCAGACCGCTTTTTCTAGCTTTTGCTGACCTTTCGAGTGGTATATTTATTATGTCTTTATTAATGCCTTTATGGCTATTTTGTTTATCTAATCGCAATACAACTTGTTTATTTTTAAAACGTACGCTTAACTTCATGGAATCTAACACCTCTACATTATCAAACCAAGTGCGTAACGTTGTGAAATCATAGGCATTAAGATAGCAAACGCGTAACATTGTATGAGAATGCCCATCAGTAATGTACATCTGTGATACGATGTATGTACATTATGGGAAGGTATAAACTTACTGACAATTAATACTAATCGTTGGGTTTCATCTCCATCATTAGCTTAACATCACCAAATTAAGTGCACTACACTACACCATCAAACCATATGCATAACACTGGGTTAGCAAAACAGTAGCTTTTAGAAGAATGACTCATTAGTCATTCACAGTGTTGTTTTGGTTTGTGTATACTGCACTCAGGTATAAACTGACCAAATACTTCTGATTGAAAGGTTTTATCTCCACTATAAGCTTAACATCACCAAATCAAATGCACTACATAACACTATCAAACCAGGTGCGTAACACTAGGAAAGCAAACAAGTAACATTGTAGAAGAATGACACGTCAGTCATACACAGTTTTGTTGCGGTGGGTGTATACTGCCCGCAGGTATAAACTAACAAAATAATATTTTTCTCCATCAAATGCACTACACTGTACTATTAAACCAAGTGCGTAACAGTAGGCTAGCAAACGAGTAACACTTTAGACGAATGACACATTAGTCACATACGGTTGTATTACGGTGGGTGTATATTGCACGCAGGTATAAACTGACAATAATATTTATCTCCATCAAATGCACTACACTGCACTTTTAAACCAAGTGCG
Organism: Limnephilus marmoratus; assembly: GCA_917880885.1. Taxonomy (NCBI): domain Eukaryota; kingdom Metazoa; phylum Arthropoda; class Insecta; order Trichoptera; family Limnephilidae; genus Limnephilus; species Limnephilus marmoratus. Next base: position 14,249,291 of record OU862921.1, on the reverse strand, counting down.
TAACAGTAGGCTAGCAAACGAGTAACACTTTAGACGAATGACACATTAGTCACATACGGTTTTATTACGGTGGGTGTATATTGCACGCAGGTATAAACTGACAAAATAATATTTATCTCCATCAAATGCACTACTACACTGTACTATTAAACCAAGTTCGTAACAGTAGGTTAGCAAACGAGTAACACTTTAGACGAATGATACATTAGTCACATACGGTTGTATTACGGTGGGTGTATATTGCACGCAGGTATAAACTGACAAAATAATATTAATTGATAGGTTATATCTCCATCAAATACACCACACTATACTATTAAAGAGTATTAAACCAAGTGCTTAACACTAGGCTAGCAAACTAGGAACACTGTAGAAAAATGAGACGTCAGTCATACACAGTTATATTACGGTATGAGTATACTGCACACAGATATAAATTGACAAAATAATATTAATTGATATGTTTTATCTCCATCAAATGCACTACACTATACTATTAAACCAAGTGCGTAACACTTACTAGGTTAGCAAACTAGTAACATTGTAGAAGAATGACATGTCAGTCATACACAGTTGTGTTACGGTGTGAGTATACTGCACGCAGGTATAAACTGACAAAATAATATTAATTGATGGGTTGTTTTTACATCAAATGCATTACACTATACTATTAAATCAAGTGTGTAGCACTAGGATAGCAACCGAGTAGCATTATAGAAGAATGACACGCTAGTCGTACACAGTTGTATTACGGTGTGAGTATACTGCACGCAGGTATAAACTGACAAAATAATATTAATTGATGGGTTGTATTTCCATCAAATGCATTACACTATACTATTAAATCAAGTGTGTAGCACTAGGATAGCAACCGAGTAGCATTATAGAAGAATGACACGCTAGTCGTACACAGTTGTATTACGGTGTGAGTATACTGCGTGCAGGTATAAACTGACAAAATAATAATAATCATTAGGTTTTATCTCCCACCATTATCGGCTTCTTGCGACCATTGCTCCCGCATACTTAATAACCCCTCTTATACTTCTTACGGGTAATACTATAACTACAGAGGGTGTGTTGCATGTGTTTTTACTAAACTAAATAAATTTGCAGTCAACTAACTAAACCGTTTCCTCGCAGGGATAGGCAGAGAAGACTGACCGCCAAGTCGGTCTTGGCACGCACTCTTTGCCTCATATTATTGCCTCAAACCTTCTATTATTCTGACTCTCGACATGGTCCGTATCTGATTCACTTGATTGTGCCATTCTTCCTCGGGCGTCCCCGACTACTTATACCATTCACATTTGAGTCTTATATGCCCAAACCATCTGAGGATCCTTTTCTTAGTCTTTCTCATTACGCTTACATCAGACTTGCATTCTTTACGATCTCCACATTTCTCAAATGATCTTACATGGTTTTTCAAAAAACTTAACAAAAACACATTCAAAAACCAATTTCCCACCCTTACGCGTATTCCTTTTTAACCCCCGACGCAAGGAGCGGTGACGCGATCTGTCTGTGTGTCTGTCTGTGGCATCGTAGCTCTTAAATGAATGGACCGATTATGATGCGGTTTTTTCGTTTGAAAGCTGACATGATAGAGACGGCCGGCGTAGAGCAGCGGTAAGGCGCTTGACTCGCATTCCGAAGGTCGCGGGATCGAATCCCGGCATGGCAAATAAATTTTATTTGATTAACTTGTGTATTTCACAATTTATTCATTTAAAATAATATATAGTATATTTGCGGCACGTTCCAGAGTGGATGATACTCTCAGTATCGCCCTGGTGTAAGATCACCATTCAGAATTGAAACGTTGCCTGAAGTGGCTTTCGCCGTGTTTGGTGACCATATCTGAATAGCCAGATACTTCCCCACCTTCCTCTTCCCTATTTCCTTCCCTCCCGACTACCTTCAGCCTCACAACATACCCCTATTGGGGTTGCCATAGTCTCACCGGTTCCAGAAGGGGGCAGTTGGGACTCTTGTGCGGTATTCATGTAAAAAAAAAGTTCTTAGCTACAATTCATGTAAATCTGTTCAGGCGTTTCAAGGTCATCAGCCCTTTTGTGTCGGGGGTTTCTTAAAATTTTGAAAATTTTACTTATATCCTTTAATTTCTAGTTTCATAGTTAGGTCGCATCTTCTAAATACGTATACCAATCTTAACTTTTTAGGTACCTACCTTTGGAGGATTCAGGTAGCCATCGTCTGGCTTTAATAACCACTTGTAATTAAATTGTCTTGAGCAATCTTCTCCCAGCATCACATCTCACATCAGGGCTACATGGCGTCACTTAAAGTCGGATTCTCTGTAATTTCTTTAATAACTGCACAATATACACTTTGTAACAATTATTTGTTTATGAACACTGGTAGCCAAGCAGATAGGTAAGTTGTACGAAGTATTAAAAATAGTTTATGTATGTTCCTGTAATGCTTAACTGTTTTTGAGAAGCTTTAGCCTCATTGATGATGCCATTATTCTGATTGTTATTTTTTTAATGTGAATACCGTACAAAAGTCCAAATTGCTACCAATCGTCTGGAGCCAGTGAGACTAAGGCATTCCCAATTGGGGTATGTTGTGAAGCAGATGGAAGTGGGAGGGGATAATAATGGGCAGTGTCGTGCACAGAGTTTTTGATCAGGGTAGGCAGTAGGAAAACCGCCGAATTGATTAAAATAAATAAATAAAAACTTACTACAAATAACTCCCTTCGTACAAGTTTTCGCTAAGATTGCTTGTTACTGGTAAGACAACTAGTTGATAGAAATAGATAACAACAGATGTCACTGTCATCACTGATTGCCATTTGCTAAATTTGTTCCAGAAAGCACTGCCTAATACTAACAAAAAAACCTCATAGAAGCAAATTCAAAACGACAGTTCTTACACTCTATGCTATGTGCATTTCGTAAGCATTGATATTATATCTTGTATGAAGTTAGCTCCAAGCAGAAATAATTCCTGCTTAGGCCGTATTTTAGAGAGGCAGTCGGAGGGCGCGCGCGTAGTTTCTAGTTACAGTTTGTGCCACGTTTGTAGTAGGCCGTTGGATGAGGCGCTCGCGTAGTTTCTGTTGCTCGGCTTTTTCGCGCTTATTATTTAAAGTGTGTATTTTTTTTTAATAATAATTTAATAAATTATAATATTATTTACAAGCTTATGTTTTACAAATACGGCAGGGTAGGCAGTGCTTTTGTGTCTATATGAAGTGCACGCCCCTGGTAATGGGGAAGTGAAGGGTTTAGAAGTGCTTGTCTTTCACCAGGATGATACTGAAAATATCTTCTACTCTGGATTGCATCCGACCATTACACTACATCTACGGGTATTAAACATACGAGTATTATCATGAATATCTTCACCTTCGCTGGTCGCATTAATTAGATATTAAAAAGGTAATATTAAAAAAGTACGTGAACCCAATGACGTTCAACATTTCGCTGTTATTTTTCACTCTTTTGACACATTTTATAACTAATCAGTTTACTGAGCATTTTTTGATCGGGGAGTTGCTTTGGGAAGAGCGTAGTTGTGCATTTGAGGAGATTTAGCCATTTTAGGAGCCAAAATTTCGGCTCAGCCGCTACCCGAATTTCTACCGATTTCTTACATATCTCCCTTAAACACGTTCAGCCTTACTCATCATAAAACATCGTAGCTACACAGTGGAGTAAGCCTACACTGCGCAGGGTAAAAATCTTTACTCATCATCATAATGTTTCTCGACAGCTGTTATGATTTTTTTACGGTAGCAACACTGCTCCAAAGCTCAAAAACGCGGCCAATTTAGCATTTCGCGGCGTGTTGCCAACTTCACGTTTATTCATACGTCAACACGCGTCAACACAACGTTGACTTTGGTAAATCTATATTTAGACTTAAAATCTCCTTCCGTGAGTGCCACAAATGGGTCGTACCTTTTTTTAAACCTTTTCCGTGGCCGTGGTGCACGAATGCCGCGAATACGGTCAATATTTGCCAAAGCTCCGTTCAAAACGTCAAGATTCTCATAAAAGTTCGTCATTTCGTCAGTTACAACGCACGGGGTACTGAGTTAACCCTGGTGATCGGGTGGTTTAAATTCTGACAGCTACTACATCTCCCATACAGCGACTCGGTAAAAACACGCGCATGCGCGCGATTAACCCACCATGTTGAGTAAAAATTTCACCTAATCCGGTCTTGCTCCGAGGTTGTATCTTATTTTGCGATGATGAGTAAGACTGGTTAAGTTTTAAAGCACTTAAAAAATGTTATTCTTGAAGATAATATCTAGACATTCCCCGTGCCGAAACGCAAATTGTATAAAATTCCCTCGATAGAAAAAAATCGCAAAGTATGCTCAAAAAATTATTATAAACACGTTTGTTTCAGTTATTTTACAAGTTATATGTATGAAAAAATTCACAGTTCTTTTTAAAATGCTGTTTAAGGTAATCCCCGCGAGATTTTTGCTCTATTTTAAACGGGTCGTGTTTTATTAAACATTTTCACAATTTTCGCATCGATTTATTCGCTTTACCTCTAACATTCGTAATTTCATATCTCGCCATCTTCTTCTTTTTGAGCCCGGTTGCAGCGCCTTTAGGATTGGGAACAACGGCCGTGTAGACATAAGACTAAATACATTTGGGAGGGAAGGGGAAGAGAGAGTGGAAGGGTGGAAAGAACCTGGCTGTTCTGACCTGGTAACTACACATGTTGTTAACAGACACTTTAATTTTTTTTAAATACACATTTCATTTTTGGAAGTGAAAATTCTTTAGCGCCGTTAGTGACTTGAAATTCGGGTTAAACGGAAATGCCTCACAACTCAGTTCTACACAAATACTGACGACCTCCGTAGTCCAGTGGGTAAGACTCTTAACTCACAATCCGGAGGTCGCGGGTTCAAACCCGGCATGCGCAAATAAATTTTATTTGATTAATTTGTGTTATTTCACAATTAATTCATTTAAAATAATATATAGTATATTTGCGGCATGTTCCAGAGTGGAAGATACTATCAGTATCGCCCTGGTGTAAGACCACCATTCAGAATTGAAACGTTGCTTGAAAATGGCTTTAGCCGTGTTTAGTGACCAGATCTGAATAGCCAGGTACCTCCCAAGCTTCCTCTTCCCCACCTCCTTCCCCTCCCCACTACCTTCAGCCTCACAACATACCCCAATTGGGGATGCCATAGTCTCACTGGCTCCAGACGGGAGCAGTTGAGATTCTTGTGCGGTATTCACTGTAAAAAAAAAAAAAAATTTATATATATAATGCTGTAAATTCGCACTTTGGCGCCTGCCTCCCGTAGCGTAGTTAGCAAGGTGCCCGACAAGTCTCAGCGGTCAGAGAGACAGACATCAAACAAACGGGGGTTTAAATCCTACGAAATAAAAAAATACGAAATATTCAATCTTCAAACCACTTAAAAAACAAGCAAAAGAAAAGAAAGCGACATTTAGCGACTTCCTAGTTTTACTTCTACCGTGTGTGAATTACACGCTTCGATTTTTTTTTTAAATAACTTAATAATGAGTTAAACCTCAAATTGTAATATTTAATAACAGTGGATAACAAACTGTCTTCAATAATTTAATATTTCAAACCTCTATAGAGCGTTATGAACATGGTGCTGGGAGGGAGGCGTCTACTAATATCTACAGGAATTCCAAAAACTGAACAAATCGGACATGAGAACCAAAGTGCGTACGAATATCTACAGCTCAAACTGCTCACTAAAATCTATGAGAACCAAAGTGCGTACGAATATCTACAGCTCAAACAGCTGGATAATATCTATGATCTATGAGAACCAAAGTGTGGACGAATATCTACAGCACTGGCAGAGGTTGGATTTGCAATTATGTGTAGCATATTAGAATAACGTAATATTGCGTATGCAGTTTAAAAGACTTAATTTATGTATGTATGTATGTATGCAAAAATCCCTAATATCGGACTATTGGACATATTTAGCTGATTATTAGGAATTTGGGCTTTTGTTTTAACAGCTTTCTTTATCTCGAGTGCTTCTAAATTATTTAGTCTGTTACCATGACCATTTCTATGTCAGTTAGGTTAGGTTAGGTTGTGGTGCCGTGTAGTTTGAAATAAATAAATACCTTTATTTATAATGACCTCCATGTTTGTTCAATAAATTATTGTTCTCGTAAACAGCAAAATACGTAATATTATCCAAAAACTTCATGTATGTACTTTAAACGTTTAAGCCTTTACCTAATTAATAATTACGTAATTGAAGTAATTTATGCTTTTCCGTACAACTTCTTGCTCGGCTGCCCTCTGTAGATATTAGTCCAACCTTCGCTCCATAGATATTAGTCACCACTGGGACCGTCATAGATATTCGCCCAACCTTAGCTCTGTGGATATTAGTCCACACTCTGAAGTGCGTAGATATTAGTCCAACATATGAGCTGTAGATATTCGTCCGACATACAGGCTGTAGATATTAGCATCGGGAGTCGCTGGGAGTCGAAAACAATTGATTTAATTTATAAATTCCATACAGAAAATGTGAGGCTTTATACTTTTTTTTTACATTAACTCCACACAGGAGGCCCTGAGGAAAATAATTTCCCTTGAGATGCTGTGTGGAGGGTCTTTTTGAGGAGAGGAAGGAATGAACATTGGTCTTGAAGAGACCCATGTTGTAGGAAGGAGGAAACACAAAGGAGCCACAGCCGAGTTGTTGAACACGAGAACGAGTCGGAGAAGCGACCCGTTATCATGTGACCTAGTTACTCGGAGCATCTTCCATTGAAATACCGGTAAAACAAGGATAGTATTCCCACCCAACGCCTGTCCTGTGCTCTAAAGATTGCAATCCGTCTGTTAAATTAGGAGAATCGATCAGACGGACCGCCCGTTTCTGCACAGAATCGAGTGTTTTTTTTTTGGGTATTTTGGGGCTCCAGACCAGAGGTGGCTGCCAAATTCAACCGTAAGGCACACTTGAGATTCGTGCAGGATTAGCACTTGGGTACTGCTAACCCTGAACTTATTTGTACTGTTTTTAGTACTGTTTGTTAGTACGCCCAGTTTTTGAAAGGCAAACTTAACTCTGGCTTCGATGGAGCCCCCATATGTGAGCTGGTCACCAAGCATATCATTGGAGGGCCTGTTCGGAAAATTGCTTCCGTTGAAGGAGACTAGATTTTCATTTCGATCCCTTTTAGACGTAATCAGATATGATAGGGTCTGATTGGGTGATTCAACGAGATTATTTTTAACCCAAGAGAAAACACTCTCGAGGTAACCGTCCATTCTTTGCTTCAAAGCTCTCCGAGCCGTTGGAATTTGTGAGCCCTTTGGGGGCTTGTCAAACAAAAAGCTATCATGAATTGGTGCACATTTCAAAAGGTCATTGATGTGCAACAGAAACAAAGTCGGAGACAGAAACCGATCCCTGTGGTACGCCAGCAGCATACTGCGCCATTCCAGTAGATTTCTGCTATATATGTAATATAACGTCTGTAACCTTATTTAATTTTCTGCAATCAGCTGACAGGTCGTTAAATACAGATCCTCGTGACAACAAAAATGGTTAACTTAAGACCAAGCAACCTGTGTTGATTATTTACATAGATAATAAGACATCTTCGAGACCTTCAAACATCTTTTGGAGTACTCGTAGGTCTACAATATGCTGAATAAAATATCATTGTAAATCAACAAAAAACATAAAAAAAATTGAGCACTGATACAATGCATGGAATATTATTCTACCTTCCTTCCATATCTGAGGTACGGCGTCCGCATAATTTCACATCAGCCTATCATTTATGAAATAATTAAAAGTGTATTCAACCGGTTCTCAAGCAAAACGATAAAAAAGTGAAACGATAATATGCAGTGTGTGTACTTGGTAAACGCAGCCCTTCCAAGATATAATCAAAGCATGTACAAGGTTTGATTTTTTCGCTTTGATTTATTTTAAAATATGCAATATTCAAGGGTTGGCCAGCGTTGACAATAATTTTGTTGGAAGCTTAATAACTTTTTGCACAGGCAAATCATTTTTTAAACGGGACTCTTTAGAATGTATTTGGGCACACCGATGGTACCGAAAGTTTCAAAAAAGATTTTCGAACTAGTCTACCGTCCCCTCTTACCCCGAAAATACCAAAAGATGCTGGGTGCATAGCAACATTCATCGATTTCGTTTAAATTTTGGCTCGCAATTCAATTCCACAATGTTCCTTTGTATATTTCTTTGTTTCATTCTTCACCTTCCGAATAAAAACAATTTTTTTAGTAAATTAACTTTTCCTGCACATTTTTATGGTTTTTCATACAACGCAACATAGTGACACTTCATTACTCCTTTGAAAAATCATTAAAAGTGTTGAAAAAACTAGGGTAAATACAGTACCGGATTATCCCTAAGGCAGAGTAGGCAACTGCCTAGGGGCCCCGCATCGGCTAGGGGCCCCGCGTCCCGAGAAAAAATGACTTGCTTCAATTAGTGAGCAACAAAGTTTCGGAAAAAGTCAGCTTTTAATTTTTTTATTAGGAAGATTTACAGGTTAATAACATTAGGTACATGCATTAAAGAAAACAACAAATTATTATAACCCAATAAATAACTAATGTTCATATCATGCACAAATAATAAATAAAAAGTCTATAATTAAAACAAACATATAAATATAGTTAACTTTTTTTATATTTAATATTTAACTTTTCTTTCCTTCTATTTGTTGCAACATTACTTAGTATCTCAAGTGATTGAAGGTGCCGTGTGTGGTTTATATTGGCATTTGTTTTGGTTTTTTTTTGCTTTTTTTTGCTTTTATTTCTAATTATATGTTTAAAATATAAATGTTGTACAAGCTTCAGTATGCACTACCTATCTCCTTAAATTCTTTGGGAAAGGTTATCAGGAAGAGATCACTTTAGTGACTAGACGGCTCATTGTAATGTTTTTTTTTAATAATATATATTTTTGTTTCTATGTATGTGTCCTTTTATGTGCAATAAATGGTTATTGTTTTTTATAGTTTTCAATTCATTTATTTATTGAATGGGGTGAAGGCATACCTTTCGTAATGTAGTAAAAGAACAGATTAATTATGAATAAAATTACGTTTTCGTAGAAAAATTTTCTTTTTGGAAGTTGGAAAAGGGTAAAGTGCAGTGGCGGACTAAGCCCGTCAGAAGCCCGGGGCGGCAAAGTTGAATGAACCCCCTTAGTGAAGTTGATGTAATTTTACAAGTTTTTTATTCAGTTCACACGGGCCTCTGACTCTGGGGGGCTTCCAAACGCCTCCATGTTCCCTTGATCAAATCCTAAACAAGGCTTTAAGGACACTGCAAAAAAAAATGTTATTTTTTAATTTCATTTTCGGAAAGATGAATTTGTTAATAATGCTCTCACCATTTGATGAAATTGATAAAATTGATGGAGATACAGCATTTTATATGAAACCGTTTTAAACAGTGTGTATGTTGAATTATCCTCGGCAAAACTTTGAAAGCGTTTTTCTTTTTAACACGTTTTTCAACCTGGGTTGACAAGATATAAAAAAAAAAAAAAAAAACTATTTGCATGCGCCAAGTTTTAAATCTGTTCGAAAATCTACTGTCTATGGCATAGGGGACATGTTGTACATTCATGTACTTACCCCCTTACCCCCCCCCCCCCCCAAGGATTTGATCAAGGGAACAAGGAGGCGTCTGTAGACCCCTTCAACCCCCCCCCCCCCCTAGTCCGCCATTGGTAAAGGGGCCCCGAGACGTGGATTGCCTAGAGGCCCCGACATGGTTAATCCGGCCCTGGGTAAATAGGGTAAATGTCACTTTTTTAATGACTTTCAAAGTGATAAATCATTAAAAACGATAAAAAATGAGTTAAATGGGTTAAGTTGGGTCAGGTTATGGGCTGTTATATCTATCTATCTATGCTATCAGGTTATTGTTGTTTATTTATCACTTTTAATGACTTTCAAGGGTATTGAAAAATCATTAGAAGTGATGAAAAAAACTTTGTTGAATACATTAAGTTAGGTTAGGTTATGGGCTTTTTGTTTTTCATCACTTTTAATGACTTTCAAGAGGGTGTTGAAAAATAATTAAAGATAATGAAAAAACTAGGTTAAATGGGTTAAGTTAGGTTAGGTTATGGGCTATTTCTATTTTTTATCACTTTTAATGACTTTCAAAGGGTTATTGAAATGCCACTTTGTTGAGTTGTCCTTGTGCTAATTGCTATAACCTCGCTTTTGTAATTAACTGAATGGATAAAAAAATTATGAATGAAGACCAATCTAACAGGAAAGGATCTATCAAAATATTCGATGTCTCCTGCAAGAGATAGGCAGAGAAAATGAATTGTTGTGTCACACACTTATACTCACATCATTATTGGATACTTCCGACTGATGACATGATCCGAATCACGTAGTCATTATCACTCGATCGTGCAACGTTTTATAATATCCTTGACTAATTTTGCTTCCACCTGCACGTGATACATTCTCCTGATACTCCTTTCTGCGTCAGTTAATCTGTATAGGATCAAAACATCTAAATATAGTTATCTAAATCGTAGTCATTACGCTAATATTATTTTCATATCTCCACATTCGTAATAGATCGTACATGAGTTTTACTACACACACGTCTCAGAGATCTTATTTCTTCTTCAATTGTTCTTTCTCACTCTTTACTCAATTCGTGGCTCACTGCCAATGTCATTTAAAATCATCAACTTGACGAAACCTCTAAGAAGGTTTATATATCATTTAAATTTATTCTCACAGTGTTTTTGTCAATGATTTAATTTAAAATCGTGTTTTACTGATGGATACTGCTTATGTGGGTATCTAGGAATAAAATAATTGAGAATGAACAATTATTATTTAAGGATTTTAAAGCTCTCAAGAAATAAAAGCTTGTTTAATATCTTGTCAGTGACTTTGTCATTACTGGATTCAAGGCTCTAGAAATAATGACCTGGCAGTGCGCTGTTTTAAAGCTCTAAGGACAAAAAACAGGTTTCCTCTATAGATTTTCTATAAAGAGACTGCATTGAATTCTAGGCTCGTAGCGAAGGGAATATAAATTGGCCGAGATTCATTGTTCTACGAAGGAAGTCTTTTATTTATACCACATTACTCTCATGTACTTTTCTTGAAAATTACACTTACTTTCTGAGAGAGAATTTTATTATTAATTTTTGAAACTTTATGAGTAAAATCTCAAATTATAATATTTAATTAAATGAAGACAATATTAGCGAAACTCAATCGAAATCTGGAGATATAATTTGAGATTTTACTCATAAAGTTTCAAAAATTAATAATAAATATTCATCCTAGACTGGCAGAAAAAGTCAATAGATGTCGCGTATTACAAATAAAATGGATAAAAATTTATCCAGACACTATCTAGATTGCATTTAGTTCGAGTTGAATCTTGTAATCATATATAAAGATAGCAGCCAATAATATGTGCGTTAAGTAAGTGAAGATAATGTTGGTAGTTCTTAGTCGAAGTATGATACAGTTAAAAGTGACCGAATTAATATGGGCTCCGTAGCTTAATCGGTAGAGCTGTTTCCATGTAAGAAAAGGGTTCTGGGTTCGAGTCCCAGCGGAGCCAATATCTTTTCTGATTTTTCTGTCTCCAGATTTCGATTGAGTTTCGCTAATATTGTCTTCATTTAATTAAATATTATAATTTGAGATTTTACTCATAAAGTTTCAAAAATTAATAATAAATATTCATCCTAGACTTGCAGAAAAAGTCAATAGATGTCGCGTATTACAAATAAAATGGATAAAAATTTATCCAGACACTATCTAGATTGCATTTAGTTCGAGTTGAATCTTGTAATCATATATAAAGATAGCAGCCAATAATATGTGCGTTAAGTAAGTGAAGATAATGTTGGTAGTTCTTAGTCGAAGTATGATACAGTTAAAAGTGACCGAATTAATATGGGCTCCGTAGCTTAATCGGTAGAGCTGTTTCCATGTAAGAAAAGGGTTCTGGGTTCGAGTCCCAGCGGAGCCAATATCTTTTCTGATTTTTCTGTCTCCAGATTTCGATTGAGTTTCGCTAATATTGTCTTCATTTAATTAAAGAGAATTTTACATTAACATTTTCTAATATTCATATTCGTCACTAAATCTAACACCATTGTCTTCAAAAATTTGAAGTGCTTAATGTGGTTGAGTTCTAGTTTCTATATAACATCTGACATAACAAAACTAATAACATTCGGAGTACCAAATCGTGACACGGGACTTCCAGAGCTGTTCTTTGTTTATCCGTCTAAAACTAACTATTTCATTAACTCCCCAATCCAAAGACTGCATACATAGACTTGGAATTAAATTCAGTTCCGTTGATATTTTCATTTATTCCATGCCTAAATTTATGTCAGAAATCTTTAAAATTCTTATATAAATTTTATTATTATTATTCTAATATTGTTTTGTTGTAATTTCCTTTTAATTCTGCTTCCTTTCTATTGGTGTAAAGGAAGAGAAATGATATTATAAAATAATTGGTATTTTATTGTTTTTATTTCCATTATTACTATGTTAAAAGATTGATATAAATGCTCCAAGGGAGTAAATAAATAAATAAATATTTTGTTTGGCGGAGTGTGTATAGTGACCAGAACTTGACAGACAGGTACTTCGACGGCCTTAGTGGTTGAGTGTTACGAAGGTTCTTCGAATCCAAAGTCGCGTGTTCAAATTCCGGCGTGCGCAAGTAAATTTTAGTATTTTTTTAGATTTTAAAAGTATAATATGCACATAAAATATGTACCTACGACAAGTTCTAGAGTTGTAATTTTTTTATTAACCTCCTGGTAAAAGCCACCATTCAGATTCGAAACGTTATTTAAAAAGCTATAATCTTACTGTCTCCAGGCGGTTTTTTGTGAATATCTTACAAGAGTCTCAACTGCTCTCAACCACCTTGAGCAAGTGAGACCATGGCGTCCCTTATTGGGATATGTTGTGAGGCTTAAGGTAGTGTAGAGGGGTGGGGGAATGTCCGGGAAATTCCTGGCTGTTCAGATCTGGTCACCAAACACGACTTTCACTTGTTCAAGCAAATTTTCAATTCTGAATGACGGTCATACATCAGGGCGATACTGAAAGTATCTTCCACTCTGAAACGTATCGCAAATATACCTTATATTATTTTTAATGTTTAAATTGTGAAATAATACAACTCAATTAAATAAAAAGAAAAGTTGGAAGTAATTGGGACTCTTGTACTGTGGTAAGCACATAATAAATATTTTGAAAAATCTCCTATTGCCTTTTACCAACTCCTTCGCCTCCCAAAACCCTCCAGTCTTACAATCCCAATCAGGGATGTCATGGTCCTACTGGCTCCGCGAAGTTGGGACTCTTATGCGGTGTTCACGTTATCGGTTAGTGACAAACGCAGTGGTACAGTGTACGCAGTGGTACAGAGTACGCAGTGGTACAGAGTACGCAGTAGTACAGAGTACGCAGTGGTACAGTGTACGTAGTGGTGCAGAGTACGCAGTGGTACGGAGTATGCATTGGTACAGAGTATCGAGTTTTTAACCAAGTATCGCGGGCTCAATCGTCTGCTAGCTAAGTTCTCCATCACAAGCAACAAAATTTGCACAAGCAACAAAATTTACAGGGTCCATTACATAGATTAGGTGATTATTACTGCAAACATTTAACATTGTCGGGCAGATTCACTTCGTAAACAAAACATAAAAAAGTTACCAGTTAAGAAACCACTTTTCTTTACGACGCAGTAAACTAAATGGATCTCGAGGACTCTTAACACGATAAGGAAAATATCGAGTCGAGGAAACGATTCAGGAACATAATCGATTTCGGTGCAAACGAGACGATGATGATTTTAACACTCGATTAAAAACATATTCATAAATCTATTCAAGGCAATGCACCACGTCGCGTAAAATCGGGATCAGGCTGCTCACAATAACAATCCTTATGTAGATGGTGATAAGGTTTGAATTTCCGTTTAACACCAGTTGCCGGTTTTTTAAATATTCAAGAAAAACGCTTCGCCAAAAAGCGCGTTTTAATTACATACAAAAATACAAAAAATCCGAAACTGAAAAGTTTCTCCTCAGTAGGAGATTTTGAACTTTGAAACAGTTTTTATAGACCCAATACTTTTTTTTCTGGGCTTAATGAAAAGCTTAATAAAAACGATGATAAAGAAAGTACCCCGTAATTTCAAGGGCGAATAGGTATGTGTTGTTACAATATGTTACAGTATTTCATTAAAGTGTCTAAAATATTTCTAAGCGATCTAATTTTGAAACCAAAAACATACGATTTTGTGTTACTTAGTAGTGCTTCACCCCGCAACCCGAATTTCTACCGATTTCTTACATATCTCCCTTAAACACGTTGAGTTTTAAAGCTCTTAAAAAATATATGTTATTCTTGAAAATAATAACCAGACATTGCCCGAGCCGAAACGCAAATTATATAAAATTCCCTCGATAGAAAAAAATCGCTAAGTATGCTCCAAAAATTATTATAAACACGTTTGTTTCAGTTATTTTACAAATTACATATATGAAAAAAATCACAGTGTTTCTTTAAATGTTGTTTAAGACAATGCCCGCGAGATTTTTGATCTATTTTAAACGAGTCGTGTTTTATTAAAACATTTTCGCAATTTTCGCATCGATTTTGTCGCTGTAAATGTTAGCGCTCTCCTCTAACATTCGTAATTGCGTATCTCTCCATCTTTTTCTTCTCGAGCCCAGTTGCGAAACCTTAGGTACAAGGTGTGTGGAGGAATGGTAAGAGTTACCATTCCGAAATCGTGTATTTTGAAAGTATACAATGCTAAAACGCACCTTTAGTGAACTAGCGCTGTATGGTTTCAGATGTAAAAAGAAACATTCTTAAGAAAGTTTACACGATTGGTTTGTACTAATAACCTAATAATAATAATATTTAGCTAATTTATACAGCGCCGTTTTTGTGAAAATCACCTCAAGGGCCCTGTTCAAGTAAATATATAATAAAATTGGTATAACTAAGATTTATAATTATAACTACAACCTTACATCTAAGACTTATAGCTAGTGACCTTATGACTAAGACTTATAATGATAATTGACTTAAAACTATGTAATAAGTGAGGAAGAAATAAAAAAGAGATGGATGAAATATTTTGAGAAGTCTTCGAAAGCAGCCCGGGTGATAGCGATTCCAGCGGCGAATTGGATTTAAAAGATGACATAAAGATGTCAAAATCAGCGTGGATGAAATAAAAAGATCGATTAAATGTATGAAGCGTAGTAAGGCTGTAGGTTTCGATAATATTGCTGCCAAATACCATAAAAGAAAGAGCGTATAGTTATCACACGGTTGTGCAAACTTTTTAACCAGTGTTTAAAAGAGGTTTACACATAGATTGGAGAAGGGCTGTGATCATGCATTATACAAAGGCAAAGAGTCGTGTATGGAATGTGTAGGGCTATTAGCTTGCTTAGTTCAGTCGGCAAGGTGTATGGCAGAATATTGATTGAAAGGGTAAGAATGGAAACCAAGGATGAAATACGGGATGTGCAAGGAACTTTCATGAGTAGAAAGGGTTGCATGAACCAGATTTTCTCATTGAGAAATTTCTGGCAAACAGCCAGAAACTCTTCTATGCCTTCGTAGATCTACGCAAAGTATACGGTCGAGTCGACAGGAAAAGGCTATGGAAGGTGTTGTCCAAGTATGAAGTGAATACAAATCTCACACGGGCAATTGCGTCTCTGTATAAGGGAAGCGTTGCACATATTAGGGTGAACGATGGTTTTATGGGGTGGTTTGACATCACAAAAGCCATGTCACCATGGATATTCAATCTATACATTGATAATAATTTATATCTCACTCTCTCCCTACCGTGATGAAACGGTGTGATAGTTGGTTAGTTGTTGAAAATAATATGGTGTAGATATTGTATACTTGACAAAAATCTCAATCACGATACCATCGAAGTATTAAGTAATAATGGAGAGTACGTGCCTACAATATTCTCGGTATGAAAAAAAATCGTGTGCATAATTTAGCAATTCACATGCAAATCGACAAAAATGCGTACGGCAATCATCGAACTTATCACGATGGCAATTTGATGGTAATTGAAAATGGGAATTGATTGATGGAAATTTTCAGCAGATACAGCACAAGATTTGGGCAATCTTGGGCCGGAATGCATACTCGTAAATACCCGACGCGTTATCATTAGGATTATCCGAGGCGTAGGTACGTACGCTAAAACCATGTATGATCGTGCAAGACTGGTGTAAACGTTATGAGTAAGATTCAAACTTTGACGATTTAATGGGAATGTAGAACAAATGAACGAAAAAAGTAATGTAAGGAGAATGTGAATGGTAGAAGAAGTCGGGACGCCCGAGGAAGACATGGCACGATCAAGTTAACCAATTGCTTTTATCGGGCCATGTCAAGAGTCAGAATAACATAATAATATCAGATAACACACATTATGCATGAATGTGAACGAAGCAAGGAGTATGTGCCGAGTCTCTGTTATCCAAGACATTAGCTTACATAAAAGCTTGCCCATAGATAGTATAAAGCTATCCTAGATATTAGTTTGAGAGATTACCTGTAGATGGCACAACATAGCTGTCCTAGATATTGGTTTAAGAGATTACCCATATATGGCACATAGCTATCCTAGATATTAGTTTAAGAGATTACCTATAGATGGCACAACATAGCTATCCTAGATATTGGTTTAAGAGATTACCCATGAATGGCACATAGCTATCCTAGATATTAGTTTAAGAGATTACCTATAGATGGCACAACATAGCTATCCTAGATATTGGTTTAAGAGATTACCCATGAATGGCACATAGCTATCCTAGATATTAGTTTTAGAGATTACCTATAGATGGCACAACATAGCTATCCTAGATATTGGTTTAAGAGATTACCCATGAATGGCACATAGCTATCCTAGATATTAGTTTAAGAGATTACCTATAGATGGCACAACATACCTATCCTAGATATTGGTTTAAGAGATTACCTATAGATGGCACATAGCTATCCTAGAATTAGTTTAAGAAATTACACATAGATGGCAAATACCTGTCAGAAATACAAATACCCAAATGCAGGGATTGAGACTGTTATACATACTATTGCAATCGCAAGGTCAGGGTCCAGAATAATACCTACCAAAATAAACAATCATAAGTTGTTGACTTCTATCACAAATAAAGTGACGGCCGGCGTAGTCCAGCGGTAAGGCTCTTGACTCGCACTCCGAAGGTCGCGGGATCGAATCCCAGCGTGGCAAATAAATTTTATTTGATAAATTTGTGTCTTTTCCCAATTTATTAATTTAAAATAATATATAGTATATTTGCAGCGGTGACCAGAAAACTCAGAATGAAACCAACTCAGAAGCACCTCAGAAAGGACATTAAGAGTGATTATAAAAAAATATTAAAAAATTGGTTGAATAGGTTAAGTTAGGTTAGGGTTACCGGCTATTTAAAAAATATTTTTTCATAGCTTTTAATGACCTTTCTGAGGTGTTTCTGAGTTGGTTTCATTATGAGTTGCCATGGAACCATTTGCAGCACGTTCCAGAGTGAAAGATACTCTCAGTATCGCCCTGGTGTAAGACCACCATTCAGAATTAAAACGTTGCTTGAAATGGCTTAAGCCGTGTTTGGTGACCAGATCTGAATAGCCAGGTACTTCCCCACCTTCCTCTTCCCTATCTCCTTCCCCTCCCCACTACCTTCAGCCTCACAACATACCCCAATTGGGGATGTCATAGTCTCACTGGCTCAAGACGGGAGCAGTTAAGACTGTTGTGCGGTATTCATAGCTAGGTTTAAGATTTTCATTACCAAAATGCATTAGGTTGATCGATTTTTTGCAGTGAATTATTAACGTTTTTAATGAAAAACTAGCGAGTTCCCGGCGTGTGTTGCAATGTCACTTAAATAAGGAAATTGTTTCTCCGTGTGCGTCCTTTCCCATTCGTCCGGTTCTCCTTCCGCCACACCTTCCCCTCCGGCGGCTCCTCCCGCTTTACCCCTCCCCCTTTTCTCCACCCTTTCCGCATTCCTATTCCACCTGCCCCGCTTTTACCCCTCCCTCCAAAAAAAATATTTCATACCGCCAGAGCTCACTATTATAAATTATATTATAGAAAGAAAAATATTTATAGAGCTCACTATTTATATAGAAACAAAAAAATCACCAAAGTTTCATCGCAATCAAACGCGTAAGGGACAAAAAAATCCATTCATTTTTATAATATTAGGTCCTTACATATGAAATTGGCGTTTTGTATGGGAGGAACATAATGTCGATTTCTTAAAAATGTAATATATTTATTTAATCAAAGTATGTACCATTGCTATCTATGCACTTTTGCCATCTCATAGGTAGTTCATCGATCCCTTTACTAAAAAAAAACATTCGGACGGGAATCAATAAAATCTTTGAAGGCGATTTGGACTGCCCCATCGGAGTGGATTTTTTTCCCTTGCAAGAAGTTATCCAAATTTCGAAAAAAATGGTAATCTGTTGGGGCAAGGTCCGGAGAGTACGGTGGATGTCTTAGACATTCCAATTGAAGCTCCTCTAATTTGGTTGCCGTCTGTTGTGCAGTGTGCTTCACTCAATTCGTGAGGTACCCACCTTTCAAGCTTTTTCACCATCCCAATTTGCTTCAAGTGGATTAAAACAGTTTTATCACTAACACCGCAGCCTGCAGCTAACTCGGACGTGATTTGCGATGGATCCGCTTCCACAATAGCCTTCAATTCTTCATTATAAACTTTGGTCTCCGGCCGTCCACGGGGCTTGTTCTGCAGGTCGAAATTTCCAGAACGAAAACGTTGAAACCAAAAACGCACTGTGTTTTCTTTTGCGGCACCGTCGCCATACACATCATTAATCCTTCGAGCCGTTTCTGCAGCACTGGTGCCACGGTGGAACTCGTACTCAGTACTAAGTGACGAAAAGAAAAAAAAAACAATTAAGGAAAAAACAAATGTATTATAATTTTCGAAACACAAATACATGAGTGAATAGCTGTATAAATTTGAATTTGGAATTCCTAACCAAAGAGAAGATATTTGAGATCAAAGTTGCCAGTACGGAAAAACGCCAATTTCATATGTAATGACCTAATATTAACAATCAATCAAATTTGGTACTTAACATGGGCACCTATTTAAAATACCTATAATTCTTGATTAGATTCAAAGTATTCGATTTGGGTTAGTATCAAAGATGAGTACTACAATTAAATTCATTAATTTAAAGAGTTAGTTCGAAAATTCAGTTTTGATTAAAAGAACAATCGATGGTTTGCAAATTGTCATTTTCGAAGTGGGATATGGTTGACAGTTTCGTAAAAGTTTTTGTAATGGTTAAAAAACTTTTCAGATGTATTGACATGCGGTTGTAATAATCCAGAAACCTTCGCGAGGGTGGAAAGAAGAAATTTTAAAAGTTTCAACCATTTCCTATGCTTAATACAGCAATACATTAAGAGGGCATTACCAGAGAAAGCCGGAAATACGTCATTTTCAAAAAAGTTTATAGACGTATTGACTCTTTTCCACAAAAAATTATAAATGGATTTCGAAAGACTGTTCTTTTATCTAACATTCGTATGTAATAATTTTTTAGATTTTTTTTTAAATTTTAGTATAATAAGGTTATTCCATAGGTCGTTGGCAGATTTGTTAAATTTTCAAAAAAGTTTTTGTATTATACCACACCCATTTCAAATAATGTAATCATGCAGTAAAATAAATCAATACATTATCTAGCAGAGTTATGTATTAGAATTTTAATTTTAGTTTCAATAAAATCATTAAAAAATATGTACGTACATGTGTTTCTTGACGAAAATTGGTCCATTTGTGTATTTATTTGCGCACTTACAAACTAATATATTTCAGATTTTTTTAACATTCTTATTAAATTTAGATATTATTGAAAAATGATAAATACTTATAATCAAAAAATAACTACAAAAAGTACACTATTTTAATAGTTTTATCATCACGCCTTTCAGCATTTTTGGATGAAGGTATAAATTAAAACTAATTTGGATTGAAATAAATTCGATATTGAGTTATAATTTAAAAAAGCTGGTACGGAGAATAATTAATCTTTCTCATTGTAACCGCCCTGCACGATCGGAAGAACAACTTTCGATGAAATGTGGATTTTCGTCCGCTGGCTGGTTAAACGCTCTTAAAGGGCAAACAAACAAGCAAGCAAGCAATTACACATTCATTTTTATATGCAAAGACATTGTTTTCTTTGCCGGGTTTTTCACCCTGCCATCTATGCTATCTATGCTCAGGGAAAAGACTTTTCCATTCTGCTACAAAGCTTATCAAAGCTATTCCAGAATATAAAAAAGCACCCGAAGGTACCTACCCGCGTAGAATAAAATATCGCATTCCCGACAAGGCAATACTCTCCTCCAGCAATGGACGCAATGTTGCCAGCATTCTGTGAACAAAAAAAAGAATTCGCTTTTTTTCGTGCGCCTTCTCTCCTTATTTCAAGTGCAGCGTATGCCGGGAATTATAAATAATAACCATTGGCGGGACATGCGGTAGGGTTGGTACTTACGCCGGTACCTACCTGATACCTGTAACCTGTGCTTTGTACCACTACAGTTCGCCAAGAAAACGAAGGGCGCTGCGATCGCATAAATGATCTTAAATGGCAACACCAAGATGGTTCAAACGAAAAAGTACGTATCTAAAACACTACGATCCAAGAGAATATTTTTCTACATTACTATCAAAATTGTGATTAGAATAAATGGTAAAAGGTGGTGTACCACGAAATTCAAAGAAATTATAATTTTCACACTTAACGATATTGTTTATTCGTGGGTGGTTTTGAAATATAGGTACATAAGAGAAGCCATTTATTAGACGTTAAATAAAATTATTAAAAAAACTATGGAAGAAAACCACAAATTTAGCAAATTATTTTAAAACAATACAGGGGTGCAGTTCACACGCGGTAGAAGTGAAACCTTCAGAAAACTAAAGTAGACAAGAATGGGGAGACAACGAAGCACGGCACAAAGAGGAGACCGATTAATTTATTTCATTCTCTCCCAGTGTATTTGTCACTTTTTAGTGTCGCTATTTTTCGTTTCATCTAGTTTCAAATTACAACTAAAGAAGGTGCTAAAAAAGTTTTCACTTCAAAATATTTAATTTTTCCTGTACAATATCATGCTGTCAAAATCGGTACTCAATCGTAAAGTCAGATTTGAATCTAGGTTTGTTCTAAAATCGGTGTTACCATAGTAATAAAATAAATTTCCTATTAATTTCTGCATTTTCTTGACGGATTACCTGTAGGTAGGTACTCGGATAAACCAGAACATGATGAAATAATAATGTAGGTTCGGTTAGGTGAGTTTAGTTTTGTTTAGTTTCAGTTCAGTTTCAGTTTCAGTGCCGGCAACCCGGGCGTTTATTTAGTTTCATGGTTATTTACATTGTTTTCTTTTCTTTTACCCGCCTCACTAGACAGAGTCTGTTCCGAGGCGAGTAAATCACATATTATGTTTGTTCCAAAAGAAATGTGTGTATTTAAACAAATATATATTTATATGTATGTAAAAAGATAAAAAAGATAAATTATATGTTGGTATATTAAATATTTACATACATACTTTGTTTTTTTAGATAAAAGTAAATTAAAATTTTGTGACAGTTGAATATAGCGGTTACATAATAGAAGTAATAATTAATACTTAATCATAATAATTAATATTGCAAAATTGCAGTTTCTCGTATTTGTTTTATTTGAATATTATATAATTTCGTGAGAACTTGTATGAAATGTTATTTATTTAGAATATTTTGAATGTCTGTTCTTTCCTTTTCATTCAACCATATTACAAATCTTTTGAAAAGCCAACTCAAATTATTTGGGGTGACGTAAGTTTTTGTTTGTGTTAGGAAGGTATTGAAAATGTGTGGTGCTAGGTAAGATTCGTGTTTTTTTGCAAAAGTTCATTTGATATGGGGAACTTGAAAGTGCTTATTAATTTTTGCTCTTGTGTTTTGCGAGTGAGGTATGTGGAGATGTGAAGTTTTGATACAGTTTTTGTAAATGATCTTCCTTATGAATAGTTTATTTACGTCTAGTAATTTGTTTTTGATCATTAGCTGTTCCGTCGGATGTTGGTAAGGTTTATAAAACATAATTCTAATTATTGTTTTGTGATTTATTTTAAGAGAATTGAGGTAAGTATCTGCTGCTCCTCCCCAAACTGAAATTCCATAGGTTAAATTACTTTGACAGAGTGCGAAATAAATATTTTTTAGTTGATTTAATGACATGATGTTTCGTATTGTTTTGAAGATGTATGATAATTTTCGTATTTTTTTTGATAATATATTAATATGGAGATCCCATTTTAGTTTATGGTCAACAGTTAAACCTAGTTTAGTTTATGATTGGTTAGTACAGGGTACAATTTTAATATGAATTGTTATATTTAACTTTTTTGTTCTCTTCTTATATCGTAAATATAATTCATAAAGTTTTATTTTTTGTATATCTTGTTTTTTCTAATTTCTGCTTAGCATCTCTACATAGTGAAAGATAAATCGTAAACTACTAAGCATCTTGTGAACATTTTTAATTACACAGTGTAAATTTTGTAACCATATCATGTTACTTAATAGTCGGTAAATGTGCCAAAACAATAAATAAATAAAATAGGTTAGGTTAGGTTAGGTTGATTTAGGTAAGATGTGTTTTTATTAATAGTGCCTAAATCAAATTTATCAATGACAACCTCTGAAATGTGATACAATCTTTATTTGAAACTCTTTAACTATTGTATATTTCTCAAATCATCTATGAAATATTTTTCAATTAACTGAATTGTCCGTCTAATCTGTTTTAAAATCTCATAGGTTTTTCCTTTTAAATTCGTATGTGAAAAAAAGTTCTTTGGATTGAATTATGTTGTTTTTCGCAAAATTAGTTTTATTAAACACTTTGAGAATAATCTTAATGTAAAAAAATTAACGTATCCTGTTTGTCCCGTTTGCATTCCTATGGGTACCATTCATCCGATTGTGATGAAATTTTGGTGATTTGTTATGCGCACGCCCGCGGCAGTTTATATATACATAAATGTAAATAATGGAGAGCTCTAGCGTTATGAAATTTATGTAAAAAATTACAATTTGTGAGGCGCGAGTTTTTTTTTTAAATGTGTGTATATCAAATAGTTTAGCTGTCAGGGAGAGAAGGCGAGAAGCGGAGGGAAATCCAGACAGTGGAAGGTAAGGAAGAAAACTTGAGGGAGTTGCGGGATGAGGGAAGACGGAAAAACTAAAAAGTATCTTCGATCTAATAGCACTTTAATAAACAAACTTAAAACACAAACTCATTCTTTGAGTGGCGTTGCAACGCTTGCCGGGTACTAGCCAGTGCATTATAAATATTATTATTTTGTGATATATATCACATAAATAATAAATAAAAAATCTGCAACTATGTTTTTTTTTCATCACTTTTCTGTAATTTCTGGTTCTGAGTTCTAAGTTCTGTTTTGTCGTGTTATGCATTCGGTACCTGTACCTGTATGTGGATACATCATGTGGATGTGGTAGGTACCCGCCGAGTGAGTCTGTGGCTTCGTTGCTTGGGACCAGTGCTGATAAGTACAGGGCAGATGCTTCGAGAGGATGTTGCGGATTTTTTCTCAGTGGATTCAGGAGTTAATTGATTTTAATCTAATGAAAGCGGCGATGGATGCCGACAGGTGTTTAGAACTTATCTCCTCTATAAAATAACCTTCAGGAATGTTAGAATAGAGCCGACTTGAATTATAGTACCTAGCTTTACTATACATTTATGAAAAAAAAGCAGAAAACAATAAAAAGTGAAATTAAATTATTTATCACAATATTACAATAGTTGTCTCATGCCTTTTACACGTTTTGTAAGCAAACTAAAAACCTCTTCTGTAAGAACTAATCGTAATTTTATTTTAAATACTGGCAATATTCATTTAGTTGCCACACTGAAACGCATGCGCTTTGGACTGCGCTTCTGAACGAGAGAGCTGTTTCGAAGTAAACCGCCATTCTGTCTCGAGGGTCTCGAGTGCCGTTCTAAAATATCTGCTGTAACGCAACAAATCAAGAAGAATTCAATTACAATTTGTATCTTTAAGGCTCTGCAACCGGGATCGAAAAGAAGAAGATGGAGAGATACGAAATTACGAATGTTAGAGGAAAGCGCTAACATTTACAGCGACAAAATCGATGCGAAAATTGCCAAAATGTTTAATAAAACACGACTCGTTTAAAATAGAGCAAAAATCTCGCAGGCGTTATCTTAAACAGCATTTAAAGAAACACTGTGATTTTTTTCATACATATTACTTGTAAAATAACTGAAACAAACGTGAGTAAAAAATTTAGGGGCATATTTTGCGATTTTTTTCTATCGAGGGAATTTTATATAATTTGCGTTTCGGCGCGGGCAAAGTCTAGATATTATCTTCAAGAATAACATATATTTTTAAGAACTTTCAAACTTACCGTGTTTACGGGAAATATGTAATAAATCGGTAGAAATCCGGGTTGCAGGCCCTAAATTAACCAAAAATTGCCAAAGTTGCTTCAAAAATCTTGAAAAATTAAATCCTTGAATTACCTAGTAATAAAAAAAAATGATATACTAAAGCATTAAAAAAAGATTAAAAGATTTAAAAAAACTGTCTTCTTGAAATCTTCAAGGATTTTGTTAAAGATATTAAGAGACAGGTCGTCTTTCATTTTTAATTTAAGGCCTTTAAAATGCTTTTCTAACAGTTTATAGTAATACTAGCAGACCTGGAAACGCGTTGCTGTGGGTAACGAAACACAACGCCATTACCACCCGCTTGCCAGCTGCCCGCTGCCCTCTGCCCGCTGCCTGAATAGAATATTTGAATTTCTCAGTTTTTATCTACTACAATGAGCATGCATTATACATATAAACCTTCCTCTTGAATCACTCCATCTATTGGTGAAAACCGCATGAAAATCCGTTGCGTAGTTTAAAAGATCTGGATACGCGCCATAAATATATTTGGATCCATTTTCTTAATCAATTAATAATTTATGCTATGAGACCATGAGGGCGCCATCTATGGTTTTTGTATTGTATTGAATTTACCTATGTGACTTGAAATTCAGTATATTCATGCATTTCCTTACCTCTGTGAATCAGGCAATTGCTTCCGACGGGAGTGTGAGTCAAAGCCAAGAGATGTCTCTCCTAGTCAGTCATAAAAATAATTCATCCAATAATTGAATTATTGTTGTACAAGATTTTTGGCACGTATTATTAATATGCAAATTTATTCATTGTTGAAACTTCCTTGCTGTGCGAAACATCTGTTAAGATTATGCAATACCGCCTTGATATTTTTTAATGAAAAGAAGTGTCTTTTGTGTTTGACATCGTGGATGAGCTGCATTCTCTGAGTGAGTATTGTTTTGTTTACACTTTGGATTTTGGAATTGCTTGGTCAACTGTTTTTGTGTCACATAGGGAAGAATTCAATTTTCGTTAATTTACATAGGGTAGTCATTCCCTCGTGTCAGGGGCTATTTACACGCCCCTACAAGATCTATGCGCACATACATTTTGAACGACTTCATTTTATACTATGTAATGATGATGATGATGATTTACCAAGAATTATTATTATGTATTAGTATATTTCGTTACATTTACAAAGAATGTAGTGCAAATTTTTTTTTTAAATAAATATCATTAACTCACAAATAATTGCCAAAATTGTCTCTAAAATCATGAAAAATAGAATGGCCTTTGGATTATAATTTAAATCATCAATAATGTAGCATCCGTACTAAAAGTTTGCTATACTTTTTTAAAAAAAATCTTCAATTTGGTTGGCTATTTTGGCCTCATATCCAAAATTCCTATTAGGAACTTACCACTTATGTTAATTTTTATGCTGAAATAAAGCGTTATTGAAGTAACAACTTCTTTAGCACCGTTGTGATTTGAAACTCAATGAAATGAAAAATTGCGACACCAAAAAGAGAAAAAACATATATCTATAGGATGAGAGAGAATAAGATAGACTAATCGGTCTCCTCTTTGAGCGGTGCTTCGTAGCCTTCCCACTCTTGTTTGCTTAAGTTTTCTGGAGGTTTCATCTCTACCGCGCGAACTGCACACACTCCGAGTTTTATATTTTTATTACTATTCATGTGGATGCGCCTTAAAAAATCCTGTGTTTTTGATTTTTTTTTATATTTGGATGACTTACACAGCGCCGTTTTTGTGAAAAATCACTTCTAGGGCGCTTATCAAACTAATAATACATTTCGAAAATCTAGAAAAACTACAAGCATAAAAACAATTAAAAACAACTTATGGCTAAAAATTGCATCCACCGGTTCAGTGATCACCGATACGAAAATATATATACAATGTTTTGACTAATGCACGCGATGCTATGAATACAGGACCATACCTACTTACCTGGGAGGTCGCTTGAAATTAACACTATTTATTGCCCATTTAAAGAAATTTAGATATAGTTCGCACGCAGACATAATTGTGAACACATGTTATTTAATCCTGAAATTTTTTTAATATTATATATATATTATTTATATATATATTCTTTAATGAGTGTATTTTGGAAAGTAAAAGCAATATTTAATGGTGGGCGGTACAGTAGTACAAGGATTTGTACTCCCAGGTAAGTAGTGTGATATGTGATTCGTCAAGAGACAGATTGATGTGTAAAGATTCGAGTAATTTTAATTCAGTAAGAAAAGTGTGATTAAGACATATCCTAGGCAATACAAGTATGATACTCTCAGATAGGTATATTTAAATTGTTCAATTACTTGAAAAAATGAAAAGAAAATTTTCTATACGATTGCAAAATCCGAAAAAAAAGTTGTATATCTAATAATGATTACATAATTTAAAGTTAAAATCCCTTTGCAATCTCTGCCCCCAGTTTCCGCTAAGAGTAGGTACCTAACCTGTGCCGCTTCCCGTACTATATACGCAAGTCCCACGTACATACGAGTACCGAGTACAAGAACATACCGACATGTTTGTATCTCCCGCCATCTTTCTTTCGCCAGCCAATAGGGTCACGCCGTCTGGCCCGGGCGACGCAGACCGCCTTTACATACTATGAAATGGCTTTAAAAATTTTACGTGGGTTAAATAATGACAGGCGCACTTTCGACAGCGGCCGCTCTTTTACTCTTTTGGTGTGTAATTGAAACCGAGAGGAAAGTGAAGTCTGAAATTCGCTTTCGTTGGGGCGCAGTTTTAGGAAGAGGCGAATAATACCTCCCTTTAAGATAAAGGCGAAATGGATTTCAAAATTGTACTTAAAAACGTTATACCACTGTTGGGGGATCATCTGTCATGGATCATTTTAATCTCTCCAATAGGATTCTCTCGGAACATCGCCTTACCGCAATGGGAGGGATTTCCGTCACTTCTGGACACATTGACCCCCAGAATCCTACCCACCCCTAATACCCTTTTCCTTTCCAGAACTTCCTTTCCTTACTTTCCGAAAAATACCCACCACACAGCATCTCCAAAGATGACATAAGCAGTGAGGGGAATTATTTTCCTCAGGGCCTCCTGTGTGGAGCTAATATAAAAAAACGAGTGTGCTTTAGACCAAACGACTGAAGTAAAACTTCTTCTGCTCTCTCTTGCTCCTACAGTGTGATACAGACAATAGGCCTGCACTGTGTCTTAGGTATACGAAACGTAACTGGCGATGAGAGAAAGAAAATGTGTGCTCGCACCTCTCTCTCTTGCCCCTACAGTAATATACGAAACGTAACTCTCTCTCTTTGTATCTTCACGAACTTATATCTCCCTCTCAAATACCGTTCGCCTCGCTTTTCGTAACGCTCTCGTCACGCATTCGCGAGCTTACTCCCCAAGTCAAGTGTGCGTAAAGATGTTTTACTTCAAAAACAATTTTTCACATTACAGTAAACATTTTGGCTAATTATTTCAAAAACCTAGAAGAAAACTATCATATTTTTTAAGCAAATCTCTTTTGTTATCTCCACTGTCCTTACTTGTTTTGTTATCAGAAAAGCAAGCTTTTAACTTAGACGGCATAACGGCCCATAAAGCGGTCAGCACATAGAAGGAATTCGCCTTTAAAAAAGTAGTTTAAAATCAGGAGATAAATCTGAGAAACGCTAAGGGCCGGTTATTCATGTTGGTACCTCTGTACTGCAAAGTAACAAGCGGTACCAACTACGAGTATATATTATATAGTACTAAGAAACAGGGGCGGGTTGTGATTTCTTGTTCGAATTTCACAGTTTTCTGGAAAAAACTTTTATTCATATTTATTAAATTTAAAACAGATTCACTTCATGTTGTCAAATATAAATATAATAACATTTTAATTTATACATTGCTTATTTCTAATACTTATAACTTATAACATACATACTTTCACATTTTTCTTTGAATATGCTTAATCTAGGTGCATTTTTAATTTCACTGGGTTATTTTTTACGTCTCAACTGCACCGAACCGTCTGGAGCCACTATTGTCTATTACATTCCCAATTGGAGTATGTTGTGAGGCAAAAGGTAGTGAGGAGGGGAATGAGATGGGGAAGAGGAAGATAGGGGGGTACGTACCTGTCTGGTAAGATCTGGTCACCAAACACGCCTATAGCCATTTCAACAAGGTTTCAATTCTGAATGGTGGTCTTACCCCAGGGCGATTCTGAGAGTATCTTTTATTCTGGAACGTTCCGCAAATTCACTACTTATTATTTTTGATGAGTAAATTGTGAAATAACACAAATTAATCAAATAAAATTTACTTTCGCACACCGGGATTTAAACCCGTGATGGATTGCGAGTCGAGAGACCTACCCCTCGACCACAGTGGCCGTCAAACTGAAAATTTGACTAACTTATTTATACATTTGGTTGCATTTTACAATAAACAATTCTGTATTTTTTATTTGTTCAATAGTTTCATTGTTTTTTTTTCTGTCTTTTATGGCGTTTGTGGAAGTCTTGATTGTTGTGTAGTTTGTCAAGTTGGTAGTAAATTACTAAAAAAACTCTCAGAAAATTCTTCGCTTAACACTCATTGTGTCGTTAATTTGTTGATTTATATTTGTATTTCAAAATTGTCTCATTGTCTCAATTTGGATAGCATTTTAGTATGAAAAATTCGGAAAACTTTAACTATTTCTGAAAGAGTACCTTCCTACATACTGCGCAAGAAACTCACCTTATAAGGGGGTCAAGCACAAAGAAATTGATAACTTTACAATATCGGATCGATAGGATAACTTCAGATGATTTTATATCGATTTCACTGTTGACAGCCGAACCGATATTGACAGGGATAAACAAGAAATCGATATACGCTGGCAACACTGGAGATGTTCTCTATGATTTCACGTTCCGGAACGCCAAACGTCAAACAATTGCCAAAAATATTAATTAAGTGGCAATGTTGAATTGAAATACTAATCTAAATATGCATCAGCAGTCCGCATTTACTTTTTGACACTAAATGGGAGTTAATTATTTAATAAGGTCTTTAGTCATATTTCAATTATTTTCGATTCTCAAAGATCGAACGGAATAAATTGATTGCGTCTAAGATGCATTATTTGAGTCTACAGATCGCGTTACGTTACGTGGTACGATTTCTTTCAATTCTAAGAGCTTCGCTAGTTCAATCCGTTCATTATACAATCCAGTAAGTTTGCATCACGAACGACAGTATTTAAAATATGTATAGGCAGCGCTTAAATTTTTCAATAGTCGGTCGGAATATCTGTTAATATTGAAAACTGAACATAGATGAGGGATTTGGTCAATATTGAATTGATATAGGATTTTATCGATCTTCCAAGCTAGAGTCAATGAGAATATTGAAACCGATCAACCACGGAGATATTTTAATATGCAGTGAATTTTGAACTTTATCTCAACCAATTCCCATGGAAATAAAAAAAAATCGGCGAGTATTATTAAAATTGTAGCATGAAGTAGAACCAGCCTACAATTGAATAGAAACGTACCCCGTAATTAAAGTTCAGCCTCGAAGGTTGCCCGTTCAACCCATTTCCACACGCTTTGACTTGATGAAAAAATGATTCCTGAGACCATTTTATCATATTAATGTATTCTGTCGCTACCAGCGTGAGTTAATAACTTGATACAGTGCTTGGGTTCTGCGGGAACAATCCGGAACGCTGTTCCGGTTCGTGGAATCCAAGCCTCGCCGTTTCCGTGTTTGTACACTAAATGCTTTGTGGTTTGACAGTATAAATGGTGTAATTATATTAGTTTTGTTATATTCTACTACTATTTATAAATGATAAAAAAAATTTGTGGTGAAAATGAATTGGAAAAAATATGATCGAATTCAAATTAGGTACCTATCTAATTAAGGAGTTTTTTTGAAGTGAAAACTTCTTTAGCAGTGTTGTGATTTGAAACTCTATGAAACGAAAAAGCGACACTAAAAAAAGACGAACATATACATTTATAGGATTTAGCCTGCGAGAGAATGAGATGGAATAATCGGTCTTCTCTTTGTGCGGTGCTTCGTAGTCTCCCCACTCTTGTTTACTTTAGTTTTCTGAAGGTTTCACTTCTACGCGTGTGAATTGCACAATCTTTTTTTTTGTACCAGAGAATTATCGTTATCCTGAAACAAAAAGAAAAGAAATCCACATAGACAAACTTGAAATCTTGGAAATTAGCAAAGATTTTTTTAAAATTATTTATAAGTACAAAATAATTTTTTTTTACAGTTTGAACAACAATACACATTTTTAAATTTTTTGTTAAAGATGGGTTTAAAAATTATAAATAACGAAAAAAACAAAGTGTGAAATTGCAAGTGTGAAACCCCCAGAAAACTAAAGTAGACAATAGTGAGGAGGCTCTGAAGCACCGAACAAAGAGGAGACTAAGTATAGAATATCGTTCTCTCGCAGACTAAATCTCCAAAAGTCTCTTTTTAGTGTCGCTATTTTATCTAATTTCAAATCAAAACGGTTCTAAAGAAGTTTTCACTTCAATAATATTTTTAAATGACCCAATGTAATTTTTTCCCTTTATAAATTACGCCCCATTATCCCCCCCCCCCCCTTTTATTTTAGTTTTAATTAAACCCCGATGAAGTACCTAACCATTGCTTAAGAAACATGTTGGTTTTTTAAACAATAAAAGTGGTTAGAAATTTTTTTTTTATTAATTTTGAAAAAAGTAGTAATCCGAAGAAGCGCCAAAAATTCTTTTTTCGATAAAAAATACTGTTTTTTTTGTTGCTTAAAAAGCTTACATCTTTTTTTTATTTTGTTGTCATTGGAAGATACGTAATACAATCACGAAACTTGCAAAGTGGTATTTTGTTGTCGGCAGATTTAATTGTAACGTTCCGGTTTGTAAAATAAATCACTTCAGTCACTGACATAATAATCTCGTTATTAAATACATACATAGTTAGCCAGCTCCCTCTATTAAGTTTCGGTGCGAACAAACGTGAAGCAAACATAAGTGGCGCAGTTAGTTTCCTGCAGCGTGAGATTTTTTCCCTGAAAACAAAAAGGACGTCTTAGGGATTAATTACCCGGATCGAGTTGTGCAGTTGGCAAACCTGTAGCTGGTTCATTCTTCAACTGGTTTCGCCTTCAACTGGTTCCAGTATGGCCAACTTGGCGGCAGGACTCGCTAAGGAAGTGACCAAGAACTTTTTAAATTATGGATAGGTGCTCTGGGGCAGTGGCATGTGCTTTTCCAATCTCCTGGGCAGTTAGTTATTTGGGAGGTTAAAATGATTTAAAATGGGTTTGCAACCAGCTTCGTGAATTTGTAAAGAGTTTTGTTACAACTGTTGTAACAAAACACTCGAGGTTTTGCCAATTATTGAAATATTTCGGTGACAATCGTCTAAAGGTAACCGGCTATTTGAAAAAGAAAGTTTTTTTAAAACATAACATGCGTTAACGTTGAGTTGTGAATCTACATGATTTTTCATTTATTTTTATTGACTCACAAGAATTCCAGCTGCTCCCGTCTGGAGCCAGTGAGACTATAGCTATGGGGGTGGAGATGGGTAAAAGTAAGATGGGAAAGTACCTAGCTTTTCAGATCTGGTCACCAAACATGGCTAAAGCCATTCGAAGCAACGTTTCAATTCTGAATAATGGTCTTACGATACTGAGAGTATCTTCCACTTTAAAACGTGCCCCAAATTTATTATATGTTTTTTTTTAACTGTGAAATAACACAAATTAATAATATAAAATTCATTTGTCCACGCCGGGATTCGATCGCGCCACCTTGGATTTGCGAGTCAAGAGCTTTACCCCTTGACCACAGAGGCCATTAGATGCAGATGATATTACAAGTACGAGATATAAATGACTTCTAGAAATTCCAACTTTTTAAGGCACATTTCGGTTTAAAAAAAAAATAAAAAGTTAAATTGTACCTATATGTGGTGAAAAAAAAAATTTCATGTTAAAACTTTCGGGATTTTTAAAACTTTTTGTATTTCTACTGTCATGCAGAATTTAATTCACTTTACCGCCGGACGCCATGTATACTCCAACGAAATAAGCAAACTTTTCATTTTGGGACGTGGATTTAAAATAACGATTATGTGGATTTGCGACAGCAAAAATCATGATTTTGACTAATCAACCGGTGAAATAATAAGGCTCTTATATTTTTCTTCTGATAATCAATTTCGTTTCATATATGTGGAAACCGCTATTTGAAAATTTAGAGGAGATATTTATTTCGGTTGATAATCTTGCCCGGGGCTAGCAGATTCCTTGCAACCCCACTGGCTAGGTATGCCTGCCTGCCCGTTTCGTAACATTTTTTTTTACCAATCTCGGCAGTTTTGTACTTATTTGAAGCCAGTCGCCATCCGCTGGACGCTTCAGATGTCATTCACTCCTCGTTGTCAAGTGGCTCCGGAGAGGCAGGTACTTTCCCCATCGCGTCGATATGTGCATCCTCTCAAGCGGCACTTTACAGAACCTTCTGTAAGCGAAACCTTCAATGTACGTGTCATTCCTTTACGTCCTGGTAAAATTAAAGTGAACACTGCAGAATTTAAAAATACATTATTCAAGATCTATTGCTGCAAAGTATATTATATCAATAGAAATGTATAATAATAAAAAATATATTATGCTGGGATTCTTCGAAATGTTCGAAAATCTAATCCCTAAATCCACCTGTTCCTAAATACACGTATTCCTAAATCCACCTGGAACCTAAACATGTATTGCCTAAATCCACCTGTTCTCTAAATACACGTATTCCTAAATCCACCTGGAACCTAAACATGTATTGCCTAAATCCACCTGTTCTCTAAATACACTTTTTCCCTAAATCTACCTATTCTAAATGGAACTAATCTAATTTCCCTAAATGGAACTTAAACACTTATTCCTTATAAATATATCTTAATTTAAAAAGCTCGTGTCACGGTGTTTGTGGTCGCACTCCTGCGAAACGGCTCGACCGATTTTTATGATTTTTTAAAGCGCATTTGGTAGTATGAGAATTTTTTTGTATTTTTTTTTTATTTGGCATCAAAAAATACCAATAAACCCAAATTTTCATTTTTCTACCCCTACCCTCCCATTTTTTAATCGCGATTTTAGTATTTTTGTATGAACAAATTTAACCGTCGTTCGTACTTCAAATAGAACGAAATTATTTATATTGTTGAATGACAAATGGCGCTACGTCAGCCTCATTGAACTTTCATTTCTATGGCAGAACAACGTTTTCCGGGACACCTAGTAACTTATAAACACTTCCCTAAATCCACCTGTTCTTTAAATATACGTATTACCTAAAGGCCTAATTTCATCTGTTCTGTAAATACAAGTATTCCCGAAATCCACCTGTTCTCTAAATACACGTATTCCCTAAATCCTCCTGTTCTCTAAATACACGTATTTTCAAAATCCATTTGGAACGTAAACACATGGTGCCTTGGTGCCTAAATCCACCTGTTCTCTAAATGTACGTATTCTCTAAATCCATTTGGAACGTGAACACATGGTGCCTAAATCCACCTGTTCTCTAAATACACGTATTCTCTAAATCCATTTGGAACGTAAACACATGGTGCCTAAATCCACCTGTTCTCTAAATACACGTATTCTCTAAATCCATTTGGAACGTAAACACATGGTGCCTAAATCCACCTGTTCTCTAAATACACGTATTCTCTAAATCCATTTGGAACGTAAACACATGGTGCCTAAATCCACCTGTTCTCTAAAAACAAGTATTCCCGAAAGCCACCTGTTCTCTAATGGAACCTAAACAAGTATTCCCTAAATCTTCCAGCTCTCTAAATTGTTCTCTAACCTGTTCTCTAACGAAACGTATTTCCCATATACGAGTATTTATGTAGATTTTATACATATAACCTGACAATATTTGAAAATCTCCTACTAAGATCACATTAAGCGAAAAATGTTGCTTGAGTCGTGATGGAGAACTTAGCCAGCCGTTGAACTCAGGACGCCTCGGTGTTTTATTCTCTCCCGATCCGGCCTGCCATGCATCTGGTGGGCAGACGCATCCGCCGCCAAAGCCCGGACAAATCTCACCCCATGAACCCGGGCACCCTAGCTAAGTCACCAAACATAGCGAACCACATGGGGGTGACCTATGGCAGAGGTGTTGATTATCCAATAAATGGTTCCCGGGGTGGCGGTACCCATACCCGGTTCCCAAATTGAACTCTTGATGCCTACTCAGCCACTGACCAATCATGTGTTATATTTATATCCACTTACTCCCCAAATTTACGTATTCCAAAAATCCACCTGTTCTCAAACACGCGTTTTCTCTAAATTCATCTTTCAACGGAGGCTTTGTAATACAGACCCTATCGACTGCAAGATAAATGCATTCTTATCCCGCGGTGCATTCTGTGACGAACGATTGATGCAGTACCAGAGGAGTAAAAAGTGCAATCGAAGAAGGAAAGCGGTTGAGTTTTTTGTCGTACATGCCTCAGCATCAGTGCAGTATATTATTATGACTAACGATCAAAATAATCCCATGAGAGATGCAATATATTATCTTTTTTATTAATTTTATGTGCATTCGTTGCTTTGCCTCATTTCATCGATTTTTATCATAAATTTTGATGTAAAATAATATTACATTGTCGGAATTATTGCAAGCGGATTCGATGCATTTCATATAATGTTATTAATTGTTAGCTTTTATGTCTGCGGAATCAAGGTCACTTTTAAGGGCTTGTGTTTGTCGAAGAATTATAAATTGATGTTTATTTTTATATTTTTATACGAAGGCAATTCTTTGGTCTTAAATCCAAATTTATGTTTAGTGTGAAAAGAGCCGCGCAGCCGTCTCTTAGCATTATATTTTATATATGTACGTTTAAAGTATTTGACAAGTTCTGTTAAATAATTATACTTCTCATATTTTTTATTTGTAGTAGGAAATCCGTTGCGTAAATTCCTACTACAGAGGGTAACAATTATTATAAGTAATAATTATTAGCCTGAAACACTCATCTACATTGAAAAAATCTTCCGAGAAAAGATACATGCGCCAACGGGACTCGAACCCGCGTCCTTCTAATTTCCGGTCAACTGCTCTGTCCACTGAGCTACGTCGGCTTATCTCCTACCCGCCAAATAATTCAATATATACTAGTGTTTCATTCAACAATTATTGCTTATTGCGAATTCCAACTAAATGTCTTTTGCTGATATTCGCCGAAATGTATTCTTGTTTACATGGAGTCAACTTTTGTGTAATATGGGTTAGAAAAAAAGCTTTTAAAAAAGCTGTCGAAAACGTCAGGTGTCATTCGCCCAGCGGAGTGCAACCACCCGGCAAAAGAAAAAAAGCACCGCTGGTGAATTTTTTTGACGAACAGGACCCTGAGCGGTGATTGATTGCTAATTTAAGCCTAATTTTAAGGCATATCTGCTGTTGATAGTGCCGTTGTTTCATCTCCTTTTTTCCCATAAACGATGTGTGTAACAGAAAGAAATCTTGCAACGGAGCTTTCAGCGGCACGACCATACTACAAGCACATCTTCTTATATCATGTTCTTCCAAGCAAACGAATCAAGTTTTTTTTATTGGTATTGTGAAAAAATTGGTATCTGTCAATAATGGTAGTTTGCGAATAGCGACATCTGCGAAAATTTGATTTAACAGTTTACAATTATGTTTAAATGCCTTATTATTTGTTAAAACAAACTCATTTTGAATAATATATATATTACAAAAATGTATTTCAAAATCTTAATAATTATTGATTAAACAGAAAATATCTATCTGTGCTGATGTAGCAAAAATCTTAATGGCGTATTTGCTATTTGTTAGTTCACAAAATCATGTCCCTCGTGAGTTATCAAGCAGACTAGTCGCCAAATTACAGTGTGTTCCACAATGTGCAATTACTCAATAAAAAATAAAAACAGAATGTGCAATTCACACGCGGTAGAAGTGAAACCTTCAGAAAACTAAAGAAGACAAGAGTGGGGAGGCTTCAAAGCACCGCACAAATAGATGACCGAGAATACTATCTCATTCTCTCGCAGGCTAAATCCTATAGATGTATGTGTTTGTCTCATTTTAGTGTCGCTATTTTTAGTTTCATCGAGTTTTAAATCACAGCGGTGCTAAAGCAGTTTTCACTTCAAAAGGAATTGGAAAGAGATGAAATTAAAAATGCACACAAAGCACTCTTTTTAGGGTGAATTGCCCTTTTAAAAAAATGCATAAAATTAAGCATTAGTCAATTTAATGTTTTTATCTTTGCATGCTTTAGGCGTATGTGTTGGTGTTGTTAGTGTGTATTTTGGCGTTGTTATTTTGTAAGTGCCTATTTTTGTGCATACTTTAGCAAGTTTTATTGCACATATAGTATTTTCATTCAGGTACATTTCATCACACAGTGTGTCACGTTAAAACAGACGATTGGCTGACTTGATTGAGCTACGAAATAATTCTTAAGTTAATTGAAAATTTTATCCTTTTAAACATCGCATCCCACTGCAGCGCTTTTTGCCACAATATGGCACCATTTAAAAAACCTGGGACTGCTTTGCTGCCAATTTTGGCAAATTTTCCCTAGATACATTAAACATTTTTTTGTAATATTTCCAAACACGCCCGCCGTTGACGTTTTTTAGAAGTTGAAAGATACTACTTACATTTATATTCAACTGATGGCAGTGTACTCTATTTATTTATGAATTATCTCATTTTACAAAAGCGTATAACATAAATTTGTTCAACTGTCAAAATGCCTCATATTTGTATACCAGTGTAGTAATGATTGAATTAGCAAAGCATTCAATGTGTTTTAACGTTTGTCAATCTTTAAAATTCAGTGTATATTTGAAAAACAAAATTTTTGTGGTTATGTTGGCGTATTTGTGCCCAACGGACTGTGATTAACAATGCAGTATTTTCAATAAATAAACCAATAATCGAGTTAATTGGTATTGTGGATTTAATACAATTTATGTATCTGTTTGAGTTGCTGCAGTTATTTTTGGTAAGTACTTAATAAATTCCATGATAATCCAGTTTAAAGTGTCGCCATTTCTCGACCATAATTTCTGTCAAAAGTTTGTTCAAAGGGAACATTAAACACTTTAAAATTCAGTTTTGTTATATATATTTGTAGATAGAGTGTGGTAATCAAATAGACCATTTAAAAGAAACTTAATAGAAAATATTTAACGTGAACGCAAAATTGAACTTCCCACGAGAATCTATAGGTAGTAAATCCTGAGAATATTATTTTTCAAATGTTTACGATTTATAATTTTTTTTTATGAAACCTACGAACATGTGATAGCCGACAATAAATAGGTGAATTAATTGACTATATAGAACTATAATCAATTTGTATGTCTTCATATTGAAATTCGGAGATATGATTTTTTTAAGGTGGGCGGAAAATATTCCAAACGGACACCAAAAAAATTCGAGCAATCCGAGAAAACATCTTTGCATCAAAATAAACATTTTTATAGGTCGTTGAATTTGAATAGGCTTCCTTCCCGAGCTGTCAATCCAAGCCGCCAATTTTCATAAAACGTAATTCACATCTGACGGAGAATTTTCTGACGAAAGTACACTCGCATTGTTCCCTTTAATACTTGAGAAAAATTACCCTTTACGACACGTTGAACATAAAGGGTAATTTTATGTTGCAACAATCGCGTAGAAATGCAATCGTGCCGAGGCATAGTAATTCCCATTGTCAAGGGTTGCGCTAAGGTTACCTACCATTGCGAATGGACTATTGAAGAATTTGTTACATTGCCATTGGTCGCTGGGAAAACAAAAACTAGTACTTTCTTTATTAGTTAGAATGTTATTATGTTGTGGATAAGTAGATAATGTTATGTTTTGTTGAAATTGTTTAAGTGGATAAGTAGATAATGCATTTATATGTTATGTTGAGATTGTTTACATGGAAAAGTAGATAATGCCTTTATGTTATTTTGAGATTGTTTACGTGGAATAGTTTATAATGCATTTATGTTATTGTTAAGTTTGGTTTTTTGTGGCAGAAGATCTTCAATAAAGACAATATTTCTTCACTGGCTTCTTGGCATGAATTCCAACTTATTTATTCACTTGTTACAATAATAATATTTTTCCCGACCCGACAAAACACTAAAACTGGTCTTCAGACCATTAACTAGTTGATTCTAGCTGTTTTCAAGAGATAAGAAGCGGTTTTCTCTAAAGAACACATTATTTATAAGCAAAAAAACTCACACAATCAAAAAAAAAAAACAATGGCTGACATATCAATGTAATACGGTGATATACAGAAATCTGCTTTATCAACTATCATTTCAATCAGTGCAATTATCCGTTGCAAGTAGGAAATCTGCAATAATAAACTAGCTTCGAAATGTTACACTAGAGGTCAGTAACCTTCGCTTTTTAAACAGTTATATTGAGATTGTTTACGTGGAAAAGTATATAATGCCTTTATGTTTTGTTGAGATTATTTAAGTGGAAAGTAGATAATGCCTTTATGTTATGTTGAGATTTAAGTGGAAAATTATATAACGCCTTTGTGTTATGTTGAGAATGTTTATGTGGATAAGTAGATCATGTTATTATGTTCGAACACGAGGTTGGGATGAAATCTAGGAACTATAAACCAATCGCAGGCGACAATAAAAACGGATTGATTTTGTTTCAGAAAAATGCGTATTCATCGTCGCGCCGGTATGGCGGTTCGTCAAATAGCGCAAGCTTTAAAAAATCATAGTTTCTACACTTTTTATATTTTTAATATACTCTGGAAGATAGTATCGCCCTATTGTAAGACCACCAATCAGAATTGGTATTAACTATGATTTGCCCAAGTGGTAGCAAACAGTATTAATAGCCTCGCGTCTGGGGTACACACTCGATTCACAAATAGATACAAATGGAAGTGCTGCCATCTAAATTATTAATATGCTAAAAAGCTGTATTTCTTTGTAATTCGGTTTCGAATTCAATAATTCGTGAAAGGATGGCACCACTTACGTTAGCAGGTCGCATGAGAACGTGCCCCCCTAGGTATAAGTACCATGGAATTGTAGAATTTTAATATCTCTCCGGATATGGAAAGATTGACGGTAATACTTAGAGTTGTGAATAATAGTAGGTAACTATAGCGCGGCTATATATTACATATGACGTCATTGCCTGTCGCGGTTACTTTGTCCCGGTGACTATACTGGATCACAGTGGATCCGAGGAACCGGCTACTTTTGGGACCAGTTCCTGTCACTTTTATAAAATGGTCACCAACACTTAAACTAGGCAAAGGCGAACCAAAAGCCGCCCACAGGGCCTAGCAGTGAAAACCTGCAGAGCGGGTTTGTATCTGCTAGTTAACAATGATCTGTGAACATTAATAATTGGTCTTTTTTTGTTATCCTCTTATGTATGTTATGTTATTAAGACTGTTTATGTTCCTTAAATAAATAAATAAATAAATTAATTAGCACAGACCAATTTGGTAGACAGTATTTTAATCTACAGGACACACTGACTCTCAGATTTCTGCCCATCCCTCATTCCTTTTTCCTTCCCAGAACTTCCTCTCCTTCCTTTCCCTAAAAGGACCATCCACACGTGGAGGAAAGTATTACAATCTCTTTGAATAAGGATACATTTAGTTAAATAATAAAAAGATTTAAAAATCCAAAGTTTCCAAGGAATCTCTATCAGTGACATCAACGGGTAGTCCAGCGCTTTCTGAAAAGCATAATACTGTGTTACAGAATATTATAAGAATGACAAAATAAAATAAAGATATTAATATCCCCTCCCCCTCCCTGGTTCCCTTCCTCCCCTCCCGCGAACCCCCTACCCGACTTCCCCTCCCCCCTTCCCTCTTCCGCTTTCCATACATTCAGTCCCGGTACATTCAGTTTTCAAACAGCTCGCGTGCCACCTATTGCAATTTTTATACAAATTTCATAATGCCAGAGCTCACCAGTAGTTTTATATAAACCTTGTACTGACAATAACGAATACAAAAAAAAAAAACGATTTGATGCAGTTGATCGGAAGTTATGCGCGTACGTACATTTAGGCGATTCATTTTTATTTATATAGATTTGTTGTTATGAAAAAATTCTGTTATTTTTATCCAGACCGAAACATTATATTTGATGACGTAGATTGATGTGTTTTATGTGCATTGATTCAATGGTTTAGTCATGTGATTATATGTATACCATTAGGGAGGCGGATATGGGTACCGCCGCCCCGGGAACCATTTATTGGAAAACCAACACCTCTGCCAAAGGTCACCCCAAGTGGTTCGATACGTTTTATTTATTTATTGTTTGAAACATTTACAGAGTGTTAATAATAATTACATCAATGTTATTGCGTTGAAATGTGCACATATACATTAACACTCCAATTAAAAATGTTTACAGCATGCGTAATCAAGGTTCAATTGTTAGTAGGCGGAGATGGTAGCAGTGGATAAAACAGAAATAATAATAATCAGAATGAATATAAACAATTAAATATAAAACAAAGTAAGTGTACAGAGAAAGAGAAGACACAATAATAAAGCAATTATGTAAGTGTGCTCCATAATATATCATGGAAGAAGATTGTTAATTTGTTTTTTAAAATATGCGAGACTGTTTGCGAAGATATCTATAAGATCACATTCAATAGTGTTGTACAGACGACACATTCGAGACAGTGGATTGAAGAATGCAATATTGTTATTAAATATTTCAATATGGAATAGGTTTTCACTCCTTAAATTACGTCTATTAGGAACTTTAATATGAATATTGCTTAGACAATGAGTGGTTAAAAGCTTATCATGAGTAATTTTATATAAACATATTAAGTCAGCAAATTGTCTTCTTTTTTCCAATGTTGTAAAATTAAAGTGTAGGAGACGTTCATCATAAGATTGGAGTAAGGCATTCAATCCAACTTTAAATGATAACAGTCTTAGGAATTTTTTTTGCACAGATTCAATAGTTTTAGAATATTTTAAATAATGTGGGTTCCAGATAACACTCCCATATTCCAATTTGCTTCTGACCAACTTTGGTGACTTAGCAGGGGCGAGGTTTGTCTAGGTCTTGGCGGCCAATGCGTTTGTCCACCTACCGCATGGCGGGCCGGGCCGAAAGAGATCGGTTGAGGGAAACCTAACCTAGACCTCTCTGGTTGGCTTCTCTCGACCCATCGCCTTGCACCGCAGTTGGAGGCAGTGGCGTAGCTGTGGTCTTGGGGGGTGACACTCGGTCGGGTGTCATCCCTCATCGGATGGCACCCGGGGCGGGCCGCCCCCCCCCAGCTACGCCTCTGATTGGAGGGCACAGCATTGGAGGGGACCTTGCACCACGTTTGTACGTCCATCACTCCTAGAAACATTTACCCCCAGATTCCTACACACCCCTCGTATCCTTTTCCTTCCCAGAACTTCCTCTCCTTCTTTCCCTAAAAATGCCCTCCACACAGCATCCCCAAAGATGACATAATAATAAAATAATTTTCCTCGGGGCCTCCCGTAAGGAGTTAATATATAAAAAAAAGTGTAATTTCACAGTAAGTACCTACTTAAAATGTCTTTGTCCATGGTAGTATACATATTTTAATGGGACACTAGCTGACCCGGAAAACGTTGTTCTGCCATATAAATTATTTCTAGTGAATATTTTAGTTGTTAAATAAAAAATAGCAATGTGTTGTAAGTATGTGGGGATTGGATCTACGACAGAAAGAGAAATGGAATGCTGTAGACGATGACCGCCGATGAAAACAAAAAAACACCAACCACTCATTTTCTCAATTCAATGCATTTCATTGAAGTAACGGACATATTCATTGTTTGATCTCTTAAAAGTTAAAAGTAAAGTGAAAAAAAAAACAATATATTTTTTATCCTAAAGTAGGAAAATGAAGTAAAGAAAATCAATATTAATTTCGAAGAGCAATTGAGTGTACGATATTTTTTATCAGTCCGTCTTAAGCCAACACAAATAAGCTCTATATTTTGCCCATGCGCGAACATTCCACGTGTGAAAAACATGGTGTGCCCAAATCTAAGCCGCAAATAGGCATATTTTTACCTTGCGACTTATTGATTGTCATTGCGAATGCCAATCTGATAGGAAATTAATTAATAATTTCGTTCTGTTTGAAATGCGAACGACAGTTAAATTTGTTCACATACTAAAATACAAAAAAATGGGAGGGTCGCGATTAAAAAATGGAATGGTGGGGGATATTAGGGTGGAAATTTGGGGTTATAGGTATTTTTTGATGCGAAATAAAAAATATACAAATAAATAAATATACTTTACGACTATTTATTATTATTGTCGATTAGGACGACTGTAAGGGAATATGGACGTTGAATTAGAATAGATGCCTACGATGCTTCAATATTCTGAAATCGGCTGAGTAACTAAATTTATTATAAACCACCATGGATTGAGATTGTAAAGGAATATGGATGTTGGATTCGAAGTGATCCCTACAACTTTCTCGTAATTTTATATAATAATTTAAAATACATACATATATAATAGATTTAAAAAAGAAACATATGGTTCTTAAAACTAATTACAATAAAGTAATTTCTTGCTCACAAACTACCCAACTCAATACAGAAAATATTTGTCGTGTTTGATTTGGGGAGCACTGCTATCTGTTTGCGTCTGTTTGCGATAAACTCAAAATCTACTGAAGGGATTTTCGTGTGGTTTTCACCAATAGATAGAGTGATTCATGAGGAAGGCTTAGGTATATAATTTCTCAGCGTTTTGTGTAAATTAGTTGAAATATATAATTAGAGGAGAATGTCTGTATGTGGTGGACGAGCGGGCTGGCAAGCGGGTGGTGTGGATTTAATTTGTATACAAATTAACAGATGGCGGTGTGAATTAAACGTTTAGGTAACCATCCAGTAGATGGCGTTGTGTTTCGTTAGCTACAGCAAAATTTATTAACCACACAATTTCGTTAAGATGTTGCCGGGTCAGCGAGTTATAGAATAAGTGAAGAAATTGTAAGTATTATAAGAAGTAAGAAATAAATAAACTTATAAAGCCTGATAACCAGCCTGCACAATGAACTTGAATAACATAACACTTACTAAGCTAGATACACAACAATACAGATAAATAACAGCAAGAAAATAGATGTAGGTAAGTAGTAGAAATAAAATTAATATTATTATATTTACTTAATA
Source organism: Limnephilus marmoratus (assembly GCA_917880885.1). NCBI lineage: Eukaryota > Metazoa > Arthropoda > Insecta > Trichoptera > Limnephilidae > Limnephilus > Limnephilus marmoratus. The sequence continues at coordinate 14,205,396 of OU862921.1, read as the reverse complement.
GGTAGGTGGTAAGTTAAGTACATACAGTTGGTTCTAATATTGTAGGAGTAGATACATAAACAAGAAGCAACAATAAGCGCATACAAATACCACAATATATTATTACCAGCATTTAAAGTATGAATCCAATAGTACTTGTGCCTGCCAGCCGACGCTCCTCACTCGCTAGCTATTAACGTAAGTTGCGCCATCTTTTGGCACTGCTTTAATTCGGTTCTCTAATTACTCGATAAATGCTGGCGTCCCACAGGGATCGGTTCTGTCTCCGACTTTGTTTTTGTTGCACGTCAACGACCTTTTGTCATGTGCACCAATTCACTGTTACGCGGATGACAGTATAGTCCATGATAGCTTTTTGTTTGACAAGCCCCCAAAGGGCTCACAAACTCAAACGGCTCGGAGGGCTTTGAAGCAAAGAATGGACGGTTACCTCGAGAGTGTTTTCTCTTGGGGTAAAAATAATCTCGTTGAATTTAATGTTTCAAATACCCAATCTTGTCTAATTACGTCTAAAAGGGATCAAAATGAAAATCTAGTTTCTTTCAACGGTATCAATCTTCCGAACAGACCCTCCATTGATATGCTTGGTGTAACTTGGTGTAATATGCTAGTGACCAGTGTAATTCGCCGGACTCGAAACAAATTTATTCCAAAATTTATTTGTACAAAATTTGATTTGAAATAATGTACCTACCAATATAACCACGTACACACAGATCTTCATTAAAATCGTTATCATTTCTTATTTACTACTTCAACTTTATATATTTTATAATTATATCATTTTTATATTCTTTCATGTATTGCTTTCTATGTTCTATACTTTTCACATTATTTTTATATTCTTTCATACTCTTTTATACTCTATAGTCATTTATTGTTTCCATACTCTTTGGTCATTTACATTATTTTATATTCTTTAAATTTCTTTAATATTATTTTATATAATATGTATATTTATATATTTTTATTTTATTTTTTTATATTCTCGCACATTTCTTTATATTGCATCTGTTAATATACTGTATATGAAAATCGACTACCATAACACAGGCATGTGCCTAGTGTGGTGGTCGAAAAATCCCCAATTATTGTAACAAATAATTCAAAGAATAAAGAAACATAAAAAAAAAAAAAACCCTAAGTGACCAGCTCAGGTATGGGGGCTCCATCGAAGCCAGAGTAAAGTTAGCCTCCCAAAAACTGGGCGTACTGTACAGGACCCGCAGATACTTTAATAGTACACAACTGCTAACCCTGTAAAAATCACAAGTACGCCCCACGGTAGAATTTGGCAGCCACCTCTGGTCTGGAGCTCCAAAAAACCTGAAAAATACCCTCGACTCTGTGCAGAAACGGGCGGTCGGTTTAATAGATTCTCCCATCTTAACAGACGGATTGCAATCTTTAGAGCACAGGCGTCGGGGGGGAATACTATCCTTCTTCTACCGGTATTACAATGGAAGATGCTCCGAGGAACTAGCATCATTGATCTCTTCGGCACCGGTGCATAGACGGAAAACACGCCAAACGCGTGCCCAACTTTTGTACACGGTTGACATTTGTCACATGAGAACGGGTCGTTTCTTCGACTCGTTCTTGTGTTCAACAGCTCGGTTGATTTGCCGGCCTCTGTGTTTCCTCCTTCCTACAACATGGGTCTCTTCAAGACCAATGTTCATTCCTTCCTCTCCTCAAAAAGACCCTCCACACAGCATCCCAGATGGCATAGGCCCTGAGGGAATTATTTTCCTCATGGCCTCCTGTGTGGAGGTAATGTAAAAAAAAAAATACAAAAGTTCATTTGTAACCAACTGCATGTACGAATACGGTTATTAAATTTCAACCGTACAGACGCTAGGCTATATTGTCAGATATTCTGTAATATTCTGGATTCGGCTGAATAACTAAACATATTAAAAACAACCTACAGAAGTACGATTCACATAAACAGTTAGATATTTATTTATTTATTTATATTTTATTAACGCCCTAGTGGGCTTTTACAAGAAAAGAAGCAAATATATAATTAACAATATTAATTACATGTATTACATAAACAATAAAACAGAATAAATATGAATGCAATCGACTCGTTAGGTAAAGAATATTACAACATAAAAAAGAAATTAAATGAAATAGTACAAGTTGTACTTACAAAAAACTAAAACAATTCAGCTTTAAATATTTATACATATTATTAACAATAATAATAAGACCTGACATAGAACAAAGTGTAAATAGAACTGCAAAAATATTATAAAGTAAGTATACGTTTTACTGGTGAGGTTTAGATGAGAAAATATTTTATGAGAAAAACAAAAAAATAATAAAAGTTAATTATTAGCAGATAGAATCGAGATTAGTTGATTTTTGAAACATTCAAAACTGTCAACACTAAATATATCTATAGATTCGCAATATTTATTCGCAAGGTTATGGATTCTTGGAATTGGTGAGTATATAGAGTAATTAGTGTTGAGTTTATTGTTGCATTTAAAAATATCTTTACAACGAGTTTGTCTAGCGGGTATGCTAATGCAAATTAGTTCCAACAAATTAGGGCTGTCAATTAAAGATTTTATAATTTTGTATAAAAATAATAAATCAACACTCTTCTATCTGATAATTTAAGATGTCTGGTTTCAGCGCGTAAGTATGCAATAATACATAATTAGCTGCAGAAAAAACAAGGCTTTTCAGAGGTATATTTATCCAAACGTAATGTCAAATGACCGCCGTTTGGTCGTACAAGAATCAAGGCGCAAGCGTCCAGCTTGTTTGAGTTATGGCAAGACAGCAATAAGGTCAATAAGCAGGTATATAAGATTCAGTTCCCATCATGTCGAATGTCCATCTCAATATTTATAAGACGTTAGTGGTAGTTGCCGGCGTAATGGAGGACTAAGTTGCATTCCTGCCGAGGTTCTGCGTCCATTGGGGCGGGAGCAGGTTTCGCGGTATTCGCGGGTTGCGGCTAATAACTTTACAGCGTAATGGCGTCGCTTCCCGCGCTGCTAACGCCATCTTGCGGTTTCCGTCGAAGCAATACCTAATGACGGTTGTTGGATGTTAAAAAATGAATAATTTCCCTTGAAAGCGGTTACTAGGGAGTAGTTTTGGTGCCACATCTAAAACACTAAAGACAATGGCAAAAGCTGCTATGACGCATAGGTCTAGTAAAAATACAGGGCCACAATTCTAAAGGTAAAACTCGTAGCAATTTTAATCTTCCGAAGTCCAATTACAAAAAAACTCAAACTCAACTCAACAGCGCTTAAAACTCAAACCAAAAAAATTCAAATCTTAAAATCTCATCCCAAAAAAGCTCGAGGCCTAAAAGCTCAAAGCTTAAAAGCCCAGAGCTTAAAAGTTCAAAACATTAAAGTTAAAAGTTTATAGCTCAAGGCTCAAGCTCAAGGCTTACAAAGAATAAAACTTAAATCCCAAAAGCTAAAACCTTAAAGGATCAAAGTTAATAGCATAAAAGCTCAGAGCTTCAATCTGAAAGCTCAAAGGCAAAATTCGCATTCGCGAATATTGTCTTCATTCTCACGTCATATTCTCCTGGTCATGAGGTATATTGTTTTACCATCTTTTCACAAATGCTCCTCAGCATACCTTCCATTTTTCGACATTACCTCCACACAGGAGGTCCTGAGGAAAATAATTTCATGTCATCTTAGGAGATGGTGTGCGAGGGGTCTTTTTATATATAAGGAAAGGAAGTAGAGGAAGTTCTGAGAATGAAAAAGGTGTGAAGAACGAGTAAGAATCTGGGGTCAGTGCGTTTAGAAGTAACGGACGTATTAATTCATCCCTCCACCTAATTGCACTGCAAGAAGATGGGCCGAGAGAGATCGGCTAGAGTGAGTCTGCAAAGGGTCTCCCTAAATCGACCTCTCCCGATCCGGCCAGCCGCGCAGCTGGTTCAGCTGGCGCATCCGCCGCCAAGACCTAAACACACCTCACCCGATGAACCCTTGCTAAGTCGCCAAACGTAGCGAACCATTTGAGGTGAACTATGGCAGAGGTATGTTGGTTATCCAATAAACGGTTTATAAATTCCCGGGGCGGCGGTACCCATAACCACATCTCAAAATTGCTGTCAAATAATACACAGTAATCACAGGAGAACATATAATTGGAGAGGTTTTTAAAATAAAATCCAAATACTCGTAGATGTTAATAAAATTTTATTTTTCACTTCGCCATAGGAGAATTTTAACATAACATTCAACTAATTTTACTGCCAGAAATACCAGGAGCAAATGATAACTGAGGAGGTGAACGAAATTTAAAATAATAAAGGCGATTTTAACGCCTGCTTAGTATGATTCTGAAATGTACACAGGTTCAGAGTTGTGAGGATTGCAGAAAATCATTTTCTAGGCGTATATTATAAAAGTAGCACCTCTTCACGTTCTGTGCTCCTGGTAGATTTTCCATAATTTTTGTAGTAAGTAAATTGATTTGGACTCTGAAATTAAAAATGTATTTTTATAGTAATAATTCGTTAACCTCTTCAGTTTTTATGTGCTCCTGGTATTTTCCCTGCTAAAAAATTATCTCCGACTGGCGCCAAATACTCGAAGTTCAAAGCTTAAAAAACTCTAGCTTAAGAATCCATATTTTTCACATGGTCATGCACGATTTTATCACACATACTACTCCTCAGGTATCTCCATGCATAATTTCCACTTAATTTAAAATAATAGTTGTCATCTTCTTCTTCTTTAGTATGGTGGGGGGTCAGAGGGGAACCTCTAGATCTGCGAGCCAGTCCAGGACCATAGGCGTCGCTCTGGGAACCTCATCGATCCCGCTGAGGAATGAATGGAGTGGGCATTCGTTGACCACATCTTCTGTGATCTGCACCGCACCGCAATCACACATCGCTGACTCTTTAAGGCCCCATCTATGCTATATCACACAGGCTATGGGAGCACCTTATTCTATTTATGGCAGACCAGAGTGAGATCAATGGCAATGAGAATCCAGGCTGTCTCTCAGTGGGGTACTAGCACGAGATGGGCATTTTCCATGTTGGCCGATTGCCACTCAAGTTTGCAATTATCTTCTGGGGTGAGAAGTGATCGGAAGAGTCTCTCTCCTTCACAAGAAGGCGCTGTAAAAAGAGCAATACCTTTGACGACATCGTCGTGCATAGCCCTTTTTTGCGGTGCCTTCTTGTATTCCCTCAGTGTTGCATACTCTCGCATGATGTTTGGCGGAGATATGTTTGAAAGTAAGAGGAGCCAAAGGAGAGGAGTAGATTTTAAAGTTCCGCTGATGTTTCGCTTGAGGCATTAAACTGAAAGTCGACATGGAAGTGTAGGTGCTTCTAGCCCAACCATACTCAACCTGCGGCCCACCAAGCTTTTATGTGCGGCCCTAAACACATTTTTATCAGGAATAAAAAAATTCTATCATTCTTAATTTTGTATATCTTGAGATTCGTTTCGACTTTGATGCACAGATAGTGACAACCGAAAAGGATTGTCATTATAGTCCTCATCAGATCTGGTATCAGAGTGTTGCTATTGCACCCGCTACATTTGTTCCCAAAAAGCAATTATTTGACAAAAAAGTATGCGCGCAAATAATTTATTAATAAAATTGCTATTTCCAGGAACCACCTAATCAATTATAATATATAATAAAAAACTGGTTAATATTGTATAACAACTGTTTAAAGCGTAGCGATGCACTAGTAGTCAGGTACCTACTTGCACACTTTAACAGCATTTTGGCTGCCTTATAAAGTATTGTTTTGTTACAATTTAATTACCCATAATGGTGGAAGTGTCTTCAGAATGCAATCGAAAAATGTCCGACGAAAAGACGAAAGAGCATTTCAAGACAAAAGGGAAGAAGAATATTTGGTTGTTGAGGGAGGGGGGGGGGAGGGGGGGGTAAAGGAGGTGTTTCATGATTTTTTTTCGTCATACCAGTATAGTGTTGCGGCCCGCGTAACTTTACAAGTATATGTATGTGACCCGAAGACAAAACCTAGCCCGTGCTTGAACACAGTATTCAGCTGTTGAGAAAACCAGAGCATTGGATGCCGTTCTGAGCGCGTTGGCGTCACGTCAACCCAGCTAGTACCAGCTAGCTTATTGACTTATTTATTTAATCTTGTTCGGTTTTTTTGGCCACTGTTTCCACGTGTTGCCGGTAGTTCAGGCTCCATACCAGCAATGAGGTTTTATTAACAAAAAATACAAAACTATTCAGTATCTTATGAGTTTTCAGCTAGATTTTCATCTCTCTATTGCTGTGAAAGAGGTTGGTGGTATGCATAGGCGGATTTAGGGGGGGGGCACGGGGACACGTGCCCCCCCCAGACGGTATTTTTGTCTACTGTGGAGATTCCATCACAGTACATACTTAGAAGCAGAAACTGTCTTTATTAAACATTTAATTTTTCTATTGTTTTGACACTTTCATAAATCATCCTATATATATTTGAACTTGTAACCGTCCGCCCCTTGTGCCCCCCCCCCCCAGAAAAAAATCCTGAATTGTTGATTTTTTTGCCCGCCCGCCCCTTGCGCCCCCCCCAGAAACAAATCCTGGATCCGCCCTTGGTGGTATGGTAAGCTACCGTACTACGAATTTCGTTCCTCAGAAATAAGCAAAGCTTGATTAGATCATTCTTTTTTTAATGTTTGTCAAAAACTGTCATATTTTAGAACTCGCTGTCTTTTATGTCTGCTTTATCCAAATGAGATTTTTTAATGAAAACTTCTTTAGCACCGTTGTGATTTGAAACTCGATGAAAAGAAAAAGCGTCACTAAAAAGAGACAAACACATACATCTATAGAATTTAGCCTGCGAGAGAATCAGATAGAATAATCGGTCTCCTCTTTATGCGGTGCTTCGTAGCCTCCCCTCTCTTGTCTACTTTAGTTTTCTGAAGGTTTCACTTCTACCGCATGTGAACTGCACACAAATATATTTTTTTATTTAGAAGAATGGTCAAATATTGCATTTGATATTAATGTATACAGGAAAGTTTTGCCATCCTCAACTACATTTGTTCCAAAAAGTGTGCTCATTTGTTTGTAAATAAGTCTTACTTTGACCGGTTGTGGCTGAGTGGGCATCGTCGCGTGTTCGATTCCTCAGCTGGCTAAGTCCTCCATCACGACACAAGCAACATTTTACGCTTAGTTTGGTGGTAGTAGGTGATTTTCAAACATTGTTGGGTTATTCGTAACCTGGGAATGTACTTTCTTTAAAAAAAAAAAATTACTGATTCTGATTAATCTAAATCTCATTTGTGAGTCGTTTTTGTGGAAGAACTTTTTTTGATTTGAGCTTTCATAGGCTTGGATCAAAAAAGAGAGCTTTTTTGGGTTCTTTCTCTATGTGATGTAGATTCACCAGTGTCCTGCTTGTAGTACAAGCTTCCAGACACCGTCTTGCATAAAATATAAAAATATATTATAATTATAAAATGTGGAGTTCCAAAATACCTAAAAAAAAACCTTGTTTGATAGATTCTCCCATCTTAACAATCTTTAGAGCTCAGGCGTCGGGTGAGTCTACTATCCTTATTCTATGGTGTTTCAATGGAAGATCCTCTCAACCTGGTCACATGAGAACGGGTCACTTCTTCGACTCGTTCTTGAGTTTAACAGCTCGGCTATGGAACGATTTGCCGACCTCTTTATTTCCTCCTTCCTACAAGGTGATTCTCTTCAAGACCAATTTTCACTTCTTCCTCTCTTCAAAGTGACCCTCCACGCAGCATCTCAGTTGTTATAGGCCCTGAGGGAAATTATTTTTCTCAGAACCTCCTATGCGGTATTGTTAAAAAAAAAAAAAAAAAACAACAACACATTGATCCTGAGTCTTAACACAATATAGTCAGGGTAGGGTTTTCTGGTTGCACGAAGAAGAAAAAACAAAAATGTATTATTCAGGTTATTTATTTTCTCAGTTATACAACAAATAATAATATATTAAGTTACGCTAACAATATTTTGGTATCATTATCATTGGATTAGATATGTGGTGACAATGTTGCATTATGCTTGTGTTCATATAATATTAGGGATATTAATGGTTTTACAGTAAATAGTATTAGGTACACGTGTATAAAGATAAACCTAATTAGAGTATAAAGCTAACTTATTATCGGATAGTATAATATGACGATGCAGTGTTACAAATTTTATAGTACAAAGTTGATGGAATATTTTCTGTTATTTTCTTGCAAAAGTAAACATCGAAAGAAATTTGATTTTCTGATTCAAATTTATGTAAAGATTCTATTTTTTAGCAAAAAGTTAGCAAATTTTCTGCAAAAACGTTGGTGTTAACAATTACCCTAGAATAATAATAATTCGCCCAACTCCAGTAAAATATTGGCAGAATTAACCCAATACTGCCTGCCAAAAGCGTTAGTGTAACAAGTTGACATTCCTTTCAATAAAGGAAAATTGAATTTATATAGTTTCGGAGGCGGAGTTCTGCATTTTCTAGTTTGTATTTTGATCAATATAGATAAAAAATATACAAAAAGCAGTAAGGTCTTATGTGGGTTACATAATATTGTTTTTTGTCAATTTCTATAATTTGTTAACATAAAAGAAAATATTTCACATAAAATCCATAATGTATAAAAGAAAAGCACCTGCGGAATTTGTTCCACAGACACTAGTGAATCATACTGCCATTATATGGGAAATATCAGAAGTTGGAGGGATTATCTCAAATCTAGGGTATGTTATTGATCTTTATAAAAAAGGGTATTATAAATCCTAACACATTTTCAACAAAATCATTTAAAAAAGATATCATGTTTTACATCAAGCTTTTTAAGAATAAGTACATAATTTCTTACAAAATTCTTCACAAATGTTAAAACATCCCTTTGAAAAAGATGTGATTTGTTTACCAGTTCTTCTGTTTTGAATTTTCCTTCAAATGTGTTATTTCGTACAAAAAGCAAACCGTCCTTTTGCTGTGACTATGACATCTCGCAAAGATACCTTGGTACAAGGCACACACAACAGTCGAACCTAAATACAACAAATTTTCAAAATAACACATAAATTACTTACCTGAAGTTAATATTACCTCTCATTAATGCATACCACCTTTCACACCCAGTTCAATTGAATCCATTATCTGACTTAATCAGAAATATGACAATTATTTGGTACAAGCTTCATATTCCATAAAAAATCTATGTTTAATATTATTTAATATTATGAAATACTGAAAAACAATTTGATTTTAATTTTGAATGCTTATTTTATTTGATTATTCAATCTTTAAGTGAAGAAAGCACCTTAGAAATACACAAGTATATTTTACTTGCGAGAATTTTAATCCAACTTATGTAAAATTGCCAAATGAAAATTTTTAATACTTTTAAATTTGGCACGAACCAACTTTATATGAGCAAATTTAGTTAGAGTACAATTTTTATCATTTATTCTAAGCCTTTTCTCAAATGTGAGCATTAAAATAAATATTAAATCGGAAGCCAAAAATAACAATACGCAGTTAAAAGGAATAATATAATTATTGAAATTATTTGGTGTGTGTTTAGAACAATGTGTGTATATCGTTTTATAATAGAACATTCAGTGTAATGGTGACTTTTCTTTGTGTTTTTTACAAAAGTAATGATTTATTTTAACCCTGTAAACCTCAGAAACTATCTAGATCTAGAGAATAATAGGTATACCCAGAGCCTCAAATTTTATATGAATTAAAGATTATATTTATAAAGACAATGACATGGAAAATACATCATGAAACCAAAAAGTTCACAAGGGTAATAATAATTACTGTCATCCAAAAAGAATGACTTTGTAGTGTATAGGAATATGTACGTAGTTTCAATGTCCTTCAGATGTCGTTAGTATAGGTAGTTATATGTAGTTTTTAAGGGTCCCAAAGGGTACTACGGGAGATGGTCAACTGTTGCTGTTCGTGTCTAATACCTGATTCATTGAAGATTCCCGAACATACATTAAGTAATCCCAATCACCCGGACTGAAGAATTTGTTACAGTTACAGATTTTGTTTATTATTATTTTTATTGAAAAATGTCTGAGGCTAAAAGGGTTAAACTCCGAATCATTATTACAATTTACAAAACTGATAATATGAAATACCATCGCAAAAGAGGCTAATTGCTTTTGCATAAAAATTATGTATTGATAAGGTCATAATGAATAACTGGTTTATGTTATTAATTAAATCAATTAAGTAAATTCTACAGTACACCTATTATATATTTAATATCATGAGGTTTCTAGAAATACTATGACAGTTATTAATAATAGACTATAACAATTGTAATAACATGTATGCACACCAAATTAAACCAACTACTGCAACAAAACAAGTGAAATAAAATCATTTTTTTATTATAATATGTATAACCTAATGCAAGTCTAAATACATAACATGAATATTGATACATTCATATTATATAAGTCCATTCAAAACATGTTTTGTACAATATAATAATGATAATAATATATTATTAATAAATAATTTAGCAATTACATTGCAACTTTTGTAATAAATATTTTCTAGGCACTACCAAAAAAAAAACTGGACACAATTTTATCGCATAGCAAAATTTTCACTATTTATTCAGAAAATGAAATGTGATTCTCTTTCCTGTCAACAATAACAAAGGTTTATAACTCTACACATATAATTATTCATGGGGTAAATAAAAAGTTATGGAAAATGGACTGATTTATAATACCTACGTAAATACCAAAAATACATACAAATTAAAAGTTAGGAAATTACAAACATACAATATAATAAATTATTCAAATTAATTTGTACAAGTTAGCGTATGGTAACATTGTTTCATAATAAAAATTAATATTATAAATTAAAACATTTGTTATGTCTAAAATGGGTGATAGAATCACTGGTAAATAGAAGGATTTAGATGAAACTTCAGGATGTAAATACAAACATAGATATTTAATATTTTGTAGTTGAGATTTCTGTTACATAATAATATATTATTTTGATCAAAAATTCAGATTGAACACACATTTTCTTGTCAAAGATGCTTGTCAAACACATTTTGTCGATAATTATGTAAGTTATACAAAGTGAACTCATTTTCAAAACATTTTGAAATACTCAAACAAAAACCAATGACAACCCTGTTGAACTTTGAATACTATTAAAGGGACAATCTGCTTTCAAAGGAATACGGTGTTACAAGGAAGATAACACATTGAGCCTATGATTTGTTGTGTTCTTACGGGTGAAATGACTGACTGACTGAAAATGACTGAAAATGACTCTGTATCGGGTGTAAGCAGATTGACTCTGTATCGGGTGTAATGCAGACTCACTGTGTGGCGGGTGTAATGCAGACTGACTCTGTATCAGGTGAAATGCAGACTGACTCTGAGTTATAATCATAACATCGATAATATCATGTTTCTTTCTTTACTTCAATGTTTACCATACCATATTAGGTGTGTAAATTTACAAGATATTTTCGAGTTGATTTAACATGGGAACAGACATTAAAAGATTCAATACACATTTTAAAAAGATTTTATAACAATAATTGGTTTGGTTATGTATAAATTAAAGCTAATTATTTTAGTACATTGCTTGAATCGTGTGCTCCTACTTCTATCTAATTGAGCTACTGACAAGTCGGCACCCTGCAATTCCACAAATATGCGCAACGGCTGTAACTGTAAAGTAAAGACTTCAAGATATAGCTATAGCTGCTGTGAACATGTATGGATGTGCATGTATGCAAACTCACCTCCATTGCTGGTTTGGTAACTGTGACTTGCATGTTGACAGTACAAAATTAAAGCTCCTATATGTTATGACACAAAAGACGGTCTACCTAGAAATTACTTTAGTGGATATCTGTGTCTTTAGAAACGACAGTTACAACCGCAGTGTCGATTCAAAAGTTTTGGAATTCACGGCAATAGCCGAACAGCAAGCGAATGAGTTAAATAATACAAAATAATCGAAGTTATTAACATCCTCTTACAATCTACATATATTGAATTTGAATATTTGATTACTAATTTAAAATATCTTGGTTTAAAACCTCACACTAATTCAAAACATGACCACTAAAGCAGTATCTAAAGCTTGTATACATTGCAATCCTAATACATTTATTAAACATGAATAAATAATACAGTTTAAAAACACTTTCATAAAATTAATAAATATTTAATTGATGTGGAAGACATCAAAGACTAATTTCAGAACAGGTTTCATAAACACGCTCAGTTCATTAAAATTACGGATTATTAATTTTGTTACGGTTTATGCGGTATAATTATCAGCAGTGATCACAAACCTTTTGTTAAGAGTACATTCATGGGGAAAACACCCTTAAGCTTCTCAGTAAGGTTGCTAAGACATTGGCCAGGCATTCGGCTCGTAAAGCCAACTGGCCTTCTAGGGAGCTGCTGCCCTCGGGCTGTTGGGACTCTGCCAGTTTGTTGTTGTGCTCCCTCACTACTCTGGCCATATCGGCTCCAGCCAGTTCCTTGAAAGCTGCAGCAACATCGTGAACTCGAAGTACGAGGTTGCGGGTTTGAAGCGGCGCTGAAGTGTGGCGACCAAGGGCCTTGAAAAATAAAGAAAAATCATTAAAAAAATCGATCAAAGTGATCCAGAAGCTAATCATTAAAGTAATCCTAAAGAAACGTTCCACTTATCCAACAGAAATGCTTTTCGCAGATTTCACGGTGCCTCGAGTAGAGAATATCTTCAAGAAAAATGCAATTATCCAAATTTACAAAGATAATATCATCATAAAAAATTTGAAACTCACCAATCAAAAAGATATCAAGACAACATCAAAATAACAAAATTTAATACCAAACTAATGCAAAACAATTATATCTATTTAGGAATAAAGTTTTTCAACAACCTTCCTATTGAAATAAAAAAAAAACCAAAGACATCAATCAACTGAAACTCAAACTAAAGCTACACTTCATCAGGAATAATTAACTAAATAATTACCCGTTTTTCTCTTTCATTCTATTTATTATTAATCTATATTCATCTCTATTTTATTTAGATTTTTCGAATTTCTCCTAAGTGCACAATATTTTAATATGTAACCTTATCCTATGTATGTACACCTACACATTTAGATGATCCAGAAGTCTCAAATGATCCTATTATATACTTACCTATTGCATAATGTTATTCTATTTCAGTTATAATTAGTGTAACTCGCTCATCAAGCACAAGAACTAGCTTCTTCTTTGGTGAGATTGAAATTTTAAATAAGTTCTGTACCGATATGTAATTTATATAACTTCACTGTACACTTATATATCTATATTAAATTAAATAAAAAAATTTAAAAAATTGTACATACATAATTTAGATGGTTAATTTTTTTTAAATTAAAATTAATTGTAAAATAAAATCTTTAAAAAAAGTATTATAACTATAGAATAATAGAAGAGTTTGTATGAGATGATGTATGAATGTGAATGAGGTAAGGAGTGTGTGCCAAGACTGAGTTGTTTGGCAGTCTGTCTTCTCTGCCTATCCCTGCGGATACGGCGTGATGATTAGTTAGTTAGTTACATGTAAATCGGTGAATAATTATTACCTGAGACAGATCCGCGAGCCTTCTCAAGGGGTTGAGACACTCGGCCAGGGGGGCGGCCACTCCTCGAGGGATCCCGTTGGCCAGAGCCGCCACCAGAGCTCTGCTCCCGGTCACCAAGGCCACGGCCTCATTGGTCAGCTCATCTCGGGCAGCCTGCAATATAACACAAATTATTAAGTTGTTTTTTTTAAACATTAACTCCACACAAGAGGCCTTGAAAAAAATTATTTGTGTAGTCATATCGTCGCTTAAGTTCTAACACCGCGGAAGTCAAAAATAACAACTTTTCAGGAGAGCAAAAAAAAACCGTGCCTTTTTATATATTGCGATCATAGTGCATATGTTTTTTAATGAAAATTTATAAAAGAAAGGTTTTTTTAAGATTTTTGTAACGGTTGTTATAAAATATCATTATTTGGATTATTTTTTTGACATACGCGGTGTTACCACATTGTAATACATAAAATGGGGAGACTTACGCTGAGTTATTATAAATACTCTGTAACTATCTTTAAATATTTATTTCAAATAAAATTAAAATAACGGGTAGACTTATACCTCATAAAAAAAAATACAAAACATACTTCTACAACTTTCTTAACAGATCTTCTTAACTTTTCGTTTTAAATAATTAACAAATTAACTGTTTTTTAACCTTGATACTTATTTGGTATAAAATCACATCAAAAAGGAACACCAGTATCACTTAAATCCGAAATCAGTACTACCTTATGAATATAAATTATCAAAAATAACAAAAATACAATATAAATTAATCATTATAAAATGAAGTAAAGTATCGAAAAAATTGTGACAGTCAGGAGAGATAACTGACTTTAGTTCTTGAAGATGTTTCCATTTCGATTCATTATGAAGCTTTGACCTCAGGCCTGGTCTTGTCCTTTTATTTTTGGCTCTTCTGGGCAAATTCTTATACTCATCTTGAAAGCATAACTTATAGTTAATAAGGCCATTAGGGTTATATTTTTTTTGGCTGGAATAACCTTAAATTATTTTCCTTAAAATTGTAGTCAAAGGACCATCGGCTGACGGGTTCTTTATTTACCGAATTACACTTATCTTGTTTTCGATGATAGGCTTTAAATATTCTCTAGAAGAGGTCTCTAGAGCTCTACAGTAGTGAGAAGGTATTTTTGGCAACTATTTAGAAAGTCTTTCAGAAAAGCTATATCATCTTTCTTTGAGTGTCCTTCTAAAACCTTATGAGTAAATTCGGGTTTCTTTGCCATTCCAAGCTCAGACGTCGATAGCCAATAGCGTACGGTCCATTCTTTGATACCAAACGTATTAAAAAAGTATGCTTGCAGACTTGAATTCTTCCATTATTTGCAAATTCTAATAAATACTCTTTGGTCTCACTACGCCTAGATTATTCCAGTAATTTGAGAATGAGGTATTCCGTTCCTCGTCTGGTATTGTATCACAACACAAAACATTGATTTCTTACAAAACTCGAAAGTACATTATTCGGGCTGGCCTAATAGTAGCATGTAATACCCTAAACTTTGGGCCATTGCTATCTCGCCGATATCCTAAATATTCTTTTCCTTCCATTCTTCTTCCAAGTTTCTTGCTATTATTTTTAGACCAGTTTTTGTTCTCAGACACCCCTTAGAACGTCTTTTTCGAACAGAATTAAGATCTCCATGTTCGACCTCGTCATTCGCTAGCAAGGGACTCGCAATCGGTAATGGAAGGTCTGTTGTTTCTTCCATTAATATAGGCTCTATTACACTTGTTTGTCCAAAGTTAATATCAACAGGTTCGACATTCGATGGTAACAAAGGCGAGTGAACTGTCGTTTCTTCCATCATTACAACATGGCATTCAAAAAGTTCTTGTACACTCATCTCGCCGCTTATATTGGCATTATCTGGAATTATAACAACAGGCAAGTTGTTAATGTCGAGGTTTTCCAAGTTTTCCTTGGTGGTGATATTTTCATTTTTCTTTTTCAGTTGTATTTTTATTCCTGGTTGTTCACATAGGTCAGCGATCTCTTCATCATCACTGCTTTCGTAATCCATGGTGCATTGATATCTAAATTAAAAGTAAGTAAATTTAAAACCGTCTATTTAAAATCGTTATATAAAATACCGTGTAAGTCACTTCTGCATTAAGCAGAACACGGCGTAAGTAAAATAACATTTTCATCTTATTTTTTACAATAACATAATTGATATTTAGACTTAATTATACTTAAAAACCAAATATCAAGATTTTATCCCTTCATGTTCATACACATAATATTATTAATATAAATTAAACTTACCTTGATTTACAATGTATTTCTTCGGAGCACGAGTCGCGATCTCTCACAATACGAAAGTAAACTGACTTACGCGCTGTTTGCATGACGATTTCCGCGGCACGGAGATACGCTGTGTATTTGTTTTCAAAATAAAACGCTTTCATTGGTTGAAATCCTTGTTTCTGATTGGTCTAGGAGGTGCGTCTTTCGATTCTCTATAGAATGACATGCAAAAGTGAAAATGGCATTTTTTGGACTTCCGCGGTGTTAGAACTTAAGCGACGATATATCAGTGCGTGTGTCATCTTTGGGGATGCTGTGTGGAGGGTCTTTTTGAGGAGAGGAAGGACAAACATCACTATAAATGTTGGGCGCGTGTTTGGATTGTTTCCCAACTATGCTTCCAGTTTCTCGGAGCATCTTCCATTGACATAACGGTAGAACAAGGTTCGGACGCCTATGCTATAAAGATTGCAATTAATTTATTAAAGGAATTTAGTAAAGGAATCAAATGGACTGCCCGTATCTACACAATGGGTGGAATGGAACAGTGACATGGAATTAACTCTTCACTCAGTTTAGTATGATTATAATGATATCAATTAGTATGATTATAATATTATAGTTATATCGTTAAAAAAAATTATATCTAATGTCAAGCGTATTTGCAGTACATACGTAATTTAATTGATAACAAATTATTCTTCTGTTTATTAACCTCAAATTATGCTTATTAGGTAAGGGAACATACCCATACTATGTGACCAACTTTTTGCAATTTTTAACCCCCCCCCCCCCCCCGGTGACCAAAAACCTAAGCCCGCCGCCGCTCATTTGTACCAAGCGTGACATTTTGAAGACCCCCCCCCCCCCCTTCCTAAACGTGTCACATAGTATGGGTACGTTCCCTAAGCTCCATAATAGATTACTCTAACCAACAACCAATCAAAAACTTTTCTGTATAATCCTTACTTACCTGTCCATGTCTTTTCACAAATGGTATTTAATCTCCAATGATAATTTGTCTATTTTGTTTACGACTTTTAACACGAAAATTGTGGAAAATCTAGTCAGAATCTAAGAAATCAATCTGTTTCATGAATACAACTAAATCAGTAGACAGAATATGTCATATTTTAGTAATTTTTCCTATATATATAGGAAGATTCACAAGAGCTGATATTTTTTGTACTTTACTTCGGTTGTTTGAATATGTATTAATAAAATGGTTAATTATATTTACCTGGAACTTTCTTTCGTCGATGTCTTCGCCACCGCCATGTGCATGTTGATGAGAGCAACTCTGCGCCACCTGGTGAAGACGAGCCAGCAACCCATCCACTGCCACTTCAGTTTTCTGCAGCAAAGTTTCCACACTAACTACATGACCATTGCCACCTAGAGCACACTCCGTCAGCTTCTGTCTCATTAGGGGAGATGGCAGAGTGTTTGTCTTAGAACTATCAGAGATGTATTGGTCCTTGAATCGGACGTGATTGGATTTCATCTGCGGACTACTGTTCTCAGGTCTTAAAGTGGATGAGTTAAAGTTCTGTGCCTTGGTCCTACTATCAATGGTGTTAAAGCCTCTATCAGCTACCAAGTCTGGCTGGTTGGAAGGATTTGTACCAGTAAACTTTCTGTTCATTTGTGGTGAGCAAAGTGAGAAAATTGTGTTCATTTCTCTGTTTTTCAGTATTGTGTTCTTTGTTTCTGAGTGGGACCTCACGTGACCTGTTTTGCTATGGACCTGAGGAGTTGATGGAGTACTCAAGCAGTGTAAAGTGCATTCTGGTTGTGAGAGGGTTCTTGCTCTGGTGACCATTGTTAGGTCAGTTGGTGCAGCATTGCTTTGGTGCTCTAGTTCAATGTCTCTGTATAAATTTGGATTCCTCTGAAAGTGGGGTGATCCAATACTAGCAACTCTCGGTTCAGAGCCGTTTCTAAGGTTGGGTGGCGAGTTTTTTAGTGCAGCCTTCATTCTCAAGGTTTCTAAGCTCGGTACAGGGGGCAGAGGTGGCTTTTTTGGCGGCATCAGAATGTGCGGGGGAATATTGTTGCAAATCATTTCTCCCCTAGGGGGAATGCAGGGTGGGGAACCATCATTCACAAATCCATTCAACACTTCATGATGGATGTCTCCATTCTGTTCGCATATCAACTTGAAGTTAAGCTTTTTATTGTTCAGGGTGTTGAAGCGGTTCTCGGGAGGTTCTGAAAGAGCCATTCCATTGAAACTGTAGCTAAAGGAGTTGGATCGTGGTCGAACACTATTTGTCACTAAAATACTTTTAGGAGGTCTCTCTGGGGGCTTGGGGCTATCTACTTTGCTGGCCCTGGGAGGAGGCTTTAGTTCACTATCGTTGGTGTTTGTTACATTTTCTTCGGGAGATTCTGCTTCCTCAGACTTTGATTTACTTTCTTTCGTGCAACATGAAAACACACCCTTTCTTTCAACAGTTGGATATTCAATGACGTGTCCATTTGAATTCGTAGAGTTTCTTGAATTCGAACCGTTAGTTTTTGGTTTAGATTCAACATTCAGAATTGGGACGTCGAAACTGTTTTTTTCAATATTTTTTTCATTGATTATTAAACTATTGCGTGCTTTGCTTAAACTCTTTGCATTAAACATGTCTCTTATTTCACTAACACTTACATTTCCCTTCACCACAGGTCCATTGGCAGCTTTCAATGACTCTTGACTTTTTTGATGCTGCCTTATTTGAGCTTCGTTAGAATAAACCACATTATCTTGGTAGTTGACCGAGCTCCCGTTAGAAGTTGGTGGAGGAGGAATGATGTATGACATTATTTCTTCAGGAGTCAGTTCGACAGCGGGTGTCACTTTCATTGTTGGAGGTTCAATGGTCACTGTTGCTAAAAAATCTTCAAAATCAGAATTTGCAGCATTGGGAATATTTTTTGACAGTTGAACATTATTCTGTTTATCGAATGCTTCGCTACTGTCGGCAAATGATGAAGGGACAGGGGCTAGGACTTGTGAGACACCCGTTGCACTGTCTAGTTCATCGGGAGTTTGAGGAGGAGGCAACAAGGTCAAGTCTATCAGATCAGGATCCAAATCAATCATATTGATAAGGTCCCCAGTAAACAGACCGCTATCTCGATTTTCAGACCCCGTCAGATCTCCCGTCATTTCACTAGCAATGCCGCTGCTTTGAGAATGATTGGAGTTTTCACGCAACTGGTGAAGGTACTCTCTAAGGTTTTGTTCCCTGGCTCCTTGAGAACTACTGTAATTAGGATTATCAGGACTGTGAAGACCAAAACTAGTTCTAATAGCCTTTGTTTGGATGCTGTTACTCTTGTTTTGGTGACGGTGAATTGGGCTATTAGTGGGAGTGTATAGGGAATCATTATCACTTTCCGACTGAGATAAATCATTACTCAAAGCAATCAGAGCGTCGGTCAAACCGCAGTTATTTAAAATTGCGCTCAATCCTTGACTTTGTCTATTTTTCAAAGCGTCATCATCCTGACCTGTTGCAGCAGGCGGCAATATAGAATTAAGCCCGGTACTGATGCCATTGAGTCCCTGATTGATAGTTTCAGTGAGAAGAATAAGGGAGTCACTGTGTTTGAGTGTTCCCGGGGTATCGTCGAGGGAAGACATTCGACTATGGCTGGATTCATTATCACTTTCTAACTTATCAACGCTAGATTCCTGCCAAACGGTATTATTGTCACTTTGGTTATTTCCATTATTGTGTTGATTCTTATAAACAATCTCGCCGTGTTCGGTCAAATACTGTTCGGAGTTTTCGACGAGTTTCTGCATTTCTGCGACGCGTTTAAGTATTTCGTCATTTCTCGCTTCTACCAACTTAGGATCTGAGACAGTCTCTAAGATTTCCATCGACAGGATTCTTTGGAAGTCGAATCCTAAATTGTCTTCGATCCAGAGGTTTTCTGCCTTGCCAAAATCTTCGAGTTGATCACTTTCATTATAATTTTCATAGACGGAATTGGTTAGTTTTGGTCCCTGTTTCCTGTCGTACCCAGTTAGAGGACTGCTGGAAGCGTTTGCGTGATTCTTGTTGGCTATGGTGGAGTTCATGTTGGTGTCCAAGCCGTTGTTCATGGCGCTGATCTTGGGGGTGGAATGGTACGGGGGTGGCATTGCAAATGTGACGTAGTGGGACCTGGATAGAACTCCCGGATCCTCGCAATGCAGATAACTCCACTTGGCGGGAACAACGTTGTGTTGAGCCAGGTATGGAGGAGCTGAAAAAAACAAATAAAATCATTATTAAAAATGTTTTTCACAAGAGCTTTATTTGATGACTACAGATCTCTAACAATAATATAATATTTGTCATTATTTTAAAGCATGTAAATATACAGATATTCACATTCATCACAAATTCACGTTCAGGCATTATTTTAATTAATTGAAAATAAATAAATTTGTATACGCCACTATTTATCCAAAATATTTGACACGTTTCAAAACCAATGGTTTCTTCATCAGGATAAACATATAAATACATTTATTAATTTATCCTTGACAAAGAAACCGTTGGTTTTGAAACATGTTCAATATTTTAATTAACCTCTTCACGAGTATAGGCGAAATTCGGCGAAGCGAAAAAATGCCCAGAAGAGTATGGCCGAAACTTTTCGTCCGCGGCTATTATTCAAATACCGTCATATTTAATGAAACTATTTGACATGTAGTGGCATTTATGGACATCTGCGCGTAGTTTGTTGAAGTTTCGGAAGACATACCTTACAATACCGACTTCACAGTTTTAGTTTTTAAAATTCTTTTTGCATCATTTAGCGCTCTTCAGAGGAAAGAAACAGTTTTTTTGTATGGATATATTTTTTTTTGATGTAGGTTTATTTTCGTGGATTGACGTCTATGACGTTTTAATTCAAAACGTAATATTATTTTTAATTAATCTATGATAATTTATAAAAAACATTACAAAAATGAACAACAACAAAAAACTCGCTCCTCATGTACAGTTTTGTTCGCCAAATAGTGGTGTATACATATAGAAAAGTTATTTGTTTTCCTTTAGTTACAATTTTATTCAAATCATATTGTCAAAACATCTTTACTCACCAACATCATCAGGAATAGGTTCTCTTTCTTGATCAATATCAAGTTCTCTGCCTGTCGCAAGTAAATAATATCTGCAAATTATAAAAAAAAACAATAATTTAAATATTGAAAATGATAGTAAATAAATAAGTTAAGAAGGATTGTAATAGGTACTATTTTTCACACAAAACTTCATCGAGGGCCTCTAGCGGACGTGATGGTCCTTTTGAGAAATTTGGAATATATTTGGTTTCAAAAAGTTTGGTTTGTTTTCGAAAGATGTCGCTAAAAAACAAGTATATTAAATGAATTATTTCACCGTTGTCATTATATATATAGTGCGTGTGGTGTGTAGATACTGTTTTAATTACATATATTTTTATTTATTGAAATAAAAGTAGAAGAAAACATTAAAAAAGTGTTTAATTTAAGTCACGAAAATATTCACACGTATTTAAGGTTCGCGTACTAATATTATATTGTAATAAAATAAAATATCATTAAAACAAATTATTATTATCAGAATTATTATAATAAAAAATATATTTTTCAAAAAATTTTTACGAATATCGTTTTAGAAAAAAACCTACATTGAATTTACAAGGATTTTCATCATTTATTTGAAAAAAAAAATCTGATTTTTTTTTGATAAAAGCTAAGCCCTTGTAACTTTAAAATATTTTTTTTCCCGTTAAAAATATTGTTTTTATCGTATTGCGAAATAATATTATCGTTATTTCTTATTAATTAATCATTACACTGCACCCAATGTCTTTCATGCTCTTTATTATTTACTAGCCGTAATCCCCGGCAATGCCCGGGCTTTACAAAGAGTTTTCGAAATAAAATGTAGACATTGACTTTCCTCTTGTTTTATAGGTCACATATGCAAAATTTTATCAACCTCGGCATAAAACTGTAGTTTTGCATACAAATCAAATCCTCGCCACCCGCTTGCCAGCCCGCTCGTGTACAGACTTTCTCCTTAATATATTATATGTTTAAAACTTTACACAAAACCTTCAAATTATATACCTAAACCTTCCTCGTGAATCACTCTATCTTATTGATGGAAACCGCATGAAAATGCGTTCAGTAGTTTTTGAGTTTATCGCGAACGTACAGACAGACAGACGCGGCGGAGGACTTTATTTTATAATATACTTGTTATTGTTATTGTTATGATGCTACTGTACAACTTACCGATGTTACATGTAAAAGTTTTCAAGGCGTAAATAAATAAATTACATTTCAAGAAACTTTATAAAATAAGTCCACAATTTTTTTTCTTTTATAATCTTAAAACCTCCAAAAAACCGTCAAAAAAGGTTTTTACCATCTACTTTAAAAAAACGTTTAAAAACTTGGAAAAGAAATTGGATGGTCTGGGATTTGAACGGCAGTCGACACTTCTACTAACAGATAACTAAAATAAAAAAGGACCATAAAAAGATTTGATGTTTCCATTGAGACGTGCATTGTATACATGTCTACACGTGGCAGCTTCAACTGCAACTTCACGAATAATAATAATACTAGAACATTTGAAAGCGTATCGATATTCCAGACCTCGGTGGTTGAACGGTTACGATCCTTGACTACGAATCCGGAGATCGCGAGTTCGAATTACGGCGTGCGCAAGTACCCACAAAGGGATATTAGGTCATTTAAGAAGAGATTTTGATTAGGTATTAATAATATTCAAATTCGCATTAACACTCTTTCGGATATCTAAAATTTCTAGTTTATCCAACTGAATGCCATTGACGGTATTAGTTCATTTATGCCATTGACATTACAATGCATTAATTCTATTCCACTATTGAAGTCAAAGGTGTGACTGTTTTCCACCAAATGGTTGGCAAACTCCGAGAAACTGTTATTGTTTAAAGATTTCATAAGTTATTAAAAATTTATTTTTAAAAAATCGGAACGTTGCGCGAAATGGCTTTAGCCGTATTGGGTGACCGGATCTGAATAGCCAGGTACTTACCCACCTTCCTCTTCCCCATCTCCTTCCTTTTATTTATTGACAAACGCAGTCTTTGACCCACAAACGCATGCATAATACCTACCTACCTATCCATATGGCCGTTTCGTGATGACGCCGCGCTGGCTCGCCATGCACAAAACATGACACATGGCAGTCGCATGTTTTGTATTGTGCTTGGTATTGCAAATGACCCTACTGAAAGACATTGAAAGACCACATTTCAGAATTCAGATTGTAATATGTACGGACATAGAGGTATAATAATATGTCGATGTATGTAGACTTCAAAAAAATGTATAAATACCTACTGAGAGATTTATATTTTTATTATGTGTTGAATACCTTACAAGAGTCCCAGCTACTCCCAATTGGAGCCAGTGAGACTACGGCATACCGGGCATACCCCAATGCGGGGTATGTTGTGAGGTTGAAGGTAGTGGAGAGGGGAAGGAGACGAATCCGGAGGTCGCGAGTTAAAATGCCGGCGTGCGCAAGTATCTACCTATCAACATTTTATGCGATTAATTTGTGTTATCCCACAATTACATTATTTTTAAATAATTTCGTTTAGATTTTTAGTGCTATCTTCTTTTTCAATGATATATTACATTGTTGGGAACAACCTTCAAAAGTTATAAAAAGAATGTTGTTCTTGTAAAAAATTGAAAATAACTATTTTTCAAAGAAATGTATTTAAAAAAAGAATCGTAACGTTGCGTTGCCTGAAATAGCTTCAGCCGTGTTGGGTGACCGGATCTGAATAGCCAAGTACTTACCCACCGGGCATCACTGAGTTCTTCTACCACTCACTTCCGTGTTATTTTATTGTATTTACGTAGGTATTATTTTAATCATATAATAATCATTTAAAATTTGACACGACTGCACTCTACTAGCTTGATGTCGATATAAAACAGTAGGCAGGTTATTATATTAAAACGTATAGGTACCTACATGTATAGGTAGATAGATGATATATCATCGTTTCCAAAAATAAATATAATAATATCTTTCTCACCGTGATTGATTACTGCCATCTTTTGAAATATTTAGAAAAAAGGTTTTAGTTCAAAATTGTACCGTATAGAGAAAGATAAATGGGCGCCACACGACAGAGGCCTTTTGCTAGTAATTAAAAATCCAGTATTTCATTCTTAATTTGAAGATTAAAATTATAAAATTGTCTTTAAAAAACGGAGAAATATAATACCAACAATTCCTCGTAACGTTTTGGTAAATAAACGAATCCAAAGTTTTGTATTTAGCGTTTAAAAAAACACGAAAATTGGTGTTTATGAAAAAATTTTACTAAAAACTTATTTATCTATTTATTTTAAATTTCTTTTCGTGGTTTTAAAGAAAACCCCTACAGGTATACTTTGAGGATATTCAGCAGTTAAAAATATTTTGTAAAATTTACGAAACACCGGTCCGAATAAGGTCGTATTTCTGATTTGGTTTTGATAAATGCTAAGCCTATGTAAATTTTAAAAATTTATAAAAAATATTTTTCATACTAAAAACTTTATGTTTATCGATTTGCGTAATAATATTATCATTATTTAAAATTAATAAATGATTACACTTGGCCTTAAAGGGGATAATCTCCCACCTGTGGAATCAACCACAAACCATACAAATATAAATAGAATGAAGATACTTAAAAGAGACACCTGTTGATAAAGGGCTTAACTAAAATACTCTATTTACTTAAGTAGAGTGTTCTTACCCATTCAGTACAAGGGCCAATTCTGAGCCATCTCTATCTTCCATACTGAATGAAAGAACTCTTTCTCTTTGTAGGAATATTGTCACATTGTAAGACAACTCATCTTCTCGGGTGAGTCGAACAGCAACCAAGTCTTCCAAATTGGATATAAGTGTGGGCTGAAAACAAACAAAATTGAGTTTAAATATTATCAAAACTATACTTAGACTGAAAAGTTGATATTTTAATGAATAACAGTACCTATGAACAGCAATCCTTACGGAAAAAGAATTTTTATTTGGAGGAATACATTCAGTGAGAAAACCAATATGTTAATAATAATTGGCAATAACAAGATTAAAAAAATCTAATTCTGTACCATTTTCTTGCAGATAATAAAACATTTTGTAAATTTGTACAATGTAATTTTTGTAGCAATCATCCCAGGGGAATTGCCCTGAGTTAAAAATTAACTCATGGGTGTAGTTAAATTTCCCTAAAAATTCATAGCTATTCAAATAGATCAAGCAAAGACTAGAATTCATATACCTACTCCTGTTTACGGGTGGTAAAAGGGTTCAGACTTATGGGATAAATTATTAGAATAAAATTAAGAAATGAAAAAGACAACTAAGGTTTTTAAATTGCACGATAGGGCAAAAGTAAATATCATTTTTTTAAATTTAATTTTTCTACACTGCCTATCTAGATTATTTTGCGAGAGCAAAAAAAAGCGCAAAATTCAATCGGAATCTTTGGTTACATAAAGGTGCACATTTTAACTTCCATAGGGTCTTTCATTAACCCCTCCAAATTTTCGCAAATATTCGCTTGAGATGTCTCAAACGAAATGACATTTTATGAAAACTTTGTGTTATTACCGCTTCAAAATTAAAGCTCTATAAATGAAATATTTCTGAACGTAGCCGAATAATAAAAACTGTTTTAGAAAGGTTACAAAATAAACTTTCGAATTATGGTGTTACTAATAAATATTAACATTTGTAAATATTAAAATTTAGAATGCAAACATTAAAAAAAAGTGTAAAAATGACTCACGTGATGTTTTTATGTGACAACGGTACTAAAATCACAGATTATGTAAACAACAATACTTATTCTATTGTATAAATGTATAATAAACACTTTTGTCACCTCACTTTTTTATCATTTCATATAAAAATATTTAATAAAAATTAACAATGTTGAGCGAAATTTGGCGGGAAAAATTATGTGTCAGATTGCGCGAATGAGAGAATATTCTTGTTATGTATTTCTATGGACAACTTGAATAGGGATGTACAGTAGGGTGGAACACTTTTGTATGAAAAAATTTTTTTTTTCGAAATTCGAATTGGAATACCAGGTAAAAGTTGCTTTATGTAATTGTTAATAACACTTCTCAATTTGGAAGTTCTAGCTCGACAGCTTGAGCTCCCGCCATAGACTTGAAAATTTATTTTTTAAGTTTTTATAGACGTTTTGTATTATCCACCCTATAAACAAAATAATAAGTAAATATAATATGTTATGCATTAAATGATAAAATAAAAGTTCATTTTAACTAATAAAATCATTTATTTCAAAAGTAAACACAGGTTCAGAAAGTTATGTTGGTATGCATAACATCATTTCTTATGACAAAAATCCTGTTTCATCTCAAACTTTGGCATGAACTTTCGAGATGCTAATTTAGATTTTATGAATTCCTCTTGTCTTGTCTTGTCGCATATACTTATATAGCTGCTTTTGTCACAACTTTTACAGATCTTTCCATAGCGTGGGTGTGGCAAGGCAGTCTCATAAACTCCAACACTGTATGTTCTCAATTTTCAATAAGATCTTGTAACTGCTTATCGGAAATATTCATCAGTATTGGGGGTCTGTACATATTTTGTTGCCAGTCAATCATGTCTATGTAAAAACGTGCATTTTAGTACACTTTTGGCACCTCAAACATGTGCCAAACAGAATTTTTATTAACTTCACGAGCCTTTAAAATGCGTCTTGCAGCGAGTTCTCTAATCTGCTTACGTGAATCTGTTATCATACAAAACAGCAAGTTTTCTGGTTGAGCAAAGTAACTGTTTCGAATTATAACAGGGTCCACTATCGCTAACAACTCGTTGGACAAATATCTAGTGCTGTTAATGAGTTTTCATAAATAATTCGAACCATCTTTGCAGGATGAATGTGTTTTGATAGCAAACCAGTCAGGAGCGTATGATTTGCTAAAGTCACAAGATTTTGTTGTGGATTTTTCGTAGACATATTCAAACGCAGTATGCGATTTACCTGGGCTTCTCTTTAATAAATCAGGAGAACAGGATCCGTTTATGACAGCAGTAGTAATTTTTTGTAAATATTTCTTGTCTATACTGAGATCTGTGGATATTTGTGGAGGTAGTTCACCTTCTATCTTCTCAAACTTGGCCAACAGCAGCGTCTCGCATATCTCTAATGCTTTACTAATTTGACCTACAAATGATATAGGTCCTGCAGTAGGGCCATTCCGAATAGGTAAACAAATGCCTCAATGGTAACTCATTGGCGTGTAAGAGACCAATTATCCATTGCAATGGTCGAGACAGTCTGTTTTCCAAAAGACGAATCACGCCTCTCACTTTCCCTGCATTTCTGTTTGTTCCATCACAGCCAACAGCCATTAAACCCTCTAGTGATATCTTTTCAGTCGTTAAAAGCTGTGGATAGCTCTTTCAATATTTCTTGCACTGCCCGATGTTGGAACCACATACCCAACATAAATAGAACCTGGTTTTTTTATAATCGAAATATGTTTCTCTTGTACAATCACTGTAAACCTCTTCGGTCCTTTTAAAACAGTTTTAGCCTGTTAGTGCGTTGGTCTTCTAAAAAATCTTGTTCCTCTTTTGGCACTTTTTCCCTCAAACAAATACAGCTTACAAATTCTTTACATTTACATGCAGCTATGTCAAAAAGCTATCTACTTTGTACTCTGAACTCTTCTAACTTTTCTTCCTTAAGTTTCTTCGAAGACTTTTCAAATTATAACACTTTGAGTGATAACTTTATAGTAACTGTAAGTGTGACAATTGGAATAGAAGATTTTATCCACAATTCTTCAATTTTCGTTCCAGCTATTTCGGCAATTTCCAAAAACGTAGGTTCTTTTGATGTGTTATTCCTTACTTTTAAGTTTTGTCGTTGGCATTTTCATATGTTGGTAGGATATTCACTTTCAAATCTGTATTTTCACCAAATTTCCATTTAACGTTTGTCTTGTAGAAGTCATGTTAAATCACTTAAAAAACGTTTATCAACAAGCACTCGTGAATATAATTGACGCGAGACCCTTCACCTTGAGATAAATATCGACACTAGTTTAAACAAAACACTGCATTTCGTAGATTGTCACCTGCCGCCCCCCGCTTCGACCCATAACACAATAATGAAATATTTGATTGCAACAGCTAGTTAACGATATTTAAATATGTTATTAAATAAAATAAACCTATTTTAATAAATTCTGTACTGTTTTGCAGGCCGCGCAAATAGCCCCAAAACTGTCGTTTTTGTAAATGTTCAATGTCTTGGCGGGGGCTTTTACCGTTGTCTGATATTTTTTATATTTTTAATTGAGATAATTGATGGTAATAGGCAACTTAATACAACTATTCCAAATAAAAATTAGAAAAAAAAAATTTTCGTTCCGCCTTAATGTACAGGTTGTTCCACTATCGACCTTTTACTATTTGTTTTAGGGATGTCACTAAAAGAATAACGGAGTTAGAACGATTTCTATGGAGACACACGCGTTGACATATAAACACACTTATTGTACTTGACTGCTGTCGTATTTCTAACGCATATATCTGCTTAAGTTGGTGACCGGTTAAGAGCTTCCTATCTTTAAATAACACAGATCGAAATTTTTTTTTGGTTTTGAAAGGCCTATCGATGCCATTATGCATGGAATATAATATTGGTCAAATGTCTGCCACGACTTTCCTGGGTGGCGCGCATCCGAAATGTCCAATCAGGCTGTATTTGACCGATGGCATGGGTTATGTTGGTTTTGAGGGCCGCTGTGGTTTTCGGCTTATTGTATAGACCTGCGATTTAAGAAAACCCCACAGGAAAATGTCTAATGCGGTCAAATCGCACGATCAGTGGCCAGTTCACATCATTTCCCCTTGAAATGACGTTGCCCTCAAATCGCTCGTGCAGGGTGTCCATTGTGACATGAGCTGTGTGGCACTTAGCGCCGTCGTGTTGACACCACAAGTCGTCGGTGTCCATATCATCCAATTCAGGTCAAAAGAAGTTGGTAATCATCAACCTATAGCGCTCGCCATTGACGGTGTTGACCTGGCCAACGTCGTTCTCAGAGAAATATGGACCAATGACGCCGCCAACCGAAAATCCACAACAAACAGTGAATTTTTTGGAATGCATTGGACGCTCTTGGATTTCTTAAGTTGCAGGTCAATGCGAATAAGCTACAAACCACAGCCCTCAAAACCAACATAACCCATGCCATCGGTCAAATTTAGCGTGATTATGCGCCAGAGTCATGGAAAATAGGACATTTCGTATGCGCGCCACCTAGAGAAGCCGCGGCGGACATTTGAAGGATGTTATATTCCATGCATAATGGCATCGATAAGCCTTTCAAACGAAAAGAAAATTTCGATGATATCTCACACACACTCTGTTTTATTTAAATTTAAAGATAGGAAGCTCTTAACCTGTCAAAGGCCAGGGTTTTTTACCTTACCTTTTTTAAATTACCTTAAGAACAAGAATGGAGGAAGCTATTTTAAGCTTTATTTTATGTTATAAATTAATGGAATAAAATTTAAAATCGCATCCAAATTATTTGAATTAATATTCATTTTTGAAATTCGATTCTCGCGCGCCGGCGCGTTCCTGGCAAATGACAGGTTAATGAAAGACCCTGTATATTTGAAAATAAAGCGAGATGTTTTCTCTTTCTTACACCATTTAGATAAAATTTCTCACCATGACAGTAAGGGAGATACAACGATTTCTATGAGACCTATGAGAGCTGTTCCCAAAAGCGAACAAATTAGTCTGAGGGGTGAACTTTAGTAGAGTTATTAATTTTTATTCTAAGATATATGAAGTAATTAATTAAAACTTACAATAGAGTTCCGGATGCCTGCAATTTGGCTTAGTCCAAATCTTGGGCTGACCAGCAGCACCCTCTCGGGCTGGTTGCTGCTGAAACACTTGGCCCCGTAGCTCGGCAAGCTGGAGATTATGTCCAAATAATGGAGCTTGGCCTGGAATTAATAATACAATCACATAAATTATTTTAATCATATACGTCTTAACACTCTTTCGAGAACGGGCATGGCTTTGTAATTCTTAAGTTTAGATATTTTACGGAAATCTAATTTGTAGCAGGTAGCTACTGGCTGCGTCCCATATAATGTCAACAATGCATTTTGTTCCCGAGGTTGGTACGCCTCAGCTTCTGGGTTCGCTAGTTCGAGATTTAACCGCAAGCGTCAGTTGTGTGGAGAGACCGGGCTGACAGGAGGTGTTTCGTGGCCAGCGTTCGGAGCTTGGTGGAATTCGGGTAACTTCAAACACGTGTGAGGCATATGAATATTATTATTTTAGATTAATGGTTTCACTGTTTATAAATTATGGCAGGTTGTTTTTCCCTGGCTGGCGCCCTGTTAAATTTAAATTCTCCATAGCCTTGACGGCATAAACTTTTTACTGATAGCAATCTAAATCTTTTATCTCTATCAGGTCATTACCTGACATGCCCTGTGATTAATGTCCTGCTCTACCATTTCATTCTAATTGCATAACAATAAATGTCTTTGATCCATATCAGACTTATTATTTTATTTTATTAATATTGTGCCATAGTCCCATCTTGCCGCGTGGGCTGTAGGTAGTTGAACTCATGTCTTATCAGTTACTATGTTACAAATTTTGTGTATAAAAGTGGTGCTAAAATAGACTTGATACAATTTCATGTACACTAATCACATCAATCAATATACATTATAAAATGAAGTGTACATGTGCGTGACGTTAAAACTCAGAAACGAGTCAAGGGAGTTGAATGGTGTTGTGGCCCTCTATCCCAACATCCATGAAGAAGGTTCCAGTTTTGGCCTGAAGGGCGTGCTTTTAAAGATATACGGGCTGGAAGTTCCACCCTCTAGAAATTTCTAGAACAGTCCACAATATTCCAGACCATTCTGGAATGTGTGGAAGTTCGGGAATAGTTTGGAATGCTCGGGAACATCCATTGTGGAAAATTCCAGAACACTCTCGAATATTGTGGAATGTTCAGGAACATTGTGGACCATTCGAAGCCTTTTTTATATGGGTGGGGCTACCCATTAGTAAGGGTACATAAATCAAGATCTGTGGTGGGTTTAAACGTCAGTTCAATCTCATATCAAGTCTCCGAGCAAAGCCGGGTATCTTCTGAAAATGTTGAGTAAACGGCGAAAAAAGTTTAAAAATGCGCTGTCGATTATCTTTTAAATTATTTTTTAAAGTAGTCCTGTGTATTAATTGCCTTTATAGCTTGCATGCAGTTGCTTGGCTCATTTGTGGTTTAGAGAGCTATGTCTAATTTTGATTGTCAAATTTAGAAAACAAAAGATAAAATGGACCAAAATAAAGAAGAAATGTATTTACCTGGAGCTGGGATAAGTACTTCTGCTGGTTCCCAGTCATTTGAGAGTTCAACTTTAGGAAGTGGGCGATTAATCTCCTCAACTCTTTCCTCTTCATAGTTTCTAGTAAACCACAAGGCACAAACCTTTCCAAGCCAAACTCTCTCCTGTAAACATACACAAGATAAAGTTATTACAAGTTTTACAAACTATTTGAAGAACCTTTAATAGCAAGACTTATAAAACCGGAAAACTGGAAGGATGAAAGATGGAAGATCAAAAAGAAGCCTCTAAAACCTTAAAAAGTCTGAAGGACGAAGGACTATTGAGAGATCCAATTAAAAGTTACTTGATGGCATAGAACTGCATTATTGGTGATACTCTCTAATCTTTTATTAAACTTTCCTCTTTTCATCTCATCCATGAGGTTGTGAATTGTAATATGATTTACCTTTTTATCGCGGTTTTTGTAAATAATTAAGTTGTAGAACTGTTAGATAGTTGTGTAAATCTGTAACGCTGTCCATACATAAATTCATTTTGCAAATTATATTTTTAAAGTAGAACTCAATAAATATCTTATAACACCCAAACTAACAGTTCTACAAAGTAATTTTATAAAATAAGTAAGTCTGTTATTATTATGGAATAATATTGAATTTTTTCTATCAAATTGTCAAATTTTCATGAAACCTTGAGAAATTTAAAAAAAGCATTATGCCCAAAGGCATACTTCAGAAGGCTTATGAAGAAGAAGAAAATTATTGGTGTTTCATGAATGCCATTGTGAATACAAAGTTCAAAGCTAAAAGTGCATAAGTGACTAATTGTTATTTTGAAGGAGAGATATTGACATTGAAATAATTATTGACATTTTTAAACTAATCTGATGACATTAGTACTGTAATATCTTTCGTACATAAATTCTCCCCGTTCTGGTTATATAATAATGACACGTCATGTCTTATCGTAATATTTCATTATGGCTGAAGAAGTCAATAAACTAGGGTCAGTGCACGTACCTTACATGGGGTGCTGTACCGAATTCTAGAAGCATAATATGTCCACTAATAAATAATATGCTGATTTATGGAACTTTATGGGTTGACGACCGACTCATCACGGTTGCCTATCACTTGGATGGAGGAATTATCCAAGATCGCTGAAAAGCGGTCGGGTTCAACAGAGAGCGATAGAACATGGAATAAATTCTACTTTTCTGACACAATCTCCACACAGTTCCATAGAAGCCAACCTCACACCCTCTGTGGAGTGAGACAATGCATTTATCTTTGTAAATTAAAACTCTGCCAATCACCTGTCTTCCATTCTTGTTCATCACGATGTTCAAGTCACCACGAACCGTTCCTTCTACATGGACGACAAATTAATTATTAATGATTGAATACTCACTCCACTGCCTTGACTGTTAGCTTAGCTGGAGAGATGTTATTGCTGAGTGCATGTTGATGCATGTGCAGGGCAGCAAGTCTCAGCGCCACGTCGGGCTGCAGTTCAGGCGCGAACCTCTCCTGAGCCACGTCGTTGCAACATTGCATGTACAAGTAATCCATGGAATTGAGATCCTTCTGTGCTAGCTCAGCGGCAGATGTGGGTACGAAGGACACGCGGAAAAGGCAGCGTAGCTTGTGGGCACCGGGCCGGGCGGCTATCTGGAATGGTGTGAAGTAAAATTTAATAAAAATACAATATTAATTAAAAATATATATATTGCGGTACGATTATTTTGCTTGTTTATAGAAGAAAAATATACAGTAAGCGCTTTTATTATTACCGTGACGATTTACGAAACATAAGTTCCTTATCACAATAATGCTGCAGCTCTTTCAAAATATGAGATACAAAATATATGTAAAGTCTGTTTCCTTCAAAGGAAAAAGTAATCATTTTCTTGCATCTCTCATTTCGTGATGTCTCCGTAGACCCCTACAATACTGTCCGTGACAATAATTTTGAAAGTATGGAACATAGTTAAAAGGATAATATTGAAGTGTTCGTGAATTCCAAAAATTTAAAATAATTGCTAATGTCAATGCACTGGTGATTTGGCTTTTGTTCTTAAACATATAATGCTGCCGCTCTTTCTTACACACTAAATAACAACAGTCGAAAATGAGATCAACTCTGAATGTATATCTGCACCCCCCCCCCCCCCCCCTCTTCTCCCCCAAAAGAAACACACAATCATTATAACACATCTCCCTCAAAACGCAAATCCCGTCACCGTGGCTGAGCCATTATAAGATATATTTGTTTCCTCCAAACGAAAAAAAAGTAGTACTTTAGAGGAAACAGTCACACCTATTTTGTGTCTTATCTTTTGTCCCACCATTATTCAATGTGTAAGAAAGAGCTGCAGCTTTATAGCGATAAGGAACATGTGTTTATTGCCTTTTTGTTATCGCGATAATAATAAAAACTCTCAGTGTACATCAAGACAGTCAAATATGGTACGTTTTGTACACTATAGTTTTTATTTTTATTTTTGTAATTGCATACAGTTAATAGCACTCATCCACCGGAGCGATTTCGGTCGAAAAATGGACCACTTTTATTTTTCTACGATTAATTTCGGCCCAAAAATGGACCACATTTTCCTACCATTCGTAAAACATTTGTTGTAATTATTTGAAACATTTCCTTGGCCAGCCGTTTATTTTAACACGAAGCTATTGAAATGCTTTATCTATTATGACCAATGACCATAGATGTCGCAAATCCGAACTTCGTAGACTATTTTAGAACAATGTTAAAAATAAATTTTATAAATATTTTTTTCCCGCCGAATTTTCGAATAGCTGTTTACGGATAAAATTAAGTCCTTTTTCCATAGATATGCACCTTTCATTATCAAGTATACCACAGACAACATACAGAAACCGAAAATATTCTACGTTTACCCGAATAAGTATTCCTCATGGCAGTTTCAAGTAAAAAAACACTCAGGATTCACGCAATTATAAACCTTACAATTTTTTAATATATTTTTTACAAATCATACAAATATGAGATAAACGGTAAAATACAGGTTAATTTATTGGCTATATAGCTTTATAATAAGTTTTTTGTCTCCATGTTAAAATTCGAAGATATGATTTTTTTAATGTTGGCTAAAAATTTAAAAAATGATCTTCTGGAAAATCTTAAGCAAACGAGGCAAATTTATTTATTTTGTGTGATCGCTCCAGTGGTTTCAAGGTAATCAAAGAAATATTCCAGTATTCTATAAACATGCCAAAATGTACCTACACCATCCATATAATATAACACTGCTCGATGACCTACATGAATAAATATGCATTAAATTTTTGTTATACTTAGTAAAAATATTAGAATGGAATTTATTGAATTAAAAATATGAAGACTTACTCTGGCCAAAGATTCCTTAGGATCTAGGAGTGTCAGCTTGTTCCTCCGTAGACTCTTGACATGCTCCACCACGAGGCTGAAGTGCTCACCAGCCGACAGACACAGTTTGTCCTTCAAACTGGTGACAACATCCTGCACCGTGGTGGTGGCGTCATATTTGAAGGACTTTGTTTGACCGTTCTCCAGGAAGACCTTCAAAACATTGGCCATGGGAGGCAGGCAGAGATCTCCCAGGGAGAATGCTGATGGCTGGAATGGAAATAAAAAAGGATTTAATTTGATGAATTCTTAGCTTTGTATATATAGCCAAACTCCAACAATTGATGGACAAGTGTTTATTGAACAAGGGCATCACGGAAAAGGGCAATTTTAAAAAAGGAATCGTTGATAAGGGCAATTTGACCGGTAGCATTTTGACAAGGACAGTACGGGCAAGGGTATATTGGACATACCCATATTGGACAAGATCAAGATAAATATTGGTCTATGTAGGTAAATTTAGACAAGGTTAATTTTAAATAGGGCATTGTGGACAAGGAGAATTTTGGATAAGATAAATTTTAAATAAAGGCATTTTGGACAAGAAGATCTTTGAGGAAGTAAATTTTGGAGAAGGTAAATCTTAAATTAGGGCATTTTGGACGAGGAGAACTTGGAAAAAGTAAAATTTTGAACAAGGTAAATCTTAAATAAGGGCATTTTGGACAAGGAGAACTTGGACAAAGTAAATATTGGACAGGGTAAATCTTAAATAAAGGCATCTTGGAAAAGGAGATAGATTATGTACAAAAGAAATTTTTGGACAAGGTAAATCTTAAATAATGGAATTTTGAAGAAGGAGAACTGGAACAAAGTAAATTTTACAGAAGGTAAATCTTAAATAATTTAAATCTTGGACAAGGTAAATTTTAGATAAGATATCAAAATCTTAAAGAAGACTTAACTTCGACGAGGTACATTTCAGACAAGGTAAATTTCAGAAAAGGTAAACCTTGGACAAGGTAAATCTTGAACAAGGTAAATCTTGGATAAGATAAATCTTGAAGAAGGCATGACTTCGACAAGTTACATTTCAGACAAGGTAAATTTCAGATAAGGTAAACCTTGGACAAGGCAAATCTTAAACTTGTAATTTTGGACAAACGCATACAGGACAACGCACAACACACAAGGACATATTGGACACGAAATAGGTCTTATTGAACAAGGTAATTTTAAACTCACCGGGAACAATGGCGACCCATTAACGCAGACGCTCTCCGCAAAGCGCACCCTTCCAGGTCTAGCCCTTAGCCTGGCCTTCCTCGCGCGGCTGAGCAGCGCCGAGCGCCGGCCTGCAGCCCCCGCGCCCCCCGGCCCGGGCTGACACACCACGAGGGACACGCGCTGGGCGCACGCTCGCACCAGGCCGATCACGTGGTCGCGGGGCGCGGACACCACGTCCTCGCCGTTCACGGAGAGGATCTGGTCACCGGGCTCCAGCTAAAATGAAAAATAATATTATATTTACATGAATTTGTTTGTAATTACCGTACAAAAGTCCCAACAGTGCATGGAACCAGTGGGACGAAATAGGGGAAGGAAATCGGGGAAGAGAACAGCACCTACCCACCAGGCTGTTCAGCCACTAAGGCTCGGCATATCAGTAATTTTTAGTAATGGTATCACTCGGTTTATCTTGTCAGGGTTACTAGTTACAATAATTTTGGATGCTTTAATTAAAGGCAGAAACATACTTGCGTGTCGTGGCGTGTCGTGACGCGCCAGAAGCACATCGGTTTCATACGTTTATTATTTATTTTATTTTTATTTTTTTCTTTTCTTTATTCATCGTATAACTTTTATACAGTTTTTACAGGTGATTCGACTACCACGCTAGGCACATGCCCGTATTATGGTAGTCGAATTATGTTTATATAATTATATAAATGTAAGAATTGTTATTGATTAATATATAGTTTAGTAAGGTACAATGTTTTTGTATAACAACGAATAATTTAAGTGGTTTCTCAATTAAGTAGATAACATTTATATGATAGTAAAAATATAAATAAACTATTCTTATTGTAGGCTGCTGTTTCGCTTAAATAAAATAGAATAGAATAGTATATGTTGGTTAGAGACATATTTGTAGGTCGTGGTGTGTCGTCCTACAAATATGTCTCTAACCATAATAAATGTATGAAACCGATGTGCTTCTGGCGCGTCACGACACGCCACGACACGCAAGCATGTTTCCGCCTTAAATACTGCGAATAGAACACATGTCATGCCTGTAAAAACTGATTTAAAGTTAAAAATTTGCTACTTACCAAGTTCTTTTGGTTTATGGTTTTATTCTAAAACGTGGAAAATTAAATTCTATAGAAAACAATTGTAAGAACTTCCCAAAATAAATTAAAACACGCTTTTGGACAATGTTTTTTCTTTAATAAA
This sequence comes from Limnephilus marmoratus, assembly GCA_917880885.1. Taxonomy (NCBI): domain Eukaryota; kingdom Metazoa; phylum Arthropoda; class Insecta; order Trichoptera; family Limnephilidae; genus Limnephilus; species Limnephilus marmoratus. The sequence goes on along the minus strand of OU862921.1, from coordinate 14,168,248 downwards.
TCAAAACAGGCGGCAGGTGTTAAACTGGAATTAAAACCTTATCGCCATCTACACAAGGAGCATTGTTGTTTAGCGCCCTACCTGGTACCTTGCCTATGGCCCTAAGCCATTTTCATCTGGAAACGGTTTTCACGATAAAAAATATTGGGTTACAAAACGTCAAATTTCAACAGAATCAAGATTCTTTGATGAATTGTTTCTGTGATTGACCCCAATTCAACAGACCAACATAAGATACCCACAACAAAAGTTGGTCCTTCGAGCCGGATATTTCTCGTTTACTTATTCCATGATATTTGGTAAAATATTTACATTGAGCATAAGTTAAGCTTTATTAACATAATATTAATACAAAAAACAAAGTCGGGTTAGTTACACCATTTATAACTCAAGAACGGCTGGACCGATTTTTATGATCTTTGATTTGTTGGATTTCTCCACCCTGAATAGCAGAATAACTATTAAAACATCGGATAATTCACGAAAAAAAATTATGAAGAAAATTCTTTTCCTCATACATTTTGTATGGAAGGAATTCTCATTTTTTTAAAGAGCTGCAGCAATATTGTGATAAATATAAATTGAGTAGTGAGTGAAGTCACAAAATTCAAAAACGTCAAATGTCAATGCGCTGATTGCTTTGCTTTTGTTCTTAAACATATAATGCTGCCCCTCTTTCTTACACACTAAATGTCAATAGTCGAAAATGAGACAAACGGTGAACGCATGTCTGCACCCCTCCAAAGGAAAAATACATTAATTATAATAAATCTCCTTCACACATATAAAGAAAATGAAACGCCTTTCCCGTAAGTAAGTGGAAAAGTGAGAAAATCACAAAAAATATAAATCCGTTCAGAACGCCATCTCTTATACTGATAAAACAAAACACGGACAGTTGCGCATCGATAATTGCTTCATTGTGTAATTTTTTCCTAATAAAAAAACTGAATGTAATTCAGCTAATAAGTTATTGATTCTGAGGCGGTACGAAGATCGTCGGGTCAGCTACGATCTGCATAATTTTCTGGACCTACTTCTGATAACTCCATTGCAACCTCTCTTTCTGGTAAATGTGTCGTTATGAGGAATAGGAAAAAGTTACAAAGGATATATCAGCGCCAGCATCGGTGTGCCTTTACGTGAGGGCAGTGGGAGCTTTTGTTACTCCCCCTACTTCAAAAGCTATAGGCGAGCTTTTCCGACACTAAATAATCTAAATCTGATTGTGCTTTTACAAAAAGCTGAATTTATAAGACTTTCAAGCCGTTACGCTGTTGCGTGCTTTCAAAACACTAGGGGAAAATACGTGAGAATTGTACTGTAAAGTGATCGGTTTTATTGGTGCTGCTTTTATTTCATGCTACTTTTCCGCACTAAGAGGTACAGAAACTAGTCGCTTTGATATGATATCAACAAATAATCGTAATACATACGGCAAGCAAAATGAATTATCGGGTAATTTGCACCACTACAAGATATTGCTAGCATTACTTAACGGTTTCTCCAAAGATTTGGAATGAAAACTATGGAATAAACTAAATAGCGACTATTTGATACTCGTATGTAATAAAATCGATAATATTTCAAAACTATATAACTCATGACGTAAATAACACAAAACTGTTGCTTAGATCTAAAAAAATCCTCACAGAAAACGCTGCGCAAATGTCACCACGATTGCAGAGCTCACCGTTCGAGAGTTTTTGCCATTTTAAATAAATTTCTAATATTATATCCATACCGATGATACTAATTCATATTATCAACTGGCTGAAGTCCCCGGCGATGCCCGGGCTTCACACAGAGTTTTCGAAATCAATTGTAGACAGTGACCTTCCTCTTGTTTTGAAGATCACATATGCAAAATTTCATCTCTGCATAAAACTGTACATTTGCATACAAATCAAATCCACACCGCCCGCTTGCCTGCCCGCTCGTCCACCTCTATATATTATGTATGTCAACCAATTTCAATCGAACAGTTTGAAAATGGTCTTGTAAACCGAAACAGCTGTAACAAAAATACTTGCAGAACTTGATAACAAAAAAATAAATGGAGTTCTACAAATTAAACACCAAAACAATTAATACTAAACCTTCCTCATGAATCAATCTACCTATTGGTGAAAACCGTATGAAAATCTGTCGCGAACAGACAGACAGACAGACGCGGTGGAGGACTTTGTTTTATAATACGTAGAGATGTGAAAACTAGATGCATTAATATGTTAAAAACAGTCGAAACAGTGTTCCAAATAAATAAAAACAATAGTAAAAAGGTTTCTGCTTTATGGTAGCGAGATTACATGTTAATAAAAACACTTTTCTGTCTAGCCTTGTCATCATGGAACTATGATTGTATGTCATAAAGCATTTGCGTTAAAAAAAAGCTTTTAGGGGAGTGTAAAAAAACGTTGATTGCGGCCAGATTAACCGCGGCGCGTGCGTCGTAGTCGCTATTCAATTCAGTACAAAATGAATAGCACCAAAACGTGAACACACTTAAAAATGTTCAATATATTTTTTAAAGGCAGAAATGAAACACACCAAAAAGTATATTGAGAAATATTGGCAACAGGGGAATAAGGGAAAAGTCTGGATTTTTCTTTCCTCCAAAAGATAAGTCTTGGAATATGTTTTCCAAAGTTCTGTGAAATCCCTAACTGATGTTCAAGACTATATTCTAGTGCGTTTTTCTATGTACATTTTTCACTACCTACTTTCCCGCTTGGGATTTGCGCATAAAGCCCCAGAAATGTGGAAATACAGGGTGTTACTTGGCTTACTTAAACCAATTACAATTTGAGAGGCGAGTTTGGGTATCGCCGCCCCGGAAGCCATTTATTGGATAACGAACACGTCTGCTATACGTCACCCCAAGTGGTTCGCTATTTTTGGTGACTTAGCAGGGGTGCCCTGGTTCATGGAGTGGGGTTTTGTTCGGATCTTGGTGGCGGATGCGTCTGTCCACCAAATGCGTGGCAGGTCGGATCGAAAGACACTGGTGAAGGGAGACATTTTGAGCTCTCCAGCAGAACACTCCCGGAACATCGCATTGCATTGCAGTGGGAGGGATAAATTCGTCCGTCACTCCTGGACACACTGACATCAGATTCCTACACACTCCTCACATCTTTTTCCTTCCCATAACTTCCTCTCCTTGCTTTCCTAAAAATACCCTTCTCACAGCATTCCCAAAAATGACATAGGCCCTTAGAGGAATTATTTTCCTCAGAGCTTCCTGTGTGGAGCTAATGTAAAAAAAGTGTTTCCTGAAATTATTTGTAGTAAAAAAATATACGAAATTTTAGTTCCCGGTGACATTTTCAACTTTAAACATTAAAAAAATCCGTAGTTATTGAACAGCTAGAGTCGGGGTCAGAGGATGGGCGGTTACTTGGCTGTGACCAGCGACGACATGTGGAAGAAACTTATTTTTTGCATCGTTTTAAAGAAAAAAAAAACATAAAAAAGTCACCGGAGATCAAAATTTCGTTCATATTTTTATTCCAAATAATTTCAAGAATCACATCTCTTAACACCCTGTACAGAAAGCAGAACTTTTCGTAACGGGAGTTCGAAGAATCGATAAAGCTTTCCTAGCTTGTTACTGGTTTGTTTGTATTTTGTTTTCATAAGCCAAGTTTTTTAGAAAACAGTTATCTTCATTAAACTAAGTAAATGACAAGATTTTTAAAATTCAAAACAATGATAGCCTTTGAAGACCTCCGTGGAAGAGGGGTAAGCTCTTTGGCTCCGATCCCAGAGTTTGCGGATTTGAAATCCGGCTTGCCATACATGAGTAAAAAGTTAAAAAAATGTGTGAATGGTTCACGTTTCGACAACCACAAACTGTAAATTGCCAATTAATAAGGATCAAACAAATAACTCAAGACATTTTTTCAAGGTCCAAATGCGCCCCGTTTATAGTCGTAGTGAAAAAAAATCTACAAAGCTGAATCCACAATCCGTTATGGAATCACTTCTTGGGGACATTCTTGTAAAACTAATATAAGTTATATCCAAACATTACAAAACTCCCATACAAAATTGTTAATCCATAAATATACCAATGCACACAGAAGCCATACTAAATTAATATACAAGTCTCAAAATGTTTTATCTGTCAGAGTGTCAGAGGATTATTGTTTTATAATACTGTAAGTCAACGTCTTATATTGTCTGATTCTTTGTATAGGAAAAGAGTTTTCCTTGAACATAATACAAGATTCACTTAAAATGAAGGATTGGTGGTTCCGAAATGTACCAATAAATACGGTGAAAGAACCCTAAACTATATTGTAACCAGAATATTTAACAAACTACCAATGACAATTAAAAATATAAACGTTTTTACAGCTAAAGTCAAATATAATCTAAGGAAATGGCTATTAGATACTGAAGATTTATGTTGATGCCCTTCCGAAGACTTTGTTTTTCTAATTGGAATTCACATTCCAAGGAAATGGAAAATCATTATAAAATTGTATTACCTTATGTGCATTAAACTAAAGAAGTACTTGTTGATTATATTCATTTGTTCATATTAAATTCATTTGTACTTGTTTGTTATATAAGGCTTATACTACTTTTTACATATTTATATTTATACTATTCTGTAATTTAACCAATTTATCTTTATTGTTATTTTATCAACATTATACATACCTACATACTGTTTACATTATACATACCTACATTCTGTCATTATGTACCTGCTGACAAACTACATAAGTAGTTTAGCAGGTTTAAATGTTAAATAAATAAATTAAAAAAGTGTTGGTAAACACAGTAGGTTTTAGTTGACATAAAATTGTACATTATGGCAGTAACAAACAGAGATTTTATGCAGTTCTATGCTTATTTTGTAAAAATATTATCAATATTGTTCCACCTTTTTTTAATGTGAATACCGCGCAATAGTTCCAACTGCTCCCGTAAGGAGCGAATGAAACTATGGCATCCCCAATTTGGGTATTGTGAGGCTGAAGGCAGTGGAGAGGGGAAGGATATGGGAAAGAGGAGGGCGGGAAGTACCTGGCTATTCAAATCTGGTCAGCAAACACGGCTTAAGCCATTTCAAGCAACTTTTCAATTTTGAAAGGTGGTCTTACACAAATTAATCAAATAAAATTTATTTATAATATCTTAAATATAAAAATCTCGTGTCACGGTGTTTGTGGTCGCACTCCTCCGAAACGACTTGACCGATTTTTATGATTTTTTTTAATGTATATTTGGTAGATATGAGAATAGGTTTTAAAGTATATTTCACACCGCTAGGTGATAGGGCGTCCATACCCAGAAAAAAAATTCTATTTTTTTGACATTTTTTTTTTGTTTGTTTTTTTTTTTATTTATTTGTTTTATTTGGCATCAAAAAATACCTATAACACCAAATTTTAACCTTCCTACCCCTACCCTCCCATTTTTTAATCGCGATTTTTGTATGAACAAATTTAACCGTCTTTCGTATTTCAAACAGAACGAAATTATTTATGTTGTTGAATTATTTATGGCGCTACGTTCGCCTCATCGAACTTTCATCCACACATGTGCAAGACATTCACGAGAAGCGTCGCGTCATTTTGCATTTCATTCGGCAAACCATCGAGCTTATTTGTGTTGGCTAAAGACGGACTGACAAAAAATATCGTACACTCAATTGCTCTTTGAAATTCATATTGATTTTCTTTATTTCATTTTCTTACTTTAGTTGGTGTTTTTTTGCTTTTATCAGCGGTCATCGTCTACAGCGCTCCATTCCTCTTCCTGTCATAGATCCCATCCCCACACAATTATAATACATTAGTTAATTTTTAATCAACAACCAAATATTCACTAGAAATAACTTATATGACAGAACAACGTTTGTTAGGTCAGCTAGTAAGTAATAATAATTTACAATTTTACATCATACGAAGAAGCCAAGAATCCAATTTAAATTGGATCATATTATGAAGGGTGCTTTTTTGTTACGTTAGTTTTAAATTAAGTAAAAAGGAAAGCCTGCTTTTTCAACGTGAAGCGGTTATTAACCTCAGTGTGGAGGAGCAGGTTAACTTCGCGTAATGAAATTGCTATTAGGAAAAGCAATATTTTCACACTTTGAGCTTGGAAATGTCGGGTTACTTTGAATTGTTTATGACACACCTTTACGGGGGGAAAATGTCTTGGGATAAGTCTAGACTCGTGAAAGCCTTAATAAATATTCGACATGAATTTCACGGCAACAAAATTGAAGGCATTAAGGGAAATTAATTGCCACTTTCACGAACATACGCAGGTACATAGTTCGTCACTCAAATTGTTACATAATTTGTATAGCAATATATCTTTATCAGAAGAAGGTATGTATGTAGGTAGGTGCTTGTAACGACTCCAGATACTAATATCTACAGCCTGTATGTCGGACGAATATCTACAGCTCATATGTTGAACTAATTTCTACGAACTTCAGAGTGTTGACTAATATCTACAGAGCTAAGGTCGGACGAATATCTATGACGGTCCCAGTGTTGACTAATATCTACAGAGCGTAGGTTGAACTAATATGTACAGAGCGTAGGTTGGACTAATCAGCTAAATGTGTCTAATAGTCCGATATTAGGGATTTTTACATACATACTTACATAAATTAAGTTTTTTAAACTGCATACGCAATATTACGTTTTTCCAATATGCTATACATAATTGCAAATCCAACCTCTGCCAGTGCTGTAGACATTCGTCAACACTTTGGTTTTCATAGATATTAGGCAGCAGTTTGAGCTGTAGATATTCGTCAACACTTTGGTTCTAATAGATATTAGTCAACAGTTTGAGCTGTAGATATTCGTCAACACTTTGGTTCTCATAGATATTAGTTCGATTTTTACAGTTTATGGAATTCGTGTAGATATTAGTAGACGCGTCCGCTTGTAACGTGTATGCTACGAGTGTACCCACTTATAAAATGTGTTTATCTGTATGGGTTCATAATTTTTTATTTTTTGCGTAAGCTCCACACAGAATGTTGTGTGGGAGATATTTTTAAGATGGGAAGTTTACCATATTAATAGGGACAGTATCAATATTTTTCAATGGTAAGACAAAAAATGAGACATACACAATGCGTGTGACTGTTTCCTCTAAAGTACCTACTACTTTTTCCTTGCATTTCTTTTTCTTTATGCGTGTGAAGGATACGTATGATAGGTTTCCTTTGGGGGGATGCAGAAATACGTTCACCGTTTGTCTCATTTTCGACTGTTGTTATTTAGTGTGTAAGAATGAACTACAGCAATATATACCACCGACCGGTCAGTAGTTGAGTTGGCATTGCGCTTGGGTCACACCCGGGAGTCGCGTGTTCGATTTCTCGGCTGGCTAAGTCCTCCATCACAACACAAGCAATATTTTCGGCTTTCTGTGGTGGTAGTAGGAGATTTTCAAACATTGTTGGGTTATTCGTAACCCGGGAATGTTTGTCTTTCTTTAAAAAAAAAAAAAATTATGAACAAAAGCAAAACCATCAACCCATTAACATTTGACGTTTTTTTAATTTTTGGAACTCACTCATACGTCAATATTATCCTTGTAACTTTTTTCCGTACTTTCAAAATTATCGTCACGGCTATCGTATTGTAGTCATCTACGGAGACGTCATGGTGCGGTCTTGAGAGATGCAAAAAAATGATCACTTTTTTTCCTTTGGAGGAAACAGACCTACGTACATTGTGTATCCCAAATTTTGAAAGAGGTACAGCATTATAGCGATAAGGAGCGTATGTTTATTGCACTTTTTTATCGTCACGGAACCGTAATCGTGAATCTTCACGGTAATAATAAACGCGTTCAATAGATAGAATGTATAACAGATAAAACAGTGCCTACCTAGTACAAGAATTAATTTAATCAATTCCTTAAACGTTCGGCAAACATTTTCTGTCTTCTAGGCTTAGTGACGTCACGGACTGTCCAACTACGGAAAGATTTACGGTCTTAGTTGGCAACATTAACTTTCAGTTATATTTGCAGATGTTAAAGTTAGTTTAAAGTTGATTTAAATCGCGCTAAGTTGTATTATAGCTCACCGATCCCAGCATTTAACGAAGTTAGCTAAAGTTACTTTCACCATTATTTGTTGGTAATACGTATCACGCTTTGTTAACGTTTATTCAAGTTTATTACCTTTTATTCAAACTTATTCCTATTTATTCACGTTTAATAGACACACTTGAAAGACTTCGACAAATTTACACATCGTTTGAACGTATTATTTAAATTGACGGTTATGTTTACTGTTTAAACTTGTTGAAGCGTTTTCCGACAAACGTCTGACAGATCGTAGAAGATGAAAGAATACATAAGGAATTATGTGTCATAAGCACTTTGGACATAAGATCGGATATTCAAAGATCAAATTTTAATCTTTTAAACTTGTATTATAATGAGCTAATATTTTCAAATCATCAGATAATAAATATGCAATGGTATTTTAACAAGAAGCGATTATTATTACGGGTTCAATTTTGGAGGCGGATGTGCATACCAACACCTCTCTCAAGTGGTTCGCTACGTTTGATAACTTAGAATGGGTTCCCGGTTTCATGGTGTGAGGTTTTTCCAGATCTGCAACTGCGTGGCAGGCCGGATCGGGAGAAACTGGTTGAGGGAGATCTTTTGACCTCTTCAGCAGGACTCTCTACGCCTTTTCACCGCAGTGGGAGGGATAGATTCATAAGTCCGTCACACTGATCCCCAGATTCCTTCACATCCCCCATACATTTTTACTTCATAGAACTTTATTTTTCTAAAAGAAGCCCTCTGCACAGCATCCCTAAAGATGACATAGGCCCAGGGCTGGGTGGAGCAATTGTAAAAAAAAGTGTAGGTATCAATACTGCGAAATAGATTGTTCTTAAATTTCGGAAGTTTATAATAATTAGATGAATAATATAATGAATAATATAATATAATAATAATATAATATACAAAAACTAATATGACCCGACGATGTACGAGTTTACTGGCCGCATATGAGTGTATATTTGTTTGAAATCGAACTCGAGAACGGTGCTTTGTAGGGAAAAAAGTATTCAAATCTTTTTTGTAGAGAATTTTACGACCTTTGATGACTCCAGATACTAATATCTACAGCCTGTATGTCGGACGAATATCTACAGCTTATATGTTGAACTAATATCTACGAACTTCAGAGTGTTGACTAATATCTACAGAGCGTAGGTTGGACTAATCAGCTAAATGTGTCCAATAGTCCGATATTAGGGATTTTTATATACATACTTACAAAAATTAAGTTTTTTAAACTGCATACGCAATATTACGTTATTCCAATATGCTATACATAATTGTAAATCCAACCTCCGCCAGTGCTGTAGATATTCGTCAACACTTTGGTTCTCATAGATATTAATCAACAGTTTGAGCTGTAGATATTCGTCAACACTTTGATTCTCATAGATATTAGTTCGATTTTTTCAGTTTTTGGAATTCCTGTAGATATTAGTAGACGCCTCCCCTTTGATCTCAGATAAAAAAACGACGCTAACGCTAGATCGATGGGGAATTTTGACATGGCATTTGTAATGACGTATTCAAGACATGTACAAAAATTCAGCTTGTTCGGAATTAATGCAAACTCTGCACTTTTTTCACAGGAAAAGTAGTAATAATAGCTAAAAGTGAAAAAGAAAATAAAGCCAAAAGTATGTAAACTAATTCCAAATCGTCTTAATTTTGATAAAATTAGCACGTCACTGCAATGCAGGTTTCATTTAAAGTTTACTTCTAAATAATGCATTGGATAAAAAAGCAGTAATCGTTTCGAAATAATATTAAACAGAAAGTAGGTCCATTCCGTTATGAATTTAGATCTAAAATATTGTGTATCAATTTTTAAAAGTATTTCAAATAAAATTGGCACTCTACCCCAATGTATTTATCAGCCAAATTTGCTTGTAAAATACGAATACGACTAAAGTGGGACCCTTATTTACATTATGAATTAAATGGTAACCGACGAGTTCATCGAAAATCAATTCATCGAAAGCAAATTCATCGAAAACGAGTTCATCGAAAATCAATTCATCGAAAGCAAATTCATCGAAAACGAGTTCATCGAAAATCAATTCATCCAGAATCAATTCATCGAATGATCAATTCATCGAATCGCCAATTCATCGAAAAACATTTTTTTTTGTAGATATTAGAGCTGTCAAAATTAAATACCCAAAAAGGTCTGTTTAACTGAGTTAAATGTGTTTAGCAACTGTCAGTTTCGTAGTGACAATGTAAAATTTATAGGTTATGTCTTCGATTTCCGAATGTCTGATACTGCAAAAAAGGGATATCTATGGAACGGTGACCAGACAATTCATAATAAAACCAACTCATAAACAACTCAGAAAGGTCATTAACAGTGATGATAAAAAAATATTTAAAAATTGGTTAAATAGGTTAAGTTAGGTTAGGTAAGGTTATGTTAGGTTAGGTTAGGTTAGGTTAGGTTAGGTTAGTTTAGGTTGACCAATGCTTTTTTAACTTCTCGGTCTGCTCGGCATTTCTCTCAAATATCAACAAAATATATTTTTTCGATGAATTGGCGATTCGATGAATTGATCATTCGATGAATTGGTTTTCGATGAATTGATTTTCGATGAATTGGTATTCGATGAACTCGTTTTCGATGAATTTGCTTTCGATGAATTGATTTTCGATGAATTGATTTTCGATGAATTCGTTTTCGATGAACACGTCGTGATACGAATTAAATTATGATTAACTCGTTTTTTCGAAACTTAATAAAATTGCTTTGTTAAAAGTACTGAGGGTTTTTTCGATGACACGACCTCCAAACATTGTATTTTGCCAGGTCAGAAATACCGCTCAATCAACTGTATATAATTTGCCGCTTTAGTGGATAAAAAATATAAATTTCCTACACAATTTTGGTAATTCAGTTTTCATAAATATTCGCTCGGGTGTTTCTGATTACCCACTGCTTTAGCACTCGCGTGTCAACCAAATTATTTCACCGCCCTCAAACAAGGATACAGCCTACATTTATAATTTTCACCAGTTCGCAGAAGTCCGTTGAGTGTGCCAATTTAATCATAAATATACTGTACGTAAAAATGTACAATTTTACCTCGGATATAAAAAAGGGTTAAAGTGGAACAAGTAGGGTATTCTAATCTCAAAGATTCGCTTTTCCTGAATTTCTTCTGATTTATAACATGTTTTCCTTGGAACACTTTATGATTTTAAGTTCTTAAAAATTATAGGTTATTTCTGAAGATATATCTACACAGTTTTTTCTCCTGGTTGGTGGTATGACAAAAAATATGGAAAAAACCATATAATTTTAAGAAATTCTACCCCCCTCCGTCTCTCCCAAATTTTATTTATTTATTTATTCAACGGCCAGAGGGCTTTTACATGTTTGGTAGTACAATGATGACAGGTGATTTTTTAATAGATAATTAAATAACAAAAATAAAATTAGATAAAAAATGCACACAAGTCACAAAAATACAAAAAAAAAATACAGCGATTTGATAAGTTTACAAAAATACACATATGTTTAGTAATAGTTTTGGAATATGTTTTTTACAACATCCACAAAATTCGCCAAGTTGATGTTAAATATGTCGACATCACCTAAGTACTGATTCCCCATAGTGTGAAATCGTTGTATAGGAGAGTGGGCAATGTAGTTCCGCTTGTGAATGCTGCAGTAGAATAATGTATTTTGTCGCGTGGTTACTGTCGGTATTCGTAAGTTTATGAGTTGTAGGAGTTCGCAACAGCCGAATTTAGAGTTAAGTATTTTGAATAAAAATGTTAAGTCGTTCATTTTACGTCTGTCTTCTAGTGTATGTATTTTTAGAATATTTAGTAATAGATTATATTTTAAGTCTTCTAGTGGGATACTTAATTTAAAATTTATAAAACGCAGAAATTTTTTTTGTATTCGCTCAATATTATTAACGTGAATTTTGTAAGATGGAGACCAAACTACCGAGTTATATTCAATTTGGCTTCTAACTAGAGATACATATAATAGTTTAATGGCTTCTATGTGTGATGAATTGCATTAATCAACAGTGAAAATAAGAGAATATCGTAGCTTCCCACTTTAATTCAAAAAGAAAATACCAATTAATTATAAAACAGACACACCTGCGACATCTACCGGTTCAAAGTAAATTGAATTCTTGTTGACGATAGGGATCTACAATTAAGTAGAGTGAGATGAGTATTAATAAAAAAACCACAGATGGTATTAAAAATCGTCACGAGACAGGGAAAGACTCTTTCTTAGGCGCAATAATAAACACAAAGAATGATTAACCAATCACAAAAGTGGAGGGCGTATTCATATTTTGAACAAAGAAATGGACTTTGAACTAGGCAATTAATCAGAGATTTATGGAAAAAAATATCGTCATCGACCGAAAGATCAATACACTATAATGTAAACAGGGTCTCACGCCCGGTGCATCAGGTACAATGACCCTAGATGTAAGATATACAATCAGTGCAATGAAGGTGTTGACGACCGCCGTTAACGAGCAAATTAATCCATATTATGTTGGAAAAACTATGCAAGAAAATAACAAGAAAATTTTAATAAGAGGAAAATTAAAGAAAAGACGTGCAAAACATAAGAAAAGCTACTGTAGGGATATTTAGTTGTATAACGAGTACATAGAAAGTCAAGGAGGCCAGATTAAGAGGAAAGCGTGCATTAAACATTTAAAAGGAAGAGAAACACTGGAAAATTAGGAATGTCACTTTTAGATGAAGCAATAGAGTCAGGAAAAACGATTGGTAAAGATAATCTTATGAAAAAAATGGACGTTTAAAAGGAAGTGTTTATTGAACAATATAAGATTTCGACTTAATTTTGCGTTTTCAGACGAGTTTAAATAGATATCGTTATATATTTGGAATAGGGAGGTCATACTAGTTACATTGCAGTAGATAAGGCAAACAAAAGGGGTTGTTTTACGTCAATTGTTTGACGAAAGTTCTATGGGAGATAAGACAGACTGCAAGGAAAAATGAAACATTATTTGGGTTGACGACCTCACACGTGATTTTGTTGTTCAAACAATAAGAAAACGAACATGGTTTTAGACGATTAAAACCATTTTAATGGCTTTTTGGACGATAAAAATTATCATTGGACATAGGGACTGTTTATTCAAAGTAAAAACCATTATATTTTATTACCCTCGAATAAACGCTGAGTTATTGGTGAGTACATCGGAGTCCAGACATAAACAGACGTCAAATTTTAAATTAATGTGAATTCAGGGGAGAAAGGGACGGAATTTGTAGGATGAACCATAGAACGTAATAAAAAATGACAGGAATTTAAGGACCGGAGTGGGAGTATCTTCTATAAAAATGTGGGAAATGATATATTAATTAGTAACAAATAGAAAATGAAATTTTCTATTGAGGCAGCAAACATCGAAAAACGATACGGATATCAGAGTAATGTACGGTGAAACTATGGGTGAATTGATACGGCCAAAGAAAGCAAAGAAAATCTTAAATTAACAATTAATAAAATAAATACGGCTGGAAATATAAAAAATTATAGGGATGTGGAAAGTTACATGAGAATGAATGAGGAAAATCAAAAAAAGAACATCGTGAATAAAAGGGAAATAAGAGAAAATATGAAAATTCAAGTCTACGACATAAGTAGAGACAATACAGTTTAAAACTGAATTGATCCATATAGGTGGCATAAGAATAAGAAGGAATTTAGGAAAAAGAAAATTGGAAAACGCATATTAAAGGTTTTGGCTTGAATTTGTTCATGTTCTGGTAGCGATAAACAAAATTGAGAATTATGTACAGTTTATTGAAGACGTACCTATTATATTTTGAGGAAAAAAGAGATACGAAAATCATGATATTTGAGCTAATTTTGTATGACCAACAGACAAAGGGATGAGGGGCATTTTGACGTAATATCGCCGGTCCGATCCTGGAAAAATGTTTAAACGAGATAGGGCATGAACAAAGTCATGAAAGGTGGACCTAACGACAGTTAAACAAAAATGACAGAATCGATATATGAAATCTCGAGTTGTTAGAGATTAAATTCGTGGATCAAAGATAGCTTAGATAGGCCATTCTAATCCTGAGAGGGGTTTAAAAGACAGAACTTAGTGATTTTTCGGCAGTCAGAGCGGGTTTTTGAAAAGCGGAAGTTGGAGTGACGTGACGATACGTTCGGTAATTTACTGGTGGAAAAATTCTAATTAGTTAGAATCACAGGACTTAGAAAAATTTCATATTCGAGCCAGTGTCTTATAAATATTTGAGAAATTAAAATCAGTGGGAATAGAAATAAAGTTTACGTTTTATTTAATTGTGAAAAGTTAAAAGTTCTGTAATAAATACAATTTGATTAGTGGAAAATTCGGTTTTATAATCAATAAATATCATATTTGGAGACTTAGTAATGTCGCGACAAGTGTCGGTGTGGTAATTAAATAAAGTGATGTAATAATAATAAAAACTAAAAAGAAGTTATAAAAAATTATGTGCGTTCAGTTTAAACGGAGAGAGTTCTACTAAATATCAAATATTTATATTAATGATTTAAAAATAGTGCAAATTAAAAGAAGTTATAAAAAATTATGTGCGTTCAGTTTAAACGGAAAGAGTTCTATTAAATATCAAATATTTAAATTAATTATTTAAAAAAAACAGTGCAAATTGAAAAGAGATAATAATTAAATAAGTGCATCCAGTTAAACGGAAAAGTTCAACGAAAATCTTTAATTAAATTGAGTGTTTTAAATTAAGTATCAGTCTTTTATTAATTAAAAAAAAATAGTGTAGTCGAAATAATTTCGTGCTATAGTCAAAGTGTAGTTGATGTAGCAGGATAAAAAAAAAAAAAAAAAAACAGTGTTTAATAATAATTTCCGATTTAATTAAATGGATAAAATTTTACCTCAGAATAATTCGGCTAAATAATTTACAATTGGGCGGCACATTCCTACCACAAAGTGTTAATCTATTATTAGATTCAAAAAAATTTGAAAAGAAAATTAAATAAAAATAAAAATGTATGATAATACATAATAATATTTTATTGCTAAATGAAAGTAACGATTTACCATTTCGGAATTAATCGTGAAGTAACTATCATTAAAAAGTTATTTAATCAACGGGTTTTGAAATAAAATGCAGTTAGAACGATAAACATCATTTAATTTAGATAGATTAAACGGGAATAAAATAAAATTGAAGTCGGAAAAATTTTATTTGAATTTAGTTGATAACATAGGAGTAGGTATTAGGTAAGGAAACAAAAAGGTCGGTCGTGTAGAACCCGACGGAGTAGACTTTTGGGGTAAGTTTTATTAAAAATTAAAATAAAAAAATTTTCAGGTTCCAAGGTGAGAGCGGTATGCAGCAGACAGTTGGTATTTGAATTAATTTTATAACAAAGTATTACTTGCTTAATATGTGATATGTACCTATATTGAAATATTATATATAAAATAGATATATTTATATATATGTATATATATATATATATTCCAAGAAAGTTTAATCAAAAAGAAACACACTTATATTAAAAAGTAAAGGTATCGATCTCGAATACCCATCTTTTGCATTTATCCGTAACTATTTAAAATAGTTATGTGTTTGACAAATTTCCAAGTCAAAGTTTTGTATTTATTTTAGTATATGTACTATTTATTATAACTTCAGCTAATATAAAATGATCAAAAAATGAGTTATGATATTAGAATTTATTTCAATTATAATATAATTGTACATATATCAGTATATTTATTTATTGAGACAAAATATATATGTATATATATGTATGCATTATAATTATATTTATCGGGGAACAGACTGGACCTCTGCGAAAAAGAAATTATCACTATTAAATTCAAAAGAAAAAAAATTAGAACCATATAAGCTCGCGTTTAGGAATGTTCAAAAAAAAATAAACAAACATCTCATGTTGGAATCTAGGTCACGAAGCCAGCGGGAATGTTTACATAATTGAAATTGTTTATAAAACAACTCGGTCATTAGGGCACTGGGTCAGATGCTTTTAAAGGAAGATGTACCTTGGTCTTTAATAGGTGGTTGACAGGTATTAGTATTATAGTAGGTTAGGTTATTATATAGGTTATAATATATTTATTAGGTAGTTGACAGGTATTAATATTAATTTTAGAATGGGACAATTTCATGAAATTGCGCAATTATAGAAAAGGTTGTAAACACAATCTTTAACTTGAACATGAAGAGATAAATTTTGAACTGAACAATTGAAAATAAATAGATTTACTATAAGCTAGTCAAATAATAGGTACATCAAACATTTGGAAAATCACGGGTTAGTTTAGGAGTGTATTGAAGAATTACATGGAATATTCGAGGAGAAATTTATAGAACGATTACTCTCGTAGGTATCAATCACTTACAAGAAGCAGTTGAAAAATCACGGGATATCCTAATAAAAAGTATCAATCATCTACAAGAAGCAGTAGGAAAATCACGGGATAGCCTAATAAAAAGTATCAATCAGTTACATGAGACAACTGAAAAATCACGGGATAGAAAAAATTTTACCAAAAGTTGAACCTTGGGGGGAAAATTCAGAAAACAGTTCAACAATAGGAGACAGTGGTCGCTCCCTAAAAAACAAGGACCATTAACCAAACACATAATAGAGATGGCAATCTCTTAAATAAAATTGTCAACCAAACAAATAAAAAGCTTGGAATTTTCGGCACTCCAGAACAAACCGAGATAATTTCTTAATCTATTAGTATCTATTAATATTTCCCACTCTTGGTATGTATATATTCGGTCATCGGCTAAGGTTTTGTGCAGAATTCCTTCCCACGAAATCCGAGCTCGGGATATGAGACTGGCTAGTTACATATTGCGAGTTATAACCCTACCCAAACGTATGTTTATATATATATCTTTGTATGTACTGTACATTGGATAATGTGGACCCGCTTACAACTAGCGTTTTAGACTCGACAGAGTTACTCTCACATCATTTCTTGTACGTGGAGGGAGGATTCACGACCCGTAACTCTGCAAAACACCGTGAGTATATGATTGCATATAGGACGAAACCGGTTCGCCCTAAGTAAATAGTAGACCTTGGAGGAGTAGGAATTTGGGGGTATCTGGGCTCGGATGACGACCTGAAGGCAGTGCATGATGGCATAAGGAAGGACGGTTAGGACGCGATAACTTAGGTATCAATTAACCGATCCGCGCCAGAAGATTGTGCGAATTTCTAGTAAGAATCTGATCACCTGGTTTACTTGTAGGAGGATAGGAGCCAAATTTTCGGCAGACAAAGGGTATTCTGAGTTCGTCTAATATGCAATCTACTAATTACATTAACCTACTAAACCCGCCTTTATATGTACCTTATAGCAGCTGAATCGGATTGGAGAGATGACAAGCAGATACAAAACAATCATAATCAAATTTACTAACAATTAACCATTTGAGTCATACTTAATTATTTGTCCAATTAAACATGCGTAATTCGATTAGTACAGGTTATTTACGAGTTCGTTAGGATGTAGGAAAACATAATAAGCGACGGAGGAAAGTTAGCTCATTTAGAGAAAGTATTTAAAGTTAGATTTGCAAGAGAGAGACCAATGCAGTTTGAAACTCAACGCTCTGTCTAGAATCAAGAAGTTACCACAAAAATGAAAGTAATTAAAGTCCCATATCATAAATCAAAAAAATTACACAACGTTTGATGAAGTTTAATTACAACATAAATACGAAAATATTTACGTTCAAGGTCGTAAATAACGTATTAATTAGTTAAGTACATATATCTCTAAAGGTATATAGTGCAAGGGAGCTTTAAGTAGCTTTCTGTAGTTATCAAAGAAAATAAGGGTCCAATTTTCATGAAGGCTTGTGTGACGTAGGGAAGGAATTTTCCATCCCTACTACACACATGCAAAGCCTTAAAAATTTAAATATCGATCAGAGCCAAAAGAAAAGTTCAAGAAAACTTGAAGGGATGAAAGAATTCCAAAAATAAAATAAATCAGCATCAGAAAGGCGAAACATCACAACTGTCTTGCCGATGATCAGGAGAGCAAAATTAGTAAAAAAAGTTAAAAGAGGTGAATAGGAGATTTATCACATATGGAACTAAAGTTTTTAGTTGTTCTTAATACGAAGCCTAGTGTTTTCATACCTTTGTTCATAATTTGGTGGATATGATTTGCGAAACTTAGTTTTTCATCCAAAATAATTCCAAGATCTCTCATTTCCGTGACTCTTTCTAAAGCTGTGTTATTGATGGAATATTCAAATAAAACAGGATTTTTATTTCTAAAGAAAGTCAAGGTTTTACACTTTTCTACATTTAAAAATAAATTATTTTGAACCCACCAATCTTTAAACTTACTAATATTTGACTGTAGTATATGGCAATTATTTATATCTGTTATTTTCTTGTATAGCTTGATGTCATCAGCAAAGAGCAATACCTCGACATCATTGAAGCAATTGGTTATATCATTGATGAAAATGAGGAACAAAACCGGGCCAAGGTGACATTATTATTATTACATAGACTTTAGATTAAGCCGCCGCTAACTGAATTTCTACCTATTTCTTACATATCCCCCTTAAACATTTGAAGTTTTTATGCTCTGAAAAAACATATATGTTATTTTTGAAGATAATATCTATACATTACCCACGCCGAATCGCAAATTATATGAAATTCCCTCGATAGAAAAAATCGCGAAGTATGCTCCGAAAATTATAAGTCTTATAAGTTACATGCCTGAAAAAATTCACAGCGTTTCTAAACGCTGTTTTATACAGCCCCCAAGAGGTTTTTGCTCTATTTTAAACGAGTCGTGTTTTATTTAACATTTTCACAATTTTCGTTTCAATTTTACCACTTCAGTTTTAAATATTAGCGCACTCTCTCCAACATATTCAATACAATTCGTAATTACGTATCTCTCCACCTTCTTCTTTTTTAGCAGGGATACGGCGCCTTAAGAATTATAGTCTGAAGATGGCTTTAACAGCTGAAACAGTTTACGTTCAAAAATAAATTAATATTGTTTCATTACTTTTTGTTCTTTATTAAAAAGTAGCAATGTGATGCTATGGGTATGAAAAATTCACATTAAGACATCTGTCGAGAAATTTTCTAATGTTTTCAAAATTTTCGCTTAATAGCGCGCTCTCTCTAACATTTGTATTTACATATCTCCATTTCACACCATCTTCTTCTTCTTTTTGAACGCTTCCTACGGAGCCTTAATGAATTGTCGTTAAATAGAATTGCACTGAGCAACATATTGCCTTTTAAATCGATCATATATGTTTATGTTTGACTGTTGAAAGAGACTTGCGAGAAGGTATGGGAAATAAAATAAACCGAATTGACCACCCCCTGGAAAAAAACTACCCTTTCAATGCGTACCGCTAAAACCAAAAAAGAATCTTTTTGTCATGAACAAAATATGTGCATTCAAGTACATGTTTTTACTAGGATCTATAGTACCACCCCTATAGGGCTTTCTGTATTTGGTACGGATTTTTTTTTTAATTTTCAGCGCATTTTGACAGTGCGATAATGCGTGATGTAAAGGTGTGATCGTTAAATATTTTTGCTGACGCGAAACACGCAGGCTCTGATTTCGTGCAGAGCTATGATGGAAAAACCTGCATACGATATTATATACGCTTTCGACCAAAACATACTTTCATAATAGCACAACTAAAAAAAATCACCATTAGTCTTTGATAGAATCCGAGCGATTATTGTTCCCCAACTTTTAATTCAGAGTTTTTAAATAATAAAACTTAATTTCTGATGTACTTTAGCATAAGAAACTTCTGTGGCTGGACTTCAGTTCACTTGTATATATCACTGTATATTATGTAAAAGCTGTCTGTTTCTTACAAACAAATAAATAAATAAATTCAAAACTTACCCCAATTTTTAATTCAAAATTTTATAACATTTCGCGTAAAAAAGTGTGCAGTTCACGCGCGGTAGAAGTGAAATTTCCAGAAAACTATAGTAGACAAGAGTGGGGAGACTACGAAGCACTTTTTTATCAATGTGAAGGATATTTTTTCCATATTTTTGTCATCGAATTCCAGTGTACCTTTTCCTATACATTTGGTCATCAGTATTTGTGTTTTCTTCTTCAGAGTCGCTAGATGTCGCTTTCTTTTGAGTTTTCTTTTGCCTGTTCATTTTGGAGTGGTTTGAAGATTGTCTAAATGTCGCTAAATGTCTGCAGAGGTTCGTCCGGCACTTTATACCACTACACCAAAGGATATTGGAACCGAGTACCCGAGAATTAAATAAATATTTTATTGCTGTCTCATTCTGTCGCAGGCTAAATCCTATAGATGTATTGTATTTATATCTTTTTAATGTCGCTATTTTCCGTTTCATCGAGTTTGTAATCACTAACGGTGCTAAAGAAGTTTTCACTTTAAAAAATAAACAACTTTTTGTATATGGCGTGGTACAATAGTGGAACTATGAAAATATTATATATTTGTGGGCAAAACTACCTCAAACAAAACCTCGGTTGCGTTACAAAGTAACGTCACAACAATCACATTAAATGAGTTACGATCAGTGCAGTTTCTACCAGATGCTACCTTTAATATAGTTGCACCAACTGTTCTGCCATGAACGTTATGTCTAATATCTATCTGCCCGCAATATCCACCGCTAGAATAGTATTTCATAGTTATATAATACTAGCATGGTTAGCTATAAAACAGCATAAATACTAGAATAGTGGGTATTACAGAGCTGTATAATTTTATGATTGGTTTGTACTCCAGAGTAAACAAGGGTAGGCAGTGGTGGTAGTGGCGCTGGAGGTTTCGCGGCGTGGGAAGGTACTAGGTGCTAGAGGGTAGTAGGGTGGCTGAGAGGGATGTAGCTGAGGGGTGATTTGAACCTTTGTCTGGCCTGGTCTTGTCAATACAAGGGTTCGATTTAATGTTTGAAAATTTTCAGAGTTATCGATCTTAAAAAAGATTGGCTAAGCCACAAACCAGACAGACAACCTTTGTGAATTAATTTGTTGAATTTAGACGTTTTCTGATATAGTTACCAATTTATTTTGTATTTTAGATTGAGTTAGACGCTAAGTTAAGTAGCTCTCGAATGATTAACCAGCTTTGTTCCGAATCAACGAGGACTCTTATTCCGGCGTCACAAAATTAACTTGCCTTTTTCTGTCAGTAATGTCGAGCCAATGTGACCTTTTATAATTACCGTGGCGATTCACGGTACGGTACTGTGACGGCAAAAAAGGCAATAAACTTACGCTCCTTATCGCTATTATGCTGCAGCTTTTTCATACACATTAAATTAATAAGAGCGAGACACACAAAATACGTGTGACTGTTCCTCCAAAGTACTACTTTTTGCGACGGGAATAGCGTTTGCGGGAGATATGATAATGATTGTATGTTTCCTTTGAGGGGGTGCAGAAATACGTTCACCGTTTGTCTCATTTTTGACTGTTGTTATTTAGTGTGTACGAAAGAACGGCAGCATTATATGTTGAAGAACAAAAGCAAAACTATTAGCGCATTGACATTTAACGTTTTTGAATTTATGGAATTCACTCACACTTCAATATTGTCCTCGTAAATATATTTCATAATGTCAAAATTATTTTTTTTTTTTTTTTTTTTTTAGTTGAATTTTATTTTAGTAATTTGTACATTTAAGTTTACAAATTTCTAATTGATTATAATATTTCATATTGCAGTTTTTTTAATTATAATATTTTAAATTCACAAAATTTTTTGAAATCACAAAATTTTTTGTTTTTGTTTTATGTAGCTCCTACAATCCATCTTGAACTTTTCAATTGGTGAGGACTTAAGAGTTTCTGGTAGTGTGTTATATAACTTAATTCCTTTGTACAGCAGACTGTTTTGCGTATTCGTTTTGTCCTTTTTGTTTAATCTTATTTCCTTGCAAGTCCTTGTGTAATGTCTGTGAATGTCCTTATTGTATACGATTTTATTTGTGAAGTATTTTGGTAACATGTTGTTTAATATTTTGTGATTTAATATATTGTCATGGCAAGTAGTATTGGTAGGGATCTACGGAGACGTCACGGTGCGGTATGTGAGAGAGATGCAAGAAAATGATGACTTTTTCCTTTGGAGGAAACGGACCTACGCACATTGTGTATTTCATCTTTCGAAAGAGTTGCAGCATTGTAGCGATAAGGAGCGTATGTTTATTACTCTTTTTCGCCGTCACAGTACCGTAACCGTGAAACCTCACGGTAATTATAAAAGCGTGAAAATATTTTCAACATCTTTTCCACCGGAAGCTATTATGTACCTTTGAAATAAGAGTGGAATGAATAATATATTGGCGAAATGTTTATCAACGCCATTTCATCATACCTAATTACTATTCTTAAAATTGAGGGATTTAAGGGATATTTTTTACTTAACTTACCCGATCCGAAATCGGCATTGGATTATCGGGACTACGGTATGATCTCAGTTGGAAATCCAATCAATGTCGACAAATATTAATTTTTTAAATAAATCCTCTAAAATTAGCCTTTCGCGTTTTTTGGTCACGTCAGTTTTGCGTGCTTAACAAACATTAAAGTGATAATACATGTATACAGTTGAATTTCGCCGTATTTGCTACATAATAAATAATATAAAATAAACCGTCTTATTATGACAACTCCAACTCGGAATCACAATTGTATACTCCCGTTTGCACACTCTGTTTTTTTATTTCTAAAAACTTTTATGAACACAACCTTATATTGAGCATGTTCACGATCTTTCAAGAAAACAAGCAACACGTTTCTGTAACTGACTTTCACGAATTACTCTGGAGAAGGGAATCCACCCCTGAAGGCTGTGATTCTGGAGCACTTCCTGTTCGCGCCGGGAGATAAATCTCCTCTGCATAATGTCGGGGGAGGGGGATGCTGCGGGTGGCAGCTGGTCCAGACCATGGGTGGCTGGGCTACCCTCGGATCTACCTCTCATCGGGGTGGCTATACCTATGGAACATTGGGTGCAGTAGGCAGTAGGAAGTATTACTGCCTGCAGGGGTGGATTATTGAATGATTATCAATTAATATCTTCTTCTTCTTATCTCATTGTATTATGGGAAGGAAATGCTACTAGGTTTTACGAAGTAATCAAGATGCTTCTTTCACAATTTAAACCTTACAACTTCTGTAATGTATTAATAAAGCTTCTATCGATTAATAGAGATTATTTTAAGAAGTCGCACCACGCCATGGTACGCGTTGAGAGCAATAGGCAAAACGCAGTGGGTTGCTAATGTACGCCATTAATGCATATCAGTTTTGCACAACACTACTACACGTACAATGGAGTGGTGTGGTTTACTAGCAAAAACTAGCAAAAGAGCTGAGATTAGAACCTGACTACAATAAATTCAAAAATAAATTAAACAATAATGCCTTTTTTTATTCATTTTCATTCCAGTAAATTACATTTTCACTTATTTAACTAGAAATAATTAAACGCCTTAAACTAAACATAACAATACAGCGCTATTCTATGTCGTTACTTTGTTTATCAAGAATAAACTTTAATAATTTTTTTTATTTATACCCAGCTTATTTTCGTTTTAAATGTCGTTTGGGATGCAATTATATAACTTGCCCCCTTCGTAACCAATGGATTGTTTACCATAGTTAGTGTGGATGGTGTTTAAATGTATGTTATCCTACTAATATTATAAAGGCGAAAGTTTGTATGGATGTATGTTTGTTACTCTTTCACGCGAAAACTACTGAATGGATTTTAATGAAACTTTATCCTATCCTACTAATATTATAAAGGCGAAAGTTTGTATGGATGTATGTTTGTTACTCTTTCACGCGAAAACTACTGAATGGATTTTAATGAAACTTTATCCTATCCTACTAATATTATAAAGGCGAAAGTTTGTATGGATGTATGTTTGTTACTCTTTCACGCGAAAACTACCGAATGGATTTTAATGAAACTTTACAATAATATAGCTAATACATCAGAATAGTCTATAGGCTATAGCTTAGAGCTCTGGCATTATGAAATTTATATACAAAAATTGCACGCGAGCTGTTTGAAAAATGAATGTAACGGGTATAGTGGAGTGGTGAGGGGGGAGGGCGGAGGGTGGAGGGGGAGAGTGAGGGGTGATGGGGGATTAGTGGGGGCTGAGGGGGTGGGGGAGAGGGGTGAGAGGGGGAGAGGGGTGAGAGGGGGAGAGGGGCGAGAGGGGGCGGGGGAGAGGAGGGGGGGGGGGATTGGAGTGGAGATAGGGAAGGTGGAGGAGGCGCTGTGGGTATCCTCCTAATACTATGCGAGCGAAG
The DNA here is from genome assembly GCA_917880885.1 of Limnephilus marmoratus. Lineage (NCBI taxonomy): Eukaryota > Metazoa > Arthropoda > Insecta > Trichoptera > Limnephilidae > Limnephilus > Limnephilus marmoratus. The sequence continues at coordinate 14,143,808 of OU862921.1, read as the reverse complement.
CCGGGGGCAAAAGCTAGTCTTAAATAATTTAACTACCTAGAATCACATTATCAATTAATTAACAACACTTAATCAACATTTTTTTTTCTTAATTTAAAAAAAAACACATCGGACTGCAAAATAGCATCTACACTTTTTACACAATATTAGCTCAGGAATCGCTTTATAAAATTCTTCGGACAAGTAGGTACTGATGCACCCTGCATGTAACAATGAGTTCCATGACAATTGATCCGGCAATAATTGACCCATTCAGTGTAGGGAAAATACGGTATACCTAATTACATCAAATATAACTAAGTTACTCCATAGGCAAGCACAGAGAGGATGTACCGCCGAATAACAAAGTATAAAACAAATTTTCTTTCAAATGCATCAAGGACAAATCTACTTGTCTATATATATATATGTACTGCGTATATCAGCGCATAAGTACAAAACATCGACACTGTGTATGTAGTGCATAAATGTTGTGCGACAGCTCGTTTGATATTCATACCAACTTATTATTAAGAGTATTTTTTAAGTCGATTTTACGTTTGAAATTGACAAATATTGCAGAAAAAATGATAATTTTATAGTAAACTAGCTGAAGTCCCCTTCGATGCCCGAGCTTTACACGGAGTTTTCGAAATCAATATTATCACATGAAAACGGGTCGCTTCTTCGCCTCTTCGTTCTTGAGTTAAAGAAAAAATAGAATATAAATACAGCACTAGATTCAATAATAAGTACGGACAGAGAATGTTTGAATACAACAAATCGAAGATATTTAATTTATTACCTGACACTATAAAGCAATGTAATTCTATGAATAAGTATAAATATATGGTGAAAAATTGGCTATCAGAAAAAACTTATTTATATTGATATGTATGAAAAAATTTTGATTTTTTATTTATTTTTATTTAATGAAAAGATACATGATTTTATGAAATTCTACGCCAATGAAGAGTACTAGCTCTTGAGCTTGGCGTAGGAGTTATTTTACAGCTAGTTCATTTTTATAACATACTACATTTTACTTACATTTTCCAATAAATATAAACTATATATAAATATAATATATAAACTACTATTTTTCGCTTTTATAACATACATTTTACTTAGTGTATACAATAAATATAAACTATGTTATGATGTTAATTTTTGATATGCTATGAATTGAAGTTATAACATTTTGATTGGTATTGTTATGGTTGTTGATTTTTTTTAAAGATTAATTTGACCTTTTTCTTGAATGTTACGAAATCTGTTATTTTTTTAATTTCTTCGGGAAGACTATTAAAATATTTTATGCCTTTGTAAATATAATTGTTGTGCATTTGTTGTGTTGAAAATAGAGGAATTTGGAAGTTAAATGTATGCCTTAATGATGAGTTGCGTTTAAATTTTTTAGTTACATTTTCTTTGAATATTTGTAGTATTGAATCTTTTTTATAGAGGTCTTCAATTTTTGGTACTTCGAAAATTTTGAACAATGATGCTGAAGGGAATGTTGATTGTTTTTTTAAAATTACTTTAATAATTAGTTTTTGTACCACTTTTACAGGACTTACAATTTTTTCATATGCACCTCCCCATCCAATGATTCCATACTGAATTAGTGATTGGACTAGTGCATAATAGACTTTTTTTAGGTTGTTTAATTTGAGAATATTTCTTAATCTAATGAATATATAGATACATTTCCTAATGCGTTTAACAATCTGTAGATATAATAAGTAAATTATAACTTTTAAAATGTAGATGTAACTTAACTATAAGCACCTGTTGACAAACCAATTCAATTGGCTTAGCAGGACTTGTTTGTTGATATTTGTGTATTAACCATACTTTCAATACAAAATAAATAAAAAAAATTCAACAGCTCGGCTGTGGAATGATTTGCTGACCTCTGCGTTTCCTCCTTCCTATAACATGGGTTTCTTCAAGACCAATGTTCATTCCTTCCTCTCCTCAAAAAGACCCTCCACACAGCATCTCAGATTACACAGGGAAAATAGAGAAAATGAGGGAAATTATTTTCCTCAGCCATGTGGGGTTTACGTCAAAAAAAATATAAATTTTCCCAAATCAATCCCTAGTTTCAGGATAAGATTAATGAGATTTTTAAAAAAAATATTAATTTTAAATCAAGGTAGAAAAACTGACAGTCGTTTCATCCGATCGTTGAATTCTTTATAGCAGGCCCGTCGCGTCGCTGGGATTTGGCACTTTCAAAAAACAACATACCACATCTCTCTTGGACAATAAATTGTCATGTTTTAACAACCTGCGAGGCTCGCACGCGCTTTTTATTTAGCCTATGTTAACACCGGAGAATAAAATATACAGCCTCCCTTGTGGGATTAAGCAGAACAGGGATGTAAAATGAGACAATACCAGTAAAATACTTATTATTAAAAAAAGGGATTTTGGGAGGAATGCAGATCCCGCCAATGTCTGGAAATTAAATAAAAAGGCACTTTCTAGATGAGAAAAGTGTGGAAAAGCTGAATAAAACAAAAATTAAGGCGCGCTCGTCAAAATTGAGGGAGATACAACCGTTCAAAGTATTTAAAATTTCACTTCGCGAGATGATATTGACAGTCCGCCCGCCATTTTGTCATAACCTAATACGCTAAACATGGTTTGTGATACAAAAAAGTGCCCCTTTATAACGCCTACTCACGTCAAGGCAAGAAAAACATCCCAGTTTTCAAGTGGTTTAGCGGCTACGCTAGGTTTGAGTAACATGGTTTGTGATTCTGGCGTACTATTAATTCTGTATTAGGTCTGGGATCCAACATAAACAATGAAATAATGGCGGGCGGACTGTCAATATCATCTCGCGAAGTGAAATTTTAAATTCCGAAGTTTTATTCAGCTTTTCCACACTTTTCTAATCTAGAAAGTGCCTTTTTATTTAATTTCCTGACATTGGCGGGATCTGCATTTCACCCGGGATTTTGGTTGGAGTATTTTATTTTATTTTAATTATTTGGGAGACAAACAGTTTACATTAACAACAAAGTATATAATAATTGAGTACAGTAATTGAACCAATTAGAGGTTTCCACATGGGTATTGTATACAAGTGTGTAGTTATTCCAGAGATATTTACTCATAAAAAATTACATTTTAAGAGACGAATTACGAGTTATTTAGGTGGGGATAGGAAAGGGGTAGGATGGGGGGGGGGGATCGGTTAAGTTGAGGTATAGTAATAAAAATATGCGTGACAAAAAATTAAAAGAGAGAGAAAAAAAAGGAAGTTTATATATTATTATATTTGAGTGGTGGTTGTATTAGAGGGTATCTATAAGTATTGTTATTGTAGAGTATCGAGAGAGTGTCTGTGTGATTTTAAGGAGTGTGGTGCAGAGTTAAAAATGTCAAATTGTGTATAGTGTGTGTTGAAAGTGTTGGATGCACGATAGATGAAAGAGTTCTGTTTAGAATTAGTGTTGCACCGAGGGAGGCTAAGAATCATGTCTGATCTTGTTCGTCTGTTTGGAACTCGTATCTGTATTCGTTCTAGGAGTTCTGGACAATCTACGACGGATCTGGCTATTTTTTGAAGAAAAAGTACATCGGCCGAGCTTCTTCGAGCTTCTAATGGTAGTATATTGAAGTACGCGGCTGAATCTTGGTGACTTAGGTGTGGCCGGAAGCTGCGGAAATCTAATTATCTTATAAAACGATTTTGAACACGTTCTAGATTTTCCACATATGATTTGTATTGCGGATTCCAAACTTGTGATGCGTATTCTAGTAAGCTACGGACATAAGCAAAATATAGGATTTTCATTGTTCTAAAGTTATTGAATTTTTTACATGTCCTAAGAATGAATCCTAACATTTTCGAAGCTTTTGATGTGACTGAGTCTATATGAATATCAAAAATAAGCTTAGAGTCCAATGTCACTCCCAAATCTTTGACTTCTGTTTTGTTGATTAATATTGAGCCGTTCAGATTATATTCATAGGTAACGATATTTTTATTTCGTGTGAAGTTCACGACGAAGCACTTCTTAACATTGATTTTAAGGGTATGCTGTGTACAGTAAACATTAAGACGGTTTAGGTCCTCCTGCATTTTTTGACAGTCAGCAGTACATCTGATAGGATAAAAAACCTTCATATCATCTGCGTAAAGTAATGTTTTGGAGTGTTTGAAGCATTGGCCTATATCATTAATGTAAATATTAAAAAGTAACGGTCCCAATAGAGATCCCAATGATGTATGGCATGAAACAATCAAAATTATGCGCAGAAGGGAATTAAATTAACTAAGCAATTGAACTTATTCTTTGAAAATGCCACAAGAAGTCAATACCATGCACAGAGATTGAAGGACATTATCTAATAAGGCCATAAAGGATAAACCAAGAACCTTTAAAACGGATCTCAAGGTTCAGCACTCAAAGATTGCCCAGAATTTCACTTTGTAATATCCTAACTCAAGCAATACTGCAAACTAATGATTTAAAAAGAAACCTATTCGCCGAGAAATTTGAACAATAGGTATTTTACCAAAATGTTGCTGCCCTGTACCTGAATACTTTGCGAAAGGGACAATTGCACCGCAGGCTATTTATTACCTGTATTATACAATCGTCAAAATCGACGATTTGTATTCTTAATTTTTGTCCCCCAAAACTGGATCGATTTTTCAGATTTAGAAGAAAATGTTCTATGTCTGCACGTTTTGTTTTGTTTACTATTAATGGCGTCCAAAAGAGACAATTTTAACTATTTTTATACGGTCCTTACTCCTGTAAGAAGTAACTTTAAACAAAGCAAAACGTACCGACCCGTTAGTGGTCGATATCTGTATTACATTAAAAAAAATATTTGCTGTAGAGTCAAAATCCAAAAGAGGTAATTGGGTAATACGTTTGTATGAACAAAATACTGCCCGGTTTCCTATCAATATTTCCAGTGATAAAAATTCTTTAAGTACATTATTTTTAATTCTTTAATATACGCACCAAAATATTTGTAAACGGGCAGTTTGAAAACCAATGAAGGCATTTTACTAAAAATTCGAGAAGGTAATTTCATAAAGAACTTAAAAGCTGTGTCTAACGTCTTTCACGGGAAACCTTATGTATTTTCATAACTACCCGAAAAGAATTTACAGGTAAATCATTTCTTCCATCAGCAGATTGTAAAGTGTGTATTTCTGCGTACCGGCCGTTAAGGTGATATTATCAATTACCTATCATTTTTAGAAAAAAAGTTTTTTTTTACATTCCTCACACAGGAGTTATTTAGGAAAATAATTTCCCTCAGGGCTCGTGCCATATTTGAGGATGCTGTGAAATGATATTTATCGCAGTTTCCCTGTAGGGGTAAAAGACCGCCATACAATTCTATCATGGCACACTCAGTTTGCTTCTTTCACATTCAAACATCATACATTTTCTTCAGCTATTCTGACTCTTGAAATGACTTGTATTCAATCGGGTATTTGATTGATGAAGGAGTAAGAAAACACAAAAGCTGTCGAATAAGCTGTTAATAATTAATTATTATTATTTATGTCTATGGTTAATTCTTTATAAATTTTAATTAGTATTGCTTATTTCCTTAATTAACAAATAATAATCATTGCTACTAAATATAAATATAAGCTGTAGGCCTTGAAAAATCGGTCGTATTTTATCAGTTAAAAATATTTCCGCTTTGCAATAAAATCCAAACAAATGGAATTTTTGTGAACGTTTCCGAAAACTAAAAACTGTTTAAGAAAGGTGATGAAATACGCTATCAAATTATATTATTAGAAATATACACGTTATTTCTTTAAATATTAAATTATTGAATGGAAACTTCAAAATTTTAGAAAATGGCTATTTACAACTAAAATTACTGATAATGAAAAAAAACACATGCATATTTTATTAGACAAATGAATTATTAACGTTATTGTTACCTCACTTTTATTATTTCATGTAAAAAGAATTCCTAAAAAATTCAGAGTTTCTTTTCGGTCGTAAACTTTGGTTTTATAAAGGTAAACATTTTTATTATTTTATGGTTAATTTTTAGATTTTAATATAAAGCGTGCTGTATTCTCATTCCAATACCGTTTAGATCATATTTCTTACTATGATAGTAAGGGCAACACAACGATTTTTATGAGACCTATGGGAGCTGGTACAAATATGGTTTCCTGTGATTAAACAGATTTATAGCAATTAATATAGAAACAACGTCAGAGCATTTAAACACACACATGTAGGACAACTTATAGAAATGTTTTTAAAATAAATTAAGAAAAGTTTTCAACCTAAGGTTGATTAAATGAACAGATCAAAAACAAGGAAAAGTCAAGATCAACAAACTCACCTTAATCCAGCAAGTACTCCGAAATATTGACCGGGAACTTAAAGTGAATTGTACCAACTTCCATTTACCTCCAACCAAAATCGTCCAAGTGAAACTTTCCCACAACTATTCCCAACTATTCCCACAGTTCCGGCCGTAGCCAGAGACCAATCAGATATTTATTACCTTGGAGAAAATTTCCCCGTAACGTAACCGGACCTAACGCGAATACGCAACGTGTTTACGTTGGAAATGTTTAATAATTTCTATGAAGTGGATGAAAGAGTTATTGGAGAGCGAAAAATAAATTCACGCAGATTGCTTAGGGACAGACGCGTGTAATGGGAAAAGCGTGGAAAAAGTGCATAATTTATAAGTTTTCCCGATATCGAGGGATTTTCTGCGTGCCTGGTATTTATTTTTACGAAGGGAGGGGAAAACCAGGGATCTTTTAAATATTAGCTTTGAACAGATGTTTTATACGCTCAGGGGAGATCTGCTAAAATATGCGTTGACAGTTTTGAGAAAATTGAGACAAATTGATTGAACGATATTTTTCTGCTTTAATTTGGAATCACGGGGGATGTGATTTGTTGTGACAAAAAATACAAAATTTTTTGACAACGAAGGTATTGTCGTATCAAAAGCAAAAAAATATTTGTTCGACTGTGACAGTTTTAATCGTGAATTTTAGCTTTTCACGTTTGCAAAACAATATTATTTATCAAGCAAAAGGCATCAAGACATTTAAAAATATCTAACGTAAACTGTGATGTGATATTTTGTACTATTGTTTTGCAAATTGATCCTGCTGTCCTTAAAATATCTTCCTTATCCTTATAATTTATGGCGTGGCAATCCGAATTTCTAATGTTTTGTAACGTATTTCTCTTGAACACCTTAAGTTTTTAAGTTTCTGAAAAAAATTATATTATTTTTGACCATTTTTACCACGCCGAAATGGTAATTACACGAAATTTCATTGACAGAAAAAAATCGCAACGAATGTCCGAAAATTATTATTATTACAAATAAATTTTACAAGTTATACGTATGAAAAAATTCTCATCGTTTATATAAAAATTCACATAGCGAACATATGTCAATGATGAACGTACAACGCTAACGTAGAGTATAAAAGGCCTGTTTGCATGTAAAATTGTAATTTGGGAGGCGGGAATGGGTACCGCCGCCCCGGGAACCTTTATTGGATAACCAACACCTCTGCCATAGGTCACCCCAAGTGGTTCGCTACGTTTGGTGATTTAGCAGGGGTGCCCGGGTTCATGGGGTGAGGTTTGTCTCGGTCTTGGAGGCGGATGACCAGGACATACTGAACCCCAGATTCCTACCCACCCCTTAAACCCTTTTCCTTCCCAAAACTCTCCTCTCCTTCCTTTCCTTAAAAAAACCCTCCACACAGCATCCTCAAAGATGACATAGGCCCTGAGGGAAATTATTTTCCTCAGGGCCTCCTGTATGGAGCTCATGTAAAAAAAAAAAAAAAAAAAAAAAAAAAAAGCCTTCATCAATTTTTAACTGTCATACCAGATGTACATTAAATATCATACGAATTTTCGGAGTCTATATTTTATTGTGCATAAAATTTTTGGACGATTTGTACAGTGTCGTGTTTCTGAAAAATCACCTCAAGGACCCTGTACAAATTAACATTTTTGCAATCTTACTTCTAAACCAGACAAACCATTATAAAAACTTATGGGTAAAATATAGCATACACTGGTCCTTCGATCACTGATGCAAAACTATATGTGCAATGCATTTGACCAATGAACGCGAATCTTCGTAAAAATGTACATTTATGTATATTTTCTTATCTATAGGTACTCTGTACAGGCAGAAAACATGCAGGACTATACTTACTTGGTAGATCACTTGAGATTAACACTTTATTTTTAGAGAAATTTAGATACAGTTTGCACGCAGAGGACATAATTGGGAACAAACCATTATTTAATCCTGGTATATATTTTAATAATAATATATAACTAACAGTTAAAAACCCGCTCCGCAGGTTTTTGCTGCTAGGCCCTGCGGGCGACTTTTGGTTTGGCTTCGCCCACTTAGTGTTAGTGACCATTTTATAAAACTGGTTCCAAAAATGGGCCGTTCCTCAGATCCACTGTGATCCAGTGATAGCTAGTCACCGGGACAAAGTAACTGGGACAGGCAATGACGTCATATGTCGCGGGACACTATTATTCACAACTAAGTATTACCGTCAATCTTTCCATATCGGTAGAGATATTCAAATTTACAAAATCGTAGTACTTTTACCTAGGGGGGGGGCACGTTCTCATGCGACCTGCTAACGGAAGTAGCGCCATCCTTTGACGAAATCTTGAATTCGAAACCGAATTACAACGGTAGCTTTGTTTGAAATTTCACGTACACAGATGTTTATACGGTGCGGCGCGTACGGCGCGGCGGCAGACATGCACTCGAAGCTGGGTTCTTAAATTCAACCATGTAGACGCAGACGCAAGCCTATTAATACTATTTGATGATGATGATATGTTCTTTAATGAATTTGTTCTGGAAAGCAAAAGCAAAAGTTTACAAAAAGTTTGGCGGTACAAAAGTTTACGGATTTGATTAGAATATTTATCTTCCTAAATGTAATTCGTGTAAGACTAAACTTATATTACGAGATGTATTTATCTATGCCCAGATCCGTTATCAGTTGCAGCTCTTCCAGGAAATTGCAAAAGTGTAATTAAAAACAGTAGCGCAAATCACTTAAAATGTGTCATTTTAAATAACTCAAAAAAAAACAATACTACTCGTACTTCGTGCGCCGTAGTAATCCCTAGAAACGAGAAACAAAAGAATCCGGTAGGAAATATGTACACAAAGGGAAGTAATTACGCGGCGTAAAAACCACTCCGGTGAACACTAAACTAGTATTATGGGATTGTAATTATTTAGAATAATGCAGCGTGCACATTATGCAAATGTCTCGCTGTGGGTAGGCAGTAAATTGCAGCAGTCGCTAGGAACTTTATAGATTAGAGCGGATGTGCGGAATTCCTAACGTCAAAAAATTAATCTGTCTTAACCAGACTTTCGACTATTTATGTATACAAAGCTACGTGTGAATAGAGAACTCCAGTCCAATTTTAAATTTTTTTTTAATGAATAAATGACCTTCTAACTTAAACAACTGCATTTTTATTTTTATTTTTATTTTTAGAGTTAGTTTTAATAGTTAAAATAATTGTCAAAGTTTTAATTTTTCAAGATCCCCCGAAACCCACCGTATGTATGGTGAATCGTGTGACGTCATCACTCCTGAAAAGTTATATAGGATCGGGCAATCAGCTGATCAACTGCAGCCATTTTGAATTTCGTTGTTCGAAGTATTCTCCCTAGAAGTAGCATTACTACTTTTTTTTGTGCAGTAGTTTTGAATATTACCTTTATTACCTAGATACCTTTATTTTTGTAACATTATTTAGGCCTAAATAATGTTTCAATAAACACAACAACTAAATCTCCATATACAGTATGTGAATAATAGAATAACGGTATGTGAATAATAATAGTATAATATGTGAAAAATAATATAAACAGTATGTGAATAAATTAATACGATGGCTTGTGTCATGCCTGCATTCCCATACAATGACTTTACGGTGACGTCATGACACGACGAACAGTGACGTCACCATTAAACATTTCAATAATGCTAACTTGACAGCTTGTTTTTACGATCCGATTAAAAATATACTTTTTAATAATTTTTTAAAAAATCTGCTTTTAATATTATTAAATAAAACTTATATATTCAGAATTAGCGTTCATTGGTCTATTAGTCCAGTAAAGGAAGGAGTTGTAGAGTGCGTGAGCAGGAAGCTAAGCGATTCTTTCAGGACTTGTTTAGGGTGCTTAGGGTGTGAACATAATAAAAGTCATGACGTCTAGGTGGTGAGCTAGGGGGGGAAGGTCCCGATTTTCGGGTTTCCGTTTATATATCAAAAACGGTGGGTCGCAGAGGAAAACTTTTTTAGAATAAGTAAAAGTTCATAAGATTATCTACAACTTTTATTCTATACGTAATTTTGGAAATCCCAGCCGTTTTTGAGTTATACGCTCTACAAATGTCAATATTTTCAAAAAAAATCATTTTACCTCACATTTTTCATCAAACATTTCTTCATATCGTCTAAAATATTCATCCAAGAAAGAAATTTATTTGAAAAAAAATTTAAAAATTTAATTACCTTTTAGAATATGTATACATATGTAAATAAATCTCCAACCAGTAAATATTCACAGCAATTTTAAGTTTTTTCGTAAAATATCGTCATTTTCAGAAAAAGCTGTTTTTTCTTACCAAATTATTAAGACGGGTTTTTTCTTCATGGGAAATTCCTTAAAAATTTTTGCACGCAAGAAAGCAGGTAAGTTGTTCTCGAACAGATGATTAGTGGAATTCATTTTATAATCATTATTATTGTGATGGGTGATTAGGTTAGTCGTCGGAGATGCTACAATAACGTGCTACGATGCTGTTCGAGTTGGTGAAAAGGCAATGAATGCGATAGTGGGCTTGACATTCTCAGACATCAAGTTGTCCCGCAAAGATCGGGCATTCCCAATGTATTCTGTCAGCTCGTCGATAAAAAATTCACGATGAAAAGGTTGCAGTTGACCCAACATTGCTGTTTCAGCGGATGTGTATAAGCAAACGATCAGATGAGGATTTGATGAAATTCTTTGAGTATGAGTTGGCCCCATTTCCCTTGGCACTGTTCTCAATAACATCATGTTACACTCTCAACTTTATATGGATTCACGTTTTCATATCCTCTTTGGACGTGAGGGTCCTGGCAAGCGTTGTTCATCCATGGCATCGTCATTCTCAGTGGTGGATGTTCTTGTTGAAAGGGCTCTACGTCGTCTTCATCGTCGTCCTCGGCAACAGGCACGCTATTGAGGCATCTCCCTTGGCAGTGAAGGTACGCTGCAGAATAGGTCAGCATTGCTTTTCGGGATCCACATTTGCCAATTGCACAATCCTTGGTGCAGCGGCATAATATCGTTTTCAGAAGGACCTCCGGTGCTGGAGGATCTTTTGTTGTAATTGGCGCCAGGGTGTCTCCTTCGTGTTTCCACCCCCATTCTTCAGGGGACAGCTCAATCCCGAGCCACTGCTGAACTTGGTGGTATGTCCGCCGGGAATGCTGCTTAGCTGCACTCTCTGTTGGAGGGAGGGAGCTGATGTCAGGCTTTATATTTGCCACGGACCTTGTGAACGACTGGAAGCGGTACTGGTTAAGGGAGGTCTGTCTTTTTGGCGCCGCATACCATTTCAGGAAGCATTTATTTCCATTATTTCATTTATGTCTATATGAACATATTTTTTAAAGCCATAATATTTTTCACTGGAGTTCCTTATTCATACAACTTGACGCATTAATCTCTTTGGGTGACCAACGGAAACAGTGTTAGATACTCCAAGTACAGCCCTGGTGAAAGACCACCTTTCAAAATCTAAACGTTGCTTGAAGTGGCTTTAGCTGTGTTTGATGATCAAATCTAATGAGCCAGTTACCTCATTTAAGGCTTGTTCGGGATAGTAGTTTTAACTGTCGTAACAGTTTCACTGTCGGATTGAAAAATGAAACTAAAAAGTACTACATAAAAGACAAACTAAAGAAATCTGTTTTTTATGTGAATACCGCACAAGAGTCCCAACTGCTCCCCTCTGGAACCAGTGAGACTATGGCATCCCCAATTGGGGTATGTCGTGAGGCTGAAGGTAGTGGGGAGGGGAATGAGATGGGAAAGAGGAAGGTGGGAAAGTACCTGGCTATTCAGATCTGGTCACCAAACACGCTAAATCCATTTCAAGCAACGTTTCAATTCTGAATGGTGGTCTTACACCAGGGCGATACTGAGAATGTCTTCCGTTCTTACTAATTCTGAATCTCACTTTCCTAAATCTAAAAAAAAAATAGTAAATCTTTCACAGATAACATTTTTGATGAAAAAATTATATAGTACCAATTAAAAACAAAGCTTAAAAAAATTAAGCCGTTCTATAAACATAAAATATGTTGAAAGAGAACAGAGCTTTTAATGCATATTGCTCTTTTCTCGTTTTCACAAGAGAAAGTTTTTTCCATCGGCGGTGAAAAAGTTTGCGCGGCGGTGCATAAAATGACCATAAACCGCTTAAGTTTATTGCAGCTCCTACCAAGTGCAAATTGCACAATTACTCTAAAAACAAACTGAAACCGTATACCTAATATCCCAATTGCCTGCGAATAGGAAGAATTTTAATATTTTTCTCATATTGTTTGCTTTTCCATCCCTCTTGAAATATTTTGTTATATTTTGCAGGTTTCCCGGGGTTAAAAACTATATTTCAGAGTGATAAACCCATAACATAACATACTAGGGTAGGCTGAAAGGTAATGCGCACAAATTTTTATTTATTTATTTATTTATTGATTTGTTTGTTTACGCCTTGATGGCTTTTACATATAAAATAAATTGTACAGGAGTATTATAACAAGTATGCAGTATCATAAGTATATAGTACATAAAATGATAAACAGAGCTAGAAAGATATAAGTAGGCTTAACATAAGTAGGTATCAATATTCGAATAATTGTTTACAAAGGAGTTCAACCAGCGGATTCGTATTTGGGCTCACGCTACATTATATTCAATAATTATTGTCATAATATCACACAAAATGTGATTCCAAATATACTCGAAGCATACCGGTATTGCAGTGGTGTAAAACATTTTTAACGATTAATATAAAGGTAGGTAATTTTCTTGTAATTAATTATTTATTTTTTTAATTATTATTTTTTTTGCTATCATAAATGTACGTATGTTTGTTATTATTATGAAAAAGAAAAAAAAGGAAAGGTACACAGTAATTACATATGTAAATAAGTAAGTAGGTACTATGAATGTAGTTATCATGATTGTAGTTACAGAGCAGTGGGTATTAAGTTTGTTACTGTTAACAATGTGAAACATTTAAGGATTTTTACATTAGTTTGTTATTATCAGGAAAAAATAAAATAAAAGGTACACAGCAATTACATATATGTATAAAGAAGTAAGTAGATACTATGAAAGTAGTTACAGAGCAATGGGTATTAAATTTGTTAGTTTTAACAATCTGGAACATTTAAAGATTTTTGCATCTGCATACATATACGCTTTTTGAAGGAAGCGATGTTTTTATAAAAAAAATATATCGACAGAGCAAGTTTCATTCCCCACACGATGCAATCTCTGAAGACAAGAGTTAAACATAAAATTAGTGCGAGAAGCAACTACGTTAAATGGAGCATGGAGTCTGGTGTTGTAATTGTTAGGTACTTGATAATTTATCATGTTCACAAGTTCAGGGGTATCCAAATATCCGTTGATAATTTTAAATTATCAACGGATATTTATAAAAAAAAAATGCTTGTACAGCAGGAACAAAATGACCTTCAGAAGCGCTCCAGGTGGAATATGGAAATGAAATTCATTCGCGCAACCTCTATACGTACGCGCAAGTCTGAGGTCGTTGAATTGAGAATTTAAGAAGCGGAAGTATGGAGACGTGTTTTAGTGTTATGTCAACGCAAGGTAAACAGCGTGCTGTAGGAAACTGAGGCCGCTGCTAGCGCCAGTAACAAGAATAACGACGCCTGCGTGAACTAATTCTTCAGATGTTTGACAGTCGAAATCAGCTGTTTATCGAAAGCCATGTTGGAAACATAAATAAACCAATCACGAGCAAGCGGAGCAAGCGTGTAGGCGAGTAAAGTTGACGACCTTTCAACTTTTTTTCGTAGATTGTCAACAATCTGCTAGTCGCTGCTAGTTAGCAAGGAACACGATGACACTGGGCGAGTTTACTAACAGATAGTGAATTTCCCAGATAGTAGCTTGTAAACTCGCCGGGTGTCATCGACTCTTTAGTAAGTTTGGAAAGGATGTTTATGGTGACGGTGCTGTTGATAGGTGTACTGTAAATCGATAGATAATAAAATTACATGATTGTGAGTGTGCACAGTTTTAATTATAAAAAAAGTATGTACATAGTAGGAGTAGATGTGCAAGTTGTTCCAGAGGGTTAGATTACTTCCTCACCTTCCTCTCCCATCTCCTTCCCTCCCCCACTACCTTCAACCTCATAATGTACCTCAATTAGGGATGACATAGTCTCACTGTCTTGAGGACTTACAGAGTGTGTAAATCCCGCGGGATTTCGGGATAGAATACATAAATCCCGCGAGATTATTATTATTAAACGTTTTGACATAGTGCCAATATTTTATAAATATATTTTTTTTAATTATCTGTCATCTATTATCTTTCATACTACGCAGTGTATTATTAGAGCGGGGTTCAAATCCCGGTGTATGCAATTTGATTAATTTGCGTTATTTCACAATTATTAAATATAAAAATAAGTTTTTCCGGCACGTTCCAGAGTGGAAGATATTCGCAGTATTGCCTTGGTAAGACCACCATTCAGAATTCAAAGGTTGCTAGGAATGGCTGTAGCCGTGTTACGTTACCAGCCGAGCGATTCTTGGGAGTTGGGAATTTTGTGAGATCGAGATAGATCTCGAGCGAGATCTCCTGTCAGATTTGTGTGATTTTCTTTGGCTGTTATTTGCTTTTTCTACGGATGTCAGAATGTCAGAATTTCAGCTGTGAGCTGTCACGTATTTCAGTTTTGGTCGTTTTAAACATGAATTCATGCAAGTGTGCGTGATTATTTATTTATTTAACAGCCTTATGTGGGTGATCGACGTAAGAGCTTATACCGCGGTTTTTAAAGAACGTCGGTTTTACTCGCGGCTCGTTGGTGCTGATCGACTAGCGAGTGAAACAGTCGTATCGTAGTCGAATTGAGGTTTACATGTCTTGTTCGGAGTCTGAAGCTTTGTATTATCTTGGTATTGCGTACCACGAAATTAAGAAAAAAAAAGCGAAAACGCCCGAGAGTTTGGGTTAAAAGTTGGATTGAGAAAAGGCAAGCGTTATCGCATACACATTTAATGAGAATTGTCAACAGAACCATACTCGATTACAGAAATTATCTGAGAATGTCTGAAGAATTGTACAATTGTACAACTTGTAATGTAAGAATTGTACAACTCGCTTTTTTTTTCATAATTTCGTGGTACGCAATACCAAGATAATACAAAGCTTCAGACTCCGAACAAGACATGTAAACCTCAATTCGACTACGATACGACTGTTTCACTCGCTAGTCGATCAGCACCAACGAGCCGCGAGTAAAACCGACGTTCTTTAAAAACCGCGGTATAAACTCCTAAGTGTTTCCTCCAAAGGAGAAAAAGAAGTACTTTGGAGGAAACAGTCACACGTATTTTGTGTATCGCATCTTTTTTAATGCGTTAGAAAGAGCTGCAGCATTAAAACGATAAGGAACGTATGTTTATTTCTTTTTTGCCGTCACGTTACCGTAACCGTGAAACGTCACGGTAATTATGAAAGCAACAACTATTCGCGATGGAAACTTGTTTTTCTTTAACTAATTACATTATGTACATTGCATTTGTGATTTGTGATGACTTCATTATTTATTATGTCATCGATGAACGCGTTCGCGCGTAATTAAGTAAACTTTACCGATAGAAAAACAGGTTCTGCACTTAAATAAGTATTGGCGCCTACTCAAAAATACAGACAGACTCAGAGGAATCGCAATAAATTACGAATAGTTAGTTGTCAGTTGAAACCGTTCAGCAACCCGCAGGGAGATTATGCACTTGGCTCTGGGGGCTGGCAAAACTGGCACTGGAACTAAATCCAGTGGCGTAGCAGATTATTCTTTGACCATGGGTAAGCTGGTTTACCGGATCCGCCCCGTATATTCACAATACTAAATATGTACTAAATGGAATTGAATGTAGTCTTTTTAAATTATTAAAAAAAAAACTTTAAAATTTTTATATATATATATATATTTAATTATTTATTTGCGTAAATTTTATTTACATGCGATTTTTCGATTTCCGTTTCATAAGGAAAAACGTACGTCGGGACTTGGGTTGCATCTCTTAAACTTGGCAATCAGGACAAGACACGTGAAAACCCCGGATTTTAGGGCCCAAAACCCGGACATGTCAACAGGTTTTTTTTAAACACAGTCAGTGTAATAAAAAACAGTTGAAAATGTCATAAATCACCTTTTTATATATTTTAAAATTAAATTTAGTCATCCTTTATAATCATTATAAATGTACTCTAAATCTGTCCCGACTCGGGACAGATGTAGAGATACTAAATACTGCTACTGAGACAGTTCAGTTATGTACAATGAATGTTATGTATTTTTTATTAGTCATATGTAATATTTGTAAAACACCCGAAAAAGGGCGTTAATAAATAAATAAATAAATACATGTATGTAAACAAAGTTACATGAATATTATTAAGGTTAAATACATTTTAATTTCAATACCTACAATAAAAAATAAAGGTATTTTTGAATGTAGCTATTACTTTGTGGTTATCCATTATAGAAAAATGAAACAATACAACTTTGTATAAACCACTTATCGTCAGGTATAAGCTTTCCCTGACGAAGGAACGTTTGTTCCGAAACCGGTCGGATTTGCACATTATATAAGTGGTTTATACAAAGTTGTATTGTTTCATTTTTCAAAAATAAAGGTAATTGGAAGTACTGTGATGAAACTGTTCAAATTACTTCCACATTATCATTTTTTTAAAGATTTTTCTAAGATTTTCCATTGTAATGAACCAATACACCCTTATTAAATGTCGATGTTTTATTTCGTTGAAATGGTTAAATTATTTTTGTATTGTCCATTTAATTTTTTTTTCAAATATGATTATTTATATATCTTCCAATGTACCAAATCAATTTACTATTCAAAAATGTCTTCCACAACACAACTAAAGGTGGGTATGGGTACTGTCGCCCCAGGAATCATTTTCTGGATAATGAACACCTCTGCCGTAGATCAATCTAAGTGATTCGCTACGTTTGGTGATTTAACATGCCCGGGTTCATGGGGTGAGATTTATCTGAAACTTGGAGGCGAATGCGTCACCAACAAACTGCGTGGCAAACTGATCGAGGGGGGCCTTTTGACCTCTCCAACAACACTCTTTCGGAACATCACCATGCACCGCAGTGGTAGGGATAGATTCATACGTCCGTCACTCCTCTACACCACCGTCACTACTACAGATTCTTACCCAGCCCTCATACCTTTTTCCTTCCCAGAACTTCCTCTCCTTCCTTTCCTAAAAAGAAACTCTACACATCATCCCCAGAGATGACGTAGATCCTCAGGGGAATTATTTTCCTAGCGGCCTCATGTGTGGAGATTATATAAAAAAAGCTGAACTCTTGGCGTGAAGGACAAATAATTACCTTATCTTGTAATAGAAACCACAAAAAGTTTAATATAAAAGCAGGTGTTAGACACACCCAACAAATCCCAACTCTCTCATGTGGAAACCAAAATTTCGAAACGGTACCAAGATTCACATACCTAGGCTCCCTGATAACAAACGACAATAATACCACAGAGGAGATCCAGAAGCGCATAGTGAACGCAAATCGCTGTTATTTCCGTCTACAAAACCAATTAAAGTCCAGACTGCTGTCTAGAAACACGAAGATATTAGTGTACAAAACACTTATCAGACCAGTACTTACGTACGCAGCTGAGACTTGGGTAATGAGCGAGCACTGGACGTTTTTGAAAGAAAAATTTTGAGGCGCATCTTCGGACCGGCTCTAGAAAATGGATTTTGGCGTAGACGCTATAACAATGAGCTCTATACTTTGTTTAAGGAGCTAAACGTCGCAAAATTTATAAAATTGGGAAGACTTCGGTGGCTGGGTCGTGTGGACAGAATGACCGAGCATCAAGCACCAAAGTCCCTGCTCAACTCAAGACCAATAGGGCGAAGGAGCCTGGGAAGGCCAAGACTAAGATGGAGCGACAACGTCCTCAAAGACATATCTATCTTGGAGCTTCCAAACCGGAGAGAGCTGGCACAAAACCGAGATGAGTGGAGGAAGGCTCTTGAGGAGGCCAAGACCCACCAGGGGTTGTAGAGCCAATAGTGATGATGATGATGTTAGACACGAATGATAATCATATGAAGTTAAATACAATATGCATTACTACGAAAAATCAAAGTGCTTGTAGCGCATTCAACTTTAGAAGTAACAAAAAACATTAATCGTGAAATTTCACGGCTTTCGTAATATATTTGTGTGTGGAATTTCGATCCCGCCAATTCATTTCTATTCAGCTATGAAATACTTAAAAATACTATTACAGTAATATAAAAGTAGACGAAATTAGGAAAAATTACATTAATCGTCATTGAGGACCGCGCCCCTGTGCAATCACCCACCACGCCCGGATAATCGCCACGACACTGAATATAACTAATAATAATTACACGTTCTCGTGGGATCCCCAGTTAACGAAGATACGGCAAAACTAGTTAAGGGTATCATATATAAAAATATAAAACTAGTTAAGGGTATATTCATAAGTAAACATCTACCTATTAGGACTTATTCCCGCCATCACAAACCAATACATACTGATTCCCATAGGAAAAGCACCAGTAGAAGAGAATGCAGGGAAAGATTGCCGGAATTCGGGGCCCTGGAAGAAGGAGAACCTCATGGCTGAAAAATCTGAGACAGTGGTTTGGCCAGTCTACCGTAGAGCTGTTCCGGGCCGCAGTTAACAAAGTCCGCATATCCAACATGATAGCCAACGTCCGTTGAACGGACGGGGCACAAAAGAAGAAGATGAAGAAATAATGCAAATTGCGCTACAAAGCACTTCAAAATTATAAAAATTAGTTCAATCGTATTATTAAAACTAATAATTTCGGTGGTGTGTCTCTATGTTACTCGGGTTCTGTTATCTCTAGAACTGAGATTTGCCTTGATTTTCAAAATTGTAACTGACATAACAGTGGGAATTATTAAGAAAAGCTATTCCTGAAATAGGCATTAAAAATATTTTATTAATTAATAATTACACTTTTGAAATGGGAATTTCTTTTGTTCATATTTTAGACAGATATTTCGAATTTTTTTGAGTTACTAACCTTCGAAAGGTAAATGACAATGATCCTGAGGAAAATTATGGCTTCGATGGTCGAGGGGTAAGCCTCTCGACAAGCAATCCGAAGGTCGGAGGTTCAAATCTCGGCGTGCGCACTTAAATTTTATTGAATTAATTTTTATTATTTCACAATTAATAATTTAAAAATAATTCTAAAGATGTCGCATATTTAAAATAAAATGGATACAAATTTATCCAGACACTATAGATAGCATTTAGTTCGGGTTTGAATCTTGAAATCATATATAAAGATAGCAGCCAATAATATGTGCGTTAAAAAAATAATAATAATGTTGATAGTTCTTAGTCAAAGTATGATACAGTTAAAAGTGATCGAATTGGATATAGACACCTTAGCTAAATTGGTAGAGCTGTTGCCATATGAAAGCAGAAGGTCCTGGGTTCGAGTCCCAGAGGTGCCAATATCTTTTTCTGATTTTTCTGTCTCCAGATTTTCGATTAAGTTTCGCTAATATTGTCTTCATTTAATAAAATAATTTGAATATTCTCGCAAACTCCAGTACTGCGTTCATATACTGTCTAAAAGTGTGTATATCCGACTGTTGTAATAAAATAAAACTTGATAGGTAAGTAAGTACCTATTTGCGTTTTCCAATTTAATTTGAGTAGGTAACGTACGCACTTGTAGGTTTGAGTAGGTACCGTAGTACCCTAAATGCGAAGTTCGTGCTTATTTCCAAGAAGTGTGGGTATGGCAGGTACGCGTGAATGTGCTTGACATTAATTTAATACTCCGGAATGTACGAGATAAAAAAATTACGTAATATTAACACTCTATATTAAGTTTCATGACTGGAGCCACTAAAATAGAACAAAGGATTTTTAATGGCAACTTTTGCTCAATATTTCATTGAGATTATAAAGTCTACCTGATGTTTATCGTGTTTTAAACTATGAAGGCGGGTAGGTACTTAATAAGGAAAAAAATTACATGCACCTTACGTTCTTGCTTACTAAAATTATTGCTGATAACGAAAAAAAAAACACCTACACTATGTATTAGGCAAATGTATTATAAACGTTATCGTTTACTCAATTTTTGCTGGTACCCGGCATGCGTTGCTATGCCATTTAATAAAAAAAATGTTTCTCCCTGCGTGTCTTTCCCTTTTGTCCCGTTCCCCTTCCGCGTCCCCTTCACCTCTCGCGTTCCCACTCAGCCTCCTCCACCTTCCCTCGCCCCACACCACTCCCCTCTCCCCCTCCTACATTCCATACACTCATTCCCGATTCAGTTTTCAAACAGCTCGCGTGCCATTTATTGCATTTTTTATACAAATTTCGTAATGCCAGAGCTCACCAGTAGTTTTATACAAACCTTGTCCTGACAATAACGAACACAAGAAAAAAAGAATTATCCAATTTGGTGCAGTCGTTCGGAAGTTATGAGCGTACATACATTTCAGGGATTCATTTTTATTTATATATATCGTTTACTCAATTTTTGCCATTTCAAGAAAAATTAATTTATTAAAAATTCTTAAAATTTTCATAATTTTTTTTTTCAAACTGCGTTCGGAATCTGTGGATTTATAAAGGTGAACATCTTAATTATTTTGCTGTTAACTTTTAGATTTGAATATAAAGTGTGGTATTTTCTCTTTTTAATGCCGTTAAGCTCATATTTAAACTAACCATGATAGTAGGAGAGGCACAACGATTTCCATGAGACTGTACATGTACAAGTACAACGGTACGACTGTACAACGGTAGGCTGTACAAACTGAAACGTTTCGTTCCGGTGAATATTTTAAATTTTTTTTACTTATCACTCGCAGAATCAACTTTACGGTATGGATTAACAACTTGGGAACACTCTTGCAAAACTAATTTAAACCACCTACAATCAGTACAAAATTCTATGGTTAAGTTATTAGTTCAAAAACATATTTTTTCACAGAGACGAAACATATCATTGTTGTATGGGAATTTAACAATATTACCGGTGCAGGCCTCATTATGGTACAAAATATTGATTCAGCATATGTCTGAGTCTAATTATAAGAGGAAAGTAGAACATGAACATAATACCTACAAGGTTCACAAAGAATGAAGGAATGCTTGTTACAAAATATAATAATAACTACGGACGGCAAACCCTGAAACATATCGTGCCAAAAATATTTAACATGTTACCAATTAATATAAAAAATTGCGATTCTACAAATAGATTCAGAAATATGCTGAAACAATAGCTACTAAATAGAGATAGTTTATATTAATTCATATGTGTTAATTGTGATAATCTGTATAGTTATAGTAATAATATTGTGTAGTAGGTTTAAATTGTAACTGAACATTAACATCCTGTTGACAAACTGCTTTATTGCGGTTTAACGGGATTGTACTTTGAAAATAAAAAAAATCCTATATGAGTTGTTCCGAAAACCGAACAAATAGACTTGACGCGCTTGAGCGGCCGATTTAGCACGCTTAAATTTGAGCGAGGAATGTCGTACATAGCGAGGATATGGCCTGGCTGATATCCGGGCTTAGGTAGTGGCATTAATTAGTAAGTAGTGTCCGACCGAAACAGGACTTTCTACCGACACCGAAACCGAATCTTGATAAGCTTCCGGATTCCAATACGTAATACTAGAAGTCAGGATTTATTTCAGTGCAGTAATTCTGGAACTAACTACCATATGTATTCCTCTTTGCCCAGAATACTAATGGAGGGAAACAATTATACCAAGTCAGTGGACATCTTCAATTTATCTTTAAACAAATATAAAATATTGTTACGAAGGCAGTTCAGTTATGTACAATAAATACTGTGTATTTCTTACTATTCATATGTAAAAGCCCCGAAAAAGGGCGTTAATAAATAAATAAATAAATCTGTCTCAGTTTCGGCCGAAACCGAAACTTTTTTAGACTCGTTAATGATCTATATTTTAGAGAAATTTGGCTTATTTTTTACACTACAGTTAATACGTGTAAATGAATAAAAAAACAATAATTGAAGTATGCGTAAAAATATACTTTTTTTATTTTTATATTACTGCTATAAAACAAAAACCAAAAAATATAAAAATTAACAAAATATGTTGAACTACTTCTGGGAACAAAAAAATTGACAATAACATTATTAAGAAGGGACCTATTTGCGGCACGTTCCAGAGTTTAAGATACTCCCAGAATCGTCCTGTTGTAAGACCACCATTCAGAATTGTAACGTTGCTTGAAATGGCGTTAGCCGTATTTGGTGACCAGATCTGAATAGCCAGGTACTTCCCCACCTTCCTCTTCCCAATCACCTTCCCCTCGTCACTGCCTTCAGCCTCACAAAATACCCCAATTGGGGATGCCATAGTCTCACTGGCTCCCGGCGGGAGCAGCTGAGACTCTTGTGAGGTATTACTATAAACAAAAACAAAAACCTGATGAATTGAGTATTTTAATTTTTATTGCGTTTACAATCACAACACTCTTATGTGTAATAAGAAAAGAGTTAAATAAATTAAAAAACATTTTTTTTTACATAATTCTCATCATTCATAAATCCGAGTGAATAACTCCACGGAAAGAACTTCAATGCCAATAAAATATGTGAGACAGAAGTAATAACAAAAACAACCACTTACGTAAATAACGCATAAACTGACAATACAAACACGCCGGACCTGCCGGCGAACTCAGCTGATGATGGCGGATGACACAAGAGCCACAAACTAACCCGAAGTCAGCTGAACGACGCGCGATAATTCGTGAAAGCAGCGTTTCGGAAACCGAAACTGATGCCGAAACTAGATTTTTTTGCCGAAACTTGCCGAAACTGAAACCGAACCTTCGGTCGGTCACAATTAATAAAGTACCTACCTATTATTAACATGTCCAAACAGGAAACATCAACATATCAATAGCAGGGTTCTAACTACAACTAGTTAGAAGATATTTTGCCACAACATTGCGGGCACCCAACGTACTTATATAGATCAAAGCCTAACTCGATAAATAATAATAATTTGGGCGAGCTCCCCTGTGATGTTGGATGAGTCTGCTTTTGAAGGTTTGTGCCTAATTAATTGAGGGAGGGGGTTGCGGGGAGGGAACATGATTACAGTTTGGTCCGTGGAAGGTTTAGTTTCAAAGAATTTTGAGTGATTGCTTAACAAGTTTTGTTTTGTTGATTAACTGCAGCGAAGTACTACTTTAAGTCTGCCGTTTTGCTTTTGGTCTGTCTGCAAATTTGTTTTGTACATTACATTTCCATTTTAAGATGGTGGCCGTTTCAATGGTTCAATAATGATTATTTTTTCAATTTGGAAACTTCGTATTTATTTGGACTTTTGAGTCGCATTTTTCAATGGTATGGTAACTATGTACCTGCCTAAAGAATGTTTGAAAAAAAATCATTTAGATAGTGAAAATTCTTTGGATAAATAGTATGATTCCTTATTTTTTTAGTTATGTATACAATTATATGGTTCATAATTGTGCTAGACGGGGTGAGGCATAAAAGAACTGTAATAAATGAAGAATCGTTCTATAAATAATTACTTCTCAACGTACTACCAAAACGTTCGTGGCCTAAATACAAAACTGAACACTATTCGCTGTAACGTCAGTGTACGTCATTACGACTTTTTATTTTTTACCGAAACATGGCTCTTTGATAATGTCTCATCTGCTGAACTTGGACTGTTTGACTACAACATTTTTCTTTGTGACCGTTCTACTTCTGTGAAGTGTAAAGGTGGTGGAGTGATGATATGTGTAAATAAAAAATACCCTTGCCATATTCTAGAAACATCTGACAATGTTTCTGATCAATTGTTCCTATGTGTTATATTTGGTACCAAAAAGCTTGTACTTGGTTGTGTTTACATTCCTCCTTCCTCTTCGGTAGAAGTCTACAAGTCGCATACTGCTTCAATTGAGCGTGTCTCTGGAAATGCTGATTCCTTACTTATTTATGGCGATTATAATTTACCTAAAATATTGTGGCTGAATGACAACCAAGGGGTCAAAACTCCTACTAGTAATCTTTCCCAACAAGCTATTGAAATGGTAATTTTTTTTGCCTTTATGAATATGTTTCAAGTAAATCCAGTCACTAACTATCTAGGTTCTTGCCTGGACTTTTTTTCTTGCCTGAATTTTCACTAGTATACCTAAAGTCATAGTATGTGAAGCTGATGTCTCGTTGTTACCTGTTGATAAATATCATCCACCTCTCTCTATTAACATCACAATTTTTTTTAAATTTGAATCTTTGAAACCAAGTGTCTCGTATCACTACAAATATCTTAATGGTGACTATTCTAACATGAACAAATATCTTTCCCTGATAATTTGGACAAAACTATTTTTAAATTCTAATAAATGACGCCGTATTTAAATTTAATGAATGTGTAACACGTGCTATAGATTTGTTTGTTCCCAAGGGATGTTACTCTCAACCCAAGTTTCCAAATTGGTTTAGCTCGAAACTTAAGCAGTTAATAATTGAAAAAAAGAAAACTCATAAGATATTTAAAGAAACTGGCAACTTAAAATTTTATCAAAAATTTTCTCAATTAAGGGAACTGTCTAAAATCGAATCAGTTGTTGTTTTTCAGAGTTGTTTGTTCCGTAAAAAAAAACACCCACAGTGCTTACAGAATACAAAGAGGATGGCCTACATCCTACCTATCGTACATGTATTGTACAATAACATCCCGGGAAATAATTAAAATTTTCAAGAATTTATCTCGGCTACGTGAAAAGTGCAAAGAGCTGCGCGAGATTTATTTTATTATTTTAAGACGTGGAGTGTTACATGTTTCTTTTACAAAACCTTGTGAACCATATACTATGGTATAACATAAATGGACGTCATAAACAACGAACAATGAACAAGAACGAAGCATCATAATAGTTTTTTTTATCTCCATTATAAATTAAAACTATTTATATCACAAAGTGGTTGTTTGGCAGTCTCTATGTGCTTTCAGGGATACTATTTTTATTTTTTTTTTTTATTTATTTATTACATAAGATACATTTATACAGCAAATATAACATAATAATAATATTTCAAAATAACTGTAAATATTAAAATGTATACAAGTGTTATTATGTCTTGTTTGTCTATATTAGTTCCTAGCTAGGCAGATTGCCCGTTCTAAGGAACCAAATTCTGGTGAAAAATTCCAAAAGTGTATTCTGTACCAAAAAAAACAAAGTGTTTTTTTTTTGTAGATTAAATACCTATAAGTATACTAAGTTTTTACTGATTGTGCCATTTAATAGTTAACCATGTAAAAGTTTAAGTTTTAAGTGACATTATTTAATAATTTTTCAGACTCAACCCTACCTAAGCCAATCAACCATTTATTTATTATTGAACTGATACATGTCATTTTGCATGTTTTAATGTTTAATTCTGGGGGGATTTTATTGTATAATTTCGGTCCCAGATATGTATATGTCATTTGGAACTTCGACGTATTGCTCCGTGGGACCACAAGATCCTTTCTGGTGTGACTTGTATTAAAATGTATTGTGCCCGTTTGAGCTGCGAGTAGACCACCATGGATACCACAGATGGCGTTGAAGTGTCATTTTCAATACAAAATGTGAATTATGCAAAATGTTTTTAAATATGAAAAAAAAACGCAAACTACCAATTCATCGTAATTTTAAATCATTGTGAATTTTACTCTCTCCGTATCAACTTGATACCTAATCGGTGTCTATCACAAAACATTTTTTAAAAATTAATTGTGTGTGTGAATCTAACTTGGACTGGGAAATATCTAAAGGGCCGCCTATGCAGCAACGTCACTCTAAAAGGTTAGTATCCTTTACATCAAAAAATATATAATATTTGTAGTGAGATTCACGCATGTGTAATTCCATCTTGTAACACGCAGCAAGGCACTTCTTAGTAACTAACTATAAATCTGTTTGTTTTTGAAACCTACAGATCTTAACAATGTTCAAGGGAGAAAGGCTTTTGTTTTACCAAGTAATGTATCCACTCTACGAAATTGGCTAAAGGTAATAAGCATATTACCAGCCGACTTACATGTAGAGCATTCTTGCCAACAACTACACTGAACGTTTGTGAGAAAATACATAGATAAACGAGTTATTTGTATGTTGTTCCGTCCATAAAAATGGTAGGTTGCTCTAATTCTGTTTTTTAGGCTGTTTTTTAATTGGATGTTTATATTTACCGCCATCCTCCGATACACAGCTGTATACAAAACATATTGAGGACGTGGAATTTTTAAGGTTTAAATATCCCAGTGCCAAACTTGTCGTGGTAGGAGACTATAACTTGCCAAATATATCCTGGAACCATGATGATCCTGAATTGTCTGGTATTAATATGCCACCTGCTAATCTTAGAGAGAGAGAGATTCTGGGTATGTCGAATTATTTATCAATCCCACAACTTAACACTGTCGCTAATATAAATAGTCGCATTCTAGATCTAGTTTTTTGCAGTGAGCCCACAGCTAACGTGTGTAAATCTTTGGAAGAACTATTACCTGTAGACGTTTACCATCCTCCTTTGGACATAGTTATTCCCTTTGTTAACAACACTCATCTTAAAAATATCAAGTCATCTTATAACTTCCGTAAAGCAAATTTTCAAAAAATTTCTGATTGCTTAAATACAACAGACTGGTCCTTTCTGGAAAACGCAGATATTAACGATAATGTAAATAAATTCTATGACATTCTAAATGATGCTATTGCAATTTTTGTGCCCCTTCGACATAATAGAATTTCTCATTTTCCAAACTGGTTTAGTCCCAATTTGATCACCTTAACATATAGTAAGAAAATAGCTCATAAAAATTACAAGCGATCCAGACTGACGAGTGATTACAATAAATTTCAATTGTTGAGAAGGGAGTGTTGTAAAATCTCAAAATTGTGCTATAAAAATTACATTGACAAAATTGAAAGTGAAATTCGTGTAAATATAAAACAGTTTTGGAATTACACAAATTCTCAAAAAAATACTAACTTAGGTATTCCAACTTCTATGAATTTCAATGGAAAAATTGGGTGTAATGATAAAAACATTGTAAATCTATTCGCCGATTATTTTAAGTCTGTGTATGAAGAGGATATACCTAGCAACGAAATTCCAAAATTCTCATCCAATCTTAGTCTGGATATATCTGAAGTACGCATAGAAATTGAAGATATCAAAAATCATGTAAATTTGTTAGATGCTAGAAAAAATGAAGGACCTGATAATATTCCACCTGTGCTAATTAAAGAATGTTTAAACGGCTTAGTTGTTCTTCTTTTTTCAATTTTTAACCAGTCACTAGAGACAGGCAGTTTCCCTGATACATGGAAACACAGTTTTCTTACACCCATTTTTAAAAAAGGGGACAAAACAGACGTAACAAATTATAGAACAATATGTATCCAATCATCGATACCTAAGCTTTTTGAAAAAATTGTCCTCCATAAAATATCCACAAACATTAAAAAAATTATAACTCCCTACCAACATGGCTTTTGTTCAAATAAATCTACACTGACCAATTTACTAATATACGAAAACTTCATATCTAAATCTTTAGCCAACAGGTGCCAGGTTGACTCAATATACACTGATTTTAGCAAGGCCTTTGACAAGGTGTGTCACAAAATACTAATCAATAAATTGGCGAAACTTGGAGTTTATGGTAGCTTATTAAATTGGTTTGTTAGTTATTTGTCCAAAAGAATTCTTAGTGTGAAAATAAATGGCACACAGTCTTACAAATTTATAGCAACAAGTGGAGTGCCGCAAGGTTCCCATTTGGGGCCCATTTTGTTTCTTATATTTATAAATGATATTGTGGATATATTTACTGACATAAATGTGCTACTGTTTGCCGATGACATGAAACTATATAAAGAGATTAACCACATTAATGATTGTATTATACTTCAAACTAACTTGATATATCTTTTTGAATGGTGCTCTATTAACAAACTAGCATTAAATATAAATAAATGTCAGTTCATTCATTTTTACAAAATAAATAATCCTATTATTTTTCAGTATTCTTTAAATGATGAAAATTTAAATTGTGTTAGTGAAATTATGGATCTAGGCATTATGTTCGACAGTAAACTCACCTTTGTATGTCATATTAATAATATTATCAACAAAGCCCTAAAGACTCTTGGTTTTGTTTTGAGAGCTGCAAAAGATTTCAATGATTTAGACACATTTATTATGTTATATAAAACCCTTGTTAGATGCCAACTTGAATATAACTCTAGGTTATAGTCTCCCTTTTACAGCATTCATTCAGACAACATTGAAAAGATTCAGCGGAAGTTTCTAAGGTTTATAAACTATAAATTGCATATTCCTATACTAAACATTGATTACAATTATCTCCTGGATAAAACGTCTCTATTGAAACTTTCAGAAAGAAGAATAAGCACAGATTTAATACTATTGCATAAAATACTGCATTACAAAATTGACTGTCCTGAATTACTTCAATTTATCAATATCCATGTTCCCCAAAAATTATGTCGACATTTATTACCCTTCTACTTCAATAACACCAGGACACTAGCTTATCAAAATTCTCCGTTTCCGAGACTTCACAGTCTCGGAAATAAATATTCTAATCTAGGTGATATATTTCATCTTAAAACTAATCAGTATAAACGTTGTATATTCTATCACTTTTATTCTTCTAGGCACAAATAGATTTACATAATTTCTTCAATTTTTGTTTATATTGAATATGAGACTTCTTATCATTTTTACATAATATGTATTTTTATTTTATTATTTGTTTTGTTGTTACACTGTTTTGTGTATTATCTTTTCTCATTGTATTATATTTTCTTCATTGTTTGTTACTCAACTTATAAATTATAATGTAAAAGCCCATCAGGGCGTGTAATAAATAAATAAATAAATAAATAAATATTTTGGTGGCAAATCAATACCCCTGTGGCAGTTTATCACAAAAATTATATTTTAATTAATCTTATGTGTATATCGCAGCATCGTCCCCGTCTGAAGTCAATGGGACTATGGCATCCCCAATCGGTATAATATGTTTTGAGGCTAAAGGTAGTGGTGAGGGAAAGGAGATGGGAAAGAGGAAGGTTGTGAAGTATCTGGCTATTCAGATCTGGTCACCAAACACGGCTAAAGTCATTTCAAGCAACGTTTAAATTCTTAATGGTGTTCTTACACCAGGGCGATACTGAGAATATCTTCCACTCTAGAACGTGCCGCAAATATATCATATAATATTTTTTATTAATTAATAGTGAAATAACATAATTAAAATTTATTTGCTCACGTCAGGATTAGTTCCGGCGACTTTCGGATCGCGAGTTGAGAGCCTTACCCCTCATCCACGGAGGCCGTCGAAGTGCGCGTGTATTATTACAGAAACATAAAATGTTTGATTAAAATATTGTAGGGGTGTCCGATTATTTAAATTATTATAAACAATTTGGTTGCCAAAAAATATTAGGTGCTCTTTTATGGTTCCGATGTTTTACTCCGTTCATGAAAAGACGCTCGCTGTAATGATCTAGGAAAACCGTTGCATCAGCAATTGTTGCATCAGCAATAAGCATTGTGGAATTATGCATGAATGACAGTAAAATTCAATTAAAAACTGCTGATTAAATGGCATAACTAACCTTGTCCACGCTTGGTCCTCCTTCTGTAACCGATCTGACCAAGACTGGTTTCTCAGACCCAGCTACGAAGCCGAATCCCAGCTCAGCGTCCCGCAGGAGTGTGACAGACCTCGGGCTGGGCGCTTCGATCTCCTCACAGGTCCCTGGGACCTCGTAGGTTGTGGTCTTGTTGACGTGGCTGCAATAAGGGAAACAAAATCATGAATTAGGACTTAAAATGTGAAATGCAGATTTACGCTTCTTACTTCTTGGTTGAAATGAAATGCTGATGTAATCTTATTTCTGGTACCTCGAGCGAAATCAGTGTGATTTTAAGAGAAATGGGATGCAATGAAAACATGACAACTCAAAGAGAAACGTCATCGTTGGAAAGAGAATTGACAAAACTAAAGAAGTTTGAGATGGAACCTATACAGAGGACGCCAGACGATGGATGAAGAACCAGATAAATGGTAGTGTGTATTAAATGTATGTGTGATAAATGGAATTCCTCAAACAAGGTTCAGGGCAAATTGATTGATTTTTTTTACATTAGCTCCACACAGGAGACCCTGAGGAAAAAATCCTGTAGGGCTATGACATCTTTGCCGTGTGGAGGATCTTTTTAGGGAAAGGAAGGATAAGAAGTTATGGGAAGGAAGGTATGAGGGGTGGTTAGGAATCTGGGGGTCAACATGTCCAGGAATAATGGATGAATGAATCCATCCCTCTCAGGATTAGTTATCTCTCAACCAGTCTCACGCAAAAACGTGGGCAAACGCGTTCGCCGCAAAAACTTAGACAATCTTCTACCCAAAATTAAGCGATTATTTAGATCCCAAAGCAAAATAATTATTTTACATTGTAGAAGGTTCTTACGGAAAGAAAAATTAAGAGAGTTGCGCAGAAAATTGGATAATTTCAGAAAACTTAACGACTATTTTAACTTCGCGCGTTTGGCAGTTGGCGATCATTGTGAATTTAGCAGCCAGCTGTTTTTTTGTAACAAAAGAATTATCTATGGATTTTTTAAAATTATAGATATTTTAAATAGGTACTTATGGGTACTAAATTTGATTGATTGTTCTTATGATATACAAAAATGAATATTTGTAATGTATGAAAAATGAAAATTTGAATAAAAAAATTGTAATACGTGGCACGCGAGCTGTTTAAAAACTGAATGTACTGGGACTGAATATATGGAACGCCGAGGGGAGTTGGCGGTACGGGGGAGCGGTAGAGGGGAGAGGGTAGGCGGGGAAGGTGAAAGGGGAACGCGGGAGGGGAAGTGGGTGCGGGAGGGGAACGGGGACGCACGGGAAAGGACTTGCAGGTAGAAACAATTTATTTCTTTGAATATGGCATAGCAAAGCATGCCGGGAGCCAGCTAGTATTTTATCAAAATGTATTATGAAATTTTAGTACTGTGGTGGCCTCAGCGCGGGTAACCCACATTATTCAATCATACTGTAAAATGTAATTAATAATGTATCAAAATAAATAAATAAACAAGCTTATGGGTCCGAGTGGTTAAATAAATTGCGTGCCACGATGCACTTTGTTAATATTTAAACTGGTTTTGCCAATGGTGAATTCGTTAACCATATAATTATGTAATTCCAGACAAACAGAACGTGTTAAACACGTGCTTTAATCACTAAATCAGTTTGGTTGATCCGACACATTGTTTGCATTTCCGACAGCGGACGTGTGTCATTGAATCGATGCACTAATCTGGTAAGTGCATAACATAATTAATTTAATTACTGATACTAATTAATATATTATTTAATTGTTCAAAATTTGGAAGGTTGGTATGGGGCCGCCGCCCGGGAACCATTTATTGGATAACCAACACCTTTTCCATAGGTTATCCAATGTGGTTCCGCTACGTTTGGTGACTTAGCAGGGGTTTCATGGGGTGAGGTTTTTTTTTCAGGTTTTGATCAGGAGAGAGAAATCATTTGGCCTCTACAGTAACATTCTCTCGACCCATCGTTATGCACAGCAATGGGAGGGATGGCTTCACTCTTGGACCAAATGACCACCAGATTCCTACCCAACCCTCACACCCTTTTCCTTCTCAGAACTTTAAAATTTATGTATATTTATGCATAACGATTTTTTTATGTAGAATATTTTAATATCTAAGGAGCATCACCTAGGGTCTATTGCATATATTTGTGTATTTCTATATTAATCTACAAGGAATGTAAAAACTTGTTAACGTTTTCTTTTTATGTATCTTGCATTTTGTCATGTATTATTCATGACATTTAATCAGTCACTTGTAAATTTTGTAATTACTAACATACCTACTAGTTTATTTCTATGTCATTTACAACTTAGAAACTTTCTCTTTTATTGTAATGCACTATCATTCCTAAATTTATCTGTATGATGTTTACCTACTAGTTATATTTTTATAGTTTATCTTTTTTATTAAAAAAAACTGTCTCTGTATTTATAAACTTGTCATGTAAAAGCCCATCAGGGCGTTGAAAATTAATAAATAAATAAATAAAATAAATAAATATATAAAGTATCGGTGAGGTATTTTCACAAACTATGGATATGGTTAAAAATTCTGAGAATCGCACTAAAATGATGAAATTTTAATATTTTC
Organism: Limnephilus marmoratus; assembly: GCA_917880885.1. Lineage (NCBI taxonomy): Eukaryota > Metazoa > Arthropoda > Insecta > Trichoptera > Limnephilidae > Limnephilus > Limnephilus marmoratus. The sequence goes on along the minus strand of OU862921.1, from coordinate 14,111,078 downwards.
ATTCATAATTATTGATTTTAAAAACGATCTAAAACTGCACATTGCAAAATATTTCGAACTCGGTTGAGGTGTGTTTAGGTCTTGGCGGCAGATGCGCCTGCCCGCCAGTTGCTTAGCATGCCGGATCGGGAGGAGCAGGTTTGGAAAGACCTTTTGACATCTCCAGCTGGTCTTTCTTGACCCACGTATTGCGGGAGGTAATGGATTTATACGTCCGTAATTCCTGGACACACTGACCTCTAGATTCCTATCCACACCCCTTACCTTTTTCCTTTCCAGAACTTCGTTTCCTTTCTTTCCATAAAAATACCCTCCAGACAGCATCCCCAAATATGACATAGGTCCTGAGGGAAATTGAAACTCCATGGTGTTAATGAAAAAAAATCAGATTGTGCAATTCGAACGCAGTGGAAGTGAAACCTTCAGAAAACTAAAGTAGACAAGAGTGGTTAGACTACGAAGCATCGCACAAAGAGGAGACCGATAGGCTACGAAACACCACACAATGAGGAGACTTATTATACTATCTCATTCTCTCGTACGTTAAATTCTATAGACGTACGTGTTTGTCTCTTTTTAGTGTCGCTTTTTCGTTTCATCGAGTTTCAAATCACAACGGTGCTAAAGAAGGTTTAACTTCAACAATTTTGACACACTGATCCCTAGGTTCCTACCCACCCCATCTTTTTCCTTTCCAGAACTTCGCCTCTTTTCTTTTCTTAAAAATATTCTCCACACAGCATCCTCAAATATGAAGTAGGCCCTGAGAGAAATTGAAACTTTGTGGTGTTAACGTAAAATAATTGACAACAATGTGACTATGATTGTTAGATTTCGGTAGGTACTATCTACAGAGATTTTTTAAAAATCCACCGTATGTTGAAAATAAAACGGTTTAAAAAATTTAAGCGTTAAATTTAGCGAAGAATCTCAAAGGGTGAAAACCGTATTCTAGAGCCATTGGCAATCTTGCAATGCAGGGAGGACCATTTATCTGTGAGTTTTTATTATCCAAGAGGGAGATATTGAGCTGAATGTACGGCGGAGTCAGTCATATATTATTTAACCCCCCAGTTCCTAGTTACCTCCGGCTCTCGATAAAAGATACAATAAATTAAAAATTGATCCAACTAAAAGCGATTCCATTATTTATGCTACTGTTTGAGTGAAAATAAAGATATTTTCATTTGGAGCAGAGCAAACACTGCGGGGTGACACTATAAATAAATTTAAAATCAGTAACTTTGTTTGAAATCACTAGTTGTTTTAATAAATCATTATAATGGAATTCCACCTCCAATTGTTAAGTATCAAAAATAGAAATAAAATAATTAAATGAAAATAAATCGCCTTGTAAAACACGATTTATTTAATCAAAATAATACCCTGTATGTATGTGTATAGTTTGACTGGTCAGTGGTTGAGTGGGCATAGCGCTTGGATCCCATCCGGGCGTCGCGTGTTCAATTCCTCGGCTGGCTAAGTCCTCCATCACAACACAAGCAACATTTTCGGCATTCTGTGGTGGAAGTAGGAGATTTTCAAACATTGTTGGGTTATTCGTAACCCGGAAATGTTTGTCTTTCTTTTATAAAAAAAAAATAAATGTATATGTGTATATATATGAATATACATGTATGTGTGGGTATGCATAAATACATATTTATGTAAGTATATATATATATATATATATATATATATATGTATGTATGTGTGCATGTATGTACGTACGTGTATTTATGTACATACAAAACAGTTATTTTACTTATTTGTGTTTATTTTCCAGGCAACTTTGGCAATTTGTGAGTTATTGGAAACATTTATACCGATTTTCTAATTTTTTTCTAATTTTACTTAAATGTGTTTTACACTTACTAGACTTCATTTCAAAATAACTATCCTCCGATGGTCACCATGATACAGGCAGCTGCCTAGTATGGTGACCTAATGTATCTTCTCAAGTAAATGTATTAATCATGTAACATGTACTTATACACAAATAAAATTATCTACAATTTTCAAACCAAAGATTTCTTCATAGGGGATAAGATTAACATCTTTGTTAATTGTACAGGGTGAGGGAAGTACTTGACTTACTTTACCCAGTGATTCCTGATATTCTCCGGACTGAAAAATATGAATGTAATTTTGTCCCCCGGTAACTTTTTGGGTGTCTTTTATTTAATTTTTTTTTTCTTCAAAATCTAACAAAAAAAAATCTTCCACGTGCTGTCACTTGTCACTCAGTCGAGTAATCACTGACACTGTAACGCTGTCCGAAACGTTGGCTAAAGAAGGAGGTAGCACAACACGCCATAACACCCCAAAAACAAATAACGAAAACACTTTTGTCCGTGAAAATCAAAAAACGTACCTGATTTTTTTTATGTTTTAGGAGAAAAGAAATACAAAAAATGTCACCGGAGACCAAAATTTCATTTACATTTTTTACTTCAAATAATGTCAGAAATCACTGGTTAAAGTAAGGGAAGCACGTCCCTTAACACCCTGTATACTATTCGTATGTTAATCTTAAAACCTTTGGTTTTGAAACATGTAGATAATTTTGATAAAATGCTGGAATTTTGTAAAGTGGTTTGTTTTCATTTAATTAATTAAAAATGACGCCACAAAGTGAATTTGCCAAGATTGAAAAAGAAATAATAGTTGTTTAAGGCTCTGCAACCGGATTCGAAAAGAAGAAGGTGTAGATATACGAAATTACGGATGTTAGAGGAGAGCGCTAACATTTACAGTGACAAAATCGATGCGAAAATTTCGAAAATGTTTAATAAAACACGACTCGCTTAAAATAGAGCAAAAATCTCGCGGGCATTATCTTAAACAGCATTTAAAGAAACACTGTGAATTTTTTCATACATGTAACTTGTAAAATAACTGAAACAAACGTGTTTATAATAATTTTTGAAGCATTCTTTGCGATTTTTTTCTATGGAGGGAATTTTATATAATTTGAGTTTCGGCGCGGGCAAAGTCTAGATATTATCTTCAAGAATAACATATATTTTTTTAAGAGCTTTAAAACTTACCGTGTTGAAGGGAAATATGTAATAAATCGGTAGAAATTCGGGTTGCGGGCCCTTAAGTCAGGTACTCCCCATACGTCATATATATGTCTGGTATGTTATATTATGGCGAAAACAAGCTTATGGGACCGAGTGGTTAAATAGACAGCGTAATTTTTCGTTTTGATATGAGATTTTCGTGGTTATCGTAATTAATTTTTGGTTTATTACGCCGTGTTGCGCTTTTTCCATCTTTTGTCAGCATTACAGTATCCATTATGACGGAAGTAACGGTATAATAACCCAAACATATTCATGATAAAGCGTGAATTCCCTTTCGTTAAACAGATTTATTGGAACAAATAATAAAAATAAACTGTAAAATATTTGGTATTTATTAGCTCCCTATCTGCCAATCCCGAAACACGTGTTTGATTTATTCATTTTATGTGCCTTTGATCCGAGTTTCACAGTAATTAAAATGGTAGACCGCCAACAGAATAATTTTATAACCTAATTTACACGAATTTAAAAATAACGAATTATGCTGGGTGAAATGGCCGGCTGGGTGGTAGCACTTAAAAACCAAAGCTGTAATATTCACAAAAGTAAATCCAATGATTGAGCCCTTGCCCGGAATAATGTTGTATCCAACAAAACTATCAATGTTGAGTTATTGATGGAATAATGTTGTATTCCAACAAAACTATCAATGTTGAGTTATTGATGGAATAATGTTGTATTCCAACAAAACTATCAATGTTGAGTTATTGATGGAATAATGTTGTATTCCAACAAAACTATCAATGTTGAGTTATTGATGGAACAATGTTGTATTCCAATAAAACTATCAATGTTGAGTTATTGATGGAACAATGTTGTATTCCAATAAAACTATCAATGTTGAGTTATTGATGGAATAATGTTGTATTCCAACAAAACTATCAATGTTGAGTTATTGATGGAATAATGTTGTATTCCAACAAAACTATCAATGTTGAGTTATTGATGGAATAATGTTGTATTCCAACAAAACTATCAATGTTTAGTTATTGATGGAAAAATGTTGTATTCCAACAAAACTATCAATGTTGAGTTATTGATGGAATAATGTTGTATTCCAACAAAACTATCAATGTTGAGTTATTGATGGAATAATGTTGTATTCCAACAAAACTATCAACGTTGAGTTATTGATGGAATAATGTTGGACATATTGATATGCATCTTTTAATGTAGGGATTATGGTATAGAAAAAATTTTAGGCCTCTAAGTAGGTTTTATAATGTGGTTTATCGAAATCACGGACCTTGGTTTAATTGATGCGATTCATGGAGAAAACAAATTATGGCTTCAACCAGAAAGACTTCAATCACTTCAATGTTAAGAACCTGAAGAATCCAGGAAAGTAGAATTTGTCCAGAACAAAATATTGTTAAGGTTGCTTTTAAGCCATTTTTTTTTTTACATTAGCTCCACACAGGAGGCCCTGAGGAAAATAATTCCCCTCAGGGCCTACGTCATCTTTGGGGATGCTGTGTGGAGGGTCTTTTTAAGGAAAGGAAGGAGAGGAAGTTCGGAGAAGGAGAAGTATGGAGGGAGGGTAGGAATCCGGGAGTCAGTGTGTCCAGGCGGGATAGACGTATGCATCTATCCCTCCCACTGCGGTTAAAGGCAATGTTTCGAGAGGGTCCTGCTGAAGAGGTCAAAGATCTCCGTCAACCAGTCTCTCCCGATCCGGCCTTCAACACAGTTGGTGGGCAGATGCATCCGCCGCCAAGATCCGGACAAACCTAACCCCATGAACCCGGGCACCCCTGCTCCAAGTCACCAAATGTAGCGAACCACTTGGGGTGATCTGTAGCAGAGGTGTTGGTTATCCAACAAATGGTTCTCGGGGCGGCGGTACCCATACCCGCCTCCCATTGAAATAGTTTTGTGGAATAATGTCGTAAGTTGTTCTCAAGACAATATCTCGAACGTAAATGGTTTATTTACTCATACTCAACATTTGTGGTTCATTTACTCAACATTTACTCATATCAGATACGTTTTAAGATTTTCACGGCCAAAAGCATTTTCGTTATTTGTTTTTGGGGTGTCATGCCGTGTTGCGCTACCTCCTTCTTTAGCCAACGTTTCGGACATCGTTGCAGTGTCCATCATCACATCTACCGGATCTGCCGGATCTGCCCTGATGATGGACACTGCAACGATATCCGAAGAAGGAGGTAGCGCAATACGGCATAACACCCCAAAAACAAATAAAGAAAATTTACTCATAACGTTTCTTTACTATTTAAGCTCAAATAGAGCATGTTGATTTCTATGAGGTACGAATGGTAAAAACAAAAACATTTTATGGAATAATGTTGGGTGTAAATTTTTTATACATATACAACATTTTTCCACTAATTCAGCATATGTAAATTCTAGTAATAAACTCTTTCTTCTCGAGTTTTCATTTAAATCCCTTAAGAGGGCATTACCAGAGAAAACCGGATTTTCAAAAAAGTTTTTTGACGTTTTGACTCTTTTCCACAAAAAATTATAAATGGATTTCGAAAGATTGTTCTTTTATTTAGCATTCGTATGTAATAAATATTGAGAATTTTTTAAAATTTTTAGTATAATAAGGTTATTCCATAGGTCATTGGCAGATTTGTTAAATTTTCAAAAAAAATTTTGTATTATACCACACCCATTTCAAATAATATAATCATGCAGTAAAATAAATCAATAAATAATAAAATAAATCAAATCAATCAAGCGAACGTATGTTTTAGAATTTTAATTTTAGTTTCAATAAAATCATTAAAAAATATGTAAGTACATGTGTTTCTTGACGAAAATTTGACCATTTGTGTATTTATTTGCGCACTTACAAACTAATATATTTCAGATTTTTTTAACATTCTTATTAAATTTAGACATTATTGAAAAATGATAAATACTTATAATCAAAAAAATAACTACAAAAAGTACACAATTTTAATAGTTTTATCATCACACCTTTCAGCATTTTTGGATGAAGGTATAAATTAAAGCTAATTTGGATTGAAATAAATTCGATATTGAGTTATAATTTAAAAAAGCTGGTACGGAGAATAATTAATCTTTCTCATTGTAACCGCCCTGCACGATCGGAAGAACAACTTTCGACGAAATGTGGATTTTCGTCCGCTGGTTGGTTAAACGCTCTTAAGATTTGAATGTTTATTGTGTTTTAAATATTAAATATTATGAAACATAACTGGTTTGGTTTTTTCCATTTCTTTATGAATAAGAATATTGTTGGATTCAACAGTTTTCCGGGAATGGGCTCAATTGTCTAGTCATAACTATAAAACACTGTAATGTTGTAAGAAGTTCTCCTGCGCATTTAAAGTTTTTTCACAATCAGCGGACATAATTTCATGCATAATAATGAATGTACCAGCAGAAAAAAAAAAGTTGTAATGTGTTAAAACTTTACACATTTTAGGGGCACATTTTAAAAGGTCAAAAAATAATGCAATATACACAATTATGTGCACTTTGTCAATAATATTGAACACAAAAACGAAAAATAAAATATTCCATGAAAATATTTTCAGTTACCTACGGGTTTCCTGAGAGCCCTCGTGCTAACGGTAAAAGCCACTGAACATATAAAAACCTCACGCAACGCTTCGGACCAGGGCTGCGATTCTCCAATAACGATCAAGAGTTACTCGTTACGCGCCATCTACGAATGAAAAATTACTTGTCGTCTCGACTAACTTTGTGGAATGTTTCATTTTAACGTGTTCTTCAATGTCGAAGGGTTGAAGAGATGATTATATTGACAGCCCTGTGAATATTGTCTATGTTTCTGATGTTTTTCACGTTTCTATGGTGTGAATTTGAAATTACGAGCGCACTTTCTTCGAAATGACTGGCGGGTAAGTTATTCAAAACCAAAAGCAGCTGGTAACCAACGCGGAAAAGATATTTAATGCTGCTAACACAGGCAAAACGACAGTACACAGATTAATTAGGAAGTTAATTTTCGTGTGAAAACTATTTACCTTCAGAAGAAATATTCTTGTTGGTCTCAAAGCATCTGTTACAGTTTTCTCTACATTATGTATTGCAGCCAATATCGCCGATAAATCAGCCATTATAATTAACCCTACAACAGCATTGTAAAAATAAACGATCCATGTCAGAGTGTGCGCGAAAAACGGTCGTATGGTAGGATAAAATGACTAAATTTTGACAGTTACGGCGAAGACAACTCGGTGTCGACTGGTTCGACCCACTCGTTGTTCGAGTGGAATGACTTTTGACGTCTTGCGTCTAATGCTGGGGCCGCACCTGCGTGTATCGTCACTTAAACTTCGTGCTTTGACACGATACGCGCAAATGTAACCGGCCATTATCGGCTATTGTTGTGGGCTATCGTCGCGAACATTTGGGTTGCGTGTGCGTTATCGCGCGGGAGGCGGTACGTCAAAGGGTTATTATGTAATCGTTAGCAGTGGCGTAGCTAGCATGGGTGGCACCCGGGGCGGAAAACGCGGTGTCACCCCCCCCCCCCACCCATTAATTTTTTTTTTGACAAATTCAAAATACAAATTTTGACTACCTAAAATATAAAAAACATTTCTAGCTAGTCAAATATGTAAAAAAAAAATAGTTATCCTCAAAATTAAAACACTTTTAAAAACACTAACAGAATAACAGCTTTTTCAACAAACGACAGGTGATAATTTCCTTTGCGAGTTCCCGTCAATCACAATGTACGAAAGTAATGAGAATGACACAGGGGAAAAACTAGGAATATTTCACGGGAATCCCCAATAAATTAATAGTAAGAGCTAGGAACGAAAACAAAATAACAGAATTTTTGGGGAATGCTGACCGACCGAGCCATATTATAGCTACAAATAACAAAGTTCCGTGTGGAGTCTTCAATTCTAATATGCTGCAAAAATCTGAAGAAAATCATTTGCTGTCATGAAAACATAATAACCAATACTTAGGTTAAAACCAGTTTTGTGTTCAGAGTGTAACGATAAAACTTCAATCGTGAAATAGTAAAGGGGGCGTTCAAGTATAACGTTACGCAATTTTTGAAAAATTTTGACCCTCTCTCCCCCCATGCAACGCGCCGTATCATTTTCTGCACCTCCCTCCCCCTAAACGTTACGTAACACCCAGGTGACTATTTTTACCTAAAATTCTCAATTAAATTGCGCAAAGTACTGGAATGTAGCTTAAATACCTTTTTCTTGTTTTAATCGCGTTTGCGGTAAAAATAAAACAAGAGATTTCAAACTCGCAATAGGTCCATGCGTATATTGTTTATTTTATTGTTTTAAATTGTAATTCATAAACAAATTGGGAAAATATTATTATTTTTATCGGCCTTTCATTCCTTCCGGATCTCCACAATTTAATACTGTCTTACCTTTAATACACCTACATGGTTTTACAACACATATTTCGTTTTACATTAGCTACACTGAGGAGGCCCTGAAGAAAGTAATTTTACAAAGGTTTCCATATGGAGCAACACCTTACTCCACTATGATTCATAAGCTTACTCAGAGTGGAGTAAAACCTTTTTCATGATCTAAATGCAGTTATACAAGTCCTCAAAACGAAGATTTAAAAGTCCACAGTATGATTCACAGAAGAGAAAAACATTTTTCATGTCCTGATTGTAACTATTCGTGTTCTCAAAAGGGATACATAAGAAGTCAGTTGCTGACTCAGTGCGGAGAAAAACCTTTTTCATGTTCCAACTGCAACTATTCATGTACTATGAAGAGAAATCTAAAAATCACACGTTTACCGACAGTGGAAAAAAATTTTTTCTAGTCCTGACTGCAACTATTCTTATTCTCGAAAAAAATAACTAATACGGCACTTGCTAACACACAGTGATGATAAACCTTTTTCTTGTCCCGACTGTAACTATTCATGCGCTACAAAACGGTATCTAAAAATTCATATGCTTACCCATTCTGGACAAAAACCTTTTTCATGTCCCGACTGCAGTAATACAAGTTTTCAAAGGGAAGATTTAAAAATCCGCACTACGATTCACAGAAGAGAAAAACCTTTTTCATGTCCTGATTGTAACTATTCGTGTTCTCAAAGGGGATACATAAGAAGTCAGCTGCTGACTCAGTGCGGAGAAAAACCTTTTGCATGTTCCAACTGCAACTATTCATGTACTATGAAGAGAAATCTAAAAATCACACGTTTACCGACAGTGGAAAAAAACCTAGTTCTTGTCCTGACTGCAACAATTCTTATTCTCGAAAAAAATAACTAAAACGTCACTTTTTAACTCACAGTGATGAAAAACCTTTTTCTTGTCCCGACTGTAACTATTCATGCGCTACAAAACGGTATCTAAAAATTCACACCTACCTTCCTTGTTTTTCAAACTGGTCTTTCAGCACTAACAAACACGCTAACACAATAATAACTTAATTCACGTCAGTCCATAGATAACAATTCACTTCACGCGTCTACGTTAATCACAATATACGAACGAAATTAGAATGACACAAGGAATATTTCAGGGAAATCCCTGACTGAGCTAGGAACAAAAAAAAACGTTTTTCGGGAATCCCCGACCAATCAAGCCATAGAGCAAAATAACAGTCAGTGTTAACGTGTAAAATATTTTTTACGGCAATTTTGCACTTTCGTAAGTTTTTTCTCCACGTTCGAGTGTCACCCTCTCCTCGGGTGGCACCCGGGGCGGTCCGCCCCCCCCGCCCCCCCCCTCGCTACGCTACTGATCGTTAGCACACATGTAGAAGTTAAGAAAGTCATCGTCCATAGTTAAATGTCTGGAAATGATTTCGGTCATCTTGGATTAATGCACGATAGTTTATGCAAATTAAATAATTCGTGAAAATGATCACAGGCTTTATCGCGATAACTTTTTATTGTCAAAACGTACGAAGCATCGGCACGCATTACTTCGGGACGATCGGCGCATATGCGGCCGAAGCATTGTATGTACCTTCAACGATACTCGAGAATAACAAAGTCGGCCTATGTATGTACTTTCGACGGCGATTGCGAGCGGCGTCGACTGGAGAATCGAGTCCCAGTGCAACAAAGGTGAAATTACGGCAACTGCCCCATTGCCTATTGCCCATTGGCCGCACTGAGGGGAGAACATTCCACCCTTAAGGCATTGCAGCCTATTAAAGGCACCTACTTACACCATCAGCTTGATATTTATACTATTGCTTTACGTCAGTCGTATAAAAGAAGACATAAATAAAAAAGGGATAAATTTTTACCACTTTATTATAAGGGTGGGTTGGATCACGTCCAATAGTTTGATGACCACAAAGAAAGATCGGTTCAATCTTTGGTTCTTAGTTGAGAGTTATCCTATTTTCTTGTTACAATAGAATATAATAAATTTAAATTTAATATATTTATATCTGTTTTACAAAATCGTAATTTTGAAATAACAGCTGTCAGAATAAACATGCTACTTCAAAGGCATTAGCTAAGTTCAGTAATCAGATCTGTATAGCCAGGACCTTTCCAATCAGCTTCTTCTAGGTTTGACGATAGTTTTTTTCCCCAATTTTTACATTTGATATATACAATATTATGAAAATCATAAGAGTAATGGGAATCCACTAAGGCGCAGCCTGTTCATGGGTAATATAGTTATATACATTGAATTGTTGAACCTAGAAAGAAACAAACAGTGGGCATATAAAGCAAAAACATAATTAAAATTTGTTTAAACAGTTGGTTCAACAAGTTTATACCAGAGTGTAGAGTATATAAGTATATTGTGTAATGTTTGTGAGAAACATAAAGTGATATAAATGAAATAAATAATGTTTCAACATTTGTATTATTAATCCATAATTTCAATTCTTTTAAGTATTGAGGTAGTTTAGTTGTTACTTGAATTTTTTTGGTAAAATATTGAAAGTACGAGGTTCAATAAAACTGCTGCATATTTGCATTTGTTTGGTTTTTCGTTTGGGGAGTATAAAATACATTATTATTGCGAATGTTGATTCTGTTTTCATTTTTCTCAAAATTGTTTTTGTTTTCAAAGATATATTTCAAATTTGCAGTACAAATATTTTACCGAGACTGAATAGTTCATGTTCTTTGTATAATGGATCCGTCGAAAATGTTCAATTTCTATTATAAATAATTTGATAATATAATTTTGAGTTATTTGCAAAGGTTGCGGAATATTTTTTGCGTCTGCATTTGATTTCCATCAAATTTAATATTTATCAGTAAAAATTAAACACAGAATATTGCTAAGAGCTTTTGGACTTTAAATTTTGTTCATTGATAATGCTACAGCAAAATATCTACCTTGTAAATTTAATATTAACAAACCTAAGCATCAACGACTTTACATAATCATAACGAGTGTTACATTGATAATGACTATCATTAAAACTGATGGAATTCAAATGAATAATTTACTCTTTGAAGTGCAAATTCTTGAAAACTCAAACGTAAGTGATTTTGAATTTACCAATTAGTCAAAAACAGTGTCGACGAAAAAGATTGTATAATTTTATGAAAAGCGACGTTGGAAAGAAGTGATTTCAAGTTTAATGATAATTAAAAAAATATTCTCAGAAGGTCTTTTCGAATTTTATCGACGTTGATACGCCTTCTTATAAATTATTTTTAAGACGTGTTTAACTCTTGACAGGCCAAGATGCCAAACAGGACGTCCGTAACCGTGGGGGTCGGCTGATGACCCCATTTTTTTGTTTTTTTTTAACTTTTAAACCAAAGAAAACACTTTTTCTTTTTTTTTCTTTTTTTTTTCTTTTTTATGTTTTTGCAGGGAATATTACCTACCTATATTTGACAAAATATTTTTTCCTGCGATCAACGATTTTTTCACATTTTTTTTTAAATGGCATACTATGTATTAATCCTTTGCGCAAGAATACCTAAAATACTAAAAATATATTTCATGTATTTAAGTAGATATAAGAAGGATAGTTATTTTGGGGTCTACCTTCGGCCCCAGTTGGCTGCGGAAGGGTTAAGAAATTTTAATTCGTTGGGTTGTAGGGAATTGCTGCCACTAACAGAAACCATTATTATTTTATCTTCTTATTGTCGCCATTTTAAAAACATTTCTGCGTAGGTATTTAGAAAAATCGCAGCATAAGAAATATTAAAGAAATAAGCATACGTGAAGTATTGGTGTAGGGTAAGTGAAGGGTAATTGCTAAGTAACGGCCGCTGTTCCTAACTCTTCAATAGACCAATCTGAGTCTTGCATCAGCTAAGCAATTTTCTCGTTGTTCCCAAATATTTTATCGTTGAATATCTTAGGTGACCCCGCCCACATTAGCCCCGCCCAAAATGGTATCAAAGTAAAAATATTGCATTTATTATGAACACACATAATTTATTTTAAATACTGTTATCCATAAACTTCCATTTTATATTTTTTAAACGAATGTATAAAATATATCAAAAATACATTGTCAGTTTGACCTTTGCCGTCGGCGAGTTGGAGCCACGTGACGTTAGCGTCACTCTGTTGACACTTTTTATAACCTTACTTTGCTCAGTCGAACTTAATCCACATGTCCGGCTTCCTTAAGATTAAGCGATTCTTGAACGATGCTTATGTGTTGGAAAGAGCGTATTTGTAGAGCGGTGTTGTGAATTGTTTTCCAAGTTTTTAAATTTCAACAAATGTATAATACACAGCAGACATATAGTATCACTTACTTGATATAATAAGGCCTATTTCTTTGATCGGTAGCCTGCTCCCAGCCATAGGGGAAGTCTGGAGGGCCGAGGAGTCCAGGAGACCAGCTCTCGGAAGGAGGCAGCCACCCAGCAGTGCGGGTGACATGGCTGAAAGGAGAAAACAAAAGTCAGAAAGCGAATGTAACTAAATTTACACGACCTACCATCATAATATTATACATTTATTGGTAAAGGTCACACCTACAACTAAAAAAAAATATGTTTCAAAGTACAACAGCTATAAAAAATGTGAGAATTTTAATGTTTGTAGAAGGTTATTCCAACATCTGAAGTTCATTAATTTATTCTTCGGGTATAAAAGTAGGGTTTATACGTATTTATACTATGCCTATTTCACTAGTGATATCCTGTGTGGAGACTTTAATGATAGGTAAAAGTAGGATAAGGCATAAGGTAAAGCGTCGATGACACAGGGCGAGTTTACAAGCTACTATCTACTAAGCTTAAAAGCGGGTAAATCGGCGAGTGAGATTGTCATGATGACTCACAAAACTGTCCACTCGCTTAGAAGCGCAGGAAACTGAGGTTGCTGCTAGCGCCAATAACAAGAATAACGACGCCCGCGTGAACTAATTCTTCAGATGTTTGACAGTGTAAATCAGCTGTTTATCGGAAGCCATGTTGGAAACATAAATAAACCAATCACGAGCAAGCGTGTAGGCGAGTAAAGTTGACGACCTTTCAACTTTTGTTGTAGATTGTCAACAATCTGCTATTCACTGCTAGTTAGCAAGTAACACGATGACACTGGGCGAGTTTACTAACAGATAGTGAATTTCCCAGATAATAGCTTGTAAACTCGCCCTGTGTCATCGACGCTTAAGGCGTCGAAAAGTTAACTTTTTTTGGCAGCAGGATACTGATATCACTCGTCTAATTTCCACATTGCATCGATTAACATAATATTGTAATTTTGATGTTTTTCAACTCAAGATACTGTTCATAGAACACTGCTTGCACTTTGAAGACTGTTAAGGCATTGAACTTGTGACTTATACAAACCAGGTGTGGGTAGGAATCAGGATAATGACAGAAATAATCCCAAAAATATTTGGCAGAATTAAATCAGGTTACACTTGATATTTTTTTTACATTAGGTCCACACAGGAGGCCTTGAGGAAAAGGTAGGAATCCGGGGATCAATGTTTCCAGGAGTGACAGACGCATGAATCCATCCCTCCCACTGCGGTGCTAGGCGACGTTCCGAGAGAGTACGGCTGGAGAAGTCAAAGGAACTCCCTCAACCATTCTCTCCCGATCCGACATGCCATGCAGCTGGTGGGCAGACGTATCCGCCGCTAAGACAAACCTCACCTCCTGAACCCAGGCACCCCTGCTATGTTACCAAGCGTAGTAAACCACTTGTGGTGACCTATGGCAGAGGTGTCGGTTATCTAATAAATGTTTTCCGGGGCGGCGGTACCCATACTTGCCTCCCAAATTAACAATAACGGAATTAGAGAACTTTTTATTTAGATTTGGTTGAGTTTACTATTTATTGCATGACCTTTGTTAATGATCCAATCGATCACATCAACAACAAAAAAATACAGACGACAGAAAATTTAGCAATCAATTATTGTAAATGTACGAGTATCACCATTTTATATCTCCTACACGTTGATTTGGCATTAAACTTCTGAATCTAACAAACAATTCATTGTTCTAATCCTTTGCTAAATCTCATCCATCGCGGCAGAGACACGAATGGACATTTGTGGGGGTGGAAAAAATATGACGGTAACCTTTGCCCCGCAGCGATGTTAAAAGGTTTAGCGGCGAGTGACGGAGGAGGCTGTGTGGGGATTAGGGAAAGCTCTTGATTGATGAAAGCCTCCCCCAGGATGGGATTGAAGGCTTTAGCCATGAAGGAGTTGAAGAAATTATATGCTAATTTAAACGGGAGTGATAAATTAAAGTCTTAAATGATTTATTTCAAATTTGGGGTGGATTGTAATAGGACGAGGCTTTTTAAAACTTTTAAATGTGGGCCATGTGATTTAACGAGTGATTTACTTCTGCGTGCTAATGTTATCAATTAGCATAATCTAGTGAAGTTTTCCCTGAACATAATATATGTTATTATTATTACTACTAACGCTAAAGTAAATATATACAACAAAACAATAACAATGGGATTAGATACCTAAGCAGAATTAGAAGCTGTTTTGGAATATACCTTGAAATGTTAAGTTTACTTATTTTGAAGAATATCACATTTGCAGGCACGTTAAGTCGATCAAAAGGTACTCTATCAAAATATACTTATTTGAAATTTATTTACTTACTAGCAGTTAAAAACCCGCTCCGCAGGTTCTAGCTGCTAGGCCCTGCGGGCAGCTTTTAGTTCGGCTTCGCCCGGTTTGAGTGTTTGTGACCATTTTATAAATCCGAGAGGAACTAGTTCCTAAAATAGTCAGTTCTTCCGATCCACTGTGATCCAGTGACAGCTAGTCACCGTCTGTGACTAACCGAGACAAAGTAACCGTGTCAAAGTAACCGAGACACGCAATGACGATATTAAGAAATTCCTACGTTTTTTTATTATTTTTACGCCTCTATGGAACATATCCATATTTGTATCCATCGATATTTATTCTAGGTATGACTAACTACCATTCTCTAGAATCACGTAGATGTTTTTGCGTTGCTAAAATATTTCTTTCCAATGGCCTCGTCTCTAACGGTAAGATTCAGGCGCAAATCAATTTATTTGTACCAGAGTCTCACTCTCGGGTACGTCGCCATAACATATTATGTTGCCGACTGCGTCGAACAAATCTGTACCCGAATTCGCCCGTGGGAAGAGCCATACGCTATTTAAATATATTAGATAAAAATTTCCACATATTCTTAGAAAAATTCAGTGAGTTTGTAAGGTTTTTGGCGCTACATTCTCACTGTGAAAATGGTACTATTACAATTAATTAGATAAAATATCTGTAATGTTGTAAATTTTTTGTACACAAATAAAATAAAATATGTATAATTTATAACAACTTCGTCAAGTATCGCCGTCAATCTTCCAAATCCGGAAGGATTCTTAAAATGTATAAATCCGTAGCAGTTGTACCTAGAGGGAAACATTCACGTGCGAGCTGCTGACGGAAGTAGTGACATCTTTTGTCAATTCTTGAATTTGAAACCGAATTATAACACTAGCTTTGTGAGAAATTCAACGTGCACAGATGTTATTTGAGGCGCGGCCATTGGGCGTGGCGCCCAAAATGCACTCGTGGCTGGGTTCTGAAATTCAACCACACATATGCTAGCCTATTAATACTGTTTGATGACGATTATTTTACGGATAAATTGTTCGTTAACAATACAATGTCACAAGAATGTAAAAAATACAGAGTTACTGCAAGAATTGAGCAAATGCACGATTTGAGAGGCGGGTATGCGTACCGCCGCCCTGGGAACCATTTATTGGACAACCAACACCCCTGCCACAGATCACCCCAAGTGGTTCGCTACGTTTGCCCAACCACTGTGTGGCGGGCTGGATTGGAGGAGACTGATTGAGGGAGGCCTTTTGACCTCTCCAGCCGGATTCTCCCGACCATTTGCCTTGCACCGCAGTGCGACCCCCAGATTCCTACCCAGTCCTCATACCTTTTTCCTTCCCATATCTTCTTCTCCTTCCTTTCCCTTAAAAAACCCTCCACACATCATCCTCAAAGATGACATAGGCCCCTAGGGAAATTGTTTTCCTCGGTGCCTCCTGTGTGGAGCTAATATTAAAAAAAAATCAATGCCTTTTCTTTATTTGTTTTTGGGATGTTATGCCGTGTTGCGCTACCTCCTTCTTTAGCCAAAGTTTCAGACAGCGTTGCAGTGTCCATCATCAGGGCAAAGCCGACAGATGTCGGATTGGGCGGGGAAATCTATAAACGTATCTAGATCAATGCCTTTTCCACGTTTTATTTTAAAGAAAAGTTTAAAGTTTGTTCATTTTCATCACATGAGTACTCGCTTCTTTCAAGTCTGTTTTTCTTTGTAAATCACAAATTTTAACATCTAAATAGCTTTTTTAGGTGTGAAGTTAAATTTATATTCCGCGTCACAGAACCAATCAGATTTCTCCCCGAATCCGATACTGCTCCGGTTTTTTTCCTATTAAATAGGGGATATAAAGCGGGAGAGATATTGCTCGTTGTACATTAGGCACCGACTCGTCCCATCAGAAACATCCCTCGAAGACATAAAACGGGACAGAAGACTGGAGGAAATAGACTGGGGAAATTTCCTTTGATGGTAAACATATTGCCACCTTTTTGTAAAGGCTTTTTAAAAGCCAATAGACCGGAGAAAAAAGCTTTGAGATATACAGAACTTGAAAGTATTAGTCCATAGTGTTGAGGAAATTTGTGGGTGGGGTTCTTTTATGTATTTTTTAAACATCCCCAAACTCGCAAGTTTCTTTTCAATTCTTAACGAATTTCTTTACAGTTTCGGTTTGATCTTTCAAGCATAGTTTTGCCAAAATAAATACAAATTATGTCTTCTTGTTTATGTAGGTATGGTTCCATCTTTTAATACAGGGGTGGGGAACCTGCGGCCCGCGAAGCTTTTTTTGCGGCCCGTGAGCACTCTGGTGCGGCCTACCGAAAAAATATCTCAGTATTGATGGCAATTCTATTCAGGAAGGAAAAAAATGTCATGTGCTTTCTTTACATATTGCTACAGTACGCACTGCTGTTATAAAAAAGAGTTAAATAAATATAAAATATTTAAAAAATGTATTGCAATAAATTCTCTGTAAAAAGCAGGAAAACCATTGAAGTGTTCTGAGCACAATACAATTTAAGCTGGTGGACCCCTAAGCAAGTTAAAACCGTTCTTGTGTTCATAATGCAAATTCCTATTGCGGATTCGTCTGCTGACCCAATTCTAAGGAAACCATCCATGTGTTTCCAATGCAAAAATCGGAGAAAAACATTTCCGTGTTCTGGGTGTTGTATCAATTAAAGCTGGGAGCTCGTATGCAGATTCACTCTACAGTTAAAAACAGTTTCACGTTCCGAATGAACTGTTAAAATTCCAGTAGCGAAAGTTAATCTACTGACGCATTTCGAAGACAACTGTTGTAAGTTTCGAGTGGAGTTAAAGTTTTTGTTTCAAACCATATGCTGCAAGAATCGTAATTGGTAGGAAGACCATACTCATATAACGAGAGAATACTAATCAAAGCTGGGGACTCGCATGCCGATTCATTTTTAATTTAAAACAAGTTTTTTGAGTAACGATCAAGTTACAGTTGTGGATTCATCTGCTGACACGTTTTAAAGGAAGCCATCATCTTATTGAAGTGCAGTAATTTTGCTGCCAGAATCAAAGAAAAACCATTTTCATGTTCTGAGTGTAGTTTTAATTCACCACTAACAGATTTAATTTAAACCAGTTTTTTATTCAGATTATAAAGATAAGTTAAATAATAAATTGCAGAGGAAGCCATTCTCATGTACTTAGTGAAGTTTGACATTTGAGTTACACATCATACGCTGCAAAATTCAGAGAAATCGACCGTTCCGTTTGTAACTATTTTATTTAAGCTTGTAGGCACAGAGAAGTAGACAGCGTTCTGAACACAATGTAAAAATTCGAGAAGCGACATTTTCTGTGAACGTAATTCAAAAGATACCATTCTCGATTTCCAAGAGCAGTTACAAATTTTGTGCAGGATTTGTGTACATGACTTTTGATTTAAAGTTAAAAGTTTTCGACCTACCTCCCCACCCCACCGGCACTTGAAAATCTATGTGCGGCCCTCGGATGACGCTACAAACATCCATATGGCCCGCGATGCCAAAAAGGTTCCCCACCCCTGTTTTAATACACGAGAAAGGTAATTTTGACTGTACCAGAAAAGAAGAATTATTATTAAATCGTTCTTCAAAGAGACTTGAGCTTTTTCAATGACTGATTTTAATGCTTAACCTTCCTCTATCTATGTATATAATAGCCACCTCTTAAAATGGCAAATATTACAAAAAAGTAAAAACAAGTCAAACAAAAGCATGTTCTACAATTGCGCCCTTAGGCCTTAGGTCATCGCAATAACGCTATATTTGTGAAGACCTATTCAAATTACGCGCCATACATTGAAATACATATGTTAGCATTAAAAATAGTGTTACATTCTCAACCACAGATAAAAGTACAATGCCTATAGTGACGACCACTCTCAATAAAAGTCGGCCATTACTTAATTGAAACTGACGGTTTGTGCGATCAGCGCTTGGCATATTTGTCGTTATTATGGTGATAAAGTTATCTTGCGGCATTTTGTTACTTGTTAATATGTTGTCACACGTCTGGAATTTATAATTTTAAAAATTTTATTTGAACTTTTGATAGTAAAACGAAAAAATATTAATTTATGGAAATTTTGAAATGACGTTTTTTCACTCTTACGTATATTTTACTTAAAATTTATGAACGAATTGATTAAAATACATAAAAAGTGTTGTATGTTAATTGAAACCACTTTTTAAATATACATTTACTTGATTGTCAATGTGTATAGCACACTGCAGTCAAATTAAACATTTAACAGTCCGTATTTCAATTTGGGAGACAGTTATAGGTACCGCCGCCGCCCCAGGAACCATTTATCGGATAACCAACACCTCTGCCATAGGTCACCTCGAGTGGTTCACTACGTTTGATGACTTAGCAGGGGTCCTCGGGTTTATGGGTTGAGATTTGTCTAGATCTTGGCGGCGAATGCGTATGCCTACCTACTGCATGGCGGGCCGGATCGGGCGAGACTGGCCGAGATACCTAACTCTCTCAGCCGGACTCACTCGACCCATCGTCATACACCGCAGTGGAAGGTATGGATTCATACGTCCTTCAGCCCTGGTCACATTGACCCCAGATTCGTAACAACCTGTCATACCCTTTTCCTTCCTAGAATTTCCTCTCCTTCCTTTCCTAAAAAGACCCTCGACACAGCATCCCCAATCCCTAAAGATGATATAGATACTGAAGGATTTTTTTTCCTTACAGCTTCCTGTGTGGATCTGTATGGAAAATCGCAGAAGGACTCAATTCGCAAACCGACTGCATTTCAATAATGTATTAAAATGATCTGAAAAATATTCGAACAATTAATCTGTGAATGGAATGAAAAGATTTGTTTTCCCTGACAACTGTACGAGTAAATAGAAAAGCTTAAAACAAAATTTTAATTTAAGTTTAAGATGCATTTGTAAAAGTTCAAAGGATTTAATTCCAGTCTCACTGCCCTGAAACCGTCTTCAGTGACAGGGAAATGTATGAAAACGCATAAAATTTCGCTGTCTTCGGCGAATATTCAAGTTTCATTTCCTTGAATATTGGAATTTCATTACTCCTTTTATTGGCACATTTCGTATCCTTATTTTATTACTATTTGTAGGAAGGCTTTGAAGATTTTAATAATTCTTAGTTCGAAGATATTTAGGTCAGTTATTTGCCCATTCTTACAGCATTCTAGTTCGCTGGGGGTAGATTGCTATCATACTAGTAAGGTATTAAAAATGATATGATCTAAATACGTGATTGCTGAAAGGCTGGTAGCATGATCAAAAGATGATCACGAGCGTTGGTATTCAATATTGTCAACCGTTGGCGTCTTTAATTGGAAGAAAAGAAATAGGATCAGGAGTTTTTTGAAGTGAAACTTCCTTAGACCCATTAGAGTGATTTGAAATTCGGATGAAACGGAAATGACGCACTGCAGCACCTGCGAAGAATCAAACTGCGTCCAAGGCTCCTATTGGTTGAGATGTTTTAAAATTAAATTTAATATAAAACGGAAGTGACGATAGGTCTGTGCTCATTGGCCGCTTTGTTTTTTTACGGGTCGTCGGAATGTAATGTGTAAATTCACGCTTCGCCGAGCGCGTCCCATAGCGCACGCAGCGTTGCGTTGCAAATCTCAGTGGCCAGAGAAATCCAGCGGACGGAGGTTCGATACTACGAAATAAAAAATAAAAAAATTGTTTTTGTAAATCGATCTTCAAACCAGCTTAAAATAAACCAACAAAAGAAAGCGACATCTAGCGACTTCCTAATTTCACTTCTATTGCGTATGAATTACACAATCTAATTGTTTTTTTGTGGTTGAATTTAAGAATTAAATGATATTTTTCAGTCAGTTGTTATGCACAAGAACAATTCGTAAAAACAACCCGAGCTCTTGTGCAAATGGCATTTGACGTGCCTCCCAGTTGTATAGAAGCAAACAATAAGGCTAGTTCTACGAGGCACCTGCCAATCCAATTGAATAAAAACAGATGAGTTATAATTATGTCAATTCCAGACCTTTCGCAGTGCAAATATAGCGAAGACACGAATATCAATTCGTGTCTTCGCTAAACACAGACACGAATTATTAAATTATACTCAAAAAATGCACTACTCAAATTTAAAGAAAAATATGAATACCTTGCTGACCAACACACCTACACTACAAGGTCAAAATCCTCAAAACTACTGAACATCCCGTAATTAAACACATCTTTTGGCCAGAAAAACCATAATTTCCATGCTACAAAATTATATAATGCCCTTCCAATTAAAATTAAGAACACCATAGAGATACAAATGTTTAAAAAAAACATAAAATTCTGGTTAAGTAAACAGGAAGATGAGGAAATCATTAAAATTATGAAGTAACCCCAATATAACCTGCAGACAACAAACATTAATACTTTTATTTTATTTATTGTTATTTTATGAAAATCAAGAAACTAGAAGATGAGGAAATAAAAATCTACACCCATTCAGCAACATACAGTCCGCCTCGGAACAGGAATACCTAGTGAGGAGGACTGTAAACAAACCACTATATTGGTATTTTTACTTATTTTGTAATTTTACGTTATCCTTATATTGTTATTAAAATAAAAAAAAATAAAATTGATATCACGATATGATTTTTTTTAATTATCAAGGTAAAATCACAGATACAGAATTAAATTATTTTAACAAACCATTTACCACATTACTTGAATTCTTCTGTTTGTTAAAACTATGCATTTAAAAGTTTTGTTTTTATAATTTAACATAAATTCCACAACAGGAATTTGCAACTATTCAATAAAAGACAACATTGAATAAAATCCTGTTGAAATTTTTCCTAAAATATTTATGTGTATTTACGCATATTGCTTCGCTAATATTTATCGAGCAATTTCAAAGATATTCCAAAAATGTTGAGTCACGCTACGGCCAAAGCGTTGCCTTGACAAGGGTCTGCATTTATTTTTAGCTAGGCACGTATTCAAATATGCCAATAGGTAAATACCGCCCAAAATTGCGGGGCCTGAACATCGACGGAAAAACGTGGAAATGACTCTTACAGCCGTTGATAGCGTCGTGGATTAAATAAATGTTATTTACAAGACATGTAATGTCCATACGAATCTATTGGATACATTACATTTAGTTATACTGCTCGGCTTCATTCGGGATTTGGATTTTTGTGTACACCAAACGACACATTTATTAATATCACCGAAAATCTCGGGTAACTACATTTGTCCCTTTTTCTGAAATATTTGTTTCAATAAATATGCAAAAATTAATATGTTTTCAATGCATATAAAAAAAGCGAATCAATTAGCACCACTGAGCTCAAAAAATGCTTAAAAAGTGATTAATAGAACAAGATTTTTTATATTAATATTGTCGTGTGATTTTATGCACGTAATCTTATAATTGTAAGTAAATCAATATAATATTTCAGATCCCTGTAAATTAGCATTTCTGGAATTTTATGCAGATGAAACGGCAGTTTACGACACACATATGGTTGTTCATCAATTGTGTGAAGCTAAAACACGTATATTAGTAAGGGGATTACATTAATATTGTTGTATAGTTTTCAAATTTGTGTTAAGAATTCGAATAAATATAATTTATTAATAGAATATTATGTTCAACCCAACCAACCCGCCAACGTTATATCTTTGGGTTAAGGTTAAATAGATTTATTTGAAAATGTTTGTGTATGTTTGAGTATGTTACACGTCTTTGAGTTGGTTGCCTATGTTATATTCACATATTTTCATATTGAATATAACATATTTTATACTCACTTGTATCATCATTCTTCTATCTCTATTTTCTACATAGTAATTTCTCATTACGTTTATGCTATATTATTATAATCATTATTGTAAAATTAACCTGCTAACAAACTGTTCTGGGAGTTTAGTTGGTTATAATGAAGAACAAAAACATTTTTTTTTATAATTTTATTGTTTCTCTCGTGTTTTGGACGTGTTTTGAGTGTCGTGAATTATTCTTAAAAAATAGACATTTCATACCTCAAAAGTTGACGATAATAATAAAATACTGAAGTATTTGACCAGAAAAGATATATTATAAAGAAAGCTGCGCAAATTTTATCACACCAGAGCTCACCGATCGAAAGATATTGATCAGCTTCAGATTCAGATAAATAAATACACGTAATGTTTTACAAAATTACTAGTTAAAATAAAGTTTAAAATAAACAAAAATAATTTTAATAATTTTAAGAACCTTGTACGTCAATTTATCACATTAATTAAAATTGTAAACTTTTCGTTTTATAATTTTTGTAGTTTGTTCTCAATACTCTTTTTTATGGAATCTTCGAATAAATAAGCAGAAAGCACAGCTGGCATTACAAGATAGTTTAGAAGAAAGCACGAAAATTGCTTTTATATAAAGACTTTGAAATTTCGCATTCAAAGAGTTACTTAATATCGAATTTCCGACGTCAATTTTTAGTTCAAAAGCATGCAGAAGTTAGAACAAAGGGGATCTTCAAAAAGAAATAAAAGTAAAAAGGAGAGAAACGGAAAGAAGAGTTTATTGATGTAAAAAATAAGAAGTCATTGAAAAATTGAAAGAAGTTCTGGAACATCATTATTTAAATTTGAATTAAGTGTTTCATGAGAACAATCGTGCTGTGTTCAAGTCACTTTGAATTTTTTTGTAGAACCAATTTTTAAAAAGATGAATTCTTTATGTCTCAAGTCTCAAGTAGAGCTTTGTATGTTTTGTTTTAAGGTGGATTCTAGGGAATAACTAGTTTTTTGTTCGAGAATTATTTTGCTTTGTTTTGTTGATAAAACACGGTACTTCAGGCAGATACTCGTATAAAATATACTTTCATGATTAATTCAATTATTATGCGAAAGTTGGTACAAGATATCAAGATATCTAATTAGCATGGCATGGCACGACCGAGTTAATCAAATGCTTGAATCAGGTCATGTTAAAAGACAGAACAACTCATAGATATCGCTGCCAGAGTTGATTTGAATACAATTAATTGCTTGTTGTTTTTAGAAAAAACCGGAAGGTAAAATTGAAAAAAACTGTAAAAAAATAATGAAATTCTTTCAACGTATATGTATAGTTTATTTTCTCCTGTGCGCTTGAAACAATAAGAAGATGTTATCAAATGATAAATATAAAACCATGTCTCTTAGTGATATTTATGAACTCATACACACAATCTTACAACACACTATTTGGGAGGCGGGTATGGGAACCGCCGCCCCCGGGACCGATTTATTGGATAACTAACACCTCTACCTTAGGTCACCCCAAGTGGTTCGCTACGTTTGGTGATTTAGCAGAGGTGCCCGGGTTCATGGGATCAGGTTTGTCCAAGTCTTGGCGGCGGATGCGTCTACCCACCAATTGCATGGCAAGTCGGAGAGGGAGAGAGTGGTTGAGGAAGTCCCTTTGACTTCTCCAGCCTCTCAGATTCCTACCCACCCCTAATACCGTTTTCCTTCCCAGAACTTCATCTCCTTCCTTTCCCTAAAAAGACCCTTTACACAGCATCCCCAAAGGTGACATAGGCCCTGAGGGGAATTATTTTCCTCAGGGCTTTCTGTGTGGCGCTAATGTAAACAAATCTTAGGGTGGGTTTCTTCATTTGCACTCTACTTTAGCTTAGCAGTTTACAGTTCCTTTCGCAGTGCATTTGACATTTACGGCAAAATGGGTTTTTTCACGATGCCAGCTGCTTAGGTAAAAGTAAATAGGGATGACAGCATAAAAACTAACCTAATTCTCACATTTTCGTATTGGGAACTGTGTATATATTTTTTTCATGTGGCAACCCACACAATAAATGTCAAGCATTGTTGCTTCATCTACGGTTGCGTTGTTGTTTGTTTCACGTTTTAACTAACTAACTAACCATCACGCCGTTTCATTTCCATTTCATTTTCATTTCCCCGCAGGGGTGGGCAGAGAGGATGGACCGCCAAACAACTCGGTCTTGGCACACACTCTTTGCCTCACTCATATTCATACATCGTCTCATACATTCTCTTCTATTATTCTGACTTGACATGGCCCGACTCAAGTATCTGATTCACTTGATCGTGCCATGTCTTCCTAAAGCGTCCCCGACTTCTTCTACTATTCACATTCGCGTCGTATATTCTTCTTACACTACTTTCTTCGTTCATTCGCTCTACGTGCCCAAACCATCTGAGGGTCCCTTTCTTAATCTTACGCATTTTGCTTACATCAGCCTTACATTATTTGCGTTTATCCACATTTCTCACACGATCGTACATTGTTTTACCACACATACGTCTCAGGGATCACGTTTTAAATTGTAATAAAATTATTAGCAATGAGTAATTCTTTCGAATAACATATCATATCTGCAATTAATGTAGTCAAAAGTCGAGCAGTTTCTTTATTAACGCGATATGGGCATACGAAATCTAGGTCTTCCATTAGATAGAAATTCCTGCGTATATTATGTCGCTGTATACGTCGTGTCATATAATTAATTATTAGTTCATCGTCAGAACTTGACGAACTGTCACTTGTTGCGAACATAATGATAAAATACTAGCAAATACCGTAAAATAGATCGCAAAAAATCTCTGAACTGTCACCGAAGTGACATTTCGATAACGGCCGCCATTTTTGTTACCTTTACTTTTAGCATTTGCAGCACCATTGTGGGCCTGTAAAATGTAAGGTGAAAGTAAACGGTAAATGTCAAATGAAAAAACCCATTTCTATGCATTTTACCGTTTCCTTTTACAATTAGCATTGCATTTAGCATTCTCGGTAAATGAAGAAACCCACCCTTAAACGGGATTTCTCTACCTGAGGGAGTTTGGCTACTACCCGTGGCTCTATCCTACCGACTTTCTCTTGGGCATGCTTAAAATGAACCTTCTCGGGTCAGAAGGGATGTGCATATTGTATCACAGTTCTTCAGACTGATTCGTGGATCGTTCAAGAACTCGACCATCATGGAAAGCATTCGTATTTATGTTTCCGATGATTATCTCCGTCACCGACAGCATAGACTGTTTTATCTCCTGGCTTACAGAACTAACTTGCCAATGGTCATGCCAGTGGGAAGTGGAGTGCTATCTTATTGTTAAATAAAATTACCTCGAATATTATAATAATAACATCAGTGAAGCAGAATATAGACGGCAAGCTTTGTTGCTGTTAGTATAAATCTGCTTAAGGTGCCGTAACCGCCCTTAAAAAGAAGAAGATGAAGAGATATGTAATTACGAATGTCAGAGGAGCGCGTTAATATTTAAAGCGATAAAATCGATGCGAAAATTTTGAAAATATTTAATAAAACACGACTCGTTTAAAATAGAGCAAAAATCTCTTGGGGCTGTTTAAAACAGCATTTAAAGAAACACTGTGAATTTATTCATACATATAACTTTTAAAATAACTGAAACAGACTAGAAAATAATAATTTTTGGAGTATATTTTGCGATTTTTTTCTATGGAGGGAGTTTCATATAATTTGCATTTCAGCGCGGCGCGGGGAATGTATAGATATTATCTTTAAAAATAACGTATATTTTTAAGCTTAAAACTTCACATGTTTAAGGGAGATATGTAAGAAATCGGTAGAATATGTTTATTCCTTGCTGATCGGCGTGCTTTGGACTTTGGACGATTGATAGGCGCTTAATGGATGCTTGTCAGTTATGTAGGGTTTGGATTATCTTTTTAAAACAATTTGAAATATAAATTTTGTAAATTTTTCAAATGAATAAATTGAATTGAAAGTAATCGTGCCAACTTTAATTACCGAACCTATTGCGTATACTTCGATCATTATAGATATTATGAAAGAAGGGCTGCTTGGAAAACTTCAACATTTAATTCACTGACATTCTAAAAGTTCATTTAAAAAAAAAACTAGTGTGCTTTAGACCACACGACTGAAGTAAAACTACAAGACAAACCTCGCCCGATGAACTCAGGTATCCCTGCTAAGTTACCAAACGTAGCGCACGGGGTGACCTATGACCTAGGGGTGACATAAGACATTGGGGTGAAATACGACCATGGGGTGAAATACGACCATGGGGTGACCTACGACCTTGGGGTGACCTATGACCTTGGGCTGACCTAGACCTTGGGGTGACCTACGACCTTGGGGTGACCTACGATCTTGGGGTGACCTACGACCTTGGGGTGATCTACGACTTTGGGGTGACCTTATCCTTATCCTTATCCTTATCACTCCCCAAGTCAAGCATGCATAAAGGCCCGACCGTTCGCCTAGCAATCGATCACCGTTCGCATCGATTACCATTCGCTACGATTACCGTTCGCATGACATTTTTCGTAACAATCATCACTTTTCGTAACGCATTCACCAGCTTACCCCCCAAGTCGAGCGTGCGTAAAGAAGTTTTACTACAAAAACATGCAGAAATAATTTACGAAAAATTATCTTGCAAAAATAAAAATTATTATTTTTAAAATATTAGCCAGAGAGGTTGGTAAGAGGCTTTTGAAATGACTGAATTTCTTCGGTTCGCTGAAGACAGTGCAGTCTGTTCGCAGGCATTTCGGAAGAGATATTTATTTTCTTTAGCCTTTTCCCTTCAGGTTCTCCTTTCATTTCACCGCTTCGCCGGTCTGCGCGCCTGGTAAGATTAACTCTAATAAAGACGGAATGACGGTATTATGTATCCTTGAAGGCTGGTCCGACGGTCAATGGGCCGGAAATTCAGGAACCTACAAGAAAATTAAGGATACAATGTCCTTTAGCCAACCGTCTTAAAAGAGTTTTTTTACAAGTCTGAAATTTTGAACTTGTGAATTTTGATAAAGGTAGCTTTTTGTTATTGGTCTAAGAAAAAAATACACTGTAAGAAGTAAATAGATAAAAAAAATGATTAAAACCACTCTCTTTTTATAACTTTTGAAGGTTATTCCCATCAATGTTATATTATTGAAAAAGAAGATAATGCTTAGGATGGGTTATTTAAAAAAATAACAATTCGTCAAGTAATTGAAATTAATTTTCACGTATTTTTGAAAGGTTTATATATGTTCGGGATTTTTTTTAGTTTCATGAAGCACTGGCCTATAATAATGTAATAAGAGAAAGAAATTGAATAGAACTTACACAGAACGTGAAAATTAACTTCAAATATTTGATGAATGTGCCAATTTTTTTTTTCAAACAATCCGTCCTAATAATCTAAACGAAAATATTAAAAAGAACTTTAATAATAATAACAATAATTTTTGTTGTTTTTATTAATTTCTTACACATTACAAATTTAATTTTAATACATATAAGAAATTACGTTATACATATAAATAGTATACAAAAAAAAAATTACAAATATTTATACATAAAAAAGAAACATCAAGAAATAAATCAATTTCAAAAAAAATTCAGGCAGTGGTGAAAGATCTCGTCAATGAGGAGAGACTCTTTCAAGAATCAAAAGAATTTCACTTTTGAACCTCTCCTCACTGACGCCAAACATATCAATCTCGGAGGAGATTTGGTTCAGGAGCAATGTACTCCTTCCTACCGGGAGAACCTTTGGCAGGTTAGTTCTACAGGCAGGAAGATAGAATAATCTATGCTGGCGTTGTCTAAGATAGTCACTTTTTTTTTTTTATTTATTTATTACATAAGATACATTTATACAGCAAAATAACATAATAATAATATTTCAAAATAACTGTAAATATTAAAATGTGTACAAGTGTTATTATGTCTTGTTTGCCTATATTAGTTCCTAGCTAGGCAGATTGCCCGTTCTAAGGAACCAAATGCTGGTGAAAAATGCCAAAAATGTATTCTGTACTAAAAAAAACAAGGTGTTTTTTTTTAGATTAAATATATACTAAGTTTTTACTGATTGTGCCATTTAATAGTTAACCATGTAAAATTTTAAGTTTTAAGTTACATTATTTAATAATTTTTCAGACTCAACCCTCCCTAATCCAATTAACCATTTATTTATTATTGAACCGATGCATGTCATTTTGCATGTTTTAATATTTAATTCTGGGGGGATTTTATTGTATAATTTTGGTCCCAGATATGTATATGTATTTTGGAACTTCGACGTATTGCTCACTGGGATCACAAGATCCTTTCTGGTGTGACTTCTTGTGGTGTAATTATGATCAATTTTTTTGAGTTTTCCTAGATTTTTGTGTACGTGGATAATAAAAATTATGGATTTCTGGGCCTTCACTAGTGGATCTAGAATTGTTCTACCTGACGCTCCCCAACCAATACAACCATACGTTAAGATGGGGTTGCATAATCCGAAATATATTTTTCTTAGGTCTTGCTGTTTGAACTTGACTTGACTTAACCCACAACCCAGAACCTCTCATCTTACCGGGACAAACGCCTTTGGCTACTGAGACTTTTTCTGACGTATGAATCCATCCCTCCAACTGCGGTGCAAGGCTACGGTCTAGAGAGACCGGCTGGAGAGGCCTAGGTCAGGTATCCCTCAACTATTCGATCCAACTCAACTCACTCGATCCGGCCCGCCACGCAACAGGTGGGCAATCGCATTGGCCGCCAAGACAAACCTTGCCCCATGAATCCGGGCATCTCTGCTAAGTCACCAAACGTAGGGAAACACTTGTGGTGACATAATGCAGGGATGTTGGTTATTCAATAAATGGTACCCACATCCGCCTTTCAAATTGAATGCTAGGGTTCTGCAAATACTCGTTGGAACGTGAACAGACAAAACAGACAGGTAGAGTTGGGCCTAATACTAATTTCGGTTGGAGGTGCATGCGTAAAATTATTCAAGTTCAATGAACTTTTTATTTAAAATTAAAAAGTTCATTGAACTTGATATCAGACAAGCGATAAAGTAGGCAGAAATGCGTATTTGTTTTATTTAAATACTAGTTAACCCAGCGAACTTCGTACCGCCTCGGAATCAATACTGGTTGTGTTAACTTATTGGCTGAATTAAATTCAGTTTTTTTATTAAGTTAAAAATTACACAATGAAGCAAGTATCGATTCGTAACTGTCCGTGTTTTGTTTTTGATGGTATCAGAGATGGCGTTGTGTACGAATTTATAATTTTTGTGATTTTCTGACTTTGCCACTTACGGTTATTGCGTTTCATTTTCTTTATACTTGTGAGGGAGATTTATTATAATTTATTGTATTTTTCCTTTGGAGTGGTGCAGACATACGTTCACCGTTTGTCTCATTTTTTCGACTATGGGCATTTAGTGTGTAAGAAAGAGGGGCACAATTATATGTTTAAGAACAAAAGCAAAACAATCAGCGCATTGACATTTGACGTTTTTTGAATTTTTGGAACTCACTCACTATTCAATATTATATTTATCACAATATTGCTGCAGCTCTTTCAAAAGATGAGAATTCGTCCCATGCAAAATCTGTGAGGAAAAGAATTTTCTTCATAATTTTTTTTCGTCAATTTTTCCGATGTTTTAATAGCTATTCCGCTATTCGGGGCGGATACAAATCTAACAAATCAAATATCGTAAAAATCGGTTCAGCCGTTCTTGAGTTATAACTAACCCAACTTCGTTTTATATATTAAGATTTTGTAGATGGTAGTTTTATTATGTCATTCGAAAGTTATCGTAATATTCTAATCCTGAGGCAAATATTTTTTTGTATAAATACTTTCAGCTTCACAAATCCTACAATTATTATAATAATCCATGATTTTTCACGGGTCGCATTTTTTTATATGAATACCGCACAAGAGTCCCAACTTTTTTTTTTTTTACATTAACTCCACACAGGAGGCCCTGAGGAAAATAACTTCCCTCAGGGCCTATGTCATCTTTGAAGATGCTGTGTGGAGGGTCTTTTTGAGGAAAGGAAGGAGTGAACACGGGTCTTGAAGAGACGCTTGTTGTAGGAGGGAGGAAACACAGAGGCCGGCAAATCGTTCCACAGCCGGGCCGTTGAACTCAAGAACGAGTCATAGAAACGACCCGTTCTCATGTGACTAATGTCAACCGTGTACAAATGTTGGGCGCGTGTTTGGCGTGTTTGGCGTGTTTCCCGACTATGCACCGGTGCCGAGGGGATCAATGACGCTAGTTCCTCGGAGCATCTTCCATTGTAATACCGGTAGAACAAGGACAGCTTTCCCACCTGACGCCTGTGCTCTAAATATTGCAGTCTGTCTGTTAAGATGGGAGAATCTATCAAACGGACCGCCCGTTTCTGCACAGAGTCAAGGGGTTTTTTTTTTAGGTATTTTGGAGCTCCAGACCAGAGGTGGCTGCCAAATTCAACCGTGGGGCGCACTTGTGATTTGTACAGGGTTAGCAGTTGTGTACTATTAAAGTATCTGCGGGCCCTGTACAGTACGCCCAGTTTCTGAGAGGCTAACTTAACTCTGGTTTCAATGGAGCCCTCGTACCTGAGCTGGTCACTTAGAGTTACACCAACTGCTTCCGTCTGAAGCCAGTGAGACTATGGCATCCCCAATTGGGGTATGTTGTGAGGCTGAAGGTAGTGGGGAGGGGAAGGGGATAGGGAAGAGGAAGGTGGGGAAGTACCTGGCTATTCAGATCTGGTCACCAAACACGGCTAATGCCATTTCAAGCAACGTTTCAATTCTGAATGGTGGTCTTACACCAGGGCGATACTGAGAGTATCTTCCGCTCTGGAACGTGCCGCAAATGTACTATATATTATTTTGAAATGAATAAATTGTGAAATAACGCAAATTAATCAAATAAATTTTATTTGCCACGCCGGGATTCGATTCGTCGATTCCGCGACCTTCGGTGTGCGAGTCAAGAGCCTTACCGCTAGACTACGTCGGCCGTCCAACGCACTAGCTATATTGTAAAACTTGTTCGACAGTTTTTTTCTGCTAATAATATAATTTCAAATGATTCAAAAGATTTCACCTTTAAAGTTAGTATAGCTACTCGTATGAACCTTCTTACCTAATCTAAAGTTACACGATATTTATCTTTTTCTACTTCTTACATCTTCCTTTGAATAACATTCCCAGACTCTGTGTGCCCAAGGAAAGCATACAGACGAACGGATCGAATCTTATCTCACAACTTCCTTCTACATCTTCGATTCAATTTTACAAGAAAACTAGCAAAACTTTTCCACCATATTTATCTGATTCAGAGTAGGTAAATACCGTAGCAAAATCTCTGAACACCATTATGCTCCTTCCACCGTAAACGGTCTACGGCTCTACGGGGCTACGGTTCGGATTCTACAGCGTAGCTCAAAGCCTTGCATCGCGTATCCGGACATGCTAACACTCCGTTTGGCGTAGAGTTTTCTCGTTGCTGCAGATTTTACTCGAATTTACGGGTATGGTAATTCTACCTCTGAAGTTTTCGGAAAGTGAGAAAAAATATGATCAGATACCTTGCAAATCGTTGACGTGTAAACGTACAGACAAAATGAGCTAATATTATGCAACGTTAAACGGAATGCTAATAGGCAGTGTTTTCAAGTTGGTTGAAGATATATAGGACAGGATTGGATAATATTTTTTTAGAGGTACTACGAATATCTTAAAAAGTACAGAAATTTATCATATTCTTCGTTTGGTGGAGGACAAAGAGGTTATCCAGCCAGTTGATGGCATCGGGAGTAACTTGTTTGGGCACAGTTTGGGGGGATTGGACGTGTATTGTGTGTGAAAATCAAATAAGCAAGACTTTGTACTTACAGGTATATTAAGCAATATTCAACACCATAATTTACATTTGAATAAGATTATTTATTGGAAGGTGGGGAGCGAACACGGAGCTATTTGCAAACGGTTGGATAGACGGCAATCGGAAACAGAACGAATTCACTCGTCTTAACTCGGCACTGGTGCTTAAAAGGTCAATAGCTAATATGTCCACATTCATAAAAATCAGAATCATTTAGGCCTCATTTGTGTATCATGTAAGGCCGTTGTTCCCAACTTTTCGATCGATCAATCTGAGTCTCCGATCAAATAAGTGATTTGTTTAGCAATGCTCGATTCGCCTGTTCATCGGAGAATTTCTTTGGGAAGAGCGTATTTGTGCATTTAAGAATTGTTGAGCCGAAATTTCGGCTCATTAGTTGATCAGTGGGTTTGGAAAGGCCGTTAGTGTGGTTAGTTGCGGTTTAGTAAGGACCACTGCTTCTAAGGGAGATTAAAGCCTTGCAGTTAATTAAAAGGAAAAGAAGTTAAATTAAAAATATTTTTAACTAAATTTCAACATTAATAGCAAGGTTTTCAAGCAATATAGATAGAAAAATTTTAAGTAACCCCCGACACAAAAAAGATCTGATGACCTTGAAACGTCAGAACAGATTTCCATGAATTATAGCTAAGAACCATCTCGATCATGTCAGCTTTAAAACCAAAAAAACTGCATAATATGTCCATTCGCTTAGGAGTTACGATGCAACAAACACCCATCCGTTTTGCGTCGGGTAAAAACAGATAAAAAATTTGGTATCGATATTGAAATCATCGAGTTTGACACCGTACGTGCATGTGTAATTACATACAAGTGATAGGGCGAAATAAATAACACGCCAATTATTATAATGAGTTTTATAAATGGGTTGAACACGCCTCAGCTTTTACGCAAATCGAGAATAAATTAGATGCTAAATAATAGATCCAGACAGAAGTGGAAGAAAGTATCCGAGATAGAGCACTCAAAGTAACCATTGAGGCGGTTTAATCAAGAAATAAATGTGTTCTATTGGAGCGAAATGTGGGCGAATTTACATTAAACGACAAATGTACTTTGGTAGTATATCGCTTTTTGCAAAATGGAGATAAATTGACAATTTTCGAGAGAAAATTGTGGCGATGATTAAAATGATTTGAGTTTTAATTTTTAATTGCGTTCTGTGACGAGTGTATATCACTTGTTATGCAATATGTAATTAACTAACAGCGTGCATAAAAAGAGTAGGCAAATAGAATAGAATGTTACATATCTGTCTTTTACTTCAGCACACAATCATTTACCCATTTTCATATGTACTTACATACATTCACATTTTTTTCCTATTCTTGACATGAACTGTCTATAGTATTTTATTCAATTGATCATGCCATCTCTTTGTCTGCCTTTTTATTACATCTACTCTTTATATTTACACATAACTTATGCGGCCCTTTTTCAAAAATGTTAATTACGCTTACATTACATGTTAATTACCTTTGCATTTTTGTCGGATGTGCTCATTCATTAAACGTTCATATATTATTATATATTATTTATTTATACAAAAGTATCAGGGATCATATTTCTCCCAGTTCTCCCAGATTGGTATCATCACTCCACTGTAGGCTGTTAACCTACCTTTTTAGTATTTTTTTTACTAGTAACTAGTTGATGATGATTTGTATATAATATGTTACTGTAAAAGCCCGTACTACGATAAATCTTAAGATTTTCTGGTACATTCTAAGATTTATTGATAAACCTAAGATTTCCCAAATTTATGGGCTTTTATAGTAACACATACATAAAATATTTCAATATTTTCCGTTCGCGAAATGTCAATGAAAAATAATTCAGAATAGATGCGAAACATCTCTTGTTAAAAAGTAAAAATACTAAGTTATCTCTATGATTAATCGAAGTATACAATGCGCGGAAACTTTAGAAATAATTCAAACAAATGTTTTAAAATTGTATCAGACTGTATCAGACTATAGAAATTAAATCTAAAAACATATCCTCTTACAGCATATACAAAAAATTAATAAAGACTTGGGTAACTACAAATGACACAAATACCTACCTGCTATAACATCTTACCTGTTATAACTTTACAAATGCCTAATTTTTATTTAACCTTTTTGGTTTTTCATATATATATTTTTTTTCTTAACTTTAGTTTTTTAAATATGGAATTATTTGTTCTATAAATATGTTAAAACATAATTATGTTTAAATTTACTAATTTAAAGTTTAATTTGCTATGTTGTATCTTAACTGAATTAAAAAAAAACTTAAGTATACCCACGAACTGGCGATGCCTATGTGGGATTTTTTTTGTTACCATACATATATGTATAATATTGTAATATCTTTTTTTTGTTGTTAAATTGTATTATTGTTTATTTATATGTTTATGTATGTAACAAAAAAATTTATTAATAAAAAAAAATAAAAAAAATCTTGGCCACATTTTGGCCAGCGAACGCTCGAGAATATTTGCAAATTGGCCAAAATGTGGCCAAAAACGCTCCAGTGGATAAATGATTTTTCTGTTTTAACCCTTCCGTCAACGTCTTTGCCTTTATTCTGTTTCTGGTGAGCTATCATCCCAAATGCGAAAACTCGTACTATAACTCCGAAAATTCATCGTTCAGAACCATTATAATAATACAAGTTTTCGTTATCTTTCTTTCAAATACACTGACTTCGAGTTTGCTTATTCGTCGTTTGTTACCATGGTCTAAGGTGCTACATGCATCACTGCAAGCTTCGCCTATTGTATGTTTTAAGTGACTAAGGAAAAACCTGAAAACTTACATCATTACGCTAAGGAAATCTAAAGAAACTTACTCCAAAAGGAAAGTACTTAAACAACCGAGGTTCAACACTTTAAATTTTTCTATTAGACTCGAAAAGTTAGTTTCACTCAACCTGTACTTTAAACATCGTTACGAAGGTTCAAAAAGGACATATAAAACTTCACAGGCCGACAGAAGAGAAACTAAATGCCTTGTTACAATTTTATTCGTTTTTAAAAATATTTTCATTTGGGTTTTCTCAAACGAGTTTTTGTTCTTATGGTCTAAATACATAGCGATTTTTTTAGCGAAACTTCTGTAGCTCCGCTGTGATTTGGATTTCGGATGAAACGGAAAAGACGATTACTGCACCTGCAATGCAAACAACTGCGCTCATCGACCACTTTGATTATGATGTCACTTTTAAATGCTCCTATTGGTTGGGATGTGAAACGGAAATTACGCTGGTCTGCGCTCTTTGGTAGCTTTGATTATGACCTCACTTTTCAAGTATTGTTTTGGTAAAGTTTCGCTTCTAACACGTGTAAACTGCACTCGAATTTTTTATATGAATACCTCACAAGAGTCCCAGCTGCTCCCATCTGGAGCCAATGAGACTATTGGGGTATGTTGCGAAGCTGAAGGTGGTAGGGAGGAGAAGGATATGGGGAAGAGGGACGAGGGGAAGTGCCTGGCTATTCATATCTCGTCACCAAACACGGCTAAAGCAATTTCAAGCAACGTTCCAATTCTGAATTGTGGTCTCACACCAGGGCGATACTAACAGTGTCTTCCACTCTGGAACGTGCTATGAATTAGAAAGCCATAAAAAGTTCTAGTCGAAGCTTTATTTTCGTGATTTAGAAATCATGGATTTTGAAACCTTATAAAGTCTTGAAAAATTCAGTACTTATCCTCGTGAAAACATTTTACAACATTGTTTTGGATTTACTGCATTTTAAATCATTTCTTTGTTTATCTGATGATATTTATTTATTATCCAACGATGTTACAAACAATACGTTTTTTTTTAACATTTAAAAAAAAATTACATTAAATAATGTTACTATTAAGTTCTGCAAGTATTTTAATTTTTATTTTTGTGACAGCTGTTCCCGTTTAGAGAGACATTTTCAAACTGTGGTTTAACCACCGTTTGAAAACGGCATTGTAAGCTGAAAAAGCTGTCACCAAAATAAAAACTTAAATACTTGCAGAACTTAATAATAACATTTATTAAATTAAATTTAAATTTTAAACACAAAAAATATTAATAATTAATTTTCTGAACCTAATTATTAACTCGAGAACACACAGATATTAATTTAATGACCAAATTGAAGTCCGTACCGATATTAATTAATTAAATTAAAAAGACTTCACAAAGTAAATTTGCAATTATTGAAGAAGAAATTGAAGTCAGTCTATTCGGCCATAGTAACTTCAAAATGTACAGTGGTGACGCCACCGACTGCCAAGTTAAGTATGTCGATCAGTATTTTTTTGATTCTTCCCTACACACGACTATTTACGTTTATCTCGTAGTATTTAGGGTGGGCACACAATTATTATCGTGCTATCATTATTACGTTCTTAGAATAAATATCTCGGAGAGCATAATTTATCACCTGAATTCGTAGGCATATTTACTTTTCTTTTATTCCTTTCCGCACGACTTAAATCACCCCCTAACGCTGACTCTATTTTCCTAAAAAGAAAATTTAAAAACGTTACGAAAGCGGAAAATAACGTAAAATAAAACGAGATAAAATTAATGAAAATAAACGAGATTGTATCCGTGAAAAAATGGGGAAGCCTACAACACTAAAAAAGCTCGTTTCTTATACGAGATCTCCGCTATTCCAGGAGTAAATGAGTGTTCGTAAAAAGGACGTGGAACACATTAATAATAGTTGACATTTAATACGTGAAGATTTGGAATTGAATGTTAAAAAGTTGTTTAAGTTTGCTTCGAGTAAAATCAAATGTAAATTTTAGGTCTTTTAACTCCAACAAGAAATCCAAGGTAGATCAAAGATAAATTTATTGGCAATAATATACAACAATCCAATCCAAATAAATCCTGAAATCCCCCCCAATGGACCGATAGTATAACTTTTCCTTTTAAAGGCAAACTAATGCAGAAGAGAGAGAAAATAATCAATTCATCCTATTTATTAACTTCCTACAGGGTCCATTCGAGACGGAAGACAATGCCACTCCCGACATCTATGTGAAAAACACCGAACTAAAACTATGCCTGACATCTCTGTCGAGAGCGGAGAAACATTTCACCCCTTACCCAACTAAATACTAGTTTTATTTCTTAACAAAAGTAATATATTAAGGAAACTTTTGTGACTGAATGTTGCACTTATATATCTACCCCCGAGATGCTAGGATCTGGGCAAACCACACTCTGTGAACCCAAGCGCCCCTTTTAAATCACAAAACGTAGCGAACGAGCCGAGGTGACTCATGGCAGAGGTGTTGGTTATCCAATGAATGGTACCCACACTTGCCTCCAATATTTATATGAGCAAAATATAAATCGAACCATTTTTTCCACACATTAGGTTCTGAGGAAAATAGTTTACCTCAGAGCCTATGGCATCTTAGGGGATGCTGTCTGGTGGGTTTTTAAGGAAATAAAGAAGAGGAAGTTCAGGGAAGGACATAGGTATATAGGTTATTAAAAATTTGACGGCCGGCTAAGGCTCTTGACTCGCACTCCGAAGGTCGCGGGTTCGAATCCCGGCGTGGCAAATAAATTTTATTTGATAAATTTGTGTTATTTCACAATTTATTCATTTAAAATAATATATAATATATTTGCGACACGCTCCAGAGTGGTAGATACTCTCAGTATCGCCCTGGTGCAAGACTACCATTCAGAATTAAAACGTTGCTTGAAATGGCTTTAGCCGTGTTTGGTGACCAGATCTGAATAGCCAGGTACTTCCCCACCTTCCTCTTCCTTATCTCCTTCCCCTTCCCACTACCCTCAGCCTCACAACATACCCCAATTGGGGATGCCATAGTCCCACTGACTCCAGACGGGAGCAGTCGGGACTCTGGTGCGGTATTCATGTAAAAAAAAGGTGGGTGGGAATTTAGGGGACAGTGTGTCCAGGAGTGACGAACGTATGAATCCATCCCTTCAACTGCAAGGCGATGGGTCGATGAATTCTGGCTAGAGAGGCCAAAAGACTTCCTCAACAGTCTTTCTTAATTCGGCCCGTCAAGCAGCAGGTGGGCAGCCACATTAGTCGCCAAGACCTTGACAAACCTCACCCCGTGAACCCAGACACCCCTGCTAAGTCACCAAACAAAGCGAACCTCTTTGGGTGACCTATGGCAAAGCAGAACAGTATTCCGTAAAGGTTATAATTGTTCATATTGGAGGCACTGCAGAAAACCAGTTGCATCTTTTCTCAATAGAATCAAAGAAAAAAGATCAAAATTTGTACTATTGTAAAAAAATCTATTGATGAATAAACGTTTTATTATTATTATATCGTGATTGAATTTCTATTAGCAAAGTATCCCAAACACCTTCCTGAGCTGACAGGGAAGTAAATAACGTATTAATAAAATCGTGTAAAGGACACAACTTAACTGAAAAAAGCACGGGTGTTATCAGAAACAAAAGTTTAAAGAAAATAAACATTACGACAGAGATCTTTTTTACTCGGTATTAGAAAAGCCCGAGAAAGTCACATAGTATGTTAGTAGCTTCGATAAAAACTCTGAAGAGAACGAACTCCGTGTAAGCTTAGAGGGAACCCTCTGGAAATCGACTCGGTTTACTGGGAAATAAATTAACTCGTGTTTTATTACCAAGTAATACGATTTTATTTCAAATATATTCACTCACATTTTATAGCGAGCAGTTTGCTGACTAAATAGGTACCGGAGAGTGTGTGCTCTCGGTTTTAATAGCCATATTTATGTATGGAAAATAACTTGACGTCGGATTTATAACTCAAGGTAGTGTAAACATTTGTAAAGCTGAAATTATAAAGTAAATTGATTAAATTAATGGAAACTATAAATACTGTATTTATTTGAACTATCTATCGGTTTGAGAAGCTACTTTCTATCGCTAATATGTATATTAATGGTTTTTGTGTATAATTCGTAGAAATCCTTTTTTGTAATTTAAATTAAATTTAATAATAATAAGTTATTATTAAGTTATGCAAGTATTTTAGCAGGTATGTATTTTTGTTACAGCTGTTTCGACTTATAAATGACCTTGTAAGTCGAAACAGCTGTAACAAAAATACATACTAAAATACCTGCAGAACTTGATAATAACTTATTATTACTAAATTATATTTTAATTAATTTATTTTAATTCTATCGCTAAGATAAATTGTATGGTTTCATGACAGTTGATCCGCCGACAGTTGGCTCCCCGGCATACTTAAATACAATTTGCATTCGGTTTAGGGAAAATATGGTATACCTACTAACACAATATATACCTAAGTGCCCCCTACGGGGTATGCAGAGAGAATGTATCGCCGAATAACAAAAGAATAAAACATATTTTCTTTCAAATGCATCAAGGATAAAACTGCTTCTCTACATGCTGTACATATCAGCGTATAAGTACAAAAAAATGACGCGTTTTTAATATTAATGACCGAATATGAAAAACTAGGCACAATCCAACCTTTCTTTTGCTTTTCTACTTAAGAGGGCATTACCAGAGAAAACCAGATATATGTCATTTTCAAATCAGATTTTAGACGTATTGACTCTTTTCTACAAAAAATTATAAATGGATTTCGAAAGATTGTTCTTTTATCTAGCATTCGCAAGTAATACATTTTGAGAATTTTTTTTAATTTTTAGTATAATAAGGCTATTCCATAGATCGTTGGCAGATTTGTTAAATTTTCAAAAAAGATTTTGTATTATACCACACCCATTTCAAATAATATAATCATGCAGTAAAATAAATCAATACATTATCTAGCAAACGCATGTTTTAGAATTTTAATTTTAGTTTCAATAAAATCATTAAAAAATATGTACGTACATGTGTTTCTTAACATTCTTATTAAATTTAAACATTATTGAAAAATGATAAATACTTATAATCAAAAAATAATTACAAAAAGTACATTAATTTAATAGTTTTATCATCACGCCTTTCAGAATTTTTGGATGAAGGTATAAATTAAAGCTAATTTGGATTGAAATAAATTCGATATTGAGTTATAATTTTAAAAAGCTGGTACGGAGAATAATTAATCTTTCTCATTGTAACCGCCCTGCACGATCGTACGAACAACTTTCGACGAAATGTGGATTTTCGTCCGCTGGCTGGTTAAACGCTCTTAATAACCTCAAATAAAATAAAAGAATATTTCAATTTTCTACTTGGTAACTAAGCTAATCTCAAAACAATTCAATGTGCTCTTTCATACATAGATGGCTCTAATTTAATTATTTTTGAAATAACAATTTTAGCAAGGCTTGGTGAATTATGCCCGTATATACACAATATAAATTAGAATAATTAGGTGTTACAATGCACGAATAAACCCCTGCAAATAACTCACCTACGCCCCTGCAAATTACTCGGCTTCCTCTCCGCTAGCTTGCCGCGCGCCAACGGCGGTTGTAGTCAGCCGCCGCCCCGCATTCTGTCCCCGAGCTCGCCTCAAGCGCACGTGTACCGTGAACCGTTCTGCACTGTTCCAGAACATTCCACGAAGCCGCATGGCGATTGTTATTTCGCCTAGTGACGGGCGGGAATGCCAAGCCCGGTTAAATTCCCTTTCACCACACCGATCTCCAAGCCGCCGGTTGCAGTGAGTACCATGAGCTATTAATCCCACTTTATTGCGTGTGTTCCTTGTAAATTCAACGCGACGATAAATGACCGCCCCCCAGAGAGATTTTAGGGCCAAATGCACTCGAATTAGATAGGATTGTTGATGCTACCCTGTTCTAACCTTGCCTGCATTATGTACCATTGTTGTTTATGAAAGAATTCTACCCAATACCACTGTTATTTACCGTAGCCACTTGTTTCACTGTCTCCCCCTGCCCGTAGGATTTGAGCTTATTTCAGGGATGCGCCACAAAGGCCTCAGAGATCCTACCACCCTGATGATGGTCTCCCCCACTCTGCTGACCTTTCTGAGCTAGTCTGTCGGCAGAAGGTAGGCACCTCAGGTAGGTGTACTCTGCATAGTTTTGAAACAAACAATTCTTTCAAGGAAAGCATACAAAACAGTACCGGTTTGAACCACTGATACAATTTGCACGCCTTTCTTGAAATAATTGTCTTTGGATATGAACAAAATTATTTATTTGAATTCATCTTAATATTTTAAAGCATATTTTCCAAAAAGTGTTTTTTCCTAAAATAATTTAATAAGAGCCTCAATGAAAGAGCAGATTATTTATTCTTACAAGATTACCTTTAAGAACCAAATTATAAACCGAAAACAATTCCGAGAAAGACCGCTTTCAGCTTTCAGATCACAATTTCAGGAAATAATAAGAAACGTTCGCAGTTAAATAGATAAGACACTTTAAATCACATACTCAGTATTCACCCACCCTTAAATTGAGGGAAATTTTATAACGTTTCCCATCGCACAACGATCCCCACTGGGAAATCACTTTTACCTCCCTTTCAGTATGTCGACACACCATGGAATTAATGATGAAATAACCACCGAGAATTTACTAAATTGGTCAGCAAAAATTTGTTTTGACGCTATAATAGTAGTTCTATGAACAGTGTTTATTTTGGCGATATGCTCGTACTAGTAGTTCAACGAACAGTGTTTGTTTTGACGATATACTAGTAGTTCTATGAATAGTGTTTGTTTTGACGATATTTAGTAGTTCTATGAACCGTGTTTGTTTTGACGATATACTAGTAGTTCTGAGGTTAACAGTGTTTGCTATGACGACATACCTACTAGTAGTTCTATGAATAGTGTTTGTTTTGTCGATATATTAGTAGTTCTATGAACAGTGTTTTTTTTGACGATATACTAGTAGTTCTATGAACAGTTTTGTTTTGACGATATACTCGTACTAGTAGTTCTATGAACAGTGTTTGTTTTGACGAAATACTAGTAGTTCTATCAACAGTGTTGGTTTTGACGGTACCTATACTAGTAGTTCTATGGACAGTACACCTCGTGTATAAAAACGTATGTTTCTAATTTCATACTAAATAAATCAAAAAAAAAATCCTCTGAAACCATAAAATTAATAAATAGATAACAAAAATTTTTTTTTAAACTTTCTTTGGGAAGGTAGGTAATAAACGTAACATTGAAATTTTTTTGCCATCTTTTTCCTTTCGAAATTAATTGCTTAATGTATTATATTTTTTTATTCCACCTCTGTCCTTTTAAATTCATCGCAAAATATTTTATATTCATACATTTTTTTTCTTTTCATCATTGTCCTTGTTAAATTAAAAGCATAAAATATTATTTCAAATCAAATTTCAACACACCCAACACGTTTACATTACAATGTGTATAGCTTCCTTCAATTTAGTAGAAACCCATTACCTATAAGAAACATTAATGTAACAATAAGGAAATGAATATATTTAAAACAAAAGTAAAAATATGTCTGAGAGATCAAAGTGATAATAAAATTACAAACATCATGAAGACGATATAAAGACAATCCATAACCAAATACAAATATTTTAAAAAACTACAGGCCACCTCAGAACAGGAAATCCTAGTGAGGAGGTCTGTGAAAAAAAAAATGAATCCATACTTATTATATACATCGTACATACATGTACAAACCTTGTTATTGAAATTAAAAAACAAAAAAACAAACAAACAATATTGTTCTTTCAATACCAATATTATTTTGTATTATCATTATCACTTTATAAAATAATTAACCTCAACACAGGTATTGATTAAAAATTTAATTTGAAACAATAATACCTACCATGTAAAGAAACAATACATAAATGCGAATAAGAAAGTCCAAATAAATTATGATTTCACATTTGAAAAAATAATATTTATTGAACCATTAAAATGACCACCATCTTGATAATTATTGATCTCAATATTCCTTCTGTGGTAGACCCTAAAATAACCTTTACATAAAACCGCCCCCTAAATGAAGCTGGAGTACATTGACCCCGATATTCTTGCATCCGATACAATGGTTTTTACGATCCCCCAAAAACTGAAAAGGTGTAAGGCTGATAAAATAGGTGGTGCATCTGCCAAAGTAACGCAGTTCTTACCGGAACCCAGAGATAGCACTCCTGCAAA
Source organism: Limnephilus marmoratus (assembly GCA_917880885.1). Taxonomy (NCBI): domain Eukaryota; kingdom Metazoa; phylum Arthropoda; class Insecta; order Trichoptera; family Limnephilidae; genus Limnephilus; species Limnephilus marmoratus. The sequence continues at coordinate 14,067,186 of OU862921.1, read as the reverse complement.
CTCCTGGGTCCTGAAACATTAGCACTTTGTCATGAAACAAGCCCCCCATGATCCTCCCTCCACTCCATTTATCATTCTATAAGGAAGGTGAATAGCAACGTCGTCAGATATTAGAAGATTCAGTTTCCAGATACAAATTCGTTGAACGCATTTACGAAATTGCAGACCCTAAAACTGGGGATAAAGTTTACTTCCCCACTAATTAAAATATTTATTTTTCATGTTCTCCTTAAAATGGCTGTACAAGGAGAAGATTACAAATTTAAAAGGTATGGGGGCATTTTGTGGCATGCGTCAAAAGATAGTTTCTGAATTATTTGTAAGTGACATTGAGAATGTCGATGGTTTGAGTCGTTCTATTGAGTGGCAGAAGTTCCCGTTTTCGGAAAAAATGTACCTATGGGATCTCCTACAAGTACACTTGTTAGGGATATATAAGTTAACCTCTTTCAACATAGGTAGATTAGTGTCAGAGATTTACTTCAGAGGGCTTCTAAGATATTAAAATCGAGTATTCCTCTTAAAAACAAGGATGGATGCAGGAATGGATGTACCTATGTAAATTCTCTCGTATACAGGTAATTAAACGCCTAAATAAATCTCTTTTGTACTGTTTCTAATTTAAGTCAAACAGTAAAGCATATCTCCGCAGAAGGCAATCAAAATCAAGTTTAATAATACCCGTTAATTCTTATTATTTCATAAGAAAATCTTAAAGATTTACGTTTTATTTGAGGTTGTCTTCAAATATTTAATTTTTTTATTTTTTATTTTGATTTAAATATATTATACAAGATAGCAGACATAATTATTATATTTGTAGACCTAATTTGTGATCTTTCATCTGCCATTGTTTTATTATTTTAACTATATTTGTGTAGAAATGTTTCATGTTTATTTTGTTTTATTTGTAAAACATTGACAAAAAATACTACAATACTTGGATATTACTGATTGTGAACGTGTATTTCTGTTCGTTATTGTTTTATTTTTATGACTATTTCACGGCAACGGCAAAGTCAAACTACAGATGCTTTTATCTAGGGTTATGTTCAATCTGCTGTCTTTTTTTGACGATTTAGTATCATCCTAAAATATTATTTCTTCACATTAAAAAAAACACGTACATTTATTGTAGACCACTTTTATTTTATAAACACTCTACCGGTTTCGGAAGCACCCTTCCTTGGTCAGGAGATTATAATAAAACGAAGGAAAACGAAGGATTTTATAAACACTACCGGTTTCGGAAGCACCCTTCCTTGGTCAGGAGAATATAATAAAACGAAGGAAAACGAAGGATTTTATAAACACTACCGGTTTCGGAAGCACCCTTCCTTCGTCAGGAGAATATAATAAAACAAAATTGGTCTACAACAAATTTATATGTCTTTTATTGTAAATTATGGCGAGCCACAAAGTTAATGCTTTAAATATGTATTATTTCTTCTCTTATAGAAACTATCTGTACAAAAAGAATTGAAACTCATCTATGATGCTATGTGCGGGTCACTTCTAGACTATGCATCCTTAGGTTGGGGTGAATGTGTAAAAACTGTTTTGGACAAATTAGCAAAAGCTCAAAAATCACTACTAAGGGTAATCCTCAAAAAACCATTTAGATATCACAGTGATGCACTATTTAAAGACTTAGAAGTTCTAGATGTAAGACAACACCCATAAACAACGCCACCTCTACCCATCTATTAATCACTCTCACAACTCACAACACCCGACACTCACGGAGAAATCCAATTGTAACACTCACAACCAAAACATCTCTCGCTCAAAGACACTTCACTTTCTTAGGTCCAAAACTATACAACTTCATGCCTGATGCTTGGAAAAAGGAAAGCACAGGTGTTCTTCGTAAATTGACCACTACTTGGTTTCAACAATTAGGGAGAAAAGAGATTGAACTTTTACTACACAAAAAATAAAATCAAACACAAACCAAAAACAACAACAAAAATTCCAATAAAAAATTATCTAAGTAAAAGATACCCCTATCTTCTAATCTATATTATTATGTGTATCTACCTATCTATATTATTATGTGTTTCTACCTATTTACCTATCTGTATGTACCTACCTATTACTTTTAAATTAGAAATCAGCTGTCATTCTTTTGTTTTAATTGCATATTTTATTTTATTTTATCTCTTCTCTTTTTTATTCATATTTGTACAAAATATGTATGTAGGCTTATAATATGCAATGTAAACACCAGTTATAAGTAATATATACCTTTTATTTTAATAACTATGCTTAGCAAACTGCAGTAATAATCAAGCATTGATTGTTTATTTCATTTTACTTTATTGTTTTTGTTCTCATTCTAGTTCTCACTATGCAAAATGTGTACGTAGGACTATAATATGAAATGCAAACACCAGTTACCACCTTATATTTTAATCATTTGCCTGTAAATACATTTTTATTTATTACTATTATCATTTCAACAACTATGCTACACTATCCACGGCTATTTTATGTTTTAATTGGTTATTTCATTTTTATTTTATTCTTTCTCTTCTCTTTTTTTTCTTTTGCTATGCTAACAGTTAGGTACTATATTTTATACTTTTTTTATTATTTTATTTTATATTCTTTCTCTTCTTTTTATTTCAGCAATTTTCTTTCTTTTTTGTACAAATCATTCTCCACATGTTCATACCCATAATTATTTGACTGTCCTATAACGGGATAATACTCCTAGTTGGGCAGTCAAAATTTAATAAATAATGTATATAAATGTATAATATATTGTGCTAAATAAACAAAATAAACAAAAATAAACAAAACAAAATTATAAGCATTAAATAACGAAGTATTTTTCAAGTGGATTCCAATATGATTTCCGTGATGCAATGTGATAAAAAAAGCATCGTGTAAAAGTCCTTAACTCTAGAGCCTACTCAACAACTTTTGAAATAATCGGCAGTAAGGGCCTAGCTAAATATTTGTTGTAACTTGTTGATTTGTCTTTCTTTTGCAACGAACAAACAAATAAACAAAAATTTTAACAAAATAAAAAAAAAACTTCAAAAAATGCACTAAAAAGTAAAAAAATAATTTCGTATTCTTCTACAACTTTATAATCAACTTACCTTTTCTACTCATCAATATGTACGTACGATTGTTATTTTTGGATTCGGTGTCGGCGGGAGAGGAGCTGTCAAGTGAACACGCCGGGCCGCGGTACCTTGGTTGACTCCAAAAATAACAATCGTACGTACATATTGATGAGAAGAAAAGGTAAGTTGATTATAAAGTTGTAGAAGAATACGAAATTATTTTTTTACTTTTTACTGCATTTTTTGAAGTTGTTTTTTTATTTTGTTAAAATTTTTGTTTATTTTATGATTTTTAGTGAATCTAAAGTACACTAACTAATTCGATTTGGAGAGTTCCGTTACTTTGTCATGGATCCCATAATCAGAACCTAACCAAACTCTCATCAAACTACCCTTGAAGTACATCCTTTCCAATAAAAAAGAATCATCGAAATCGGTTGGCGTGATATTGAGTTATTCGTCCATTTGTCGCGCACATACTTGATGCAAATTTAAGACTTATATGATTTTCTCATGGATGCCATTGTCAGAATTGGACCAAATTAAAATGGGACTACACGGGAAGCACCAGCTTTCAAATAAAAAAAGAATCATCAATATCGGTTCACCCAGTCAAAAGTTCTGAGGTAACAAAAATAAAAAAAAATAAAAATACAGTCGAATTGAGAACCTCCTCCTTTTCGAAGTCGTTTAAAAAAGCTCTAGTCTAATTTTTTTAATGAAAATTTTCTTGCCATTATTTTTCTTTTATACGCATCATCTTCTACAGTTTTTCTTTACACCGCCGATGTTAGTTTTTAAAAGTACACCCTCCCTATTTTACGCCGGCAGATTTATTCCACAGTGACAGTGGTTGTCAAGATTGTTATAGAGGCTTAATCAAATGAACTTTAACTGCTACTATATTTTACTGTCTATTTCAACCTGAGAAAGCTCTGGCAAAGAGTTTGTTAATTTCAGTTATACGTAATATAAAACACGCGTATGAAGTTTTTATGACAAATGTAACATTAAAGAGTAATAATGTAAGTTATGAAGTATCACGCAGTTTCAGTCCCCGGATTGTAATGGTTACGACGTTCTCATTTTTTATTATACTTGGTGGGTTTCCATTGTAATATTTTGACACTGAACTTTTAGTATATAACTCAAACACTTTAATATCCCAATTGCTTCCAACCGTTTTTTTATGTGAATACCTCACAAGAGTCACAAATTTTGAGGTGAAACTTCTAAAGCCCAGCTGTGATTCGGAAATCGGATGAAACGGAAATGACGATTACTGCACCTGCGACCCATCAACTGCGCTCATTGGCCGCTCAATTGTGATGTCACTTTTAAAGACTCCTATTGGTTGAGATATGAAACGGAAATTATGATAGGTCTGCGCTCATTGGTAGCTTTGATTATGACCTCGCTTTTCAAGTATCGGTTGAGATTGTTTTGGTAAAGTTTCGCTTCTACCGCGTGTAAAACTACACTCAATTTTTTTTTTAAGTTTGGTAAGTGGGTATGGGCGCCGCCTTGGAACCATTTATTGGATAACCAACACCGATTTCGGGATGGTCCGATAGGTCCGATGGACAGCGCGGGTGTAAACTGTGCGCCCTAAAGTTTAAGTTTAGACTTACGGAATTCAATACTTCGTTTGTGTGAAAGCACTATTAAACAATACCCCTGCCGTAAGTCACCTGAAGTGGTTCGCTATGCTTGGTGAATTAAGTGAAGTTAGTCTTGGCGGCACATGCGTTTGTCCGCCTACTGTGTGGCGGGCCGGAAAGGGAGAGACTAGTTGAGGGAAATGTAACCCAGATCTCTCCAGCCGAACTCTCGATCCATCGTCATTATACCGTCCGTACACAGTACGTCACTCGTTTGACCTGCAAATTCCTCATACCCTTTTTCTTCCCAGAACTTCCTCTCCTTCCTTTCCCTAGAAAGTCCCGCCCCGTAGCATCCCCAAAGATGACATAGGCCCCGAAGAAAATAGTTTTCATCAGTGCCTCCTGTTTGGGGTTAAGGTAAAAAAAAAAACTGTCTGGAGCCAGTGAGACATAGCGTCCCCAATTGGGGTATATTGTGAGGCTGAAGGTCAGTGGGGAGTGGAAGAAGATAGGGAAGAGGAAAACCATTTAAAACAACGTTTCAATTCTGAATGCTTATCTTTCACCAGGGTGCTACTGAGAGTATCTACTACTATGGAATGTATCGCAAATATACAATACATATTATTTTTAATAACTAAATTGTAAAATAACACAATTTAATCAGACAATAGGATTGTAACTTCTGAACCACGGAGGTCGCTTTGTTGCCAAATAATATTATTATCGTGGCTAAAGTAGTAATTAGGATGTATGAAGTATTAAAAGCTCTCGAACAGTGAGCTTTTCAACGCAACGCAAGTTCAATGACGATTTCATGTCGTGGGTAAATCTATATAAAAAAAATAAACAAGGCGCCATATTGTTAGTTCGGCATTATTCAATAAGAAAAAACACAAAATAATGTTGAGTTCTGATCAATAGCTGGTTGTAAAGTATTTAAAATATATATAATTTTACGAATTTTGATAATGATAGCAGCGTAAATGCAGGGAACTCCTTTAATTGAAGACTGAATTTCATTGGCGCTAATAAAAAAAAAAAACTGTAAAACGAAGCGAAGCTAGCAGTCCACAATGGAGTGCTGGTGCCTACCTTGATGTACGGCAGTGAGACATGGAACTGGCAGAGGTAGGATGAAAGTAGACTGAATGCCGTTAAAATGAGATCCCTGAGGCGTACGTGTGGTAAAACCATGTATGATCGTAAAGGAAGTGTGGAGATTGCTCAACGAATGCAAGGCTGATGTAAGCGTAACGGGTAAAGGAGAGAAAGGGACCCTCAGATGGTTTCGGCATGTTGAGCGAATGAACGAACGACGCCCGAGGAAGACATGGCACGATCGAGTGGATCAAATACATGAGTCGGGCTACATCAAGAGTCAGGATAAAAGAAGAGTATGTATGAAACGATGTATGAATGTGAATGAGGCAAAGACCGAATTGTTTGGCGGTCCGTCTTCTCTGCCTACCCCTGCGGGAAAACGGCATAATAGTTAGTTTAGAATACGAATTTGTTTAATTTTTCTAACATTATTTTTTGTGAAGGCTTTATTAATTGCGTATTTTATTTATTTTGTAGAAAATTGAGTAATAATTTAAAATTTTACGTTAGGAACACTGTATAAGGCCTGTCCTAAATAGATAAATGAAACGTTATTTATTCTAATCCTAATTTAGCGCTTAAATATTTAATTCTCTTTAATTTATCCATTCATTACATTTCGAGCCTAATCCAGGATTCTCCAATAAATTAGAAGCCTTTGATTTATCTTCTTGTCCAATCATTTGTCATGGAATAAATCAGATACTAAAAGCTACCTATCACGAAATTGAAAACTTATAACATGAATAATAGTGGTATTACGTTCTTGCCATTTCTCAAATTTTGCAACGCAATTATTTTCATACTGCAAAAGTTTTTTACTCCAAACACAAACTTTTGCACTGAAAAAGTTTTCTTGGGAGGAGAATTCTTTTTTCAATTACTTTTCAAATTTAGAATACGCCACACACGCCCTATTCCGAAGACCATTAATATTAAACAAAATGGCCTCTGAGCCAGAAAAAATCCCTTGTAAAAACACTTTGAACTTTCAGAATAAAGCGATGTCTGAGTAAGTATACGTATTTCATACGAATAACCAAGAAGAATGGGTTCCTTACTTTTGACATATAAATAATGAGACAAGACGTAAGAATAATTGTTTTATCTATAATAAATTGAATTTTCCGCGAATGGAAGATAACATATTTATTTGATCTTGTCAACAATGTTTCTATTCAAAGCATTATTTTTTATGAAGTCAAATTACCGTAGGGATAAATAATATTGGGAAGGAAAAGGATTACAAAAACTTCGAGCAATAAACTAGACAATGTTTTAAAAGATTCAAAACTTTTTTGAAAAAATATGTATTTTTTAAATTGTTAAAAGACATGGAACTGTCATCGTGACAGGTTTTGAAGAGTTAAATGGATATTTCAAAGTTTCATACATCATGTTCCATATTATCATGATGGAATTTTTTTTGTTATGTGAACACCTCACAAAAAACCCAGCTGCTCCCGTCTGCAGCCAGTGAGACTATGGCGTCCCCACTTGGGGTATGTTGTGAGGCTGAAGGTGGTGGGGAGGGGAAGAAGATGGTAAGAGGAAGATGGGTAAGGTACCTGACTATTCAGATCTAGTCACCAAACACGGCTAAAACCATTTCAAGCAACGTTCCAGTTCTGTGTGGTGGTCTTGCACCAGGGCGATACTGAGAGGATCTTCCACACTGGAACATACCACAAATATACTATTTATTATTTATAATTAAGTAATTAATCAAATAAAATTTATTACGCCGGGATTCGATTCCGTGACCTTCGGATTGCGCAAAGAGCCTTAACGCTCGACCACGGAGGCCGTCATAGGAAATGAAGTTATCAACACAAAATAATTGCGTTGATCTAGAATTTCAAGATGTTTAAAGGTGTTTGTAAATTTCAAGACGCCAGAGCACACCGTTTGAGAGTATTTGACGCTTCAGGACAGAGAATTTCTACTTTACGATAAAAAGATAAGTAATATTTCTAATTTATCGTATGACATAAGTTTTCAGTTTTTTTAACGTTTTTTTAATTAACATAAAAAATTGAATTTAATTTATTTTGTCGAAATCAAATGCTTAGGAGTGTGATCGTTCTTTCATAATTTAATTACGCATGTATGCGATTTAAGTCCGGTGCAAAAACAATTATAAAAATTAAAAGTAATTTCGAAATTTAAATTATCTTAGGAAGGTACTTTCTCAAATCATAAACGAATTATTGTGTTTCGGCCAATAATTTGAAAATTTATTTTAAATCTTTGCTTTAAGTTTACGGAATAAAAGTTTCCGGTAATTTAAAATAATGTCTGAGATAATTGTGCCGATAAAATCCACGAAAACTTTAAAGATAAGTCATCTAAATAAATTTCGGAGATGCCGCGATCAACAATAATTAAATATTTATGAATAATCTGAGGGCATTGAACCGAATGATAATTGTGATTCTAACGAATTTAGTACGAACAATATTATCGAATGATATACGAGTATTTCAGCCATTAGGGAGGTCTTCGATCCTTTAGAAACAGCGGCACGGGAAGTAGGACTGCAGGTTAATGTCAACAAAACGAAAATGATGATACAGAGCAGGAACCCTTCACACAGAAGAAGAAGTAGTGCACAATTCAAAGACAACTACTTATACGAAGTGGTCGACCAATTTGCCTACCTGGGCTCCAGTCTGACAGAGAATAATGAGGATCCAGCAGAAATCAGAAGGAGAATCACAGCAGCCAACAAAACATACTTCTCTTTGCTGCCAGTGTTTAAGACACGTAGTGTCCACAGAAAAACCAAAATAACCATATATAAGACCATTGTTAGAACTGTATTGGCATATGGATGTGAGGCGCTGACACTGACGGTAAAGATGGCTGAAATGCTGGATACTTTTGAAAGACAAGTGCTGAGAAGAATATGTGGACCCGTGAAAGAGGGTGAACAGTGGCGCATCCGGCACAATACAGAATTGTATGATATATATAAGGCACCTAGCATCTCAGCCCGTATGAGACTCCTCATGCTGAGATGGGCTGGGCATGTACAGAGAATGCCGGATACACGCGTCCCAAAAAGAATTTTGACTGGACACCCAGGTGGAAAGAGAAAAGTGGGAAGACCCAGACTGAGGTGGGAAGACGAAGTAAGAGGGGATGCAGCACAGCTTCTCCGGGTACCAAATTGGAAGTCAGCCGCTGAGGACAGGAGGAGTTGGGGGCGACTGTTGCAGGAGGCCAAAGCTCGATATGGGCTGTAGCGCCATCGAAGAAGAATACGAGTATTATTCGAAGTCATGTAAATAACATTTTTAACGATAATAATTTGAACATGACTAAAAAAATTTTTTTTTTAGGAAACAATTTGAAAAATGGATAAGCACAGAGTGGTTCTAGTGGATTTCAAAGCTACTTAAATCAAATGCTTTGCCAAATAATCCTTGCAGAAAAAGTTATGCAAATTATAGTTTCAATTTTTATTTTAAATTTTAAACACCCATAAACAACGCCACCTCTACCCATCTATTAACCACTCTCACAACACCCGACACTCACGGAGAAATCCAATTGAAACACTCACAACCAAAACATCTCTCGCTCAAAGACACTTCACTTTCTTAGGTCCAAAACTATACAACTTCATGCCGGATGCATGGAAAAATGAAAGCACAGGTGTTCTTCGTAAATTGACCACTAATTGGTTTCAACAATTAGGGAGAAAGGAGAGTGAACTTTTACTACATAAAAAATAAAATCAAACACAAACCAAAAACAACAAGAAAAATTCCAACAAAAAATGAACTATGTAAAAGATACCCCCTTCTAATCTATATTATTATGTGTATCTACCTATCTGTATGTACCTTTATGTTATTAATTGGTTATTTCATTTACATTTATGTTTTAATTGGTTATTTAATTTTTATTTTATTCTTTCTCCTCTCTTTTTTTTTCTTTTGCTATGCTAAACAAATAACAGTTAGGAACTATATTTTAAACTTTTTGTATTATTTTATTTTATATTCTTTCTTTTCTTTTTATTTCATCAACTTTCTTTCTTTTTGTACAAATCATGTTCAACATGTTCATACCCATAATTATTTGACTGTCCTAAAACGGGATAATACTCCTAGTTGGGCAGTCAAAATTTGATAAATTATGTATATAGATGTATATTATTGTGCTAAATAAACAAATAAAAAAAAATAAAAAAATAAATAAAATAAAAATAAAAATTACGAATTACGAGAATTTTGTGGCAATTTTAATATTTTTAGTTTTAGATGCTTCCATTACTATGTGTATCTTTAATGAATTTTTGGTCATATGATACTACGTAAATTCCAACAATTGTTCTTTGATTATATCATTTTGTTGAAATATGTTCTAGACTAGAAATATGTTCTAGACTGAATGGAGGACTGAATACTGTTGGCGCTAATAAAAAACTGTCAAAAAAAGCAGTCCACAATGGAGTCCTGGTACCTACCCTGATGTATGGCAGTGAGGCATGGAACTGGCAGAGGAAGGATGAAAGTAAACTGAGTCCTGTTGAAATGAGATCCCTGAGACGTATGTGTGGTAAAACCATGTATGATCGTGTTAGAAATGTGGATATCCGCAAAGAATGTAAGGCTGATGTAAGTGTAATGAGCAAAATTAAGAAAGGGAGCCTCAGATGGTTTGGGCACGTAGAGCGAATGAGCGAAGAAAGTAGTGTAAAAAGAATATATGATGCAAATGTGAATGGTAGAAGAAGTCGGGGACGCCCGAGAAAGACATGGCACGATCAAGTGAATCAGATACTTGAGACGGGCCATGTCAAAAGTCAGAATAATAGAAGAGTATGTATGAGACGATGTATGAATGTGAGTGAGGCAAAGAGTGTGTGCCAAGACCGAGTTGTTTGGCGGTCCGTCCTCTCTGCCTACCCCTGCGGGGAAACGGCGTGATGGTTAGTTAGTTAGTTATGTTCTAGATGCTTGCTTAACTATGTGTATCTAATGAATTTTGGTTCTATGAAACTATGTATATGCCATTTATTCTTTTTTGATTATATATATACTGCTGTTTTTAATGTATCTGTATGATTATGTGCATTATACGAATACGTATGTGTATGTATCTGTGAACGTATGTGTATATATATATATATATGAATGTATGAGTATATATATACAGATTTATCTATATATGCAAACATGTATGTGTGTATACGTACATATGAGTGTGTATATATATATATATATATAGGTGTGTAAGTGTATGCATCTGTAAATATATGTATAGGTACCCGTCTCAGAACAGATTTAGTCTAGTGAGGCGGGTTACTTACTTGTTTATATAAGATAATTTAAAACAATAAACGCCCGGGTTGCCGGCATTAAACATTAAATCACAACGGTGCTAAAGAAGTTTTCACTTCAAAAATTTAGAAATTAAATTAACCATTTTTTACAGAGATACCTGCTTACAAAATGTTTCATTTAATATGTGTATGTATGTACCTACCTATTACTTGTAAAATTAGAAAGCTAACCAAGCAGCTGTTAATCTTATGTTTTAATTGACTATTTTATTTTATTCTTTATATCTCTTCTCTTTTTTTATTAATATTTATACAAAATATGTACATATATACGTGGGCTTATTAATAAGCTATGTAAACACCGGTTACAATGTAAAAAGTACATAATTCAATATTCTAGTTAAGTAAGTGAAAATGTTATTTTCTTTTTTACTGGAATAAAAACTTATGAAAAAAAAAAAAGTATATATATATACCCATTATTTTAATAACTATGCTAAGCAAACAACAGTAATAATCAGGTATTAATTGTTTATTTTATTTTACTATATTTTTCCTGTTCTCAATATATAAAATGTGTACGTAGCATTATAATATGTAAGGCAAACACCAGTTACCACCTTATATTTTAATCATTTGCTTTTAAGTACACACATATATAACTTTTATTTATATTTATTATCATTTCAACAACTATGCTAAACAACCGATGGCTATTTTATGTTTTAATTGGTTATTTCATTTTTATTTTATTCTTTCTCTTCTCCTTTTCTTTCTTTTTTTCTACAACACATGTATGTAGGACTATAATATGCAATGCATACAGAAGTTACCTAAATGTTTTAACCCTCTTAATTTCTCTTAGTTACCTATATATGTACCTATTTACTTTTCTTTTGAAAATTTATATTATTTTAATAACTATGCTAAACAAATAACAGTTACTAGGTTTTAAACTTTTTTTTTATTTTTTTTTTATATTATTTCGGTTCTTTTTATTTGATCAATTTTCTTTCTTTTTTATACAAATCATGTTCCATTTGTTTATACCCATAATAATTGGACTGTCCTAAAACGGGAATACTCCTAGTTGGGCAGTCAAAAAAATTAATGAATTATGTATATACATGTATAATCTTGTACTAAATAAACAAACAAATAAATGAAATAAAATAAATAATATTATATATATATATATTTCTGAAAACGCCTACAATTATTTTAATCTGTATTAATCACATACGTGGCGAAATGATTGCTTGGGTAATTACGTGGAATCTATGAAATAATGATGAAGTAAGTTTCATGATAAACGATCAAACAGCTTTGATGGAACACATTCACTGATCACCCACGTTAGATCACTCGTCAGATCGTAAAAATGTTTCAAATAATTCTTGTCGACAGGGACGAATGTAAGAATGGACATCTCATTAGTCAGGAAAAGTTAGCGGTAGCTCCTGAAAATACACTATTATTTATTTGAGAGTTTTAGAACATTGTGCGGCTGAAACGTGCAAGATTAGGGAATTTTGGGGATGAAGGATGACTATGAACTCTCTTTCTATGCTGATGCTAATATATATAAAAAAAAACAACTATGATAACAATAAACTGCATGACTATTAAGGAACTTTTTAACTGATTTATTTTATCCAGTAAAACCACGTATCTGAATGATTTTGACTGATTCCTGAGTATTTTTGGAGTAAAAAAAGTAGATTTTGTTTGGCTGTCCGATGACATTTTTTTCGTTGAACTTTAACTGCTGAAGAGGGGCCGCTCCGTCATAGCAACAATAATAATATCGAAATACTCCCCTCCCCTCCGCGCGACGCTTACGCCGCTTCCAGTAGCTTCGATTTTAGTGACGCCAGAGCCGTAAGTTTGAATTTTAATTTTTAAAGTTAAATTTCTGAAAGTGAATTCATTTAATTTTTATGCGGGCCTCTCTGGCCCACCGTCAGAATTTACGTGAATTTTTTTAAGTTGATTTTTACTTTATAAAAATAAACATAAACAACTTTACTAAAGTTGATTATATATAGTTTATTTATTCGAGACACTGTTGAAATATTATAATAAAAGTGAGTTCACTGTTTTTATTTAGTTTAACAGTTACGGACTGATTTCTCAAGTGATTTTTGCCAAAAATTATTATGTGATATCCAAATTATCAAATATAAGTTACTTAACAATAAAAATGTTTTTTTAATTTATTTAAATATATTTAAATTGTCCAATAAATAATAACTTGGACCTCAAAATTTTCAAGGATCTCTAATATATAAGCATTTAAAGTAATAGGCCGCCGAGGCCCCTACGTCAGAGCATACGTAAAAAAAATCACATCAGTAGCTAAAAGTTAATATTAAGGAAAAATAGCGAGACAAACACATATATCGATAGGATTAAGCCTGCGAGAGAATCAGACATAATAATCGGTCTCCTCTATGTGCGGTGCTTCGTAGCCTCTCCACTCTTGCCTACTTTAATTTTCTGAAGGATTCACTTCGGCCGCGTGTGATCCGCACACTTGTATTTTTTTTAATATACTTCTGTCAATATTTTGTAACTTGGTTTATTTTTAATATTTTCCTGATGAAGGAAAGATTTTTCTGAAACCGGTAGAGTGTGAATAAAATTGTATTGGTCTATAACTTCGACCAATACTTGAACTTGGTCGAAGGTCTATAACAAATTTATGTGTTTTTGAAGTGAAAATTTATTTAGCACCGTTGTTTTTAGCCTGCGAGAGAACGAGATAGTGTAATCGGTCTCTTCTTCATGCTGTGCTTCGTAGTCTCCCCAATCTTGTTAACTTTAGTTTTCTTAAAGTTTCACTTCTACCGCGTGTGAATTGCTCACTCTGATTTCTTTAGTCTAAAATAATTTTCAACTGAATTCTCGACACAGTCAGTAACAATTTAGAAAATTAGACTTAATTTTATTTTTAAAACGAGTTCAATAGGATAAATCGTGGGGCAGGTTAAGGTAGGTATTTTTTATTATAATTTTGAAGAGAACTGGAATTAATGCTGGAGGAAAATCTGAGACCGTGAATTTACTTTATGAGATCACAAAAAAATTCATCATAAATTTGATAATATGGTTATTTTTGCCCAATGTAACATATTATTTTTGATCTTTGGTAAAAGCTCTTTGTAATTACGCGTCCCTTTTTGCTGGAACATTAAAAGCTAGCATGTGATATGATTAACAACGCAGCTTTGAAGAGAAATTGTTGGCTGTAAAATAAAAACCTTCCTATCACCTAACCTTAATGCAGGAGAAGTGGGTTCTGTCTTTGAGGTTATTAGTCTTAAATTGACTAGGGAGTAGAAAACCAACACATTTATTTTAATGAAGATTTTAAAAACGCTGCTAAACGTGAACATTTCATGCCGATGAATAAATTACTATTGCTTTGTGCCTTAACTGCAACTATTAGAATGTTTAATACTTGACGGCCGGCGTGGTCTAGCGGTAAAGCTCTTGACTCGCAATTCGAAGGTCGCGGGATCAAATCCCGGCATAGGTAAATAAATTTTACTTGATTAATTTCTGTTGTTTCTCAATTAATTAATCCAAAATAATATATAGTATATTCGCGGCACGTTCCAGAGTGGAAGATACTCTCAGTATCGCCCTGGTGTAAGACCACCATTCAGAATTGAAACGTTGCTTGAAATGGCGTTAGCCGTATTTGGTGACCAGATCTGAATAGGTAGGTACTACCCCACCTTCCTCTACCTGATCTCCTTCCCCTCCCCAATACCATCAGCCATACCCAAATTGGGGATGCCATGGTCTCACTGGCTCCAGACGGGAGCAGCTGAGGCTCTTGTGAGGTAACACCGTTAAAAAAAATAATATTTAACTCTTAGAATATTTAATACATACACTTCCAAATTTATAAGACTATATCTATTTATCCTGTACATTTTAATGTAACAAAATTATATTATTCAATTATTAGATAATATTTCCTCTTCCCTCTTTACCCATTATTTTTGTATCGCTTTTATAAGGTTCTTTAAATGTAAAAATTGACCAAAACTTAAAATGGACTGAACACATTACGTATTTAAATAATAAAATTAAAAAACTAAGTTATTTTTTCAAAACTATCAGGAATGTCCTCATTAAAAAAGACTTAATCAAGATTTACATGGCTCTCTGCCAATCACTGTTAGAATACGGTATTATCGGATGGGGCGGTGCAAATAAAAACATACTAAATCCACTAATTAAAACTCAAAAAGCTATAATGAAAATTATACTGAAAGTTCCTGTAAGAACTAGCACTGACGAAATCTTCAACAATCTTAACATCATGTCAATTAAACAACTATATTCTAAAACTATACTCATTTACATTCATAAGTACAAAACCCAAGAAATAACAACTAATACGTACATTAGAAACACTAGATCTCATGGTCAAAAACTTATCCAACAAGTAACTACTTACACAACATTTGGGCAAAAAGCTTCTTATATTATGGCATTAAACTTTACAATAAAATACCACTCTCACTCAAAAACCTCAACATTATAACATTTAAATTTCAAATAAAAAGCTGGATACTAAATATAGGGAGATCAGAAATAGAAAATATACTGATATCAAATACAGACTAAAACCAAATCTAGTAATCTGAATTATAAAAAAAAACCACTATCTTATTTACTTTATAATTATTTTAAAAAAATACTACATGATATATGTTATGTCTAATTCATATCAATTTCTTATAATTAAATTATAATATGTAAATGAAATCCTCAGCACGGGAGATCCCAGTGAGGATATCATTATCTCTACTGTTACTAAGAAATGAAGACAATAAATCATTATTATTATTATTATTAATATTATTATAACAAAAACACGTGTTTTGTACGCACTAACATAACATAGCATGTTTCCTAGCATAGTACTTGTTTTTTCGTTGTATATATTTTTTAATACCAACAAACACTCCTTTCCTAAAGCAAAAGCATCAGCTTGCATTAGGAAAGAATAAAATTGCAAGAAATTGTACATCTGATAGTATTAATACTACAGTTCAGACGCTAGTTGTACGGTTCAAATTTAAGAACCCAACTTCGAGCACTTCATTGACGCCGCGTCTTATGCAAAAACCATCTTCGGACGTGAATTTCGTTACAAGCTACCATCGCGCCGACAGCCGCCCGCAGGGCCTAGCAGCAAAACCCCGCGATTATTGAATGTAAAAAATGTAAAAGAAATACTAGCTGATAACACAGTAATGGCTACATCTTTTTTGAGCCCGATTCCAATTAGAGACCTAAGTCAACATTTTTCGCTTTACGCGATAATTATTTTCATCTCTATTTTCATATCTACAATTTCAGTTGAGATCACAGCAAAGAGCATGGTTCGTGGTGAATGTGTATTGTAGGCATGTCTAGAAAAATCTTGGCATTTTCGCATGTCACTACCCACTGATAGAATATAATATGAAATATGCAACCCCAAATGTATGTTTACTAAAGAATTTATGCATAAATGGTATATAAAATACTTATGAAGAATTTACAATATACCCGGGTAACAGGAATGGCAGAGGGTAATGTAAGAAACGTACGTTATGGCAAGGGACGGGACGGATAAAGCGACGAATGGAGATTGTACAGAATAGAGTTGAAATGTGCGCATTGCTCCCTGAGGAGATGGGGATGTTTTACTATATCCATGACATTTATTCTGTATATGTTTAAATGTCAAAGTTTTGGGATAAATTATTATTCATGTGTTAATAGATTAAAATAAGTTGGCATGCTTTTAACTATCCCACTGAATTGAATACAGTTGGAATGGCGCGGTGTTCACAAGCAATGTGAGAGAGTCTTGTAAACTGGGAACCAACCATAGACATTTTAATATAAATAGACCTGCCCATAGAAGTGATAAAAGCGTATTATTTTCCCCTCCCCATACCGGTTCGCGTATTTACATTCCCTACCGCGTTTCAGTCGCTTTAAATTTTCAATATCAAAATTTAAATATTTAGAAATAAAATTATTAATTTCTAATACACACATTGGAAAGACTATTTTATCTAGATTTTAGAACAATTTTTGTTTTTGTAAAGTGATAAAAAAATATCAATATAGAGGTATATTTAAAATGTAAATTGTCGTTACCGCGACTGAATCGGTATAGGTTTTGTAAATACGCATACCGGTTCCATGGAACCGGCTGGGCTTACAAAAGCCTAGCTTGAATCTAAAAAATATGACGTCATCATTCTTGTCCGGACCAGCGTCGAGCCCTTATCGTACATTTTACGAAATAACGCGGCAAAAATGCTAGCTTGTGCTATATATTATACCCTAAAATATGTCGATCATAACGAACGTGGGCTGTTCTCCAGTGTGCTCGTCGCTGGTTACAGGGGTAAGCAAATTATGAAACATTTGTAAAAGTGTCTTAACTAAATACGGCAACAAAATATTCGTCTGTGAAAAGTGGCGAACTTTACTTTGCCGTATTTGGACTTCGCAAATATGTTAATAACGTGGCGAGCTATTCGCGCTCCCATGTAAAAAGGTCTATTCATTCAAAAGCAGATTTTGCTTTTACGAACTAAATGGTGATATTATAATGCGAGATGCCTATATACTGTCAGATTGATTTTTTAACGAATCACAGTCATCTTTATTTATTTTATTTTATTTTATTTTACTTTATTTGGGAAACAAACAGTTGTACATATTTTATTAAATAATTACATTTGACAAATTTGCATGAACCAGTGAAGTTTCCACATTTGAGAATATAGAATTTAAAGAAAAAACAAAAAACTCATTAATATAAGAAGTTATACATACATAATACCTAACTAGATTACAGAAAATCAGATGAAACCAACATAATAAAATCAGATGAAACCAACATAATAATTCATACGAAAATCAGATGAAACCAACATAATAAGAGAAAAACAATAAAATAAGGCACACAGCAGGATTCACGATCAACAATCTGTTTTGATCTTCTCCGTTACATATTTTGTGAATTGAACTGAGGACAAATGGAAAATATCAGCGTCTGAAAGGATATTGTTATATTTTGTGCACGTCCTTTTCAGAAATGTATGTTGTGAGTAGTTAGTTTTTGATTGTGGGTTGTGGAATAGTTTGTTTGTTCTTGTATTACGTACTGGACAGTGGAAATGGATGTTTTCCAGAAGATAGTTGCTGTCAACAGCGTTGTTGATGATTTTGTATAAAAATTTCTGGTCGGATATATTTCTTCTCTCTTCTAGTGATGTAATTTTATGGAATGCTAAGGAATCTTTTACATGTTCTGATATTCGGAACGATTTAAAGTCTAAGTATTTCAAAATTTTTTTTTGGATTCTTTCTAACCTTTCAATATTGACTTTGTATTGGGGATTCCAAATCACTGATCCAAATTCTAGTATGGAGCGAACAAAAGAAAAATATAATATCTTGATTACATGTGGTGATCTGAATGGTTTAGTCACTCTTACAATGAATCTTTCCCCTCTTCATCCCCCCATAGTTTGGTTTTACCCCTCATCTGTATCTTCTAGTCTATTAAATTTGGATGTCTATGGAACCAACTCATTTTTTGGCATTTTATTGTCAATATAAATCAAGGTTCACATTCAAACCATGAAACTTTACTTAATGATTATTTTCATATATTTATCACAGGTAAATCCACTCTAAGTAACTTGATCATATACGAAAATTACATAACTGATTCTCTTGCCTTGAAGCATCAGGTGGATTCAATTTATACTGATTTTTCCAAAGCCTTTGACAAAGTAAGGCGACATATCCTTGTACAAAAATTAAGTATGTTGGGCATCAAGGGTAATCTATTAAGTTGGATTGATAGTTATCTTAGTAAAGGAGAGCTATGTGTGAAAATAAAATCTGTGGAATCTTACGTTTTCGAAGCCACAAGTGGGGTTCCTCAGGGGTCTCACCTGGGACCAATTCTTTTTTTGTTATTTATTAATGATATTGTTAGCATATTTAAAGATGTGGAAGTTCTTCTCTTCGCAGATAACTTGAAAATATATAAAACGATACGTAGTTTAGACGATTGTTATACTTTGCAACTTAATTTAAATAAACTATATCGTTGGTGCATCATCAACTCTCTGTTTCTTAATATTAAAAAATGTCAGGTCATTCGTTTTTGTAAAATACGAAATCATATAATTTATGTATATTCGCTAAATAACGTAAAATTGACAGCTGTCACTCAAATCAGGGACTTGGGTGTTATATTTGATGAACAGTTAACATTCAATCCGCATGTAAATGAAATCACAAATAAAGCCTTAAAAATGCTTGGTTTTATATGTAGAACCGCATGCGACTTCAAGTCATTAGAATGTTTGAAAACACTGTACACATCTTTAGTAAGAAGTCAAGTAGAGTATAATTCGCCTATTTGGTCCCCCTTTTATAAAATACATTCCAACAATATTGAAAGGGTACAACACAAATTTCTACGATTTATTAACTTTAAACTAAATATTCCAATCCAAAATATAAATTATATCCAGCTGATGCACCAACTAAATTTGATTACGCTGTCAGATAGGCGAATTATCTCCGACCTTGTTCTACTAAATAAAATTATTAATTATAGAATCGACAGCCCTGAAATTCTGGCCACAATAAAATTATTTGTACCTTCCAAAAATACGAGACAAAATTCCACGTTTTTCTGTGACAATTTCAAAACAAATTATCAAGCGCACATATCCCTAAATCGAATACAAAATTTTGGTAATAAATTTGGTAATGTCGTTGATATATTTAGAGATTCCGTAGCAGTGCTTAAACGAAATCTACATAAACACTTTGCTGAAATGTATGACTTCACCATTCCATAGTGAAAAACCCTTTTTAGCTTCTATCTATTTCACTCTTTTCTTTTAGACTATTTAACTTTAATATATATATGTAACTTTACAAATTAATATTGTAATTTAATTTATATTTCGATTATGCTTAAGTCCCTACTAATGCTGATTAATTTCAATCCCGTTATTTTTGTTTGTAAGTACAAAAAAAAAAAAACTGTTTTCCATAATGGTATTCTATATTATTTGTAAAACATTTATGTAGGTACTACACATATAATAATTATTTTATTCATATATGTACTTAAACTTTTATATGCCATATAGTTAATGTAATAATACTTATAACAATGTATGTAAAAGCCCAATGGGCGTTTAAATAAATAAATAAATAAATTATTTTTAGTCGGGATTTATTTCAGTGCTGAAATTCTGGGACTAACTTACATCCAATATATTGTATTCGTCATTGCCCAGAATATTTTAGGAGGAAATAATTATGACGCGTCAGTGGACATCCACCAAATCAAATATTTCTCTTTAAAAAACCTTTCACACATTCCCTAAGATCGCATAGTCCCTGATGATTTTTTTTCCTCAAGGCCTCCTGTATGGAGCTAATGTTAAAATAACAATAATTCATAAAATAATTTTGGTACCTGCTTCATCGCTTGTGCGGTATGTTCCAATATTGAAAATTAAAAGTTCAATCAATGAACTTGAATAATGTTACGCATTACGCAGGAATATTTCGCGTTAATTCTTTACAAATGCACCAACAACCGAAATTACTATTTTTAATTAGATAATTTTAACATTCTTGAATACTGAAAGATCAGAATATATTCTGAAATACCACTCGATTATTCAAACTCACAGTACCGAAGAAAGATGTTCCAACGGATTATGAGCTTTCAGCGGCCACGTATGGGTTCCGCATATTTCCCTGAAGAATTTGCTTCTCGTCGTGAGTTCCGTTTTATTGTATTTTTTACATTTTATCGGAGTTCTTTTCTATATATTTTTCACGGGGTTAGATAATAAATTTTAACTTTGGGTTATTTTACCATGTTTATATAAATATCATGGATGAATTTTCATAATATTACTTACTTATCTGCACTTTCAAGGTGTGATCTTTCCGAGTATAAAAAATCAGCGTTAAATTTTGAGGTGTGTATGAATATGTATTTGTTTTTTAACATTTTTCAACAGATTTCGTTAGTATAGGTAATTTTATGTAGTTTTGATGTATCTCAACAGAGGTCAGTAAAGTTGTACCAATTCGTCAAAGGGACTAACAGTTACAAAGACAGCCGATGACATCCGATTGATAGGTGGTCATCTTCAGTGACCATTTTCCTTGTGGCAGAAAAAATCAGAGAAGAACGGACGTTAAGTCCCGTTAAATATTCATCATCATTATCATTACATAGTATAAAATGAAGTCACTCAAAATGTATGTGCGCATAGATCTTTTAAATTACGCAACGGATTTTCATGTGGTTTTCACCAATAGATAGTGTGATTCAATAGGAAGGTTTATATGTATAATACATACTTATTATAGTAGAGAAAAGCCGAGAAATTCAAATATTCAATTCAGGCAACGGGCAGCGGGCAGCTGGCAAGCGGGTGGTGTGGATTTTATAAAGGTTGGGCAATGGCGTTGTGTTTTGTTAGCCACAGCAACGTGTGGCCGGGTCCTCCTAGTTGTAACTAAGAGAAGAGGGGGAGCATATGGAGAAGAGGAAGTTGGGGAAGTACCTGGTTATTCAGATTCAGCTAAATTCTGACAAAAACATTTTTATGTTAAGTGACAAAACGTGCTATTAACATGAGCACGTTTTTCCAGCCAACTTTAAAATTCCGTGATATTCTAGTCTATTAAAACGATATTAGATATATCCAGAGTGGAGATACTCACAGTATCACCTTGGTGATACTGAGAGTATCCGAAGAGAGTTCCGAAGAGCCATGTACTTCTCAACCTTCATTTGGACGGCCGGCGTAGTCCAGCGGTAAGGCTCTTGACTCGCACTCCGAAGGTCGCGGGATCGAATCCCGGCGTGGCAAATAAATTTTATTTGACTAATTTGTGTTATTTCACAATTTACTCATTTAAAATAATATATAGTATATTTGCGGTACGTTCCAGAGTGGAAGATACTCTCAGTATCGTCCTGGTGTAAGACCACCATTCAGAATTGAAACGTTGCTTGAAATGGCTTTAGCCGTGTTTGGTGACCAGATCTGAATAGCCAGGCTCTTCCCCACCTTCCTGTTCCCTATCTCCTTCCCCTCCCCACTACCTTCAGCCTCACAACAAACCCCAATTGGGGATGCCATAGTCCCACTGGCTCCAGACGGGAGCAGTTGGGACTCTTGTGCGGTATTCATGTAAAAAAAAATTCCCCAACTCTTTCCCTTCTTCACTAGTTTCAGACTCACAACATACTCCAATTGGAGATGCGAAAACGCCCACTGGCTCCGAAATTGGGACCCGCTGAATAACCAAAACATTATAAAAATTGTTCTACAATTAGTAAATATTCTTATAATATTAGATATAACACATAATTTGTTTTATATAATCAAAAAAAGATTAGTGGTTATAAAGATACCTACAGGCAAATCATTTTACAGAGGACACGTTTGAATATATGTTAATTGATTGAATAGTATCGAAAAATTCAAAAAAAGTTTTTTTAACGAGTTTGGAACACAAGTCTACAGTCCCCTCTTACCCCGCAAATGCCTCAAGATATTGGATGCGTAGCGACGTTTGTTAATTCCGTTTAAATTTAGACTCTCTAATCGATTCATCTTTGGAAGATACTTTCAGTTTCGCCCTGATGTGAGATCACCATTCATAATTAATACAACATTGCTTGAAATGGCTTTAGTCGTATTTGGTGATCATCTAAATATCCAGGTATTTCCACCTTCCTCTTACTCCCAACATATCTACAAATGAACGCCAAACAGTGCTGTGTATTCCATTCTATCCCAACTGCATATCCCCGTGGAGAAACAGCGTTATTGTTATTTAGTTAAGCTAATCTTTTTTTCCTTAGTAAGAAAATAAGTTTTTGCCTTTACTTCTTCTTCTTCTTGTGCCCTTTCCGTTCAACGGACGTTGGCTATCAGGTTGGCAATGCGGGCCCGAAACAGCTCCACGGTAGACCGGCCAAACCACTGTCTCAGGTTTTACAGCCATGAGGTTCTCCTTCTTCCAGGGCCCCATCTTCCGGCAATCTTTCCCTGCATTATGAGATGCAAGATCTCATAATTCTCTGGATATCTCTTCACATGTCCAAGTTTTTGGTGTTTATAGTATTAATAACTTCTATTGTTCTTTTTTGCCTTTACATCAAAAACTTATTATTTTGTCGTCCAAGATATTTATTTAAACATTTCACTGCAAAATAAAAACTCTAATATTCATTATTCTGAGACTCGGGGATGAGCCAGCAATAATAATAATTGTATAAATCACCCGCAAGGCGAGTTTAGTGCTTGCGGGGAAATACACACATTATATGATGAAGGAAAATAAAAATTTCATTTTGTAAGCGACCCGACCAGGGGATGATGAATACAATATGAAAATTCCGGGATATTTCGGAGAAAATTCAAAGAAAAACCCTTGTGAAAAAATCGTTCCTCATCATACGAGATGAAAAAAATGAAATGTGATTGAGGTAACAAATAGTACCTATCGTAAAAATAATTGTGAAATTAATAACGGGCTGGCTTCGCGAATTCTTTTTTCTTTAATATTCTTTTAAACCCTCAGGCTAATTGGTTCGGTTTTAGGAGTAACTCTTATAGGTCTAGTAGAAATCGTTGTGACTCCCTTACTATCATGGTTAGAAATATGAACGGTATTAGAAAGAGAAAACACAGCGCTTTATGTTATGTCCATGTCTTGCTTTTAGTAGAAGGCAAAACTGCAGCTACTTGCTTACATTTATTTGTAACTAACTGGTCCCGGCATGCGTTGCTATGCCATTTAATAAAGAAATTGTTTCTCCCGAGTGTCCTTTCCCATTCTTCCCATTCCCCTTCTTCTCGCGTTCCCACTCCGTCACCTCCACCTTCCCTCACTCCTTTCCCCGTCCCGCGAATCCCCCTCCCGAGGTCCCCTTCCCCCTCCCAGGTCCCCCTCCCCCCTTCCAGGTTCCCCTCCCCCTCCCTGGTTCCCCTCTCCCATCTCTCCCTCCCTCCCGCTTTCCATAGAAATAGCCGCTTCCTCGGGTGCCACCAATAGCAATTTTTTTTTACAAATTTCGTAATGCCAGAGCTCACCTGAAGTTTGATAAAAACCTTGTCCTGACAATAACGAACACACACACAAAAAGAATTATCCAATTTGGTGCAGTCGTTCGAAAGTTATGCGCTTAGCAACACATTCAGCGGTTCATTTTTATATTACAGATAGGAAACATTTTGGGGTGATAGATATATGTCCGATTGTCTAGAAAAAATAAATTGCGAATCGAAATTTTTATACAAGGATTGTTATCATTTCACAGAAATTGATCCATGCTCTCAATTATTTAGAAAAAGCTTTACGACCAATAACTAAAAAAATCTCGTCAATAATTAAACCATTACATTAAACCATCATACATTTAATTTGGGAGGCGGGAATGGGTACCGCCGCCCCGGGAACCTTTATTGGATAACACCCCAAGTGGTTCGCTACGTTTGGTGATTTAGCAGGGGTGCTCGGGTTCATGGGGTGATGTTTGTCTAGGTCTTGGAGGCGGATGACCAGGACACACTGAACCCCAGATTCCTACCTACCTAAACCACTACTTAAACCCTTTTCCTTCCCAGAATTCTCCTCTCCTTCTTTTCCTTAAAAAACCCTCTACACAGCATCCCCAAAGACGACAAAGGCCCTGAGGGAAATTATTTCCCTCAGGGCCTCCTGTGTGGAGCTCATGTAAAAAAAAAACCACGACAACTATAACTAAATAAATCTCGTAAAAGAGCAAAAAACATTAAAAAATTTTTAGGAAGCATTCAAAATTAGATCCCGAGCTTTAAAATAAAAGTGACAAAGGAACTAAAAGAAGAGATATATTAAAACAAACAAAAGAACTAAAAAGGATATCCACAAAATTAAAACCAATTGTTTAATGCCCGATTGTGTACTTAAGTAGAATGTAAAACAAAGAACATTCGATTACGTTTATTATCATTGGGAAAAAGAGAGACGGGAGAAAGCCTTTCCTTTAAATGCTTGATAGTTGGGAACTTCATCCACTGGTCACTTGGGACAGTTACACCCGGCATGTATGTGAGAGCGATTTTGCGAGAGTTTCAAATAAATGGTGTGGTTACGATCGAGACAATATTTCCACTGATATGTTGGTATTCTTATCACATTAATATGACGTGTTATATCTGGCAAAGGTGAATGGTGTTTTTTGTCATCTTCTTTCATTCGGCTTCCTAAGTAAGGTTTTGTGGGGAAAGGAGAGGAACAGGACTTCGGGATATAAGGAGAAGTCTCAAAGCTGTTTCAAAACTAAATACCAATATAAACAAGGGTCCTACAATTTATATCAAATATGAATAGCAGTTATTCAAGTGATAAGAAATTAAAAGTAAAAACTGTACAAATTAACCGCAAACTAAAACAGACGCTAAGAAACTAAAGGAGTTCTAGCAATATAAGGATAAAAAAGGTGCTCTACAAATTATAACCAACTAACTCGTTATCTTTTTAGAACAAATAAGCAACAAAATCCAATATAATTCAAGGCAAACTCTTGATCTAAACAATATCGTTTAGATTTCCCTGTTAATTAGTTGTCCTCAGTTTGGGTCGTACAACACAGGGACAATGGAGATAAATACTGGGAAATGTCACAAAGAAAGCCCCGGTGTTTTGGGACACAATAAAAGTTCTTAATTAAGTCCTTTCGGACAGTTAAATTGTAAAATGAAAGAATCCGACGAAAACAAAGGGTGGCACACAATGTAGAGAGGATAAATTAAAGGTTAAAATACACCAGGATACAATTTAATCTCCCTAAGTTAGATAAACAGTTTTAATCACAATAAACTTGCGTCACTAACAAATAATTAACTTATTTAATCGTTTATTAAGTATTAATTGAAATCTTTGGAAATATAGTTAGGGAACTTAAAATTTCAACGAAATATTAAAAGAAACACACAAACGTCTTCATTTTAAACGAAAGGTAAAACAATAGAAAAAAACCGATCTCAAAAAAGTGCTCCTATTAAGGGATACACTGATTTTTTTAAATTTTGCATGCAATAATCACAAATAAAAACAATATTATCGGTTCCCTAACACTCAAAATGGCATCAATGGCAGCAAGCTAAACATTGGATCCACTATTCGCCTCTAATATCCGACGGTCTTCGTTTTTACAGCTTCCATGACTTTTATCATTTTTTTTGTCCCACGTCTTCCGCTGTTTCTTCTACGATATTGTTTCACACTGTTTCAACTATGACAGGCCAAAATACAACCTGGAATAGCAAAAAGAAATTTAGTTCTACTAGAATTCCATTTTGGAAATACTCTTCCTAAAATGAGATAGTATTCCATTAGGGTCATCAAGAAATCCCATATTAGGAACAAGATCAATGCAAACAAATACATTCGTAGAATAAAATCTACTTGAATTTAACTTCAAATTATTATGAAAACATAAAATTTAAATAATAATATTGTCTATCAGTGAAAGATTAACAATTTTGTGGAGAAAAATTTTTGAGAAAAAATTAAGTGAAACTTATGTAAATCGGTGAATCACAAAAACTTAATCACTCTCTAAAGTGACTGAGGTGTGGTCGGCGTCAGAACGAGTCCTGAATATTCAAGGTCGGTCGGTGGGTAATCGGGAAAGCTGGGTTACAGAGGCTGTTCTTACATAAATTTTGAGAAACACCACCATCTCATATTAGGAACGTATGCCATATTCGGTACATCTCTTATACACACGGAAAGAGACAAAACATAAAATAAAGGAATGGTGAGAAAGTATGAAGTTTACATCTTGCATAGTAATGGAGAGAAAGAGACAGATGTGTACATAATTGTTACCATATTAAATCTACAGGGACAAAAAGTCACGGTGATCGGGATAAAGAGGTTTTTGGATTTATGCTTTTAGTTTTTTTTCCTGTAAATATAATATAATAACCATTATGTACACATATTCTCTCTATTACTATGCAAGATGTTAATTTCATACTTTGTTTTATGTTCTGTGTCTTTCTATTGTACCTATACAGGGTGTAACAGAACGTACCCGAGGGATTTTAACCATCAATTCCTGACATTATTTGGAGTAAAAAATGTAAATGAAATTTTGGTCTCCGGTGATATTTTTGATGTTTTTTTTATTTTCTTTTCTACAAAAACATTAAAAAACATTAGGTGTTGGACAGTTGGAGGCGGGGTGGGGGGTTGGTCGGTTACTCGGCTGAGTGACCAATGACAACAAGCGGAAGATTTTTTTTTTGTTTGAATTTGAAGAAAAAAAATAAAAAATATTAAAAATGTCATCAAAAAGTCACCGGAGACCCAAATTTAATTTACATTTTTTACTCCAAATATGCTCAGGAATCGCTGGTTAAAATCCCTCGGGTACGTCCTGTTACTGTTACACCCTGTATATAAGCTCACACAATGTATTTTTTATCGGTTTACCTTGACAATGCTTAAATTAAGCGAAACCAGTCGGTATTAAAAATTTTAATAAATAGTTTTTGGTTATAATCAAAGCAATTGTTTTATTTCATTAAATATGTTAAACCAAAAAGTTACTGCTCTATAACAAAAAATAAGCTTATTGTTATACCTGTAATATAATATATTTATCATTTACAGACATTTCAACAATCGTTTGTGAAATGTATATCCGCATTTCGTTGATGTTTCGTACAATAATACATGAAAAGGTTGAAATTTATAATTTTACTTTTGTACGTAAAATATTATATGTTTAAAAATAAGTTTCGTTTAAAATATTTCTATAGCGTTGTTGGAAAATAATAATTGGATGTTGCGAATCGTAGAACACACGTTTTCCAGCCATAAAAATTCAAAGGTTTATTGCATCATTTGAACATCTCATTAACGATTTTAATGACGTAACGAATTCAAATAATTTTAATTAAAAACCATACTTTATTTTATTCTACAACTATTTATTTTGACACAAGACAATGTTCCGCATACTATGTATGTAAAGGTACTGACATATTGTAACTAATTTAAATAAAAATAAAACATCTTCAAACTTTGCAAATTCACTTTGTGGCATCGGTACCGCGCGATTTAATCCCGCTACAAAATATCCCCGACAAAATATCCCCGACAAAATATCCCCGACAAAATATAATCCGACAAAATATCCCTTGACATAACATCCCAAGGGCAAAATATCCCCGGCAAAATCTAACCGACAAAATATCCCCGACAAAATATCCTTCGACAAAATATCCTCCGACAAAATATCCCCGACAAAATATCCCCGACAAAAATATCCTCCGACAAAATATATCTTGACATAACATCCCAAGGGCAAAATATCCCCGACAAAATATTCTCCGACAAAATATCCCTTGACATAACATCCCAAGGGAAAAATATCCCCGACAAAATATCCCCGACTAAATATCCTCCGACAAAATATCCTCCGAGAAAATATCCCTTGAAATAACATCTCAAGGGCAAAATATCCCCGAAAAAATATCCTCCGACAAAATATCCCTTGACATAACATCCCAAGGGCAAAATATCCCCGACAAAATATCCCCGACAAAATATCCCCGACAAAATATTCCCGAAAAAAAAACCCTCCGACAAAATATCCTCCGATAAAATATCCCTTGACATAACATCCCAAGAGCAAAATATCCCCGACAAAATATCCTCCGACAAAATATCCCTTGACATAACGTCCCAAGGGCAAAATATCCCCGACAAAATATCCTCCGACAAAATATCCCTTGATATAACATCCCAAGGGAAAAATATCCCCGACAAAATATCCTCGACAAAATATCCTCCGAGAAAATATCCCTTGACATAACATCTCAAGGGTAAAATATCCCCGACAAAATATCCCTTGACATAACATCCCAAGGCAAAATATCCCCGACAAAATATCCTCCGACAAAATATCCCTTGACATAACGTCCCAAGGGCAAAATATCCCCGACAAAATATCCTCCGACAAAATATCCCTTGACATAACGTCCCAAGGGCAAAATATCCCCGACAAAATATCCTCCGACAAAATATCCCTTGATATAACATCCCAAGGGAAAAATATCCCCGACAAAATATCCTCGACAAAATATCCTCCGAGAAAATATCCCTTGACATAACATCTCAAGGGTAAAATATCCCCGACAAAATATCCCTTGACATAACATCCCAAGGCAAAATATCCCCGACAAAATATCCTCCGACAAAATATCCCTTGACATAACATCCCAAGGGAAAAATATCCCCGACAAAATATCCCCGACAAAATATCCTCCGACAAAATATCCCTTGACATAACATCCTAAGGGCAAAATATCCTCCGACAAAATATCCTCCGACAAAATATCCCTTGACATAACGTCCCAAGGGCAAAATATCCCCGACAAAATATCCTCCGACAAAATATCCCTTGATATAACATCCCAAGGGAAAAATATCCCCGACAAAATATCCTCCGACAAAATATCCCTTGATATAACATCCCAAGGGAAAAATATCCCCGACAAAATATCCTCGACAAAATATCCTCCGAGAAAATATCCCTTGACATAACATCTCAAGGGTAAAATATCCCCGACAAAATATCCCTTGACATAACATCCCAAGGCAAAATATCCCCGACAAAATATCCTCCGACAAAATATCCCTTGACATAACATCCCAAGGGAAAAATATCCCCGACAAAATATCCCCGACAAAATATCCTCCGACAAAATATCCCTTGACATAACATCCTAAGGGCAAAATATCCTCCGACAAAATATCCCTCGATATAACATCCCAAGGACAAAATATCCTCCGACAAAATATCCCTCGATATAACATCCCAAGGACAAAATATCCTCCAACAAAACATCCCTAGACAAGGAAGGAAGGAGACAGAGTAAGGAATTTACAGTATCGAGTTAATTTTATATTCAGAAAGGCTTTGTTGAGTTAGGTTAGGTTAGGTTTAAATTTCTAATTTGGGGACGAAAGGTTTTGTTGGGTTAGGTTAGGTTAGGTTTAAATTTTAAATTTGGCGCCGAAAGGTTTTGTTGGGTTAGGTTAGGTTATTTTGTCGGGATATTTTGCCGGGAGATATTTTGACGCGGAACCCGTGGCATCATTTTTAATTAAATGAAAACAAATCACTTTGTTAAACACCACTATTTATTCAAAATTATCTACACGTTTCTTCGTCTGCGTTAAGATTAACAAATAAGTTTTCCTGACGAAGAAGCCTTTGGATTTCAAACTTGTAGATAATTTTGATTAAATAGTGATGCTTTACTACAAAGTGAACAGATTTCACTTATTTAAAATTAAAATAGATTGCAACGTTTAATGCTGATTTTCAATAAACTTAATCTCGTTTAAGATGAGATTGCTAAAATGTTAAAATTTGTTAAAAATCAATCAAGTTGGCTGTTCATTTATCTCACTGTCTCGAGTGTTTAATTTTAAGCTATAAACATGTTTTATTGTTTAACTCGTTGTCTGAGCAATATTCTAGACGTAATTTAAGGAGTCAGAATATATTTCATCTTGAATTATTTAAAAACAAAATTGCATACTTCAATCCACTGTCTCAAATGTGTCGTCTGTATAATTCCATTGAATGTAACCATATAGACACATCTATGCAAATAGTCTCACTTACTTTAAAAAGCAAATTAACAAAAGACTAACCTAACAAGTATATGAAAATACTTATATATGATCTTGAACTTGAAAGTGAATGGCTGTTTCTTACTCTACTTGTACTGTACTTTTTTTTGTTTTTCTGTTTTTTACATCGTATATCGATCTTTTTTATCTTTGTCATCTCCATATTTTATCATCACTATTTTTGTTATCTCTTTTTATACCTCTGTTTATATTTTGCTATTTCTAATTTCTGTTAACTTCTATGTATACATAGCGAAAAACAACTATTAAACTGTGCTTTCTGTGAACATTTTTAAGTGGACTATTAACATCTACGCTTTTTACAATGCTAATCTAATGACTTTTATATGTTAATATTCTGTAAATGTTCCAAAACAATAAATAAATAAATTGTTTAAATTATTTTTAATGCTAATATATGATAAGATATTTTTATATTCGCATATATCTTCCCATATCCGCACCCTTACGGAACATAAAAGGAAGGCTTTAACTCACCTGTCAAACAGACACAAAGCTATCGCTAAACAAAAGAGGTCTTGTAGACCTGTAAACCTACAGATCTAGACAGTGGACCTTAACTATAGTACAATAGGCTTTTACTCCTACACGCAAAATGAAAAGTCAAATTTTCAATGTCAAGTCGAGCGAATATTTTAGTCTGAAGAAATTATTATTTTGTGTTTCTGAGTGAGATCAATCAAGAGGTTGAGTTTGTTATGATTATTTTTTTGTCTAAATAAGGCTTTGTCTGCTCTCTTGATTTGGCATTTGCAGGGTTGTTTTTAAATAGTTACCAAGTATTATTATGCGAGAGCATTTTATTATTACAGCTTTATTACCACGCCTCGTGATATGAATATTGTAGGGTGGCATTAATACTAAGAATATTGAAAAAAGTTAGAATAAATATATTATAAAATGATGAAATAAAAGGCTATTTTTAGGGATAGTTTATTTTTTTGAAGAAAAGAACCTTTTGGGTCTAGATTTCGGAACAGACAAAATGCTCGAAGAACGATGTGGGCGGGTATGAGATTGCCTAAATTCGAGTAATACTTCAAGATACATAGTCGAACAACCCTAATCTTTTTTTTCGACATGTGTTTTGTAAATTAAGATGAGAGTTTTCAGCGGTAGGGACATGCAGAAATATCATTAATGTTTATATTTAATTTCCTTTACTTCACAGATTATAGTTTTAAAACATTTTGAAAACGCGGGGTTATACGTACAAATATGAATAATTTAAATAAAATCTGAGAAGTGCCTATTTATTATCTTAGTGTTATTACACACTCAGTATTACTAATAAACCAATAACACTTATTTGATGGCCGGCGTGGTCGAGGGGTAAGGCTCTTGGCTCGCAATCCGAAAGTCGCGGGATCGAATCCCGGCGTGGGCTAATAATTTTTATTTGATTAATTTGTGTTATTTCAAAATTAATTACTTTAAAAAATAAATAATATATAGTATATTTGAGGCACGTTCCAGAGTAGAAGAAATTTTCAGTATCGCCCTTGTGTAAGATCACCATTCACAATTGAAACGTTGCTTGAAATTGCTTTAGCCGTGTTTGGTGACCAGATCTGAATAGCCAGGTATTTTCCTCCCTTCCTCTTCCCCATCTCCTTACCCTACCCACAACCTCAACCTCACAACATACCTTCATTGCCTTCAACCTCACAACATACCCCGATTGGGGATGCCATAGTCTCACTGGCTACAGATGGGAGCAGTTGGGTCTCTTGTGCGGTATTCATAAAAAAAATTTTAGTATTACACACTCAGTAATAATAATAATAATATAATAATATATCTTTATTCAATGAAATTGGCAACATTACAACTAAAAAAGTACACGTTCAATGTAGATTACATCAGTACAAAAAAATTAACAAATAGAAAGTAATGTAAGAACGGTTACACAGAAGTAGAATAATTATACAATATTTTTAGTTGTCCATAGCCTGCCTCACTAGGTTGAACCTGTATTGAGGCAGAATTTTTTGTTAAATGTTTCTTACAATTTTATCTATGGTTTTTTATAAAAGTATAATGTAGGTTTCTATACAGCAAAAACTTTATTTTAGTTTACATCATTGTTTGCATATACACAATACAAAAACTGCAAGGTTAATATTACAATAATAACTGTCAATGACAGGGCGTTTGGGTGAGGGCACCAGTATAGGCTCGGTCGTTAGAATATATCCATATTTTAACATATTTTTTAAACTCTTTCTGTGTTTGACTCAGTTTGATGTTTTCTGGGAGAATGTTAAATATTTTCGTGGCAAAGTATTTAAAGCTACGTTGACCAAAGGTGGAAGAGAAGTGGAAGTTTATTTTTTTTTCGTAAAGCACATGTTTGTTTTTAAAGAGATGTATGAGGATAGTTTTTACATAGATTTGTCGAACATCAAATACTCTCATTGTTTTGAAAATTAGGTCACTGTTTGCAGTTAGAGGAAGTTTGAAAATAATTTTCATGATTGTTTTCTGCGCCTTTTCGACAGGATCTAGAGCTGATGAAGTGCCCCCTCCCCATGCAATGATACCATACTTAATGATAGATTGGATGATTGCAAAATAAATCGTTTTTAGGAGTTGTAAGTTAAGAAAGTTCCTTATGGATCTGAAGAAGTGTATTGTTTTTCTAATTTTATTTGCAATGATCTGGGTGTGTAGGTTCCATTTGAGGTATGGGTCAATGGTGAGGCCGAGGTACTTCATCTGTGAAGTGCGCTCTATACTGGGGTACTCACTACATTCATTGGAATTCGTACAGCTATGAATTTTTATGGAGTAATCATCATTAGGTTGGCCTGTAGTATTGATGCTTGAAGTAACATATTTTGTTTTCTTCGTGTTAAGGGTAAGTGTGTTGATATCTAACCATTTTTTAATGAAGTTAATATTTTCTTCAGCTTTTTTAAATACAGTATTACTAATAAACCAATAACACTTTAGTATTACATACTCAGTATTACTAATAAATCAATAACACTCTAGTGTTACACACTCAGTATTATTAATAAACCAATAACACTCTAGTATTACACACTTAGTATTACTAGTAAACCAATATACTGATATCAAATACAGACTAAAACCAAATCTAGTAATCTGAATTATAAAAAAAACCACTATCTTATTTACTTTATAATTATTTAAAAAAAATACTACATGATATATGTTATGTCTAATTCATATCAATTTCTTATAATTAAATTATAATATGTAAATGAAATCCTCAGCACGGGAGATCACAGTGAGGATATCATTATCTCTACTGTTACTAAGAAATGAAGACAATAAATCATTATTATTATTATATTATTATTAATAACACTTCAGTATTACATACTTAGTATTACTAATAAACCAATAACACTCTGATATTACAAACTAGCGGGTCATTTTAAATATGAAAGCAATATATTCAAAACTAGATTTCACTAAACATTTTAACATTATCTCGACCATTCTAACTTATGTTCTAAAAGCCTTAAAGCTCTTAAATTATACTCGTATATTGTTTGCATGCAATTAGAGCTCTCCAAGATGCTAAGATGTTATGTGTGTTAATATTAATTATATGGGAACCTTCAAGTATTTAAATGAACCATCTTTCCCACAAATAAGATAACTTATGAATTGTTCCGTTAAGTATGCGCTCAAACGGCGGCCGGGGAGCATTGTTTCTCAAGTGAGTGGTGGTTTTCGTCCTTAAACCTTAAATTCCTCCGCAGCCTCCCAGAGAATGATGACAGGAAGTGCGCAGTGAGAAGAGTTGAATGGGGATGAGTAGAAGCTGTTAGAAGGTGGGACAAAGGGTGAGAAAGGATTGAGAGAGGGGGTGGAGAGGGTGGGAGTTGGGGGATAGAAGGTTCACATCAATCACTGGACGCAGGGGTGGTGAGATACAGTAGCCACACGCTATTATACTGTATTAAGGGTGGGTTTATTATATGTTTCGTAATTTGCGCCACTGTGAAGATTGAAACCGCAATTTAAAGGGTTGATATAATAAATTATTAATACATATATTATACGGTTTACAACAAAAACGTTGAGAAGTTTAAGCTCTTTTAACACTAACATAAAACTAATTCAATCTAACATTTCATTTGAAATATAACATCACTATAGATTTAACGAACAGACAAAAGCCTGCGCATTACTACTGCAAGAGGATGAAAAAAATACTGATTTATACAAAAAATGAGATCATGTGTTGTAAAACTGTACATGACCGTTTCACAGATGTGGATATCCAAAAATAATGCCGATGTAAACGTAATTATTAATATTAAAAATGGGCGTTTATGGAGTTTGGACGTTTGAGAGGAAGAACAAAGACAGGAGTGTAAGGAGAACACATGACGAGAAAGTAAATAATAGAAGATCTCGAGGACGCCCGACGAAGACGTTGAATGACGAAGACGTAAATAAAATATGTAGGTACTCGTGACGGGTCGTGTCTAGAGTCAGAATAACAAAGAAGAGTGTGTATGAGATGATACATGAACGTGATTAAAGCAAGGAGTGATTTTTGGATTATCATGCCGTGTTGAGCTTCTTCCTTCTTTGGCCAACGTTTCGGACAGCGTTATAGAGCCCACCATCAGGTCAGATGGGTAGATTATGGTAAAGTTAATATTTTTGTGATACTGTGTTGCGCACATTAATCCTTCATCATATATCTCTTGTGTCTCTTGTGTGTCTTGTGTCTCTCGTGTCTCTTGTGTCTCTTGCGTCTCTTGCGTCTCTTGCGTCTCTTGCGTCTCTTGTGTCTCTTGTGTCTCTTGTGTCTCTTGTGTCTCTTGTGTCTCTTGTGTCTCTTGTGTCTTTTG
The DNA here is from genome assembly GCA_917880885.1 of Limnephilus marmoratus. Classification (NCBI taxonomy): domain Eukaryota; kingdom Metazoa; phylum Arthropoda; class Insecta; order Trichoptera; family Limnephilidae; genus Limnephilus; species Limnephilus marmoratus. The sequence continues at coordinate 14,031,440 of OU862921.1, read as the reverse complement.
TGTCCCTTATGTCTCTTGTGTCTCTCGTATCTCTCGTGTGTCTCGTATCTCTCGTATTCTTGTGTCTCTTAGGTCTCTTGTGTCTCTAGTGTCTCTTGTGTCTCTCGAGCATCTTGTATCTCTTGTGTCTCCTGTGTATCTTGTATCTCTTGTGTCTCTAGTAAGTCTACTATTTTTGTCTGATTTTTTCTGATTAGATTTATGTAATTGTTTGTACTTATTTGCGTTTTAACTGAGTTTTTATAACTGGATTGTACTCATGTGAGTGAGGGCATCTATTAAAAGCCAGTACAAATAAATAAATAAATAGGTACGTCATTCTAATGCTGTCGGAAACGTTAGCTAAAGAAGGCGCAACACTGCATAACACCCCAAAAATTAATCACGATAACAAAAAAAATACTTTTTCAATCTGTTCTGTTTCACCCTCACGAAAATCCAATACCAGAAAAATTCGAATGCCTAGTAATAAATGGCGAATGGCGAAGCATGTAAAAAGCGTGTGATGTCGCTATATATGAGAACACTTGTCTCGGGTAATAAAAAGTCAACGTCCATGAATAAAGCATCAAAGCATAATATGTGCCATAACGTCACTCTCACAAATCAGACCACCCAGTGCAGGCGGCTCTACTGAGCCGACTTTACGAGGATTTAAGTAGTGAGTACCGACTTTGGGATTTCAAATCTTTCAAATAATATAAAGAGGAAAGATTTGATTGTTTGTTTGCATTGAATAGGCTTCGAAACTACTGAACCGATTTGAAAAATTCTTTCACCAATAGAAAGCTACATTATCAGCGAGTAACATAGGCTGTATATAATGGTAAGCTCTGCTTTATGAAATTTTTATAAATGAAAATGTTTATATTTCATGTATTTTAGCGGCAGGGTGGAAAGGCAGGGGGATGGTGGGGTTTGCGGAGAGGGAAGACATGAGAGAGGGGGAAGGTGGGGAAGGTGGAAGGGAACGGGGATGCACGGGAAAGGACATGCAGGTAGGATCAATTTATTTCTGTGGATGGCATAGCAAAGAATTCAGGGTACCAGCTAGTCAGAAATAAAGAAACCGAAATAACAGATTTAGAAGAATCTAATAAAAAAATAAATACGGAATGTCTTAGAATATTTGCCTAAACCAGATTTGTTTTTATGTGATGCAAGTGGCATATTACAGTATTTTCTGTTAAAAATGTATAATAGACAAGTACTTTACTTGTCTGAATTCTTCACACAATGAGTTTCATTTTTCAAAATGTCACTTAAATTCAAAGAAAACGTGAGTTCATTGAACCATAGTTAAGCAGAACCAAAATCAGTATTTTTGGTGTTACGTAATAATTGGAAAATAGAGCATAATTTAAATCATTATGTCGAAAACAGAAATATGTTAGTGCATCCCAATGAAAACTACCGAATTGTGATCTATTTACAGTCGTTTCTAATCAACACAAATTTCCATCACGCAAGGTACTTTCCATCATGAGATATGGAAATTTGAAACAGCCAACTAAAAATATTTTACATGTCGGTTTTTGTAAATAATTAAGTGGTTAATACAAAGTCATCTATTAATTTGAAAAATATTTTATTTTTGAAAATTGGAATACGGTCTGTTGTCAATGGTAACAGTTTTTTTAAGAAGGCTTGAAATAAAACTGACACAAGCAAATCTTGGTTAAAAAATTATTTAATTAATAATATTACAGGTTGTAAGGATTTACAATATTTTTTCCTATGAATCATTTAATTACTACAAAAGGTAGAAACTTGAACATATAATAAATTTATTCGTAAATACTACATTAATGTTAAAAACCTCGCTTTAATCAATTATCAATAAAACAAATTGTTTTAACATCAAACGTGCCGTAAATCCATCTAAATTACTTAGTACGTGAAGGCGTTAAACCGAACGCAAAGTGGGTACGAAACTTATGGGGCAAATTAATTTTCTCCCAACCAGCTCATGAACATAAACAACTAACTATACTATATAATTCGCACCACGCAAGCTCATTATAATGGACTATTGTGTGTACATCGTTAGCAGTTAGTTAGTCGGGATAACACACAGCAGTTGTGAAAATACCTTCAGAATAGATTACCTACTCAACGTGATGTGATAACGCCGAGGCTTTCACTGGGTGAATTTCTACACTTTGGCTGACATTAATGATTTTAAAATATTAAATCAAGGCTTTAGTAATAAATTAATTTTAAACAACTGAAAAACAATGATTGATGTAGGCAATTCATTGGTGCGGTTCGTTATATTATATCCATACATCTATTAAGAGGTCCGCACTTTTTCTAATCAGATTTTATACTGGTGCTCATTTGATAGTTTTGAAATTTAACCTAACGTAACATAATTTTGACTAAACTAATCTAACTTGAACTAAAATAACTTATATTAAACTAAAATGACTTAACCTAACCTTAACTAAACTAACTTAACCTAAACTCACTTAAACCATAATAAACTAATATAACCTAACCTAACATAACCTCAACTAAACTACCATAACCTAACCTAAACTAAACTAACATAACTTAGCTGATCATAACCTAATCTTAACCAAACTAGCATAACCTTACCTAAACTAACCACAAAGACTAGAATAAAACTCAAACTATAATCTTAGGAGAATACTTCCTTCCTAAAAAAATTGCGAAGTTAAATGGATTAGAAACTATCTTTTTAACAAGGCGTGCAAATTTCTTTACAGATCAACAACACTGCTCCGGCTGAGGTTTATCATGGTTCCCTCCAGATGTAAAATAAATGTTAGTGGCACATGAAATAATTCCAACCCAAACTACTCCTATCCCACTTCCTAAAGTACTTCATACTTGCAAAACACCCTCCCCCCACTCCTGCATGTAAACAGTCAAAGTAAAATCACAAATAGCCAGTTTAAACACATAGTTGAAAAATTTTGATAAATAATAAGATAGGTCAAATAGAAATAACATTCAGGAAAAAAAAACCTAACTAACCGAAACTAAACTAAACTAACCAAATCTAACCTAACCTTGCAATACAAAATGCCACCGGCCGATTCATAAACATAGCACCAATAAACAGGGCGCCCCGCGAAATTGATTTTGTTGTGCCCGCACCGATGAATAGACACTTCTAATAAATGGCAAATGATATTTTATCAGTTGTGTGAAGTTTAATACACATTTATTAGCAAGGGGGTAGATATGTGTTTAATTGTGAAATTAACAAAAGTGGGGTAGCGAAAAGCACTTGATTCTGAGCCAATAGGTTAAAATAGATGGTGAATTTATCTTTTGTGGTGTAGTGATAATAGTTAGACGGAGGGCCGATAGTATAGGGTTCAATTACTAACTATTACAAAATTCTGAAAAATGAGTTGGATTTAAAACTTTAACGTTGTTATTACACCCATTGACAAAAGGAGTTTAGAAAACTGTACTGTGAGTCATGTAACTTGCAGAGAGAGAACTAAATTGGACTGACTAGATGATATCATCGATGATTATGTGTGTGGAAAACCATGGAAGACCATGTTAAGAAATCGGAGACCTGAAATGAACACAAGGCTGATATATATGCGTAGTAAAATTAGGATTTAAAAAATTAAAAGAAGTGTATATAAGAATATTTTTTTTATGATTGACAAAATCATCGGTAGACCCAAAAACAAACAAAAAACTAGCTGTGGATTCAACTGTCAAATTCGCAGGGTTTTTTTCTCTCCTGAAAAATTTCCTCTCTCTTTCTCCCCTGAAAAACGTGAACAAAAATAAACAGCAATCCGTGCACTCAGAGATCACAGCTGCTGTGTGTGTTTGATGCACAAATGGGTGCTTGGGACTCTGCATTGTGTGATTGTTGACACGTTCAGACCACAGAGCACATTGTTGAATAGTGTCCACTTTACCAGTTCCCCGAGGGCATATCAGTGCTGCACGATTTGTGAAGCTTTGGAATCGATGATAAATCTCAGCATCCTTATGTAGCGAAGCTTAACTGCTCTCTTACCATGTAACAAAGGAAGACAAATAATCTAAGGTTTTTATTAACTTTAAATACCTACATATTTAAAGACCACCAATCGAGGTTCAGGGCCAATTTGAATTTTTAATTTTTGAAATATTTATTTTAAAGTTTTTCTTTTACATTAAATTCAATAATATTATTATTTATTTATTTATTTACGCCCTTTTACGGGGCTTTTACAATCAATTAAAAAATATATCAGCTTATTATAAACAAGTTACGCAGTGTAAATATTACGCGTGATAGCTGTTTAGCCTTCCGTTAGGCATTATCACACTGCTTGATAATGTCTTTGGAAGGTGAAATGGCTTCTCGAACTTGACAATACAATAAGCTCTGATAAGTTTTAAAAACCAGAAACAAAATCAAAACAAAAACAGAAAACAAAAAAATTCACAATATTTGTGGGAGCGACATAAATGCTCTGATATGTAACATTTAAAAACCAGAAACAAAATCAAAACAAAAAATATATCAATATTTGTGGGAGCATCTACCACCGTTGAAATTGTAAATTAGATAGAAAAACCTAAAGCAAAGTAATCTCAAGCAGTCAGGCATGTAATTCGTTCTATAGGGTTGTTCTCAGTCAGGCTTCATTTACTTAGCTGAAAAGGCAAACAGGCTTTCAGGAAAATAACCCATTTTAATGGTTTCCTGGGGATCTTTCTGCCAAATGTAAGGGATAAGGTTCCGTTAGCCCTGCACGTACCTGCGATGGGCAATTCGGAGCCCATGAAATGGATTTAAAGGTCCACTGAACGATAATTTGATAGAAAACATTCAATAAAAGGGTTCAACTACTGAGGTTTGCCGTATGAGTAACGAAATTATGATGCCTTGAATAAGGCCTCTACTGAATAAGATTAAATTTGAGTGAACGCGTAGAATGTTTTGAAAGCACAGCTTTGAGATTAACGCTTTATTTGTGCACAATAATACTTCAATCAAAAATGATTTTTTTAAATTTTAATGCACCATTTTGGCAATTTTAACAATTTTTTTTTTTTTTTAAATTGGTAAAACTTTATTTTTAGAGCACATCAAGATCTACACGACGATGCACGAATAACTAAGTTTTTTTCCGTTGCGGAGTTATGACTGATTCTGTGTCCCGCAGAGTGAATTTCGAGGCTATTTCTTATCTGACTCCCTTTCCACTTGATGACGTAAGCGCACGATGACGTAGGCACACTGGTAAGCAATGGACAATGCTCTATTTTTAGAATATACATGTCACTTGGCGGCACAACCCTTAGGCCACGAGATTTATTTTAACTATTTGGCGATATCAAGAGCTTTTCATCGCTAACTCTGACGTGACCTTAGTACGGCAGAAAAAAGTTTTCGAATTATACTCGTAAATGTCACTTCCTTCGTATGATAGTGAAGAATCAACTGTTTTGTAATATCTTTGCATTGTTTTTCATGACAATTGATCTGACGACAAATGGCAAGCTGGCAGTTAGCCCGCCGATAATTGATCCCGCGGACAGTTGATCCGCCGGACAGTTGATCCCTTTTCCAATTGATCCCTCGGACAGTTGATCCCCTAAAATATTATTTCTTCAAGTAAGTATGCAAGATACTAACTAAGAGGAATGAGCGAGCACTGGACGTTTTTGAAAGAAAAATTTTGAGGCGCATCTTCGGACCTGTTCTAGAAAATGGATTTTGGCGCAGACGTTATAACAATGAGCTCTATACATTGTTTAAGGAGCTAAACGTCGCAAAATTTATAAAACTGGGAAGACTTCGGTGGTTGGGTCATGTGGAGAGAATGACCGAGCATCAAGCACCAAAGTCCCTGCTGAACTCAATACCAATAGGGCGACGGAGCCTAGGAAGACCAAGGCTAAGATGGAGCGACAACGTCCACAAAGATACATCTATCTTGGAGCTTCTAAACTGGAGAGAGCTGGCACAAAACCGAGATGAGTGGAGGAAGATTCTTGAGGAGGCCAAGACCCACCAGGGGCTGTAGAGCCAATAGTGATGATGATGTATGCAAGAATATACTTACTGCCGTACAACCAAAGTCGATATACTTATATCTGCAGGCGTCTTGGGTGGAAATCCGCTACACAAATATTTTTACCAACAATAATTCCAGAAGGAACATGCGGTGAGGCTATACGACATACTTATATGTGCATTCTGTAGAAATATGTTTTACGGACATTTATCCTTGCATATATCTTTGCATACTCACTTAAAGAAATGATCTTTTGGGGGATCTACTGTCCGAAGGATCAATTGGCAGAAGAATCACTCGTCCAGGGAATCAACTGTCAGCGGGCCAATTGTCGTTGAATCAATTGGGTCACAACATTGCAATATTACATCATAATACTGTGTAATTAATCGAAAGTAACTACTATGAAATCTTTTCTATTAAGAGTTACTATCCAGCTTAGTAATTAAGTAGCAGATTGAAATATTTTTAAAGTTTCAGACGGAAAAATCTTTGCTAATTTCATGACGCTAGAGCTCTCTGTTCGCTCTCTGTTTGTCAGAGTAAACACGAAAACAGTTTTCAATCTTTTTAGTTAAAAAAATACCCTTCTAAATTTAGCTTTATGTCTCCGCTTTCTTTGTAGACAAATATAACAGGAAAGTGCAATATAAAATCGTAGTGAAGCGACAATTTCCTCTGAAATACATTTTAAATTGGAATGTCAGACAATGTTTCAAACAGACTCCTTCCTTCCTGCCATTCTTCATGAAAAATTATATTATCATTATTTTTCATACTAACATTATATTACTAACTGGGGTACCCGGCTTCGCTCAGGGAGTTGATGTGAGATGGAACTACGACGGATATTGCTTTATATATCCCTACCAGTGGGTGGCCCCACCTGTACAAAAAAGCCTTAGAATGGACCACAATGTTGCAGAATATTCCACAACATTCGAGAGTATTCTGTAATGACCAGACTATTCCCGAACATTCCACAACATTCCAGAATGTTCCGGGATGTTCTGGAATATTGTGGAATACTCTCAAATGCTCTGAACTGTTCTAGAAATATCGAGACGGCGAAACTTCCAGCCCTTATATCTTCAAAAGCACGCCCTTCAGGTAAAAATGGGAACCTTCTACATGGATGGGGGATAGAGGGCTACCACACCATATAACTCCCTTAATCGTACCGGGACTCGTTTCTGACATTTAGCGGCACGCACATATTGATTACTTACGTACGAGAAATTACAATATTTTGTAACAATTAATTGCTAAAATGTGAGTCAGGGCAACCTATCTAAGTATATAATGGCGTACATAAACGAATTGGTAAAGTCACAATTATTGTTGCAATGAAAGATATTTTGGTTCGTGTGTCTCTATTAGGAACATAAAAATGAAATCAATTGTAATAATTCAGGGCTATCAATAAGAGAACTAAGGAATTCAAAAATAAAAATAACATCAGATACCTACCAAGCTTCTGTCGGACAGCTTTATTCGATTAGAATTGGTAAGAATATAATTCACTCCCACACTGCTTTAATTTTTACATTCGCGTAGGCATCTATTTTTCGACTTTCATAATATATTCCGGACTTCTTCAAGACCCACACTAATAAATACCTTCCTACAGTCCCTGACTTAAACCACCTCACCAGTAGCCTTAACAACGTTCAGATAGGGACGTTCTTGTGAGGTGTCACAAACAAAATTTAAAAAAAAGTCATATTATCAGTGGTTGAGTGGGCATCGCGCTTGGGTGGCTAAGTCCTCTATCACAACACAAGTAACATTTTCGGCTTTCTGTGGTGGTATTAGGAGATTTTCAAACATTGTTGGGTTATTCGTAACCCGGGAATGTTAGCCTTTCTTTAAAAAAATATAATGAATAAAAAAATAAAAATCAGTATATAAATAACTGGTTCGATATATGCTATAGATTTTGCAGGGATTTAGAAAAATTCTGTGGTTATTATCGCTTTAAGGTACGTTTTTTGTGAAGCCTATAAAAAAATCAACGTTCTTTGCAGCAAATGCGTTTTTAGGGTCATCCATCAAGCTGGGAGATATATCCCGGGGCAGGGAATAAAGATTCGATCTAGTAGGGGTTAAACCACCTACGGCTGAGATTAGGGGAATTAATCCACACGGGTGATATGCCCACCTAACTAACACCACGCAGAATTTAAAGTGTAAATGGACGTGGAATGGCAATTTAGTTGTTTGACCCAGTTTTTAGTTGGGACGTTATATCTACACAGTTATAAGTATGTAAAGTAACAACATTAAAGGATGTTAGTTTATTCATTTCGGTTGTAAATTATAACAATACGAGTTATATCAATGGTTACAGGACTAATTTATTTAAAGTCCATTAAAATAATGACTTGAGCAGTATTGGTATTAAATTATTTTACTAAATTCTTTTAGAAAAAAAACAATAAATAGAGATATGGGCAAATAATAGACAGACGACCAGTCATTAGACTGGTAGAATTATTTATTATTATTACAACCTCTATTATAACAACCTCCAACCAAACAATTTTTAATGAAAATTTTACTTAATTTTTCAAAAATTATTAAAAATATGATAAACAACATACTACCTGGAAAATTTAGACAAAACTGAAGACATATTTACGACATAAATTTTTTTTATAAATTTTTCTTTTTTCATTGCTTTGATGATTACATAATGTGGTGTCTATGGGATCGGGTAGTAATAACATCTGTTAATGTTACAATGTTTATTGGTTGCCAGATTAATATGGAGAGAGCGCTCAACAGCGGGTACATCCCTTTTATACATACCATTCTCGCTGTCTCGCACTCATGCCGTCACCCTCATACACATACGTCACACCCCCACACTTAAAACCTAATTACATATATTTCTTTAGTCACAAATTTATACAAAACAAATATCTAAATATTTCAATCCAGTCAATGTATATGTAATTATTCTTGGTCTTCAATCCGTGTAGCATGGGCGTTGACCTCGAGGGCGTAACCTCCCCTCCCATGGTGTAGGTGACCTGCAAAAATTAGAGGAATTAGGAAATTTGGTCATGTCCACATCCGAGAGTGGACCCAGGTCCAGCAAATCATCAGACCTGTCACACTCCCCCCACCTAACCTTCCTCTCTGAAATCTGATCATGGTGGCGTTTCCAAATTTGACCCGTAGACATAATTTTAACTAAATAAATCCTATTCCCCAATCTTTTAAAAATTTTTCCTAAAATCCATTTATTATCATTACTTCTTAAATCCCTGGTTAAAACTTTAGAACCAACCTCAAAGTACTTTTTAAATTTTCTTCCTCTATAATACTTTTTCTGTTTATGCTGGCTCAATAACATTTTGTTTTTAACCGTGTTGTCAATTCCTTTAAAACCTTGACTCTCAACATTATCCACTATTGGAATAATCGTATTAAAAATTGATCTAATCTTCCTACCCAACATTAATGTACTAGGCTCAATGCCCGTAGACATTGAAGGCGTATTTCTAATATCAACTAAAAATGTCAAAAGTTTATCTTCAAAATCAGTAGGAAATTTATTATTTACCATAATTTTTTTCAAAAAATTCTTCACTGTTTTAACCCCATTTTCAGCTAAACCGTTAGAAGCAGGATGCTGTACAGCTGAAGTCAATGATTCTATATTATAATTATGACAAAATTCCTTAAAAACTGACGATGTGAAAGCTGTACCATTGTCACTTACAATTTGTTCCGGGATTCCGAACATAGAAAATAATCTTTTCAAAACTTTTATTGTACAAAACGAATCTACCTTATTTACAACATGACAGTCTATCCATTTTGTAGTTGCATCAACAATAATTAAAAAATTATGACCTCCCAACGGTCCCATGAAGTCAATATGCAATCTACTCCAGATTAAACCATTTATTGGCCAAGGTGCCAACTCAACTTTACACGGAGTAGGTAAACATTCCATGCATCGAGCACACTGTTTCACAGTTGCTTCTATATCATTGTTCATTCCGAGCCAAAAAAAATAATTTCGAGCAAGACTTTTCGATTTTACAATGCCTAAATGTGATTGATGTAAAAAATTCAATATAATTTCCCTTAATTCCCTTGGAACTACAAATTTATTATTATAAAATAAACATGAATTATAAGTCGATAATTTATCCCTAAAATACCAGAATTTCAATAAATCATCCTTTAAGAACTTTTTATCCGGCCAACCATTTGCTGTGAACTCGATAATGCTCGCTATATTTACATCATTAATCGAAAACTGTTTCATCGTTTCCGCATTTAATGTTGTTTCTGACTCGATTATGTTCACAAACTCTGACTCAACCGTATTCACGTTTAAAGAATCAATATAATTTAAAAAATAATCGCTAGCATCAATATCGTCGCTACACACATCTAAATTATCCTTATTATTAATCGGCATTCGTGATAAGAAATCCGCTTTGTTATCACCTGACTTAATATGCTCTATACTATAGTCAAAAGTCTGGAGTATTAGGGCGTACCTCTGAAGACGGTTAGCGGCCAAAACAGGTACTTGCTTATCCGTGTTCAAAATGTGTACTAACGATTTATTGTCGCAAGCCAAAACAAATTTATTGCCGTATAAATACTGAAAGAATTTCTTCAACCCAAAAATTATAGCACACGCTTCCTTATCTAAAATAGAGTACTTTAATTCTGTTTCTGACAATAATCGGCTAGCAAATGCGATAGGTCTCTCTAAACCATTATCATATACATGGCAAATCACCGCTGATAACGCTTTTTCAGATGCGTCTGAAATAAGTTTAATTGGTAAATTAGGATCAAAATGCACTAAAATATTATCTGACGTCAGCAGTTTCTTAACTCGCTCAAACGCAATATTACATTCCTCAGACCACACATATTTTACTCCCCTTTTTAACAAGTTATACAATGGAGACAAAATACCTGAAATATTATGAACAAAAGTTCTATAATATGAAATAACCCCAAGTAAACTCCTAAGTTCTGAAACATTATACGGTACTGCCATTTGAGTAATCGCACAGATTTTATTTTCTAAAGGCATAACTCCTTTCCGCGAAATTTTAAAACCTAAATATTCTATCTCAGTTTCTAGAAAAGAACACTTATTTTCATTAATAGTTAATCCACAATCACTTAACTTGCTAAGTACAGATTCACAAATAGAGAATAATTCCTCTTCAGAATTTCCAAACAACAAAATATCATCTAGAAATATACGAACGTTACGAAGTCTACCTACTACCGCCTGAATAACTTGCATAAATATAGCCGGACTTGTGGTCAAACCGAAAGGCAACACTTTAAACCTGAATAAACCCACATGCGTACTTATCACACATAATTTTCTCGACTTCTCGTTCAACGAAATCTGACTAAAAGCATTACGCAAATCTATTTTAGCAAAAAATTTCGCACCATTTAAAGATGAAATTAAATCTTCTATACGAGGCAATGGATATTTCAACTTCGCTAACATAGGGTTTAATGTGGTTTTAAAATCAGTACAAATTCTAATTGAACCGTCTTTCTTTTTTACAACAACAATCGGACTAGCCATATCACTTATTTCTACGTTTTCAATTATATCTTCACGTAACATCTTATTTAATTCCTCCTCTACCTTTCCACGTAAACTAAAAGGTAACGATCTTGGATTCACAAACTTTGGCCTGAACTCCGAAATAACTTCGATGTTAGCTTCATAACCTATAAGCCTACCCGATTTTTCTGAAAACACATGAGCATATTTTTTCTTTAAACTATCACGAAAATTTAATTGATTATCACAACTAGTCTCACTGGTATTTACCGCATTTATTCCACTTAATCCGATACCGAAAACTTGTAAAAAATTTCTACCAACAATCGTAGAATTACCGTTTTTAATTATTATAAACTGCGTATCTACACTTTTATTTAAAAATAACACACTTAAATTAACTTTACCTACAATATTTAACCGTTTCCCGTCATATCCTGACAATTGAATATCGCATCTTTCCAATGTACAAGAAACAAAATCTTTTAAATACACTTCATATGGAATTGCATTAATCTCAGCGCCGGTGTCAACAATCGCTCGCAGAACAGTGTTACCAATAATGAGATCTACGAATATCGGTTCCGGCCCCGTGCCGTCATGCAACATAAAAACCGAATTTAATCGTTTATTCTTATTACCTACATTAATTTTACTGTTTTTACACACATTACTAGGATGACCCGATTTATTGCACCGATTACAAAAAATATTCCTCCAACAATCTTTCTGCAAATGATTCGTTTTTCCGCACAAAAAACATTTTTTAAATGCAATATTTACTGGCGTCTTACTACGCACTGCACTTTTAAATCTGATCGGACTATCCGACCTGGATTTACGGACAACATTACTATCCTTATGCACAACATTTAAATTCGTATCAACTTTCTTAAAATTAACAACATGTTCCCATGAAGCTGCTAACTGAATGCATTCCGAAAAAGAAGTATTTACCCCCTCAACGAACAACTTATGTTTCAATTTTTCATTGAAAATTCCAATAATGAATATGTCTTTTAAACAAGATTCCAGCCTTAATTCAAAATTGCACGTCAAACTCAGTCCTCTCAACCTAGCAGCGTAATCTTTAATAGATTCGTTAGCTAGCTGTTTACACTTATAAAATAACTCACGCGACTCGAAAATATTTTGAATAGGTTTGCAATGTGAATCAAATAATTTACATAAATCATCAAAAGAACAAACAGAAACCTTTTTAGGGAAACATAGATCACATAATAAAGAGAAAGTTTCTTCGGTGAGGCAACTCAGCAAAAATGCTCTTTTGCGTTCTTGTGATAACACTTTGTCATCATGTAAAATGAGGGCCTGATCCAGTCGTTCCTTGAACAATGACCAGTTTCCCTTTCTGTAACAGAACGTCCCCAAATTCTTACAAACACCCTCCATTGGGGGAAGAGCTGAAACAAAATAATCAATACTACTTATCTCAGCACTTCCTAGAAGGCTACACTCCGAGGTCCACGTTCCACGTTCCACGTGCACGCCACCCAGAGCTGTAGATCACCGTCCCCGTCTGGCTCCGTCTCCCGACAGCTGCGGATCCAATCCCTACTCCGAGGTCTTCCTTCCCAGACTGCAGCGACGGAAACCAAGTCCTGGTTCCCGGCTAATCCACACGATGATCCAGTCCTTGACCCGATCCTAGATCCGGTCCTTTTGTACCCCGTTACACGGTGTACCCGAACGACAATAATTTTGTAATTTGTCGGTCCCACACACGCGAATACTTGCGTGTGGCTGCTCCAATTTCTTCTTAATGCGATCGCTTCCTGCAATCCTGACAACAATCCGTCAGATCCCGAAATCTACCGCGTAGATTCTTCTAATTTAAGTAAAAATTTACGAACTACCGAGCTGCACCAACTGTGGTGTCTTGGGATCGGATAGTAATAACATCTGTTAATGTTACAATGTTTATTGGTTGCCAGATTAATATGGAGAGAGCGCTCAACAGCGGGTACATCCCTTTTATACATACCATTCTCGCTGTCTCGCACTCATGCCGTCACCCTCATACACATACGTCACACATAAAAAAAATTAAATATTTATTTCGACCACCATGCATGCTATAGTGGTTAGAAAAGATACATACCTACTTTGCAATATAAGAAATATTTGCTATAGAGTAAATTATGTTGGGTACCATTTGCTAGGTATATAATAAGTCAAAGTAAGATGTAATGACACTGGATGTGTTTTGTGTTTTACCTACTACGCGGTCATGTTATTCACGACATAAACACCGCTTGTTAAGTGAGTGCATTAAATGTTAAAGTTACAGGGTATAATTAATTATCACAGTGATCAGCTTTATTTCCGAATTGGAAACTTGGACGCCAAACCTTGTCCGAAACATGATATGCTGGGCTGTGCAGTAGGCAGGCAAGAGTTACTCCCATCAGGGCGTAGGCATTGTTCTTTTTTTACATTGTTGTGAATTATTGAAATATAGCTCATCTATGCTGCTATGTGCGGGTCACTTCTAGACTATGCATCCTTAGGTTGGGGTGGATGTGTAAAAACTGTTTTGAACAAACTAGCAAAAGCTCAAAAATCACTACTAAGGGTAATCCTCAAAAAACCATTTAGATATCACAGTGATGCACTATTTAAAGACTTAGAAGTTCTAGATGTTAGACAACTGTACATGATTTTTTTTTCGTTATTTGTTTTTGGGGTGTTATGCCGTGTTGCGCTACCTCCTTCTTTAGCCAACGTTTCGGACATCGTTGCAGTGTCCATCATCTGCCAGATCTGCCCTGATGATGGACACTGCAACGATGTCCGAAACGTTGGCTAAAGAAGGAGGTAGCGCAACACGGCATAACACCCCAAAAACAAATAACGAAAATGCTTTTGGTCGTGAAAATCTTAAAACTTAACTGTACATGAGAAAATTAATTTTAAACACCCATAAACAACGCCACCTCTACCCATCTATTAACCACTCTCACAACACCCGACACTCACGGAGAAATCCAATTGTAACACTCACATTCACTTCACTTTCTTAGGTCCAAAACTATACAACTTCATGCCTGATGCTTGGAAAAAGGAAAGCACAGGTGTTCTTCGTAAATTGACCACTATTTGGTTTCAACAATTAGGGAGAAAGGAGAGTGAACTTTTACTACATAAAAAATAAAATCAAACACAAACCAAAAACAACAACAAAAATTCCAACAAAAAATGATCTAAGTAAAAGATACCCCTATCTTCTAATCTATATTATTATGTATATCTACCTATCTGTTTGTACCTACCTATTAATTTTAAATTAGAAATCAGCTGTCATTCTTATGTTTTAATTGCATATTTTATTTTATTTTATCTCTTCTCTTTTTTATTCATATTTATACAAAATATGTATGTAGGCTTATAATATGCGATGTAAACACAAGTTATAAGTAATATATACCTTTATTTTAATAACTATGCTTAGCAAATTACAGTAATAATCAAGCATTGATTGTTTATTTTATTTTACTTTATTGTTTTTGTTCTCATTCTAGTTCTCACTATGCAAAATGTGTACGTAGGACTATAATATGAAATGCAAACACCAGTTACCACCTTATATTTTAATCATTTGCCTGTAAATACATTTTTATTTATTACTATTATCATTTCAACAACTATGCTAAACAATCCACGGCTATTTTATGTTTTAATTGGTTATTTCATTTTTATTTTATTCTTTCTCTTCCCCTTTTTTTCTTTTGCTATGCTAAACAAATAACAGTTAGGTACTATATTTAAAAAAAATATATATTATTTTATTTTATATTCTTTTTACTTCAGCAATTTTCTTTCTTTTTTGTACAAATCATTCTCCACATGTTCATACCCATAATTATTTGACTGTCCTAAAACGGGATAATACTCCTAGTTGGGCAGTAAAAATTTAATAAATAATGTATATAAATGTATAATATATTGTGCTCAATAAACGAATAAATAAAAAAATAAAAATAAATAAAAGAGTGGATTGATAGATAACAAAATATATATTGAAACAGTGTGTAAATTGCAAACATGTGGACCAACCTACTGAGAGCAAACTAGCTAGAGCCTATACACACTTGATGCGGCGAATCGGGATCCTTAATGAGGAGTCTCCAACTCCCTCTCGTAGCAACAGCGTCTGGTCTGGATGAGTATTTGGTATGGGAACGCCTTGCCCATGGCGTCCTCCAACATGTGGTAGGTAGCAGTAATAAAGTAACCAGGTTGTGGAAATAATCTGCGTTGAGGATACGGTTAGTTTGTGAGACGTAAAAATGATTATATTCCATCTCGTTGGACGACGGATGATGATTATGGTTGGACATGCCGCCATAAACACTTCGGGAATTTACACTCAGATTACCCGGTAAACTAAGATTCTACAGACGCGATCATTAACTATCGGCTGTGAATAACAAAGCGTAACGTCCACATTCTGAATTATTTACTTAAACCGCCGCCGTTTGAGTATTTAATAATTAATTAAAAATCCACATTTTGTCGACTTGTCAAATTCGGGTCATGCCCCTTTGACGCGAATCCAAGAAGTCACGAAAAGCGACACAGAACCCCCTGTGGTTTGAAAGTTAAACTATCCCGGAGAAAAAGTGTAACCATTAGTGGCCAGGTAAAATATTAGGAATTATTAATAATAACAACATTAATAATCAGGGGTAATTTAGAACATTAATTTCAATAAATGGTTGATTGGCTTAGGTAGGGTTGAGTCTGAAAAATTATTAAATAATGTCACTTAAAAATTAAACTTTTACATGGTTAACTATTAAATGGCACAACCAGTAAAAATTTTGTATACTTATAGGTATTTAATCTACAAAAAAAAAACACATTGTTTTTTTTTTTTTGGTACAGAATACATTTTTGGCATTTTTTACCAGCATTTGGTTCCTTAGAACGGGCAATCTGCCTAGCTAGGAAATAATATAGACAAACAAGACATAATAACACTTGTATACATTTTAATATTTACAGTTATTTTGAAATATTATTATTATGTTTTATTTGCTGTATAAATGTATCTCACGTAATAAATAAATAAATAAATTGGAAATTAATTAATTATATGGGCAAACTAAATATTTTTATAACAACTTGCATTAGAAAAGATACATTTTATGATCGGTTAGTAGTAGCCGAGAGAACAATGTATTAGTTTCCATTAAGGCGTTGCGGTTCCAATGCTGTGTTAGATAGGTTCTGCATTACTGAACAAGCAACTTGCTCCACTTGTAATTGTGGAAAAGATAAGAATTCAAATAATGTCTGGGTAGCCCGGAAATGTTTGGACCCTAATCATTATTTAAAGGTAAACTTTAAATAATGCTTAATCTGCTCGTTCGTAGATAGCGCTATTTGAATTATTTTAGGAAAAAACACTTTTTGCAAGGAGTTTATTTGCTTGCACCCATATATACGCATAAGAATATGAATAAATAGTTTTGTCCGAATAAAAACTCAAGGAAAGTATACAAACGCAATAATGGATTGAATCATCGATTAAATATTGTATTTGCTTGTCATTCTTGAAAGAATTGAGTTTTTATATGGACAAAACTAATTCTACGTACTCGTATATGGTATGTAAACAAGTTAATAAATTAGTGTTCTCTTAACAAACTTTTTCTGAACATAAATAAGTGTCATTCAATAAGATTTTACAGAATAAGTCAACCAATAATTCATCCGTATGTACTTAACAACTCTACCCTTACCTCTGTCTAAGAAATTAATGACCTGGGCATAATTTTCGACTCAAAATTAAACTTTATATCCCATATAAACACAATCACTAATAAAGGAATAAAAATGCTTGGCTTCATTCTTCGAAATACCAGAGGTTTTAGGAATATTTCAACTGTAAAAATTTTGTATACATCCTTAGTACGTAGTCAAGTCGAATATAACTCCTCGATCTGGTCCCCCCATTTTAAATTACATTCAGATATAATCGAAAAAATTCAACACAAATTTCTAAGACATATAAATTTTAAACTCGGTATTCCCATTGAAAACATAACTTATAACTACTTGATGAAAGAATTAAATTTATTAAATCTCTCAGATCGAAGAATTATATCCGACTTAATATTTATGTTCAACATTGTAAATGGTAAAATAGACAGTCCTGATTTAACTAAGCTCATCGAATTTCATATACCCAGTAGAGCAACTCGCTCCAAAATCTTGTTTCAATGTAACAACAACAGAACTGAGTAGGTACACGAAACACTCGCTTTTACCTAGATTACATGAAGTTAGTAATAGATACGCAGATGTGGCGGATCTATTAAACTGCACGGAAGCTAGGTACAAGAAGGCTATTCTATCATATATCTTCAATCAATATTAATTTTATTTATACTATAGTATTGAATGTAATTGTAGCCCTTTGTGTCATTTCTTAATCAAATGCCACAATTAACTTAACTCTTTTTCATAATTATTTCTTATGTACCTACAACTAATATTTTGTGACATGTAATATGTATTTATGGTATATTTATACCGTTAATAAATAAATGTACCTACGGGTGTTGACTACATCATATATCGACTAAGAATTACCAACATTGCCTTCATTTTATTAACGCATGTTGGCTTATATGTTTAAGTATAATTGCATGATTTTTCTCGAACTAAATGCAATCTAGATAGTGCCTTGGATAAGGATATATCAATTTTAAATTTATAACAGGTAAAAACACCTCGCCTCATTCTCGTTCACGTCCTCGCCCTAATTTTATGTAACATTTAAAGAACAAAAGAGCAAACGAAACAGTATAGACTATTCGTATACCCGTGGTCCCGTGTTTGGTAATACATACAATACGTTATGGTAAACGCAAGTATATTACGGAAATAACGTCCCCTAGGTAAGTTAGTACCGGGACCATAAAACCGCAGACATTTAACGTGGGTATTTTTACTAAAGTTAATCCCAGGCAGAGGATTTATTTTGTTAATTTGGAACGAAAAGATTTATGGCGATTAAACTAAATGTTTAGACTCTGAGAGAAGTCAATATGTCCAACATACCTTCATATACGTAGAGATCAAAGAGAAAGGTTTACAATGTCTCAATCAAACGACCAAAAGCAATAATATAATTAAACACATTTAAAACTTATATCCACTCAATTTATTTTTTACTGTAACCAGTTTCAGCCTGTTAAAATCATCTTCAGACCGGTACAAATGTTTCTTAATCTACAGTTTATGTGCTTAAGAGCGTTTAACCAGCCAGCGGACGAAAATCCACATTTCGTCGAAAGTTGTTCTTCCGATCGTGCAGGGCGGTTACAATGAGAAAGATTAATTATTCGCCGTACCAGCTTTTTTAAATTATAACTCAATATCGAATTTATTTCAATCCAAATTAGCTTTAATTTATACCTTCATCCAAAAATGCTGAAAGGCGTGATGATAAAACTATTAAAATAATGTACTTTTTGTAGTTATTTTTTTATTATAAGTATTTATCATTTTTCAATAATGTCTAAAATTAATAAGAATGTTAAAAAAATCTGAAATATATTAGTTTGTAAGTGCGCAAATAAATACACAAACGGACCAATTTTCGCCAAGAAACACATGTACGTACATATTTTTTAATGATTTTATTGAAACTAAAATTAAAATTCTAAAACATACGTTTGCTAGATAATGTATTGATTTATTTTACTGCGTGATTTTATTATTTGAAATGGGTGTGGTATAATACAAAAACTTTTTTGAAAATTGAACAAATCTGCCAACGACCTATGGAATAACCTTATTATACTAAAAATTAAAAAAAATTCTCAAAATTTATTACATACGAATGCTAGATAAAAGAACAATCTTTCGAAATCCATTTATAATTTTTTGTGGAAAAGAGTCAATACGTCTAAAAACTTTTTTGAAAATGACGTATTTCCGGCTTTCTCTGGTAATGCCCTCTTAAAATATGGGGGAGAGGGAAGGGATAGTCAATAAGGATTTAATTTAATTTACATGCATTTCCCATATTTGTTGCCATGTCGTCTTTGACGATTGGATTTCTAGTTATTAGGCTTATAGCGGAAGACATAATTATCTCGTTTCTTTTAATAATATTAAATAATATATTATATTCAATAATATTATTATTCAACAGTTTATTTAAAAACAAGTTCTGCTTTGAAAAGTCGTTAAAAGCAATGAAAAAATAATTTTAAAATAGCCGTTAACCCTAACCTAATGTAACCTATTTAATCATTTTTTATATTTTTTTATCATCACTCTTAACCCTAGGTTACCTCTATCTAGGTTATTTTTACCTATACGCAAACAAATATCTGCTTTCTCTTTCGCACACTTATTTCGTTTGCCCTGATTGATCGAACCAACTTAGTACCCGCTAAGAGCCCACAGGAGACGGTGGTGTTGCCTTGGCAAGTCCCTTCATATCGAAGTTATCGTAATGTTGTAGGTCAAATTGACCTATGTTTAGGCTTTTTGTAATTTGATGATGTGTGTGAAAACTATTTATAAAGAAAAAATAATTATATAAAACTGTTTAATTGTTATACTCGTAAAACATTTATGGGTTAGTAGAAAAATGAAGATCATGTTTAATTTTTTGTTTTGTTTTTTAAGGTGAAAAGAAGCAAATCGAAAGAATCTCATTTTGTACCATTTTTTTGTATTAATTAGTAATACAGTTGTTTTTCAAAGTCTAATAAACAAATATTATTCTAATTATGCTTTTTTTCCATTTCCTAAATAGTTAATACGAATAAACAATGATTAAAAAAATAATAAATTACACAGAATAAACTATGTTACAAGTGCATTTTTTCATGTAGGTAAATTTGACCTATGATTGGACTTTTTATATAGCAAAATATGATTGGGCTTCTAGGGTTAATGACCTTTCTGAGGTGGTTTCATTCTGAGTTGTCCGGTCACCGTGAATTTCCATTGTAATGCGTATATTTATTGATTTTTGACCTTTAGTTTTTCAACGTCCAATACAGTTTGACCCCTAGACCGAACTAAAAGATGCTCAAAGTCAGTAAAAGTTTCAGTAAAACACATTGAAATAAAGAAGATAAAAAATCATAGAACTTAACGCATTTGATACCGACGCCGACACAACGATCAATCTAGAGAAAAGAAATAAGGCTTGAAAACGCACGAAGAGTTCAACCTCACTAACTTTTGATAAATGATGATACCATTTTTTTCCTTTTACAAATGTTAGAATGTTTTAATATTTTATAAAACATTTTATTAACGCGACGCTGTATTAAGCCATCATGTACATTATTAATGTATAAGTAAGTATCTGTGAAGGTTTTGGAATTTTATTTTATTTTAAGCCAGACATAATATGTGCGGTAAACCTGAAATAAAATCGAATGTTCCTAAATGGGGAAATGTAATCGAAAAGAGACAAAACGGTTTCGCGACACTCAACAAAGCGGCATTTCAACACCCCTTCGAAAACTCATTAAGAGGGCATTACCAGAGAAAGCCGGAAATACGTCATTTTCAAAAAAGTTTTTAGACGTATTGACTCTTTTCCACAAAAAATTACAAATGGATTTCGAAAGATTGTTCTTTATCTAGCATTCGTATGTAATAAATTTTTAGAATTTTTTTTAATTTTTAGTATAATAAGGTTATTCCATAGGTCGTTGGCAGATTTGTTCAATTTTCAAAAAAGTTTTTTGTATTATACCACACCCATTTCAAATAATGTAATCATGCAGTAAAATAAATCAATAAATTATCTAGCAGAGTTATGTATTAGAATTTTAATTTTAGTTTCAATAAAATCATTAAAAAATATGTACGTACATGTGTTTCTTGACGAAAATTGGTCCATTTGTGTATTTATTTGCGCACTTACAAACTAATATATTTCAGATTTTTTTAACATTCTTTTTAAATTTAGACATTATTGAAAAATGAAAAATACTTATAATCAAAAAAAAAATTCAAAAAGTACACTGTTTTAATAGTTTTATCATCACGCCTTTCAGCATTTTTGGATGAAGGTATAAATTAAAGCTAATTTGGATTGAAATAAATTCGATATTGAGTTATAATTTAAAAAAGCTGGTACGGAGAATAATTAATCTTTCTCATTGTAACCGCCCTGCACGATCGGAAGAACAACTTTCGGCGAAATGTGGATTTTCGTCCGCTGGCTGGTTAAACGCTCTTAAAGTGTTGAACAAAAAACTAAAAATAATAGCCCATAAGGGGGCATACATTAATTACGTGGGCTTAGCAAAATCTCACGTTACTTGAAAAGAATATACGATGTGGCCGAAAGAAGAAGTGATGAATTTGCATGTTTTTGAGTGGTCCAGTTACCGGCACTCCATTTAGGGTAAGTTGTGAGGCTGAAGGTAGTGGGCAGAGGGAGGAGCTGGGGAAGAGGAAGGTGGGGAAGTATCCGGCTATTTACTATTCAGATCTGGTCACTAAACACGGCTAAAGCCACTTCAAACGTTTCAATTTTTAATGATGGTCTTACACCAGGGTGACACTGAGAGTATCTTCCACTCTGGAGCGTGCCGCAAATATGCTATATATAATTTTAAATGAATAAAATTGTGAAATAGCACAAATCAATCAAATAAAATTTATTTGCGCACGCCGAGATTTGAACCCATGTCCTTCGGAATGCTAGTCTAGAACCTTGCCCCATTCTTCAGATAATATGATTCTCACGTAAAATTTTGTAAAACAAAAGCCACTTTTCAGACATGGTGGTTGACACATTCAGCGTTTAATAAACAAGAATGAAAAGTAAGAGGAAAGCTTTTGGTTTTAATTTAAAATATATATATATTAATGTTCAGTTTTGGGGTAGGTCAGGGAAAAGGTCACTTTTTCCGCTCACGCCATTGGTCGAGAAAACTCACTTTTTCCGCTCACGCCATTGGTCGAAAAAACTCACTTTCGATTTGAGGGGAAAAGCTACCACTTTGCCCCTCGGGTGGGTGAAACCTCACGGGTCACTTTGGCTTGCGAAAATTGGGTAAAATTTGGCAAGCCAAATTGATCTCTAAGCTCATCCGATTTCAAAGGCCCCACGGTTCACTCTTCTTCGAAGCGAATTCATTGTATCTATCTCTTTTCAAATGCCTGCAAAAGTTGAGAAAGATGTAGCGAAAATCTCCCATACAAAACTGATTTCGCTAGGTACGCAGATTTTAAATGTCATCTTTCATTTTTCGTTTTCCCACCGGCCGACTGGCATACGCGATTTTGTCGAAAATATCACGCTTGGAAGCCAAAATTTAGTGAAATTCCGTCAACAAGAGTTTTTCAAAGGTCAATTGACCGTCATAATTATCACTTTTCTCAAAAACATCGTTGTAATATTCATTTGAAAACTGACATGTGCAAAAAAACAACATAAAAGTCGAGTATTGAAACTAATGTTTAAAAAAAATGTATACTTTTAACGGAGCCACCTATCGGCAGAGTCGAGAAGCAAAGCTTTTCGTTAGAAAAAATCAAATTTCTATTAAAAAATTCAAATTAGAACGTTCGAAATTGGAGTAAGATAATTATGCATCGTGTAGGCAGAATTCCACGGGCAGTTTCATTCTTTATTGTCGTTTTGAGGGTGATTAAAAAGAGACCGCTCGAAAAATTATTAATTTTTTTTTTCTTTATTATTTCTGACTTTTGATTTTTTTTTTTTTGTTTCAGAAAATCGATTCGGACAGTCGCATTAAGATTTGGGAAGAGCAGATTCATATCTGAAATGAAGATGTGAATAATTTTTTAGTTTTTCATACATTTCTCATAAAAAAATATACATTTATTGAGAAAAGAGCATATGTATCGATGAATTCAAAAAGTGAATATAATAACCATGTCGTTTTCAAAAAAAAATCGTAAAAAAAATAGTTTTTCCGAAAAAGTAGAGATTATTTAATTTTTTTTAAAATATTTTATTTGATAATATAGACTGTGAACCACCCCGCCCACCAGGAGGTGTGATTGAGCAGGGGTGTGGTATTAAAATCAAACCCTCTGATTGGTTAGGGGGCGGTAACAATTCAACGATGGGCAGCCAATCAGGGTCGCTGAAGGTTCCTGGTGGGCCCTGATTGGTTAACCATCATTCTGATGATTAGCCAATGAGGTCGATCTAGGCCCTGATTGGTTAATTATCATAACATTGAATATAGCCGATAATATAAAAATATGTGGCCATTTAAAAACGTAAGTAGGTACTTAATACAAAATTTTATAAAATCAAATAAAATGAGGTGCTTATCCAGATGACCAAATTTGTTTTCCTAAATAATAAAAATAAAATTATAGCGCCATTTTTATGGAAAAAAGCCCTAGGAATTGTAAAATAATGGATTCAGAGTTTCAGGAGCGCAGAAATTGACCGAGATAATAATATATTGTTTTAGCTTCATTAAATTATACACGGTTAACCGTTAATCCCATTGCGACGAATCTTTGAGAATTTGATGATGGCATATCTTCGATTGTGTCTACATACTTCTGTTTGGCAGATTTCTGCTGCTAGGCCCTGTCGGCGGCTTTATACATACGTATGTTTAACTGTATGAAAAACTATAAAATCGGTAGGTACCTGAGAAACTGATATATTTTAAATGAATCGCCGATATGTAAGTACGCCCATAACTTTCGAATGCATGCACCGAATTGGATAATTATTTTTGTTTTGTGTTTGTAATGGTTAGGACAAGGTTTTTATTAATTTTCTGGTGAGCACTGGCATTATGAAATTTGTATAAAATGGTTGCCGAAATGTTTACACGCGCATAACTATCGAACGAATGCATCGAATTGAATAATTGTTTTTTTGGTGGGTTCGTTACTGTTAGGTTTTGCATAAAATTACTGGTGAGCTCTGCCATAATGAAATTTGTATAAAAATGAATTGCCAAAATGTATATATGCGCATAACTATCGAACGAATGCACCGAATCTGAAAATTCTTTTTTTATTGTGTTCGTTATTGATAGGACAAGGTTTCTATAAAACTACTGGTGAGTTCTGGCATTATGAAATTTGCATAAAAATATTTCAATAGGTGGCACGCGAGCTGTTTGAAAACTAAATGAAACGGCAATGAATTAATGAACCGCGGGAGGGGGGGGGAGGAAAAAACTCCACACAGGAGACCCTGATGAAAATAATTTCCCTCAGGGTCATGTCATCTTTGGAGATGCTGGTTGGAGGGTTTTTTAAGGCAAAGAAGGAGATGAGAGTTTTGAGAAGGAAAAGGGTTTAAGGGGTGGGTAGGAATCTGGGGTTCAGTGTATCCTGGTCATCCGCCTCCAAGACCTAGACAAACCTCACCCCATGAACCCGGGCACCCCTACTAAATCACCAAACGTAGCGAACCACTTGGGGTGACCTACAGCAGAGGTGTTGGTTATCCAATAAAGGTCAATTTTGGGGATTTGTATTTCTACATAACATTATATAACACGGGTACCCGGCATGCGTTGCAAAATCACTGAAACCTTGGGGAGAACTCAGGATGAAATTATGCAGTGTTAAACTTTTTTTTACATTAGCTCCACACAGGAGGCTCCAAGGAAAACAATTTCCCTAGGGGCCTACGTCATCTTTGAGGATGCTGTGCGGAGGGTTTTTTAAGGGAAAGGAAGGAGAAGAAGATATGTGAAGGAATAGGGTATGAGAGGTGGGTAGGAATCTGGGGGTCAGTGTGGCCAGGAGTAACGGACTTATGAATCTATTCCTCACACTGCGGTGCAAGGCAAAGGATTGGGAGAATCTGGATGGAGAGGTCGAGATACCCCCTCAATCAGTCTCCTCCGATCGAGTCTGCCACCCAGTGGTTGGTCAAACGTATCCGCCACCAAGACCTAGACAAACCTCATCCCATGAACCCGGGCACCCCTGCTAAGTCAACAAAAGTAGCGAACCACTTGGGGTGACCTACAGCAGAGGTGTTGGTTATCCAATAAAGGTCAATTATGGGGATTTGTATTTCTACATAACATTATATAACACGGGTACCCGGCATGCGTTGCAAGATCACTGAAACCTTGGGGAGAACTCAGGATGAAATTATGCAGTGTTAAACTTTTTTTTACATTAGCTCCACACAGGAGGCTCCAGGGAAAACAATTTCCCTAGGGGCCTACGTCATCTTTGAGGATGCTGTGCGGAGGGTTTTTTAAGGGAAAGGAAGGAGAAGAAGATATGGGAAGGAAAAGGGTAAGAGAGGTGGGTAGGAATCTGGGGGTCAGTGTGGCCAGGAGTAACGGACTTATGAATCTATTCCTCACACTGCGGTGCATGGCAAAGGATTGGGAGAATCTGGCTGGAGAGGTCGAGATCCCCCCTCAATCAGTCTCCTCCGATCGAGTCTGCCACCCAGTGGTTGGTCAAACGTATCCGCCACCAAGACCTAGACAAACCTCATCCCATGAACCCGGGCACCCCTGCTAAGTCAACAAACGTAGCGAACCACTTGGGGTGACCTACAGCAGAGGTGTTGGTTATCCAATAAAGGTCAATTATGGGGATTTGTATTTCTACATAACATTATATAACACGGGTACCCGGCATGCGTTGCAAGATCACTGAAACCTTGGGGAGAACTCAGGATGAAATTATGCAGTGTTAAACTTTTTTTTACATTAGCTCCACACAGGAGGCTCCAAGGAAAACAATTTCCCTAGGGGCCTATGTCATCTTTGAGGATGCTGAGCGGAGGGTTTTTAAGGGAAAGGAAGGAGAAGAAGATATGGGAAGGAAAAAGGTATGAGGGGTGTTAAGGAATCTGGGGGTCAGTGTCAATCATGGGCCAGGAGTGATGGACGCATGAATCTATTCCTCACACTGCGGTGCAAGGCGAAGGGTTGAGAGAATCTGGCTGGAGAGATAAAAAGCCTCCCTCAATCAGTCTCCTCCGATCCAGCCCGCCACGCAGTGGTTGGGCGAACGTATCCGCCACCAAGATCTAGACAAATACATACAGTTTCAGAATACAATAGTGAGCTTTGGCATCATGAAATTACTCGAGAAAAGGCCCGTTCTAAATCCTAGGGGCCTGCGTCATCTTTGAGGATGCTGTGGGGTGGGTTTTTAAAGGGAAAGGAAGGAGAAGAAGATATGGGAAGGAAAAAGGTCTGAGGGGTGTTTAGGAATCTGGGGGACAGTGTGGCCAGGAGTGACGGACGTATGAATCTATTCCTCACACTGCGGTTCAAGCCGAAGGGTTGGGAGAATCTGGCTGGAGAGGTCAAAAGCCTTCCAATAATTATGGTAACAAGGGAAAGGATAAGAGGGAGATTAATGGACTTTTTGTACGTAAATAAATAAATTATATACAGCGGGTACCCGGCATGCGTTGCAAGGCCACTTTAACCTCGGGGTCCATTAAACTGTAATGGTTCCATCCCAAATCTCGGAAAACAACATTATAATGCAAGCGCCTGTAATATATAACATTATAAACAACGGGTACCTGGCATGCGTTGCAAGGTCACTGTAACCTCGGGGTCAACTTTACTGTAATGGTTCCATCCCGATTCCCGGGAAATAAAATTTTAAAGCAAGTGCCTGCAATATATAACATGATATATAATGGTTACTCGGCATGCGTTGCAAGGTCACTGTAACCTCGGGGTCAACTTAACTGTAATGGTTCCATTCCAATTCCTGGCAAATTACATTTTAATGCAAGCGCTGCACTACATAACATTCACTCACTGTGTAACAGTCACTGTGAACTAAGGTTTCTTCATATATTTAATTTAACACACACTCCTCCTCGCTTCATCCACGTTCACACGTCAAATCGCATAATGTTTTAACCCATCAGTTGCTTCTGCAACGGGCAAAACCTAGTATATATATTAATGTTTGGTTTTGGGGTAGGTCAGGAAAACTCACTTTTTTTTTTAGCCCTCCGGGTACAGGCGAAAATCGACCACTCTGCCTGTCGAGTTTCACCGACCGCAGAGGTCGATTTGGCCGAGCAAGGCTTGTGGACCGGGATTTCATACAAACGGCCGTTCCAAAAAAACGCGTTTTGGTGATCCGATAATCGACACTTTTCCCCCTCGATCCGCAAGACCTTACGGCGTATTGTCGCTTAAAAAAAAAAAAGACGCTTACGCCCTTTCGTTTTCCCTCGCCCCCCTCGGCCCGCAGGCGATAATCGACCGTCGCTCCTCGAGTTTCGCCGACCGCAGAGATCAATTTGGCCCGAAAGGGGGCACGGACAACGATCTCAGCCGGTCAGACCAGATTTCATATAAAAAAATGATGCAGGTTTAACGGCGCACCCAAACGGCGAAAACTACAATTAGATCTCTCACCGACGAAGAAATTCGACCTCAGTTATATTTCTTGCCGACAGGTTCACCCGTTAAAAAACGTCGAATCGTTTAGTAAAGAGATTTCCCATACAAAACTGATTTTTCTAGGGATTTATTCGAATTTTTTTAACGGCGTTTTCGAAAATAGCGGAGAAAAATTGACCTTTTAAAGGGCCTTTGCGGGAACTTAGATTGCGGCGAAAACAAACATTTTGCACGAAATGTTTTTGATTAAATAGAAGGTATACAAGTTTAAGAAACTTTTAAAATAAAAACATGTGTAGCTTCCCATTTAAAATGTTACACTATATTGCATCAAATATTGAAATTTTTCTGACATTTTCTGAAATCGATCTATCATCAACAATGCATAATTTTCCAGCCAGTTAATATAAACTCGAGGTAGGTACTGGCGTTAAAAATGTGAATGATTTAAATGCAGAAAATCGCGGTAGGTACCTACCGTTCTATTGAATTATTGCTAATTCGCTAAGTATTTATTGAGAAAACGCGTAAGTAGGTACCTACACCAACATTATTTTTCTCGGTATGTACTAGGTAGGTACCATCTTACGAGATTTTTTCCTTTAAATGTTAAATCGAAAATTAATGATATGAAATGAAAAAAATCATCCAAGATGGTAATTTTTGAAATATGTAGGAACACGGAGGTTGCTTCTGGATAACCACTGTTGGTATGAATGTTATTTTTAAATTAGTAAAGTTCATTTTCACGTAATGTGCGGTTTTTATTCATTCAATTATCTTCAAAACTTATAATATTTATTATTATTTATTTAAACTATTATTTCAAAACAGAAATAATTACGGAACTTGAATAGAATTTGAACAGAACTTTCACAGAACGTTAAAATTAACTTGAAAAATTGAAGATTTTTAAATAAATTTTTTGAAAAACCCAGCCTAAATATATTTCATATGTTTTTTTTACGTATGTGCAGGTACCTCTACATAGAATCTATGCAGGTACCTACATGCACATAACAACTCAAAATCTGATGATATTGCTTACGATTTTTTTGTAAATGTATAATAAAATTGCTTGAAGTGGAATGGTATAATTTTTTTCAAAAATATTAAATTTACATACCGCTTTTTTTGTATTTTGTATTTTAATGATAATCATTCAACGTGGAATTGGTATCGCCGCCCCGGGAACCATTCATTGGTTTCTATATACAATAGTGAGCTCTGGCATCATGAAATTATGCATTGCTAAACTTTTTTTTTACATTAGCTCCACACAGGAGGCACCGAGGAAAACAATTTCCCTAGGGGCCTATGTCATCTTTGAGGATGCTGTGTGGAGGGTTTTTTGAGGGAAAGAAAGGAGAAGAAGATATAAGAAGGAAAAGGGTATGAGGGGTGGGTAGGAATCTGGGGGTCAGTGTGGCCAGGAGTAACGGACGTATGAATCTATTCCTCACACTGCGGTGCGAGGCGAAGGGTTGGGAGAATCTGGCTGGAGAGATAAAAAGCCTCCCTCAATCAGTCTCCTCCAATCCAGCCCGCCATGCAGTGGTAGGTCAAACGTATCCGCCACCAAGACCTAGACAAACCTCATCCCATGAACCCGGGCACCCCTGCTAAGTCATCAAACGTAGCGAACCACTTAGGTGACCTTTGACAGCGGTGTTGGTTCATCCGATTGCGATGAGACTTTTGGAATTTGATGTGTGCATTCCCGCGATGGTTTCTGAATACAATAATGATCAATCGGGATACAATAATGAACCGGGCGACCGAAGTAGGTGCACATTTCTCGCTTTTTGAAAACTAAATGTACCGGGAATGAATTAATGAGGCGCGAGAGGGGGGGAGGAAAAAGCTCCACACAGGAGACCCTGAGGAAAATAATTTCCCTCACGGTCATGTCATCTTTGGAGATGCTGGATGGAGGGTTTTTTAAGGCAAAGAAGGAGATGAGAGTTCTAAGAAGGAAAAGGGTTTAAGGGGTGGGTAGGAATCTGGGGTTCAGTGTGTCCTGGTCATCCGCCTCCAAGACCTAGACAAACCTCACCCCATAAATCCGGGCACCCCTACTAAATCACCAAACGTAGCGAACCACTTAGGGTGACCTACGGCATGAGTGTTGGTTATCCAATAAAGGTCATCTTTGGGGATTTTTATTTCTACATAACATTATATACAACGGTTACCCGGCATGCGTTGCAAGATCACTGTAACCTCGGGGTCAACTTAACTGTAACGGTTTCATTCCAAGTTCCGGGAAACTACATTATAATGCAAGCGCTTTGCAAACGTCTGCACTATATTATAACATTATATACAACGGGTTCCCGGCATGCGTTGCAAGGTCACTGTAACCTCGGGGTCAACTTAACTGTAATGGTTCCATCCCCATTCCCGGGAAATAACATTTTAAAGCAAGTGCCTGCAATATATAAAATGATATACAACGGTTGCTCGGCATGCGTTGCAAGGTCACTGTAACCTCATGGTCAACTTAACTGTAATGGTTCTATTCAAATTCCTGGGAAATTATATTTTAATGCAAGCGCTGCACTACATAACATTATATACAACGGGTACACGGCATGCGTTGCAAGGTCACTGTAACTTCAGGTTTCTTCATATATTTAATTTAACACACACTCCTCCTCGCTTCATCCACGTTCACACGCAAATCGCATAATTTTTTAACCCGTTAATTGCTTTTGCAATGGGCCCAGCTAGTATATATATTAATGCTTGGTTTTGGGAGAGGTCTTTTTCCGCGCACTTTTTTGTTGACGCAAAAACGACCAGTACGCCCTTTGCGTTTCACCCACCTCAAGGTTCACTTTCGGTTGAAGCAAATTGGGAATGAAAACTGTAAGCACTTTTTTTTCGACAAAATGAAATATATACAGGGATTTATTCTCCGATACGAATCGGCGGCGAAAACTAGAAGCTCTACTCGAATCACTCGATTCGGCTCGGTTGTATTTCCCGCCGACAGATAGCGTTTCAAAAAAAAAATGACAAAAAAAGACTTAGCATTTTCCTCAAAGGAAAATGCTAGGTCTATGGTCAAAATCTTAGATGTCAAATTTTTAGCCTAACAAAACGGAACTCTCGGCGGTTTCGGTCGTTGTTTTTCGGAAAACGACATTACCGCCGAAAAACCGATTCTGGGCTAGATGTTTTTTGAAAATACGATAGCCGGATAGATTCCGCAACTTTTAACACCAATAAAACATATGATTCTCATATAAAATACGTCAGGAGATGCTGACAAAACTCGAAATTTTCCGAAAAAAAATCATCAAAATACGTGCTCACAGATTCCATCGGAAGTTTAAATATTCCTGGCCAGTTCAAATTAATACGTTTTTCATTCGGGGTAGGTACCTACTTATTTCGGTAGTATTGCAAATATGATGAAAAAAGCTAAGATTGCCGGAATCTAAGGAAATGCGCAGGTACCTACCTGAATGGGTACCTACACAACGAATTAGGTTTTAATGCAATAAATACTAAGGTAAGGTTGTTTCGATGATACAGAATAATTGAACTTTTTTAAAGTTAATTTTCACGTTCTGTGATGGTTCTACTCAAATTCTATTGTTTTATCATTACAGACCAGTTACATCACAAAACTGAAATAATTACAGAACTCGAACGGAACTTTATAGAACTGAAAATTTACTAGAAAAATTTAAAGAATTGTCAATTTTTTTATTAATTATTTTATTTTATTTTTAAGTGTGTTCTATTTGGACATTGTTAAATAAAAAAAATAATTACGCGTGTTCTAGGCAGGTACTTACTTCCAGGGACTTTTTTCATTTAAAAATCAAAACATGATATTGAATGAATTTATTTATAGTGAAAATTATTTTATGCTCAACAGCATAATGACGTCGTTTTGGTGAAATATTACAACAAAGTACCTACTTAGTACTTACACTTGCAAAATGAAATACAATACAACTACAATAGTGAGCTCCGGCATAATGAAATTTTGCACTGCTAAACCGTGCAACCGATTGTTATTGTTAATGGACTATTTGTGCGTAAATAAATTAATTATATACAGCGGGTACCCGGCATGCGTTGCGAGGCCACTTTAACTTCGGGGTCAACTAAACCGTAATGGTTCCCTACCAAGTCCCGGGAAACAACATTATAAAATTATGCACTTTATAAAATTATATACAACGGGTACCCGGCATGCGTTGCAAGGCCGCTTTAACCTCGGGGTCAATAAAACTGTAATGTTTCCATCCGAAGTCCTGGGAAACTACATTATAATGCAAGCGCCTGCACTATATAACAGTATATACAACGGGTACCCGGCATGCGTTGCAAGGTCACTGTAACCTCGGGGTCAACTTAATTATAATGGTTCCATCCCAAGTACCGGGAAACTACATTATAATGCAAGCACCTGCACTATATAAAATTATATACAACGGGTACCCGGTATGCGTTGCAAGGCGACTTTAACCTAGGGGTCAACTTTACTGTAATGGTTTCATCCCGATTCCCGGGAAATAAAATTTTAATGCAAGCGCCTGCAATTTATAACATAATATACAACGGGTACACGGCATGCGTTGCAAGGTCACTGTAACCTCGGGGTCAACTTAACTGTAATGGTTCCATCCCAATTCCCGGGAAATAATATTTTAAAGCAAGTGCCTGCAATATATAACATGATATACAACGGTTACTCGGCATGCGTTGCAAGGTCACTGTAACCTCGGGATCAACTTAACTGTAATGGTTCCATTCCAATTCCTGGGAAATTACATTTTAATGCAAGCGCTGCACTACATAACATTATATACAACGGGTACCCGGCATGCGTTGCAAGGCCACTGTGAACTCAGGTTTCTTCATATATTTAATTTAACACACACTCCTCCTCGCTTCATCCACGTTCACACGTCAAATCGCATAGTGTCTTAACCCGTCAGTTGCTTCTGCAACGGGCAAAACCTAGTATATATTAATGTTTAGTTTTGGGAAAACTCACTCATTTTTTTGTCGGCGCAAAAACGACCAGTACGCCCTTTGCGTTTCACCCACCTTAAGGTTCAGTTTCGGTTGAAGCAAATTGGGAATGAAAACTGTAAGCAAATTTTTAATGACAAAATAAAATATATACAGGGGTTTATTCTCCGATACGAATCGGCGGCGAAAACTAGAAGCTCTGCTCGAATCACTCGATTCGGCTCGGTCATATTTCCCGCCGACAGATGGCGTTGGTAAAAAAAAAAATGACGAAAAAACCCCTTAATTTCACAAAGGAAAATGCTAGGACCGTTGACGCAGATCTCAAATGTCAAAGTTTTAGCCTAACAAAACGGAACTCTCGGCGGTTTCGGTCGTTGTTTTTCGGAAAACGACATTACCGCCGAAAAACCGATTCCGGGCTAGATGTTTTTTGAAAATACGATAGCCGGATAGATTCCGCAACTTTTAACACCAATAAAACATATGATTCTCATATAAAATACGTCAGGAGATGCTGACAAAACTCGAAATTTTCCGAAAAATAATCATCAAAATACGCGCTCAAAGATTCCATCGGAAGTTTAAATATTGGTGGCCAGTTCAAATTAACACGCTATTCATTCGGGGTAGGTACCTACTTATTTCGGTAGTATTGCAAATATGATGAAAAAAGCAAATATTGCCGGAATCTAAGGAAACGCGCAGGTACCTACCTGAATGGGTACCTACACAACGAATTAGGTTTTAATGCAATAAATACTAAGGTAAGGTTGTTTCGATGATACTGAATAATTCAACTTTTTTTAAGTTAATTTTCACGTTCTGAGTTGCTTCTACTGATATTCTGTTTTTTCTCAATATAGGCCAGTTACATCACAAAACTGAAATAATTACAGAACTCGAACGGAACTTTCTAGAACTGAAAATTTACTAGAAAAAATTTAAGAATTGACAATTTTTTTTTATTAATTATATTTTTTTTTATAAGTGTGTTCTATTTGGACATTGTTAAATAAAAAAAATAATTACGCGTGTTCTAGGTAGGTACTTACTTCCAGGGACTTTTTTCATTTAAAAATCAAAACATGATATTGAATGAATTTATTTATAGTGAAAATTATTTTAGGCTCAACAGCATAATGGCGTCGTTTTGGTGAAATATTACAACAAAGTACCTACTTAGTACTTACACTTGCAAAATGAAATACAATACAACTACAATAGTGAGCTCCGGCATAATGAAATTTTGCACTGCTAAACCGTGCAACCGATTGTTATTGTTAATGGACTATTTGTGCGTAAATAAATTATTATATACATCGGGTACCCGGCATGCGTTGCGAGGCCACTTTAACTTCGGGGTCAACTAAACCGTAATGGTTCCCTACCAAGTCCCGGGAAACAACATTATAAAATTATGCACTTTATAAAATTATATACAACGGGTACCCGGCATGCGTTGCAAGGCCGCTTTAACCTCGGGGTCAATAAAACTGTAATGTTTCCATCCGAAGTCCTGGGAAACTACATTATAATGCAAGCGCCTGCACTATGTAACATTATATACTACGGGTACCCGGCATGCGTTGCAAGGCCACTTTAACCTCAGGGTCAACTAAACTCTAATGGTTCCATCCCAAGTACCGGGAATCTACATTATAATGCAAGCACCTGCACTATATAAAATTATATACAACGGGTACCCGGTATGCGTTGCAAGGCGACTTTAACCTAGGGGTCAACTTTACTGTAATGGTTTCATCCCGATTCCCGGGAAATAAAATTTTAATGCAAGC
Source organism: Limnephilus marmoratus (assembly GCA_917880885.1). Classification (NCBI taxonomy): domain Eukaryota; kingdom Metazoa; phylum Arthropoda; class Insecta; order Trichoptera; family Limnephilidae; genus Limnephilus; species Limnephilus marmoratus. Next base: position 13,996,687 of record OU862921.1, on the reverse strand, counting down.
GCCTGCTATTTATAACATAATATACAACGGGTACACGGCATGCGTTGCAAGGTCACTGTAACCTCGGGGCAACTTAACTGTAATGCTTCCATCCCAATTCCCGGGAAATAATATTTTAAAGCAAGTGCCTGCAATATATAACATGATATACAACGGTTACCCGGCATGCGTTGCAAGGCCACTGTGAACTCAGATTTCTTCATATATTTAATTTAACACACACTCCTCCTCGCTTCATCCACGTTCACACGCAAATCGCATAATTTTTTAACCCGTTAGTTGCATTTTTGCAACGGGCCCCGCTAGTATCTAATTATTTGTTAATCGAGATATGTACATTTTTAAAGTACGACTTAGCCCTGAAACTAAAGTATTAACAAAAATAATTTAAATAACCTAACTTCAGAAAATTTTAATTGCTTTATTTAAATGCTCAACGAGCAAGATTTTAACGCATGCATCGCACATCATTAAAAGGGTGACAGGACAACTCGGAATGAAATGAAACACCTCCTTTGAAAAGTCACTAAAAGGGATGAAAACATATATAAAAATGGTTAAATAGATTACGTTAGGTTAAGGTACAGGTTAAAGGTTAAGGTTATGGGCCATTTTTCAAAAATTTCATAGCTTTTAACCACTTTTCAAAGAGATGTTGAGTGGACTTGATTCTGTGTTGGCATGGAACCCATTAAAAGATTTAAATTTTGAAACTGTTTATTATATATTTTTGAATGTAGCTATAACTTTGTGGTTATCCATTATAGAAAAAGGAAACAATTCAACTTTGTATAAACCACTTATATAATGCGTAAATCCGACCGGTTTCGGAACAAACGTTCCTTCTTCAGGGAAAGCTTATACTAATTTGACAGTTTCGAACAATGTTTTATTATGGTAGGGGTGGAGCCGTTGTTAGTTATTATTGTAGATTGGGTGGGTAGGTATTAATGTAGAGTGGGTAGGTAGGGGAACAAATCCATGATTGGGCTATAAGACAATTTTTTTTTTGTTGATAATAGATTCATTATTTTTAAAGGATTTTTTAATTTCCAAGGCTTCTAAGTTATCTAAACGATTTCCTTTATGATTAATATGAGTAATATTTACCCCTGTATTTTTTTTCAAAACTATGGTTATTTTCAATGATATGGTTAGCGAACTCATAAAAATAATTATTAAGACACCTTAAATGTTCTTTGATTCTGATTTCAAAACTACGAGTTGTTTTTCCAATATAAAATGAGGGACAATCATTGCATTTGAGTTTATATATTCCGGCATTAGTCAATTTATGGTCTTTATCTTTAGTATTTCTCAGTTTATTATGTAATAAACCTACCACATTTTCATCACAAAGAATGAAAAAATGTGTAGTTTCTAAGAAATTACCCCTCAAATGGGTCCAGATAAGTGTTACATTGTTAGAAAAATATCATGTTTAAGGGATGCTGAGTGCTATGGAGAGTGTGTATTGTTTAATCCATTACTGATGTAAATTTTGGACCAGTTTTATTTTTGGTAGGAAAATAAACTTTCATCCTAGACTTGCAGAAAAGTCAATAGATGTCGCACATTAAATTAAACATCACAATACACTTCCTACATACATCATAGACCCTGTGCTTGTAGTTAGTATTGTCACATGTTCCTTCTTACCCATCCCTATATACCTGTCATTTTGCTCATAACCCACCTCAGTCTTTAATCGAAACTTGCCGCATGAACATCTCTAATAAACCGCTTACCGCATCCGCAAACCGAACCCGCATACCGCAAGTACCCACGACTAATACAGCCATACCAGTGCATAATAAACCAAGCCAAGATAGAAGGGAAGTGCCAGCGCAGTAAGTCCGTTTCTCCTTTCCTATGCGCATTCTTTCTACACTGTGCAGTGGTCAAAACACATAAAAAAACACATTTCAAGGTCCTTCAACATCCACAGCCGCATAAAATAGACAACAGTGGTCCTTCGAGCCGGATACATATAAACCTTTAAAAATATATCTTATAAGCTCTCAGAGTGATACGTTCAAAAAGAATTTCATTTCTGTCCGCATTATTTATTGTTCGTAGACAATCGCTAGTATTGTCTTTAACGATTAGATAATGACTATCAATTAGACCGCCATTATTTTACAATTCACCGTCTACGTATTTCGGTTACATCCGGGTAAGTCAGCATCATAATTGAAAACAGATCTATTTACATTGTAGCAGTCATTCTATCGCCAAACCACAAAGATCTCGGCGCCAAACATTTTGCCACCATTTGAACCAAGCTCATTACATCAACTAACTTGTTGCATATTATTACAGGGGTGGAAGTTTCTGTCCCTCGGTTGTTGGTTACTGAAATATGTGATGGTGGTTGGTAACGTTATTATTTGTTTTTTCTAACCTTACTTTGTAAATTCAAGCGGAAACGTTCATAGATATGAACTCCAATCAATTAAACTTTATTCATACGCAAGTGGTTACGCCATGGTTTTAATAAAGTTCTTATCTTTGGAAGTAATTAACTTTTTATAACGTCCAACCCCATTGTTATCTGACATTTTTCCCATCCATAAAGATAGATCTCGCAGAGTATTGGAACATTGCTAGTCAATCCAAGGGAGCCTGCAATTCCTTAATACAAAGGACGATCCCATCAAAACCGTGGCTTCAACAATTCCCCCATTTTTTCAAAAATGAAATTTCCTCATTTTACAGAATTAGAATTTGACATCGTTAGTTCCTTCTCATCTATTTAAAATTCAAGTCCTTGATTCCCCAGATTGAACATTCTGTGGTCTAAAAGTGGGAACTTTAGATCACATATTTTGATTGTAACTCTCTAAACAAATATCCTCTCTTCTACCTTATCTAAAATTGTCTCCCCGCCATTCAACATCTCATATCTTCTAAATCTGAACTCGATTCCAATCTTCCATAAAATTTTGATATTTGCCCATTTGAATAAAATTAATATCTAAATTCACCTATACTCTCCGTAATTCGAAATGATGACCTAAAACACCATTAAAAGGTGAAAGCCAGAAACATTTTTAAAAAATACAAGTGTGCAGTTCACAAGCAGTAAAAGTAAAACCTTCAGAAAACTAAAAGAGACAAGATTAGGGAGGCTACGAAGCACCGCACAAAGAGGAGACCGATTATACTATCACATTCTCTCGAAGGCTATATCCTATACATGTATGTATTTGCCTCTTTTTAGTATCGCTTTTTCTATTAATCGAGTTTCAAATCACAATGGTGCTAAAGAAGTTTTCACTTAAAAAAATATACTTACTATAAAATTATCGTTTCCTCGTAAGAGTACGCATTCTTCAAGAGTTCAGGGGATTAAACTACGAATTTACTCAGAGTTTTCCAGTTTAAACCGCGACCATGCGCAGAAAATATTAATTAAAAAACGTGTGTTACTTCACATTGCATTGAGCATCGACGTCAGGTCATTTTGTAGTTTGTCCCAATTATTTGCTGTTGGTGTTCAGAGACGGATACGTGAAAAGGGTCGAACCTTTTTTAAAGAGTACGTGGCTCTCAAAACTGTATTTTTCTTGTTCATTCTTTCTTTCATATTATTTTAATTTTTGATGTGCATCAATTTTTTTTATGTATCAATATTTATATTTTTATGTGATGATCACTTTATATTTTGATATGCTGTTGATTTATATTTTTTTATTATATAAATTATAAAAAGATGGTAAAGGAAAATTATCGGTATAATCGACATACATATGTTAAAAATAATATATGGATGCTGAATGACAGAAACAACACCATTCATAATCTAGAATCTAGATGTTGCTTCAAATGGTTTCAGCCTTGTTTGGGGGCCAGATTTGAATAGCCAGGTACATTCCAAGATTCCCCTTAGGGATGTCGAAAGTGAAAAAAAACATCGATATTTCGATGTATCGATATTTTAAAAAATATCAATATCGACGCCGATATATCGAGGAAAATATATCGATGTATCGATATATCAGTCAAATTTTTAAGAGATTTTGTGTTTTTAAAATAATAATGTATTCAGCTCAATATTATCGATAGAAATTTTTATACACAGTGTGCTTTTTTTAATGTACAAAAATCTCAATAAAAATGAACGTATTTTTATCAATATTCATTTTTATTAGGTAATAATTACAAAAATATCAAAAACTAAAAAGCTGTCTTCTAACTTATATGTAAACTGAGATGCATACAAAGTTTGTATGCGTCTCAGTAACATTCTATTGGCGTATTAATTTGTCAAAAAGAACTTCGTGTTTGAAACAAGGTATAGTCAATAATCATAGACAATTGGGAACCAACACATAGGAGTGACTTAGAAAAAATGGCGAAAATAGCATTCATTTCTACGCATGTACCTACACACATGAGATAATATTAGTGATCACAAATACTAATGCAAAGACAATAGATTTGTAAGCTATTAATAGTTAATATTTCATTTTGTTTTTTGAAGAGTTTTATTAAATGAACATTTGTTACTTAAATTTAATTTTTCCGCGACCGGTTTCGATACAACCGTATCATTCACGAGCAGAATTAAAACTAACTTAAAAATTAAATGCAAGTACCAAAGATTAATTAGGTGGGAGTAGTGGGAGGGATGATTTTAGGGGGAGGGGGAAAGCGATGGGAGGAGTCAATATTATACGGAAACATGGTTAGTAAAGGAGATTTGCAAGGCGCTATTATTTTATTCACGAAATTAATTTTAGATTTAATTTTTTTGTTTATTTCGAGCGTTTCTAAAGCAAGGATCATACTGAGCAGACGCAACGCCACGCAACGTTCCTGTACCGTTCACACTGGCCAGACGTACGTACGCGTCGCTGTGACCACGTGACAAGGGGTCTCTGGTTGTGCGCAGGCGCGTTTGATTTGACACATTTGACATTTATTTTTTAGGTTATGTTTATGTGATTCTCTTAGCAGATGACAGCTTTGCCATATCTTGAAAGAAAGTGAATTTGAAGATGATTTGCTAAGATTATTATTGTTAAATCAATATTCTCGTAAAAAGAAAAAAAGTGAGAAGTATTTGGGTCCACAACATTAACAAACAAAGACAAATGTTTGGAGAGTTCCATACTTTAGTAAAGGAACTAGAATCTGATGATGGACGATTCTTCGTGTACTTCCGTATGAGTAAAGTGGTATTTGAAGAGCTTCACAGCATAATTGAATTATTCAATATGACATAAAAAAAGAAAACACACATCTTCGAAAGTCAATTGGGACCAGAGAAAGATCTAAAGTTTGATTGACATTCATTATAGGGGTATAATATTGAAAATCATGCCGTAAATGGCTGAAATTTCTTCCTAAGTTGCACTGCGTATGCAGAATCTCTATAATCCTGTAATTTGATTTTATAAATAACTTCGTGCGGTCTAAAAGCTTCAATAAACTGTTCGTCATCCATTTTTGAATAATATCTGCAAAAAACAACCATAGAGATGCTCAGATAACACCAAAAAGTTGTAAAATCATCTCGTAGTAGGCGTGACCATACCCCCTCCACCTTCCACATGGCCTACGCCGATCTGGCTGTGGCAGATCAACGTCGCGTAGGGGGCGTCGGTTTGCGTTGCGTGGAGCTAGTCTGATTCTAAAGCACCCGTTTCCATAGAAAATGTGTGGATGGTAAGCAGTCCAGATATGGAAATGGTGACGTCAACCCACGTGGCGTGGCGTTGCGTGGGCTTAGTGTGGTCTTACCTTTAAGCGCAAAGATTAATGTATGAATTTATATTGCAATTTTTAAATTTTGTTTTTTCTTTATTGAAGCTATGGCCTGACTCTATTCTCAAATTCGGAGTAATTATTATTTCGTAAACAAATTTCATGTTCCCTGATTCTAGTTTTGAAATTTCTAGTTGTCATACCTACACACTGTGCGTCACAATCGTTACATTCTAAAGTGTATATCCCGTTTTTTTCAAATTTATTAGAAACATCCTTATTGTTTATCAATTTTTTTTATTTTAGAATTAGTATAGATAGCTGGAGAAATATGATCTGGTAATAAACGGGATATTTTTAAGGATAAATCGCCTGTAAAAAGGAGTTTTTTTATATATTGGGTAGTTACCAGGTTTGCTCATATTATTACCACTGTGAATGTACTTTTTTGTTAAAAAATTTGCTTGTTTCTTATTAACTAAGCGGTCAATTATTTCAGGTTTATATCCATTGTTCATGGCTATCTGTTTTATAATGTTAATTTCATTATTATAATTATCATTGTTTAAAGGGACATTAATAGCGCGATGTATCATTGAGTTGAAGGAGGCGAGTTTATGTGATAAAGAGTCAGGCGCGGATCCAGCCCTGGAAAAAGGTTGTGGGCACAGCCACCTGAAAATCGGCCAAGTGCGAGGTTGCGAGTCGGAATTTGGAAAAAGTCGGATCGAACTCGCTCATGAACAATCATGACTCACGAACGACTTTTGAAATTGATTATTTACAGGACTTTGGCCTTAGGAATGGACATAATCATTGGAGGAAGTCAGGGGGCGTTCAAGTATTACGTAACGCATTTTTTTAAGATTTTGGACGCCCCCTCTCCCCCATGTAACGCGCCGTAACATTTTCCTTTAACCCCCCCCCCCCCCCCTAAAACGTTACGTAACACCCAAGTGACAAATTTCACCTGAAAGTCACTATTAAGTTCCGCAACGTACTGAAATGTCACTTAAATACCCTTTTTCTTGATTTAATCGCGTTTACGGAAACAAATAAATAAAACTCGCGATACATCCGTATATTGTTCATTTTATTAATTCAAATTTTTATTTATTAAAAAAATTGAAAATTATTATAATTTTTATCGGCATTGTATTTCTTCCGGATTTCCACAATTTAACACTGATCTATTATATACCTACATGGTTTTACAACACGTACTTTTTTACATTAGCTGCACTGAGGAGGCTCTAAGAAAGTAATTTTCCTATTGTTTCCCTGTGGAGCAACACTTTACTCCACTATGATTCACAAGCTGACTCATAGTGGAATAAAACCTCTTTCATGTTCCGAATGCAGTTATACAAGTTCTCAAAGGGGAAGATTTAAAAATCCACAGTATGATTCGCAGAAGTGAAAAACCTTTTCATGCCCTGACTGAAACTATTCGTGTCCTCAAAATGGATATCTAAGTAGTCACTCGCTGACTCATAGTGGAGAAATACTTTTTTCGTGTTCTGACTGCAACTATTCACGTATTACGAATAGAAATCTAAAGATCACATGTTTACCCACAGCGGAGAAAGACCTTTTTCATGTACTGACTACAACTATTCCTCTTCTCGAAAAAGTAACTAAAACGGCACTTGCTAACTCACAGTGACGAAAAACCTTTTTCTTGTCCTGACTGCGACTATTCATGTGCTACACAACGGTATCCAAAAATTTTACGTGCTTACCCACACCGGACCAAAACCTTTTACATGTCCCGACTGCAATCATTCATGTTGTATGCAGGAACTTCTTAGAAATAATTTGCTTACTCCAAGTGACATAAAACCTTTTACATGTTTCCATTGTAACTATTCATGTTCTACAAAGAGGCGCCAAAAATCACATGTTTACGCACAGCAGACAAAAACCTTTCCTGTCCGGAATAAAGTTATACAAGTTCTCAAAAGGACAATTTAAAAATTCGCCGTATGATTCACAGAAGAGAAAAACCTTTTTCATGTTCTGACTGCAACTACTCGTGTTCTGAAAAGGGATATTTAAGAAGTCACTTGCTGACTCGACACATAGTGGGGAAAAACCTTTTACATGTTCCGATTGCAACTATTCAAGTACTACGAAGAGAAATCTAAAAATCACATGTTTACCCACAGTGGAAACTACTACTACGATATTCAAGTACTACAAAGGGAAATCTAAAAATCACATGTTTACCATTTCATGTCTTGACTGCAACTATTCTTCTTCTCGAAAAAAAAACACTTAATCGGCACATGCTAACTGACACAGATGAAAAACCTTTTTCATGTCCCGACTGCAATTATTTATGTTGTACAAAGGAACTTCTTAGAAATCATATACTGACTTACAGTGATATATAACCTCTTACACGTTTCTACTGCGACTATTCATATTCTAAAAAGAGGCACCAAAAAATCACATGTTTACCTACAGCAGACAAAACCATCTTCCTCTTCCAAGTGCAGTTATTCAAGTTCTCAAAAGGAGATTTAAAAATGCACAGCGCGATTCACAGTGGAGAAAAACCGTTCTGAGTGTAACTATTCCACTTCTTGAAAAAAAAAAAATACTAAAACGGCACTTGCTAACTACTCACCGTGATGAAAAACCTTTTCCTTGTCCCTACTGCGACTAGTTATGCGCTACACAACGGTATCCAAAAATTCACATGCTTACCCATACTGGTCAAAAACCTTTTTCATGTCCCGAATGCAATTATTCATGTTGTACAAAGGAACTTCTTAGAAATCATTTGCTAATTCAAAGTGACAAAACCGTTTATATGTTAAAAATCCACTGAATGATTCACAGAGGAGAAAAACCTTTTTTATGTCCTGACTGCAAATATTCGTGTTCTCCATTGAGGGTTAACTTGTGATTTTTAGATTTCTCTTCCATATCTTCTATTTCGAACCCCCCCCCCCCCCCCCAGTAACGCATCGTAACGTTTCACAAGACCCCCCCTCCCCCCCCCCCCCCCAAGTGCGTTACGTATTACTTGAACGGCCCCTAAGTTTACTGCTAAAATGTAATAATATTACACATAGATAGGTATACAATATATAAACTAAACCTAGACTTTTCATAAAGAACTGGCCATAAGTAATAATAATAATTGGATAATTTATAAAGCGCCGTTTTTGTGAAAAATCACCTCAAGGGCGCTGGTAGTAGTAGTAGTAGGTATAACATATTTTAGCAACACTCTTGTCAGCCAGCAACACTATTGTCAGCAAGCCCTAATGAACTATTTTGAATTTCTGTTTTTGAAGTTTTTCAGTGTTCAAATTGACCAAATTCCTTAAAAACGTAAACATACTATAAACATTTTCAGATGTAGGTTTTTTTTACTGTGGGTAAATTATATGACTTTTTAGACATCCCATTGTAGCACATGTGAATTTTTAGATACCGTTTTGTAGCGCATGAATAGTTGCAGTCGGAACATGAAAAGGGTGTTTCTCCACTACAAGTCAGCAAGTGACTTCTTAGATATCCATTTTGAGGACACGAATAGTTTCAGTCAGGGCATGAAAAGGTTTTTCACTTCTGCGAATCATACTGTGGATTTTAAAATCTTCTTTTTGAGAACTTGTATAATTGCATTCAGGTCATGAAAAAGGTTTCACACCACTACGAGTCAGCTTATGAATCATATTGGAGTAAAGCGTTGTTTCACACGGCAGCCTTAGAAAAACTATTTTCCTCAGGGCCTCCTCAGTGGATCTAATGTAAAATAAGAATGTGTTGTAAATCCATGTAGGTATATTAAAGATAAGACAATGTCAAATTGTGGAGATCCGGAAGGAATACATTAATAATAATTTCAAAATGTTTATACATGAATTAATAAAATAAACACTATTTCGCTATACGGATGTCAGGAATGCAATTAACACATCTGCCGGATCTGCCCTGATAATAATGCTATCCGAAACGTTGGCTAAAGAAGGAGGTAGCGAAACACGGCATAACACCCCAAAAACAAATAACGAAAATAATTTTAAATCTAAAAAATGTACCCAATATAAGCATCTATTGCGAAATAGAAATCTCTTGCGTTATTTATTACCGCAAACGTGTTAAAAACAAGAATAAGCGATTTTCCAGTACTTTGCGCAAATAAATTGTGAATTTAAGTAAAAACAGTTGCTTGGGTGCTACGTAACGTTTAGGGAGGTAGAGGGGGGGGGGGGGGATACAGAAAAAAATCACGGCACGTTACATGGTGGGATGGAGGGTCAAAAATCTTCAAAATTGCGTTACGTAATACTTGAACGCCCCCTTATCAATTAGTATATGCTACAAAACCTCCCAAGAAAACAAATGTTTTGGTACCCACACCACACAAATAAAAATAAATAAAAAAAACAATACAATAAATGTTTTGTTACATCATATGATCATATGTAACTTTTTGTTTTATTATTAAACAAAGTTACAAATGATGCAAGGAGGTCCGTCCTCTCTGCGTACCCCTTCGGGGAAACGGCGTAATGGGTGATGGTTTAAGATTAGTTAGTTAGTTACAAATGATGATACATAGCGTAGGGCTTTGCATTAGAGCGGTAAAATAGAAATAATTTCTCTAAAATAACTTACCATGATGCAACAATACATATTATGTCGAAAAAACAATCAGAGCAATTTAAAAAGTAAACTTTTTTAGATAGGTCAGGTTACCTAAGTTTGACAGCACAACGATCTATGGACTCGGCGACCCGGCCATAGTCGATCATAGATAGTCATCTCTTCTTTCCAAAACAAGTATCTATTCATGTGCCAAAGAGAAACAGACAATATGTTGTCAAAAATGTGACATAACGTGTCGGAATATCGTCTATGGCTCTTTGCTGCGTTCGGAATTACGCACGATTCATGCTTTTTTATATTTTTTTATTAAGGCATATCGTTTATTATCATCAGCCCATCGATCTTAATAAACCGTGAAAGTGTGACGTTATAAGTCATTTGTCTATTAGGGTTGTGGGCATGCCCACCGTGCCCACAACGGTGGATCCGCGCCTGTAAAGAGTGAAGTGAAGTAGACGGTATAACACAATCAGTGTGTGTAGGTTTTCTGTATATATTAAATACACACTTATTATTTAGATATCAATTATCAATTTGTCCGATGAATGTCTGACCGCTAAGGGTCATCAGGCGCTTCGTACCACTAGACCAAAGGAAACTATAAATAAATATTTTATTGCCATCTCATTATCTCGCAGGCTAAATCATGTAGATGTATGTATTTGTCTTTTTTTAGTGTCGCTCACTTCCGTTTTATCGAGTTTCAAATCACAAGGGTGCTAAAGAAGTTTTCACTTCAAAAACGGAGTGTGCAATTCACACGCGGTACAAGTGAAACCTTTAGAAAACTAAAATAGATAAGACTGGGGAGACTACGAAGCATCGCACAAAGAGGAGGCCGATCATACTATTTCGTTCTCTCGCGAGCTAAATCTTGTAGATGTATGTGTTGCTCTCTTTTCAGTGTCGCCTTTTTTCGTTTCATCGAGTTTTTCACTTCTATGAGGTTAATAATATACTATACAATAATGTATCTTCCGAATCAATTAGTTGTAAGGTTGTCCGCAGCCCTAATTTATACGAACAGCGAGACCAACAAATGCAATTACCGTCCCGACGCCGATGCCGACGCGCCTCTCGCGCCGCAGCCACCCAATTACAACTACACAAGACAAGGCAGTAGTTGCACTACACATGACCCCAAGGCCCTCACCACCGCTTAGTGCTCAGTGTTGGGGTAGTCGAGCTATCCGGGGACATATACAATGGGGGTGAAATGTTAGAGGTGTATAAATAGCACGATTATGGACTACCGCGATTTGTTTCATTAAGTACACAAAAACAAACTACACGAAACATTAATTTCTCAGAAGGACGTGCACAATTTTCAGACGCTCATTTTCCATTTGCCTCAGGATAATTTACTAAATGTAAAATAGAAAAAATTGTTAATTACGAGCCCTCTACCCCTGCCTTGTGTTATCTTCTCATTCTCATTATGATGTTTTTCTTTTTTATCAGGTTTATTGTATAGTTAACATTATGTTAGGATGTGAAAATGTATTATTTTTTTATATGTATATGTTTTCATTACACATTATGTAACGAATATACTTTAATTTGGGTTTTTTATTTCCTTTCCTTTTCTTATACTGTATGCTTACTATAATGATATATTTTTTTCTGTGTATATTGTGAATTTCGTATAATATAACCATGTCACATGTAATTACTTTGATGAAATATGTAAAACTGTTTGTTTCCCCAATAAACTAAAATAAAATAAAATAAAATAAAAAAGGTGTAAAAATAATTTTTAAATAAATTTTCTGTGACTTGTAAAAGATTTCATGCACGCTTGATAAGTGAAATTTTATTCAAATTAATAAAATATTTAGTTTTTAACACATTTATTGTTTACAAAAACCAATATGTTTCGTGAGCAACGCTCACTTCTTCAGGGTTTTCATTGATACTAATTATAATTAATTGACATAGACAATGGTGTCAATTGAAAAAGAATAGACATGGACAATGGTATCAATGGAAATATGAGAGTGAGTAGAGGAGAGAGGGGCAATGGGGGACAATTTACAATGGGAACAGGTTTAATATTGGGTCATTTAAGAACAATCTATGATTATTAATAATATTCAAATTTGCATTCACACTCTTTCGGATTTCTAAAATTTCTAGTTAATCCAACTGAATGCCATTGCATTACAATGCATTATTTCTATTCCGCTATTGAAGTTAAAGGTGTGACTGGTTTCCACCAAATGGTTGGCAAACTCCGAGAAACTGTTATTGTTTAAAGATTTCATATGTTCTTTAGTCCTTATTTGACCACCTTGCTAGTCATATGTCTGTGTTATGGTATTCCATAATTGGTTAAAATCCCTTTCAGAGAACGTCATATAATATTACAAGATGATATAAACTTACACCTGTGTCTTCCTTCATTATAACCCGGGCCAGAAATGTTTATCATTTCTAAATTATTTGGAAATATTTTATAATATAATAAATTTATTTCGGTACAAAAATATTACTCGCATAACAAAACATTTGGTCATCTTATTAGTATTTGTGTTTTCTTCTTCGGAGTCCTTAGATGTCGCTTTCATTCGTGTTTTATTTTGCCTGTTCATTTTGAATTGGATATTGATTTTACAAAAAAAAAAGTGCAAAAAAAGTCCGGGGGTAAAGTGCATTAACTTCGGGAGGTGATTCTCTACATGATGGTAGGAGTAAAAAAGATTAACAACTTTTTCCGAAATTCCAACATTTTTTTTCCCATACAAAAAGACGTACCTACTAAAAATCCTTAGTGTGAGGTACGATCTTACTTGCTGAGCGCCCGCCGAGCGTTGTGACTGGCCCGTATCGTAACAGCAGAAAATTATAAAGCTGGCGGCACACGCTGGTCTATTTTCATCTTTTTACCACAAAACAACCCCTTAAAGTTGGAATTTCGAAAAAAGTTATTTTTCTTTTTTACTTATAATATCATATAGAATCACCTCCCGAATTTAATGCACTTTACCCCCGGACACCCTGTATATATATATACATTTTTTTGTTATTTCGTAGTATTCGCTCTTTGGTCCGTTGAATGTGTGGCCGCTGAGATTCGCCAATGAACGAAAGGAGACTCGCGAGGGGTCGTGGATTTATCGCATTATATTGGAACCGAGTACCCGTGAAATAAATAAATACTAGCTGGGCCCGTTGCAAAAGCAACTAACGGGTTAAAACACTATGCGATTTGCGTGTGAACGTGGATGAAGCGAGGAGTGTGCGTTAAATCAAATATCAATCGGTTAAATATCAAATATTATAATGTAGTTTCCCGGGACTTGGGATGAAACCATTACAGTTTAATTGACCCCGAGGTTAAAGTAGCCTTGTAACTCATGCCGGGTACCCGTTGTATATAATGTTTCAAAGTGCAGGTGCTTGCAATACAATGTAATTTCCCGGGACTTGGGATGGAACCATTATAGTTAAGTTGACCCCGAGGTTACAGTGACCTTGCAACGCATGCCGGGTATAATGTTATATAATGTTATATAGTGCAGGTGCTTGCATTATAATGTAGTTTTACAGGATTTGGGATGGAAAGAATACAGTTTAGTTGACCCGAGGTTAAAGAGACCTTGCAACGCATGCCGGGTACCCGTTGTATATAATGTTATATATTGCAGGTGCTTGCATTATAATGTACTTTTCCAGGATTTGGGATGGAACCAATACACTTAGTTGACCCGAGGTTAAAGTCGCCTTGCGACGCATGCCGGGTACCCGTTGTATATCATGTTATATAGTGCATGTGCTTGCATTATAATGTAGTTTTCCAGGATTTGGGATGGAACCAATACAGTTTAGTTGACCCGAGGTTAAAGTCGCCTTGCAACGCATGCCGGGTACTCGTTGTTTATAATGTTATATAGTGCAGGTGCTTGAATTATAATGTAGTTTTCCAGGATTTGGGATGGAACCAATACAGTTTAGTTGACTCGAGGTTAAAGTCGCCTTGCAACGCATGCCGGGTACCCGTTATATACTTTACTTGGGATGCTAGATTATATACAACGTTAGAGTGAGTTTGCAACGCATGCCGGGTACCCGTTGTATATAATTTGTAATTTGTATAAGTTGTATTAATGTTTTCCAGGATTTGGGATGGAACCAATACAGTTTAGTTGACCCGAGGTTAAAGTCGCCTTACAACGCATGTCGGGTACTCGTTGTTTATAATGTTATATAGTGCATGTGCTTGCATTATAATGTAGTTTCCCGGGACTTGGGATGGAACCATAACAGTTTAGTTGACCCCGAGGTTACAGTGAGTTTGCAACGCATGCCGGGTACCCATTGTATGTAATGTTATATAGTGCAGTGCTTGCATTACAATGTAATTTCCCGGGATCTGGGATGGAACCATTACAGTTTAGTTGACCCCGAAGTTAAAATGGTCTTGCAACGCATGCCTGGTACCCGTTGTATATAATGTTACAAAGTGCAGGTGCTTGCATTATTATGTAATTTCCAGGGACTTGGGATAGAACCATTACAGTTTAATTGACCTGAGGTTAAAATGGCCTTGCGACACATGCCGGATACCCGTTTTGTATAATGTTATATAGTGCAGGCGCTTGCACAGGCATTGAGTTGGGATGGAACCATTACAGTTAAGTTGACCCCGAGATTACAGTGGCCTTGCAACGCATGCCGGTACCCGCTGTATATAATTTATTAATTTACGGACAAATAGTCCATTAAAAATATAAAAAACTAACTAACTAATATCTCCATCTCCCTCTTATCCTTTCCCTCCTCATCCCCTTCCCCATCCCCATCCCCATCCCCGTCCCCGTCCCCGCCCCTGTCCCCGTCCCCGTCCCCATTCCCGTCCCTGTCCCCGTCCCTGTCCCCATCCCCATCGGCATCCCTATCCTTATCAGTCTTATCACTCTTCAAGTCAAGCGTGCGTAAAGGCCCGACCGTTCGCCTCACCCGATCACCATCGATTCGCATCGATTACCGTTCGCATAAAATGAATAATATTTATATTCTCTTTCGTACCGCATTCACCAGCTTACCCCCCATGTCGAGGGTGCGTAAAGAAGTTTTATCGCAATCGGATGAACGGTTTAGCAATGCATAATTTCATGATGCCAGAGCTCACTTTTTTATACAGAAAGAATCGAGGGGATGCGCACATCAAATTCCCAAAGTTTCAGCTGCACTGTTTAGCAATGCAAAATTTTATGATGCCAGAGGTCACTCTTGTAGTTGTATTGTATTTCATTTTGCACGGCTAAGTACTAAGTAGGTACTTTGTTGTAATATTTCACCAAAACGACGCCATTATGTTGTTGAGTATAAAATAATTTTATAAATTTTCTTTTCAGCACAAATAAATTTATTCAATATCATGTTTTGATTTTTAAAGGAAAAAAGTCCCTGCAAGTAAGTACCTACCTAGAACACGCTTAAAATATATATTTATTTTATTTAATAATGTCCAATAGAACAATGCTTCATTCATAATCAACACACCAATAAATAAAATAAAATAATAAGGCCGGGTTGTTTAAGAAAAAAATGTCAATTCTTCAAATTTTTCTAGTAAATTTTTAGTTCTAGATAGTTCCGTTCGAGTTCTGTAATTTTTTCAGTTTTGTAATGTAACTGGCCTTTAATGATAAAATAACAGAACTTGAGTAGAACCAATACAGAACGTGAAAATTAACTTTAAAAAAACTTGAATTATTCAGTATCATCGAAACAACCTTACCTTAGTATTGCATTAAAACCTAATTAATTGTTTATCTACGTATTCGGGTAGGTACCTGCGCATTTCCTTCAATTCCTGCAATCTTTGCTTTTTTCATCATATTTGCAATACTACCGAAATAAGTAGGTACCTACCCCGAATGAATAACGTGTAAATTTGAACTGGCTAGCAAAATTTAAACTTCCGATGGAATCTGAAAGCACGTGTTTTGATGATTTTTTTCGGAAAATGTCGAGTTTTGTCAGTATCTCCTGAACTTTTTTATATGGGATGGGCATGTATAATTGGTATTAAAAGTTGAGGAATTCTCTACTGTATTAGATTTTTGAAAAACATCCGAGACGGGATCGGTTTTGGGGCCACAATGCCGCGTACCGTAAAACCACTACCGAAAACTGTGAAAAGTCTGTTTTGTTAGGCTAAAAATTTGACGTCTAAGATCCCTGACCTGACTCAAGATTCCTAGCATTTTCATTTGCATTGAAACTGATGGCCAAAATGACATCTTTTTTTTTGGAAACGCGAACCTGTCGGCGGGAAATGTAACCTGGCCGAATTGAGTATAATTTTACTATTGGTTCTAGTTTTCGCCGTTGATTCGCGTCAGTTTTTCTGTGAATAAAGCGCTAATTTTGTCGAAAAAAATTGACCTCGCAAAATCAAAGTACTGAGGGTGAAACTGAAGGCCAAAATGACATCTTTTTTTTTGGAAACGCGAACCTGTCGGCGGGAAATGTAACCTGGCCGAATTGAGTATAATTTTACTATTGGTTCGAGTTTTCGCCGTTGATTCGCGTCAGTTTTTCTGTGAATAAAGCGCTAATTTTGTCGAAAAAAATTGACCTCACAAAATCAAAGTACTGAGGGTGGCTGAATGTGACTTTGAGCGAAAGTGAACCTTAAGGTGGGAGAAACGCGAGGGGCAGAGTGGTCGGTTTTCGCGTAAAGTCGAAGAGTGAGCGGTCGATAAACTGTGTATTAATATATAAGATTTTATTGCTATCTCATTCTCTCGCAGGCTAAATCCCATAGATGTATGTGTTTGTCTCTTTTTAGTGTCGCTCGTTTCCGTTTCATTGAGTTTCAAATCACAACGGTGTTAAAGAAGTTTTCACTTAAAATAAATATAGTCTAAAGATACCCGAAGCAGGGTTCAAACCTGTCCTATGTGAAATTTAACAAATAAAATAGTTTCCGATAAACACTGGAATTCCACCACGAATCCGCCTATTTTAAAAATTGAGTTTCCTGGTGCCCGGGAGAGTATTGTTTTGTTATTTATTTCACATAAGAAAGGAAAAATTGTTATTTTAGCACTACGAGGCGTGCTTAGGCGTCATATAACGTAAATCTTCGTATAAAACAAGCTCAATTAATCAACGTAACATCTCTCGCCATTTTAACACGAGCCCTAAAGTGCGATAATATGTTTTAAAATACTTGAAGATCCAGGTATAAATCTACTTCAGCTAGATAGTTAATAATTGTTTTGCCTGTTCTAACTTCATAAACAGATTTCTTATATTTTATTTTATTTTATTATTATTGAACAACAGAATAATTCTAATTACAGCACAATTTAGTTACCCTATCAGCATTTAGGCAAGTGACTCTTCAATAATATTTTTAAGGCATATAAACAACAGTCACTTACATCCAAATGGTTTGCAATTTCATTTAAGAGCGTTTAACCAGCCAGCGGACGAAAATCCACATTTCGTCGAAAGTTGTTCGTACGATCGTGCAGGGCGGTTACAATGAGAAAGATTAATTATTCTCCGTACCAGCTTTTTTAAATTATAACTCAATATCGAATTTATTTCAATTCAAATTAGCTTTAATTTATACCTTCATCCAAAAATGCTGAAAGGCGTGATGATAAAACTATTAAAATAATGTACTTTTTGTAGTTATTTTTTGATTATAAGTATTTATCATTTTTCAATAATGTCTAAATTTAATAAGAATGTTAAAAAAATCTGAAATATATTAGTTTGTAAGTGCGCAAATAAATACACAAACGGACCAATTTTCGCCAAGAAACACATGTATGTACATATTTTTTAATGATTTTATTGAAACTAAAATTAAAATTCTAATACATAACTCTGCTAGATAATGTATTGATTTATTTTACTGCACGATTACATTATTTGAAATGGGTGTGGTATAATACAAAAACTTTTTTGAAAATTTAACAAATCTGCCAACGACCTATGGAATAACCTTATTATACTAGATAAAAGAACAATCTTTCGAAATCCATTAATAATTTTTTGTGGAAAAGAGTCAATACGTCTAAAAACTTTTTTGAAAAGGACGTATTTCCGGCTTTCTCTGGTAATGCCCTCTTAAGTCACGAGGAAACATTTTTTTCGTGGTTTACGCTTATATTAATTGTTACGTAAATAATAATTTTATTGTAATTCCAATACATAGAAAAACTAGTAAAAGCTTCGATTTATCCGTAGCATATTTTCTGATGTTCATACTGTAAGCCGATTCGTCGTAAAGATTAATCAAAATAGTATCTAAATAGGATTTAACGTATATATTCATCTTAACAGCACCACTCCCCTCGTCATGCTATGCTTTGCCAAGACGTTTGTTCTGTTCTTATATTTTATCATCAGGTCCATTTGTTCGGTTTTCGGGATTAATCATACAGATCTCATAAAAATCGTTGTGTCTCCCTTACTATAATGGTTAGAAATACGACCTAAACGGTGTTAGAAATAAAAAAAAACACCACGCTTTATATTGAAACCTAAAAATTAACCACAAAATAATTTAAATGTACACCTTTAGGAATCGAAAGTTTCCCAAAGTAAACGAAAAAAATTATGGGAACTTTGGGAATTTTTAATTCATTATTTTTACATGAAACGGCAAAAAGATTTATATTACATTTGCCTATTAAAATATGTAGGTCTTTTAATTTTTTCTTTATCAGTAATTTTTCTTAGAAAAATCGTAAGGTGAGTCATTTAAATTTTTTTATGTTTGCTTGCAAAACTTTCATGTTTAAAAATTATACTTTTATTTCTAATCATAAAATTTGAAAGCTTATTTTAAAACCTTTCCAAAACAGTTTTTAGTTTTCGAATATCTACATTCAGAAATAATCCATTTATTAGAATTTTAATATAAAACGGAAATATTTTGACCATCTGACAAAATATGACCGATGCGCGAGGATTTACAAATTTGTTGGCAAATAGTAAATATTATTAACAAATTGAAGAATTTGTTTCTACATATATCAACTCATTCCAAAGTTTACAAAAAACAAAATGACTAAAAACTGTTTATAACTGAACATTACATTTGAAATAGTTACCAGAGTAGTCACAAAAAAAACTTAAGCACTGAATATCTCAGAACCCAATTTCATTCTCATCGTCTTTCCTTTCAGCAGAATTCTCATTTATTCTTACCTGTTCGGAGCAGTAACACAATAAACTCGGTTAAGTGTTAACTGCTGGTAATTTATCCGTTGAGAAAGATTCAGGAAGATTCCACTTACCTGAAACAAAAAAAAACACAACTATAAGATTCTTTTACATATATAAAAATTGTAAAATTAGATAGAATCTAAGAATTCTTAATAAATTGTACAGCGCCCTTGAGGTGATTTTTCATAAAAAATGCGATATAAAAATTATCTAATTATTATTATAATCAAACTTATCTAAGTATATATGTATACATATCGCACACCTAGATAAAGAGTAGTACAACTCAAAGTACCTCTTTTTTCAGGAACACCGAAAAACGTTTTACTCGATTTCTATTCGACTGATTAAAAATATTGTTATATGATATTGTATGTTATTTTACTAGGATATTTATTCGCTTAATTACTTAACTATCAAATTCACGTGTCACGCGTTTATTAATTAATTTCGTGTTATTTTAGTATTTGTGACAAAATCGTTGTTTAATAATTTTATCAACTCAAATTGATTTCATATTAGTGATAAATTTTTAATTAATGCACTCTTATTCTGTATATTTTGTTTTATAATCTTCACAATACCAGAGTAATGTAACGTAATTATTTTCTTGGTAGTTATTCAATAGGTACC
This sequence comes from Limnephilus marmoratus, assembly GCA_917880885.1. Taxonomy (NCBI): domain Eukaryota; kingdom Metazoa; phylum Arthropoda; class Insecta; order Trichoptera; family Limnephilidae; genus Limnephilus; species Limnephilus marmoratus. The sequence continues at coordinate 13,976,515 of OU862921.1, read as the reverse complement.
TACTTGCTCGGAAGGAGTATTATTAATTTCGGGTGCCGTTGAAACGATTGATAACAAATTCAAATTGCCGGAACGTTGTTCGTTTGTTTTTTTGTTTGAAAAAAAAAACGATTAGAAGGGCGACGTCATGACATAACGATGGATTGGTCGGAAGTTTTATTTTGTAAGGAGTTTTGATACTCGTAAGTGATTGTGTAAATTTGCAATATTATGCGTGTAACAGACGTGATGCCTTTACGAGACTGTTAAATAGTACCGGGTCGCGGTACACGCAGGATGTTGATTGTTTTTTCGAGGCGAGGAAGACTTTTATTGTGATGATCACGAGATATCGAGTTACCTATGTAATATTACAGTCTAATGGAAGTGTTTATGATGTCTGTGTGCCTGGTACCTAAGGTTGGTGTTCTTATGCTTAGAACTGAGATTCTTGTGCCACGTACAATCCAATATCACCGAGGACAACTTTGGTGAAGACTGCAGGCACTTCTTAAATCACATTTACAGTCTAGAACTGCGGTTTATATCCTTTCAATGCTCAGAGATGGCCATCGGACGCATTGTGACGCCTTTGTGGATGGATCTGGAATCTGTGGGTGGACTGCTTCACGGAGTCATGGGTGTGCGAAGCGGCAGCTCTGGGGCTCTTCTCCAGCTATCTGGAGCCCTTGTCGCTGAGGTTAGAAGAGGTGCGCCATATTAACTATCGCAAGCTACGAATGATCATTTGGAGTGGATTCTACTAAAATAACTGAATTATCTCTCTCTCTCTTTACACCTTTCTTTATGAGTTTACAAAGGTATTTATGTAGATTATGTTATAGTAGATTATGTTTTTTTTTTGCTTGTCAATAATAACAAGTTCATTTTGTTTTATGTGAGTTCTTTTATTTACATCAGATAGTATCTTTCTTTTATCCCACGCAGGACCCTGAGATGATGATGAGAGCTCATGTACACGGAATTTCTCTGCTAACTGAGAAAGGTACGTGTCAGTAAGTTGAATTGATATATAGAACGCCTGAGAAACAAGACAAGTTCAATCACGAATACCAAATCAACTCAAAATATTCACGCACTATGAGTGCGATTAATCACGAATACAAGACTAAGTCGAAATAATCCAGTCTTTGTGCGTATTGCAGCACCTTCCCCTACAGCTGGTATGTCGTAACGGGTGATGAGTTACTATTGTTGGTGGGGGTTTTCGTAGAGCAATTGAGAAAGACTGACTTAAGTGCCATCTACAATATTATTGATGGAGATTTTTAAACAGGTGTCTTTGTGGTTTGTGTAGTTTTCGACGCAGATTCCGAAAATGGCAATAACTGGATTTTGGATTATTTCGAGTTGTGCTATTCTTTATCTAGGTGTGAATATTATATATATATATAAATAAAAATGAATCGACGAAATGGTACGGGCATAACTTCCGAACGACTGCACCAAATTGCATAATTCTTTCTTTGTTGCGTTCGTTATTGTCAGGACAAGGTTTGTATACAACTACTGGTGAGCTCTGTTATTATGAAATTTGTATAAAAAAATTGCAATAGGTGGCACGCGAGCTGTTTGAAAACTGAACGTATGGAATGCGGGAGGGGGGAGGGGAACTCAGGTAAGGGGTTCGCGGGAGGGGGGAGGGGAACCTGAGAGGGGGAAGGGAACCTGGGAGGGGGGAAACTTGGGAGAGGGGTTTGCGGGAGGGAAGGTGGAGGAGGCGGAGTGGGAACGCAAGAGGGGAAGGGGAACGAATGAGAAAGGACACGCAGGGAGAAACAATTTCTTTATTAAATGGCATAGCAACGCATGCCGGGAACCAGCTAGTATTTAATATCTAAAGCATCTCTCTCTATAAATAATGCATTTATGAAAATGATGTCTGAATAAAATTCTATACTCATAATTAGAGCTTTTTATGTTTTCGCGATCGTAAACATAATGTAGAATAAAATAAAACAAAATAATTAACAACAAACTACACGTACTACACTTTAAACTGTTATCGTTATCAGTAATGAAATTGAACAAAAGATGAATTAATAATATTTAACCCTCTGCAATAAAATCCTAATAAACGGAATGTTTCTATGAACGTATCCGAAAACTAACTGTTTTTGATGGGTGATGAAATATGATTTCCAAAAATGTAATCCAAAATAGACATATAATTTTTGAAATAATAATTTTTTTAAAGCAAACATAAAAAGTTTTAAATGAGTTTTTTATAACTAAAATTAATGATAACGAAAAAACATTAAATCCCATACATGTTTTATTAGGCAAATATATTATAAACGTTATCGTCAACAAAAATAATTAATAAAAAATTCCCCAAACTTTATTTTTTTTTTTCAAATTGCGGTCGAAAATTTTGGATTCATAGTAAGGTGTACATTAATTACTTTTTGGCTAACTTTTCCATTTAAATATAAATTTTGGTGTTTTCTCTTTCTAATGCCGGCGCCAGACAGAAGTTCAAAGAAGTGATCACTTCTTTGAGGACTTTGCTCATACATTTGGTCACATATTGTTGTATCTGCCAGATATGTGTTCAAAGATTTGACCACTTCTTTGAGCTCACAGTTTTAATTATGCCGGCGCCAGACACGAATTCAAAGAAGTGATCAAATAAGTGTTCACATGTGTGGCACGGGCATTTGATTCTGTTGTCACATAAGTGATCGCTTAAGTGCGCTTTGCCGTTCAGTATCGGTTTTTTAGCGCACATTAAAGGGATCAAAGTCCAAATGTTTGTGTGCCTGCCACACTGCGCGAAGCCCAGTTGCGAGAGCGTCGCCGTGGAGAGATGTCGTTTTTCCGTAAACAGCCAAACGAACTAACGATGGAGTGGAATAATGAGAGCCTTTTCGAGTTTATAGAGTTGATGCAAGGAGAGCCAGATATATGGGATCCGAAAATGTAAAGGGCATAAAAATCGAAATAACATCGAAACAACAAACTGTGTCGACCAAATCGTCGTCCATGTTATGTGAAGTCTATTTTAAAACTGTGAGCTCAAAGAAGTGGTCAAATCTTTGAACACATATCTGGCAGATACAATAATATGTGACCAAATGTGTGAGCAAAGTCCTCAAAGAAGTGATCACTTCTTTGAACTTCTGTCTGGCGCCGGCATTAGAAAGAGAAAACACCAAAATTTATATTTAAATGGAAAAGTTAGCCAAAAAGTAATTAATGTACACCTTACTATATGCGGGCGCCAAACAGAAGTTCAAATAAGTGATCACTTCTTTGAAGACTTTGCGCACACATTTGGTCACATATTGTTGTATCTGCCAGATACGTGTTCAAAGATTTGATCACTCCTTTGAGCTCACAGTTTTCAATTAGACTTCACTCAACATGGACGACGATTTGGTCGACACAGTTTGCTTATATTATTTATGAGCGTCTAATTATTTATTGATGTTATTTCGATTTTTATGCCCTTTACGTTTCGGATCCCAGATATCTGGATCTACTTGCATCAACTCAATAAACTCGAAAACGCTCTTATTATTCCACTGCATCGTTAGTTCGTTTGGCTGTTTACGCACGACAAGTCACCACGGCAACGCTCGCGCAACTGGGCTTCGCGACGCGCAGTTTCACACTGCCAGTGTGGCAGGCACGCAAACATTTGAACTTTGATCCCTTTGATGTGCGCTAAAAAACTGATACTGAACGGCAAAGCGCACTTAAGTGATCACTTACGTGACAACAGTATCAAATGCCCGTGCCACACATGTGAACACTTATTTGATCACTTCTTTGAACTCATGTCTGGCGCCCGCATAAAACAATTTAGATCACATTTCTAACCAAGAAATTAAGGGAGACACAACGGTTTATATGACCTATATAAGTTATTCCGAAAAGCGAACAAATTATTGGTTAAAAGACAATTTATGAAGGAAATTTGAAATCTAACAGAAACATCGATTTCTCCACATCTAATTTAGTAGTTACGATAAACAAACTTGATAGTTGCATCATTTCTCACTATCACCACGTTACGAGGCAGACATGTACATACATAATATGTTCAAAGAGATGAGGGTAGTTAAATAAATAAAACTAAAATGCAGTATTTGAAATTGCAATTGCAAAACATAAAAGCTTCATAATAAAATTATCTTGTTTCAGATTCATCGTCATCCATTTGCTCGGGGGACATTGAAACAAGGATCAACCCTCGACAAAAGCTTTTAAATAAGGGTGGTAAAACACTAAAACGGGACTACCCCATCCAAACCCAGGCGCTGAAAGAAAATGAAGCAATGAGCGCTGAAAAAGGGCGACTCGTAAAAGAGATGGCAACAAAATTTATCTCAAGTAGATGCGGCGAATTGGTATGATGCAGTAACACTCGTGTTTGCTTGCAACGAGACTGTAGAGAAGTAGATAAACACATTGTAGCATACAGATGCTTTAGGGGGTAGTTAGATCGGCGTTTTATTCTTAAAGTAGTTTTGCTCTTCGGAAACAGAGATATTTCTCAAAGAACGAGATTGTTTTACAAGGTCGAAAAACCCCCGAAGCAATATGAAAAGTTCAAATTGGAAAATCGAAATGCAAACGGAACGTTTTATCTTTACGTGCATCACCAGATTTAAACCTCTTAAAATCGAAAATGCCTATGAAACCCGACAGGTTGCAAATGAATATGACAAATGAAAACCCTTTAAGACTACTTATTTGTCAATTTTTTAATGTGTCTAAATAATTCAGTTATTACTGGTTCAACCAATTCGCTGAGAAATTAATTGAGACAGTAGACGCAGTAGGGTATTTCGGAATCTGTTTTCCCTGCACTAAATGTAAAGGTGTTCTTAATTGTTTAATAATGACATTACTGCTATGACTCATTTAACTCTTCAGCGGTCGCGCGCCGTCTGTGAGACCGCAGCGAACTTATTTTTTTTACTGATAACTAACTATAAACTATAGACAATTGCGCTTCCATGATATCCTCAGTGGGGTGAGGTACGTCCCCTCAGTACTCCAGTGACATTCGTCGCAAACGCACGTGTTCTTTTGTTTATATTAGGTGCTTACATATGAAATTGGCGTTTTGCCGTACTGGCAACTTTGATCTCAAATATCTTCTCTTTGGTTAGGAATTCCAAATTCAAATTTATATAGCTATTTACTCATGTATGAGTATTTCAAAAATTATAATTCATTTGGTTTTTCCTTAATTGTTTTTTTTTTCTTTGTGTCACTTAGTTTACAAAATGGAAAACTTGAAATATCGCGTTATTTACGTGTACGAGTTCCACTGTAGCACCAGTGCTGCAGAAACGGCTCGAAGGATTAATGATGTGAATGGCGACGGTGCCGCAAAAGAAAACACAGTGCGTTTTTGGTTCCAAAGTTTTCGTAATGGAAATTTCGACATGCAGAACAAGCCCCGTGGACGGCCGGAGACCAAAGCTGATAATGAAGAATTGAAGGCTATTGTGGAAGAGGATCCATCGCAAACAACGTCCGAGTTAGCTGCAGGCTGCGGTGTTAGTGATAAAACTCTTTTAATCCACTTGAATCAAATTGGGATGGTGAAAAAACTTGAAAGGTGGGTACCTCACGAATTGAGTGAAGAAAATCAACAAACGCGCGTTAGAACGCTAGACCACACACTGCACAACAGACGGCTACCAAATTAGAGGAGCTTCAATTGGAATGTCTAAGACATCCACCGTACTCTCCGGACCTTGCCCCAACAGATTACCATTTTTTCGAAATTTGGATAACTTCTTGCAAGGGAAAAAATTCAACTCCGATGGGGCAGTCCAAACCGCCTTTAAAGATTTTAATGATTTCCGTCCGAATGGTTTTTTTAGTAAAGGGATCGATGAACTACCCATGATATGGCAAAAGTGCATAGAAAGCAATGGTATATACTTTGATTAAATAAATATATTATATTTAAAAAAAATCGACTTTATGTTCCTCCCATACAAAACGCCAATTTTATATGTAAGGACCTAATATTTGCGATCTCAGATTGTGCGTGCGACTGGTTGTGTACTTGAATAATATTGAGAGCTGCGGGAATATTTCATGATATTTGTATCATATTATCAAGAAAATAGTTTTATTTTACGTAATTACGAGAACGTTACACGCAAATACGTAGTTGTAAAATTTTATCTTGATTGGTTCTTATGTTGATTCATGGCGTTGTTTTGTGTCAGATGTATAAAAAAATTGAGATTTCACCGACTTAAAATATAACGTACAAATTAAAAAGATAAAAGTATATTTAATAAGTATATTTATCGTAATAAAAAGATATTTAATAAGATCTTAATAAAAAGGTATTTAATAGGATATTAATTATGTGCTATATACAAAATCATGCGTAAGTTTATATTATTTCTATCTTCAAATTGTTTATTTGTTTTGGAATTCTGTTTTGATCAATATTCTGCATGACTTCATTTGTCGTATATTAATTGATTTTGTGTTTAATTCGTAGAACTCTATTTCATTTATTAAATTTAATTAAAAATAATTTAATATGTTATTATCAAGTTCTGAAAGTATTTTAGTTATTATTTTTGTTACACAATATAATGCACTTAACAGCAGTCGCGTGCGTTCTGTGATTCCTCATTTTTAGGCATGATTTTGTATATAGCACATAATAAATATCCTATTAAATACCTTTTTATTAAGATCTTATTAAATATCTTTTTATTACGATAAATATACTTATTAAATATTCTTTTATCTTTTTAATTTGTACGTTATATTTTAAGTCTGTGAAATCTCAATTTTTTTATACATCTAAATGAGGAATCACAGAACGCACGCGACTGCTGATGCTCGGCGCAAGGATGCGACTACTGGAAGGTTAAGTGCATTATATTAAGCCAGAGTAAAGTTAAGCTCCCAGAAACTGGGCGTACTGTATAGGGCCCGCAGATACTTTAATAGTGCACAACTGCTAACCCTGTACAAATCGCAAGTGCGCCCCACGGTTGAATTTGGCAGCCACCTCTGGTCTGGAGCTCCAAAATACCTGAAAAATACCCTCGACTCTGTGCAGACATGGGTGGTCCGTTTGATAGATTCTCCCATCTTAACAGACGGATTGCAATCTTTAGAGCACAGGCGTCGGGTGGGAATGCTATCCTTGTTCTACTGGTATTACAATGGAAGATGCTCCGAGGAACTAGCATCATTGATCCCTTCGGCACCGGTGCATAGTCAGGAAACACGCCAAACGCGTGCACAACATTTGTACACGGTTGACATTTGTCACATGAGAACGGGTCGTTTCTTCGACTCGTTCTTATGTTCAACAGCTCGGTTGTGGAATGATTTGCCGGCCTCTGTATTTCCTCCTTCCTACAACATGGGTCTCTTCAAGACCAATGTTCATTCGTTCCTCTCCTCAAAAAGACCCTCCACACAGCATCCCAGATGACATAGGCCCTGAGGGAAATTATTTTCCTTAAGGCCTCCTGTGTGGAGTTAATGTAAAAAAAAAAAATACATACGGAGTTAAATTATCCAAACTCACTACATTACAATATTGTCAAAATATTAGCGATTTTTTTTTGTTCCAAACAAATTTTATGTAAAAAGGTAAATTGTCAACAATTTACAAATCGCACTAAGAGGATATCACGATGAGGACAAACGTATTGTAACTGTATAGATAAACCAAAAATCACCTAATACAAAACAAAAATTAGTAAAAAGTTGACAAACGATCAAAAATTCCTTTAATCTCTTACTTTACACCAGTGATTCTCAACGGGAGCGGTACCGCCCCCAGTGGGGCGTTCTTAAGATCCAGGGGGGCGGTAGTAGCCTCGAGGGAAAATGGGGGCGTAGACGGGCCGAAATGGCGGTCAGAATAATTAAAAAATATATACATTTTCTTAATGAATTTAAATAAGTCATAAGTCTTTGGTACACCATTGCAAGAATCTTGCATTCGAAGGGTTCTATTGATCCTTATGTTGATGAATTAGTAGAATTTTTGTTGTTTTAATAATATTATTTAGAATAAACTTTTTTTCCAAACTTAGAAAGCAACATTTCAGGATCACAAATAATCTCAGAATGATGAAAATCCTACCACTCCTTTTATTTTATTTTATTTTATTTGTGTACAAAAAATTTACAACATTACAGATATTTTATCTAATTAATTGTAATAGTACCATTTTCACAGTGAGAATGTAGCGCCAAAAACCTTACAAACTCATTGAATTTTTCGAAGAATATGTCGAAATATTTATATAATATATTTAAATAGCGTATCGCTCTTCCCACGGGCGAATTCGGGTACATATTTATACGACTCGATCGGCAATATAATAATATGTTATGGCGACGTGCCCGAGAGTGAGACTCTGGTACAAATAAATTGATTTGCGCCAGAATCTCACCGTTAGAGACGAGGCCATTGATTAATTGAAAGAAATATTTTAGCAACGCAAAACATCTAAGAGTTTCTATAGAATGGTAGTTAGTCATACCTAGAATAAATCTCGATGGATACAAATATGGATATGTGCCATGGAGGCGTAAAAATAAAAAAAACGTAGGAATTTTTTATGAACTCTTTCAATGCTTAAAATATAGGATGCTTCAAATGGGGCCCAGATAATACAATTCGACTCCAGTACACTTAGCACCAGTGAGTTGTAAAGTAGCCTAATTGTTAGTGGGTTTTGAAATGAGCATGAATTGCGAATGACAAAGCCCAGCAGTTTATATGCTCTGTTGCATAAGTCTTTTGTGTGCTGGTGGAATGTCATTTTGCTGTCAAAAGTTTTATGATCATTGTAATTGAGGGGTATAGAATCAAAGGCAGCATTCTCCAAAAAGTGTTATTTTGAGAAAACCAAAAAAAACGTTTCATTTCAACAATTTTCACGTATTTATAAGTGTATAATTTTATTCAAAAGGGGAAACTGCGTATCTATTATAATTTCCAAAGTAGAATTTGTTTATTGTATTGATTGATTAGTTATAACGGATTTAATTATGGAGATTGCTGCATTTGATACTCACCTAAGGAGAATGCTGCTTTTGTTTCTCACACGTGTGGATAAAGCTGACTTTGATACTGACAAATAAATATGACGTCACAATAATGGACCGACCAAATCACAGGGAAGTTCGTGATTATTATTATGATTTTAATTTTAGTATAATTAAAATAAAAATAGGTTTTGTAATGTACTCATACAGTATTGAATTTGGGAGGTGTGTATGGGTACCGCCACCCCGGGTACCATTTATTGGATAAACAATATCTACCTCTGCCATAGATATGACTTTAGATTTTCACAGCCAAAAGTATTTTCGTTATTTGTTATTGGGGTGATATGCCGTGTAGTGCTACCTCCTTCTTTAGTCAAAGTTTCGGAAACTGCAACGCTGTCCCAAGCATTTGCTTTGGCACTTTGGCTAAAGAAGGAGGTAGCGCAACACGGCATAACACCCCAAAAACAAATAACGAAAACCTCTGTTCAAGTGGTTCGCTACGTTTAGTGACTTAGCTAGGATGCCCGGGTTTATGGAGTGAGGTTTGTCCGGGTCTTGGCAGCGGATGCGTCTGCCCACCTGCTGGATTGCAGGCCGGATCGGGAGAGAATAGTTGTGGGAGTCCCTTTGACTTCTCCAGCTGTGATCTCTCGAAAAATCGCAGTGAGAGGGATAGATTTATACATCCGTCACTTCTGGATACACTGATCCCCAGATTCCTACCCACCCGTAATACCCTTTTCCTTCCCAGAACCTTCTCGCCTTCTTTTCCTAAAAAGACCCTTCACACAGTATCCCCAAAGAAGACAAAGGCCCTGAGTGGAATTATTTTCCTCAGGGCCTCCTGTGTGGAGCTAATGTAAAAAAATACAAGTGTGCAGTTCGCACGCGGTACAAATGAAACCTGCAGAAAACTAAAGTAGACTAGAGTGGGAACAAGCACTGCACGAAGAGGAGATCAATTATTATCTTATTCTTTCGCAGCCTTAATCCTATAGATGTATGCGTTTGTCTATTTTTAGTGTCGCTTTTTTGTTTCATCGAGTTTCAAATCACAACGGTGCTAAAGAAGCCACTTCAAAAAATAATAATATTAACAGAGAAAATTTTAAAAAAAGAAGAAAAATAATGAAGGTTAATTATTTTGATCAAAATTGGCTTGAAACTCGCAAAATCTTCAACACTAAACATGTAATTCGGAATGTTTATGTGCAAGGCTATAAATCCTAGATTTTATTATAAAAGTAAAACATGTCTATGCATATTAATTTAATTTATGAATTTTAATTAACACCTAAAAAAATCTTTTGCCACTCCACGCCTCTCAAATAAACGGTATTTTATGACAGCTCATCTTAGAATTTTGACTACTTTTGCTTTCCATTTTTCTGGATTCCTTGACTTCTTCCTTGTGTTTTTCTTGGGCACGGATGAAGGGTGAGAGTCCATAATCACACTGGCATCTTGTTTTTATTTCTAAATTCACTCCGAACTATTTAAAACAGTAAAATTAGAGCGACAGATTCAACACACGACCATTCAATTTTGTATGGGCGGCCATGTTGTCACGTGATCAAATGGAGGCTTACCATTGGTCAAATTGGAGAATGCTAGTTTTGTTTCTTAAGTGCGTTGGAGATTGCTGCCTTTGATACTAACACAGTTTTTAAAATGGATTTTTAAAGCATAAAGAGTTGGTTTTAATGCCAAATAACTGCTTTTCTAGGTAAAGGAGTGAATCATTAACAAAGTTGCATCATTAGTCCATTTTTGAAAAAAAGTGGAGAATGCTGGATTTGATTCTACACACCTCAATTGGAGAACGTGGTTTGTGCATTGATGGAGTACTAAACTATACCGATACTTTTATAATATGGTGTGTGTGGGGGAGTGGGTTGAAGAAAAAAATTGTTGTTAAGTGGTCGGGGAGCCAGATAAGGTTGTGAACCTCTGCTATACACTTTTACAGGTATAAAGAAAATGATTTGATAGTGGTTGAGCTGAGAATTCTGATAAAACCTGAGAATTCTCCCATGGAAATGTATTTCTCTAAACATATTGTTAAAATCGGTAAAGTAACACCTTCATACCTTTTCCAGTTCGAAATGTTCAGAGTGTTAATGGATCGAACAACTAAGTGACTTAAAAAAACAAATCGATACATTTTCTCAGCGTTTCGAGAACACGGTGTATAAAGCAGCGCGGTGAGGGGCTAATTAGATTTCCCTGCCCCGTGAGAGACGAAGAGACGAGAAGTGGGGAGTAGAACCTCCAGGAGAGGGAGGCAGTGGCTGCAGGGGTGGAAGGCTCCGCAGGAAACCAGGGAAAAGGAAGCGACAAGACTGGAACAAATTGTGCGACTGTTTTATTAGATTTTAAAGTTATCACACATTGAAGCAGTGAACTAAAGTTTATAGGATCGCAAGTTTATTTAAACTGGGTTAGTTTCAACGTTTTTAAACTTGTTTTAAAGTTGTTCTGCGTTATGCACATCGAATAAACCAAAAAAAAACTATTTATTATGTGCAATTTGTTCTTGATCTTTGTTTTTTGTAGTGCTTTAAATGGGCAGACAGGTCTGGAAGAGGTTTTACAAAGAAAAGGCTTTGGAAAGCTAATAGAACATTTCAGTCATCTCTGAAACGTTGGAAAAATAAGACGGAAGCGCAAAACTACGGAACCAGCTGTTCTTTTAAAGGTTCCATGAAGAAATTATTTTTGTATGTAAAAACATTGTATAAATCTTTTCATAAAGATTTTTGATATTTATATCACGTATTTTCTTTAGATTTCTTAATGATCTGCGTTTCCTTTGATCTGTACCTTCTGAGATAACATTTATCATTTTGAAGACCGCATTATAATTTGCCGCATTTATCCAATGAACGAGATTCTAGATTTAATTTACAGAATAAATTAACTTCTAATCAAATGAATGGAGGGCGAAAATTGGCAAAATTGATAGAATTCAAGTAAAAAAAACCTTCACCACTGAAGGAGAATATTAAACAGTCAAATAACAGCCTACTTTATTTAACATAATACTAGTTATTTCAAAAGGTTAATCAAAAAACAGACGAAAAGTTGCTGACATTTAAATTTGAATGTCTGGCTTTATTGAAAAGAAATTATTTAACCAAAAATTTAATATTTATTTGCAAGAACTTGTCGCTTTGTCAAGTCCACCACATTTAACTGAAAAATATTATACTCGAAACCCTGACAGTTACATAATGATATTTCCGACAATTTTTTATTATTTTTTAGTATACACTTGAAACCTGAAGGAACGCACTTATACATTGTTGTTTCTTTAATTGTTGTTTCTAACAACTAAGAGAGTAAATTGTGTGTTTTTTTTATCGAACCCCTATTTAAATAAACATCCAACCCTTCAACGATTTTTGCGCAAGACGAACAAGAAAATTCTGGCTCAGGAAGGAAAAAGTTCAAAACTTCGAATCTTTTATCAGTAGTTTCTAAATTTGGTAGCATTTTCCAATGACGGTAGAGATTTCTTTAAATAATTAGAAAATTTTACGAGACGGAACTGCACCTTATAGTCACACCAAAAAACTATATATTTTTATTAAGTTAACTCCACACAGGAGGCCGTGAGGAAAATAATTTCCCTCAAGGCCTATGTCATCTGAGATGCTGTGTGAGGGTCTTTTTGAGGAGAGTAAGGAATGAACATTGGTCTTGAAGAGACCCACGTTGTAAGAAGGAGCAAACATAGAGGTCGGCAAATCGTTCCATAGCCGAGCTGTTGAACTCAAGTACAAGTCGAAGAAGCGACTCGTTCTCATGTGACTAATGTCAACCGTGTACATACATAATGTTGGGCGCGCGCTAGGTGTGTTTCCCGACAATGCACCGGTGCTGAAGGGACCAATGACGCTAGTTCCTCGGAGCGTTTTCCATAGATATACCGGTAGAACAAGGATAGCATTCCCAACTGATGCCAGTGCTATAAAGATTGCAATCGGTTTGTTATTGTGAGGAGAGAGAATCTAACAAACGGACCGCCCGTTTCGCGCGGGAGCGAGTTTTTTTTAGGTATTTTGCAGCTCCAGACAAGAGGTAGCTACCAAATTCAACCGTGGGGCGCACTTGCGATTTGTAAGAGTAAGCAGTTGTGTACTATGCTGTGCTGTGTATAATTACAACACCTGTAAAATTTATATTATTGCTAGCTGATCCGGCGAACTTCGTACCGCCTCAGATTCAAAAACTGTTGTCAACTTATTAGCTGAATTGATCTAAATTGTTTCTCCCTGCGTATACCATACCTTGATCTAAATTGTTTCTCCCTACGTATCCTTTCCCCTCTCGCGTTCCTCTCCCTCTCCCCACTCCACTTCTCCCCTTCCCCCGTCCCGCTAACCCCCCTTCCTGAGTTCCTTTCCCCCCTCACCCCTCCCCCCTCCCCCCACCCCCTCCCCCCTCCCCCCCACCCCTTCCCCCTAGCTCAGAAATGCACAAAATAATTTGCAAGGCAGATAGAAATATTACACCTTTAAATTTATATGACGAGAATGCCAACATTCTTATAAATACTAACCAGGAATTATTAGATTCCTGGTCAAATAAAATTATTCACGCAAAACACTTCAATTATCTCAACCAAACGTATGTTGACAAACTTTCGTCAAACAAATGGTTGAGTATTGGAGAGTTGAGCGCAGAAATAGAAGGATTTATGCTTGCCATTCAAGATAGAGTCATTAATACTAAAAATTATAGAAAGCATATAATCAAAGATATAAATCAAATTGATGATTTATGTAGAAAATGTTTGGCTTTTCCCGAAACTATAGAACATATTATATCGGGATGTTCTATATTAGCGCCTTCCGAGTATACATTTAGGCACAATCAGGTTTTAAAAATAATTCACCAAAGTTTGGTAATTAAACATAACTTGATTGATTGCCGTAATGTAGTACCATATTATGAATATGAACCAAATTCATTTATTGAAAATGAATTTTATAAAATATATTATGATAAAACTATACTAACAGACAGAACAATTAGTCATAATAGACCTGATATAGTTTTACATGACAAAATTAAAAAAATAACTTATATCATTGATGTAGCTATTCCAAATTCCTGTAATATTCAAAAAACTGTTTCTGAAAAAATTAGAAAATACACAGATTTAGGAAATGAGATTAAAAGAATTTGGCATTCTCGGACTATAAAAATATTACCATTTGTTATTTCGGCCACTGGCATAATACCTAGGAATCTGATTCAAAATTTAAGCATATTAGATTTGTCAAAGAATTTGTATATAAAAATGCAAAAAGCAGTAATTTTAAATACATGTAGGATTACAAAAGATTTTTTAAATATTTATATTGAGGGATCAGTAGGATTTATAGGTTCAATTAGAAATGCCACAGAGCCGAACCCTCTGATATGAAAATATCTGGAGTCGGTGAATTATATTCCCATTTGGTCTCTAGTGGGTTGACATGTTGTTCTTGTATTGTTTTGTATTTATAATACTTATATAGTGCAATTGCATAACGTGGATTCACTAGATGATCATTTGGGGAAGTGTATGAAAGGGTTTAGTTTTTCCTTCTTTTTTTTTTTCTTTTTTTTTTTTTTTATTTTTTTTTATTTTTTTTTTTTTTTTTTTTTTTATTTTTTTTTTTTTGGGGGGAAAATTTAACCCGGACATTTAAATCTGGTGCGTAAAATATTTGGCTGATTTATAAAGCGCCGTTTTCATGAAAAATCATCTCAAGGGCGCTGTACATATAATAAGCATACAATAAAATAAAATGAATACGATAGGCTTACAACTAGGATTCAAACTTATAACTAGGAACCTACATTTAAGACTTATATGTAGCTAGTGACTTACAACTAAGACTTATTACTACTGACTTAAAACTGGTGACATACAAATATTTGCAACCGTGACTTAAAATAAGAGATTTACAATTAAAATAGGTATTTACATACAACAATAAATATTTTTAGTTTTGCCAGGTATCTAATATTACCAAGTGATCAACAAAACTCTACAGATATAGGTACAGACAGAGAAAGAGAGTCGAAGCAGTTTGAGGATATTATATATACATGTATACATACATAGATATTTTATTCTACACATTTTACAAGTTATTTTATACCGTATTTTAATATTAATATTGTTAGCGCCAGAAGAAGAAGGAAGTTCGTACATAATATTACAATTTTATAACACGGTTGTGAAAATGATTGTAATGGGTTAACAGTTTTTAAAGGAAAGCATAGGTATCTTAAATGAATGAATGAATTTAATCGTCGATCTCAACTGCAATAAGATAATTCATCGCTCAACAACAGATTGGATAGCAATGTTTGAATGAAATAGCGAATTTATGGAAATGAGTGTTTAAATAGGTGAGTTTTAAGTTTGGATCTAAATTCTGTTGGACTGGTTATACATCTTAATTCCACAGGAAGTTTATTCCAAGCCTCAGGGCCGGATACTTCGAAAGCACGATCACCAAAGTTAGTGTTCGGATTTCGCTTAGGTTCTTTCAACCTTCCGATTGCAGATGATGTCGCTGATCTAAGAGTTGAATGTCTTAGACCAATATTTTCCGGAATGCACAGTTCAGAGACATAGGGTGGAGCCATTTCGTTGAGAGCTTTAAACACCATCCAGCATAACTTGTATTGGATCCGTTCAGGACACTTCAGCCAGTGAAGATTTCGAAGGTGTTCCGAAATGTGCGAAAACTTGGGTACCCCAGTAATAAGCCGTGCTGCGGCGTTGAACACTGATTGTAGTTTATGTATGGTAACAAACACCGTGACACGAGAATTTTATATATTAGATTTCTACGCCACCTACAATTTAAAAAAACGAGTGTGCTTTAGACCACACGACTGAACTAAAACTTCACTAACTTATATCTCCCTCTCAACATCCGTTCGCCTCGCCCGATCACACTTTTCATAACGCTCTCGTCACGCATTCACCAGCTTACTTCCCAAGTCAAGTTTGCGTAAAGAAGTTTTACTTCAAAAACTTTCTCTTTTACTGTAATATATTATTTTCACGTAAATTTACCTTTATACCAACCATCTATATTATGAAAACCGTGTATCAGTTTCACACACTAATCACACATAAATACCCATCTGCTTAAATTACACATTAGCTTAAATAAATAGAGAAAATAATTAAATGAATTTTAAAACGAACTAGCAATCATTACATTTATATAATTATACTAGCAGACCCGGCCACACGTTGCTGTGGCTAACGAAACACAACGCCATTACCCGACCTTTATTAAGAGCTATGCCGGTCATTTAAAATATCGTCGATAGGTATTGTAACCAATGTCTTCTGTTCCACTCCGCGCTCCCCTCAGGGGAACTGAGCGAAAGGGACAACTGCATATCGGGCCGAAAATACCTAAATAAAATCGTCAAAATCGATGTTCTGTATTCCCCATTTTTCTTCTCCAAAACTGAACCGATTTTAAATTTTTTTTTCACTAACTGTATTAGAAGGAAATATTCTATGTCGGTACGTTTTGCTTTTTTTCAAAATACATTGTTTAGTTTGTATACTGAACGTCTTTTGACGGCGTTTAAACTAGGCAATTTTATTCATTTTTGGAAGGTCCTAACTTCTATAAGAAGTAAATTATCAAAAAAAGCAAAACGTATCGACATGCTAATGGTCAATATCTATTTTATGTAAAAAAAATTGCTCTAGGGTCAAAATCCAGACAGATAAATGGGGAATACGTTTGTATGGAAAAAACGCCGCTGGTATTTCCTCTTAAAATCCACACTGCCCGCTGCCTGAACTGAATATTTGAATTTCTCGGCTTTTCTCTACTATAATAAGCATGTATTATACATACAAACTTTCCCCTTGAATCACTCTATCTATTGGTGAAAACCGCATGAAAATCCGTTGCTAGTTTAAAAGATCTATGCGCACATACATTTTAAGCGACTTCATTTTATACTATGTAATGATATATGTACATACTTCGACTACCATAAAACGGGAATGTGCCTAGTGTGGCCAGTCGAAAAACTTGTAAAAACTGTATACCTAAGATACTGTTATGAATAAAAAACAAAAATTATAATAAAAATTGTGAGAATGAAGAAATCCAACATTATTACGATTTTTAAAATTCTCAAAAATTCTCAAGAAAATATTTAAAAGTCAACCGCATTCTCCTCTGACCTTTACTTCTCGATTACATCTCTCAATTCTTCGCAGTACTTCGCGAAACAAGCGCGTTCCAAAATAAAAATGAACAAACTCAACCAACTCTTTCACGTTTATCAACCTAACTTAACTACCGAAGGTGGCTCTATTCTCAGGCAATTTTCAGCGAAGTTTTTTAGCCAGAATTCAGCAGTCGCTTCCGCCGTTGATAAACCGTGACACAATAAAAGCAATTTTCCACCACTAGAACAATAATATCGCCACCCACATCTCCAGACCTCCAGCAGGAGATTTATTTGTATTTTATTGAATAAGGCACGCATTGCCTAACCTGGCTGTGTGTGTACGGATTCGAGAAGGGAGGACAGAATAGGGAACAACCCTTCCGGCCCTTTAGGTTTAGGTGAAGCTGGGCTTTGAGCAGACCTGAGTCCGGTTTATTTTTTTCCTTTTTCGGTTCCTTAATTTTTATTCGTGGCATCAATTCTAATGCGGGGTGCTTTTACTGGTGCGCGCTGATTTTTTGGAAATATCAGACATAATAACAATAATATTATGATGTGTAAATATCGATAAACATAAATATAAATATCTTTTTAAGATTCAATTGATAAATAAAGCTACTTTATTAATTTAAAACGTTTCCTAGTTCTGCTTGAGAAGCTTGAGGAAATTATCATTTTTTAGAGATATTTTAATTTAATTTTGTCATCTCTTACCGTTTCTTTTTGATTTTCATTACGAAAAATGTTAATATTTTTGTTCTGGTTCCATACCAACTCAGAATCACGTCAACTCAACAACTCTTTGAAAAGTCATTAAAAGCTATGAAAAAACAATTTTAAAATAATCGTTAACCCTAACCTAACATAACGTATTTAACCAATTTTTTATCATCACTCTTTATGACCTTTCTGAGGTGGGTCTGAGTTGGTTGCATTCTGAGTTGGCCGATTACCTTTTGGGGGTTGCTCTTTCTACTGGTATTTCGACAGATGATATAAAAATATTATAAATTATTTTTTGGTAGAGCGGTCCTAAAATTGATACACGGAAAACGGGCCGTTTTTAATACTCGTTCTCGTATTCACTAAAGCTGTTAATAACCGTTTAAGCAACTTGCCAAGCAGAGTAAGGGTTTTCTCACTTCTGTAATGTTAAAAAAAAACCAAAGGTCACCTTGACTACGAATTCGGAAGTCAAGGGTTCAAATCCTGGCGTGTGCAAGTAAATTATGTTGATTCATTAGTATTATTTCACAATTTATTAATACATACTATTATAGTATAATATTGCGACACGTTCCAGAGTGGTAGACACTTTCAGAAGCGTCCTGCAGAAAGAACAACATTTGTAATCGAAAAGTTGCTTGAAATGGCTTTAGCCGTATTTGGCGACCAGATCCGAATAACTAGGTTCTTCCCACCCTTCCTATTATCCACGTCCTTAACCCCCCCCCCCCCCCCGTAACCATCAACTTCACAACCTACTCATATTGGGGAAACCATTGTCTCACTGACTCCGGTTGGTAGCAGTTGGAACTCTTGGATAAACAAAACAAAGTTCTGAGGAAAAAATATATGAGATATGTGTATAAGGTCGTTGCCCTAAAATTGGAATGCACAAACCACTCGGGCCAATAAGCTTGTATTCATGATAATATAACATTACCAGACATATGTACGACGTATGAGGTGTACCTGACTTATAAAATATTCTGTATCGAAATGATCTGGATGCATCGAGCAACTTCATCGACTTTCATAAAAAGATATGATAATTATTATAACTATAACTACGGGTTCATCTCATAACTCTTCAAATAAATACTTTGGGACAAAAACACTGTTAAATAACAACGAGCTCTGATAGCTTATTTAGCAGGCGGTAGTAATAAATCTGGGATTCGACCTTGAGGTTGCAACATTATTTATTTTAGTCTCAATCCCTGCGTTATCAATAGAACCATCAATGGGTAAGCTCTTAAAATAATATCTGGGATATCACAATAATTAATTTAATTATTAATTCAAAGCACAAAGAGCGAAATGCACTGCAGGAGCAGATGCACACAAATAATAATAATGCATTTACTAATGGAAGGAGATACGAGTGCCCGAGAGATGAGAGGCCAAAAGTGCAGCGCTCCCAAAGGATGGCCAAGCTCTCTCGGTACAAGACTCTCGTCTTTGAAATGTTTTTCCTTTTGATGTGGTTTGCAAGCGGCGACCACGTACCGAGTTTCAAAGACCACAGTTCCTTTAGCAAAAAGAACATTATCTAATCTAGTATGCAGTTATGGTCTAGTTCCTACTTTGAAACAAGAATGAATTAAATTGTATGTTTGACAACATTTTATTTACTAAATAACCATAGAAATATTACGGTTATATTCGTTTCGTCTTTAAGGATGGGTTATTTCACAGAATTTTAATAATTCATCAGATTTCAAGGATAATATTAAAATTCTGCGGAATTTCTACTCAAGTTTTGTTATTTTCGAAGTATTTTAAAACAACTGGTACATGATTAAATAATAACAGAACTTGAACAGGAATTGAAATTGTGATCAGATATTAATTAAGCGTAACAATCTTTAAATTTTGGTAAAAGAAACTTTAAATATTAATTAAATTAAATATTAATTAATAACTCGCGAAAAATTAGATATTAATTAAATTAAATAATTAATGTTTTCTTGAAAATGTAAAAATAACAGAAAGTACGTAATTTTCTGGTAAAAGAATATAATATTTAGCATCAAAGCTTACTATAAAAATACAATTTTATAAACCACTAGCTTTTTCCCGCGGCTTCGCTCGCATGGTGTAAGGGGGGTTCCCAATCCGCCTCCTCCACCTCCCCCCCGCCCCCCTCCCCCTCCCCTCTCCCCCCCCCCCCCCCCTTCCCCATCTTTCCTTCCCTCCCGCTTTCCATACATTCAGTTTTCAAACCTTGCGTGCCACCAATAGCAATTTGTTTATACAAATTTCATAATGCCAGAGCTCATCGGAAGTTTTATAAAAATCTTGTCCTGACAATAACGAACACACAAAAAAAAGAATTATCCAATTTGGTGCAGTCGTTCGAAAGTTATGCGCTTAGCAACACATTCAGCGATTCATTTTTATATAATAGACGAAATTATAAAATTGAACTATATTCAAATTAATGTCCTAGAAATCTATTATGATATTCTGAACACAACACAGGCATTGTAAAAAACAAAAGAAAAAATTTCAGACGAGTGGATAATAACCCATTCCAAAACTAATTCTTCAACTCAATTAATATTATAATTTGTTCAAAACTCTTTTCTGAAACTTGGTTCTTTGACAATAAAAACTTATTTCTTTTGCATACTTTACTTTTTTCGTATTTCTACCAAACCTTCCATTGAGCGCATTTATATTTAAATTTCAAGTGCGATACACATCTTTATTGCGCTTATCAACTGAAAATAACATCGTAAATCATTAACAAATACCTTTAAAGTCCCCTCACAACTAAGATAAGATGTAATCCAAGAAAAACTGTGCGAATAAAAAGACTATATCTTTAACTGGGAAACATTTGTTTGGAATAAAAATCCAATAGTCTTCTAAACTTGAGTGTTTACCATATTGGCCAAAGAAAGAGAAGAAAGAACGGGAGAAAAGGGAATGTCTGGAATTTTTCCATAAAGGCTGTAAGGGTTTGTGGAAGCGACAAGGGAATATTTAAAAAGCCTCGAAACGGCCACCCGATTTAACTTATTGGGAAGACAGTGTTAATGGGGTATCTAAAAAAAGATTCCGAACTAAAGGTTCAAATGTTAATTCAACCGGAATAAATTGTTGATTCAGCCCCTGGGAATTGCTAATTTGGGGATATGTATGTTGGTGTATTGCGGGTTTTTTCTTTGAATTTTAAATAGATTTCACGTTGGTTTAACTTAAAAAAAAACACTTCTTTGGTTGGTTTTATATGTTTTGCAAATGAGATGTAAATGAATCTGAAAAAAAGTTCTGTCGATTGAAGTTAGCTTAATAGATATTATATTATGAGTAGGTGTGTGTTTTTACGGGTACATTAGCATACTCATTGATTTTAAATGGAATTCAACTTAAAATTAAAATTATTGATATTTTAACATTTAAATTTAAATGTTTTTCATCACAATTTTCTAAGAAAGCACAGCTCAGAATATTTGCTAAATTCTAGCAGTTTTCAAAACCTATTTTTAAACGTAGGACTGCAACGATACTGGATACGCGCCATAAATATATTTGGATCCATTTTCTTAATCAATTAATAATTTATGCTATGGGACCATGAGGGCGCCATCTATGGTTTTTGTATTGTATTGAATTTACCTATGTGACTTGAGATTCAGTATATTCATGCATTTCCTTACCTCTGTGAATCAGGCAATTACTTCCGACGGGAGTGTGAGTCAAAGCCAAGAGATGTCTCTCCTAGTCAGTCATAAAAATAATTCATCCAATAATTGGATTATTGTTGTACAAGATTTTTGGCACGTATTATTAATATGCAAATTTATTCTTTCTTGAAACTTCCTTGCTGTGCGAAACATCTGGTAAGATTATGCAATACCGCCTTGATATTTTTTAATGAAAAGAAGTGTCTTTTGTGTTGGACATCGTGGATGAGCTGCATTCTCTGAGTGAGTATTGTTTGTTTTCACTTTGGATTTTGGAATTTGCTGGGTCAACTGTTTTTGTGTCACATAGGGAAGAATTCAATTTTCGTTAATTTACATAGGGTAGTCATTCCCTCGTGTCAGGGGCTATTTACACGCCCCTACAGATACGAAAGATCAGATAGTTACAGAAAATTCCTGGCTAAGATTTATTTCTTTTATACGTATTATTTTATACATAATATTTAAATGAACAAAAAATATATATTACATATATTATATTATAATAATTTCCAACATTTTACTCGGAAATCAATAAGGGCATAGGTAATAAAAATAAAGGCAAAAATAAGTTTTTCACCATAAGTAACTATGTAGAAATAATATAAATACATCATCTGTAATTGGCCTAACCGCTGTTTGATAATGACTTCAGAAAACAGTTGTAACGCATATTAATAAATCAATAGCAGAACTTGTTATTAAATAAACTATTTTTATAAATTAAATAATACATTAATCTTAATAAATAAAACAAAGTCGGATTAGTTACACCATTTATAACTCAAGAACATTTTTTAATAGCAGAATAGCTATTAAAACATCGGAAAAATTAACGAAAAAATATGAAAATAATTCTTTTCCTCATACATTTTGTATGGATCGAAATATCGTCTTTTGAAAGAGCTGCAGCAATATTGTGATAAATATAATGTTGATTAGTGAGTGAATTCAAAAACGTCAAATGTCAATGCGCTGATTTGTTTGTTTTCGTTCTTAAATATATAGTGCTGCCCCTCTTTCTTACACACTAAAGTCAATCGAAAAAGAGACAAACGGTGAACGTATGTCTGCACCCCTCCAAAGGAAAAAAAAAACAATAATTATAAAAAATCTCCCTCACACGTATAAAGAAAATGAAATGCAATTCCCGTAAGTGAGTGGAAAAGTAAGAAAATCAATCAAATCAAAAATATAAATCCATTTCTGATACTGACAAAAACAAAATACGACTGCGCATCGATAATTGCTTCATTGCGTAATTTTTGTCTTAATAAAATAAACTGAATTTAATTCAGCTAACAAGTAAAGACAACAGTTATTGATTCTGAGGAAGTTCGTCGGGGCAGCTAGTTAAATATATATATAAAAAAAAATTTAAAATGGAGCTCCACAAACTAAACTTAATAACAATAAATATCCTGACTAAGAAGATATTAAAAAATTGTGACGGTAGAAATAAAACAAAGGCACAAACTGTGGCCAGCTCTTTACTCGAAGAAAATATCTCCTTGTTTTACTTCCATGTTATTTAAATGGATTGGGATTCGACAGAACTTCCGAATAAATCCTGTTATTCTACGTGTCAACGTCATGCATAATACATTTCGCCGAATGTCATTCGATAAACCACGTCACTTACCGTGGCTTCAATCTATCGGCAGCATTTGTCAGGCGAACCCCTCACAACCGCCTGCCTTATGATTTATGTAATCGAAGCCTCTTTGTGCTTATCAATATGGTAATACTGTCACTTAGTATGCGAGCTTCATCCCTTCGGAACTAATTACAGATTCACCCCTATTTCGTGGTGTTTGGTAAAGTGGTGGGTGCATCGGGGTAGCAGCTCTAACGCGTGCATGACGATAATTCTAATTACCCATATCGTTACTCGCGGCCAAAGGGTAATTAACTTAATTACTTTAATGAGAAATGAACCTCCATAGCAAGGTTTTTTTGTCAAAAATATGTTAAGTTAATTAACTTAACCGAAATAGATTAATATAGATATTCACAGACTCGTACATACAAACGCCTTTGATACGCAGACACGTGCCTCACACATAGGCATCGCCCAGACCCGTGTACAGCTACATATTATAAACACTAATTTTGGGAGCACTCAACGTACAAAATAATTTCTTTATTACTTTTGAAATAATATTATTCTTCTTCTTCTTGTGCCCCGTCCGTTCAACGGACGTTGACTATCATGTTGGCTATGCGGACTTTGTTAACAGCTCTGCGGTAGACTGGCCAAACCACTGTCTCAGGTTTTTCAGCCATGAGGTTCTCCTTCTTCCAGGGCCCCGTCTTCCGGCAATCTTTCCCTGCATTATGAGATGCAACATCTCATACTTCTCTGGATGTCTCATCACATGTCCAAGATATTGAAGTTTACCGATTTTTATAGTTTTAATAACTTATTTTTCTTTATTCTTCCGAACCATAACATCTTCATTCGTAACCCTGTCCATCCAGCTCATTTTAAGTATTCTTCTGTAGATCCACATCTCGAATGCCTCAAGTCGCCTAATTAGTTCTTCAGTAAGCGTCCATGCTTCATTCCATAAAATAATATCGAAAACACGTAGCATCTGACCGTTCGCTTTCGTAATCCAAGGTTGAGATGATTACTGCAGAACATCTTTTTCATGCGGATAAAGGTTGCATGAGCTGGCTCAATGCGGCATTTTATTTCAACCGAAGGATCCCATCTATCATTTACATTGCAACCCAAGCATACAATACCTGTACTTTCTCTAGTTTTGTTCCAGCAATATAAAGATTTTCATCCAATGCTAAACAATATTATAATAATATATTAGCCCTTGACTCTGTGCAGAAAGGGGCGGTCCGTTTGATAGATTCGCCCATCTTAACAGACGGACTGCAATCTTTAGAGCACAGGCGTCAGGTGGGAATGCTGTCCTTGTTCTACCGGTATTACAATGGAAGATGCTCCGAGGAACTAGCGTCATTGATCCCCTCGGCACCGGTGCATAGTCGGGAAACACGCCAAACACGCGCCAAACATCTGTACACGGTTGACATTAGTCACATGAGAACGGGTCGTTTCTACGACTCGTTCTTGAGTTCAACGGCTCGGCTGTGGAACGATTTGCCGGCCTCTGTGTTTCCTCCCTCCTACAACATGGGTCTCTTCAAGACCCGTGTTCACTCCTTCCTTTCCTCAAAAAGACCCTCCACACAGCATCTTCAAAGATGACATAGGCCCTGAGGGAAGTTATTTTCCTCAGGGCCTCCTGTGCCTCCTGTTAATGTAAAAAAAAAAATACTTCCTAATTATCTAAGTAACCATCATCATATCATAACATAACCATAAGTTTCTTTTCAGGGGCGGGCATTACCGTATTAAAGTACCGGGACGGCATAAAAAGGCAATAAACATACATACGTTCCTTATCACAATAATTCTGCAGCTCTTCCGAAAGATGAGATACACAGTGTACGTAGGTCTGTTTCCTCCAAAGGAAAAAAGTAATAATTTTCTTGCATCTCTCTCACACACCGCACCGTTCACGGTAATTTTGAAAGTATGGAATATAGTTACAAGGATAATATCTATTGAAGTATGAGTGAATTCCAAAAATTCAAATTTTTGCTTTTGTTCTTAAACATATAATGCTGCAGCTCTTTCTTATACACCAAATAATAACATTAAAAAATGAGACAAACTGTGAACGTATGTCTGCACCCCCCCCCCCCCCCCCCAAAGGAAACATACATCTCCCTCAAATATGTAAAGAAAATGAAACGCAAGTCCCGTAGCCCGTGGCTGAGCCGCATTAAGATACATCTGTTTCCTCCAAAGGAAAAAGTTGTACTTTGGAAGAAACAATCACACGTATTTTGTCTATCTTTTTTCTAACCATTATTTAATGTGTAAGAAAGACCTGCAACATTATAACGATAAGGAAAGCACGTTTATTGCCTTTTTTGCCTACACAGTACCGTATGCATTGTTTCATATATACCTTTCTGACTCTCTTTCGACTTCTTATTCTGATTCATGGTGCGACTCAAGTACATATTTGGTTCATTTAAGAGTGCGATGTCTTCCTTGGGCGTCCCCGATTTCATCTACCCTTCACATTAGCTTGATATATTCTCCTTACACTTCTTAAAAACCATTTAAGCGTCCCTTTCTTAATCTTACTTATTCTTTGTGAATATCGAAATTTCTCACTCGATCGTACGTGATCACTTCTCTTATTTCTACATCATTTCAATGCAAATAATCCAAAAAGTCATATTAAAAATAAGCCCGGGTTTCAACAAATACATAAAATTACAAAATTATATAAATAAGTAGTATTTTAAAAAGATATATAATTGCTTTGTTTGCACAGAACAGGTCTCTAGTGACCTAATTAGGTGAACAGCAAGGTTAAAACCAAAAACAAAATAAACTACAGATAAAATCTTTTTGCGAAAAACAGGACATAAATATTCATTTTTAATATACAACAAAACAACGACGCTGTAAAGTAAATTCGGCCTCATTTCTAAGTTATCAAATATTTCAAAGCAATTAATACAATAAAATAAAATATTGCCAAAAAAATTTAAGAACATATTTGTGAAATAAATACATTTAATATACAAATCACTGAAAGTTCAGGTCGAGTATTTGGAAAAAAAGTCTCTTCAAGTGGAATATTGTCGGTGTTGAATTTGAAATAACTTCATAAATTATTTATTTATTTATTTATTGTAAGAAACAAACAGCAGTTTTATACAGGATGTTAAAAATGAAGCGGTTAAAAATGAGGTAAGCCAAAACAGTTTCTTATGCTAATGGTTATTATGATATAATACAAAATTTTAATTGGTTATAACCATTACATGAAAATGAAATTAACAAAAATATATAAATGTAAGTATATTAGAAGGAAGAAGGAATAGGAAAGGGCAAGAGGCAGAGGAAGATGGGATGGGGACAGGAGATGCTCATGCTGTACCTTTTCTATAGCTGTGCATTAATTTAATTCACATTTGTGGTCGTACGCTTGACTTCGTATCGGTATTTCACAAGAGTATTATTAAGAATATCGATATTGTTAAATTGCGTGTTATATTGCGCGCATATGCGGGGGATTGGAGAATTTTTTCTAAGGTTGGTTCTGTACGCGGGCAAATGAAAAAAATGGTTTAGTCTGGTTGGTCTTGCAGGTATGTGAATTCTTAAATAATTTACGAGTTCAGGAGAGTCCAGGCTTTTAGTCCAGAATTTTGTATAAAAATATTTGATCAGATATTAATCTACGCGTTTGAAGTGGAGTAAATAACGAAGATTTAATATTTAAGAGATACAAACTTTTTTAATGCCTCGTTTAATTATTCTTTTCCAATGGTTGCATAATAGAAAGGTAAAGAATAGCCTTTAAAAAAAACATATTTAAGCTCGGTATTTTAGCTTTGTTATGATAACAATATGAAAAAAAATGTCTAAATTTATGGGATAATTACTAAAAATGATACTTTTAAATTTTAACAATATAGATCATCTATCAGTGGGGAGGATAGAACGCCAATGTATGTTTTCATTCATAATATTCACATATACTTGTTTTTTACCTCACACTTTGCGCCCTTTAAGTAAACAGTACACAGACATCACTGTACTTAAGACGTACATCTCCTTTTTGTATTATTTTGAGATGTATGATTTAACCAGTGTTAGAAAATGCACACCACACGTTTTGTGTTTGGATTTAAAAATTTACTAAAGACACTTTCAGATAATTGTAATATATTTTTAAAAAGTCGTCGACCACTATTGCTTGCAAGTTTGAAAAAGATTTTTTATAAATTATTTTTATATCATTAAAAAAGTAATGATAGTAAACTTCATGAAAAGATTTTTATAATTAACTATGTTCACAGTTTACAAGAAAAAAAATCAATCGGTAAGTGACAAAAAAATCGTAAAAAAATCTTGAAATCGACATTTTAAATTTTTAATTGCATGCGACTATTAGTAATATTAAAATATGGAAGTGTTTCATCTGCCATTATAAACAGTATTTCATTCTGATACGTTCAAAAACAACGAATATATTGGAAAACTAATCTCAACCGGGAATATTTCTACATAAATCATGATTCTAACAGATCTTTTAAAGTAAGTTGATGCCAAAAACTCAATAGACCCGAGGGATTAATGAAATGAAATAAAATAGTTCTACAACCACAATTGTGTCACTGTTGAACAAGATAAATTAATTTAAAGAAAGAGGCAATACAACAATAATACACAATTTCATTGTCTCCACAGTAATAATAATACTCCTAAGTTGCAAACACTAAAATAGAACGATGACAAAGGGTTCATAAAATGAAATAACCAAAAAAAAACATTTCTATTATCGCTAATGCAAGCGGTCCCCAGGGCATAAAGATGGCCCCTGAAAGGTTATGGAATCTACCTTCGTTAATGTAGAGATATCAAAAGACCCACCGTCTACCCCCCGCTTTGCACTCCCCGGAAGTTGAAATAGAGCATGGATGTAGCGAGTTGCTTATTCGTGTAAGATAAAAATAAGATCGAAAAAACTTTACACGTTTTTTAAAACAATTTTTTTTATTATTTTTTATTAGTTTTTATATACATATACATGTAATATAATCATGTGTAATTGCATTTTCAGGTTACAATCGGATTAAACTCAAATCATTAAATACTAACATGCAACATTGATTAGAAACAGTATAAACATATTTATTTATTTATTTATCTATATAAGGTATGTTTACATTACATTATTCGATGCCTGTCTCACTAGGGTATACCTGTGTTAAGACAGGTATATAATATATAACCTTTACAAGAGTGTAACTATTCGTGTGTAAAGGGAAGAGAAAATATATATATATATATTTTTTTTTTAATTAAAAAAATTAAAATTAAAAATTATAACACATACATTATATTTACGTACTCACATAAATCAAATGTGTGAAAAAAAATAATATAAAAAATAAAAAAATATTATATAAAATAAATTTTTGAATAAGTATTGTTAATTTAAGGTTAATGCGGTTCTAAGTGGCTAAATTATTTAAGATATTATTGTTTAATTTATTTTTGAATTTATTGTAGTCAGGTTCTAATCTCAGCTCTATTGCTAGTTGATTAAACCACACCACTCCATTGTACGTGTAGTAGTGTTGTGCAAAACTGGTATGCATTAATGGCGTACACAAGCGACCCACTGTGTTTTGCCTATTGCTCTCAACTCTTTGTGTATTTGAAGCAGGTTTTTTTTATATATGTATTTCTTAGAGAATAACATTTCATTCTTAACAATGTTGTGCTTTATCTAGAATGAGTTTTCACTAGAAAACTAAGATTTTTATCACGCCAAGGAGCAATAAAATTTAATTTTATCATACGAAAATTCAATACTATCACTAAATGACATTATTGTTCACATTTGTTTACAAATGAGCCCTTGCCCGGAATAATGTTGTATCCAACAAAACTATCGATGTTGAGTTATTGAATGTTGGGCATATTAATATGCATCATTTAAGGTAGGGATTATGGCAATGAAATTTTTTTTAGGTCTGTGGCAGGCTTTTAAAGTTTGGTTCGTGGAAGAATGTTATATAATGCCCTTTATCGAAATTACGGCGCATGGTTAAATAAATGGAGAAAACGAACGTCTTATGGCTTCAACTAGAAATTCTTCGAAACCAAGAAGCTGAAGACTGAAGGAAAGTAGAATTTGTCCAAAAAAAAAAGTTATTACCTGCTGTTTTTATTTATTTATTTATAAAATACATATATTAGACATTTACATTTATGTTACATATATTAGACATTTACGTAGATTAGGTTTATTGAATCACCATACTAGGCGGCTGCCTGTTTCATGGTGATCAAAAGGATAGTTACTTTGAGTGAAGTCTAGTGTAAACACATGGTAAAATTGGTAAAGTTATAATAAAAATAAAAAAGAGAAAAAGGAGTGCGTAAAATAAACATGTAAATAAAATAAACCTGTAAACATATTTTATTAGTATGTAATAAATGATGTTGAAAATTTATATCACTATCTGAGTATGTGAAACAAGTTAACACTGTCATAGTCACTCATCAGAAGGTCAGCAAGCGCCTTTCTGAAGGTGAGATATTTTGCTTTAGATTTTATTTCAATAGATAAGTTATTAAAAATTTTAGGTGCAAGAAAGTTAAACTGAGACTGTGCCATTGAAATTTTTGTTGTTGGAATAATATAATTGGATTGGTTGGAATATCTTGTATCTTGTGTTATATTTTGAATCTACGATTTTATTTTTTGTAAATTTGAATTTAAAATAAGAGGTAATATTTTTTACACATATGGATTTTATATTAAGAACTTTGAAGTCTTTAAATAGGTCTTTCGTGGGGTGTATATAATGTACTTTGTAAATAGTCTGTATTATCAATTTTTGGGCTTTTATTAATGGATCTAATACCGTTTTAGAGCATCCTCCCCAGACAATTATACCGTACGATAAAATTGATTGACACAGGGAAAAGTATACTGTTCTCAGTGTATTTTTTTTTAGTATATTGCGCAATGATCTGAAGATATATGCCAGTTTTCGTATACGGCTTGTGACATTAATTACATGATCTTCCCATCGAAGTTTATTGTCAATTATTACGCCTAAGTATCTAATAGAATATAGTCGTTCCAAAGGATTGCAGACAGCTGGATATAATATCACTACAAGAATGTATTTTTAGTACATGATTACTTGAGGGTTGACTTGGATTGCTTGTACTGAAAGTTAGGTATTTTGTTTTAGTTATATTTAGCGCGAGTAAATTATCATCCAGCCATTGTTTAATATTTTGCAAAAATAGTTCGGCTCTATGAAAAGTTTCTACCCATGTTGTATGTTTGATCTCAAGACAATATTTAGAATGTAAATGGTTTCATTTAGTCGAACCGTTTTTTTTGCTTTTTAAGCTCAAATACTCGTACATCGATGACATGTGTATATTTATATTAGAAGGATTCAAAA
Organism: Limnephilus marmoratus; assembly: GCA_917880885.1. Taxonomy (NCBI): domain Eukaryota; kingdom Metazoa; phylum Arthropoda; class Insecta; order Trichoptera; family Limnephilidae; genus Limnephilus; species Limnephilus marmoratus. The sequence goes on along the minus strand of OU862921.1, from coordinate 13,945,817 downwards.
AGTTTTGTGGAATAACCTTGTGTGTGTAAAAATTTTATATACAACACTATTCCACAAATTCAGCGTAAATTCTAGTAATAAACTCTAATTTAATTGCCATTCTGGACGACTTTTCAATTAAAACTCTTAAGAATTGTATGATTTATGCATTACAAATATAAAATGTTATGAAACATATGCTTTTTAACCCCTCAATCCTCGGGCCTATTTTATCGAATGTCAAAATATTTCGGCTTTTAAATTTTGGAAAAAACTTTCAATAATATTGGAATTTAACGTTCCTTCCTGATCCTATTGACATAACCTAAGACTGGAAAAGTATTATTTTTACATCTGCAACTTTGCAGCACTTAAAAGCTTAGTAATAAATCATGACATGAAAAAATTTATAGCAAACTTATTTTGTGGCATAATTTAAATTCAAAATTAACAAAATAGGCATATAGTTTTATTGTATCCTACCTTTAAATTAATAATACTTAACAACCTTGTTATATCACCCTGGTTGTAATGGTTGTATCGAAACAAGCCCTAAATTACAGGAAACGGAGTCTATTCACGTTTCCTAGTCTTCACCGACCACCTTAATAAATGATCTCGCCACAAAACAATTCCCACAATTCATCTTGGGGGAGCAAATAATGTGATGTGGGGATGTTTATACCGAGGCAACCAAACGTTTACGGATATTTTATTGAATCTGGAAATGATACAAGGAAGAAATTCAATTCATTTACTCCAATTTTGATAAGAAATTATATTATAAATTATCTTTGATAAAAATCAATCGAATTTTTCATTTCGTTTTAATGTAGAAAGAATAAACCAAGATTGAAAACTTAAAAAGTATATATACTTAAAATGCTTTTTAACCTCTCTGGTCTCAGGCCTGTTTTATCGGATGGTCAAATTATTTCCGCTTTGCAATAAAATCCAAATAAATTGAATAGTTCTGAACGCATCGAAAACTAAAAAAGGTGATGAAACACGCTTTCAAATTTTATAACTCGAAATGAACATATATTTTTTTAATATAAACATTTTGATTGCAAACACAAAAAAAAAATTGGTAATGACTCACTTTACATTTTTCTAGCTTAAATTACTGATAATGAAAATAAAATAAAAACACTTACATATTTTATTAGGCAAATGTATTATATTAATAAATTTTCATATTCCGTCAAAATCAACCCGACACACCGGTTTATTTTATTTGCCCTCGTGTAGAACAAATATTAGAAAAAAAATCCCCAATTCTCGTGTATGTGCTCAATATAATACAAAATTTCACAGCATTAACGCGTAACATTATTAATATGAGAGTATGGAATGTATCGGGAACATCTCCTATCCTTTTCCTATATTCCTCTTCCAATAATCCAAAAGTAATTTTAAGATATTAAAACTTCTTTGCCAATTAACTTTAGCATAAGAAACTTCTGTGGCTTGACTTCAGTTCACTTTATATTGTATATTATCACTGTAATTATGTAAAAGCTGTTTGTTTTTTACAAATAAATAAATAAATATTACCGTCAACTTACTTTTTTGTCATTTTATGCAAAAATTATTAATAAAAAAACCAATGTTTCGTAATATTTTTACAACTTGCAATCGGAAACTTTAGTTTCATAAAAGTGTACATTTGAATTATTTTATGGTTAATTTTTAAATTTGAACATAAAGCGTGGAATTTTCTGTTTCTAACACCGTTTAGTTTAGATCATATTTCTAATTATGTTAGGAAGGAAAACCACAACAATTTCTATGAGACCTACATATACGAGTACATGAGTTGTTCCGAAAAGCGTACAAATTAGCCTGAGGGGTTAATGAAAGCTTTTAAGATTATTCAACTTGAAGGCGAAGAAGTTTCTGGCTGTACAGTGCTTAGCCCCTGGGAGTGGTTAGTACTTACATTATTCAATTTCGACATTTATAAACAGTTTCAGAAGGTGAAAAAAATTGTCTCATGTAACCAGTAATTGAAACTGTACTCCAAAAAAGTTTTTATGACAAACAACATTAGTGTAAAGAATGGTACGTTCGTGACAATTATTGTTAAATTATAGAAAACGGCATAAGTTTTTAAAACTAAAGCATTTAACTAAGTCTATGTTAGTTCAAAAACTTGCATTCCGTAGCAGATTAAAATAACATACACTAGAGTCAGAGAGCATGGTTTGAAAAAGATAAAACTAAACAAATTCTTAAACAAACTACGTAGAGTAAAAAATTATACTGGATCGAAAAATAAACATCGTTGAATTCCATCTACGAATTAAATCTAATTAAATTCCTTATGGTAATTTCATTGAATAATGAAATATGTATGTAAGTTCACCGCTAGCTTGAAATATATTATTAAAGCACTACACCGGCGATATCCCGCCTAAAGCCCCATACAAAAGGTACTAAAAATCGCATTTATCAGGGCGGGTGAAATTTTCACGTCGCCTGTGGAAAACCGTTAATTAAAAAGTAAATGGAAACCCTCGGAAATATACCATCGTCCTCGCCCGACCTCGTTAGTGGGAGACTTTATCTGTGGAATTATTATGTTTTATTCATAGGGATTTTCCATTCATCTATGATCTATCTACACGTCTATGGTCTGCCTTAACATGGATTTCTCAGGAAAGAGAACGTGTATTTAAATATTATACAAGGTAAGTGGATAAGTTTGTATACTTATAGAATGTTTTTCAAATATTATAGTAATTAAGCCTACTGGGAATAACCAAAATAATTAGAAATTCGACAGTCAAAGACGACGTAGTGACAATTATAAGAAAACCCATATAATTGGATAAAATCATTGTAGACCACTCCTCTCCCGCTTCCCCATATGCTATGTGTATAAACAGTGCATAGCCTGGGTTCCACACTTGAGATGCGTATTCAAAGATACTATAAATATGTGAGAAATACAGTATTTTGAAATTATTAAGGTCTTTGAATTGTTTACAAGAGCGGATTATGAAACCAAGCATAGAAGATGCATTAGTGACTATTTATGTGGTCGATATGTTCATTGAAATTCAGTTTACTATCTGTTCTTTAAACACTGTTTATTAAAGAACTACTGCTTACTAAACAGTAGGTCAAGAGTAATTTGTACCAGTCTGAAGATGGTTTTGACAAGCTGAAACCGGTTACGGTCAAATAAATTAAAGTGGAAATAAGTTTAACATTTGTTTTATTTATTATAAAATAATTATAAACCTTTCAAGTGCGGACGTATCCCTAAGGATATGTTCAAAAAATCATTTCTCTGAAAATAATTAGCTGTTCTGGGAAAACTAATTACGGTAGATTAAATAATATTTTTATAAACGTAGTAACACATTTTCTGGTAAGACGGTACAATTTACAAAAGCAACGTTTTGCAAGAGACAAATAAAGTATTAGGAAAAAAATGGAATCAGATGGCGGATGGCGAAAATTTAACTTCAAACCATGAGTTAATCAAGGAACTTGGAGTACGTGGATGAGTTTGTGTAGAAAATGTATATTTAATTATAATTAAGTAAGGAAATCCGTAGAGTAGGTACGCAGATTTGTGTAGAGAATGTTTGTTTAAATACAATTAAGCAAGAGAAACTATGGAATACATGGATGAGTTTATGAAGAGAGTGTATATTTAATTATAAATTAAGCTATAGAATCCGTGGAGTAGGTAAGTGGATTTGCGTGAAGAATGTACGCGGAATAGGTGTGTGGATAAGTTTGTGTAGAGAATTTAAATTTAAATTAAATTAAGAAAGGGAAACTGGAGTGTATGGATGAGGTTGTGTAGAGAATGTATATTTAATTATAATTATGCTAGGGGATCTGCGAAGTGGGTACGTGGATAAGGTACACGGAAGCTATTGAAATTCACAAAAACCAAATTAATATTAATAAAGACGGGGCTAAACTGCATAGTTCTTGGTAATTAACGGCTACACTAAATTCAAATGCAGAAAACCATTTTAAAGTAACATTCTGTGATACTAGTTCTAAGAGGATTAGGTGGCTTCACGGTATCCCATCTACGCACACACATTACCACAGTCTTCAACACATCTGCATTCGATCTGTCTGAAACGTTGGCTAAAGAAGGAACTAGTTCAACACGGTACAACCCAAAATAAATCAATATTCCACCAAACAAATATATAAAATCAATTTTTATTAATTCGTTAATGAAAAACTGCTACAGTATTACAGTTTTATAATCCTGCGTCTACCCTAGACCTGAAGTGACTTTACTTTAGTCGGCTTGATTGTCTGTGAAACATACAGTCTGATAGTTCTACATCTCCACAGGCGGCAGAATTATGCGAGACAATGAAGTTGTGAATTACTTTGCATATCTTCCCAGATAAAGGATTAACATTCATCAAAAAAATTCATTTACATATTTGAAGAGACATTTATTTAAAAAATAAATTGTTAAGAATGGCAGGAGTGGAAAAATGAAATAGAGTGAGTAGTCGTTATCAAGACTTCTTCAAGATACCAAACAGCAGAAACGATGTTCTAATACGGCATGGTATCTCAAGAGAGATTGTGTATTGAATGAAATCGCTAAAACAGTAGACGTATTATTTAATACTCTTTAAATAACATTAAAACTTGCGTGTATACCTAATTCCCATATGTTAAGAATATTTATTGAGGCGTACGTGAGTTATTAATTATTTTTGGGGCTTTTACACACAATAGTAAAAATTATACAGCATTTATTGTACATTACTGAACTGCTTCAGTAACAACTTTTTGTATTTGTTTAGTGGCAATTTGAAGATGTCCACTGAATTGGTATAATTATTTCCATCCATTAGTATTCTAGGCAAAGAAGAATACATGTGATAGCTAGTCTCAGAATTTCTACACTGAAATAAATCCCGACTTCTACAGTGTTTCTGTAGTATTACGTAGTGGAAACCGAAAGCTTATCACTGCAATCAATTCTGAATTATCAACTTCATCATTTAATATTTTATATAGAAATACCAAGTCAATGAAAATCCTTCTTTATGACAATATAAGCATTTTCATTTCATTTAAAAGAGTGTTGTAGTTCAACATTATTGCTGGAATACCCATTTTCGTCAGAAAACGTCGGAATTTATTTTGTATTCTTTCAACAGCTTGTACATGAATATTTATAACGTGGGTTCCAGACGGGAGAAATGTATTCAAGTTGATTTCTAACAAAAGCAAAATATAACAGTTTGGTACGTAATATAATAAAAGTTTCATACGTAATGCGTAATATTGTTGAAATTTCTAGTTAGCCTAGTTATAAATCCCAACTTTATAAACCCTTATATACAGATTTCCATTAGGTGGTTATTAAAATATGAAACATGTACTGATAATGCATGATTAATCTGACGTAAAATAATAAATAAAATAAAATACAAGCAGCAATTGGCAATTTTTCAGATGAAAGATGCCAAGTGGGTTAAATAGCAAACTAGCATACCAGGCCACACATTGCTGTGGCTTACGAAACACAACGCCATTACCCAACCTTTATAAAATCTACACCACCCGCTTGCCAGCTGCCCGCTGCCCACTACCTGAATTGAATATTTGAATTTCTCGACTTTTCTCTACTATAATAACATATAAACCTTCCTCTTGAATCATCTATCTGTTTATGAAAACCGCCTGAAAATCCGTTGCGTAGTTTAAAAGATCTATGCGCACATACATTTCGAGCGACTTCATTTTATACTATGTAATGATTCAGATGCTGTGCGAGGAGAGGCTAGACTAGCAACGGACGGATGTCGCTGAAGCAGCCCAGGAAAAAGACGTTCAAAAGGTGCCTTGTTGAAGCGATGCGAGATAAAGATGATTACAGATAACAAATATCTGAAATACAAGTAATCCAAAATAGAGCCATAAGAAATATATACCATCTACCATGGGATACGCATGTCAAAGACATATACTCACTGACACAAATTCTTCCCTTTACCATTCTGCCAAAATATAGCATCACCACTGCCATCCTACAAATAATTCAACACTCGTCACACACCAACACTAAACCAGCCTTTAATTCCGATATACACCAGCACAAAACACGATCACAAAATCAAATACACCTATCGTCATCTACACACACAACTAAATTTGGAATTAACTCCTTACAATACATCGCACATACGCAATACAACGCATTACTTAATGTCCTAAAACTACCAGAATCAAACAAAAAAATATTGGCAAAGGCTCTAAAAGGATATTTTCTCAGCAACTTTATTAACCAGTGACGAAGTTATCTGTCTTCCTTTGTAACTCTTATATATTCTTCAATTACCTGTATCAAGTGTGTCTAGTCCATTTAGAAATCTATGTATTGTTCATTGATTTCCGTGTTCTTATGTAAAAATAATTTTCCTTTAGATGTATAATGTTGTCCTTCCCGAAATGAGTTTTATTAAACTCATTGGGAGTAATGTATTATAAATTTTATGGAATAATTTTGTAATATATTATCTCTAAAAAATAAAAATAAAAAAAAGTAAATTATTGTTTTTTTTTTTTAAGTTTTCGAAATGTTCAATAATATAATATTCATTTTGGGATTTGGAACTGCAAATATTGGAATTTAAATATTCATTTGATTGCTATATTTGACCATTTCAGCTTCATATTTCGTTTTATTTTGCGATTTCAAATATGGTCCTCGTTCAAAATCTATGATTGCTTTTAGGATGGCGCGTGGCCATGCAAATAAAAATGTTTTGGGATGCAATCGAAATGCATGATATATTTGCAGAGTTAGTCGTATGACCGAATTCAATGAATTCAGAATTTTGAGATTTTTGAATAATGATTTTGTGAATAATAATCAAAAATTGGTTTTAAAACGTGAATTTTTCATCAACATTTGTTCCGTTGAATTTATATTTTTTGGATAAAAAATTATTAGTTAAGAGCGTTTAACCAGCCAGCGGACGAAAATCCACATTTCGTCGAAAGTTGTTCTTCCGATCGTGCAGGGCGGTTACAATGAGAAAGATTAATTATTCTCCGTACCAGCTTTTTTAAATTATAACTCAATATCAAATTTTTTTCAATCCAAATTAGCTTTAATTTATACCTTCATCCAAAAATGCTGAAAGGCGTGATGATAAAACTATTAAAATAGTGTACTTTTTGTAGTTATTTTTTGATTATAAGTATTTATCATTTTTCAATAATGTCTAAATTTAATAAGAATGTTAAAAAAATCTGAAATATATTAGTTTGTAATATTAGTGCGCAAATAAATACACAAATGGACCAATTTTCGTCAAGAAACACATGTACGTACATATTTTTTAATGATTTTATTGAAACTAAAATTAAAATTCTAATACATAACTCTGCTAGATAATGTATTGATTTATTTTACTGCATGATTACATTATTTGAAATGGGTGTGGTATAATACAAAAACTTTTTTGAAAATTTAACAAATCTGCCAACGACCTATGGAATAACCTTATTATTTATACTAAAAATTAAAAAAAATTCTAAAAATTTATTACATACGAATGCTAGATAAAAGAACAATCTTTCGAAATCCATTTATAATTTTTTGTGGAAAAGAGTCAATTCGTCTAAAAACTTTTTTGAAAATGACGTATTTCCGGCTTTCTCTGGTAATGCCCTCTTAAATGCGGTCGAATTAGTTTTACAAAAATTCCACGTGTTGAAAATTCATCAGTACTTTTTCAAATATGAACGAATTTAAATAAATTGCTATCGTTATTGTGAATATGGTTATATCAGATAAACAAAGTAAAAAAATGATGTGTTGTGATAAAAAAGAGTGGACTAAATAAGATAGAAATTAGAACTTTGTCCATTTGGACAAAATTTTATCCGATTTTTTTTTACATTAGCTCTATATAACAGGTACTGAGGAAAATAATTCCCCTCAGGGCATACGTCATTTTTGGGGATGCTGTATGGGGGTCTTTTTAAGGAAAAGGGTATGAGGTACGAGGAGTGGGTAGGAACCTGGGGTCAATGTGTCCAAGAGTGACAAACGTATGCATCCACCCCTCCCTCAGAGAGATTACGGCTGGAGAAGTCAAAGGGACTCCCACAACAAATCTCTCCCGATCCGGCCTGCCACGCAGCTTGTGGGCAGATCCGCCGCCAAGACTTGGACGAGCCTCACCCCATGTTCCCGGGCATCCCTGCTAAGTCACCAAACGTAGTGAACCACTTAGGGTGACTTATAGCAGAGGTGTTTGTTATCAAATAAAAGGTCCCCGTTGCGGCGGTACCCATACCCGCCTCCCAAATTGATAGAGAATGTAAAAAAAATTATATTTTATGTGGTAAGAAAGGGCGGATTAAATATGGTGGAAATTTGAAATTAGTCCATTTAGATCCAATTGGTGCAACTGAACATTTATTTCGTTCATTTGGATTTTTTCTAGCTGGATAGATATTTGTCCTGGTGAACCTTAACAAATTTTCATTTATTCACAAAATTTCCAATTTAAAAAAAAAAGCCAAATGGAGATTTTGCCAAATCGGACATTTACCCATTTAGACTTTGTTCATTTGAACATCAGTTTGAGCTTTGTCCATTTTGACATTTGCCCAGTTGAACTTTACCAAATTGTTTGTTCATTTGAACGTCAGTTTGAGCTTTGTCCATTTTGACATTTGCCCAGTTGAACTTTACCAAATTGTTTGTTCATTTGAACGTCAGTTTGAGCTTTGTCCATTTTGACATTTGCCCAGTTGAACTTTACCAAATTGTTTGTTCATTTGAACGTCAGTTTGAGCTTTGTCCATTTTGACATTTGCCCAGTTGAACTTTACCAAATTGTTTGTTCATTTGAACGTCAGTTTGAGCTTTGTCCATTTTGACATTTGCCCAGTTGAACTTTACCAAATTGTTTGTTCATTTGAACGTCAGTTTGAGCTTTGTCCATTTTGACATTTGCCCAGTTGAACTTTACCAAATTGTTTGTTCATTTGAACGTCAGTTTGAGCTTTGTCCATTTTGACATTTGCCCAGTTGAACTTTACCAAATTGTTTGTTCATTTGAACGTCAGTTTGAGCTTTGTCCATTTTGACATTTGCCCAGTTGAACTTTATCAAATTGTTTGTTCATTTGAACGTCAGTTTGAGCTTTGTCCATTTTGACATTTGCCCAGTTGAACTTTACCAAATTGTTTGTTCATTTGAACGTCAGTTTGAGCTTTGTCCATTTTGACATTTGCCCAGTTGAACTTTACCAAATTGTTTGTTCATTTGAACGTCAGTTTGAGCTTTGTCCATTTTGACATTTGCCCAGTTGAACTTTACCAAATTGTTTGTTCATTTGAACGTCAGTTTGAGCTTTGTCCATTTTGACATTTGCCCAGTTGAACTTTACCAAATTGTTTGTTCATTTGAACGTCAGTTTGAGCTTTGTCCATTTTGACATTTGCCCAGTTGAACTTTACCAAATTGTTTGTTCATTTGAACGTCAGTTTGAGCTTTGTCCATTTTGACATTTGCCCAGTTGAACTTTACCAAATTGTTTGTTCATTTGAACGTCAGTTTGAGCTTTGTCCATTTTGATATTTGCCCAGTTGAACTTTACCAAATTGTTTGTTCATTTGAACGTCAGTTTGAGCTTTGTCCATTTTGACATTTGCCCAGTTGAACTTTACCAAATTGTTTGTTCATTTGAACGTCAGTTTGAGCTTTGTCCATTTTGATATTTGCCCAGTTGAACTTTACCAAATTGTTTGTTAATTTGAACATCAGTTTGAGCTTTGTCCATTTTGGCATTTGCCCACTTTACCAAATTGGATAAGTCCATATATGGACAGCAATTTTTTAAAATATTTTGTCCATTCGGACATTTTTATCCATTTGGACAATGTCCATTTAGACATTTGGATGGTAAAATAAATCCTGTTTTCACCCTCCTCTAAACTATTAAATTACCGTCAAACTTGCTATCATCATCATTATAATTGTATTTTTATTCAATGATATAAATATTTTAGGTTATCTGCAACGTCAGATCTATTCACATATATTATAAAACACGGGATTACGTAAGTACTGTGAATCTAATGTATCTATTTCCTTTAGCCCTTACGTTAAAGTAATCCTTTGAAAGTAGATTACATGTTTTAATCTACACGAATAAATAATTCAATCTAATCAAAATACTGAACCCAATATCCAACTACGAAATGAATACTTACCAGGGGCGGATTGAAAATTAGCGCAGATGGAACACGTAACCAGGGTGGAAATCGTCAAAGGCGTAAAAAAATCGATGTATCAATTCCGAAATATGCGTGGAAATTGTTAAAAACAAACGAGTACCTATCAACACAAAGCATAAACTGTGATAGAAGTTACATAATGGGGTATTTCAACAAACTAGGGATTTTGTTGAAAACGTACAGAATATTTAAAAACCATTTATCTGATTTTAATCATCGGACTAAAAATGCTTGTTTTTATGTTTTCATTCAATATTATTGATTTTAAAAACGATCTAAAACTGACAAAATCAAAACTGGCCCGTGGTTGGCAAATCGGATTGTAACGCCATAAGCTTCGGCTCAGCTAGGCCAGCATAAATAAACAGTGTCAGTGAGCGATTCACGCCCCAACATACCGTTTTAGCGTAATTAAAAAATGGGAAACTTTTGACTTGCTCTACAATACGATACGATACGATACGATTATACCACCCCAGCTAGGAGCACTCCTGTCCCGGTGAGACCGGTACACCAGGGGGCACTGATATATTAGGACTAGGAATACGTGCACTGAGGATGGGAAGGAGGTTGGAGTTTAATCGGCCGGTATACATGGCAACCTAACAAGCCAATATTGGAATTTAGGATGGGCAGGAATAAAGGAATGGATTGAGCGTTATATATTTTTCCCCTTTTTAATGTCTTCCTTCTTCTTGCTTTTTCTCGACTCCTTGCATCTTCTTGACTGTTTTAGCCCTGCTTGGCTCTTCTTGACTTTCCTTGCCTCTTCTTGTCTCTTCTCGTCTCTTCTTGTCTCCTCTGCTTGTCTTGTCTTGTCTCTGATTTTCTCTTCTTGAATTTTCTGATGTCTTCTTACTGCTTCTTGGGTGTTTTTGTCTCTTCTCGTCTCTACGGCTCTGCTTCCTACTTGTCTCTTATCGTCTAAAATTGGCTTCTTCTTGGGTTTTCTTAACGTACCTTTGTTTTTACTGCATCTTCTTTCAAATTCTCACTATTGTATTGTTGGCTAGTCCTGCTTCATCCTACATTTTCTTGTATCTGAGTATTTCTTTTTGTTTCTTCTAGTCTGTTCTTGTCTCTTTTGTTTCTTTTTATCTCTTCTCTCTTTCTCGCTCCTTCTTGTGGGCTGATGACCAGTTTTAGTGCCTTGTCGGGTCGGGAAAAAGTTATTATTGTAACATGTGCTTATAAGTGAATAAATAAGTCGGAATTCGCCATTGAAGGAATATTGTTTTCATAGAAGTTCTTCTGCCACAAAAAACCAATCTTTAACAATACCTATTTTTTTTTCCAGAATTTCCTCTCCTTCTTTTCCTAAAAAGACCCTCCGCATAGCATCTTCAAAGATGACGTAGGCCCTGAGGGGAATTATTTTCCTCAGAGCCTCCCGTGTGGAGCTAATGTAAAAAAATGTCAGTCGGGAGAGCGGTGTTGTTGTTAAAAAGAATCACTTCAAAAATCCATATGTTTAAGATCAATGAAGCACAATTTAGACGGTAATAAGCTTTGTTGCTATTACTTTAAATTGCTTATCTAATCTTAAATATTGTCTTCATTTTAAAAACGTTTTGAAATGTCAATTTTGGAATGTTTTTAAATTGAATTGAAAAGAATAAGAAATAATGAAACATTTATACCGAGCAAAAATGTTCCAGGTTCGGTCCTGAAAGTTTCTAACAGTTTTCCAATCCCCGATTGATTTCAAGAGTTTCACGTACGAGTTCTGTGTTCCGTGAATAGGAGAAGCCAGGGGTCACTCCACTTTACGCTAGCACTGCATTCTAGGCTGAACTATGACCCGTGTCCCGATTAACTCTGGACTGCTGAGCCTTAAACTCTTAAATACCTACTAAAGCTAAACCGCTTAAATGCCTACTAGTTGAGCTTATTGACAATGTACAAATGAATCTCAATGCTTTGAAAATGGTAGGGTAATTTTACTTAATCAGATTTATTTAAAAACTAGCTTTTACCCCCGGCTTCGCTCGCATAGTATTAGGGGGTTCCCACTTCGCCTCCTCCACCTTCCCTATCCCCATTCCACTCCCCCCCCTCACCTCCCATTCCAAACCCGTTTTATTCATTTTTCAAACAGCTCGCGTGCCACCTATTAAAGCATAACACACGCAGTTTCGCATTTATAAAATTAGTAAAGGTTATAGATTAGTATTTAATACATATTTGAATTATAACTATCAAAGGGGTCTCCATAGTAACTTAAACAAATAACAAAATGACAGCGAATGTCAAATAATTACTTACAGTTACCAAGCAACGATTTGTTTTGATTTTCGTCTGGACAATAAACGTATATTTTTTGTTGTATTTGTTTTGAAGAGTTTTAATTTTCAATGTACATTTGTTACTTTAATTTTAATTTTTTTGCGACCGTTTGATGTTTTAAGTTTGCTCGTGAATGACACGAACGTGTCAAAAGCTGTCGCTAAAAATTTAAAATTAAAATAACAAATATGCATTGAAAATTAAAACTCTTCAAAATAAAAATGTCTAGAAATTGTTACATAGTCAATGCCCAAGATATACAAAAAAGTATAATAAATAATTTAATGACGCCAGAGCTTTTTCATAACGCCAGAGCTTACCAATATATACAGCCTATGTTACTCGCAAATAATATAGCTTTCTATTAGTGAAAGAATGTTCAACGTTCAAACAGTATTTATTTGCGTGAAAGAGTAACAAACGTACATACATCCATACAAACTTTCGCCTTTATAATATTAGTATAGGATGTAGCAGGTTTAAAGGTTAAATAATAACAATTTTGTTGTTTCTGTTTTAGTAAGTTACTTTTGAACTCAATTTTGCTGTTGAAATATTTATAATGGAGTTTTCAAAATTTATAACTGAATTACAATAATATTAGTTCGTTGTTTGAATATCGTTGATTCATCTCAATGGAACGATGATAGATTGTTAAAGTTTCGACTTTTTAATATAATCAAAAGAAGCTTAGCGTAAGTTAAGATAGAATAGAAATATATAAAACTTCTGGCCTAAAACCAAGTAATTGTTATACTCAAATTACGATAGGTAAATCGGAAATAGATTAGAAGTGTCGAAACACTAAATTGAACAAGAATATCGCGAAGCAAAATGAATTACGCTGTATCACAAACCAATCGGAACAAATAAATAAAATTAAACAATTAATAAAAAATCTTACAGTAAAAAGTAAATATTTTATACAAAACAAACAAATTATAACTTACAACCTAAGTAAGAATGCTTGTTTAAACAAAATATATAAAAATTTAAAAAAAAATTTGTTCCTAGGTCTGCATATAAATATACAGATATATATGTATATACGCTATGCGTTGCTAAACCATTCATCCGATTGCGATGAAACTTTGGGGATTTGATGTGTGCATGCCCGCGATGGTTTCTATATGTGAGTTCTGGAATCATGAAATTATGCATTGCTAACCGTTCATCCGATTGCGATGAAACTTTGAGGATTTGATGTGTTCGCGGCACGGGGGAATAGCTGTCACTGGATCACAGTGGATCCGAGGAACTGGCTATTTTTGGAAGCAGTTCCTAACGGTTTTATAAAATGGTCACCAACACTAAAAATGGGCGAAGCCGAAGTAAAAGCCGCCCGCAGGGCCTAGCAGCAAAAACCTGCGGAGCGGGTTTTTAACTGCCAGTTTAAACAATAAATTATGATCATGACACCTATAGCGACCAACAGGTCAATAATTAAATTTATTTCTGAAAGGTTACAATAAATATATTGAGTAAGCCAGTGTTCCTAGGCTGGGATTTAATCTAAAACGTAAAGCGCACCTGAGATTTCAATTTATCAATACGAAGTACCTATTCCAACCAGTCCTTTGTCTTTTCTTGCCACGTGTTCCTACTTAAGTTGTCACATCAGAGACTGTTGGGCAGATTCTTGCCCTTACATACTTCTCAGGTAACCACAGAATAGGTACGTTTAATGAGATATCATGTGCATATTGATTGTTTTTTTTTTCTAAATACATTTTTGAAGTGAAACTTCGATAGCCCCGCTATGATTTGGATTTCGGATGAAATGGTAATGACGATTACTGCACCCGCGACGCATCAACAGCGCTCATTGACCGCTTTGATTATGATATCACTTTTATAGGCTCCTAGTGGTTGAGATATGAAACGGAAATTACGCTGGTCTGCGCTCATTGCTAGCTTTGATTATTACGCCACTTTTCAAATATTGGTTGAGATTGTTTTGGTAAAGTTTCGCTTCTGCCGCGTGTAAACTGCATCGAATTTTTTTTTTAATTATTAAACAAAAATTCAAATTTTAACATTAAAATTAAAGGTTATTCCCCTCAGGTGTTGGGCTTATGTAGTCGGAAGGTTAAAATATTTCGGCTTTACAATAAAATCCAAATAAATTAGGTATATTTATATGATCGCATCAAAAAACAAAAAAAAACTGTTTTGATGAAATACGCTTTTAAATTTTACAATTCGGAAGAAACTTTTGTTTTATTAAATACTAGCAGACCCGGCCACACGTTGCTGTGGCTAACGAAACACAACGCCATTACCCAACCTTTATAAAATCCACACCACCCGCTTGCCAGCTACCCGTTGCCCGCTGCCTGAATTGAATATTTAAATTTCTCGGCTTTTCTCTAATATTATAAGCATGTATTAAACATATTGATACGAGCATGAAGAGTGACCCAAAACCCCGTCACTAAAAAATAAACGCAAAGGGAATCAGTCACGGCTCGAATCGAGCTACCCAGTGTAGTCTAGGTACTTTCGTACGGTGGTTACACAAATCCATTTTTTTTTAAACGCCACAGAATTCGAATTTGAATTGTTTTGTTTGATTTTTCTTTTTTTGACAGATAGGAGTTTTTTTTTTAGAAGCGTCATATGAGACTGTAAAAAAAACTTTAACTGATATTCTGTGTAACTTGTAAAATAAACTATTGTACCGAGATACTTGTATTTTGTTTCTGAGCCCACTGTCTGTCAAAAAAAGAAAAATCAAACAAAACAATTCAAATTCGAATTCTGGTGCGTTTAAAAAAAAATGGATTTGTGTAACCACCGTACGAAAGTACCTAGACTACACTGGGTAGCTCGATTCGAGCCGTGACT
The DNA here is from genome assembly GCA_917880885.1 of Limnephilus marmoratus. Lineage (NCBI taxonomy): Eukaryota > Metazoa > Arthropoda > Insecta > Trichoptera > Limnephilidae > Limnephilus > Limnephilus marmoratus. The sequence goes on along the minus strand of OU862921.1, from coordinate 13,930,439 downwards.
GATTCCCTTTGCGTTTATTTTTTAGTGACGGGGTTTTGGGTCACTCTTCATGCTCGTATCAATATAAACCTTCCTCTTGAATCACTCTATCTATTGATGAAATCCGCATGAAAATCCGTTGCGTAGTTTAAAAGATCTATGCGCACATACATTTTGAGCTACTTCATTTTATACTATGTAATGATGAAAATTTTGAATGGAAACATAAAACAGTTTTAAAAGTGGCTCTCCTTACGTGTTTTTATGAATCAAATTAATGATAATGAAAAAAAAAAAACACATACATATTTTATTAGACAAATATATTATAAACGTTATCGTCAACTCACGTTTTGTCATAAAGTTTTATAATTGCGGTCGGAAATTTTGATTTCATAAAAGTGTACATTTTAATTATGTTGCGGTTAACTTTGAGATCTAAACATAAAGCATGGTTTTCTCTTTCTAACATCGTTTATATCGTATTTTATACCAAATTTTATAACCAATGCTTTTAAAGAAAAAAAAAACAAGTAGACTCTGTCTATACTGATTTTAGTAAAGCCTTTGATTCAGTTTCCCATAAAATTCTCATTTGGAAATTAGAAAAGCTTGGTATACGTGGCAGTATATTAGCCTGGTTTGAAAGCTATCTTACTGGAAGAATTGTGAGAATAAAATCCTCATTGTCGGAAAAAATTTATGCAACAAGTGGAGTTCCACAGGGTTCACACCTTGCCCAATATTATTTATCTTGTTTATAAATGATCTTACAAAAATATTTCATGATGTATTTATCTTACTTTTTGCTGATGACCTCAAAATTTTTAGAATAATTCAAAATATTTACCATTGCAACATTCTTCAAGATAATATCAACAATTTGTTAATTTGGTGTAATGAAAATAGACTTTACTTAAATATCTCAAAATGTCATGTAGTTAGATTTTCTCGAATAAAAAATCCAGTGATCTTCAATTACAACATTGATAACAATACTCTGGAGACATTAACACAAATTAAAGACTTGGGCATCACTTTTCAATCTAATCTTCCATTTGTTAACCACATAACAGAAATCTCTAATAAGACCTTAAAAATGTTGGGATTTATAACTAGGCTAACTAGAAATTTTAACAATATTAAGTGTATAAAACTGTTATATTTTGCATATGTTAGAAGTCAACTTGAATACAATTCTCCTGTCTGGAACCCATATTACAATATACATGTACAAGCTGTTGAAAGAATACAAAACAAATTCTTACGTTTTCTTAATTTTAAAATGGGTATTCCAGCAATTATGTTGAACTACAATACTATTTCGAATGATATGAATATGCTCAAATTGTCAGACAGAAGAACTTTCACTGACTTGGTATTTCTGTATAAAATTCTAAATGATTTAGTTGACAGTCCGATATTGCTCGAATTGATAAGCTTCCGGATTCCAATACGTAATACTAGAAGTCAGGATTTATTTCAGTGCAGTAATTCTGGAACTAACTACCATATGTATTCCTCTTTGCCCAGAATACTAATGGAGGGAAACAATTATACCAAGTCAGTGGACATCTTCAATTTATCTTTAAACAAATATAAAATATTGTTACGAAGGCAGTTCAGTTATGTACAATAAATACTGTGTATTTCTTACTATTCATATGTAAAAAAAAAGCCCCGAAAAAGGGCGTTAATAAATAAATAAATTTCTCACTACAATAAGGGAGAGATTTAACGATTTCTGTGAGACCTACACGAGTGTTCCGAAAAGCGAATAAATTAGCCTGATGAGTTAAGCGCGTAGTTACCGAAGCCTCAGTTTAAAACGGGAATTTAATATTTGTTAGAACACCGAAGACAGGTACGACGAATAATGCATTTATTTTCCCTGTATTTCAGTAGAAGAAATTTCGAATTAGTTTTGCCGGAGAACAGTCGAATCAATGTGTCCAACACACAAATCGCACATTTTTCATAAAGATTAGTTGCCGTATTTGTTAAAGCTTCTAGCGACAAGCTTCCATCCAGTTACTCACTATATTTACAAACAAAAACCAAGATAAAACATTCAATGAAACTTAAGGTTTGTTCTGTGTTTCGGCTGGTGGTTTTTACATTCCACGGAAAATTTATTTCTGTGTTCTTACAATGATATTAAACTGTATATCGGTCGCGGTGGGATGAATTCTCTGCTGATGGTTCACTAGTTATGTTGATTTTGGTTGTGCAGAGTTCTTAGAACTTTATATATTTTGTAGTGTCTACTCCACCCCAGTCCCTGTATATTTAGGTGACTTTACTTGGAATCTTAGTATTTTTACAGTTATTATTTTTCCACGGTTTTTAATGATGGCTTTGTTTGTTTCTTATATTTTTCTTTTATTTTTCTACAAACTTTTGTAAATAATATTAATCATATTCTCTGTATTTATGTACCTCATGTTATTATCGTCTTTCATTACACTAACCCATTACCAAATTTTCAAACTAACTCCTGTTTTACAGGGACATTTGAGGCTTTAGCTTCGTACATCATAAGTCGTTTATTAAAAAAAGATACAGTCCTTATGAGAGCCCTGAAGGAGTATCCGTCTGTTACTTATACCAGGGCTGGAAAGCGATTGTATTACCTCAAGTGTTGATGGTTCACTATGTTTTTGAATGATTTCACTACGAATACAAACAATTTCAAAAGGAATCTTGCAATGCGTTTTTATATGCGATTTATAAATTAACAGGGAGACCGTTGTCACTGCGGTTGATTGCGAACTGTGCTGGGAGGACAAGTTGAGAGAGGGGAGTGGAAGAATTCATTACTACAGAATAAATCTTTATTCCCAAACAAAACACTATAATAATTCGCCGTCACATATAATCGACGCGAACATTCTGTATTTCACCAAGAGATTAACATAAATCTCATTTAATTTTAATTCTCATCAATATCATTTTGCTTCGTCCAGGATCCATAAATATATTTTCGGTTCGCAGTTCCAATTATCCTTGAGATCTGGACCTCCCTGTGACCTAAGCCTCCCCCTCAACATTCATCTTGAGTGCCGCCTTGACCGCAAATCTAACCCTAGGAAACTACACCTACCCTCGAAGATAAAGCCTAAGTAAAACTAACCGAAGGGGTTGATGCTACTTCGGCGGGGTGGTTTGCATCTGTTGTCAGGTAGGTCGTAATTGGAGATATAACGATTAAGTAAGGGTTGTTATTGGAGTTTACAAAATTGAGTTTACAAGTTGAGATTGTAATGGGATACGCATTTAAACTAACCTAAAGTAGGTAAAATAGTTATTGGAATTGATCTATAAATATGCAGGGGTATTGTGTACAAGGAATTTTTTTCTTTTGGTACAAACATTTGGCTTAAAGTGTTTTAAACTAGTGCTATATTTAATTACAATCCACAAAGATTAGAACCATTTTTATTAATTTTATGTTTTATTTTATTTTAATACTTGCTTAAAAAGCAGGCATGATGATCAAAATTTAGATGAGAGAAAATGTAGACATGTAGAGAAATAATTAGGCATCGTCTATGCTTTTTAACATATAAATTTGACGGCCTTCGTGGTCAAGGGGCAAGCGATCCGGAGGACGCGGGTTCAAAACACGGCGAGCTCAGATAAATTTTATTTGATTTATTTGTGTTTTCACAATTGAATTTTAAAAATAATATAATATATGTGAGAGAGGTTTTAGGGTGGCACACCTGTTTCCGGCCATACAAGAGCGAGACAGGTGATCCCGCATATAAAAGGAGATGCAGGCCTCTCCTCACTCTCTTTTTCCAACCGCCAACACGTTAGTTAGGACGTATTTATAGCCATTACTTATAATAAATATCCATATCGCCAATACGCGCATTATTTATAAATAACCTCGCCTACACTCGAGTCTGTATTTAACAGTGGCGCAGCCTACGGTACACGATTCTGCACAATACGGCAGAAATATCGCGAAAAGAATCGACGCGCAAAAAAATTTGGCACAAAAATTTGGCAAAAATACGCGGTAACATTATTATTTCGGGTCGGTAAGAAAGGCCGGACCGAAATTATTCCAACACTTCACTGCAAGGAGTGAAGTGCAAGAAGACACTGGAGCCAGCCAGCTTTTCGGAAGGGGGAAGCACGGGAGGTCCAGCGTCAATCGACATCTCTGAGGGTCAAGGATCGGAGATCCAGGTCGCAGGAGTGATCTGGGGTAGCCATCGGTGTTACTGTGTGACGGGTCTGGAAGGAGCCATCAATTCACAGGGTCAAGGAGCAGTTTCCGGAGCAGGGTCCAGGGAGCAGACGGCAGAAGAAGAAGCCTCATTGGGAAGTTTTTGTTTTTTCTGTTTTCTTTCTCTCTATTTGGGTACCTTCTGGGCATTGGGAACATGGAGTCTCGAGGATTGGAGTCCTTCAGTTTGCGTGACGGGAACTGGGAGAACTTCAAGGTCCGCCTCGGACAATTTCTCCTCGTGAATGATGAAAAGTTTGCATCGGATGATAAAAAAAGGGCTATTTTCCTGAATGCATTGAAAGATGATTGTTTTTCCTTATTGGTTAATTTGTGCATTCCTAAAAAGGTAACAGATATTAAGTTAGAAGATTTGATATCTAAACTTGATGAGTATTGTTGTTCAACGAAATGTTTTTTTGAAGAGAGATCTAAGTTTTACAGTGCTAAACAAAGAAATGACGAATCAATCCGTGAGTTTGCAGTGCGGTTAAAGTCTCTTTCTACTAATTGCAAATTTGGGAATAGTTTATCAGTAAATTTAAGGGATTTCTTTGTTTTGGGTTGTAAACCAGGAAAGGTAAGAGAAAAATTATTTCTCGAGGGTGAATTATACTCGTTCGAAAAATGTTTACAAGTCGCCGAGTGCATTGACCTCGTAGCTTCAACTCAAGCGCAGTCCCGAGTTGATAATACGGTTTACGCTAATGTACAGCTCAAGGCCGGTCGACTCTCTTTTAATAATTCGCGTGTGAAAGACAGAGACGTGAAGCGTTTCGGGCATAGCAACAGGGCACGGTCACAGTCGCCAGCGAACGCTGTGAAACAAAATTGTACCGTTTGTGGTCACAATAATCACATCGCGACGGAATGTAGATATAAAAATTATTTATGTAAAATTTGCAGTACGAAGGGTCATCTCGCAAAACAGTGCAAGCGTTCCTCAACACGTAAGAGTGTGAATACTTTGTTGTCGGACACAAAGTTGGGTGAAGTTAATAGTGTCGAACCATTTTTTATTGAAGTTTCACTAGACGGGATCAAGAGTAAATTCATGGTAGATTCTGGAGCATCTTGTTGCGTAATTTCCAAGGAGTGTTATTTCAGTAAATTCAGTAGAATCAAGCTAGTGCACGAAGACATTAGTCTACGGGGTTTTGACAATACGCTCGTGAAAGTGGTAGGTACAATTACGCCACAAGTGGAATTTAACGGTCAGTGTCACAATTTGAAATTTGTTGTTGTCACAAGTGCTTCGTTATCGATAGTGGGGCGTGATTTTATGAATCTTTTTAACGTCGGGATTAACGGAATCGTAAACAGTATAAAACAGAATACTTTGAAGCAGCGATTAGTAAAAAAATTCCCGGAAGTTTTTACGGATAAACTAGGAAAATTTAATAAGTACGAAGTGAATTTAACTTTAAAAGAGACCGCTATTCCGATATTTCGTAATCACAGAGTTATGCCGTTCGCTTTGAAAGAAAAAGTCGAAAGGGAGTTAGATAGTTTACTGTCAGACGGTATTATAGAACAAGTCCAGTTTAGTGAGTTTGCAAGTCCAATTGTTCCAGTAATTAAGAAAAACGGTAGTATTAGATTATGTGGTGATTATAAATCGACAGTGAATAATCAGTTATTAGTTGACAAATATCCATTACCTAGGATAGAGGAGCTATTAACGAAAGTAAATGGTGGGAAAGTTTTTGCAAAAATCGATCTTAAATCGGCGTATAGTCAATTTGTTTTAAAAAAGGAGTGTAGGCGTTTTACAACAATCAATACCCATTTAGGATTGTTTCAGTATAAGCGGTTAGTGTACGGGTTATCTCCCGCGCCAGCTATATTTGCAAAGGCAATGGCAAATTGTTTGTCAGGATTACAGAACATGACGTTTTATTTGGATGATATTATCGTGATAGGGGAAGACGAAGACGATTTAGAGAAAAACGTATGTGTCGTGTTAGAAAGGTTGAAACATTGTAATCTAACAGTGAATAGTGACAAGTGTGAATTCAATTTAAAAGTTATTGAGTTTTTAGGTTATAAAATAAGTGAACAAGGAATTCAACCGTGTGAACGGAATAAAGAAGCCATTTTAAATGCACCAGCACCTAGTGATTTAAATAATTTAAGAAGTTTATTAGGTATGATTAGTTATTATCGTAATTTTATTCCAAATATGGCAAATATATTGTCACCATTATACGAATTACTTAAAAAAGATGTTAAGTTTCAATGGGGTACGGAACAAGAAAATAGTTTTGCGATAATTAAAAGAATATTAACTTCGGATAGGATTTTAACGCATTTTGACGAAAATATACCTGTGAAACTTGTCACAGATGGTAGTTTTAATGGGGTAGCAGCAACATTACTTCATAGGTTTCAAAATGGCGTAGAAAGACCGATTGGGTTCGCAAGCAGAACTTTAACTAAAGCGGAAAAGAATTATTCTATTCTAGATATTGAAGCAACAGCAATTATTTTTGGAATTAAGAAGTTTTATCAATATTTGTACGGCAGAGAATTTATTTTAGCTGTGGATAATCAGCCGTTAGTGAGAATTTTAGGTGAAAATAAAGAAGTACCTAAGATTGCCGCGTCAAGGTTACAGAGATATGCTATTATGTTAGGTTCGTTTAATTTTAAAATTGAATATGTAAAATCGAAAAATAATTGTTCAGACTTTCTGAGCAGGTGTCCGATTGAAAAGGTTAGCTGTGAAGATGAGATAGAGTCTGATTACATTAATTATTTCGAGAATAATGGGTTTAATTTGTCTTTAGACGTGATAAAAAGCGAAACCGAAAAGGATGATGTGTTAGGTCAAGTAAAAAATTTTCTTATCGAAGGTTGGCCAGCATCAGTAAAAAAGGCACAAAGTGGTAACTTTATTAGAATTTTTTGGGAAAAAAGGTTAGAATTGTCTTTGATAAATGGGTGTGTTTTATATCAACATAGGGTTGTTGTACCTGAGTCTTTAAGACAAGAGGTTTTAAAGATGTTACATAGATCTCATTTAGGGGTTTTTAAGACTAAAGGTATTGCAAAAAGCTTTGTCTGGTGGCCAAAAATTAATCAAGATTTGGAGAAAATAACGGAAAATTGTAGAGATTGTTTAGAAATTAAACCAGAATCACAAAAGAGTTCTTTAGCAGTGTGGCCATATGAACCTGAAGTATGGTTCAGGGTACATATTGATCATGGTAGTTTGTATAACAAAAATTTTTTAGTGGTGGTAGACTCTTCTTCAAAGTGGATTGAGTGTCTGGAAGTAAACAGTCTGTCTTCAAAAGAAAATATCGAAATACTTCATAGATTATTTTCGCAATTTGGTTTTCCAGCAACTTTAGTTAGTGATAATGGTACGTGTTTTTGTTCTGAGGATTTTGAAAATTTTTGTAAGAAAAATGGGATAGAACATATCACTAGTCCAGTCAATCACCCTAGTAGCAACGGGCAAGCTGAAGCTACAGTAAAGACTTGTAAAAATTTCCTTAAAAAAATTTGTAAACATAATGGATTTCCTTCAGATTATAAAGAAAAGTTAGGTAACTTTTTAGCAGACTATAGGAATACAGTTCACGCAACAACAGGATGTGAGCCATCTGTATTATTAATGGGTAGAAAAATTAGAACAGTATTTGACTCTCTGATTCCAAGGAAAATTGAGGATAGAACGGGTAGTTCAGGTTCTACTCGACGAAACAAAGTAATAAAAAAGGTTACTCAGAGCCAAAACAATCAGAAAAGACAATATAAGGGTAGAGTTAAATCAGGTTTTAATATAGGTCAGAAAGTAATGACTAGAGATTTCAGATCTCAGGGTAATAGGTTATGGGTCCCTGGGGTTATTGTGGATAAAAAAGGTAGTAAAATATATTTCATAAAAATTAACAAGTCTAATATGGTGTGGAAAAGACATTTAGACCAGCTAAAGGAATTACATGTTTCATGGCAGGAGGAAGATAACCAGGAATTCGCGTCTGACACGTTGGAATTGTCGACGGACGAATTAGATCTCTCCGGTATGTTACGTAATAGAAGTGTCTCTAATTCTGTTTCTCCATGTTTCAGGTCTAACCCATGGCAAGGAAGGCTTCGGCCCAGGTGACAGCACTTCGCAGTCGAAATGGACAGAAATGGACAGAAGGGAAACAGAAAGAACAAAAACAAATGTTTTGTTAATTTTAAATGTAATGTGTTAATTTTAAATGTGAAATATGAAATATAAAATATATTGTATGAAATATGTAGCTATAGGTATCACTTATGTAGCCAGGATTCTCCCGTTTAAGTAGGGGAGGATGTGAGAGAGGTTTTAGGGTGGCACACCTGTTTCCGGCCATACAAGAGCGAGACAGGTGATCCCGCATATAAAAGGAGATGCAGGCCTCTCCTCACTCTCTTTTTCCAACCGCCAACACGTTAGTTAGGACGTATTTATAGCCATTACTTATAATAAATATCCATATCGCCAATACGCGCATTATTTATAAATAACCTCGCCTACACTCGAGTCTGTATTTAACAATATATATTTTCAGCGCGTTCCAGAATGGAAGATATTCTTGGTATCGCCCTAGTGTAATATCCCCATTCAGAATTGAATTGTTGCTTGAAATGGCTTTAGCCATGTTTTGTGACTAGATCTGAATAGCCAGGAACTTCCCCACCTTCGTCTTAGCCATCTGGTTCCCTCCCCACGTACCTTCGACCTCACACCATAACCCAATTGGGTATGCCATAGTAGCACTCGCTCCAGATGGGAGCACTTGGGAGTTTTGTGGGGTATTAACATTAAAATAAGGATATGTATTAAATTAAGCAATGTTAAACGTCGATAATTAGCCAAATAAAAGTTATAAGAAAGTAAATGACAAACAAGTTAAAGAGTAAAAGGTAGAATACATTAAAGTACCTGTATAAACCATTCATTATTTATTAATTTTTCGAAGAAAACTTCTTCGGAAAGGTTTTCACTTTGTGATGGCATTATTTATTTCAATGAAAAGACAAATAACTTTTTTACATCACTTTTATTTGTACACAACCTACATGTTTCGTGAACGATGTTCACATCATCAGGATCAAATGTATACTAAACTTAAAAATTAAACATAGATCACATATAGGACGAAGGGGTAGGAGGAAGGGGAAGGGGTAAGAGTGAGGGGACTTTATTAAAATTAGGGATTTCAAAGTCATTAGCAGGGAAAGACCGGTTAAGTGGGAAAAGGTTCAAAAGAGAGTTTATAAAAATTTGTTGCTTATTAATTACTAGCAGACCCGGCCACACGTTGCTGTGGCTAACGAAACACAACGCCATTACCCAATCTTTATAAAATCTACTCCACCCGCTTGCCAGCTGCCCGCTGCCCGCTGCCTGAATTGAATATTTGAATTTATCGGCTTTTCTCCACTATAATAAGCATGTATTATACATATTAACTAATTAACTCGCCGCTAATTATACAATGCTTGCAATGCAACACTGGATATTTGAAAAGGGAAAATCAAATACCTACTTACTCTAGGACATCTATTTTCCAATTTCTTCCGTAGAACGAATTTCAAAAATGACTATAGTACGGCCCGCCAGCCGTTTTAAATCGCAGAAAAATAGGTTTTCTTTAAATTTCTCGGCTTTTCTCTAATATAATTTACATGTATTATACATATAAACATTCCTCTTAAATCACTCTATCTATTGGTGAAAACCGTATGAAAATCCGTTGCGCAGTAAAGATTTACGCGCACATACATTTTGAGCGACTTCATTTTATACTATGTAATGATTATGTCTGCTTTATTATTTACATTTTTCCTAATTTCTAAAATCTACAAATTATTTATCTGTGATGCCTTATAACCCGTATGTAATATTTTTAGTCCATGGTTTTTGTCAAAATTATGATCTTTTTTTATTAAATGATCTGCGAACTCAGATTCGCTATTGCCATTTAATGCCCTCAGATGTTCTTTAACCCTTATTTCAAAGTTTCTATTGGTTCCATCTATATAAAAGTAATTACAGTCTTTACAATTTAGTTTATAATAATAATAATAATAATAATAAACGTTTATTTGTTATAGAGAATACATCAGTACAAAGAAGCTTTGACTGTCCAACTAGGAAGGTCTCCCGTTCTAGGACAGTCAAATGACAAACATTTTGATAGGCGTAAATTTAATTTAGAAATGACCAATTTGGGACACAAATCAACAAATCATCGCCAAAAAACTTTATCTTATTTACTAAAGCTCAGGCAAAAATATTTAATTATTTATAATGTATGCATAATTTAATTATTTACTAATTTAGTTATTATTAATTATTTATAATTATGCACAAGTGTCCTTTACGTATATGTTTTTTTTTTCAATATAGAATAAAGAAAGAAATGTAAAATTATAAGTTTACTTGTAAATAAACCAAAAGAAAAATAATACATATTATCAAAATAAAAATAATACATTCTACCAAAAGAAAAATAATACATAAGAAAAATAATACCTATTAATTATAAATAAACCAAAAGAAAAATAATACATATTAATACAAAGTTATTGAAAGCAGTGAAGAAGAAGCAAACAGAAAATACCTGTATACATTATAAACGCCCGATTTTTGTTTTAATGTCACTATCTTTGTTGTTACGGATGAACTTTTTTAATTTATTTTTGGTATAAAATGCTGGTTGTATAGTACCGGGAATATTTTTACTAATTATTTTATTTTTTATTTTTTTTACTAATTATTTTTTCGTAGTTATATCATTATTTATTGGCGCCTGTGCTGATTATACACTGATTTCGTACTTGATATTGTCTGACTTTAAAATAAAAGGTTTAATGAGCTTAATATGATTAATGTACAACTTCTTTAAAATCATAAATCTGATATTTTATTAAAAGGAGAAACCCTAAAGAGTATTAAACAGGACTTTCTTTATTTATTACATTTATACACAACCAATAATAATACAGTACAAAGCATTATGATGCTGAAAAACAGTAGGAATTAATGAAGTGAATGGTAGGTACCTATCTACAAATTACTACCTGAATAAGACAATGACAGATTGCACAAAAACATATCTAAATCAGTAAGGTAACGTGGTTTTTATGAAATTTATGATTTATGTATAATATCATGGTTTTTTCTTATGTCGGTTTAATCCAGTCCTGATGAATGGGAGGTTATACGGGTGTCGGGGGTAAAGTGCATTAACTTCGGGAGGTGATTCTACATGATGGTAGGAGTAAAAAATATTAACAACTTTTTCCTAAATTCCAACATTTTTTTCCCATACAAAAAGACGTACCTACTAAAAATCCTTAGTGTGCTGTATGATCTTAGGTACTTACCGAGAGCTTGCCGGGCACGATTGTGGCAACAGTGCATGTTGTAATTGGCCCGTATCGTAACAGGGGAAAATAATAAAGCTGACGGCACTCGCCGGTCCAATTACATCTTTTTATCACAAAATTACCTCTAAAAGTTGGAATTTCGAAAAAAGTTATTTATCTTTTTTACTTATAATATCATGTAGAATCACCTCCAGAAGTAGTTATATATTAATTTTTCTAATTTTTCAATCGAAAGCAACAATTTCACAATATCATGTACGATACGTACAAGTGATATAACGTCCTGTCAGGTCCATGTTAGATGGCCTGTTATAAGGAGCATCACCATCATCATCATTACATAGTATAACATGAAGTCGCTCAAAATGTAAGTGCGCGTTAATCTTTTAAACTACGCAACGGTTTTTCATACGGTTTTCACCAATAGATAGAGTGATTTATAATACATGTAAATTATATTAGAGAAAAGCCGAGAAATTCAAAGAAAACATTTTTTTGTGCGATTTAAAACGGCTGGCGGGCCATACTATAGTCACTTTTGAAATTCGTTCTACGGAGGAAATTGGAAAATAGATGTCCTAGAGTAAGTAGGTATTTGATTTTCCCTTTTCAAATATCCAGTGTTGCATTGCAAGCATTGTATAATTAGTGGCGGGTTAATTAGTTTATATGTATAATACATGCTTATTATGGTAGACAAAAGCCGAGAAATTCAAATATTCAATTCAGGCAGCGGGCAGCGGGCAGCTGGCAAGCGGGTGGTGTGGATTTTATAAAGATTGGGTAATGGCGTTGTATTTCGTTAGCCACAGCAACGTGTGGCCGGGTCTGCTAGTTATATTATAAAAAATTAACTGGAGAATGTGCCTGCATCCTAACTAATTCTCACAGAACTAGATTATTTAGGGTCATAAATTACGAACGGTCCCCGTTTAACGCCGATTCGTGGTCGGTTTAAGCTTTTGAACTTAGTGTACACAATCTAGTTAAAGGATGCAGCGGTATCGTGTATCGACGTTTAACGGGAAATGTTATATAAATGTGATTAGGAATATTTCTCGCTTAGTGTAAATATTTATTATGACTGTCTGGTTTTTTAAACCTTTTTTTGCATTTTGTTTTTCTTGTTAATCACTTGCATACTACTTACTAACAACGTATGCAGGGACACTTCAGGTCTAGATTCGTTAAAAATAAATAAATGTAGCTTCGTTTAACGAAAAATTTAGTATCTTGCGAGAGCCTTGAAGGAGTAACCATCTGTTAATTATACCAGGGCGGGTAAGTGGTGGATAACCTCCAATGTCTGTAAACAGGGAGGGAAGGGAAGGAGAAAAGAAAAGTTTTAGGAGGAGTGGAATCAAGGAAAAAAGCTGGTGGTAGCAGAAAGAACCTTTTTAAATTTGACTCCAAGGAGACGTTATAGAAGACTTCTCCAACAAACGAATACCTTTTAGAGGGCAACTCATTCCAAGGGGTGATGTTTTCTGGAAAGGAGAGTCAATGACGCAGAGAAGTGGGTTGGAATTTGAAAGGATTTTCTCAACACTTGTGCATATAAGAAATTTGGATGGATAGCGATAAGCAATATCATTTATTTTTAATTTTTAACTTTATGAGTAAAATCTCAAATTATAATATTTAATTAAATGAAGACAATATTAGTGAAATTCAATCGAAAATCTGGAGACAGAAAAATCAGAAAAAGATATTGGCTCCACTGGGACACGAACACAGGACCTTTTGCTTACGTGGCAAGTGCTCTACCAACTGAGCTACGAAACCTATATCCAATTCGGTAACTTTTAACTGAATCATACTTCGACTAAGAACTACCAACATTATCTTCATTTTCTTAACGCACATATTATTGGCTACTATCTTTATATCTTTATATGTGATTGCAAGATACAACTCGAATTAAATGCTATCTATCTATCTATCCTGAGTTCGCGTCCCAGTGGAGCCAATATCTTTTTCTGATTTTTTTGTCTCCAGATTTTTCATTGAGTTTCACTAATATTGTCTTCATTTTATTAAATATTATAATTTGAGATTGTGATGACCGTGGCCGGTATCAACATTACTTTCTGGACTCCTTTGTATGGATCCAGATTCCTCTATATTGTGCTCTCAGTTCAGGGAGATTGAACAATAAATACTCGTAGGTAGACTTAGCGAGTTTATTCCGAGATATGGTACAGGTAGTGCTTCTTACGAAGCGATAATCCAAAGAGGACGGTAGACAACAATCACACCCTTTTATACGTGCCTCATGCTGTCTCACTCATACACGCATGTCTCTTCATACCGCAAGACATACGTTCACCACATCCCTCCACACTTAAATCCGAAGACAGTTACACAACATGAACTGATAATTATTTACAATACATAAAATATTCCAATATTTACAATGTAAGTAATTCATGTTGAGTCGAGAGCTGAGTGCTGCCTTCATTGACTCATCTGTGTGTTCGTGGTCGTAGTCGGTCCTTCCAATTTCCCGACGTTGACGCCACTGGATCACTGGGGCTGGAATGAGAAGGAGAAAAACCCATTAGACTGTCATCCAGGCCAAAGCTGGAGACATCGTATTCATCATACGACAGTCTCTTCGTCTCAGACGCGACATAAGGATTGCTGTGTTTCTTTTCCCATGACACACATAATTTAGACAACTGATCAAAATGCCTTTTCCAAAACATAATTTTACCATTTAAATTTACCTCAATTATATAAAGTTTTTTTCCTAATTGTTTATACACTTTCCCTGGTACCCATTTATCATTGTTTTGGTCTCTGAAATCTCTAACCATTACCTTTTGATTAATCGAAAAACCCCCCGATTCTTTATTATTTCTTTTATAATAATATTTTTGATTTTCCTGACATTTAGACATTTTAATTTTTGTTTCTTTCTTAATTCTATTATCCTTATCTCTCCCCCCTCTCGGTACAAAACTGTTTAAGTTTGACCTTAGTTTCCTTCCAAACATTACAACTGCAGGTTCTAAGCCAGTTGTACAGTGTGGTGCATTTCTGTAATCAATTAAAAAATTTCCTAATTTTTCCTCATAACCTGACTGAAACTTATTTCTTATCATCATTTTTTTTTAAAAATTTTTACACGTTCGAACCGCGTTTTCCGCTAGACCATTTGATTGTGGATGATTTACCGGAGTAGTTAAATGTTTGATGTTATTCATCTCACAAAACTCTTTAAAGTCCGCTGACATGAAAGCGGCTCCATTATCTGAAACTATTGTCTGTACACTCCCGAAATAACTAAATAAACCCTTTAATATTTTAATAGTGTTATACGAATTTGGAGACTTTACTTCTACACAGTCTAACTATTTTGAGGTTGAGTCAATAATTACAAGAAAATATTTATTTGCAACTGGGCCCGCATAATCAATATGCACCCTACTCCATATTTCTTCCGTTATAGGCCACGGAGTCAATTCGCTCTTTGGTTGCGAAGGTTGAACCTCTGAACAAATTTCGCATCCTCTCGCTAAAAGTTCAATATTTCCATCTATCCCTGGCCACCAAAATATACCTCTGGCTAAACCTTTCATCTTTGCTATACCTAGATGAGATCTATGTAACAAGTTTAAAATTTTTTCTCTTAAACTTACTGGAATTATTAGCCTATGATTCCAAAAAAAACAATCATCAATTATGGATAACTCATTCCGTTTAATCCAGTAAATCCATTTTGAATCCTCCTTGTTTATTTTATTTGGCCACCCTGTTCTGAGATAATGTTTAATTTCCAATAAAATTTTATCTGTACTTGATTCCGCTTTAATTTCCTCTACATCTATAGGTAAATCTCTGTTATTTTTAAATAAACTTAGAATTTGAGTATCAAAGTCATTCTCTACGTGAACTGGTTCCTCGACAGGAACCCAAGACAAATAGTCCGAACAGTTCAATGCTGATTTCACGTACTGTACTTTATAATTGAACGACGACAGAATTACCCCATAACGTTGAAGTCTGTTACACGCTAATACTGGGATACCTTTCTTATCACCAAAAATTCTACATAACGGTTCATTATCTATTTCTAAAATGAATTCCCTTCCATAAATATACTCAAAAAATTTTTTTAACGCAAACACTATAGCTGTTGCTTCTAAATCCAAAATTGAATATTTCTTTTCTGCTTCAGTTAATTTTCGAGAAACAAAAGAAATCGGTCTCTGTAAATTATTATCATAACAATGTAAAAGCGTCGCTCCTAACCCTTTTGTTGAGGCATCTGTAACAATCTTCAATGTTACATCCGGATCATAATGAGCTAGCACTCTATCATCACATAAAATTGACTTAATTTTATTAAAAGCTTCCAAGCAATCTTGATTAAACTCAAAATGTGTATTTTTCCTCAATAAATTATGTAACGGATCTAGAAGTACAGACATGTTAGGTACAAATGACCTGTAAAAGTTCACTAACCCCAAAAAACTTCGTAATTCCGTAATGTCTGTAGGTTGCGATACCTTACTAATCGCGATAGTTTTGTCTTTCAATGGTTTAATTCCTTCCTTTGAAACTTCAAACCCTAGAAAAGTTACTGATGACGCCTTAAAAATACACTTGTGAATATTTACACTAAATCCACAATCTTTTAATCTATTTAACACTGCTGTTAAATTCTCATTATGTTCTTCTTCCGAATCTCCTGTTACCACAATATCATCTAAAAATACCGCTGTTTTTTCAAACCTTGCAAGCATGAAGCTATCGTTTTACAAAAAATAGCTGGTGCGCTATTAATCCCAAACACTAATCTCGTGAATTTAAACAATCCTAAATGAGTAGATATAGTTGTGAAATCCTGACTTTCCTCATCTAGTTCTAATTGTAGGTACGCTTGCCTCAAGTCAATCTTGGAAAAAATTATTCCACCCGCCATTTGAGAAAATAACCATTCTATCCGTGGCATCGGATATTTATCTACCACTAGCTGTGGATTTATTGTTGCCTTATAATCACCGCAAATCCTTATTTCGCCGTTAGTTTTTACTATGGGAACGATTGGTGATGCAAACTTACTATAGTTTACCGGAACTAAAATACCTTCCGATTGTAACCGGCCCAATTCCGCTTCAACCTTTGCTTTTAAGGCAAACGGTATATTTCTCGGATTGCAGAATTTCGGTTCCGCCTTCTCTTTTAATTTCAAATGCACTTTATATTTATTGAATTTACCCAGTTTCTCCGAAAAAACCTCCGGGAATTTCCGAATTAAATTATCAATTACACTAGTATTATTCTCAACCATATTGTGAGAAACATTTTCACTTCCCTCCTGGGATAAAGTAGATTGTAAGCCCGTAAATCCAATATTAAACTTTTTAATGAAATCACGCCCTAGAACCGTAATTGTTCCCTGTTTTACTACGCAAAATTCTAACATTTCCCTATAACCGTTAAATTCAACTGTTAATAAGATACAACCCAATAAATTTAACTTACAGTTAGCGTAACCCATTAAGGTTAAATCCTTTGGTTTTAACATCAAATGTTTGAAATGTTTAACATAATCTTCGTCCGTTAAAATCGAAATTGCCGCCCCTGTGTCCAATAAACCGTTTAGTTCCACATTATTCACTAAAACTTTGCACAATATTGGTTCACAATATACTGCGTTTATCCGCAACATGTTTTTATGTTCCTGCGTATTTACGAACACTGAAGAAATGTTATTATATTTTAAACCGCGACATATCTTCCCAATATGCCCTTTTACTCTGCATTTATAACAAAACACGTCTTTAAATTTACAGTTTACTGAATCGTGATAATTCCCGCAATGTTTACACTTTGTTCGGTCCGCTGACCTCGCTCTGTACGATGTAACATTCTTGTCCGAAGTTCTAAAAAAATGTTTACCTACCGAATTTTGTTTTTGTGACAAATTGTTCGATGTATTTTTAAATTTATTTACTAAATCAACACTTTCCGTTTTAATTTGCTTATTCATTACCTCGAATGAATCCATAGCAATAGCACATTCTATAACCTTTTTTAATGAAAAGTTTTCAGCCTCTACAAATAATTTCTCCTTAATACGCCCCACTCGAAGACCGGTGACAAAAACATCTTTTAAATTATATTCAAGTCTGTCCTCGAATTTGCAAAATCTAACGAGATTTCTTAACCGTGCTATATAATCATTAACCGATTCTGAACTTTTTTGTTTCGTAGCAAAAAAAATTTCGCGCTCTTTGAAAACATTTCGTTTGATACCTACATGATTCTCTAGTAATAACAATAAATTTTCGACCGTAATATCTGTAATTTTTTTAGGAAAACACAAATCAATCAATAAATCTATTGTCTCTGTGTGTAAATGAGATATTAAAACCGCTCTCTTTTTTTCTACCGAATTTAACTTGTCATCATTGACGAGGATGAACTGTTCGTATTGCAACACGAACGTCTCCAGTTTGTCCCTCAAATGACAAAACCTGGGCAGTTCTCCCCCTTCCATCTTCACACAGATACAATCAATAAAAGCAGAAAATTTTACAAACAGCACTCAACTCACGACTCTGTTGACTTAATGCTGCTGCTCCGATCTCGCCCTTCCGCGGACCGTCTCCTGGCTCCTGAACCCTGGTCGTCCTTCAAATGCCCGGCACGCCTTCCGTGAGGTCTGCACCTGGTCTCTGGTCTTCTCCTGAAGACCCGGACTTCTCCATCCACGCCTTACGTGTATGCTCCTGATTCTCTGCACTGAATAACCAAACCAGCGCCTTGCTGTTCCTCGGATGCCAATATCTGCTGCTCTTGCCTGTTGCCCCTGTAGCCTCAATCTCGGATTCCTCTTTCGACTGCCAAATGTGACAATTTGGCTGCCCGTGGTTCTTTTCAAACCGCGCCAAATGTGATATGATTTGACTGCTTCTCGTTCCTTTTCAGCTGCGCCAAATGTGATTTTGGCTGCTTCTCGTTCCTTTATCGGCTGCGCCAAATGTGATTTTGGCTGCTTCTCGTTCCTTTATCGGCTGCGCCAAATGTGATGACCGTGGCCGGTATCAACATTACTTTCTGGACTCCTTTGTATGGATCCAGATTCCTCTATATTGTGCTCTCAGTTCAGGGAGATTGAACAATAAATACTCGTAGGTAGACTTAGCGAGTTTATTCCGAGATATGGTACAGGTAGTGCTTCTTACGAAGCGATAATCCAAAGAGGACGGTAGACAACAATCACACCCTTTTATACGTGCCTCATGCTGTCTCACTCATACACGCATGTCTCTTCATACCGCAAGACATACGTTCACCACAGAGATTTCACTCATATTAATTTTTGATTTTACTCAAATTGGAAATAAATGTTCATTTATTGCAGAAAAGTCAATAGATGTCGCGTATTAAAAATAAAATGGATAAAAATTTATCCATACACTATCCAGATAGTATTTAGTTCGAGCTGAATCTTGCAATCATATATAAAGATAGCAGCCAAAAATATGAGCGTTAAGAAATTGAAGATAACGTTGGTAGTTCTTAGTCGAAGTATGATACAGTTAAAAGTGACCGGATTGGATAAAGGTTCCGTAGCTTAGTTAGTAGAGCACTTGCCATGTAAGCAAAGGGTCTTGGGTTCGTGTCCCAGTGGAGCCTATGTTTTTTCTGATTTTTCTGTCTCCAGATTTTTGATCGAGTTTCACTAATTTCGTCTTCATTAATTTAAATAATTAAACAATATATCAGATACGAATATGACTTAAACGACGAAACCAAAAATACAGAATAGGATTTTTTTTTCTAAAATAATAAATTGTTCTGGTCTAAGTGTCTGGGGGATACCACGTTAAATTTAATTAATTTTCCAGTAACATGAAACATAACAAAAAAAACTTGTTTCAATTACATGGTTCATCTAATTTTTCAAAAGAAGCAAACACATTGTGACTTGACATTTTAAATAAATAAAAAGAAAATACTTTATTTTGTATTTCTCGTGGATTTATTTCTCGTGGATTGTGGAAAGATTTCTTTTCAAATACCTAGGTAAAAGTTGAAATTTCTAAAAAAGGTTTTTAAAATACGAAACTAAAACTCTTTATTCTGGAAAATATCTTATTACAGAGAAGACCCTATCAAATTGCTAAAAAAACTGATATCATTACATTCACGTAAAAAAATATATAGCGAATAATATCACGTCTGACTGGAAATCCTAAAGTAAAAATAATGAACAAAGAATAATATTATGAAGTATATTTAAGCTCCGATTGGCCCCCGGCATCCCTCAACCCTTGTGAGATGCCTGAGGGATTACTGATAAAACATGAAATGGCTAGAAGGGGTAGGTAATCTAATAGGAAACGTTGAGGCTGGAGAAAACTAACATTCTTTTATTATGTATGTACAAGCCATATATTTTATTATACGGTGAATTCTCGGTGATTTAAAATAAGTGGAGGATTTGTTACATTAGTTGCGATGAGAACTTCTATTTGTTAGCTTTGACGTAATGATTTTATTATTAATCCTCCTCATGCCTGTAGGGTCAGAGCAGCTGTAAACCCACGCCACCCTCGGAAGCGTACTTCTTCAAAGTCCGAGCGGGTCTCACATACCCTACCGGAGGTCTACTCTCTATCTTTCGGTTTCACAAACCCAGCACGTTTGTGGTTTAACCTTCATTAGCGGGCACTGTCAACTAAGCGGACGCGGTCTATAATTACTGAAATATCTCCGTAAATATACTAAAAATAGAGTTCATATTTTAGGTATTCCTCCGTAATACATTTATGTATTGAATTAAACAATTACAACATATAAATATTTACTGAGTGTACGGCACCCTCCTCATATCGTGCTAAAAACTTCCTCGCGCTCCGGTGCCGTACACTCAGTAAATATGTATATGTTGTAATTGTTTAATTCAATACATAAATGTATTACGGAGGAATACCTAAAATATAAACTCTATTTTTAGTATATTTACGGAGATATTTCAGTAATTATAGACTGTGTCCGCTTAGTTGACAGTGCCCGCTAATAAAGGTTAAACCACAAACGTGCTGGGTTTGTGAAACCGAAAGATAGAGAGTAGGGCCCCAGGCCATACAAAGTAGTAGTTTTGTAAATAGCCATATTTTGCTTCATGCAATGTTTGTTGATTCCTTAAGTGTTTTTTTTATAAAATATGCACTATTCAGATTTTCTTCGGGACTAACAGCGGATATTAAAGCATAATTCATTGAAAAATAAAATAAAACTTATTTCGACCTAATTTATTTGTGACCGTAACCGGTTTCAGCTTGTTAAAGGGAGCATTTTTTGGGAGGCGGAAATGGGTACCGCCGCCCGGGAACCTTTATTGGATAACCAACACCTTTGCCATAGGTCACCCCAAGTTTTTATAATTTTTTTTTATTTAGTTACTATATATTTATTACATTTTTACATGAAACATGTTAGGTGTTATATAAAATAGAAAATATATTCGTAGTCCTCCTCACTAGGAGATCCTGTGCTGAAGGGGACTTTGGATAAGTTTTCAGCGACTTCTATGGTTTAACTCCATTGTTTGGATAAGGTTTTCCAGAAGCTTCTCTGACGATGTTTTAAGTATAGTAGTAAGTTCATTTTCCGATAGTTCCTTCAGCCAACATTTAATGTCCTTAACGTAGCTCTTTTTTGTTTAAATTTGTTTGATTCTAAGTGGTTCGCTAAATTTGGTGATTTAGCAGGGGTGCCCAGATTCATGGGGTGAGTTTTGTCTAGTTTTTGCAGTCGGATGACCAGGACACACTGAACCCCAACTTCCTACCCAACCCACCCCCACCCTTAAACCCTTTTTCCTTCCCAGAACTCGCCTCTCCTTCCTTTCATAAAAAACCCTCCACACAGCATCCCCAAAGATGACATAGGCCATGCGGGAAATTATTCCTCAGGGCCTCCTGTGTGCAGCTCATATAAAAAAAATCTTCAGACTGGTTGCTGGACTTAGGAGGAAACTGGGCGATGCTTTTTCCATACAAACGTATTCCCCAATTTCCTCTCTGGATTTTGACACTAGTGAAAAAGTTTTTTAATATGTTATATGTACAGAACATGTCGGTACGTTTTGCTTTTTTCATAAGTTACTTCTTATCGGAGTTGGACTTTCCAAAAATCGTTACGATTGCGTAAAATAAAATATCAAACAGTGTATTAAAAAAAAAAAACAAAACGTAGAGACATGGATTATTTTCTTTTAATAGAGATGGTAAAACAGATCTTTGAAATCCGTCCAGTTTTGTAGGAGAAAAATGGGGAATACAGAACCTCGTTTTGACGATTTTATTTAAACATTATTGAAGTGCAGTTGATCCTTTCACTCAGCATTCGGGGGTGTAAAAGCTAAAGTGACAGTAAAAGTTTTGAATGATTCTGCGAGAAGGACCATGAATGATGTGTTTTGTGTGAATGCGAATGTCGAAGGACCGTGTATGTGTTTTCAGATGTGTGTTTGAAATGTATGAAAGACCACTGCACAAGTAAAAATGAAAGCACACAAGGAAAAGAAGGAAGGGACTTACCGCGAAACCTTGTGGCACTCCTCTTATTCTTCTGGGTTTATTCGTACACTTATAGAAGTATTAATCGCGGTATTTACAATACGCGGGTAGAGAATGCGGGAGCGGAAAATTATATGATTGCACGGCGAGTTTCGATAGACGACACTGATTTGTTATGGTAACGAAAATTGAGAGGTACATAGGGATGGGATAAGATGGGGAAAATGATAGGGAAGGATAGGTAAGGAACATGTGACAATCAAAGCTACAAGCACAGAGTCTATGATATATGTAGATGTATGTAGGTAAGTGTAGCTATGAATTGTGTAAACGCCCGTAATCTAAAGCAGATGTATGGACATCATTTACGACATCTTAGAACACAGAACATGCAAAAAACAAGTCCCACAGAAATTGTACCATCAATTTTAAACAGCAACATTACCCAGAAAATAATTGCTACAAAAAGAAACAAATAAACAGACAAACATTGTGTATTAATTATACGAATAAATCAATCGTTCCTCAATTCACATAGCAAGAATTCAGTAGCTGTTGATTGTTGAATATTTTTTTTCAGAAAACGTCAGAAGCCAATTATTTATGTTCGTTCGTAACTAGATCGCATTTCGACAAACCACACACTATTATAATCGTGCATCCATCCACACGCTGAAACCACCCCTTTAATCTCATATTAAAATAAAGAAATATTTATTGGTATAACAATTCTAGTTTGGGCAACCCATTGGTGAGGTCTGGAGAATACTAATGTCGTTGGAGCGTAGGATAATATAGGAGATGAAAGCATTTGTTTGAGGCAGTTTATGGATGAAATATGCCCTCTATTTTATGTTTTCATTTGCGTATAATAACGAATAGATAGGTTACCAAAGAAAATAACGCAATTTTTAATATGAAGACCCAATTGGAATTCTAAGCAGTTTGGAAGGCGGGTATGGATACCGCCGCCCCGTGAATCATTTATTGGATAACCAACCCCTCTGCCATAAGTCTCCCCAAGTGGTTCGCAATGTTTGGTGACTTGAGAGGTTTGTCAGAATCTTGGAGGGGGATGCATCTGCCCACCTACCGCATGGCAGGTCGGATTGGGAGAGAGTGGTTGAAGGAGATCTTTTGACCTCTCCAGCAGTCTCTCTCGGAACATTGCCTTGCACCGCAATGGTAGGGATAGATTCATACGTCCGGGACACACTGACCCCCCAGATTCCTGCCCACCCCTCATATATTTTTCTTCCCAGATCTTCCTCTCCTTCCTTTTCCTAAAAAGACTATCTACACAGCATCCCCAAAGATGTCCCCCTGTGCAGAGCTAATTTAAAAAAGTACATTGTTTCACAGAATTTTAACAATTCATCAAATTTGGCAGCACACTTTCAAGATCGATGAAAGTTCCATACCAGTTCTGTTATTTTATAAGTAAAATAATTTTATAACAATAAAATTTCGTATGTTGTAGACCAATTAACTTCCATTATGTTAAATATTGGTTTAGTATTTTTACCTACTTATTAAATGACAAAAAGAAATAAACATAATAAAGAAAAACATAAAAAATAAGAACATAAAACATAATAAAGAAAAACGTAAAATTATTAACAAACATGGTTATACTATTTGCTTTGCTTGATAATAATATAATTTTCACAAAAAAAATAAAAAAAAAGTATTTTAAGTTATTAATTTATTAAGCTGCATTTTACATCCACATCTCGTAAGGCATTGTAAGAAATTATTGTAATTATTTATGATAAATGACTGGCCAATAATGGTATTTTAAGATAACTCGAATAGAATCTTTATGGAATTTGAAAAAACAACTTTGAAATTTGATGCATTGTTCAAATTCTGTAAAACAACTGGTCCTAAATCTTTGGTCACTGTCAAAACTCTTCAACGGAGAGTTCCGACGTCACTAAATCTCTACACGTTGAGAAATTTATAGGTCGATTCGACTAGTTTTCTAGTCAAAAGGTCTCCCTCGGTGTCTTATTTAGTGGGCAGACGCAGCCGCTGCCATGATCCGGACACACCTCACCCCATGAGGCCGTACAGCCCTGTAAAATTAGAAAACGTAGCGAACCTCTCGGGGTGACCTAAGGCAAAAGTTTTGGTTATGAAAAATTTACAAGCACTCTGAGCAGCAATAGGGTCTAGGTTGTTAAAAATATTAATTTTTAGTTCAAGTTGAGTTCGAGCGATAACCTAAACATTCCGATTACTTAATTCATTCCGAAACCCAGTTATCACTTCGCCTGCGGCGGCATTACTGAGGGTCAATACCGGAAGCTCTCCCAAGAAAAACGCGCCAACACAAAATGCAGTGGATGCAAGATGGAACCTCGTCGAACGGCGCGATCAACTTCCACATCGAGTAAAGAGAACGCACCTCCTCCTGCCAACGTCAGCAAACCAGGCCTATTTCCAGGGAAAACTCTTCTTATGGAGGAACTCCGCCAAATCAAGGTGGAACTCCAAGAGTACAAGAGCATCCAATCAAAAGTCACAGTATTATATGAAGAATTCAAAGACTTCAAGAAAACAATGACTTTCTTCAACTCAAAAATGGAGGGATTTGAGGATGAATTGAAAAACGTGATGCACAAAATGAAAAGCACAGATTCCGTCCAAAAGAAAAATATGGAACTCGAAGCCAATGTAACAATGCTCGAGTTCAAACTCGACGATCAAGAACGCCAACAGAAAAATTTCTTTGCCGAAATAAGAGGGATACCAGAGGTTGAAGGAGAAAAGTTACAAAATATTATTTTCAACATTACTCAAGAAATACGCACAACCACCACAACAAATGATATCGAGTCAACCTTTAGAGCTTAGAATTTTACCGAACCTGAAATTATCAGGGAAATGTCAGGGAATTTAAAAAAAAAATTATAATATCAGGGAATTCCAAAAATAAAACTAAATTCGTTATTTTGCGATTTGTGAAACCCCAAAGTTGTGTTTTATTACTTTTACTTGCAACGCGTGTATTGTGTGTAACAAGCGATATGCTGACAAAGACAAACTAGATAGGTAGGTATTTTTTTATTATTAAGTACTTTCGTAAATGCCCATGTGATATTTTTTTAGTATCTATTCTAATGTTAATGTTTTTTTTTTATTTGTCTATTTTTGTCTGGTCTTTTCATTTCTTCACAAATTGTCTTCAGGCGAAATATCATAAATTTGTAACAAGTGTTATTTTGTTCTTAATAGATTATTGTGATACAAAGAAATAATAAATGCTATAGATGATGGGATTTCCTTTATTATTTATCTAACGAACGATATCCCCTTATATCAAATTAAACATATCAAGGAAAAATGTAGAAACTGCCCTGGAAAACCTGGAATTATCAGGGAATTTTTAAATCCGTTTTTTTATGGCCACCCTGTAATTACATAATTATATTCCTAATTCTGGACGACAGAACCCAATGTTGATTAGAAATAGGGGTAGGTAGCTTAGATGCCCGCACAGCGTACAATGCGGGGTGCCTTTGTGCATATCAAGTAATGCTATGGGGGTCGCTACCCTTTGGTCCGAGAATTAAGAATGTGATCTGGTGAACGAATAGACACCCAGACTAGACACCAGACGTCTGGAGAAATAAAACAATTTAAATAACTCTGCTGAAAGGTATTTGCTTTGTGGAATTATTTAAAGCTATTTTATTAAGAACGGGGTGATTGTCGGGTGAAGTCTGAATAAAATAAAGACATTATTTTTTTAGTATCGATTTGGCTTCGTTAACTTAATTAATATACAAAGGTTTGTAAAAACTGAAAAATCGGGCCTCTGTAGGGTTGATGTGCTCATTGTTTTTTTTTAATTTTTTATATTAGTAATTTGTACATTTAAGTTTACAAAATTTCTAATGAATTATAATATTTCATAATGCAAACTAAATTTTATGGAGTTTTATGTAGTTCCTACAATACATCTTGAACATTCCAATTGGTGTGGACTTAAATTTTTTTTTAAGCCTGATTTCCTTGCACGTCCTTGTGTTATGTCTGTGAATGTCCTTGTTGAAAATAATTAAATTTTATTTGAGAAGTATTTTGGTAAAATGTTGTTTATTATTTTATGTTTAAATATCATCATATTCAAGGTCAGCATCTGTTTCACGGTGAGCCAATTCAGTTCCTTTAACATTTTGTTTACTTTTGAAAATCTATTTCGCCGAAGTATTATTCTCATTGCCCTGTTTTGGAGAATATGAAACTTATTTTGTTCTCGTTCGTTACATAGGAAAGGGATAGTTGAGCAATAGTTAAAATATGGAGCAATAATTGATGACACGACAAAGGGAGTGAACCTGAAGAGTCCCTTGTTGTATGAGAGATCAATCTGTTGAACACAGAATGAATCGTAGAAGCGACTCGTTCTTATGCGAAAATTTGCTAAAAGAATGCTTAGAATCCGAAGCAGTGTGTTTTTAAACATTAGCTCCACACTAGCTGTAATTTCCATCAAGGTGAGTATGATCATTGGAGGTGCTGTGTGTAGGATATTTATGAGGAGAGGAAGGCGTGAACATGGATCTTAAAGAAACCCTTGTTGTCGGAGGGACGAAACCCAGAGGACAGCAAATCTTCCCATTACCGAGCTGTTCAATTCATGTCATCGAAACGACCCGCTCCCATATGACAAATGACAACCGTGTAAAAATGTTGGGCGCGCTTTTGATGCGTTTCAAAGGGATCAATGACGCTAGTTCCCCGGAGCGTCTTCAATTGATATGCATATGAACAAAGAAGACGTCGGTGCTCGAAAGACTGCAATCTATCAAACGGTCGCCCGTTCCTACACAGTCAAGACTTTTTCCAAGTATTTTCAGACTCCACCAGAGGTGGCTGTAAAGTTCTGTGCACTTACAATTTGTACAGGGTCAGCGTTTGTGTATTATAGCGTACAGTCATGTAGTTTCAACATTCTTTTGGATGCCGTTGTACAGTTAGTTATACGAAGTTTTGCAATATCCCAACAGATGTCAGAAAGTATTATAACAGAACAGTATCATCTATCGTCGTTCATGTCTAATGAACGAACGGTTCCGATGATAGCCGAAAGCATCGGGTAGTCAAGCAGGCGTCATAAGTCTGGCGACTCGTAGCCTCAGAATAACTTAGAAACTACTAGGGTAAGGACGTCTAATTCAGCTTAATATTCATTGTTAACTTTGCGATAACATAAATAAATCGGAGGCGTCTACTAATATCTACAGGAATTTCAAAAACTGAAAAAATCGAACTAATATCTATGAGAACCAAAGTGTTGACGAATATCTACAGCTCAAACTGTTGACTAATATCTATGAAAACCAAAGTGTTGACGAATATCTACAGCTCAAACTGCTGAGTAATATCAATGAGAACCAAAGTGTTGACGAATATCTACAGCACTGGCAGAGGTTGGATTTGCAATTATGTATAGCATATTGGAATAACGTAATTTTTTTATTTTTTTTTTTATTAGTATCTATAGCAAAATTTGTACATAATGTATTTATAAATTATATTATATTAAGGTATTATAAAGTACATTATTTTTTTTTCACAGTCCTCCTCACTAGAGTTTCCTGTTCTGAGGCGGCCTGTAATTTTTCCACATTTGTATTTAGTATCCAGTTGTCTTTACATGGTCTTCAGTATGTTTGATAGTTCATTTTCATATTGCGTATACAGTTTGAAAAACTTAATTTATTTAAGCATGTAAGTATGTAAAAATCCCTAATATCGGACACATTTAGCTGATTAGTCCAACCTACGCTCTGTAGATATTAGTCAACACTGGGACCGTCATGGATATTCGTTTGACCTTAGCTCTGTAGATATTAGTCAACACTCTGAAGTTCGTAGATATTAGTTCAACATATATTAGTATCTGGAGTCAAAAATCAACTTGAAATCACAACGAACCTCTTATTTGGAAGTTTCCCAACACGTTTTAAGTTGTGTTAATATTAATCATTACGATTAACAGACACTAAATGTATTATGTTCTATTGATATAGGAAAAAAACTAAAAGGAGTCGGAATATCCAAGTATCTCTAAAAGATTCTTCAATCTGTGTTGAAATTGGCGTCCGTATTGATTTTAAGGTTCCGCATAATGTTAAGTCAATTATCGGTCCCTATTGGGAACTAATCCACCTAAAGCAATTAAAGCCATCAATATAATCAACGATATTAACCCATCAACACCCGGGTGACGAGACGTGAGGCCGCGGGGAATACAAAAAGGTGATGTAATTAATATCCGGGATGATAATGGCGAGATTAGGGAATGTTTCACACGCGGTATTAGAGGATTCCTGGGAGTAATAACTGGTAAAGTGCGGCCCTTTTATTAAGTGCCTGTTATGTTTTATTATGCTAAATTCCGGCACCTGTTTAGTGCCGCCATTTCGGTTTATTGATCGGCGTAATGGCACCCGCGACTACATCTTGGGGTTAAATTTTCAAACAAAATTGCATGAGAATTTCAGGTTTTATAAGAGTTGTTTAAACTACGCGCAGTTTTGTGAAAAATTCTCAAGGGAGTTTACAATTCATAATACTAGGAGAGCAGTTCACAGTAACAGATTCGTAAGTGTACAAACAGAGGATGAACAGCCAAACAACTCCGTCTTAATTCCTTGCTTCATCCACGTTTTTATCTTGCACTTGTTACTGACGCATTACAAAAAATATACACAACATAAAATACCGGTATTTGTTCTGCAAATCTAAGTGTTGGGGTAGATTAAGTAGTTAAGAATTTGTAAGTTACAAAATTCATATTGAATTTTCATATTTTTTTGTATTAGTGATAATATATTACAAATCATGACAATAATATTTATAATATACATTATTCCCAATGATTTTAATAAAACTCATTTAGGAAAGGACAACATTATGCAAATAAAATAAAATTATTTTTACGCAAGAAACATAATTTAAAGGGGAATTCAATAAAAAGTACGTAGATTAAAACAGACTAAACATATTTGATAGTGTTAATGGAAGAAAAATTCATAATACGAGTTCCAAAGAAATATTGCTAAATATGTCAGTGGTTAATAAAGCTGCTAAGAAAGTATCCTTTAAGAGCAATTGTCAATGTAATGTCGGGTCTCCAGCGAGCTCCGCCATTAACAAATGCGTTAACAATTGCTTTGATATTACTATCAACATTTTTTTTTGTTTTCCATCTCCTCCGTTTGTTGAAAGATTGGTGCGAAGCAATTTGGCTAGAGATCCGTGGTAAGGACCTGTCCACACGTACGCAATGAACACTTGACGTTTGACGTTTTTGGCATTTAAATCAATGTCAAAATGCGTTCTGCTGAAAAAGAGATGCTACATTTTTCAGAAAACACAGAGATTTTTATAGATGTTTATTTATCAGGAAAGATTTCCGACTAATATCGATTATTCCACGACCTAAAGTTACTATTAAGAATTTAGAGTGCGTAAATAATTACCCAGAAATCAAAAATAGAATACCGATTTGAATTGGTCAATTTCTTCCGTGTCTCTGAAACCGATTTATATATTAATAGACTTTATTTACAAGTGACTTCACGAAAGAAATAATCATCCATTACGACATTATTATTAGATTCGCGCAGATGACATAACATAAAAAAACTTGACGTTTGTCGTTTACATAAATGTTAAAATGCGTTCTGATGAAGAAAAGATATTGATATACAGATTTATTTATCCGGAAAGATTTCCGACTAATATCGATTATTGCTGGACCTAAAGTAACCTTTCAAAAATTTCCAGTGCGTAAATATTTACGTAGACGTCAAAAAACCGAAAAATTATTTTAATAATTTTATTATCAAATATATTTATATTTTATTATATTTAGGTATAATAATATTTTAAACTCGTGATTACGGAAAAATTTAATTATCCACCCTCCCCCGCCGGCCCACGCCTGCCTTCCCGCTTCACCCGGGATGGGATGTTTTCCGCTGCATGGAAAGCTCGAAACACAATAAAAATTGTCAATATTTAATTGTCAATACATGTTAATGGTGATGTTAATGGAATTGTCACTGTAAAAGTTAATGGCGGAGCTCGCTGAGGACGGGCCTTTAATAGTCCAAATTTAGTCGTGTGAGTAGATGACAATAAGTGTATTTGATTTTGTAATTTGTGTTTTGTATTTCGTGCTGGTGTATATGTCGGAATTAAAGGCTGGTTTAGCGTTGGTGTGTACACAAAAGCGCAGCACATTAAATTTCCAAACATCAATCACCAAACTAAATCGATCCCAGCTTAAATAATGCCAGCTCGTGTTGTGGCTTGCCGTAATTTTATTTGCTGAGTGTGGTATCATGAAACGGGTGGGGAGATTTGAATAAAAAAACACGTGTTGTGGTTTGGAAGCATCCCATAAGGGAGGCACTGGGGATACAACAGCTACGTGCAATCGGGGCAAATGGTATCTGCAAAATAATATATTGCCTTTATGGATTATTATAGGTAGGTGTTCTGCTGCGTGGATCCTTCCACCCCTGTGGCAATTTCAAATTTTGGATATGACATTTTGAATTAATAATATTTTGCCTGATAAGGAAATTTATATTATGGTTGAATGCAACATTGCGTCAGAAAGGAAAAGTTTACAGCTAAATATCATAAAGGCTGCAAAAATATCCAATGCTTTATATTAGGGATATTGAAAATTATTAAAAAAACTAACTGTTAAAACCCGTTCTGGAGGCTTTTGCTGCAAGGCCCTGCGAGCGGCTTTGGTTGAGTGACCATTTTATAAATTCTATCGGAACCGGTTCCAAAAGTAGCCGGTTTCTTGGATCCAGTGAAAGCTAGTCACCGGGACAAAGTACCAAAGCACCGGGCAATGACGTCATCAATATATATTATAAAAGAAAGTCCAAAAAAACGTGCGGAACGCAAAAACTCAGAAACGAGTGCCAGTACGATCAAGAGAGTTATATGGTGTGGTAGATCTCCATCCCTCCTAGGGAATAAGGGTATTCGTTTTTACCTAGAGGGCTTGCTTTTAAAGATATAAGGGCTGAAAGTTCTAAGAAGACTCCAGAAATTTCAAGAAGAGTCTAGAAGATTCTGGAAACTTCTAGAAAATTCGTTGAAACTCTGAAATGTTCTGGAAGAAGTGGAGGAGTATGTCAGCGAGTCTAGGAGGTTCCGAAAAGTTCAAGAAGGTTCGATAAAGCTGTACAAAGTTCTGAAAGGAATGGTGGAATATGCCGGTGGGTTTAGAAGTTTCCGGAAAGTTCTAGAAGGTTCGATAAAACTGTAGAAAGTTCTAGAAGGTTCCGTAAAGCTGTAGAAAGTTCTGATAGGAGTGGAGGAGTGTGTCGGTGTGTCTAGAAGGTCCCGGAAAATTTTAAAAGGTTTTATAAAGTAGGAAGTTCTAGAAAGTTCGATAGGGCTGTAAAAAGTTCTAGAAGGAGAGGCGGAGTATGTCGGTGAGTCTAGAAGGTTCTGATGGTTCACGAATGCTTTAGAAAATTGTGGAAGGAGAAAGTTCTAGAAGCTTTCAAAAATAATAGGCTGTGAGTCTAGAAGATTCCGGAAGTTCAAGAAGGTTCGATAAAGCTGTTCAAAGTTCTGAAAGGAGTGGCGGAATAGTCGGTGGGTCTAAAAGGTTTCGTAGAGTTCTAGAAGGTCCGACAAAGCTGTAGGAAATTCTAGAAGGTTCCATAAGCCGTAGAAAGTTCTGAAAGGAGTGGAGGAGTGTGTCGGTGTGTCTAGAAGGTTCCGGAAAATTCTAGAAGATTCCACAAAGCTGTAGGAAGTTCTAGAAGGTTCGATAAAGCTGTACAAAGTACTGGAACGAGTGGCGGAGTAAGTTGGTGAGTCTAGAATGTTGTGGAAAGTTCTAGAAGGTTCGATAAAGCTGTAGAAAGTTCTGAAAGGTGTGGCGTAGAATGTCGGTGAGTCTAGAAGGATCTGATGGTTCACAAATGCTTTAGAAAATTGTGGATGGAAAAAGTACTAGAAGCTTTCAAAAATAATTGGCAATGAGTCTACAAGATTCCGAAAATCTAGAAGGTTCGATAGAGCTGTACAAAGTTCTGAAAGGAGTGGAGGAGTGTGTTGGTGTGTCTAGAAGGTTCCAGAAAATTCTAGAAGGATCCAAAAAGCTGTGGAAGTTCTAGAAGGTTCGATAGGACTGAACAAAGTTCTGTAAGTAGTAACGGAGTATGTCAGGGAGTCTAGATGGTTCCGGAAAGTTCTAGAAGGTTCGATAATCTTAATCTTCAATATACTTTATTAAAAAGATGTGTACAATGTACATTCCGCTAAAACTCAAAAACGAGTCCTGGTACGATAACGGGAGTTATATTGTGCAGTAGCCCTCTATCCCCCATTCATGAAGAAAGTTCCCGTTTTTACCTGAAGGGCGTAATTTTAAAGATATAAGGGCTTGAAGTTTGGCCCCCTTGAAATTTTTAGAACAGTTCAAACATTGCAGGATATTGTTGAGCATTCCACAACATTCCAGAATATCCCGGAACATTCTGGAATGTTGTGGAATGTTCGGGAATAGGATGAAACATTAACATTCCAGATTATTGAGGAACATTCTAGAAAACTCCTGAATGTTGTGGAATGATCTGGAACATTATTCTGGAACATTTGAAGTCTTTTTTGTATGGGGCTATCCGGATGGGGTATATAAAGTAAGATCCGTCGTGGATTCGAACGTCAATTCATTCACACATCAACTCCCTGAGCGAAGACGGGCACCCCAGTCAGAGTATTTGAGAGAATTCCACAACGTTCCAGAACATCTCGAAACATTCTGGAAAATTGTAGATTGTTCGGAAATAGGGAATCAATGTGAAACATTCCAGAATACTCTCGAATGTTGCCCCGAGCGAAGCCGGGTAACCCAGCTAGTATATAATATATAGATGCATGGCATTATTATTAACAACTGCCAGTTACAATAATAATCATATTATCATCAATCTTTCCATGGCCGGAAAGATTCAAAAAGTTATAAATCGAATACTACTTATACCTGCCAGCAGAAGGTCCTCACGCGATCTGTTAACGTAAGTGGTGCTACTTGCTTGAATTCGGTTCTATTACAAAAGTATTTTTTTACCAAACTTCAAGTACGAAGATAATTTTGCATAAGGCGCGGCGTTAGAGATTTATTCGAAGTCGAATTCTTAAATTTCAACCGTGCAGACGTAAGGGGGACATGTTTCATTTGTTGACAGTTAAATTTATTTTTTAAAAGTTGCATTTTTTTTACATGAGCTTCACACAGGAGGCCCTGAGGAAAATAATTTCCCTCGCGGCTTATGTCATCTTTGGGGATGCTGTGTGGTTTTTTTTTTAAGGAAAGGAAGGAGAGGAGAGTTCTGGGAAGGAAAAGGGTTTAAGGGGTGGGTAGGAATGTGGGGTTCAGTATGTCCGCGTCATCTACCTCCAAGACCTAGACAAACCTCGGCCCCATGAACCCGGGCACTTCTGCTAAATCACCAAACGTAGCGAACCACTTGGGGTGACCTATGACAGAGGTGTTGGTTATCCAATAAAGGTTCCCGGGGCGGCGGTACCCATTTCCGCCTCCCAAATTGAAAATATAACTCATTGCGAAAATTACGTTGGTGAACATTGTTGCGTTGATGTAGAAATTGCAGACAGAAACAACTGCCTAATTTCATGACGCTGGCATTACACCGTTAAATAATTTTACTGCCTCAACACACAGATATTTAGATAAGATATATATGTATATCATAGACATCAGAATTCAATAGACCAGAACATACAGATGGGGGTAAAACCAAACTATGGGGGGCGAAGAGAGGAAAAATGACTGTGATTCGTTAAAAAATCAATCTGACAGCATATAGGCATCTCGCATTATAAGCATTATAAGCTTCTTAAAAGCAAAATCTGCTTTGAATGAATAGACCTTTCTACAAGGGAGCGCGAATTGCTTGCCACGTTAATAACATATTTGCTAAGGCCAAATGCTCACCCGAAAAGATTCGCCCCAATTCACATAGCAATATTTTGTTGCCGTGTTTAGTTAAGACACTTTTACAAATGTTTCATAATTTACTTACCCCTGTAACCAGCGACGAGCACACTGGAGAATCGCCCACATTCGCTATGTCCATATAATATGTGCAGCACAATACGTAAAATGTATAGCACAAGCTACCGTTTTTGGCGTGTTATTTCGAAAAATGTATGGATGTTACTTCCGCGCTGTTCAGGACAAGAATGATGACGTCACATAGTTTAGATTCAAGCGAGGTTCTCTCCCCTCCCCATGGAGCGAGCTGGCTCCAAGGAGGAGCTCCAGCTGGCTTCATGGGGAGGGGGAAATAATACGTTTTTATCACTTAGGGCAGGTCCAGATATATTCATATGTCCGTGATGTACATACATTTTTTTCATGTGAATACCTCACAAGAGTCCCCGTCTCAAGCCAGTGAGACTATGACATCCCCAATTGGGGTGTGTTGTGAGGCTGAAAGTAATGTGGAGGGGAAGAAGACGGGGAAAGAAAGGTGGTGAAGTACCTGGCTATTCAGATCTGACCACCATACACGGCTAAGGCCATTTCAAGCAACATTTCAATTTTGAATGGTGGTTTTACATCAGGGCGATATTGAGAGTATCTTCCACTATGGAACGCGTCATTATAAATATCTTTTAAATGAATTAATTGTGTTATAACACAAATAAATCAAATAAAATTTAAGTGCACACGTCGGGATTGGATCCCGCGACCTTCGGATTGCGAGCCAAGAGCCTTACCCCTCGAACATGGAGGCCGTGTTCGAAAGGTAAGGTAATGTACGCACTAGCGGCCAGCCGCGTAGGCGGTCAACCGCGCGGCTAGCCGCCTGGTTCGAACTTTTCTACGGTTGGGTGCGTACGAACATGAGCGGTTGCATATTAAAATGAAAACGCGGCTGGCCGCTAGTGCGCACAAGCCCTAAGTAATATAATTTAAATTTTGATCAATTGTATCATAGCATTGTTAATTACTTTTCTACGTTACCAAGAAGAAGGTAAATAGGCAAACCTAACAAGCGGTACGTAAAGTTTTCATTTTTATTTTTGTGAACATTAATTTTGAAGGTCC
Organism: Limnephilus marmoratus; assembly: GCA_917880885.1. NCBI lineage: Eukaryota > Metazoa > Arthropoda > Insecta > Trichoptera > Limnephilidae > Limnephilus > Limnephilus marmoratus. Next base: position 13,895,158 of record OU862921.1, on the reverse strand, counting down.
TACTTCTCCAGTTCGCGGTAGGCAAAGCGGTACTTTACAAAGTAATAATACTTTGCTAAATTATATAGCGCCATTTACGTAAAATGTTGCCCCACGGGTGCTCTATAAAGCCAGAAACCGTAGTCAAATTACCTTAAAATTAATTAAGTGCTCATTAGATAATATCATATGCGTGGATTAAAACAAGGCACTATGTGGGAGGTGGGTATGGGTACCGCCGCTCCGGGAACAATTCATTGGATAACCAATACCTCTGCCATAAGTTTTTGTACGTTTGGTGACTTAGCAGAGGTATTCCGGAACATGGGGAGAAGTTTTCCTAGATTTTGATAGTATATATGTTGACTGACGGGCCGGATCGGGAGAAGCTGAGACTGGTCGAGAGAGGCTCTTTGATCTCTCCAGCCGAACTCTCCCGACCCATCGCCTTGCACCACAGTAGAAGGGTTGGATTCATACGTCCGTTACTCCTGGACATTCTGATTCCCAGGTTTCTATCCACCCACCCCTCATACCTTTTTCCTTACCAGAACTATATGTTGACTGACGGGCCGGATCGGGAGAAGCTGAGACTGGTTGAGAGGGGCTCTTTGATCTCTCCAGCCGAACTCTCCTGACCCATCGCCTTATACCACAGTAGAAGGGTTGGATTCATACGTCCGTTACTCCTGGACATTCTGATTCCCAGATTCCTACCCACCCACCCCTCATACCTTTTTCCTTACCAGAACTTACTCTCCTTCCGTTTCTAAAAAATCCTTCCACACAGCATCCCCAAAGAAGACACAGACCCCGAGAGGGTAATTATTTTCCTCATGGCCTCCCACATGGAGCTTAAGTAAAAAATATCAAAGTGTGCGATTCACACTCGGTAGAAGTGCAACCTTCAGAAAACTAAAGAAGACAAGAGTGGAAAGGCTACAAAGCACCACTCAAAGAGAAGACCGATTATACCATGTCATTTACTCGCAGGCTAAATCTTTTGAATGTTGTGTTGGTCTCTTTTTAGTGTCGCTATTTTTCGTTTCATCGAGTTTCAAATCACAGCGGTGCTAAAGAAGTCTTCACTTCAAATAATATATATTAATTAGCTGACCCGGCCACGATTGGCTGTGGCTAATGAAACACAGCGCCGTCTACTGGATGGTTACCCAAACTTTATAGCCACGATAAATTAACTCACACCGCCATCTGTTAATTTGCATACAAATCAAATCCACACCGCCCGCTTGCCAGCCCGCTCGTCGGTTCTGGATAGGGACACCCTAATCACCTAGCGGTATGAAATATACTTTACAATCTATTATCATACCTACCAAATATACATAAAAAAATCGGTCCTGCCGTTTCGGAGGAGTACGACGACAAACACCGTGACACGAGATTTATATATACAGGGTGTCCGGAGGTAAAGTGCATTAACTTCTGGAGGTGATTCTATATGATGGTAGGAGTAAAAAAGATTAACAACTTTTTCCGAAATTCCAACATTTTTTTTCCCATACAAAAAGACGTACCTGCTAAAAATCCTTAGTGTGAGGAACGATCTTACTTGCTGAGAGCCTGCCGGGCGCCCGACTCGATTGTGATTGGCCCGTATCGTAACAGCGGAAAATAATAAATCTGGCCGCACCAAAGATATTGGAATATAAGTAGATGTGCTATCTGCTGTTTTTACTACGTGGGTCTGCGCTTCCGGGTGTCACCAATATTGTTTACCAATTAACAAATAAATTAAAAGAACAAATAATTAACGAATAAACCAAACGAACGTTAAATTAAATGAACGAATTCTTTCCATATTCAAAATATATTGTTATCCAATATTAATGCACATTTTCAAAAAATCAACGAAATGAACAAATTCTTTTTGTATGAAAACTACGCTAATTAGCGCGTAGTCTGGCGACAGTTGCGCGGACACCATAGCATATCTATTCTGTATTAGAATATCTTTGGGCCGCACACTCCGGACTAATTTTATCTTTTTACCTCAAAACTACCTCTAAAAGTTGGAATTTCGAAAAAAGTTATTTATCTTTTTTACTTGTACTATCATGTAGAATCACCTCCCGAAGTTAATGCACTTTACCCCCGGACACCCTGTATACTATGACCCGGTCACGCGTTGCTGTGGCTAATAAAACACAACGCCATCTACTGGATGGTTACCCAACCTTTATAACCACCGCCGTCTTTGAGTTTATCGCGAAGAGACAGACAGATGCCGCGGAGGACTTTAATTTATAATACGTAGAGATGGTGTGAAAGATTATAATAATGTGCATGAAATGCTTGGGGTAACTAACGTATTTCAGTATTTCATAAGGATTAATACTGTATCTGTCTAAATAACTTTTCAATTACCGCAATGTACGTGACCATTTTTTAGAAGATAGAATGGGTATAGTAAGCTATCCGTAAAAGATAGATATATATGCCTTCGCGGACTTTTTTGTATAAAAGAGGAATATCCCACCATGCATTGTTTTGTTGTATCCCAAAAGGATAAGGCAGCGTTTTCGATGAAAGCTACCAGGCGGCTTGGCTTTTTCCGACACTTCTAACAATTATCGTTATGTTTCAAGCAATTTACACAAATCCTTGACAAACCGTACGTACCTAAACCTTCCTCACGAAACACTCTATCTATGGGTGAAAACCGCATGAAAATCCGTTCAGTAGTTTATCGCGAACAGACAGACAGACGACGCGGGGGACTTTAATTTATAATATGTAGAGATGTAGAGAAGAGATATGTTTACATATAGATTGAACTTTTACCATTTCCAGACTACATCTTTTTTTAAACATCTGGGATTTTGAATGTGTTCGAATAATAATTTTATTTGACAAGTCGGCAGTTTCGTGGCTAGATAAAGCAAACACAAAGGGAATCCCCTTTATCCAAATAAAATTTGATCATAAAGTACACGTCAAGGGTTGTTTTCGCCCGTTAAAATCACGTACGACCCATCCGTCACGTAACGTATCGGTCCTATAATAATTCCTCGCTAACTCTGATGGAATGGAAAGAGACAAATTTTGATGCCGACACGTTTGTTATAGGAGTCTAATAACACAGGAAAGGTATTTCAATATCGCTGAAATACCTATATATCATTTTTTTAAATTTTAATTTAAATTAAATTTAATTATGTTATAATCAAGTTCTGCAAGTATTTTAGTGTTTATTTTTGTTACAGCTCTTTCGGCTTACAAGGCCATTTTCAAACTGTGGTTAAACCACTTTGAGACGACTCATTTATACGATTTTAAATGTCAATTTTTGAAGGTGAAATTAATTAACCAGAGAAAACCAGAAATATGTCATTTTTAAATCAGATTTTAGACGTTTTCACAAAAAAAATTACAAATGGATTTCGAAAGATTGTTATTTTATCTAGCATTCGCATGTTTTAAATTTTGTTAAAAAAATGTTTATTTTTAGTATAATAAGGTTGTACCATAGGTCGTTGGCAGATTTGTTAAATTTTCAAAAAAGATTTTGTATTATACCACATCCATTTCAAATCAAATAATCATGCAGTAAAATATATCAAATACGTGGGTATCGCATGTTTTAGAATTTTAATTTTGCTTTAAATAAAATCATTCAAAAATATATAGGTACATGTTTTTCTTTACGAAAATTGGTCCGTTTGTGTATTTATTTGCGCACTTACAAACTAATATATTTCAGATTTTTTTAACATTCTCATTTAACTTACACGTTATTGAAAAATGATAAGCACTTATAATCAAAAAATTATAATAAAAAGTACATTATTTTAATAGTTTTATCATCACGCCTTTTAGAATTTTTGGATGTAGGTATAAATTAAAGCAAATTTGGAATGAAATAAAATCGATATTGAGTTATAATTTTAAAGAGCTGGTACGAAGAATAATTAATCTTTCTCATTGTAACCGCCCTGCATGATCGTAAGAACAACTTTCGACGAAATGTGGATTTTCGGCCGCTGGCTGGTTAAACGCTCTTAACCAATATTTTAAGGTAACATTAAAAAACATAAGAAATTGATTATACAGCAGGGGTATTGGTTAATAAGATAACTAAGAGCTAAGCTTTTAGAGCCTTGAAGGGGTAACCATCTGTTACCTATACCAGGGCGGGTATGTGGTGGGTCCTCCAAATATAGCTAATATTTATTTTAAGATGGCGATGACAATATCTATTGCTAAGTCACCAAACGTAGCAAACCACTTGGGGTGACCTATGGCAGGGGCGTTCGTAATCCAATATTCTCCTCTATTCCCGGAGCGGCGCAACCCATACCCGCCTCTCAAATTGAAATCGCCTTGAAATGGCTTTAGCAGTGTTTGGTAACCAGATCTGAAAAGAAAGATGCTTCCCCACCTTCCTTTTTTCTCATCTCCTTCCCTCTCCACTAAGTTTAGTCTCACAATACACCTCAATTATGGATGTTATAGTCTAGCTTGTGCGATATTCACAATTTATTTATTTTTATTAAAAGCTTTTATATTCTCGAATGTCTAGGTTAGGATAGGTAAGGTTAGGTGTATATTATTTTCAACCCACAACGTCATAATATCCACCAAGAGCAACAGAGTTCCGAGACACTAAGTTTAGGTTGTTTCGGAAAATTTGAACAACGCATCAATATTTTCAAAGTTAATTTTCAAGTTCTGTGAAAGTCCCATTCAAGTTCTGTAATTATATCGAACTAGCAGACTCGGTCACACGTTGCTGTGGCTAACGACACACAACGCCATTACCCAACCTTTATAAAATCCACACCACCCGCTTGCCAGCTGCCCGCTGCCCGCCGCTTGGATTGAAGATTTGATTTTCTCGGCTTTTCTCTACTATAATAAGTGAAAACCGCATGAAAATCCGTTGCGTAGTTTAAAAGATCTATGCGCACATACATTTTAAGCGACTTCATTTTATACTATGTAATGATAGGCCATTTGCTTCTCAAAATTTGAAGAATTGTTCAAATTTTCTGAAACAACCTATCCTAACTAAAAGACAGGCAAGAATGCATTTTTAACGTCTATTTTTTCAATTTTTCTTCTGAAGAGAAAAACGTTTGAAAAAAGAATGTCAAAACTAGCACAAAACCCGGTAGCAGTAAATACTAGTAAAAGTAAAATAATACACATCGCACATCCGACAGAAAATTGTCGTAAGTCAAAATTTACTATAAAAAGTTTTATCTCTGAAAACTAAAGTGATTCGCTTTTCCACGTTAGATCACTCCGTCTCCGCAAGTTGTCGCTAGTATCTCTTTTCGACCGCTTGTTCATCATTCATTCATTTGTTTACGCTCTGCTGTAAAATTAACTTTTTTGACTTACGACACTTTTCTACGGGGTGTGCAATATAGTAAGTGTTTCCATACAAGTAAATGTGGAACACGTACGAGCGAGTACCTACGTTAAATAATATACTTCTCTTTAAAGAGTGAAAAGAGATTACAGGGGAGGGTGGAGAGACTGTACAGTAAGTAAGTAGAGGGAGTGGGGGGGGGGGGGGGGAGGTAAACAAAGAATATTATGGGATTGGGCCGAAATCCCTTCAGTACGTGCTAATGCATCGGGCGAAATGGGGTGTGGGGAGGTGGGGGCGAATAGACACTCAGAACAAAATGTATTATTTCAGATTTATTCTAGAGTTCTTTCAGCAGGTTGTTTACATCAGATTGTATAGAATTATGATTTGTTTTAAGAAATGTTTTAAAAATATCTTTTTTTTTTTCTTTTTTAAAAGAAAGGCAAACATTCCCGGTTATGGAGCGGACCCCAACACTTTCCCAACGGCATTATAAGGAAACATTATGGTTTCCTCCTTCACCGCACAAGTCAAGATTCTACTTTTCTATTGATCAAAGCTACATTTATTCGAACAACTCTAGATCCTCCAATGTCCATGCATTCAGGGGGTTAGTAAGCAGTATGCAAGTACCTACATTAATATTATACAAAATATAAATAGAAGTAGCAACCCGTAGAATAATTTTTTTGAAATACGAAACATAAAAATCGAATATTTATTTATTTATTTTATTTTATTTTTTTTTTATGATTTTTTTTTGTGCATTACCATTACAATACACATAGAATATTGGATCAGATTATGTACATGTAGGTACATTGTACATAGAACATAAATACATTATTGTGTATCATATCATCTGATTGCATAAATAAAATTACAATAATACATATTTTAAAGCTCTTGCCTAAAATTACTCTTGAAACCTTCAAGACTAATGTTGAAAATAATAGTTCATAATTTTGAAAGCTGTTACTGTTAGGGTTCCATTCCTTCTAGATTGGAGACTTTAGAAGCGCATTTCAGAAAGCAAATCCATATGATGCATAAATCGCGGGTATTCACCATGCATTCTCATATAAAGATACCGTAGAATTTTTTTTTTGGATTTGTTCTAATAAATCTATGTATTTTTTCTGGTATGGGGCCCAAACAGCAGAAGCGTATTCTAATTTTGATCGTATAATGCAGTTGAACATTGATAATGATAGTGATAGTGAAAAAAAGAAAAATAACGGCTACAACCAGTCGAAGAAACCTTCTGAAAATAAAAGAAGTAATGGTAAGCAATATTCCCGGGTTACGAATAACCCGACAGAATTTTAAAATCTCCTACTACCACCACAATAAGCGGAAAATGCTGCTTGTGTCGTGATTGAGGAATTAGTCAGTCGAGGAACACTTGACACCTGACACCAGCCACTAAATAATGAATAATGTAAGGAAGCTAGTAAGGAGGTAAAAAATACTTCTTTATTTACATTAGCTCCACACAGGACACCCTGAGGAAAAAATTCCTCAGGGCCTATATCATCTTTGGGAATGCTGTGTGTTTTTTTTGTTTACATGAGCTCCACACAGGAGGCCCTGAGGAAAATAATTTCCCTCAGGGCCTATGTCATCTTTGGGGATGCTGTGTGGAGGGTTTTTTTAAGGAAAGGAAGGAGAGGAGAGTTCTGGGAAGGAAAAGGGTTTAAGGGGTGGGTAGGAATCTGGGGTTCAGTATGTCCTGGTCATCCGCCTCCAAGACCTAGACAAACCTCACCCCATGAACCCGGGCACCCCTGCTAAATCACCAAACGTAGCGAACCACTTGGGGTGACCTATAGCAGAGGTGTTGGTTATCCAATAAAGGTTCCCGGGACGGCGGTACCCATTCCCGCCTCCCAAATAGAAGGTGTGTGGAGGGTATTTTAGGAAAATAAATGGTGGGTTGGTAAGAACCTGGGGGTCAATGTGCCTAGAAGTGAGGACGTATGAATCCAACCATCCCACTGCGGTACAAGCCTATGAGGCGAGAGGGTCAGGCTGGAGAGGTCAAGGTAGACTCTGTGCAGAAACGGGCGATCGGTTTGATAGATTCTCCCACCTTAGCAAATAGATTGCAATCTTTAAAGCACCGGCGTCGGGTGTGAATGCTATCCAACATGTGTACATGGGTTGACATTTGTCACATGAAAACGGGTCGCTTCTTCGACTCGTTCTTGAGTTCAACGGCTCGGCTGTGGAACGATTTTCCGGCCTCTGTATTTCCTCCTTTCTACAATGTGGGTATCTTTAAGACCAATGTTCATTCCCTCCTCTCCTCAAAACGACCCTCCATACAGGCATCGCAGAGAAATTATTTCTCTCAGGGCCTCCTGGGTGGAGCTTAATGTAAGAAAAATAGTCAAGTCAGGAATTGCTTACTTTGTCTTAATTCGTATTGAATACTCCCAAGTCAGTAGTATCAAGATTTGGTTAGATAAAATATGTTTTTAATGAAGAAACGCCTATCATAATATAACATTTCAATTTTAGCGACTCCTCAATACAATCAAAAGACTTGTTTGATCAAATTAATAATGGTTGCCTATTGATAATACAGTTTCCCACAAAACCCTTCTCAGAATAGCCCAAAGACCGGAAAATAATAAAACCTCTATTGGCTCAATGTCCTGTTCTAATAGTTTACAATTGACTGACAACTATTATAATGTCCTGTCAAATCCTTCCAAGCCTTTGTGCTCGAATTTGATCTCGTTTAAAGGTCACTCGGGCTGATCCGGATTTCCTTGAAATTGGGCGATTCTTTGAAATATTATATCAAAGACCGTTTCAAAATATCCACCCTTTACAGGTGAATCATTTTAAACAGTCAGGATTCGAGCCTATTTTGTCGGACGGTCAAAATATTTCGGCTTTGCATGCATCTTTGGGGATGCTGTGTGGAGGGTATTTTTATGGAAAGGAAGGAAAAAGGTACGAGGGGTGGGTAGGAATCTGGGGGTTCAGGGGTGACAACCATCCCTCCAACCGCGTTGCAAGGCGATGGGTCAAGAGAATCTGGCTGGAAAAGTCAAAAAGCTTCCCTCAACAAGTCTCTCTAGATCCAATCCGCCAAGCAGTAGACGGGCAGATTCATCACTGCTAAGTTAACAAGCGTAGCGAAACACTTGAGGTGACCTATGGCAGAAGTTTTGGTTATCCAATAAATGGTTCCCATACCCGCCTGTACCGATTTATTACATATTTCCCTTAAACACGGTAAGTTTTAAAGCTCTAAAAAAATATATGTTATTCTTGAAGGCAATATCTAGACTTTGCCCGCGCCGAAACGCAAATTATATAAAATTCCCTCGATAGAAAAAAATCGCAAAGTATGCTCCAAAAATTATTATTAACACGTTTGTTTCAGTTATTTTACAAGTTATATGTATGAAAAAATTCACAGTGTCTCGTTAAATGCTGTTTAAGATAATGCCCTATTTAATGAGATTTTTGCTCTATTTAAACGGTCGTGTTTTATTAAACATTTTCGCAATTTTCGCATCGATTTTGTCGCCGTAAATGTTAGCGCTCTCCTCTAACATTCGTAATTTCGTATCTCTCCATCGTCTTCTTATATAATTTGCGTTTCGGCGCGGGCAAAGTCTAGATATTGCCTTCAAGAATAACATATATTTTTTTAGAGCTTTAAAACTTACCGTGTTTAAGGGAAATATGTAATAAATCGGTACAGGCGGGTATGGGAACCATTTATTGGATAACCAAAACTTCTGCCATAGGTCACCTCAAGTGTTTCGCTACGCTTGTTAACTTAGCAGTAATGCCCGGGTTCATGGGTTGAGGTTTGTCCAGGTCTTGGCGGCAAATGTCTAGATATTATCTTCAATAATAACATATATTTTTTTAAGAGCTTTAAAACTTAACGTGTTTAAGGGAGATATGCAAGAAATCGGTAGAAATTCGGGTAGCGGCGGCTTAAATTGATGCACCGACCTCACTTACTCGACCTAGATTGTAAACATATATTTTTCAAAAATTCCCTAACACTAGAGGGGTGTTTCACCACTTTTTTAATTCAAAGTTTAAAGAATGCACGCGTTTTGTCATTTATTTTGTGCACTTTGGTACTATTTTTCTTGTACAAAATTAGAATAATTCAGTTCATAACAATCGATAAACTTCCTTAGTAATCCGATAAAACCTTTCCATCGCATAAAAACACAATATCCCAGGTAACTGCGTTTACCGGGATTACTTCGTCGGACAGATACTCCCGGTTTACCAGCAATCACGTCCCATTGTTTAATTTCCGCAAAAGCCTCTTTTAGTTTCCGGTTAGGCGCGAACTTAAGTAGGTGATAACTCCATATCCATAATTCCGGAAGCGAAGACAGTTCCGTTTAAGTGAGACAGTAAAACGGTTTATCGCTGCAAGACTACTTACCCCCAGCAAGAGCGGACGTAAGCTTTCAGCGGATGCCGGCCTATCAACTCACTTACGAGACGTAACCGGAAGAGGCTGGAAATCAGTTATATAACTTTAATACTCGTATCGTGTAAACGTGTATACACGTATCAACCTGTGTTACTGTAAAAGTAGACTAAGAGAAAAATACGACTGAATCACCACTCGTAAAGCGAGGTTTTTTTTAATTTCGCCGAACACTGTGGTTCGGAAAAACTTTTTGATAAAACATTTTTCAGTGGAAAATGGACATTTTGTAACGTGATAATATTCTGTGTAGCAACTTTATAATATTCAAAAACGACCTCTGTTGTAAGTTGTAAGTTGTAAATGGGTAAGATCCAAGGCTTGCGCCCAGAGGTCACGAAGTTTAAAGCAAATGTAGGTACGATCGAATACAGATCGAAAATTTATTCTTAAGTTAACTCATTTTTAAAAGAAATATTCGGATACGTTCCCAATACATCTGCATTTAATTCCAGTGTAGACGATATAATCTATGGTAATCTCAGCATTGTTCCTGGCGAGAGATCTCTAATCTAAATCAAACAGTTAGTTACATTACAATTACATACATACATTTATACAGCAAATAACATAATAGCAAGTACATCATATTGTGTAATAACAATTAACAATTGACAATACATTATTATAAAAGAATTGAATACATCATACCTTACACGTGCTGTTATGTCTTGTCAAGTTATGGTATTAGTTCCAATCTTAATATATAAACAAAGTCGGGTTAGTTACACCTTTTAAAACTCTAGAATGGCTGGACCGATTTTTAAGGTCTTTGATTTGTTGGATTTGTCTCCACCCCGAATAGCAGAATAGCTATTAAAACATCGGAAAAATTCACGAACAAAATAATTATGAAGAAAATTCTTTTCCTCATACATTTTGCTTGAATTCTCATGTTTTGAACGTGCTGCAGGAATATTATGATAAGTATAATATTGAGTAGTGAGTGAATACCAAAAAAACAAAAATGTCAATGCGCTGATTGTTTTGCTTTTGTTCTTAAACATATAATGCTGCCCCCTTTTCTTACACACTCAAAAAAGGGACAAACGGTGAACGAATGTCTGCACCCCTCCGAAGGAAAATACAATCTATAATAATATTATAAATGCAAAAGTGCGTGTGTTTGTTTGTTACACTTTCATGCCTAAAACAATAAACAGATTTTAAAGATTTTTTAACCAGTAGAAAGCTACATTATATGCGAGTAAAATAGGCTGTATATAAGATAAGCTATGGCGTTATGAAATTATAAATATTAATATATTATATATTTTTTAATCTGAGACCTTAAGGAATTTATACTGTAGTTATGACGAACATCAAAAGATTTTAAATTCTTTGAAGAGCTCTTCGCTTGATAGATAATAATAATATAAGCCATCTGAATTGCCAGGATTTTTCGAAATACCTCATTTCGAAGACAGTATTTCGAAATACAATGTACCCAATAATGTCTCCGGGCGAATTTATTTATTAAAAACACCACTAAAAACTTAATCAATGAAGTTCTGAAAAAAAAATGGCTTCAAAGAGAGTAATAACAATACATATTATAATATATTATGAGCGCAGGCGAATTTTTGTCTTTCCAATGTGCCATTCGCACGAAGTTCAACAATATTATAAGCGGTATTCGCGAGATAGCGCCGGGAAAATGTGGAAATGCCGCGGACTGTGAAATAGAGGAAAAATGTGGAACGCCCGCTCTTGTGGAATTATTCTTGTGAACTAATTATAAACGAAATCTTTGAGCCATTCCACGCAGGCTTCACAACGAGTAATTAAAAAATATTTTGGGAGGAGCGCCATATTCGCGGCGATGAGGGATTAACATTTTTGATAAGGGGAGACAAGTACGATTACTCCCTGAAATACCTTGATTTTTTTAATATCTCGAAAATGATGAATGTCTGATTTTCAAGTGGTAATAATATCTTCAATTTAGATTTTTTTTTTTATTATTTTTTTATGAATACCGCACAAGCTGCTCCAGTCTGGAGAGCATGGCATCCCCAAATTTGGGTATGTAGTGTGACTGAAGATAATAGGGGAAGGGGAAGGGGCTAATCAAATCTGGTCACCAAACACAGCTAAAGCCATTTCAAGCAAGGTTTCAATTCTGAATGGTGGTCTTACACGACGGCAATATTAAGAGTATCTTCCACTCTGGAACGTGTCGCAAATGTACTACTTACATATAATTTTAAATTAATTAATTGTGAAATAACACAAATTAATCAAATCAAATTTATTTGATACCGCAACCTTCAGATTGCGAGTCAAGCGCTTTACCCCTCGACCAGGTAAAATTCAATTCATTCTTCAATATTTAGGGCGTTTTTAAAGAAATTATTGTCAATTAAATTGGACAACACCGTACAAATTCAAATCTATGTTACATAATACAGAAGAATTTCAAATCAAATCTACAGTTTTATTCCAAGATTGATGAAACTTTGCACACTTGATCTTCAAAACTAGAGAAAGTCTGCTGTCTGTCTAAATAAGATTTCGTAAAACCATCCCCCATTGCTATTTTCCATTCCTTAAGGGCCCGCAACCCGAATTTCTACCGATTTCTTACATATCTCCCTTAAACACGTTAAGTTTTTAGGGTCTTAATAAATATATGTTATTCTTGAAGATAATATCTAGACATTGCCAGCGCCGAAACGCAAAATTATATAAAATTACCTCGAAAGAAAAAAATCGCAAAATATGCTTCAAAAATTATTATAAACACGTTTGTTTCAGTTATTTTACAAGTTATATGTTTGAAAAAATTCACAGTGTTTCGATAAATGCCTTTTAAGACAATACCCGCGAGATTTTTGCTCTATTTTAAACGAGTCATGTTTTATTAAACATTTTCGCAATTTTCGCATCGATTTTGTCGCTATAAATGTTAGCGCTCTCTTCTAACATTCGTAATTTCGTATCTCTCCATCAGCTTCTTTTGGAGAGCGGTTGCGCAGACTTAAAGCAGAATTTTAATATTTCTTGATGAAACTTTGTAACTGTTCTAATAAGAGGAAAATTACACTCCACATCTGATTTTTAAAAAGTTTGTGTAAATCCAGGGCAACGCCGGGAACTTCAGCGAGTATATTTATAATAAGTGGTGTTAAAATTAAGAACTTCTTTCAAGGGTAAAAATTAAAATACTGCATTTTTGTAAAATAAATTAAAGTAAGTATTTTTTTTATCTGCGAGTTAAATTGTAAAGAAACATCACTTTAAATAAACTTAAAACTTTCCTCAAGAGACCAAATAATAATGTTGAGATACTTACAACGAAAAAGTGCTTCAGAAGAACCTTACTTTGTGCTTTACATTGCTACTGGATACCGAAGATCGGACGCGTAAGAGAAATGGACGACACTTACCTGTAACAAATAAAAATAATAAATTAGAAATTGAAAATAAAAACTGTACACTCAAAGCAAGAATACCTGCTTAACAACGCCATCAAATAATATTAATGCAAAAGTGTCTTCATCCATAGGCGTTTGTTTGCCTTCTTTAAGGATCCGCTACCCGAATTTCTACCGATTTCTTGCAAATCCCCCTTAAATATTTGAAGTTTTTAAGCTCTTAAAAAATATATGTTATTTTCGAAGATAATATCTATACATCCACTACAACGAAACGCAAATTATATGAAATTCCCTCGATAGAAAAAAATCGCAAAGTATGCTGCGAAAATTATTTTTTTCAAGTCTATTTCGGTTATTTTAAAAGTTATATGTATGAAAAAATTTACAATGTTTCTTTAAATTGTACTTGACACAGCCCCCATGAGATTTTTGCTCTATTTTAAACGAGTCGTGTTTTATTAAACATTTTCGCATCGATTTTGTCGCTGTAAATGTTAGCGCTCTCCTCTAACATTCGTAATTTCATATCTCTCCATCTTCTTCTTTTCGAGCCCGGTTGCGGAGCCTTAAGAGGTAATGTAATACAAATAAAAACGGATACGTTTTTAGATTTTCACGGCCAAAAGTATTTTCGTTATTTGTTTTTGGGGTGTTATGCCATGTTGCGCTACATCCTTCTTTAGCTGACGTTTCGGGTTACAGTATCCATCATCTGTGTCCATGTCTATGGTGGACTCCGTAACGCTGCGCTGTCCGGAACGTGGCACGTCGGCTAAAGAAGGAGGTAGCGCAAAACGGCATAACACCCCAAAAACAAATAACGAAAAAAAAAACGCTTCGGAAAAGCGATTTTCATTTGAAAAGTTTTAAAAATAAAAATGTATTCTACATTTCTACGTAACCTTGGACATTTTAAACTACTTAAGCATTTGAAAACTATTCATCTCATGAAAAATAAAAATGAAAACATCTATGTATTATATTAGTTCCACACAGTAGCCCTAAGGAAAATAATTGCGCTCAGGGCCTGTGGCATCTTTGGGGATGCTGTGTGGAGGCTATTTTTAAAAAGTAAGATCTGGGAAGGAAAGGGGTATGAGGAGTGCGTAAGAATCTGGGGGTCAGTGTCCAGGAGTGACATAGGTTTAAATCCATCCCCCCCACTACGTTGTAAGTTCTGCTGGACAGGTAAAAAGGTCCCACAACCAGTCTCTCCAAGACCTAGACAATCCTCACCCTCTGAACCCGGGCAGCCCTGCTACGTCACCGAACGTAGCGAACCACTTGGGGTGGCCTATGGAAGAAGTTATAGTGCCGGTTAATAAATGATTCCCGGGGCAGCGGTACCCTTACGCGCCGCGCAAATAATAATTATTAAGGGGATAACAATTAACGGATTCTTTTAAATACGAAAACTTAATTTCGTATCTTAAAAATTTGATATTATTGTAGAAAGCAATCACTTTGTGGTTTGACATATTTAATAAAATAAATTACTTTTTTGTTTAAAACCACGAGATTTATTAATTTATGAACTGACCGGTTTCGCTTTACTCAAGCATCTTCAGGGTACAAATTAATACTTAACAAGAAGCACATAATGTGTATAACAAAATATAGAGGCAGACAAGATGATACAAATATAACAAACACATAGACGGCCATAAAATACATTAACATAAGTAAGTAATGGGAAAAACTATGTAGACTAATGGGTTATAATAATAATTTTGGAAAAACAAAGCATCAACTGGCATGGTGGTAAGGAGCACTGGGAATTTTTAAGGGTTCATTGGAAACAGACCTAATATTGGACTACTTGATATGTCTAATTGATTATTCAGTTTATGACTTTTGGTTTTTACAGCTTTTTTTATTTCTAGCGCCTCTAAATTGTTTAGTCTGTTACCATGCCCGTTTTCATGTAAGATCTTAGCACCGGTGCTATGACAGAACGTATGATCTTTATCGATCAAATGATGCGCGAATTCTGAAAAACCGTTATTATTGAGGCAACGAAGATACTCTTTTATCCTAATACTGACATTACGGGTTGTCAATACACAAAAAAAGTATTTTATTTTATTAAAAATTTGATTCCGTACGATGTTACCTCTGTTTCCAGGATACAATTTCACGAACCAATGTTCAAACATTAAAACCTTATGTAAACTCTTGTCCAAAATTAGTACCCAATGGTGTCATAGATTTAAATTCCACCAAGGTTAATGCCTAAGTTAAGACCTTTTAAGGCTTTAATATAATATCTCTATATTAAGAGCCACGAGACCTTATTGAGACGTCTCAGCTATAAGATTATTCTTAATTAAGGTATTTTAACGGGGTCCAAATCACCCCCCTGCTGTGAATAAATTACCCCATTTTCACATTTATACCAGAATTAACCCTGCGTAAAGGGATTACATCACTCCAAATTGTATAATCTTTGTTCTATATACCTTCAGAAGTTACGTAAACTAGTCGAAACGAGAGCTCGTACGGACGTCATCAACCATCGTCCTTTTTCTTCCCACCCGTCTTATTTGAAAGTTACTACATCGAAGACGTCACGTTCGATCTCTCGCTGGGAATAGGATATTATTTATTTTTTTTTTTTCAGGTTCTCCATAAAATAGTTATACACCAAATTATTACGGAGAAGATTAGTACCATATGATATGTCACGAAAGTTGAAAGTTAGAGGTTAAAGAATTATTGTGAATTTTTTTGCACAATTGAATCAAATTTCAATTTGGGAGGCGGGAATGGGTACCGCCGCGCCGCCCCGTGAACCTTTATTGGATAACCAACACCTTTGCCATAGGTCACCCCAAGTGGTTCGCTACGTTTGGTGATTTAACAGGGGTGCCCGGGTTCATGGGTGAGGTTTGTCTAGGTCTTGGAGGCGGATGACTAGGATACACTGAACCCCAGATTCCTACCCACCCCTTAAACCCTTTTCCTTTCCAGAACTCTCATCTCCTTCCTTTCCCTAAAAAAACCCTCCTCCGAGCATCCCCAAAGATGGCATAGGCCCTGAGGAAAATTATTTTCCTCAGGGCCTCCTGTGTGGAGCACATGTGAAAAAAAAAAAACATCCTTACTTCGATTATCTGCGTCAGTCCTGCGTGAAATCTAGTTCAATGAACTTAAATTTAATTTGAATTTAAGTGTCATTTTCAAAATTAAAACCTATAATATAATATTTTTAACGGAAAATTACCAAAATTGGAACTAATCTGTCCTGAATTCCGACTATCTCGTCGATTTTCGCGGATGTCACTGATTTCATAAATAACTAACTAACAATTCTCCGCAGGGGTAGCAGGTAGGCAGAGAAGACGGACCGCCAAAAAAATCGGTATTGGCACACACTCTCTGCCTCACCTACATTCACTGCTTTCATAAAAATGTGAATAATCGCATGTCATTATTTATATACATAACTGGTACGAGCGCACATCATCGTTGAACGCCGTTTATTGGCCCGTTTTGCGTTTGAATAAAATAACAGAAAGAAAGCATAACGGCTATATAATAACCTTGTCAGAAAGTTGAAATTTGCCAAGAAAACACCCCAATCAGACAAGTTTTTGTTGCCACGATCTAGTAGTACACTTTCTCAAAAACCACGAGTAACTAAAACTTCCAAACATAATAACTAAACAAAAAATGTAACAAAATAAAAAAAAAGAATTAAACGAGAAAATAATATAAATACAGAAAACCCGTCCCCTCGAGTTTAATGCAAATTGAGTGTGGAAAATGAGCTAATCTCCGTCGTAAATCAATTCAAGTCTCATCTCAAATACATACCTTTGACGTCACACTCAACAATTTACCTCCAACAGGCGCTAGATTACGCAAAACCCTGGAATGCCTTAAAACAAACCATTTCATTACAGGGCGGAAACAAATTTGGGTACTTAGATCTAAATTCCCAGCAGGGCCAATGAAAATTGAAGGTATTTTCGCTTAATTATTTCAAATTTACAGTACGCTTTCTCAAGTACCTACCGTTAATATTAATTTAGAGTAAGTTGATTGCCTTGAGTAAACGAGTTGATTTATCGTGAGTTTTACAACCGACAAACATACTTAGGCATCAGAATATCCAGTTAGCTATCAGAAACTGTAAGCATTTTCAAAAAACAGTATAACCAAACATAACTAGGTTATCGTTAATATGTCATAGACCTAAAAAGTAAACTATCGGTGTAAGTCCGGTAAGAACAACAATTTGTGATGAAGACTAATTTAAGTTGTGATTATATCTGTCTGTCTTCTTCCATTTGCTTTGAATATAAATGTTTTCATTTTCAAAATTGAAAGTGATTGTTTGGATAAATCAGATAAGCTATAAAGTACCCATCAGAGAAATGTTTGTTTTTTAATATAAATTATCAACCTGCGTTTTGCAGATGATACAGTACATCTAACAAGTAATACAGATGATCTACAACTTCTTCTGAATCAAGTAGTGAAGACTTGTGAGAATTTTGGGCTAGAACTGAATATAAATAAAACAAAATACACGCTCGTACGCAAAAATAACGCATTGGATGAAAATCTTTATATTGCTGAAACAAAACTAGAGAATGTACAGAGAATTGTATACTTGGGCTGCGATGTAAATGATAGATGGGATCCTTCAGTTGAAATCAAATGCCGCATTGAGCAAGCTCGTGCAACCTTTATCCGCATGAAAAAGATGTTCTGCAGACTTCAAAGACGATCTCAACCTTGGAATACGAATGGTTAGATGCTACGTGTTTTCGATATTATTTTATGGAATGGAAGCGTGGACGCATACTGAAGAACTAATTAGGCGACTTGAGACATTTGAGATGTGGATCTACAGAAGAATACTTAAATGCTGGATGGACAGGGTTACGAATGAAGATGTTATGGTTCGGATGAATAAAGAAGAAGAAGTTATTAAAACTATAAAAATCCGAAAACTTCAATATCTTGGACATGTCATGAGACACCCAGAGAAGTATGAGATCCTGCATCTCATAATGCGGGGAAAGATTGCCGGAAGACGGGGCCCTGGAAGAAGGAGAACCTCATGGCTGAAAAACCTGAGACAGTGGTTTGGCCAGTCTACTGTAGAGCTGTTCCGGACCGCAGAAAACAAAGTCCGCATAGCCAACATGATAGCCAACGTCCGTTGAACGGACAGGGCACAAGAAGAAGAAGAATATAAAATTATTTTACATGGTCATATACAAAATTTTAATTGACTTGTCAAGAATTCAGACTATCCCCATTAAAGTATTATATTTCGGACAAGTTGTTTAAAAAAAATTAACAATTCATAAAATATTTTAATTTAATTTTCACGTTCTGTGTAAGTTCTATTCAAGCTCTGTTATTATATAATTATAGGCCAGATACTTCATAAAACTGAAATAATCACAGAACTTCAATAGAACTTTCAAAGAACATGAAAATTAACTTAAAATATTTGATGAATTGTTAAATTTTTTTTAAGCAACCCATTCATAGATGAGACAAGAAGCAAAAAAAATGGTACCAATTTTTTACCTTTAACGCTCGCTCTATAAAATAGCCGTAAACTACAATTTTGGAAGCAAGTATGGGTACAGCTGCTCCCGGAATCATTTATTGGATAACCATCATCTCTGCCATAGGTCACTCTAAGTGAGGTTTGTTCTACGTAACTACTAACCCCCAGATTCCCCTCATACCTTTTTCCTTCACAGAACTTCTCTCCTTCCTTTCCTACAAAGTTCCACCACACAGCATCATACAAAGAACCTCCACGGAATTATTTTCGACGAGATCTACTTTGTGGAGCTAACGTAAAAAATCTGCGTGCTACTAGTAGAACATTTTTCGACGAGACACTTGTACCTACGCAATACAGCATCCATTACTATCCTATGATTTTTCCGGGACACCGTTAGATGCCAATAGTTCCTAATAAAGACAATCATTGAACTTAACAAAATTAGTCTCTTGGAAAAGTAACTAATCAACCGTGCCAATAAATTTCCCTCTAATTTTTCGAGTTTATTGATTAGTATTTTGTGGCAGACTTTATCAAATGCCTTGCAAAAATCAGTATAGACGGAGTCTACCTATTTGCTTGTTTATCTTAGTTTTAACTTGCTTGGAGCTACTATCTTATCAATGACAAGAACTTGTTTGTTAAAATAAACTTAAACTTGTAATATAAAACGTGTTTGAACAATCGGCTGCCATCTTGATAGTCGACGTGTATGCCTTTACGGCAGATACTTGAATAAAACAAACCTACGCTAACACTAACGAAAATAAAAATAATAACACGAACGTTTCCAGGAAGTTCTTTCCTACTAAAGTAAATAATGTATTGATACTTTCTGTGAATGGTATTCCCTAAAGATCTAAGAAGAAATGTATTGCCTACCTACCCACCATCTATACCCAAACTTCGCTAATGGACCTATCGTTACGTCATGTTACGTTAACTGTATTTAATTGTATTGAAATGGGTCTTCCCTTCCAAGAGTATTTATTTATTATTTAAGTATCATGTTAATGGCGCATTAGGCTCCTGAATGAACCTTAGATACCCAAAACGCCATTTAATAACTTACAGCGATATGGTATTTCATTCTGTTTGTCAGAAGAAAAGAATAAAGAACAAATTTTCTTTTCAGAACTAAAGATTTTTTATAGGAAAAATTGTGAATTTTCTTTAAAATGCAAATGACGGTAACATTTTAACAATTGACTCATAATATCTGATAATATGAATACGTTAGCTTCTACGTGGTTGAAATTTAAGAGCCCGGCTTCGAGTGCATGTCTGAAGCCGCGCCGTACGCACCGTGCCATATAAACATCTGTGTATGTGAAATTTCAAACAAAGCTACCATTGTAATTCGGTTTCGACTTCAAGAATTCGACAAAGGATGGCGCCACTTCCGTTAGAAGGACGCATGAGAACGTGCCCCCTTTGGTATAAGTATTACGATTTTATAAATTTGAGTATCTCTACCGATGTGGAAAGATTGACAGTAATACTTAGTTGTGAATAATAGTTTCACGCGGCTATACATTACATATGACGTCATTGCCTGTCCCGGTTACTTTGTCCCGGTGACTAGCTATCACGGATCACAGTGAATTAATTTAGTTCATTATTTTAAAAACATTATAAAATTGTTATTTTTAGTGCGTTTTTAAGTACATTTGTAAATGTGAATTACTCTGTCGACTGTCGGTGATGAAGACAAACCATCGGGAACATAAAATGAATGCTCTCCAGGATAGCCGAATTCATCCACGAATCAGTCTGAAAAAATGTGGTCGGAGAAGTTGGACTTTTTGAGGCAAAAAATACTTAATCGATTGGCATTAATTTGTTTGATTGAGAAAAAAAACGTGAAATAATATTCACAGCTTTATAGTAAAAATAAACATATTTCAACCCTACAAATCAATTTTAAAATTGTAATGAAATCTTATAGATAATTGTAGTGTCCTTGATACTACTATTATAATTTATTAAAAGAGGTTTCGTTTTATACGACGGAATATTTATTATAAGTACAATTGATAAAGGTTTACACTGTTTGCTCAAAGAAGCTAGCAGAAGGAATGCCGATGCCGGCGCCGCGCAGCGAGTGCTCGTGGCTCGGCCTGTCCCCTCCACTCTCTCTGGACTCCAGATACTAATATCTACAGCCTGTATGTCTGACGAATATCTACAGCTCATATGTTGAACTAATATCTACGAACTTCAGAGTGTTGACTAATATCCACAGAGCGTAGGTTGAACTAATATCTACAGAGCGTAGGTTGGATTAATCAGCTAAATGTGTCCAATAGTCCGACATTAGGGATTTTTACATACATACTAACATAAATTAAGTTTTTTTAAACTGCATACGAAATATTACGTTATTCCAATATGCTATACATAATTGCAAATCCAACCTCTGCCAGTGCTGTAGATATTCGTCAACACTTTGGTTCTCATAGATATTAATCAACAGTTTGAGCTGTAGATATTCGTCAACACTTTGATTCTCATAGATATTAGTTCGATTTTTTCAGTTTTTGGAATTCCTGTAGATATTAGTAGACGCCTCCCTCTCTCTGTCCGGGTGGGATCGGAAACCTTCGGCTACGTTCGGCCATCTCCGGCAACCGATCCCCCCGCGGTGATAGGTACCCCGTACACTACAATAATATTCTGCCAATTTTCCAGGTCGCGGAAAATTCAAAACTCAGACAAAAATGTAACATAATTTAATTTTTTGAGAATTTTAAAATGCATATTGTATGCTAAGGTCAATAACACCTCCATGGGTTTGATCTCATGGTACATTGACATTAAGAATACGTAAAACTTTATGGCAGACTCGTAAAATGAATATTCAATTCACAAAAGTGCAATTTCCCAGAACAGAATAATAAAAGAGAATTCTCCCAAGCTACAATCTTCCAACCCGCCAACACTAAAGCGTTTAATTTGTAAGGTTACTGGCGGAATTAAAGGAGTAATTTCATAATTAAAGTTCGGTTCCTTTGAACCTTGGTCAAATAATAGATTTTTTATTTTTTTTAAATTTATTTATTTAATTGAATATGATAACATGTAATACAATATAAGATATGGGTAGTCCCATAAAGCTCTGACAGATCAACTTGTCTGTAGGTTCTACATTATTACATAACACACATTAGCCTAGGTTACAATATTAATACCTAATATAAGATTTAGGATAGATAAATATGTTGTTCATTTATTAACCACTTTTTGGTCAGTTTATGGCAGGGTTCCTCATTATTTTTAAAATTAATGTTTGATTTAATATATTGTAAATCAAGGGTATCATATATTCGAGCGTTCTGCTACCATACTTATTTGATATTCGTGGTATTTTTAGGCCTTTGTTTTCGGTAAATCTTGTGGTGTGACTATGCACCAATAAATTTTTATACGTGCTTTCTCCCGAATTATCCATAATTATAATGTACCAGAGAAGCCCTTTAATTGGAAGTAGGCCCTCAGACCCATACAGTAATTTTAAGTTGTTTCTTTGTTTGTAAATGCTAGGTTTAACAATTTTTATAATTATAGCAGTTTGTAAATTTTTAATGTATTTAATATTAATTATTTAGATGAAATCTTAAGCAAACAGTTTCAACGAATTACCTAACTACTGTCCAATAGTATATTTTATACCGATTTGTAATCGCTAAAACTTTCTTTGAGCTTTTCATGAAGCATGATTAAAAAGCTTTACCTACCTATGTAGATGATGCGCAACGTTTCTGACAGAGCGGAGAGATTTGTGCTTTGTGGAAAAATTAGAAAAATTAAAAAAAATTAGAACATGGAATTACAAATTGAATTAAAATGTTCAATTTTTTTATAAGAAAAACTCTCTCTTTATAACTTTTGAAGGTTAAAAACCTACAAACTCAAAAACTCTCTTTTTAACCTTCAAAAGTTATAAAAAGAGAGTACTTGTTATAAAAAATTGATAATTCATTTAGACTTTTATAAAAAGTCAATAGTTCCATATGAATAAATTCGGATACATTTATATGAGACGCTATTCAGAATACAAACCAATTCTTAGAATGATTGTTTCCAATAAAAAGGGTAGTTTCCCATAATGTGGAAAAATAATTATTTGAAGATAATATTGTTAATGCTAAAAAATTTTATTATGAGATTGACTATTATGACGGTTTGACGGAAGGTGACAATAGCGAAATTGGTCAACGCGCACATCCCGGTTAGACGAGAGATATGACTTAACATAAGTGCGTTGTATTGTTTAGGGTTTGTGAACATACTAAGAAGTGGGGAATAAATAATTTTCCTTACTTTATTAATTAGGGAGACACAACGATTTCCACGAGACCTTTATCGAAAACAGAACAAATTACCCCGAGGGGAGTTATATTTAGCTCTCAATCGAGGTCATCAGCTTTAAACAACTGATTTTGCGTCCTTCCGCTTTTTTTAAAACATACACACATCTTAATGATCTCATTATTATTGCCATGATACAATACTTAAATCTTAACTTGAATCATAACATTCAATCATAGCTTACTTAAATCATAACATTTAATCAGAATTTATATTTTACATATACTATACAAAGCACAAAACATCATATGAGTGTGGGTGCCAAATCCACTGTCGCCATAAATTATCATGTTATGATTTCCTCCCCGTTCCAGTACCATTTTCCTGGCAAATTATGAATAACACATCCCTTCAAATGACAAATTGCCTATGGGAATTTTTCAATTGGCTGTTAAACTCGTGGTAAATTTAAGGAGAGGCTTTTGTACAGGACTTAGTAAAATATTGGGATACAGCACAGCGTCAAAAAAAGTTACTCGAAATGATTTAAATTGCAAAAATTAAGAGTAGAGTTATTAGAGGTATTAAGTTAAGAGTAGTTTCGCCATTATAAGATAATATATATGTCGTGGGCCAATCATAAAATCAGGCAGATCATGATGCGACTAGCCATATAATCGTGAAATGGCGGCAGATCGTGTTGTGCCTGAGGTGCATCATGATCTGCTTGATTTGATCTGCCTGCGACATACACATCCAACACTTCTGCGGAGGCCGTGTCTTGAACCTACGTGTGAGTATGTTAGTGTCCGTTAGAGGCACATCTTCGGCTGAACGAATCGGTCGTCAGTAGTGTTTAGGCTTTGCCGGTGTTTAAACATTTTGACCAAAACTACAAAAAGTGCCCGAAATTATTTCATTAATTTTTACCATGGAAAACCTTCGATGGTGAATTCCTTCACAACGACAAACCAAAGAAGTTATTACTTATATGATGGAACATTTTAAAAACTTTTTTTACGTTAGCTTTACACAGGAGGTCCTGAGGAAAATAATTTCCCTCAAGACCTATGTCATCTTTGGGGATGCTGTGTGGAGGGTCTTTTTAAGGAAAGGAACGAGAGGAAGTTCTGGGAAGAAAAAAGGTATGAAGGGTGGGTAGGAATCTGGGAGTCAGTGTGTCCAGGGGTGACGGACGCATATATCTATCCCTCCCACTGCAGTGCAAGACAATGTTTCGAAAGAGTCCTGCTGAAGAGGTCAAAAGATGTCCTTCAACCAGTCTCTCCCGATCCGGCCTATAACGCAAAGGGCAGACGCATCCCCGCCAAGATCCGGACAAACCTAACCCCATGAACCCGGGCACCCCTGCTAAGTCACCAAACACAGCAAACCACTTGGAGTGACCTGTGGCAGAGGTGTTGGTTATCCAATAAATGGTCCCCTACAACATGCCGTGACGATAATTTTGAAAGTATGGAATATAGTTACAAGAATGATATTTAATTCCAAAAATTCAAAAACGTCAAATTTCAATGCGCTGATGGTTTTGCTTTTGTTCTTAAACAATAATACTGCAGCTCTTTCTTACACACTAAATAACAACAGTCAAAAATGAGACAACTAGTGAACGTATGTCTGCACCCCTCCCAAAAGAAACGTACATTCATTATTATACATCTCAATCGAACGTATAATAAAAATGAAACGCAATTCCCGTTGCCGTAGCTGAGCCGTAATAATACATGTGTTTCCTCCAGTATGAAAATGAAAAAAATAGTACTTTGGAGAAAACAGTCGTACGTATTTTGTGTCTCATCTTTTGTCTCACCATTATTTAATGTGTAAGAAAGAGCTACAGTGTTATAGCGACGAGGAACGTATGTTTATTGCCTTTTTTGCTGTCACGGTACAGAAAACGTGGGTCGTCACGGTAATAATAAGCGCTCATTTTGAACCTTCCTACACCCGAATATCTGAAAATAGTGAAACTACTATAAATTTAAATTATAAGCATCAACGCAACAATAACAATAATATAAAAGTCGCTGTGGAATGTAATAAAAATATAAAACTTGACTCCAGACCCCAGGGATGAAATTGAAGTGAGAATTTAAATAATCTGAGCTTTTCTCTTAAGCTTTTTGTTATAATATTTATGTCGGTAAATGTAAAATAGCATAGCCGGCTGTCCGAGACAATAGAATACAAGCCGTTGGCACTGCGCGGCCCTGTACCCAGAGTTGGCCAGGGCTTATGGAAGCTTACGGGATTTCCATATATTGTACATTCAACGTTGAAGGGCGGAACTTTTACTTTGCTACCGTTTAATATTGTCAATATCGATATCTAGAGATTTTGTTTTGAAACAAAAGGGGGGAAATTATATTATGTTTATTTGTACATGGAATAAATCAGTGTAATAATTGAAGGAAACAATGGTGTAATGGTGGAAACTGAAGCCACTAACAATGATTATATTATTTATTTGTGAAGTGTTTTGAAAAGACAAATAGTTTTTGTTGTTATCAATAGATGCCGTTCGGATTAGAGCTTCTATCAAGTACCGATAGATGTGTACGTTTCTAATTGCCGAATACAGGAATGCTGCCGGGGTTGACCGAACCGCCACTGCTTCTGGTGACGGTCAACGCTTGTCAGCCAGTTCAGTTCCAATTCGTAGACACTTTAGGTCGGTCGTGGGACCCAGAGTATAATACAACATTTGTGTAATTCACATGCGGTAGAAGTGAAACCTTCAGAAAACTAAACTTCGAGAGAATTAGACGAATGCAGAGTATAGGAGTAAGATAATTAGGGAACACACCCATACTACGTGACCAACTTTTTGCAATTTTTAACCCCCCCCCCCCCTCCCGGTGACCAAAAACCTAAGCCCGCCGCCGCTCATTTGTACCAAGAGTGACATTTTGAAGACCCCCCTCCCCTTTTTTTTGGTTTTTTGAAAAAATAAACAACAAAAATGTCACCGGAGACCAAAATTTCATTAATATTTTTACTCCAAATAATATCAGGAATCACTTACATTGGTTAAAGCAAGTCAAGTGCATCCCATAAAACCCGTTATAAAGATTTTTACTTCTTCTTCTTCGATGGCGCTACAGCCCATATCGAGCTTTGGCCTCCTGCAACAGTCGCCTCCAACTCCTCCTGTCCTCAGCGGCTGACTTCCAATTTGGTACCTGGAGAAGCTGTGCTGCATCCCCTCTTACTTCGTCTTCCCACCTCAGTCTGGGTCTTCGCACTTTTCTCTTTCCACCTGAGTGTACAGCCAAAATTCTTTTTGGGACCCGTGTATCCGGTATTCTCTGTACATGCCCAGCCCATCTCAGCCTGAGGAGTCCATAGACATCCAAATGGATAGACAAGCAGTTACAGATGAGGGGTAAAACCAAACTATGGAGAGCGAAGAGGGGAAAGATGACTGTCATTCGTTGAACAATCAATCTGACAGTATATAGGCATCTCGCATTACAATATCACCATTTAGTTCTTAAAAGCAAAATCTGCTTTGAATGAATAGACCTTTTTACATGGGAGCGCGAATTGCTTGCCACGTTCAAAACTTATTTGCTAAGGCCAAATGCTCGCCCCAAAAAGACTCGCGCCAATACACATATCAATATTTTCTTGCCGTGTTTAGTTAAAACACTTTTACAAATGTTTCATAATTTACTTACCCCTGTAACCAGCGACGAGCACATTGGAGTACCGCCCACATTCGCTATGTGCATATTGATACGTAGATATATTGTATAGCATAAGCTGCCGTTATTTCGTTAAATGTATGGATGTCAGCTTCTCGCTGTTCACGGCAAGAATGATGACGTCACACATTTTAGATTCAAGCGAGGCTATATCCCCTCCCCATGGAGCGAGCCGGTTCGAAGGAGGAGCTACAGCCGGCGCCATGTGGAGGGGGAAATAATACGTTTTTATCACTTAGGGCAGGTCCAGATATATTCATATGTCCGTGGAGGAGTCTCATTTGTGCTGAGATGCTAGGGGCCTTATATATATATATATCATACAACTCTGTATTGTGCCGGATGCTTCACCCTCTTTCACGGGTCCACATATTCTTCTAGATAGATTAGATTAGATTTTTACTAGTACCTACAAATTTATTTATTTATTGGCCAAGAATGACTGGTGACAATATTGCAATTTACCAAAGTAAAAAAGCTCGTCAGTTCTTTTTAGGCCGCCACTGCAGACAAGTATTGTAAATCCGTAGGTACCTACACATATTTAAATATGAAATAGGCTGCATAATAATTTCTCCCCACAATAGGGCAACATTCCAACACTGCATTGTTCACTAAATCATCCACAGAGACACACCAGAATATCTGAATAATGTGCATAAATATTAAATTAATTCAACAAGCGATTAACATACGTATGACCTTTTGGTCCAAGGGTCCTTTTGCGTTGCACATGGCATAATGACCACATATACAACGATAGTACTGTGGCGTTAGATTATATTATATTTGGTGATGGAGATTACAGTAATGAGTGGATTAATGAAGGGTAGATTCCTTGAATGAGCGCTTTTATGAATACCGTGACAATCCACGGTTACGGTACCGTGCGGCATAAAAAAGGCAATAAACATACGTTCCTTATCACAATAATGCTGCAGCTCTTTCAAAAGATGAGATACACAATGTTCGTAAGTCTGCAATGTCTGTAAAACTGCAATCACTATCTACAATCAATTATTACTCCACATTTTAACTATTGCTCAACTATCCTTTTCCTATGTAACGAACAAGAAAAAAATAAGTTTCAAATTCTCCAAAACAGGGCAATGAGAATAATACTTCGGCGAAATAGATTTTCAAAAGTAAACAAAATGTTAAAGGAACTGAATTGGCTAACCGTGAAACAGATGCTGACCTTGAATACGATGATATTTATACATAAAATAATAAACAACATTTTACGAAAATACTTCTCAAATAAAATTATATTCAACAAGGACATTCACAGACATAACACAAGGACGTGCAAGGAAATCAGGCTTCAAAAAAAAGACAAGGCGAATACGCAGAACAGTTCACTGTACAAAGGAATGAAGTTATATAACACACTACCAGAAACATTAAAGTCCACACCAATTGGAAAGTTCAAGATGTATTGTAGGAGCTGCATAAAACTACATAAAATTTAGTTTGCAATATGAAATATTATAATTAATTAGAAATTTTGTAAACTTAAATGTACAAATTACTAAAATAAAAATTCATAAATAAAAAATAAAAAGTCTGTTGATGTAATACGAATACAAAATAAAAAGATAAAGAACATTTTTGTATTTTTCTCGAAGGAAGCAAAGACCAGGGGGGTGAAATTATATTTTAAATGATGTGTTGGTATTGTGTGCGTGCGTGTATATATATGTACATATGTATTCGTGTAATGTACGTAGTGCATACATGCTAGTGCGTAGTGCATATTGCTCTAAAAAAGGTGTAAAACGGATTTATTCATTGTACTTGAATTGTATATTTAAAGAAAAAAAAGATTTTATATCAACCTGTCACTTTCATAATATTTTTCAAAATATTACTTAAACAAAATCATAGATAACCACTCTGTAAATTGCCATCTCAACACAGGCGTTTCACACCTAGTGAGATGGGCAATACGTCACTATTATAACCAAATGTAATATGAAAATAATGAAATAAATAATTTCGAAGAATGCGATCATCACCACCATGACTGCCTGGATGGAATCTCCCCTGATGACCCTCTGGAGACGGGAGACGATGAAATACCCTCCGTAAACGGCTTTTTACATTCATTTTAGTGTTTACATACATAATTTTTTTTTCTCAGTTTCATTTTTCATGCTTATTCGTTTATTTAATTTAATTTATGTGTTGTTATTTACTTTTTACCTTAACTTATTATTTATCTTTTTTTGTTATTTTACATTATGGAATGTATTGCATTGCACTTCCCCTGCATACATTTTACGCACCAGATTTAAATGTCCGGGTTAAATTTTCCCCCCAAAAAAAAAAAAAAAAAAAAAAAAGAAGGAAAAACTAAACCCTTTCATACACTTCCCCAAATGATCATCTAGTGAATCCACGTTATGCAATTGCACTATATAAGTATTATAAATACAAAACAATACAAGAACAACATGTCAACCTACTAGAGACCAAATGGGAATATAATTCACCGACTCCAGATATTTTCATATCAGAGGGTTCGGCTCTGTGGCATTTCTAATTGAACCTATAAATCCTACTGATCCCTCAATATAAATATTTAAAAAATCTTTTGTAATCCTACATGTATTTAAAATTACTGCTTTTTGCATTTTTATATACAAATTCTTTGACAAATCTAATATGCTTAAATTTTGAATCAGATTCCTAGGTATTATGCCAGTGGCCGAAATAACAAATGGTAATATTTTTATAGTCCGAGAATGCCAAATTCTTTTAATCTCATTTCCTAAATCTGTGTATTTTCTAATTTTTTCAGAAACAGTTTTTTGAATATTACAGGAATTTGGAATAGCTACATCAATGATATAAGTTATTTTTTTAATTTTGTCATGTAAAACTATATCAGGTCTATTATGACTAATTGTTCTGTCTGTTAGTATAGTTTTATCATAATATATTTTATAAAATTCATTTTCTATAAATGAATTTGGTTCATATTCATAATATGGTACTACATTACGGCAATCAATCAAGTTATGTTTAATTACCAAACTTTGGTGAATTATTTTTAAAACCTGATTGTGCCTAAATGTATACTCGGAAGGCGCTAATATAGAACATCCCGATATAATATGTTCTATAGTTTCGGGAAAAGCCAAACATTTTCTACATAAATCATCAATTTGATTTATATCTTTGATTATATGCTTTCTATAATTTTTAGTATTAATGACTCTATCTTGAATGGCAAGCATAAATCCTTCTATTTCTGCGCTCAACTCTCCAATACTCAAACATTTGTTTGACGAAAGTTTGTCAACATACGTTTGGTTGAGATAATTGAAGTGTTTTGCGTGAATAATTTTATTTGACCAGGAATCTAATAATTCCTGGTTAGTATTTATAAGAATGGTGGCATTCTCGTCATATA
Source organism: Limnephilus marmoratus (assembly GCA_917880885.1). Taxonomy (NCBI): domain Eukaryota; kingdom Metazoa; phylum Arthropoda; class Insecta; order Trichoptera; family Limnephilidae; genus Limnephilus; species Limnephilus marmoratus. The sequence goes on along the minus strand of OU862921.1, from coordinate 13,864,982 downwards.
AATTTAAAGGTGTAATATTTCTATCTGCCTTGCAAATTATTTTGTGCATTTCTGAGCTATTAGCTTTCTTATGGAAAAAAATTCTAAGCATTTCTACCTGATTGTGTTTCAAAGATGTTATTTTGACTACACCTCTACCTCCTAAATTTCTAGGTAAATTAATTCGTTCTATAGCTGAATTTGGATGATGGATATATGAATATATTATTATTATTATTATTATTATTGAATTTAATATAAATGGATGGCCGTCAGAGTTGCGCTCTGCTCAAGCTTCGTCAGGGCTTATATATCAACTCTCGATATATAGAAAATTATAACAATTAGCTCTCTTGTCTTATTTCAATCTAAAAATAACACCACCTCCTTACTAAAATAGACGAAGAAAGCTTTTAACTAGGTCTACTAACAAGGCCACAACAAAACTAATGGTGATCGATAGGGTAAACATCTTTGTAAGAATAAATAATGCTCGCACAGACTTTATATATTTAGGCTTATGACACGAGCTTTGAAGATTGAACAAGTAATGAAGGAGATTGTAAAACAGAAGTGAAAAGAAGTACTAATCCACAACGCATCTCGAAAGAAATTTGAAAAATAGAGAGTGGACGTCGGAAAATCGTGCGATTTAAAAAACATCAAACGATCGCAGAGTCCTTTTGATTGACCAGGTTTCCTAGATTGGTTAGAGACAATCGAATCTCATATCAAAGGACCAGGAATATTGGCCTTAACATTGAGGATTCAAAACCTGCTCAAAACAGAAATAATCAAGGAATATTAAGGTACTTATTTGGGTAATATATCCTATATTTTTGTTTAGTTCGGTTTTGTGGCAGAAGATCTTCAATAAAGATGCAATATTTCTTCACTGGCTAATTCCAACTTATTTATTAAATGATAATCACATGTTACAATAATACTTTTTCCCGACCCGACAAAACACTAAACTGTGGTCTTCAGACCATAACCAGTTGATTCTAGCTGTTTTCAAGAGATAAGAAGCACGTTTTTCTAAAGAACACTTTATTTATAACCAAAAAAACATATACTAAAACAAGTAAACAATAATTGACATACCTATGTGAGACTGTGATATACAGAAATCTGTTTTATCAACTATCACTACAACAGTGCAACTATGCTGCTGCAAGTAGGAAATCTGCACTAATAAACTAGCTTCGAAATGTTACGCTAGAGGTCAGTAACCTTCGCTTTTTAAACAATTGTTGAAAATGAATAAAATCCAAATCTTTCTCCTTTAGAAGAACGTCGGAAAAAAATTGATCTCATTTGTTTCTTCAAAATTATCAAGTTTATTATTGATTCACCTAGATTACTACAATTCATCCCTTTCAATTTACCTTCCCGTAGACTCAGAAATAATGAACTGCTCTCCCTCAATCAACACTTGACTAATTATGAATATTATTCACCTTTATCCAGAATGTGTAAACCGGTCAACTTAAGTCAAGACCTTGACTTTTTTGGTATAAATCTAAATGATTTTAGAGAGTCGCTAAACAACAATTGACGATATTTTCTAACAATGTATTTGATTTCTAGCTAAGACTTGACTTCTTTTTTCGTTGTTTGTTTTTGGGGTGTTACGTCATCCGGCCACATCTGCCGGATCTGCCCTGATGATGGACACTGCAACGCTGTCCTAAACGTTGGATAAAGAAGGAGGTAGCGCAACACGGCATAACACTCCAAAAACAAAAAACGAAAATACTTTTGGCCGTAAAAATCTAAAAAAGTATCCTGACTTGACGTGTAACTTATTTTTATATTTAACTCTGATTTTGTCTTCGCTTTCACTTGTCATCCTTTAATCTTATAATACAAGAAAAGCATTAATCAGAAATCAGACTCAAAGGTGGAGGATATTATTATAAGCTGGATCAGGGATTGAAACCAACAACCAACACCTACATATGTAACTCCTCATGCGCGGGTGGCAACAATAAATATTCAGCGAGAACAACATATCTGGCAAAAGGTTTTTAGATGGTCGAAATGCACTCTGTTTTAATATATTTCATAAAATAGTAAACATTGTCCGGGATTTACGGCTTGCAAAACAAACAAAAAACTATGGAATTTTTTGTCCAAAAAACTCCCGTGCAGCTGCATTCGTATAGGGGTGGATTTTGATAAATGAAAAGCTGTCGAGGGAAACGCTGCTTTTTTCTTTGTGACCAACACTAACGCTTTTAAAAGGTATAATTATTGAACTTTACTGTATGATTGAAATAGATACGAAGATACTTAATTTATTTATTCACTGAATATACTTATTGACTCCCGTATGAAAATTTGAAACAAAAAATCAGAAAAAGATAGGTCACATCTAGGAATTGAAGAGACCCTACCTCATTTGGTCATATTTAACTGTATCCATACTTCGACTAAGAACTATCAACTATCTTACTTTCATTTTCTTAAAACATATTATTATTGGCTGCCATCGTTATGTATGATTGCAAGATTCATCTCGAACTAAATGCTATCTAGATAGTGTCTTGGATAAATTTATCAGTTTTAATTTAATGTGCGACATCTATCGAGTTTTTCTGCAGTTTAGATGGATATTTCTTTTTATTTTATCGTAATGCGTAAAAACTCAAATTGTAATATTTAATCACTGAAAACAATATGAAACAAAAAAAACAAAAACTTTTTTTTTTCATTTTCCTTAGAACATTCCAATCCCGAGACTGACGGCGACAATGTGTATTTATAATTATGTTCAAAAGAAGTCGACATGTTTAACTGATATCTCGTCCACAATTGACCAAATTAGTGTAAGATTGGTCTACCAACACATTAAAAAGGAAGATGTGTCACCGCATGGCTTCCAAAATGCCAATGCTAGCCAACTTCCATAAGCTGAAGTCACAAGGATCACTCGGATGAAGGTTTTAAGGATAGATATGATAGTAAGGGAGAAACAACGATTTCTATGAGACGTGTAGGAGTTATTTCGAAAAGCGAACTAAACGGAGCATTTTGACGTTTAAGCCGCTCCGGCTAATCGTCCTCAAGCCAGAACATTTCGGCCGACTGATTTGCGAGTGAAAGACTGTTCACTTGAGTGTTCACACACATCATTCGCGTCACGTGATGTTAAATTCCGGGTGCGAGTGAACAGTGCCGAAGGAAGCATTCCAACATTGTTGGAATGCTTCATTCGGCACTGTCTCTATTCACTTTCGTGTTCACACGGTTCATTTCGAGGGAAAGATGCGGAATGAAATCACGAAATGAACGATAAATGAATCATGTGAATGGGCTATTAAGCTGAAGTCACAAGGTTCACTCGGATGAAGGTTTACTCGATGAAATGTTCCATTCTCGTTTCACCGAGTGTTCACACGGTTCCTTCGAAGGAAGAGTTCACTCGACATTCTCGCTGCGAAGTCGTCGAGAGTAGTCGCGGCCGCATTGGAATTCGTCCGGCGCTGACGGCTAAGTTCGGGAATATTTACGATTTCAATTGACATTTCCGATAACGTCGAACTAAATTACGAGAAATTGGCGATTCTTGTAAACAGTAAATAAATTTCAGCACCATAAAATGAACATATGGTTAAATAATAACCTGAAAACTGATATCTACCAGTATTTTTGCACCATGAAAATATTTTTATTCCAAAATAGGCCTCGGCTTGCAATAAAATCCATATAAATGGAATACTTATTAACGTATTCAAAAACTAAAAACTGTTTTGGAAAGGTGATGAAATATTTTTTCAAAATTTATTATTAGAAATAACCACGTAATTTTTTAAATAGAATAATTTTTAATGTAAACTATTAAAAGTTTAAAAAATGGCTCTACTTGCTTTTATTCTAACTAAAATTACTGGTAACAAAAAAAATATAAAAACAAACACTTATTTTGTTAGACAAATAAATTATAAACGTTTCTGTCACCTCACTTTTTTGTCGTTTCATATAAAAATAATTCATAAAAAATTCACAATGTTTCATAATTTTTTTTTCAAATTCGATCAGAAACTTTGGTTCCATAGAAGTGAACATTCGTATTATTTTGTGGTTAATTGTTATATTAAATATATAGAACATTATTTTTTCTTTCCAATACCGTTTAGATAATATTTTTCACTATGATAGTAAGGGAGAAACAACGATTTCTATGAGACGTATAGGAGTTATTTCGAAAAGCGAACTAAAAGGAGCATTTTGACGTTTAAGCCGCTCCGGCTACTCGTCCTCACGCCAGAACATTTCGGCCGACTGATTTGCGAGTGAAAGATTGTTCACTTGAGTGTTCACACACATCATTCGCATCACGTGATGTTAAATTCCGGTTGCGAGTGAACAGTGCCGAAGGAAGCATTCCAACATTGTTGGAATGCTTCATTCGGAACTGTCTCTATTCACTTTCGTGTTCACACGGTTCATTTCGAGGGAAAGAGGCGGAATGAAATCACGAAATGAACGATAAATGAATGGTGTGAATGGGCTATTAGGAGAGATAAATAAGATTACGCATGGTTTGCACTAAACCTAAACAAAGATAACCTTAACTAACCATCATGCCTACTATTATTATCATAAATACTCGTACCAGACGTGTTGGACTCTAACACGTCAGTTATTTACAAGACTTATTTAAGCTAAGTTTTAACGGAAAAAGGAAATAAAAAAGCGTAAATTAAGTAACCTACCTACTAGAAAACTACAAATATAAACCAATAATTGATGTCGAAAGATGTTGAAGTACGATAAAATATTTTAAAAGTATTTAATTGTTTTTTCTTATATGCGCACGAGAATAAAATCATATTTAACCTAAACTAACCCGACCTAACCCAACCTAACAATTCAATATTCTTCTACAATTTTGAATGCAAATATTTAAAATATTTAAATGACTCACCTTTTTTGTAACTAAAATTTATTCATATCGAAATATAAAAAAATCACATTCGTTTTATTAGAATCGTCACCTAACCTTTATGTCGTTACATGTAAAAATAATGACGCTACACTTCATCAGGAATAATTAACTAAATAATTACCCGTTTTTCTCTTTCTTTCCATTTATTATTAATCTATATTCATCTCTATTTTATTTACATTTTTCGAATTTCTCCTAAGTGCACAATACTTTAGTATGTAACCGTATCCTATGTATGTACACCTACACATACAGATGATCCAGAAGTCTCAATTGATCGTATTATATACTTACCTATTGCATAATGTTATTCTATTTCAGTTATAATTAGTGTAACTCGTTCATCAAGCGCAAGAACTAGCTTCTTCTTTGGTGAGATTGCAATTTTTAAATAATTTCTGTACCGATACGTAATTTATATAACTCCACTGTATAATTATATATTCTATATTAAATTTAAAAAAAAATTAAAAATTTACAAAGTTTCCATTCATATTTTTTTTTCTAATTGCGGTCGGAAACTTTAATTTCATAAAGGTGTACATTTTAATTATTTTAAGGTTAAATTGTACCCTTGAATATAAAGCGCGGTGTTTTCTCTTTCTAACACCGTTTAGATTGTATTTCTCATCATTTTTTTTTTATTTTTTTTATTTTATTTTATTTTTTTTTTTTTATTAGGTTTGTCAACAGCGATTTACATCAAAGCTTTCACAGATACAATTACACTGAACATGGTTGATACTATCACTAATTAAAGACAAACACAACATTGGTAATATAATATTACATTAATTCACACAAACACATACTATAAAATAATAATTAAAAAGTTTTACAAGAAACAATTTTTTAGAACATTGAGTTTATAGGTTCATAAGTTTATAGAACAACGTAATAGAGAGCTTTAAAGCTTGTTAAGAGCTGATTTGAAGTTGGCCAATGTTGACATTGTCAAATTAATCGAATGTTTTTTGTAAGCCTCATTGAAATTACGGCACATTCTCGATAAAGCTGAGTCATACCCCAGCTTAGTTCGATATTTTTTAATATTTAACGGAACATAATTTACCAGTCGTGAACCAATTCTAGGAACATTGAACCTGATTTGATGAAGTAGAAAAGGACAGTTTATTAAACCATTTACAATTTTGAATAGAAAATTTAGATCAGTATTTAGTCTTCTCTGTTCAAGGGTGCGTACATTGTAAAATTTTAGTCTATCAGTGTAGTGAGGAAGTGATCGAGCTTGCCTATCGGAATACGCCAGGTGGTACATAAAATGTTTTTGAACCTGCTCTATTCGCTGAATATGAACTTTGTAAGTTGGACTCCATACAGCACTTGCGTACTCCAACACGTTGCGGGTGAAGGAATTGTACAGCGTTATTTTTGATGTGGGATTTTTAAAATGTTTACTGTTTCGTTTGATAAATCCTAGCATTTTCATAGATCTAGAAATGATATTGTCGATATGAGGTGTGAAAGTAAGTTTATCAAATAATACGCCTAGGTCCCGAATGGTTGCGACTTCCTGGAGTTTAGTACCGTCGATAAAATATTGAGTCGGAATAGAATTGTGTTTACGCGTAAAGGTTATGTGAACACATTTTAAAGAATTCAGAAACATTCTATTGTCGTTACACCACTTTGAAACTCTGTTTATATCGTTTTGGAGAAGTATTGAGTCTAGTAATGTATGGATAATTTTGAATATCTTACAATCATCCGCAAACAACAAAATTTCAGAATCCAAAATAACATCGCACAAGTCATTTATAAAAACCAGAAACAAGATTGGGCCCAAATGGGACCCTTGCGGCACTCCAGATGGCACATCTAATCCTCTTGACTCATAGCCATCAAATACTACTCTTTGTATGCGATCAGTTAGATAGGAGTAAAACCAATTTAGCAAGGTACCATGAACACCCATTTGTTTTAGTTTATGAATTAGTAATCTATGATTTACTTTATCGAAGGCCTTGCTAAAATCTGTGTAGATTGTGTCTATCTGTTGACCTCTATCGACAGCTTCGGTTAAGGTATTGACATAGCAAAGTAAATTAGAGGATGTTGATTTCTGGGAGAGAAAACCATGCTGTTTTGGAGTTATAAGATTTTTGAGATGATAATTCAGATATGGACAAATTAATTTTTCAAAAATTTTCGCAAATGAACAAAGAATAGAGATGGGTCTATAGTTTGTGACTTCGTGAAGGTCTCCGCTTTTAGGTATTGGTACAATATTAGCCTGTTTCCATCTTGTTGGAAAAATGGATGAAGATAATGATTTTCTGTAAATGATAGTCAGAGGGAGTGCGAGACTGTGTGCACATTTTTTTATTAGGACTGGTGGAATTTTGTCAGGGCCAGGGCCTTTGCTTTGGTCGAGGTTAAGCATTTCTATTTTTACATCGTGTACACTAATGTTTACTGTATGCAGAGAGCTGTTTGAATAGTCTATTGATTCAGATTGAGGTTGAGTCTCTTCATTGCTTCTAATGTCATCTTTCTCATACACTGATGAAAAGTGTTGGGCAAATAGTTCGCTGCTTTCCTCGCCGTTTGATGATTTTTTTTCTCCAAACGTCATGTTTTGGGGGATAGTACTTATGTTTTGTTTCTTGTGTTTGACAAATCTCCAAAAAGCTTTAACGTTATTATGATTAACCAGACACGATTCTATTTGTTCAATGTGTTTAAAGTAGCAATTACTAATGAGTTTGGAACAACGGATGCGTAAGAGTTCGTAGGAATTTCTATCACGTGGATTCTTATATTTTTTATAGAGAAGTCGAAATTTATTTTTTTCTTTTAGTAATTTAACTAAGTCTGGTGAGTACCAGAGGGGATGCTGCCTGTTGCGATTTACTAATTTGGTTACGCATTTCTCAATTATACGATACAAATGAGTGTAAAATAAAGAAACCATATCGTCTACCGACATGAAATCAGGTAAAAGAACTGCCCAATTCAGTTCTTGTAATTCCTGATTGAATTGAACGTAATCATTCTTATTAAAATCATATTTAAGTAAGTTTTTATTTTTAAGCATTTTTGTTAATTTGAAATCAAAACTATATTCAATCTCTAAAGGTGGATGGTGTATATCAATGCGACTTAGGATTTCGGTACTTTGCCTGACTTGTATTGTTTTTGAATTGGATAGAACGAGATCTAAGATTCTACAGTTACTATTAGCAATGCCATTGAATTGATTGAGATTATTTAGGGCAAGAAAATTTACAAGATGGTTACCGATGTCAGTATTATAATTTTCTGGAGATAGGGAATGAGTATGGTTTGGTTCGTTGTTGGTCCAACCGATATTTCCCAGGTTGAAATCTCCTAAAATTAACGTATTTGATTCACCAACGGCATCCATAACCTTGCCAACTTTTTTAAAAAAATAATCAAAATTATCAGCAAGCAACGGGGGAGGTATATAAATATATAATAATGATAGTAAGGGTGACACAACGATTTCTATAAGATCATGAGTTGTTCCATAAAGCGAACAAATCAGCCTGAGAGGTTAAACACGGTCTCCTTGATGTTTTTCACTTTGACCGTGCAAAGGGCAAAATTTAAATAATAATTTAATTGTAATTTCTAAAAACAATATTCGAAAATCACGAAGGCGGTATTACGAATAAACTATGACCTTTTGACTTAAACCTTCAAATTTAGTACCTACCTACCCTGATTATTGTTAAATCATTACATAAATAACTTTGTACCTATACGCAATGACGTTACATACTATATTAGACGAGGGGTAGAAATCTCAAAGTGGGAAGACAATCGCAAGACAATTGTACCGGTCTCGATATCTAGTACTTTAGTACTAAACTGCTACGCGTCGAGTAAGGTTGCGTCTTACCAGTACTTACCAGTAAGTAGATTGCATTTTAAAAAGTGTCAAAATGCCCTCCTGTGTGATGAGAAAATGTTTCAATTACACTGCAAATAATAGTAAAGGCGAAGGAATAACACTTCATTTGTAAGTACACGCAAATTACTTAATATTATCGATTATTATAAATATTACAATAAATTTTCATGTTTCCCGCTCACGGTTTTACACGTCATTACGAGACAGAGAACGTTGCATCAAAAAGTAACGAGCATAACAAAGACAACCTGCTAACAGTAGGTCGGTTCACACAGCGTCCCGCACAAGTTTTCTTCTATTGGGAAAGATGGGGTAAAACGTACACAGGGTAAATCGTTAATTAATTTAATTATGTTTGAATTGTCATAACTCATAACGCTCGAACCGAGCTTCCTTGCTGACAATGACAAGACACTATAATTTAATATACGTAAACACGCTAGTTGTAGTTAAGCTCTATTAATAATTATAATTTACGCTGTGACTTTATAAACGTAAAATGACAATTAATTCAATATAAATTTATTATGACTTATCAAATATGAATTTTAGGTTTCTCCGTGATCAACTACGACGACAGAAATGGACCACTGTTGTTCGCATTCAAAGATGCGAACATGATTGGACACCTTCGCTTTACAGCACAATATGTTCAGTTCATTTCAATAAAGACGATTTACATACCACGGTCAAAGGAAAGCGTTTTATAATGTCGTTGATGAAAATTGTAAATAGATTTGTATACTCATTTGAACCTATGACCTGTAATGTATAATAAAATATGTTCTTAACAATACTACTATAATAGTACCAATATTGTATTACTAATGATAACTCATATAATTATAATAAAAAATATTTGCCCGTGTGTCTTGTTTTACCCGCCTTTACCCTCCCCTGTGCGTAGTGTAACCGAGTGAGAGTATCTTGTTATCTCAGTCACACCCGTGATGTGAAAGCAGTATTCGGCAAAGAAATTAATACGCCGCCCGCTAATGTATCCGTGCCATTCATACATACACATTATTTGATTGTCTATCTTTATCACACAGGAATAAACTTTTGAATTGAGAAATTATTGAAAATCGCTGAAAACAAAAGAGTGTTCCTTACTTTCCACATTATATTGTGAGTATGTGAGACTATAACGAGTCTATTTATTTTATATAACGTCATTGCCTATACGTGCATAGTAATACAAAAAGCTATGAATTTTTAGCAATAACAAACTCCCACACAGTATCAAATAAATTAAAATAAAAAATAACTACATCCAGGACATCAAATCTAGGCTTCAAGTGATACTTAAAAGAACTCACAGTCTTCTCTTTCATAGATGGCGCGAGTTTAAACCGCTTTTTAGAAGTTATGTTTTAAAATATTAGGATTAATGAATTGTTTGCGCCCGTACATATGCAAAATGAGTACGAATAAATAGTTTTGTCCATAAAAAAACTAATACAATATTGTATCGTTGATTCTATCCAATATTGTATTTGTTAGCCTTTCTTGAAAGATTTGAGTTTGTTTATGGACATTACAATAGGGAACGTACCCATACTACTTGACCCATTTTTTGCAATTTTTAACCCCCCCTCCCCCCTCGGTGACCATGTGTTGTATATTCCAAGTCCCTCCCTACAGTTTTCACGTAGTAATTCATTAATATGGTTTTGAATCATTTCTTGCTAACAAAAAGTTTTAAAAAAATTATTCGGCTTAAGTCCTTACATATGAAATTGGCGTTTTGCCGTACTGGCAACTTTGATCTCAAATATCTTCTCTTTGGTGAGGAATTCCAAATTCAAATTTATACACCTATTTACTCATGTATTTGTGTTTCGAAAATTATAATTCATTTGTTTTTTCCTTAATTGTTTTTTTTTCTTTGCGTCACTTAGTTTACAAAATGGAAAACTTGAAATATCGCGTTATTTACGAGTACGAGTTCCACCATGGCACCAATGCTGCAGAAACGGCTCGAAGGATTAATGATGTGTATGGCGACGGTACCGCAAAAGAAAACACAGTGCGTTTTTGGTTCCAACGTTTTCGTTCTGGATATTTCGACCTGCAGAACAAGCCCCGTGGACGACCGGAGACCAAAGTTGATAATGAAGAATTGAAGGCTATTGTTTAAGCAGATCCATTGCAAACCACGTTCGAGTTAGCTGCAGGCTGCGGTGTTGTGATAAAACTGTTTTAATCCACTTGAAGCAAATTGGGAAGGTGAAAAAGCTGGAAAGGACCCACCTTTCCACGACCCACTCACGAATTGAGTGAAGCAAATCAACAAACGCGCATTAGAACGCTAGACCACACACTGCACAACAGACGGCTACCAAATTAGAGGAGCTTCAATTGGAATGTCTAAGACATCCACCGTACTCTCCGGACCTTGCTCCAACAGATTACCATTTTTTTAGAAATTTGTATAACTTCTTGCACGGGAAAAAATTCAACTCCGATGGGGCAGTCCAAACCGCCTTCAAAGATTTTATTGATTCCCGTCCGAATGTACATACTTTGATTAAATAAATATTAAAAAAAATCGACTTTATGTTTCTCCCATACAAAACGCCAATTTCATATGTATGGACCTAATATATCAAAATAATCGTAGAATAACTAACTTTTTCCTTCTTATAATAAATTTTAAAACCAACCTAATTTTATTGGCCATCTTTCTTTTTACTGGTAGCAAACGCCTAAGGCGTCAATTTTCTTAATTTTTGCGATTTTTTAAAGCATTTATTAAAACATTTATACCAGTTCAAATGCAATTTTTTTAGAGTGTTGAAAATCGATAAAATGCTTCTTTCTTCATGATTTGGTATCTATATAAAAAAAACATTCCAGCGTACAGCCGTTACATTGGTACATTATAATAAAAAATATGTGTATAAATAAAATCTTCATTAGTAGAGCTTGAGCTGATTTTTCTTCCATTAGTGCTGATTGATTGCTTATACATATTAAACACCCTCACCCTCTTCACAGCAACCCCAAATACGTGGATAATTCGGTAATAAGAATGAATCATTTCGGCAATTTTCCAAACTCAAATTAGAGACGAAATCACGTACAGTATCATCAATCATCTGTAACGATTCCGATCTGAACAAATTAGTATACACAAACAATTATTGCCAAAATCCACCCAAAGCCTTTCATAACTCAAAGGCAGTGATATATTTAGTACAAGACTATACCTCACGAAATGAAAAATGACAGAGATGTGTTGGTTTGGATGATTCGACAGTTGATCCCCCGAGAGTTGGCCTCCGAAATAATATTTATTATGAAACTAGCTGATCCAGCAAACGTTGTTCTACCATATAAATAGGACGTATATATACGTATACGGATGTAGCGCCATCTGTCATTCAACAACATAAATAATTCGTTCTGTTTGAAATACGAACGATAGTTAAATTTGTTCATATAAAATACTAAAATCTCGATTAAAAAATGGGAGGGTGGGGGTAGGAGGCTGAAAATTTGGGTTATAGATATTTTTGTATGCCAAATAATAATAATAAAAATTGTTTTTTTTCCTACTCCCCTAGCTGTATGAAATATACTTTAAGTTTAAGACCTATTCTCATACTCACAAAATATACATAAAAAAACCATAAAAATCGGTCTAGCTGTTTTGGAGGAGTGCGACCACAAACACCGCGACACGAGATTTTAATATATATATAGATATAATTTTTTTGTGCATACTTTTTCCAATTTATCGATTTCAAACCTAAAATCGACTTCAAAAATACCTTTAGGGCGATTCCACAATCGCGGGTGCAACATTTAGACGCATGCAAAGCTTCCTAATGATAAATTAAAAAACATTTTAAATTAAATTATTCTTGAAAGAGCTACATTTTAACATGTTCACTTTGTATTCATTTATAAGAATTTTATTGAAATATTTAAATAGTCAGGAGGGAGGTTCAAAGTGCTATCGCGGGTGGAACAAATTTGGACATACCTTTCCAGATCGTAAGACAAAAACACAAAACCCTGTTAATTGTGAAATATTTATTATGTTATGCCTTTATATTTTGTTAGGCATTAAAATAATCAATTACAAATTTAAAAAAAAAAATAGGGAAAAAAATTTAAACAATGAATTATTCGCTTTTGAAGCAATTGCGGGTGCAACATCAAATTATCGCGGGTGCAATCCGTCTAATTTAAGTGGATATAAACATCAATAAAAACTTAAAGGGGAACGAAATAAAAGATCAAACAATGCTTTTGACTAATCAGTATACTTCTTTGTAATTCATGTTAATTATTTCTTTTCGAAAACGTCAATATCGCCGAAAATTTCCATGAACAAATTATTTCATTCAATCTTTTTCTCTGGCATTTCCAACTTTGAAAAAGTCTTCAAAATGCACGTCTGCTACATCATTTACGATTTTCATTGATATTTAATTAATATTAATATCTTTTACATAAATAAGTTGGTACGGGGTATCAAACGAATTTATTTGCAGTGTCGATTTTTTGTACTTACACGCTGGTATAAGTACAAAAAAATCTTAGAATAAAAGAATTAATTCTGTTCAACGGCAATATTGCTGTTGAACAAAAATGCTGAAAAAAATTAATTCGGATGTCGACATACTTGAATCTCGACATAATGAAAATCGACATATTGAAGGTGCCTTTATAAGGCAAGCCTATGATTGTGTAGTTTGGATACCAGCTAGGTACCACTTTTGTTCATTGTAATAGTTTTACGTTAAAAAATTTGTAATTTTTTTGATAGAATAAAAAAACGAGCGTGCTTTAGACCACACGACTGAAGTAAAACTACAAGACAAACCTCGCCCAATGAACCCAGGTATTCCTGCTAAGTTACCAAACGTAGCGAACGGGGTGACCTATGACCTTTTTTTTTTTACATGAATACCGCACAAGAGTCCCAACTGCTCCCGTCTGGAGCCAGTGGGACTATGGCATCCCCAATTGGGGTATGTTGTGAGGCTGATGGTAGTGGAGAGGGGGAGGAGATAGGGAAGAGGAAGGTGAGGGAGTACCTGGCTATTTAGATCTGGTCACCAAACACGGCTAAAGCCATTTCAAGCAACGTTTCAATTCTGAATGGTGGTCTCACACCAGGGCGATATACTGAGAGTATCTTCCACTCTGGAACGTGCAGCAAATATACTATATTATTTTTTAAATGAATAATTGTGAAATAACACAAATTAATCAAATAAAATTTATTTGCCACGCCGGGATTCGATCCCGCGACCTTCGGAGTGCCAGTCAAGAACTTTACCACTGGACTACGCTGGCCGTCTAGCCATCTGACCTAGGTGTGACATATGACATTGGGGTTAAATATGACCATGGGGTAACCTACGACCTTGGGGTGACCTACGACCTTGGGGTGACCTATGACCTTGGGGTCACCTACGACCTTGGGGTGATTTACGACCTTGGGGTGGCCTACGACCTTGGGGTGACCATCCTTATCCTTATCCTTATCACTCCCAAAGTCAAGCGTGCGTAAAGGCCCGACCGTTGGCCTATAAATCGATCACCGTTCGTGTCTGAAATTAGCCAGGACTCACACCTCTCGAGAGCCACGTAAAAACATTAGGTGAGGACTCTCATAGTTAGTTAGCTAAATTATCAACAGATGTCCGGAAGGTACAAGGCTGTGACCAGCCAAGGAGATTTTTTCTATAAATGGCGGTTTTTTAAAGGGATCTACCTCTTTCCTCTTCGTCGCTTCGCTGAAACTACATCTAATTACTAACTCCTTGGTCTGTCTCGGGTAGTTTTGTATCTTCCGATTATAAAAAATGTAATTGGAAATAGAACGAAATAAATCAAGAGTTCCTTAGAATTTGTCCTGAAGATGAGTCTTTATTTTACCGGTTCCTTACCTTAAAACTTTACATATGATCCTTCGAGTCGGATAGTTTAACGCGAGTGATTAAATTAATAAAAAAGAACCAGCACTGAAGAAGGAACCAGAAATGCAGCCAGAATCCATCAAGCAGATTCCAGCATCCAGAAGACAGGGCAAGTGACCAATCCATTCCATACTACCCACCTTACCATAAAAATCCTAAAAAAAAAGAAAGCAAAAAATTTAATGACATCAATATTGTGCATTTCTCATAAAAAAAATTGTTGCAAGCCGGTATGAACAAGTTTACAAAAAATAAGACGACATTGCAGCCGGCAATTAGATTATCGCAAAAAACTACAACAATGTTATAAATTCCGGGATTAAAAGAAACTTTTTCAGAAATAATTATTCAAATTAACCGCGAAGCCGATAAAACAGTTTGTTGCTAATAATACTCTATGGGCGAAATTTAACGGCTTGTCGATTATCGCAGATCGTGTTGTGACGGATTGAGAAGTTGTCAGTGTTTATTACAGTGTTTATTAGTTTTAAACGGTTATTGTGATAAAATAATTGGATAACTCTGTAAATTGTAAGTACCTGATTTGATAAAAATGGATTTAAAAACGCTAATCGGTAAAAGGGGAATCTGTAAGGGGAAAGTCACGAGATTCAGAGAATTTTTAAACAAAATTTCGTTGACACAAAGTGAACTAGGATTACGTATAAAACATTTCGAGCTTTTAATGGATCAATTCGAGGAAATTCAGGATAAAATTGAAGCCTTATCTCCCGATGAGGGAGATCAAGAAAGGGCGAGCTTTGAAAACGATTATTTTGATGTTTTATCCAACGCTAAAGAGAGGTTAGGTTCGGACCATTCCGCAGGCAAAACAAACAACAACATTAAACTGCCGATAATAGAGTTACCAAAATTTAAGGGTGATTACTGCGAATGGATAGAATTCCGAGATGCGTTTATATCTTTAGTAGACAGTAATTCTAACCTAGATGCCATTCAAAAATTTTATTATTTGCGTTCTTGTCTAAAAGGGGAAGCGCTTAAGCTTATAACAGCATTGCCAATGCAAGTTGACAACTATTTAATGGCCTGGGAGATGCTCACGGACAGATACGAAAACTCAAAAATAATTATAAATAATCATGTAAACGCGTTGTTTAAATTACCGGACTTAAAAGCAGAAAATCACGTCGCAATAAGAAGCCTATTGGACGAGGCACAGTTGCATTTAAAATCGCTAAATAAATTAAATATAGCTACAAAAAATTGGGATGTAGTATTGATTTATTTGTTATCAAACAAGCTAGATTCAAATACAAGGGCTCATTGGGAACAATACCCAACAAAAAACAATCTACCTACCTACGAAGAATTTATTAAATGTTTGTATACAAGGGCCCAAGTATTAGAGGCCTCATCAAATAACGAAAAAAGAATTAATCCGGGAAAAACGAATCCGCATAATTATAAAAAGGAAGCTATGGTTTCATTTTCTGCACAAAAATTAAAATGTTTACATTGCAACGATAATCATAAGATTTATTATTGCCGCAAATTTTTGGAATTGAAGCCAAAAGAACGAATTGATAAAATACACAAATTAGGCGCTTGTTTAAAATGTTTAAACTTCGGTCATAAATTAAAGGATTGCAAATCAAAATTTAATTGCCGTAAATGCGATGGCGTAAATCACAATACGTTACTTCATTTTAAACAAGAGGAGGAATCAAAACACAAAAGGGCATCAACATCTTCCGCGAAGGAAGCGCCTTTGGTAACAAATCATGCCGCGAAGGTAGAACCAAATTTCGTGTTATTGTCCACTGCCATCATCAACATAAAGGACGATGCCGGACAATCAATTCAAGCAAGAGCTCTATTAGATTCTGTGGCACAAACTAATTTTATAAGTAAGGAATTTGCAAAGAAATTGAAATCAAAAGAGAAAAGGGTCAACATTCCTGTTACGGGAATCCACAATAAGATTTTAAATATAAAATATAAAGTGGAATTCAATATAACTTCAAGCTATTCTGAATATAAAAGGAATATAGAATGCCTGATAATACCTGAAGTGACCAGTAACCTGCCACAAATTTCCTTTCAGAGAAAAGACGCGGGGATCCCTAGCGGTCTCCAATTAGCAGATCCGAACTTCAACATTACCAGCCCAATAGATCTGCTACTGGGAGCGGAGGTGTTCTGGGAAGTCTTGCATACCGATCGAATGAGAATTGGAGATGCTGGACTCACGCTACAAAGGACCGAGCTAGGATGGCTTGTCGCTGGACCTATCTCCACTCCGAAACCAAAAAGGCCAGTAAATTCCTGTAATTTATCCTTAAATTTATTGCATAAGCAATTAGAAAGCTTTTGGAAAATAGAAGAACTAGCTCCTGTAAAACATAGAAGCCACGAAGAAAGAGCATGTGAAGAGAGCTTCTTACGCACGCATGAAAGAGATGAGAAAGGACGTTTTGCGGTAAGATTACCGCTGCGGCCCAATATTAATCAAATGGGTGAAACCCTAAAGGTGGCTGAAAAAAGATTCTATAATATGGAAAAAAAATTTCTTGCCAATAAGGACCTGATGCTAGATTATAAAAAATTCATGAAAGAGTATCAGGAATTGGGGCATATGACGCTGTGCGAAGCACCGCCAAAAGATAAAATTTGTTATTATTTGCCACACCATGCAGTGATGAAGGAGTCTAGCACGACAACCAAAACCAGGGTCGTGTTTGACGGATCAGCCAAGTCATCAACCGGTATATCATTAAACGACGCCCTCATGGTAGGGCCAGTTTTACAAAAGGATTTATGTGCGCAATTATTATTTTTCAGAAAGCACCAGTATGCAATAACCGCCGACATCGAGAAGATGTATCGTCAAATATTGGTGCAGCCTGAGGATAGAGATTTGCAGCGCATAGTCTGGAGGGACTCTCCGGAAGAAGAAATCCGACACTATCAACTCAATACTGTCACCTACGGTTTGGGACCATCATCCTTTCTGGCTACCAGATGCTTGGAACAGTTAGGAACAGAAAATCAAGAAGCATACAGAAAGGTCAGTCGCATCCTCAAATACAACTTTTATATGGATGATTTGATAACTGGCGACGAAAATGAGGCAGATTGTCTCACTATTAAGCAACAGTTGAGCAGCATTTTGGCATCTGCTGGCATGAATTTACGAAAATGGCGATCAAATTTACCCTCTATAAGTTCGAAACCAGAGAGTGATACAGATATGATTATTACTGATAACCCCAAGGAAAAGAAAATTCTAGGGTTGTCATGGAATAATCAGCAGGACTATTTTCAGTACATTGTAGAGCCCTTAGAAGCCTGCGTTAAAAGCAAACGCCAAATGTTATCATGTATCGCCTCTACCTTTGACCCATTGGGACTGATAGGGCCAATAACTTTAGTCGCAAAACTGATAATGCAAGGTTTGTGGCAAACTAAGATTCAGTGGGACGAAGATGTTCCATCTGAACAGATGAATGCGTGGAATTCATACATAAATGAATTACCTCTTTTAAATAATTTAAAAATACCGAGAAAGGTAATTTGCAAACTTCAAGTTAAACTGCATCTGCATGGTTTCTGTGACGCCTCGGAGAGGGCCTATGCAGCATGTATATATATAGTGTCTACTGATGAATCGGGAAACACAACTTCTTATTTAGTCACATCAAAATCAAGGGTGGCACCGTTGAAAGGCATATCACTACCAAAGCTGGAGCTTTGTGGTGCTGTTTTACTCACAAAATTAGTGAACTATGTCAAAATAGCTATGAACTTAAATGAAATAGATACAACCTACTGGTGCGATTCCATGATAACGCTATTCTGGATTCGTGGACAGCCAGCAAGGTGGAACACATTTGTGGCCAATAGGGTAGCTGAAATCCGAGAGTCCAGTCAACCCGCACAATGGAAACACGTAAGATCGGAGGATAATGCGGCGGACGTTTTATCCAGAGGCGCGACGGTGTCGCAGCTAATAAAGTCTGACATTTGGTGGCATGGACCCACCTGGTTGATTTCAGGCGATTACCCGATTACCAGCAGTGAAGTTACGCCGTTGGATCTACCAGAAGAAAGATTAAAACTAACTTTAATTTCAGCCGTAAAACAGGATTGGGAAATATTTTCCAGATACTCTTGCTTAACCAAATTGCAAAGGGTGACAGCTTATATTTTAAGATTTATATTTAATTGCAGAAATTCCTTGTCCAGGCGTAGCGGAGCACTAACTGTTTACGAATTGGAGAATTCACTTCACTTATTAATATCTCGTGCACAATGTTTTGCATTCCCCGAAGAGACGAGGGCCTTACAAGCCGGGGTAAATGTAAAGAATAGTAGTAGGTTAAAGTCATTAAATCCTTATTTGTTTAAGGATTTAATCCGGGTGGGGGGTAGGTTGTCCAACGGAAAAATGATATCGGAAAGCCAACAGCACCCCATAGTACTACCATCACATCATAAACTAAGTGAGCTTATTGTCAGGCACTACCATTATTTATATTTACATGCAGGAACGCAGGCATTGTTAGCATTATTAAGAATGAAATACTGGCCGATTATGGGTAAAAATTTAATTAAAAAGGTTCTAGATACTGTATTATATGTTTTAGATGTAACCCGAAAACAGAGCAACAACTGATGGCGGACCTACCTGCCGAACGAATAACGGAAGGTCGCGCATTTCAATCATCAGGCGTGGATTTCTGCGGCCCCATTTTGATCAAATCAGGTGTTAGCCGTAAGACTCACAGCGTAAAATCTTATATATGTCTATTTATATGTATGGTAACCAAAGCAATACATCTGGAACTAGTAATGTCTTTAAGCACTGATAGCTTCTTAAATGCGTTTAAACGTTTCATCTCGCGAAGAGGGAAACCCAGTAAAATGTTTTCAGATAACGCCACTAATTTTAAGGGCGCGAATAATGAATTAAGGGAAATATATGAATTTTTGGAAAATTCAAATGAAAAAATTGATAAATACTTAGCCAATTTATCTATTCGCTGGAAATTCATACCAGCAAGGGCCCCGCACTTCGGGGGACTTTGGGAGGCAGGGATCAAATCAGTAAAATATCATTTGAAAAGGGTAGCAAACGTTTCACTATTAACATATGAGGAATTCAGTACTGTATTATGTCAAATTGAATCATGCTTGAATTCCCGTCCCCTCTGTCCGCTGTCCAATGACCCCAAAGACCTAAAACCTCTCAGTCCTGGTCACTTTCTCATTGGAACGAGTTTAGCAGCGATCCCGGAGCAGAATTTGCAGAATGTAGCAGTCAATAGATTGAATCATTACCAAAAATTAAACCAACTAATACAGTCTTTTTGGTCGAGGTGGCGCAAAGAATACTTGGCTGAGCTGCAGACCCGGACGAAATGGACTGGCAACAACCAAAGGCAGCTGCAACCAGGCCAGATGGTCATTCTGAAGGAAGACAACGAACCTCCTTGTTTTTGGAGGCTAGGACGAGTGCACGCTGTACATCCCGGGCCTGATGGAAGAGTACGAGTGGCTACCATCATCACAGCACAGGGAACGGTCCAGAGGGCAATATCAAAACTATGCCTGCTTCCAATTGAGGACAACAAATGTGAAGACCATCTACCCGAGATGGACCAGGGAGAATAAGAAGCGACCCAGTAGCGCCAACACAGTGTGGCGCCCCCAAGCAAGACATAATAACCAAGTTCTATAACCAGACTTTAAATTAATAAAAAGTACAAATTAAAGCGAAAAACAATAAAAAATTAATGAAAAAAATGCAAACAAAAGTGTAAAACAATAAAAAGGCAAAATGAATAAAGGTGGTGGAGGTCGTGACCTCTTGTGAAACTCGTGTAAAAAGAAAAACCAGATTGAGTGAAAATTAAAGGTTATAAGCTAACCAAAATAATAATAATAATAAAAAAAAAAAAACACTGCAAGTGCCCACATATATTTAATGTTAGACATTTAATAATATTTACAATAAAATTGGCTGTCCTGGAAGGAAGACTTGGTCCCGTCCTCATTGTATTGTGTTTGTCCTAAAATTGAATGTGTAATTTATTGTTATAACTCATTGATTTAATTTTTAACTTTGAATTTTTAGCTAGAGCATGTAAATATGAATTTGTTAATTGCACAATTTAATCTGGGGTGAAATAGTTAAAGTTTAAAAAAATTGTGAGCTATTTTTAGTATTATAAGTAGTATATTTTTGTTCATTTTAGTTTAATAAAAAACTCAATCCTCACCGTTTTTTGGCTGGGAATATGTCTGAAATTAGCCAGGACTCACACCTCTCGAGAGCCACGTAAAAACATTAGGTGAGAACTCTCATAGTTAGTTAGCTAAATTATCAACAGATGTCCGGAAGGTACAAGGCTGTGACCAGCCAAGGAGATTTTTTCTATAAATGGCGGTTTTTTAAAGGGATCTACCTCTTTCCTCTTCGTCGCTTCGCTG
Source organism: Limnephilus marmoratus (assembly GCA_917880885.1). Classification (NCBI taxonomy): domain Eukaryota; kingdom Metazoa; phylum Arthropoda; class Insecta; order Trichoptera; family Limnephilidae; genus Limnephilus; species Limnephilus marmoratus. The sequence continues at coordinate 13,843,756 of OU862921.1, read as the reverse complement.
AAACTACATCTAATTACTAACTCCTTGGTCTGTCTCGGGTAGTTTTGTATCTTCCGATTATAAAAAATGTAATTGGAAATAGAACGAAATAAATCAAGAGTTCCTTAGAATTTGTCCTGAAGATGAGTCTTTATTTTACCGGTTCCTTACCTTAAAACTTTACAGTTCGCATGACATTTTTCGTAACAATCACCACTTTTCGTAACGCATTCACCAGCTTACCCCCCAAGTCGAGCGTGCGTAAAGAAGTTTTACTTCAAAAATTGAATTGAAAAATGAATTGAATTGTACGTACAGTAGTTTTACCAATGATGGATTTGAATGAAAATATATTTTATACTTGTGTTATTCAGCGGTACATCTTCTCTGTACACCCCTTCGGGGACACTTAGTTATATTTTGTGTGAGTAGGTATACCGTATTTTCCATAAACCGACTGCATAGTGTACATAAGAATGCCGGGAGTCAACTGTCGACGGATTAATTGTCATGAAATCGCATGTTTTAGCCTCTGAAGAAAAATATATATAAAATAGGATTTATTCACGGACATATGAATATATCTGGACCTGCCCTAAGTGATAAAAACGTATTTTTCCCCCTCCACATGGCGCCGGCTGGAGCTCCTCCTTGGAACCGACTCGCTCCATGGAGAGGGGATAGAGCCTCGCTTGAATCTAAAATGTGTGACGTCATCATTCTTGCCGTGAACAGCGAGAAGCTATCATCCATACATTTAACGAAATAACGGTAGCTTGTGCTATACAATATATCTACATATCAATGTGCACGTAGCGAATGTGGGCGGTTCTCCAATGTGCTCGTCGCTGGTTACAGGGGTAAGTAAATTATGAAACATTTGTAAAAGTGTTTTAACTAAACACGGCAACAAAATATTGCTATGTGTATTGGGGCGAGTCTTTTTGGGGCGAGCATTTGGCCTTAGCAAATATGTTACGAACGTGGCAAGCAATTCGCGCTCCCATGTAAAAAGGTCTATTCATTCAAAGCAGATTTTGCTTTTAAGAACTAAATGGTGATATTGTAATGCGAGATGCCTATATACTGTCAGATTGATTGTTCAACGAATAACAGTCATCTTTCCCCTCTTCGCCCTCCATAGTTTGGTTTTACCCCTCATCTGCAACTTCTTGTCTATCCATTTGGATGTCTATGGATTAATTTATTTTCCGGGGCCTTTACATTATGAATTGTCAAAAATATACAGTATTTATTGTACATAACTGAACTGCCTCAGTAAAAATATTTTATATTTGTTTAAAGACAAATTGAAGATGTCCACTGACTTGGTATAATTTTTTAGCTCCAAAGGGCAAAGAAGAATACATATGGTAGTTATGATATAAGTGAGTTGTGGACGTTTCTGTGTAACCGAAGTAAGCTCCGTTTTTCCTTACTTCTGGAAAAATTGATGAATTATTTATAACGAAATTTTGTGTTCGTTGGCGCCATCCAAATATATATGTGATATATCTAGGATGTACCTATCTAGTATCTGTCTAGTGGTTCCAGGACCCCCAGCACGATCGATCAATAAGGATTCATAGGATAACTTTTCGGTAACTTCTCATCGTTCCTAGGACAACTGCAGATCGCTAACATACAAACAACAGTTGACGTCGAATATATTAAGAACACTACTTAGTCATTGTGAACTGTTACTTATTTGTTGGCGATCTGCAATCATGCTATGGAATGGGAAGGTATTATATGAATAACTCTCAATATACCTACGCATAATTAGATTTATTACAGTATGTAATTTTAATTGACTTTATACGAATAAAGGGTTTAGTACCTTAACGAAAAAAATCTTTCTTAGTTATTAAAAAAGGAAGATTGGTATATTACGAAATTGTTATCTAATTTGTTCTCAATTTCGATAACTATTATTTATTCAATAAATAAGATAGGTTACAGGGATAAATTTTGTTAAAAACTTATTCCCCGTAGTAATTTCAACGTATTCGCTAAAACCAATCTATATTTATGAGTTTTTCCGAGCCCACTTTTATGTTTATACGACCAGCCGAGTGATTCTTTATCTTTGTGGGATCGTTATTGGATAACGGACGTGATCTCATGTCGGATTTGTGTGATTTTTATGGCTGTTATTTGCTTTTGCTATGAACAACGTACATTAAATGAATAAATAAACATGCATACTTGCAGAGATTCGTTTTTAAAACTATCTAAACTAAAATATATCACAATAAATATGTAAAAATCACACAAATCTGAGAGGAGATCACATCCGTTATCTAATAACGATCCCACAAAAAATATAGAATCGCTCGGCAGGTAGGTGTTATATGAACTTTCAAAACCAAATTTGCTTTTTTGGGAAAGTTTAAACAACTAATGCCATACACGTTTTTTAGATTTTTAGTTTTTAGGGTGTTATGCCGTGTTGTATACCCCCGCGTTATACCCCCTTCTTTAGCCAACGTTTCGGACACATCTACCGGATCTGCCGGATCTGCCCTGATGATGGACACTGCAACGCTGTCGGAAACGTTGGCTAAAGAAGGAAGTAGCGCAACACGGCATAACACCCCAAAAACAAATAACGAAAAAAAACTAATGCCATGTTCATTATAATGTTATCATCAAAAAATAATGTCGGTTTTCCTGTCAAACAACGGTCACAAAATAGTGGTCACTTTATTATTATTATTATCATTATTACAACGCCAGAAGCATTTGACTACAAAAATACGTAATATTTTCTATGGAGATACCCAGCATTCCAGAGATAAATGTTGTTGGAAATAACCATGGATAAAAACCGAACTCTCTTATGCAGACGTATCGTAAAAATATCTTCTGAATTTCTCGACCATGGTAAGAATTCACTAGTTGTAAGTACAGTGCTTCTATGTACAAAAACGTCGGCCCTATCTTTATACTATGCTCGCAAAAGACTTGAACGAAATCAACAAGTATGCTCACAAAAGGACCGTTTCCTTTCAGGACAATCGTTATCACAGTCGAACATTCAAATATTTCAGCGGAAGAAAAGGCCCGGACAGCTGGGATTGCTGCGGGCGCCGTCTGGCGGGGGAAACTGGAAGTACAAATAAAACGAAAGCGGAAACGTTCTTCTATCCGTGGAAAGGAAGAAAATGTGCAGGAAATCATTTCTGCTGTTGCTATTGTTGTGTAAAATGGGGGATGAAAAAATCCAGGGAATTTCAATCTAAAATACGAGTAGTATTTACGACGGGCGTATAAATTTTTATATTGATTTTGTGTGTACACACGAGAACACAAAATGTTCAATTTTCATTTAATTTTATATAAAAATAAGACGTGAGAAAGTGTGTTGTTTATAATTTTTTTCTAATTTTGCTGATATTTTTCGTTTTGATTTTCTAAAAAGGAAGACAAACATTCCCGGTAAGGGTCGACCGAGATCTTGGTCTCGGTCTCGGCATTCTCGGCTACAAATTCTACCGAGAACTTTGTCTCGGTTCTCGGCGAAAAATCGCCGAGATTCTCGGCCAGTCGAGACCGTTGTAAGTAGGTACGGTGTAGGATAATGGGATTCAAATCTACCGCGCACGTCCACATTCGTCACTTGGTGTCAGTGCGTTAAGAGCTGTCGATTGTAATTTTTTAGATTCAGTGGTCACATTCATCAGAACACATCGATTCGCTGACTTGTATGTTCGTTGCTGTTTTTCTTAGAACTTAGTTCATAATAAACTGCCAAAAACAGCAATGAACATACAAATCAACTGATCGATGTGTTTTGATAAATGTGGCAATTGATTCAGGGATAGGGTTTGTTAGGGTGTGTTATTTCAATTTAATGTGTTTACTAAGTAGGTATAATGTTTTATTGTTGCAGATGAAAACTAAATATGCCTAAAGTAAATCCTATTTGGAAATATTTAGAAAAAATATTTGATTACAACCTTCAAAAGCAACGGTATCATTAGGTTGTCGCTAGGTAGGTTTTTCTCAATTTATCTATTCTCGGTCTCGGCTCTCGATCTCGGCCGAGATTTTAATTTATTCTCGGTCTCGGCCGAGAACGAAAAACTTGTCTCGGTCGACCCTTAATTCCCGGGTTACGAATAACTTGAAAATATTTAAAAATCTACTACTACCACCACAGTAAGCGGAAAATGTTGCTTGCGTTGTGATTGAGGACTTAGCCAGCCGATGAATTGAAGACGCAACGCCTGGATAGGATCCGAACGCGATGCCAACTCAGCCACTGACCGGTCAAGAACGTACATATTATATGGAGATGAAAGCACACACGTGTGAAGTTATACACGGAATTACGTAGGTACTTAAAAATACTGTTTTTTTTAACAAATTTAAAGTTTAGAATTGTTATACGTGGGCTAAATATTTATAAATAAGCTCATTATTTGAAAAACTAACAAAACTTGGGTCAGGTTGTTATAGCCCAGTCATTCCGTAGTTAAAAAGGCCTTGAGCTTGCAAAAGGTCATGTAGTAGCGATTTTGATATATGTTGTTAAGATTGGGACTCCAACGAAAAAAAAAAGTTTTCGACCTCGGGAGGGTCGAGCTCGATCCGCCATCTTGGATTGAAGGTCCGAAAATTCGGTTTTTTCTAAATAATTATGAAATGGTTGATTTTACAACCAAGTTGTTCAAGGTGAACTTGAAGAAAACTAAATTTCGTACATTTTATGTTGACAGTTTTTTTTTGTAAGTCTAATAGGTAACGAGTTACGGTGGCGGAAATGTGAATATTTTTCTAAAAAATGATGAAATTCCCAATATTTGTTATTTTTCGGGTTATTCATTACATAACTTACTGTTAAAAACCCGCTCCATAGGGTTTTACTGCTAGGCCCTGTAGGCAGCTTTTGGTTTGGCTTCGCCCAGTTAGTGTTGGTGACCATTTTATACATAATTATATTATATAATATATTTTTTATCATATAATTATAATAATTTTGTTAACTCATTTCCACACTACCATGAGGTAGAGAACATGGCACATTTTTTATTGTGGTATCCCCTGTAGGTCTACTCCACAGATATACCAGCGATGGTAGATTTCGAAATTATTTTATATATTGGCTATTGCGTAATGATATTTTTTTGTTGATGCCGGTTGGTTGATATCGACATCTTAATAACACTCTTCATCAATGTCATCTTCTAATTCATTGCCTGTGGTACTGAGATTCTGGGCTTCCATTGATAAAATCTCTTCATCTTCTTCCTCGACATCGATATGAACCTCTGGCGAATTTCGGCATGTTTGACCATTACAGCACCCACACACAATAGAACAATTCAATCCAGCTTTCCTGCAGCCACATGCAACGCCGCGTCCTTTTTTACAATTACATGAAATAAATTTCAATAAAGTCTCGGGTGCTGGTTTCTTTGTTCTTACTGGAACAAGCCCGTTGGTGCCACGTTTCCAGCCCCAGTTTTCTGGATGTTTTTGGATTCCATACCATTTTTGGACTTGGTGGTACGTCCTAAATGCATGGTACCGTGCAGCGTCGTTCGTTGGTGGCAAAGAGGCAAGATTGAATTTGCTTTTTGTTGTTGACTTTGCGAAACGTTGGTAGCGAACTTTTTCCAAGGTTTCCTTATCCATGTCACCCCCGTACAAAGCAACAAAAAAGCGTGTTCCTGCATCTGCTATGTCTTCTCTGTTTTGCATCATGTTGTTTGAAGATTTCTATCATGGCATTGAGTCTTGTGTCGTTCTGTACAAGTGAACAAAATTTTGTTTTTCCTTGGTTGAAGAAGGACGATGTTGTATCGCAGCCACTAAAGGCATGGAGAAACAGAATATTCTCAGCCGCTTCTTTGTATTTCACACTATTCGCGGAATACAGTCTTTCAAAAGTTTTGCCTCTCCCGGGTTTGCGAAGATATATACTACTTTCGGGTGGTGCCAATGCTGTTAGCAGAACTAGGAGATCAACGTCTTCGCCAATAACTAATACAGCGTCAAATGATGAACACAAGGGAATCGCAGTATTGACAATCAACTCATCAGCATCTTCTTCAGCCTGCTGAACTGTAAAATCAGCCTGTATAAATTGCTTTGTAAGCATCGAAATCAAAAGGACTTTGTTATTTTCATTGGCTAAAAAACGTTCTTTTGAAACTTGAACTCGTATTGTTTCATCGAAAAGAACATCTGCAGACATATGCTTCTTCGATCGGCGAAGTCTTTCTGCGGTTTTTGTATTTTTTTTTCACCATCATCTAGCGGATATCCATCGAAAACAATAACTGCATGTGATCCATAGTGATGTCTTACATAGTGAACGTACTTCTCGCAAATTAACCAAAAAAAATCATTACCATTCCATACAACTTTATGTAGAAGGTATCCTCCATCCACAACATTAATTTTGCTACCTTCAAGTTGCACGCCTTCTGGAAGTTGTTCAAAAACACCATAAAATGATGATTTCGTACCTTTGCGCATTCTTTCTTCAGAGAAAAGCGACAAAGGAAATAGGGCGAGTTCGAATTTAAGGTAATCCTTCAATTCTTCGTCGGATTTCTTCAAAATACACACTCTCTGGAACAACATTAGCGGGGTGATGGAAATAGTTGTTTCGCCGATCTTGATGCTGCTGTTGACTGCTACTAATGGAATAACTTTGTCCTTACGTTTGAATTTAATAGATTCAAAATTTGTATACCTGGTAACCATGTTCGACATCCTTCGACGTCCGATAGACCGAGCGTCCAGGCATCGTCCAGTAACCAGGACTCAATCAGTGTTGCCAAATCAGCTATAGACTAGGAGCCCACTATAACAACATCAATCAACGTAATCGAGCACACGGATGATGCTATATAAGTATATTGTTTGTGGGAATACGTTAAAATGATATTTTGTAATATGTTCTTACAAAAATTTATCAAGAAAACTTGAGTTTTACAATTTTTTGTCAAAATTGTCTTCTTTCTTCCGCTGTAACTCGTTACCTATTAGACTTACAAAAAAAAACCATCGACATAAAATGTACGTAATTTAGTTTTCTTCAAGTTTGCCTTGAACAACTTGGTTGTAAAATCAACCATTACATAATTATTTTGAAAAAACCAAATTTTGTGACCTTCAATCCAAGATGGCGGATCGAGCTCGACCCTCCCGAGGTCGAAAACTTTTTTTTTCTTTAGAGTCCCAATCTTAACAACATATATCAAAATCGCTACTACATGACCTTTTGCAAGGTAAAACTACGGAATGACTGGGCTATTAGGTTAAATTAATGTTTTGGGTTAAGTTAGTTTTATTTAGGATTTAATTTGGGAGGCGGGGATGGGTACCGCCGCCCCGGGAACCTTGGGTCACCCCAAGTGGTTCGCTACGTTTGTTGATTTAGCAGGGGTGCCCGGGTTCATGGGTTGAGGTTTGTCTAGGTCTTGGAGGCGGATGACCAGGACATACTGAACCCAAGATTCCTGCCCACCCCTTAAACCCTTTTCCTTCCCAGAACTCTCCTCTCCTTCCTTTCCTTAAAAAAACCCTCCACACAGCATCATAGGTGAGCATAAAGATGACATAGGCCCTGAGGGAAATTATTTTTCTCAGGGCCTCCTGTGTGGAGCTCATGTCAAAAAAAAATTTAGGATAAGTTACGTTAAGTTAGGTAAAGTAAGGTCAATTTACGTTAAGTTACGTCAAGTTAGGTAATCTTAGTTTAAGTTAGGTTAAACAAGGTTAAGTTGTAAGAGGTACATCTACCGGATCTGCCGGATCTGCCCTGATTATGGACACTGCAACGATGTCCGAAATGTTGGCTAAAGAAGGAGGTAGCGCAACACGGCATAACACCCCAAAAACAAATAACAAAAATGCTTTTGGCCGTGAAAATCTTAAAACTTATCCGTGGTTAAGTTGGATTAAGTTTAGTAATGTTAGGTTAAGTTAAATGAATGTTAATGTAAATAACTAGTACTAGTTCAAAATATTCTCTAACTTTGTTGAACATCATCCTCGAAATGTTGTGAACACGGCGCTTTAAACATTATAAAGGTTAATTATCCAAGTTACATACGTTCATAATAATTTTTCAATGTTCCACAACATAGATAAAAAATTCTGCTTAATATATTTTAGAAAACTCTCCAGGAAAATACGGATCATGCATTATTTAACATTGAACGCGAAAACACAGCAGTAAGCAGAACAAAGTTTAAAGCGTTTAACATTAATAAACAAGAATTAGCAATTTTATGCTTAAATTTCTGCGTCATGTTAACAAACAAATATTTACGTAAGCCAAACGAGGGCTGAATACGTGGAGGGAAATTCTACCAACTTTTGCCCCGAGGATAAACAAACTAAATTATCGAGGACTGCTTAAATACTGAAATTCTAACATAATTAACTAAAAGCTTGAGGAAGGGAAGAGTTCAAATTTATGAATTAAATTATTACGATTAAAATCATTACTATTTTCATCATCATTCATTCTTCTTCTTCGATGGCGCTACAGCCCATATCGAGCTTTGGCCTCCTGCAACAGTCGCCTCCAACTCCTCCTGTCCTCAGCGGCTGACTTCCAATTTGATACCTGGAGAAACTGTGCTGCATCCCCTCTTACTTCGTCTTCCCACCTCAGTCTGTGTCTTCCCACTTTTCTCTTTCCACCTGGGTGTCCAGTCAAAATTCTTTTTGGGACGCGTGTATCCGGTATTCTCTGTACATGCCCAGCCCATCTCAGCCTGAGGAGTCTCATATGTGCTGAGATGCTAGGGGCCTTATATATACCATACAATTCTGTATTGTGCCGGATGCGCCACTGTTCACCCTCTTTCACGGGTCCACATATTCTTCTCAGCACTTTTCTTTCAAAAGTATCTAGCATTTCAGCCATCTTTACCGTCAGTGTCAGCGCCTCACATACATATGCCAATACAGTTCTAACAATGGTCTTATATATGGTTATTTTGGTTTTTCTATGGACACTGCGTGTTTTGTTGGCTGCTGTGATTCTCCTTCTGATTTCTGCTGGATCCTCATTGTTCTCTGTCAGACTGGAGCCCAGGTAGGTGAATTGATCCACCACTTCGTATGAGTAGTTGTCTTTAAATTGTGCACTACTTCTTTCTTCTGTGTAAAGGGTTCCTGCTCTGTATCATCGTTTTCATTTTGTTAATAGTAACCCGCAGTCCTACTTCCCGTGCCGCTGTTTCTAAAGGATCGAAGACCTCCTTAATGGCTGAAATTGATCTTCGATCATTATCATATACATTTATTCTTGTATGCGCCGGCAGGGTGTGAAAATTGGCGTTTATTGATTGATTTCTCTTTTACCTGACATAAGAATATCAATCATCACGATTACGATAACGGTTACGATTGCGATAACACAAGGATTAAGATAATGATTGCGATTACCTACGATAATGATTGCGATTACATACGATTATGATTGCGATTACCTACGATTATGATTACGACAACGATTAAGATTACGATAACGATGACGATTAACTACGTTTACGATTACGATAACAATTAAGATAACGACTACGATTACGATTAGGAATACCTACGATAACGATTAAGACCACAATTACTATTACGAATACCTACGATTACGATTACGACAAGAATTAAGATAACGATTACGATTACTTACGATTATAATTCCGATAACGATTAAAACTACGACGGCCGGCGTAGTCCAGCGGTAAGGCTCTTGACTCGCACACCGAAGGACGCGAGATCGAATCCCGATTCGATCTCGCGTCGATCTCCGGGGCGTGGCAAATAAATTTTATTTTGATTAATTTGTGTTATTTCACAATTTATTCATTTAAAATAATATATACCTAGCATATTTGCGGCACGTTCCAGAGTGAAAGATACTCCCAGTATCGCCCTGGTGTAAGACCACCATTCAGAATTGAAACGTTGCTTGAATTGGCATTAGCCGTTTTGGTGACCAGATCTGAATAGCCAGGTACTCCCCCATCTTCCTCTTCCCTATGTCCTTCCCCTCCCCACTATCTTCAGCCTCACAACATACCCCAATTGGGGATGCCATGGTCTCACTGGCTTCAGACGGGAACAGTTGGGACACTTAAGCGGTATTCATATAAAAAAAATAATAATAACGATTACGATTGGGTACAGAGAGATTAAATACTTACAGAAACAATACAATCTCGCTTTTGTCGTTATTATTCACCGCTCAACATAAAACTGGATGAAATATTATATAATTTATTATTATGGGAGGGTTATTTGTAGAATTTGACAAATCATCAAATTTCACATTTAAAAATCAAGTTCTGTTATTATATCATCATGGGACCGTTATTTTACCGTACTTTGATGGTAACAGAACTTGAACCTTAACTATGAACGTATCCATAAACTATCCAAAAACGTATCCAAAAATCTCTCACCTTTACTTTCAATGCCAGCGACACCGTAAATAACTAACCTGTAAAAACGTAGAAAAAAAAAAAAAAAAAAAAAATGTAAGCGTTTGTGAAGGTCATTTCATGAACATTCTCCAGCCCTAAAGATTCCGAAATTCTCCAGTATTTTAAAATAAATATCAACTATACTTTTGCCACTAATCTCCAATAGTCCTAAATTCTCCAGTATTTTAAAATAAATACCAACTCTACTTTTGCCACCAATCTATTCACAAATGTAATACTAACAGCGATGAGGGTAGCAAATAATGTAAAATCATGCAATGTCCAGTGTGTTAACTGTAATGTCCTCCGCGTGCAAAGCCGTATCTTCTCCAAGCATAAACTTATAATTAAAGTGTGTTTATCGGAAGTGACCTGCCAGGTTAGTATGTTTCTGTATCCATTTATAAATAGTAAAATCAGTTAGAACTTAAGCATTCCTAATAAATTGTACAGCGCCCTTGAGGTGATTTTTCACAAAAACGGCGCTTTATAAATTATCCAATTATTATTATTATTATTATGATGAAATTTTCAAATTGATGAATCATTTAAATTCTATGAAACGACCTGTCATAAGAGTAACATTGAGATAATCGGTACTTCATTAGTAGAGTACCTACTCGATGCTCTGTCGGACAAATCGAAGCTGATACACACAGCAGTTTTTAACTGCATTTTTATGCCTTTTTTAATAATAGAAAGTATAAAATGAAGTCGCTCAAAATGTATGTGCGCGTTAATCTTTTAAATTACGCAACGAATTTTCATATGGTTTTCACCAATAGATAGAGTGATGTTGAAGAGGAATGTTTATATGTATAATACATGTAAATTATATTAGAGAAAAGCCGAGAAATTGAAAGAAAACATATTTTTGTGTGATTTAAAACGGCTGGCGGGCCGTACTATAGTCACTTTTGAAATTCGTTCTACGGAAGAAATTGGAAAATAGATGTCCTAGAGTAAGTAGGTATTTGATTTTCCCTTTTCAAATATCCAGTGTTGCATTGCAAGCATTGTATAATTAGTGGCGATCGCTCGAATTGCATTACATTACATAGTTTAAAATGAAGTCGCTCAAAATGTATGTGCGCATAGATCTTTTAAACTACGAAAATAATTTTCATGCGGTTTTCACCAATAGATAGAGTGATTCAAGGAGAAGGTTTATATGTATAATACATGCTTATTATAGTAGAGAAAAGTCGAGAAATTAAAATATTCAATTCAGGCAGCGGGCAGCGGGCAGCTGGCAAGCGAGTGGTGTGGATTTTATAAAGGTTGGGTAATGGCGTTGTGTTTCGTTAGCAACAGCAGCGTGTGGCCGGGTTTGCTAGTAATAGAATAATATGCACTCAATAATCGAAATGGAACGATATACTAGCACTTTCATGATAATATAATTTCAATTATATGTAGGTACGTTAAAACACTACGCAACTACATTTTTGAAAAAAAAAAACAAATTTCAACAAACACAAACTACACTAATGGACCATTTAGACAAGCGTACAAAGAAAACATAAAAACGACGGTAAACATAAGATTTGGACAAAGACAACGTAAATACCATACAATAAAACATTCAACAATCTTTCACTTGATAAAAAAAATAAGGAAAACAAAAATAAATTCAGATACAAAATTAAAAGACAGATTAAAGGTAAAAAAAAATTCGAGTGCAGTTTGCACGCGGTAGAAGCGAAACTTTACCAAAACAATCTCAACCTATACTTGAAAAGTGAGGTCATAATCTAAGCTACCAATGAGCGCAGACCAGCGTAATTTCCGTTTCATATCTCAACCAATAGGATCCTTTTTTTTTTTTTTTATTAGCAAAAATTTTTGATACATGGGAATAGGTACAAACAAAATAACATAAAATATAAGAGAGTAACAAAAAAGTTCCCACAAAGGCGAAGCCTGTGCGTGGGTATTATATTATGTGGATATTAAACAGTGGTGGTTAAAATAGAATTTAAAAATGTATATATATAGTGTCTTTAGAGATCAACATGATCGATTTTACAGGAGTTACTGTGAGATTTCTTAAAATTAAAGATATGTACATATAATAACGTATGTATACACCCAATAAGTACATACACACGTTCATAAATACGTGTACATATAATATACATATATTTCCTTTTATTAATCTAAAATACAGAAAGACTTGGAATATTTTAGGAATTTAGTGAAAGTATATTAATTAAAAGTGATCATAATCAAAGCGGTCAATAAGCGCAATTGATGCGTAGCAGGTGCAGTAATCGTCATTTCCGTTTCATCCGATATCAAAATCATAGTAGGGCTATAGAAGTTTCACTTCAAAAACAATATTAATAAAATGAGCACAGTTGATGCATTGTAGGTGCAATAATCGTTATATCCATTTCATCCAAAATCCAAATCATAGCAGTACTACAGAAGTTTCACTTCACAAACAATATTAATAAAAGAATAAAACATACAAAACGTAATAAACAATACCATTATAAAACAAATATCATTCACACAAACAACTCATAATGTATGCCGATATTTTATTTCATTACTGACTTTATATTTTATCACAGTTAATGTATTTCACTTTATTGAATTTTTGATTTATAAAATGAGGCCGCAGCAAGGGTAAGCCTTGCAGTGAGGCCAACATTATTATTGAATCTATATATATAAAAATTGATCCCTGTTTCCCTTGGTCACGCCATAACTTCAGAACGACTTTACCCTCCACACAGCATCCCAGATGACATAGGCCCTGAGGGAAATTATTTTCCTCAGGGCCTCCTGTGTGGAGTTAATGTAAAAAAAAAAAAAAAAAACCTATTTCATTCATCTTTTTTAAAAGTTTTCTAATACTTTGTAGAAGGTTATTACGGAAAGAAAAATTAAGAAAATTGCGCTGAAAATTGGATAATTTCAGGAAACTTAACGACTATTTTAACTTCGCACGATTAACAGTTCGGGCGTTTGATGAATGTGAATTTAGCGAGCAGCTGTTTTTTGTGTAACAAAAGAATTGTCTCTATATTTTTTTAAAATTATAGATACTTTAAATAGGTAGGTACCAAATTTGATTGATTATTCTTATAATATTATTCAAAAATTAATATTTGAAATATATGAAAAATGAAAATTTGAATAAAAAAAATGAAATAGGTGGCACGCGAGCTGTTTGAAAACTGAAAGTACTGGGACTGAATATATGGAACGCGGGAGGGTGGTTGGCGGGACGGGGGAGCGCGAGAGCAACGCATGCCGGGAGCCAGCTAGTTATTTTATAAAATGTAAATTATCGTACCAAAATAAAAATAAATAATAATCAAACAAAGAATCGTTGCTAGTTGCAACACTAGATACTCTAGCTTTATTCTCTAAACTTGAGTTCAAAATAACTCTCCAACGAAAACTAAATCTCGAGAGTTTATAAAAATACATTAAGAAACTGATCCACAAGCCAGCCCGGGCGGGAAAACGAATAAATCAAGATTGGTGGAAAACTGAAATAGAACCGTTAATGGCCATCGATAAATCCTTTCTGATGTTACGATGGAACTTAACTACACGACATCTGTTGGGCATAAATAAAACATATATTAAACTGCGATATACGTATTAAAACAGGCCCACTTTTATAACCGCACTAATCGCAGTGGTGAAATAATAGTGTAGTATACCGTTTAGAGATAACCCTTATTTAACTAGGCATTAACCTTTATTTGTGATATTATGTGCTCAGGAACCTTAGTGTTAACAAAATAACATGTTTTTACTTGTAAATAAAATTTAGATTGAAGTAAAGTAAGTGTAAATACTGCAAGTAAATGAACTCGGAATGATCTTTAAAAGTTTATTTATTAAACCTTTTTTATGCACCAGATTTAAATGTCCGGGTCAAATTTTCCCCACAGGAAAAACTAAACCCTTTCACACACTTTCCAAATGATCATCTAGTCCATAGATTCCCAACCTTTTTTTGCCCACCGCCCACTTTGAGAATTTTTTTTTTTTCTAGCGCCCCCCAACTCGTATATCTGAAACAGAAATTGTCGTCACGATTATATTTACCACAACGGGGGCGGGGGGGGGGGGGGGATAGGATGGGGCAAGATGCGTTTTTTTAATTTTTTTATTGTATATTTTATTTGGTGACCGGCCAACTCAGAATGAAACCAACTCAGCACCTCATAGAGGTCACTAAAGAGTGATGATAAAAAAAATGGTTAAGATAGGTTAGGGTTACCGGCAATTTTAAAATTATTTTTCATTGCTTTCAATGACCTTTCTGAGGTGTTTCTGAGATGGTTTAATTCTGAGTCGGCATGGAACCGTTCTGAATTATTTTCATTTTTTTTACTTACAGTAATTCACGTGACACGCTACAGTGGTATTGTAGACCAATTTCTGTGTTTTGACGTCTAACTATCCCTTTATCCTACATTTCTTTTTAATCTTTTCTGCAATTTTTTTTAATTTAACATTTCAAAGTTAGTGTTTAGTTTTAATTTGTTATAGATTATTTAATTTATTCTACTTCGTCAATATTTTGATTTTCTATATTTAGGGTAGTAATTTCGTTGAGTTTCTTCTCTAATACCATGAATTTACTTTAAGTTAGATTTGTTTTCAGTTTATTCGAAGAAAAAAAAAACTTTAAAATATAATATGCGCTACGTAGGGAGGGTCGAAGCTGAGCGGAGTGACAGTGGTGCCGTTAGTGATGCTGCTGCGTGATGAAGAGTGAAGAAGGTCAGGAGACTACGGCAAAAGTATTCTTAAAAAAGCGTTTTTTGACAATGCATCTTCGATATTATTTGGTATAATATATAAAAGTGTGTCATTAGCAAAAGTTTGATAGAACAGTACTTTAGGCACTTCACTATATCATTAATATATATACTTAATAAATAGGAGTGGTCCCAACACAGATCCTTGAGGAACTCCGAGGTTTACTTGTTGTTCTTCAGATATAGCATCTCCAATTTTGTTTCTTTGTTTTCTATTTTTAATTTTATTATTAGTATTTCTCTGTCTATCTTTTCAAAAACACGTCTAAAATCAAAGAACACTACTATTGTGATTTTCATCTGATCCATACTGGTTTTCCATTATGAATATTTGTTTCTAAACCCTGCTGTTTTACAAGAATGTTATTTTTTTTTCAATAAATTTTCTCATCTGTTCTTTAACTATGGATTCCAGTATTTGTTCATATTTAGGTTATCCATTTATTTTTCTGAGGTCTTCAAAATTTTTAGCGTTTATTATTTTGGGCACTGGTGTTATTATGGAAGTTTTCCACGACTGCGGAAAAATTCCCTTTAACACAGATTAATTTATTAGTGCAACTACTTAAATTTAACTATGCCTATAGTAATTCCAGGCGTCGATGATTTTTGCGTCACTGATACCTGAAAATATTATTATTTTCTCTTCTTTCCGATGATTGAGAAGAAGTATCTGTGAATAATGAAATACTCTTATTTATGTTTTCTACACTACAGTATTAAATTTGGCTATTTTAGTTTTATCATCTTCAACTCCATCGGGGAACCGAACTTCCTTAATGTTTTCCCTCTGTTTGCCACTTATAATTTCTTTAAGTGTAGTCCACATTTTTCTTGAATCTCTTTGAGAGGTAATAATTTTTAGCCTTGAATACAAATTTTTGATATGTTTTATTTCTGTACCTATACATGTTTCTAAGTTTCTTACAGGTTTCCCACCTTTCTTCTGGAAATTGTATTTTACAGGCTTTATAAGCTGTATCCCTTTGTTTTTTAGAAGATGTAGGGATTTCGTAGGTATACTATTTATTTGTATCTTTTAATATACTTCTAGCTGGTTCCCGGCATGCGTTGATATACCATTTTTAAAGAAATAAATTATTTCCCTGTTCCCCTCCCGCATTTCCTTCCCCTCCCGCGTTCCCTTTCCACCTTCCCCGCCTACCCCTCTTCCACTTCCCCGTCCCGCCAATCTCCCTACCGCGTTCCATATAACAGTCCCAGTACATTCAGTTTTCAAACATTTCGCGTGCCTCCTATTACAATTTTTTTATTCAAATTTTTGCTTTTCATTCAAAACAAATACTCATTTTTATATATTATAAGAACAATCAATCAAATTTGGTACCTAACGTAGGTATCTATTTAAAATATCAGTAATTTAAATAATCCATAGATAATTCTTTTTTTACAAAAAAAAAAACGTTCAAAAACACAATTCAATTTCGTCAAACGCGCGAACTGTCAAACGTGTGAAGTTATAATAGTCGTTAAGTTTTCTGAAATTATCCAATTTTCTGCACAATTTTCTTAAATTTTCTTTCTGTAAGAACCTTCTACAAAGTATTGGGAAACTTAAAAAAAAAGTGAAATGATGGCGTGACCAAGGGAAACAGGAATTCATTTTATATATAAATACTAGCTGGTCCCGGCATGCGTTGCTATGCCATTTAATAAAGAAATTGTTTCTCCCTGAGTGTCCTTTTCCATTCGTCCCGTTCCCCTTCCGCCTCCCCTTCTCCTCTTCCCCTCTCGCGTTACCACTCCGTCACCTCCACCTTCCCTCTCCCCACTCCACTCCCCCCCCTTCCCCCGTCCCGTGAACCCTTCTCCCGAGTTCTCCTCCCCCCTCCCAGGTTCCTCTCCCCCTCCCTGCTTCCCCTCCCCCCTCTCGCCTTCGCCTTCCACCTTCCCCGCCTTTCCTCTTCCCTTTACCGCTCCTTCGTCCCGCCAACCCTCCTCCCACGTTCCATATATTCAATCCCAGTACATTCAGTTTTTAAACAGCCCGCGTGCCACCTTTTACAATTTTTATTCAAATTTCCATTTTTCATGTATATTAAATTTGGTACCTAACATAGGTACCTATTTAAAATATCTAAAATTCTTGATTCGATTCAAATTATCAGGGGAGTACCTACTATAAATAAATTTATCAACTTAAAGATTTTCAAAAATAGAATTTTATTTAACAATCATTGTTTTGCAAAATGTCATTCTCAAACACGCGTACTGTCAAACGTGCGATAGTCGTTTAGGTTAGTAATAGGTTTCCGAAATTATCCATTTTTTGCGCAATTTTCTTAATTTTTCTCTCAGTAAGAACCATCCTCGTACTTCAAGGAATATTCTAAAAAAAGAATTAGCGAAATCGGTTCAGCTGATCTCGAGATTTGCGCTTAGCAACACATTTAGCGATTCATTTTTATATTATAGATATATTCGTTGTAGGCATTAGTTCATTTACTACTGGTTTCAGGTGTCCTATTAGTTCATCCGCTTTTCTGTCTAAATTTCCTTGGTTATCACAGATCCACTTTTTGTTTTGTAATGCCGTACACAATTTATCCTTATTATAGTTATTTTTATTCCTGTATATATAGTATACTTCGTGTTTCCTGAGGCTTCAGACTATTATATCTAATTTTTGTAATAATTGTTTCGTGATCAGATTGGTTTTGAATTCTTCCGCAGCATTAAGAGGAAATACTAGCTGCGCTTTTCTATACAAACGTATTCCCCGTTTATCTCTCTGGATTTTGACCCTAGAGCAAAATTTTTTTTTACATAATATAGATATTGACCACTAGCGTGTCGGTACGTTTTGTTTTTTTTTGATAATTTACTTCTCATAGAAGTTACGACCTTCCAAAAATGAATAAAATTGCCTAATTTAAACGCCGTCAAAAAACGTTCAGTATACAAACTAAACAATGTATTTTGAAAAAAAGCAAAACGTACCGACATAGAATATTTTCTTTTAATACAGTTAGTGAAAAAAAATTTTTAAATCCGTCCAGTTTTGGAGAAGAAAAATGGGGAATACAAAACATCGATTTCGAAGATTTTATTTAGGTATTTTCGGCCCGACGTGCAGGTGTCCCTTTCGCTCATTTCTCCTGAGGGGGACCGGGGAACGTGGGTTTTGACAAATACATACATATAATGCGAAGTAGTGATGTAAAGAATTTTATCGGTAGACTAGTGTTGTCCTTGCCCGAGTAATCGATATTTTTATTCGTTTTTTTTCTGTTTAGTGACTCATCGCGGTATACCAATACTGACCGAGCTTTCATACTAAAATTGTGCAAAATTAAATTTTTTTATGTCAAGTACTATAATAAATTTTCAATTTGGGAGGCGTTTTAGGTACCATCGCCCCGGGAACCATTTATTGGATAACCAACACCCCCGCCACTTGGTCACCGCAAGTGGTCCTCTATGTTTGGTGACAGAGCCTGGGTTCCCGGGTTCACGGATGAGGTCTGCATGGGTTTTGGTGGCGGATAATTTTGTCCACTTACTGCGTGGCGGGCCGGATTGGGAGAAACTGGAAGAGGAAGATCTTTTGATCTCTACAGCTGGACTCTCCACCATCATTTCATACTTTTACCTACCTTTTCCCTACCCAAAACTTCCTTTCCTTCCTTATCCTAAAAACACCCTCCACACAGCTTCTCCAATGATGTCCAACAACTTCTCCAACAAAGTCCCTGAGCGATTATTTTTCCTCGGTGCCTCCAATGTGAGGTTTATGTTTTTAAAAAAAATCTGTTTCAAATTTTTAGTTGAGAGTCGCTTACATTGCCTTCAGTGATTAATTGAAATTTTTTGTTTGTAAACACTTTATTGTACAAATTTTTTTACCACTATACAATGAATTTTAAACAATTTATGATTTAGATCTTTCTCTCGCCGGTAAATTTCTTGATATGCGACCGTCAATTGTTTCTGGTAAAAGGCATTGGTGGTAGAAGTTTTTCTAACAGTGGTTCAATTTTTTGCCAGATTGAATCGTCCCTTTCAATTTTTTCATACGGCAAACCTTTAGGACTCCACACGACAAAATAACAGTATTTACGACGAGTAATGTGTAACTGGCCTTGTACTTGGTAGAAGTAATTGTGATTCCGTTTTAATGTTGAAGCATTGTCTTCAATTTTACAGTTATCAATTTTTTTTGTTCAAATCCTTCTTCTGGTGACATATTTACTATACTATATGGGCATTTCACTTCAATTATAGAATCCTTGCCAAAAAGGCCATCCGGACTTGCCGCTAAAAAGTTTTTGTTTTCATCGATAAATAGTCCACAGGCGAATACCTCTAATTTTGTTTCTTTTGTAAATTGCTCAATTGCTTGGTTTTCATTTTCTTTCCCATAATTTGTGGCCATATTTCCTTTAAATGGCGAGTACAGTAGCGAGTTTAATACTCTCGCAACTGAAGTTTTTGGCCGTAGCTTACATATTTTTGTCCAAAGTTAGAAGCTGTAAGCCGCTTACGCCTTTCAATTGTCCACAAATTATTATTGCTTTGGCCCACCGTATTCCTTTCGAGTTCATCCTTATTCGATGGAGATAATTCTTTGAAAAATTCCTCTTTATCGTTTCAAATAATTCAGCTGGCATATCTGGATCTAATTCCAATTGACCATAATTTTCATCAGGCCCTGCAACTTTTTTTCTCTTTTCTGTCGTGTTTTCGTAATACCTTAGTTTTATTTTTCGACACCTCTGTATTGTCTCCTTCGAACGTCGTTTTCTTTCAATAAAATGCTTCGTGTAGTTGCCAGGACTGTGGCCTTGGATTTTTTTTGTATTCGTGAATGGGTTGTCATTTCACTATTCCACGAAGTTACTGCTCAAGAAGCTCAACTGCTGAAGTTATCCCATTTTTGTAAAATTTGCTCTTTTTCCGCCTATAAATTTGGCTATAACGTTGTTGAATTGCTCCACAGTGTTATTTGTCACGTTAATAATAAGACTTTCTGCATTTGCTATTAGAGACGACAATAATTGTTGAATATCAGTCCTGTTCCACAATCTTGAAGATCGCTTACTAAATTTGGATCATTAGTATACTTCTCCGACTTGCAATAGTATGACGAACATTTTGTATGATCACCAAAAACATGGTTTGCGGCATTTTTTTGTCCATTTTCAGATTTTTTACTTTATCACTTTGTGCCGTGTTTTCTTGCTCTTTTCTGTAATTTACTGCTCAAACTATAGCTTTTCTCATACGTAAAACGTTTGCTTCAACCTTTTTCCTTATGTGAACTGGTACAAAGCCTTTAGCGTTGTTGGTTTTTTTTCTAAGTGCTTTTATTTTATTGCAAAAATTGCGAAGTAAGTGATTTTTGCACTTTTTTTTGTACTATGAAGTTGGGCCTGAAGCCTTGGGTTGAAGTTTCGCTAATATTGTCTTCATGTAATTAAATATTACAATTTAAGGTTTTATAAAGTTGAAAATAAAAATAAAAAGTTTTGAAGTTTAAAAAAATTATATATTTGTTTCCTTTATTTCAAACTGACTGTAATAAATATTTAAAAAAAATGTGTAGGTAAATCTATCTATAGGTAAAAGACCAACATTTTTTATTGAATTTTGAACGAACTAACACATCCTTTTTTGTATTTACTGCTTAAAGAAACTCAAAAATACAGGAGTACAAATCAAACCTCAGCAAGCGATATATCTAACATTTTAAACATTATTATTTACAAACATGTCAACTCACACGTATGATACACACAACACAATAAATCCATTTAGATTTAATTGTCTAATAAAATATGTAAGTGCTTTTATCTTTTTCGTTATCGTAATTTTAATTAGAAAAAAACTTAAGGTGGGCTATTTTTAAACCTTTTTTATCTCTACATATTATAAAGTAAAGTCCCCCGCGCCGTCTTTCTGTCTGTCTGTCTGTCTGTCTGTCTGTTCGCGATAAACTCGAAAACTACTGAACGGATTTTCATGCGGTTTTCACCAATAGATAGAGTGTTTCGTGAGGAAGGTTTACGTATGTAATTTGTCAAGGATTTGTGTAAATTGTTTGAAACATAACGATAATTGTTAGAAGTGTCGGAAAAATTCCAGCCGCCTGGTAGCTTTCATCGAAAACGCTGCCTAATCCTTTTGGGATATAACAAAACAACGCTTGGTGGGATATTCCTCTTTTATAGATCTACAAAAAAGTCCGCGATGGCATATATCTATCTTTTACTATACGCATTCTATCTTCTTATCTTATTATTCTTATCAATTGCATTTTAGATATAATGTGTATAGTAAGCTATCCGTAAAAGATAGATATATGCCTTCGCGGACTTTTTTGTAGATCTATAAAAGAGGAATATCCCACCATTAATTGTTTTGTTATATTTATATCCCAAAAGGATTGTGCAGCGTTTTCGATGAAAGCTACCAGGCGGCTGGACTTATTTCCGACACTTCTAACAATTATCGTTATGTTTCAACCAATTTACACAAATCATTGACAAATTGCATACTTAAACCTTCCTCACGAAATACTCTGTATATTGGTGAAAACCGCAGGAAAATCCGTTCAGTAGTTTTCGAGTTTATCGCGAATAGACAGACAGATGGCGCGGGGGACTTTATAATATGTAGAGATAGAGATAATCGGTCAAAAATACATTTTTGTTGCATATGCATTTTTGAGTTTTTTTTTTAATAAGATAGGTAAGTGCCAAATTATATGAGTAGAAATTTAAGTTTTGTGGTATCATCATCATTACATAGTATAAAATGAAGTCGCTCAAAATGTATGTGCGCATAAATCTTTTAAACTACGCAACAGATTTTCATGCGGTTTTCACCAATAGATAGAGTGATTTAAGAGGAAGGTTTATGTGTATAATAAATGCTTATTATAGTAGAGAAAAGCCAAGAAATTCAAATATTCAATTTAGGCAAAGGGCAGCGCGCAGCGGGCAGCTGGCGAGCGGATGGTGTGGATTTTATAAAGGTTGGGTAAATGGCGTTGTGTTTCGTTAGCCACAGCAACGTGTGGCCGGGTCTGCTAGTTATTAATAAAATAAAAACAAAATTATATGTTTATTTCGAATTATAAAATTTGAAAGCGTATTTCATCATCTTTCAAAAACAGTTTTTAGTTTTCGGATGCGTTCACAAATATTAAAGTTATTTGGAATTTATTGGAAAGCGGAAATATTTTGACTTTTCGAAAAACAGGCCCGAGGCCTGAGAGGTTAATACTAATTTTCAATAATAACTAATGTATCATAGAGAATAATCATATGTATGTATATAATAATTCGATGTAGTTGGTTTGACTGCATATTTATAAACGCAAATACAGTGAAAACTTTAAAACTACTAACCTACATAGAGTTCTAGTAAAATAATTCGTAATTTGTCGGTAATAAGCGTGAACAGAAGACATTGTTACAATACCTATCGACGATATTTATAAATAACCGACAATAGCAGACCTCGTGCGTTTAAAAATAATGGGCCCTTTTTCTGTCACACCGCAAGGCCGATTCAAAAACTTCATTAGCGACGAAATAAGTCGAAACATGCTTTATCTAAACAGAATATTGGATATGGCGGTATGAGGCGAAAGACGGTAGGCATGAGACGCAAAGGGGGCGAGAGGGTGTACAAGCCAAACACTCACGTGGTCTCACCAACACATCGATAGCTAGTTATTTTTTGAGCGCGGTGCGATAGCGAGAATTTTTTAAAATACCTACCGTCGAGATTTCTCACCGGTGCTATTACCTCTTAACTTCCGCGTAAAAGTCATTTGAAATTACCAAATCAACCATGGTTTTAGAGTTTTTTCATATTCTTGTATAATTTTTGACAAGTTGCTTCCAACATAGGCAATTTATGATGATTTGTAATCTTGTGCTTTTTGTATTGAATATT
The DNA here is from genome assembly GCA_917880885.1 of Limnephilus marmoratus. Taxonomy (NCBI): domain Eukaryota; kingdom Metazoa; phylum Arthropoda; class Insecta; order Trichoptera; family Limnephilidae; genus Limnephilus; species Limnephilus marmoratus. The sequence continues at coordinate 13,820,601 of OU862921.1, read as the reverse complement.
AAAATCTCCACAGATGATTTATTTATTTGCTAATGGCACCATTCTTCAAAAAAATCTAAGAATTTTGTATCATTTTGATTTTGGGAATGATAAATAGCTGCATAGCTAATAGTTCCCAGATTAAAATCCTTCATTATCCAGTAGGTATCCAGGTATTATTTTTATCTAGTACCGCATTTTTTGTGACTTTGTAAGAGATATTGTTTACACACTCACACACATACACTACAGAAATAATGTGATAACTCCACCTGTATGCCTGCTAAATGAGTCGCATCTAATTGTCGAATAGCCCTGAAATGTTGTTTCATTTTTGTTAATTTCTTCGGTAATACAGGTTTCGCTCATCATCACCAAGTGCAGTTCTTATTCTTTTAGCATGTCTTCGACTTCTTCGATATGTGCTAGTAAACTAGCTATGGGTTTCTCTGGGTCTCCTACCGCCCCCCTGAAAGTCTGAAACGCCCCCCAATTTTCTCTTTGCCTTCTACCGCCCCCCTGAAGGTCTGAAACGCCCCCAAGGGGGCGTTATCGCCCACGTTGGGAACCTATGATCTAGTCAATCCACGCTATGCAATTGCACTATATAAGTATTATAAATACAAAACAATACAAGAACAACATGCCAACCTACCAGAGAACAAATGGGAAAAAATTCACCGACTCCAGATATTTTCATATCAGAGGGTTCGGCTCTGTGGGACTACTAATTGAACCTATAAATCCTACTGATCCCCCAATATAAATATTTAAAAAATCTTTTGTAATCCTACATGTATTTAAAATGACTGATTTTTGCATTTTTATATATAAATTCTTTGACAAATCTAATATGCCTAAATTTTGAATGATATCATTTACATTTCATATAATTTTGCTAGACATATAATGTCTCGACACAGGTATATCCTAGTATATTCCTAGTGAGACAGGTATTAAAAAAATCCCATGTAAATATACTTTTTTATGGATGAATTTATTTAAAAAATAAACATGGGATTTTAAGAGAGTGTCGTGTCATTCGAAGCATTGTTATTATTTAAATAAATGAAGACAATATACGCGAAACTCAATCGAAAATCTGGAAATAGAAAAATCAGAAAAACATATTGACATATTGACACCTCTGGGTTTATGTTTTTCTGATTTTTCTGTTTCCAGATTTTCGATTGAGTGTCGCGTAAATTGTCTTCATTTATTTAAATATTAAAATTTGAGGTTTTACTCATAAAGTTAAAATAAAAAATAAAACATTATTATTATCATTATGAAGTTCTGGGCAGGAAAAAGGTACGAGGGGTTGTCATGAATCTAAGGATCAGTGTTTCCAGGAATAACGGACGCTGAATCCATCCCTCCCACTGCGGTGCAAGTACCGAGTGAGTCCTGCTGGAGAGGTCAAAAGGTCAATAGAGACAAAATATATTAGGTAACAAACAGTAAGAAAATGAGTAACACAGAAAGCAATTAAAAAGTGGCATAAATTACGATAATTACAAAAAATAACAGCATCAAAATGACGACGAAAAATAACAGAATTCCCAATAACAAGAACGAAAAGTCTAACATTAATAAACCAAAATTTTAACAAAACAAAAAAACGACTTCAAAAAATGCACTAAAAACTAAAAATATAATTTCGTATTCTTCTACAACTTCATAATCAACTTACTTTTTCTAATCATCAATATGTAGGTATGATTGTTACTTTTGGAGTCGGTGTCAATCAAGGTAGGTTTGTAACAACATACATAGTTATAGGTGAGATGTGCTTGTGCCGCACAAGCGACTTGCTGACACCGACTCCAAAAATAACAATCGTACCTTCATATTGATGATTAGAAAAAGTAAGTTGATTATGAAGTTGTAGAAGAATACGAAATTTTTTTTTTACTTTTTAGTGCATTTTTTGAAGTCGTTTTTTTGTTTTGTTAAAATTTTTGTTTATTTTTTGATTTTTAGTGAATCTGAAGTACACTAACTAATTTGTCTGAATATGGGTAAACCTACTAAACGTGCTGCTCATATGAGACAAACATAATTTGACCATAACGACGTTAGGGTCAAATTAAGAGATTCGGCCGAGTTTCGTTAATTTGTCATGGATCCGATAATTAAAACCTAACCAAACTCTCATCAAATTACCCTTGATGTACATCCTTTCCAATAAAAAAAGAATCATCGAAATCGGTTGGCGTGATATTGAGTTATTCGTCCATTTGTCGCGCACATACTTAATGCAAATTTAAGTATGGTTTTCCCATGGATGCCATTGTCGGAACTGGACCAAATTAAAATGGGACCACACGGGAAGCACCAGCTTTCAAATAAAAAAAGAATCATCAATATCGGTTCACCCAGTCAAAAGTTCTGAGGTAACAAACATAAAAAAAAAAAAAAAAAAAAATACAGTCGAATTGAGAACCTCCTCCTTTTTGAAGTCGTTTAATAAACAAAAATTTTAACAAAACAAAAAAACGACTTCAAAAAATGCACTAAAAAGTAAAAAAATAATTTCGTATTCTTCTACAACTTCATAATCATCTTACTTTTTCTACTCATCAATATGTAGGTACGATTATTACTTTTAGAGTCGGTGTCAGTAAAGGTAGGTTTGTAACTACATACTCGTACATAGTTATAGGTAAGATGTGCTTGTATCGCACAAGCGACTTGACGAGGCGAAAGGCGAGAGCGGGGCCGCGGCCGGCGCGGGGAGCTGTTAAGTGAACACACCAGGCCGGGTACCTTTGCTGCCACCGACTCCAAAAATAACAATCATACCTACATATTGATGATTAGAAAAAGTAAGTTGATTATGAAGTTGTAGAAGAATACGAAATTATTTTTTTACTTTTTAGTGCATTTTTTGAAGTCGTTTTTTTGTTTTGTTAAAATTTTTGTTTATTTTTTGATTTTTAGTGAATTTGAAGTACACTAACTAATTTGTCTGAATATGAGTAAACCTACTAAACGTGCTGCTCATATGAGACAGACATAATTTGACCATAGCGACGTTAAGGTCATATTAAGAGATTCGGCCGAGTTTCGTTAATTTGTCATGGATCCGATAATCAGAATCTAACCAAACTCTCATTAAATTACCCTTGAAGTACATCCTTTCCAATAAAAAAAGAATCATCGAAATCGGTTGGCGTGATATTGAGTTATTCGTCCATTTGTCGCGCACATACTTAATACAAATTTAAGACTTATGGTTTTCTCATGGATGCTGTTGTCGGAACTGGACCAAATTAAAATGGGACCACATGGGAAGCACCAGCTTTCAAATAAAAAAAGAATTATCAATATCGGTTCACCCAGTCAAAAGTTCTGAGCTAACAAACATAAAAAAAAAAAAAAAAAAAAAAAAAAAAAAATACAGTCGAATTGAGAACCTCCTCCTTTTTGAAGTCGTTTAAAAATATGCTTATTCGTATTCCAAAAGATTCGTCGATTTAAAAAAAATCATATAGGTAGCAACTTCTTGAATACGTAAGTCTTTGATAAAATTATTTAAATAAAGTGAGTAGGTACTAATGAAATGTACTCGTATGTTAGTATCTACGTATGTGTGTAGAACATAGTGTATGTAGTCCATACATTGTGTGCTGGTGAATTGAGATGTTAAAATTAATAGTCGTAAAACATATTTTATGTTGGAGAATGTTACGCATAATATAAAATTTTATGGTGATACGGTTCAAGAGTTCCGTTTCAGAGTAAAAAATAACATTCGTTCCTTTACCACAAAAGACTTTCGTATAAAGGATGTAATATAAAGCAATTAAAAATTCCCTGAGGTTGATAATGTTTCTTAGTAAGAAGAACATTTTTTTTAAATAATTCTGGATTTTTAGAGAAAAAAATCTTTAGCAATCAAACATAGGTCGCCGGTTTGCACGTTTAAATTATAATTAAACTTGTGACCGAGGTGATATCAATATTTTAAAACCGCCTTGCTTTGATATTTATAGCTATTATTCGTACGGCATGCAATACCGTGTAAGCGCCACGAAACAATTTGTTCAGAAGAGAGAAAAAACAACGAGACATGCGCGGTATTGTCCTTGGTAATCGTTTTGTCCATAAATATGAACATTTTCAGATGTTTGGCATTTCCGTTGATGAACATGCGCGGCGAAAATAAACTAAATGAGGAGCGTTTTCCCAAAGAAACATATCTACAAAAACCTTTTTTTTTCGTGGGACAGTTTTAAATTAATTAATCAATCACTCGGGATCAATAGTACTTTATTTGTAACTTATTACGAATCAGCTACGGCGACGCCAATTTTTCATTTAATTTAGTATGTAAGAAAAAGCTGCAACATTATCCGCCTTACTCATAATGAAACCGTACTTCGGCTCTGTAGCGTCGCGGTAGCTACACAGTGGAGTAAGCCTACACTGCTCAGGGTAAAAATCTTTACTCATCATCATAATGTTTCTCGACAGCTGTTATGATTTTTTTACGGTAGCAACACTGCTCCAAAGCTGAAAAACGCGGCCAATTTAGCATTTCGCGGCGTGTTGCCAACTTCACGTTTATTCATACGTCAACATCAGTCAACACAACGTTGACTTTGGTAAATCTATATTTAGACCTAAAATCTCCTTCCGTAAGTGTCGCAAATGGATCGTATCTATTTTTAACCTTTCCCGTAGCCGTGGTGCACGAATGCCGCGAATACGGTCAATATTTGCCAAAGCTCCGTTCAAAACGTCAAGATTCTCATAAAAGTTCGCCATTTCATCAGTTACAACGCCGTAGGTAATGAGTTTACCCTGGTGATCGGGTGGTTTAAATTCTGACAGCTACTACATCTCCCGTACAGCGACTCGGTAAGAACACGCGCATGCGCGCGATTTACCCACCGTGTTGTGTAACAATTTCACCTAACCCGGTCTTGCTCCGAGGTTGTATCTTATTTTGCGATGATGAGTATGGCTGTATATGTTTACGAACAAAAGCAAAACCATCAGCGCATTGACATTTAACATTTTTGAATTTTTGGAATTCACTCACTATTCAATATTATCTTTGTAACTATATTCCATACTTTCAAAATTATCGTCACGGCTAGTGGTATTGTAGGGGTCACGGTGCCGTGTATGAGAGAGGTGCAAGAAGAATTATGACTTTGTTCCTTTGAAGAAAACAGAACTTAGTACATAAGGTAAGGTACCGTAACTGTGAATCGTCACGGTAATTTTAAAAGCGCTCATCATCATCATTATCATTATCATCATCATCATTATCATTACATCATTATCATTATCATTACATAGTATAAAATGAAGTCGTTGAAAATGTATGTGCGCGTTAATCTTTTAAAGTACGCAACGGATTTTCATACGGTTTTCACCAATAGATAGAGTGATTGAAGATGAATGTTTATATGTATAATACATGTATATTATATTAGAGAAAAGCCGAGAAATTCAAAGAAAACATATTTTTATGCGATTTAAAACGGCTTTTTGTCGTTCGAAACGTCACTTTTGAAATTCGTTCTACGGAAGAAATTGGAAAATAGATGTCCTAGAGTAAGTAGGTATTTGATTAGAATTATTTTATTTGATGAAGTCGCTCAAAATGTATGTGCGCATAGATCTTTTAAACTACGCAACGGATATTCATGCGGTTTTCACCAATAGATAGAGTGATTCAAGAGGAAGGTTTATATGTATAAAAACATGCTTATAATAGTAGAGAAAAGTCGAGAAATTCAAATATTCAATTCAGGCAGCGGGCAGCGGGCAGCTAGCAAGCGGGTGGTGTGGATTTTATAAAGGTTGGTTAATGGCGTTGTGTTTCGTTAGCCACAGCAACGTGTGGCCGGGTCTGCTAGTTATATAATATTTTAACAAAAAAATATTTTAATTGTGTCATTTTCAAAATAAGAACTTTTTTGTCAAGAATTAAGACTATACCGTGATTTTTCACAGATCTGCGCTAGTGACACTTAAAATAGAGAAAGGGTTATTCACATTTAAAATTAATCCCCATAGAAAGAACGACGCACGTGGAAATTAAATCCAATTTAAAAAAAATTCTACTCTTTCAACATTCAACAGTTGAAAATAAGGCATCAGGAATGCTTTCTCTACATTTATTGTCCTAATTTTCCAGTTGGGCGGATAAAACAATACAACTTTTAGTAATAGCGATCAATGTCTGGAGAACTTAAACTTAATCCGTTAGATTTGTCTGGAAAACTAATATCGGAGTGGGCGAAAACAAAGCAAGGAACATTTTTATTACAGACGTATCTAACGGATTATATGCATTCTCAAACACATGTGAAATTTTAATACTTTAAATCTTTGAATATTTTTACTATGTCTTTTTAATGGCTCCACGAGATTATTTTTATATCGGGGGCCCTTTTGGTTTAATCTCAAACACAGTTAAAACCATCGATATTGGGGTCCCCTTTCAAAGGTCACTAAGATAAAAAGGCCAATTTTATTACAACCGGAACCGTTTAATACTCCGTTTTCACCCGCGTTAATTCTCACCCTACGCATGTTTTTCCCTATTAAGGTCCAGCTAGTTTTTTTTTTAAATTTATAAACTTTTTCTTTTTTTCATATTTATTTATTTAACGATAATTTAATGATAAAATTGTGTCAGAATGGCACATAGGAGGGTGTCAGTAGTAGGACAAAATAAAAATGAATAAGACAATAATAATATATAATTTGGTGGTTTCCTAATTTAGTCAATTTACAATTTGATCACAGTAAAATAAGTTTTTGATATCTCCAAAAATAAAGTTATCAGCTTTCAAAGTGAACTTCAAAGGTGAAAAATTTCCTTAGGTCGCTCAAATATACATTTGAGCCCTTGTATCCAATAATATTTTTGTTCTGAGAAAAATTGAAAAAACGAAACCAGCTATGTTTCGTAACATTTTATATTTAAAATACATAAAACATACAATTCTTAAGAGTTTTAAAGGAAAAGGCTATTACTAGAATTTTTGATGAATTTGTGGAATAATGTTGTATATAAAGATTTCACATACAACATTATTCCACAAAAAGTTTTTTTTTTACTCTTCGTACTGTTATGATACACAAAGACGCCACCCCTGCAAATCACTAGGCTACTCCCCTGTAGAGACAAACAGTTTCGCTTTCTCTCCGCTAGCGCGCCGCGCGCTGACGGCGGTTGAACGCCAGCCGCCGGCGGCCATTCTTCCCCAGACAGCGCTGCGAGTGCCCGTGTAGCGTGAACCATTTCGATCGGTTCTGATCATTGTTGTTTATGAAAGAATTCTACCCAATACACCTGATATTTACCGTAGCCAACTTGTTTCACTGTCTCCCCCAGCCCGTAGGATTTGAGCTTATTTCAGGGATGCCACACAAACGCCTCAGAGATCCTACAACCCAGGTGATGACAGTCTCCTCCGCTCTGCTGACCATTCTGAGCTAGTTTGTCGGCAGAAGGTAGGCACCTCGGGTAGGTGTACCTAACAGTACGTTACAGAAAGCAACATGCTCTTCTAACATAAATTTACACATGTTATTGATGTATTTGAGCTTATAAAACAAAACAAAAAACGATATGAATAAATGAAACCATTTACGTTCAATATATTATCTAGAGATCAACATACAACATTATTCCATAAAACTGTTTCAACGGCTAAAAAGCAGGAATAAAATTTTTTTTCTGGACAAATTCTACTTAAATTTCTTGGCTATAAAATCTTTCTAGTTGTTGAAGCCATAAGACGTTCTTTTTATCCGTTTATTCCAACGAATTAAACCACGCTCCGTGATTTACGATAAATAGCATTATTTACCCACAAACAAACTTTAAAATGCTGCCACAGGCCTAAAAAAAATTTCATTACAATAATCCCTACCTTAAATTAATATGCCAAACATTATTCCATCAATAACTCAATACTGTTAGTTTTGTTGGATACAACATTATTCCGGGACCCTATTCAATTGATACTGCAACTGGATAGTTTGAAAGAAATTATCAAAAGACAATATGACCACCTTTTTACGAATTTATAAGTATAGGTAACCATGAAATATTCTAGACAATATGTATTTTGCGACGTTTGGGGACAGATAATTTCATTTCTTGGAATGAACAGCCCTGAATTTGAGGTCAGAAAATATTTGAGAAAACACAATTTTTTGGGAGAAGGCTAAAAATTACAAGTAGAATGCGCTCTTGTAGTGAAAGAAGATAGAAAAATATATATTATTAGTATTATCAGCGCTGCCCAAACTTTTTGAAAAATTGATTTGTGATAAATTAAGTCACCAGATTGCGCCATTCATTGGTGAAAATCAACACGGTTTCCTTCCAAAGAAATCAACAATCACAAATCTTCTTAATTTTTCGCGGTTGGTAGCCACCAGTTTAGACTCAAGGCACCAAACAGATGTAGTTTACACCGACTTTGCCAAAGCATTTGACCGTGTTAACCATGATATACTTTTGAGGAAAATGTTTAAAATAGGCTTCGATCTACCAACACTGAACTTTTTCTCATCGTATTTAAAATCCAGAAGCCAATTTGTTTCGATAAATGGATATAATTCAAAAAAATTCCAAGCGCAATCTGGAATTCCTCAAGAGTCTAACCTCGGACCTATGTTGTTTCTAATACTTATAGATGACATCCAAAACTGTGTTAAGAACGGCAAATGTCTACTATTTGCTGATGACCTTAAAATTATGATGGAAATAAGCTGCCAACAAGATTGCTTTAAAATGCAAACTGATCTAGATGCATTATCTGAATGGTCGTTGGCAAACAAATTAGATTTTAATACAAAGAAATGTGTCACAATGTCCTTCACTCGTTGTAAAAACATTATAGTTTACGATTATAAAATAAAAGGCGAAACGTTATCACGTGTAAAATCCGTAAAGGATCTCGGTGTCGTTTTTGATCCCGAACTGACATTCTCTTGCCATATATCGCAGCTCACTCAGTCTTGCTACAAACTTCTTGGGTTCATCATCAGGACTTGTAAGCAGTTTGATAACCAAGAAGCTATGCTAGCGTTATTTAAAGGCATACTGAGAAGCAAGTTGGAGTACGCGAGCGATGTTTGGGCACCGTACCACCAGAAGTACATTGATATGTTAGAGCAAATCCAGAAGAAATTCCTCAGGTATGTTTATATGCGGAAGCATGGAACCTATCCAAGGTTCATGCACCATATTGACTTACTTGAGGAAACTGATTCTGTGAGTCTAGAAACTAGACGGAAAGCAAGTCTTGCTATTTTGTCTTTCAAAATTTGGAACAATTTCATCGATAGCCCATTTCTCTTGGGATGCTATGATTTATATGTACCAGACCACTACAGCCGAAGTCGACATCATGACTTATTTAAAGTACCGAACGGCAGAACAGACGTCTTGGCAAAGCATAGCATGACGAGGGGAGTGGTGCTGTTAAATGAAATTGCAAACCATTTGGATGTAAGTGACTGTTCTTTATATGCCTTAAAAATATTATTGAAGAGTCACTTGCCTAAATGCTGATAGGGTAACTAAATTGTACTGTAATTGGAATTATTCTGTTGTACAATAATAATAAAAAATAAAAAAAAAATAAAAAAAATATTAAATCCTACATATTCTGCAAAATGTAGGTTGTTCTGTTCTGCTTTTTCAGTCGATACTTAAAAGGTCCTTGCAGGGAGCACCCAGGGAATAAAATGCGGCCGTTAAGGGTATTGTTATCGTCTAGACTGCTAGACTTCTAGACTTGTAGACCTCTAGACGTCTATACCGATGTACATCAGAGCAGAGAACTTAAGGCTTTTAAGAAACACTGATAGATACTGGGGATTATTACACCAAGTGAATAAATGAACTGAACTGAACAATTTATTTACTGGTACCAAGTTTAATTTGTAGAGCTCCATTTTTATTTTTATTTCTTTTATATGTATTCAATATTATTATTATTTAATTTATAAAAAGCATTTATTTAATATCAAGTTCTGCTAAGTAATTATTATTATGCGTGGCAGCTGCTTCACCTTCTGAAGGCATTATCAAACTGTGCTTACACCACTTACAGACGATACATTTATATTATTTCTAGATAGGTACTTAAGATGAAAAAAATTATTAATTTTATTTTTATTATCATGCCCTTATTGCGGTATTCGACATTCGAGTTTTTTTGCAAAAAAATGTGAAAACTGACCAGTAGCCGAGCGTTCCCGGTTCCCCCATCAAGGAGTTGCGAATTCAATAATCTGCAATCGAAGTCATCATTTATTTATTTATTTTATTTACGGACAAATAGTCCAATTAACAATATAACAATAACACGAATAGAAAAAAAAGAGAGATCACAATGAAAGGAGATTACATATAGATGAAGAGCATTGACAAAATACATATAATATAAAAGTACATAGAGAAGATAACTATAAGTAGCTTGAAGATGGATTTAAAAAGACTTTAAAAAACCACATTGCGTAACGACTGCCGAAAGTCATTTAGGCTTACACCAAAAAATTCAATGCTTTGATTTGCGTTGACAAGTCTCGACATTCTGGATAAAGGAGAATGATATCCATAATTAGTAGAATTTTGATTGAGGAACAGCAATTCATTATTTCGGAGTCTACGGGAAGGAATGATCATCACAAGATCATCATCACAAAAGAAACATTTTCTATGTAAAATGATTGGAGAGTTTAAAAATTAACAGAATTTCTAACTATCTAAGAGTTAGGAACTATAATCTATAAATTTAAAGTAGTTAGGTACCAAATTTTAAGTCTCAAAACTTTCGCCAGTCATAATTGTGTTAGTCTCACTCATAGGCGATATCATACGTTACCATAATACAGCACGTGTTATCAAAATACATACTCGAGGTATCACAACATATATGGCACCCACCCACTCCTCTGGTTGAAATTAAAAATATTCTTCCATGGAAAACACGCCCTAGAAACATACCGCTAATAAATAGTATTTGAAAACACAGAATCCCCCCCCCCCCTTCCTCCCATGTTAAACTCAATGGAACACCTGTTCTAATTACGCAACCTGCGAAGCCATAAAAAGCGCGTGTGTTTGAAAAACGGTATCTGTTTGGTAGCATTTCCACGTAAATAACGCGGGGAATTATAAAAATGCCGTAGATGCTTTTATTTAAAGAACGAAAAATAATGTAAAGTAAAAGAGAATAAATAATTTGCAGGGTTATAATAAAAATAGTAAAAAAAATTTAAAAGAGTGTTCTAATTTTTTTAGCAAAATAAAATTTTTATTTTTATTTTTTAAACTTTGTGAGTAAAAACTCAAATTTAAATATTTAATTAAATGAAGACAATATTAGCGCAACTCAATCGAAAATCTGAGACAGAAAAATCATAAAAGATATTGGCTCCGCTGGGACTCGAACCCAGGACCAGGATAAAATAACATTTATTGTGTTATAGCAAAAACTCTTGAATAGTGAAATAATGCTATGAAATTCGCTCGCTAATTCGCTCCGATTTTTTATCGTCAATCCAGATTAAACAATAACATATCAATCGTCCAGTTGTTTACTCAGACATCTCCAAATACTATGTTTTGAGATAATGAAGAAAGCGATATTCGATTGCTCGCCATAATTCAAATATTATTTACACATGTGTGTGTCCAATATATTAAATTTGCAGTAAAGTAAAAAGAGTAAGATAAATAAAGCATAACGGTCCGGAATATTAGTATGACATTTTGAAATATCCTGCTAGTGACCCAGGAAATATCAACATTTTGTGTAATTCACTACAAGTTTTTCTGCATTATAATTGATTTGGTTGTGTTCTAAGTAATCTGAGTTTTGTATCAGACGGAGGGAACACTTTTACATATAACTGCATACACAACTAAAATATTGATTTTTTGGACTGTCTGACTAAACAACTTTACGATTTATATATATGTAATACACACACCATTAAAAGATAAATAAAAGAGAAAAAAAATTTGCTGCGACATAATGGACGACTTAACAGTCAGAGAATTGAATCCGCGACGGTAGATGGTAGGAGCCCGACGTTTTTTACGACTCGACCAACCGTGCAAACTTATTTCAAACGAAGTAAGTTTATTAGTTATGATTATGGAAAACTACGATGTGGAGATGGATGGCTTTTAAGCTGTGGAAATTTAGGAGAATGCTAAAATAGCCCTTGAAGTATTACCAGGACGAATTATTTCATACACCTACAGTAAAAATAACATTTTCTCATAAGAAGAGAAAAACTGATTATTTATGTCTTACACCGCTTCTCGGTTAATACGGAATATTTCTTATCCAGATAGTTAGATTTAGCTTTGTTATCACGAAAAGTGAGTATTTATGTGGGGGGAGACGAAAAAATATGCAAAAAATATGCATGTTACATTTTAATTTTGTTAAAATTAATTCATTTACACCGTATACGAACTTCGCTACGCCATTTTTATGTTTATCATTTTTATATTACATTTCATAGACAATCAATCAATCAATGCTGCCAATCATAGAAAAATATTATTGCCATATAAAAAAAATAATTTATTAATGTTATGAAGTGAATGCATTAAACCCTAGACACCTAACCTTCGTCGATTCGACGAATACGCGATACAAAATAGGCTGTCCTTTTTTAACGCGTGCGCGGATGATCGTGTCATTCCTTGTCAACTCAGTGCTCGTAAAACTCTTAGGGGGAGTGGCCGGGTTCGGCAGGTAAGTACAGTATTTTTTGATTTATTACGCGCATAGTCGTCGTTTCAACGAATGGTTAGGGTTTGTGTGACTTTTTGGTATATTGTTGTAGTTGTTTTTTTTTGCAGTTTTTTCGCTATGGCTTCGCAAAAACCGCTGTCTGTTGCAAATATTCAACGTTTATTGACGGAAGAGGACACAAATTCATCGAAGGAGTCATCTGTAAGTGAACAAGAAGACAATTAAATGAAGACTGCAAATTCGTACAATGCCAACACATATAAAAAGTAAAATACAAGATATATTACGTGTCAGCGCTGAAGTTAGAGGTTAAAGTGGCCAGTCTACCTCCAGAAATGACCCTGGATTGACAGAGACTGCCAATTTGCGAAAAAAAAATTATGGATTATTTCCGTATAAAAAAAGGCGTATGACGAAGACTTATTGCTCAAAGTGCAGCACTGCAATTTGTGGTGAACATAAAATTGATTTTTGCACTAATTGCGCTTCAAAAAACTAGATTTTATTTTTCCACATAAGGGATCTTGATCTTTTTATTTTGTTTTGCCAAAGAAAAGAAGCTGTTTTTATTTTTATTATTATTTATCTAAGAATGATGTCACTTCTAGTCTGATAAATACCTAGTGCCTTACTAAAAAAATTTAAAAACAAATATATTTTCCAATTACATTTAAATAAATAGTTTTATTTATCAACATAACCTTTGTTTCATATTTTTTGAAAATATTTTTTTTTTAAATAAGTATTAAATAGATAAAATACTGATGAAAAATTTTTTCGTCGATTCGACGAATGGTTAGGTTACACACGAACGTTAGGTGTCTAGGGTTAACAAGTTCATACCTGTATTTATAACATAATAACATGAAAAGAAAGGTATAAGAATAATTCCATATACCCGTTAGACAAACCCTGCTTGCCAAACACACCATTCAAAACCTGGGATGTATATCCAAACGATGATAACACGCAGCTTTCGCAGCTTGAACCTCAACCCATTGTACCAGGAATAATTCGAAGTTGGTACTTTTTTGTTTTTATTTTGACGAGAATTCATTTTATAAGGTTGGTACTTCCGACCAATGTCATATTTGATTGTCCATTAATTGGGCTTATACATTTTTATCAAAAAAAGGGTTGAAGTAGAAATGGAAGATTGAAAACGATATGACTGAGGAGCCAAGGAACATGATTGGTATGAATGCCATATCTCTTAGTACAGGAAACTTTGATTCTTTCAAAATGGTTATCGCCAAAGTTCGCTAGAAAATGGCGCAAAACATGATGAAATATGTGCTAGAGTAAGGACGGCAAACAAAGAGTTGACGACCAGCGCTTTATATAACGTTGTCTAGTCTAGATTGTAGTCTAGACGTCGGTTCCGCAGACGTTACTGACGGGGGGGGGGGGGATCGCGTGAATAGAAAAACACTTTCGGGAATTGAACTTGAAACCAACAAAAGGTGGTGTGATTGAAAAGCTCGTGGTACTGCCGCTTAGGTACACAAAGATATATAAAATATTATGCACGATGAAATCTTTTTAAAAAGATGTTACCTTTACATACAGAATGTGGTTTCTGTTCTTTGTAGTTTTCATTGTAAACACCAACTTTTATGTTTTTTTTTGTGAAAATTTAATACAAGAAATATCAAAATAAGAAAACTTTTGCACAATAAAAAAATTTTGAAAAAAATATTAGTGAGACAAAAGAGAGCTTTAATTATTTTTTTTTTTTTTTTACATGAGCTCCACACAGGAGGCCCTGAGGAAAATAATTTCCCTCAGGGCCTATGTCATCTTTGAGGATGCTGTGTGGAGGGTTTTTTTTAAGGAAAGGAAGGAGAGGAGAGTTCTGGGAAGGAAAAGGATTTAAGGGGTGGGTAGGAATCTGGGGTTCAGTATGTCCTGGTCATCCGCCTCCAAGACCGAGACAAACCTCACCCCATGAACCCGGGCACCCCTGCTAAATCACCAAACGTAGCGAACCACTTGGGGTGACCTATGGCAGAGGTGTTGGTTATCCAATAAAGGTTCCCGGGGCGGCGGTACCCATTCCCGCCTCCCAAATTGAAAATTAATAAATTAATTTCGTTTATATAGTGGTAATACTCTTAGTGTCGCCCGGGTGAGAGACCACGTGTTCGAAATGACTTTTGTCATATTTGGTGACCAAATCTTTCGCTTCGTCATTTTCGTCCCTCCCCTCCCCCAACAGTCTCACAAAAAACCCAAATTGGGGGAAAAATTTGAAAATTCACAGAAAAAAATCTAATGGGTACCTCAAACAATCATTCAAATTATTAATTACCTTATTGACAGCTCTGCATCATTGCAGATTGCATTGCTTTCATTTTATGTTCCTATTAGAGTCATACGAACCAAAGATATCTTTCACTGCAACTAGAAAGTCAATATCACGTGTATGCCACGCCTACACAGTTTAGGAAACGAATATGCAGAAGTAGCATATATTTTTAATAGCACCGAAAGAATTTACAAAAAAAGCATTTCATGTATTTTTTTAAACTGTTATTAGTTATGTTTCAAATAGCCTGATTCTACATTTAAGTTTATTATTTAAATGATATCAGTAAGTTTACACTGTATAATTGTTTTGTCATCTATTTTTATGTTAAAAAAGATTTTTTTTTTAAACATTTAATACCCATTTGTGCAGTAAATAAATAAATGTTTACCCTTTTAGTACCTGCAAATTTACTTGGAGGCGTCATTTATCTCTCTATGTATTTAAAAATTTAAATATGTTTGCGTCCGCAAATCTCGGAATCAATGAATTGACTAATTTTTTTTAAATAACCTTATATTTTAGCAGAAGAAACGGACTTCCGTCCAATTTGCATAAAATAACAAGAAATTTGGGAAAATTCTAAGAATAAAGGATGGTATATGAAAGCAAACACAAATCAGAGGTAAACATTAGAAAATAGAAGTGATAATGGACATGACAAGTTAAGTCAATACTTTTAAAAAATTAAAAATAGATAAAAAAAAACATTTAGGCTTATACCAAAAAAATCAAGGTCTTGACTTGAGTTGACCACGTGAATTGTTGATTAGAATTAAAATTATGTATAAAAACATAATATGAATCGCATGTTAAGTATCACACGTCAATACCGTGATTTTGCCGCGCGTGAAAAAAATGGCGCTTTCGCGCATGCGCCTATCTACCGAAGTTCAATGTTGCCAAAATAATAATGACATTTTTTATTATTAATAATTCGAAAAGAAAATGTAGTCTTTATACAATGTGTCACAAAAACACCGTTTAAAAGTCGTGAAATGTTTTTTTTTTTATATAAGAAAGGCTGATTTGAAAAAAATTGTACTAAGTATTTGATTTTAGAATACGATCTACTTCCAAAGAAAAGGACTTATATTTATCCAATTGCACAAAAAGAATTTAAAGAAATCAGAAACCATTTTTTGTTGTTGTTTATTTCTTTACTTTATTCTCCGCTTCGTTCGTGCTTTAAAAGCTTTTAGATAACTCATTTCTAGCAAAATACAAATGGAAATTATAACCTTCAATACATTCTGCGAGGTAACATTGGCAACATTTTAGTTTTACGGCGATCAGAAATACGAGAACGTAATAAAACATTTAAGTATCAAAGAAATCATGGAATATTTTTATGAAGAGGAATGCTACCATCGAATCTCTGTGACTGTATCATAAAATTTATGTCTACTGTAACATTGTATGCAAATACAATGAGACCTTCAACTAATAGGTATTCGTGAAACGTTTCTACAGATTCACGTTGAAATTTTTATCGTTCAGAATGTGATTATATTTGCATTTTTTCTATATCCCAAAATTTTTAAATAGTACCTAGATATATTATCAAGAGCTTTTAATTAAAAAGGATTTGTTTATTTTTTCGTATTTTTGTTATTTTGGGAAGAAAATATATTTCTCGCGTACCTAGTCCTGGGAAAAATCAATGAATATAAAATAAAATAACAATAAAAAATATATAGGTAAAATAAAAATGTACAATAATTTTTGTATACATTTAAATAATTATTTATGTTTGAAGGCAGTATTATTATGATTATCAGCAACGCTAACTTTTTTTTTACATAGCCCCACCCAAGAGGCGCTAAGGAAAATAATTTCCCTATGGCCATGTGCCATCTTTGGGGATGCTGTGTGGAGGGTATTTTTAGGAATGGAAGGAGAGGAAGTTCTGGGAAGGAAAAGGTATGGGGGTGGATAAGAATACGGAGATCAGTGTGTCCAGGAGCGACGGACGTATTTATTTATTTAATGCTTCTTCACAATTTAAATACATTTTTAGCATGTAATTATTAACCCCAATAAGGTTCGCTTACATCGGGGTTAATAATTTCACAATTTAATAAAAGTAACACACATACATTTCGGTCATTACCAAACCGTTAAATAAAAGCAAAATAATAAAATTAAAAAAAAAAAAAAATATTAATCCATCCTTCCAACCGTGGTGTAAGGCGATGTTCCGAGAGAGTCCTGCTGGAGAGGTTAAAAAGTCTTCCTCGACCAGTCTCTACCGATCCTGCCAGCCACGCAATTGGTGGGCAGACGTATCCGCCGCCAAATCTGGACAAGCCTCACCCCATGAACCGGGCACCCCTGCTAAGTCAGCAAGCATAACGAATCACTTGGAGTCACATACGTCAGAGGTGTTGGTTGTCTAAAAAATGGTTCCCGCATACCCGTCTCCCAAATTAAATTTACACACTTTGTTAAAAAAGTGTACATTTCCCAGAATATTAAAAATAATTTGTGCACATACCTTCACAGGTTAAATTTTTCTACTAGAACGTTCAACGTAATTGAGTTTATAATTTATTTGCGATAAAAAACGTTTCGAACATATCTTTTACTTTTTTCCTGTAAAAGACTTATGTCAAATTTATGCGCCATTATTGGAAAATTGCTTTACTAAAATCTACATCTGCGGAGCGTCGAAAAAAACGTTATCTAAAAATATTTTCCGATGAAGGTCTGAATTATTGTTGCTGTTACGAAAATAGCGGTGACATTATAAATTTATTCAGCCAACGAAACTTCAGGCGGAAATGGAAATTTATTAAGAGACATTTCAAAGCGCCACTTAATTAAAAAATACCGCTGCCTTTTGGCCTCGTGAAAGACCGTGAAATCCCTTATAAATGTTTTTAAAGGCTATCATATATTGACGAAGTTGGATAATCTCGAAGCGAGGATTCCGCTCCACAACTTTATACGAGTTCAAATACTTGGGCTTTGAAAATGAGAGCTTTGGCGTCAGAACCTCCGTGATTTCAAAAGTAAAAAACTTGGAATTTAACGAACCTCTAACTTACAACTCTTAAAGCGAATTGTGAAGGGTGAATCGTGCATGTTTTCGATATTATGAGATAGCCACGTATACATCAGCAAAGGGTTTTAGTCTGGATCAAAACAAAAGGTATACACTTTGAAAATAACAACAAAATACACAAGGTTTACTTACATTTAATGGGAGTTCGTTGAACGTTTTAAAAACCCTTACAATAATTTTTTTTTGTGTTTCCGATAAATAATTTATTTTCAGAAGCCTAAAGTCGTAGCAACTTGTCGAAAGGTAGCCATAAAAGCTATACAGCTTTACTAATAATAACGCTTTTTAACATAAATATAATGCATATTATATAAGTAATCAGGTAACATTTTTTTTACATTAGCTCCACACAGGAGTGAGGAGACCCTGAAGAAAAAAATTCCCCTCAAGTCCTATATCATCTAGCAGGCAGGAGATTCGACCTTTCCGCCTGGTTCATTTTAATTAATTCTGAAGAACATGTTACAAATATTTAAAACGCGTCTCCATCTCTCACTCCCGAAGTTATTAATTCATCGTCTAGAATAATAAAACCTGGTGTTTACCGCTAACTTTATAGTTTAAAAACGGGTTATAAAGTTTTAAAATCATTGTACGTAAAATATATTAATGGTAAGGTATTGTTTTTATTAATCTTAAATACAAAGAACTTACATCCCCGGTGTTCTGTTGGAATAAAAAAGTTATTATAGTTACGAATTCGCCAAAAATGATTAAAATGTGAGTTTTGAGCAAACAAAAATTATAAAGGTTGTGTACCGCCTTAACTATTTTCTCCCGATCCCATCTGCCACGCAGTTGGTGGACAGAAGCATCCGCCGCCAAGACCCGGACATCAACCCTGCTAACCAAAAATCGAGAACCACTTTTGGCAGGGGTGTTGGTTTATGCCACCCCTACACAGTTTCCGGGCGGCAATACCCATACCCTCCAACCAAATTATAATTTATAAATAAATACTAGGGAATTTATGAACTGAACATTTCCATAAGCTTAGCATATTTATGCAGTTGGCGTTGTATTGTTCTTATTTTCGTATTTTGTTTTGAAGTATTTCTTGTCTTTAAAATTGTCTTTTGTTGCTCAAATAAATAACTCTTGTTTCTGAACAGGGAATTGTAAATATGCGCCTGTACTTACAGTACTGTGCGAATTAATGTGAACACAAGTGTAGAATTAGACAAAATAATATATATTCTTTATTGGAGAAAAAAATACAGATACAATGAAGTGTGTCCTACCTTAACTTATATAACTTCTTGTATACGGTTTGGCATAGAATCAACTTTTTTTTTACAATTTTCTGATATTTGCATGTCTCTAAATTACTGCCTCAATCAGCTTTGTTTTTGTTATGCTTGTCTTGCTTTAACTATAGCCCACCGATTTTCAGTTGGATTAGGATCCGAAAAGTTACCTGGCTATTCAACGTATGTAATTTTTTTTGTCTTTGAAATATTAACAACCTTTGTGCGTTTTTAAAGAGAAATATCCATCTTTAAATTAAGAAACAAAAAGCTTTAGTTAAGTTTACCTCTGCAAAAAAAACTGTAATTCTAAAAAATTACAAAATTTAATGCATCTGTAGCTTGGTGTGTCTCGTAACTCACTGAATGATAGAACACAAACACAAAATGGCCGCTATTACAATATGCTACATACAACTGCAAGAACAAGTGTATTTGTGCTAATTATCACGTGTTCACATTAATTCGCACAGTACTGTAGATACTGTACTTGCAAAATTCCAAAAACTTGTCAAAGGAAAACGACCGAATACTCTCAACGGAATTCTCCAACTTAACAAATTTGTAAAACCCTTAAACCTGCTCAGGTTACATCTCTTATTAAGAAATGATATCCTTAATATCCTTATAGAAGTTTACTGCTCGGGCTCTCCTGCGGGCCTTTCTACCCCGAGATTGCTGCTACTGAGAGCAGTTATGCATACGCCTTTGTCGGCCCAAATTGCCAATATTTGGATTCAATGGGAAACGAAATTAGATTGTGTCGATATGTGGAATCCCTTCGAATCTGATCAATTTCTCTTCGGTATTTTTAAGTGGAAGAATACGAAAACATCTAGTTTAGTAATATGTTTTCTGCGTTTTCATATTCCTGAATTATCATGTAGATATTTGTATGTTTTCTGATAAGGGATGCATAACTAATAATGCCCTGAAATATAAAATTTTGTAAAATAATAATAATAATAATGATTTATTGTCTTCATTTCTTAGAAACAAGTGGAGAAAATGATATCCTCACTGGGATCTCCCGTGCTGAGGATTTCACTTACACATTATAATTTAATTATAAGAAATTAATATGAATTAGACATAACATATATCATGTAGTATTTTTTTGAAGTAATTATAAAGTAAATAAGATATTGTTTTTTTATATATTTTAGTTCACTAGATTTGGTTTTAGTCTGTATTTGATATCAGCATATTTTCTATGTCTAATCTCCCTATATTTAGTATCCAGCTTTTTATTTGAAATTTAAATGTTATAAGGTTGAGGTTTTTGAGTGACAGTGGTATTTTATTGTAGAGTTTAACGTCATAATATAAGAAGCTTTATTGCCCAAATTTTTTGTTAGTAGTTACTTGTTGGATATGTTTTTGACCATGAGATCTAGTGTTTCTAATATGCGTGTTAGTTGTTATTTCTTGGGTTTTGTACTTATGAATGTAAATGAGTATAGTTTTAGAATATGGTTGTTTAATTGACATGATGTTAAGATTGTTGAATATGCAATGTAACCTGTATTTCATAATATAATACAATAAAAAATCAGAGTGCGTAATTCACACGCGGTAGATAGAAGTGAAACTAGAAAGTCGGTAGATGTCACTTTCTTTTCTTTTGCCTGTTTTTTTTTTAATGGTTTGAAGATTGGATATTGATTTCACAAAACAAAAAAAAATGATTTTGGATTTCGTAGGATTCGAACCCCCGTACGCTTGATGTCTGTCTCTCTGGCCGCTGAGACTTGTTAGGCACCTTGCCTATGGAAGGCCCACTACGCTATGGAAGGCACGCGCCGAGGTGCGAATTTACAGCATTATGTTAGAACCGAGTATTTGTGTAAAACTGAGTTGCGACGCATTTCATTTTACCCGAATTTCAAGTCACTAGCGGCGCTAAAGAATTTTTACTTCAAAAAATAATCACTAGGTAATAATGACGTATATCGGATTCTAGATTGTATAATAGACTAACACATTGCAATATATGCAATACACGCGAGTGATCCTGCGCTTGCATGGAAATGCATTTTGGGGAAAGAGTAGAGTAGAGCAATTCTAATTTATAAGCAGTGTGGTCAACGCGGACTTCTACCCAAGGGACTTGATTTAATTATATTTTATGCATTTTAACACACTGCAATACTTTATGTACTTTGGTAACACCCGGCACATGGCTTACGACCAGCAAACCGCGTGATGATCATATATCTCATCGCATTCCCTTTATTGCATGTACAGTCATCAATTTAAAAAATACATAAATGTTATTATTTATTGAAGTGAAACCTCTATAGCACCGCTGTGATTTTGATTTCGGATGAAACGGAAATGACCATCACTGCACCTGCGACGCATCAAGTGCGCTCATCGGCCGCTTTGATAATAATGTCACTTTTAAAGGCTACTGGTTGAGATATGAAACGGAAATTACGCGAGGTCCGCGCTCATTGGTCGCTTTGATTGTGACTACACTTTTCAAGTACCTATTGGTTGAGATTGTTTTGGTAAAGTTTCGCTTCTACCGCGTGTAAACTGCATTCAATTTTTTTTATTAAAGTGAAAACTTCTTTAGCACATTGTATTTGAAACTCGACGAAAACGAAAAATAGCGCTACTAAAATAGACAAACACATACATCTACAGAGAATAATCGGTCTCAAAAAAAATATTGGTGTATAATTTATGTATAAACTATTATTAAAAATTAAAACTATGTAATAAAAACAACAGCCATAAAAAATATTCTTAATAACTAAATAAATAACACCTGCCTCCCGTATACACAAGCCCAGCTTATTATGGGAGTGCATCTTTAAATAAAAAATAGATACAAAATTATGAAGATGAAATGTATGTGTTTAGTTTTGAATCAGCTTAAAAGCTAAACCTAAGTTCCCTTTATTGTTATTTTCTTCCTTTCCTTGAAAGTCCTACTTATTAGAAGAAGGGGAAGGTATTGCATACCTACGTGGAACACATCTACAATATTGCACAAAATCTAAAATTACCCACATCAAAATGTAAAGATTCGCCGTGATATTGTTCACATCTCACTCTAGAAATCTCGCTAATAATCGTAAAAATACTAATTAATTAATCTCAAAAGTGTCGATAATTGCAACCGTTGTGCCCTTATCGTGGAGAGCAGCCAGCATCAAGATCGGTCCAGAACAGCAGATGAACCCATCAAAACTGACTTTAAAAAACGCAGTCAACTGTCGTGTTTCACACAAATGCAGCAAAAACTGTATGTTTCATATAAGATTCATATAACTATTACTCTGTTATCAATTATGTTATTTTCTAAAAATAAATTAAAATATAAAATATATATATACGTATTACGGGATACAAAGAAAATGGACAAGAATGAGGCTAGCGTCTATTCCAGCTGAGATCTAGGATGAGAGAGAGCTTATGACCAAGTGCAACTATATACAATTATCACTTTCTGACTCACTCTATTGGTATCTAGCATTCATCCTTGTAACTCTTTCCTAAATTATAATTCCTACCCACAAAATACTTTTTTTCCCTACCCGCCGACTAAATACAATCATGTGTCATCATGTTCCGTTGAAAACTAAAAATCGTCCTGTCAACACACATATTGTGAGTGTTGATTACAGAGCCCTTGTTCGACCGTGTCGAAATAGATAATAATATAAGAACCATCGTAATCTCGCGAATTCAATGGTGAACGTGATGAACCAGGAGAACTTAGAAAAACGAAGGAAGAAAACATGGTAATTTAGCATTCCTTGACTATCCTCAGTCCTTCTGCTTTCCGGATGTCTTTTTTAAGTCTCCGACACACTCTAATACTGCCGGAGTCGTGTTAGAATTTTACTAATCCTACAGTATTAGGTTACCTACGATTGATATTTGAATTCCTAATTGGAAATATAACTTTGAACAAATGGAATCCAGCATTTCTGTTGTTGCCCAAAACATACTACGAACAAGAGAATTTTTCATCGAGAGTTCCAAGTAGAAAGCCAGAGGCTCCGGATGTTTGTTTCGACGACAGAAGACACATAGGGTAAAGCAAGTTTATTTGGTGATATTTTTGATTTATCGTCATGTACTTTGAAAAATAAGGATATTAAAAATTTACAAAATTATTTATTGCTTAGGTACATTATTTCAGCACATATTTTAAAAAGAAAAAATAAAATAATAACTAACATAACACAAGAAAACTTTCAAATGTAAATCACCAAAAGATATAGGTAATTTGGTTAGAGGTAAGGTTATTTGGTTATAGAGGGTGTTTAATTTGGTGATACTCCTCCCTTCGACTGTAAATAGGTAAAATAACATTAAATGTGTTATTAAATCTTCAACGAGATTATAAAATATTGATTACCCATGCGTCACATGTGTTATCATCTTCGTCTTCTTGCTTTTTTACGTAGTGGAACAGAAATCGCAATAAATCCACTTTTCTTTCGTTTTATATTGGTCGTCTTCTGAAAAAGTTTTCATACACATACCACATTTCCACTCATTATCGATTCCACTTGGTTTTAAGGATTTTGTGGAAAAATAATCAATTCTGCATGATGTTGATGGTTCTGACCGTTCTACCTTTTTTGACGAAAAAGGTTTTTCGGCGCGAGGTTTAACGGATTTTGCGGACACTTAATTAATCCTACGTAATGATGATGGTACTGACAGAACTACCTTTTTTTGTCAATGAGGTGTCAAACTTTTTGCGGGCGAATCTCTTTTAATTCGTGTCGTTGATGTTGGAATATTGTGGGAAATTTTGAAAATGTCTTCAAAATCAGTTTTCTTTTTGTTGGAACCGTGATGGTTAATTCTTTTTCTGTTAATTGAGAAGGCCCTAAGACTTCTGGACTTCTTTATTAATTTGAAAGCATTTTTGAAATTATTTTTTGAAAAACTGCGCGCATACGCTGGTTTACGTTTGGAGATGTCATCATATATTCATTCAAACTCCGACTCCAGAAGAGCGATTCTATATCTTTTGTGGGATCGTTATGAGATAATGGACATGATCTCCTGTCAGATTTGTGTAATTTATTTGCTTTTCCATTACGTACATTAAATGAATTCATGATCATGCATACTTGCAGTAATTCATGTTTAAAACGATCAAAACTAAAATATGTTACAGTAAATATGTAAAAATCGCACAAATCTGACTGGAGATCACGTCCGTTATCTCATAACGATACCACAAAAGACATAGAATCGCTCGGCAGGCTGCTTTCAATGGACGATACACTCCGATATCTAATGGCTGTAAGAGGTGGCTAGTGAATATAATAAATATTTAACGAATTAGAAAGGTAACTTGGTGACAGGTAATTTGGTGAGGATAGGAAATTTGGTGATATGTTTAAATAGACCAAAACAACCTTAAAACTGTTCACCGACCTAATATGCATGATGATAATTCACCATTAATCCAGAAGTTGAATTATAGAAAATAAAAATAAATGTTAAAAATCACAATTCGTTAAGTCCAAAAAAACATTTAAAAAAACTTAATATTACCCACATGTTACTTAAGCTCCTACCAAAAAAAAAGTAGGACAGCTGCCATTTTCTTTAAGTATGACTATGCAGCATACTTTACTGATTAAAATACGGTGTAAAACCTAAACATACCTTCAGAAATCCCAGATTACTTGATAAATTACAATTTGAAGTCGCCACAGCACATTGAAAGGTGTAAAAATATTTTTCGTTTGAGTAAAATTATTTTCTGTTTCACCGACCACGTAAAAACTTGCGAAGTTGATTTATTATGGTTCACAGATCTGTTTTCCATCTACGATTCTAATTTCAAAGTTGTGTACTGCATGGTAAATTTAATAATTACAAAATTCTACACTATCACCACATTACCTGTATCACCAGATAACCTCGCCTTACCCTACTTCGGTTAAATCGACATTGCCGATTAGTTTTGAGTTCATTAATTTACCATTTAATATTGTGTTCTATTTGAACTGGCGCCCCCCCCCCCCTCCCTGTCTGTAGTAATTTTAACATCGTGATCATCATTTTAAAACATTTGATTTTATTTTTACTACGCGACAAGTTAACGATTTATTTTGTTTAGTTTCTAACTATTTAGTTTCCTTTTAGGGCTAAACACGACCCTGAGTTTTTAAAGTATCTGTTCGAGTCTCGTGTTCTGATTTTATTATTATTAAATAATATTATTTAATTGTTGTCACAACTCTTTTATTCATAACTATAAGTCTTATTAAATATTGTACTCATTCACTCAGCAATAGATTCATTTGTACAGCATTACAAGGGTGGTTGTCACAACTCTTTTATTCGTAACTATAAGTCTTATTAAATATTGTACTCATTCACTCAGCATTAGATTCATTTGTACAGCATTACAAGGGTGGTTGTCACAACTCTTTTATTCGTAACTATAAGTCTTATTAAATATTGTACTCATTCACTCAGCATTAGATTCATTTGTACAGCATTACAAGGGTGGTTGTCACAACTCTTTTATTCGTAACTATAAGTCTTATTAAATATTGTACTCATTCACTCAGCATTAGATTCATTTGTACAGCATTACAAGGGTGGTTGTCACAACTCTTTTATTCGTAACTATAAGTCTTATTAAATATTGTACTCATTCACTCAGCATTAGATTCATTTGTACAGCATTACAAGGGTGGTTGTCACAACTCTTTTATTCGTAACTATAAGTCTTATTAAATATTGTACTCATTCACTCAGCATTAGATTCATTTGTACAGCATTACAAGGGTGACCATAAAAGTACGAAATAAGTTGTGAACAGACCTGCTTAAAAGCAATGACGTTATATAAATAGACTTGCCATAGTCTCACAAACTCAAGATATAATGTGGCAACTAATCAAAACTCTTTTGTTTTCAGCGATTTTCAATAATTTCTTAATTCAAAAGTTATTCGTGTATGATAAAGATAGACGCTTAGAAGAATATGTGCATATGAACGAAACAAAAGATGGAACGCGGGCGGCATTTTCGCATTCAAAATTCAAAAGTTCCGTCGAATACTGTCTCAAGGCCGACTAAAGTAGGAGGCCTGGGCACCAGTCGAATTTTGAGGTGTCAAATAGCTATAATGAACAACGATAGTTGGCAAATGGCGTTGATTGTTATTGTATTTGTTGTTTCTGCTGATTTGTATGTTGTTTTACCGCAGACAAGTAAATAAAGAATCATTTTTATTTTTTTATCGAAGGAAGCAAACAAAAAAATGGGAATTTTAATTTAATTTATTCCGCTAAACTCTTCTTAAACAACTCCTTCCCTCTCCCTCCCCCCCTTTACTTACTCATCCTGTAATTATTGTTGTCTCCCTCTTGTCAATTTGCTTCACTTTCTGGCACCAATAGGGTGTTGCCTATAATATTGCTAGCTCTTTCACTCATCCTGTTAATGTCTTTTATATATGTATGTCTGTAGATAATTAACTTTAGTTGTTATAATAGCCCTGATGAAGCTCGAGATCGAGCGAAACCTGGTTGGCTTTTAAATATCAATTATAATAAAAAGTGGTGTTTTACAAAGTGTGTTCTTTCATTTAATAAATAAAGAATCATTAGATTATTATTATAAAAAGTAAATTTTACTTAGCGACGGCATGGCATCGACTTTGTAATTTGGCTGTTGCGCATCCAGACCTGTACTTTAGTAGGCCAGTTCTCTAATGACGCATTAAATCTTTGGGCGGAAAGCAATTGTATTATTTTTATAATCGATAATAATAAGTAATTTGCATGTATTTACAAATGAAATATTATTCCTTCGCTTTTACGACTGTTTACCATGTAATGGAAACATTTTTTCATCACACAGGAGGGAATTTTGGCGCTTTTTAATGCAATTTACTTACTAGTAGGACACGACCTTACTCGACGCGTGGCAGTTTAGTACTAAAGTACTAGAAATCGAGTACTCTACAATTGTCTTGTTGTTGGCTTCCCATTTTGAGACTTCTACCCCGCGTCTAAAGTATGTAACGTCTTTGCTTAAAAGCATTAAAATTTAACGATTAAAATTAGATTTATATGTTTAAGTATGATACAATGGATTAACGTGAGTGAATAAATAATGATGGCGAAGTGTTGAATAGGAATTATTATTATTATTTCGCTGGAAGTAATAATAAAACCATAATTAACGGCTGACCATAAAACTTTCAAAGCTCCCGAGACGATATTATAATATAATCAAAATTATAAAGACTTCCAAAGCTCGCCGTGGAGCGGGAGAGATTAAGCGATAAAATTAGTTGGCAATAATTTATTTAAACGGGAGGAGCTAGAAACGTCATAAGAATTAATTACCATAGATTTTTAATGATTCAATTGGAATCCAGGTCACGATTTGTCCATGCTTCACAGTAAAAATATTTTTAAGGGTTGAAAAGACCGGACACCATTGACGTTGAAATAATTTATTCGTCTGTGATATTCAATGGTGTTCGATCGAAAATGGAGTGGTGCTCTGCATTATTAGTAATGCAACAAAACACAATGGTATGTGAAAAGTAAAACGTTTATATTAAAAAAATAAACAGAATAAATGTATGTGTAGAGACAAACTAGAAAAACAGACCAAATAAAATAGACAGGAATCATTTTGCCATTTTTTTTAATATTAGCACTCTAGCACACTAAACAGTCACGAGCCGCCATTATAGAAGTCAGTTAAGTAGTTCCTTAGTAGAGTGGCAACTGTCGCCGTTGGTGTCTAATACCCGAACGGTCACGGAAATAGCCGGTGATACACGATCGACAGCTGGGCGCCTTTAGTGTGGAGTTCTCTCGCTTCAGAGTTACATAGGGAATCACGGACGATTGGTCCAGTTAAATATTCATTGTAAACCACATAATAACGTAAATAAAGTAATTTGAAATCTCGATGACCTTTTTGAAATTTGCCGAACATACAAATAATCCCATTCACTGGGATTGAAGAACATTACAATATTGATAGATATTATTAGATACCTAGTATTTTGTGCTTCTTAAATTCCATAGTTAAAAATACGAGATAAACAGGGGATTATTATCAGGATAAACCATTGCATGGATAAACTTACTTTTATGACTGGTGAACTGTAGAAGTGTAGCCTTTGATTGAGGTATCATTCCTTGAAGCTTTCAATTTGAGTGTTACTTACCTGAAAATAAAAGAAAAAATAAAATTAACACCGTGAAAACTCACAGACAAAAAACTCAATTTCAAAGTAATGACAAACCACGCGCAGAATTGAATGAATCCAATTCGATGGAATTTAAATTAGATTTAAAAACCAATCCATTGACAGACATTAAAATGTGTGGTTTTGTGAAAAACACAATGAAAATATATATATTGAAGTATATGTACTGTGGTGATTCAATTTTTAGCGACATGTCTTACAAATTTGTGGGGATACGACTCTTAAGTGGATGGAAAAAACAGAGGTTAACCCTAAAAAAACACGATCAAGTGAATCAAATACCAAGTCGTAGTACCAAGTACCTCTCACGCTCCCCCGTGACGCCAACCGCCCTCCCGCGTTTCATATATTCAGTATCAGTGCATTCACCTTTCAAACAGCTCGCGTGCCAACTATTACAATTTTTTTATACAAATTTTCATTTTTCGTATATTACAAATAATATTAATTTTTGTATATTATAAAAACAATCAATCAAATTTGCTACCTAACATAGGTACCTATTTAAAAAATCTATAATTTAAAAAATCCATCGATAATTCTTTTAATACAAAAAATACAACTGCCTGCTAAATTCAATCTTATCAAACGCGCGAATGTCAAACTTGCGAAGTTAAAATAATCGTTTAGTTTTCTGAAATAATTCAATTTTTAGAAAAACATTAGAAAACTTTAAAAAAAAAGTTGAATGAAATAGGTAAAGTCTTTCTGAAGTTATAACGTGACCAAGGAAAACAGGGATTCATTTTAATATATTATTAAAATCAGTACTTTTTAAAATAGTTTTTAAATTTCGCAGTAAATACTTAGAAAACGATAATGCTTCTTCCCTTCTTCGCAGAATTCGAATTCGAATACCCAAAAATATACACAACAGAAATGAATCATTTAAACCGGATAATCTCTTCCTGGTTTTGAATTATTTTCTTTTTTTTAATTCTTTATTGTGTTTGTTTGAATGAAATTTACGAACACAACTAAATCATTCATCTGTGCATTGACACAATAAAACTTCACAAACTTGGTATATTTTCATGGTTTTAATTTTTAAAATTACGATTTTATTTCCAAAATTTAATGTTTTTTTTATTTTTGATTAATTCCACACAGGAGGCCCTGAGGAAAATAATTCCCACCAGGGCGTATATCATCTTTGGGAATGCTGCGTAGATGGTCTTTTTAGGTAAGAAAGAAGAAGAAGCACTGGAGAGGACAAGGGTATGAGGGTGGGTAGAATTCTGGGGGTCAACGTGACCAGTGTGACCACAGAAGTGACGGATATACGAATCTATTCCTCTATTGTGGTGTAAGGCGATGTTCTAAGAGAATCCTATCGGAGAGGTCAAAAAGTCGATATGGCCTACCAAACAGTTCGTAGGCAGACGCATCTTTTTTTTATTATTATTTTAACTCCACACAGTCCACAGGAAAATAATTTTCCTCATGGCCTATGTCATCTGGGATGCTGTGTGGAGGGTATTTTTGAGGAGAGGAAGGAATGAACATTGGCCTTGAAGAGACCCATGTTGTAGGAAGGAGGAAACGCAGAGGCCGGCAAATCATTCCACAGCCGAGCTGTTGAATACAAGAACGAGTCGAAGAAGCGACCCGTTCTCATGTGACAAATGTCAACTGTGTACAAATGTTGGGCATGCGTTTGGCGTGTTTCCCGACTATGCACCGGTGCCGAAGGGATCAATGATGCTAGTTCCTCGGAGCATCTTCCATTGTAATACCGGTAGAATAAGGATAGCATTCCCACCCGACGCCTGTGCTGTAAAGATTGCAATCCGTTGCAATGGGAGAATCTATCAAACGGATCGCCCGTTTCTGCACAGAGTCGAGGGTATTTTTGCTAGGGTATACTCTGCCGCCAAGATCCGGACAAACCTCACCAAATGAACCCGGACACCCCTGCTAAGTCACCAAACGCAGCGAACCACTTGGAGAGACTTATGGCAGAGATCTTTCTTATCCAATAAATGATTCCCGGGGCGGTACCCATACCCACCTTCCAAATTGTAAATTGTATTGTACTCCTAACAATGTCAGCAATCACGGGTTAAAAAATAAGTCAAGTCCGTCCCTTAATACCCTGTATAATGACTTTGATTCAACGATAAAAATAAATAAACACATTGCAAAAAATCACCTTTCATTAAAAACCAAAACTGTTCGCAACACCGTTAAATAATACTCTCCATTATTATACTTCAAGTATTTTACAGTACTTAAGAATAAATAAATTTATACAGAGAGCTTTGATGTATTCATGAATAAAGCAACTACTAACTGCTGATGCCTCAAGCCGTTCTTCGTAAATGAATTTTATTTGAATTATTATGCTTTCCGTACTTAAAGTCAGTGGTCCCCAACCCGCGGTCCGCGGACCTTTACCGGTCCGTGGATCAAATGGTACCGAACCGCTTGGGCGGTTCGGTACGCCCAAGGCCCTGCCTACAAATCAAAATCACGTAAATAAATCGAACATACCTAATCATCGATAAAATTAATTATTCAGTTGAGAACCCCTTCACGCCTATTTGCCGACGACACAATACCTATATAATGCAAAGAGCTCAAATGAGACGCAACAACGTGACTTACCGCTCTTATATTCTGCTTGCCCAAATGCAAGTGGAATCGTTTTATTGAGAATACCTAGTTTAACCTTTAATTTCTAACACGCGTTTGACTGTATTGGTGAATTTATTCCCGTTTTTCAACAAAATACTTACATTGCGACCAACGAGAACTTATTATTACGTAAATTAAATAAAATAAAATTAAATTAAAATCTGAATCCTGCATGAGGCGATGTGTAATAGTTCTATCTACATTGGTTAGGCATTAGAATGTTTGTTTTGTTTGTTCGAAAAAATAATTAAATACATTATTTATATCACAAGAATGGTGATTGACGCACTCTTGGGATTAGCAGAGACACCGAAATGGCTTGTTCTAAAAAACTGCTAAAACGGCTACAATGGATCAGAGATGTCGCCACTGGTCAGTTTGGAGAAATGTGCAAAGTTAAAATTATTTATTTTTGAAAATAGTACCGGAACAAGTGAAGACTGCATCGTCTGTTTTTTTAAACATTTCTTGTCATTGTGAAAACTAAAGTTCTGTAAGATTGACAACTAACTACTTGTACGCAAAGACGTTACATACTTTAGACGCGGGGTAGAAATCTCAAAATGGGAAGCCAACAACAAGACAATTGTAGAGTACTCGATTTCTAGTACTTTAATACTAAACTGCCACGCGTCGAGTAAGGTCGTGTCCTACTAGTAAGTAAATTGCATTAAAAAGCGCCAAAATTCCCTGTGAGAAAATGTTTCCATCACACGGTAAACAGTCGTAAAAGCGAAGGAATAACATTTCATCTGTAAATACATGCAAATTACTTATTATTATCGATTATAAAAATAATACAATTGCTTTCCGCCCAAAGATTTTATGCGTCATTAGAGAACTCAAGGCCTACTAAAGTACAGGTCTGGATGCGCAACAGCCAAATTACAAAGTCGATGCCATGCCGTCGCTAAGTAAAATTTACTTTTTATAATAATAATCTAATGATTCTTTATTTACTTGCCTGCGGTAAAACAACATACAAATCAGCAGAAACAACAAATACAATAACAATCAACGCCATTTGCAAACTATCGTTGTTCATTATAGCTATTTGACACCTCAAAATTCGACTGGTGCCCAGGCCTCCTACTTTAGTCGGCCTTGAGACAGTATTCGACGGAACTTTTGAATTTTGAATACGAAAATGCCGCCCGCGTTCCATCTTTTGTTTCGTTCATATGCACATATTCTTTTAAGCGCCTATCTTTATCATACACGAATAACTTTTGAATTAAGAAATTATTGAAAATCGCTGAAAACAAAAGAGTTTTGATTAGTTGCCACATTATATCTTGAGTTTGTGAGACTATGGCAAGTCTATTTATTTTATATAACGTCATTGCTTGTACGTACATGATTCAAAGTCACAAAAGGATTGTACTGATCTGGATTTTAAGTGGATAAAATTACGGAGGCCTCCCCAGCTGCAAAGAGCTACATACAAGGTTGGTGAATCTGTTATTTTCCCTGGAGTTGTCGGATTGCTATTCTTTGTGATACATTGTCCGTGCAAGCAGATTTCATAATCAAATGTTTGAGTATTAAGCTCAGAGGGTTTGAGATTATTTACACATCTCAAACTCATATTATAATGCATACATTTTAGGTGACATAATAACGTGTAATATCAAAACAATCTAAAATATAAAAATCAACCCCCCCCCCCCCTCCCCCCACCCAAATTATTAACGTTGACCGGTCCGCGGCGATAAAAAGATTGAGGACCACTGCTTTAAGTGAACGCCTCGAGAAAATTATGAAATATCTTGGAAACTTTATTAAGCTTCTTTACACAGCGGAAAACGAGATGAAACTACAAAAAACAGTCTTGGGGTGTTTTTCTTATGAAAACTAATTTGGTAAGTTGAAATTAGCTTCATACCAAATCCTCATTGTTATGAGAAAATCTTTCAAAGAGGTGGTATTCATAAATTTAAATAAAAAAGCTTATAAGAAATATATACGTACAAAGGTATTAAGTTTGATTTTACGAATAAAACTTCTTCTAAAAACTTTTCACTTTGTGATGGCATTATTTAATTAATAAAAAGTCAATTAACTTAGTTTACATCACTTTTTTAAGTGTACACAATCTATATGTTTCGTGAATGATGATCACATCATTTATAACTAAAAAAGTACATGCTTTACAATGGTTTATAAATTACATGAAAACAAAAAGTTAATAACAGAAATTTCTATAACACTAGTAGTTCTGTGGGCGGCTTTTGGTTCGGCTTCGCCCAGTTAGTATTTGTAATGTTCTTTTATTGTGGCCTTAGGGAACGTACCCATACTACGTGACACGTTTAGGGGGGGGGGGGGGGGGTCTTCAAAATGTCACGCTCCATACAAATGAGCGGCGGGTTGCTTAGGATTTTGGTCACCGGGGGGGGGGGGGGGCTAAAAAAATTGCAAAAAGTTGGTCACGTAGTATGGGTACGTTCCCTTACTAGCCCACAAATAATGAGATGTACACGTAAGTTCTTTTGGTCTTTTATTGTAATGTAGAGTGGATTCGATAGTACTGTATTATTGTCTAACGTAGCGAGTGATTACTAAGGCTACTGAAATGGTTCTGCGCGCTGCCACGGGAGAGACCGCCGTCTGACCCATGAGACGTTCGTCAAAGTTCGGCGGAACCCGAACGTTTCCGAATGATCCAATACATGGATAATTACATATGCTACAGTATTGGTGATCATTTTGTAAATCCAATAGGAACTGGTTCTAAAATTAGCCCGTTCCTCGTATCCACTGTCGACGTGTCGACCTGTGATGGCTAGTCACCGCAAAAAAGTAACCGGGCGATGAGTTCATATGTAATATACAGCCGCTTGATACAACTGAGTATTACCGTCAATCTTTCGAAATCCAGGAGATACTCCAGGTTTATTATATATTGGTTTTTGGAAAGTTACAGGGAGAAATTAATCCCTTTGTCTTGTAAACTGTAGTAATGTCACCTGATGGATTATATTTTTACCCGATGTCCGGGCTGCCTTGGGTAAGGTGAAGGGCATTAATAATATTTTTTGATGGTTTATTTATCTGTGAGTGGTATATATTTTGTATATATATACACACACATACAGAAAAATTTTAGTATTCACAAATTCGTAGTACTAATACCTAGGAATGGTACGTCCCTATGCGTCTTGCCGACGAAAGTGGCGACATCTTGTGACGAATTCTTGAATTAGAAAACGAATTACAACGGTAGTTTTGTCTGAAAATCCACGTACATGGATGTTTATATGGTGCGACGGGTAAGGTGCGGCGTCAGACATGCGTTCGAACCCGGATTCTTAAATTCAACCACGCAGACGCTACTAACTAACGCTAATAACTTTCGATTCGATACAGGTAATATTTAAATAATGGAAATGTACCCATAATTATGAGATGATATTTCTCATAACCCGCTTCACTAGGCCAGCCTGAGGTAATTTTGTAAGATATTTAATTAAGTAATTTTTCAATTTATAATACTTATAAACATACCTAAACTTGTATTAAAATATATTCACTCAATAGATGTTGAATTAATAATAATTTCGAATAATAACAACCAATACTTTGATTTCATTAATAACTAGCTGGTCCCGGCATGCGTTGCTATGCCATTTAATAAATAAATTGTTTCTCCCTGAGTGTCCTTTCCCATTCGTCCCGTTCCCCTTGCGCCTCCCCTTCTTCTCCTGCGTCCTCTTCCCCTCTCGCGTTCCCACTCCGTCACCTCCACCTTCCCTCTCCCCACTCCACTCCCCCCCCCCCCTTCCCCCGTCCCGCGAGCCCCCTTCCCGAGTTCTCCTCCCCCCTCCCAGGTATCCCTCCCCCCTCCCAGGTTCCTAGATAATTTTTTAAACAGCCCGCGTGCCACCTTTTACAATTTTTATTCAAATTTCCATTGTTCATGTATATTAAATTTGGTACCTAACATAGGTACCTATTTAAAATATCTAAAATTCTTGATTCGATTCAAACTATTAGGGGAGTACCTACTTTAAATAAATTTATCAACTTAAAGATTTTCAAAAATAGAATCCTTATTTAACAATTTAACAATCATTGCAAAATGTCATTCTCAAACACGCGAACTGTCAAACGTGCGATGTTTTCTGAAATTATCCTGTTTTCTGCGCAATTTTCTTAATTTTTCTCCGTAAGAACCATCCTTGTACTTCAAGGAATATTCTAAAAAAAAAATTTCAAATTTGGTGCAGTTTTTCAAAAGTTTTGCGCTTAGCAGCACATTCAGCGATTCATTTTTATATTATAGATTTCAAAATTGCACCGGTAAAGGACCTATCATTACTTTTGATCCAAATGTTTAGGGGCCGTTCAAGTAATACGTAACGCACTTGCGGGGGGGGGGGGTCTGTGAAACGTTACTGTGCGTTACGAGGGGGGTAGGGGGGGTTCGAACAACACGTTACACAACATGTTTTTCTTTATGTAGATAAAAAAAGGGAATTAAAATCTTCCAAGTTGGCAATCCTTGTCGTTCTCGAAATCTCTTGTTTTATTTATTACCGCAAAGCGCGATTAAAACAAGAAAAATTCTTTGCGCAACTTAATTGTGACTTTCAGGTAAAAATTGTCACTTGGGCGTTACGTAACGTTTCGGGTACCGAAAAGCGTTATGGCGCGTTACATGGGGAAGAGGGGGGGTCAAAAATCTTCAAAAATTGCGTTACGTAATACTTGAACGCCCCCTATATATTAGCTTTGAAATTATTTTGGGAATCGCCTCTATAAATTAAATAAAAATCACATAAGAAGAGGAATGGATTTAAAGAACCGAGGGGATTTGAGTGTGGGAAATTTATAAGAATTAGGGATTAAAATACCATTAAAACTAAAATGTATTTCAGTTGTACTTTTAATGGGAAATGTTTTAATACATAACAATGTTTTTGTACGGACAACAAAGGAGATGAAATGACTTTACTTTCCATTGCAGTGATCGTTTTGTCTCTCGCCTTCGGCTCTGCCTGCAAATTCGTCCCCTCGGCAGAAGATATTACAAAACGCAAAAAAAAGTTCAGCAAAGAAGAAAGGACACTTTGTCTTCACTAGGGGGAGACAGATATACGAGATGGAGCAATTTCTTACTAATAGAATAATCCTCCTCAACGCGGCCCTCACTAGGGAACTGAATAATAAAGATTCTCTGCCTTTTAATGAATGACAACAGATATATTGATATGAGTATGCACGATCGTCTAATCAATTAAATAAGTCTGGAAATATTAGGTCCTTACATATGAAATTGGCGTTTTGTATGGGAGGAACATAAATTCGATTTTTTTAAATATATTTATTTAATCAAAGTATGTACCATTGCTATCCATGCACTTTTGCCATCTCATAGGTAGTTCACCGATCCCTTTACTAAAAAAACCATCCGGACGGGAATCAATAAAATCTATGAAGGCGGTTTAGATTGCCCCATCGGAGTTGAATTTTTTCCCTTGCAAAAAGTTATCCAAATTACGAAAAAATGGTAATCTGTTGGGGCAAGGTTCGGAGAGTACGGTGGATGTCTTAGACATTCCAATTGAAGCTCCTCTAATTTCGTAGTCGTCTGTTGTGCAGTGTGTGGTCTAGCGTTCTAACGCGCGTTTGTTGATTTGCTTCACTCAATTCGTGAGGTACCCACCTTTCAAGCTTTTTCACCTTCCCAATTTGCTTCAAGTGGATTAAAACAGTTTTATCAATAACACCGCAGCCAGCCGCTAACTCGGACGTGGTTTGCGATGGATCCGCTTCCACAATAGCATTCAATTCTTCATTATCAACTTTGGTCTCCGGCCGTCTACGGGGCTTGTTCTGCAGGTCGAAATTTCCAGAATGAAAACGTTGGAACCAAAAACGCACTGTGTTTTCTTTTGCGGCACCGTCGCCATACACATCATTAATCCTTCGAGCCGTTTCTGCAGCATTGGTGCCACGGTGGAACTCGTACTCGTAAATAACGCGATATTTCAATTTCCATTTTGCAAACTAAATGTGTCAAAAAAAAACAATTAAGGAAAAAACAAATGAATTATAATTTTCGAAACACAAATACGTGAGTAAATAGCTGCATAAATTTGAATTTGGAATTCCTAACCAAAGAGAAGATATTATTGAAATCAAAGTTGCCAGTACGGCAAAACGCCAATTCATATGTAAGGATCTAATATTCAAAGGGGGCACAAGACTTCTAATAACTGGGGTTTGATTGAGGCTCACATTTTAATTAATTCGGAAGAATTTTTAACTTTTTTTTTCAGACCGAGTTCAATAGAGGGCAATGAAGTTTTGACTAGACTCTACGACACAATATTGTATTGGAGTTAAAGGAGAATATATGACGCAAATGTGAATGGTAGAAGAAGTCGAGGACGCCCAAGAAAGACATGGCACGACCAAGTGAATCAGATACTTGAGTCGGGCCATGTCAAGAGTCAGAATAATAGAAGAGAATGTATGAGACGTTGTATGAATGTAAACGAGGCAAGGAATGTGTGCCAAGACCGGGATGTTTGGCGGTCCGTCCTCTCTGCCTACCCCTGCGGGGAAACGGCGTGATGGTTAGTTAGTTAGTTTAGTTAGAGTTAAACGGAGGACGAAATTCGTATGCGGTAGATTTTTACTATGTTTTTTTTGCCGTCCCGGGAACCATTTATGGGATAAATAATACCCCTATCATAATTCACCTCAAATGGTTCGCTAGGTTTGGTTGGTTCAGGGAGTGACGTTTGTCTAGGTCTAGGCGGCGGATGCGTTTGCCCACCTACTGCGTGGCGGGCCGGATCCTGATTGAGGGAAACCATTTGACCTCTCCTGCAGGACTCTCTCGACCCATCGCCTTGCATCGCAGTGTGAGAGATGGATTCATACGTCCGTCAGTCATTGACCCATGACTGATCCCCAGATTCTTGCTTCCTCTCCTTCCTTTCCCTATAAAGACCCTTCACACAGCATCCCCAAAGATGACAGGCCCCGAGGGAAATTTTTCCTCATCTACTGGATGGTTACCCAACCTAGATAACCAAGTTTTGTGTCGATAAATTAACTCACACTTCTATCTGTTAGAAACTTTGAAGAACTTAAAAATCTTGAGGAACATCGTATCTTTTAATTTGGACTAAATTACACATAGTAAGCCAAACTTCATCAAAATCGGTTAAGTAGTTTCGGAGTTAACATCGAACAAACGTTGCGACGCGAGAGTTTATATATATATAAAGATATACACATAATGGGAAATTTTAATTCATGTAATTCAATTTATATTTACTTCATATAAAACTTGTGTAATATTACGTAATAATGCCATTAATTATATTTTTTTAACGAAGAGAATTTTCCACCACTCTATGTGGATTTGACTTGTTCATGAAGTCCGTTCAATCACTATAAAATATTAACAAATGTACTAGCTGCCCGAAACTTTCAGTGTAATTTACATTCAAAGTACAGTCATGAAGTCCCCCAAAATGATATAATCGTAAAGCCAGCGACTTGGAATCCAGAATTGAGGTGGAATGGAATAACATACTTCAAACTTATTCATGAGTGAGTCATGGGCCTTGCCAAAGACGTTAAACTTTTTCTAGGAGCTTTCAAAAATGGTTGTTGGCCACATGTGTTGAAGAAAAATTGAAAAAAATCAAAATTGCCTGGACTTGATATATTGTGTTACACTGAACTCTATTTTTTTAAATGCGCATGTCATAATTATAACATAACCATTCTCGCTTCGCTGATGATACGATTCTCCTCTTCAAATCAAGTAACTGGAATGATGTCTATCTAAAAGCGAACAGGGACATAACTATTGTTAAAAGATGGTTAGACAATAACACACTAACAATGAATGTGACAAAAACTAAATATATTGAGTTCAGCATAAATGCATACTTAAGTATCCCAGTAAATCAAATTAAAATATGTGCTTGCCCCCTGACTAATGCTAATATTTGTGATTGCCCTAACTTAGAACGGGTGACTAAAATCAAATACTTAGATATTATCTTTGACAGCAATTTAAAGTGGAAAGAACACACTATCACTACAGCAAACAAACTTAGAAAATCAATATACTTCTTTAGACATACTCGCAATTTTTTAAACTTGAATCAACTCAAAACAATTTACTGTGCTCTATGTCAATCTCTAATTGAATACGGTATTATAGCCTGGGGAGGAGCAAACGATGTCGCCATTGACCCGATCTTTAAAGCCCAGAAACTAATTATTAAGATTATATTAAAACTACCGATCACAAGCAGTTCGGATGAAATCTTTAGGAGAATCTGTGTCTTGGACATTAGGCAAATTTATGCCAAAAACATATTAGCATACCTCTTCAAACACAGAACTACCTTTGAAAATGTCCAAACTGCTCGCGATACTAGAACCAAAGGGCATAATCTCCTACTTATCCCTTTTGCTAAAACAACCTTTGGCCAAAGAAATTTTAGATACTTTGCAACCAAACTATATAATGCACTTCCACTGGCAATTAGACAAAACACAATGTATCTTAAATATAAATCTGACACCAAGTCCTGGACTACCAGCCAAAATAGATCCAACATCAAAGATTATATCAAAACTAACTTATAAGTATTTATTTTTTCAATTTTACGTTGATGATTAACTGTTACTTGTAATATTGTGTTATTATTTGTACTTTGTATGTGTTATTATTATAAACTGCTCATGCTAAGCGCCTGCTCTCAATACAGGTTCTCCTAGTGAGACAGGCATAGAATTAAACAAATTGTAACTCAAAACTAATAAAGATGAATAATAAAAAAAAACCAATCCCCGTATCCGCGGGAGTAGGCAGAGGGGGTGTAGGTACAACCCATTCATATATAACGTTCTCTTATTCTGACTCTTGCCATGGCTAGCTTAAGTATTCGGTTCACTTATCGTACCATGTCGTCTTCGGACGTCCCTGACTTCGTCTACCAATTCACACAAGTTAGCCTCTCAAAAACTTGGCTTACTATACAGCGCCGCAGATACTCTAATAGTACACAACTACTAACCCTGTACAAATCACAAGTGCGGCCCACGGTTGCATTTGGCAGCCACATCTGGTCTGGAGCTCCATATACCGGAAAAATACCATTTACTCTGTACAAAAATGGGCGGTCCGTTTGATAGATTCTCCCATCTTAATCTTTAGACCACAGGCGTCGCCGGGTGGGAATGCTATCCTCGGTCTACCGGTATTACAATGGAAGATGCTCCGAGGAACTAGCGTCATTGATCCCTTTGGCACCGGTGCATAGTCGGGAAACACGCCAAACGCGTGCCCAACATATGTACACGGTTGACATTTGTCACATGAGAATGGGTCGCTTCTTCGACTCGTTATTGTGTTCAACAGATCGGCTGTGGAACGATTTACCGGCCTCTGTGTTTCCTCCTTCCTACAACATGGGTCTAGACTAGACCAATGTTCATTCCTTCCTCTCCTCAAAAATACCCTCCACGACCACACAGCATCTCAGATGACACAGGCCCTGAAGGAAATTATTTTCCTTACGGCCTCCTGTGTGGAGTTGATGTAAAAAAAAAAATCGTTTCATATATTCTCCATAAACTGTTTCATTCGCTCTACGATGTGCATGTCTAAATCATCTAAGTTTCCCTTCTTTAAACCTAACTCGTTATGCTTAGACCAGTCTTGCTTTATTTGCGAATGTCCACATTTCTCTCACGACCATAGACGGTTTTACCATACACACCACTCAGGGATCTTATTTCTATAGCATTCAGTCTACCCTCATCCTTTCTGATACATAAATACAAAAACTTCACAATAATGCAGAAAAATCGCTCTAACGGTGAGGTTTGATGAAAATTGCAAAGGTTTTTCTTGTTTCATTTCTATCATAAGCTATAAAGCTTTGAAATGCTCATTTATCTAATAAAAAACAGAAACACCGTCAAATCATTTGTTACATACTTAGTAGTCCAAAACTTGAATAAAACTTCAGTTTTATAAACATAATAATACATTGTTCCCATCCATATTTCAAAAATGTCAAATTAGTATACATTTGCCCTGAAGAAGGAACGGTCGTTCTGAAACCGGTCGGATTTACTCAAATATAAAAGTGGTTCAAACAAAGTTATATTGTTTCATTTAAAACTTCAGTTGTTCACTAACTAAAAAGATTTTGGAAGTTATGCTGATACAGCCTCTCAGCTCACAACAAGATACCTCAATTGGGGATGTCACTGCCTCACTAGCTCAAGACATTTGGGACTGTTGTCCAGCATTCACACAATAAAATATATTAATGGAAATTCTAATATACAAAAGTCCCATGCCTTGAGAAGAGATACATAGCCAAAAAAATATTTTTCACTGTCGCCCTATTTTGAAGCTGTCATCGACTAAAGTTGTCTGTAATAAGAAATAAGAAAGTAAAGTATTTCACCCGAAGTTCAACAAAGTTTGTCTACCTTTCAGTAACATGAAAAGTTATTGAAAATCGTTATTTGGCTCCCTTCATACCCATCGCTGGGGAATTAAATTATCCATGTATGCTGCTTCTCTAACAGCTTGCTCTTTAACCTGAGATTATATATCGGTTTCAGAGGATGAAAATATACGAGTATATATAAATCTATTTATTTACCTGTTGACGCAACTATATATCTATCTTCCTCCAACCAACTTACTTTCCACAGCTATCCTATTTGACAATACGTGCCAAAATAACCAATATGTGCGATTTTCGAACGATAACTCCAAGGAACAGTATATTGATGTAACCAGTGCGTATATTGATCTATCAGTGATTTGATACCGACTGTGTTAAAGAAGCCTCTGTGCAGTGATTATCAATCTAGTGATCTCTCAGTGTATTTAATTTTTTTTTTTTTTTACAGTGAATACCGCACAAGAACCTCAACTGCTCCCGTCTGGAGCCAGTGAGACTATGGCATCCCCAATTGGGGTATGTTGTGAGGCTGAAGGTAGTGGGGAGGGGAAGGAGGTGGGGAAGAGGAAGGTTGGGAAGTACCTGGCTATTCAGATCTGGTCACTAAACACGGCTAAAGCCATTTTCAAGCAAGGTTTCAATTCTGAATGGTGGTCTTACACCAGGGCGATACTGATAGTATCTTCCACTCTGGAACATGCCGCAAATATACTATATAGCCCTAATTTGTTGGAACTAATTTGCATTAGCATACCCGCTAGACAAACTCGTAGTAAAGATATTTTTAAATGCAACAATAAACTCAACACTAATTACTCCATATACTCACCAATTCCAAGAATCCATAACCTTGCGAATAAATACTGCGAATCTATAGATATATTTAGTGTTGACAGTTTTGAATGTTTCAAAAATCAACTAATCTCGATTCTATCTGCTAATAATTAACTTTTATTATTTTTTTGTTTTTCTCATAAAATATTTTCTCATCTAAACCTCACCAGTAAAATGTATACTTACTTTATAATATTTTTGCAGTTCTATTTACACTTTGTTCTATGTCAGGTCTTATTATTATTGTTAATAATATGTATAAATATTTAAAGCTGAATTGTTTTAGTTTTTTGTAAGTACAACTTGTACTATTTCATTTCATTTTTTTTTTATGTTGTAATATTCTTTACCTAACGAGTCGATTGCATTAATATTAATTCTGTTTTATTGTTTATGTAATACATGTAATTAATATTGTTAATTATATATTTGCTTCTTTTCTTGTAAAAGCCCACTAGGGCGTTAATAAAATATAAATAAATAAAATAAAATAAATATTATTTTAAATGAATTAATTGTGAAAACACAAATTAATCAAATAAAATTTATTTGCGCATGCCGGGTTCGAACCCGCGACCTCCGGATTGTGAGTCAAG
This sequence comes from Limnephilus marmoratus, assembly GCA_917880885.1. Lineage (NCBI taxonomy): Eukaryota > Metazoa > Arthropoda > Insecta > Trichoptera > Limnephilidae > Limnephilus > Limnephilus marmoratus. The sequence goes on along the minus strand of OU862921.1, from coordinate 13,777,469 downwards.
AGTCTTACCCACTGGACTACGGAGATCGTCGTTGGAGTCTACAAAAGGAGCCCATGCAATTATCTAGCTGATATCACTGTGAGTTTAATATCGGTGACTAGAGTATTATAATTTACGGTGACCAAAATATTTATTCTTAAGTCTCCGCTAATCCACCAAATAAATCAGGCTGAGTCAACCTAGCCGAAAGTACTCTTAAAGACTGTCCCCTCTCACGTTGTTTTGAACAGTCCTTCCAGTCTAGACTCTTGGCAGTCAGCCACCCAGTGCAGAGGGAATAAAGCTTGCTGCTGACAAAAAGAAGTGACGAATCAAAGAAAAGGCCTGTGGCTAACACCGAAACCGAAATGTCTAGCGATTGTAAAGACGGTGGCTTACTGTAGGAATGATAAACTTAATATTTTGTTGTTGATATTATATAAATTCGAACACATTACTTCATTAGACAATTCTAAACATTAGATAAACAGGCTGCTGTTACCATGAGTTCTTCTAGCTGTTCCTGTAGTTCCCCAATTAATAGAATATTTTGTAGCGGAAGTAGCTCCATGGGGCAGTACTTACGGTCAAAATTATAACACATATTATGTTGCAACTGGGTTGAATACGCAAATTTACTTACAATAACCAAAAACTGAAGGTCAAATTTCCGCAAATGAGATGAACTTAACCTTAAGGTGATACTTAAAAGAATTCAAAATTTACTCTTTAACATATCGACTCTTTGGATTCACAAGTTTCCATGGGTCGCGGTAATGTCGTGCGATAATGGGATCTATAGTAAGATACTTTCGAGTTCATTATCGCATGAATTAATTGTTTGTGACCGTACGCAAAATAAATATGATTAAATAGTTGTCCTTAATCAAACCCAAATCTTTAAAGAAAGGCTTACAAACACAATATTGTGTTGGTGATTCAATTCAACTGGCGCCATCTATGAAAGAACAGATTATGAATTCTTTAAGTATCACCTTATGAGGAGTGTGGATAAGTGTGTGAAACCCGTAATGTACAAAAACTGGAGACACTTGAGGGGAAACCTGCAGTATGTGGCCAAATTTGGAAGCCAGAAATCTTTTGAAAACGTAGGAAAAGAAAATAATACAAAAATTTCACAGGAAAAGAGAAAAGATGAGAATATCGTGACGAATTCTCTTTAGTTTTCCCATCTTCGCCTCTGACTGGGTGAAAACTTGAGACTTATGGAAATTTTATCATAAAAGAAAATAAACTCAAAGATTTGCATCAGAATATCTTAATAATTTGCAAATCGCCGCTTTGTCGGGACATTACAAAGAGCTGTGGATATCGCTGTTTTCTTTTCCGCTATAAATGTTTCCGATAAATGTTGATGCTAACGAACCGCGTTAATATTGTTGTGTTGAGTATTTTATTATTTTATTTGCATTAATCCCTCTTATTTCTAACTTATCGTTCTTCAACAATCCTCCGACATCTTGAGGCATGCCTCTAACAGAAAAATAATAATTGAATAACAATGACCTTAATCTACTATATTTACATTCTTGGAGGCGGGTATTGTAACCGCCTGCCCAGAAACCATCAACACCTCTGCCATAGCTCTCCCCAAGTGGTTCGCTACGTTTGGTGACTTTGGGGCCATTGGTATAGCCATAGGGGCCATTGTTATGGCCATAGGTTCATTGGATGAGGTTTGTCTAGGTGTTGATGGCCTATGTGTCTGCCCACTTGCTGATCGAGAGAGACTGATTGAGGAGGTCTTTTGACCTCTTCAGCCCGAATCCCACGACCCATCGCCTTGCACCGCAGTTGAATTAATGGATCCCTTACTTCTGGACAAACTGACACCCGATTCCTGCCCACCCCACATACCTATTTCTATCCATAACTTCCTATTCTTCATTTTCTTAAAAAACCATCCACACAGCATCCACTAAGATGACATAGGCCCTGAGGGAAATTATTTTCCTTAGGGCCTACTACGGTGTGGAGCTAACGTAAAATAAAAAAATGAACGATTACATTACATCTAGAATAGTAGACTTTGAGAAAATTCCATGATAATTCGAATTGTATCCGTCAACGTAAAATAACCATTTTATTATTCCGTAGATTGGGATATCTAAAAATCAAAGGCTTCAGTAGCACAAATAAATTACCGAGAACATGATTTTAAAGTTGTTTTCTAAATTATTGGCAACCATGCCGTTGCTATGCAAACAAAAACACAATTATATTAGAAAAACAGTGGAAAATTCCTAGAAAACTGACTAGGAGCTATCGATTTTAAGGTAAATGATTTGTTTGTCTCAAAGACACAAGGCTTTATATTTACAGTTGAATTTGGAGATTTCCTCAAAAGACTACACTCGTAGTAAGCGGCTGGCGGTGGCAAAACGAAAATTCCAGAGCCGCTCATTATTAAAGGCAAAACAATTAAATTATAGTTATTTAACCGGTCAAATTTGTTTTATTTTATTTTTATTTTATTTATTTTTGGAAAATCAACAGATATTTTACACTTGTAGTAATAACAATAATAATATACATAATACCCAATGATAGATTTTCACATAATTAAAATTATAATTATATATATATAAATGTAATTATAATTTATTTATATATATATAATCCATATCCATATAGAGAAAGGCAAAATTGTAGATGGAGACGAGGGTATATTTAGAAATTTCAAAATTCAAAGTATGAAAGGGGATGAGGTTTATAAATATTTAGGATACCCGCAATCGAATAGATTAGATCACACTAGTATTAAAAATGATATTAGGATTAAATTTCAAACTAGGATCAGAAAAATTTTAAAATGCAATCTATCTGCTAAAAATTTAGTAAAAGCAATAAATACTTGGGCAATACCTCTACTAACGTACTCATTTGGCATAATTAAATGGTCCAATACAGATTTAGATAGTTTAGAACGATTAATTAGAACTACGCTAACAAAATTTAATTGCCATCATCCAAATTCAGCTATAGAACGAATTAATTTACCTAGAAATTTAGGAGGTAGAGGTGTAGTCAAAATAACATCTTTGAAACACAATCAGGTAGAAATGCTTAGAAATTTTTTCCATAGGAAAGCTAATAGCTCAGAAATGCACAAAATAATTTGCAAGGCAGATAGAAATATTACACCTTTAAATTTATATGACGAGAATGCCAACATTCTTATAAATACTAACCAGGAATTATTAGATTCCTGGTCAAATAAAATTATTCACGCAAAACACTTCAATTATCTCAACCAAACGTATGTTGACAAACTTTCGTCAAACAAATGGTTGAGTATTGGAGAGTTGAGCGCAGAAATAGAAGGATTTATGCTTGCAATTCAAGATAGAGTCATTAATACTAAAAATTATAGAAAGCATATAATCAAAGATATAAATCAAATTGATGATTTATGTAGAAAATGTTTGGCTTTTCCCGAAACTATAGAACATATTATATCGGGATGTTCTATATTAGCGCCTTCCGAGTATACATTTAGGCACAATCAGGTTTTAAAAATAATTCACCAAAGTTTGGTAATTAAACATAACTTGATTGATTGCCGTAATGTAGTACCTTATTATGAATATGAACCAAATTCATTTATAGAAAATGAATTTTATAAAATATATTATGATAAAACTATACTAACAGACAGAACAATTAGTCATAATAGACCTGATATAGTTTTACATGACAAAATTAAAAAAATAACTTATATCATTGATGTAGCTATTCCAAATTCCTGTAATATTCAAAAAACTGTTTCTGAAAAAATTAGAAAATACACAGATTTAGGAAATGAGATTAAAAGAATTTGGCATTCTCGGACTATAAAAATATTACCATTTGTTATTTCGGCCACTGGCATAATACCTAGGAATCTGATTCAAAATTTAAGCATATTAGATTTGTCAAAGAATTTGTATATAAAAATGCAAAAAGCAGTAATTTTAAATACATGTAGGATTACAAAAGATTTTTTAAATATTTATATTGAGGGATCAGTAGGATTTATAGGTTCAATTAGAAATGCCACAGAGCCGAACCCTCTGATATGAAAATATCTGGAGTCGGTGAATTATATTCCCATTTGGTCTCTAGTAGGTTGACATGTTGTTCTTGTATTGTTTTGTATTTATAATACTTATATAGTGCAATTGCATAACGTGGATTCACTAGATGATTATTTGGGGAAGTGTATGAAAGGGTTTAGTTTTTCCTTCTTTTTTTTTTTTTTTTTTTTTTTTTTTTTTTTTTTTTTTTTTTTTTTTTTTTTTTGGGGGAAAATTTAACCCGGACATTTAAATCTGGTGCGTAAAAAAGTAAAACAAAAAGTGAGGGTCCTGTAACTTAACAAAAATATAACCCTGAAAATTATTCAAAAAAAAAGATATAAAAACACAATATAAACTGTAATAATCTGCTTACAAAATTTCAAACATGAAGTAGGAGTCAGAAATTTGTTCTCACTTCACAACACCAATAATAATAATATGATAATATGTACATTGTACATACCTACAACTCAAGAGTAAATACAATAGTAAGTCGAATGACAAGTATGCAACTGGAAAGGATTCAAAGCAATAATATGGTAATTTGCAATACGGTCAAAAAATTATTTAATGTTGACTGAATTATTTAATGTTGACTAAATTACATTTTATGGTGCCAACAGACTTAGCTATAGAAGATAAAAGTTATTTTGGTTTTGGCCTATTTCAGCATATCACTCGCCATACATTCCTAATGTTTTTGCCACCAGCCCACTTATAATAGGAGTACACTGAATACAATGTCTTCTGACAACGTTCCGTAGCTTTAAACATATTTGTTTTGTCTGGTCAGTGGTTGAGTGGGCATAGCGCTTGGGTCCCACCCGAGCGTCGCGTGTTCGATTCCTCGGCTGGCTAAGTCCTCCATCACAACACAAGCAACATTTTCGGCTTTCTGTGGTGGTAGTAGGAGATTTTCAAATATTGTTGGATTATTCGTAACCCGGGAATGTTTGTCTTTCTTTTTAAAAAAAAATGAGATGAAAATGCATTCAGAAATATCTACCCAATATAATTAATATTTTATTAAACAACATTTCGTGTACTTATTGTGATGCAAGGGTTTAATAACAATAATTATTTCATATCAAACTGGCGGTAACCCGTCAATTGCTCCCACGACAAATGCTCCCCCGAAATGATGTTTACTATAAAATTACATTTTTTACCCATTTTTTATCAATTTCAAGAGTAAAATCGACTTCAAAAATACCATAATAATAAGTTGGTATGAATACCAATCGAATTTATACATAGTGTCGATTTTTTGTACATATGCGCTGGTATACATAGTAGGCAACGGCATGGTAATCACATTACACACTTTGGTACATAAAATGATTAACGTTTTACATAGGTACCCTAAAAGATCTTTGCCAACTTCAAAAATATGAACAGTGTGTTTTGTTATAACACATTCAAGAAAAATAATGATGAAGCCATTGCATATTAAGAGTTCATCGCGCTACGTCTCTCTTCATACAATATCTTTAACTTTACTGGGAGTAAATGTGAAACCGGATCTAAATTTTAAGTTTTATAACCTGTAGTTTTCGCTGTATCGTAATAATGAAACCTGATTTCAAATGCAACATACAAGTAACATCTGCTTAACGGAATGCAAAATGCAATTATAAATCAGAAACCAGTTTCCAATGTATTTCTCCTTGTGCCACTTCCCACTCAACACTTAATAATTAAACTTAAACTCTTTGTATGTTATAACTTTTTTTGTTTTGTATGTTATCTCCAATAATGCTCGAGGTTCGTCGAGATTACAAGTTACTTTATTTGCGTTATCGTGTGGTTTACAATGAACCAAATGTCAGATCTATTGGATGCTCTGAGTAATTCTGGAGCCAGTGAACATGACACTGAAGGTGCCCAACTGTCGATCATTACAATCAGTATCACCGATATCATCGGCTACTTTCGTAGCTCTTCGTGTGTTAGAGACGAACGGCAACAATAGTCACTCTACTAAGAGAACGTACCCATACTACGTGACCAACTTTTTGCAATTTTTAACTCCCCCCCCCCCGTGACCAAAAACCTAAGCAACCCGCCGCTCGTTTGTACCAAGCGTGACATTTTGAAGACCCCCCCCCCCCCTAAACGTGTCACGTAGTATGGGTACGTTCCCTAAGGTACTTCTTAACTGACATCTGTTGAGACACCTATGGTTCTGATGTGGGTGGAGAGTACTTAGTTAAGGGTATCACCGCCTCGGGAACCACTTCATGAATATATAACATCCCTGCCAAAGATCACCCCAAGTGGTTTGCCACGCTTGGTGAGTTAGCAGATTCGACTTCATGGGGTAAGGTTTCTGTAGATCTGCGGCGGATGCATTTGCCCATCTATTGCGTGGTAGGCCGGATCAGGAGAGAAGGTTGAGGGAGACCTTTTGATCTCTCCTGACGGATCCTCTCGATACCTTGCACCGCAGCGGGAGGGATGGATTCATACGTCCGTCACTCTTAAAAACATTGACCCCTAAATTAATTCCTTCCCAAAATTTCCTTCCTAAAAGAACTTCCTTTCCCTAAAAAGACCCTCCAAGACATCCCAAAGTTGACAGGCCTTGAGGGATTTTTTTTTCTCACGGTGTACTGTGTGGAGCTAATGTAAAAATAATAATAATAATACGTGCCTTCACGTATTTTCAATTCTCCGTCCGGGGAACAAAGCAAGTAGCGGTTAAGTAGTGCAGGTCCCGAAGTAGCGGTACTTGTCAGCGCAAAGTAGCTGGCAAAGCAATTTCGTTACCGTACACAGGATTGCGGGGTCGATAGACGCGACGCCGCCGGCGGGGCTTTCCACGGCAGTCGGGCGTCGCGGCGGTGACTCGTCGACGCTCGACTTCTTGTCACGGAAACAATCACAGATGTATCAAATAAGCAGGAACATAGTCAAAGTTACGTGGATTTAATCACGAGTACATATAATAATTACGTCGTATGCAATTTTCACGAATACAGAATATAGTAAAATAGCATGGTTACAATCACGTGTCATGTAGTAAGCAATTACAAGTACAATAGTATTAAGTAGATTTTTTTAAATGGGAATACCGTACAAGAGCCCCAATGCTCTCAAGGAGGGCCAGTGATACTGTGGTATCCCTAATTGGGGTAAGTTGTGAGGCTGAATGTGGTGGAGCGGGGAAAGAGATTGCGAAGAGGAAGATAGCGAAGTGCCTGGCTATTCTCGTTCTTGATCAGGTCATTTCAAATGACGTTTTAATTATGAATGGTAGTCTTAAACCAGGGCAACGCTGAGAGTATCTTCCACTCTGGAACGTGCCACAAATACAATAATTTATAAATTTAATTTTATAAATTTTGAAGTAACACAAATTAATCAATCAAAATTGGCTTTCGCAGGCCGGTATTCAAAAAATGATTCGGGATCTCAAAACCTCCATAAATGCTAGTCGAGTGGCTTTCCCTTCAACCACGAGCCGACAGAGCGATAGTAAAATATACACAATAGTTTTTATTATAGAGTTGAAATTTTGATGAATGTAAATTACAGAAATTTGTACCAATAATACTTTTAAAATAAATGCTTCAGATTTTGACTATTAAATTCTAGTGTTAGGTAAAAATAAAAATACTAACACATATAGATACTTTTAGAACGTTTAATGATTGTTATTCGAAAAATTAAAAAAAAAATACCCTGTTTTCAGATAACATTATTAAAAGATTGAAACAAATAATGCACAGGCTAACTAAATTTTAATGCATAAATTGAAATGAACAATGTAAAAAGTCAAATCAGAACTCCAGGAATTGCATTAGTAGCAGCTGAGAAATTTTGTTTTGAACAATAATTTTTTGGCCATTCGAAAGTACCTACAATAAATTTCAAAAACTTTCCTATGGATTCATATTTCATGTCTCTCTTGCTTAACACGCTTAACTTAACAGCGTATTTAAATTAACAATTAATTTATAAATTGAAAGAAACCTCATCTTAAATTCAAATAACCTCACCTGGTTTTCATTAGACGCGAATTACTGCAAATTGATTCCGCCGTGAGCCGAGTTAATATCCAACCCTCAGGTACAGGTTACCACAAGGATTTGGCTTGGGACCTACCTTAGTACATTATACAGCTGCTCTATGGGGGTAACTTACGTTATTCAAGCCATATGTACGACGTAGGTTTCACTGGATATATTACCCTCTACGTGTTATGGCGTGCATAATATAAGCTAGTATATGGTGCACACTTCACTTAACGTCAGTTTAACGTACACAAGGGTGCAAGGGAAACCTAATAAATTAGTGAATCATGTTTTTGTTTGTCACCGCATTGAAATTGTACCAATTCTACGAAAGCGGTAATCAGATTTTCGGAAAAAAAATGTAAAGATTTATTATTTTAATTTTTATATGGCTAGCTACAAATAAAGTGATATTATAAACAAAGGAGTTGCACTAAATGTCATGTTCATCATGTAATGAAGAATAGCACGGCGACCGTTAATCCTGGGAACTAATTTCATCCTGGATTAAGACGTAGTACCTATAAGGAAGGTTGGCTTAGGTTTCCTTTCTAGATTCGCTTAAGCCTGACATGACAGACGTAAATTGCTACCAGCTTCTACTTAACTTCTAATCTAGGATTAGCTGGCGAAGAAAAAATAGATGCGTGGAGAAAAATGAACGCTTTTATTAAATATCTCTCTGTCCTAGAAGAAAAACCTTTAAAAATATACATTATTTCGTGCAATGTGATATTATATCTGACCACTCGAGCTGTGGCTACCAAATTTGAATAGGTGATTTAATAAATTAAAATGATTAATAAATTTAACGATTTTTTTAAATGTTTGTGTAACATAAAAATATTTCCCCTCGGGGCCTATATCATCTTCAGAGATACTGTGTGGAGGATACCTTTAGGAAAGGAAGGAGAGACAGATCTGGGAAGGAAAAAGGCATGAGGGATGAGTAGAAATCTTATAAAGGTTTTAAAATGTTCAATGAACATCCTGTAAATGTTAAGGACGCCAAAAGACTTGCAGTTTTTCGTGGGATATGTCTGAATGTTGTGAAGTTCAAATTTTAGTACAAATGTAATAGAATATTATTATAGTAATTTTAGAATATAATAATACATATGAATCCATCTCTTCCAAGGCGATTTTCCAGTAGAGTCCTGCTGGAAACGTCGAAACCAGCCTCTCCCGATTAGTTCGTGGGCAGATGCATCCACTGCCAAGACCCAGACAAACCTCACCCCATAAGCCCGGGCAACCCCTGCAAAATCACCAAACGTAGCGAACCATGAATAATAATAATAATAATTGGATAATTTATAAAGCGCCGTTTTTGTGAAAAATTACCTCAAGGGCGCTGTACAATTTATCAGGAATGCTTAGGTTCTAACTGATTTTACTATTTACAAATGGATACAGAAACATACTTACCTGGCAGGTCACTTCCGATAAACACACTTTAATTATAAGTTTATGGTTGGAGAAGATACGGCTTTGCACGCGGAGGACATTACAGTTAACACACTGGACATTGCATGATTTTAAATTATTTGCTACCCTCATCGCTGTTAGTATTACATTTGTGAATAGATTAGTGGCAAAAGTAGAATTGGTATTTATTTTAAAATACTGGAGAATTTAGGACTATTGGAGATTAGTGGCAAAAGTATAGTTGATATTTATTTTAAAATACTGGAGAATTTCGGAATCTTTAGGGCTGGAGAATGTTCATGAAATGACCTTCATAAACGCTTACATTTTTTTTTCCTACGTTTTTACAGGTTAGTTATTTACGGTGTCGCGGGCATTGAAAGTGAAGGTGAGAGATTTTGACTTTATGGATATGACTGTCTGAAAAGGTGAGTTTTAAGTCTAGCTCTATGGTGACCAATGGCAGAGGTATTAGTTATCCAATAATGGTTCCGGGGGGGGGGAGGCTGTACCCACAATCGCCTCCAAAATTGTGAATTGTTATTGATTGACAAAAACGGCTGTGGCAGCGAACGACGCAGCTATTTTGACTCGCGGAATCATTCCTATTAGATCCTCGCACGCCAATAGCGATCTCACAATCTTTTCACCTAGTCACCGACAGCTGGTGGCGAACGAAATAAGAAGAACCATTCTGTTCCCAATTGCCGTAAAACCTCGTAAATCGCTACGCGTTCGCTCCCACCGTTCCCAAATATAATTATGGTACGGATGTAATTGTTATAATAAACTTGTGAGTGCAGTATTAATACTTATTTGATTTATCCACAACCATGCATCATATCACCCATACGGCCGTTAGCGGGTAGGTACTAACAAATCAGCAAAAAGAAACCTTTTCTATCATAATTATCTATTCGCGGAAATTTACGGTGGCATCGCTTCTGCCTATTCGCGCAGGATCTGCGTGATAAGGTCGTTAAGGACACAGTGCGTCCGCAATCGGCTCACGCGTCATCAGTGTAATATATTCACGGTGAAAACTTCAACGGCGACTGGGGAATCGGTGGGAATTAATTCCGTGTGAGTTGAAAGTCGTTGAACGCGTTCACCTCATTGCTTTTCATGAGAGCTCTTTAGCTGAACTGCCGCGTTGGCGTCTCTCTATGTCTCTGTGCTGTGTGGCTGCTGTAGGGATGTGATGAAATCATCCATATTTTAAAAATCAATCTTGGTTAAAATGATAAAAAAAAATTAGGTAGGTGATTGAATATTTGTAACAATTAGAACGGGTTGCTGCAAAAAATTTGAGCAATTCATCAAATTTTGAGGTTCATTTTCAAGCTCTGCGTAAGTTTTATCTAGGTTCTGTCATTATATCATTATAGGTTAGTTGCTTCATAATACTGAAATAATCAAAGAACTTGAACAGAACATTCATATAACTTGAAAATTAACTTCAAATTTGACGAATTGTTCAAGTTTTTTGTAACAATTGCGTCATTTTTCAGTAATTCAAATTCTCTCCCATTCAAAACAAAAAAGATTAGCTTCACTATAACAATAAAAACGGATTACGTACAGTGCTGCATGTATAAGTTAAGTGGTGGCGTAATAATGAACTAACGCTACATATTTATATTTTAATTAGGCAATCATACCTACTATCGTTAAGTCATAGATGACAGCGCCCTAATTTTTCGCCATCTTACACAAATAAAAATATGATCTGCTATCACAAAAAGAGTTTTTTTTAGAATTCGCAACACGTGAGTAGCGTATAAAACCTCAACCTGCTTACAAAAATACAAAAAGCAACAAACCTTCCATAAACATGTTGAAAATGGGCAAATTTCCAGTGCATGTTTTGTAATAAGAACAAAAAACTTGTAAATCACAAAAATCTTATTTCAAAATTTAGGTATGTATTATAAATTTCACAGAGTTTCCCGTATTGCTTTATTTTTACTTTTCCGATATTATTTTTGTAATTTTTAAATTCACAGATAATTTTAGCCATTAAATAATGTTTTTTTAAAGTTGTTTCTTATTTGGGTTCATGCATTTCCATTGAAAAAATACTTTTTTTGTAGTTTACTCCGGTAACTCTATTAATGGAGGACTGAATGCCGTTGGCGCTAATAAAAAACTGCCAGAAAAAGCGAAGTTAGCAGTCCACAATGGAGTCCTGGTACCTACCCTGATGTATGGCAGTGAGGCATGGAACTGGCAGAGGAAGGATGAAAGTAAACTGAATGCTGTTGAAATGAGATCCCTGAGACGTATGTGTGGTAAAACCATGTACGATTGTGTTAGAAATGTGGATATCCGCAAAGAATGTAAGGCTGATGTAAGTATAATGAGCAAAATTAAGAAAAGGACCCTCAGATGGTTTGGGCACGTAGAGCGAATGAGCGAAGAAAGTTGTGTAAAAAGAATATATGATGCAAATTTGAATGGTAGAAGAAGTCGGGGACGCCCGAGGAAGACATGGTACGATCAAGTGAATCAGATACTTGAGACGGGCCATGTCAAAAGTCAGAATAATAGAAGAGTATGTATGAGACGATGTATGATTGTGAGTGAGGCAAAGAGTGTATGCCAAGACCGAGTTGTTTGGCGGTCCGTCCTCTCTGCCTACCCCTGCGGGGAAACGGCGTGATGGTTAGTTAGTTAGTTAGTTAGTTAGTTTTTTAAAAAGTAATTAATAATTAAATATTATTTCTTTTCATTAGCAACGGTGGGAATTTCAATTACAATTTGGGAGGTGGGAATGGGTACCGCCGCCCCGGGAACCTTTCTTGGATAACCAACACCTCTGCCATAGGTCACCCCGAGTGGTTCGCTACTATAATAATAAATTTGGACAACTTATATAGCGCTGTTTTTATGAAAAATCGCCTCAAGAGCTATGTTTGGTGATTTAGCAGGGGTGCCCGGGTTCACGGGGTGAGGTTTGTCTAGGCCTTGGAGACGGATGATCAGGACACACTGAACCCCAGATTCCTACCCAACCCTTAAACCCTCCTCTCCTTCCTTTCCTTAAAAAACCCTCCACACAGCATCCCCAAAGATAACATAGGCCCTAAGGGAAATTGTTTTCCTCAGGGCCTCCTGTGTGGAGCTCATGTAAAAAAAAACGGTAGGAAAAAAATCAATTTATCGAAAGCATATTTTGGTATTTATAATTTAAACCGATTCTTAGTGAAGATTTATCTAAAACAGTGATTAAGCATTATGCTTCGCCATAATTATAACCACCACTAAAATAGTTTGAAAGCAAACGGATAATCCTCGTCCAGTGCTTTGGCATTTATAAACGGCGAGTGGTTGTATACGAGTAAATATGTCCGAGCTTTCGACACTCGGTGCAAGGATTAGTAGCAAGGATCAATGCGGATTTCGATTTAATCTGTTTACACCGCTCTTCGCATAAACTAAATTAAACTGTTTCGTATCTGGCAAACTCTGGATGCTGCGGAAGCCTTTGAATATAAAAAGGAATTTTCATTATTTGAATTAGTATTGTTTTGTATTTATGCACACACTGAACGTCCGTAAGGCTTTTACAAACAAAGTACGTAAAATAATATAAGATCAACCTAAATCATTCTGTGCGAAGGAGGGCGGTCTATCTGATTAACAATTATTCGTTGTTGACAGACCGATTGCCATCTCTAATGCACAGACCCAGTCAGATCTGGAGCTTGTTCTAAGGAGCCAGCGGCATCGATCCCATATACACCGGTGTAAGTAAAATTCGACGGACACGAGCGGAGCATACATTCACAGTCGATGTTGGCTTCATGAAAACGGGTCGTTTCTTCCACGCGTTTTTGTATAATTCGGCTCATATGTGGAACGAGTTGATGGCATCTTTTTTCTTCCTTCATATAATCCGGGTCTTTTCAAGACCCACATTAAAAATCCACATATATGTGACAGTTTCCATTGATTTTTTAAGTGAAACTTCCTTAGCCCCGTTAACGATTCATAATTCGTCTGAAACGGAAATGACACGTACAGCACTTGCGAAGCATTATAAAAATATTGCACAAAATAAAAAATACAAAAGGTGTAGCTTATAGGTGGATCCCATTTTCTTCCAGCTAACCACATAGATGTTATATTATAATATTTATATAAAAAATAATATTGTAATGTTTACTTTGTAATATTCTTCTTTTTACTCCTATTTTACTCCCACATCAAGGCTCCTATTGGTTGAGATATAAAAAGGAAACGACGCGAGGTCTGCGCTCATTGACCTGCTCACTGCGCTTTGATTATGACCTCACTTTTTGATGCTCCTTGGTTCTTCGTAGTTTGAGATTGTTTTGGTAAAGTTTCGCTTCTACCGTGTGTTAACTGCACTCGAACACTCGAGTCACAAAATAAATAAACACCACTTTTGCACTTCAAATCGTGACCTCTAGACTCCGTTTGTCAACGATTTGTATGTCTATTACCTTCAACTCAAAGTATAAATGGAATAGAATCGACTCTGTGCTGTTTGTTATAAATAGAGCGTATTTTCCGTTGGCTGGCTCCGCTATCAGCCCGGTGGATCCGCCGCCCTGCTTCGTGTTTGGGCGGGCTCCCTATCAGGGCGGGCGCGATACAGGCGCTAGGCGCTAGGCGCTCCACTGTTCACTGGGCGGGGTGCTCGCTGGGGCGGGACGATTCTTCCTACTTCAGAAGACACACAGTTCGCATGGTTACATTTTGAAGCCACCAGAGAACTGACTTCTTGATAAAACGTAAGAGAGATATATTATTACAATTATTATCAAATATGTTCCTCTTTAAGCCTGCTGTAATCAATCGAGTCTCATCAACAGAAGAGTGCCTTCCCGAAAGGGTGGACAAACCTTAGAGTAATAATTTAACAAACGTATCATTTTCAATGTCACCTTCTAGGTGAAAAAACGAGTTAACTTGTCGTTCTCATGCTTACCCACATATTTTGGGAATCCTGTACCGTCAGCGGGAAGCGCGTAATCTTACTGCTAGAGACATTTCAAGCATCTCACCGTTTTGATTCGAATTTATTTTTTGTCAATCGGGCGCGACATTTAGAGGCAATTTGGGAAGCGGGTTTGGGTACCGCCGCCCCGGTAACCATTTATTGGATAACCAGCACCTCTGCCATAGTGCCCCAAGTGGTTCGATGCGTTTGGTAACTTAGCAGGAGTGCCCGGATTCATCCACGGGTGAAGAATGCGTTTGCCCACCTACTGCATGGCATGCCAGATCGGGAGAGAATTTTTAGGGATACTCTTTAACTTCTCCAGCTGTACTCTCTCGGAACATCGCCTTGCAGAGCAATGGGAGAGATGAATTCATACGTCCTTCACTCCTGGACACACTGACCCCCAAATTCCTACCTACCCCACATACCCTTTTCTTTCTCAAAACTTCCTCACCTTCCTTTCCTAAAAAGACCCTCCACACACCATCCCCAAAGATGACATAGGCTCTGAGTAGAATTATTTTCTTGAGGACCTCCTGTGTGGAGCTAATCTAAAAAAAAAATCAGAAGTCATTCATGGTCAAATAGAAACTTTAATCTAGAATTTCCAAATAGAAAAAGCAGCACAAATTTCATGGTAGATTCCAGTTCTAACCATTCGAGTTAGCACTCTACTTAAGAATGCATCGAAATCATATCATCACCCTGCATCAGTATTAAACTCGTTACTCGTTAGTACTACGTGTATTTTTAGCATGATATCTGAATAACCAATACGAAGTTAAAAGTATTGTCGAAGAAACAGGATGCAACATCGGCCAATTTATTTACATAACCCGAACTACTAACCAAGAATAAATTAACCCGGATATAAAATACAATATAGCATTTCTGGGAGGCTGCGGAGAACTGTTCCTCAAACCCGATAACCAGAAAATCGTCTGAAAATCCCCATTAGTGTGAAGTTCTAGTTCTCCCAAGTAGTTATAACACAGCCAGCTCTAATAGCAAGTTGTAGAACTAGTCATTCAAGTTTTCAGCAGGAATTAGCACTTTAAATTTATACATTACAAAACGCCAGGGAATGTTATTTAGGGAGAAGATGTTTTCCGTGTTCAGAGATTAAATTACTAATATGAACTATAACTAATTACTAATTAGCGAAAGCTTCAACTCAGCGGGACTGAAGTTGTACAGTTATTTTGCAAACTTTTATCAATTTAAATCATGCAGTCGTGATTATGTCATATGGTCTTGAAAGAGGCGAGTACTCGTATGATGAAATTGAACACATTTTAAACATTTCTTCTTTAGAAAAAACGTAGAAAGGACTCTGATCTAATTTGCATATTTAAAATTATCAACAGTATTACTTACACACCTGCATTGTTACAACTCATCCAGTTCAACATCCCTTCCCGTAGACTCCGAAATAATGAATTGCTGTTCCTCAATCAACATTCCTCTAATTATGGATACAATTCTCCCTTATCCAGAATGTCGAGACTTGTCAAACTTGACTTCTTTGGTGTAAAACTAAATGACTTTCGGCAGTCGATACGCAACATTTAAATTAATGCTTCTTCATGCTTTGACTTATAGTGTCTTCCGTGTCTTCTATATGTACTTTTTACGTTTTATATTGTCATTGCTAAGCTATTAATTTATATGTGCTCTCCTTTCACTGTCATCTCTGTTTTTTTTTATTCGTGTTATTATTATGTTTTAATGGACTATTGTCTGTAAATTAATAAATAAAATAAGTTTTTCAAAAGAAGCAAACACATTGTGACTTGACATTTTAAATAAATAAATAAAAAAACACTTTGTTAACGTCACTTTATTGATATTTCTTCCGTCTACTACTAAATTAGTTGTAACGATTGTCCAGCGTTCTATATTGGACAAACGTCACGCAATGTGGAAACTAGAGTAAAAGAGCACATAAGGTGCCTAACCAGTTCAGGGTTTTCAGAATTCGCAGAGCACCTAATTAATAAAGATCATACTTTTAACCGGGATACAGGTATTAAAGTCCTACACAAAAATGGGATAGGCTTAAGATTAAATAACTTAGAAGCTTTTGAAATAAAAAAATCAGTTAATGCAAAGGCTGAAATCATTAATAATCAACTTAATTTAACATTCAGCCCTATTATAAGTATGTTTTCCGTTATCCCACTCGCTCCTCCCCCACTTCCCTCCCACAACTGACGCACTGTCCCGCTCTAATTTACTGTCTCTTTCTTTTACAATTTGTATATATATATGTATATTTCCCTGTATTTGTCAGTATTTTATATTCAGTCCTGATGATGGTACGGAGGTACCGAAACCGGAAGACGGAAGAAATATCAATAAAGTGACGTTAACAAAGTGTTTTCTTTTTATTTAAATAAAATAAGCATTCGATTTTATAATGTAATCCGGAATTCATTACCAACTTCCGGAATGACTAAACTAAAAATAAGTTACTAAAAATTTAAGGCCTGAAAGCCTGAATAACCTATGTCAAATCATGTTCCTGATGACCGAAATCGACCGATCAAATTTTTATTCATTTTTTACATTCGGCGTAGGGCATTAAATTTACAGACACGTGTTATATGTTTTCTACTCTTCGTTTGAGATTTACTAAATTGGTTAATTTACATGCGTCAAATATGACTAATACATGTGTATATATGCATATGTAAATGTGTGTACGTATATGCATATATATAAATGTACATATATGTGTTTGTGCGAATTCATGTGTTTATATTTGTGCACATATATAAATGTGGAGTGTACAATATGATATAAATGTACATATATGTGTTTGTGCGAATTCATGTGTTTATATTTGTGCACATATATAAATGTGGAGTGTACAATATGATATAAATGTACATATATGTGTATGTGCGAATTCATGTGTTTATATTTGTGCACATATATAAATGTGAAGTGTACAATATGACATAAATGTACATATATGTGTATGTGCGAATTCATGTGTTTATATTTGTGCACATATATAAATGTGGAGTGTACAATATGATATAAATGTACATATATGTGTATGTGCGAATTCATGTGTTTATATTTGTGCACATATATAAATGTGGAGTGTACAATATGATATAAATGTACATATATGCAGGGCTGGGCAGTATTTGAAATACTTGTATTTGAAATACGTATTTGAAATACAAATACGTATTTTGTATTTGTATTTCAATTACTTCCTAACAGTGTATTTTGTAATTGGTATTTCAATTACCTGCTGCTGAGGTATTTTGTAATTTGTATTTCAAATACTTATGGCTTCAAAATACATTTTCAAATACATTAAGCGATCTTAAAAATGACAATGAAAAATAATATAACATAGATAATACGTAGAGTAAAAACGCTAGAACCCTGTACTATTGTCCTATTATCCTGTGCTATAGCGCTCTTACTAATGATTATTTGTAGTTTTCTTATTAATTTGACTGAACACTAGATTATTTTTAAGTTAATTACTGTAGAGCGCACTTGAAGTTAAATAACACAAAACTGCGCTATACAAATGTCATCTATGTATATAAAAATGAATTCTTGTTTCCCTTGGTCATTATTATTTATCTTGGTATTTTATTAATTTTTTTAAAGTTTTCTTATACTTTGTAGAAGGTTCCTACGGAAAGAAAAAATAAGAAAATTACGCAGAAAATTGGATAATTTCAGAAAACTTGATGACTATTTTAACTTCGCACGTTTGACAGTTCGCGCGTTTTATGAAATTGAATTTAGTAGGCCGCTGTTTTTTTTGTAACAAAAGAATTGGCTATGGTTTTTTTTATTATAGATATTTTAAATAGGTACCTATGTTAGGTACCAGATTTGATTGCTTGTTCTTAAAATATACAAAAATGAATATTTGTAATATGTGAAAAATGAAAATTTTAATAAAAAATTGTAATAGCTGGCATGCGAGTTCTTTGAAAACTTAATGTACTGGGACAGAATATGTGGAACGCGGAAGGGGTTTGGCGGGGAGTGGGAGAGGGGAAAGGGTAGGCGGGGAAGGTGGCAGGAGAACGCGGGAGGGGAATGGGATGTGGGAGGGGAACGGGGACGCCCGGGAAAGGACATGCAGGGATAAACAATGTATTTCTTTGCATGTGGCATTGCAACGCATGCCGGGAACCAGCTAGTGTTATTATAATAATAATTATTATTATCTAACATCTAAGTCCTGTACCACAAAACTTTACAAGTGGAGCGGAGACGAGATGTGTCTTCTGAGCAATATGATTGATCATTTTTTGCACGTCTCTGTTTCACTCTGCTCAGCTTTGCTTCTATGGAAACGCACCCTTAGGTAAGGGCACTTACGACAATTTATTGCAACCAAAGGTTCTACCAAAACCAAATGTATTTTGTATTTTGTATTTTGTAATTTGTATTTTGTATTTGAAATTAAAAAATTGCTAAAATACTGTATTTTGTATTTTGTATTTTAAATACACGACTTGAAAGTATTTTGTATTTCGTATTTTAAATACATGAGTAAAAGTATTTTGTAATTTGTATTTCAATTACAGCAAAGCATGTATTTTGCCCAGCCCTGCATATATGTGTATGTGCGAATTCATGTGTTTATATTTGTGCACATATATAAATGTGGAGTGTACAATATGATATAAATGTACATATATGTGTTTGTGCGAATTCATGTGTTTATATTTGTGCACATATATAAATGTGGAGTGTACAATATGATATAAATGTACATTTATGTGTATGTGCGAATTCATGTGTTTATATTTGTGCACATATATAAATGTGGAGTGTACAATATGATATAAATGTACATATATGTGTATGTGCGAATTTATGTGTTTACATTTGTGCACATACATAAATGCGGAGTGTCGATACTCCCACCACCATTGGGACGAGAGGTGGGGAGAGACGCGGCACGGCTAGTCACAGTAGTCACTCCGTGACAATAGGTGCATCAAGCAACATCTCTGTTAATTGTTATTTAGTTATTGTTATTTGTCAATAAACCAAGTGAGTACCATTCTTCTTATTTTATTTTAACACCCTACATATTAGAATAGTTTTAATAATTATTATGAGAGTTGAAAACAACTGTGTGCATGCATGTACACATATAAAAAAGGTTACGTATATTTTATAATCATTATGCATGTTTTTTTCTCCTCCTATCCCACACTTTCCATTAATTTTTTTTCCAATTTTCAGCACGTTTATATACTAAATCCATAAGTTTGCTCTAGACTTCATACGGAGTAACGATACTCCATTGGGTACCATGGAACAGGCAGCCGCCTTGTATTGTGATTTCATGTATGTACTATATGTAAAAGTCTTCATTAAATATCGTGTATTTTGTTAATACAAATATCGTTTTGTACAACGGTTAAAACAATCAACACAACTTTCTTGTACTGTATACATATATGGCATATTCTAAGGTGCTCGGGTTAAATCAAAGAACTTGTACATTGAAAAACACACAAATAACACCGATACCCTGATTAAAACGAACAAAAAGATTAAAAGAAAAGAAGACAGAGAAAGATACAACTGAAAGATAAATTCTTCGAAAGAAGAACCACCTTTTTGACTTTGGCAGCTTTCGCACGAATGAATTTTGATAGTTTACGAATAGTTTTGGGTTAGTTTACCGAATAGTTTTGGGTTAGTTTACCGAATAGTTTTGGGTCGCCTTAGTCGCCAAAATTAAATCATAATAGACAAGTACACCCAAACAATGTCTAGTTATATTGATTTCTAAGTGAATGCCATGACTGTCCGATGGACTGTCCGGGGAATTAACTGTCGGGGATCAAGAGTCAGATATAGAAATAGAAATTTCAATGTATGCCATTAAAAAAATTTCACAGTGTGAGCATTACAGTGTGCCTTCGAACAATACGGAACGCGCTGGAAAAAAAACCTAAAAGGATAACTGAGTGTACTCAGTTATCCTTTTACAATGTAGTATTATTTCTATAATATCTAATAATATCCTCTACAATGTAGTATTATTTCTAATTAATTATTATAAGTGAATAAGTTTTATTTTAAATGAATTTTTGCGTACGCTTGATCTGAATTTAAGATATTTGAAGAAAGTTTCGTCAGTAAACGAGTGAAACTTCAAACATAAGCTATAGTTTAATCGTGGCGTAAGTAAGTACTCAATAAACGTCGTATTATTCTGTCGATTAAACCATACAGGTAAAGGAATAGAGTATTTGTCATAATAAGGAAGTCTCTAGTATCTAGGATGAACGAAGTATGTATGAAGAATGAGTTAATGATGAATGTAAGTAAGTCTAAAGTCATGGTGTTTGAAAGAGAGAGTACGAAAACAGTGTGCGATATAGTAGTGAATGATGAATTCTTGGAGCAGGTGGATGAGTTTGTTTATCTGGGTAGTACGAGAGATGGGAAGGCTGATAGAGATATTGAAAGGAGAGTAAATGCCGGTAACTCCATTAATGGAGGTCTGAATGCCGTTGGAGCTAATAAAAAACTTTCAATAAAAGCGAAGCTAGCAGTCCACAATGGAGTCCTGGTACCTACCCTGATGTATGGCAGTGAGGCATGGAACTGGCAGAGGAAGGATGAAAGTAAACTGAATGCTGTTGAAATGAGATCCCTGAGACGTATGTGTGGTAAAACCATGTATGATCGTATTAGAAATGTGGATATCCGCAAAGAATGTAAGGCTGATGTAAATATAATGAGCAAAATTAAGAAAGGGACCCTCAGATGGTTTGGGCACGTAGAGCGAATGAACGAAGAAAGTAGTGTAAAAAGAATATATAATATATGATGCAAATGTGAATGGTAGAAGAAGTCGGGTCGCCCGAGGAAGACATGGCACGATCAAGTAAATCAGATACTTGAGACGGGCCATGTCAAAAGTCAGAATAATAATAGAGTATGTATGAGACGATGTATGAATGTGATTGAGGCAAAGAGTGTGTGCCAAGACCGAGTTGTTTGGCGGTCCGTCCTCTCTGCCTACCCCTGCGGGGAAACGGCGTGATGGTTAGTTAGTTTAGTTAGTTAGTAAGGAATTCGAAAAATTAAGAAAAGAAAATTAGAAACAATGGTTATGATAACAAAAAGGATCTCTTAACTTATTTTTATTATGTTTTGGATTAACTTGTTATTTTTATTGTACTGAAACTTTTAGCGATTCAAGCCGATGTCGAATTTTGAAAAATAAAAATGGAATTTAATGTATCAATTTTATCACTCTATGTAATACGGAACAACATAATTCAAATACCAGTTTTGAGTAAATAGATTATATTTTTTTATTATATTAGCTTGGAAACCCAGAGGAAAAAAAAATCCGTTGGCTTACGTGATCTTTGGGGACGATGTTTAGAGGGTCGTTTTAAAAAAATGGAGAAGAAAAAGTTCTGGAATGTAATCAGGGATGGGTAGGAATTTAGGGATCAGTGTGTCAAGGAGTGACGGACGTATGAAATTATCCATCCCACTGCGGTGCAAGGCAATATTCCGAGAGAGTCCTACTGGAGAGGTCAAAAGGTCTCCCTGATCCAGTCTCGTGGGAATCCGCCGCCGAGATCCGGACAAACGTCACCCCATATGAATCCGGAAACCTTGCTAATTCTTCAAACGTAGCAAACCACTTGGAGTCCAAGAGGCAGAGGTGTTTGTAATCCAATAAATGGTTCCCGGGGCAGCGATACCCATACCCGCCTCCCAAATTTGACATATAAAACCATGAATTGCGCTGCATCATCAACCAATCAGAACAAATAAATAAAATAAAACAATTTTTCAAAAAAAACTTACAACAAAAAGTAAATATTTTATACAAAACAGATTATAACTTACAACTCAAGTAAGAATCGTGGCTCCCTTATCAGGCACAAGAGCCCCTCTTTTCTGATAAGGTATACATGACCAGAAACGACCTCTAATTTAATATTTTGTAAAATATATGTGTATATTATGTAACTCATATTTTTTTATATTACAATAAAAAATAAAAAATAAAAAAATATATTTCTTAATAATCTGAAATAATTTACATTTTCAGAAAGTGCTCAGTATGGTGTGAAAATACAAATCTGTGAGTCCTTATTAAGTGGAAATCAGTTAAAAAATCATATCGGAGACTGCTCGGCTTTCTGTTATGACATTTAAAATATTTTTTAAATTTCACTTTTAATCCACCATTTCGTAAAACGGTCCCATTTTTTTAACGCAATCCATTCCGTTCGTGTTTACCTACGGGACGGGAACACCAAACGTCCGCAGTTCTCTAATCTCATTTCCAAAGCAAACACGCCGCGATGCTGATCCGACAATAGTAGTTGTATCTGCGGGTAGGTACTTATCGACGCTGGACAGGCGTCGGTTGCTCGACGCCAACGCAGAACGACGCTTACCGGCGCTTGGACGTCGTTTTTCCCCATGTAGGAGTAATCCTGCAGAAAATAGATAATCCCCTTAAAGCTCAGATACAAATAATAAGCACTTTCGTGAACATAAAACGATAAAAATACTGTATCGGTGATGTGATCATGTTGTACCATCGCGTGATTGTTCACTGATGACATCGTTGATGAATTCTAATATATAAAAGGGATTTTTAATTGCTTATTCTCCAGGAGCGATCTTTTTTATGGTAAGCACATCTACTATTATGGGCAGATAATAAACAAATTACTTTTATGATATGGGCACGAGCCTAGTTACTAGAACCCATAAAACAATCTAACATATTCAAAGCAGATACAGAAATAATATATAAAATAAAATAAATATACCCATCCTGGTCAGACGAGAGGTTCTGGGTTCGAGTCCCAGTTGCGACCATTATCATTTTAACTTTTCTGTGTCTTGTTCTCTTTTATATGTTCGTTTAGATTTTAGTGTTATCTTCTTCTTCAAAGAAACATATACAAATGAATCCTCGGCTGTGCAGAAACGAGCGGTCCGCTAGATTGATTCTCCCATCTTAACAAATGGATTTTTTTTTTACATGAACTCCACATAGAGGCCCTGAGGAAAATAAGAGGAGAGTTCTGGGAAGGAAAAGGGTTTAAGGGGTGGGTAGGATTCTGGGATTCAGTATACAGTATGTCCTGGACATCCGCCTCCAAGACCTAGACAAATCTCACCCCATGAACCCGGGCACCCCTGCTAAATCACCAAACATAGCGAACCTCTTGGGGTGACCTATGGCAGAGGTGTTGGTTATCCAATAAAGGTTCCCGGGCGGCGGTACCCATTCCTGCCTCCCAAATTGAAAATTGGATTTCAATCTTTAGAGCACAGACGACTGGTAGAAATGCTGACCTCGTTTTACCGGTATTTCAATGGAAGATGCTCCGAGGAACTGACGCCATTG
This sequence comes from Limnephilus marmoratus, assembly GCA_917880885.1. Lineage (NCBI taxonomy): Eukaryota > Metazoa > Arthropoda > Insecta > Trichoptera > Limnephilidae > Limnephilus > Limnephilus marmoratus. The sequence goes on along the minus strand of OU862921.1, from coordinate 13,753,589 downwards.
ATCCCCTCGGCACCGGTGCATAGCCGGGAAACACGCCAAACTCGCGCCCAACATATGTACACGGTTGACATTTGTCACATAAGGTCGCTTCTACGACTCGTTTTTGAGTTCAACAGCTCGGCTGTGGAACGATTTGCCGGAATCTGTGTTTCCTTCTTTTTACAACATTGGTCTCTTCAAGACCCGTGTTCACTCCTTCTCAAAAAGGCCCTCCACACAGTATCTTCACAGATGACATAGGCACTGAAGGAAATTATTTTCCTAGGGGCCTCCTGTGTGGAATTATTGTAAATAAATAATATATATATACATATATAAAAATTTTGGAATTATTTCTGAAAATCTAGGCCATTAGTTGTCCATCGCTCCACCGACGCGACGCTATGTCGCCCGAAGCCGAGGCGTCGATTTATCGAATTAAGTTCGACGCACATTTCGGTACGTAGCTTCTGTGTACTATCGGAGGCACAATGGCTATTGGACATATGGGCCAGAGTACGGGGTATGGTATGGAATTGACGAAACTTCAAAGTCAGTAGATGTAAATATCGATGGTACTTGAAAAAATGCTGGCATATTCAATATATTCATACAACACCATCGGAGAAAAGGTGACTTGCGGAATCACTTTGATGTTGAAATCTCTGTATCTAGAATGCGCTATCAGTGTAGACCTCCGTAGTCCAGTGGCTAAGACTCTTGACTCACATTCCGGAGGTCGCGGGTTCGAACCCGGCATGCGCAAATAAATTTTATTTGATTAATTTGTGTTATTTCACAATTAATTCATTTAAAATAATATATAGTATATTTGCGGCATGTTCCAGAGTGGAAGATACTATTAGTATCGCCCTGGTGTAAGACCACCATTCAGAATTGAAACGTTGCTTGAAAATGGCTTTAGCCGTGTTTAGTGACCAGATCTGAATAGCCAGGTACTTCCCAACCTTCCTCTTCCCCACCTCCTTCCCCTCCCCACTACCTTCAGCCTCACAACATACCCCAATTGGGGATGCCATAGTCTCACTGGCTCCAGACGGGAGCAGTTGAGATTCTTGTGCGGTATTCACTGTAAAAAAAAAAAAAAAAAAAAAAAAATCAGTAAATACTTAAACTGGGACGTTAATGCGAAGCCCTACGAAGTATTTCAAAATTATGTGATTTTGGTTAGAAAATGTAATCGCTTAGAAATATTTCAAATGCTTTGATTAAGAGCGCTTAACCAGCCAGCGGACGAAAATCCACATTTCGTCGAAAGTTGTTCTTACGATCGTGCGGGGCGGTTACAATGAGAAAGATAATTATTCTCCGTACCAGCTTTTTTAAATTATAACTCAATATCGAATTTATTTCAATCCAAATAAGCTTTAATTTATACCTTAATCCAAAAATTCTGAAAGGCGTGATGATAAAACTATTAAAATAATGTACTTTTTGTAATTATTTTTTAATTATAAGTATTTATCATTTTTCAATAATGTCTAAAAGCGAAATACCCTTGCACGATGATGTCGTTTCTCACCCGGCATGCCGCTTAAAGTCTCGAAAACCCTTCTGGACGGAAGGAGAAAGACTCCTTCGAACACCTCTCACCCCAGAAGATAGGTGGAAGCTTGAGTGGCAATCAGCTAACGTCAAAAACGCCGATCTCGTGCAAGACCCCACTGAGAGACAGCCTGGGTTCTCATTGCCTCGCAAACTCTGGACTGCCATCAATAGAATAAGGTGCTCCCATAGCCGTTGTGCTCACATGATGCATAGATGGGGCCTTAAAGAGTCGGCGACGTGTGAATGCGGTGCGGTGCAGACCACCGAACATGTGGTCAACGAATGCCCGCTCCATTCATTCCCCGGCGGGATTTATGAGGTCCACAGGGCAACGCCTGAGGCCCTAGACTGGCTCGCAGACCTAGATGTCCCCCTCTGACCCCCCACCATACGAAAGAAGAATAATGTCTAAATTTAATAAGAATGTTAAAAAATTCTGAAATATATTAGTTTGTAAGTGCGCAAATAAATACAAAATGGACCAATTTTCGTCAAGAAACACATGTACGTACATAATTTTTAATGATTTTATTGAAACTAAAATTAAAATTCTAAAACGTGCGTTTGCTAGATAATGTATCGATTTATTTTACTGCATGATTATATTATTTGAAATGGGTGTGGTATAATAATACAAAATCTTTTTAGAAAATTTAACAAATCTGCCAACGACCTATGGAATAACCTTATTATACTAAAAATTAAAAAAAAATCTCAAAATTTATTACATGCGAATGCTAGATAAAAGAACAATCTTTCGAAATCCATTTATAATTTTTTTGTGGAAAAGAGTCAATACGTCTAAAATCTTATTTGAAAATGACATATTTCTGGTTTTCTCTGGTTATACCCTCTTAAAGTACTGCGAGTAGAACATATCTTTGCCCATAAAATATTAGAGTATTTTTGAGTTATTTTATAAGCTAAGTCAAAAATAGAGTATCGGGCTTATAATAACTGCTTTAAAGCTTAAACTATCCTACTTACGATCCCCTTTTTGGTTATGGTTTTGTTGTACGAGTATAATATGGCAAATTAAGTCCTTTAGAAAATTATTGTAAAACATTTATTTATTTATGTCAAAACCACATAGTGTTATTGTTAGCAGCCCGATTCCAAATATTAAACGACATAATAATAATAATTAAATTTATTTATCAATAGACTTTTATAATTTTATACATTTGGTTCATTTTCATTCATTCTATTGACGAAAAGGTCACTGCTCAGCTATACTTTCAGGATTTCTCCAGGAATGTAGCTGATTTTCAGCAGTGCCTGAAAGTGCCTTTAATAAGCAAGGTCGGCGTGTTTAACTAAGATTCCTGACTAAAAAACAATCGTCTAAAGAATAGTTTAACTGTGAAAAATAATTATAAAAATAATTATAAAAATAAATACTTAAATATACTAGTATTAGGTGCACTAATCCAATACATTAAAATACAGTAAACAGCTTGGGTATTTATCTAATCAACTGCTAGTAGGTACTATGAAACAGATTTGAAATGTCATCATACAATTCTAATTTATTTATTTATTTACGGACAAATAGTCCAATTAACAATATAACAATAACACGAATAGAAAAAAAAGAGAGATCACATAAGCCGATTACATATAGATGAAGAGCATTGATAAAATACATATAATATAAAAGTACATAGAGAAGATAACTATAAGTAGCTTGAAGATGGATTTAAAAAGACTTTAAAAAAACCACATTGCGTAACGACTGCCGAAAGTCATTTAGGCTTACACCAAAAAATTCAATGCTTTGATTTGCGTTGACAAGTCTCGACATTCTGGATAAAGGAGAATGATATCCATAATTAGTAGAATGTTGATTGAGGAACAGCAATTCATTATTTCGGAGTCTACGGGAAGGAATGTTGAACTGGATGAGTTGTAACAAAGCGGGTATGTCAGTAATACTGTTGATAATTTTGAAAATGCATATTAGATCAGAGTCCTTTCTACGTTTTTCTAAAGAGGAATTCTGTTACTCTCTTAAGACGGGATATTCCCAGAGATAATTTAAATAAAATATCAGGTTTGTGACAAGCGTTATGCAATATTCAACGATTTTAAATAATAAAAAAGCTGAAAACGGTCAAAATTAATAACAACTAACTAACTCTAATTGATGTCTACGTGCAAATTGCATAGTGAAATCAAGCCATTAATTAAATGCTGTATAACGTAATTGTAATACTGACCGTCAAAATGCAAATAAACCTTTACGGTCGTCGCGTGCGCCGTTATTATCGAATTAACGGCGGCGACACGTCATGGCGTCGGTCCACCGCCGCTAAACGGATGCAGGGTAGAGCCTCCGCGTTAAACGAATCATTCAACTGCGCTCAGCTAGGCAATAAAATCTAACGGCGCTGAACTTTGTGTCAAAGTATCTAACGACGCCGTAGAAAATTGTAACAAAAAATGCATCTTTGAACGATGTAATAAAAAATATAACGGCGCTTTAATACCGTAGAAGTACGAGTATTGAAATATCAGTGATAAACATAATCATTTAATTATTTATTTGAAACAAACAGCTTATACATAAAAATATATTGATACATTTAAACAAAGCTAAATTAAGTCAAGCTAAAAAGGTCTCCTATGTTAAAGTTACTTGGAGTTGAAGTTTTATTGTATCTTAAAATTAATTTTAGGTGAGGAGGAGATGCTCCCGATACATTCCACACTCATGTATTAATTTTTGTTTATTGTATTAATTAATATCATTATGTTTATGTCGCAGGCCAATCACAAAATCAGGCAGATCATGATGCACTTCGCCACATCATGATCTGCCGCCATTTCACGATGTGCCAGATCATGATGTGGCAAGGCGCATCATGATCTGCCTGATTGTACGATCGGTATTCGTCGTACGAGTACATACGTCAGCGCCCTTGAGATGATTTTTCATGAAAACGGCGCTTTATAAATCAGCCAAATATTATTATTATACATGGTAAAGGAACGTACTTAACTTACTTTAACCGGTGACTCCTGGCATTATTTGGAGTAAAAAATGTAAATGAAATTTTGGTCACCGGTGACGTTTTTGATGTTGTTTGCCCAATTTTAATATTAGAAGCCTGTACATTTTGCTTTAAAAAATACATTGTCTAGTTTGTGTACTGAAAGTGTATTGATTGAAACAAGTAAATTTTAACGATTTTTGGAGGGCCATAACTCCTATAATAAGTATATTATAAAAAATGCAAAACGTGCCGACATGCTAGTGGTAGATCTATAATATATTAAAAAAATGTATTAGTGTTAAAATCCAGAGAGGAAATTGGGGAATACGTACGTATGGAGAAAAAAACAGCATCCGGTTTCCTCCTAAATAAAATATTATACATTGGAGGGGACCCCACCACTTTCCCAATGGCGTTATAAGGAAACATATGGTTTCCTCCTTCACCGCACACGTCAAAACTCTACTTTTTTTTTTTTGAACGAAGCTACATTTATTTGAACGACTCTTCACCCTCCAGTGTCCATGCATACGGGGTTAGTAAGCAGTACGCAAGTACTTACATTAACAATATACAAAAGATAAATAGAAGTAGCAGCCCGTGGAATAATTCTTCTGAAATAGGTAACATCAAAAAGAGAAAAAAGTGTTAGTAAAAGAAAAAGAAAAAGAAAAATAACGGCTATGACCAGACGAAGAAACCTTCTGTAAATAAAATAAGTAATGAGGAAAAAAACAGTTATATGATTATGTTATAATATAAGTAATTACTATAATAGCGGAAAGAAAATAAAATATATAAAAAGAAGAGCCAGAAAAAGTATTCCATAGACCACCGGGCAGTCCCAATGAGAATGCGTATAGCTATCGGGCCAACCGCAGACGATATAAAATATTAAACAGGTAAATGAGACCACACGTGCATGCAGTTTTTCTCGCAAATGGGGCGTGATATGGGGAGTTTGGGGGAAAATATTACCACTAGAGGCCGCACAAAAAATTCATTGGCGATGGTTCCATCTTTGGTAATAAACTGGTAAGTAAGTATGCCTGGGTCAGTTTTCTATTTTCAAATTGGAACACGGGTGAAGTGGAAAATTGTTGGATAGTCATGAAAGGGTAAAAGATTTTATTCAATACCTTTACCAATTTTCTTGGACCAACAAAAATCTTTTAGTGCATAAATTTTGTAAATGCCTTCAACTTTAATCCCTCAGGCTAATTTGTTCGGTTTTCGGAACAACTCATACAGGTCTCATAGAAATCGTTGTGTCTCAATTACTATCATGGTTAGAAAATTATGACCTAAATGGAGTCAGAAAGAGAAAATACCACGCCTTATACTCAAATCTAAAAGCTAACCTCAAAATAATTCAAATGTACGCCTTTGTGAATCCAAAATTTCTGACCGCAATTTGAAAAAAAAATGAAATTTTAGTAATTGAATTTCATATGAAAAGTCATCACCTTTCAAAAACACCTTTCAAAATCAATCACCTTTCAAAAACAGTTTTTAGTTTTATGTTCAGAAATATTCCATTTATTTGGATTTTATTGCAAAGCGGAAATATTTAAACCCTCTGACAAAATATAGTCGAGGTCTGAGGGGTTAATCAGTATTTTTTTTTTTATATTAGCTAGGAAAGATTCTTCCGTTACTCCTGGACACACTGACCCCCAGATTCCTACCCACTCCTTACTTTTTTCCTTTCCAGAATTTCCTCTCATTTCTTTCCTAAAATTACCCTCCACACAGCATCCCCAAAGATGACGTAGGCCCAGAGGGAAATTATTTTCCTCAGGACCTCATGTGTGGATTTAATGTATTTTTTTTAAATCACAAAATTTATTTCAATTACGTTTAAACAACACACAAATCAGCAGTAACAACTAGTATCATTAACAATTTGCAAACTGACTTGCTCGATGGCACTGACTTGATGCTGCTTTTCTTTTTTTCTAGGTACACTGAGAAAAATATTAAACATCGAATCAGTAATAGCCGCATACTATGGTTATAATAATAAAATACGGTATTATTTTTTGGGGAAACTCAGTAAATGCCTAAGATGTTTTTATCATCCAAAAAAGATGCATAAGAAAAATTACAAACTCTGCTCGTCTGGAATCATGTAGACCTATGTTTAAAAATCTGAAAATTCTAACAGTCACAGACATATATATTATAGAGTTATGCATGTTAGTGCGATCACCTACAGTCAAGTTCCCACAGAAAAACTCAACAAATAAATACGTTACAAGGTTCACTGAAAACTTATTAATATTAACAAAAGTAAACAAAACAATATTCCAAAAAGGACCATATTACATGGCCGTTAAAGTGTTCAACAACCTTCCACATAACATTAAAACAAATACAAGATACACACAAATTCAAATCGTCACTAAAAACTTTCATTATAAACAAACTAGCTGGTACCCGGCATGCGTTGCTATGCCATTTAATAAAGAAATTGTTTCTCCCTGCGTGTCCTTTCCCATTCGTCCCGTTCCGCCTCCCCTTCTCCTGCGTCCCCTTCCCCTCCCGCGTTCCCACTCTGTCTCCTCCACCTTTCCTCTCCCCACTCCACTCCCCCTCTTCCCCGGTCCCGCGAACCCCCCCGCCCGAGTTCAACTCCCAGGTTCCCCTTCCCCCTCCCTGGTTCCCCTCCCCACTAACGCGAACCCCCTACCCGAGTTCCCCTCCCCCTCCCCCTTCGCCCCTCCCGCATACCATACATTCAGTTTTCAAACAGCTTGCGTGCCACTTATAGCAATTTTTTCATATAAATTTCATAATGCCAGAGCTCACCAAAAATTTTATACAAACCTTGTCCTGGCAATAACAAACACACACAAAAAAGAATTATCCAATTTGGTGCAGTCGTTCGAAAGTTATGCGCGTACATACATTTCGGCGATTCATTTTTATTTATATAGAAGATAGAAGATAGATAGATAGATAGATAGATAGATAGATAGAAGATAGATAGAAGATAGAAGAAGAAGATAGATAGATAAAGATAATGTCATTACACCTAAAGTGATCTCACATAAATGAAACACCTATTTTTGAATTTTTATTCGTATTTTTCTTATTTGTATAAATATTATAATATTCTTCTTTGTATAAACATTATATTAGGTCCTTACATATGAAATTGGCGTTTTGCCGTACTGGTAACTTTGATCTCAAATATCTTCTCTTTGGTTAGGAATTCCAAATTCAAATTTATACAGCTATTTACTCATTTATTTGTTTTTTTCTTTGCGTCACTTAGTTTACAAAATTAAAAAATTTGATATATCGCGTTATTTACGAGTACGAGTTCCACCGTGGCACCAGTGCTGCAGAAACGGCTCGAAGGATTAATGATGTGTATGGCGACGGTGCCGCAAAAGAAAACACAGCGCGTTTTTGATTCCGACGTTTTCTTTCTGGAAATTTCGACCTGCAGAACAAGCCCCGTGGACGGCCGGAGACCAAAATTGATAATGAAGAATTGAAGGCTGTTGTGGAATCCATCGCAAATCACGTCCGAGTTAGCTGCAGGCTGCGGTGTTAGTGATAAAACTGTTTTAATCCACTTGAAGCAAATTGGGAAGGTGAAAAAGCTTGAAAGGTGGGTACCTCACGAATTGAGTGAAGCAAATCAACAAACGCGCGTTGGAACGCTAGACCACACATTGCACAACAGATGGCTACCAAATTAGAGGAGCTTCAATTGGAATGTCATTTTCTGCTCGTGATACGGTTGTATCGAAACCGGTCGCGGAAAAATTAAATTTTAGTAACAAATGTACATTTAATAAAGACATCCACCGTACTCTCCGGACCTTGCCCCAACAGATTACCATTTATTTAGAAATTTGAATAACTTCTTGCAAGGGAAAAAAATTCAACTCCGATGGGGCAGTCCAAACCGCCTTCAAAGATTTTATTGATTCCCGTCCAAATGGTTTTTTTAGTAAAGGGACCGATGAACTACCTATGATATTGAAAAGTGCATAGATAGCAATGGTACATAATTTGATTAAATAAATATATTATATTAAAAAAAATCGACTTTATGTTCCTCCCGTACAAAACGCCAATTTCATATGTAAGGACCTAATAATATATAGCATGTATGTATTTTGAAGAAATGGGGTCCACCCATAAGCTACACCTTTTGTATTTTTTATTTCTACAATAAATATTTTTTTATTTAATTTGATTTGATTTGATCACGTGACACCTAATAATCCGTTGCTCGCCATGGCGTGTACTGTAGACGGCCTTGTGCCCCACATAATACGTGATGTGCTCACTGCTCGTTGAAAACTATCGCCGCCGGATGGCGGCTGTCAATGCTTGGCGGACGCGATAAAACGATTTATGTCACATCGGCTTTCGAAACTGGGAAACTGAAACTGAATCGGTTAATCTGTGACGAGTGAATTTAATTTTAAACGAGGACCAAATCCGATTTACTATAATTAAGGCTAAATATAAAACTGTCTCTTTTAAAAAGTCACTGTTATTTTTAATAAGCACGTATTGAAGTGAAAATTTAGCATCGTTATGATTTGAAACTCTATGAAACGAAAACGAGCGATACTAAAAAGAAGCATACACATATTACACATACATCTATTTATGATGATTTTCTTCTACATTTTTATTTTTGTAAAATCAATATCCAATCTAGGAAATACAAAGGAAAGCGACTCCGAAGAAAAAAACACAAATACTAATAAGATGACTAAATGTATAAGGGTGCACTGGAATTCGTCAAAAATATTGGAAAAATCAACCTTCACTTTGATAAAAAAAAAGTGTTTCGTAGTCCCACTCTTGCCTTTAGTTTTCTGAAGGTTTCACTTCTACCGCGTTGCACACGCTGATTTTTTTAATAAGCACGTATTAATCGTGAGGATAAAGTATCTTCGGGTTGACCAGATTATGTTAGATTGTTTGTGTAGGTTGTTTTGTGTAAGTGAGATTGTGTTTCGTAATTTTTTTACATTAGCTCCACGCAGGAGGCCCTGAGGAAAAAAATCCGTCAGAAACAATGTAATTTTTGGGGATACTCGGTGGAGGGTCTCTTTATGAAAAGGAAGGAGAGGAAGTTGTGGGAAAGAAAAAGGTTTGAGGGGTGGGTAGGAATTTGGGGTCAATGTGTCGAGGAGTGACGGACGTATGCATCCATCCCTCCGACTGCAGCGCAAGGCGACGTATTGAGAGAGTCCGGCTGGAGAAGTCAAAAGGTCTCCTTCAAACAGGCTCTCCCGATCCGGCCGCATCTGCCGCCAAGACCCACACAAACCTCACCCCATGAACCCGGGCAACCTTGCTAAGTCACCAAACGTAGCAAACCACTTTGGGAGACCAATGGCAGAGGTGTTGATTATCCATTTAATGATTCCTGGAGCGGCGGTACTCATACCCCCCTCCCAAATTGATTCAATTGATCTACATCATTGTATGCTCTTATAAGGCTGCGTAGCTCGTGATGGAAATGAAGTTGCACGCCGAAAATTTTGTCGTAAGCCTATAAATTTTATTTACGGTTTTCACAATTCTCCAACTTAACGATCAACATTACAAAAACAGCTTTCTGTTGAAATAATACTGCATATTACCTACACCATGCGTTACAAATTCTTGCATCTAAATTTTTTTTTAAATATTTTGGAATGAAATTTTTTAAATTAAAACTTTTTTGCAGGATTTTTAATGTCTCCTAAATGCTTTAATAATTGGTGGTTTATATAGAAATCGATAATGGAGCAGTCGATTAGCAGATTAACAAAACCTCAAAACTATGAATTAGCAAACTCCCGAACAAGAATCTGACTCCCATCAGAAGACCATCCCTAATTGAACCCACGTACTAATTACATTTCAACACCGATTCCATCGAACCGATTCCCAAGTCTTACAACCGATTTCCCAATTACCAACACCCCTTACCCTCCCCACCCCAACTGTAGTAGGCTACCGGATGTCGGTAAACAAAGTTAGGCGAACGTGCCTACTCCCAACCTCGCTGCGAAGGCTGTACACGTACACTGTATAGTGTATGATGTTTGCAGCTGTGTTCAGCGAAGGCTGTACACTGTACACTGATGGGTTTCGGGAAAGATAAAAAAGCTTCTAGAATTTGTTCGCAGCCAGTGTAAGTACCACGATGCTTTAATGAATTGACATTGTTTGTAGGGTTCCTGATAGTCGTATAATAAAATCCCCAAGAAATATTTATTTATTTATTATTAAATACTAGCTGGTTCCCGGCATGCGTTGCTATGCCATTTAATAAAGAAATTGTTTCTCCCTGCGTGTCTTTTCCCATTCGTCCCGTTCCCGTTCCTCTTCCCCTCTTGCGTTCACACTTCGTCTCCTCCACCTTTCCTCTCCCCACTCCACTCTCCCCCTTCCCCCGTCCCGCCAACCCCCCTCCGCCCACCAAACTCCCGCATTCCATACTGTGGTGTCTTCTATCGGGTAGTAAATAATATCCGTTGATGTTACAATGTTTATTGATTGACAGGTTAATATGGAGAGAGCGCTCAATAGCGGGTACATCCCTTTTATACTTCCCATACTCGCTATCTCGCTCTCATGCCGTCACCCTCATACACATACGTCACACCCCCACACTTAAATCCTAATTACATAAATATCTTATACTCAAATTTATACAATGCAAATATTTAAATATTTCAATCCAGTAAGTATATGTAATTATTCTTGATCTTCAATCCGTGTAGCGTGGGCGTTGACCTCGAGGGCGTAACCTCCCCTCCCATGGTGTAGGTGACCTGCAAAAATCAGAGGAATTAGGAAATTTGGTCATGTCCACATCCGAGAGTGGACCCAGGTCCAGCAAATCATCAGACCTGTCACACTCCCCCCACCTAACCTTCCTCTCTGAAATCTGATCATGGTGGCGTTTCCAAATTTGTCCCGTAGACATAATTTTAACTAAATAAATCCTATTCCCCAATCTTTTAAAAATTTTCCCTAAAATCCATTTATTATTATTACTTCTTAAATCCCTGGTTAAAACTTTAGAATCAACATCAAAGTACTTTTTAAATTTTCTTCCTCTATAATACTTTTTCTGTTTATGCTGTCAATTCCTTTAAAACCTTGACTCTCAACATTATCCACTATTGGAATAATCGTATTAAAAATTGATCTAATATTCCTACCCAACATTAATGTACTAGGCTCAATGCCCGTAGACATTGAAGGCGTATTTCTAATATCAACTAAAAATGTCAAAAGTTTATCTTCAAAATCAGTAGGAAATTTAATATTTACCATAATTTTTTTTTTTAAATTCTTCACTGTTTTAACCCCATTTTCAGCTAAACCGTTAGAAGCAGGATGCTGTACAGCTGAAGTCAATGATTCTATATTATAATTACGACAAAATTCCTTAAAAAACTGTCGAAGTGAAAGCTGTACCATTGTCACTTACAACTTGTTCCGGGATTCCGAATATAGAAAATAATCTTTTCAAAACTTTTATTGTACAAAACGAATCTACCTTATTCACAATATGACAGTCTATCCATTTTGTAGTTGCATCAACAATTATTAAAAAATTATGACCTCCCAACGGCCCCATGAAGTCGATATGCAATCTACTCCAGATTAACCCATTGATTGGCCAAGGTGCTAACTCAACTTTACATGGAGTAGGTAAACATTCCATGCATCGAGCACACTGTTTCACAGTTGCTTCTATATCATTGTTCATTCCGAGCCAAAAAAAATAATTTCGAGCAAGACTTTTCGATTTTACAATGCCTAAATTTGATTGATGTAAAAAATTAAATATAAGTTCCCTTAATTCCCTTGGAACTACAAATTTATTATTATAAAATAAACATGAATTATAAGTCGATAATTTATCCCTAAAATACCAGAATTTCAATAAATCATCCTTTAAGAACTTTTTATCCGGCCAACCATTTGCTGTGAACTCGATAATGCTCGCTATATTTACATCATTAATCGAAAACTGTTTCATCGTTTCCGCATTTAATGTTGTTTCTGACTCGATTATGTTCACAAACACTGACTCAACCGTATTCACGTTTAAAGTATCAATATAATTTAAAAAATAATCGCTAGCATCAATATCGTCGCTACACACATCTAAATTATCCTTATTATTAATCGGCATTCGTGATAAGAAATCCGCTTTGTTATCACCTGACTTAATATGCTCTATACTATAGTCAAAAGTCTGGAGTATTAGGGCGTACCTCTGCAGACGGTTAGCGGCCAGCACAGGTACTTGCTTATCCGTGTTCAAAATGTGTACTAACGATTTATTGTCGCAAGCCAAAACAAATTTATTGCCGTATAAATACTGAAAGAATTTCTTCAATCCAAAAACTATAGCACACGCTTCCTTATCTAAAATAGAGTACTTTAATTCTGTTTCTGACAACAATCGGCTAGCAAATGCGATAGGTCTCTCTAAACCATTATCATATACATGGCAAATCACCGCTGCTAACGCTTTTTCAGATGCGTCTGAAATAAGTTTAATTGGTAAATTAGGATCAAAATGCACTAAAATATTATTTGACGTCAGCAGTTTCTTAACTCGCTCAAACGCAATATTACATTCCTCAGACCACACATACTTTACTCCCCTTTTTAACAAGTTATACAATGGAGACAAAATACCTGAAATATTGTGAACAAAAGTTCTATAATAAGAAATAACCCCAAGTAAACTCCTAAGTTCCGAAACATTCCTCGGTATTGCCATTTGAGTAATCGCACAGATTTTATTTTCTAAAGGCATAACTCCTTTCCGCGAAATTCTAAAACCTAAATATTCTATCTCAGTTTCTAGAAAAGAACACTTATTTTCATTAATAGTTAAACCACAATCACTTAACTTGCTAAGTACAGATTCACAAATAGAAAATAATTCCTCTTCAGAATTTCCAAACAACAAAATATCATCTAGAAATATACGAACGTTACGAAGTCTACCTACTACCGCCTGAATAACTTGCATAAATATAGCCGGGCTTGTGGTCAAACCGAAAGGCAATACTTTATACCTGAATAAACCTACATGCGTACTTATCACACATAATTTTCTCGACTTCTCGTTTGACGAAATCTGACCAAAAGCATTACGCAAATCTATTTTCGCAAAAAATTTCGCACCATTTAAAGATGAAATTAAATCTTCTATACGAGGCAATGGATATTTCAACTTCGCTAACATAGGGTTTAATGTGGTTTTAAAATCGGTATAAATTCTAATTGAACCGTCTTTCTTTTTTACAACAACAATCGGACTAGCCATATCACTTATTTCTACCTTTTCAATTATATCTTCACGTAACATCTTATTTAATTCCTCCTCTACCTTTCCACGTAAACTAAAAGGTAACGGTCTTGGATTTACAAACTTTGGCCTGAACTCCGAAATAACTTCGATGTTAGCTTCATAACCTATAAGCCTACCCGATTTTTCTGAAAACACATCAGCATGTTTTTTCTTTAAACTATCACGAAAATTTAATTGATTATCACAACTAGTCTCACTGGTATTTACCGAATTTATTCCACTTAATCCGATACCGAAAACTTGTAAAAAATTTCTACCAACAATCGTAGAATTACCGTTTTTAATTATTATAAACTGCGTATCTACACTTTTATTTAAAAATAACACACTTAAATTAACTTTACCTACAATATTTAACCGTTTCCCGTCATATCCTGACAATTGAATATCGCATCTTTCCAATTCATAAGAAACAAAATCTTTTAAATACACTTCATATGGAATTGCATTAATTTCTGCACCGGTGTCAACAATCGCTCGCAGAACAGTGTTACCAATAATGAGATCTACGAATATCGGTTCCGGCCCCGTGCCGTCATGCAACATAAAAACCGAATTTAATCGTTTATTCTTATTACCTACATTAATTTTACTGTTTTTACACACATTACTAGGATGACCCGATTTATTGCATCGATTACAAAAAATATTCTTCCAACAATCTTTCTGCAAATGATTCGTTTTCCGCACAAAAAACATTTTTTTAATCCAATATTTACTGGCGTCTTACTACGCACTGCACTTTTAAATCTGATCGGACTATCCGACCTGGATTTACGGACAACATTACTATCCTTATGCACAACATTTAAATTCGTATCAACTTTCTTAAAATTAACAACATGTTCCCATGAAGCTGCTAACTGAATGCATTCCGAAAAAGAAGTATTTACCCCCTCAACGAACAACTTATGTTTCAATTTTTCATTGAAAATTCCAATAATCAATATGTCTTTTAAACAAGGTTCCAGCCTCAATTCAAAATTGCACGTCAAACTCAGTCCTCGCAACCTAGCAGCGTAATCTTTAATAGATTCGTTAGCTAGCTGTTTACACTTATAAAATAACTCACGCGACTCGAAAATATTTTGAATAGGTTTGCAATGTGAATCAAATAATTTACATAAATCATCAAAAGAAAAAACAGAAACCTTTTTAGGGAAACACAAATCACATAATAAAGAGAAAGTTTCTTCGGTGAGGCAACTCAGCAAAAATGCTCTTTTGCGTTCTTGTGATAACACTTTGTCATCATGTAAAATGAGGGCCTGATCCAGTCGTTCCTTGAACAATGACCAGTTTCCCGTTCTGTAACAGAACGTCCCCAGATTCTTACAAACACCTTCCATTGGGGGAAGAGCTGAAACAAAATAATCTAAACTACTTATCTCAGCACTTCCTAGAAGGCTACACTCCGAGGTCCACGTTCCACGTCCCACGTGCACGCCACCCAGAGCCGTAGATCACCGTCCCCGTCTGGCTCCGTCTCCCGACAGCTGCGGATCCAATCCCTCTCCGAGGTCTTCCTTCCCAGACTGCAGCGACGGAAACCACGTCCCGGTTTCCGGCTAATCCACACGATGATGACCTTGATCTTGACCCGATCCTTGATCCTTGTACCCCGTTACACGGTGTACCCTTGTGTATCCTTGACACGATCCTGTACCCCGTTACACGGTGTACCCAACGACAATAATCTTGCAAATTGCCGTACCCACACACGCGTATACTTGCGTGTGGCTGCTCCAATTTCTTCTTAACGCGATCGCTCCTGCGATCGGCCAATTCCCTGACAATCCTTCAGATGCCGATGGAATCTACCGCGTAGATTCTTCTAAAACTACCGTGCTGCGCCAACTGTGGTGTCTTCTATCGGGTAGTAAATAATATCCGTTGATGTTACAATGTTTATTGATTGACAGGTTAATATGGAGAGAGCGCTCAATAGCGGGTACATCCCTTTTATACTTCCCATACTCGCTATCTCGCTCTCATGCCGTCACCCTCATACACATACGTCACACATACATTCAGTCTCGGTAGATACATTCAGTTTTCAAACAGCTCGCGTGCCACCTATTGTAATTTTTATACAAATTTCATAATGACAAAGCTCACTAGTAGTTTTGTACAAACCTTGTCCTGACAATAAAGAACACACAAAAAAAATTATCCGATTTGGTGCAGTCGTTCGGAAGTTATGCGCGTACATACATTTCGGCGATTCATTTTTATTTATATAGATAGATAGATAGAAGATAGAAGAAGAAGATAGAAGATAGATAGATGTTTCTGTTAAATGTCACGCACGTGTCTGAGTAATTAATATGTGCAAATTAGCGTTGAGTACCTCATACAAGAGGCACCTCAAATGTCCCATACAAACACGTAAAATGTCCCCCCACCTCAAAAAATGTATTTGTACCAACTCTTTTTCTTTGTATTACTACAAATGTCATATCACGTATGGGACAAATATGAGGTGAGGTGTGAGGTGGTTGGTGTATTGGACTACATGTCATGTCACGCACGGCCTTTTTTATATCCATTTTTGTATTACAAAGAGGGAAGGAGGCGGGTATGGGCACCGCCGCCCCGGGAATCATTTATTAGATAACCAACACCTCTGCCATAGGTCACCCCATGTGGTTCGCTTCGTTTGGTGACTTAGCAGGGGTGCCTGGGTTCATGGGGTTAGGTTTATCCAGGTCTTTGCGGCGGTTGCATCTGCCCATCAGCTGCATGGCAGGCCGGATCCGGAGAGAATGGTTGAGGGAATCCCTTTGACTTCTCCAGCCTTACTCTCTCGGAACATCGGCTTTCACCACTGGAGGGATGGATTAATACATTTTTTAATGTATATCCTTGTTTTATATATTAATTTCAACTAGTTCAAAATTCTTTTTAAACCTTTTAAGTTTTTAATATGATAAAATTTAAAAAATATATATTATTTGTAAATTATAATCTGTTTGTCCTTTTCGCAGAGTTTATCGAAATCTCAAGTAGATAGTCTTGTATTGAAGGTCAAGTGTGAAAAATTTCTTCAACCTAGGAATAACATTTTTAAGATCATGGTTTTGCTGTCTAAATATTTCGATATAACAGAAAAGGCATTGTGAACTTAATGATTCCAGAACTTGCTAGGGTTTCCTGCTTTAGATATCACATAAATAAAATGGTTCATAAGAAAGATAATACTTTTATTAGCTCCACACAGGAGGCCCTCAGTGGAGCTAATAAAGGAAAATGATACTCCTCAGGAAAGGAAAAAGAAGAAGTTCTGGGAAGGAAATATGAAATGAGGGGTGGCTAGGAATCTGGGGGTCAGTGTGTCCAGGAGTGACGGACGTATGAACCCATCCCTTCAATTGCGTGTGCAAGGCAATGCATCAAGGGATTCTGGCCAGAGAGGTCAAAAAACACGCAGCAGGTGAGCAGATACATCGACTGCCAAGACCTTGACAAATCTTACCTCATGAATACGGGCACCCTGCTAAGTCATCAAACGTAGCAAACCACTTGGGGTGACCTGTGGCAAAGGTGTTGGGTGTCCAATAAATGGTTCCCGGGGCGGATTCCCATACCCGCCTCCCAAAATCCAACAATTACAGTTGTTTTGTGAATAAAACACATCTACATTGTCTATCAAGCGTATGCATTGATTAATTATTATTTATTGGAAAAATGAAGTCATTTTGGCAAGGTAAACTGAAACTCTTTAATAAGGTATCAGAATACGTAATGCTCGAGAGCCTTAAATTCAAATAGGAAGCAAAATAACTGGAAATTTAATATGATGTATAAAATGAGTCGCAAAGTCGAAAGACACATTTGCAAACAAATCCCTAATGAAGTGACTTATTTTGGTGAAATTGATAAATGGGGAGTCGTTTTTCAATTGCTATTTTACGGAACACTTGTTAGCAGTGAGAACGGAGAGAAACAATTATATTATATAGCTTCTTATTCTCCACGGGGCTTCTTCTTCATAATTCAATTATAATAATAAAGTGTAATCTTTGGGATTAAGGGTTGTCTAAATTAAATCTGCACGAGAATAATAAGGGGTGTTTGAAGGAACCGTATGCCATCCCTTAAATTAATGAAACACTTTATAATACTTGTATCAATAAATGTAGGTGTATATATATTTATTTCAAGAAAATAGCGTCAAGGCAAAGAACGCTTTTATAATTACCGTGACGGTAAAAAAGGGTAATGAACATAAGTTCCTTATCATAATAATGCTACGTTTGGTGATTTAGTAGGGCTGCCCGGGTTCATGGGATGAGGTTTGTCTAGGTCTTGGAGCCGGATGACCAGGACACACTGACCCCAGATTTCCACCCACCCCTTAAACCCTTTTGCTTCCCAGAACTCTCCTCTCCTTCCTTTCCTTAAAAAAACCCTCCACAAAGATGGCATAGGCCCTGAGGGAAATTATTTTAGCCTCCTGTGTGGAGCTCATGCAAAAAAAATAATAATAATGCTGTGCAGCTCTTTCAAAAGATGAGATACGCAATGTACGTAGGTCTGTTTCCTGCAAAGGAAAAAACTAATCATTTTCTTGCATCTCTCTCACACCGTGAGGTCTCCGTAGACCCCTATAATACTACTAGCCGTGACGGTAATTTTGAAAGTATGGAATAGAGTTACGAGGATAATAATGAAGTGGAGTGAATTCCAAAAATTCAAAATGACATATTCCCAGTTTTCTCCGATTACTCTCTCTTAAACATAACATAATTATTTACTAAGAGCTATCTATTTTTATGAACATTTCACTGGATATAAATAGATAAACCGCTCTTCCCTTAAACTCTGATAATTCATTCATTTTGATCTGCCAAAAAAGCAGTGTTCAAGTAAATCATTTAATAATTCAACAACACCCCATCAGAGGTGTTTGTTTTTGCTCGAGAACGCTACTACCCCCGAGCTACCTCTCCCCCCACCCTGGAGTGGGTAAATCCGTTAGCACAGGTTGTACAAATAAATCAAAATGTCAAAACAAACACACGCTCCTCGAAGCGCCTGAGATTTGTAGAACCTTAGTGGGACAGGCTGCGCTGCTTGTGTTTGAAGCGTGTTGTGTGTATTTCTTATTTAATTCAATTCGAGGGAATCGGGGAAATATGACGACATTGCGGACTTTCTGTTGATTTATTGAAGGACAGGAAGGTACTTGTATCCGCTTGTTTTGCATGATGAAATGAACAAAGTTTTTTAGTTGAGTTGTTAAATCAAGGAAAGGGGAGATGACTTTAAGTACTAGAACAAGTGTTTCGTGAAAATACTTCAATTCAAAATATAAATAATTCATTCAACGAAAGCTCTTCGAATATTTGAGATTTGAGCTTAGACAGTGTATTATTCGTATTTTCATATGTTTCATAACGCTGGTGGATTTCATTCGTATTTGTGTTCCAATCGGCCAGCAGATCGGAGGAATCCAGATTTTGGACTTCCGCACATTAAGTGTACCTACCTACACGGTGGACTTAAGTCAAGTATCGTAATATCATTAATCTGTCAACAACCGTCGTAATAAATCGTAACGTGACATTTCGCTCTACGTTGAAATGTTATTTTTATCAATCGGAAGTGTGTAATATGAAGCATTATATCGCCGTCTTTTATCGAATGCTTCATGTGAACCGCTTATTCGTCTCATGACTCAACTTTATAGTGGTTCTAATGACCGACCAGAACAATCTTATCGTACGCTTTCGGATACACCTGTGACCGTCGCCGAATGGAGATCAAGCCACGAGACACAACAGTGAGTACCACTTAATTGTGAATTACCTATCTTGTTTGGTGGTCGGGCATAACTCGTATCGAAATTCGTAAGCGTTTTATTTAGCAAGGAGTGGCCACAAGGTTATTCTAAACCCCCGTGCATAGTCACGAATCATCATAATTATATGGAATTGTATTCCTTATTATTTTGTTCATTTTATGAACTTACTAGCTAGGTTACCCGGCTTCGCTCAGGACAACATTTGAGAGTGTTCTGGAATGTTCCACAGTGATGTTCCCGATTCCCTATTCTCAACCATTCCACGACATAACCCACCGCTCCCTCCAGAACTTTTTAGAGCTCTATCGAACCTTCTAGAACATTCCGGAAGACTATTCTAGAAATTTCAAGAGGGCAAACTTCCAGCCCTTAAATCTTCAAAAGCACGCCCTTTAGGTAAAAAAGGGAACGGTCATCCTGTAGGGGAGATAGAGATCTACCACACCATATAACTCCCTTGGCCGCACCGGGACTTGTTTCTGAGTTTTAGTGGGACGCACACTTTCATACACTTTCTTTTATTATATATATATTGATTATCCCAAAAGGCGTACTTTTAAAAAAAATAATTAATATATTCTGAAATCGCCAATACTTTTCTCATCTCAGCAAATCTGTAGATATTGGAATAAAGTCAGAGTATACCTAATTATTTTTTGTGGATTTGAGAACTGTATGCAGGCCGATGCAATACAGACAACAAGATATCTGAACAACGAAAATAACTAAACACTAATAAAAAAATAACAAGACACAGTAGAATAACAAAGCTTATTTCATAATCACGACAAAGACAGACCCAACGATAAAAATAAACTACAAGCTTGTGTAACCGGGAATGCTTTATAAAATAACATTGGAATATCGACAAAACTGGAAGCACGTCGATAAAACAAGACGTGATTTATAACATCCACAAGAGATCAATTAAATGGACAAAGTGTTATCTAGACCACGTGTTGGTACCTAACAATGATCCTTATATCTTTTCCTAGTTTAATTCATACCTACATATACTTATTGTCCATCTTCCTACCATTTGCCGACTAAGAAAACAATCATGAGTACATAGTATGTATTCAGTTGGAAAAGTTATTCTGTGCAGTGGGTGAGTGGAGCCCCCTGGTTGAAATAAAAATATAATTTTTGAAATATAAAATTTTTGCATGCAAACATACGAACTTTTAAAAATGGCTCACCTTACGTTTTTTCTCACTAAAATTACTGATAACAAAAAAAAATAAAAATACGTACACAATTTAGGCATTAGGTATAAACTTTATCGTTTTTGTGGTTTCTTGTAAAAATAATTGATAAAAAAATTTTCGAAATTTCAAAATTTTGGATTCATAAAGCTGTACATTTTAATTATTTTTGCGGTTAACTTTCAGATTTGAATATAAAGCGTGATATTTTGTCTTTCTAACACGACGGCCGGCGTGGTCTGGTGGTAAGACTCTCTCTCCCAATCCGAAGGTCGCGGGATCGAATCCCAGCGTGGGCAAATAAATTTTATTTAAATGATTTGTATTATTTCACAATTTATTCATTTAAAATAATGTATAGTATATTTGCGGCACGTTCCAGAGTAGAAGATACTCTTAGTATCGCCCTGGTGTAAGACCACCATTCAGAATTGAAACGTCGCTTGAAATGTCGTTAGCGTGTTTTGTGACCAGATCTGAATAGCCAGGAACTTCCCCACCATCCTCTTCCCCGTCACCTTTCCCTCCCCTGTACCATCAGCCTCACAACTCACAACATACCCCAATTGGGGATGCCATAGTCTCACTGGCTCCAGACGGGAGCAGCTGAGGCTCTTATGAGGTATTACTATAAAAATATACATTAAAACTGTTTAGATCATATTTGTAACCACGACAGTAAGTGAGACACAACGAGATGAGATCAATAGGAGTTAGCTTCTAAAACCGAACAAATAGACTTAACGGGTTAACAAAATGCCTACTAGTTAGGTACTAAATTCGTACACAATTTTAGAACAAATCAAAGTGCTGCTACCTACAAAAACAACTCTAAAGAATACTTGTAAATTTAACCTGCTTAACATTGTTCGATTTTTTCGTTTTCATTATTTATAATGAACCCCAATTTAGAAGTAATTTTTTAACTGCATTTAAACTTTTTTATCAAAGCGACCAACCCTTAGAAGATTGTCATTAACAGTTTTTCAAAACAACGGCTCCATTAATCATTTTTGTAACAATAACGAAACAAAAAACTTCAGCAAAGAAGTAAATGGGAAAACTCAGAAAGGGAGGCTGTTTGTGAGTTTAAACAAAATAATAGAAGGGTGGCATTGTTTTCTAATCTGAACCGAAAAAATCATATTCGGGGCACGTTCCAGAGTGGAAATACTTTCAGTACCTATCGCCCTGGTAAAAGTCCAGAAAAGTTTCGTTGCTTGAATGGTTTTAGCCGTTTTGGTGACCAGATCTGAATACCTTCCTCACCACTACCTTCAGCTTGAGCTCAAAATTTTAATATTTTTAATTGGATATGTCCATTTTCAAAATGAAAATCCTCTGCTTTCAATGAACAGTAGGTATATTATTATATTTTTTTTAAAGAAAGACAAACATTACCGGGTTACGAATAACCCAACAATGTTTGAAAATCTCCTACTACTACCACAGAAAGCCGAAAATGTTGCTTGTGTTGTGATGGAGGACTTAGCCAGGGGAGGAATCGAACACGCGACGCTCGGGTGGGACCCAAGCGCTATGCCCACTCAACCACTGACCGGTCGTTTTGAGACACTTTGAAATAGAGCAAATATATTTTTAATTGAATATCAACCAGGATTTTTTTTACATTAACTCCACGCAAGAGGCCCTGAGGAAAAATAATCCCTTAGAGGATGTGTCATCTTTGGGGATAGAGGGTATTTTTATGGAAAGGAGGGCGAGGGAGTTCTGGAAAGGAAAAAGATTTGATACGTGGGTAGGAATCTGTGGTTAATGGTAATGGACGTATGAATCCATCCCTCCTACTGCGTTGGATGGCGATGGGTCGAGAGAATCCGGCTGGAGAGGTTAAAAGGTCTCCCTCAACCAATCTCTCCCAGTCCGGCCATAGGTGGGCAGACGCATCCGCGCGCGACCTAGACAAACCTCGTCCCATGAACCCGGAAACCCCTGCTAAGTCATAAAACGTGGGGCGACCTATGGCAGGGGTGATAGTTATCCAATAAATAGTTCTTGGGCGGCAGTACCCATACCCGCAACCCAAAATGTTAGGAGGTTATTTGAGTCCTAAATTCTCCAGTCTTTTAAAATAAATATCGACTCTACTTTTGGCACTAATCTTCTCATTACATCTTCTCCAAGTATAAACTTTCTAATAAAAGCGTGTTTATCGAAAATGACCTGCTAGGTAATTATGTTTTCTGTATCTGTTTGAAAATAATAAAATTAGATAGCCTAAGAACCCATAATAAATTGCACTGCGCCCTTTGTGTGATTTTTCACAAAAACGGCGCTCTACAAATTATCCGATTATAATTATTATTATTGGTGTCAAACAATAATAATAATAACTCTACAAATTATCCGATTTACAGATTAAAAGAATTTGGCATTCTCGGACTATAAAAATATTGCCATTTGTTATTTCGGCCACTGGCATAATACCAAGGAATCTGATTCAAAATTTAAGCATATTAGATTTGTCAAAGAATTTGTATATAAAAATGCAAAAATCAGTCATTTTAAATACATGTAGGATTACAAAGGATTTTTTAAATATTTATATTGAGGGATCAGTAGGATTTATAGGTTCAATTAGAAATGCCACAGAGCCGAACCCTCTGATATGAAAATATCTGGAGTCGGTGAATTATATTCCCATTTGGTCTCTAGTAGGTTGACATGTTGTTCTTGTATTGTTTTGTATTTATAATACTTATATAGCGCAATTGCATAGCGTGGGTTGACTAGATGATCATTTGGGGAAGTGTGTGAAAGGGTTTAGTTTTTCTTTCTTTCTTCTTTTTTTCCTTTTTTTTTTTTTTTTTGGGGAAAATTTAAACCGGACATTTAAATCTGGTGCGTATTAAAAAAAAAAAATATTATTGGTGTATAATATATTGTCTATGCCCGAGGAGTTAATAAAAAGATGTTAAATGTAAAATCGGTGCGTAATAAACAATAGAAATGGAAACTAAAATTCAGTGAAAAGCTGTGGAATGATATTGTGATATTGAACAATGAATAAATTGGCAATATATCGCCACGGATTTCATCGAACAAAGATATTCATTTCGCAGTGCACTGATTCAACGAGCAATTTAGGGGTGACCAAATAACGGATATAGTTTTAGCTACTGCTATCGTCAATATACCCATGGTGTTCATTTTAACGTTTGTCACCCTGTATAGAGCTTTACCAGATTTCACAAAATGGTAACCATATTACGGTGAATCCATCTATTCTCGGAAACCGTCGGTATCCACCGTGAATTATTGACGAATCACGAACCGGCGGATTTAAATTTAAATAATTGGAACTTGTCACGGGATAAAATAAAATCAATTGGCTTGTTCCCTTTTTGTATTAACTGGCTGTTTTACGAAACTTCGTTCGGAACTGATGTTCTCTTTTTGTAAAAAGAGACTGAAATGAAACTCATGTTCTTGTGGCAGTGAACGAAACTACAGACCCCTATTTCACTAAGAAATAACTATTTTTTTTTAATTTAAGGCGAGACTTTTAACCACATTTATCGGGGTTCACATCGGGGTTTAATTTATTCCTAAGGCTCACATTTTAATTTATTTCGTAAAATTCGTAATTGAATTATCATTTTTATTTCCATGCCTCACAAAGGATTCGAGTTATTTATATTTTAGATTAACAAAAACAGTACGTTTTCATAATTTTTTTTTAACTTACAACGCCTTTAAAAAATTGTAATACGTTGTACAACCACAGTTAGCGGAGAGCACCAGATTTTATTTTTCTAGACTATGAATTAATAACTTCGGGAGGTATTCATTTAGAAACATCTTAAATATTAGTAACACATTCTTCAGAATTAATTAAAATGAATCCGGCGGAAAGGTCGAATTTCCAGGCCTGCAAGGTGAATTCGATCGTACGTCCGTCCAATACGCCGTGCCGCGGGCGCATATTTGTTTACACACTTTCTCCACTTACGTCGTTAAGATTCCCACATTATTTTTCTTCTTTTCTTTGATAGGGCAAATTCGACAGTAGGTCTGTCCAATACACGGGTCGCGAGTCGCAATTTGTATGCAGATTCTTTACTTACATCGTTAAGATTCAGAATATATTTTGGAGTATAGTGTCGTCTTAATTTAAATTAAATTTAATAATGATATTATCAAGTTCTGCAAGTATTTTAGTTTTTTTTTTTTACTTTTGTTACAGCTGTTTCGACTTACAAGACCATTTTCAATCTGCGGTTAAACCACTTTGAGACGACTTATTAATACGAATCTAAATGTCAATTTTTGAAGGTATCTAAATTGATTAATTACCGGTTAAACGAATTTGCTGAGAAACTAATTGGGACAGTAGAAGACTCTCCATTATGTTGGCTACTTCGGAATCTTTTTACCCCCGCATTAAATGTTAAGGTTTCCTTAATTTTTTAATAATAACTTTACTGCTATGACTCATTTAACTGCGCCGTATTGTGTAGGTTTTGCAAACATACTAAGAAGTGGGGAATATATAATTTTCCTTGTTTTATTAGTTAGCGTTACATTGGGATCATTCGTTTGTTTATTGATCAAATTTAATCTAAGACACTTTCTTTTTACATGTGGAACATGTTTATGCACTAAGAGATATTCCGCAAATTGTGAAGATGTGTTTTTATTTTATAACATCGTAGGTATATGTTCTTTGAATCTAGTTGAGAATGCTCTACCTGTTTGTAAATGGAATTCTACGAATTAAACATAAAAACAAAAATAAATCGCTACTCTAAACAATGCCTGGACTCGAGATGACAGCTCTAGAGCCGATGGAAAATAATCTGTGGTTTAATTCCTGACTAGTGTTTTCGGAGGGAGGACGTGCCGCTGATTCTCTGGGATGTCGTTGGAGAGCGGCGCTCTTCGAAACTCGAGAATGAATATTTAGGTAGTAGTAGTTTCAATTTTTATAATTTTTATCATCGAAATAATGACAATTGCGCCCATAATATTAAACTTAGATTCAAGTGTAGAAATTTACTGACATGTGCTGTGCAAGCGTAGTATTCAAGCAAGTAAATACATTTTTTATCTACCTAAAGGTGTTCTAGTCTGACTTTTTAAAGAGTAAATAACAACCTTTAAATTCGATTCTAGTAAATAACTTTAAATTGTTAACTGTATATTATGTTTAATAAACCGTATGTTATATGACCCCCCTTCTTTTGTATTGTAGAATTTGTTCATGCTATGTCCATTTAAAATTTACCAGTAAGTAAAATCAAACCACCATACTGTTAACGATTGCCTGACGTAGAACGAAAATAGAAAATTGAACACAGATGCATTCAAGTGGCTAAAAGACAAAATTATGAAAGCTTTTTTATCGTTTTATTTATAAAATGCTTTGTTTAAAAACCATTCTATGTGTTTACAAACAAATACAAAATACCCACCGTTTTCAGAGTAGGTACTTATTATAATACGAAAATTGTTTGTCCTATAAAAAGTTCGTACGTTAAAAGTTCAGTAAATGAAAATAGTTTGGAAACTTGGATGAATCCGTAGAAGCATTGAATTAAAAATGAATTTTACAGACTTAAAGATGTTTGTTATAAAAATCAATACAATGACGCAAATCCTATATTGTTCAGTAAAATTAAATAACTAAAATAATATGTTTACAGAATTTTTTCATGGCTATCTTCAAAGATCAAAGCTAGACAAGATTTAGAGGAAAACACTTCTTAAGACAGTGAAATAAAAATAAGAACAACACACTGTTAAACTTAAAAGGAAGTTCAAAGAACGCTTTAGGAACTAAACAGATAAGTTTATTTATAAAGATTGTAGAAGATTTCGGAGCAATTATTACAGATTAAAATGTTTTTGAACGAACAGCTTCGAAATCAAAAGTTTTTCTTGTTTGTCTTATTAAATATTATGACTTGTCAAATATTGTGACTTGAGAATATCCACACTGTACTTTTTCTTGAATGGCGATAAAATGAGAACAAAAAAAAAACCTTGCAAAATCAGAAATAGATCGCGATAACATTAAAAATGAAGCTGTAGATGAAGAGTCAACATAAATGTTATTTACCAACTGATAAAAGAAGCTTACATGTTTTTACGTGGGTTCTTACTTAAATTATAATTAGGAACTTAAAATGTCATTTAAAATGTAATTCAAACATAAGATTACCGACTGTCCGGAGCCAGTGGAACTAAGGTGTTAACAATCAACATATTTATTTAATATAAATTACATAAATATCTTTTACATTAAAATGATACATGAGCTTATAAGTATACAATGGTTCGCAGGAGGTAGCAGTATTATTAAGAACAAAATAAGAATTAATAAATACACAAAAATATTATCGCTGAAGTGATACAGTTGTTATTAGAAGTAAAATGTGATGATATTAAAAGGAAATACACAATCAATTTATATAAGACCAGAGATAAGAATATGAGATGTTTTATGAGGCGGACGGGAGCTTGGAAGAGAAAGATTGGAAGTTGGAACATGCGGGTTAGAGCCATTTCAAGCAAGGTTTCGATTCTGAATGGTGGTCTTTCACCAGGGCGATACTTCAAGTACCTACAATAAGGATGGTAATTGAAAGTAACCAAATATGGAATAGAACCCCTAATTCGAAATACAGGCTTTTCTCGTAAACAAATTCTCCTAGAAGCAATGAACAGTGTTCAACTATCACTTTCAATCACTATACACACGTACTAGTTAAAACTTGAGTCGAGCGAGTGCTGTGTCCACAGTAAGAAGGTTTGGTTTTCTGAAGATACCCGAGAAGAAACCTGAACTCTGGGCACATAATGATTGCGCTGGGGCAGAGATCGACACCTGGATTTGTGATGATTGTAAGTAGTATTATATTTGACCAAAGTACCTAACGTACGAGTAACTCATAGAAGTTAAGGTTGATTTTGTTTTTGTAGTGCTCCATATTTGGGTACCTATACCACAATTAGATACCTTTGTGTTGATTTTGTTTTTGAGAAATTATAGTTTGTTACTATGACGAGACTGTTACTGTGCAAAGCGCAAATGTGTGACTGATTGTAATTACGATTAAAAGTATTTGATTTTTAATATTTTTTTTCCGTGAAAAAACGGATTCCATATTTGGTTACTTTCCAGTATACAAAAATAGACTCTGTATCATAAAACCCATACACCCTCTAAAAGCACTCATTCTTACAACACTTTTTAAAAAGCACTCAATTAAAAAAAACACCCTTAAAATAACGACCGCACGCTGATTTCTCCTCGACTTAAATAAATTTAAAGTCGGAACAACTTTTAGTGATACATGAATGGTTCTGTCGAGAGCCGAGATTCGAGTAAGCAGGTCTCGTATCGATTTTAAATTATTAGGATTCGTCGGCTCGAGATACTTGTACCTGCAGTGAAATATATTAAAAGAGTCGGAGGCGAGGGGAATCATTATTTTAAGATCTTCTGGGGCGATTCGTCAACATTCGATAGATACTCGTGCAGTCAAAAAGTAATGCCTCCTTTTTTTCTCCTTTAATTGTCGAGATATAAAAAATGCAATTGCATGGGTTGAAAACTACACTATTGACGATTAATTTAAGACTTATCAATTTAATCTCCGTCCATTTCCACAGTTTTGGCCTGTCTTTTCAGAAGGGCGTGTATCACAGTGTTGTAAGGTCACATCCAGAACGCCATCGCCATAACTTTCCCGGCCATATCACGCAGTTTTGATTTTTTGCCCTTGGTGAGTTTGCGTGACGCAATTCCATTGACTGCCTCTTTGATTCAGGATCAAAAAAATTAATCCATATTTCGTCTCCGGTCACAATTTTTTTCAGAAACTAAGCGCTGCAAGTGTTGTGATGCTATTGTTTTTCTTGTTTCTTTTATTCTGGCCCGTTAACTTTCTTGGTAACCACCTTGCACAAACTTTTGTTAAATAAGCAGTTGTCGAATAATCGTCATTACCCTGTTTTTTTACTGAGGGAAAGAATGCGACATCTGTAATTATCTGGGGTCACCACGAATGATGTCAACAACTCGCTCAATGTTGTTTGCAGTCACTTTTTCGTCAACCAGCGGTGTTTGTCCTTCAGCTTCGTTACAGTGACGAACCCATTGTTTAGCAGTGCTGAGGTCCACTGTTGCATAATGGTTCACATTTTTTCAGTCTTTCATGAATGCGAATGGGCGTTTCACCTTCTACAGTGACGAATCAATCACAGAACGCTGTCTAATACGAACATCGGTATCGGTCATTTTGCAAGCAAATGCAGTGCTGCAACATGTTAATGCAAAAAATTTACTACTGCAACAGATTGTAGAAGGTTTGAGGAATAGCACCAAATACAAAAAAATAGGAGGCATTACTTTTTAACTGCCCTTAGTATATATTTTTTTAAATAAGGGTGAGCTTTATGGGAGAGTTTTTGTTTCGGGAATATTCAGGAGCTACATTCTCCGAGGATGCATGAAGATGAATTCGTACAAACATACAAAGTTGGTATTGTAAATTTTTATTGGGAAAAATGTTAAAGTTACTACACATTGCTTCTTTCGTAGTACTTTAACAACCTCTTTTTGCTCTTATTGTTCTAGTGTTGTTTAAGTTTTAAGAAACATTGGTTTGAAGATGGCTTTTACAGGCTGAAACCGGTTACGGTCACAAATAAATTAAGTGGAAATAAGTTTTTACTATATGTGTATATATTTATCATATTTTAGTTTATGTTTTATTATATTATTATAATGGAATTCTACCACGAATTGTCACAAAAAGAAAAATGTTATCATTCTCTTGGCGGTTTTGATACCTCATACCGCGATACGGTCTGTCAGCAAGCCGATTGAAAAAAGTTTTCTGTGAATTTGAATAAAACATGCTTTCAAATCAAAATCTCCTACTTACGAACCCCTTTTCGAATATGTTTTTATTTGCGTGGCAAAATAAGTTCTTTAGATTATGAACAGAAAACATTTTAAATTTGAGCCTGAACTTTATAAAATAAAATACAACATGTGTTTTGGCGATGTCTTTAAAAAATCATAAGAGGCGGCTGGTGTATTAAACCTTACCGCCATCTGCGTAAGGAGTGTGTGATTGCGCCGGATTTCAAATTCGTCGAGGTGAATTGCCTTAAACCCAAAGAGTACATCTATAGTTGCGATGGAAACACCCAGTAAAATTGATGTACAAATCACAAATCGTTTTCCAGATTTGTGAATTTTCTTAAGGTTTATAAAATAAAACATGTTTTTTGGCGATGTTTTTTATGCATAAATTAAAACGGGCGGATGGTTTTTTAAACCTTACTGCGTAAGGAGTCTGTGATTCACTGGTTTTCAAATTCGTCGAGGTGGATTGCCAAAAATCCAAAAAAGGACAATCAAAAATCGTTTCCCAGATTTGTGAATTTTCTATGAGGTTTCTAGGTTTCACAAACCCCATTTAAAAATTAGTTAAATGGGGTTTGTAAACATACGTCTATTTTTTTAATTGTTTATTACTGTGATGCAATGATTTTTTATAGATAGATACGAATCCTGTTTGCATAATTTTAAAAACGAAAATATTGTCATGTATAGATACATTATATATTTCTTCATCAATGTTTCTCATAGTGCCGAAAGCCAGACAGTGGGATACATTATACCCCAAAGGCGCGCGGTGGAGAAACGTATTATATTTTGCTTTGAAATTGAAAAAGCGGAGGCTCCGACATGCTATTTGCTTTATGTTTAAGGGATGTTGATGTCAATCACCGATAAAACGAAAGTCTGAAAAAGCACCATGCGTAGATGGATCGAAGCGTCGAATCCGAGCTTTGAGGGTGGCTGTTTATATTGATATCGATAATGTTATTATAAACATCCTTGTTTACAGTTTTTCAGGTTTTTTAGATTTCTAACACTGATTTAGGCAAATTGTTAGTACGAGTATTGAAGGTCTGATAGACTTTTAGATATTAGTACGGTTTTGATAAGCAAGTTTAGTAAGTTTTATAGATCTTATTTACATTGAACACAGATTTTTTTTATAGAAATCGTTAGAACTTATCAATAAATGCACAGAAAATTAATTAACAAATGCTTTAAAATCGTTAAATCATATTCTACATATAATGTGCGTATTTAAACTTTAAAAAAAACAATAATGTTATTTGTTCTGCGTAACTCTTGTCCAATTAATTCGAATTTAAGAGCCATCTTCAAAATTGAAACTGATTGTGTGAAGAATTCAAATATGCGCCATAGTACCTACCTCTGATATAACAATTTAGAAAATAATTTTAACTGTCAGTTTGTAAATTTGAACTGATTTGTCAAGAATTCAGACATCCCGCGATTTGTCACGGGTCTGCGCTAGAAGAATATAAATAATGTGTAATCACTAAGCTTTTGATTTGGAAAGCTTAGAAGGTAGTAAACATTGACAACATTTATCAATTTCTTCAGAAATTGAAGAAATCGATACTACCATAAACTGGCTATCTATAGATTTTTTATAAGTAGATCGTTTGTAATCTGTTTTACCATAGTTTGGAAATGTATTGGGAAAGCGAAACAATTATCACGCGTAAAAATAAACACCCCTGGGGTCCTAGCATGATCGATCGATATAGGTTTTATCGAAAATGTCGGTAACTTGACATCGCTTCCGAGCACGACTGCAGGCCGCTAACGAACAAACAACAGTTCACAACGACTAACGGTTCCTAATTTATTTGACGTGAATTGTTATTTGTTCGTTAGCGGCCTGCAGTCGTGGTCGGGAGCGATGACAAGTTACCGACATTTTCGATAAAACCTATATCGATCGACCTTGCTAGATACCCTGGAACAAACATAATTGATGCCTAAATTGTTTAACCAGTCAGTCCTCTCTGTATTTGTTCGGTTTTCGGTACAATTCATATAGGTCTCATAGAAACATTACTACCATGGTTATAAACATGCTCTAAACGGTGTATTATAATGAAATTACAACGCCTTATTTTCAAATCTAAAAGTTAACTGCAAAATAATTCAAATGTACACAATGAAACCAAAATTTCCGACCATAATTTGAAGAAAAAAATTGTGAAATTTTGGGATTTTTTAATTAATTATTTTTACCAGAAACGACATGAGGATAACTTTTATAATACACTTTCTTAAGAGCGTTTAACCAGCCAGCGGACGAAAATCCACATTTCGTCGAAAGTTGTTCTTCCGATCGTGCAGGGCGGTTACAATGAGAAAGATTAATTATTCTCCGTACCAGCTTTTTAAAATTATAACTCAATATCGAATTTATTTCAATCCAAATTAGCTTTAATTTATACCTTCATCCAAAAATGTTGAAAGGCGTGATGATAAAACTATTAAAATAGTGTACTTTTTGTAGTTATTTTTTGATTATAAGTATTTATCATTTTTCAATAATGTCTAAATTTAATAAGAATGTTAATAAAATCTGAAATATATTAGTTTGTAAGTGCGCAAATAAATACACAAATGGACCAATTTTCGTCAAGAAACACATGTACGTACATATTTTTTAATGATTTTATTGAAACTAAAATTAAAATTCTAATCCATAACTCTGCTAGATAATGTATTGATTTATTTTACTGCATGATTACATTATTTGAAATGGGTGTGGTATAATACAAAAACTTTTTTGAAAATTTAACAAATCTGCCAACGACCTATAGAATAACCTTATTATACTAAAAATTTAAAAAAATTCGAAAAATTTATTACATACAATTGCTAGATAAAAGAACAATCTTTCGAAATCCATTTATATTTTTTTGTGGAAAAGAGTCAATACGTCTAAAAACTTTTTTGAAAATGACATATTTCCGGCTTTCTCTGGTAATGCCCTCTTAATAAAATATGTGTTTTTATTTTTTTCGTAATCGGTAATTTTAGTTAGAAAAAAAGTAAGGTGAGCCATTTTTGCATTCAAAACGTTTATATTTAAAAAAATATAAGCTCAGTGTTAAGTAAACAACAGTGTTAGTCAAAACAGCAATGGGTCAAAATGCTACTATTACAACTTTTCCTTATCAATAACAATTTTCAGCAAAACATTTTCAGATATGTACCAACGAATACCAAAATAAAAATGAAAATATACATTTTCACAGCTTTGAAAAAGACACGCTTCAAGCTCACGCCAAAGCTCCACCATTTGAATAATAGACAAATTTCATTATTTTATTCAACAAAAAAATCGTAGTCACGTTGCGAACGTGACCAAACAGGAACCGCCGAGTGTCACCACTCACGTTTTTAATATACTTATTCAAAGGAAAAAAATACTAGAAAGCATCGAAATAATTCATACGCTGAGTGCACGAGCTTTTTATTGCGCTTTGTTGGTTAGGCAAATTCCAGAAGCCTTTTGCGGAAAAAAACTACGAACATTTTTTAAAAGACAGTGTAGGTGGAAAACGGCGGGTTTGAAGGATGTCGCGATAGCTCAGCGATTAGATGTTTACATAACCACAAAAAAAATTTAAATGCTCTAAAGGACAAAATTTTAATTGTTCAGGAGAACTGAAGAATGATTTTTTAATCATATCTCCATATTAACTTCGAATTTGATGAATTGTTCAAATTCCATGAAATAACCCGTTCTTAAGGCCAGTTGTTACACAGAATTTCAAATGTAACATTGTCAATAAATAACAATTCAGCGCCATTTTGTTTTTTGACATTTGAAGAAAGATCCCGGATAAGATGAAGTTATACGTGAAATCCTATTTAGATACTATTTATATTAATCTTTACAACGAATCGGCTTACAGTATGAACATCAAAAAATAAGCTACGGATAATTTGAAGCTTTTACTAGCTTTTCTATGTATTGGAATTACAATAAAATTATTGTTTACATAACAAAAAATATAAGCGTAAACCACTAAAAAAATGTTTTTTCATGACTTAACTATGAAGTAACACAATAAACATTTTTTTTAAATACCCCTTTACGGCTAAGACTATTTTTAAGGTTTTCTGTGTTCTAACTTTTTTTCGTTCTTATAAAATTATAAACAAAATAAATAAAAACCACTTTATCGCTTACTTGCCGCGGGCAAATAAGACGCTCGATTTTAAATTTTGGAGGCATGAGAATGTATTTCTAGCGTTTATATTCCTCTTAAACGCTGATTCTAGGTATATTTCCGCTTTTATGAAATTGTAATGTGCTGACAAGCTTAACAATATGCTAGTTGTCCTCTTACGCTGACCACAATTTGTTCAAAAGCTGAAACGGACGCACGGACGGAAATAAAAAAAAAATAGCGCGGAATGGCCATTTGATGAAAATGTTACAATTGAATTTTTGTGAAACAACCCGTCCTTTAGACGAAGTTTAATGCTAAATCACTATTTTCGATTAATCTTTACTACGAATCGGTTTACATTATAAAAACAAAATAAAATGTTTGGATAGCTTTAAAAGTTTTTAATATTTTTTTTTTACTTGAGCTCCACACAGGAGGCCCTGAGGAAAATAATTTCCCTCAGGGCCTATGTCATTTTTGGGGATGCTGTGTGGAGGGTTTTTTAAGGAAAGGAAGGAGAGGAGAGTTCTGGGAATGAAAAGGGTTTAAGGGGTGGGTAGGAATCTGGGGTTCAGGGTGTCCTAGTCATCCGCCTCCAAGACCTAGACAAACCTCACCCCATGAACCCGAATATTGAGAAACTAATAATTGTCGATAGAATCTCTACAAGTGAAAGTGTTTAGGAGCATTTAAAAAGTACTGAACACTAGATTGACAGACTCCGTTTGCCGAGCGATTTTTATGCCTATTACTTAAATTGGTTGCGACATAAGACACATTAAGAATACGTATTTGGCTTGTGGCTTCCTCTCAATATTCTATCAGTCAACTTGGATTCCATTTTCAATTTAAAAGCTCGAAAAAAATGTTTAATATGCTTGGATGTTAGGATCAAACAAATACTACCACAATAATGCAAAGGGTAATAAAAAGCATTCGAAAACATTTATTGATATTAAAGTTAGGTAATATATCAACTTTATGCTTCAGTACTTAGGGCTTAACGAGTATACCCGATGTAAGGTATCTCTTACTTAAATTCTATGAAGATGGATTTTTAAAAGCACAAGATAAAACATAGTTTTATTATCAAGAAAAACTTACTTTTGGTGACTTGGAAGCTGTTGTAATCCACCAGTTTTTTTCTTGGTATTATCTCTTGAAACTTCTAGTTGGAAAGTAACTTACCTGAAAACAAAAGAAAGTCTGTTATTAGTATCGTGAAGGCAGTGTATAAATCTATACAGAAATAAAATCCAGGTGTAAAGCAATTAACAGTACGAGCAGGATTTTTTTATTACACGATGTCCTCTTTTTTACGGCTTCCGGGGTCGAGGGGTAAATTTCTCAACTAACAATTTGTAGTGCCGTGGGTTCGAATTCCAAAGAATTTTTATATGACATAATACATTTATTTTTATTTTTGACTTTATGAGTAAAAACTCAAATTATAATATTTAATTAAATGAAGACAATATTAGCAAAATTCAATCGAAAATCTGAAGACAGAAAAATCAGAAAAAGATATTGGCACCTCTGGGACTCGAACCTAGAAGATAATGTTGGCAGTTCTTAGTCGAAGTATAATACAGTTAAAAGTGACCGAATCGGATATAGACACCTTAGTTCAGTTGGTAGAGCACTTACCATGTAAGCAAAGGGTCCTGGGTTCGAGTCCCAGAGGTTCCAATATCTTTTTCTGATTTTTTGTCTCCAGATTTTCGATTGAGTTTCGCTATATTGTCTTTATTTAATGAAATAAAATAATATAAGTTGCATTTGCGGCACGTTCCATCAGTATCACCCTGGTGTAAGACCGTCATTCAGAATTGAAACGTTACTTAAAATTGGTATTAGCCGAGAGTTTGGTGACTAGATCTGAATACCCCACCTTCCTTCAGCCTTACAACATACCTTGATTTGGGATGCCATAGTCTCACTGGCTCCCGGAGGTTGGGAGCAGTTGGGACTCTTGTGCGGTATTCACTTTAAAAAAGCTCTACACAGGAGATTCTGACGAAAAAATAATCACTCAAGGCCTATGTCATCTTTGGGGATACTGTTTGTGCTGATACTTTGGGGGTACGGGTAGGGTCTTTTAACGGAAATAAAGGAGAGGAAGTGTCCAGTTGGAGAGGTTAAAAGGCCTCCATGAGACAGTCTTTCTCGCTCAGACGCATCCGCCGCTCTAACCTGGACAAACCTCACCACACGAACCCGGGTACCCCTGCTAACCACTTGTGATGACCTATTGCAGAGTTGTTGGTTATCCAATAAATAGTTTCCCGGGTTGCGGAACCCACACCCGCCTCGCAAATTGTAATAAAACAATACTGGATCAAATTCAATGGGTTTCAAATGGAATTTAAAACCTTTTCAGTGAAGGACACTATTAATTGTGTGGAATTGGAAACAAGGGTGGAAAAACACAGGTGTGGACGCCAATTTGTCGAAACTGGGAATGAATACAACATAATATTATGTATTAATAAAAGTTGTTGTTGATGTTCTATGGTTGTAATTTTTTTTTTATGTGTGAAAAATGTTTATTCTGCTTTTGGATTGTATTTATTTGATGACTTCATTTTTTTTGTATTAAGTCACGAAAATGATATCGGCCAAGTGACCACCGCCAGAATTGATGACCATACGGGCCCGATTTATGGCATCTTCCATCACTCTTTCCAGAACTTCCGGCGAAAAGTTCTCGCAATCTTGACGGATATTCTCTTTGAGATCTTCGAGAGTCAGAGGCTTGTTGGCGTAGACTCGTGATTTCAAAAAACCCACAAAAATAAGTCTGAAGCGGTTAAATTGGTCGATCTTACCGGCCAGTGCAAATAACGAAAACCGTTTTTTTCGCTCTCTTGAGGAGTATGGCGATTCATGTCTTGTTGACGTGATTTTGTATCTGTTTACTTCACAAATGTCAAAGCTGAACTGGCAATTGCCGCCAATTATGGCATCTTACGACAGGGTGATGACTTTTGCGCCACCTTGTATACACCAACATAGGTCAAGGTTGTACGTTGTACGGTCCCTTGGTGATCTCTTGAGGTCTGGAGACGGTGGTAAATCGAGTTTCTTGTAAAACTTCTTTCGTCTTCCAAAACAAAGGCGTTGATCGCAAATTAATTATTATGGTTATACTCTGAAAGTCTTGTATTAAATTACTGGTATGATGGTTAATTGCGTATAAATACTTCAGATAAATTTGTAATAAAATGAAATGATTTTAGACCCTGGCTGTAGTAAGGCTTTTAAAAATGGAATGATTGAATTTTTGCAAAGAATTGATGACAAAAGTTTTTCAAATGATTTGACTCATTTGGCTTCTCGTTAAAGCATAGACAACATGATACAAGTACAAATTTGTTGTATGAAAATTAAGATAAAATGTTACATAGACGTTAAATTGAAAGCAAAAAAGTCCACACAGATGGAAATGAATTTCATTGAATTTAAATGACAGGTATAAAATAAAGTCAAATATTTCAAATAGGACGGTACAACACTCCGTCCATTATTATTTACATACTCTCAACATTATTTCATTTCTTTCATTTTTTTAATTTTAGAAGTATGTACATAAATAAAAAAAAAAAGTAGTAAACAGTTGCAAGGTTGTAGAAATATAAAATAAGAGACATTTTACATGGATCCACACCAATCCACACCGATCCATTTTACATGGATCCACGCCACGTTTTTATGAAATATCTGGTAAGCGTTCATATCATTTTATTAGGAAAGGTTAGTATATGCTAGGGCACGTGTCATTTTCTTTGTCAATTAAAAAAATATTATTTTCTTTTATTATTTTATTTTATTGCCGTTTATTGAGTAGGCTAGTTTTTATAATCTATACAAAATGCTCGTAACAAAAAATAAATCAAAGTATTTTTTTTACATTAGCTCCACACAGGAGGCCTTGAGAAAAATAATTTCTCCCGGGGCCTATGTCATCTTTGGGGATGCTGTGTGGGGTATATTTTTAAGGAAAGTAAGGGGAGGAAGTTCTGGGAACGAAAAAGGTAGGAAGGGTGTGCAGGAATCCAGGGTTCAGTGTGTACAGATCATCCGCCGCCAGACGCAGACAAACTTCACCCTATTAACCCGGGCACCCCTGCTAAGTCACGAAACCTAGCGAACCATTTTTGGTGACCTATGGCAGAGGTGTTGGTCATCCAAAAAATATTCAATAAATGGCGGTACCCATTCCTGCCTCCCAAATTGTGAGTAAGTAGTGTAAGTGAGAAAGTGAGAAAGTATATAAATACAGAATACATAACATGGCATAAAGGTATATTCAAGAAGCTCCAAAGCTTATAATGGAAATAAACTTTTAGATCTACTCCAATTAGGGGAAACTATTTGAACAATAGAGTAAGTTTTTTTCTAAAGTTTACAGCAATATTTGGTACCTATCGGAGAACACCGTGAAAGTTTTTTTCATAATAAAAAGGAAATCATTTAGCAAATTGCATTGCATCTACAACTATCTCTTCTCTAGTTAATTATAAACTTTGACACCGTCGTAAAAAAAACAGATTACTTTCGCAAAATCTACATTTTTCTCTGCAATAGGAATAAGTTTAAATCTCCCTTTTAAAATGTTAACTCTTAGGGTCGCCTTAACTCTGCTGCAGTCAGCCTCGTGAACTAAGCCAACAGTTTCTCTTTGTCATTTCCAAGTTTTACATTAGCACGTTGTATACTTTGGAAGCTCAAAGATACTAAGAAAGTTTGGCCGTATTCAAACTGACTTTTTCTACCACCAAGATAATGTTATACGTTTCGTGGTCATTACAATTCTTAGCCAAATTAATGGATGGATGCACAAGTTTCCAAAGAAAAAGAGCTTATTTGACGTATGGGTATTGGATACGCGCCATAAATATATTTGGATCCATTTTCTTAATCAATTAATAATTTATGCTATGAGACCATGAGGGCGCCATCTATGGTTTTTGTATTGTATTGAATTTACCTATGTGACTTGAAGTTCGGTATATTCATACATTTCCTTACCTCTGTGAAGCAGGCAATTGCTTCCGACGGGAGTGTTGGTGAAAGGCCAACAAATGTCACTGGTCAGTCATTATCAAGTGGTTCACCCAGTGATTGAATTATTGTTGTGCCTAGGATTTGGCACGTATTATTGATAGGCAGATTTATGTTTTCATTGTTGAAACTTCCTTGCTGTGCGAAACATCTGTTAAGATTATGCAATACCGCCTTGATATTTTTTAATGAAAAGAAGTGTCTTTTGTGTTGGACATCGTGGATGAGCTGCATTCTCTGAGTGAGTATTGTTTGTTTTCACTTTGGAATTTGGAATTGCTGGGTCAACTGTTTTTGTGTCACATAGGGAAGAATTCAATTTTCGTTAATTTACATAGGGTAGTCATTCCCTCGTGTCAGGGGCTATTTACACGCCCCTAAAGGTATTATAAGTATGTACATTTTATTTCCATATTTTGAATATTTCTCGAGGTATTGTTAGGTTAGGTTAGGTTTTGTACAAGTTTGTATTAATTATTATTGAAGTGTTATTTACAAAAAAACGAACTTCAATAACGTTCTTTTTGGTTTAACTGGGAGCTTAAACCATCAGAGGTCACCAGAACCATTTATAATATTTACTGTAGGAACGCCATCGGACTGTTAATATTAAAGTGTAGCTATTAAAAAACTTGCTTGAGAGGTTTTTCTTCGGGTTTTTGTATCTCTTCTCCTGACTTTACTACATTTATATTTTCTTCTCTCTATCTCCGTGTGTCTATAGTATCTGAACTTTACTAGACGTCCTTACTCCAGTAGGTAGTTATTCTGAAGCTCCGAGTCACCAGCCTGATGGTGTCTGCCCGACTTAGATATACATACCTTCGGCTACGACAGACCTTCGGCTATTATCGAAATCGTTCGTACATTAGATACAAACGGCGATAAATGATACTACACTACCAATCATGTCCTAGGAATTTCATTTAATAGCTATGACGCTCTTCATTATTGAGTTGACGACTTAATTATCTAGAAACCTTAGATTATCAGATTTCTTAAGGAGTGAGCATGGCTCTTGAAGAGACCAATGGTGTAGCATTGTAGAAAAATCAATTAGTTAACTTATTTTTTTAATTTAAAACATAAATTATTTTAAGAGAATTTTATATACTTTTAAGAGATGAAAATAGTAAAGAAAGGACAATGAGCTTTTTTATTATTGTACTAGCTGATCTGGCAAACTTTGTACTGCCTTAGAATCAATACATGTGTGCACTTATTAGATGAATTAAATTCAGTTTTTGTTTTAAGTTAAAGATTACACAATGAAGGAATTATCGATGCGCAACCGTCCATGTTTTGTTTTTATCAGTATCAGAAATGGCGTTGTGTACGAATTTATATTTCTTGTGATTTTCTTACTTTTCAACATGTGTGAGAGAGATTTATTATAATTATTGTATTTTTCCTTTGGAGGGGTGCGGACATACTTTCACCGTATGTCTCATTTTCGACTGTTGACCTTTAGTGTATAAGAAAGAGAGCAGCATTATATGTTTAAGAACAAAAGCAAAACAATCAGCGCATTGACATTTGACGTTTTTGAATTTTTGGAATTCACTCACTATTCAATATTATACTTATCACAATATCACTGCAGCCCTTTCAAAAGATGATAATTGGTTCTTGATAATTTTTTATCGTCAATTTTTCCAATGTTTTAATAGCTATTATGCTATTCGGGGCGGAGACAAATTCAACAAATCAAAGATCATAAAAATCGGTCCAGCCTTCCTTGAGTTATAAATGGTGTAAGTAACCCGATTTTGTTTTATATATTAAGAGCGTTTAACCAGCCAGCGGATGAAAATCCACATCGAAAGTTGTTCTTCCGATCGTGCAGGGCGGTTACAATGAGAAAGATTAATTATTCTCCGTACCAGCTTTTTTAAATTATAACTCAATATCGAATTTATTTCAATCCAAATTAGCTTTAATTTATACCTTCATCCAAAAATGCTGAAAGGCGTGATGATAAAACTATTAAAATAATGTACTTTTTGTAATTATTTTTTGATTATAAGTATTTATCATTTTTCAATAATGTCTAAATTTAATAAGAATGTTAAAAAAATCTTAAATATATTAGTTTGTAAGTGCGCAAATAAATACACAAATGGACCAATTTTTGTCAAGAAACACATGTACGTACATATTTTTTAATGATTTTATTGAAACTAAAATTAAAATTCTAATACACAACTTTGCTAGATAATGTATTGATTTATTTTACTGCATGATTATATTATTTGAAATGGGTGTGGTATAATACAAAAACTTTTTTGAAAATTTAACAAATCTGCCAACGACCTATGGAATAACCTTATTATACTAAAAATTAAAAAAAATTCTCAAAATTTATTACACGCGAACGCTAGATAAAAGAACAATCTTTCGAAATCCATTTATAATTTTTTGTGGAAAAGAGTCAATACGTCTAAAATCTGATTTGAAAATGACATATTTCTGGTTTTCTCTGGTAATGCCCTCTATTTCATACTATAGGAATTTACGTACACCTAAGCTAAGCCCTATATTTTTGATGTAGAAATAAATTATAAGATAATATTTCAGTTCATCGAAACAGTAAGAGCCTTTGTCGATTTTACAACATAAACAATTCACCTGAAAAGCAAATGAATGTCTCAGGAAACCGAGAAATTTTGCGGTTTTATGATATCCTAATTCCCTTTCGTTCATTAGCATCCTAAAACAGATTCTCCAATTAACATCATCTAATGAAATTCCCATTTAATCCGGGCAAATCTTCGTGAAAAGCCAATTACTGTAAAAGTCTATCCTTGAATTGAATTTCATTATAACATTTATCAGAGCTTCGAGGATAATTCTGTAAATGTAAAGGGTAGATAGAACGAAGAGCTTACTTTAAAAGGGATTTTTCACAATACTGTAACGAGTGCAAACGACAAGAGAGACCGCGCGAGATTAAAAAGGGATAATCACTTGAATCGTCAGGCGGCTGCAACTCGATGTAAAGTATTATTTTATTAACCAAACAAAAACATTTTTTGTAAAACACACATCTGTTTTATTATACTCTGAATTTTTAGTACGCTACTATGGAATCAGATTATTTGTGAAATAATTAACCCTTCAGGCCTCGGTCCTATTTTGTCGGAAGGTCGAAATATTACCCCTTTGCAATAAAATCCAAATAAATGGAATATTTCTGAACGCATTCAACGACTAAAAACTTTTTTGAAAGATGATAAAATAAGCTATTAAGTTTTATAATTCGAAATAAAGATATTTTTTTTATAAATATAAAAAATTTTAATGCACACGTAAAAGAAATTAAAAAATGGCTCCCATCCTTTTTTTGTAAACTAAAATTTGGTTT
Source organism: Limnephilus marmoratus (assembly GCA_917880885.1). NCBI lineage: Eukaryota > Metazoa > Arthropoda > Insecta > Trichoptera > Limnephilidae > Limnephilus > Limnephilus marmoratus. The sequence continues at coordinate 13,711,168 of OU862921.1, read as the reverse complement.
CATAAAAGTATGTAGCGGCTACTTAACCCGCTCTGCAAAATTTACCGCAGCGCCACTGACCTCCACAGAATTAGCTGGAAGCACATACCTACAGCGATACATCTACCTACATACATACAGCGTAGTAATAATGGCCGCCTTAATGATAATCCGCCACCTACGCGAAAGAGCTAGAACGTACGGCTGTACCGTTCAAGTGCCCGCAGAAGGTTCGGGTGATATCTCGCCTTTACGTGAATTCACCCGACGTTACCTACCGTCATCGAAATTACTTGCCACGGGTATATAAGCCGCGCTCGCTGGCTCGGAGCTAGTCAGTCAGTACCTAGTCTCCATTCATCGATAAAGGAACACAGTCCGAGCAGTGCAGTAACTGCGCCCGGCACGGGCCCGCGCAGTTAGCAGTGAACAATCTATCCAGCGTGACCCAGGAACATTCCAGCACCTTCGAGGAACTTCTCCAACTACGATCTCGACATGAGATGTCAACCAGCATCCTGCAACGAGCAGCTACCACAACCACACCGGGCAACGCGCCCGCTACCACACTCGGCAACGCGCCAGCATCCAGCATCCTGCAACGAGCAGCAACAACCAACAACAGGCAACGCGCCATCATCCAGCATCCTCACCTCCTCTCAAGGTTCCTTCCTGCGTCACGTGTGTGCTCCGAACCACTGGACACACAGCCGCCATATCCCGTCAACATGACGTCGATCGACCGCCTGGACCAAGGTCACGTCTACACCGCCATGGTGTAGGGCAACACGCCGGCTCCCTGAAGACCAGTGATCTTCACCACCGTAGTGTCCTGACCTTCATCTTCACATCATCGCGCAGCAGCATCACTACTGTCACTCCACTCCGCTCCGCATCGACCTCCGCTACGTAGCTACAATAAAGACTGACTCACACATCGACTGCACGCCTTTCATTTATCTCCCGTCTCTACCGATACGGACCGCTCCCTCAAGTATATAGGTATTTGACTTTTTTTGTGGTTAATTTTTAAATTTTAATTCAAAGAGTGGTGTTTTCTCTTTCTAACACCGATTATATCACATTTCTCACTGGAGACAACGATATCTACGAGACATATATGAGCTGTTCCGAAAAGCTACCAAATTAGTCTGAGGAGTTAAAACCATCATTGGATGGCACAAAACATTTTAAACCTTACATTTGTGTTTGTAATAGTTATTTTTATTTAAACATTTTTAAAAAGGCTCCCATAATTAGGTCCCACCAGAAGTAACGATGAAACCCTTTTATTGTCGCCAATTATTTGAATATATATCGTGGCCCAAGGGTTGTGGCGCCAAGTGGCGTGGATATCTAAAAATAGACATTTGTCCGTTGGTTGTTAGTGGGCTTACGTCATCGAGCGTGGGAAGGGTCGGATAAGAAACTCGAAAATCACTCAGCACGATCAAAGAATCAGAATCACAACGGGAAGGTTTATTCGTGCGTGCGTCGTCGTGTTGATCTTGAGGTGTTCTAAAAAGAAAGCTGAGCAGAAAAATAATAAGTCCAGTGATAAGCGAAAGACGTTTTAACTTTTAAAAATAACAACATTGTAGAGATTCTTACTACCCGCCCCATTTTTTTATTTTTTTAATTTATTTAAAGAATATTTAGTACTAATAATTAATACCTACAGAAGAGATTGACAAAACACAAACATCTATCTTATGTTCGCAGTATCTAATGTTCGCAAGCTGTTCATAGTATCAAATGTTCTCAAACTGACTGATTGAGGAATATAAAAATTAAGTAATGAATCTAAACATTAAAATATTAAAACTAGGTAACAAATATAAAAATAAAGTTATTTTGCATATGAAAATTTTTGTGCCTTACCTACTACATTTAAAAACAGATATTTTTAAAAGTATTTTTTTAGATTATTATTGTAGATTTTTTTAACACAATTGATTACTTTGAGTTTAAAGTACAGAAAAAATATTGCACCCTTAGAACACGTTCTTGTAAATAATTTTTCCTTTTTCGATAAATTGAAATCAAATTTTCTAAGGGTGGCAATCTTTGAATGTCAATGTTCTTAGAAAAAGTGTGAATGTGTTTAGGTACTATTCAACAGTTGTACTCTAAACTATTCATTCACTCGACGAATTGGAATAAAGCCATTGATAGAAATATAAATTCAATTACATCAAAGAAAATTTGCACGTAAAGACAATAAGAAAATAATTAGAAAAAATACTTGTATTTGGCATTGGTCAGTGACTGAGTTAGCATCGCGTTCGGGGCCCAGTGGCTAACTCCTCTATAACGACATTAGCAACATTTTCTTCTTAGTGTGATGGTAGCAGGAGATTTTTAAATGTTGCCAGGTTATTTGTAACCCAGGAATGTTTTCTTTGTTTTAAAAATCAAAATAATAAAGAGGTATCAACTATTTGTATTTCAGAAAAGGTTGATTCTACCATTACTTACATTAATTGCTTTATTTACTTTAGTTAAAGGTTATTAGGTAATAATTTTTTAAACACAAGAATGCGCCATAGTGAATAGATTTCAAATACAGTTCATTCAATAGATAATAATAAGCGTAAAAAACAACATACATGTTGAGTTATTATCACACTAAATTTAAAGAACACTTTAAATTTATAAACGAGTAATAAAAAATTCAAAAAGATTTTGTGAATACGCGTAAATTACGATTTCTGTTATATACATTAACTAAAAAGTTATGAACTAATTTGGCTGTAAATGTATTTTTTTGTTATTTATTAATAAAATTCCTTTATTATTTACTAGCTGGTTCCCGGCATGCGTTGCTATGCCATTTAATAAAGAAATTGTTTTTCCCTGCGTGTCCTTTCCCATTATTCCCGTCCCTCTTCCGCCTCCCCTTCTTCTCCCGCGTCCCCTTCCCCTCTCGCGTTCCCACTCCGCCTCCTCCACCTTCCCTCTCCCCACTCCACTCCCCCCCTTCACCCCTTTCAAACAGCTATTGCAATTTTTTTATACAAATTTCATAATGCCAGAGCTCATCAGTAGTTTTATACAAACCTCGTCCTGACAATAACGAACACAGAAAAAAAAGAATTATCCAATTTGGTGCAGTCGTTCGGAAGTTATGCGCGTACATATATTTCGGCGATTCATTTTTATTTATATAGATAGATAGATAGATAGATAGATAGATAGAAGATAGATAGATAGATAGATAGATTTACAGTTTTTTTTTACATTTTTAAATTAAGTCCCGTTAAACTGATTGATATCAGTTTGTCAACGGGTTCTTTTGACATTACTTTTTTTTTAACTTGAGACAGGTACATAAAATATTAACATATAAATCGAAAATATCATCGACATCTATCAGCGATCCCTATCTATGTATTCTCTTCATAAAATATTAACATATAAATCGAAAATATCATCGACATCTATCAGCGATCCCTATCTATGTATTCTCTTCATAAAATATTAACATATAAATCGAAAATATCATCGACATCTATCAGCGATCCCTATCTATGTATTCTCTTCATAAAATATTAACATATAAATCGAAAATATCATCGACATCTATCAGCGATCTCTATCTATGTATTCTCTTCATAAAATAATTAAATACAAAGATATTATTGTGGAATAATATATTCCATCCAGAATTCAGCTAATTTTGTCACATTTATACCTTAATCATTTATTTACGTAAGTTCCCAGTTCGGTTAACATTCAAAGAATCATCCACACTTCCGGGAAAGCGTAACGTATCGGGAAGAGAGCCGCAATTCGCAATACCATTCAGAGGATAAAACGGAAAGCAAACCTCGCAATTAATGCTGTAGTTTCATTTCGCATGAAAGCGCGCACAAGCCCAAAGCTTTCCCGGTACACTAATTGGATTTTGATGAAACTCCAAGTTTTATTAGGACTGAAACCAACTACTGCTGTTATTTATTCAGAAACAAACTAATATATTCGTACCGTTGCCGTGAGATGCAAATACGAGATAATCTGTTGGTGGTATTGCTTGAATTAAACAAATAACATTTGGTTTTGACCACTAAATCTGTATAAATTGACGTCCAGTTCTATCTTCAGGACAAAAACTTTACTAAAAACAATTAAAGAAATTAAATTCATTAACCATTAAACCACTCCATTATCCATTCTATTTTCTTTTTTTTTACAGTGAATACCGCACAAGAATCTCAACTGCTCCCGTCTGGAGCCAGTGAGACTATGGCATCCCCAATTGGGGTATGTTGTGAGGCTGAAGGTAGCGGGGAGGGGAAGGAGGTGGGGAAGAGGAAGGTTGGGAAGTACCTGGCTATTCAGATCTGGTCACTAAACACGGCTAAAGCCATTTTCAAGCAACGTTTCAATTCTGAATGGTGGTCTTACACCAGGGCGATACTGATAGTATCTTCCACTCTTTACTTTACAATTTGTATCATTACTATACTTATTTGTATTTCTTTCTGTTTTGTTGTTAGTTTAATTCATTTATTTATTTGTTTTTTGAAACACTTTCTCATCCAAATTAATTCCTACAGATATAAAAAATAAATAACATATGATTATGTGTACTTGAAATATTTTATTCTTTTTAAGTTTTTTTTAACTAGTGAAATAATTTAGGAAATATTCAACCTCATTTTTAAACGACAGTGGTTCTGAGTGGTAAATGGTGTATTACTATAAAAATTGAACATTTTCTAAGAAGAATATTTTAAAAAAATGCATCAGTTAAAGACAATATCTTGTCTACTTATCACTTGATAGTATTATTGATGTGTTCTTCTCATCAAAACACATATAACACATAATAAATATATATGTTTTCAGATTAAATAATCATACAAAATAGTCAAATAATATACCCTCAAACGACCAGTGTCGTTTTGAAATGACACGATACTTTAGGATGCTAAAAATAAATATTATATCAATGTTTTTGTTGTATTTTCATTATAATATGAAATAAGGTACATTTTACTGTAAATAAAAACGGAAAAATATATGAAAAAAACGTAGAAACCTTGTCCGTTTTAATCCTGCAATTCCCTCGGATCATAGCTTTCAAAAGGTGTGATCAACGATTCTTGTTTACGATATGAAGTGTAAACGCTATGCAGCCAACGCTATGAAAAAAATTGATGTTGCTAGGAAGGATTCACTTAATTATTTGTAAAAAACCGCAAATAAGTTGGTTCAGTAGTTACTTAGTAAAAAATATTTCAAATTTCACGTAATTTTAAAATGACTCTGGTTGAGAAAGGGCTAAGGCATACACAACAGAACTTTATAACACAACACAACAGAAGTTATAAAGTATCAAATTTTGACATGGTTATGTACCTATTACGCAAGTCCATAGAATGTAATTTGATAGTTTCGCCTGACATGTGAACGGGTTTTAAAACTTAATTATTGAATGAACAAGTAATAATAATAAAAATAAAGAAATAGGGGGGGGGGGCAGATAAAGAGACATTTTAAAATCAAGAATTATATGCTCACTAATTGTAAGTAACTGATTAAGGTTTAGTGAAAGGTTAAGTGTTAGTATTTTTAAATTTATAATATGTATTTATATCAAATTTAATAAATTAGTTTTGTATGTTTGCAAGGATTCATGGAAAATATCTAAGTGTAGTAATTTTTTGTAGTGGGTATAAGTTGTGATTGCGCGAGAAATTGGTGAGTTACTTGCTGCATTAGTGTTGTTAGCTTCAATATGAAAAAGAGAAGTGTGCCTGGTAAGCTGGTTCCCGGCATGCGTTGCTATGCCACTTAATTTTTTTTTTCTCCCTGCGTGTCCTTTCCCATTCGTGTCCTTTCCCATTTCCGCCTCCCCTTCCTCTCCCGTATCCTCTTCCCCTCATTCGTTCCCACTCCGCCTTCTATCTCCCCATTCCCATCTCACGCTTCTCCCGCCCCGCGAAACCCCCTCTCTAGTTCCCCTCCCCCCTCCCAAGTTCCCCTACCATATTACATTCATTCAGTCCCGTTCAGTTTTCAAACAGCTCGCGTGCCACCTTTTGCAATTTTTTATACAAATTTCATTATGCCAGAGCTCACCGCTTCTTTTATGCAAACCTTATCCTGACAATAACGAACACACAAAAAAAAGAATTATCCGATTTGGTGCAGTCGTTCGGAAGTTATGCGCGTACATACATTTCGGCGATTCATTTTTATTTATATAATAATAATAATAAGAAGAAGAAGAAGATAGAAGATAGATAGATAGATAGATAGAAGAAGATAGATAGATAGAAGATAGATTAAGGAAAGCAATTCAGGACTTTCTATTTTAATGTTTAGCCGGTTATATAGAAACAACAGATCTGACAATGAGCATTTGTAAAATTAACATGTGATTAGTAGTTTGGTTGTATTTCTTGAGTAAATATTTCTAAAATTTATTCTGTATACTTTCTACTAAATCTATGTATCCTTAACTTAATGTATGCCTTGGCGAAGATATGATTCTTCCGAATCTAGTCGATAATTGAAACAGATATCAATAAGTAACTGATCATCAGGTAATCAAAGAGGAGGGACCACCAAACAACTCGGTCTTGGCACGCACTCCTTACCTCATTTACATTCACACATCGTCCGTACATACTCTTCTATTATTACTACTCATGACAAGGTCCGACTCGTCTGGTTCAGTTGATATCTACATATCTTCCACGGACGTCTCTGACTTCTTCTACCATTCATAAATTATTTTTTGAAGTGAAACTTCTTTAGCGCCGTTAGTGAGTTGAAATTCGGGTGAAACTGAAATGAGTCACAACACAGTTCTACACAAATACTCGGTTTTAATATAAGGAGGTAAATTCCCACCTCGGCGCCTGCCTTCCATAGCGTAGTTGGCAAGGTACCTGACAAGTCTCAGCGGCCAGAGAGACAGGAATGAAGCGACGGGGGTTCGAATCCTACGAAATCCAAAAATATATATATTTTGTGAAATCAATATCCAATCTTCAAACCACTTTAAAAAACAAGCAAAAGAAATGAAAGCGGCGTCTAGCGGCAGAAGTAGAAGTTTCACTTCTACCGCGTGTGAATTACACACTCTGATTTTTTTTAATGACGTGTTGTTTTTTGTCAGCAAAACCGAATATATTAGATTTTATTTACATAACTTAATGCTTTCAGTATTTCAAAAATACGACGAAAATAAATTGACAGTAATCGACGTTTTCGTTATTTGTTTTTGGGGTGTTATGTCGTGTTGGGCTACCTCCTTCTTTAGTCGACGTTTCGGACATCGTTGCAGTGTCCATCATCAGGGCAGATCCGGCAGATCCGGTAGATGTGAACGAAAATGCTTTTGGCCGTGAAAATCTTAAAACTTATCTGAATAATCGACGTGTTTTTATTACCTTCAAAATAATGTACACAAACGTTTTTTACCACATTTCTTCCAAAACAAGAAGTAAAAATAATCCAAAAGATTGTTGCGAAATATCTTTCGAAACCAGAGCGAATATTTTAGTACTTTATATGTATGCAAATTTAAATAACTCCCCTGGTTCCAGTGGTGTGGGTATATGCCGCCGGGTATTACACGTTCAATAACACCAAAGCCAATACAGTAGTTCACCGCGATCCTACCACCTGTCTTCTGTGCTCCTAATACTTTTCAAACACAATATCGCATAAAACCCCCAATTTCCCTTACTTTTTCCCCTGTTTTTCCCCACTTTTACCACAATTCTACCCCTCAGGCATTACTGATAAAATACCACGAACGTAAAACTATACGTGAACGGAAAAATCTCGTCAGATACAAACGCATGAAAAATTTAATTTCGCGACATGGGGAAAATTCCTGTACGAATTTAAAGGGGTGAAAACTGATTTTCTATTTTGGAATTCGGTAAACAAAAAATATCTAACATACATTTCTAGGTGAGTTTCAATATATCACAAACATGTTTTGAGCGGTACTTGTTTTCAATGGAACATTCAGTAAAGCAAATGAAAAACCAGTCATTAAATAATAAAACTTTACAGTGAGAATTTCTGTGAGAACTTATTCAAAATACATTTCAACATAATCACAATTTTGCATGCAACTAGTTGACTGAGCTCTGACTCGGATTGAAGATGGTGTGGCCATTAATTATTCAGTTAATATTATTTTTTTTTAATATTAGGTCTTTTAAAATAGGCCTTTTGTATGGGAGGAACATAAAGTCGATTTTTTTTTATTTAATTAAAGTATGTACCATTGCTATCTATGCACTTTTGCCATCTCATAGGTAGGTCATCGATCCCTTTACTAAAAAAACCATTAGGACGGGAATCAATAAAATCTTTGAAGGCGGTTTGGACTGCCCCATCGGAATTGAATTTTTTCCCTTGCAAGAAGTTATCCAAATTTCGAAAAAAATTGGGGCAAGGTCCGGAGAGTACGGTGGATGTCTTAGACATTCCAATTGAAGCTCCTCTAATTTGATAGCCGTCTGTTGTGCAGTGTGTGGTCTAGCGTTCTAACGCGCGTTTATTGATTTGCTTCACTCAATTCGTTAGATACCCACCTTTCAAGCTTTTTCACCTTCCCAATTTGCTTCAAGTGGATTAAAACAGTTTTATCACTAACACCGGAGCTTGCAGTAAACACGAACGTGGTTTGCGATGGATCCGCTTCCACAATAGCCTTCAATTCTTCATTATCAACTTTGGTCTCGGGCCGTCCAAGGGGCTTGTTCTGCAGGTCGAAATTTTTAGAACGAAAACGTTGGAACCAAAAACGCACTGTGTTTTCTTTTGCGGCACCGTCGCCATATACATCATTAATCCTTCGAGCCGTTTCTGCAGCACTGGTGCCACGGTGGAACTCGTACTCGTAAATAACGCGATATTTCAAGTTTTCCATTTTGTAAACTAAGTGACGCAAAAGAAAAAAAAAACAATTAAGGAAAAAACAAATGAATTATAATTTTCGAAATACAAATACATGAGTAAATAGCTGTATAAATTTGAATTTGGAATTCCTAACCAAAGAGAAGATATTTGAGATCAAAGTTGCCAGTACGGCAAAACGCCAATTTCATATGATCGATTGTCGAATCGTAGCGTTTATTGATTTTTTTTTTACATTAGCTCCACACAGGAGGCCCTGAGGAAAATGATTCCCCTCAGGGACTATGTCATCTTTGGGGATGTTGTGTGGAAGATCTTTTTAGAAAAAAAGGAAAGAAAGTTGTAGGAAGGAAAAAGGTATAAAGGGTGAACACAACACCAAATTACAATTGTAAATGTAGGTAATTAAGTACCTACTCACAAACGTAATTTCAGAGGGAATTTTGATTTTGATTTATTTTCTCAGAGTTACTAGTTATAATTCCTATAATGAAACCTGTTTTAAGCTTTATTATAATCGGAGAAGTGTTCTGGCATTAAAAGTTATTTACAACGTAATATACAAAATATTCAAATTAAAATCAGCTGCAATGAATTGCCTGACGTGTCCCAATTCTCACACCTATCAAACATGCAATATTCAAATGCTCGATCGTTCACAATTCTCAGCGGATAGCAAAAATAAATGCATAGATTTTATTCAGTCCGAATCCTCCCTGTAGCAGTTGAACTTCAAAAATATCCATAGAGGATATTTCTAAAATAATAAAAAATTGTCACCCAAAGAAAATTCTTTGGACAATTTAATCAACACAATTCGATTACGGTATTTATTTAGTACAACGTCTCTATACTTACTGAGTTTCTGTCTTACGAGTTCAAGAGTAAATTATGTTATCCGAACGATATATATCTGCAAATCCAAAGAAACTGGAACAATAAAGTATTGTATATGCATATCTTAGCATCCGTCATCATCAACAGTTATCATCTTTTGGACGATCTTGGTCCTTACTGTCTCCTTCAAGTTCCTTATACATAAAGGTTGCGGTGTTGCTTCCAGTCCTTCAAGTCACCTAAGTTCATTGAGGCCTCTTCTTAGCTTTCATATTATCTATATATCAACTATAAGAAGCGTCCAGAATATTCCTTATTAGAAATATTAAATAAACGTCGTAACTAAAATGACTTCAAATTTATATTCAAAACTATAATCACAGAGAATCTACATCAATCACCGTCTATTTCCTCTGAAACTTTACATATTCCCTTCCAAATAACCAATTTTTAACCTTCTGCCAATCTCTTATGCACTGTGTTGACTATATAATATTCACCGTTGTGGCAGGATTTCGGACACATTTATCGATAGCCCGCAGAACTTTACAAAATTTCTCGAATCTCTAGTTTTCACATGTCTTCACTTGATCCAAACTTTATATTCTCTTGTTTCTGTTATTGTTTTACATACGTATGGTTTATTCTTCCATATTATTTGTACACAATTATTGGACGGTTTATTCTTCGTTATTTCATTGCAATTTTAAACTTGTGTTCTGTCTGTACATTACAAATAAAATAAACACATTTGTGTGTACATTACAAATAAAATAAATCAAATTTAAAAGTTTGATTCGTGCTTAGAGGTACCAATTTGATTCGATAAAACATTTCCAGAAAGAGCAGTTGGACCAGCAAAATCGAACATTAAATACGAGCTTTTGCTCGTATTTAATGTTGTTTAATGAAGAACATCCAAATCAAAATTAGCTGAATCTGTCGCATCATTTTCCGCTTGAAAGCTTTTAATCTGGTTTAAAACGAATTGCATAACATTTTTGCAAATTTGATTAGGTTAGGCTGGTAAAAAATTAGGTACCCGCTGAAGGCTTTGCATTTCGTTAGAAGTTCACTCAGTTGTCAAACCGTTTGACGTTAATGAGTGATTCCTACTCGGTGATCAATTATCAAGCACAATATTATTAATGGAATATCGATAAGCTCGCCTGATGGTGAAAGAGTGGAAAAATGAAAGCTTGAATCCGGCAGGAGAGCAGAGCTTCCACTCGGGTTAATCTCCAAAGTGGTTAATTCCTCTCGAACAGGTGTGGCTGGTTGCTGGTGGCTGGGTTCGGGGTTCGGATGATGGCCCCCATCTGTCGAGATACGAGTACGAGTGGCAACGAGAATAGTATTGCTGATGAGTAAAGAAATTTACTGGATACACACATACGGGTTTGGGCTTTGATTTGATTTTAATAAAAGGACCTCATAAATTTTTTTATTTTTTTTTATTTTAAAAAGAAAGACAAACATTCCCGGGTTACGAATAACCCAACAATGTTTGAAAATCTCCTACTACCACCACAGAAAGCCGAAAATGTTGCTTGTGTAGTGATGGAGGACTTAGCCAGCCGAGGAATCGAACACGCGACGCTCGGGTGGGACCCAAGCGCTATGCCCACTCAACAACTGACCAGTCAAAAATTATGCACATATTTATTTGCGCGCTATATTTAAGCGCTCTTGAGGTGATGTTCCCACGAAAATGGGGCGAGAGAAATGATTCAGTAATTATTATTGTTTATTATAGAGCATTTTCAATTTTATTCACACTCCATCGGTTTCAGAAGAACCCTTTTTTACATTAGCTCCACACAGGAGGCCCTGAGGAAAGTAATTTCCCTTTGGGCCTATATCATTTTACGAAATGCTGTGTGGAAGGTTTTTATTTAAGGGAAGGAAAGAGAGGAAGTTCTGGGAAGGAAAAAGGTATGAAGGGTGGGTAGGAATCTGGGAGTCAGTGCGTCCAGGAGTAACGAAAGTATAAATCCATCCATTCAACAGCGGTACAAGGTGATGGATCAAAAGACCTCCTCAACCTCTCAAGGTCTCTCTCGATGCGCGGCAGGGCAGACGCGTCGGCCGCCAAGACCTGGAAAAACCTCACCCCTGCAAAGTCACCAAACGTAGCGAACCGCTTGGAGTGAATTTTAGCAAAGGTGTTGGTTATCCACTAAATGGTTCCCGGGGCGGCGGTACCCATACCCGCCTCCCAAATTATTTGTTTTTTATTGTAAATTACGACGAGCCACGAAGTTTTTTTTATTATTATTTATTAAATAAGTGCAAGAAAAGACATTTTTATATACAAGTTTTACGTAGTCCCACAAAGCTGTCACACATGACGGCTTGTCTGTAGGTTTTACAAAATAATATGATTATATTAATTATCATTATCATTTATTTATTTTATTTATTTGTGAATTAAATTAACAATTTACTAACTTATTACAACTTTATTGAAATATTTTTACATTTTATCTCGCATATTGTTCTTACAATCATTATTTTAAATTTATTAATTCAAATAGCAAAACCACGCTTCATTTCCTACTCTTGCGATACAGTGAACATACAGATACGCAGCTTGAAATAAATTTACTATACATAGCTCTAATTGAAAGTTACCAATTTGCACCTCCAAACTCTGTTCGTTGATAAAGTTGTTTCATCACCATTCTTCCCTCAGTACATTTCTACAATCCAAGGTATCACCGCATTAACACAAGCTGGAAAAAGCTCGTGACAAAGTGTTTATCTTCCTGTCCACCCCTCCCAACCCGCCCTACCCCCGCCCTCCTGACGGGAGCTTTTAATCAAGCCCAGCAGCCGGCCATATTACCCAAATAACCACAAATGTGCTTTAGTTTGTTTTTAGAGTGTTTTTCATATGTCCGCAATTTGTTAAGGGTTGGGGTTTTTCAGCCCCTAATGGAGTGCCCATTTTTTTCTGTCAACTCTGAAAATTTTATTCAACGGAAGAATTGTAAAGGATTTGGACAACTTTAATTCATCATCGTCAGCAGGTTTGGTCCACCATTGGACAAAGGTCTTCTCTTTCAGCGGCAGAGTTAATCCACTAACTACCGGCATGTTTTTCGATTTTCAGGAATTCGGAACATTGCACTAAAAATATCACTATCGGTTTTTTAGAAATCTTATTTTTGTTAAACAAATGCAACCTAAAAACAGACAACATGATGTCTTTCTTGCCTTATTTTTTTAACAATTAAATGGATATTTCAATAAAGAATACCTGAGTAATTACTTCTACTCTGAAAACACTAGCGTTGACTTGACAAATTCGAAACAGAAATAGCTGCTTAATTTTCGAGACGCCAGAGTTCAGTGAAATCAACTGTGATCATTGTAAAAACTGTTGTGATGAAACTAGTAGTAAGTCGGTAAATACTCTAATAATGCGTTCAGGTAAATTATCTTTTTAATGTTCTAACCACTGTCGTTCAAGTCTTTTAAAGGATCTGTATTGTTTGCTTTTTTTAGGTGAATAATACCTCACAAGAGTCCCAGCTGTTCCCGTCTGGAGCCAGTGAGACTATGGCATCTCCAATTCGGGTATGTTGTAAGGCTGAAGGTCACTACCTAGGAGGAGAAGGAGATGGGGAAGAGGAAGGCTATTCATATCTGGTCATCAAACACTTCTAAAGCCATTTCAAACACCGTTTCAATTCTGAATGGTGGTCTTTCACCAGGGCGATACTGAGAGTATCTTCCACTCTGGAACGTGCCGCAAATATATTACATATAATTTTAAATTAATTGATTGTGAAATAACACAAATTAATCAAATAAAATTTATTTGCGCGCGCCGGGATTTGATGTCGCGACCTTCGTATTGCGAGTCAAGAGCCCTACCCCTCGACCACAGAGACCGTATAAAACACGGCCCAAGTATGTGTAGCAAGTAGAAAACATCGATTAGATATATAATTAATATTAACATTTAAAACAAAGTTAAAATTAAAGCTCAGGCTTGATGCAATGATAATTAAATTTATTGTATTTAAAAGTCCGACCAATGCCACGAAATTCGTTTAAATAAAAACCAACGGAATATAATTCTATTCTGTTCCACAATGTTGTCTAATATCCCGTTAATAATGTCTTTGTGGGGAATAATGATGAAGTTATCTTACTAATAATAGAAAGGACTAATACCGTTTATTTCAGGATATGGGGGTGGGAAGGAGGTGGGGGAGGTGGTACACCGCAGGCCTAGCAATATTAAGTCACTCGTCTCTGGCTTGGTGGAGCTGTTTTAGCGGTGATGCGCGTTTTCATCCCGCGACAAAATATCCCCGACAAAATATCCTATGGACAAAACATCCTCCCACAATATATATGTTATAAAACCTAACTTTACAGGATATCTTTATTATTTTTGTCCCTTTTTACTATTTGGGACAATAATTTATTATCTTTACATGATGTCTGTAGTGTTTTGTCCCATTTTACTAGTTGAGACAATGATTTATTGACTTTACAGATTGCCTGCATTATTTTTGTCCCATTTAACTTTTGGGGCAATACTTTTTTGTCTTAATAAGATTTATTTATTTATATATATATGCATATATTACAAAACATTACAAAATGATACTTTGTCTGTCCAACTGGTTTCAGGACAGCCAAATTGTATATTTAGTTCATAATATTCTTAACAAAGGAATGGTTTCGTTCGAGATATCACAGGAACTTTTGAGAACATTAAAAATTGTATTCTGAACGATTGGATGGTTTCTTTATGTCTTTGAAAAAATCGCAGAGATGTGATTTTTTTTTCAAGGACATTTTGGAGAACATTAATAAATGCATTCAGAGTGAATGAGTGATTTCTTTAGTGAGATCACAAGAAGGAGATTCTTTCCAGGCCATTTTTAAGAACATTTACAATTGCCTAGTTAGAATTCACAGATTTATAAACCAATATTTGATACATGAATTTCCAATGTATTTATGACTATTTAATTTTAATGAAGTGCTATAATTTTTAGAATTTCTTAAATAGTAGAAATTACATAATTATAAACCAAATATATGACAAATGATTTTTTTTTAGCTCGTTTTAGAGAACATTAATTTATTAAGTTGTTTATTTATTTCTTTCATTTTACGCCCAGAGGGCTTTTACATAGATAATAAAGGCAGTACCTCCATCTTTAACATGAGAGAAAAAAATTGTTTAGATAAAGTTTCGATGGAAATAAAGAGGAAATAAATGATAAAAATGTAAGCAACAAAAATTTAGCACAGAGACATATACATATAATATCAATATGTTACGAGATGTCTGTATTATTTTTGTCCCATTTTTTTGTTAGGTCAGGTTAGATTAGGTTGGGTTAGGTCTTAGCAGATATTTTGCTGGAAGATATTTTGACCGTAGGATATTTTGTCGGGGATATTTTGTCGCGCGTTGAAAAGTCGCTGAACCCGTTTTAGCGATGAATTTAAGGGAACGCGAACTTTGAACGGTTCAAAATTAGCATATTAACAATCGGCAATTACCATATGCTAACATCCTTGTTAGTTTACTTGCGTTTACCTACATTAAATCATTGAAAAGTCTTAGGATGGGTAGTTTAAAAAAAATTGAAAAATTCTTCAAATATTTTAAGTTAATTTTCACGTATCTACTGTGAAAGTTCTATTCAAGTGCTGTGATTATTTCAGTTTTATGAACCAACTGAAGCAATAATGATATATAACAGAACTTCTACAGAACGTAAAAATTAACTTAAAATATTTGATGAATTGTTTAGATTTTTTGAAACAAGCCGTCCATAATCGTGTTAAAAATGAAATAAATTGGAAAATAATCTAATCTATAATGTTAATATGTTAATTCTTTTTAAGGAATACCGCAACAAAGTTCCAACTGCTCCCAATCGCCTGGAGCCAGTGAGCCTACAGTATCCGCAATCGGAATATGTTGTGATGCTGGAAGTAATGGGGAGGGGAAGGATATGCGGTAGAGAAAGGTTGACAGTTCCTGGCTATTCATATCTAGTTCTATTCGCAGGTTTAATTATGTTCTAAAATGGTAAGTATACACCAAAGATATTGAAATACGAGAGATATGCTATGATGACCGCCCGACCGTCGGCGGACTACCGTCTAATAGGAATAGTTTAAACACGGAAAGAATTCTTTCATTTAGTTGTTTTTTTAAGGTGTGCAGTAGTACTGGTTAACAATATCGGCGACATCAGGAAACACAGTTGCACCCAGTAAAAACTGTCAACAGCACATCTCTTATATTTCAATATCTTTGGTATACACCCTATTTAAATATATTTTTTTATTTAATCTCAAAATTAGAAAACCGAGAAATAGATTACAAGAAATCAACATTGCAAACTTTGAAACCTCGTATCTCAAAATGATGTAAAGTGAAATGAGAATATTGTCCAACAACCTCTGCCATAGGTCACCACAAGTGGTTCGCTACGTTTGGTGATTTAGCAGGGGTGCCCGGGTTCATGGGGTGATGCATGTCTAGGTCTTGGAGGCGGATGACCAGGACACCCTGAACCCCAGATTCCCACCCACCCCTTAAGCCCTTTTCCTTCTCAGAACTCTCCTTTCCTTCCTTTCCTTAAAAAAAACCTCCACACAGCATCCCTAAAGATGACATAGGCGCTGGGGGAAATTGTTTTCCTCAGGGCCTCCTGTGTGGAGCTCACGTAAAAAAAGGAACGATGACTTGACTCAAGTATATGATACGACTTATACTTCCGACTTATGGGTTATATGGAAATAGGATATTCTGTACGTTCACTCTTAAGGTTGTTTAGGTATTTACGATCATCTTGTAAATATTTGATTGAATATATCACCTGCAAACGTTTAATATCGCGGACTACGTTCCAGACATTAATAATTTCAACTGCCTGGCAAACTTTCAACCTTACGACAGTAAAATTAAACATACCTTTAGTATATTCAGAAGAGAAAATTGAAAAGTATTATTCTAAAATCTCGTTGTGTAAACAAAGATAACAATATTTTCTGATGACTCAAAAATAATTTTCCCTGATGTTACTAAAGCTCATTTGAAAAAATTCATTGGGATGAAAATGCAGATGAAGTAAGCTCATGCATGGGAATGGGAATGGGCTTGTGGAAGCGGTTCTGAAATGGAAATGGCATTCTGTTTCATTTCCGTTTTTCCCTTCCAATTTCCCTCATCTCAAGTGTGTCGTTAAAATATGCCAAACGTTCATTCCATACTGCGCGGATAAGCGAATGGAATTTTCATTTTAAAGTGGTTATGTCTGATCTTTCACGTGTGCAAAACTTTAAAACCATTATTTTAACATCATATTGAAAACTCGTGGCATATTAAAACTTGTGCCACGACTCGACTACGTATAAATGGTGATAATATATATAAAACTAGCTGGTACCCGGCATGCGTTGCTATGCCATTTGATAAAGAAATTGTTTCTTCCTGCGTATCCTGTCCCATTCGTCCCGTTCCCCTTCATCTCCCTTCCTGTCCCGCGGCCCACGGTTGGTGTAAATAAAACTGAAGCTCCAAGATCCTCCTGGAACTTCAACACCACTAGGGCGAACTGGGATAACTTTGGGGAAGCGCTACGAGATACGCTAAGGGATTTTCACCACGTAGCAGCTACTGATCCGGATAATTTGGGGAATTTTTTTAATAGGGCGGTTGTATCTGCTGCCAACTCGTCTTTGGGAAGATTAAACCCAAAGACTAGTATTAGGACGCCGTGGTGGTCACCTGAGCTGACTTTGCTGAAGGGGGCCTACAAGAGGGCCTACAGGGCGCTGGGGCTGTCCAGGAGTGGCGGCTGTACGGAGGAGGAGACGGTTGCACTTCAGGCGGGCCTCAGATCTGCCAGGTCGGCCTTCAAACGGGCTGTTCTCCTAGCGAAACGAGCTGCTTGGCATAATTGGGTTAAAAACGTAAGTAACGCCAACCCGTGGGAAATCCACAGCGCGATTGAAAAATCCGGGAAAGGTTCTGACCGATATTTGTCAACAGTAATTGGGATAACAGATGGGAGGAACGCTGAGACAGTGGATGTGGCCTCCACACTCGAAACACTATTGGGCGAGTTAGTTCCTGTAGAATCAGTAATTGGGGAAAGTGACCACCATAAACAGATAAGAAATCTGTCACGGCTGCCACCTAGAGTCCTCGCCCAAGAGGATAACTTCATTAGAGTCACTAAGGCAGAAATTGATGTGATAATTAAGGGTTTGGGTCCTAAGAAGGCACCAGGGCATGACAGGCTCAATGGCGTAATAGCGAAGCAAGTTTGGGTCCACGCCAAGGAGGAGCTCTTCCAGGTGATGGACACGTGCTTGAGGAGGGGAGTTTTCCCCTCTGAGTGGAAGCGTGGCATGCTCCGGATTATACCTAAGGGGAACGATAAACCACTCACCGGCATCAAGGCCTACCGGCCGATAACGCTGCTTCCCGTTTTAGGCAAGATCCTGGAGAAATTACTGAGGGAGCGGCTCCGTCAAACCTTGTCCCCGGCCAGTGACCTCCAGTTCGGTTTCGTACCCGGGAAATCCACGGTGCACGCCCTGTCGTATGCGCTTGAATGGGTGAAGGCTTGCCCAAAGAGGTATGTAGTTGCAATATTCCTCGATATCACTGGTGCCTTCGATCACGCCTGGTGGGCAATGATACGTACAAAGGTGAAAAACAGGCGGTGTTCCAACTTACTGTTCCAAGCCATCGATGACTACCTTTCTGATCGTACGATTACGATCAGTTTCGGTGAGTTTTGTATTCAGAGGGAAGCCGACATGGGATGCCCGCAGGGCTCCATCCTTGGACCCGACCTGTGGAACATCTCCTTTGACGACTCCTCCAGGTTACCCTTGCCTGAAGGATGTATCGCTGTCGACTACGCTGATGATAAGTTGTATCTGGTCGCTGGGGACAGCAGTAAGGAAGTGGAGAGTAAAGGCAGTGAAGGTTTGCAGATGTTCCTGGACTGGGGTGAAAGAAACAAGATGACCTTCGCTCCCCACAAGACCAAGGGCCTCCTGATGAAGGGCTCTCTCAGTAGAGCAAGAAATCCTACCATCAGAATGGGAAATTCTAACATCCGCTTTTTTGAAACAGTGAAATATTTAGGAGTTACTCTAGATCGATCGTCCTCTTTTCTGGCTCACGTCAAAGAAGTATCCAGCAAGGCACAGGCTCTCTTCTTGAAGCTGAGGAGACTCTCCACAGCTGAGTGGGGATTGCGTAATCCGGCTCTGCGAACGCTATATAGGTGCGTGTACGTGGCGCAAGTCTCGTATGCCGCCTCTGTGTGGGAGCACCGCCTGGACAATTCGCTGATTCTCTTAGCTCTCAGGCGAGACCAACGAACCCCCTTGCTGGCACTCTCTGGTGCGTATAGAACCGTTGCTTCGGACGCTTTACCCGTTTTGGCTGGCATTTTGCCAATCGATCTGGAAATCAGGGAAGTGCTCACTAAGCAGAAATTAACCAGAGGAACCCCGGCCACTCACCTAGGCGTTGTTCTGACACCGGGCGGGCCGGGGACTCTCCCTGGGCTGCTTCATCAAATGAGGGATCTGTCGCTCCAAGAGTGGCAGGTCCGTTGGGATAGAACGAATAAGGGAAGATGGACTTTCTCCTTCTTCCCATCAGTTAAAGTCAGAATGGAAGGGGTATTTCTCAAGTTGGACCACCACATCACCCAGCTTCTATCCGGCCACGGGGAATTCAGGGGGAGACTTCACGCCCTCTCCCTGTCCCCTCACCCCAACTGCGCCTGCGGGTGCACGAACCAGTCGGCGGAGCACATTCTGTGGCAGTGTGAGATAATGACGGACGCAAGAGAGGAAATGCTCGATGGTTTGGACGTACCAATCAGACCAGTGTGGAACACTGATCTGGTTTCGAACAAGACGAATTTCGAGTGCCTGAGGAACTTTACAAGGATCTGGGTTGAGAGATGGCCTGAGCTTAGAGTCGCTGATTAGTAGATTTTGACACCAGGTGTACTTGTTCCTGACTTACCACTGACTTTTCTTGCTTCTATTCTTTTACAAACTCTGCCCAGGATGTACAGTTTTATATTTTTTTTTTCATTTTTATGTTTATTGTTTGCATTTACATTTTATGTTTTTTATGCTTTTACATTTTTATGTTTATTTTTTTCTGGATTACACAGGCCCTGCGTTATTCAACGCTCATGTTTATTTTATGTTTTCTTTACTTTACATGCTTATGATTTATTTTTCGTTATTTGGTGCAATTAAACGCCTAGCGATGACTCCCACACGCTCTTGTTTATTTATTTTTTATGTTTTGCGGTTTTCTACGCTTATACATATACATTTGTTTTCAGTTATGCTGTACTATGAGAACTGAACTCCGTTGTTCGTTTTGTACCGTCCTTCTCCCCATATAAGGGGTTGGACCCTGGACCGTGTCCCCGCCTACGTACCATGGCCGGTCTTCTAGAACTGGTGGAGCTGCACCTGTTTGCCGCGCCACACACCGTGACATGAAGAGGCTGGGGAGAAGGCTGAACGACATCCGAAAGCTGTCCGTCCCGCCTCCGGCGACCCGACGCTTCTCTCCCTAGGGTCTTCTTCATGTTTTCCACTTACTGTCGTCTAGGCCAGCGTTTCCCAAATGGTGTTCCGCGGAACCCTGGGGTTCCGTAGAAGCATCACAAGGGTTCCGCGCTCCGTCCGGATTTAACGTATGTATTTAACAATCAAAACAATGCGCACGGGAGCTCGATCGAGCACGCTTGACCGCCTTCTCCTCCGCCGCCACCCGCAACCCGTATAGCCGGTGACACGCCGCGCCCCGCGCCGCTCAGTCGAGTCTATCACTGTGACATAAGAAGACGTGCGTGTTCTCGTTCTTTTATAATTCGTGTAAACTTACAAAGGTGACATTCCAGTGATATTGTTATTCCTGTTCTTATAATCTTAGTGATATTTTTATTCCTGTTCTTATAATCTGATATCCGTTTTAGGTAAGTGTTTTTTTATTTGTTACCAATTGCAGATAGTGCCAAAACAAATAAAAACGATATTAATTTATGGATAAGCCGCCGCATTTTTACGCACAGATTACGGAAATTACTCTTCATTTCAACAATTATTACAAGAAACAACCATTTACGACCACAAAATAGGTTATTAGGTTCTTAGTTTAGGTAAATTAAGTAATTCATGCCTTTTTAGTTTGAAACGAAACTTCGCAAATGTCAAATCCATACAAAAAAACATGGCCGTAATGGAGATGGTGATTTTTAAACTTTTAATGAAAATCGAATTTTAATGCATATTTTTCCGTCTGTCTCTGTCTCGACTGAAACCGATGGTTCTTGTGGCAATTAAGTATAAAAGTAGTTTACTTTTCAAATTTTATGCCTATTTAAAGTGTAGCGGCTTGCAGCGGCTTGTCCATAATTTACCAAAACGATTTATTCATATTAATGTTTTTTATTTTTTATTTCAGCCTTTATTAAAAAATGGATAACTGGCTCAAAACAGGGCGCTTACAAAGTGGCATAAGTGCTTCTTCGTGTTCATCGTCAGCAAATAATGAAAGTATTTCAGAAGAAGCTGTTGATTTATCCGTAAGAAAATTATTCTTACCTAGCAATAGTAAGGGAACGTACCCATACTATGTGACCTGTTCAGGGGGGGGGGTCTTCAAAATATCACCCTTGGTACAAATGAGCGGCGGGGGCTTAGGTTTTTGGTCACCGGGGGGGGGTTAAAATTTGCTAAAAGTTGGTCACGTAGTATGTATGGGTACGTTCCCTAATTACTTAAATGTAGTATTTAACTCTTATACCCCGCAAGATAAAGATTCAATTTTTTACTAGATTAAAAGTATTATTATAAAGTAAGTATTGATATTATTTTCACAAAATTAGCCACTAATACCTAATGGTCTCCAGAGAAAAAATATAAATAAAAAACTTCAGTTGTATTGTTTGTAGAAGGTATAGATTTTTTTCAAAAAAGAAGACATTTATTTGATCTTACATATATAGCGTGAATTCAAATATTGTTTTGTCTCAAAATGAAGACGTAGCAATTTTTAAAATTTTTTTTGCCCAAAAATTTGGACGATTTTTCAAAAATGTATAATGTCCGAAATATGCATTATTGATGCTTGGGTGTTCTACTGTAGCCTTTTAAACAGCAAATGCCATCTAATTTTGATATAAACGAATCACGTCCGAAAAAGGGGTCAAATTGCACACTGTGCCAAAGGAAGATTTTGGGTGGGACTCTTCTTTTTAGCCAACACCAAACTGCAGCTTGCCGTCACATTACTAATGTTTTTTATTTCATTCCAGGATATCGTAAATACTGAAAGATATTGTCCTGAGCAGGATAGACAAAATACACCAACGACCAAAAGGGCTGGGCAATCTCAGGACAACACTACTTCCAAAAAGAGAAAATACGACGAATCCTACTTGTCCTTCGGATTTATTTCTGTAGGAATGCTTGAGAATCCGGATGGTCAATGCGTTATCTGCAACAAAATCATATGTAATAGTTCTCTGGCACCTGCGAAGCTAAAACGACATCTTAATACCAACCACCCGCAATTAAAAGACAAAAGCTTAGTCTTTTTCAAAAGATACAAAGATGCACATAAAACCAGTATGGCTGCTTTACATAAATATGTTAAAACCACGGAGGAAAGAATAGAGTGGAGGTGGTGATAGGGACTTTTTCTTCGAAAATTTTGTCGCCAGTTTGCGGTAAGAGGTAAGGGACGCGCGGTAAGTATGGGTGGGATTTAAAATGAATATGCCCATCCCTCTGGCCAGAATGGGGGATAATCCCCAGTTTTAACCACTTCACACTATTATTTCTTATTATTTCATTTTTACTTATTATTTCTTATATTATTTAATTTTTGGAAATTTATTACAAGGGTTTTTTTATCAAGAGTTTGATAATACAAACAATATCAAATATTAATAAACTTTTTTATTAGATATCTTCACAGTAAACTACACAACAAAAATAAGCACTACCTTCATGTAAAATTATAACAAAAAAAAAATAGTCATTTTAAGCAACAATTCATAATGGTATTTAATGCTCACATTAAAACCCATTTTTTTTAAATTTATTGTTTATTCACAGGTAGATATTTTATTGTATTATTGATATGTTAATAATTATTTCAATTGTTAACCTCACTAGTAGTTCAGTCGTTTTGCCTGGGAAGTTCTCCGGGAGTTTTTAAAATTGCTATTTTTATAGATTTCGATGTGCTCTTTTCGAATTTTCACTTTGCCACCTCGTATCTCATTCATTTTCCTTATTCATTCATTTTTATATAGGAGAATATAGAACATTATACAAACCTGATTTCCCAAGAGCAAATTTATCTCTACATTTGCACCTACTTCAGAAAACTCGAGCTCAGATTTCAGCGCCTGCATTGGTTCTAAAGAAAGAGGTTCCCACAAAAATGAATTATATGAAATATGATAGTACTACAATATACGTTATCGTATGGATAAGCTATCAAGAGTATGGTGAAATACTCCCTCATTATTGTAATAGAATTGTCCAACCTATCTTTATTATATACATATATTTATTATTTACAACTTAATCTTAAAAACAAAACAAAAAAATACTTTATTTTATTTTGAATCAGATCTCAAAACTATGGTCACCCTAAAAGTCTACATTAATGTACTACCTAGCGCCATCAGTTTAGTGGGTACTGGGTACCCATAATCTCAATCTGTAAGAAATACAACAATATTGTTCTTTCAAAATCTGTATAATTTTGTGTTATTTTGTTAACTTGTATAATTATTGTTAACCTCAACACAGGCTTGTCCTAGTGAGGTAACAAATTGTATTGTAAACATTTTTACCTACAGTGTAAAGAAACAATAAATAAATAAATAGGTACTTTTAATGATACACCCCTCATTTTCCAAGTACAAATCAGGGACAGTTCCAGGTCGCAGTTTTCCACGTCCGTTTTTGGTGGTATAAAAGCCGTTATCTTTAGTGGTTAGAGCAAATTTTTGTTAATTTTGTTGGATTCCAACCATCTTTATCTACAAGCTTCTTCCACTGCTCTCTTACCACTGAATCTACCGGAAACCTCTAAGATCAAAATATCAATAATATACCTGCAGCAAAAAATAGCCATAACTGGTAATCATACCCACTCTTTGGAATAAGAAGCTCAAGCCGAGCGGTAAAATCATATTGGCCTAGTAAGGTAGTAAGCCACGCTCATGCCCCGCCCATTTGGGCTTGTTTGAGATTGTTTGATGCGCTGGGCTTGTTTGCCCTAGTGCCATCTCCACTCTATTCTTTCCTCCGTGGTTAAAACTGATAACGAGAATGCCACAGAAGCATCATTCCTGCTAAGTTACAGGATTGCTCGTGCTGGCAAACCACACACGATTGCAGAGACTTTAATAAAACCCTGTATGACAGAAATTGTCAAGTGTGTACTTGGCGAAGACGCAGCGAAGAAAGTTGCAGCAGTTCAGAGTTCCAATAACGTCATATCTGATCGAATTCATAAAATATCTGACCACATTGAAGATGAATTGATTTGTAGATTGAAAAGTAGTGAAATGTTTGCAATGCAACTCGACGAAAGTACAGATGTCGCTGGACTATCAATACTGCTTGTTTTCGTAAGATACCCCTTCGGAGGATCTATTGAAGAAGATTTGTTTATTTGTGCTCCTTTGGAGACCAACACCACTGGAGAAGAAATTTTCAAAGTCATTGATAATTACATGAATGTACATAACATTCATTGGAACAAATGTATAGATATATGTAGTGATGGAGCTGCCGCTTTGACTGGCAAAATAAAAGGTACTGTAACAAGAATTAAGAATGTTTCACCTAAATGCAGCAGCAGTCACTGCGTTTTACATCGACATGCCCTTGTCGTAAAAAAAATCCCACACGAGGTAAAGAAAGTTTTCGATCAAGCCGTACAAATTGTGAATTACGTTAAATCACGTCCGCTCCAATTGAGACTTTTTAAAAAAGTGTGTGAAGATATAGGAAGTCAGCATCAATCACTTCTTCTTCACACGGAAATAAGATGGCTTTCCAAAGGAAAAGTATTATCAAGATTGTTTGAATTGCGCAACGAACTAGTGGTATTTTTTTCCAAAGAATCGCTTTCTTCATCTTTGAGTGATCTTGTTCAACCATTGCACGACGAGCAATGGCTAATGAAACTGGCGTATTTGGCAGACATATTTGATAAACTGAATGTAATTTGCAAGTCATTGCAAGGAAGAAACACAAATACTTTTACAGTAAACGACAAAATCTCTTCTCTTAGAAAGAAACTTGTCTTCTGGATGGAATGTGTTGAACAGAAACAGTACCAATGTTTTTCTCTTTTAAACGAGTTTCTTGAAAAAAATGAGTTGCAAGTAACCTCAGAAATTGAAAAATGCATTTACGAGCATTTGATGGCCCTCAACAAATCTCTGGAAGAGTATTTTCCTGAAAAAAACCTGCAGGACATTGACTGGGTACAGAATCCATTTCTAGTTCACAGGAAACCGTCGACTCTTACAGCAACAGAGTACGAGACTTTGATAGATATCAAATGTTCTTCTTCCTTACAACAAAAGTTTAATTCAGAAAAAACTAATCTGGATGAGTTTTGGATTGGACTTAAAAACGAATATCCAGAAGTCGTCGAGAAGGCTATAACAGTTTTGTTACCGTTTGTGACCACTTACCGGTGTGAAACTGGTTTTTCGGCTTACGCTTACACAAAAAACAAATACAGAAACAGACTGGATGCAGCTCCAGATCTTCGTATTCAGCTGTCTGACATAAAGCCTGATTTCAATGCTATTTTAACAAAAAATGTAAAAAAATATCACTCTTCACATTAAAGTAAGTTTTACACAAAACTTTTGATCTTTCTTTTCAAGGTAAACATGAAAGTATTCAAACTACAAGTTTATCTTTTTCTTATAAAAATAGGGTTCCGCCTAGAAAAGTATGATCGACAAGGGTTCCGGGGCGAAAAAAAATTGGGAAGCGCTGGTCTAGGCACCACCGGCTAGCTGGCTTAAGGACGACGCTGCCGGTTGTGGGGAGGCCGCTCAATCAGCCTCCTTCACTGTCTCGGGGACTGCCGGCAGTCAGGTTGCGGTGACACCGGTTCTTATCTGTATATATGTTATTTTACTTTTGTTTCCTTCTTTTTAACGTACAGTGCTCGGTGCCGCCCGCCGGATTATGTATGGTCATGTCTCCCGCTGTCATGAGCTAATTACTCATGACGGCTGCTGTCATTTTTGATTACTTTGTTTATTTGTTGATGTTACTAACAACTTGTTTGACTGTCCATGAGGCTCACTGCTTTTGCATTGACACCTCCATGGGCTTTAGAATTGTAGAGATTGACCATTACAGTACAGTCCTGTAGGCGCGCCCGCATACCGCCACCTAACACAGTATGAGGGGACATTGAAGGTCTAGATTCGTTACATTAAAAGTAGAGCCATTTATTCAAAAAAATTAGATTCTTGCGAGAACTCCGAAGGGGCGACCATAAGTTGCCTATACCGGGGTGGGACAGTGGTGGGTACTTCAATGTCCCGCGGCCCCTTCCCCTCTCGCGTTCCCACTCCACCTCCTCCCCCCCCCCCCCCTTCCGCATTCCATACATTCATTCCCGGTATATTCAGTTTTCAAACAGCTCGCGGGCCACCTCTCTCTCTGGTTTCAATCCTGGGATTGGTTTGCAGCAATTTCCTCTATTCGTCTCTTCCACTCTTCCCTGTCTCGGGCGGCTCTTTTGAAGTCTGCATATGATGAGCAGCGCACGTCCACCAGCAGGTCCTCCAGGTACTCTCGGCGTAAGCGTCCCCTAGAGTTTGTCCCCTCGGTCATACCCTCCATTATGGCATGCATGCATCTTGTCGTATTGCATGTCCGATCCGTCTTGCACGCCTTTCGGACAAGGTCCTGAGCAGGTGCCACCTATTGCAATTTATTTATAAAAAATTTCATAATGCCAGAGCTCACCAGTAGTTTTATACAAACCTTGTCCTGACAATAACCAATTATCCAATTTGGTGCAGTCGTTTGGAAGTTTCGCGCGTACATACATTTCGGCGATTCATTTTTATTTATAGAGAGAAGAAGAAGAAGAAGAGATAAAGATGATAGAAGATTTGGGAGGCGGGTTTAGTTACAGCCGACCCAGGAACCATTTATTGGATAACCAACGCCTCTGCCACAGGTCACAACTAAGTGATTTGCTACGTTTGGTGACTTAGCAGGGGTGCCCGGTTTCATGGGGAGCGGTTAGTCCAGGTCATCACGGCGGATTCGTCTGCCCACATAATTAAACTGGAATTTTTTGTGTGATTTATTATAAGGTTATTGTTTCTTATAAATATATAAAATATGTCATATATATAAACGAGTGATGTGTATATCAATGCGCATGTTATTGTTAAACACCTTATCAATATATTATGTCTGGAAATGTCTTTATCAAACCTCTATATGGAATGGCATTTTTTGTGGTTTAACCACCCGGGCCTCGAGCTTATTTTATCAGAAGGTCAAAACGTTTCGGCTTTGACCTTCTGATAAAATCCAAATAAACGGAATATTTATGTACGCATTCGAAAACGAAAAACTGTTTTTGAACGGTGATGAAATACTCTTTCAAAATTTATAATATGAAATAAACGTTTAAATTTTTTTAATTAAAATTTTTGAATGCAAGCATGAAAAAGTTTAAAATGGGTCACCTTGCGCGTTTTCGAACTAAAATCACTGATAACGAAAAAATAAAAACGCACACATACTTTATTAGACAAACATAATATAAAAATATTGTTATTAATATTATAAAAATAAATAAAACACTTTGTATTTAACCACGAATTTATTATATTACATATCAACCGGTTTTGCTTACATCAAGCTTCTTCAGGATATAAGTAATAATAACTAAATGTTAAGTGAAAGCTATGGCTTATATATAAGTTGAGTGACAGAGGGAGGAAGAAAATGACCAAGAACATAATTAGAAAGAGACAAAGTATTTGACAGAGGTAAAGTGGATAATCAATTAGTGGGAGGGAGACAACAATACAATAATCAATTAGTGGGGGGGAGACAACAGTATACATCTAATCACAAATAAAAACCAACAGTTAACGGTAATAAATGAGATATTAAACAAATTTGATGTATTTTACATTATAAGATAAAGGACGATATTTAGATATATGATAATATTAATAATGAAAGACATCAGACTAACACTAAAACACATACATAATATCATGGGCTAGGATGGATTGCTGGAAATAAGTTAAAAAAAGCGCTATAGGGTGATTTTTTTTTGATTTGATAAATTGATTTGGTTATTGAGTAAGAATTCTGACATATTTGTATTTAATTATTTCCTAATCTCTAAAGCTTCTAAATTGTCTAGTTTTATACCTATATTATTTTTATGTAATATGCGAATTCCTGAAATTTTATTAAAAGTATGATCTGTTGAGATTAGGCGATTTGCAAGCTCAGAGAAACCCTTTCCATTTAAACATCTTAAATGTTCTTTTCGATATATTGTTATAAAAAATATTGTTAACTCAAGTTTTATTCGTTTCAAGTAAAAGTAGTAAATAAAATTCCCAAGGTTTCAATTTTATTTTTTCAAATTGTGGCGGGAAACTATGGATTCATAAATAATAATAATAATAATAAAAACGTTTATTCGTCAATAGATTTTTTACAATATTATACAATTTGTTCTTTTATCATCGAGCCTATTGATAAAAAGCCCACTGCTCAGCTACAATTCAGGATTTCTCCTGTAAAGCAGCTGGTTTTCAGCAGTGCCTCCAGGTCATTTTAATAATTTTGCGGTAAATTTATAGATTTAAATATAAAGCTTGGTGTTTTCTCTTTTTAACACTGTTTAGATCATATTTATCACTAAGATAGTAAGGGAGACACAACGATTTCTATGAGACCTATTTGAGTTATTCCGAAAACTGAACAAATTAAGCCTGGGGATAAAATATAGTTAGTATTGGAAATCGACCTCAAGGCGATATCACACAAAAGACAAATGATGCAAAATTAACTACAACATTTATAAAATCAATGCTTTGACTCAAGAATATGTCGATACGCCTCTGTTCGACATGTTCACCCATTCAAACTTAGCACGTGTGATGTGACAGATATTAGCCTAGTGAAGCTGCGAGCTCCACATCCTCTCAAATATATATTTCATCATTTCCGGTCTGGGTCTTCGCCTAAAGGAGAAATTTCCGACGATGACAGTTGTCATCTCGACCCCATCAAATCATCACAAGGAATTCGGATGACTCCTTTAAACTAATTCGTCGGAGCGTTAAGAGCGTTTAACCAGCCAGCGGATGAAAATCCACATTTCGTTGAAAGTTGTTCTTCCGATCGTGCAGGGCGGTTACAATGAGAAAGATTAATTATTCTCCGTACCAGCTTTTTTAAATTATAACTCAATTTCGAATTTATTTCAATCCAAATTAGCTTTAATTTATACCTTCATCCAAAAATGCTGAAAGGCGTGATGATAAAACTATTAAAATAGTGTACTTTTTGTAGTTATTTTTTGATTATAAGTATTTATCATTTTTCAATAATGTCTAAATTTAATAAGAATGTTAAAAAAATCTTAAATATATTAGTTTGTAAGTGCGCAAATAAATACACAAATGGACCAATTTTTGTCAAGAAACACATGTACGTACATATTTTTTAATGATTTTATTGAAACTAAAATTAAAATTCTAATACATAACTTTGCTAGATAATGTATTGATTTATTTTACTGCATGATTATATTATTTGAAATGGGTGTGGTATAATACAAAAACTTTTTTGAAAATTTAACAAATCTGCCAACGACCTATGGTATAACCTTATTATACTAAAAATTTAAAAAAATTAAAAAAATTTATTACATAACTATGCTAGATAAAAGAACAATCTTTCGAAATCCATTTATAATTTTTTGTGGAAAAGAGTCAATACGTCTAAAAACTTTTTTGAAAATGACGTATTTCCGGCTTTCTCTGGTAATACCCTCTTAATGCCATCCCATCTCCCATTTTACGGGACCACCTCAGAACAAAAGCAATCATGAAGAAGTTACCTGACTAAAATTTACGACTTAAGAATAATTGCCTAAGTTACTCGCGATTAAAGGTATCGTGAGGATTCTTCGTTGAATTTATCATCTGATTAATTTATTGAGAATAGTTTCGAAAAATAAAACTTTAATTCGAAACCATGTTATTAAATATCTATCTAGAAAATTATTTACGGTGTGCAGCAAGTACCTTGTTTGTGGGTGTGTATAAAGGATGTTCCAAAAACAACATCGAATTAAATTATTAAATTTAAAACATTATTTATTCGAAAAGTGACAATATTTTTTTTATTTCGTTGTAATTGTGATTCTTTTTTAATAATGACTAGCTGGTTTCCCGACATGCGTTGCTATACCATTTAATAAAGAAATTGTTTCAACCTGCGTGTCCTTTCCCATTTGTCCCGTTCCCCTTCCGCCTCCCCTTCCTCTCCCGTGTCCCCTTCCCCTCTCGCGTTCCCATTCCGCCTCCTCAACCTTCCCTCTCCCCACTCCACTCCCCCTTTCCCGTTAACCCCCCCTCCCGAGTTCCCCCTCCCCCCTCCCGCATTCTGTACATTCAGTTTTCAAACAGCTCGCGTGCCACCTATTGCAATTTTTTTATACAAATTTCATGATGTCAGAGCTCACCAGTAGTTTTATACAAACCTTGTCCTGACAATAACGAACACAAAAATAAAAGAATTATCCAATTTGGTGCAGTCGTTCAGAAGTTATGCGCGTACATACATTTCGGGGATTCATTTTTATTTATAGAGAAGAAGAAGATAGAGATAGAGATTATTACAGATGTATGTAATTCTATTACAATACACAAGAAATAAATTAATTAACATTTTGTCAGACTAATTTGTTCGCTTTTCTAAACAACCCACGTAGGTCGAAGGTCTCGTAGAAATCGTTGTGTCTCCCTTACTATCACAGTGATAAATATAATATAAACGGTGTTAGAAAGAAAAAATACTACGCTTTCATTCAAATATAAAAATTAACCGCAAAAGAAGTAAAATTTAGACCTCGATGAAACGAGAGTTTCGGAGCACAATTTGAAAAAAAAATTATGAAACTTTGGGATTTTTTTTATTAATTATTTTTTAAAAAGTGTGCTGGCAGTAACGTTTACAATACATTTGTCTAATAAAACATGTGTAGGTGCCTTTAAAAAAAGTTTTTAGTTTTCGGATACATTTTTTTTTACATGAGCTCCACACAGGAGGCCCTGAGGAAAATAATTTCCCTCAGGATCTATTTCATCTTTGGGGATGCTGTGTGGAGGGTTTTTAAAAGAAATTAAGGAGAGGAGAGTTCTGGAAAGGAAAAGGGTTTAAGGGGTGGGTAGGGATCTGAGGTTCAGTGTGTCCTGGTCATTCGCCTCCAAGACCTAGACAAATCTCACTCCGTAAACCCGGGCACCGCTGCTAAATCACCAAACGTAGCGAACCACTTGGTTCCCGTGGCGGCGGTACCCATTCCCGTCTCACAAATTATTCAGTAATATTCCATTTATTTAGATTTTATAGTAAAGCGGAAATATTTTAACCCTCTGAGACATTATGGTCGAGTCCTGAGGGGTTAAATAAATAAGTGAAATATTTTACAATGATGATATTTATTTATTTTTTTCAATAGCTCCCTCCACACGGAAAGAACATTATTTCCCTCGGAGCCTAAGCCATATTTGGGAATGCTGTATAGAGGGTCTTTTAAAGGAGAGTAAAGAGAGGAAATAATGGGAAGGAAAAAGATATGAGGAGTGGGTAGGAATCTAAGGGTCAGTACATCCCTCCTGCTGCGGTGCAAAACGATGGTCGAGAGAGACTAGCTGAAAAGATCAAAGGTCTCCCCAAACCGGCCTCTCCCGATCTGGCCCGCCACGCAGTTGGTGGGCAGATGCATCCGCTGCAAAAAACCGGGTAAACCTCACACCATAAACCCGGGAACCCCTGCTAAGTGATCTGTGGCAGAGGTGTTGGTTATCCAATAAATTATCCAAAAAGTTCCCGGAACGGCCGCGGCGGTCCCCATACCCGACTCCCAAATTGTATAGTAAATATATTTAATTACTTTTTAAATAACCTTTGGTGTCGCGAAACTGCGACTCCACTGTATATTTAGCGGTTAAGTGCTGCAGAGCAAAGCCCTATGCAATCCCGAAGGACCAGTCCCGAAACTACTTGATCGCTGAGTTACAGGGACGATTAAATATGCATACTCTCGCAAAACCTAACCGATGGTTCAGATCTGGGCTTTTGGAAAATAAGATAAGAAAATAAGCCCCGATTGGAAAAAGAAAAATAGGACTCATTGTTGCAGATGGGGCCTCACTGGTCTTCAGGTTGTGTTGTACACTTCACAATGTTATATTTAAATTTCGAAATCGTAAGAAAGATGACATCTTTCTTACGATTGTTATAACATTGTTATGATATATGCGCCCTGTCTGAGGTGTGAGTTTACACTAAGCTTCAAAGCACACTGTCACCTCTCCAAAGTTGGGTATTTTTTCTAGCAACAATTGCCTTTTTCGTGGTGACATTTAGGATAGGAGTATTAGGTAGGTGGGATAATTTCAGGACAGAATGCATGCCTAACAAATCCCAATATACGGGGTCTTTCATTAAGATCTTCCTGTCTTTAAATTTAAATAAAACAGAGTGTGTGTGAGATATCAACGAAATTTCTTTTTTCGTTTGAAAGGCCTATCATGTATAGAATATAACATCCTTCAAATGTTCGCCGTGGCTTCTCTAGGTGACGTGCATACGAAATGTCATATTTTCCATGACTGGCTTGGGTTATGTTGGCTTTGAGAGCTGTGGTTTGTGGCTTATTCGCATTGACCTGCAACTTAAGTGATCCAAGAGCGTCCAACGCATTACTAAAAATTCACTGTTTGGTGTGGATTTGGGGCAGGCGGCGTCATCGGTCCTTATTTCTCTAACAACGACGTTGGCCAGGCCATCACCGTCAATGGCGAGCGCTATTGGTTGATGATTACCAATTTCTTTTGGCCTGAATTGGATGATATGGACACCAACGACTTGTGGTGTCAACACGACGGCGCTAAGTGCCACACAGCTTATGTCACAATGGACATCCTGCACGACCGATTTGAGGGCAAGGTCATTTCACGTGGAAGTGATGTGAACTGGCCACTGAGATCATGCAATTTGACCCCATTAGACTCTTTCTTGTTAGGTTTTCTTAAGTCACAGGTCTATACAAATAAGCCGAAAACCACAGCGGCCCTCAAAACCAACATAACCCATGCCATCGGTCAAATACAGCCTGATTAATGCGCCAGAGTCATCGAAAATTTGACACTTCGGATGCGCGCCACACAGAGAAGTCGCGGCGGACATTTGACCGATACTATATTCCATACATAATGGCATCGACAGGCCTTTTAAAAGAAAAAAATTTCAAATAAATAAAAAGAAAACACTTTGTTTACGTCACTTTATTAAAGTGACGTAAACAAAGTGTTTTCTTTTTATTTATTTAAAATGTCAAGTCACAATGTGTTTGAAAAAAAAAAAAAAATAAATAAAAATTTCTATGATATGTCACACACACTCTGTTTTATTTAAATTTAAAGATAGGAAGCTCTTAATGAAAGAACCTATATAATGCGCGAACAACCTTAAATACTTCTGTCTTCAAAAATAACAAATCTTGTATTGTAAATGGGTGATTAATCTATCGTACAATAAAGTAAATTCATAAAATATTCAAAAGTTTTAAAAAAGCGCTGAAAGAAAATAATTTTAATGAATTTATGAAGAGGGTGAGATGTACCTACTCAATTCATTCTTCTCCAATAATAATTCAATCTGAACTTCAGAATAATTTATTGTGGGAAAGGGAATGCATGGTTTTAACCCGTTTACTGTGGAAAGCCGGAAACCATCCAAGGAATAAAGGGTTTAATGATTTATATCTCTGTCGTTATTCAAATAATAAAAACGGCTCATACGCTTTACTTCGGCAAATATTTAATGGAAAAATGGTTTCGGGATTTTCCGCGACCTCAGAATAATGAAAATAAGTCAGCTTTGGACGATTTCCATATTTCTTTCGCGTTTGTGCCTGCAAGATAAAAGAAAAACGTTTTATATTTCCATGAAAACCCTTCTTCTTTTAGTAAAGAGGGATCAGAGTGATTGAACGGACAAATTTTTTGGAGGCCAAGTGATATATGCTATCTCACAGAATGAACGCTGTAATCTCTTCATTGTTCT
Organism: Limnephilus marmoratus; assembly: GCA_917880885.1. Lineage (NCBI taxonomy): Eukaryota > Metazoa > Arthropoda > Insecta > Trichoptera > Limnephilidae > Limnephilus > Limnephilus marmoratus. The sequence continues at coordinate 13,677,004 of OU862921.1, read as the reverse complement.
CATAAACGACGCGACGCAGGTAACAGAAAGATTTTTTTTATCTTTAGGGATGCTGTGTGGAAGGTTTTTTAAGGAATGGAAGGAGATGAGAGTTCTGGAAAGGAAAAGGGTTGAAGAGGGTATTACCAGAGAAAACCAGAAATATGTCATTTTTAAATCAGATTTTAGACACATTGACTCTTTTCCACAAAAAAAAATATAAATGGATTTCGAAAGATTGTTCTTTTATCTAGCATTCGCATGTTTTAAATTTTGAGAAAAAATGTTTATTTTTACTATAATAAGGTTATACCATAGGTCGTTGACAGATTTGTTAAATTTTCAAAAAAGATTTTGCATTACACCACACCCATTTCAAATCATATAATCATGCAGTAAAATAAATCAATACATTATCTGGGTATCGCATGTTTTAGAATTTTAATTTTAGTTTAGTTAAAATCATTAAAAAATATATACGTACACGTGTTTCTTGACGAAAACTGGTCCGTTTGAGTATTTATTTGCGCACCAACAAACTAACATATTTCAGATTTTTTTAACATTCTTGTTTAACTTAGACATTATTGAAAAATGATAAATACTTATAATAAAAAAAGAATTACAAAAAGAACATAATTTTAATAGTTTTATCAACACGCCTTTCAGCATTTTTGGATGTATAAATTAAAGCAAATTTGGAATGAAATAAAATCGATATCGAGTTATAATTTTAAAAAGCTGGTACGGAGAATAATTAATCTTTCTCAATGTAACCGCCTCGCACGATCGTAAGAACAACTTTTGACGAAATGAATTTTCGGGGTGGGTAGAAATCTGGGGTTCAGTGTGTCCTGGTCATCTGCCGCCAAGGCCGAGACAAACCTCACCTCATGAACCCGGGCACCTCTGCTAAATAACCAAACGTAGCGAACCACTTGGGGTGGTCTATGGCAGAGGTGTTGTTGGTTATCCAATAAAAGTTCCCGGGGCGGCGGTTCCCATTCCCGCCTTCCAAATTTAAAAATGGCGTGAACGATAGAGATGATATGAGTGAAGGAGTTCTCAGCGAAAATACCGCATTTCGCACAACCAAATTAGCCCCTCAGACCTCGACCATATTTTGTCGGTGGTTCAAAATGTTTCCGCTTTACAATAAAAGCCAAAAATGGAATATTACTGAACGGATCCGATGAAAAAATAAAACAAAAAATCCAGTTATTTTAATATATCTAAAAAAGTGCGTCTATTCTATCCAAAGTGTTTAATGCCCACTTGTTAAGTGAACGACGTTCACGCAACATTTCAAAACTTAGGTTCATCGAAAGGTCGGAAATTTTAAACTCATTCATCCGCGGTGGTAAGGTAAGTGACCTTTATGGATTGCTAAATCAGCCAAATCGAGGGATAAAAAAAATAAAAAGGCTTTAAAAAATCATAACTGTTATAATAAAAATTCCGGGCATGGTAAAAGAAATCCTATTGTATTTTACGAGAAATCTGGGCGCTTTTCATTTGAGATTCGAAAGTTATCGAAACTAAAGAGAAATAATAATTAGAGGTAATTAAAGTAATTAGATTATACTTTATAGAGTAATTAAGATAAGCTCCCATTAGTAGCTAAATGAGGTTAGTATTAGGAACTCTTTCAAATGAACATATTCTATGAGAAAATAAAAAAATGTTTAATTTAATTTAAATCAAATTTAATGATGTTATTAAGTTTTGCAACATTTTTGGTTTTTGAAGTGTAAACTTCTCTATCACCACCGTTGTGATTTGAAACTCGATAAAACGAAAAACAGCGACACGAATAAGACACAAAAACATACATCTACAGGATTTGGCCTGCGAAAGAATGAGATAGTGTAATATATCTCCACTTTGTGCGGTGCTTCGTAGCCTTCCCACTATTGTCTACCGCGTGTGAATTGCACACTCTGTTTTTTTTATTATTTTGACGGCCGGTGTAGTCCAGCGGTAAGGCTCTTGACTCGCACACCGAAGGTCGCGGGATCGAGTCCCGGCGTGGCAAATAAATTTTATGTGATTAATTTGTGTTATATCCCAATTTATTAATTAAAAATAATATATAGCCTATTTGTGGCACATTCCAGAGTGGAAGATACTCTCAGTATCGCCCTGGTGTAAGACCACCATTCAGAATTGAAACTTTGCTTGAAATGGCATTAGCCGTGCTTGGTGACCAGATCTGAATAGCCAGGTACTTCCCCACCTTCCTATTCCCTATCTCCTTTCCCTCCCCACTACCTTCAGCCTCACAACATACCCCAATTGGGAATGCCACAGTCTCACTGGCTTCAGACGGGAGCAGTTGGGACTGTGCGGTATTCATTTTTTTTTTAAAGCTGTTTTGGCTTAGAAGGTCATTTTTAAACTGTGGTTAGATCACTTTGAGACGGCTTATTTATTTGATTATATTTACCCCCGCCCAATTTCAATTTTTCAAGTGCCTAAAATTATGTATTGCCGGTTAAATCGATTTACTGAGAAAATAATTGTGACTAAAGATTCTCAATTTAGTAGGGTACTTTGAAATATGTTTTTCCCACATTAAATATTGATGCGTTCTTATATATTTAACTAGCAGACCCGGCCACACGTTGCTGTGGCTAACGAAACACAACGCCATTACCCAATCTTTATAAAATCCACACCACCCACTTGCCAGCTGCCCGCTGCCTGAATTGAATATTTGAATTTCTCGGCTTTTCTCTACTATAATAAGCATGTATTATAGATATAAATAAACCTTCATCTTGAATCAACTTATAATAGTTATAATAATATAGTTAGCGATCGCCACTAATTATACAATGCTTGCAATGCAACACTGGATATTTGAAAAGGGAAAATAAAATACCTACTTACTCTAGGACATCTATTTTCCAATTTCTTCCGTAGAACGAATTTCAAAAGTGACTATAGTACGGCCCGCCAGCCGTTTTATTGAATGTTTTCTTTGAATTTCTCGGCTTTTCTCTCATATAATGTATATGTATTATACATAAAAACATTCCTCTTCAATCATTCTATCTAACGGTGAAAACCGTATGAAAATCCGTTGCGTAGTTTAAAGGATTAACGCGCACATACATTTTAAGCGACTTCATTTTATACTATGTAATGATGATGATGATAATGATGATGACCTGACTGCTATTGACTTACTTAATTGTATAGATCTTGTATACATACTGATAAGTGGGAAATAAATCATTTTCATTGCTTTATTAATTAATGTTATATTGGGGTCATTCGTTCGTTCAACAAACACGTTATTATTAAACAATTAAGAACCAATAAAGTTGAATTAAAAATAAACCCTTACGTGGGGTTTTAAATTGTAAACAAACATTAATGTGTTTATCGTAAATGGTTGTCAATCACTTGGGTCAAATTTATTAGGCAGGGGGTGAGTGAATCAATTTGGTGTAGTAGTAACTAAATGCATTTTACAATCGGATTGGACGTCACGCGTAAAATATAAATGAAACAAAAAATGAATATTGCTCGAAATGAATACATTAACCACTCGGACCCATAAGCTTGTTTTCAAGCTACCTACAACATTGCCAGACATATGCAATGACGTACGAGGCGTACGTGACTTAAATGTATTTAAGTTAACATGTCGTGTTCTTCCGACAGTATCGTCTTCATCAAATTAAATTCAACATTTTATCATAGTGGTTACTAAAGCAAGCTATTAAATAAACTAAAAATGATGACTTTTTTTAAATGTTCTTATTTGCTTCAATTTTTTCTGCAATATCGCTAAAGTCTCTGTCATAAGAAGAAAGCACTCTGTCGTGTTGTTACATTACAATTTGTTCACAAGTTGACGAGCATCGAAAATCTGTGTTTAACTTTAGCCATTTTTTTAACTTTAGCTCCATGCAGGCGGCATGAGGAAAATAATTCTCCTCAGGGCCTACTTCATCTTAGGAAATGCTATGTGGAAGGTCTTTTTAAGGAAAGGAGGGGAGGAAGTACTGGGAATGAAAAAGGTATGAGGGATTGGTAGGAATCTGGGAGTCAGTGTGTCCAGGAGTGACTTATGAATCTATTACTTACCGTAGAAGTTGGGCAAATACATCCGCCGCCAAAACCTAAACAAACCTCACCCATGAACCCGGGCACCCCTATTAAGTCCCCTGGCGCTGATCGTAGATTTGATGATAAGCAAGTGCGATGAATGTTTGATCTTCCCAAACTGACAAAAGTAACAAAAAAATCGTATAGATTGTTTCGCATTACTCCAATATTCAATAAGTAATATTATTTTTATTTGTTTTTAGGAAAACTAACATTCCAGAGTTACGAAAAACCTGACAGTATTTGAAAATCCCCTACTACCACAACAGTAAGTGGAAAACGTTGTTTGTGTCGTGATGGAGGACTTAGCCAGCCAAGAAATTGAACACGCGACGTTTGGGTGGGACCCAAACGCGATGCCAAACTCAGCCACTGACAGGTCAACAAGAGTGAATTTTAGTTGCCTCGTTTAACAACTTCTAAATATAACAAAATAATACTTCATTCATCCCATCAAGGCATTATTAGCAACGTCAAACTTTTGACATTTCACCCATTGAGATTCAGGATTAACCCCATGGCTATAACGGATTACGGGATCAATACTCTGCAGGACCAAACTCACGGATAAAGGAGAGCCTCCACAACATAAGGTTCTATATCACGCAAATTACCAAGACAGGTGAGCTGAGCCAACTCCAGACACATAGACAAGTAGGGGAGGGCCTGAAATGGGAGACAGTTGCGGGAGATGGGAGGCAGTTGCGGGAGATCTGAACTTTATCAGATTGACCTCCATATAACAAGCAATAATTAAGCAGTATCTCATACCGCTTGCAAAAGCGTAATATTATTGATACTTAGGTGAGCTTGCTACCTGATATGTCTCGTAGCTTCGTCTACACAATTACAAATTTCCAACTAGCGAATTAATAGTCAAGCCATCGAAAAAGCACAATGAAGTGTACAAAATAAACAAATAACGTAAGAAAAATTAAACAATTCAACTTTGTATAAATCACTTATATAATGCGTAAATCCAACCGGTTTCGGAACAAACGTTCCTTCTTCAGGGAAAGCTTATACTAATTTGACAGTTTCGAACAATGTTTTATTATGGTAGGGGTGGAGCCGTTACTAGTTAATAATGTAGATTGGGTGGGTAGGTATTAATGTAGAGTGTGTGAGTAAGGGAACAAATCCATGATTGGGCTATAATATTTTTTGTTTGTTGATAATAGATTCAATATTTTCAAGAGATTTTTTAATTTCCAAGGCTTTAATACCCACTCTACATTAATACCTACCCACCCAATCTACATTATTAACTAGCAACGGCTCCACCACTACCATAATAAAATATTGTTCGAAACTGTCAAATTAGTATAAGCTTTCCCTGAAGAAGGAACGTTTGTTCCGAAACCGGTCGGATTTACACATTATATAAGTGGTTTATACAAAGTTGAATTGTTTCATTTTTCTATAATGGATAACCACAAAGTAATAGCTACATTCAAAAATATAAAGAACGTAAGGTTTGTACAAACAAATGGCGTCCAGAAATTTGTGGTACAAGCGGGAATCTGGGGAACTTTTTTTGATTTGAGCTTTCGTTTTCGAGTTAATCGAGTCCAGAGTTGGAATTTCTTAGATGAAATTTGAATAAAAATCAGTCGCTAGGGAGATAATGTCAGTTTTTTAAGAGGGAATAAACCAGACAAAATCCGAAATATATCATTTTAAAATCAAATTTTAGACGTATTGACTCTTTTCCACAAATAAATTATAAACTGATTTTGAAAGACTGTTTATTTATCCAGTAAAGCTATTTTTTAAATTTCGAGAAAATATGTTATTTTAGTACAATAAGGTTTTACCGTAGGTCGTTGGCAGATTTGTTAAATTTTCAAAATTTTGTATTATACAACACACATTTCAAATCACATAATCATGCAGTAAAATAAATCAATAAATTATCTGGGAAAGCTATGTTTCAGAATTTTAATTTTAGTTTAAATAAAATCATTTAAAAAAAGATCAGCACACGTGTTTTGTGACGAAAATACTTCATTTTGTCTATTTATTTACGGTCTTAAAAAACTAATATATTTAAGATTTTTTTTCAATCTTATTTTGCTTGGACATTATTGAAAAATTATAAATACTTAATGATAAAAAAAATAATTATAAAAAGTACATAATTTTAATAATTTTATCACCACGCCTTTCAGCATTTTTGAATGTAAGTATAAATTAAAGCAAAATTTTGAATGAAATAAAATCGATATTAGGTTATTATTTTAAAAAGCTGGTACGGAGAATAGTTAATCTTTCTCATTGGAACCGTCCTGTACGATCGTAAGAACATCTTTCGACGAAATATGAATTCTCGTCCGCTTAATGGTAAATGGCCCTTAATATCTTTAAACTCGGCCTGAAAAGTTTTAACCCTTGACGAAAAAAATGGAAAAAAGGTTTTTAAAAATTGAAATGGTCATTACCGAAAAAAGAGAGTTTTTTGTATTACATACGTATTTTTTTTTTTTATAAAAGCGGAGACGGTTTACCATTGGTTCCCGTGAGTACTTAGGCCATGGGCCCATTGTACTTTCTCCCATTTTACCTCAATCCTTTAACAACAACCCAGTCCCTTTAATAAAGTTCACCAGAGTAGTTGTTATTGGATATGTGACTAGGTCTTCTGGTTCTACAACATGTCTCCCCATGTATCCCCAATAGCTGCATGTGTTTCCTGAGATGGCAGTGTCCCGTTAGTAGGCCTACCAGTTTACTCAGCGAGTTTCTGTTCATATCGAGTAGTTTCCTGGTCCGTCTGGGGTCGGGACCGTTTATGAGTACTTTGGATTGTCTCATTCCGGGTGCCCTCTCCCATTCCTTCCAGTGCTGGGATTCGACCCACCTCTCGATATGTAATTTGGTGTGGCAAGCTGCTACTCCTACGGCCGGCTTTTTATTTACATACGTAAATAATAAAACATTTATTTCAATAGATTATAAGTTTGTTACACATTTTTACATCATATTTGGTTACGAAGATTTAGCAGTTTATCGCTTGTATTACGAGTTTCCGGACGCAGGGCCGGATCTACGAAATCTAGCGCCCTGTGCAGTAGGTACCGATGGCGCCCCCCCCCCCCCCCCTCCTACATTTTTATTTTGATTAAAAATTCGTTCACCCCAATTTTTTTTTTTTTTTAATTTTTTTCTTACACTAATTTATCAAATAAAATCAAGACATATAAAGGGAACCTTATCTAAAGTTTTCGAATAAATAAGCCACGATCTATGTAATTCTTCTCCATTAGGCAGTTTCTTGTAATAATACTTAGTATTAAATTTACGCTTGTTCGTAATAGGAAAATCAAAACCTTTCAATTGTACAGGACCTTCCTGAACTAATAAACTAATGGAATTTTGAGATAACTTTGGCCAGCAAGCGGGATCTTTCAATTCAAGCTCTGAAAACAGAATTAAATTTAAACTGCTATCAGTAACGTTATTTTTATCTTCTAATAACTCGACCGGAGGAATTTGTGCGATAGATATCTGTTTAGATGTGCTCGGGACCATTGTAACGTCATTGCGCGGGACATCATTTTTTATCGGTTCTGGAGAAATTGGAATAAAAAAATTCCCAATAGAAACGAGTTTTTTATGTCATTATGCTCTTTAATTCTACGTTTTAGATTCTGCGAGCCTGAAAGTTTTTTTAATTATTGTTCTATTCATTGTAATCCACAATCCACAACCTCTAACAACCAATAGAAATTTAGTTTTAAATTAAAAAATCTAATAATAAATCTAATAATATAACCTCAAATTTGTACCTTGCATTTCCGTTTCCCCTGAAGCGAACAAACACCATACAAAACACTAAACACTGACGTATCTATGGTATCAACGGCTTACGAAAGACGCTTACACTGATTATTACTGACTGTAAAATAACAAATCTAATAGAAATTAATTATAGGTACATTTAACGAACTTCAACTGTCAAATCAATGATGAAACTGTTAACTGTTGCAAACCGTGCGATGTTTATGTAAATGGAATTTACTGAAGATTTCATAAGAAAATGGTCTTTAACTACCTTCTCCTAGAGACTTAAATCGTACAAAAGCATTTTGAAAGGCGCAGTCGGTTTGTTTGTTCTCTTGAATAAAAGTACGGCGCTGTGATTGGTTATTGAATTTGGATCTTACCCATTCGTCGTAAAAGACGGTAAAAGATATATGGTAAAATAGATCTTACGTTTAAACTAAATATATGGAATTTGTAAAAAAATTCAGTAACTGACTATAAATTCGTAAACCGTTGAATACAAACCAGATGCGTGCGCAGTCTGTATCTTTGGAAAGTGTTGCTAGAGCGTAATAATTATTTCGTACTATGGGTAATTTTTAAACGATTCAAGGAATATTATAACAAATTTTTAATACAAAATTTTTTTTTTTACGGCGCCCCTTCGGAGTTGGCGCCAGGTTTTTTGCACGTTTTTGAACGTATGGCAGATCCGGCGCTGTCCGGACGCCGTGTACATGTAGAACAATAATAAACTAGAACAGTAGTAGCCTACTTTAGTTATTAAATATTACAAAAATAATACTGGAAACGTAACATTATAAAAAATACATTTCCATATGAACAGATTAATCAGGAACTAATTATTTTTGCTTTGATGTACGACGGAGAGGTTTTGAATATGCTGAAAAGGTATATTAAATGAATTGGCAGTACGGTGAAAACTCGCTAGTGGTGAGTTATGTATATAAAAAATTTGTGCCGTGTTTGTCGTTGTCACAGTGAAAAAGATGATAGAGTCGAGTCTTCGATCAAGTGATATCCTTGGTCGAAGAGTCGAGTAGATTAAACAGGGACTCGAATATTTATAGAACTTAACATTTGAAGCCAATCTATCAATTTATTCAGTAATTTAAAAAGTATAATCATGAAGCATTATAATCGTTCTCCGGTATAAAACAGCGTAGATAAGATATTAATTAACGAGTATTTTAGAAGATATCAATTTTTACAGGTTGTCTCAACTTATATTGTGGTCATACAGGTTATCGACTATAATAATATATTCGGACCGTTCCATCAATGTTCAACTAGTGCTTGATACTTGTTCATAGGTATGTATGTGTATTTACCTGCCTAGTTCATGCGTCGCATAACTCTGGAAGTCAGGACGAGCGGGATGAGCCTATTCAGATACGGAGTTTTATTGCGCGATGTATTTTTTATGAGATATCACAGAATTAAAAAAAACTCGGCTATAAAATGATTTTTGTTCCGGTCTTTGTGTTTCTTCCCTCCTGCTACATGGTTCCCTTCAAGACCCAGGTGCTGTGTCCTGTGTAGAGTTAATAAAAAAACAGAGTGCAATTCACACGCGGTAGAAGCAAAATCTACAAAAAATTAAGGTAGACAAGAGTGAGAAGACGGCGAAGCTCAAAGAGGAGACCGTTTATACTATTGCAGGCTAAATCCTTTAGATATATAGCGATTTTCAAATCGCAACGGTGGTGCGAAAAAAGTTTTCACTTCAAAAAAACTTAATTTTAAACGTACAAACAACGTAAAGAACGTCACAACCTCCAAAATACGCCTTTTTAATGATTTTTTAACATTATTTATGTGCGTGACACCAACTTAAATGTCTGAAAACATTTACACTTCCCCCGGAATGAAGATTAACGAGCTATTTCGGCCCCTTCCTTTCGAATAATAAAAGTTTAGATGTCGTATTCGTTGTTAAAACTAATGATATTTTATGTAGGACGATTCACCTTTTATCTATTTTTACCCAATCGCTTTAATAAGGTAAATTAGAATCGAAGGGTTCGGTAAGGATTTGCCCCCCAACAGATCAAAACAAACTTTATCCATTATTGACAAAGAATAGCCGAAAATCAAAATTAATTCTATGGTTAAATTATTAAAAAACATACCTATCATTGTTTTATCGGAATTTAACTTTCTTACCGGTGGGTGCAGGCCTTATTATGGTACAAAATATTGATTCAGTAGATATATATCTGACTCTGAATATAAGAGGAAAGTGGAACATGAATATAATACTAGGTTTACAAAGAATGAAGGAATGCTTGTTCCAAAATATAACAATAACTACGGACAACGCGAACCCAGGAATATAACGTGCTCAAAATATTTAACATGTTACCAAGTAATATAAAAACTTGCGGTTCACCAAATAGAAAGAGATATATGCTGAAAACATGGTTACTAAATAGAGGTGCTTTGTACTAAGTCATGTGTAGGTATTAATTGTGGCAATCTGTTTATTTATTTTATGATTAATAATACTATTATGTATGTATGCTTTACGCTGTAATTGAACAAACTGAATTGAAATTGAATAATCACTGTAATTGTAAGCATTATAATTAAACTTTGATCCTGTTGACAAATTGCTTAATTGCGGCTTAACGGGATTGTACTTTGAAGAATAATATATATCTACCTATTTTTTAAATCGGTTAATAGTGAATTGAGAATTTTCTGATAAATGAATATGAATATTGGTTTCATATACAGAACAGAACAGCAAGTGATTTCAAGTTCACTAAAATGTTTGAAAACATTGTACACTTATTTAGTAAGAAGCCAGGTAGAGTACAATTCGCCTATTTGGTCACCATCGTATAATACATATGCCGACAATATAGAAAGAGTACAGCACAAATTTCAAAGATTTATTATCTTTAAGCTGAATATTCAAAAATTTGAACGTATGTCCTTTTGATGAAACAACTCAACTTAATTACGCTGTCAGATAGGCAAATCATCTCTGCCCTTGTACTAATTAAATAAAATTATTAATAATTTCATTGACAACCCTGAAATTCTTGTCAAAATAAAATTTTACGTACCGACCAGAAATAGGAGACAAAGTTGCTACCTTTTTCTGTAACAATTTTAAAACGAACTATGCGATGAGGCATTAGGCTACATCAGGGTTTCCCAAACTGTGTTCCGCGGAACCCCAGGGTTCCGCGGAACCTGAAGAGGGGTTCCGCAACGATTTGTCGGAAGAATTTCTTTTAATTAATATACACATATCCATATTTCAACACTACTGAAATTATTCACAAGAAATTAGTTCTTAAGTTAGGCACTAGAACTAGATCCTTTCAGGTACAGAGACTAAGCTTTATAGAAGTTTAAAGAGCCGTTTATGCTGTTATTGCAGTAAGTCTTTATTTTACAAACAAAACAAAGTCTCTGAAATTTATAACTGTGCTGTGTAATACTTTGATGAGAGCCAAATAAGAACGTCTGTGCGATGTGGAAACAATAACAACGGGATAACGGATCTGCATTTGTTTCACGAAATTTCAGTTTCCAAGGAACCCAATCATATTTTTTTCGAAATCGACTTTACCTGAAAGTACAGAAATGTAAAAATCAATCAATCTTACTACATCCTCGTTAGCAATTAGTCGAAATATAAACGCGCAAATTTTGATTTTCGTGAAAAAATGAAAAAAAAAACATTTTTGGATTTCATCAGTTCATTCCAATCATTCTGATATGTCTTTTATTTTTTTATGTTAATACTTCTCAAGAGTTCCAACTGCTACCGTTTGGAGCCAGTGAGACTACGGCATCCCCAATTGGGGTAAGTTAAGAGGCTAACGGTAGTGGGTAGGGAAAGGAGATGGAGAAGATGAAGATTGGGAAGTACCTGGCTATTTAGATCTGGTCACCAAACACGGCTAAAGCCATTTCAAGTAACGTTTCAATTCTGAATGGTGGTCTTGCGCCAGGGAAATACTGAGAGTATATTCGACTCCGGAACGTGCTGCAAATATACTAAATATTATTTTTACATGAATTAATTGTGAAATAACAGAAATTAATCAAATGAAATTTAATTGCGCACTCCGGGATTCGATCTCGCGACCTTCGGATTGTGGGTCAAGAGCCTTACCCCTAGACCACGGCAGTCATACACGAATGTCTGAATGAATTAAATTTTAACGTATTTGAAGGGGTTTCCAAAGAATTTCAAGAATATGTACATAACTTGAAAACAACTCTTGCCATATTTTTCGAAAACTGGTCAGGACGATTCCTGGGTTTGGAATCTTTTTTCTGTGACAGCTAAATCAGTAGGTCTTAGCGCAAGTGAGTATGAAAATCTAATTGATTTCTGGGTGAGTTTTGTCAGAAGGGTAGGTACCCCAATTTATCAAAACAAGCTATTATTGTTTTACTTCCGTTTTTACAACCTGTTTATGAGAAGCGGGATTTTCTAATTATGCTGGCTGCAACCAAGTCAAAGTGCAGGAACAGGCACGACGCGACATTAGATATTAGAATTCGACTTACCAATATTTTGTCTGATATCAAGAAAATATGCAGTTCACGGACTCAAAATCGTCAAAGTCATTAGGTGCTTTATTTATTCCATTTTGTTTTGTTTACATTCCATTTTTTATATAGGTAGTAAATAAATAATACGTTTAATAACCTTTTTTAAATTTTTACTTTTAGAAATTACACAATCTAAAAATAACCAGTGTTCCGTCAAAATTTACGGGTTTGCAAAGTGTTCCATTGCAGAAAAAGTTTGGGAAACCCTGGGCTACATCATATTGGTCATAAATTTGGGAGTATTGTAGACATGTTTGAAGATTCCGTATTAGTTAAAAATTAAGACATTATAATTACTTCACTGAAATGTATGATTTCACGACTCCGTAGTGAATACATTTTTTTATTGGAGTGAAACTTCTTTAGCCCCGTTAGTGATTTGAAATTCGGATGAAACGGAAATAGGTCACCAAAATTTATTATTTGACGGTCCTCGGTTCTAATATAATGCGGTAAATTCACGACTACGTGCGGGCGTATGAAGCGCCTGACTCAGCGCCCAGAGAGACATCCAGCGAACGGAGGTTCGAAACCTACCAAATCCAAAAAAAATAAATATTTTTATTTTTGTAAAATCAATCAACATCAAATCTTCAAACCAATATAAAATAAACAGGCAAAAGAAAAGAAAGCAACATCTAGCGTAGTATTTGTAGTTTCACTTCTAATGCGTGTGAATTGCATACCCTGATTTTTTTTAAATATTTTTTTACACATATTTCGCTTTCCATACTCTACACTATTAATTTTAAATTTGTCTTAATTTAATCATACCAATATATCTATCTATCTATCTATCTTCTATCTTCTTATTATATATATAAAGCGCATAACTTCCGAAAAACTGCACCAAATTGGATAATTCTTTTTTCTTTGTGTTCGTTTTCGTCAGGACAAGGTTTGTATAAATCTGCTGATGAGCTCTGGCATTATGAAATTTGTATGAAAAAATTGCAATAGGTGGCACGCGAGCTGTTTGAAAACTGAATGTACTGGGACTGAACTCGGATAGGGGGTTCGTAGGAGAGGGGGGAGGGGAACCAGGGAGAAGAACCAGGGAGGGGATCCTAGGAAGGGAGAGGGAAACTCGGGAGGGCGGTTCGCGGGACGGGGAAAGGGGGAAAATGGAAGGGGGGGGAGGGAAGGTGGGGAGGCGGAGTGGGAACGCGAGAGGGGAAGCGGAATGGGAAAGAACACGCAGGGAGAAACAAATTTCTTCACTAAATGGCATAGCAAAGCATGCCGGGTACCAGCTAGTCATTATATATTATGTACTACGTACTTGCCTAACACTACTGCATTACTTATCACTTCTCTTTGTAAAAGTCCACTAGGGCGTAAATAAATAAATGATTCGATTAATTTTAAAGATACTATTATTAGATACGGCAAGTAAAAACTAATCATTCGTTAAGTTTCAACGTCAAACTGTGGATTTTGTGTAAAGACGTCCCAGGAATGATCGATGGGTTATTCATTGAATTCGGAGTAGGTATCAGCTGTCAACTTAAAGGAATGATTATATTTCTTGACAGGTTGTATATTTTAAACGCCGCATGATATCGTTTTAAAGGCGATAAAAGCGTTCACCATAAATAAAGCTTTTCTCTGAAATACACAAGATGTACCGCTTCATTTAGTCTGTATATATCTATCTTCTATCTTCTATCTTCTATCTTCTATCTTCTATCTTCTATCTTCTATCTTCTATCTTCTATCTTCTATCTTCTATCTTCTATCTTCTATCTTCTATCTTCTATCTTCTATCTTCTATCTTCTATGTTCTATCTTCTATCTTCTATCTTCTATCTTCTATCTTCTATCTTCTATCTTCTATCTTATATCTTCTATCTTCTATCTTCTATCTTTTTTTTTTTTTTTTTTTTACAGTGAATACCGCACAAGAATCTCAACTGCTCCCGTCTGGAGCCAGTGAGACTATGGCATCCCCATTTGGGGTATGTTGTGAGGCTGAAGGTAGTGGGGAGGGGAAGGAGGTGGGGAAGAGGAAGGTTGGGAAGTACCTGGCTATTCAGATCTGGTCACTAAACACGGCTAAAGCCATTTTCAAGCAACGTTTCAATTCTGAATGTGGTCTTACACCAGGGCGATACTAATAGTATCTTCCACTCTGGAACATGCCGCAAATATATTATATATTATTTTAAATGAATTAATTGTGAAATAACACAAATTAATCAAATAAAATTTATTTGCGCATGCCGGGTTCGAACCCGCGACCTCCGGAATGTGAGTCAAGAGTCTTAGCCACTGGACTACGGAGGTCGTCATCTATCTTCTATCTTCTATCTTCTATCTTCTATCTTCTATCTTCTATCTTCTATCTTCTATCTTCTATCTTCTATCTTCTATCTTCTATCTTCTATCTTCTATCTTCTATCTTCTATCTTCTATCTCCTATCTTCTATCTTCTATCTTCTATCTTCTATCTTCTATCTTCTATATAAATAAAAATGAATCGCCGAAATGTATGTACGCGCATAACTTCCGAACGACTGCACCAAATAGGATAATTCTTTTTTTTATGTATTCGTTATTGTCAGGACAAGGTTTGTATAAAACTACTGGTGAGCTCATATTATGAAATTTGTATGAAAATGAATTGCCGAAATGCATGTATGCACATAACTTCCGAACGAATGCACCAAATTGGATAATTCTTTTTTTGTTGTGTTCCTTATTGTATGGTGAACTCTTATCACTATGAAATTTGTATAAAAAAATTGCAATAGGTTGTACGCGGGCTGTTTGAAAACTAAATGTACCGGGAATTAATTTATGGAACGCGGGAGGCGGGGGGGAACCAGGGAGGAGGAAGGGGAACTCGGGAGGGGGGTTTGCGGGACGGGGGAAAGGCGGGAGTGGAGTGGGGAGAAGGAAGGTGGAGGAGGCGGAGTGGAAACGCGAGAGATAAAGAGGACGCGGGAGAGGAATGGGGGGGGGGCGGGGGCGGAAGGGGAACGGGACGAATGGGAAAGGACACGCAGGGAAAAATAATTTTCTTTATAAAATGGCATAGCAACGCATGCCGGGTACCAGCTAGTATTTTATATACCAACATTATACTATCCACATACCACTGGTCTTTGATACTATCAGAATTGATTTTATTAATTTCATCGGTAACAATGAAAATGTTGTAATTTTGTAAACCTGTCTGATCACCGTACTTTTAAAAATTTGTTGCCGGCATTTTTATTTTGTTTGCATTTTTTTTTTTGTATTGTAACTTTATTTTTTATTTCTTTCTCATGTTCCAAATATTTCTCATGTTAACGTTGTATTGCCTTTATTTATGCAAAAGCCCTCTGGGTGTAAAATAAAGAAAATCCTCTTGTACCACACATAGCTATAGATTTAGCTATGGACTTAGGTGGTTTATTCTTTAGGGTACAGCATTATACATTTAGTTCGAAAACGATCCCATATTTTTTTTTAATTAAATATTACTATATTTTTACTGACTTAGCTGTGTTCAGTAACCATATCTGAATAGACTGGTAATTCCAAACCTTCCTCTTTCCCATCTCCTTCCCCTCCTCACTCATTTAGCTTCAACAAACCGCAATTGGTTGAAGCCAAACTGGTTTCAGAAGGTTGGGAATCTTGTGAGGTTTATAGTGATTTATTTGTGAAATATTATGCCGTGTTGCGCTATATCCTTCTTTAACCAGCGTTTCCGACAGTGTTACAGTGTCCATCTTCAGGGCAGATGTGAAATCGATGGTGGTAAAGCACACCCTTTACACTGCCATCTGCCCTGATTTTGGATACTGTAACGCTGTCCGAAAAGTTGGCTTAAGAAGGAGATAGCGAAACACGGCAAAATACCCCAAAAATAAATAACCATAATACTTTTGGCCATCAAAACCTAAACAATTATGTGAGGTATTCACATAAAAGATAATAATGTTGTATACATATATGTTATAGTCAATCCTCGAAGCTCCGGCGCTCCTAGGTTTGACTAGTCGATCCTCAGGTCTTACTTGAAGCCTTGAAGTCAAAAATGCTTTGGTCAAACCTAGGATAAACCAGTCATTCCGCGAAGAGATTGCATATCGACCTTTGATTATGACATATATAAAAATCTGATTTTACTTTTCAAAAAGTGAGTTAATTTAAAACAACCCAGTTCTGTAAGCAAGAATTAAGGGTGTAATTTAGAAAGAATAATCCAAATCTATATTGTACTAGCTGTTTCCCGGCATGCGTTGCCATGCTATTTAATAAAGAAATTGTTTCTTCCTGAGTGTCCTTTCCCATTCGTCCCGTTCCCCTTCCACCTCCCCTTCTTCTCCTGCGTCCTCTTCACCTCTCGCGCTCCACCTTCCCTCTCCCCACTCCACTCCCCCCCTCCTTCCCCCGTCCCGCGAACCCCCCTCCCGAGTTCCCCTCCCCCCTCCCAGGTTCCCTCCCCCTACCTCCCTCATGCTTTTCATACATTCAGTTTTAAAACCTCGCGTGCCACCAATAGCAATTTTTTTATACAAATTTCATAATACCAGAGCTCACCGGAAGTTTTATAAAAACCTTTTCTGGACAATAACGAACACACAAAAAAAATTTATCCAATTTGGTGCAGTCATTCGAAAGTTATGCGCGTAGCAACACATTCAGCGATTCATTTATATATATAAGATTATGTACCTCTTCATGTATTAGAATTCATTCAACAAAGAAGAGTAAAGTAGCGAATAAAACTAACCCCGAGAATTATTTTTATAACGCTCGTTTTTTCTTCGTTTGCAATCTCTTCCTCATAAAAAGCTTCCCAAAAAGGACTGATAAAAAAATAATGAGCCATGTTTGTTTAACATAAAACAACAAACGTAACATGATGCCAATAGTGGGCGGCATTCCCTTGAAGGGCGGATTATTGCCGCCCAGATTGCCGAGGACGGGGGCGGGAGCGGCAGAGCAGATGTTAGCAAGCGGCACAAGGGTTCTCCTCTGGGGTTAGATTACACAATTGAAAAGGATCTAGAAAAAACAGTGCTTTTTGGTATAAGTGTTATTATAAATTTTGATTGATGTTTGAAGAAGTATCTCGTATGTTTTGCTGGAATAGACTTACTGCTGAGAACTCAATTGCGAACCTTAAAAATTAAGCAACAAAATAGAATTTTTATTTTACATGTGTCATTTATGAGAAAGGGGGAGATATTAAAACAGAGTTATCAGCGTTTTGTTCTTACCATGATAAAGAGTACAATGCAATTCTAAATAGAGATATAATTACATAAATAGATCGACATTTAAGTAGTGGCTAAGCTCGAAAAAAATAACATCGGCCTTGTATGGAGCCTTGTTCCTTGCAAGGCCGTTTGAAAGAGTTTAATAAAACTAAACATTTAAAAATAAATAAACATTAACTATGCAAGAAAAAGGTTTATAACTTACATAATAAAATAAAGTGTTAATTAATAATAACATATAATAAAATAAAGTGTTTATTAATAATAATAATATCATAGTAACATATCCTGATGAAGACAACATTGTTGTCGAAACATGTTGATATTGTTTTAAATATAGTGGTTTTATACAAAGTAATAAGTTATTCATTATATGTTAATTAATACTTTGTTTATTTCATTTATCCAGTAAATAAAGGAATAATAACGGTTTATTTGTTGTAGTGGCCTTCAATGGTTCGCCCACCTTATTCAATAATTTGGAAATCATACTATGTTTTGTCGGCAAGCTCAATATGTGGTTAGGTTAGGTTAGGAGTTGACATTGCTGACCAATCATTTTCTTCTTACTGAACGCAAGTGGCTGCTCAACTGACTATATTTTAACAGCAGAAAACATTTTAGAGCTTACCAAAACCTCAATATAACCTACGCTGATAGCCATTTAAAGAAAAGATGTACGTAGTGTTTGAATTATAGGTGTAGTGTTCAAACAACAGTTCTCCAACTCGTCTTGGAAGGAGATTTCTTATTTGGAAAGAAATAAAGTTCTTTGGTATTAATCTGGGTTTATTTGATACTTTGCGCGAACAAGGGGTGACCACGATAGTCGATCTATCTAGAAATTGGCTAAATGGAATCTGATGCGAATGAACTCCTAAAGACTTGGTCCCACTGGTGCCCAAGCTCCGAACTAAAGTACCTGCCATCTAGTGGACTTTTGGGACAGCTCTTAGCACTGCCCTCTATGTGACAAACTCGGAAGCTTTTAGATATACTACAATAAGTAAATATTGTTAGTTTAGCACCATAATAGGTATGTATGTACCTTTCTTCAGTTTTTGTCTCGAATTAATTATAAATCATTTCATTTTATTTGCATAATATCTCAAAGATTGAAATGCGTTGATTGAGATGGCATTCTAATATCCGTTGTGGACAGAAATATAAAATTTTAAATATTTGTTGTCACATGAATTTTAAATAACCTGGCAATCATTGTGAGTTTTGCTTCCGTCGGGTCGAGTTGGAATATCGCTTTGCTATCAAGAAACAATCGTGAAAGGTGCCATTTTGTGTTGAAGATTGAGCTAACAACTGGAAGTTTAAGAACCTTTCTATTACAGGGAGACATCGCAGATTAGAGCCTCTTTTGATATACCTTCAGTCAATAAATGATTACAATTTTTGAGATAATTAAGCCGCGGATTAAATTCGTTTCAATACTCTTAAAGGTAGAATGCCCGCTTAGTTTGGGCATATTAAGAGGTCTTCGCGAAGCTTAGAAAAGAAAAACTATATAAATACAACAAATGAAACTTTTCAGAATATCATAATGGAAATGCAAATCCACCTTTTTTTTTTGGTCGGAGAAATCTTAAAAAGGCTCGATGAGACGTGAGGCTTGATGATAACTTCATCCGTCGTTTAATATTAAATTACAATGTAATTCTAATGATCGGGATTTTTTAATAACACTTCGGTTGATCAGCGATTACGAGTCTTGTTAATTATCGTGTCAAATTTGCAATGAATTTCTAACTGGACTTATCATCCATTCTAAAGGATGCTATCTGTTAATCTGCCGCGGGGGACTCGCTCACTGAAGATACCCGCCTGTAGATCGGATATGATCGGCTATCTTCGTAACCGTTTGGGTATTAGACCTGAACGTCCGACAGTTTTGTGTCTATCATGTAATACTACCAATGACACCTATTGAGACACCTTAAAACTACATGTAACTATAAAGACTGTTCAGAGACATTTTAACTTCAGAAATATTTGGGAAGCGGAAACGAATACAGCCGCCCCGGGAACCAACTATTGGATAACCAACACCTCTGTCATATTAATTATTATTTTTTTAATTTATAAACTAACGTTTAGACAAGATTTGTATGCATAACACAAAGGGTAACAATTATTATAAGCAATAATTGTCAGCCTGAAACACTCATTTACATTGAAAAATCTTCCGAAAAAAGATACTTGCCGCCAACGGGACTTGAACCCGTGTCCTTCTGATTACCGGTCGGATGCTCTGACCACTGAGCTATGGCGGCTTATCAAATACCCTCCAAATAATTCTATATATACTAGTGTTTCATTCAACAATTACTGCTTATTATATTTAGCTCAGTGGTCAGAGCATCCGACCGGCAATCAGAAGGACACGGGTTCAAGTCCCGTTGGCGGCAAGTATCTTTTCTCGGAAGATTTTTCAATGGAAATGAGTGTTTCAGGCTGACAATTATTGCTTATAATAATTGTTACCTCTGTCATAGATCACCCCAAGTGGTTCGCTTTGTTTGATGACTTAGCAGGGGTGCCCGAGTTATTGGATTGAGGTTTGCCTGGATATTGGCGGCGGATGAGTCTGCCCACTAACTGCTTGGTAGGCCGGATTGGGAGAGACCGATTTAGGGAGACATTTTAATCTCTCCAGCAGAACTCTATCGGAACATCACCTTACCGGATTCCTACCCACCCGCTCCTCCTTTCCTAAAAATACTCTTCACACAGCATCCCCATAGATGACATGAGTTAATGCAAAAAAATATATTTACCAAAACTGTAGACTATTTATAACTCAAAATGAAGTAGGTTTTGAATTTGAAATGTTTTTGCAAGTTCTCCACCAAAATGTTACTTTTTATTAACAAAATATTATCTTCTAACCAAAAACTTATTTAATAATAACATATTTATATAGAATATAATGAAAAATGAAAATCCTATCAGTTATTTCTAGGTATAAAGTGGGAGAAGGCTTAAAAGTTGGTTCTTTCCCAAAGGTCCAATATAAAATGATATTTCATCATTGTTTTCAGCCTTCCCTTGGGCGGTCGCCCCCGCCTTGCGAGGCGAGGGCGGCCTACCGCAGATTTACCCCAACGCTTTCACCCTCCGCCCTGCCGCCCACAGATCAGAAGGGTCGTAGGGCTGATGCCCAATATTGTGATCGGGAATAGAGATTGAGCACTCGAGATAGGAGCGTTTGAGGTATCTTTATTTTATTTTGAAAATAAACAGAAACGTTGACAGCTTTTGGTTTAGACGTCTGAAACTCTAACATATTTGTACGTAGGAGGCGGGTATGGGTACCGTCGCCTCAGGAAACATTTATTGCCCGGGTTCATGGGTGAGGTTTGTCCGAGTCTTGCGGCGGATGCGTCTGCCCACCAGCTGCATAGCAGGCCGGATAGGGAGAGGGTGGTTGACATTAACTTTTCCAGCCATACCCTCTCGGAACATCGCCTTGCACGGATTGCAGGGATGGATTCATACGTTCACACACTGACCACCATATTCCTACCCACCCATCATATCCTTTTCCTTCCCAGAACTTCTTCTCCTTCCTTTCCTAAAAAGACCCTCCACACAGTATCCCCAAAGATGAAATAGGCCCTGAGGGGAATTATTTTCCTCAGGGCCTCCGGAAGGAGGAGGAGGTGGAGTAGGAACTCCCCTAATACTATGCGAGCAAAGCCGGGGGCAAAAGCTGTAATTCCATAAAGCCAGAGCTCCTCATTATATATAGAAAACTTCGCGGACGTGCGCTCAACAAATCACCAAAGTTTCATCGCAATCTTCGAAACCTTAATTTTTATTTATAAAGAAGATTTTGTTTTCTGTAAAAGTTTTATTTGTTATTCAGCTATTAAATGAGATGAACAAATTAGTTATTTGCATTAGATATTTTAATACAGACTTTCAAATGAGTCGATGTCTTAAGTCATTATTCCCTCCGAAGAGTAAAAATCAGTGAAAGAGTAAAAATCAATCAATTCTTTACTAAAAAAACCAAATGATTATTTAATTAAATTAGTAGTTAAATTATATAGTTAGATCTACTTTAAAATATATACTGGTAATAAATGTTAAATGCTGGCATTTATTTTATCATATTCTATTAGTTAGGAAAAATGAGAAATTTAGAATTAGTATGATCATACTAATTATTATTATTATTATACTATCATTATAAGAGAAAATGTGTTGTCTTATAAAGTCATCGAAACTCCGGTCAGAGAACCATTAAATTTAAAATAACTCATCTACGAACGTGTTTTACGTATTCTCGATACATCGATTTGTGGCGACACATCATTATCAACTTCGCCATCAAAAGAAGGTACGAGAAATATCTAATGTTCGCGCGATACGGGCAAGCTACTTACCTGAGTACATACCTACTTACTGCTGCTGCCGCCGATAAATAATAATTTCGCCACCGCCTAGAAAGGTCTGGAGTTTATAAGCCGCCTGAATATTCAGCACCGTGTATGTTCGAGTACCTTCCAGTGTGCACATTGCCGGCGAATGGAACATTACTCCACCGGTTCCGCTGGTATATATAAAGCGACTAAACTCGGCGCTCGCTCAGTCAGTCTCACACTAACAGTCGGTCAACATCTCGCATGTAACGATCTCCGCACAAGCGCTCCTGCATGGAATCTACACACATTCAGGGCAGCTTCCGCGAGGACTCCTTCACGTCTCAGCTACAAGGCCCACCGTGTCTTCAGCTCCTGAGAACAGCTACATCCCGCGACTTATAAGGTTTGACGCCACCTTCAGCCCAGGGATCAGCTCACCGTTTCATGGTACCCCGAAACCCACCGTGTTTCGCTGCCATGGAAACCCGCTCCGCCTCGCCAGGACTACCTGCTGGTGGCTCAGCTCACCGAGCCACTCACCGTTCATCTCCGCGACTCAAAGCGTCGAGCAACGGCCTGGAAGATAGGTCATCTCCACCGCCAAGGTGTTGAGCAACTCGCTGACCTTCACCACACCATCTCTATCACCTCCGTACGCCTGCAGCATCTCATCACGGCACCCTGCATACATCGTGTTACCGCTTCACCGACCCTCCGCTACGTAGCCCAATAAACGACTGACTCATTACATCGACTGACGCCTTTCATTTCTGTCTCCCGCACCCTCAGATTAAACGAGTACTAACGTATGTTAACGACGAATGTATTTCTGTAGCACTGATATTTTTATGCATAAAATTTGAGTACGATGCTCGAATCGCATCGTAAATAACACGCCTCGTTAGTTGCGCATCGTAAATACAAGAACAAACGCGACGAAAACAATTATTTACTAAACAACAACAAAGTAACGTGTATCCGTAAAACAGAGATGGCATTCATGATAATCCGGATTTTAAAAAATCCGGATTTTTTTATCATTCGCAGTGGATTCAGAATTCAGGTATAAATAAAATATTAAATCTGTATATCCTGGAATTTATAATCTGGATTTTAAATTTAAAAGACATAATTTTGCGAAATAAACGAATCTAACAGATTAAAAGGCATATAAGACTATACGATTTTACCATCCCAGCAAGGAGCACTCCTTTTTTTACATGAGCTCCATACAGGAGGCCCTGAGGAAAATAATTTCCCTCAGGGCCTGTCATCTTTAGGGATGCTGTGTGGAGGGTTTGTTTAATGAAAGTAAAGGAGAGGATATTTCTGGGAAGGAAAAGGGTTTAAGGGATGGGTAGGAATCTGGGGTTCAGTGTGTCTGTTCAAAACCTAGACAAACCTCACTCCATGAACCCGGGCACCCCTGCTAAACCACCAAACGTAGCGAACCACTTGGGGTGACCTATGGCAGAGGTGTTGGTTATCCAATTAATGGTACCCATCCCCGCCTACCAAATCATGATTCCTGCCCCGGTGCGATCTGTACACCTGGAGACACTGATTTGTTTAAAAATTAGGAATTGGAGCAAGTGCTCTAAGGATGGGGAGGAAGTTTAATCGAACGGTATACATGGAAAAAAGAAGTCAATATAGGCAGAGAATGATAAAGGAATTGAGGTTGTTTCTTTCTTTATATCTTCTTCTTCTTGCCTCTTCTCGACTCTTCTTGTCTATTTTTGGCTTTTCTTGGCTCTTCTTTTCTCTTCATTGATCTTCTTGTCTCTTCTTGACTCTTCTTGCTTTTTCTTTGATCTGCTTATATCTTCTTGGCTCTTCTTGTTTTTTCTTATCTATTCTCACCTCTTCTCTTATCTATTTTTGGCTTTATTGGCTCTTCTTTAATCATCTCGTCTCTTCTTGACTCTTCTTGCCTCTTCTTTGATCTGCTTACCTCTCCATGGCTCTTCATAGCTCTTATTGACTTTTGTCATCTGGGCTCTCCCCCTTTTGGCTCACCTTTTTTTCTTGCATCTTCTTGCGGAGTTTGATCGACCGGTATACATGGCAACCTAATAAGCCAATACTGGAAACATAGGAAGATCAAAAATAAAGGAATTAATAATTTAACGTTGGTTTCTCGCTTACAGCTTATTTTTTGGATAAAAAATGTATAAAATTAGGTATGTTAATCTAATTACTAAAAGTTCACATCACGCACAAAACAAAATTTATTACAAAAGAGTGTGCTTTTCAAAAAAGCGACACTAAAAAGAGACAAACACATACATCAGGATTTAGCCTGCAAGAGAATAAGATAGAATAATCGGTCTCCTCATTGGGCGCTGCTTCGTAAATAATCGGGCTCCTTTTTGTGCGGTGCTTCGTGCCTCCCAACTCTTGTCTACTTTAATTTTCTGAAGGTTGGACTTCTACCGCGTGTGAACTGCACACATGTATTATTAGGGTGTTTGTTGTGTGGTACCTTTTTTATATTTCAATGGGCACTCTACTTTAAATACTTTTTTGTTGTGGATTTAACAAATTCTTGTACGGTCTTTAATACCGGTTATTGAAATTTAAAATAGATGTGAGGCGAGAACACTGAGAGTTTACGGAACAGCTGGACACCTTCTAAAGAAAGGCACTTCGAAGAATCTTAGGAGCGGTGCGAGAGGGGGAGGCATGTAGAATCCGCCTCAACAAGGAGCTCTATGATATCTACCAAGCTCCCAGACTCTCTACCCATTAAGGCTCCAAAGACTAACATGGGCCAGACACGTGCACCGAATGCCAAGCACACGAGTACCTACCGGAAAAGGTTTTAATAGGACACCAGGGAGGTAAACAAAAGGCGGGCAGACCTAGGCTGAGATGGGAGGAAGATGTCAGGAAGGATGCAAGAGGACTACTGAATGTCGCAGATTGGAAGACGACGGCCGAGGAGAGAGGGCGGTGGAGGCTTATCTTGAAGAAGGCCAAGGCTCAAAATAGGCAGTAGCGCCATTGAAGAAGAAATTTAAAACTATTATTTTTTTATCAAAAACCCGGATAGCAATGCCAAATTAAAACTTACCAAAACAGCTCCGGATTTGCAATCACTACCTACAGTACGTAGAAACGTTTTCGACATGGCAGATGAAGCAGAAAAACCATTCAAAACGTTCAGAATGAACCCCGCCACAATCAGCTAATGGCTAACCATTAACAGTTAAAAAGTTTACGGTAATTACGTCGATAGCTTTGTTGCGTTGTGTATTGTACTCTATATTGTATGGAATTGTTGGCAGACACGTGGTGGGCATACGGCATTCCCTGTAATATATAAAAGTGCTACGATATAAACTGGTTGTATAGATTGGAAAACGGTCCAATTGTTGGGAACTGGATGCTGGCTCGAGAGTTAGCATTATTGCCTGGGGAATCTGAACAAAACATTTATTTTTTTATCTAAATACAAATTTGAATTATAAGTGTTTTTTTCTATGCGTCGTACTAGGATATACCTGTGTCTCGACGGAAGTAGGATATACATACCCGTACATAAATGCTTACTAACAATTATTAACGTTAAATATAATTTAGTATTCTTTCTTTAAAAGTTGATAAAATAATTTTCCAAAAAAAAAAAAACTACCAAAAAGGGTAATAGGAAGGGTAGGTTAATCCAATAAAAATAATAACATTTCAAAAAATGTTGAAAGAAAAGATATTGAAATAAAAAAAAGATATTGAAAGTATTTAGGCGATTTGTTTAGCATTACAATTCATTCTTGTTGAAATTGTGGTAAGGTATTGTCATGTTTCAACACTTTGTTTCTGAGCTAATTTAAGTTATTGATTAATTAAAATCTTGGCTTTGTTTTTTTTACAAGTAAACTGCTGATGTTTTAAAACTCTGTAGCACATGACGAAAATAATTCCGTTAAGACGATACACTACCGTAAAATAAAGTACGACGTTAAGAAGGCGTTTACACAGACAGACCTACGCCTACGGTCGAATTTGCCCTAGCGGTCCTATAAAATGGATATTTTCGATGGGCATATTTTAATCAACTCCGATTAGCTTTCACATAAAGTAAATCTTCTCATGGCCTTTGTCACCTTTGGGGATGCTGCATGGAGGGTCTTTTTGGAAAGGAAGAGAAGGAAGCTCTGGGAAGTATGAGAGGTAGGAATCAAGGGATCAGTGTATCCAGGCTAAAGAAGAAATGTTTAAAGTTTGTTCAAATTTTATCATACAGTACTCGCCTCTTTCGCCACGGAGACCATCAGACCACACTGTGAGGCAGGCAATGTCTATGGAGCTTCATCGACAGTCATCCAAAGGAAGACCGAAGAACTCCTGGACGACTCAATGTTCCAAAATTCTTCGAAGAAACGGCCTGGATGAAGGCGATACCCAGAACAGAAGATATTACAACCTGAGAACGAGAAGAGCCGACCCCAACAGCCTACCTAGGCAATGAGTTGGGACAGCGCAAAGGAAGAAGAAGAGTACTCGCCTCTTTCACGTCCTAACCTCCAAGCAATTCCTTGTAGGAAGCGATGTTGTACAGATTCGATGTGACAAATGTGGATAGCATAGAAAGGAGACCAAATGACACTAGCATATTCAAGGTGAGGGCGAACCAGCGAACGGTAAAGGATTTTAAGTATACTTGTATGAATTATTTACTTAGTATACTTTATTCTATGAATAAAGCCGAATTTAAAACATACTTAGACACTTTTTTATGTTAAGATATTGTTTTTAATAAATTCATTCTTTTTAATAAATATGAATCCATCCCTCTCGCTGCGGTGCAATGGTCGAGAGTATCGAGAGAGTCTATCCAGTCGAAGGATCTCCCCAAACCGGCCTCTCTCGATCCGACCCGCCACGCAAATACTGGGCAGGTGCATCTGGATCTGCTTGCCTCTTCTTGGCTCTTCTTAGGTCTTCTTGCCTTTTCTTATTTATTCTCGCCCTTTCTCGACCTCCCGGTCTATTTTTGACTCTTCTTGGCTCTTCTTGCCTCTTCTTTGATATGCTTGTCTTTTCTTATCTCTTACTACCTATTTTTGGCCCTTCTTGGTTTTCTTGCGGAGTTTGATCGACCGGTATACATGGCAACCTCAAAAGTCAAAATTCACTCGACCTGCAGGAAAAACGCTGCCGATACTTGGCAAATCATTTCACGATTGAAGCTCACATTTGATCCTTTGAAAATAAAGCCCGCAGGCACGTCAAAGTCGATGAAGTGGAGATATTTTAATTTCAGTTCAAAACCAAATAATTTCCCCTTATCCACTCTCAAATCAATTTGGGATTTTTTTATCGACAGAAATTTCAAAATGAAAACGGTTGATATCTGGTTACAGGTTGTTGAATTTCATATCTACGTAAATATGCTTTATTGAAAATTCTGAAAAGAAAATTCTTGGAAACGCGGTTGAAAATAAATATTACTGTATTGAATAATTTTAGTATAATGTTATGTTTGTGGTTGGTAAAATATTTTTATTTTCACGGAAAACAAAGTACTTTATGAAATTGTGTTGTGTTAATTTTTGTAATTAATATTATATCTATTGAGAGTGTAAGCTCTCTTTGTTAGTTTCCACTACAATAAAAATTAAATTTTCAGTTTTTGAGTTAAGAGGAATATAAACGCTAGAAATATTTCGACTATGCCTGCAAAAATTTAAAATCAAGCGTCTTATTTGCACGAGGCAAGTAAGCAAAAAAGTGGTTTTAATTTATTTTGTGCATAATTTTATAAGAACGAAAAAAGTTAGAACATGGAAAACCTCAAAAATAGTCTTAGCCATAAAGAGGTATTTTTTAAAAATTGTTTTTTGTATTACTTCATAGTTAAGTCATGAAAAAACATTTTTTTTGGTGGGTTACGCTTATATTTTTTGTTACTAATAATTTTATTGTAATTCCAATACATAGAAAAGCTAGTAAAAGCTTCGATTTATCAGTAGCATATTTTTTGATGTTCATATTGTAAGCCGATTTATCATAAAGATTAATCAAAATAGTATCTAAATAGGATTTCACGTATAACTTCATCTTAAGCGTTTACAAGAAAATGATGTAAGAATGGTACAAAAAACTGCTTTTTAGTCCGTCTACATAATTTCCAACATGAGCCATGGACTTTCGAAATACCTTAATGAAAACAAGGAAACCACGAGAAAACGTCATATTTCACATCTGCCTTGATGATGGACACTGCAATGATGGCGGAAACGCGGCATCATAACTCAAAAATAAATCACGATAAGACACTATATTGTTTCGTTGAAAAACAAAGAATGTTAAAAACGCGAAGGAGTAAAAAAACAATTACAAGTAAAAGATTAGTTAACATGGTACAATGTCAGATAATTAGCCATTACTCGTAATAATATTTTAAATTTTAATACAATTCTATTTGCAATAATTGCTAACTTACAAAATAAATCACACGTTTTCGTACTTCAAACTGATGTTCGTAGATGGCGTTGGCATGTCAGAACAGCAGTAAATATTCAGTCGTTTGAAACGGCTGAAGTACAAGGCGGGGAGTGACGTATGCGGTCCGCCCGCATGGGTAGGTACTCTACCAGAGTCTGTCGCCTGTAGTTGAGCCGCAATCAACAGCTGCTGCTAGCTGCTGTGCGACGCCGGCGTATTGCATGTTAATTATTGCACTTTTCAGTAAGGCAGAAATTGCAATATAGCTCGGCTTTGCAAGATAATCGGAGCTCATCAAATGGGAGTAATGTGGCTGAAGTGCAGTACTCTAATATCACATACTTAGTACGTTGATTATTTGAAAAATAAGTAATCTGTGGAACCATCAGCTTGGTGTCATTTTCTTAAAGATGTTTTATTATTTTTTCAATGCTTCATACCTCAAGGTGCAAATGATATTTCAAGCTGAATATGATTGCGTTGACTTGATGTGTATATAGAGGAGTAAAAACGCCCGAACGGAAATCTCTGGTGTCATGAAATTTGCACAGTTTGTTTTCCTATCTTAAATTACAAAGCAACTCATCACTTTTGTTCTCAACGTCATTTCCATTATGCCTTTAATTTAACAAACAGATATTAATAATGATACTTACTACGAAACCGGTGCACAAACGCGCGACCCAAATTTGTACACGATTGACAATTGTCACATGAGAACGGTCGCTTTTTCGTTCTTGAGTTCAACAGCTCGACTGTGGAACGATTTGCTGGCTTTTGTTTTCCTCCCTCCTACAACATGGGACGCTTCAAGAACTAGGTTCACACTAACATCCTCCACACAGCATCCTCAAAGATAACATTGACCCTGAGGGAAATTATTTTATGTTACGATGCGAACATTTAAGGGAAATGAAGATTTTTTTATAATAAAACTTCAATAATACCTGATCAACAAATTGATATACTTACAAAATGGTGACCGGACAACTCAGAATGAAATCCACTCAGAACCTCCTTTGAAAAATTATTAAAAGCGAAGAAAAAAGTAGACATATTTAACAAAAAAATCGAGTGCAGTTTACACGCGGTACAAGCAAAACTTTACCAAAACAATCTCAACCAATACTTGAAAAGTGAGGTCATAATCAAAGCGACCAATAGGAGCCTTTAAAAGTGACATCATAATCAAAGCGGCCAATGAGCATTGATGCGTCGCAGGTGCAGTAATCGTCATTTCCGTTTCATCCGAAATCCAAATCGCGGCGGGGCTGTAGAAGTTTCACTTCAAAAAATTCGATCGCAGTTAACACGCGGCAGAAGCGAAACATTACCACAACAATCCCAACCAATGAAAAACAAAGGAGCCTTGAAAAGTGAGGTCATAATCAAAGCAGTCAATGAGCACTGACCAGCGTCATTTCCGTTTTATATCTCACCAATAGGAGCCTTGATAAGAGTATGATGCTTCGCAGGTACTGTATGCGTCCTTTCCGTTTCATCCGAAATCCAAATCACAGCGGGCCTCTAAAGAAATTTCACTTAAAAAAAAATATTAAATAGGTTACGTTAGGTTATATTATATGGGCTATTTTTCAATTTTTTTTATTTTATTTTATTAGCTTTTAATGACTTTTCAAAGAGGTGTTGATTTGACATGATTCTGAGTAGGCATTGAACCATACAAAATATACTAAAAGAATAGCGTATTTTTCTTTAAGTGGAAGAGGGCACAGAAAGGCGTGGAAAGTGCAGAATGCACGCTCCATATAGAGCAGTAAAATGTTATGCTTAATCTGAATGTTTTATTCCCAGAGGTGTGCAAAATCTCTGAATCGGGACCAAACGTGATGCAACCGTGCGTCGATCATCTTTGCTCACCTGTTCTTCAGTTGCAGAGAGTTGATGCTTTTTCACTTTCAAAAGTGAGTTTATATTCGTGTTTCGCGGATGAATGCTCTAGAGACCGCTTTCGTGCACTGCGCTCAGGGGAATCTTCTTTAGCATGATGGTATCGTTCAAGATGTAGCTTAACACATCGTAAAAGCGTAAAATAACCTTTGTTAACTTTGTTATTTTTCCTATCGTTTTGTTCCTCTTTTTATAATCGGATCTAATGATGCAAACCCAGGAATATTCCCTTCTTAAACCAAGACAAATTCCACAACATCGAGAATTTAAAATACTTTTATTAAGAAAGTTATTTTGAATGAGGATGTCGTTTTTGATGAAAATGTATTATATTTAAAAAGTCAATAACGACAGTAAAATTAGTTTTAGATATCTCCTAAAAGTCGAAGTTACAGAGGGTATTTCACCATCCTCCCCATAAATTAGGCATTTATGCGACAACGTACAATTTATTTATAAAAAGGTCTGAGGGGATATTTCACCAACCTCCTCATAGGTTATCCATGCGACAACTTACATTTTCGATTAATTAAACACGATTCGTTTATTTAAAAGGCCTAAGTTTAGGATTCGGCAATTAAACCTATTAATATTGGCTATACATAGGATAAGTTCGTCGAATTTTATACCTGTTGCGAGGATTTATTTGTTTATTTATTTATATTCGTTACCGCATGGATACGCTATCAGGAAGATGGTGAAAAACTCCCTGAGTTAAACTACTGTTCGGTACTTGAACCTATGAATACAGGATAAGTTAGCCGAGTTTTCTACCCGTTGCGAGTATTTATTAATATTCGTTATCATATGGATAAGCTATCAGGAGGATGGTGAAATACTTCTATAAGCTTCCAAAGTGGGCTTGGGAGAAACGCAACTCGTGACTTCGCACAAGACAAAATTCAGTACAATTCATAATTCAAACGGCAGTGCTGCAATACTGCTGCGCAAGTCATTGTATTAACTTGGATAAAGCAGTCCACAATGTAGTGCTGATACCTACCCTGATGTATGGCAGGGAGGCATGGAATTGGCAGAGGAAGGATGATAATAGACTGAATGCTGTAGAAGTTAGAACACTAAGTCATACAGGTATGTGGTAAAACCATGTTTAATCGTGTGAGAAATGTCGAGATTTGCAAAGAATGCAAAAGATTAAGAAAGTGACGCTTAGATGGTTTGGGCTTGTATCCAAATGAAAGAAGACAAGAGTGTAAGGAGAATATAAAATACATGATGCGAATGTGAATAGTAGAAGAAGTCGGGGAAAACCGAGGAAGATACAATCAAGTGAACCAAATACTTGAGTCGGACCATGTCAATAGTCAGACCAACAGTATCTACCAGATCATGTATAAATGGGAATCAAGCAAAGGCGTGTGTGTCAAGACAGAGTTATTTGGCGGTCTATCCTCTCTGCCTACCACTGCGAAGAAACGGCGTGGTAGTTAGTTAGTTTTTTTTTACATTAGCTCCAAGCAGGAGGCCCTGAGGAAAACAATTTCCCTCGGGGCCTACGCCATCTTAGGGGATGCTGTGTGGAGGGTCGTTTTAAGGAAGGGGAGTATAGGAAGTTCTGGGAAGGAAAAAGGTATGAGGGGTGGGTAGGAATCGGAGGTTAGCGAGTCCAGGAGTGATGGGCGTATGCATCCATCCTCCAACTGCGGTGCAAAGCGATGGGTCGAGAAAGTCTGGCTGGAAATGTCAAATGGCCTCCATCAACCAGTGTCTCTCGATCCGGCTCGCCACACAGCAGGTGGGCAGATGCATCCGCCGCTAAGACCTGAACAAACCTCAGCCCATGAACCCGGGCACCCCTGCTAAGTCACCAAACATACCGAACCACTTGGGGTGACCTGTGGCAGAGGTGTTGGTAATCCGATAAATGTTTCCCGGGGCGGCGGCACCCATACTCGCCTCCCAAATTGAGTAAATTGGATATTATGATTTGATGGGATTTTCACAGCCACACGGCATCATATCTGCTCTGATGATGGACACTGAAGAAAGAAGAAGCGCTACACGGCATTATTACCCAAAAATTAATGACGATAAGTCATTTAATTATTCATTGTTCTAAGTCTCGACGACGTGGTGCAATGGGATTTCACATTACAATATGGACAAATAATCGAGCGATATATTGAGCTTTACATTGATTTATGGATCAATAAATTAACACACGAACCCGTTTGCGCCTGTACCTGTCAACGCTACCAATAATCAAGGAATCCCACACCAAAACATGCCCACCAGTCTAGATAATGTTGTAGAAATGGGACCATCGCCACGGAACCGGAGTTATTTAACTCAAACTTTCAGATAGAAGACTTATTTCCGACTTGACTTTTATTTTTAAAATTGTTAATGGTATTATAGACAGTCCTGATTTATTAAACCTAATTACCTTCCACATACCTACTAGAACTACTCGATCCAAAATTCTTTTTAATTTCAACAAAAATATCAGGACTGAGTCATTTAGATACTCGCTTATACCTAGATTGCATGCAGTTCGCAACGCTTTCTCAGAAGTAGTAGATGTGTTCAACTGCACCGAATATAGATATAAGAAGGCTATAATATCATACCTCAATGACAATAATTAATGTTAGATATAATCAGTGGCGGCTCGTGACTTTTGTGTGTGCTAGAGTGCTGATATTACAAAAAATGGCATTAATGATGTTGTTGTAGCCGAAAATAATTTTTTTTTTTTTTTTTGAAATTTTGTTTTATGTATGAAAAATTTCAGGAAGTTTCAGTTTGGCCGTGCGCCGCACGGATTTCCTGAAAAATCTTCATACAAAAACCGATTTTTGAAAAAAAAAAAAAAAATTTTTTTCGTTTACGATAACATCCATAATGCCATTTTTTTAGTAATAACCCCCTAGCACACCCAAAAGTCACGAGCCGCCACTGGATATAATAGTGTTCGTCTGCACGGCGTCTATATCATACTCTAATATAGATTCCAAACTGCTTGCTTCATTTATATTAACTATCAGACAGACTAGTTAAGTAATAGCTAATAATGTATAAATTTTTTTCAAAATTATTATTTTTAAACCAAAGATTTATTATTGATTCTCTAACTGGCAGCCCTGAAAAACAGAACTAATTAGCAGTAGGTACCTGTAGTCATTTAAAACTTCAGTCATTTCAACTGAAGGTAACAATAATATCATTATTACTGAGTTAGTCCTTTTTAGCCAATTCCTAGAATCCAACAATATGTACAAATAAAAGTAAAGTAGGTATATTATACTTGATGTTGAAAATTTTTCTAAGAATTCACCTTTATTTACTTATCTTTATTCTGCATAAAAATGTGTATTTAGTACGAGCTCATATTATTTTTTTTGTTGTAAAACATATTTGTATACTTTAACTAAAGACTAGTTTTTATCATACATATGTACTTTGTTTAATGTACATTATTTTCATTTTAATAACCCTCCCATGTACCACTGTGTATCATGTATCACCGGATTGTAATAGCCATTTTATGGCGTTGAAATAAATAAACTATCGACTTTCATAAAATCGCTTTTTCACTGCATTATTTTATTGATGGATATGTAATAATAATTGCAGTTTGCTATGAATCACTACCTACTAGTTTATTATTAATTACTTCCCGGTTTTGCTCGAGTATACACTCTTTTTTTCACTCATCGACCAAACACTACCTAAGGCATGTCGTCATTTATGACAGTTAAACTGAACTTTCATATTTTCGAAGCTGCTCCCGACTGGAGCCAGTGAGACTTTGGCATCCCAAATTCGGGTATGTTTTGAGGCTGAAGGTAGTGGGAAGGAGAAGGAGATGAAGAAGAGGAAGGTAGGGAAGTACCTCACTATTCAAATCTGGTCACCAAACACGGCTAAGGCTATTTCAAGCAATGTTCCAATTCTGAATGGTGGTCTTACACCAGAGCGATACTAAGAGTATCTTTCACTCTGGAACGTGTAGCAAACATACATATGAAATTGGCATTTTGCTGTACTGGCAACTTTGATCTCAAATATCTTATCTTTGGTTAGGAATTCCAAATTCAAATTTATACGTATTTGTGTTTCAAAAATCATAATTCATTTGTTTTTTCCTTAATTGTTTTTTTTCTTTGCGTCACTTAGTTTACAAAATGGAAAACTTGAAATATCGCGTTATTTACGAGTACGAGTTCCACCGTGGCACCAGTGCTGCAGAAACGGCTCGAAGGATTAATCATGTGTATGGCGACGGTGCCGCAAAATAAAACACAGATGTGTTTTTTTTCGGTCGTTTACTACAGCTTTCTTAAATCTGGCCAGACGATTACGGCAGATGTCTATTGTCAGCAACTGCAAACCATGATGGAAAATCTAGCTGCTAAACAACCGAGGCTGGTTAATCGCTCTAGGCCACTGCTGCTTCATGACAACGCTAGACCACACACTGCACAACAGACGGCTACCAGATTAGAGGAGCTTCAATTAGATATCCACCGTACTCTCCGGACCTTGCCCCAACAGATTACCATTTTTTTCGAAATTTGGATAACTTCTTGCAAGGGAAAAAATTCAACTCCGATGGGGCAGTCCAAACTGCCTTCAAAGATTAAATTGATTCCCGTCCCAATGGTTTTTTTAGTAAAGGGATCGAT
Organism: Limnephilus marmoratus; assembly: GCA_917880885.1. Classification (NCBI taxonomy): domain Eukaryota; kingdom Metazoa; phylum Arthropoda; class Insecta; order Trichoptera; family Limnephilidae; genus Limnephilus; species Limnephilus marmoratus. The sequence continues at coordinate 13,641,928 of OU862921.1, read as the reverse complement.
GAACTACCTATGAGATGGCAAAAGTGCATAGATAGCAATGGTACATACTTTGATTAAATAAATATATTATATTTAAAAAAAATCGACTTTATGTTCCTCCCATACAAAACGCCAATTTCATATGTAAGTACCTAATACATATTATTTTTTTGAATTAATTGTGAAATAACACAAATTAATCAAATAAAATTTATTTGCGCACGCCGTGATTCGATCCCGTGACCTTCGGATTGCGAGTAAAAAGAGCCTTACCTGTCGACCACGGAGGCCATCAATTTAGCTGTGTTAAACAAAGAACTACGACTCACATGACGTTTTTAAGATCAGAATTGTTTTTTTGTTCAAATTTAAAGATCCAAAGAAATCATTGAAGAAGAAGATAATACTATTAAATCTAATCGAAAATATGAAAGAGAAAAAGCAAAATAAAAAGGTAACGGTCGCAACTGCGACTCGAACCTAGGATCTCTTGTCTTAGCGTGATAAACGTCTTAACCAAATTGGCCATCCTATTTTTAAGTCATTTTTATCGATCTTCAAATTCAGAATGAACAATATTATCTTTTGACAAATATTTCCCATATTTTTGGTTGCTACCTTTTTAAATGATCAAAAAGTTCTAAGGAATTGGTTTGTAACCTAGATAGTGTCTCGGATAAACTGTTCGATTTTATTTGTATGGCACACCTATAAATCTTTTCTTAAAGTCTAAATGAATTTTCATTTTTTATTGGAATAACTCTCGTTATTAAAACTTTTGAAGGTCATACCCGTCAATGTAATATATCTTGAAGAAGAAGATTATACTGATAAAGAACAAGACACAGAACATTGATGGGATGAACCCTTCAAATGTTATTATAACAAAAATGTTAACCCAATAAGAATTGTTACAAAACATCAACCTTCAAAGAACCAAAGTTCGGAGTTCAAGCTCATACTTGAAATAATTATTGCAAACCTACTCGTACATTCATTTCTCAGAAGGACGTGCACAAAATACAATAATATCTTTTCAGATGTTGATATTTTCTGTTTGTCCTCAGGTCAATTTACTAAATGCAAAATAGATTTTTTTTAAATTGTTAATTACGAACCCTCTACCCTGCTGTGTGTTATTTTCTCATTCTCATTATGTTGTTTTTATTTTTTTAATCATGTTTATCCTTGAAAATGTATCTTATGATATGAAAATGTATTATTTTTCCATAGGTTAATAGTTTAATTTCATATTATCTATCCTACATACTTTAATCTGCGTTTTTTATTTCTTTTTTTCTTCTTTTTCCACCTCTTCATGTTTTGCTTTAATGTTTTTATTTATGTTTTTCTATATACCTTTACTATGATTTTTTGCGGAAACTTCGCTGGTTCGTGCAACCATGTGATATGTAAATAACCTAAAAAAATCTGTTCATTCATCGAATTTTATTACGATCTAAATTCACAATAATCGTACTAACAGCTCGATAAATACTAACAATCAATCATTTCACCTACGCTCAAACAAAATGAGATTGCAATCAAACTAAACAACTCAGTGCCAACATTGGCCATTGACCATATTGCTAACAACGGGACACCTCAACTATCCACCACAACCACAAGCTCAGCAAACTGTCCCACTCCCGCAGTTGGGCATGATATGATATAGGCAATGGGCATGCCTGTGGCTGTCACATCGCATAGCTTCAGGGAAGAAGGCCACCTCCATGTAAGGCACTGCAATACTACAACTGGGCGACGGTGATCAGAGACTAGTAGACTTAAGGACTGTCACCGTTATAACGTGGAGTATGGAGGAACAACGGTTTAACTGGCGACGACGGTTACAGTGACCCGTATGTGTGAGAATGGCTTGACGGATGGGGCATAGGAACTAAATGATTGGCAGTATATACTTTTGTTTTTAATTAGTATCTATCTTATGAGTATTTCCAAGTTAAAATAAAACAAAATACTTCTTCAAATTTTACAAATTCACTTTGTGGCACTATTTTATTAACGAAATAATTAAAAACACTTTGTTTTTACCACGATAATCATTATTTAACAATCAAATTAATTTTATGAAAAACCTTATCTTAAACATATTTCCATTGTAATTTTTTGTCTTTGTTCTTCTAAGCACCCCCCTTTCCACCTCTCCCCCCCCCCCCCCCTCCCCCTTTTTGTTTTTCTAAACACCTCCCCTTTCCACCTCTCTCCTCCCCACTACTTCCATTTCTACCCACGCCTGTCTTTCTATATTTGATCATTTAGTTTTAGTACACATAATGTCCTGATGAAGAGAACATAGTTTATAAATCATTGCTTCAAAATCATTGGAGTCTATTTAACGATGAATCGAAAAAATTGTCAGAGACAGTAAGGAAAAAATCCCAGTTTATATTTTAATGAAATTATAAGTCTCTTTTAATAATCAATTTGGGTGACGGGTATAGATACGCCGCACCATTCATTGTATAACCAACACTCCTGCTACAGGTCACCCCAAGTGGTTCGCTACGCTTGGTGATTTAGCAGGGGTGCCCAGGTTCATGGGGTGAGGTTATTGGCCTAAAAAGACCCTCCACACAGCATCCTCAAAGATGAAATAGGCCCCGAGGGAAATTGATTTCCTCAGGGCCTCCTGTATGGAGCTTATGTAAAAAATAAAGCAACTAGCGCAGACACATGATAAATCCCGGGATGGTATGAATTCTTGACACATCAGTTCAAATTTTGAAAATGACAATTAAAATATTTATTGTTAAAATATTATATCATACCAGATGACCCGACAAACGTTGTTCTGCCATATAAAGAATTTCCAGTGAATATTTTGGTTGTTAAAAAAAAACTAATGTATTTTAAGTGTGTGGGGATGGGATCTATGACAGAAATAGGAATGGAGCGCTGTAGACGATGACCGCCGATAAAAAGAAAAAAACACCAACTAAAGTAGGAAAATTAAATAAAGAAAATCAATGTGAAAATCAATCGAAGAGCTTAGTTTTTGCACTGATAATTCGTGGTGGAATTCCATTGTATTAGAATTTGAAATTAAAACACTTTTGTACTTTCTTCCACTAATTTATATTTCACCAAGACCGGTTTCATCCTATTACGAAAATTCTAATATTAAAATTCTATTACTAAATTCTAATCGAAGAGCAATACATATAAATTTTCATAAAAATCGGTCGAGCCGTTTCGGAGGAATGCAACCACAAACACCGTGACACGAGATTTTTATATATAAGATGTACTTTATGGCTTGTCTGCTTTCTTGACAGAATCAGCTGCAATTTTACTTAAATTTAAAACATATTATAGTTAAGAACATTAGGCGGTCACAATTACAGTTACAATTGACAGTCGTTTTTTATGTGAATAGGTAGGTACCTAACAAAAGTCTCAGCTGTTCTCGTCTGGAGTCAATGAGACTATGGCATCCCCAATTGGGGTCGAAATTACTATGTTTGACAATTAACTCGGATCGATTCATGCGATGAATTTGTTTCAAAAGCGGGGAAAAATTAACTTAATTTGAGTTTTCATAATAAGATTTATGTTATCAAAGAAAAAATGTCATCACTCGCTCCTGACTGATAACGATAAATATAGCAAGCATTCTCTACATTATTATTTCTTATTTCGTTTTACAAAGACCCACAACGCAAAGTAAGCATTATCATTTAACCTATAAAACTCACCAAAATCAGCACAAAGGAGATAATATTTTCCATACTACAGATCACAAAGGATGCTAATTATGTAATTATTAATATATCTGCCTCTAAAATGATTCCCAATGTCAGATCAAAGCGTGCGTATTCCAAAACAAGTCAATAGCAAAACATTCTAGCCAGAGCTATTCACCAGTCGACAGTGTCAGTGTTCTGGAGCTCTAGCACGGTAAATTCGGTAAATTTACGATATCGAATCGATAGGCGTAACGATTTCCCAAGTAAGCTTTCAGTTTTGATGCCGAATCGATATTGACAGGAAGTAAATAAGAAATTGGTATACGCTGGCAATGCTGAAAGTATTTTCTGTGAATTGACACTACGAAATGTCAGACGCCAAGCAATTACTAATTTGAAGTATTAACCAAAGTATGCATTGGCAGGACCCACGCATTTACTTTTTACACTAAACAACGGGAGTTAATTACTTAATGAGGTCTTTATTTATATTTTAACCATTTTTCTTTCTCAAAGGTCGAACGGAATAAAATGATTTTAGATGCTTTATTTAAGTCTATGGATCGCATGTACGACTTATTTCATTTCTAAGAACATCGTTAGTTAAATACGTTCATTTTTGCATAACGAACGACTTACTTTAAAAAATGTGTGTATTTTTTTGTACGTGACCTCCACACGGGAGGTAATTAAAATTTCCTTCAGTCATCTTTGGGGATGCTGCGCGTAGGGTCTTTTTAAGGAGAGGAAGTTCTAGGAATGAAAAAAGTAAGAAGGGTGGGTAAGAATCTAAGGTTCAGTGTGTCAAGGTCATTCGCCGCCAGATCCAGACAAACCTCACCTCATGAACCCGGACACTCCTGCTAAGTCACCAAACAAGCGAAACACTTGGGGGTGACCTGTGGTGTTGGAGGTGTTGGTAATCCAACAAATGGTTACCGAGGCGGCGATACCCATTCTCGCCTCCCAAAATTTAAATTGATATTGATTTCTATATCGATAGTTCCGAAACTTATCTGATACCATGAAGGCCGCGCTAAAATTTATCAATCATCGGTCGGAATGTGTGGTTACAATCTTATCGTAGACCGTGCTCGCAAATATTGATAACTGACCATAGGCGACGGGTTTGGTCAATTTCTTATTGATATAGTGTTCTTGATCGTCCATGCTAGGGGCCCAGAGTGTCCTTATCGCCTCGCTGACGTTTCGACACTTATCCATCAAAATTTGACACTAACTCAATGATGGACGGATGAGGGACACTGCTGCGTCAACCCTCGTGATTCATGATTCATGATAGACTTAAGTACCTACTGAGTTCAGAAACTTCCGCTAGGATACTGATAGGGATAAAAATATTGCATGATTAGTTCATACTTGCGTAATTTCTCATAAGTGTGACCTAAAACCACATAACAGAAAAACAAGAGTAGTCGTTGGAAGTAAAACTAGAAAGTCGCTAGATGTCGCTTTCTTTTCTTTTGCTTGTTTTTTTTTAAGATTGGATATTGATTTAACAATTTTTTTTTTTTTTTTTTGGATTTCGTAAGATTAGAACCCACGTTTGCTTGATGTCTGTCTCTCTGGCCGCTGAAACTTGCTAGGCACCTTGCCAATTACGCTATGGAAGGCACGCGCCGAGGTGCGAATTTACCGCGTTATATTAGAACCGAGTATTTGCGTAGAACTGAGTTGTAACACATTTCCGTTTTACCCAAATTTCAAGTCACTAACGACGCTAAAGAAGCTTCACTTCAAAAACAATATCTTTATAGGTACGAGGGGAGTCTGATGAAAAATGAGCCTAGGTTAGTAAGAGTCAACCGATTTCTTATTTATTTTTATTACTTTCGTTTAATTTTATAGGCCACTTCAAGGTCCATGTTCGCTCCTTCCTTTACTCAAAAAGATCCTCCACACATCATCCCCAAAGACGACGTAGGCCCTGAGAGAAATTATTATCCTCAGGGCCTCCTGTGTGTAGTTGATGTTTAAAACAATTGGCCGGTTATAAGACGTTTACGATGTGAAAAAGACATTGACGTTCAAAGCGATTACACCGAAAAACAAATAAGGAATCGGTTTAAGTTTACTATTATTACCTTAAGAGAATTTTTCATCAGATACTCCTAATTATATGTTCGATTTACTGAAGAGAGAGATTTAAATTTCACCCTGAAGGCTGTTTATTGGTGTTTTATGAATCACGGTTCAGTTGGGAGTTTATTCGCTTTAAGCTTTAACGCCTTATACTCGATCGATCTTCGTATTTGAATTGAGATTCGTTCCCTTACCTTAAGGGTATTTCCGTCTTGAAATATCGCTGCCACCCCCAAGTTAACATAACTCTTTCTCCTTAATTACTAGAATGTTAAAGATATCAAACTGTGATCGATGGTAACCCAACTTATGTGTGTTAAATCAAAGATAAACTTTGTTTATCAAAACAATAAAAAAACTCTATTTGAATTCGTGGATGAATAATAATAAAAAAACTAGCAGTTAAAAACCCGCTCCACAGGTTTTTGCTACTAGGCCCTTCGGGCGGCTTTTACTTCTACTTCGCCCAGCTTGAGTGTAGGTAACCATTTTATAAATCTGATAAGAACCGGTTCAAAAAATAGCCAGTTCCTTGGATCCACTATGAACTGTGACCCAGTGGCTGAGTGACAGCTAGTTACAGAGTTAAGTAATGGCGCCATATGTAATTTCTCCATATCCGGAAAGATACTTAAATTCTATATATCCGTAGTACTTATACCTAGGGAAGAAACGTACTCAAGCGAGCTGCTGACGGAAGTAGTGACATCTTGTATGGAATTCTTGAATTAAAAACCGAAATATAGCAGTAGCTTTGTGTGAAATTCCACGACCACAGATGTTATTTATGGCGCGGCGCGTTTGGGTAGCGTCCGACATGCACTCGTAGCTGGGTTCTGAAATTCAACCACGCAGACGCAAGCCTATTAATACTGTTTGATGATTGACAAAATAAGAATATATCGATTCAAATGAATAAAAGTCAGTTTACTTTGCTTACACCACTTTATTAGATATGCAATCTACAAGTTTTGAGAATAATGTTCACTTCATCAGGATGAGTCGTTTTTAGATTAACATTGAAAGATTGGTTAGAAGTTAGAACGCAGGAGCGGAAGGGACAAAATCCAAATCAGCAGAAGAATTGCTGGTCGTTAGTAAAAAATATTTGAACCTTTCGACTCCTAGGCTCCAAAAAGACCGATGAATTTGTGTATCTATTCAAGAAAGAATATCAAAATTTTGAAAATATTTGAACAATTTCACCAAAAGTAATTAAAAATCAAACGCAATTCCAGTCGCAAAAAAGTAGTACGTTGGAGGAAAGAGTCGCACCTATTCTGTGTGTCTCATCTTTTGTCTCACCTTTATTCAATGTGTAAGAAAGAGCTGCAACATTACAGCGATAAATAACGTATGTGCATTGCCAATTTTTAGCGTCACGGTACCGTAAACGTGGATCGTCCGGTAATTTTCAGATGTTTTTTTAAATAAATATATTATTTTTATGAAAACCCGTATATTTATTTTAGTGGTTTTAATTAACTGAGAACTAATTATTCCAATACTAACTATTCTGCACCAACTTCACCTCATAAATACCTTCGTAAACGGTAGGAGGCTGTTCATAAACATATCAGTGGGTACTTAGTGCCGAGTTAACAACACGAAATAGGAACTATGGGCGGGTTGTTTGAGTTACGGTTTAAGCGAACCGGATATTCTAGTGCGGCAAATAATTAATCTCGAGAAGGAGACGCTTCTTACCGGGTCCTGTTCATCTACCTGTTCTGTTTATTTAGGATTCACTGGGCGAAACTGGCTAAATATGCAAAGGATGTAAACTACGTTGAAACTGGTGACGTGCGACGTCAAATGCTCATGTGGTTTTTAATGAGACATACATAATGAGTTTGTTTTATGAATCCGTTATTGAAAGGCATAAAACCACGGTTTTCAACTACAAATTCGAATGGAAGCAAATTTCCTGCCTGTCCTGTAGGTTTTAGGATGTACTGGGTAAATACAAAAGATATAAACTACGTTAAAACTGGCGACGTGTGACGTAAAATCCTCATTTGGTTTTAATTAGACATACACAGATAATGGACATACACACATAGACAGACATACGTGAGTTAGTTTTGTGATTCCATCATTGAAAGGCATAAAACCAAAGTTTTCTATTTCAACTTTGAATGGAAACAAATGTCCTACCTTCCTGTTTATTTAGGATGTACTAGGCGAAACTGGGTAAACACAAAAGACGTAAACTATGTTAAAACTGGCGACGTGCGCTGTAAAATCCTCATTTGGTTTTTAATGAGACATACATAGTGGGTTTGTTTTATGAACCCATCATTGATAGGCCTAAAACCAAGATTTTCAACTACAAATTTGAAAGGAAATAAACGTCCTACCTGTCCTGTTTATTTAATATGTACTAGGCGAAATTGGATAGATGCGTAGGAAGTAAACTACGCTGAAACTGGTGACGTGCGATGTCAAGTCCTCATTTGGTTTTTAATGAGACATACATAGTGGGTTTGTTTTATGAACCCATTATTGATAGGCCTAAAACCAAGGTTTTCAACTACAAATTTGAAAGGAAATAAACGTCCTACCTGTCCTGTTTATTAAGGATGTACTAGGCGAAACTGGGTATATGCGAAGGAAGTAAACTACGTTGATATCGACGACGTGAAATGATCATTTGGTTTTTAATGAGACATACATACATGGTTTATTTGGTTTATTAATCCATCCTAAAACCATGGTTTTCAACTTCAAATTTGAACGGAAAAATACGTACCACGGATTGCTTCTAGACCATTTTGAACACGGTTCGTTTCTCTTAAGGTGGATTTATATTTGCTGACGTGTCATGTCGTGAAGGTACCTAGTACCTACCTGTCCTGTTTATTTAGGATTTACTTGGCGAAACTGGGTAAATACAAAGGACGTAAGCTACGTTGAAACTGTTGACGTGCCATGTCAAATGCTCATTTGATTTTTAATGAGAGTTACATAGTGTGTTTGTTTTATGAATCCATCCTAAAACCATGGTTTTCAAATTCAAAATTGAACGGAAACAAATGTACCACGATCATCTGCACGAACTGCTTCTAGGCCAATTAGAACACGGTCAGTCTCTCTTAAGAGCGTTTAACCAGCCAGCGGACGAAAATCCACATTTCGCCGAAAGTTGTTCTTACGATCGTGCAGGGCGGTTTCAATGAGAAAGATTAATTATTCTCCGTACCAGCTTTATAAAATTATCACTCAATATCGAATTTATTTCAATCCAAATTAGCTTTAATTTATACCTTCATCCAAAAATGCTGAAAGGCATGATGATAAAACTATTAAAATAATGTACTTTTTGTAATTATTTTTTGATTATAAGTATTTATCATTTTTCAATAATGTTTAAATTTAATAAGAATGTTAAAAAAATCTGAAATATATTAGTTTGTAAGTGCGCAAATAAATACACAAATGGACCAATTTTCGTCAAGAAACACATGTACGTACATATTTTTTAATGATTTTATTGAAACTAAAATTAAAATTCTAAAACCTGCATTTGCTAGATAATGTATTGGTTTATTTTACTTCATGATTATATTATTTGAAATGGGTGTGGTATAATACAAAATCTTTTTTGAAAATTTAACAAATCTGCCAACGACCTATGGGAATAAGCTTATTATACTAAAAATTTTAAAAAAATCTCAAAATTTATTACATTCGAATGCTAGATAAAAGAACAATCTTTCAAAATCCATTTATAATTTTTTGTGGAAAAGAGTCGATTCGTCTAAAATCTGATTTGAAAATGACATATTTCTGGTTTTCTCTGGTAATGCCCTCTTCAGGTGGATTTATATTTGTCTGACGTGTCGTGTCGCGATGCGTCAGCACGGTATCAGTATCATACGTTTAGTATAGTGAGATTAATATTAGTACATAAGAGATTTAACCCCTTAGACTAATTTGTTCGGTTTTCGGAACGTCTCATAAAGGTCTCATAGAAATCGTTGCGTCTTCCTTACTATCATAATGATAAATATGATCTAAACGGTATTTGAAAGAGAAAACACCAAGCTATATATTAAAATATAAACGTAAGAGACAAAATGTTTCAAATGTACACCTTGAAAGAGTTGATGTGATGAGTTTAATTGATAAAAAGTAAGATGATGATAACGTTTATAATACATTCGTCTAATAAAATATGTGTATGTTTTTATTTTTTTTCGTTAAGTACCATTAATTTTAGTTAGAAAAAATGTAAGGCAAGCCATTTTAATAAAAATTTTAAGCGTTTTTCATCACTTTCAAGACAGTTTTCCGTTTTCGGATACGTTCACAAATATTCCATTTATTTGGATTTTTTCGCAAAGCGGAAATATTCTGACCTGCTGACAGAAAATGGTCGAGGCCCGAGGGGTTAACCATCATATATATTTTAAAGAATTTACCTAATGGGTTCCATGATAAATTAATAACAAAGATAAAATCACTGCACCATGAACCTAAGGCGGTAAAATAAGAAGAAAGTGCCAGATTAAAGATTATGGTTGACATGATATGCCTGTATGTAAAGAAGCCAAAATTAACGGTAAAAATACATCCATGTTTTCTTTCATATGTATAAAAAAATGCACGACAGATAGCTTCAAACAATACACAAAAAATCGATAAGATCACTTTCCAAATAATCTAAGTTTGACATCATTACAAAACTCGCATATTAAAACGACTTTCACGACGATATAATGTCGTACCAGTATTCGTATCACCGCTTGGTAATATGGTAGACTGAGACATGCCGTAAAGAATTCAGGAAATTATACTCGATTAGCGATGTAAGAGCATTATTGTAATCAGTACCTAGTCAGCTGACATGTATTGTATGGCTTTGGACAGTCGGGAGCAGGTGGGATTCTGGTGTGGTATTAATAAAAATAAACTAACTAACTAACTAACCATCACGCCGTTTCCCCGCAGGGGTAGGCAGAGAGGACGGACCGCCAAACAACTCGGTCTTGGCACACACTCTTTGCCTCACTCACAATCATACATCGTCTCATACATGCTCTTCTATTATTCTGACTTTTGACATGGCCCGACTCAAGTATCTGATTCACTTCGTCTCCGACTTCATCTACCATTCACATTTGCGTCATATTTTCTTGTTCCACTACTAACGGTGTTAAAAAAGTTTTCACAAAAAAAAACAGAGTGCAATTCACACGCGGTAGAAGCGATACCTTCAGAAAACCAAAATAGACAAGCGTGGGGAGGCTACGAAGCACCGCACAATGAGGAGACCGATAGGCTACGAACAAAGAGGAGACAGATTAGTCTATCTCATTCTCTCACAGGTTAAATCCTACAGATGTATGGTTTGTCTCTTTTTAGTGTGACTATTTTTCGTTTCATCGAGTTTCAAATCACAACGGTGCGAAAGAAGTTTTCACTTCAAAAATATTTTTTTCAATCAGAAAAAAAGGTGTTAAAACTCGAACACGGCCGGGTAGTAGCTGCTAGTACCGCCATAAAAATGTAATTTCTGACAACAATCGATCAAAACATCCCTCGTTCCCCCCTTTCGTCCCATTCCCCTAATTACAACTTTACTTCTCTGGGGAAATTCTCCATTCTATGACAGTAACTAATGCGAACAATTAAATGAAACCTTGCATACATTAAAAATGAAAAAAAAACACGGCTATATCTTTTGGGTACTAATTTTGTAAAGATATTATCACCAGCAGAAGCAATGCGTTCAACAATGTGCTAAGGATGAAAGATTTTCAAATTATTACGCGAACACCAGATGAGAAATTTAAAGGGCATAAGACCTAATACCTACAAGGAAAAAATACTAAAAAATAGGTCTAATTTCAAGGCAGATTAAAAAAATAGTTAAACATCGCCAAAAAGCGTTTTTTATTTTATTTTGAAAAGCTCAGGCACAAATACATTAAATAGACATTTTCTGAAGAATTTAATTTTTCACTTTATTCAATAAAACTATAACCGAAAAGGTGTTCGTATGTAGGAGATTCTGAGCTTTAAAGCCGTATTCATAGACCTGATTCTTGATTTTTTCCTGGGCTTATAAAAAAATACTCAAAGGCAATTATGTGTTCTACTTGCAGTATTTAATTAAAGCATCTAAAATCTTTCTAAGCCACCTCTATCTAATTTTCAAACCAAAATCACATGTTTTTAAGAAGTCAACTTGAGTACAATTCTCCCGTCTGGAATCCACATTATAGTATACATGTACAAGCTGTTGAAAGAATACAAAACAAATTCTTACGTTTTCTAAATTTTAAAATGGGTATTCCAGCAATTATGTTGAACTACAACACTATTTTAAATGATATGAATATGCTCAAATTGTCCGACAGAAGAATTTTCACTGACTTGGTATTTCTATATAAAATTCTTTGATTTAATTGATAGTCCGGTATTGCTAGAATTGATAAGCTTCCGGATTCCACTACGTAATACTAGAAGTCAGGATTTATTTCAGTGCAGAAATTCTGGGACTAACTACCATATGTATTCCTCTTTGCCAAGGATACTAATGGAGGGAAACAATTATACCAAGTCAGTGGACATCTTCAATTTATGTTTAAATAAATATAAAATATTGTTACTGAGACAGTTCAGTTATGTACAATGAATTCTGTATATTTCTTATTAGTCATATGTAATGTTTGAAAAAACCCCGAAAAAGGGCGTAAATAAATAAGTAAATCTATATAAATAAAAATGAATCGCCGTAATGTATGTACGCGCATAACTTCCGAACGACTGCACCAAATTAGATAATTCTTTTTATTGTGTGTTCGTTATTGTCAGGATAAGGTTTGTATAAAACTACTGGTAAGCTCTGGCATTATGAAATTTGTATAAAAAAATTGCAATAGGTGGCCCGCGAGCTGTTTGAATGTACGGGGACTGTATGTATGGAATGCGGGAGTTAGGAGGGGGGTTCGCGGGACGGGGAGAGTGGAGTGGGGAGAGGAAAGGTGGAGGAGACGGAGTGTGAACGCAAAAGGGGAAGGGGTGGAGGAAGGGGAACGGGACGAATGGGAAAGGACACGCAGGGAGAAACAATTTCTTTATTAAATGGCATAGCAACGCATGCCGGGAACCAGCTAGTAAATAAATAAATAAATAAATTACTTAGTAGCGCATTACCTTATTTACATTCTGAATTTGAAGTATGAGATCCACAAAAATTAGGTCTTCGACTCGTTCTTGAGTTTCCTCCTTTCTATAACATGGGATTCTTCAAGACTTCCTCTCCTTAAAAAGACCCTCCACACAGCATCCAGGATGACACACTGTGTGATTAATGTTAAAAAAAAATTGGCCGAGTGGATTGAGACGCTGGCTGCTCCGGCAAGACGAAAATCATGGGTTCGATTCTTAGTCGAGACGTTTACCGTTTTATTTTCTACGGATCTTGTTATGTTTCAATGTACGTTTAGATGTATCAGTCTTATCTTCTTCATTAATGATTAATATACTAAGTGTTGAAGTGGGGGTGGAGGCGTGATTATAGTTTAGTGAAGAGTGGAAAGGAGAACGGATAGTATTAATTTAATATCAAATGAAAGTGTTTATCTTTACGCAAAACGAAAACCAGGAAAACAACGTTAATTAATTCATCGATGACATTCTCTTGATTGAATTTAATTAATTAAACACATAAAAAGACGAAGTTATTTACAATCAATTTATTTGTACTAAAACAAAGCTAAATAGAATCTTAGGCAATAAACGACGATTAACGCTTATAACACTGAAGACAAACATCTGTAGAAGTGAGTTAGGGGCATTATTTTATTATATTTAGATGAGACATGCAACGATAAAATGGGTTCCTTTTTTGTACGTCCAATTGGTCCTATTCGTAAAAAAAGGCCGTAAAAAAGAGTTAAAGAACATCTACGGTGTTTAATTTTAATAGTAATGCATTTTCAGAATTCGCTAACCACCTATTAGAAACTAATCACTCATTCGATAAAACCGCTGCTGGGACTAAAAAATTACATAAAAATTAATTTGGAATTAGGTTAAACAATCTAGAAGCCCTCGAAATTAAGAAAGCCGTTAATAATAAATAAAATATTAAATAATAAATATTAATAATAAATAAAATATAATTAATCTCTCTATCTATAAATAAAAACGAATCCCAGAAATGTATGTACGCGCATAACTTCCGAACGACTGCACCAAATTGGATAATTCTTTTATTGTTGTGTTCGTTATTGTCAGGACAAGGTTTGTATAAAACTATTGGTGAGCTCTGGCATTATGAAATTTGTACAAAAAAAATTGCAATAGGTGGCAAGCGAGTTGTTTTAAAACTGAATGTATCGGGACTGAATGTATGGAATGCGGGAGCGGGAAGGGGGGAGTGGAGAAGGGGAACTCGGGAGGGGGGGGTTCGCGGGACGGGTGAAAGGGGGAGTGGAGTGGGGAGAGGGAAGGTTGAGGAAGCGGAGTGGGAACGCAAGAGGGGAAGGGGACGCGGGAGAGGAAGGGGAGGTGGAGGGGAAAGGAACAAATGGGAAAGGACACGCAGGGAGAAACAATGTCTTTATTCAATGGCATAGCAACGCATGCCGGGAACCAGCTAGTAACCAAATAAATTTAACTGATACTCCCATATTTCATTTATTCCGTTAAACTCCGCTGAAACTGTTTCCTCACCCCGCTACCTACCCATCCTGTAATAATGTTGACTCCCTCTTTTCTGCTCTTTTCTGTTTTATCTCTTTCTGTCACCAATAAGCGACCTCTTTTATATTTCCATCTCTTTCACTCACTGTTTTACTGTCTTATATATTGTTAAGTTCTGAAACAGCTCATGAACTGAATCCATATTCCTGTTATTTTTCTCCCTTTGTCTTTCCTTCCTTGAAAGGCCCTACTTACTTACTAGAAGAAGAGGAAGATGATACCTACCTACTTGGCACCCATGCCCTAATTTTACAATAGTCGGCCCATTATTGTCGCACAAAATTGAAATTACCTACATATAAGTCATGCGAAAATTGTCGTGAAATCGATCTGGCTCTCTTGAAATCTCGCTTAAAAGACGTAAAAAACTACTAATTAATACAAAAAGTAACGGCAAAGTGTAATTACTCTTTTGTATTTCATCTTGGAAGACTAGCCACCACCAATATTAGACCACCACAGCACATGAACACAGCAAAGGTAGGGCTTTCTCATTTCAAATTCCCAAATCCTGTGATTGATTTTATATACGCCATCAAACAAATTACAGATTTACAGTCCATCCCCTCCCGTGTCACGATATCGATCGTTGACTTATATACATGTGTGTGTCTATGTGTAATTAGCTTTAGTTAATATAATAAGCCCTGATGAAGCTTGAGCTAAGCGAAACCCGATCGGCTTTAAATATTAATAATAAAAAACGTGGTGTATTACAAATTGGTGTATTTTTTCATTTAATATCATTTCATAATGTCAAGCCCAAAAATATAATTCATTCGATAAAAAAAGGGTCACTCTTGTGGATTATCTATCCAATGGCCTAGAACATGTTTTCTCAAGACTTCAAGATGCTGTTAAAATGTTTATGTTCAGTGGGTACCACGTTTTATTGACAAGTTAGTGAAATCGTAACAAAATCGTGAAATTCTGGTTACGACGATTATTACTGCTCGAGTAACGATCGCCAGAGCGTAAAATTGCGTAAAAGAGGGAAATTCTTCATTAATCTTTTCTTCATTTATTTATCGAGAACTATAACAGCCTTGAAGCCTAATAGGTTATAATAAGAAATTCAAAGGAAATCATGCACTCCTTAAGATGGTTGAAATTGCTACTTAACCTATTAGTGTTAATTACAGTCAAACACTATTCGTGTGGGGTAGTAATAATAAGGTCCTTGTCACAAACAGGTTTATTGGTAGCGGGTTTGTATTTACAATATTTCTTCTTCTGAATAAATATTGTTAATACAAACTGGGTGGATGTATGGATGATGTGAAACATGGACCTTGAAAGTAAATACCATGAACAGGTTAGAGGCTTTTGAAATGTGGTTTCACCGGAGAATGCTCAAAGTCCCATGGACCGACATGATCACCAACACAGAAATTCTCAGGCGGGCTAGAGCAGATAGAGAACTGCTTACATAAATAAAAATCCGAAAAATTTCATATCTGGGTCATATACTTCGAGGGGAGAAGTATCACTTGCTCCATTTAATATTGAAAGGCGAGATAGAGGGTCGCCGAGGGCCTGGTAGGAGACAAACGTCTTGGCTGCGAAATATACGAGAGTGGACCGGCATTAGAAGTCTGGAGGAGCTATTCCGGGCAGCGCAAGACAGAGAGACATTTTCAAGAGTGATCGCCAACGTCGGGGGGGACCTGTTACGGCACACAAAGAAGAAGATTCTTCTGAACACACGACCTATCTGTACTGCTCAATTTGGGAGGTGGGTACGGGTACCGCCGCCCCGGGAACCATTTAGTGTCAACAACTCTGCCACAGGTCAACCTAAGTGGTTCACTAAGTTTGGTGACTTAGCAGGGGTGCCCGGGTTCATGGGGTAAGGTTTGTCCAGGTCTTGGCGGCGGATGCGTCTGCCCACCTGCTGCGTGGCGGGCCGGGTCGAGAGGGACTATTTGAGGGAGGCCATTTGACCTCTCCAGCCAGACTCGACCCATCGCCTTTTACTGCAGTTCTAGGGATGGATTCGTACGTCCGTCACTCCTGAACTCATTGACCTCCAGATTCCCACCGACCTCTCATACCCTTTTCCTTCCCAGAACTACCAATCCTTCCCTTCCTTAAAATGACCCTCCATACAGCACATGAGAACAGGTCGTAGAAACGACCCGTTCTCATGTGACAAATGACAATCATCTACATATGTTGTACGCGTGTTTGGCGTGTTTCCCAACTATGCACCGGTGCCGATGGGTAAATAACGCTAGTTACTCGGAGCATCTTCCATTGAAATTCTGGTAGAACAAGGATAACATACCCATCTGACGCCAGTGCTCTAAAAATTGCAATCCGTTTGTTAAGATAGGAGAATCTATCAAACGGACCGCCCGTTTCTGCACAGAGTCGAGAGGTTTTCACATATTTTAGGGCTTCATACCAGAGGTGGCTGCCAAATTCAACCATGGGGCACACTTGCGATTTATATAGGGTTAGCAGTTGCGTACTGTAATAATAATAATAAAGGTGCGTTCACACTGTATCATTTCTTGCTCCCGAGTATTGTATTGTATCCCGAGAACTAGCGTACGGCATATTATAACCGTACGCAATGGTGACCGGAGAGTCGACCATGTATGGATTGAAGTTCGGTCCATATGGGGCCTTGCGTTACTCTTTAATGGAAAATAACTCTACATTTGCCCTATCAGATTTTTCTTCATAAAAACAAAAAATACTTCGCCCTTATAAGGTAAGGATGCCGGATGACCTTAAGATATTATATTGGAAAGATACCTTTATATTAGATATTTTTACGATCACATAATACTATACAAGGTACAAAAAGGCACAACAATAGAATTGAAAATGTTCAAAATAGATTTTTAAGATACTACGGGGGCACAAAATATGTATTATGCATGTAAATCAAATATAAGAAAGACTCTGCACTTACGATACGATTGTCCCCCCAGCCAGGAGCACTCCTGTCCCGGTAAGATCGGTACACCGAGGGGCACTGATTATATAAAAGATTATTTATCGAGAAGTGGGGAGCGAACCCACAAGCGGTTGAATCGGTGTCAATCGGAAACAGAATGAATTCTCTTTAAGAGGAATATAAACGCTAGAAATATTTCGAATCTCATGCCTGCAAAATTTTAAAATCGAGCGTCTTTTTGCACGAGGCTAGTAAGCGAAAAAGTGGTTTTTATTTATTTTGTGCATAATTTTATAAGAACGAAAAAAAGTTTAAACATGGAAAACCTCAAAAATAGTCTTAGCCATAAAGGGATATTTTTTTTAAATTGTTTCTTGTATTACTTCATAGTTAAGTCATGAAAAAACATTTTTTTTTTGTGGTTTACGCTTATATTTTTTGTTACGTAAATAATAATTTTATTGTAATTCCAATACATAGAAAAGCTAGTAAAAGCTTCGATGTATCCGTAGCATATTTTTTGATGTTCATACTGTAAGCCGATTCGTCGTAAAGATTAATCAAAATAGTATCTAAATAGGATTTCACGTCTATATTCATCTTAAGTTCGGCACCTGCCGCAGGGGTAAAAATGTCCGTGTCCATGTTTGGGGTACGAATAGCCAATGTTAGGTAATCGCGTCGCGAATGTATTGCGTTATTTGCTAGCCACAATACCTTAACTTTCACTCTGAAACAGAACTCATTTATCTACAAATTTACAAGTGTCTGTAATAAAGAATGTATTGTCTCATATTAAACATGCTATAAAATAACACCGGAAGCATAACGGTCCGGTACATTAGTATGACATTTTGAAAAATCCTAATAGTGACCCAGAAAAAATCAACATTTTGTTGAGTTCATTACAAATTTATCTGCATTGTAATTGATTTGGTGGTGTTCATGAGTAATCTAAGTATTGTACCAGGATCGTTCACTTAATTCACCAACCTGTCCATAATCAAAAAATCGGAAAAAAATGGTAATTTATTAATATTTATTTATGTTAAATCTGGGATTTTACAATTTTTTTCAGGGTCTATATTATTATAAAATTTTTAAGAGCACCTTTTGGTTTTTTTATTCTGTGGTGTATCGTAAAAGCTTCCGCCTTGTAGAGACAGATGGCGGTGACATCAGTTTTCAGAAGAATCCGCTAGATGGCAAGCCGTAGTGCTTAAGCTCCCCGGCAGGGGGATCAGGGGGCGCAGAGGCGGTGTTTCAATTATCACTGGCCAGAACCATTTTAGCCAGCTCCTAGTTAGGTTAACTACCGCTATTCCATTGTATACGCGAAGTACAAATAAACGCAGATAACGAACCAGATCCTATTTATTTAAGAAGTTATCTCCATCCAAAGTGTGTTGGAGAATCTGCTAGTGTCTATCAAATAACAGAACACTACATATTCATTTTTGCATTTGGTGTGACACTAATAATTGTCCTCAAAAAACAACGGTCAAAATTTAAAAAAATCAATCATTGAAACTCATTTGTCTCATTACACAAATAACTATAAGTTCATAATAATTTCATGAAATACAAACCGGCTAATATTTAATGAAAGATTAATTATTTTTTCCTTTCGTTAACAAGTTTGGTGTCTAATTAAAGGCATATTTCCGCTCACTTCAGGCAAACTCGATGAAAATAAACTTATGCTTGAGATCAAAGTGATGAAGCAGCGAGGAGCTAACGAAGCAATCGAAAAACCCAATGAGAACACACCTCACATCTTATCTTACTGCACGCTGAAATATCACAAAAATTAAGAAGGAAAAAAATATAAATCAGTAAAGAAGTATGCTAAAACAACGTTAAAAATTCGTATATCCTAATATATAAAAATTAATATTTCTGAAGAAGGAAAGTTTGTTCCGAAACCGGTAGGATTTACGCATTATATAATTGGTTTATACAAAGTTGTATTGTTTCATTTTTCTATAATGTTTCTTTGTTTGTCGCTTATGCGTTCCTAAACCATTCATCCGATAGCGGTGAAACTTTGGGGATTTGATGTGCGTAGGCCCGCAATGGTATTTATATATAATAGTGAAATCTGGTGTTATGAAATTTGTATAAAATAGGATATAATAATTTACAATAGGAGGCGCGTGAGCAGTTTGAAGAATGTATGTTTTTCGTGTAATTTAGTGGCAGGGAGTAAAGGCGGTAGGAGGAGGAGAATTTGGGAGGGGTGGGTGGAAACGGAGAAGGGGGAGAAGGCGAACGCAGGAGAGGAAGAGGACGCTGGAGAGAAAGGGGGAGGGGGAACGGAGACGATTTGGAAAGGTCACGCAGGAAAAGTTTATTTAAGTGGCATTGCAACGCGTGCCAGGAACCCGCTAGTTATATGATCAATTTGATAAATATATAATGGTTAAAAATTATAATTGTTGAAAAAAAATTATTTATTAGTATATGTTTTTAATGTCAATATCGCACAAGAGTCCACTGCTCCCAACCGCCTGGAGCCAGTGAGACTATGGCAATCGCAAATTAACTCGTAATAATGTGAGCATTGTTCACGAAACGTGTAGAATGTGTAGGAGGCGTCTACTAATATCTACAGGAATTCCAAAAACTGAAAAAATCGGACTAATATCTATGAGAACCAAAGTGCGTACGAATATCTACAGCTCAAACTGCTGACTAATATCTATGAGAACCAAATGTGTTGACGAATATCTACAGCACTGGCAGAGGTTGGATTTGCAATTATGTATAGCATATTGGAATAACGTAATATTGCGTATGCAGCTTAAAAAACTTAATTTATGTATGCTCAGCTGCCCTCTGTAGATATTATTCCAACCTACGCTCTGTAGATATCAGTCAACACTGGGACCGTCATAGATATTCGTCCGACCTTAGCTCTGTAGAAGTGTGCTAACACTCTGAAGTTCGTAGATATTAGTCCAACATATGAGCTGTAGATATTCGTCCGACATACAGGCTGTAGATATTAGTATCTGGAGTCGATTGCATATACAGAAATAAAGTGACGTAAACTTTGATATTTGTCTTCTTAATAAAATAAATAATGCCATCACAAGAAAACATTTCAGAAGAAGTTGTTTTTCGAAAAATTTACGCATTTAAAATATTATTTAAATATTTTATTAATTAGTTGAACATAATAAGATAAATTTGTAAAAAAACATGATAAATTCGTAATGTGATAAGTGTGATAAATGACCCTGCTTGCCAGCAAATAATTCGGAACCACTGTAAGAACTCACAAGTAACTAACTGTGGGATGTTCTTAAGCTACCCTTTTTCGGATTAAGTTCTTCTAGTGGGTTTGTGTTGTAAAGGGTTAGTTGGATTAATTGGGAAGATAAACACTCTAAGTTTATTTATTTTACTTCAACCAAAATAAAGAGAATTGTTCAATATTTGCTATTTGGATAAAAAAAATGTATGTTTATGAAAAGATACTATAGACATGTTGAAGCTACATACCTAAAATTATGGGTAGTTATAATTATTACAAGTATGGCAACCCTTTCTTTGACACAAAATAAAACATGATTAACTAAATCAGAAATATGTTATCATGAAGTAGAAAATAAAGCGAATATCAGAGAAAACAGAAATTAAAAAAAAAATCGAGTGCAGTTTACACGCGGTAGAAGCGAAACTTTACCGAAACAATCTCAACCAATACTTGAAAAGTGAGGTCATAATTAAAGCGACCAATGAGCGCAGACCTAGCGTAATTTCCGTTTCGTATCCAAACCAATAGGAGCCTTTAAAAGTGACATCATAATCAAAGCGGCCAATGAGCGCAGTTGATGCGTCGCAGGTGCAGTAATCGTCATTTCCGTTTCATACAAAATCCAAAACACAGCGGGGCTATAGAAGTTTCACTTCAAAAGGGTAACGGTTGCAACTGGGGATCGAACCCTGAATCTCTCTGCCTTACAGGAATATAGTACCTACCTACATAGCACTGGTACACATTTCTAAATATTTTCAGTTTTTATGCAATATCATTACTACGTTATTTTTGCTATATAAATATATCTAATGTACTGTAATAAATATAAATATATATATATTACTAAACATGGGTTGTTTCACATAATTTAAACAAGTCGTCAAATTTCAAAGTTAATTTTTAAGTTCGGTGAACATTCTATTCAAGATCTGTTTTTTTAAATACCATTGTGGTCCAGTTGCTCCACAGAACTGATATAAAATCACAGAAATTGAATAGAACTTTCTGTGAAAGACTTTAATACTTGAAAATGAACTTTTAATTTGATAGAGGGTCGCCGAGGGCCTGGTAGGAGACAAATGTCTTGGCTGCGTAATATACGAGAGTAGACCGCCATTAGAAGTGTGGAGGAGCTATTCCGGGCAGCGCGCAGCGTAAGACAGTCAGACATTTTCGAGAGCGATCGCCAACGTCGGGGGGACCTTATACGGCGCACAAAAAAGTTTCAAATTCTGTGAAACAACCACTTGTTTGAAAAAAAAATCCAAAATTACGAAGCATCGCATAAAGAGGAGACAGATTATTCTTGTCTCGGCTAAATCCTATAGTTGTATGTGTTTATCTCCTTTTAAAATGTGACATTTTCGTGTAAAAAAAAATGGGCAAATAAAACAGTAAAATAAATAATATGAGGGTGTAATTCACACGCGGTAGAAGTGAAACTAGAAAGTTGCTAGATGTCGCTTTCTTTTCTTTTGCTTGTTTTTTAAGTGGTTTGAAGATTGGATATTGATTTCACACAACAAAAATGTATTTTTTAGATTTCGTAGGATTCGAACCCCCGTTCGCTTGAAGTCTGTCTCTCTGGCCGCTGAGACTTGTCAGACACCTTGCCAACTACGCTATGGAAGGCACTCGCCGAGGTGCGAACTTACCGTGTTATATTAGAACTGAGTATTTGTGTAGAACTGAGTTGTGACGCATTTCCGTTTCACCCGGATTTGAAGTCACTAACGGCGCCAAAGAAGTTTTAAAAAATAAATAAAATTATTTGTGTTTCGAAACCTTATTTGGTAAAAGCTACCCGTTGCGAGGTAAATTACACACTTATTCAGCCGGCCATTTAAACGTAAACGAGGAGCAAAAAATTGAGAGAAAAGAGAAACTGCTCTCTGTAAAACTAGATGTAAGTGTTGTTAATGTTATCTTAATGGTTCTCTGCTCTCCAAAATACTATCATTGAGCTATTACGCTAATGGGTAATGTCGCCTCCCTGCCCTTCCACTTCCCCGTCTCCTTTGTCGACACCCCTAACTTGTCGGCAGCGAATTCTGGCTTCACGTCACGTTCTGGCCTTCGAAAGCAAGCAAAAAGATTGCCTGTGACGCTTTGTTTTACTGGCGTCACCAAATTTATGTAATAATAATTATTTTTATATAGTAATGTAAAATGGTTTTTTGTGTGGGCAGGTACTGCACAAGAGTTCAAAAACTCTCAACCGTCTGGATCCAGTGAGGCTAAAGCATCCCCTATCAGATATTTATTTATTTATTTGCGCCTATTTAGACTTTTACATACCTACATATACACATAATAATATTTACGAAAATATACTAGTAAATAGTGCAGGAAACGACTGTTTAAAACACTTGCACAAAAATAAACAAAAAGTAAAAATATTATTGAATTTGATCCACACAGTATGTACAAAATATAAAAAATCCAAAAAATTTTATTTCAGCCGACAAAATACTGTTAATGTGTTAGTCAATTTAAAGAGCTTTATCAAAATATTCCCCTACTTGACGAAAAAAACTTCAATAAGGTATCCTTAAATATTAAAATTGATGTACTAAATATATCAACAACATCGGAGTATTTGTTTCCAAGCTGTTGAATCCGTCGCATAGGAGTGTAATATTGGGATGTTGATGTAGAATTGCTACAATAATATGGTGTGAGACTAAAGGAAGTGGGGAAGGAAAAGAGGATGGTGGACATATAGCAGAATGTATTCAGATCTAGTCACCATTAGTTTCGATTGTATATGGTGATTTTTCACCGGGTCTATGTTAAAAGTATCTACCAATCTGGAACGTGCCACAAATATACTTATTAGATTATTTTAAATGAATAAATTTTGAAATAACACAATTTAATCAAATAAAATTTAATAGTGCGATGCCGGATCTTGGGATTATGTATGAAAATAAGCTGACATTTCGTCCTCATATCGAAGGGGTTTGCCAGTCGGCCTTAAAAATGTTAGGGTTTGTTCTCCGAACCGTCAGAGCTTTTCGGGATACCCGTGCTCTGAGGATTTTATACTTCTCCCTGGTCCGCAGTAGGCTGGAGAGTGGTTCGCTTATCTGGAATCCTCATGAGGTGGGATGCTCCCTCATGTTGGAGAGGATTCAAAAAAAGTTTCTAAGATTTCTCTACATGAGGGAGTACGGCCACTATCCATGGCTCTACCCGACGAACTTTCTTCTGGGCATGCTGGGACTCCACTCCCTGTAGCTCAGAAGGGAGGGGTACGCTGCTACCCACTTATTCAGACTGCTGCGTGGCTATATCGAGAACTCAGCCATTCTGGAGCGCGTGAGCCTCTATGTTCCGGATGACTATCTTAGACAACGCCAGCATAGATTATTCTATCTTCCTGCCTGTAGAACTAACCTGTCAATGGTTCTCCCGGTAGGAAGGAGTATATTGCTCCTGAACCAAATCTCCTCCGAGATTGATGTGTTTGGCGTCAGTGAGGAGAGGTTCAAAAGTGAAATTCTTTTGATTCTTGAAAGAGTCTCTCCACATTTACGAGATCTTTCACCACTGCCTGAAAAAAATTTTTTTTTTTTTTTTGAAATTGATTTATTTCTTAATGTTTCTTTTTTATGTATAAATATTTGTAAAAAATTTTCTTTTTTTGTATACTATTTATATGTATAACGTAATTTCTTATATGTATTAAAACTAAATTTGTAATGTGTAAGAAATTAATAAAAACATATTATTATTATTATTATCATGCAACGACGGAAGCTGTCGCGCGTCGGTTTCTGTCTAGAATTTATGGTTGAGACAAATCAGTATTAACTCAATTCAAACCTCTTTGAAAAGTCATTAAAAGCAATGAATTCTTTTTTTTTAATAGCCCACAACCTGACCTAACGTAACCTATTTAACTAAATTTTATTTAAAAAAAAACGAGTGTGCTTTATACCACACAACTGAAGTAAAACTACTTTAGCTCAATCTATATGATAGGAAGAGAGAAAGAAAATGTGCACGCGCACTGCTCTCTCTTGCTCCTACAGTGTGATACAGACAATAGGCCTGCACTGTGTCGATATACGAAACGTAACTGGCTATGAGAGAAAGGGAGAAAGAAAATGTGTGCTCGCACCTCTCTCTCTCTTGCCCCTACAGTAATATACGAAACGTAACTCTCTCTCTTTCTATCTTCATTAACTTATATCTCCCTCTCAATTACCGTTCGCCTCGCTTTTCGTAACGCTCTCGTCACGCATTCACCAGCTTACTCCCCAAGTCAAGCGTGCGTAAAGAAGTTTTACTTCAAAAATTCTTCACTTTTAATGATTTTTCGAACCAGGTGTTGAGTTGAGTTTTTTTTTCTTTATTTTTTCCCATTATATCTTGATACATTTCAAAAGTAATTTTTACACATTTTCTTAATATATATAACATAACACAAGATAAAAATAATGTAAAAAGTAAAAAATATATATAAGACAAAAGCAGATAATGGGAACCCACTAAGGCACTGCCTGTGCGTGGGTAATATTAACTAAAGTGCTAAATTACAGCAATAAGTTGGCGGTACAAGTAAACAATGTAAATTTTAAAGTGAAAGTTTAAAAATTTAGGTAATGTATCTTTGAAAATATTGTAGTAACAAAGTGATACATACAAGTTAGTTGATTTTTTGTTACGGTTTCAAGAAGATAAATAGAGTATAGTATAGTCTAGTGGCTAAGACTCTTGACTCACATTCCGGAGGTCGCGGGTTCGAACCCGGCATGCGCAAATAAATTTTATTTGATAAATTTGTGTTATTTCACAATTAATTCATTTAAAATAATATATAGTATATTTGCGGCATGTTCCAGAGTGGAAGATACTATTAGTATCGCCCTGGTGTAAGACCACCATTCAGAATTGAAACGTTGCTTGAAAATGGCTTTAGCCGTGTTTAGTGACCAGATCTGAATAGCCAGGTACTTCCCAACCTTCCTCTTCCCCACCTCCTTCCCCTCCCCACTACCTTCAGCCTCACAACATACCCCAATTGGGGATGCCATAGTCTCACTGGCTCCAGACGGGAGCAGTTGAGATTCTTGTGCGGTATTCACTGTAAAAAAAAAAAAAAAAAAAAGTCTTGAAGTTACAGTAGAATTGTGAAAAATGTGAAGCATGAAGGTTTACATAGAGTTTATAAAAAAAGAGTTTCAACATCTGCGTCATTTAGCCATAATTTTAATTCTTTTATGTAAAGTGATATTTTATCTGTCATTTGAATGTGTTTTGGTAGAAGATTAAATGTACGAGGATAATTGCATTAATTTGGTTTTGATTTTCTGAATTGTCCGGTAACCAGAATTTTTAGGTCAGCACAACTATTGTGATTAGTTAGACGTAGCAAGGAAATAAATCTAAGTGTATTTTTTTATTAAAACGTGTTACACAGGCTAAAAACAAATAACATTACAGGACGCTACGCCAAAAGTTATTAGATTTTGCATTAGCTTGCAGTTTTTCTATTACCCCAACATTTTATAACTCCGAGAACGGATCACCATGCATCCTCTCAGTTGTAAAACTTCCGACCATTACGTGACAAGATTCCCGAAGAGAGACCGCACCGTCCCGTGCCCGTAAGGGACCCTATCCCCTCAGATTCATTGATTGGGACCGTAAAAAGTATATAGGGCGAACGGGCGGCCTTTCATGCGCGGATATCCAAGGGTTAACACATCACGTGACGCGAGAAATAGATTAGAAATACATTTTGAAAAAAGTGTACCGAAGAAGTTTGTTAAAGAAATGGGTTGATTCGTTCTGAAAACTTTTCTTTAGCAGGTATTTATTTTTACGGTGTTTTGAGAAAGTAAGGGTTGAATTCGTATAAAATAAATTGGTTAATCTATTATCGTGATTTATTTTTGAGGTTTTATGCCGTGTTGGGCTACCTTCTTCTTTAGCCAACGTTTCGGACAGCGTTACAGTGTCTATCATCAGGAATAATTACACATCTGCCCTTATGATGGACAGTATAATGCTGTCGGAAACGTTGGCGTTGGCTTAAGAAGGAGGTAGCGCAACACGGCATTATAGCCTAAAAATAAATCATCTAATCTTATCTGGTTAATCTATTATTTTAGACAATCACAAACAGAAGAGCGATTCTATATCTTTTGTGGGATCGTTATGAGATAACGGACGTGATTTCCTGTCAGATTTGTGTGATTTATTTGCTTTTTCTATGTACAGCGTACATTAAATGAATAAATATCATGCATACTTGCAGAGGAATTCGTGTTAAAAACGATCCTAAACTAATATGTGTCACAGTAAATATGTAAAAAATCACACAAATCTGACAGGAGATCATGTCCGTTATCTCAAAACGATCCCACAAAAGATATGGAATCGCTCGGCTGATAGTATTAATATGCTAGCGTCTGTACGGTTTAAATTTAAGACCCCGACTTCGAGTACATCTCTGACGCTGCACCTTACGCAAAACCATTTTCGTACGAAAAAAATGTTTGTTTTTTTTTTACATGAACACCGCACAGGAGTCCCAACTGCTCCCATCTGGAGCCAGTGGGACTATGGCATCCCCAATTGGGGTATGTTGTGAGGCTGAAGGCAGTGGGGAGGGGAAGGAAATAGGGAAGAGGAAGGTGGGGAAGTACCTGGCTATTCAGATCTGGTCACCAAACACGGCAGAAGCCCTTTCAAGCAACGTTTCAATTCTGAATGGTGGTTTTACACCAAGGCGATACTGAGAGTATCTTCCACTCTGGAACGTGCCTCAAATATACTATATATTATTTTTAAATGAATTAATTGTGAAATACACAAATTAATCAAATAAAATTTATTTGCCTCGCCGGGATTCAAACCCGCGACTTTTGGAATGCGAGTCAAGCGCCTTACCGCTGCACTACGCCGGCCGTCTGTTACAAAGCTATGCCGCGTCGTCCGCCGCCCGCAGGGCTTAGCGGCAAAAACCCTCGGAGCGGTTTTTTTAGGTGCTAGTTATTACAATAGGCCACTTGCATGGACTTCATAACGACTTGGAAAAAATCGTGTGGATAGAGTTTTTTACTAAGATTACGAAAATGTTAGTAAAATTTGTTAGAAATGTACAGTTTTTTTAATTTTTAAATAAACAAATCCATTATTTGGGCTCGTGACGTCACTACATGAAAATGTCCCGTCGCCGAAAATGTTCCTATTAATTTTATAAAATTCCACACTGATTTATTTTTTTATATGGCATCACTTTGATTTCAGGCGAATTTTTGAATTCGTTCACTAGATTTATTGTTTGTTCTCTGCGAACTTATCATTTGGTTTGTTTTTTGACAGATGTTCTGAAGAGAACCCCGTACAATTAATGGGTACGGGGTTCTCTTCAGAACGTGAAGATGATGTCGGTAAATGTTTTAGAAGTATAATGATTATGGTGCTGATTTTAACAAAATAAAATTTTATAATATTCTTATTATTATTACAATTTACAAGTTCAAGTATATTACATTGAATTTAGTAATATAGACGCTGTACATTATAATGATTTATGATCAATAAGATGGATCAAGGAAAAAAATATTTATGAGATGTAATATTTTTGGAATGCCTCGTTATTCTCCTGTGCCATTCGTGTGGAAAACGTTTTTTTTTTTTTAATGATTTTCGGCTATGTAATTATCGTTTTTTCACACCTATAAAATTATGTCCCGTCTTTCCGGTTTATAAAAAATGGTCTGATTTTTCGGTTTGAAATTTTCAAAAAATCCCCAGGGTTTCAAAAATACGATTAAAAAAAAAAAAAAAAACAGAATGTCTTAGAATATTTGTCTAAACCGGAAAAAAAATTTAAAAAATGTGATGCAAGTGGCCTATTGGTGATGCTACGGGTTAGGTTATATGACCAACAGTTTATAAATCAATTGAATTATAAATCAATCGTTTTTACCTAAATTTAACTAGTCCCAAAATATTATTTAAATAAATTATGCTCTAGAATCAACGTAGATATCAATACCTTTTAAAGGAAACTTCACTATTTTGAATACAAAACCACAACAATAATAACCACATATTCAGTGTTAAATAATATCACTTACTCCTTAATTTTCTTAATCAATTGAGTAGATGTAACTTACCTGAAAGCAAAGAAAATAAATATATTAATTAAATGCATACAATACATACATAACTAAGTTTATACAACAAATTACACTTTTGCAAATAATTACTCCAGTGAAATAAATCACCCAGAAAGGAAAATTTATTTATTAATAAGTACAAGTTACATGATTAATTCATTTACTTGAGAAGATACATTAGGTCACCATATTAGGCAGCTGCCTGTATCATGGTGACCAACGGAGGATAGTTATTTTGCAATGAAGTCTAGAAAGTGTAAACATATTTAAGTAAAATTATAAAAAAAAATTTAAAAATTGGTAGAAATGTTTCGAAAATGTTTATTTTTTTTTAAATCGAAAATTTTCTTTCTTATTATGTAAATTTTACAATACTAATATATTCACAAAATTCATTAATAATTCATCAGATTTATCACGACCAATAGTATGACGACTATAAAGATTTGTAACGTACACAAAAATAAAAACAATATTTAAAAAACAGACATAAACCTTCCTAAAAATCAAAACTAAAATTAAACTAACTGAATAATAAAATATATATTTCAAAGAAAAAGGAAATAAAATACTGAAATAATACTAAAAAGCAAGATAAAAAGACACGCAAAAGCACCTATATTATTAAACTTCCCTTTTAAAAAAGACAAAATCACAGTAACTCGTTAAAACTATACAGAGCTCCCAAGAAACGAACATTACAAAAGAAAAGTAAAATGCATTAAAATTTAAAAAAAAAGAAAACTTAAATACTTGAAGCATAATTCTCAATTCATGTAATCTTTAAAAAAGTTCGCCCCCTTTCAAATATCCGATGTTATTCACGGGTAGTGTGCAAAGGGATACATTTATTATTTGACTTCATATTGGTACTCAATCGTTGTATATTTTATAATATCACACATAAATATTACGATGAAATTGTAAAGCAGAGTTCAATTGTAAAATTTCATAATTAATTCATAATAATACACAGTAAAAAATACATAATAACTCATTTATAGTTAATAAAATAAACTACAATATTGGTAACGCCAAAGCTGTTAGGAGATTCTAGGGATTTCAAAAGTAAGCCAAAAAAATTCTGGATCAAATTTTAATGAGAAAACCAAAATTAAAAAACTGTATTATCGTTGTACAACTACGTATCTTGTGCAAAACCTTACGTTTAATAGGGATTTTATAATGTTTGTTTCAATAATTAATATTCAATCCAAATCACAAACACCTAGGAAATTAAGCTAGTGGACTTAAAACAGAGTAATTTAAAATAGTAGATTTTAGTCGAGATGCCAGGTGGGCAGGGAGTCCAGAAGATAATAGCAAACAGCCTGCTCGTCTCGGGCACGTCAGCGCGGGGGAGACTGCGTGAGTGGCATACTAATAGGTAATATAGGAGATTCTAAAGCTAGGGGTCCCAATATTTTAATCACTAAAAAGCGTACCATAGACAAATATATTAGCATGGTTTGAAGCTATCGTACTGGAAGACAAAAAAATTGTTAGAATAAAATCCTCCCTGTTGGAAACAAATTATGCAACAAGTGGAGTTCCACAGGGTTCACACCTTGGCCCAATCTTATTTATCTTGGTTATTAATGATCTTACAAAAATATCTTATGATGTGTCCATCTTTCTTATCTGGAGTTTTCCAGATTCAACAATAGCACTCAGTTGACGTCAGCTCGGCTCTAGAAACAGACACCTCTTTTAGGTCTGAACTTGCCTACGAGGGTGAAGCCCGGGCAGTCCAGATAGGAGGCATCTTAAGGCTCAGCTATTTGTGTTTCAGAGAGGAAGAGAAGGTTAGGACGTTGGGAGAGAAGGTGGTGATGGATTAAGTTTAAGTTCGTGTGCAGGCCGAAAATGTTGGCGAAATTCACCAACATTTTTGGGCTGCACCGGGGTCTCCTCCACCACCCTTTATATTCAAATCTTGAGTATTAACTTGAGAAGTAAAATGTACACCTTTATGAAATCAAAGTTTCGGATCGCAATGTGAAATACAAATTATTAAACAGGATTTTTTCTTTTTTTTACATGGTACGACAAAAAAGTCAGGTGACAATGTTTATATTACATTTGTCTATTAAAATATTTATTGCGTTTTTTTTTCGTTTTCAGTAATTTCTGTTAAAAAAAATGTAAGGTTTTTAAGTAAACGTAAGGTAAGAAATTTTTATATTTCAAATATTGTTTAAAAAATTTGAAAGTGTACTTTATCACTATTCAAAAACAGTTTTTAGTTTTCGGGTCGAAAAATTCAAATGTACTTAAAAATTATACACATCTTTTGGCCAAAAAAACCATAAATTCCGTGCTGCAAAGTTATATGACACCCTTCCAAATTAAAAATATCATGGCGATAAGAGACATTACAGTTAAAAATGACTGATACTCAGTGGTCAGGTCACAAAACAACAATCGGCAAGGAAAAGGTCCTGGGTTCAATTCCTAGATGCGATTAAATCTTTTTCTGTCTTGCTTGTGTAACATTTTTCGTTTGAGAGTCGTTAATATTGTCTTCTATGATTAAACGAAACAATTGACTTTCGAAAGACGACCGGATGTTTTATGAAAAATTGAAGAATCTTAGGCAGTCAGCTACCGTAAAGAAACACTTTGTCACTTGATGGCATTCCTTGCCTGTAAAGAAATGGGATTGAAGAAGTAGGCTAAGCACGTTTCGGCGATTTGCCCAAAGTCCCGTGAGATCCAGTCTGATATTTGGTTACCATGACCCACCACTACATTATTTCACATCCTTGCTATTCTGTACTCCTATCATAATATAACTTGTGCAATACCTACCATCATAAAACCTGGGGCATTATCTTCTGGTATCAAAACCTTACGGCTAACTAACTATCTAACCTCCACGATGGTTCCTCGCAGGGATGGAGAGAGAACGGACCGCCAAACAACTCGGTCATTGCGTATACTCCTGGTTTCATTTTTTTTATGTGAATACTTTACAAGAGTACCAGGTGCTCCCGTCTAGTGCCAGTGAGACTACGGGATTCGATCCCGCGACCTGCGATTGCGAGTCAAGAGCCTTACCCCTTGACCACGGAGGCCGTCAAGGTACTAAGTCCAAGGAAAAATAATTTGCATTCACTAAATATACGAACGCAGGACGATAAATGCAAAGCAAATCAGATTTCAACAAGGAAGAAATCAAGCACCCAGAAATCTCTTGTACCAAGTACCAGGCCGTCCAACTCTATAACAAACGAAACTAAACGAGACCTGGTACGATCAAGAGAGTTGTATGGTGTGGTAGCCCTCTACCCCCATCCATGAAGAAATTTCCCATTTTATCTGAAGGGCGTGGTTTTGAAGTTTCGCCCTCTATAAATTTCTAGTACAGTCTAGAACATTTGAGAGAGTTCCACAACATTCCAGAACATCTCGGAACATTCTGGAATGTTGTGGAATGTTCTGGAATCGAGAACATCATTATGGAACATTCCAGAATACTCTAGAATGTTGTAGAATGTTCTGGAACATTGTGAAAAAAAAAAAATATATTTTTTTTATATATATATATATATAAATTATTGAATAAGTATTGTTAATTAAATGTTAATGCGGTTATAAATGACTAAATTATTTAAGATATTGTTGTTTAATTTATTTTTTAATTTATTGTAGTCAGGTTCCAATCTCAGTTCTATTTCTAGTTGATTAAACCATACCACTCCATTGTACGTATAGTAGTGTTGTGCAAAACTGGTATGCATTAATGGCGTACGTACATAAGCGACCCACTGTGTTTTGCTTATTGCTCTCAATGCGTACCATGGCGTGGTGCGACTTCTTAGAATAGTCTTTGTGTATTTGAAGCAGCGTATTTTTTATATATGTGTTTTTTAGAGGTGGGGCTTGAAAGTCTTGAAAAAGTTGAGATGTTGAATAATCTGATGGTTTCTTAATAATAATTTTGATTCAATCTCATATCAACTCCCTAGCGAAGCCGGGTACCCCAGCTAGTAATCATAATATTTATATAGCGCCGTTTTTGTTAAAAATCACTGCAAGTTGAGTTTCATCACACAGAAAATATGAAGAAAAACGAAAACATATTTCTAAAACAATTCTTTGAAGAGATCCGCAACATTAATCTTAGTTTTTACAAAATCAGCATCTGTTAATCTAGACATGATTTATCTTATTACAACAACAATCGGCACTCGGCGATGAAAACTCAGTTTATCAACAAACTGACTTTATCCGTATTTTCCACACTTATTCATGAAATATAAACACAGATGTATTATCAATCATGATCGTTTGACGGCTGAATACTGTTTCTTTTTTTCAGACATAAAATAGCTTACTGTGTTTTGAATAATATGAAAACGTCTTGCAAATATAGCGTATTATGATGTATCGTAAAAGTGACCTACTTTGCCACGTGAGGCGTAATTTTCGCATTTGTTTTAAAATGTCTTTAAAAATATTTCAGTCTTGAAATTTTGGTATTTCCAGTATTACCACACAGGTAATAAAAGGTAACTCGTAAATAAATTAGTAAGTAATACATTTCTCCGGTGGTGCTAGTCATAGATTTATTATTGCGTTATTTCAGTTAACCATCTAGACTTATTTTCCTCATCTTCTTCTTTTTATAAAAAAGATAAACATTCCCGGGTTAACCCCTCAAGCCTCGAACCTATTTTGACGGAAGCTCAAAATATTTCCGCTTTACAATAAAGTCCAAATAAATAAAATATTTCTGAACGTACCTATCCGAAAATTCAACACTGTTTTTGAAACGCTTTCAATTTTTATAATTCCTAAAAAATGTATATTTTTTTAAATATAAAATTTTTTAATGAAAACTAACTGAAATTAATGATAACATAAAATATATAAAACACATGCATATTTTATAAGGCAAATGTATAAACGTTATTGTCAAATCACTGTTTTGTCAATTCATGTAAAAATAATTAATGAAAAATTCCCAAAGTAATTTTTTTTTATCACAATGCGATCGGAAACATTGGATTCATAAAGGTGTAAGTACATTTTAATTATTTGCGGTCAACTTTTAGATTTAAATGTAAAGCATGGTGTTTTCTCTTTCACCGTTTAACCCTCTTTTTTATTTTTTTTATTAATATTTATTTATTTTAAATTTGCTTAATATAATACAATATAGCTTATAAACTCTCCTAATAAAGCAAATGCTTGTGTTTAGGAGAGGACAACTTGTTCATAATTAAGAATTATTTAAAAAAATCCTTATCACATAAACTTAAGAATTTAACTCATGAAGAGATTTAACATATTATAAGGATTATAAGGGTAATTAAACAAGAAATGTATATAAGATGTACATACAAAATTAGGAATAACAGATCCATGATAGTTAGAGAGACACGACAATTTCTAAGAGACTTATTTGAGTTGTTCCGAAAACCTAACAAATTAGCCTGATGGATTAAGAATAACCTGACAATATTAAAGAAAAACTATTTGTTGTGTAGCAAAGGAAATTAATCCCGGAAAATTAATTAAGTTAGTGAACCAGGTGAAAAATAGGAACCCGACCCATTTGTCCACTCAGCTACTAACCGGTGATAATTTTTGTCTGCATTATATACAATCTGTATTCAAGACAGACACCAAAAATTTTACATGTGATAAATTCTACAAATTTTCAACAATAAAATTACGAGGTGTTTAAAAGCAAAAAATACTTTTTCGTTTTGCTGCAAAGTTACCCCTCGAGGAGCAAAATAAGTAACTTTTACGAAGTCTAATAGAAATGAAGGTTTTGTCTGGTACTTCAAATATTAAGTTGTACTAGAACAAATAACTTGTCAGCGAATTTCAATTCTCACCTGGAGCAAATTAATTCTCCGTTAGTGTTCGCGATTTTCAAAGGTGATATGTCTGCAAATGAATTAATGGCTAGCAAACGTCTTGGAAATTGACATGTGACATGCATAATAATTATTAATAATAATCACGAACTACAACAGTTATAACAGAAGTTTAGGGTTCAAGACCAAACAAATAAGTGAGACAAGCAGACAACCAGAGCAGACAAATAATTAAATGTAAACAAATCACCTGGTAAAATATAATATTTTGAAGTATTTAGAACCTGTAGGTATATCAGGGCAATTTCTAAAAGAAATGGATTATATTATATATCTCGAATACCGCGTATGCACGAGACTTGGTGTATTGGCATATTGATTTCCACTTAAACTGAAATGTGTTTGTCGAGCTGAGGAAAATCGGTCCTTCATCGAAGCGCTCCCAGGAAACAAGAAATATTCCCCACAAGGCACCAGGCGCAAACAGACCCGCTAGGCCACGACACAATGGTGAAATAAAGCACGTCGGCAGAGAGCTTTTATCTTCGGGGAACCCCCGGGATTCCATTCAATTGCGTTTTCGGTTAAAGCAAAGCTTTCCCCAGAAGAAAGCTCTCAATCAGGTGGGTTTTTCAGACTCGTTTTATTGGCTGCCGCCGAAGCTTTTCGATACTTTGCCGCGGCTTCCGTATACAATTTTCAGCTTAAAAATGACCCCGTCCAGAACGGAAACTTGATAAAGTGTTTAGCGAGGGATTTATTGAACGGAAATTGTGGATTGATTAACTTTATGCGGTTTCAAAGGCGGGAGTCAGGTTATATTGGCAGAAGCTAGACGCGCGCAATAATAATGGACTCTGAGGTTGCATCGACGTGAAAACAATTAAGTATGGCATCTGGCATACAGAAAAAAGCTTTAAAGTAAATAAAAAAAACAACTTTCAATTATTTATTAGAATAACTCTTTAATAAAAAGTTTTTGAAAATAATTCTAATCAATGTAATGTATCCAAAATTTATTTTTAATAAATAACTATTAAAAATACATAGCGTAGTAATTTATTCACAGTTTTTTTCCATTGGTGATTTCTGTTCCGCGTTCCGAGGAGGGCTGTAAGTAGTTTTGTTGGTGTTCCAACATGATTTCCTCATCTTCATGTTTGTCGACCTTATCTTCATATTAGTTGAATTGCTGATCTAAATGTTGGTTGACTACGTTTGTTGATTTTCTCATCTTCATGCATGTTGACTTCCCCATCTTCATGTTTGTCGATTTTCTCATCTTCATGTTTGTTGATTTCCTCATCTTCATGCGTGTTAACTATGTTTGTTGATTTCCCCATCTTAATTTTGGTCGATATGCTAATCTTCATGTTTGTTGATTTCCTCATCTTCATGTTATTGATTTCTTCATCTTCGTGTTACTTGACTGTATTTATTGGTTTCCTCATTTTCATGCTTACTTTTAATCATCTTCATGCTTATTTCATCTAAATTACTTTGAGGTATCGTTTTAAATTAAAAGAAAATAAGCAACTGTGTTTACACAACTATTTTTAATTAAAAAAATCAACAAAAATAAATTACACAAACTTTGTATCCTGATGAAAAAACCTTTGGTTTTGAATGATGTTGATAATTTTTTTGTAAAAGTGGTGTGAACAGAGTAGCTTATATCATAGAAAAAGAAGATAATACGAATAAATCTAAACGAAATATGAAAAAGAACAAGACACAGAAAAATAAAAAGCTAAAATAATCTCTATATCACACTATAACGCTATGTTCTTTTCTGTAGAAACGTTTGTGACTACAAAATTTAAAAAAATAATTGTCCGTTATAGTAAAAACTCACGATGTTTGTACAGATAAAAATAATTTAGTGAGTGTCCTCAACATAATGTAATGATATTTTTTGTCGTTCGTTTAAAAAGAAATCTTTGTTTTTGACAGTAGGAGAATGTCTGAGTAATACGGAATAATTTCCCAGCTTTTCGCAGTGGGGTGGATTCTTTCAACTGCGGAATATTTGCAAGCGACTTGCACGCCGTACATACAAAAGGAATGTACATTATGTTAAAAAACGGGAGAATATTACGTCGCAGGCTTAGAATGTATGTTACAAAGGGCACGGGATAGAAATATAATTACAAACACAGTGCAAAGGAGGGAGCAACAAATTATTATAATAAAATGTACGCGTCATTAAATATCTATTTGTATCTAACTTGTGAGACGAGCGTCTGTTTCGCTTTTCACAATCGAAATGGTACTTGAAATAATAGCTTTATTTATTTGGTCGCAATCTTAGGCTCGGTTTTTTTTCATCCCCCATATTATTTTGGTTAACAAAATCCTCTCAATGGTTTTATGACAATTTCGCCGAGCAATGAGTATTTCCTCTTTTTCACTATAACAACTTTTAGATTGTATATTTGACAATACAATGGATACGGTATACTCAGTAGAGTAGCGTGCCTTGGAGGGGCCCTGTATCAAAATTAGTTGGGGGGCCCTAATGAAGGATAAAGCTTTCTCACAAAAGAAACAAAAGGCCTCTGTAGCCCGGGGGCCCCGTATCATTGATACGGCTGATACGGCGGTAGCTACGCTACTGGGTATACTAACAAATACCCTGGAGATCCCGAGGAAAAAAACTCTCAGGACCTATATCGCCTTTGGGGATGCTGTGTGGAGGGTTTTTTAGAGAAAGGAAGGACAAGTAATAAAATAATAAAAAGGAAAGAAAAGATATGAGAGTTGCGTAGGAATCCGGGGGTCAATGTGTTCAGGAGTGACGAATGTATGAAGGCATTCCTCCCACTGTGGTGCAAGGCGATGGGTCGAGAGATTCCGGTTTAGAGGTGAAAAGATCTCCCTCAAACAGTCTCACCCGAACCGGCCCGCCACACAAGGTGAGCAAAAGCATCCGCCACCAAGATTTAGAAAAACCTCATTCCATGAACCCGGGCGCCCCTGCTAAGTTACCAAAAGTCGTGAATCACTCGGGGTGATCAATAGCACGGGTATTGGTTATCCAATACATAATTCCCGGGGCGGAGTTACTAATTAATACCCGCCTCCCAAATTGAATAATTCATCTACATATTATAAATTAAAGTCCCCCGCGTCGTCCGTCTGTCTGTTCGCGATAAACTCGAAAACACTCGGATTTTCATGCGGTTTTCATAAATAGATAGAGTGTTTCGAGAGGAAGGTTCAGGTATGTAATTTGTCAAGAATTTGTGTAAATTGGTTGAAACAAAACAATAATTGTTAGAAGTGTCGGAAAAAGTCAAGCCGCCTGGTAGCTTTCATCGAAAACGCTGCCTAATCCTTTTGGGATATAACAAAACAATGCATGGTGGGATATTCCTCTTTTATAGATCTATAAAAAAGTCTGCGAAGGCATATATCTATCTTTTAC
Organism: Limnephilus marmoratus; assembly: GCA_917880885.1. Lineage (NCBI taxonomy): Eukaryota > Metazoa > Arthropoda > Insecta > Trichoptera > Limnephilidae > Limnephilus > Limnephilus marmoratus. Next base: position 13,603,843 of record OU862921.1, on the reverse strand, counting down.
GGATAGCTTACTATACCCAGTCTATCTTCTAAGAAAATAGTCACGTACATTGCGGTAATTGAAAAGTTATTTAGTCGGATATAGTATTAATCCTTATTAACTTAAATACGTCAGTTACCTCAAGCATTTCATGCACATTATTATAATCTGCCACATCATCTCTACGTATTATAAATTAAAGTCCTCCGCGGCATCTGTCTGTCCCTTCGCGATAAACTCAAAGACGGCGGTGGTTATAAAGGTTGGATAACCATCCAGTAGATGACGTTGTGTTTTATTAGCCACAGCAACGCGTGGCCGGGTCAGCTAGTTCCAAATAATTCAAGTCAACGAAAAAATCAGAGTTTGCAATTCACACGTAGTAGAATCGAAATCTTCAGAAAACTAAAGTAGACAAGAGTGGGGAGACTGCGAAGCAGCCCAAAAAGTGGAGATCGATAAGCTACGAAGCACCGTACAGAGAGGAGACCCATTATACTCGTACTATCTCATTCTCTCGCAGGCTAAATCCTATATATGTATGTGTTTGTCTCTTTTTAGTATCGCTATTTTTCGTTTCACCGAGTTTCAAATCACAACGATGCTAAAGAAGTTTTCACTTCAAAAAAATTCCACCATAGAAAGTGGGACAATCGACAGAATAATTTCATTCAGCTTTGTGGGGCAAAATGCGTAAGAATGTAAATAGGTACATTCTTTAATGGAATTACATGTCGATACTCTTAATGCGTATTGGGAATATTGGTGACAACTGTGATAAGGTTATATTACAAAGTAACAAATTTTCTGTTAGTAACTTTACTGGGTACCATTTTGATGTGGGCCAAGTGCGTACTTGGGCTAGATTAATTAAATTATATATATTAAGGCATTAAGGTGAGGAATGTGAATCGTTTCCTGGATATTGGAATCAGTTAAGATTAAGCAGGTGTGAATTAATTTGTTCAGCACTCTGGGAATCATATTACTTGGCGAAGAATAGTGAAGTCATGGAATCAACCGAAGGTAGGCATGCTAAGTTCACTGCGACCAAATGTCACTAATCTCTACTTATTATAAATGAAAGTCCTCCGTCGTGTATGTCTGTTTGTTCGCGATAAACTCAAAAACTACTGAACGGATTTTCATGCGGTTTTCACCAATAGATAGAGTGATTCATGAGGAAGGTTTAGGTATATAATTTTGTGTAAATTGGTTAAAATAATAATATATAAAGGAGAATGTCTGTACGTGTTGAACGAGGCGGTGTGGCGGTGGTTATAAAGGTTGGGTAACCATCCAGTAGATGGTGTTGTGTTTCGTTAGCCACAACAACGCGTGCCGGGTCAGCTAGTAAAAACTAAAAGTAACTGTGGCGATTACACATATAGTTTCAACATCCTTCAAGGGATATCGATGGTATAGACAGTTGTATATAGTTTGCAGTGTCTCAACAGATGTCAGTTAAGTAGTATCTTAAAAGAGTATCGACTATCGTCGTTCGTGTCTAATGCACGCTAAATGCTTGGTTAATAATGATCTCAAATTAATACTTACTTTAAAATAAATTCAAAACAATATATTATACTAAGTTAAAATGTCAAAAGTAATATTTTGTTACAAAAATAAACTCAAGAGTAATTAAAATTTCTAATTTCGGCTGTGACTCTGGCAGTAACTTCGGTTCAATGAACTCTAGGACTTTTGTTTTGAATTCTAACTTAATTTTCAAAATTGAGAATATTTATTGAACTCTGCCAAGTGACGACATTTTTAACAAAAAATTACTTTAGTTGCCTTTTTAAAACTGAAACTAATTAGTCGAGAATTCAGTTGTATAATATTCCATTGATGTATTATATTTAACCCTAGAAGCCCAATCTAGGTCATTTTTACCTATACGCAAATAAATATCTGTTTTCTCTTTCGCACACTTCTTTCGATTGCCCTGATTGATCGAACCAACTTAATACCGGCTGAGACGGCGGTGTTGCCTTGGTAAGTCTCTTCATATTGGAGTTACCGGACTGTTGAAGGTCAATTTGACCTATGTTTAGGCTTTTTGTAATTTGATGATGTGTGTGAAAAGTGTTTATAAAGAAAAAATAATTATATAAAACTGTTTAATTGTTATAAAATATTTATTGGTTAGTAGAAAAAAGAAATTTTATTTTATTTTTTTTTTTAAATATTTTTATATTAAAAGAAGCAAACCGAAGGGATCTCATTTTATACCAAATTTTTGTATTAATTAGTAATAGTTGTTTTTTCAAAGTCTAATAAATAAATATTATCATAATTATGCGTTTTTTTTCATTTCCTAAATAGTTAATACGAATAAATAATGATAAAAAATAATAGATTACATGATGTATTTATTCATGTAGGTAAATTTGACCTATGATTGGGCTTTTTAGATAGCAACATATGATTGGGCTTCTATGGTTAAATGAGAAACGAAGCGAAAAATTGGTTCCACTTTTTTACGTAGTACTTTTTTTACCTGCTGTGAAGATACTAATCTAACCTCGATTCTAAATACCGATCTGAATGTTTGACAGGAGAAAAACAAAGAACTCTGTATGTCTGTAATTAACACATATTTGACAAGTGGTTGGGAATATTTTAGAACATAAAAACACTACATCGAAACGTCAGTAAATTCCGATCGTACAAAGAGCAATAATATTGCTTTCACTTCAGACAAACTTGTAGATGTTTTATTCGAGCCGATGGATATAAACGAGATCTGCTGACCGTGTGATAAGTGCTCAGTCAATTGTTTTTAGTTAGACAGTTTAATTGTTGACGGAAAACCAGGGCCGAATAATGAAAAAATTTGCACACATTGTGGAAAGTAATTCGAAAATACTTCTTGTGAACATTGTTTAGAATTAAACCCAGGACGCAAACCAATTATGCAGTTGAGTTACTATCAAAGGTTGGATTGCGATCCAAGAGTTGTCTGATTTGTTTGTTAGATGTCGATAGAATCATGTTTTATTTTTTGTCTCTCTCACACAACGAACAAGGGAAATATAGAGGTACGAAAGTGTTATAAAAAGGCTTGTATCAGTTTAATTTACTTACTTCTTTACGAAAACTTGCACTAAGAAATTAAAATACTACTGAACCCTTGTCCGTTGGGTGGGGAAAGTTATTGTCGTCAGTTATAAGTTTATAAATATCAAATCATAACAATAAAAATTCAAGAACTTAAAGTTAAAACAAAAAGTGCTTCATTTATAAAAAACCAGTCTACCCAAAGAAATTCTCCTGAGTGAAGACCTCAATTTTTTACAAACATATTAAAAAAAATAAAACCGATGACCCCGCCGTTGTCCGGCATTTACACAGACTTTTTAGAAATCAGACTTAGTGACCTTCCTCTTGCTTTGAAGGTCAAGTGTGCATATTTTTATGAATCTCGGTATAAAACGAACGCCACCCGCCCGGTGGCGTATTTACAATCCCTACCGCGTTTCAGTGGCTTTAAATTTTCAATATCAAAATTTAAATATTTAGAAATAAAATTATTAATTTCTCATATACACATTGGAAAGATTATTTTATCTAGATTTTAGAACAATTTTTGTTTTTGCAAAGTGATAAAAAATTATCAATATAGAGGTGTATTTACAATATATGGGAATAATATTAAAATTTAAATATTTAGAAATAAAATTATTAATTTCTAATATACACATCCGAAAGATTATTTTATCTAGATTTTAGAACAATTTTTTTTTTGGAATGTGAAAAAAAATAACCAATATAGGGGTATATTTAAAATGTAAATTGTAGTTACCGCTACTGAATCGGTATAGGTTTTGTAAATACGCCGCCCGGTGTCCGCCACTACTTACCATCTTCTCTACTTACCTTCCACTATACTCTATGTAACCATTTATTGAATAACCAACATCTCTGCCATAGGTCACCCCAGGTGGATTCTTCTTCAAAACTCCCTTTCCTACATTTCCATAAAAAGCCCCGCTATTTAGCATCCCCAAAGATGACATAGGCACGGTGGGAAATTATTTTCCTCATGGCCTCCTATGTGGTGCAAACGCATTAAAAATATACTAAGGGGGCACACATTAATTTTGTGAGCAGTTTATTTTCCAATTTAGACCCCTCCCCCTTGGTGAGATTAAGTGAAATTTGGTGGGACCCCCCCCCCCTCCCCTCGAGTGAGATCAGTGGTGTACCTGGGGTCCCACCCTATCCCATCCCGCCCGATGCTATCCCATTATGCCCCCACGTAATTAATGGCAAGAAAAATGAAAAATTAAAAACAAAAAAATGTATAAATTAAAAATAAATAAATTACGATAATATTATACAAAATAAATTACGATAATATTATACAAGGTGGCGCAAAAGTTGTCACCCAATGTTCTTTGGCTGTAATTTTTTTATGTATGAAAAAATTTGATTCTGCTTTAGGATTGTGTTTATTTGATGCCTTAATTTTTTTCCATTAAGAGAAAATGATACCGCCGCCAGAATTGTGACCGTAAGGGTCCGATTTATGGCATTTTCCATCACTCTTTCGAGAACTTCCGGCGATAGGTTCTCGCATTCTTGACGAATATTTTCTTTGAGGGCTTCAAGAGTCTAAGGCTTGTTGACTTGTACTCGTGACTTCAAGAAACCCCACAAAAAGAAGTCTGGAACGGTTTAATAAAAATTAACTTTTATTCTAACGCACGCTACTCTTGTCGGGCAATTAGGTCGTTAAAAAGGGGACACGTTTTGACAATTTTATACTTTGATTTGACAAAATCATTTTTTTTAAATTCAGCATTATTTAAAGCACATTTAGGTTTCATGAATAGATGATATTGGTCTTTAGGAACATTAATATTGGAAACTATAAATTGAAGTGTAGATATGCATTCTTCTTCTGGAGTTGGTAATGTATATTATAATTGCGGCACGTTTCAGAATGGACGGTATTTTCAGTATCGCCCTGGTGTAAGACCACCATTCAGAATTGAAGCGTTGCATGAAATGGCTTGAGCCGTGTTTGGTTACCAGATCTGAATAGCAAGGTATTTCCCTACTTTCCGCTTCCCCATCTGCTTCCCCTCCCTACTTCTTCCAGCCTCACAACACACCCCGATTGAGGATGCCATTGTTTCAGTGCCTCCAGACGGTTGGAAACAGTTGGGATTCTTTTGAAAAAAAAAACAAATTTTAGATCCGGCACTGCTTAAAATAACAAAAAAACTACAGTAATTTATCACAGAACAAAACGGTTTGTACCAAATTACTGGCAAACCTATATTTAATACCTGCATATATAATAGTATAAGACAGGGGTCACTAAATGACGGACCGCGGTCCGGATCCGGACCGCCGACCTATTTTGTGCGGACCTTGTGTTAAAAATACAAAATATTTTCATTAAGGATCTTAAATCAGTATTAGAAAACATATTCATAGATTTTAAGAAAATTGAGAATGTCGTCGACATCCCAGTAACATTTATTCTCTCCATCCTTGCTAATTAATGGAGCAATGAAGGTGCAAATATTTTCGGTAGTAATAAAGCTGCTCTCCAGATGGAAATGATCGATTTTTAAGAAAATACAGTTTAAAACACCAAAAACAGGAAGTTTCTTGTCAAGAGTTTTGGATAAAAAAAATTTGTGCTAACAAATACCCAGAATTAAAAAAAAATGCCTTGAAACATCTCACTTTGTTTGGGTCAACATACTCGTATGTTTGAGAAGCAGAATTTTCAAAGATGAATTTCATTAAAAATAAATTCCGGAGCATACTTACAGATGAAGATCTCCAAGATTTAATGACAGTAGCCTGCACAAACTTTAGTCCAAACATCGGACGGATAGTCCGAAGAAAAAAATTACATTTTTCTCATTAACATTGTAATAAAACCCTTGGTACTTCTTTTTATTCATTACATTTGTTTACTATTTTAGTGTTCCGGAACCTATTCGTCATATTTGTTCATTGATATTTTATCTACACATATTTAAATAGTACAGTTAATTATTTCAATTGTTAAGGGGGGGGGGTGTAGGCTTTTTCCCTTCCGGACCGCGACGGTCATGTTATTTTAAAAAACAGACCCCTAATGAAAGTAATTGGTGAGCCCTGGTATAAGATAACATCAGCTGCTAAATCTTTCTGCAAATCATTTGTAATAAATGTGCTTTTATTCTCAATTAGAGTTCTAAATACAAACGCTTAATTATAACTCCGAGATTTCAGATAAAACGTTTCAAATTATACCTTACTCAAATTCGTAAACGTCAAAATCAGCTGTTCCGATGAACGGAATACAGCAGCCATTTTGTATTAATCTTCGTTACCGACTGGTTATTAAACGGAACTGTTTTACTTGCTTAACGAGAAATTCCACGCCCGAGTTGTTCTAAGTTCAGATTTGAAATCGAATGATTCGATAATAATCTATTGTAAACCCGTTCTAGGTTCAGACTACTAAAACTCTCCTGGCTAGAAACTAACCGAGTAAATAACACAGTAGCTAGTTTAGTAGTCTGTTAGGAATACTGATGTAATAATTCGCTAGTAGTGTGTTGTGGGCGTGTTCGTCACCCGAAGTAAGCTCAAATATTTCTCACTTTTGGTAAAATACATCAAACCACTAAATGCTGGCGTCCCACAGGGATCGGTTCTGTCTCCGACTTTGTATTTGTTGCACATCAACGACCTTTTGTCATGTGCACCAATTCATTGTTACGCGGATGACAGTACAGTCCATGATTCCTTTTTTTATTTGACAAGCCCCCAAAGGGCTCACAAACTCCAACGGCTCGGAGGGCTTTGAAGCAAAGAATGGATTACCTCGAGAGTGTTTTCTCTTGGGATAAAAATAATCTCGTTGAATTTAATGTTTCAAAGACCCAATCTTGTCTGATTACGTCTAAAAGGGATCGAAATGAAAACCTAGTAACTTTCAACGGTAGCAATCTTCCGAACAGGCCCTCCATTGATATGCTTGGTGTAACCCTAAGTGACAGGTATGGGGGCTCCATCGAAGCCAGAGTAAAAAGTAGCCAGAGTGACCTCCCAAAAACTGGGGGCACTGTACAGGGCCACAACTGCTGCCAACTGGCCGTACAGTACAGGGACACAACTGCTAACCCTGTACAAATCACAAGTGCGCCCCACGGTTGAATTTGGCAGCAACATCTGATCTGGAGCTCCAAAATACCTGAAAAATACCCTCGACTCTGTGCAGAAATGGGCGGTCCGTTTAAAAGATTCTCCCATCTTAACAGACGGATTGTAATCATTACAGCACAGACGCCGGGTGGGAATGCTATCCTTGTTCTACCGGTATTACAAGATGCTCCGAGGAACTAGCGTCATTGATCCCTTCGGCACCGGTGCATAGTCGGGAAACACGCCAAACGCGTGCGCAACATTTGTACACGGTTGACATTTGTCACATGCGAACGGGTCGTTTCTTCGACTCGTTCTTGTGTTCAACAGCTCGGCTACTTCCCGACTTTCCTCGTTCCTATCTCCTTCTTTTCCCCACTTCCTTCAGCCTCACAATAACTTATCATAGGTATACTTGATGTTGACAATTTTGCACGATTCTACTTGTTATCAAGTTACCTTTTTTACATATTTTTTTTCTGTTTTTATTATCCAAGAGTACTACATATACTTTTTATTAGTTTCAAAGTTTTCAAGAGTTTCAAATCACAACGGTGCTAGGGAAGTTTTCATTTCAAAAAGAAAAATTTCGCATTAAAAAAATTTTTAATGCGAAACTTACTTTTTGATAAATGTTTTCGTAACCAATTTTTGGAACCGATAATTTTTGATTTTGTAAGAAAAACTCTCTTTTTATAACTTTTGAAGGTTATTCCCATCAATTTAATATATCATTGAAGAAGAAGATAATAATAATAATCTAAACGAAAATATGAAAGAGAACAAGACACAGAAAAACCGAAAAAGATAATGGTCGCAACTGGGACACGAACCCAGAACCTCTCGTCTATCCGGGACGTGCGTTTACCAATTGCGGAATAGATAGACGAGAGGTTCTGGGTTCGTTTCTCAGTTGCGACCATTATCTTTTTTCTGTTTTTCTGTGTCTTGTTCTCTTTCATATTTTCATTTAGATTATTATTATTATCTTCTTCAACAATATTTTTTGTTTCGGTGTCATTTTTATCAGTCACACGCCCTGTCTAAGGTCTAAGTCAAAGTAACAAAGTCTAGACTTTGGTGGCCGATTAAGCTGCGCCAATACGTATGTATGTTGTGGTGCCGCCAGTGTCAGTAGTTCTTAGGTAGATACAACTTATATATTCCAGCATGTCGATTGGTGATTTTTTTTTTAAATCGGTATGAATCAAACATCTAGAAATTATATATTCAGTGGTCAGGAATGAGTCACGTTGAGAGAGTACCTAAATTTCTAACTGATAGTAGAAGCGCAGCGCACTGAATGATTTGTGTTCGTTAGTTTTCAGTTACAATTAATTACATGAAATCGAACACTTTCAGCCGCCTCGTGTCTTGTAGATGGATAAATTGTTGTTTTTATGTATTGAGTGTGATTAATTTATATCTACTTCATTTTAATTTAACCCGTCAGGCTAATTTGTTCGCTTTTCGGAATAACTCATGAAGGTCTCATAGAAATCGTTGTGTCTCCCTTACTATCATAGAAATGTGATATAAACGGTGGAAGAAAGAGAAAACTGTAGACCTATATGATACCAAAGTTTGGATCGCAATTTGAAAAAAAAATAATTAAATTTTGAGATTTTTTAATTAATTATTTTTACATGGAACGATAAAAAATGAGGTGATAATAACGTTTATAAAATATTTAACTAATAAAATATGTACGATGTACGTGCTTTTATTTTTTTTCGTTTTCAGTAATTTTTACTAGAAAAAACCATTTGAGCCATTTTTAAAACATTTTTATGTTTGCATGCAAATTTTTTTATATTTCGCAAAATCAATTTTTATTTCTTTTCATAAAATTTGGAAGCGTATTTCATCACTTTTGAAAAACAGTTTTTAGTTTTCGAATACGTTTAGAAATATTCCAGCGGAAATATTTTGACCTTCCGACAAAATAGAACCGTCGAGGGGTTAAGTCATTGGATCTGAACCCAGAGGTCGAAGGTACAAATCCCATATAATAGTTTAAAAAATTCAGCGACATAACATTAAAAATACGAGTAATTTAATGTGAATACCATTAAAACAATGCTTCTAAATGATGTTGAACAACAAAATACTGATACTTAGTTGAATGACAAAAGAATCGTCAACAGCAGACATCTACAATGGAGAAAAAGTAGAAGATAAATCTCGTAATGATCACAATCACATTGAGAAAGTTGGGACTTGACCAATGGCGAAACCAAGAGACCATGGATTAAAATTAATGTGTTGGGAAAAAGATGTTAAAATAAAAGAATATGCCTATACCTACTGTTTAATTTTGTGCTATGTTTATATGTTAACAGATGTCTCTGTAATCTATTTATTTTTTTAAATATTAGTACATTTATTTATTTTATTTGACATATAATTTTTAAATACAATTCAGCAATGTCGGCCTCACTGGGTAGTTCACCTGTGCTGAGGCCTCCATTTTATAAAACAAAAATTTATACATAATACATTAAAAATAATATAAAAATAATGCTGCATAAAAAAAAGCTAAAATTAAATAAAAAATTATAATTTAGGCAAAATGTATTTTGTTATGATGTTTTTATATTTGTTTTTGTGTGTTACGTGTATGTGTTTTATTCTTATTATGTAATGAGATTTTGGTAATACTGTCTTTTTTGTTCTTTAATCCATTTAAAATTAAAAACATTAATTATAATTTAATCATTCCTGTTTTACCATCTTTAACTATGGTAACCTTTTTTCTTTCATACAATATTAGGGAACGTACCCATACTACGTGACCCACATTTTGAAATTTTTAACCCCCCTTCCCCCTCGGTGACCACATGTAGTATATTCCGAGACCCCCCCCCCCCCCTCCCCTACAGTTTTCACATAGTAATTCATAAATATGGTTTTGAATCATTTCTTGCTAACAAAAAGTTTAAAAAATATATTTGGCTTACATTTGTCTTTATTAATAAGGCGCTTGCGGCGTGACGGCAAGAGTGCATGCATACCTATAATTACAAATGGAAAAATTATTTAAATTAGTAAAAATATTATGAAGATAAAACTTATGTCAAAATATATTGTAACCACAACTTAATTTAGATTTCTAGATTGACTACGTGATAAAAACCTAACCCCCCCCCCCCCCATCATTGTGACCAAGCGTGGTATTGTGAAGATCCCCCTCCCCCCCTGAACGGGTCACGTAGTACGGGTACCTTCCCTTAGTAGTTATCATCGTTAGTGTTTTATCATCCGTAACCATTTTTCCTTCACAAAATAGAATCACTTTCTGTAGATTTCTGTTTTATCGTCCACTATAATTTCGTTGTTTAAACACAAAAATTTTCTTCTTCAAAATTTCAAATCATTAACAACAGTTTGTGACCGAAGAGTCCTACTGTTTTAGATAATTATAAAAGGAAAATATTCAATAAAGCTTGTGATTGATGCACCTAACATTGTCCCTTTATTTAACACAAACCTACACTGCAGAAAATTGATGTTGATTTTATAAGTCCATCTATTTAACTTTAAATACAACTCCCCAACCTTCTTCTTCGATCTTCTTCCCCTCCCCTTTCCTTTAAGCCTCACAAAATACCCAAATTTAGGATGCAAAAGTCCCATAGGTTAGTTGGATCTCTTATGAGTGTTCATAAAAAAATTTAAAGCACTATTTCATAGCAAATTTCAATTTAAAAAAAAAAAAAATTCTATTCTCAAACATACATTTAACAGATTACATTAAGTACGTAAATAATACGTTTCAGTAATAAAAAATAAGAAAAATGTTAATGATCCGTAACTGTACGTAAATTGGTTATAAGTAGTGTTTTGTGAACACCTCACTAGGCGAACCTGTGCTGAGGTATTCCCAGAATTAAATGAAGACATTATTAGCGAAACTCAATCTAAAATCTGGAAACAGAAAAATCAGAAAAAGATATTGACACGATATTGGACTCGAATCCTAAAGATGACCGAATCGGACACCTCTCTCAGTTGGTAGAGCCGCGGCCTGGAAAGCCGAAGGTCCTGGGTTCGAGTCCCAGAGGTGCCAATATCTTTTTCTGACTTTTCTGTTTCCAGATTTTCGATTGAGTTTCGCAAATATTGTCTTCATTTAATTAAATATTACATCTTTAGGTTTTAATCAAGAAGCTAAAAATAAAGAAAAATAAATACAGATTTTTTACTCAGAAGAAAATAAAGAAGTGACGAGACCAGCGACGAGAAATCCAGCGGACGGAGGTTCGAATCCTACGAAATCCAAAAAAATAAACATTTTTATTTTTGTAAATCAATATCCAATCTTCGAACCACTTTAAAATAAACAGGCAAAAGAAATTGACATCTAGCGACTTTCTAGTTTCACTTTTATTGCGTGTGAATTACACACATCGATAGTAAGAAAACAAAAATTGCATCAAAATTCCCCTACGTCCCTGATAAATGATTGGCGCCTAAATAATGAGAATCGCCGAGAGTTTAAGGAGCCTGGAATTTATGGCGCCTAGGCCTTTAGAAGAAGTAAATTCTGTCTTTATTTGCTAATTTGAATAACAAATAAACGATCTTAGTTGCTAGCAATTAAGAAAATAATTATGTATATTATTATTACGTTGATGGTAATTAGGTGCTATTTCATTTTATTTCAACAATTTAGTAATTTATGCTTTACAGTGTTTAGTTTAAAGTGTTTTATTTTAAGTAAATTTATGTAAAAACATGTCCAAGCCTTTTTGCCAAAATAAAAAGCGTAAATATCACGTTGCGTGAAGTGTGATGGAATTTTTTAATTAAAAGATTGCTTTTTTTTTTTTTTTTTTTACAGTGAATACCGCACAAGAATCTCAACTGCTCCCGTCTGGAGCCAGTGAGACTATGGCATCCCCAACTGGGGTATGTTGTGAGGCTGAAGGTAGTGGGGAGGGGAAGGAGGTGGGGAAGAGGAAGGTTGGGAAGTACCTGGCTATTCAGATCTGGTCACTAAACACGGCTAAAGCCATTTTCAAGCAACGTTTCAATTCTGAATGGTGGTCTTACACCAGGGCGATACTAATAGTATCTTCCACTCTGGAACATGCCGCAAATATACTATATATTATTTTAAATGAATTAATTGTGAAATAACACAAATTAATCAAATAAAATTTATTTGCGCATGCCGGGTTCGAACCCGCGACCTCCGGAATGTGAGTCAAGAGTCTTAGCCACTGGACTACGGAGGTCCATGATAGTTTAATATTTTTTAACCGTGTCAATAAATTTCTTTAAAACGGTTCTTGATTTTTTTTACATTTATTTTGCATGTACTTAATCTTATAAATAAAAATCAATACTCGTTTGTTTTATTTTATGCGTTGCTATACCGTTCATACGATTGCGATGAAACTTTGGTGATTTGTTGAGCGCGTGCCCACAAAGGTTTCTATCAGGATATCCGGGGGTAAAGTGCATTAACTTCGGTAGGTGATTCTACGTTATGGTAGATAAATAACTTTTTTCGAAATTCCAACTTTTAGGGGTAGTTTTGTGGTAAAAAGATAAAATTAGACCGGCGTGTGCAGCCAGCTTTATTATTTTCCGCTGTTACGATACGGGCCAATCACAACCATGCAACGTTGCCACAATCGTGCCCGGCAGGCACTCAGCACGTAAGATCGTACCTCACACTAAGAATTTTAAGTAGGTACGTTTTTTTTAGGAAAAAAAATGTTGGAATTTCGGAAAAAGTTGTAAATCTTTTTTACTCCTGCCATCCTGTAGAATCACCTCCCGAAGATAATGAACTTTACCCCCGGACACCCTGTATAATGGTAAGCTCTGGCGTCATGAAATTTGTATAAATGAAAATGTGTGTAGGTATTTCACATATTTTAGCGGCAGGGAGGGAAGGAAGGAGGAGGAGGGTAACGAAGGAGGTGGAGTCCGCGGGAGGGGCGAAGAGGGAGGGAGAAGGTGGAAGGAGACCGCGGGAAGGGAAGGGGACGCGGGAGGGGGAACGGGGACGCAGGGGAAAGGAAATGTATTTCTTTTGCATGCTAAGCACCAGCTAGTATTATGTGAAATCTAAAAAAACTTGTAATCACTTAGTTGCCCTTCCTTAATTTAAATGTTATCCACACACAAACTACTAACCATAACAGTTATCAACGGACTCTTTGCCATCAGACGTGATGTCATTTTGCACTCTTTGAAGCGACAACGCGGCGACCGGCCTGCTGCCGCTGACTTACCACGTTCCACACACTAATGAAACTTGATAGATACCTAAAAAATACCTTTAAAAAAAACAAACACAACAAAACAAAACCTACCCAAAATATTTATGGAGTGGGGTAAATCTAGTACAGTCTTTTCTTTGTACTGTAAAGTGTACGTTGCTCGTTTGGTGAAAAAGTGTGCATTAAAGCAATCAACAAACGTACAGTGTACAAATTTGGCAATGCATTTTTAAACCAGCAAAACGTACAGACATGGAAAATTTTCTTCCAATACAAGTAGACGAAAATTCATAAAAATCGATCCAGTTTTGGAGGAGAAAACAGGGGAATACAAAACCTCGATATTAACGGTTTTATTTAGTTATGAGCTGCAGTTGTCCCTTTCGCTTAGTATTCGGGTGGGTGGAGGTATCAGCGACATTGACAGCAACAGTTATGACAAATACCTATTATTCAATCTCCAAAATTAATATTTTGGCTCAGACAAGATTAAAAAAGGATTTAGGGTGAAATAACTGTCTGTCTCGCGGGCCAAATGCCAAAGGGCAAGGACCTGTCTGGACGATTTGTATGAAAAGATTAATTATTAATGTTAAATGTTTTAACCTTTTTAATTTAATTTATTGCAGTGGGGGTGTGGTATCCTGTGGCGTCATTGTTCATTAATTTGGAATGACAAATTTCCTGAATGGGTCAATTTAAAACATTACCTACTGTAATGTCAGCCCAGTTCACATTCAGACATCTTGTGAAGTGTAGGGCTCTTTCAATGAATATTAGGTTCTCGGTTACAAGTTGTATATTAATTACCGCGTATATTTACAAAGTTATTTTATACTGGACAGATGTCCTTTATCAGACTGGCTAGGAATTAGATCTGAAGCTCGCTTCGACTGACGGCGGCGGCTTATTCTAATGAAAGACTTCAGCTCTCATCGTAACGGTTCGTGTTCAAGGCACGAATGGCGTTAGGTGGTACTGCTCTGACTCTTACTATTTCAGCGGACATCTGTTGGGATGTGGCAGAAGCTCTTACATATCGACATCTATTAGGCGTTTTCACTTTTGCAGTCCAAACTTAAGAAGAGTATTATTCAACGCATTCTGCACATCGCTATACACGTCAGAACTGTGGGTAGATTATACTACAAACCAATGGCAAAAGCTAAAAGTCGCCTTCAATATTATATAGTAGGCATAAACAAACAAAAAAGTTTTAGGGGCTCCAGGGATTTTTAAGCAATTTTAATGAAATAGGTGTGTATGCAAATATAAAGTTTGAAAACTTTTGATTATGTTAGATTACTAGATACGTTTATAAAGGATTAAACTTCAGATCCCAGTTACATATGTACATCATGTCGAGCGCAATCGGGTGGCGTATATTAGATGCTTTTAATATCCCACGTTTGCCGAACGGTGACGATGCAAAAAAGGAATAAACGTACGTTCCTTATCACAATAATGCTGCAACCTTTTCTTACACATTAAATAATGGTGAGACAAAAGACGAGATACACAATGTACGTATAACTGTTAGGTAAGTAATAAAAGTAATATAAGTAATAAAAAGTAGTTCTTTGGAGGAATAAGACATACGTACCTTGGGTGTCTCATCTTTTGTCTCATCATTATTTAATGAGTAAGAAAGAGCAGCAACATTATTGTGATAAGGAACGTATGTAGATTTATTACCTTTTTTGTATAGTCGCCGTCGTTCCGTAAAAGCGAGAATACTAAAGGCGCCTGTTTGCTACTAGTGCGAGAGGGAGAGGTAAAACCCAAATCGGCAGAAGAATAATTATTGTTGCGAGATAATTGTAATAATAGAATAGGAGTTGAGGTGATTCATAGGGAAATCACATAGTCGATAGAGAAAGGGGTATGGTTAAATTAATACGAATTATATTTCTAGTTAAATTATATAAACTAAAGTAAAATTGAAAATACTTTAAAATATTTATTTATTTTGTTTTTTATTTATTAATATTTCAATGCCTTATGGGCTTTTACATGATAAGTTTATATTAGGCCGGCGCCAGACATGTGTTCAAAGATGTGTTCACACATTTGAAGACTTTGCGCACACCTTTGTTCACTTATGTGTGTGTCTCTGCCAGATATGTGTTCAAAGATTTGATCACTCCTTTGAGCTCACAGTTTTCAAATAGACTTCACACAACATGGTCGACGATTTGGTCGACACAGTTTGCTTCTATTATTTATGTGCGTCTAATTATTTATATTATCTAATTAATTTATCTAATTATATTTATCTAAATATATTTATCTAAATATATTTATCTAAATATATTTATCTAAATATATCAGTCTAATTATATATTTATCTAAATATATTTATCTAAATATATCAGTCTAATTATATATTTATCTAAATATATTTATCTAAATATATCTATCTAATTAATTCTTCGATAGAGCAAGGTATTGAAGAGTGGTGTTTAATTGAGTTCCAGGCGTCATTGATGTTATTTCGATTTTTATGCCCTTTACGTTTCGGATCCCATATATCTGGCTCTACTTGCATCAACTCTATAAACTCGAAAATGCTCTCATTATTCCACTCCATCGTTAGTTCGTTTGGCTGCCCACGCACGACTACTCTCCACGGCGACGCTCGCGCAACTGAGCTTCGCGCAGTGTGGCAGGCATGCAAACATTTCGACGCTGATCCCTTTGATGTGCGCTAAAGAAACCGACACGGAACGGCAAAGCGCACATATGTGCCCAAATAAGTGAACACAGTATCATTTGCCCGTGCCACACATGTGAACACATATTTGAACACATCTTTGAACACATGTCTGGCGCCGGCTATACAGAGACACAGTTTTAAATAAAAAAGATGAACTTGAAAAAGTAAACATCACATGAATGGAAGATATAAAGATAAATTTTAGTAAAAATAATGCATTACAATACAAGAGAAAGTTTTTAATGTTACAGATGGCATAAATAGTATTTTTTATTTATTTATTCATTTCTATGCTCTTACATACAGATAATAAATACAATGACATACAGTTAATAAATGCAATGACAATGACATTAGGTGGATGTAAAACAAAAAATATTCTTATTGTGAAACATAGTAGGTAGTAGAGTGAAATATGATCGGCAACTGTATGTAATTGGTTAAAACGAATGTGGTTATGGACTGTGAACACTTTACTGGGAGAACCCGTGCTGAGGTGTACGCATGTATTATTATGCCATCGTAAGTGATAGCACAGTATCCCTCTTGAGACTCTCAAGGGAGGCGTCTACTAATATCTACAGGAATTCCAAAAACTGAAAAAATCGAACTAATATCTATGGGAATCAAAGTGTTGACGAATATCTACAGCTCAAACTGTTGATTAATATCTATGAGAACCAAAGGGTTGACGAATATCTACAGTACTGTCAGAGGTTGGATTTGCAATTATGTATAGCATATTGGAATAACGTAATATTGCGTATGCAGTTTAAAAAACTTAATTTATGTAAGTATGTATGTAAAAATCCCTAATATCGGACTATTGAACACATTTAGCTGATTAGTCCAACCTACGCTCTGTAGATATTAGTTCAACCTACGCTCTGTAGATATTAGTCAACACTCTGAAGTTCGTAGATATTAGTTCAACATATGAGCTGTAGATATTCGTCAAACATACAGGCTGTAGATATTAGTATCTGGAGTCCTCTCAAGGAGGGCTCCGTAGTACCTCCCATGGTGGCAGTATTGTACGTATGTAGGTGTAGGTAGCTGTGTTGAGATAGGCATCATAATATTATACAGACACAATGTAGTATATATATTTATATTGTGTATTTACAAAATTTACATAAAAACAATTCTTGACAAATCAAATCAAATGTTACAGTACATAAAAAGAACACGGCGACTGATTTTTAAATTGTAGATAAATATAAAAATACAGAAATATGTGATACGTAATTCTCCCTAAATATCAAAATATACTACATAAAAATATCATTCAAGTATTTCTTAAATAATGGTAACTTTGTATTAAATACATCGATACTTGAGGTGAATTTGTTTGCAAGAGTGTGAAATCGAGTAATAGGTGCATGTATGAGGTAGTTGGTTCCAGAATTATTTTTGCCGAATACTATGTTTTGCCTTGTCGCTCGAGTTGGTACCTTAAAGTCAATGAGATGCAGGAGTTCATTACGTACACGTACATTATACTTTTTTTAATAAAGAAAGACAAACATTCCCGAGTTACGAATAACCTTAAGTATATGAAAATCTCCTACTACCTCCACAGCAAGAGGAAAAATGTTGCTTGTGTAGTGATGGAGGACTTAGCCAGCCGAGGAATCGAACACGCGACGCCTGGGTGGGACCCAAACGCGATGCCAACTCAGCCATTAACCGTAAGAATAAAGACACTATAAATTACAAAATCAATAATCCAGGCATTACCTACATAGAACGTGGTACCTACCTTCACAGAACACTAAATATTGTTGTAAAATTACATTTATGTTAATGTTGCCAATATTTTCAATAGGTATTCAACTCGTATCTAGTTACGTAAATAACGACATTTTCAATACAACGTTTTTATGTCTTCATTTCCTTTCCCAAGATTTCCATAACCCAGTATTACATTGTACGTTATTTCTTTACAAACTCCCGGCTGTCTGGTTGTCCATTGAATACCATAAACGGAAGACTTGTGGACGTTGAGTGCCGGACACAGCACTCCGAGCAGAATCTACTTTCCACGGCGAAAACTCGCCCCGGTGACAATTTCTCTCTAGACTTTGTTACCTACCGCAAAAAATAACAGACAGATTAAATCTACGGTTGGCAGGTTGTTACAACGTAGATCGGAGCTGAATAGAAAGAAATATTGACGTTTCTGTTCGTGTTGAATTGTGATGGCGGTTGATTCGAGGTTGAAATGAGGTCAATCCTAAAGTAATTGAAGAATGTAAATAATTCGAATTCTCATGCATGGATCAGAAGTCTTTGTTTTTCTAGTGTCTTCCTCTATTAGGGTTATATTCGCTATCATCTCTTCTGTCATATTATATCATCTCTTCGATTTCAAAAAAAAAATTTAACAGAGCAAGGTTTTTTTATATTGATATTGTTTGTAATCTTATGTTTAAATATAACCCATATATCTATTATCTATATTGTGCTTTCTTGTTATTTTATCTTAATATTGTTAAATTGACCTGCTGTCAAACTGCTTTTGCGGTTCAGCGGGTACTTAAAATAATATAAAAATAAATAAAAAAGACTAATAAAAATAAAAAGAACATATAGTCTTTTTTTTTATTCTAAGGTCAGTTGGGTGACCTTGAATCGTATTTAAATACGAATTGTCCACTATATCTCTGTGGATATATTCTGTTTCCAGCTTCATGGCAAATACATGTGAGAACTTTATGTATAGGAATAAAATTGAAAGTGAAAATTACGAATACGAGATTAGCAATGTATGTGGAAGTCAAATTGGTTTTTTAATCATCACAACTGTCAATTTGTTGAGGCTATTCTCTGTTTAAATACATTGGTTTTTAATCATCTCAACCGTCAATTTGTTGAGGCTATTCTCTTTTTAAATACCTTGGTTTTTAATCATCACAACTGTCAATTTGTTGAGGCTATTCTCTGTTTAAATACATTGGTTTTTAGTCATCACAACTGTCAATTTGTTGAGGCTATTCTATGTTTAAATACATTGGTTTTTAATCATCACAACTGTCAATTTGTTAAGGCTATTCTCTCTTTAAATACATTGGTTTTTAATCATCACAACTGTCAATTTGTTGAGGCGATTCTCTATTTAAATACATTGGTTTTTAATCATCACAACTGTCAATTTGTTGAGGCTATTCTCTGTTTAAATACATTGGTTTTTAATCATCACAACTGTCAATTTGTTGAGGCTATTCTCTATTTAAATACATTGGTTTTTAATCATCACAACTGTCAATTTGTTGAGGCTATTCTCTGTTTAAATACATTGGATTTTAATCATCACAACTGTCAATTTGTTGAGGCTATCCTATGTTTAAATACATTGGTTTTTAATCATCACAACTGTCAATTTGTTGAGGCTTATCTATGTTTAAATATGATAAAGTAAAATCATCATTTCCATTGAATGAAGTTGGAAACGAATTTGAAAAGTTGGTACGAACTATTGTGCAAATATTAGGCCCAGATGTTTCGCAGAAATGCACGTGTGACTAAGGCATCAAAAGACCATTTGGTTTTTTAGACAGTTGAAAGGTTGATTATAAGGTTGGGAATTTCAAAATATTTGAACAATTCATCAAATATTTGAAGTTAATTTTCACATCTGATAAGTTCTACGCAAATTCTGTTATTATATAATTATAGGCCGCTTGCTTCATAAAACTGAAATAATCACAAAACTCGAATGGAACTTTCACAGAACGTAAAAACTAACTTCAAGTATTTGATGAATTGTTCAAATTTTTTGAAACAACCCATCCTTTTCGTTTCAGGTTTTAAACAAATTGTGATCAGCAATAGACGACAAATATCTTGTTAAGTTTGTCAGCTTATTACCATTTGATGGAAAGCCGAAACGCACCTAATAACGGAGTTTAACGGGACCTTTCAAATGGCAAAAAAACAAAATGCCCCTAATTACCATTTTATGACAATATAACATTTGAATTTCTGCGAAGCAACTGGGCCTTTTAACGGGACCTTTCAAATCGCAAAAAAACAAAATGCCCCTAATTACCATTTTATGACAATATTACATTTGAATTTCTGCGAAGCAACTGGGCCTTAGTCTGAAAGATAAAAATAGTTTAAATATTGTCTCATTAAATTTGTAAACTGAAAGCTTACAGCAAATAGTTTCGAATTAAATTATGTATTTGAGTTCATCTTCAACTTCGTTATTTAAGTTTAATTTAAATTATAGGGTTAAACAGATTTCATCCAATTACTGTTATAAAGGAATGTGCTACATTAGCCACCTGCTATGAATTGATTAAGATTGGTCAATTAATGTCACTTATAACAGCTTCGTTGCTATAATTATAAAAACTAGTTTTATGCGTAAGAACTTAGTACCGAGCATTCGATAACACTGACGACTTTAGTGTATATGTATGTATTTACTTGAAAATTCATTCGTAATATTGCCTCATATAATAATTATTTCAAACAACGTTAGGCTATTTTGCAAAGTGCTGGACAAAATTGGTTCAGAGGAGCTTTCAAAATAAGCTAAAATCTTATAACTAGAAAAGTGTAACAAATAAACCATTTATTAGTGAGGAAAATTAATGGATTACGTTTAATTTGAGAGGCGGGATGGGTACCTCCGACCCTGGAACCATTTATTGAATAACCAACACCCCTGTCATAGGTCACCACATGTGTTTCGCTACGTTTGGTGACTTAGTACGGGTGCCCGGATTCATGGGATGGGTTTGTCTGGGTTTCCGCGACGAATTTGTTTGTAGTAGCGTAGCAGGCCGGTTCGAAAGAGGCTGGTTGAAGGAGACCCAGACTTCTCCAGCCGGACTCTCTAGATCTACTCAACTCTCGAATAAAATAAAAATAATGAGATTTATAAAAAAATTAAATGAAAAAAAAATGCTCAAAAAAGAAAAGTAATCATTTATTTTATGGAGCTTTTTTGGGGAGGTTATTCTTATTTCGACAACTTTCCTTGAAATCTAAAAATTACCGAAAATAGTCATGAATTTCAGCTTAAATATTATATACTAAAGACTACAGAATCCATATTATTATTTTTTTATATTCATTTTTCTGTTATCGGCTAATCTTGCATTATTTTTTTTTATTAATATTTCAAAAAATATATTTTTCCTCAGGTAGGTAGGTACGAGTACTTAAGTGACTTTATTATTAGAGCATGAATTCCTTTACCAAACACTTACTTAATGCACTGTGTAACATTTAAAAATAACTTGTTTAGGTATTTATTGAAAAAATAGATGTGTTAAATAAAATATTAATAAAAATGATAAAATGAATTATATTCCCATTTGGTCTCTAGTAGGTTGACATGTTGTTCTTGTATTGTTTTGTATTTATAATACTTATATAGTGCAATTGCATAACGTGGATTCACTAGATGATCATTTGGGGAAGTGTATGAAAGGGTTTAGTTTTTCCTTCTTTTTTTTTTTTTTTTTTTTTTTTTTTTTTTTTTTTTTTTTTTTTTTTTTTTTTTTTTTTTTTTTTTTTTTTTTTTTTTTTTTTTGGGGGAAAATTTAGTGGGGGGTTCGCCAGAGTGTCCAATTAACGTGACTGGTGAATGAGAGACCGCTGGAACCAAAGTAAGGCCCCTTTTACATCTATATAAAGCTCCGGAGATATTACGACCCACACATCCGACAGCGCGCGATTAGGTCAAACAAAACAAAAACACGAGAAATGGGTCCACACACACAAAACACGAGAAACACAAAAATAAACGCTCGAAAAAAGAGGAAAGGAGGTGTGACATTTACGTAATGGCAATAGGGGAAGCCGACAGCACTATTTCCGCATCCGTCTTGCACAAGCTCCAGACCCGGAGCGAGAGAGACAGAATAAACTGATTAAAAGAAATTATAACGGCAAATCCAGGTAATCAGAAATTCAACCAATCTCAGATTGGGGCTTAGCTAAGGGAAACTTGCCAGAAAAGGCTTTTATTTAGCCTCAGATTTTCTGTGTGTGCTTTTTAAGTGACGCCAGAGAAGTTTTCAATTATCTCGGCTTCAGGTGAGAATTCTACGAATGAAATGGTTCACTCTACATAACTTTGTTAAAAAAGCAGAGATAGAGAAAAATAAAAGAGCGTTTCTAAGAAGACAGAAATTGAAATTCCGTGAGTAAATAAAGATTCTATTTTTCACAGCTAACTTATTTTGTAGCACCATTTTAATTCGAGATTGATAAAATACTTAGTTTTATCCATTTTTATTGTTTAAAAAAATGTCTCATAAGCAATGCTTACTTACTTAGAGTAAACTCTGATGAAGTAAGAAATTTTTTATCTTTTAATATCTATTTTTGTCTATTAAAATATCTTTAATCCTTATATTTATCATTTTATTTTGGAAAAACAACTCGTAATATTGAAATCAGAATCAAAGAACATTTAAGGTGTCTTAATAACAATAATTTGTCTGAGTTCGCTAACCATATCATTGAAAATAACAATAGTTTTGAAAAAAAAAACGGGGATAAATATTCTTCATATTAATCATAAAGGAAAACGTTTAGATAATCTAGAAGTCTTGGAAAAAAAAAACCATTAAAAATAATGAATCTATTATCAACAAACAAAAAATATCGTCTTATAGCCCAATCATGGATATGTTCCCCTACCCACCCACTCTTCATTAATGCCTAGTAACGGCTCCACCCCTACCATAATAATACATTGTTCCCATCCATATTTCAAAACTGTCAAATCAATATACATTTGCCCTGAAGAAGGAACGGTCGTTCTGAAACCGGTCGGATTTACTCAAATATAAAAGTGGTTCAAACAAAGTTAAATTGTTTCATTTATCTTTAATTTATCTTTCTTAAGCAATGCTTTCTTCATCGGGGTTTACTAAAGTTACTTAAAGTAAACCCTGATGAAATAAGAATTTTTTATCTTCTTTTATTGATTACTTCATCGGGGTTTACTTTAAATATCTTTGAGCTGATAGGCAGTAGTCCTTGACTTCGGAGCATAAAAAGTGCATGGGATCTCCCACAAGCGTGGGTACTTTTTAGGCACATATACGCTAACCTCTTTCAAGTAAAAGCTACCTCTTATTTGATCTACGACGTATTACAATCCGTAAAATTCATGCCCTACATTATACGGGGTTTTAAAGGACGTACCTGACTTACTTTAACCTTGACTTTAATTGTAGCAAATAATTTTAATGAAATTTTGGACTCCGGTGAAGTTTTGTGTTGTTTTTTTCACGTGTTGTTACCGGTCACTCAGATGATTAACCGCCCAATCCCTTACTCCGACCCTAACATTCCAATAACTACCTGATTTTTTATGTTAAAAGTGTTAAAAACATCCACAAAAACCAAAATTCCGTTTAAATTTTTGCTCCAATAAGGTTAGGAATCACTGGTTAAAGCAATTAATTGGTGACCCCGCGTAATATTATTTTTTATTTACAGATTAATGACAGCATGCTGTAACGTATAGTAACGTAGATTTTTTTGTGTAATTAAAATGCTGCTTTCGAATAGTTTTACTTACCAGCGAATACATTTCAATAGAATCAGCTACAAAACACAGAAATGTCAGGAAGTTTACTGATATTGTTGAAAGTTCAGTAATCTCATTGAAAGACCAGTACAGAAGTTCTCAGGAGCTTTCGCGTTGAAAGTGCGCCCTGGTACTGCTCTCACAAGTTCCCACCTACTTATAATCTAAAAGCGTCGACACAACAAAACCGCCACTATCCTTCTGTACTCCTGTTCTCGGATATTCTGACAAAGTACAGCTTGATACGAGCTGCGTACGATATAAAAAGTCAGCGTGCGCTTTTATAATTATCGTGACGATTCACGGTTACCGTACCGTGACGGTAAAAAAGGCAATAAATATACGTTTCTTATCGCTATAATGCTGCAGCTCTTTTTTACACATTAAAAAATGGTGAGATACGCAAAATACGTGTGACTGTTTCCTCCAAAGTACTACAATTTTTTTGCGAAGGGAATTGCGTTTCATTTTCTTTATATGTGTGAAGGGGATGTATGGTAATGATTATATGTTTCCTTCGGGGGGGTGCAGACATACGTTCACCGTTTGTCTCATTTTCGACTGTTGTCATTTAATGTGTAAGAAAGAGTGGCAGCATTATATGTTTATGAACAGAAGCAAAACTAGCAGCGCATTGACATTTGACGTTTATGAATATTTGGAATTCACTCACACTTCAATAATCCTTGTAACTAATTTCCATACTTTGTAAATTATCGTCACGGCAAGAGGTATTAGCAGGGGTCTACGGAGACGTACGGTGCGATGTGTGAGAAAGATGCAAGAAAATGATGCGTTTTCCTTTAGAGGAAACAGATCTACATATGTACGTACATTGTGTATTTCATCTTTTGAAAGCGCTGCAGCATTGATTAGGGACCATCCATAAATTACGTCACGCCTTAAGGGGGAGGAGGGGAGTAGAAAAGTGTGACATTGTGTGACATAAGGGGGTCATCAGCTCTATGACGTCACATGAAAAAAAATAATTGAACTACTGTTTTGATTATTTTTAGATGTAAAATTGCAAAATATGTGACGTCACCCTAGTGGAGAGGGGATTTCACAAATGTGACGATGTCTGACAGGGACTACTAAAAATCGTAAACTGACGTATGTTTATTTTTTTGCCGTCACGGTACCGTAACCGTGAATCATTGCGGTAATTATAAAAGCGCCCAACCAGGGCTATTCTCGTTCTTATTATTTTAGGATACACTGATCTGTCGACGCACCATCCTCATAACGGGGGTACGAATTAATGATGTGAAAATTAAAATACTTACGGGAAGATAAATCTTTATCCGAGTTATAAATATTCCGCGAGATTAGACGAGGCAAAAGCACGAGATTCTGAATTTATCAAAGAATATTAAAAGCCAGCTTTATTTATTGGAATGTAGGGGGGAAGTATTTTGTAGGACTTCTACATTTGAAGTGTCAAGTTATAATTTATGTTTTTAAAATTAGTTGTTGTTAATTTATTAATGGAAAATTCTCCTCTGTCCTTCAACTTCGTGTTTTTGTACACCCTGAACGCTGAGGATTGGGGTTCAAATCCTGCTTTTTTAATACTGTTTTATAGGCTCACTACAAAATAAAATAAATTGGTAAAGTCGACAAGTTTTAAGACGCCGTTACCTGAATTTCTACCGATTTCTTGCAAACCTCCCTTAAACAATTGAAGTTTTTAAGCTCTTTAAAAAATATATGTTATTTTTTAAGATAATATCTAGACATTCGTCGCGCCGAAACGCAAATTATATAAAATTCCCTCGATAGAAAAAAATCGCAAAGGACGCTCCAAAAATTATTATAAACACGTTTGTTTCAGTTATTTTACAAGTTACATATATGAAAAAATTCACAGTGTTTCTTTAAATGCTGTTTAAAGATTTTTGCTGTATTTAAACGAGTCGTGTTTTATTAAACATTTTCACAATTTTCGCATCGATTTTGTCACTTTAAATACTAACGTGCTCCTCTAACATTCGTAATTTCATATCTCTCCATCTTCTTTTTGTGCGCGGTTGCGGGGCCTTCGACGAATTTCATAACTTTTCTAGGATCTGGTTCATATACAGAATAAAGAAGAAAACAAGTTCCTTCCATACAAATGTGAATGGAAACAAATGTTCTATTTTGCTCGCACTCTGTCTCACTTACACTCGTCTGACACCGTAGATCTCCATCCCATTTGAATTTCGTAATATGTATACAATACAAGATATAAAAATACTACAAGATATTACATATCAAAAAGTTGTCAGTTTCAAAGCATCAATAGTATTGGTCCAACAGAGCTAACATTAGCTGGAAGTGAAATGTTCCGAGCCATTGAACATCAGGGCCCCACTTAAAAATAGAAATCTATCCGCCCCACTGCCATAAATTACTCACGAGTAGCAACGGTAATAATACGTACGTGTTATTTTTTTTAAAGTGTGGTGGCAACTAATTATTGCCAGGAAAAGTTTAAGCACGTGTGACAATATTAAAAGTTCTGAGTCATTTTTGAATCGGTATTTTTTTATAAAGAATTCTGATATGTTTTACCCGGCAGGTCTCGGGCATATTCTTTCGGAAGGTCAGAAAATTTCCGCTTTGCAATAAAACCTAAATAAATGGAAAATTTCTGAATGTATCTGAAAACTAAAAACTGTTTTTAAAGGGTGATAGAATATGCTTTGAAATGTTATTATTAGAAATGAGGATATAATTTCTGAAATATTAAAATTTTTAATACAAATATAAAAAAAATTAAATGGCTATATCTATAATTACTGATAACAAAAAAAACACACATAAACACATATTTTTATCAGGAAAATGTATTATAAACCTCTTAAAAAAAAATTTATGACCTCACAAAAAAAAATTTCGAAATAAGGGGGTATTCTAGTCTATAAGCCAGAAACATTAATATTTTAAGTGTACATTTTTTTTATAATATACTTATTTATATTTTAAGAATTCACAATTTTTTTTTGTACGGTAGGAGTAGGAACCAACAAAAAATTTAAAAAAAATCTCGCAAAATGGCGGCTACTCAAAATTTTTTTTTTTTTTTTTAACTTTTACGAATTTTATTTTTTTGTTGGTTCCTACCATAACATAATGTTTAAAGAAAAGTCATGCCAAATTTCAAGAAAATCTGTTGATTAGAACATGACACACGTTTCGAAAAGTAGTTTCGAAAAAAAGGCATTTAATGTTTTGTTCTTTTTAGATTCCAGTTAGAATTAGTCTATTGTCATGACACTAAAATTGCTATAACTTTTAAAATAATTCGAATTTTGAAAAATCCTTTTAAGGAGACATTCTTGAATATCTAAACTATTGAAATATGAAGAAAAAAAATATATTTTTTCTAGAATAGTATAGTGACTAGACTTTTCTAGACCCCCTTCATACAGTTTTCTCAAACTGCTATCGGAAACCTTCGTTTCATAAAGGTGCACAATTCAATTTTTCAATGGTTACATTCTAGATTTGAATCCAAAGGGTGGAGTTTTCTCTTTCTAACACAGTTTAAGAGCGTTTAACCAGCCAGCGGACGAAAATCCACATTTCGTCGAAAGTTGTTCTTCCGATCGTGCAGGGCGGTTACAATGAGAAAGATTAATTATTCTCCGTACCAGCTTTTTAAAATTATAACTCAATATCGAATTTATTTCAATCCAAATTAGCTTTAATTTATACCTTCATCCAAAAATGCTGAAAGGCGTGATGATAAAACTATTAAAATAGTGTACTTTTTGTAGTTATTTTTTGATTATAAGTATTTATCATTTTTCAATAATGTCTAAATTTAATAAGAATGTTAAAAAAATCTGAAATATATTAGTTTGTAAGTGCGCAAATAAATACACAAATGGACCAATTTTCGTAAAGAAACACATGTACGTACATATTTTTTAGTGATTTTATTGAAACTAAAATTAAAATTCTAAAACATACGTTTGCTAGATAATGTATTGATTTATTTTACTGCGTGATTATATTATTTGAAATGGGTGTGGTATAATACAAAAACTTTTTTGAAAATTTAACAAATCTGCCAACGACCTATGGAATAACCTTATTATACTAAAAATTTAAAAAAAATTCTCAAAATTAATTACATACGAATGCTAGATAAAAGAACAATCTTTCGAAATCCATTTATAATTTTTAGATAATGTATTGATTTATTTTACTGCGTGATTATATTATTTGAAATGGGTGTGGTATAATACAAAAACTTTTTTGAAAATTTAACAAATCTGCCAACGACCTATGGAATAACCTTATTATACTAAAAATTTAAAAAAAAATCTCAAAATTAATTACATACGAATGCTAGATAAAAGAACAATCTTTCGAAATCCATTTATAATTTTTTGTGGAAAAAAATCAATAAATCTAAAATCTTTTTTGAAAATGACGTATTTCCGGTTTTCTCTGGTAATGCCCTCTTAAATTATATTTCTCACCGCAACAGTAAGGGAGATACAACGATTCGTATGACACCTATATGAGCATCGACAAATTTTAAAGAACTAGTGCAAACCCGCGGGATGTTATGATAATAGTATAATTTGCGAATCTGAAAGCATTTATAAAATATTTGTTAGGATAATTGCGTAAGAAAAAAAAATAATTTTAACAATTTTCTTTATAATATTTTTTTTTGTTAAATAATTAGAGAGAAGACCAGAAATACCTTTCGAATGAACACCATTCGTAAATTAAAAAAATATATATTAGTGATTCAGATTTAGATCTAAAAAACATTTAAACAAAAGAAATACAAATTTAAAATAAAGAATTTGTATTTAATGAAATTGAACTCGAATATTTTTACGAATTACTCAGTAATATAATTTTAAATCACACATACACCCACGCACCGACAATCAAAATTAGAAGGTTTAATTAATATGGGAGCTCCGCTGATAGCTGCGTTGTCACTTCTAAAGTATTCTAATAGGCATGTATCTAATAGAAAAAGGTGTCGCGACGGAGCTCTCAGTAGCAGATTTTCAATTTGGGAGGCGTGATTGGTACCGCCGCCCTGGGAACCTTTATTGGATAACCAACACGTCTGCCATAGGTCACCCCAAGTGGTTCGCTACGTTTGGTGATTAAGCAGGGATGCCCGGGTTCATGGGGTGAGGTTTGTCTAGGTGTTGGAGGCGGATGACCAGGACACATTGAATCCCAGATTCCAACCCACCCCTTAAACCCAGAAAACGCAGAAACCCCTCTTCCTTCCCAGAACTCTCCTCTCCTTCCTTTCCTAAAAAACCCTACACACAGCATCACCAAGACATAGGCCTGAGGGAAATTATTTTCCTCAGGGCCTCCTGTGTGGAGCTCATGTAAAAAAAAAGCAGAACCATGGAAGATTTATTGATGTTGATAATCGAAACGAAAGGCGAGATAAGGCGAGGGATAAGAATGACTCGGTTATACAATAAATATTGCAAACATGAAGACTTAGATGTATTTTCAAACTCAATTGCTACCTTCAGAAGGAAATTATACTTACATATCCCTGATGACCTCCTCACCTAGACCTATAACATGTGTATA
This sequence comes from Limnephilus marmoratus, assembly GCA_917880885.1. NCBI lineage: Eukaryota > Metazoa > Arthropoda > Insecta > Trichoptera > Limnephilidae > Limnephilus > Limnephilus marmoratus. The sequence continues at coordinate 13,574,610 of OU862921.1, read as the reverse complement.
AATGTATGTATATGCTCATGCGTGAATGTATTTTGTAATTATTGATTCTTCTTGTTTTATGTATGTACTTTAATTTATTGTTATATATTACAACTAATTAAGAATGTTGTGATGAATGGTGTGCTCACCTCTCGTTGGAATTATCACTGTAACCATATTAAAATTGTTAACTGATGTAATAATTAATTATATGTGATATATTCTGTTGGCGAGCCAACAAATAAATAAATAAATGAAACGTGTTGATAACTGAAACATGTTGATATGTTGAAACATGTTGATAATCGACACATGTTCATAATCAAGATATCGAAACCTGCTGATAATCGAAACAAGTTGATAATCGAAACATGTTGATAATCGAAACAAGTTGATAATCGAAACATGTTGATAATCGAAACAAGTTGATGAAGGAAACATGTTGATAATCAACACATGTATAATGTATATAATCGAAACACGTTGATAGTTGAAACATGTTGATAATCGACAAATATTGATAATCGAAACATGTTGATAACCGAAACAAGTTGTTAACTGAAACATGTTGATATCGAAACATTTTCCTAATCGAAACATGTTGACAACTGAAACTTAGAAATCGGTATAAATGAAAAAAGAAAAATTTAAATTATAGATAGAAAATTTATTAATGAGTTTCGATTACTAAGTAATTCGAAAGAAAAATTTGAATTGATAATTCGGATATGAATATGAATTTATAACAATGCGTGTTTATCTTGTTAAGCACGCTAAGAAAGTATTTTTCAATAATTTCAATGATTTTATTCATAATTGGTGACTCTCTCTGGATAACCAGTTTGGCCTGAAAATTCTTTCAATAAATAATTCATCAGATAGGTAGATACTATTACCGTCTTTACTACCGGTTTCGCCAAAGCCTAAACACCCAAATATCTCAGGAATCGTGGAAAAAAATATATTGAAAATATATCGAGTAGTATTTAAATAATAATAATAATAATCTTTATTCAATGAAATAACAACAATATAACTAAAAAAATTACATGCTCAAAGTAGTTTACAAATAGATTACATCAATCAGTATAGAAAAATTAACAAATAGGAAGTAACGTAAGAAAGGTTACACAGGAGTAGTATAGTTATACAGTATTTTTAATTGTGCATAGCCTGCCTCACTAGGTGAACCTGTATTGAGGCAGAATTTTTGTTCATTGTTTCTCGCAATTTTATCTATGGTTTTTTTTATAAATGTGTAAAGTAGGTTTCCATACAGCAAAAACTTTATTTTAGTTAACATTATTGTTTGCATATACCTACACAATTCATAAACTGCAAGGTTATTACTACAATGACAACTGTCAATGACTGGGCGTTTGGGTGAGGGCACCAGTATAGGCTATTAGAATGTATCCATATTTTAACATATTTTTTAAACTCTCTCTGTGTTTGACTCAGTTTGATGTTTTCTGGGAGAATGTTGAATATTTTTGTGGCAAAGTATCTAAAGCTACGTTGACCAAAGGTGGAAGAGAGTGCTGGAACTTGCAATATGTCTTTGTTGGAGTTACGTGTAAATCTTAAGTTTATTTTTTTTTTCGTAAAGCACATGTTTGTTTTTAAAGAGATGCGTGAGGATAGTTTTTACATAGATCTGTCGAACATCAAATACTCTCATTATTTTGAATATAAGGTCACTGTTTGCAGTTAGAGGAAGTTTGAGAATAATTTTCATAATTGTTTTCTGCGCCTTTTCGACAGGATCTAGAGCTGATGAAGTGCCCCCTCCCCATGCAATGATACCATACTCAACATAACATGTAACAAATATAGTTATTTCGAGCGCATTTTGAGAAGTGTTCACGCTCGAATACTTTCTCTGTCTTGCATTGGTTGTCCCTTACTACCTAATGGCAGCGGGACCATAGGTATATAAAGGCAAGCGAAACCTTAGAGTTTTGAGTTTTGGCCTGCCGGAGAGTCCCGCACCGAGCTCCAGGAAAATAGTAAAAGTCGAAGTCTGCCTTCCGAGATCAGCTCGCGCGGCTTCAAGGCACTCGTGAATCTTTTGTATAAAGTGACGAGTAGGTAAAAAAGGATAATTAGGGTCCTTTGGAGTTATTATAATAATAATAACCATAAAGCTACTGTTGTAGTTGGTACGTTTAAGTTACTACTGTTTTTACGATTATTGAACTGGCCACTTGTGTAATTGATTGTACCCACCCAATAAAAGTCTAAGTGTGTTTATAAAAGAAAAGTGTGGATTTTATTTAATTACCCCGCTATAGTGTAAATATTTTCAGACTAAATAATTTCTATTTATAATCTGCGATAAACTCCAGAGAGCAAAATCCGCGCAATTTTCATGCCACCAAAGCTTACCGGCTGAGAGCTTTGAGAGAGATAAAGGAAGTTTTCAAATTCAGAAATGAGTTAATAGTGCGCGTAGTATGCCATACTATTTTGCTAGTCTTCGACGTTGACTAGGGGTTTGAAGTCATTTGCACGCTACTGACAGTGCTGGTAGCGCGCTACGCGAGTTGCATTCCTAAAATTGCTAGTTTGACAGAAATGGCGTCCGAATATGATTTTAAATTTAATTTGTTTCAGGAGGTAGGAAAATATCCTTGGTTACATAACTACAATTTACCGGATTGCATAAGGATTTAGCGGAGGCGTGAATTGAGATTAGAAAAAAGTAAATTTGACGTCATTCTCATGTATTTCCTCGGCGGCCATGCCGGGAAAGGCAAAAATGCCCTTTTTTTTACATTAGCTCCACAAAGGGCTCTGAAGAAAATAATTTCCCTCAGGGCCTAAGTCATCTTTAAGGATGCCGTGTGGAGGCAGAAAATGAAAGGAATGAGAAGTTCTGAAAAGGAAAAAGGTATGAGGGGTGGGTAGGAATCTGGGGTTCAGTGTGATCACATCACGTGTGTCCAAACCTCACTCCAGCAATCGAGGAATCATTCATTGGATAACCTGGACACCCCTGCTAAGTCACTAAACGTAGAGAACAACTTGGGGTGTTGCTTATCCAATAAATGATTCCCGAGGCGGCGGTACATATTCCCGGCTACAAAATTATGTTTATTTTATTGCATGGGAAAACCGGGAAAACCCAACATCTTAGGAATAACAATATTGGTCGGTTTAAACATCGGTTTGGTCGCTTGAGTCACTTGACATCTCGTAATTCCGCGGCTGCAAGTGAAAAAATGACCAAGTTCAGTATATTTCGGGTAGCTACTTGTGATTATGTCACAGTCAAGTATCTTGTAAATATCTCTAAGTACGAAGGGCCCATGTGTCGCAAACATCGTTCTCCCATACTAGCATAAATTGCATCAACGCACAGCGGCGAAGCATAACTTTCATTGGATATTATGTATTGATAGTCCGTGCACTTTGCTCATAGCTCGGCGTCAGTCAACAAGTCAACACGCCTCCCTTTATTTCTATTTATTGTCTATGGAAAATCACTAATGGTGAATCACTATAGGCGGCAATCAACTCCGAAAAATGGGGCAACTATGGGCTAAATGATAAAAGGTGAAAATTAGTTTTTAAGTATGATGAACTCCTTGTTCCTTTGCCTTTGAGCGGCGCCCCGTTGCCGTCTTCAAAGGGCAGATTCTTCAAACAAGCCTACGATTTACGTTTAAGACACAGTAGACCGGAGTTACTTGGCACACATGTGGTCTCATACAGGATGATCTGGTTTTATATTGAGATAAAAATAAGGAACTCCAGTGAAAAATATAATGGCTTTAAAAAAATATGTTCAAATAGACCAATAAACGCTGATTCTGAATATATAAGTTTTATTTAATAATATTACGCAGAATTTTAAAAAAATTATTAAAAAGTCCATTTTTCATCGGGTCGTAAAAACAAATTTTAGTGATGACGTCACTGTTCGACATGTCGTGACGTCATCGTAAAGTCATTGTATGGGAATGTATGATATGACACAAGCCATTGTATTAATTTATTCGTCTATTTACGTACTGCTTATAGAGATTTAGTTGTTGTGTTTATTGAAACATTATTTAGGCCTAAATAATGTTTCAAAAATAAAGGTATCTCTTATTAGTTTATCTCTATTATTAAAAATATTCAAAAACTACTGCACAAAAAAATATTAATGCTACTTCTAGGAAGAATACTTAAAGCAACGGAATTCAAAATGGCGGCAGTTGATCAGCTGATTGCCGGATCCTATAGTAATTTTTCAGGAGTTATGACGTCACACAATTCACCATACATACGGTGGTTTTAGGGGGATCTTGAAAAACTAAAACTTTGACAATCATTTTAACTATTAAAACTAACTCTAAAAATAAAAATAAAAATGCAGTTATTTCAGTTAAATAGTCATTATTCATTAAAATACAAATACAATACAAATAAAAACTGTGTTAAAAATATTTAATTCTAGAAGCCCAATCTGGGTCATTTTTACCTATAGGTACGTAAATAAATATCAGCTTTCTCTTTCGCACACTTCTTTCGATTGCCCTGATTGATCGAACCAACTTAGTACCCGCCAACAGCCAGGAGACGGTGGTGTTGCCTTGGTAAGTCCTTTCATAATGGAGTTATCATACTGTTGTAGGTCAATTTGACCTATATTTAGGCTTTTTGTAATTTGATGATGTGTTTGAAAAGTGTTTATAAAGAAAAAATAATTATATAAAACTGTTGAATTGTTATAAAACATTTATTGGTTAGTAGAAAAAAGAAGATTTTGTTTAGTTTTTTATATATATTTCCAGATCTCATTTTGTACCAAATTTTTGTATTAATTAGTAATAGTCAAAGTCTAATAAATAAATATTATTCTAATTATGCGTTTTTTCATTTCCTAAATAGTTAATATGGTTAATAATGATTAAAAAATACACAGAATAAACTATGTTACAAGTATATTTATTCACGTAGGTAAATTTGACCTATGATTGGGCCTTTTAAATAAGAAAATATGATTGGGCTTCTAGGGTTAATAGTCTCCAACTTTTAAAATGTGTTACAATTATAATATCACAGGTAGGTACCTACTTTATTTAATGCTTGTCTGAATTCTGCACACCATCAGTTCCTATTTTGAAAATGATACTTAAATTCAAAGCAAATTTTAGTTCATTGATTCAGATTTCACGTAGTACTATTACAGCACAGACAATTAGAATGTTTTATGATTCATGTTTCAAAATAAATAATTTTGAAATACATAGGGAAAAGAGAAAAGATTAGGTTGCAACTGGAACTCTAAGTATAACGTTATTCTCAACTTTCCAATCGATCAATCTGAGTCTCCGATCAGCTAAGTGATTTGTTTAGTAACGATTCGCATGTTGTTCTTGGAAGAGCGTATTTGTGCATTTGATTGTTGAGCCAAAATTTCGGCTCAACAGTTGATCAGTAGGGTTAGGAATAACGGCCGAAGTCTAACGGTAGCTGTTCCTAACTTTTCGATAGACCAATCTGAGTTTACCATCAGCTAAGCGACTAGCAAGTATTTTAAAGGTAACGCTTTATTCTCGTTGTTCCCAAATATTTTATCGTTGAATATCTTAAGCGACCCTGCCCACCTTAATGGCACCAAAGTTAAAACTTTCGATGTTAAATTATTATTAAAGAGGTAAATATTGTATTTATTATTAACACACATAATTTCTTTATAATATTGTTATCGATAAACTTACATTTTATATTTTTTAAACAAATGTATAAAATGACCTCTGCAACCGGCGCGTCGGTACCACGTGACGATGTCACTCTGTTGACACTTTTTATAACATTGCTTTGCTCAGTCGAACTAAATCCACGTGATAGACTTCCTTAAGATTAAGTGATTCTTAAGCGATGCTCGTGTGTTGGAAAGAGCGTAGTTGTGCATTTGAGCAGTGTTGAACCTTAGTTTCGGCTTAGCAGTTGATTAGTAGGGTTGAGAACAGCGGCCGTAAGAGCCGTTGTTCCCAACTTTACGATCGATCAATCCGAGTCTCCGATCGGATATTTAATTTGTATAGCAACGCTCGAATCGCTTGTTGGTCGGAGAGTTGCGTTGGGAAGAGCGTATATCTGCATTTGAGGGGTGTGACAGTTGATCAGTAGAATTGGGAACAACGGTCGTAAGAGCCTAAGTCTATCTGGAAGGATGCGTCCGTCTAAATTATAAAATTATCCTCACTAAATAAGTACTTCATAAGATTTTTTTTTTCTTCAAACAAATTGTAACACCCTGTGTAAGGACGAACAATAAGCAATATGTGGAGCCTAGAAGTTTTCCCATTTAAAATACTTGTTTGTTTTTCGTGTGGGGCGAAGATTGACAAGGAAAATTTGGCTTTGGTTCACCACTTCAGAAAGAAAAGGAAATTACAAATTCCGAAAAGTTTTCTCGGGCGTGCTCGGGGCAAAAGCTGCGCGGATTTAAACTGACTTAACGCTTCGGGGACATGTTCACTGTATATATTATTTTACTAAGTGTTATTTTAAAACTTCAATATTCAATTTTATTGCAAAGAAATTAACTGATAATGTTCGTAATAGAAGTTACATTCCGGGCTTCCAAAGCTTTCCCTTTCAAGCTTAACTTAACACTTCCCCGCCAGGTTTTTTTACATTAGGGAACGTACCCATACTACGTGACCTACTTTTTGCAATTTTTAACCCCCCCCCCCCCCCCCGGTGACCAAAATCCTAAGCAACTCGCCGCTCATTTGTATGGAGCGTGACATTTTGAAGAACCCCCCCCCCCCCCTAAACGTGTCACGTAGTATGGGTACGTTCCCTTAGCTCCACACATTTTTTTTTTTTTTTACATTAACTCCACACAGGAGGCCCTGAGGAAAATAATTTCCCTCAGGGTCTATGTCATCTGGGATGCTGTGTGGAGGGTCTTTTTGAGGAGAGGAAGGAATGAACATTGTTCTTGAAGAGACCCATGTTGTAGGAAGGAGGAAACACAGAGGCCGGCAAATCATTCCACAGCCGAGCTGTTGAACACAAGAACGAGTCGAAGAAACGACCCGTTCTCATGTGACATATGTCAACTGTGTACAAATGTTGGGCACGCGTTTGGCGTGTTTCCCGACTATGCACCGGTGCCGAAGGGATCAATGATGCTAGTTCCTCGGAGCATCTTCCATTGTAATACCGGTAGAACAAGGATAGCATTCCCACCCGACGCCTGTGCTCTAAAGATTGCAATCCGTCTGTTAAGATGGGAGAATCTATCAAACGGACCGCCCGTTTCTGCACAGAGTCGAGGGTATTTTTCAGGTATTTTGGAGCTCCAGACCAGAGGTGGCTGCCAAATTCAACCGTGGGGCGCACTTGCGATTTGTACAGGGTTAGCAGTTGTGTACTATTAAAGTACACAACTGCTAACTGTACAGTACGCCCAGTTTTTGGGAGGCTAACTTTACTCTGGCTTCGATGGAGCCCCCATACCTGAGCTGGTCACTTAGGGTTACACCAAGCATATCAATGGAGGGCCTGTTCGGAAGATTGCTTCCGTTGAAAGAGACTAGATTTTCATTTCGATCCCTTTTAGACGTAATCAGACAAGATTGGGTCTTTGAAACATTAAATTCAACGAGATTATTTTTACCCCAAGAGAAAACACTCTCGAGGTAACCGTCCATTCTTTGCTTCAAAGCCTTACGAGCTGTTGGAGTTTGTGAGCCCTTTGGGGGCTTGTCAAACAAAAAGCTATCATGAACTGTACGAACTGTATCCGCGTAACAATGAATTGGTGCACATGACAAAAGGTCGTTGATGTGCAACAAAAACAAAGTCGGAGACAGAACCGAACCCTGCGGGACGCCAGCATTTATCGAGTGTGAGGAAGAGGTGAAACCATCGACTACCGTCTGAATCGACCTCTCCCTCAAGAAGTCGGCAATCCACGTACACAAGGATGCGGGAAGTCCGTAAGAATGCAGTTTGTTGACAAGTCCTCGGTGCCAAACCCGGTCAAAGGCCTTGGAGATGTCCAGTGCAACCGTTTGGGTCTCACCGAAACGTTCCAGGCATCGCCCCCAAACATGCGTCACATATGCGAGAAGATCACCGCACGAGCGGTTCCGCCGGAATCCGTATTGACGGTCATTAATAATTTTGTTCTTCTCGAGGTATGTGAGCAGTTTGTCGTTGATCACACGTTCCATCACCTTAGACAGAACTGATGTGATCGCTATGGGGCGGTAGTTGGCCGGGTTGGAGCGGTCACCCTTCTTTGGAATAGGATGGATAACCGCTTTTTTCCAACCAGAGGGCACAGAGCCAGTCTTCAGGGACAGTTTAAAAAGCTTCGTCAAAATTGGAGCTATTTCTGCAGCGCACCTTTGCAGTACCAGGGCAGGTATTCCGTCAGGCCCACTAGCTTTATTAACATCAAGCCCTCGTAAAACATGGAGTACTTCCCGATGCCGGATCCTCAGCTTTTTCATACGAAAACCGCAGTGAGGAACCGACGTCGGGACAGCACCTTGGTCATCGAGGGTTGAGTTATCCGCAAACATTTTACCTAGTAAGTTATCCTTTTCGGTGGCGGTGTTTGCTAGTGAGCCGTCAGGTCTGGTAAGAGGTGGCAGACTGGATTTGCAGAAATTGCGACCTATTGAGCCCGCAAGCGACCAGAATTGCCTGCTGCCATGCGGGCATGCAGTCAGCTTTCTGCTGATCTGCTGGTCGTGCTCGAATTTTGACCTATTTATGATTCTCTTGGTTTCCTTTGCCATTTTGTTGTAAGCTGTTCTGTCTTCGGATGTTCTAGATGTGTTGTAGGCTCGGTAAGCCGCGTTTTTTCGACGCACTGCTTCAGCGCATTGTCGACTGAACCACGGCTTTGAGCCTACACCAGTTTCCTTAACAGTAGATTGGATGAAGCCATCCATCACGAATGTGATGACTTCACCAATTTCCTGGGCACATCTTGAGGGATCTGAAGTCCGAAAACAGACAGCTGACCACGGAAAAGCATTAAAATGTGCCCGCAGACCGAACCAATCTGCTGACCTATAGTGCCACACTTTTCTCTTCAGCCTCTCGTTTGGTGGTCTGAAGTTTACAGGGATTGATGTCGTCACCAGGCAGTGGTCGGACGATCCTAAAGGCGCTGTGACTTCAATCCTGTAACCGTGTGGCACAGTAGTTAAAAATAGGTCTAACAGGTTGGAACGGTGAGTCTGGACATCAGGAACCCTTGTAGGCTCCTGAACCATTTGCTCCAATCCGTAGCAAAGGGCAAAGGATTCCGCTTGGCGTCCAGCCGAGTCTGTTGATCCTGAGAACTTCAACCAAGGTTCGTTATGAACACGACCCCCAGGACCACAAACTCTGCCATAGGGTAGCGGGGCAAGAGGTCATCAATAGTGTCGCTTAAATGTTTGAAGAGCTCGGACGTGTCTGATTCGCTAACGTTCGGTGAGCGGTATAAACACGCGTAGAATCTTACCGTACTGGCAAGATTGACGCGTACCCACATTACGTCGAATCTGGAGTTTTCCAGATTCAACAGTCGCACACAGTTAACGTCAGCTCGACTATAAAGACAGACACCTCCTTTAGGTCTGAACTTGCTTGCGAGGGTGAAGCCCGGGCAGTCCAGATAGGAGGCGTCTACAGGCTCGGCTATCTGCGTTTCAGACAGGAATAGTAGGTTGGAGCGATGAGTAAAAAGGTGGTGGTGGACGGAGTTTAAATTGGTATGCAGGCCGCGAATGTTGGTGTAATTCACCAACATTTTTGGCCTGCGCCGGGGTCTCCTACTACTCGCCGCTGTAATGCAGTTAATATTTGTTGTTTGTGTTGTCATGAATTTTTCAAATATTTTTATGATAGGGTGTGGGGGGAGGGAGGTCTGGGAAGGAAAAGGTATGAGGGGTGGGTAGGAAGCTGGGGTGTCCAAGAGTGATGAACGAATGAATCCAATCCACCCACTGCGGTGCAAGGCGATGGGTAGGGAGAGTCCGGCTGGAGAGGTCACCCGATGCGCCCCAAACGCTACTGCTGGGTCCCCTCCGGTCACGAACCGGCACAACAGCAGCGGCGGGGTTTTAACACTCGTTGATGGGGCAGCCCACCCTCAGCCTGAGGGTCGGGCCCCTGTACTATCGAGCGGCCCGGACAGCGGTAACCGGTTGTAAAGGGTCTCCCTCAACCAGCATCTCCCAATCCGGCCCGCCACGCAGAAGGTGGGCCGATGCACCCGCCATCAAGACTTGGACAAACATTTCCCCAACATTGGCCCTGAGGAAAACAATTTGCTTCGACTTTGGTATACATACAAAAATGAAAAATCATTCTCATAAATTTATCACATTTACATTACATTTGTGAAATTAGAACTCTCTTTTTATTAGACCTCGGACTCTCCATGGGGGTTTTGATTAATGGCTTGAAACATGCCAGGCCCATAGCCGCACGAGGATTTTATTTTCGCAATAACAAGCATATGTTTTCCACACATTTCTCGGAAGATCGAATGCAACTGACCTGATTTTAATAAGTGGAGAGCGAGTGCAAAGGACAAACATAGGTGCACGTAAGCTACAAAAGAAGGAATTTCAAATTTACCGAAATTTTCTTTATTTACCGATATTATTAAATATGTTATGAACTCGTCCAAAATCGGATATTGCTCGCGGTTTCACAATAATTTGGACACTGGTTACCGGTAAAAATTAACGATAATATCCGCCATTTACCTGTGTTTGTGGACGGATCTAATGGTCATTACCCCCACCTCCTCCCCCAATTCATGGTTTTTTGTGTGTATATAAGCTAAGCTCATATTTATTGTATTTATAATATTTTTGGCACCCCACGTGATTTGGGTTACAGCACTGCGATCTGCACTAGTAGAAGAAGCATTAAAAGTAGGTTCTAGAATAGTTGTGCGGTCTTCAGAATATGATAAAACCACCGCACGTCCGTCTAAAGATAGCGGGAATCAAAGCGTCCGACTACAATTCATAATTCGCCATATAAAAACTTCTTATCAAATAGAACTGGTACTTCTACATCATCGCTGTGCGCAGCGGCCGGTGCCTTGTCCTACTTTGCGACTTGCGACGGGCCCAGCCAAAGAACAAAGCGAATTTGCGGTCACAGCTAGAGTACAATAAATACTTATCTTGCATACAAATGACTTAATATTACATACGTAGGTACTTTGTGTCCGGTGGCTTTGATTTAAAATGCGGCTAGATTTTTTTAAAGACCAAGGGCCTAGCTAAATAACGTTTATTAATAACGGAGTTAAGGGGTAAGATTAATAAAAACTTTTTCATTAACCTTCGGCAAGCCAAGACATAACACAAAAACTTGTCATGATATCGCCTATTTTAGCCCTCTGAACCAAATGTATCAACTATATAATAAGATAAAGTGTGCTGATGTAGATATTTTTATAGATAAAATCTATAGGCATTCAGAAAAAATATTCTGCCAGTGCTATAAAAAATGTTATGCTAATTATGTTATGTAACATTTATGTCTTTAATTGTGTCTCTTGTATCTCTTGTGTCTCTTGTGCCCTAAGAGTATGGATACTAGAGAGACGGCATGTAAAGTGTGCCCACCTGCCCAAAGCATGCCTTTTCAAAAATTTTACCGAACGGTTTTTAGATGGCTGACATTGGCTTTTACACCTCGGTCGCGCATAGAGCTCCCAGAAAAACGTTCATAAAACATAGAAAAATGGTCCACTGTGCCGTAAAATTGTGTAAAAGTAGTTCTATGAAGACCTTTAAGAAGAAAGACGGTCTTACCTTTCACATGTAAGTGTTTAAACATAGCTTAAATATACATTTGATAATTTTCGGCATGTTCATTTCAACCGCCATCGCCATGAGCCCGATATTATCGCGTGAACTCCCTCGTGTCTCTCGTGTCTCTCGTGTCTCTCATGTCTCTCGTGTCTCTCGTGTCTCTTGTGTCTCTTGTGTTTGTTTAATTTGAGTGAACTTTTATGTATTTTTAATGTTTTACTTATTTAATCTTTATTCATATATTATTAATCTTTATTCATAGACACACATTAACAGTAATTCATTCACACGATCACCATACACGCCACAACTGTTTTTTTTTCACTCATTGCGAAAGGCACAAAATGCGGACAATTTAAAACCACAACACATTAAAGACGAGTCTGCCACCACAAATTGAAAACCTACATAAAATTATTTATTAATATCATAATCTATTAAAAAGTATCTCGCTGCGCACTCGAAACCCAAATGCCACCGGTGACTCACAAAATAAATGCCAAAGCGTACAAAATGACGGCCGAAATGATTTACGTGTGCAGTTAGCGTAATAGCTGATCCTTAATAAACCACAAAGAGATTTTATATCTTCAATCATCAAAACACAACAAAAAAAATGGCAGATTAACATCAAATAGGCAAGTTTACCGGCGTTTTGCAATCACAATACAGCGCGCGTACAAACGCCAAACAATTTTTTTCTAATTACGTCAAAAAAATCATTGTATCCCGCGTTGCATAAGCGGAACGAAGCTGTGATAAGATCTATCTGGAAATGTTTAGATGACTGTAAGACTGGTGAGATAATATTTACAACGTGGTAGAAAGAGCGAAAACATTGCTTGAAATGACAAATTAGATTGGACTGAAGATGGATACTTTTTGTTAAGTTTTTTTTTTCCTGCTTTTATGAATTTGGAGCAGTTGTTCTCAAAAGATAATATGAAATATTGCACATTTCCGAGCAAGGATTTGATTGGAAAAAATAAACATAGGCCTAGGAACCAAAAATATCAAATACATGCCATGAAGACATGCCATGAATTTGAGATCAAAAAGACAGATAGTATTGAGCCATTACGAATAGCATCATAAAAATATAACAATTAAATACTGAAGGCATACCATGAATATGTGGACCCGTGACAGAGGGTGAACAGTGGCGCATCCGGCACAATACAGAATTGTATAATATATATAAGGCACCTAGCATCTCAACACATATGAGACTCCTCAGGCTGAGATGGGCTGGGCATGTACAAAGAATGCCGGATACACGCGTCCCAAAAAGAATTTTGACTGAACACCCAGGTGGAAAGAGAAAAGTGGGAAGACCCAGACTGAGGTGGGAAGACGAAGTAAGAGGGGATGCAGCACAGCTTCTCCAGGTACCAAATTGGAAGTCAGCCGCTGAGGACAGGAGGAGTTGGAGGCGACTGTTGCAGGAGGCCAAAGCTCGATATGGGCTGTAGCGCCATCGAAGAAGAATACCATGAATTTGTGAACAAGAAAATACAACTCGGAGTATTTTTCAGAAAGGTCAATAATTACATATGAATAAGTTCGGATAAATTTATTCGAGACGCTATCCAGGTTACAAACCAATTCTTAGAATGATTGTTTCCAATAAAAAGGGTAGTTGCCCGTAATATGGAAAAAAGATAGTTGAAGATGATATTGTTAATTGTAAAATTTGATATATGAGATTGACAAATATGACGGTTTGACAGAAGGTGGCAATAGCGAAATTGGTTAACGCGCACGTCCCGGTTAGACGAGAGGTCTGGATTCGAATCCCAGTTGCGACCATTGACGTTTTCTGTGTCTTGTTCTCTTTTATATTTTCGTTTAGATTATTATTGTTATCTTCTTCTTCAAAAATAATACTCGCAACGGGTAGAAAATTCGGTAACTTATCCGAGATATATAGCCCCTATAGGTTCAAGTACTTGAATAATAAAATCTGACTTAACGAATAAATAACCCATTTCTTCAAATAAAAGAAAATTATTTTGTGGCACCATTTTAATTAAAATTATTTAATTATAATCTTATTTTAATTAGAATGTTTGGTTTTTATCACAATTATTGTTTATAAAAAACCCACATGTCTCATGAACAACGCTCACTTCTTCAGAGTTTAAACCCTGAAATAAACTATTAACCGTAAATCTAAAATATAAGTTGTCCTACGGATATGTTATCAAGTGGATGGTGAGATACCCCCATGATTAGTATTATTAATATTAACATAATAAATATTTAAATACACTAATAAAAATGATATTTCGATGATTTCTATAGCGCTGTTTTGTAAAAATCACCTCAAGGGCACTGTACAAATTTATGATATATTTCTACAATGCTCTTAACACTAACTACAGACTGGACAAACTATTATAACAATGTATGGCTAACAGATAGCATCCACCGGTTCGTCGGAAACTAACATAAAACTTTATGTGCAGTACAATCACGGACATATGAATATATCTGGACCTGCCCTAAGTGATAAAAACGTATTATTTCCCCCTCCCCATGGAGCCGGCTAGAGCTCCGCCTTGGAGCCAGCTCGCTCCATGGGGAGGGGAGAGAACCTCGCTTGAATCTAAAATATGTGACGTCATCATTCTTGTCCTGAACAGCGCGGAAGTAACATCCAGACATTTTTCGAAATAACACGCCAAAAACGATAGCTTGTGCTATACATTTTACCCACATATTATATGAACATAGCGAATGTGGGCGGTTCTCCAGTGTGCTCGTCGCTGGTTACAGGGGTAAGTAAATTATGAAACATTTGTAAAAGTGTCTTAACTAAACACGGCAACAAAATATTGCTATGTGAATTGGGGCGAATCTTTTCGGGGCAAGCATTTGGCCTTAGCAAATATGTTATTATCGTGGCAAGCAATTCGCGCTCCCATGTAAAAAGGTCTATTCATTCAAAGCAGATTTTGCTTTTAAGAACTAAATGGTGATATTATAATGCGAGATACCTATATACTGTCAGATTGATTTTTTAACGAATCACAGTCATTTTTCCTCTCTTCGCCCCCCATAGTTTGGTTTTATCCCTCATCTGTTGTTCTGGTCTATTGAATTCTGATGTCCATGAGTACAATGCATTTGACCAATGAACGTGATGCTGCTTTAGAATGTAGAAAATACACAGGACCATATTTACCTGGGAGGTCACTTGAGATTAACACTGTTTATAGTTTATTAGAGAAATTTAGATACAGTTTAGACACTAGCTACTAGCTACCAAATTCTTGTAAGAGTGTTGAGAAATATATAATTCAATCGAAAATTTAAACTATAAATCCACCTTAGAAATAATCCTTTTTTCCTTTTTTGGTCTGCCAACATAGCGGATATTTTAATGGTGCATACGACTCTACCACGAAGAACTCCATAAATTCTGGAATGTACGGATTTTATTGCATTCCCACATATTCAATTGAGTCATAGCATAGAAGGAATAAATAATTCATACAAGTAAGATCATAAATAGAGGAGATCATCATTAAAAATAAAGAAGAGAGTAGTAAAGAGAAAACACGAGAGAAAGATAAATAAATAAACATACTGAGAACAATACACAGTACACACTATACCAATAAAATAACATTGCGTAATTTGTACGCAAATTTTCAAGCCGAAGTGTTATTTTCGTTTAAAATGCTAGACATAGACATATTTACGTTTAATATTTATGTAAATGTATTTCAGGACAGACTAGTGATGTGTGCATATAATAGGTGCCTACTTATTAAACATCATCATCACATAATACAAATTTCGGTTGTCTGTGCGTGCGTGGTTTTTTGACCCCGTGAAATATTCCTGCGTTAAATGTGAATTCTGGTTTAATGAACTCAAATTTGTTTGAATTTAGGGGTCATTTTCGAAATTGGAGCTGCTTTCTGGTATGTCATCTTTTGGGATGCTGTGTGGAGGGTCTTTTTAGGGAAAGAAAGATGAGGAAGTTCTGGAAAGGAAAAGGGTATCCTGTGGGTAGGAATCTGGGGGTTAATGTGTCCAGGAGTGACGGACGTATGAATCCATCCCTCCCACTGCGGTGCAAGAGAGAATCAGGTTGGAGAGGTCTAGGTTAGATCTCCCTCAAGCAGTCTCTCCCGATACGGCCCGCCATGCAGAAGGTGATAAAACGAATTCGCCGCCATAGATAAACCTCAACCCATGAATCCGGACGCCCCCACTAAGTCACCAAACTTAGCGAACCACTGTGTCAGATGTGTTGGTTATCCAATAAATGGTTCCCGGGGTGCCTCCCAATTGGTGCCTCCCAAATTGTAACCTGTCTACAGTTTAATATTTTAATAGAAAATTATTTTTATTGTCTTTTAAAAATTTTGGAATTATAATATTCCTTGATTTTTCATGGGTCTGCGTCAGTAAATATAAAAATTAAAATAACATCTCAAGGGTGCTTTATTTTGTAATAATATTGATTTGTGAAACACATTTGAAGACACATAATACAAAACGATGAAGAACACAATTTACTAATTGGGCCACCTGTCACTAGTAACCGAGTAATAGTCACAGGTCACTAGTGAGACTGCGACCGATCACCGGCTGCCCCAGAGCAGTGACATCGCGGAACAGATGACAGCTGTCAAAATCAAAGCGTGCGCCGCGCCGCGACAAATAACGTGTTATGTAAATTTAGACACGCCGTAAAAGCAAAAGGATGTTTTCAGAATGCCAAATTAATAATAACGGATTTGTAACAAATTATAATTTGCAACGTGTTGTTTTTTTCACAATCGTTCAGTATTTAACTAACCGTAAAAAATCAACGAATAGATAACATACCCGCAGGCATTCAAATGTAGGATTTTCATCAAATGACCAGTCAGCGCCATTTTTGTTTTTTTTTACATATGAGAGGTTCCCGATAAATTCCGATTCCCGAGAAAGCTGGACTATCAAATTGTAATGAGCTGACCAACGTGATGGTTGTCTTCTTTTATTGATCACAATTTGTTCAAATAAAACGGGCTTAGAAGTGATTATTTTGATAATTATAAAAATACAAATTTCAAATGTGATTCTGTAACTCCAGCTGAATGAACTCTAGAACTTGGATTTGCTTTTAATTTAGGTAATTCAGAATAATTAATGTGTACGTTCAAATTTTCGAAAGATTATGTCGAAATTTTTCAAATTTAATAATAGTGTTAATCCGAAAGGAAAATTCTGATCGTCTCTACTAAAATTGACAAATATTAATTTGTTTTTGGCAAATATGTGAATTATTTTTTTTATAAGTAGATACTTCCAGCCCCAAAAATCCTCCAATAATTATAATATCCCATGATTATTCACAGGTCTGCAAGTTAATTCAACGCGTATCCAAACATGCACTGTCAAAAAAAAACAAAATGGTGTTGAACGGCCATTTGATGACAATGTTATATTTGAATATCCATGAAACAACATAAGTTCAGTGTTTTTTTTTTAATTTTAACAAATGCACAAGTCTATAACGTGCAAAGTGGAATGTTTTGTAAATTTAGTTGTTGTTTAGTGAATTTTGTTTCGTTATTTATTTATTTATTTATTACACGCCCTGATGGGCTTTTACATTATAATTTATAAGTTGAGTAACAAACAATGAAGAAAATACAATACAATGAGAAAAGAAAATACACAAAACAGTGTAACAACAAAACAAATAATAAAATAAAAATACATATTATGTAAAAATGATAAGAAGTCTCATATTCAATATAAACAAAAATTGAAGAAATCATGTAAATCTATTTGTGCTTAGAAGAATAAAAGTGATAGAATATACAACGTTTATACTGATTAGTTTTAAGATGGAATATATCACCTAGATTAGAATATTTATTTCCGAGACTGTGAAGTCTCGGAAACGGAGAATTTTGATAAGCTAGTGTCCTGGTGTTATTGAAGTAGAAGGGTAATAAATGTCGACATGATTTTTGGGGAACATGGATATTGATAAATTGAAGTAATTCAGAACAGTCAATTTTGTAATGCAGTATTTTATGTAATAATATTAAATCTGTGCTTATTCTTCTTTCTGAAAGTTTCAATAGAGACGTTTTATCCAGGAGATAATTGTAATCAATGTTTAGTATAGGAATATGCAATTTATAGTTTATAAACCTTAGAAACTTCAGTTGATTCTTTTCAATGTTATCTGAATGAATGTTGTAAAAGGGAGACCATAACGTCGAGTTATATTCAAGTTGACATCTGACAAGGGTTTTATATAACATAATAAATGTGTCTAAATCATTGAAATCTTTTGCAGCTCTCAAAACAAAACCAAGGGTCTTTAGGGCTTTGTTGATAATATTATTAATATGACATACAAAGGTGAGTTTACTGTCGAACATAATGCCTAGATCCATAATTTCACTAACACAATTTAAATTTTCATCATTTAAGGAATACTGAAAAATAATAGGATTATTTATTTTTGAAAAATGAATGAACTGACATTTATTTATATTTAATGCTAGTTTGTTGATAGAGCACCATTCAAAAAGATATATCAAGTTAGTTTGAAGTATAATACAATCATTAATGTGGTTAATCTCTTTATATAGTTTCATGTCATCGGCAAACAGTAGCACATTTATGTCAGTAAATATATCAACAATATCATTTATAAATATAATAAACAAAATGGGCCCTAAATGGGAGCCTTGCGGCACTCTACTTGTTGCTATAAATTTGTAAGACTGTGTGCCATTTATTTTCACACTAAGAATTCTTTTGGACAAATAACTAACAAACCAATTTAATAAACTACCATAAACTCCAAGTTTCGCCAATTTATTGATTAGTATTTTGTGACACACCTTGTCAAAGGCCTTGCTAAAATCAGTGTATATTGAGTCAACCTGGCACCTGTTGACTAAAGATTTAGATATGAAGTTTTCGTATATTAGTAAATTGGTCAGTGTAGATTTATTTGAACAAAAGCCATGTTGGTAGGGAGTTATAATTTTTTTAATGTTTGTGGATATTTTATGGAGGACAATTTTTTCAAAAAGCTTGGGTATCGATGATTGGATACATATTGGTCTATAATTAGTTACGTCCGTTTTGTCCCCTTTTTTAAAAATGGGTGTAAGGAAACTGAGTTTCCATGTATCAGGGAAACTGCCTGTCTCTAGTGACTGGTTAAAAATTAGAAAAAGAGGAACAACTAAGCCGTTTAAACATTCTTTAATTAGCACAGGTGGAATATTATCAGGTCCAGACTAAGATTCGGTGAGAATTTTGGAATTTCGTTGCTAGGTATATCCTCTTCATACACAGATTTAAAATAATCGGCGAAAAGATTTACAATGTTTTTATCATTACACCCAATTTTTCCTTTGGAATTCATAGAAAGTTGGAATACCTAAGTTAGTATTTTTTTGAGAATTTGTGTAATTCCAAAACTGTTTTATATTTACACGAATTTCACTTTCAATTTGGTCAATGTAATTTTTATAGCACAATTTTGAGATTTTACAACACTCCCTTCTTAACAATTGAAATTTATTGTAATCACTCGTCAGTCTGGATCGCTTGTAATTTTTATGAGCTATTTTCTTACTATATGTTAAAGTGATCAAATTGGGACTAAACCAGTTTGGAAAATAAGAAATTCTATTATGTCGAAGGGGCACAAAATTTGCTATAGCATCATTTAGAATGTCATAGAATTTATTTACATTATCGTTAATATCTGCGTTTTCCAGAAAGGACCAGTCTGTTGTATTTAAGCAATCAGAAATTTTTAGAAAATTTGCTTTACGGAAGTTATAAGATGACTTGATATTTTTAAGATGAGTGTTGTTAACAAAGGGAATAACTATGTCCAGAGGAGGATGGTAAACGTCTACAGGTAATAGTTCTTCCAAAGATTTACATACGTTAGCAGTGGGCTCACTGCAAAAAACTAGATCAAGAATGCGATTATTTATATTAGCGACAGTGTTTAGTTGTGGGATTGATAAATAATTCGACATACCCAGAATCTCTCTTTCACTAAGATTAGCAGTTGACATATTAATACCAGACAATTCAGGGTCATCATGGTTCCAGGATATATTTGGCAAGTTATAGTCTCCAACTACGACAAGTTTGGCACTGGGATATTTGAACCTTAAAAATTCCACGTCCTCAATATGTTTTGTATACAGTTGTGTATCGGAGGATGGCGGTAAATATAAACATCCAATTATTAACTTGCCAGCATTTTTGTTTTCGAGCAACGCGAATATTTGTTCAACCTCACTATTTTTGTTTTTAAGCACTTTTGACGGACTCCACCCCCTCTTGTATTGGAGCTGGTGTTTGAACTACGGTCTACTCGGTAGATGTGGTGATCGTGCAATCCAAGTTCCGCTGAGAAAATTGATGGTGTTAACCAGGTTTCCGTTAACATGATGACATCGTGTGAGAGAGTCGGGGCACTTATTCTGAATTCCTTTAGTTTCGTTCTGATGCCTCTGACGTTCTGATAGTAGATGTTACATTTATTTAGTTGGAGTTTTTTGGCAAAATATTGACGATTTTAGGTAGGTTATTTATATATTTTATTGTTAAATTTGATTCACCATTTTTTTTCTAGTCTCCAGCTCGCCCGAAGCATTATCAGGTGTTTTCTTTGTTGAATGGTCTGATCATTTCTGGCTTTGATACCATCTTTGAATTTTTTGTTATTGATCAAAATTGTCCTAACAAAATGTTCCTCTTTGAATTCTTACTTGATTGGTCTACATTTATTCGTGACTTTCTTTGTTCCCAACCTGTATATTTTAATATCATGAGCATTAAAGGAAGTATCAATGTTTTTCAGGGCCGTGGTAACTTTATTCGCGTCATCGGAAATATTTATTGAGGTTAGATCAGACGTGCTCTCAGGAACATTGAAAAGAATAACATTTTTTGCACGGAGCTTCCTATCTTCAATTTCCGTCAATACGTCACAAATATTTGATGAAGGATTTGTGGGGTTAGCATCTGTTGGCTGAGTGAGTGCTACACTTTTTAAGGCTGATAATTCGCCTTCAAGTATTCCCATACGTACAGCCATCAATCCTGTAGTTCCCAGCAGTTCCGTTGTTATAGGTGTTATTTTACCCATCTGCTCCTTCGTAAACTTGTTTCCGGGGTCATTAATAATTTTGATTAGTGAACTTAGCAGATCTTTAGCTTTGGTCATATAGTTTAGCGAATTTTCATTTAAATCCATGTTTGAGTAGGTTTTGAAGTAATTTATTATTCCAAGATTTACAAAATAGCGCCTATTTCCCGCAACCAGTTGAGCACCTTTCAAAAATAAGACACTTTGAGCCAATAGCGAGTGAAATGACGACACTTTCGACCAATTGCGATAATGCTGACAAACTTATTTATGCACCTGCGCGATTGATGTGTTTACGATTTCTGAAGTGTTTTTTAATATTTTTAAATCACAGCACTGCACAGCACACAGTATATTTCAGAAATCTAACTGATTACACTGGAAACACCGATTGATTTCAATTATTTCAAACTTTATTTTGTGTTTACACGCAAATTCTTGTTGTTTCGGCTGTTTTAATGTGGCGTGTATTTCACTGTTGTGTACTCTACGGCGCGGCGGTAGGTTGGATTTATGCATTTATGCATCGACGAATTAACAATATTCAACTACATTGTTTTTGATTAGCATTTTGATATTTGATGTTGCTGGTGTGACGAGGGTTTTAGATTTATTATTATTACTAGCGCAGATCGGTGAAAAATCACGGGATAGCTGAATTCGTGATTCTTCAGCAATTATTGTTTTTGGTATATTTATACCTTTGATATGAAATAAATAAATTCTTTTAGTTCCAATTTTTTAAATTTAATAAAATATTATATTATTAGTAGGTACTTTGTGGCTTAGCTGATCTCTTCACAAAACTCATTCCAATTTTGAAAATGACACTTAAATTCAAAGCAAATTTAAGTTCTCAGAGTTACGCAGAACACATCAGACAAACGACGTTAGTATTTTTGATTTCATGGAATTAAAAAAATTATTTACTGTAACCCTTGGAAATTTTCCCAACTACCCGTATTTCATTCAGAACTAACTAACGCACGCACAGACAACCGAAATAGAACAAGATTCGCAAGTAACACCAGAATCAAAAATATCAAGTGAAAAAATGATAATGTAGATAAATTTATTGCCGTGTGGAGATGATTAGTTAATATATGAAGACATAGAGATTGAAATATCATTTTCTTTGCCAAAAATTCACATCCAGCGGCAGAATATTTGTCATAATGAAATTATCTGTTATAAAATAGGCCATTTAAACCCACACGATGAGAAATTGCCAATTTGTACAATGATTTAAAGTATAACAAAAAAAAAGAAAATACAAAAATTTCATTGTAAAATGATGAATCATTGAATTTCTGACCAAAAGCTTAGCCTGTAGGTCTGCCAACTGCCAACGAGAAAAATTAGTTTGAATTGTGTCATTTTCAAAATTTGAACGAAAATTCTAATTAATTTGTCAAGAACGACCTGATTTGTCAAGAATTCGGAATATTCCGTGATTTTTCATGAATTTACCTTAGTACATACATACAACTGTTCCCAACCGTCTGGAGACAGTGAGACTATGGCATCTTCAATCGGGATATGTTTGTAAGACTTGCAGTGGAAAGGGGATGGAGATTGGGTGGGGAGGTACCTGGCTGTTCAAATCTGGTCACCAAACTCATCTAAAGCTATTTCAACTACTAAAATGTCTGTAATAGGTGTTGTGTGTGATGTGTTTCAATTTGGGGGGCAGGAATGGGTACTGCCGCCCCGGGAACCTTTATTGGATAACCAACACCTCTGCCATAGGTCACCCCAAGTGGTTCGCTACTTTGGTGATTTAGCAGGGGTGCCCGGGTTCATGGGGTGAGGTTTGTCTAGGTCTTGGAGGCGGATGACCAGGACACACTGAACCCCAGATTACGAAAGAATTTTTATTTAAGTACTTTTAACTTTAAACCTTAGACATTTTCATAGCTACCAACATAAAATTATTTAGAGATAAACCATTTATTTTTGTACATTAGCTCCGCAGGAGGTAAATGGGGTAAATAATAACCCTAAGGGCCTATGGTAATCTTTGGGGATGCTGTGTGGAGGGTCTCTGTAGGGAAAGGAAAGAGAGGATTTCCTGCTAAAGAAAAAGGCATGTGGGGTGAGTAGAATTCTCGTCTCTCTGTGTTCAAGAGTGATGGACGTATCCATCCCTCTTTGTTTTGTTGGGCTGGAGAGGTCAAAGTGTCTCCCTCAACCAGTCTCTCCCGATTCAGCCTGTCATACAGTAGGTAGGCAAACACATCCTCCGCCAAGACCTACGTAGACAAACATTTCGAACATAATAAATGGTTTCCGAGGCGGCAGTACCCATACTCGCCTCCCAAATTTTAATTTGTATTTCTTACAGAAGATGTCAACAAATCGTACTGAACCTAAAAAACGAGTATTAAAACAAATCACGGCTAAAGTAAGAATTAATCTTACGTAACAGTTTGCTATTTCCGGATTTGCCTCTCATGCCTGTTATGAAAAAAATATATAAACAAAGCCGTCGCTGAGGGAACCACACGCGTATTATTAATCTCGAGAAACCTTGACTCACTTGCGCGTAGTAAGCTCTCCCGTGAGTTGTGGACATGTCCTATAAAATGCCAAGCTGCAAATTAAAAATATCATTCAAAGAGCGGAGTACCGAGTACGTTCCACCCACCTAGCGGATCCCAACCCGTTCCGGAACCAACCGCATTGTGTAACAACTGGTGAACGAGAAATACACCAAGTAGAGTATACACTATTCATGGTGGGACTGTAATCTGAAATTATGGTATTACGAGCAATAAAATTCAGAATTTTAAAGTTGATAAAAGTAGGTAATTTATTAGTTTTTTTATTATTCCCCTATGGAGTGTAGAATGAATGAAATAGATAGTTTTAGATTAATAAATAATGAACAACTTTGGAAGTCTCGAAGTTGCGATTTAGTATTCGGAACGTTATTAGGTTTGTTAAGGGCTCCAGACGAGAGGTGGCTGCCAAATTCAACAGTGAGACGCACTTGCAATTTGTACAGGATCTAGCGCAGACCCATGATAAATCACGGGATATTATAATTATTGTAGGATTTGTTGTCTGTATATATTTTTCTCTATAGATTTCAGAAGAATTATTCTACGGGCTGCCAGATTTATTATTATTTTGTATTATGTTAATGTAAGTACTTGCATACTGCTTTCTCACCCCGTATGCATGGACATTGGAGGGTCTAGAGTCGCTCAAATAAATGTAGCTTCGTTCAATAAAATAAGATTCTTGACGTGTATGGTGAAGGAGGAAACCGTATGTTTCCTTAAAACGCGCGCCGTTGGGAAAGTGGTGGTGTCCCTTCCAATGTAAGATTTGTGAAACTAGAAGTATTTATAAAAAAATATTTACTTATGTGCCTTCAACAAACAAACATTTATCCATTTTAGTAGTTTTGAAAATGACTCTTAAATTCAAAGCAAATCCAAGTTCTAGAGTTCGTTGAGCTGGAGCTGCGGAATCACCATTGAAATTTGTATTTTTATAATGATATATATTGTTTAGAGAGCTTTTGAAAGTAGACCCAAAAATGGAGGAAGTTATAATATAAGAGATTTAAATTTACAGTGTAAACAGAAAAAAGAAGTTTTAGTTTACACCGGTACACTAAAGAAGAAAATAATATGCAACGCCAAACTTCTGATAAAATAGCAGTTACTAACAAACGCCGAAGTAAATGGTGCTTTTTTTTTTTTTTTTTTTATTAATAAATTTTTTTGTTACATACATAAAAATATTACAAAAAACATTTCTTTTGATAAGAAGTAAAAAAAGGGAACTATAAAATTACATATGTAGCTTAAAGATAAACAGTAATACAATTTAACAACAAAAAAAACAATAGTATACATATATGTATGGTAACAAAAAAAATCCCACATAGGCATCGCCAGTTCGTGGGTATACTTAAGTTTTTTTTTAATGCAGTTAAGATACAACATAGCAAATTAAACTTTAAATTAGTAAATTGAAACATAATTATGTTTTAACATATTTATAGAACAAATAATTCCGTATTTAAAAAACTAAAGTTAAGAAAAAAATATATATATATGAAAAACAAAAAAGGTTAAATAAAAATTAGGGATTTGTAAAGTTATAACAGGTAAGATGTTATAGCAGGTAGGTATTTGTGTCATTTGTAGTTACCCAAGTCTTTATTAATTTTTTGTATATGCTGTAAGAGGATACGTTTTTAGATTTAATTTCTATAGTCTGATACAGTGCATTATAGATTTTTGGTGCAATGAAAAAAGCATGTCTTTGCGCATTATTCTAATTATTGATAATTAGCTCCTTAGATCATGGTGGAGATGAGATTGCGATCTGAAAATAGTAGCTCTGACGTAAGGATTCAGAAAATATGTTAAAATTTCAATTCCCAGAGGTCTCTGTTCTGGAGTTTTTGATCGTTAATAAAGAAGAAATTTTTGTGTCTATTGTAAATTTATTACTGCCATCGATAAGTAGTTTTTAAGCATGCGAGTATTAAATTAAAATATCACCGAGTAATCACTCTTTTTCGCTACATGCTGTCTGTTGGTGACTAGAAAAAACTAGATTAATAAGTGATTGCCTACAGAACTTGCAGAGATAAAAGTGTGTTGATAAATATTGTCAGTTGGATGCTGTACTAGTAAAACTGGGAGTTTCATAAAAATCCAATTAGTAGTATGGAAAAGCAATGCGTTTCGACAAACTAGCGCGCGGAATAAGCTTTCTTATGGAAAAGGGCGACATGAAAATTGTAGTATATGTAATTATCCATGTATTGGATCATTCGGGAACGTTCGGGTCCCGACGAAGTTTGTCGAGCGGCCGCGGTACTCTCTGAGCCGAGGCAGCCGTCGGTGCGGGCAGAACCATTTTAGTAGCCTTAGTAATCACTCGCTACGTTATAGACAATAAAACAGTACTATCGAATCCATTGTACATTACCAATAAAGACGAAAAGAACTTACGTTGTACATCTTATTATTGTGGCTAGTAAGGCCACATTTAAAAGAACATTACAAAAATAAATATTCGCCAGAGCT
Source organism: Limnephilus marmoratus (assembly GCA_917880885.1). Lineage (NCBI taxonomy): Eukaryota > Metazoa > Arthropoda > Insecta > Trichoptera > Limnephilidae > Limnephilus > Limnephilus marmoratus. The sequence continues at coordinate 13,548,634 of OU862921.1, read as the reverse complement.
CACCGTTAGAAGAGATTTTGTTGTTCTGATTTCTGATTTATAACCAGATGATTCACCTTCTCAAATGACCTTCAAATTCGTGAGAACTCACATACTCTTAACGCCGGCCGCACCGATAGTGAAGTAATAATTAAAAAGAAATTTACTTTTATTTTAGTTTTTGAAAGTTTTCCGATCACTAAACAAAACTTTAAGCATTATATGTAAAGTAAAACAACTTTTTCATGAATAATTTTTTTTAAACTTATTCTAAAAATTTTCATAAATAATATAGAATTAATAAAAAAAATAAAAAACTAACACGCAAGAAGCAAGACACATTCTGACTCACGGTGGAGAAAAACCCTTTTCATGTTCGAACTGCAACTATTCGTGATTTAAAAATGGAAATTTGAAGAAACACATGCCGATTCATACTGGCGAAAAACCTTTTTCATGTTCCTACTGCGACCATGCATGTTCTCAAAAGAGAGATTTGGCGAGACACACACTGATTTACAGTGGAGAAAAACCTTTTTAATTTTCGACCATGCACCGACCATTCTGACCTTTTTCATTTTCACGCAACCATGCATGTTTTCGAAATGTTTGTAGAAACACGTGCAGATTTATACTGGTGAAAAACCTTATTTATTCTCCGACTGTAACTATTCATGTTCTCGAAATTATTATCTGAAGAAACATGTGCGGATTCATGCTGGAGAAAAACCTTTTCGTGTTCTGACTGTAACTATTCATGTTCTGCCAAAGGAAGATCGAGTTCAAGATGTTTTTTTTTTTACCAGGTTTATGAAAAAATATAAAAAATATTTTCAATCAGAACATAGGTCTAGATATATAAGTTTTTATACACAACATATGGAGGAGAGGGAGGGAGGTACTCTACAAGGATTTCTTTCAAATTAAATGGGTTTTTCCTGACGATCTGACGATCTCTAACATAGCAATAAATATGTAAACTAAAATTTCCTGTAAACTAACCCCCCCCCCCAACCCCTCCCTTATCACCCATATATTATGTATATAAACTGTAGAGTAAGATTATTATTATTATAATGGAATTCGATCACGAATAATTGTCAGTATCAAAAAAAATATTTTAAAAAATCTATAAACCACCTATTTCGAATGATTGAAATTATTTGATGTACTTCGTTTTGTTTCTTGAAAAAAGAACACCGTCTTAAAAGAATATTTTGCAACACCTTTTGCAGAAACAATCTTAGAAAGGAAGTGATTTGGCAATATAACATAGATACAACAGTCATAATTAAATAATCGTGCAAACATTACAAAAAGCAATTTTTCCCCGCATATGGGACGCCTAAAATGGCATGCACCAAGACAATGAGAGATGTTGACAACGCCCCGTGAGAACTGGATGAAGATTCCACGCGTCATGAGCTCGAGATGAAGAAACTCATTACGTAACGAGATTGTCTGTTAAATTACAGATACCACGTCTTACCACGACTCACCGCGACTTGCCGCCTCTCGCTTTCATTCATCATGGGAACAGTGCCATCGGACTTGGAGCGTTGAGAGTGAAGAACGATTAACAATTATTATATCATGTGGAATCAGGTGTGTATTAGTGTGAATGATGTCTCAAGTCTTTGATATTCTTGGAATGAGTAGGTATTTAATACCAACTTTTTGGCGTTGCTGGTGTATGTGTTTGCTTGTTTGTTTTTTAATCTTTATTTAGAAGTAAGCAATTTTTTTCATAGCAGGACAAATATGTATATAAAATACAAAATAAAAATAGAAAAAATTAAAAATACAGTTTTACAATTCGTTGTGTCTCCCTTAATATCATAGCGAGAAATATGATCTAACTAAACAGCGTTAGACAGACAAAACACCATATTCAAATTTGAAAATTAACACAAAATAAGTAAAATGTTGACCTTTATGAAAGCAAATTTTCGGACGGAAATTAATAAAAAATTAAGAATTTTGGGAATTTTGATAGTTATTCACGCAATGACAAAAAAGTAAGGTGACAGTTACTTTATAATACATTATAATATACATATAATATTCTAGTAGGTATATTCACAGTATTATAAATTAACGTAAAATTACTGCCTCAACACAGGCTAGCCTAGTGAGGCAGGTTACGAGAAACCTAAATTTATAATTATAAATCTCTATTATTTAAGTACCTACTGTTTATATGTATATTGTTTTCTGTTTTTAACTTTTGTACTTATGCAACTTTTAAACTGTACTTTTACTGTACTTATGATTTACTTTTTTTTTGGAGTTATAAATCTTTAAATTTTTTGTTCAATAAAGTTATTATTATTATTATTATTATTATTATTTGTCTAATAAAATATGTATGTGTTTTTTTCGGTATCAGTTATTTTAGTTAGAAAAAAATGTAAGGTAAGCCATTTTTAAAACGATACATTCAGAAATATTTCATTTATTTGGATTTTATTGTAAAGCGAAAATACATGCCCTCTGACAAAATATGGCCGAGGCCTAAGGGGTTAATGGTGACTAAAATAACATTGGAAGTACGTTCGAATACAAATCATATTTTTTTACATATTTGGAACAGATCCTATGAAAGGCTTGAGACTTCATTTACGGCTTTTGGGCCAGATTCCAAACAATTGTACCAACATTTTAGAAGAAATGGAAACAATTTGCTGACAATGATTTTGTTAAAATTTGCAACAACGGAGCATCGGAATATCAACCCATGTCTCGGTACGAGAATTCCTCTCAGTGAGACAGCAAAAAACCACTGTTATACATATTACCAGCTAAATAAAGGAAAATGCAAGAAAACAGCAAACACCACAAAAAAAGGAGAGTGACAAATATGTGGGTACTGTAACGGTTATTTGCCTCCATATGCCACACTGTACACTTGTATGGTTTTCTAGAAGGACGGAAGCAAATTAATTTTATTACTTTTTTTCCACACTTTAAAGAGTGATTTGTTTTAGAAAAGATGCGCAGCATGAACTTTTGATTTGTATTTTCCTGGGTCCACAAAGAAGTTAATTTAGAAAATCGTTTTCATGGAACCCTTCAATAAATTAAGCGTTACTTTCAAGGTGATCTCAACTCTTTGCCCTATAAATTGTGCGCAATATTTTTCTTACATTACTACCAATTAAAATATTTGTTGAATAATTTAGAACCTGGAGCAAAATTGTTTACCCTGACTGATAATTTAAAGATCAAACTTCGACATTTAAACAAAATCAAAAAAGTTTATTAAAAAGTTATTCATATTTTTCATTAGCCTTATAATAAAATAGAACGGAAGCTTCCTATAATAAGCTTACTGGGTCTTTGGAGTTTTAAAGAGATGATCGGATTAAGAGAATTCCACTTATTGATTTTCTATCGCGGTATTTATGCGTGACAATTCCGAATTTCAGTCGGTGGCTTAGCGAGCGGAATTTTCTCTGCGGGTAAAAATATTTATCTGTTGAATACATATAAATAACTTCGTGGCCTAGAAAAAATCTATATTCTCGCGACTTTTTTAATGGCTAATCGGTAAATTCTGGAGATAAACTTGGAGCAGGTAATCTAAATGTAGCATTAAGTATTTCCTGTTCGAAAAAAGCTGTGAGAGGGAGGCTAATTTTCGAAAAGAATATGGTATTTTAACTGTTATTTATTCTCGAAAAAAATTACGATAAGGACAGTGTTTTTATTTTGAAGAGTATGTGTTATATAATGAATTAAAATATACCATTTTCGATTTGCCGCCAAAACATATGTTCGTTTTTTTCATTCGTGAATCCGGCGGTGTTGACGTCACGTCAGGCAACGTTGGTGACAGCTGACAAGCCAGCCAGTGGCGGCTTCTACGTCATAATGACATTGTTGCCAGTTTCAACCGTCGGAATGTGCGGTTTTTCAAATCAATAATTAAGAATAAAAATATTAAAATTAAACATTTTTAGTACAGTGATCAGAATCATAAAAATAAACTTAAAATCTTTCACATAGTTTTAACGGTTTTCGTGTAATAATTATTATAAGAATTACTTCTTAACTACTGTTATATTTACGTCTTCAAAGTACTTCCAAATACAAAAAACTGATTTTTTTTTTGTATTTCTTGGGCATTAACTATGTAACAATTTCTAGACATTTTGTTTTTTGAAGAGTTTTATTAAATGTACATTTGTTACTCAAATTTAATTTTTCCGCGACCGGTTTCGATACAACCGTATCATTCACGAGCAGAATTAAAACTAACTTAAAAGTAAAGTACCAAAGATTAATTAGGTGGGAGTAGTGGGAGGGATGATTTTGGGGGGAGGGGGAAAGCGGTGGGAGGAGTCAATATTATACGGAAACATGGTTAGTAGAGGAGATTTGCAAGGCGCTATTATTTTATTCACTAAATTAATTTTAGATTTAATTTTTTTGTTTATTTCGAGCGTTTCTAAAGCGCAAAGATTAAAGTAAGAATTTATATTGCAATGTTTAAATTTTGTTTTTTCTTTATTGAAGCTATGGCCTGACTCTATTAAATGATTCGCAAATTCGGAGTAATTATTATTTCGTAAACATTAAACACACACATTTAACATTTACATTTAATAAAACTCTTCAAAAAACAAAATGACAAAAAACTGAAATAGAAGCAGAATACATCAGAGTTATTCTTGTCTTTTTCTTTCACTTTATCACACACATTTATTTTGATTTATTACTTATTTCGGTTATGATCTGTCAGTGATTGTACTCTGGTTCAATGAACTCGGTTTTGTTTAAGTATCATTTTTAAAATTGCAACTGATTTTCTCAAGAATTCAGACAAGCGTACCTACCTATAACACAACATTTTTTGACAATAAAATTATTTTAACTCTGTATTTGAAATGTTGATTTATTTTGTTTAAATTTATTTTTGGTTAATCTTGTCAAGTAAAGTCAGATTGTTGATGTTTCAATGGACTGCACTTTTTCCATTTTCAACTAACTTGATTAACTAACATAATAACCCAAAATTCATTAATTTACATGGCTTATTTTTTATGACGTTAAAATCAATTGCATTACAATAAGTTTGTAATGTCATTAATAAAACTTTCTAATTTCTTCATAAATTCATAAAATTGTTTTAATTTGACTGATTCCTACAAAAGTTTTATGGCCCGGAAAATGTGGGATTTTAGCGTGTTTGATTTGTCATTTTTTAAATTGTTGTTATGTACCAATATATCAATAAACCCCCACGATTTGAGGACACGGAGAAAGACATATTCTAATGTAACCTCCTGCGATCAAAAGAAGGCCACCATCGATCAGAAAAGATTATAAACCTTCCAATACGTTGAAATAGAAAAAGGACAGAATGTGAGGTGAAAAGGATACAAAAAAGGTTCCAGAGTTTATTGAACCCATGTCGAGACCCAAAAAACTAGGCTTTCTCTAATGCATGAGAGTGGTAGTAAAACTGCGACCCGTCACTATTAAAGTAGATGAAATATGTTTTTCCAACCTGATGTCTTTTAAGATGGTTTTATTGAATGTCTTAAACATATTTACATATTCGTAATAGGGTTGGGTTACAATCCCTGTGGTATTCCCAAATTAGGTGAAATTTAATCTGTGTTTACTGGAAAGATATTGAATCTCACTGAAGTGGAGTTCGATCATCATTATTACTTTCACTTCACTTAGATCACTTCAACGTCACGTGTTCTGCTAATCTTCACTTCATCTTGTTGAAGAGTGACTGTAAGTGCGGTCAAGCACCGAACATATTTCAGGGGTATAATTTCAAAGACAACATATTTGGTATTGGTTCCTTCTTTGGGATGGTAAATGGTAAGGTAAGAAAATTATATTCATACTTATTAAGCAAGTACCTATTGTTTATCTCCTATTGAGAAATCTGTTTTCGATAAGGCTAATGCAGTCCAAATCAAATTTGTGCTGGTCGTAAAATTGGATGTATTACGTATTATACATAAAAAACAAAATATGTATGATTTTAGATTTTCACGGCCAAAAGTATTTTTGTTGTTTGTTTTTGGGGTGTTATGCCGTGTTACGCTACCTCCTCCTTTAGCCAACGTTTCGGACAGCGTTACAGTGTCCATCATCAGGGCAGATGATACACACATCTGCCTGATGATGGAGACTGTAACGCTGTCCGAAACGTTGGCTAAAGGAGGAGGTAGCGTAACCAGGCATAACACCCCAAAAACAAACAAAAAAACAAAACAAAAAAAACAAAAACAAAAAACAAAAAAATATATTTATATGAGTACGTTTTTTTTTTTTTACATGAATACCGCACAAGAGTCCCAACTGCGTCTGGAGCCAGTGGGACTATGGCATCCCCAATTGGGTATGTTGTGAGGCTGAAAGTAGTGGGGAGGGGAAGGAGATAGGGAAGAGGAAGGTGGGAAAGTACCTGGCTATTCAGATCTACTATGTACGTATATGAGATGTTCATACGTTGCTAAACCATTCATCCGATTGCGATGAAACTTTGGGGATTTGATGTGTACATGCCCGCGATGGTTTCTATATATATACTGATGAGCTCTGGCATTTTGAAATTTGTATAAAAAATTGCAATAGGTGGCACGCGAGCTGTTTGAAAACTGAATGTACCGGGACTGAACTCGTAAGGGGAAGGGGACGCGGGAGAGGAAGGGGAGGCGGAAGGGGAACGGGACGAATGAGAAAGGACACGCAGGGAGAAAAAATTTCTTTATTAAGTGGCATAGCAACGTACGCCGGGAACTCGCTATATATTATAAATTTGAGTCAACTTTGGTGTCATTGATAATATACTTTTACATCTGATCTGTATTTCACCACAATATATTTCATGTTCAATTTTAGTTTATTAGGGGCCTAATGCCGGGTTGTTACAACACTTTTTCGTCAGGTTTTCTAGAAAACACCGGCTTATTAAATAATGACACTTTCCGACGGAATTTCAATTCTCCGACAGCGGCGACCGGGCATTTAAGAAGACTTAATTTACTTAAAAAGTAATTCTTCCAATTTTGCACGAAAGCCGGCCTAATTTTCTCCCCTTTAAGGGGGGAGGTAAGAAAATACTTTTTTGTAACTGGTAAAGTGGAAAAAATTACAATAATTCGTGTTTTATAGCTGCTGTTTTGATCATCATAAATAAAATTAAAAAATAAACCAATAGGACGAGACAAAAATTTAGTGTTCACTGTTTTATTTAAAGTATTGTATTTAGTGTTACTTACGGAGCAGAAGAACTTTACTAATAGACTTCTAGGCTGAAGTTTAAGTTAACACTTACCTGGAACAAGTAAAAACATTTCATTAATATTGATAAAATATGTGCAAAAACAAGATGTAGACACAAATTTATTTTTAAAAAATAAACTCAGATCAAACATATAACATAACTCAAGCCTTACAAACATACAAATACACACACATTATTCTGCACACACCTGATAGGTACTTTATTGAGGTGTTAAAATTGTATTTTGTACACTGCATTTAAAACGCGTATTTCAAAAAATTAAATCGATTTTTTTTTCACATTAACCCTACACAGGAAGCACTGAGGAAAATAATTTCCCTCAGGGCCTTTTCTTTGAAGATGCTGTGTGGAGGGTCTTTTTGAGGAGAGGATGGAGTGAGCATGGGTCTTGTGGGAGGGAGGAAATACAGAGGCCGGCAAATCGTTCCACAGCCGAGCTGTAGAAACGACCCGTTCGCGATGTGGCCGATATCCTTATTGGCAAGATTTTTAGCCTAGCAGCCGGATAGTTCGAGTTCGACACTCACAGAGGGTAGCCAAGTTATTTATTTTTCAAAATATTTTAGAAAAAATATCAGAATTTGCAATTCACACGCGATAAGTGAAACCTTCAGAAAACTAAAGTAGACAAGAGTGGGGAGGCTACGAAGCATCGCGCAAAGAGGAGACCCATTATACAACCTCATTCTCTCGCAGTATAAATCCTATAGATGTATGTGTTTGTCTCTTTTCAGTGTCGCTTTTTTAAGTTTCATCGAGTTTCAAATCACAACGGTCTAAAGAAGTTTTTACTTAAAAATCAGACGTAGTATATCTCGTGTTTTACAACAGTTTGACTAGCGTTACGCCGATTCGTAAGGGAATAAGCGGTTGCCTGAACATAATCCCAACATTAAAAAGCAGCCCCCAGGGCCTAGGGGACGAATTGGGAAAGACGGGGGTCAATCGAACCACAATAGAAGGGTTTGACAGAATTCGCTTCTGGATTCCCTTAAGAATAAAAGCGTCCCCTTTCTTTAGCTGGTCTTAGAAAAGTTGTTTGCACAAAAGTAAATTTCTAACCTCGTTTCAATGTTATTTCTTCGACATGATTAGTCGAAGTCTTAGATTAGCTTTACCTAACTTTATAAAAAAGTTAAATAGCAAATCAAACTGACGATTTTACAGTAGATATTTTTTAAGAAATAAAAATTGACCAAAGAAGAACGCGGAGCATTTGAATAAAGATAAAAAAAATCTGATCTTTGATAAATAGAAACAAAAATATGATTTTCAGTTTTTTACGACAAAATATTGCAAATCAAAATTTGCATCAAAACCATGCTTGCCTCAAAATCGAAAAAATTAACCTTCTTCTAAGGGGCTGCAGGCTAGGAAATGGTGTAAAATGATGTTAAACAATACAATGCAACGTACAATTTGGGAGTCGGGTATGGGTACCGCCACCCCGGGAACCATTTATTGGATAACCAACACCTCTGCCATGCCCGGGTTCACGGGGTGAGGTTTTTCTTGGCCTTGCAACGCAGTTTTTTTTATATATGAATACCGCACAAGAGTCCCAACTGCTACCGTCTAGAGCCAGTGAGACTATGGCACCCCAATTGGGGTGTAAAAAAATAATATCCTAATTCATAACGCCCTTAATTTTTAATATAAATTTAATACGAACGAAATACGAAATAAGCATTTTATACTGACAATTAAACTATGCATAATTTCATCATTCAAATTCCATCGAAGCAATTTGCATTATTTCATAAACTCTTTTTTAATCATATTGCGCCCATAATATCTCTATTATCTGTATATTTTCGGGCGGAAAATTTCCATTTCAAATTATTAAATTCGACCGCCGAAAATACTGCGTGAAATTCCGGATTGTATTATACAATATGATCATATTATATACCTAGGCAAAATTTGAATTTAAATGGGACTGGAGTGAATAACTTGATCCCGTCCCTTTTGGATAGACCTAACAATAGGGGTAAGTTTGCCCAAGCGATCGTATTTGTAATCCTAAATCCAATAGAAGGTTCCGTGTTTGTTCCGCGCGTCCAATCCTACGTACTTTTGTAGGCGTTTGTTGGGGCAAAAGCCCAGAACGCGACCTGATTGCATTATATCAGACCATCGGTATTCTGCCTGGGGAAACGTACTGATCACGGAACTTTGTACAATGTTCCAACTTTCATAAATTTAATACACATGCCTCCCCGCATATAAAAGGATGAGTTCAAAAAAAGAGGAACAAAATCAATCATTATGTTTGGTGAAAAAATACAACTTCCACTTATGGCATTCTGCCTGGGTGAACATAATAATCACGGAAGTTTATACAATGTTCCAACTTTCATGCATTTAATACACATGCCTCCCCGCGTATAAAGAGGATGAGTTCAAAAACAGAGGAACAAAAACAATCATCATATTTAGTGAAGAAATACAACTTCCACTTATGGCATTCTGCCTGGGGAAAGGAAATGATCACGGAACTTTATACAATGTTCCAACTTTCATAAATTTAATACACATGCCTCCCTGCGTATCCAGAAGACGAGTTCAAAAAAAGAGGAACAAAATCAATCATTATATATGTGGTGAAGAAATACAACTTCCACTTATGACATTCTGCCTGGAGAAACGTAATGATCACGGAACTTTATACAATGTTCCAACTATCATAAATTTAATGCACTTGCCTCCAAGCGCATTAAGAGGATGAGTTAAAAAAAGTGGAACAAAATCAATCATTGTATTTGGTGAAGAATTACAACTTCCACTTATGGAATTGTACAATGTTCCAACTTTCATCAATTTAATACACATGCCTCCCCGGATATGAAGGGATGAGTTCAAAAAAAGAGGAACAAAATCAATCATTATATTTGGTAAAGAAATTCAACTTCCAATTATGGCATTCTACCTGGGGAAGTGTAATGGTCACGGAACTTTATACAATGTTCCAACTTTCATAAATTGAATACGCATGCCTCCCCGCGTATAAACTAAAAACTTTTTTAAAAGGTGATGAGAGACACTGTCAAACTTTATAATTCAAAATAAACGTTTTTTATTAATTTATGGTTCAAAATAAACAGATAATTTTTTGTAACTAAAATTACTGATTAACAAACAAAAAACACACATATTACATTAGGCAAATAAATATTATAAATATAATGAAAACAAATAACTACACCACTATTTTAATAGTGGTGTAAACTAAGTTATTTGTTTTCATTATATCAATAATGACCAGTGGCGGACTAAGGAGGGGGCGGAGGGGGCGGCCCGCCCCGGGCCCCCGGTCCTGGGGGGCCCCCAAACGCCTCCATGTTCCCTTGATCAAAACCTAAACAAGCCTTTAAGGCACCAGGATACTGTAAAAAATATTTTAGCCATTTTTTGAAAGATGCACTTGTTAAAAATGCTCTCACCATTTTTTTTAAAGAATTTCGAAAAATCGAAGGATATTCAACAATTTATGTGAAACCATTTGAAACAGTTTTGAATTATCCTTCAGCAAAACTTTAAATGCGATTTTCTCGAAACTTTTTAACATTTTCCAACCTATTTGACCACATATTAAACAAACTATGCATCCGATTTGCATTCACCAATTCTTAAATTGTTTGAAAATTCAGTGTCTATGGCACCATGCAGGGGAATTTCGTTATCTAAAAAAAAGATAAAAATGGCGGACCAGCGAATTTTATTTGCAATTTTTTATGATAAATTTTCATCTTTCATAAAAAAATAATTAGATGGGGGCCCTTTATTAAACAATCCATACGTGGTGTCATAGTCAGATCCGGATTACACATGTTGGGGCCCCTAGGCAATACACATCTCGGGGCCCCTAGCCGATGCGTGCCCCCTAGGCAGTGGCCTAAGCTGCTTTGTGGACAATACGGCCCTGCCAGAGCCCCTAGGCAATGCACGTCTCGGGGCCCCTTTACCCTAGAGCCCCTACCCAATGCGGGGCCCCAAGGCAGTTGCCTACACGTCTTATGGATAATACGGCCCCGGCTATAGTGCCTGGATTTTCAAAGGCAGTGCCCTATACTGCCTTATGGACAATACGGCCCTGCCAGAACCGGCTTAAGCATTTTTACCTTAGGGGCCCCTATCCGATGCGGGGCACATAGACATTTGCCTACACGTCTTATGTAAGCAACTGCCTATCGATACTACGGCCCTGGCTATAGTGACTGGATTTTCGAAGGCAGTGGCCTACACTGCCTGACAGGACCATTTTTAACATGTCGGGACCTTAGGCAATGCACGTCTCGGGGCCCCTTTGCCATAGGGGCCCCTAGCCGATGCGTGGCCCCTAGGCAGTGGCCTACACGTGCATAATACGGCCCTGCCAGGGTGGACTTAAACATCTCGGGGCCCCTAGGCAAGCACGTCTCCAGGGCCCCCTTCACCTAGGGGCTCCTACCCGATGCGGGGCACCTGGGCAGTTACCTACAGGTCTTATGGATAACACGGCCCTGGCTATAGTGACTGAATTTTCAAAGGCAGTGGCCTACACTGCCTTATGGACTATACGGCCCTGCCAGGGCTGGCTTAAATAGGTAGGGCCCCTAGGCAATGCACTTCTCAGGGCACCTTTACCCTAGGGGCCCATAGATAGTGGCCTACACTGTCTTATGGACAATCGGGCAATGCCAGGGCCGGCTTAAACATGTCGGGGCCCCAAGACAATGCTCATCTCGGGGCCCCTTTACCCTAAGGGACCCTACCCAATGCGGGGTTTTTCTAATATGTTGTCAACCAGGTTGTAAAACGTAGTGATAAAAACGCGTTCAAAGTTTTGCTGAAGGATAATTCAACACACAAATTGTTTAAAACGGTTTCATATATTAAGATGCCGTATCTCCGTCAATTTTACGAATTTCCTTACAATATTTGGTGAAAGATTATTAACAAAAGCATCTTCTAGAAAATGCCATTTGCTAAAGGTTATCTTATCATTATAGATAATAAAGATAGTAATGAAATATAGAAGTAATTCAAAAGAATCAGTGATGACTAACGGGAGGGGAGGAAGGGGGGGAAGGGGCGGCTTCTGGTCCCCGGGGGGCCTCCTCCAGCAAAACTTTGAATGTTTTTCTTGAAACTTTTTTAACTTGTTTTTCAATCTGGTTGACAACATATTTAAAAAAACTATACATCCGCCTGCATATATTTTTATTGCATTTGTATTTACATTTGCATGTACCAAGTCTTAAACTGTTCGAAAATCCAGTGTCTATGGCACCACATAGGGGAATTCTGAATTCTAAAAAAAAATAAATGTCGAAACAGCGAATTTTATTTTCGAGTTTTTATGTGAAAATTTTCAGCTTTCATAAAAAAATTGAGGGGGGCCCTTTCTTAAAAAAATCCCTATGTGGTGCCATAGTGACTTGATTATATAACAGTTTAAGACTTGGTGCATGCAAATCGGATGTATAGTTTTTCTAATATGTTGTCAATCAGGTTGAAAAACGTAGTTTTGAGAAAAACGCGTTCAAAGTTTTGCTGAAGGATAATTCAACACACATAATGTTTAAAACGGTTTAATATAAAACATTTTGATAACAAATGCGTCTTTTAAAAAATGAAATAATAAATAAAAGTAAAAATGATCAAGGGAACACGGAGGTGTTTAAAGGCCCCCCCAGGATCAGAGGTCCATGTGAACTGAATAAAAACCTTGTAAAATTACATCAACTTTTACTAGGGGGGGGGGCTCATTCAGCTTTGCCGCCCCGGGCCTCTGACGGGCTTAGTCCGCCACTGATAATGACGCCACAAGATATTTTTGCAAAGTTTGAAGAAGTAAATATTACAAAAGGTTATTGTCAGCTCACTTTCTTGTCGTTTCGTGTAAAAAATTCCCAGTGTTTCATAATTATTTTTCGAATTGGGTTCGGAAACTTTGGTGTCATAAAGGTATACATTTTATTATTTTGTGGTGAACTTTTAATTTTAATATAAATCATGGTATTTTCACTTTCTAAGATCATAAAAGTAAGGGAGAAACAACGATTTCTATGAAATCTATATGAGTTGTTCCAAAAAGCGAACAAATTAGTCAGAGGGGTTAAAACTTGGACGGTACCTTTTAAGTGTCGATTCTTAGTGCAAAATTAAAATTGATCGATGAATTAGAATCGGCATTAACAGGGACCGCCGAAATATGAAAATTAAAAAAAAAACACTCTTTGTCTATTTGGTCGATAGTAAAATATAATTGAATCACCCCAACCTTAGAGTGCCTACACAATACACAATATTATGAAAATGAAACATTTAAGAAAAATGTTACTCTTTACAAGGGTGCCCTAAGGAGGCGGTAGATATAGTCCTTTATAAAATTTATTACACTTACTAAGCGCTGAACAAAATTGTCATACAGTGCTGCATGCAAGTTAGAAGGCTGTTGTTAAATTTACATGGCATGCAAAAGTTTTAATCAAATTGCAGAAAAGTAGCAAAAGTTTGCTATACTTTGCAAAACTCGAGTTTAGAGCACAATTGAAACAAATTTGATATGATATAAACAGTTACAGAAAGAGAGAACATCAAACTTTCTCTTTGCATTTAAAATTTTACGTGGGAATAATTCAAAATAAACTTCTAATCTGACAGATTTTGTAACTAACTAAATTTTGTAACTATTACATTGTCTAGACCCGAGGGGTAAATATTGCCATATTATTTTTAAATATTAAAAACTAAATTAACTTTAGAGTCAATTTGTCTTTTGTAATTTACTTTTCCGCAGAGAATGTAATAAATCTAAAAAGTTAGATTAAAGGGTATTCCCTGGTGCTTTCTTATAGTAATTTACACGAATGAAATCTACCGGATATGTAAATATAATAACAAAGCTCAGTTAAAAAGTTTTTTCTAATTAAAATAGGTAAAACTGTTATTATACTAAATAAATAGAAAGAACAAAGGGTATAGCTTATAGACACATCCTTGTTCTTACAGCCAACACGATTAACAAGTAGTAGAGTACGTATTATAACCTTGCAGATATAAATGTATAAATATACTCGTAATTATGCAGCTATGTTTAATTTAATTTAATATTTAATTCGTGTAATTCAAGTGACCGTTTAGGGTGTGGTGACATTTGCAAGTGTAAGGGAATGTTTTTTTGTATTTCTTGGGCACTGACTATGTAACAATTTCTAGACATTTTTGTTTTGAAAAGTTTTATTTTTCGAAAACTAAGTTTTAAGTTTGTAGCGTAGGGAGTGTGGCGAACCCATCGCTCAGGGAGTGGAAAACACATACCTGCAATAGCCATCCCAAGCCAAGGTGTGAGCTACCGTGCTCAGGCTGAATGTCCTGGGGAACAGCGTCACGAACGGTGCCTCCGAGAAACAAGGTCGCATCTCGGAGTATTTAGACCTCACTCCAGCACTCAGGGCTCTGCTGGAGTGGACCGTCTATTTCCCTGGTAACTCGTGGGACAAAAAAAAACAAATTGGACCATTCTAAAACTAGGGGCCTTTTGGGAACCTAGGAGTGCTGAGGCCACCTCTGTGGATTTCCTTCCTGGGGCCGTAGGAGGAACTAAGTAGAGAAACCGTGGAGAGGTGAGCTGAGGCCACCTTCATGAACTCTTCCCTTGTGGGGCCTTCGAGGAACCAAGGGGAAGGGCACCCTTCCAGCGCGGGGCCTTTGTGGAACCAAGGAGGAGTGAAGTGGAGAGATGATGTCCTCTTCCCATGTGGGGCCTTCGAGGAACCATGTAGGAGTGAAGAGGAGAAATGAGGCCATCTTGGTGAACTCTCCCTCTGTGGGGCCTTAAAGGAACCAAGGAGGAGAGATGAAGTTCTCTTCCCTCCTGGGGCCCTCGGGGAACCAAGGTGGGGTAGACTCTTCCCTTGTGGGGCCTTTAGGGAACCAAGGGGAGGTGGACTCTCCGTCGTGGAGCCTTCGGGGAACTAAGGAGTGGAGAGGAGAGATGAAGCCCTCTTCCGTTGTGGGGCCTTCAGGGAACCAAGGAGGAGTGAAGAGGGGAAATGAGACCTGGGAAGACACATTGTCGGCCCAGAAGATACAGCTTCATTTCGAATGACAATCCTGGTGAACTTTACAAAAGGGACTGGATTACTGTCAAAGGAATGAGGTAAAAGGGAGATAGTACAATGGGTCTATGGCCTAAGTGCTCTCGGGAACTATATATATGTAAACCGTCTCCGATTATATTAAAAAAAAAAAAAAAAGTTTTAAGATTGCTCGTTAATGATACGGACGTGTCGAAACCGGTCGCGAAAAAATTTAAAATTAAAAGTAACAAATGTACATCGAAAAATAAAACTTTTCAAAACAAAAATGTAAGGGAATGTTTTTAGTGATGCCTTAAATTGAAGTATATCGCGTATTTGTTTAATGTTACGAGGAAGTGTGTTATATGCTTTAATAGCCAATAAAAGTTCTTTTTGAAATAGTAAGTGTTAATTAGTTTTCTGTAAATTTTGTCACGTATTTCCGTTTATTTATTTCCTTCTACTCTCGTATATGCAAATGTTTCCACTTTACATATGAGTACCAGTAATATAAAAAATAATAACCAGGTTAGTAGAAGTATTTTGTGAATATCTCACTAAGAGAACCTATGCTGAGGTGTTCGCAAAGTGTTATTTTGCCGTCATAAGTAAAAACACAGCATCCTTGAGACTCTCGAGAGGATTATGTGATTTCACCTATGGCGTCATTACATTGTTTACATATTGAGTGTTTTAGAGATTATAATTATTTTATATTTTATATTCCCTATATTTTATTGGATTGCTTTACAAGAACAACAGACAAATATCTATATATTACGGTTCCAAGACAACTCAGAATCATGCAACTTCAACACCCCTTTGAAAAGTCATCAAAAATGTTATACTTTCTTTAATAATAGCCCAAAACCTAACCTAACGTAACCTATTTAACCATTTTTAATCATTTTTAATGCCTTTTCAAACGACGTATTTAAGTTGCATTATTCTGAGTTGTCCTGTCACCATAAATTACGTATTCATGAATTGTTTGAATACGGCCGTATCCCTTGGTTTATATTAAAATTATTTACTACTGGTGATGCGTAATATGACGTAAGTTTAGTCCTTCACGTCAGGATTTAAGTGTTTAATCTAAGGCCTGATTGTCATAAGGGCAATATTAAAAGTTTAACCGCAACATAAACAGAGACGGAGGTGAAATTTATCTGTCACCTCGGAAAGGTAATAGATAAACTTGAAGAAGTTATAATACAGGGATTATAAGGTATTGTGCAATTTTCTTAATCCACGATATTATCTCATTTCTGGAATTATTAAAATTACTAGAGCAGACCCGTGAAAATTCAAGGGAAAGTGTGAATTTTCGACAAATCTAAAAGTCAAAATCAGTTTCGATTCAAAAATTCTATAAATCAAAATCAGTTTCGACTGTGAATATGGTAATAGCATAATTTTCTGTTAAAACGATGTGACATTGGTAGGTACTCTATCACTGGTACTCTATTCTTTCAACAAATAGTTCCAATTTTGAACATTACACTGAAATTCAGAGCAAATCCGAGTTCTAGAGATCGTACACGCAGGATAGATAATTGAAATGAGTATTTTTTAATTATAATTTTATAAAAGTTAATATGAATTGCAGCCGTATTATCGATTTTAAAATAAACAATACTTGAAAATAATAACTATAAAGTCATAACTCATAACTATAGAGCAACGAAAAATGTGGTAATTTTTCTCAAGTTTAATTTATTGAAGAAGAAGATAATACAAATATGTAAGTCTAAAAGAAACAAGAAATAGAACAAGAGACAGAAAAATAAAAAGGTAACGGTCGAAACTGGGACTCGAATCCTGGATCACTTGTTTTTGAAGAGCCTTATACTCGGCCACCATATTTTTTTCTGTAATTTTGTTTGATCTTATATTTCAGAATTAATAATATTATCCTCAACTAATTTTCTCCAAATTTATGGCAGCTATCTTTTCGACTGATTACAAGGTTATTTAACGAATTTATCTGTAACGTAGATAGTGTCTCGGACAAACATATCCGATTTTATTTGAATACACCTGTTGACTTTTTCTAAAAGTTTAAATTAATATTCAATTTTTATTGCAATAAATTTTGAAAGTTATTGATAGATGTTACCTTCAAAGTTATTAAAAAAGCAATTCCAATAAAAAAATAATCACTTCTACTAGTGCAAAATTATTTTGTGGTAACATTTTAAATTCAAATTAATAAATAACGTTGTATTAACCACTTAATTATTTACAAAAACCGACATGTTTCGTCAGCAAAGCTGACTTCCTCAGGGTTTTGACAGAACTAATTTTTAAAAATAGACATAAATAGGTAATAGAGAAAAATAATAGACATAAACAATAATAAAATTTGAAAGAAAATAATGTGTAAGGGACGAGGGGCAATATAGAACAATTAAAAAAAAAAAATTATAAAAAATTAAAAAAGGGGAATAGATTTAATAATGGGTCATTTAAAAACAATTTTTGATTATTAATAATATTTAAATTTGCATTAACGCTCTTTCTAATCTCTAAAATTTCTAATTTATCTAACTGAAAGCCATTGACATTACAATGTATTAATTCTATTCCACTGTTAAAATTAAAGGTATGACTAGTTTCTATTAAATGGTTGGCAAACTCCGAGAAACTATTATTATTTAAAGCTTTCATATGCTCTTTAATCCTTATTTCAAAGTTTCTCGAAGTTTTACCTATATAAAAGAAATCACAATCATTACATTTCAATTTATAAATTCCAGATTTTTTCATTTTTGAATCTCTATCTTTATTATTTAATATGTAATTTTTAAGTCTTTTGTTTGCATAAAATACAGGAATAATTTCATTCGGTACATTCTTTTTTATTGAATTAGAAATTTTATTATTAAAGTACATCATTTTTCTCCATTTTTTCTCTTCTTTATCCTTTTGAATAGGGTAGATGTATGATCTAAGGAAATTATTCTTGTATTTTTTATTAAGAATTTTTTCAATTACATTGGAATTATAACCATTATTGATTGCAATTAGTTTAATAATATTGAATTCTTTTGAAAAATTATTAAGAGATAAAGGTACATTAACTAATCTATGAATCATAGAATGGAAAGCTGACATTTTTTGAGAAATTGGATGATTTGAGGTGTTATGGATTACAATGTCTGTGTATGTATCCTTGCGAAAAATATTAAATTCAAATTTATTATTAATTATTGAAATATTTAAATCCAAAAATTTTTTTTTTGAAATATTTAAATCCAAAAAATTTATACTCAAATTTTGTCCAATCTCTACAGTAAATTTTATGTTTTTATGGAGTTTGTTTAAAAAATTAAGAAAAATATTAAAATGTCTCAATGTACCTGTCCAAACACAAAACACATCATCCACATATCTCTTCCAACAATGTACATATTTTAATAATAAGGCACCACTGTTAAAAATCCTATTTTAAATTATTTATAAATATATCAGCGACCAAAGGGCTAGTACTAGCACCCATTGCCAAACCATCTTTTTGTTTAAAGATATTGTCATTGAATTGAAAATAATTTTGTTTTAAAACTATATTAAGTAATGAATTTAAATCATGAGATAAATCATTAGATAAAATTGATGAAAATAAAAGTTCTTTAATAATAGGTTTACATTCTTCAATTGGAATACTTGTAAATAAATTAACAATGTCAAATAATACTAATAATGCTTTGTCAGGGATTTCCAAAAGTTTTAAGTGTTCAATCAAATTAAATGAATTTTTAATCGTGTATTTAGGATGAAATATATGTGAATCCATAATAATTCTATTAATTGTTGAAGATATTTTATTGCTAGGAGCATTACAATTTGAGACCACTGGTCTTATTGGTTGATCTTTTTTATGAATTTTTAATAAACTATACAACTTAGGGACTTGTGGATTTTTTACAGTTAGTTTTCTATTTTTAATTAAATTAACAATTAAATCACTTTTACAATCTTTGAGAACATCCCTTATTTGTTCTTGACATTTATTAACTGGGTTAATTTTTAACTTTTCAAATTTATCACCTTGTAAAAAATCCATTGTCTTTTCCACATAATCTTCTTTATTCATAATAATGACACTGTTACCTTTGTCAGCTTTAGTAATAATCAAATTATTTTCCTGTGTAGCTCTGGATATATTAATTGCAATTCTTTTTTTCTTGATTGTGTTGTTTTTCAGTGAAGTTAGGATTCTTGCTAATATTTTTTATGACTTCAATTAATTTATTTATTGAAGTTGACATTGTTAATTTATTTCCAAGTATTCCAATTGAAGAATGTAAACCTATTATTAAAGAACTTTTATTTTCATCAATTTTATCTAATGATTTATCTCATGATTTAAATTCATTACTTAATATAGTTTTAAAACAAAATTATTTTCAATTCAATGACAATATCTTTAAACAAAAAGATGGTTTGGCAATGGGTGCTAGTACTAGCCCTTTGGTCGCTGATATATTTATAAATAATTTGGAAAATGAGATTTTTAACAGTGGTGCCTTATTATTAAAATATGTACATTGTTGGAAGAGATATGTGGATGATGTGTTTTGTGTTTGGACAGGTACATTGAGACATTTTAATATTTTTCTTAATTTTTTAAACAAACTCCATAAAAACATAAAATTTACTGTAGAGATTGGACAAAATTTGAGTATAAATTTTTTGGATTTAAATATTTCAAAAAAAAAAATTTTTGGATTTAAATATTTCAATAATTAATAATAAATTTGAATTTAATATTTTTCGCAAGGATACATACACAGACATTGTAATCCATAACACCTCAAATCATCCAATTTCTCAAAAAATGTCAGCTTTCCATTCTATGATTCATAGATTAGTTAATGTACCTTTATCTCTTAATAATTTTTCAAAAGAATTCAATATTATTAAACTAATTGCAATCAATAATGGTTATAATTCCAATGTAATTGAAAAAATTCTTAATAAAAAATACAAGAATAATTTCCTTAGATCATACATCTACCCTATTCAAAAGGATAAAGAAGAGAAAAAATGGAGAAAAATGATGTACTTTAATAATAAAATTTCTAATTCAATAAAAAAGAATGTACCGAATGAAATTATTCCTGTATTTTATGCAAACAAAAGACTTAAAAATTACATATTAAATAATAAAGATAGAGATTCAAAAATGAAAAAATCTGGAATTTATAAATTGAAATGTAATGATTGTGATTTCTTTTATATAGGTAAAACTTCGAGAAACTTTGAAATAAGGATTAAAGAGCATATGAAAGCTTTAAATAATAATAGTTTCTCGGAGTTTGCCAACCATTTAATAGAAACTAGTCATACCTTTAATTTTAACAGTGGAATAGAATTAATACATTGTAATGTCAATGGCTTTCAGTTAGATAAATTAGAAATTTTAGAGATTAGAAAGAGCGTTAATGCAAATTTAAATATTATTAATAATCAAAAATTGTTTTTAAATGACCCATTATTAAATCTATTCCCCTTTTTTAATTTTTTATAATTTTTTTTTTTTAATTGTTCTATATTGCCCCTCGTCCCTTACACATTATTTTCTTTCAAATTTTATTATTGTTTATGTCTATTATTTTTCTCTATTACCTATTTATGTCTATTTTTAAAAATTAGTTCTGTCAAAACCCTGAGGAAGTCAGCTTTGCTGACGAAACATGTCGGTTTTTGTAAATAATTAAGTGGTTAATACAACGTTATTTATTAATTTGAAAAAATAATCTTAATTAAATAGTAGGCAAGAATATAAGACAAGACGTCATATTGGCCCAAACATTTTAAAATTATTATTGTGCAATAAGGAAAAAGCTTTTGAAAAAGAGTTTGAAATTTAGACGAAACCGGTTGGTATCTAGAAGTATGTATATGTACATGAAACCTAGGCTAAAAATTATTACGACACGTTACCATTACTTGGAAAACACTTTGCATGATACATTCGCAAAATTGAGGATTCTTTTCACAAATTTCAAATGCTTCTAAAAAAAAGTGTGCAAATTTTACAACGCCAGAACTCGCAGATTGAGAGATTTTGCTGCTTCACGCCATTATATTTCCGTCTTACATTTGAAAGTTTAAATTTGTTAGTGAAATTGTGACTCCTAAAAAAATATGCTTATAAAAAACCGCTTTTTTTAACACCACATTTTTGATATTAAGAATATCAGTAGTCATCATAAATTTACATAATGAAAGCTCAAAAGCCGCAAAAAAATGTCCGAAGTTTTATTTTTCATTTTGAGTATCTTATAGTATATGAATATATAATATACACAATGAAGATCAAAAAGCCCTGAACGCAATCTATTATCCGCCGTAACAATACATGATAATCTAGCTCGTGTACAGACCGTACAGTGTATAGAGAAACCAACATGAGTCTAATGAACGTGTCTCAAGGGTCCATTATTCTCAGCATTAGATCTACCCACACCCAGGTCTGTATTCTCGATCATATCTTGTCTCCTTTTCAACATACATCAAAGGATTAATAAGCAGGGCACAAACTAAAAATACGAAAGCACTGCAATAAAAAGTATTGATTTTTTATGTTTACGATTTGGGCTACCGCGCTATTGCAGCGCTACGATTTTAAATTAATGACAAATGTCCCGTCTACAGCTTCGTCTACCTTTCAACCTTATAATATAAGGCACTGGATCGCTGGTCTCAAGGAAATACTAAAGCTCAGTTGTTTCGTAGAAATTCACACGTAACAAAGTCATCAAATCGTCAATCGTTTGGTGACTTAGTAAGGGTGCCCGGGTTCATACGGTTGGGCTTGTCTCTCGGTCTTGGCGGCAGATACTTTTGCCCACCTATTGTGGGGCGGGCTGGATTGGGAGAGAGTAGTTGAGCCGGACTCTTAGCCTCGTATCGCAGTGGGAAGGATAAATACATTGACCCCCAGATTCTTAAACACCTCTCATACCTTTCTTTCATTTCCAGAGCTTCTTCTCTTTCCTTTCTCTAAAAATACCCTCCACACACATCCCCAAAGATGGCATAGACCCTGATGGATTTTTTTTCTCAGAGCCTCAAAATTTTCGTAGCTCTATGGCTCCCCGTGGAATGTCCTACAAAAAGGGGAGAATTTTGTGCCTGACGGTCACAAAATTGACGAAAATAGCTTATTTCTGAAATTCTCTAGCCACATTTGTAAAGTCGAAATTGGGGGGGGGGGGAGGGGGATGACACCACATTATCCGCCCCGGGTGCCACCCATGCTAGCTATGCCACTGCATATGATTGTTCCACCATCAGATTATTTCAAGAATTTAAAGCCCCTTCAGTGCAAATTATTTGTAAAAAAAAAAAATCTTTTACAAATTCATAAAGATTACTCAATGAAAATCCCATGCTGTTAAATACCACCATATTATATTGGACTGATTCGGTTTTCCAATTACCTGTTAACATAAAATTGGAAACAAATTATACAAGATTCAAAAGTACAATACAAAAAATTCTTTCAATAATATATCACAATTTATTATACCAACTAAAATAATATAATATTTCTAAGTAATAATAATAACTAGCTGGGCCCGTTGCAGAAGCAACTAACGGGTTAAAACACTATGCGATTTGACATGTGAACGCGGACGAAGCGAGCAGGAGTGTGTGTTAAATTACATATATGAAGAAAAAACTATGTCTGAATGCGGATGGAGCGAGGAGTGAGCACCTACAAAGGGAACAGGTAGTCGACGCCCCCTCCAAAGTTTCATCGCAATAGGATGAACCGTTTAACAATGCATAATTTCTTGATGCCAAAGCTCACTGTTTGGTGCATAAATAATCGACTCGATGCGCACATCAAATCTCAAAAGTTTCATCGCAATCGGATGAACGGTTTAGCAATGCATATTTTCATGATGCCGGAGCTCACTATTTTATACAGAAAGAATCGAATAGATGCCCAAATCAAATCCCAAAAGTTTCATCGCAATCGGATGAACGGTTTAGCAATGCATAATTTCATGATGCCAGAGCTCACTATTTTATACAGAATGAATCGACTGGATGCTCACATCAAATCCTAAAAGTTTCATCGCAATCGGATGAACGGTTTAGCAATGCATAATTTCATGATGCCAGAGCTCACTATTGTATACAAAAACCATCGCGGGCATGCATACATCAAATCCCCAAAGTTTCATCGCAATCGGATGAACGGTTTACCAATGCATAATTTCATGATGCCGGAGCTCACTATTTTATACAGAATGAATCGAATGGATGCGCAAATCAAATCCCAAAAGTTTCAACGCAATCGGATGAACGGTTTAGCAATGCATAATTTCATGATGCCAGAGCTCACTATTTTATACAGAATGAATCGACTGGATGCTCACATCAAATCCTTAAAGTTTCATCGCAATCGGATGAACGTTTAGCAATGCATAATTGCATGATGCCAGAGCTCACTATTGTATACAAAAACCATCGCCAGCATGCATACATGAAATCCCCAAAGTTTCATCACAATCGGATAAACGGTTTAGCAATTCATAATTTCATGGTGCCAGAGCCCAACAGTACTTTGATACAAACCCTGTCCTGATAATAACGAACAAAACAAAAAAAAAGAATTATCCAATTAGGTGCAGTCGTTCGGAAGTTCGTTGAAGTTCGTTTCGGAAGTTCGTTGCGCGTACATACATTTCAGAGATTCATTTTTAAACAAATTTCATAATGCCAGAGCTCACCAGTAATTTTATACAAACCTTATCCTAACAATAACGAACACAACAAAAAAAATTTATCCAATTAGGTGCAGTCGTTCGGAAGCTATGCGCGTACTTACATTTCGGCGAATCATTTTTAAACAAATTTCATAATGCCAGTGCTCACCAGTTATTTTATAAAAACCTTGTCCTCACAATAACGAATACAACAAAAAAAGAATTATCCAATTATGGGCAGTCGTTCGGAAGCTATGCGCGCACATAAATTTCCGCTACTCATTTTTAAACAAATTTCATAATGCCAGAGCTCACCAGTAATTTTATACAAACCCTGCCCTGGACACAACAAAAAATAATTATCCAATTTGGTACAGTCGTTCGGTTCAATTCACTTCGGTTGTTAAAAAAAATATTTAAAAACCTTCAATTTTTCAAGTTAATTTTAACGTTCTCTGAAAGTTCTGTTCAAATTCTATTCTGTAATTCTGTAATTATTTCTGTTTTGAAATAATAAGTATAAAGAAATAATAATAAATATAATAAGTTTTGAAGATAATTGAATAAATACAACTCGCACATTACGTGAAAATGAACTAATTTAAAAATAACGTTCCCACCAACAGTGGGTGTCCAGAAGCAACCTCCGTGTACCTACATAATTCAAAAAGTGACCATCTTGGATGATTTTTTTCATTTCATATCAATAATTTTCGATTTAACATTTAAAGGAAAGAAGTTCATAAGTCGCTACCAATAATATTGGTGTAGGTACCTATGAGTTTTCTCAATAAATACTTGACAATCTTGAGTGATTTCTTTTAATATTTAAATGCTTCATAAGCCGGTACCTACCTAGTATATACCGAGAAAAATAATATTGGGGTAGGTACCTACGCGTTTTTTCTTACGTACTTTATTACTTTTCTTTAAAGAATTTGCAATAACTCGATGGAAAGGTAGGTACCTACCGCGTTATAAATTGTGTTATTTTCAGATGGCCAGCAATTTTCACACTTTCGAAGAATTTAGGAACACGTTTTTGACATGAATTTTTCAGAAAATTATTGATTTTCGTCGGGTTCTCCTGACATATTTCATATGAGAATCGTATATAATTTTGGTATTAAAAGTTGCGGAATTCTCTACTGTAACGTATTTTTTAAAAACATCCAAGCGGGGATCGGTTTCCGGGTCGCAATGCCGCGTACCGTAAAACCACTACCGAAAACTCTGAAAAGTCTGTATTATTTAGGCTAAATTTTTGACACTCGGAATCCTGACCTATCTCAAGATTATCTGACTCGCCGCCAAGCCAAAATGGACCTAGAAACGTTCCAAACTCGAGGAAGCGACCGTCTATTATGGCATGCGGGGCCGAGGCCTGGGCTGGAAAGTAAGAGGGCTTAAGCGTCTTTGCATTTTCAAGCGAAAATACGCCGTAAGGTGGTACGCGATGCGGGGGAGAAGAGTCCGTTATCGCATCACCAAAACTGGAACCGTCGTTTGTATGGACTTTTTGACACGTTTCCTTCCGAAATGGATTTTCGTCTTTCGACTGGCGAACCTGTCGGCGGAAAACATAACCCGGGCCGAATTTCTTCGTCGGATAGTGAGAGATTACAGTTTCCGTCGTCAGGGTCGCACTTCGATTCTGTATCAGTCGTTTTGTATGAAACCGGTGTCAGAAAAGGCTGAAAAAAAAGGTGAGTTTTCAAAACTGAGCATTAATATATATACTAGGTTTTGCCCGTTGCAGAAGCAACTGATGGGTTAAAACATTATGCGATTTGACGTGTGAACGTGGATGAAGCGAGGAGGAGTGTGTGTTAAATTAAATATATGAAGAAACCTTAGTTCACAGTGACCTTGCAACGCATGCCGGGTACCCGTTGTATATAATGTTATGTAGTGCAGCGCTTGCATTAAAATGTAATTTGCCAGGAATTGGAATGGAACCATTACAGTTAAGTTGACCCCGAGGTTACAGTGACCTTGCAACGCATGCCGAGTAACCATTATATATCATGTTATATATTGCAGGCACTTGCTTTAAAATGTTATTTCCCGGGAATTGGGATGGAACCATTACAGTTAAGTTGACCCCGAGGTTACAGTGACCTTGCAACGCATGCCGTGTACCCGTTGTATATTATGTTATAAATTGCAGGTGCTTGCATTAAAATTTTATTTCCCGGGAATCGGGATGGAACCATTACAGTAAAGTTGACCCCGAGGTTACAGTGACCTTGCAACGCATGCCAGGTACCCATTGTATATTATGTTATAAATTGCAGGCGCTTGCATTAAAATTTTATTTCCCGGGAATCGGGATGGAACCATTACAGTTAAGTTGACCCCGAGGTTACAGTGACCTTGCAACGCATGCCGAGTAACCGTTGTATATCATATTATATATTGCAGGCACTTGCTTTAAAATGTTATTTCCCGGGAATCAGGATGGAACCATTACAGTAAAGTTGACCTTGAGGTTACAGTGACCTTGCAACGCATGCCAGGTACCCGTTGTTTATAATGTTATATATTACAGGTGCTTGCATTATAATGTTGTTTTCCGAGATTTGGGATGGAACCATTACAGTTTAATGGACCCCGAGGTTAAAGTGGCCTTGCAACGCATGCCGGGTACCCGCTGTATATAATTTATTTATTTACCTACAAAAAGTCCATTAATCTCCCTCTTATCCTTTCCCTTGTTACCATAATTATTGGAAGGCTTTTGACCTCTCCAGCCAGATTCTCCCAACCCTTCGGCTTGCACCGCAGTGTGAGGAATAGATTCATACGTCCGTCACTCCTGGCCACACTGTCCCCTAGATTCCTAAACACCCCTCAGACCTTTTTCCTTCCCATATCTTCTTCTCCTTCCTTTCCCTTAAAAAACCCACCCCACAGCATCCTCAAAGATGACGCAGGCCCCTAGGATTTAGAACGGGCCTTTTCTCGTGTAATTTCATGATGCCAAAGCTCACTATTGTATTCTGAAACTGTATGTATTTGTCTAGATCTTGGTGGCGGATACGTTCGCCCAACCACTGCGTGGCGGGCTGGATCGGAGGAGACTGATTGAGGGAGGCTTTTTATCTCTCCAGCCAGATTCTCTCAACCCTTCGCCTTGCACCGCAGTGTGAGGAATAGATTCATGCGTCCATCACTCCTGGCCACACTGACCCCCAGATTCCTTAACACCCCTCATACTTTTACCTCATTTTTCCTTCCCATATCTTCTTCTCCTTCCTTTCCCTTAAAAACCCTCCGCTCAGAATCCTCAAAGATGACATAGGCCCCTAGGGAAATTGTTTTCCTTGGAGTCTCCTGTGTGGAGCTAATGTAAAAAAAAGTTTAACACTGCATAATTTCATCCTGAGTTCTCCCCAAGGTTTCAGTGATCTTGCAACGCATGCCGGGTACCCGTGTTATATAATGTTATGTAGAAATACAAATCCCCAAAATTGACCTTTATTGGATAACCAACACCTCTGCTGTAGGTCACCCCAAGTGGTTCGCTACGTTTGGTGATTTAGTAGGGGTGCCCGGGTTCATGGGGTGAGGTCTGCCTAGGTCTTGGAAGCGGATACGTTTGACCAACCACTGCGTGGCAGACTGGATCGGAGGAGACTGATTGAGGGGAGATCTCGACCTCTCCAGCCAGATTCTCCCAATCCTTTGCCATGCACCGCAGTGTGAGGAATAGATTCATAAGTCCGTTACTCCTGGCCACACTGACCCCCAGATTCCTACCCACCTCTCATACCCTTTTCCTTCCCATATCTTCTTCTCCTTCCTTTCCCTTAAAAAAACCCTCCGCACAGCAACCTCAAAGATGACGTAGGCCCCTAGGGAAATTGTTTTCCTTGGAGCCTCCTGTGTGGAGCTAATGTAAAAAAAAGTTTAACACTGCATAATTTCATCCTGAGTTCTCCCCCTAAGGTTTCAGTGATCTTGCAACGCATGCCGGGTACCCGTGTTATATAATGTTATGTAGAAATACAAATCCCCAAAATTGACCTTTATTGGATAACCAACACCTCTGCTGTAGGTCACCCCAAGTGGTTCGCTACGTTTGGTGATTTAGTAGGGGTGCCCGGGTTCATGGGGTGAGGTCTGCCTAGGTCTTGGAGGCGGATGACCAGGACACACTGAACCCCAGACCCCTACCCACCCCTTAAACCCTTTTCCTTCCCAGAACTCTCATCTCCTTCTTTGCCTTAAAAAACCCTTCACCCAGCATCTCCAAAGATGACATGACCCTGAGGGAAATTATTTTCCTCAGGGTCTCCTGTGTTGAGCTCATGTAAAAAAATAATTAAATGCATATAAATTCACCTTTCATTGCCGTTACATTTAGTTTTCAAACAGCTCGCGTGCCACCTATTGAAATATTTTTATGCAAATTTCGTAATGCCAAAGCTCACCAGCCAATAAACAAACATATCAAAAAAAGAATTATTCAATTCGGTGCAGTCTTTCGGAAGTTATACGCGTACATACATTTCGACGATTCATTTTTATGCAAATTTCATAATGCCAGAGCTCACCAGTAGTTTTATTCAAAACTTGTCCTTACAATAACGATAACAACAAAAAAATAATTACCCAATTAGGTGCAGTCGTTCCGAAGTTATGCGCGTTCTTACATTTCATCGATTAATTTTTAAACATATTTCAAAATGCCAGAGCTCACCAGTAGTTGTATACAATCTTTGTCCTAACAATAAGGAACGCAACAAAAAAAGAATTATTCAATTGCGTGCAGTCGTTCTGAAGTTATGAGCGTACTTACATTTCGGCGAATCATTTTTAAACAAATTTCGTTATGCCAGAGCTCACCAGTAATTTTATTCAGACCTTGTCCTAATAATAACAAAATCTCAACAAAGAAAGAATCGTCCAATTTGGTGCAGTCGCTCGGAAGCTATGCGCATATATAGATTTCAGCGATTAATTTTAAACAAATTTTATAATTCCAGAGCTCACCGGTTGTATTATACAAACCTTGCCCTACCAATAACGAAACCAACCCAAAAAGAATTATCCATTTTGGTTCAGTCGTTCGTGAGCTATAATTTATTTCGTGAGCTATGATACCCGTGGATAATTATTTATCCGTTTATGTAATTTTCAGGGTACCTACCTAGTTCATCAAAATATTCTGAAATAATATTTTATCTATATGGCAAGACAACCGATAAAAGTTGTCATAACCTCCTGAAGCAAAGCCTGAAAATCGAACACCTGCGCTGGTTTAAGAACATTTCCCATACAAATTACGTCAGCCAACGGTGTCATGGCCTGGCTGAAAACCTCAGGTGGTTTTGGATAGTGTTCCATGTTCAGTATTGCAAGGTTGAAGAAAATAAATAAACATTTCAAATATCTACCGATTTAACAGGCTGAGAACGATGTGCATTTTCGATGTTGTTGGATTTTTCGCAAATGTCAGATATAATTGCAAAGTTTGACGCGATATTGTGAAACATTTTAAATGGGAAGCTACACATGTTTTTATTTTAAAAGTTTCTAAATCTTGTGTAATTTATGATTATTAAAGAACATCTCTCGCAAAATGTTTATTTTCTTCGTAATTTACCACCCCGCAAAGGGCCTTTAAAATGTCAATTTTTCTTCGGTATTTGGCAGATCGCCGTTTAATTAATTGGAATAAATTCATAGCAGAAATCAGTTTTGTATGGGAGATTTTCGCTACATCTTTCTCAACTTTTGCGGGCATTTGAAAAGAGATAGATACAATGAATTCGCTTCGAAGAAGAGTGAACCGTGGGGCCTTTGGAATCGGATGAGCTTAGAGATCAATTTGGCTTGCCAAA
Organism: Limnephilus marmoratus; assembly: GCA_917880885.1. Classification (NCBI taxonomy): domain Eukaryota; kingdom Metazoa; phylum Arthropoda; class Insecta; order Trichoptera; family Limnephilidae; genus Limnephilus; species Limnephilus marmoratus. Next base: position 13,518,735 of record OU862921.1, on the reverse strand, counting down.
TTTTACCCAATTTTCGCAAGCCAAAGTGACCCGTGAGGTTTCACCCACCCGAGGGGCAAAGTGGTAGCTTTTCCCCTCAAATCGAAAGTGAGTTTTTTCGACCAATGGCGTGAGCGGAAAAAGTGAGTTTTTTCGACCAATGGCGTGAGCGGAAAAAGTGACCTTTTCCCTGACCTACCCCAAAACTGAGCATTAATATATATACTAGCGGGGCCCGTTGCAGAAGCAACTGACGGGTTAAAACACTATGCGATTTGCGTGTGAACGTGGATGAAGCGAGGAGGATTGTGTTTTAAATTAAATATATGAAGAAACCTGAGGTTACAGTGACCTTGCAACCCATGCCGGGTAACCGTTGTATATAATGTTATGTAGTGCAGCGCTTGCATTAAAATGTAATTTTCCAGGAATTGGAATGGAACCATTACAGTTAAGTTGACCCCGAGGTTACAGTGACCTTGCAACGCATGCCGAGTAACCATTGTATATCATGTTATATATTGCAGGCACTTACTTTAAAATGTTATTTCCCGGGAATTATGATGGAACCATTACAGTAAAGTTGACCCCGAGGTTACAGTGATGTTGCAACGCATGCCGGGTACCCGTTGTATATAATGTTCTATAGTACAGGCGCTTGCATTATAATGTGGTTTTCCGAGATTTGGGATGGAACCATTACAGTTTAATGGACCCCGAGGTTAAAGTGGCCTTGCAACGCATGCCGGGTACCCGCTGTATATAACTTATTTATTTACGGACAAAAAGTCCATTAACAATATAAAATACGTCACTAACTTATATCTCCCTCTTATCCTTTCCCTTGTTACCATAATTATTGGAAGGCTTTTGACCTCTCCAGCCAGATTCTCCCAAACCTTCGCCATACACCGCAGTGTGAGGAATAGATTCATACGTTCGTCACTCCTGGCCACACTGACCCCCAGATTCCTAAACACCCCTCATACCTTTTTCCTTCCCATATCTTCTTCTCCTTCCTTTCCCTTAAAAAACCCTCCGCACAGCATCCTCAAAGATGACATAGGCCCCTAGGGAAATTGTTTTCTTTGGAGCCTCCTGTGTGGAGCTAAAGTAAAAAAAAAAATTAACACTGCATAATTTCATCCTGAGTTCTCCCCAAGGTTACAGTGATTTTGCAACGCATGCCGGGTATCCGTTGTATGTAATGTTATGTAGAAATACAAATCCCTAAAATTGACCTTTATTGAATAACCAACACCTCTGCCGTCGGTCACCCCAAGTGGTTCGATACGTTTGGTGATTTAGTAGGGGTGCCCGGATTCATGGGTGAGGTTTTTCTAGGTCTTGGAGGCGGATGACCAGGACATACTGAACCCCAGATTCCTACCCACCCCTTAAACCCTTTTCCTTCCCAGAACTCTCATCTCCTTTCTTTCCTAAAAAAAATCCTCCACACAGCATCCCCAAAGATGACATAGGCCCTGAGGGAAATTATTTTCCCCACGGCCTCCTGTGTGGAGCTCATGTAAAAAAAGAAAAAAAAATGCATATAAATTCACCTTTCCTGTCTATGTCAGTCTTAAATGATGACCTACATAGAATACCCTTGGATGGTGAAAGCCAGAAATAATTGAAAAAAAAAAACATTTTCTTAATATTTTTTCCCTTGCTTAGTTCTGCACTCCTGGTATTTATCCTTTTTTTACATGAGCTACACACAGGAGACCCTGAGGAAAATAATTTCCCTCGGGGTCATTTCATCTTTGGAGATGTTGTGTTGAGGGTTTTTAAAGGCAAATAAGGCGAGGAGAGCAACGCTCAGTGGTTAAACATACGTATGTATTAGGCCACCCGCAGGGCCTAGCAGCTGAAACCTGTCAAACAGAAGTATCTAGACGCCATCTGAGGCATGCACACATCAAATTCCCAATGTTTCATCGCAATCGGATGAACGGTTTAGCAATGCATAATTTCATGATGCCAGAGCTCACCATTTTATATATTAAGAATCGAAGGTCCCCAAAGTTTCATCGGAATCGAAGAAGAATTAACACAGAACGTGAAAATTAACTTAAAAAAAGTGTGCTTTTACCTGCATAATTTGGCAAAAAATTAACCATGTTAAGATATTTAAATTTATTCATTTTCATAACGTTGCTTGAAATGGATTTTGCCGTTTTTGGTGACCAGATCTGAATAGCCAGGTACTTCCCCACCTTCCTCGTCTCCATCTCCCTCCCCTCCCCACCACCTTTAGCCTCACAACATACCCCAACTGGGGATGCCATAGTGTCACTGACTTCAGTAGTTGGGACTCTTGTGCCGTATTATCATTAAAATTTAGTTAATAATGTATAAAACAATTAATTTCCGTACAATTTTAAAGTACCTACACCATTTGAAAAAAAAAATTGTACCATCTTTGCTATTAAATTTACACAATATATTAATTTCTCATTATTTCGACAACAACGTTCCCTCATAAGTAGGTACTGGCCATTACTGGTATTATTATTTAAGAATGTCCAAAAAGAACGAAACTTTACCTACACATTCATAAATGAAAAATATTTTGATTGGTTCTTTCAAAAAAATTTAATAATTCTTTAAAATTTTCAAGTTAATTATCACGTTTTGTGAAAGTTATTTTAAAGTTCTGTAATTATTTCAGTTTTGTGGTGCAACTGGATAAAATGATATAACAACAGAACTCGAATAGAACTTACGCAGAACGTTAGAATTAACTTTAAAGAAATGTTGAATTCTTCAATTTTATTGCAACAACCCGGCATCCAATGTAAGTACCTACATAATTCGTCTAGGTACCTACTCATTTTCGCAAAAAAACCACGGTAGTAAGTCGGTAAGCCGGTAGGTAGGTACCTAAGCACTTATTTCCATCACTAAGTTGCATGGTTTATCTGTGTGTTCTAAATAACAGGTTCCGCCAAAACTGCGTTACTCATTTTTGGTAAAAATAAATTGATTAAATAATAATATTTTTTTTTAAATAAAAATAAAATCGTCTTTTTTTTAAATATTTTTCTAGAAATGACATCGGTCAAACATCCAACTTTTAAATTCACGAACGCGCATACTACTTTCGTAATAAATAATTATTCACAACGATACATGTATGGAAAAAAACGGAAATTCTAAGCATCGTCATTTGAGAAATGTTTCTACGCCGCTCAAACGTTAGTCGTGAAGGCCCGACTATATTTTCGAAAAAAAAAATATCAAGAAAATTATCATTCAAAATAATTAAAAAAATAATTATTATATTTCGAGCAGTATTTTTTTTACCACCGTGTACCGGCATAATAACGATTCATGATTGATGAAATTCGATTTTAAAACCTGCTAACAACGCCAATTTAAGACACTCCAATTTTGTTTCGCGTTCGAATTTGAATTTTAGTCTATTTTTAAATTTTTCTAATGAAATGTTTTAATTCTATGTCCTGTCGACTGGCGGCGCCGTGAAAACAGTACATAATTTTAAAGATTAGTTTCAATACTCGACTTTTATGTTGTTTTTTTGCACATGTCAGTTTTCAAATGAATATTACAACGATGTTTTTGAGAAAAGTGATAATTACGACGGTCAATTGACCTTTGAAAAACTCTTGTTGACGGAATTTCACTAAATTTTGGCTTCCAAGCGTGATATTTTCGACAAAATCGCGTATGCCAGTCGGCCGGTGGGAAAACGAAAAATGAAAGATGACATTTAAAATCTGCGTACCTAGCGAAATCAGTTTTGTATGGGAGATTTTCGCTACATCTTTCTCAACTTTTCCGGGCATTTGAAAAGAGATAGATACAATGAATTCGCTTCGAAGAAGAGTGAACCGTGGGGCCTTTGAAATCGGATGAGCTTAGAGATCAATTTGGCTTGCCAAATTTTACCCAATTTTCGCAAGCCAAAGTGACCCGTGAGGTTTCACCCACCCGAGGGGCAAAGTGGTAGCTTTTCCCCTCAAATCGAAAGTGAGTTTTTTCGACCAATGGCGTGAGCGGAAAAAGTGAGTTTTTTCGACCAATGGCGTGAGCGGAAAAAGTGACCTTTTCCCTGACCTACCCCAAAACTGAGCATTAATATATATACTAGGTTTTGCCCGTTGCAGAAGCAACTGACGGGTTTAAACACTATGCGATTTGACGTGTGAACGTGGATGAAGCGAGGAAGAGTGTGTGTTAAATTAAATATTTGAAGAAACCTGAGGTTACAGTGACCTTGCAACGCATGCCGGGTACCCGTTGTATATAATGTTATGTAGTGCAGCGCTTGCATTAAAATGTAATTTCCCAGGAATTGGAATGGAACCATTACAGTTAAGTTGACCCCGAGGTTACAATGACCTTGCAACGCATGTCGAGTAACCGTTGTATATTATGTTAAAAATTGCAGGCGCTTGCATTAAAATTTTATTTCCCGGGAATCGGGATGAAACCATTACAGTAAAGTTGACCCCTAGGTTACAGTGACCTTGCAACGCATGCCGGGTACCCGTTGTATATAATGTTATATAGTGCAGGCGCTTGCATTATAATGTAGTTTCCGGGGACTTGGGATGGAACCATTAGAGTTTAGTTGACCCTGAGGTTAAAGTGGCCTTGCAACCCATGCCGGGTACCCGTAGTATATAATGTTACATAGTGCAGGCGCTTGCATTATAATGTAGTTTCCCAGGACTTCGGATGGAAACATTACAGTTTTATTGACCCCGAGGTTAAAGCGGCCTTGCAACGCATGCCGGGTACCCGTTGTATATAATTTTATAAAGTGCATAATTTTATAATGTTGTTTCCCGGGACTTGGTAGGGAACCATTACGGTTTAGTTGACCCCGAAGTTAAAGTGGCCTCGCAACGCATGCCGGGTACCCGATGTATATAATAATTTATTTACGCACAAATAGTCCATTAACAATAACAATCGGTTGCACGGTTTAGCAGTGCAAAATTTCATTATGCCGGAGCTCACTATTGTAGTTGTATTGTATTTCATTTTGCAAGTGTAAGTACTAAGTAGGTACTTTGTTGTAATATTTCACCAAAACGACGCCATTATGCTGTTGAGCATAAAATAATTTTCACTACAAATAAATTCATTCAATATCCTGTTTTGATTTTTAAATGAAAAAAGTCCCCGCAAGTAAGTACCTACCTAGAACACGCGTAATGTATATATATATATACAATGTTCAAATAGAACACACTTAAAAACAAAAAAAAATAATTAATAAAAAAAATTGACAATTCTTTAAATTTTTCTAGTAAATTTTCAGTTCTATAAAGTTCCGTTCGAGTTCTGTAATTATTTCAGTTTTGTGATGTAACTGGTCTGTAATGATAAAACAATAGAATTTGAGTAGAACCATCACCGAACGTGAAAATTAACTTAAAAAAAGTTCAATTATTCTGTATCATCGAAACAACCATACCTTAGTATTTATTGCATTAAAACCTAATTCGTTGTGTAGGTACCCATTCAGGTAGGTACCTGCGCATTTCCTTAGATTCCGGCAATCTTAGCTTTTTTCATCATATTTGCAATACTACCGAAATAAGTAGGTACCTACCCCGAATGAAAAACGTGTTAATTTGAACTGGCCAGCAAATATTTAAACTTCCGATGGAATCTGTGAGCGCGTATTTTGATGATTTTTTTTCGGAAAATTTCGAGTTTTGTCAGCATCTCCTGACGTATTTTATATGAGAATCATATGTTTTATTGGTGTTAAAAGTTGCGGAATCTATCCGGCTATCGTATTTTCAAAAAACATCTAGCCCGGAATCGGTTTTTCGGCGGTAATGTCGTTTTCCGAAAAACAACGACCGAAACCGCCGAGAGTTCCGTTTTGTTAGGCTAAAACTTTGACATTTGAGATCTGCGTCAACGGTCCTAGCATTTTCCTTTGTGAAATTAAGGGGTTTTTTCGTCATTTTTTTTTTTACCAACGCCATCTGTCGGCGGGAAATATGACCGAGCCGAATCGAGTGATTCGAGCAGAGCTTCTAGTTTTCGCCGCCGATTCGTATCGGAGAATAAACCCCTGTATATATTTTATTTTGTCATTAAAAATTTGCTTACAGTTTTCATTCCCAATTTGCTTCAACCGAAACTGAACCTTAAGGTGGGTGAAACGCAAAGGGCGTACTGGTCGTTTTTGCGCCGACAAAAAAGTGAGTGAGTTTTCCCAAAACTAAACATTAATATATATACTAGCTTTTGCCCGTTGCAGATGCAACTAACGGGTTAAAACACTATGCGATTTGACGTGTGAACGTGGATGAAGCGAGGAGGAGTGTGTGTTAAATTAAATATATGAAGAAAAAACGATGTCTGAATGCGGATGAAGCGAGGAGTGAGCGCCTACAAAGGGAACAGGTAGTCGACGAACGGTTTAGCAATGCATAATTTCATGATGCCAGAGCTCATTATTTTTTATAGAATGAATCGACTGGATGCGCACATCAAATCCCAAAAGTTTCATCGCAATCGGATGAAAGGTTTAGCAATGCATAATTTCTTGATGCCAGAGCTCACTATTGCATACAAAAACCATTGCGGGCATGCATACATCAAATCCCCAAAGTTTTATCGCAATCGGATGAACGGTTTAGCAATGCGTAATTTCATTACGTCAGAGCTCACTATTGCATACAAAAACCATTGCGGGCATGCACACATCAAATCCCCAATGTTTCATCGCAATCGGATGAACGGTTTAGCAATGCATAATTTCATGACGCCAGAGCTCACTATTTTATATTAAAAAAAATAATCGAGGGAATGCGCACATCATAGTGGAAGGTACTCTCAGTATCGCCCTGGTGTAAGACCACCATTCAGAATTGAAACGTTACTTGAAATGGCTTCTGCCGTGTTTGGTAACCAGATCTGAATAGCCAGGTACTTCTCCACCTTCCTCTTTCCTATCTCCTTCCCCTCCCCACTGCCTTCAGCCTCACAACATACCCCAATTGGGGACGCCATAGTCCCACTGGCTCCAGACGGGAGCAGTTGGGACTCTTGTGCGGTATTCATGTAAAAAAAAATCAAATCCCCAAAGTCAGAGAAGCCAGATCCAGAGCTCACCATTTTATACAGAAAGAATCGAAGGGATGCGCACACAGTGTCCCCAAAGTTTCCTCGCAATCGGATGAACAGTTTAGCAATGCATAATTTCGTGATGTCAGAGCTCATTATTTTATATAGAAACCAATGAATTGTTCCCGGGGCGGCGGTACCAATCCCACATTGAATGATTATCATAAAAATGAAATATACAAAAAAGCGCTATATAAATTTATCATTTTTGATAAAAAATATATTATTTGTTTATCTTAGAATTGCTACATATTATAATTTTACTGGTCTTCCATTAAAAGCCTTAGCTTGTGGATGGAAGAAGAGTTGACATTTCATATATTATGTACAAATACAGTCACGTGTACAGTTAATACAATGCAGTTAATACAGTTAATACATTTCATATAAGTACAATCACTATTTACTATAGTCATGTATTTCAATATATATATATATATATATATATATATATATATATATATATATATATATATGTAGATGCAGTTAATACAGACACATGGCAATCAGACCCGTTAACTAAAATATGCAAACATATAATATGTATTCAGTAAGAAGAAAAACAAGTATGATTTTTAGTGTGACATTCTCTAAAATACTTTTTGATGGAGTTCAACAATTGAACTTTGTTCCTAATGCTTCTGATTTCTATTGGTAGGTTATTGAAAAATAATTTTCCTTGGTGAGTATAATGGTGTTGGGCAAAAGAAGTGTTTAATTTGGGGCACACAAATACATGTTTAAGTCTAGTACGATTTTCAGTTATGAATGCGTATTTATCTTTTTCTTTTATAATTTGTACAATTGAATTTTTTATAAATAAGTTTTTAAATGTTGGAACTTTGAATTCTTCGAATATGCGATCAGTTGGGAAGTCTAGAGGTTTTTTTAGTATAATTTTTATTATTAGTTTTTGAACAATTTCTATGGGGGTCAGACTAGTTTTGTAAGCTGCTCCCCAACTGATAATGGCATACTGAAGAATAGACTGTACTAATGCGTAGTATATTGAGTATAGATTTTTCGTTGATAAGAAGTTTCTTATCCGTAAGAATATATGAATTAACTTCCTAACTCTTTTTATTGTATGGCCGATGTGATCTTTCCATTTTAGGTTTTTATCTATGATTATTCCAAGATATGTAATTTTATCCGCTATTTTCAGAAGTGAACATTTTTGTTGGCAGTGATTAGTATCGTGTTGTGCGAGAGAATGATTATGTAAGAATATTTGAAGATTTGGAGGTACAATGTTAGTGTTAATTTCGAAAGGAATGACATATGTTTTATCACTATTTAACGACAAGAGGTTATTGTCAAACCATATTTTTAGATTATTTATGTCTTCTGTAGCTTTTAGATTAATTTTTTCCCAAGTTTTTTCTTTTATTAAAAGAACTGTATCATCGGCGTAAGAGATAATTTGGCCATGCAATGGTTGAATAAATATGTCGTTTACATACAAAATGAACAGTATTGGTCCAAGCACGGTGCCCTGTGGGATACCAAAATTTGATGTTTCTTGGTCGCTAGTTTGGTCATTTATTTTAACAAATTGTGCACTAATGTTTAGAAAAAAATATTAAATATATTTAGGCTGGGTTGTTCAAAACAATATTTAAAAATCTCCAATTTTTCAAGTTAATTTAAACGTTCTGTGAAAGTTCTGTTCAAATTCTATTCAAGTTCTGTAATTATTTTATACATTTACAAAAAAATACATAAGCAATATCATCAGATGATACAGAGTTGTTATGTGCAGGTTACCTGCACGTATGTAAAAAACATATGAAATATATTTAGGCTGGGTTCTGTGAAAGTTCTGTTCAAATTCTATTGAAGTTCCGTAATTATTTCTGTTTTGAAATAATGAGTATAAATAAATATTAATAAATATAATAAGTTTTGATGTTTTGAATAAATAAAACTCGCCCATTGCGTGAAAATAAACTTGACTAATTTAAAAATAACGTTCCTACCAACAGTGGTTGTCAAGAAGCAACCTCCGTGTACCCACATATTTCAAAAAGTGACCATTTAGGGTGATTTTTTCATTTCATAACATGAATTTTCGATTTAAAATTTAAAGGAAAGAATATCCTCACATAAGCCGGTACCTACCTAGTACATACCGAGAAAAATAATATTTGTGTAGGTACCTACGTGTTTTCTCAATAAATACTTGGCGAATTTGCAATAATTCGATAGAACGGTAGGTACCTACCGTGTTATAAATGTAATATCAATGCTGCATTACCTACTTATTTGATTTTCAATGGAATTAAGTACCTACGTAAGTACCTGATTTGGTTTCTCAAAACCTCAGATAATATGAATGCTGCATTAACTACTGTTTATTTTCTACGTGTAAATCCTTCATATTTTAAACGCCAGTAGGTACCTACCTCGAGTTCATATTAACTGGCTGGAAAATTATGCATTGTCGATGATAGATCGATTTCGGCAAATGTCAGAAAAATTTCAATCTTTAATGCAATATAGTGTAATATTTTGAATGGAATGCGGTACATGTCGCAACTTTAAAAGTTTCTAAAACTTGTATTTTTACAATTTATTGAAAAACATCTCGGTCAAAATATTTTTTTACGCTGTAATCTGCGTTCCCGCAAAGAGCCTTTAAAATGTCCATTTTTCTACGTTATTTTGAATAAAGCCGTAAAATTAATAAATCCCTAGCAAATACAGTTTTGTATGGGAGGTGAACTTTTCTGACGCACTGAAATATTCGACATTTTTTAACGGGTGAACCTGTCGGCAGAAAATATAACTGAGGCCGAATTTCTTCGTCGGTGAGAGATCTAATTGTAGTTTTCGCCGTTGGGTGCGCTGTTAATCCTGCATCATCTTTTTTGTATGAAATCTGGTCCTCAATCGGGACACGACCCTGTCTGAATCCGCTTCGAGCGAAAGTGACCCTTAAGGTGGTTGAAACGTAAAGGGCAGAGTGGTCGTTTTTAGCGCGGCAAAAAAAGTGAGGTTTTCCAAAACTGTGTATTAATATATATACTAGGTTTTGCCCGTTGCAGAAGCAACTGACGGGTTAAGACACTATGCGATTTGACGTGTGAACGTGGATGAAGCGAGGAGGAGTGTGTGTTAAATTAAATATATGAAGAAACCTGAGTTCACAGTGGCCTTGCAACGCATGCCGGGTACCCGTTGTATATAATGTTATGTAGTGCAGCGCTTGCATTAAAATGTAATTTCCCAGGAATTGGAATGGAACCATTACAGTTAAGTTGATCCCGAGGTTACAGTGACCTTGCAACGCATGCCGAGTAACCGTTGTATATCATGTTATATATTGCAGGCACTTGCTTTAAAATATTATTTCCCGGGAATTGGGATGGAACCATTACAGTTAAGTTGACCCCGAGGTTACAGTGACCTTGCAACGCATGCCGTGTACCCGTTGTATATTATGTTATAAATTGCAGGCGCTTGCATTAAAATTTTATTTCCCGGGAATCGGGATGAAACCATTACAGTAAAGTTGACCCCTAGGTTACAGTGACCTTGCAACGCATGCCGGGTACCCGTTGTATATAATGTTATATAGTGCAGGCGCTTGCATTATAATGTAGTTTCCGGGGACTTGGGATGGAACCATTACAGTTTAGTTGACCCTGAGGTTAAAGTGGCCTTGCAACGCATGCCGGGTACCCGTAGTATATAATGTTACATAGTGCAGGCGCTTGCATTATAATGTAGTTTCCCAAGACTTCGGATGGAAACATTACAGTTTTATTGACCCCGAGGTTAAAGCGGCCTTGCAACGCATGCCGGGTACCCGTTGTATATAATTTTATAAAGTGCATAATTTTATAATGTTGTTTCCCGGGACTTGGTAGGGAACCATTACGGTTTAGTTGACCCCGAAGTTAAAGTGGCCTCGCAACGCATGCCGGGTACCCGCTGTATATAATTAATTTATTTACGCACAAATAGTCCATTAACAATAACAATAACAATCGGTTGCACGGTTTAGCAGTGCAAAATTTCATTATGCCGGAGCTCACTATTGTAGTTGTATTGTATTTCATTTTGCAAGTGTAAGTACTAAGTAGGTACTTTGTTGTAATATTTCACCAAAACGACGCCATTATGCTGTTGAGCATAAAATAATTTTCACTATAAATAAATTCATTCAATATCATGTTTTGATTTTAAAATGAAAAAAGTCCCTGCAAGTAAGTACCTACCTTGTAACATTTGCTGCTAGCGTCGTGAGCGATTCGCAAATTTCGCATGATTTGGTTGGCAGCATTGCACTCCGAAGGGGCGGCAGATGTTTCGAGATGCTTCGGGAAAAGTTCGGGCGCTTCAGTTGACGGCAGTACCACAGATCGAGCAGGTGTTTTTGTGTGACGGGCTGTTATATTGCTGGACTCAAGACATTTTGGATCACGAGAAGTGAGATTTAAATTACTCATATTATTAACAGTTCGAGATTGTGCTTTATAGATTATTTTTAGGGATTACTGATACATAAATATGTTACGTTTTACGTCACAGGCGCCCATCAGTAATTTTCTTATGTCGTTACAATATAATTTCTTTCTTATTGACACGTGTCGAGAAACTTTAAACATTTACAGCTGGGTACGATACATCGTAACCAGTCACCCCTGATGATTATTTCCGTTGTTTAACTTAGAGTCTCATAGCTAATCATTATAATATGTTCCAAGGGCAGGGTTTGATTTTTTTATAATAAATTATACATTGTTCCCAAACCTACTTATTATTGCTACCTAACCTCATGGCTTGCTTGCTGGCTTTGTATGTGATTATTTATTCTATTCATGGATGGATGACCAGGTTTGGAGGGTATGAATTACAAGTAAGTATTTAACGTCACATTGGCGCGCTTCGGCTGAACCTGTCTATGTTTGTTTTTTCTCGCACGTGTTCGCGGTAGTGTTGTTCACGATTAGCGTAGACGCTTCAAATGTAGGGCTCGGAGCATGTCTTTCACAAATGGATGATAAGGGGTTAGAACACCCTATTTCTTTCATTTCAAGAACACTTTCTGCTCAAGAGAGGAACCACTCTACCACAGAAAGAGAGTTAAATGCTATGATTTTCGCGTTGGAAAAATTCAGGGGTTATATTGAGGGTTCGCCTATTCCGGTAAAGATTATAACAGACCACTACAGCCTGAAGTGGTTGACCAGCTTAAAATCGCCTTCAGGACGGCTCGCGCGCTGGGCAGTCAGGTTACAACAGTTCAATTTTGAAATTATTCATAGAAACGGTAAGGACAATGTAATTCCTGACGCGTTATCACGGGATCCTTTACAGGTTATTACGATCAGTCAAAATTTTTCTACATCGGACCAATGGTACGTCAAATTAAAGGAGAAAATTTTGGCAAATCCTGAGAAGTATCCGGCGTGGAGAATTACTAACGATAGGCTCTATAAACATATCCAGAGTATGGAGGCTTTACATAGGTCCTACGACTGGAAAGAGGTAGTTCCGAAGGAACTCAGGAATAGTTTAATTGTACAGCACCATGTTCCTCCTACTTGCGCCCACTTTGGGATTTTAAAAACCCTGAACAGAATTAGACACAAATATTATTGGCCTAAAATGTCTGCTGATGTAAAAGCTTTCATCGGTAAATGTCAGATATGCTTAGGTTACAAGAGTACTAATTTGTTACCGCCAGGTTTGATGGGAAATCCCAAATTGGTTCAGCGCCCTTGGCAAATGATTGCAACTGATTTACTGGGGCCTTATCCGAGTTCATACAAGAAAGGTTATACTTATCTCTTGGTAGTTTCTGATTTCTTTTCTAAGTACACGAGGCTGTTCCCGCTGAGGAAGGCTACTGGGTTGAATATTGCTTCCATTTTAGAGAATGAAATTTTCCTGAAGTTTGGAGTTCCGGACACCATTGTGTTGGACAATGGTCCTCAATACATTTCACGTGATATGAAAGCTTTAGCCAATAAGTTTCATATTCGTCACCTGTTTTATAACTGCAGATATCATCCTCAGAACAATCCTGTGGAACGTGTTAACAAGGTTTTGGTAGCAGCGCTTGGTTCGTATGTTGGATCTGACCACAGAACCTGGGCGAATCATCTTCCAGAAATTGAGTTAGCCATTAACACGGCAGTCCATGAAGTCACAGGTTACACTCCGTTTTTTCTCAACTTTGGCAGAGAGATCATCATTTCAGGAAAAGAGTATTTAGGCACTGATTTCAATGCTGAAGAAATTACGTTTGCTAAGCGTGACTCTTGGGCGTCAGGTTTAGAAGAATTGAATGACATTTTTTCACAGGTACGGACATCGTTAAGGCAGTCATACGAACGGAACAAGCTGAACTACAACTTGCGTCGTAGAGATATTCAATTTAGGGTTGGGGAAACCGTATGGAGGCGTTCATTCGTATTATCAGATGCAAGTAAACACTTTTCAGCAAAATTGGCACCTAAATTCATTAGGAGCAAGATTATTGGGAAAATTTCTCCAGTAGCATATCAGTTAGCTGACATGAATGGCAAAAAACTGGGTATTTATCATTTAAAAGACATTATTAAATCTGAAACTCCAGTTGATCATTAGGGTTATTTCAATAGGGGTTGGGTTCTCTTATCTCCGTTGAGAGATTTTCTTTGTCATTTTATTTGTATGTTATATGTGTTCTATGTATTTGCATGCATGTCCAGCAATTGCATGTGGATCATTCAGCGTGGTGACGTGACTTATCCTTACGTCCTCACGTTGATTGCATTGTCCTTGTGAGTGTTTGTGGTTTCAGATATTACACTTATGTCTTGTTCTTTGCAAGTGTAATTGAGTATACTTAAAGTTATATGAAGTTCAACGTGTGAAAGTGACTGATCATCATTTTCATACATTGAATTTACTTGTTATTTCGGTTTGTTTCCCTGTAGCAAAACCGTTTACACATAGTTTTCAAAACCTTTTATATTAATTTTTTATTGAACTATTTTCTGTGTATTGTGCGGATTTATAGAGGTGTTTAGCGTAGTATCATTATTGCTATTAGTGTGTAGAAACCTAGAATACCTTATTGTTTCACTTACATTATGTTGGTGTCTTTTGGAATAATTTCCATGAAAAAAAAAATATATATATTTATATGAAAAAGGCTATAGCTTCAGAAGCTCAAAATTATCTATTTTTCATATCGTTTTAGGAAACGTATGGCATGGGCATTGTTCCAATTTGTTTACTCTGGTTATGGTGATGGTTGTTTTTCACACGCAATAGTGAACATATTCCTTAAGGTTCTATTCTATGATACTTAAGTTATTATTTTATGATATACATAACATCGGTGCATATATTTGATGAGTAAGCATAATATAAATACATTTATTAAGTTAATTCCGCTGTGGATTTTTGTTTTAAGATTATTATAAAGGGTTTTGTAATTGTTTTGTTTTACAATATTGGTTAAACAATTTTTAATTCCATGTTCAATTTCTGAGTGCATTTTATCCTCTATTTATACTAAAGATTTTGAACTTAGTTTGTTTACTACAATTTTATTTCCATATTCAACTGGTTGTTGAAGTTCGCTTAGAGCTCGAGCGAATTTGGACACCCTGTCAAATGTGAGAAAATTAATTCTGAGTTAAATATTTATTACAATAAATTATTGTCATATATTTAATTGCTGATTACAATTATGCTATCTAATACTAGGGGAATTATTCATGTTCAAGTTCAATTATTCATCCAATTTTATTGGGATCTTCTATTTGGGTAACTTTTTTTTCGACAGAGGTCTTCATTCTGTGAGTGGGGTCATTACTTGCTTGAAGTTTAATGGTTTGATTCTCGGCTATTTATTTTTTTGATCAACAGGTGTCAGGGGTGTTTTTTTTCAAACTAGGATTTAAAATAAATGTTTGTGTTTGGACTTCAGTATTTTTATGTAATATCTTCCTCATTCAATTGAACTTTAGAATGTTAATTAGGTATTCAGTCTTGCAGGTCATCTATGAGAGTTATTTACTTCCTTTTCAAATAATTTTGTTTTGAAACATTTCATTTAGTAGGTAAAGCACATTTCATTCTTTACTTAACTTAGCTTTTTCATGCAAATTTTACTCAGTAACATTATGTAAGCTTTAGTGGAGCGGTTAGTTAGAAATCTCACTTCTGAATACTCTTCAGCGTCGCATTGTCAACCCTCATCAGCACGGGGAAATTTCTTCAATGTATGCAGAACCTCACTCAAGGATCTTCTTCAGCTTACACAAGATGCAGTTTTGATCATCATACATCTTCATTCCTTTTGGACGGCAGAGCTAGCAGCGCGGGAAAAATTTCATCACCTACACAGAACCTCACTTAATGACTTTCGTCTGCTCCAATTTTGAGATGTTTCATCGCTACCTTGGGCCATCTTGGGTCATCAGTTTTGGAAGAAAGTAATATCAGAAGACGCTGAATTTGAGATTTCGGACCAAATGTTTCATCGCTACCTTGGGCCATCTTGGGTCATCAGTTTTGGAAGAAAGTAATATCAGAAGACGCTGAATTTGAGATTTCGGACCAAATGTTTCATCGCTACCTTGGGCCATCTTGGGTCATCAGTTTTGGAAGAAAGTAATATCAGAAGACGCTGAATTTGAGATTTCGGACCAAATGTTTCATCGCTACCTTGGGCCATCTTGGGTCAACAGTTTTGGAAGAAATTAATAGCAAAAGAAGCTGAATTTGAGATTCCAGACCAGATATTTCATCTCTACCTTGGGCCATCTTGGGTCATCAGTTATTGAATGCATCATAATTGGAGAGAAGCTGCATAGATTGATGCGTCTTTCTGTTCATCGCATTATGTCATGGCTTCAGTATTGCAGTACGGTGGTCACCGCTTCTTCCATGAGGTACATTATATGGATTGGGAGTACTTCTATCACCAGGATCCTTCCGGCTGACAATCCTTATATTTTGGCTTCTTCCATGACTAACATTTACGGCCAAGGCTCACATAGTATGCAGTTCTCTTCAGGAAGTGACACATGGACCTCTTGATTTCCAGGAGGAAATATTTTCTTTTGGTGGAGGGGTAATGTAACATTTGCTGCTAGCGTCGTGAGCGATTCGCAAATTTCGCATGATTTGGTTGGCAGCATTGCACTCCGAAGGGGCGGCAGATGTTTCGAGATGCTTCGGGAAAAGTTCGGGCGCTTCAGTTGACGGCAGTACCACAGATCGAGCAGGTGTTTTTGTGTGACGGGCTGTTATATTGCTGGACTCAAGACATTTTGGATCACGAGAAGTGAGATTTAAATTACTCATATTATTAACAGTTCGAGATTGTGCTTTATAGATTATTTTTAGGGATTACTGATACATAAATATGTTACGTTTTACGTCACAGGCGCCCATCAGTAATTTTCTTATGTCGTTACAATATAATTTCTTTCTTATTGACACGTGTCGAGAAACTTTAAACATTTACAGCTGGGTACGATACATCGTAACCAGTCACCCCTGATGATTATTTCCGTTGTTTAACTTAGAGTCTCATAGCTAATCATTATAATATGTTCCAAGGGCAGGGTTTGATTTTTTTATAATAAATTATACATTGTTCCCAAACCTACTTATTATTGCTACCTAACCTCATGGCTTGCTTGCTGGCTTTGTATGTGATTATTTATTCTATTCATGGATGGATGACCAGGTTTGGAGGGTATGAATTACAAGTAAGTATTCAACGTCACAACCTAGAACACGCGTAATTATTTTTTTTATTTAACAATGTCCAAATAGAACACACCTAAAAATAAAAAAAATAATTAATAAAAAAAAAATTGACAATTCTTAAAATTTTTCAAGTAAATTTTCAGTTCTAGAAAGTTCCGTTCGAGTTCTGTAATTATTTCAGTTTTGTGATGTAACTGGCCTATAATGATAAAAAACAGAATTTGAGTAGAACCAAAACAGAACGTGAAAATTAACTTAAAAAAGTTCAATTATTCAGTATCATCGAAATAACCTTACCTTAGTATTTATTGCATGAAAACCTAATTCGTTGTGTAGGTACCCATTCAGGTAGGTACCTGCGCATTTCCTTAGATTCCGGCAATCTTTGCTTTTTTCATCATATTTGCAATACTACCGAAATAAGTAGGTACCTACCCGGAATGAATAACGTGTTAATTTTAACTGGCCACCAATATTTAAACTTCCGATGGAATCTGTGAGCGCGTGTTTTGATGATTTTTTTTCGGAAAATTTCGAGTTTTGTCTGCATCTCCTGACGTATTTTATATGAGAATCGTATGTTTTATTGTTATCAAAAGTTGCGGAATCTTTCCGGCTTTCGTATTTTTTAAAAACATCTAGCCCGGAATCGTTTTTTCGGCGGCAATGTCGTTTTCCGAAAAACAACGACCCAAACCGCCGAGAGTTCCGTTTTGTTAGGCTAAAAATTTGACATCTAAGATTTTGACCATAGACCTAGCATTTTCCTTTGAGGAAAATGCTAAGTCTTTTTTTGTCATTTTTTTTTTGAAACGCTATCTGTCGGCGGGAAATACAACCGAGCCGAATCGAGTGATTCGAGTAGAGCTTCTAGTTTTCGCCGCCGATTCGTATCGGAGAATAAATCCCTGTATATATTTCATTTTGTCGAAAAAAAAGTGCTTACAGTTTTCATTCGGAATTTGCTTCAACCGAAAGTGAACCTTGAGGTGGGTGAAACGCAAAGGGCGTACTGGTCGTTTTTGCGTCGACGAAAAAGTGAGCTTTTCCCGACCTACCCCAAAACCAAGCATTAATATATATACTAGGTTTTGCCCGTTGCAGAAGCAACTGACGGGTTTAAACACTATGCGATTTGACGTGTGAACGTGGATGAAGCGAGGAAGAGTGTGTGTTAAATTAAATATATGAAGAAACCTGAGGTTACAGTGACCTTGCAACGCATGCCGGGTACCCGTTGTATATAATGTTATGTAGTGCAGCGCTTGCATTAAAATGTAATTTCCCAGGAATTGGAATGGAACCATTACAGTTAAGTTGACCCCGAGGTTACAGTGACCTTGCAACGCATGCCGAGTAACCGTTGTATATTATGTTATAATTTGCAGGCGCTTGCATTAAAATTTTATTTCCCGGGAATCGGGATGAAACCATTACAGTAAAGTTGACCCCTAGGTTACAGTGACCTTGCAACGCATACCGGGTACCCGTTGTATATAATGTTATATAGTGCAGGCGCTTGCTTTACAATGTTATTTCCCGGGAATTGGGATGGAACCATTACAGTTAAGTTGACCCCGAGGTTACAGTGACCTTGCAACGCATGCCGTGTACCCGTTGTATATTATGTTATAAATTGCAGGCGCTTGCATTAAAATTTTATTTCCCGAGAATTGGGATGAACCCATTACAGTAAAGTTGACCCCTAGGTTACAGTGACCTTGCAACGCATGCCGGGTACCCGTTGTATATAATGTTATATAGTGCAGGCGCTTGCATTATAATTTAGTTTCCGGGGACTTGGGATGGAATCATTAGAGTTTAGTTGACCCTGAGGTTAAAGTGGCCTTGCAACGCATGCCGGGTACCCGTAGTATATAATGTTACATAGTGCAGGCGCTTGCATTATAATGTAGTTTCCCAGGACTTCGGATGGAAACATTACAGTTTTATTGACCCCGAGGTTAAAGCGGCCTTGCAACGCATGCCGGGTACCCGTTGTATATAATTTTATAAAGTGCATAATTTTATAATGTTGTTTCCCGGGACTTGGTAGGGAACCATTACGGTTTAGTTGACCCCGAAGTTAAAGTGGCCTCGCAACGCATGCCGGGTACCGCAGTTTAGCAGTGCAAAATTTCATTATGCCGGAGCTCACTATTGTAGTTGTATTGTATTTCATTTTGCAAGTGTAAGTACTAAGTAGGTACTTTGTTGTAATATTTCACCAAAACGACGCCATTATGCTGTTGAGCATAAAATAATTTTCACTACAAATAAATTCATTCAATATCATGTTTTGATTTTTAAATGAAAAAAGTCCCCGCAAGTAAGTACCTACCTAGAACACGCGTAATGTATATATATATACAATGTTCAAATAGAACACACTTAAAAATAAAAAAAATAATTAATAAAAAAATTGACAATTCTTTAAATTTTTCTAGTAAATTTTCAGTTCTATAAAGTTCCGTTCGAGTTCTGTAATTATTTCAGTTTTGTGATGTAACTGGTCTGTAATGATAAAACAATAGAATTTGAGTAGAACCATCACAGAACGTGAAAATTAACTTTAAAAAAGTTCTATTATTCTGTATCATCGAAACAACCTTACCTTAGTATTTATTGCATTAAAACCTAATTCGTTGTGTAGGTACCCATTCAGGTAGGTGCCTGCGCATTTCCTTAGATTCCGGCAATCTTAGCTTTTTTCATCATATTTGCAATACTACCGAAATAAGTAGGTACCTACCCCGAATGAAAAACGTGTTAATTTGACTGGCCAGCAAATATTTAAACTTCCGATGGAATCTGTGAGCGCGTATTTTGATGATTTTTTTTCGGAAAATTTCGAGTTTTGTCAGCATCTCCTGACGTATTTTATATGAGAATCATATGTTTTATTGGTGTTAAAAGTTGCGGAATCTATCCGGCTATCGTATTTTCAAAAAACATCTAGCCCGGAATCGGTTTTTCGGCGGTAATGTCGTTTTCCGAAAAACAACGACCGAAACCGCCGAGAGTTCCGTTTTGTTAGGCTAAAAATTTGACATCTGAGATCCTGACCTATGTCAATAGTCCTATATAGCATTTTCCTTTGTGAAATTAGCGGGTTTTTTCCTAAATTTTTTTTTTCAAACGCCGTCTGTCGGCGGGAAATATAATCGAGTGATTCGAGTAGAGCTTCTAGTTTTCGCCGCCGATTCGTATCGGAGAATAAATCCCTGTATATATTTCATTTTGTCGGAAAAAAATTACCCCCAGTTTCCATTCGGAATTTGCTTCAACCGAAAGTGAACCTTGAGGTGGGTGAAACGCAAAGGGCGTACTGGTCGTTTTTGCGTCGACGAAAAAGTGACCTTTTCCCGACCTACCCCAAAACCAAACAATACTATATATACTAGGTTTTGCCCGTTGCAGAAGCAACTGACGGGTTAAGACACTATGCGATTTGACGTGTGAACGTGGATGAAGCGAGGAGGAGTGTGTGTTAAATTAAATATATGAAGAAACCTGAGTTCACAGTGGCCTTGCAACGCATGCCGGGTACCCGTTGTATATAATGTTATGTAGTGCAGCGCTTGCATTAAAATGTAATTTCCCAGGAATTGGAATGGAACCATTACAGTTAAGTTGATCCCGAGGTTACAGTGACCTTGCAACGCATGCCGAGTAACCGTTGTATATCATGTTATATATTGCAGGCACTTGCTTTAAAATGTTATTTCCCGGGAATTGGGATGGAACCATTACAGTTAAGTTGACCCCGAAGTTACAGTGACCTTGCAACGCATGCCGTGTACCCGTTGTATATTATGTTATAAATTGCAGGCGCTTGCATTAAAATTTTATTTCCCGGGAATCGGGATGAAACCATTACAGTAAAGTTGACTCCTAGGTTACAGTGACCTTGCAACGCACGCCGGGTACCCGTTGTATATAATGTTACATAGTGCAGGCGCTTGCATTATTATGTAGTTTCCGGGGACTTGGGATGGAACCATTACAGTTTAGTTGACCCTTAGGTTAAAGTGGCCTTGCAACGCATGCCGGGTACCCGTTGTATATAATTTTATAAAGTGCATAATTTTATAATGTTGTTTCCCGGGACTTGGTAGGGAACCATTACGGTTTAGTTGACCCCGAAGTTAAAGTGGCCTCGCAACGCATGCCGGGTACCCGCTGTATATAATTAATTTATTTACGCACAAATAGTCCATTAATAATAACAATCGGTTGCACGGTTTAGCAGTGCAAAATTTCATTATGCCGGAGCTCACTATTGTAGTTGTATTGTATTTCATTTTGCAAGTGTAAGTACTAAGTAGGTACTTTGTTGTAATATTTCACCAAAACGACGCCATTATGCTGTTGAGCATAAAATAATTTTCACTATAAATAAATTCATTCAATATCATGTTTTGATTTTTAAATGAAAAAAGTCCCCGCAAGTAAGTACCTACCTAGAACACGCGTAATGTATATATATATATATATATATATTTTTTTTTTTATTTAACAATGTTCAAATAGAACACACTTAAAAATAAAAAATAATAATTAATAAAAAAAATTGACAATTCTTTAAATTTTTCTAGTAAATTTTCAGTTCTATAAAGTTCCGTTCGAGTTCTGTAATTATTTCAGTTTTGTGATGTAACTGGTCTGTAATGATAAAACAATAGAATTTGAGTAGAACCATCACAGAACGTGAAAATTAACTTAAAAAAAGTTCCATTATTCTGTATCATCGAAACAACCTTACCGTAGTATTTATTGCATTAAAACCTAATTCGTTGTGTAGGTACCCATTCAGGTAGGTACCTGCGCATTTCCTTAGATTCCGGCAATCTTAGCTTTTTTCATCATATTTGCAATACTACCGAAATAAGTAGGTACCTACCCCGAATGAAAAACGTATTAATTTGAACTGGCCAGGAATATTTAAACTTCCGATGGAATCTGTGAGCGCGTATTTTGATGATTTTTTTTCGGAAAATTTCGTGTTTCGTCAGCATCTCCTGACGTATTTTATATGAGAATCATATGTTTTATTGGTGTTAAAAGTTGCGGAATCTATCCGGCTATCGTATTTTCAAAAAACATCTAGCCCGGAATCGGTTTTTCGGCGGTAATGTCGTTTTCCGAAAAACAACGACCGAAACCGCCGAGAGTTCCGTTTTGTTAGGCTAAAAATTTGACATCTAAGATTTTGACCATAGACCTAGCATTTTCCTTTGAGGAAAATGCTAAGTCTTTTTTTGTCATTTTTTTTTTGAAACGCTATCTGTCGGCGGGAAATACAACCGAGCCGAATCGAGTGATTCGAGTAGAGCTTCTAGTTTTCGCCGCCGATTCGTATCGGAGAATAAATCCCTGTATATATTTCATTTTGTCGAAAAAAATTTGCTTACAGTTTTCAGTCCCAATTTGCTTCAACCGAAAGTGAACCTTGAGGTGGGTGAAACGCAAAGGGCGTACTGGTCGTTTTTGCGTCAACCAAAAAGTGCGCGGAAAAAGACCTCTCCCAAAACCAAACAATACTATATATACTAGGTTTTGCCCGTTGCAGAAGCAACTGACGGGTTAAGACACTATGCGATTTGACGTGTGAACGTGGATGAAGCGAGGAGGAGTGTGTGTTCAATTAAATATATGAAGAAACCTGAGTTCACAGTGGCCTTGCAACGCATGCCGGGTACCCGTTGTATATAATGTTATGTAGTGCAGCGCTTGCATTAAAATGTAATTTCCCAGGAATTGGAATGGAACCATTACAGTTAAGTTGATCCCGAGGTTACAGTGACCTTGCAACGCATGCCGAGTAACCGTTGTATATCATGTTATATATTGCAGGCACTTGCTTTAAAATATTATTTCCCGGGAATTGGGATGGAACCATTACAGTTAAGTTGACCCCGAGGTTACAGTGACCTTGCAACGCATGCCGTGTACCCGTTGTATATTATGTTATAAATTGCAGGCGCTTGCATTAAAATTTTATTTCCCGGGAATCGGGATGAAACCATTACAGTAAAGTTGACCCCTAGGTTAAAGTCGCCTTGCAACGCATACCGGGTACCCGTTGTATATAATTTTATATAGTGCAGGTGCTTGCATTATTATGTAGTTTCCCGGTACTTGGGATGGAACCATTATAATTAAGTTGACCCCGAGGTTACAGTGACCTTGCAACGCATGCCGGGTACCCGTTGTATATACTGTTATAAAGTGCAGGCGCTTGCATTATAATGTAGTTTCCCAGGACTTCGGATGGAAACATTACAGTTTTATTGACCCCGAGGTTAAAGCGGCCTTGCAACGCATGCCGGGTACCCGTTGTATATAATTTTATAAAGTGCATAATTTTATAATGTTGTTTCCCGGGACTTAGTAGGGAACCATTACGGTTTAGTTGACCCCGAAGATAAAGTGGCCTCGCAACGCATGCCGGGTACCTGCTGTATATAATTAATTTATTTACGCACAAATAGTCCATTAACAATAACAATCGGTTGCACGGTTTAGCAGTGCAAAATTTCATTATGCCGGAGCTCACTATTGTAGTTGTATTGTATTTCATTTTGCAAGTGTAAGTACTAAGTAGGTACTTTGTTGTAATATTTCACCAAAACGACGCCATTATGCTGTTGAGCATAAAATAATTTTCACTACAAATAAATTCATTCAATATCATGTTTTGATTTTTAAATGAAAAAAGTCCCCGCAAGTAAGTACCTACCTAGAACACGCGTAATGCATATATATATATATATATTTTATTATTTTTTTTTTATTTAACAATGTTTAAATAGAACACACTTAAAAATAAAATAATAATAATTAATAAAAAAAATTGACAATTCTTTAAATTTTTCTAGTAAATTTTCAGTTCTAGATAGTTCCGTTCGAGTTCTGTAATTATTTTAGTTTTGCAATGTAACTGACCTTTAATGATAAAATAACAGAACTTGAGTAGAACCAATAAAGAACGTGAAAATTAACTTTAAAAAAAGTTGAATTATTCAGTATCATCGAAACAACCTTACCATTGCATTAAAACCTAATTAATTGTGTATCTACGTATTCGGGTAGGTACCTGCGCATTTTCTTCTCTTTGCTTTTTTCATCATATTTGCAATACTACCGAAATAAGTAGGTACCTACCCCGAATGAATAACGTGTTAATTTGAACTGGCTAGCAAAATTTTAACTTCCGATGGAATCTGTAAGCGCGTGTTTTGATGATTTTTTTTCGGAAAATGTCGAATTTTGTCAGCATCTCCTGAACTATTTTATATGGGATGGGCATACAATTTTGGTTTTAAAAGTTGCGGAATTCTCTATTGTATTAGATTTTTGAAAAACATCCGAGCCGGGATCGGTTTTGGGGCCGCAATGCCGCGTACCGTAAAACCACTACCGAAAACCGTGAAAAGTCTGCTTTGTTAGGCTAAAAATTTGACGTCTGAGATCCCTGACCTGACTCAATATTCCTAGCATTTTCATTTGCATCGAAACTGATGGCCAAAATGACATCATTTTTTTGGAAACGCGAACCTGTCGGCGGGAAATGTAACCTGGCCGAATTGAGTGTAATTTTACTATTGGTTCTAGTTTTCGCCGTTGATTCGCGTCAGTTTTTCTGTGAATAAGGCGCTAATTTTGTCGAAAAAAACTGACCTCGCAAAATCAAAGTACTGAGGGTGCACTGAATTTGCTTTAACCGAAAGTGAACCTTGAGGTGGGTGAAACGTAAAGGGCGTACTGGTCGTTTTTGCGTCAACGAAAAAGTGCGCGGAAAAAGAGCTTTCCCAAAGTGAACAATACTATATACTAGGTTTTGCCCGTTGCAGAAGCAACTGACGGGTTTAAACACTATGCGATTTGACGTGTGAACGTGGATGAAGCGAGGAAGAGTGTGTGTTAAATTAAATATATGAAGAAACCTGAGGTAACAGTGACCTTGCAACGCATGCCGGGTACCCGTTGTATATAATGTTATGTAGTGCAGCGCTTGCATTAAAATGTAATTTCCCAGGAATTGGAATGGAACCATTACAGTTAAGTTGACCCTGAGGTTACAGTGACCTTGCAACGCATGCCGAGTAACCGTTGTATAATATGTTATAAATTGCAGGCGCTTGCATTAAAATTTTATTTCCCGGGAATCGGGATGAAACCATTACAGTAAAGTTGACCCCGAGGTTACAGTGACCTTGCAACGCATACCGGGTACCCGTTGTATATAATGTTATATAGTGCAGGCGCTTGCTTTAAAATGTTATTTCCCTGGAATTGGGATGGAACCATTACAGTTAAGTTGACCCCGAGGTTACAGTGACCTTGCAACGCATGCCGTGTACCCGTTGTATATTATGTTATAAATTGCAGGCGCTTGCATTAAAATTTTATTTCCCGGGAATCGGGATGAAACCATTACAGTAAAGTTGACCCCGAGGTTACAGTGACCTTGCAACGCATGCCGGGTACCCGTTGTATATAATGTTATATAGTGCAGGCGCTTGCATTATAATGTAGTTTCCGGGGTCTTGGGATGGAACCATTAGAGTTTAGTTGACCCTGAGGTTAAAGTGGCCTTGGAACGCATGCCGGGTACCCGTAGTATATAATGTTACATAGTGCAGGCGCTTGCATTATAATGTAGTTTCCCAGGACTTCGGATGGAAACATTACAGTTTTATTGACCCCGAGGTTAAAGCGGCCTTTCAACGCATGCCGGGTACCCGTTGTATATAATTTTATAATGTTGTTTCCCGGGACTTGGTAGGGAACCATTACGGTTTAGTTGACCCCGAAGTTAAAGTGGCCTCGCAACGCATGCCGGGTACCCGCTTCATATAATTAATTTATTTGCGCACAAATAGTCCATTAACAATAACAATCGGTTGCACGGTTTAGCAGTGCAAAATTTCATTATGCCGGAGCTCACTATTGTAGTTTTATTGTATTTCATTTTGCAAGTGTAAGTACTAAGTAGGTACTTTGTTGTAATATTTCACCAAAACGACGCCATTATGCTGTTGAGCATAAAATAATTTTCACTACAAATAAATTCATTCAATATCATGTTTTGATTTTTAAATGAAAAAAGTCCCCGCAAGTAAGTACCTACCTAGAACTCGCGTAATGTATATGTATATATATGTATACATATTTATTTAACAATGTTCAAATAGAACACACTTAAAAATAAAATAAAAATAATTAATAAAAAAAATTGACAATTCTTTAAATTTTTCTAGTAAATTTTCAGTTCTATAAAGTTCCGTTCGAGTTCTGTAATTATTTCAGTTTTGTGATGTAACTGGTCTGTAATGATAAAACAATAGAATTTGAGTAGAACCATCACAGAACGTGAAAATTAACTTAAAAAACGTTCAATTATTCTGTATCATCGAAACAACCTTACCTTAGTATTTATTGCATTAAAACCTAATTCGTTGTGTAGGTACCCATTCAGGTAGGTACCTGCGCATTTCCTTAGATTCCGGCAATCTTAGCTTTTTTCATCATATTTGCAATACTACCGAAATAAGTAGGTACCTACCCCGAATGAAAAACGTGTTAATTTGAACTGGCCAGCAAATATTTAAACTTCCGATGGAATCTGTGAGCGCGTATTTTGATGATTTTTTTTCGGAAAATTTCGAGTTTTGTCAGCATCTCCTGACGTATTTTATATGAGAATCATATGTTTTATTGGTGTTAAAAGTTGCGGAATCTATCCGGCTATCGTATTTTCAAAAAACATCTAGCCCGGAATCGGTTTTTCGGCGGTAATGTCGTTTTCCGAAAAACAACGACCGAAACCGCCGAGAGTTCCGTTTTGTTAGGCTAAAAATTTGACATCTGAGATCCTGACCTATGTCAATAGTCCTATGTAGCATTTTCCTTTGTGAAATTAGCGGGTTTTTTCGTCACTTTTTTTTTTCAAACGCCGTCTGTCGGCGGGAAATACAACCGAGCCGAATCGAGTGATTCGAGTAGAGCTTCTAGTTTTCGCCGCCGATTCGTATCGGAGAATAAATCCCTGTATATATTTTTTTTGTCGAAAAAAAAAGGATCCCAGCTTCTTGTCTGAATTTGCTTCGACCGAAAGTGAACCTTGAGGTTGGTGAAACGCAAAGGGCGTACTGGTCATTTTTGCGCCGACAAAAAAGTGAGTGAGTTTTCCCCAAAGTGAACAATACTATATATACTAGGTTTTGCCCGTTGCAGAAGCAACTGACGGGTTAAAACACTTTGCGATTTGCGTGTGAATGTGGATGAAGCGAGGAGGAGTGTGTGTTAAATTAATTATATGAAGAAACCTGAGGTTACAGTGACTTTGCAACGCATGCCGGGTACCCGTTGTATATAATGTTAAAATATGGTGCAGGCATTTGCAAGGCGCTTGCATAATAATGTAGTTTCCCTGAACTTGGAATGGAATACAGTTAAGTTGATCCCGAGGTTACAGTGATGTTGCAACGCATGCCGGGAACCCTTTGTATATAATGTTATAATATAAAACAGGCGTTTGCAAGGCGCTTGTATTATAATGTAGTTTCTCGGAACTTAGAATGGAACCATTACAGTTAAGTTGACCCCGAGGTTACAGCGATCTTGCAACGCATGCCGGGTACCCTTTGTATATAATGTTATAATATAAAGCAGGCGTTTGCAAGGCGCTTGCATTATAATGTAGTTTCCCGGAACTTGGAATGGAACCATTACAGTTAAGTTGACCCCGAGATTACAGTGATGTTGCAACGCATGCCGGGTACCCGTTGTATATAATGTTATAATACATTGCATGCGTTTGCAAGGCGCTTGAATTATAATGTAGTTTCCCGGAACTTGGAATGGAACCATTACAGTTAAGTTGACCCCGAGGTTACAATGTTGTTGCAACGCATGCCGGGTACCCGTTGTATATAGTGTCATGTAGAAATACAAATCCCCAAAGTTGACCTTTATTGGATAACCAACACCTCTGCCATAGGTCACCTCAAGTGGTTCGCTACGTTTGGTGATTTAGTAGGGGTGCCCGGGTTTATGGGGTGAGGTCTGCCTAGGTCTTGGAGGCGGATGCCCAGGACACACTGAACCCCAGATTCCTACCCACCCCTTAAACCCTTTTCCTTTCCAAAACTCTCATCTCCTTCCTTTCCTAAAAAAAATCCTCCACACAGCATCCCCAAAGATGACATAGGACCTGAGGGAAATTATTTTCCCCACGGCCTCCTGTGCGGAGCTCATGTAAAAGAAAATTAAATGCATATAAATTCACCTTTCCCAAAAAGCCAGAAATAATTGAAAAAAAACATGTTCTTAATATATTTTCCCTTTCTTAGTTCTGCACTCCTGGCATTTATCCTTTTAAAATTTAGTTTTATTCGAGTAAAAAAAGAACAGAAAAAATATTCTTTCATAGCGTACTCTACTCCCCCCCCCCCCCTTCCTTCATCCCGCAAAACCCCCTCCCGGGTTCCCCTCCCCCTTCCCAGGTTACCCTCCCCCCTCCCTGGTTTTCCTCCCCCCTCTTTTTTAACCAACACCTCTGCCATAGGTCACCCTAGGTGATTCGCTACGTTTAGTGATTTAGCAGGGGTGCCCGGGTTCATGGGATGAGGTGTATCTAGGTCTGATGATCAGGACACACTGAAGCCCAGATTCCTACCCACCCCTTAAACCCTTTTCCTTCCCAGATCTCTTCTCTCCTTTGTTTCCCTTAAAGACGAAGCGAGCAGGATTGTGTGTTAAATTAAATATATATGAAGAAAAAACGATGTCTGAATACGGATGAAGCGAGGAATGAGCGCCTACAAAGGGAACAGGTAGTCGACCGCTCCCCCAAAGTTTCGTCGCAATCGGATGAACGGTTTAGCAATGCATAATTTCATGATACCAGAGCTCACTATTTGTAGTTGTATTGTAAGTACTGAGTAGGTACTTTGTTGTAATATTTCACCAAAACGACGCCATTATGTTGTTGAGCATAAAATAATTTTATAAAAACTTCCTTTCAGCACAAATAATTTTATTCAATATCATGTTTTATTTTTAAAGGAAAAAAGTCCCTGCAAGAAAGTACCTACCTAGAACAGCGTAATATATATATTTTTGTTATTTCACAATATCTAAATAGAACCACGCTTTATTCATAAATAATCTGCACATTTAAAAATAACATAACATAAAAATAATAAGGCTGGGTTGTTTAAAAAAAATAATTGACAATTTTACAAATTTTTCTTGTCAATTTTCAGTTCTAGAAAGTTCCGTAATTATTTCAGTTTTGTGATGTAACTGGCCTTTATTGAGAAAAAACAGAATTTGAGTAGAACCAACACAGAACGTGAAAATTAACTTTAAAAAAAAAATTGAATTATTTAGTATCATCGAAACAACCTTACCTTAGTATTTATTGCATTAAAACCTAATTCGTTGTGTAGGTACCCATTCAGGTAGGTACCTGCGCATTTCCTTAGATTCCGGCAATCTTAGCTTTTTTCATCATATTTGCAATACTACCGAAGTAAGTAGGTACCTACCCCGAATGAAAAACGTGTTAATTTGAACTGGCCAGCAAATATTTAAACTTCCGATGGAATCTGTGAGCGCGTATTTTGGTGATTTTTTTTCGGAAAATTTCGAGTTTCGTCAGCTTCTCCTGACGTATTTTATATGAGAATCATATGTTTTATTGGTGTTAAAAGTTGCGGAATCTATCCGGCTATCGTATTTTCAAAAAACATCTAGCCCGGAATCGGTTTTTCGGCGGCAATGTGGTTTTCCGAAAAACAACGACCCAAACCGCCGAGAGTTCCGTTTTGTTAGGCTAAAAATTTGACATCTAAGATTTTGACCATAGACCTAGCATTTTCCTTTGAGGAAAATGCTAAGTCTTTTTTTGTCATTTTTTTTTTGAAACGCTATCTGTCGGCGGGAAATACAACCGAGCCGAATCGAGTGATTCGAGTAGAGCTTCTAGTTTTCGCCGCCGATTCGTATCGGAGAATAAATCCCTGTATATATTTCATTTTGTCGAAAAAAATTTGCTTACAGTTTTCAGTCCCAATTTGCTTCAACCGAAAGTGAACCTTGAGGTGGGTGAAACGCAAAGGGCGTACTGGTCGTTTTTGCGTCAACCAAAAAGTGCGCGGAAAAAGACCTCTCCCAAAACCAAACAATACTATATATACTAGCGGGGCCCGTTGCAAAAATGCAACTAACGGGTTAAAAAATTATGCGATTTGCGTGTGAACGTGGATGGAGCGAGGAGGAGTGTGTGTTAAATTAAATATATGAAGAAACCTGAAGTTACAGTGACCTTGCAACGCATGCCGGGTACCCGTTGTATATAATGTAATGTAGAAATACAAATCCCCAAAGTTGTCTACTATTGGATAAGCAACACTTCTGCCATAGGTCACCTCAAGTGGTTCGCTACGTTTGGTGATTTAGTAGGGGTGCCCGGGTTCATGCGGTGAGGTCTGCCTAGTTCTTGGAGGCGGATGCCCAGGACACACTGAACCCCAGATTCCTACCCACCCCTTAAACCCTTTTCCTTCCCAGAACTCTCATCTCCTTCCTTTTCTAAAAAAAATCCTCCACACAGCATCCCCAAAGATGACATAGGACCTGAGGGAAATTATTTTCCCCACGGCCTCCTGTGTGGAGCTCATGTAAAAAAATAATTAAATGTATATCTTTTTCTCCGTCCTTTCCCTTAAAAAACCCTCCACACAGCATCCTCAAAGATGACATAGGCCCCTAGGGAAATTGTTTTCATCAGTGCCTCCTGTGTGGAGCTAATGTAAAAAAAATATTTTAACAATGCATAATTTCATCCTGAGTTCTACCTGAGGTTGCAGTGACCTTGCAACGCATGCCGGGTACCCTTTGTATATTATGTTATAATACAGGGCATGCGTTTGCAAGGCGCTTGCATTATAATGTAGTTTCCCGGAACTTGGAATGAAACCATTACAATTAAGTTGACACCGAGGTTAAAGTGATTTTGCAACGCATGCCGGGTACCCGTTGTATAAAATGTTATTTAGAAATACAAATCCCCAAAATTGACCTTTATTGGATAACCAACACCTATGCCATAGGTCACTCCAAGTGGTTCGCTACGTTTGGTGATTTAGTAGGGGTGCCCGGGTTCATAGGGTGAGGTTTGTCCAGGTCTTGGATGCGGATGACCAGGACACACTGAACCCTACACCCCTACCCACCCCTTAAACCCTTTTCCTTCCCAGAACTCTCATCTCCTTCTTTGCCTTAAAAACCCTCCACCCAGCATCTATCTAAAAAAATAATTAACTGCAAATAAATTCACCTTTCCCAAAAAGCCTTTTCCTTTTCTAAAAAAAATCCTCCATACAGCATCCCCAAAGATGACATAGGACCTAAGGGAAATTATTTTCCCCTCGGCCTCCTGTGTGGAGCTCATGTAAAAAAAAAATAATTAAATGCATATCTTTTTCTCCGTCCTTTCCCTTAAAAAACCCTCCACACAGCATCCTCAAAGATGACATAGGCCCCTAGGGAAATTGTTTTCATCAGTGCCTCCTGTGTGGAGCTAATGTAAAAAAAATATTTTAGCAATGCATAATTTCATCCTGAGTTCTACCTGAGGTTGCAGTGACCTTGCAACGCATGCCGGGTACCCTTTGTATATTATGTTATAATACAGGGCATGCGTTTGCAAGGCGCTTGCATTATAATGTAGTTTCCCGGAACTTGGAATGAAACCATTACAGTTAAGTTGACACCGAGGTTACTTGATTTTGCAACGCATGCCGGGTACCCGTTATATAAAATGTTATTTAGAAATACAAATCCCCGAAATTGACCTTTATTGGATAACCAACACCTATGCCGTAGGTCACTCCAAGTAGTTCGCTACGTTTGGTGATTTAGTAGGGGTGCCCGGGTTCATGGGGTGAGGTTTGTCCAGGTCTTGGATGCGGATGACCAGGACACACTGAACCCCAGACCCCTGCCCACCCCTTAAACCCTTTTCCTTCCCAGAACTCTCATCTCCTTCTTTGCCTTAAAAAACCCTCCACCCAGCATCTCCAAAGATGACATGACCCTGAGGGAAATTATTTTCCTCAACAATAAGGAACGCAACAAAAAAAGAATTATTCAATTACGTGCAGTCGTTCTGAAGTTATGAGCGTACTTACATTTCGGCGAATCATTTTTAAACAAATTTCGTTATGCCAGAGCTCACCAGTAATTTTATTCAAACCTTGTCCTAATATTAGCACATTCAACAAAGAAAGAACTATCCAATTTGGTGCATTGGCTCGGAAGCTATGCGCATATATAGATTTCGGCGATTAATTTTAAACAAATTTTATAATTCCAGAGCTCATTTAGTTTATACAAACCTTGCCTGAACAATAACGAAACCAACGCAAAAATAATTATCCAATTTGCTCCAGTCGTTCATGAGCTATAATTTATAGATGATACCCGTGGATAATTATTTATCCGTTTATGTAATTTTCAGGGTACCTACCTAGTTCATCAAAATATTCTAAAATAATATTTTATCTATATGGCAAGACAACCGTTAAAAGTTGTCATAACCACCTGAAGCAAAGCCTGAAAATCGAACACCTGCGCTGGTTTAAGAACATTTCCCATACAAATTACGTCAGCTAACGCTGTCAGGGCCTCGCTGAAATCTTGCGGTGGTTTTGGATGATGTTCCATGTTCAGTATTGCAAGGTTGGAAAAAATTACATAAAGATTTAAAATATCTACCGATTTAACAGGCTGAAAACCATGTGCATTATGGATGTTATTGAATTTTTCGCAAATGTCAATATAATTGCAAAGTTTGACGCGACATTGTGAAACATTTTAAATGGGAAGCTACACATGTTTTTATTTTAAAAGTTTCTTAAACTTGTATACCTTCTATTTAATCAAAAACATTTCGTGCAAAATGTTTGTTTTCGCCGCAATCTAAGTTCCCGCAAAGGGCCTTTAAAATGTCATTTTTTGTACGTTATTTTAGAGATAGCCGTTTAATTGATCGGAATAAATTCCTAGTGAAATCAGTTTTGTATGGGAAATCTCTTTACTAAACGGTTCGACGTTTTTTAACGGGTGAACCTGTCGGCGAGAAATATAACTGAGGTCGAATTTCTTCGTCGGTGGGAGATCTAATTGTAGTTTTCGCCGTTTGGGAGCGCTGTTGACCCTGCGTCATCTTTTTTATATGAAATCTGGTCTGACCCGCAGAGAACGCCGTCCGTGCCCCCTTTCGGGCCAAATTGATCTCTGCGGTCGGCGAAACTCGAGGAGCGGAGGTCGATTATCGCCTGCGGGTCGAGGCGGGCGACGGAAATCGAAAGGGCGTAAGCGTCTTTTTCGTTTTTAAGCGACAATACGCCGTAAGGTCTTGCGGATCGAGGGGGAAAAGAGTCGATTATCGGATCACCAAAACGCGTTTTTTTGGAACGGCCGTTTGTATGAAATCCCGGTCCACAAGCCTTGCTCGGCCAAATCGACCTCTGCGGTCGGTGAAACTCGACAGGCAGAGTGGTCGATTTTCGCCTGTACTCGGAGGATTAAAAAAAAAAGTGAGTTTTCCTGACCTACCCCAAAACCAAACAATACTATATATATAGTTACCAGAATTAGATATCCTTTTTCTCTTTTGTTATTTTATTATTTTCTTCTGCTTTTTTCTATTTCATATCCATCCATTATTTTTTATCATATTTTTTTCTCGTTCTCTTACTCTCTCTGACAAATATATGTTAAAATGTTATGTACACACTTTTATTCGCCTTTTTTAACAAGAGTGTTGCTCTGAAAAGGTGTAATACGATTCCTGTTACGCAAAAGAAAAATGTACACTCGTTATTACCATTGTGGTTAATATATTTTTTTTAAATAAACAATTTTTTTTTTAAACTATCTATTCGGAATGAGATTGTAAATGAGTATACCCTCATGGCCTATGCTTTTTTTTACCACCTTCGGTCTCTATTCAGTTAGTGCTTAATTTATTATATTGTCTTGTACTTTAATGTACTTGCCAATATTTTTATAATCGTTGGGTTTATAAAATTAACCCAAGTGTAATTACAAAGCAGACTGCGTATTTCACACTCTGTAAAACCAAACTCATTTACCTTTTATCCCAAAACTTATTATACTAGTCTTATTTTAATGAATATATACATTTCAAAGCCTTCAAACTTCCATTTTCTCCACCAAAAACGTTATCATCTCCAAAGGTCAACGAGTTTATAGTCTACGAGTTCAACGTGCAAAATTAATAATTTAGGAAAGCTTAGTACTAATGTGTTCACTTGTTGAGGCTTGGGACTTAACCACAAAGCGATCAACATTAATAAACGTCATTGAAGGTGGTGTTAACCTCCAAAAGAAGGGTCGTTACGGGGTTGTCCCTTTATAAGGTTGCCAAAATTAAGGGATGAACCTAATTAGCATCCATCGCGAAGGCTTTCGGGCAGGATGAGACTTTCGTTAATTGCGATGCATAAATTACGGACAAAATTAATGTTGTTGAAATGGATTTCTACCTTCTATGCTCGACTCGGTACTGCATTGGATACAGTGCGTTTTCATCCCGCAACAAAATATTCCCGACAAAATATCCTTCGATGAAATATCCCTCGACATAATATTCCAAGGACAAAATATCCTACGGACAAAACATCCCCCGACAAGGAAGGCAGGAGATAGATCAAAGAATTTACGGTTTTGTTTTAAATTTGGCGCCGAAAGTTTTTGTTAGGTTAGGTTGGGTTAGGTTTAAATTTTAAATTTTAAATTTGGCGCCGAAAGGTTTATTTGGATTAAGTTAGACGTTAGGTTAGGTTAGACGTTATAACAATGAGCTACTTTGTTTAAGGAGTTAAACGTCACAAAATTTTATAAAACTGGGAAGACTTCGGTGGCTGGGTCATGTGGAGAGAATGACCGAGCATCAACAACCAAAGTCCCTGCTGAACTCAAGACCAATGCTAAAGCCTGGGAAGACCAAGATTAAGATGGAGCGACAACGTCCTCAAAGACATATCTATCTTGCAGCTTCTAAACTGGATAGAGCTGGCACAAAACCGAGATGAGTGGAGGAAGATTCTTGAAGAGGCCAAGACCCACCAGGGGTTTTAAAGCCAATAGTAATGATGATGAGGTTAGGTTAGGTTTGGTTTTGTTGGGTTAGGTTAGGTTAGGTTAGGATATTTTGTCGGGGATATTTTGTCGAGGGATGAAAAGTGGGGGAACCACTGCATTGCAGCACTGGCTAAATGATTTAATACTTTAACACGCTTCTGGAGAGATGTACGGAGGTAATTAATTGGTGTCTGTCAGCGCTTTTTGTTAGTTCGGTGTAGAGTTACAGTTGCCCCGAGTTACGAAACCGACATGCAGAAGGGTTTATGTTTGCAGAACAAAGATGGGTCTACGCCACAGACTAAAGAAAGGATAGACATAAAATAAAGCAAATTATTCGCCCATTTTCCCACGACTAATGTTAAATGAGCAAGTGGTCAGTAGAGTTAGCCACGTGTTTAATAATTATGAGCGCAGTGTAATTTTGACTTACATTTTAAACGTTTCTATACATTTTGACGGAATATGATGTGATAAGGAACTCCAGTGAAAAATATTATGGCTTTAAAAAAATATGTTCATATAGACCAATAAACGCTGATTCTGAATATACATATAAGTTTTATTTAAAAAAATTATTGTAAAGTCCATTTTTCATCGGGTCGTAAAAACACGCCGTCAAGTTGGCATTATTGAAATTTTAGTGGTGTCGTCGTAAAGTCATTGTATGTGAATGTATGATATGATACACGCCATCATATTAATTTATTCGTTTATTTACATACCGTTTATAGAGATTTAGTTGTTGTGTTTATTGAAACATTATTTAGGCCTAAATAATGTTTCAGAAATAAAGGTATCTCTTATTAGTTTACCTCTATGGTTGAAAAAATTCAAAAACTACTGCACACAAAAAATAGGGAGAATACTTCGAACGACGGAATTCAAAATGGCGGCAGTTGATCAGCTGATTGCCCGATCCCATAGTAATTTTTCAGGAGTGATGACGTCACGCGATTCACCATACATACGGTGGTTTTCGGGGATCTTGAAAAATTAAAACTTTGACAATTATTTTAACTATTAAAACTAACTCTAAAAATAAAAATAAATATGCATCTATTACAAATAAATGTTATAAAAAGTATTTTAAAATAGTAAACTGAGCATCGCCATGGTAAAATACCACGAATCGAAACTTTGCTTGAAGAGCTGTGTTTAATAACCGCACACTTACCAACGTTCCACTATTTAATTTATTTCCCCTTCCCACTCCGTCCACAATATAAGATATGACTGTATCATTTTTTTTTTATTTTATGCTGTCTTCTATTTTGTAATGATTAACCAGCCTATCTACCTACTCTGATGTTTATCCTGTCATTGTATGATATGACGTACCTACCTACTACGGTTCCATGACAGTTCATCCTGCGACAATTCATCCGGCGACAGTTCATCCTGCGACAGTTCATCCGGCCGACAGTTCATCCTGCCGACAGTTCTTCCTGCCGACAGTTCATCCCGCCGACAATTCATCCGTCGACAATTCATCCTGACAATTCAACCTAACCTAACCTAACCTAACCTAACCTAACCTAACCTAACCTAACCTAACCTAACCTAACCTAACCTAACCTAACCTAACCTAACCTAACCTAACCTAACCTAACCT
Organism: Limnephilus marmoratus; assembly: GCA_917880885.1. Taxonomy (NCBI): domain Eukaryota; kingdom Metazoa; phylum Arthropoda; class Insecta; order Trichoptera; family Limnephilidae; genus Limnephilus; species Limnephilus marmoratus. The sequence continues at coordinate 13,482,107 of OU862921.1, read as the reverse complement.
AACCTAACCTAACCTAACCTAACCTAACCTAACCTAACCTAACATCACCTATAAGTATAACCTATAAGTATAAATATGTCGTATTTTGTTATTCACGCATGCTTCTTCGGAGAGTCGAAATTATTGTTAGTAAAAATATTTTTACAGCGGATTTCCACTCAAGATGCCTTCAGATATAAGTATATAGATTTTGGTTGTATGGCCGTATATCCTCTTTGCATACTTACTTAATAAAAATCTTCTAAATGATCAGGTGGGATGAATTGTCGCCGGATGAATTGTCGGCGGGATGAACTGTCGGCAGGATGAACTGTCGGCAGGATGAACTGTCGGCCGGATGAACTGTCGCAGGATGAACTGTCGCCGGATAAATTGTCGCAGGACGAATTGTCGGGTCACCATCTACTACGTAGGTAAAAACCCTAAGGGCGCTCCGTGCTTCGGGTGGACGCTTTCACTCAATTTTCTGCTTAAACTTTTTTCGACAAACGATGAAGATGAAACTTAATAATTCTCACAATAATTTAAAATGTTTACGTTCATGTTTCTAAATATTCAGTAGGAGATTCCATTTACGAAGAAAATTACGGTACTAAAGTGCCTTAAAGTTAGTTCACACTTATTTACTACTCTGATAGCATTCTTAACTCTGTGGTCTAGAAGTATTCGGTTACCACAGCTTTAACTACTTACAACACAAAAGCTTATCGAAGTTTTCTCTAGTTTGCATACCATACCATACAAACTTATTAACAAAGTTTTCGTGTTCTTGTTTTTTAGTGAAATTACTAATCTCTTAGCAGTTCAAGTTCTCTCAATAATTCTTTACTAGTAGTTCTGTGGCCTTGCGTCCAAAAAAGCCATTCATATGTCCGTGAAAAAAGCATATTTAGTAAATTAAAATAAAAAAAATTCTTCTGAAATCATGTTTGTAAGTAGCTACTTAAATACCTATAATATTAGGTCCTTACATATGAAATTGGCGTTTTGTATGGGAGGAACATAAAGTCGATTTTTTTTAAATATACCTAATATATTTATTTAATCGAAGTATGTACCATTGCTATCTATGCACTTTTGCCATCTTATAGGTAGTTCATCGATCCCTTTACTAGAAAAACCATTCGGACGGGAATCAATAAAATCTTTGAAGGCGGTTTGGACTGCCCCATCGGAGCTGAATTTTTTCCCTTTCAAGTTATCCAAATTTCGAAAAAAATGGTAATCTGCTGGGGCAAGGTCCGGAGAGTACGGTGGATGTCTTAGACATTCCAATTGAAGCTCCTCTAATTTGGTAGCCGTCTGTGGTGCAGTGTGTGGTCTAGCGTTCTAACGCGCGTTTGTTGATTTGCTTCACTCAATTCGTGAGGTAACCACCTTTCAAGCTTTTCACCTTCCCAATTTGCTTCAAGTGGATTAAAACAGTTTTATCACTAACTCGGACGTGGTTTGCGATGGATCCGCTTCCACAATAGCCTTCAATCCTTCATTATCAACTTTGGTCTCCGGCCGTCCACGAAATTTCGTGGACGAAATTTCGAAATTTCCAGAACGAAAACCTTGGAACCAAAACCGCACTGTGTTTTCTTTTGCGGCACCGTCGCCATACACATCATTAATCCTTCGAGCCGTTTCTGCAGCACTGGTGCCACGGTGGAACTTGTACTCGTAAATAACGCGATATTTCAAGTTTTTCATTTTGTAAACTAAGTGACGCAAAGAAAAAAAAACAATTAAGGAAAAAACAAATGAATTATAATTTTCGAAACACAAATACATGAGTAAATGGCTGTATAAATTTGAATTTGGAATTCCTAACCAAAGAGAAGATATTTGAGATCAAAGTTGCCAGTACGCCAAAATGCTAATTTCATATGTAAGGACCTAATACATATAATTATAAACTATATATTTACATAAATAAAGAAATTGTTTCTCCTTGCGTGTCCTTTCCCGTGGACGTTCCCTCCACTTTCCCGTTTCGTAAGGCCAGAGCTCACCAGTATATATATATAGAAACCTTCAAGGATGTGCGCACAACAACTCACCAAAGTTTCATCGCAATCGGATGAATAGTACAGTATAACTGAGAGTATAACACTGTGATAACAAGGATGTAAAAACAAGTTATTTTTTTTTAAGTTATATGAAAATCAATACACTTACATTCACACGTAATCTGTTGGTAAGGTAGTCAAGGAACTCACCACTCTGCCACGGAGGCCATCAAAACATCAAAACAAAATTTACATCCCGTCCTACCCCAGTTACAAAATGATTCAATTATATTATTCCCATATCTCCCTAAAATTCCCTGCAATTTGAAAACCTCAACCGTGGAACGCCTTGATGGGCGTTCGCGGCCCATTCGACTGGTATTTTTCACTAGCCATTAAGCCGGAAAATATGAGGAGGTCGACAAATCCAATTACTTAAGCCGTGGATTAGGCCTAAACCGTGGCTAAACCGCACAAACCGTCTGCTGAATGAAAAATTGCAGACCGGGGTAACCGCGACCCCACTTAAGTCCAAGACGTTGATAGATGTTCCCGAGTCTAAAGGGGTTTTTACTTGAATGCATAAATTTATGCTCATTGAATGCGCACATGAAAGGACTTGAAGTGTTGCCATTTGAGGGAAATTCCCATTAACCGGGTATTTTACAGGGAAAATCAATTGAATTTGTACGACAATGTCTAAAAATATTTACGGTCTAAAATTTCCAATGCCTTACGAAAGGTTGTTAAAAGTACATTCATGGGTATATTACACGCCAAACTTTAATCCGGCCTGAACTTGATACGACCCATACTCGCGCAGCTGCTGGCTTTACAAATAAACGTAATAGATAGAGAAAGATGCGTAAAAACATGCGTGCAACAGAAAAAGGCGTGAGGGAAGAGGCATGGCACTTTTCTGACCTTAAACTCGCCTATTGCGACGATTTCTGTATCAAGATCTGGCCGGTATTCAAGTTTGGCGTGTGTTTTTTTTATTTTTATTTTTTTTATGAATACCGCACAAGGGTATTGCGACGATTTCTGTATCAAGATCTGGCCGGTATTCAAGTTTGGCGTGTGTTTTTTTTTTATTTTTATTTTTTTTATGAATACCGCACAAGGGTATCAACTGCTCCCGTCTGAAGCCAGTGAGACTATGGCATCCCCAATTGGTGTATGTTGTGAGGCTGAAGGTAGTGGAGAGTGGAAGGAGATAGGGAAGAGGAAGGTGGGGAAGTACCTGGCTATTCAGATCTGGTCACCAAACACGGCTAATGCCATTTCAAGCAACGTTTGAATTCTGAATGGTGGTCTTACAACAGGGCGATACTGAGAGAATCTTCCACTCTGGTGCGTGCCGCAAATAAACTATATATTATTTTAAATGAATAAATTGTGATATAACACAAATTAATCAAATAAAATTTATTTGCCACGCCGGGAATCGATCCCACAACCTTCGGTGTGCGAGTCAAGAGCCTTACCGCTGGACTTATACCTAATACGTCGTTATACCTAACGCCTCTCAGATGTTTTCCGAACAGAAATAAAAACATTAGCTTCTTAAAAACAAGTATGCTAAGCCTTTTTAATTACAATAATAGAAGCGGAGGTCATCCACAAAGGATATGGCCTGAAAAAAACTCTTGGCTTTGGACGGTAAGAGTATCAAGAATCGTAAAAACTGGAGATATTGAGCCCTTAATTTATTACCGTGGTGTTCCACGATTACGGTACCGTGACAGCATAAAAAAGGCAATAAATGAGAAATATAATATACATAGATCTGTTTCCTCCAAAGGAAAAGGGAATCATTTTCTTGCTTCTCTCTCGCGCACCGTGACGTCTCCGAAGACCCCTACAATACTACTAGCCATGACGATAATTTTGAATGTATGGAATATAGTTACAAGGATAATATTGAAGTGTGAGTGAGTTTTGCTTTTATTCTTAAACATATGATGCTGCAGCTCTTTCTTACACACTAAATAACAACAGTCGAAAATGAAACAAACGGTTAACACGTCTGCACTCCCCTAAATGAAATATACAATTATTATCACAACTCCCGCAGTGCCCGCACACGTATTTCAATGGAAGATGCTCCGAGGAACTATAGTTATTGATCCCTTCGACACCGGTGCATAGTCTGGAAACACGCCAAACGCGTGCCCAACATATGTACACGGTTGACATTGGTCATACGAGAACGGGTTGCTTCTTCGACCCGTTCTTGTGTTCAAGAGCTCGGCTATGAAACGATTTGCCGGCCTTTGTGTTTCCTCCTTCCTACAACATGGGTCTCTTCAAGACCAATGTTCATTCCTTCCTCTCCTCAAAAAGAAGACCCTCCACATAGCATCTCAGATGACTAGGCCCTAAGGGAAATTATTTTCCTCAGGAGTGTATATTTGTGTAGTTCACTCATTTCAAAAAAAAAAAAACAGTACTTTGAAGGAAACAGACACGTATTTTGTGTGTCTCACCATTATTTAATATGTAAGAAAGAGCTGCAACATTATTAGGATAAAGAACGTACGTTTTATCCTTTTTTTGCGCCGCCATGATACCATAATCGTGGATCGTCACAGTTGTAATAAATCGTTCATTTAAGAAAGACATATTATTCTAAAAGCTGAACGCCAGAAGGCTGGCGAAGACGAAGAAGAAGCAAAAAAAAAACCATAATTCAAATTAATCTAACTTCATAAATTTCATTTATCCCGCCAGCATTCTGAAATTCAATAATAATTTGTTAGAATTTCTCAAAAATCTAATAAGAAAATCAATTCAACGAACAAGAAAACTTTTTAATTTGAAAGTACCCCCCTTCGGGGCGTTGAACCCCTTAAGGGTGTGAATGGCTTAACCCCATCTGCATTAACCCGTGTTAAAATAAACGATCGCTCTCGCCCGTGGTTTGGGACAAGGAGCCGAGGCAAATGATCGACAAGTGTGCTATTTTTGCTCTGTTTAACGCTAACTGTGTGAATTTGGCGGTTTAAAGGCGAGAATAGCACTTAGAGAGCTTATTAAACATGCACATCAACACCCCATTACATTTAGGTATGGAATCATAATGTGAAATATAAAGCATATTAAACAATGAAGATGTGATGCGATTTTTGACAAACGTTTTATAAAAATATGTTAAAATATTGCTCTTCTGTGGTGGTTTACGACGTTTCCGCGACTTTTCATCCGGCGACAAAATATCCTACGGACATAACATCCCCCGACAAAATATCTACTAAAACCTAAACTAACCTTGGACAAAAATAATACAGACATCCTGTAAAGATAATAAATTATTGTTATCTGGTTTTTGGGATGTTATGCCGTGTTGCACTACTTCCTTCTTTAGCCAACGTTTCTGACAGCGTTGCAGTGTCCATCATCAGGTCAGATCCGGCAGATCAAACATCAACCGGATCTGCCGGATGAATTGTGGACACTGCAACGCTGTCCGAAACTTTGACTAAAGAAGGAGGTATATAGGTAACACGGCATAACACCCCTAAATCAAATAACGAAAATACCGTGAAAATCTAAAAACGTATCTATTTTTATCTGTATTATTTTTGTTCAATTTTACTGTTTTTGAACAATAATTTACTGTCTTTACAAGATGTCTGAATTATTACTGTCCCATGTTTAGGTTAGGTTAGGTTAAGTTTTAGAAGATATTTTATTGGGGAATGTTATGTCCGTACGATATTTTGTCGGGGGATGTTTTGTCGTGGGATGAAAACGACAGCCTCTGTTTCTTAAAGCTCTGCAACCGGGCCCGAAAAGAAGAAGATGGGAAGATACGAAATTACGAATGTTAGAGGAGAGCGCAAACATTTACAGCGACAAAATCGATGCGAAAATTGCGAAAATGTTTAATAAAACGCGACTCGTTTAAAATAGAGCAAAAATCTCGCGGGCATTGTCTTAAACAGCATTTAAAGAAACACTGTGATTTTTTTCATACATATAACTTGTAAAATAACTGAAACAAACGTGTTAATAATAATTTTTGGAGCATACTTTGCGATTTTTTTCTAACGAGGGAATTTTATATAATTTGCGTTTCGGCGCGGGCAAAGTCTAGATATTATCTTCAAGAATAACATATATTTTTTTTAAGAGCTTTAAAACTTACCGTGTTTAAGGGAAATATGTAATAAATAAGTAGAAATCCGGGTTGCGGGCCCTTAAGAGTGGTATTTATTTGATTTTTTACGCCGGAGCTTTTACATTTGGTACATATTTTTACACGAGAGTTAGTAATAAACAATCTTTACTTAGTATAAAATGAAGTCGCTCCCGCTGTCTGTGCGCTTAGATCTTTAAAACTACGCAACGAATTTTCATGCGGTTTTAATCAATAGATAGAATGATTCCACTAAAACCTAACCTAACCTAACTAAAAAATTGGACGAAAATTATAGACATCCTGTAAAGATGATAAATTATTGTTATCTGCATTATTTTAGTTCCAAATTACTATTTTTGAAAAATAATTTATTGTCTTTACAAGATGTCTGCATTATTATTGTCCCATTTTTTGTTAGTTTAGGTTAGATTAGGTTAAGTTTTAGAAGATATTTTGTTTGGGGATGTTTTGTCTGTACGATTTTTTGTCGGGGATATTTTGTCGGGGTATGTTTTGAAGTGGGGTGAAAACGCGCGGAACCGATTACGACAGCTTCTGTTTCTTAAAGAAAAACTATCATTTCCAGATTACGAATCACTTGGAAATAATTATAAAAAATTAAATTATTTAAATCACAGTAAGAGGAAAATGTTGCTTGTGTGTCATGTCGAGAAAATGAACTCGTGATCCCTGGGTGAGACCCAGACGCGATGACAACTCAGCGCTACTGACCTATTTGTGTTGCTTTACAATTTATTAATTTAAAACAATGCATTGGTATATGTGATGTGTTCCGTAGTGGAAAATAATCCCGGTACCGCCATGGTGGAAGATCACGTAGTAGTAATGCAGTAAAAAAACATTGCTTGAAATGGCTTTAGCCGTGTTTGGTAACCAGATCTGAAAAGCCATCTCACATCATTTCCAATTGGGGATGCCATTATCTCACTGCCTCCAGCCGGTTGGGAACAGTTGGGACTTGTGCGGTGTTCAAAATTAAAAAAAATAATATTAATTAATTAATAAAGTAATAAAGTAGGGCGTTAAATTAAATGGTTTCTTTGCCCGGTTTTTTCACATCATAGGATAACCTAATTTTTTCGAACTCAAAAACTATCATAAAATTCCTAGCCTATTACTCCTTACATTTAACATTGCTTGAAAAAATAAACGAGTTTGTACATACATAATAAAGTAATTTGCCCATTAATTCATCTTTGGAACTGTGTAATAAATTCACCCCTTGAAAAACGGTCTGGTACACTCACATTTTGCGAGTGGAAAAAATTTAAAAGTCTCAAGAGCGACTCTTAAAAATTTTATTCGTCTTTCTTTTACATTTTTTTAAAAAAGATAATTTAATTACCGACAATTTTGACTTGAATTTTCAATGAAGACACGAGACGAGTAACAAAGAGCGTGGGGCATAATATAATATATTTTACGTCTTTAACAATATGCACCCTGGCGAGTGAAAATATCGCTTTGCAAATATTAAAATAAAAAAATTTAAATAATCTATGTATGGATATACAAAATTGCATGTCTCTTTGTTTGTCCCTTACGCATTCCTTAACCATTCATCCGATTGCGATCAAACTTTGGTGATTTGTTGTGCGCATGCCCGTGATAGTTTCTATATATATAATAGTGAGCTCTGGTGTCAGAAATTATTTCCCATACTATTCATCCGATTGCGATGACTTTGGTGAAATGTTGTGCGGAAGCTCGTAAAGGTTTTTATATATATTACTGAGCTCTGTCCTTATGAAATTTGTATGAAAAATTGCAAAATGTGGCGCGTGAGTTGTTTGAAGAATGTGTGTATTTCATGTTATTTTGCGGCAGGGCAGGGAGGCGTGAGATGGAGGGGAATCAGGGAGGGGGGAGGAGATCGAAGGAGGGGAGGGTTCACGGAAGGGGGGCGAGAGAGGGGGGAAGGCGGGAAAGGTGGAAGGAGAACGCGGGTGGGGGAAGGAAAACGTATGAGAAGGGGTTCACGGGACAGGGGAGAGCGGGAGATGGAAGGGAAAAGGCGGGAAAGGTGGAAGGAGAACGCGGGAGGTGGGAGGAGAACGTATGAGAAGGATTTCACGGGACAGGGGAAAATGGGAGATGGAAGGGGGAATGCGCGAGGTGGAAGGAGAACGCGGGAGGTGGGAGGAGAAAGTATGAGAAGGATTTCACGGGACAGGGGAAAGTGGGAGATGGAAGAGGGAATGCGGGAAAGGTGGAAGGAGAACGCGGGAGGTGGGAGGAGAACGTGGGAGGTAGGAGGAGAACGTATGAGAAGGATTTCACGGGACAGGGGAAAGTGGGAAATGGAAGGGGGAATGCGGGAAAGGTAGAAGGAGAACGCGGGAGGTGGGAGGAGAACGCGGGAGGTAGGAGGAGAACGTATGAGAAGGATTTCACGGGACAGGGGAAAGTGGGAGATGGAAGGGGGAATGCGGGAAAGGTGGAAGGATAACGCGGAAGGTGGGAGGAGAACGCGGGAGGTGGGAGGAGAACGTATAAGAAGGGGTTCACGGGACAGGGGAAAGTGGGAGATGGAAGGGGGAATGCGGGAAAGGTGAAGGAGAAACGCGGGAGGTGAAGGGGACGCGAAAGGGAAGGCGGACATATGGACCAATAGGAAAGTACACGCAGAGAGAAACAATTTCTTTATTTAAGTGACATTGCAACGCATGCCTCCTCGCTTTAATTTCTAGTTAAAATTTCCTACAATTTCGCTTTAATTAATTAGTTGGATACTATAAATATTCATAGTGTGTCATTCTATTTAGAGCACCTAGTGGGTGGAATGTTTAAATTAATCATTCACCTCAAGTAATTTCGACGTATCCAACATTGCTGAAGAAACTCATGACGTCGCACCTTATTCGTTGTATTCAGTGGCTCCGCGGGTTTTCATCCCGCGACAAAATACTCCCGACAACATACACCTGAAAAAAAAATCCCCGAAAATATCCTACGGACAAAACATCCCCCAACAAAACATCAACTAAAACCTAACCTAAACTAACCTAACCTAACCTAAAAAAATGGGACAAAATAATAGACATTTTGTGAAGATGTAAATAAATAATAAAATAATAGTAGTAAATTAATAATAAATTATTGTTAAAAATAATAAAATGGAACAAAAATAATACAGACATCCTGTAAAGACAATAAACTATTGTTAGGTTAGGTTAGGTTAGGTTTTAGTAGATGTTTTGTCGCGGGATGAAAACGCGCATTACCGTGTTCAATATCCAAGGGAGTTACGGCTGCTTTTACATTAGACGAAGAGTGGGGGTGTTTTCTTATAAATCTACCCTATTCTAACCCCCATCCTACCAACAGCCTAATGATATTATTTTCATCCCAAAGGCAAAAGGGCACGTGGGTTGAAATTCAGTTTAGAGAAAAACAATTTCAAAGTGGTTTTGAAATTCCAAATAAGAAAATTAAATTTTATAACGAAATTGGAAATTTTTGCGTACAAACAATGATTACTGCTCTAAGGATGTGTTGTTTCACAGAATTTCAAAAAATCATCAAATTTTTAAAGTTAATATGTATTCAAGTTATGTTATTATCCGAAAACTCTGTAACAACCGGCTCATGATGAAAATAATAACAGAACTTAAATAGAACTTTCACAGAACTTGTATATCTTATTTAAAATTTGCATTATACAATTAACCGAATGTTAAACAGACTGTAAAGAGGGAATAACCAGACAAAACCGGAAATATGACTTTTTAAAATCAAAATTTAGACGTATTGACTCTCTTCCTCAAAAAATATTAATTGATTTCGAAAGACTGTTCTTTTATCTAATAAAACTATGTTTAAAATTTTGAGATAAATTTTTATTTTTAGTACAATAAGGTTTTACCGTAGGTCGTTGGCAGATTTGTTAAATTTTCAAACAAAATTTTGTATTATACAACATACATTTCAAATCATATAATCATGCAGTAAAATAAATCAATAAATTATCTGAGAAAGCTACTTTTCAGAATTTTAATTTTAGTTTAAATAAAATCATAAATAAAAATTCGCGCCCAAAATTGTGACGAAAATAAGGTCTATTTATTTACAAACTAACATATTTAAGTTTTTTTACCTTCTTATTTTGCTTAGATATCATTGAAAAATTATAAATCCTTATGATCCAAAAATAATTACAAAAATTACATCATTTTAATAATTTTATCATCACGCACTTTCAGCATTTTTGAATGTAGGTATAAATTAAAGCAAATTTTGAATGAAATTAAATCGATATTTAGTTATTATTTTTAGAAAGCTGGTACGGAGAATAATTAATCTTCCTCATTGGAACCGCCCTGCACGATCGTAAGAACATCTTTCGACAAAATTTGAATTCTCGGCCGCTGGCTGGTTAATGGCCCTTAACATTAACATATCCACGCACTTCATAAAATTTAATATATTATTTGTTACATTGTTCTTATGTACAAGTCTTATGTTTAACTCTTATGCTAAACTCAAGAATAAGTTATCTTCATTGGAGTAGACATTCTATTCAAAATATATTATGTAAATGTCTCAATTTCTCAAAAAAGAAAGGTACGGGTACCGCGCCCCGGGAACCATTCATTGGATAACCAACACCCTCCTGCCATAGGTCACCCTAAATGGTTCGCTACGTTCGGTGAATTGGTGAATTAGCAAGGGTGCCCGGGTTCATGGGGTGAGGTTTGTCTACGTGTTGGCGGTGAACCACCTACTGCGTGGCGGGTTGAATCGGGAGGGACTGGCTGAGGCAGACCTAACCTCCTCTCAGACCTGACCTCTCCAGCCGGACTTTCTCGACCCATCGGCTTGTACTGCAGCGGATGGATTCATACGTCCTTCACTCCTCAACACAGTGACCTCCAGATTCCTACCCACCCCCCATACCTTATTTCCTTCCCAGAACTTCATATCCTTCCTTTCCCAAAAAATACCCTAATGTAAAAAGAAAATGTTCATTTTCAAAAAAATTTATCTTCCCAAAATATTTATTTTTTATATTCTCATTCCAAAACAACAATAAATGTAATGTTGACATTGTGAACTATTTTATATAGTCATTATGTGCGTAGGTACTATTGTAACAATATTAAATTTTTAATAAAAATTCTTAATATGCAGAACTGTGTATTGTTTATTATTTTTTTATTGGTCCACATATTCTGAAAGAGGGGGAACAGTGGCGCATCCGGCATAACAAAAAACTGTATGATATATATCAGGCTCCTAACATCTCAACCCACATGAGACTCATTAGGTTAAGATGGGCTGGGCATATACAGAGAATGCCGGACACACGCGTCCCAAAAATGACTGGATACCCAGGTGGCAGGAGAAGAGTGGGAAGACCCAGACTGAGGTTGGAAGACGAGACAAGAGGAGATGCAGCACAGCTTTTCCAGGTAACAAACTGGAAGTCAGCCGCTGAGGACAGGAGGCGAATATTGCAGGATAGCCATTCCCGAGCAACGATCAATCGTTACTCGTTATGCGCCATCCACGAGCGAAAAATTACTCGTCATCGCGACGAACTTTGTAAAATGTTTCATTTTTACGTTTTCTTGAACGTCAAATGGTCGAAGAGATGATTATATTGGCAGCCCTGTGAATATTGTCTATGTTCTGGATGTTCTTAAGATTTCTATGGTGTAAATTTGAAAAGTCAAATCATGTCAAACTGTTGATACACGTATTTTTATCGCGTATAACTTCAATAAGGGAACCCATACTACGTGACCTCTTCGGGGGGGTCTTCAAAATGTCACGCTTGGTACAAATGAGCGGCGGTTTGCTTAGGATTTTGGTCACCGGGGGGGGGGGGGGTTATAAATTGCAAAAAATTGGTCACGTAGTACGGGTACGTTCCCTAAGTTGATAGTATTCGACATGGCTGGGCAACTAAAACATCGCTGGTAAATCAGCCATTGGGAACATACATTAATTACGCGAGCAGTTTTTCACTTCGTATATTCTTTTTAAGTAACGTGAGATTTTGCTGGATTGTAATATGGAACCTTAAAACGACTGAATAAAAATATGCGATTTCTTTGCGGGTGCAAAAGTTAGCGCGGGAAAACAATTCTAGATTTTGACAGCCAATTGCATAGATACGCCAACAACCCACCCGCTGCTCTGTTTCTACTGGTTTGACCCACTCGTTGTTGTGTGGAATGACTTTTGACGTTTGGCGTCTAAGAATGTTCCTTCGCCTAAGCTCAAGAATAATCAAGTCGACCAACGGACGTACTTTCGACGGCGATTGCGAGCGACAAGGATTGGAGAATAGCTTGCCAAGGAGGTCAAAGCTCGATATGGGCTGTAGCGCCATCGAAGAAATAGAAGTGTATTGTTTAATGATAAATAATCAAGAAAACATAATAATAAATCAAATAAAAGTTACCATAAGATTCCTTTACTCCAAATAGCAATATTTTACAAGAACCATTTTGCTATTGATTGATATATATTGAAGCAATCGTATTTATTACAAATATAGTGATAATCGAATTACTTATCCGCAACAAAGGTTCCATCACTTTATAAAACACCATAAATTGATATTCCGTGTTCCACTAACTGGCTAATATATAATTTTGGTACGTTATTGGAAATTCTTCATTATCTTAGAAGGAACTTATATCGCAGAGCTTCAGTGACGTGACGTGAATTTATTTGGATTTTCACATTTTACAAAAACTTTTAAGTATACGTATCAAAAATATTTTTTTAACTGAGATTTGTGATTTGATGAGGAAGAGGAGGGTTGGGAAGTACCTGGCTATTCAAATCTGGTCACCAAACACGGCGCCGGCGTAAGCCATTTCAAGCAACGCTTCAAGTCTGAATGGTCACAGGAGGCCCTGAGGAAAATAATTGCCCTCAGGGTCAGTGGCGGCTGATGCTCACAAATATCGGTAGTGCGCTAAAAATCTTGTACATATACCTACCCTAATTAAAATGAATTTAATTATGAAAAAAAATCTTACCTATTTGCAGGTTAGGTCGATTCTCCGTTGTATCTTTTGTTTTTAACTTGCACTCTTGTTTACTATTTAAAATGGGCCGTGGTGGGCCACTATTTTTAATTTCTAATCGTTTTTCTAAGTTCAGCGCATTGTTTTTTATAAAATGAACATTAATAATGGAAATCATTTTTTACTCTTCCCGACTCATCTAAAAAACTAATAACAATGGCGTATTGACCTGCAATCTGTCACAACGGGTCTCATTGTTTATGTTGGTAGGTATGCTGTAGAGATAAGAAATGGTCGATGCTGAGCGGAACATTGACTAAAAAAGAGTAGATCTTAATTTAAACACACAATATCAATAATAAAATGACACGACCGCGTCCCCAATTAAGATGCTACTGAACAAACGGTCCTTTTGACATGGTGGAAATTCCCGGATCGGCGATCACGGGTTATTTAAATTTGCAAAGGATTATACCAGATATACCTACCCACGATTATAGCTCATGGAGAATTGTGTTAGGATTCTCCTCGATTCTGTGATCGCTTTGGCAAACGCACTCCCTGCCTGAATATAGGAACAAAACGTTCTGCTTCTGTTATCTCAGTATCTGTTACGCGAGCCTACATTATGTATACATTAGAACCAAAGTGTGTATTGTGATTTGTGATGAGGCGTGTCGGAAATATAGTATGTTTTTCGGTGCTCGGGAATTTTTAGATTGGCAGAAATTTTGGGAGTGCGTTGCACCGCCGCACCTTAGGGCTGGCCGCCACTGCTCAGGGTCTATGTCATTATAGCGGAAGGCAGTGAACGAATTGAATAGCCATATAAATGTTTTGTTGAACGGGCAACATTGGAAACCTGGCATTAGAACCACGGCGAACACGCCTGTCTTTCTGTTCCCACGGCCCGATTGTCGAGTCGCATTTGCACGCTGCCTTCTACGCATATGTTAAATCCTTCTGATAAATGTAATTATAACCCGTGTCGGTTTTGTGTAAATAAATGCAAGTCAAACGTTCATCATATTATTTATTTAAATATACCGACCAACCTTTGGCAAACGTGTTTGAAGTCCACGTAAGTATCCTGGCAGAACCGCCAAATGACAATCCGCCAAATCATCTTTGGGGATGCCGTGTGAAGGGTTTTAAGGAAAGGAAAGAGAGGAGAGTTCTGGGAAGGAAAAGGGTTTATGGGGTGGGTAGGAATCTGGGGTTCAGTGTGTCCTGGTCATCCGCCTCCAAGACCTAGATAAACTTCACCCGATGAACCCGGGCACCCCTGCTAAATCATCAAACGTAGCGAAACACATGGGGTGACCTGTGGCAAAGGTGTTGGTTATCCTTTAAAGATTCCCGGGGCGGCGGCACCCATTCCCGCCTCCCAAATTAAATTCCCCTTCGTCTTACACGAAGGCGATACTGAGAGTATCTACCACTCTGTAACGTGCCGCAAATATGCCTATACTATTTTAAATGATTGAATTTTAAAATAACACAAATCAATCGAATAAAATTTTCTTGCGCATGCTGAGATTTGAACCCACGGCCTTCGGAATGCTAGTTTAGAGTCTTACCTCTCGACTAAGGAGACCGTCAGCCGTCATAATGTGTCGTCGTATGTAATATTGTTTGAACACACACTTAAAAACTTTAAAGGTAATTCACTAACTATAATGAAAATGAGATTTGCCACCTGTTGGTTTTACTGACGTCTTCGAGAGGCTTATTTTTAAATCTATATCTATATATATCTATATATATTATATATTTATATTTTATATAAATAAAAATGAATCGCCGAAATGTATGTACGCGCATAACTTCCGAACGACTTCACCAAATTGGATAATTCTTTTTTTGTTGTGTTCGTTATGGTCAGGACAAGGTTTGTATAAAACTACTGGTGAGCTCTGGCATTACGAAATTTGTATAAAAAATTGCAATAGGTGGCACGCGAGCTGTTTGTAAACTGAATGTACCGGGACTGAATGAATGGAATGCGGGAGGGTGTAACTCGGGAGGAGGGGAGCGGGAATGGGGAAGGCGATGTGGGAACGCGAGAGGGGGAAGGGGACGCGGGAGAGGAAGGGGAGGCGGAAGGGGAACGGGACGAATGGGAAAGGACACGCAGCAGAAACAATTTATCTATTAAAAGGCATAGCAACGCATGCCGGGTACTAGCTAGTAATTATTAAAAATAACATATTTTTTATCTGAACGGTGTTAGGAAGAGAAACATGCTTTATATTCAAACCATTAACCACAAAATAATTAAAATGTATGAAACCAATATGAAAAAAAATTATGAAATGTTGGAAATATTTACTAAATAATATTTATGATACATTTTCCTAATAAAACATGTATATATTTTGATTTCTTTTTGTTATCAGTAATTTAAGTGAGAAAAAACGTAACGTGGTCCATTTTTAAAACTTTTTTTATGTTAGCAATCAACATTTTTATATTTAAAAAAATATATGTTTATTTCTAATTAAAAAATTTGAAAGCTTTTCCACCTTTCGAAAACAGTCCTTAGTTTTCGGATGCGTTCAGAAACGCAAAAATAGGACTAAGGCCTGAGAGGTTAAGTTTAAGTTAGTTCGCAGATGCTTGAAACATTACTTACAATTTTCATTTAAACTAAAATAACTTTATGAACATAATTATTTAAATTTTTTCATTGTGCTCAGAAACATATATATGTAATAGTAATAACAAAATCACGGCACGCCCTTGCAGAGCTTACAGATTACATTCTCAAGGTGATTTCTAAATATGACTAAGATTGATTCAGCCATATTTGATATTATTACCCAGAAAGGTTACATAAGGTTAACGCGGGTAAATGTTCATTTTAATACCCACTAGAATTAGCTTATTTCTGGCTTTGTGTCGATAAAATATCGTTGATTTATGTTTTCACATTCACGTTAAACAAAAGATTAAGTATAGGCAAAAAATAATGTTTATTTCTTGCCAAGTTTTTCAGGTTTCAAAGTGTTTTTAACTTTCTTCCAATATTTAAAGGGTTCCGTGTTCGAGCGGTAAGGCGCTCGACTAGCGATCCGTGGGTCACGGATTCAAACCAACCGCGTTCGCAACAAAATTTTGTTTAATCGATTTGTAGCCCAGTCATTCCGTAGTTAAAAGGGCCTTTAGCTTGCAAAAGGTCATGTAGTAGCGATTTTGATATATGTTGTTAAGATTGGGACTCTAAAGAAAAAAAATAGTTTTCGACCTCGGGAGGGTCGAGCTCGATCCGCCATCTTGGATTGAAGGTCCCAAAATTCGGTTTTTTCTAAATAATTATGAAATGGTTGATTTTACAACCAAGTTGTTCAAGGTGAACTTGAAGAAAACTAAATTACGTACATTTTATGTCGAATGTTTTTTTTTGTAAGTCTAATAGGTAACGAGTTACGGTGGCGGAAATGTGAATATTTTTCTAAAAAATGATGAAATTCCCAATTATTTGTTATTTTTCGGGTTATTCATTACATAACTAGCTGTTAAAAACCCGCTCCGTAGGGTTTTACTGCTAGGCCCTGTAGGCAGCTTTTGGTTTGGCTTCGCCCAGTTAGTGTTGGTGACCATTTTATACATAATTATATTATATAATATATTTTTTATCATATAATTATAATAATTTTGTTAACTCATTTCCACACTACCATGAGGTAGAGAACATGGCGCATTTTTTATTGTGGTATCCCCTGTAGGTCTACTCCACAGATATACCAGCGATGGTAGATTTCGAAATTATTTTATATATTGGCTATTGCGTAATGACATCTTAATAACACTCTTCATCAATGTCATCTTCTAATTTATTGCCTGTGGTACTGAGATTCTGGGCTTCCATTGATAAAATCTCTTCATCTTCTTCCTCGACATCGATATGAACCTCTGGCGAATTTCGGCATGTTTGACCATTACAGCACCCACACACAATAGAACAATTCAATCCAGCTTTCCTGCAGCCACATGCAACGCCGCATCCTTTTTTACAATTACATGAAATAAATTTCAATAAAGTCTCGGGTGCTGGTTTCTTTGTTCTTACTGGAACAAGCCCGTTGGTGCCACGTTTCCAGCCCCAGTTTTCTGGATTTTTTTGGATTCCATACCATTTTTGAACTTGGTGGTACGTCCTAAATGCATGGTACCGTGCAGCGTCGTTCGTTGGTGGCAAAGAGGCAAGATTGAATTTGCTTTTTGTTTTGACTTTGCGAAACGTTGGTAGCGGACTTCTTCCAAGGTTTCCTTATCCATGTCACCCCTGTACAAAGCAACAAGAAAGCGTGTTCCTGCATCTGCTATGTCTTCTGGTTTTGCATCATGTTGTTTGAAGATTTCTATCATGGCATTGAGTCTTGTGTCGTTCTGTACAAGTGAACAAAATTTTGTTTTTCCTTGGTTGAAGAAGGACGATGTTGTATCGCAGCCACTAAAGGCATGGAGAAACAGAATATTCTCAGCCGCTTCTTTGTATTTCACACTATTCGCGGAATACAGTCTTTCAAAAGTTTTGCCTCTCCCGGGTTTGCGAAGATATATACTACTTTCGGGTGGTGCCAATGCTGTTAGCAGAACTAGGAGATCAACGTCTTCGCCAATAACGAATACAGCGTCAAATGATGAACACAAGGGAATCGCAGTATTGACAATCAACTCATCAGCATCTTCTTCAGCCTGCTTAACTGTAAAATCAGCCTGTATAAATTGCTTTGTAAGCATCAAAATCAGACGGACTTTGTTATTTTCATTGACTAAAAAACGTTCTTGTGAAACTTGAACTGGCATTGTTTCATCGAAAAGAACATCTGCAGACATATGCTTCTTCGATCGGCGAAGTCTTTCTGCGGTTTTTGTATTTTTTTTCACCATCATCTAGCGGATATCCATCAAAAACAATAACTGCATGTGATCCATAGTGATGTCTTACATAGTGAACGTACTTCTCGCAAATTGACCCAAAAAATCATTACCATTCCATACAACTTTATGTAAAAGGTATCCTCCATCCACAACATTAATTTTGCTACCTTCAAGTTGCACGCCTTCTGGAAGTTGTTCAAAAACACCATAAAATGATGATTTCGTACCTTTGCGCATTCCTTCTTCAGAGAAAAGCGACAAAGGAAATGGGGCGAGTTCGAATTTAAGGTAATCCTTCAATTCTTCGTCGGATTTCTTCAAAATACACACTCTCTGGAACAACATTAGCGGGTTGATGGAAATAGTTGTTTCGCCGATCTTGATGCTGCTGTTGAATGCCACTAATGGAATAACTTTGTCCTTACGTTTGAATTTAATAGATTCAAAATTTGTATACCTGGTAACCATGTTCGACATCCTCCGACGTCCGATAGACCGAGCGTCCAGGCATCATCCAGTAACCAGGACTCAATCAGTGTTGCCAAATCAGCTATAGACTAGGAGCCCACTATAACAACGTCAATCAACGTAATCGAGCACACGGATGATGCTATATAAGTATATTGTTTGTGGGAATACGTTAAAATGATATTTTGTAATACGTTCTTACAAAAATTTACCAAGAAAACTTGAGTTTTACAATTTTTTGTCAAAATTGTCTTCTTTCTTCAGCTGTAACTCGTTACCTAGACTTACAAAAAAAAACATTCGACATAAAATGTACATAATTTAGTTTTCTTCAAGTTTGCCTTGAACAACTTGGTTGTAAAATCAAGCATTTCATAATTATTTTGAAAAAACCAAATTTCGGGACCTTCAATCCAAGATGGCGGATCGAGCTCGACCCTCCCGAGGTCGAAAACTCCTTTTTTTCTTTAGAGTCCCAATCTTAACAACATATATCAAAATCGCTACTACATGACCTTTTGCAAGGTAAAACTACGGAATGACTGGGCTATTGTGTTATTTCACAATTTAATCATTCAAAAATAATATAAGGTATATTTGCGGTACGTTCCAAAATGGGAGATACTCTCAATATCGCCCTGGTGTAAGACCAAAATATTGAATTGAAATGTTGCTTGAAATGGCTTTAGCCGTGTTTGGTGACTAGATCTGAATAGCCAAGTACTTCCTACTACAATCAGCCTTAGGGGCCATCCATAAATTACGTCACGTGAATTTCATGAGTTTTGACCCCCCCCCCCCCCCCCCCCCACGTCCCCCCGACCTCCCGTCCCCCCCGTCCCTGTCAAACATCGTCACATTTATGAGACCCCTCCCCCCTAGTGTGACGTCACGTATTTTGAAATTTTACATCTAAAAACGTTTAAACGCTAATAATTTAAGGCAAACAATTAGATAACTAAAATTTTAAAAATAACGAAAAGCTTTAATAGCCAATTAAATATTATTAATAAACATTTTTTAAATAGACATCACTTAAAATTAATTTTCATTTTAATACTTACGTTTGTAATAATTTATATTTGTTATTTAGACGTCTTGATTAATTTTGTTCATTTTTAATTTTTTTTATATATAAATGCAATTTTTACATGTTCTAAAATAATTTTATATTACATTTTACATTATTGTTTTTTATGTTATTTTTAAGTAATTAATCACCAATACTTGTAATATTTTTTGTCTATAGATCCTATTTGTCCATACTTTATTTTTGTATTTCGTTATTTTTATGAATGTTAATCATATTCTTACGAAGAAATCTTTGGTTTTGAAACACGTAGATAAGAGATTGATTAAATAGGTGGTGTTTTACAAAGTGAATTGTATTCATTTAGTTAAAGTAATATTTTTTTACTTATTTATAATGAATAACCACAAAGTTGTAGCTACTTTCAAAAGAATTATTGTTATTGAAATTAATAGATTACTTCGTTTTTACCACTTTTATTGTTTATAAAACCGACATGTTTCGTCAGCAAAGCTGACTTCTTCAGGGTTTTGACAGAACTAATTTAAAAATAGACATATATATAGGTAATAGAGAAAAATAATAGACATAAACAATAGTAAAATTAGAAAGAAAATGATGTTTAAGGGACGAGGGGCAATATAGAACAATTAAAAAATTTTAAAAGGGGAATAGATTTAATAATGGGTCATTTAAAAACAATTTTTGATTATTAATAATATTTAAATTTGCATTAACACTCTTTCTAATCTCTAAAATTTCTAATTTGTCCAACTGAATGCCATTGACATTACAATGAATTAATTCTATTCCACTGTTAAAATTAAAGGTATGACTAGTTTCTATTAAATGGTTGGCAAACTCCGAGAAACTATTATTATTTAAAGCTTTCATATGCTCTTTAATCCTTATTTCAAAGTTTCTCGAAGTTTTACCTATATAAAAGAAATCACAATCATTACATTTCAATTTATAAATTCCAGATTTTTTCATTTTTGAATCTCTATCTTTATTATTAACAATATAATTTTTAAGTTTATTATTTGCATAAAATACAGGAAGAATTTCATTTGGTACATTCTTTGTCAAGGCATTAGAGATTTTATTATTGAAATACATAATTTTCTTCCATTTTTTCCCTTCCTGATCCTTTTGTACAGGATAGATATATGATTTAAGGAATTTATTCTTATATTTTTTATTGAGAATGTTTTCAATTAAATTGGTGTTGTATCCATTATTAATAGCAATTCGTTTAATAACATTGAGTTCTATTGAAAAATTATTGGGAGATAGGGGTACATTGACTAATCTATGAATCATAGAATGGAAAGCTGACATTTTTTGAGAAATTGGATGATTTGAAGTGTTGTGGATTACAATGTCTGTGTATGTATCTTTACGAAAAATGTTAAATTCAAATTTATTATTAATTATTGAAATATTTAAATCCAAAAAGTTTATACTCGAATTTTGCCCAATCTCTACAGTAAATTTTATGTTTTTATGGAGTTTGTTTAAGAAATTAAGAAAAATATTAAGTTGTCTCAATGTACCTGTCCAAACACAGAACACATCATCCACATATCTCTTCCAAAAATGAACGTATTTTAGTAATAATGCACAGCTATTAAAAATCTTATTTTCCAAATTATTTATAAATATATCAGCGACCAAGGGGCTGGTACTAGCACCCATTGCCACGCCATCTTTTTGTTTAAAGATATTGTCATTGAATTGAAAATAATTTTGTTTTAAAACTATATTAAATAATACATTTAAATCCTGAGATAAGTCATTAGGTAAAATTGATGAAAATAAAAGTTCTTTAATAATAGGTTTATAATTGTATGATTAATAATCAAAATTTGTTTTTAAATGACCCATTATTAAATCTATTCCCCTTTTAAAATTTTTTAATTGTTCTATATTGCCCCTCGTCCCTTAAACATCATTTTCTTTCTAATTTTACTATTGTTTATGTCTATTATTTTCTCTATTACCTATATATATATATGTCTATTTTTAAATAAGTTCTGTCAAAACCCTGAAGAAGTCAGCTTTGCTGACGAAACATGTCGGTTTTATAAACAATAAAAGTGGTAAAAACGAAGTAATCTATTAATTTCAATCATAATGGTGCCACAAAATAAGTTTGCTGTGTTAGAAGAAATTATTGTTATATTTTGTTCTTCACATGATTTTAAAACGATTTAAACAACATCAACAACTTTGTCATCTGCTTAGTAACTTATAAAATAAATTTTAAAATATCAAATAAATCATGGATTCTGTCAAAAACATTGATCAATATCAAAATAACCACAAAAGACGTGAATTTAGATAATATTAAATAAACTATGATTACTACCATGTATTCTGTCAAAAACATTGATCAAATATCAAAATAACCACAAAAGGAGTGATTTTAGTTATTTTTTATTCTATTTATAAATTTATCCGAGATCCGCACCTTTCGCGTTAACAAAGCGCCATCTGTAATTCCGGGCGTCACGAGGCAACAGGGTGCACGTGAACAAACAGCCCTCCGCGGGACAAGGGACAGGCAGCCCGGCAGCCGGGATAAAGGGCCAGGACGTAGGAAGAGTGAAGGGTAACATATTTACCCGGAGAAGGCTTCACATAACACCGGCTCCTTGAGGGGCGCTCTAGTGTTTGCGTGGGAAGGGTTGCAATGGAAAAATTTTTAAAGTTTTTTTGTAAAATATTTTTTTTAAGTTCAGGGCTTATCAGTACGTATCCGAAAGACTTTAACTAACGATTTTTTTTTAACTTTATGAGTAAAACCTCTAATTGTAATATTTAATTAAATGAAGACAATATTGGCGAAACTCGATAGAAAATCTGGAGACAGAAAAAGATATTGGCACCTCTGGGGCTCAAACCCAGGACCTTCTGCTTACAATTTTACTGTCTCTTGATTTTCGATCGAGTTTCGCTAATATTGTTTTCATTTAATTGAATATTACAATTTGAGGTTTTACTCATAAAGTTAAAAATAAAAAATAAATGATCATCCTAGACTTGCAGAAAAGTATGTCGCATATTAAAATAAAATGGATAAAAATTTATCCAGACACTACCTAGATAGCATTTAGTTCGGGTTTTAATCATATATAAAGAAAACGAAGATAATGTTGGTAGTTCTTAGTCGAAGTATGATAAAAAGTGACCGAATTGGATATAGACACCTTAGCTAAGTTGGTAGAGGTGTCAACATCTTTTTTTTATTTTTCTATCTCCGGATTTTCGATTGAGCTTCGACTTTATTTAGTTAGATTTTTTTATATTTTCATATTTTTATTTCATAATATTTTATTTATTACAGATTTTTGTTTCTTTTTTTGCTAACACACTAGGCTAATTAATGCTCGTTTTGTGGTAGTCATATTTGATTGTTGAGCATATTTGGAGTGAACAATGCAGGTGTCATTTTAATGTCCGATGATATTTTAATTAAATTAAGTACAATTTTCAAAATTAAAACTTGTGGCGTGTGACTGTGAAAGAATTCAAACAAATGATAAAGTACCTAACAATAAAGTATTATTTGAACGTTAAATTATTTCAATTGTTTTCAAAATTAAATCAATCTGATTTTTCTCAAGAATTTAGACTTTGACGGCCTCCGTGGTCGAAGGGTAATGCTCTTGACTTGTAATCTGAATGTTGCGGGATCGAATCCCGGCGTGGACATATATGTTTTTTTATTAATTTGTGTTTTTTCACAATTCATTAAAAATAATATATTGCATGTTTGCGGCACGTTCCAGAATGAAAGATACTATCAGTGTCGTCCTGGTGTAAGACCACCATTCAAAATTGAAACGTTGCTTGAAATGGCTTTAGCCGTGTTTGGTGACCAGATCTGAATAGCCTTTCTCTTACCCATTCATTCCCCTCCCAACTACCTTCGGCCTCATAATATACCCCAATTGGGGATGTCAGTCTCACTGGTTCCAGACGGGAGCAGCTGGGACTCTTATTTCACATTAAAAAAGACTATCCCCTGGGTGACTATAGTGGTGACTCGTGACTAGTGACTCCAGACGGGAGCAGCTGGGACTCTTGCTTCACATTAAAAAAGACTATCCCCTGGGTGACTATAGTGGTGACTCGTGACTAGTGACTCCAGACGGGAGCAGCTGGGACTCTCGCTTCACATTAAAAAATACTATCCCCAGGGTGACTATAGTGGTGACTCGTGACTAGTGACTCCAGACGGGAGCAGCTGGGACTCTTGTTTCACATTAAAAAAGACTATCCCCTGGGTGACTATAGTGGTGACTCGTGACTAGTGACTCCAGACGGGAGCAGCTGGGACTCTT
Source organism: Limnephilus marmoratus (assembly GCA_917880885.1). Lineage (NCBI taxonomy): Eukaryota > Metazoa > Arthropoda > Insecta > Trichoptera > Limnephilidae > Limnephilus > Limnephilus marmoratus. The sequence goes on along the minus strand of OU862921.1, from coordinate 13,458,228 downwards.
GCTTCACATTAAAAAAGACTATCCCCTGGGTGACTATAGTGGTCTACGCTGGTATTTTATTTATTAAAAGCTACAAGATTTTAGTCGATCTCTCGAGCAACCCCCGACCACAGCACTTAGCTACGTAACTACAGCAATGAAAAATAATTTCGAAAACATTTTTTCCATGTCCTGATACCGGCCTGAATATTTGGGTCCACGCCAGTCTCTCGCAGTTTAAAACCCTTTCAAAAACTTCGTCACTGAGATGTACTAAGGACTAAGAGCCTTGCCTACACCCCTACGTGCCGTGCACTAGTCCTTCAGTAGGAAACAGCAGGACGAATAGAGTACTTCAAATTACTATTCCTGTAGAGAACAACGTCACCTTACGTGCATTATAATTCCTTTATAATGCACGTAAGAGTAATATAAAATTTTAAATATGATTAAATTCATTTACATAACAAGAATAATTTTTTTTTCTTGTTATGTATATGAATTAATATACATACATATATAAGTATTAGAGTTACAATTTTATAACATAATATAACATAACTATTTCAATCAATCTCCTAATAAAGCAGCTGCTTGTCTTTAGGAGAGGACAACTAAATATTTTTAAATTCAAATTAATAAATCACGTTGTATTAACCACTTAATTATTTACAAAAACCGACATGTTTCGTCAGCAAAGCTGACTTCCTCAGGGTTTAGACAGAACTAATTTTAAAAATAGACATACATAGGTAATAGAGAAAAATAATAGACATAAAATAATAAAATTTGAATATTTTTACATCTATTTTAATTAAAAATATTATTACAAAAACTATTCGTAATTTTATGAGAAAATACGATAAAGTAATGAAAATATAGGTTGGCTAATAAATGATCCAAAGGATTGATTAAGCAAAAACATAAATCTAAACAATTTAAAGTTATGAGGTGGTACTAGAGTATTTTTTTTTTTATTTCTTCGGGAAGACTATTAAAATATTTTATGCCTTTGTAAATATAATTATAGTGCATTTGTTGTGTTGAAAATAGAGGAATTTGGATGTTAAATTTATGCCTTAATGATATGTTAAGTTTATTTTTTTTAATTATTAATATTTGTAATATTGAATCTTTTTTATAGAGGTCTTCAATTTTTGGTACTTCGAAAATTTTGAACAATGATGCTGAAGGAAATGTTGGTTGGTTTTTTAAAATTACTTTAATGATTAGTTTTTGTACCACTTTTACAGGACTTACAATTTTTTCATATGCCCCTCCCCATCCAATGATTCCATACTGAAGTAATGATTGGACTAGTGCGTAATAGACTTTTTTTAGGTTGTTTAATTTGAGAATATTTCTTAATCTAATGAATATATAGATACATTTCCTAATGCGCTTAACAAGTTCACATATGTGTCTATTCCATTTCATATGTTGGTCTACAATTGCACCGAGGTACTTTATTTCAGTTGCATGGTTTAATATGGTACATGAATTATTGCAGACATCTTTGTTACATTTTTTGTTGTGTATTATATTATATATATATAATGTTGGGATAAGTTTTGAATTTATTTATTGAGAAAGGGATATAAACTGTTTTTTGCGTTGATTGTAAGAAGGTTTGTATCGAACCAGTTTTTTAGGATTTGGATGTCATTATTTGCATTTTCATTTACAATTTTCCAGTCACTACCCTTAATTATGATGATCGTGTCGTCCGCGTAAGATGTAACGTTTCCACTCAGGTTTTTTTTAAAAATATCGTATATTATACCAAATCAGTGGACATCTTCAATTTATCACTGAGCAAACACAAAATATTATTGAGACAATTCAGTTATGTACGATAAATACTTCATAATTTTTATTATTCGTGTATAAAGGTCCCTAAAAATGAAGTTAATACATAGATAAAATAAATCAATAAATAAAAAGTCGGCACAAAATCTTTAGACAACATAGCCAATAAATTTGACAACTCGGTGTAAACAATCCTTAGTGATTTACTCTAAAATGTACCTAAACTGTTTGTATCAATAACATTTCATAATAATAGGACAATGTTCATATCGCTATTTTGTGAAAAATCACCTCAAATACATTAATAAATGTAGATTTTAACTGAACAAAACCAACGATAGTAGTTCTTACAAAAAAAATCTCACACGTTAATAATAAGTTGACGTTTTTATTAAATCATAAAAACTAAGAGATACGTCACGTGGAATTTTTTATTGTTTTATTTTATATATTTTGAACATTTCAAATCTAATGGACACTATACTAAACCATTTCCCGGTAATAACGGTGACCTGCCAATTGATTCCTCGACAGTTGGTCCCCGAAATTACATTATAAATTTATTTATTTTTTTATATAATACTAGCTGACCCAGCCACGCGTTGCTGTGACTAGCGTAACACAACGCCATATACTGGATGGTTACCCAACCTTTATAACCACCGCCATCTGTTAATTTGCATACAAATCAAATCCACACCGCACGTTTTCTAGCCCGCTCGTTCACCACATACAGACATTCTCCTTTTATATATTTTATATATATTTTATATATATCCAATAAGTTGTCTATGGTTAAATTTGACAAGTTGCTAAGTAATTGCTCCAGTTAAGAAAGTCATTATAAAAACAATTAACTAATCCATTTTTTGCTCAATTGCATCAGTGAAAATAGTGCTTTAAAAGCTGTATTGAGTGTTGTGGATTTTCACATTTGCATGACAGTGGACTGCAAAAGTGGCAAAAAACAGTTGCAGACTGACAGCTACAAATAACCATCACAACAATAATATTTCCATATTGTGAAATTACTTTAATAAACATTTAATATGCCTCTTTTCGACAAAACTCACTGTTCACAGTGTAAAAAGGCAACAAATAGTGAAAAAGATATACGTTGTGCAAAATGTAATATGTACTTCCACACTACATGCAGTGGGCTAACTCGCGCCGAATTACAGTCGATCACGGCGAAGTCGGCACATACTTTATCGTTTATATGCGAACTCTGCTTCACACCAAAAACGGCTACAAATCATGATGAAAAACTAATAGAGAAGAAGCTGAGCGCCGAAATGAAAAAATTACTGAAGTGTGAATTAACTGACATCAGCAAAGCAATCGATTTCTTCTCAAAAAAAATTGATGACTACGAGGAAGAAAAGAGAAAAATGTACCAAAAAATAAAAGATGTTCAAACTGAAAATAAAAATCTTAAAATAATGATGAATAAAATACAACAAAATGCTCTAGAGACCTCTCTAGAGATACATGGGCTTGAAATAAAAGAAAACGAAAACCCAAACATACCGGTGGAACTCATTCTTAAAAAATTAGAGTGCGAAGAACTACTATTAGACAAGAATATTGTAAGTTGCTACTCGACAAAAAAATCTATCACTTTAAAAATGAACACCAAAGAAGCTAAAGACAAAATTCTTTCCCAAAAAAAGAAAGTGGGTTTATTTTCCGAAAGAGATTTGAAATACTCCTCTTCGGAAAAGAAGATTTACATTAATGAAAAGCTTACGCCCGCCAACAACCAACTTCTCTGGCTAGCTCGATCAACCAAATCATTGGGCTACAAATTTGCGTGGACGAAAAATGGAAATGTAATGCTTAGAAAAAATCAAGACTCCCCTATAATATACGTGAAGGATGCAATTGATATTCCGCTACAATAATTCGGGTACCGTACAGGAAAAATCACTCTGGCATTGACACTAAAATGGCTGACGAAAACAATAATATTGTTCCCGAAACTCGTGAATGCGATAATTGTAATGAAATAAATACAATTTTCAACAATACTAACTTCACCATGATGAACATGAACATAAGAAGTATCCGAAAACATTTTGATGAATTATGTATCCTTCTCAATTCTCTATCTTTCCAGCTAGATATAATAATACTCACTGAAACTCAAATGCGAGAATGTGTTCCTTTCAGCTTACCTAATTTTAATACCTTAACGATACCTTCTAGACATACCTCACATGATAGCCTCACCTTATTTTATAATATCCAATCTGTATCCAACATTAACGTAAATACACTAAAATTCAATTATTCAAATGCTGTCCATGTAACTTTTACCCTAAAGGGAAAAAAATATTCAATTTTGGCCATATATCGATCTCCCTCTTTATCCACTAGTCAATTCATTCTCGAAATGGAATCTTTTATAACTAAAATTAATATGAACCAATTCGATTTTTCCTTCATTGTTGGGGATATCAATATAAACATTCAAAACGCATTATTAAATCAAACTGCCAATGAATACTTAAACCTACTGTACAGTAAAGGTTACCTGTCTTACGTGAACAGTACTACTAGGCCCAATTACCCTAACGATTCATGTCTGGATCACATTTTCCTGAAATCCAACAAAATTTACCCTCATATATCTGCCACCTTAAAAGTTGACATTACAGACCACTACCCCACTTTCTACGGCCATTGTATTGTAAAATCACCAAGCTACACAGATCCCAATAATCATCAGCAAATCACAAAAAAAATTAATTACCTATCTCTAGACATCTCTCTGACAACCGAAACATGGGACTCAGTGCTTTCTGTTAATGATCCAAATATATCTTTGAACAATTTTTATGAGATCATTCAAAATCATATTGAAAAATGCTATGAACCAAGAACAGCACCAAAAAGTAAACACAGACGCATAAAACCATGGATTACACGTGGTCTAATAATTTCAATTCAACACAAAAATAAACTGTTTAAAGCTTACAAAACTCACGAAAACCATTGCATATCCAACAATGAAACACAAAATTATAACAAACGGAACGATTATATTATATACAGAAATTACCTAAACACTCTCATAAAAAAATGCAAACACCAGTACTATTCTGAGCAACTCCAAAAAGCACATAATGACTCACGAAAAACATGGAACATCATAAATGAGATTTCAAACAGGAATCAAAAGGAACACAAAATTCCTCAAAAAATTGTAACCGAGAACAATATAATCTTAGAGAATGTTGAAGACATTGCAAACAATTTCAATCACTTTTTCACTAACATAGCCTCTACCCTAATAGACAATAACCCGTCTCTTAGCTTACACTCTCAGCATGTACCCTCAGACTTTTTAGAAACTAAAAATTGTACCTCTGAATTATCTGAATTTATTGAAATAACAGAAGTCGAAATATCAAACCATATTGATAACATAAACGTTAGGTCTGCAGATGGTCCTGACAACTTAAGTAATGCTACAATTAAATCTATGAAAAAACATATAGTCAGACCACTACACCATATATTTAACACATGCATCAGTAATAGTATTTTTCCGAATAAATTTAAATTTGCTAACATCATTCCCATACACAAATCAGGACCTCGATGTAAAACAGACAACTACAGACCAATCACATTAACTTCTCAATTGTCTAAGATATTAGAAAAATGTCTAAAAAAACGAATCATCGATTTTCTAGAATCTCATTCACTCCTATCAGCTAACCAATATGGCTTCAGGACTAAACTCAGTACTGATGATGCTATATTTAATTTAACCAAAAATATTTATTCTAACCTAGACTCAAACATTAAAACTCTAACCATTTTTCTAGATTTAAAGAAAGCCTTTGACACAGTCAACCATAAAACTCTTTTAAAGAAAATGACCAACATTGGAATTAAAAATAAATGCCTCATGCTGTTACAAAATTACATATTAAATCGGCAACAATGTACAAAAATTGGAACATGTTTGAGTAATTTTGACACAGTAAAACATGGAGTTCCACAAGGGACTGTATTAGGGCCGCTACTCTTTTTAATCTATATAAATGACTTGTGTAATATTGTTATACCTGGTAAAATATTCTCATTTGCTGACGATACTGCAATAACAGTCCAAGGAAAGACATGGGAAGATACAACTAATAAAGCTAACAAATGTATTTCTATTGTCAAAGAATGGCTAGATAGAAACCTTCTTACTTTAAATTACGAAAAAACTCTATATATTCCTTTTTATATTACACAGAAGTCAGCTCCCAAAACTAATCTCAATTTAAAGTTTCATAATATTAATTGTAACCCAACCACATGCTCTAACTGTGAAGAGATGAAATCAGGAAAAATGATTAAGTACTTAGGTGTAACCATAGATTGTCAACTTAAATGGACCAACCATATAGAAAATACTGTTAACAAACTCAGATACTTAAATTATATTTTTAAAAGAATGTGTAACATAGTAAATATAAAAACCATAAAACTAGTTTATGATGCACTAGTCCATTCATCTCTTTCCTACGGAATAATTGGCTGGGGTGGAGCTTACAATAATCATGTAAAACCTTTAGAAATTGCCCAAAAATCAATAATTAAGATTATGTACAAAAAAAATAAATCGTATCCCTCCAAACAATTGTTTAAGGAAACTGATATTTTGGACCTTAGACAGACTTATGGACTTCAATGCCTTAAATTTATTTACATGCGTCCAAATAACTTTCTAAAAAATTCAAATCGTACCAGCCAAAGACGTGGCACATGTGAGTATGCAGTACCCCACTGCAAAACTAGGTTGTCCCAAAGGCATATTAGTTTTATAGCTCCAAAAATGTATAATTTACTATGTACAACCTTTAAAGAGAACATATGTCAAAATCTTCAATCTTATAAAAAATATACCAAAATTTGGCTAAAAAACACTGAAACAGATATTTTTTTCTTATAAGTTTAAATAAAGCCATTAAATATATCTATCATTGGACAGCTTTTAGAGAAGATTTATAATATTGTTTGCTAGTTTATTTTGTTTGTTTTTTATGTTTTTAAATTGCACTTGTAACATCTATTTTTACAAAACTTACAAATACAATAATAACAGTGCAGACTGTCATTATGCTGTAGTTTTTAAATGCATTCATTCAGTTACTTTTTTTAAAATTCCTTATTTATGTATACTTAAAATATTCACTATAACCATAGAAATAAAAGTAAAAAATCTATATTATACCCACGCACAGGCATTGCCTTTGTGGGATTTTTTTGTTCATACATTAATTATATTAAGTTTTTTTAAGTTTTTTTATATACTTTTCATTATTTCATGTATGTATTATATGTATTGTATCAAAAAATTTCAATAAAAAAAAAAAAAAAAATAAAAATATTTTTCAACCAATTTACACAAAACCTTGACCTTATGGTGACCCGACAATTGGTCCGGCGACAGTTGGGACATGCAAGTAGGAATCTTTAGCGTTTTTTTGCTGAGCCGACTGCACGTATAAGTATGTCGGATTTTGTGATTGCCGCATGCTACTTCGGAGAGCCGAAATTATTAATAAAAATATTTTCACAACGGATTTTCACTCAAGATGCCTTCAGATATAAGTATATCGACTTTGGTAGTACGGCAGTATATCCTCTTTGCACACTTACTTGAAGAAAACATCTTCTAAACTTTCGGCCGGACCAATTGTCGCCGGACCAAATGTACAGACTGTAGGCGATCCTATATTTCCGCCACCTAACAAAGTATGTAGGGGCATTGAAGGTCTAGATTCGTTTTATTAAATGTAGAGTCGTTTATTCAAAAAAATTAGATTCTTGCGAGAACTCCGAAGGGGCGACCATAAGTCGCCTATACCGGGGTGGGACAGTGGTGGGTACTTCAATGGACCAAATGTCAGCCGGACGAACTGTCGGCTGGACCAACTGTCGCCGGACCCACTGTCGCCGGACCAAATTTCCAAATTATACACCTAAACCTTCCTCGTTTATCGTAATATCGATTGGTGAAAACCGCATGAAAATGCGTTCAGTCATTTTTGAGTTTATCGCGAACAGACAGACAGACGCGTCGGAGGACTTTAATTATATAATATATTTTTTGTGCATTTCAACCACTTTCAAACCCAAAATCGACTAAAAAATACCTTTAATAAAAAGTATGGATATCAAACGAATTTATTCACAGTGTCAATTTTTTGTACTTATACGCTGGTATACAGTATATAGACAAGTAGTATTATCCCTTCAGATCCCTTTGGAGACGCTTAATTATATTTTGTGTAAGCAGGTACTCGTATATCTATTTTCCCTAAACCAAATGCATACTTTATATAAGTATGCCGGGGGGGGGGGGGGGGGGGAGCAACTGTTGAGGAATCAACTTTCATGGAATGAGTAATAACAGGGGGTAATTTCGCCAAAAAAACATTACGAAAATTTTACGAGTAACATACTCCACAGAAATTAATCTTTAAAAATTGACTTAATCTTTTTAAGCTTTTAAGGTTTTGTGCTTTAGAATACATCCATTGTTGAATTTATTTACACGCCCTCCAATTATGCGTACAGACATTTTAGATCTTAATTTTAAATGTTCATATTAAAATTAATAAGGTACGTAGAGCTTGTAAGGTTAATCCTGCACATCACATAATTTTGATCTCTGCATTTATGTACGTATATATGAGTTTGCCAGATTCGTTAGATTTTAACAAATCGTGGTAAAAATTATAATTCAATTTGACCTCATATCAGATATCAACTGATATTCAAACCATTTTTTTCTTCAAATAATATTTTTTTCAGCAGACCGTCAATTGCATCATGAGCTATGGACCTTTAAAATGTCCATTAACTATCAAGATAAATGGAAGTTTCAAAGGCAAGACACATAGTCATCAAAAATGAATTTGAGGAAATCATGATCTAACACCAACAAAACTATCTACTATCCGCCTCGGGATAGGAATCCCTATCGGAGGATTGCGAAGGAAATTAACAAAAATAGTCAACTAACGTGAAGATGATGGAATCAACAAATATGAAAATGAGAAAATCACGACGTAACACCAACATAACTACCTACAGTACGCCTCTGGACAGGAATCCCTAGTGAGAAGGATTGTGAATAAACTACTTTACTTTGGATTTAATTGGTTAATAAGAACATTTTTATTGTTGGTATGATTTTAGATTTTCACGACCAAAAATATTATCGTATATAATATCCATCATCACACATCTGCCCTGACGATGGATACTGTAATGCTTTCCGAAACGTTGGCTAAAGAAGGAGGCAGCGCAACACGGCAAAACCCCCCAAAAATAATTTAAAACAGTAATTTAAAAAAATATATATATTCTGCATTGTGAGTAAAACCCATTTGATCGTTTGAATAAAATAAAATTAAAATTAAAAAATACAGTGTTTGGCGCAGGTTTTTTAATTTACTATCTCCCGAGAGACAGAATTAATTGTTTTGACAGTAGGAATAGACTTTGTAAGAACACAAATCTATCTGAATGAGTCCTAAAATAATTTTGATTATTTGATATCTTTCAACTTCCAAATTTCTTCAGCGATTTTAGAGGAATCCACAATTAATTTAGTATCTACCTATGAGTATACCCATGTTTACAATGGGTGGGTATTTGACGTATGTAGTATGTATGTATAATGTAGGTTCATAAAGTGAACATAACTCGTTGGTATTTTCTTGTACATAATTCAATCATCTCGGAGGGTCGTAAACCACCCTGAGGAGTTTTCCTAACATCTAATTGAAAGTTCTTGTTGTCCGAACTCTGGCATTGAACCAGCTATACGAAATGTAGAGAGACAAAAATAATTATTTTGACAATAGGAAAAGACTGTGTAAGAACACAAATCTATCTGAATGAGTCGTAAAATTATTTTGATTATTTGACATCTTTCGACTTCCAAATTTCTTCAGCGTTTTTAGTGGAATCTAAAATTAATATAGTGTCTACCTGTGAGTATCTACCCATGTTCACAATGGGTGGGTATTTAACGTATGTAGTATGTATGTATAATGTAGGTTCATAAAGTGAACATAACTCGTTGGTATTTTCTTGTACATAATTCAATCATCTCGGAGGGTCGTAAACCACCCTAAGGAGTTTTCCTAACATCTAATTGAAAGTTCTTGTTGTCCGAACTCTGGCATTGAACCAGCTATACGAAATGGCTATTACAAGCAACTTCATCTTAAATTTTCCGCTCTTGGACCCAAACATTGCTCTAACATCGAGGATTGTATAATATTGGAGAAGCAGAAATCAAATCATAAGTACCAATTATTAATATATTTATAGATTTTATCATTGACGAAGATAACATTATCAACAACTCAATTAAAATGTGAAAACAGGCAAACACAGAACTTTAAAAAAAAACGTAACTATCGCAAATGGCTGTCGGCTTAATTTCCCTCGGGGCCTATGTTATCTTTGAGGATGCTCCGTGGACGTTCTTTTAAGGAAAGGAAGGAGAGGAAGTTCTGTGTAGAAGGTATAAGGGGTGGATAGTATTCTGGGGATAGTGTGTCCAGGGCTGACAGACGTATAAATCCATTCCTCCCACTGCGGTGCAAGGCGATGGGTCTAGAGCAGGGGCTACGGCCCGCGGGCTACATCCGGCCCGCCAGTGTCATCAATCCGGCCCGCGATTAACAAATTTTACACTAAATTGGAAAGTTTAGAGACCCCTGGTCTAGAGCGTAAGTTCTGGACGTGGGCGATAACGCCCCCTTGTGGGCGTTTGAGACTTTTAGGAGGGCGGTAGAAGACAGAGAAAACTGTGGGTGCATTGAGGCAAACTAGGGTGCGTTGAGATGTCTTAGTGAGGGCGTGGGCTGGTAAAAAAATATCGTCTAAAAACAAACACGCTTATCACATACTAATAATGTTGTAATTAATGGACGTAGGCGATAACGCCCCCTTGTGGGCGTTTGAAACTTTTAGGAGGGCGGTAGAAGACAGAGAAAACTGGGGGTGCATTGAAGCAAACTAGGGGGCGTTGAGATGTCTTAGTGAGGGCGTGGGCTGGTAAAAAAATATAGTCTAAAAAAAACACGCTTATCACATACTAATAATGTTACGTACATTATTATTATTAAGAATTGTCCCCCCTCCCCAATAAAACTGTAGTACTGACTTTGTGTTATTGATGATAATAAAAGTTGCTAGATGCAATCTTGAAGTCATAACATATTGACAATTTTCCTGTACATAGTTATCAAATCCGCAATTTAAACATCAAAATATTATTAAGTTTTCCTAACAATTTTATTTAACCTTATTAATTGTAAAACAACCTCAACAACTCTTCCATCAACGGTTTACAGTCGCCAAACATCCAAAGAAGAACAAATTAGTTAGCCTCCTTTACAACCTACAAAGGGAACTTTTCAATTCCGGCCTCGGACAGAGTAGAATCAAAATGAACCAACTTTGATTAAGTTTTTAGTGGGCCAAGATTAGCCTGGAATAGCCGCACGACTAATTGAGGAACATTGCCACTCTCGGGTTCTGAACTCTGAGGCCATTAGACGAAGGCGACAAATTGCCTGAATTTAAAAATACCTACTGAATTAATGAATACTTTGACGGAAGAAAGTAATTAGTAGCCGGTTATTTATGATCTTTAAAGTTCAGTGATAGTTTAAGCTATCTCTTTGCGGGTGACCCGACAGTATCCGCAGACAATAGAGAACTCCAGTCCAATTTTTTATGTTTTTTATGAATAATGCCCTTCTAACTTAAATAACTGCATATTTTTTTACTTTTAGAGTTAGTTTTAATAGTTAAAATAATTGTCAAAGTTTTAATTTTTCAAGATCCCCGAAAACCACCGTGTGTATGGTGAATCGTGTGACGTCATAACTCCTGAAATCGGGCAATCAGCTGATCAACTGCCGCCATTTTGAAATTCGGTGTTCGAAGTATTCTCGCAAGAAGTAGCATTACTATTTTTTTTGTGCAGTAGTTTTTGAATATTTTCAATAATAGAGGTAAACTAATAAGAGATACCATTATTTTTTAAACATTATTTAGGCCTAAATGATGTTTCAATAAACACAACAACTAAATCTCCACAAACAGTATGTAAATAAACGAATAAATTAATACAATGGCTTGTGTCATACCTACATTCCCTTACAATGACTTTACGGTGACGTCACGATACGAGGAACAGTGACGTCACCACTAAACATTTTAATAATACCTCGACCCGATGAAAACGGAACTTTTTAATAGTTTTTTTTTTTAAACTCTGCGTTTAATATTATTAAATAAAACTTATATATTCAAAATCGGCGTTTATTGATCTATATGAACATATTTTTTTAAAGGCATAATATTTTTCACTAGAGTTCCTTATTGGCACTCGAAATGATATTCACTGCAAAATTATAATTTTTTGGGCATTGCAAACGTGAAATTAACTTCAAAAATACCCTGAATAAAAAGTTGGTATTAACATAAAATTAATTTATAGGTATGTAGTATCGAATTTTTGTACTTACGAGCTGATATAAACAGTATAATAGACAAATAGATTGTTCCTTGATGCATTTGAAAGAAAATATGTTTTTTACTTTGTTATTCGGCGGTACATCCCCCCTGCACATCTTCGGAATCACTTAGTTATATTTTGTGTAATTAGATATACCGTATTTTTCCAAAACCGACCGCATATTGTATATAATGAGGTGATTTTGTTTGCAGGAGGTGGCATATTGTATATAACTAGGTGATTTTCACGAAAACGGCGCTATGTAAATTAGCCAAATATTAGTATTCCGGGGGGGGCAATTATCGGCGAATCAAATGTCATGGAACCCTCTTAGAGAGATAACAAGAAAAGATCAAGGATTTTTTTAATAGAAAGCGGTCACTTTGTGGTTTAACGTATTTAATGAAATAAAACAATCACCTAGTAATTAGTTTACCTTAATTAGTTAGTAATCACGATTTATGTTCTCCAAAACGAGCTTGAAAATAAATTCATAATATGAATTATGTCATATATTTGGTATATAAATCGTCGCCTTAGTTCGTATTTGTCCAACAGACCATTATAAAATTTTACAGGAGGAGAAGGTTTTCTTACATTATTTCAAAGAAACATTATGAAAGGTGTTTAAGATAAAGCTATTTCCGTAAAGGTAAAGGTCTCATTAGTTTAAATATTTCTTGGTTAGGTGATTAAGTATAATTTTTTATACTTTATTTTTAATTTTAAAGTGGAGATAGAACAAAAACTAAAATGGTCTGTTGGACACACAAGACCTGAGGCGACGAAATGTGTAATTTCTACTACTTAAGAAATTCTAAAAATCAAAGAACTTTATTGAAATTAAATAGACATAAATACATGGGAATTCATATGTCATATATTGGTTTATAAGTAAATGTGTAAATTCAAATTATACAATTGTAAATGTTCTCTAAAATGGCCTGGAAAGAATCTCCTACTTGTGATCTCACTAAAGAAACCACTCATTCGCTCTGAATGCAATTATTATTTAATTAAATGAAGACAATATTAGCGAAACTTAATCGAAATCTGGAGACAGAAAAATCAGAAAAGATATTGGCTCCGCTGGGACTCGAACCCAGAACCCTTTTCTTACATGGAAACTAACTTCTGGGTTCGAGTGAAAACTTCTGGGTTCTTTCTGAGTTCGGTTCGTTCTGAAAACTTCTGGGTTCGAGTCCCAGCGGAGCCAATATCTTTTCTGATTTTTCTTTCTCCAGATTTCGATTAAGTTTCGCTAATATTGTCTTCATTAATTAAATATTATAATTTGAGATTTTACTCATAAAGTTTAAAAAATTAATAATAAATAAAAAAGCAATTATTATTGTTCTCCAAAATGACCTTGAAATCACATCTTTGCGATTCTTTCAAAGACATAAAGAAACCACCCCTTCGTCCAGAACACAATTATTAATGTTCCCAAAAGTTGTCTTGACAGAAACTCATTCCTGTGATCTATCTCTTGAACGAAACCATTACTGTTAAGAATATTATGAAATAAATATACAATTTGGCTATCCTGAAACAGGTATTCTTCCCAGTTAGACAGACAAAGTATCATTTTGTAATGTATTGGAATTTGTATATATAAATAAATAAATAAAATAAAAAATAAATAAATTTAGATAAACCGCCCTTGAGGTGATTTTTCACAAAAACGGCGCTCTACAAATTTTATTGTTATTACAAATAATTCTATTACCGTGTTAAATTTTATTTAATACTTTCTCACTTTTCCTTTATTTTAAGTTGTCTCGTTATGTATGTACGAGTATGTATGTATAAAACAAAGTATTTTTGATCAGTTTAATTTTATACCCCGTGAAGATGGGTGTGTTAAGCGAAACCAATCGGCATTAAAAAAAATTTATAAATAAATCGTGGTTACAAACAAGGTATAAATGTTTCACTTCATTTATTTTTTTGATTGCTCAAGAGTATCGTTTTATTCATTTTAATTATTTCATCAAGTGGTTGTAATTTATGGTTTCCCTAGGTAGACCGAGTTAATGCATTTATCTTAGACATTTAAACAGAATTTTTTTCAAAGGAATGGGAGCGGATTTTAAATTGAGGGGACCGAATAGAAGAATTATATTCGACTTAACTTCGAACTAAAGAAGAACATAAGACTTTTAATGTTAAAATTTATGTGCAAACGTAGATACCAATTTTATTTGGCTGCTTTATCAACCAATCAAAAGATCAAACCATTTCAATAAATCGTAATAATACCTCTACTTTATAAAAAGTTCCCGCCGACGAAAAACAATCACCGTACAATATTACCGGTTTTTTCGTTCACTCTCCCAAAGGCCGGGAACTTGAAAACGAAATCATACATTGTTCCATCGCTAGTGAGAGAGAAACTGTTCGGTCAACGTCACGGAAAGTGACCTCAAAAATTACAAATTACGGCACAGAGGCTGTACGTTTAGCTTAAGTTTAACTGTTTGCCGTGTTTGCTTACTTCACTGACGTGGGAACCATGTTTGATTTGAAGTTTTCTGAGATCACATAAAAATTAAAACTCAGTTGATGTTAGTGGACTGGACGTGTGAAAGTAAAATTTCGAGACAATTTTGATTCTTGAAGAAGCATTAAACAATTACTGTTGAAAATTCTGCTTTTGTATTATATTTTTTACATTTTCAAAGTCCCTAGTTTATGGTGGAAATAATGTTAAATTCTTTCACTTTCACTTCTCTATATTCTACACCCATTGATCAGATAATCCTTGGAGTATGACTTTATTCCTTTTGTTTTATTTAATACATTACTACATCGGTGATGCCTATCTGGCTAGGAATTTCTCGGGGGCAGTTTGCATCACAATACCACAATCAAAATAAAAAGTCAATCAACATCATAGTAACGCGATGTTACAATTAAAATAAAAGACAACTAACATCGTAGTGTTGGTAGAACTTAAAAGTGGGTTTTATTTAAACCGGTGATGTTTGATTTGTTTTGAATAGTAGGTAATCCAAGACTAGGTGTCCAATTTACACTTACCATAATTAACTTGTGTTACGTCTAATTGTCGGTGGAAGTGCATTGTTTAGTGTGGTGTATAGGTTAGTCACGTAGTTTCAACATTTTTCAATAAATGTCTTTAGTATAGCTAGTTATAAATAGTTTTGTGGTATATCAACAGATGTCATTATGTATTATTTTAGAATGCATCAACTTGGTTGCAATATATCTAAATTTTATTTGGCCAAATGTTATTTTAGCGAATTAGTTAGAGATAATGCCCTTAGGTTCCAGTATCACGAGCATTTTGGATTTGGACATTGTAAAATAAAGGAGTTCTGTGTTTTATGCTAATACTCGTAAGGTTGTCTAATATTCAAAATCCAGGTTCTTCTAAAAATTACATCCAAACTCTGCTGGTTATCGGAAGATTTAGAATAATCTTCGTAATTAGTTGCTGATCTTTAATGACGGGATTGACGGCAGCGGTAGCTTTTAACTGATTTGAAAGAAAACTGACGTCACCAAATTACATAAGAACTCACATACGCTTGGAACCAGACAGACTAATAAAATTGATTGCCTGTTGAAGAAAGAAATCCCATATTTAAAAATGTTTTATTTATTTCACTAGAAGTGAGGTAAATTTGCTGGACACACCGAACACACTTCTTTAGTTTATATCTTCAATACCTACATTAACTTAAAAGGGACCTATTAGGACTTAGAACAACATAATGTTTGCATATTTTAGTTAACGGGTCTGATTGCCATGTGTCTGTATTAACTGCACCTACATATATATTGAAATATATGACTATAGTAAATAGTAATTGTACTTATATGAAATGTATTAACTGTATTAACTGCATTGTATTAACTGTACACGTGACTGTATTTGTACATAATATATGAAATGTCGACTCTTCTTCCATCCACAAGCTAAGGCTTTTAATGGAAGACCAGTAAAATTATAATATGTAGCAATAACAGTATAGGAACAATGAGTTGCTTAACAAAGTAAAGTAAGTATAGATATCAAAAGGATGGTATCTTGAAAATTGTAGACGGAATTCGAATACGTAAGACATAACCACTCGTACAAGCATTCAATAAATTCTTTCACGTTGATGGCATTCCAAGTAAAATTTCCTGTAACGTTGCAAAGCAAAAATGCAATCCAGTTGTTCCGAGAAAACGATATAAAAATCTGTATTTTGTCGAATCTCAATCGTGATTTCTATTCTATTTGTAATTATTTCTTGTATACTTTTTGTGTAATCTTGTTTTTGCTCTTGTAGTTATGAAAGTTGGAATGGAGGTCAACTGAAATGAATGTTGCGCACGCGTCATGAAAGGCGAGATTCTATCTCTTGTGATCTTTAATAAAACCTACAGCATCCAAGCAGTAGTACTGTAGATGTCTTATTAAATTTCTTGTATCTATAAAAACAAGAATTAATTGGTACACGCTTTCAAGAAATCTCGTTACGTTGCAAGTAAAATATTTTACATGGTTCATTATCGCAGTATTTTGCAAAAACTAGTTATTCGTACGATAAAACGTGGAAACGAAGTAATTTATTTCAGCAATACAAATGATTCTTTAACGTCACTTATAGAAACAGATGTCTCTCTGAATTAATAAACAAAAATTTTAACAAAACAAAAAAACGACTTCAAAAAATGCACTAAAAAGTAAAAAAATAATATCGTATTCTTCTACAACTTCATAATCTACTTACTTTTTCTACTCATTAATATGTAGGTACGATTGTTATTTTTGGGGTCGGTGTCAGTCAAGGTAGGTTTGTAACTACATACATAGGTAGTTATAGATGAGATGTGCTTGTGTCGCACAAGCGACTTGACGAGGCGAGAGGCGAGAGCGGAGCTGTCAAGTGAACACGCCGGGCCGGGTACCTTTGCTGACACAAAAAAAACGACTTCAAAAAATGCACTTTTAGTGCATTTTTTTAAGTCGTTTTTTGGTTTTGTTAAAATTTTTGTATATTTTTTGATTTTTAGTGAATCTGAAGTACACTAACTAATTTGTCTGAATATGGGTAGACCTACTAAACGTGCTGCTCATATGAGACAGACATAATTTGACCATAACGACGTTAGGGTCAAATTAAGAGATTCGGCCGAGTTTCGTTAATTTGCTCCTAAGAATTGAAGAGTTCCGTTACTTTGTCATGGATCCGATAATCAGAACCTAACCAAACTCCCATCAAACTACCCTTGAAGTACATCCTTTCTAATAAAAAAGAATCATCGAAATCGGTTGGCGTGATATTGAATTATTCGTCCATTTGTCGCGCACATACTTAATGCAAATTTAAGACTTATATGGTTTTCTCATGGATGCCATTGTTGGAACTGGACCAAATTAAAATGTGACCACACGGGAAACACCAGCTTTCAAATAAAAATAGAATCATCAATATCAGTTCACCCAGTCGAAAGTTCTGAGGTAACAAACATAAAAAAAACAGTCGAATTGAGAACCTCCTCCTTTTTGAAGTCGTTTAAAAAGAGTGCCGTAAGGTGAAGCGGTTTCCTGGCACAACTTCAACGGTCAGAAATGAGTGGAGTGTACCTCTGCCTAAAAGAATACCTTAGATTCCCAACAAATTGGATACTACCTGCACACCAACAACAAAGTATCTCACAATACGTACTTAAAATGTTTATGCTAGGGTTAACAATTGGTTTTTGTACTCAAAAAGTTAGGGTTTTATCACAGGCTATTTCGCGTACAACGGATTATATGAACCGGGCAGGAATCACACAGGGCGATGGTTCTTTTATAACTTTATGGAACACTGGTTGACACGTACTGGCGAACATCACTAATTAGATAACCATGTACTATTTTACAATCGAGTCTTCGGAGACACAAAGTTTTTTATAACGTTTTCTATTATGTGGTAGATGATACTACCTATTCGGAGGCAATTAATACACGTTAGAATATTACGTGGTAACGTAAGACGATATTTACTTTACACTGGCGGATTCATCGAAACTATCATAACCTTATATTATGACAGAGCACGATAGTACCTACTTGAAGACGGCTCCACGTTTTGGATAAGATAATACACAAAGCGAGAAGTGCTTCCACACACGCTGCAGCGGCAACCCATTTAACGTAACACGCATCAACCCATTGGTTAAATATTGGCTCTGCCATTGGTGGGGAAAAAACGAAGCTATCAGGAACCAATGGATTACGAAATAACTGCAAAATAAATAAAACCACCTTATAAGACTAATCTAATCTCAAGAATAACTTATAACTCAGTTTCCAAGTGATACTCCGTTCTTCAAATAAGTTAAATTTTGTTTTGTTTTCAACAACTAATTACAATAATTCTAGATACATTATCCTAATAGTAAAATTGTTTATTAGTAGATAAATACCTATAATTACATATCACCGAACTTACAACTTATTTTTTTTACATTCACATTGTAATTTAAGAACTTATAACATAATATAGCATAAAAAAATGTACACTACTCTTCCAGACACAAGCTAATGCTTCTATGGAAGAGTGGTATTAACATATTAGAACATGAACTTGTACGCAAATTATTACATCATCTAAAAGTATATTATATTTTATATGCTAAAATAAAATAAAATAAAAAAAATAAATAAAAAATAAATAAATGAAAAAAACTCACATTTTTCTTCTTCTTGGTTGGGGGCAGTTAATGGAGATCAAAGTGCAATGCCAGCCAGTTGACGGCTTTGGCAGTCACTTGGTTCAACACAGATGTGCCAAAGGAAAACAGATGAAGGGGACATTTTTCTACGTTGTGTTCTGTTGTTTGAATATGTCTACGTTCACACAGTTCAGAATCCTTTAGACCCCATTTATGCATCATAAATATACGTACAATGATTTGAAATTTTAATTGTGTAATGTTTTAAAAATGAATAAATTGATTTGAGTTGAACCGGATGCAGTTAAAGCCTAACACAAAAAATAAATAAATTGATGAATTTTCAATGCTTTCTGGCTCCAGTTTCAGGAAATAATTCGATAAAAATGACACTCTGATTTATCCAACTCCATTTAGCTTTCAAGTAAAACGCAAAATATGACTTGGATTCCTTGCCAACTTAGCCATGTATGCAAGTTTACGTAAAGCATTATCCATATGGTGTAACCTTGCCAAACGGTCGGATTTACAGTTACATCGGTTGCGTTTAATTGGATGATCTCCAAATAGCTCAGCAGGGATTATGACGTTCTACCCAAGAAGACAGTTTTGCCGCAAGAAAATAAATATGGTGACAAGTGACATTATGGAGAACTGGTGAAAAAAATAAATGATCGAAAAGAAGATGGTAGTCTAGGACACACAGTGTATAGAAAACCAACTCATACAAATCGGTATCTACATGCTGATTCCCATCACCACCCAGCGCAGAAGAGAGGACTTATCCATACATTGGTGACCCGAGCGACCAGAATATGTGAAGAAGCAAAAATCGGAGCAGAACTTACTAAACTGACCGATGCACTGGAGCGTAACGGTTACCCAGCAAGGCAGACAAGGCAAATCATAAGAGCCAAATCTGCACCAAACGAAGACAGAATTGAACAAGAGTCAAAGGGCTGCGCTTTCCTGCCTTACGTTCACAATGTGACAGACAGAATTGCCAGGCTATTGAAAAAAGAAAGCATCAAGACTGTCTTCGGAACCACCACAAAAATACGAGACTTTTTGAGGCCTGCAAAGACCAAGTTTCCTCTGGAAACAGATGGAGTATATAAACTCAGCTGTTCCGGATGTGATAAGGTCTATGTGGACCAAACAGAGCGGACGATCTCCAAAAGGATATCGGAACACTTTCGAGCATGTAAACTTGGCCACCCTGACAAATCGGCAATCGCCGAGCACTTAATTGAAACCGGCCATTACTTTGGATTTGTTCCTGAAGTCCTGGGAAGACCGAAAACTCATAGAGCACGCCTGATTACGGAGGCAATTGAAATTTACAAAAATCCTGTAAATATTAATAGAGACGACGGAGCTAAACTCAATAGTTCTTGGTATCCGGTAATTGACGGTTACATCAAGGCTAAACGCAAAAAAACATGTTGAAGTATATATATTGTAGCGCCAGCTCGTAGAGGAGTGGAGCTGGCGACAATTGAAATTATCGCTTGAAAGTATCGCTCCTAAGTAGATAAGTAATAACATCACCCCTAACAATTACACATCTGCCCTGATGATGGACACTGCAATGCTGTCCGAAACGTTGGCTAAAGAAGGAGGTAGCGCAACACGGCATAATACCCCAAAAACTAATAACAAAATAATTTTTGGCCGTGAAAATCTAAAATCGTATCCAAAATAAATGAGATTTCCGTATTTTCTTTCGAGTTCTTGAACACAGGGGTGGTTAACACTTAAAACGAGCCTAAAACGAAAAAACCCTCAAAGAAATAAACTGTTATTGTGTTATTTTTAGCTTGCAATAAGTTTTAAGAGTTATTTATACAGACACTCAAAGGAAGTTGGCTCAGATCCGATAAAACAAGTATTTAAACATTTATTCAACATGTTTTATGGAGAGTACGGTTGGAGAAGACGGTTCTGATAATATAGCGCGGTTGTGTTATGTAACAAGCATTTGGAGACATTTAATAAGTCTAACGTACAAGCATTGAGAAGAATACAAGTTTTTTAAAATAAACACCGTTTTCACCAATCACTGCGAGTGACTCCCAGGTGAAAATTGGTTTAAACACAGAAAGTCAGTGTCTTCAACGCAATCGAATGTGTTTTTCACTCAATTGTGATTAATTTGTATGATTTTAGAATTAATTAATTAAAAATAATATATAGTATATTTGCGGCACGTTCCACACTGGAAGATACTTTTTAGTATCGCCCTGGTGTAAGACCACCATTCAGAATTGAAACGTTGCTTGGAATGGCTTTAGCCGTGTTTGGTGACCAGATCTGAATAGCCAGGCATTTCTCCACCTTCCTCTTCGCCATCTCCTTCCCCTTCCCACTACCTTCTGCCTTACAGTATAAACCAATTGGGGATGCCGTAGTCTCACTGGCTCTATACGGGAGCAGTTGGGATCTTGTGAGGTATTCACATAAAAAAAAACGAGATGGGAGTATTTATTTAGGTCGGCTGCACTGCCAGTGGAGCCAGTGGAGCCAAAATCATAATTTCCAAATTAGAAAAAAGGAGAAGTTAAGGATATAAAATAGGTGGATTTAAGAAAAGAGCGGAAAAATCATTTCTTAGACTTAGAGCCACGCAGTGCTTGCTATAGGTATATATGACGGTGACCCGACAATTCATCCTGCGACAATTCATCCTGCGACAATTCATCCGGCCGACAGTTCATCCTGCCGACAGTTCATCCTGCCGACAGTTCATCCCGCCGACAATTCATCCGGCGACAATTCATCCTGCCTGATCATTTAGAAGATTTTTATTAAGTAAGTATGCAAAGAGGATATACGGCCGTACAACCAAAATCGATATACTTTTATCTGAAGGCATCTTGAGTGGAAATCCGCTGTAAAAATATTTTTACTAACAATAATTTCGACTCTCCGAAGAAGCATGCGTGAATAACAAAATACGACATACTTATACTTATAGGTTAGGTTAGGTTAGGTTAGGTTAGGTTAGGTTGAATTGTCAGGATGAATTGTCGCCGGATGAATTGTCGGCAGGATGAACTGTCGGCCGGATGAACTGTCGCAGGATGAACTGTCGCCGGATGAATTGTGGCAGGATGAACTGTCATGGAACCATATATGACACCAATGATATGTCCTCATAAAATTCATTCTGTTTCCTTTGAGAAACAACCGAGTTTTCCCTTTGATAAAGCCAGGAGCACGTGCCATCCGTGGCAACCTCAGTAGAGAAATATAGTGAGAGTTTGTTAATTAGTTACTGTATTTGCCCCATAAAACGTAACCCAAACGACCTGATATAAGGTTAACCCGGTCACAATATATTATATTTTGGTATTTTCGCAATTTGCTATCACCAAGCGTCATCAAAAGGCCTTAGACCTTTTCAGACCACCGCTGTTAACAGCTGATTGGCTACCTAATAGGACGTAGGTTCTACGCAGTACTTTCCCACTGTAGTCACTCAATCGGTAAATTTTCGGGTTAGGTAGGTACATCACGTAGCTAAAGCAAATATACGAGCACAAACACAAGGTTAAATCTGACTAAAATTTTCCATGATGAGATGTTAATGTTGAATAATATTCATTTTTACCGGTACCTTTCGCGTTAAATTTGAAACTTTGTATATTTATAGCAATACCGGAATAAGTCTTGCATGTATTCAAAAATCAGCGTGCTATACCTATAACAATAATTTAGACACATTTGTGATGTTATATAAAACCCTTGTCAGATGCCTACTAGAGTATAACTCCATGTTGTGGTCTCCCTTTTTCAATATTCATTTCGACAACTTTGAACACGACAACTAAAAATTGCATTTTACCTTACAAAACATTGATTATAATTACCTACTCGATAAAATGTTCCCAAACTTTCGGGAAAAAGAATAAGCACAGATTTAACACAATTACATAAAATAATACATTACAAAATTGATTGTACTGAATTGCTACAATTAATCAACATTGATATAAAAAAAGAATGTTGCCGACACTTATTACCCTTTTACTTTAACAACACCAAGACACTGGCTTATCAAAATTCACCGATTTCATCCTTGATGTGATTTTTCGTGAAAGCAGCGCTGTACAAATTATCGATTTGTGTTTTTTTTTAATTTTCACTTATATTGATTTATTTTTGGAGCATTGTAGGTACCGTGTTGCTCTATCTCATTATTTAGCCAACGTTTCGGACAGCGTTACAGTGTCCATCATCTTATATACATAAGATCAGAAGCGGTGCAGACACATCTACCCTGACGATGAACACTGTAACGCTGTCCGGAATTTCGGCTAAAGAAGAAGGTAGCGCGACATGGCATAATACCCTAAATATAAATCACCATAATCCAATTATTATAATTATATTTCATATTTGCAATGATATCGTTGTCTCTACAGTTATTTTACTTTCAAGAGAATATATTACAATGTTCTCCACGCTAGGAGTTCACCTGTGTTTATAATATAACATACGGCTTCGACGGAATACGAAAAAATAAAATACTGCTAATAAAACACTCAAAATTGAAAAAAATGGCGAAGAATTTGCACTCAAATCTTCGGATTCAGAGAAAATGAAAATATTCTTTTTATGAATTTTTCATAATTCTCGACACAGTTACTGTACACGGTACAATCCCACTCTACTGTACACGGTACAATGGGTAGATGAGTAAGTCGTACAAAGGTTACCTTGGTGATTTGTTTACAGAAAATGACATCATTTTCACCTTCGTCAAAAATCAGATTCTAATAGTAAAATTCTCCAAATATGTGCGCATGCCTTTTAAGGAAGACTTCCCCGTAAATTTCCACATTAAAAATTCTTAGGAATTCAGAAAAAGCCATGGTTTTCAATTACAATACAAGAAAATCGTGATTCCGATTTGTGTTTTTTTCATTAACTTCACACAGGAGGCCCTGAGGAAAATAATATCCCTAAGGGCCAATGTCATCTATGTAATGGACAGGACTCTACTAGCAGTCAGACGAGTCGAATTCGACTAACAGCATGTAACTAATATACTCCCTTTTCAACACACGCAGGTTCCATAAATATAGGTATTTTTAGTGCATAAAAGGGGTGTAAGGGGTTGGTAGGAATCTGTAGGTCAATGTGTCTAGTAGTGACGAACGTATGAATCCATTCCCCCCACTGCGGTTCAAGGCAATGTGTCGAGAGAGACCATTTGGAGAGGTTTCCCTCAACCAATTTCACCCGATCCGGCCGGCCATGCAGTCTGGGCAAACGCATTGGCTGCCAATACCTAAACCAACCTCACCCAATGAACACGGGTACCCCTGTAACGTCACCAAACGAACAACTTAGGATGACCAATTGCAGGGGTGTTGGTTACCCGCATCCCAAATGAAAAAAAATGCTTCTTTAAAATAAAAATAAAACTATTGAAAAACATTTTTAATCTGATTTTCGATTCGATCTTAGTTTAGACTTTTCCTGGTTATTTTTCATTGTATGCTTCTTATAATTTCTGCTACGTAAAATACTACGCACTGCAGAATAATATATTATGATAATAAAATGAACCCAGTTCAAGAATAACTAGCAGAAATCGGGTGCATTATTAGTGCATGCAATTTGGAGACACGGCTATACAAAGCCTCCAATTTTGGTGGGCAATTACCTCTATACTAATATATAATACATATTTCCAAGCAGTTAGAACAATGGTGCTATATTGCAGCATTGCAGATAAGAAATTAATTCGTGCCTTCATATTTACTTACCTTAACTATAAAATAGAATTTTGATTGTATGAAGCAGCCAAAACTCTTGAACAGTGAGTTCTGGCATTGTGAAAGTCGCACAGAATTTTCCTTTTGGAATATATATGTTAACTCATTTACGCATGAGCAGCTTTGATGCTAAAAAATACATTTAAATATCTAAAAAATAGAAAAAAAGCAATAATTTTTTTCTGTATTTATCAGTTGTACATTCAGAAAAAATGGTGTCCAAACGGATATTATCTATAAGTTAAAGACATATAATTTTTACAATATTCAACATACCTACCTCTTTCCCAAACCACGCAGTTATATAAAGCACCTTGACCAGTGGCAATTATTTATGCCAGTTAATATAAAAACCTTTTTTTGTAAGGATTAAAAAAATGTTATTTTTTATTAAATCTAGCCGGAATTATAAACTTCATGAATTTAAGTTTTTTAAAACATTTTCCGACACCTTAATATATAAAAATGAACGTTTCTTTGTTTGTTCCTTATGCTTCCCAAAACCATTCATCCGATTGTGATGAAACTTGGTTGATTTTTTGTGAGCTTGCCGGCGAAGGTTTTTATTTATAATGGTGAACTCTGGCGTTATTAAATTAGTTCCTACACCATTCATATGACTGCGATGAAAATTTGATGAGTTATTGTTTGATGAGTTATTGAACGCCCGCGAAGGTTTCTACGTTCTTTTTTTATTTTTTTATTTATTTATTTCATAAAATTTTTATTAGTTAGAGATATTTGTTTTTTTTGGCTACCACACTAGGCTAATGCCCGTGTTGTGATAGTCGTACATTTAATATTTTAAACACGATTTAATAAATACTATTTTACTAAAACAGATGATTAAACATATTAAATAAAAATTAAGAAATACTTAAAAGTAAGTGATAAATAAAAAGAAAAAAATATTCATATTTTAAGAAAAAGTAGAAATAAAAATAAAAATTCAAATTTTGAAAAACAAAAATTAATAATAAAGATTAAGTGTTTAGAACTCAAGTGTTCTGTACAAATATATAAATTAAAACATATAGGTATATAAATTAAAATTAAAACATAATTGATGGAAGGATCTAACCATGTTTCAGTCAATACCACGGCTTCACAAATTATTGATGTTATGCAAATTCTGAAGTTATCTAGTTTTGTTCGAAGCCCACGTACATTTTGATAATAAAGGTTCAGAGTGTAGGATTTTGATAGTTTTTTGATGGAGCATTAACAATTTTTGGTGTTGAGTTGACATATTTAAGGGTAATATTGGTCTCGCCGTTTTTTAATCTAGATTCAAGTTCACTGTGTAAAATAGCCAGTTCATACTGGTTATATACTGGTGTAATCAGGCGTTATGAAATTTGTATTAAAATGGGCGTATTTCCAAATCCTATAATAAAATAAATTTATATATATTTATAAAGTAAATTTAAATAAACCATATTTATGCATGCATCTGAAAAGCTTCTGATTTATTCGTGTGCGCATCAGACGGAAAGCAAAAAATATTGTAAACTCAAAAGCACTTCAAGAAACAGAATTAAAACACAAACCTTTTTTTCTTTAAGTGGCATGGCAACGTACGCCGAGTACTCGCTAGTATTCCGTAAAAGGAACAATAAAGCTTTTAAATGTTTCCGTAAAAGCAAAACAACACTCTTCCGAAATAAAAATACAAGATCATTTTTGGTAGCCGGCAATAATACCAAGAAATTACAACACAAATCCAATACAACGGTGATTTTTTTTTTGTATTTAGCTTCAAGACAAGTATGATTGAGTTGAATTCGGTAGCCGAAAATCGAGCTTTAGAGATTCTCGGAAAATAAGAAGAAAACATTTATCCAATGAACGCTTTTATATTTATCGTCACGATTCACGGTAACGGTATCGTGACGGCATAAAAAAGCAATAAACAGTACTTTGGAGGAAACAGTCACACGTATTTTATGTCTCACCGTTATTGAATGTGTAAAAAAGAACCGCAGCATTATAGCTATGAGGTACGTATAGTCTGTCAAAAAAGAGTAGAAAATATAAAAACTGGAACTACTAAATTTGTAGACTGGCAACACCAATTTAACTGTCAAATATTTTTTTGAAGTGCAATGACACTGAATGTATAGAACACAGTAAACCACATTTTAAAAAACATTTTTTCTTCATGGCATAAATTTGATTAAAAGGTGATTAATAAAGCGATTTGCTTTAATTTAATTTAACATAAATTTGAATTTAACAATAGATAGAAAGGAAGAATCACTAATGGTGAGTTTTAGTTATACTACTTTTAGATCTGAATGAGTTAAATATATTCAGATCTAAAATTAAAGACATGATCTAAAGCCCAGGCAACGCTAAGTACTTTATCCAGTATTAAATAATGTGAGCAATTTCTAAACTGTGCTTAATATTTTATTACATTATGTTAACACAAAATTGCAAAAGTATAATAATAATATACCTATATGCAATTCTAATTTTGAGATCGTGCGATGAAAAAATATTTTTTCCACCATTATGCCTTTTTAATATTTTTATAAACATGTAGGTTACACAGCTTTACTTTAACACCACGAGTTATGTGTTTAGTATTGCCATTTGATCAACAGTGGCGCCCTCATATATTTTCTACTCTTATTTGACAAACTGTATATTTATCTTCCTTTTTCCGCCACGGTACCGTTACCGTGAATCGCCACGGTAAATATAGAGGCGTACATTTTCATTACAAAATATTATGGAGTAAAAATAAACACACGTGTCTTTCCTTGTTCTGAGATGCCTTAGAAATGATGTCACGTATTTAAGAAGCAGAAAACAATGGGACATACTAACGAGCTGTACTCTTCACTCTGGTAAACGATTTATACGATGCCTTTTTAATACATTTTAGACGTCTTTGTAAAATGAAAACTGAGGAAAATGTTTTAATTAAATTAGAGTTGCTGCTAAGAACGAAGGTGAATAATTCACCTCCAACGAAATTAAATTATGATTTTTACTTTTTGGTTGCAATATTCTATTATAATTTAATTTAGCTTCGTCTTCTAATATAAATAATATTTCAAATGTAGGAAGATTTTGATGTTTTTACAATAGCTCCACACAGGAAAAAGAATACCTCAGGGTCTATGTCATCTTTAGAGATGTTATGTGGATGATTTTATTAGTAAAAAAGGAAGGAGAGAAAGTTCTGGGAAGGAAAAGAATATGACGCGTCGGTAGAAATCTGGGGGTCAATGTGTCCAGGAGTGAGAGACGTATGAATCATGAGGTACAGCGATGGGTCAAGAGAGTCCGGCTGGAGGGGTCTAGATTATGTCCACCCCAAGCAGTCCCTCCCGATCCGATAGCTTTTTGTTTGATAAGCCCCCAAAGGGCTCACAAACTCCAACAGCTCGGAGGGCTTTGAAACAAAGAATGGACATTTACCTCGAGAATGTTTTCTCTTGGGGTAAAAATAATCTCGTTGAATTTAATTTTTCAAAGACCCAATCTTGTCTGATTACGTCTAAAAGGGATCGAAATGAAAATCTAGTATCTTTCACCGGTAGCAATCTTCCGAACAGGCCATCCATTGATATGCTTGGTGTAACCCTAAGTGACCAGCTCAGATATGGGGGCTCCATCGAAGCCAGAGTAAAGTTAGCCTCCCAAAAACTGGGCGTACTGTACAGGGCCCGCAGATACTTTAATAGTAGAAACACAACTGCTAACCCTGTACAAATCAAAGTGCGCCCCACGGTTGAATTTGAATTTGGCAGCCACCTCTTGTCTGGAGCTCCAAAATACCTGAAAAATACCCTCGACTCGAACAGAAACGGGCGGTCCGCTTAATAGATTCTCCCATCTTAACAGACGGATTGCAATCTTTAGAGCACAGGCGTCGGATGGGAATGCCTTGTTCTACCGGTATTACAATGGAAGACGCTCAGAGGAACTAGCGTTATTGATCCCTTCGGCACCAGTGCATTGTCGAGAAGCACGCCAAATGCGTGCCCAACATTTGTACACGGTTGAATTTTGTCACTGAGGGAATTTATTTTCCTCAAGGCCTCCTGTGTGGAGTAAATATTAAAAAAAAAATCCGGCCCGCCGCGCAGTAGGTAAACCCCACCCTAAATCCCGGGGCCCCCTACTAAATCACCAATCGTAGTGAACCACTTGGGGTGACCTATGGCGGGGGTGTTGGTTATCCAATGAGTAGTGCAATGAATACTTGCAAACAACTGTCAATGTTTCATCAATTGGTGTATTATTATGTTATAATCATTCCTAATATTTATTACCAAAGTACAAAATGTTTTTTCTTAGATATTAAAAACTCGAAAAATATGACACACACAAATTAGTACCTTGTCTCAGTTTTATAAGTAAAGACGGATATTTCAGAGATCTACAGCACATGGTGAAAGATGATGTTGCCATCTGAAAATACTTACCTTGACTAACAATAACAATAAAAAGCTGTGCAAACTTCGTGACACCAAAGAGGCTCTGTGGAATTATATTTTCTATTATCTAGAACGGTAATGAACAACCCGCTTCATGTCGCCTGCGAGTCTTTTCGTACTTCCCACTTGACTAAATAAAATTTTCGTTGAGGCATCACCGAGGAACCGGCTAAGGGGCGCGGAAGCTGAGCGTGGTTCACGACTAGACCGAACGTCATGCGCATTCTTGCTGGGACTGCCAATCGATTGGAGAGGACTCCCAACCGTTTGCCATGCCCTTATTACTTATCTACTGTGTCTTCCTCCCAAACAGGTGCTTGTAGGATATGCTGGATACAATCACCCAGCGCTTGCCACCTCGTGGACTTTCACCAACTTGTCCCATTGTCTTGTCTATATTTTGTCATATATATTGTAGATATCTGTATTTCCCGCTAAGCACTTGCATACTGCTTACTAACAACGTACGCAGGGACATCGGAGGTCTAGTTTCGTTATCAAATGTAGAGTCGTTTTTACCAAAAAAATTAGAGTCCTTGCAAGAGCCTTGAAGGGGTAACCATCTGTTACCTATACAAGGGCGGGTAAGTGGTGGGTCCTCCAATGACTAAATAAAATATCAAAAGGTTTTCAGTAAAGAATAATCAACGGTATCTGTTGTTTTAAAAACAGTTGAGCGGAAAACTTCAATCTTTCTTCAAATTAAATAAGAGAAAATTAGAAACGTACTTTTTGGAAGTTAGCTCTATGTTCACAAACTACCAATGTATTATTTTTAATATTGTGTACTTCTAATCAGTAATAAAATTAGTTTACCACTAGAATGCATTTATTCATCCAGGATATAGGGTTAGATTGCTTTTTAATTCAATTTTCACCACGCGAACGGGTCTTCATTTGATACCAATTTTCCGCTCTGATTAAAGCCTATTCTTTGATTTGAAAGGATTCAATTGCCGTGTGATGAATTAAACGTGTGTGTAGGTCTGTTCAGTTAAAACAAAGGCATATCGCAGCACAGTGGGGGGTGGGGGTGAAAGAGGAAATGAATACAAAATATCACACTCTGATAAATAAACTCTAATGATGTAACAATACCCAGGGTAACACGAATAGCATTGCGTAGCTATTTTGCGATATAAGTAAAGTAGATGTAGAATTTACGTATTACATATATTGTGACATGGCAAGTGTCATTCATTATTTATTTTAGGGTATTATCACGGTTCCATGCCAACTCAGAATGAAACCAACTCGGAAACACCTCAGAAAGGTCATTCAAGCTATGAAAAAATAATTTTAAAATAGCCGGTAACCATAGACATCCAAATGGATAGACAAGCAGTTACAGATGAGGGGTAAAACCAAACTATGGAGAGCGAGGAGGGGAAAGATGACTGTCATTCGTTGAACAATCAATCTGACAGTATATAGGCATCTCGCATTACAATATCACCATTTAGTTCTTAAAAGCAAAATCTGCTTTGAATGAATAGACCTTTTTACATGGGAGCGCGAATTGCTTGCCACGTTCAAAACTTATTTGCTAAGGTCAAATGCTCGCCCCAAAAAGACTCGCGCCAATACACATATCAATATTTTCTTGCCGTGTTTAGTTAAAACACTTTTACAAATGTTTCATAATTTACTTACCCCTGTAACCAGCGACGAGCACATTGGAGTACCGCCCACATTCGCTATGTGCATATTGATCCGTAGATATATTGTATAGCACAAGCTGCCGTTATTTCGTTAAATGTATGGATGTCAGCTTCTCGCTGTTCACGGCAAGAATGATGACGTCACACATTTTAGATTCAAGCGAGGCTATATCCCCCCCCATGGAGCGAGCCGGTTCCAAGGAGGAGCTACAGCCGGCGCCATGTGGAGGGGGAAATAATACGTTTTTATCACTTAGGGCAGGTCCAGATATATTCATATGTCCGTGCCGGTAACCCTAACCGAACTTAACTTATTTAACCAATTTTTTTATATTTTTTATCATCACTCTTAATGACCTTTCTGAGGTGCTTCTGCGTTGGTTTCATTCCGAGTTGTCCGGTCACCATTATCACAAACGCATCGAGCACGCCTAATTACGGAGGCAATTGAATACCACAAGAGAAAAACTTAATTTAATTGCCGGCAACCCGGGCATTTATTTACAAACAAGTAAGTAACCCGCCTCACTAGACGATGTCTGTTCTGAGGCGGGTATATACATACATATTTATACACATATAAAACGAGTGGCATATTGTCCATTTTTTTTTTTTTACAGTGATTACCACACAAGAATCTCAACTGCTCCCGTCTGGAGCCAGTGAGACTATGGCATCCCCAATTGGGGTATGTTGTGAGGCTGAAGGTAGTGGGGAGGGGAAGGAGGTGGGGAAGAGGAAGGTTGGGAAGTACCTGGCTATTCATATCTGGTCACTAAACACGGCTAAAGCCATTTTCAAGCAACGTTTCAATTCTGAATGGTGGTCTTACACCAGGGCGATACTAATAGTATCTTCCACTCTGGAACATGCCGCAAATATACTATATATTATTTTAAATGAATTAATTGTGAAATAACACAAATTAATCAAATAAAATTTATTTGCGCATGCCGGGTTCGAACCCGCGACCTCCGGAATGTGAGTCAAGAGTCTTAGCCACTGGACTATGGAGGTCCATACAAACGTATTCACAAATTTCCTCTCTTGATTTCTACACTAGTGCAAATAATTTCAGAGTGAAAACTTATTTAGCACCGTTGCGATTAAACGAATAACAGCGACACTAACATACATCTATAGGATTTAGCTTACGAGAGA
This sequence comes from Limnephilus marmoratus, assembly GCA_917880885.1. NCBI lineage: Eukaryota > Metazoa > Arthropoda > Insecta > Trichoptera > Limnephilidae > Limnephilus > Limnephilus marmoratus. The sequence goes on along the minus strand of OU862921.1, from coordinate 13,426,142 downwards.
ATGACATAGTATAATCGGTCTCCTCTTTGTGCGGTGCTTAGTAGCCCACTCTTGTCCACTTTAGTTTTCGGAAGGTTTCACTTCTACCAAGTGTGAATTTTACACTCTGTTTTTTTAATTAAATATAATATAGATATCGACCACTAGCGTGTCGGTAGGTTTTGCTTTTTGTGATAAATTACTTCTTATAGGAGGTTATGCACCTACTCCAAAAATCATTAAAATTATCTGGTTTGAACGCCATCAACAGATGTACAGTATACAAACTAGATAAGGTAAATTTAAAAAGAGCAAAACGTACAGTCGTAGAATATTTACTTCTAATACAGGTGAAAAAAAAATCTTAAAAATCGGTCCAGTTTTGGAGGAGAAAAACGAGGAATACAAAAACGATTTGATTAAGGTATAATCAGCCTGAGTTGCAGTTGTCCCTGTCGCTGTCAGCCTTTCCTGAAAGATTTGAGTTTGTTTATGGACAAAACTATTTATTCATATTCATTTTGCTTATGACGACTGGTCGGTGGTTGAGTGGGCATAGCGCTTGGGTCCCACCCGAGCGTCGCGTGTTCGATTCCTCGGCTGGCTAAGTCCTCCATCACAACACAAGCAACATTTTCGGCTTTCTGTGGTGGTAGTAGGAGATTTTCAAACATTGTTGGGTTATCCGTAACCCGGGAATGTTTGTCTTTCTTTTAAAAAAAAAAAAAATTATATACGGGCGCAAACAATGAATGCATCTTAATATTCCCCTCAGAAAATCGCCAATACGCACTTATAATGTCTACGAAATGACATTTTACGAAAACTTTGTGTTATTACCGCTTCACAATTAAAGCTCTATAAATGAAACATTTCTGAACGTAGCCGAATAGTAAAAACTGTTTTAGAAAGGTTACAAAATAAGCTTTCAAATTATTATATTACAAATAAATAGCATTTGTAAATATTAAAATTTAGAACGCAAACATTAAAAATAGATTAAAAATGACTCGCGTGATGTTTTTATGTGAAAACGGTACTAAAATCACAGATTATGTAAACAACAATACTTATTCTATTGTATATATGTGTAATAAACACTTTTGTTACCTCACTTCTTTATCATTTCATATAAAAATATTTAATAAAAATTTAAAATGTGGAGCGCGGTGGAGCAGCCGGTAGTAAAATTTGAGCGGGTAAATATTTTTGTCAATTACGCGACTGACAGCTGATTCCTGTTATATATTTCTATGGACAACTTTATAGTGATGTACAGCTTGATCTACTGTCGACCTTTTACTTTTTGTTTTAGGGATGTAACTAAAACAATAACGGAGTTAGAACAATTTCTATGGAGACACGCGCTGACGTATAAACACGCTTATTGTACTTGACTGCTGTCGTATTTTTAACGCGTATATCTGCTTAAGTTGCGGAGGGGTTGGCATAATTGTAAAAAGCTCTTGTTTTTCTCTAAAATTAGATATTAATCTCGCGCCATCTATGAAAGAGTAGATTATGAAGTATTTTAATTATCATCTTAAAGGTTATACGTAACTCAAAAGATTTTCACAATGTCTCCGTCATTCGAATGTCATGTTACAACTAAGTTGATAGTATTTTGGGGGGTGGGTCGATATTATGGGAGCAGAGCGGTGTCATAGTCACACGATAGAGGAATAATTCAAGAAGTTTCTGCGGCACTTTTATTTTAAGGAATTCGCTACTTCCCCTAGTTACGTATATATTATGATACATCAGCCAGCCTGGAATTTGGAACGAATACATATTTCCGCGTACCGCTTGGTGAAAATTGAAATTTGCAAACAAATAGCGCGGAATTACCGTTAGGAAGGTATCTACACTTTATAATAAGAAAGTAATATTATATTAGTATATTAAAAATATTTATTTTTCTATAGTTTTAACAAGTTCGAATAACCATTAATGTCTATAGCAGCTACCTAACTCCGCGCCACGCATACCTACCAAAAGTACCACAGCTTTTGCTGAAAAATATCACCACTTTTCCCAAAAAATAACGCTAATTTCACCACAAAATAGCGCGAATTTGGGCTAAAAAATAACGCGATATTTTCAGGTCCGGCTTTTCAATTAACGGCTTTTAATCTGCTGAACGGCCATATTAATTTACAACCAATATTATATAATATTTCCACAGTGGATTAATCTACATTCAACAGGTTTTTTATTTCTTTTATATATTCAACTAGCTGGTACCCAGCATGCGTTGCTATGCCATTTAATAAAGATATTGTTTCTCCCTGCGTGTCCTTTCCCTTTCGTCCCGTTGCCCTTCCTCTCCGCTCTGGTTCCCACTCCGCCTCCTCCACCTTCCCTCTCCCCATACCACTCCCCCCCTTCCCCCGTCCCCCGAACCCCCCTCCATAGTTCCCTTCCCCCCTACCAGGTTCCCCTGCCCCCTTCCTGGTTCCCCTCCCCCCCTCCCGCGAACCCTCTGCCCGAGTTTCCCTCCCCCCTCCCGCATTACATACATTCAGTCCCCTACATTCAGTTTTCAAACAGCTCGCGTGCCACCTATTGCATTTTTTAATATAAATTTCATAATGTCAGAGCTCACCAGTAGTTTCATACAAACCTTGTCCTGACAATAACGAACACAAACAAAAAAGAATTATCCAATTTGGTTCAGTCGTTCGGAAGTTATGCGCGTACATACATTTCGGCAATTCATTTTTTTTTTATTTAGATAGATAGATAATTAGATAATACTATTATTCAATTTATAAAAACAATTTATTTATAAATAAGTTCCGCTTGACAGCTGTGTCGTCTTCTGAAGGCATTATCAAACTTTGGTTATACCACTTACAGACGATGTACAGTAAGACCCGCGGTAATCCGACAACGTTTTGCAAGGCGATGTCAAATTATAGAATTTGTCGGATTACAGAGAAGCCTAAGACCGGAACTTTTTAAATAATAGTACCTTGTAATCCGACAAATTGCAAATCAAAGAATCTATTTGAACTACAAATCATACTACATAATTATGTATATCATATGTATGTAAGAGTTGTAAATTAAACATCACAATGTAGAGCTAATATTTTATTATAAAAATAACACGATGACGACCTCCGTAGTCCAGTGGGTAAGACTCTTGACTCACAATCCGGAGGTCGCGGGTTCGAACCCGGCAGCGTATTTACAAAACCTATACCGATTCAGTCGCGGTAACGACAATTTACATTTTAAATATACCTCTATATTGGTTATTTTTTATCCCATTGCAAAAACAAAAATTGTTCTAAAATCTAGATAAAATAATCTTTCTGATGTGTTTATTAGAAATTAATAATTTCATTTCTAAATATTGAAATTTTAATATTATTCCCATATGTTGTAAATACACCTCTATGTTGATAATTTTTTATTACTTTGCAAAAACCAAAATTGTTCTAAAATCTAGATAAAATAATCTTTCCAATGTGTATATTAAAAGTTAATAATTTTATTTCTAAATATTTAAATTTTGATATTGAAAATTTCATTCGGCATGCGCAAATAAATTTTATATGATTAATTTGTGTTATTTCACAATTAATTAATTAAAAATAATATATAGTATATTTGCGGCATGTTCCAGAGTGGAAGATACTATCAGTATCGCTCTGGTGTAAGACCACCATTCAGAATTGAAGCGTTGCTTGAAAATGGCTTTAGCCGTGTTTAGTGACCAGATCTGAATAGCCCGGTACTTCCCAACCTTCCCCTTCCCGACCTCCTTCCCTCCTCAATACCTTCAGCCTCACAACATACCCCAATGGGGGTTGCCATAGTCTCACTGGCTCCAGACGGGAGCAGTTAAGATTCTTGTGCGGTATTCACTGTAAAAAAAAAAAAGAAAAAAAAAACATCATCAGTGCTATAGAACTTAAAAAAATAATAACTAAACTTATTTTCGTTAGGAAATAATTATGTTCAAACAAATGTAAGTGTTTCACAGGATATTATGAAAAATCTAAAACTAAAAATACAAAGGATAATATGTACCAATCAATTTATCGAGCACAAAAGTGGTGGCGCGTTCTAGTTACAACCTGTCCAATCATGCATTATATTAGGGAAGATTTGCCGAAATTTTTGTGTACAATCAACAGTGATAGGCGTGTCGGATTACAGGAAACGCCGGATTAGACAGGGTCCGGATTACCGCGGGTCCAATATATTTATATTAGTTCTAGATAGGTATTTACGACGAAAAAAATTTATTGCTTTTATTTTTATTATCTACCCCCTTACAAATTTCTGCGTAAAATTACTGAAATTGTTAACGGTTATTATTCTTTTAAAGTTTCCGCAACTTTTTTTTTCATGAGCTCCACACAGGAGGCCCTGAGGAAAATAATTTCCTTCAGGGCCTGTGTCATCTTTGGGGATGCTGTGTGGAGGGTTTTTTAAGGAAAGGAAGGAGAGGAGAGTTCTGGGAAGGAAAAGGGTTTATGGGGTGGGTAGGAATCTGGGGTTCAGTGTGTCCTGGTCATCCGCCTCCAAGACCCAGAGAAATCTCTCCCAATGAGCCCGGGCACCCGTGCTAAATCACCAAACGTAGCGAACCACTTGGGGTGACCTATGGCAGAGGTGTTGGTTATCCAATAAAGAACTAGAACTACTTTATTGTTTAAATTTTACTGAATGTCGTTATTCTTGGGATGCCATAGTCTCACCGAAAAAAATGGAACTCTACAAATTAAACTTGTTAATAATAATAAAAAGGTTTTTATTTTTTTATGTATTGGACTAAAAAAAAAATAACAAAACAAAAAAACGACTTCAAAAAATGCACTAAAAAGTAAAAAAATAATTTCGTATTCTTCTACAACTTCATAATCAACTTACTTTTTCTACTCATCAATATGTAGGTACGATTGTTATTTTTGGAGTCGGTATCAGCCAAGGTAGGTTTGTAAATACATAGGTACATAGTTATAGGTGTGATGTGCTTGTATCGCACGTGCGACTTGACGAGGCGAGAGCGGGGCTGCGGCGTGAGGGGAGCTGTCAAGTGAACACGCCGCCCGGGTACCTTTGCTGACACCGACTCCAAAAATAACAATCGTACCTACATATTGATGAGTAGAAAAAGTAAGTTGATTATGAAGTTGTAGAAGAATACGAAATTATTTTTTACTTTTTAGTGCATTTTTTGAAGTCGTTTTGTTGTTTTGTTAAATTTTTTGTATATTTTTTGATTTTTAGTGAATCTGAAGTATACTAACTAATTTGTCTGAATATGGGTAGACCTACTAAACGTGTTGCTCATATGAGACAGACATAATTTGACCATAACGACGTTAGGGTCAAATTAAGAGATTCGGCCGAGAATCGTTAATTTGCTCCTAAAAATTGAAGAGTTCCGTTACTGTGTCATGGATTCCATAATCAGATCCTAACCAAACTCTCATCAAACTACCCTTGAAGTATATCCTTTCCAATAAAAAAAGAATCATCGAAATCGGTTGGCGTGATATTGAGTTATTCGTCCATTTGTCGCGCGGATACTTAATGCAAATTTAAGACTTATATGGTTTTCTCATGGATACCATTGGCAGAACTGGACCAAATTGAAATGGGACCACACGGGAAGCATCAGCTTTCAAATAAAAAAAGAATCATTAATATCGGTTCACCCAGTCGAAAGTTCTGAGGTAACAAACATAAAAATAAAAAAAAACATAAAATAAAAAAATACAGTCGAATTGAGAACCTCCTCCTTTTTGAAGTCGTTTAAAAAGAGTTTTAGAGCTAGCCAGCCATTAATCAATTGGCCAATAATAACGGAATTATAACATTAAATATAAGTTCCGTTTTGAATTACATATATACCCAGTTAAGTGAATGTATGTAGGTAGCTTCAAGAAAAGTCGAGCATTCCAAGGAAAATAATATTTATTATTATTTTTAATTGTAAAACTAATGTTTTTTAAGACAAGATTTTTTATGCATAGCACAAAGGGTAACAATTATTATAAGCAATAATTATCAGCCTAAAACACTCATCCACATTGAAAAATCTTCCGAGAAAATAATATTTTAATATCTGAAGGTTTTATATTCAATGTCTTTTTGAAACAGCGATACACGAATAAGAGAGGAATAAAAATGACAATAAAATATTTTATTATGTTGTTATCTCCGAACATAATAATGCCATTAAGGCTACAAAATAAAGTTAACTTCATAAAAATGTTGTACCTATTTAATTCAAACGATTTAGAAAACATCAACCTTTTTTTTCCTTTGTTAATGTGAATACCGCAACAGAAACCCAACCGCTCCCAACCGCCTGGAGCCAGTGAGACTATGGCATCCCCCATTGGTGTATGTTGTGAAGTTTAATATAGTGGGTAGGCGAAGGAGACAGGGGGAGGAAAGTGGGGGAAGTACCTGGATATTCAGATCTAGCCACCAAAACGGTTAAAACAAGCAACATTTCAATTCAGAATGTTGGGCTTACACCAGGGCTATATTGAGAGTAGCTTCCACTCGGAAACGCGTCGTAAATATACCTTTTTTAAAATTATTTTACGCTACTTGGTCAATTCATCAAAGCGACCCTATTTAATACACAGGGTATTAACATACATATGTACTTGACTTACTTTAACCAGAGATTACTGACTTTATTTGGAGTAAAAAATGTACCTGAAATTTTGGTCTCGGTGACATCTTTGATGTATTTTTTTTCAACTTAAAACATTAAAAAAATCTGTAGGTATTGGACAGGGAGGGCCTGATGGGGTTTGGGGGGTTACTCAGTGGAGTGACCAGCGATTAACGTTTTTTAAGAAAAAAAAAATTGAAAAAACTGGAGACCTAAATATCAACTAAGAATTACAATTTTTACTACAAATTATTTCAGAAATCACTGGTTTACCCTTCAGTCTAATTTGTTCACTTTTGGGAACAACTCATGTAGGTTTCACAGAAATCGTTTGCCATCCCTACTATCATAATGAGAAATATGATCTAAACGGTTTTAGAAAGAGAAAACACCACGCTTTACACCAAATTTAAAAGTTAACCACAAAAAATTAAAAAGTACACCTTTAGGAAACCGAAGTTTTCGACCGCAATTTGGAAAAGATTTATGAAACTTCTTGAATTTTTTAATAATTATTTTTACATGGAAGGACTAAAAAAGGTGACAATAACGTAAGGTGAGCCATTTTTAATTGTTTTTTTGCATGAAAAAATTTTACATTAAAAAAATAATGTTTATTTCGATTTATATACTCGTAATTTGAAAGCGTATTTTATCGCCTACCAAAAACAGTTTTTAGTTTTCGGATTCGTTCAGAAATATTCCATTTATTTGGATTTTATTGCAAAGCGGAAATATTTTGATGCTAAACGTTTCGGACACTGTTGACACCGTTGACAGATGTGTCTACATCTACCGGATCTGCGGGATCTGCCCTGATGATGAACACTGCAACGATGTCCGAAACGTTGGCTAAAGAAGGAGGTAACACAACACTGCGTAACACCCCAAAAACAAATAACGAAAAAGAGTCGTGTTTTATTAAACATTTTCGCAATTTTCGCACCGATTTTATCGGTTTAAATATTAGCGCTCTCCTCTAACATTTGTAATTTCATATCTCTCCATCTTCTTTTTGTGCGCGGATGCGGCGCCTAATAATAATTTATTAACTACGCTTAAATGTCTAGGTAATCCATATTCCTGACATTTTCTAACACGGTTATACCTAAAGCACACCGCATGGATTCTAGATGTAACATCTCATTTCTAGATGTAACATTCCGTCACAAAAATATTATTATCATACATAAACAATAAACCTAACTACATTTTGCTATCCATTAATTACCGCCAGATTGTGAGGTGATTGTGGGAAATAACATGACGCAATCATCCCGGGGTGGCAGGGTTCGGTTCCCCGCAGTATTTGAAAGGGGCAGTACTGTATGGCTCTGGTTCACCTGTTCATGTTATACCTGCCTCCAGGGCACTAATGAGATACAAACACGGGATCATGTCGCTAATGATGTAGTTGGGCTATTGTAGGCTCGCCGCTGAACATGAATAGTTGAAAGCGAGTTGTTGAATGAGATCAGTTGAAAAGCGAGAACACGGGTTTTGGATATAGGTCTATAGTTGAATTCTAGCAAATCTTTTATGGATAGTAAATATGTGTACATTTTTGGAAATTATTTAAGCTTTTTGTTGCATTTTTCATGGGAAACATTAAGAGGAAGCCACAAGCCAAACATGTATGTATTTCGATGTAAATGTATGTATATATTCACAATTTGGGGGGCGGGTGTGGGTACCGCCGCCCCGAGCACATTTATTGGATAACCAACACCTCTGCCATAGGTCACCCCAAGTGGTTCGCTACGTTTGGTGACTAAGAAGAGGTGACTTTTGTCCGGGTCTTGGTGGCGAATGTGTCTGTCCAGTTGCACGGCAGGCCGGATCGAGAGAGATATTTGACTTCTCCAGCCGTACTCTCTTGGAATATCGCCTTACACCGCAGTGGGGGGATGGATTCATACGTCCGTCACTTCTGGACACACTGACCCATAGATTCCTACCCATCCCTCACACCCTTTTCTTTGCCAGAACTTCCTCCCCTTCTTTTCCTAAAAAGATCCTCCACACAGCATCCCCACAGATGACATAGGCCCTGAGGGGAATTATTTTCCTCAGTGCCTCCTGTGTGGAGCTAATATAAAAAAAACTCAATGGAAATGGTAGGAAAAGCTTCAATTTATACAAAGTATTTTTTTTTGTATTTGTAATTTAAACCAATTGTAGTAAAGATTAATATGAAATACTGATTCAGCTTTAAGGGTCACGATTTATGTTCATTTTATGCCAACCACCAAGAAGAATCAAAATTAGACTTAAAGTGCACTGCAAATAAAAAGGACCATACTAACCAAGATGTATTCATATTCACGTTCAATCACCATATAAATCATGTTTCCATGCCAACTCAGAATCAAGTCAACTCAACACCTCTTTGAAAAGTCGTTAAAAGCTATGAAAAAATTTTAATAAATAGCCGTTAACCCTAACCTAACGTAACCTATTTAACCATTTTTTATCATCACTCTTAAGGCTCTGCAACTCTGAGGTGGTTCTGAGTTGGTTTCATTCTGAGTTGGCCGGTCACCATCAATCATACTGAAATTGCATGCAGGTAATATGAAATTTAACACATTACTTATAAAAAGTTGTTCTACCATTTACTAATTTTTAATCATTTGTAAACTGTGGTCTTATTTCTCGACAGTTAAAGGTATGTTAGAAAGCTCTCTAGGTCGTGATAGAAACACCGTTGCAAACAGAAAAAAGCGTTCGGGAGTTAGAAAGAAACAAGATGCGTGTGTTGAGACCGAGTTTTGTGACGACACTGCGACTATTATTAGACAAAAGTAATTGTTTTAATCTTGTTTTTCCAGCTAGTCTCTCGGCACTAAGAGATAAATAAACCTTCCCGAAAAGTTACGAGCGCCTTCCGACCGAAAATCCAATATTTAACCATCTTTTAATAAGAAAATCTGGCAGACGCTCTGTGTATCTTGCAAGAAACAGATTGGGGCTTTTCATATTTATACAGAGTTTCCGAACGGGGCGACTCGGAGCGCAGAAGTGGCAAAGTTAAAATTTATAGTCCTGGGGTCGTTTTTCGGTCATTGTCGGAATGGTCGGACGATTCTCCCCTCGGCTTTTTGCTACCCCGTTACTTCAGACGAAGCTATTTGACTGCAAGTTCGTCTTTGTTGGAGCACACATTATTCGTGATCGGAATTTCCTCGCCTAGACTTGGATACCTTACACTCTACTCGGTTCACTGGGAAGAAATCATTTTATTAATAATCACTGCACATTACAAGGACATTGCAATTAAGAACGGCGTATTCACATTTCGTTGTGCATTCGTGTTGTCAAAATTAAGAATTCTATATTTTATTAACCCTGATAAAATTATTAATGAAGGAACGGCTGCACTTTTTTTACGTAACTTAATTTTGGATATGAGGCCGACATTGTATTTTAATATGGCAATTTATTTATTTTAAATTGCTCTGCCTGCCAGTATGATGAAATAAAAATTTGGAAAAAGAATGATTTCTAAAAAGTAACTAAGCATTTTCCACGAACCTTGGGTGTGTATTTAAATTACAAACGACAGCATTTGTCGAACTTAAATTTTCAATTAAAAAACTTCTATCTTCAGCGATGTTTTATATTTTTATTTTATTTTTCAATGCAAACATTATATTGGCAAGATTATTTTTTAATAATTCTAATGCTAATCACAACGTACTAGATATTTGCTGTACTTAAAGATTATTTTTTTAATTATTCAGTTTGATCGGGTATTTTAGGATTAAATCCAAAATTAAGTTTTTTATGAAAAGACCGTGAAGCTTAGTCAGCTCCAGTGTAATGTCTCATAAACGACGACCTGCAGAGGGGTTACAATGGAGCTCTCCGGAGCAGAGCCATACTACCCAATTTATTCGTTTTCTAATTAAACAATTGAAAAATATAAAAGAGCAAATTGATGTCTCGTTTACTACGATGGTTTCAATTGCATAAATATGGCGTCATGTTATACTTTATTTCAGTCAATTGAGAGCTCCATAACTCATGGTGGAAATTCATGCATACAGACGTACGCAATTAAAAAATAAAATATCTGTTTTAAAAAAAAAGGAGTTTTTTTACAATTGTTTTATCGCTTACCGATTTAAAGTAAGTGGTAAGCTTTCAGATGCAAATACAAAGTGTAGTCAGTAAATATATATCACCGTAATACAAAAGAAAATTGAACGACTATTATTATGAGTCCGTCTGAGTTTAGTTAGTTGTAAAAACTAAAGTAAACTTCTTGTGACGCCATAATGCTCCTTCTGACGTCACAGGGGTTTTAGCGGGCATTGAAAAATTAAAACTTTGTTAATTAATAATTTTAAACATTAAACCACATTAAATCACAAATAATTCTTCTTTCCGATAATTTTAGTAATAAGTTTGAAATTTCTTGGAATTTCTATTCCAGACTGTAAAAGCTGTGCAAATTTCACGACGACATTAATATCCCGTTGGACTTTTGGTGTGTGGTAATTTCAGTCGACGACCCCATTTGACTGTAAGTAGTTGGTCTTTGTGGTGGCGCACATTATCCGCGATCGGAATTCGCCTCTGCGAGACCTGGGTACTTGGGTACTGGGTACCGGGTACTGAGTACTTGGTACTGGGTACTGGGTATATGGCATACTAGGCACAAGTCACAAAGGATAGTCTCCGGAATACCTACCCTGATACATTGTTTGATACGTACTTGCACAGACTGAGTAGGTAATTTGCACCTACCACTGAATTAAAAATCTCTAGAAATGAAACCAAACCGATTTGAAATAAAACTGATGTCGTCAGTTAAAATAAAGGCACCTTAAGTTCATCCGCTCACGGGGTAACTGACAAAAAACCATTTGGCAAGTCGCTATCCAGTGTATTTCAATGGCGGTCCGCACACTATGCAACTTATCAAAGACCAGTTTTCAACGCCGACGCAACCAGTCACTTGCTACTCGCCGTGGTAGTCTTTTAATTTTAATACTTAAAATAATTGTCAAAGTTTTAATTTTTCAAGGTCCCCCAACCGTCCAAATAAACCATCGTATGTATGTATGGTGAATCGGTGACGTCATCACTCACCTTTTTTTATATACAACAGGTGTTGTCATTTTGTATGGCAGTTATATGGAAGAAGCAATGAAAGTATTCAATAAGTAAAAACATTATTTAGGTGGAATTATTTATTTATAATATTATATTTATTATATTTTTCAATATTATTACGGGAGAGAGGTATAAAAATTGTTTGAAATTATTATTTTTTTAGCTTCACGAATCGAAATCAATATCATGGAAACCGGCATCGCCAGCACATACAGCGCCGAAACAGCTGTTCGACTTCCGCCATTTTGGATTTCGTAGTCCGGAGGATTGGCCGTGGAAGTAGCATTACGATTTTTTTGTACGGTTTAAAGTTTTTGAATATTGTAAATTATAGAGATACCTCTATTTTTAATACTGAATTATTTAGTCCTAAATAATGTTTTAATAGTCGCCAAAGTTGTCGGATTTTCATGCTTGCTCCTCCCGAGCTATCAGTTTTCGAGTAATTTGCGGTATGTCCGAGCAGGAAAATATCGATTTTGTTCAGGAGGTTGATAAATCACCTTGCATTTACGAGCATAGGCTTTCTAATTATGCACGAGAGACACAAAATTATGATTTTAGTCATTTTTAATTTTAAATACCTAATATAAAAATAATAAAATTAACAAAATACAAATAGCTAGATGCTGATAAAATTACTGAAATCATAAAATTGAGTTGCGCCGTGAGAGAAGCTTGGTTGCCAACCAGTTTGCAATCCGCATTTGCCAACCAGTGTTAGTTTTTCCAAGAAGGGCCTAAGAGAAAACGCGCGTGGCGTCTTGCCCGTGTGATGAATGGTAACTTCCAATTTACGAGAAAGCCTACGGGAATTTTTTTTTTAAGATGAAAAGCGCAGTACTACGACATCTGTATGGTCAAATTCAAACTTGCTCGAAAATAGAGGTATTTTTAAGTTGTTTGATGTATTATAGTTACCTTAAATATACACAGATGGTAATGAGATCGATATTTAACGGGAACCCCGGGATTAGGGACGATTTTAAACGCGAGAGTTGAGACAACCAACTAGATAGCAGGAAAAGCAATTAAAAATCAACTCAGCCTATCAGCAAGAAGGGGGACGTGCCCATTTTGAACACAAAGGATTGTACTTTGACCCTAGTGATTAGTGAAGAAATTTATGGTCTAGACGTTCCCACAGAGATCAGGGTTGAATGAACTAAGAGATGAATATCGAATTATTCAAGGTTTTTAGTACAACGAACCCAAGTAATGTTATTAATAAAGGGTACCTTCAAGGGGTCGGGAGACCTTAGTTTCGAGTGCATTAGGGCGTTTTTAGTTGCGGAAAACACACTTGGATAACGATAAAAAAATTTATCAGTAATATATTGAGGGGAAAACGCGGAGACAACGGGGCATGCAATGCGGGAGGATTTTCAATTATAGAATAAGTACATATGACGGCTGGGGGGCGAAATTCGAGGAAAAACGTAGTAGAGGAAAATGAATATACATAACACAATGGAAAATTATTGTTATCAATTCTAGACGGAACGGAGTGATTAGGAAAGCGAATTGGGAAGGGAAATTCAAAAAAATTTTAGAGTTTAAGGATTGAACAAGAGGACGAAACAAGGGTTTGGTGCAGTAGCAGATGCTTGGAAAGGAATTGGAATAACATACCTAGGGGGGGGTGGAAATACTGCAAACATTGCGATAGATTAATTCATAAAAAAGGAGTCATTTTACGTAATTAAAATAGTGATCATAACATAAAGTTACACGAGACTGCAAGGGAAAATGAGATATTTCAAAGGTTGTCGACCCCATATGTATATTGTTGATATAAACAAGGAATATTCGAACATGCCTTTTGTTTATTTAAGGCCCATTATCCATTAAAAAGGGTCATAAAAATTAACGTTGCTCTTACCTAGTATTTAGATTATAGAATTTCCGTAAAATTTAATTATAAACACATTAAAATGGATTTATCGCCAGGTATGTAGAAATCGTAATGTATACACACGTCAGGGCTTGCAGTTTATGGGATTTTGAGCGAGAGAGAGATGGAAAATTGGGCGGAATTTGATCGAAGTAGTTAACTTGACAGATATTCCAGGGTAGGAATAGTTAGTGGGCCGAAAAACACCATAAATAATATATCAAAAAAGGAAAAAAGGGTTTTAGCGGGAGATGGAATCACGGCAAAAAGGCAAACGTCAAATTTCAATAAGGGATCATTGGGTTAGGAGTGGGGGGAGAGAACGAAAAATCGACATAACCGGAAAACTCAGATAAGGAAATGGGAAAAACTCAAAACGTTATAAGTAGAGTAGATACGGAACCAGGATATGATTCCTTATTAACAACGAAGGGAAAATCATTTAAGAATGGTTGCTAAAAACACCGTTATTTGAAGGAAATTTAGGCGGGTAAAGCGAAAAGTCAAATATGCCACATAAATAATGAAAATACGGTTCTGAGACATAATTGCTTACGTAGACTAGGGGAAAAGAAATAATTTTCGTGGGAATTCATACAGGACAACTAGCGTTTAAAACTAGAAGACCGAAAAATCTACGTTTCGCAAATAGGTATGCCAATTTAGAGTATAGTTTTAGCAGATCACTTATGGGCATGTTTCGAACTGAGAAAAAAAAACAAGATTAAAAACATGTTTATAAAATATATTATGAAGATAGAAGACATGTGGAAAATGGGCAAACTGGATGGCAGCTTACTAAGTCCGGGACTATAAACCTTAGGGAAGAGAGACAAAGTTGTGGGACGAACCCCGAATTACGGAGAGGAAAAATCGAAAGATCTTATGTAGGAACAAACGATAACGAGATGGGGTTTTCAAAAAATTTCGAGTGATTACAGATTATAATTCCTCGTCAAGGAATATACGATTATGCCCTTTTGGAGCTGTGATGGGTATAAATTAGCGTGTTTGGGATTATTCAAAAAGTCCTTCGACAACTGGCAAGGTTGCTTAAAACGTCGCGCGTGTCGTGAGAATTACCCTGGTGATTAATTAATAGAGTTTAGAATCAGTTCATACTTTGAAAATACAGTGGAAAAATAGCATCAGTTTTACACTTTAAAAATACAGTGGAAAAATAGCATCAGTTTTACACTTTAAAAATACAGTGGAAAAATAGCGTCAGTTTTACACTTTAAAAATTCAGTGGTAAAATAGAGTCTACAATCAGTTTTATACTTTGATAAAACAGAGAGTGGAGTGTCCGGATACTGATAATTGATTTATAATAATAATAATTTAACGGAGTGTATGATCTTATAATAAATCTAAAAAATCAGTGTTTGCAATAGCCTCCGATTCAAAAAAAAAAAATCTAATAATTAATTAATTAATTAAAAATTCAATGCGGAAGGAGAGTTTAATAGAGTGTTTGAATTGATTTAAATTTGTTCTAATAAGGTTAAAATAAAGTTATTTATTCCGAGGTTATATAAAGAAAATTGCAGTCTAATAAGTTTTATTAAATAAAAATTTACGTTAAGTCGAAAGTTGGAAATTTTATTACGGGATATTAATTATCGTTAGGTGACAACGCAATAATAATAATTGATTTATAATAATAATAATTTAACGGAGTGTATGATCTTATAATAAATATAAAAATCAGTGTTTGCAATAGCCCCCGATTCAATAAAATCTAATAATTAATTAATAAATTAAAAATTCAATGCGGAAGGAATTTAATAGAGTGTTTGAATTGATTTAAATTTGTTCTATGAAGGTTAAAATAAAGTTATTTAGTCCGAGGTTATATAAAGAAAATTACAGTCTAATAAGTTTCATTAAATAAAAATTTACGTTAAGTCGAAAGTTGGAAATTTTATTACGAGATATTAATTATCGTTAGGGGACAACGCAATAATAATAATTGATCCGAAATCTGGAAAATACTTAGCCGAAGTTTAAATGAATAATCCAAGTGATTAATTTGCTGCTAAACGAAAGTGTTATAAAATAAAGTGGAAGTGGTTCTTTCAGTTCTGTTGTAATTTGAGTGACGAATAATATTTAGTTATTCGTTATAAAAGGATTCTAATTAAATTGGAAAAATAAATAAAACTTAACTTTGTCCTTAATTGAAATAATTCAAACTTAAAGAAAATCTTTAGTTGTTATGAAAAAAAAAATATATAATTTAAATTGAGAGAAAAAATAAATAAAACTTAAATATTTTATAAAGTGGAATAATACAAATTTTAAGAAAATTCAAATTAATAAATTAATTTATTAAAGAGTAAATAGGTATAGATATATATCAAATAATAAAATAATATTCGAGCGAACGATTATTAAGAATCGATTCTCTTCTTTAGATTGAAATCAAATATGGGAGAAGAGGGGGGGGGGGGGAGGTATGGATTGTCGGGGTTAATTAGGTAGCATCGTTCTTCTTCGATAATAACGGCAGATAATAAAGGAAAATGTGAGGATTTTTACATCAGAGATCTATTCAAAGGAGAAAGGAAGGAGATGAATTCCGGATCTTGTAGGATTAAATCGTTAAAAGTGGGAAACCGAAATAAAAGTGCGATAAGTTACACAGGTAGTCTGGATGCTCTAATAAAATTCATATCGATGATATTACCCGATGGAGCTGAATTTAAGACATTAGAGCTTTGGTGAGTCCTTACAATATTTAAGCTTTTACAGGTTCCTGTGGATATCCTGACACTGATGAACGTAACGCCAAGTAAGGGTAAGTTAATAACTAACCAATTTATTAGCATTCGCATGTCACACCTCCCATACAGAATGAAATGTTGCTAAACAAATACTTAACACAAAATTAGATAAGTAAATACCTATTTGCCTCCTTTCACTAGCATGATTAGGGTAAGTTTATATGACCTTCGATAGTGTACCAAAAATTTCGATTTGAGTTCAACGTCTTCCATTGACCCAGTCACCTAAATTCCATTAACGAATAAACAAAACAAAACTTAACGTCAGGGACAAGTTTATCAATTATAGCTTGCGATGAAATCTGCGGTAAAAATGTGACGACGACATTGACGCTAAATTCACTCAATCCTAAACGACTTAACTGTACTAGAGCGATCGCCAATAGGTAGCATTGTTTTAGCATGCAAAATTTTCGCAAAGTAAGGTACTGCGACTAGCTTCAAACTCTAAGAGAGCTCATCACAATTATTCAGGAGGTCATTGATTCAATGACAACTTGATTTATCTCATTTTTAAATCTTTCTTATAGGAAGTAGGTATCCAAGAACCCATAAATACCCATTATCCTAAATACCTAACACACGAGGAGCTAGTGACCTCATTTAAAAAACACTGGTGTTCAAATATTCATACAGTCCTGAATCCTAACTTGTCTTCGAATGTAAGCTTCAAGGCTCCTGTATGTAGGTATGGGCCATCTGGAAATGTAAGTGTCAACCTTTCTCGAACGGACGGCTTTGATCTTGTGGCGGTATTGTCGAGGTGGGCATGCGGGGAAGAGGAAGGACGTATGCGGACAGTACGCTGACGCGGCATTAAAGCCACAGGTTATTTGCATACCGTGAGTCTTGTCGAACCTGAAAGCAAACATAAGGTTCACGAGGTGAGTTTTATGTCAGCTAGTCAGAGGTGGAGTGTAACGCTGGGTCGGTCACGTGGGAGGAAGGATCTGCCCGTCACAAGCTTACGCCACATTTAACGGATAGAGGCATGATAAGGGAAGACATGAAATACCCCTTCTAGACTCAGTAGAGTTAAATTCAACCCGGAGGCGTCGGAAGTCGGAGTGGGACAGAAAAACGGCATGAAGACTTGGTATTCTCCCTGCTGGCGTGAAGGGCCCCTTTCATAGCATGAGACGCTCGTCGAAGAGAGTAAAACTCGGATCTAAGGATAAGCCTAGCAAACGTACTGGAAGAATCCGGGTTTGTAATTGTTGTTCATCGGTTTTCACTTGGTTAGCGGAGGAGCCGACTTTTCAGCAAACATATTATCCCCCTCCCCATATCCATCCATCCTTACTATTCCAACAATATCGTGAATACTAACTATGACTATTAACTATGATTATACAAAACATTATGTTAGGGGAAGCTGCAGACAAGAACTCCAATTGAGAAAACCGGACTCTCGAATACGAACATTCTACACTGGTAAGGTAAGGTTTTTTATTTCTTGAAATGATGTAATTTATTAACTGTTGTTTATGTTATCGATGTATCAGCGGTGATAGGAAGAATTAAATAAACACACTAAATTCCTACGGAAATCAAATAGACACAAAGTCTAAGGCGGGGTTAGTTTATCAAACTCGGTAAAAGATACTCAAATAATAATAATTAATAAATCGGAAGATTCTCACCCTTTCTCTAAAAGAATCTATGGGTTACCACACGTAATACATTATCTTCTCTACATATGTGTGCATATTAAGTATGCAAACAGATGTAAAATCTAAAATAAAAAAATACACAACGCAGATTATAGAAATAATGTGAACTAAAATCTTAAATCTTGATTACTGTGAAGAAATCGCAGGGATTTAAGAAGATAGGGTAGGTTTAGCTAGATTATAAAGTATAGGGGTTTAGAAATCACGAGCCTGAGGTAGAAATAAACCGAAAGGAGGGTTGAGTCAGGCCATCATACCTAGTGGTGTGATCAGTAGGACATAAGGGTAGAATTATGAGCGTGGCTACGAGACAGGAGCTACGAGATTTAAACTACGAGGTAGAAGCTTAGAAAAGTAAATCAGCTAGGTAGGGTTCATCACAATTGGTGTCAAAAGCCAAGGGTGGCGGACCATTACAACTGTTGCCGCGGACCAGGAGAGTAAAGGTTACAAGTTGAGAGAATTCTGAGATATTATAAAAATAAAATAAAATGAACAAATAAATGAAATTATAATTAATTGGAAAAAAAAGTGAATATTTTAAACGAAAAGTGAAAAACGTGCCATTAAAACAACTTCAGATTACATAAAACAAGTGGAAAAAAAATCGCATCATTAAATTATACAATAGAAATATAACAATAAATCAAAAAAATAATTTAAACGAAAAGTGAAAAACGTGCCATTAAAACATCTTCATTAAACGTGAAACAAGTGGAAAAAAAAAAACGTACCATTAAATAAAACAGTCGAAAAAAAAAATATAATAACTCAAAAACCAAATATTTTAAAACAAAAAGTGAAAAACGTGCCTTATACCAGATAAAAATCATAAATCTCATAACACCCAGGAATGTTGACCCAGATTTAGAAGGGTGGTGCGTATTGATAAACAAAAAAAAGCCGTTATATAAATAAAAGCGCATTCCTTCGGTGATCAATAATAATAATCATCCAAATTAGTTCATTGACTGAAGCCCGAATGTAAACAAGCGATTGAACAGACACCGTCGCGAGGGAATGTTTGTGTTGCCACAAACATAAGTGGTCTTACTGATAAATATGTTTGTAACAGAATAGATAAATCTTTGTTATGTTCGCATTGGAACATCTCGAGATATTACTTTAAATAATAAAGAGATACTTAGATAGTTAATCAAATGACGTTGTTTATGTTAATAGTGGTCGAGGGTATTATTGGTTCCTTCGAGTTGAAGGATTTTATAAATAAATACTTCTTTTGACACGGTGACATAAAAATAAATAAAATCAACATAACATACACAGCAAAGGACGGATAAAAATAAAATAAAATATTTACAGTGTGATTTTCAAATCGTTGCGTTCAAAAGTGTAACAGGGACGGATTGGACCTTTAGACACATCATTACATAGATGTCGGATGAATAAACTAGAAATCTAGCCTTACCAGGGGTTTGCATATTTCTCGGGTGACCGAGTTATTTCCGATTTGCAATATAGAGCAAATAAGTGGAGCGGTTTAAAACGCATCCGGGTTTAGGAGGGGGTAACTTGTTTAAAACGGGGTTTAGGTACATTATACATTTGTGTATACGTGCAAATAAATAAATAAACAAACAAAGTCGGTGTGCAAAAAAAAAAAAATAAATAAATAAAAATAAAAAAATGATTGCGCAATTGACGGCAGAATGTTGTTTGAATTTCGGAAAATTTTTGTTCGGAAGGTTGCAATAGAATATTAGTAGGTAATAGATAGGAAACAAGGGGAAATTTTGCAAATTAATGGAAGGTGATTCAATTCCTAATAAGCAAGCTAGGAGTTTCTAAAGCCAAAAGTTCATTGAAAAATTTAATGAGACCTGTGAAAATAACACAGCGGCCTTTGAAGAAACACTTGACCGGAATGTGTTTACAAAATAAATTGTCAACGTTAGGTTGAGGAATGAATCGGGTGTAAGGTCATTAAGTCGTTGAAAAAATGAGATAGTAAACGTTATGGCATACATTCGGATGAGTAAACATACGACATAGATCAAATAAACCTCAGATAAAAGATAAATAAGAATAGCATATGAAGAGATTACATAAAAGTTGATCCCCTCAAGATGTTCTAGTAGATATCTTGAAACGAATAAAAATCTCGAATCAATATTTGATTCTAGTGCGTACGAGTTGGGTTGGATGCCTTTAGCATTATCCTTTCAGATGTTTGTCGTATTGTCGATTGTATCAAACTAATATCGCTGCAATTGAATGCAGATAAGTGTTAATTAACGTATTCAGAACTTGGGAGGCTGTCTTAAATGAAAAAAAAAATTGCGCAATTATATTTAGTATTTCGAAGTGGAAATAGTTAGTTTGGGTACAAGTGTTTTAGGAGCGGGGATTAAATCACCAGCGGTTAAACAAGTTGAATTATACCTAAACTGTTTTGAAGTGCAAGAATAAGTGTATAGGGATGCTTATGCGTGTGTGTGTATATAGAAAATATATATACATATACATATGGATATGTAAATGTTTCAGAAAAAAAAAAAATATATATAAGAGTAAGCAAAGGAAAATTAGAAATTTAAATAAGTCAATCTCTGTCATCGGGTTTTAAAAGAAGGAAGGAATATGCCTAGGAATAAACGTTGTCCTGAGGCAGGACAGGAGAGGGAACGCATAGAATTTGTGGCCGCCGTCGAGAATGCTGCGAGTAACAATGTTCAGATGGATGTAGGGCAAATTACCCTAATTATACAGCAGGCCTTGGGTCCGTTGGTCAGCAAGATACAAGAAATGGAGAAACAAAGGGAGGTTATACCGGTGGCAACCACGACGGGGGAGGGAAGTACGGCGCGAAACGTACTTCAACTCGTAGAAATGATGCCCACGCAGGAAAAGCCCACGTTCAGCGGGGGAACTCAGAACCCAATAGCTTTTCTAGAGGACCTTAAGGATTATGCAAAACGTACGAATCGCACTGACATCATGATGGTAGTTAAGGAAAGTTTAAAAGGAGGTGCTAAAAGCTGGATGAAGCTCTATTCTAAACGTTGGAATAATATGGAAGATTTCGAAAGGGATTTTATTGCCAATTATTGGGGTGACATATGTCAGAAAAACATGAGACGGAGGCTATCAGATGCAGTATGGGAGCCAAAAAGGGGAGTCACCATGCTGGCGCACTTTGCGAAGTACTGGGAGCTCGCCAAAGCACTAAAAATCACCGACACACCATTAGGAGTAATTAATGAGATAATGAGGCATTTCCCGAAAGAAACCCAGGCATTGTGGTTTTCACGCGAGCAAGGAGATGAGTTGGACGCGGCGGAATTCCTGAGAAAATTGGATAATATGGTCTGCGCCCCGCAGGACAAAACTACAGAGAAGAGGGGTAGGGATGACAGGAATGCACACGACAACAGAGACCGTCGACACGCGATTCGCCCGAAGGTTGGGGTTATTGAGGGAGCACCACAGGCAACGGGATGCAGGACGTGCTGCGGGCCAAGTACGCAACCAGCAGCTAGCAGTAAAACAGCACCAATCAGCGGGAAGGAGGTATGCAGAGTTGAAGATGCGGGAAACGACAGCGAGTCGGTCCAGGAGCTCTGAGGATTACGACTCCAGAAGAAATAAGAGCAGCGACGCCAAGACACAACGTAGCTTTAAAAATAATGTTGAAATATAATTGGGATGTAACAAAGGGTTTAGGGAAAAACGAACAAGGGATAACAGCTCCAATAAAAGCATGCAAGGCGGTACGCAGAGACGAGAGTGCAGATGATGAAAAAACGTATGAAAGGGAGGAAGTGACTGCGTGTGTGAACTCTTTGCAACAATTAAGCGACGTGTGGAACGCGGTGGAGATGTATGAAAATGACTTAGGAAGAGAATGCATCGGATTTAACACCGTATTTGAAGACGAGGATTATGAAGAGATAGGACGGGGAAGTACATTACCGCAATTACCAGAGGCTAGGGCTCACATACATGAGTTAAAGGTAAATTGTTTGATAGATACGGGTAGCCAAATAACGTGTATTGCGCAAGAATTTTGGGAATGTCATTTGAGCGATCAATCGCTATATCCAATCATGCCGGTAGCTTCAGTACAAATTAAGGGGGCTATGGGACAGAAAAGCCAGAAAATTTCACGGTTAGTACTAGTACCATTACGTTTTGGGGATATTCAAATCAACACATCATGTCTCATAGTATCAGGTTTAATAAGATCTATAATACTAGGGGTAAACTGGCTAGATAATTACTCGGCAGAAGTAAAGTGTGGGAAAAAGCGGGAATTGATAGTCACTACTGAGCGGGGAAGAAAAAAAATTAAATTAATAGATTCCGGGGTTGTGAGAAGTGAATTAGGAAAGCAGTTGAGTGAGGAAAACACAAATAGTGCAACCCAGTCGATAAACGTCATAGAGAATAACCAACTTTCGGATTTTGCGGAGGAGACTAAACAGCGAATTGCGGCAATGGTAGCTGGTTTGGAACTGGATGACGTCAAGAAGGAAAAATTAAAGGAGGTACTAGACAAACATAATCGAGTGTTCCTAGGTAAACCGGGGCTAACAAATATGTACATTCATGAAATAAAAATGATAGACGAAACGCCATTTGTAAAGAGGTCGTATCCGGTCCCCTTCGCGTATAGGAATAAGGTAGATGAAAAAATTGACGAATTAGAAGCTTTAGGCATAATCAGCCGGCGGGCGACTCCTTTCGCGAGTCCCTTAACCTATACAATGAAGAAGGACGGTACTGTGCGCATATTACTTGATGCTCGCGAATTAAATACGAGGATGTCCGGGGAAACGGAGAGACCACCACTTACATCGGAAATATTACAGCAATTCCACGGGGTTAAGCACGTAACTACTCTAGATTTGGAATCTGCTTATTTCCAGGTACCCTTATGTGAAAGTAGTCGTAAATACACCGGTTTCGTCTATAATGGCAAGTCTTACGTCTACAACGTATTACCGCAAGGACTGAAAACATCGGTTGGGAGCTTCTCCCGCGCCATGAATAAAATTCTGGGTAGTGAAATGAAGGCGTTTTGCACTAATTATTTAGACGACCTAGTCGTGTTCTCATCTGGAGATTTTGACGAGCACCTAAACCATCTAGATGCAGTTTTGGGAAGGTTACAAACAGCCAATATGACCTGCAAATTGGAAAAATGCCAATTTTTGTTCACGGAAGTAAAAATGTTAGGCCACATTATAACGCCTTATGGGATACTCATGGACCCAGGGAAAGTTTCGGCGATTAAGAACTTCCCAGCGCCTAAAAAAGTGAAGCAGGTAAGGGCATTTCTGGGGTTGTGCAATTATTACAGGAGGTTTGCAGATAAATATGGGGCTTCAACACAGGTATTATGCAATTTATTAAAGAAAAATAAGCCTTGGAGGTGGACTGCTGTAGAGCAGGAAGCATTTGAAAATGTAAAAACTTTATTCCTTGAGTCTGTGATATTAACTCATCACAACCCCAACAAAAATTATTATCTACAAACTGATAGTTCGGGGTTCGCCATCGGGTCCGAATTATATCAATTAGACGACGAGAATAATCATCATGTGATCGGTTTTGTTAGCAAATCACTAACCGGGGCCGAGTTAAAGTGGACCGTTTCCGAACAAGAGCTATATGCAATAATCTATTCGTTACGCAAATTCGAAACCTATCTGCGAGGCGCGCAGCTAATCATACGTACGGATCATCAGGCGTTATCGTTCTTAAAGACTTGGAAATTATACAGCGCTAGGGTGACACGGTGGATTTTATATTTAAACCAATTCAATTTTAAAGTCGAGTATGTAAAAGGCAAGGAAAACATCGGACCCGATATCTTGTCTCGCTATTCTCAGGATGCGGTAAATGTGCAGGAGGAAAAGGTAGTATGCCCTGAAGTGGCCGCATTTGCAGTGAGTGGGAAACAGTTAATAAAATCGCACTTAGAAAATCTAGAACAATTACAAAATCAAGATGAGTTTTTGGGAGAGGTGATAGAACATTTGGGAGGTAAGTCTCGCGAGACACCCACAAAAGGAGTGGCTAGGTATTTGAAAAATTACAAGTTAGATGGTAAGACATTATATTACAAAACGAGAAATGACGGTACGGTATTAGCTATACCTAGTAATTTATCCGGAGATCTTATCAAACTGGTTCATCAGGAAATTGGTCATGCGGGCGGGTTAAAGACGGTTCAAGCGTTGAAAAGTAGGTACTTCTGGCCGAAGATGTATAAACAAGTTAAATGGGTTGTGAAAGCTTGTCATCTCTGCCAATTAGCAAAGCGCGAAATTCGGCCAACGGTAGGACCGGGTAGGTCAATCATAACGAAGAGGGTAGGAGAATTGGCCATGGCTGATTTATACGGGCCGTTGCCTAGGAGCATAGGGGGGGTGAGGTTTATTTTTGTGGTCCAAGACTCTTTCAGTAGATTCATTCAGTTGTATAAATTAAAGGTTGCCAACACTAGTACCGTATTGAAGTGCGTAGAGCTTTTCATAAAACAGGTAAAGGTTGAGGCTATGTTAACAGACAACGGGTCTCAATTTTCCTCAAAGAAATGGAACCAAGGTCTGGAAAGGATGGGGATAAGGGTCATGCATACGTCGGTGCGAAATCCTGGACCAAACATCACGGAAAGGGTGAACAAGGAGTTGGGACGGATTTTTAGAATATACTGCCATGAAAAGCACACTAAGTGGCCAATGTTTCTAAAGGACATTCAAAGAACATATAATAACACAGTACATTGTACGACTGGATTTTCACCTAATGAGGTAGTATTTGGAAAACAGCCACAGTATAGCTTAGATAAATATATGCGTCAAAGTAACATACCTAAATTAACAGAAGAAGAGATTAGGAACGCGGTTCAAAAGAATCTAGTAAGAAACGCCGAAAAAAGACAGCAATTCTACAATATAAAGAAAAGGCTAGAGACATATGAGGTAGGAACATTTGTGAAACTCAAAAAGTACACTCAGTCAAATTTACTCAGGAAACATACAAAAAAAATTCGCCCTTTTGTTTGACGGTCCGTTTGTTATAGCAGCTGTGCCCTATTCCAACAATTACACGCTGATGGATCCAAAAACAAAAGAGATACGAGGCGATTACAGTGCGATCCACCTAGCTAGATATTATTTTAATGAAACGGAAAAACAGCAGAAGGAAATACAGGTGATAGAAATTGACTAGAAAAAAGGCGAGGTTAGGATAGGTTAGGTTAGGTTAGGTGTAGAATAAGAAGAAGTGGGGATAGTTATTTCGCGAGATTTCGAAATTTTGTGTGATCATTTTTGATAAGGAAAAAAATAGACAAGTATAAGAAAAAAAAAAAATGTAATTTAGAAACATTCGAAAAAAAAAAAAGAGTTTTATTTAATCTATAATACCGTCCTTTAGGGATATTAGGAGGGATTTCACCATGTTATGTTATAATAATAATAAATTTGGACAACTTATATAGCGCTGTTTTGCGAAAAATCGCCTCAAGAGCGCTGTGTTGGGAAAAAAAGGGGAAGGATAGCGAGTTTAGAGAATAAAATAATATGTTATGCTTAGGGGGGGGAGACGGGAAAACAAAGGTTATTTAATTAAGAAATGTTAGAATATAGATTATGGCAAGGAGAGAAATACATATTAAGATGTTTCAGCTAAATGGCAACTAATTTTAGGCTTAGGAAACTATAAAATTAAGAATTGTTATTTAATTAAGAAATGTTAAAATACAGATTATGGCAAGGAGAGAAATACATATTAAGATGTTTCAGCTAAATGGCAACTAATTTTAGGCTTAGGAAACTATAAAATTAAGAATTCAACATTAGGTTTAGGAAAACGGAAACATAGAAGATTAAGAATCTAACCTTAGATTTAGTTTGTGTGACATTAGATTTTAGGAAATTACAAAAAAAAAATGTAACTTGAGATTTAGGAAAATAAAAGATTAAGATTGCAACGAAAATTTAAATAGCTTTGGGGCTTTCAAAGAAAAAAAGGTGGAGGAAGGAGACGTTCGAGTGAAGAAGCATGCTTGGGTGATAAAAGGGTAACCCACTGAACGAAGGGGATGAATTCGGACAGAAAGAGAGAGAAAAAAAAAATTTAACACAGATAGGATAAGAAAAAAAAAATAAGAAAAAAAAAATTTTCTTGAAAAAAAAAATATATCTAAATATAGTAACATGTAAACCAAATGAGGCACGGGCAAATTGCGAAGGAGTATAATAAATAGGGGTGCTCACATGAGTACAGTCAAAAAAAAAAAAAAAAAAACAACATCTAAAGAGAAAATTTTTTGACAACTGAATAACTTTCTGCAATTCACCGTAAATCATATGGTCAATAGGACCGCGAGATTGATTCAATCTTTGATTTGACCATGTACAGGAGGCTCTGGTCCAACAGGTTGGGGGTCACTGGGACACGCGAGTCGAGGGGCGTGCCCATTCAAAAAAGAAAAGGATGTGTATGTGTGCATATATGTGTAATACGTGTATGTTCATATGCGCATTGTTGCCATTAAAACGTTCCTGCGAGAAAAATTCGTGTGGAATTCTAGAATCGCGAAAAAAAAAAAATATATATATATATATATGAATAAGGAAAATCAAAGATTGGAAACCGTCTCGATGAAGAAGAGGGAGTAAGGGTCATAGGGGGGAAGGTATAGGGGTAAGAATCTTAGGGGGGTAGGACAAAGAGTAAGGACAGCAACTGACGTAAGTTAGCCGACTTAAATAGGTCATTGGGTAGACTAGAGTAAATTGAAAAATGGTTCCAGCACAGAGGAACACCGAACAGGATTCTACGATAGGAAATAGTGAAAGTTAGGGGCGCACAACCAGTTAGAATTTCGAAAAAAAAAAATGCAAATAAGAGTAAAGAAGACTTAAAGAAAAATTGTAGAAAATTAGATCGCCTATGTTTAGTTTTAATTCCATCAACTAACACTAGGAGGCGTGTTTACCGCTGGAATTATAACTATAGGGGGGCTGTGATGAATGGTAACTTCCAATTTACGAGAAAGCCTACGGGAATTTTTTTTTTAAGATGAAAAGCGCAGTACTACGACATCTGTATGGTCAAATTCAAACTTGCTCGAAAATAGAGGTATTTTTAAGTTGTTTGATGTATTATAGTTACCTTAAATATACACAGATGGTAATGAGATCGATATTTAACGGGAACCCCGGGATTAGGGACGATTTTAAACGCGAGAGTTGAGACAACCAACTAGATAGCAGGAAAAGCAATTAAAAATCAACTCAGCCTATCAGCAAGAAGGGGGACGTGCCCATTTTGAACACAAAGGATTGTACTTTGACCCTAGTGATTAGTGAAGAAATTTATGGTCTAGACGTTCCCACAGAGATCAGGGTTGAATGAACTAAGAGATGAATATCGAATTATTCAAGGTTTTTAGTACAACGAACCCAAGTAATGTTATTAATAAAGGGTACCTTCAAGGGGTCGGGAGACCTTAGTTTCGAGTGCATTAGGGCGTTTTTAGTTGCGGAAAACACACTTGGATAACGATAAAAAAATTTATCAGTAATATATTGAGGGGAAAACGCGGAGACAACGGGGCATGCAATGCGGGAGGATTTTCAATTATAGAATAAGTACATATGACGGCTGGGGGGCGAAATTCGAGGAAAAACGTAGTAGAGGAAAATGAATATACATAACACAATGGAAAATTATTGTTATCAATTCTAGACGGAACGGAGTGATTAGGAAAGCGAATTGGGAAGGGAAATTCAAAAAAATTTTAGAGTTTAAGGATTGAACAAGAGGACGAAACAAGGGTTTGGTGCAGTAGCAGATGCTTGGAAAGGAATTGGAATAACATACCTAGGGGGGGGTGGAAATACTGCAAACATTGCGATAGATTAATTCATAAAAAAGGAGTCATTTTACGTAATTAAAATAGTGATCATAACATAAAGTTACACGAGACTGCAAGGGAAAATGAGATATTTCAAAGGTTGTCGACCCCATATGTATATTGTTGATATAAACAAGGAATATTCGAACATGCCTTTTGTTTATTTAAGGCCCATTATCCATTAAAAAGGGTCATAAAAATTAACGTTGCTCTTACCTAGTATTTAGATTATAGAATTTCCGTAAAATTTAATTATAAACACATTAAAATGGATTTATCGCCAGGTATGTAGAAATCGTAATGTATACACACGTCAGGGCTTGCAGTTTATGGGATTTTGAGCGAGAGAGAGATGGAAAATTGGGCGGAATTTGATCGAAGTAGTTAACTTGACAGATATTCCAGGGTAGGAATAGTTAGTGGGCCGAAAAACACCATAAATAATATATCAAAAAAGGAAAAAAGGGTTTTAGCGGGAGATGGAATCACGGCAAAAAGGCAAACGTCAAATTTCAATAAGGGATCATTGGGTTAGGAGTGGGGGGAGAGAACGAAAAATCGACATAACCGGAAAACTCAGATAAGGAAATGGGAAAAACTCAAAACGTTATAAGTAGAGTAGATACGGAACCAGGATATGATTCCTTATTAACAACGAAGGGAAAATCATTTAAGAATGGTTGCTAAAAACACCGTTATTTGAAGGAAATTTAGGCGGGTAAAGCGAAAAGTCAAATATGCCACATAAATAATGAAAATACGGTTCTGAGACATAATTGCTTACGTAGACTAGGGGAAAAGAAATAATTTTCGTGGGAATTCATACAGGACAACTAGCGTTTAAAACTAGAAGACCGAAAAATCTACGTTTCGCAAATAGGTATGCCAATTTAGAGTATAGTTTTAGCAGATCACTTATGGGCATGTTTCGAACTGAGAAAAAAAAACAAGATTAAAAACATGTTTATAAAATATATTATGAAGATAGAAGACATGTGGAAAATGGGCAAACTGGATGGCAGCTTACTAAGTCCGGGACTATAAACCTTAGGGAAGAGAGACAAAGTTGTGGGACGAACCCCGAATTACGGAGAGGAAAAATCGAAAGATCTTATGTAGGAACAAACGATAACGAGATGGGGTTTTCAAAAAATTTCGAGTGATTACAGATTATAATTCCTCGTCAAGGAATATACGATTATGCCCTTTTGGAGCTGTGATGGGTATAAATTAGCGTGTTTGGGATTATTCAAAAAGTCCTTCGACAACTGGCAAGGTTGCTTAAAACGTCGCGCGTGTCGTGAGAATTACCCTGGTGATTAATTAATAGAGTTTAGAATCAGTTCATACTTTGAAAATACAGTGGAAAAATAGCATCAGTTTTACACTTTAAAAATACAGTGGAAAAATAGCATCAGTTTTACACTTTAAAAATACAGTGGAAAAATAGCGTCAGTTTTACACTTTAAAAATTCAGTGGTAAAATAGAGTCTACAATCAGTTTTATACTTTGATAAAACAGAGAGTGGAGTGTCCGGATACTGATAATTGATTTATAATAATAATAATTTAACGGAGTGTATGATCTTATAATAAATCTAAAAAATCAGTGTTTGCAATAGCCTCCGATTCAAAAAAAAAAAATCTAATAATTAATTAATTAATTAAAAATTCAATGCGGAAGGAGAGTTTAATAGAGTGTTTGAATTGATTTAAATTTGTTCTAATAAGGTTAAAATAAAGTTATTTATTCCGAGGTTATATAAAGAAAATTGCAGTCTAATAAGTTTTATTAAATAAAAATTTACGTTAAGTCGAAAGTTGGAAATTTTATTACGGGATATTAATTATCGTTAGGTGACAACGCAATAATAATAATTGATTTATAATAATAATAATTTAACGGAGTGTATGATCTTATAATAAATATAAAAATCAGTGTTTGCAATAGCCCCCGATTCAATAAAATCTAATAATTAATTAATTAATTAAAAATTCAATGCGGAAGGAATTTAATAGAGTGTTTGAATTGATTTAAATTTGTTCTATGAAGGTTAAAATAAAGTTATTTAGTCCGAGGTTATATAAAGAAAATTACAGTCTAATAAGTTTCATTAAATAAAAATTTACGTTAAGTCGAAAGTTGGAAATTTTATTACGAGATATTAATTATCGTTAGGGGACAACGCAATAATAATAATTGATCCGAAATCTGGAAAATACTTAGCCGAAGTTTAAATGAATAATCCAAGTGATTAATTTGCTGCTAAACGAAAGTGTTATAAAATAAAGTGGAAGTGGTTCTTTCAGTTCTGTTGTAATTTGAGTGACGAATAATATTTAGTTATTCGTTATAAAAGGATTCTAATTAAATTGGAAAAATAAATAAAACTTAACTTTGTCCTTAATTGAAATAATTCAAACTTAAAGAAAATCTTTAGTTGTTATGAAAAAAAAAATATATAATTTAAATTGAGAGAAAAAATAAATAAAACTTAAATATTTTATAAAGTGGAATAATACAAATTTTAAGAAAATTCAAATTAATAAATTAATTTATTAAAGAGTAAATAGGTATAGATATATATCAAATAATAAAATAATATTCGAGCGAACGATTATTAAGAATCGATTCTCTTCTTTAGATTGAAATCAAATATGGGAGAAGAGGGGGGGGGGGGAGGTATGGATTGTCGGGGTTAATTAGGTAGCATCGTTCTTCTTCGATAATAACGGCAGATAATAAAGGAAAATGTGAGGATTTTTACATCAGAGATCTATTCAAAGGAGAAAGGAAGGAGATGAATTCCGGATCTTGTAGGATTAAATCGTTAAAAGTGGGAAACCGAAATAAAAGTGCGATAAGTTACACAGGTAGTCTGGATGCTCTAATAAAATTCATATCGATGATATTACCCGATGGAGCTGAATTTAAGACATTAGAGCTTTGGTGAGTCCTTACAATATTTAAGCTTTTACAGGTTCCTGTGGATATCCTGACACTGATGAACGTAACGCCAAGTAAGGGTAAGTTAATAACTAACCAATTTATTAGCATTCGCATGTCACACCTCCCATACAGAATGAAATGTTGCTAAACAAATACTTAACACAAAATTAGATAAGTAAATACCTATTTGCCTCCTTTCACTAGCATGATTAGGGTAAGTTTATATGACCTTCGATAGTGTACCAAAAATTTCGATTTGAGTTCAACGTCTTCCATTGACCCAGTCACCTAAATTCCATTAACGAATAAACAAAACAAAACTTAACGTCAGGGACAAGTTTATCAATTATAGCTTGCGATGAAATCTGCGGTAAAAATGTGACGACGACATTGACGCTAAATTCACTCAATCCTAAACGACTTAACTGTACTAGAGCGATCGCCAATAGGTAGCATTGTTTTAGCATGCAAAATTTTCGCAAAGTAAGGTACTGCGACTAGCTTCAAACTCTAAGAGAGCTCATCACAATTATTCAGGAGGTCATTGATTCAATGACAACTTGATTTATCTCATTTTTAAATCTTTCTTATAGGAAGTAGGTATCCAAGAACCCATAAATACCCATTATCCTAAATACCTAACACACGAGGAGCTAGTGACCTCATTTAAAAAACACTGGTGTTCAAATATTCATACAGTCCTGAATCCTAACTTGTCTTCGAATGTAAGCTTCAAGGCTCCTGTATGTAGGTATGGGCCATCTGGAAATGTAAGTGTCAACCTTTCTCGAACGGACGGCTTTGATCTTGTGGCGGTATTGTCGAGGTGGGCATGCGGGGAAGAGGAAGGACGTATGCGGACAGTACGCTGACGCGGCATTAAAGCCACAGGTTATTTGCATACCGTGAGTCTTGTCGAACCTGAAAGCAAACATAAGGTTCACGAGGTGAGTTTTATGTCAGCTAGTCAGAGGTGGAGTGTAACGCTGGGTCGGTCACGTGGGAGGAAGGATCTGCCCGTCACAAGCTTACGCCACATTTAACGGATAGAGGCATGATAAGGGAAGACATGAAATACCCCTTCTAGACTCAGTAGAGTTAAATTCAACCCGGAGGCGTCGGAAGTCGGAGTGGGACAGAAAAACGGCATGAAGACTTGGTATTCTCCCTGCTGGCGTGAAGGGCCCCTTTCATAGCATGAGACGCTCGTCGAAGAGAGTAAAACTCGGATCTAAGGATAAGCCTAGCAAACGTACTGGAAGAATCCGGGTTTGTAATTGTTGTTCATCGGTTTTCACTTGGTTAGCGGAGGAGCCGACTTTTCAGCAAACATATTATCCCCCTCCCCATATCCATCCATCCTTACTATTCCAACAATATCGTGAATACTAACTATGACTATTAACTATGATTATACAAAACATTATGTTAGGGGAAGCTGCAGACAAGAACTCCAATTGAGAAAACCGGACTCTCGAATACGAACATTCTACACTGGTAAGGTAAGGTTTTTTATTTCTTGAAATGATGTAATTTATTAACTGTTGTTTATGTTATCGATGTATCAGCGGTGATAGGAAGAATTAAATAAACACACTAAATTCCTACGGAAATCAAATAGACACAAAGTCTAAGGCGGGGTTAGTTTATCAAACTCGGTAAAAGATACTCAAATAATAATAATTAATAAATCGGAAGATTCTCACCCTTTCTCTAAAAGAATCTATGGGTTACCACACGTAATACATTATCTTCTCTACATATGTGTGCATATTAAGTATGCAAACAGATGTAAAATCTAAAATAAAAAAATACACAACGCAGATTATAGAAATAATGTGAACTAAAATCTTAAATCTTGATTACTGTGAAGAAATCGCAGGGATTTAAGAAGATAGGGTAGGTTTAGCTAGATTATAAAGTATAGGGGTTTAGAAATCACGAGCCTGAGGTAGAAATAAACCGAAAGGAGGGTTGAGTCAGGCCATCATACCTAGTGGTGTGATCAGTAGGACATAAGGGTAGAATTATGAGCGTGGCTACGAGACAGGAGCTACGAGATTTAAACTACGAGGTAGAAGCTTAGAAAAGTAAATCAGCTAGGTAGGGTTCATCACAATTGGTGTCAAAAGCCAAGGGTGGCGGACCATTACACCCGTACAAACTTATTTTAATTTTTGCCCATACAAACCATTTTCCCATAATTCCTCTCTGGATTTTGATACTAACACAAATATTTTTAGGTAAAATATAGACATCGACCACTGGCATGTTCTTGCCCATTGCGTTTTTTGATAATTGAGATACTTCATAAAGGAGTTAGGTCCCTCAAAAAATCTTAGTTTAAACGCCATCAACAGAGGTTCAGAACATAAATTTGACAATATATTTGTTTAAATCAAAACGCTCAGACTTGTTGAAAAAATTTTTTAAAACGATCCAGTTATGGAGGACAAAACAGGGGAATACATCGATTTTGACGATTTTATTTAGGTACAGGTTGCAATTGTCCCTCTCGCTCAGTATTTGGGTGGTAATGTACAGCAAAATCGTTGTAATATACCTATTATTCAAACTAACTTATAAGTTTTTATTTTTTCAATGTTACGTTGATGATTAACTGTTACTTGTAATATTGTGTTATTATTTGTACTTTGTATGTGTTATTATTATAAACTACTCATGCTAAGCGCCCGCTCTCAACACAGGTTCTCCTAGTGAGACAGGCATAGAATAAAACAAATTGTAACTCAAAAACTAATAAAGATGAATAATAAAAATAAAATAAAAATAAAAAAAACTCCTAGGCGCCAGCGTTTTCTCTTAGTGCAACGGTGACGATAAGACCTTTTGACTACTATGTCACAGACAGACCAATGCAATTTAATATTTCCTCAAAAAATAATTTTGACATTTGAAAATTTATCAATTTCACACAAATTAAGATAAATTGATCTTACTTTAGGTATAAAGACACGCACTTCTACCAGTTAATCTCTTCAGTGGTACCTTCCCTACAGAGTTTCATTAGGGCGCACATGGTGCATTCTAGAACAAACAATATTACAGAGCCGCGGGCTGGAAGCTCGACTCGCACAATGGGGAACCAGGAGCCTGGATTTGTAAAGCAAGGCCGGATTATGTGAACATTGCGTTTGGATGAAGCAGTGTTCTTGTTCTACTTAGAAATGAAAATAATACGGGTAATTACATAGATCCTTGGGGTACACCTGAGACCTTTAAACAACAATAGACTGAGAGAAAAGAGAGGGTTAATGTTGAAAAAAGGGAATCGGAAAATGTGGTGAAATCAAGCAGGTGTTGTAAAAAACATATGAAATTTTAATTTTCTTTCAATTTAAGGAATTTGCATGTATTTTGGACCTGAATCCATACAGAGGAAGAAAACAAAAAAAATCTACGTTTGGCCATAAAAATTGTTTTTTTTTGTGTTTCTAGTGATTTAAAGAGGTAGATATAAAGACCATCATTCAGAATCGAAAGTTGAAATGGCTGAAGGGGTATTTGATGACCAGATCTGAATAGGCAGGTACTTTCCCTCCTCATTATCTTCAGCCTCACAATATACCCCAATTTATTGCTGATGTCATACTCTCCTTCGCCCTGCCTCCGATTTCTCGACGCCGAATTCCTTAAGGTCGTCGGGCATTTCCCCACTATCTCCCATTTACTTTTCTTTAAGGCACCACCGAGGAACCGGCTAAGGGGCGCAGAAGCGGAGTGTAGTTAATGGCTAGATCGAACGTCATGCGCATTCTATTGGGACTGCCAATCTATTGGAAAGAAATTCCACCCGTTTTCAGCGCTATACTTATTTTA
This sequence comes from Limnephilus marmoratus, assembly GCA_917880885.1. NCBI lineage: Eukaryota > Metazoa > Arthropoda > Insecta > Trichoptera > Limnephilidae > Limnephilus > Limnephilus marmoratus. Next base: position 13,391,352 of record OU862921.1, on the reverse strand, counting down.
TTTATGTACTGTGTCTTCCTCCCTACAGGTGCTTGCAGGGAACGCTGGATATAATCACCCAGCGCTTGTCTCCTCGTGGACTATCATCACCAATCTTGTCTATAGTCATACTAACACTTATTGTATCTTGATTTCCCGCTAAGCACTTGCATACTGCTTACTAACAACGTATGCATGAACACTGGAGGTCTAGATTCGTCCAAAATTAAATGTAGATTCGTTCATTAAAAAAATAGAGTCCTTGCGAGAGCCTTGAAGGAGTAACCATCTGTTACTTATACCAGGGCGGGTAAGTGGTGGATAACCTCCAAAGCTGATGTCATAGTCTCACTGGCTCCAGACGATTGGGAGAAGTTGGGACTTTTGTGCAATTCTCAATTAAATGTAATTTAAGTATCACCCTGTTAATTTGACTATTCGAGACCACGCGTTGCTTGAAATGGCTTGGGTAACCAGATCTGAAGACTCAGGTACTTGCCAATTTTCTTACTGACCATCTCGTCTCTTCCTCACTTCCTTCACAACATGGGGATATCATAGTCCTACTAGCTCCGGACAGTTGAGAGCAGCAGTTGGAACTTTTGAGGGGAGAGTGGAGATAACACAGCATCTCCAAAGACGACATAGGCTTGAGGGAAATTATTTTCATCGTGGAGTTAATGTAAAAAAAACTAAGACTGATAAAAGGTTAGAAGAGCAACTCTTCTAAAATTGGTAGATCATTTTAGAAGAGTTGCTAATCGAAAAATCATTTAATTCGATTCGATGTATTTGCTAATAGAGCTTATATAGTTGCAAAAGGATCAAGAATCTAAGTGTTAGGAAAATTTCATAGCAACAAGATTAAAAAAAAATGTAGTAATCGTTTAAATATCAACTTACTTGCAATAATACATTCTGCCATCTCTCCCCGTGTGCACTGTCCATCCCTCCTTGAGGCTCTTCTTCACGGAATCCAAAGCAACTTCCGGATTTAATACACTAGAACTACCACTACTCACTCCCGAACTAGACACTGAACCAATCCCCAACCCGGCAGACAATGCCGCCCCCAAACCTGCTCCAGACCCCGAATCGAACCCAGCACCGGACCCAATAGATAACCCTGTGGCAAACCCCATCCCAGAATTCTTCCCCAAACTAGACGATCCAGCGTAACCAGAGCTGCTTCTAGATTCAAAGGTTCCGTTTCTAGAATCAAGTGTTCCATTCCTTGGGTCATACGTCCCGTTCCGGGTTTCAAACGTCCCGTTTCTCGGGTCAAACGTCCCGTTTCTGCTGTCGAAGGTCCCGTTTCTCGGGTCTGGAATTCCGTTTCTGTTGTCGAAGGTACCGTTTCTCGGGTCCGGGGTTCCGTTTCGTGGGTCAGGCGTGCTCATTGCGGCGTCCCCGTTGGGGGTCGGTCCGGCCACCCCTTGGAGCAACATGCCCGCGGGCCCTCTTTCGTTGCTCATGCACGCATCATGATGCAGTTAGCGAACTCACTCCGAAATTTATCTGGAAAAAGAGAAAATAAAATTTTAACAAAATAAACAAGAAGATCACTCGGGAAAGAAAACGTCACATCTCGACTGAGTAAGCTGTGGTATCAAAAAAATTTAAAAAGGCTAAAATTAAAAAAAAACTAAAATTAAAAAACCTTTTACCCTGAATTTAGAGGTACATATTCGAGGAAAAACTATTATTAGATCGTAGCGTCAGTATCATCACGGTGTGTTGAAATAATCATTCAAAATAAACCACATAATACCACAGTTCATATTTTGTTGTTATTTTTTTTCTTTTCAGGAGGAAAAAATGTAGAGGGTTGAAAATTGAGAAATGTCGGGTAGCAACAAGGAACTAATAATCAAATATAAAAATGATAACTTTTAATATTAAGTTATAAAGTTTTTTTTATGAAGTTTCGTTTTTCTGGGTAGCAATAATAATGAAGTAAACTTTCTAGGGAAATAAAACTAAGTTGTGGAAAGGTGCAACCATCTGTAAATTCACTGGAAAGAAAATTGATTGGCATTGCTTGAGCTTCATACAACGTAGGTTTATTTATTCTGGAAACTTCCAGCTTGGCAACTAGGTTCTGGAACGTCGGACCCACTCCATAAAAATAGGAGTTTTATGAAAAGAAACTGAATTTTTTTATTCCAGTAATTTCAGAAATTTCAGGAATTCCAGAAGAGGTGACACTAAATGGAGTCCGTGTTGAAACGGGAGACAATAAAACTGTGGAGGAAGAACATGGTTATTTGAAATGAAAATAATTAATTAAGATAGCGGTAAGCTTTTTCCTACTCCTCTTATACCTAATTGTCCATTTTTTTTCCCTTTCCAGCACCTGTTGTTTATATAAAATCATTCGAAGTTAATTCCTTATTAATTAAAAGTATTAAAAAACTTTCAAGAATATTATCTAATTTCCAAGGCATTTGGTTTCGATATGAACAACCTAGGTCGTCAGAAATAAAACCGAAAACTGGAAACTCTTTTGACTATTTAGTCACGAAAGAATATGGAGTATTTTCGTTATATGTTTTTGGGGTGTTGTGCCGTGTTGCGCTACCTCCTTCTTTAGCCAACGTTTCGGACATCGTTGCAGTGTCCATCATCAGGGCAGATCCAGTAGATGTGTCAAAAACATATAACGAAAATGCTTCTGGCCGTGAAAATCTTAAAACTTATCCGAATATGGAGTAGTTTAATTTTTTTACATGAGCTCCACACAGGAGGCCCTTAGGAATATAATTTCCCTAGGGGCCTATGTCGTCTTTGGGGATGTTTTGTGGAGAGTTTTTTTAAGGAAAGGAAGGAGAGAAGAGTTCTGGGAAGGAAAAGGGTTTAAAGGGTGGGTAGAAATTTGGGGTTCAGTGTGTCCTGGTCATCCGCCTCCAAGACCTAGACAAACCTCACCCCATCAACCCATACATACAATAAAGAAAAACACAAAAAGTGCCCTGCGGGCGTATTTCGTGATCAAATTATTGACCTAATTTTGGCCTGTTTTTCCATATAAAACTGTGTTTCACCATGATTACGAAATCCAAATGGGATGGCGATATACAATTTCAGGGAAGTGTAAGAGAGGTAGATTGCATGCTAAAGGGTCTAGAACGATTTAGGTAAGAACCTAAAGGTACTTATGACAGTTTACTCACGAAAGAATATATTATAATAATACAGTTTAGTCAAGAATGTGGAGTGTTACTGTATATATAATAGAATAAAGAATAACACAAGAAGTGCCTTGTGGGCTTGTTTCGTTATACAATTATCGGCCTAATTTCGTCCTATGTTTCCATACAAAACTGTGTTCAAAAGTCAGTGGCACATTTATTTCCATTTAAATTTGTACAGAAGGCACTCCTAGCATTAAATTCTTTACTAACAGACCCGGCCACACGTTGCTGCTAACGAAACACAACGCCATCTACTGATAACGCCATTACCCAACCTTTATAACCAACGCCACCTCTTAATTTGCATACATATCAAATCCACACCGTCCGCTTATCAACCCGCTGCCCGCTGCCCGCTTGCCAGCCCGCTCCTTTATATATTATATATTTCAACCAATTCACACAAAACCTTGACAAATTATATACCTAAACCTTCCTCATAAATCACTCTATATATTGGTGAAAACCGCATGAAAATCCGTTGCGTAATTTAAAATATCTAAGCGTACAGACAGCGGGAGCGACTTTGCTTTATACTATGTAATAGATTGTATGAAAAAGCATTGAAGGCAATTATTCCTCCAAAACTTCGGTTGGAATTAGATCACTGAGAACATAGAGAGTGATAATAATATAATATAATATAATATAATATAATATAATATAATATAATATAATATAATATAATATAATATAATATAATATAATATAATATAATATAATATAATATAATATAATATCATATAATATAATATAATATAATATAATATAATATAATATAATATAATATAATAATAATAATAATATAATAATATATTGTTTATTTAATTTATTTAACGCCCAAAGGGCTTTTACATGTTTGGTAGTACAATTAATTCCTAACAGATGATTTTTAAACAGATAAAGAAAAAATCACACTAGTCATAAAAAATACAAAAATATAGCGATTTCATAGGTTTACAAAAATACTGATATGTTTAGGAATAGTTTTGGAATAAGTTTTTTACAAGATCAACAAAATTCGCCAAGTTTATTTTAAATATGTCAACATCACCTAAGTACCTACTGATTTCCCATAGTGTGAAATCGTTGTATCGGAGAGTGGGCAATGTAGTTCCGCTTATGAATGCTACAGTAGAATAGTGTATTTTGTCGTGTAGTTACTGTCGGTATTCGTAAGTTTATGAGTTGCAGGAGTTCGCAACAGTCAAATTTAGAGATAAGTATCTATATAAATAAAAATGAATCGCCGAAATGTATGTGCGCGCATAACTTCCAAACGACTGCACCAAATTGGATAATTCTTATTTTTCTGCGTTCGTTATTGTCAGGACAAGGTTTGTATAAAACTACTGATGAGCTCTGGCATTATGAAATTTGTATAAAAAAATTGCAATAGGTGGCACGCGAGCTGTTTGAAAACTGAATTGACCGGGAATGAATCTATGGAATGCGAAAGGGGGGAGGGGACCTCAGGTAGTGGGGAGGGGAACTCGGGGGGGAAAGGGGGAGTGGAATGGGGAGAGGGAAGGGGGAGGAGGTGGAGTGGGAAGGAAAGGGGACGCGGGATAGGGAGGGGAGGCGGAAGGGGAATGGGAAGAATGGGAAAAGACACGCAGGGAGAAACAATTTCTTTATTAAATGGCATAGCAACGCATGCCGGGTACCAGCTAGTTTTGAATAAAAATGTTAAGTCGTTTATTTTACGTCTGTCTTTTAGGCTGTGTATTTTTAGAATATTTATTATTAAATTATATTTTAAGTCTTCTAATAGATTATCTAATTTTTTTTGTATTCGCTCAATGTTATTGAAGTGAATTTTGTAAGATGGAGACCAAACTACCGAGTTATATTCCGAGTGATAATATATTTATCATGGAGTTAAAACTGTTGCTTTAATTTTAAAACAACACATCTTCGATAACAGTTTTTCCATCATTGGCTAAACCCCTTTGACTTCCTCTAGGTCCATAAAGGAAAGGCACCCTACTCCTATCACATCTAGAATCGATCACGAAGCCAATTGGACTCCATTTGAATTTTTATGGTTCCAGGTGATTGCATCGTTGGAATACATAGAGCTAAATTGCTCTTGTAAGGAGGTACTTTTTAAGGCATAAATGTATTTAGCCCACATTCAACTGGATATTAAAATCTATTACTAAGGTATGATAGTTTTCCTTTTTCCTTATAATTCTGAATATTTTTAAATACAGTGTCGTCTTGTGATATTATGGGTCCATTACACAATATTTAAATTATATATTTATTTTAACATCGCACAGTACTTTCAAGAGCCAGTGGAATTACGGCGATCCTAATTTTGGGAATATTGTGGGGCTGAAGAAAGTGGGGACAGTAAAGGGATGGGGGAATAAGGGTTGGGAAGTGCGTGGCTGTTCAGACCTGATCACTAAACAAAGTTTAAAGCCATTTCAAGCAAAGTTTCGATATTGAATAGTATGTCGCTGAAGCGATACTGATACGAGAGTTTTTACTTTTCTAGGACCGAGAACCAAATATACATGTCGTGTTTCCATAGCAAAACTGAACTGGAAAACTGAAAAAATATATTGTAAAGGAAGGAAAGGTTGTTTGTAATGACTTTTGTTTTTCTATGTGGTTTAGCATCGTATTAGGATATTCTTTTTAGTTTTGGGTCTCGAATTAATTATAAATCATTTAATATTACTTGCATATCTCAAAAATGGTTTTCCTGCCTCTATATGTTTGAAGAAGCATTAAATGTTGGGCGCTTGTTGAAATGTGTCATAGGCGGCATTATGATGTCCGTTTTGGACATAAATATTTAACTACAGTAGAAATCACACATTGATCTTATCTCAAAAAAGCTAACAAAACTAATCTACTTCTTCAAAAAATTACGAAACATCTTGTCAGTGAGGGATTTTAAGATAGTATATTATGCTTTATGCCACTCTCGATTGGAATATGGAGTAATATAATAGGATGGGGCTCAGCAGCATCTAATCACATAAAACAACTTAAGGTAACTCAGAATTGCACCATAAAGACCATACTAAAGGTCCTCATAAGGACGTCAACAACAGAAATTTTTAAACAGTTTGATGTTCCAAGCATACAGAAAATCTATGCCAAAAACATTCTAGTACATCACCACAAAAATGATTCAGAGGCAGACACCTCACATGCTAATAAAACCAGAGCCAAACAAACAGACATACTTAATAGACAAATCGTTTGGACAAAGAAGTTCTGAATTTTTAGCAGTAAAGTTATATAACAAACTCCCACTTAGTATCAAACTAATTAAAACAAAAAATAGCTACATTAAGGACATTAAATGTTGGCTGAAGGAACTATCAGAAAATGAACTTACTAGTACCTATATTTAAAACATCGTCATAGAAGTTTCTGAAAAACCTTATCCGAACAATGAAGTTAAACCATAGAAGTCGCTGAAAACTTATCCAAAGCGTAGTCCCCCTCAGCACAGGATCTCCTTGTGAGGAGGACTACGAATATATTTTCTATTTTATCAATGTATATACCTTACATGTTTGATATAAAAATGTAATAAAAATAAATGTATAGTTACTAAATAAAATAAAAATTTAAAAATTCAATTTTTTTAATGTTACATGAATTTTAAATAACCTTTTTTTACACCGCAGGAGGCCCTGAGAAAAATAATTTCCCTCGGGGCCTAAGTCATCTTATGTGAGGGGGTCTTTTATGGAAAGAATGGAGAGGAGGTTCTGGGAAGGAAAATGGTAAGAGGGGTGGGGTGGGAAAGGTAGTCATTGTGAATTTTGCGCCAGGTGGAGTTGGAATCCTACTATATTTATCAAGAAACATAATATAATTTATGAAAATAACTAACAGCCGTTATTTTGCAGGCAGTCATCGCTTACACCTTAGTGACACTTTTATATGCATTTAGGCAATTTGTATGACTACAATTTTTGAAAAACATGCGCCGCGAATTAAACTCATTTCAATACTTATAAGGATAGAAAGTTCGCTTGGGGCTATTTACGTGGCTTGGGCTTATACTCGTACAGTAATATTCCGTTAAAAATTTGCAGATAAATTTAAAATATAAAAAATATTTCCATCCAAATTTATAACATATTTTTTATTTAATAAATTGATACGAAGGAAGAAGAGGAAGAACAAAGAAAACCAAACTATGTTTATTTTAGCACCGAAAGCAAATGACTGTTTGTGTTGCGACGTTAACCGACAGTAAACACAAAAGCTCGCTAATTATGTGCTCTAAGACTTTTGTAAACCCGATTAATTTGGTCTATTCCCCACAGACAAACAGTTCCTATAAATATACAGCAGCTTCTCTATAGAAACAGACAGAATGGTGAGAATAGAATATACACAGCTAATTGAATTGGGCTCCTTTACCGCGACAGAACTCCTACAAGCCACAAATAAATAAGGAAAAGTAGTCTGGAATAGTTTGCTTTCGAAAAATAATACTTGACGATTTGTATCTGTCTTCTACAACTGCATGGCTTTTGGTTTTAAATTGTATAATTTAGTTCGACTTCTCTACCATGTACATTTTAATGCAGCATCTCGTTCATTGGTCAAATGCGTTGTACATATAGTTTTGTATTAGATCGATGAGTTGGTGGATGCAATCTGTTATCCATAAGTTGTTATAATAGTTTGTCTAGTCTGTAGTTTAAAGTAGATTGAGGTGATTTTTCACAAAAACGGCGCTATACAAACCATCCACATATTATTATCTAACTAACTAACCATCATGCCGTTTCCCCGCAGGGGTAGGCAGAGAGGACGGACCGCCAAACAACTCGGTCTTGGCACACACTCCTTGCCTCACTCACATTCATACATCGTCTCATACATACTCTTCTATTATTCTGACTTTTGACATGGCCCGATTCAAGTATCTGATTCACTTGATCGTGCCATATCTTCCTCGGGCGACCCCGACTTCTTCTACTATTCACATTCGCGTCGTACATTCTTCTTACACTACTTTCTTCGTTCATTCGCTCTACATGCCCAAACCATCTGAGGGTTCCTTTCTTAATCTTACTCATTATGCTTATATCAGCCTTACATTCTTTGCGGATATCCACATTTCTCACACGATCATACATTGTTTTACCACACATACGTCTCAGGGATCTCATTTCAACAGCATTCAGTTTACTTTCATCCTTCCTCTGCCAGTTCCATGCCTCACTGCCATACATCAGGGTAGGTACCAGGACTCCATTGCGAACAGCTAGCTTCAGGCCCAGACTGGCCAGGTCCGCAGGTCCGCGATCGCGGAGGGCCCCCAGCGCGAGGGGGCCCCGAAGGGGCCCCACAAAACGTACAAAAAAAAGTTTTAGTAGTTATTTTGTGTTCTTGGTAATGTTCGTTTACATTTTCGAAAAAAAAATACATTTTCCAAAAGTAGAACACGCCGTGTATACGAAAGCTTTATACCTACGATTCACTGTCATCCGCATCGTCTGCGCGGTGACGTGTGTCGTGTGTCCACTGTCCAGCAGACAACTCATAAATGAACTAATACCGACAACTGCACCGCGATGTCCTATCAGATCAGCTGATCACTCAGTAGGGCCGCGCAAGCGCATATCGTCCTTCCCCTCCCCCCTTTCCTACATTTATAATAACATTCACCCCACACTATTGTTTTCAAGCCTCTACAAGTCGATTTTATGCGATGCGGTTTGCTAAATTTGTTGTGAATAAAATGCTTTGGTGTGAATAAAATTCTGCCCTTTATTTTGAACTCCGTTATAATTATTGCCAGTTCTACAGCATAATATGTTTAGTGTGTTGTGGTATCCTAAAAATACTGTGAATTTCTTATTTCAATAAATAATAAAGTCAACAAAAGTCGAAAATCACAATATTCGTATAAAAACCTATCTGAATTTCTTCTTCTTTATAGGTGCCAATATAGCGTAGGAACTCATTTTCATTGTTTTCAAGTACCTAATTTTCAAAAATTATCCTGGACCCCCCGTTTTCTGAAGCCCCCCCCCCCCCCTCCCCCCCCACCCACGTTAAGGGACCCCTTTACAGGTTTTAGCGGAGGGCCCCAAATGGTCCCAGTCCGGGCCTGGCTAGCTTCGCTTTTTTTTTAAGTTTTTTATTAGCGCCAACGGCATTCAGTCCACCATTAATGGAGTTACCGGCATTCGCCCTTCTTTCAATATCTCTGTCAGCCTTCCCATCTCTCGTAATATTATTATCGAACGTTATTGATAGGGTAACGTCTGCGTGGTTGAATTTAAGAACCCGGCTACGAATGCATGTCGGCCGCCGCGCTTTACCCGCCGCACCATATAAACATCCCTGTACAAAGCTACCGTTGTAAATCGGTTTTGAGTTAAAGAATACGTCAAAAGATGTCGCTACTTCCGTCAGCAGCTCGCATGGGAACGTTTCCCCACTAGGTATAAGTACTACAGATTTATAGAATTTAAGTATCTTTCCGGATATGGAAAGATTGACGGTAATACTTGACGAGTTGTGAATAATAGTAGGTATCACGCGGCTATATATTACATACGACGTCATTGCCTGTCACGGTTACTTTGTCTCGATGACTAGCTGTCACTGGATCACAGTGGATCCGAGGAACCGGCTATTTTTGGAACCAGTTCCCATTTCACTGCTAATTATGTATTATTTTTATTTTGTTATTTGAATTACTTACATCCGTGCGTTTTGGGATTTTGAAAACTTTTATAATGTGCGTATTTACATATCTTTTATGATAGAAAACAAACACGCATATCATCTATCTATCTTCAATCGTGTAAAACTTTCCCAAACGACATTTTTCATATTCGGATTCGGTAGGATTGTATCAATCTTTCCCTATACTCGAAGTATTTATGAAAACCAAATATGTTCGAAATAAATTGACAATATAAATTAGTCTTAAAATACATCCGAGAAATATTGTAAGGGTAAAACTGTGCTAAGCACGTGGCATAATTTATTCATTCAGCTAAATATTATATTTCTACCTTGTTTTTTGTGTAATAGTGTACCTAGGGTAGCAATCCATATTTGGTACAATTTCACATTCAAAATCTTAATCATAATATCCCGTGATTTTTCACGGGGACAGGAACAAAATACCAGGAGCACAGAAATGTCATAGGGTTGTGTTAGTTTTCACATATCAACTCATAAATCACCAATATCAATAAATAAACGTCAAAACGTGAACCTACCAGCAAGAAACAGATACCAGGAGCACAGAAATATGATCGGGCATTTATTGTTAAAAACATCTTATTAAAGTTACAGCAGTTGTTGAAAATCATATAACGAGGATAACATGTATATTTCTAAAAATACATTACACAATTGTTTTTTCCCCGTGATTGTTCATGGGTCCGTGCATGTTATAAAATAATTACGTTGATAAGTTTTGTAAACATTCACTCAAAGGACGCGATTTCAAAGCATCTCTCAAACATGGAAATATTAATAACTAACTAAATGTGAGCATTACTTTTAATTAACAATTAACAAAACCCACCACTTCTTGAATATTCAAATTGAGCTTGCTTCATGCCAACAGACCAACAACAAAAGTGAACGACTATAATATCCCGCTTTATTTGTCCTTAGAGGCAGAATTAACTTTGTGTACAATGTATCTACATTTATACAGGACATAGAGAAAACTTTCATTCCGTCGACATTAAATATGAATGCCAAAAAGAGCAAATGACAATGGACAGAACACATCAAACAGAGCATGGACAAATTCAGTGGACTACGAAATAAAAGCAAAAAAAGCGCACGACCATTCCAAAACCCGTTGAAAGACGGCCTAAAAATGTTTGAACGAAAAAATTCAACCTGAAACACTCAAAACAAACATCTAACCTCGTAGTACCCAAAACCGACCAAATAGTCTTCAAAAATGCTGTAAAAACTTATGCGTAAGTAACTACAACAAAACATGATACAAATAAAGTTTGAATGATTTGTACAGCGCCATTTTTGTGAAAAAATAACCTCAGGGGCGATTTGCAAATATTCTTTTTCAAGGCTCTATCCAACATAGACTTATAGCTAATTACTACAGATAAGAGTTGTTACTAGTGACTTACAACTAAGATTTAAAAAAAGTGATTTAAAACTATTTTTATAGCTAAATATAATTTTATAACTACTGACCTACATCTAAGATGTTTAGCTAATGACTTATAACTAAGTTTTATAGTCAAAGGCAGGACGTATTTTTGGATGATACAATACAACTTTGTATGTAGGTAACACGGAAATTCAGATATTATATAAATTAGCGAGAGATGATGTAGAAAGTTCTTACCAATATTAAGAAATATTATAAAAAAATTAGCACAGTAGTGCAGAAAATGCATTTACCTAATGATGATCCCAACAAAGTAAAAACATCTTTAAAAGACTTCTTAGAAAGCAAAATTTCACTTCACTTTCGAAGAATACTAATCACAGACTCAACAATAATAGATGTAGTTGTCTACCTCAGATCATAGAATTCTGTGATCTGAGGTGGGTACTATTTTATGCGACCTTTCTCTTTTACGAGTTAATATAATTATAATATTTTAACTTATTTTACTCTACGTGTGTTTTCATATATTATTTAATTAAGTAATTATCTTGGTAAGCTCTAAGAACAAGCAATAGGGTTATAGCTTTTGAAAATTTAAAATACATGGCAAGAAACCTAGAAGAAGTGGGAGTACACGTCGTGGAAGCTTTAGTAGGCATTCATTCATCATTGGCCAAATAGTGGAAGTTGATGTAATCTGTATAAATAGCGATAACCACTTCACACAGAAACAATTGTTGAAAAATTAACCATTGTTCGGATGAATAAAAAATAATCTTTTAATATTAAAGCAGCTTTTAACACAATAAATAATATCGGTAATTTCTTGAGGAACACCAGAGATAAAGACCATAACTTGACTAATTCCCGAATATATAAACCCAAATGTAATGACTGTTCCTCGTATTATATCGGGAAAATAACTCGTACTTTCGAATTTAGAATAAAAGAACACTTTAGGTGTTTTGATAATAATTTAGATTTCGCTAATTGCTTAGATTAGATAACTAAAACGCTTAGATAACTTAGAAGCCTTAGAAATAAATAATAAAATTTCCCTTAATAATAATAAGTCCATGATAAAACTGTACTAACAGACAGAACAATTAGTCATAATAGACCTGATATAGTTTTACATGACAAAATTTAAAAAAAAATAACTTATATCATTGATGTAGCTATTCCAAATTCTTGTAATATTCAAAAAACTGTTTCTGAAAAAATAAGATACACAGATTTAGGAAATGAGATTAAAAGAATTTGGCATTCTCAGACTATAAAAATATTACCATTTGTTATTTCGGCTACTGGCATTATACCTAGGTCTCTCATCCAAAATTTAGGCATATTAGATTTGTCAAAGAATTTATACATAAAAATGCAAAAATCATTCATTTTAAGTACATGTAGGATTACAAAAGATTTTTTAAATATTTATATTGAGGGATCAGTAGGATTTATAGGTTCAATTAGGAAATCCACAGAGCCGAACCCTCTGATATGAAAATATTTGGAGTCAGTGAATTATTTTCCCATTTGGTCTCTGGTAGGTTGACATGTTGTTCTTGTATTGTTTTGTATTTATAATACTTATATAAAGCAATTGCATAGCGTGGATTGACTAGATGATCATTTGGGAAGTGTGTGAAAGGGTTTAGTTTTTCCTGTGGGGAAAATTTAACCCGGACATTTAAATCTGGTGCGTATAAATTGTTTTGTATTTATAATACTTATATAGTGCAATTTCATAGCGTGGATTGACTAGATGATCATTTGGGGAAGTGTGTGAAAAAAGGGTATAGTTTTTTCTGAGTGGAAAATTTAACCCGGACATTTAAATCTGGTGCGTCAATAAACACAAAATTCTATCTTATAATCCTATCTTAGATATGTTCCATTTCAATGCCGTTCTGTTTCCTCCCCTCACTCTTCATTTGCCCTGAGGAAGGAACGGTCATTCTGAAACCGATCGGCGTTAACAAAATACATAAATTGTTCAACAAATAAATATTTTTTCATTTATTTAAAAAATAATCACTTTAAATAGTTTATCTTTTTGGTGGTACAATTACACATATATTTAATCGATTTGGTATGTATTGGTGATAAAAAAGCAAACTACTTAAGTTTCTTTCTAGCAAACAGTCACCAATAAAAACGTCGCCATTGTTGTGGTGGGAACAATGGCTACCATTGGCGACAAATTTTAAAAGGTGCCATTGACTAGAAAAATACTCCGAAGTGTTATCGTTAACCCCGACTGAACGCGGCTTAAAACTTGGTGTGACAGAATCACACAAAGTGGATTATAAAAGAATATAATTTGATTAATATCACAAAACTAAGTGTAAAGTTGAAACTTGAGGAAATCTATAAAACCGTCTGATAAAGGCTTAATAAAGCTTTAGAAATAATAAAACCGAACAAAAGTAGAAATAAATCAATTGTTGGCAAAAAAAAACAGTACAACAACCATAAGGCAGAAAATGTATTAATTTAATATCTGAAATAAATCAAATCTCTCAAATTGTGAGCTCTGGCGTCATGAAATTTGCACTGCATCATTTACAGATCGACACATCTACTCTCAGCTCTAACGTCATCCATTCAAATGTACGTTATTACGGTTTGAAACATCCACTGAAGATAAAATCGCTAGAAGTGTGATTTATAACAATCTATATATGTAAATATAAAAATCTAAGGGGTGTAAAATCTCACTATTTAAGGGGTTTACAATCAATTTATGTTTGCTTTTATGTACGTTTCTTATGTGTTGCTAAACTATTCATCCGATTGAAATGAAACTTTGGTGAGTTGTTGCGAGCACGCCCGCGAAGGATTCTATATATACTGGTGAGCTCTGGCATTATGATTTTTTTATAAAAAAATTGTAATAGTGGCACGCGAGCTGTTTGAAAACTGAATGCACCGGGACTGAATGTATGGAATTGCGGTGGGGGGAGGGGAACGCGGGAGGGAGGTTCGCGGGACAGAGGAGCGGGAGAGGGAAGGCGGGGAAGGTGGAGAAGAACCTATGAGGGGAAGAGGATATGGGAGGGGAAGGGAGGGCGGAAGGGGAACGGGGCGAATGGGAAAGGACATGCGAGGAGACACAATTTATGTATTAAGTGGCATTGGAACGCATGCCGAGAACTCGCTAGTTTAAAATAAAATTGATATCGCTAAATTACAAAAGATCTTTCGACTACTGGATACCAACCAGTTAGACAAGAAAGAATTTCAATATTTAACTGAGCGTAAGGAAGTCAAATTCTAACTCGACCTTTTTGCATTTCGTCTTACTGTAAAATTGTTTGTCTCCGTTTTCAAAAATCTACTGCATCCATTTATTTTTCAAGTAATCCATACTTTGACGACAAGATTTAACTTCGACTAGATGGTTAACTTTGAGATTTTTTTTAAAACTTATGTAATTATTCCGTGACTTAGTTTTCCTTTACAAAATCCATACTTGTTGAATATCTTCTGGAAACTACAAATACATAGAGAAGCTTTTTCACACCCCGTCTGTTGCCTATCTTATAAAGTACCTACCAGCCAGAGGCGTGCGTTCCATACAGCCACATAAGCACTGCCAACCCTATCTTACACACGTAAAAATATAAATCATATTAAAATTTATAAAATCATTGCACGAAATCAATTTTCATTTTCGAAAATACGCGTGAAAATCCAGCTACGAATCGCATTATAACGCAGAATAACGTCTCAAAAGCAGGAACTAAATAACATACAGTTCAATGAAGCAAATTCCATATTCAAATGTTAACTGTAATCTACAAAAAAAATTGTGCGCGGAGGGAAGAACATGTTCGAAAATGCGCGTTAAGAGGAATATAAACGCTAGAAATATTTCGAATCTCATGCCTGCAAAATTTTAAAATCGAGCGTTTTTTTGCACGAGGCTAGTAAGCGAAAAAGTGGTTTTTATTTATTTTGTGCATAATTTTATAAGAACAAAAAAAAGTTAGAACATAGATAAAGTCAAAAATAGTCTTAGCCGTAAAGGGGTATTTTTTAAAAATTGTTACTTACATTACTTCATAGTTAAGTCATGAGAAAACATTTTTTTTAGTGGTTTACGCTTATATTTTTTGTTACGTAAATAATAATTTTATTGTAATTCCAATACATAGATAAAGTGGTTAAAGCTTCAATTTATCCGTAGCATATTTTTTGATGTTCATACTGTAAGCCGATTCGTGGTAAAGATTAATCAAAATAGTATCTAAATAAGATTTCACGTATATATTCATCTTAAATATGCAAATTCCATGTTCAAAAGTTGACTGTATTCTACAAAAAAATGTTGTGCGCAAAGGGAAGATCATGTTCGAAAATGCGTGTGAGATCCAGCTACGAATCGTAGAATAACGCAGAATCACGTGTTAAAAGTAGGAACTAAATATGCAAAATTACTCATATTCTGTATTCTACAAAGCACAAGGGAAAGAATCGTTTGTGTTAGTGTCAAAAAAGGCAGTACCTTTAGGTAAAAGTCCAAAATGTAGCATTCAGTGCCATCTGTTGAACGAAATTTAAAAAACGTGTTATGTTGGCTTTGTTTCTTATTGTGAATTTTTTTAATATATCCAGTAATTTTGCTGGTAATGTGAGTAAAAAAGCGGTTTTATAGATATTTGATTGGTAATCATAACCAACGTCGGCTAAATCACGTAGTTTACCCATTCTTAGGCCGGTTACAGTGCTCGACCGACGGTCGGTGCGTACGTCGGTCGCGCTTGTCATTTGTATGAAAATTCATAAATCGTTCAGTGCAGGACCGACCGTACGCATGCGTATATCGCTACGCAGTGCGCACGAGAATCGTCGGTCGAGCGCGTGCGCATGCGGACCGTCGGTCGACCGACGAGTGAATTCCCCTTGAAATGCTCTTTGGGCGACGAACGGATGTACGTGATATCTACATATTCTGTCCCTAATACGTCTACGAAGATAATAAGCCGTAAGACGTCCGGTCAGCTTGTTGGTAAAGCGTGAACTGACGGTACGCACCGACGGTCAGTCGGTGGTATGCGATCGTCAGGACCGACCGTACGCACCGACCGTCGGTCGTGCACTGTAACCGGCCTTAGCAAAAACTTTCTACGTCTGTAAGTGTGAAAGATTTATTTTATTTATTTATTTTATGATAAATTAAAATCAATTATTGGAGAAAGCAATCACTTTGTGGTTTGACATATTTAATAAAAATAAAACACTTATTTTGTGTAAAACCACGAGTTTTGATAAATTTACTTACCGACCGGTTTCGCTTTGCTAGTAATCATTTGTGCCCCGATGATGCTTGAGCAAAGCGAAACTGGTCTGTAAATAAATAAATTAAAACTCATGGTTTCAAAAAAAAGTGTTTTATTTTTATAATATCAATTAATTCATTGTTTTTTTCTACTGTTTATCCTGTAAAACTCTATGCACGCCACTGTCGCCAGCTTCTAGCCACCCTGTAGTAATTTATTAATTTATTATGTGAGCCAAGCAGATAAGATTAATGGATAATGTGATGTGAGAGGCCATTAATCATGGCACGGACGGTTCTGCTTCTACTCCCTGGGAAGGGGAAATCTCCGATGAATCTATACTAATTGATGAGGCGATAAGTGAAGAAATTTCACCCAATCTGGTGGGACACCAAACCAGGAGAATTCAACCGTACGATTAATCTGACGGAAGATGCCAGATTGATATTGGGGTGTTTGATGAAGGTGGGTTGAAGCAAACATGCGGTAATTATGTACATACTTAGGAAGAGAAATTATATGTATTCCACTGTCATCCAGTGTCGTAATCACCGGGACAAAGTAACCGAGGCAGGCAATGACGTCATATGTAATATACAGCCGCTTGATACAACTAAGGGAACGTACCCATACTACGTGACCTCTTCGGGGGGGGGGGGTCTTCAAAATGTCACGCTTGGTACAAATGAGCGGCGGTTTGCTTAGGATTTTGGTCACCGGGGGGGGGGAGGTTAAAAATTGCAAAAAATTGGTCACGTAGTATGGGTACGTTCCCTAAGTATTACCGTCAATCTTTCCATTTCCGGAGATATACTAGATATATATTCACAAATTCGTAGTACTTATAGTTAGGGAGGACACGTCCCCATCAGACCTGCTGACGGAAGTGGCGACATCTTGTGACGAATTCTTGCATTCGAAACCGAATTACAACGGTAGGTTTGTTTGGAATTCCACGTAAACAGATGTTATTTGTGTCGCGGCGCATATGGCATGGCGTCAGGCATGCACTCAAGCCGGGATCTGAAATTCTAGTTCTATTAATACTTACTATTCGATAATTTGTGAAGCTGAAAGTAATTATTAAAATAATATTTGTCTCAGGATCATAGCTTTTCGATAGAAGAAATTTACCTATCGAATGTTTGGAAAAATTATATCCAACGATGTAATAAAAATGCAAGACACGTTATATTCATACTAGTCGAACAAAAATGTAGCCGCTTATGAAAAGGATAGCCATATTATGTAGTTTATCAGTTTCACATTTTGTACAATTTTCGATAGCTCACCTAATTCTGTTCATAATCTATGTAGAAGCCAAACTGGACGTATAACAAAATTTTTAAAAAATCTGACTGGCAATTCACACGCGGCAAGTGAAGCATTCAGAAAACTAAAGTAGACAAGAGTGGGGAGAGACTACGTTGCACCGCACAATATTCAAAAAGAGGAAACCGATTATACTATCACATTCTCTCGCAGGCTAAATCCTATAGATGTATATATTGTCTCTTTTTAATTTTTTGTCACATCGAGTTTCAAATCACAACGCTGCTAAAGAAATTTTCACTTAAATAAAATAATAAGTAATTTCCTAAATGAAACATAGATGGCAGGTAAGTAGCTAATGAAACAAGGGGTGACTTTGGCACTATTCCCTCTTCCTAGGGCGAGAACCGACCAGAATTCAATTACCAAACGAGCTCTATTGTTCCTCGACCTTCCTCTTCCTTCTACTCCTTCTTCCTTCTTCCTCCTTGCCTAGCAGTTTCCAGACGGCGGGGAATTAATTGAATTGCTGCCTCAACCTAATACTTGGCCAGAAGTAATACCTAACCAATATAATTGCTCGGTGGGGAAGCGAACACGTCGGAGGATCTGAAAAAGTAAATTGGATGAGTTAAAAATGTAACTCCAGGACTTTACCGAAAAATAAAAATATGTTAATATTCAATGCATTTGATGATCACCGGTTCAATATTAATTTTGCACAACTTTTTTGTAGCGCGATGGTGCTCCTTGATTATAACATATATATTACACAGGACTCCCTGAGGAAAAAACTTGCCCTCAGGGTCTAAGTCATCTTTAGGGATGGTGCTTATAGGGTCTTTTTAAGAAGAGGAAGAAGTGAATATAGGTCTCTTCAAAACCTTCAAGACTCTTCAAGGTGTTGAAGATACCCATGTTGTAGGAGGTAAATAAACACAGTCCGGAAAATCGTTCAACTTCAACAGCCAAGCTGTTGAACTGAAGAACAAGTCGTAGAAAAGACCCATCCTTAAATGCCAACCGTGTACAAAATGTTGGGCACACATTTGGCGTGTTTCCGGACTATCCCTAAGGGATCAATGATGCTAATTACTCGAAACATTCTCCATTGAAATAACGGTACAATCGATTTATATAATGTCAGCTGTTGTTATTATACTATTGCTTAATATTGATTGAGATTGATAATCCTTTCATACTATATAGGCCCTGAATAAAAACCTTGCCCTCACGGCCTCTGTCACATTTGAGGATGGTGTTTTTAGGTTTTGAAGAGACTCATGTTATGGAAGGGAATTTTTTTTTAATATATTAGTATCAATTACATGTTGATACATTAAATAAAGTTTTAGTTTTACAATACATTTAATAATACGCTTTACACCCTTTTTAAGAGCAAAGCTCGAGTTAAAAAGGCGAATAAACGCATGCTAACCACAATTTAGCAAAGGAAAAATAATATTTTTTTAAACATATAAATCAAAAAATAAGATAATTAACAGAAAATGAGAAAAAAAATCATATTTATTTATATATATAAAAATATTTTTTTATATAGAAACAAATAATAGATAAGAAAAACAACAGATTGAAGAGGGGAGATAAAAAATAATGAGAGAAAAAGGATAACTAATGTGATATATGCAATTATATCGCATTTGTATCTATGTAGTAATTCGGGAATGCTCGGGTCGCCGAACATTGCCGATCGGGCATACGAGCCGGGACAGCGGTCCGGTGTACGGCCGCGCCAGAGAACCATTCTAACTTCCAGTATAATCAGTCGCTACCGAGACAAATAATATTACTTATTGAATCCATTGTACTCTTACAATAAAGACGAGAACTTACGTTTAACATATTTATTATTATTGTGTGGCTAGTGTGGCCACAACAAAAGTACATTACAATTGGCGCAGCCGTATTAAAGTACAATATTGGATTACCAAATTGGATCACAAAAAAAAAATTACCAAAGCGGGGAGAGCTAAGTCACCCCGAAAAATTTTTCAAGGCTACCTACAGCCGAGGCGGAACATTGGAGTATTTTTTGGGTTTGTCTGACCGAGTGAAAGGACCGGCAGAACAAACCGAGGATATCTCTGGCTATTCCTGGAGCCACAGTCAGAGTTCTGGAGTACCATCCAAGGGTACTCAGAAGCAAGAGGCGGTGGTCGTTTTTGGGGCTCAACAGAGCCTTTCCACGAAGGTGAAGTTCCGAGGGAGTGCCGAGGGAAGGCATTACAAGGCAAACAGTGCTAGTGTCGAGGAAGGTCACTCACTCATCAAGAGGAAACAATCTGGAGACGTTGCAACCGCAATTTCTAAGATAGGTTTTTCTTTTCTTTCTTGTGGAGGATTTGTCTGGGTTTTTTGTAATTTTTTCCGGGGTAGTATTGTTGTCGTAGCTTCGCGTGATTATTTTTTTTCCTTTTGTGAAGATGGAATCGGCGAGAATTCCACCGTTCTCTCACATAAACGGAGATTGGGATGTGTTTCAACTCAGATTAGAGCAGTTTCTCGTGTTACATGATGACATTACCGAGATTAAGAAAAAGGCTTATCTGATAAACTCGCTTGAAACGGAGACCTTGACTCTTCTGTCCAACTTATGTTTCCCGATTAAAATCACAGATGTTACGTTTGAGAAATTAATTGAGTTGCTAAAAAAACATTGTGGTAAATGTAGATCTCTTTTTCAAGAGCGGGAATCATTTTTCCAAGCTAAACAGAATCATAACGAATCGATAAGGGATTTCGCCGCAAGAATTCGAGGGCTCAGCTCATTCTGTCAGTTCGGAAACAGGCTGGAGGATAATCTTGTAGACGTGTTTGCAATCGGTCTACTTCCGGGCCCAGTACGGGTAAAATTGTTTGTTGAAGGGCCTAAACAAAACTTTAATCAACTAGTTGAACTTGCAGTGACCGCGAAAGGTCCTGAGGTCGATTCAATCAAGATGAAGTTGGAAGTAAATTCGGTAAAGGAATTTGGAAGATCGGCTTCTCCGGCGCGAGAAATAAATTCGGTAAAGAGATTTGGAAAATCGGCTTCTCCGGCGCGAAAACTTTATTATCGGTCGAATAGTTCCGATTCATGTAGGTCGGATAAACAAGTTAAAACCGGTTCATCTCTAAAAAAGTGTAAGATCTGTGGGAAATCAAATCATGACACTCATAACTGTAAGTTTAAGCAAGCTAAATGTTATTCTTGCGGTAAATTGGGTCATTTACAGAGATTTTGTAAAAACGGGACAGTAAAATCAGTTATGAATTGTAATAATGAAAAGATTGAAAATGTAGCTTTTGTTAAGGCAATCAAGGCACAATTGAAGTTAAATGGGAAATCTTTCGAAGCGATGATTGATTCAGGCTCATCAATTTGTGTTATTCCGGAGAGAATGTTTTGTAAACATTTCAGTAATATAGAGTTGTCACCCGAAACACGAAAAATTTCAGGTTACGACGGGAATATGTTGATTGTTGTGGGTAATGCAAATTTCAAGGTCGAATACAATAATCTAGTTAGGTTAATAACCTTTATCGTTGTAACAAGCGGTTCGGAGATGATTGTGGGAAGAGATTTCATGGAAATATTTAACCTCAACATTGTTTCAAAACAAAATTCTATTAATTCGGTTTCGTTCGCGAATAGGAACAAATTTCAGAAAATGGGGAACGTAAAACCATATTTTTCAGGGTATGGAAGTTCTAATCTTAGGGAATATAAAACCATGTTTAAAGGGCATGGTAGTTCATCTGCAAATAAAAGGAATGTAAAACCTTATTTAAAGAATACGGTAGTTCAGTTGCAAAGATTACTTTCTGGGAAACCGATGAAATCAGGTGGAAACCAGGCAGATTTTCTGTCTCGGTTTCTGTTAAAGAACAAAGTTGAGAATTCTAAGGTAGAATTTAAAGATTACTGCGGTTCAGATTTCGTAGATTTTGTTAGCAATTGTGAACATCTTGACGTTAATTCGATTAGGGAAGCCACTAAAGTAGATACGGTCATTCAAGGCGTAATGACGTGTTTAAGGCAAGGGTGGCCCAAACGTGTTAAACGCGAGGAGGAATTATGGAAATTCTGGATAAAAAGGAACGAACTTTCGATTGTTAAGGATTGTTTATTTTGGCAACATAGAATTATTGTTCCAAGTTCGTTGCATAAAAAAGTGTTAGAGCTCGTGCATCGTTCACACTTAGGTATTGTTAAGATGAAAGGGTTAGCAAAGGGTTATTTCTGGTGGTCATCGCTGAGCAAAGATTTAGAGAAAATTGTTCAGGAATGTCCAGAATGCGCGTCGACGAAACAATCTCCGCCAAAGAGTCAATTATCGGTATGGCCTAATTCTGGGAAGGTCTGGAGTAGGTTACACCTGGATTATAGTGGACCGCTGGCAGGGAAAATGTTTCTGGTCATCTGCGACTCATTCACTAAATGGGTTGACTGTATTGAAGTTCAAAGGGCAGATTCAGCTAATACTATATTTGAATTGAGGAAATTATTTTCAAATTTTGGCTACCCTGAACTCATAGTGTCAGATAACGGAACTTGTTTTACGAGTGAAATTTTCCAACAGTTTCTTCGGGAAAACAATATTAAATTCATGTCATCTCCAGTTATGCACCCAAAAAGTAATGGGATCGCTGAAAATTCAGTGAAAACTACTAAGAGTTTTCTTAAAAAACTTATGGTAGGAAATAAATTTCAGGTTGATTACAAGGATAAATTGTTACATTTTTTGTCCGATTATAGAAATACTCCACATTGTACGACGGGAGTCGAGCCAGCAGTTTTATTGTTTGGTAGGAAACTTAGATCTACTTTTGACAGTCTCATTCCGAAAGAGAATGAACGGGTTGTGTCAAAACAACATGATTTGGCGAATAAGAATTTTGAGGCAAATCAACGTAAACAATCTAAGTATTATGGTGGTGTAAAAACAAGAAATTTTATTGTGGGACAAAAATGTTTAGTTAAAGATTTCAGGAAGAATAATAAATTTACATGGGTAAAGGGAATTGTTACAGATAAAATTGGAAAAAAATTATATTTGGTAAAAACTTGTGATTCTCAATTAATTTGGAAACGTCATGTGGATCAGATGAGGAACTTATCAGTGTCTTGGAGTGATGTTGAGTCAGATTTGCCAGATTCCGCGTCTGATGACACGAGGACTGAGCACTCTGAGAAAGAGTTATCCAATCTGTGGAGTGAGTTAACGGTGTTTTCTCCTGATTTCAGATTTGCGGAGGGAGGAGAGAGGTCACCGGAGGTCACAGACACGGCAATCGCTGGTCCAAGTCAAAGTTCAAATCCCTGGTTGGGGAGACTCCGCCCAAGATAGTCCACAAGGAAGGAACGGAAAGCCTTCTAACTTAATATAATTTTGTGTGAAATATTAATAATGATGTGTTTATGAAAAAAACATTATAAGAACTTGAGTGAAATATCAGTATAATATTTACAGTGTTTGAATTATATAGAATCATGAAATACTTGAAATACTTAAATATGTAGTGACTGATTTACAGGGGGAAGGGTGTGATATATGCAATTATATCGCATTTGTATCTATGTAGTAATTCGGGAATGCTCGGGTCGCCGAACATTGCCGATCGGGCATACGAGCCGGGACAGCGGTCCGGTGTACGGCCGCGCCAGAGAACCATTCTAACTTCCAGTATAATCAGTCGCTACCGAGACAAATAATATTACTTATTGAATCCATTGTACTCTTACAATAAAGACGAGAACTTACGTTTAACATATTTATTATTATTGTGTGGCTAGTGTGGCCACAACAAAAGTACATTACAACTAATATTATAATTGATTTGTTATGTTGAAATAAACACACAGCCCGGGAAATCGTTCAACACTCTGCTGTTGAACTGAAGAACAAGTGGTAGAAAAAAGATCCGTTTTCTTGGGACAAATGTCAACCATGTACAAAATGTTGGGCACGTGTTTGGCATGTTTCCCGACTGCCGATGCTGAAGGGATCAATCGAAATCGATCCATCGAAGCATCTCTCATTGAAATATCGGTAGAACAAATTTGTACAAGGTCAACAGTTGTGTGCAACAATTTATTGCGATGGACAATTCTTTTACACATTTTTGTTTAAATTAAAACTTCTTTAGCAACACAAAAAGCGACCAAAAAGAGACAAACACATACATCTATAGGATTTAGCCAGCGAGAAAAGGAGATAGAATAATCGGTCTTCTCTTTGTGCGGTGCTTCGTAGCCTCCCCGCTCTTGTCTACTTTAGTTTTAAGGTTTCACTTCTATTTTATTTTATTTTATTTATTTTGGAAAATCAACAGATATTTTACACTTGTAGTAATAACAATAATAATATACATAATACCCAATGATAGATTTTCCCATAATTAAAATTATAATTAAAAATAAAACAAAAAGTGAGGGTCCTGTACCCATAAGAACTTAACAAAAATATAACCCTGAAAATTATTAAAAAAAAAGATATAAAAACACAATATAAACTGTAATAATCTGCTTACAAAATTTCAAACATGAAGTAGGAGTCAGAAATTTGTTCTCACTTCACAACACCAATAATAATAATATGTACCATAAATATACTAACCCTGACATTGTACTAACTGATATGTACATTGATATACTAACTGATATGTACATTGTACATACCTACAACTCAAGAGTAAATACAATAGTAAGTCTAATGACAAGTAGTATGCAACTGGAAAGGATTCAAAGCAATAATATGGTAACTTGCAATACGGTCAAAAAATTATTTAATGTTGACTATGACATACTTTTTTAAGGTACTTAAATTACATGAGAATATGTCTATATCATTAAAATTCTTATCAAATACATTACATGTTCTGAATATAAAAGCATTTTGTCTGAGATTAGTAGAACATTTTTGAAGATGAAATATTGATTTTTCTCTGGTTCTAACGGAAGGGACTCTAAAATTAATCTCAGCCAAAGGGGTGAACAATCAATAAAACCATTGATAATTTTATGAAGATATATTATATCTGCCGAGTCTCTTCTAATTTTTAATGATTTAAGTCCATAAGGGTCCTGCAAGCTGTTAATGTTATGATAACCAATATTAAACTTGAAATTTAAATGATGAACAAATTTTCTTTGGATGGCTTCAATGCGTTTAATATAAATATTATATTGAGGATTCCATATTTGAGAAGCGAATTCAAGATGACTGCGAACATATGAAAAATACAATATTTTAAGTGTTTGGATGTTCTTGAATTCTTTTCCAACACGGAATAAGAATCCTAACATTCTAAGGGCTTTCTTCACAATCATATTAATATGTGCCTCGAATGTAAGTTTACTATCAAGTAGAACACCTAAATCGCGAATTTGAGTAATCCTTTTGAGTGACTGGCTGGCTAAATGGTAGTTATGATCAAATTTTATTTTATTTCTAGTGAAGGTAATCACATAACATTTAGAAGTGTTCATGTTGAGTTTATTAATTATACAATAGTCATTAAGCCTATAAAGATCTTCTTGTAATTTAATGCAGTCAATTATAGTGTTAATCGGAAGATATATTTTCATATCATCAGCGAAGAGTAGAACATTTGCATAATTAAAGCATTTTATAATGTCGTTGATGAAAATGGTGAATAGTAACGGTCCCAGGTGAGATCCTTGGGGTACACCAGAAGGTATATTTACGAACTCAGAGATGAAGCCATTAATTGTTACTCCTTGAGTGCGCCCATTAAGATAAGAGACTAACCATCGATACAAATCTCCGTGAATTCCTAAAGCTAGTAATTTGGATAAAAGAAGACTGTGATCAATTTTATCAAACGCTTTCGAGAAATCTGTATAGATTACGTCAACTTGGATTTGATCATCCATTGATTTCGTAATATTTACAATGAATATGGCAAGATTGGAGACAACCGATCTTTTTTTCATAAAGCCATGTTGGTTCACGAGTATTACAGACTGGACGCAGTTATAAAGTTGTTCGTGAACAATTTTTTCAAAAATTTTACTGGAGATTGGTAACTTAGATATCGGACGATAGTTCTGGACATCATTTTTAGGCCCAGACTTAAATACTGGTGTGATAAGAGCACACTTCCAACAATCCGGAAAGATGCCTTCTTTCAATGAGGATTGAAAGAGCAATAATAGGGGCTTCGAGATGGCCTTACTACACATTTTGATAAAGAATGCTGGAATTTTATCACTACCCGCACCCAATGAGTTAGAAATAGTATCGATTATTTTTTCTATTTTTTCTTTTGAAACTGATACCGAAGAGATGTTAACTTGGTTATTTATATTATGATGGTTGGTAGAGTGTACATCGGAGGTAGTATTATAATTAAAGGTGGAGACGAAGTGCTGTGAGAACAGGTTTCATATTGCAAAAGGATTAACAGCAGTAGCGTCGCCCATTCATTACATGAGGTAAACTAGAATTATTTCTTTTTCCTTTAACATAAGACCAGAATTTTTTGGGATCACGGGATATATTAAGTTCAGCGTTTGTTAAAAAATTGTTTGAGACATTCCCTAGACATTCTCTTCTGCCTTGTTCGAAGGATACAAAATTCATGGTAGTCTAAAGGATTGGACCATTTTTTCCAACTTCTCCACACTTCTAATTTTTTTTAATCACATGCAGAAGCAAGGAAATTGTTTCCCCCAGCGCCACTGCCATATTCGTAAGTGATGTATGGAGGGCCTTTCTGTGGAAAGGATTGCGTCTTCCTCGAGGAGACAATGTTGAAGGAGTAAGGAACATATACAAACCCTAAAACTATGATCTATAACACTGATTGAAAGAAATCTTGAAGTCACTATTTTACATAAGACCTTTCGACTTCGAGGTGCCCAGACAGGCTTATGATTTTTTTTTATCCGCTCAATAAATAATTTCGATATTTTAAAATATTAGCTAAAATACACTTTTAAAGATGAGATTAAAAATGGATACATAATCCCTATCGCATTTGGTTTTAAAAATTTACGACAACAAAGGGGTTATTTTGCTTGTGCCGGAATCGTTTTATTGAAATTCCGGGAAATCAGTAACCGGCCGCTAATTGGGTTCGGAGGGAAACCCTAATTGGAACATATTCAAAACGAAAGGAAACTAAGTATTATTTATTAAAAAAATACCAGCCAAATTTCGATAGGCAACACCACTCTTCTCAAAATTGATTATAATCTCATCACTTTCCTGTAAATAATGTTAAATTTAATTAATATCCTCAATTCTTCTAACACAGCAAACTTATTTTGTGGTACCATTTTGATTTAAATTAATAAATTACTTCGTTTTTACCACTTTTATTATTTCCAAAACCAACATGTTTCAATAAAACCAACAAAACCAACAAGTATCAATAAAAAACCCTGAAGAAGTGAGCATTGCTCACGAAACATGTTGGTTTTGTAAATAATAAAAGTGGTAAAAACGAAGTAATTTATTAATTTTAATTAATATCCTCAAATTCATTTAACACAATTTTCTACATTTTTTCGTAAACCTACAGCAGAACAACAACTTAACAGCCTCCATGGTCGAGGGGTAAAGCATTCGACTAGTAATCCGAAGGTCTCGGGTTCAAATCCCAAGCACAAATAAATTTTATTTGATTAGTTTGTTTAAAAATATATACATATTACTAGCTGAAGTCCCGGCGATGCCCGGGCTTTACACAGAGTTTTCGGAATCAAATGTAGACGGTGACCTTCCTTTGCATACAAATCAAATCCACACTGCCCACTTGCCAGCCCGCTGATATAGACATTCTCCTTTATATATTATATATTTCAACCAATTTACACAAAACCTTGACAAATTATATACCTAAACCTTCCTCATGAATCACTCTATCTATTGGTGCATGAAAATCCGTTTAGTAGTTTTTGAGTTTATCGCGAACAGACAGACAGACAGACGCGGCGGAGGACTTTAATTTATAATATGTAGAGATAAAGATATTTGCGGAACGTTCCAGATCGCCCTGATGTAAGACCGCCATTCTGAATTGAAACGTTGCTTGAAATGGCTTTAGCCGTTTTTGGTGACTCCCCACTACCTTCAGCCTCACAACATATCCCAATTGGAGCCTCACAATATAGCCGTAGCCTGACTGGCTCCAGACGGGAGTATGTGGGACTCGTACGCTGTATTCATATTTAAAAAAAAAACTGTTTGTGTAACAAACCAAAAATCCGCAAGTTTGCATTTATACTTCTGGCATTCCTAATCAACGCAAGTTTAGTCATTACTGTAAGGGACGTCTTGTTTCTCACATGGACTAGAAGGAAAAATAGAAAACAAAGACGGCCGAAGCTAAACATCCTCGTCTTCGATCTCCCTGACAACCCGTCCAGTACAATTACATTAAGGTCATTTTCATCATTAAGCTTTGAAGGTAGCTTTGAAATATCAATCCGCTGTCGAGAAAAGTGTTGTTATTGAATTTAATGTTTTTTTCTCTTATAATCTGCGACGAAGCCAGGTAGTAAAACAATAGAGAAAATATATCACAATGTAGCCTGCTAAAAACATGGGTAAATGTTTACATAAATATTAACCTTACAATTTTATTTAATTATTTGCTTGGTCTCATTTATAACGCTAAATAATGTAGAGCATATTTACTGAAATGTTTCAATCCATTTGTGTCAATACTTTTAATCGCTTAACTCATTTAATATGCACTTATTTTTTAAACAGTATTGGAAAATAATTTGTTTATCGCCACATCTACGTATTTTTAATGTGGACAAACATGGAAATGACGGCAAAACATTTTAAAGAGGGCACGTTTGAATGCATTTGTGCACATTACTGGTTGGTTTAGAAA
Organism: Limnephilus marmoratus; assembly: GCA_917880885.1. Classification (NCBI taxonomy): domain Eukaryota; kingdom Metazoa; phylum Arthropoda; class Insecta; order Trichoptera; family Limnephilidae; genus Limnephilus; species Limnephilus marmoratus. Next base: position 13,362,640 of record OU862921.1, on the reverse strand, counting down.
TAATTTGGAATACGTGCCTGCTGTCTCTACTCAGTCCGCAATAGTCTCAAAATACAAGCAAATTTAAAATGATTATACATACTAGTACATGAACAAAACGACGAAAAAAGAACTAAAAAAAAAAAATGTGTACATAAAAATGAATCCCGGTTTCCCTTGGTCACGCCATAACTTCAGAACGACTTACCTGTTTTATTCAAACTTTAGGGATTTGTGCGTGCATGCCCGCGATGGTATTTATATACAATAGTGAGTTCTTTTTTTTTTATATGAATACCGCACAAGAGTCCCAACTGCTCCCGTCTGAAGCCAGTGAGACTATGGTATCCCCAATTAGGGTATGTTGTGAGGCTGAAAGTATTGGGGAGGGGAAGGAGATAGGGAAGAGGAAGGTGGGGAAGTACCTGGCTATTCAGATCTGGTCACCAAACACGGCTAATGCCATTTCAAGCAACGTTTCAATTCTGAATGGTGGCCTTACACCAGGGCGATACTGAGAGTATCTTCCACTCTGGAACGTGCCGCAAATATACCTACTATATATTATTTTAAGTGAATAAATTGTGAAATAACACAAATCAATCAAATAAAATTTATTTGCCACGCCGGGATTCGATCCCGCGACCTTTGGTGTGCGAGTCAAGAGCCTTGCCACTGGACTACGCCGGCCGTCTGGCATCATGAAATTATGAATTGCTAACCCTTCATCCGATTGCGATGAAACTTTGGTGAGTTGTTGTGAGCACGCCCGCGAAAATTTCTATATAAACTGGTGAGCTCTGGCATTATGAAATTTGTATAAAAAAACTGCAATAGGTGGCACGCGAGCTGTTTGAAAACTGAATGTACCGGGACTGAATGGAAATGCGGGCGGGGAGAGGTAACTCGGGAGGGGTGTTCGCGGGACGGGGAAAGCGGGTGAGGAAAGTGGGGAGAGGAAAGGTGGAGTGGGCTTTTCCGGTGTATGAAGTAATATTAATTTTCCTTGCTTTCTTCTTCTTCTTCTTGTGCCCTGTCCGTTCAACGGACGTTGGCTATCATGTTGGCTATGCGGACTTTGTTTACTGCGGCCTGGGACAGCTCTACACTCTACAGTAGACTGGCCAAACCACTGTCTCAGGTTTTTCAACCACGAGGTTCTCCTTCTTCCAGGGTCCCGTCTTCCTTGCTTTAAGTAATAATTCTCCTTACTTTCAGTTAAATCTATCAATCATTTTCAAATATCGAAATTCATAGATACTTCTAGAAATTATCTTTTTAATGGTGTGACGAAACTAATGAGAAGTAATTTTCAAATAAACCGGTCGAAAATTAAATCGAAACTGTTATATTTTTAACAATATTACTAATATTGTATAAGCGATCTTATCTACAAAACAACGGAATAAGGAAGTGAAATACAGCCTTCAAGCCGAGAAGATTACAGCTGCAATCACATCCAGACCAGATAATAATAACTGAATTTATGTTTTCCAGTCAGCTCGATTAACGTTATAAACAAGTTGACAGCCTTGTAGGAGGCACGCCAGTTTATTGTTAGTAGATAATTTTTACAATAACAGTATATGCGCCCGTCAAAAACTGGCCGCTTATTTGCGTCCGTTAAAAAGTGTCCGCCTATTTGCGAGTGTTTTTGTCGTCAACACGCCATTATTTTACACTGAGTTGCGTTTGATGAGCAAAGTTGTTTATTTTCTCACAACATGCGGCGGACATCTGGCCCAATTAATATGCAAATACTGGAAAATTATTTTTAATAATCCACAACGATTATTTTATTACTGGCGCGGATTGACGAGATTGCATATAAAAAGTAGGACCTTGACCTAATTCGTTTAATTGACTTGTCTAGTATTATATTTTATATTTGTATACCTGCCGTAGGTTACCCTAAGTCGTTCGCTATATTTGATGACATATCAGGGATGCCCGGGTTCATGGGGAGAGGCTTGTCCAGGTCTTGGTGCCGGATGCGTCTGCCCACCTGCTACGACCTTTCCAGCCGGACTCTCTCGACCCATCGCCTTGCACCACAGTTATAGGGATGGATTCATGGGGTGAGGTTTGTCTAGGTCTTGGAGGCGGATGACCAGGACATACTGAACCCAAGATTCCTACCCACCCTTTAAACCCTTTTCCTTCCCAGAACTCTCCTTCCTTTCCTTAAAAAAACCCTCCACACTGCATCATAGGTGAGCATAAAGATGACATAGGCCCTGAGGGAAATTATGTTCCTCAGGGCCTCCTGTGTGGAGCTCATGTAAAAAAAAAAAATTTAAACGTCCTTCACTCCTGAACACACTAACCCTCAGATTCCTACCCACCCCTCAAACCTTTTTCTTTTGCAGAACTTCTTATTCTACCCTTTCTTAAAAAGACCCTTCACACAGCATCCCCTTTGCCTCATATATTCTCCTTACTCTCCTTTTCTTCGTTCATTCGCTCTGCATGCCCAAACCATCTGAGGGTATCTTTCTTAATCTTACTCATTACGCTTATGTACATAGTTTTACCACACAGACGCCTCATTTCTACAGCATTTAGTCTTTCCACAAAAAGCTGCCAGGCTAAGAAATTCTTAAATGGGATGATCTGGACTATAGTTATTCGTTGGTTTCATTCGTGTAAGTCCAAACCAATTGGAAAGTTCTAAACGTATAGTAGGAGCTACATAAAACTACATAAAATTTAGTTTGCAAAATGAAATATTATAGTTAATTAAAAATTTGTAAACTTATATGTACAAATTACTATAATAAAATTAATAAATAAATCCATCTCCAAACAAAAGAGAATGGAAAGATGCATACCGGGTATCATAACAAGGATCCATTATTCTGTAGTATTGACTTATCGTGTCTTCAAAAATACAATACAAAAACCCAAGAAATCACCTAAACAAACATAATCCATAGGCAGACTAAAACAATGTACAATTCAAACTTGTGTGACAGCCAGGTGGCGCTGCGTGGTGACCTCTCGTTTTTCGCATTGGTCTATAAAAGACAATGATTTTAGATACATGGCCATCGCACATGATCCATTTTGCGTTAATGGTTTATTTATCTAACAATATTGCTAACAACAGCAGCTCTGTCGTAATTGTTTAAGGTTAGTTTAAACAAATATTAATAACCCAACAGCCGAACTACGTCATCCGTCCTTTGTAAATATTACATTACGTATTATTCTCATAATTACCTAACTAGTTGGTACCTAGGTAGTTATTACCCGACTTTATCCAAGGTTGCAAACTTTTATCCATATAAGAATGAAAAAAGATTATTTTATTCAAAACCACAATTCTTAATTTGGGAGGTGGGTATGGGTACCGCCGTCGTGGAACCGTTTATTGGATAACCAACACTTCTGCCATAGGTCACCCCAAGTGGTTCGCTATGTTTGGTAATTTAGCAAGGGTTCACGAGGTCAGGTTTGTCCGGATTTTGGCGGCAAATGAGTTTGCCTACCAACAACGCATCGGCCAACAACGGCAGGCCGGATCGGGAGAGACTGGTTGAGGGAGATCTTTTCACCTCTCCAGCAAAACTCTCGGAACATTGCCTTGCACCGCAGTGGAAAGGGTGGATTCGTTCGTCCGTCACTCCTGTATATACTGACCCCCAGATTCCTAACCCTAATTTTTTTCCCAGAACTTCCTCTCCTTCCTTCCCCTAAAAAGACCCTCCACAGAGTATCCCCAAAGATGATACAAGCCCTGAGTGGAATTATTTTCCTCAGGGCCTCCTGTGTGGAGCTAATATAAAAAATATACGTATATTTTATTTATACACATCGAACGAGTTAGGTTGAACTCAACAATTTAAAATAGTATAAGGTATATTAGCGGCATGTTCCAGATTGGAAGCTACTCTCATTAAACCGTTTTAACCGTGTTTGGTGATCAGGTCTGAATAGTCAGGTACTTCCCCATCTTCTTCTTCCCATCTCATCTCCTAACCCCCCCCCCCCCCCCACTTAGCTTTAGTCTTACAACGTACCCCAATTGGGGATGCCATAGTATTACTGGCTCCCGGAGGTTGGGAGCAGTTGGGACTCTTGTGCGGTATTCATATAAAAAAAAAATAAAGAATTCATCAGATTCAAAGTTAATTTTCAAGTTTTGTAAATGTTCTATTCAAATTCTGTTATGATACCATTCATTATTTATTTGTCAGTTGTTTTACATAATTCAAGTGATAACAGAACTTGAATCGAACTTTACAGAACTTGAAAAATAACTTCTATATTTTATGAACTAACTAACCATCACGCCGTTTCCCCGCAGGGGTAGGCAGAGAGGACGGACTGCCAAACACACACACTATTTGCCTCACTCACATTCATACATCGTCTCATACATTCTCTTCCATTATTCTGACTTTTGACATGGCCCGACTCCAGTATCTGATTCACTTGATCGTGCCATTTCTTCATCGGGCGTCCCCGATTTCTTCTACCATTCACATTTGCGTCGTATATTCTTCTTACACTACTTTCTTCGTTCATTCGCTCTACATGCCCAAACCATCTGAGGGTCCCTTTCTTAATCTTACTCATTATGCTTACATCAGCCTTACGTTCTTTGCGGTTATCCACATTTCTCACACGTTCGATCATACATTATTTTACACACATACGCCTCAGGGATCTAAATTCAATAGCATTCAGTTATGAATACGTCAAATTCTGTCAATTCAACAACCCATCCTAAGAAGCGTAAAAAGTTGAAATTATTTGTATATACATAACTAAAACAGCAGAGTTAAATAAATAATTACGTAGAAACAACATTACCTAGCCCATATCTACATACGTCCCCCCTAGGTGAAAACACACATGTTCCATGATTTGAGTTTGGTATTAAGCGCCATCTGTAAACATCTCAAGAAACTATGTTTGCATATTGTGGTAAATGTTGTTGATTATTAGCTTTTTATGCTTCCCCAACTCAGAAATTCCTCTAATAAATTTGAGGTATCACCCTTTTACGCATGCCGAACACATCACGCACCGCTGTTTATTACATGTAAACATATGTTCGAGATGATTTACTTATTAAAACAAACAAATTTATTAGATACGTAAAAGTATCGTAATAAAATGTTCCATATTAAATCTTAGTTCCGGCTTTTACACCGCGTCCAATGTAATTTAACGCGGAGACTTGTTGGTAAATAAAACCCGCACGTGTCGAGAATGATACGGTCCATATTAGCGTTCAGGAGTTGCCGCATGCCTAACGTATTATGAAAGAAACGTGACAAAGCGTCTGCAAGGGAAAATATGCTTTAAAGACGTGGAAGAGATGCTGCTTGGCAATATATCATGGCGGCGATGAGTGACGTCACATAAATAGGCGTGTTTCTTGTATGGAAATAGATACAGGCGGAGGAAGTTGTTAAGAGAAGACGAACATAAAGTGATTTGGAAAAAATAATATTACTTTCGTCTGAGATCTACCTACCTACAGACAAGAATACATCACACGTGATTGACACAACTACACGAAAGGTAAACAAAGCCAAGCGGTAGAAATGAGAACCATTCTTTGTCTTGTGTTATTTGGAACGTTTTTAAAGTGCGAGCTTTTCATTTTTCTGTGCTCCTGGTGGATTCGTTTCGTTTTGTCTGTTTTTCTTCTACTATGGATCTCTCTATCTGTCCTGTGCAATCAGGGGCGTCGCTAATTTAGATAATGGAAACAAAAAACATTCGTGTTACAAAATAGAGATCTTCACGCATGTATAGAAATTATAAATAAAAAAATATTTTATTAACTCCGCATGTGGCCAAAAGAGAAACTAAATATATAATATTGTTATTCGATTGTTGCAACGTTTTAAATTGGGTTTCTTGAGTTATGTTCTTATTATGATTACTGAAAATCACGGGATATTATAATTGTAGGATAAATAATATTTCATGTTGGCTAAAAATTGAAAAAACTTGAAAAATCACGAAATACGACTTCACGTGTCAAGATTTACCCCAAGAAATTTAAACAAAAAACATACACGTTTCTAAGATAAAATTTATTATTAAAAGTCTGTTCTATTCTGGAATATTGTAAGTAGGTACTAATAATACTTAAATTTAGAATTTGAGTTAATTGAATCAGAGTTAATACATCCAAAGAGACCCATGAAATTAGTATGTTTGTTTTTGATAATTAATGAAGCGATACAAATGGGAAACCTATGAAAAATGATGTACCTACCTGTTTAAAGCAAAGTTATTATGATGCGTATAAAGAACGAGACAACCGCAAACTGTGCAAAACGTCACTTGCCGTTGCTCTGTTCCTTTCCCATACTTCGTGGTTCGGCTCGCACATTTTTTCTCCTGTTTATATGCAGACTTAAAGTTTTGGCAGTCATTTCCTTTGAAAGGCTATGAAAACCTCCAATTAGCTCCACACAGGAGGCCCTGAGGATAATAATTCCCCTGAGGGCCTATGTCGTCTTTGGGGATGCTGAAGTTCCGGGAAGAAATAGGGTATGAGGGGCGGGAAGGAATATGGTGGTTAGTGTGTCCAGGAGTGACGGACTTCTGAATCCATCCCGGCCACTGCGGTGCAAGGTGATGTTCCGAGAGAGTTCGGCTGGAGAAGTCAAAGGGACTCCCTCAACCATTCTCTCCCGATCCGGCCTGCCATACAGCTGGTAGGCAGACGCATTCGCCAAGACCCGGACAAACCTCACTTCACGAACCCGGGCACACCTGCTAAGTGTCCAAACGTAGCCAACCACTTGGTATGACCTATGGCAGAGGTGTTGGTTATCCAATAAATGGTTCCCAGGGCAGCGGTACCTAAACTCGCCTCCCAAATTATAACATATCCAAATATTTTTTTCTGGATTCAATTAGAATGTTCAGAAAACATCATATAAAGTTCAACTCTCAACGCAATTATTTATTTTTCTCCAGCAATCCCAATATCTGCAGTGGCTGACTGCAAATTTAAGTGAGCCGATCTATACCAGTGGTTCCCAACTTTTTCTGAACCGGGACCACTTTATTTATTTATTTTTATTTTACTTATTTGTTTGTTTATTTAGTACAAGATTATACATGTATATACATAATTCAGTAATTTTTTTGACTGCCCAACTAGGAGTATTCCCGTTTTAGGACAGTTAAATTATTATGGGTAAAATGGAACATGATATTTGCACAAAAAAGAAAGAAAATTGATGAAATAAAAAGAACAAAAAGAATATAAAATAAAATAAAAAAGTTTAAAACCTAGTAACTGTTATTTGTTTAGCATAGTTATTATAATAATATAAATTTAAAAAAGAAAAGGTAAATAGGTACATGTAGGTAACTAATAGAAATTGAGAGGGTTAAAACATTTAGAGGTAACTTTTGTATGCATTGCATATTATAGTCCTACATACATGTGTTGTAGAAAAAAAGAAAGAAAAGGAGAAGAGAAAGAATAAAATAAAAATGAAATAACCAATTAAAACATATAATAGCCGTCGGTTGTTTAGCATGGTTGTTGAAATGATAATAAAAATAAATAAAAGTTATATATGTGTGTACTTAAAAACAAATGATTAAAATATAAGGTGGTAACTGGTGTTTGCCTTTCATATTATAATCCTACGTACACATTTTATATAGTGAGAACAGAAAAAAATATAGTAAAATAAAATAAACAATTAATACCTAAGTATTACTGTTGTTTGCTTAGCACAGTTATTAAAATAATAAGTATATATATATATATATATATATATATATATATATATATATATATATACTTAAAACTGGTGTTTACATTGCTTATTGATAAGCCCAGATATATATGTACATATTTTGTATAAATATTAATAAAAAAGAGAGGAGATATAAAGAATAAAATAAAATATTCAATTAAAACATAAGATTAACAGCTGCTTGGTTAGCTTTCTAATTTAAAAGTAATAGGTAGGTACATACATACATATAATAATATCGATTAGAAAAAAAGGGTATCTTTTGAGAATTTTTGTTATTGTTTTTGGTTTGTATTTGATTTCATTTTTTGTGTAGTAAAAGTTCACTCTCCTTTCTCCCTAATTGTTGAAACCAAGTAGTGGTCAATTTACGAAGAACACCTGTGCTTTCTTTTTTCCAAGCATCAGACTTGTACGTTTATTTTTTCGACAGGGACCACTGGCGTAGCGAGGGGGGGCCGGCGCCCCGGGTTCCGCCCGACCGAGTTTCGCCCCCAAGACCACAATTCTCTAACCACCCCCTCCCCCCAGGACGGACCAATTTGTGTTTGTTTGAAGTCGAAATTTGTGTTTGGGGAAACTTTAATGGGAGGGGGGGTGTGACACCACGTTGTTCGCCCTATCCGTCCCCGGTGCCACCCAAGCTAGCCTAAGCCACTGCTTGTGTGAGGTCAGTGGCGTAGGCTAGCATGGGTGGCACCCGGGACGGATAGCACAACGCTCTAGCAGAATATTTACCACAACCGAAGGGGTAGAACGGGGTAGGATGGGATGGGGCGAAACGGAATACCGTAATGGCCACTAACCACAAGGTACAATAATGATATACTGAATATTGTCCCGATTTTTTTTATTCAGACTTCTCGACCAGGGACCGCCCGCGCACTTGCTCGCTTATTGTCCGGCGGACCATCGTGGACCATCTTCTAGCCTCTTGCGCAGGGGCGGCCCTAGCTAAATTATTAGGTGGTGCGAAATCTCCTGGTGGCGCCCCCCCCCCCCCTCCCCCCTCCTAACAAAAAATAGAGCTCTTTCTGTGCAGTTATGCAACTCTATTTGAAGTACCTAGTAGGACAGATGAGAAATAATATCAGAATTTTTTTTTTAACAAAACATAAACGACTTCAAAAAATGCGATAAAAAGTATAATAATATTTTCCGTATTCATCTAAAACTTAATAATAAACTTACTTTTTCTACTCATCAATATGTAGGAACGATTGTTATTTTTGAAGTCGGTGTCAGCCAAGGTAGATTTGTAACTACATACATAGTCATAGGTGAGATGTGCTTGTGTCGCACGCGCGACTAGACGAGGCGAGAGGCGAGAGCGAGGCCACGGCGGGAGGGGAGCTGTCAAGGTGACACCGACTCCAAAAATAACAATCGTACCTACATATTGATGAGTAGAAAAAGTTTGTTGATTATTTAGTTGAAGAAGAATACGAAATTATTTTTTTTACTTTTTAGTGCATTTTTTAAGTTGTTTTTTTTTTGTTTTGTTAATTTTTTTGCTTGTTTTTTTTTTTATTTTTAGTGAATCTGAAGTACTTTAACTAATTTGTCTGAATATGGGTAGACCTACTAAACGTGCTGCTCATATGAGACAGACATTACTTGACCATAACGAAGTTACGGTAGGCAGTGGCGTAGCTAGCATGGGTGGCACCCGGGGAGGAAAACGTGGTGTCACCCCCCCCCTTAAAGTTTACTTTGAGAAATTTAAAACGCAAATTTTGACTTCCTAAAATATAAAAACATTACTAGCTAAGAGTCAAATGTGTAAACAAAAATTTCGTAATCCTCAAAATTAAAACACATTCAAAAACACTAACTTTTTCACTTATTCACGTCAATCAATAGATAACAATTCTCTTCACGAGTTTACGTCAATCACAATTAACGATCTAAATTGGAATGACACAAGGAATATTTCAAGGAAATCCCCGATCGAGTTATGGAACGAAAATAAGGAAAAACATTTTTTCGGGAATCTCCGACCAACCGAGCCAAAGAGCTAAATAAAAGTCAGTGTTCACGAGTAAAATATTTTTTACGGCAATTTTGCACTTTCGTAAGTTTTTAATTCACGTTCGAGTGTCACCCCCCCCCCCATCGGGTGGCACCCGGGGCGATCCACCTCCCCCCCCCGCCCCTCCCTTCTACACCACTGACGGTAGGTGACTCAAAGATCCGGATAGCCTATAAAAGATTCGGCCGAGTATCTTTAATTTGCTCCTAAGAATTGACTAGTTCCGTTACTTTGTCATGGATCCCATAATCAGAACCTAACCAAACTCTCATCAAACTACCCTTGAAGTACATCCTTTCCAATAACAAAAATAATCATCAAAATCGGTTGGGGTGATACTGAGTTATTCGTCCATTTGTCGCGCACATACTTAATGCAAATTTAAGACTTATATGGTTTTCTCATGGATGCCATTTGTCAGAACTGAACCAAATTGAAATGGGACCACACGATAAGCACTACTAGCTTTCAAATAAAAAAGAATCATCAATATCGGTTCACCCAGTCGAAAGTTCTGAGGTAACAAACATTAAAAAAATATAGTCGAATTGAGAACCTCCTCCTTTTTGAAGTCGTTTAAGTAATAAATTTTTGATAACATTTATTAAATTAAATCTGCGAAAACCAATAAAAACACCAGAACACAACTTTTCTTGCTTTTTTTTGCTTGCGAATTTTTTTATTAAATCAGAATAATTGAACCCTTTGGCAATATCATTCTCAATTGATAAAATTGCAAGGATAGTCTTTCTTGACACATAACCGAACGTAAGTACGTTCTAATTTACTAGCTTCGTTCTCCTTTGGAGACATTTACAGCGATGGTCAGCAAAATCCGAAGCGCTATCCGTACATTTGGGAATATACATATCCTGCCAATCATTTTTTTTTATAAGTTGAAGAACTTGTAGTGGCCCTGCTGGGGCAAGATATTTTAGTTATGGGTTTAGGCTCAAAAGTTCCTCAACCAATTCGCAACTAGAGACATCAAATTTTTCCGTTGGTTAAAATGATTTGCAAATCTGCACAGGCTTTTTCTAATGAAGACTTATCGGGAATTATTTTGATGTTATACAAAAAAGACCATGTATCATTGAATTTAGATAATTGTCCAAACCAAGTGACCAACGCATTTTCAATTGTATCTATCATAGGGTAAAAAGCGTTAATTTTAAACAGTTCTTCGGGATTTGTTGGTGTCTCATCTGCAGCTTCATATTCAAATAATCGCTTCTTTCTTCGGGATCGGCCTGGGAAGTTATTTTCTTAGCTGTTATTTGAGCAGACGAATAAGTCCGGTACTGCTTCACAAATTTCGAGCAGTTTTTCAGCAATTGCGATGCGTTTGCTAAGTCCATGAGACTCCAGATACTAATATCTACAGCCTGTATGTCTGACGAATATCTACAGCTCATATGTTGAACTAATATCTACGAACTTCAGAGTGTTGATTAATATCTACAGAGCTTAGGTTGAACTAATATCTACAGAGCATAGGTTGGACTAATCAGCTAAATGTGTCCAATAGTCCGATATTAGGGATTTTTACATACATACTTACATAAATTAAGTTTTTTAAACTGCATACGCAATATTACGTTATTCCAATATGCTATACACAATTGAAAATCCAACCTCTGCCAGTGCTGTAGATATTCGTCAACACTTTGGTTCTCATAGATATTAATCAACAGTTTGAGCTGTAGATATTCGTCAACACTTTGATTCTCATAGATATTAGTTCGATTTTTTCAGTTTTTGGAATTCCTGTAGATATTAGTAGACGCCTCCAGTCCATGATTGTTTTGATTGTCCCCATTACGCTGAAAATTCTTTCAGCTTCAGCATTTTTGTTTTTTTTTTCTTAATTATTTGCCATTCGGCTGATTTAAATAACTTGTCTCTGAAGTAGCCTAATAGGCGACCAATCGCCTTTTAGATTTTTTCATCGCCGATTCTCGTCCTGAGTAGCCTAAATGGCGAAAAATCGCCTACGTTGGCAACACTGGTCAACACCACTCGAGGATCCCAGATAGGAGGTTTAGCCAATTTAGGATGTCTTAATGCTGCGGCTTTGAGTACTTGTCTGACCAGAGGATGTGAACTTAGGTTTCCTTCTTTAGGGCTACTGAAAGTTGTTACTACCGATTTATGAAGTCAAACTGAGCTGGGAGAGAAAGACTATCTTACAGACTAAGATCTGTTAAAAATCGTGATAGGTTGCTTACTGTAGGGACATTCGGGTTTGTCGGTTGACCACACGATTTAAGCGCACGATCGATAGATAGTCGATCAGTGGTCGGGTGTTTTCGGCGCCCCCTTACGACGGCGCCGTGTGCGGTCGCACCGCTCGCACCGCCCTAGGGCCGCCCCTGCTCTTGCGGATCACTGTTTGGGAAACCCTGATCTATACTAACTGTTTGCAAGGTTAGTTCGTTAGTTATGTTATTGAAACGATTTTAAAAGGCGAGCTTTTCAGTTTGCTGTGCTCCCGGCATATTTATTTAGCTGTGTTTTTACTTTGCAAGTTAGTTTATAAAATCCATCTAAAAGTTGATGGTATTTATTATTCTATCAATAAAACAACACGATTAATTCCAGAAAGCGTGGGTTTGATTGTATGGTGGAATTCTCTGCACATTATGCAAATCTGTTTGGTTTGAGTATTTACATTTAAAATGTTGCATGAACTTATTATGTGAGCAAAGAGGACCAAGGTCACCGAATACCTACAAATCTATTTATTAATATTATTTAATTGAAAATCCTGGGACAGTAGCTTTTCGCTTTCATAACAAAGATATTCTCTTAAAATTTCAGCTTTTTTATACTTACAAAGACATACCTACTCCTAATAACTAAAGCAAATAATTATCATTTTTTAATTAAATGAAGACAATATTAGCGAAACTCAATCGAAATCTGGAGACAGAAAAATCAGAAAAGATATTGGCTCCGCTGGGACTCGAACCCAGAACCCTTTTCTTACATGGAAACAGCTCTACCGATTAAGCTACGGATCCCATATAAATTCAGTCACTTTTAACTGTATCATACTTCGACTAAGAACCACCAACATTATCTTCATTTACTTAACGCACATATTATTGGCTGCTATCTTTATATATGATTACAAGATTCAACTCGAACTAAATGCAATCTAAATAGTGTCTGGATAAATTTTTATCCATTTTATTTGTAATACGCGACATCTATTGACTTTTTCTGCAAGTTGTAACATATCTATTTCATGAGCAGGTACTGCTCAAAATAGGTACCGTTTATTGTCTATGCTTTATTTATTTTTCTTTTTTTTAACTTTGTTGGTTGGCGAAACTGCAACGAGACCGGAAACGTCATTCGAGGAAAGATGGCGGCGGACATCACGTAATTTTTTTGAGGCGGGAGGAGATTTTTGAGGAGAAGTTTGGTTGTAAAAAGATTCTAGTGCAATGTAGCCTAGAAAGTTATTTATTTTTCGTTCTGTGAGTGTGGGACGACTTAAATGGCATAGAAGCCTTATTTTTTTGTTGAATTCCTCGCCGGATGCCGGGAGATTGCTGTATCCGCATGCGGAAGAAAATTTAAACGGTAATCAACGGGGATGTATTGATTACTTGGCTGTTCCTTGGCCGGTGGGATTTTTACACGCCGCTTGATGGGTGTAGATCCGCCGTGTGCCTGATTGTTGGGTGGAATCCCTTTAAATGAAGCAGCTTTGCGACTCTTGAAGACTGCGCCGACGTTGCTGTTCCTTGGCCGGTGGGATTTTTACACGCCGCTTGATGGGTGTAGATCCGCCGTGTGCCTGATTGTTGGGTGGAATCCCTTTAAATGAAGCAGCTTTGCGACTCTTGAAGAGTGCGCCGACGTTGCTGTTCCTTGGCCGGTGGGATTTTTACACGCCGCTTGATGGGTGTAGATCAGCTGTGGATTTCCTTGAAACTGGTGGCCCCATGACGTGCTGGACGGTGTCTAGGGGTTGGCTGTCGTCGTTTGCAGGAGTGTCACGACTATCACGGCGACGGGACGTGTGCGGAATTAATAATTAAACGTAATTAGCTGACTCTCTCTTTCTACCACAGTTAATAGTTGCTCAAGGTATTTATGTATTGTTTACTTTTCCTTGGTTCAATTTTTCTCTTGCAAAATGCAATAAACTTAACATTAATTTTCACTAGTAAAACCAGCGTTTTTTATATGCATGACCTCAAAATCCTTTTCTCCACTATCCTGCGAAGGAGATCTTCTTGCTCTGGGAAGACAGCGGTCGGATGACAAAAGGTATAGGTACCTACACTAAATGCTATTACCTTAAATAATAATTCACATTACATTTGAATACACATTACATTTGGCGGCCCAACAAAAGAGATTTTTAAGTTTAATAACTGGTGCTCGGATGGGATTTTCAGTTCATGCATATATCAATTAGGATGGTATTGATAATTTGTAAGTTATCTGTATTTTACGATGTATCTTTTATAGAACGCATCAGTGTGTGTAGTTTTTAGGTTAGGTACATGTTTTCTTATACGCATTTATACTTGTTTGACGTTTCTGCTTAGTTTATGTGTTGCCACACAGATAAATGCGTGATAATATATTGTTTTTGACAATTGAAAAGTACTTTGTTAGCAGTGACAAACTTACGAATTTGTGGGGGAAAATATTTCATCTTTACTGGCAATACATGAATTTCAAATGTCAACTGTCACCTGCCAAATTGACGTGTTTGTTTATCAACATACCTTGTAAATACGTAAAGCAACGTATAATTTTTTTAAACAACATACTCCCAACGTACAATATATGAAATTGTTTTCGAATTAATTATTCTTTAATTCTGTATTCATCGGTTCGATTTATTCACGGCTTTACACGGTGTCCGGTGAGCTACATACATTATAAAATGTCCGGTGAGCTACATACATGAAAATTTTTTTTTTTTTTTTTTGGAAAATAATTTTGATTTTTTTTTTCTCTAATAATTTTTTAATGAAGGATAATTTGCTTTACAGGGTGTCCGGTATTTCAAACTATAAAGTACATTATTTTTTTTTTAAATTAAATAATTTTAATTATTTTTTCTCAAATTTAAAATTAAAAAACAAAACAAAATGGCGATTACTAATATTAACGGTGCAACTAAGGAGGAGATGATACAGATGTTATCTGAATTAAATATCACTCCAGAGCCTACGTTATCAGCTATGCGGGAACAGGCTCGTATATATAATAAAAGTTTAAAACAATCAAGTAGTGATTCTCCACAACAAAATGAAGGCAATAGTGATAATGCGAGTCAGACTACAAACATAGTCAATAATTATTATCAATCGATAAATACAAATACGTCCGTACATTCTTGGGGTATTAAATTTTCTGGTTCTTCTGATGTTAGGGATTTTATACAACGTGTGGAGGAATTATCTAGATGCCGTCATATAGAACTGTCATCGGTTGTGACGTCCTTTGCAGATCTTTTGGAGGGGAAAGCTCTCTCTTGGTATAGGACTATTTATAAAGATTCATTATCTTGGCCTGAGTTGAGAAATCTCCTCATTGCACGTTTTGACCGTTGTATTAATCAAACAGAGGCCCTAAAAGCTTTATTCGCGATGAAACAGAAATTTAACCAAAGTGTTGTGGATTACGTTGATGAAGTTAAATTAGCTAATCTCAGATTAGACGTTCAACTTTCGGAGGAACAGTTGGTAGACCTAGTTTCCGATAGTCTGTTACCTAAATACGCATTTGCCATCGCATATTTTGCAGAAAAGGAATTATCTTCTTTGGTAAATGTGTGTATGAGATTTGAAAAGCACTCCGTAGATAAACCCTTACCGCATTTTACTTCTCCACAAGCAACATCCTCTTCTCCTACACATTCTTCTTCTTCGAATAGTAGAAAAACTTTAAATTGTTTTTATTGTAAAGCGCAAGGTCATACAAAACCTTTTTGTAGAAAATGGAAGTTTGATTCTCAGAAGAATTCTGACAAACGCCGAGATGACCCCGCTCGCACAAATCCAAAGAACTAGAGTGTGATCCTCTGCGTCCTGCTAGCAAGGATGACAGGAGTTCATCACCCTTAGTTTATAGCTCCAGTAACCGGTTCTTCAGGCGTGACATGGACGCATGCATGCCGATGGCTGGTTCTGGACAAGATATAAGACCCCATGCGAATATTTCGATTCAAAACCTTGTCTTTTCAGGTCTTTTGGACAGTGGTGCGACTGTCAGTTGTTTTGGCGGTTCTCTTTACAACTTCTTTATTAGTTTAGGGTTTAATCTAGATAAGTTAGAATCGTACGTTACCACCGCTGATGGTGTACGTCAAGATGTAATAGGTACTATGCGAGTACTAGTTACTTATAATAATTTTAAGAAATATGTTACCTTTATTGTTATTCCTTCTCTTTCACCTGTGATTGTTTTGGGAGTCGACTTTTGGAAACAATTTGACATCGCTCCTCAATTGTTTTCAAAGGCCAACAGCGGACGTGATGTTGAAAATACTATAGGTGAAATTCGCAAGATCACGTCAGCTTCCCTACTGTCCCCTCAAGACAATCATAGGTTAAATAATGTAATTGATAAATTTAAGTCAATTTCTTTTGAAAAATGTGGATTGGGTCGTACTCATTTAGTTCAGCACAAAATTAATACGACGGGAGATCCCATTAAGCAACGATATTACCCGTTGTCTCAAACACGTCAAAAACAACTTGAAGCTCAACTTAAAGAAATGCTTGACTTAGGTGTTGTTCGACGTTCGCGTTCGGCTTGGTCGAACCCGGTTTTGATTGTGCCTAAAAAGGATGGTTCTGCAAGGTTCTGCTTAGACTCCAGGAAGCTTAACAGCGTCACGACAAGAGATTCCTACCCCTTGCCGTATATTTCGCGTATTTTAGACAAGCTACGTGGTGCACGCTTCATATCTTCTATTGATTTATCGAAAAGTTTCTGGCAAATCCCTTTACATAAGGATTCTTGCTGCAAAACGGCTTTTGTAGTACCTGGACATGGCTTGTTTGAATTCGTTAGGATGCCGTTTGGGTTAAAAAACGCTCCTAGTGAACTTCAGCGTCTGGTTGATGCACTTTTTGGTCCAGAGTTCGACGAAAACGTTTTTTGCTATTTGGATGACCTAATTATAATTTCAGAAGATATCGATTCACATTTAGAGCAATTAAATAGGGTTTTCTTGCGTCTGAAAGAAGCAGGCTTAACTGTCAATTTGAAAAAGTGCGAGTTTTGCAAGGATGAATTGAAGTATCTCGGTTACGTTGTGGATGCAAAAGGACTTCGCACAGACCCAGTTAAGTTGGAATGCATTCGTACTTACCCCATTCCAAAGAATTCTAAACAGGTAAAAGCTTTCATTGGCCTGTGCGGGTATTATAGGCGTTTTATAAAGGATTTTTCAACCATTGCTGCTCCCTTAACAAAACTCACTGGTTCAAGGAAGGGAATTAGTAATTTCTCTTGGTCTCCTGAAGCGGAGTTGTCTTTTAAGAAATTAAAGAAGGCGTTGACTTCTGCCCCTGTTATTAATTGTCCGGATTTTTCGCTTCCTTTCACGATTCACTGTGACGCGAGCAACGTTGGGATCGGAGGTGTACTTACACAAATTTTTGAAGGAGAGGAGCACCCTGTATCTTATTTCTCTAGGTGTCTTAATGTGCATGAACGAAACTACGGCGTGACGGAGCGCGAACTCCTAGCGGTGTTAGATTCAGTCAACCATTTTAGGCCCTACATAGAAGGTGCTCACTTCACTGTGGTAACGGACCATTCTAGTCTACAATGGTTAGTCTCATTATCTAATCCAACAGGTCGGCTTGCTCGCTGGTCTACTCGGCTGTCACAGTACTCTTTTGATGTTATACATAGGAAAGGTAAATTAAATACGGTTCCGGACGTTCTTTCACGTAAAGACGTTTCTTTAATTTCGGCCGTTGATTCCGCTC
Source organism: Limnephilus marmoratus (assembly GCA_917880885.1). Classification (NCBI taxonomy): domain Eukaryota; kingdom Metazoa; phylum Arthropoda; class Insecta; order Trichoptera; family Limnephilidae; genus Limnephilus; species Limnephilus marmoratus. Next base: position 13,344,905 of record OU862921.1, on the reverse strand, counting down.
CCACGAGTACAGATACTTGGTATAATACCTTATTTTCTAATTGTAAATCAAATCCACAACGTTTTAATAATTTTCAAATTAAGGAAAATAAATTATTTCGTCACACTAAATCTCGTTTCGCTCTGCAGGAGGACACAGCTTGGAAGCTTGTTGTTCCTTTTGAGGACCGTAACGCTGTTCTATCTAAAGAACATGAGTCGGTTATCTCTCGTCATCCAGGAGTTTTTAGAACATATAAGAAGGTTCAACTTCATTATTTTTGGCCAGGGATGTATAATGACGTCAAAAATTTTGTCAATAGATGTAAAACGTGTAAGGCACATAAAATTAACACTGCTGCGCCGGCAGGCATTTCTACGAACCCGAAAATAGTCACAAGACCTATGCAAATGCTGTCTATTGACCTTGTCGGTCCTCTTCCGCGTAGCTATGCAGGATTTATGTATATTCTAACAGTCGTTGATGTATTTTCTAAATATACCTGGATTTTTCCGCTTAGAAATGCAACTACTAAAAGCATTGTTAAAAACATTGAACAATACATATTCCTTGTACACGGGGTACCGCAAACGTGCGTCTGCGACAACGGGAAACAATTTATTTCAAAAGACTTTAAACAATTGTTAGCAGAGTATAACGTACCTCCGCCTTTTTATAATGCTTTTTATACTCCCCAAAATAACGTGGTCGAACGCTATAACCAAACCATTGGAACTGCTTTGTCTATTTTAACCGAATCTGACCAGCGTAATTGGTCCAGATTTCTGCCTCAAATTCAATCAGCTCTCAATAACACGGTTAATTTTGCAACCGGCTTCACCCCCTTCTTCCTCATGCATGGTAGGGAACAAATTATTGACGGAAACTTTCATAAAAATAACTTATCTTCTGGTGTCATAGACATTACGTTGCAGCAATGGGACGAATTTGCTAAGAAGTTGGAAGACTTAGTTCCAATTTATGAACAAGTTTCAAATGCTTTGTTACAAGCTTTTAAGAAAAATGCCCAACACTACAATTTACGCCGTAAGACGGTTAATTATGAAGTAGGCGATGTCGTTTGGAGGAAGAATTTCGTTCAATCCAGTGGACCGAATTATTTCTCTCACAAATTGGCCCCTAGATTCGTTCGCAATGTTATTAAAGGTAAAGTCTCTAATTTGGTCTATACTCTAGCTGATATGAACGGTAAAATTGTTGGAAATTTTCATGTAAAAGATATTGTTCGCATTGATTAAATATTTCTTACTCTTTATGTATAGATGAAACCAACGTGATAGTATGCGGGGCTACCAACCCTGCATGCTGTTCCGTTTGTTTCGTCAGTATTTTTCTATTCACTTGCTTTTGGGGCTTGGTAACCTCAAGAGGTTGGGACTAGAATTTTCACAAAAAAAATTTTTCTTCAATCTTGCTACCATATTTTTTTTATTTTTTTCTTTAAATTCTTCGGAATTTTTTCTATAGGAGACGTCGTTTATAATGAATGTCGTTTCCTCTGATCCGTGTGATCAGTGGCGCCCAATATTTTGTCTAAGTCATATTTTGTAATTGACTTAGTCTTTGACGAGATTTTTTTTTTTATTTAAACTCTAAATAATTTGTTGTATGAAATGAGTCGTTTCGCCTTCCTTATAGGCTACAATTATACTTACACACTGATGGGTTCGTAAAACAATAGGTTATGTTGTACTGTTTTAGCGTTTAAGTCTGAATCCTTCTTCTCAAGTTCGTTGGAATTTTCTCCCGAATAATGACTTTCCAAGCACTTGGAAAGAATGATTCAAAACTTCTGTTTATGAGAGATTTGAGCGACTTTCTTATGTACAGATTGTTAAAATTTCAACAATTAGTGATTAAGTAAAGTTTTTCTTAAATATACCATAGCTATGTTAAATAGATTAAGTCTGGTATAACTTTCCTTAAAGTCAGTTAGTTAAGTTTGTTAAGAATATTTGTTAAGAAATTTTTTTTTTCTTGTCACAAACAAAGGTGGTACTGCTCTGGCATACCTACCCATTAAAGTAACTCATATTTGAAGTTTATCACCTTACCTCTAATACAGGAAAGTGTATTTTGTCTTTTAGTTCTAATTTAACATTAAGCATTTACATATATAGGTCTCTCACTGCTTAAACCAGTGTTGTACTGTTAATTTTGTCTACTAGTGTCGTTCATTTGGATATTGTTCGATCACCCCTTACCTAGTGTCGATTATCTAATAAGTATATTCGATCACCAAAATATCATTGTTTGTTCAAGAAATTTATGACTTTTCACTTACTTGATGTATTAAGTGTTATTTTTTTTGAAGGAATGCCACCTGGGTTTATCTTCAGTCTTTTCTTGCACAAGCAACGTCCCCTGAGGATGATTTATCATAGTTACATCTTGTATTTTTGTATAAAATCAAGAGTACCTTTTGAGGTTCACTTTTATAATAGCTAGGTGTTTTGTTTAATTGTAATCCCTAAGCTCTAAGCCTAACATTCTAGATCCTGTTTTGCTTCTGTGTTCCTAATGATTTTTTTCATAATTTTGATGGATAGGTAATTGAAATATGTAAACCCTACTCTGACCACTTTGTAATTGACAGTTTTTTTTATAAAACTTGTTATACGATGGACAAGTAATAATTGTATTATACTTGATCTGATTTTTTTGACAGACAGGTATGTCTTTACATATAAACCCTACTCTGACCACTTTGTAATTGACAGTTTTTTTATAAAACTTGTTATACGATAGACAAGTAATAATTGTATTATACTTGATCTGACCTCCTAGACATCAATTTCAAATTGAACGAGTTGATTCTGTATATTTGTTTATACCTTGGATTAGTTTTAGTTGATAATTTAAGACGCATTGAGTATAATTTGTATGACGTTTCTTTTTCCATATATCATTTTGGTTTAGAATATAAGGATAGAGAAAGAGAGAGTTAATTATATGTTAATAATAACTAAGTGTTGCTTTTTTCTATAAAGGAAAGTGGGAGCTTAAGTTCTCCATACTCACTAGTGTTTTCTTGAGAGATTGTATCTCGTCATGTGAGTAACGTGTTGGTAATCTTACAAGCGAGCTTGTAAAAGTGGAGGTATTACCTCATTTTCAAGGTTTTCTTTTGTATGCCATTCTGTGAATGGGTGTTTGTTTTTTAATTTGCTACTTTGGTATATATTATGTTATTGTTTTTCTGATACTGTGATGTATTATTTTTTCTTTTAACAGTTGTGGAAAGAGAGAGTCTTGTTGGGCGGTGTCCTAATAATTTTACTTCACTTCGCGGCGTAAAATTTTCGGGGGTTGCGGGGAAATGTAACATATCTATTTCATGAGCAGGTACTGCTCAAAATAGGTACCGTTTATTGTCTATGCTTTATTTATTTTTCTTTTTTTTAACTTTGTTGGTTGGCGAAACTGCAACGAGACCGGAAACGTCATTCGAGGAAAGATGGCGGCGGACATCACGTAATTTTTTTGAGGCGGGAGGAGATTTTTGAGGAGAAGTTTGGTTGTAAAAAGATTCTAGTGCAATGTAGCCTAGAAAGTTATTTATTTTTCGTTCTGTGAGTGTGGGACGACTTAAATGGCATAGAAGCCTTATTTTTTTGTTGAATTCCTCGCCGGATGCTGGGAGATTGCTGTATCCGCATGCGGAAGAAAATTTAAACGGTAATCAACGGGGATGTATTGATTACTTGGCTGTTCCTTGGCCGGTGGGATTTTTACACGCCGCTTGATGGGTGTAGATCCGCCGTGTGCCTGATTGTTGGGTGGAATCCCTTTAAATGAAGCAGCTTTGCGACTCTTGAAGACTGCGCCGACGTTGCTGTTCCTTGGCCGGTGGGATTTTTACACGCCGCTTGATGGGTGTAGATCCGCCGTGTGCCTGATTGTTGGGTGGAATCCCTTTAAATGAAGCAGCTTTGCGACTTTTGAAGAGTGCGCCGACGTTGCTGTTCCTTGGCCGGTGGGATTTTTACACGCCGCTTGATGGGTGTAGATCAGCTGTGGATTTCCTTGAAACTGGTGGCCCCATGACGTGCTGGACGGTGTCTAGGGGTTGGCTGTCGTCGTTTGCAGGAGTGTCACGACTATCACGGCGACGGGACGTGTGCGGAATTAATAATTAAACGTAATTAGCTGACTCTCTCTTTCTACCACAGTTAATAGTTGCTCAAGGTATTTATGTATTGTTTACTTTTCCTTGGTTCAATTTTTCTCTTGCAAAATGCAATAAACTTAACATTAATTTTCACTAGTAAAACCAGCGTTTTTTATATGCATGACCTCAAAATCCTTTTCTCCACTATCCTGCGAAGGAGATCTTCTTGCTCTGGGAAGACAGCGGTCGGATGACAAAAGGTATAGGTACCTACACTAAATGCTATTACCTTAAATAATAATTCACATTACATTTGAATACACATTACAAAGTCTAGGATGAATATTTAATATTTAATTAAATATTATAATTTGAGATTTTACTCATAAAGTTTAAAAAAATTAATAATAATTATCATTGTCTTTTTATGGGTATTATTTATTTATTTTTATTATGGGATGGTCCGATGCTCTGTAGGGAACCCGCTTGCACAGCGCGGGTGTAAACTGTGCGCCCTAATGTTTAAGTTTAGACTTACGGAATTCAATACTTCGTTTGTGTGAAAGCACTATGAAACAATACATGATTATACTCCTATTAGCTTTTACAAATTCGTGATGTACATGAGAAACCAGAGTGAGCAATTCACACGCGGTAAAAGTGAAACCATCAGAAAACTAAAGTAGACGAGAGTGGGGAGACTACGAAGCACTGCACAAAGAGGAGACCGATTATACTGTCTCATTGGCTCGTGGGCTAAATTCTATAGATTTTTTTACAATAGCTCTACACAGGGAGGCCCAGAGGAAAATAATTTCCTTCATAACCTTTGTCATCTTTGGGGATGCTGTGTAGAGGGTCTTTTAAATGAAAGGAAGGTGAGGAAGTTGCTCCCACTGAGGTATGGCGACGGGTCGAGAGGGTCCTGCTGGAGAGGCCAAAAAGTCTCCCTTAACCTGTCTCTTCCGATCCCGACACGCCACGCAGCAAGTGGGCAGACGTATCCATCGCCAAGACCAAAAACAATCTTCACCTCATCAACCCGGGCACACCTGCCAAGTCACCAGAACCATCAACCTACCGAACCACTTGTGGCGGAGGTGTTGGTTATCCAATAAATGGTTCCGTTGCTGCCGCGACTGAACCGGTATAGTGTTTGCAAGATAATTTACGCAAAACAAATACGCAGGCCCTCCCTTCCGCCCCTTCCGCCTAATCTTTTTTTTTTACTACGCAGTAGTCTTGAGAAGTAGTCACATTAAAGAAAAATCTATTCATTTTATTTATTTAAAAGTGACTTTTATTTTCGTCATTATATTGTTATTATGGTCGACAGTGAAAGGCCGATAGATAGATTTATTGCTCGGCCATTCAATTTAGAGAAATCTTGTGCCGGTAATAACAATATCGTAATCATCGTATTATTAAGACGTCAATTTATAATTCAACGACCCCGGTGGCTCGATGGTTAAATACATTAATAGAGAGCTGAATGAATCATCAGTTCGATGTCTGGCTATAACTACTTGCAAATAATGTTATACTTTCAATTATGATCAGCTGTAGAAGAAAATATTTCCAACCGGTAGATCAAAAAATAATGAAATGATCAAAAAATAGTAATGCAAAACTTTATTTTTCTGCCTCTTGGTGCAGTGGTCCGATCATTTGCCCGGAAAGCGTATGATGCTGGGTTAGAAACCCAGAGGTGCAACGGCTGATTTGCAGTGGTAACGGTTTCTTAAATAATCTTTTTCTTCTTTCTGGATCTTCCAATATCTGTTAAATACCTAAATAAAATAAAAACCTAACATAGAAATTAAATATTTTATCTGCACACAAATTCCGGGTACGAACAAAGGGCACCACCTCTGAAATGTAACGAATAAAGGCCGACTAGAAAAAAACATAGGTTGTATAGGTATGTTTAAAACATCTATACAACATTTATAAAAGGTGCTCTCTGAGGCTTTATTTATTTTGTTGTGAGATTCGAAATATTTTGTTTTAACGTAAAAAACGTGAAACCGTTAAAATTTGATTACGAGTTTGCAAATCGATTGTAAATTATATTTTTTAATCAATGAAGAAGCTAATATCAGCATCTCTAAGAAGAAATATAAAATAGAAAAATAAAATGTAAACAAATTCAGCTATGTTGGAAGCTAGCGAACCGGTTATTGGAAGATTTTAATGACACAGCTACTTAAATGCCTAATACGTTTTTTATGAACATATAAATATTTATACTTAATTCTATAAACCAAGTAGAAAGTGGATACGTAATGGTCACTTTCGATCACAACCCGCGGCCCGCGAGCCGTACTATTTTTTTTAAATTAGCTGCACACAGGAGGCCCAATGAAAAATAACTTCCCTCAGGGCCTATGTCAACTTAGAGGATGCTGTGTGGAATGTATTTTTAAGGGAGGAGAGAAAGTTCTGGAAAGGAAAAGGTGTGAGGGGTGGGTGTCCAGGAGTCACAGATGAATCCACCCCTCCAACTGCGGTGCAAGGGGATGGGTCGAGAGATTCTGGCTGGAGAAATCAAAACGCAACCAGTGGGTGGGCAGATGCACCTGCCGCCAAGCTCTAAACAAAACCTGACCCCGTGAGCCCGGGCACCCCTGCTAAGTTACCAAACGTAACGAACCACTTGGAAAACCTGTAGCAGAGTTGTTGCTTATCCAATAAATGGTTACCGGGCGGTACCCACATCCACCTCCGGAATTGTAAATAAAATGTACTGCCCACTTGGCTAAATAAAATAACAAAAAAATTGGTAAAGAATATTCAAGAGTTTCTATTCTGTTTGTCAAAACGGTTGAGCAGAAAACTTCAGTATTTCTTCAGTTTTGAATCAGCGGCTAAAAACCAATAATATATTTTTTACGTAGGTATACAAAGATAAAACTTCGTAGTTTGATCCAAAGTGTGAAAAAAATTCGCAGCTCTGCGCTTTTTTGTTGAGATCTTTGTTAAGTTTCCTTTCAACAAAATATTGTATTATTAGTAAATTTTTTTTAACTTTCCGAACGATAAAAATCAACAATTAGGTACTCAAATTTATTTTTTATGTTCTTTAATAAATCTGAATGACAAATATCGACAGCATTTATTGGTCTTTCCTTGGAGCTTGGAGGAAAATATACAATTTTCGCCTGCCGCGCTTCGTTGCTTGTTTTCTATAATAGTTTTTGTTTTAATCCGTTTTAGAAAATACAAATAGGATGGCGACACCACCGAGTGCAAATTTAAATATGTCAAGATGTAGGTATCCTTCTCAACCCTCAAACCAAATAAAATTGGATAAATTGGACTTCTGACGAAAAAGGTTGATGATCGCTGAGTTAGGTAATGTTTTAATGCTAAACATACCCATTAATTAAAAATATAAACAACTTTACTAATAATTGTCTCATAAAATTGACGGTTATTTAAATAAAAATTGCGTGGTTTGAAATATTTTATTTATTTAATTTATTTAACTAATATACAATTATATTTACTATATTTGCAACACCTGGTAACTACCAGAGTTGTAGATTCTCTAAGTATTATGTTTTTATTTGTTTTACATTATGCCCTGAGGAAAATAATTTCCTTCGGGGCCTATTTCATCTGAGATGCTGTATGGAGGGTCTTTTTGAGGAGAGGAAGGAGTGAACATTGGTCTTGAAGAGACCCATTTTGTATGAAGGAGGAGACACAGGGGCGGCAAATCCTTCCACAGCCGAGCTTTTCAAGAACGAGTCGCAGAAGCGACCCATGTGAATGTCAACCGTGTACATATGTTGGGCGCACGTTTGGCGTGTTTCTCGACCATACACCGATGCCGAGGGTATCAATGACGCTTACAACATCTTCCATTAAAATACCGGCAAAAAGAGGATAGCATTTCCACCCAACGCGCAACGCCTGTGCTCTAAAGATTGCAATCCGTTTGTTAAGAAAGGAAAATCTGTCAAACGGATCGCCCGTCTCTGCATAATCGAGAGTTTTCTCAGGTATTTTGGGGCTCCAGACCTGCGAACTTACGATTTGTAGAGGGTTAGCAGTTGTGCACCATCAAAGTATCTGCGGGCTCAGTACAGTATTCCCATTTTTTTTTAAAGTTATTTTAGTTACAAATCAAACTGGATAAATGATACAATAATTTCTTTTATTATATTTAAACGATCATGGAATGAGTCATGCTACAGATTTTGATGCCTGTATGGCGAATGTATGGTCATTGACTTCTGGCAATAAGCCCAACTAAGCTGTGGGAGTTGAAAGTCACCAAATAATTAACTTTACCAATGTGTATCAATAGGCCACTTGCATGGATTTCATAATGACTTGGAAAAAATCAAGTGGATAAATTTTTCTACTAAGATTATGAAAATGTTACTAAATTATTTTAGAAATTTATAGTTTTTTTTTTAAATAAATAAATCTTTTTTTGTGCTCGTAATGTCACTACGTGAAAATGTTCCGTCTCCGATAAGGGAACGTACCCAAACTACGTGAACTGTTCGGGGGGGTGGTCTTCAAAATGTCACGCCTGGTACAAATGAGCGGCGGTTTGCTTAGGTTTTTGGTCACCGGGGGGGGGTGACCAAAAACCTAAGCAAACGGGGGGGGGGGGGGTGACCAAAAACCTAAGAAAAAAAAATTGGTCACGTAGTATGGGTACGTTCCCTAATATTCAATTAATTTTATTAAATTCCATACTATTTTTTTTTATATTGCAACACTTTGATTTCTAGCGAATTTTTGAATTTGACACTAACGGTACGGCCACACTGGGGTCAACTTCGGCTGCACAATTGTAGTCAACTGATAAGATACAGCGCCGAATCAGCTGTTCGATGTCCGCCATTTTGGAGTTCGAAGTTCGGAGTTGGAAGGTTGGCTTTGGTGTAGAAGTAGCATACAATTTACTTGCTTTATTGCCTGCGAACTTCGTTACAGGTACTTTACAGGTACTTTCGTACGGTGGTTACACGAATCCATTTTTAAATATGAATTCAAATTGTAATATTTTGGTTTGTCTTTTTGACAGATGTTATACAGACGGTTTTTTTTAATTGATGTTCGATGTTTTTTCGCATCCATAAAATTATGTTCCGTCTTTCCGGTTTATAAAAAATGGTCCGATTTTTCGGATTGAAATTTTCATAAAATCGCCGGGGTTTCAAAAATACAATTAAAAAAAATATATAGTGTTTAAGATAATTTCCCTAAACCGGAATTTTTTAAATGTGATGTAAGTGGCCTATTATGATTTTGATTTGTTTTGACTTGGAAGACTTGGGAAAGCGAACAAATATTGCTAAGAACTTGAGGAAGTCGACTTGTTCTCATCATAGAAATCGTAAGCTGTTAAAATAGTAATATTATTGTATCTTTAAATGACGACGTGGCGTCTTTCGTTCCAACTACTTTGATTTGTGGGAAAGATTAGACTTGTAAAATAAGCCATTTAAAATTAAAGTAGTCTTTTCGTAATATTAATCCCCTCGTTTTTGTGACAAGAACAAGAAATTATAGTTATAATTATAGTGATTACAAAAGTCGAATTTTTTTTATTTTTTTTTTTTTTTTATTTCATACAATTTTTGAAAATACACTTTTATGTTTTTTTCTTGATTACCATACTAGGCTAATGCCCGTGTTAAGGTAATCATTTCAATGGAAATGAAATGGTTTCAGTGCATGATGGACACTGTAACGCAACACGGCATCCACTGGGGCGATTATGGTCTAAAAATGCACCACTTTCATTTAACTGCGATTGACAGCGGTCCAAAATTGGACCACATTTTCCTGCCATTTGTAAAGCATTTATTGTAATTATTTAAAACATTTCCTTGGCCAACCAATCATTTTAAAACGAAGCTATTGAAATGCTATATGCTTATCCGCATGAATAAAATGTTCTGCAGTCATGATCTCAACCTTGGATTACGAATGCGAATGGTAAGAAGCTACGTGTTTTCGATATTATTTTATGGAATGAAAGCATGGACGCTTACTGAAGAATTGATTAGGCGACTTGAGGCATTCGAGATGTGGATCTACAGAAGAATACTTAAAATAAGCTGGATAGGCAGGGTTGCAAATGAAGATGTTATGGTTCGGATGAATAAAGAAAAGGAAGTAATTAAAACTATAAAAATCCGAAAACTTCAATATCTTGGACACGTGATGAGACATCTAGAGAAGTATGAGATCTTGCATCTCATAATACAGACGGGGCCCTGGGAGAAGGAGAACCTCATGACTGAAAAACCTGAGACAGTAGTTTGGCCAGTCTACCGTGGAGCTGTTCCGGGCCGCAGTAAACAAAGTCCGCATAGCCAACATGATAGCCAACGTCCGTTGAACGGACAGGGCACAAGAAGAAGAAGAATTGAAATGCTTTATCTATGATGACCATAGATGTCGCAAATCCGAAATTCGTAGAAATTAGTAAAAATAAATTTTAAAAATATTTTTTCCCGCCGAATTTTTGATCAGCTGTTTACGGTTAAAATTAAGTCCTTTTCCTATAGATATGCACCTTTCATTATCAAGTATACCACAGAAAACATACAGAAATCGACGATGATTCGAATAAGCACCTCTCACGGCAGTTTCAACACGCGTGATTCGCGCGGTTATAAACTTTTCGATTTTTTTATATAGCATGAGATAAACGGTAAAATACAGGTTAATTCATTGGCTGTACACCTAGCACTATAATAAGTTTTTATGTCTTCATGTTAAAATTATAAGGTATGATCTTTTTAATGTTGGCGAAAAATTGAAAAAATTATCTTCTGGGAAATCTCGAGCAATAGAGGCGAATTTATTTATTTCGTATCATCGCTCCAGAGACCAAAAATAAATAACGAGCATACTTTTGGCCGTGAAAACCTAAAACCATATCGGTTTCAGTTAAGTTTCTGTCCAAGTGAATATGTTGTCTATTCTAATCTTCGTTGGTCTCTTCTTGGGTTTTAATCATTTTCCTTAACAACGGGAAGATAACTTCATATTTTAGTACTTATAGGTATATAACTCTAAATCTGTTATTTATATTAGATATGTCCGGTGCATTCTTTTTCTTCTTCTTTTCTCTTTCATATTCTTTCAACAGCTCGGCTGTGGAATGGTTTGCCAGCCTCTGCGCATCTGTTTTTATTTATTCTATCTATTTATAAAATACATGACATATAATTAAGACATTTACATGAAGTAAATACATTAAATCATCATACTAGGCGGCTGCCTGTTTCATGGTGACCAATGGAGGATAGTTACTTTGAATGAAGCCAAGTGTAAACATATGATACTAGTATGTAATGATGTTAAAAATTGGTAAAATTATAATAAAAACTAGAAAAATAGAAAGGAGAAAAAGAAGTGCGTAAGGATAATATTATTTTTAATTTTATACATATTTTGTATTTATTTGTATGTGTGCGTGCATACGTACATGTATATACAGATGCACAAATCATACACACATGAACATAGATACACACACATGTATGCACCTACGCAACTGAATACATACAGATATATACATGCATATGTACGTATTCTGTATGTGTTTCCTCTTTCCCAGACCCATGTTCACTCCTTCCTCTTCTCAAAAGACCCTTCACGCAACATCTTTAAAGATGACGTAGGCCCTGAGGGAAATTATTTCCTCCGGACCTCCTATGAGGAGTTAATGTAAAAAAATATATATAAAATCACGATATGTAGATATGTACCGTTCACCAATTAATTAGTTTTTTGTGTGTCTTGGAATTATTATGTTTGAAGGAAAAGATATTTTAACTGAAGTTTTAGTACGTATGGTCGTGTGAGTTTTTTTTGTTCTTTTTTTATTAAATTTTACGTATTTCTGCAATATCGTATACAGTGCATAAAGGTGAAAAAAACACAAAAATGTGATTACTATTTGTTATCTTCGAGTCACTTACGAACTAGTCATTTATATAAACATGTGAACTGCATATATAAACATGTGAAAAAAGCAGTAAAATTAAGAAAAAAATATGTTGTAGGTAATAATTACTCGGACGTCGAAGTTGGTAAGTATGTTTATATAATTAATTTTGATTTTCCAAATAGGTTCACAAATATCGATAAATAAAATTAGAACCAAGCAAACAATCTGCTACAGTCTACCCGGTCATTACAGACAGAGACATTTTAAATGGCTGCCTCCAGCGTAGCAATCGCTCTAGTGTACAACACTGCTGAGGGATTCTAGATACGAAGATATATATAGGTACATTACTCTAAGCAGGTCCTATAACTACAGCTCTGAACATTGAACATCCTTCGAACCATTTAATTGGCGAACCAATCAGTGCAGTGTGCAATTGGAGCCTTATAAGCTCTAAGCTTTAATTTACTACACATTCCAAAGGCTACTTACTGTGACAGGAATCTGACTGCGAAAAGTTCTGAAAAACAGTGTATTTCGAATATCGACTGCTTCTAGCAGACCGTATATTATCACTTTGCTTTAAAATTTTCAGGTGCATTTGTTACTTAAATTTTGGTTGTGTCGAAATTCAACGGATGTGTCGGTCCTGGTAGCAGAAAAATTAAAATTTAAGTAAAAAATGTACATGGAAAGTAAAACTCTTAAAATGTCTAGAAATTATTATGTAGTAAAAACAAATTACGTTAGCTCACACAGGAGGCCCTGAGAACAATAATTTCCCTCAAGGCCTTTGTCATCTTTGAGGATGTTGTGTTGAGGGTATTTTTAAGGAAAATAACGGGAAGTTCCGGGGGAGGAAAAAGGTTATAGGGGTGGGTAGAAATCTAGGGTTCAGTGTGTCCAGAGCATCCGCCGCCAGATCCAGACAAACCTCACCCCATTACCGGGCACCCCTGCTACGTCACCAAACTTAGCGAACCACTTGGGGTGACCCATGGCAGAGGTGTTGGTTATACAATAAATGGTGAACATACTGCAAAGAAACTTGTACTTATACTAAAAGCAATTTCAGGCCCCCTAGCACAGTCGATCGATAAGGATTATAGGATAACTTTCGGTAACTTCTCATCCTTCCCTAGGCATGACTGCAAATCGCCAACGAATAAATGACAGTTCACATTTACTAAGTGTTCTTAATATATTCGATGTCAACTGTTTGTCGACAACTGTTCGTCAAATGTCGACTGCCATTGTCCTAGGGAGAATTAACACAAAGTTATCCTATCAATCCTTATCGATCGACCGTGCTACGAGGCCAGAACACAACTATAATGTTAATGGCGCTCAACGTAATGATATGATAGGCAAAACTTTAACAGATTATATAACAAATTCAAGTTAAAGTTAGAGACCAATTCTACATCAAGGACACAAAGACAACAAATCGACAAGCCACGTTGCAAGGAAAACATATTTTAGATGCAACTCCATAAAGCAGAAGGAAAAAGGCCACCTTGAAGACCGAAGAACATGTTTAGCGACGATTTAAAAATATGCGGTGGACTAAAATGTCAGGCCCTTGCTCAAAACAAGAAAAGATATGAAATAGCTCGTGAAATAGACTCAGGAATGTATAGAGCAGGCAAAACTTTTGAATACTAGTATCAATTCAGATAAATTTAATAGTTAAAAAAGTTAAAACATCTGCCCACTGGACACTGTAACGTATATGGACACTGTAACGCTATCCGAAGCGTTAAGGAAGCGCAATCCGGCATAATAACCCAAAAATTAAACCCGATAACAATACAATACTTGTTTAACTAAGAGTGACTCGGCAACCAAAGGTCAAAACACCATGAATAATTAATAGACGTAGGGGGTAAACAGCTTGAGATTCGAATAAAACAGTCAAAAGTGGTATTTTTTGCTAAAAACGCCATCGTCAATGGGTTGATTATAAATATACTTAACGTCAATTAACTCTGCTTGACTTCCCGTAAACATCAAACCGTAAACATCTAATTTACATAAATAATGTATTTAATATAATTTTCCGCTGGTATTCTGAAGCAGGTAAACAATCAAAAATATGTCGGTCTTTTAAAACAACCATGCCTACGTTATATTGACCAAATGATATAAATCTTCAAAATTAAAATTTTTAGTATTATAACCGTTTATAAAATCTAAGTATAATTGCATATAATCTACATATATAAAGAAAAAATACCTAGTCGATCAGTTCGTTTCAAATTACCTTATCATTGCAACAATACAGGATCGAACGCTGAACTCAATTCCATAATGAATCGCCTGCATGTACTTGGGAATAAATATGTTTTGCATGAATCTATAAACATTGCTAGTTTTAACCTCATACAAACACTACTTAATTAAAACTGTTTGTCAGCGCTTCTCAGTTTGACTATAATCAAATACAGATTTAAAGTATTAATTTCTTAATACATAATATCCGGGATTTATAATATGTTGTATTGTATGTATGATAACCTACTCATTGTACTTTTTTTATGTTGATACTACAATTTCTATTGTTCTCTTTTATGAATTTTATATTTATATTTTTTTTATCTATGTATATTCTGTATTCATATGTAAAATAATTGTAATTCTTTTGTAAAAGCCGTCATAATCGGCGTTAATAAATAAATAAATAAATAAAAAAGATTGTCCGTGAAAAGTGGCGTAGCTTTGTTTTTCACAAATCTACAGTTTTATTCTGAGATTGGTGAAATTTTGCAAACTTGGCCTTCAAAACAAGAGAAAGATCACTGTCTATACGAGATTTCGAAAAACAACTTTTATCCCCTTTTTCCACCCTTTAAAAAGGTATACTCCTTGATGAAATTTTGCATACTTGACGATCAAAATAAAATGAAAATTACTCTCTGCCTCTGATTTTGAAAATTTCTGCGTAAAGCCCGGACAACGCCGGGGACTTCAGCTAGTTTTTCAATAAAAAATTCCCCTGCCAAAAAACGTATTTCTACGTTCTACGCAATTAAAACGACTATCCGAGATAGAACTCTGTAATCTTAATGCCAGATTAGTAAAACTTTGAGGCATTCGGTTGGTGGTTGGACCAACGATTCACTAGATTCAGACCATCTATCTCCAGACCTGGTGTATTTTAGTGGAGGAAATAATATGTTTTGAAACCCCAAGCACCTGATTCAAAATATAACCACTACGTTAATTATTACTGTCGGTTAAGATTCACAATGGCTTTGGTCTTCTTAAATTAGACAGGCAGTTTTTTTTTCAGAGTTGTTAATACATTTAAACGGTTGTAAAAATGAGGGTTATACAAAAACAAAAAAACCCCATAAAGGCAAAGCCTGTGTGTGGGAATTATTTTATTTTTTATCACATTTCTCTGATTCAAGAATGTAAAATTAAACATAAAGTAAGTATTATATTAAAGCACACATTTTCTTTTTAAAGGTAAAATGCAATAAAATGAAGTAATAACCGAAAAATATAAAATATGACTTTGAACAGAATTTACTGTCATTAACGCATATAAAATAAAAATATAAATCTGGGGGTTAATGCTAGAAGTGCCTAGGTATATCAGTTTTGGTTATTTGGTTTCGTAACAGAATATACTCTAAAAACCTTCCTTATTTGAAAGCTACGAATACCTATGTCTGGTGATTTAGATTTTTGAAATTATTGAAATCAATAATGTACTTCAATATTGAATCAATATTGAAATGAATATGTAGTCCAAATTTTGATTCAGCGTTTTTTTAAGCCAAGAAATCGATAAACAATCTGCATTTCTAGGCTATTCATAAATTAGACATAAGCACTTCTAGCAGCCCCAGAAATGTGGTTTCACTGGATGTTTTAAATCAAACATACAAATAACGGGCGTCGTAAAATTTAAAACATTTCTCTAAATCAGATTTTTTAATTCCTACCATTTCTCGATGTAAGTTTTGGGTAGATTCCTTATTCTTCATAACCTTACCTGAAACAAGAAAATACAAAACATTAATTATTTGAAAACAATGTATCTTAAAAACTATTTGTTTATTTATTTATTTTATTTAAACGGCCAAAAACGGACGTGTTTGCCCACCCTGGCAGGCCGGATCGGGAGAGACTGGTTGATGGATACCTTTTGACTTCCCTAGCCGGACTCTCTCGATCAATCGCCTTGTACCGCAATGGGAGGAATAGATTCATACGTCCGTCACTACCCACCCCTCTTAGGTTTTTCCTTCCCCTCATATTTTCCTCTCTTTCCTTTCCTTAAAAAGACCTTCCACATAGCACCCCAAAGATGACATAGACCCCGAGGGAAATTGTTTTCCCCAGGACCTCCTGTGTGGAGCTAATGAAAAAAAGAACATTGTGGGTAGATATTTACAATATAAAAAAGAGCTAGGAAACCAAGTCAGCTCAAATATTAATCCGGGTCGTGAGGGTCAAGAATGAAGGACGGGGGAAACACAAAAGCCGGACATCATCCCACTTCCCAGCATTCAGCGTTCAGCAATCAGAAATTCAGACAAGACATGTCCAGCAGACGAGAACAGACAACAGTACTGAGAAAGAATATTTATCAAATTGAATGGTGAGAACCGCTCAAGGATGCAGGGCACGCGGTCGTGTAACGCCTACGAGGATAATTTATTATGGTGTATTTTCAAGGAAATGATAATGCTGATGTGATATATTTGATGCTGGTACCAACAAGGCTTCTAGACATTGAAATACAAGTAAAACGTGATATTTGAACAACCTCAGTGGCTGAGACGTAATGTCTTTGTCGTTCTGGACTTAGAGGAAGGTGGTTGAAAGACCAGCAAGGGCAAATAAAGCTTTCAGGCACACCATACAGCAAGAACATATGAATAACATAATATATCTACTCCAAGGGACCTCCATAAAACGAAAAGATGGCGTTGCTTAGTGACAAGTTCTGAAAAGCCTGATACCTGCTTGTCAAATTTCCATTCGCCTTTTTTAATCTTTTCAAATTGAACCGATTTTTGGTCGGATATTGTGATTCTGTTTAGTTCAAAAGACCTTACTTAAAAATACCTTTGAATGAAGAAACATTATATATTTTTTAAAGTTTTGAATTCAGAGTTCAAAATAATTTCTAAGCCTTCCTAACACACTCAAACCTAGAAGAATACCATAATGGTTCGAAGAACACAAATTTGCTTAGAATGTAAGTGCCATTTTAATTAATTACATAATTAAATCCACACAGGAGGCTCCGAGGAAAATAATTTCCGTCAGGGCCAATGTCATCTTTGAAGTGGAGGGTCTTTTCGAGGAGAGGAAAGAGTAAACACGGGTCTTGAAGAAATTAATGTTGTAGGAGGGAGGAAACACAGAGGCCGACTGATCATTCCACAGCAGAGTCGTAGAAACAACGCGTTCTCATGTGACAAATGTCAACCGTGTACATATGTTGGACGCACGTTTGAAGTTTTTCCCGACAATGCACCGGTGCCGAAGGGATCAATGACGCCAGTTCCTAGAAGCATCTTCCATTGTAATACCGGTAGAAGAAGGTGGCATACCTACCTGATGCCTGCGCACTAAAGATTGCAATCCGCTTATTAAGATAGGGAAATCTATCAAACGGACCGCACGCCCGTTTCTGCAGAGTCAAAAGTTTTTTTCGGGTACTTTGGAGCAACAGACTAGATTATTTTTTTTATTTTTCCAAAATTTCCAAACTCAACAGTGGGGCGCACGTGCAATTTGTAGAGGGTTAACAAGTGTGTGAGAATATTTCAAACCAAGGTTCGTAGAAAACGTATGCAACAAGTTTAGCTCATACGGGCATTTTTCGAAAAAAAAACTCGTCGGGCCAATTTCGAACGCGTGGTGTAGCTTGAAGTAAAATACTGCCAAATTAAAGTATTGCAGTTAATTCAAATCTCCCAACGGAATATGGACTTCAAGCTACGTCACGATTTTTAGCCAATCACCGCTCGATGAACTAACCTTGTTAAACGCATTTTATACTAACCTTGAGTTCAAACAAGCGATAAATCAGGCACCTACGCATAACATAATATTTTAACAGAAAATTGTTTTAATCGTCTTTTTCAAATTTGGAATTTGGGTCTGTCCTAGTTCGTGGAAAAATTAAAAGCGCTCCAATCGGAATTTGCAATGAAAGCGCGCGTAAATCGCGTAGCTCTATTTTCCCTTCAATGAATTTACATAATCCGATATTACAGCATACTTTCCACGGGCATAATTAAAAGCCATTGTGTTCCTAAGAATCCGACTCATTGTTACCATCTTGGGAAACGAATTTTTAACGACACTAAGCCTTATTCAATTACGTAAAGTGTCGGAAGGAAAAAAGAGCCGGAGGCGATTCACGATGAATTATGACTTACCGTCAAATTAGTTAGCTTTAAAAATCAACACGTAAAAAATAAAGTTTTTTTTACTAGAACACTTCTATTTTTAAACTTAATAATAAATACATGCAGTTTGAAGCATCCGCGCCCTAAACCGGGCCAAATCCGGTGTTAGAAAGCCGACATTTATTTCGTTAGAGTGAGTGTGTTTAGAATTAAACCCAGGACGCAAACCAATTATGAAGTTGAGTTACTATCAAAGGTTGGATTGCGATCCAAGAGTTGTCTGATTTGTTTGTTAGATGTCGATAGAATCATGTTTTATTTTTTTTTGTCTCTCTCACACAACGAACAAGGGAAATATAGAGGTACGAAAGTGTTATAAAAAGGCTTGTATCAGTTTAATTTACTTACTTCTTTACGAAAACTTGCACTAAGAAATTAAAATACTACTGAACCCTTGTCCGTTGGGTGGGGAAAGTTATTGTCGTCAGTTATAAGTTTATAAATATCAAATCATAACAATAAAAATTCAAGAACTTAAAGTTAAAACAAAAAAGTGCTTCATTTATAAAAAACCAGTCTACCCAAAGAAATTCTCCTGAGTGAAGACCTCAATTTTATCCATTTGATCCTTCGAGCGGATTTGATCCTTCGACCGGATTGATCCCACGAGCGGATACCTGGAATCCAGATCAAAAAATCAATGAAAGCCAGACATGAACCAGCAATAAACTAGGAGAATTCTGATGAAGCGGATCTTCAACAAGGGCAAGTGACCATCCCATTTTTTTATCCATTTCTAATAGAAAAAACAAATTCGGTTAGACCACTTCGGTATTTTATTGTTGTATAAAAATTAGCAACGGACTAATCGTTCAATTGATATTGGCAAGATTTTTTGTGGCTGGCTATGATTATAGTGTCGCAAAAAAAACATAAAGATCGGAATTTGTCTTTCATTGTTTTGTCTTGAGTTTTGATTTTGATGTTTTTTGATACTGTCGATAAAGCAGGCGACGGGTACCGTCGTTGTTTTATTTGCAACTGAAACTAACAAAGTTTTTTGTGGGTAGTCATATGATTATGCTACGGCAAAAAACAGAAGGATAATTATTATAATACATGAAATGTATAAATTGATTATTCAAACAATCTGAAAGCGATCGTTGGACGTTGGTTTGACTCCGAAGTGTTTTTCCAGTCGGTAAAGCAGGCGCACGCCATTTGTAAAGTCAGATCATGGTCAGATCGAGTCGCGAACTTTCATAACAAAATAATAACAATAGATTTTCTTGTTGTTGAATACATGCATCTAGTGATCTAGTGTTTTGTTAAAACAAAAGAAACAATCAAGTAAAAGACAGTGCAAGTTTTTTGTGTTTAGCGTGGTTAGATGTGAACCACGCCAGAGCAATCAGTGAGTATTGATTGTCTGTTATTTATCCCTGTTATTTAAAATCATGGATTTGAAATATTTAATTGCCCAGTGCGGCATATGTAAGGGAAAATTGTCTAGATTTAGCAATTACTTGGATGGGGAAGAGTTGTTAAATTCGGAAATCGAAATACGTTTGAAAAGAATCGAACCTATTCTAGATGTCTTTAGAAAACTCCAAGATAAAATAGAGACATTATTGCCGGATGAATTAAAAAATGGAACCGAGCGAGAAATGTTTGAAAATTTATATTATATTGTATTGACAAAGGCCAAGGATAAATTCAACGAAACCGGTAAAATCATCAATTCTATCAAACTTTCAATCTTTGAACCACCTCGGTTCAAAGAAGATTATGAGCACAATTGCATTTATTGTAATAAAAATCATAAAACTTATAATTGTCAAAAGTTTTTAAATTTAGCAATAGAGGATAGATTGACAACAATACATCGTTTGAATGCTTGTCTGAAATGTTTGTCGGTAGAACATAAATTTCCGGATTGTAAAAATAAATATAGTTGTCACAAGTGTGGAGCGAATTCACACAACACTTTATTACATTTACAAAATGAAGAAATGCAAAGTCATCAGGGAAGTGATACTTCTTCAAGAGGACTTATTATTAAAAATTGCGCATTAAAATCATCCAGCAGAAAAGCTGATATCCCTATTACCGGAATTCATAATGAAATACAGCATATTAAAAACATTGTGGATTTGGAAATATCTTCCAATTATTCACCATATTCAAAGAGGATTGAATGCCTAGTATTGTCGGAGGTGACCAGTAATCTACCGCAAATCTCATTTCAGGAAAAAGGCACCGGCATCCCCCAAGGATTGCAATTGGCAGATCCAAACATTAATGAAATCGGCCCGATAGACATGTTGATCGGGGCTGACACTTTCAGGGAGACTCTGCACTCTGACCGGATGAAGATTCAAGATTCCG
Organism: Limnephilus marmoratus; assembly: GCA_917880885.1. Lineage (NCBI taxonomy): Eukaryota > Metazoa > Arthropoda > Insecta > Trichoptera > Limnephilidae > Limnephilus > Limnephilus marmoratus. The sequence goes on along the minus strand of OU862921.1, from coordinate 13,324,099 downwards.
GACACATCTTCACTTCAGAAAAGAGGCCAGTAGAAATTTGTAATCTTTCACTCAACTTAAAACATAAGCAAATTGAAAATGTGTTGAAATTAGAGGAGCTAAATCCTATTGAACATAGGAATCACGAGGAGCAAGCGTGTGAAGAAAGCTTCACAGCTGCTCATAACAGAAATGGCAGAGGCCGTTTCATTGTAAGTTTAATACAACGCCCCTGTGCGAAACAGCTAGGCGAAAGTCTCCCTATGGCGGAGAAGAGATTGTATAATTTGGAGAAAAAATTTGCCTCAAACCCAGAATTAATGAAAGATTACAAGAATTTTATGCAGGAGTGCAAAGACTTAGGTCATATGACGCAATGTGAACCATTGTCACAAAATCAAATACCTTATTATCTGCCTCACCATGCGGTGATCAAGGAATCTAGTACAACTAGGAGGACCAGAGTCGTAGTCGATGGATCAGCTAAATCCTCAACTGGAATTATCCCAAATGATGCCCTCATGATTGGGCCGACATTGCAAAAGGATTTATGTGCACATCTGTTGAATTTCAGAAAACATCAGTACGCGTTAACAGCCGACATAGAAAAAATGTCCCGGCAGATATTAGTGCAGCCAGAGGATAGGGACTTACAACGTATCCTTTGGAGAGACGCACCCAGCGAGGAGATTCAACATTATCGATTGAACACAGTCTACGGTCTGGGATCATCATTCTTAGCCCCAAGATGTTTGGAGCGGCTAGGAAATGAAAATCAAGGCACAAATCCCAAGGTCAGTCACATTCTTAAAGAAATTTTTTACATGGATGACTTGATGGCGGGTGACAGTGGTGAAGAAGATTGCTTGCTAAGTAGAAGCAAACGACGGATGTTATCCTACATAGCATCCATTTTTAATCCCCCGGGTCTGATAAGACCTGTAACGATAGTAGCGAAGCTACTAATGCAACGTCTGTGGCAGAACAAAACTCAGTGGGTTGAAGATATATCTCCTGACATTTGGAAAGTTTGGAGAGCTTATATGGAAGAATTGCCGCAGATAAATAATATGAAGGTACCTAGGAGAATCATTTGTCAAAAGCATGTGATATCAGAAGATAATGCTGCGGATGTACTATCCAGAGATATTAGGACTTCTCAATTATTGACATCCACCATTTGGTGGCACGGACCCGATTGGCTAACTCTTGCACCATCCAGTTGGCCATGCGGAGAATCTACGTACATAGATCCACCTGAGGTGAAAACAAAAACTGTAGTGTTGGCAACAGTAACGCAAGATTTGGATATTTTCAGGAACTACATCTCTCTACTAAATCCTTATGTACATAATGATTTACCTTGCGTAGGCGGCAGGCTTTCCGAAGGAAAATTGCTGTCAATAAATCAACGACATCCAATCTTGCTGCCACCACATCATAATTTAACCAAATTAATTATGAAAAACTACCATCATTTACACTTGCATGCAGGTACTCATACCTTATTGGCAATAATCAGATTGAAGTTCTGGCCAATAATAGGAAAATTTAGTGAAAATGATAACAAGGAAATGTATAATATGTTTTAGATCAAATACAAAGACGATGCAGCAAATAATGGCAGACCTTGCAGCCGAAAGGAGCTTATATATTTTTGTTATTAATGTTTTTCTTATGTATGTTTATTTGTATGTGTGGTGTCAAAAGCCATACACTTAGAACTTGAACTGTCTTTGAATACAGAAAGTTTTTTAAATGCCTTGAAGCGTTTTATCGAGCGTAGTGGAAGGCCGAGTAAATTATTTTCAGATAATGCTACTACCTACTATCGGAAAATCATTATCGGGGCTATCAATTCAATGGGGGTACATTCCGACAAGGGCGCTGCACTTTGGAGGCCTTTGAGAAGTCAGAATGAAATCTGTTTAAATGTCAGTTGAAACGGCTAGCAAGTAACTCCTTATTGATATATGAGGAATTAATACCGTTTTGTGTCAGATGAATTTTGTTTAAATTCTAGTCCTTTTACCCCATTGTCAAATGATCCAAATGACCTAATTTCCCTCAGTCCCGGTCACTTTCTTGTTGGTGGAAGCTTTGCAGTAATTCCGGAACAAGATCTACAAAATATTTCAGTCATCGGACTGAATAAATATCAAAAAAAAAAAATCCTTGCTAATACGATGTTTTTTGATCGAGGTACCTGGCTCAACTCCAAAGCAGAACGAAGTGGACCAGCGGACCTCATACGCAGCTCAAACCAGGCGATACGGTGGTCTTGCAGGAAGACAACCTACCACCATGTGTGTGGAAACTCGGACGTGTAACTGCAGTCCATCCAGGAGCTGACGGGAGAGTACGTGTGGCAACTCTCAAAACATCGCATGGAACTACTCAGAGGGCGATCTCAAAGCTGTGTCTATTGCCAATAGACGATAACGAGGAGCTGAAGATGTCAACATCCCCACCCAACGAACCAGACGCTGTGTAAGCACAAAATGAAAAAAAAAAAGGAACTTGTGCTTTATGAAAAACAAAAACAATGAGTGCATAAAACAAGATAAACCAATAAATAGTAAAAAAAAACAATATAAAAATTTGTACGTTGAAAGTAAAAAATAATATAAAAATTTGTACGTTAAAAGTAACCAAAAAGGACAAAAGGAAGATATAATAATAAATTAAAAGTAAAAATCAGTGTACAAAATGTGGAAAAATGTGGAGCAATAAAAACTTGAGTGTGGTAGGGAGTGATATAAAAAATAATAAAACAAAAAAAGGATTGTAGATCCATATATTTAAAAAAAAAAAGGGATAAAAACACTTAATGAACACTTATAAACTAACATAGCCTGCTGGCTAGAATTGCAAACTGCATATATAGATATATCTGGAGACATTGTAATAATTCCAAATGTGGCAATGAACTATGGAAGGAAGGATGATTTGTCTTTATTTAATTTTTTCCCAAGGAAGGAAGGAAGGATGACCAGGAAACCTGCCGCGACATGATTGTGCTGTCTATATTAATAATAATAATATATCTTTATTGAACAAAAAAAATTAAGATTTATAACTACAAAAACAAAAAGTACATCATAAGTACAGTAAAAGTAGAGTTTAGAAGTTGGATAATGACAAAAGTTAATAACAGAAAACAAAATACATATATACAGTAGGAACTTAAACAGTAGAGATTTATAATTATAAATTTAGGTTTCTCGTAACCTGCCTCACTAGGCTAGCCTGTGTTGAGGCAGTAATTTTACGTCAATTTATTATACTGTGAACATACCTACACTTATATTAGAATAAAATCATGCAATACAATGGTTGCAAATAATAACAATAATATTGGTACAATGATTACAGCATTGGTTCAATACTAATTTCGAATTTGGGTGAGTGCACCGGTAAATGCTCTATCATTATTTTTTATCCAAATTTTTATGTTTTTTTTTAAATTTTTTTGTGAATTACATTTTTTTATACTAATTGGAAGAATGTTGTAAAGTCTTGTTGCAAGGTATCTGAAGCTTCGTTGACCAAAAGTAGTATGAGTTATGGGAATTTGTAGTAAATCTTTGTTATTGTTTCGAGTACAGCGAATATTTAATCTTTTTTCATAGTATTTGTGTATATTTGTATATAGATGAGTGAGGATTGTTTTTGCATATATCTGCCGAACGTCAAACACATTCATAATATTGAAGATTAAGTTCGAGTCTGTAATTAGAGGTAGTCTAAGAATTAATTTTATAATAGTTTTCTGTGCCTTTATGATTGGGTCTAGTGCTGATGCAGTACCGCCTCCCCATGCTATGATACCATACTCAATAATAGATTGACAGACTGCAAAATAAATCATTTTCAAGTGTTGTAAGTCGAGAAAGTTTCGTATCGTTCTGAAAAAGTGCATGGTTTTTCTTATTTTGTTTGCAATTATTTGAGTGTGAATATTCCATTTGAGATATGGATCAATTGTGAGGCCGAGATACTTCATCTGTGTAGTGCGCTCAATGTAGGGACACTGACAAGATTCATCGGAATTTAAACATGTGTGTATTCTAATAGAGGCGTCATCATGAGGTTGACCTGTTATATTTATGCTTGATGTGACATATTTAGTTTTCTCAGTGTTCAATGTGAGCGTATTTGTATCTAACCACTTTTTTATGATGTTTATATCCGTTTCAGCTTTTTTGTAAACAGCTTGCCAAGTGTCAGCTTCAAATAGTAAAACAGTGTCATCGGCAAAACTAACTATTTTTCCCTGAATGTTAATGTTACATAAGTCGTTGATATATAAAAGGAACAAAGATGGTCCTAATATGCTACCTTGTCCTTGTCCTAATATGTTTATATGTAATTATCGTTATGGTTTCTGTTTGTTTTTAAAAATGTAGTTTGTTTTTGGAATTATCTTAGTGTGTTATGTTATTGAATAACTTTAAAATTAATTTAATGAATTTGAATTTGATTTGAGCAAAGTCAATATTTAATTTAGGCTCATAATTTGTTTGCATAATGTTATTTGTATAATTTACAGAAAATGATTCGATATTTCAGAATAAATATCTGCCCATTTTGGGGCGGAGAATGTTTAGAATTAAACCCAGGACGCAAACCAATTATGAAGTTGAGTTACTATCAAAGGTTGGATTGCGATCCAAGAGTTGTCTGATTTGTTTGTTAGATGTCGATAGAATCATGTTTTATTTTTTTTTGTCTCTCTCACACAACGAACAAGGGAAATATAGAGGTACGAAAGTGTTATAAAAAGGCTTGTATCAGTTTAATTTACTTACTTCTTTACGAAAACTTGCACTAAGAAATTAAAATACTACTGAACCCTTGTCCGTTGGGTGGGGAAAGTTATTGTCGTCAGTTATAAGTTTATAAATATCAAATCATAACAATAAAAATTCAAGAACTTAAAGTTAAAACAAAAAAGTGCTTCATTTATAAAAAACCAGTCTACCCAAAGAAATTCTCCTGAGTGAAGACCTCAATTTTTTACAGAGTGCTTTAATTTCTTCGAATTTCAGATATGTATATTGGAGGAGATCCACCACTTTCCCAACGGCGTTATAAGGAAACATATGGTTTCCTCCTTCACCGCACACGTCAAGACTCTACTTTTTTTTTAACGAAGCTACATTTATTTGAACGACTCTAGACCCTCCAATGTCCATGCATACGGGGTTAGTAAGCAGTATGCAAGTACTTACATTAACATTATACACAAAAGATAAATAGAAGTAGCAGCCCGTGGAATAATTCTTCTGAAATAGGTAACATCAAAAAGAGATAATAGTGTTAGTAAAAGAAAAAGAAAAATAAAAATAACGGCTATGACCAGTCGAAGAAACCTTCTGTAAATAAAATAAGTAATGAGGAAAAAACAGTTATATGATTGTGTTATAATATAAGTAATTACTATAATAGCGGAAAGAAAATAAAATATATAAAAAGAAAAGCCAGAGAAAGTATTCAATAGACCACCGGGCAGTCCCAATGAGAATGCGTATAGCTATCAGCCCAACCGCAGACGATGCTATAAATGTGTGCGTTTTTAAATACACCAATAGGTTTAGGCATTTTCAATTTGGGAGGCGTGTATGGGTACCGCCGCCTCGGGAACCATTTATTGGATAACCAACACCTCTGCCGCAGATCTCCCAAGTCGTTCGCTACGTTTGGTAACTTAGCAGGGATTCCCGGGTTCATGTGGTTAGGTTTGTCCGGGTTTTGGCGGCGGATGCGTCTGCTCACCAGCTGCATGGCAGGCCGGATCGGGATAGAATGGTTGAGGGAGTCCCTTTGACTTCTCCAGCCGTACTCTCTCGGAACATCGTCTTGCACCGCAGTGGGAGGGATGGATTCATATGTCTGTCACTGCTGGACACTGACCCCCAGATTTCAACCCACTCCTACTACTCTTTTCCTTCCCAGAACTTCTTCTCCTTTCCTTCCTAAAAAAACCCTCCACACAGCATCCACCTAACGCACACGATCATATCTACGTAGTTTTACCACACATGCGCCTAAGGGATTTCATTTCTACAGTATTCATTCTACTTTCATCCTTCCTCTGCCTCACTACCATTACATCCATGCCTTAATTTGGTAGGCGGATATGGGTATCGCCGCCCCGGGAACCATTTATTGGATAAAAACACCGTTGTCATAGGCCTCAACCTCAAGTGGTTCACTAAGTTTAGTGACTGAGCAGGAGTGCCCGGATTCGAGGGCGTAGGTTTTTCCTGATCTTGGAGGCGCTTGCGTTTGACAACCCACTGCGTGGCGGGCCGGATTGGGGGAGGCTGGTTAAGGGAGATCTTGTGACCTTTTCCACCCGGACTCTCTCGACCTTGCACCGTAGTGGGAGGGATGGAGTTTGCGAGTGGCAGTACCCGCACCTGCCTAACAAATTGTGCCACTACAAAGATTTTATTTTCATTTTTATTATTTCCAACAAAAGCATAGTTTAAATAAATATATAATAAATATATGGCTGCTTGTCTGCAGGTTCTACATCAATATACACTCGTTAATATTAGAAGTAAAAAAAAATAATATGTATAATAGCAAAAATGTACAGGAAATTGATTAGTGTACATTTTTTTTAACCACGAACATTGTGCTTAGAAATGTAGCAAAATCGGGTTCCGTCACCATAGTGGCTATAATTCATTCTGCCATTGGCGGGACCGTCAATAGGTCCATTACGAGACTCTTGGACAGCTCTGGAAATTCGATCAAGTTGTCTTGAACCGGTCTTTATTAAAGACTAACCGGCACTTACCCGCCATTACTTCTTACTTTCATTTTCTTTCGGACCAATCATGGGACGGTAATGGTTCAACAGTCACAGTGTTGTCTGCCTTTGGACCTAGGGTGAGGAGGCCAGTTTGAGGCCGATACAGAAATGGACAATTTCTTCGAGTGCCTTCAAGCAGTGCTTTGGCCCGGTAATACCCGCTCAAAAAGAAGAAGAAGGAGAGATATTTAAATACGAATGTTAGAGGGAGCGCGCTAATATTAAAAACGAAAATATTTAAGCGAAAAATGCGAAAATGTTTAATAAAACATGACTCGTTTAAATGGAGCAATAATCTCGTGGGGAATGTCTAAAATAGCATTTAAAGAAACACTGTGAATTTTTTCATATTTTGCCATTTCGGCAATGGGAAAAATCTTAAAAAATAACGTATGTTTTATTAAAACTAACTATTTCATTAATTTTCCAATCCAAAGACTTCATAGGCTTGAAAATAAGTTCAGTTCTGTTGACATTTTCAATTATTACTTACCTAAATTTATGTTAGAAATTTCTAAAATTCTTAAATTTTATTATTTTTAGTGTATTAAAGTTTTGGTTGTTATTTCTTTTTAATTCTGCTCCTTTCTATAAGTGTAAAGACTGTAATGTAAATGAAGAGAAATAATACATTAATTCAGATAATAAAGATCAATGAAATAATACAAAAAACACTTAGTTTTTACCACGATAATCTTTATTTAAAAAAACAACATGTTTCGAGAACGGTGTTCTCTTCGTCAGGACATTATATGTACTAAAAACTAAATTATCAAGTATAGAAAGAGAGACCTCTCTCCCCCCCACTACGTCCATTTCCTTCCCACGCCTGTCTTTCCATACTTGATAATTTAGTTTTTAGTACATATAATGTCCTGATGAAGAGAACATCGTTCTCGAAACATGATGATTTTTTAAATAAGATTATCGAGGTAAAAACAAAGTGTTTTTAATTATGTCATTAATAAAATGGTGCCACAAAGTGAATTTTATTGTTTCTATTTCTATTATTACCATGTTACACGATTGCTGTAAATGCTCCAAGGGCGTAAATAAATAAATAAATTAAGAACTGTAAAACTTAAAAGTGTTTAATAAGTCAGGTACACCTCATACGTCATACACATGTCTGGTAATGTTTTTTTTTTTACATGAGCTCCACATAGGAGGCCCTGAGGAAAATAATTTCCCTCAGGGCCTATGTCATCTTTGGGGATGCTGTGTGGAGGGGTTTTTTAGGGAAAGGAAGAAGAGAGGGTAGGAATGGGGTTTAAGGGGTGGGTAGGAATCTGGGGTTCAGTGTATCCTGGACATCTAAGCCTGGATAAACCTCACCCCATGAACCCGAGCATCCCTGCTAAATCACCAAACGTAGCGAACCACTTGGGGTGACCTATGGCAGAGGTGTTGGTTGGATACCCATTCCCGCCTCCCAAATTGGTTATATTATTGAGACATTTATTTATTTATTTATTATTAGTTTCAATAGCAAGGTTTGTACATGTATGTATAATGTATAGTATAAGTATAGATTCTTTTTTTTTTCACAGACCTCCTCACTAGGATTTCCTGTTCGGAGGTGGCCTGTAGTTTTTTAAAATATTTGTATTTGGTTATGGATTGTCTTTATATCGGATTCATGATGTTTTTAATTATATTATCACTTTGATCTCTCAGCCATGTTTTTACTTTTGTTTTAAATATATTCATTTCCTTTATATTTTTGATTTGATCTGGTAGAGCATTGTATAATTTCATAGCATGGAATTTATTATTTCTCTGTCCAAAAGATGTGTTCAAACTGGGAGTAACCAGGATGTTATTGCTTACTGCCCTGGTTGAGTATTTATGTTGGGCAGTGGAGTATTCATATATGTTTTTTTTCAGTTTAAATAAAATATTTTTTTAATAAAGTTTCTGTACATTGAAGACTTGAAAGTTATTAAATATTTCTTCCGTCGGAGTTATATACATACATTATATGGGTCATTGTCCTTATGGGTCCGAGTGGTTAATGGAATTATGTTATAAATTGGTAAAAATTCGGAATGCGGGATCTTAAGACGGTGTGTACTGCGTTTTCGATAGAGTTTTTCGAAATTAGATGTAGATTGCAGACAATAATCTTTCTCCTATTTTAAAACTCTTTATTATAAAATTGTGTTGCATACCTAATATTAATCAAGAAGTAGGTACATATTAAAATTATTCTATAAGGCGTGGGAAAAGGGATAAGGTTGGTTTTTCAAAATTTCATGTAAACAGTGACCTTCATCTTGTTTTGAAGGTCAAATGTGCAACTTTTCCTTAATCTCATAATAAAACAGTAAATTTATATTAAAAAATATAAATAGATTGATCTTTAAAATGGAATTTAAACAGGCAAAACGTGAATTTAAACATTTTTTAAAATATGTTGTAGCCTTTAAGCTATGTTTAAAAATATAATTATAACATGCCCTTTCGAATATTGAACGACCCTGAAATACCCAATATTTCGTTTCAAATCGCACTCCCGCGACTATACTGCCATACCGTAAAATAAAATCAGATTAAGCAATATTTGGTCGAATCCAATAAATTACGATTGTGAATTTGGAAGTGTTTTTTGTTTTTAAATTTATAACCACGGATGGATGAAATATCTGAGAAAAATAGGTAGATAGTTTTGCTAGATTCGTGCTTATCTGTTGAATGGGGGGCTCAGCACTCAGTGAGGCCCACATTGTCAAATAATATTATTTGTAGCAATAAAAAATAATTAATATATATTATAAAAGAAAGAAAGAAAAGTGCGTCCCGCAAAAACTCAGAAACGAATCCCGGTACGATCAGGGGTGTTATATGGTGTGGTAGATCTCTATCCCTCCTCCAGGTAGACGGTTCCCGTTTTTACCTAAAGGGCGTGCTTTTGAAGATATAAGGGCTGGAAGTTCCACCCTTTATAAATTTCTAGAACAGTCAAGAACATTCGTGAGCATTCCACATCATTCCAGAACATTCTGGAACATTCTAGAATGTTCTGGAACAATGTTACCCATTCGAAACCTTTTTTATGGGTGAGGCCACTTATTGGTAGGGGTATATAAAGCAATATCCTATGTGGGTTCGAACGTTAGTTCAATCTCATATCAACTCCCTGAGCGAAGCCGGGTACCCCAGCTAGCATGAAATAAAATATGATATTATTTGTATTCTTCCTTACTTCCCCGTATTTTAACAAATTATTAGGAAAATTGCTTGTTATTTTATGATACTCGTACGTTCACAAATATTCCATTTATTTAGATTTTTTTGCAAACGAAAATTTTCAGACCTACTGTCAGAATATGATCGAGGCCTAAGGGGTTAAAAAAATCACCGGAGATCAAATTTCATTTACATTTTTTACTCCAAATAAGATCAGGAATCACTGGTTAAAGTAAGTCAAGTACGACCCTTCACCTTGCGTAATATCAAAAACTTTTTTTTTTTTTTTTACAGTGAATACCGCACAAGAATCTCAACTGCTCCCGTCTGGAGCCAGTGAGACTATGGCATCCCCAATTGGGGTATGTTGTGAGGCTGAAGGTAGTGGGGAGGGGAAGGAGGTGGGGAAGAGGAAGGTTGGGAAGTACCTGGCTATTCAGATCTGGTCACTAAACACGGCTAAAGCCATTTTCAAGCAACGTTTCAATTCTGAATGGTGGTCTTACACCAGGGCGATACTAAGAGTATCTTCCACTCTGGAACATGCCGCAAATATACTGTATATTATTTTAAATGAATTAATTGTGAAATACCACAAATTAATCAAATAAAATTTATTTGCGCATGCCGGGTTCGAACCCGCGACCTCCGGATTGTGAGTCAAGTGTCTTACCCACTAGACTACGGAGGTCGTCAAACTTGATTTATATCACCGTTTTCAGAGCGAAAATCCAAATCTTTTCAAGCCCATTATTTAAGTTTGACGTATTTTGACATACGGCAGTCTATTTGCCGGAGAGCGAAATATCTAAACGACCGTGAAAACTCTTTCATATTCTAATTCGATTTAAAAGTTTCTGCGAACAATTTGAAACGTACATAATTCTATTACAATGGAAAGGCTAGCGGCGAATGTGTTGCAAAAAAGCGACCGGATTTCAATTTATATCAAGGAAAATACGAACCAAGACCTTTCCAGTCAAAACTCAGAGTTGATTTATTACATTTCTTTTATTGTAATCCCAATTCAATTTTATGTCAATATTATTACAAATCAACAGACCAATTTTACAATTTTTAAGGTTTTTACTTTAAACTAACTAACTTTATTGAACTAGGCTTTATTGACCTCGTATGATGAAATTGAACTAACCTTAACCTTTCTCCTTTAGAAGACTGTCGGAAAAAATCTGATCTCATTTGTTTCTTCAAAATTGTCAACAGCATTATTGATTCACCTACATTACTAAAACTCATCCCATTCAATGTACTTTCTCGTAGACTCAGAAATAATGAACTGCTCTTTCTCAATCAACACTCGACCAATTATGGATATAATTTACCACCGTCCGGGATGTGTAGAATGGTCAACTAGGAAGTCAAGACCTTGATTTTTTTGGTATAAACCTAAATTTTGCCGTTCACTAAAGAATTGAAGGTATTTTATAACTATTTTGAAATTTAGCTAAGTCTTGACTTGACTTGTCACTTCTATTTTCTTAAGTTTATCTATGTTTTGTCTTTACTTTCATACACCATCCTTTATTCTTATAATGTACATTTCTAATTAATGTACAAAAACGAAAGTCCGTTAAAAAATGAATAAATAAAACCCCTAAAGGGACAGACTTCACTGAAGAGTTCATACGATGTAACAACAACGAATCTATCAATCTAAGTCCACGTCTCCATCTATTTTATGTGGCTGCTGCATAAGAATTACAACTCTCCGGAGCTTTTGGGACAATGATATTCCAAATTGGGAATATGTTGTGGGGCCGACGGAGGTGGAAGGGATGAGTTCGATGATCAATTGATCATTTCACATGACCCACTGGCGAAGTGATCGGGTCAAAATTACCCGATCTAAAGATTGGGTACTTTTAAACAACAACAAAAAATATCATTGATAGATCGTTACGCCGCGCCGCTGTGTTGACATAGAGCGTAGATAAATATAAATAAAATAAACATAGATTCCAGGGTGGAACCGCAATTCCAGTCTATTTCATATTTCAGGTATCTACAATCTCTATGTCTCTGTCACAAGAACTGAAATAAAAAAATATTAAAAAATAATTTTAAACATCTATAGTCGCTTGCAGCATCACAGGTGCTTTCTGAGCTGACAACTCAACGATTGAATAATTTAATCTTTTTTTTAGGTGACTCGATCGATCATTGGTGGCTCGTGATCGGGTCAGAATGATTGGGTCAGAGCCAACAAACTTGCCACTCTGTCACTAAGTCCGACGTTTAAAACATTTTTAGCTTATTCCATCCTATTACATTCTAAGAATAACAAATTACGATGCATTAGAGACAAGTCAATGTTTTTACTTTATTTTTATTTAATTTGGATACGAAAATTCCTGCACAAAGTAGATAACTCTCACACTCGAGGACTTCTGAATGAATGACTTTCCGTATGATCGAAAAAGTCACACAAATACAATGAATGGAAACTGTTAACATGTTTTAATACAAACTTTGCTCGTATTTACAAGGTTTTATGAGTGCTAACACATCCACACTTCAACTAAAATCTGTTGCTTATAATAATAATTTAAAAAATAAAAATCCAGTACGGGAATTGTAGAATTGAAAATTTCAACTTTTTTAGACGGTGTGATTTATTTTCCACTGTCAGTCACTCAAGTGGAACATCACCCTTCCATTTTGTCAATGTGGCTTTAAAACACTGGACAAGTTGATTAATGGTCTAACGTCCTCCGCCGCAGAACAAAGAATGATTTGTTGGCCTCCGCTTGTGTTTTCACCGTCTTTTTGCCATAAATAGGTCCGCTCCATTGTTTCAATACAATTTCGTTCAATGAATCGCACATAATTACGAGTTTCCGGAGTTTATGGGCTGCGAAGCCGCGGGTTATACTCGTATGGGTTCAAACACTACAATTACGAGTTAAATAGAAAATAAAGTAACACAGCCGTCATACTTCTGATTTCCTAGCAGATAGTTAAAGATAGCTCCCAGTGATTGCTATTAGAATACTAGATCTTACACTTTCAGATTATGAAAAGCAGATCAATGCAGTCAAAATTACTGACTTTGATTTCCTCTAAGTGCCTTATAGTAGAAAATCTAATTGCATAACGTTTGAAGTAGAAAAACTCTTAAATTATGAGCTCTGGAATCAAAAAAATTACCTAGCTTGTTTCTTCAGAAATTTTTATCTTTACTAGCTGAAGTAGTCTGCGTTGCCCGGGGTTCTTTCTGCCTTAATAATACTTGATGGATGATTTATATAGCGCCGTTTTTGTGAAAAATCACCTTAAGGGGCAGGAGTAGGAAAAGGGGATGGAGTCGTTCGAAATCCTAAGTGGGTAGTAACCTTCCCCTTATTTTGAAGGTGTAGAATAAGAAGTATGACAATTTTCTTTATAGACATAACAGAAAAATAGATATACAAAGATAGAAGATACACGGTGTGCAAAAAAATAGTGATACAGGCGGGAAATTGGTAAATTAAACAGTTGATATAAATCCCCTAGCGACTGATTTTTTAACAAATTTGACGTAATTTTTTACAATTTTGGATTCGATTTACTCGAAAACGATAGCTCAAATCAAATTTAAAATGTCATAATAAGTATAAAATTCACCACAACATCAACTTCAAACGTGGATTAAAATTAAATTTTATTAAAAATTAAATTAAAAAATGTTATTATCAAGTTCTGCAAGTATTTTAGTATGTATTATTGTTACAGCTGTTTCGACGTACAAGTTCATTTTCAAACTACATTTTCATAAATTATTTATACCTAATATAAATATTATTGTCATTTTCATAATTGTTTATTTTGTATTTAACCTTTCTTAAATTATGAAAAAGTATTTTGAAACTCGGGTGAAGCTGGATATTTAAACTAGTCGTTTTGAGTACCTTAAAACAAGAGCTCTGATTACTCGATAACTTGGAAATCAAAATTAATGATCTTGATGATTAGGAAAGTTTTAAAAGTGACGAAAGCTTAATTATTATAACTTGAGACTTGTGAGACTTGTGATGAATATTTTCCCAGATTTTGATTGGGAAAAATTAACACGTTTTAAGTTTAAGCCAAAGGAAAAGCGATTCTCTTACATCCTGAAGACAAAGCCTTTCTTATTCTCCCTAAATCGATAACTTTTGATTGGTACAAGAAAGAGGGTGAAATATTTTTGATATTTTGAAATTGGAGGTCATTATGTCTTTCAAAGTATTCCGTTTAGTTAACAACACTTCGGGCCACGGGCCTAAATTATCGTAAAGTCAAAATATCCGTTCCGTTTTGTAATAAAATCCAAATAAATGTGATATTTCTGAACTGTTTTTGAAAGGTGATGAAGTACGCTTTCAAATTTCATAAATCAATTTTTAGAAATTTAATTAAAATTAAATTTGATAATGTTATTATCGAGTTCTGCAAGTTTTTGGTTAGTGTTTTAGTTACAGCTGTTTCGACTTGTAAGGTCATTTTCAAACTGTGGTGAAGCCACGTACGGACGACTTATTTATAAGATTTTAAATGTCAATTTTTAAAGGTGTCTAAGTTGATTTATTACCGGTTAAACCAATTTGTAGAGACACTAATTGAGAGAGTGCTAATGTGGGATTCGGAGTATTTCCCTTTGGTTTGCCTTGCACTAAGTGTAAGGGTTTTCTTAATTGATTTAGAATGACGTTATTGCTATGACTCATTTAAGTGCATTATATATTTTATTTTTTTTAGGTTTGGTAAACATACTAAGTAGTGGGGAATAAATAATTTTCCTTACTTTATTAATTAGCGTTATGTTGGGGTAATTCGTTCGTTTATTGATTTCTAATTGTTCAAGCAAATTTAATCTAAGACCCTTTCGTTCTATATGTAATGGTTTTGGCTGGTTATTTTTAAGTGGAACGTGATTATTCACTAAGAGATGTTCGGCGAATTTTGAAGAGGTGTTTTTATTTTTATAACATCTTATATGTTCTTTGATCTATGAGGCTATGAGGCAAAAAACATTGAAAAAATAATAAAAAACAAGAAATACAAAAATAAAATTAATTTAATATATCCGGTACATAACAAAAAAAAGAAAAATTTGCATGTCTCGAATTCCTCGGCCCAATATATTTAAAAATTGCAAAAGAAATTAAAAAATGTGGTTTAAATATAGCTTTTAGAACCAATAATAATATGGGAACAAGCCTTAAAAACTCAAAAAGTAGAAATCCTAAACTCAATAACTGTGGCATATATGAATTAAAATGTGACCACGCCGACTGTAACGCTACGTACATCGGACAAACAGGTAGGGCATTCTCAACTACGAATTAAACACAAAAACAATTAATAATTCATAAATCAAAATAATTACATTATTTTAGAAATATAATTTTTTTTTATGCAAACACAAAAAGGTTTTTAAATTGGCTCACCTTACTTTTTTTTAAAACACACATATTTTGTTAGGCAAATGTATTATAAACATTATCGTCAACTCACTTTTCTGTCGTTTCATGTAAAAATAATTAATAAAAAAATTCCAAGTTTCATCATATTTTTTCTAATTGCGGGCGGAACTTTGGTTTCGTTAATTATGATAAACTTTTAAATATAAATATAAATGGTGGTATTTTCTTATTCTAACACGGTTTAGATCTTATTTCCCACCATGATTGTAAGGGAGCCAAACCGATTTTATGTGATTTATATGAGTTGTTCTGAAAAGTCAAATTGTCCTGAGAAGTTAAATTCTGATTAATGTTGTTAGATCACGTGGATGTAAAAAATAAGTCAATAAAGTTCAGAAATTATACGAAAATTTCAACATATGATCACAATTCGTTTAAAAGTTGAAACGGTCTTGTATTTAACGGGAACCTTTCAACTGTTAAAAAGACAAAATGGCTCTGAATTGCCATTTGTTGACAAATAAATTTCTGCGAAACAACTGGATCTTATAGAATTTACAGAAAAACGTGTCGCAGTGTTTCTTATGTTACAGGCTACAACTTAACAATCTACAATCATACTATCGATTGATGAGCTCTAGCGTCATGAAAGTTAACGGTTTTTCTCACATATTGGGTTTGATTTTTTTTTAAATGTTACCAATTCACGGTTGAAGTTCACTTTGAGATGTATCGGGGTTTTATCCTTACCTGAAACAAGGAAACATATAAATTATTAGTTATGTGTAAATAATGTATTGGAAAAGGGGAAATTTGCTCGAATATTAGTAAAATTATCCGCTTTTTTATATGGCATTTTTCATCATGATAAGGGATTGAGGCGAACTCTAGCACAAAACAAAAACTGTGTCACAATCTTTACACCCCCATCCCGGCTTTGGTGATTTGATTGAAGATTGTCTCAAGTATCTCACTCAATACTCTCCTCCTTTTATTTCCATTCTTCTCACAGAACTCCCAAATATTTATGGAAGCCAAACATATAATAAGGAAGCAATTTTGAATCGCGGAATCATTCCTATTGGCTCCTCGCACGCCAATAGTGATCTCTCAAAATTTTCACCTCGTTACCGACAGCCGGTAAGAAATAGGTAGAACCATTCTGTTCCGAATTGCCGACGACGCAACAGCTTGTGTTCGCTCCCACTGTTCCAAATACGAATATTTTGTAAATTATAAATTATGCTATGAATGTAATTGTCATAATAAACTTGTAAGTACATTGTTAACACTAATTTGATCTATACGACAACTACACAACTCTTATCCCCCATAAATATAACAATAGAAATTCCTTCTGTACAAATTTGAATAGAAACAAATGTGCCACTGACTTTGTACTAGACCATTTAGCAAGGGTTCTTTCTCTCTTTCACTTAACTGAAATTGTATATCGCCATCGCATTTTAATTTCGTAATCATGGTGAAACACAGTTTTGTACGAAAATATAAGCCGAAACCAGGCCTATAATTGGATCACGAATCACGCCTACAAGGCACTTGTTGCGTTATTCTTTATTCTATGTATGAAGTCAAAGGTTTCGTCATCACATGACTTTAAAAAAAGATAAATGATTGTTTTTATAAGACCATAATATTCCGTAGACGGGCATTATGAAAAACACCTGGCGTTTGTTGTGGGCAAAAGCATAAAGCTGATAGCTTCCGTTGTAACATCTCTCTCTTTCTCATAAACGACACAAGTAACAGAAAGAGATGTTACAACGAAGCTCACAGAGGCAGGACCATAATAATATGCGCAAAATGAATCGTGTTCAGAACATTAATCAAATCACTATTATAGGCATACCGCTGATAAATTCATTGTAACCTCTCTCTTTTTCTCGTAAACAATGCATGCAACAGAAAGAGATGCTGCAAAGGAGATCTCAGCGGCAATTAATCGTGATCACAACATAAATCAAGAGAGTACTATTGAAACTTCAAGAATTCCGAATGAATTAAGAAGCTAGTATAAAAGTGTAGTTATTTTTTTTTTATTTATTTACGCCCCAGTGGGCTTTTACAAAGACAGATAATAATAGTTAGGCAGGTACCTAGTACACAATATACATATAGTAAAAAATAAAATTAATTAAAATTAAAATCATACATTTCATTAAAGTAATTATGAAGACTTCGTTTTATAACTAATACAGAATCTGCAAACATGTCTACAATATTCCCAAATTTATTGCCAAAATTGTGTAATCTATTTATAGGTGTATGAGCCTCATAGTTTGTTTTAAAATTGTCACAGAAGAAGGTAGCACTTTGCCTCGTATTTCTGGTCGGTACGTAAAATTTTATTTTGGTGAAAATTTCAGGGTTATCAATGCAATTATAAATGATTTTATTTAATAGTACAAGGTCAGAGATGATCCGCCTATCTGACAGCGTAATTAAGTTGAGTTGTTTCATCAAAAGACATAGTTAATATTTTGAATTGGAATATTTAGCTTAAAGTTAATAAATCTTAGAAATTTGTGCTGTACCCTTTCTATATTGTCGGAATTATTTTATACAATGGGGACCAAATGGGCGAATTATACTCTACTTGGCTTCTTACTAAATAAGTGTACAATATTTATGTTTCAATTACGATATATTCCGAAAATTTGTTCGCTTTTCTAAACAACTCAGATAGGTCTCATAGAAATCGTTGTGTCGCCCTTTCTATCATAGTGAGAAATATGATATAAACGGTGTTAGAAAGAGAAAATACCCCGCTTTATATTCAAATCTAAAAAAAAAACTCAAAGAAGTAAAATGTACCTACACCTTTATGAAACCAAAGGTTCGGATCGCAATTTCAAAAAAATTTAAGAAACTTTGGAAAATATTTATTAACTATTTTTACATGGAACGACAAAAGTGAGTGACAATAACTTTTATAAAACTAACACAACAAGTATGTGTTTTCATTTTTTTACAATCAGTAATTTTAGTTACGATTACTAAAAAAAACGATCAGCCATTTGCATGCAAATTTTTATACTTCAAAAATTATATGTTTATGTTGTTTTATACAATTTGAAAGCGTATTTTATCACCTTTCAAAATCTGTTTTTAGTTTTCGAATATTTTCAGAAATATTGCATTTATTTCGATTTTATTGCAAAGCGGAAATATTTTGACTCCACGGTCATAAAATACCGATCTAAGCTATGAAAATATGATCTAAAGTTAAAATAATCTACCGTGCGTTCAATATCACAATATAATTGCGTCCGAATGTCAAGAAATGAAAGAGAACAATAAATTTATACAAGCAAGCATTAGCGAGCACTTTGCATTGGCCATTACAGACTTCGAATCAAAATAAATGGCTTCAGGCATCAAAAATCTAAAAATAAAAAGCCAGCCGCCGAACGGCAAGTGGTCTTATACTTAATAGAATTATGATAGGATTCACTCCTAGAATTTTAAAAGAAAAAAGCTGTAAAGAAGAGATAAATACATCAATGAAAAAATGAAAAATTGACTTCGTGGAATGAATTGCCAACGTAAAAGCTTCCACGTTCGGTCGTAAAAAAAATGTAACGTAACGAAAATTAACGTGTTCGATAATGCTTTTATGTTCCGTTCAGCGGAAAGAATTCTTTTTTTTAACGGGTCAATTAATTAGTTAGAAAGTGATTTGGATCGTTGAGGAATACCTAATGGAAGCTTGCTGGATGTTGTTTTCTATGTTATTTCTTAGAAACAATTATTCGATTCAGCGAGTTTTCAACCCGCGAAAAAATATTCCCGACAAAATATACTACGGACAAAACATCCCTTCACTAAATATCAACTAAAACCTAACCTAAGACCAAGACTAAGATGGAGCAACAACGTCCTCAAAGACATATTTATATTGGAGCTTCAAAACTGGAGAGAGCTGGCTCAAAACCGAGATAAGTGGAGGAAGACTCTTGAGGAGGCCAAGACCCACCAGGGGTTATAGAGCCAATAGTGATGATGATGATGAAAACCTAACCTACCTGACCTAACATAACTTAAACTAACAAAAAATGGCACAAAAATAATACAGACATCCTGTAAAGACAATAAATCTGTACCTGAGAACAGGCGCGGCTCGTCCTAAAGTGCACTCGTGCGCCGAACCGCCAACAAAATTAAACAACATTTTGCAGCTCATCGTATTAAATAATATTTTTAATTATAAAATTGCGCACATTATTTTAAATTTAAAAAAAAATTGACTTCCTATCTAAATATTCATGAATTTGGTAGAGAATAATAAATTATCGTGGCCCAATGCATTGCTTCCCGCGCGCAAGTTATATCGGCTAGGAATCGAGGTACATCTCGTGCCATTCCACGCGTTTCGGCAAAGCGCACGTTTGAGAATTATCATTTGTATGAAGCCCCCAGCAACATGTCCAGACCGTCAAAATACAAAATCGTAGCGAAAAAATGGTGACTGCCGGGCGGCGCGCGGTTGACGGAAATGCCCGAAGAATTCCGAAGTGAATCGTTCCAGCGAAATGACCACTCGTAGTAGGGTTTGAATAGGATAGTAATTATATTTTTCTCTTGTAAAATGAAACGATGAGTCAACGGGTCAGCGGGTGCGATATTATCTTGATGGAGAGGGAACCGATTTGACATTGTCATTATTAGATTTTGTGACCTTTTGTTCGTGCATTTTTGTCACATATGTATTGCAAAATTCACCCAGTAAAGGGGGTTTACTATCGCGCGGGGGGCGCGCCAAAAAGAAACGTTTAATGTGTGTTGTTATTGTGTTATTATTCGATAGATATCGCTGTTTTAAATTTCCTTGCCTTTTTAAAATTAAAAGTTATATAATAATAAATATAGACTATATTAAGAATATATGAACCATGAAAATAAAAGCAGAATTATAGCCTATGGCCCGCCAAAACTACATTTAATTATCAACCAAGATAGTAAATCCGCCAAGAAAACTTTTACATAATATTATAGTAATAATAAATGGATAATTTGTATAGCGCCGTTTTTTTTTTGTGAATAATCACCTCAAGGGCACTGTAGGAGTTATGAGTTACTAGGCTCTGTCTAATTTAATTTTTTATTTATTTACCTACCTTTGTTTTTATTTTTGATGAATTACTCGGTGAACCACCAAAAATTGAAGGCACCGGCCGCGCCTGCCTGAGAAGCGTACGGATATTACGATTCAAGTTCAAAATTTGAAGAAATGAGTTTTTGATGCAGACTTGAAGTAAGTTATCATGTTTATTAGTGGCAGAAAGATAAAAGTCATATCATAAAGAAAAATATGATTTTCAAAAATGTATACGGATGCAACTGCCTTTGATGCAAAAAACTATCTTAGAAGCAGAAAGATGTACATGGACTTGCATCTTTATGATTTAGTTGCATTTTGAGTATTACTCAAATCCTTTGCATCCTTCTGCCTCTAACATTACTACGCTTTCTATGAAAGTAAACTATTTTCAAACTATTTCATAATACACCACATGTCATAATAAAATATTCCGCTTTATTTTGAAAAACAGAAGGATTCAAGTCCGTGTTTTTTTTTACTCAAGTCAGCGTTTTTTTTAACAAATTTTTAAAGGCTTTAATAAACAAAAATTTTAACAAAACAAAAAAACGACTTCAAAAAATGCACTAAAAAGTAAAAAAATAATTTCGTATTCTTCTACAACTTTATAATCAACTTACCTTTTCTACTCATCAATATGTACGTATGATTGTTATTTTTGGTGTCGGCGGGAGAGGAGCTGTCAAGTGAACACGCCGGGCCGCGGGTACCTTGGTTGACACCGACTCCAAAAATAACAATCGTACCTACATATTGATGAGTAGAAAAGGTAAGTTGATTATAAAGTTGTAGAAGAATACGAAATTATTTTTTTACTTTTTAGTGGATTTTTTGAAGTCGTTTTTTTGTTTTGTTAAAATTTTTGTTTATTTTTTGATTTTTAGTGAATCTGAAGTACACTAACTAATTCGATTAAGATTCGGCCGATTATCGTAAATTTGTTCTTCAGAATTGGAGTGTTCCGTTACTTTGTCATGGATCCCATAATCAGAACCTAACCAAACTCCCATCAAACTACGCTTGAAGTACATCCTTTCCAATAAAAAAAGAATCATCGAAATCGGTTGGCGTGATATTGAGTTATTCGTCCATTTGTCGCGCACATACTTGATGCAAATTTAAGACTTATATGATTTTCTCATGGATGCCATCGTCAGAACTGGACCAAATTAAAATGGGACCACACGGGAAGCACCAGCTTTCAAATAAAAAAAGAATCATCAATATCAGTTCACCCAGTCGAAAGTTCTGAGGTAACAAACATAAAAAAAAAATAAAAAAATAAAAAAAAAATTAAAAATAAAATACAGTCGAATTGAGAACCTCCTCCTTTTCGAAGTCGTTTAATAAACAAAATTTTTAACAAAACAAAAAACGACTTCAAAAAATGCACTAAAAAGTAAAAAAATAATTTCGTATTCTTCTACAACTTCGTAATCAACTTACTTTTTCTAATCATCAATATGTAGGTACGATTGTTACTTTTGGAGTCGGTGTCAGTTAAGGTAGGTTTGTAACTACATACATAGTTATAGGTGAGGTGTGCTTGTATTGCACAAGCGACTTGACGAGGCGAGAGCGGAGCCGCGGCGGCGCGGGGAGCTGTCAAGTGAACCCGCCGGGCCGGGTACCTTTGCTGACACCGACTCCAAAAATAACAATCGTACCTACATATTGATGATTAGAAAAAGTAAGTTGATTATGAAGTTGTAGAAGAATACGAAATTATTTTTTTACTTTTTAGTGCATTTTTTGAAGTCGTTTTTTGTTTTGTTAAAATTTTTGTTTATTTTTTGATTTTTAGTGAATTTGAAGTACACTAACTAATTTGTCTGAATATGGGTAAACCTACTAAACGTACTGCTCATATGAGACAGACATAATTTGACCATAGCGACGTTAAGGTCAAATTAAGAGATTCGGCCGAGTTTCGTTAATTTGTCATGGATCCGATAATCAGAACCTAACCAAACTCTCATTAAATTACCCTTGAAGTACATCCTTTCCAATAAAAAAAGAATCATCGAAATCGGTTGGCGTGATATTGAGTTATTCGTCCATTTGTCGCGCACATACTTATGCAAATTTAAGACTTATATGGTTTTCTCATGGATGCTATTGTCGGAACTGGACCAAATTTAAATGGGACCACACGGGAAGCATCAGCTTTCAAATAAAAAAAGAATCATCAATATCGGTTAACCCAGTCAAAAGTTCTAGCGTAACAAACATAAAAAAAAAAAAAAAAATAAAAAATAAAAAAAAATACAGTCGAATTGAGAACCTCCTCCTTTTTGAAGTCGTTTAAAAATAAGATATTTCGTTTTATTTGCTCGTTTTTAAAACAAAACTAATTGATTTAATAATTACTTTTTTTGTTATCTATCAGCATGGATATCCGAAGAAGTTATGAGACCATAGTTACAGAAAAAAATAGTTTTTGGCTCTCCTGAACATTTACCTTTTTGGACTTCCGTATATTTCTCGGGTTCAGAAATTATAGTTCAAAAATAATAAAATGTTAAATAAGGTAAGGTTAGGTTAGTTTTCAGTAGATATTTTGTTGGAGGATATTTTGAAAAGATGTGTGAAACATTGGTTTTAAAAGATCGCAAGAAACATTGGTTTCACCTTTTGTTGGTCTGCGGAAGTTATTGAAGTTATTCACTAACTTTGTGAAGATCATTTTTAAAACACAAAATTGAGACAGATAGAAATATTTTAGATATGGTTTTTTGGACATTTTTATTAACAATTTAATCAGTTTTATGAATACTTAAAAATATACACATAACATTGTATTCTAGGCAGCGTACCGAGAAAAGTAATATTCGAAAAAAAAAATTATTTCTGATACGATTTTAGATTTTCACGGCCAAAAGTATTTTTGTTATTAGTTTTTGGGATATTATGCCGTGTTGCGCTACCTCCTTCTTTAGTCAACGTTTCGGACAGCGTTACAGTGTCCATCATCAGGGCAGATGTGTGATGATGGACACTGTAACGCTCTCCGAAACGTTGGCTAAAGAAGGAGGTAGAGCAACACGGCATAATATCCCAAACACTAATAAAAAAAATAAAAGTTTAATTTCTTCCTAAGAAAAGAACTACATCACGCAAGAGATGCGACGGAATTCGGTGGGTTGTTAGTTGTATTGTGAAATTGCTCATATGTGGTGTTACTAATGGATTGAAAATACATATGGGAGGGCCAATCTATAGTTATTATATCGATGCATAATACCTACTTACTAGACTCTAATACTAATAAGTCGAAATAAATTAATTCCTACAATATATTATATCATGAAATGTTAAATATCATGGAATCATTTAATATAGGTAATAATGTAAGAAAGAAATAAATAAAATAAAGCAAAATACGAAGTATAAAAAAGCATCACGTTATTTGTTTGGATATTCTTGTAAAAAATATGATTTAGACAATCTTCTCATTATTATTTGTAATTTAACGTAGTTTGAGTTCGTTACGTGATGAAATACATTATCGATTTTATGCGATGTGATTTGATGCCTTATTTTGAAGAGGAAATAGATTTATTAAAAGAAAATAACTTAGTTTACATCACTTTATTTTTTATATTTTATACTATCAACATGTTTCGTGAACCATGTTCACTTCTTCAGGAATAAAAGTATACTAAAGTTAAAAAATTAATTATAGATTAGGTACATATGGAGAGAAGAAATTGAAGGAGGGGGAAGGGTTAAAGAGCACCTCAGAGCACTAAATGGCAATAGCGATTCTGAGTTCGCAGACCATTTATTAAAATATGATCATAGCAGTGACATAAATTCAGGTCTTCAAATATTACATACAGGATATAAAACATCGCAAATCAATAATTTAGAAATTTTAGAAATAAGAAAAAATGTAAATTCCAAAGCTGACATAATTAATAAGCAAAAAAATTTTGTTAACCCTGTTTTAAATATCTTCCCACTTAACCGGCCTTTTACTTCTAATAGCTTGGTAATCCCCAATTCTTCGAAACTCCCACCATTGTCAACCCTAAGTTATTTTCTTTTAATAAATAAATAATGACATCACAAAGTAACAACCTTTTAGAAGAAGTTTTCTTCGAAAAATTAAGGAAATAGATTATTGTTGGGAGAAGTGTATTGTGTTTTGTGATGGCAAATATACTTCGATATTGATATGTATTCATTTTTTATCATATATCACCAATATCCAACTGAAATTAGAAGTAATTAAGAGATTATCAAAATGTATGTAAACAAACTTCAATTGGTGAAATAGATCATCCGAAGCAGATATTAAAAGCAAAATTGTTACTTTACGAAAATCTTTTTTTACGTTCAATAATTACCCGGTACACGTTACAAAAACTATAGCATATTTTCATTGTTTTTTTATTATTATCGAAAAAAAGGAAGAGGAAAATTACTACAATGAAGGAATTTTTTATATTGACGTGTACGTTTTCTATAACGATTTAAAATGTGCATTTTCCATTTGCCGCCAAAACCACATGGTTTTTATTCATGAATTGCCAACGTTGGAGAAAACCGTCTTACCAGCCAGTGGCGGTTTACATAACATGTTTTATTTACGCACCAGGTTTAAACGTCCGGGTTAAATTTTCCCCACAGGAAAAACTAAACCCTTTCACACACTTCCCCAAATAATCATCTAGTCAATCCACGCTTTGCAATTGCACTATACAAGTATTATAAATACAAAACAATACAAGAATAATATGTCAACCTACCAGAGACCAAATGGGAAAATAATTCACCGACTCCAGATATTTTCATATCAGAGGGTTCGGCTCTGTGGAACTCCTAATTTGATCTATAAATCCTACAGATCCCTCAATATAAATATTTAAAAAATCTTTTGTAATCCTACAGGAATTTAAAATGACTGGTTTTTGCATGATTATTATTATTATTGGATGATTTTTATAGCGCCATTTTCGTGAGAAAATTACGTCAAGGGCGCTTATGATAATGACGTTGCAGCCAGTGTTACCAATTCGATTTTTAAAATAAAGCCAGACATTATTATTTCGTTCTGAAATGTTTGGCAGTATTCTTTCTTAGAAAATCCAAAAACAAAGAGGGGGTCGGAATCATTAAAATAAATTGAGAACTTTGTCTGATTCGCAGTTCAAATATTATTTATTATCTTCTGTAATCGGTTGCTACATTAGTGGTGATCTAACGGGAAAATAAAACCACGAGAATAATTGAATTTTACATGGCAACATATGGCGGAGTGTTCGTGAAAGTACCAACTGTTTTTTTTTTGTCTCAGCCTTTTATGGTACCCACAACAGAGTTAAAAGTCTTGACTGAACTTTCCGTTGTATAAAGGTACCTACCTGCCATCTTACTCTTAATAAACAACCGTTACTGTTATGAACACGTACAAGCTTCACTTTGCCTAATAAGTATGTTTAAAGTTGTACATTGTATTGTTAATTCGTAAGTTCGAAGTAAGCTAATTAAAAATACCTAAAATATATTAAATATTATAATCGTTCTACTCATTAGTATGAAATAGACGGCAAGTGAGAGTGAGAAGAAACAGGATTTGTTCTCGCTCTAGCGTGTAAAAAAAAACTGGGTTGAGTATGAGTACCGCCGCCCCGGGAACCATTTATTGGATAACCGAAACCCCTGACATAGGTCATCGCGTTTGGTGATTTAGCAGTGGTGCCCGGATTCATGGGGTAAGGTTTATCTAGGTCTTGGGGATGAATGCATTTGCCCACATACTGCGTGATGGGCTGGAGCACGAAAGACTGATCGAGGGAGACCTAACCTAGACCTCTCCAGCCGGACCCTGCTTTTACGATAATATAAAATAACTAGATATATGTATGAGTACCTGACTTATTAAAAATAGGTAGATACCTACCAACTTTATTCAAGATGAAAAATGAGCGTAGCGTCTAAAAAACTCACGTTTTAATGAAGCTTCAATCCAAAATATTTTTTGATTAACTACTCCGACCCCTAAGCTTGTTTACATGACAATATCACAATAGCAGTCAAGTACAATACCTAAGCTTATTTTCAAGCTAACGCGTGTGTTCCCACAAAAATCGTTATAACTCCGTTATTGTTCTAGTAACAACCATAAAACAAAAAGTAGAAGACCCATATTAAATCAAGCTTCACATCTCTATTCAAAGTTATCCATAGAAATATATAAAAATAATTATTTGGTAGAAAGAGTTATCACCCGCCAAATCGCCTACGTGCCGTTAGACATTGTTATTTTTTTATTAAATATTCTTGTATGAAATGGTAAAAAAGTGAGGTAACAAAATTGTTAACTATACATTTATTCGATAGAATACGTGTGTTTATAAATAATCCGTGATTTTAGTACCGTTTTCACATTTTTACAACTTTTTTATGTTTGCATTCAAAATTTGAATATTTACAATAATGTTAATATTTATTTGTAATAGTACAATTTGAAAGCTTATTTCATAAACAGTGTTTAGTATTCGGCTACGTTCAGAAATATTTCATTTATAGAGCCTTTCAAAAACAAAGTTTTTTATAAATCTGACAGTTTGTTTAAGACAAAAAACTTGCACAATGGCAAAATACCTGAGTGGTTAAAAATAAATTAACATTTCAGAAGAAAAATATATCGCAGGCGGCTACAAAGGACAATTATAAATACTCGTAGGTACTATGAAATAGAGTAGTTATTCACGGCCGTGATTGAGTGATCGATATCACAACAAAGACGATCTGCAATCGACATAATCGTTACGGTTGTGTATTTATAGGCCGACTGGATTATACAATAATACCTATAAATATTTCTACAATAATAATAATAATGGGAAACAATTCTTTGAAACCACAGCGCAGTGAGGACAGCTTTGACTCGGTTCCACGCAGTTAACGCGGATCGTAAAAAAGGTACAGTAACATCACTATTCCTTCTGAGAATGAAGCCTGCTAGTTTTTTGGAGAATATAGAAAAAAACTGTATGAAAATAGGTGTGCCAAAAAATCAAACAAATCAAGGGTTTTGTAGGTTTCACCATCTCTTTTTTCGGCCCGATTCCCGTATAGTGACCAAATTTCTTCGCTTTACGCGATCGCTATTTTCATCTCTATTTTAACAATTTAGATTTTAGTTGGCATCACAGCTAACAACAAGGTTCATGTGGTGTTGGCAGTTATGCCAATTGAAATCGTAGATATGAAAACAGAGATGAAAACAGCGATCGCGTAAAGCGAAAAAAATTATTTATTTATATTTTTTTAACTTTGTGAGTAAAATCTCAAATTATAACGTTTAATTATCTGGAGACAGAAAAATCATAAAAAGATATTGGCTCCACTGGGACTCGAACCCAGGACCCTTTGCTTACATGGCAAGTGCTCTAGCAACTTAGCTACGGAACCCACATCAAATTCGGTCACTTTTAACTGTATCATAACTTCGACTAAGAACTACCAACATTATCTTCATTTTCTTAACGCACATATTATTGACTACTATCTTTATATATGATTGCAAGATTCAACTCGAACTAAATGCTATTTAGATAGTGTCTGGATAATTTTTTTCCATTTTATTTTTAATATGCGACATCTATTGACTTTTCTGCAAGTCTAGGATGAATATTTATTTTTATTTTTTTAACTTTGAGTAATATCTCAAATTATAATATTTAATTAAATGAAGGCAATATTAGCGAATCTCGATCGAAAATCTGGAGACAGAAACATCAGAAAAAGATATTGGCTCCACTGGGACTCGAACCCAGGACCCTTTGCTTACATGGCAAGTGCTCTACCAACTTAGCTACGGAACCCATATCAAATTCGATCACTTTTAACTGTATTATATTTTCTTAACGCACATATTATTGGCTGCTATCTTTACATGAAAAATCTTTGCTTCACACTATCATTATTTTCATATTTAAGATCTCATGCAGATAGTTTTCGGAGAACGAATAATATTCTATCGGTAATACGGTATCTATACTAAATCGTCAAAAAATGGCAACACCTTGAAAACAGATATAAACTTTACCATATATCTTTTAAAATCTGTTATTTGCCTTTGCCATTGGACTTAGTGTCAACAAATTATTCAAAATATACGAGAAATTAACAACAAAAAACAGTAATACACGTGCACAATCAGTAATAAACACATAGGTATTTAGTATTTAGTATTAACTTTTTTTAAATATAAAACAAGATAAACATGCAACATTTATACACAATATACTTAGTTATGAAAAAAATACAATTCACATGCGATAGAAGTGAAACCAAACAATGTCAATCAATAGGAGTCTTGATAGCGAGCTCCTAATCAAAGCGGCCAATGCTGAAAGGTTTAATTCTTTTTTTTTTTTTTTTATTTTTTTTTTTATTTTTTTTTTTTAGCATATAAAATATAATATACATTTAGATAATGTAGTAATTTGCGTACATGTTCATTTTAAAATACGTTAATACCACTCTTCCATGGAAGCATTAGCTTGTGTCTGGAAGAGTAGTGTACATTTTTAATGCTATATTTAAGTTCTTAAATTACAATGTGAATGTAAAAAACAATAAGTTTTAAGTTCGGTGATATGTAAATAGTTGCTAAAAACAATACAAAATTTAACTTATTTGAAGAACAGAGTATCACTTGGAAACTGAGTTATAAGTAGTTGTTCTTGAGATTAGATTAGTCGGAAACTTTTTTTTTAGTTTTTTTTTTTTATATTAGGGAACGTACCCATACTACGTGACACTTTTAGGGGGGGGGGGGGGTCTTCAAAAGGTCACGCTCCATACAAATGAGCGGCGGGTTCCTAAGGATTTTGGTCACCGGGGGGGGGGGGGGGGGGGGGGGGGTTAAAAATTGCATAAAGTTGGTCACGTAGTTTGGGTACGTTCCCTTGTCTTTAAAATATTTTTTAACAGTGTTTATTAATTGGATTTTATCATTAATTTTTCTAATTTCATCCGGTAATCGGTTGAAAATAAGTCTTCCTTGATAAGTATAATAATTTTGTGCAAAGGAAGTGTTTAATTTTGGGCATGAGAAAATATATTTATGTCTAGTACGGTTTTCAGTTATAAATTGATATTTTTCTTTTTCTTTTATAGTTTGAATCAATGCATTTCTATTGTATAGATCTTTGAAAGATGGTACTTGGAATTCCTTAAATAATTGATCCGTTGGGTAGTCCGAAGGTTTTTTCAATATGATTTTAATTATTAGCCTCTGCACAACTTCAATTGGGGAAAGATTATTCTATGTCATTACTTCGCAGGCTAAATCCTATAGATGTATGTGTTTGTCTCTTTTTAGTGTCGTTTCCGTTTCATTGAGTTTCAAATCACAACAAATAAGTTCACTTCAAAAAAAGAGAGTTAAACCTTTATTATTATTAATACAGACGACAGATGTCAAATAATGTCCGCCATCTTCAATTGGACGAAAATCGGTACCAAAATAGAACACGTTCTTTTTTTCGTACCGAACCCATATGGAAAGACGATCCGTAGGAAAACAGGACGAAACTAACTTCTTTCTTTAACGAGGTATTACTGTATAAATATAAAAAAAGTATTATTATGATGACATCTTATGAGGTGTATTAAAAAACTCACGATAATGTTATTCATGTGTGCAAACGTGTGCATGTATGTGGGTGCAGAGGCGTGCACTGACTATGAAAGAATTAAGAAATAATCGTTAAAAATATACGTAATGCTTGAAAATTACATATTTGGTTATAAAAAAGTGAGAAAACGTCGTAGATCCTAATTTTTTTTATGAATACCTTACAAGAGTCTCAGCTGCTCCCGTCTGGAGCCAGTGAGACTATGGGAATCCCATCCCCAATTGGGAATGTTGTGAGACTGAAGGTAGTGGGGGTGGGAAGGAGGTGGTGAAGAAGACGGTGTGGAAGTACTTGGCTATTCAGATCTGGTCACCAAACTCTGGAACGTGCCGCAAATATACTAGATATTATTTTAAATTAATTAATAGTGAAATAACACAAATTAATTAAATAAAATTTATTTTCCCACGCCGGGATTCGATCCCGCGACCTTCGGATTGCGAGTCAAAAGCCGTACCGCTAGACGTCAATCATTGTTATTTGGAAAATATTGGAAATGGGTGCACACAGTTTTTATTATTAAATACAAAATATTGGGTACTTAATTCAGTGAACGAACGTAATCTGATAATAATTTTGTAAATTTTTTCAATTCAATTTGAGAGGCGGGAACCATTTATTGAACAATGAACACCCCTGCCATAGGTTGCCCCAAGTTCGCTACATTTGATGAGATAGCAGGGGTGCCTGGGTTCATGGGGTGAGGTTTGTCCAGGTTTTAGCGGCCAAAGCGTTTGCCCACATAGTGCTTGATGGGTCGGATCGTTCTCATCCAGAGGAAGGTGAGTCCTTTCGACCTCTCCAGCCGGACTCTCTTGGCCCACCGCAGTGGGAGGGATAGACCCCAGATTCCTATCCACCCTCATACCTTTCTCCTTCCCAGAACTTTTTCTCCTTCCTCTCAAAAAATTCACAGCATCATCACCAAAGATGGCATAGGCCCTGAGAATTTTTTTTCCTTATATTTTTTCAGAAGCTAATTTAAAAAAAAAGTTATTATGGATAATACTAGTAATTATGGAATTGTTACATAATTTTACACAAAACTATGGCCATCAATGTAAGAAAATCTTTTTGTTTAATCGAAATTCAATAAAATGAAAACTATTGTTTTGTACATTTTGTTGGCTAGTTTCACTCTGCAGACACTCGACTATTGCTCAGTATGTACGGCACGCCCCTGGAAAGGTGAGTAATAGGTAACATTATAACGGGCAACACTGGCCACCTCGTCACGTGGGCTGGTGACTTCCTCCGTATCCATAGACAAACGTGTTTGTAACACGAGCTTCCCGCCAAAAGCGGTTTACCATAAACGAGATGACAATCGGTGGCTCGAATGCGAGGATGAATCACAATGAAAAATTATTATTTGTAAATAACATTAAGAAATCGCATTGGAGTTTTTTATGAAACTGAAAAGACAATATTGGTTAATATTTTAAATTGGTGTTTATCAGAGGTTAATGCACCGTTCACAACGGGATTCTTTGAGTGAGATGCAAATAATGCCATCCAGATTCAGATTGATGAACCGGCCATTTTGCTTATGCTAAGCCTTATGCAAGTTTTTTGAAGTGAAAACTTCTTTAGCACAGTTGTGATGTGAAACTCGATGAAACGAAAAATCGACACTAAAAAGAGACAAACACGTACATCTGTACGATATACCCTACGAGAGAATAAGATAGAATAATCAGTCTCTTCTTTGAGCGGTGCTTCGTAGCCCCCCATTTTTGGCTAAGTTGGTTTTCTGGCGTTTTTCGGCGTGTGAACTGCACACTTGTGTTTTTTTTTAAGTGAAAACTTCTTTAGCACCGTTGTGATGAAACTCGATGAAACGGAAGCGACCGAAACTAAAAAGAGATAAACACATACAACGATAGGATTTAGCCTGCGAGAGAATGAGATAGCAATAAAATATTTATTGATTTCACGGGTACTCGGTTACAATATAATACGATATAACAATCGGTCCCACGCAAGTCTCCTTTGGTCTAGTGGTATAAAGCGCCTGACGAACCTTAGCGGCCAGACATTCAGCAGACCAAGGATCGAATCCCATTAAATCTAAAAAAACATAAAGATTTTAATTTTTATAAAAACAGTATCCAATCTTCAACGAACTCCAAAATGAACAGGCAAAGAAAACACAAAAGAAAGCGATATCTAGCGACTCCGAAGAAGAAAACACAAATACTAATAAGATGACCAAATGTATAGGAAAAGGTGCATCGAAATTCAAAGACAAAAATATGAAAAAAATCATCCTTCACATTAATAAAAAAGTGCTTCGTAGTCATCCCACTCTGCTCTAGTTTTCTGAAGGTTTCACTTCTGCCGCGTGTGAGTTGCACTCTGATTTTTTTTAAACTGGTGTATATTAACCTAAAAGGACCTGAACATAGCTGTTGGAAAACCATTTGAAGCCACAGGTGAGGGAGCGATGTATGATAAAAGTATTTTGTCAGTAGGTACAATTATTTTCGTTTTGCAATAAAATCTAAATAAATGGAGTATTTGTTAACATATCCGAAAACGAAAGGTGATGATTTACGATTTCAAATTCTATTATTAGAAAATATAACCCTGTAATTTTTTAAATATAAAATTTTTGAATGCAAACTTTAAAAGTTTTAAAAATGGTCTTGTGATTTTTCTAACTAAAGTTACTGATAACAAAAAAAAACTTTAAAAATTCATAAAGTTTTATTAATTTTTTTCAAATTGCGATCGGTGACTTTGGTTTCATAAGGTGTAAATATTTTTTAGTTAATTTTTAGATTTCAAATGAAAATATTGTATTAATTTGGGTAACAGCTAACGAAAATCATTTAGACTTACACCAGAAAATTTAATCCTTTGACTTGAGTTGACAAGCGTCGACATTCTTGTCGAAGGAGAATGGTATCCATAGTAGTGTTGATTGAGGAACAGCAATTCATTACTTCTGAGTCTACGGGAAGTGATGTTGAATTGGATTAGTTGTAACAGAGAAGGTAAGTCAATACTGTGTAAAGATAATGATATTTTAAAAATACAACAAAATTTATAAAAATACTAGCAGACCCGTCCACCCGTTGCTGTGGCTAACGAAATACAACGCCATTACCCAACCTTTATTATTAAACACCACCCGCTTCTCAGATGCCCGCTGCCTGAATTGAATATTTGAATTTCTCGGCTTTTCTCTACTATAATAAGCATGTATTATACATATAAACCTTACTCTTGAATCACTCTATCTATTGGTGAAAACTGCATGAAAATCCGTTGCGTAGTTTAAAAGATCTATGCGCACATACATTTTGAGCGACTTCATTTTATACTATGTAATGATGAAGAATAAGAACCGGACCGGTCTCACCCTGCAATGAATATATTCAGACTGAGACCTAACTTGACAGGTCTGGTGGCAATATTTAAGTAAGTTGTTGAATCTTCTTTTATAAGGAAGCACACAAGAATTGTCTCCATGAGAATTTTCAAATGCTTTGGTTAATTAACAACACTACCTGCCTGACAGTTGCTTTACCTTTGCTCCGCAAATAATTAGAAAAAGTTAAATTAA
This sequence comes from Limnephilus marmoratus, assembly GCA_917880885.1. NCBI lineage: Eukaryota > Metazoa > Arthropoda > Insecta > Trichoptera > Limnephilidae > Limnephilus > Limnephilus marmoratus. The sequence continues at coordinate 13,290,348 of OU862921.1, read as the reverse complement.
AATTGAATCATACTTTTTCACAAGTGGCATAATCGCAGCAGTGATTTACAGTGCATTTAATGAAATAATTTATTTGTGTTTACGAGTGCACCTAACTATAAAAATACATTAAACAAAAATCTAAATCCTAGTTCCAAAATACATACTGGAACATACAACAATAATAAGTGACAGTGATTACTTTCATTATTTGTTCTACAAAATATAACAGTGAATATAATCTATAAAATTCAAAATAAATATGGAGAAAACACGCAGTACGACCAGATCTACTTCTACATCTAGCAAAGAGAACTCTGCGACTGCGGACAGCGGTAGTAAACCAGGCTCATCTCCAGGAGACACACAACAACTAATTATGGATGAACTCCGCATTATTAAAACAGAACTACTAGGTTTTAAGAACATGCAGTCTAAAGTGGCAGAATTATTTAATGAATTTAAAGAATTTAAGACCTCAATAACTTTTTTGAACACAAAAATGGAAGGTTTTGAGGAGAATTTGAAAAAAACAATCGAAAAAATGAAAAATATTGATATGATCCAAAAAAAAAATTCTGAACTGGAAGTTAAACTAATAACACTTGAGGCCAAAATCGAAGAACAAGAAAGACAACAAAAAAATTTCGATATTGAAATAAGAGGAGTACCAGAAATTGAAGGTGAAAATATACAAAATATACTATTCAACATTAGCAAAGAGATCAACACAACCACCACCAAAAATGACATCGAGACCACTTTTAGAGCTCCGGGCAGAACCACGCCAACAAAAACCAGACCAATAATCGTAAGGTTCAAACATGTACATTTAAGAAACGATTTTTTAAACTGTACAAAAAAGTACAACATGAATGCAGTATCCAGGGAAGATAAACTTAACACCAGCTCCATTGGCCTTTCCGGACCTCGAACCCCTGTATTTATTTCGGAGCACCTAACATCTACAAATAAAAGATTATTCTACCTAGCGAAGAAGACGGCAACAGAGAAAAAACTCGCATACGTATGGATAAAAACGGGACGAGTGTATATACGTCAAACCCCTGAATCGAGAGCTATACTCATCACATCAGAAAATACCCTTCTTACACTGTGACTGAATAGGACGAAACCAGAGGAAAACAAACAAATGGCCAATACTAATGCAAAAGAGGAAGATACTGCTCCAGAAATAGGCGACAAACTGTATCCTTTAATACTCCACTCTACCTTACAATTATCTTACCACATAGCAATTTTACCCTTAAATTTAATTCCTTCTGCATTTGCAAGTACTCACACAGGATTGTCCATGCAATCCATGTATTCACTTGCATTGATATACCATATTTTATTATCTTATAATAATGAGTCCAAATTACCTTGTGATATTTACAGTATACATAAATTTTAATTATAATGATAATAAAAGAGCATAATGAAATCGATAGTATCATAATGCCGATTACTGAAATAATCTGCCAAGATAAAGATAAAATTATGCAATTCGAATGGGGATCTAATAAATTTAATATTATACATCAGAATATTAGAACTATGGAAAATTTGGATGACTTTCTTATATTTATGGAAGAAATAAAAACTGTTGTAAAGTTTCATGTAATAATTTTCACAGAATGCAGATTAAGTGAATCTTATACAGCCAAACAAATTGCAGGCTATAATGAATACCATACAACTACACATATTAACCAAAATAGCGGAGTGGTAGTTTATATTGACGTCACATTAAATTCTCAAGTTCAAGAAATACACATAAGCCAATGTAATTGCTTAAAAATCAACATAAATAAGACTTTAGGTATATTAGCTATCTACAGATCACCATCGTTCAATGACATCCAAGCTTTTCTGGAGAGTCTCATTGTAGAGATAAAAAAAACTAAGAATATTCCGCGATACTTGCTAATCGGGGACATGAATATAAATACAATAGGTGAAGTAAAGCATAGACAGTGTGATGACTTTTTATGTGCTGTGTCGGAAAGTAACTTTATCTCTAATATTAATTCCCCAACTAGGGTACAAGGTACTTCAAGCTCGTGCTTGGATCATATATTCACTAGAAAAATAACAAACTCAATTGCATTTGTTATGCATAATACAATTACTGACCACTACACCATTGCAATCAGTATCCCAAACTCAATGCACAAAAAAATAAAAAATAAAAATAAATTGGTTATAGACTTTGAGGCTTTATTAAATGATCTTGGTAAAAAAAATTGGGAATTTATTTATAAAGAAACTGAAGTTAACAATGCTCTAAACTATTTCATCAATGAAATCAATGCATACATTATGAAACACTCAACAATAAAACACATTCCACACAGTAAACTACAACTCACCCCGTGGATTAGTAACGGCATTGTTAAATCTATACATAAAAGGAACCATCTTCATAAAATAGCAAAACAGGACCCATTGAATATTACTAAACAGCAAAACTATTACCGATACCGAAACGTATGTAAAAACGTCATTCGCAAATGTAAAGAGCGTTACTATAAATCTTTAATCGATAAGGACAATTCCAGCAAAAATTTGTGGAACGTTGTTAGAGACATAACAAAAACTAAACGAAATACAGGTACACCTATAAATGAATTAAAAATCGGAAATTTGACTATAACTGACCCTCAAACAATTGCATGTCATACTAATCGATATTTTGCATCTGTGGGCTCTAAGCTAGCGAATAATATTTTTAAAAATACCCAGAAAACGGAAGACAGTTTAGCGTCGGCAATTAAAACAAACGATCCAAGTTGCTCATTTGAAATTAAACCAACTACTACAGAAGAGATCATAAAAATAATCAACATTCTTAAAACTACACATGCAAAGGGTTCAGATAGTCTAAATACGTACATATTAAAAAAAATTAAATCTCAGATTTCTACACCGCTTGCATTTATCTACAACTTAAGCTTTGCTTCGGGAATATTTCCTGATCATTTAAAAAGATCAATAATTATCCCAATTCACAAAAGTGGACCAAAATTTCTTGTAGAAAACTATAGGCCAATATCACTGTTAAGCGCAATATCTAAAGTTATTGAAAAGATTTTCAAATCAAGGTTGAGTGAATATGTGGAGCATAACAAAATTCTAAGCCCAAACCAATACGGTTTTCGATCTGGTAAAGGAACAGATGATGCCATCGCATGTCTCACGGAAACTATTGCAGGAAATATGAACCGTGGCAAGAAAACTATTGCCCTGTTCCTGGACCTGGCCAAGGCTTTCGATACAATATCACATAAAATACTTTTACTGAGACTGCAAAATATAGGGATAACAGGAAAAAGTTTTCAATGGATACAAAGTTATATTTCTAAGAGATTCCAGCAAACAAAAATTAATGAGGCTACTAGTACTTCAATAGAAAATAACTTTGGAGTGCCACAAGGAAGTACACTAGGGCCCCTTCTCTTTATTATATATATCAACGAACTATGTAATCAACATATAGGTGGGAAAATCATTACGTTCGCAGATGACACCGTCATGTTATTTGAAGGAGAGGATTGGAAAGAAACGCACCACCTTGCGAACATCGGTATTAACTTAGTTAAACAGTGGCTGGACAGTAATTTGCTTACATTAAACATATCAAAAACCAAATACCTAACATTCAGCGCTACTATTGCAGGACAACCCAAAACACTTCACCACCTCATAATACATAAAATTAATTGTAGCCTCGGAAATAGTAACTCTCCGTGTAAATGTGAAACTCTTGAGTGTGTTAAATTTATCAAATATCTAGGCGTTATAGTTGACAATAACCTAAAATGGAAATACCAAATAGAAAATGTAGCAAAAAGAGTGCGTACACTTATTCATATATTTATTTCATTGCGGGAAATTTTAAAAACACACTACTTAAAAAATATATATTACGGGCTATGCAACTCGATCATAACATACGGATGTATTGGGTGGGGGGGTGCAGGGAAAACAATATTAAACTCGTTATTGAAGGCACAGAAATCTATTTTACGTGTTATAATGAAGAAACCTTTCAGATATTCGAGCGACGCTCTCTTCAGGGAATTTAATGTACTAGATGTTCGACAGTGTTACATTAAAAAGATAATAATTTATGCTCATAAAAATAAATATAAAATGAAAAAAGTCGAACACAAACATCAAACCAGAAGTAAGGGCAGAAATGACCTTTCTATTCCAACAAGCAACACAGCGGCTTATCAAATGATATTCTCATACCTGGGACCGAAATTGTATAACAAAATCCCTTCTCAACTAAAATTGTGTAAAGTGTCATCCTTCAGCCAAAAAATTACAAAATGGTTACTAGATTTGGGCAGGACGGAGTCTGAAATATTACTAAAAAATATTATCTGATAATTATATATTACAGCGCCTCTATTTTTTTCCAAATTAATGTCTTTTGTTTTTTTCTTACTGTCTACCTGTATATTATTCTTCTTGTATTCAAAAATAACAAAACTAATTTTAACAAAAAACCAAAAAATTTACTCATTCAACTCTGTCACATGGTAGCTTATCTGATGGTTCTGCCACTTTTCTTGCTGGAACAAATTAATTGAGAATCTTTTGTAAAATTAATTGAGAGTCTGCATTTGTGTAAGATGTTTTGCTTACGAGGCTTCTTTCGGATTTAGTTTATTGTAATGGCTGATTAAGTTCTTTAAAGTACGATTGGAAAACACTTTAAACATTTTTGAAAACCTTTTATGCTAACGATTCTGATATTTTTTGTATGCCTCTACTGAAGTATAAAGCTGTACTAATTAAACAATTTAGCAGTACGTTTTTTTTTAACAAGGTCACCATATACAAGTATTTTCTGTTTGCTTCTTCTTCTTCACTGCTTTCAATAACTTTGTATTAATATGTATTATTTTTCTTTTGGTTTATTTATAATTAATAGGTATTATTTTTCTTATGTATTATTTTTCTTTTGGTAGAATGTATTATTTTTATTTTGGTAATATGTATTATTTTTCTTTTGGTTTATTTACAAGTAAACTTATAATTTTACATTTCTTTCTTTTTTCTATATTGAAAAAAAAAACATGTACGTAAAGGACACTTGTGCATAAATATAAATAATTAATAATAACTAAATTAGTAAATAATTAAATTATGCATACATTATAAATAATTAAATATTTTTGCCTGAACTTTAGTAAATAAGATAAAGTTTTTTGGCGATGATTTGTTGATTTGTGTCCCAAATTGGTAATTTCTAAATTAAATTTACACCTATCAAAATGTTTGTCATTTGACTGTCCTAGAACGGGAGACCTTCCTAGTTGGACAGTCAAAGCTTCTTTGTATTGATGTATTCTCTATAACAAATAAACGTTTTATTATTATTATTATTATTATTATTAATTGCGTTTCTCCTAGTTTTTCAATTAGGTACTTAGTCGAACAATGCATCGTAGATAACTATTAAAAAATAAACAAATAACAGTAGAACCATTTTCACTGACGCCTGAAACTTTTCCAAAGCAACCAAGTGCCCGCTATATAGACAGTTTTATTTAATAATTCAGAGAGCTAATTCTGGACGTAAGCCTAGACGTAGAGAGCGAAAAGTTAAATAATAAATCAGTGCCTTAAAACGGGAACCATGAAGATAAGGAATAACGACGTGCGAGAAGGACATAAATAACTAACTACCTTTGCTCTGGTCATAGGTCAGTAGGGTCCTGCCGCTAAGAGATCCTTTGAAACTTCTCTTTATACCTACCTGTAACCTTTTTTGATTATGAGAAAGAGGGAGAGAGTTTACAACGGAGCTATCAGCGGTAGCCAAATATTATCGAATGCTTTGATCACAGGGGCAGTCACTGAACAGAATAATTCCTAGAAATGTGATTTTATAGCGAAATGAAAGAAAAAGTTCGTCATCCTTTCGTCTTCTAGGCTCCAGACAGGCCAATCAAATTGTGTATCCGTCCAAGAAAGATTTTAAAATTTTGAGATAATGAAAACGTAAAAATGATAGGTAAATAAATTTTCGGGCACTCCACTCCACTTCAGTAGAGTCAGTATAGTCTTGCCGCTGAGAGTTCCTTTTTTTTGTGGAGATGGTTTACGACTAGTTTCCGTGAGCACTTAGGCCATAGGCCTTTGTGCTATCTCCCATTTTACCTCAATCCCTTAACAATAACCCAGTCCCTTTAATAAAGTTCACCAGAGTTGTCTTTGGTTACGAGGCTAAGTCTTCTGGTTCTACAGTGTGTCTCCCCACTACAGGGTATCTGAGTCTATTTCCCACCAGGGCTTGCCATTGGCACCTTAAGTGAATTGGAGTCTCTTCATCCTCTTCACATTTTCTCCATCTATTGGTGCTCTCCACTCCTAATAGCTGCATGATGTGTCTCCTGAGATGCCAGTTAGTAGTTAGTAATCCTACCAGTTCCCTCAGCGAGTTTCTGTCCATATCAAAAAGTTTCCTGGTCCGTCTGGGGTCCGGTCCGTTTATGATTACTTTGGATTGCCTCATTCGGGGTGCCCTCTCCCGTTTCTTCTAGTGCTGGGATTTGATCCACCTCTCAATGTGTAATTTGGTGTGGCAAGCAGGTACTCGTAAGGCCGGATCGGAACCCGCAAGTGATCCCTTCTAATTCTGTTTCTATTACATGCCTCGTTTATGAGAGTGAGGGAGAGGTTACAATGGAGCTTTCAGCAGAAGATACGTATATGGGACTAGGGTTCATCAACCAAAGACGATATTATGAGATGAAGCTAAACCACCTCAAGCCAAGCCAACTCAAAATCAACGTGACCCGTTATTTACACAAAACCTAATACAAATTATATTAAAAGCTATTCTACATTAGGACAGCAACTTTGTTTTAAAATGATTTAATGAAGTAGTATCACAAGATAGAAGTTTATAACATAATTAGAAAGTAAGATTTTGTAGAAATGAGAGGACGATTTTATTCAGTTTCCTGGCCAGGCTTGATGTGGTTTTGGACAAAACATTATTATTATATTCATGGGCACGACTGGTTTGATGGATGACCGAGTTTTGATTAAGGCGCTTTTGGTCCTTATTGTAAACATCGTGGAAGTATCAAGGAAATATCTGCTTAAGGATGAATATTATGAAGGTTGGAAGTTTAGAAGGCTGCACACTGTAAAGGACGTATTTGGACCCACAATTATACCTTATTTATTATAACCTATTCGTTGATGCTTTATGGATATATTCAGTTACGTTATATACCTCATGAATACCTGAATGTCAAAGTATCTCTGTAGGGGAAAATATGAGTGCAAAGAATATGTGGATGAAAAGGTGTAAAAATTTATATTATTTGCTAGAAAAAATATGTGTGAAATTTATAAGAAAGTACCTACATCGGGTTACGAATAACTTAGAAATGTTTGAAAAATACCTACTATCATCTTCATAAGCGTAAGTGATGTTGAGTTGCTTGCTTAATGATGCAGGAATAAGCGGTAGATAAGATTCTATGGACGGCCAGATGCCCAAATATGTCCTTTTTGGAAGAGCTAGGGGATCAACAATAGGTTCTCAACTATCTGCCTACAAGTCTTTTAAGATATTTTGGACACGTTGCTTGCCAAACTGAAGAATTCAACTTGAAGAAACTCAAGTACAAGGCAGAAGAAAAGGAGGAAGGTCACAAATGCTCTGGAGTGACCAAGTATCTTGGCGTTCGGTTTGTTGGTGTTCGCAGCTCTCCACGCAGTGAGAACCGCAAGGAGTGGAGGAGCTTTATCCACCATGGAAATTGGAATAGAGTTCACGATCCTCAACATTGAGAAACGACTGAGAAGAAGCAAGAGTGGGTGGGATCCAGACGCATCCGTGAACTCGGCCACTAACTGGTCCAGATCTTAGTCCCAAAAGCCGAAAAGATAAACGCAAAACAGAATGATATTAATCACAACTCAGAACATTGACTAAAATGGTTAATATGGTCAAAATATGATGCGAGAATAGAATAAGAATTGAAAATATAAGTGCAAAAATATATTGAATTGAAGACGAGGTACATAAATGATCCAAACATTATTGTTGTTAGTTATCACTTTGACAAGAGCGAACAAAAAAGTTACATAATAAAAACAAGGCATGTGATTCGTATCGTTTTGTTTGATGAACTTAAGTATTGCTAAGGAATTTTATACCAATCTGATGAATTTACAAATTGCAAAACGATCACAACAAACACAATGTAAGCAGCAGTGACGAAAGCGCACGAAGCCATTGCAGAAGGAAACGTCTGTGGCGTGGCGCTGATAGTAAAACCGGGACCGCAAAAGCCAGGAAATGAAAATGGGCCAACACCCGTCGACAAGCCGTCGAGGCTTATTCAGTTGTAGCGGTGGCCAAATGGGGAACTAAGCGGCTGTGACTTGTGATGTCAAAGTATTACGTGATGACACAAGGAAACTAATATATATATATATACTGTTAGCTGCTGCTTGAAACATATTTCAAGAAACCTTCAGAAATTCTAACTCAAGTGCATTTACTGTAAGTGAAGCCGAATTTAAATTTAAAATTAAACATTACGTAACTAGTTGTGCGCAAGTTGTTTCATGATATTAGTTGCTCTGCAAGTTTCACATGTAAACATACAGTTTCAACGTGCATGTATTAGTTGTATGTTACAAAATTATAATCGCGCAAGCGCGTATTTACGGCACCATTAGTGGCATACAGCTAATTGCGTAGTGTAAAAACGTGATGCAACTAGTGTCGCGAAACCATTTCAGCTGAATGGACAACCGTGTGTTCCTTGTAACTGCGTGAGAGAGTTGTGTACAACAACATTGTGCATTGCAGAAAAAGGACTAGATATTGATGGTGCCATGGTTGCTGTGATACTAAAGGTTGCATGACACAAAATTTGCGCAATTCACACCAACTTGCTGGTGTTATGTAATTATTTGGAATTTTGTTTCACTATTTTCAATAATCATTGCTGACTATTTTTACTATCGGGTATCAAGTCTGTTTTTAGGCAAAATTATTTATCTTTAAATTTCTTTGAGCAATTGAAAAATATGAACAAATAATTTGACGGCTTGTCTTATTTTTTACAGTTATCAAAAATGAAATTTCAAAGCTCTACTCTATGGTATACAGCTCATGCTAAAAATGATGTTCTAAACTGAAAACATCTGCAGTGATACAAAAAAAAAATTCAAACAATAAAATCTATGCATGGTTTATGAACTTTATTACGATATCATCAGGTTTCCGCTGTTTTTTCGTAAATTCAGACCCACAGAATTGCGTTGTTATAATTAGTACTTATTAGTTAATCATGCAAATTAATGCATTATTAAGTTGTAGATCAGTTACCCGGATAGTAAACGGTCCCGGATTAATGTCCTAAAAAAAACTTAAAAAATGGTTTTTAGAAAAATGGTTGGCCATCGCTACCACATTGTGTGGCCTGCCGCCTGCCAAATGGCTATACTATCGTAATATAGATATTGGGAACCAAACATAACATATTCGACACAGTTTGAACAGCCAACGCTAGTTTTGGTATTTCAATCACCTGTTCTGCCACACTTACAATTGGTGGCCAATTGTCCCATTGAAGTCCTGAATGTCCCATTCACCATACACCATAGATACAAGCGACCAAAAACTTACCATTAAGATTAATATATGAGTATATCAAACATTGTGCGAGCTGAATGGAAATAAAATATATGGAGGGCAGGCCATAAAAAATAGTCTTAAATTAGTTTTTATGTGACGGCCCAAAGGAGCTTTCCTGGATTTATACAGCACAAAAAGGAATCCAAATCAGCACCCTATAGGGCGGAGTTTTGGGGGTTACAAGAAGGGATTTCTTAATGTAGGTCTTGAAGGAGTTCATATTAAATGAAGGAGGAATTACAAATAATATCGGCAGCTTGTTCTAAATGCGTACAAGTTTCATCAAAGATCGTGACGGTGGGTTGACTGTTCTCGTGCTGCCGACATCAACTGGGAACTCTTGATTAACAGACCATCACGCCATCCTTGCCTGCTACTACCCGAATTTCCACCGATTTCTTCATATCTCCCTTAAACATTTGAATTTTAAGCTCTTCAAAAAATATATGTTGTTTTTGAAGATAATATCTATACATTCCCCACGCCGAAACGCAAATTATATGAAATTCCCTCGATAGAAAAAAATCGCAAAGTACGCTCCGAAAATTATTATATTCACGTTTGTTTAGATTATTTTACAAGATATATATGTATGAAAAAATTCACAGTTTCTTTAAATGCTGCTTTAGACAGCCCCCAAGAGATTTTTGCTCTGTTTTAAACGAGTCGTATTGTATTAAACATTTTCACAATTCTATCGTTTTAAATATTAGCGCGCGCTCTCTTCGATATTCGTAATTACACATCTCTCCATCTTCTTCTTTTTGAGCGGGGACACGGCACCTTAAGGGGCGCTCTTGTGAGGCGTCACTTAAAAATAAAAAAAAATAATAATGTTACTCATCTTCACGTGTGTAGGCTTCATGTTTGATGATTTCCTCATCTTAAAGTTTGTTGACTGTAGGAAGTTGTGTTGGTGCTACTAAAGATTTTTTAACGATTTCCTCATCTTTATGTATACTTGGCCATATTATAAGTTTAATGTCGTGTTTTCCTAGGGCGTCCCCAACTTCTGCTTACATCCAATTAAGTGTCACTTGGTTTTACCCCACACTTTATTTGCTCAGTAATGATACCCAATTTTATGTTTGTATGTATAAAAATATATTTGTGAAGGATAGTTTACAGCTAGACAAAGAAAAACAGCCAGAAAATCTTTCGGTTATGTTTAGTGAAAGTTGGAAAAGTTTAGTTTCTCTGAAACATTCACCCTTTAAAAATGTATGAGGGATGAGTAGGAATCGGGGGATCAATGTGTTTAGGGGTGACGGACGTATGAATCCACCCCTCCCACAGCGGTGCAAGGTGATGGTCGAGAGAGTCAGGCTAGAGACGTCTAGGTGTCTCCCTCAATCAATCTCTCCCGATCAGGCCCCCCACGCAGTAGGTGGGCAAATGCATTGGCCGCCAAGACCTAGATAAACCTCACCCTATGCACCTCTGTTAAATCACCAAACGTAGCGAACCACTTGGGCGTGACCTATGGCAGGGATGTGGATTATTCAATAAATGGTTCCCTGGACGGCGGTACCCATACCCGCTTCCCAAACTATAAACGGCATGAAAAAGCATCGTGTATAACCCCCACTGTTCCCAAGATAAAGGACTGACTTTAGACAGTTTAAACATTTATGGTTCATAAAAAATTTTAAAATAATCTACCGCCCCAAAGGGAGACTTATTTGGTTACATGTCCAACATTATAATGGCCTTGATCGATCTTTACGGCTTCGATAACAAGTGATGAATCCATCAAATAAAGCGATTTAATTAAATGGATCATTGTACCAATTTCCGCCCACCTAAATACGTTAATTATAATCTCAAAGCTCTCTCATTCATTAATTAAAACTTCCGTTTCAAGACGAGCTTTGCTGCGTGAAAATGTCTGTAATATAAAACTTATGTACAGATAAATAATCCAAATAAAGATACTTTAGGTACTTTGCGATTTCAATATTATAATTTACAATTAATTTTTTATTGGAATAACTTTAAATAACTTTTGAAGGATTTACCCATCAAAGTAATAAATCACTGAAAAAGAAAACAATGCTTATAAATCTAAACGAAACATGATACATCACAAGGCACAGAAAAATAAAAAGGAAACAGTCGCAACTGGGACTCGAACCCAGGGTCTCTTGAGAGTAAACCGGGCGGCGTTTTGTCCATACAAACGTATTATCCAATTTCCTATTTTAGGATTTATTAACGTTTCGAAGATCAAAGAATATAGAAGCAGTATAACTGGTTGCTTAAATTAAACTATTGTTCTTCTACCCGTGCTAAACCCATAAATTGAATCATTTGACTCGAATACCAAATACTCATTTGTCTTATTTATTATTCTTAGAAACATTGCTCATCATAGAAGGTAGGTATGTGTAAGATTCGTAGAATTTAAATTAATTAAATTAGCGGAAGTCTATGACAGAAAAGATTTGATACTAATTTAATAATGATAGAACAAAGATAAAACGCTTTAAGATCATTGTAAAAAATACTCATTTCTGTTTTGTGTCTCTCTGAAACTCTTCTTCAATGAACTCTGGAATTCGGATTTGCTTTGAATTTAAAAATAATTATATTATATATTTGGATAATTTGTATGGCGCCATTTTTGTGAAAAATCTCCTCAAAGGCGCTGAAAAAAATGTATAATATATTTCTACAATCTTATTTCTAACTACAGACTAGACAAACTATTTTAACAACTTATTGCTAAACGATTGCATCCATAGGTTCGTAGTTCATTAAAACAGAACTATAACATCTTAAAATACACTTTGTTTTATTTATATTCAGGACCATGCTTACTTTTTTTACATTATCTCCACACAGGAGGCCCTGACGAAAATAATTCCCCTCAGGGCCTATGTCATCTTGGAGAATGTCGTGTGATGTGTATTTTAAAGGAAATGAAGGAAAGAAAGTTCTGGGAACGAAAAAGATGGGAAGGAATATGAGGATTAATGTGTCCAAGGTGCAAGGCGATGGGTCGAGAGAGTCCGGCTGGAGAGGACTTGTTTAGGTCTCCCTCAACCAGTCTCTCACGATCCGGCCTGCCACGCAGCCGGTGGGCAGATGCATCCACCGCCAAGATCCGGACAAACCTCACCCCATGAAACCGGGCACCCTTGCTAAGTCACCAAACATAGCGAACCATAGGGTAACGTAATGGCAGAGGTGTTGGTTATCTCATACCCGCCTCCCAAATGGTTGAACCTGGGAAGTCACTTGAGATTAACACTGTTTAATGTTAATTCGAGAAATTTAGATGCCATTGCACGCAGAGAACACGTTGGGAACAAATATTAAGTGTAGTTTTCAAAATTGGAACTGATTATAATAAATCGATAAAATACGTATACAATATAATATTTTTTACCAGATGTTTTAGCATAAATTTCTTTAATGCTTTTTTAGTGCTTAATGTATGCTAGTGCTATAATACTATATTTTTTAAATACATCAAAATTTATTTAACCAAAAATTCTACATTTGATACATGTATTTCTTTTGTTTAAATTTCTTAAGGTTAACCTTGACAAGTTAAGTCTGCGATACTGCGTTTTTTATCTCATATCATTTTTCAATCCTACATTTACAATATCCCATGATTTTATAAACTTTAAATTTATTTTAAATTGGTTACAGATAAAAAAAATCTAGTTGAGTTCTGAATCAAACGATATAACTCGGAAGAAACTCGTGAAGCCAAATATGAAAGCAAGTAGATACACAAATACAGTATCGTAAATTCTTCTTACTAAATAAACAAACTTTGTAACCAAAAGTTCTTAGAATAACGGGAGTAAGGTAGCGTATTTTCAGTGTTTTTAACATCACTCCCGTGTATTGAATTTCTCGCAAAAAAGTTCAATTTTAACCAATCTAAAGTTTGTAAAACATGTTGTCGATCTTTTTCCAAAGTAATAAAGAATACTATTTTGGGGCCCATGTCATCGGCGAGAACCCTTTTTCAAATTACACAACTTTTTGAAGGCTCGCGATGTTTAAGAAATCTTTGAAACCTCAGGACAGAGACTTATTACAGGAGGTATGATTTATGGATAAACCTTCGTTTAAAATACAGAATTTTGGCGGATTTACAAGAAAATATAAGTTTTGAATCTTCGTTGGCTATCTAAGTCATGATCGAAGAAGAACTTTGTTTAATATCTCGATTTCTTAAGTAGGTGGGTACCCACAATTATAATTAATAATAATAATGTCTAATAATTAAAAATCGAAAATTTAATTTCGTAACAATTTGTTTTTACGGTCCAAGTAGGAGGCTCTGAGGAAAATAAATTCACTTAGGGCCAATGTTGTCTTTTTTATATTCGCTCCGAAAGGAGGCCCTGAGGAAAATGAGGGGTTTTTTGAGGAAAGGAAGAAGAGGAAGTTCTGGGAAGGAATTAGGTATGAGGGGTGGGTAGGCATCTGGGGATCAGTGTGTGTAGCAGTGACGGACGTTCGAATCTATCTATTCAACTGTAGTGCAAGGCGATGGGTCGAGGGATTCTGGCTGCAGAGGTCAAAATACCTCCTTAATAAGTCTCTTCTTTGGGGATGCTTTGTGGAGGGTCTTTTTGAGGAAAGAAATGAGTGAACCTGGGTCTTGATATGACCGTTATTGTGAGTGGTAGGTTGTAGAAACGACCCGTTCTTGTGTGACAAAATTCAACTGCGTACAAATGTTGGGCTTGCATTTGGCGGTGTCGAAGGGAACAATGACGATAGTTCCTCGAAGTATCTTCCATTAAAATACCGGTAGAATAAGGACAGATTTCCTACCCGATGTGGTCTAAATTTTTAAATATTTGCAAATCGTTTAATAAGACAAGATAATCAAACAAACGGACCGTCCGTTTCTGCACAGAGTCAAGGTTTATTTTGGGGTCCCAGACCAGAGGTAGCTGCCAAATTCAATCATGGGGCACATGGCAATTTGTAAAGGGTCAGCCGTTTCCAATACTTGATTTCTTATTTTAATATTCTTTACATTTGGGAAGATGTCCTATTGTCTTGCCTATAAAACTTATTGTATCTTGATTTCCCGCTAAGCACTTGCATATGCAGGGACACTGGAGGTCTAGATTCATTTAAAATTAAATGTAGATTCGTTCATTAAAAAAATAGAGTCATTGCGAGAGCCTTGAAGGACTAACCATCTGTTACTTATACTAGGGCGGGTAAGTGGTGGATAACCTCCAATTTGGGAAGATGATTACTGATTGCCTATTAAGTAAAAAAAAGTTTTAAGAACATCTGTTCTGTCTTGTGGTATCTTAAACGAATCGATCGGTTAGTTAGTGACTTTTCCATTAAGATACGGCGCATTTTCTGAAGACCAAAGAATGATAATGGTTCGGAGGGCTTTTTTTAATACCCAACCAACCAAATAAATTCCACGAAAATAAAACAACCTCAATAAAATCACTTAGATTTGTCAAAGCGATATTTCATTTCTGCCTTTACAAATCCAGAACCTACTCGAGATAAGTATCTACGTACTAACCATGTTAAAAAGATTATGTTAATATGATTTATTATAACGTAAAGGGCTACCGACTTCAGTTGCAAAAGGGTCTGAGTTTCATTCACATAAATAACGTGCTTCCATCGCTATTAGGATTCGTGATTTTCATTGTATTAGAAAGAACATAATATAGAACAATAACAGAAAATGTTTTTTGCCTAATATATCGTTTGTGAAATGTTAAGAGTGCAAAATTGACTTTAATTTATTTATTTGTACACGCCCAATTAGGGCTTTTACATATGATAAAATTAAAAACACATTTGTTATAATCAAAGAATTAAGAGATAACAATTAAATAAGTATCAAGTATAGATTTTTTAACTTAAAACAAAAGAGTAAATTATAGGATACACATTCATATACATTTAAAGAAGTGATTTTCTTGCAGCTTAAAAGCAACAGAATAAAATAAAGGATACACATTCATATACATTCGACACATATTGAAAATTTATGAACATTTCAAATTTATCTTGATAGACATACAGATTTAATAACAATGTTTTTATAGGTTGATAGACTTTCAGTACCGTTGGTGTTCATGTAATATTTATTCCCTGTACTGTGCAGTCGGTTCATTACTGAGTTTGTTTCTGAATTGGTACCTGAATTGTTACAATGGTAAGGTACAATCTGACGAACCGTTCTACTAGGCACATGAAAATTAATCAGCCTAGGGAGTTCAGGGGAGTCAAACATGTTATTAACAATTTTATACAGAAAAAATAGATCAGTACATATTCTTCTTTCTTTTAATGTAGCGAGGTCCATAATTTTCAACAGTGACATGTAGCTAATATTTTCAATAGGAATTCCTAATCTATAATTTATGTTTCGTAAAAATTTATGTTGGATTCGCTCGATGGATTTTTCACGAATATTGTAAAATGGATTCCAAATGGTTGAGTTGAATTCTAAATGACTTCTGACAATGGATGAATATAATATTTTTAAAGTTTTAAAATTTTTGAAATCTTTTGAAGTTCTTAAAATGAAACCCAGCATTTGCATCGCTTTAGTGGTTATATTATTAATGTGAGAGATAAATGATAATTTTGTGTCAAATATTATCCCCAGGTCTTTTATTTCGGGTACAGATACTAGTAATGACTGGAAGTTCTGTTCAGTAAGTCCTGTTTTCACTCGACCTTTTTCATTTCGTCTGTCTGTCGGTTCAAGATGGTAGCCGTGTTGAATACTGCATTTGTATCCCGCCAGAGTTCGCACGAGCTTGGATTCTTCTACGAGCTCTCAAATCGGAATCATCATCATCAAACAGTATTAATACTTTAGCGTCTGCGTGATTGAATTTCAGAGCTCAGCTACGAGTGCATGTAGGACGCCACGCCATACGCGCCGCGCCACAAATAACATCCTTGTACGTGGAATTTGACACAAAGCAACTGTTATAATTCGGTTTCTAATTCAAGAATTCGACACAAGATGTCGCTACTTCCGCCAGCAGCTGCCATGTGAACATTTCTTACTACGGATTTATAAAATTTAAGTATCTTTCCGGAAATGGAGAGATTACATATGGCGTCATTGCCTGTCACGGTTAATTTAAATCGGTGACTAGCTGTCACTGGATCAAAGTGGATCCGAGGAACTGGCAATTTTTGGAAGCAGTTCTTATCGGATTTATAAAATGGTTACCTACACTCAAACTGGGCGAAGCCGAAATAAAAGCCGCCCGCAGGGCCTAGCAGCAAAAACTTGCGGAGCGGGTTTTTAACGGCTAGTAATCAGTATTATGGTACATACATGCCCAAAGAATGTTTCAAAAAAGAGTTGTCATTGAGATAGTGACGTTTCTTTGGATGGTTTATAATTAAGTACGCAGTATACATACAAATATTGTGATTTCAGAGGATATTATGGCCTTGATTTATTAAATAAGATAAATATATTTTTAATGGACTCTTAAGGAGCGCTGTAGGGTTATTTTTAAATTTATTATAAGTAGTTATAAACGCACTTGAAGTGAAACGTCATAAAACTGCGCTATACAAATATAAAGTTATTATTATTATTATTAAGAGAAAATTAGAAACATACGTTTTTAGAGGCGAGATATATTGTTAACAGAACTACTAGTTATTTACGAAACAAATATTACTATGTTTTAATGTATAGTGTATGGAACAAATAATCGAGTCATTATTATTGTTTATCGTTGTTGTACGAAAAAGTAACTCATCCATAAATTTTCAACGATTCTTAGGAGCTTCGCTGTTACCACCTACACGTTGCCTTATCCTTCGCCTCCACGTGCCGAGATGACATAAAACGGAGGCGATACCTATTGACGAGCATGTTATGCTGCGTACGCACTATACACACTGAACCACGACTTATATAATATAGGAAAGGAACGAATGGCGCGAAACGCCTCTTGCGGTTGCTTCGTTTCTTTCCCATAATTCGTGGCTCGGCTCGCGTTGAGGTTCGCAAACGTATTCGCAGCCTTAGATGAACACTTCGCACTGCACATGCCACGATGCTATCGATATTTTGTAGGAAGACATTGCCAGTTGTTTCACAGAATTTGAACAATCCATCAAATTTCGAAGTTAATTTTCAAGTTTAATAAAAGTTCTATTCAAGTTCTGTGAAATAACTGGTCCATAAACATATAGTAACAGAACTTAAAATTAACTTTGAAATTTGATGAATTGATCAAATTCTGTTGACAACCCGTCCTCAAACGGCGCTCGCTAACGGTCCGGTAAGGAATCGACATAAATCGGATGCAGCGAAATTACGGGAAATATTTCGCGATGTCTGGCTCATTGGGCTTCCACACTAGTGTCAGTAATTTGTAGTCAGTAAACGGTCGGTATTGCAATTATCTGTTTTACCATCGCGCCATGCATTTGTGGTACAAAGAATGTGCCTTAATTAATAAATTCGTCAAAAGTATTGTTTGCGCATCTTTATATGGGATTGATTGGGTATTGCATTCGCAGACTTGGTGGGTAGATATGTCAAAATCCTGAATTTATCCCACCTACCTAATCTTTCCTTCCCAAATGTCACCATAAAATTTGTGCAAGAAATACTCAACTTTGGAGAGGTGACAGTGTGCTTTCCTGCTCAGAACAAAATTACATCTCAGACAGGGCGCATGTATCGTAACCTCTTGTTATAAGAATATTGCGAATTTTAAACAGTGAGAAGTGTACACCAAAACTGGAAATAAGCGAGGCCCCATCTGCAACGGTGAGTCCTATTTTCCTTATTCCAATCTGGGCTTATCTAATTTTCCAAAAGCCCAGATCTGAACTATCGACTGACTATCCATCAAGTTTTGCGAGTGTATGCTATTTAATCGTCCCATATAACTTAGCGATTTCACGTAGTTTCGGGACTGGTCCTTCGAGGGCTGCGTGGGCTTTGCTCTGCAGCATTTACCGCCAATTAACAGTGGAGTCGCAGTTTCGCGACACCAAGTATTGTAAAACGCTCATCAGAGTATCCACAAGTCTGGGACGATGTATGAATGCGAATGAAGCAAACATACATAGTTGTGTGACATTCCGTCGTCTCTGCCCACCTCTGCGGAAGAAATGACACGATACTCGTCGTTATGAACATTTTAAAATAATAAATGTACGACTTGCAAGTATGCTTGACGTGGACACGCTTTAAATAACAATTATTATCTAATGCTAAAATTAATTACACAGGCATTAACGTAAAATTAAAATCATAAATAATGTGACCATCATAAGAGGAATAATTTATGCTTCTGCAGCAAAAATTCTACAGTTAAAAAGAAATGTAAACATTGAAGGTATTTAATGTGAAGCGAAATTTTTATCTTAGTCAAGTTTTAATTAAAAATTGTTTCACGTTCTTCACATAACAGTATTGCGCATAAAAATAATGACATACCTGCTCGCAATTACCTGTGTGCGCTGTTTTCTGTTTCGTATTACTAAAGCACCTTTTGTTTTAGTAATGTATTCACTGATGAAGTAATAGTTGACATCATAAGGCGTGTTTGAAGTAATATTTGAGGTCTGATTGTTGATTTTTATGTATGTGTGTATATGCAGAATGTAACAGCACGTATACGAAGCATTTTAACCAGCGATTCCTGAGCATATTTAGAGTACTAAAAGCAGATGTAATTTTGCTGTTCGATGATTCGGATCACGTGATAAGCTCGCTGTTTCGTATGTTACTGTGATGATGGAACGAGACGGAGATCTCGTCACGTGATAAGCACTCCGTCTCGTGATAAGAACTCTGAATATTATAGAAACATATCTAGATATTAGAACTTCTTGTTATTAGACCTCGCACTCTCAATGGGGTTTTGATTTAATGCTTGAAAAGTGAAGATCAAATGCAACTGACCTGATTTTAATAAGTGAAGGGTGAGTGCAAAGGACACACATAGGCGGTGTATAGTCAGTTTATGATTTCTAGCAATGAAGGTCGCGATTTCACAATAATAACAATTGTGTACACCGATTTACCAGTAAAATTTAACTGTAAAATAAACTTTTAGAACTTAGTTACCCGGCTTTGCCCACGACTAGAGTACGGTAAATTGATGTTTCACATTCGTTATTGAACCTAATGTAACAAATAATGTAACAAATAAATTTAAATTTGGAGTCCTGCCTTAGTTAGTAACCATTCAAAAGATATTTCAAATCTCCATAGCTCTTAATAGAATTTAAAATACTACCTGAAAATTGTTAATTGTTGCGTTTTCCTAAAAATTTCAGACAGAAAAAACTGTTCAAATTTGATAACGCCAGAAGTTAAATTGTTGTCTCGACACAGGTATGTCCTAGTGAGACAGACATCGAATAATATATGTAATGTAAACATACCATACATAGAAAAAAAAATTAAAAACAAAAAAAAAAAAAAAAAATTCTGCTTCATAAAACTATTTTTCCAATCTTTAGAAATTTAAATAAAATTTAAAATAAAACAGTTTTTTCATACATACATATTTAGATAGGAGTGCAGAAAAATTATTAATACCATGGAGAGCGGGGAGCTTTTGACATTTTTGGGAGCTGCCTCGAATCACGTCGCGTGTAAAAGCTACCAGGCGTGCATAGAGGCGAATCGGTCGTTTTTCAATCCGACCGCCACCCGTCTAGGGGCGCAGTCGTTAAACCGCCACCGGCTCGCTGCCTGCCCCGCTTTGTAGCGCGGCTCACCCCCTCGTTCGCTTTATTCTCGTCGGTCCTTCCATACCTCCTCGCCGATCTCCGCCCCTGGTATCCGGAGTCGCAACGGTGAAATAAAAGGGAGGGGAATGTAGGGATCTCCGGTAACTAGTAACTGTACATTTTACACCCCGTGCGCGTTCCTGCGCTCCTAGTACGTTGCATCGCTTGGTTGCTGGATGCAGTGACGTCATCATTAGGAATTCAAAATAAAACTAACTACCTAACTGCGAACCAAAAAAGCAATCCTGACTTTGAGGGCTCCATTGACGTCAGAGGGCTCCTTTGTAGGTAACTTCATTTTTTTTACTTGTGATTATTTTATTTTTATTTTATTTAGGAGACTAAGAAAATTCCCTCAGATAAATAAAACCTTTGGCAACTCAAGTCGCTGTCCTGTGTATATAAATGGCGGCCCCCACACTACGCAACTTCTTAAAGACCAGTTGTCGACGGCGACGCAACCAGTCTCTCGCAACTCGCCGTGCTAGTCTAGGCGGGTTGCAGTTGCTTAGAGGAATTTACGCTACGTCCGTGTAGGAAAACATCGAATGTATTCGGGAGGTTAATAGTAGGTTGATGTTCAGGCAATTTTAACGATTTGTATGGTCCTAACTCTTACAAGAAGTAACATACCGATACGATAGTGGTTGATACCTATATTATAGGTATAAAAACATATTTAAAGTAGTGTCAAAAACCAGAGAAGAAATCGGGGTACACGTTTTTATGGCCAAAACGCCCTCCGATTTCCTCTTAACCCCTAACAATAAGTATAGCGTCTATAATGACATTTTCGCGGAGGTACAGCAGCTGCCAGTAATAAATAAAACCAAAAAACAAGATACACCAAGAAAACTCTGGTATACGTCATAAAATAAAACTATAATCATAAAATATTAAAAACTTTCGCACATTATTTCACCTCGTATCACTTCTGCGCTCCTGGTACATAGATAGTGTGAAATAGTTATTAAGGGGTTAACTGATATCAAAATCAAACGTGTAACTATAAATACCTCTTTTACCTCCTTCGCTCCCGGGTCGTACCGAACTCGAAACTTGTACAAAACAGAAACGGTACCTAACTAGGTACCTTTTGTACCTAGTACACGTGATAAGTAATATTTATCACGATCTTATTTTATATTCTGCACGAGGTTCGCTGGGGTGCAAGAAACGTGCTTCTTTACGGAGGAGGTGGCATAAAGATAGGTGCAAAGTTCAAAGCATTGTTATAAAGCAAAACTGTGTAAGAATCCAGAGAAATTCACCAGCATTTAGTTTAGTTTTCGCCACCACGTGTCCTGATATTAAATTTAATAGTTTGTTAGGATTAGGGACACGAGATAAAGCTATGTTAATGCAAGGACAAATGGGTACCAAGATTTCCTACATCGCTAAAAGAGTTAAATTGAAGGAACAATAATCGCTTCGGGACAATTCAAAATCCAAATTAAAGGAATATTTCTGAATGCATCCGAATCCTAAAAACGATTTTCGAAAGGTGATAAAATATGCTTTCAAATTTTATAATTCCAAATAAACATATAATTTTGAAAGCATAAACATTTTGCATGCGAACCTAAAAAAGTTTTAAAAATGGCTCACCTTACGTTTTTTCTAACTAAAATTACTGATACCGAAAAAACTAAAAACACACACATATTTTATAAGGCAAATTGTGTTATAAACGTTATCGAGAACGTCTTTTTTTTTAAATTGCGGTCGGATACTTTGATTTCATGAAGGTGTAGGTACATTTTAATTATTTTGTCGTGAATTTTTAGAATTGAATGTAAAGCGTGGTACGTTCTCTTTCTAACACCGTTTATATCATATTTCTTACTATAATAGTAAAGGAGACACAATGAGACCTAATGAGTTGTTCCGAAATGCGAATAAATTAGTCTGATGTGTTATATCAGATTAGCATTAATAAAAGAGACAATAAATTAAGGTTTATATAATAAAAGAGATTAATTAACCCAAGTATAAGTAAAGTATGCTAGTATTTATACAATTATATAATTAGAATTTATAAGCGATAAAAATACGACAATACTACATCAAATAAAAATTAAACTTTATATCATAGTTTTATTTTTCAATTACCGAAAAAATGAAGAAACAAATTATGATAACGCAGGAATTTTTATTTTATTTTAATGTTGACGAATAAATTGTCTATATTTAAAATGTGTCATTTTTGATTTGCCGCCAAAACGACAGGTTTGGCGTGTGACATAGGGAATAAATAATTAAAAAATAAATCATGTTTATTTTAACGCAGTCCACACCAAGTGGTTCGCTACGTTTGTGATTGAACAGGGGTGCCCGCCCAGGTTCATGGGGTGAGGTTTGTCTATGTGTTAGCGGCGGATGCGTTTGCTCATCAACTGGAGACTGGTTGTGGTAAACCATTTCACCTCTCCATTCGAACTCTCTCGATCTTGCATCTAGTGTGGGAAGAATGTATTCACACATTGACTGGACACATTGACTCCCAGATTGTTACAAAACCCCTCACACTTTTTATTTCTCTCTCCACACAGCATCCCCAAAAATGATATTGGCCCAGAGGGATTTTTGCTCAGAACTTCCTGTGTGGAGCAACCACCAAAAAAACATTAATAAATTACTACCTGTCTTTTATGGCTCTTGCGTTCACACAAAAGCTTCATAAAAAATGTTAAGAATTGAGATTTTAATAACTGGAATAAAAAAAAAACAATAAAAGATCTCTCAGCTATAAGCCGCTGATTGTAAACCCGCACGCGTTCTCCGGCCCATAAAATATTGAGAGCATTACTTCCCTATATTTCTTCATCAATGACGGAGTGGGATAGTGACGTGATTCGCTATTTTATTTCTCAACAAGGTGAACATTTTCCTTACAACTTTCCCAGATTCGGAATACCCCATTAGATTTTTTTTGCAAAAAAATTCGTTGCAATTGTTAAATTTTATAATTACCGTGACGGCAAAAAAGGCAATAAACATACCTGCGGCAAGACTCATCACCGGCGTATCTAAATATTCCCATATTTCTGAGCATCTCAAAAATCTTCACTGGCTCTAGTGCCCTGAAAGAATCCAGTTTAAGCTCTGCTGAATGGTATTCAAGTCCCTTAACGGAATGGCTCCGGCTTACTTATCAGAAATGTGTATTCCAGAAGATTCTAACTCTCGACAATCAACCCTCAGTTTAAGTTTAAGTTTAAAAAAAAACTTTCACCTTCGCCTTCACGGCTAGCAACATTGTAAATAACCAAATGTGTAAAAATTAAGCAATTTCTTAAAATTCTCCAATCTTTCAAAATGAATATTAACTCAACTTTGGCATTAACCTTCTTATAAATATAAATGTAAAACCAACAGTGATGAGGATAGCAAAGGTAAAGTCATGCAATGTCCAATGTTTTAAATATAATGTCCTCCACGTGCAAAGTCGTATCTTCCCCAAGCATAAACTGTCTAATAAAGTGTGTTTTATCGGAAGTGTCCTGCAGGTAAGTATGTTTCTGTATCTATTTATAAATAATAAAATTAGTCTTATTAGAGTCTAAGATTCATAATAAAATGTAAAGCGCCCTTGAGATGATTTTTCACAAAAACGGCGCTCTACAAATTATCCAATTATTATTATTATATTCCTTATCGCTATTGAAGCTCTGTCTTACACAGTAAATAATGGTGAGACCAAAGATGAGACACACAAAATACGTGTGACCGTTTCCTCTAAAGTACTCCTTTTTCCTTTCTTTATATGTATGATAATGATTGTACGTTTCCTTTGGGGAGTGCAGACATACGTCACCGTTTGTCTCATTATTCACTCTTGTTATTGAGTGTGTAAGAAAGAGCTGCATCATTAAACGTTTAAGAATAAAAGCAAAACCATCAGCGCATTGAAATTTGACGTTTTTTTAATTTTTTGAATTCACTCACACTTCAACATTATCCTTGTAACTATATTCCATGCTTTCAAAATTTCCACGTCACGGCTAGTAGTATTGTAGTGGTCTACGGAGACGTCACGATGCGGTGGGTGAGAGAGACGTAAGAAAATTATCACTTTTTCCTTTGGAGGAAACAGACCTACGTACATTGTATGTCTCATCTTTTGAAAGACCTGCAGCATTATAGCGGTAAGGGACGTATGTTCATTGGCTTTTTATGCTGTCACGGTACCGTAACCGCTAATCGTCACGGTGTGTGAGAGAGATGCAAGAAAATTATCACTTTTTTTCTTTTGGAGGAAACAGACCTAAGTACATTGTACGTCTC
This sequence comes from Limnephilus marmoratus, assembly GCA_917880885.1. Taxonomy (NCBI): domain Eukaryota; kingdom Metazoa; phylum Arthropoda; class Insecta; order Trichoptera; family Limnephilidae; genus Limnephilus; species Limnephilus marmoratus. Next base: position 13,265,642 of record OU862921.1, on the reverse strand, counting down.
ATCTTTTGAAAGAGCTGCAGCATTATAGCGATAAGGGACGTATGTTCATTGCCTTTTTCTACCGTCACGGTACCGTAACCGCGAATCGTCACGGTGTGTGAGAAAGATGCAAGAAAATAATCACTTTTTTCATTTGTAGGAAACAGACCTACGTCCATTGTGCATCTCATCTTTTGAAAGAGCTGCAGCATTATAGCGATAAGGGACGTATGTTCATTGTATTTTTTTGCTGTCACGGTACCATAACCGCGAATCGTCACGATGTGTGAGAGAGATGCAAGAAAATTATCACTTTTTTCCTTTGGAGGAAACAGACCTACGTACATTGTATATCTTATCTTTTGAAAGAGCTGCAACATTATAGCGATAAGGGACGTATGTTCGTTGTCTTTTTTTGCTGTCACGGTACGATGTCGATGTGTGAGAGAGATGCAAGAAAATTATCACTTTTTTCCTTTGGAGGAAACAGACCTACGTACATTGTATATCTTATCTTTTGAAAGAGCTGCAACATTATAGCGGTAAGGGACGTATGTTCATTGCCTTTTTCTGCTGTCACGGTGTGTGAGAGAGATGCAAGAAAATTATCACTTCTTTCATTTGTAGGAAACAGACCTACGTCCTTTGTGTATCTCATCTTTTGAAAGAGCTGCAACATTATAGCGATAAGTGACGTATGTCTTCATTGCCTTTTTCTGCTGTCACGGTACCGTAACCGCAAATCGGGTAATAATAAAAGTGTTCATTAATTTATAAAATCATTAGGTCTCAATGTAAAAATATAAAAATACAAGATTTATTACTGGAAAAATATCAATTTTATAATTTTTAAAATTGTTGACTCTTTCTTCATCGGTTAATAAAATATAGGAACTCAATTTAAAAACGAGATTTTTTTTAAAGCTTCTATTTAAATTACGTATATATAAGTATTTGGTCGAGTGGTAAGGCTCTCAACTTGTAATCCGAAGGTCGCGGGATTTTATCCCGGCTCGCACACGTAATTTTTATTTGATTAATTGAATTGTGTTATTTCACAATTTCATCATTTAAAATAATATAAGATATATTTGCGGCACGTTCCATAGTGAAAGACACTCGTAGCATCGCCCTGGCGTAAGACGTCCACTCACAACTGGAACGTTGATTGAAATGGCTTTAGCCGTGTTTGGTGATCTTCTTCTTCGATGGCGCTATAGCCCATAACCTCCTGTAACATTCGTCTCCAACTCCTGTCCTCAGCGGCTGACTTCCAGTTTGTTACATGGAGAAGCTGTGATGCATCCCCTCTTACCTCGTCTTCCCACCTCAGTCTGAGTCTTCCCACTTTTCTCCTTCCTCATTCTTTTTGAGACGCTTGCGTCCGGCATCCTATGTACATGCCCAGTCCATCTCAACCTGAGGGTCTCAAGTAGGTTGAGATGTTAGGGGCCTGATATATATCATACAGTTCTTTGTTGTGCCGGATGCGCCACTGTTCCCTCTCTTTCACGGGTGTTTGGTGACCAGATCTGAATATTCCAAATATTTTTCCACTCCCCACTACTTCACAGGATGCCGTAGTCTCACTTTCGTCAGACGGTTGAGAGCATTTAGAATTCTTGTAAGAAATCCACATTAAAATGAGATATTATTTTTCTCATCGTAATATTAGGAAAATTCCCCAGACAATCCCATCACCGCGGGCAATATTTGCCCCACGAACCTCGGCAGAAGGCTTTGTTTATGGCACGCGACCAAGTGCCTGAAAGGTTTCATCTTACCAGGCCCCTGAATGGCCGAGACCAACGCGCAGATCCTTTATTAATAATAATAATAAATTTGGACAACTTATATAGCGCTGTTTTTGCGAAAAATCGCCTCAAGAGCGCTGTACAAATTAACAAGGATTTTACATTAGAATTTACTTAACTTAGGAGGCTAGATAACAACTCGTCTTGCAGCTATCAAGCGCATGGATTATTGAAATTCTAGCCCCCCGATAAATTAAATAAAATATCTTTTTATACGTACGTATTTCAATTTACTTAACTATGTAGGGGGCTAGATAACCACTCGTCTTGCAGCTATCAAGCGCATGGACTGTTGGAATTCTAGCCCCCCAATAAATTAAATAAAATATCTTTTTATACGTACGTATTCTAATTTACTTAACTATGTAGGAGGCTAGGTATCAACTCGTCTTGCAGCTATCAAGCGCATGGATTATTGGAATTCTTGCCCCCCAATAATACATTTACCTTCTGTATTTAATAATCTAATTAATTAAAAATCGGGACAACATTTTTACCGGGATGATTAAAGCGTCCATAGAAATTCTAGGCATTCATCGATTGACTGATAATCCAAATCAAAATATAGTGAAAAATTTTACTGAAATTTTCACATTTTAAAGAAAATAATGTTTTATGGCCTATTTTATATGTCACAGGGATCGGTTCTGAGTCCTACTTTGTTTTTGTTGCACATCAATGACCTTTTGACACGTGCACCAATTCATTGTTACGTGAATGACAGTACAGTTCAGCAAGACAACTTTTTGCTTGACAAGTCCCTAAAGGGCACACAAACTCCAACAGCTCGAAGGGCTTTGAAAATACGATTACCTCGAGAGGGTTTCCTCTTGGGGTAAGAATAACCTTGTCGAATTTAATGTTTCAAAGACCCAATTATGTCTGATTACGCCTAAAAGGGATCGAAATGAAAATCTAGTCTCCTTCAATAGAAGCAATCTTCCCAAGAGGCTTTGCAATGATATGCTTGGTGTCACTCTAAGTGACCAGATCAGGTACGGGAACTCCATCAATGCTAGAGTTAAGTTAGCCTCCCAGAAGCTGGGTATTCGTACATGGCCCGCGAACACTTTAATAGAGCCCAACTGTACAAATCGCAAGCGTGCCCCACTTTTGAATTTGGCAGCTACCTCTGGTCTGGAGATCCAAAATACCTGAAAAAACTCTCTACTCTTTGCAGAAACGGGCGGACCGTTTGATAGATTCTTCTATATTAACATTTCAATCCTTACAGCACGGGCGACGGATGGGAATGCTGTCCTCTTCTACCGGTATTTTAATGAAAAATGCTCCGAGGAACTAGCATTATTGATTCTTTCTGCTCCGGTGCACAGTCGGGAAACAAGTCGTGAAACGCTTGGGCGCGCGTTATACACGTTATACACCTTTAACATTTGTCTCTTGAGAACGGGTCGTTTCTAGGACTCGATCTCCCTCCTACAACATGAGCCTCTTCAGAACCTAGGTTCACTCCTTCCTTTCACAAAAAGACCCACCACACAAAGTCCCCAAAGATGATATAGGCTCTGAGGGAAATGATTTTCCTCGGAACCTCCTGTGTGGAGTTAATTTTAAAAAATGGGGAAGCTGTGTGGAGGGTTTACTAATCAATAAAAAGGGCGCTTTATTGAAATGATTGTACAGTGAGCATTTTACAGGAACAACATAAAAGGCGTTCGTGGAATTGCATTCATAAAAGAAGACCTTTTACCATCCGTAACAGTTAGATTGACTTAAAGCTCCTTAACTCATGATGAGTTTGTGTTTGCCAACTTGTGTCTGTTGTGCTTGGCAAAACACGCTACTGTCATACCACTCAAGCAAGCTCATTTAAATGAAACCGACCAAACATTTTGAAAAATCGAAATACTTTAGTGAGCAGAAAAAGAATTTCATTCGCTTGTCTGCGGCCTACGTGTCAAAATATCTCTACATATTATAAATTAAAGTCCTCCGCCGCTGTCTGTCTGTTCGCGATAAACTCAAATACCCAAGTGATTCATGAGGAAAGTTTAGGGATATACTTTGTCAAGGTTTTGTGTAAATTGGTTGAAATAAATCTCTACATATTATAAATTCAAGTCCTCCGCCGTGTCTGTCTGTCTGTTCGCGATAAACTCAAAAACTACTGAAAGGATTTTCATGCGGTTTACACCAATAGATAGAATGATTCATGAGCAAGATTTAGGTACGTAATTTGTGAAGGTTTTGTGTAAATTGGTTGAAATTGAGAATATTTGTATGTGGTGGACGAGCGGGCTGGCTGGGATTTGATTTGTATGGAAATACACATATGGCGGTGGTTATAAAGGTTGGGTAAACATCCAGTAGATGGCTATGTGTTTCGTTAGCCAGAGCAACGCGTGGCCGGGTCAGCTAATCTCATATAAATGGGCGACATTAGCTTTCTTTCAAATCTATGTAGGTCACACTTCTAGATGTTACATCTATTCATTTTTTTTTACATTTATTTATTTATTTATTTGCAAAAACAGCATAAAACCAATACATTGCAAAAGCGGTTAGAAAAGATACATAATAAATACATTTAAAGTAAAACATTTAGTTAAAACATAAGTGTTATTTCACGCTTAAAATCGTTGTAGGAAATGTGGAAAATATCCACATTTCCTGCGAGGCAGTTAATTAACCTAGTGAGTCTTCCCAGGGGCATCACCATTGGTAAGTTAGTTCTGCATCTGGAAAGAATCAAAAGTCTGTGTTGGCGACCTCGCGTGAAATTATCCGGGACATAGAATCCTATTTCAGCCAGAGTATCTGGTACCGATATAAAACCATTTAGAAGCTTATAAGCCATCAGCAGTAATGCGACATGAGCTCCACACAGGAGGCCCTGAAGAAAATAATTTCCCTCAGGGCCTATGTCATCTTTGGGGATGCTGTGGGGAGGGGTTCTTTTAAGGAAAGGAAGGTGAGGAGAGTTCTGGGAAGGAAATGGGTTTAAGGGGTGGGTAGGGATCTAGGGTTCAGTGTGTCCTGGTTATTCGTCTCCAAGACCTAAACCTCACCCCATGAACCCGGGCACCCCTGCTAAATCACCAAACGTAGCGAATCACTTGGGGTGACCTATCCAATAAAGGTTCCCGGGGCGGCGGTACCCATTCCCGTCCCCATTCATTGCCTCAGATGTAAAATAACGAAAGAAAGAAATGCGAACGGAGATAAAAAAAAAAATATATTTGTTATGACTGTAATGAGCATCGAGCATTTTCTTTTGTAATTCTAAGCCATTATATTACTTTCCCTATAAACGTGTTCTGAATCCTTTTAATATCCCCTGTCCCGCAAGTTGGCGCATAAAAATCAGGCATATTTTCAATTAAGGCTGCCTAATAGCACGGAGAAAAAAGTTCCGCCAATTTCCATATAAAACCGTTAAGAAACTTTTGGTAAACTTCATTTTTCGTCCGAAGCTTCTTCCCTCCGTGTATTCTTATTTCGAATTAAACTTTCGCACAAAATACGAAGTGGAGAGAAAAAAAATTGAGCAAACGGCTGGATATTTTATCAAAAAATATTCCCATTGGATGATAAATAATATCGTTGGGTGGACTTTTCCATTTTTCATTCCGGGTATCCGATTCGTAATAAAAGTTATATGCGCGCAGTTGAATTTAATTATGAAAAGGTTAAATCGATAATCGTCCTTATTCGTGCGAGGGAACCCTTTGCAATTTCTGGGCTCCTGGTCGATTCAGAAAAATGGGGGGTAATCAAAACCCCCGGCCCTTCAATGGAACTTCGGGAAGACAGGGGGAGAGTAATGATAAGGGTAGGTACCTGCTGATTATTATTATTATGTAGGTAGGCACTACGTAGACCAATTATTATGATCAAACAAGGGGTGAAACCTCGAATAATCAAATAATGGTTGGTATAATTATTATTTGCTGTGATACAAAATTATATTTGTTTATTTATTCAAAGGTGAGTTTTTTATAATATTTGCAGGATTATTAAGAAATTGTTAAAAAAGCACATTATGTAACAGGTGGTTAGTTATATCATTACAAGTAAACGATTTAGTCATTGGCATTTCGAAAGAATTACTAGTATGTTCTACTGCAGAGGTCTCCAATCTTATTTGGCTCACCGCCCAGTTTCCAAGTACCTATAAGCCTCTTCAACCCCCTCACCTCTTAATTTTTAAGCATGGTAGTTATTAATTCCCACTCGGACGTTACGGGTTCGATCTTCTACTAGTTTAGTCCATCATTGCTATGCAATTGTGTACATCGACCACTTATTTGAATTCATTGAAAAAATGCGTTTTTTTATTACTCTGATCGTCATTTCGGCCTTTCGCCGCCCCCTATTTACCCTCGAGGCCACTACCGCCCCTGCATCTTACCAACGCCCCAGGCGGTACCAGAGTGCCGATTAATTTTTGTTCAATACAATATGAATCCTTGTCAAAAATAAGCAGATAATTCAAATTATATTTAAAGTTCTTTTCTAGCTTTGTAAAGAGCATTTGAGGTATTGTTTCATAAAAAATATCTAAGGAAAACAAAGAAAAACCAAATTAATAATTTTAAGCATAAAAAAATAATTGACACTAAATGCATTTTTAATAACACATCATAAAAAGTCAACACCTTCAAAATTACGACATTGCGAACATAATCGTTTATTCATCGATTAACAACATTCAACAAAAATAAGCATAAAAAGTAGTTGACATTAAATGCATTTTTAATGTCACATCATGAAGTCAGTGATAGAACACCTTCCGAATTACGACATTGCAAACATAATCGTTTATTCATCGATTAACAACATTCAAAATAAGCATAAAAAGTGGTTGACATTACGTGCATTTTTAATGTCACATCATGAAGTCAATGATAGAACACCTTCCAAATTACGACATTGCAAACATAATCGTTTATTCATCGATTAACAACATTCAAAATAAGCATAAAAAGTAGTTGACATTAAATGCATTTTTAATTTCCCATCATGAAGTCAATGATAGAACACCTTACAAATTACGACATTGCAAACATAATCGTTTATTCATCGATTAACAACATTCAAAATAAGCATAAAAAGTAGTTGACATTAAATGCATTTTTAATGTCCCATCATGAAGTCAATGATAGAACACCTTCCGAATTACAACATTGCAAACATAATCGTTTATTCATCGATTAACAACATTCAACCACACAGTATTGATTATGAGGTGTGAATTATGTTCGCGTGATATTTTCATTATATTGACTTCAACATGCAAATTAATATAACCACGGCAGATACCTAGCACGTGACATCTTTGAACAATTAAAATCACACCGCAATGAGCGCATTTATTATTATCGTGACGATTCACGATCACGGTACTAAAGACGACAATATACAATATACCCTAAAATATAATCAGAATCTTAACGACGTAAGTAAAGAAGCCGTGTATACAAATGGCGACTCCCGACCCGTGTATTGGACGAAACTACTGTCGAATTTGCCGTATCAAGGAAAAGAAGAAGAAAAATAATGTTGGAATCTTAACGACGTAAGTGAAGAAAGCGTGTAAACAAATATACGCCGCGGCATGGCGTATTGGACGAACGTACGGTCGAATTCACCCTAGCAGGCCTGGAGATTGGACCTTTCCGCCGCGTTACAAATGCGAACGTGTTACAAATATTTAAAATGTGTCTCCATGTTGTCCTCCCGAAGTTATTAATTCATCGTCTAGAAAAATAAAATCTGGTGCTTACCGCTAACTTAATAGTTGAAAAACGGATTATAAAGTTTTAAAATCGTTGTAAGTAAAATATATTAATGGTAAGGTACTGTTTTTATTCACCTAAAATATAAATAACTCGCATCCCTTATGCGGCATGGAAATAAAAAAGTTGTTATAATTACGAATTCACCAGAAATGATTAAAATGTGAGTTTTGAGCATACAAAAATTATTTGGGTTGTGTACCGCCTAAAGGCAATAAACATGCTGCAGCTCTTTCAAAAGATGAGATACACACAATACACAGTGTACGTGTGTGGGTCTGTTTCCTCCAAAGGAAAAAGTAATAATTTTCTTACATCTCTCCCACACACTGCACGTGACGTCTCCGTAGACCCCTACAATACTACTAGCCGTGACGATAATTTTGAAAGTATGGAATATAGTTACAAGGATATTATTGAAGTGTGAGTGAATTCCAAAAATTCGAAAACGTCAAATGTCAATGCGCTGATAGTTTTGCTTTTATTCTTAGATATTTTATGCTGTCGCTCTTTCTTACACACTAAATAACAGTCGAAAACGAGACAAACGGTGGAAGTATGTCTGCACCCTCTCAAAGGAAACATACAATCATTATCATACATCTCCCTCAAACGTATAAAGAAAATGAAATGCAATTCCCGTCGCCGCCGTGGCTGACCCGTAATAAGATAAATCTGTTTCCTCCAAAGTAAAAAAGTAGTACTTTGGAGGAAACAGTCGTATGTATTTAGTGTGTCTCATCTTTTGTTGCACCGTTATCTAACTAACTAACTAACCATCACGCCGTTTCCCCGCAGGGGTAGGCAGAGAGGACGGACCGCCAAACAACTCGGTCTTGGCACACACTCTTTGCCTCACTCACATTCATACATCGTCTCATACATGCTCTTCTATTATTCTGACTTTTGACATGGCCCGTCTCAAGTATCTGATTCACTTGATCGTACCATGTCTTCCTCGGGCGTCCCCGACTTCTTCTGCCATTGACATTTGCATCATATATTCTTTTTACACTACTTTCTTCGTTCATTCGCTCTACATGCCCAAACCATCTGAGGGTCCCTTTCTTAATTTTGCTCATTATACTTACATCAGCCTTACATTCTTTGCGGATATCCACATTTCTAACACGATCATACATAGTTTTACCACACATACGTCTCAGGGATCTCATTTCAACAGCATTCAGTTTACTTTCATCCTTCCTCTGCCAGTTCCATGCCTCACTGCCATACATCAGGGTAGGTACCAGGACTCCATTGTGGACTGCTAGCTTCGCTTTTATTGAAAGTCTTTTATTAGCTCCAACGGCATTCAGTCCTCCATTAATGGAGTTACCGGCATTTACCCTTCTTTCAATATCTCTATCAGCCTTCCCATCTCTCGTAAACATACTACCCAGATAAACAAACTCATCCACCTGCTCCAAGTATTCATCATTCACTACTATATCGCACACTGTTTTCGTAATCTCTCTTTCAAACACCATGACTTTAGACTTACATTCATCATTAACTCATTCTTCATACATACTTCGTTCATCCTAGATACTAGAGATAATCTGTTTTAATTTCTAATTTGTTAGAAAGAGCTGCAGCATTATAGCGATAAGAAATGTTTGTTAAACGTATGGTGCCGCAAACGTGGATCGTCACGGCAATAATAAAAGCGCTCAATGGAATGTCATCGCACTCAAATCAGTATTACATTGTTAAATGTAGACTTATGTATCTGAAATCGGGATTCAGCATTCATGTCACAGCGTGTTCTGTGACAGACTTATTATGATTCAAGATGATACTCTTCGACTCTGAGAATCCGCAGCTAATATCAACGCGAAGATGTCAATCGTGGAATGACACCATTCAAACGAACTTGTCATTACATTATTTGATGTTAGACTGATCAACCTTTAAGACAGTAAAGTCACACTAGTGCAAAGGTTAAGGTTACTCTTAAACCGGCGTCATGGGGGTGAAAATTTGTTACAAGGACTTGGGGGTTGGGTCGTAATTACCAGGGTGGCCACAAAAAACGGATTTCGAAATTCCCTGATAATTCCAGGTTTTCCAGGGTGGTTTCTACATTTTTCCCTGATATATTTAATTTGATATAAGGAGATATCGTTCGTTAGATAAATAATAAAGGGAATTCCGTCATCTATAGCATTTATTATTTCTTTGCATCAAAATAATCTATTAAAAAAACAAAATACGCTTGTTACAAATTTATGATATTTCGCCAGAAGACTTTTTTCAAGCTTTTGAAACAATAGAGATATAATCATTAAAAAACTATCTAAAAATGGAATAAAAGGAAAGGCATTGAAACGGTTCAAGGATTATTTATAGATATCAAACCACAAAAGTGGGTGAAACCATCTCCGAACCAATGAAGTTTATATTGGGAGTACCACAAGGGTCTGTTCTCAGACCTATTCTTTTTATAATGTACATTAATGATATGTTAAAAGTATATGGTAAAAGTATGGCAGACGACGCATTGATATATATAGCAGGAGTATATTATGAACTCATAATGAATCATTTAAATTTAAATGAAGACCTACGTAATATATCAATATGGCTGAAGAAAAATAAAGCACTTGAGAGTAATAATTGACTCCAAATTGACTTTCGCTCAAAATACAAAACCAATTATTAAAAAGATTGTCAAACAAATTTCGCTGTTGGGAAGAATAAGAAGATTCCTTGACATAGTCTCCAGTAAAAATGTGTACAACGCAATCATTGTACCACGCATAAATGACCGTAGCAGCATTCTATTCTTAGTCAACGACGGATTAATGAAAAATAGAGCTATGAGAACTACATTGAAGAAAAATAGATACACTTTAGTCAAGAAAATGTTGAAGGAGTTATATATCTTGTCATTTAAACAAACTATTTACTTCAATATTATATTGTTAATCTACAAAATAATCAATGGCCATACGTCTATTGAATTCCTAAGAAAAATTGATAAACTACAAAGCAAACATACACATGAGCTAGGAAAAGAAATGAACTAAGACTCCCCTTCAGGAAAAAAACACAGAGTCAAAAGTCATTGGTGTACAGAGCATTGAAGATATTTGGAGAGTTACCAAAGGAAATAAAATTGGGAGAGAGCATAAAGGCATTTAAAATTAAATTGCGAAGATATGTGATTGATTTGGTATAGATGTGTTATTTTAAGTGTATGTATACATATATAAGGATTGTATTAGGACGTAGATAACTATGTATCTATTTAAAATACCACAATAAAACAATAATAAAACAACTTTGGGAATTCACAAATCACAAAATAACGAATTTAGTTTTATTTTTGGAATTCCCTGATATTCTAAAAAAATTTTGAAATTCCCTGACATTTCCCTGATAATTCCAGGTTCGGTAAAATTCCCTGATAATTCCAGGTTTTCCAGGTTTTCCAGGTCTGTGGCCACCCTGAATTACCCACTTATTCAACACCAAGTATTTCATTATATATATATATATATATATATATATTTTTTTTTTTAAATTGCTTTTATATTGCACTTTATTGAGGAAATAAAACACGAAATTTATATCGGCATTTTTTTTCTTTTTTAACCTATAAACATACCATTTAATAAAAAAAGTTAAAAAGAAGTAGTGATTTGAAGTTCGGATGAAACGGAAATGCGTAACTAAAATTTATTATTTGACGGGTCGTCAGTTCTAACATAATGCGGTAAATACGCGCGTCGGCGCGGGCCTTCGATAGCGCAGTGGGCAAGGCGATTGACAAGTCCAGAGAGGCAGATATCCAGCGAACGGAGGTTTGAATTTTACGAAATCCAAAAAAATTAAACATTTTTATTTTTGTGAAATCAATACCCAATCTTCAGACCACTTTAAAATAGACAGACAAATGAAAAGAAAGCGACTTTCTAGTTTCACTTCTACTGCGTGTGAATTGCACTCTCTGATTTTTTTATCATTCTTTTAATTTACAGAAATGTCACTTTTAGGAACTTAGAACTAATCTTTGGAAAAAATAACAAAAAGCTAAATAGAATCATTATGAATGTAGTCGGCGCCAAAAAGGCATGATATGTTGATTACGGGGAAGGGTCATATTTACCTTTTTCAGCTTTCAGCACGTGTAATTCGCAGCGCGATCGCCGTCCGACTGATTTCAGTGATTTCTCATTATAAAACATTTAAAGAAAGTCAACGCCTCCAGCTGCTGAGAAGAGCGGCAACATGGCACGCGTAGTTAGTTATAAAACCACAAGCAATTTAAAACATGGCGGGTCATTTCGACCATCCCCATGATGCCGGGTTAACAATATAAAGCTTGAATTGTACTGAATATTCACAACAATATGTACCATTACTTTCCAGCAACCAAAATAGAATAATAGATTATCTACAAATCGTGTGTCTAAATGTAAAGCACTAAATAAAGCAACTTCATAAAAGTTCATGCGAAGTATAAGAGTGTTTTACAATATGTTGTTGATAACTTTGCAGCATGAAAATAGACGGTGAAATAGTTAGTTATGCAGACGACACAGTTTTACTCTTTAAATCTAAGGATTGGAAAAATGCATACAACATAGCGAATTTAGGAATCACGCGAGTGAAATCATGGCTAGACTCAAACACGCTTACACTAAACATATCGAAAACAAAATTCACAACGTACAGTATAAATAGCACAGGGCAGCCAAAAAATAACACAAACACCATAAAAATACACGAATGTTTAAACACCAACATCTGCGTTTGCCCTCCTCTAGAACAAAATGAACAAATAAAGTATCTAGGAATCATAATTGACCATAATTTTAGATGGACACATCACATCAAACAAGTCACAAATAAACTCCTCAAAACGATACACATTTTCCTAAACATAAGAAACATATACAAAATACAACAACTGAAAACAATATATTTTGCTCTATGTCAGTGTATAATAGAATATGGAATAATTGCTTGGGGAGGAGCAACAAACTCAGCTATCGAACACCTGGAAATTGCGCAGAAAACGATCTTAAAGGTAATCCTTAAAAAACATAGACTTACTGATACAGACCAAATATTCAACCATTGTGACGTACTAGACATACGACAATTATACGTTAAATCGCTACTAAATTACATTTTTGACCAAAAAAACAACCTTCAACAAACACAAAATATCACAAACAGACCAGTTAGACAAACATACAAAGAAAACTTAAAAACTCCGACGGTAATTACAAGCTTTGGACAAAGACATTACCAATATCACGCTATAAAAGCATTCAACAGTCTAACACTTGAAAATAAAATTGAGGAAAACAAAAATAAATTCCGACACAAATTACAAAATGGATTAAAGACCAAAATAGATAATACTACCAAAATACCATAGCATAAAATAACAAAACATATAAGTAACACACAAAACCAATATAAAACACAATCACCCACAAACACACAACACGTATTAAAATATCATTTTTAATCTTATATAATATTATTTATTCTTAATTTTACGTTAATTCTAAATCTCTAATTTTTAAGTTTAATTTATCTCAATCGTATGTTTTTTATTTACTTTTTTTCCTTTTTTTCACCAATATTATGTATATATATATTTATATGTATTGTGTATAATTTTGTATATGAAATGGAGGCCTCAGCACGGGTAAAACACCCAGTGAGGCCAACATCTTTGAATTATGTAAAAAATGTAAATAATATTGCATCAAATAAATAAATAATAAATAAAAATCGACAGTATTTAGTGGCATATTTGAACTACACAGGCATTTACTTTTAATATTGCGTGTTTAATATTGGAAAAAAGGAAAAAAAAACATTACATTCATTGAAGGAAAGCATTAGGTTACATCGTTTAGGAATCTAAAATCAACAAAATTACCAAATATGTCATTTATTTTCGACGGCCATTAACATCAGTAATGAAAACACAAAAATGAAAATGATATACGATTTTTAACATTTTGATTTTCAACTTTAATGTCTCCATTTTAACGACATGGATAATTGTTGGCAAAACAATGGGTGTTCCCCATTGTTTTGCCAACGGAAGACATGACAGAATAAAGAATGTGTGAATGAAAGACACACAGAATACAGAATGTGTTATTTTATTTTATCCTAAATCATCCTCGATGATCAATTTATTCCGCCAATGTTCCCGTCGACAGTCTAAAGTTGATAAGTCATTATTTTAGGGTAAAAACCAAAAGACATCGATTATTCAGACATTTCCGAAAAATCGAAATTTGAGTGTGCAGTTAGTTTTATGTGAAAGTGTACCCTCATAAACACTACCAAATCAATTACAATGCAGAAAAACTTGCTATGAAATAAACAACAAAAAAATTGTTTTCTGGGTTACAAGTTACAAGTATGAAATATCATAATGTCATACTAATGTACCGGACCGTTATGCTTGCCGGTGTAATTTAATAGCATATTTAATGCGTAAAACGCGGACAGGTGTAAATAATATTTCATTTATGGTGAGCATTCGAATATTGCTTTCATCATTATCTCAAAATTTGCATTTGTAGATGTACGCCTAATCAACTGGTCGATCGATATGTTGCATGAGGGCGTGCCGACTGTAGCCGAGCTTCGGTCAAACTGCACTAAGTATCAAAACGAAGGAACCCGCCACCTTAGCCGCTTTTAGGCTGTCAGCGCGTGTCGTTCGTCCGCTTTTTGGCCAAAATGACGGCGTTTCTAAAAAATATAAGGAAATCTTAATATATCTGAGGGCTAAAAAATTTTATATCATAAACGAGGCGTTCAAAAAAATTATGGCATCGTATATTCGAGCTGCCATGCCGCAGCCGCGTAACCACCATCATCTTGTAACCACCCAGATCAAAGGCGTAAATCATTCATTACCAGATCGTCGAAATGATGTAAAACATTTATTCAAAGGTATGACAAACTACCTTGAGGAAATTGGGTTGTATAGAATTCTTTGTACAGAAAATTGGAAATGTTTCTTGTTGATTTCCGGTCACCAAACTTCGATAGATTCATTCCTTTTGTATGAAAGCAATCTCGCTAAGTTTTGATGCCGTGATCCCCGATTAGGTGTTGGAAATAGATGGACAAAGTTATGATGGCTTTACAAATAATAATACGAAATAGATGAAAGAAGGAATGAAATAAAATCACATTTACAGATTTTTGGGGTTACTTTCAAAGTGTTATTCTTGCTTTCAATCAAATAAACCTGGATGTAAACGTATACAAACAAAATATGAACTATTTTTAAAATATTTCTTCTATGCATCATCATCAAACAGTATTAATAGCCTAGCGACTGTACGGATGAAATTTAAGAATCCGACTAATAACCCAATTCTGACGCCGCGCCTTACGCAAAACCGTTTTCGTACGTGCAGTTTGTTTACAAGTCTACTTTTGCAATAGAACCGAATTAAAGCAATGCCCAAATATGGCACCACTCACGTTAACAGCTAGAGTGCGGAACATCGCCTGGCAGGCGTAAGTAGGATATGGATATGGAAATATTGACGATAATATAATTTTATTGAAACTGGCTGTTGTTAATAATAATAATACCACGCGTCTGTATATTATATATGACGTTATAGCCTGTGCGGTTACTTTGTTCCGGTGACTAGCTGTCACTGGATCCCAGTGGATCCGAGAAACGGGCTATTTTTGGAATCAGTCCAATTGGATTTATAAAATGTTCTTCTTCTTCTTCGATGGCGCTACAGCCCATATCGAGCTTTGGCCTCCTGCAACAGTCGCCTCCAACTCCTCCTGTCCTCAGCGGCTGACTTCCAATTAGGTACCTGGAGAACAGCCCCGGATCTAATGGGGGGCAAGCCGGGGCCCATGCCCCGGGCGGCAAGTTCAGAGGGCGGCCAAACTCAACTTTGACCACGGAATAAATAATAGTACAAGTAGAGAAATTTCACGGCCATATTAACTCGACTGATACCCAGAGCCCTGAGTGAGACGTGCTGCACCAACATTTATTATTCGCGAGGCGCGTAGGCATAGTTCAAAATACGCACCCGACCCGCTCGCCCGCAGGAACCACAGATCGCGGCAGCACGCGTCTGCTCTGGTTACCGTGCGTGCGAAAGAGATGAAGCTATATTCGAAAACTCCCTCGTCGATCTCTCTCCACGACAGTGTTTTGTTTTAAAAATGTGTCAAAAGTGTGTTGTTTATTTTTACTCTTTAGTACTTGTTGATCAACCGAAGGTACAATACTGATGTCATTAGTGTCGCATCAATAAATCTATCACAGTTCATCGATCGCTTTTCTGGGTAAGTATTTTATATAACTATCTTATGCTTTTTAAGTTACTATATTTATTTTTTAAACTCAATTTAATACGTGCAATCACTTACGTCGTCAATTCGTCATTATTCAAACTTACTTAAAATTTTTACGTCGTTATGCGTGTCATGATTTGTTTATTACACGATGGCAGCCATCATATGACTGAGAAGTAAAACAGCCTTTTTATTTCAGCTTTTATTTAAATACAATGCAATGTAGCAGTTTAAAACGAATAAGCAGCCAGCAAGATAAATTTCAGTTGTGATTTCATCTGCTGAAGCATTTTGATGGAAACCATTCTCGTGTTCAAAGTGCAGTTTTAAAATTCTGGTTGCAGACTATATGCAGCCAGAATTTAAGGAAAACCATTTGCATATTCTGGGTGTAGCTATAATTAAATTTCTTAATTAGTTACAGTAAAACCAGTTCTTTGATTCGAATATGGCCCACCCCCCCCCCCCCCCCCCCCCCAGCAAGGTTAAAATAAATATAGATACCTAAGTGGGCGGGGGCGGCATTTTTCAGTTTTTGCCCCGCCTGAAAAAAAACGAAGATCCGGGGCTGCTGGAGAAGCTGTGCTGCATCCCCTCTTACTTCGTCTTCCCACCTCAGTCTGGGTCTTCCCACTTTTCTCACCAATAAAATGTTCACCAACACTCAAACTGGGCGAAGCCGAACCAAAAGTCACCCGCAGGGCTTATAACCGCGAGTTTCCATTATTTTCCTTATTATTATTGCGAGTTTCCATTATCACCTAAATTTAGTTTTGTAACTTTTTTATGATTTTTCATCATGTTCACCATCTTCCACTTGTGCTATTCGAGTCCGAGGCCCATCGCTTCGACAAGGCACCTCTCCTCGCATAGTCTCTGGAATTGTTTCTCCAAACTATATCTGAGAAGGCCCACTAAATGTCTTCCCTCGGGAATAGCTCTGAATTCAATGAGAATCAGATATAGTTTCAGGAAGATATCTAATATGTTGTTATTAGATTCGTTCTCGAGTAAGAGAGGGAGTTTCACTGAAAGGGGGTCATTAAATATCGATTTATCCTGTTGATATTCCCAGATTCCCCTCACAAGTTCCGTCTCTGCAGTTGAAGAAATACTTCCTCGTTCTCGTTAGTCATAATGTTTTCCGTAAAAGATACTTTCAGAATTCTCCTCAAGGCTCGCTTCTAAAAGGCTTCCAATTAGGAGATGGTTTTAGATTTCCCAGCTTTCGTTTCGTTCCATTTAGAAAAAACGTAACATTTCCCCTTATGAACTTACAAATTCACGTAATTAACACACTTTTTTAAATAAATAACGCCTTTTAAACTAAAAATGTTCTTCATTTATATAGCATTTCACAAAACACCCCTTATTTATTTCCCTTTACAAATTCTTTTCTCTTTACTGTTTTTCCTCAACCAGCACTCAAATATTACTTTTATATTTTAATAGCTGGTACCCGGCATGCGTTGCTATGCCATTTAATGAAGAAATTGTTTCTCCCTGCGTGTCCTTTCCCATTCGTCCCGTTCCCCTTCTGCCTCCCCTCCCCATCCCACGTCCCCTTTCCCTCTCGCTCCCACTCCACCTCCTCCACCTTCCCTCTCCCCACTCCACTCCCCCCTTCCCCCCAGGTTCCTCTCCCCCCTACCTGAGGTCCCCGCCCCCCATCCGCATTCCATACATTCATTCCCGGTACATTCAGTTTTCAAACAGCTCGCTTGCCGCCTATTGCATTTTTTATACAAATTTCATAA
This sequence comes from Limnephilus marmoratus, assembly GCA_917880885.1. Classification (NCBI taxonomy): domain Eukaryota; kingdom Metazoa; phylum Arthropoda; class Insecta; order Trichoptera; family Limnephilidae; genus Limnephilus; species Limnephilus marmoratus. The sequence goes on along the minus strand of OU862921.1, from coordinate 13,248,005 downwards.
TGCCAGAGCTCACCAGTAATTTTATACAAACCTTGTCCTGACAATAACGAACACACAAAAAAAAGAATTATCCAATTTGGTGCAGTCATTTGAAAGTTATGCGCGTACATACATTTCGGCGATTCATTTTTATATATATATATATATATATATATATATATATATATAATATAATATAATAATAAAAATATATAAGATAAAATATAAGATATAAGAAGATAGAAGATAGATAGATAGATAGATTTATAAAGTTTTATTGTTGGATTAAATTATGTCATTATATTACATATTAAGTCGTTTTTTATATTAAGTCATATTTTTATATTACCTAATGATATAAGATATAAGAAGATAGAAGATAGATAGATAGATTTATAAAGTTTTATTGTTGGATTAAATTATGTCATTATATTACATATTAAGTCAATAAAATGACCTGTTACGCTTACCTAATAATATTAAGTATTTTTAGACGATTTCTTATATTGTATGAAGCACACAAAACTTAAAGAAAATGTACAGCAAGTTTATTGAAAAACTGTTTAATTTTAAGCAACGAATATCCATATAACAATTTTTGGACTAAAAAAACTCAGAGAGGCAGAGCTTTGTAGAAAGCCACATTTACTCAAAATATTAAACGAATTATTTTTAAAATATTCGTCCTTCGTTTTGACACTTGATAAATAATGTTTTGATCAATTCGTACCTGCTATATTCCCTTTACTAACCCAAACTTTTTTATGGAACTCCAATAAACAACTGTAGGGAAATAATTGACGAAAAATTGTGTAATTTAATTTTTCTAAATTAATCATAATTATTATATAAGAATCGAAACGTTTAAAAGTCGTTTAACCATTTTTGACAATAGTGAATAACCTGAATAGATAAAATTTAATTAAATACAAACCAGCGTACCAAGTACTAAAGAATGTTTAGATAGAGAAAAAAATATTAAAAAGAGTTTCGGTTATTCAGCTCAGCTTAATAATACCAGCATAAGGGCATCTTCTTTCAAAAAGATTAAAGGATCATCATTTCGGCACATAAAAACAGAAATCGCCTGTAAAAATTGCGTTATTTGCAAGATCACGTAATAGGGTGTATAAAACGGAACGATCCGACGAAAGGGGTATAATACTCCATGCGAAACGTTAACGGGGGTAATACAGACGACATAACACAACGAAAATAGTTCACATGACTATAGTATCAAATCTCAATAGTTATTGAGATGTCAGCATCTGAAAATTGATACTGTGAATGGAAGATTGTGGAAGAAGAAAATAAGTTTTTCTTCTGTAATCTCTTACGCGACAAGAAATTCAGAAGTGCCAAGAAATAACTGGATGCAAGTCAATTCTCGCTTCTCCTGCATCGCACTAAAAATTCTGAGCTGAATTTCCGATGTCGTAAAAATCTCAGGGCCGAAAATCTTACTTCATTGCGAATGAGACTTTACTACTAAAGAACAGTGACATTTTTAGAATAAGGTACTAAGTTTACAGCAGCGGTATAGCCATTTTGTAAGGCATGTAAAAAGAGCAAAGCTTTGGAGTAGTCCACAATTGCTCACTCAAACTAACCCTGACACTTTATGAGGGTATTAAGGCAAGTGAAAAAGTAAACTACATTAAAGTTTTTTCGTTAAATGTTTTTGGGGTGTTATGCCGTGTTGCGCTACCTCCTTCTTTAGCCAACGTTTCGGACATCGTTGCAGTGTCCATCATCAGGGCAGATCCGGCAGATCCGGTAGATGTCTGATCTGCCGGTCCATCATTACAGTGTCCATCATCAGGATCTGCCCTGATGATGGACACTGCAACGATGTCCGAAACTTTGGCTAAAGAAGGAGGTAGCGCAACACGGCATAACACCCCAAAAACATATAACGAAAATACTTTTGGCCATTAAGGTTGTTCGAAAGTAGATTGAATGCTTTAGAAATAAGATCCCTAAGGCGAATGTGGTGTACTATCAAGTACGACCGTGTCAAAAATGTAGAGATAAAGCCAAATGAACAAAAATAAAAAAGAACCTTTTGCTAGAAGGGACATCGTACGGGTGTTGATTTTCGCCATATTTCGACACGGTATGGTATGCCAACGAAAGAAAGCGGATAGACGCCCTCGAAATGTGGCTCAAGGTTCCATATACAGTTAGACGCACAAATGTGTACATTCTGGAAGAGCTAGGCATCCCCAATAGGCTTTCAATATTTTCCTACTACGTATTTTAAGATACTTTGGATACATTGCACGCCAAATTGAAGACTCCAACTTGGAGAAATTCATAGTCACTGGTAAAGTGGAAGGCAGAAGAAGCAGAGAACGGTTACCAATGCGCTGGAGTGACCAAGTATCACTGGCTTATGGTACGTCGGTTCGGCAGCACTCCACCCCTTGTTCACCATGGAAATTGGAGTAGGGGTCACCATCCTCAGCAATGAGGAACCGACTAAAGAAGAGGGACACGAGAGACTAAGTGGGTGGAGAGAGGAGTAGGAAGACACAGCACTATAATGTGAATCATTTTTTTATCTATCCCTTCTGCATATCCCTGCAAAGAAATGGCTGTAAGATGATTAGTGAATTCCGTCAAACTTTACGAACAACACAACAATAGATTAGCAACTGGTTTTAGATGCTAGCAAACTAGTATTAACTTTCTGCCAAGTCGCACACAGATACGAGTATCGACCCATACGTGAAGGCATTTCGTATTAAGTTGTATGGGATTGCGTGACCCAACCGTTTTGTACGAGGTTTTCACAAAAAAACCATATAAGTAATTCATTCCGCTTGATTGGGCCCATTTGCTTCTCCGCTAAACACAGTTTAACGGAACACGAACTGGTCTTGTAATTTACACAGCGAGGAAACACGAAGATGGTATCTCTAATCTATTGTAATTCATCGGAACTGAAAATTGTACACTTTTGTAAATCTTGAAAGACGTGGCACGATCTGGTGAGTCAAATACTTAAATATGGAGAAAGAAGTGTCGGGAGAGTATAATATGAAGCGAAAGTGAATGGAGGAAGAATTCGGGGATGTCTGCGGAAAACATGGCACGACTTAGTGAAAAGGATAATTCAGTCGTGATAACGGAATATTATATATGAGACGACGTGCAAAATTATAAAGCAGAAAATCTACGTCTTTAAAACTAATCTTTCTAATGATAAACTCTGTGGTCACGAAACTTTCACAGCCCATTCTTTACAGAATTTCAGCATTTTTTACATTGGCTCGACACAGGAGGCCCTGGATAAAATAAAACCTGCTGTGCGCGGGGTCTTTTTAAGGAAAGGAAGGAGATGAAGTTCTGGAAAGGAAAAGGGTAAGAGGGGTGAGAAGAGATCTGAGGTTCAGGGTGTTCAGGAGTTACGGACGTATGAATCATCCTTCCCATTGCGGTTAGGGTTGCCATCTGTCCGGCTTTAGCCGGACATGTTTGGCTTTTTTAGCTTGTGTCCGGCTAAATATTTATATGTCCGGTCTGTCCGGCTTTTGTTAGGCCTTTTCTGTTCGCGCGGGTTTTGTCTTCCGAACTTCTGAAATTGGCGGAATATTACTTTCAAAGAGTTTTCTCTTTATTAAACACCCAGTGGAGCAAGGAACGCAATAAATTGCAAACAATTGCTAAGATGGTCTACACATTGCATAATTTAAAAATGATATGTCAAGGATTTTAAATGATTTCCAAAGAAAACGACGTTTTGGATAAAGTAGGTGAAAAAGCCAAATGTACAAAATGGTAGATTTTGTAATTTTTGAGTAATTTGGAGAAGTCGAGATTTCATTTTAATTTATGTTTTTCGTCCACAAAAATAAATATATTTCATTTTATATCTATTAACGAAAAATTTTACTCAACTGTTTAACCAGAAAAAAATTTATGTTTTGTTTGTTTGTTTTATAAGTTTAGTATGTCTGCAGACATACTAAACTTCTAGTCTGTCAGAAGACTCAATATTTTTTATTTTGTTATTGACATTATATTCTATACAAATGTCTACTGATGACAAGGATAAGACTGATTAATGATTGTTGTTATTTAATTGGTTAATGCATGATTAATAAACAACTGTAACTTGTAATAGATTTTTTATTATTATGTGTAACAGTTATGTCCAAAATTATGTACGTACGTCCGGCTTTTGGGGCAAAATGTCCGGCCTTTCAGAGCGCAGAGTCAGGCTTTTTTATTTTAAAAGATGGCAACCCTAATTGCGGTGCAAGGCGATAGGTCGAGAGACTCCGGCTGAAGAAGTCAAAGGGTCTTCCTCAAGGCAGTCTGAGCAGACTCTTTCGCCGTCAAACCTTGATAAAACTCATCCGCATGTACTCGAGCCTAATACCCTAATAAGTCGAACCCAAACGTCGCGAACCTCTACGGCAGGGATGTTGGTTATCCAATAAATGGTTCCCGGGGGTGGCGGTACCCATACCCGCCTCCCTAATTGACTAGATATATGCATATTTTGATGCGGAGACATGATAAATATCCGTTTAGCTTTTAAAACATAAGATAAAAAATAAAACATCCTTTCAAGTTTGTTCCATAATTTTTAAGTATTTTTCAATTATCCGTCAGAAAAAAAAATACTGGAAAAAGATTCATTTTTAGATTTGCAACTACTGGTAGTGCGGAGTAGATATTTATTTATTTATTTGATGCAATATATTTACATTATAAAAAACAATTCAATGATGTTGGCCTCACTGGGTGGTTTACCCGTGCTGAGGCCTCCATTTCATATACAAAATTATACACATAAATTATACACAAAATTATACAATACATATAAATAATATTGGTGAAAAAACGGAATAAAGTAAATAAAAAAACATATGATTAAGATAAATTAAACTTAAAAAGTAGAGATTTAAAATTAATGTAAATTTGAAAATAAATAATATTATATGTATAAGGTTAAAAACGATATTTTTAATAAGTATTGTGTATTTGTGTTTTAAGTTGGTTTTGTGTGTTACTTAAATTTTTTTTTATTTTATGCTATGATATTTTGGTCGTATTGTCTATTTTGGTCTTTAATCCATTTTGTAATATTGAACCCTTTACATTCTTTAAAATGATTAAATTCTCTTAATAATAACTTCAGAGCTTACATTCACTTAAATGTGTTCAACAGAAAACACCCAGGCCAGAAAAATAACAATATCTCAAAAAATACACATTCAAATAAACTTTAAAGATAAAATAGTTTTGTAACAAATCTAATTATTTTCGAGTGTATATTGATAAGTTTTCAATCTCGAATATTCTCTCAATCCCGCATCTACTGCTATTGGTTAGATGCCACAATGGTCTGACCGATATAAGCTCATGTGGTATCTTGAGAAAATTAAGTTGCCTTCCGGGTCTATCCGCGCATCTTCCGTAAGCCTTTTATTAAAAGGTTTAACGAGCAATTGCGGTATTAGTTCCTCTGGGTTATTTATTGTTAAGAGGGTATTATAACCAGAGAAAACCAGAAATAGGTCATTTTTAAATCAAATTTTAGACGTATTGACTCTTTTCCACAAAAAATTATAAATTGATTACGAAAGATTGTTCTTTTATCTAGTAAACGTACGTTTTAAATTTTGAGAAAAAATGTTTATTTTTAGTATAATAAGGTTATACCATAGGTCATTGGCAGATGTGTTAAATTTTCAAAAAATATTTTGTATTATACAACACCCATTTCAAATCATGTAATCATGCAGTAAAATGAATCAATACATCATCTGGGAAACGTATGTTACAGAATTTCAATTTTAGTTTAATTAAAATCATTAAAAAATATATGCGTACATGTGTGTCTGTAATATTTATTACTGTCATAAGTATTTATTTTGAAAAATGATAAATACTTATAATCAAAAAATAATTAAAAAAGTACATAATTTTAATATTTTTGTCATCACGCCTTTCAGCATTTTTGGATGTAGGTATAAATTAAAGCAAATTTGGAATGAAATAAAATCGATATTGAGTTATAATTTTAAAAAGCTGGTACGGAGAATAATAATCTTTAATATAATAGTAATTAATTAGAAATAATACCTAGGAATCTGATTCAAAATTTAAGCATATTAGATTTGTCAAAGAATTTGTATATAAAAATGCAAAAATCAGTAATTTTAAATACATGTAGGATTACAAAAGATTTTTTAAATATTTATATTGAGGGATCAGTAGGATTTATAGGTTCAATTAGAAATGCCACAGAGCCGAACCCTCTGATATGAAAATATCTGGAGTCGGTGAATTATATTCCCATTTGGTCTCTAGTAGGTTGACATGTTGTTCTTGTATTATTTTGTATTTATAATACTTATATAGTGCCATTGCATAGCGTGGGTTGACTAGATGATCATTTGGGGAAGTGTGTGAAAGGGTTTAGTTTTTCCTGTGGGGAAAATTTAACCCGGACATTTAAATCTGGTGCGTAATAAAATAATTAATCTTTCTCATTGGAACCGCCCTGTACGATCGTAAGAACATTTTCCGACGAAATGTAGATTTTCGGCCGCTGCCTGGTTAAACGCTCTTAACCCATAAAGTTAGTGTTATAATTTTCTACTATTTTTGAACTGTGTACCTACTAACAAATTGATTGTACCTACTCCAAATAAAGACTAAATTTTAAAATTAATTGTGGATTTTATTTAATTACCACCGCTACATATATTATTTATAATTAGTAATAGTATCCATACATTATTTATAATTTTATGAAGTAACAAACATTCTAGGTATTGTGAAAATTTGGTTATTCAATATTTGGACAAAGTGCTGTTATCTCATTTTGAGTTTTTTGTTACTGGCTGCTTTCTGCAAAACTATGTTTAATTTGTAGGAGTGTATTTGCTACCTGGGGACGAGTCGTTCCGTATAATTATTTAGTTGAAAAAGTGACCTGTAAAAAGGTCTCTCCAATTTATTCGTGCGCACGACTTTCTAGTTGTTTTTCCGTCGGTTTTTCCGCCTGTTTACGTTTATGTGTGTATTGGAACGAGCGGGGGGAACGGCGAGTTATTTTTTTATGTAGGCAAATTTTTTTTTAGAGAAGGTATTACCCGTTTCCAAGTTTGCTTGAGATGCCTCAAGATTGAAAACTGTAAAGAACAAAATAAAATATCCACAGAAGGGTCGGTATTAAGCTGAAAACACCAACAAAATAATATTTAAAATATATAATTGTGGTATTTCTTAGTTAATTTATTGAAAAGTTGATGACTTATGAAGTAAAGGGGGTGTTGCAAAGCACTGTAGCTCATGATGAAAATAACATTGCGTTAACGTTACAATTTGGGAGGCGGGTATGGGAGAACCATTTATTAGATAACCAAAAAAACCTCTGCACCCCACGCTAAGTGGTTCGCTACGTTTGGTGACTTAGCAGGGGTGCCCGGGTTCATGGGTGAGGCTTGTCTGTGTCTTGGCGGCGGATGCGTCTGCCTGCGGGGGAGACTGATTGAGAAAGAACTTTTGACTTCTTCAGCAGGGCTCTCTCGGAACACTCACTCCAAGACGCACTGACCCCCAGATTCCTATCCATCCCATACCTTTTTCCTTCACAGAACATCCTCTACGTCCTTTCCTAAAAAGACCCTCCACACAGCATCCCCAGAGATGACATAGGCCCTGAGAGGAATTATTTTCTTGAGAGACTCCTGTGTGGAGCTATTGTAAATAAAAAAAGTTACGTACGGAACAATCTCTGCTAATTTTATTACGTCAGAACTCACCGAGTTATTGCTGCTTCAGCACACAGATTTCCGGCTTCGTAGTTTTTTCCTCTAAAAAAAAAGACAAGCATTCCCTGATTATGAATATCCTAACGGACAACACATATTTTAAAAAAACTCCCACTACCGTTATTATATGTGGAAAATATCACTTGTGCAGTGATGGAGGAATTATCAATGGAAATATAATAGAAACCACGACGCCTTGCTATCAGAGGCATTTTTCAACTCAGCCACTACCCGTTCTAATAGTAAAAATGTGTATGATTGTTATGTTAATTACTTCTTTTGACGATCTCATAACAGATATATTAGATGACTCAATGCCAAAACTCTTATTTTTGGGTCAACTTTTCAGAGATCCTTATTATGTGAAATGACACCTGCCCTGATGAATAAATAATATGCTTTTAAATATAGGTAAATAGGTACCTAATTTGCAGTTTAAAGTAGGGGGAAATGTTTACTCTTAAGAAATGTACATACAAAACAGAAGTTTTTCCGAATTGCCTTACGGAAACAGCTTCCACGTTTAGTAGTCAATGCATCCCTCGCCCCACAAATCTTCCCCCACGAACTCACCTAATTCTTTCAGCGTGAAAAGGCCTCATAAATAATATTGTATTTTCATCTCTCCATCCAAGCGAAGCTACAATTTATTGGGACTATGATAACTTTTCTGAGAGAGGGTCGATTTGGAAGCCTTTATCGTACAGTCTTTGTTGCACGGTGAGATAAAATACACAATTCTATCCGATACTAATGAATAATGAAGCTACATATAAATTAGGGAATTAATTTTACTTTAAATTCACTTCCACTTATCTTTTTTTTGTCTGCATGTTAACCAGACATAAAATAATTTCTAAATTCTAGATTCTAAATGTAGGGTTTTTTTAAGGTAGGAAAGACAGATCTGGGAAGGAAACGGTACGAGGGGTGGGTAGCAATCTGGGGCGGTGTCCAGGAGTGACGGACTTACGAATTCATCCCTCCCACTTCGGTGTAAGGCGGTAGAACGAGAGAGTCCTGCTGGAGAAGTAAAAAGGTCTCCCTCAACCAGTGTTTCCAAATCCTGCCTGACACACACAGGGAAGATACATCCATCGCTAAGACCTAAACAATCCTCACCCCAAGAACCCGGACACCTCTTCTAAATCACTAAACGTTGTGAACTACTTGGGGTGACCTGTAACAAAGGTGTTGGTTATCCAATGGGCAGAGGTACCCGTAACCGCCTCCCAAATTGCTATATAACAAACTTTTTTTGATGAATTGTTTTTATTGGTTATATTAACTTCCCACAGACCTATAATATCATCTCTGTTTTTGCCGTGCAAAGGGTCGTTTTAAGGGAAGGACCGAACTGCAGAAATTAGCATATTGCTCTACAGTCCAATTGTTAAGCAAAAGATATCTTAGAATGAACTGTACCTACCGTCAACAACACAACAATGCCTCGGCGCACACGACAAAAGGTCATTGACGTGCAACAAAAACAATGCAGGAATCAGAATCGATCCCTGTGAGACGCCAACATTTATTGAATATGAGAAACACGTCTCTCGTTCAATAACAAGTCAATTGATGTAACACCGCACAACTGTGTCAAAATTAATTAAATAATTACGAATATATGAGGCCAAGTTTAATTACATTTTTCATGTAAAAATTGTTTTCGTGTTAAACTGCGTAGGTTCATAATCATCCTTGTTAAAGGAGGTAGTTACACAAAACTGCGCGAGTACTCAACTTAAATAAAGCACTTAGCTTAGTACTTGCGCAACTAACTGGCGAAAAAAGGAGATATAACTAGGAGTATAACCGTTATTTTTTTCAGTGAAACGACTACCGTTGCCGTGCGGCAGTCAGCATCCCTACGTTTAATACACCCCATTCCACGAAACGTTACCAGATAATACACGTAGGTATTAAAATAAATTTTGAGAAAATATTCTTTATTTTCTGGGATAAATAATAGAGACATTAGAGTTGAGATAGAAATAAAATTATGTAATTGATAAAAATAAATAACTAAGTGTAAGAAACTTAAATTACACAAATAAATAAGACGATATAAATATATTCACCTAAATGAAGGATAAGAGAGGTACGAGCCATATTATTTATATCGAAAGCGAGTGCCTACATTACATCTATTAGGGTATCTTTATTGCGGTGACCCGACAATTCGTCCTGCGACAATTCATCCGGCGACAGTTCATCCTGCGACAGTTCATCCTGCCGACAGTTCATCCCGCCGACAATTCATCCGGCGACAATTCATCCTGCCTGATCATTTAGAAGATTTTTATTAAGTAAGTATGCAAAGAGGATATACGGCCGTACAACCAAAATCGATATACTTATATCTGAAGGCATCTTGAGTGGAAATCCGCTGTAAAAATATTTTTACTAAATAGGTTAGGTTAGGTTAGGTTAGGTTTTTTTTTTTGTTTTTTTTTTTCCTTAATGTTCTTTCTATTATTTACCTTACACTGCGGAGTAATTCAATTTGAAAAACAGAATTAAACCAAACGCTTGTACGCACCGAATGTAATCAGATTTATTTATTTTTTTGTGCAAATTGGTGCAACTTGACGTGGATCGAAAGGAAAAATATTTATAATGAGTTTAGAATGAATTTAAATGCGAAGGAATTTAATTGTGATTGAAGCTAAACAACGGAATATTATTTTTAAATTTCTTACTGTTTGCTTTTCGGCTGGTGAAAGAACACTCGGTTAGGTTAGGTTAGGTTAGGTGAGGTTAGGTTAGGTTAGGTTAGGTTAGGTTAGGTTAGGTTAGGTAAGGTTAGGTTAGGTTAGGTTAGGTTAGGTTAGGTTAGGTTAGGTTAGGTTAGGTTAGGTTAGGTTAGGTTAGGTTAGGTTGTACGGCCGTATATCCTCTTTGCATACTTACTTGAAGAAAAAATCTTCTAAATGATCAGGCAGGATGAATTGTCGCCGGATGAATTGTCGGCGGGATGAACTGTCGGCAGGATGAACTGTCGGCCTGATGAACTGTCGCAGGATGAATTGTCGCAGGATGAACTGTCACGGAACCCTTTATTGCGTTATTTAGAGTAAAAATGGATAATTCCCTATTGATTACGTATGTTGAGTATTATCCGCATGTATTCAGTGATGAAAGAAACATAGAAATCCTACTTTATTGTTTCTTATTTATTATTTTCCTATTCATACTCAATATAACATTTACGAAGACTTTCACAGCATATTATAGTACAAGTTCCTTAGTATAATATTAACACTAATTAAGCTGTTTTTTGTAGCAGAGTAAGACGTAACCTGGACGTAATTTAACGTAACAGTAATAAAATGTTGTGTTCTTTCAATTGGAAAGCTATTCGTATGAAAGTGTTGTGAGGAACTCGTATAAAATTCGTCAGTAAATTATTCTATATCTTTAATATTAATTATAACTTATAAACATTTCCCATGCGTTAACCCGTGACGGATCGAGTTATAAGTTGGAAATGTATTTATTATGCCTAGCCATTTTCAACTTTATTTCATTTTCTAGCGTTAACACCCGTCGTTGATTGGATTATGGTAATCAAAATTTACATAGCGTGCGAAGGTTGATAGTTTTTTTGGACCGAGTTGGCAAAAGCCTAGATATTTCAGATTGGTTTCTTGTTGTTTTTTAAGGATTTCTAGTCTGGCTTGACGTTGTCACGGTGTATCTTTGTTGTGCGGTGAAAAATGTTTTGCGTATTTATTAATTATTCTGCTCATTTAATTCGTTACTCTTTTTTACATTCTTACGAATGAATTAACAGGAAGGGACGGCTTAATAAATATTGGGGTGCGTTACGACATTTTCAGAATTTCCTGTTAACCTTATTAAATTACGAATGTCTTACGAGCCGTCTTAATAATTCCACCATAAAACACTAACATTTTATTTGCACTAATACAAAAATATTGATGGTTTTGTACCTTGTCGAGTCGATCACCCAACATCGGTTTTAGAAGTTTCGGATTCTAAAGTTACGAATAAGCTCTCCCCTGAACCATGATCCATAACATAACCTTCTCTATAAAGTTGAAAATCTGTTTGCTGACACAACAAAAACAGTACATTCTGGAGCTATGAAAAATGTACACCATATCCGGCATGGAATGCGGTGATTTTCAGGTCACAGCGTTATATCCAGCGGAGCTTTAAAATATACGTTTTACCATTTTGGTTTGAGGGGTTTTATTCACAATGTATATTTGTTACTTAATTTGATTTATTTTCCACCGGTTTCGACACATCCGTGTCATTCACTGGCATTCTTAAAAATGATTAGTATTATTAGTTGAGAGTAGTGGTAGTGGTGATTTGAGGGGGGGCGGTGTGATCAGTCAAAATAACAAGGAAACATGATCAACAAAGGTGACCTACAGGGTGCTATTATTTTGTTTAATAAATTATTTTTTTGTTTATTTCTAACACTTTTTGATTATTCTTCCAAATCACCACTCCCACTAACCCTCACCTAATAATATCAATCATTTCTGTAGTTGTATAATTTTACAATTTCTTACTTTTAAGAACACTAGTGATTGACACGGATGTGTCGAAACCCGTAGCAAATAAAGAAAAATAAGTAACAAATATACATTGTAAATAAAACTCTTCAAAACAAAACAGAAATTGTTACCTAGTTAATGTCCAAGAAATACAAAAAATCTTTTGTTCAGTTTACACGCGGTAGAAGTGAAACTATCAGAAAACTAAACTTCGAGAGAATGATACGAATGCAGAGTATTAGGAGTAGGATAATTGTAGGGATTATTTTTTATAATATATCAAGTTTTAAAATTATTTTACATTTTATTCACAAAAATGAGGCCGATAGGTTACGAAGCATCGCACAAAGAGGACACCGATTGGTCTATCTCATTCTCTCGCATAAAAACACATGGATATATGTGTTTTTTTTTTAAGTGTGATTTCCGTTTCATTGAGTTTCAAATAACTTTTTCTTTTCTTCTTCTTGTGCCCTGTCCGTTCAACGGATGTTGGCTATGCGGACTTTGTTTACTGCGGCCCGGAACAGCTCTACGGTAGACTGGCCAAACTACTGTCTCACGTTTTTCAGCCATGAGGTTCTCCTTCATCCAGAGCCCCGTCTTTCAGCAATCTTTCCCTGCATTATTAGATGCAAGATCTCATACTTCTCTGGATGTCTCATCACATGACCAAGATATTGAGGTTTCAATTTTTTTATAATTTTAATAACTTATTTTTCTTTATTCATCCGAACCATAACATGTTCATTCGTAACCCTGTTCATCCAGCTTATTTTAAGTATTCTTCTGTAGATCCACATCTTGAATGCCTCAAGTCGCCTAATTAGTTCTTCTATAAGCGTCCATGCTTCCATTCCATAAAATAATATCGAAAACACGCAGCATCTGACCATTCGCATTCGTAATCCAAGGTTGAGATCATGACTGCAGAATATCTTTTTCATACGGATAAAGGGTTGCACGAGCTTGCTCATTTGATTTCAACCGAAGGATCCCATCTATAATTTACATTGCAGCCCAAGTATACAATACTCTGTACCTTCTCTAGTTTCATTTTTACTTACTTGTTTTTTATTTTATTTTTTTTATTTTTTTTTTATTTGTTTATTCTTAAAATTGCTACATATTATAATTTTACTGGTCTTCCATTAAAAGCCTTAGCTTGTGGATGGAAGAAGAGTTGACATTTCATATATTATGTACAAATACAGTCACGTGTACAGTTAATACAATGCAGTTAATACAGTTAATACATTTCATATAAGTACAATTACTATTTACTATAGTCATGTATTTCAATATATATGTAGGTGCAGTTAATACAGACACATGGCAATCAGACCCGTTAACTAAAATATGCAAATAGATATGTATTCAGTAAGAAGAAAAACAAGTATGATTTTTAGTGTGACATTCTCTAAAATACTTTTTGATGGAGTTCAACAATTGAACTTTGTTCCTAATGCTTCTGATTTCTATTGGTAGGTTATTGAAAAAGAATTTTCCTTGGTGAGTATAATGGTGTTGGGCAAATGAAGTGTTTAATTTGGGGCACACAAATACATGTTTAAGTCTAGTACGATTTTCAGTTATGAATGCGTATTTATCTTTTTCTTTTATAATTTGTACAATTGAATTTTTTATAAATAAGTTTTTAAATGTTGGAACTTTGAATTCTTCGAATATGCGATCAGTTGGGAAGTCTAGAGGTTTTTTTAGTATAATTTTTATTATTAGTTTTTGAACAATTTCTATGGGGGTCAGACTAGTTTTGTAAGCTGCTCCCCAACTGATAATGGCATACTGAAGAATAGACTGTACTAATGCGTAGTATATTGAGTATAGATTTTTCGTTGATAAGATATTTCGTTGATATTTTACTTCAAAAAAACATTTTTTCCATTGAAAAAAGGTTTAATTTTTGTATCATGTATTTCAATAGTTCATTAAGAAGAAAAAACTAGTGACTACTGGTGTAATAATTACACAAATAGAAGAATACAAGATAATTTGCTGTATCTATTCCATATTCCAAACATCTGTAAACAACGTTAATTTCTCATAATATTTGGTGAAACTCTTGTTTGAAGGACTGAAACAAGAGGATTAATGACTCGAGATAGCGAGGATACTAATTGCACCCTTTGAGAGAATGTTTTCACAAAACGGCTGCAGAAATTGTAATAGAGACGCTGATAAAATCTTTCAAGAGATGCTAAGAATAATTGATCATATTATAACGTTGGTACAGAGCGGATATAAAAGGCAGCGATGCGAAATTGGATTGCTGAAGCCGGAATTACATTATTATTTCAACAAGTACGTAAAATGGTACGGACAAGATACTTTCAGACCTAAAAACAGAACGACTGTTAAAAGATGACAGTCAAAATGCTTATAAAAATGAGTAACGCACATTTACAGAATTTTATAATGCATTAGTATTATTTTATTTAAGCTGGGCTATCAAATTAATAGTATGGAGGTCTGAAAACGATGATAAAAGCGTGATGAATAGATTTGTGAGACACGTAGTGCGGCTGGATGAAGAAAGAAAAATACAAGTGACAAAGAAGTGGTCAAGTTAATATTACTTTTAAAAAATACTGACTGTCATAATACCTAGACAAACCTCACTCCATGAATCTGGGCACCCCTACTTACAGCCGTTGTGTCCAACATTTTCGGATGATTAATCCGAGTGAAGCTGAGCCTAGCGCCTTGCGCCGCTAAGCTAAGGTATGTTAGAAAAATGCTCCATTTTAGCTGTGTCCAACAACTTGATCGTAGCGCTCGGTGTGTAGCCCCATTTGCTTTCGTACACCAAAAAATGACGTCAAGTTAGCAACTTTACATGTTAAATTAATACCGAAACGTTAATTAATTTTATTTATTATTAATACAGATATTTTATTTTAAATAGTGTAATACATAAACCGACATTTTACATTTTTAAAACAAACGTATTTAATATGTTAAAAATAAGGTGTTAATTGACTTACTTTTTTGTTTACGTGCGTTTGAAGTTTGACATTAGAATCAGTTGAAATTTTGTATTCAAAATGGACAAGGCGAAGCGTTCGAAAAATTTTACGCCAAACGAAAAAATGAGACTTGTAGACCTAGTTACCTCGTCGCAGGTCATTTTGTCGAAAGCGACAGGTGGCCCAAACTACGCTACGCTTGTAAAATAAAAAGAAGCTGCTTGGAATGACATTGTCCTCGACAAGTGCTAATTATATTCCACATATTATTACAAAAATGACACTCGAATAAGTCAAAACTTTACCTTTCGCTTGCGTAAGTTAAATTATCTTCTACTTGGCTCAAAACATATAAAAAAACACGCTTTTGTCATCCTAAAGCGGTTATAAAAATCGCCGTCATTTAATACTTCCATAAAATTTATATCGACATCTTGCCGCCGCCTATATAATCCAATATTATCGTCAAGCATTAAGCATATCTGCCCATTCAACCATAATCACTATATTCAATATAGGATTCATATTTCAAATTGAAAAACCAAATAAAAAAGCCGACAAAAGAGTGAACTGATGACAGATAATTACGATAATTAATTGACATTGACAGCTCGATTGTTTTCGCGGATTTTTGTTCGCTCTGTTGTCAGTTTTTATAAGTAGGTCTTCCTTAGCAACTTTAATCCACCCGGCTACCTTCCTTACATTTGAGTGTGGTGGGACGATCATTGTGTTTCGACACAGCGTATTTGGGCATTTGAGCAGGGCTGAGCGGAGATCTCGGCTGAGCATAGGTTGGACACAACGGCTGTTAGTCACTAAACGTAGATCAAGCTCTATGGGTGACCTACGGCAGGGATGCTGGTTATCCAATAAATGGCACACATACCGCCCCCCGAATTAAGTTGTCAGTATATTTGAAAGGAAAATGGTTTATAATTAAGTAGTAGGTATTTTCGGTTATGATTTATTAAATACTAGTGAGTTAATTTGTTTCTCCCTGCGTGTCCTTTCCCATTCGTCCCTTTCCCCTTCCGCCTCCATGACCCCTTCCCCCTCACGCGTTCCCCCTCCACCTTACCAGCCTTCCCTCTCCCCTCTTCCGCTCCTCCGTCCCGCGAATCCTCTCCCTTGCGTTCCTCTCCGCTCTCCCGCATTCCATATATTCAGTCCCGGTACATTCAGTTTTCAAACAGCTCGCGTGCCACCTATTGCATTTTTTTTATACAAAATTTTCATTTTTCGTATATTACAAACATTCATTTTTTTAAGAACAATCAAGCAAATTTGGTACTTACTTACTTATTAGGTAATATACTTAAATTTCTTGATTAGATTCAAAGTATTCGATTTGGGCGAGTATCATAGGTTAGTAGTACTTCAATTAAATCCGTTATTTAAAGAGTTTATTCGAAAATTGAACTTTGAATGAACAATCCATGGTTTGCATAATATAATTCTCAAAGTGTGACATGGCTGACAGTTTTGTAACTACAAAATTGTAACGATTAAAAAACTTTTCAGATATATTGTCATATGGTTGTAATTATCCAGAAACTTTGCGAGGGTGGAAAGAAGACATTTTGAAAGTGTCAAACATATCCTGCTTAATATAGTAAAAGCACAACAAACAAGCAAGAAAACATACAATCATTTTTATATTTATACTAGCTGACCCGACAGACGTTGTCCTGTCTTAGCTAAGATTATTCAATTCGAACTGGAATAAATAGTAATAATAAAAATATTATTTCAAAACATATTGTTTATTGTGATGCTTTTTAATATACTTGTTTCTCCCTGCGTGTCCTTTCCCATTCGTCAAGTTCCCCTTCTGCCTCCCCTTCTGCCTCCCCTTCCTCTCCCGCGTCCCCTTCCCCTATCGCGTTCCCACTCCGCCTTCCCTCTCTCCATTCCCCTTCTCCGCTTTCCCCGTGCCGCGAACCCCCCTCCAGAGTTCCCCTCTCCCTCCCCCATTTCATACATTCAGTCCCGGTACATTCATTTTTCAAACAGCTCGCGTGCCACCTATTGCAATTTTTTTTACAAATTACATAACGCCAGATCTCACTAGTATATATAGAAACCTCGGGCGTGCTCACAACAACTCACCAAAGTTTCATCGCAATCGGATGAACGGTTAGCAATTCATAATTTCGTGATGCCAGAACTCACTATTGTATATAAAAACCATCGCGGGAATGCACACATCAAATCTCCAAAGTTTGAATGAAATAGGTAAAGTCGTTCTGAAGTGCATGACCAAGGGAAACAGGGATTCATTTATACATATATATATAGATAGAAGAGAAAAATAGAAATATACGGAACGGTCTCCTACTGTTCACAAAACTACTAGTTATAGAAGAGCACCAAATACGCATTACGAGACAGGACCGAAATATGCATTTGCATATTATACACGTGTGCATTTATGCAATATCCGTTTTCTAGAAATAACATGACTCCAAGGTACCTATACTTGTCAGCCAAAATTTTCCGGATCCAATAATAGTTGTCAGGAACGGTCCGGGAATTCAATTTTCCGCACAGTTTTTTCAGCAAATTGAAATAATATTATTTTTAATTTTTAAAAGCATTTGTAGATGGCTATTTTCATAGATATACTGGCGGCATGAAGTTAGATGAGAAATAAAAGAGATGCATCTGTGGTTGTTATTTCCAAAGTATGCCCCATAAGCTTTGTTGAAAATTAAAATAGCATTTTTCAAAATTGGTTTTGGGTGTTTTCGTAGTTTTTTAGATAATTTTAAATAAGTTGTGATTTTAAAGATAGTTTCAAGGATTTGTTTGGTTATTTTAATAAAATTTGGAAAGCTTTAAATAGCGTGATTTTTTATCTGATGTGACTCAAAACAACATATTTATTTTAAGTAATTTTTCAATAAAAATGCAAAATATTTTTCAATAACAAATCCAAAATTTTTTGTTTACATTAGCTCCACCCAAAAATGTATATTTCCTCTGAGGGCCAATGTTATTTTTGGGGATGCTGTGCGTAGGGTCTTTTTGGAAAAGGAAGGAGAGGAAGTTTCGGGAGGGAAAAAGGTATGAGGGGTGGGTAGGAATCTGGGGGGCAGTTTGTCCAGGAGTGACGGACGTATAAATCCATCCCTCACACTGCGGTGCAAGGCGATGTTCCGAGAGAGTCCTGCTGGAGAGGTCAAAACGTCTCTCCCGATCCAGCCTGCCACGTAGTTGGTGGACAGACACATCCGCCACCAAGACGCGGACAAACATCACCCTCTTAAACCCGGGAACCCCTGATAAGTCACCAAACGTAGCGAACCACTTTTATCGGTTATCCACCACGTT
Organism: Limnephilus marmoratus; assembly: GCA_917880885.1. NCBI lineage: Eukaryota > Metazoa > Arthropoda > Insecta > Trichoptera > Limnephilidae > Limnephilus > Limnephilus marmoratus. Next base: position 13,229,372 of record OU862921.1, on the reverse strand, counting down.
ATCCAACAAATGGTTCCCGGGGCGGCGGTACCCATATCCGCCTCCCAAGTTTTCAAAAAACGAAATCTTGATAAAAATTATGAGAATTTACTAAGCGTTACGTGTTAGCTAATTTTTTAATGTTAAATGGAACTTTTCGAAAAAGCTCGATAACTCATGATAGCGAATGACTTAGCTAGCTGATAATATTTGCATTGACATATAAAATCCAGAAAGAAAAATTTTCTAAATTAATTGATGCCGGAGCTCACTGTTTGCGAGATTTTACTGTTTCAAACACAGATTTTTTTTCTTTACAGGTAAGTCTTGTAAATTTTCTTTTTAATAGATGTATTACGTGTGTGATTAACAAATCGGTGGCGTGTTATTTTTTTTATCAAATCTCCTTCGCTCATGATAGAAATAACTTTGTAAGCAGTTGTGTTGGCATAAAAATTATACACAAAAGACAATGCTAATTTGTTGACGTCATATTTTCCGCTTTATGGTCAAGATAAAATTATTATAATAAATTACAATTTACGAACCGTGAGTGTGTGGAGGGTATAATTCTGGGTAGCGTAATATGAACGCAGGCAACCGTGTACACAATGGAGGGGGATTAAAAAACATTAAACGTGAATTATCACGGATGCACGCCTCTGAGCCATTAGATCACCTTGACCCGGAGAACGCGATGCCATAAACAAAAAAAAACAACTCCCAACCATAAAAACTCTTATTTTCTGCTGAATATTCAACGAACAACCGGTTTAAGAGGCTCTTCGCATGTTAAATCAATTCAATTATAACGCTATAAAATGTATTTCAGAGATTTGATTTCTACACAAGTCAAACGTAGCGGTTTTGTAGTGTATTATAAACAGTTTCAAATCGGGTTTTTTGAATTAGAAAACTGATTTTTTTAAAGAGTAACTTTCGTTTCAGATGATTGATTTACAGTTTTTTTTTGGTAATGCATTCGCCGACTAATTACTACAATCATTAACGTTATTATAAACTCTGTATAAGTAATTAACAATGTGTCGATCAAAAATAATCTTGTATTTTATCTACTATTTTTTAGAAATGATATGAAGATGAAAACAGGCGGAAAGGAAAGGAGATTGGGCTGCGAAACTAGTTGCGAAAAACAATGCAAAAAGTTTAAAAATGCTCAGCCCGAAAAATAATTTTTGGGTAACTATGCTATGTTATTCACCAGTTTCAGGACACCATGTAAAGAGGTAAATATGCTCATGATTACCTACCATTTTATTGAAATTATCTGTGAAAAAATATACGCCAATGGGCTCACCGCTCTGTCAAGTGTCTGTTTGTTATAATTATATTCTATACGTCACTCCTTCCACTCCTTAAAAAAATCCTCCACAATGCTGACATGGATCTAAGGGAAAACTTCTGTGTGGAGTTAATATTTTTAAAAATTTCAATCCTTACACTTAATTTATTTTATTTTTTTACTTGAGCTCCACACAGGAGACCTTGAGGAAAATGATTTCCCTCAGGGCCTATGTCATCTTTGGGAATGCTGTGTGGAGGGTTTTTTAAAGGAAAGGAAGGAGAGAAGAGTTATGGGAAGGAAAGGGGTTTAAGGGATGGGTAGGAATCTGGGGTTCAGGGTGTCGTGGTCATCCACTTCCAAGACCTAGACAAACCTCACCCCATGAACCCGGGCACCCCTGCTAAATCACCAAACGTAGCGAACCACTTGGGGTGCCTATGGCAGAGTTGTTGGTTATTCAATGAAGGTTCCCAGGGCGGCGGTACCCATTCCCGCCTCCCAAATTGAAAACTTTACCAAGCTTTATGTCACAAACCAGACACTTTCCACGTCTTGACAGTTCGCGACACCTATAAATATAGTGAAACTATATTTTTTCTTTCCCAGCTCTAAGTATCAAATTGATATCTGATACGGTGATATTTCACAAAAAATGTGATATATGTTACTAAGTAACTAGTCAAATTTAAGTGCCTAATCTTAATATATATAAAAATGAACGTTTCTTTGTTTGTCTCTTATGCCCTCTAAGCCATTCATCCGATTACGATGAAACTTTGGGGATTGGATGTAGTCAAGTCCGCGATGGTTTCTATGTATATAATAATGAGCTCTAGTGTTATGAAATTATTTCCTACGCTATCCATCCGATAGCGGTGAAAATTTGGTGATTTGTGGCGTTACGAAATTTGTATAAAAATAGGGCAATAGGTGACGCGCAATTGTTTGAATAATTTGTGTTTTTCATATAGTTTAGCGGTAGGGACAGAGAGAACGAAGGAGGGGAGTTCGCGGGAGGGGGGAGGCAGGAAAGGCGGAAGAGGAACGTGGGAGGGGTAGACGATGCGCGACGGGAACGGGGAGGCAAGGGAGGGGTGGGACTCGAGGGAGGGATTACAAAGGCGACATAGTAGCATTAGGGGATAGCAGGGGTAAATGTGGATAATCCATGCTTCCCACATGAACAGCTATATACGGCCTGCTCGCGGCCTTTATTCTTTGAATGGCATTGCAATGCAAGCCGGGAACTCGCTAGTTATTAATAAAAACATAAAAATGTGTATAGTATAAGTCCCAATGTTCATATACTCGTATATTTGAGTAGTTTGTCCGATGAATTGACAATAATTAGAAAATTCTGGCCGTCGACATTGAGATATTAGTCAGATTTTAAAATGTGAAATCTAAATTTTACTCCGCCAAAAGTAATGTATAATGTAATATCAAACAGATGGCCTTGTTAGGTAAACGAAAAAACCGGCCACATTCTCTTGCGCACTTGTATAAAAAAGCATCAAATAAACCTGCAAATGACCGGTCAGTGGTTGAGTGGGCATCGCGTTTGGGTCCCACCCAGGCGTTCCTGTTCGATTCCTCGGCTGGCTAAGTCCTCCATCACGACTCAAGCAACATTTTCGGCTTACTATGGTGGTAGTTAGAGATTTTCAAATATTGTCGGGTTATTCGTAACCCGGGAATGTTTGTCTTTTTTTTAAATAAATAAAAAAATATCGTATTTTCTAAACAAATCAGATTGTTGCTTTATCATATTATTATTAAGTGTCGACACTTGTAACAGGTAAGGTGGTATTTCTCTTAAGCCTGGTAAGGCTGCCTTAATTATCTGTTAACAACTAATAACGTTAATAACTAAAACATAGTAACAATCCAAATTCTAACTATCCGTCAAAATTTACAAGCAAATAACAAACTTATTATAAATATTGGCATATCTATACTTTACTTTGCTACGTAACCACGTAAGTCCATAGCAATTGCTGTGGACTTACGTGGTTTATCCTAAGGTATAGTATACATTCCTTGAATAAATAAATACGTATTACGTATTTAAAATTAATTGTCAAAATGTGTCAAACCGGCAATCAAAGCAGAAAATCTGTTTCTATAAAGCCACTAGAACAATGAATCTGCCATCATGAAATTTGCACAGCTTTTTCTGCTGGGAATTTCTACATACATATTTCTCCTGTGTGAAACCAAAGTAAAAAAAATATATAATGAAATACCAAAAAAGTCGATATACTTCAGGGCGAAAATGGGTAAAAATAAATTAAAAAATACCCAGCATGTGTTGCATTGCCGCAAAAACGGATTTTCGAAATTACACCCTTTCTATCCCCTACCGCTACTATGTCTCCTTTACAATCACTCCCTCTGCACCTTTTCTCGCGTCCTCTTCCCCTCCCCCTTATTCCTTCCTGCCGCTAAACTATATGACGTACACAATTTTTTCAATCAACTCGCGCGCCACCTATTGTAATTTTTTAATACAAAATTCATAACGCCAGAGCTCACCATTTTATATATACATATACCCCTTCAAGGGCATGCGCACAACAACTTACCAAAGATTTATCACAATCCGATGAATAATATAGGAAATAATTTCATGACGCCAGAGCTCACATCAAACCACCAAAGTTTCATCGCAATCGGATAAATGGTTCAGGAGCGCATAAGGGACAAACAAAGAAACATTCATTTGTATAGTTTAAGATTATTATGAAATATCGTCATTTCCTATGAAGAAATGTGTACCATCTTCGGCAAAATTCTGTCCATTGACAGTGCGCAACATTTCACATATTAACTGTTCCTTAAAAAGGCACATTACAAGTTGAATAGTATGCCTTAAATAGACATTAAACATATTGAATATGCCTTAAATAGTCATTCTCCATAGTTCGGAACACTTTAGCGTTTTGCGGTAATGGAGCCAACTGAATTATGGAGTTGAGAATGGCCTCAATATGTAATAATTATTATAAAGAGTTGCATTTTGAAATGTTTTAATTACATCAATGTTCCTTTTACGCGGTACGGTTAGTTTATTTTAACGTTGCAATTGAAATGCGTTTCGCCATCGTTTCTCACAGTATTTATTACCTGTGATATTGAGAACCATATTATATTTTATTAACCCGTTTATCACAGGAGACCAAATTTGTCCCCAGCTCATATACGTCTCATATAAATCGTTGTATCTCCCTTGCTCCAATGGTGAGAAATATGATCTTAACAGTGTAAGAAAGAGATAACTTCACGCTTTATAGTCACATCTAGAATTTAACCAAAGAAAAAAATAAATATAAATATAGCAATGTGAAAACTTCTTTGGCACCGTTGTGATTTGGAACTCGATGAAAGTAAAATAGCGACACTAAAGAGAGACAAACACATACATCTATAGGATTTAGCCTCCGAGAGAATGAGTAGTATAATCGATCTCCTATATGTGCGGTGCTTCGTAGCCTATCGGACTTCTCTTTGTGCGATGATTCATAGCCTCCCCACTCTTGTCTACTTAGGTTTTCTGAAGGTTTCACTTCTGCCGCGTGTGAACTGTACACTCTGATTTTTTTTTAACTTTTTTATGTTTTATTAAAATTCTAATATTTCAAAAATTACACTTTCATTCTAATACTAGCTTTTTCCCGCGGCTTCGCTCGCATGGTATTAGGGGATTTCCACTCAGCCTCCCCCACCTTCCCTCTCTCCACTCCACTCCCCCCATCAATCCCCCTCCCCTTCCACCCACCCCTCCCCCACTCCACTCCCCCATCAACCCCCCTCCCCCTCCACCCACCCCTTCCTCCACCCCTCCCCCTTCCCTTCCTTCCCTCCCCCCTCTTCCACCCCACTCCGCCTCCTCCACCTTCCCTCTCTCCACTCCACTCCCCCCATCAACTCCCTCCCCCTCTCCCTCCACCCACCACTCCCCTCACCCCCTACCCCTCCACATTCCCTTTCCCCACACCACTCCCCCCCATCAACCTACTTCCTCCCACCCCTACCCATCCCCCCACCATCCTCCATCCTTCCCCTTTCCCCTTCCTTCCCTTCCCTCTCTCCCTCCCCTAACCCCCTCCCTCTACCCTCTTCCCCCTCCCCTTACCTTCTCCATCAACACCCTCCCAACACCCCCTCCCCCCTCCCCATTCCCCCCACTCACCTCTCGCATTCCACACATTCATTGGCGATATATTCAGTTTTCTAACTGCTCGCATGCCACCTATTATAATTTCTTATACAAATTTCATAATGCCAGAACTCAACGGTAGTTTTATACAAAAAAACGAACAAAAAAAAGAATTATCCAATTTGGTTCAGTCGTTCGGGTTTATAAATTTCGCATACATACGTATATTTCGGCGATTCATTTTTAGAGATAGTTATTAAGTACGAATTATTATTCTTCTTTTTATATTCTACCAAAAAATTCAGTACGGCAGATTTATACTTAAAAAATGCGATACCTGTCTATCCAATTTAAACAATAATTGTTCTGTGATGTCAAAATTTGTGAATGACATTTAGCAAAACAATGATTCTGAAATAAAAATTCTATTTTAGAAAATATTTAAATTAGCGAAGTACCTACTTCCCTAATAATTTGAATCGATTAAAGAATTATAGATATCTTACTAATCGTGCCACCTATTGGAATTTTTTCATACAAATTTCGTAATGCAAGAGCTCTCTGCTATAGCCTATATGTTTATATTATTGTAAAGTTTCATTAAAATCCATTCAGTAAAGTAGGAATTAGTATTTTATACGTATTTGAATTTTAACATCAAAGGGATGTCCATAGTAACCTAATAAAAAAAAACATCGTTACCAAGGCGACAATTGGCGTTTGCAATAAATCGATTTTGTTAACGACAGAAAACGTATGAAAAATAATTTCATAACGCCAGAGATTATTCATAACGTCAGAGCTTACCAATATATATAGCCTATAGATCTCGCAAATAATGTAGCTTTCTATTAGTGAAAGAATTTTTAAAATCTATTCAGCAGTTTTTGCGTGAAAGAGTAACAAACATACATCCATACAAACTTTCACCTTTATAATATTATATAGTAGGATGTTCCATTTATTTGAATTTATTGCAAAGCGGAAATATTTTGACCTTCTGTCAAAATACGCCCAATTTCTGAGGGGTTAAACCATAAAATACGATGGTTTTATGGCGGAAATTTATTTACTATCCGTCGAATAGATTTCAAATATTTTGCCAAACCGTTTTATAACCAATGAAAAGCATTTAATCTGAACTTTAGAGTCAAAGATATATTTTAATATTTATTATAGAATGGTCGGATTTTTACGAAGTTTGTTTTTTTATCCAAACCAAGCAACCAAGATTTACAGTGTTTTCGAAATTATTTATGGTTTTAAAATGTTATAAATTATTCAACGAAATTAACTCCAAATAAATTTAAAATTTAGGGTATGAAAGGGAAGAAAAGTATGGACAACAAATGGCAATTATCGGAACAAATGACAAGTTTTACAGGTCCTGACCTCCTGAGTTCAATTCCTAGACTGCCTAAGTTCGCCATCACAGCACAGGTAACGTTTTCCGCTTACTGTGATGGTTGTAGGCTATTTTCAAATATTGTCAAGTTATTTGTAACTTGGGAATATTTGTATTTCTTTTTTTAAAAGTCTTCCTTGTATAAATCACTAAAATACATTTTATATAACATTTTCCCTTTGTTAATCAAACCACACATTTATAAATATTATTTTTTATCTATATTTAGTCTTGAAAACTTCCGGCCACCCGAATCCATGACTCAAATTACATTAGTAACATTACACTCGGTTCCATTTTTGAATCACATATCTAAATAAAACTAGTATTAAATTAGTTTCAATCGCAGTTCAGTTCCATTTTTGAATCAGTTAATTAAATAAAACTGGTATTACGTTAGTTATAAAACTAGTATTACATTTTTGAATTAGCTACCCAAATAAAACTAGTATAACATTAGTTTCAATCGTAGTGCAATTCCATTTTTGAATCAGCCACCTATCCACCTAGTACTACGTTAGTTACAATCGTATTGCCGTTTCATTTTAAATTCAGCTAACAAATAAAACTTGTTACATTATTTCGCAGTACCTACCTGTTACATTAGTTTCAATCTAAATGCAGTTCCATTTTTGAATCAGCTACGGAAATAAAACTACTATTACAGTGAGAGCCTGAAGTATTTTCAATATCAGTGCAGTTCCATTTTTTAATCAGCTACCCAAAAAAAACTAGTATGTTTTTTTTTTTACATTAACTCCACACAGGAGGCCCTGAGGAAAATAATTTCCCTCAGGGCCTATGTTATCTGGGATGCTGTGTGGAGGGTCTTTTTGAGGAGAGGAAGGAATGAACATTGGTCTTGAAGAGACCCATGTTGTAGGAAGGAGGAAACACAGAGGCCGGCAAATCATTCCACAGCCGAGCTGTTGAACACAAGAACGAGTCGAAGAAACGACCCGTCCTCATGTGACAAATGTCAACCGTGTACAAATGTTAGGCACGCGTTTGGCGTGTTTCCCGACTATGCACCGTTGCCGAAGGGATCAATGATGCTAGTTCCTCGGAGCATCTTCCATTGTAATACCGGTAGAACAAGGATAGCATTCCCACCCGACGCCTGTGCTCTAAAGATTGCAATCCGTCTGTTAAGATGGGAGAATCTATCAAACGGACCGCCCGTTTCTGCACAGAATCGAGGGTATTTTTCAGGTATTTTGGAGCTCCAGTCCAGAGGTGGCTGCCAAATTCAACCGTGGGGCGTACTTGTGATTTGTACAAGGTTAGCAGTTGTGTACTATTAAAGTATCTGCGGGCCCTGTACAGTACGCCCAGTTTTTGGGAGGCTAACTTTACTCTGGCTTCGATGGAGCCCCCGTACCTGAGCTGAAATGTATTACATTAGTTTCAATCTTCCATTCCAGTTCCATTTTTCAATCAGCATTTTTTTACATTAGCTCCACCCAAGTGGCCCTGAGAAAAATAATTTCGCTCAGGGCCTGTTATATTTGGGGATGCTATGTGGAGGGTCTTTTTAGGGAAAGGAAGAAGAGGTAGTTCTGGGAAGGAAAAAGGTAAGAGGATAAGAATCTAGGGTTCAGTGTGTTCAAGTCATCCGCAGCCAGATCCTGACAAACCTCACCCCACGAACCCGGGCTTCCCTGCTTAGTCACCAAACGTAGCGAACCACTTGAGGTGACCTATGGCAGAGGTATTGGTTATGTTTTTTTAAATTTAATTGAAATTAAATTTGATAATGTTATTATCAAGTTCTGCAAGCATTTTAGTAAGTATTTTTGTTACAGCTGTTTCGGTTTACAAGACCATTTTCAAACTGTGGTTGAACCACATTGAGACGACGTATTTATATGAATCTAAATGTCAATGAAGGTGTCTAAATTGATTTATTACCGGTTAAACCAATTTGCTGAGAAATTAAGTAGAGACAGTAAACACTCCATTGTGTGGAAGATCTGTTTTCCCCCCAAAGGTATCTTTAATTGTTTAATAATTACTTTACTGCTACGACTCATTGAAGTGATTTATATTGTAATACTTACTAAAACAATTGCAGAACTTGAAAATAACATTATCAAATTTAATTTTAATTAAATTTAAAAAAAAAAAGAGTTTTACGAATTAATCACAAAAACATTTAATAAAACTAATATGTATTAGGGTAGTTTCAATCTTAATACAGTTCCATTTTTAAATCAGCTACCTCTGTTTGCTCCTTCCTACAACATGGGTACCTTCAAGACCAATGTTCATTCCTTCCTCTCCTTAAAAAGGCACTCCATACAGCATCTCAGATGACATAGCCTCCTATGTGGAGTTAATGTAAAAAAAAAACTAAAAAAACACCTAAATGAATCTTATATTTACATTGTTTTACAATGGGTTTGCATTGCAGTACGAAAACCGATTATATCACAAAGATTAACCGAACTCGAAACAGAGGGCGAAAACATCTGGATCAAAATTACAAAAACTAATTTCACTGCGCTGGTATGTGTGGCATATTTCTACTGTACAGACGACAGAGATATCCGCACGAAGTTTTATGAACATCTCAATAATAAGGCCAACCTATTATCCAACAAAAATGTTATCATTATGGGGGATTTCAATTTGCATAACAAACCTGAAGATGTCATACTTGATCACATATGTTTTATAAACTCTAATGGACTAACGCAACATAGTACAGTTGTAAACAAGTACAATAACATGCTTGATTTAGTGCTAAGTAATTTAAATATATGTGAGGTGACGTACAGCGATGAAGCATTGGTTAAAGAAGATCACCACCATCCTACACTGGCTATCTCGGCCACCCTGGCGAGGACACAATACAGCAGGCGTGAAATGCGTGCAAACCGTCATCAAATGGGACGACACTTATATTCGAACTTTAACAAATTTAATTTTAAACACGTTAATATTAATCTGTGTCTAAAAATATTCTCACACTTCAACTGGAGATATTTATACAACATGAAATCTGTCAACGAAGCTGTGGAATATTTTTACTCTGTATTATTTAGTATATTTGAATTATGTGTACCTTTAAAAAAATTATCGAAAGCAAATGTTAACTACCCAGTTTGGTTCGATAAAAATATTATAGAAAAAATCAAATGTAAGGAATCTCTTCGCAGGAAGTACAAAGCTACTAATAATAAATCAGACTATTTATTATTTTCTGCAAAGAGATGCGATCTCAAAAAAGAGATGACTGTAAAAAAGAACAAATATTTATCCGATATTGAAAATGGGATCAAAGAAGACCCCAAAAACTTCTGGCAATATATTAGATCACAAAAATCAGGTAGGGGCACTCCTATTGGACTTATGAATGTCGATAAAATAATCCAATGTCCCCAACAAGTTTCAGAGAGATTCGCGGACTATTTCCAGTCGGTATACAACCATATGAGCCCTAACCTAGATGTTGAAAGTCTCCGGGCAGAGGTGCCTAGAAACACAGGTTCAATATCTTTGGAACAAATTAAGCCTGAGGAAGTCAAAGCGTGTATTCGGGAACAAAAGCCCAACAAGGCCACGGGGCCAGATGGAATCCCACCTCATATCATTATCATGTTGGAAGAACATTTGTTTAACCCGATATGCTTTATCTTCAACCTCAGTATTTCAACTTCCACTTTTCCTAAATCCTGGAAACTAACCAAGGTTAGCCCGATACATAAATCTGGAACAAAAACGGAAGTCCAGAACTATAGACCAGTAGCAGTTCTGTCAATACTCCCAAAAATATTCGAAACAATAATTTGCGAAAAGCTAAACAAACAAATTAAACCGTTTCTTCAGGGAAACCAACACGGATTTCTATCAAATAAGTCCACCGTCTCTAATCTTCTAGAACTCTCACAGAGAGTAGCAAGAGGATTAGATGCTCAACATCAAACTGATGTGATCTACACTGATTTCGCCAAGGCGTTCGACCGAGTTGATCATGACGTACTGCTACGAAAAATACATAGAATTGGCTTCGACAAACCCCTCCTAAATTTTTTTGTCACGTATTTAAGGAATAGGAAACAATATGTTTGCATCGACGGATACAGGTCTAGAGAATTCTCTGCATTCTCTGGAGTGCCACAGGGGTCAAACCTAGGTCCTCTACTATTTATAATCTTAATTGATGACATTCAAGAATGCATCAAACATTCCACTTGCCTGCTTTTTGCTGACGATTTAAAATTACTTAAGAAAATTTGTGATGGTCAAGATTGTGTCAAATTGCAAACTGATTTAGATTCAATTTCATCATGGGCTGATGAAAATAAATTATTTTTTAATACAAAAAAATGTGTCGCTATGTCGTATACACGTTCGAGAAACCCTATCAAATTCGATTCAAAAATGATATATTGTCAAAAGTAAAATCCATCAAGGACCTTGGGGTAGTCTTTGATCCCAAACTTACGTTTTCGGACCATATATTGCAGTTGACGACATCATGCTACAAGCTTCTCGGATTTGTCATAAGACTCTGCAAACAATTTTCCAATCCCGAGGCAATGATGACTTTGTACAACTGCATTATAAGGTCTAAAATTGAATACGCCTCTGCTGTATGGGCCCCATACCAACAAAAATATATTGAAAAACTAGAACAGATTCAAAAAAAGTTTTTGAGATACATGTATTTGAGAATGCACGGAGAGTACCCGCGATTCATGCATCACGAAGATTTGCTTGCCGAAACGCGCTACCAAAGTCTCCACTCGAGGAGGAGTGGGGCCCTTGCAGTAACGGCGTACAAAATTATTAATAATTTAATAGATAGCCCATACCTTCTGGAATGCTATAAGTTGTTCGTACCGAATAACTACAGCCAGGGACGTCACCATGATCTGCTTTGTATCCCACGTGGCAGAACGGACGTACTGGCTCGGCATAGCATGACACGAGGTATGGCGCTGTTAAACAACGCCTCCAAGACTATCGATATTTTTAATAGTAGCCTTGAAGAATTCAAGAGGCATGTTAATGCTAAAAATCTATAACTTGTTATTTGTATCATATATATGTAGTTAATGTTACATGTGTATTGTAAATGGACACAGTATGTAATACACAAAAAAAAAAAAAAAAAAAAAAAAATCATTAAAAATCCTAGAGCAGTTCCATTTTTGAATCAGATACCTAAATAAAAGTAGTATTACATTTGTAACAATCCTAGCGCCATTTTAACGCCACTAAAACTCCATTTTTGAGTCAACTACACAAATAAAACTGGTTTTAACATCAATAACAATTTTAGTACCGTTCCATTTTTGAATCAGCTATTGAAATAAAATTGATATATATTAAACAAAGTCGGGTTAGTTACACCATTTATAACTCGAGAACAACTGGACCGATTTTTATGATCTTTGATTTGCTGGATTTGACTCCGCCCCGAATAGCAGAATAGTTATTAAAACATCGGAAAAATTCACGAAAAAAAATTATGAAGAAAATTCTTTTCCTCGTACATTTTGTATGGAACGAATTTAAAAGAGCTACAGGAATATTGTGATAAATATAATATTGAGTAGAGAGTGAATTCTAAAAATTCAAAAACGTCAAATGTCAATGCGCTGATTGGTTTGATTTTGTTCACGTGTAATTTCTTTTTGTTCACATGTAATTTCATTAAATTTTGTTCACATGTAATTTCTTACACATTAAATGTCAATAGTCGACGTATATAAAAAGGGAAAAAAGGAAAAATACAATAATTATAATAAACTAGCTGGTTCCCGGCATGCGTTGCTATGCCATTTAATAAAAAAAAATTGTTTCTCCCTGCGTGTCCTTTCCCATTCGTCCCGTTCCCCTTCCGCATCCACTTCCTCTCACGCGTTCCCACTCCGCCTCCTTCACCTTCCCTCTTCCTACTCCACTCCCTCCCTTCCCCCGTCACGCGAACCCCCTACCAAGTTCCGCTCCTCCCTCCCAGGTTACTTTCCCCCTACCGCGAACCCCCTACCCGAGTTACCCTCCCTCCCCCCTCCCATACATTCGGTTTTCAAACAGCTCACGTGCCACCTATTGTAATTTTTTTTAAATAAATTTTGTTATGCCAGAGCCCACCAGTAGTCTTATACAAACCTTGTTCTGATAATAACAAACACACAAAAAAAAAGAATTATCCAATTTGGTGCAGTCGTTCGGAAGTTATGCGCGTACATACATTCGGCGATTCATTTTTATTTATTTAGATCTCCCTCACACGTATAAAGAAAATGAAACGCAATACCCGTAAGTAAGTGGAAAAGTCAGAAAACCACAAAAATTATTAATCCGTATTATTACAACGCCATCTCTGATACTGACAAAAACAAAACACTGACAGCAGCGCATCGATAATTGCTTCATTGTGTAATTTTTAACTTAATAAAAAAACCGAATTTAATTAAACACAACAGTTATTGATTCCGAGGCGATACGAAGTTCGCCGGGTCAGCTAGTTACGTAATAAAACGTAATTATATCAGTATCCACACTACCTGCAGTTCCATTTTGAGTCAGTTGCCTAAATAAATCCGACTTTTGATTGATCGTGTTACGTCTAATTACGATGCACCGCTTGACCGACTGAACTATTCCTGTAAAATAAGTCTCCGGTCTTATTGGGCAAAAAGCAACGGAACTTATTTCGCGAAGGAATTCTCAATGCTACAACAACGGAGTTAGCTGCTTATTGTGTTTTGGAGCGAAGTGAAATCGGAACCAGCCTAATCTATACAAATACCATTTAAAACGTTCTGAAAAATGAACTCAATATATTTACAACGGTTAAACGCCATTTAGATACAATGATATTTATTTATTTTATTAATGGATATTGTGTTTAGCACCGTTTTCGTGATATTTCACGAGTGTTATACAATATAAATTACAACTAGGGGCATGAAAATTTCGCGTTATTTTTGCTAAAATCGCGTTATTTTTAGGCGAACTTCGCTTTGTTGTATATTTGTCAGCAAAAGCGGTGGTATTTTGCAAAAAATTGTTATTTATGTTAACTTCTTAGTATTTTTGCGGCAAAAAGGTGCTAAAAGCTTTAATTAATTTTTCAGAATAGAAAAAAATTAAAGATAGCTGTAACATAATGATTTCATTCGGTAATTGCCAATATCGCGTTATTCTAGTGAAAATGACAAAATTTGCATTTTTCTCGCAAAAATTCCGAATTTTGCTTAAAAAATAAAAAGTTTGATATTTTGACAAAATAGTGCATCCCAATAATTTATTATGAAGCATTCCTACCTAAAATCCGAATTTCTATATCAGAGCATCTATTTTCAGCTCGCAACGTCATACCCATCACGAACTTTGCAGCTTTGAAATGTCGAATAATACATATTATATTATCTGTAGATACGTATTTGCCGTAAATATAAGACGACAGATTGTTATATAATTTTTTTTTCAAGAGCCAAACATCGAAAAAATCTTGTAAAAAAATACACGGCAGATCCGTAGGTAGGTACGCTACATAAGAAAATGTTAAAACATTAAAACCAAATCTAAAACATTCGAAATTTTTCATCCTGAATATTGTTTAGCCAACAATAGCTTATATCGAAAAAGATTCGACGACAACATTCAAAACAACAATTTGAATATTTTTATTCACTTGAATTGTGAATATATATATTGCAACAGATCAACGTTCTGCTCGATTCATTTAACAATGTCGGCGCAGTTAGAACCAAACGATGAACAATACTCATGAATAAATTAAAACACTAATAACAATAATTATAGATTGACGTTATATTTATTATGAGTAGGGTTGCCATAGCACTCGCTTTAAATAATAAATTATGCTTTACCATTGTGCTATTTTTTATTATTTTTTGTGGTTTATTTTCCAGACAATCTTATTTGCTTCTTTATCACTCAAGTTTAGTGGACGATTTTGATACTACTGTTAAGTGAAAATCCGGTCGCCGAGAAATTTCAATAATATGTATTTTACCAAACTGTTGCTGTCACTTTCGCTTTTACACCCCCGAATACTGAGCGAAAGGGAGAACTGCACCTCCGGCTGATAATACCTAAATAAAATCGTCAAAATCGAGGTTTTGCATTCCCCGTTTTTCTCCTCCAAAACTGGACTGATTTTTAATTTTTTTTTTACCAACTGTATAAGAAGAAAATATTCTATATCTGGACGTTTTGCTTTTTTTAATATATTGTCTAGTTTGTATACTTAAACGTTTGCCGACACGCTGCTAGTGGTCGATATCTATATTATATTAAGAAAAACATTTGCACCAGTGTCAAAACCTAGAGAGGAAATTGGAGAATACGTATGCAACCGCCTCACAAAAAAAAGTTCTCGTGACTTTGACATCCATTTAGTCAAGGTTAATCAAAGATTTTTTTTAATTATTGTAACCATTAAAGGTAAATAGTGTATTCATATTCTCCTCACCAGGGATTCCTATTCCAAGATGGTCTCTACTCTAGGTGTTACTTCAGAATTTTTATGATTTCTTCATCTTCATGTTTACTTAGCCATACTTTGTAAACTTGTTTATCTCCATGGTATTTTTAATTTCATTTGGAAAGCGATGTGTAATTTTTTAGCATGCAATTTATGGTTTTTCTTGCCAAAAGATGTATTATATTATGATATAACTTTACAACCACTCGGACCCGTAAGCTTGTTGTCAAGCTACCTACAACATTGCCGGACATTATGTAACGACGTATGAGGGGTACCTGACTAATTAAAATGTGATGCAAATCGAAAATTAATAAATACGCGCTAGATGTAGACAAATTTAAAAACGATTTGTAATAATAAAATAAAAAATCAATTCCTTTACTTTTAAGATCCCAAATTGTTTCTTTTCTTTCCCGTAAACACGGCATACGCAAAATATGATATTAAATTGTATTTGTAATGACTTTTTGTATTATATTTTTTTATGAGAAGCAATTATTAGAAAATTGCTGCCGGTCCTCTTTTTGTACTATAATATAATATTTGAATAAATAAATTCTAGGAAAGACTTTATTTTAATATCTTCAGTTTCTGTCAACCCTAATATACAGTCTGTCATTGTTCGGCCTTCGCGATGTAGTATCAGAGATGGTAAACAGGCAAAAAAAACCTTTGTCAAATTATTGTTTTCTGACATGACACATGACAAAGGTTAAATAGGTTCCTCGATGAATTTCGCAAATAATATTTTCATCGCATCCTCGACATTTTAATTTACCGTGTTATTTTTTGCATATTACGACAAAAAATTCGCCCAGAAAATTTCATATCAGCGAAAATTGATTTTAGAATAAAGCTGCGGGCAATGTTGATGTTGACTTTGGAATAACGATTTTCATAGCGGTTGAAAATTTTATGTAAAATATGTGTTTTTTGGGTATTTAAATAAAAAGGTTGATTTTTTTAAACGCATGCGTAATATTCTTTGCCAATTCATCGGTTTTTAACATTACAACAGAAGGTTTATGGTAGCGAAAAAAAATGGCATGTATGGTTAGGTTGGTTAAATAGTGGCTGAATAATGGCTGAACAGTTAACTTATTATTATTAATTCAATGAACTAAATTTTAAGGTTGAATATACACAAGTATTATTACTGACCCGGTCATTATAATCACATATCGCATCAGAGAACTGGTTATTAAAATCGGAGATAAATAAAAAAAACACACACACATTTAAATGAATTGCCTTTTTATGGTTTGATATTTAAAAACTCGTATTAAACAGAGTTGTCCGTTTTAATATTGCCTTCGAAAAATTATTATTCCCAGAATTTTTCGTACCATACCGCAAGTTTTAATGTTACTATGAAAATAATGACTTTAAAAAGTTGATTATTTTTTATATAGATATATATATTTTTTAATAAACTTTTTTTATTTTTATTTATTTATCTATAATAAAATATATTTACAATGGTTTTATTTGTATGCCTGTCTCACTAGGGTATACCTGTATCGAGACAGGCGTACAGGTATATAAATGAATATAGTAGTTACAAGGATATTTCAGGTAAAATACATATTATGAATAGAATTAAAACAGAAGGGTGATTGGAAGGGTGGTAAAACTTTTAAAGAGAGTTATTTTATAAATGTTGGAGATGGAGTAATGAAATAAATTCTGCCTAATCTATTTATAGGTTAAATTTGACAGGATTCCATTATTTTCATTTATTTTATATGGGTTAGGTTGTATGTGAATAGTTATTTCTGTCTATGTGTGATTTATTTTACAGATATTTGTGATAGTGTGGCGTCCAATACTTATAATCCATTTTTTAATATCTTGTTTGAATTTTGTAAAGGAGTCACTTTGTCTGATCGTAGTTGGTAGTGTATTGTATAGTTTGCAAGCTATGTATTTAGAGTGTCTTTGCCCGAAGGTAGTTTTGAAAAAAGGAGTTTTGAGAAGTTCGTTGTTTTTGGCTCGGGTATTGTGTATTGTTTGTGTAGCTTTGTATGGTGTTTTGTTGTTTTTGTGTTAATTAAGTAATATGGATCTTAATTAGTAATATGATCTAATGCAAATTAAACAGTTATTCCAATTTTTTGTATAGGATAGCTTTATAAAACATCAACGTTACGACGTAAAGAAATGTTAAAAAATATAAAACTTTACAAAGTTCGACTTCTTGATAAAAATTATTTATTAAATTCTAAATAAGCAGTAGTATTAAATAGGCTACTAAAATTAGATATAACTTTTTATACGTAGTGGAACCTATTTACCATTATAGTTTATTCAGTTGGTTTAAACCTTTTGCACGCGACGTGAAAAAGGCTGTGAAATTCCTTAACGCATAAATTCAACAAATACTTCCATTTACGATTCTGCCAAAATATAGTATCACAACTGCCATTCTACAAATAATTCAACACTCCTCACGCGCCAACACTAAACCAACCTTTAATTCCGATATACACCTGCACAATGATCACAAAATCAAATACACCTATCGTCATCTACTCACACGACTAAATTTAGAAGTAAATTGTAGAGGACAAACAAGACACCGACCTACAGTCGCACGGCAATCCGATCATGGCAATCCCCCATACACCAATAGGAATCAACCTTCATCACAAGTCACTCTCTTGTGCCGCGACGAAGATCATCCAGATTCAACTTTAAACTGTAAATCGTACTTGTTCGCTTTCCTATACAATTGTTCATATTAAATATTAAATTACAGTGCGTCATGTTCGTATGTAATTTGCAAATGCACATGCGCAAAACAACGCACTACCTAATAACCTAAAACTTCCAAGAAAAACTTTGGCAAAACTCTAAAGGATATTTTCTCAGCAGCTTTATTAACCAACTAGCAGACCCGGCCACACGTTACTGTGGCTAACGAAACACAACGCCATTACCCAACCTTTATAAAATCCACACCACCCGCTTGCCAGCTGCCCGCTGCCTGAATTGAATATTTGAATTTCTCGGCTTTATAAGTATGTACATATAAACCTTTCACTTGAATCACTCTAACTATTGGTGAAAACCGAATGAAAATCCGTTGCGTAGTTTAAAAGATCTATGCGCACATACATTTTGAGCAACTTCATTTTATACTATGTAATGATAATGATGATATATTTAGCAATCTTTCTTTGTAACTCGCTAACTCCTGAATACCTTTCTAAATGTGTTTATGAAATATTCTTCAATTAACCGTGTTAAGTCTGTCTATTCTGTTTTAAAATCTGTGTACTTTTCATTGAACTCTTCTTTAAATTCGTGTTCTTGTGTAAAATAATTATCTTTTAATTGTATAATGTTGTCCTTCCCGAAATGAGTTTTATTAAACTCATTGGAAATAATGTGTTATAAATACTACGTTATGATTTTGTAATATACTATCACTAAAAAATTTATTTATTTTTTTAAATATAAATGAACCAAATGTTTATCAGCACTGCTTTCAATACAATCGCTGGCATTCGAACCACGAACGGGCAGTGGAATAAATACAGCTCAGTAGTGAGCAGCACGTTTCGCGTCATAATATTATGGAGCGAACCAACACTATCACTAAACGACTGAATTACAATTACCAACTATCAAATCATCAACATTACCACGGTAAACCGACAAAATATCCTACGGACAAAATATCCCCCAACAAAATATTTACTAAAACCTAACCTAATCTAACATAACAAAAAAAATCGGACGTCCTATAAAGACAATAAATTATTGTTCAAAAATAGTAAAATGGGATAAAAATAATACAGACATCCTGTAACGACAATAAATTATTGTTAAAAAATAATAAAATGGGACAAAAATAATACAGACACCCTGTAAAGATAATAAATTATTGTTCAAAAATAGTAAAATGGGACAAAAATAATACAGACACCTGTAAAGTTAGGTTAGGTTAAGTTTTAGATATTTTGTTGGTGGATGTTTTATCCGTAGGATATTTTGTCGGGGATATTTTGCCGGGGATATTTTGTCAGGGATATTTTGTGAGGGATATTTTGTCGGGGATATTTTGTCGGGGATATTTTGTCAGGGATATTTTGTCGGGGATATTTTGTCGGGGATATTTTGTCGGGGATATTTTGTCGGGGATATTTTTTGGGGGATATTTTGTCAGGAATATTTTGTCGGGGATATTTTGTCGGGGATATTTGGTCAGGGATATTTTGTCAGGGATATTTTGTCGCGGATATTTTGTGAGGGATATTTTGTCGGGGATATTTTGTCGGGGATATTTTGTCAGGGATATTTTGTCGGGGATATTTTGTCGCGGATATTTTGTGGGGGATATTTTGTGGCGGGATATTTTGTCAGGGATATCTTGTGAGGGATATTTTGTCGGGAATATTTTGTCGGGGATATTTTGTCGGGGATGTTTTGTTGGGGATATTTTGTCTGGGATATTTTGTCGGGGATATTTTGTCGGTGATATTTTGTGGGGGATATTTTGTCGGGGATATCTTGTAAGGGATATTTTGTCGGGGATATTTTGTCGGGGATATTTTGTCGGGGAAATTTTGTCAGGGATATATTTTCGGGGATATTTTGTCGCGGGATGAAAATGCGAATTACCACTGAACTACCAATCCAATACTACAAGCCACAGTGAGAAGTCTACAACAAAAGCGTCATATCCGTGTAACGACTGCAACGTTAGACTCTATTTACATTTTCCTCACACCTGTGCAACAAAAAACCTATAAAACGTTCAAACTGCACCAGTAAAAAATGCACCCGACAAAAAAAAGTTTTGCCCCGCGGTTAAAAATACACCTGCGACACTGTTTGTTCCAGTTCCGCTAAATGAAAAGCTTCTATTCAGGGCCCGAGTGGCTCTCTTCGTTCTTCGCTCTTCGCTCTTCGTTCTTCGTCCTTCGCTCTTCACTCTTCTAAGGGAATTTTGAACTAGGCACGTAAATAGAAGCTATAAATGCACTCGTCGAGTCAAAATCGCGGCGCTATCTCGTCATCAAGTGCAGCTGACGGCGAAAAATGCAAGCAGACATTGTCTATGTACTAGTATGTAACGAAAATTGATTGGTTTAAAAAGGAAATGTTGCTGGTAAATAATAAGTAAAATAAAGGTGTTTTCAGTTTACGTCAACGTTTCTTTCAATATTATAAAATCTGAAAGATACGTGATAAGTACATAGACATTATAATATTATTAAAAATACTAATTTCGATTGCGTGTCTTTCTGTAACTACGGTTCAATGAACTCTGCCGAGGGATTCTCTATGTTTTGTGAGATCGATATAGATCTCGGGCGAGATCTCCTGTCAGATTTGTGTGATTTTCTTTGGCTGTTATTTGCTTTTTCTATGGGCCGATGTCTGATGTCAGATTTTCAGTGAGCTGTCACGTATTTTAGTTTAGGTCGTTTTAAACACGAATTCATGCAAGTATGCATGATTATTTATTCATTTAACAGTATTAGAAAATTAAAGTACATGCCTATAATAATATTGTTTGCCTACAAAATTAAATATTTTAAACTATAGGTTTATTTCAAATAATAGCATTTAAAATCTTATTTTATCACCTTTCAATACAGTTTTTAGATTTCGGATACATTCAGAACGTTTATAATACATTTGTCTAATAAAATGCGTGTGTGTTTTTTTCTATTTTTTTGTTATCTTTCAAAAATTGTATGGTTATCTCGATTATTTATTAGATGTCGGATGCAATCAGAAATGTTCCATTTATTTGGTTTTTATTGCAAAACCGAAATTTTTTCTGACTTTCTGACAGAATATGTCCGAGGCCAGAAGGGTTAATTCTACGTAAATAAATGTACGACAAGCATTACAATCAACCAGTGGTTATTGTTATTAATTTATATTTATATAAAACTAGAACACTTGAAAAATAAAATAAGGACTAGAGTAATACATAGCTTTTTAGATCAATGTGACAAAATAACGTAGACTGGTAGGATTTTTACAGATTGCAGACATGACAAAAATAAATGTAATGGCGTTCATAACTCATTTTCGCAAATAGTCGTATTTTTATCTTTATCTTCTGTCAGAGTGGTGGCAGTAATAAAATTATGTAAAATTCTCACATTTCATAAAATAAACTCATCGAACCGCGAACAAAACGTTAAAATGCTCAGCAATAGTTTACTGATCGACAAACTTAACTGTGCAGACGGAGTCGATAGTGTAGATTTTGTGGATAAAAAAATATCATTAAAAATAAACATTTACGAATTCCTCTATTATCTTTTTTATTTGTTTTTTTTTCCTTCATTATAAACACCCGATAAACGGATCAATTTCACAAAAGAGGAAACCCGGTCGCCGAGAAATTTGAATATTAGGTATTTCACCAAACTATTGCTCTTACTCCCCCAGATACTGGTGGAAAGGAACAACCGCACCTAGGGCTGATAATACCTAAATAAATCACCATAATCGAGGTTCAGTATTCACCATTTTTCCCCTCCAAAACTGCACCGATTTTAAAGATTTTTTTACTTACTGTATTAGAAGAAAATACTCCATTTCTGTACGTTTTGCTTTCTGTTAAAATACATTGTCTAGTTTGTATACTGAACGTCTTTAGACGGCGTTCAAACCAAGCAATTTTAACGATTTTTGGAGGGTCCTAACTAACTCTTTTAAGGAGTAACTTACCAAAGAAAGCAAAAAGTACCGGCACGCTAGTGGTCGAAAAATATACTATATTAAAAAATATATGTAGTAGTGTCAAAACCAAGAGAGAAAATTGGGGAATATGTTTGAATGACAAAACGCCACCCGGTTCCCTCTTAATTACAACACTAAAACACAAATGTAACGAGAAATCACAATGCATAGAGAGAGAAGAATAACATTACAAAGGTGACTACTATTGATTCAAGTAAAGGAATTTTAAAAGGTTTATTTACTAAAGAGAACTATATCACAAGCAATAGTTATGATATAGGTATTGTATAAAAAAGTGTCCAGCCGAGCGATTCTATCTCCGATAGAATCTCGGTCAGATCCGATCTCCTGTCAGATTTGTGGGATTTTACATATTTTCCGTCGCATATTTTAGTTTAGATAGTTTTAAACACGAATTCCTGCAAGTATGCATGATTATTAATTCATTTAATGTACTTTGTACATAGAAAAATCAAATAACAGCCATAAAAATCACACAAATCTGACAGGAGATCACGTCCGTTATCTAATAACGATCCCACAAAAGATATAGAATCGCTCGGCAGATTTTTTTTCAAATTACGTGAATACCGCACAAGAGTTCCAACTGCTGCTGATTGTCGGGAGGCATGGGAAATACGACTTGAGGAAGGGAAGGAGATGTGGATGATGAAGGTTGGGAAATACCTGGCTATTGAAATCTGAGCATTAAACACGGCTAAAACCATTTAAAGTAACATATCGATTCTGAATTGAGGTATTTCTCCAAGGCGGTACTGAAAGGTAATTGCTCGCCTACAAAGTTTAAGTGTGTTCATTTGCCAGTAGGGTGTCAACCGTCAACTTTATAATGCGCCCAGTTTACCTAATAAGTAGGTAGATATACCGTGGCGATACTATAACTTTAGTGACAGGCGACAGCTCAGCTTTACCGTTGTATAACGGTATTGTCGATGTGCTTGTTATAAGTTATAAGAAAGGGGCGCTTAGATGGTTCGGGCACGTACAGAGCATGGACGAAGAAAGGAATGCCAGGAGAATATTTGATGCGGAAGTGGATGGAAGAAGGAATCGAGGGCGTCCAGTAAAGAATGAAGGCACGGCACGATTAACTGATTCTAATATTTTAGTCAATGAATTCATGCCAAGAGTTAGAACTGCCAAAATAATGTAGGAAAATGTGAGGTTTGGATGAATGTTCAACAAAGCTAGGATTATTTGAAGTTCCATTACATTCGCCTTTCTCTGAAAAGAACAGTGCATTGGTTCGGTTTTAGTTAGTTAAATTACCCAAATCATAAAGATAAAACCAACAACACTTTGCAATATTATTTCACAAGTCAAAAAGTCCTTACTTGTGAAACAACTATAGGTACTGGGTAACAGCACGTACCCGAAGGATTTTAACCATCGATTCATGGGCATATTTGGAGTATAAAAAGTAGATGTCATTTTGCTCTTCGATGATATTTTGCTTCTATTAAAAACGCGTCGCCACTGATCACACTCACAGTCAAAAAGTCCCTACTTGTGAAACAACTATAGGTACTGGGTAACAGCACGTAATACTACCCGAAGGATTTTAACCAGCGATTCCTGAGCATATTTGGAGTATAAAAAGTAGATATCATTTTGCTCTCCGATGATATTTTGCTTCTATTAAAAACGAAAAATATATTTTCCAATCACGCGTCGCCACTGATCACACTCGCGCTGGGATCGTTACATTAATGGGGACTTTACAAATGTTAAAAAAAATACAAAATGGCGCTCATTGACCATTTGATGACAACGATACATTTGAATTCCTAAGGATGGGTTCTTTAAAAAAATCTGAACAATTTATCAAATATTTAAAGGTAATTTTCACTTTCACAGTTCTGTTATTATATCAATATAGGCCAGTTGCTTCATAAAACTGAAATAATCACAGAAGTTGAATAGAACTTTCACAGAACGTGAAAATTAACTTGAAATATTTTATGAATTGTTCAAATTTTTTGAAACAACCCATGGCCAAAAAGGTCCGATATTTATCATCTTGTCCCAATCGGAAGAAATTCAAAGAAACATTCATTTGAAAACATTACCAGGAAAAAGGGATTTCTTTTGAACTGGGGAAATTTTGAGTTAAAGAAATTTCCTGAAATCTTCTATCTTCTATCTATTCTATCTTTGAAGTATTTCTACTTCTAATAATAGCGAGTAATGATTCTTTGTCTCTTTCTCATTCTGAAATTAATAATATTCCTTTGTTGGTAGAATTTGGTAAGGCCGAAATGGATTACTAATTAGTAGGTAATTACTAATTACTATGACTTATCCAATTTATAATTCTGGATTTAGACATATTATTTAATTGGTTGAATTATTATAGAAAATATTTAGGCTTTCATGAGCACTAAATTACGTTGGCAGGTAAATAGTTTTTTGTTTTTGTTTTTTTGGGATGCTGTGTTGAGGGTCTTTTTAAGGAGAGAAAGTTCTGGGAAGGAAAAGGTATGAGGGGTGCGTAGGAATCTGGAGCTCAGTGTGTCCAGGAGTCCATTCCTCCCACTGGGTCAAAGAGTCCGGCTGGAGAGGTTAAAATGTCCCACTCCTCTCACCTCTCCACCTACTTCTGATCACGCAGTAGGTGGGCAAACGCCTCCGCAAAAATCTAGACAAACCTCACCCTTTGCCTGGTGTCGCCAAACGTAGCAAACCACTTGGGTTGAACTATTGCAGGGGTATTTTATCCAATAAATGGTCCCCGGAGCGGTGGTACCCATACCCGCATCCAATTTTTTTTTAAACCATAAATTATTTACTTAGTTATAATGATTTTAAGAAATGTATCTGACTTACTTTATTTAATCAGTGATTCCTGACATTATTCGGAGTCAAAAAATGTTATTGAAATTTAGGTACCTACCTAGGTAGGTACGAGTAGGTAATATTAGTAGGAGAAATATTTGATTATTTGTTTTCGATTTTGGTAGGTACTACCCGTAACACCCTGTATATAAGATGTAATGCGTTTTTTTTATTAGTAATGAAATATGTTTGAGGGAAAATATAAACAAAGCTAAATCATGTCGATTTAATGGGTCTCGATGACCAAAGGCAGGCTGTTAATAGTTTGAAAGTTCTGGTATGAATAACAGGATTAAGACCATTTTATTAACTCAACAAATGTGTAATTTGTCATATAAAAACAGTTAATCAATTGTATGTAGTACGATTTTGACATATAAAAAAAATTACAAATTTATGGAAAAAAACACATATTAATGGTTGAAAAAATGTTCTTGGAACTACAATCGTACCTACGATAATTTAATTAAATATCTCATTAAATAATTATTCGCGTATGTAACGTTATGTTGAAAAGGAAAATTAAACT
Organism: Limnephilus marmoratus; assembly: GCA_917880885.1. NCBI lineage: Eukaryota > Metazoa > Arthropoda > Insecta > Trichoptera > Limnephilidae > Limnephilus > Limnephilus marmoratus. Next base: position 13,203,954 of record OU862921.1, on the reverse strand, counting down.
TAATATCCAGTTCAGATTTAAATTTAAATACGTGAGAGGACCAAAATAAAATGACTTCAAAACGAAGTCGAAAATGGGATAGCCAAACAAAAAAGTAATATTTATTATAAATCGAATTTAAAATACCAGTGTGCGGATGTGCGGGGAATTCCCAGTAAACTTTGGTATGCTCATATAAAAAAAAAAAAAAAGATATGTCGAGAAGACACGGAATAATATATGAATGTAGCGTAATTAATTTTATTATCACTGGCAATCTTTTCTGTCTCGCGACTATCCTGCCATCGAGAGCACCGCTGAAACCTCTTTTTCTGTTGCATGCGTCTTTTATGAGAAAGAGGGAGAGATTACAATGGAACTATTAGCAATTTGCGAAATTACAATTTATTTAACAAAAATAGTATTATTCTAAATCTGAATATGCAACCTGTATTATTTCATCGGGCTCAAAAGGCTTTGAATCGAAAAAATATGTCTATCTTTAATAACCGCCTAATACACCTAGGTAGGTACCACGATTTTGGATGAAAATGTAAATATTGAATCGACCGGTGGTTTCAACCTAAAAACACATTCAACGCTCATTCCTTATAAACATGCACTGAAAAACCATTTATAAACATATTGCTTTTATTGCCATTTACAAATACAAAACAGGAGATAGGTTTATTAATTTAACAGAAATACAAGGACCTCTTTCACCACTTACCCGTTTAAATTGAATTAACGAAGGCACATACACAAGCTTGATAGATTACACTCATTGCATTCATTAAAAGGCTGTGTTCCTTACTTGTTTTTATTTGCAGCTGATGAATATCTCCCGGCGGCGATTCAGTGTAGATACAACAGCAGACACACACTTCCTTATTTAGTTACTCAGTAGAACCAAAACACCCAACACAAGTTTCACAATTAATAATATTTCTCCTTCTTGGGCACTGCGAAAAGCAACAATTTATCCCAGCACTAAATCTCACTCACAAATCAAGATTGATATCCAATTTTGTTTTTTAATTCAAGTGACATTTGAGTATATCCAAATATTTACACGATTCACAGCATATGCGAGTAAAGATCGCGAGAAACGTACACGACATCCAAACGCGGCGGGTCTCGAAATCTACTGAATTTTGTTCTGCTGAAATTGAACACTAGACATTCTCGATCAGGAAATTTTCACTCGGTACACGCGATTACTTGAGCGGCGCGGACGGGGTTGCTGGTTCGTAAAAATCTAACTAGATTTCGCTAGTGTCGCATGCGGCACTGACATCTAGCGGAATCAGATTCTAACAGGATTCGACGGTAGGCCGGTATCAAACTAAAAATTCAATAAACTTTTGCCTTTCGTCCATGCAATGCATTCTCTTGATTGTTATTCAGAATTTTTAAAAGATAATTTACTTTGCAATGTATGTATTAACATTTATATATCGTTAGGTATAGAAATCAAAAATTAATCTGTTTTTGTTTATTTTCGCTCTACTAAAAATTAAGCAATCAAAAAATAAATAATCATCGATACAAATGAAAAGTTTAAATAAACCTTTGATTTTCAAAGTTAATATTATTTCTTATAGTTCCCAGTGAAACGTGGCGAATTTCTGAAAATATTTTTCCACAAATCAATTGAGATCGATAACTTCGATAAATAATTATCGTTACGCAATAATCGCCATAACAAATTGACTTTTTGGGTCACCTTTCATTCTGTTACGTCAACATTTTCAACATCGATTTGATCACAAAGACTGTCTTTAAAATAGAACAATGATACATATTTTCATTAATTAAATCGCAATTATTAATGTTTTTAAAGTATTTTTCCTAGTAAACAAAGCGAATTGCATTATTTACATCTCTGGTAACAACCATCCCCAGTTTTACTCGAACTGTATTTTTTTAATGTGATTGGCAATCGCCATTATTTCCGCATGGCCACACCGGCACCGCTGCCTTCATTACTTTTTGTTGTTGCGGTTTCCATCAGTTCGCAGATGTTGTTAGTAAATTTGTATCATTTAGTTTTTGAGTATGGTTGATCGCGGTGACGGCCGGACAATAGCGTAGTTTTAAGTTTCCCAAATAAGTTAAATGTGATATCTATTCGTTCAACTATGGCTGCTTCTGGTGCTGACATCGAAGAGTTTTTGGGTGGGCCTCTAATGTCATGGGTAAGTTTAATTCCGCACCTGTGTTGGTAACAAGTCGGTAACAAATAGTGTAACTGACTACGGCAAGCCGTCATGGGTGGGTGGTTTCAAGTATGTTTAGAAGCTAAATTTATCATCGACCTGTGGTTTATAGTTACTTGTTAAGTACCTCCATCTGAATGACAATTTTAACACGGTGAGCAGGTGTTCTTGAAGTCAGTTTCGCTGGTGAATGAAATTGTGTAATACAGTTATACATAACTGATTGAACTGTTATAATGTTATTGTATTGTAAATCTCGTCGCCGTGTTTTTATTTATTGTAATTTTCATTCATTGTTGTTTATTATTCATACATTCTGATGACTTCATAAAAACACCATTGACTTCTTTGAATATGTTTTTAAATCGCTCATCAAAAAACATTCATTCATAGGTACTTATAAACCATATCCATTTAAGGGTGGTTAATTCCATTCAATAGCTTCGATTGCAGCATGACTTCAAGATGGACTGTTTATTTCAGCTCGCATCATGTCTGCCTCAGCCAGAACGCCTATCAGACTATTCTTCACTATGGAACGGACATTTGCTGAACGAAGTAGTTCTTCAAATAGATCCGGAGCCACCCCACCAAATCGCCTGCCTGGACGGTTTGGAAGAAAAAACATTAATAATTGGAAGAGTAAAAAATTTCGACTGCATTGTGAAGAATATAAAAGCACTATTCGAAGAAGAACTCGGACAAACACTTCTCATTCTTCCGGAATGTGTAAGCCTCGGGAAAACGCCAGAATCTAAAGAAGGATTAGAAAATATGAAGCTGCTAATTCTTTTATTACTCGGGGCCGCAGTCCAGTGTCCAAATAAAGAAATCTTCATCACAAGGATCAAAGAATTAGATGTGGGCGTTCAGCACGGAATAGTGGAATGCATCAAACAGGTTGGTGTAACATAATATTATCAGGATGTCATATATCTTCGCTTTCTTATTCCCAGACTTATCATTTTCTAGTTGTACCACTTTGGTTCGTAGACGACTAACAATGTAACCCGATACAAAGGAGATAATATGCTAATACATTTGTGTAAGCTTCACGCTTCAGGTGTTATGATTCACTATTATTTCACCTTTGAAATGCGAAACACCTAATTCTTATTCTGTTAAACTCCCGTATTGTTTATGCACACTTTAAATTAAGCCATTATTTTATTTTACTTAAATAAATTTGTTGGATTTTGTTGGCATTGAATTCTGACCATGAATACGCCATAGCTAAACATGTTAACAATTTGACTTTCACCAAATAAATGGTGGATTAAAAGCAGTAAGTTCACTGTGGCTGTAGGTAATGAGGAAGGTCATTGTTCACTGATCTTCATTTGTTGTTTTTTTTCACCTGCTCAATAAAGAGAGTATTTTTTACCGGCATTAATTTTAGCATAATTGAATGGCCTGGGGCTATATTTTCTTCTCTACATGTGCATTGTACACCAAATAGATTCCATCATGCAGAATAATCATTTTGATTGGTTTGCTGGAATTGGTAGGTAACTTTCATGACTCAAAAAGTTCTTCGGTTTTTTCTTGCATCACAACTAAATAATCATTTTGTTATTTTACTATTTAATTGATTTAAAGATACTCTGCACAAAATAATGCTGAATAGATTAACCGCATCTCCATGTTGTTTTATTTGGAAATTTTTATTGATTTTAAATTATAGTCATTATTTGAATCACAAAACTTTTTTGTCAAAAATATCAATTATAATTTTTTCGGAAGTAAAAATAATGCAAGTTTTTTGTGTTTGAAAACGTGTACATTGCATAAACCGTCACAGTACGCCACTGCCATAATATAAAATTTATTATAAATATGATAGATGTTTCGCCTTCATACCTATCCCAAATATTCTTATCATCTCTGTTAATGTTTGTTTTATGATTGCAATTTGTAAATTAATTTTGTATTTATAAATATTATATCTGATGGCTGAAATGGCTTTAGCTTTGTTAACTGACTTAGATTTGAATATTGGAACACCCATTAACAGTTGGCTTCATGAGAACGGGTCGTTTCTTCAACTCGTTTTTGTGTAAGTCGGATCTCATGTGGAACGAGCTACCTGCGTCTGTTTTTCCTCATTCATATAATCCGGTCTCTTCAAGACCCACATTAATAAATCCCTTCATGCAATCCCTACCTTAACCTGCCTCACAACCAGTGGCGGCTCGTGACTTTTGGGAGTGCTGATATTAAAAAAAAATGGTTTTATTGATGTTGTAGCTGAAAAAAAATTTTTTTTTTTTTTTGCAAATCATTTTTTTGTATGAAAAATTTCAGAAAGTTTCAGTTTGGCGGTGCGCCGCACCGATTTCCTGAAAAATCTTCATACAAAACACCGATTTTTGAAAAAAAAAAATTATTTTTCGCTTACGACAACATATTTCCTGAAAAATCTTCATACAAAACACCGATTTTTGAAAAAAAAAAAATTATTTTTCGCTTACGACAACATCCATGATGCCATTTTTTTAATATTAGCACCCTAGCACACCCAAAAGTCACAAGCCGCCACTGCTCACAACGCTGACCAACCGGGTGGTAATCTATCTTTACACTATGTCTGCGTATTATCTAAAGTAACCCAATATTTGTAATAATAATAAAACCATGAAATTTGAAGGTGACGGACAACCAGACAGTGGTGCTGACTCCAGACTCCATGGACTTCTTCCAATCCGCCGCCATGTACAACCACATCCGCCGTCTGGCCAAGGAGCGGGACCACTATTTGAGCCACTGGGCCAACCTGGCCGTGGCCGAGTTGCCGTCCGGTGAGGATACGCCTCGGAGACCAGGCAAACAGAACCTCCGCTCCCATAACACACCCCCCTATAACACCTCCACACCCAACATCACGGACAGCAACCACCTCGCCGTGGAGCTGGCCGATTGGAAGGCCAGACTTCGGAAGCAGCGTCAGGAACTGTAAGTGTCAACTAGCACTTAACCTCTCAGACTAATTTGTTCAGTTTTCGGAACAACTCATATAGGTCTCATAGAAATCGTTGTGTTTCCCTTACTATCATGGTTAGAAATATGATCTAAACGGTGTTAGAAAGAGAAAACTCCATGCTTTACGTTTAAATCTGAAAGTTAATCGCAAAATAATTAAAATTTACACCTTTATGAAACCAAAGTTTTAACCAAACCTTTATGACCGCAATTAGAAGAAAAATTTTGGGAATTTTTTATTAATTATTTTTACATGAAATGACAAAAAAGTGAGTTGACGATAACGTTTATAATACATTTGCCTAATGAAATATGTGTGTGTGTGTGTTTTTTTTCTCGTTATCTTGCAAAAATTGTACGTTTATTTCGATTTATAAAATTTGAAAGCTTATTTTATCACCTTTCTAAAACGGTTTTTAGTTTTCGGATGTGTTCAGAAATATCCCGTTTATTTGGATTTTATTGCAAAACTGAAATATTTTGACCTTCTGTCAAAATAGGCCTTTGGCCTAAGGGGTTAAAATATTGCTGGACGTCCGAGCAAGACTTGGTATGTTCAAATATTTAAGATCAGAAGGGTATGTATGATGCGATGTATGAATATGGATTTTGCAAGAAGTGTGGGCCAATACAGAGGTGTGAGACTGTCCATCCTCTGTCTACCCCTGCGAAGAAACAGCGTGATTGTTAGTTCTAACCCGAGTATGGCGGTACCCATACCCACTTCCCGAATTGTAGTTAATGTTAGTTAACAGTGAGAAAGTTATTTTGTGTACAAGAATTGATTGTGAAAGTGATTTAGTTTCTATGTCTTCTTCATTTGGTTGGAGAGTTGATGGTGGCTAACACCAAAGATATAAAAATGATAGAAGTGCATTTGAGGCATATCTGGTGGGCCCAAAGTAAGGTTAATTTTCCCTTCTTGAACATATAATCAATTTCATTGGCCTGTCTGTAGAAGATCTGTGATAGGTCTCATATATATTGGCAACCTAATTTTTCTTTCATTTCGGTATAGCTATAGATACTGTCAAATTTATTATAATCTACCTTTTTAGATTTTATTTTACCTAAACTAAAATTTATGTTACGCTGAGAATAGCCCCGGATCTACGACTTTTCAAACCGGGGCAGAAACTTGGGCCCCCTCTCGTGAGGTGAGCGATCGTCGCTTTGCTTGACATTCGACCTCTTGGATTTATTCGACTCAGCTCGTGTAGCCCCTAGTTCTAGATGCGACGAGGATTCCCCTGGCAGAGACATCACGCACACTATGCACGCGTTCAAAATCGACTTAGGATACGTTCATAAATCAACTCAGGATGTTGTTCGAAAACCAACTGGCCGTTTTAAAATCAAATGAATAATCGATAGAACAATGTGCACTGGATGCCAGGCACTTTGTTTTTTGGTAAATTTTTGGGATTAGTGTCCATGGCTATTACGAATAATTTTTAGAAAAAAACTTTAGATTCGCCTTAATCACTATAAAAGGAAACTTTTTGCATCATGGCCGGCGGAAAATAATGCATTTTAATTTTCAATGTCGTTAAATAAATTTTCACTTCGCGAACCGATACTACGACAGCCCGCCCGCCATTTTGTCACTGTTATGTCGGTATCCCAACCTGATACAAACAAGAGCAGATACGATTGTAGCCGACTTCGTGGGATATATGATAAGGCGCGTAATTATGAAATTTGTCTAGCGGGCTTGTGTATGTTATCTTTACTTTAAAAAACAGCCTACGTTTTTAAATGGTTTGTCTGGCAAAGCAGGGTTTGTCTAGCGGGATTGTGTATGTTATCTTTACTTTAAAAGACAGCCTACGTTTTTAAATGGTTTGTCTGGCAAAGCAGAGTTTGTGTATATTATCTTTATTTTAAAAAACATCCCAGGATTTGAATGGTTTACAGTGACAAAATGGTGGGCGGGCTGTCGTATCGATTCGCGAAGTGAAATTTTATTTAACGAAATTGAAAATTAAAATGCATTATTTTCCGCCAGCCGTGATGCAAAAAGTTTCCTTTTATAGTAATTAAGGCGAATCTAAAGTTTTTTTCTAAAAATTATTCGTAATAGCCATGGACACTAATCCCAAAAAATTACCAAATTTTTTTCAATCAAACATAAATTATGATTTCGTCGCCCCCTAAAACTGCCGCCTGGGGCAGGTGCCCCGTATTGCCCCGGTTGGGAGGTGACATAGCCCCACTAGCTCCAGAAATAAAACTAAAAAACTTCTTTTCTTTGTTTGACAATTCTGACTCAAGTCAACGTATTATGTCACTTGATGTCTTATTACATCCTGTGTATTTAAATTCTGTCCATCCTTTTTGGCAACATTTTTACATAATTTATTCTTTATCCTAAAGTGTATGCACAGAGATTATTTTATTCCTATTTTGGAGTGCTGTCCACAAACCTTGAGAATACATTAGTTACATTACATTTAATCCGTACTTAAACAATGAGGAAACTAAGATTATTTGTAATTGATATGCTACTGGTCGAAAGAAGAGACTAAGAAATCATCAATGAATTTGTAAAAAAATATGTGGGCTACACACAAAACTTATTTCGTTTTCATTTTTGAGAATTAGACCTAATTTTTTTTATTTTACATTTTTAAATGGTAATGAATGTTGTAGCATATCAAAGAGATACTCTTCACGAAATTATATATCAGTAAAAGAGGGAAGATAATGGTAGAAATTATATTCATTTATTGGATAATCAACACCTCTGCCATAGGTCACCCCAAATGGTTTGCTACTTGGCAGGGGTGCCTGGATTCATGTGGTGAGGTTTGTCAAGGTCTTGGCGGCTGATGTGTCTGCCCAATTGCTGCGTGGTGGGTCAGATCGAGAGAGACTGATTGAAGACCTCTCCAGCCAGAATCTCTCGACCCATCTCCTTGAACCGCTGTTAAAGGAATGGATTCATACGTCCGTCACTCGTGGACTTTCTGACCCTCAGATTCCTACCCACCTACTTCCTTCCCAGATCTTCCTCTTCTTCCTTTCCTTAAAAAAAACCCTCCACACAGCATCTTTGAAGATGACATCGGCCCTGAGGGAAAAAATATTTTTCTCAGAGTCTCCTGTGTGGAGCTAATGTAAAAAAAGAAGAGAGGAAATGACAAAAATATATGGGAAAGTCAGCAGTAAACTGAAGTATTTATTTATTCTTTTTACTAATGCATCGGGTTTTAAGATCTAAGATTTTATCCACTTATAAATAATATTGCTAAGTGTTTATTTGTTGTGTAAGTGTCTAGACATGTTTATTATCTTACAATCTCATAATATTTTTATTAGTACAAGTGTTTGTTAATGTAGCCACATATTATGTATTTTATATTATTTATTTGTGTTCATTTCTCTTGGCTGAAAAGTTAATTGGATTCATTTTATTTTTAATCTATTTACGTAAGGTTTGTAGCATTTAGTTACAATTTCCTGTTATGTGATTCAATGGCAAGGTTTCGTGGAAGAAGACGGACCCCCCTTATTTTACACGCGTACATTTTCCCATATTTCCCATTATCGTTGGATGTATTGTGTTGCATGTGAACTAATCACTTAGATTATCCAACTGTAGAGAGTGTACTTTAATTCTTCAAAATTAAGAAAGTAATACATATTTCTAAAGAGTGACAATCAATAGGGTTTTCTTTTTAGTAAATTAAAACACCCTAAATTTCACCGTCTACCTTCCTTTTTTAACAGTTACCCGGCCCCTTTGATTAAGTTAGGTTGGATATTTGGCTATGTGCCCTGGTTCCACAATGTTTCTTTCCAGCCCTGTAATGTTTCTAGGTCCCTTGGTGCTATCTTCCATTTTACCTCATTCCTTTAACAATTACTTAGCATCTTTGATAAAGTTCATCAGGGTTGTCATTGGATATTTGACTATGTCCCCTGGTTCCACAATGTGTCTTCCCAGTCTTGTAATGTTTCTGGGTCCCTTTTGTGCTATCTCCCATTTTATCTCATTCCTTAAACAGTTACTCGGCCCCTTTGATAAAGTTCAGCTGGGTATCATTGGATATTTGGTTATGTCCCCTGGTTCCACAATGTGTCTTTCCAGTCCTGTAATGTTTCTAGGTCCCTTGGTGCTATCTCCCATTTTACCTCAATCCTTTAACAATTACTTAGCACCTATGATAAAGTTCATCAGGGTTGTCATTGGATATTTGACTCTGTCCCCTGGTTCCACAATGTTTCTTTCCAGCCCTGTAATGTTTCTAGGTCCCTTGGTGCTATCTTCCATTTTACCTCATTCCTTTAACAATTACTTAGCATCTTTGATAAAGTTCATCAGGGTTGTCATTGGATATTTGACTATGTCCCCTGGTTCCACAATGTGTCTTTCCAGCCCTGTAATGTTTCTAGGTCCCTTGGTGCTATCTTCCATTTTACCTCATTCCTTTAACAATTACTTAGCACCTTTGATAAAGTTCATCAGGGTTGTCATTGGATATTTGACTCTGTCCCCTAGTTCCACAATGTTTCTTTCCAGCCCTGTAATGTTTCTAGGTCCCTTGGTGCTATCTCCCATTTTACCTCATTCCTTTAACAATTACTTAGCACCTTTGATAAAGTTCATCAGGGTTGTCATTGGATATTTGACTCTGTCCCCTGGTTCCACAATGTTTCTTTCCAGCCCTGTAATGTTTCTAGGTCCCTTGGTGCTATCTCCCATTTTACCTCATTCCTTTAACAATTACTTAGCACCTTTGATAAAGTTCATCAGGGTTGTCATTGGATATTTGACTCTGTCCCCTGGTTCCACAATGTTTCTTTCCAGCCCTGTAATGTTTCTAGGTCACTTGGTGCTATTTTCCATTTTACCTCATTCCTTTAACAATTACTTAGCACCTTTGATAAAGTTCATCAGGGTTGTCATTAAATATTTGACTCTGTCCCCTGGTTCCACAATGTTTCTTTCCAGCCCTGTAATGTTTCTAGGTCCCTTGGTGCTATCTCCCATTTTACCTCATTCCTTTAACAATTACTTAGCACCTTTGATAAAGTTCATCAGGGTTGTCATTGGATATTTGACTCTGTCCCCTGGTTCCACAATGTTTCTTTCCAGCCCTGTAATGTTTCTAGGTCCCTTGGTGCTATCTCCCATTTTACCTCATTCCTTTAACAATTACTTAGCACCTTTGATAAAGTTCATCAGGGTTGTCATTGGATATTTGACTCTGTCCCCTAGTTCCACAATGTTTCTTTCCAGCCCTGTAATGTTTCTAGGTCCCTTGGTGCTATCTTCCATTTTACCTCATTCCTTTAACAATTACTTAGCATCTTTGATAAAGTTCATCAGGGTTGTCATTGGATATTTGACTCTGTCCCCTGGTTCCACAATGTTTCTTTCCAGCCCTGTAATGTTTCTAGGTCCCTTGGTGCTATCTTCCATTTTACCTCATTCCTTTAACAATTACTTAGCACCTTTGATAAAGTTCATCAGGGTTGTGATTGGATATTTGACTCTGTCCCCTGGTTCCACAATGTTTCTTTCCAGCCCTGTAATGTTTCTAGGTCCCTTGGTGCTATCTCCCATTTTACCTCATTCCTTTAACTATTACTTAGCACCTTTGATAAAGTTCATCAGGGTTGTCATTGGATATTTGACTCTGTCCCCTGGTTCCACAATGTTTCTTTCCAGCCCTGTAATGTTTCTAGGTCCCTTGGTGCTATCTTCCATTTTACCTCATTCCTTTAACAATTACTTAGCACCTTTGATAAAGTTCATCAGGGTTGTGATTGGATATTTGACTCTGTCCCCTGGTTCCACAATGTTTCTTTCCAGCCCTGTAATGTTTCTAGGTCCCTTGGTGCTATCTCCCATTTTACCTCATTCCTTTAACTATTACTTAGCACCTTTGATAAAGTTCATCAGGGTTGTCATTGGATATTTGACTCTGTCCCCTGGTTCCACAATGTTTCTTTCCAGCCCTGTAATGTTTCTAGGTCCCTTGGTGCTATCTTCCATTTTACCTCATTCCTTTAACAATTACTTAGCATCTTTGATAAAGTTCATCAGGGTTGTCATTGGATATTTGACTCTGTCCCCTGGTTCCACAATGTGTCTTTCCAGCCCTGTAATGTTTCTAGGTCCCTTGGTGCTATCTTCCATTTTACCTCATTCCTTTAACAATTACTTAGCACCTTTGATAAAGTTCATCAGGGTTGTCATTGGATATTTGACTCTGTCCCCTGGTTCCACAATGTTTCTTTCCAGCCCTGTAATGTTTCTAGGTCCCTTGGTGCTATCTTCCATTTTACCTCACTCCTTTAACAATTACTTAGCATCTTTGATAAAGTTCATCAGGGTTGTCATTGGATATTTGACTCTGTCCCCTGGTTCCACAATGTTTCTTTCCAGCCCTGTAATGTTTCTAGGTCCCTTGGTGCTATCTTCCATTTTACCTCATTCCTTTAACAATTACTTAGCATCTTTGATAAAATTCATCAGGGTTGTCATTGGATATTTGACTCTGTCCCCTGGTTCCACAATGTTTCTTTCCAGCCCTGTAATGTTTCTAGGTCCCTTGGTGCTATCTTCCATTTTACCTCATTCCTTTAACAATTACTTAGCATCTTTGATAAAGTTCATCAGGGTTGTCATTGGATATTTGACTCTGTCCCCTGGTTCCACAATGTGTCTTCCCAGTCTTGTAATGTTTCTGGGTCCCTTTTGCTATCTCCCATTTTACCTCATTCCTTAAACAGTTACTCGGCCCCTTTGATAAAGTTCAGCTGGGTATCATTGGATATTTGGTTATGTCCCCTGGTTCCACAATGTTTCTTTCCAGCCCTGTAATGTTTCTAGGTCCCTTGGTGCTATCTCCCATTTTACCTCATTCCTTTAACAATTACTTAGCACCTTTGATAAAGTTCATCAGGGTTGTCATTGGATATTTGACTCTGTCCCCTGGTTCCACAATGTTTCTTTCCAGCCCTGTAATGTTTCTAGGTCCCTTGGTGCTATCTTCCATTTTACCTCATTCCTTTAACAATTACTTAGCACCTTTGATAAAGTTCATCAGGGTTGTCATTGGATATTTGACTCTGTCCCCTGGTTCCACAATGTGTCTTTCCAGCCCTGTAATGTTTCTAGGTCCCTTGGTGCTATCTTCCATTTTACCTCATTCCTTTAACAATTACTTAGCACCTTTGATAAAGTTCATCAGGGTTGTCATTGGATATTTGACTCTGTCCCCTGGTTCCACAATGTTTCTTTCCAGCCCTGTAATGTTTCTAGGTCCCTTGGTGCTATCTTCCATTTTACCTCACTCCTTTAACAATTACTTAGCATCTTTGATAAAGTTCATCAGGGTTGTCATTGGATATTTGACTCTGTCCCCTGGTTCCACAATGTTTCTTTCCAGCCCTGTAATGTTTCTAGGTCCCTTGGTGCTATCTTCCATTTTACCTCATTCCTTTAACAATTACTTAGCATCTTTGATAAAGTTCATCAGGGTTGTCATTGGATATTTGACTCTGTCACCTGGTTCCACAATGTTTCTTTCCAGCCCTGTAATGTTTCTAGGTCCCTTGGTGCTATCTCCCATTTTACCTCATTCCTTTAACAATTACTTAGCACCTTTGATAAAGTTCATCAGGGTTGTCATTGGATATTTGACTCTGTCCCCTGGTTCCACAATGTTTCTTTCCAGCCCTGTAATGTTTCTAGGTCCCTTGGTGCTATCTTCCATTTTACCTCATTCCTTTAACAATTACTTAGCATCTTTGATAAAGTTCATCAGGGTTGTCATTGGATATTTGACTCTATCACCTGGTTCCACAATGTTTCTTTCCAGCCCTGTAATGTTTCTAGGTCCCTTGGTGCTATCTTCCATTTTACCTCATTCCTTTAACAATTACTTAGCACCTTTGATAAAGTTCATCAGGGTTGTCATTGGATATTTGACTCTGTCCCCTGGTTCCACAATGTTTCTTTCCAGCCCTGTAATGTTTCTAGGTCCCTTGGTGCTATCTCCCATTTTACCTCATTCCTTTAACAATTACTTAGCACCTTTGATAAAGTTCATCAGGGTTGTCATTGGATATTTGACTCTGTCCCCTGGTTCCACAATGTTTCTTTCCAGCCCTGTAATGTTTCTAGGTCCCTTGGTGCTATCTCCCATTTTACCTCATTCCTTTAACAATTACTTAGCACCTTTGATAAAGTTCAGCTGGGTATCATTGGATATTTGGTTATGTCCCCTGGTTCCACAATGTTTCTTTCCAGCCCTGTAATGTTTCTAGGTCCCTTGGTGCTATCTCCCATTTTACCTCATTCCTTTAACAATTACTTAGCACCTTTGATAAAGTTCATCAGGGTTGTCATTGGATATTTGACTCTGTCCCCTGGTTCCACAATGTTTCTTTCCAGCCCTGTAATGTTTCTAGGTCCCTTGGTGCTATCTTCCATTTTACCTCATTCCTTTAACAATTACTTAGCATCTTTGATAAAGTTCATCAGGGTTGTCATTGGATATTTGACTCTGTCCCCTGGTTCCACAATGTGTCTTTCCAGCCCTGTAATGTTTCTAGGTCCCTTGGTGCTATCTCCCATTTTACCTCATTCCTTTAACAATTACTTAGCACCTTTGATAAAGTTCATCAGGGTTGTCATTGGATATTTGACTCTGTCCCCTGGTTCCACAATGTTTCTTTCCAGCCCTGTAATGTTTCTAGGTCCCTTGGTGCTATCTCCCATTTTACCTCATTCCTTTAACAATTACTTAGCACCTTTGATAAAGTTCATCAGGGTTGTCATTGGATATTTGACTCTGTCCCCTAGTTCCACAATGTTTCTTTCCAGCCCTGTAATGTTTCTAGGTCCCTTGGTGCTATCTTCCATTTTACCTCATTCCTTTAACAATTACTTAGCATCTTTGATAAAGTTCATCAGGGTTGTCATTGGATATTTGACTCTGTCCCCTGGTTCCACAATGTTTCTTTCCAGCCCTGTAATGTTTCTAGGTCCCTTGGTGCTATCTTCCATTTTACCTCATTCCTTTAACAATTACTTAGCACCTTTGATAAAGTTCATCAGGGTTGTGATTGGATATTTGACTCTGTCCCCTGGTTCCACAATGTTTCTTTCCAGCCCTGTAATGTTTCTAGGTCCCTTGGTGCTATCTCCCATTTTACCTCATTCCTTTAACTATTACTTAGCACCTTTGATAAAGTTCATCAGGGTTGTCATTGGATATTTGACTCTGTCCCCTGGTTCCACAATGTTTCTTTCCAGCCCTGTAATGTTTCTAGGTCCCTTGGTGCTATCTTCCATTTTACCTCATTCCTTTAACAATTACTTAGCACCTTTGATAAAGTTCATCAGGGTTGTGATTGGATATTTGACTCTGTCCCCTGGTTCCACAATGTTTCTTTCCAGCCCTGTAATGTTTCTAGGTCCCTTGGTGCTATCTCCCATTTTACCTCATTCCTTTAACTATTACTTAGCACCTTTGATAAAGTTCATCAGGGTTGTCATTGGATATTTGACTCTGTCCCCTGGTTCCACAATGTTTCTTTCCAGCCCTGTAATGTTTCTAGGTCCCTTGGTGCTATCTTCCATTTTACCTCATTCCTTTAACAATTACTTAGCATCTTTGATAAAGTTCATCAGGGTTGTCATTGGATATTTGACTCTGTCCCCTGGTTCCACAATGTGTCTTTCCAGCCCTGTAATGTTTCTAGGTCCCTTGGTGCTATCTTCCATTTTACCTCATTCCTTTAACAATTACTTAGCACCTTTGATAAAGTTCATCAGGGTTGTCATTGGATATTTGACTCTGTCCCCTGGTTCCACAATGTTTCTTTCCAGCCCTGTAATGTTTCTAGGTCCCTTGGTGCTATCTTCCATTTTACCTCACTCCTTTAACAATTACTTAGCATCTTTGATAAAGTTCATCAGGGTTGTCATTGGATATTTGACTCTGTCCCCTGGTTCCACAATGTTTCTTTCCAGCCCTGTAATGTTTCTAGGTCCCTTGGTGCTATCTTCCATTTTACCTCATTCCTTTAACAATTACTTAGCATCTTTGATAAAATTCATCAGGGTTGTCATTGGATATTTGACTCTGTCCCCTGGTTCCACAATGTTTCTTTCCAGCCCTGTAATGTTTCTAGGTCGCTTGGTGCTATCTTCCATTTTACCTCATTCCTTTAACAATTACTTAGCATCTTTGATAAAGTTCATCAGGGTTGTCATTGGATATTTGACTCTGTCCCCTGGTTCCACAATGTGTCTTCCCAGTCTTGTAATGTTTCTGGGTCCCTTTTGCTATCTCCCATTTTACCTCATTCCTTAAACAGTTACTCGGCCCCTTTGATAAAGTTCAGCTGGGTATCATTGGATATTTGGTTATGTCCCCTGGTTCCACAATGTTTCTTTCCAGCCCTGTAATGTTTCTAGGTCCCTTGGTGCTATCTCCCATTTTACCTCATTCCTTTAACAATTACTTAGCACCTTTGATAAAGTTCATCAGGGTTGTCATTGGATATTTGACTCTGTCCCCTGGTTCCACAATGTTTCTTTCCAGCCCTGTAATGTTTCTAGGTCCCTTGGTGCTATCTTCCATTTTACCTCATTCCTTTAACAATTACTTAGCATCTTTGATAAAGTTCATCAGGGTTGTCATTGGATATTTGACTCTGTCCCCTGGTTCCACAATGTGTCTTTCCAGCCCTGTAATGTTTCTAGGTCCCTTGGTGCTATCTTCCATTTTACCTCATTCCTTTAACAATTACTTAGCATCTTTGATAAAGTTCATCAGGGTTGTCATTGGATATTTGACTCTGTCCCCTGGTTCCACAATGTGTCTTTCCAGCCCTGTAATGTTTCTAGGTCCCTTGGTGCTATCTTCCATTTTACCTCATTCCTTTAACAATTACTTAGCACCTTTGATAAAGTTCATCAGGGTTGTCATTGGATATTTGACTCTGTCCCCTGGTTCCACAATGTTTCTTTCCAGCCCTGTAATGTTTCTAGGTCCCTTGGTGCTATCTTCCATTTTACCTCACTCCTTTAACAATTACTTAGCATCTTTGATAAAGTTCATCAGGGTTGTCATTGGATATTTGACTCTGTCCCCTGGTTCCACAATGTTTCTTTCCAGCCCTGTAATGTTTCTAGGTCCCTTGGTGCTATCTTCCATTTTACCTCATTCCTTTAACAATTACTTAGCATCTTTGATAAAGTTCATCAGGGTTGTCATTGGATATTTGACTCTGTCACCTGGTTCCACAATGTTTCTTTCCAGCCCTGTAATGTTTCTAGGTCCCTTGGTGCTATCTCCCATTTTACCTCATTCCTTTAACAATTACTTAGCACCTTTGATAAAGTTCATCAGGGTTGTCATTGGATATTTGACTCTGTCCCCTGGTTCCACAATGTTTCTTTCCAGCCCTGTAATGTTTCTAGGTCCCTTGGTGCTATCTTCCATTTTACCTCATTCCTTTAACAATTACTTAGCATCTTTGATAAAGTTCATCAGGGTTGTCATTGGATATTTGACTCTATCACCTGGTTCCACAATGTTTCTTTCCAGCCCTGTAATGTTTCTAGGTCCCTTGGTGCTATCTTCCATTTTACCTCATTCCTTTAACAATTACTTAGCACCTTTGATAAAGTTCATCAGGGTTGTCATTGGATATTTGACTCTGTCCCCTGGTTCCACAATGTTTCTTTCCAGCCCTGTAATGTTTCTAGGTCCCTTGGTGCTATCTCCCATTTTACCTCATTCCTTTAACAATTACTTAGCACCTTTGATAAAGTTCATCAGGGTTGTCATTGGATATTTGACTCTGTCCCCTGGTTCCACAATGTTTCTTTCCAGCCCTGTAATGTTTCTAGGTCCCTTGGTGCTATCTCCCATTTTACCTCATTCCTTTAACAATTACTTAGCATCTTTGATAAAGTTCATCAGGGTTGTCATTGGATATTTGACTATGTCCCCTGGTTCCACAATGTGTCTTCCCAGTCTTGTAATGTTTCTGGGTCCCTTTTGCTATCTCCCATTTTACCTCATTCCTTAAACAGTTACTCGGCCCCTTTGATAAAGTTCAGCTGGGTATCATTGGATATTTGGTTATGTCCCCTGGTTCCACAATGTGTCTTTCCAGTCCTGTAATGTTTCTAGGTCCCTTGGTGCTATCTCCCATTTTACCTCATTCCTTTAACAATTACTTAGCACCTTTGATAAAGTTCATCAGGGTTGTCATTGGATATTTGACTGTGTCCCCTGGTTCCACAATGTGTCTTCCCAGTCTTGTAATGTTTCTGGTTCCCTTTTGCTATCTCCCATTTTACCTCATTCCTTAAACAGTTACTCGGCCCCTTTGATAAAGTTCAGCTTGGTATCATTGGATATTTGGTTATGTCCCCTGGTTCCACAATGTTTCTTTCCAGCCCTGTAATGTTTCTAGGTCCCTTGGTGCTATCTCCCATTTTACCTCATTCCTTTAACAATTACTTAGCACCTTTGATAAAGTTCATCAGGGTTGTCATTGGATATTTGACTCTGTCCCCTGGTTCCACAATGTTTCTTTCCAGCCCTGTAATGTTTCTAGGTCCCTTGGTGCTATCTTCCATTTTACCTCATTCCTTTAACAATTACTTAGCATCTTTGCTAAAGTTCATCAGGGTTGTCATTGGATATTTGACTATGTCCCCTGGTTCCACAATGTGTCTTCCCAGTCTTGTAATGTTTCTGGGTCCCTTTTGCTATCTCCCATTTTACCTCATTCCTTAAACAGTTACTCGGCCCCTTTGATAAAGTTCAGCTGGGTATCATTGGATATTTGGTTATGTCCCCTGGTTCCACAATGTTTCTTTCCAGCCCTGTAATGTTTCTAGGTCCCTTGGTGCTATCTTCCATTTTACCTCATTCCTTTAACAATTACTTAGCATCTTTGATAAAGTTCATCAGGGTTGTCATTGGATATTTGACTATGTCCCCTGGTTCCACAATGTGTCTTCCCAGTCTTGTAATGTTTCTGGGTCCCTTTTGCTATCTCCCATTTTACCTCATTCCTTTAACAGTTGCTCGGCCCCTTTGATAAAGTTCAGCTGGGTTATCATTGGATATTTGGTTATGTTCGCTGGTTCCGCAATGTGTCTTCCCAGGTATCCGAGTCTTGTTACCACCAGGACGGGACATTGGCACTATAGGTGAACTGGAGTCTCTCATCCTTTTGACATTTCCTGCATCTATTGGTGTTTTACACTCCCAACTGAGATTAGCGATATGCAGGGTTAGCTGGAGTGGGCTCTTAAACTCGGGTTCTTCGCGCGAAGCAGCTCCTACTCCTACTCCCTTTTCAAATCGACTACTTCCAAAGAACCCGGTACAGTACTTGTAGCCAGAACTCGGCGGGCCGACCCACAGTTGGGTGGCGGCACGGCACGGTGGCAGTTCGCCGTGTGTCACGGTCTGAGCCACATGTGGGAGTCTGGAGTTCTGGAGTAGGTGGCGCATTCGAGTTCTTTTGAAGGCGGGCTCCGGCTCCGAGGACCGGCTAGGGTAGAACCCGAGCGTCTCGATTCGAGCCATTCGGGAGCAGGCGGAGTAGGTCGTGCATTCGAGTTCTTTTGCGAGCACCGGCTAGGGTGGAACCCGAGCATCTCGGTTCGAGCCATTTGCGAGTCGGAAGCAGTTTGAGCATTCGAATTCTTTTGCGCGCTCGGGCCATTCGCGAGTCGGGAGTGGCTCCCGGGACCTGCTCCAAGAACTCACGTACTTTTAAAAGGAACTACGTCTCGGAGGCCTCCGGAAAAATGCGGAACTTACCCATCTCTAACTGAGATGGTAGTGTCCCATGTCCCATGTATAGCTGAGCAGTGACCTTTTTGTCAATAGAGTAAATGAAAATGAACCAAATGTATAAAACTGTAAAAGTCTATTGATAAATGAATGTTTTTTTATTATTATTATTATTATAGTAGTCCTACCAGTTCCCTCAGTGAGTGTAGTGTTCACATAGAGTAGTTGCCTGGTTTGTATAGGGTATATACTTTGTATTTTCTCATTCTGTTGTTGGGGCATACATATTTGTATTAAAAATTAAAAGAAAACAAGGTTGTTAGAATCATTATGAACAAGATTAAGGAATTTGGAAATGAAGAGCGGAATGCCAGAAGAATATATAGTGTGAGAGAGACACCAAAATAAATGGTATGATGAAGTAATTGAGTCAGTGTATCAAATAAACCAGCCCCGGATCTAGGGGGGGGGGGCAAACTGGAGCGCCTGCCCCGGGCGGCAATTTTAGGGGGTGCCAAAATTGTAATTTACAAAGTGCCTGGCATTTTTAACACACCCTAAGTTGATTTTGAACACGTGCATAGTGTATGTGATGTCTTTGCCAGGGGAATCCCCGTCGCATCTAGAACTAAGGGCTACACGAGCTGAGCCGAATAAACCTGAGCTATCAAGTGACGCCCCTCTCAAACGCTGGCGAGAGGGGGCGCCACTATTAAGTTTCTACCCTGGTTTGAAAAAGTCATAGATCCGGGGCTGAAATGTATGAATGTGAATGAAGCAAAGAGTGTACTTCTTATCTTGTATGTATTTTCAACAAAAAGGAAATTGCAAGTCACCACAACTCAATTCGAAGTACATAAACATATTATAATAAAATTCTTACAATTAGCCGCTTCAGATCTGTCGTCAGAGGCACTGGTACAAATTAAACACAATCTTATTTGGTATTTCTTCTTTCCCCATTGTCAGGTGCAGGGAAGAGTGTTGTTTGTTGCAAAGGTGAACTGTATATCAGAAGTTTCCCACAGAGCCATTGTCTTGGCTGCCAATTACAATAAACCACTTTTTACAGACAAAAAGAAAATAACCTGCTTTGGTACTATGTTATTAAAACCGCTGGCGAATGCTATTTAGATTATTAAGGTTAATGTTAACAATTTAATTAATTGAGCCTCTGCTTTTATCGAACATTGGCCATTTTTGGTTTTAATTAATTAAGCTTGTGGGTAGTCGCAAAAATTGTATTTACATGTATTATTTTGTCTTGCTGTGAAAAGTCACAAATCACCACCAACTAGTTGTCAAATTATTTTAGGCAAAAATGTTTAGAAATCAATGCTTTTTTTAACCCGTCAGGTCTATTTGTTCGGTTTTCGGAACAACTCATATAGGTCTCATAGAAATCGTATCTCCCTTACTATCATGGTTAAAAATATGATCTAAACGGTGTTAGAAAGAAAATATATCACACTTTATATGCAAATGTAAACATCAACCGTAATATAATTAAAATGTACACCTTTATGAATCCAAAGTTTCCGATCACAAATTGAAAAAAAATTATGAAACTTATTAAAATTATTTTTACATAAAACGACAAGAAGGTGAGTTGACGATAATAATAAATAATAATAACATTATATTTATATAGCGCAGTTTTGTGACATTTCACTTCAAGTGCACTTAATTATAATAAATTTAAAAATAATCCTACAGTGCTCCTTATAATATTGAGAAAATAATAAAAGACTATAAAGTATTTACAAAACAATGACAGAAGAACAAAATTAACAAAGATAGTGCTGTTATAGCACACACGGGACAATAATAATAATAGACAATAGCGGTGCTATTGTAACACAGGACAAAACAAGAACTTTAAAACTAAAATATAATATACTAACAGAAAGGTAATGAACGCAAAGGCAAAGATGATGACATTTATAATACATTTGCCTAGTGAAATATTTATATATTTTTTTATTTCCTTATGTTTGCATGAATAAATTTTAGGGTAAAGTTCGGTTTAGGGGCGGCATTCCTAGATAAAAAAACTAGTTATTTTTATACTAACTATGGGCCGGAAAATCCGAATCTGAAAGAATTAGGCGTCGGCAAGCAATATTAACTGAATTACACGACTTTAAAATTTTCTATACACACACAGGAAAACAAGCCATTTTGAACGCATTCTGACACTACAAGTCATAGAAAAACAAGAAAGATGTTACACCACATAAAATTAAGTGTTGCCATTAAGCAATAATATCAATGACTAATTTAAGTAATTATTTTTTATAAATTTTACTCACTTTTGTATAACAAACCATGTTACATAAACCTAGCGTAGCCGCTAAACTACTTGAAAACTGGGATGTTTTTTTGCCGTGACGCGAGTAGGCGCTACGAAGGGGGCACTTTCTATTCTATCACAAACCATGTTACACAAACCTAGCGTAGCAGCTAAACTACTTGAAAACTGGGATGTTTTTTTGCCGTGACGCGAGTAGGCGCTACGAAGGAGGCACTTTCTTTTCTATCACAAACCATGTTACACAAACCTAGCGTAGCCGCTAAACTACTTGAAAACTGGGATGTTTTTTTGCCTTGACGCGAGTAGGCGCTACGAAGGGGGCACTTTCTTTTCTATCACAAACCATGTTACACAAACCTAGCGTAGCCGCTAAACTACTTGATAACATTGATATTGGTGACCGGTGTACGGCACAACTTTTTAAGACTACGAATTTTCATACTTTTGGTCTAAGAATACGGCCGTTGAGATAGTCATAATTCATCAGGTTAATGTGTTATGTGATGAATTATCATGTGAGGAAGTATCGTGCCGGAAAGTTTTACGTTATTGATATTATTGCTTAATGGCAACACTTAATTTTATGTGGTGTAATATCTTTGGTGTTTTTTTATGACTTGTAGTGTCAGAATGCGTTCAAAATGGCTTGTTTTCCTGTGTATGTATAGAAAATTTTAAAGTCGTGTAATTCAGTTAATATTGCTTGCCGACGCCTAATTCTTTCAGATTCGGATTTTCCGGCCCATAATTAGTATAAAAAAATTAAAAAAATTATCTAGGACTATAGCCCCTAAACCGAATTTTTTCCAAATTTTGTATTTAAAAAATTATATGTTTATTTCTAATTATAAAATTTGAAAACGTGTCTTCACCTCATCACTTTTCCAAAACAGTTTTTAGTTTTCGGATACAATCAGAAATATTCCATTTATTTGGTTTTTATTGCAAAACGGATATTTTGTCATCTTCCGATAGAATACGCCTAGCCTGAAGAGCTAAAAAAAAGATATTCTAAGACAATGTTCAAATGTTGAATTAACATTTTACATCTCAGATGTTCATTTCATTCATTTTTGTTCATTTACGAAATTATAATATTTGTTTTTTACAATTTTTGAGTCAAGACGGCAACATATTTAAAATAGCTAAAGTTTGAACAAACTATAATTTGTTTGTTATCCTCAATCAAAAGTCCACATTTAATTATTTGCAAAATAGTTAATGTGATGACCGTGGCCGGTCTCTATACATTACTCCTGGACTCCTGCTGATGGATCCAGATTCCTCTGAATAGGTTGATCTCAGTTCAGGGTGTTGCAATAATAATGCGTAGGTAGCCTATTGTGTATTTAATCCGAGATTACTGTACAAGGTTCTTCTTAGGAGGCTGATAACAAGAGAGGACGAATGAACAACATTCACGCCTTTTATACGTTCCGCATGCTGTCTCACTCATACACGCATGTCTCTTTCATACTGCAAGACATACGTTCACTACAGTTAACATAGATAATACTGGTATTAATGTTTTGTTAAACTTTGAGCAGTGTGCGCATGTCAAAAATCTCACACACGTGTCAAAAGTTGTGATAAAACAAACAGACAATAACCTTATCACACCTCTCTGAAATTTTGACTTGTGTTCAATCACCTTAACCAACTAATTTAAACCAAAAAGTTGAATTAAATTGTAGTAAATCACATTGTGAACTAGATAGCATGAATAATATTAATGCATAATTCAATTACTTATTTCCATTTACTCATGTTACTTGTAACTAACTATGCAGGTACCTTAAAATTTGATTTTAATATGAAGTGTAACCAGCGATAAACAGTGGGCCGTTTTCTGAGAAATTCCAAAATATTCACTTGATGGAAAATTATCGCAAGCGGACCGGGCCGTCATCGATCTAAGCGGTTTATCTATGGACCGGTGTTGCCAATCCGTGGAGAAAATCCAAAACTGCAGGGAACTTTTTAGAATTTAAAACGATTGGGTATTTTGTGGGGAAAATGCCAAAATTCTACAATATTGTGAGAAGTAATGTTACGAATACTTATAAAAAGAGCATTTCCTGATTGTTGAACCATTTTGAAAAATAATTCAGAATTGAAACATTGCTTGAAATGGCTTTAGCCGCGTTTGGTGACCAGATCTGAATACCCAGATACTTCCCCACCTTCCTCTGCCCCATCTCCTTCCCTTCCCCACCACCTTCAGCATCACAACATACCCCAATTGAGAACGCCGTGGTCTCACTGGCTCCAGGGGGGAGCATTTGGTACTCTAAAAGCAGCATTCACTATTTTATTAGCATTCTGCCTTGACTGTTTCCTTATCTAATGGATTCTTTTTAAATTGCAGGGAAGAGAAGTCGGAGCAGCTAGCCGAGTGCAAGGAGGAACTGGAGCACACCAACGCGGCTCTGACGAGGCTCCGAAATGAGAGCCAGGTCTGGTGCAGCGAAGCAAGAAAGACAGCCACATACAGAGATGAGGTGGACGCACTCCGGGAGAGAGCCGACAGAGCTGATAGGTCAGAGCTGATACATCTTATTTTATTTACCAACTCTTCTACCTTAAAATTACTTCTCAGGTTTGATTCTTAAAATTAACATCATTTAAGAAAACATTTATCAAAAAGAAAATGCATTATCTCGCAGTCGAAAGATCGGAAGAAGCATTGCTTTTTACCTTTTGTTGGTCTGCACGGAGCAATTTTATCTTCCAGCAACAAGTTCATCCCAATGCTTTTGTGAAGATCGTTCAAAAACTAAATTGAGGTAATTAGAAATATTTTTAGGCTGTGTTTAGGTTTTTTTAAGGAAAGGAAGGAGAGGGAGTTCTGGGAAGGAAAAGGGTATGAAGGGTGGTTAGGAATCTGGGGGTCAGTGTGTCCAGGAGTGATGTATGTATGAATTCATTCCTCCCGCTGCGGTGCAAGACGATGGATCGAGAGAGACAGCTAGAGAGGTCAAAGAGTCGGAAGACACCTCACCCGTTAACCCGGGAACCCCTGGTAAGTCACCAAAAGTAGCGAACCACTTAGGGTGACCTATAGCAGAGGTGTTGATTATTTAATAAATGGTTTCACAAATTGAGTTGAAAATAATGTCAAGGTGAAATTTTTGCCACAAAACTAACGATATTCACTGATTTCGCAGGTTTTTGGTTTCGATCTTCGCCGGTTCATTTTTAGATACGTGTACAACAAATTTATATCAAGTTGGGTAGTTTATGTTCGATGCTTTTCAGGCGGGCTATTGGCCGATGAATTCACAAATTATATCATGGGATTAGAACTATAACTTTGTCTTATATTGTAGGGAACCTACATTTATAACTAGGCTTTCGAAGATTATGAAATTATTCTTAAATGATTTTATTTTTATTACGAAATTAGGTATGAGAGTACATACTAACCTATTGTGTTATTATATAATCATTTGTTTGCAAGAATACATTGACGACGTATTTTGTAAGAGCAGAGTAAGCAATGCTTTTATGCTTCAATATTCTTGATAGCTCAGGGCTCTTGAAACTATGTATTCACTTTTATTTAAAAAAAATTCTCTGTTCTGAAGTTGTTAATAATTTATTCAATAACTTTTTTTTTTCAAATGCCTTGGCTAATTATTTTATCAAGAGTACTATGAATGACGTTTTATTTGACTAAACTTTTATTTGTCCGTTATTCCAGGCTGGAGATGGAAATACAAAAGTACCGCGAGAAACTGGTAGACATGGAGTTTTACAAGGCGCGCGAGGGGGAGCTTCGAGAAGATAACCGCGTGCTGCTGGAGACCAGAGAGATGCTCGAGGAGCAGCTGCAGCAAGCGCGGCGCCGCGCAGATAAGGGCATGGACCTGCAGCATGAGATCATGAAGATGAAGCAGCGAGAGAATGATGTCGCTCTTGTTAGTATAATTGCTTTTTAATTAGGAACTGATAAGATTTTGAATCATCCATTTAACAGATCAAAGAATGTCCATTTAGTGATTTTATTGCTAAAAAGTTGTTTTTTCTTTTCAGGAAAGAGATATGAATCAACAGAAAATCCAAGAGCTAGTGGAAGAAAATACTCATTTACAGTACATCATCAAGTCTACGTTGAACACCAGCAATGTTGTCAATCAAAATGCCGAAGAAGAGTTTGATTCCAGTTTTCAGGGCTCCGAGTCCGGGGACAACAGTCTGTCGGAACAGTTCACCAGCAATGCTCAAGCCAGGGCTTTGAAGCTTGAACTGGAGAACAAACGCTTGATGTCCACCATCGATAGTCTAAAGGAACAATCTTTCCACGAATCTAGTGATAAGTTCCTCGATTTAGAAAAGGAAAAGAAGAAACTCAGCCTCAAATGCGAACAACTTCAAGAAAACTGTAATAGAATCAATTTGCAGAACACTGAACTTGAAAATATCTTCAAAAATGCTCTCCAGGAAAACAGAAAGCTTCAGGAAACAATCGACAGCCAAAAGAACAATATGGACCGGCAAAACATCGATAAAGATTCAGACAGAAGTAAAATTCAAGAGCTAGAAAAACATTTAGAATCTGTTACCAATGACAAACAGAAAATTAGAATGCTCTGCGATTCCATCCAAAGAAGAGCTGAGGATTTAGAAAGATCCATCGAAGCTAAATCTAGTGAAATCCAAGTCTTGAAACCGGAGGCAGAGAAATCCGAGTCTTTACAACTTAAATTGACAGAATTCCAAAATAAGATTGTGCATCTAGAAAAAGAAAACACTTCCATGGTGAAAGATGTTGCCAAACTTCGAGAAACGGTAGAAAAGAAGGATATTGCATTGGACAAATTTAGTCTGGAAAAGGAGGCCGCTAATAAAGAAATTAAAGTACTCATTAAAAATACCGAAGTCATGAAATCTCAAGTTACCAAAATGCATGAAATTGAAAAGAAATCTCAGGAACTTGTTTCTCAAACTATGATGGACATGGAAACTATTCAAGCCCTGCAGAAAGATCTCATTGAACAAAAGGTTCACTCTGAAAAGGTCAAGACATGCGTTGAGAAACTCGGCTTGAATACAAATGATATCGTTCGTACTGAAGTCGTGTTGGAAGATATTATAGAAATCATCTTAAAAAATGTGGACATTCAAAATGTCATTGGAGATGTAAATAACAAACTAAGCAAGGATCCATCGTTCAATAGATCTACAATTTGCGGTTGCCAAAACAATGCTTGTGACAGCAACAAATTACAACAGAGTGAACAAAAATCCAACATTCATACGCAGTATGAACAACTGTCATCTGAACTGTCTAATTTGCAAACCTCGTATCAGCAATGTCAGGAAGAGAACGCCAAACTACAAGTGCTAACTTCCACCCTTAGTTCTCAAAATACCTCTTTGTCCTCTCAACATATAACTCTGCAGCTCGCTAATAGTCAACTGGCAGCAGAGAAAGAAGACTTGGTCAAACAGTTGGAATCATTAAAAACATTGTACGACAATTTGCTTCGGGATCAAAATTCTATGCAATCCTTACATGAACAGCTCAACACTGAGTATGAAGCCTTACTTAAAGAAAGAGAGGTCCTCAAAACATCAGTGAAGGACTTCAAAATAGAAAACAGAGAATTAAAAGAAGAAAACACATCAGTTCAGAAAAAGATGACGGATCAAACAGAAGAAGTAGACTCTCTGAAGATTGAATCCAGGAACTTGACTAACTTGAGGAAGGAGCATTCCAAACTCAAGGAGGACTTTAGGAACTTGTTTTCAGCCAGTGACAGAATGAAGAATGAATACAGACATTTGCAAGAAGAGTACAGGAACATCAGAACTGAATCCAGCCAGCTCAAACTGAGGAATACGGAGATGTCAGGAGAGTTAAGCACTAAGACAGACATCACCAATGGCTTGGAGCTGGAATTAAACAAAATCACCCAGCGCTGTGAGGTAACAACAACTCTTCATTGTAACAATATGAATTAAAATTAATTTTATATCTGCTGTAGCACTTTTCTAATACATAATACTTTCTATTACCTTTCAGATGCTGATGCACATGAATGTAACTCTGGATGCAGATCGCCGCTCTCTGATGGACCATGTGTCTTGTCTTCTCACACAATATCATGAACTATTGGCTCACTCCATGGAAGACAAGCAACATTACCACCAAGAAGAGAAAATGTTTGCAGATAAATTGAACAACCTGTGTAGACAGAAAGAGAAACTGGAGGAGAAAATAATGGAACACTACAGGAAACTGGATAACTGCACTCCCAAAAAGAAGAGCTTCGGTTCCAACTTGGTGAAAAGGGTGAGGAAAGCTGGCTCCGATTTGATAAGTAAAGTTCCAACTCGTCAGGGACGAAGATCATGGAGTGTGGATGAAAATGCCAAATTGAGTCAATCACAGCCAACTCTTCAAGGTTCAGAATCTGGTGAATCAGACCCAGGAAACTCCGAAGAAGGGAGATCAGAAGCCGCCGCTAATTGTGATAAACTAAGCATCACTAAAGCTACTAATGATCAACTTAATACCGTCACCGCGGCGCCATCTGTCTCTAGCTTAGAGCTCCCTCGACAGAGTTCAGATAGCTTTGCCAGAAGGTTGTCTCACAGCTCCTTCCACGGATCTCTGGGTGGTGGGGATGATGCCCTCATCAGAGCTTCCTTGAGAAGGAGACAACAAAACCACAAACTTAGCAGCAGCTTACTGAGTGGACACAGAAACAGTTTCCAAGGATTCGAAGCGCCGGAATCCTCTCACACTAATGTTACGGCAGCTCTGTGCCGGGCCGGATCTAGAAGAGCCGTCTACTTGGCTGAAGACAACTCTCAAGCCAGTATCTCCGCTCCCATCGAGGCGGAGGTAGAACAAAAGACACAGGAGTCGCCGGAAAAGGCCCAGACTTCAAAGACATTCCTGGTTTACAACAGGATATCCACCGTCATCGGAGAGGGAGCGGCCCAAGCCCACCAGACTCAGGAAGTGAAAAACTTAGACAATAAGATCACCACGCAGCTGGAGGTGAGCGCCACTCAGGACCAGGATGATAAGGAAGTTAAGGCTAGTACCAAAACCAACCCCAAGGAAACAGCTATTTGGTACGAGTATGGTTGTGTCTAACGTCGTGTGATAATTGATCATCCTGTGATCTTACCTTGGAAAAATCAGCTATTTAGTAATAATATGCTTTAGTAACGTGTGAAAAATTCTTCAGATATGTATTATTTAACGCTTTATTTTATATGCATAATATTGATTGTACTTAAACAATGTGTAACGACGAATAGCGGCTGGATGATTTAATTTGTGCCTTTATAGTGCGATGAGTTGAGGTGTGATACTCTCTACCTTAAGATTTTCCCAGTCTTATGGTTTTTGGCATATCGTAATATAAACATTATATTATTTAGCGCTATTCTCTTGATTTAATTGAGTAGGTGCACACACATTTTTATTTCAGATAAAAAGTCTACGGAAAATTTGACATTTTTAATTTTCTGTAGTTAATGTTGCCACATTTTAATGAACCATGTACAAATATCGTATAATTTAGCACTACAGGGAAAATAGTATTTACAAGCGTAATTATCATAAAAATTTTAAGAAATTCCATTTTTGAAAATGTGTTCAAATAATTATTTATTTATTTACGATACATATCAATTTTTATTTATAACATTTTGAAATTAACGAATTACTCTGTTTACCATATCAGCTGAATTTGTAGAAATTTGTATTTCTGATTTCGTGTTCAAATTATTTATTATTTATTTAATTATCAATTGATTTTTTATAATATGCTAGATATATGAATCAACCTTGTTCCTTACTAACAAATTTCCTTTGATTAATTAATATTACATATTTAGGCATTGCTGCTCTAGTTTTCGCATTTTCTATTAATCTTTATTTTTCTGTGTGTTTAATATCTTGCCACTTGAAGTTACCCGCTTTGATTGCTGTCTACTGAATATAGTATTCTTCCCTTTCTATTTAAAACTTGCCATTCAAACCATAATAACATTCTAAATGTGTTTTAAGTATGTAATACATAACTCGCTAAAACTCGAATGAGCTATTTCTCAATTATTTATTCTCTTTGATATTTCAAAGGCAACTAATACCCCTTTGTATTGCAACCAAATGTCTAGGTTTAATAACTAGCCCAGTAATTATTTTCTAAGTTATAATTAAGTATATAAACTAGGTAAAGTAAACGTCCGTGATAAGTGCTGTTGCATTAGTACCAATATTTTGCTATTTATATTTTAATATTATTTGAAGTAGCGTCAATATTAGAATTTAGTAATCCAGTGCATTTTAAATATATATAAAATAAATAGAGACAAATTGATATTGTCTGCATTCTGCCTTATTAGAAAGATTGAATAGTTAGTAGGTATCATTCCTTGCACTACTCTTTTTCACCGATAAAAATCATCACACTAAAAACTAGAAATATAATCTTTTATATGTATTAGAAATAATATGACTTATCGTTCAGAGCTTGTATTCAAAAGAAATGATAGACTAAATCGTAATTGTTTTAGGTCTTTACAAAATGATCTTATCAAAATTATGAACTTCATTTGTCTTTAAGTTCAAATGAAATCATTATTTTATACTTGACTAGCAATATTAAATATTATCGTATTGAAAAATATGTATTGGAATTATTGATGAATTTTTCTCGAATTATTTGTGTTCAAAATGAACTACTGTATTCCTAATATGTAAAATGTAGTTTCATCTCGGCGTAATTCACAAAAATCATGACATTTTTACGATACTCTTTACAAAAATTATTTCTGATCATTAAAAGAGTGCATAATATTTATTCATAAATCATTTTTCATATAAACTTAGTACTTACTAGTTGTTTCACAGAATTTGATCAGTTCATAAAATTTAAAAGTTAGTATTCAAGTTCTGTTATCAAAGTATATGTGTACTGCAGAGGCGGCTCTAGAGGTCCAGAAGTGGAAGGTAATTTAAAAAATACAATATCAAATTAAATACGATAATATTCATTTGTAATTATTACCTCACGAGTTTGAGAGTCAAATTACATTTAAATAGTAAATTACTTCATGCGACCAGCCTACAAAATGCAAAATCAACCTTTGTTTATCAAACCATCTCTTTCAGACGCATAATATTCGTTATGCTTTCTCTCGCTCACGGCCATGACCCAAACTGTCTTCAAAGTCCGAAAACATTTCTTCTAGGTGGTATAGTGCCATCTTGTTTATTGTATGGCGCGTGAAGAGACGGAAGACATGATATTGGGACATTTAAAAAATTTACCGAGCCAATTATAGTGCGTGGGAAAGGAAGCTTCCATTTAAGACGTTAGATGTCACTGCTTGCATTTCAAATACATAAGAATAATATCAGTTCTTTTGATTAGCATAATATTTCACAATTTTTCACTATGATCTTATAATCTTGGGAGGTTTTTGACCAATTGTCCTGAAGGAAGGACCGCCACTGATGTACTGTGAAACAACCGGCCTATGATGAAATAATAACTGAACATTAATTTTTACTTTATTAGATGAATTACTCAAATTCTGTGAAACAACCTGTCTGAAAAAAATATACTTCCAACTCTTTGACTGTTAATAATCAATACTATGTATTTCTAGGTTTGTACTTAATTTGAATCTACTATGTAAGTACGTTCATACTTCAGATTTTCAATTAATTTGTATGTCGATTTCTTGACTTATTTTTGTTTCAAAATGCATTTAAATTTAATGACAGCTGACAAAAGATGGCACTCCTTAGCAGAGTTGGTTAGAACTTTTTATAAATTCATAAAATATTTAACTGGCAGGATCAGTATTTTTTTTTAAATATTTACTAATCTTTTAACCAAAACTTTATATAAACGCTTGATTAATATTTATATTCTTGAAGTGTGCGTTTTATAACCACTTGTAATTTCAATCTGAAAGTTGACTTATAAGTATTTTACTTTAACATTTTGACCTATAAATTGAGTTCCATTATTATTGAGTGTGATAGTGTAAAATTATGACTTTAAAATTCCTTCCAGTTTAAGATGAATCCATGACGTTGCATTTTTATATAATTTGATTTAATCCACGCTTTATATTATTATTTATACTTGTACCCACCAGTGAACGCACAAGATTATATTAATTTATAATCAAAGACTTATAATTGATAAGTATTTCATTTATTATTTTATACAAGTATTATGAAATTCTCTTTGGCTATAAATATACAATCATATTTTTGTTTATATTCAATAAATTATATGAAATATTTCTTCTTTACTTTTATTTTGAGTACATCAATTTACACCGCTCGACAATTAGTACAACTGAATTGTTTAATAATACAGAATTGGCTACGATAATTCAAGAGCACTTGAATACTACTAATATGCAGTTTGCTACAAGTTAAATGAAAGGGTTGGCATGAAATGAATGAGGTAGTTGAACGTAAATTGCTAGTCAGTAAGATTATTGGCACAGTCAAACATAAACATAAGATAAGAATAAAAATCTAGTCAGTCTTCAATTCCCATACAATCACAGGCTGCGGTTTCTTCTTCACCGAGAATGGAATCCCTCCCACTATAGACTTGGATCCCGCTTTCACGTTCACAGGAAGTTGCGACATCACACACTAAAATAAGATTGAAAAATTGTGATGACACATCTAGTGATGGGTAAATTCCTGGGTATTTATTTAGTTTTGGGGAATATTGTGGGTATTTTCATCTATGTAAATGGTGAAATTCTCAGACTAATCTAAAAGTAGCTACACACGTACATTCATTCTCTATGGTTTAGTTTGATCAAACATGTTGACTTGGAAGCATGCTCGTCGTTGCTTCCACGCGTTCTAACAGCTCAACGCCATAGACATATCACCAAGAGACTCAAATCAAATTGTAAATTTCTGTTGAACATCGAGCAAGAATTAACTGCCCTTGAATCTTTTTCACATCAAACCATCGGGTTCGATTTTGAACAAATAAGCATTGAGCGAGATGGTTTACAAGTTGAGACATGTTCGAATGAGCGTAAAACTACAGAGAATGAAAGAGTGAGTACTTAGCTCAAGAGATTATCTCCTACAATGAAATTTGATGTTATGTATTTACAAATGTATCATATTAATTAGAACTTGCTGAAGACAGAACTTTGTGAATTTTTGGAAAATACCGAATAGTAGTGAAGGTATAAGCCGTCAAAATTATGATATTTGCGGCCGACTGGTAAGCGTGTGATGTCACGGTACACAATACATACCAGAAACATTCCTATTAACCGCTATTTTCTAAAACTGATCAGATAATATATTTTAAAACATTGGATCAATAGCATACAGTCATTGTATAATGACTGGCATTCAAATAACGAATTGGGTCTCATATTTTTTTAATATGAATGCCGAACAAGAGTTCTAACTGCTCCCATCTGGAGCCAGTGAGACTATGGCATCCCCAATTGGGGTATGTTGTGAGGCTGAAGGTAATGGGGAGGGGAAGGAAATGAGGAAGAGGTATGTGGGGAAGTACCTGGCTATTCAGATCTGGTCACCAAACACGGCTAAAGCCATTTCAAGCAACGTTTCAATTTTAAATAGTGGTCTTACACCAGGGCGATACCGAGAGTGTCTTCCACTCTGGAACGTGCCGCAAATATACTACATATTATTTTAAATGAATTAATTGTGAAATAACACCAATTTATTTGCCCACGCTGGGAACCGATCCCGCAACCTTCGGATTGCGAGTCAGGAGCCTTACCCGTCGACCACGCCGGCCGTCATATAATCATACAATCACGATACATGATTGTATACTTTTTACCAAGTTCACTTTGAAAACTTGTAACTGTTGTTTTTGGAGATTTCGAAAAACTAATTTTACCTTCGTTTATTTTCTTTAAGGCGATCCACTAGTTCACTACTGTGCCGTGGACAGTAGTTCTTCGGTGGACGCCATAGGGGTCACTTTGAATAACCGAATTCGTCGACTAGCGGCCGTATTCTAAAATATCAACGCGAAAATGCATATTTTATTTTATTTTTGGAAGATTGGGTGTAAATATCAACTTTTTTTGCGATTATTATAAAATAATCTGAATTTGCCACATTACACAATAAAACCATATCCGAAAAGGGGTTTATAAATAGGAGAGTTTGGACTTAAAAGTGTGTTTTTTAGACCTTATACTTTATTTTTTTATAGGCTTATTAAAAAACTTATAAAAAAAATGACCGATATTTTTAAGGGCCAAGGTATGTTCTACACGCAGTATTTAATTGAAGCATCTACAATACTTCTAAGCGATCAAATTTTCAAAACAAAAACATATGATTTTGCATTATTTACTATGAGTTCATCTTAAATATAATACATTTTTATGTTCAGGAGACAATCTCATTTAGAATAATTTCTAAATAAAATTAAAGGAATTCCCGGCTTTTAGGGAATTTATATTAGGTCAGGGAATATTCCCAGGTGCACATCTCTACACATATATTTTATTGTAAGTTCAACAGGAGCAAATAATAGTACGAACTCTCACCTTAGGTCGACTTACACCAGCTGTTGAATATCCAATACACATGGAGGGCGTGGTGTGTCCCCAGAGGAACTCACCACTGCCATCCGCACTGTTGTAGCGCAATCCTATCACACCACCCAGCTTCACAGGGATGTCCCAAAGGAACGGAGACTCGTAGAACTGTTCTTTCAAACATTTGGCCATGGCGGTTGTTGGGCAGGAATCAGTGAGGCTTTCCGCCACGTTTTTAGCCAGTTGGGTCCTGATGATGTGTTCCCCGCAGCCCGATGTGCACGAAGCGATTGAAGGTTTGGTATCAGTGCCCGTCGAGGCCCAAACTCCGCTGGCGAAGGAGGCCGCTTGCCCCACACGACCCTCGTGCTTTAAGGATACCCCTCCTGAACTGGCTCCCGCTGCCACATTCCCATCAGAGTCCACACAAATGGCTCCGACAGTATCCAAGGGACTAAACCTCAAAGCGTTCTGTTGCGAATACCTCTTGAGTTTTCTCTTGCAATGCTTGTAGTTTGTAGAAGCTCTGGGTGAAACCATTTTACTATCTTCCACTATTTCTAGTCCCATCCGTTCTGCCCAAGTTCTGGCTCCGTTGCCGGTGAGAAAACAAGGTGGAACCCGCCCCAACGAGAGATTCTCACATTGTTTGTTGCACAATAGTTTGGCCAAGGATATCGGATTGTGGACATTGGATACAGCCCCGCAAGCGCCAAAGTGTAAAGTGGTCCCATTCATTATGGAAGCGTCACATTCTACCGTTCCCTCCCAACTCAAATTAGATCCATATCCCGCATTCGTTAAGCCGCTATTTTCTAAAACTGACCACATAATTTAAAAATAATAATATAGAACATTGCATCAATAACATATGTGTATTTAATATACCTTGATCAAATTATAATACCTATCAGTGCAGCTTCTACAGCATCCATCGAGTTCCCATTCTGTGCTAATATCACTTCAGCCTTTTGACAAGCCAATTGGCATAATTTTTGATAATCTTTCTTCAATTTATCACTGTGATACCCAGCACCTGCAATCGAGTACCAAAAACAGGTAAGTTATAAATTAGTAAAAACGAATCAATATTGTACTGAGGTGTGGTACTTTTCGGTTGTGTAATAGATAAATTATTGATGCTCCAGCCAGAAAAGGAAAATTTGTGATTCAAAAGTCAGAAAAGGAATAATTTGTCATACCGCAATGAACAGCAATAAATCCAGCCATTGTTTACGACTTTTATGAATGTACATTTTTTTGTAAATCCATTTTAGCACTTCATTCCAGCGGTCAATTGGTTTAAAGTAACCTCAATGTGAATTTAATAGAAAACTTATAAATTATGGGAGAATCAACGACTTTTATATATTTCAATATTTTTAATTCTAGTTTGGTCAAGTTTGGTGACATTTGAGGAATATATATGAAGTTCGTCCAAACCAAACTGCAACTATTGCAAGAATTTCAGACTGGAAAACAGCAGAAAAATATAAAGGCCTTCCAAAATTCAGCGCAGGTAGAGCAATGACGTTACATACTATATTAGACGAGGGGTAGAAATCTCAAAGTGGGAAGACAATCGCAAGACAATTGTACCGGTCTCGATATCTAGTACTTTAGTGCTAAACTGCTACGCGTCGAGTAAGGTTGCGTCTTAACAGTAAGTAGATTGCATTTTAAAAAGTGTCAAAATGCCCTCCTGTGTGATGAGAAAATGTTTCAATTACACTGCAAATAATAGTAAAGGTGAAGGAATAACACTTCATTTGTAAGTACACGCAAATTACTTAATATTATCGATTATTATAAATATTACAATAAATTTTCATGTTTCCCGCTCGCGGTTTTACACGTCATTACGAGACAGAGAACGTTGCATCAAAAAGTAACGAGCATAACAAAGACAACCTGCTAACAGTAGGTCGGTTCACACAGCGTCCCGCACAAGTTTTCTTCTATTGGGAAAGATGGGGTAAAACGTACACAGGGTAAATCGTTAATTAATTTAATTATGTTTGATTTGTCATAACTCATAACGCTCGAACCGAGCTTCCTTGCTGACAATGACAAGACACTATAATTTAATATACGTAAACACGCTAGTTGTAGTTAAGCTCTATTAATAATTATAATTTACGCTGTGACTTTATAAACGTAAAATGACAATTAATTCAATATAAATTTATTATGACTTATCAAATATGAATTTTAGGTTTCCCCGTGATCAACTACGACGACAGAAATGGACCACTGTTGTTCGCATTCAAAGATGCGAACATGATTGTACACCTTCGCTTTACAGCACAATATGTTCAGTTCATTTCAATAAAGACGATTTACATACCACGGTCAAAGGAAAGCGTTTTATAATGTCGTTGATGAAAATTGTAAATAGATTTGTATACTCATTTGAACCTATGACCTGTACTGTATAATAAAATATGTTTTTAACAATACTACTATAATAGTACCAATATTGTATTACTAATTATAACTCATATAAATATAATTAAAAAAATATTTGCCCGTGTGTCTTGTTTTACCCGCCTTTACCCTCCCCTGTGCGTAGTGTAACCGAGTGAGAGTATCTTGTTATCTCAGTCACACTCGTGATGTGAAAGCAGTATTCAGCGAAGAAATTAATACGCCGCCCGCTAATGTATCCGTGCCATATACACATTATTTGATTGTCTATCTATCACACAGGAATAAACTTTTGAATTAAAGAAATTATTGAAAATCGCTGAAAACAAAAGAGTGTTCCTTACTTTCCACATTATATTGTGAGTATGTGAGACTATAACGAGTCTATTTATTTTATATAACGTCATTGAGGTAGAGGATTGAAAAATCATTACATTCTTTTAGAGATTATAATTTCTTGTTTTGAGGCCTTTACTAAAATAAACACTAGACCTATAAGGGTTCAATGCAACATTTTTGATGTTTATTAACGCCCTATTGAGCTTTTACATAAAGATTATAAATGAAATTGAAAACAACAATAGTACAAATAAAAAGATTTTAAAAAGCATAAAATATTTACAAAATACTTGTTTTCAGATCTTTTATAGCATACGTATAAATTATGATTACTCGTTATTTACATTGTATGACTAAAAAGTGCTGAACTTATTTATTTGGCTTTGAAGTCAAAATTTAAATCAAATATATCAGCGACATCTATTAGTGTATTGCCCAATTTATAGTCAATTTTATAGCTAAGCTCCAAACCATTTTCTTTTCGTCAGATTCTATGATTCTATTGAACTGATTGGGAACAGGGGCGGACAGGGAGAGACACTGCAGACAGGGGCCACCAGGGACCAATGGCGGCCTAAGGGGGGGGCGGAGGGGGCGGTCCGCCCCGGGTGCCAAGCACCAAGGGGTGAGAACGACAACCCACTCGTACAGACAAAGAATGCCCACAAAATCTCCCGCTGTAAAGACATTTCAATAAATACCTACGTACTCTTGTATCTAGCTGCTTACATTATCATATTCTGAAACGCGTCGCAACTATTTTTTTTCTAACTCCCTTTCTAAAACTGAAGCAGCTTGTATCAACACTCGAAGAGATGTGTGATCCCAACACCGGCAAAGAAGGCGTTGAAAGAAGAAATTAGCGAAAGTCAATCGAAAATCTGGAGACAGAAAAATCAGAAAAAGTTATCGGCACCTCTGGGACTTGAACCCAGGACTTTCTGATACATGGCAACAGCTCTACTAACTGAGCTAATTAATCATTTATCCAGACACTATCTAGATAGCATTTAGTTCGGGTTTGAATCTTGCAATCATATATAAAGGTAACAGCCGATAATTTGTGCGTTAAGAAAATGAAGATGAAGTTGGTAGTTCTTAGTCGAACAATGATAAATTTAAAAGTGACCGAATTTGATATAGACACCTTAGCTCAGTAGGTAGAGCTGTTTCCATGCAAACAGAAGGTCCTGGGTTTGAGTCCCAGAGGTGCCAATATCTTTTTCTGTCTCCTTAATAAAATCTTATTTAAGGTCCACAATGAGCCAAGCGCGAATAACCAATGTTTCTATGTTATCAATTGAAAGAGACAGGGAAGACAATCTTGATATTGTGATTGAATATTTTAGTAAAATGAAGTCTCGTGAGCATGTTTAGTATTTGGTGTTTTATTTTATGTAGGGTGTTCAATACAAACCCGCCCCGGGTGCCAATCTACCCTACGCCGCCACTGCTAGGGACCAGGGGCCCACTGTTGAGTCTGCTGTGCAGCTGTGTGGTTTGCTGGTTTGGTTTATTTATGGTGCAGCTGTTATTTCTGTTACGAGTGAGTAAAATTAAAAATATTTTCAGTGTTTTTAAAAATATCATGGCAGAGATATTAAACTGTGTTTTGTGTAGTAATTTGGATGTGGATTTAATATTTTTTACGGTAGAGACGTTAAAAAAGTGTCGAACAGTTTTAAAACATAGAAAGGAACATAACCTAAAATTTAAACACATTGTTTTTCCGGTTGACTTATTTGAAAGTGGATATCATAGACTAGGGGTCACCAATTAGGGAACGTACCCATACTACGTGACCAACTTTTTGCAATTTTTAACCCCCCCCCCCCCCCCCCCCCCCCGTGACCAAAATCCTAAGCAACCCGCCGCTCATTTGTATGGAGCGTGCCATTTTGAAGACCCCCCCCCCCCCTAATCGTGTCACGTAGTATGGGTACGTTCCCTTACTTTCATTAGGGGTCTGTTTTTTTAAATAACATGACCGTCGCGGTCCGGGAGGGAAAAAGCCTACCCCCCCCCCCCTTCCCCGGCTTAACAATTGAGATAATAAACTGTACTATTTAAATATGTGTAGATACAATATACAATATCAATGAACAAAAAAAAAACAAATGGGTTCCGGAGCATTATTTTATATGACAAATGTGATGAATTAAAACAAGTACCGAGGGTTTTTTACAATATTAATGAAAAAAATTACATTTTTTGCCTTCGACTACCTGTCCAAAGTTTGGACTAAGGTTTGTGCAGGCTATTGTCATTAAATCTTGGAGAAGTTCATCGGTAAGTCTGCTCCGGAATTTATTTTTAATGAAGTTCATCTTGGAAAATGCTGCTTCACAAACATATGTTGACCCAAACAAAGTGAGAAGTTTCAAGGTATTTATTAGCACAAACAAATTTTATCCAAAACTCTTGACAAAACTTGGAAAAACTTCTTGGAAATCGAACATTTCCATCTGGAGAGCAGCTTCATTACTCCCAAAAATATTTGCAGCTTCATTGCTCCATTCATCACCAGAATGCAGAGAGTAAATGTTACTGAGGATGTCAACGACATTATCAATTTTCTAAAAATCTGTGAATCTGTTTTCAAATTCCGATTTAAGATACTTAATGAAAGAATATTTTATATTGTTAACACAAGGTCCGCACAAAATAGGTCGGCGGTCTGGATCCTGACAGTGTTATAAGTCATTTACAGGTTGATGAAAAAATATTATTTGTTAAAAAATACAACTAAAGAAAAGTCTACTGAAAAGAAAAATCGTCAAATATTCCAGAAAATCCAACAGCAGCATGTTCATCGACATCTGAGTTAGATACACAAGGTATTGAGCCACAGTCATCTATTTTACAACTGTATATTTATATTATACCTGATTCCATTACGAAACATGAGCCAACTATTAAAACTGAATAAGTCGAACCGGTTTCATCAAATTCACCAGAAAATAATGTTCAGTTGGAAAATATTAATTCACCTTCTGAAATTAATATTTCTCTTGAAAGTGATGTAAGTATTGATCCAAATGATGTTACTTGTATATTTTGTGATCAGAGGACTAAAAAACATCGATCGAAAAGATTGCCTCCACATTCATCCGATAAAAAAGACTTTCTATCCAAAGTAAAGATCAAGAAAATGAAAATCATGAGATGATTAATAAAATAGTAAATTCATTCAAAAATTTATTATCATCACACTTGCCGACTATTCTTTTTTTATAAAGTATCATCAAAAAAACAAACAACTAAAAGTCATTGGCATGATGTTCGTCAGAATCATCAAACTGAAGAAATGTGTGCTTTTATCGATGAAAATGTAATCAAAAAAGGAACATGTTATTTTTTTACTTATCTTAATAGATATTACATGGAGTTATTCGAAGAAAGTGAAGAAGGAAATTCTGGGGAAATTAAAGGGAATTTTACACCACACATTTTAGAAGTGAAGAAAACAAAAACATTGATAAAGTGAATAAATCACTCAAAACAAAAAAAATATTAGCTACAATAAATTTAATAAGTATTGATGATCATTGATCAATCATTCGAAAATCTCAAAGACGCTATAGAAGATATTTTATAAGATGCAGATATTATTAAGAAAATCTGTTTTGCAAATCGAAAAGAAAAAATTGCCACAACTTATAACAGCACAAGATTTAAAGGAAGGTGAAGTATCAGTACCACAATATTTAAAGGAAGATGAAGTATCAGTACCACAAGATTTAAAAGAAGGTGAAGTATCAGTACCACAATATTTAGAGGAAGGTGAAGTATCAGTACCACAATATTTAAAGGAAGGTGAAGTATCAGTACCACAAGATTTATTAGACTTTTATTTCACTCTGATAGCCGGTAGTAATTGAAAACGCAAAAATAATTCAGAATGTATTCTACAAGTTAAATCTTATTGTGAAAACATTATATATGGTGTTTATAATGGAAAAGTCAAAACTTCAAAACGTTGACTGGAATCGGAAATAAAGTAAGATAGATTGGTGTAACCCGTGTAACTAAGGTTTATGAACACCTAGGACCTTTGTTATGCCCTAGTTTGCCAGGATTTCATGCAATCACTGAATGCGATTACAACCCTGCTTTTCTCAAAAAAGGCAAGCAAAGGCTATTCAATATAAGTACTGAAGAAAAATGAATAGTACCAGGAAGTATTTATGAGATTCGGCGACCTAAACTTATTCAACGATTTAGACTTAGAGCAAAATGTATTCAACCCAATACAGAGATTTATTTGCTAGGGGTACAACGTGGCTGAAATAATTAACGTAGATGTTGCCAGACTTCAACTTTTCATCAACACTTAATGAAAAGTTTAATCCCAAAACTGTTTAAAACTTTGCATGCAAAGATGCAAGCAACTTACCACCATTGTAAGAGTGAGCTTTTGCAGCAGTTCCGCCGAGCTAATTACATCGTTAATTACTGGAATAATGTTCATATGAAGCAACTTGGTATTTTTAGTCCTGAAAATAATGGATGTTGGTGATAATCAATATCATTTCAACTGGTTCGATGGGAACCAATTACTGGGCTTCGTCAGTGAATTGCTTAAAAATGAATCAGGTATTTTACTTAGCTATTTTATTTTATTTATATGAACTTGTAACTATTCGAATCTTAATTATGATGATTTGGATATTTCATACCAACATTGGCTTGATGAGAGTTATCAAACTTCAACAATGGTGTTAATGAAGATTAGAAGATAACAACTGTAGTGTTCTGTTATTTTATGGACACACTAACAGATTCTCCCAATCCTTCGGATGGAGATAACTTCGGAATAAAAATAGATTCTTCTTCGTATCTGGATTTATTTATACTTCGCGTTTACAATTGGGACTGCGGTAGTCTACCTAACTAGAAGCTAGCTAGAATGGTTCTGGCGAGTGATAACTGAAACACAGCCTCTGAGCCCTCCGATCCCCTGCCGGAGAACTTAAGCACTACGCGGCCTGCCATCTTGCGGAATCTATCGATAGCTGATATCACCGCCATCTGTCTCTACAAGGCGGAAGCTTTTACGATACACCACACAACATACTCATTAATAAATAATTATTAATATTTTAATTCTTATATTATTTTCTGAAATTGATTACTGTTAAAAACCATAAATTTTTTATATATAACCAATAAAAAGCATTCATCTGTAAGTCAACAACAAGTTTAATTTAATTGTATTCTGTTCAAATATTATTATATAAAACTTTCATTAATCCATTGGAACGCTCGACAGTGAGTATATGAGGGAGAGATCTATGCGCATAGATATCTCGCTCATGCTCAAGCATGCGAATAATGACCTCATAGCAACCCCCCCCCGAAGAGGTCACGTAGTATGGGTACGTTCCCTAAGGTATTGAAATAGATACATAGTATCTATTCTCTATCTCACTCAAAGTACATACTAACACTACTTTATCCCACACATTTGGCGCTTGAGAAAATAAGAAATATCCCAGATTGGAGGTTTAAGTTAATATGTTGGAGAAGGCTGGCAACAAAGATATTGAAATACAAGAGGTATGCTATGATGTCCACCCAACTGTCGGTGGACTACTACCTAATGGGAATAATTTGAATAAGGAAAGAATTTGTTAATTTTTTGAAGGTGTGCACTAGTATTGGTCAACAATATCGGCAACACCAGGAAACACGGTCCCACCCAGTAAAAACTGCGGATAGCACATCTCTTATATTTCAATATCTTTGGCAGGCGATAAGGGTTTTTAAATGCTTACTAAAACCTCCACACAGCATCCCCAAAGATATCATAGGCCCTGAGGAGAATTATTTTCCTGTGTGAAGCTAACATAAAAAAAAATCAGAAGGAAAAACATTCAAATCCGATTGTGGTGAAAAATTAATTGAAATGGTCTGCGATTTTTTTCGGTCATTAGTTGGATTTATTAGTGATCGGCCTTCAAAGTCAAT
This sequence comes from Limnephilus marmoratus, assembly GCA_917880885.1. NCBI lineage: Eukaryota > Metazoa > Arthropoda > Insecta > Trichoptera > Limnephilidae > Limnephilus > Limnephilus marmoratus. Next base: position 13,161,382 of record OU862921.1, on the reverse strand, counting down.
CTTATTGTTTGGTGTAGGATAAAATATATTTTTTTAGTCAAGTTATATCTATCAGAAGCGACAACTTTTTTGGCTCCCCATTTACAGACTGATCAACTGATAACCAGACACTGTGCACCACATATTTTATTATTGAGAAATTAATCAACCACCAAAAGCGACAGAAATAATAATTTAGGGAAACATAAATTAAAAACAATTTTAATATAAACATTTTTTATTCCAACTTATATTCTTACATATACACAGTACAAAAAATTCACTTGCCCAACGAAATGAGGCAAGATTTATGAAGTCACATTAATGCAGAAGGAAGAATTGAAGAAATAAAAGTAATAATCTACAAAATGTAGTATCTTATGTGGCTAGTTTTTGTGATACACAAATAACTAGCGGCCGTGAGCGCCATAAAATAAAATAAATGCACCTTCTAATGCAAATGACAAGGTGGGGGGTCGTTGTTATTTCACCTTCTGAGATCAAGAGAAGTTCAATGGAAATAAAATAAAACAAATCACAGTTCTATTTATTGTTGACTCGCTTCCATTTGCAAATAAAATTCAGCAAGCTGATAACATACTATCCTTTTCCCCAATAAACAATACTAAATTCAAATTGGCACTTTTCAATGAAGTAGCACTTATATTATCAAAGTGGACAGAATATAATATTGAACACCGAGAATACTGCAAACAAGTTAACATTGCACATTCATCTTTACTGTTTACCAATAATAATAATATCGTAAAGGGTCCAAGCACTAGCACTAAGCTAGAGTGTGGAGACAGTACAGTTACTGTATACATTTAGTTTACTAGAGTGCTGGCTTGCCGTGAGAAGCAACATGTTTGTTATGTTAGCTAGAATACCTAACTATGTGACAGGAAGATGAACCGTGCAACCGACCGACACTTTACACTTAGCGTAAGTTTCCTAACTCACAACTCCACTATGTACATAGGATATCGCCCATACAGTTCACTACATAGTAATGATATCACAAGGGGACGCAACACATGGATGTCCATCAAGTATGTACAGCGCTAATTAAACTTACAAGGAGGAACTTAGTTCCGTTGTTAAAGAATGTATGAAAACAACAATAAAAACACCCAGAGTTCTCTACAACTAGTTTTCTTAGTAATTAGAAATTGTTAAAAGAATATCACAAGCAGATAAGTCAATTTATTTCGTATGTTCCGATCACTCTACTTAAATACACACGACTTCGTTGCTTTTTAAATTAAGTTACTTATTTCACATTCACGGTAGTGCTTCTTTTTTAATATTGTCCTTGGAGTCCACTTCTTCCAAGTTATCCACACTCGCCGCAGCCATCTTCAAGCAGTACAGGGAATCCTTGACCGCATGGTAGACGATGTTCTTGATCTGCAGCTTGTCTTCGTGGTTGGTGTGCGTGTCTGTCAAGTCCCGGAACTCCTGCATCAAGTTGAAGCAGTGGGAGACATTCTCCGGAGAGACAAAGTCTTCCGCCACCTTGATGCAGTCGTGCAGGTTGCGTACTTGATGCGGCGCGCCGGCGGGGATGAACACGGCGTCGCCCAAACACTGCGCCACGGCGTAGCCCTCCACGCGATACTCCTTGTAGAGGCGCTCACGGAGAGCCGCGTCCAGATAACAGCTCTGGTCGTGGATGGGGTCGTGGTGGGGTGGGGGGTGCGCGCCTCTCTCGATGGCCGACTTGTTCAGAAGATCTCTGATCTTGTCGGCGTCACGAGGGTTGTAGATGTGCCACAGGGCACCGGGTAGCTCTCCGCGCTCGCGGACTCTGCGTCTGGTGAGGATATCGCAGCCGGCTTCGTCGATAGCCCGGAAGGCCTCGCGAGTGGCCCGCTCTCCGGCGTCCTTGGGACCGCTGACGTACACCATGACGTTGACGGCATCGCTGACATCGAGGTGGAGGTTGGTGGTTCCGTGGCTGGGATAGAGGGCGGAGCCATAGGCCGTGTACATCTTGGGCCCGAGATCGGGACGGACGAAGCAATCGGGCAGACGAGCGGCGAGGTTGAGCCGCCCGTTGCGCTGGGTGTACTCTTGCAGAGGAAGGGCCTTGGTGAGATCTGCAAACCGCGTGGGAAGCATCTCGGCAAAGTCCTCCCCGGGAGGCCAATCCTTCAGCTTCAAGAGCATAGCTTCTCCGTGCTCATCTTTCAATCTCTTAGTAGTTTGATCAAAGCCATCCCAGAACTTCTTCATGGGCTGGTTGGGCACGGTGTTGCCGGTGATGCAGTTGATGAGGTCGTTCTTTTCCTCCCCAAAGTCTCGGGAGAAGCTCTCGGGAGACCAAAGGTCTTTATCCATCAGGTCCAAAACATTGGACACGATAACGGGCTGTCCTCGCTTCCATTGTTCCTGATAACAAAGAGAAAAATCATTAGAATCAACTATAAAATAAAAACATTTCAATAAGCCTAATCTAATAGTTTCCAGCATTTTTATTAAAATCGGGTGTTCCAATTGGTTTCAATGATATCACATAACAAACCTGAAATATTCTGTAATTGCCCGGATGGACTGGATCCAGCAGGCGCAACAGCTTTCCGTCGCACAACCAGGAATGGGGGACATCGGGGAACTGGGTTCTCGACTCGATGAGAGTCATGATCCTAATGGGAAGTTGAACCCGTCCAGAGGCGTTAGGCCGACGGTATCTACTGATGAAATGTTTCAACTCGTAAGGCTTGTCGTCTATTTCATTATTGTCCTTATCTTCATTATCAATGAAGCTGGAGACAACATCGTCAACGTGCGATTCGAGGCGAGACTTTTTGCTGGCTTTGGCGGTGCCGTTGGTGGATGTGGGCGAGGTATTTCCGCTCGAGGGTTTGTTAGGTCGGATGAGCAGCTCTCGGAGGGTGGAGAAATTGCCTTCGGCTTCGGAGTCGGAGCTGGAGGCATTGTCGCTGCCCTTTTCTCCCTTGACGAGAGCAAAGTCCGCCATCCAGCTGCCCATATTGTTGCCGCTGGTTGGGGAACCGTTGGTCAATGCGTCAGCCTTGTCTTCACCTTCTTCGGTCTTCTGCAACAAACAACATAAAACAAGTTAAAGATATTGTACAGATTTAGGCAAACTAAATAATAATGAATTACAATAAGTTAGTAAGATAGAATCGTTGGTCAGAGAAAAAAGAAATGATATAAGAAGAATAGGTTCTAATGATGTTAAGTGAAGTTTAATTGGTCGTCCCAGACGAGTAGGGAAAATTTTGCAAGGAGAGACTAGGACTGCAACGTACTAAGTATCAGAAGATAGAGTGCCTTATTGAAAAAATGGGTTTGTACTCCAGCACAAAAACAATGAAGATAAGGTGACTTCATGTTTGTGTATTATCATTTGCTCGGTCAACCTAAGGACTGCCAAAAGTATGAATACCTGTCAAGTTTACTTGAGCTGAGACTTGTGCAAGGAGGTGTGTGGGATGAATATTGGACAAGTTTTATCAAACTTGTAATTTGTTCTGTTAACAGCAGAATTGAATGCAGGGCAGGTTAACTTCTATTCGGCCGGAGACGCTCATATGCGCGCAGCTTGTGCGTCAAAAATATGTTTGTCTGCGATTTTGACCCTTCTACGTACAGAATTTGTATGAAGAACACGGTCAGAATCTCTTGCGCCAACATTACCCCCATAAGATGGGTAAAAATTTCATTCACCTTGCAACCCCAGAATATTTTTAAACGATTTTATCTGTGGCATAAGAATGTCAGATTTGCCGCTAATTTTAGCTGTCAAAGTTGATGCATGTTCCTCGACTAAAACATCGTAAAACCTATTAATTTACGTAATTAACGCAAGTAATGTTGTTTTGGTACATAGTTTATTGTTCTAGAAATGTGTTTCGGTCAATAAAATACACGATAACTCAAAATTAATCCACCAAACATTCAATCCAAAATCATGTTTTGTTACGAAATTTTTTTATTTTTCCTGGAATTTGCCGGCCTTTGACAGGTTAACAGCAGATCTCTAATAAGAGCGACTGACTTTGAATTCAAATATGCCATGTTAAAAAATGTTATGTTATGACAGCTATGTTTGGTGACTTAGCATGGGGACCCTTATTCATGAAGTGAGGTTTGCCTAGTTCTTGGCGGCTGGTGCGTTTGCCCATTTACGGCGGGACTGGATGAGGAAGTCCTTTTGACTTCTTTGTGGAGTTAATGTAAAAAAAAAAATAAGTGACTTATGAGAAAAACTTAAGAGAGTGAAAGTAATAAGAAAGCGGAGAGAGATTTGAAAGAAATCATAATAATGTACCTGGATCTTCCCCAGCACCACCTCCTTCAACATCTTCCTGCAAGCCCGGGACAGCGCAGGGGAGGGGGGGGTGCCGGGAGCACAGCCGCAGCTGCGCGGCACGCCCCACAGCGTGCGTGCTGCGTGCATGCTGCGGCCGGTGCGCACCAGCGAGTCTGCCGCCGCAATCTGTGTCAGCTGAAGGCGCGCCGGCTCATGGGACGCGCGCGATGTGCAAGTCACCCAGCCGTACGCGTCGCGCTCTCGAGCCGCGGCGCCCGATGCGGCAGGGACGGCGGGAGCGCTGCTTCCCGTGCGTGACTAGAATTAAACAAATTTTAAGGTTAATAAAGGATTGTTTCTGTTTGGCTGCAAGAATAGGAAGAGGAGATAAACCTCCACACATTCTTTGCTTCATTCGCATTCATAAGTACTATCAGTGGCGGTTCTTCCCTCAGGTAAATTGGTCAAAGACCTCCCAAAATTATAAAATGATAGTAAAACATAATATTATGCAAATCAAAACAACTAATTCTAATATATTTGAAATTCACCGCGAGATAGCCGGCAGCGGCAAGTAATTTTCCACGCACTATGATTGGCTGGTTTACGAAATGTCCCAAGTCTCTTTACGCGCTATACAATTAACGAGATGTTGCCTAATAAAATTGTTTTCAGATTCTGAAGACAGTTTCGGTCATTGCCGTGAGGGAGAGAGAGAGCATGATGAAATTATGCGTCTGAAAGAGATAGTTTGAAAAACGTATTTTGCATATTGTACGCTTGTCGCATTAAATATTTACTATATTAATTAATGTAATTTGACTCTCAAACTCGTCAGCCACCCACGTGAAATGAATATTATCATATTTAATCAGCTTATATTGTATCATAATACCAATTTTTTTTTAATCTAAATAATGTCAGGAATCACTGGTTAAAGTAAGTCAAGTATGTCTCTTAACCTGTAACCGGCCGGAGACGCGCGGACGTACGCGTATTGGGCGCATGCGCGGGAAAAAATTAAAAAATTAAAATTCAAAAATTTGAATAAATCATGTTTTTCTGCGATTTAGACCCTTCTATGTACACAATTTGTATGAAGGAATACAAATAAGGTCAGAATCGCTTGCGCCAACATTTCCCATAAGACGGGTAAAAATTTCATTCACCTTGCAACCCCAGAATATTTTTAAACGATTTTATCTGTGGCATGAAAATGTCAAATTTGCTGCGAATTTTAACTGTCAAAGTCGATGCGTGTTCCTCAACTAAAACATCGTAAAACCTATTAATTTACGTAATTAACGCAAGTAATGTTGTTTTGGTACATAGTTTATTGTTCTAGGAATGTGTTTCGGTCGATAAAATATACGATATCTCAAAATTAATCCACAAAACATTCAATTCAAAATTAAAAATGGTGTTTTTTTTAGGAAATTTCTGTATTTTTCCTGGATTTTGATGGCCTTTTACAGGTTAACACCCTACCCTGTACAGGTTTTTATAGTGCTAACCAGAAATTCTGACTGAAAATGGAATATGTCAAAATATATGTTTAATTATAATTTATTAATAATAGTATTTATTACCTTGTAGCAATCTAGGCATGCAGCGAAGCCACACTTGCCACAGCCCCAGTGGAAGTTGAACAGGGTGGTCTCACACACATCACACATCTCCCGGACACCCTGTACCACCCTCTTCCAGGCTATGGTCTTGTCTGGAATCAAACAATATGATATTATTAATAAGAGATAAAAAAAAATTGTTTATTATAATCACTAAGTCTAATATTGACCGAAGAATTCTGACTTAAATAGACATTGAAGAATAGGCATTTATTGAATTGTGTTAATTCACAATTTAATCATTAAAAATAATCTAAGGTATATTTGCGGCACGTTCCAGAGTTGGAAGATACTCAGTAATGCCGCGGTGTAGGACCATCGTTCAGAATTGAAAAGTTGCTTGAAATGGCTTTAGCCGTGCTTGTCGACCAGATCTGAATAGCCAGATACTTCCCCACCTTGTTATTTCCTCATCTCCTTCCCCTCCCCATTACCCTCAGGCTCACAACATACCCCAATTAGGGATGTCATGGTTCCAGACAGTTTAGACTCTTGTGCAATGTTCGTATAAAAAAAGGCAGAACATTGACAGTTGTGAAATATTATGGTGTCACACACAAATGGTCCAACGTCTTAATCACATAGGTTAACAGTGGCAGTACAGTAAAGTACATCTCTACTTTTCAGGGGATCATAAAGTACGAACTGAAAACTTATCTTGGATGAAGGTTTATGAAATAATATTATTTTAACGACGTACCTTCATTTAAATTGTAGCTCTTGGTTTCATTTTCTTGTTGCAGCAGTTCACAGAACTGATCTCCGACCTGCCTCAATAGAAAACAACTCATTTCTATATCCAGTTCTACATCTCCTGACGCCTGTAGCCAAAGCTTTCTATCCTCCTGAAATACAAGGAAATTATAATATTAGAAATAATATTTGAAAATAATTATAATATTTGAAACTGAAACAGGAAAAATCAACCTTAATTAAAAAAAAAAAAAAAAAAAAAAAAGATTTTTTTACTAAAATACCACACATTTTCAATGGTGAATTTAGAAAAAAAAAATTGGTTTGACTGAGGATGTAACCTTCCTCCCCAATAACTGATTAAGCGAATGTGTGCGCTTGAGTGTATATGAGTGCCACCAAAAGTTGATAGAATGCATTGTCATCGACAACGAGTCTCTGCCGAGTTTCGGAAACGGGTTAATTTCCACTTCCAAGATTTGCATTCATTCATTCAAGAAAACAAAATCAAAATTCAAATTGTAATGTATTTAAAAAAAAAAAACAAAGTAAAAAAAAAAACTAGAGGTTAGGTTTACTTCATATTACTTTTCAAAGGTGTGTTTAAATGCCACTGTCCTGAGTTGCCATGGAACTAATACAATAAAGGCCAGATAAAAAAAATGAATCACGATTTGTTTGTTGCTCTAGCGGCAGATTGAGGTATACAAGGAAGGAGTTAGCGGAATTCAATGAAGTATAATAAATTTAATAAAATGGAGGTGTATTTTCTTACCTCAGTTGGATCTTTGTTGGGGTCTGAGAAGCCTGCGATGGCCAGCTGTCCGTTCTTGGTGTACCGCAGCCGTCTGAAGGCATAGAATCTGCAGAAGATTTTTGGTGACTTCTTGGAGCGCTGGTGGGGAGTCCATCTGCATTCCCTGCACTTGGGTAATTTGGGAGCTATTTCAATGCAGTCACCGTCTTGCAGAAATGACTCGCCCGTCTTCTTCAGTTGGCCTTTTGTGGGCTTGCTAAAAGGCGGATTTGGTGGCTCATCTTTGGGTTTCTTCTTGATGGGTTCATCGTCTGTGTTCTTGTCACTTTTAGATGACTTGGGTCGTCTTCCGCGCTTCCTGGGCTCTTTGTCTTTAGATTGTTTGGTGGTGCCGCCTCCGCCTCCTCCCCCACCATTGGCAGCGCGGGACTTGACAGAGACTATGTGGTTTAAGCTGGCACCCGAATCCGAGTCCTTATCGCTATTAGTGTCTTTCTCCTTTTCACTATCACTTCCACTTTCGCTAGGTGCTAAAACTTTCTTCTTCTTTATTTGGTCCACTAGAGTTTTGCGCGGCGCTCCTCCCTTTTTTCGTTTCACCTTGGGAGGTTTTCTTTTAGGCGGATTCTTAGCACCTCGCTCTTGATCGGAACTAGAACTGTCTTCTACTTTACGAGGGTCTTCGGCGTGACCATTTGTTTCTTTAAGAGATTTCCTAGCCACTTTGGCGGGCTTGGTCCTAATAATACTATTAACAGCCATCGAGGAGCCTATGCTGTAGGGAAGGGCTGCCGGGGCCACCACCACGGGGGCCACTACCACGGGGGCCACCACGGCTGGAGGAGGAGTCGGAGCCAGAGTTGCAATCACGGGGGTGGATTCCTTCTCGGCCTCGGGGGCCGTCTCGTGTCTCTGTAACCAGGCTTTCTTGAGATGCCGCACTGGGGCCCCGCTCTCCTTAGGACTGCCAGCCGCAGAGGGCGAGGGGGCCTTGGCAGGTGTCACGGGAGGCAGCGGCGAAGGCGACGGGGAGGGCTGCACCTCAATCTCAGTCTTCTCTATGATGCGCGGCACACTGGGCGGCCGCACCGCCCCGTCCGCTGAGGGTATCCTCACCGGAGAGTCAGTCTGGGTGCGCGGCGCGGGGGAGGTGCAGTAGGCGGCTGTGTTCACCATGGTGGTGATGGTGGTGGCCGCACTAGCGATCAGGGGGGTGGGTTCACTGACCCTGGACAGAAGGGGAGAAGTGTTGACCGGAGGGTACTGATGAATAGATTCCATTTGATACGGAGGTCCCACGGATTCTAGCCTCCTCTTCTTGTTGTCCATACCGGGGCTGTCACACAAGTTTTGAATAGGGGTTCCTCTCCTCTTGGGCGAGCAATTGCTGTCGTCCCGATCGGAGGAAATTCCCAGGTCCAGGGGTTGTGTTTGGTAGGCGTGCGGCTGCGGGGCGGGGTGGGCAGAGGGCGGGGAGGCCTGGCTCATGTGGAGGGGCCGGTGATCCCCGCGGGAATGTGCCGGTGGAGGAGGTCGTGCCACGCTGTAGGCGCAGGGAGCTGTGTTGGCCTTTGAGGTGAGTGGAATTGCGTTGACAGCCACCGGGGGCTCCTGAGATCTGCACACGGGGATGCCGCTGGTGATCCCCGCATTAGGCTTGCCGTAGATGTGGAGAGGCGCGGGACTAGATACTTTGGGTTTGTTGGGGACAGGCGGGGGTGCCACAGGGGGCTGGTGGTAGGCGTAAGGCAGTGGAGGCCTGGCGGGGGGATGTGCCTGGGGGTGCATGTTGGCGTGCGGGAGTTGGTGGTGCGGCCGCCCCCGTTGGGGAGCAGGGACCCCCCGGTAGGAGTTGGGGGGCGCCTGCGACACGGGGAGGTAGTGCACCATTTCTCCGCCGCGTAACTTTGGCGAATGAGCGGGATGGGCCTTAACTTCTAGGTGATGCTGAGGTATTTTTCCTTCATGTTTCACAATCACGGAGTTTTTCATTTCACTCATCAGGGGAGGGGGGGTGGGTAAAGAATTATTGTCTCTGTCCCTCTCCTGTATACTGGGTGCTTTAGTCACTGTGATATTACCGTGCATTTGAACTTGTTTTAAATGTTCGGACTTTTGTTTATTACTATCGTGGTTGATAAAACCGGAGGGATGGTGGTATCCCGTATAATTATACATGTTAAAATTAGGCTCTCCCTTGGGGAGGCTCACGTGCACAAGAGGCTTTTCTAAAGGTTTATTAGGATTTAATGACAGTCTATTGTGAGCTGGAGGAGGGTAATCATTCTTAGGAACACTGGTAGGTCTTTGAATCTGGAAAGAAAAGAGATAAAACAATTAATAAATAATCAATAAAACATTAGGTGACATTAAATATATTTGTAAATAATCATTGAAAAGAGTAATTGATAAACTTATTACAGTTTAGAACTCAGTTTATTACATGGATTATTTATTTGGATTATTATTTGGACTCCTAGTTATAGTTGTGATATTATTTGTTAAATAATATGTAGTCAAATTTTTCATACAGTAATGGAAAGAATCAGAATGAATGGGAACTTACAGGTGCCTGTGTATAGTAGGTCCTCTCCCTCAAGTCCTGGCCCCCGCGCAAGCGATCGCTGTTCAGGGCAGCCCGGTGATCCTCGGGCCCAGGTTGCTGCTGCTGCTGTGGAGTCACTGGGCCCGGCCCAGGGCCCCCTCGCCCCGGGGGCGCCAGACTATTGATGAGACTCCAGGACATTGTGCGGTCACGCTTTAAGAAAACATTAAAATATTGTTACATTTTTTCAAGCGTCCAACCTACTTCCAATCTTCTAGAGCCAGGTCCCCATACAGGGTATGTTGTGAGGCTGGGGGTAACAGAGGAGGATACAAGAAGGTGGATAATATCTAGCTATTCAGATCTCGTGTGATTCACAGCTATTCAGATTTGATTCAAAGATGGCTTACGGTAATTTTTACAATGTCTCTGGACTTGAGTAATACAAATATATTTTTTTAACTATTTACATTGGGGGTTATGGAAAAACATGTAGAACACAAGTTTGTTTGGGTTATTTAAATATTTGTGCATATTTAGATTAAAAGGGAAGCTTCTGACTAACTGTCAAAACATGTAAAACTTTAATACATCTTTTACCAACTTCCCTGACATAAATTGTTGTATTTGAGTCCTATAATTTCAATACCCGCTATATCCGATTTTTTGACAAAATGATCTCAGTATGACATCTTGTTCACATTTTTGCGAGGAACAAGACTAATCTAAAATTGAGTTTCAAACTGCGAGTGAGAAACAAAACCTGCTATATCATTCAAGAAGTTACTATCAAAACCCGCTATTTCGGAATTCAACCAATCACGAGCAGTTATTTTGCCGAAACACGCCCCTCAGGTCAGTTTAGTTTCAAAAGCCTCTATATTCCATATAAATCACGAAGTGAGCATCAAAATCCGCTATATCCATTATATTTATCCATATTACTTAAATATTTCTTGAAATACATTGAAAAATGAACGCTTTTCGAATGTATATTCCAATTCATTACATAAAAAAATAAAATGCCATTTTTTATTTACGCCACGGATGTGACCGATTTTTGCGGTTTTCTCCGAATCAGTGAAAGTTGATATAGCGGACATAGAAATTGAACGACTCGTTTATAGTAATTAACTTGAATCTGTTTTTAATTTAATTTTTTTAATAAATGCATAAATAATCTAATTTTTTTGAATTAAAAATTTTAATTCAAAAAAATAATTGATTATTTATGCATTAAACCGTTTACTCGTTAATACGGAAAACTTTTTATCCAAACAGTTAGATTTAGCTTTATTATTACGAAAAGTATTTATGTCGGGGGAGACCAAAAAACATGCATTAAACATTTTAATTTTGTTAAAATTAATTCACTCGCGCGGTAACGCCATGTTTATTCATCGTTTTTATTTTAACATTTCATCAATGCTGCCAATCATAGAAAAAATATTTTTGCGTAAAACAAAGTGAATGCATCATTGACAAGTTTGTACCTGTATTTATAACAGTAGAACATGGAAAGAAATGTATTAAAATAATTACACAAACCCTGCGTAGCCAAACAAACCATTCAAAACCTGGGATGTTTTTTAAAAGTATGATGAAAAGCGAGTTTATTTTAGAGAATTTATTTTATAAGATTGGTACTTCCGACAAATGTCTATTTGATTGTCTATTAGTTAAAAAAGGAACATTCCATATTATCCGTGCATCAAACTTCGACAACACGAACGTTCCGTATTATCCGTGAGGTGGACTAACTGCATATTTACCATATTTATTTATATAATGGAAATATTTTTCACTCTACTAGATGTTATTGAATCAGGAACTCCTTTGTTGAATTCTAATTGTTGATAATGTTAGGTTAGGTTGGGGAAATACACTAGAGTTAGCTTAAAAAATTGAAAATTATTTATTACATACTTACAAAGCTTTCAAATAAAACGATAAACCACATGTTTCGTACCGGCTATCAAATTTTAAGGTTAGCATGGAAATTGTGATTGATTTAAAGTTTGAATTAATTTGTTTTGTTCCAAGAGAAACTAGGGGTCTTAATTATCAAGTACCTACCCAAGAATACTAAATTGTAATAATAAGCCTAAATTGAGATAACTCCATAGGTAGAGTATTCTAAATTATTGTCATTTATTTATGAATATTGAAAATGTGTTTTTTAAATTGAATATTTTTATAATCTAATGGATAGTGGATTATTGTTATTGACTAGTTTTGTGATTATACGATTTGTTGATATGGTATTGAATAAAGCAAAAATAAAGAAACATACCTTTTGATTGGCAAGCCTAAGACTATCTTCAAAGTGCTTGTGTACAGCCTTTTCTTGCCTCTCCCTCTCCTGTCTCTCTCTCTCCTGCTGCTCCCTCTCTTTCTCTCTCTCCTTCATGTCAGCTAATTCTAAATCCCTCCTTTCTCTGAAACAATTCAAAATAATTTGTTAACATCTTGGAATAAACATGTTAAGATGATTACAGATGTTTAAAGGTGTGGTGCACATCTACTCTGCGTTACACCATGGAGATGTCGGCTTGATGATATACATTCTGAGGTGATTTGTTGCAGAGAAAAGTATAACTTCCATACAGTTAGAGTGGCGGCTATATATACGATAACTACCTCGCGCCACTTCAGGCTGCCGCGCACAAAAGTTAACAGTTTACAGCGCAGTCCATTGTGAGATTTTTCTGCACGACCTAGAGTGACTCGTGGTACTGTCGCTCCGAGGTATACGTATAAATTAACCTAATAACTAAAAAAAAAATTACAGTTTAATATCTTGCCATTCTAACACCTCTATATTATTGTAAATCTTTTATTTACATAAGGAAGAGTGTCTGTGACCTGTGGCAGGCAGGCAGCATGACTTCGATTTACATACAAATCCACAGTTTTATTCCGAGATTGATGAAATTTTGCACACTTCGCCTTCAAAACAAGAGAAAGATCACGCATTTTAAATTTAATACATCTGATTTCAAAAAACTCTGAAGGCTAGGCAAAGCTAGGGAATAGTCTATTAATTTATATGTATAGAGTGTCTGTGGCAGGCGGTGTAGCTTTTTTTTAGACCAAATTTATTCTGAGATTAATAAAATTTTGCACACTTCACCTTAAAAACAAAATGAAGGTCACTGTATAATTGATTTCGAAAAACTATGTGTAAAGCCCGAACAATGCTGGGGACTTCATGAACACTTAAATAAAAATTAGTCTTGCGTCAACATTCGTCCACTACCTTACCTATATCATTTATTTAATTTTGGTAGATATTCCCAGAGTTCTGAACAGTACACAAAAGTAAAATGATATCACTAAATCAATTTCAGCAGTCACGAATCTTCTATCTTCTTCTTCTATCTTCTATATAAATAAAAATGAATCGTCGAAATGTATGTACGCCCATAACTTCCGAACGACTGCACCAAATTGGATGATTCTTTGTTTTTTGTGTTCGTTATTGTCAGGACAAGGTTTGTATAAAACTACTGGTTAGCTCTGGCATTATGAAATTTGTATGAAAAAAAATAAGTGGCACGCGAGCTGTTTGAAAACTGAATGTACCGGGACTGAATGTATGGAATGCGGGAGGGAACAGGGAGGAGGGGAACTCGGGTAGGAGGTTCGCGGGAGGGGGAAGGGGATTCCAGGAGGGGGGAGGTGAACCTGGGAGGGAAAGTTTATTAAATGGCATAGCAACGCATGCCGGGAACCAGCTAGTAGTTTAATAGTTCAGTAGTCTGGTCATTTGAACAGTGTTATACAAAAAAAACATGATTTTCGTTTTTTTGCACTACTTATTCATTTGTGATTGTATGGCAACCAATTGTGTGGTGCTGAATTTGTATGGAGATATTATATACACAACATTATTGAACACAATACAGGACAACAGAAAATATGTCTATCCACAACACCATTTAGGAATGTTCATTTTATGAGGCTAATAATTTAGCACTACAGTTGTAATTAAATTCTAACTAGCCCAAATTAAATTTAAACACGATTTGGGTGACCCATTCACGAATTTAACCTAATAGAAGTATATTGGGTTGTATGGGGAAGTATAATATAATATTGATTAGTTAAATTTTTAACAATGTTTACAACCCCAACAACATTCGGCTTTCATGAATACGTAATGACTAATGACCCTGTAAAAGTTCTAAAATTGGAAAATTGGCACGAATACAAGTCATGTATAATAAATGGCATTGTATGTAAGAGTGGACACGCAAATGGAATTAAGACGGATAAAAATAAACTTGTTAGAAAGTCATAAAATTCATGTTTATTGACTGAAAAATATAACCATGAATTTCAGATTAGAGAGTCCATGTTCTCATTATTTTATGTGTTACGAAAAGACTGAGTAAAGGATACAGACTGAACTATTTTTTTTACATTAGCTCCACACAGGAGACGCCCTGAGGAAAATAATTTCCGTCAGCGTCTATGTCATCTTGGGGGTTCCGTGTGTAGGGTTTTTTTAGGAAAGGAAGAATAGGAAGTTCTTAGAAGGAAATACGTATGAGGGGTGGGGGTAGGAATCCGGGGGTCAGTGTGTCCAGGCCACGCAGCAGGTGGGCAGACACATCGGCTAAGACCTTGGCAAACCTCACCCCAAAACTGCACCGATTTTAAAATTTTTTTTACTAACTGTATCAGAAGAAAATACTGTGAGTATGTACGTATCGTTTTTTTTTTAAATACATCGTCTAGTTTGTATGTTGAACGTCTGTTGATGGCGTTCAAAGCATGCAATTTTAACGATTTTGGAGGGTCTTAACCTTAATTCCAAAAAAAAAACGCATGTGGTCAACAACTATATTAATAACTATATTAACTTAAATATAGCATTAAAAATGTACACTACTCTTCCAGACACAAGCTAATGCTTCCATGGAAGAGTGGTATTAACGTATTTTAAAATGAACATGTACGCAAATTACTACATTATCTAAATGTATATTATATTTTATATGCTAAAATAAATAAATAAAAAAAGAAAAAAAAATATTAAAAAAATATTTGCAGAAAATTTAGGATTACGTTTGTATGGACAAAACGCCACCCGGTTCCCTTTTAATTCTAACACTAGGTAAACAAACTCTTGGAAACATGAGAATGGGCGAGCAATATAAAGTGTGTGCAAAATTTCGAAAAGAAGGCGTCATATAACCTCTTGATAACAACTGCAGTGGAGACATAATAGTCAATAATATCAAATGATAAGAAATATCAGCTACATAATGGGGACAACATACAATAATAATAATGAAATCATTAAACTGGTTAAAATAACATGAGTCACAGTGAAATACTATTGTTTTCCAGATAAGAAAGTTATTTAAGGAACCAAATAACAATAAATCACGCCTTATCAAACACCGCTTTACATTTCAAATAATAATACTCGAAATTCTCGCGGCGGGGATTGCTTTTGTTATTATCGCCGAGGAATTCACGTGAAATTATTACAATAATCACATAATTATATAAGGGAGATAGATAGAGCAGATCGCCTCACCTTAACGACTTAACACTCGGAGAAAACGATAAACTAGGCGATATTATAATATGCAGATCACGTGAAATGTGTAGCAAGGATAATATCGTTATGTGGATTAATATAGAATACTGGGAATTAGAACACACACCAAAATGAATATCTAAAAGCTATCATGGAGCGAATATCACAGCTATAACTATAAAAGATCACAGCACGCCAAATATCGCTCCCCATACAATCCCTTCAGACCGTTCACACCCAGTGGCGGCTGATGCTCACAAATATCGGTAGTGCGCTAAAAATCTTGTACATATACCTACCCTAATAAAAATGAATTTAATTATGAAAAAAATCTTACCTATTTGCAGGTTAGGTCGATTCTCCGTTGTCTCTTTTGTTTTTAACTTGAACTCTTGTTTACTATTTAAAATGGGCCGTGGTGGGCCACTATTTTTAATTTCTAATCGTTTTTCTAAGTTCAGCGCATTGTTTTTTGTAAAATGAACATTAATAGTGGAACTCATTTTTTACTCTTCCCGACTCATCTAAAAAACGAATAACAATGGTGTATTGACCTGCGACCTATCACAACGGGTCTCATTGTTAATGTTGGTTGGTATGCTGTAGAAATAAGAAATGGTCGATGCTGAGCGGAACATCGACTAAAAAAGAGTAGATCTTAATTTAAACACACAATATCAATAATAAAATGACACGACCGCGTCCCCAATTAAGATGCTAATGAACAAACGGTCCTTTTGACATGGTGGAAATTCCCGGATCGGCGATCACGGGTTATTTAAATTTGCAAAGGATTATACCAGATATACCTACCCACGATTATAGCTCATGGAGAATTGTGTAAGGATTCTCCTCGATTCTGTGATCGCTTTGGCAAACGCACTCCCGGCCTGAATATAGGAACAAAACGTTCTGCTTCTGTTATCTCAGTATCTGTTACGCGAGCGGGTATACATAGACACCTATATTATGTATGCACTATAACCAAACTGTGTATTGTGATTTGTGATGAGGCGTGTCGGAAATATAGTATGTTTTTCGGTGCTCGGGAATTTTTAGATTGGCAGAAATTTTGGGAGTGCGTTGCACCGCCGCACCTTAGGGCTGGCCGCCACTGTTCACACCTGAGCGATTTAAGCGCAGATCAACCATAGACAATACACATCTTACGCCGTAATCGCTACTGAGGCGATATGCTAACAGTTAAGCGCCCCTACTCCGACGAAAATAGGAGAGGGGTCATTTTAATTACGGAGCTGCCTAGACCGGTGGATGACAGATGTCAAGTTGACAGATTCAGTACAAAAAATGTGCATTCCGTGGCCGCTCGCTAATTCATCTGACCCCCTCTCCTACCATAGGAAGAAATATTTGATAGCGTTGTGTGAACTGTATGAAACATAAGCGCTCGCGGTTCAACAGATATCTGCTCGCGGTTTATAGCCGTGTCTGAACAGGGTTTATAACCCTGTAGCAAATATAATAGTGGAGCGAATATAATCGTGGAGGGAATATAATCGTGGAGCGAATATAATCATAGAGTTAATACAGTCGTGGAGCGAATATAAGGAGCGTAGTATTTTGCTTTCGAGAAATGCCATTATTGTGATATTAAAATATATTTGTCGTTATTATGACATCGCGAAGGCGAAATTGTTGATGAAGGTAAATGGGACGAAACAAATCGGTACAATACGTGTTCGATTGGATTCGTCTCAAGAGATAAATATTTAGGACTGGTTACTCTGAAAGTATTTATTTTATCAAGCTGGAGAAAACAAAACTAGGTATACATATAAAAACTTGTAACATTTGTTTATACGTAATGTGGTATATATTCCAAACACCCCAATTCAGAATTTAAACACTTGTACGGTATTCACATTTAAAAAAATCTAAATATCTAAATCTAAAGTTCTGATAAAAAGCTTTCCACTAATTGCCAGAACGAAATTGAATGATTGTTTAATTAAATATAAACAGTACCTACCCAGCTAGACCATATTATTCGCAATAACAATTCACAAACACGCCAGAAGGCCCCATAGAATTCAAGACAGCCACAGCAGTATGCAAATCGTGTGGCGTATAGGTATAGTACCAGAGCCAAAGCTCTATCAATTTATAAGCTGTATATAATATTGAAAAGTGTGTATGGAACTATAACGGCACAGCTGCGACAAGGCGAAACACGCGATCCGATTTCACGGTACCTCGGTACGTTTTCATCCTGCGACAAAATATCCTCTGACAAAATATACCTACATCGACATAATATCCCAAGGACATAATATCCCAAGGACATATCCCAAGGACAAAATATCCTACGAACAAAATATCCCCCGACAAGAAAGGAATGATATAGAGCAAGGAACTTACAGTTTCGATTTAAATTTTAAATTTGGCGCCGAAAGGTTTTGTTGGATTACGTTAGGTTAGGTTTTGCCAGGTTAGGATAGGTTTGGACGTTCCCAGGGCCTGAACCCCAGACAGTCTGCTGTCAGTTGTAAGGTGAGCTGCTTTGTTGACT
This sequence comes from Limnephilus marmoratus, assembly GCA_917880885.1. Lineage (NCBI taxonomy): Eukaryota > Metazoa > Arthropoda > Insecta > Trichoptera > Limnephilidae > Limnephilus > Limnephilus marmoratus. The sequence goes on along the minus strand of OU862921.1, from coordinate 13,143,414 downwards.
GCCTTCGTTTTCCAAACCAAGGGATGCGTATAGAGAGGTTATGTGATTTTTTAGATGTATCCTTTTCTTAGTAATATACATAACACTTGTGTATACCTACCTAATGGATATTGTTGTAAAACTTTAATTTATTCAGATGAATACACGGACATATGAATGAATATATCTGGACCTGCCCTAAGTGATAAAAACGTATTATTTCCCCCTCCACATGGCGCCGGCTGGTGCTCCTCCTTGGAACCGGCTCGCTCCATGGGGAGGGGATAGAGCCTCGCTTAAATCTAAAATGTGTGACGTCATCATTCTTGCCGTGAACAGCGAGAAGCTAACATCCATACATTTAAAGAAATAACACGCCAAAACGGTAGCTTGTGCTATACAATATATCTACATATCAATGTGCACACAGCGAATGTGGGCGGTTCTCCAGTGTGCTCGTCGCTGGTTACAGGGGTAAGTAAATTATGAAACATTTGTAAAAGTGTTTTAACTAAACACGGCAACAAAATATTGCTATGTGTATTGGGGCGAGTCTTTTTTGGGCGAGCATTTGGCCTTAGCAAATATTATATTAACGTGGCAAGCAATTCGCGCTCCCATGTAAAAAGGTCTTTTCATTCAAAGCAGATTTTGCTTTTGAGAACTAAATGGTGATATTGTAATGCGAGATGCCTATATATTGTCAGATTGATTGTTTAACGAATCACAGTCATCTTTCCCCTCTTCGCCCTCAATAGTTTGGTTTTACCCCTCATCTGTAACTTCTTGTCTATATATATAGAGATTTGAATCTAGTTCTACGTAATTATATTTTGATCATAAGTATTTATGGTTTTTCAAAAATGTCTAAGCAAAATAATATATATATTTTTTTAATATAATAGGGAACGTACCCATACTACGTGACACGTTTAGGGGGGGGGGTCTTCAAAATGTCACGCTCCATACAAATGAGCGGCGGGTTGCTTAGGTTTTTGGTCACCGGGGGGGGGGGCGGGTTAAAAATTGCAAAAAGTTGGTCACGTAGTATGGGTACGTTCCCTTAGTTTATAAGACCATAAATAAGTAGACAAACTGAAGCATTTTCGTCACAAGACACGTGCGCAGATCTTTTTTTAGTGATTTTATTTAAACTAAAATTAAAATTCTGAAACGTAGCTAGATAATTTATTGATTTATTTTACTGCATGATTATTGATTATGTGATTTGAAATGTGTGTTGTATAATACAAATTTTTGTTTGAAAATTTAACAAATCTGCCAACGACCTTATTGTACTAAAAATAAACATATTTTCTCAAAACTTAAAACATAGCTTTACTTTAATAATAGATAAAAGAATAGTCTTTCGAAATCAATTTATAATTTTTTGTGGAAGAGTCAATACGTCAAAAATTTGATTTAAAAATTACATATTTCCGGTTTTGTCTAGTTATTCCCTCTTAACTTGGAGAATGATTTGCGAGAAATGAATTCTAGATTTTTATAAACATGAAAGAGGAAGTGACAGAATGACCACAGATAAATTAGACATACACACGAGTAGACTAAATTACATAGAAATATTTAGAAGAAAGGTGACATACATAGACGTTTAAGTAAGGTAGGTAAAAGAGTCTACACATGGAAGTTAAGAAAAATGATGAAATGCTAAATACTAAATAATTTTAAATATAGGACAACACAACCCTCAAAAAAGTTAGGATATTTTGTCGGGGATATTTCGTCGGGGGATATTTCTTCGGGGGATATTTTGTCGCGGGATGAAATGTCGCGGAACCGATTTCACGGCGACGCGACGCGACGTTCCTCGTTTCAGCCTGGCCGACCCGAGCCAATAAATTACTCAAACTGAATATCAAATAATACCAGCGGCGAATGAGATGATTACATATTGTTGGCGCGAGGGATCCGCTATTCCGCTCTCGATCCGCTGGAGGAATAATTATTATTGTAATACGTAACGCGGTACGGTTTGGTAAGAAGGTCGATTCAGTTGAGGAGCTGATTGCTAATTGGAATATCTGTATGTTATGGAGGGCAAGGATTTTATAGAAACAATGCAAGAATAATATACAGGTCAAGCCTGGTAAGATCACGAAAAAGGGCATAAATGTAAAGTAGCTGGTATAATTAACGTGTATGCGTGAAGTTCAATCATAAATATCTATTTTTTAAATGGTGGCATTTACGCAAGAATGCAACAAAGCAAAAAAAAAACAAAAAGATTTTCATAGAACCTACGCATAAATAAACCACTCATTATCGATCTAGTTAGATTGATAATTTCGTTTTTGTGTACGGAGAAAGTTTGTCCACCATAATACGTATTTAACCATAGATATTGCTAATAGACGATTTTTTGGTGCGATTATATTATAACGACTAGCATAGATGAAATTAAAAAGGAAAAAGTCGCGATCAAATACAATACAATTCTCCTTCGGGGCCTACCTACCCAATTCCTTAGTTTAAAATATTATTTTTAAAATAAAATGTTGTATTGGTACTTTGGTTGCTTGGCCTATTTTAACTCGATCGATATGCTGAAATAGGATAGGACATTGGAAATCACGATCGAATGGAAATGGATATCCACTTTCCTGGTGGAAGTGACGCCAGAAACATATAGAGGAAGAGGTGGTGAAAGCCCGAAAAGGGATTGATTTGAGTAAAATAGGGAAGACTTGAGTATTGTGAAGGAACATGGCGTCGTAATTATGACGAAATAGGGAATTAAACAACCATCTTTTAAAGTGGGCAGAGAGACCTTACAAAACGATTTATGTAGGTGAGGTAAAATTTTGCAGTAATTTATTTCGTTAAGGCTCTGCAACCGGGCCCGAAAAGAAGAAGATGGAGAGATACGAAATTACGAATTTAGAGGAGAGCGCTAACATTTACAGCGACAAAATCAATGCGAAAATCGCGAAAATGTTTAATAAAACACGACTCGTTTAAATCTTAAACAGCATTTAAAGAAACACTGTGATTTTTTCATACATATAACTTGTAAAATAACTGAAACAAACGTGTTTATAATAATTTTTGGAGCATACTTTGGTATTTTTTCTATCGAGGGAATTTTATAGAATTTGCGTTTCGGCGCGGGCAAAGTCTAGATATATTATCTTCAAGAATAACATATAATTTTTTAAGAGCTTTAAAACTTACTGTGTTTAAGGGAAATATGTAATAAATCGGTACAAATCCGGGTTGCGGGCCCTTAAGGCTGCGTAGTAAACGTTCAAAAAGAAGATGGTTTGAAAGCGAGATATGTAAATAAAATTTTAGAGGGAGCGCGCTAATATTTAAAAAAAAACATTATAATTAGGCGAAAATTATGAAAATATTTAATAAAATACGACTCGTTTAAAATGGGGTAAAAATCTCTCGGCATACGTCTAAAGTAGCATTTTAAAGATACACTGCGAATTTTTTCATACCTATATAACATGTAAAATAATAGAACAAAATGTGTTTTTAATAATTTTTGGAGGATACTTTGCGATTTTTTTTTCTATTGAGGGTATCTGAAAGTATTAGCGTCTGTATGGTTGAAATTCAAGAACCCGACTTCGAATATATCTCTAACGCTGCGCCTTGCGCAAAACCATCTTCCTACGTGAAGTTTGTTACAAAGCTATTGTTGTTACAGGGCCTAGCAGCAAATTACCCGCCGAGCTGGTTTCATAAATTACCGTTTCGGCTCAGCAAATGTATAGATATTATCTTAAAAAATAACACATAATCTTTTAAGAACTAAAAAACAAAGCTAAATTTGGCCTTAAATGATCATCAATGAATAGTACTTCTTCTTCTTCAATGGCGCTACAGCCCATTTCGAGCCTTGGCCTCCTTCAAAATAAGCCTCCACCGCCCTCTGTCCTCGGCCGTCTTCTTCCAATCTGCAACATGGAGTAATCCTCTTGCATCCTTCCTGACATCATCCTCCCATCTCAGTCTAGGTCTGCCCGCCTTTCGTTTACCTCCCGGGTGTCCTGTCAGAACCTTCTTCGATACTCGTGTGCTTGGCATTCGGTGCACATGTCCGGACCATCTTAATCTTTGGAGTCTTAAATGGGTGGAGAGTCTGGGAGCTTGGTAAATATCATAGAGCTCATTATTGTGGCGGATTCTCCATGCCTCTCCCTCTCGCACCGCTCCTAAGATTCTTCGAAGTACCTTTCTTTCGAAGATGTCCAGCCGTTCCGCTGACTTTGCTGTCAGTGTTCCCGCCTCACACCCATAGGCCAAGACCGTTCTGATAATTGTTTTATATAAGGTTATTTTGGTTTTCCTATGGACGTTTCGGGATTTGAACACTGGCAGCAAAGCGAAGTAAGTACTAACCTATAGTATTCTTATTTAATTATAAAACTCCGGATTTCTTTTATCGCGATATCGAGAACACGACTCCAAACCTATTTTTGATACATAAATCGCACCACAAATTAATGTTTTTTTTTGTAACCTTATTTATTTCGTACAATGAATTTATTAGGAACAAGGTAGTTTCTTGAGGATGGTCGTACCTGGTTAATTAAGTATCCGCATTCGTCGACTGCAGCGTTTAAAAACACGTTTTCCGCCAAGGAAAACCTCCCGATATGTCCGAACACAAAAGACTACTAAAAAAAGAAATAAAGATCGATCGAACAAGGTTAGGTTAGCCTTGGTTAATTTTAGTATTACATACTCGACAGTAGAACGTAAAAAAGTTTAACACATTCATGCATGAACGAAAATAATCTTGGAGAACAATCGAAATGCTATCGACGTTTTAATAGCTGCATTTAAGTGGATGATGAACACGTCCTCTAAATTAAATCGGTAGATGTAGCAAGTATCTGCCGTGTTTATTCAAGCAGAACAAATAATAAAAAAGGTTATAAAAACAAGGAGAAATACCAAAGATACTGAAGAAACTCGATAAAACCAGAGAGGATTGTTTAAAAATGCAATAATAATATTATCTTGCAGCCTTGAAAATACACATGAATATTAAAAATTATTAAATTATCTCGATTACGAAGTAATTGCTGTAGCAAGTACTCGTAGTTGCTGAGTTCGAAGCGGCAACCACTATAGAGCGGTGAGCTCTGGTTTCATTAAATTTACACGTTCCCTTTTATTGTGACGTAGGTAATAATAACACCTAAGCAAATAGTATTAACGATTGTGCAAAAACATATAAACTATCTGTGAGATGAAATTCAGAGCAAATCATGTTTTTCGATTCACTACAAAAATAACTTTTACTCGTAAAAACAGAGATTTGTCTGAAACAGCAATAAACCGAAGACGGTGAGCTCGGTCGTCATGAAATTTGAACAGCTTATTCTACCTCGGATTTCAAGAGCAACGCAACTATGTAATTTGCATCATGAGCTGTGAAGATTTGAAATATTCATTAAAACTCATATCATATACCTAGGGTCTCATAGAAATCGTCATCTCTCCCTCACTATCACGGTGAGAAATATGATATAAACGGTGTTACAAAGAAAAACACCACGCTGTATATTCAAAAACAAAATTTAACCACAAAATAAGACCTTTATGAAACCAATGTCTCGGGATCGCAATTTGAAAAAAAAAATGAAACTTTGAGATTTTTTGAAGTGAAAACTTCTTTGAAAAGAGACAAACACAAACATCTATAGGATTTAGCCTGAGAGAGAATGAGATAGTATAATCGGTCTCCTCTTTGTGTAATACTTCGTAGCCACCTCACTCTTGTCTAGTTTAGTTTTCTGAAGGTTCACGTCTGCCGCATGAATTGCACACTTTATTTTTATTAATAATTATTTTTATATGGAACGACAAAAAAACTGAGGTGACAATAACGTTTATAATACGCTTGTCTAATAAAATGTGTTTTTTTCGTTAACACTAATTTTAGTTAAAAAAAACGTAAGGGAACGTACCCATACTACGTGACACGTTTAGGGGGGGGGGGGTCTTCAAAATGTCACGCTCCATACAAATGAGCGGCGGGTTGCTTAGGATTTTGGTCACCGGGGGGGGGGGGGGGGGTTAAAATTGCAAAAAGTTGGTCACGTAGTATGGGTACGTTCCCTAAGGTGGGTGAACCATTTTTAAACTTGCATAATTTTTACATTTCAAAAATTATACGTTTGTTTTGATTTATACAATTTTAAAGCGTATTCTATCGCCTTTCAAAAACAGTTTTTAATTTTCGAATACGTTGAGAAATATTCCATTTAGGTAAAAAGATTTTATTGTGACGCGGAAATATTTTGACTTTTGACCTTCTGACAAAATATTATGTACAATCGATATTTCGCTCGCCCTTAAAAACGAATAATTACAGAACATCGTGTTTTTAGTTATTAGGGAACGTACCCATACTACGTGACACGTTTAGGGGGGGGGGGTCTTCAAAATGTCACGCTCCATACAAATGAGCGGCGGGTTGCTTAGGATTTTGGTCACGGGGGGGGGGGGGGGGGGCAAAAAGTTGGTCACGTTAGTATGGGTACGTTCCCTTATTCATTTGTTTTATTATACGCTCAGAGGGCTTTCACATAAATAAATAAAGACAGCACATCTTTAAAATGAGAAGGAAATAATATAAATAAAATTACAATAGAAATAAAAAAGGACATAAAAAATAAAAATATAAGCAACAAAAATTTAAAGTACCGTGAGATATAATAACGATTATATTAATTATCGGCAATTATCCTTCTGGTTAAAAATACTCAACATGTTTAAAGTTCGAGGAAATGTGAATAATTCACACAGCTATAAATAAAGCCGGTGATGTAATAAAAAAGACGGTCGTACAATAATATAATATATATCGGATATGAAACAGCGGTTTTTATTATCGCTGCGTGTTATCGGCATTTATATCACTATGAATTATTTCAAGGATAAACATACAACGAATAAGGTAGGCCCATATTGTACTTTACAGGCGATCGGTATTTTATTATTACGCAAGTAGGTACTTAATTCAGTTACAAATTTGAATTATGAATTATCTATTTTTAAGGCACGACTAGACAACTGATAATGTATAAACCGAAGATTATCAGTAATTACTATGCACTTGATAGATTAATTGTGTAATCAAACTGATATAAATGATTAATTCAAATTAGCGACAGTGACAAGTCATTTAAAGCTATATTAAGTCAATGCGAGGGGTTCCGATGTCTCCCTCGAGCAAGTGTTATTTTTAGGGATGCTGTGAGGAGGTACTTTTCTAGGTTAATCATTTAAAATGATATAAGGTACCTATACTGCGGCACGTTCCTGACTCAAAGATGTTCTCAGTTTCGCCCGGGTGCAAAACCACCATTCAGAATTGAAACGTCGCTTGAAATGGCTTTGGCCGTGTTTGGTGACTAGATCTGAATAGCCAGGTACTTCCCAACCTTCTTCTTCCCCTCCCATTTATCTTCAGCATCACAGCGTACTCCAATTGGGAATGCCATAATATTACTGTCTCCAGGCTTGGGTGCAGTTGAGACTCTTGTGCCGGATTCACATAATAAAAAAAAAAAAAGAAGTTAATCTCACCATCGCCCTGGTGAAATACCACCTTCAATAATCGAAAAACTTAAAACAGATTTAGCCGTATTTGGTGATCAGATCTCAGTAGCCAGGTGGTTAACAATCTTCCTCTTTCCACTCCCTTCAGCCTCAAAACATATCTCAGTTAGAGATGCCACTGTTCCACTGGCTTCGGACTATTGTGCGACATTCACATAAAAAAAAAATAATGCGATGAGTGAACCAGGTTCTTGATGAGACCCCGTGTTGAAGGAGGGAGGAAACATAGAAGCCGACAAATCATTCCACACATATTGGGCACCAGAGCAAATCATAAAAACGAACTGTTCTCATTCAGGAAATATCAAACGTATGCACGCGTTTAACATGACTGTGCACTGAATTTTAAAATTAAACTAAAATCTTTTAATCATACAATAAAGAAGAAAACTAGATGTACTTTTCAAACAAATTTGAAAGGAAACATTTTTTTCCATTTTGCCCACTCTCCCAAGCGCTCCGTCTCACTTACACTCGCCTGACATCATAGATCGTCATCCCATTTGAATTTCGTAAACAGTATTATTGTATAGGAAATTTAAGCCTCAATTATGCAAATATTTGGATTACGAAATACGCCCACAATGCATTTCTTGTCATCTTTTTTATTCCATGGTTTTAATATTATGTGGCATGTTTTTATTCAAGGTCATTTCTAATGTATAAAAACCTAGAATTAGTGCAATGAGATTGGCATTTAAACTTCTACGAAATAAAACTGATGTTAAATACTATGAATACCGATCATAAATAATTATATCAGGAAAAATCGTGCCATAAACAAATCAATAGTATGTGAAAATTCTCAGTAGTAAACATTTAACGTGTTGAATTCAAGGTAATAAACATTGATAAACTGGGGAAAACCGTCCATGATGTTGGTAAGATCATTATTTAATAGACCTCGTGGGTGGAAATCACGGGTCCCATAAACCATGACAGATAACTAAAACGGTGAACCTGTTTTCATAAGTATCGAAAACTGCGTGTTTTATAACGTTAATCATTCATGAAATTTGCACAAGTTTTATGTCTGGAATTTTCAAAGTCAACGTAACTATTTTTAGCAATTAGGCATCTTTTCCGTCGTGAGCTATACTCTTTTTAAGAATCCATTTAACTTTCAAGATATACTACAAAATGCCGAAGATGACATAATATTATAGTTTCAGTTAATTATCATTGTTAAATAAGAAAATAAAATCTTGAAACTCGGGACAAGCGTGGCAGTAAGTCATATTACGAAACGGATACACACGATGCAGTAATTACTATGCAGTGGAAATTGATATTTTCGGATCAGACGAGCTGTGGGAACGAGATAGTTCTCGGTCGAGATCTGTTGTCAGATTTGTGTGATTTCATATGGGTGTTATTTGCTTTTTCTATGGGCCGATGTCAGAATTTCAGCTAGGTCTAGGTATTTTAGTTTAGGTCGTTTTAAACACGAATTCATGCAAGGATGCAAGATTATTTAATCATTTAACAGCATTAGAAAATCACACAAATCTGACAAGCGATCTCGCCCAATATGTATCTCGATCGAGACGGATATCATTGAATTATTTTATAGCCGTAAATAAATAAATAAAATAGTACGCATCAATAGGTTAATACTTGGTACGATTAGTATTGAAATGTGGGCCAAACAATATTAAGTGTAGAGTCATTTTAACGCCAATACGGTGTGCAAACATTTTAATGGTTTCAATTTGCAAACAGGAAATTTATCCAAGCCATATCCGCACAGTTAGAGGCAGCTTTTCATAGAACTGGGTCAATCCGCAAGAAATTCTTTCGGGATTATCAAAGTAGCGAAAACCTTTTAGCGAAATACTCTTGTTTATTTATAATACCATGAATCTCGATCTCATATTTATATTTCACCGAAAACACAGGACGCGTTACGGGTCGGTGTTTTCCCGGCTTCCGGGTGACAGATACGCCGGAAGTCATTTATTCAAAACCGCGAAGAACGCAATCTTTTTTAAACGAAACCATTATTTCTAGAAAATGAGATAGGTATTTGAGTGAAGGAATTTTTCATACAGAAACGTTTTTTTATCAACCATGATTAATTTTACCACACATATTTCCCAGAAAGCAGCATTCATCTAAAAATTAGGTATGGTACAATAATAATTTATCATAAATAAATATTATTTACTTTTATGTGATTTTTAAAAACCCTTTTTGGTCAGACCCCACTGTTAAGATTTGGTAGGGTTCCTTTCACAATAAACACTCCAAAAGATTTGAACTGAATTATTTATTTATAATATTTTAGATTAACATGACTGAATACTTTAACATGCGAAAATTAATCTGCATAGTTTATAAACTACACCTGGGGCCGTTCCCCGTTCAAGTGATAGAAACAAAGGCAAAACAAACCTTTGTTTATTATTTGCCGTAAAAAGGGGATGAATTTACAGGAACCAGTCTTTTTATCAACCGACAGTTGATAAAAACTTATTGACAACCTGACAATTGCCAAAAGCCCCATGACGCTCAATAGAAACCTGCATTATCGACATATAAGCCTGTCGGCAAATAAAATGACAGGTAGAGGGCAGCAACTATTCCATTCAATTATAAAAATATGCACCCACAATGGCAGGCTTTTAATAACCAAAATAACTCTGTTCTTAGGTCAAAATAAATAGATAACACGAGAGGGTGTTATCGCCGGTACTTGAGAACATGATGGCTTTATATTATATTCTATGAAACTATCGCGGCAGCTAATGGTAATTAACTAACTAACACATGTATTAAATATTCATTTGATAATAAATATACCTTCACATTAAGTATTTAATTAATAATACACAATGTACATATTGTACATGCATACAAATTAGACACAGAATTAGTAATACATATATAATCTTAAGGAAAACAAGAAATAGTAAGAAAAAAAATAAAACATTAATTATTAGCAAGTTTGTAATCTTTATACATAAAAATCCACGTTTATTTGTTTATCCCTTATGCGTTCTTAAACCATTAATCCGATTGCGATAAAATTTTGGTGATTTGCTGTAAGCACGCCCGCGAAGGTTTCTGTACATAATGGTGAGCTCTGGCGTTATGGAATTTGTATAAAAAATTACAATAAGTGGCGCGCGGGGGTGGGGGACGAGGGACGGATTGCAAATGAGACATAGTAGCGTCAGAGGAAAGCAGGGGGAAATTTTGGAAAATTCTCACAAAGAAGGCTATATGTGTGTCCTACTCACGCATTGGAAAACCTTCTTTTTTTTAATAATAATAATAATAATTTTTATTTTAGTAATTTGTACATTGAAGTTTACAAATTTCTAATTGATTAAAATATTACATATTCACTATATTTTATCAAGTTTTATGTAGCTCCTACAATACATCTTGAACTTTCCAATTGGTGTGGACTTTAAAGTTTCTGGTAGTGTGTTATACAACTTCATTCCCTTGTGCAGTAGACTGTTCTGCGTATTCGCTTTGTCCTTTTTTTGTAGCCTAATTTCCTTGCACGTCCTTGTGTTATATCTGTGAATGTCTTTATTGTATACAATTTTATTTGAGAAGTATTTTGGTAACGTGTTGTTCAATATTTTGTGGATAAATACCATCGTGTTCAAGGTCAGCATCTGTTTCACGGTCAACCAATTTAGTTCCTTTAACATTTTAATTATTTTTGAAAATCTGTTTCGTCGGAGAATTATTCTCATAGCCCTGTTTTGGAGAATTTGTAACTTATTTTGTTCTCTTTCGTTACATAGGAAAAGTATACTTGAGCAGTAGTTGAAGTGTGGAGCAATAATTGAATTGTATATGGTGATTGCAGTTTTTCTAGAAATTTTTGGCCGAATTCTTCCAAAAAAAGATATCTTTTTGCCAATTTTCTTTTGGGTGTATTCAGCATGTCTATTGAAGTTTAGTTTGGAATCTAATATAACTCCTAAGTATTTCATTTCAGTAACATTTTCAATAATTTCACCATCAATTTTAATTTTGCTTTCACTGGATGTCTTCTTGTATCCGATCACCATACATTTTGTTTTTTTTTGTATTTAATTTAAGCTTATTTATTTTTAGCCATCTTGATACATCATTTAGTTCATTATTTAAAATATGTATTAGTTCTTCATAGTTATCTCCAATTAAGTATATTAGTGTATCATCGGCAAAAAGTCGTACTTTGCATTTTGAAAATATTTTCACCATGTCATTAATATAGATTCTGATTTATACGTGTACGCCCCAGACATAAAAAATAAATATATTGTGTAACACAAACACTTTTTTCATTGAGTGTCAACGTAAGCCGGGTATTCACTAGTTATAATAAAATATTCAATTACTTGGTAATTTTGATTAGTATAACACATTAATCATCGAAAAGTAGAAGTATAGATAAAAAATATGAAGATGTATGATTTAATAAAAAAAAACAGCAATTTTCATCGTAAAATATATAATATATGTGATCCGTTGTTCACAATAGCATGATGTGCGATTCGAATGTTGCACATGAGGCGAGCCCTAGATGGGGGTAATTTTAATGTGAGAAATTTTGTGCCCGCAAAGCAAAGGCCACTGGGCTCGTAAATTTGACCGGGGCCAAGTGGACCGCTAGCCGCTCGCCGACCGTTCACTGCCTACCCACACGCCGCGTGGGTGGACATTGACCATTGACCGCACTTCGGCGGGGGACTAATAATATTGCGTGTGTAAATAACGAAATCTTATAAAGAAAAGCAATTTAGTTCTTGGCAAGCAACCACGCGCTCAGACAGATCCAACTGTATTTACTTACTGTTACTGTTTGTTGTTGATTTTTCTATCTGGCGTTTATATTAATCCTCGTGTCTTTATGTGTCGTATTGTCGTATATCAACTATAAAAGCTTTTACAGATTAACCCACATTTCCATAAGATGAAAAACTCTTCCGTTTATCGAGGAGAATTAACGATTTTGTACATACATCAGGCCTCCCAACTGCTCCCAACACAGTCGGGGGGTCTTCAAAATACCACGCTTGGTACAAATGAGAGGCGGATTGCTTAGGTTTTTGGTCACCGGGGGGGGGGGGGGGGGTTAAAAATTGCAAAAAGTTGGTCACGTAGTATGAGTACGTTCCCTTACTTATTCGTTGGCGATCTGTAGACATGCTATCGGTTATGCTAGGGTCATGACCCCGAGCATGATGGGTCGAAAAGGATATAATTTTTTTAAAAAGAAGGACAAACATTCCCGGGTTATTCGACCACACTCAGTAATTTCTCATCGTTCCCTAGGACGACTGCAGATCGCTAACGTACAAACAACAGATGACATCGAATATATTAGGAACACTTCTTAGTGTACCTACTAGCACTTAGTAATTAACTGTTATTTTTTATTTGGCAATATGTAGTCATGCCAGAGATTAATTATACAAAATTACTTTAAAAATCAATGAATATTCTCCTTCCTTTGGGGGCATACGTTAATTACACGAGCAGTTTCCTTCCAATCTAGACCCCTTGGTGAGATAAATTTGGGCCGCTTCGTATATTCTTGTGAGATTTTGCTGGACCCCCCTCCCCCCTTTTGAGCTCACGTAATTAATGTATGCCCCCGTTGATAATTGAGACGTCAGAAAAGCAGATTATTAATTTCCAACTAGCTGTAAATAATAGACAATTGCTGTATTGCCCTTGTAATTTCCCGTATTATTATTATTTGGAGTAAAAAATTGAAACGTCTATTTTTATTCAAAGCCAATAATTATAGCCGTAGCCCCTTGCAATTTTCCGTATTATTATTAATTGTAGTAAAAAACTGAAACGTCTATTTTTATTCAAAGCCAATAATTATAGCCGTAGCAACAATGGCGACCAATTTTTTGCCGGCGTACCTCTTTTTGTCTTGCAGTTAAATGCATCTTCAAGTGCACTAAGATGTTGCCTTGATTTAAGTTTTGAATGAAGGTGAAATTAAATCAAAATACGTCGAATTTGTCGTTCTTAGTTTTTCTGTCAGTACGGTCGCAATGTAGGTATGTATGTACCAATTCTCAAGAACGCTAGATTCAAAATTCTATCGCAACCGGATACTTGGCGGAAGTCTTATGTTAGCAAGGGTGAGGAAGATAGAGGTTATATGAAGGTTAGGCGTACCTGACTAGTTACAATAGCTAAAACCTAAAACGATAACAAAGCCACAGCTGTTTCCGTAAACAGGCATCAGTTATAATGGTAATTGTTCGGAACAAACGTCAACGGTTAATACGCACTTTTTTTTTATAAAACTTTTAGATTCTTCTTAATTACCATAAAAGACAACTATTTGCATTGGGGGAGGTTGAAAATGTTACATTTTTAATTTTATTTACGTAAATTGAAAATTTGCTTTCACACTGTCAAATCACTCTGTTTGCAGTTCGGAACAAACGTCAACGGTTAATACGCACTTTTTTTTGATAAAACTTTTAAAATTAAGATAATATACACAAGCCCGCTACACAAACCCTGCGTAGCCAAACAAACCATTCAAAAACGTAGGCTGTTTTTTAAAGTAAAGATAACAAACACAATCCCGTTATATAACCGTTGACGTTTGTTCCGAATATTTACCGTTATAATATAGGATAACTTCACATAATATACAAAAATCAACATTATTGTGCGCGTAAGCATGAAATGTGTTACCAAGTGTATTATTTGTATTATTCTCAAACCACAACGATGTTTATCTAACTATATAAAATTATTATTATTAAATTCATTAGTCATAAGTTCAATGAAGATAACCTTGTTGCCGACATGCGGTGTTATCTTTATAATTAAAATTTAAATATAACAAAGAATAAGAAACATGTTTTTGATGGAAGTTTTTAAGATTCCCTTCAGAGAAGAAAAAATATTTACATTGACTTTCGACCTTCAAACTAAATAATCAGTTTGTATTATAATGTTTGATGTACAAAGATTTGTTAATCAACGTCATTGAATATAACTATTATAAGACTCCCCCCAAGAGGAGAACCAAACTTAAACTCATCCGGAATGTGATGCTTTGAGCAATGTTGGCCCCCATGAAGAATAAAGAAAGGAAAGTGGATATTTTTGGGAGTAAGGTGAAGAAGAATTTTTATAGCCTTGCAAATAAGAGCATCACGAGCTACATAAGTCTGGTCAATAACAATACCACTCGAATCACTTAGCGCTATATCTGTCACCAAATGACACGCCCTGATAAAACTTGTTCTATATCCTTTTCTATTATGGTCAGACATATAATATGAACAGATTTAGAAAGAGAAAGCACTAAGCTTTCTCTTTGCATTTAAAAGTTTGCCATAAACGCTCCCATAAAATTATTTTAAATAATTCTACTAAACAGAAAACCGCCAAACAGTTGTTGTTCAACCGGTCAACTGTCAATTTTTAAAATAATTATTTTTTATATAAAACAAAAACATAAAAGAAAAAAACATGAAGATTGTCTAACTTTGGCGACTTGATAGTGTGGAGGTCTACACGGTAAGCTTGTATTGTAGGGTACAAATTAATAAATGATTGGTAGTTAGAATTTGTAGTTGTAATATTAAAAGTCATATCTTCACTGTAATAGTGACACTAATGATATGTCAATTTAATAATCGTAATGATTATTTTATAGAAGTCATGTAAAGTTTCTTCATCTTATTTGATTCAGGAGTTATTTCACAACCCTCCTCACAGATTATCCCTCCGATAACTAAATTTTAGATTAATTAAACATGATTTATTTATTTAAAAATGCCGAGTTTACTATTCGGTACTTAAACCGACTAATAGTGGCTACATATAGTTTAAGTTAGCCGAGTTTTTACCTGTTGTATGTATATATTTATTAATATTCGTTATAGTACGAATAAGCTATCAGGAGGACGGTGAAATATCGTCCTAGTGAGAAACGCCATCGAGGTGATCGTTCCCACGTTGAAAATTTAGAACCTAATCCAAATATTATTATAACCAGCAAAATGGGTTTATGTTATCATTAGTGACATGGTTAGCAATCAAATGATATCCGCTAGAAGTGACCAGACACGTTCCGTCAATAGAGGATGCTGGGAATGCGCATTGCGCATATCGCATTTGATCAAACAAGAATATATTATTATTTGCAAGTGTAGATGATGTAATTTTCCTGTGAACAAGGGTTTATTGAGGCGAACATTGCGGTTCAAAAAGCTTACTAATAATAATGGAAATTGCAAACTGTTGTGATCGGTCAAAATTACAATAAAGTTTACGGGAGCATAATGTGACACTATTATTGATGTTACATTTTTTAATGAGATTTAATGCAGAGTTTTATTTAAATAAAAAGATTAAACATGGAAAAGAGTGTAAATGTTAATAATCCACTTAAAAATGTTCACAGACTGCACAGTTTAAGGTTAAACGGAACACTTAAGTTATAACCTGTATATTCACAAAAGGCGCCAATTTAATTATTTTAGGTAAAAACACTTTTTGCACGTTATGCTTTAAAGTATTAAGATGAATTAATTGTTATCGCCAGTACATACGCAATACGAATAAGAATAGTTTTGTCCATAAAAAAACTCAAATCTTACAAGAAAGTCTAACAAATACAATATTGGATTGAGTCACCGACACAAAATTAGATTTGACAGCGAAAGATTTGGGTTTGTTTATGGACAAAAATATGTATTCATATTGTACCTACAGTGGGTTGCCATATTAATAGGGACACCTTTGAAAAATGTGTTTTCTCACTTTTGCATTCGTACAACAAAGGTATTTATGATTTTAATTACAGTTATTATTATTTAATAAGAAGAACATTTAGTTTGGATTATTTGAACACCATTTTTGTCCATAATCTGCATTTATTTTTTTTGTTAAATAATTTTGAAACTTTATCGCACGGAAAGTTAATATTTTGTTATTTCGCCTTTAGCCGCAACCACAGCTTGTACAACCCGTGGCATACTCTTAATGCAAAGTTTTGCATTGCGCTTTAGCTCAGGAGAGTAATGCCACTCTCGGATGAGGATTTTGATGAGCTGCTCCTTGGTTGTGATCACCTCCTTGGCAATCTCCCTCATCTTGAGCTCTCACAAGCTTTCAATGGGGTTCATGTTAGGGGAATTCCCTTGACAAGGTAAAACCTGCAAGTTTTTTTCAGCTAGGAATGCAGTGACAGTCATGGCTGTATGGCAGGATGCAGAATCGTGTATAAATACGTACTCCTGGCCACCAGGGAACCATTCTCCGACTTGAGGCAGCAGCGGATTTTCCAGTATCTGTACTGGTCATGCCTTATGGTCCATTGCATAATGTGGAGGCGCCCCATCCTAATGGAAGAGATGACAGACCATACCGTGAATAGCGGTAGACTATTTGATCATCTCCACAAGGCAGTCCGGATGGAATTTCTCCACTGGGACGGGCCGGAAGTGACGGAAGAAAGATGATTTGTCCACCAAAATTTGGAATATGGACTCTACTGAGAAGCATACCTAAAAAAACACAATAAGACGACTGGGATTTTTCAAAAACTTGAAATCTACAAACATATCAATTTCCTACTCTCCAGTCCTCAACAGTCATGTTTTGGTGTGCCTTGGCACATTTTAGTCGATTTTTCCTCATAGCTACCGTAAGGCGAGGTTTTTTAGCTGGCCGATTTTCAATGAGGTTCTCCTTAGCCAATCACCTCTGGACTGTGCTTTCGGAGACCTCGATACCTTTGATTGTTGATCTCGTTGATCATCAGGGTTAGACAAGCCATACTCTTTTTTCGAATTTGAAGACGGATGTCTCTGATTTTACGGCCAGTACGGGGCATGGTGATTCGTTTTCTGCCACATTTCCCATCGCGATCCACTTCAATGGGCAGGTTTTGAATTTTTTTTTCTTTATTTTATTTACCACAGACTTTGAAATACCTGCTATGGCTGTTAATTCCCTTTTGGAATATTTCGTGTCTAATAATAGTGTCTTCACATCCGCAAATTTCCTTAGAGACGTGTTTGAAAACCAAGTCACTCGAAAAAACCCAATATTGGGTTCAACATGGCAAAAAACTTTTAATTAAAATAAGGAATTAATAAAAACTTTACAAAAGTGATAGATAATCAAATAATGACTTAAGTTTTCGTGTAGCTGAAATGTCAAAACTCGTTAAAATAATTATTACGAATATTTATTTATGAGACCCTCGATTACGTGTTTTCAGAAAAATGCTGGCAACGTGGAAATAACATTAAATTTTTGAGAGATATGATACTTTACTAGTGTTTCCACTTGTTAAAAGAGTCAGTGGTGATATCAGCAGCAAAAATAACGAAGTAATGGCCACCATATGCAAGTTATTTAGAAGTAGAGGCAATGTAAACTCAAAAATAACAAAATATTGGTACTGTCCCTATTAATATGGCAACCCACTGTATGTACGGGCGCAAACAATTAATTTATCTTATTATTTTAAAGCATAACTTGCAAAAAGTGTTTTAACCTAAGATAATTAAATTGGCGCCATATGTGAATGCGTAGATTATAACGTACGTTCCACTTAACCCACAAAAAGTTAAAAGATTTACATTGCAAAAGAGCGTAAATGTTAAGATTTGTTTTAATCTATGTGTATATTAATAATAATTAGAAGCCATCGGATATAAAGAGATAGAAGAAAAATAAAACAAAGTTAAAAAAATATGTAAAAAGAGACTAATAAATAGGGTAAATAATAACCATTCATATTTGAGTTCAAATACAACTATTCACCGTGACATGTCATATCAGTAGATTGCTAATTTGCTCTTTAATATACGCGAGACTGTTTGCTAAGATATTTACTGTCACATTCAGTAGTATTATGTAGACGACACATTCGAGACAGAAGATTGAAGTACGCAATATTGTCTTTAAATAATTCAAGATGGAATATATTATGACTCCTTAAATTGCGTCTATTAGGAACTTACGAGATACTAAGGTTGGGAGGCAATAGAATGTGTGAAGGGATACTATTAGAAATTGGCCATTCAAATCCGGCCATTTAACATTGAGGACACTATTAATTTAACGACCACTCAGTGGTCAACCTTAAATAAAACTATCCAAGGGCATATAACAGCTTTTACGACTTGAAAATAAGTGCGAGGTATAAAACACGCGATGTACTTATTAATAGAAACAATCAATATTGATACTGTTCCGCAGTGCTGTACAATGTATACAAACAAAGATAAAGGTATATTATGCATATTTAGTAACATAGATTCGAGGCGCACAGTTTTATTACAACCGAATCAACAAACTTCGTGGGTGCTGTACCATATTATTTAACTCGTGAAGCAGAAATCTGCACGTTTGAGGCGGCAAAAACTCTTAAACGGCGAGCTCTGGCGTAACGAAAATTGCACAGCTGAAATGTCCAGTCAAAGCATATACTTTCGCTACAGAACGTCAAACACTTTTTTTTACATTATCTCCAAAAAATCCCCAGGACCTACGACATCTTTGAGATGCTGCGTGGAGGGCCTTTTTAAGGAAAGGAAGAAGAGAAAGTTCTGGGTAGGAAAATGTACGAGGGGTGGGTAGGAATCTGGGAGTCAATATGTGTTCAGGAGTAACGAACGCATGAAACCATCCCTACCACTGCGGTGCAAAGGCGATGGGTGAAGAAATCCGGCTGGAGAGGTCAAACAAAAAAGATCTCCACAAGCAGTCCCTCCCGATCTGGCCCACCGATAGCAAATCTGTGGGGTGACCTATGGCAGGGGTGTTGGTTATCCTAAAAATGGTTTCCGGGGCGGCGGTACCCATACCGCCTCCCAAATTAATTTTATCTATATTTACCAACTCAGGCGAAACCGGGTAGTGAAGCTAGCAAAAAATAACTTGAAATAAATAAAATACTAAATTCCAAGGTCAGAAATCATGCATTGCAGTTTTCTTATCGGAATGAATAAATAATAAATACCTACCAAGACCATGAAAATAATATTTGCATTGCATTGGCAGGTACGTAAATACGAGTACTCTGTAGGCGTGATTCATTGTTTTGTAATAATAAAGATTATTTCACTGTCTTATATTTTTACATAATTCTACGATTGTACATTGTTTACAGATTAACCCCTGAGACCTCGACCATATTCTGTCAATAGGTCAAATATTTCCACGTTGCAATTTAAAAGTAAATAGAATATTAAAGTAATATTAAAAAAACAATCTACCTTCTCAACAGAATCACTTTTTAAATTATTTCCAGTACCAAATGTCGATGACATTTTCAAGCAAGCTTCCATTATAAAAATGTGTAAAGGAAAAAATAACACAGAATATCAAGAATTTTACAAACTAATGAGAAATGGAAACCAATTTATTAAACCTAATTTTAAAACAACTCAAATGTAAAATCATTATATTTTCCAAGCCATAAAAAACTATAATAACCTCCCTTCTGAATTACGCTGTATCATCAACCAATCAGAACAAATTAATAAAATAAAACATATTTTCAAAAAAACTTACAGAAAAAAGTTAATATTTTATACAAAACAGATTATAACTTACAACTCAAGTAAGAATCGTGGCTCCCTTATCAGTTATCAGGCACAAGAGCTCCTCTTTTCTGATAAGGTATACATGACCAGAAACGACCTTTAATTTAATATTTTGTAAAATATATGTGTACATAATATGTAACTCATATTTTTTATATTACAATAAAAAAAAATAAAAAAATAAAATTGTGAACGCATCCGAAAACTAAAAACCGATTTGAAAGGTGATAAAATTCGCTTTAAAATTTTATTATTAAAAATAACCAAGTAACATTATTTAAATAATTTTTTTTTATGCAAATCTTAAAAGTTTAAAAATACTGGTGACGAAAAAAAAAAACGCATACATTTTTTATTAGACCCCACTTTCATGAAAAATTATTGAAAAAAAAAACACCCAAATATACATTTTTTTTTTCAAATTGCGTTCGGAAACTTTGGTTTCATAAAAGAGTAAAGAGTACATTTTAATTATTTTGTGGTTAACTTTTAGATTTGAATATAAAATGTGGTGTTTTCTCTTTCTAACATCGTTTATATCATATTTCTAAACTTCATAGTAAGGGAGACAAAGATTTCTATGAGACCTAGATGAGTTGTTCCGAAAAAGGAACAAATTAGGAATTAGGTGTTAACGGAACAAACATAGTAATTTAAATGACCCAATTTGTATATTACTTCAATCAATATTTATCATAGGGAGCAATAAAAATTCTAGATAAAGACTGTACGTATTTTTGTTGACAAGAATTAATATGGGTTTAGTCAACAAAGCAAGTGCGTGTTAATGAACTAAATGACTCGAGGATAAATATTTATCGTGTTTATCTTTGGCGTGACGACATATTTAAGGTCAATTACTTGCGCAATGTTACTACCAAAATAGATTTCAACTTAAACCAAAATAGAATTTATCGTAGTTTTAATATTAAAGTAGTTTTATATTGTGCTAAATCTTTTTCAAATATAATTTGACAAGAATTATTATTTTCGTGATTTATTTTTGGGTCATTACGCCGTGTTGCGTTACCTCCTTCTTTAGCCAATGTTTCGGACTGTATTACAGCGTCGATTAATTCGATTAAACATCAAAGTCCCAAAATTTTATCTTTATCAACAATGCTCGGATAAAATAGTCTAATCTCGACATACTTTGTAGTCGAGATAAAAATTATTTTACCTAGTAAAACTAGGTCATTAGTGTTACCGAGTAAAGAAAAACACGGCAAGAAATATCACGTGCCAAACCACTACCTACTTTTAAAATCCTTGAAAAATAAGTAATCTTTAACGTCCCAACGAAAAGTTTAACCCCCCAAACCTTATTCGAAAGGATATTACTAGCCACAAACACCACATTGCATTAGAGCCTTTGAAGGAAAAATCTGATTACAAAAATATTTTTATTGTATAAACGGCATAAAAAGTGAAGACACAGTGTTCTTAGTAATTCCCTAGCCAAATGAATATCCAAAATTATGGTTTCGAGTCAAAATGTTTCTATTTTTTTTTATCAAAATTTCATGTTTTTATCTGGTTCCTAAAATGGTATTTCTTTTTAAGATAACTTCAAAAATAAGAAAAATATAGGACATTTAAAATACCTTGGAACTTGAAAGTACGAGTATTTTAAAGACTTGGACGGTTAAGAAGATGGTATTCGACGATAGAAGAAAAATCGGTTATTTCAAAGGGAAATCTATTTTCTTATTGAAAATTGAAGTGGGGAAAACTTATTTTTTGACGGCTAAACAAAAAATTTTTCAACCTTCATGATTTAAGGATAACGCGGGGACAGAAAAGCTGTGCATAATCGTGACACCAGAGAGTTTCAGGACGTCAGAAAATTTCATGAAATTTTAGAGTTTCCGTTGCTTCAGCACACAAGTTTCCTGGTTCGATGTGGTTTTCTTTGTAATCTCTGTAATAAATACAGTGACAGCGAAGTACGGCTGTCTTTTAATCATGAGAGATTTTATTGTAAATATTCTGAATTAATTATCCAAGGAAATTTTACAAGGAGGCATACATTAATTGCGTAAGCTCAAAAGGGGAGGGGTCCAACAAAATCTCACGTTACTTGAAAAGAATATACAAAATGGCCCAAATTTATCTCACCAAGGGGGGGGGTCTAGATTGGAAGAAAAACGTATGTAATTAATGTATGTTCCCCAAGACACTTAAATTAGAGGCATAATCCCATTCTTAAATCTATAATGTGAGTCAATTAACATATTATGTGTCTTATCATCTTTATCTTTTCAATAAAGAAATGAACATGACGTGTTTAACAAACAATTGATTATTTGAGAAAATGGGTCAAACGTCTAATGACATCATAAAGTGCGTAGCTTAGATCAATTTGTCTAGCCGATAAATACTAATTGGAAAGGCTCATATTAACTAAACACAGGTCCGTTGTTCCCAATCGTACTGATCGTTGAGCCGAAATTTTGGCACAACACTCCTCAAATGCACAAATACGCGCTTCCCAACGCTGTTCTCCGACCAACAGGCGAATCGAGCGTTACTAAACAGATTGTGTATTATACATACATGTAAACCGTAGACTAAGAAATATTTGTACCAGTCTGAAGATGGCTTTAACGAGCTGAAACCGGTTACGGTCGAATAAAATTAAGTGGAATAAAGTTTTATATTTGTTTTATTATAATATATTATAAACAGATCACTTAGCTGATCGGAGACTCAGATTGATCGATCGAAATGTTGGAAACAACGGCCGTATGAGGAAGTTGAATCTAAATCATTAAAAACGTGTATACATTGTGAAATGTTTGTACAGAACGCGAATTTTAATTAAAAAAAACAATGACGGCTTCTATTATTTAATTATTTGGGTTCGAGGAACTTAAAGAAAAAATAGAATTCATAAAAGAACAATTATAAAATACCTCATATTAAAAAATATACATGCTAATTAAAAATAGTGACAAAAAAAGCGTGCGAATTAAAACCAAACCACTTCATTGTAATTATGTTTTATGTGCATGTTTTTTATAATATAAAATGATAATTGATTCAAAATAAATGACGAGATATTTTAATACGTGCCGGTTCATGGACAACAACTAACCGCCTGGGGACGTTAAATAACAACTTGGAAACATTTCGTTTTCTCCGTCGGTAATGTATAATGTATTATACGGTCGTAAGTATATTTTATAAGGCCCAGACAACCGGTTAGACGGGTACCAACGGTATCTTTCTTCATCTCATTCGTGATGCTCGAATCATTGTCACGACTATTTTCACCCACGACCCGTCAGTTTAAATATCGACACGACCGTGATAGAATAGTGACGGCGGCGGTCTGACTTCAATATCAAATAATGTACTTGTGAATGTATTTTTGTACACACCGATAGTGGTTTAAATTGGTTCGAAATAGCCTGCCTGCAGTCCCCTTTTACCCCGCAGAAGTTCTATGATACGGTACGCCACTACACAAGCAAGAATCTATTGATTGAATCCAGCGTTGCCCTGGTTTTACGACGAGTTTTTCGAAATCACATGTACACAGTAATTTTCATCTTATTTTGGATGTTAAGTGTGCAAAATTTCACTAAGTAGGTGTACCAACATTCTGCAAAGAGTGAGACATGGGAATGGTTTTTGAAAGCTCATCTACACAGCGACCCTTACCTTGTTTTGAAGGTAAAGTGTACAAAATTTCATCCGCCAAGGAAGTAAAACTGTACATTTGTATTATAAAAAACAAAGCCACGTCCCCACGGAGCTCCTCTATAACTGTAAGAGCTCGTTCACATTGAGAATATAAAATATCATAGCACGCCACATATCGCTCTCCATACAATCCCTTCAGACCGTTCACACCTGAGCGCTTTATGCGCACATCAACCATAGACAATGCACATCTTACGCCGTAACCGCTCCTGAGGCGATATGCCAACAGTTAAGCGCCCCCCACTCCGACGAAAACAGGAGAGGGGGTCATTTTAATTATGGAGCTGCCAAGACCGGTGGGTGACAGATGTCAAGTTCATAGATTCAGTACAAAAAATGCGCACTCCGTGGCCGCTCGCTAATTCAACTGACCCCCTCTCCCTACCATAGGAAGAAATATTTTATCTGCGCTGTGTGAACGGCACGAAACATAAGCGCTCGCGGTTGAGCAGATACCTGCTAGCGGTTATATTAGATGTCTGAACACCCCTCAATGGATTGTCGATATTTAAAACATTGAACTGTGTACGTGCTAAGTGGCACAAACTTATTGATGTTTTGATTTAGATTGGCTTTCCGGTTTCTCCAAAAACTTTCCATTTGATTGTTTGTAAGGACTGTATAAGGATTGGATTTTGGAGTGGATATTCCTGACACTAAATTGCACTTCGTATAATGTTCAGAACGTGAATAAATCATTCAGTTTCTTGGAATGAACAATGCGAACGTTCGCTAGGGTAGGTAGGTAGTACAATAGAATAATCCTACATATTCGACCATTCTTAATCTGCCTCATGAAATAAGCAAATACGAAGGAGTTATAAAACTAGTTTTCAATAAAAATAGTTGTAATCACATTTTATGTAGTTTTATGTTTACAGCAGTAAAGAGTTGTTATATCTTGAAATTACCACGGCTTAGTTGATAAAATAACAATAAAGTCGGAATAATACAAGTTTACTAAGTAGGTATAACAGTGGCGTAGAACGTGTTGTACTTAAAACTTTATTGATTTTTATATTACACCACAAACAGTAAAAGAGTACCAGCACCTAGGTACAGGTACTGCCCAAATTCAGCAGAATTATGGCCAAGGAATAAGAGATTGCGAAAAGGGAGACCCCTCAGGGGTCACCCCATATTCCGCCAGTTAGTCAGAATATTTCATTAAAATGCAAATAAATGGAAAATTTGCAAACGCATCCGAAAACTAACAACTACTGTCTTGGAAATGTGATAAAATAAGCTTTTTTAAAATTTTATTATTAGAAATCACCAAATAGGGTTTTTGATATACAAAAATTTTGAATTATTAAGTTTAAAAATGGCACACCTTACGTTTTTTCTAACTTAAGTTACTGCTAATTGAAAAAAAACACATATTATTAAACAAATATATTATGAACGTTATTATCACCTCACTTTTCTGTCGTTTTAGGTAAAAATAATCTCGTTTCGAATTGCGGTCATAAACTTTGGTTTCATAAACATTTTAATCATTTTGTGGTTATTAGATTTGAATACATAGTGTGATGTTTTCTCTTTTCAATACCGTTTAGATCACATTTCTTACTGTGCTAGTAAGGGAAAAAACGATTTTTACGAGACCTATATGAGTTGTACCAAGCGAACAAATTTGCCTGAGGGGTTAGGATAGGAAGCACCTGACTACTCAACATATCTAAAACTAATTCAAGCAAACGTTTGAATTCTGAATGGTGCCAGTAAAAATCGCCACAGCGATAGTGAGAGCATCTTCTAGTATTTATATACAACAAACATGACATTAATAAAAGTCAACGTTGACATAATTTACTTAAAACAGACATTAAATTAATTTTATGCTAAACATTTTCTGAATTTAGAGGAAAAATCTTCTTGATTTGCAGCCGTTGGTCGCATGACGTGACCTATTTAAGACGGAGCCAAGAATGTAGAGATTATAATACAAGCGAGAGATATAATGAGATGTACAACAAGCAACGAGATAAATACACCAAGCCACGAGTGAACTTCGGGGATATACAATAAACAATACAGCTCAAAATTAAAAAACAAAAAAATACGAACTATAAGCAAAAACACTTTTGACAACGAACAAAACAAAGCGAACGTTATTGAGTCATTTTGTTTTAAATATGCCGCAAATACGAATGAACACATTATTCTGTACAATCTTTAGTGTGAGCATAAATTGCAATAGATTTATGTATGAATACATCGGAATGAGTAACATCTATTTATTTATTAATCTTGAGATATATTAGCTCACATCATCGTGTATGCCAATAATTTACAAACAAATAATATATTACAGGTGTTGACATTTGGCAAACACGTTTTTCAATTTAACATTTTTGCAGAATTTAGGCCTGGTGGTACATAAGAGATTTCTGAATGCTTGACTTCTATTGTATGTACTCAGTGTTTACGGCAATACATTAACCTTGCACGACCTTTACAAGTTGATAAGTTTAAACTACTCGTAATTAAGGTGTTATGTAATTTGACTGAAAGTCAATTCAATTTCCTTATATTCCCAAAAGATTGCTTTACTTTGATGTCCTTGAAACGTGGTAAAAAAATCAAAAGCCTTAAGTATCTAGATGTTCGTTGCTGCTGATTATTTTTCTTGAAAGATGAAGATGAATAATTATTATATTAGCAAAGCATGACTAGATGTTTAATATATAAATTATTATTAATAAGTAATGATAATGATTAATGAAGGCATCGGGTTAATTAGTTAGAAAGCCACAACTCAGAATTCAGACTAGCACATTCCTAGAAGATTGAATATTTTCAGTATTAGAGGCAAAAATAAAACGAAAGAACCACAATTTTAAATGGTAGATTTATTTATTTAAACGGTATTGGTGAATATTAAACAATTAATGGGACGTTCACAACAGATAACATCAAACATGGATGATGAGCCTGGTCCACGTTTCCGGGAACGGGGAGGCTGACAACATGAAGGATAAAATAGCAACTGTAAAAACGTGCAATGGTGCAGTGTTTTTAATATTGTGTTCTGCGTGTTTAAAACCGTATCTTCTCCAAGCTTAAACCTTCAACAAAACTGTGAGTTCATCTGAAGAGGCCTGCCAGGCAAGTATGCTTTTAATATCAGTTTGTACAAAAAATTGTACATACTTGAATAGAGCCTAGGTAGTAATATTTGTACAGCGCATTTGAGACAATTTTTCACAAAACCGGGGCTGTACAGATTATCCAATTATTATTTTTATTATGAACAGAGATGATGCAGAGATGGGACAGCGACAGTGACAGTACACAGATTGATTGGTGAGAGGTGGGGACATACCTATGCCATGCGAGGAGTCGTTGAGAGGGTTGACCAGCAGACAGGGCCAGTTGTTCTGCCTCCGGTGTGGTGCGCAGGTACTGCTGACTCCTGTCGGGCACATTGCAAGGTCAGTCATTGGAAGGGTGATCGGCGATCAGGGATCAGTGATCGGGCAAAACCACTCACATGCAACATACGGTCGCTCAATCCGGGGGGAATATCACTTGACAGTGACAACAATACACTCAATTCTCGGTTATTTTATTACGTTCGTAGCTTTAATTGGCTTGTGGCTTGGTTCAATTACATACGAAGATATATTGTAGTAACGCATAAGAACTAGAAGGTTTGTGAATAAGTCATACAATTTTTTTTTTTTTATATAAACGAGTGCTAATTTGGGTTAGTTTGGAATAAATACAAAAAAAAATACATTGCGAGCATCGATCAAACATTATGTAAAATCAGTAATTTAAACCGAAAATGTATAAGTTATTCGATTTATGGGAAAGTGTAACGGAATCACTGGAACCAACATTAAAAAAACGCTTGCTTCAATAAATTAATTAGCAATTCAAAACGAATATATATATATACATTACAGCGTACATTATGTATTACATTACTTGAATATATAAAATCGTATTTTTTTATAATTTATAACTCATCTAAAATTACTGTATTTAATTAAATGAAAACAAATAACTTTGTAAAACACCACAATTTAATCAAAATTATCAACATGTTTCGAAACCAAAGGTTTCTTCGTCGGAAAAATAATAAACCTTTGTGTTCGAAAATCTTTGATTTCGAAACATGTTGATAATTTTGATTAAACGGTGATGTTATTTGTTTTCATTTAATTAAAAATGACGCCACAAAGTGTATTTTCAAAGATAGAAGAAGTACCTAAATTCATTATATTTGTCTACGAACGAAAATATATTTGCGGCTCTTAAAAATAAGATCTTCCCTGAAACTGTAATAAAAATGCGAAGGTTAAAATAATTATTATGACTGAGGTTACTATATCTACAACAAATATTTCGTTTTGTGAAAAACACGTCTTGAATAACAAACACCACTCATTAAATATTGACAAGTTCAATTCTGAGTAATATAAATTATGTGAAACTCACGACTAGCAATCACGACATGTAAAAAAGGTAATCACTTTAGCTAGATCAATAGACCAGAGACCTGAGACCTGTAATAGGAATTACACATATTTCCATAGCACGAAGGTCAACAATGACTGGTGAACGGGCAATTCGCGTTAGTCACTCGTTGCGAAACGTTCGCTGATTTGCTAAAAGTTCCCGGCTACTGGGAACGAGATTTGTTACATAAGAAAATCACGATAAAAAGAGTTTGATAGAATGCCTGCTTGATGACCGTATTACCATTAGCGAATAATGTTAGCCGGGTGATATTGCGGTGGGTAAAAAAACGTGATTACACATATGTCCAATTTATATGGTTAAATACACTAGATTAAATTCTGTACTTCAAAGGCACTCGGCAACATTTAAACACAACACTGTTTCCCTCTATAGTGGTATTAAAGAATATTGCAAATTGAATACAAAATAGAGGTTGTGTGCAATACAAGATTCTGTCAATTTTCATTCAAGGACAGAAGTGAACATGGAGTTTTATGTCCCGAATCGCGTTTTTCCAGTGGATTGACATATTGTTCATAATTCCACGTAGGTATGTGATTCTAAACATTTTTAGCAAGTAATTTAAGACTAAATATTTCGAAAGAATCTTTTATATGCTCTCTTGTAAGTTATCTAAATGGACATATATCTTAAGCTTGCTGCCACTCTTACTCCCCCGAATACTGAGCGAAAGGGACAACTGCACCTCAGACTGATAAATACCTAAATAAAATCATCAAAATCGGGATTTTGTATTCCCCATTTTTCTCCTTCAAAACTGGACTGATTTTAAGGATTTTTTATATTAACTGTATCAGAAGAAAATACTCTAGGTCCGTAGATTTGCTTTTAAAAAAATACATTGTCTAGCTTGTATACTGAACGTCTGTTCATGGTGTTCAAACCATGTAATTGTAACGATTTTTGGAGGGTCCTATAAGAAGTAACTTGTCAAAAATGCAAAACGTCCGACACGCCAGTGGTCGATATCAATACTATATTAAAAAAAATACAATAGTATCAAATCCAGAGGAAATTGGGTTTGTATGGACAAAACGCCGCCCGTTTTCCTCTTAAGTGCATGTTTTTTAAGCTTTTGCATTGAATCATTGAAATCATTATATTTTAGATTGTCAATTAATTACATGCAGGGCTTCGAATAGTTCCAATTCGCCCAACCGCTATAATCGCACGGCTAATGAGATAAGTTAATTGCGAGAAGGGAAACAAGATTCCGAAATCCAAACCAGATTGGAATAATGGAGGCATGGCAGATGTTTCCGCTTGTAAATGCCATCGCCGATCAGACGGGGAAAAAACCTGCAAAACTCGTTATCCGGCCAACAGGTGGTGGCGACCCGGTCGCCCGAGGTGCCAGAGAAAGATGCAAGACTAATAGTAATTAATAAAAACAAAAGTGTACTATATTACCTACTTAATGTTGCAACAACGTCGTCAATTAAACATAATCAGTATAATCACACTCCATTCAGCGGTGTGACTTTGTCTAGCGTTCAATGACAAACAACCGATAAGGCGCGAGAGTACACTTCTAATAATTGCTTATTGTGCATTATCATCGTAACATACACTCGTGACGGGATGTCATAGGGAAGAGATAAAAACCGGCTTGCCGAGATTCCAACGGAGCTCTCAGCGTTAGGACCTTGTTATGTAAAGCAATGTAAATACCTCTGGAGGACTCGTTCATGGCGTTCCCTCTCGAGGTACTCCTCCTGATAGCGTTTGGACCACAGCAGATCTGTGGTGGGCGCGTACATCTCCGGCGGGGGCAGGTGCAGCAGTGGCGGCGGGTAGTGCATGTGCGCGTGCTGCGCGTGCTGGGCGTGCTGCGCGTGCAGGTGCGGCGGAGCGGGGCGCGCGGCGGGCGCGGGGGCTGCGGGGTGCGCCATGCCCCGGGCGGCCAGCTCGTGCTCCTCGGGCACGGAGAGCGCGCTAGAGCGGGAGCCCGAGCGCTCGTCCCCGGAGGCGGAGCGCAAGGAGCTCACGCCCGAGTCGCTGCGGTCGTCCGGGAAGCGGCCCGCCTCCTCCATCCTGGCCGCATCGTCCAGCGCTCCCGTGGCAGCTGTCGGGGCGGGCAGCGGGGGCACGGGGGGCAGGGAGGGCAGCGATGGCACCGAGGGCACCGCGGCCAGTTCCGGCACAGAGGGTGACGGACAGGTCTCCACGACACTTGGGCTGACTGGCTGTAGCTCTTCAACTTCACCTTCAGGCTCGACCACGACTCTGACTTCGGGCTCTACTAGCTCTGACTCTACGACTAACACTGGTTCAACTATCACTTCACTGTTGGAACTATCACCTTCGATGAACGCCTCTTCTTCTGGCTCCCGTAATTTATTCACTTCCTCTAATACCTTCTTCTTGCTAATAAAACTTCCTTCACCTTTCTTCTTTTTCTTATTTTCGATGTCCTCTTTTTTTGGAGGACGATCTATAAACACTTTTTTCACGTTATTTTTTAACTTTACAACTTTCGTTTTCCGTTTCTTAGTAGTCTTCTTGGATCCTGAGAAAAGAGAAAACAACAAATTAACAATTAATTCAAACCAAACAAGAATAATAATAATAATAATAATAGAGGTTACCGTCAGATACTACGCAATAATGAGCAAGCGTTTTTGGGCTTGGCCTATGTCAGCATATAAGTATGCTTAAAAATATAGCGTCTATATAGCGTGGTTTGACACAGACATAAATCAAATTCCTACAAGTCAAAACGTCCGCGAATAACATCCTTTTTGTAATACAATCCGCCAGCCGCCTAGTGCCAACGACACCGCAGACAAGTCTTGTGAAACATGACCGACTCAGACCGTAATCTATAATATGATTATGTAGTAGTTAGCAACTACCTAGCACTCCCAGCCACTGCTCACAATGCTGTTTACGACGCGAGATGAGATGAAAAACTCAGTCCAATTACGAACCGAGAAAAATCCTTATAAATAGCACATACAATAGGCGATCAAATAATTTGAGCCATCGTGCAAAATTTGCATAAATTTAGAATATAAAATACCTAATTTAATTTAATAATGTTATTAATTTTTGGAGATCGCTGGCAACGGTTAATATGCACTTTTTTTTGAAAAAACCTTTTGATTCACCTTAATTACATTAAAAGGCAACTATTTGCATTGGGGGAAGTGGAAAATATTTCATTCTAAATTTCATTACGTAAAATTAAAATTAGCTTTAGTCTTATTTTATTTATTTATTTTAAATACATAAACGGCTATACTGCCTTTTATAAATAAACATATAATAGAGTACAAAAGTAAGAAAAGTAATATCATTACATAATAGTAGTTTTAAACTTAAAAAATAACATACAATTATTTTGTGTATCACAACAAAAAATAACAAGAAATAAAAGTGAGAAATATCATCATTTCATTTCAACATGTCCATATTGCGTGTATAAAGTTACATTATGGAAAAAATAAAAAAAATAAAAATTTAAAAACTGAAACCTAAAAAAACATACAATTATTTTGTGTCTCACAACAAAAAATAACAAAAAAAGAACAATGAGAAATATCATCATTTCATTTTAACATGTCCATATTGCGTATATAAAGTTACATTATGGAAAAATAATTTTTGAGTGCATGTTTATATTGCGCTAATTTTAAGAAAGTCTTGTGAGATTGTACGCCAGAATCACAAACCATGTTACACAAACCTAGCGTAGCCGCTAAACTACTTGAAAACTGGGATGTTTTTCTTGCCTTGACGCGAGTAGGCGTTATAAAGGGGCACTTTCTTTTGTATCACAAACCATGTTACACAAAAATATTTTCCACTTCCCCCAATGCAAATAGTTGTCTTTTAATGTAATTAAGGTGAATCAAAAGATTTTTTAAAAAAAAGTGCGTATTAACCGTTGCCAGCGATCCCCTAAATTTACCATAATGTTATTATCAGGTAATTTCTGTAAGTATTTTAGTTTCTTTTTTAAGTGAAGCTTCTTCAGCACGTTGTGATTTATTTGAAATTCGATAAAACGAAAAGGGGACACTAAAAAGAGACATCTATATAGTCTGTAGAAATTAGCCTGCGAGAGAATAAGATAGAATAATTGGTCTCCTCTTTGTGCGGTGCTTCGTAGCCTCTCCTTGCCTTTAGTTTTCTGAAGTTTTCACTTCTACCGCGTATGAACTGCAAACTTATATTTTTTTATTATTGTGACGACTGTTTCGGCGTCCAAAGCCATTATCAAACAGTGATGCAACATTGAGACGACTTATTTTCACTTTACTGACCAAAAATATATTTGATGCAAATTTTAAATATATAGTTCATGCACCGACCCAGGAAAACTTCTGCGTCAACTATAATCACTTTCGCTTGGCAAACAATACGCGTCAGCAATATCCAATCGCGCATTATAAAAAAAATCCAATGACTGCAAAAAAGGCAACGGTGGGAAATATAAATATCCCGACAGGTGGGCAAAACCATTCACCAATCAATGTAAAACTGCGAACTTTACAATTCGTTCAAAAAATTTTGTATTCCGATTAAAACTAACGTATTTATCTTACACAGGACATCCCTCTGTGTAGTTGGTTCGAGTGGTCTCATCCTTACAAGGTAATTATTTTATGTGAAGGATATTGTTGTAATATATGGCCATGTACAGATTGTGGATTGAATGCAATGTGGGCTTCGTGGGTGTACGCGGTAAATCCGCGTGGGAGAATGTTTTATAACTTTACAATAGTATAAATCCTTCCAAACAATTCTCCGTGAAAGCGTACGGATTATGGGGTCGGGAAATGAATAGCCTAGCGGCACGTTCTGTAAAAGCAAAACTTTCGGATAATAAAAAATACTAAAAGCAATCTCGGATAGATAGATAACAATAGAAAAAAACAAGTCGATATAGACCCGGTATCAGTCAGCGCGTATCCTCGCTAAGTACAACATTCTTCGGGGCTAAATACCTCCGTACATGACGCTACTTACAAGCTACTCGATCCTCGTAAGCGAATCATACGCGCCGATCGTAATTACCCCCCATACGATTTTGCTGGTTCCTGTACACGGCGCTACGCGACGTCTGTCGGTTTCAAATCAGTTTCACGCAACCGGCGCGCGGCGGTGCTGATCGCACGCGACGCGTTGCATAATTTGTGTCTGATACTTTTTCGTTTGACGTTTGACAGAAATGGCGTCGGAATATCAAAGTAATGTTAGATTTGTTCTGGAAGTGGAAAAATACATGTTAAAAATCAACTCGTAAAAATTAACCCGCCTAAAAATATTTTAAATACGTGAAATAAAGTGCCGTTGTTGACATTTTCAAAAATCGATTGGTTTTTCAAAGAAAAAACACGTTCCTCTATTAAAATCGTAGATAATCCGTGTAATACCGGTGATATCTAGACATGCAACCCATATACAGATTATGGGATTATGTTCCAAGCCAGGCTAAGCTCGACATTCCAACCAAGCCGAGCTTAAAACCAACTAACATAACGGACCATAGACTTATAATAAAAGTGGAAACATAAGTAATTAAAATATCAATAATATTTTTAAATCACCTCAGGGTGCTGTAGGTATAACATTGTATTGTTTATTATATCAAGAACTAGTTTGCTGTGTTTTCTCATACATTGACGTCACACGAATGCGCATGAAAGAAACCAGATAAAAATGTTTTTCCTGCGGTTTTTAATGCCGAACACTAATAAAAAATGACGCGGTGTATGTTTGTTCTGTGTTCACCGCAAGCAAATCATATAATTTCGTAAAATTAACTTATAAATGTGACGTGATTGCAATTTTGGATTTGGTCAGTCTTTAAAAGTTAACACTATAGCCGGCGTAGTGCAGCAG
This sequence comes from Limnephilus marmoratus, assembly GCA_917880885.1. Lineage (NCBI taxonomy): Eukaryota > Metazoa > Arthropoda > Insecta > Trichoptera > Limnephilidae > Limnephilus > Limnephilus marmoratus. The sequence goes on along the minus strand of OU862921.1, from coordinate 13,109,215 downwards.
TAAGGCGCTTGACTAGCATTCCGAAGGTCGCGGGATCGAATCCCGGCGTGGCAAATAAATTTTATTTGATTATTTATTTATTTAATACATGAATTATCGAAAGTAAACATTTGTGTATTTCACAATTTATTCATTTAAAATAATATATGTATAATATATGTGGAAGATACTCTCAGTATCGCCCAGGTGTAAGACCATCATTCAGAATTGAAACGTTGCCTGAAGTGGCTTTCGCCGTGTTTAGTGACCAGATCTGAATAGCCAGGTACTTCCCCACCTTCCTCTTCCCTATCTCCTTCCCTCCCCACTACCTTCAGCCTCACAACATACCCCAATTGGGGATGTAATAGTCTCACTGGCTTCAGACGGGAGCAGTTGGGACTCTTGTGCGGTATTCATGTAAAAAATATATATATTCCTATTCATTTTAGCATCTATTAAGACACGAAGTAGACTAATGTTGAAGGCATTTAAAATGTTCGGTGAAAAGTCAACAGAATACATACATAAAGTAATTTTTACAAAACGTCGTACTCCTGTACCCGAGGAAAATAAAAAAATTCCCCTCAGGGCCTATATCATCTTTGGGAATGTTGTGTAGAGGGTCTTTCTAAGAAAAGGAAACAGAGAAGTTCTGAGGAGGAATAAGGTTTGAGGGTGGGTAGGAATCTGGGATTCAACGTGTCCAGGAATGACGGATGCATGAATCAACCCCACTGCGGTGTAAGGCGATTGATCAAGAGAGACGGCTGAAGAAAACAAAGGGACTCCCTCAACCATTCTATCTCGATCCGGCCTGCCATGTATAGCTGGTGGGCAAACGCATCAGTCGTCAAGACATGAAAAAATCTCACCCCGTGAACCTGGGCATCCCTGCTAAGTCACCAAACGTAGCGAACCACTTTGGGTGTCATATGGCAGAGGTATATATCTAATATATGGTTCCCAGAGCGGCGGTACCCATGTACGCCTCCCAAATTGAATTTTGTTCATCAAACAAAACGTTTTCCTTTGATATTTTATTCGTTTCAAACAATAATTTTCAAAATTTAACATCATTCCCTCGGCGTTTTCATCGGGAAATTGATACTTGCGGAGGTCGTCTCACTTAGCATGCTTCCCACGTATCGAAGGCATAATTTATGTATTCAGTGGTACACCGATGTATTCCGGTATGTGCAAGCTCACATACTCGCTTGCTAACTTCGGGAGCCTCGCCTTGTTCTGAAACAACCAACCCTGATGTTGTGTGGTGTGTGTTCTCCGTGTGGTATACGTTCTGTGTGTTATCTTGGCGTGTTCGTGCGTAGAGGGCCGCATGATAAATGTACGTACGTGTATCCGACGCTGGGAGAGCCGTGGACGAGAGGTGAATCCGAATAGTCGCTTTGCCAAGGTGAGCATTTTCGTGCACCGATAAGCCGCGCCGAATAAAGGCTGAAAAGCTGTTAGACGTGTGTGTTCATTCATTGTAGCTACCTATTTCGAATTACATGTCATTTCAGAACAAGCCGGTAGTAGTACCAACATTCAATAATATAATATTTTATTTTCGTACCATTGCGGAAAATTCAATCTTCTGTATTTTTACTTTTACCATTCTTGACGGATTACACACATCTGAGCATTGTCACCGCCCACGACATGCGTAAATAAGTACCATTTTTCGTTTATAACGAAATAAAAAAATACATATTCTTAAGCGCCCGCAACCCGGATTTCTACTGATTTATTACATATTTCCCTTAAACACGGTAAGTTTTAAAACTCTTAAAAAAAATATATGTTATGCTTGAAGATAATACCTAGACTTTGCCCGCGCCGAAACGCAAATTATGTAGGTATATAAAATTCCCTCGATAGAAAAAATCGCAAAGTGTGCTCCAAAAATTATTATAAACACGTTGGTTTCAGTTATTTTACAAGTTATATGTATGAAAAAATTCACTGTGTTTCTTTAAATGCTGTTTAAGATAATGCCCGGGAGATTTTTGCTCTATTTTAAACGAGTCGTGTTTTATTAAACTTTTCGCAATTTTCGCATCGATTTTGTCGCTGTAAATGTTAGCGCTCTCATCTAACATTCGTATCTCTCCATTTTCTTCTTTTCGAGCCCGGTTGCAGAGCCTTAAGTATATTATTTCTTTGTTCGAGATCCCCCCAGGTGGTATTTCATAAAAGAAGCGCTTTATAAAATAGCCTGTTATTAATTATAATTATCCTCTCATTACGTAAAGAAACCAGTTTCAAAACAGTTGATAAACAGAAACCCGTTTTTAAAATGATATAAACATACTGTCATTACGATTATCACAACTAAAATAGGATATTCGTCTGTATAAAAAGATATGTTGTATTTTACATATAAATCGCAAACATCATCTCTAAATATCCTCATTGACAGTCGTCATCATCAATGCGATTGTTGCCTACGTGTCTCAAAGCAGGTTTTAATAAATATTACGATGTAGTCTAAAAACAATTAACGAAAAAAACTTCAATGTTTTAACATTGGAGAAAATGATCAAATTACGAATTACAAATAAAAGATCAGCTCCGTGTAAACACTTTCTTTGTTCGCAAATTTGAAAAAAGAAACCGCTCAAATATTCCGAGTGAAAGTATCGATTCACTTCGTATTACGAATTAAAATATTATATAAGTACATTATTTACATTAAAGTATCAAAAACGAATCAATGTGCAGGCTGTATATAATACATTTTTACAATAAAAATCCACGAAATGTCGAATTTCTTGAATTGCGATTTAAACATGTGCCAATGGACAAACAATTTTAATAATAATATGTGATCGATTAGCATGAGCGAAATAATTCAGAGCTTACAAACAATATTCAATTTATAACTTTCACCTCAGTTTAAAATTTAAATGTCTCCTAATTGATATAATTATTAACGGTTACGTGTATCTTATAATATACACACACACAGTATAACCAAGCTGTAGTAAATTTAGAACATCACATGTCATGTTAGAGATAATTGCTTCCTGTAATGTTTTAAGTATACAGGGTGTAACAGCACGTACCCCAACGATTTTAACCAGCGATTTTTGAGCATATTTTGAGTAAAAAATGTAAATGTAAATGTCATTTTGTTGTTCGATGATATCTTTTTTCTATTAAAAACAAAAAGTATTTTTCAATCACACGTCGCCACTGATCACACTCCTACACGTCGCGACGGGATCACGTGATAAACGCGCTGTTTCGTGTGATGGAAATTTTTGTTTTTTTTTTCATCGGACATCAAAATTACAACTTTAAATATGCTCAAGAATTGCTCGTTAAATTCATTCGAATGCGTGCCGTTACACCCTGTATATAAACCGACTCTGTGAATGATTGTCTACAAAGGAAATAATATATGGACGGTACTACGGATACCCCACATACAATGTCTGCGAGGGGTGACATTGCGAAGAGAATTGCTTATTCGTAGAATGTGTCCCGAGCACCCCAACTTACGATGACAAAGCCGGCACATAACCCCCCCACCTGTCGCCCAAATAACAAAGCGTCAGCTCCAAAACGTAAATTAAATAATAACAAACTATCAATTCGGGATTAACCTGTGATGTAAGATTATTATGATTAAACTATACATGTCATTTGAGGAGTGATTTAATGTAAACGTTATTGATTTAATTAAATGATGACGAACTTATGTGATATTGGATCGTATTTTAGCATGAATATGAATAAAATAACTAACTACTATTGAAGTGCAGATTGGAGTGGTTCGTTTAAGAAGGTTAACTCATCGAGGGGGTAGAGCCGTGATTGGCTAAACATTTGTGACGTAGCTTGGAAGTCCATGTTCCACTGGGAGATTTGAATTAACTGCAGTACAAGTGGCAGTGTTTTAGCTACGTCACGCGTTCAATAAAAAAATAATAATATTATTTTATTTCCCGCAATTGAAATATCATTTTAAAACCAGCATATTTTGATTGATTGGCGGATCCCACCCAAGAGAAAATAGAGCAAAAAATCACACTAAGCAAAAACAAAAAAAAAATCAGAGTGTGCAATTTACCTAGTGTGAAGTGAAAACTAAAGTAGAAAAGAATGGGGAGGCATTTAAGAACCGCACAAAGAGCAGACCGATTATACTGTCTCATTCCGTGAAATTTTTTTATTCTCTGTGACCTAATATTTATTCGTCAAGCAAAAATATTAAAGATTTCAATAATGATGAATTTTAATGAAATTCCCGTGATTCATACACAAACATTGTGAACAGTTTTAAATTCTCAAGAAAACATTTGCACAATAAATACGTGTTTGCAATCTCAAGTAATAATTAAGTTTCGCAAACGATAATTAAGTTATTAAAGAAGCTGACGTAATAATTACATATATTATTATACTTAATACATTATTTCCAGTAAACAATGTCGGACATATTTTTTTATGTGTTGGCGAATGAAGAATGCAAATAATTGCGCAATGACCCGACGACCTAATATAATAGCGATAACAGTGTGTTATTCACGTCGTGTTATCGCGAGTACTCACCCTGTTATCGCGGTCTAGCGATAACGGCTATCTGTGAATTCTATGAAAATCACTACAAAACAAACAAAAGGAATTCGTGATAATGCGACGGGGCCGTAAAATTTTAGTACAGTAACACCACGGTTTATTAATTAAACAGGTTCCGAAACAAATATCAATACACTCTTAGGTACTAAACAAACTGCACAAATTAATTATCACACAGGTAAATTACAATATTTGTGATTAACTATAAGTAATGGAACAATTCTATAAGTCATTCCCTGTGTAAACGATTTAATTATAAATAACGATCACGAAAATTTGAAATGCTGTAAAGGACAAAATGTTAAAGATTCAGGAGAGCGAATAGAAAGTTTTAGAGACATATTTTATTCAATTTTGGATTTATTGTCCCCTTTACACCATTTCAAATTTCCTATCAGTCAGATATGATTTTAGATTTTCACGACCAAAAGTATTTTTTTAATTTGTTTTTGGGGTGTTATGCCGTGTTGCGCTACCTCCTCTTTTAGCCAACGTTTCGGACAGCGTTACAGTGTCCATCATCTGCCACACATCTGCCCTGATGATGGACACTGTAACGCTGTCCGAAACGTTGGCTAAAGGAGGAGGTAGCACAACACCCCAAAAATAAATAACAAAAATTCCGTCTGTCGACAATTTGTGGAGTTTTTTTTTATATAATATCAATTTTAAAAATAAAGACAAAACACACCGCCTTAAAATACGACAATTTTCATACCTATTCTTACCGCAGTTTCATATTTAAATACAAAATGTTTTTTGTATGTTCCTCGGAAACCTCGATAATGGAGGTATCACTGTTGTTTGTACATATCGTTGACATTTCGAGCACGCTGGCATGTAAAAATAATAACTTGAACATAGTTAATTGCGGCTGTAAAAAATGGAGATTAGAATGTATAACCCGTATAGGCATTAATTATTTATCAATGTTGAATTAGGGCAAATAGCAAATATTTCAAGCAATTGGAATTACTACTTCGGTAGTAGTAAAACTGTAGCGCCTTCGGCAAGTTTATCATTTATCACTAATGAACGTTTTGGTATGTCACTAGTTGTTCACGATGTAATCACCCATTCACACCTACAATATTTTATCTCATATCTCTTATCGAGACACTTGAATATTATTATTATTGTATTGATTGATCTAACTCATAAACTTGAACAGAATTGCGTGAGTGTCGGTACGGTGACTTTGTGCGAACTGAAAGTAATACGGTGAATAGCTTAGCTACAGGATGTCGGTAAACATACGCAAAAAGTGCTAAAAGTGGTTATGACTCGCTTCGATCGAGCTCTGTTGGCGTCTGACACCGCCCGCCGGGGCCGCGTGACCCCAAAACTAGATGGCACTATTTAATTAGGCCTCACGAACAAGTGTGTATCCGTCCTGCAGCCTGCAGCGGTAGCGTTAGGTACTTTGGTACCTACGCGGGAAGACCTCGAACCCGATTTAGTGGCAAGCATGCATATTAAAAGTCTGAAGAAATTAACACGTAAGAATCATTTTTAAGAGATTCTTGCTTGTGTATTGGGGTACAGTATCGTAGGACTACTAGGGGGTTACAGGGGGCTGTGGAATGGTTTTCCATAACCTTTCGAACCGGTTTGAATCACTATCGGTGTGTTTTTTAATGTATTTTCAAACGAGCGCTCTTTAACATGATTTGTCTGTAATGCCCAGGCATTGATCGTAGTTCTTGTAGTATGGTGGGATGTTTATTTATACACTCTTGACAGAAATTAGTGTAGGAGAAAATTAAAAAAATGAAGTCCAAATAAATGACAAATGGCCCGTGTTTCTGTTGCCAGATGCTCTCTCAGAGCCTAAGCAATTGTAGAATGCAGAATAGGATTGATTCAGCATACAGGATGAGAGTGGCTTTTAATAGTGATGAAAAGCAGAGATTTGCATGAAATGAAAAATTGAATCAGATGTCAATGTAACGCTAAATCAACAGGATGCCCAACCGAACAAAAATGATCGACCGGAATAAGTAGGCAGTTAGAAATGGAAAGACGCCAAATCACAACATGAATCTGCTACACTTAAAATTAATTCCCTGTGAGGTAAGAATTCCTGCTTTTCGTCGTGGTCACCCTGTTGGAGATGTTAGCACCGCGCATTGTGCACAATTCTCAATCGGATAGAATGCAGACACCGTTTAGGCAAAAGGCACCATCCAGGTAAATCACGGCGAGGCAACGCAAAATGTCCGAGTCACGGATACAAAGATGGCGGGAAGCAGTAATAGCCCATTCACACCATTCATTTATCGTTCATTTCGTGATTTCATTCCGCCTCTTTCCCTCGAAATGAACCGTGTGAACACGAAAGTGAATAGAGACAGTTCCGAATGAAGCATTCCAACAATGTTGGAATGCTTCCTTCGGCACTGTTCACTCGCAACCGGAATTTAACATCACGTGACGCGAATGATGTGTGTGAACACTCAAGTGAACAGTCTTTCACTCGCAAATTAGTCGGCCGAAATGTTCTGGCGTGAGGACGAGTAGCCGGAGCGGCTTAAACGTCAAAATGCTCCGTTTAGTTCGCTTTTCGAAATAACTCCTACACGTCTCATAGAAATCGTTGTTTCTCCCTTACTATCATAGTGAAAAATATGATCTAAACGGTATTGGAAAGAGAAAATAATGCTCTATATATTCAATATAACGATTAACCACAAACGAATACGAATGTACACCTCTATGGAACCAAAGTTTCTGATCGAATTTGAAAAAAAAATTATGAAACATTGTGAATTTTTTATGAATTATTTTTATATGAAACGATAAAAAAGTGAGGTGAGAGAAACGTTTATAATTTATTTGTCTAACAAAATAAGTGTGTGTTTTTATATTTCTTTTGTTAACCAGTAATTTTAGTTAGAATAAAAAGCAAGGAGAGCCATTTTTTAAACTTTTAAAAGTTTATATTAAAAATTACTATATTTAAAAAATTACGTGGTTATTTCTAATAATAAATTTTGGAAGCATATTTCATCACCTTTCCAAAACAGTTTTTAGTTTTTGGATACGTTAATAAATATTCCATTTATATGGATTTTATTGCAAGCCGAGGCCTATTTTGGAATAAAAATATTTTCATGGTGCAAAAATAGTGGTAGATATCAGTTTTCAGGTTATTATTTAACCATATGTTCATTTTATGGTGCTGAAATTTATTTACTGTTTACAAGAATCGCCAATTTCTCGTAATTTAGTTCGACGTTATCGGAAATATCAATTGAAATCGTAAATATTCCCGAACATAGCCGTCAGCGCCGGACGAATTCCTATGCGGTCGCGACTACTCTCGACGACTTCGCAGCGAGAATGTCGAGTGAACTCTTCCTTCGAAGGAACCGTGTGAACACTCGGTGAAACGAGAATGGAACATTTCATCGAGTAAACCTTCATCCGAGTGATCCTTGTGACTTCAGCTTAATGGGGGATTTCTCCCGAGGCGGTCATTACTTAACGATCGCGGCTCGGCAGGCCGCCGGTCACGAAAATAGCTTATACAAGTCACGAACCGGAATGAGCGCGAGCCTCGCCACATATAAATACATCATTATTTATACTTTCATAATATTATCGGGCGAATCCATCCACCCGACGGAAGAACCAGCGTGGAGTATCGAACATGGCAAGCTGGCAGTGGCAGAAACGGTCGCAGCCCCTCGCAATATCAACTACAATAATTGCGTAACGATGAAAATCTTCATGGTGATTTGGTGGCATGCAACGGTGCCAGCTCAATGTCGATCATTGTTCTCGCGAATACCAACACTAGTCCCACCTCTTTCTGCAGCAACTGCGACGGGTCGCGATTTCACGCCAAATTTATCGCGCCTCATTGTTGGAAGTGTTTTCTACGGAATGAAAGTTATAAAACAAACGCGTAACTTTAATTGGTTTTTACTTCAAGCGGGCTCCGCGTCGCGTTAATAGTTGCAATGAAAGTAATTCAACTCACGTATGGATAAGAAGCACACGTCGCATGACTGAACAATTTATTCCATCAACATTATTTACCGTTAATGCTGTGTTGCTATGGATGGATATGCTCGTGGACTAGTTAGCGTGCTCCTAATGGAATATCGCCAGCATTACACGATAAGGCCACATAATTGCATGGCATTTTTGTATAATCTTGCGAATTATTAATTAAATTACGATAATCTGTCAAGAACTCTGATGTCTGACCGAATCGCTCCAGGAGATAATGCTAAGACACGATCCCATAAATTAAACCGTAGCATGCGTTAACATGATAGTTTTAAAAATAAAATGATTCCGAGATTACGAATACTAACGGTGTTTCCATGTAGCACAAAAAAACATCGCTTAAAGGTTGGCCACCATTCAATTTAGCATTCGCACGATAAACAAGAGCGATATTAGTATGCATACAAATATATTGTAACCTAGAACAGAAAGCTATTAAAGCCAACGAAGTCCGCGTTGAAAATATATATTCACACGCAGACAAATAAATACGTTGAAAAAACAGTTAAGTAAAATTAAGTAGTACAGTGAAATACCCACATAATGCGGTTTGAAATTTAAATCACAGGAGGGCAGGACCGTTACGGAGGTAAGGTAGCGAGGGGAATATATTCATATCGAGTGACGACGTATATTGGTGTGCGAGCCGTTCGGTGGGAGCAACGCTCTCGGAGGAGAAACGCGGAATTAGCATAAATTCAAATACGTGTCACCATTCATCATCACCCCTGTTCTGATCTGTGCTCCTGGTATCCGTTCTGCGCTCGGCTCGGCTCGGCCAGGGGATTCTGGGCCGCCGTCTCTCATCCATCACAATTGGAATTGATGGCCGCATGTACCGGGGATAAATAAACGATGAACGGATAATGCGGAGGCGTGTTTATGTTCTGCTTTCGGAAAGGTAACACATGGCAAATGAAAGAGTGCGCTGTATTTCTTGTCAAGTCATGGGAACATATTGAATATATTATCATTACAAGTTTAGGTTTATATGAACGTTGAAACAAATAGTATCACTTAATTTAGTGTATCCGGTCCTACGGCTTTGTGAATGGGTAGTCAAATATTATTATGTTTTGCAGATGCTGTTTTGGAAATGGTATTGAAAAGATTATGTAAGTTAAGAGGATATAACGGACAAGCAGATGGTTTGATTACGTTCACACCCCAGAGAGAATCACCTAAGGCGCAGCATATTTACGACAGAAGTGGATGGAAAATACACACACCTATCCCGTTCTACAAAAATCACACCGCTCATACGATGGAGCTCTCAGTGGTAGGGTCATATGGATGAAGAAGAATGCTATCATATCTGAAACTCTCTGCCTGTTCCCTCGGAGACACGTGGTGATACATTTGAATGACGCAGCCATCGATCGCTCTGATGATATGAGAAACTCAATGAAGAACGGACGGGAGCCAGAAGTCGGAAAGAGTAAATGTCGGATCCGATTACGGCTTCCGAGAACGCTTCCCGAGGGACGTTCCCAGTACCTACCTAGCGTCGTACATAACGCCGGCCCTCCCTCGCTATACATTCCTGGGCGCATACACTGCACACCCATCAACACACGACTCGTGCGAATTGTTCCGAGCGTTTCGTGATAGCCAGGCGGGGTTGCCAGCGCGGTAATCACTTGGGGATACCATTATGAAAAAATGCACACACAATGAGGGCAATGCTATAAAGAAGAAGTACCCCTTTCAGCCTTATCTTTTTAATGGTATCTCAGCGAAATTGTGTCATCAGCGATATTATCTATGTAGGTACATGCATCATGCACGATGACGCGTATCGCTGATTTCTACATTATAGCAAAAAAACAGCAATTAGAATAATTTCGGTGGATATGAACTATCAAAGATAACGAAGTAAAAATAAATAAATATAAAATTTTGATCAATATTAGGTAGGTAGGTATCAGTTCATAATAAAGCGGGAAAAATAATTTGTTGACGGGGTCCACAATTACAAAAGGGAACGTACCCATACTACGTGGACCAACTTTTTGCAATTTTTACCCCCCCCCCCCCCCCCCCGGTGACCGAAAACCTAAGCAACCCGCCGCTCATTTGTACCGGGCGTGACATTTTGAAGACCCCCCCCTAAACGTGTCACGTAGTATGGGTACGTTCCCTAATAACTAATAACAAAAATATAATAGGTATTTTTTCTTGATCAGAATATAAATTATCGACATCTTAGAAAGGGATAGGTAGGTGCCTAGGTAACTACACGTAAAACACGTGGTTTTCGGGGGGTTTAAAGGCATACAAATTAATTAATAAAAAATTCTATAAATCGGTTTTGGTATTTTTTATTAGTTTTATCAACCACTGGGGACCTAGGTACCTATGTCACTTCAACTATTCTTAAACGTGCGTCATCTAAAATAATGCAATTGAAATCTCACTATCATAGAGCTTCTGGCATGAATAATAACTAGGTACTGCATCTAGGAAGGTAGGTACTTTAAAGTCAATATGGATTGTGCTCAATAATAATATTAATCAACCCAATAAAGAGAGCTGGAATTTAAATTGCTTCAAAGTGTGTTCGATAATGCAAAGTTCGCGAACACGACTCCTAGTATGAATAACGATAATAATTATGCACGGTATGAGAATGTTCAATAACTTACTCTCTCCGGGTGTGTTCCGATATCTCACACATTTGCATAATGAAGCTGTTAGGCGAATTGAACGAGACCAAAGGACGACTCAATGAGAAATTAATACAAGTAGGTAGGTAGGTACTGAAGTTAAAAACAACGTTGTAATAAAAAAAAAGCCAAACGAGTGCATAAAAGTGTAATGCGATAAATTCACTATTACTAAAACCCAATAATTGTTATTTATAAGTTTAATATTATTGTTTATTCAACCTCACGATTTCAAGACACTTAATTTATAGCTGAACTGCAACACGATACAAACATGTACTATCTACCATTTGAATGTGAACCACGATCATATCAATTTACATAACCATATGTATTATTATTGGACATAATAAAACTAGTTTAATTTATGTAAATGGGTGGGTAGGTAGGTACCCACTTAATTCGGTAAAACTTCGGTATTTATTTAGAGACCTTATTCTTGGTAATTAATGTAATTATAGATGTACTTAGATGCTAAATATATAGATATATGGGTACCTATACGATGAAGTCATTGATAAAATCTGACATTTTATAAATTATTTTATTACTCAAGTTACCTAGCTGAGAAGCTACCGAATACGGAAGTTTAGTTTTATACATATATAAAAATAACTAAAAATATATATAAATATAAAATACGGGGAAATGCAACGATGACAATGTAAATAAGAAAATATTCCATGCGCCATTCTTCGTTATCATAATTTCCCACGATATAGGTACCTACTATTTGTTCACTTCGTCGTAGCGACAGACAATGGGTGCAGAGTTGATATTGTGATTGTTTATTATCGATAACACATTCCAGAGTACAAAGAGAAATGATAAATAACACACGTAGCTTTTTAACGAGGAAAACTTACACACTCACAACGGCCAACAATGGCCGAAAGAAAACTCAATCGCACTGTTCTCTTTTGAGAGTTCTCGTTTGTAATAAATAAAGTTATTATACGGCCAAAGAGAGTATTTAGGTGGCGACCTTCTTGGAAAAGATGTTATGGTAGCACTTTGTGTTGCCAAGGAAGTTATTTTTAAATGGCACAACATATGTGAAGAATTGCCAGCGATTCTGCTTGCGTCACGGCGCCCCCCGTACGGCTAGGTATCACAGCAGCCGTAATGGCGGCCAGAAAGTAAAAGCCGACAGAGGTCTCTAATCTACTTAATTGCCGCTCAAATATTTTTAGCATTCCTTTTGCTTCCTCCGGAACTAACAAACTAAACTAAAAAGATTCTATTGCGAAGAATGCGTAGTGCGATATCTACCTACACAGTGATACGAACACAAAATACACAAATTAATCTCTTTACAGTGATATTTTCAAAACTTACTTGATATTTTCAAAACTTGTAGAGAAATTGGTAGTGGCATAAACACGAACTAAACCCCTTAAAAATGAATAAATTTTATCTATGGACTAAACCACAGTTTTTGTTGACACCGTCGTAGTATTTTTTAGTTTTCTTGATTAGGTAGGTACTAATTTCTAATAGAGGCTCTAATAGACTAACAATATTCCAACTTCCAAAAAACAGTATAAGAAATGAGAGTAAAATGTATCTAGGTAGCGTAGGTAGGTACCTAGGTTTACTTGGACAAGTTATGAAAATCACCAAGAAACATAATGTTATCAAATCTAGACAATCGATAAAGTGCCCGCATAGAATATTATATTGGTCTTATGAGCGTCATTCGGAATCATATTATTTAAAATTTGGATACCTAAATATTTTTACTTAACCGACGGACTTTTAAATGGCACGTATTATAGAAATTACACATTGTTTCAACTCAATTACTAGCAAAGTACCTACCTATACATTAAAGTCGCATTTCTATTAAAGTTCTGATTTTCCTTATAAAATATGATATTGTGCCATTTTGGATTTTTTAATTGTAGAGTGACGATTGAATTTACGTAAGACGTCACAACGGAGATATGCAAAAAAACACATAAAATGCATCTCATACTGCTATAAAATTATTCCCACACAAAATTTGTGATAATAATTCATAATATGCACACATTAATTAATATACGAGTCTGCATTCAATGCGCCATATTGTATCTAAATTTATACGATATTTCGACACTACAAAGAAAACATACCTGAACATGACGAAAAAAATGACCTTCAAGGAAATAATGGCAAACGAAATGGGTAGGTAGGTAGGTACCGGGAAAGGCGACCGACGAGTGCAATAATAACAGGAGATAATAAAGAAAGAAAAAATAAGACGGATTGACGCCTAAGACCCTTTTTTTCTGGGGTCAAGAAAACCAGGTATAAAAGGCCTTATTTAATACAAAAGACTAGGTATCATGGGATTGATAAATACTAGTACAAATTATTGCAGTTTTAAAGAGTTTTTTTTATTATCTGCGTTGAGATTTAAATCGAAACAATCAAGATAACAATGGATATGCTAGGTACCACGGCATAAAAAATTACACGATATAGCAATTACATGAAAGCGTTTTAATGTTCATAATTTTTTTATCGTCAATTAAATGACCAATTAAAATTGCGTGGGGATTTGTTTCAAGGATAACATTTCGCCTTTTCACTTCATCGAACGATTAATTATCAATAGTATTAAATAATTTAAGATTTAATCTAGTTCCGACTAAACATTGTAAAATTTGTAATACTACGTATACCGGTTAATTGATCCAAGTTATAAATGAATCACCGATAAATGGAGCGTACAATGAATACCTATAAAACTTTCGAGCGGTAAAATAAAATTTGCGGAAAGAGTACCTATTGCTCGATTTTTTCAAAGTTACGAAATAAAGACACGAAGGAAAACTTTTCATGGCACGAGACTAAACTTTTCCGGAAGCAACTGAGTAGGTACCTGACTAGGTACTGGTTATATAAATAAATTATGTATACTCACATAAGATAATAACATCAATCTTTATTAATTTTATACAAAACCGGGACCAGCTCATTTTACACTAAAAAAAATAAATTTTTACGCCAGTAGATAGGTAATAATTAGATGTGATTAATTCCGTGAGCGGAAATTGAAAAAAATGTACACTATCGTTAATTTCTTAAATTTAAAAATACGAAAATGTCATTTTTCAAAGTGCAAAAGCGGTAATATGCACTTTTTCACGAAAAAACACTTTGCAGAAGTTGAATAATTGTTAGAAATACGTATTTCGGAAACTTTTTGCATTGGGGGAGGCGGAAAATGATGCATTTTAAATTTCAATTGCGTAAAATCAAAATTCACTTCGCGTCTTCGAAACTGACATGGCGCGGCCGATCTGTCACACAAGCCCGCTAGACAAACCCTGCGTAGCCAGACAAACTATTTAAAAACTTAGGCTGTTTTTTAAAGTTAAGATAATATTCACAAGCCCGCTATACAAACCCTGCGTAGCCAGACAAACCATTTAAAAACGTAGGCTGTTTTTTAAAGTAAAGATAACAACATGGAGGTCATTGAAAAATGACATTTTCGTATTTTTAAATTTAAGAAATTGACGATAATATACATTATTTTCAATTTCCGCTCACGGAATTAATTACATCTAATTATTACCTATCTACTGGGGTATATATTTATTTATTTTTGTCCAAAATGAGCTGGTCCCGGCTTTGTATAAATTTACCCAATCTTTTTTGGCTCGCTCGTAAACTTGTGTCGATACTCATTAGCCAACAAACTGAGAATAATATGCACAGAAGGTAAAACAATTTAGAAAGCTGACTAGACAACCGGAAAGTAATAAACGTTCACAGTAGCGTGGGCCCATCAGTAGGTAGGTAGGTAGTTTAGCACGAGATGAACATTATTATTAATTATCATGGCGGCCGCGAGCCATTCCGTTCATTTTAGTGTATCCTAGAACCTATCAGATCGCTCTGTATTAAACCAGAGTTCCTAATCTATATAAGCCACGTTTGAATCACTACATGGAATCTTTACGAATACAGTTGGGTAAGTACCCAATTATAATAATTGTAATTTATCGCGCTCCAGTTCATCGGTGCAATAGCAACTAACAACGCACACATTAATGTGATCACGCATGGAAAAGTTCCTCCTACAACTGGATAATATTCATTCGCAAACAAAGCCGCCATATTCCCCGAAATTCCCGTGCGTCTAATTACATGACAAACAGTATGGCGTAGATCACAATGATCGATGCCCCCTGCTTGGAATGTTCGGAGGGGCGAACCCCATCCCTAAAGAACGCAGGTGCATTGGGAAGGTAGGTACCATACTCCGCAGTTCCCCTCACTATAACTTTACGCTTGTGTGCGTGTATCGACACAAAAATCCCTTTATCGAATACTTTTTTTTTCATTTTATCTAAGCTCGGTCCTTCCTCTCTGAATCAGAATAGAGTGGTATTTATCGCTTTCGGTCGAATGGAGCGAACTTCAGAATTTAGATATTCACTATTTGTACATGAAACGTGGCGCATTCATTCGTTGGAATCACGTTTCGACTTTCAAGTTTCCGGTTTAGATAGGAACCTATTCGATTGTAGTTGATCCCCGAGTGCAAAATGAATAGCGATAAATCGCCACGTGAATCGCTCGCGTTCCGCATTTCTGCATTGCACTCGAGGATATTTCAATTCGCTGTTATTATTGGCTACACCAAGCTACACACTGAAATAATAATTGAGGCGGGAATCGCCATCTTGCTCGCTCGGAACATCTTGCTTGCGGTCAGCGAACACTGGACAAAAGCCCGAACGTGAGATCGGCCGATGGCAACTACTATAATATATTATTATAAATTATATCTAACATCACGATGGCCGTTATTACTTGGAGCGTAACCGCGAGACGGCAATAGCACAAATTATTACAGAGAGAAATCGACCCATAATCCAAGCCACTTTCATTTCCACGGCCAAATTATTCATCGTCATAATGGTCTGTCGTTGCGTATTATGATTTATTATTAGTAACGGCGGAACAGCTCGTGATCGATTAGCACTAATTAAATAATGATCAAGAGCTCAATAGAATACAAAAACAGACAGTTAACTAATTGAATACAGAACAAAGACTTTAACAAACTCACGAGAGATGAACTAAATCACATTACATTTTAAGTCTCCACGAGATCGTTGCACTTATAATTTACGTAAAAGTAACCCTTCCCATGAAGCCGTAGAAATGCAAAGTTTAACCGATCGCCGAAGCAAACAAGATTAACCAGTTAGAAAGTTAAAACCTTTGTACAATGTGCACAGTTTTTACGATGACTGCATGCGAGAGAACGTCCCAAGTGATAAATTATGTGATCAACTCACAACGGTAGGTAGCAGTAAAGGTCACGGAAACATAATTAATTCGTAGAATAATCCGTTGGACATCCCAGCACAGTTTACTTTATAAGCGGGTCACGAAGCACAAAATAATTTAAATCAGCCGAAAGCACCAGGCGGTTCACTAAATTGCAGGATATGATACGAAAAACTTCTTCAATAACAATACAAGATGTCCTTGAATACATCTATACCGGTCCACCTGCACACCAAACGCAAACGATAAAATGGCGTCGCGGGAGTTTTGACTATGTATTATAATAACTGTGTAATAGTTGAAAAATGCGACGAGATACCTTCACAACACTTCACGACAGCTGCGCACAAAAGACTGAAGCGGAGGTTCTAGCAACAAGTGAATGTTTCGCTTCGGCAAAGGTCGGAAGCGTTCGGCTCCGCTCGGCCGACTATTTCCACGACGCTGACGTGTAAATACACACACACCATCACCGCACCGAACTATCGGAATACATTGAACAAACGGAAAATGTTCAAATTCAAATAAACCGGCAAAAACAGTGTGTAAGTGTGCAGGTGCCTACTTACATACTACTTTAGAAGGGTCAGTAATAGTAATAATGTAATAATAAATTATTATGGCTAAATGCGAATAAAAATAACTTTCAGTGGTATTAAAAAAAATGTCAAATAAACGTTGCTCAATTATGCATAGGTACATGTTCGATTAAATTATACCTACAGTAGGTGCCTACCTACCTACCTACTCATTTAGATTAAAACCAAAATTTAACAAATTTAAACCGGTTAATTTCCTCTTTCTTCATATAGAGATATGTATATATATCAATGTCTTTCTTTGGATTTTTTAATAGATAAACAGCAAAAATGTATATATCTAGAGATCTAAGAAGTTTTTTTTAAAGTGAAAACTTCTTTAGACTTGAAACTCGATGAAACGAAAATATTGACACTAAAAAGAGACAAACACATAGGCACATCTGTAGGATTTAGCAGGTGAGAGAATTATTTTTTTTTTTACTTGAGCTCCACACATCTAGTCCCTGAGGAAAATAATTTCCCTGAGGGCCTATGTCATTTTTGGGGATGCTGTGTGGAGGTTTTTTTTTGGGGAAAGGAAGGAGAGGAGAGTTCTGGGAAGGAAAAGGGTTTAAGGGTTTGGTAGGAATCTGGGGTTATGGTCATCCTTGTTCCAAGACCTAGACGAACCTCATCCCATGAACCCAGGCACCCCTGCTAAATCACCAAACATAGCGAACCACTTGGGGTGCCCTATGGGCGCCTATGGCAGGGGTTGGTTATCCAAAAAAGGTTCCCGGGGCGGCGGTACCCATTCCCGCCTCCCAAATTGAATGCCATAGTATAATCGGTCTCCTCTTTGTGCGGTGCTTTGTAGCTTCCCCACTTTTTTAAAGATTTGTAGGGACTGCGCAATACTTTGACGAGGATTTGAAGGGCATGTTGTAGGTGTAGGTACGGTGTACGACACATTGGTACTTTATTCATAGGCATAAGTTATTGAAGTGAAAACTTATTTTAATACCGTTGTAATTTGAAGCCCGATAAAAGAAAAATAACGACACTAAAAAGAGACAAACAACTACCTACATCTACAGGATTTAGCCTGAGAATGAGATAGTATAATCGGTCTCCTCTTTGTAGCCTCCTCTCTCTTGCCTACTTTAGGTTTCTTAAGGATTCACTTCTACCGCGTGTGAATTGCACACTCTGTTATTCTTATTATTTGCTTAGGACATGTAAATATAAAATACACATTGTCGTAATTTATTACCTACTGCTTATAAGTGGAACAAAGTAATGCTCGTCTTGTGTGCATAGCGCCGGCTGATAAGATTAAAATAATAATAATATAAACTTTTATCAGCAAAGTGCTGTGGAATGATAACACAAATTAGACACAGCTGCTTTGTGCAAATATAAGTATGTTCTTACTTACTTATTTTCAACACTTTTGGAATTAATAATGCTTCACTTAACCCCTCATTCTGAACGAATCTGAAAATTAAAAACAGTTTTCGAAAGGTGATGAAATACGCTTTCAAATTTTAATATTAGAATTAACCTTAATTTTTTTAGAAATAATGGCTCACCGTAATTATTAATTAAAATTATTGGTAAAGAAAAAAAATAAAAACACATACATATTTTATTAAAATGATAAACGTTATCACCTCACTTTTTGAAGTGAAAACTTCTTTAGCACCGTTGTGATTTGAAAGTCGGTGAAAAGAAAAATAGCGACACTAAAACGATACAAACACATACATAATATATCTCTGCGCGATTGAGGTGATTTTTCACCAAAACAGCGCTCTATAAATTATCCAACTGTTATTATTATTATCTGTAGGATTTAGCTAGCGAAATAATGAACGGTCTCCTCTTTGTGCGGTGCTTCGTAGCCTATCGGTCTCCTATTTGTGGGGTGCTTCGTAGCCTCCCCCACTCTTGTCTACTTTAGTTTTCTGAATGTTTCGCTTCCACCGCGTGTGAATTGCACATTCTGATTTTTGTCGTTTCACGTAAAATAACAATTTTTTTTTTTTCAAATTGCGTTACGAAACTTTGGTTACATAAAGGTCTGCATTTCACTTCTTTTACGGTTAACATATGTGAATATAAAGCGTGGTGTTTTCTCTTTCTAACACCGTTTATATCATATATCTTACTATGATAGTAAGGAAGGCAAAACGATTTCCATGGGGCCTATAGGAGAAGTTTTAATATAAGAACGACCTAAGAAGGTTTAAAATAAAAACGACCTACAATAAATTGTTGATAAGATAAGAACTGATGTTGAACCATTCTCAAGATGTTTATTTTAATAATACCACACAAGAGTATCTATGTCCGGAGTTAGTGTGACTACGTTAACATTGTTGTATGCAGATCAGGTATCATAATAATATTAAAGAATAAAACTCTTCATCGAAACTTCTATGCAAGTCATATTGAATACCTCCATCTGTTTTTTTATGTTTCTATGGAAAACACGAGATTATGTTCCAACACTTTACAATCTAGTACTACTGGTTTTTCATACCTACAAGTTTTTTTATTGGCAGTAAAAAGAGAACAGATATAAAAAGGAAAATTAATGACACGATAACCAGTATTATTAAGGCTTTACGACTTGAAAAAAAGGCTCACTAATGTCGAGTGACAAGCAGATCACAAGCGTACATGTATTCCTAGTGTGCCTGATATACCCACGAACATAGGAAATGTAATAAGGCATAAAGATCGCTTGGCAAACTGAATCTAGAGGTCACGATTTTTCAACGGTAAAAATGGTTCGTATTTATTTGGTGAATAATTTTATAAGAAAAATAATAGATTAAACAATGGAAACTGTCCCAGATAATTTTAGCCAAAAAATTAAAAAAAACACGGTTTTTAAAGCAGATGAAAAACTCTTCAAGATTTTAATTTAAAATATTAAAACGTCTGAACGCTAACATAGATAAAATTGCTTACTAATGGTTTTTATCGTTTAAACTGTAATTACCACTTATGAAACTAAAAAGCATCATAACATTTAATTAGATAAATGTGTTATCAAAGTTATTATCACCTCACTTTGAATAAAAATATTTACCTATTGAAAATTTTGCAATACTTGACAATAATGCCAAGAGTTGTTTTAAATGATTATTTTAAACTTTTAGGGAGCGTCTACGGCAAACTTTTAAATGCAAAAGCAAAGCGTGGTGTTCTCTCTTTCTGACACTGTTTAAATTATATATCTCACCGTAATACAAAATGAGATAGCATGATTTTTATGAGTCCGCGACAGGCTGGGAGAGATATCTTCCAAAAAGACTGTTCTTGTTCAATATGTTTCTATTCATATTTCCTGGATTGTTTGAGGTTTAAACTTATCGTTTATGAGCACTTTCAATTAAATGAATGTGCAATGACAAATAAACAGAAAAAAGAAAGTCTGTACTAACAACTCAATAAAAACTAGAAAGCTATTACCCAGTTTCGTAGATACAGAAGAACTTTTCATTAATAAATGTCAAATAATAATAATACTGCAATCACATTTACAAAAATCATTTTATAAAACATGCTTGCCGTAACATCCGCCATAAAGAAAACATAAGATATTCACGGTTCGTTATTACGAAACTCACGTTCGAGTTGGTCTATGGTTGGTCTCCATTGTTATTTTGTTCAACAGCCAAGCCATAGAAAAGAATAAAGCGTCTATGACTGAATTCCAGTCCGATACGAAACAATTTAAGAATAACTAATTCAGTTAATAAAGTAACTTTTTAATTTTCTAAATAAAACCCCAGAACCCCTTTGGATTGTTCTGATTATGTAGGTACTTAATAATTATTATTATTCATTCGAATGAGTTTGAATCGATTATTTCGAAACGGATACCTCGTTCATGCCCATCGCTACGGGATTCCAATTTCAAATAATTGTCATCGCCACTTCGTGATGTCAAGGCGAGTCCGTGGATTAGTTTTTATCTCCTCAGTTGGCTAGACTGTGAATATATTTGTGTTTTTTTGCCAATTTGGCAAATAATGTTTATTTGGCGCGTGTAAATGCGGTCTAGTGAAAACCAAAAATAGGAGAAACGTGCTTTTGAGTGTTTTGTTATTAGAAATTCTGCTTTCGAGAAGTTGGTGTTGAAGGTTGTAGAAAAATACGCACAGCAAAATGAATAATAAGGAGATATAAGTAATAAAATAAAATATGGTACTTATCTCCGGATAAAGAGCACCGGATCTGAATAGCCAGATACTTCCCCCACATGCTTCTACGCTATCTCACTCCCCTCCTCATTACCTTCAGGCTCATAACATACAATCTGGGATGCTTTAATCCCACTGGCTCCGAGCAGTTGGGACTCTTGCGTAATATTTAAATTAAAAAAATATATATATTGAAAAGTTTAGGTTAAGTTTTCAAAATGATTCCAAAAAATGCAATATTCCCTAAATATCAATTTGAATACTGATAGAGACTGTTGTATCAAAAAATTTTAACAATCATCAAATTTTTTAGGTTAATTTTCATATTCTGTATAAGTTCCACTCAAGATCTGTTAGTATAGCATTCATAAAAATTGAAATAATCATACACCTTGGATAAAACGATCACAAAACTTGGAAATTTGGAATTTTCGTTATTTGATTTTTGGGTGTTATGCCGTGTTGCGCTACCTCCTTTAGCCAACGTTTCGGACAGCGTTGACTAAAGAAGGAGGTAGCGCAACACGGCATAACATCCCAAAAACAAATAACGAAAATACTTTTGGCCGTGAAAATCTAAAAAAGTATCCAATTTTATGAATTGTTCAAATTCTTTGAAACAACCCAATTATAAAAGATAAATACTTAATTACTACAAAATTGTCGCAAAGTAATAACAGAAAGTTAGTTGCAATTGGCCATTCAACTATTAATTGGAAAGGAGAAATTTACATTTACATTTACACAAGAGAATAGGTATTACAACCTTTCAACGCTATCTTTACTCTAAACTTTACATTTACAAAGAGCTGTTTTTGTTCGATCTCACTTTGCATGAAAATGGCCCATCTTTGGCAGATGTTTCATTCAGTCGATTCAAAAGAAGTTTTAAAAATAAACGGGTGTTTGTAGCCAACTTGAAGCTCTCGTAATAGATAGAGACTGAGATATAATTATAACACTATTGTGAAAGTAATTTGTGGTTTTAGTTTTCTTTACCGCGTTAGTAACGAGAAGTAGAGAGTGGGCGTTTTATGTTTTATAATACGTGGAAGACTCGCTGCGTAAAATGTTGAATATTTAGTAAATATTTGCATGGAAAGAATTTTAACAGTGTTGTTAGTAAAATGAGTGTGAAATTCAATGTTATTTATCATCGTTTCATTTACATTCACAAGTAATTACCTATGTAAATATTATCTACCTACTTATAAATGGATACTGCCGCCCCGAGAACTATTTATTGGATAAGCATCACCTCTGCAATAGGTCACACCAAGTGGTTAGCAGTGATGCTCGGGTTCATGGGGTTAGGTTTGTTTAGGCCTTGGCGGCGGATGCGTCTGCCTACCTACTGCATGGCAGATCGGATCGGGAGAGACTGGTTGAGGGAGATCTTTTGACCTCTTCAGCAAGACTCTCTCGGAACATTGCCTTGCACAACAGTGGTATGAATAGATTCATAAGTCCGTAACTCCTGGACACACACTCCAGATTCCTACACACCCCTTATATCTTTTTTTCATTCCCAGAGCTTCCTCCTCTTCCATTCTTTAAAAATACCCTCCACACAGCATCCCCAAAGATGACATAGGCCTTGAGCAGTGGCGGCTGTTCTGCAAGGGTCATTTGGTCAAAGACCCTCCAAAAATATGTGACAGTTAAGTAAATTATTTTAGTAAATTATTTTACTTAGGACTTAGATTGTAAAAAAAATAGAAAAAATATACTATGTAAGTAAAGGACCTCCTGTGTGAGGCTAATGTAAAAAAAAATACTATGTAAGTAAAGGTCGAAGGTCTCGGATCTCGAGACACTAAAAATTCGGATAAAAGACGGATAAAACATACACATAATTTTTGTTAGATAGTGAATACGGTATATACGATACCGACATAGCAACTTTGGCACACATTATTTGCTTCCTTCACATTATATTGTCTCATAAATACCTACTCTTCTGCTACTCTGATTATCGAGAGTCAACTCGACCGATCTGCCGAAGATCTGGCGTCCTAAATTTCTTCTACCTATTATGCGTTATATATTATCCTTACACTCCATTCTTTTCCTAACCGTTCTACACGTTCAAACAATCTAAGTGGATTCGTTTACAACAATCAGCCTTCAATTCTTCCCATATCTCCGCATTTGTAACATGGTCATATCTACATGGTTTTACCACGTAGATAAAAGACAATCTAATAAAATTGAACAAATACAATAATAATAATTGAGTTTTTGTTATTTTGCACCGAATTCTGCACGCTTGAGATAAACATTATTGCTACAAGCGATAAACAAGATGTCTCAAAACAGATTTATGGACAACCTGTTCATAGGATCATAACATTGTAAGATTTGCCACTTGTTTTGAATTGCTTCTAAAAGACAGTTACGTCATATTATAAAAACAATCATGTGTCATGTTTGCAATATTCTTTCAATCATATAATAAAGCAGTATTGTGATAACATGCAGCAGACAAAATCTTGGAACGGTGAGCTTTGGCATCATAAAATTAATACAGCTCCTTCCACCTGAAATTTCTAGTTCAACACAACTGTTTCAGCTCGAAGCGTCATTTCAAGTTTCTATGACGAGTTATAAAAATAAATTATGTATTTTAAAAATCATTTTTCTCACATTTCAAATAAATCTGTTATAATGCTGTTACTATTCATCCCGTCTTTCTCCGCATTCTGATGATTGATGATCGTGCCATGTTTTCCTCGGGCGTCCCCGACTTCTTCTACTATTTACATTTGCATCATATATTCTCTTTACACTCCTTTCTTCGTTCATTCGACCAACATGCTCAAATCATCTGAGCAACTCTTCCTTAATCTTACTCATTACTAGTCATTACTCATTCATTGTGCTTACATCAGCCTTGCATTCTATGCGGATCTCCACATTTTTCACAAGTCAATACATGGTTTTTACCACACAAAAACGCCTCAGGAATCTCTCAGAATTCAGTGTACTTTCATCCTTCCTCTGCCAGTTTCAAGCCTCACTGCCAAACATCAGCGTAGGTACAAGCACTCCATTGTGGTCTGCTAGCACCGCTTCTTTGGCAGTTTTTAATCATAAGAATGTAGAAATATTCTACACATATTTAAAAGCGTTTTCTTGTGCAATGACTAAAAAATTGACCTGTACTTTGTTAAATAATAGTTCAATCAGAAATAATACTGCGAAAAACTAACAGTAGGACGAATTAACATAAAAACCGGTAATTCGACAATTTAATGTATAGAATGATTAAAAGTTAATAAAAAATTAGCAAAAAATGAACACGAATACGTATAACATTAGTGTGTTAAAACATGTCGGTAGGAAAAGGTAGACGAACATTAACGATATCTCTTATTTCATCACCTTCGAATAGGCGTCGATAAAACGTCGGTTTCCAAGCGAAAACACGTTGAAAGTAAATATTTAATCGGCATAATAATAATACCGGCTTTTCGGGCCGAGTCTGTTTCTCAGAATAACGAACCGGATAGCGGCCGAATACTGAATTTTAAATTGATATGTTAATGAGTGGTCAGGTATGCTAAACTGGAGAAAACATGATATCCCGTAAATCCTCTGCAAATGGTTCAAATTCTGCGCTTGGGCTCGTGTTCTGTATCGGAAACGAAGCCTGGTGAATCGTATCTTGTCCCTTTTCAAAGATACAAAGATTACAAAGTTACTTTCTTTATGATATTGCGTTATTATACAACCGCACGTTCCACGTGCTAAAAATAAGAAAACTTGGGAAAGGCCCGTGTTCAAACAATAACAGTGCACATTTTACACAAGCTGAATATATCTTAGCAGGATATTAAAGGACTAACCAGTGTTTCCTGATGTTATTTAGAGAAAAAAAATGTATTTAAATGATATGCATTAAAAACTATTTAAATGGTTTCTGGTGACTTTTTAGATGTCTTTTTTTTCTCTAAAATACTTTTTAAAAATTAAACAAAAAAACATGTCATCACTCAGCCAACCAACTAATCCCGACCTCAACTGTCCAATACCAACTGTTTTTTTTAATGTATTTATGTAGTTGAAAAACCAACATCAAAAATGTTACCGGAAACCTAAATTTCGTAAATACATTTTTTATTCCAAATAATGTCAGAAATCACTGGTTAAAGTCAAGTACGTCCCTTAACATTCTGTAGCTATATCTTATCTAAGAGCTAGGAGTATTTTCGTAGTGTCACTTTTGGAGATATTAAATCAAGGGTCAACCTTTAAAACAATCAGTTTAAAACAAGAGTTAAGGCGATCCACTAGTTCACTACTGTGCCGTGGACAGTAGTTCTTCGGTGGACGCCATAGGGGTCACTTTGAATAACCGAATTTGTCGACTAGCGGCCGTATTGTAAAATATCAACGCGAAAATGCATATTTTATTTTATTTTGGGAAGATTGGGTGTAAATATCAACTTTTTTTGCGATTATTATAAAATAAACTGAATTTGCCACATTACACAATAAAACCATATCCGAAAAGGGATTTATAAATAGGAGAGTTTGGACTTGAAAGTGTGTTTTTTAGACCTTATACTTTTTTATAGGCTTATTAAAAGACTGATAAAAAAATGACCGATATTTTTAAGGGCCAAGGTATGTTCTACACGCAGTATTTAATTGAAGCATCTACAATACTTCTAAGCGATCAAATTTTCAAAACAAAAACATATGATTTTGCATTATTTACTATGACTTCATCTTAAGAGCGTTTAACCAGCCAGCGGACGAAAATCCACATTTCGTCGAAAGTTGTTCTTCCGATCGAGCACGGCGGTTACAATGAGAAAGATTGATTATTCTCCGTACCAGCTTTTTTAAATTATAACTCAATATCGAATGTATTTCAATCCAAATTAGCTTTAATTTATACCTTCATCCAAAAATGCTGAAAGGCGTGATGATAAAACTATTAAAATAGTGTACTTTTTGTAGTTATTTTTTGATTATAAGTATTTATCATTTTTCAATAATGTCTAAATATAATAAGAATGTTAAAAAAATCTGAAATATATTAGTTTGTAAGTGCGCAAATAAATACACAAATGGACCAATTTTCGTCAAGAAACACATGTACGTACATATTTTTTAATGATTTTATTGAAACTAAAATTAAAATTCTAATACATAACTTTGCTAGATAATGTATTGATTTATTTTACTGCATGATTAAATTATTTGAAATGGGTGTGGTATAATACAAAAACTTTTTTGAAAATTTAACAAATCTGCCAACGACCTATGGAATAACCTTATTATACTAAAAATTTTAAAAAATTCTAAAAATTTATTACATAACTATGCTAGATAAAAGAACAATCTTTCGAAATCCATTTATAATTTTTTGTGGAAAAGAGTCAATACGTCTAAAAACTTTTTTGAAAATGACGTATTTCCGGCTTTCTCTGGTAATGCCCTCTTAAGTTAATTGAACGAAGCGAAAAACGATTTATTGGGCCTTTTAGGAAAAAATTTAGGAGCTAAGCGTTAAGAGTATTGAGAAAACTTCAATATCAACTGGTGGGACCCCCCCAATGGATTTAAAACCTACGTGACAACGAGATTTTGATGATAGTCCTTCTACAACAGGAGAGAACGATACGATTGTACCATCCCACCAAGAGCACTACGGACTACGGGGTACTGATTTGTTAGGACTTAGAACACGTGCTGCGCGGATGGGAAGGAGGTTGGAGTTCAATCAAACGTGAGGAAAAACCTATTTATTAATAAATTTGACTGAAAAGATGCATTTTGATTTTCCAGTCTTTTTGTCGGGCCTGATACTACAAAAGTTCAATATTTTAGTTTAGTATCTGGTACTTACAATTTAGTTCTTTCAACCATTCAATAAAAATAGACCTGCAGTAAAGCCTTGTCTAGTTCAATCTCCATTTCATATTACATCTACCCTCAATTAGCGCCTGGAGCCCGTGTTTTTTCACGCACCCATTCCGGTCTCGGCGAGTTCGAGTCTCAGGTATTCTGGTCGGGGTCTCCCACTGCTGATTGCTGAGTGGATAATGGGGATAAAGAGGAAACAACAATTGCCTCAGGCCGCTGACCTATTCATGCCGTGTGCGTCACTCATAAATGCCCAACTGCTACCGAGGGTATATTATATAAATGTATATTGTATGGTACTGCCGCTAAGAGCTCCGTTCTCTCTAGTTCTTTTCGATGCATGCCTCGATTGTGGGAAAGAGAGAGAGGCTGCAATGGAGCTGTCAGCGGTGAGCCTTGTACCTTTATAATGCTAATGGTTGTCGTATTACTCATCGAATTTCTGAGCAACGGAATCGTACCACATTCCTCGAAAACGATCATAAATATACGAATTTAATTTAGTAAACAATCCACAAATCGTTGTTTCATATCAGATAGTTATTATGCAAATATTAATTCATTTGTAGAGAATAAACTTTTGTATTGGTGTGCAAAAAATCTACGAGATAATGTATTTTATTGGAAAATAACTTCGACCAGGTAACTGGTCGATGGAAAATAACAATATTATGGTGTATGTATTGGCAGTTATTTTAACAAGCGGGTGTTATCTTTAGAGCACAGGCGTCATGTAGGTATGTTGTCCTTGTTATACAGGTATTACAATGGAAGATGCACGGAGGAACTAGCGTCATTGATCCCTTCGGCAGTTCGGCACCGGTAGGTACCTACATACCGAAATTGAGTAGGGGCGGTGTTTTTTTTTCAGGAGGCTCTAAGGAAAACAACCTCCCTCAGGGCCCATGTCATCTTTGGGGATGCTGTGTGGAGGGTTTTTTAAGGAAAGGAATGGGAGGAGAGTTCTGGGAAGGAAAAGGGTTTAAGGGGTGGGTAGGAATCTGGGGTTCAGTGTGTCCTGGTCATCCACCTCCAAGACCACAAACCTCACCCCCATGAACCCGGGCACCCCTGCTAAATCACCAAAAGTAGCGAACCACTTGACGTGACCTATGGCAGAGGTGTTGGTTATCCAATAAAGGTTCCCGGGGCGGCGGTGCCCATTCCTGCCTCCCAAATTGGTGTTTCGAGGATTGTATCAAGCGTGGTTGCAGTGGATAGGGAAGACTTTGAAAGGGACCATATCGAATTTGATGAATAAACTTGTATTTTCGATTTTATGAATCAAGTCCTAAAACTTTTTGATCAAGGTAAAATGTATTAGTACATCACGATATATAATATAAAGTTGTCCTTATATAATATTCTCTTTTACAAATACATACATTCAAATAGTTTTGTGGAACATCTTTACTTTTATTTGATGATTGCTGTTCATTGGTCAGTGTTATTGTTAACCTAGAGTAATGGCACTTGCAACATAAAACTTCCGTTAGTTTGTTCAGTGTTTAACTAATCAGAAGAGATGATGTGACTCAACGCAAGAATCCCGAGTCGAGATATTTCCACTTTGTTTCAAACAACTTTTTAAGCAGCCGAGACGTTACTCGTTACCATGTCGTCTCTCAAGGCCCGTCGTAAAAACACAACTAATTCAAACTTCAAACACAATAATAATAAGTATTTTAATTAAAAATTCCACACCCAAATTAATATCTAGTTACCTACTTGCACAAATTGTTATGGGCGGACCAAAACGAATTGAAATATTGTGTGGGTATAATAATTTAATCGTAAAACTGGGTGAAATATTTCAAATATTGTTCACTTGGCCTTGACTACGTAATAAACGTTTATGGATGTAAATTTCTTGGTCTAAATTTAAAATACACAGCTGATAAGATAAGGCCACTAATAAAATTTGGCAACAAAACATATTTCTCGCTATTTACTTTAAAAAGTAGTTCATAATAATAATAATTTTATATGTGCTGAATAATGGCTGAATAGCTTTATCTTTTTACCAAGTTATTTCAATATTTAAAATATAAAATCCGCTAGGAGTTAGAATTACCACATATTTACTTCTATAAATAATGTGTAAACAAAGAGACAATCTCTACAATAGATAGTGGTGACCTTTTGCTGACATTTCCAACTACATACTTAACAAAAATATTTCTATTCGAAGTAGGTACTAGGTAGTACAGCTATCTATCTATGGAGGCGTCTACTAATATCTACAGGAATTCCAAAAATTGAAAAAATCGAACTAATATCTATGAGAACCAAAGTGTTGACGAATATCTACAGCACTTGCAGAGGTTGGATTTGCAATTATGTATAGCATATTGGGATAACGTAATATTGCGTATGCAGTTTAAAAAACTTAATTTATGTAAGTACGTATGTAAAAATCCCTAATATCGGACTATTGGACACAATTAGCTGATTAGTCCAACCTACGCTCTGTAGATATTAGTCAACACTGGGACCGTCATAGATATTCGTCCGACCTTAGCTCTGTAGATATTAGTCAACACTCTGAAGTTCGTAGATATTAGTTCAACATATGAGCTGTAGATATTCGTCCGACATACAGGCTGTAGATATCAGTATCTGGAGTCCTATCTATACCGATCGGAGCTTAATTGAAAAAGTTATCGATTTGAGGAATCCGTTGGCATTAATTTTATGTGGAAAATGTTATTGATTATTTTTAGAATTAAAAAGCATTGTTTAGTTAGGGATTTGGTTTTTAGGAATTTGAACTAGTCCGAATAATTTAGGTACTTTTTGAAGTCCAGTCGTTTGGTCCTTTGTCTCAAGCATAAGGGTATATGATCCTAAATTTCACCAAAAACAAAACACGTGTGCAGAGTCTAAAGGCCGGGATCTCATACTCTCAAGAACAAATTTTGAACTGATTGTTTGCATCTCCGTCTCAAAAAAACGTGCGTGAACACATTTTTTTATGTTTTCAAAGTTCTGATTTGGGGGACCGAGCAGACAGGCCGCTGCGCTGGTCGCCACACCCATTTTGATACCTGGAAGGGAGTAGGTACAAGGATCAAAAAGTACGTATTTTAGAGAAATTTATCTAGACCACGTTCAAAACCGTAAAGCTTAGGAAATATTGCACAAGTGTTTTCTACTGATCAATATGCAGGGACAACAATGCCTTAATGTCCATCATGTTTCGTCTAAATATATAAAGAAAAGTGTTTGTGGCGGCGTGGATTTATTTTTAATCCGACATTGATGAAATTTTTCACATTTGACCTTCAAAAGGTGAATGTATATATAAGATTTCGAAAAATCATACCCATCCACTTTTACCACTCCTTAATGTACATTAAAGCCCGGGCAACGATAGTTTGATAGAAAATTAAACCAATGTTTCGTTTGTCTGAAATCTAAACAGAGTTGCCTATAAGGTTTTTTGCAGCAGAAATTAAGAATTTACGGAAAAAATAATGAAATTCTATAACGTTTACGCCAACGCCATGCCAATTCAGAATTAATATAAAAAGAAGTGTCTAGAATCCAAATATTTCCAGAATTTCTAATGGAGAACGAATAAAATATTCCGTAACAAACCCACTATTAATTACTCCACAATTACGTAAACATACAGTTATATCCTATTTGCTATTTACCATTGCAACGAAACATTATTTTATGAATGACTAATAATAAAAACACATTAGAAAGTGTCCCGGCGGCCATTGATGACACGATTATACATAGTAATAGTAATAATTTTAATTATTTATTATTATCTCTTGTAGCTGGCTGCCTGCGGTGAGGTAAAATACATACTGTATACTGTCTGGCAGAAGTTTTCTTCATGTCAAAAGTGTTGCTGAAAATGCTGAAGATATACCAAAATGTTGCCAGTGGAAAATTAGAAGAATTAAAACAGGCGAATAAAAAAGGACGAAATAACGGTAATAAATTTATAAATCCAAAACGAAGCCGGTACATAGACTATTTTAATGTCTATGGATCTGTATGTATTTAATTATGTAATAAAAATGACTGAGTGACAGTACGTAGTACCTATCTAAAACAAAATATCGAAAAATTTGAATAATGCTCCTTGTTTTATTTGCTTAGAGAAAATTAGATATTTCAAGGTTCCACCGCTGATGACTTGATTCTCTCGCCCGCTAAATCCTATAGATGTATATGTTACTCTCTTTTTAGCGTCGCTAATTTTCGTTTAATCGAGTATCAAATCACAACGGTGCTAAAGAAGTTTTCACTTCAATAATAATAATGATATTATAGATTTAAATCTTATAAATTGTATAAAAATCTTTATTCAATAATAACACCTTGCAAGTTACCTTTGTTGACCATGTTTACTAGTTATTTTGTCTGCTCCCACCATTCTCCCAACTCAACACCTAATAATAACCTAAATATTCAACTCACCACCTAATAATATCTAAACACTTCTGTACTAATTGTATAGTTTTTAAGTTAGTTTAGGAACGCTAGTGAATGCCACGGATGTGTTGAAACCGGTTTTAAATCAATAAAATTACGTAGTCAATGTAAATTGTGAATAAAACTATTAAAAATAAAAAATAAAAAAACTAGTAAAAAAAGGTGGCTTGAAAAATCTAAGGAGAAGAAGCGATTTATGACGTCAGAGCTCACCGTTGACAGTTATTTCAGTTTTATACAAGCCCGGAAAAGTTTAGTGTCGCTGATTCGTAATTCATACAGCCAATAAATGGAATATAAAAATACAGTACATAAAGTACACAAAGAAATCTCGACGATAAAAGGGAATGAAAAATGTCAATATGTTATTGTAAAACACTATCGATAGTCATTAAATCCAATAAGCAAACAAACATACAAGAGAGGACAAAGCAATAAATTGTATTGAGTTAAGTTTGCAAATAAAACACACTGTCGGCGTACAATTATATTACATTGCTATTGCTTGAGAAGATGTCAAGGTTTCGCCGCAGGTTTATTATATTAAATATACGAAACAAATTAAACACCGCAGGTAAATGAATTATTGCAAAGTGTTGTTTTTTTAACAGACTCGTGCGTGCAGGAGAGAATGGAGAACAACGTCCAATAATATATCATTAAACAGACTCTCAATTAGAATATGTATAATATGCCTTCACAAAGGGTTCGATTCCGTTAACGTTCCCGACAGATTTAAAACAGCGATTCCTGATCTTGTTTACGAGTATATCACGTGTAGTTATAACATTGGCCAGCCCAGCCCAAAACAAGACAGTGACAAAACAGAGTAGGTTAGGTTAGGTTGGGTTTGGTAGGGTTAGGTTTGGTTGGGTTAGGTTTGCTTGGGTTAGGTTTGCTTGGGTTAGGTTTGGTTGAGTTAGGTTTGGTTGGGTTAGGTTTGGTAAGTTTAGGTTAAGATAGGTTTGATGTTTTTTCTCTTTCTTACACTTTCTTCAATGTCCTGATTGTCGTGAAAAATGGACGATGCGTAAAACGTGGTACAAGTGAATTTTTACTGCAATTATTAAGCTCACGAAAAGCTGATTAAAGTGGGGAAATCGTGTATTATATACATACAGTAATACTGTACGTGCGTTACTTAGCTGGCAGTTGATAGAGGCTATGCCTGTTACAGGAAAACGTGATTCACATAAACCTCTTTATTACCAAAGCACGGAACTCGGGTCACTCCAACGACCAGCGACCAACCAGCGTTCCGAGAGTTATTGATTGAGATGATTCATTACTCGAATGCTGCCATTCGTTATGATTTTTATCAAAATATTTATTATTTGAGCCTTGAGTGTGTATTATAAAACTTGTTTTCGTTCTCGCCTACGCTACTAAACACAATTATGTATCGATTATAAGGAGAGTTCGGCAAGGGGTAAATTCTCAGATGATGAAATAGATGTACAGAATTCATTCAGAATCGTTACGTGTTGCTTAAAACGACTGCAGTTAGGGAACGTACCCATACTACGTGACCAACTTTTTGCAATTTTTAACCCCCCCCCCCCCCCGGTGACCAAAATCCTAAGCAACCCGCCGCTCATTTGTATGGAGCGTGACATTTTGAAGACCCCCCCCCCCCTAAACGTGTCACGTAGTATGGGTACGTTCCCTAATAGATATTTACCTCAACCATCCTCATGCCTATTTAAGAAATCTCTGAATGAAGTGTGGAAGAGATACACTGGTTTCGGGCAATTGGGATCTTTCTTGTCCAACAGAAAAAGATTGCTTTAAGATATTTCAAGAAAATGTGACATGACCTTGATAAAGCTGACTCCAATAATATAAGATCACAATACACTTACTTACGTAGCCCAGTCACAGTTTAGTAACGGAAACGAGAGCAAAAACGGCTATCACGTAACAGGCAATATTATAAGCCAACTAGCACAACGTTAAACCTCTACAAACTAACCATAAAAACATAAGCAAATACCATCTCTTAGCCATTGAAATTCTGGCAAAGGCAATTTTCTTGTTCCAACTACAATTATTTATTACATGAATTTAAAACCATTGTTCTGAATCCGGAATATTTCCCAGCTTTAATTTGATAACTGAACAATAGACGCTCTTCTTGCTAATAACACAATAATCAAACACAAAATTGTTTTAGCTATTCCGTTCTACAATCAAAATACTCAAGTCTAAAGATTCTTGAAGGTTACGTAAGGGTGAATACCAAAACAGATAACACATCTTACCCAAAACCACATTTTCACTCAATGCCTGAATCTGCAATAA
This sequence comes from Limnephilus marmoratus, assembly GCA_917880885.1. Taxonomy (NCBI): domain Eukaryota; kingdom Metazoa; phylum Arthropoda; class Insecta; order Trichoptera; family Limnephilidae; genus Limnephilus; species Limnephilus marmoratus. The sequence goes on along the minus strand of OU862921.1, from coordinate 13,075,297 downwards.
TTATTATTTCCTCCCGACCAGACCAAGGACTTTCTCAGTGTACCGAGGTACTACACCCACACTGATGTTTCAAAGATTTATAGCAGTTTACAAAATCACTTACAATTTATTAAAAGTGACCTTCAGAAATGTGTGTTGAACTTCTCAGACGTAAGGAGAATAATATTATTAAAGGTCGACCCGCGATACGAGCTTATAAATAACCATGTTCGTAGTGCGTTCGGTTTTAAAACGTTTTGTGCCCGTAAAAAGCCGACTGAGACCTTTACAAATTACATAATCTGCTAGTAGTTGCTACCTGACTGCCAGATACAGTGATTTTTTTATTGAACAATATTTGAAAACATGATAATATCATATTGAAGGCAGGTTCTTCACGATTAATGAACAATTCAAAGTCCCATAATAGCTCTCGACTGAATTGACGTAGAGGTGAAAATAGCTGCAATGATCCACAAATTTCAGAGAGAAAAAGCTGTGAAAATTTTGATGACACCAGAGTTCACTGTCCTAGAATTTTTAATTGGATATTTTTCAGCCAGATTTGTGTTTTATTTTATGGGTATAGTAGAGAAGAGAAAATATACCATCGTTTTCGTACAAAGTGAAATCAATGCTTTGACTGTCAGTCTCAATATACATCTATTTCTATCGTTTGTGCTCGTTAGAAGCAGTAAACACCCTGAATCTAATTCTGCCAATCATAGTTAAAACAATTCCGTTAAGTACCCTTTTTTCGTATTCAAAAACATTGTTATAAAAACAATAATGGATTATTTCAGATGGGACGTGGGAAATTGATAAAATTGATTCAAATAATTACAGCTCTTCTAACAATTTTACCGTTTGATGCTGCCATAAAATATGAAGAATTCGCGTTCGCGGCGGTTTCAGTCGAGCAATGTCCACTGGAATCACTAATCGATGATCCGGCAGATTAGCAATGCTATTAGTTTTGAAGAATATACTAAAGGAACTTGTTTTGTCAGATGCCAAATTGGTTGAAATATGTGGCCTGTCTCGATTCATAATTGACGCCGTTGAAACGGACCCATACCAACACGAAATGAGAAATCATATTTCGTAAATTCTTGAAACCGAAGATCAATGTCAGAAAGTTGTATTGGTCCATTGCAAAATCTTTGCTATTTTCGTTCATTATAAAATATGAATATTTTTATTTGATGGTCATGTTTACCGCTTAGTTATCTTGCTGTTGACATTTATATTTATTTTGTATTAACTTCGCACTGGAACCTCAAGGCCTCGTGTACACCTTTGGGAATGCCTTGTTTAGGGTATTTTTATGGAACGAAAACAGTAAATTTAGTTCGGGAAATAATCTACTTTGTAGGATGGAGGGAATATAGATGCCGGTAGATCATCACCTTAGAGTTTAGAGACTTGGTGAAATGTCATGAGTCATGATGCTAGTTCTTCGGAGCACCTTCTATTTAAATATTGGTAGAAAAGGGAATTCCCAAATAACGTCTATGATTAAAGTCTACAACCCGTCAGTTAAGAATGGGTAATTTGTCAAAGTAGTTGGCCGTTTCTGCCCAGAGATAACATTTATTTCTTATACCTACAGGTTCCAGATCAGAGGTGGCCGTCAAACTCAACAGTAAAGTGCGCTCACACCTATCTGCTGTAACATTATAATAATCTACACTAAATATGCTAATATTTCTCGTGACTTTCTATTGCGTCCTCAGTCCTGTCCAATGAATAACAGAATTAATTACGTCTCTCGATACAAACACGAGTCTCAACTCGGCTCTATTGGATGAATGGATTGTAAGAAGAATCTTATTATGGATTCGTCAGCGTTATTGGCTCGTGATGTACGAAAACATTTCAAATAATGAAATGCCAGCAGCAGAAATAAAGGCGGGCTATCTACATAAACATAACGGGTATTTTTAGTCTGTTGGGATTTTTTGCCCGCCTCAAAACATCTGGGTTCTGTCTTTCAGAAAGTGGCTGGGTAGAAATATTTTTATCTGTAGTCTGTATACGCCATGTATACACGTGTTCTGGCGAGGAATGAGTCGGGGATTTGGATCACTAAAGGAATTCAAAGCAGTTTGATTGGATAAATAAATGCCTCAACGATGTATCGTGGTAAAATGTTGTAGAACCAGCATTCCTTTACAATAAATTATTGGTTACATGGCTTGCGTGTTACATACTCGTACAAAGAACTATTTTCCCTTTGAACGAATAGAAATGGTATCATCATTACAACTTCCACTATCTTATTCACTGCTGGATGAAGGTCACCTTAACCGCCACGTGTTTCTGTCTGACTCATTTATTTCGTCGATTTTTGACAGAGGGTTTTAGGGCAACCTTGATTCTTCTCATTCCCTCTTGGGTGGGTATCACTAAATGTAGAGATTTGTTGATCCTTCGAACTTCGGGTTCGAAAGGGGGGAGAGAGAGAGAGAGAGAATATGCCCAGTTTTTGGGAGGCTAAGTTTACTCTGGCTTCGGTCCTGCCCATTGTTTTTTTTCCCTACTTTTTTGCGCTTCCAATTATGTCGGTTACTTTTGTTTGTCTCTCTGATCTGGTGGATCGTTTATTTTTCGCTCTCTTCGGGTGATGCATGGCCTACATCTTTTCGTCCCACGTTGCGATATATTGGGTTTTTGAATCGCTTTTGTATTAGGGCGATATTCTGAAATAAGTTTGAAATGTGTGAGTGGCCGCATACACTACACATTGCCAGGTATGCGACATCGTTGAACATCAAAATACATATTATGTTGATTTTCCGTATTTTTTGGGTAGTACAAAAATCATTCACAATCATTCAAATAATCTATCGATTTGAGATGCGGGTATGGGCAGGGTTTATTGGATAACCAACACCTCTGTCATAGGTCAGCCCAAGTGGTTCGCTACGTTTGGTGACTTTGCAGGGGTGCCCGGGTTCATGGTGAGGTTTGTTCGGGTCTTGGCGGCGGATGCATCTGCCCAACGGCTACATGGCAAGTCTGACCCGGGGAGAATGGTTGAGGGAGTCCCTTTGACTTCTCCAGCCGTGCTCTCTCGGAACATTGCCTGACACCGCAATGGGAGGGATGGATTCATAGGTCCGTCACTCCTGGGTACACTGACTCCCAGATTCCTACCCACCACTCATACCCTTTTCCTTCCCAGAACTTCCTCTCCTTTCTTTCCTAAAAAGACCCACCACACAGCATCACCAAAGATGACATAGTCTCTAAGGGGAATTATTTTCCTCAGAGCCTCCTGCGTGGAACTAAGGGAACGTACCCATACTACGTGACCAATTTTTTGCAATTTTTAACCCCCCCCCCCCCCCCGGTGACCAAAATCCTAAGCAAATTGCCGCTCATTTGTACCAAGCGTGACATTTTGAAGACCGCCCCGCCCGAAGAGGTCACGTAGTATGGGTACGTTCCCTAATGTAAAAAAATCAATATCATAAAATCTCTTATACATATATGCCAAATTTACAACATGTTTCTGGGTTCCGGCAGACTATTGAAAATCATAATAGATTGGAGGTGTCGAAAATATCAACCGTTTCAAGTGTCAATTTCCCATCGAAATACATTAAAATTCGGCTAGCTCATGTTATGACTAAACCTCTTACAATATCTCACACTAACGAGCGTCCATATCTCTGTGAGTATCATCCTTTCTAGAATGGACGCATTCATTAACTATGAGCGGCATCTCTATGAGAACAGGAATGCCGCGGCAGTAAAAGAATTCTCCTCGTTGACGTTCAGATATGATGTTGCACAATGTCTTTGTGTTTTGAGTTTGAGAGGACGATGAAATGAACCGGCCGGACCTATAAATACCAGTTGGCACGCTGCGGCCGGAATTGCCCCAGAAATAACGATGGAATATTATTATTTTATGTTTATTTAATTCACAACGTACATAAGCGGTGGCTAGTCAATTAACCACGCCGGGGGAGTATTTTCATATATAATTGAAATTTACCAGAATTATAACGTGACCAAAGAGATTAACCTTTTGAACTCACGGGTTGGATGTCGGACATCTCTGGTTTATGTTAATGAAGCTTTTCCTTTTGCCAATCGACATTCTACCAGTCATGTTTATGACTAACCGTTTTGTATTTGCGGGAATTTTAATTATAGTTATTCAATTTCCGTTCATTCTAAATACAACTTTTTGAATCACGAATAATATTCGTGATGATAATAATAATTGGATATTTTTTTGTAGAGCTCCGTTTTTGTGAAAAATCACCTCAAGGTTGCTGCAGAATTTATTACGAATTCTTAGGCTCTATCTAATTTCATTATTTACAAATAGATACAGAAAACATACTTACACATCCGATCAACACACTTTTATGCTTGGAGAAGATACGGCTTTGCACGCGGAGGACATTATGTTTATAACACTGGACATTGCATGATTTTACATTTATCTGTTAGTATTACATTTATGAGAAGAGTGGCAAAAGTAGAGTTGATCTTTATTTTGAAAGGCTGGAGAATTTTGGACTCTTTGGGGCTGGAGAATTTTTATGAAATGACCTTTACAAAAGCTTACAAATAACAATTTTCACATTTTTAGAAAATTGGTTATTTACAATGTCGTGGGTAGTAAAGGTGAAGGTGAAGGTGAAGGTGAAAGGTTTTCGACTAATACCTGTAACGATACGCGTGCATTTTATTAGTCTAGCAGGCAGAAGTTTTGGGGAGGGTTGTTCAAAATCATATATTTCACATTACAATAGATAACATTTGGATAATTTGTATAGCGCCGTTTTTGTGAAAAATCACTTCAAGGGTGTTGTACAAGTTTATAATATATTTCAACAATGCTCTATTTTAATACTAAATCTGTCTCTCTCCTTTTCTAGAAAAATTAAACTATAAAAACTTATGACTAACAAATTGCATCCACCGGTTCGCCGATCACTAATACAAAACTGGTGACCTGACAGGGAGGCGTCTACTAATATCTACAGGAATTCCAAAAACTGAACAAATCGGACTAATATATATGAGAACCAAAGTGAGGACGAATATACAGCTCAAACTGCTGACTAATATCTATGAGAACCAAAGTGGGGACGAATATCTACAGCTCAAACTGCTGACTAATATCTATGAGAACCAAAGTGTGGACAAATATCTACAACACTGGCAGAGGTTGGATTTGCAATTATGTATAGCATATTGGAATAACGTAATATTGCGCATGCAGTATAAAAAACTTAATTTATGTATGCATGTAAAAAGATTATTAAAGATTTGGGTATTTGTTTTAACAGTTTTTTTTTATTTCGAGTGCTTCTAAATTATTTAGTCTGTTACCATGACCATTTCTATGTCAGTTAGGTTAGGTAAGGTTAGGTTGTGTTGCCGTGCATTTCGAAATAAATAAATAAATATCTCTGTATTATGACCTCCATGTTTGTTCAACCAATTATTGTCCTCATAAACAGCAAAATACGTTATATTATGCAAAAACTTCATGTACGTACTTTAAACGTTTAAGCCTTAACGTAATTAGTAATTACGTAATTGAAGTAATTTATGCTTTTCCGTACAACCTCTTGCTCAGCTGCCCTCTGTAGATATTAGTCCAACCTACGCTCCATAGATATTAGTCACCACTGGGACCGTCATAGATATTCGTCCGACCTTAGCTCTGTAGATATTAGTCCTCACTCTGAAGTTCATAGATATTAGTCCAACATATGAGCTGTAGATATTAGTATCTGGAGTCCCTGACAGTTGTTCCCCCGACAGTTAGCCCCCGAAATTATAATTATTATAAAATTGTAATTTCTTAAATAATGAAATAAATCATGTACTACACACCTATGCCCGTGGGACGTGGGACGTGGGACAAAGATCACCCACGTAACGTTCACACTCAAACAAAGTTCAACGAACAGCATAAACACGGAGTGTCCATCATCTTCAAGTGTTCAATGAACAGACTTGTTCATTCACATCATAAAAATAAGTTAATATTAATTAATTCGATAGAAAAAAAAACGACAGCTTAATAGCATTTATAAAACACAAGTAACTTTGTGAACACCACTTTATTTTTACGATATAACCGGTTTAAAAAGCATAACTCAGGGTAAATATGAATTAAATTTAAAATACCTACGTAGTGAGTAGGTAACTACTTACAAGATGCCAACATAATAATTAAAAGGTGAGCAGGTGCAATGGAGACAGAGGCAACAGCTGTATAGGAGATTGAGTCTCAGCTGTTGGTTTGGTCGAAACCGGTTTGCATGCTCGTAAAAATAAAGTGTAATGTTCAGATTTGCGAACTTATTTGTGCAAGCGGCGGCTAAAAGAGAAACTGGCGAATGAACCAAAGCGCCAAAAACTAACTTAAATATGGTGTACTTACTGGTCGATTAGTCCAAATAAGTGGCATCTTTACGAAAAGTTATGCCCTCGTGTATGATAAGAAAATTTAAAAAATGTCTCAATTACACGGCAAACACTAGTAAAAGCAAAGGAATAACATTTCATTCTTAAATACACGAAAATTATTTATGTATTATTATAAAAAATACGATTTTATCGATTGTTTTCTGAGGATTTTTGGCGCCATTGGAGAAAACGAGATAGCATACGTGGCAATAATTAAGTATAAGAAGTACAACCTAGGACAGTAGGTCGTCTCAAACAGCATTCCGTATTCGTCTTAGTATAAGCGAGTAAGCGTATCTTGGCATCTCGGAGTGTAATATTTTGCGCAAGTCAAACGCCGCCCGGTCCTATGTCTATGTCGTTCATACAAACAAATTATTTGATCTTTATCATATATGAATAACTTTTGAATTAAGAAGTCAGTAAAACGGAGTCTATACATAATGTAGAACAATTTTCTCGTTTCGGACAGATCTCACTGTCCAACTTCATAGGCCTTATGTCTTGAGTATTTGTCTCAAACTGATCGCTTTCGCGTGTCTACTACGTTACGCGGGTAAACCAAGAAAATTGTTCTACATCTTACACCCATAACCAAAACATATATATACCTACATATGTATATATAACGTCATCGTACATGTCTACCATAGTGTGCAACGTGTCCATAAACTGAATTCGAAATTAGTTTACGAGAAGCATTTCGATATATATTATAGAAGCCTCGGACTATTTTGAACGTTGTTCCTTTTTGCATACACATGCACGTCTCGAGAAGTAATAAAGTGTAAAGCAATGATGGCGATCGCAAAAACACCGCATTATTGGAACAGGTGTAAACGGCTTCGGCGAACTGAACATAAGGTGGACGGATACATTCCAACGGGCATTATCATGCAAGTATTTACCTGCTAATAAATCATATCAAACGAAGCGCTGATGGAACAATGCGAGAATTTGGCTTCACTCCAAAACTTTGGACGTTCGGATATTCGGACGTTCGGAGGCCGCAACGTAAATTAGTGGGTGTCAACGTTTGAAAGTTGAGAGATCTCGTGCTTTACCCAATTAAATATATTACATTGTTAATATATTGTTTAAGTTAGCTCCAAAAAGGAGGCCCTGAGGAAAAAAACCCCACAGGACCTACGAGTATGTCAATTTTGGAGATGTTTTGTGAAGGAAGTTCTGGGAAGGAAATAGAAATGAGGGGTGTAGAGGAATTTTGGGTCAATATTTCCAGAAGTGACGGAAGTATGAATCCATTCCTCCCGCTGCGGTGGGTTGAGAAGTCCGGCTGGAGAGTGCAAAAGGTAGGTGGGCAAACGCATCCGCCACCAAGGCCTTGACAAACATAACCCCATGAAACCGGGCACCCTTGCTAAAACTGTGGCAATCTTCACAGATTTAAAAGTGGACAATATACAATAATAATCGTCGGGTAAATGTCATAGTCGTGAACCCGCAAAAACATCATTCAGAGATATTGAGGATTGAAGTTTAGAATTAATATCAGAAATCGATTTATGTTATTACAAAACCAGCTTAAATAAATCTATAGTTTATTCATAATGATGTGTTATAAAACATAAATGACAGAGTATGCTCCGTTCAAAGTGAAAAATTTTGATATACTCGAAACTGGAAAAACTGCTTATCCATATATAGGATTCATCCGAAAAAGGCAAAAAATCAGAATTAGATTAAGATTACAAAACATACTAATACTCAATAATTTATTATGACCCATCTCACAACGAGATTCAATAATAAATGTTTTTATAAAATTATAGCAATAAAATTATTATCAAGTTTCACTTTACCCTGTTTACGCAATTTTCAGAATTTATCATCATTAAACCGACAGTAAAACGTTTTCCAAGTTATTCCGATTTCTTATCAATGACTTATTTATTATAGGTTTGACCGCCTAAATCTTCGGAAGGTCACACACGCACTAGGGAAAGTCACTATCGTTTTACGCGAAACATGATAAATCAAATATTTGCAGAGGTGATATAAAAAAAAGTATCAGATAAGATGTAAGTTTAAAGATTCTCATGGCCAGGTATAGAATTGTTTAATGTGGCCTAGACTTTTGAGGTGTTGTGCCGGTCTTTTTGGATGTTTTCGATAGCTATGCAGGGTTCGTCAACAGGGCCGATAAGATCACATTAGGAGAAGAAGGTGGCCCAAAATGGCTTTAAGTCTCAAGAGTCAATTAAGATTTAAAAAGATTTTAAAGTCAAAAGGAGAGAAGAAAGTTAGAATAAATTGAATCAAATACTTGAGGTCATGTCAAAAGTTGGAAAAATCGATGAAAATGTATGAATGTGACTGAGGCAAGGAGTGCCACAATAAAAAAACATTACATAGTATTCATATGCCTAAAATAATGAAAGAAAAAGTCGGGACACCCGAGGAACAAATGGCACGATCAAGTTTATACCTGCATAGGTTCAACAGAAGAGTATACATGAGACGATCTAAGAACGAGAAAGAAGGAAAGAGTGTGTACCAAGACAGAGTTCTATAGTGATCCACGCTCTCTCCTTACAAAATAGCGTTATGATTTTATTTAGATTGTATAAAGCAGAGACAGTTTACGGATAGTTGCCGTGAGTATTCAGGCCATTGTGCTAATCCTATTTCCCTTCATTAACAGTTACACGGTCCCTTTGATAAAGTTCATCAGGGTTGTCATTGGATATTTGGATTTGTCTCCAGGTTCCACAATTATGATTATTTTGGTTAGCCAGTTAGTATTTGATAATGATATATTACAGTTATGTAACCTTACAGTATTTGCACTGCATCGATAGGCACACAATTAATCCACGCAAAAAGTAAACTTGTATCAAAATGAATGCATTCTTCTTTGAATGTGTTGTCGGGGTTTATCCAGTCAGCCAAGCTTGCAGTTCCGCACGAAGTCTCGCCATGTTGCTTTATGTAATACATAAGGTAAAATGCAAGATGAAAGTGGCGGACGTGGAACTCAATTAGAAATCTCATGACAAGGTTCACTCATTGCGCAAGCAGCTGTCCGGAACACCAGCACCGGGCAGCGAGGCGAGGAGGCATCAAAGTTCATGTTTGCGGAGAAAATGATCCGTTGCATCAGCTGTATTGTGACTTCAATAGGTCAATGGATGTTGTTAGACAGTTTGAAAGTTATCGCGGACATCTTTGGCGAATGCGATCATCGCTAAATATAATGTTATTATTGTTTTTGTGGAGCGTCCAAGTCACTGTTTTAGAAAAAAACAAACTCTTACATCGACAAAAATTAAATCTTACTGTTCAGAAATTACGTATGTTTTTCAATTTCTACAGGTATTCGATTGGAAACATTTTGCATTCTGGAATTTTCTATTTCTTTCGTTTCCATGCAAGACGTGTGAGAAGGAGGAAAGGATGATCAATATGGAAGAATTTAGCATAATTGTGTTCTTTGTCGATTAGGTACTTACAACGGGCCTCTGCCGTGGTTTACTATAGGTTTCAGTTAAAATTTCAGATTACTCCGCATTTCAAGGCCTTTCTCGCTCATTTTATACCGCGCGATAAAGCGATATTAAGTCGGGTTTCCTCCGACCAAAAATACAAAAATTTGCTTACTTCACATTACATATAAATACTTACTTACATTACTATAAACGTTGGCAATTGGGCGTGACCTTACTGCAGACGCGTACAAAAATATGTAAGGAAACGCCCCCATTGCCAATTATGGGAATGAATTTATGCATTTCAACATTACAAAGGGCTGAGTGAAAAAATTGAGCAGTAAGCTCCTAGGCCCCTTTTCGCGAGATAAGGTTCTATTGGTTTTCCGAATAAAATAAAATGAAATACTAAACGCAGCGGTAAGCTCCCTGGGCCATTTTAAGAGTGACGGCGACCAGATTGGCTTAGTGGCAGGAGTCTTCCTAGGAACAAGAAAGTAGGCGTTATGGGTATCAAATTACGCGAATTAACCTACACAATCCGAATGGCACAATGAAAAATTAGCAGTAAGCTCCTTGGCCCCTTTTTGCGAGAAAAGGACCGAAGTGGATCAGTAGCAGGTGTTCAAAATTGAGCGATTAACTACCTGTGCCCTTTGTGTAGGCGCACACTCCTCGCTTCGTCTACATTCAAACATAATTTTTTTTCTTCAAATATTTAATCTAACAAATACTCCTTGCTTCATCCACATTCAAACGTGAAATCGCTTAGTATTTTAACCGATTAGTTGCCTGCAACAGGCAAAAAGCTAGTGTTTATAGTAATGTCTAAGCAAATGTTTGTGTTTCGGTCGGAGTAGACCCTGCTTTAATTAGGCAAGGGTCCGAGCTGTAATAACGCGATAAAGGGAGACCGCAGCGCAGCATCCTGCGAGCGTGAGATGACGGAGGATCCTGACCGCTAATAGACTTTATGGAGCGGTAAAGTCGTCTGTCCCGGGGCAGCGGGCAGCGGCAGCGGGCAACGGGGACCAGATAGCAGCATCCGGAGAACGGACCGCGGTGCAATTCATCTCCCGATAGAGATCGCCGGCCCATAGGCATATATACAGTTAAACAGCATTTTGGCGGAAGAGAGAAATTTTTCCTATTATTATAAAGCTACTTTTTATTGAAAATTCAAATTTATGATCAGAGGCGGAAATGGGTACCACCTCTCCGGGAACCATTTATTGGACAACCAACGCCTCCGCCATCAAGCAGGGATCGGGAGAGACTGATGAGGGAAACCTTTTGATCTCTCCAACAGAACTCTCTCGGAACATCGTCTTGCACCACAGAGGGAGAGATGGATTCGTACATCCGTCACCCCTGGACAGACTGACCCCAGATTCCTAGCCCTCATACATTTTACCTTACCAGAACTTCAACTCCTTCCTTTCCTCAAAAGACCCTCCACACAGTATCCCCAAAGAGTGTGCAATTCACCCTCAGTAGAAGCGGAAACCTTCAGAAAACAAAATGGACAAGAGTGGTGAGGCTACGAAGCATCGCACAAAGAGGAGACCGATAGGCTACGACGCACCGCACCAAGAGACCGATTATACTATCTCATTATCTCGCAAGCTAAATCCTATAGATGTATGTGTTTGTCTCTTTTTAGTTTCATTATTAACACTATTTTTCGTTTCATTGAGTTTTAAACCACAACGGTGCGAAAGAAGTTTTTACTTTAAAAAAAATCTATCTCCAACCTATATAAAGAAGAGTGTCTGTGACAGACACCGAGCGGACATTTTGAATTTAAGTGTCATTGTCAAAATTGGAACTGATTGTATGAAAAATCTACCTACCTTAAATTAATATTTTTAAAAAATATATACATATTTAAATTATCATTTTCAAAATTGGAATTATAATATCCCTTGATTTTTCACTGAGATTGCACTAGTTTGATTATAAATATCAAATATTATACTTTGACCAAATAATCCTTTAACACTTTGAAGGTCATTCGATTACACTTGCCATACTTCATACATAATCGTGTAACGCCCATAGAGAGCAAAATTTCTCTAGAAATGTTTAAGAGTCTGAGAATGGGCCTCAGGGTCGACAGCTTCCCAGAAGCGGCTGGCCGCTCGCCAGATCCGATATGGATATTCTCTCTAGACTTCTTATAATCTACGGACATTCTGCGCCTTTATATTATTTGCCTATATAGAAATACAGAGTGACTTCACTTCATGAGAAAATATTTTAGAACGTAATAGAGCGTTTATTCAAGAAAGCAATTTCATTTGAACAGTGTTTTTGACTTTTTGAAATAATGGCGAACAGAGCTCCGGGCCAAAAAGGCCCCTTTCTCTTTCACCATGAGTTTATAATATATGGTGTTTGAAAAAATTGCTTATTTTGTTGATTGTTAAACATTATTTGCAAGGAGACATGGCTACAATATGGAGACGTTAATCTTTACGGGGGATTTGTTAGGTTTTTTATGCGCGATACGTATGTTTTCGTCGTACCGTGCAAGGCAGTTTATGGACGAGTTTTCATGGATGAGAATCTACGTATATAAATAAAAATTAATCGCCGAAATGGATGTACGCGCATAACTTCCGGATGACTGCACCAAAATTGGATAATTCTTTTTATTGTGTTCGTTATTGTCAGGGCAAGGTTTGTATAAAACTACTGGTGAGCTCTGACATTATGAAATTTGTATAAAAAATTGCAATAGATGGCAAGCGAGCTGTTTGAAAACTGAATATACCGGGACTGAATGTATGGAATACGGGAGGTGAGAGGGAAAATCGAGTAGGGGGTTCGTGGGAGAGGGGGGGACGGGAACCTAGGAGGAGGGATTGGAACTCGGGAGAGGGATTCGCGGGACGGGAGAATGGGGAGGGGAGTGGAGTGGGGAGAGGGAAGGTGGAGGAGACAAGAGTGGGAACGCGAGAGGGGAAGGGGATGCGAGAAAGGAAGGGGAGGTGAAAGGGGAACGGGGAACGGGACGAATGGGAAAGGACACGCAGGGAGAAACAATTTCTTTATTAAATGGCATAGCAACGCACGCCGGGAACCAGCTAGTTACCGCATAAAATGTTTCCGCGAGACTTAAGACGTGTTTTTTTTAAATAAGGGGATTTCAAAATCTTTGTGGAGTTGGGATACCCTTATCCATTTAGGGGCACCCAGGGCTAAGCTTATGGCTTTATTCTGGAATGTTTGAAGTTTTTCAAGGGGTCAGATGGGGCTTGCATAAGTTAGTTTCGGCCTCATCGTTGATTTATAAATTAGGATTTTCTTTTTAATTGATAGTTTTTTATTTCTCTTGGATAACATGGGGTAAAAGGCTACGAGGATTTTATTTGCTGAGGCTAGGGTTTCATTGATGTGCTTTTTCAGTTAATCTACTGTTACTCCGAGATATTTAATACTTTTTTTCCATGAGACTTTTTTTCCGAACAAGCGAATGTAAGGTGTGGCCTTCTAAGGAATGTACGTGAGAAATGAACAGTAGCGGACATAGTTTTAAAAACATATTTACTGGAATCTCGTTACTGTGTTTAATTTTCTTTCAGGAATCAAAACTTTGTTTTAAAATGTTTCGCATCTTTTCTTTTGACAACTTTTGCGTTTGGTCTACTCACTCTACTACATTCGGTGATTCGGTCCCCCTTTAATTGGATTTCCTGCATTCACCCTTCTGGCAATTTCCTTATCAACCCTCATTTCTTATCGACCATACGTCCTGAATACATAAACTCAGCCACTTGCTCCTGGCATTTACAACTGTATATCGATCGTTCAGTTGATTAGTCAGACATCTATCAAACATTATTTATAAGAAATATGATCTAAACGGTGTTAAAAAGAGAAAGCACCACGCTTTATAATCAAACCTAAAAGTTAACCACGAAATAATTAAAATTACAACTTTTATTAAACCAAAGTTTCCGGTCGAAGTTTTAAAAAAAATTATGAATATTTGGGAATTTTTATCAATTATTTTTACATAAAACGACAAAAAAATGAGTTCACGATAACATTTGTAATAGGTACATTTGCCGAATAAAATGTGTGTTTTTAAATTTTTTTCGTTATCACTAATTTTGGTTAAAAAAACGAGAGGTGCGCCATTTTTAAACCTTTTTTATGTTTGCATTCTATAAGTTTATATTTCAAAGCATATTATAATTTTCAGATGCGTCCATAACTATTCCATTTATTTAGATTTTACATAAAAGTGGAAATATTTTGACCCTACGTCAAAAAAGGCCCTAGACTTGAGGGGTTTAAGGATGTTGTGAAGATTTGATTGAGAGTACTTATTGTGAGATGCAACATCAATAAACATAATTAAATCATTAACAAGTCTAAAGCTGATAAATTAAAACCATTACAGAGTAAAACAACTACGTAAAGTGGATTATCCATTAACCGTGATGAGTAGATTATAATGCGGATTTAATATCGTTTTTACCTGGTAAGAAACACAACTTGCTGAGTCATGTTATACAATACGGCAGGTATGCAGGTATCGCGTAATCGGGCATTTTGAATACAATTTGAAAATAACAGCACGCCACGCTAATATACTTTATTTTTCTTTGTTATTTTCACTGAAAACAAGAATGATTTATTGTCTCGCCGAACCGCAGACCAAATTGAACCACTTTTAAATAATAATTCAATGGAATTATTCATAACATAATAAATCGTTATTTGTATTGCGTCTTATTGCTTTTGATTGCTTTCCGATAAAACACATTAAAATCTAACCTCTGTACGTAGATCTTCAGGCAGGATAAAGCGAATAGTTTTAAATGTAACAAACCTGTAACAAAAGAGAACAATATATTAATAAAATTAATTATTTATTGATTAAAAAAAAACACGGCGATTTTCTATGAAATAATGTAGCTGATGAAAACATAATGATTAAAATTAAGAAAGAAATGCTTTGAATGGTTTGGACATAATATATAGAGCTGATGACAAGAGAATTTCTTTCCGTTTCACAACATACAATAAATTGGGGATTTTTAAATTTTTTTTATTTATTACATTAGTTCCACACAGGAGGCACCGAGGCAAACAATTTCCCTAGGGGCCTATGTCATCTTTGAGGATGTTTTGTGGAGAGGGTTTTTTAAGGGAAAGGAAGGAGAAGAAGATATGGGAAGGAAAAAGATATGAGGGGTGGGTAGGAATTTAGGAATATGGAGGTCAGCGTGGTCAGGAGTGACGGACGTATGAATCTATTCCTGACACTGCGGTGTAAGGCGAAGGGTCGGGAGAAACCGGCTGTAGAGGTCAAAACGCCTCCCTCAATCAGTCTCCTCCGATCCAGCCCGCCACGCAGTGGTTGGGCAAACGTATCCGCCACCAAGACCTAGACAAACCTCATCCCATAAACTTGGGGTCTGCTAAGTCACCAAACGTAGCGAACCACTTGGGGTGACCTGTGGCAATAGTGTTGGTTGTCCAATAAATGGTTCCTGGGGCGGCGGTACCCATACCCGCCTCCCAAATTGAAGTATAGTCACACCGCAACGCCCGAGGAAGACATGGAATCGGGTGATGCTAATTATCGGAATAACGGGAGATTATGTAAGACGATGTATGAATGGGAATGGCCTCCGTGGTCGAGGGGTAAGGCTCTCGATTAGCGATCTGGAGGTCGCGGGTCCAAATCCCAGCGCGCGCAAGTAAATTTTATTTAATTGATTTGTGTTTTCACAATTTAATTATTTAAAATATATACAGGAATATTAATTTGCGGCACGTTCCAGAGTGGAAGATACTCTCAGCATGAAACGTTGCTTGAAATGGCTTTAGCTGTGTTTGGGGACTAGATTTGAATAGATAGGTACTTCTCCACCTTCCTCTTCCCCATCTCCTTCCCTTCCCCACTTACCTTCAGCCTTACAATATACCTCAATTGGGGATGTCATAGTCTCACAAGCTACAGGCGGTTGCGAGCAGTTGGGACTCTTGTGCGTATTAACATTAAAAAAAAAAGAAGTAAGGAAGTTGTCGCGAGACAGGATTGTGGGATGTAGGCCAGCCCACCCTCTGAGGGGTAAATAACTAACCTAACCCAGTTACAAATTTGAAGGAAAGTTTGATAGTTCACAAATAATATGTATATGTTTTTGTGCATATTTCAATAATTATAAAATGTTTATGAATACTTTGCATGTTAAACAAAGCATGGCAAATAGTTGCTGCCAATATTACTTTCGCATTGTTTACGATAAACAAAGGACCGCAAGAAAAACATTGAAGGTCACAGAAAGGTCGGACACATTACGGAGCGGGCATGTTGTGTGTTATCAGGAGCGTTGTAAGCTGCAATGTAAGTATGTAAGCAAGCGACTAAATACTGTGGAAGGAATTCACAGCAGAATTGGGGCAGATAACAGCTAAGTAAACAAGTGGCACACACGTATTATTTATAGCAGTTGTTAGTTTGAGTTTTGGCCGGCAAACAAATTGGAATTTTTCGCAGTAATGTCGTAATGTGCCAAATTTCACGTGGCTCTTCTTTCTTACATAACTGTAGGCAATAAAACATGACATACTTATACTGAATAGCGTCAAAACATTCATTAATACGTTAATAATATTATAGCTTTGAACGGATATCCAATCTTCGTCTTTCTTCTACGGATAACAGATTAAGGTTAGAATATAATTTTTTGAAGAGAAAACTTCTTTGGCACCGTTGTGATTTGAAACTCGATGAAACGAAAAACAGCGACACTAAAAAGAGATAAACGCATACATCTATAGCAGTGGTTCCCAACCTTTTTCTGACCCGGGACCACTTGTACGTTTATTTTTTCGACAGGGACCACAAGCAGTGCATATCGAGGGGGGGGGGGCGGCGACGGACCAATTTTTTATGAAGTCGAAATTTGTGTTGTTTGTCAACTTTAATGGGGGGGGGGGGGGGGGGTGACACCACGTTGTAGGGACGGACAGCACAACGGGAGGGGCGTAATGGGATAGGGTAGGACGGGTTCTAGCAGAATATTTACCACAACAAAGAGGGCGGAATGGGATAGGGTGGGACGGGTTCTAGCAGAATATTTACCAAAACGGAGGGGGTAGAATGGGGTACGATGGGGTGGGGCGAAACGGAATACCATAATGGCCACTGACCACAAGGTACAATAATGATATACTGAATATTGCCCCGATTTTTTTATTCAGACTTCTCGACCAGGGACTGTCCGCGCGCTGGCTCGTTTATTCACCGGCGGACCATCTTCTATATAGCCTCTTGCGGACCACTGGCTGGGAAACCCTGATCTAGAGGATTTAGCCTTCGAGATAATGAGATAGTATAATCGGTCTCCTCTTTGTGCGGTGCTTGGTCTTCGTTCCCACTCTTGTCACAACTTTACTTTAGTTTTATGAAGGTTTCACTTCTACAGTATGTGAATTGCACAGTCTGATTGTTGTAGTAGGTATAATTATCGAGTTCTGCAAATTTTCTTTTTGTTTTCCTTTCCCTTTTATCATGACGCATGACACATGTACCAAAAAGAGAGCTCAAAACGGAGCTCTCTGCGGCAGGCAAAGCATCGTGTGACTATTTCGATCGGCGAACCGGGCGAACCATTATCTAATTGATAATAATAATAAAATTAGGATATAACTCAGAAAATGAGTTATTTGCTTTCGGCCCATTTCAACGATAACTAAAGATTTTGACATTGATTGGCAGATTAATAAATACGTATGTAATAAAACATATCTACTAATTTAGGTTGTTAGTGATGTACGTCAGTCCTGCATGAAATCTGGTTCTGCGAACTGAAATATGCTTCGAATTTAAGGATCACTTTCAAATTTGGAACTGATTTCTTAAGAATTCAGATTATCCCGTGATTTTTCACAGGTCTCCGTTAGTTTATAATATTATTACATCATTGACAGCCGTTTCAGTCGTCGATCCATTATAAAAACGAAAAATGATGATCACTGACTATATACTCATATCAATAATAAGTTCTAGTAATTCAGAGTAGGTACTTTACCAAATTATAGATTGAACTATTAATTAGCAGATTGATTGAATTAAACATTGTAAGGATGGAATTATGACGACCGTTTCAGCCGTCGGTCGACCCGTTATCAAAATGAAAAACTATGTCTGATAAAAAACATTAACGGCTTTCAGAAAACATAAACAACGACTAAATCTTAAAGTACCTCATGGCGTTAAGTAAATATTAAAGTACCTAACGTTGCACAAAAACCATAGCATTCCTAAAATATGCCATGTGAACCCAGTTACTAATTAATAATTACAAACCGTCGATACACGCTGCTTAATACAGCCCCAAGCGGCAAAACCAGGAATTAAAAAAAAAGTTTATTTGTACATTAACCATATAGGTATAAATTATGTTACAATATCACCTTCAGCGTCTACGAATTTGCGTAAACCGAGAAATTTGTGGAAATTTGATATCGTAAATACCATACGAAACCATTTTCCCATCTAAATTCGATGGTATTACCGTGGCTCCGATGAATTTCCACGTATATTTCCATAATTCACGGTAGTTTCGAACCTAATAATATTATGTGAACATGATAAAACGTATCAAATGTACCAGACCGCATACATAATAGTATACCTAATAATAATGTGATACCTGCTCCAAGGTAGAATTTAACATCGTGCATTTATTTGAAAGATAAACTAAAGTTTAAACGTCTGCTGTCAGTTTCAAGGATATAATAAATAGGTTATCTGATCTGTGTTACGTGTATTATAAGTATGAAATTATGAACATATGTAACATAACAGAAATAAGGAAAACATAGGAACGTTATTGGTCGACATCTGCATTAAGAAATAATGAAATTTGAATAAAATGATAATTCTGTAGTAGTAATTATAAAAAGCTGATGTCACGACCACAAACTGTTATGTATCATTTCAATGATTACGTTTCATTTACTTGGTTAGTCAATTAATGACAGGATTTAGGTATCTCTAAGATTCATTCCATTTTTTCTAATGAACGTTAACAAATAAGGAATTTCATGTCACAGGGTCTAATCCAGGGTTTCCCAACCTTTATTTCGCCAAGCTTCCCCGAACCAAAAAAAAAAAATTCATGCCCCCCTTTATTAAGTTTCAACGAAAATAAGAAACACATTTTTTATATTAACTAAATTATGCAGATACAATATAATTATTTATTATGGATCTTTAATAGAAGAGTAGATACACTTTTAATCATTAATTACATTTACATTTCTTAGTTTTCTTTTAATTGTAGGTACATATTATTCTATTATTATTATTTTTTATTCATTTAAATTATATTTTTATAATTAGATAATGCCAAACAACTTTCAAATTAATTTTAGAACAAATAAATAAAAACTTTTAAAGTACTAATGAGAAACTTGAGGTTGCATGCTCTGTACCAGTTGGTCGATTCTGGGTTCAGTCTTTGCTAGAGCTATGGTTGGATGGAAATGCAAACGTACCTATTACGCCCCCCCTGACATTTCTCTACGCCCCCCTAGGGGGGCATGCCCCCCTGGTTGGGAAGTCCTGGTCTAATCGTTCGCGGGTTTTAACCCCTTCAGACAAAGAATTAGAAATCTGCAATGTAGTGAAAGTATATTTTAGAGCTCCGTAGCTCATGACGGAATTGATGTAGCGAAGGTAGTGGCAATGTTCTTAAAAATACATTTTACACAGACCAACTTGTGCGATTTTCGTAACACTGGGTCTAACGGTTCTAGAGTTGTAACCCCTTCAGACAAAGAATTAGAAATCTGCAATGTAGCTAAAGTATATTTTAGAGCTCCGTAGCTCATGACGGAATTGAAGTAGCGTAATAGTGGCAATGTTCTTGAAAATACATTTTACACAGACAAACTTGTGCGATTTTCGTGACACTGGGTCTAACCGTTCTCGAGTTTTAGCCCCTTCAGATTAAGAATCAGAATTCTTCAATGTAGTGAAAGTATATTTTAGAGCTCCATAGCTCTTGACGGAATTGATGTAGCGAAAATAGTTTCAATGACCTTGAAAATACATTTTACACCGCGCAAATTTCATAACACTGGGTCTCACCGTTCTCGAGTTTTAGCCCCTTCAGATAAAGAATCAGAATTCTTCAATTTAGTGAAAGTATATTTTAGAGCTCCATAGCTCTTGACGGAATTGATCTAGCGAAAATAGTTTCAACAATGACCTTGAAAATACATTTTACACAAACCAACTTGTGCGATTTTCGTGACACTGGGTCCAACCGTTCTCGAGTTTTAGCCTCTTCAGACAAAGAATCAGAATTCTGCAGTGTAAGTGAATTTGATATCTTATTAGCGATTAATTATATTATTAAGCGCTGTGAATTTCGCCTTATCGTTATTATTACTAGCTCAGTTCTATTTTTGCTTAAATGGAATTATTACAACATTCACAGCTGAGACACGTTATAATGGAGTACTTGGTAATGTAAAATACTAGATAAATAATAATTACCGATTTCTGAGAAAACGTCATTGGAATATTATTTCATTTTTTTAAATCTATAGTTAGTTTGGACTTGACATTGTGTTTTCCTCATTCTCTATTGAATCTGAATCTCATTCAAGGATGTTGTTGATTGATGCCCAGATACATTGTTTGAAAGTAAATTAAAAATAGAGCCGGCTTGTATGTGAATTATTTAGGTGCGTGGCACACTCTAAGACAGATTGTTGGCAAGTGGAGATGTGTAATCAACACTGTTTTATCAAAGAGAAGGGCGTTACATATATACACCTATGATAATGGATCTAATATTAGAACAGACACAAACTCTCCACCCCATAATGCAGGACATTATATGCCGATGTCACTGAAGGCCGACCCAGTATCAAGTTGATAGTTGGCCGAATCTTTTCGAATAAGGTTTTTCCATGGGTTTCCTTATTCCCGAAGGCGAATGCAGAAGAATTCCAAAGAAAAGGACATGACTGACTCCCTTCCACTCCCAGCATAACATAAACAGACACGTATGTATATATATATGGCCGCCGGTCGCTGATGCTGATGGTTGATGATATTGATGAAAAGATGCAATTTTAGTAGGGTTTTTAGGAAATAATTCTTCTCTACCGATGATATACAAGAACTTTAAGTCTACCTTAAGAGCGTTTAACCAGCCAGCGGCCGAAAATCCACATTTAGTCGAAAGTTGTTCTTACGATCGTGCAGGGCGGTTACAATGACAAAGATTAATTATTCTCCATACCAGCTTTTTAAAATTATAACTCAATATCGATTTTATTTCATTTCAAATTTGCTTTAATTTATTCCCACATCCTAAAATGCTGAAAGGCGTGATGATAAAACTATTAAAATAATGTACTTTTTGTAATTATTTTTTGATTATGAGTATTTATCATTTTTCAATAATGTCTAAATTTAATAAGAATGTTAAATAAATCTTAAATATATTAGTTTGTAAGTGCGCAAATAAATACACAAATGGACCAATTTTCGTCAAGAAACACATGTACGTACATATTTTTTAATGATTTTATTGAAACTAAAATTAAAATTCTAATACATAACTCTGCTAGATAATGTATTGTTTTATTTTACTGCATGATTACATTATTTGAAATGGGTGTGGTATAATACAAAAACTTTTTTGAAAATTTAACAAATCTGCCAACGACCTATGGAATAACCTTATTATACGAAAAATTAAAAAAAATTCTAAAATTTTATTACATAACTATGCTAGATGTAAGTGCGCAAATAAATACACAAATGGACCAATTTTCGTCAAGAAAAACATGAATGTATATATTTTTTAATGATTTTATTTAAACTAAAATTAAAATTCTAAAACATGCGATACCCAGATAATGTATTGATTTATTTTACTGCATGATTGTATGATATGAAATTTAATAAAATAATACAAAATCTTTTTTGAAAATTTAACAAATCTGCCAACGACCTATGGTATAACCTTATTATACTAAAAAAAAAAACACTTTTTCTCAAAATTTAAAACATGCGAATGCTAGATAAAAGAACAACCTTTCGAAATTCTTTATAATTTTTTGTAGAAAAGAGTCAATACGTCTAAAATCTGATTTAAAAATGACATATTTCTGGTTTTCTCTGGTAATAACCCTCTCAGGTAATATTTTGAATACCCACATTTTTAGGTAAAAATTGCGAAGCGCAATGACGCCGTTCTATTTGTATAAAAACCAGTAGATTTAAATGCAGTAAATTAAATGATTCACCTCTTCCAGGCATACAAGAATCTAGTGAATCAAAAAAAAAAATAAGAACAAAAGCATTTATTTACCTCCTGCGAGATTCTGTGCTTCTCTCCCACTATCTAACGTAAAATACAACGTGCAACAACCTGGAACTCTGTGCGGAAAAACCGCACAAAGTTTTATTTACTTACCTTCAACTTTGAATTTACAAACTCTGGGTCCTGAGGTAAGGAGTTTATTTTACTGCCACGGAGGTCGTAAGAAAATAGAACACTATTTTATTCCAAGGATCTAACTCAAATAATGATGCATCCAGATGCAATGTCGTTGAATGACCTTGCAATTAATTCCACTAATTAAGATAATTTGTGTTTCATCTCCCGGTTACTTGTAAATACATCAATGGTCATTTGTAAATTTAGAAAGTTGGCAAATAAAACGGTCAGTACACAATTAATATACCACAAGTTGACAGACAATCCAATAAAATATAAAAAAAATAGTATCTAAATAAATAAAAAAATGCGATTGGTCGACAACTGATTATTGCCTTAAATCAAATAAAATATCGTGCCTCTGATAGCTCGTTAATAATTTAATCGATTAATTGACCAACCGAGGCGGAAGACCAATTAAAACAAGGTAGCTTTTAATTTAAGGTAGAGTTTTTTAAACACATTTAGTTCACTGTCCTATCATCAAATAATTTTGGTGAAGTGAAAAAATATTTTGCCCATGTAATATTATTTTCAGCACCTTCTTACTGCTCCCAACAAAAAGGAACCTAGGAGTTGCTGCTTCATTTTTCACTGAGTCCTTCGGATTGTATAGGTTGAAACGCGTATTTTGATATCCATCTCGGGTACTTTACGGTACCATTATTTAAATGTAACAAGAAAAACCTAGAGTACCCACCTATAGTACGTACCCAATAGAACACCAATTCATTCTGACACGCAATATCAGTGTACAAACCTAGGTATAAAAAATAGTTGTATCTGCCAACAATTTATTAAAATAAACTTATTTTTTTATTATAACTGGCCTTAAAATGCTCCGTTTTATCCTTGAAGACATCGCTGTCTTTGGGAATCACTGGTAATTAACACTAATATGCTAATTAAAGAGATAATGCAGAAGAAGCATTGAGGAAAACGCCTTTTATTAAATTTATAAGTGTCGTGTAATGGTTATTTATAAGTTATAATTAACAAGTTATTATTATTGCTCGTGTGTCAGGAATGATTAAAACCCCCGCGGTAAGCGTAAATAATAAATAAAACCATCCGTGTACGATGTGAAAAGACTGTGTTTATTTTCTTCCATTTCTAACAAAACAAAACAACGTCCGACGCTTCTTGCCCGCATCGGCGTCTGCGCCGGATTCAGCGTCGGCGTCGTGACGCAAATAGTTATCCGACTCATCCTGTTCTTGTTTCAACTCTTAATAACAAGTTCGCTTTGTATCAAAGGTGGGAATTAATTACTTTCCTACCGGATCGCAAAGGATTCCTAAAACCACTCGGATTTTCTCTTTAAACTACAGTTTTAATTAAAATAATTCAACGACGAAAATAAACATTCTTGGAATCCACATGCTTGTGCTTAATGCATGTCGACACTAAAATTGAGACTTGTGGAAATTAAATTCTACTTGACACACCGTGTCAATCTGGTATTCTTGTTCCCTCACTCTCAGTTCATTGCAGCCAATGATCAAGATCGTTCCTAAACAAGTATTTACACTTTTACTGATACATAGTCTTTTACAGCGGGTTTTTGACGTCGCATTTATTTTATTTTAATTTAATTTTATTTTTTATTATTATTGTACAACAGAATAATTCCAATTACAGTACAATTTAGTTACCCTATCAGCATTTAGGCAAGTGACTCTTCAATAATATTTTTAAGGCATATAAAGAACAGTCACTTACATCCAAATGGTTTGCAATTTCATTTAACAGCACCACTCCCCTCGTCATGCTATGCTTTCCCAAGACGTCTGTTCTGCCGTTCGGTACTTTAACTAAGTCATGATATCGACTTCGGCTGTAGTGGTCTGGTACATATAAATCATAGCATCCCAAGAGAAATGGGCTATCGATGAAATTGTTCCAAATTTTGAAAGACAAAATAGCAAGACTTGCTTTCCGTCTAGTTTCTAGACTCACAGAATCAGTTTCCTCAAGTAAGTCAATATGGTGCATGAACCTTGGATAGGTTCCATGCTTCCGCATATAAACATACCTGAGGAATTTCTTCTGGATTTGCTCTAACATATCAATGTATTTCTGGTGGTACGGTGCCCAAACATCGCTCGCGTACTCCAACTTGCTTCTCAGTATGCCTTTAAATAACGCTAGCATAGCTTCTTGGTTATCAAACTGCTTACAAGTCCTGATGATGAACCCAAGAAGTTTGTAGCAAGACTGAGTGAGCTGCGATATATGGCAAGAGAATGAAAACAAAACACAAACCTTGAACCGTTACCTTGTAAGCAATAGAATAACATTGAATAATTATACAAATAACATGACTGAACAATAAATTCCATTCCAAGCAGCCGATGACGTGGACATTTATTCTCTTCGTAGAACTTACTGTCTATGAAACACCCAATAATGTGTGTTCCAATTTCGATCAAAACGCCCAGAAAATACACAGAGCAGTAAACGTTAGACAAAGAATTCTCGATCGATATTGGAGTCATTTTTATTGGTTCCAAAACGTCTAGCAATTTTTCAGCCAAAATTACGTGTCATGCTTTTACGACCGACTATTTATCATGCGACATTTTAATGGCGGTATCTTACAAAAAAATATATGTTATTCGACCGCCTACACCGACACCGTGATACCGTTTTGGGTGTCTTATAGTAAAGTTTATATTCAGAGATGATGTGAAATCGTATTATGGGCAAAAAAAATGCGAAACATTGCGGTTACACGGACTGTGCTCGCGACCGAAAGTCGATGACGAAGAAAACTCATATTATTATTTAACCACAGGCGTGTCTTAACTTTGCTTGGGAATTAACAAGGCGGATGACGGTTAAATTGTAATTCTGATTTAATGGGAAGGTAATCAGAAAGTTATCGATAATTCAACTGTTCGCAAAATAAATTTCTGTAGAACTGAACAAAAAAAATCTAGTGCAGTTCACACGCGGTAGAAGTGAAACCTTCATCCACACAATCTCAATCAATAGGGGCCTTTAAAAGTGAGCTCATAATCAAAGCGGCCAATGCGCGCAATTTGACAGAGCGCGACGCTTCGTAGCTACTATACGTAGTACGTAGATAAGGTTTCATTCTAACTCATTCTCTTGCAGACTAAATTCTATATATGAACGTGTTTGTCCCTTTTTAGAGTCATTCGTTTCCGTTCCATCGAGTTTCGAATCACAACGGTGCTAAAGAAGTGAACAATTCACACACGGTAGAAGTGAAACCTTCAGAATATTAAATTAGACAGTAGGAGGGAGGCTACGAAGCACCGCACAAAGAGGAGACCGATTATTCTATACCTATCATTCTATCGCAGCCTAAATCCTATAGAAGTAGTAGTACTTAGGTAGGTATGTGTTTGCCTCTTTTTAGTGCCGGTTTTTTGCGTTTCATCGAGTTTCAAATCACAACTATTATAAAAAATGGGTAGAAATTAGATACATTATTACAAATTTTCGTATCTTTTGATTTACAAAAGACCTCCCGTACGCAATTTTGTTACATTGACCTAAAAACGGGAGATGGGAAGGCTGATAGAGATATTGAAAGAAGGGTGAATGCTGGTAACTCTATTAATGGAGGACTGAACGCCGTACGCACCAACAAAAAACTGTCCAAAGACGCGAAGCTAGCCGTCCATAATGGAGTACTGGTACCTACCCTGATGTATGGCAGTGAGGCATGGAACTGGCAGAGGAAGGATGAAAGTAGACTGAACGCTGTAGAAATGAGATCCCTGAGGCGTATGTGTGGTAAAACCATGTATGATCGTATGAGAAATGTGGAAATCCGCAAAGAATGCAAGGCTGATGTAAGCATAATGAGTAAGATCAAGAAAGGAACGCTCCGATGGTTTGGGCATGTAGAGCGAATGAACGAGGAAAGGAGTGTAAGGAGAATATATGACGCAAATGTGAATGGTAGAAGAAGTCGAGGACGCCCAAGAAAGACATGGCACGACCAAGTGAATCAGATACTTGAGTCAGGCCATGTCAAGAGTCAGAATAATAGAAGAGAATATATGAGACGTTGTATGAATGTAAACGAGGCAAGGAATGTGTGCCAAGACCGGGATGTTTGGCGGTCCGTCCTCTCTGCCTACCCCTGCGGTGAAATGGCGTGATGGTTAGTTAGTTAGACCTAAAAAATATTCCGTACAAAAATGCTGTCCAAATTTTAGGAAGCCAAAACTCACCCAACACAAATATAACAGATTTTAAATGTGTACCATAACAAAACCAATTTCATCAAGATAAACAAAGAAAATAAAAATAAATATAATAAAAAAATGTAACAGAGCGTTTTTTAATATAGTAAATTCCACAAAATGTCTCTTGAAGAAATTAATCTCAAAAAGCCTAAGAAAATAATAATTCTTAATCGCAAGACCCACATATTTGTAAGCTGGACTTTTCTCTCGTTTTTCTTTTTATTTTCCATTTCAAATGTTGTGATTTATGCACCCACACATTTCAAATGTTGCCACTCGAATGAAACGTGTTTCCCGCAAAGAATCGCGTGGAGAGAAAAAAGTTTTATATTAATATAAGTATAAGACAAGTTCCTGGAAATAAATCACAGAAAAATATATCATAAATGTATTCGTGCGCTTGTGCCTCTTTCGTATTGAAATATTAATTTTATCATTTCGAGTGAGAAATTATAGTACGAGTTATTACTAAACCCGCTTAAAAACATGCTAAATATCTCAAGGTTAAAATAAAGCAAGTTTATCACATGAATGAAAGATAGAACACTATTTTTATATCCTGGTATATTTTACAGTAGATTTTTTTCAACAGATTGCAGAGATAGGCAAAAACAAATCACCCAATCTCATATTATCGACTTACAAATAATTAAATGATAAATGTGGTTAGCGGTAAAAAAACTTAATGGTCTTTTGAAAAGGTCTTACACCTACAGTCTTGTAACGTATTCTATTTTAGAGATAATAAATTGCTTTGGAATATCGATTACGTATGCCGGATATGAGTTTGAAAGTGTGAAGTATGATTATTCTTCAGTTTGAAAGTGTGAAGTAAGGTTAGTGATTGTGTTGGCATCGCATTTGGGTTCCACCCGAGCGTCACGCGTTCGATTCCTCGGCTGGCTAGATCACGACATAAGCAACATTTTCCGCTTATTGTGGTGGTAGTAGGAGATTTTCAAATTTTGTTAGGTTATTATTCAGTTTGAAAGTGTGAAGTAAGGTTATTATTCAGTTTGAAAGCACGAAGAATGATTATTCTTCAGTTTGAAAGTGTGAAGTAAGGTTACTATTCAGTTTGAAAGTACGAGGAATAATTATTCTTCAGGTTGAAAGTGTGAAGCAAGGTTATTATTCAGTTTGAAAGTATGAGGGAAGATTATTCTTCAGTTCGAAAGTGAGAAGTAAAAAAGTTTTCTCAGATTGAAAGTTTGAAGAATGATTATTTTTCACGTTGAAAGTGTGACGTAAAGTTATTATTCAGTTTGAAAGCGTGAAGTATGATTATTCTTCAGTTTGAAAGTGTGAAGTAAGGCTATTATTCAGTTTGAAAGTGTGAAGAATGATTATTATTCAGTTTGAAAGTGTGAAGTAAGGTTATTATTATTCAGTTTGAAAGCACGGAGAATGATTGTTCTTCAGTTTGAAAGTGCGAAGTGAGATTACTATTCAGTTTGAAAGTACGAGGAATAATTATTCTTCAGGTTGAAAGTGTGAAGCAAGGTTATTATTCAGTTTGAAAGTATGAGGGAAGATTATTCTTCAGTTCGAAAGTGAGAAGTAAAAAAGTTTTCTCAGATTGAAAGTTTGAAGAATTATTTTATTCTTCGTGCAAATAACTTCAAAGTTAACAGAACGATAATTTCAATGGGAAATACTGTTTTTATTTTAACAGGGTTCAAGAAATATTATTGTGGAGTGAAGCAGGAAATTGTACAATCATAATTATTTATATTTTCCCACGCTGGCACTGGCGCTATTAGAACTTAGATAAAACTTTCTAACTAAGCGAGGTAACAATACAAAACTTACAATTTTCAACAAGACTAATCTACGAAATAAGCATTTAAATTCGAGGTAATTGCCAGTGCTACAAAACAAATTATGGTTGGAATGTTTAATTTAAGCGAACACCTCATAAATACTGATAATATAATTATTATAATCAAATATTTACATTAAATTTGTAACATTTTTTGATACGAGCCATAATTATATATTGTCAAAAACTCACGTCAATATAAGATTATTTTTTTTTAACTTTAGCTCCACACAGGAAGCCCTGAGGAAAAAACCCTCAGGGCCTGCGTCATCCTCGGGGATGTTGTGCGGGGGTTTTTTTAAGAAAGAAAGTTCTGGGAAGGAAAAGGGTATGAGGGATGGGTAGAAATCTGCGGGTCAATGTGTCCAGGAGTTACTGATGTACGAATCCGTTCATCCCACTGCGGAGCAATACGATGGGTCAAGAGAGCCCGGCTGGAGAGATCTAGGTTAGGTCTCCCTCGACCAGTCTCCCAATCCAGCCCGCCACGCGGTAGGTGGGCAAACACATTCATCGCCAAAACCTAGACAAACCTCGCCCCATGAACACGGGCACCCCTGCTCCAAACGTAACGAATCCTTTGGGGTGACCTATGGCAGGGGTGTTGGTTATCCAAAAAATCAGAGTGTGTAGTAAACACGCGGTAGAAGTGAAACCTTTAGAAAACTAAAGTAGACAACGCCTAGACAAACCTCACCCTATAAACCCGGGCACCCCTACTAAGCCACCAAACCTAACGAACCCGGGTGAGTGGGGAGGCTACGAAGCACCGCACAAACAAGAGACTGATTAGTCTATTCCAATCTCTTGCAGACTAAATTCTACAGATGTATCTATGTGTTTCTTTCTTTTTAAAGTCGCTATTTTTAGTTTCATTTAGTTTCAAAGTTTTCACTTTCAAAAATGGTTCCCGGGGCGGCGGTACCCACACCCGCTTCCCAAATGGTTGTATTAATTCGTTGTCGCATTAAGTTATAATATTTATTTATAGATAGCACGATTCGCCATTATGAAATTGAGTCAACAGAAGATATTATTCTTGACTTAGCCATTTTAAGGCTGGTCGCTTCAATTGAATGTTTGTAATATTATTATGTCATGCTTTCGTAACGATATTCCATGAATGGGGCGGATTAAAATGCTAGTCATTCCGAAGGCTTTCCGCCCACTGCCTAGTCCCGGGCTACCCTCATCGCGTTACCGCCCCCCCATCTGCCCCCCGCGGTACCATAGCAACCCCCATAAACCCCTCAAGACATTATTTCCTATTTTTGAACACGTTGTACCATGTTATTTGCCAGTAAATACCGCGGAAGCGTCCGTTTCATAAAAACACCACATTTTCTTTATAAAACTCCAGGAGCATGATATACTTGAACATCCTTTAAGTACACTGACTCCGATACTAAATCTATTTACATATTATTATTTCTACTTTAAAACCCACATCGTTTCGTTTCGCTGTAAGGGATGAAACAGTTTAAAAAAACCAGTGTTCAATTCAAACGCGGCAGAAATGAAACCTTCAGAAAACAAAAGTAGACAGGAGTGGGGAGGCTACGAAGCGCAGCACAAAGAGGAGATCGATTATAGTATCTCATACTCTCGCAGGCTAAATCCTATAGATATATGCGCTTGTCTCTTTTTAGTGTCGCTATTTTTC
The DNA here is from genome assembly GCA_917880885.1 of Limnephilus marmoratus. Taxonomy (NCBI): domain Eukaryota; kingdom Metazoa; phylum Arthropoda; class Insecta; order Trichoptera; family Limnephilidae; genus Limnephilus; species Limnephilus marmoratus. The sequence continues at coordinate 13,045,217 of OU862921.1, read as the reverse complement.
GTTTCATCGAGTTTCAAATCACAACGGTGCTAAATAAGTTTGATGAGACAAAAAGTACCTAATCGGTAAACTACATAATATTATTGGATACCAAAAACAATAATATGACAATCTACAGCCTACGTATCACTAAAAACGTTGATTTTATACCCGTTTTCATATGAATACCTTCCAAGAGTCCTAACTGCTACCTTCTGGAACCAGCGAGACTATGGCATCCCCAATTGGGGTATGTTGTGAAGCTGACGGTAAGTGGAGAGGGAAAGGAGCTGGGAAAGAGGAAGATGGGAAGATACCTGTCTATTCAGATCTAATCACCAAACACAGCTAAAGCCATTTCAATCAACGTTTCAATTTTGAATGGCGGGTCTTTCACCAGAGCCATACTGAGAGTATCTTCCACTCTGGAACGTGATGAAAATATACCTTATATTATTTGATTTCAATCCGCTACCTCCGGATCGCTATTCGAGAGCCTTGCCCCTCTAACACGAAGGCTGTCACTATAGTCGAACAGATACCAAATACACTCACAAAATTTCACACGGGGATTAACGTACAGTCAAAACTCCGAAAAACTCAAACTCGAAAGGCACTCCACCATTATATTATTATTTTTATATTTTTCATTTCTTATTATTTATACGTCCCTCGTAAATTCCTATTTTCGAAAATACATTAAACTGGATTCTAAAAACAGTATTTCAGACGATACCTAATAATTACAAGTTGCGAAACAAAATTTAGAAATTCCAATGGCGGTTATTCCCGTGATTTAGGCGACTAAATCCTTTGGAAATTCCATTGTTATTTATATCACGCTACTTACTATAAAACCAAATAATTAAGGATTCCAAATTCAGTAATAAGACATTTAGTATTGACCTATACTTTATTGATGTCATTTTGACTCCGTTTATTTAATCGGTGTGATTGTAATACATATTGTGTGATCTAATATCAACGATACGAAATGCAGGCAGGTGAAAAAACGATAGTTTATAATGTTATCAAGTTTTTCCAAAAAATCCGTGACAATCCAGAATACATCAAAACATCCCAATAACCCACTATATACAATATCCCACTCTTACAAATCTTAACAAAGTTCTGGTGGATAAAATATTTTTTTGGATCTCATGAGTCATTGCGATGTATTTTGCATGATATTGGTTTAAAATTAAAAATACGCTAAGATGGAAGAAAGTATTTAATGGGATGATTAGACAATGCTACAGCGCGTGTAGACTTTTGAGAAAAATGAATCAAAATGAAAATGAACTAGCGACGGATGGCAAATAGTCTATTTGGACGAGACTTGGGTGAATCAAAATCACTCGATTACAAATATGTGGCAAAATAATGAGGGCAATGGGGGTTTAAAAGTGCCAGTTGGAAAAGGAAGCCGGCTGATCATTTTGCATTGTGGGGGTTGGGGGGTGGAGAAAAACAGGTTTATCACGGGGAGTAAATTTATATTCCGTACGAAAAAGGTTATGTCGAATACAGATTACCATTCTGAAATGAATTCCAAAGTCTTCAAAAATTGGTTTGAAAATCAGTTTGTGACATTCCTCGAAGAACCCTCTGTAATGGGAATGTAAAATAAATATTTTTTAATCACAAATAAAAATTTACCGATGTAACAAGTTCATTGTATTGTAAAAAGTATGTTGTTTTATGTTGATGTGCACATTCAGCTATTTTTGTCTTTAAAAAAATAAATTTGTAAAATCCCAGCCGGGGGTAAAAATCAAATATTATTAAAATTTAAACATCTCATAAATTGGTTACGGCTTTATTAATTAGCATCTGATAAAAATTGTCTAAGAAATTTCTTGATTCTGAAATATATATGTAATATGAGTTACCGGACACCTTGTAGGTATTTTTAAACATCTACGCATTTTCATTCAATCCTTATTCAGACTTAAATTCAGTCCCGAACATACTAAAAACATTTTGTTTAGTAAAATTAATTTTAAGTCGTGAACCTTCTTGTGTTGCTTTACCTGTAAATTTTATTACTGACTTTGGACTTTGACCGTTCACTTAGTTTCTGTTTGACTATACAGTAGTATTGTAACTAGATTTTTTTCTATCAACAAAATAATTAGAGTCATGTACGCATCATTGAACAACATAATGTGTGTATCTAACCTCAGTGTGTACTTGGTGTGTACCTATTTAAAATGTGCGAACTTGATGTAAATGTGCTGTAAATTTAAAGGTGAATGCAAATAAGCTACCTGGTAACGATTAAGGTAAACAGTACTTAGCATTTTCAATCGTAAGGTGCTTATTGTTTGAAAACGAATATGACCTTGATCCGATAAATCCAACATTGTAATTAAATTGTTCAACGGTGCTTAAGGCACTCTATCTTTTGTTTGTTGCTCATAACAAGTATTTAATTACAGACAATTACCTTCTAATTGCGTACGTACTTCCTATTGCTACTTTCTTTTAAACGAGCGCACCAAATTACCTAACTAATACATTCAAGATTTACAAAAGCAGTTACATTCTGTCTTACATTACAGATTTAATTGTTTGCTGTTTAATGTAAAAGGTTGCTAATTATAAACAAACTTAACAACAATCTTTTGTATTTATTTTTATAATTATAATAACTATGTGTGGTAAAACCATGTACGATCGTGTGAGAAATGTGGAGATCCGCGAAGAATGCAAGGCTGATGTTTGGGCATGTAGAGCGAATGAACGAGGAAAGGAGTGTAAGGAAAATATATGACGCGAATGTGAATGGAAGAAGAAGTCGGGGACGCCCGAGGAAGACATGGCACGACCAAGTGAATCAGATACTTGAGTCGGGCCATGTGAAGAGTCGGAATAATAGAAGAGCATGTATGAGACGATGTATGAATGTGAACGAGGCAAGGAGTGTGTGCCAAGATCGAGTTGTTTGGCGGTCTGTCCTCTCTGCCTACCCCTGCGGGAAACGGCGTGATGGTTAGTTAGTTAGTTTTATATAACAGTTTACACACTTAATCATATGAAAAGTAAAAATATGTAAAAGTCCAAAAGGGCGTTGATGATTAATAAATAAATATATTATTATTATGAAATTTTTATGAATATAGTGTGATGAACTCGCAACAAATAATGTTAGTCCGCAAATGATATCGGCTTTCCGAATAGATTATTTTTATCACTACAAAAGCGATAAACGAAAAAGCGAAGGGGAAATTGATGCATAAAGAAATCTAGGGAGAGAGGGGACATTCACGTGCCTTTTGTGACAGAGATAGGACAGTAAGAGGGGGAGGATAAATACCCAGTAAAAATCAGCAAAACATTTCGGTTAAATATCTCATGGTCAAATATTTATGACCATGGGGGTAAGAGTCTCGTTTGGTAAGCACATTCAACTCTCTTGAATCTATCCATATAACACATTGATCAGGATTACGAACTCTGTTTAATGAAGTTACAAGTAGTTTGTATTAGTAGAAAGTGGGATATTGATTGGATATTGGATATTGGCTACGTTGCCATTGTTTGACATAAATGGTTGAATTTATTGCTTCCACAGTTGCCGGTTTGTAATTGTATTTCGGCCAAAAGCAAACAACGGGATTAGTAATTTATACAATGTACGTATATAAGATGGGCACGCAATCACTGGTTCACATAACTCAGTGCATTGTTCTCCGTAGAACAATCGGATGCGTGAAAATTGTAAATAAAAACTACAATGATAAATTATTAGAACTCGTAATGTGAAATCAACTGCCGGCAGATCATAAAATTAAAACATAATTATGTTTATACAATTTACATCTATGAAGGAATGGAATCGCATTATAAATTGCGTGAGATCAGTTTTGACATCTAGGTATTCATATTACAAAACATTTTAATATTATTATAGAAGGTGAATGCATTATTTAATCAGTGATTAGCATTGAAATCAAAATGCAATTAGTCATCATTCATTATAAGAGAATTATTATTGAGAGATGGAAACAGTCTTCATTTCATCGCATCAACTAGTGACAAGAATAGAATCATACCTGATAATACACTATTTTTTTTCTAAAATTTTACGTACCTACTTGCAGTTAGTAAGAAAGTTTTGATAAATTCTAATAAAAGTTATAAACGTTCAAGTTAGTTAAATAATATGTATGCTAGCTAGTACATAAGTTAGTTGTGAGTTAAAAATTGTAACAAATAAGCTTTTCTTTCCAATTTCCATTTCTTTTCTACGTGCATATTTGAAAAGGTGACTCAGATTCGAGACCTTGGCGTGATTTTTGAAGCAAATCTCTCTTTCAAATCTCACATATCAGACATTGTCTCCCGCGCCAACAAAATGCTCAGATTTGTTCTTCGCAATGCGAGATCATTTACTAATGGAATTGCAATAAGAAGAACATATGAAGCACTTGTCCGCAGCGTCCTGGAATACAGCTCCATTATTTGGGCACCCTCTGAACAAAACCATATCCTAGAAATAGAAAAAGTACAAAAAAGGTTTATGCGTTACCTGTATATGAGAGAATATACATACTACCCATTCCTGTATCCATCGTTGTTCTTAACAGGAATGCTCGATCTTAATACCTTAGAAGCCCGCCGAAAAATATTTTTGGGGAAACATTTTTTAAGCTGACCTCCGGTACTGTACTGAATCCACCTATGTTGAAGGAGATTAACCTATATGTCCCTAACGCGTATACTCGTGGGAGATCCCACACACTTTTTTATGCTCCGAAAGCGAGAACTTCTTCCTTTCAGAATGCCCCATTAAATAGAGCAATTCAACTGCTTAACAATTCTGCAATGTTACCTATAGAGATTTCAGTAACTATCTTTTGACATACGTCTCAACATATGTAGTGAAACTGCCCCCTTGGCCTTTTTTTCTCTTATATTTTGTAATCTTCTCCTTAATAATTTGGTGAATAACTGTTTTATGGAGAACCTGAAAAAATAAATAAATAAATAACCTTCTTCGAACTTTGCAAAATAACTTTGTGGTATCATTTTTCATAAATAAATAACCGTTCATTGTTTTTATGACAGAATCAATCACACGAATTTGTCATGTTTGATGAAATCTAAAATCATCAGATGATGATTAATAATGATTGGCATTGTCATTTCTTTTTTTATCTTTTTTCTGTTAACCTAGACAACCGACTTTAATAAACTCGCAATAAATTGTGATAAATGTGCCTGTTTATAAAATGTGTTTGGTCCCTCGCTTGACTCCGTGTTAAATGGCTCCATGATTATAAGTCGGCTACCAGGAGCACATGTTACGGAAGAGTAAGTAGGTAGTTGTGTTGTGTATCGAACGCAAGCGGCCGGGTACCGGGTACATTGCCCCTAGAGCCGAGAGCCCGAGAGAGCGGAGAGCGGTGAGCAGCACTGAGCAAGGGGCAGGACGCGGACCGGGGGAGCGCGCAAGGGGCAGGGGCAGGTGCCGCTCGCAGCGATTCATCTCGCTCCTCCGCGCGCTCATGCTTTCCTGGTACGTCAACACGGCGCATGCATACGATTTACTGGGCGGCTACTGAATCGAGCAAAAGCAACCAACCCACCATAGACATATTCATTTGTATGAACACACCACACTAAACTTGCTTTCTGGTGAAACTGGAACAAAGAATATAGTGACTTGTCGTAAAATTTTTGACCGTTGTGGATATTTCAAAGCCACGTGATTGAAAAGACGTCCAGAATATAGTCGCGTCGGTCTAATCTAAAAATTTCAAATAAAAGAAGCTGTCCAAATGCCATGACGCCAGAGCTCACTGTTTGAAAGTTTCTAGTGGGAAACACAAACAGATTTCCCATAGCTGAGATTACAAAAATCAAAAATTGTAATATTGTGTAAATAAATTTAATTTGCGTAAAATTATGATGAAATGACCTGATGTATGCACAAAGTTTATTTTGAATAATGACGATAGTGATATAAAATATGCAGTGATTCATTTTATATTGCGTATGCTTTGCCAAAGTCGTTGTAAATGACGACTTTAATATGCATTCTGCGTCAACCAAGTTTAGTATGCATTCTGTTATATATTAACAGTGTGACTGTTGACCTTATCGTATCTGTAATTACGCTTGTTAAAATAAAATGTCCGTTAGCATTAGGCAAATATACTTGAACGCTTGCGTTAAAATTAAAACGATTGAGAGAATACATTATTCAGCAAGTTTTTCCCGTTCTGCAAAGTCCCAGAACGTGGCTTCATAGACAATGAATTGTGCGAGACGGAGAAGCCGCGTAACAATGCAAAAGAAAGTAAAAGAATAATCTCACAGTATTTACATTTAGACATGCTTTATAACAGTCAATAGACTGCCAACAATACCCACATTGTTGCTGGGGAAAATAGGTGTGGCGAAACATCTATATGTGTAGGCAGGCCGTGATGGATGAGTGGTGAGTACCCCGTCTCGTATCTGCAAAGCTCGACCTTTATGACCTCGAGAATATTACCAACCGGTTCAATCTCCAGACCCTTCTAATTAAACTGCCATTTGGAACACGGGCCCACTCAACAAAGAGGAAGGACAAGAATAGATAGAGTAATGAAAAATAATGGTTATTGAAGGAATTTTACAGTTAATGATTGTTCGTTATTGAGAAAGCCAATTAATCAAGAAAGATGCGTTACTGATTGCTATCAAAGGGCGTTGAAAGGAATGCGATAATAAATGGATCTTTTTTATCACCCCCAAAGGCTTTACGAGTAGTAAAATAACAAAGTTAATCTTTCTTACAACATAACACCTATAAGGTTACCCTAGAAGCTTATAAGATATGACTTTTAATCCATGGCTGATACCTAACTACTGACAAAATTGACTTGTTTCTTGTACGAGTTATGTTGTGTCTAACTTACAAGCTAATGTTCTAAATTAAAACTTATGACAAATAACTAAAACTGTCTATAAGCAAGTTTCGACTACTATCACAACATAAACAAACTTTTTTTTATATCTATCCAATAACTTATAACCAACATCTAATGAAATTTCTCAAATATCTTACAAAAATGATTATGACGAAGGTATTAAAACGTCAAACTTTTGATATAATTGATTGAAATAAAACTGAGACCAATCAAAACATTCAATTTTGAACAAACAAAAACGCCACATAAATTCTGCACGCACAACAAATCAACTTCATAATCCTCGGATCCATATTATAAAATTCAGTTCCGTCACGATGAGCGAACGCACAATTCCAAAGAATGTGAATTATTGCGAACACGATAGAAAGTGAAACGTCATCACAAAAAACAAAAAGCCGAACTCTGATTCCAGACAAGAGAATGATAAACGTATATTCGGATATCTTACAAAAAAAACCTTGTACTCGACAAAAAGACTGAGCGAAAAAGCGTGGCGCTAAAAAAGAAGAAATTTCAACTGATCAAATACCTAGCCACGTTAGTCGTTACACACGCGGTATGCTGAGGTTAAAACAATGGAGGTGAGTATCGAGTATTGAGTATTGCAAACCGGTTCTCTTTATATGGAGTTCAGATACAATCTCTTCAAGACCCGGCTCGGTGCAGACACTGCAGACGTGGCTTGCCGACTTGGCTGAATCGGCCTATCCGAGTTGGATTGACAGCGAGCATACTCATTACGGCAACTATTCCACTGAAGTATTCATCCAATGCCATCAATGGACACTGGAAACCTTTGCAATCTTTGCATAATTGATAAGCCTTGCGCTTTTTATTTAGAAGTGCAAAAGGATATGCTGAAACGTTGATTATAACAAAGAAGGTGTAGAGTGAAGAGGTGGAAGTTTGGTTAAATTAAAGAAATCATAGATGCAATTCGGGATAGCAGTCTACAGGGGAAGGGGAGTTCTGATACCAAATACCAACCTAATAGAAATATGAACGTCAGTAAGGCATGGAATTGGTAATGGAAGGACTAAAATGCAGTTTTGGATCGATTAGAAAGGGGATACCTGCGATGTGTTAGAAAAATGCACCATCGTATAACGAATTAGGAGATCTGAAAACTATGCAAAGCAGATTTAAGCATAGTGAACAAGAATAAAAAAGGCATGCCTATATTGCACAATATGTTGAATGTATGATGCGCAAGTAGAAGAAAGAAAAATTAAGAGAATCAAGTGCTCAACGTCAAGAGTCAAATTACAGAAGAGTACAATGAGACGATGGAAGAATGTGAATAAAATAAGTGTGATGACAGAGTTTGTGAAGTTCCGTTGCAATAATTTGTAATGAAAATAATTTAAAATAAAAACTGCTTTAAACAATAATTACCATTCGTACCGTTTACAGAAGTAAATAGATTGTCATAATGGTTTATTTAATCTGTGAAATTTTACGACACAATTACATCATAAAATAATATGCCGCAGACAATTTATTGAGCCCAAATTAAACGGTGCGGTCTACTGCCTAATCTTGTATGGAAAACTTTGTGATCTGACCTCATTAAGTAATATTTATCTGGTGAATATTTTCATTATATGTAATTATAGTATTAAAAAATAACGTAGTCGGAAATTCCGTACAGCAAAAAATGATATTACATAAGATTATGAATTATTGAGAGACGATTTCTCGTTTGACAGATTTGTGCATGGTACGGGATGATAAATATATTTTTCATACAATTCCTAACACATATAAATTGAACGCTGTTATATTGACGATATTTGAGGTATTATATTTATACAACGATAATTAAACAGATGTTAAATAATATCAGTTGGCAAAACAAAACAGTTTTTTATACCCAGACGCGAGTTGCGAGCAACAATGAAATTCCTGGTAAGTTTTCAAATAAACAAACAAAAGAGATATACCTATGCATATTTTGTTTGCTTTGAACACAATCTAAGATAATGCGCCGAGATAAAATACTTATTTATTCAAGAATTTGATTTGAAATACTTCTCGATTAATAATAGTTGATTGATTGTATATTTATTATATTATCTATTATCTATCAGGGTTTGGTGTATCGCTTTATTGGTATAGAACTCAAGTTACCAAAAAAATTACTGATAATTCTAATACTCGCGATATACGATGAATATTAAATAAATATTCATGACTCATGCAAGCCTGATACCAGTGGGATTATTATATTATTATTGATTGTGGATAATGGCGTGCGATACTACGATATTGATAGCGAGAGATAAGGTGATATCGAAGCCATCGATGTTCACTTCGAAACACGATAATTGGTCGTATAACGTCAAAAAAATCCATAAAATCGACTGCATGCAATTGTCATCACATTAGAATATGACACGTTTTACTCAATACATAGAATGTAATGGCATTATAAATTGGACAATAATGGTTTGCCCGCGAGGTCTCGGTAAAGAGAGTTATTCAATATTTAATTTCAGGCACATAATTAAAGATAATTATTACTGACAGTTCTCCATGCAGCATGCGCACTTTTCGAAGAAGCACAATAATTTTCTCCCGACACTTGTCTTTTAAATTAATTTAATGTGTGTCGTTGGACAGCCGACTCCGCGACAGCAGACTGGACAAAAAACAGATCGTTCCGAGGTCAAGACAACCGGTTGCTTTGTCGTTGGTTTTTGTCAATGATTTACAAGAATCATAACTATAAAATAGTGGCTACAATAATATGACCGCAAATGGACTAATAATGGGTATTCGAGCAAACAGCATTCCACACGGAATGATAAGGAGACCACTATTATTTAAGAAAACTGTTACACACCTGTTTATGCCAAGTTACTTGCGTTATACGAATTCTTTATAAAGATTCCATACGAAAAGAAATAAGATTTATTTTCTGAGATGTAGAGGCTATGAACCTGTTTATAAAATACAAATAAATAAGTAACTACATAATTGCGTGAGTAGTTTTACTAGTCACGTCCGTGGATCATTATATCCAATGTTTCCCATTGAACTGGGTACAAAATGAAGTGAAAAACATTCTAAATTATACAATGGTTATGGTTAGATCACTAACTAAAAACCATATTTTACAATGCTTGACACAGATGTAACAATGGATAAACGATATCTTTTATTTAGTAGAATAAAAGAAATTGACTGACGTAATGCTGAAGAAGGGGAATCAGGTACAAAGAACCTCGTTACAAAATCAGTAAGAATGTTAGTACAACATAACATTATGTTATAATATAACATTAGAGAATAGTTCCCATTTTCTTGCATGATTTGCATTAAAGCCAAATGATATCTTCCAATACTGTATACAAAAAGAGATAAAAGGTATCTATTATTTGTAAAACAAGTTCTCAATCAAGCGTAGGTACTATTGTTCTGCTTGGTTTGTCGGTTTGTTCAATTGTTCATCTTGATGGCAGTCAGTGGAGTGGCTATGATGGCTAGGTACCCAATATTCATTAAAGAAGGTTCAAGCGGTTAGCTAAAAATGGAACAAAAAGATTGACACGCCGTTGAACTTCTTCACATCTGTGTTCTAAAGAAATGTATTTGAGCTGTGAATCACAATCACTTCTAACTACTGTCATACCGAGTTAAAGATGCATGATCTCGCTCCAGTTATAAATTTCTGCTCTTGTGGAGAAACTTGCGTCAGACTGACAGTGTGATGTACAGAGTTTACACACACAGACCAAGACAGGCGCGTTTGGCCTGGAGTCACCGTAATGCCATTAATATTCTGTTTACCGCATAGGCGCATATAAGCCAACACACACTTTTAAACACAAGTAACTATCATGCCAGTCGAGCGCGGAGCACGGAGCAGCTAGTCAGCAATCGTGTGGTGTCAGGCCTATACCTATGCCATATTTTGTAAAAGATAGGCATTCGGGCACTGTTGTTTGACATCGCGTAAAGTAACGTGATAACATGGTTAGCAACTTCTAGCTACTTCCAATAGACAGAGACATTGTTGGATGTTGCCTGTTACCGTGTCGCGAGACTCGAGCGCTCGATAATAGAATGGAGGTCAATAACTGCGCTTACTCAGTGCTCGATGCAACACTATAATATATAATGGTCAAATATAGGTGCAGCGTATAGATTTTTCGTAGTATGCAAGCAAATTGTATTATATTACGTATTTAGAATACAACAATGGGAGTGTTTATTGATTTCTAAAGCTAACAAGCCTCGGCGACGACAGGTTGAGCAAAAACTAGTCGGAGCGAACATCCGCCAGAAAACAACATGGAGATAACATCTTCTTTTACAGGACTGGAGAGCTGTAAGCTGTTGGCTTCACACTCGTGTGATAAAGCGAAGCCGTGCAAAGCTGAGGCAACAGCATTATGGAAGAGGGGCTAATGAGATTTGTGTGAACGTTGAATACATAAAGAAAGGAAAGTACACGAGCGGAAGGAATATCGTGTTATTGAGCGCAGTGTCTAATTCACGGCGGACTGTTAGCAGACCACTTTCGAAACGGCTCGCTCGCTTGGCATTTAACGCCGGTACCAGATTACCGTTTACCGGTGCGAGCTGTGCTGTGAGCCGAGGTGCGATTGTTGCATTAAGAACGCCTTCATGTCTTGTGACTGTGACTTGTGACCGCCTCATTATTAACTAGACACTTGGTACTACATGATTGGCAATGCTATTGGTAATAATTGGTCATGAACTGAACTGACCTTGTCATTCGGCTTCGGAAGAGCTGTACAAATTACAACAACACGCAACATTATGTAATAAATACACCAACAAATATGGGATATTGTAATGTTAAAGCTTTGCGCAAAGTATTTCATGCATTATACAAATATTAATTGTTTTTATTTCTTGGTAGAAGAAACTTACAATTCATAAGTGGGAGATACAAGGTACAATTTTACATGGGTATTTTGATATCAAAAATATTAATTTCACGTACAATAGTACAGAATAAAAATAAAAGTCGGGTTAAATAGAACAAACCACAAGAGAAAACAAATAAAGAAAAAAAAACAAGGATATACAAAATAAGGATAATTACAAATAAAGGGAAAAGAAAATGAGAGAAAAGAAAGAAGATAGAACAAAGACAAGAAACTTATATACGTACTTAAAAATATTCTTTTAAAGCATATACAAAATGTAAAGCATATTAAAAACAAGATTACATAAACGAAATACGACAAATTGCATATTTTTAAAGGTTATCGAGTATTTATAACTTGTTTTGAAAATGTACTTTTAACTTTGCATACTGATCCGACTTGTTCTGTATTTGGTTCTGAGTTTAGTGAGAAACTCGATTCATTTAACTCAGTCTCTAACCTTAACCCTAATTTAATTTCAGGTAACTTCTAGTTTCCAAGTGGTTTGTACGTAAGACAATATTTGATCCTTTTACGACCTTTCGGAAGAGGGACCCATTAGAGTAACTTAATTTAGAAGTCTGGCCTTTTGTATCTAATGTTTACATTCTCGTAATTAAAACCAATAACTCGTCTTGTAATTATATTTAGGATTAGAGTCTACCTTGGCGAGATAAAACAGAATGATATTTGCTATAGATTACAAACACAAGGATGCATGCACAACGTTTTTAAAAACTTCCTAGATATGCCAAGTGCATCAAGAAGATAAAATAGTGAGTTGAATTTCGGGAGATAATGGACGGTCAACGACATGCAACAAATTTCTCTGAAATTAAAACCTTGTGGTCAGAATTTGTGAGTCATTTAAATCAATAATATTAATGAAGAGATTTTCGAAGCGTTTCCAGTAAGAACCGATTTGCTGGGACAAAGACTTTACGACTCTTAAAAAAGGCTGTGGTATCTAGTATACAATCTCTAGTTAAAACAAAGAAAATGAATCTTATTACAAATCTAAGTAAATTAGATACACAAAAAAAAACTCGTAAAAATGTTAAAGGTGATTATGATGATGACTCCATGAATGGTGAATTCTCAGGTAAATTTGCTTGAATGATCCCGCTTCTGCCTCTTCACATTATTTATTGCATACAGCTGAGACACGAAATCAGCTTTGAGGCGCGTCTACTTATTCCGTGTGCTACCTCAAAGAACAGCCAGACGATGGTAAACAAAAGCCTCCAGAAGAGAGACGAGAGACGTGAAAGCCTTACGAACACAACGCGAGAGAGGGAGAAACCCCCCCATGCGTTATTCCCGCCTCTCAACAGCCGGATGGCGCAGAGACGGGTAGTATAGGAGGAAGGAAGTACCAAATTATGCGAAGCGTGAACGCCATACCAAAGTGAATTATGAAATGCTCAGAGTTGGATAAAGTTATGCAAAAGGAATATAATTTATATATCGCGTGGGGCGAGATGGGGTAGGGACTGTGAATAATATACGTGCTGCAGGTAGAGGCAGAGACGTGGCACCTACGATCAACAACAACGGCTGGCAACATTTTTATGCAAATCAGCCCGCGCGAGTTGCTTTTTAGGACAAAGGGTCCAATCCTTCCGAGGAAATTTTACTGTTTGCCAATTCATACATTAATTTGATGTCAAGGGTATTCAACATTTAGAAAACACGGTTGCATTGTAAATGATACAATGTTGATTTTGTTACAAAAAGCGTGCACTTTATTGGTATTGTGTCGAGTTCCTAATTGCTAAGATTGGTTTTATTTAATCTAGTTTTCTTATTATTTCCTTCCTCCAGTGATTCTAAGGAAATCGTTGTTAAAATAATGATTATCGTTGCACGACTGTTGATAAGCTGTTGCTTAAAAAGAAACATAAAAATAGTAACCTAATCAAGCAGGGTATTTATAAAAGAGACCAAAAATAGTTGACAAAAAACTGTAAAATGAATCGGGTCTTTGTGCAACCCGGCCACAAATAAAAAAAACACAGTAAATGTCAAAAAAATGTTGATAAAAACATTTATTGAAGGCAGGTCAGTTGTTATGCGACGGCGTAATGTGAACAAAATACGGGAAGAAAAAACAATGCGTCGCACCGTGGCGGTGGGGAACCCGATTAGTATTTCCATTATCAATACTGAATCATACATACTACATACAGGGCTGACATTGAGAACCAAGCAAGGATAAATACAATTCAGTATTATAAATATGACTGCAAAAAATCGTTTTATGTAACCACACATAAAAAAAAAAATTAATTTTAATAACCACACATAAAACCCATATTTTTAAATTTTTTATTTTATTATTTCTCCTCGGAAAATTATCGGCAAATCTTGTAATTAATATATGTACAATAATCGAAATACTAAATTATGACAAATATTAATTTTCATACACAGATGTTTCACAAAACCTAACAAAACATCGCAAATTTCAAAGTGCTCCGTGCTCTGAGAAATGTAATTTTTGCACTTATCATATTTTAACATAAGACCACAGAAATGTATGCTGCGATTTACAGTGCGCAAGACGAAGAGGTGTCAAAGAGAGATACAAAAACTAGCAAACTTGAGAAAGTATTATTATGTTGTATTGTTAAGATCTTGGAACTTCTCGAGAACAAAGGAAATCGTTAAATGGTCGTTTTAAAAACCTAAAATAATCATCAATAATAAATTCAGCGACCGCAGTATTAATTGCGAAAAGTTGAATGCTTTGGGCTTTAGACCGTTAGAGCGTACAGGCGAAGGCTCACGGAATATCTCAAATGGAACACTGAGTTTTAATGTTGCGAATGTACAAAAACAAACTCATTGTTTCGTTAATTAATTGTCATACTTTTTGTTCGAGTGTTCCGGCGACGGAAGCCATTTCCGCGCATTCAAGAGGAGACAATGAAGTTCACAGCATTCCACAAAGTAATAATGATCGAAGGTCACGGATAGTGAAATACCCAAATTAATGACAATCCAAATGGACTCCAGACGATGGCCGATATCCTAATGAAGCTCAATCAAAGGTTAACGTAATCCAAGATGCGAAGCTAAGAATATCTCGCTTTGTTGCTGGCTTACCTCAGACGGGTTTCAGTAATAGATACAGCTATTAAAACTTATCGCGCTAATGGGCTTTTAAAGGTTACTACCCAAAACGTTATGATATACGTTGTAAGTAACAAAGAAAGCGATGCCAAGGTTGTGATATAAAAAGATGGATGCAGATTTAAACGAGAGAATACAATTAAACGATGTTTGTTCGAAACTCAGCGTATTGAATGTAGCGAAAGAGAGTTTGCGGTAAAATTAGATTGTGCATTGGTGTTTAACAATAGGATAAAGTCAATCACCCCATCAGACTCCGATCACAAACGGAGGGACTGTCGTTGGCGTTAAAAATTGCCCAGTGAATAATTCTGGAAAGAGGGAGGAGAGAGAGAGGACGAAGAAAGTTAATGGTTTATTGGAAGAGCTGAATTCGGAGACGGCGGAGATTAATGGGTGGAGATTTCTGTGTCGCGAGGCAGCAACGGTAATAAATACCCCCCGTCGTCTGTCGCCCTCGACCTATTTCAAAGGGGGTGGAATTGCGCGCACATTCAAAGGAACTCGGCTTGTATCAGACGTCCAATAATGCTGCAAACTTGAAACACCAAAGTACCTACATGCTGTCTATAAGGAAAAGCCCTTACAAGGTAGGTTCTCATTTCCTTTACTCATAACCTTGTTATCCTATCCATATTACTTTAGTTACGACTTAAGCACTGTGAAATAAAGTCATCAGGGATAATATAATAATAAAATCTGTAGTTTAGGTCAATGTATCATGATTCATGGAATAAGTGTACATATAGCAATTTTCTTTGATTATTATGCTTTGTGGACTCTTTCGTATGATTTAAACCAAACAACAACAATAATAATAATTGGATAATTTGTAGAGCACCGTTTTGTGAAAAATAACCTCAAGGGCACTGTACAATTTATTACGAATTCTTAGGCCCTATCTAATATTATTATTTACAAACAGATTCAGAAAACATACCTACCTGGCAGGTGACTTCCGATAAGTTTATTCTTGGAGAAAATACGGCTTTGCACGCGGAGGACATTATATTTAAAACATTAGACATTGCACGATTTTACATATGCTACCCTCATCACTATTAGTATTACTTATATGAGAAGATTAGTGACAAAAGTAGAGTTGATCTTTATTTTGAGAGGCTGGAGAATTTAGGACTGTTTAGGGCTGGAGAATTTTTATTAAATGACCTTTACAAAAGCTTACAAATAAGATTTAATCCTGGTTTTCAAACCAGACCGTACCAAGTACGTAATTTTTTTAGACTTAAGAAATAAAATAAAATTTCAAACTCATTTGCACTTATAATTTGATCTTAAACCAGAGATACTTAATATCGGGCATATAAGTAAGTCGATTTTTGAACAAAGGAAAAATCGGTGCGTTAATTTAAAATTGAACCTGAACGTGTGATATCAATACCTGTATAACTTAGCTGCACAGTTGCAAGACTTATAATAAATTATTATCTTAAGGCGATTCCAGACTCTCGGCGAGAAGTCTCGGCGAGAAATTCTCGCGAGAACAAGCACTTATCCACACTCTCATTCTCGCCGAGACTTCTCGCGAGAACAAGCACTTATCCACTAGTAGTGTTCAATATCGGTACTTTTACTACCCGTCGGTATCCGTTACTTTCACAAAAAGTAATCGTTACTGATTACTTTGATTACTTGATTACTTTGATTACTTTGATTTGACCAAGTAATCGGTACAAAGTGTGGTTTATTTATGAACAGCTGGCTCTAACGTAGAGCGCCTCTAGCGGCACAAATAACAACCAAGTAATCGGTACTGAAGTATCCGCATCGAAAGTAATCATTTTGAGGTATCAATGAAAGTAATCATTTCGAAAGTAACGGATACTCTTCGTTTTTAGTAGTCGGTACTTTGATTACTTGGTGAGTACCGATTACTTCAGTACCGAATGATTACTTTTCATGCATCTCTACTACACTCACGTTTTGTCTCAGTGTTGTTTAATGAGCGGTTGAGAGTAGACGTGCGATATATTTTTGTTTTTGTATCGAAAATTTTGTTTACTTTAAAATGTGGAACAATCAACAAGAGTTGGAATTTATAGAGTATTTCCAAAATGAACCGGTGTTATGGAACGCAAAACATCGGAATTATAAAGACAAAAGCTTGAACCACGATGCGTGGAACAGACTTAGTGAAATAATGGAGAAGCAAGTGCCTGAATTAAAAAAGAAAAAAGATTCCCTTTTCGCCAGTTACCGGAAATACAGAAAAATGGTGAATGATTCCTCCAAATCCGGTGCTGATGAAAATGAAGTTTATAAACCTATATGGTTCGCATATGACGCTCTGGATTCCTTTCTTAATCAAGGGCTAACTCCGAGGACAACAATAAACACAACATCAAATGTAAGTATTATTTATTTACTTCTTCATTACAAAAAATAAGTAGGTATATTAACGTAGACTAAAAATATATTTCTTGAACTCTTCTCGTACTTGTGCAGCACTTGCAGCTGGTCTGCGTGCTACTTGTGGCAAGTCCTGTATAGCATTATTATTGTTTGTAATTTCTTGGCGCCATGAACCAGGCTGAATCATATCACCATTAATATCGTAAACATCAATAGTGCCTGGTCGACAATACATTCGTGAAGATGTATTACTTCTTTTCAAATAATTATGCAACAATATACAAGTCATTGTAACAACTGAAGCTAAGTCGGGAGACAACTCGATTGGCGATTTGAATACTCGAAACATTGATGATAATATTCCAAATGTATTCTCCACAATCACGCGTGCACTTGAGAGTTTTTTTATTGAATTTGCGTTCAGGGCTATTCCTGATATGGTTTCCAGGATAAGGTTTCATGATGTTCATGCCAAGTGCAAATGCACCATCTCCCAAAAATACATATGGCATATCAACTATTGAGCCTGGCAATGGTCGAGGTGCTGGTAAATTGAGAGAGTTGTTACAAATTTTGTCCCATAAAACAGTGTTTCGAAAAATTCCACCATCACTTATTCTCCCTTGCCCTCCGATATCAGCAAAAATAAATTGATATTTACTGTCAACTAATGCCATAAGCACAATACTAAAAAAAAAATGTAATTGTAGTATTCTGAACCTGAATTGGGTGGACATTTCAGAACTATATTTTTCCCATCAATTGCACCGACAGCCTTAGGAAATCTGGAGCTGAATCCTTTTTCAATTTTGGAAATAATCTATAAATTCAAACTCTTGTTGATTGTTCCACATGTAAACAAAATTTTCGATACAAAAATATATCGCACGTCTACTCTCAACCGCTCACTAAACAACACTGAGACAAAACGTGAGTGTAGTAGAGATGCATGAAAAGTAATCATTCGGTACTGAAGTAATCGGTACTCACCAAGTAATCAAAGTACCGACTACTAAAAACGAAGAGTATCCGTTACTTTCGAAATGATTACTTTCATTGATACCTCAAAATGATTACTTTCGATGCGGATACTTCAGTACCGATTACTTGGTTGTTATTTGTGCCGCAAAAATCTGTATTTCCGGTAACTGGCGAAAAGGGAATCTTTTTTCTTTTTTAATTCAGGCACTTGCTTCTCCATTATTTCACTAAGTCTGTTCCACGCATCGTTGTTCAAGCTTTTGTCTTTATAATTCCGATGTTTTGCGACCCATAACACCGGTTCATTTTGGAAATACTCTATAAATTCCAACTCTTGTTGATTGTTCCACATTTTAAAGTAAACAAAATTTTCGATACAAAAACAAAAATATATCGCACGTCTACTCTCAACCGCTCACTAAACAACACTGAGACAAAACGTGAGTGTAGTAGAGATGCATGAAAAGTAATCATTCGGTACTGAAGTAATCGGTACTCACCAAGTAATCAAAGTACCGACTGCTAAAAACGAAGAGTATCCGTTACTTTCGAAATGATTACTTTCATTGATACCTCAAAATGATTACTTTCGATGCGGATACTTCAGTACCGATTACTTTGTTGTTATTTGTGCCGCTAGAGGCGCTCTACGTTAGAGCCAGCTGTTCATAAATAAACCACACTTTGTACCGATTACTTGGTCGTTTCTATTTGTGCCGCTGGAGGCGCTACCACGCCAGAGCCAGTTGTTCGAAGCGTAAACGGTTTAGGAACGGTATTGCCAGAGATAAAAAATATTGCGGTGTTTTCATCGGTAAAAAAACGCTTTCGGTTGATATTTATGTTTGCGTACCTTGCTATCTGATCTAATTGTATATTATTGCTACCAATATATACTAAGTATTCCAATTTTTGACGGTATGTAACTACCAAAATTTTCGAACGGTGTAAAAAATATGATTATTAGATATTATTACGACTATAAAAAGTTTTCACAGTAATAATTTTAACACTGCTTTTTTCCTTCACACATTATAAGATTTAAATTTCTGTGGAGTTTACAAAAAAAAATACGATTATGATTATAAAGATAAATTTGGATAGTAGAAATTTCCGCTAAGTAAAAAGACCGCCTTTAACATCTATTATCATAGATATAATATGATATTATGTGAGATGTAAATAAATAATAAATAAAATGTATTAAAAATTACCATCAGCCTATAATAGTGTTTTATTAACTTATCCCAAAGCTAGAAAAATAAAAAAAAACTGGCATGTTAAATTACGTTTCGAATTTCAATGGAAAATGATAAGTACGTTAATCCAGTGTTAATATGTAATTTACGATCAAAATTGCCTACGTAAACAAAAAAAGAACCGGGATCTTGTTGTTACTATGGGGAATGGATTCCATTTCAGTTTGTTTATATTATTGTAATAAAATTGTAATTGTTAGTGATGCGATACTAATCCTTTCCATATTGTATTCATGACGGGACTTAAATTAATAACTGAAAATAAAATTGTTTTATTCGTTGAATGGTAAAATAGTGAAAGTTCATCAGTCGTACAGCTTTACCAACGGCTAAATTAGCATGTTAACTTTAGTTCGTTGTTTACGAATTTGCGTCAGTTTTTATTACAATATTTGACTTTGTTTTTACGTAATAATATATTTAATCTGTGTGTTCATTTAAATTGTTTATAAAGTATTGTGTTTGGGCCGTTTGTGATCGTTGAAACTTTTGTGCAAATAAGTTTAATATTATCTAATCACGACTGATGAGAGATGCTGCAATATTTTGGTATGTACCTACACATAAAAATAATATATTATGTAGCTGTATTCCATATAAAATATCTTCTCCCGTATTCTGATGGTTTGTATAAAATCAAAAATAAAGTTTAAAAAAAATCTAAACACACAAAACTCTTCAAAACATTCAAAATACCTATAAATACCTAACGTAGAATCCTAATAATGCATAACCAAAGTACCTACGCGCTATTCACGCTAACGAAAAACACAAACGTCAAAATGTAACCAGTAACGATTTGTCTCTATTATAAAAGTATCCGGCGGTATCCGGAACCGAAAGTAGTCAAATGTAATCAAAGCATTCAGTAACGAATTGATACTAGTAGTCGGTACTACCCGAAAGTAATCAAAGCATTCAGTAACGATTTGATACTTGCAGTAGTTACTACCCGAAAGTAATCAAAGTAATCAGTAACGATTACATAGTAACGATTACTTTTTGTGTTGTTACTCCGTAGTCCAGTGGCTAAGACTCTTGACTCACATTCCGGAGGTCGCGGGTTCGAACCCGGCATGCGCAAATAAATTTTATTTGATTAATTTGTGTTATTTCACAATTAATTCATTTAAAATAATATATAGTATATTTGCGGCATGTTCCAGAGTGGAAGATACTATCAGTATCGCCCTGGTGTAAGACCACCATTCAGAATTGAAACGTTGCTTGAAAATGGCTTTAGCCGTGTTTAGTGACCAGATCTGAATAGCCAGTTACTTCCCAACCTTCCTCTTCCCCACCTCCTTCCCCTCCCCACTACCTTCAGCCTCACAACATACCCCAATTGGGGATGCCATAGTCTCACTGGCTCCAGACGGGAGCAGTTGAGATTCTTGTGCGGTATTCACTGTAAAAAAAAAAAAAAAAAAAAAAAAAACGGATACCGACGGGTAGTAAAAGTACCGATATTGAACACTACTAGAGTGTAGTAGCCTTCTCGCTTCTCGCCGGAGAAATCCTTTGAAGCGGCCAAATTTACCGACAGCCATCCGAGAACAGCCGAGCACGAGAAAGAGAATGCGAGAAACACATCACATTCTCGCTTCTCGGGTGTTCTCGGAGCTTCTCGCCGTGAGTCTGGATGGGCTATTAGTGTGTCGTAGTTTGGTCGATGGTTGTTGTACATTATCGGCGCAGCGTGGTAAGCAGGGCAGAATAGTGCATACTGTATACACAGCGCAGGCGCAGGCGAGACAGAGCTACATCAGCAGACTGCGCACTAGACGTGGGTCGTTACGCCGTTTTCAAGAAACGTAACGAAACCAGTTTCTTGGTCGGCATAATCTGTTTCGAAACAGGTTATTTTTGTAACTAGTTATTTTCTTAGTTTCAGTTGCACACGAAACTGTATACCTCCACCAACTATAAAGTTACACACGAAACGAAAATAAATTTAAGCACTATCTAAGTGTTTGTAGCTATACAGTGAAACCAACGTACATGAAATTAACTTCCCTTCATACTTTATTCAGGCTTAGGACTGACTGCATTAAATGTTTTTTTATGATTAATTAGTGTTTACTATAATTTTAAATGCATTATTTTTCGCCACCCCAAATGCAAAAAGTTTCCTTTTATAGTAATTAAAGTGAATCTAAAGGTGTTTTTTTTTAATTATTCGTAATAAGCGTTGACAGTAAGATCGAAAATTTACCGAAAGTACTCAAAATTATACACAAGTACAACGACGAACTAAAACAAACTAAATTATTTTACTTTAAATTAAAAAAATGGTGGCTCGTTTCCCAGAAACGGAACCCACTCCCGCTTACTCGAAAATGTTCGATTCAAAATCTCGCACGCTCGGCCGGCCGGCAAACGCAACTATGCGAAACGCGAAACGCGGCGAAACTACTCTGTACTCAATTACTCACATCACACCCAACACAGAAATAACGGAAATAACGCATTTACAAAAATAACTACTTGTGATTTTAGCGAGACTAGTTATTTCCGTTACATGCCGCGTAACTAGTTATTGTAACTAGTCTCGTTAAATAACGCTCACGCCTACTGCGCACTGTGCGGCCCAGACTGTCTCTTTCCATTCCCCAGTCCACTGGAAACTGCGCGGCGAAGTAGTTCTGTGCGGCACTGTGCCGAGCTGTGACCCGCACCGGCATGCGCAGTATGACCATGCATCATTTCATTCAACTGGTCAAGGGCTATCCAGAGCTTTACGATTGCACTCACAAGAACTACAGCGTGACGAGGATAAAAAACGAAAACTGGAAGAAGATCGCTAAAGCAGCTAACCTTGAAGATGGTGAGTTACATTACCGTTTTATCAGGATTAAATATCATTATGCCCTCTGCTTGCGAACTGTACCTAAATATTTCTAAATAAACAGTGTTAATCTCAAGTGTCCTCCCAGGTAAGTATGGTCCTGTATATTTTCTGCCTGTACAGTACATTTTTATGCAGCATCGGATTCATTGGTCAAATCATTGGACATATTTCGTATCAGTGATGACAGTGATCGATGAAACGGTGGATGCAATTTTTAGATGTAAGTTGTTTTAATGGTTTGTCTAGTTTGTAGTTAGAAGTAAGATTGTAGAAATATATAATAAGTTAGCAAAGCGCCCTTGAGGTGATTTCTCGCAAAAACGGTGCTATACAAGTCATCCAAAATATTATTATTATTATTATGGACAAATGCGAATGGGACTGATTTTAAACAAATAATCAGAAATCAGAAGTAAAGTACAATAGTAAACGGATAATTCTAAGACAAACATATTTTCTTTAATTTTATTTCCTGAAGTGAGTAGTCCTCTTCTTCATCCTGGTGATCACTTTGTATGCCTTATTCGAGTGCTGATAGCCTCCATTCAAAGTTCAGGAAAAACCGTAACTCTGATTTGGATTCCTGGACATGTTGGCGTAGTAACGATATTGCAGATTCCTTGGCAAAAAGGAGCGTCCAACCCTATCGTTACCCTCGTAAACCACATTCCTCTATCTGATATCCATCATCAAAGATAGATAGATCCCGCGGTGTTGGGGCAGAGTATTGGAACATTGCTAGTCAATCCAAGGGAGGCTGCTAGGCTTCAATACAAATGACTATCCCATCAAAACCGTGGTTTCAACAATCCCCCATTTTTCCGAAAAAAAAATTTCCTCACTTATTCGAATGTTCCGTGGACATTATTCCGTTCCTTCTCATCTATTTTAAAATTCACGTCCTTGACTCCCCAGATTGTACATTCTGTGGTCTAGATGTGAGAACTTTAGATCACATATTTATTTGGTTGTCCCTCTCTAAATAAATATCCTCTCTTCTATCAAACGTTATCTAAAATTGCCTCCCCTCCATTCAACATCTCATCTCTTCTAAGTCTGAACTCGACTCCAATCCAAATAATCCTTAATTTAGCACATTTAAATAAAATTTTAATTTAAATTCACCTTTCCTTTCTCTGTGATTTTAAATGATGGCCTAGAACATCCTTGAAGGGTGAAAGCCAGAAATAATTGAAAAAAGTGAGCATTTGACATACGACAATACTTGTGTTGAAAATTTCCAATTTTTCGAGGTATAATGATTGTTCCACGATACACTCGCTCGATAGTGCATAAAATAATTAGAGCGACTTGCGCTGAGTGGAATAATATTTTTTGTCAAGTTTAAGGTTAGAGAATGCGAAACTTCATAATTTCACAATTGAAGATTGTTGACTAGATTGCCAACCTCAAACATCAATGACCTACCGACTAATAATAGTTCAACATATTTGTTTAATTAAGGCAACCGTGTTTTCATACGTACCTACATTTGTATTTCCAGGGCCAACAGCCAAAGAGCAATGGCGCAAGCTGAGGAGTTGTCACAGGGACGCTTTGCATAGGCGAAGACGAAGTATGCAAGCTGGGTATACACCAAAAAAATGGATCTATCAACAAGAAATGGAGTTCTTGACCGCATATACAAGAAACCGGTCTGACACTACGGAAGACTTTATATCTGAAGTACCTGGCGAAGAATCGGTCCACGAAGAAGAAGAAGAAGAAGATCAACAAGAAGACCCAGAAGAACAATCAACGCACGAAGTCGATCCTTTTGATATCACGATAAAAGAAGAACTAATATCATCCGAACCAACTCTCAAAAGAAAGAAGTCAGATCTTACTTCCCTGATGACGGAAACTTTGAAAGAATATAGTCAGCGATCCAGAGAAAGGCATGTTGGCAGAAAACAGATAATAGAGGAACAACAGCTAATGAATGATCCAGAAAGAAACGACGCTCTTCATCAATTTTTCATGAGCATGTATCATACAGCTAAATCTATGCCTAAGCATGTTCAAATTCAAATTAGAAAACAAGTTTTCGAAACTGTCATAAAAGCAGAGGAAGAATTATTACTGTTGACAAACCAATGAAATGTTATACGATTTCTAAATATATAAAAAAAAACTGAATATTATGTATAAAACTAACTAAAGATTCATTGTAATATTTTTCATAATAAATAATAATTGTTATAAAATAAAATGTTTTGAATTGTTGTGTGAGAAACAAGAAAACAATTTGTATCTTCTTCAAACACAGCAAATTTATTTTGTGGCACCATTTTAATTCAAAATTAATAAATTTCTTTGTTTTAGCCGCGTTTATTATTTTATAAAAACGGACTCGAGAAAGATGCTCACTTCCTCAGGCCGAGGAAGTGAGCATGAGCGTTTTTTAAAACAATAAACGTGGCTAAAACAAAGAAAATTATTAATTTTGAACAATTTTTATCGTTATTTATTTTTGGGGTGTTTCGGACAGCGTTCAGAGCAGATGTGTGCGCAACACGGCATAACATCAAATAAAAATACGATTTGAAAATCTAAAATCATGTATCTAAACAATTTTTATTTTATTTTAAAAGACGTGTTGCCCACTAAGGAAAAGGTAGAAACAAACAAGTTGAATCTATGGATTAAAATATTTCTGTGCATATCTTATTCACTTTTGTTAACCGCATACAGCAAGCAATATACTCGTAATATAACGATAAGCTCACATCTCCATAAAAATCCAGGTAAATACTAAGGGAACTGGATATTATGTTCAAAGCGGATAATTTCTGGCCTGGAAGTTTGGAAAGCTCAAATAGCCCTCGGGGAGATTACAAATTGGGTTTTGGTTTCTGGTTATAGCTGCAGGCTCTCCTACCAAGTATAAACGTTTGGCATGTTGCGGTGAATACTAAAACGCTACCAAATTCTTGAATGTGCTCAAACCAGATGTAATTACGCAAATACGTATATTATTTGCTTCAAAAACACCGTTGTGCACAAGCACATATCATTCAAAGTTCCGCAAATTGTTGTTGTGATGACCAAATTAATTTATTCAGCTAGTTGAGATTACAAGAGAGATACTATGCATTTCACGCGCAAATGACATTTTAAAAGTATGTACATCATGAGCTTGATCATTATGTTACAACAAAAATGTCGCATCGAGAATAAAGCAAAAATGTCCAATAATATTAATTGTCAAAAGTAACAAGCAGAAAAAATATGACCATTAATTCGTGTCAAGAACGCACATGTCATGGTTTAAATTCCCTAAGCACATATGTAACAACTTAACTTTTGTAACAGCCATGTGTTTTCAATTATGACGTTATTTCTTTTCAAGAGCAGCGTTCCGGTTCGATACTAGATATACATACAAGCAAAACACCAGAAACACCCAAAGAAAGAGACCGGTGTTCAACATTAACAATTTTCAGTTGCTCACTAAACACGAAATTTACAGTCCGCTCACGATATGCAAGCGAAACCTTAGTGGAAATAGAAGGCTACGAGATAAGGGAGGCGAAATGGGACACGGGGAGAAAGAACAATGTACAAAGTAGGGATGGCCGTGAAAGAAGGAGGGAATGTGTGGAGACGAGAGAGGAGACTTGGCAAGCGAGACAGAACAGGTTTACCAAAAAGGGGTAAGGGGGCGAAGCAACTGTTACTGCCACATTCCACATTTTAAAGGGTTACATTTTTAATCGGGAGCTCTTGAACACAACAGGGTGAGTTTTAATGAAGATAAATCGGGGAGTCTTGATACATCAATGTACCTATGTATCACGTACCCACGTTGTTTTGATAGCAAAGCGAACCTGCCGAAGAAAACATTACAGTGGGAGTTACTCATATTGTTCAAGGATTGTAGGTTTTAATGATCGCCATCATTATTATTACCAATTCTTAAACTCGACGACTAACAGTAATAAAGATAACGGCCATCAAGAATATCAAAACGTACGTTATTATTATATGTATAAAACATCAATTATTTTTTTATCTGTATAGGTACTAGTAACACAATAACAATAAATAGCACCCTCATTACAATATAAAATAGTAGTTGTTGTTAAACAAAAAGCACCGTTTATAACGTTTCATCATAACGTCAATATAACGTCAACGTCAATATAAGCAAAGGATATTAATTTGATAACGAGAATTTAACAATCCCTCACAACACAGCGTGTAATATCAAGTTTAAAATTAACCATAGAACCGTTTATCAGAATCGGGAGACGTAAACATTTTTATTGGATTCTCCCAAGTACACAGACGCTTCGTTTGACTGAGTTCAGCCGTGCAGTGAGTTGGCTCTTTCCTCTTTAGGGGGGAATAGCGCAGTGGAGCACGCTTTGTACAAGCGTGTTTATGGAAGTTGGAGAGAGGGGTTGGGGGAAGGGTTCCAAGGGGGGGAGGCAAGGGTCATTGCCCAAGGACGTGATTCAGCCCCTCCCCCCCGCAGACCGGCCGCCCTTCAGCCCGGCGCTGGCGGCTTACGACCACATACTAGCCGAGGCATTACGGGCTAGGGCTACGGGTACACGTATACAACAGCACACAGTACAGGCAAGCTCTGAAGCCTGAAGCCGTACGCCGTATGCACTTTGCGGGACTAAGCTCTGGCGAATGCGGACAATACACCCGCACTCACTTCCGTAACAAAGCTTTGATAAATATTTATGATACCATTATACCCTAACTTTGTCAAGATAAACCAATAATACTATGTACATGCATAATTCAATTGTAATAATACATTGCTAATTGTTACGGTGTTATTTTTGTGAAATTTCACCTGAAAGGCGTTTTACAGGACTAGGAAAAAACTTGAAATAAAATTAACATAAAAATGTTTCTAATTGCTTTGAGGTGAGAATTGTAGCAATTCATATTATAATTACTCATACAATAAGATATAAGGATAATTTCGTTTAAGGCCCAGCTTCCAGCATTTCCACCGATTCATTACATATTTTCCTTGAACACAAGTTTTAAAGCTCTTAAAAAAATGTTATTCTTAAAAATAATATCTATACTCTATACACATTCCCCACGCCGAAACAGCAAATTACATGAAATATCCTCGATAGAAAAAAATTGCAAATTATGCTCCGAAAATTATTATAAACACGTTTTGTTCAGTTATTTTACAAGTTATAAGTATGAAAAAATTCACGGTATTTCTAATGCTATTTTAAACATATCCCACGAGATTTTGCTCTATTTTAAACGCGTTGTGTTTTATTAAGCATTTTCATAATTTTCGCTTAAATATTATCGTTTTTAATATTAGCGCGCTTCCTCTAACATTCATATTTACATAGCACTCCTTCATCTTCTTTTTGAGCGGGTACTACCAGGCCTTAAATGAATAATACAAATCAAATTTTTAAGACGCCACTACCCGAATTTCTACCGATTTCTTGCAAACCTCCCTTAAACATGTAGTTTTTAAGCTCTTAAAAAAATTATACGTTATTTTTTAAGATAATATCTAGACATTCGTCGCGCCGAAACGCAAATTATATAAAATTCTCTCAATAGAAAAAAATCGCAAACTATGCCCCAAAAATTAATATAAACACTTTTGTTTCAGTTATTTTACAAGTTATATGTAGGAAAAATTCACAGTGTTTCTTTAAACGCTGTTTAATTAAGACAACCCCCGCGATATTTTTGCTCTATTTTAAACGAGTCGTGTATTATGAAACATTTTCACAATTTTCGCACCGATTTTGTCGCTTTAAATACTAGCGCGCTCCTCTAACATTTGTAATTTCATATCTCTCCATCTTCTTCTTTTTGTGCGCGGTTGCGGGGCCTTAAATTTCGTTGTTTACTGTTCGACGACTGTTGAACCCAATATGGTTTTGTCCAGATATGCATTTCAAAGCGACGATTCGGTATGGACACTAATGATTATGTATATAAACATATTAAGCGTTGATTAACGAACATTCTTTTTTCAATGGCTTCATGAATTTATTTGCATATATTACTTTTAAAAAACAAGCCATTCAAGGTCAAGATAATCAGGATTCTCGTTTACTAGGCGAGATAATAAATTATACATGGAGCGAACACTCGCTTCGAATTATTAACGATTGATTCACCTGTAACACGAATACTGAATTACATTATTGATTCAAATCATAATAATACAACATCATTTCTTAAATGTCACCTCAGAGGCGTTTTAAAAAAAGCTATAAAATAACATAAAAATGTTAATTAAAAAGCATAAACAAACAATTAAAAAACATTTTAAATACTTGGCAAGCTGCTCACGAAGATTCTAGTCGGGTATTCAAAGTCCATAAATACCTGTAAAAAAAGAAAAGAAAGATAAATAAATGGTACACTCATATTTACAGATTGCGTTTGATAAATGTAATGACAAAATGTGCCAAAGACTGAAAAATCAAAAAATTGCATTAAACAACTATATTATGTACTATTAGACCCGGACACACGTTGCTGTGGCTAACGATACAACGCCATCTACTGACAACCATCCTTACCCAACTTTTATAACCAAAGCCATCTGTTATTTTGGATACATTTCAAATCCACACCGCCCGCGTAATGCCAACCCGCTCCCTTTATATATTAAATATTTCAAGCAATTTACACAAAACCTCATGAATCTCTCTATATATTGGTGAAAGCGCATAAAAATCAGTTGCATCAAAATTCATGTTGAATCAATAATGTTTAGTTTAAAAGATCTAAGCGTTATACAGACAGCGGGAGCGACTTTGCTTTATACTATGTAAAGATTTGCAAAAGAAAAATACACATAAAATATTATACAATAGAATATGAATCGTGAAGGCAGGATAACAGTAGTACTGAATGTAAAGCTTATTATTAAAATTTACAATAGATTTGAAAGAGTTTTAGATCCAGTGAAATTCTTGCTTTTGTAAAGGCGTTTTACGATGAATCCATTATAAACTGAAAAAAGCTCTCTTGAACATGTAAGACATGTCTGCAATACAAGGAAATGGCACCATGTTAAATAATTTCTCCCACACTCACATTGTGAGTTGCAATATTACATGGTTCAAGAATGAAGAATCAAATATTCCGCCATAAAATCAGAGAGAAATGCATCATAAAAACCCCCATAGAACACGAGTGGAATATCTGATCTGTACATCTGTAGGCGTCTAATGTTAATGGCTTTTGTCCGTATAATGATAATGCACAGTTAGCTCGTGTTAGTGATGGAAGATTGGATGGTTAATTAACAGCAAATGTCTGTTTTATGTTTTTAGTCTTACAGGTGCTATGAACTCTGTTTTGCTACAAGCAGAAACATGCTTTTATTGATTTTATCAATCCATAAATATTTTATTTTTGTTTTATCGTTAAAACACAAGCAACAAACAAGTGGTAAGTGTGATTACTAATTATTGTAAAGGAATATAAAATGTTAATATTTTCGTAGAAAGCAATCACTTTGCGG
The DNA here is from genome assembly GCA_917880885.1 of Limnephilus marmoratus. Lineage (NCBI taxonomy): Eukaryota > Metazoa > Arthropoda > Insecta > Trichoptera > Limnephilidae > Limnephilus > Limnephilus marmoratus. The sequence goes on along the minus strand of OU862921.1, from coordinate 13,015,323 downwards.
TTTAACATTATGAATGAAATGTTAGAAAAAACTTCATTTATAACCATTATATTTGTAATACACAATGTCATCTAAAGAAAAAATAATAATATTCTTGTTAAATGACATTTAGAAAATAGGTGTTCGTAAAACCACAATAATTTCGTATTTAATGATGTTATGTATAATGTCCTGACGATTCAAGTCAAATCTGAATGAAACAGTTGACCTTGTTTAAGCGTCGATGACACACGGCGAGTTTACAAGCTTCTATCTACTAACTTTAAAAGCGGGTAAATCGGCGAGTGAGATTGTCATGATGACACACAAAACTCAGAAGCGTAGGAAACTGAGGCCGCTGCTAGCGCCAGTAACAAGAATAACGACGCCTGCGTGAACTAATTCTTCAGATGTTTGACAGACGAAATCAGCTGTTTATCGGAAGCCATGTTGGAAACATAAATAAACCAATCACGAGGAAGCGGAGCAAGCGTGTAGGCGAGTAAAGTTGACGACCTTTCAACTTTTTTTCGTAGATTGTCAACAATTTGCTAGTCGCTGCTAGCTAGCAAGTAACACGATGACACTGGCCGAGTTTACCAACAGATAGTGAATTTCCCAGATAGTAGCTTGTAAATTCGCCGTGTGTCATCGACGCTTTAGTACAAATAAAGTGATTTTTAAATTCAAACAAAGATTTGTCAAATTTTAATGTTTATTTCACACAGAAGTCCAAAGGAAAGCACAATGTGATGGCGTAACCTCGTTGTCAGGTCAGGCATAAGATGCAAAAGGTATATTGCAACGAAATGTAGGAGTGAAGTCTTGAAGAGACCCCTTTTAAATTCAGGATATTCTAGAGTCGAGCAGTTGCTGTTGAGCATAAAAACTAAAAACCAGTTGTAAAATTGACCGGTTCTCAACGTTCTCATGCGGAAAATGTCAACCGCGTTTGCCCTGCTTCCCGACCGGTTTCAAAAGGATCAATGGCGTTTGTTCCTCAAATGTTGTCTAGAAAGCTTTTACGCGAACTATCATTTTAAAAAGGTTACAAAGAACACTAATCCCAATAATAAAATGATAGACTAATTACCTTTCTAGTGATATTTCAAGCTAATAATATTAATTGCAGCACTCAATCACATTGCGAGGGATATAAAAAGTTGGGTTCGTTGCAGTACGGTTGCAGTCATTAAATTTGAAGCGAGTTTTTGCGAGAAAGGCTCCATTATTCTCCCGACTTGGCACGCTTGCTACATTGAGTGCGACCAAACGGGTTCTATCGCAATAAAAATAAACGTGAGATCATTGTTTGATCCGATGGTCGGGTATTTACAATATTTAAATATTAATAATACATTTATTGAAATACCAGATCATTAATTGATCTGTTGTTAGTTCTTCGAATGGTGTGTTGGATGCCCCTGAGATGACTCCCACGTAAACATTATGCGCCATGCAACAACATTAGTTAAAAGATCACTTCGATGGGTCACCACATAAATCTTAAATATAATGGATAAAATTAAATTACTCAATCACATTGAAATACGCGTTTGTTAAGACAGAAAGATACTTTCCGCAAGGATCTGGTGAAAGACCACATTTAAAAATAATTGTAAAATGTAATGTAACTAGAAATGCTGGTAATTACTTATTATCCTGAAAGCTTAGGTTAAGGTTAGGTAAGGTGGTTCTCCCTTCCCATTTAAGTTAAGGTTTAACATTGCCAGGAATGGGTGTGTCACAGGTCATATTAGTCACACGGCTCCTGGCAGTTAGGACTCATTTGCGGTAATCACACAAAAAATGCTCAGTAATCACTATCTTACTGCTATGTACAGTTATTATTCTTCACATTATATGAATATACATATTATAATTACAACAAAGTAAATACAAATTATATACACTAAAAATTATATTTAAACGTTTAACAACGTCATGACATCAGAACTGGAAATTTACCAGGACGGAAGTGGCTAAAAGGTGCGAACTATCAATTTGAGCGAAATCGTGTTATTTTGTACGTTTTGACAATTTTGTAAAGTGGGCACCGTTATTGTAGAGTGAAATATACCATAATTACATAAATTATTATTATTTCTGGTTTTTAACGCGAACAAGGGAATTTAAGAGTCCTATATGCTCGGGGTCATTAGAATTAAGGAAATTTAAGAAATGTTATGGGACTGAAAGAAATAGGAGCTGGATAGATAATTGCTAGAGCAGGGTTGGAAATCTCACACTTCCCAATCGGAAGTACCTGTCTTCACAGGCAAGTCTTCAGGCAACATAGCCAAAGCTATTTCAAACAACGCTTCAATTGTGAATGGAGGTCTTTCGCCAGCGCGATAATGAGAGAATCTTCTACTTAAGAACGAGGTGAAAATCTAACAACCTCTGTGATCATAGCCAAGAGGCCACTTTGCCGCAACAAAAATAAAAGCAATGAAATCATAAAAAAAATTAAGTAGAAAGTTAAAAGATAATTCCGTTGGGCAAAGTAATATGTTTGTATATCTAGGGTCTTGTATGTTGGTTTTCTGGAGCTCAATACTGAACACACAGTTGTGCACTCAGCAAGCAAGAGCCAGGAGTCATGGATATCGTTTTCTCCTCCTGGCAAGTTGCCATTACAAAGCGTTTGGTATCGAAAGCTTATGCTCGATAGATATATAGTATATAAAGTCATAAAGACAGGCAGCCAAGAACACGGGATATTTTAATGATTCACAAATCATTCAATCATGCCAGATATTTATGAAGTACGTACAATGAGAAATGCACGAGTGCATTCGTTGACAATCATAATGTCTTTGGCTGGTTTGTAAATGGATTTATGAATATAAATTGAGTCATATCACAGTTAAGTAGTGACACTTTGCGATTAACTTTGACGATAGATAGCTATAAAATCATTTCAAGTGATCTTAATTACTACGAGTAACTGCCCGGCTCTAGATAAGTTAAAAAAAACTAAGTTACGAGCACAAAACGTCCGCGGAGACGATGAAAAGCTGTACAAAATTCATGACGCCAGAGGTCACCTGTTTTTCTACTCTAGGATAATTAGGATAAAACTCCATAGATTATTGTGAAAACTGACTTATAAATTGCAACAAATTGATTTTCCGCTTTGTAGTTAAGATGTTCAATTACTGTCAAAACCATGTTTTTGCAAAATGATTGATCCGATTATCAACAGTCCATCACGAAGAGAACGAAAACGAGAAAAAATAACCAGGGTTATTCCCCACCGGGAGAAACAAATCAGCCGATTCGGATGAACCGATATCTTAAAATACTCCCCGCAGCCGGCGGCCCATTGAACGGGTGACATTCGGAACAAAAGTCCATCGCCCGCGGTCCATCGAGGCATTTTTCCACATCTATTCACCTTGTCACAGGCAGAATGTGGTGACGTTGGCTTGCCTCCAAGCAGCGCCAGCGTAACGGGCATACACAAGCGAAATGTGTCGTTGCACCGTCCCCGCTGAATTGATTGACTTTTCAAGGCACTAATTTGTAATGACAGTGACACTTTTTAACGTAATAGCCCAACTAATGCAGGAACGATGCCAACGTTTAGGCGCACACGGCGATCTCTGTGGCAAGGTGGTAATAATCTGCTCTACTCCGAGTCTTTTGGTAGTCAAATCCTAGTGAAGGCAGATAGAATGATCCACTACGGCTACACCTCTCTGTATTAGCACAAACTCCTTGCTATGTTCCTGTTCAGAACCCTCTTATAATACATATTACATTATTTTGTTGTACCGACTCATGTCAGAACCCGACTAAAGTAATTCAATTAGGTTGATGGTGCGATGTTCTCCTGTTTTGTACAATCTCATATTGATTACAATTTAGTATATTTGCACATCATTCCAGAGCGAAACGTACTACTCTGCCTCTACTACTGAGGTATCAGAAAAAGTTCACCATTCAGAATCAAAACATTCTTTTAACTGTGTTTAAACAGTCAGATGAAGAGTCAGTGAATTATTCATCAGTGATTCCTCTACCCGTCCCCCAGTTCTACCAGGCCATAAAATTCCCCAATTAGGGTGCCATGGTCCCACTATCTGCAGGCAGCTGGAACTCTTGTGCGTACCACATTTAAAAAAGCTTACCCATCACGAGGCAATGGTAAGATTCAAACGTAAACATGTTAAATAGAAGACAAATAAAAAACTCGTGCTCACAATAGCAAAAATACTGGTTACAAATAACAAAATATGAAAACCAGTCAAAGGCAAAAGTAAAAATAGAATGATTCAGACTACGAACATTATATTGACTAACGTCGGTGGATTTTCCCTAACAAAGCGACCAAACACGTTTCCCATTTGCAAAAAATTGACAGAGATATAAAAAGCGAGATGTTTTATTCGCATCAGATTCTGGTAGAGTGATTCACTCTCGGACTGCGGTTGGAACTCGTTTGGATGAGCGAAAATGGTAATTATTTCAACAATCAGAATAAAATGATATAATATCATCAGTGCACACGTAATGCTTTACCTCCGTAACAGTCATCATACGAATGTTGACTGGACAAAATTTATAAAGACAATTTTGTGAAACATTACATCAAGAAAGGAATCAATAGAAGTACAAACAAGTAAATTTGGAGCAAGTCTTTCTTGCTGACATTATCATTCCAATCTTCAAACATGATCGTTGAAGATTTTTAAGACAATATCCTTGTCCTTGGTTTGGAAGCGATGATGACCTGATAAAAGAACTATTGGATTTGAGAGCCGCTCGAGAATCAGAAATTTTGAAAATTGGACGCCAGAAAAAACCAACCCGTAAAAAACAAACTTTTTTTTACTAGTTTGCATCTATTTTCAAATGTTTTTTAAAAGTAAAAAAAAAGTTGATCGAGGTTTTATTCTCAGTGGTCGGCATCAACCGCGCTAACAACTTCGCCAAATTCCAATTTTTAAAACTGACATTTATTTCGCACATTAAGTGCTTTAATTTCATCGAATGTGTATTTCTTTATGGAATGCATTGTAATCGATAAAAAGTAATCTGCCTGGTTTCAGCATGTCGGGAAGTGGGTTGATTTCCACTTCAAAGATTCCGCTTGAAACAAAACAAAAGTGAAATTCAAATAGATAGATGTATTTGAAAAAAATATGCGTCTAAAGAGCGTTTTTAGGAAATAACTTCAAAATATAATAAAACTAAATTTAGCCGCATAAGTACGGCGATGAAAGTATAAAAACTTCTGATTGTTTGAATGTTCTAAAATTGTGTGCACTCACACTGTCGGAAAAGACAAGCGCCAATGTAAACAATTATAATAATCTATTCTGCTGTTTCGTCCAAACGCAAACACAAACCAGTTTGTTGAAATAGACGGATGAAGCTCGATTAGGCATGATTGATACCCCGAGTCGGCGCACGAGAAGAATGCAGAATGGCGTTGACCTATACTCGAGTACTTTTGGTGCAGTTAGCCGTCGTGACGCGTTCTGCAACTAATCGAATGCATTACGTATGTGCACGGTCAGCCGTGAAGCGAATATTGCTTCTTATTCCCTATTACCCAAGAATGCTATTCGCTCGTAAGCGAGAATGCACATAGGAAGTCTGGCAGCTATTTCCACGCGACACAATGCTCCGGCAGAGGTTATTCTGAGCCGACTGCGGGAGCCAAAAGTTGATTTATAACCGCTGCCAACAAACATGTCTGGATGAACACCGGAAAGGTTTTATTTCGTGAATCCATGCGACGTTGGAATGTATGTTTTTTTTATTACGCTTCCATTAAACGGCGGAATTTGAATTTTAAAATAGCTCATTCTTACTGCAGCGTGTCCGTCGGAATACATCACCTAAATCAAGAAGACCTGCGTTTTTATACCAAGAGTTTTCAGCAGTTAATTGGATCATTAAATTTGAACATTGTGATTTGTTTTATATTAGTAAAGAAGCATTGTTGGGGAGATAACAGCGTTACGTGTGCAATGATGGGATGGTAACATTTTATGTCAAGTCATAGATTGATAACAGAACTGGAAAACTTGTTTCGGAGCTGACCGTAAGTAGTACGAGTACCTTATCTAAAATATTTTTTTATTTATTTTCATTTTTTTTTTTTTTTACAGTGAATACCGCACAAGAATCTCAACTGCTCCCGTCTGGAGCCAGTGAGACTATGGCATCCCCAATTGGGGTATGTTGTGAGGCTGAAGGTAGTGGGGAGGGGAAGGAGGTGGGGAAGAGGAAGGTTGGAAAGTACCTGGCTATTCAGATCTGGTCACCAAACACGGCTAAAGCCATTATCAAGCAACGTTTCAATTCTGAATGGTGGTCTTACACCAGGGCGATACTGATAGTATCTTCCACTCTGGAACATGCCGCAAATATACTATATATTATTTTAAATGAATTAATTGTGAAATAACACAAATTAATCAAATAAAATTTATTTGCGCATGCCGGGTTCGAACCCGCGACCTCCGGATTGTGAGTCAAGAGTCTTACCCACTGGGCTACGGAGGTCGTCATTACTGACGATTTCACATCGATCTTTAATTACTTAACTACAGTTCATCTTGGTCATATTCCTCGCTTCAGAACAGGTTAATAGCAGATGATACAACAATAAAACAAACTATACTTTGAAAACAATAAATCGAATTATTTTCGAGCGTATATTGAGAGTGATTCAATCTCATTCCCGCCTCGCCTCGTCCTTTACTAATAAGGGAGTTTTATTCTATTGGTTAGATGCCACATATGTCACTGATGGCCTGACCGGTGTGCTCGTGTTTTAATTCTAGAAGTTAAGTTGCCTTCCGGTTCTACCCGCGCATCTTCACGGAAAGACCTCGGGAAGGACTGAAATTCTTTCAGCTAACCCAGAGTGAATACTATTTATTAGTATTTGTTGTATAATATGTACTTGCAAATTGGTTGTACCTACTTCAAATAACGACTAATTGTGTTCAGTGTATAACATTTTATTACATTATCCAGCTACACTACCCTTTTAAATTTACGCAAATGCAGAAAAGATAGACCGGCATTCTGGACTATCAATAATCAATACTTACTCACACAAGATAGTACACTACATTGATTACAGATTACAGCACAGTAACATAATATTATGATGTTATCAAAAAGTAAACAAATGGAAAGGATAACGATAAGGTCTTATCTTTGCTAGTTCACAAATTATCATTACAGATAGGAATTTTTAAAAAGGTTAACTAATAATAAGTACATTTAATGTTACTTTGTTATTTACGCAACCAAAATAATATGGGATATTATCTGTTATAGGTGTCATCTTGTACTATTAAATGAGAAGTCACATTTTACTTGGTATAATATAGATAATGTCTTTATGTAACTGAACTAAAACTGTAAATATGCCACTTTTATCAACTGACCTACATTGATGTAATGTCAATTAAAAATATAAGGGTTATGGTTCATATCCATATCAATATTAAACATTCCTATAAAATTTATTTAAATACTGGTCATTAGGTACATAAGCAAATGACCAATAGTAATACAATCAAAAATATTCAAATTTATAATTTCGCTTCAACAATTCTGCAGTGCTGTCATTTAGGGCATATTTATTTTGAAAAGGGATTAATTGATGGAGTTTTGCAACTATGTAGTGTTTATAAAGACTATAGGTAATTAGTTTTACTACAACTCGAAGATCACCAAATACAAGGTCACCCAGCCGATTATCAGTTTAGTCGAGTTGTTTTTTTGACTTCATTGGCTACTTGAATGGGTACTGCCACCCCAGAACCATTTGTTTGATAACCAACATCCCTGTCGTAGGGCAGTGGTTGGCTACGTTTGGTGACTTAGCAGGGGTTCGGGGGTGAGGTTTGTCTTACCTACTGCGTGGCGAGCCGGATCGGGAGAGTTTGGTTGAGCGAGATCTAATCTAGACCTCTCCGGCCGGACTCTCTCGACCCATCGCTTTGCATTGGTAGGGATGGATTCATACGTCTGTAACTCCTAGACATATTGACCCCCGGATTCCTACCCAACTTTTATAGCCTTTTCCTTCCCAGAACTTCATCTCATTCATTTACCTTAAATGACCCTCCACACAAGATCCCCAAAGACGACACAGGCCCTGAGGGAATTTTTTTCCTCGGGTTATCCTGTGTGGAGCTATTGTAAGAAAAAATGTTAATAATAATAATTGTTTTATACATAGCGCGGTTTTTGTGCAAAATCACCTCAAATAATAAAAACCAACTCGGGACAAATATTAATTTCTAGGCTCTATCTAATTAAGTTTTTAAATCTTTGAACTTTTGAATAGTATCCATTCATGCATAGCACAAAGGGTAACAAATATTATAAGCAATAATTGTCAGCCTGAAACACTCATTTACATTGAAAAATCTTCCGAGAAAAGATATTTGCCGCCAACGGGAGATTTTTCAATGTAAACGAGAGTTTCAGGCTGATAATTATTGCTTATAATAATTGTTACCCTTTGTGCTATGCATAAAATCTTGTCTTAAACGTTAGTTTATAAAAATAAAAATTAATATTTAACAAGTTAAAAGTATTTCACCAAAAAATGTAGACATAAGGGAACGTACCCATACTACGTGACCAACTTTTTGCAATTTTTAACCCCCCCCCCCCCCCCCCCGGTGACCAAAATCCTAAGCAACCCGCCGCTCATTTGTATGGAGCGTGACATTTTGAAGACCCCCCCCCCCCCTAAAAGTGTCACGTAGTATGGGTACGTTCCCTAATTTGTCTCGACGCCACCTAGCGAGAGATTTAGTACTAACAATACCTCCCTCACAAAAATAAAGTTGGTTGTTTTCAGGTGGAAAAAAAAGTAATAATCAGTAATTGTTGAATGAAACACCAGTATATATTGAATTATTTGGCGGGTATTAGATAAGCCGCCATAGTTCAGTGGTCAGAGCATCCGACCGGCAATCAGAAGGACACGGGTTCATGTCCCGTTGGCGGCAAGTATCTTTTCTCGGAAGATTTTTCAATGTAAATGAGTGTTTCAGGCTGATAATTATTGCTTATAATAATTGTTACCCTTTGTGCTATGCATATCCGGCTACTCGACGCTGAATTCCTTAGGGTCTTCGGGTATTTCCCCCCAATCTCCCATTTACTTTTCTTTGAGGCATCACCGAGGAACCGGCTAAGGGGCGCGGAAGCTGAGTGTGGTTCACGACTAGACCGAATGTCATGCGCATTCTTGCTGGGACTGCCAATCGATTGAAGAGGACTCCCAACCGTTTGCCATTCCCTTATTACTTATCTATTGTGTCTTCTTCCCAAACAGGTGCTTGTAGGATACGCTGTATACAATCACCCAGAGCTTGCCACCTCGTGGACTTTCACCAATCTGTCCCATTGTCTTGTCTATATTTTGTCATACTAACACATATTGTATCTGCATTTCCCGCTAAGCACTTGCATACTGCTTACTAACAACGTATGCAGGGACATTGGAGGTCTAGTTTCGTTATCAAATGTAGAGTCGTTTTTACCCAAAAAATTAGAGTCCTTGCAAGAGCCTTGAAGGGGTAACCATCTGTTACCTATACCAGGGCGGGTAAGTGGTGGGTCCTCCAATGTGCTATGCATAAAATTTTGTCTTAAACGTTAGTTTATAAAAAAAATTAATAAAAATAATAATTAGTATCCATTTATTTATTGATCCATGGAATATCGAATTCACCAAAACGACCAAATTGGTCAATATTATAAACACTAAGAAAGATGAAGTAGGTATTAACTTCTCTAAAATTGGCAAAAGAGCCAAGCTCCTTGGCTAATGCTCTTGTGGGGAAGGACTGCGGTTCGTGCAGGTGCGACGGTTCCTTCGATCCGAAGCCAATGAATTATTCAACAATTCGCTTATGCTGTTTTACGAGAGATCTGTTATCCTCATTACAACGTCTGTCATTTCCTGTTGCGAGATACTCGTAGCTTGCTGCAAATGTTGGAGACGCCGGTTCAAATGGAATCCGTTGAATATTTATTGAGCTTCTAGACTAGACAAAGAAGCAATATGACCTTTTGTTGAGCGCCGAGTGACTCAGTTTGAAAGGCAGATGACTCAAACTGGATTATTTGAAGAACGAAACGAGTCGTTATTTTAAATACGTGGCGTCTTAATTCTTTATGTTTTTTTTAGATGACAGTTTTGATTAACTGTAATCATTGTACTTCAGAATCAGAATTGGACGACTGCCTATAAACTCTATAATAATTGATGAGGCTCTTCAAAAATGGGTTGAAAATTTAAAATTAATAGCCAAAGCTATAAAATCAATGGAATGCCGAGGCTCGAATGACAACGGAACTCTGTAAAACGCCTGCAGTTGAATGCATGTTTGTACATAAAGGCAAATTGAATTGCCGCCTGCGCCCACAAGGGGGACAAAAATATACGCTTGGGGGAGTCTCCAAACCACACGGACACACACACAAGCAAATTCATTGTCGGTACACAAAGCACAAGTACTCCGCACTCATACGCACGACAGTTTAATTACTGCATACAATTGCCCGTCAGTTCAGCTCACGCAACGTATCGCGTGCCAGTTAAATGTCTATCTGCATGTGGCGAGGCAAAGGCAAACAAAATATCAGCAACGGGTAAGAAACGTGTGATTTATGTATATAAAAATGACAAATACACATGAAAGAAACCCCAAATAAACACAGGTGAGACGTGAGACAGAATGTTTCCACCTCCCTACGGTTATGCTACCCTAATAACAAATAATTGCTGACACTTAAAATAATTTCAGGTTTCACTAGTTTGCAGACAGAACGAGGCGTGCATACTATTTACAGCCCAAATCTAAATTTGAAAATTCAAACACGTTTTGCCAGAGTTCAATGGAAGTCGAGCACGCCGGTAAAATACAGAGATCATATCGCCAATTTAATTTAACAACTGTTTTTTAATAGAGTTTTTAAATCAGCCATACCAAACGAGGAGTGGGTTATCAAGGCAAACGATGTAATAAGCGGTGGCTATATAGCAAACACGAACTGCTCGACGCTCGTTTCATATCGATTCGTAAAAGATAAAAAAGAAACACTTACATTAATAAAAAAAGTAATACATTGTCGATACCGTTCAACATGGCATGGAAGGTATTTTAACCTTGGAATGAAATAGCGACCAGTTGTAAAGCAATTTAATAAATGATTATGCAAATGCGAATAATTAGGATACTATTGGAGTAACTCTAACCTTGAGCCAAGATATTCAAGTTATTTTATCGTGACTACGCTTTCAGATAAATGCCATCTTTTCTTTTGCTTCTACTTTTACGCAAGAAATCAGACCAGCAAATAAGCAGGCTTAAATCAGCTTTAAATTACCAGTTAAAAGAATAATAGCACTTCGTGAGTGGGCTCTGGGAAATATGAAGAAATATGAATAGAAAAGAAATAATTAATGGAAATTGAGAGAGCTAAATAAAGGCCGTAGAATAATAGTTATAAGCAGTAAACGACCCGCTCTTAGCCAGAAGACGTTACATCTTGTTGTGCTAACGAACTAACAATCATGTAAATGGCAAGTAAATAAAGAAATCACGTTTTTTCCCCGCAGGGACTGCAACACGACTCTGCCTTGGCCTAAGAATATGCAATCAGAGCTCCATGGTCTTGGCACACACTCTTTTTGTTCATTCACATTCGTACTTCATAGATCGTCTCATACATATATCTGTTTGACATGACTCGACTCAATTATTTGACTGCTGATACTTCTTTCTGTCTGCTCTACTCGAACATGTCATCTAAGCCTACCTTTGTTATTGTCCATGATCCTTACTTTCGACCTTGCATTCATTCGGTCATACATAGTGTTCTCTGCTAGCAAACACAAAACTAAAGTTCCTCTATTGCTTTTGCAAGCCTAATGTTGGCTGGCCTCAGGTATCTCATATATTGTACTGGTTGTACGTAATCCGGAATACCCTTCCATAACAATGATACAATAACAGGTGCGTATTTCTCTGTTATTGTTATTCAAATCATAAAATAAAAAGAGACGTTAAAAAAAACGTCCTTCCACCTACCAAAATCTCCATTATGATGACGTATTAGGTCCCTGGCTCCACTGCAGATACCAAAGAACTAAAAAAGCCGATAATGTATCATTGTGACGGAGGGCGGTTAAAAAATGTACACAATATAACATTACGGTGCGGTTCTCGGCCATTTAAAGATCTCCAGTTTTATTTGTGCCCATAAACAATTTCCCAGTATTGCGGACAAAAAATGTTCCTCTGACTCTGCTGGACGTCCCGCTCTTCGCATTTGTGGGCGTCGTTCGTCTCCCTCATTCCAACGGCCGTTTAATGGCCAGGAGATGTTTGTAAAAAAAAAGTTTTTATTTCTCTCTTACCTAACAGCAGATGGCCCGTAGCTATTGTTAACTTGGCAGACCCTTTTTTTTGCTTATGTACGTTTAAGTATTTATGCGCTATGTATTGTAAATGTTTGCTTTTTTTGTAAAGTTGGTGCGTTGGGATATCGCTGCTGGACAGATATGCCGCAGGTAGGAGCTGGACTTCGGAAACTTGACCCGATTTTGACATTGAACCGCGATCGTGAATTTGAAGGACAAAATGTAATGTTTTGTTCCAGCTTGTTTCGACTCGTTTCCGTGTTCCATTTCGACGTTATCTGTGTGGTTTTGTGGACCAAGAAAATAATAGGTCTATTTAATTTATATATAGAATTTCACTGAGAGTTAACGTTAGATATTATGTACATTAGAAATACTCATTTAGAGAACCGCTTGTACTTCTGTTCTCCGGCCATGAATATTTTACGTAACGGGTCGAAAATAATCGTTTATATTTTATCAAGGATTTGATGACATGATATCAAAGTCTTCGAAGTGTAAAATTAGAAATCTCCATCGGAATTAAGAATTTACATATTTTAAAATAAAATTAGCATGTGTTTAAATAAACGAGCATCAAAAAACATTTAACGAATTATAAGGAAAACCAGAGGCTTTAGAGTTTAATGTGAGCATTTCACAAGTGGAACTTGACAGCAGCAAGAAACAAAATGTCAAACTAAAGACGGGGTTCATTACGACAGATGAAAAGTCAAAATTATTAGGTCAATCATCTTAAATTAATAAAATAAAACTATAAGATTCTTTTTAATAAAAACTTCTTCGTTGTTAAAAAATACGAACGGTACACTCTCTTGCAACTGCAAAAAATAGAATATCATATTTTAATGAAGAGGTAAGTTTCAAAGCAGTCATCAAATTACTAAGGAAATTGTTGGTGTACAGTTTTTTATTCTATGTCTGTAGGCTATGACTATAAATAAACAAGATTATAAACTCAAATTACATCATATTTAACAAAGACGTTTCAGTAATATTAACCCCTGATTGTTTATTCAATAAAAATACGACACCCATTAACCAGACTTTACTACGCTTGATTTAAATAATTTGGTTGGCTTTTGGATTGGAATTGCCTTGTTGGTTCCTCATCCAGCCTTTCATCTTCAGGGCAGACGTATAGAGATTAGAAAGTTTGATGTTTCTTTGAAGAAACGTCAAACTTTATAGATATGATCATATCTTCTATACTTCTTTATCTTTACTAAGTATAAAATGAAGTCGCTCACGCTGTATGTGCGCTTAGATCTTTTAAACTACGCAACAGATTTTCATGCGGTTTTTACCAATAGATAGAGTGATTCATGAGGAAGGTTTTTAGGTATATAAGTTGTCAAGATTTTGCGTAAATTGGTTGAAATACATAATATATCTGGCCAAGCGGCAGCAGGCAGCGGGCAGTGGGCAGCGGGCAACGGGCTGACAACTGGGCGGTGTGGATTTGATTTAACAGATGGTTGTAAAGGTTTCGTTAGCCACAGCAACGTGTGGCCGGGTCTGCTAGTTATGAATAGTGCAAAGTTGGCTCACGAGAGAGAAGGAAAAACAACCCAGAAAAACACCACAAAAGTCAATCAACAGAATAATATGGTTCATGGTATATTTAAATAATATCCATATATATTTTTAAATTTCTGTGTAAAATTCAACTTAAAACAAGTCTCCATGTGTTTACAAGGCGATCTCTGTGAAGGTCGTTCGAAGGTGAAACATTTGGCAAAGGTTCGGACCTACAAAACACATGGCTTTGGTACACAAATAAGACCCTAAACCTGCCTGTGTTCAAATTCCCACCCTTAGACAATATTTCACGTCCAATACATTAGAAAGACCGGTTTCCAATGCGAGTCATTAAAAAAGGTGCCAAGATTTCAAATAAATGCGGCCCTATTTTTTTCCTTCTTATCTCTAAAATGTAAAAGGGAGAAAAATAATGACAACACAACATTATATTTCCTTGCCCCAGGGGTGGGTAGGTAGATAGGCAATTTTGAAAAAAATAAGGGATCCCGGAGCAGGTATAATCGTTCTAAATGCATTATAAGCAAGGAACAATGGGGCAGGTATGCCAAGGGTGTTAGACGCATGAAAAGGAAAAGTAATGGTAAATAACTCGCTTGTTAACAATGCGATGTGGTCATTTATGGTGATTCGATTAATCAGCTTTAATGTAAGTAAACGAGGAGAAACAATATTAACACTTCCTTATCGGGTTTAATAACGATAAATTAAAAGCTTGGTAAAGCAGTTAATCTCGTATTACTAACATGAATAATTAATAATGTTAACTAAAATGAGTATGAAATCCAAGGTTAATAAACTGTGTCGATAAATGGATAATAAATGCAGTCGATCTCAGATATAGAGATAATCAATGATCTCAGATGAGTTTGGTTTACATGTGAATATAACATGCCGGCTTCGAATGGATGAGAGTTGTTGGGAATCAAAAAAACTGGATTCATTTTAGGAAGACCCATGTTTTTACGCCTCGATAAAAACTAGAGACCGGAGAGATTTTTTTATTTATTGAACTTTAATTATTCTAAGCTTACAATTTGTGATGTCCTATGCCTGTCTCATTAGGAAAACCTGGGTTGAGAGCAGCATGAACAATCTATAATATAAAAATGAATCGCTAAATTTGTTGGTAAGCGCAAATCTCGAGAGCGGCTGAACCGATTTCGCTAATTCTTTTTTTAGAATATTCCTTGAAGTTCGAGGATGGTTCTCACGGAGAGCAAAATTAAGAAAATTGCACAGAAAATTAGATAATAACAGAAAACATCGCACGTTTGACAGTTCGCGTGTTAGAGAATGACATTTTGCAAAACAATGAATGATTGTTCAATCAGGATTCTATTTTTGAAAAGTTGAAAAATTTATTTATAGTAGGTACTCCCCTAATAGTTTGAATCGAATCAAGAATTTTAGATATTTTAAATAGGTACCTATGTTAGGTACCAAATTTCATATGCATGAAAAATGGAAATTTGAATAAAAATTGTAAAAGGTGGCATGCGGGCTGTTTAAAAACTGAATGTACTGGGATTGAATATATGGAACGCGGGAGGAGGGTTGGCGGGACGAGGGAGCGGGAAAGGGAAGAGGGAAGGCGGGGAAGGTGGAAGGGGAACGCGGAAGGGGAACGCGGGAGGGGAAGGGTACGTGTGAGGGGGGAGGGAAACTCTGGACGGGGGAAGGGGGGGGAGTGGAGTGGGGAGAGGGAAGGTGGAGGTGACGGAGTTGGAACGCGAGAGGGGAAGAGGACGCAGGAGAAGAAGGGGAGGCGGAAGGGGAACGGGACGAATGTGAAAGGACACTCAGGGAGAAACAATTTCTTTATTAAATGGCATAGCAACGCATGCCGGGACCAGCTAGTTTATAATAAAAACAATAACACGTTATGAAAAGAAACCACTATATGATGTCTATTAGGGTATTATTCCCCAACAAATATAGTAAAGATACACAATAATAACCTTCGAAGATAATAACACAATATTTCATTTAAAGTAACAAGACAATCTCCGTGGTCCCAAGTCCCAAGGTAAGACTCTGGACTCACAATCCGAAGGTCTCGGGTTCGAACCCGAGAATAACAAATATCTAACCACAAAGTAATTGCTTCATAATAATATTATGAAGCAATTACTTTGTGGTTAGATATAATATTATAAAAATAATAAATAATAATAAATATAAGTTATTATTATATCCTGATGAAGCTTGGGCGAAGCGAAACCGGTCAGTATATAAAATAATAAATATTCGTGGTTAAATACAAAGTATTTGTTTTGTTTTTACAAATTTTATTTGATTAATTCGCGGAATTTCACAATTAATTCATTCAGGAGATACTCTCAGTATTGCTACGGTGAAAGACCACCATTCAGAATTGAAACGTTAATTTAAATGGCTTTAGACATGTTTGGTGACCAGATCTGAATAGCCAGGTACTTCCCTACCTTCCTCTTCCCCATCTACTTCCCCTCCCCACTACCTTCAGCCTCACAACATACCCCAATTGGGGATACCATAGTCTCACTGGCTCAAGTCGGGAGCAGTTGGGGACTCTGCGGTATTCATATAAAAAATAAAATAAAAAAATTAAAGTCCCGTTGAAAAAATATATATATGTACTTATAAGTTCGTTTTAGTTAATTAATTAATTAATTTGGCAACACGATAATTGCTCAAGTTATTCTGTCCGAAATATCTAAGATCAACGCATCTTTTTCAGCTCGTAAGGTCAATTCCACCATGAACTATCCGAGCTTGGAAATAGAAGCATACATTCAACCTCCAACAAATAAGATAAGAAGCCATATATTCCTTGTTCCGCATTTTTAGGTAATGTTCAATAAGAAGACAGGTTTGGTAATAAATTGATACAATAATTGGAAAAAGCTTATCGCTAAATTCGATCAAATGATTCAGGTAAATATTATGATCATGCGATAATTAATGTTTTGACTGGGAGAGATTAAAGCGTCCGCCGAACTAATTTGCATTATGATTTGGACCTGATTCGAGATTGTATTATAAATACGTAAGTAACGTGAGATAATCACAGCGGCTCGGCGTTGAATTGAATAGAATGTTTGCAATAACATAATACGCGAGGTTCTGTGTTCTGCGGTGTGGGAACGATTGTATGCAGCCTGCACTTACTGTGGTAATAGAGAAAGCTGGCAATCATCACTTTATTTCCCCAGCATCGCGGAGAAACGCAGCCAAACCGCGTCAATGCCATTACTGCACACTGCCTGAATGTGCAATGCAACTGCGGATGCAAGCAAGCAAGAATGCAGTTAGTAATATTGATGGAGAATTTGTGGATTGTATGTAACGATTGTAGGTATTTTATTATTCGAAAACGTTTAGGGAACCAGTGAACTATGCTCCACCCTGTGTATATTGTGTTGATTAGTACCTACTTACTGTATTTGAAGTGAAAACTTCTTTAGAACCGTTGTGATTTGAAACTAGATGAAACGAAAAATAGCGACACGAAAAAGAGACAAACACGTACATCTATATGATTTAACATGCGAGAGAATTAGGTAGTATAAACTATCTCCTCTTTGTGCGGTGCTTCGTAGGCTCCCAACTTCTGTCTACTTTAGTTTTCTGAAGTTTTCACTTCTACCGCGTGTGAATTGCACACCCTGTTTTTTTTTTTTTTTTTGAAGTGAAAACTTATTTAGCACCGTTGTCTTTTGAAACTCGATGAAACGGAAATGAGCGACACTAAAAAGAGACAAACACATACATCTAAAGGATTTAGCCTGCGAGAGAATGAGATAGACAAATCGGTGTCCTCTTTGTGCGATGCTTCGTAGCCTACCGGCGTCCTCATTGTGGGGTGCTTTGTAGAATAAAATTAAAAATAATTTTTAAACTTTCTAAAAATCGTATAATAAATAAACCCTACAATTATCCTACTGCTGTTACTCTGCATTCGTCTCATTCTTTCGAAGTTTAGTTTTCTGAAGGTTTAACTTCTACCGTGCGTGAACTGCACACACGATTTTTAAACTCAGTAATTTTTGGTTTTTATTTAAAGCATTAACAACGTATTATTGCTATGTGAATTAGTGAAGGGGGCATACATTAATTACGTGAGCAGTTTTTCTTCCAATCTAGACCCCCCCCTTGGTGAGATAAATATGGGCCACTTCGTATATTCTTTTCAAGTAACGTGAGATTTTGCTGGACGCCCCCCCCCCCTTTTGAACTCACATTAATGTATGCCCCCAAAGTTCATTGTAATCTAAATGGTTCATCTCAGATCTTCACCAACAGAAAATCACCATCATTTGTTAGAAATGAATCGGGCTGCCATCTATGAACGTGAAGATAATCTACAGAATTGGTACTCAAATTATTAATCAAAATATAAAAATATAATTTTTGGCGGCCTGCGTAGTGCAGCGGTAAGGCGCTTGACTAGCATTCCGAAGGTCGCGGGATCGAATCCCGGCGTGGCAAATAAATTTTATTTGATTAATAATAAGTTTGGACAACTTATATAGCGCTGTTTTAGCGAAAAATCGCCTCAAGAGCGCTGTAATAGGTATGATAGGTGGTTAGGACTCTCTGGGTTAGTGTGTCCAGGAGAGATAGGAGATTTCCCTCCCACTGCGATGCGAGGAAATGGGTCGAGGGATTCCTGCTGGAGAAGTTAAATGGTCTTCCTCAACCAGTCCTTTCCAGCTCGCCACGCAGTACGTGGGCAAATATTTGTGTATTTCAAAATTTATTCATTTAAAATAATATATAGTATATTTGCGGCACGTTCCAGAGTGGAAGATGCTCTCAGTATCGCCCTGGTGTAAGACCACCAGTCAGAATTGAAACGTTGCTTGAAATGGCTTTTAGCCGTGTTTGGTGACCAGACCTGAATAGCCAGGTACTTCCCCACCTTCCTCTTCCCTATCTCCTTCCCTCCCCACTACCTTCAGCCTCACAACATACCCCAATTGGGGATGCCATAGTCTCACTGGCTCCAGACGGGAGCAGTTGGGACTCTTGTGCGGTATTCATGTAAAAAAAAAAAAAAGAATATCTTCATAGTTAAGGCATTTATAATGCCTAAAAATAATTTTTCCTAATCTTGTTGAATAAAATAATAAAAATTAATTTTATAGACGGAGCGCTAATTTTGTCGCTCACGAGAGATAAAAGAAAGACATATCTACACATCTACAGTGAATTCTATAAAACTAGAAATCTAGAAAACGATTTCCGTTCACCATTGTACGAAAATGGAATAACAATTGGACATTTTTTTATTACGAGGATCATAGAAGTTAAATAATTCAGATTGTTAATTCCTCAACAGTGGTAAGCAATTGGCCACCATTTTATATGGCGTGATTCACGTCTCAAGGTGAATGAAATCATTCATCAACAACACATAAGTTTTTAAAAAAAAAAGCAAATAGAAGAACATAAAAAACACGTTTACATTATGTATGAATTCTTAGGAATTCTAATCCCAGCATAGTGACGTAAAGCCACGTAGAGCAAACAGATTTATGTTTGTCTAAGTTTATGAGCATATCTCAATGATAATAGTTTAAACTTTATAAACAAATATTGTATGTTTAATAACGAAAGATAACAGTCACCGGTTGAAATATACAAAATAGTGTTTTAAAACAGGAAAGCAGATGTAAATAATTCAATAAGTGTTGAAATAATAATAAATAATAATCTATCGTGTCTTGGCTGAATGAAGCATGTATGCAGAATGAAATGAAACTTAAATGTGAAATAGTGTTACGAAAATAACATATTTTTGGACGTTGAATTAAAAGAGCAAGTGGAACAGTTTGTGTACTTGGGAAATAGGTTCACTAGAGACTGGAATAATGAGAAAGAGTATTGAAATAAGGGTGAAAGCAGGAAATTCAATTAATTTTATTTTATTTATTAATTTACAGACAATAGTCCATTAAAAACATAATAATAACACAAATAAAAAATAAAAAACAGAGATGACAGTGAAGGGAGAGCGCATATAAATTAATAACAATGACAATATAAAATGTAAAAAGTACATATAGAAGACACTACAAGTCAAAGCATGAAGAAGCATTTAAATATTGCGTATTAACTGCCAAAGTCATTTAGTTTTACACCAAAAAAATCAATGCTTTGACTTGCGTTTACAAGTCTCGACATTCTGGATAAGGGAGAATGGTATCCATAATTAGTAGAATGTTGATTGAGGATCAGCAATTCATTATTTCGGGGTCTACGGGGAGGGATGTTGAACTGGATGAGTTGTAACAATGCAGGTGTATCAGTAATACTGTTTATAATTTAAAATATGCAAATTAGATCAGTGTTTTCTACGTTTTTCTAAAGAAGAAATGTTTAAAGTGTGTTCGATTTCATCATATGAGTACTCGCCTCTTTCAAGACCCAACCTCCAAGCAATTCCTCTTAGAAAACGGTGTTGTACGGATTCGATGTGACAAATGTGGGCAGCATAGAAAGGAGACCAAATGACACTATCATATTCAAGGTGAGGGCGAACCAGCGAACAGTAAAGAATTTTAAGTGTACTTATAAATATGTACTTATATTAATGGAGGGCTGAATGCAATATTCGCTCATAGAAGGACAAATTCAAACAAGGGAGGAGTGTATGACAACACAGAGTTGGGTTTGGTTGGGTTATGTTAATGGCGTTGTTTTAACGAATAATAATTTGATGTTAAAATAATAAAATAACAATCGGAGGAAACATGCAGGTCGAAACTTCTTCATGAACATTTAGCTTAAATAAACACGGTATACACGAAAATAATGTCTGGAAAACTCCCATCTTTCTTATTTAGAGACCTCTAAATCTTCTCTCCGGGCAATTTGATAAGGAATCTTCAAAGGTCGTGTGGGAGAGGACATGAGAAAATGGTTCACTCAGATTCTGTGACGCATACCAAGAGGAAGAGTGGGTAGCGTTATTGTCTGCAGATAGAAAAGTCAAGGATACGAATCCCATAACTGCCAGGTCACTCAAATATTCCAATCCAAAGCCGCAAAACAAATTATAAAAACAAAAAACAAATTACCACCTTGATCAATGATCAACGGACAAATATTGCTCGGTGCCAAAACATGCATAATTCTAAGCATTAATTTACGATGTTATTAGCCTTTGAAATAAGACAAGCCATAAAAGTTTAATGTGTCATCAGCGTATGGCGTGCATAAACCTGTTTCAAATGTATATTACCTACTCTCGGATTTTGGTTCTCATTAATAAATGTCAATGCTGATTACTTGAGAAGACAACATAACCTGTTATGTTGTATGTATTAATATAATTATACGTAGCATGTGTTCTTATCTGTTACTCTAGGTACCTACTTGATATAAAAGAGGTCATGAAACACAGTGACCTATGGTATCTATTACCAGAACAAATCTATGAAGTACACGTTCTCGTTTATGTTTTGGCAGAAAACGATTACCCTAAAGATAGTACAGACTAGAGACTAAACAAAGTCTTTAATCTAGTCCTTGGTGAATTCCGAGTTGTGCACATCAGAAAATAAGAACACTTAAAAAGGTAAAAGAAGAACACAATATTTCAATATTAAATAACGACACGTCTTTCATTCGGATATCTGATGGACAACCCCCACGTGTAAAATACACGCAAAATATTAATCATTATTATCTAGTACAAATCCAGTAAAAATAAAGTAAGTAAAAATAGTAGAAACTAAAAACAGTCTCTAATCTAGTCCTTGGTGAATTCCGAGTTGTGTACATCAGAAAAGAAGAACACTAACAGATGAATAAGTACACACAAAATATTAATTATTATTTTCCAGTTCTGCTGTCAAAATGCAAAGTCACGACTTACATCTACCAGAATACATATTACATGAACACATCCAGCATGATTTAATTTTCCACTCAGTCTCTTATCAACTCGGCAATACCAAACGCGGCATATTATTTACCTTACAAGGTAAATTACGGAAGAATTCTTACGTAATCGTAATACACACTGAGTCAAAGTATGCACATTTATATCTGTGATTGATATTTGTAATTAACTTTGACGTGACATTATGAGTTAACAATAAGAAATAATTGCATTTTTGCGTTGAGTTCTTTTACATATTACGTATCTGCCATTTACGTCTCGTAACAATTGAGACTTCTTCTTCATCTTGATTTTTGCTTTACTTCTTGCTGGGAATATGTATTTCCAATATGTACGAATACGCTACGTACTGCTATTTTAGCCATCTGCACCTGTTAAAATGTTCTGGTCTACATTTAGCTTTAATATTTTTTCCAATCAGCGTGACCTGCTTATTACCTTATATATTTTTTTAACATTAGCTCCACGCGGAAGGCAATGAGAGAAATAATTCCCCTCAGGGCCTATGTCAATTTGTGGATGCTGTGCAGACTATATTTAGGCCTCCGGCCTGCCACGCACCTGATGGGTAGATGCATCCATCGCCAAGACCCGGACAAACTTCAATCCATGAACCCGTACACCTCTGCTAAGTCACCAAACGTAGAACCCTGGGTGATTTATGTTAGAGGCACCAACGGCGCTGCCCATACCCGCCTCCCAAATTGAAATTTTAGTTCTACTATTTATTCCAAGAATGAAAAGCTTCAGTATCTATTACCAATTCTAATTAGTTATTTGCAAATTAAGATTCACATAAGAGTCCAGATAGACAGTTCTATATCATTATGTAAATGAGTTTCTGTGGAAGGCAGGCAATTGTGAACGATTAGCCAATCAAGGTAAAAGCAATAAATATATAAGATATATAAGATACTAACACTACTAGGAAATCAGAAATTGCTAAGCTTACTTTGATTAAATCATTAACTATTGTGTATTATATTAAATAATGCCCGATGAATGTGATTAATATTTTGAAACTGGTATTGAATAATGGAAAGGATTCTTTAGCGGATTTCCTCGGCTCACTTCAACAATCGAGAACTCAATATTTCTGATGTCATATTACAAAATAAGAGCCATGCTTGGAAAGCTGCCAGCAATACGGGGAACAGTTCACGATGGAATACCAAGAACAAAGGATACGCTTCGTTGACAGAGTGACTCGAGGGGCGACGAAGCATATTAAATTCATTTCAAAGCCGTTGTCAAACCAATTGCCATTGTAAATATCAACAAGAACAAGAAAACGAATGATAGCGGAAAAATTCGGGCTGACTTGAGGAAGATTGAGGAACACCAATTAATGTTTTTACAAAATTCATCGACTAACTTAAATAAATGCCAGCATTTTAAAACATGTTTTCACAGCTCATTTCTTTTTAAATATATTTCAAAAAACGCACGACTTGGAAAAATTCCGCCAAGCATCGATAAAATAGATGATGTCGCCAATGGATTTTGCCTCAAATGAAATTGCATAGTTGTCAGTCACCAGCAACAGCACACCATCTGTGACGTCAGAGCCGAGCGAAGCGTTTCGATCGATTGTTTTTTATTCATTGTTCAAGATCAATTTATAACCTTGCATAAAAAACTTACATTTTCAAATTCAACTATTTTATTCTATATGAATATAAAGTTAAGTCATAATATTTGTCGGTAGAATTTCTGAATTCCTCATCCATTAATTGATCGATGTCAGTTCAGAGATTGATGTATTATTAGACTCTATGACACACATAATATATGATATAACGACTCTGACAGATCTTCATGCAGACACATCGTGGAGTAGACGTACTGCAAGCAATGTTTTATGGGCTGATTAGTGTCATGGACGCTTTGTTTCTTGGTCGAGTGTGACACGATTTTAATAAGATGTATTGGGTGTCGATAAATGGCTTCTCAAATCACAATACAACAACAATAGCCCTCCTTGAATGCTTATTGTGCTATACAAGTAGCATTGTCGTGCTCAGTATTTTAGTAGCGGCGAATTCGTATTTAATGGCGTTGCGGTATTCCGATGGACGGTTATTCTGACTATTCGCAGAGACACATGAATAAAATATATTATTTAAATTGTTAAAAAATGCAAAACTGAATAAAAAGAAGAAAACTTCAATATCTTGGTCACATCATGAGAAGCTACAAACTACAAATAGAAGATTGTCCCAATAACCAATTAGAATAAACGTATGTTCTGAGCTGCAGTTTGTAAGGTGAAAATGCCCTGATATCCAACACCCAATTTGTGAGGTCACCAGAAGAATAACAATGCAAATGCAGCATCAAAAGAAAATTAATCAAAAAGATCAGAAGTATAAAAGAAGAATCTGGTAGCGAGACAGCTCACTCACGATTGCTTGGAATTCCAAGTGTTACGCTCGCAAAGCAAATGCAATGCAAGCAGTAAAATAATTCCTCTTGGCAAAACGAGAAGTATCTCGCTCAAAGTTCACCAGTCTTGAATATAATATCTGGTCCATTTATCTGTACCCAACGGTAACCGGTATTCATAACAAAGAAACACGAACTGGATATCTGGCCAAGTTCCAATTCGAATGAAATTCTGATCCGTGTCTTTGGGTGACTTTGCATAGCTTCTGCGATCAATTCAATTAATCAAAACCGTTGTATTTATATTGCTATACCTCAGAGATCTATGATAAATGACGTGCTTATAATATTTCACATAATTATTATACAATAGGCCACTTGCATAGATTTCATAACGACTTGGAAAAAATCATGTGGATAGATCTTTTTACTAAGGTTAAGAAAATGTTAGTAAAATTGTTTAGAAATGTACAGTTGTTTTTATTTTTAAATAAATAAATCCATTATTTGGGCTCATGACGTCACTACATGAAAATGTCCCGTCGCCGAAAATGTTCCTATTAATTTTAAAAAATTCCACACTGATTTATTTTTTTTATATGGCATCACTTTGATTTCAGGCGAATTTTTGAATTCGTTCACTAGATTTATTGTTTGTTCTCTGCGAACTTATCATTTGATTTCACTTTTTGACAGATTTAATAAAGACAAAACAAAGCTGCTGACTGTAGGCCGAACGCAACATCAGATGCGAATAGAGATGTCAGGAGTTCCACTAAAGAACGCCAAGGAGTTTGTCTATCTCGGGAGCAAAATAACATGGGACGGTCGGTTTAAGAGCGATGTCGACAGCCGTATACACCAGGCTAGGCTTGCTTTCAATAAAAGGTCGAAAATAATTGAATCAAATAATATAGACCTAAAGCTGAGAATACTCCTCATCAAGACCTATGTATGGAGTATCTTGATGTACGGCTGCGAAACATGGTGCCTATCCAAAAGAGATAAACGGAGACTAGAGGCCTTTGAGATGTGGTCCTATAGAAAACTATTAGGAATTTCCTGGAGAGACCACATTACAAATGAGGAGGTTCTCCAAAGAATCGAAGGAGGAAGGCACCTGCTCAGGACCTTGTCGGAAAGGCGTGCAAGATGGATCGGCCATGTAATACGACAAGAAGGCCTCTTGCATTCCATAATGGAGGGTATGACCGAGGGGACAAACTCTAGGGGACGCCCACGCCGAGAGTACCTGGAGGACCTGCTGGTGGACGTGCGCTGCTTATCATATGCATACCTCAAAAGAGCCGCACAAGACAGGGAAGAATGGAAGAGGAAACTAAAGGAAATTGCTGCAAACCAATCCCAGGATTGAAACCAGAGAGAGAGAATATTCTTACTATTATTATAATTTACAAGCACAAGTATATTACATTGAATTTAGTAATATATACGCTGTACAATATAATGATTTATGATCAACAAGATGGATCAAGGAAAAAAATATTTATGAGATGTAATATTTTTGGTATGCCTCGTTATTCTCCTGTGCCATTCGTGTGGAAAACGTTCTTTTTTTTAAAATGATTTTCGGCTATGTAATTATCGTTTTTTCACACCTATAAAATTATGTCCCGTATTTCCGGTTTATAAAAAATGGTCTGATTTTTCGGATTGAAATTTTCAAAAAATCCCCAGGGTTTCAAAAATACGATTAAAAAAAAAAAAAATACAGAATGTCTTAGAATATTTGCCTAAACCGGAAAAAAAATTTAAAAAATGTGATGCAAGTGGCCTATTCCCAGTTCCGAAGGAGAATGCGCTGGAACCAGTTTAAACGGATTCTAGTAAATACTTAAATCATTCCATACTACTTGTTCAAGGATACGCAAGCGAGGCAGGTACCAATCTAACGATAATAATGGTAGACGTGCTCTCAGAGTCTGCTGTATTCCCACGGAACTCTCGACACAGGTTTTAAGTAGATCGACCAAACAAACAGAATGACGTGTAGACTATACCCACTGACTTTGTTGAAAGCAGTCTGGCCAAAATTCCATTTGAATGTGAACACGATTTAGTTAAGATTTAGCATTTGGCACTCGGTGATTAGTGTTTTTTTTTAATTACAGCTTCTAAGTTCTTAAATAGATAATTGGTTTATTTACATGCCTTACTCAACATTTTGAATGTCACGTTGAAGGTCAACGCTCAAGTTAATAGACAACCTAAACTATACGTTTAGTGTAGCGTCAGCAGAATATAGAAAAAGTCGGATTAGACTTAATCCAGTAGAAATTAGATAGAAAGTATTACGAATATGCGTTATGAACAAGGGTAATAAAGGAACTCTTATGTGCATTGGATGAGTAGAGCGAATGGATGAAGAATACAAAACAAGCAAGAGGACTGAAGAAGGAATCAGCCCCAGCAAGACATGGCACGTTAAAATAGTCATGAGACTTGGTTTAGGTCATCTCAAGGGTCGGTAAAATGTACAAAGAACAAAAGGTACGAATGTGAATGAAGAGAGTTTGGCCTAGGACAAAGATCTTTCGTCAGATCTTTCATCTTTCATCAAAGATCTTTCTGCCTGCATTTGCGAGAAATTTTCGTGAAGATAAGTTGGTACAATAATAATATTATTAGTGTAACACTGCGTAAATGAATATGTACAACACTTAATACAAGATTATCTATAATACTTAATAAAACTTATAATTATAAATGAAAGAGTTGTGGCAACAATTAAATTGTATTATTAAATAATAAAATCAGAACACGAGACTTTAACAAAATAATATTTTCATACTTCAGGGTCGTGTTTAGTCCTTAGAAAAAGAAACTAAATAGTTAAAAAAAACTAATAAATGAATTGATAGCTTGTCGTGATTTAAAAATGATCTCAAGATGTTAAAATTACTATAAAGGCGCCAGTTCAAATATAACAAAATATTAAATGGTAAATCAATAAACTCAAAACTAACAGGCTCACAGGTAATGACAATTTCACCGAAGTATATAGCCTTCCCACGTTGAGACAAACTCCCGGATCCTCCGGCTGCTAGCTTGGAACTGAAGAAAAACTCTATTGTTCCTAGTATGTTTTTGGGCAACAAACGAAAATGCTGGATTCGACTTGCTCATAGAATATTTTCAATTAGGAATTCAAATTTCAATTTGAATTGATACGTAGCAACCTACTTAATTATTTTCTTACTTCCTCGAGTGATTACTTGGGCATTAAAATACCAAACTGTTACAAGTTAATGATAACGCATTGTTATCTGAGTTTTTGCATGCAGAAAAAAATAAATGAATACAACATTGGGAATAACCTCTGCGGGCATTGTTGCGTAATCGATTTGATGAGATGATAGGAAACCCACCGTCCATTTAAAATGATTAAATGTGTGCAAGAATATGTGTAATAATGAGATGTAAATGAAACATACAGAAACATTAACATGAATGATTTATCTTTTCCTAGAATGACTCACGAAACTACGGAGCGTGCTGTACAACGTACAACGCATAGCACAAAGAACAGCATAATTCACGAAGTCTTAACAAAAGTGGAATTTACGATCAGAACTTAATGCCACGCTAGAAGTTAGAATGAGCGTTCGTTATTTTATAAACTTGAAGAAAGCGTTGACCTTTCATGGAACGATAAACGAGAAAAGGCGATTTGTTTTTCTTAGAAAGTAAAAAACATTTTTTTTAGAGTATTTACAGATTGAATGGTTGTTTTTGTTATTTTGTAAATGTATTTGGTGATACAAATGTGTATTATCAAACAGATAACAATGGAAAGACAAAGAAAAAAACATGAAATCAGGAAAAGCTCTGGAACGGTGATATCTGGAATAATGAAAATTGTACAGCTCTTTCCGTCTGGAATTTTAAAGTCAACACGCATTTGTTTTTCAGTTCGCAACGTTATTTTGATCATGAGCTATGGAGCTTTAAATTATCGGTTTAGCTGTACAAAAAAGACAAAAATCAATATCGTTCATAAGAATACTTTGTGCTCATTCACATTAATAAAAAAATCATGTGTGCAGCAGTTCACACGCGGTAGAAGTGAAACCTTAAGAAAACTAAACTTCGAGAGAAAGTAGAGTATCGGGAGTAGGATAACAAGTTTTAAAAATTATTTTTACATTTTATTCTACGAAGCACCGCACAAAGAGGACATAGATTAGTCTATCTCATTCTCTCGCCGGCTAAATCCTATAGAAGTGTGTGTTTGCCTCTTTTTAGTATCGCTCGTTTCCGTTTCATTGAGTTTCAAATCACAACGGTGATAAAGAAGTTTTCGCTTAAAATAACACATGATATCAAAAGGCATCCTCTCAAATATCTTATTTTAACTAACTAAGGGGGCATACATTCATTACTTGAGCTCAAAAGGGAGGTTGGGAGGGGGGGGGGGTTCCAGCAAAATCTCAAGTTACTTGAAAAGAATATACGAAGTGGCCCAAATTCATCTCACCAAGGGGGGGGGGAAACTGCTCACATAATGTATGCCGTATGCCCCCTAACTATCACGCCGTTTGGCCGCAGGGGTAGGCTGAGATGACGGACCGCCAAACAACTCGGTCTTGGCACACACTCTCCTTGCCTTACAAGGTAAAAGTTTAAAGACATTCATACATCATATGAATGTCTTATACATGCTCTTCCTATATTCTGATTTTATTTTAATGTCAACATATTCTAACAATACGAAACACTGTGATGTGATATTCGTGAATTTAATAATAATAATAAAAATGTATATTAATAATAACACAGAGATATTATTTCCCAATGATCTCCTTTATTTCCAAAGGCATAATGGGGAAGCGTCTTACGAGTATTTCTACCTTTTTAACAAAGACATTGTGATATTTTTTCAGACCTGCGGGAAAGGATGTCAGCGAACTGAGTATGGGCGTGTCCGGAAATAACGTTTATCCTCTTGAAGGTTTATGACGAAATCTGGTAAGTAACAAAAGAGCCATTTCTCCTTTGTTGAGAAAAGCGTCCAATTTATGTCAAAAAATAGAACGACCTTGAGGGCAGATTTAAATCCGAGGAAAGTGAGTATGAAAATGTTTTCCAGATTTGAAAATATAAGCTTTAATTATCAGAATACTACAAAGGCAATAATAGCGACCAAAGGGGATAATAATTTATTATTGAAATTACGATTCAATGTAAGCACATAGTATTTAAAAAAAATCTACTATTTGAAGTGAAAACTTTTTTAGCACCTTTGTGATTTGAAACTCGATGAAACGAAAAAGCGACACTAAAAACTAGAAAGAGACAAACACTATAGGAGATGGAATAATCTGTTTCCTTTTTGTGCGGTGTTTCTTAAATAATCGGTTTCCTCTTTGTGCGGTGCTTCGTAGCCTCCCCACTATTGTCTACTTTAGTTTTCTGAAGGTTTCACTTCTACCGCTTGTTTTACATTTAGCTGTTTTGTTTTACATTAGCTCCACTCGGGAGGCCTTGAGGAAAAAAATCCCCTCAGGGCCTATGTCATCTTTGGGGATGCTGTGCGGATGGTATTTTTAGGAAATGAAGGAGTGGAAGTTCTGGGATGGAACAATGTATGAGAGGTGGGTAGGATCTGGTGGTCAGTATGTCCTGGAGTGACGGACATCTGAATCTATTCCTCCCACTGCGATAAGGCGTTATTCCGAGAGAGTCCTGCTGGAGAGATCAAAGGGTCTCCCTCAACCTGTCTCTCCCGATCCGGCACACCACGCTGTCGGTAGGCAGACGCACCCATCGCCAAGATCTGGGCACACCTCATCCCATGAACCCGGGCACCCCATCTAAGTCACCAAACGTGGCGAACCACTTAGGGTGACCTGTGGCAAGGGTGTTGGTTGTCCAATAAATGGTTCCCGGGGCGGCGGTACCCATACCCGCCTCCCAAAATGGGAAGTTTTTGGAAACAAATGATTCGAATGCCACTGGGAATCGATGTTTTCGTTTAATATTTTTTTATGTAGGCAACTCATTCTAAAAGAGTGCTTTGTGTCGTTTAATATTATTATGATGTGATATTACCGAGGGAAAGCCCATTTATATTTCTCATTTCAAATATCAATGCATATTAAATTTCCTCCTCTGAATATGTTTCGAAAGATTGTATTTAAATTATTTATTGTCAATTGCGTTCACAATTGTGGGGTGATAATGCAAAACTGACTATTTCCAAAATGGGCTAAATTGAGTTATATATGCAGTCAGACAAATTCGAGGCCAAGGAATCGAATGGCATCATTATTTTTACGATAAAATGACGAAATCCTCCTCATTTTTCAATGAGGAGGATTTAAAACACCTTTTTCTGCAAAACTGACTATTTCCAGCTAAAAATTAGGTACCTTTTTCCGCAAAAGTGACTAATTCCATGTTTACGGCAAATTTGACTATTTCCAATACAAATATCATAGAGCGGCAACATTTTTTTCTGCAAAACGTACTATTTTTTATGATTGTTATAACCTCAAAATCATTTGACAGCTGCAAGTTGTATTGGTCGTTTTATACTGTTTTTTGACAGAATTTTGAAGAAATACTTAAGTAAAATGAATTTGCTAATAATTAGCAAATTCATTTTACTTAAGTATTTCTTCAATTATTGAGAAGGACATTGAAGATATTATTTGTAATAATAGATAGCGATTATTTGTTAATTTGACTTTCAATTTGTTTAAAATTTTCACTTTCCGAAAGGGAAAAATCACTGTGGGTGGGTGTTTCCTCAACATAATACAATGCAATGCCTAAATTTGTGGGGGTGACGAGAAAAACAATGTTTTATATAATATTTGCATTGCTGAGCAATAGACAACTAATCATATGAAACCTGCAAAGCGAGAAGACGTGATAAAATTATTTAAATTTTTATTACACCGACAATGCTAAAAGTTTTTACAACGAAGTTGTTAAGAAAATATTCAGTAGGTATAATGAAGACTTAGTCCATGAGACATGATATGATTTGAGATTTTCACGGCCAAAAGCATTTTCGTATATGGTTTTTGGGTTATTATGACAAGTAGGGCTTCCTCCTTCTGCAGTTAACGTTTCGGACAGCCTTCAAGTGTCCATCCTCTGGGCAGATGTGCCATATCTTGAAAATCCAATACCTATTTTGTATTTCTTACTTTTTTTATATACTTGTTCCATAGAATGTCTTGTTTTTATTATTTTACTTTAAATAAAGCAAAAATGTTCATTTGTCCTTACACATTGTTTTACTTTAAAACGCACTATTTGCAGGAAATAGTCATGTTTGGAAAAAAAAAATTTCAAATATTAATTTAAAATATTACTCATCGACCACCGAGTCTATAAATCACAGAAATGGTTTGAAATATTTTTAGTTATTATTTAAAAAAAGAAAAATCAGAGAATTATGCTTGTGAGAGTCGGTACAGTTTTTTGCCTCTCCTGAAAAGTTGAGTTTTTGGAAATAGTCAGTTTTGCATTATCACCCCACAATTGACAATATGATAATGACAATATGATAATATTTTCGGCCCGATATTGCTCCAACCCTAAATATAATATATCAGTGCACTCATTCACAAAGAAATCAATAGGTTGGCCCTTCGGTTAAATGTAGTCATAAAAGGTTTATTGATATAAAAACAATTCATTTATACATGTTCCTATTTCTACATGGTAGAAACCACGTAAAGCTAGCTTCTAACTAACTAACCATCACGCCGTTTCCCGTAAACCCGGGCACCTCTGATTAGTAACCAAACGTAGCGAAACAACCGAAAATGGTTGCCCCGGGGCGCGTATTTACAATCCCTACCGCGTTTCAGTCGCTTTAAATTTTCAATATCAAAATTTAAATATTTAGAAATAAAATTATTAATTTCTAATATACACATTGGAAAGATTATTTTATCTAGATTTTAGAACAATTTTTGTTTTTGCAAAGTGATATAAAATTATCAATATAGAGGTGTATTTACAATATATGGGAATAATATTAAAATTTAAATATTTAGAAATAAAATTATTAATTTCTAATATACACATCAGAAAGATTATTTTATCTAGATTTTAGAACAATTTTTGTTTTTGCAAAGTGATATAAAATTATCAATATAGAGGTGTATTTACAATATATGGGAATAATATTAAAATTTAAATATTTAGAAATAAAATTATTAATTTCTAATATACACATCAGAAAGATTATTTTATCTAGATTTTAGAACAATTTTTGTTTTTGCAATGAGATAAAAATAACCAATATAGAGGTATATTTAAAATGTAAAGTGTCATTACTGCGACTGAATCGGTATAGGTTTTGTAAATACGCCCCCGGGGCGGCAGTATCTAGAGTAATTAGTTGGTTAAAATTGATGTAAATATTCATACAACAACAGATAAACGGTTATTAAATAATAACACATTAAAATAAATAACAATTCGAAGTCTATTCATTAAATAATAAAAAAAAAACAAGTTATTAATATAATAATCAACATTTATCACGGAGATATCGCTGCTGCCAATTTGGTCAGTATTTATATTAAATGTTATAAGAAGTATTACAAATATATTTATTATTCTTCGTTCAATGTCACTCGGGTCATTCATGACAACATGCTGACACTAAACAGTCCATATAAATTCCATAAAAACTAATACCGCTGAAGAAATTAATACCATTTATAATACAATCGTAATTTTCTATGTTAATAATTCTTGATGTTTAGAATTTATACATATTATGCATTCAGAAATGCTGTAGTTGCAAGTCATAAATAATAATGTTAAGAGATGACTACTCCAAAGCTAAAAATAACATTATCTTGTTTTCTACCGGTATTTCAATGGAAGATGCTTCGTCATTGATAACTTCGACTAGCTAGCTAGCATCTTGATTACTTCGACTCAGGTGCACAGTTGGGAAACACGCCAAACACGCGTCCAATATTTGTACACAGTGGAAGTAATCCACCTCTTACCCGCCCTGGTATAAGTAACAGATGGTTACTCCTTCAAGGCTCTCGCAAGGACTCTAATTTTTTTGAAAGAACGAATCTACATTTAAGTTTGAACGAATCTAAACCTTCAGTGTCCCTGCATACGGTGTTAGGAAGCAGTATGCAAGTGCTTACATAATATACAAAATGCGAATAATATAAAGCAAGTCAGGGATAAACTAAATAAATAAAAAAAAGTTAACAGAAAAACATAAAAGGCGGCTGCTCACAGGGTAATGGCATCTTGCGTATGTCGCAAGCATCTGCAAGAAAAGATAATGAAAACAAGTATTGTGATATGAAGAACGCTTGTGTCGGGTGGGATACCTCTCTCGTCATCTGGCAGTACCAGCCAGAATGTGCATGGTAGTCGGTCTGCCGTGAATGAATCTCAACGTCCGCGCAAATGTTTGTACACAGTTGACATTTGTCACATGAGAACGGGTCGTTTCTATGACTCGTTCTTGAGTTCAACAGCTCGGCTGTGGACCGATTGGCTGGCCTCTGTGTATCCTCCCCCAACAACATTGGTCTCTTCAAGACACAGGTTCACTCCTTCCTTTTCACAAAAATACCCTCCACGTAGCATCCCCAAAGATAACACAGGCCCTGAGGGAAATTATTTTACTCAAGGCCTCCTGTGTGGAGTTAATTTAAACAGAGAAAGGTAATTTTCTAACTTGAATTTATTAAAAAAATCTTATTTGCATTTCGATGAGATCAGAAGTACGTCAACTTTTAAATTACGTCTCTTACGTTTAATTGGAGAGTTGCGATGACTAGTATGACACATAAAAATGTTTAATATAAATCCATAATAATGTATTCTAAGATGAAGCGATATCAATTAGCATAATGCAAAGCAATGTTTTTTACACAAAATAATGGTGTTTAAAAATCACATAAAACTTGTTAATTCAATGTCAACTAGATAAGTTGAGGTTTTATCAAATTTTTGAGTATTATTTGCCGATAAAATCTTTACTAATAATACATTTATGCAAGTATTATAACATTACACATTATTTTAACCCACTAGAGTCCGAAATGTACGGAGCCAGTGGGACTATGGCATTCCCATTTGGGGTATGTTGTGAGGCTGAACAAGTTGGGAAGGGACATATACGGGGGAAGAGGAAGGTGGGGAAGTTCCTGACTGGTTTGGATCAAACACGGCTAGAGCCATTTCAAGCAGCATTTCGTACTGAATGGAAAGTATATATTTTTTTTATTTATGTGAATACCTCACAGGAGTCCCAACTGCTCATATCTGGAGCCAGTGAAACAATGGCATCCCCAATTTGGGTATGTTGGGAGGCTGAAGGTAGTAGGGAGGGGAAGGAGATGTGAAAGAGGAGGGTCAGGAAGTACCTGGCTATTCAGATCTGATCACCAAACCTAAAGCTATTTCAAGCAACGTTTCAATTCTGAATGGTGGTCTTACACCAGGGCGATACTGAGAGTATCTTCGATCCCCCGACCTTCGGATTGTGAGTCAAGAGCCTTACCCCTCGACCAAGGCCGGCCGGTATCACTCTGTATACTATTATATATATATATAGCACATCTCACAAAAAAGTGTCGTAAATCATAATTTTCTATTTTACGTCTTATCTACGAAAAGTAAAGTGATTGTGATTATCTATGCCCCACGAAAACCGTATTTAAGTTAGGGGGCATACATTAATTACGTGAGCTCAAAGGGGTGGGGGTCCAGCAAAATCTCACGTTACTTGAAAAGAGTATATGTAGTGGCCCAAATTTATCTCACAAAGGAAGGGGGAGGAGTCTAGATTAGAATAAAAATTGCTCACGTAATTGAGGGCCCGCAACCCGAATTTCTACCGATTTCTTGCATATTTTCCTTAAACACGTTAAGTTTTAAAGCTCTTAAAAAATATATGTTTTTCTTGAAGATAATATCTAGACATTGCCCGCGCCGAAACGCAAATAATATAAAATTCGAAAAAAAAAATCGCAAAGCATGTCCCAAAAATTATTATAAACACGTTTGTTTCAGTTATTTTACAAGTTATATGTATGAAAAAATTCACAGTGTTTCTTTAAATGCTGATTAAGACAATACCCGCTAGATTTGCTCTATTTTAAACGAGTCGTGTTTTATTAAACATTTTCTCAATTTTCGCATCGATTTTGTCGCTGTAAATGTTAGCGCTCTCCTCTAACATTCGTAATTTCGTATCTCTCTATCTTCTTCTTTTTTCATTTCTTTTCGCTCTTCTGTAAAATTATTATTTTTGATTCACGACACTTCTCTAATAGCCCATTCACATGATTCATTTATCGTTCATTTCGTGATTTCATTCCGCCTCTTTCCCTCGAAATGAACCGTGTGAACACGAAAGTGAATAGAGACAGTGGCGAATGAAGCATTCCAACAATGTTGGAATGCTTCCTTCGGCACTGTTC
Source organism: Limnephilus marmoratus (assembly GCA_917880885.1). Classification (NCBI taxonomy): domain Eukaryota; kingdom Metazoa; phylum Arthropoda; class Insecta; order Trichoptera; family Limnephilidae; genus Limnephilus; species Limnephilus marmoratus. The sequence goes on along the minus strand of OU862921.1, from coordinate 12,979,646 downwards.
ACTCGCAACCGGAATTTAACATCACGTGACGCGAATGATGTGTGTGAACACTCAAGTGAACAGTCTTTCACTCGCAAATCAGTCGGCCGAAATGTTCTGGCGTGAGGACGAGTAGCCGGAGCGGCTTAAACGTCAAAATGCTCCGTTTAGTTCGCTTTTCGAAATAACTCCTACACGTCTCATAGAAATCGTTGTTTCTCCCTTACTATCATAGTGAAAAATATGATCTAAACGGTATTGGAAAGAGAAAATAATGCTCTATATATTCAATATAACAATTAATCACAAAAGAATACGAATTTTCACTTCTATGGAACCAAAGTTTCAGATCGAATTTGAAAAAAAAATTATGAAACATTGTGAATTTTTTATGAATTATTTTTATATGAAACGACAAAAAAATGAGGTGACAGAAACGTTTATAATTGATTTGTCTAACAAAATAAGTGTGTTTTTATATTTTTTTTGTTACCAGTGACTTTAGTTAGAATAAAAGCAAGTAGAGCCATTTTTTAAACTTTTAAAAGTTTACATTAAAAATTATTCTATTTAAAAAATTACGTGGTTATTTCTAATAATAAATTTTGAAAGCATATTTCATCACCTTTCCAAAACAGTTCTTAGTTTTTGGATACGTTAATAAATATTCCATTTATATGGATTTTATTGCAAGCCGAGGCCTATTTTGGAATAAAAATATTTTCATGGTGCACAAATACTGCGCCGGACGAATTCCAACGCTCGCCTCGACTACGCTCGACGACTTCGTAGCGAGAATGTCGAGTGAACTCTTCCTTCGAAGGAACCGTCTGAACACTCGGTGAAACGAAAATGGAACATTTCATCGAGTAAACCTTCATCCGAGTGAACCTTGTGACTTCAGCTTAAGGGATGTGCGATATGTTAGAATATGCAAGCTGAAAAAATTAGGAAATTGAGTAGATATTAAACGTGAAAATAGAAATTATTTCTATTTTCATTCAAAGGGCTAAAATCCAGGAATTTCTTTTGAGCTGCGAAATACCATTCCAAGAATTTCCTTTATTCCTATTTAATGGTGAAATTAAATTTAACTAAATTCTTAATTTTAGTATCCGGCGCGGCGGAATGAATTATTAATTAGGAAAATTATTAATTATACTAAGCAAAGATTATTAATTAAATAAATAAAAGTGTATAACAATAAGTTTAATAAACAAATTCCAGACCAAATAAACAAATTTAATCTTCATTAGTTGGCTGTGCAATCGCCAAGGTCAATGGGGTCAGACGATTAATCACCTATATTTAAAACATGATTAATATAACGTATATTTAAAACATGTTTGCGATGACCTGGAAATTCCAGAGACAAATAACTGTCCAAATTTTATAAGATGAGGAACGGTTGGGTTGGAAAATTGGTTTGAAAACCACTGTGGTACAGCAATTATTGACATGACATGTCTTGATCGGTGACCCGGCAATTGATCCGACGAAAATTGGCCCGCCGACAGTTGGCCCGCCGACAGTTTATCCCCGGACAGTTGATCCGCCGGACAGTTGACCCCCGAACATTGGAGGTTAACCTTATCCACCACTTACCTGCCCTGGTAGAAATAACAGATGGTTACTCCTTTAAGGCTCTCGCAAGATTCTAATTTTTTCGTTGTACGAAGCTACATTTGTATATTTTGAACGAATCTAGACCTTCAGTGTCCCTGCATACGTTGTTAGTAAGCAGTATTCAAGTGCTTAACAGGAAAAACAAAACCCGGACAGTTTCCTCTGCCAATCGATCCCTCGGACAGTTGATCCCCTAAAATATTATTTTTTGAAGAATTAATATGCAAAGAGGAAACACGATCGTACAACCAAGTCGGTACACTTATATCTGCAGGCGTCTTGAGTGGAAATCCGGCATACAAATATTTTTACTAACAATAACTCTGAGTCCCGTAGGAGCATGCGGTGAGATATACGGCCGAATAACAAACAACGACATACGTGGGTACTAATGAGTAAGATTAAGAAAGGGCCCTACCTAAAGGGAGGTATTGGTTTGGGCATGTAGTGCGAATGAACGAAGAAAGTAACGTAAGAAACGACGCCCGAGGAAGACGTTGTATGAACGAGTGAATCGGGAAATGCCAAGAGTCAGAATAGTAGAAGAGTATGTACCTATGAGACGATTTATGAATGCGAATGAGGCAAAGAGTGTGCCAATACCCAGTTGTTTGGGTCCGTCCTCTCAGTCTACCCCTGCGGGGAAACGGCGCCGATGGTTAGTTAGTTAGTTATACATACGTATAAACATCAATATCTTTGGTATAAACTGTCCGGGAGGTCAAATGTCTGGCGGATCAACTGTCAGCGGGCTAATTGTCGTCAGATCAATTGTCATGGAACCTTCTAGGTCGCAGTGGGAAGATGAAAGGGTACCCACTCAACTATCTGTAAAGATGCAGCATTCCGAGGGGTCACGATCCTTAGTCATGATTCATGATGGATCAACCCTGAAGAAAACGACTAAAACATCAGGCTAACGAGGCAACTGTAAAAAAACCACGGTGTGAAGTGATAAAGTTGTGAACACAACACTAAATCTGTCTTCCCTGCCTCTTCGTCTCACGCGCCAGGTAACAACAGATAACCGGTCCTACCAGGGGACCAGCGTTACTGAGAAGGTCACAAGTCACTAACAACAGGCAGAAAAGGCCCGAGGCATTTCCTGATAATCCGATCCTCGGGTTTAATCGTTTAATGGGAAAGATATAAGCTAAAGGCATTTAATACGATAGATACGAACACTGTACACCACAATGTGGTAAATTTATTAGTTGAAGAAGTCGATGGCACCGCATTCGCGCTAATATTTTATTTTAAAGTATTTATGCTTTTAACTATGCACCAGTTTGTGCGACCAGCTTTAAATTTGCAAATAATTTAAACAAATGAATATTATTTTATATGAATAAACCTTTTAGTCACAATAATATTGTTTCACTGGAATTCATTATTGATTGCGATATAAATCTACTAATCGACAATAACAAAATAATAAAATCACGCCACCAGAAAACGGTGTCAACGTTAGCGTACACATTCACAAATAAACAATTCAGCTAATAAATAAATTGAAATTAATGGACTTTAGGTATAAAACCTTTTCCTTTTTACTGACGTTTACACGGCAAATTCGTAGAAAATTCAAAGGCTACGTGGTAAGCAACATACTCAGGAAAACATATTTATTTATTTATCAATGCTCGGTACGATCAGGATAAGGGATTTAACATCGTTACAGAGAAGAATAATAAGGAAAATAATTTTTAGTTTAACAAAATGTGAAACAATCAAACAATGCAAGGTGATGATGCAAAACAGCTTTATTATGGGAATTACGATATCAATTAGCATACCAACAGGCAAAATTAATAACCTAAACTACAAAAAAATAATTATAAATGATCACATAAAAGGCAAACAAATAATATAGCCTGCATTGTATTATTTACAGAAATTACATTAAAAAACAGTGTTCTAATAAGATTCTCGTAAATCATTGAACAAACCTATTCAGGGTAACATAATACGCAATAATGTAAATTTGCCAAACTTCTAACGTACCTAGTCGTGAGGCCAATAAGAACCGTATAAGAATATCGAATAGCTTTTCTAGAATAAATTAAAATAATTCGAGCTGCTATAATGAGTTCCTGCTAAGTATCTAGTCTGGACTTGTATGGTGGTGACTAGAGATTAGACAATTAACCAGAATGTCGAATGGAAGGAATCCACGCTCTGGAATCCGTTTGAGAAGCCGATTGACCTGTATTCATTAATTATTCCATGTGTGTTAGACGCTGGAGGAATCGGGTGGGATGGGAAAAGAAGATGGCCAGTTCAGAGAAGTTGAAAAGGAAATATGAGTCATCGGGGAAATATTTCGGCCAGTCTTTTGTTGCAAGATTAATCACTAACTCAAAGAGGTGGGCGGAATCACTCTGCCTCATACAAAATACTTGTATAAAAACACAGACAAAAAAAGAATAGACATGTCATAACCAATGCAAATCATTGCTCCGGATTTAACCATGCTAATTTAATATAACTTTAAATTGTCGCCCAATAGCTCGAAGGAGATGCTTCCAAAAGCTATATGCAATACTACTTACTGGTGGGGTCTAAAATACGACAGTCAAAGAAACAATCTGCTTTTATACAAAATAAAAGTAAGACCTTTAAGCATCGACCTAATATATTAAGACTATCCAAGAGTGTTGAGACGCGGAATAAAGAAACCAAATAAGAAGTCTTTGAACGTTAAATACTATAACTTCTACACTAGAAAATTGAGCACACAGAATTCAAAATTATTTATTTATATTTATTGGCAAGAAGCAAACACCCCATATGAGGTTAATTAAAGCAAAGCCAAAAAAGTTTCTCATGGTACAGATGCTTACATGAAGGAGTTTTTTTATATCTTAAAACTAGTAAAGAGAAGGGGTGAGAGAGAGAAAAATAGGACAAGGATAGGAGATGCTCCCGAAACACTCCATACTCATGTAATAATTTATGATCAAACGCGTTACTTCTGATCGATATTTCTGAAGATATTGCTAAAAAAATCTAGGTCATGAAATTTAGTGTTATATTGCGCACATCATAAACGGGATTTTTTTCTGCATGTGGGAAAATGAAAGAAATCGATTTGTCGGGTTGATCTTGTCGGTAAATGAATTTTTATCAAATTGGTAGGAGAGTCTAATATTCATAAATTTAAATAACAAGATTTGATCTAAACGTCGTGAGTAGAGCGAGTTGAAGTTGTGGAAGTTAATGGGTTCGGTTTAATTAGTAAAGTGCAACTTCAGTTTATAATTTAAAATTAATCATGGACTCAAGAAAGATCGCTGAAACTTTGACCACAAAAACTTCGATGAGCTGGCCATTTGCTATGTGGAAAGAATGCCAGTGAAAGAACACAAAAACTCATGTCCAAATGGGGGCAACAAAGGAAGCTACTCGGAGGCATTTCGAGGATGAAGTGAACTAACTGCTTGAAAGAACATTGGAGCACGATAAAAAAGCCTGAGGATTGAAGAAGATTGGATAATAACCGGAGTCAATGGAGAACATTATTATTTGTAACTACCTTGTGATGACAATGATATTCTACCAATCAAAGTATTCTCAATGTCGGTGGTTTGTGCATATATTAATTTGTTTGACGTTGATAAAATGAATTCTTTAAAGTTGTCAAACCGATAAAAGAAATGAAACGCAATAAAACCAATAAACCATAAACCTGTCACAGCAATTTCTCATGTAAATAAATAAAATCTAATTACTGCGTTGCAACTAAAATCAACAAGTAGTGGTAGAGTCGAGAATAACTAATAATTGATCGTTTGCAGAACGAAAACATGGCCAGTCCAATCTAAATACATTATCAGTGGTAGACGCGATAACCTATACCTTATACGATAACCTACATTCGGGTTCACTGCGGTCCAACCAACACACCAACCAAGTCAACCCACCAACCAATGAACCAACAGTAACGGTATAGTGGTACACTGATATGTGAGTGTTCACGGGCACAGCTTGAGGCAATTTAAATATGAAAGTGTTACATAAGAGTGAATTACTGAATTGAAGCATGGAATTATCATATTACTGTGTTAAGCTGTTCATTAAAATGGCATTAGAACTAGGAAAGCTGCAGTTATTGAAGAGATTGTACACTTCTTCTTTCTTCTATAGCTGCAGTCATGTCAATCTTACCCCGCACCTTTACGGGCCAGTAATAAACGAATCGACATAGACTGGGTGCAGTAGAATATGGGAATACGTATAATATTGAGATATCAGACTACCATAATCTATCGTCAATGATTCCTGTCTAAATCTGAAATCTTATAAGTTATAAGATTCGAGCTATTTTTCGGCAGCATTTAGAGAAACAGTTGCAGGGAACTTTTTGACCTTTAATGTTTAACACGACATTAGCCGATTTATTGAAATTATGAGAAGATTTAAAAACAACTAATTAAAATAATTGACACTTGGCACACTTGATTCATTTGTGGTTTATGTCTTAAGCGTCGATTATAAGAAATAATCAATTCGATTCAAATAACATTGACTGTTATTATAATACGATATGTCAGTATGGAAAATTACTACGAATATTAAATACCAAAATAACTAAAGCCTATAAAAGCGCCGTTAAAATAACGCTGTTACTAAGCGTCGCTATATTATTAAATTTACATTTTATTCATATAGCAAGCTTCAAAGCATCTTTAGTGTTATTGTTATTAGTTATTACTTTCCATACATATTGGTGTTAATTACTTCGTAGACCGATATGGGACGCCATTAAGCGTAAAGCAATAACCCCCAAAGGATATAACGACTTATACAGGGTGTTACCGCACGCACCCGACAGACTTCGATTCCCAAGTTTGGAGTATAAAACGTAAATAACATTTTTCTCAAAATGACAAAAAATCTTATAATGTATACGAAGTGGTCGACACCGTCCCTTTTCCGCAGAATTGAAAACAGGGTACTGAGCAACTGAGCATGGGGCGGGCCGTTAGTGGTCCGGAAATACATATTTTTAGAAAAAAAGAGTCTGGCAGAAAATCCATATTTATTTGCCCAAGATTCGTTGGTTAAAGGTCGTCGAGTGCGTTCAGTTACACCCTGTACATGCAGAGGAATTTATCACTGAATAAACGTATTAGATAACCCATGAATAGACTTAATAACACGATGTTATATATACGATGAAAAAGTGTGACAGTAATGCCTGTAATCAAATGTCAATTGATATCACATGCCACGTCCCGTGTAGTGAAATGACCCAGCGGGAATTTATATCATAACATTATCATATATAAACGCTAAAAAATAAGATTAATCAATACATAACTTTAATAGAAACGGAAAATATGAAATATATTTCAGTAATTGTGTTATCACAACATTAATGTTTATTATCATTTGAAGTGCGTTTTCAGCAAAACTAGGTACTTTGTTTAGTGTAAAATATCGTGGAGCTAAAATATATGATTATATTGAAGTGGTATTAGTAGTGGTATATGATACTGATGTAGCAGTAATCTTCACCAACATTAAAAATTAACCTAATCTATTTTCATAATAATGTCCGTTCTTTATTAGGTTTTAAATAGCAACAAGTAGCCAGTTTGGATCATTACTTCGTTGCTAAATTCTTGGTCTTATTGTCCTATCCGTGTCTCACTTTTGGGTGTAAAACACACAAGGACATTGTGACTACTAAAAGCGGTCCGTATCGTATTTAACCTTCTGTATCGAAGGTATCTCAAAATTCCTATCACTATTCAATTAACATTTTAAACAGTTTTATCAGAAGGTCAAGAGTGGATATTTTAAGTTTTATTTTCAGAATTTCTTTATTAATTTCAGGTAGGTGGCCTGAATACAATTATTTTCGAATCTCCTTTGGCAAAAACAAGTAATTCTAGGAAATACGATAATAGAGTTCGAGAGAATTCAAGATAATTCCTAAATGAGATCGTGAAAATACTGCCAACACAAAATTAAAAGTGTAGAATTAAATATTTAATCGTGACCTTGATGAAGTTGAATAACCAGATTAATTAGAGGAAATAAACAAATTATTTCCATAAAAGAGAATTTTAATTATAAATAACGAAGGTACTTTTGTTTCTATCGAACATCGAAATTAGTAAGGCAAGACAGAAACACGAAACAGCACCACAATGTTTTATGGCAGCGAAACGGCTATTTTCATGATTTAGTTCTGGAAACCAATTCCAGAGTATCTTGTACGTGAAATTTTGAAATGTCAACTGTACTATCTAACGAAGAACTGATTTGCAAAACAATATCACAATCCTTTTTGGCCAGGCATAACTGATTTTAACAGGCATTTCTGAACCTTCTGAAATACCGGTTAAAGAAACTGAAAGATGAAACTGCATCGGTGTGTAAGGTCACGGAAAGTTAAAATTTATGGCATTTCAAATACTTCTCAACTCAATTTCCAGACTATTCTGTCTGTGCCATCAAGCATTTCTAAAATTTAAAAAGCATGCATCATTTCGCGTTGCATCATCAAAAATTAACATGCTACAAAAACAAACAATTTTTCAATGGCGTGCATGATGTCCATTTTGTCATTGAAGAAGAAAGCGGTGTTGACTTTAATAATTTGCCAGGGAGAAAGTGTTAACTAAAGTCGTACTAATACGGTCATGCCCAGTAACTGAGCAGATTAACATGAAATCCATAAATGGTGCCAACACCGTTTCCTGCAGTGTCCCACTAATTGGCGATTCCACACAACATCTCAACCTTTCCTAATACAACCTAAACAAATACCTACGGCCATACATCAGACGTTGTATATTGTATTTTCAATGTTGATGCTTGTAATTAAGACGTCTTTTGAAGCGTCTATAAATTATTAAGGCATGTATTTTAATTGTGCGTCATGTCTGGGATTTAGGAAATCGTATTCAAATTTATCTACTAAGGAGGATTTCAATAAATAGACTTTGATATGCTCATCATATCTATGTACAACGTAATATGGAAACAGAATTCTAATGAGGCGATAGAACGACATTGATACCTTTCATAGTCAAGAAATCCTTGAGGAATTAGAAGCTAGATTCCTAGATTTTACATATTTGTCGTAAATTAATCACGGAGAACAAGAATCTGTTATGAGAAATAATTGTTTTCTAACACAAACGAATTAATTACAAGCATTGGCAGTATTGGCAGTCATAATATCCATCATGCATGAAAATACAGAAATGAAAAATATGCGAATCTATAGATGGTCACTGTTTTTCTACTGCAATTAAATTTATTACGAGATTGCTGAATATTGAATTTGAATTTTGTACAATATATAAAACAATGTAGGTTGAATGTTACAATGAGCCATTTTAAGTATAGTCGTAGGTAATTAACATGTGAATTGTATGAGCATGACATAATATCATAATATTGAATAAGCACTGCAAACATGACTATAAAACCTTAATGTAGGAATTCTACCACGACGTGAGTTGGCAAATAAGGTTACTGGATATCCTGCTGAATTCCTTATTTTACGGGACATTAACGTGAATAGCTACGCTATTCAGTAGAATAAACTCGTAAAGGCGCGTGGACTCGTGTGTTCACGGATAAGTTGCCATTTCTATAGACTTACGAGTGTCTAACTAATTACATTTAGAGCTACAAATAAGATATCTTAAGAACGATAAGCAAAGGCTAGAGTATATGGATGAAGACAAAGTGCCTGAAATTTGCTATCTAAATACATAACTCAGCATGAAATCAATAAACGGCTATTGAATAATGCCTGGAAGCCGTTAAATTTAGGAAGATAATATTATTTCACGAGAAAATCGGTGACCTTTACGACGGTATAGGAAAAACAGTAACTTCACCTTGAATTTATTTCTCTTCTGAAAGTAAAAAAAGAAACATAAAAATGGACTTGTCCGAGGGCTAATCTTCTCCAAATATCTGTATGATGTGAAAACATGGTCAATCCGAGCCAAAAGCTTGTCGACAGTAAAACGAGTGGGTCTTTTACGCATGGCATTTGAATTTCATATAAGAAATAGGTGGACCTTCTCCATAATATAACACAAAACAATACGTTCTTTATCACGAATACCTTGTGTTAATATTATTTATATTTGCGAAATGGTAAAAAACATCGCTTACAATTTTATGTAACCTCACAAAGTTTTCATAGTTGTTGATATTGATTGACATTAAAAATTGAAAGTAGGACTAAGAAGATAGAGACCAATAAATAGAGAATTGCACCATTGTGTAGACAAGCTGGGGAAAAGCTATCCCGGTGCATCAAAACACTGGAGATTTGAACTACCAGCAAGGAGGTAACTTTTGAAAAAGAAGAATCGTAACGCGGTGTATTGAACTGGTGATATCAGTTTTTTGCTTACGACAATCGTACCACACCCTTTTCGGTAATCCAACAAAGAAAAAATATCAACAGATTCTTACCTTTATCGTTCTGTATAACGGCTGGCAGGAGGGCTCCGGCTTTTTTGGCTCTCGCAGTGGACCTGTTGCTCACTCGTGCCTGAAACAACAAAAAACAAATACAATTAGAACATAATAATGCAAAATTTTCAGTAACAATGACGAATGAACGGCGGAAAAGTGAGTTTCTTATAGTTAGTCACGTTTCATCAGCGTAAATAGGCTCTTTGTTCAGGAGGAAAGTTGGAATGGAAAGACACGTTATATTATTATACAATATTACATAGGTATATATTATTACGTTACGTTACCATTTGTTTTACATTGAGTTGTTAGTGGGATATGGGGGAAAATATTTTGACATTTCGCCGTAAAACTATGTCTTAACATTTTTTCTTCCTTCCGTATTCATTACATGCTCTTATTTTGAAGCAATTCTTAACATGACCTGACCTTGCAATATTTAATTCAATTGCGTAACCAGCTACTTGCATTGCATATACTATCCTGATACTCCTTTATCCGTTTATTATATTATTCTTTATCTGTTTACACAGTTTCCCTTTCTCGGACAAAAGGTTCAATGCGTCATCGACCTTGTTATATTTTCGGATCTCTTTATTCATTAACACGTACGGCTCAGGGAACTTATTTCTACTTCCATCCTTTCGTGGCTTCGGAATTTACATAAAAACTCAACATTATTTATGCTAGCATGTCGTAATTCACAACAACAGGCATAAAAGGTCTTTTAAAAGGTTTTTTAAGCAAAATAAATTTCTTTTTGAAAACACGATAAACCTAACTTCGTTTTCCTTCCATTAAAAAAACTCCGTATTAATTTAAATCATAAAAAGTAACGAGAATTGCGAGAATAAATGCCAACGGTAATTCTCTTTAGTATATACTCGTATAAAGTAGAGGTATTTGGAAGTTGACCCAGCGGCACATTAAGTTGGAAAACAAGTCGCCGCCCGCAGTAAAGCTGGCCTTAATGGATGACGCCGGGGGAACAGAAGATGAAAGGGCAACATCGATTGCAGTGACTATGGAAACGGGGGGAAAATCCCGCCAAGGGTGGGAAGAAGGGGAAAGCCGAGGGAGAAAATCCCCTCAACCCATCCCACTTTTCCCCATTTCCGAATTTCACCCAAACGCGATCCCGAGACATACAAAACATTAGGAAAGTTACACTATTGACTACCCTTGTTCTCCTGGCACTTAAACAAAAATTACTCAAGAGGATGTGTTTGCAATGTAACGTTTAATGCCCTTTTGATCAATTGGTTGAAATTGCTAATGAAATTTGCATTAAAATAGTCACAATTTCACAAAATAAACAAACAGTTATGTATCTGGGCTGTGTGTTTGCTATGTAATGTGTAATGCCTTTTTGACCAATTGGTTGAAATTACTAATGGTATATGCGTTGAAATGTGCTTTCCCAAATTTTATGAAATTTCATCCAACATCCTGAACCTGAGGTATTCGAAATTTTAGGGAAGCAATGATGCTGCATTTCTGGCACTTCGCTAAAATTAGCAACAACATAATATTTGGGTTAGGTATTTGATATGTAACTTTTAATGTCCTTTTGACCAATTGGTTGAAATTAATATAATTGATAGTGCGCGTGTTCAAATACGCGTTTCTCTACATCTACTGCAGAGTTATAGGAATCAATGCGCACCTCAACAATAGAAAATATCATTAATATAGATTGATAAGTAAATAATTATTGTCTGCCTCCGCCCTTTTGATCAGCCAGTTTGTATTGCTTGTATTAAAGTGTTACAAGAAGTGTTACAAGAAGTGTTATGGGGTGAGGGGAAGTTTTAGCAAAAAGCTTTGGAAGGAAGCTTGCGGAAAAAGTTTACATTTCCCAGAAAGATTTTGGGGAGGTACGTAATTGAGTTTATTATTTGACTTGAAAGACATTCGAAAATTCAATCTTCATTCAAGGCGAATGAAAATATTTAATATCAAAGAATTTTATAAGTTTCTCGATAAATTAGTTTTCTCTTTTTTTTTTCAAGGTTTCTTTAGAATATCAAACTTTTCAAAATACCATCGTGAAAATAGTAGAGACCAAAATCAACTTTTAAATTTGAAGAAGCACTCTGGCATTATAAAATGAACACACAAATTTCCCGTGTAGAATTTTTAGATCAACACAGAAAGTTTCAGGTCGCAACGTAATTTTCAGTGTGAGCTATGGAGCTGTGAAATATAAATTTTAATATCAAAAGATCAGATCACATATAATATTTTTGTACCATTACATAAAAAAACCACTAAGGATCAGATGTTTCACAGAAATTCAAATGAAACATTTTCATCAAATGGTCATTTTTGGCATTTGAAAGGTACCCGTTAAACGCTGGAATCGGCGTTTCTGCTTTTCATCGAAATGTAATTATGGTACCTAGTTGTCCTCTTCTGTTGATCACAATTTGTTCAAAAGCTGAAACAAACTTAGAATCGGCATTTAACGGATACGTTTAACTGTAAAAAAAAACAGAATGTGCAGTTCACACGCGGTAGAAGTGAAACCTTCAGAAAACTAAAGTAGACAAGAGTGGGGAGGCTACGAAGCATCGCACATTGAGGAGACCGATTATACTATCTCATTCTCTCGCAAGCTAAATCCTATGGATGTATGTTTGTCTCTTTTTAGTATCGCTGTTTTTCCATTCATCAAGTTTCAAATCACAACGGTGTTAAAGAAGTTTTACACTTCAAAAAATACAAGTGTGCAGTTCACACGTGGTAGAAGTGAAACCTTTAGAAAAATAAAGTAGACAAGAGTGGGGAGGCTACGAAGCATCGCACAAAGAGGAGACCGATTATACTATCTCATTCTCTCGCAGGCTAAATCCTACAGATGTATTGTTGTCTCTTTTTAGTGTCCTTTCATCGACTTTCAAATCACAACGGTGTTAAAGAAGTTATCACTTAAAAAAATACAAGTGTGCAATTAACACGTGGTAAAAGTGAAACCTTCAGAAAACTAAAGTAGACAAGAGTTGGGAGGCTACGAAACACCGCACAAAAAGGAGACCGACTATTATAGCTCATTCTCTCGTGGGCTAAATCCTTTAGAAGTACGTGTTTGTCTCTTTTTAGTGTCGCTTTTCCCTTTCATCGAGTTTCAAATCACAACGGTGCTAAGGAAGTTTTTCACTTCAAAAATCATGGCGCGGAATAGCCTTATGATGGCAATGTATGAAACAACCCGTCCTTAGTATATAAATGATTATTATGCAATGGTTTCTTGGTAAACATGACAATAATAAATAATAATTAGCTGATATAAATTATACATGAGTAAAACTCTTCTCGTGCTTATTATAAACAGTATTCACGCTATGTAAATAAATGGCCAGTCATCGAGAATGACAAACACAAGTGAACCAGTCAAGTGACCTTAATTTGTTATTGCAAATTGCGAATCGTGTGAATCGCAGAGTTTGTCGCGAATCCATACGTTTCAAGGTAAATAGTTCATCACTGGAAAACGCGTTGACGTAAACATGTTATTTTATTTACATTTACACACAGCTCTGCATCGTAACGAGGATAACCGGCCAAGCGTCACGCGCACTTCGCATATTTCGTAAGTTACGTTTACAGAGGAAAATGGATACGTACAATCTTACGGTTGAGTGCAGACAACACTTTCTGCATTGCCGCCTCTAGACGTAGATGTAGACAATTGTATGCACAATATTATGCGGTTTTTATTAGGAATCAAATCTTATGTAAATTCGGTTCCATGACAACTTACAATCATGCAATTTCAACATCGAAAAGTCAATAACGTTGTTGAAAAAAAAAGCTTAATTAGGTTACATTAAGTTATGATTATGTTAGGTTAGGTAAACGACCATTTACCATACTTCAATGGATGTTCAGTTGTGTTAAATTTAAAACAGGTACCTTATATTATTATTAGTAAGGTCCTAAGTGTATTCACGGCAAGATTATTTAAAAACATTATTTTAAAAGTTGATGGATTGTTATAAACTCTCCCCTTTTCTCAAATCGCATGCGACAGAAAGAGAGACTACAACAGAACAGAGCAGCAGTATCATCTTTTTTTTATTGTAATTTACAACAAAAACTTTCACTAAAACTTCAATATTTATGTACCTGTCTGCCTGAAGAAAGTCTGAAAAAAGAGTTATAATTGAGATTCTTTGGACAAATTGTACAATTTCTTGTCTGAAATTTAAAAGATCATGTCAACACGGCGTCTTCTGTTTCCTCAATGCAGTGTTGCCATCTCTTGACGGATCTCCAGTCATCCGATTTACAGGATGACGGATTTCCTGACGGAATCAAATAAATTTACAAAGTACATAATTTCATAGACGAAAATGCCTGTATGTCCTAGCTAACATAGCTAACGTAGGACATAAAAATTAATGTGAATTTTTTATTCTAAATAATATTTTCTAGCCTCCCCTCCCTTTCAAAAAATATTCAATGCACAAAAATATTCAATAATATGGTGTTACGATATACGAAATGCCCCCTCTCAAGTTAGAGCGCACGCCACTGTGTAGACAAACAGTTGCGCTTTCTCTCCGCTAGCGCGCCGCGCGCAGACGGCGGTGGAACGCGAGCTGCTGGCAGCCGCGGCCCGCCATTCTGCCCCCGAGCTCGCTTCGAGCGCACGTGTACGTGAACCATGTTGCACTGTTCCGGAACATTCTGCGAAGCCGCCATGGCGGTTGTGTTTTGCATAGTGACTTGCGGGAATGCCAAGAACGGCTAAATTCCCTCCACATAACCGAATCTCCAAGAGACCAGGCTGCTGCTGTGAGTACCTGAGCTATTTAACCCCTCTTTAATGCGTGTGTTCCTTGTAAATTCAACGCGAAGATAAATGACCGCCCCCAGAGAGATTTTAGGGCCAAATTCACCCGATTTAGATGACTTACTGTTGCTACCCTGTACTACTCTGCTTGCATTATTGTATCATTGTTGTTTACAAAAGAATTCTACCCAATACAACTGTTATTTATCGTAGCCACTTGTTTCACTGTCTCCCCCAGCCCGTAGGATTTGAGCTTATTTCAGGGATGCCACACAATCGCCTCAGAGATCCTACCACCCTGATGATAGTCTCCTCCGCTCTGCTGACCATTCTGAGCTAGTTTGTCGGCAGAAGGTAGGCACCTCAGGTAGGTGTATCTAACAATGGACAACACCGGGTGTCTGACGAATTTTCCTGCAGGTTTTAGTGGGAATGTAGATTCCAACGTGGCAATACTGCCACCATGCAAGAAATATCTATCTATTTGGACTAGATCGGCGGCCATGTTAGCTATTATAAGTGCCCAGACATTTATGTAGGGAGGTTTTGGGTGCAGATCACTGATTAGTGGAATTCTCGCACGCGATATTGCAGGCGGGTCGGAACAGCGAAGTGGATTAGTAAAATGGCTGACCGGCGCTTTCCGCACGAGCGAACCCTCTGCCCCACCCCCCGATACCGTACAGAGTAATAAGAGGGTAAACAGAATCCCTTGTAAAGAGGAATGCCATTCCAAATATCCTGTTACTGGCGGAATTTCAAATGCTTCCTACGAGCTTCAAATGAAACATTTTTCCGACATGGTATCCGCATATTTTAAAATACCTGGAACTGAATTCTCTCACCAAAGGCTACAGACACAGACTGGACATACTTGCTCTCATTTTCCGTTTTAATTAAAAAATACCAAAAGCATTTCATAAGAAATGTTATTAGACTAGTCTAAAATGATACAATGTTTAATTAGGCCAAAACGCCTATAGAGGCGAAATGTTTTTTTTTCCTTTTTTGGATTAATTTGAACAGCGTGTAAATCACACGACACAATAAAAATTAAGTTACTAAAATTTGTCTAATTTAAAATTTCTAACGCAACTTAAAAAAATTAGTTCAAAAACTCCCAAAAGTTCTCTTACCGTGAATTCCAGCATTACGAAAATTACACAGCTTTTAATGTCTGGAATTTTGAGGTCAACTTATTTCACCTCGAACCGTTATTCCCATATTGAGCTATTTATGTATATTTGAAATAAAAAATACACACTTTGTAATCTGCAAACGCAAAAATATTATCTGTAAATTAAATACCCATAGTTAGGAAAACGCACAAGGTTTCCAGTGAAGTGTTGGGACTGTAAACTTTTAAGTTATACATGAAATACTTTCAGGAATTTTAGGTAAAACTTTTGAAAATGTCTTCACTGCTTTTCAAATTACACCTACCTCCTTCTTTAGCCAACGTTTCGGACATCGTTGCAGAGTCATCATCAGGGCAGATCCGGTAGATGTGTAATTTTTAGTAGTGAAATGTGTGCTTACACATCTACCGGATCTGCCCTGATGATGGACACTGCAACGATGTCCGAAACGTTGGCTAAAGAAGGAGGTAGCGCAACACGTCATAACACCCCAAAAACACATAACGAAAATACTTTTGGCCGTGACAATCTTTAAACGTATTATTTTGATATATATTTCATAAAATTTAACAGATTACTGTTTGAAGATTTTTGATATACCTTAGACATTTTCCCAACTGCCTGTATAGATTTTATAGATAAATAATTTGTGGTACTGCTTGTTAGAAGACTACAAAGTAATGTTTATAGTAATTTTTATGGAGGCGTCTACTAATATCTACAGGAATTCCAAAAACTGAAAAAATCGAACTAATATCTATGAGAACCAAAGTGTTGACGAATATCTACAGCTCAAACTGTTGACTAATTATCTATGAGAACCAAAGTGTTGACGAATATCTACAGCTCAAACTGCTTACTAATATCTATGAGAATCAAAGTGTTGACGAATATCTACAGCACTGGCAGAGGTTGGATTTGCAATTATGTATAGCATATTGGAATAACGTAATATTGCGTATGCAGTTTAAAAAACTTAATTTATGTAAGTATGAATGTAAAAATCCCTAATATTGGACTATTGGACACATTTAGCTGATTAATCCAACCTACGCTCTGTAGATATTAATCAACACTGGGACCATCATAGATATTCGTTCGACCTTAGCTCTGTAGATATTAGTTCAACATATGGGCTGTAGATATTCGTCCGACATACAGGCTGTAGATATTAGTATCTGGAGTCATTTTTATTACTACACCTTCAAAATTAGGATAGGATATTATTTATTCCACATTTTCAAATACATTATTCATACAAAAAAAAGAGTCGAGGGAGCCAGAGAGTACTTACTAAAATTAAGGTGCTACCCACTTTGAAATAAAATGTTGGAAAATGGATTTGGCATTGAGAGGTCAACAAATTTAGCTCATTTACAAATGATTAATAAAACAAGTGGACATCAAAGCGGAAAGTTAAAGAGAATAATTAGATATTTTGAATTAATTCAGCGCCGTCCTACGCGGGGTTTATGTAAAAGGAAATAGCCTCCATTACCAACGATCCGCTTAAGTAAGATTGATCCGTTTATCTGGTGCTGTCGAAATTTAGACAAATAACTTCTTATTAGAAATCGGATTGAATGAAATAAAAGAGAAAATAACACCTTAAGCTTCGCTTTTTCGGTTGCTTTGCAATCGCAAATAAGTAATACTTTTTATTGTCTTCTAAACAAGATGAAATTTGCCCCAGTCTTGACACAGTTAGCGGAACAATATTTGGTTTTTAGTTAGCCTAATAGATTTCTTTTCATCATGGGAAAGCGTAGTTTAGGCGTTTGTAGTTCTTGTTGTTGGTGGACTAATATACGTAAACGTGTTTATAAATAATCACAAAAGAAAGATAATGGTTGCAGTAATGTCTGAGTAATGAATTAACATCATAAATGATTATTTAATTACCTGATTCATATGATTGGTCATCATAATTTATGTGTAAAAAAACAACCAAACAGTGATAACTTAACTAGAAATATGTGACATGTGACACGTAGAGCGGAAGGACGTTTCAATGTCTTTAAGGAGTGTCATCGGAATACACGAGGATGTATGTTAAATAATCGGGGATGCCCTAGAAAGACAATGCACTTTCAAGAGCAATTTTTCCTTGCACATAGGTATTTGTTTAATTAAACCATTATTGAGTTTTTTAAATACTTGAGTCGGAATTGGTTTATTGTAAGTGCATTGTTTGACAAGACCGAGTTTTCCTACCACTACGATAAAGATGAATTTAAGTAACATTTGAATAAAAGATAAAATAAAATTTAAAACTGTCGGCTATTTTTCAGAAACAAATGCGGAATTAAAAGAAATTAAGAATTCTTTCTTGGGAAAACATGTCTTTTCGAAGTGTCTGTCTGCGTTTCCCGAAAGGATGAGAAGTTTTACGGTCGGGAAAAGCCGACAGAATGAAAAATGGAGAATATTACGAGAAGAAAGGCGATGGTGGGTATTATGGGGGAAAGCAAACGATGTTGATAAACAAAAGGTATCTCCTTCGCTGCGGGGGACGAGGAGCGGAAAGGGAGAAAAGGGAGGATAGGGTGGGATGGGGAAATTGAGAGAAGGGAGGCGAGCAGAATCCATGACAGAAAATGTTTCGGAAATTTTATATAAAGGTTTATATTAATTCCCTCGAAAGGTCGGAGCAGCCACGTGTGGTCGTGTGGACGGTGATTGAAAAAATAAACACGGTGATGAACAATTTTCTTAGAAAGCATAATCAAATAAAGCTCTGCTGGAGGGCCATTATTCTCACATTAATGTTTGAAATGTGTATTACGAGACCTCGCAAAAGCTACACGTGGAAACTGGAAACATTACGGAGCAATTTGGCAATTCTAATTCACTGGCGCGTCATAAAGATACATTCTCCTGACACTTATTACTTCGTTTACCCACTCTAGACGTCCATTTCTAAATCTTGTTTATTGCGCTGACATAATTTTCAATTGTCAATCTATCTTTTCAGTTGATTTCAATCTAACTTCGTTCTTCCTTTGCCAGTTACGATGTCACTATCAGTGTTGAATCCACTTCATAATACTTAACTACAATCCGAATATCCATTCATGAACGTTTTAAACTTTATTAAATGCATAACATATCTTTGTTATATCCGCCTTTTATTTTTTAGGATTTTTCAATAAAAGGGCGAAGCTTACCAATTATGCAAATAAATCAATTTCGACTGATAACAATGGATTCTTTATAATTTATTAATGACTAATAAAGAATCGTATAGAAGAATAAGTATACATTCACGGTCCTCCTCCAAATGGACAGGCGGACAGTGGGTTGTGTTGGTGTTTAGTCATATTTTTTATGATTTTCTCAGCTTCATGTTTGTAGACCTCATCTTAATGTTTGTAGACCACATCTTCATACTTGTAGACCTCATCTTCGTGTTTGTAGTCCTCATCTTCAAGTCAATTGATTTCAATGAATTGATTTCAAGTTTGCAGACAACATCTTCAAGTTTTTTGATTTTCACAGCTTATGTTTGATGACTGTGTTTATAGATTTCTTGATCTTCAAGTTTGTATACTTAAACCTTTTATTCGGTGATTTCCTTATCTTCAAGTTAATTGACTGCAGGTTGTTGTGTTGGCGTTACTACATATTTTTTATGATTTCCTCATCTTCACGTTGTAAACTTAGTCATATTTTATCTCAGAAGATTAGTTTCGCAATTAGCATGTTTTCGGCGTTCATATAAAAGTTACATACATCACTACCATTTACCAGTATTGGAGACATTGTGGACAATCCTATTGCAAAACTTCACCGAATAAATCCTAGGAAATAGAACAAATCTCAGAACAGTCGTAACACGGACATTTCAGTTTTACGCCTCGAGGATGTTATTTCTCCAGCTCAATAGTCCACTTTCGCCGTTCATTTGTCACTTCATTGATCAGGATTGTCATCAGAACTCCATTGTGGAACTCCAGGAAATGCTCAATCAAATAGAGCTGCGAATATGCGGCTCATAAAATAATACACACGGCTCGTGAAATTGAAAACAATAAAAACACTTTATGAAAACATTACGGGCTGCAGTCGACCTGGGGCGGAATTACAGCACTTTGGCAGTGCTCCAAGCATTTCCCTTCCGCGTCAGATACAGTCTACATCTACAGGAGTGAATAAAGTCACCGTCGCTTTGAGACTGTTACTCGCCGACAGCTGTTTTAGAGCTGCGCATATATTATGTCACTTTATAGATAATAGATTATTATAGAAGATGTTCTATTTGGAGCTTTTATTTGGTTGTAGTGGGATGTTTTTGATGGTCGACAAGAAAGCGCGTAAAAGAGAGAACAGGAATAAAATATAATTTATTTTGAACGATTTAAATAAAGTCATATAAAATATAGCGTCTCGTTGCACTGTGAGATATGTTCAAAGTATCGCTCTGGTGAGGGACAACCATTGAGAATTGGAACATTGCAATTACTTTGGAAGGCGATAGTTAAACATTATTATTAGTGATCTTTAGTGTGTGTTTTTTGAAAAAATAACTATGACATCAGAATTTTTAGAAATGCCTATGCAATTGGAAAGTACCAGGTTGATCAGTTGTGGTCACAAAACACATCTAAAGCCATTTCAAGCTATGTTCCGAGTTGTTAATAGCTGTCTGTATAACAACAACTGACTTTTTTTACTTTAGTTCCACACAGGAGGCTCTGAAAAAAATAGTTTTCCTCAGGGCCTGTGTTATATTTGGGGTTGCCGTGTGGAAGATCTTTTTAAGGAAAGGAAGGAGATGAAGTTATGGAAAGCAAAAAGATATAAGTGCAAATGTGTGGGTAGGAATCTGGGGTTCAGTGTGTTCAGATCATCCGCCGCTAGACCCAGACAAACCTCACTCCGTGAACCCGGGAACCCTTGCTAAGTCAACAAACGTAGCGAACCATTTGGGGTGACCTATAGCAAAGGTGTTGGTTATCCAATAATTGATTCCCAAATTGTCTAAATCTGTTTGAATTTTTTGAAGTTCGCGTTTTGACAAATCTACGGTGGTGTACATATGTTAATCTCTCCTCCTATGTACCTGTTTCTTCCCTCCTTCAACACTGGTCTATTCAAGACCCAGGTTCACTCTCCCTTTTCTTAAAAAGACCCTCCACGCAGAACTTCGAAGATAACGAAGAAAAAAATTATTTTCCTAAGAAAAAAAATAGAAAATTGATCTGCTTTGACCTTTGAAAACTTGAGTTTAATAAAGTGAGCCAATTACAGGATTTATTCTGATCCATCAAAATAAGTTTTTGAAGCATTATCAGTGATTACACCTAACCTTAACTTTCTTTGAAAAGTTTTCTTTGACATTGATCTTATTTCTCTTGTCTTGTTGTTTAAAACTTAGGCTGAGCGTAAGCAAATAGCATTAAATTATTTACAGAAGGAAGACGATGATTACAAAACAAAGAAATCAAATTAATCATGACTTTATTATGATTATTAAATAATATCTAAACGATCAATTCGCTACCTAATTCAATACATATCTTATTCTTAACATTCGAGTTACTACGTCGATCGTTCAGTTAATAGTCGGGAGTTAGTAGGACTATATATTTATAGTCCTAAAGTTCAGCTCCCCCAGTGAGTTATTCCATATTGATCTGAACAATGGTAAATATTTGACATTGGATAAATGCAAAGTCATTCAGTACTAACATCAAACCGGTAATTAAATGAATTATTTTATCAATCTTCGTGACGTAGGTACAATGTGTAATTAATTATGGTTAGGTATAACCGGTGATTCAACAAATTTAAAAGTAGAATGCCGCATTTTATCATAATAACATGAAAAATTAAAAGAATTGCACAAGAATTTCGCGGTTCGCGTGACACAAAAAATGACTCGATTCAAAGACGAGGTATTTTTTTTACTATGAATTCTCTTTATCACATTTAAAAGCCACAAAATGTAAATAATATGTATTCATGATAAAAAATACTCGAGTCTGTTGACGCATTTAGCGGGTAAAGTAATTATAAGAGCATAACAAACAGATATTTAATGACCTCCTTTCAGCACTTGTTCTAAAGAGAGCCAAGGAATGCGGTGCTTTAGTTCAAGGTCAACGATAAACACAGAAGATTTTTTAAATACCGACCCATTGAAGATAATGATAGCGACACTTTACAAAGAAAACAGTAAATAGTTTTAAATGATAAAACTTTTATAGTAGAACATTAGGTTTTATGACAAGATAATAGACATTGTTTGCCAACTCGTGAACATCTGACAAGTTAAGTATGATACTTCGCGTGAAGTAAGAAATGAATATTATTTTAACCTACCATGTTCCTCAACTTATTATCAAATGAAAAATAGAGAGGAAAACGTGGAATCGAAAGACGGTAATTGCCGTAAATGAGAAACTCAAAGACCAAGATGGAATAAAACTTACTCAACAAATTTCAAGATGATTCATCTATGAATTATGCGTCCCGGAAAATACTGGTCCGAGGCAATTAACCGTTCGATCAGCAACTTCATCGGCTATAAGCAGACTATTAGAACCTAAACGAAAGCCAAATACTAAGTTTGGAGATCGTGCCTTCGGAGTATCTGGGCCTAGGGTTTGGAATAGACTCCCTCCGGAATAAAGATGCATAACAAGCCCAACAGAATTTAGGTCCAAACCATAGACATCCAAATGGATAGACAAGCAGTTACAGATGAGGGGTAAAACCAAACTATGGAGAGCAAAGGGGGGAAAGATGACTGTCATTCGTTGAACAATCAATCTGACAGTATATAGGCATCTCGCATTACAATATCACCATTTAGTTCTTAAAAGCAAAATCTGCTTTGAATGAATAGACCTTTTTACATGGGAGCGCGAATTGCTTGCCACGTTCAAAACTTATTTGCTAAGGCCAAATGCTCGCCCCAAAAAGACTCGCGCCAATACACATATCAATTTTTTCTTGCCGTGTTTAGTTAAAACACTTTTACAAATGTTTCATAATTTACTTACCCCTGTAACCAGCGACGAGCACATTGGAGTACCGCCCACATTCTCTATGTGCATATTGATAGGTAGATATATTGTATAGCACAAGCTGCCGTTATTTCGTTAAATGTATGGATGTCAGCTTCTCGCTGTTCACGGCAAGAATGATGACGTCACACATTTTAGATTCAAGCGAGGCTATATCCCCTCCCCATGGAGCGAGCCGGTTCCAAGGAGGAGCTACAGCCGGCGCCATGTGGAGGGGGAAATAATACGTTTTTATCACTTAGGGCAGGTCCAGATATATTCATATGTCCGTGGTCCAAACTAAAAACCTACCTTTTTGGGCTCTCATACCCTTAATTTAAATATATCTATCTGAGAGTATCATACTTGCATTGCCTATGATATGTCTTAATCAACACATGTGTCAACACATCTGCCCTGATGATGGACGCTGCAACGCGGTCCGAAACGTTGGCTAAAGAAGGAGGTAGCGCAACACGGCATAATACCCCAAAAACTAATAACAAAAACACATTTAGGAAGATCAAATTATTGTACTACTGTACCGTCCACCATCAAATATTGCTTTTACTTTCCAAAATACACTCATTAAAGAGTATATTACATATATATTAATATTAAAATATTTTTTAGGATTAAATAGCAGTGTCAATTTCATTTTTAGGCAGCGTCGCGTTCATTGATCAAAACATTGTACATATATTTTTGTATCGGTGATCAAAATGAACCGGTGGATGCAATTTTTAGCCATAAGTTGTTTTTAATTGTTTGTCCAGCTTGTATTTTTACTATATTTTATAAATGTATTACATAAGTTTGTAAAGCGCCCTTGAGGTGATTTTTCACAAAAAACGACGCTATATAAATCATCCAAATATTATTATTTATTATTATTATGAACTAATTTTGAAACAATGGTAGTGAAATATGCATTAAGAGGGCATTACCAGAGAAAGCCGGAAATACGTCATTTTCAAAAAAGTTTTTAGACGTATTGACTCTTTTCCACAAAAAATTATAAATGGATTTCGAAAGATTGTTCTTTTATCTAGCATAGTTATGTAATAAATTTTTAGAATTTTTTTTAATTTTTCGTATAATAAGGTTATTCCATAGGTCGTTGGCAGATTTATTAAATTTTCAAAAAAGTTTTTGTATTATACCACACCCATTTCAAATAATGTAATCATGCAGTAAAATAAAACAATACATTATCTAGCAGAGTTATGTATTAGAATTTTAATTTTAGTTTCAATAAAATCATTAAAAAATATGTACGTACATGTGTTTCTTGACGAAAATTGGTCCATTTGTGTATTTATTTGCGCACTTACAAACTAATATATTTCAGATTTTTTTAACATTCTTATTAAATTTAGACATTATTGAAAAATGATAAATACTTATAATCAAAAAATAACTACAAAAAGTACACTATTTTAATAGTTTTATCATCACGCCTTTCAGCATTTTTGGATGAAGGTATAAATTAAAGCTAATTTGGATTGAAATAAATTAGATATTGAGTTATAATTTTAAAAAGCTGGTACAGAGAATAATTAATCTTTCTCATTGTAACCGCCCTGCACGATCGGAAGAACAACTTTTGACGAAATGTGGATTTTCGTCCGCTGGCTGGTTAAACGCTCTTAAAGAAGGACAATAATAAATTGGTAGGTAGATACTAAAAAGAATACAATTCAGGAATTCTCATCGAATTTTACGCAATATTTCAACACACGGTTCGGTATTATCACAAATCACAAAACGGGTTTTGAACAAATCGTGCTAAAAATGAATTTGTACAAAAAGTCAATAAATTAAGCGCGAGCCAAAAACAATAACACCGCAGGAGGAGAGTCAAATTATACCAAATTTAAATGACTTATTGAAATATCTGAATAGGGATTACGCACTTGAAACAAACTGCAGATGGATGTTATTATTGTTTTTGCTAATATGAAAAGCTTTGTTGTTGGGATATAAATTGCGTGGGTCGTGCGAGTACGTTTAAAAATCACTGGCATGGTAGGAACCGGTTACGCGAAATACATAACGTAACTGGTATAAAATAACAGGATAGTTAGGGCGGGAAGCACGGGAGTGGGCGCGACATCAAAGATTAATCTGCTTATTGGGTACGGAATTCTATGAGCTGGTGTGCTGGCCCTGTGGGCGCTCAAACCAAGAACTATTGTGGCAGGTGAATGTAAGCCTACCAGGTAATTAATCAATATTCAACCGTAATTCACTGTTGTTATCTTTCATGGGTGCAGAGCTTTGGCAGTGGATAATACCACTGCCATTAGGTAACGAAGTAATGAGTAATTAATGATTGAATTTGATGATGAAACTTGAGGACGGGTGGGAAAGTAATAGAACCACTATAGTCAAATTGTGATCTACAAATAATTTCAATTGAAAACATATCTTTATTACATCCATCATACCAGTGCACAGTGTTAAGCTATGTCTCAGAGTATTGAACCCTCACGATGATAGCAAAGGTTTAGATATTTTTGAGGGGAATAACGAATCTTTGGAGCCATACATGAAAAAGTTGTGACGAGTTACGCGAATTGTTTGAAGAAACTGGATAAAGAGATTTACAAAACTGGGATAATTCTCAATTAAGTCTGAAGGACGGACGAGCATTCAAAGGCCTAAAATTGGCTAAAGATGGCTAAACCATGTGAAGGTATTGCTTAGAGGCGGTCAATCGGAATCAACAAAGGTTGTAATTCTGGTGCAGATTCTGATAAGTGAAATACTAGAAGTGTCGCGTGATCATTTCACAAAAAATTAAAAAGTTGCATATTTTAATAATGAACACTTAGTAAACACATTAATCAGCAATTTAATAAACCGTTCTACAAATGACGCTAAAGTACAAGCAAATCGATGTTTGTTTTGTTTATATTTGAAGAAAGATAAGTATGAGATATGACAAGATTATGAAACACGATTACTGAGAATCCGCCGCAAAAGTAAATAGAAAAATGAAAAGGTGTTACAAAAGATATTGTTTGCACAAAAATAAACACGGGAATTTGATTTGCATCACGAGATAGCATAATTCCATTACTAACTACATCCTGCTGCCGCATGCCGGTTTGCGGTTAAGACGTTTTTAAAAAGATAATCACTAATCACTGTTATCAGTAATCACACTCGTAATAATAGGGTAAAGCACATATTATTATCATTAAAGAACTTCCGGCTTGAATCAATTTCGTTGTGCTAAATTTCTGATAATCGAAGTGAAAGAATGCAATAATCGCGGAGAAAACATATTAGTCGATGAAATTTTAATAGATTTCCTGTTAATGATATAAAAATATAAATCTTTGGATTTATACAATAAAATGGAATCTGGTGGATGAGGTACAACCGCGAGCTATAAAAATTAGTTGAAGAGCCGTCAGATTCATAAAACGAGGACGACTACGTTTGGCAGGACACGAAACAAGGATGGAAGATGACCAACCACCAAAGAGGCTTCTCTAAAAATGACGAGGGAATGTTACGTGGCTAAATGGTATGGAGATAACGAAACATTGGGAAGAAGGAACCAGAGGGAGATGGCAGAAAGCCAGCAGGGCGTGTAAGCGTTTCCCATTCTTAAAAGCGACAACGGTTCTTCATTTGAAAAGTCCATAAAGTATCTACAGTGTTATGAAATAGCAAGTTAAAATTGTTAATTATAATAATATTAACGCTATTATAAGTAATAGGAAACCATGACACGAACAATGAAAATAACGTTCCAAACCAGTTCAGTAAAGTCAATGTACCGAATAATTTGGAGGTCATGCAAGATTAGCTATTCCACTTTATGAGATAAGTAAATACATTGTTTATTTATTTTATGTACACATTGCTGATTGCAGCTATACTGCGTTACATTTTACAAATTTCACTACATCAACCACAATCTCTCCAACTCATGCAAGCCAATAAATTCCCGAAATGTTCTAATGAAAGTTGCAAAAATAGATAATTTTGTCGTACCTCTTGTAAGTTTTTTTTGCTATTAAATCTACGTCAACCTACTCCAAGGTTTACTTGTCTAGAAGTACAAGAAATTGTCACAGAGAAGTAGAAATAAAAATTCAGCATAATAAATAGTCACCCAAAGCCAATTGGCTAATGAGAATGAGTGAGGACTTCGTGTTCATAAATGGCTGAAATTTTAATGTCCCTAGATGGTTGGCGATAGATAGTAGTCGCCATATTATAAAATGTATTATAAAATGCTGACATCTCCATCTGCCCGTTAACATTGTTCTAGTGGGAAGAATTATTAGTAGGCGGAGCAGCTATCAACTAGGGCGACCGCTAACTTTACATTGTCATATGAGATTGGCGGATATATCGAATATTATTGACTTAATAATTCTAACTAGAAATATATTATTTGTCATAGAAGAATCCAATAGAGCAGATAACTATGCGATTCCGCTTGAAAAAAATTACTCTTTCAATCTCAACAAATTGAACATCGTCTTGACGTCTTGACCACAAGTGAAGTAAGTAACAAGCTGTCAGATTTGTCCTCACAGATACCAAATTCATAAATAAATCATGGTGTTGGACCTCAATGAAATAAATCACGTTATTTAGTAAGTTCTTATTACACGGTAGTAGTAAATAGCTGTTTGCGACCCAATAACGTTTACACACAGCTTTTAGCTGTCTCGTCGATATGGAATATCCGGCAGCCAGCTTGCCATCCATTATAATATGTCTTCACAAATCCGAGAGGCCAATACAAATAAATACTTTGCAGTCCGGTGGGACATCTGTTCGCCATCGTTTGATGCGTTTACCGACTCGGACATTCGTGGCGAAGGACCAGTTTCTCGCACACGGCATTGGCAATAAGCGATGCACCGCATTAACTCGTACCTGGCAGGTGACTGCTATACTTACACTACGTGACTATTGACTGTTGATGGTAAGTACCTGTTTTCTGCAAGGTGCAAGAAATGTTATAACGTAGGGTGGGTCGTCAACGTATGGGATTTTTATACACTATATGCGACTCCCTTATATGTTACTTCATTCCTCCACCCAACCTATTACCTAATTAATTACCTGTCCAATTTATAAAATGTTGGAAAACGTGCCATAGTGATCTTGCAACAATTCTAAACTAGTATGTAACGGAAGCTTGTGCAGTGATAAGCAATAATATTGAGTCCCTTGCATGCCCTTGTGCCCTAATACTTACCTCATAATTCTCGTAATTAATATAATCATAATTATAACCTCGTAATTCCTCAGTGCTAGTAAGATCGATTCTCAACAACACATGCAGGAATGGAGAAAATCAGATTTCTTCCCAGTTTTTCGCTGTTCATCGGTTATTTACATAGTTGAGTCATAATTTTGACTAAAGTCCACCTTATGAATAAAATACAAATTAATTCGCAAAACATCTACAATCTCTCAGGGGTATGACGAGTGACTATTGCCCTGGAAGTAGAGCCAGAAAAAAACAGCGATTTTATGAAATATGTATAAATGAATTTTTTGCAAAATAATACTCACATTTCAGCAGTTTGAAGAGTTGAGTGTGACAAATAAAAGGTTTTCCTCATATTTTCAACGATTTTGCTAAAAATATCTAATAGACAGTTGCTATCGAAAGTTACACTTATAAAATGCTCTATAGTGTACCTAATTAGCAAAGAACTAATTAATTGAAGGTATATGTACCTACTACAAATTTTTAAACTTGGGGTCGTCAGGCAAAATAAAGTGTATGATTTTCAAAACATTGGCATCTGGCCGAAGATAGTAAGAAATATTAAAAAAAAAACATTATTTAAATGTGCTAATTTTAAGACCACTGAAGTATCCACATTATAAAAAGTCACAAACCATCCTAATATACAGAGCCCTAGAAAACATGCGAATAGTCGCTAACCCAAGAAGGATGACAACAGTCTTGTTTATGGTGATAAGGGCTGGTTGCATGGATCGATTTTTCCGCTGATCTAAATGTTCCATCTGTTCCGGGAGCTTGATTGAAGCACAATGCGACATCTGCGAGAAATACTGATCATATTTTGCACTGTCATGTGTTCCGTGCTAAAACATGGCTAAAACAGACGTTAACAAGATTATACGAAACGTTCAACGGTACAACATACAAATTATGTGGCCTAAGCTAAAAGTCGTGGAAAAAGTTGAGCTTATAAAAGTTCTTCAGTATGAACTTTCATTCAAAGTCCAATTCAAAGAAATACAATACGAGTAGACGGTATTCCAATGTTTAAATTCATAATGCCAATCAGTACCATGATATTAACCTGGAAAAGCTTTTCTCGGTCAGAGAATTCTAGGCACGTAAAATGGAATTACTGAGTTAAATATAGCTGAAGATACTAACACGGCAGTAGCAAACTTCTGATATTGGACAGATCAATAATCTAAAAATAAAATTGTTTACCCGTCGAAATTTTCTACGTCTTGAGAAAATGAAATAAAAATGAAAATGAGAAACTGAAATAAAACAAGTAAAAAGAGCTCAAAATCAAAATGTAATAATTTATCTAACAAAAATAAGAAAACTCCACGAAGAACTTTAGAACGGCGAGCTTTGGAGTCGTGAAACTTTTTTGACAAGAATTTCTAGGCCAACGCAACTATTTATGAAGGAAATGTCCGCTTAATTGTGAAAATCAAGACACAATATTGTCTTTTCAAAAAGACTGCAGAAACATGGGCAGCGAGTAATGCTACTGGTACAAATTAATAGTTAAAAGTTATTTTATCAAATGTAGAAACATCACATAAGCCTTTTCAAACGCCATTTATTTATAACTCGACCCTTGTGATGACGTAAAGTAATGACAACTGACAACGTGAATAAAAATGGCGAGGTCGTAAATCCAAGAGGATTACGTTCACACACACGCCCCGGCTACAATACCGCCGAGCCATACATCTTCGGGCTGGAACCCGAATCGAGGGTAGCAGCAAGAGAATAAAAGGAAATGTGAGAAGAAAGTTATACCACCAAGTAAAAACACACCATTTCAACCGTAGAACTTTCAGAATCTTTTCGTATAAGGGTTATTCTTTTGTTATATGAACCATTTGACTCATTTTCGGAACCAGTAACAAAGAGTGAGAAAATCAAAGGAAGGAGGAAAAGAAAGATATACCACCAAGTAAAAAGACACCAATTCAATAGTAGACAATCAGATCTTTTGATACGAACTACGACGAACCATTTGGGTTATTTTAGGAAACAAGGGACGAGGAACACCATCAAGAAAAATAAAGAAAAGGAGCAAAAAAGTTAAAGAAATAGTTAAAAAGATACCAACTCAGTGGTAGAGTTTCCAGAGATAGTTTAACCCTTTTTAATACGTTTTTGGCTCTTTTGATCACTCAGTTTTAGGAACCGGAGACAAGGGGCACTGGGAAGCGAAACAAAGAAGGGGTAACGAAAGTTAAAACATCGAGTAAAAGAACACCAATTCAATCGTAGAACAATCAGAAATTTTAAAAGGGTTATCATTTTGTATATGCCATTTAAAGGAAAGGGGTGCAGAAAGTTAAAATTGTAAGTAAAAAGACACCAATTCAATCGTAGAACTATCAGAATTATTGACAGATAGGTCAGACTTGTCGATGCGTTCTTTGTTTACTGGTTTATCTTTTGTTCTGTCTGACTTCGAGTGGTCCTCCCAGCTCAGATTGTATGAAAATGTTCGGCGAATTTAAGTATCGAGAAGAATTATTGCAAATCGATGCAAGGCGAGTCGGAGAAACGTCGTGAGTTATGGCACGATTTTGGCGGCTGGAAAGCCGATGTCCGGAAATTATGCAATAAAAAGAAGAAAGAGGGGTCAAACCAAAATACCCAACAGAAGATATATTGTTATATAAAGGAGAAGATAATAATAAAATGCGGGGTTGAAAAGCTGATTTAATGGTAGGTACGGAATACGCATAATGTTCATATTGCTAAGGAAGGAGGAATTAAGGATGAATCGAACAGGATCAATTGATCAATCAATGCTATCATCAAACATACTAATTTCGATGGTGAGTCTGTGTGTGAGTATTTGTAACTTTTGTATAAAGAAGAAAAAAATGCGCCTAACCTCGAATAATGGCAAAGGAACGAAGCAACTGCAAAGGGCGCGAAATACGCTTGCGATTGCTTCGTTCCTTTCCCATAATCCGTTATTCGGCTTGCTCATTTTTCTCCTGTTTATACACAGATATAAATTGATGTAGGTATATTCATTCATGAGTCATGATGATATTCAGTCTTCGGACGTTATTATTACGCTAACGTCTGTACGGTTGAAATTTAAGAATACGGCTGAGAATGCAACCCCGATGCCGCGCCGTACGCAAAACCATCTTCGTAATTGAAGTTTCTTAAGAAGCTACTTTTGTAATTCGGTTGAGGATGGCGCCATTTACGTTAGCAGATTGCATGAGGACGTGCCCCTGGCAGGTATAAGTAGGTACTATGGATTTGTAAATTTGAGTATCTCTCCGAAAATGGAAAGATTGACAGTAATACTTAGAGTTGTGACGTCATTGCCTGTCGCGGTTACTTTGTCCCGGTGACCAGCTGTCACTGGATCACAGTGGATCCGAGGAACCGGCTATATTCAGTTCTTATCGGATTTATAAAATGGTCACCAACAATTAGCGAAGCCGAACCAAAAGTCGCCCATGGGGCCTAGCGAAAAAAACATGCGGAGCGGGTTTATTCAATGATGTCAATTGCCAATAAAACGTTAATACATATTTAGGGCGTAAATAAATGGTAATAAATTGTAACCTCGGTTATTGTCGGTGCATAAACTATTCAATTTCAATGAACTTTTAATTTTTAAAATAGGAACTGATAAGTATAAATCTTATCAGATAAGCGATAAAATAGGTACCAACATTATTTTATTAATTAATCATTTCAAAAAGAAAGACAAACATTTCCGGGTTAGGCATAAACCTACAATATTTAAAAATCTCCTACTAAAATCACAGAAAGCCGAAAATGTTGCTCGTGTTGTGATGGAGGACTTAGCCAGTCGAGGAATCGAACACTGGACGCCCACACGGACCAAATGCGATGATGCCAACTCAGCTACCAACCGGTCGAATACGTATTTATTTTGTTTAAATATTTGATACATCTAAATCTGCAAAAACAATAACAGAAAATCTTAATCTGAATTACTAATTATTTTTAAGGAAATATCAACCTGAGAGGTTAAAATGTTTGCGCACTATAATAATAATAATATTTGGCTAATTTATATAGCGCCGTTTTCGCGAAAAATCACCTCAAGGGCGCTGTACAAATCAATACATAAAATAATAATATTACTGGCTTATAACTAAGATTTGCCACTGATTAAAGTCATGTTTGGAAATAAGTAGTAATTCGGCCGAAACCTGTTTACGTATTGACATGAATAAAATGATGTATACAAACTTACTGCGTTTCATTTTATAACGTATTGTGTTTCATGAGGTTTCCTGAAGTTATAAAGGTTCACAGTAGGTGGGGAGACAACGGATATTATTTATTATCATGATGTCTAACATAAACAGTAAAGAGGTGAGTTATTGAACCCAATATTGAACCGATGACCCATTAATCAAACAAGTCTGTAAAGGTATAGGCATATTCATATAGCTAAAGCTCCGTTTTAACCCTGTTGTAACCATCGGCGTATTATATTGTTGTAACCTCTTCCTCATAAAGGTCGCGTGTATCAGTAAGATATGTTACAACAGAGCACACAACGACAGGACCACAGTCTTTAAGAGCTATGCCGGTCATTTAAAAATATCGTTGATAGGTATTGTAGTGAATGTCTTCTGTTCCACTCCGCGCTCCCCTTTGGGGGAACTGAGCGAAAGGGACTGAATATCGGGCCGAAAATACCTAAATAAAACCGTCAAAATCGATGTTTTGTATTCCCCATTTTTCTTCTACAAAACTGGACCGATTTAATTTTTTTTTTAACTAACTGTGTTAGAAGAAAATATTCTATGTCGATACGTTTTGCTTTTTTTTTAAATACATTGTTTAGTTTGTATACTGAACGTCTTTTGACGGCGTTTAAACCAGGCAATTTTATTCATTTTTGGAAGGTCCTAACTTCTATAAGAAGTAAATTATCAAAAAAGCAAAACGTACCGACATGCTAGTGGTCGATATCTATATTATGTAAAAAAATTTGCTCTAAGGTCAAAATCCAGAGAGATAAACGGGGAATACGTTTGTATGAAAAAAAACGCCGCCCACATTCCCTCTTAATCTAGTAGTTGATCTACACTTTTGGTAAGTTTTGAGTTTTACCGACAAATCTAAATTTTTACTGAAATGTATGTGAAAGTAAATTAAAAGTCAGAATAGGTTCGATTAGGTCGATTTCACTCAAAATAACTTTTAAAACTCATCGCGATTGCTCCATAGCAAGAAATAAATATAAAGTTTGGTAAACCCTTCCATGAAGAACCGCTTACCGCAAACGCTTCCTTTCACAACCATGCAAATAATATGTTAGGATTTACCGATGCATCCAAAGATTGTACAATCTTCGGGTATGGTTTAAAGAGCGGACATTTGAATGTATTTTAGCACATCGATAGTGGTTCATACCCCGCAGCAATCCTACTACACATTTCACCACTACAAAAGCAAAAGATATCTTTAAAATTATTCTACTGTACCTACATCGCACATGCCAAAATAATTTCCTTATAAAGTTTCAGACAAGTCAGGGCGTGGGTAATTATTGATGGAAAGGTCGCTTTAGACCAGAGATATAATACATAAGTCAGTCAAGTTCACGATTACACAAAAGGTGTGGAGGGCCGCAGAGGCAACACGCGATCTTTGTGAGGAGAGGACAAAGAGAAGGAACGAGCTAAGAGTTATATAAGAGGAGGGAGGAAGTCAGGAGGAGAATGGGTATTAAGATTAAACCGGTTCTCCGTGATACCCGAGAACCCTCTGCCGCTACCAAAGAAAGGTAAACCAATATTATTAATATAGTATACCTACTAGCACAGGCAGACCCTTGAAAAATTACGGGAAGTTATAATTGTAGGATTGATAATTGTATGTCTAAAAACCGCAGACTCTTAAGAAAACATGAAAGCTGATTAATTATCAAAGAAATTTCAACAAAACACAATTTTCTGGTAAAAAAATATTATTTTATAGGTAGGTACTTTATGAAAAACTGAGGCCTTAAACTTAGAGAACATCATGGTCACTGGCAAAGTGGAAGGCAGAGGTAGGTCACCAATGCGCTGGAGAGACTAAATATCACAAGCGTCTGGTACATCAGTGTCTGCTGATCTCCACGCAGCGCAGGACCGCGAGGAGTGGAGGAGCCTTGTCCACTATGGTAATTGGAGTAGGGATGTACCTACTTTATTGCTTATCTGAATTCTTGACTTGACTTTGAAAATGTCACAAATTCAAAACAAATACAAGTTCTTTGAACCAGAGTTACAATCGAATACAATCACTCAAAGACAGACCAACAATGTCCAACAACCAACAGTAGTACCTATGTTTGATGACTGATTTGATAACCACGAACTAAAAGCTGCTAAAGAATTATGTTTAATGGATCTCAATTATAATACACTATTAATTTACCTAGAACCATGTACTTGGTTGGTTCCATGACAAATCAGCAGTGCCGGATCTACAAAATTTGACGCATTGTACGTAGTGATGGCGCCTCCAACTTTTTATTTATTTATTCAAATTAAAAATTCTTATCCTCTGAAAAAGTCCACCTGTGTTTTGGTATCTAACACATTTCCAAAAACCCTACCTTACTGGTTGATAGTTGTAGTCGACTCAAAATCACTTCACTCAAAGCAAAAACTTTTAAAACGTTAGCCCCCTAGTTAATTTGTTCGCTCTTCGGAACAACTCATATAGATCTCATAGAAATCGTTGTATCTCCCTTACTATTATAGTGAGAAATATGATCGAAACGGTGATAGAGAGAAAAAAAACTACACTTATTATATTCAAATGTAACAATTAACCACAAAAGTGGCAAACCGATCCAAAAATTCGAAATATTACATACAATTATTCAAGTAGGTAGCAGGTAGGTACTTATAAACAAATGGTTTTTTTTAATAAAAAGCAAGAAACGACATAAGAGTTCCTTAAGTAGGGTTATAGCTTATTCGTTCACTGACTTAGAGATAAACTTACGAAAACAAAGATCACCTCTGATTGATCTAGATGAATTTAATATCTTGGTATCTGAGACACGAGCGGACCTTGTTAGTCTAGATCAGCAATTTAATCAAAGCGATTCGGAGCAATTATAAAAATATCTTTTCAAAATGCACGCGAGGCTAAACAACTTTTTTTCTGGAAACAACAATGAATCAACACTAATTGGTAAATCGTGATGCCTTTAGATCAAAAGGTGTTATTAATATCGTAACTTCGGTTGTATATTGCGGACGAAGAACAATTTCAATTATATACCATATTTATAATTTATTTCTGCAATCACTCTAGATCAGAGAAAACATTTAAGATTAACTATAGAAATATTAACGATAGGAAGAGGGAAGACTATTACTTCACAAAAAAGTCAATAATCTTCTTAATTATAACGATTACAACGATTTTATAAATTTGGAACCGCAAAAAATCTCGAACAGTGATCTTTGGCATCACAATATTGCAAGAATTTTATATCTTAAATTTCAAGATCAACTAGTGCCAAAAACAAAGATAATACTAATAAGCCGTATTGGTCATTCAATCGTGATCAAATATTCAATTTAGAAAATAGATTTCCAAATAAAGCACGTTGTAATCTCTGGCGAAGCCGGGTAATAATCTATGCATTCGAGAAAAAATTCGAACAAAGAACTGTATTCAGATAACCGGATTTTTAAATAGACATTATAGTAATGAGATCAAAATGAATTCGTTACCATTTTCAGTGATAGTATCTAATAACAAAAACGTGGGTCAGGTTCAAAGATCATTTCAATTGAACCAGACAAATAACCAAATAGAAGAAAACAATTCAATCAATAACAAGAAAGGACATTAAATCTAAAAACAGATTTAATGAGATATTTTTTATCAGACATCATAACAAAGACAAAGTGCTCTGTCGGATCAGAAGCCAGATAGAATTCCGCGAATTCCCCAATAGTAATTGATCATTAAGGCACTTCGTATAATCTTATAATATTATGTTACTTAGATAATGCAACTTGTCTGGTATTATCTTTAGTTGAATGCATCAGATTAAGGCGGAATTAATTGACCGATAAGACACAACGCTAATGACAAGCTATATAAACTTGACTTTCCTACGATAATTCAAGGTGACTTAAAAGGCTAAAGAACTGAGTCCAATGGAAGCGATTTATTAATTTATAGATGATATAAATTGAGCTGAACTGATTGTCAAGGTGTATCTGGGCGTATCGTACAGAGTTTTCAACAATTTATAATATCTACAGAACTGCTGACGTAAGCAAAAGAAAGTAGGTCCCATTGATGAGTATTCCAGAAACCATTGCTCTATAGGCCAACACCTTATTGTCTGATTAATAGATGCATTCAGTATTTCAGAATGGCAAAAACTAGGCACCTTGAGATGGATTCCACAATGGAACAATCTAATTAAAAGAAGCAAAGTCGAAGGTTACATAATAGAGTCTGTTGCAGCACTTGGACGTTTAGTTAATATCAGGTTTGAGCTTTGAAAGCAGACTATTGCGCAAGTAATTGACACTTGCAGAATGCCTAATTAAGATGCTTATACCGTTGAACTGTGGCAATTAACTAGAAACAGCTTTCATCAAAATGGCCGCCATTTCAGCGATCACGATTCTGCGGCTTCCGTGCAGCCACCTTCCAGCGATGCAGTTTGGAACTTTGTAACAAGATAAGATTTGAGCGAGCCCATTCTAAAACTATGCAATGTGTCGGCTCGGCTCTTTTAACTCGGTTATCCACTTTAACCCGCCGCTAGCTCATCCCCCCGGAACCGTGTAAGAAAAACCGGTTTTCTTTGTCGATTTGGAAGAAACGATCGACTCACCTTACTTCGAGTTAAAAGACGGCCATTAAATCCACATATGGAATGGTCAGTATTTATTATCCGATTATTTTTTTAATTCTGAACATCGATTGTAACGTAAAATGTGTATGGAAACGAGCAATTTCTTGCACAGAATCTTCCTTACGCATCATTGTGAACGGTGATGTTTAAAGTACATTATAGTATGTTATATAAGTATGTATAATACTGTATAAGCTAGGTATAATCCAAGAAAAACACTCCCATAACGAAAACACGTGCTTAACTCCGATTGACCTCAATTTCACAGCGCGTTATGTAAATTTAAATGCAAATTAAATACTAGTAGGTTATTTAAAACCATATCAATAATTCAGGTTTATCTGAAAACCGACAAAAATATACATTAATAAAACCCGTTTGCATGTATTTCTGTGAACTTTGGGATAAAGGCGAAAATTGTTATTGCAGCTTTAATAACAATAAAACGAACGAAACACGCCCAATAAAATAACCCGCGTTATTGCCAAAGCAACACGAATATTGCCAATATCACGAAAACACGGTGTGAGAACAAAAAGGTCAACGAAGTGTCCGCTTAAACATCGTTAATTTCGGCAGCCAGATAAAAAACACGAACCTAATCGAGACACTCGAGGTCAAATTTCTATTCGTCAGAAACTAATGCATTATTTATGATCAGTCATTCGGAAATTGAATAAATTTGCAATGATTGTTTATCCTGTCTGAATGATTGGTATTTAAATACTCAACGAATCCAATTGACGATTAACGATCATCGGCACCAGAGCATCAGATCTGCTCGGAGTCCGGAGCGCAGAGAAGCGAGAGGGTTATGTACATACAATAATTGTACAGCTAAACTTGTCGCCAACTTAAACCGTTCCGAGAACAGCGAAAATCACATTCAGTTGACCGGTCATTCCATATTCAGTACAGAACTTTCCGGAACGATCACGAGTAGTCGGAGTCAGGGTATTGGAGCGGGTCGAGGGGGGAGCTATTTAATATCCTTCCACGTAGACACTACTCCACAAAGGGGGACATATAGATACACACAAACCTGGAAAACGCCGCGTCTATGTCTAGCAACTTCTAGCTGCTAGGTAGTCGGGTTATAGCTACATTCTCCCACAGGCGCGGACGGGGAGCGGGAAATGTTCCATGTTCCGCATACAAACGCAATGGGGAACACGGCTCTTTGTAGACAGAATCCGGGGAGAACCAATCCACTGTGAGTGTAGTTGTGAACCGTGTGCTGTATTGCGAATTTTGCGTCTGTATTGGTCTGTTGCGCATTGTGGCGCTGTGTGTACTTGTGTCCTCACCCAGTGGGGAAAATTCATAAGTGCCATTTATATTCGGTTGTTTACGAGGTATTCGCTCCGAGGGGAATTATTGTACGCATTTGGATTCACGTTTAACTTGCGATTGTCGGTTTCATAGTCCGTTGTTCGTTGTTGGTCATGGCACGCTCCTCGTCTTGAAGCGCATTTCAATCAATTGCGTGTTGCATTACAATGAATTCAACACAAAAATGCAAAACAACTACAAGCACATCAAAGAGTAAATAGGAATTTAAAAGAAGACAATAAGCATACATAAAAAAGCAGGAATGCAGTAATTTCAACATGATATCACATACCTATAAGTGCAAGCTTCTGATTCCTCCAACACAAAGATGGTGTAATAGTTTAAAATAATGATATATTGAGATTCGAACAAATAACCATGCGATACATTAACAGTGCACACAAATTCTACGGAGAACTGGATCCAATCGCTCTGGTCTTGAAGTCGGACTCAAAAACAACAATCGGTAACGTTCCACACCGATACTTAAAAACTGAAAAAGTGTCGAGGAGTTAACCAATCAAAGAGGAATAAAAACACAATTTACACAACAAAGGGGCGGCGAACAATGGTATCGGAATATCCCGGACACCGGTCAAGTATTTAAATAGGGGTCTCTCTGATACGGGAAAATCTCCTTGGAGAGGTGAGAACGAGTAACTAGCGCAGACAAACACAGATATGCGGGAAACAGCGACTATTAGCTTCTCTACTAATTGAAACACGGTCTTTGCACTCACAATTAGTGTATTACTTCACAAGGTTGGCGCAATTCGCAATTCGCCATTCGGTCCCACACTGACGTAACAATGATCCAATGATCGATCACGCTGATCGCAATGGTCGCACTCGGCTGCTCCGG
Source organism: Limnephilus marmoratus (assembly GCA_917880885.1). Taxonomy (NCBI): domain Eukaryota; kingdom Metazoa; phylum Arthropoda; class Insecta; order Trichoptera; family Limnephilidae; genus Limnephilus; species Limnephilus marmoratus. Next base: position 12,940,320 of record OU862921.1, on the reverse strand, counting down.
GAACTTGGAAATTGGTAGCGGTAGGGAGTAGCGAGTAGCGAGTAGCGAGTCGTGCAGCGTTGCTTTGAGTTGTACTTTATTTTCAGTTGGCGCTTCTTTCGCGTACGGCGGATCGAGACATAGACGTCCACTCGGCGGAATGGCGCAGACTGAACGAGCTCGGCCAGGGCGGGGGCGCGGATGGCGGGGGTGGAGGGCGGGGAAGGCTGTGGAGGGCGGGAGGACGGGAGGGCGGAGGACGGGGATGGCGGCTTCCTCCCAGCACCAGCCCAACCTACCCTCCACCCCACCCAGCCTGTGACCACATGCACAGCACAGTGTACGAGCATATCTACACCATCCTGATGTATAGCCAACGCTGAATGCACTCCTATTGTTATGCACGTATTACGGTAATGTTTCGGCCTCGATTATCATTGTGGTTATATTATTATTATGAATCATCGCGTGAAGACGGTATTCAATTTCGCTTAATTGCCAATTGAGAAACTGTATCTCCATTAAAATACATTTTTATTGCGATGATTTACGTAAGCATATCAAAAGGAATGGAAACAACGATACACACGAGACGAAGATCAAAAATGATCTAATCTAGTAAGAATTTTCAATATTATGATTTTGAACAAAGATTTTTATCTCAATTATTAGTACTAGATATTATATTTATTAACCTCCAGAAACTAGCCATCTGGAAAATTGATCTCATCAAAGGAAAGCGTTCCGGGAAAACTTATCAAACGGTTACGAAGTTGTGAATTATGAAAGAAAAATCACTTTTTGGAAAAGGAAGAAACCATAAAAGAGGTAATAAAAATTAATTACCAAATCGGAAGGCATTAAAAACATACTTTACAAAAGAAAAATTTCATCAGAAAAGGTTTATAATAGGGTCGAAGATAAAGGTTACGAAAATATACCATACATCTAGTGAGTTAGTACACGGCCTTTAAGTTAGTAGCCTTTCAACTTCCAACACCCATTTTTCAATTCTAAAAATATGGATCAAAGTTAAATGAATATTTTAAAGCTCTGTAGACAGAAATTAAGTTGCAACCTAAAAATATAATATGTAGTGTTGCGATGACCTAATTTCAAACCTGTGCAAATATCTCGACGCTAGAGTTGAGAATTTTTACTGATCTTCAAAATCATAATTCTCCTTTATTCACATACATCTTATATGAGATTATCATTTTTCGCAACTCTTTTACTTATTTTCTTTGTTTTTGGAAAGCCACAAACTCACATTATCAAAAAAACTATAATGTTTTACTGATCTTGAATAAGTTTTTTTTATGATTGATGATTGTGAAATTCCCCAAATTTAATCTTCTTGACGATTGTAATGTTCTGCAGCAGAAACAATTTGTTATTCAAAATATTTCTCAGAAGTTCAAGGTTACACTCAAATCATAAGTAAACACACACATGAAAATAATAGGGTGGGCGTTTGAAAGACGAACATACAAAAACTAAAGAATCTTCTGCTAAAATTTCCACCGTGTCCCGGGAGAATCTTCGTAAGGGATCTGCGATTATGGTCACGCAGCTAAGGGTAAAAATGATCGCGGAATTCGATTATTCGTCTCGATGAACCAATTCGAGGAATTCTTTACATTTTAATGTGTTTTTTGTTTGTTTTTTATGTGTCGTCAGATGCTCTCAGATGTGGAGCACGGTGTAATTTAGTGTCCGTCGCAGATAGAATATTGTATTTATAATCGGGCATTCAGAATTCAATTTAGTGCTTCCTTGATGGTTGATGGTAATAATATTATTATTTATGTTCAACTGACCTGAACAGTGAACACCCACACAAGTAAAATGGAATATATACAGTTATAAACAGGCAAAGAGAGTATCTTTTGTACTTTATGTAACACCAATAGCAGCTTCTCTTTTAGCAATGTGTTATGTTATTTTAAAGCCAAAAAAAATTGGAAAGTTATAAAAGATATTACTTATTCAAGTCCGAAAAAAGAACTAATAAAAAATTGAAGACAATATTTAAAAACTTAAAAATATCGGCATAACCCATCCACCGCTAAAATTGTTTGTCAGTTACATTGAAAATAGAAAACAAACAGTAAAAATAAATGCATACAGCAGTGGCAAAGTCGATATCAAGTATGGGTTACCGCAAGGCAGCGTCTTGGGTCCCATACATTCCTCATCTACATAAATAGCCTATAACTGATATAAACCTAGGAAAAACAGAGTCAAGTAATCAGTTATACAGACGACACAGTAAATTTGTTCAAGACACAATCTTGGGAAAAGGTCTTAAAACACAGATACGGGGATGAGTTAAGAAAATAAAAGGCTAGAAAATAATCTACTAACACTCAACATTTCTACAACAAAATACCTAACTTTCAGTAAAACAAAGGCTGTTCAACCACGTAACCGTCCACAACTACATCAATACTTCCTCAAATAACATATGCTGCACTATGAGAAAATAGATTACGCGGATAATATTAAATATCTCGACTTGAATACGCGGATAATATTCAATATCTTCCTAACACAAACAAAAACTTTCGTCACTCATAATTATTTTTTGATTTAGCTGTTTGAAAGGTTTGTGGTGAACTGAAAAAGAAAGAGCAGACATTGTAAATATTCTAATAACTAATACCCCATATTAGAGACATTCACACTTCACACAATGTCTAATGAAATTATATATTGTTGCAATATAATAAAAAATAGAGGTTTCGTGATATTAATTATCACTTACCTACCATATTAATAATTTTTATTTATTTATTTCAATGTGTATTTTTATACTTCGTAGATATAGTATGTAAACTTTATACGCAAATATATTGATGACGCCGGTAAAGAAAGCCATGTACATAAATAAAAATAAAAGAAACGCCCGGGTTGCCGGCACTGAAATAAAATAAAAAAAATAAATTAATCTTAAATCTGAAGCTTAAAGTGAATAAAAATCACAGTTGGCAGCAATGCGATCATGTAACGAATTTTGTTCCGGCAAAAAACGTGAAGCCGGAATTCCTGCGCGGCCGGTTATGCAAGGGTAATTTATATGAAGGTTAATTAAACAACGGTCGGCCGCCTCTCGTTTATCCAATCGTTAATAATCATAATCGTAATGTATGAACTGGCGTAACCGAAAAACGTGAACGGAGACAAACGACCAATGTAATAACAACGAAAAGAAAGAGAAAAGAGAAATGTCGCACGACAAAAGAAAATTAAAAAAATGTTTTCCCAGTATTTTAATTAATTGTACAACAAAGGTGAACGAATTCTTTATGATTCTTTGAATGCTGAATATGCATAACAAATACAGTGTCTTTTTGGCCTTGTAACGACCGTAGAATAATGATAATAGTATACAGAGGTTACAAAACTTATATTTATAAAAGACACGATATAATATTTGTAAGTTAACCATAAACTCACAAACATTAAGTTACGGTGTGATGTAATTATTATCCCAGCTGAGCTAATGTTATGCCCATTATGAGCTTTGAAAAAGCAATTTAACTGTCAAAAAACAAGAAAAAATGCTAAATACGCTATTTCACATTTTTCAAAAATATTTATTCAAAAAGCAAACAAAAAAACTTTATAGATTATCGCAAATCGAGTAAAATTATTATTAGTATAATTTCGAATTAAGTTCTGATTGGTTATAGAGGTCACACGTATAGAGGCCAACAACCGCCGGTTTCAAAATGGTATCCGCCAAGAATATGAAAAGCTAGAGATATTAATTTGAGACACGCAAATTTTCAAAGCTGGACGCTAGGTCTTATGAACAAGTGAAATTTCAAGCAGGTAAGTTTATAAATAGACTTAATAATTTGAATTAGACATTTTAGGTCTGACCACGGTCGACAGCATTACTGTCGTCTGGTTAGTTTGCTGTTCTAATAAGCGCCGGCTTTAAACCTTGATAATCTTGAAAGTAGAACCCTTTGGCGCAAACAGAAAGGCACGTTGACAGGCGTGGGAAGAAGATGATTACATTATTATTTGCTAGCATAGTACAGTTTGTGTGGGAGGGTCGGCTTTCACGATAGATCAAGGAGAGACTGCAAAATCAAACTAAACTAATAAAGGAAACACAATCCTACCCCAAAAGCTACAAACCAACACTTTGGAAACATAAATCTATCTATTCATTTGAAGGCATGATTTTGAATAGTTGGCACCTTTTAATATCATGGTGATGTGTGGTTTTCTGGTAAAGATTATGCTTTCTTGTTTCATTTGTAATATATTATGACAACATGGTTGAATGAAGAAAGTATGGTGATCAATGGACAACTCACATGCGCGCTAGGTAAATGCAATTGAAAGATTGTGCAAATGGTGCTAGTTTGGCTTGGTTGCATTAGGATGTCTAGATGAAATAAAATAATAACAATTTGTGACAGCATAATTATAACGTCGTTAGGAGGATACTTACAGTCTGTAACAATAGTAAAGTTTTTACACGTGACCTGTTGCCCGATTATTTTTTATTCATCAGTCATCAGAAGATTCAAAGAACCTTAATAGAATCTTTAACCAAAAATAGAAGTTCAGAAACCATGTTTGGAAATCGCATCTTTGGCGCATCAGGCTCCAAACTCTGGCTTGAAAGAAACTACCACTCTATTCACAATGCACAAAAGATTATCTATCTAAATTATTACTAGCGAGTTCTCGGAATGCGTTGCAATGCAACTTAAATAAATAAATGGTTTCTCCCAACGTGGCCTTTCCCATTCATCCCTGTTCTCGTTTCCATTCCGCCTCTCCTTCCCCCCCTCCGTCCTTCGCACCCTGCTGCTAAACTATATGAAATACACTCATTTTTCAAACATCTCGCGCGCCACCTTTTGCAATTTATGTATGGAAATTTCATAAGAGAGATCATTATTGTTATCTTCTTCTTCAATGATATATTACGTTGATGGAAATAATCTTCAAAAGTTATAAAAGAGAGTTTTTCTTATAAAAAATTGAATAATCACATTTATAAAAGACTTTTATAAAAAGTCAATAGTTCCGTATGAATAAATTCGGATATTTTTATCCGATACGCTGTCCAGGATACAAACCAATTCTTAGAATGATTGTTTCCAATAAAAAGGGAAGTTGCCCATAATATGGAAAAATAATTAGTTTAAGATAATGTTGTTAATTCTAAAATTTGAAATATGAGATTGACTATTATGACGGCTTGACAGAAGGTAGCAATAGCGAAATTGGTTAACGCGCACATCCCGGTTAGACGAGAGTTCTATCTGGGTTCGAGTCCCAGTTGCGACCATTGTCTTTTTTCTGTTTTCTGTGTCTTGTTCTCTTTCATATTTTCATTTAGATTATTATTGTTATCTTCTTCTTCAATGATATATTAAGCAAACATTCATTCATTTTTATAAACATACATATATATAGATATTATTTCGTTTCGGCACTATTCTAAAAAAGTGCTTAGTGAATTCTTCTGTCATCTTCTGTAAACGTAAATTGATTTCAACAAGTCGATTGAGATCCACCTTTGAGTCGATTGATCGTAGGCGGAAATCGAGTCATTGCACAAACTTGGCACTCGTCTGAATGCAAACTCGTCTTGAATGCAATACGGTTTTTTCTACTGACCATATAAGACGATTATGCATCAAAGACTTAAAAAGAACAGCGAAAACGTGAAGATTTATAATGCCGATGCCATCAATCATCGACGTCAACTGAGAAGACTTTTATAGTCATCTGAAGATACAAGATGCAGTCTCTTTTCTATTTAGATGTCTCTGTATATTACTTATGCATGAAGTGTAAAAGAAACTGGACTGGATATAAGTCCATATTATTCTGTTCGTGTTTTGCCTTAATCTTTTTAAGTATGTTCATTTTCAACCGCAAGTACCTATTTTCGCCCACGTAATGCGATTATGAGTTCATTACAGTCACAGTGAAGACACAAAGCAAACCCGATAGCTAAAGACAGAGATGTGGTCATAGATACTAGAAACTGAGTAGGCTAATAAGATCTAACAAAAGATAGCAGATGATTTCAATGGAAATACAAAAAAAACCTCAATTGATACAGCTGACAAAGAATTGAAGTGATGGTGTATTGGTATTGCTTTTAAATTTGTTGTCTTAAATTAAAGAATAATTGTGGTAAACGAAATAGGTGGGACAAGGTATGTGGTCAATTTTATGTAACCGTGACGAGCATGTTACAAATGCTTCGACTGAAGATATTCATTTTTACAATTTTGGAGGCGGGTGTAGATATCGCCCAGGAACCATTTATTGGATAACCAACACCTTTATCACCGGGTCCACGTGGTTAGCTACGTTTGATGACTTAGCAGGGGTGCCCGGGTTTATGGCGTGAATTTTGTCCGGGAGTTGGCGGCGGATGCCTCTGCCCAACAAATGCGTGGCAGGCCGGATCGGGAGAAAATTTTGCTCTGTCATTTTGCCCTCTCCATTTTGCTCTCTCCAGCAGGAATCTTACGGAACATCGCCTTGCACAGCAGTGGGATGATGGGATTCATACTACCGTTACTCCTGGACACACTATCCCTCATACCCTTTTCCTCTCCTTTCTTTTATAAAAAGACCGTCCACACAGCAACTCTAAAGATGACATAAGGCCTTAGTGGAATTATTTTCATTTTATTGGACCTCCTGTATGAAGCTAATGTAAAGAAAAACAAATTTATGTACCAACGTTGTAACAAGTAAATTGATTTTAAACTGTGGATTGGTTTCGGAAGAACATTGTTTCCATCGTCAGGACACAGGTTTAATAATAATAATTGAACGTCAAATTTGGAAGCAAAATAAGTCGAGAGGGCAAGGAAAGCAATTGCAGAGGATACGCAAGTATATTGGTAAAATAAGACAAGAGTTAAATTTAAACGGTTATTCGTTACGTTGTCATATTATTTAGGTATTTCCTGATGTCTAATGCTTCCAAGTAATCTACCTTTATTATGTGATGAAGAATATTTATACCTACCTCTGAACGTAAACTTAAACATGTACCAAGAACATATCCAGTTAGTCAGAAATAGTATGAAATACATCAGCATCTGCGTAATAACAAAAACACAAATAGATTTATACCACCCCTTTGAAAGCCACCGAAATATAATAATTTGTGCCCACATAAGGTAACATGTTAAAATCGATTTCAAGGGCGTAACCAACTATATTTAACCCCATTTTCAGCCTACAATAAAGCCCACACTTTCCTGTTTATTCATCATCCCCCAATGGGAAAATATGACACACCTAACAAATAAAGACATTAATCTTACAGGCGAACCAAAGCTAACAGTCACTATTCGTAGAAGCCCAAATCAGCCACAAAACTTACTTACCTAGCAGCTTAATTCCTAAACCCCTTAGTTTACTGAATTATGCAAAATACGCTGAATTATAGCAGAATAATACAAAATGGAAAATCTGGATTTTTGAATAGCTTTATGAAAAAAAAATTGTAATACCTACTTGGTAAAAGATTCTCCTTATTAATGAAAAATTATTTGTATGAAAAATTATAGTTAAAAAATTACAATGTATCGCATTATGAAAGGCGTTCCACATTTATTAGCTATCATTTAATAGCTATCGCTTAATAGCTATCACTTAATAGCTATCATTTAATAGCTATCGCTTAATAGCTATCACTTAATAGCTATAATTTAATAGCTATCGCTTAATAGCAATCACTTAATAGCTATCATTTAATAGCTATCACTTAATAGCTATCATTTATTAGCTATCATTTAATAGCTATCGCTTAATAGCAATCACTTAATAGCTATCATTTATTAGCTATCATTTAATAGCTATCGCTTAATAGCAATCACTTAATAGCTATCATTTAATAGCTATCATTTAATAGCTATCATTTATTAGCTATCATTTAATAGCTATCGCTTAATAGCAATCACTTAATAGCTATCATTTATTAGCTATCACTTAATAGCTATCATTTATTAGCTATCATTTAATAGCTATCGCTTAATAGCAATCACTTAATAGCTATCACTTAATAGCTATCACTTAATAGCTATCATTTATTAGCTATCATTTAATAGCTATCGCTTAATAGCAATCACTTAATAGCTATCATTTAATAGCTATCACTTAATAGCTATCATTTATTAGCTATCATTTAATAGCTAACGCTTAATAGCTATCATTTAATAGCTATCACTTAATACCTATCATTTAATAGCTATAATTTAAAAGAAGGCAATACATTTATCAAAATATAATTAAAGAGTACTAAAAGAAGAGTGTAAGAATATGTCACCGGACCGATTCCTTCCGACAGGATGTAACAACCCAGTATTTATTATTTATTTTACGTCAAGTTAGTATTACTAATAGTTATTATATGAACAGTAGTAGACCTCACATACCTAAAAGTACTCATACGTTTCTAATTTTCTAGATTAGGCAAGTAGGCACTTAAATACCTAAGGGAACGTACCCCATACTACGTGACCAACTTTTTGCAATTTTTACCCCCCCCCCCCCCCCCCGTGACCAAAAACCTAAGCCCGCCGCCGCTCATTTGTACCAAGCGTGACATTTTGAAGACCCCCCCCCACTAAACGTGTCACGTAGTATGGATACGTTCCCTAACCACTTCATTACAAATCATATAATATTTTACGAGACACTATTCTAAAACTAGTTCCAAGAATCTGTTCCATCTCGATGACAATTCTTTTTCAAACGTTCTTTGACAGGTGGGTACCACAATATTGAAAAACTCAGTTAAGGTTAGCCATCCAGCCAAAGTTAGCCATCTAGTCAAAGTTAACCATCTAGTCAAAGTTAACCATCTAGTCAAAGTTAGCTATCTAGTCAAAGTTAGCCATTTAGTCAAAGTTAGCTATCTAGTCAAAGTTAGCCATTTAGTCAAAGTTAGCTATCTAGTCAAAGTTAGCCATTTAGTCAAAGTTAGCTATCTAGTCAAAGATAGCCATTTAGTCAAAGTTAGCTATCTAGTCAAAGATAGCCATTTAGTCAAAGTCAGCTATCTAGTCAAAGTTAGCCATCTAGTCAAAGTTAGCTATCTAGTCAAAGTTAGCCATTTAGTCAAAGTTAGCTATCTAGTCAAAGTTAGCCATTTAGTCAAAGTTAGCTATCTAGTCAAAGATAGCCATTTAGTCAAAGTTAGCTATCTAGTCAAAGATAGCCATTTAGTCAAAGTCAGCTATCTAGTCAAAGTTAGCCATCTAGTCAAAGTTAGCTATCTAGTCAAAGATAGCCATTTAGTCAAAGTCAGCTATCTAGTCAAAGTTAGCTATCTAGTCAAAGTTAGCCATTTAGTCAAAGTTAGCTATCTAGTCAAAGTTAGCCATTTAGTCAAAGTTAGCTATCTAGTCAAAGATAGCCATTTAGTCAAAGTTAGCTATCTAGTCAAAGATAGCCATTTAGTCAAAGTCAGCTATCTAGTCAAAGTTAGCCATCTAGTCAAAGTTAGCTATCTAGTCAAAGATAGCCATTTAGTCAAAGTCAGCTATCTAGTCAAAGTTAGCTATCTAGTCAAAGTTAGCCATTTAGTCAAAGTTAGCTATCTAGTCAAAGATAGCCATTTAGTCAAAGTTAGCTATCTAGTCAAAGATAGCCATTTAGTCAAAGTTAGCTATCTAGTCAAAGTTAGCCATTTAGTCAAAGTCAGCTATCTAGTCAAAGTTAGCCATCTAGTCAAAGCTAGCCATTTAGTTAAAGTTAGCCATCTAGTCAAAGTTAACTATCTAGTCAAAGTTAGCCATTTAGTCAAAGTTAGCTATCTAGTCAAAGTTAGCCATTTAGTCAAAGTCAGCTATCTAGTCAAAGTTAGCCATCTGGTTGAAGTTAGCCAACTAGAAAAATTAAGACTTGCTTGAATGATATATGTGGATGCAACAGATTTAAAAAAAAAGTCACATCACTCAGTTATGTGGTCAAAGTTAGCCATCTAGACAAAGCAAGACTTGCTTGAATAATGAAGTGGATGTGGATGCAACAGATTTAAAAAAGGCACATCACTCAGTTATGAGTATGAGAGTGATCAAAGTTAGCCATCTAGACAAAGCAAGACTTGCTTGAATAATAAAGTGGATGTGGATGTGGATGCAACAGATTTAAAAAAAGGCACATCACTCAGTTATGAGTGTGATCAAAGTTAGCCATCTAGACAAAGCAAGACTTGCTTGAATAATAAAGTGGATGGAGCAGATTTTCGAAAATCCATATCAGTCAACTATCTAGTCAAGGTTAGCCATCTAGTCAAAGTAAGAATTGCTCGAACAATAAAGTGGATGCAGCAGATTGTAGAAACCGGAAACAGAATGTACAAACAGATGAATTGCCAACAGTGAATTAATAATGTATTGATTTGCAGAAAGTTATTTAATAGTAAGTAACATCAAAGAACATATACTAAACTGGAGAGCTTATTCAGAACAACAAACTATTATTATTTTAAACCGATTTAAATTTAGCGAGACCCAGTTCGGTCAGTAAATAAAGAGTTAATTGTAACACAATGTATGTGGATATGCGGGAAGTTATTTACTCTATATCGGCCAGGCTTAAAGCTTGTGGATATACTCGTATTTCGGCATTTACAGCTTACGTCAGAAGTCAGAAAGCTTCGTGCAAAACGATATCCCAAACAGTCTGACCCAAATTGCTGTTTGCTAACAACTTGGGATATAAATATCGGAATGAATTGCTGAACTTTCAGAGATTAGGCATGTATCCGCATGAATCGGACATTAAATAAGAACTTAGGCTTATTGCTGTTTACAATTACATGATTTTTGACCTTGAGAACAACATGTCTGTTATGATTATGAATCAACAAACCAACAGTTTGGCTGGGTACTCTGGGTAGTCAGAAAGCCATTTCAAATTTCAAGAACGGATTCCAGCTGAAAGCTGGCATAATGAGTTGAATCAACCCAATATTAATGATAAAGTTGATAATACAAGCAAGCCAAAGTTTGTTTTCAAGCTCCGATTCCAGAAAATAATTAACATAAATTATTAACGTTAACTAGATATAAAGCAGACTATTTGTTTTTAGTATCCCACTAACAACACTTTTAAACTGTCTAGGATTTGAAGCCGGTAAGATACACATTGTACTATTCTACCGATACAATTGGTAAGTTTTTCTGCAACTCTAAAATCCATTAATTTGGGAGGCGGATTTTGGATAACCAACATTTCTGTCATAGGCCATCCCAAGTTTAAGTTCGCTATATTTGGTGACATAGCAGAGGGTGCCCGGTTTCATAGGGTTAGGTGTGTCTAGGTCTTGGCGGCCAACGTGTTTGCCCACTTACTGCATGTCGGGCCGGATCGAGAGAGATTGGTTGAGGGAGACACCTAGACCTCTCCAGCCGGTCTCTAAACCCATCGCCTTGCATCGCAAATGGTGGTATGGATTCATACGTCCGTCACTCCTAGACATATTGAACCCCCGATTCCTACCCACCCCTCATACCATTTTCCGTCCCAAAACTTCCTCTTCTTTCTTTCCCTAAAAAGACCTCCTACACAGCATCCGAAAAGACGACAGGCCTGAAGGAAATTATATTCCTCAGGGCCTCCTGTGTGGAGCTAATGTAAAAAAAATTCTTAGTGCATCAAGCATGTATTAGTGAACAGAATGTGTTCACATTTTATTATAGTTTAAATGTGTCATTAAACCCAACCAACCCAACCCAAAGAGACAAAAAGCATGTTTAAACTTTACAGATTTAATTGAATTCACAAACGCAAGCAGTTAACTGCGAGACAACCATTTAATCCATGTCAACGAGCTTTCATACTCCAATATTTATGACAACTGGAAAAGCGCCAATATTATGAAAAATAGCTTCTGGACGCACCCAAACAGATCATTTTGAATGAAGCGTGCTATAAACTCTACTGTAGATAGATAAATATTAGATACCACTGCTTTTATGGATAAAAAATACTGTTAAATTATGATGCACGTTCTTATGTAATAAAATGATAATATTTACTTCCATTTCCATATCAGGCAGTATAGATCGAGCGTTTTGAATGCCCACGTAATAAATTCAATAGTGCTTTTTTATTCAAATGACGCCAGACGCTAAAAAACAAATCTTATTTACAAGTCCCGTTGAGTAATAGAATAATTTCACGTTTCAAAACATTGGATGAACAAATTGGTTGGATCAGTTTTTATTTTTTTATTATAACAACTCTCTTTTTATAACTTTTGAATATTTATATATTTCCAATCATATTTTATCCCGGTAAGACGAGAGGTTCTGGGTTCGAGTCCCAGTTGCGACCGTTATCTTTTTATTTTCCGTGTGTTGTTCTTTTCCATATTGATATAAAAAGTTATTATGTTTAATAAGTCTGATTGCAAAATAGAATACAGACAAAAGGACTTCTCAGCTTTTCTTTCTCCACCATATTACCTTCCTCCGGGCAGCTTTTTAGTGTTAACTTCTTCGTCAATGATAAATTGGTAAGTACCTGCGAGTATTTGTTTTAAAGGTTCGTTTTTCTAAAAACACTTGCTGGAATGAAATTTACAGACATTTCGATTAAGAGATTTTCCATGTTGGAATTATATTTCCAAAAATAAGTGTACTTTATTAAGAACACAGCAGTATGATAATTAAATGACCTTTCAGTAAAATTGGAGAAACCAAAATCATGCCTTAGTTTATTTATCTTGGTTACTTATTTAAGAAAGTTATTCAAACGGATAATGATTACGTCAGAAAGATAATAATTAACAGCTAGCAGTTAAAAATCGGCTTTGCAGGTTTTTGCTGCTAAGCCCTGCGGGCGGTTTTTGGTACGGCTTCGCCCAGTTTAAGTGTTGGTGACCATTTTATAAATCCGACAGGAACTGTTTCCAAAAATAGCCGGTTCCTCGGATCCAGTGACAACTAGTCACCGCGACAAGGTAACCGCGACAGGCAATGACGTCATATATAATAAAACGAGTTATTATACATTCTTTAATGTATCAGCCGGTACATACCAAAACATCCTTTGGACAAAGAAGTTTTTCATATAAAGCTCCGTTGCTTTATAATATGCTCAATGAAAAAATAAAAACTATTGGTACATTACATTTATTCAAGAAAATGGTCAAAATATGTATAATAACTGAGAGTGATGGTTTTGGATTACCCATGTTGTCGCTTGTATCATAAATCATTCTGGAATTCAGCTATATTTCATACAATCCAAATTTAATAACTTAACTTATATATTATTATGTACTTTTTAATTAGCTTATTGTTATAGTATCTAATTTGCTTATTGTTATGTTATCTTTAATTTGCTTATTGTTATATTTTTTTTATATGTTTATAATTATATTTTTATTTAGTTCATATGTATGTTTTTTGTTTAAATTACAATGTAAAACTGCATATCTCGATACAGGAATGCCCTAGTGAGATATGCAGCTTATGTTTCTCATGTACTTCTTATTTTTTTTTTTTCAATAAATAAATAAATAAATTAACTGCCAGTTAAATAATAATCATAATACCATCAATCTCTCCATACCCGGAGAGATTCACGAAATTACAAATCCAATAGTAGGTACTTTCGCCTGCCAGCAAACGTTCCTCACGCTAACTGTAATAAGTGGCGCCATCTTTTAGCAGTATTGGTTACTTGCTTGATTTCGGTTCTATTACAAAGTAGCTTTTTAACAAATTTGAAGTACGAAGATGGTTTTGCATAAGACGCGCCTTTAGCTCTATAATACACTAGAAAGGCGTCAAATATGTATAGTATTTGTAGCCCATTATAACAGGAAGTCAAAGCAAAATATTATCTATATTACATTACAAAGGGTTCTAATGTTTGTAAAATTAAGCAGTAGAGCATAATGAGACTTAGGGTAGGATTATGGAGAATTTGATTTTCTGCAGAAAGGTTTATTACTCGTGGTTAAAATAAAAGAAAAATGTCTAGGTGACAGTTAAATGAATATTATAATATACACAAGGTATTATAATCATGGAACAGAACAAGGAAAAAATATTGCCAAAAAATGAACAGTCTACTATGGTGCCAAAATCTTAAACAAATTATAACATTGTATAGTACCTGGTGGACCTGAGGAATAGCTAAGCTAGGATACACCTCACAACAGGCTGAGCCGCGCGCCAAAATAAAACCCAGCAAACAAGTACTAGTATTCCGCCATGATAGGATTCGCAAACCTCCTTCAAAAAGGGAACGGGACATCCTTCAGAGTAGGGGCATCCTTCAGATTATGACTCCGCGTCGTCTTTGAAATATTGCCTGAAGGCCATGCATTAAAGGACCTTCGTAAGAGACGCCTAGTGGTCTTAATTCTTCAAAGAGAGAGAAATATGGGGATCGAAATCTGACCAATGTCACAAAAGGCAACTGCGCGTTCCTCTTTCCAGAAAAACGCCATCCCAAATAGCGGAAGGCTTTGATTAGCGCGAAAACAGGTCATTCAACGGGCCGCGCGAGGATTATTCACGCAAGTACAATTACACGCACTTTTGTTTAAAAGAAATAACGGATTTCCATTTTAGGATCTCGTAACATTAGACTAGGCACACGGCACAATCCTGTGTAACTCTCAAGGATTTTATAACTCCATTATTTTTAAATTAAGTGACACAATCAAATGGACGTCGGCTCCTCTATAAGCTTTCATTCAAGATGTACCTCTCCGAAGTTGTCAATTGATAAAACAAAAATAAAGGCGGTTAAATAATTAAATACCGAGCCAGGAGGTAGCCAATTATTATCGTGACACGCCGTCAGAGATAAATTCGAAGTCGGGTTCTAAAATTTTAACCCTACAGTCGCTAGGTTATTAATAACGTCCGATACTGAAGATCTATGTCATGCATTCATTTTTCAATATTTTTCAGAATTATTTTAGCCCTGCGCAGATAGAAAAAATAGTGAGCGAAGCAACTTTCTCTGAGTAAAGTTTTGTTAGTATGATCGTAATAATTGTTTTTTATGGTTCATAATATTCTACTTGATAGAAAACATAATAAATATAAAACACGTTTTAATCAGATCACAAGAAAGACAGCGGGAAAATGTTATATTCAATCGGTTAATATGTTATGCAATATTTTAAAACTAGTTTGGGACCGGAGACGAAAAATGGGTTCATTTTTTTAACCAGAATCAAAGAGTCAGTTAATGGAATGGCATCACACAAACTCACCAAGGACAAAAAAAAAATCAAAACTGTGTGATCGGCGGGGAAAGTTACGGCGATGGTGTTCTAGATATGACCGTGCTTTTTACAACACTGTGATACATGCCCTTGTTAAAAGTTGGACGAAAGCTGTGGAAATGGACGGAGATAATATTGAAAAATAAAAAATTAATCTTTAAAAGTGTGGTTTTTGATCCCTGTAATTGCATTTTTTATTACTTGACAATTAAAGGAAGAAAAAAATAGGTGACATTACTTATTGACTGGCCCTGGAATGATTTTATGGCTAAGATTCAGTGACAGTTTTCCTTGATTAACATTTTTCTTTCTTATAAAATTATTGATAAAATATATTTTAAAATCCCCTTTTTTACCAAAATCATTTTTTTGTAGGCTCCGTTTGCCAAGCGATTATTAGGCTTTTACCCGTGTACTCGTATTAATTCGAGGTGAAATTCAATTATTTATGTACATCATTAACGCCTTTCGATTATTAAATAAACTTGTAGTATAATTACCAAAGCAAATAACCAGATCCTGTACATAACATAACATTGCAATGATAAGAAAAAATATTTTATATTAAATAAAATATACAATGTGTTAAGGGACGTACTTGACTTACTTTAACTAGTGATTTCTGACATTATTTGGGGTAAAAAATGTTAATGAAAATTTGGTCTCCGGTGACGTTTTAAATGTTTTTTTTTCAATTTACATCATGAAAAATCAGTACCTATGTATTGGACAGTTAAGGTTGGATAGAGGAGTTGGGCGGCTACTCGGCCGAGTGACCAGTGATGACATGTAAAAGAATATTTTTTTGTTTGGTGTTGAAGAAAAATCAATGAAAAAAAAAATCAAAAAGGATTCCATGACAACGCAGGATCATGCAATTTTAACAACCCTTTTGAAAAGAAATTAAAACTTATGAAAACCTGACCATAACCTAACCTAACCTTTTAATGACCTAATATTGTTTTTGAATATTTTAACGTTTGCGTCGTTGTTGTGACAAAACATTTATTAAATAGGCCATCGCAGTACAGGATGAAAACGTTCCACCAAGATTTAGTACCAGGAGCACAGCGAGAAAGAGAGTTATCTGGTCCAAGCAGGCGATTCAATACACAACACCAATGACCTCACTACAGGAAACTTTGCTGAGTCACAAGCTACCGTTATAGCTTAAAGCTACTAAAGTAAGTAGTAATATGCACTCCGCCCGACGGAGAACGATCTTTCCGACCATTCAATGTACCCGTAATATCGCCTCGATCGCAATTTATCTGTGACAAGTTGTAATGTTGATTGTAAGCTTATCTGTATATGTATATTGTAATCGGATTCATTAGTAGACAATGAAGGAGCGATATGTTCGTGAAAGGGGAAGTTAATTGCTGATGAAAGGTCGGCGATATGATAACATGATGATGATGATGATAAAAAAATAATAGTAAGGTATGAACCAGACCAACAGGATTTAGAAACGTGTTACTAAGATGAGAGGATAACCGAAATATTTAATTATAATATATATTTTTACATTAGCTCCACACAAGAGGCCTGGAGGAAACTATTTCCTCTCAGGTCCTATGTATTATTTGGGAATGCTGTGTGGAGAGTCTTTTTAAGAAAGGAAGTTCTGGGAAGGAAAAAGTATGAGCGGTGGTTAGGAATCTGGGGGTCATTTCATCCAGGACATATGAATCCATCCCTCCCACTACGCTGAAGGTAGGGGTTGAGTCTTGCTGGAGAGGTCAAAACGTGTCTCTCAACCAGTATCTCCTGATCCGGCCTGCCACGCAGTTGGTGGGCGATACATCTGCCACCAAGATCCGGACAAACCTCACCCCTGTGAAGTCACCAAACGAAGCAAACCACTTTGGGTTACCTATGACAGAGGTGTTGGTTATCCAATAAATGGTTCCCATACCCGCCTCCCTAATTGTATGAAAAGAAGACATGGAGTGGCAGCGTAATTTATCTATTAAATAAAAGGCTTGTTTCAAGAAATTAGGTTTTCGATATCTGATTAAATCTTATTGATAACATGCCTAATAAATAACTAATAACTCAGTCATACCTTCGAATAAGTTAAATATAATATGTTCCGGTTCTTAGTTTATCATTTGCTTTTCCCAGTTGTGCGATAAACGTATGTATTTCCTATCTCAATAACGATAGGTATCAGAACTGAACTTCTCGGATATGATTGCTAGTTGCTATAGTTGCTAGTGGCACTTGTATGGCTGAACTAGATTCTCACTCAGCACGTCTACTGCCATTCGCCACATGCCACATGGCAATCAGTATTCAATATTATAAATTGATTACATGCTCGAAATTTTTTCGTAATACCAAGACAAATGTGTAGTACGTACGTATAACATAAAGCGAGAGCATTCATTTCGCAAAAAAGTCCATTCTAGATTTTCTAGCTGTTGTAATTTGATGTGGCATCGTCGCCTAGACAAGTTAAGAGCCATCTCAAAGTGATTATAGAATTAATTTCTAGAGTTTTGCTACCTTCTGTAATACAGGAGAGTGAGAGGCATGGTTGACCTTGAAATATATTATTCTACTAAACTTGTAGGCACTATGAAAGAGGGTTGTTAGTTATAGTTTTGAGTCTGACACCATTGATACACTTATTAAAATGCCAACACAACGATATGTCTAGACCTGCGACCCGACAGTTGACCCAAATGATATTTACTATAAAATTATAATTTTTGTGCATTATCTACCAATTTCAAATGTAAAATATATTCAGTTCGACTTCAAAAATACCCTTAATAATAAGTTGGTATGAATATCAAAGGAATTTATACATAGTGTCGATTTTTTGTACTTAGGCGCTGGAACGCACAGTAAATAGAGAAGTAGATTTTTCCTTGATGCATTTGAATGAAAATGTGTTTTATTGTTTTGCTGTTCGGCGGTACATCATCTCTGCACATCCCTACGGGGTCACTTAGTTATACTTTTGTAGCTATAACTTTGTGGTTATCCATTATAAATAAATGAAACAATGTAACTTTGTTTGAACCACTTATATATTTGGGCATAAACGTATACTGATTTGACAGTTACAAAATAGTGGATGAGAACAAGAGTGGGTGGGTTATATGTTTTTCTATGTTCCCCTACCCACCCACTCTTCATTAATACCTAGCAACGGCTCCACCCCTACCATAATAATACATTGTTCCCATCCACTATTTTGCAACCGTCAAATCAGTATACGTTTGCCCCGAAGAAGGAACGGTCGTTCCGAAACCGGTCGGCTTTACTCAAAGTAACATTGTTTTACTTATTCACTTAGTTATATTTTGTGTTATTATGTATAACGTATTTTCATAAGTATAAGTACGCCGGAGGACCAATTATCGGCGGATCAACAGTCATGGAACCGTTTAGACCACATTAAGGTCTTGCTGAATATCACTTTGTGCAGTAAGCTCTATCATTGATATGGAGATTTTTTAGAAGCTCCCAGACAAGTGTAAAAATCATGGATACAAGGCATATAAAATCTATGCTAAAACACGGCGAATAACAAGTTAAAAAGTGTCACGATGAAAGGAAAACATATTCATATTTCTATCATGCAAATTTAACGACCAGAAATATTGCAATATAAAATATAGACACGTATCAAATCACCGTGTCTAAATAGGCCAGACAGCGAGGATTTTACAAAATTCTGAAAACAAGTTACTTTTTACTGGTTGGTTTTGGCCCCCACGCTCTAATGCTTCACAATTAATAATTTATTGAAATCGGTTGACTTAGCATTTCCACGGATTAAAACAAAACCAGACAAACTTCAGTTCTTTTCAAGACAATTATAATAAGTCTTGTTAATGGACAAAATTTGTTGAATTTATATTTAATGTTTGAAAGTGTCTTATTTAATATTCCTCCCAATAACTTTCCACGAAAGCCATTCCGCCAGATAAGACAGGGCAATATCCATTCAGGGAGATTGTATTCATTAACTGCAAAGAAAATTTCCAAAGTTTCCAAACTTTGAAAGAAGAAGAAGTCCTGAAATAAAGTAAACGAACAGACCAAACTCTCGCTCACAACTTTCTCCGCCGGACGCACCAGCGAATGTCGGCGAATACTTCGCAATTCGCAACAGCCAACAGCCGAACGCTGTTCAGTGTTCGTTCACTCTTCACAAAGTAACGGAATTAATTTAAAAAGTTAACATTGAACCTCAATCGGGATAAAGATTACTAAAGTATGCGTTATATAAACATTTGTTAGTATTAGTGAGTCGCGACTGAGTCGTTACGTAAGTCTAACTTGGATACAATCTCCATTGTTGATCACATCTCACATCTTACATGACCGAGGTAAAAAGAACCGTAAAGCGAATACAGCAACATATAGGTGACTAGTTACTTCCTTTGTATAAAGTGTTGCCAATCGTGACTCTTGGTATGATTTGAACTGGAGTTACAAATGGCAGAGAAGATGTAACAAAGAGAAAGAGAAGATAGGGAACTATCAAAACAAGATATTCAAACAGGCATGACTGAGAGGGGAGACGAGAGTCTGTGTACGCGAGTGTGGGTAGAGTGGGAGGAGGTAAAGTTCTCTGCTGTGGATGTGTGAGTGCGAGGAGAGTGCGGTTAGAGCATTAGAGCAACAGAAACTGTAGCTATTTATTAACGAAACCAGTCCGACGATGCCACATTTCCACTGAGACGGATTGTCTTGAGCGGCGTTTTGGTCGTTTTAATTTGACAGCTTAATAATTAAGAGTCTGACTAGATTCAGTCTGGGGATGGTGGTTTGAACTGGTACAAAACGATCAGATTTTAGAAGAAGTCTAATGTTTATCTGGATTCTAAAACAGTTACATTTTCACAATTATTAATCTATCTAGGCCGGTGGGTTACGCGCTAGGTTTGGTGTCGGACGGACAGGGGTCACCAAATTCCACTAAAAACACCACTCCCTGCTTAGTGAAAAGATCTCTACTGGAATCAATTTCCTTTATACGAGGCGAGGCACATATTTCGCATTATCATTATACAAATAATTATTTAAAAATGAAAGATACAAAACTCGTAAATTGTCCTTGTACGCCTGTCAAATCCTCAACCGAAATAAAAAGAAGCTTTGAAAAAAAAAATCTGAATGCCCTGAGGCATTTTCCCTGAAATGTGGGTGATGTTAAATGGGTTCACGGTTGTTAGAAGAAACGTAAATAAATAACAGGGAATTCTACGTTACACAATACTTGACAGCTGACGGGAAACAAAATGGCGTCTAGTACCTACCTATTCAACAACTAGTCAAAGTACGTATCGTGCTACTCATCGCCGTTCCAGCATTGTTATTGGAGATTCAAGTAACCGGTGTATAATGTTGTATAATGTGTAATGGGAAGTGTGCATGTATTTTGGGGTGTAAATGTATGTATGTGTATATGTATGTGTGTGAGTGATAGCCTGTTCTTTTATATAATCCCTGGAGTGAGCAAGTGGTTACCAGATATTACATTTATAAAATATTGATTTTCTTTTACGTTTCTGGAGTGATAGGGCAGAATGTCTTTATGAGATATTATCCACATAATTGAGCTTATAAAGACGACAGCGGTATATCTTACAACATTAGTAAGTGGGCCACCAATCAGAATTAATCTTTGGAATTATATTGTAATGGAAACAGGATATATTTGTAAAGTTGGCATGATCGTAATTTCGTTATTTATTAAGCTTCTTAAAAAAGGTAAATTCATTTTATTTATTGTTATTAATTTTAATTTGAAGAACTCCATTTTATCAATGTTTTTCTTTTTATATATTCAGTAATGTTAAACTCCGTTACAAATACAAAATCCATCGAAGGCCATAAACTCAATCCTTTAGAGCGGTTCGAAATTAACAAAAATTCTAATAATCCGAAAGCTATGTTAATAAACGAATAAAAAAATATAATTCGCTCGCCACTCTTAGATAATATTTAAGCCTAGTTCAATTATTAGAGAACACAAAAACACTTAATTACGCAAGGAAAAGGAAAATTCCTGAGTCGTCATATGGAAATACCAGACATAACGACCCTTAGTCAAATTTAAACAATGCAGTAATTGGGAAAACTATGAAATAAAAATAAGAAAATATATAAAAGAAAAAAATTCATTAATATTATGGTAACAACAACCGACACTATTCCATGAATGGTCTAAATGTTGGAAGTTTGGATGGCAGATGGAAATACATATAGGCATGGAACACTTTCATGAAGCCAACTCAAACCAATTTTTTCCTACTGTAAAATATTTTCTAAGGCATAATATGGACATATTGCCTAATAACAACCCTCTACCTTCAATAGGTTTAGAAATACCGATGAATCAATATGGTGAAACATATGACAATGGACCTCTGGCCTGAGTGCTCACGGGAGCCATATAGACTATAGACTTTGTATCAATCATAATAATAATATTCCATAATTTTCAAAAGAAAAGAAGTTGTTATGGCAGAACCTCTATTGGGGTCGTGCGTGAGAGACAACTGAAAGAAATTTACAGACAGGTGTTTTTTCCACCTTTACAAACAAGTCACAGAAACAGAAGGTGAATCACTAGTGCTAAATTGTAAAACCAACAATGGAAAGGCAAACACAATATAATATATAATGCTGAACGCGAATGGCTTTAACTGAGCAAGAGCCTGTCACAGAACAGCTGCATTACGCCGAAGATTGTGTTATTTGCTTTAGTCTTGTGTTATCTGAGTCGGTAAATTGTATTTATAGCAGTAAATAATGCTAACCTGCGACCCACTCCTACGTCTGGTATCTCTGCTCAATTTATTCACGACACTAATTTCAATACACTGCACACTGAATCGACAATTGAGTAAATCGAAATTAATTCGAAGGGAAATCATTGAATCATTTTACGGCAAGTTGTTTTACTTGCCTACATCTAAACTTAGGCCTAACAAGAAACTATTTTAACTGCAGGATATTACCTAAATAAAATTAACAATATCGTGAACGAATTTAACTTTGCAAGCTTTTGCATTTTTGATAACAATGATAACGAAGAAGTAATACATATTAACAGGATTCTTGATTTTGTCACAATTTTATGAATATCGTGAATCGAAATAACAGATTTATATAAATTACTAGTACAAACCCGTGAAAGAGCAGAAAAGGTGGTCTGAATTAACACAATCAGTACCAATTTTTAAAATGACCCTGAAATTCAAAGCAAATTTGAGTTTATTGAGCGAGATTTCACGCAGGACGCTAAGACAACCGAAGTTATAGGTTAGATTTTTTTTTTAAATGGGTGAGATTAATTGGTTGAAATAAATAATATAATAATAAAAAAATGTTTTTTTTTGTTAGGTTAACAACGATCCTTCATTATTTACATTCCACGGCCTCCGTGGTCGAGGGGTAAGGCTCTTGACTCACAATCCGAAGGTCGCATGATCGAATCCCGGCGTGTCCAAATAAATTTTATTTGATTAATTTGTGTTTTTTTCGCAATAAACTCATTAAAAATAATATATAGTGTATTTGAGGTATGTTCCAGAGTGGAAGATACTATCAGTATCGTTCTGGTGTAAGACTACCATTCAGAATTGAAACGTTGCTTGAAATGGCATTAGCCGTGCACGGTGACCAAATCTAAATAGCCAGGTACTTCCCCACCTTCATTTTACCCATCTCCTTCCTCTCCTCACTGCCTTTAGCCTCACAATATACCCCAATTGGGGATGTCATAATCTTACTGGCTACAGACGGGAGCAGCTTTGACTCTTGTGAGGTATTCACAAAAAATTCCAGTTGGATGTCAAATAACTACAACCTACAAAAGCATCCTTGTGACATCCCCGAAGAAATTATTTTAACACTTTAAGGTGAATGAATTTTTATTTTATTATTTTAATTATTCCTCACATAAATATGAAGATATAGTCTTCATAAAATAGTAGGTACACAATATCGATCTATCCGAAACAATGAACAATACAAAATCAGGTTTCACCTTCAACAAGTTCATATCCGAACAAGGCACGGTAACTCGAACATCCAACGAAATATAGATTAAATTTCATGTTCGACTGTCAGTTCGGTACCCACTCACAACATGTAAAGGCTAAAGTTTAAAAGTGAAGGCCAAAGGGGTGCCGTAAAATTGCCTTACTTTGCTCCTTGGGGGAAAACTTTACGACATTTGATAAAAAATGGTTTCGTTATAAAATATTTAGAAAAATACTGTAAAATTGAAAATAAATTTCCGAAAGTTAAATACATGTTTAAAAAAAGTTAACTGTTCAAAGGGGTAAGGCTCTCGACTGGCAGTCCCAAGGTCGCGGATTCAAATCCTGGCATGCGCAAATAAATTTTATTCGATTTCACGATATATTCATTAAGAATAATATACAATATATTAGCACGTTCCAGAATGGAAGATACTCCAAGTATCGACCTGGGTATCTAGCATGGTCGATCGATATAGGTTTTATCGAAAATGTCGGTAACTTGTCATCGCTCCCGAGCCCGACTGCAGGCCGCTAACGAACAAATAACTATTCACGTCAAATAAATTAGGAACCCTTAGTAGTTGTGAACTGTTGTTTGTTCGTTAGCGGCCTGATGTCGTGCTCGGGAGGGATGTCAAGTTACCGACATTTTCGATAAAACCTATATCGATCGACCATGCTAGGACCCCTGGACTACATCTGGCATAAGACCACCATTCCAAATTGAAGAGTTGCTTGAAATGGCTTTCGCTGTGTTTGGTGACCAGATCTGAATAGCCAGGTACGTCTCCGCCTTCCTCTTTCCCATTTCCTTACCTTCTCCACTACATTCAGCCTCACGGCGTACGCCGATTGGGGATGCCATAGTTTCACTGGCTTCAGACAGGAGCTGTTGAGACTCTGTGCGGTATTCACGTAAAAAATATTTTAGTTGTTATTTACATAATTGGACAGTCTGCTGCTGGGGTTGACTATACCAGTTTTTCTGGTGAATAATGTGTTTCCGGGGAAGACGTAACAAGCAGTTTCATTGACAAAATTACAAGATAATGGCGAAATTTAATAGATGCAGTATTTTACAAATAAAATACTTTTTACAAAATGTGACAACGTAACCGCCAAAGTGTTAAAGTAAGACATTTTACAGTAGTTTGGAAAGCCTGTTAGTAACATGAATAGGTCTATGGAAGAGATAGCCCCGGGCGCAATTTAACTTAACTTAACTCAAGCATTCTTGTCACGTTTTGGTCTACCTCCAGTTAATTGGGAGGGCCTAATGGGACCTCCTATCTCCTGTTCACGGGGACTTGCATTAGCATCGAAATCTCCAGATTGGTGGTTCACCAACCACATCTGTAGAGCGGAATACGCGTTTTACCTAAAATCTAAAGCAGCAAAAACTAAATCATTTAACTAAATAATTTGTAGGCCAGTAAAACTATATTTAACTCTAATCATTTTCATTACCACAGTCAACAGTGAAGTTTGGCATCATGAAATTTGCAATTTCTCTAGCCTGAATTTTCCAGGTCAAAGCATATATTTTCAGATAGCAATGTCATTTCTCTCGTGAGCTATGAAGCTTTGAATTATTCATTTGACCCCTCAGGCTGATTTAATCGCTTTTGGGAACATCTCATATACGTCTCACAGAAATCGTTGTACCTCCCTTACTATAATGGTGGTAAATGTGATCTAAACGTTGTTAGAAAGAGAAAACAGCACGCTTAATATTCAAATCAAATAGATAAATACAAAATAATTTAAATGCATACCTTTATGAAACCAAAGTTTCTGACCACTTTAAAAAATATATTATTCATTATTTTAGTTAGAAAAAAGGAGGTCCATTTTTAAAACTTTTTAATGTTTGCATTCAAAATGTTTATATTTCATTACCTTTCAGCCTTTCATAAACAGTTTTTAGTTTACGGATACGTTCAGAAACATTCCGTTGATTCGAATTAAATTGCAAAGCGGAAATATTATGACCTTCTGGCAAAATATGCCCGAGGCCTGAGGAATTAAATGAAATTAAGATGCACTCCAATCCAAATTTTAGGCGTAGCAATTGTAAAAGTAGGTAAGGTTTAGTGCTTACTCAGCATTTTTGTAAGTAAATTCTATGAAAACTTGTAATATTTTGATGTCTACCAACGAATTGCTAAAAAGTGTTATTGTAATTACTATAAACTGATAAAATTACAAATTTAATGTTCCATATCGTTTATTTCTTATTGTTCAAAGTGAGTAAAGTTTGTTGAAACTCGAGTAGCAACTTCTAGTTCACCATGCATTAAATCTGTATTACTTCAGCTTTATAGCAATTATAAAAACACGTCTGTAACACTTTGATGGAAGATCATAAAATACAACGAGGCTCCTTAATTGCATTTACTTACGAGGCATTGCGTAAGAAACTAAGCAACCGAACCAAGTACTTCTCTTTTAACATTGTTTTATTACTAGACATTTTTATTTATTTAGTTAGTTGAAACCACGTTAGTACGAGGGCAGTCCCTAAAATAATGTCTCCAAGAAGCTGCGGTTGCGAAAAACGATTTTATGTGCGTTCCGGCAACACTGACGTGTAGCCTGATTCTCCCACGCCAAGTCCCCACCACGCAGCACTCTCTGCGACGCTTAGTCTCGGCGTGGCAGCCGTTCGCGATGCAGCTTCCACTCGCAAACTAATACGCACAAGGTAAAATTTCATTCTTCAGACTTTCAGGCATTTCATCATACATCTTTAGTACTCCTTACATATTGCAGTTTTCGACTCTGCTTTTCTCAAATGCGGAAAGCTAACTCTATTTATATTTCTGGTTTCGTAATCATGTATATTTTGACATTTGGTTTTTCTCAACTTTATTACACATTAAATAGCCTATTTTTATTGGAATGCAATTTACCTTTTCTCCCATTTAATTAACCCTTGCGTACTCGCCTTTCCCCAGTATACATCTCGTAGCTTTGTTCTGTATAACTTAAAATTTCCTTCATTGGTTAAATATATATATTTTTTTTTTTTTTTTTACAGTGAATACCGCACAAGAATCTCAACTGCTCCCGTCTGGAGCCAGTGAGACAATGGCATCCCCAATTGGGGTATGTTGTGAGGCTGAAGGTAGTGGGGAGGGGAAGGAGGTGGGGAAGAGGAAGGTTGGGAAGTACCTGGCTATTCAGATCTGGTCACTAAACACGGCTAAAGCCATTTTCAAGCAACGTTTCAATTCTGAATGGTGGTCTTACACCAGGGCGATACTGATAGTATCTTCCACTCTGGAACATGCCGCAATTATACTATATATTATTTTAAATGAATTAATTGTGAAATAACACAAATTAATCAAATAACATTTATTTGCGCATGCCGGGTTCGAACCCGCGACCTCCGGATTGTGAGTCAAGAGTCTTACCCACTGGACTACGGAGGTCGTAAATATAAAATGTAATCCAACATGTATAAAATGTAGAGCAACTATAGTTTTAAGAATAAGCTAAGAACAGTGTTACATTTAATATATTTCTTAGTCTTCTAAGAAAATACACTTTTTTGATACCTTCTTTAGCACATATTTAAGATTTGCTGTAAAAGTTAGTTTTGAATCTAGTATTACACCCAGGTATTTGATTTCATTTACTTTTTCAATTTTTTCATCGTTAATTATCAATCAATTGGCGATTTTATGGGGGACTTTAGTGACTCTTTCAGAGATATACTAATAATACCTGATAATATTAGTTCCTTACATATGAAATTGGCGTTTTGTATGGGAGGAACATAAAGTCGATTTTTTTTAAATATAATATATTTATTTAATCAAAGTATGTACCATTGCTATCTATGTACTTTTGCCATCTCATAGGTAGTTCATCGATCCCTTTACTAAAAAAACCATTCGGACGGGAATCAATAAAATCTTTGAGGGCGGTTTGGACTGCCCCATCGGAGTTTAATTTTTTCCCTTGCGAGAAGTTATCCAAATTACGGAAAAAACAAATTAATTATACTTCTTCTAACACAGCAAACTTATTTTGTGGCACCATTTTGATTTAAATTAATAAATTACTTCGTTTTTACCACTTTTATTGTTTACAAAACCAACATGTTTTGTGAGCATTGTAAAACGTAGTAATTTATTAATTTAAATGAATTATAATTTTCGAAACACAAATACATGAGTAAATAGTCATTTGTCAATTTGACCGGAGAGTGGTTGAGTGGGCATAGCGCTTGGATCCCACCCGAGCGTCGCGTGTTCGATTCCTCGGCTGGCTAAGTCCTCCATCACAACACAAGCAACAATTTCGGCTTTCTGTGGTGGTAGTAGGAGATTTATTTTCAAACATTGTTGGGTTATTCGTAACCCGGGAATGTTTATCTTTCTTAAAAAAAAAAAAATAGCTGTATAAATTTGAATTTGGAATTCCTAACCAAAGAGAAGATATTAGAGATCAAAATTGCCAGTACGGCAAAACGCCAATTTCATATGTCAGGACCTAATATAAACATACAAATACAAACCTGTTGTCATTATTCGGGGGCGCTGCGTGGAGGAAGGTAGGCAATATGGTGGAGAAAGGAAATTTAAAAGCTGAGAAGTATTTTTGTCTTTATTCAATTTTGCAATCAGACTCATTAAACATAATAATTTCTGTTGTGAGTTGTGAGTCTATCTGTGAGTGAACGATTCATTTCAAAACATGAAAGTGAATAGTCTTTTTTAAAATTGGAACTGGTTAATGGAACCTATAATTAGTCTTTCCGCAACCGAGCTTTCGAATCGTAAAAATGAACGAATTTTCTATGGGTCTTATTTCCTACTGTTTTTATAGCCTGCATTGCTCATGTAACTGAAATAATATATATGAAAATAGAGATGAAAATAGCGATCGATAAAGCGAAAAATTTTGTCTTTGGTCTCTCTCTGTACGGGAATCGAGCTGAAAAAGATATGGTGTTCAACGGTAAATAGTCTTTGGGGCATACATTAATTATGTGAACTCAAAGGGGGGGGGGGGTCCAGCAAAATCTCAAGTTACTTGTACAGAATATAGGAGGTGGCCCAAATTTATCTCACCAAAAGAGGGGGGGGTCTAGATTGGAAAGAAATGCTCACGTAATTAATGTATGCCCCCTTACCGCAACCGAGTTCACGAGTCGTAAAAACGAACGAATCTTCTTAGAATTTCCGCAACCGAGCTTACGAGTCGTAAAAACGAACGAATATTATATTGGTCTTATTATGTACTATACGTATCACCTTTATAATTTTCGTTTGGCAAATTATTGTTTCAAATCTGGAAAATTGAACGTGCTACGCGATAAGTTTCATTCTCTTGCTTACACTTACACCTGTCCCGGTCACACGGGACACGTCTTTATAGGATACTCGCTGCATTAAATGCAATTTAATGACACTGTACACAACGTGATACCGCGGAAACATTCTGCCGTGTCTTGTTTGATGCCCGGTGCATTAATGTACCAGAATCGCAGGAAATAAAGACAGGCTGCTTGTAGGTGTGGATATTAAACTAACTTATATTAGTGATGGAATAACAGCGGACTAAAACTCATGGGATTAGTGCATAGCGTGGGGAAAACCGATACTGAGATACTCAATGTGGGTACTGTTTTATTATGGTAATTAGGAGGCACAGGTAGGATGTCGAGGTATAATATTATGTCGATTGAATCGCATCCTTATTTCTCTGCCGTGTCAATGTTTTCCGTATGGCATAAACAATCATTATCTAACTAACCTGTCGATTTATTATTATGCAATTTAAATTGCGATATCACGCTGTGCAGCTGAACACAATATCGAACGCTGTTTAGATGTGCATTCGTATTTGATTAAATCTTATTGGCCAAAGGTCGTTTGAGTTAAGAATGTATGCCGACCATGTAATGTATTTTTTTTATGAAAGAATGAACTGCCATCGTAAATAACATCTTTTTGTACTTTCGTGATACCACGTCGCTCTCGGTTTCCGGGTACTCCATCCAAGTTCTTCATCATTACATTATAAAATAATGCACAAGTAACATTTTCCGCCTACAATGATGGAACTATGAGAAATTCTAATATTAGGCCCTTACATATGAAATTGGCGTTTTGCCGTACTGGCAAATTTGATCTCAAATATCTTCTCTTTGGTTAGGAATTCCAAATTCAAATTTATAAAGCTATTTACTCATGTATTTGTGTTTCAAAAATTATAATTCATTTGTTATTTCCTTAATTGTTTTTTTCTTTGCGTCACTTAGTTTACAAAATGGAAAACTTGAAATATCGCGTTATTTATGAGTACGAGTTCCACCGTGGCACCAGTGCTGCAGAAACGGTTCGAAGGATTAATGATGTGTATGGCGAAGGTGCCGCAAAAGAAAACACAGAGCGTTTTTGGTTCCGACGTTTTCGTTCTGGAAATTTCGACCTGCAGAACAAGCCCCGTGGACGGCCGGAGACCAAAGTTGATAATGAAGAATTGAAGGCTATTGTGGAAGCAGATCCATCGCAAACCACGTTCGAGTTAGCTGCAGGCTGCGGTGTTAGTGATAAAACTGTTTTAATCCACTTGAAGCAAATTGGGAAGGTGAAAAAGCTTGAAAGCCAATTTCATATTTAACGACCTAATATATGGATTTGCTCCATAACAGAAATACAACAAATTTAGAACTACATACAAATAGGAATCATGAATTGCACATAATTTGAGCCCATAACCCAAAGAAAAAACTAATAATAAATACGTACACTAAATTGGTTGAATTCTATGACAAATAGCTATAAACTGAACCGTGTCATATTCATTTCTGATCGAGGGTAAAGCGCCTGAAATTCGTGATGTCATGCAATGAGATTGCCAGGAATGTGTCTCGCTTGG
Source organism: Limnephilus marmoratus (assembly GCA_917880885.1). Classification (NCBI taxonomy): domain Eukaryota; kingdom Metazoa; phylum Arthropoda; class Insecta; order Trichoptera; family Limnephilidae; genus Limnephilus; species Limnephilus marmoratus. The sequence continues at coordinate 12,910,158 of OU862921.1, read as the reverse complement.
TCTGCCGTAGAATTGAATTTAATGAAAAACTAAACCTTGTTGAAATCTAGCACATCAAATCATACTTTAATCACACGTTACATGATTTTACGAGGATCGTGTCAATTATTACACTGAGAAATCAAAAAGGGGATATAAGCGTATTTTTTTAATCCGCTTTTTACCTTAAGAGGGCATTACCAGAGAAAGCCGGAAATACGTCATTTTCAAAAAAGTTTTTAGACGTATTGACTCTTTTCCACAAAAAATTATAAATGGATTTCGAAAGATTGTTCTTTTATCTAGCATTCGTATGTAATAAATTTTTAGATTTTTTTTAAATTTTTAGTATAATAAGGTTATTCCATAGGTCGTTGGCAGATTTGTTAAATTTTCAAAAAAGTTTTTGTATTATACCACACCCATTTCAAATAATGTAATCATGCAGTAAAATAAATCAATACATTATCTAGCAGAGTTATATATTAGAATTTTAATTTTAGTTTCAATATAATCATTAAAAAATATGTACGTATATGTGTTTCTTGACGAAAATTGGTCCATTTGTGTATTTATTTGCGCACTTACAAACTAATATATTTCAGATTTTTTTAACATTCTTATTAAATTTAGACATTAATGAAAAATGATAAATACTTATAATCAAAAAATAACTACAAAAAGTACACTATTTTAATAGTTTTATCATCACGCCTTTCAACATTTTTGGATGAAGGTATAAATTAAAGCTAATTTGGATTAAAATAAATTCGATATTGAGTTATAATTTAAAAAAGCTGGTACGGAGAATAATTAATCTTTCTCATTGTAACCGCCCTGCACGATCGGAAGAACAACTTTCGACGAAATGTGGATTTTCGTCCGCTGGCTGGTTAAACGCTCTTAACAAACTGTAATTATTAATAATACATTAAAAGAGTTTTAAACTTTTTTCGGCCTATTAAGGCCATATTCAGACTGATACAATTATTCCTTAATCTATGGTTTATATACATAAAATTTAGAGGGAGGTTATACAATAACTTTATTAAAAAAATATGATTTTCATTTTCGTTGAGACGCGTCGAGATGGTTTTGATTATAATTTCAAAACGTTTTGAGCCCGCTGTACCTACCAAACGGGTTGCCAGGGAAATCGAAGACGAGGAAGTTTTAGCTACGGCAATCTTCGTTTTCTATTTCCCCATGCTCGTGGACCACTCAGCGCGGAACGACCTGCAGCCCGCATTGTGGAATGACGTTGAGGGGAGGGGGTGAGGTTTATATTTACGTTGGACCTCATCACCTTGTCCTTTGCCAGCGCCTCGACCCCCGCCTGCCCGTCTACTAATAAGAGCGTTGCTTTTCAAAAGCGAGGACATGAAATCGTTGAACACAGACAAATTGAATTGAATTAATTCCTTATATGAAAATTTAAAAAAGGTACATAAAATATACGGTCATTCGTCGATATTATATCTTCTACCACTTCGAGCTCAGATAGGAAAAGCGTAATGGCTTCTGGTTTGAGTTTTGACACTATTTTGTCAAGTGGCACAGAGTTTTTTTTTCATTTGACCGCATTTCGCATTTAAGTTTTCATCACATTTAATCATTTTCCCGTCCAAATTATAATTAGTTGGTTACTGGTAACATTGGTTGAAGGCACCGTAGAGATAAACCGATAGAAAAGTGTTGTGAAGTAAGCTCAAATTTAACTTACTTTACTCCTGATGAAATTGCTCAAAGATTTTGAAATACAGACCCCAGACCGGCCAATGAAATTAATTATATTTGTTCAAGAAAAAAATTTCGATATTTGAAAACTTTTTTTTTTACACACAGGAGGCCCTGAGAAAAATAATTCCCCCCAGACCCTATGTCATCTTTTTAAGAAAAGCAGGATATTTTTAGATGAAGGTTGCGTAGGAATCTAGGGGTCAGTGCATGGGCGTAGGCACGGTGGGGCAAGGTGGGGCGTTAGCCCCACCCTTACTGGTCGATGGAATTGTCGACCGAATCACGTTTTCAAAATTACAGCACTTAATAGGATGGTTTTTCCTTCTTTAATTCATATTTTCTATATTCATATAGCCTAAGGCATGAATATGTTGCAGAAGCCTACTTTTTTCGGCACCTACTATAGATTTTTATTTTTGCCCCATCCTAAATCAACACCTGGCTACGCTCGTGGGTCAGTGTATCCAGTAGTGACGGACCTACGAATCCATCCCTCCCACTGCGATGTTCCAAGAAAGTCCTACTGGAAAGGTCAAAAGGTCTCCCTCAACTAGTCTATCCCGAGCAGGCTTGCCACGAAGTTGGTGAGCAGACACATCCGCCTCAAACCTCATCCTACGAACCAGGGCACTTCTGCTAAATCACCAAAAGTGGCAAACCACTAGAGGTGACCTATGGCAGAGGTACTGTTTATTCCCATACTCGTCTCCAAAATTGCAATTACGTGCGAGCGATTTCACAAGAATTAAGGAAAAATCGAGCTTATTTACTATTCTAACACACTTCTGTCAGTGAGTGTTTAACACTTGTAGGGATTATGTCCGGTGTGGTACTGTGGCGGTGCCGGTGTGTCACCGGTCGTGTCTGACTAGTTAATGTTGAAATTAACGTCGTTTTCCACGCCGGCAACCAGAGTGATGAAGGTGAACTAGTTGCAACTTGGAAACGAAAGGCAATCGCGTACCGAATCGTCACGTTGCCACCTAGGACCTAGGTCAACGACTCGGGCGTAGGGTCGAGTTACGAAACGTGTTGCACGCCCGGTCTCGTACTTCTTCAGTCAGTTAGTTATTTGCGAAAACTAGCTAGTTTCAACGTTTCCACATCGAAATGCAGCGAGAATCTGATGATCGTTTTCTCAAAGCAAAAACTGCAGTAGAAATTCCTCTGTACAAATTCAATGACTTTATTATGAAACTCTTCGTTTTTTTTAAAGATAGAATTATGATATTATTGATATTAAATTTGTAACTATATTCCCAAATCTTTCCATCTATTTGGGATATGCAGTTTATAGAGGGCAATAAAGCTAGGCTTGCTTTAGGAAATGAGGACTCACTTCTAAGGCCCTCCGTTCATGGAGATACGTACAATCTACGTAATTGTGACGAAACCATAAGTACCCTTCTGATATACTACTTTTTAATGCTAGTCTCCGTACACGGCGCTATCCGAAATATACTGAACTTGATCATTTTTCACGTGCAGTCGTGGAGTTAACACGCTGTCAAGCGATGTCATATGACTTTTTTTCCAACATCAATCCATGCCTTCTCCACTAAATCCTTTCTTATCTACGTGTTCTGGAAAATTGTATAGTTATATAAACATGCATTTTTTCCACTTCCAGAACGAATCTAACATTATTTTCATCTTCCGACGCCATTCTGTCAAACGTCAAACGAATAAGTATCAGACACAAATGATGCGACGCGTCGCGCGCGATCAGCACTGTCGGTATCGTGATACTGATTGGAAACCGACAGCCACCGCGTAGCGCTGTGAACGGGCACCAGCAAAATCGTACGTGGGGTACTTACGATCGGCGCGTATGATACGCGCACGAGGATCGAGTATCTTGTAAGTATCTCCGTGAACGGAGGCACTTAGATGCAATACTTTTATTGACTCACTTGAATATTTTATTATGGTTTTTGAAAAACCATTTTCATTAAACAACGTAGATTGCTTAGCGTACGTAATTTATACAAATCCAGAAAATATATATAATATCAAAAGAGGATAATTTATTATTCTGGGTCAGAGAACAGAGAACGCTTCATCCAGAATTCATTAACGACGCCTGCCAACACTTATCAAAAAGTCAATCTATTTACAAAGGAACTGCGAAGTTAACAAAAATCATTCAATAAATTCAGCAAATTTAAATATTTCTATAATGATTCCAGACAGTTGATCCCCCGAGATATGCCCCTCGGGCACAATATTTATTTTATTTATTTAAACGCTCATTGTACAAATCTCGGAATAAACATCAATAGTCTACCTACGACGTATTATTGCGAATACACCCTATACTGAGATCATCATTGTGAGAGGAATCTGGATCCATCAAAGGGAGTCCAGAATACATGAGATAACCGGCCACGTCATCACATTGCAGTGGTTTAGGGAAAATGCTGTATACCCACTTATAAAAAATGTAAGTTGGCCCGAAATGATATGCAGAGAGGACATAACGCCGAATAACCAAAGTATGAAATATATTTTCATTTATATCAATGCATCAAGGATTAAACTACCTGCCTATATTAATGTACATACCAGCGCATAAGTACAAGAAATCGACACTGTAAGTAAATTCGTTTGATATCCATACCAACTTATTATTAAAGGTATTTTGTAAGTCGATTGTAGGTTTGAAATTGGTAAATAATGTACAAAAAAATATAATTTTATAATAATATATTGATACCAGCGGCCAACTATCCGGGAATCAATTATTTCCCCCTCCCCATACCGGTTCCATTGGAACCGGCTGGGGTTGAATATGGCTTCGCGTGAATCTAAAAATGTGACGTCATCATTCTTCTGCGAGCCAGCGTCGAGCGCTCATCGGTGCATTTTACGAAATAACACCGCAAAAAACATGGTTTGTGTTTTGAAAACGTGTAAATATATATTATCACTCGAGATACATGGCGTGTGTTCGTCGATGTTTACTGGGGTAAGTAAATTATGAAACATTTGTAAAAGTGTCCTAACTAAATACGGCAACAAAATATTGGAGTCTGCAAATAGGCGAACTTTACTTTGCCGTATTTAGACTTCGCAAATTTGTTCATTACGCGGCGAGCAATTTGCGCTCCCATGTAAAAAGGTCTATTCATTCAAGAGCAGAGTTTACTTTTAAGAATTAAATGGTGATATTATAATGCGAGGTGCCTATATACTGTCGTATTGAGTTATTTACGAATCAATAACTCTGCGCCCCGCGTAGTTGTTGTCTATCCCTCACCTTTATGTTCTGGTCTAGTAATATTCATATGTCTATGGGCCACCCTCTATAATACCTACAATCCCACATTATCCCATAATACCTACAATCCCTCTAAAATACCTACAAGCCTGGAAAGAAACAAAGAAATGAAAAAGCAGATTCACGAAAACACATTACACAAAAACAGGTCAATAAATTCAGAGAAAAGAGCGATGTAGATGTAGAGAGTGATCTTGTTCTGGATCGTGCACTAAATCCATTTATATATCCACGAGTTAATAAAACTGGTAGACGCAATAAAGATTGAACATCATTATTGACGCTTTGCTTCCTAAGCACGTAGTTCCCTTCCTCTTTACTTTTCCAGGGCAAACAGGAACTAATTTAAAACCTATTATAGTTGCAGATTTCCAGGATGTAATCTTTATGGCCCATAAGCGCTCTTGAGGTGATATTCTGATGAAAATAGCGCTATAGAAATCATCAAACATTATTGTTATTATTATTATGGCAATTGACAATTTTTTGTCGATCGGACTTAAGTTCACCATTAATGCACACCTACACTATTGTAATTTCTTAGATTTCTTTCCATTCATCCCCGATTTTTTAAATAATATTGTTATTCTCTTGGAAAAAATGAAATCGGAACATTGAAATAATGAATTTCTGAAGAAAATTTACACTCTATCGGCGCTTAAAAATAATAACAATTACAAAATTTTGGTTAATAAATATGAAAAATTACGCAATTCAATTTTTGCCAAAGAGGGATATTTACAAATGTATATGGAATTTTTTTTATTTTTTTTAAATAATTAGACAATGGTGAAGATCTCGTGAATGAGGAGAGACCCAAGAATCAAAAGAATTTCCTTTTTGAATCTATCCATTATTCGGTTCAGGAGCAATACACTCCTCACCAGGAGAACCATTGGCAGGTTGGTACTATAGGCAAGAAGTTAGAATAATCTGATGATGACGATGTCTAAGATAGTCATCTGGAATTTACAAAACCAAAAATACGCGCTTTGTAATCTGCTAACGCAACAAATTCAACTAATGATTTATCTGTAAATTCCGTACGGGTAGGAACAAGTATAAGGTTTTCAGTGAAAAAAGTTCTTAGTTTGTAAATCTTCTACTTCTTCAATAATTGCGAACACGCTTTGTGGCGTCGTTTAATTAAATTAAAATTAACAAACTTTGTTTACACCAGCATGTTTCTAAACCAATTCTTTCTGCATCAGGTTACAAAGAAAGCTTTTAAGTTCTATTTCAAATATGTACTGGAATTTTAGGTAAAACGTTAAAAAAATGCAAGTTCTAGTTTTCAAAATTTACATATTTACAGACATTTCAGAATACAAATTTGTATTACTTACAGAATTTAAAATTTAGGAATTTAGTCACTGCAAACCTTATACGTTTTCTTAATTTCATGTTTGTTTGCATTTATAGATAAATAATTTGTAGTATTACTTGAGTTAGCAGACCATTTAGGGCCATTTTTGAGTGCTAAAACAAAACAAAAACTAACTAAATCCCGGCATTGTCTGGGCTCTATACAGATTTTTCTAAATAAGATGTAGACAGTCCTGTTATTTGTGTGCAAAAAATTATCAATCTTGGAATTAAACCGTAGATTGTACAATAATCAATCCACGCCGCCCGACACAAACACTCTTCTTTATATAAATAGAAGAGAATACTTTTCGATCAGGTATATTAATTTGTTTATTAAGATTACATTATAGATACAAGTTATAAGAAATATTAAATTAAATTATTATACCGTTATAATAGGTACCTATTGCGTAAGTCCATAGAATATTATTAGGTAATTTCGTCAGAGATGTGAACGGTTCTCAAAACTTAACTAATGAATGCACGAGTACATAATAAAAAAGAAGAAAATGTAAGGAGAGATAAAGAGAAATTTTTGTAATCAAGAATTCCATGCTCAATAATGTTTTTTTGTTTGCAAAACCTATATTCATTGTTAAAGATATGCTGTACCTACTTGAATTACAATATTTCATGGGTGACACTGATGTGATTTCCCTTCGATTTATTTGAGAGGCCTTCGATTAGCAAAACAGATGTCAGGGTTCATCAATTCAGGACAGGAATTTAAAACGCCAGCGCCAGTTTCAAATTTCAGTCTAGAATTTACACCATTTCACAAATTCTTTCTGCGCCATGTGCTCTACAAAATTGCTGTTATTGTTTTTGATATGTTGTTAACAAAATTAAACGTCATATTAATGGCATCACCTTATTAATTCCGGGTCCCCGGTTTACGGCGATCCCGTTTCATCACTGTAGAACTGTAGATGTGTAGACCTCTTGTAATTGCAGCCAAGCTCTCCAAGTGGCGATAACTCCAGGCTCTAAGCCAGCGTGTCGGGTTAACTTGCGAGTGCGTATGTATACAGTATAGTATAACACAGAGTGTAGTACAGAGTATAGTACAAGTATAGTACGGAGTATAAGACCAGTAGACTGAGTAACTGAGAGTGTGCGGCCAGGCTGCCATTTACTTGAAACTAATACCGGGTAGTTTCGCAGTAGACAAAACACTGTGCAGCAAGTAGCTGTAGTGCTAGCAGGAACTACGTGTGTAATATCGGATTTCGAGTAATGTGCTTTGTCGTAGCGACTAGCTCCTGATCGCATCAGAACAATGCACGAAGCCGTGAGAACAATGCTTTATGAAGTGGAGTGCCATCACCATCATCCGTTGCCATGTTAACTATGTTAAGCGTGACTCTAAAGATTAATGAGGAATTTATTATAATTTTCCAGTTTCTTGTTATTTAGTTATCAGCACTGGAGGATTTAAGACAGGTGCTTAATGGTGTAAGTTAAATTTAAAATTTAAAATGCATTATCCGGACACCGTGTATAAAATGCTTTTGTACACGAATAAAGTTCATTATTCAAATCTTCACATGTAGCAAACACTTTGCGGAAATACATAATTATAATAAACACAAAAATAACTTTGTTTCAATTCCACTTTATTATTTCTTAATCCAAATAGAGGAAATATTTTTAAAAGATTGCATAGAAATGGGATAGGTCTACTACGCCTTAATAATCTTAAAGCCCTTGAAATAAAAAAAGTAATTAAAAATAAATAAAACCAATTTACTTAATAAACAAAGAGATTTGTCTAACACCCCCATTTTTTAAATATTTCCCTTACCCCCGCCCACTCCTCTTAGGAACCTCCCTCCTCGCCCCCAGCTAAGTTGATGTTCTGTCTCCCTCTTCTAATTTTCTTTTAAATACCATGTTTATCTGTATTATGTTCAATATATATTTTATTCACCCCTGAGGAAGGTTCAGAACGAGCCGAAACTGGTTAGATTAAGAAATAATAAAGTGGAATTGAAACAAAGTTATTTAATTGTGTTTATTATACATTATTCAAAGTTCACTAACTTTTTCATGAAAACATTGGTGTCATTATTTATTGCACTTGTTAAAACTATATAACGAAATTATTCTCCACATGATTCGAATACGAATCCATTCCTCCTAATGCGGTGCAAGGCGATGGAATGAAAGAGCCCGCCTGGAGAAATCATAAGGTCTCCCTCAACCAGTCTCACCCGATCCGGCCCACCACGCAGTAGGTGGGCAAACGCATACGCCGCCAAGACCTAGACTAGTCTCACCCCATGAACCTGGTGACTTATGGCAAGGGCGTTGGTTATCCAATAAACGGTTCCCGAAGCGGCGGTGCCCATACCCGCCTTCCAAATTGGTTATTTTTTTAACTCGGAGTGCGCTATATTTAGGAGGGGTTGTTTAAAAAAAATTAACGGATTCATCAAATATTTGAAGTAAATTTTCACTTTCTGTGTAAGTTCTATTCAAGTTCTGTTATTATATCATTATAGGTCAGTTGCTTCATAAAACTGAAATTATCACAGAACTTGAATAGAACTTGCGCAGAACGCGAAAATTAACCCGTCCTTTTTACATTCGTTATTCTCAAAGGCCAATAATTCCTTCATTTTGATTATGCACGGAACCAATCTGACATGGCCTTTCTTTCTTTCTTGTATTTCGGATGGTGACCGGACAACTCGGAATGAAACCTTCTCAGAACCATCTCAGATAAGTCATTTAATTTAGAGTGATAAAAAAATATATAAAAAAATGGTTAAATAGGTTACGTAAGGTTAGGGTTATCGGCGAATTTAAAATTATTTTTTTCATAGCTTATAATGATTTTTCAAGGAGGTGTTGATTTGACTTTCTTCTCAGTTGGCATTTGGCATGGAACCGTTTCGAAGCAACGTTTTCTAGGCAACAAAAGACTTTAATAAAATTGTACGGGAAACATTCACAAACTGTACTATACTAAGAGAAGGTGACGTTAGTGCTGTGGGTAATAAAATGATTGTCTCAATTAAAGAGAGATCATTGATTTATTATAGTACTTAATAACTTACTTCAGACTTCAGACCGTAAAGATCGCGGAGTAGAAAGTAAGAGTAACCTTTATGGTAAAGTGCAGATAGAAAGGAAAAAAAGCGTAACATCATCCCACGCTGATATTTTCCATTTGTCCTCAGGTCAGTTTACTAAATGTGTATACATACGAAAAAATTAAATAATAAAAATACTGCACTCAGGACCCCACTCAGGAAGATTATTCCCCTCATGGTCTAACCTATGTCTTCATTTGGGGTTGCTGCGTGGAGGATAGTTTGAGGGAAAGGAAGGAGAGGAAATTTTGGGAAGTAAAAAGGTACGAGGGGTAGAAGCGTACCCAGGAGTGTCGGACGTATGAATCTATCCCTTCCTCTGCGGTGTAAGGCAATGTTCCGAGAGAGTTCTGCTGGAGAGGTCAGAAGATCTTCCACAACCGGTCTCTCCCGATCCGGCCTGCCACGCAGTTGGTGGGCAGACGCATCCGCCGCCAAGATTCGGACAAATCTCAGCCCATGACGTAATGAACCACTTGGGGTGACCAGGTTTTCACGCGATCAGTTTGAGACAAAAACTAAAGATATCCTCTGAAGATGGACAGTGAGATCTGTCCGAAACGTCAGGAGTTACAAAGTCCTTTTAAGGACTACGTTACGCGGGTAAACCGAGAAAATTGTTCTACATAATTATACATGTATACATATATAAGTATTTTTTATTTATTTTTACATTAACTCCACACAGGAGGCCCTGAGAACAATAATTTCCCTCAGGGCCCATGTCATATTTGAAGAAGCTGTGTGGAGGGTCTTTTTGAGGAGAGCAAGGAGTGAATATGGGTCTTGAAGAGACCCATGTATGGAGCTAATGTAAAAAAGCGTTCTAAATATAACAATTTAAAACGTAGGTATTTCCTTTATAACAAATATTATTACTATACATTATTTTACAACATTTATAATGTGACTACTAGTAGTTAACCGACCACCTATTGAGGTTATTGGGGCAATAAATGTTACGTATCTATAGCGAAAGCCGGATTAAAAAAAACATATTATAATATGGCCAAGTTAAGTGGGACCCAGACATGATAAAACAATATTAAATTATTCTGTTAACCGTAGAAAATAATAAAATAATATTATCATCTGTTGAAGAATACATTATTGATCCCCATCATGTGAAATTCGTGGAAATGCATAATTGAAGCAATTTGACCACCAAACCAACCAATTATTAAATTTCGAAGATATCGAAGTGTAATTTTTTTATAGGCCTACAAAAATAAAGTATCAGGCCTATCAAAAATACTTTCAAGTGGAAAATATCGTACTAATTAATCCGTTTTCGGATAAAAAAAATTTATACAATGTGGCAAATTTACGTTCTTTAGAAAATAATCGAAAAACATTTTAATATTTTTTGTGCCTGAATTTTACAAAATAAAACAAAGCAACGCAATTTCGCGCTTTTTACGACATGAATCAAAATGGGAGGCGTTAAACGAATTTGGAATTAAGAATTAAACTTTATGCTGTCCGCATAATGACTATGTGCATTTGTTATCGATTTTAAATTTCCTTGTTATTATAATAAACAATGCGTAAGAAAGGGGTTGATGTTTTTTAACATGCCTTTACGAAATCAACATGTAAAAAGCAACTACCAAATACTTTCATCCACCTTTTCAAAATAAGTTTTCTCAAGTTTTTTTCATGTATTTTTAAATCCCTCCCAAAAAGAGGCGAGGCCCTTCCGATTTCAAGACTTTTTCAAGGACTAGTGGATCACCTGAAATGTTGATGTAAAACATGTATTGTATATAAGAAATCCACTTACCTCTGAATTCTGATAAAGCCTCCGCGTCGCAAACAATTGGAATTGTTGCATAAATATAAATATCACATTGTTGACGTTTGTTTTTCACACGTCGCAATAGCAAACTGGATGTTGTTTGACTTAAACACAGATTATTGTAAATAGAAAAATAGAAGTCACCTGATCGCTTTTCTTCGCGGTGACAGCACCCGATCTGGAACGGCGAGGCATGATGCCCACTGATTCTCCTCGCATAATGGACTCCACAACTGGAAAAAATACACAATTAATTATAAGGAAACCAAAGATATACTGAACACGGAAAAACAAAACAAACCTAGGAATCAAAAAAGAAAACAGTAGCTATAAAATTAGGATAAATTACACAAGCAGATGGAACACCATACAACTCTCTCTCTATCTCTGCCGTGCACTCATTACTTGGATTCATACATCGTCTCAAACCTCCGTTATTACGACACTCCGATAATGTCCAGACTCAAGTATTCGATTCTCTTAATCATGCCATATCTTTCTTGACGTCTTCCACTTCTGCTTCCGAGAGTCTATAGTTTAGTTACATACACTCTGATATCACTCCTTTTTCCTTTATCTATCCCTCCTCTCTACATACTTGTTTTCCAAACCATCTAAAACTCGTTATTCGTTTCTTAAAATTGTTGATTACGCTTAGATCGGCCTTGCAATCTTTACGAATATCCTCATTGTTATTACGGTCACACATGGTTTAACCACAATACGACTAAAAAATTTACTCTTGGTGCTCACATGCTTTCAAATGCAGTACTATAAATGTTGTTCATTTGACTTTCATTCTGGAGGTCGCGTTGAAAATTTGATTGTAACCTAATTGTGATGGACTGCCATAATCACATTAATAAAAAAATATAAGTTTTGAAGGTAAAAACATGTTGTACGATGTGTTGACATCAAACAAATAACTTGTTTGAATTCAGTCTCAAGTGCGTATAATATCCAGGTAATACAACATTGAGTAGTTGTTTGAATAGAGGTGTGTGACGCCAAGCTAAAGTTCAAGGTTCTTTCAATATAAACTTCTATATACCTGCCTCAGAACAGGTTACACCTTGTGAGGTAGGTAATGTAAAGCACATAATTAAATTATGTACCAAATTGTGGTACTTATATTGTTAATCACTCGAGCGATGGCTACCTAAATTTAGGTAGGTAGTCAAAAGGTATTATAAGTTTTATAAATTTATAAAATCTAAAAGTAGGGGATTAACGATGAAATCTGTGTGTATTCATTGACTTTAAATAGCAGTAAGCAGTTTATGTGTTTCATATGGAGGTATGATATTTTTTAGATTACATTAGAATTGTATTTACAATGCCTTAATTAGAAGTAAACTTGAATACGAAAGCATTATTTGGAATCCACATTACTGCAAATATGAAAACATTGTAGAATCAGTTAAAAAAATATACTAAGAATGTTATTCTTCAAATGTACTACATCTCAGATAATACGACGTACGTCGTGATTACTTCAAGATTGATTCACTTAAAACTAGAAGGCAATTGACTGATCTAATATGTTCACATAAAATTATTCACGGCCATCTTGATACTACATTATGTCTTAGCAGTATTGAAATAAATGTCCCCAATTCCCATTGTTTAAGACGCCATAACATTTTTCAAATGAATACATTTAAAAATAATATCCCCTACTTTAGCCCTCTGACCCAGATGGGTCGACTATATAACAAGATAGAGTGTGCTGAAGTAGATATTTTCGTCGATTATTTGTACGGAATTAAAAAAAAAAGTTCTGGCGCTGTTAAAAAAATACTAACTAATTATATTGTGTCAATTGTCTCTCGATGCATGCCTCGCGTATTTCTTATGTCTATTGCCACTCTTTGTGATGTGTTACTTGAGTGAGCTTGTATAAAGGGTGTAACAGGACGTATCCGAGGGATTTTAACTAGCGATTCCTGAGCATATTTGGAGTAAAAAATGTAAATGAAATTTTGATCTCCGGTGACTTTTTTTGACAACTTTTTTTTTTTTTTTCAAAATTTTTTTCTTCAAAATCAAACAAAAAAAGAATTCTTCCGCATGTCGTCACTGGTCACTCAGCCGGGTGTCCGGCGAACCCCTAAGAGCCCGTTCACACTTCCGTCGTAAAAACGGAGAGGGGTTCCGTCGTCACGACGGAAGCCCTAGGCCCCTGTTCACACTTCCGTTTTCAAGACGGATCCGTCTTGAAAACGGACCCTACTCTACGAAAACAACGACCAAAACATTTTATCATTCTTCAGTAGACGGTCGTGCGCACTGCGCAATGGACGACGATGAAGCTCTTGTTGTCATGTGGTACTTATTAAAAAGAAGGAAAAAAGTGAAAAGAAAATTTTGGGTACACCCAATTATAGCTGAAAGATTTTCTGTAGGAACTTTCCAAGTGTTAATTGGTGAGTTGAGAAGTGATGAACTAAAGTTCTTTAATTATTTTAGAATGTCTATCACTTCCTTTAACTATCTACTGGGACGAGTTTCAGAGAGCTTAACATTAACTTAATTTGCATACTTGAAAAGGAGAAAGTACGCGAAAATCATTCAGCAATTATTATAACTAAAATCACTAAAAAACATGAATGATATGACTAAATATTTTCTTGAGATTAAATAGAAAAAATCGCATTCTGGAACGAACATATATATTATATAATAATATTACAAAACGCCAAACGCGCGCCCCATAAAAACACAAATTGCCTGCCGCCTTGCGTCTGGGAGCGGGCGGTGGTGAAGTGTGAAGCGGGGTGTGGCGGGTTCAAAACGGATCCGTCGTCCCGCCGTGTAGTGTGAACAGCTCCATTGAAATGTATGAGCCAGCGCGTTCCCTTCCGGCTTCACGACGGACGCTCTGCGTAGGCGAACTCTCCGGCGAAAAAAAACGGATCCGTCTTCGCGCCGGATCCGACAAGTGTGAACAGCTCCATAGAGCCACTACAGCGGCTAGGGCTTCCGTCGTGACGACGGAACCCCTCTCCGTTTTTACGACGGAAGTGTGAACGGGCTCTTACCCCGCCTCCAACTCTTCAACAGCTACCATTTTTTAATGTTTTTGTAGAAAAAAAAAAAAAACCTCAAAAATGTCACCGGAGACCAAAATTTCATTAAATTTTTTACTCCATATGATGTCAGGAATCGATGGTTAAAATCCCTCGGGTACGTTCTGTTACACCCTGTATAATTCTGTATTGTACGTAATTGTAGATTTTTGTAATTGTATAACTGAGTTTTATAACTGGATTGTTCACACGTAAGTGCGAACATCTGTAAAACCCAATATAAATAAATTAACTTAATCATGCCATGTTTCCTCAAACTTCCCCTACTTCGCCTACCATTTACTTTCATGATATATAAATATGTATTCCGCTTATTTATTTATTATTAAACGTCACGTATGGAGTATGGAGTATGGAGGGCGCGCTAAAATTTATCTTAGTCGGTCGGAAAAAGCGTTAAAGATCCATAGACCGTGCTAGCAAATATTGATAACTGACCATAGATGACGGATTTGGTCAACATCGTATTGATATAAGTTTTTATTATCGACCATGCTTGACCTCCTGAAAGATGACCGCTTGATCGATACAGATATACTTCATCGAAGAGGTATGCATGCAAAAAACCTAATAAAGTACACAAATAATAAGAGAATTGCACAAAACACAAGAAGTTGAAACAAAGTTTAAGAAAGTTATGGAAAGGAAAGAGGGCAGAAAACATAAAAGTAAATTTAAATCAATTTTCTTTGTAGTTTATTGCCTTATTGCGTACAGTTCCATGCTAACTCAGAATGAAACCAACTCAGAAACACCTCAGAAAGGTCATTAAAAGCTTATTCAAAAAAATAAATTATCACCACTCTTAAGAGCGTTTAACCAGCCAGCGGCCGAAAATCCATATTTCGTCGAAAGTTGTTCTTACGATCATACAGGGCGGTTCCAATGAGAAAAATTGAGTATTCTCCATACCAGCTTTTTAAAATTATAACTCAATATCGATTTTATTTCATTCCAAAGTTGCTTTAATTTATACCTACATCCAAAAATGCTGAAAGGCGTGATGATAAAACTATTAAAATTATCTACTTTTGATTATAAGTATTTAACATTTTTCAATAATGTCTAATAAGAATGTAAAAAAATCTGAAATATATTAGTTTGTAAGTGTGCAAATAAATACACAAACGGACCAATTTTCGTCAAGAAACACATGTATGTACGTTTATATTTTTTAATGATTTTATTTCAACTAAAATTAAAATTCTAAAACATGCGTTTCCCAGATAATGTATTGATTTATTTTACTGCATAATTATATGATTTGAAGTGGGTGTGGTATAATTCAAAATCTTTTTTGAAAATTTAACAAATCTGCCAACGACCTATGGAATAACCTTATTATACTAAAAATTAAAAAATTTTCTCAAAATTTATTACATATGAAAGCTAGATAAAAGAACAATCTTTCGAAATCCATTAATAATTTTTTGTGGAAAAGAGTCAATACGTCTAAAATCTGATTTAAAAATGACATATTTCTGGTTTTCTCTGGTAATGCTCTCTTAATGACCTTTCTGAGGCGCTTCTGAGTTGGTTTCATTCTGAGTTGGCCGGTCACCATTGCGTACAGGTAAATTTCATAGAAACTTCACCGATTCATCGAAAACGAGGACGTACGCAACATTGTACTTTATTCTTATATATAACACGATTGGTAAACAATCGACTGAAAAAAAACCTTCCACAATTCACAATAAAACGACGCAAGGCCTAATAAAATGAATAAACAAAATATTTATTCATTTTATTAGCGTTTATGACTAGAGCATAATTGGAAACCATATAAATAAATAATAATATTCATAAAAAATATACCTACCTACCTACTCACCTACTACTGATCAAATAATAGCAAACTTGCTAAATAATAATGCAATTATTTAAAGAAATAAAAAAGCTCTTCTCTGAAACGTCCCATTAGATATTGTATTTATTAGATAGAGAAGTTGTTAAATTTGATTGCAAATTATTTAGAAATGAGTTCCTCAAAACGACTGTTCGGATGATAAAATTTTATTAACAAAGTTGGATATGGAAGAATTATATATTGGAGTATCTGTTATGTCGTGTAAAGTATATTTCTATGCATTTGAAAAGGCTAATTAGGCTTTTATGAAATAAAAATCTTAAAAACAAAAATCTGTGGTTAGCTTCAATAGCAATTGAAATATATAAGAATGTATCTGTTTTCGGAAAATGTGTTTTTATTATTTGAAGTCTGTTGTTAAAAATCTCGAGTCATTATTATCGTGCTTGCCTGCCGTTGCCTACGTAATTCTATGGAAATATAATATATAAATAAATACTGAGTGCTTTTAAAACTAATTACACAGCATTGAGTAAAAGTGAAAATAATAATAATAAAAATTGACAGAATAGGAATAATTGCTTTTGGGGGTTGGTTGTGTTATGAATATCTTGAAATTTATTCGTCCAAAATTATAAAGGGTTTTATAATTTTGGACGATTTGGGAGGCGGGAATGGGTACCGCCGCCCGGGAACCGTTATTGGATAACCAACACCTCTGCCATAGGTCACCCCAAGTGGTTCGCTAAGTTTGGTGATTTAGCAGGGGTGCCCGGCTTCATGATGTGAGGTTTGTCTAGGTCTTGGAAGCGGATGTCCAGGACACACTAAACCCCAGATTTCTACCCATCCCTTAAACCCTTTTCCTTCCCAGAACTCTGCTCTCCTTCCTTTCCCTAAAAGAACCCTTCACACAGCATCCCCAAAGATGACATAGGCTCTGAGGGAAATTATTTTCCTCGGGGCCTCCTGTGTGGAGCTCATGTAAAAAAAAAAATTATTTCACGTTAACAATCTGCATTCATTTAATATATATCTTTTTTTGTGAATAACTGTGTCAAATTACGCTCAATCGTGCTAAAAATTTGCCAGAATACGTATTTTATTTAATAGATTCAGTTTGCAATCTTGAAATTGTTGTTTTGTGTGTAATTAACTTGTGAGGGCTAATAATACAATAATATTTTAATCACATATCGAAGTTAACATAACAGTTTTAAGTGCAACCCAAATGACTGTGACTTACAGTGATACTGAGGGGTGAACCCACTTGTAATTAATGGTTATTAGTTTTTGGTGCGGAAGGATAAAGCCACTTGAAGCCATACGAAGCAGATAAGTTCCATATTTCATTTATACTTTTCACTTGTCAACTAAATTAATGTTTATTTCTTTCAGCTTTGTTTTCAATACAAACTTAACATGGATAATGAGAACGCTGGCCCGTAACCATTGGCGAAGGTAGAATTGTTTATTGCATTCATTGAGACAGGCTCTGGTTGATCGATTTTTACTATTTCAGGAAAGGTTGTGGAACACTGAACTCTGACAAACATCTTGAATTCACGGTGAGACGTAAATTAATCTCTCTGAACGAGTACACAATAATCTCACGGATACATAATACGTTTCAAGTATACCTTAGGTTAGGTTTTTTTTATATATTTTTATTTAGGTAGGTAATTCACGAAAGCGCTATGATGGCTGACGAAATACTGGAATAAGAAACTTTGTTTTTGTGAAGGAAATAACTTACCAGCTACGGAAACGTATAAAACCGCCTCAACAAGGAAATGAAGTAAAGGAATACCTATGAACTAATATGAAGATCAAAGATTTGGATACATGGTGAGGCAGGGAGGATCTAGTCACGGTAGACTGGAACTTTTTTTCCCAGTCGGGATATGGTGGGAATCGAATACTGCGAAGCAAGAAGCATAAAACGAGAAGCAACGGATGCGGAAAGTAAGAAGCAGCGAGAAACGAGAAGTGGGATGCAGTGGGAAGCTGGAAATGCTATGTTGAAAGCAGGTAGCAATTAGTCGGAAGTAAGAAGCAGCGTAAAGCGGGAAGCAAAAAAAACAAGAAGCAGTAAGTGGGAAGTAGGACGTAGGTAGCAAGAAGCAATGGATGCGGAAGCATGAAGCCATAAGAAACAGGAAGCAAGAAGCAGGGGTAAGCTGAAAGCGTGCAGCGGAAGCATCAAATAACGGGAAGCTGGAAACGAGAAGCAAGAAGCAGGGAGAAGCAACAACAACAAAAGAAGCAGGGAAGGAAACTGGACGCGGAAAGGAAGAAGCTGGAAGCGAGAAGAAACGGGAAACAAAATAAGCGAAATGCGAGAAACGAAAACCAAAGCTCAGAACCAATTCCTTTATTCCTGCCCATCCTACATTCCAATATTGGCTTATTAGGTTGCCATGTATACCGGTCGATTGAATTCCAACCTCCTTCCCGTCCTCAGAGCACGTGTTCCAGTCCTAACAAATCAGTGCCCCCTGGTGTACCGGTCTCACCGGGACAGGAGTACTCCTGGCTGGGGTGGTACAATCGTATCGTATCGTCTCAGGTTTTTCAGCCACGAGGTTCTCCTTCTTCCGGGGCCTCGTCCTCCGGCGATCTTTCCCTGCATTACGAGATGCAAGATCTCGAACTTCTCTGGATGTCTCATCACATGCCCAAGATATTGAAGTTTTCGGAGTTTCATAGTTTTAATAACTTATTTTTCTTTATTCATCCGAACCATAACATCTTCATTCGTAACTCTTGTCTAACCAGCTTATTTTAAGTATTCTTCTTTAGATCCACATCTCGAATGCCTCAAGTCGCCTTATTAGTTCTTCAGTAAGCGTCCATGCTTCCATTCCATAAAATAATATCGAAAACACGTAGCATCTGACCATTCATATTCGTAATCCAAGGTTGAGATCATGACTGCAGAATATCTTTTGCACGAGCTGCTCAATGCGGCATTTGATTTCAACCGAAGGATCCCATCTATCATAATGTATAGTGTACACATACATAATTCTACCAAAAATACAGTAATGTATTATTTCAACATAAAAGTAAACCAAAATGACGACTCATTATTAGTTGCATATATATGGAGGCCTTCGAAGTAAACCCATGTCATGTTATGCTGAGACAACACGTCATTTCTGCAATGTGGTATGAGTAGCCGATCGTGGTACCGCCCCTGGCAGTAGTTGTATGGTTCAAACAACTTATAGTATTCAAGGAGATATAGACTATCTGTCTATCAGGGGTTAAGAATTAGATTAGGAATTCCTATTGAAAATATTAGCTACATGCAGGGCTGGGCAGTATTTGAAATACTTGTAATTGAAATACGTATTTGAAATACAAATACGTATTTTGTATTTGTATTTCAATTACTTCCTAAAAATGTATTTTGTAATTGGTATTTCAATTACCTGCTGCTAAGGTATTTTGTAATTTGTATTTCAAATACTTATGGCTTCAAAATACATTTTCAAATACATTTAGCGACCTTAAAAATGATAATGAAAAATGGGGATGGTCCAGCAAAATCTCACGTTACTTGAAAAGAATAAACGAAGTGACCCAAATTTATCTCACCAAGGGGCGGGGGGAGTCTAACTAAGTCTCACGTAATTAATGTATGCCGCCTTATCATTGCTTTATATTATAATGTACCGTACATTTTTTTATGTCATGCTAGTTATTATTATTGTCCTGTGCTATAATAGGACTGTTATTGTACATTTTGTACAATATTATATTACTTATACTTTTCATTGCTTTGTATTGTACATTTTTGTATCATAGTATTAGATCAAGCACTATAGGAATAATTTGACTGATTACTAGATTATTTTTAAGTTAATTACTGTAGAGAAGAGCAGAGAAGTGAAATAACACAAAATTGCGCTATACAAATGTCATCCATTTATATATAAAAATTAATCCTTGTTTCCCTTGGTCACGCCATAACTTCAGAATGACTTTACCTATTTCATTAATTTTTTTTAAGTTTTCTAATTCTGTATAGAAGGCTCTTACGGAAAGAAAAATTAAGAAAATGACACATAAAATTGGATAATTTCAGAAAACTTTACGACTATTTTAACTTTGCACGTCTGACAGTTCGCGCGTTTGTTGAATTTGAATTTAGCAGGCAGCTGTTTTTTTTTGTAACAAAGAATTGTCTATGGATTTTTTAAATCATAGATATTTTAAATAGGTACCTATGTTAGGTACCAGATTTGATTGATTGTTCTTATAATATAGAAAAATGAATATTTGTAATATGTGAAAAATGAAAATTTGAATAAAAAAATTGTAATAGCTGGCACGCGAGTTGTTTGAAAATTGAATGTACTGGGACTAAATGTATGGAACGCGGGAGGGGGTTGGCGCGATGGGAGGAGCGGGAGAGGGGAGAGGGTAGGCAGGGAAGGTGGAAGGGGAATGCAATAGGGGAAAACGATGCGTTAGGGTAACGGGGACGCATGGGAAAGGACATGCAAAGAGAAACAATTTATTTCTTTGAATATGGCATTGCAACGCATGCCGGGAACCAGCTAGTCTTATTATAATAATAATTATTATAATCTAACACCTAAGTCCCATACCACAAAACTTTACAAGTGGAGCGGAGACGAGATGTGTCTCCTGAGAGTCCTGACTGTCCTGAGCAATATGATTAGTCAATTTTAGCACGTCTCTGTTTCACTCTGCTTCTATGGAAACGCACCCTTAGATATGGGCACTTATGACAATTTATTGCAACCAAAGGTTCTACCAAAACCAAATGTATTTTGTAATTTGTATTTTGTATTTGAAATGAAAAAATGGTTAAAATACTGTATTTTGTATTTTGTATTTCAAATACACGACATGAAAGTATTTTGTATTTCGTATTTTAAATACATGCGACAAAGTATTTTGTAATTTGTATTTCAATTACAGCAAAGCATGTATTTTGCCCAGCCCTGGCTACATGTCACTGTTGAAAATTATGGACCTCGCTACATTAAAAGAAAGAAGAATATGTACTGATCTATTTTTTCTGTATAAAATTGTTAATAACATGTTTGACTCCCCTGAACTCCTTAGGCTGATTAATTTTCATGTGCCTAGTAGAACGGTTCGTCAGATTGTACCTTACCATTGTAACAATTCAGGTACCAATTCAGAAATAAACTCAGTAATGAACCGACTGCACAGTACAGGGAATAAATATTACATGAATACCAACGGTACTGAAAGTCTATCAACCTATAAAAACATTGTGATTAAATCTGTTTATCTATCTGGATAAATTTGAAATGTTTATAAATTTTCAATATGTGTCGAATGTATATGAATGTGTATCCTTTATTTTATTCTGTTGCTTTTAAGCTGCAAGAAAATCACTTCTTTAAATGTATATGAATGTGTATCCTATAATTTACTCTTTTGTTTTAAGTTAAAAAATCTATACTTCATACTTCTTTGATTATAACAAATGTATTTTTAATTTTATCATATGTAAAAGCCCTAATTGGGCGTGTACAAATAAATAAGTAAATAAATAAATTTAGAATTTTTAAACACGCAAATTAAAGTTAACCCAGTTATGGTTGGTGGAACCAGAAGTCAAGGAAGGATACACACAACAGAAAAATTAAAGAAACAAACGAAAGTATGAAAGGTTCTTTCAATGAACTACAGAATAAGTAAGAATACAAGAAGTGCGTTGTGGCTGTGTCAGGCGATCCAAATATTTGCCTAATCGAGGCTTAAATTTCCAACACAAAAACTGTGTTTATCAAATTCAAATGGGATGGAGATCTAAGACGTCAAGTGAGTGCAAGTAAGACAGAGCGCTGGACATTGGCCAAAATTAATACAATTTAAATTTGTATGGAACGCACTTCTGGTTTTCTTGTTTATTCTATGCAAGTAACTGAGATAAAGTAAGTTTTCCTACCTCCATCTCCCAAGAGCCGCATTTGAACTAGGGCGGGATCTTCGTTGTGCTCCTCAAGGACGGTGTCATCCGTCAAGGTCAGCTCCTGTTGATCAAACATACACATTACTTTAACAGTCGTGCAATAATTAGTCACCTCACCCAAATATAATACTCTTATCTCATTATTGTTACCACTACCTACCAACCTGAAAATTTTTGTCAAATATTTTTGCTTTATTGAAAAATGTACTTTATTTAAAACTAGCTGGTTCCCGGCATGCGTTGCTATGCCATTTAATAAATATATTGTATCTCTCTGCGTGTCCTTTCCCATTCACCCGTTCCACTCCGCTCCCTCCCTTCCCGCGAACCACCCTCCCGATTTCCCCTCTCCCCTCCCAGGTTCCCCTCCCCCTCCCCCTCCCGGGTCCCCCCCTCCTTCCCCTTCCCCTCACCCCCTTCCCGCATTCCATACGTTCAGTCCCGGTACATTCAGTTTTCAAACACCTCGCTTGCCACCTAATGCAATTTTTTATACAAATTTAATAATACCAGAGCTCACCAGTAGTTTTATACAAACCTTGTCCTGACAATAACGAATACAACAAAAAAAGAATTATCCATTTTGGTGCAGTCGTTCGGAAGTTATGCGCGTACATACATTTCGGCGATTCATTTTTATTTATTTAGATTTATAAAATATTTGTAAACTAGTCTGTCTGGACACAGGATTTCCTAGTGAGACAGGCAAGGCCAAAAAAGTGTGTACCTTCCATCTGGTACAATATTCAGATGACTCTTACTTAAACACTATTAGTGAATAAAACAAAATGTTTTCTGGGTCACTAGTACAATATTTCGAAATGTAGGTACTAACATACTGTACCCTGATGCCTTCCGGTGTTATTTTATAGCATCTCTACATATTATAAATTAAAGTCCTCCGCCGTGTCTGTCTGTCGGTTCGCGATAAACTCAAAAACTACTCAACGTATTCTTATGCGGTTTTCACCAACAGATAGAGTGATTCATGAGGAAGGTTTAGGTATATAATGTGTTTTGTGTAAATTGGTTGAAATATATAATATACATACAAAGGAGAAGAGCGGGCTGGCAAGCGAGCGGTGTGGATTTGATTTGTAGCACAGCAACGCGTGGCCGGGTCAGCTAGTATTTAATATGCAAAACACAGAAAAGTGTAACATTATTTGATTTATGGTGAGCATTCGAATATCGGTTTTCCTCGTTATTTCAAAACTTATTATTTGGAGATGTCTGACTAATCAACTGGACGATCGATACGTTGCAAAATAAACCGTAAACGAACATTTACGCCAAAGTGTATTAGTAGGTACTCTCAATATCGTTCTGGCGAAATACCAAAATTATTATTAGAAATGTTGCTTGAAATGGCTTTAGCCGATTTTGTGACCATATTTAAATAGCAAGGTACTTCTTCATCTTTATCTTCCCTATCTCTCACCCCCCTCTCTCCCTCAAGCTTCACAACAAACAGCATTTTCAAAAATGTCATAGGGAAAATTTTTCCTCAGGGATTCCAGTATGGAGTTAATGTTAACAAAATACCCCAATAACTGAGAATGCCAAGTTGCACTGGCTCCAAGCACTCCACTGGCTTTATGGCTCACATAAAAAAAAAACATAATTTACATAAAAAAAAATTTGAATGTGTAATTCACAAGCGATAGAAGTGAAACTAGAATGTCGCTTTTTTTGCCTGTTTATTTTAAAGTGGTTTGAAGATTAGATACTGATTTACAAAAGTTTATTTTTTTTGGATTTCGTAGGTTCGAACCTCCGTCCGTTGGATTTCTCTGGCCGTTGAGATTTGTGATGCACTATGCCGCTGCGCTATGGGACGCGCTTGGCGAGGCGCGAATTTACGCATTATATTCCGACGACCCGTAAAAAAACAAAGCGGCCAATGAGCGCAGACCCATCGTCGTTTCCGTTTTATATCTCAACCAATAGAAGCCAATAATATTATTGTTATTTCATTCATCGAACGCTTAAAAGTTTAATTTGACATCATTCATGAATAAAAACTTCATGTGGTATTTATTTAAATAATCATCATGGGTTTTTTTTCCTTTTTTGGACTTGCGCAAGAGAAGTAAAATATTTACTGGTGGTCGGTAGTCGCTAGTCATTTGCAAGTCTAAGGCAATTGGCATAGAAAGCTTCGTATTTGAGGTTCTACACTGTGCCAAAAGGCTGTAAGACACGCTGGGGAAATGTTACTTGAGATAGAGATGCACGAATGGATCGGATACTCCAACTTTTAACTGTTTTTGTGATTTTAGGCAGCCAATTGCTTCGATGAGACACGAGATCGGCCTTAGGGAAAACAAAAACCAATCTAGTAGTGCTAAATCTGTTATCAAACGACACGTCCTCAAAGCTCGTTATATTTCATTTTCTATTAAATATTAACAGATTAGAAAGCGAGCACACCAAGCTTTGTGTCCTCATTTAAAATTTAGCTTCTTCTTCTTATGCCTTCAACTTCAACGGAGGTTGGCTATCATGTTGGCTATGCGGACTTTGTGTACTGCAACTCGGAACTGCTCTAGAGTAGACTGGCCAAACCACTGTCTCTGGTTTTTCAGCCATGAGGTTGATCGTCCAGGGCCCCATCTTCCGGCAATCTTTCCCTGCATTATGATATGCAAGATCTCGTACTTCTTTGGATGTCTCATCACATGTCGAAGATATTGAAGTTTACGGATTTTTATAGTTTTAATAACTTACGTTTCTTTATTCATCCGAACCATAACATCTTCATTCGTAATCCTGTCTATCCAGCTTATTTTAAGTATTCTTCTGTAGATCCACATCTCGAATTGCCTCAAGTCACCTAATTAGTTCTTCAGTAAGCATCCACGCTTCCATTCCATAAAACAATACCGAAAATACGTTAATATCGACCATTCGCATTCGTAATCCTAGGTTGAGATCTGACTGCCGAACATCTTTTTCTTGCGGATAAAGGTTGCACGAGCTTGCTCATTGTGGCATTTGATTTCAACCAAAGGATCCCATCTATCATTTAAATTGCAGCCCAAGTATACAATACTCTATACCTTCTCTAGTTTCGTTCCAAAGATTTTTCGTTTTAAAGATTTTCATTCAATGCGTTATTTTTCCTTATTAACATGCATTTTGCAACATTTACCACTAAATAAAATTAAATATGTTTTTTTTTATTACACAATCATCAGTAAGGGATTTTTAAAACTTTACCCATGTTTGCGTTTAAAATGTTTAATTTTTAAATTGCTTATGTCAGTTTGTAATTCAAATCTGAAGTAGTATTTGATATGCTTTCCAAATTAGTATTTCATTTTAGGTTACGTTCAAAACAGCGAATCTTTTTGAAATTGAACGTAAACGTCAACATGTCAAAAATTTTAATGTCAACAAGAACCAACGAGAATATTTGATGACAACATGATATTGTTTTGTCTAAACAAGAGGTTAAGAGCCTCGTTTAATAATAAACTCCCGTGAAAATCACACAACAGTGTAACAACATCAGTAATTATTAATTATTATTATCAGTAATTTGGGAGGCGGGAATGGGTACCGCCGCCCCGGGAACCTTTATTGGATAACCAACACCTCTGCCATAGATCACCCCAAGTGGTTCGCTACGTTTGGTGATTTAGCAGGGGTGCCCGGGTTCATGGGGTGAGGTTGGTCTAGGTCTTGGAGGCGGATGACCAGGACATACTGAACCCCAGATTCCTTTTTTTTTTTTTTTTTTTACAGTGAATACCGCACAAGAATCTCAACTGCTCCCGTCTGGAGCCAGTGAGACTATGGCATCCCCAATTGGGGTATGTTGTGAGGCTGAAGGTAGTGGGGAGGGGAAGGAGGTGGGGAAGAGGAAGGTTGGGAAGTACCTGGCTATTCAGATCTGGTCACTAAACACGGCTAAAGCCATTTTCAAGCAACGTTTCAATTCTGAATGGTGGTCTTACACCAGGGCGATACTAATAGTATCTTCCACTCTGGAACATGCCGCAAATATACTATATATTATTTTAAATGAGTTAATTGTGAAATAACACAAATTAATCAAATAAAATTTATTTGCGCATGCCGGGTTCGAACCCGCGACCTCCGGAATGTGAGTCAAGAGTCTTAGCCACTGGACTACGGAGGTCGTCCTACCCACCCCTTAAACCCTTTTCCTTCCCAGAACTCTCCTCTCCTTCCTTTCCTTAAAAAAAACCCCCTCCACACAGCATCCCCAAAGATGACATAGGCCCTGAGGAAAATTATTTTCCTCAGGGCCTTCTGTGTGGAGCTAATGTAAAAAAAAAAAAAAAACATACTTCGTACAGAGTCCTGAATTTAGAGGTCGACGTTATATTTGAGAATGCCCTACAGACAATGAGGATATCCATGTACGTGTAAGGTGAGAGGAAATAGAAGCTAGTTCAGTGATGGGCAAAGTACGGCCCGCGGGCCAAATCCGGCCCGCCAAAGTATTTAATCCGGCCCGCCGACGATCTTTCGAAATTATAAGTATACCTATTATATACTATTAATTTCAAAGGATCGTCGGGGTAAAAATATAAATAGGCGTTGAAGAAACTTCACACGGAATTTGAAACTAGGTTCAAGATTTTATGAATATTCAGTCATCGCTTGATGTTTTTTCAGTGCCGTTTAATGTGGACCCGGAGAATTTCCCTGAAGAATTTCGGTTGGAAATTGTTGAAATGCAGTGCAGCCCCATTTCAAACAATTGTTCTTAAATTCCGAAAAATTAGATTTTTGTAGAACACTGCCGAAAACTGAATATTCAGAGATAATCGATCACGCCAGAAATTAATAGCGATGTTTGGGTCGTCGTATGTCTGCGAACAGAGTATTTGGACTGTGAAATTGCGGAAAAACTCAGTCAGAAATCGATTAACTGATGAGTACCTTTTCTCGCTGCTAAAGGTTACTTCATCGCAGCTCAAACCTGCATTTGAAGACATTATGGCCAATCAAAAACAATTTCATATGTATCACACACCCACCATAGCAGGGCCTTCGAATAAAAGTTAAATTATTGCAATCTGTAACTTATATTAGCGTTTGTGTGTAAAGTTTTATAATAAAAATATGGATTTTAAAACCAAATTCATTTTGCTATACTCCTGGCCCTCCTCTGAAATTTCTTAAAACATTCTGGCCCCCCATGGAGAAAGTTTTCCCACCACTGAGCTAGTTCATAGTTCCAGATATGATGACTTGAAAGTGGTAAAAAGACATACAAATAAAAATTTTGAGTGTACCAAATGTCGTTGTATAAGGGCCTCACTAATGACCGTATTTAAAAATTTACACAATTGATAAACAATCATTAATTTAGAGTTGTAGAGTAAATTGGTTGTTTATCACTTGGGTAAAATTTAACTTGGGTAACACTTTAATTAGTAAGAGGTGTTCTAAACTTTACACAAGCCGTAAATATAACAGTTTACCATTCAAAAATGGTTGTGTTAAATTTAAAATACGTTTACACGTAATAAGGCCCATGTTTAGCAACTGTGTATGTGTACTCGTATAGGTAGGTACTGATGCTGGGAGCCGGTTTCGAAGAGATCGTTGTGATTATTTTGGTAAGGTGGGTATGGGTATCGCCGCGCCGTCCCGAAAATCATTTTTTGGATAACCAACATCTCTGCCTACATATGGTGACTTAGCAAGGGTAACCGGGTTCATGGGGTGAAGTTTGTCTGGATCTTGGCAGCAGACGCGTATGCCCCGCATTTGGTGCGCGACAGGCATCGGGAGAATCTAGTTGAGGGAAACCTTTTGACCTCTCCAGCAGGATTCTTTCAGAACATCGCCTTGCACCGTAGTGGGAGAGATAGATTCATACATCCTGGACACACTGACCCCAGATTACTATCCACCATTCATACATGTTTCCTTCTCAGAACTTTCTCTACGGAATTTCCTAAAAATACCCTCCACACACCATCCCCAAAGATGACATAGGTCCTGGGGAATTATTTTACTCAGGGCCTCCTGTGTGCAGCTAATGTAAAAATAAAAATTCACACGCGGTAGAAGTAAAACCTTCAGAAAACTAAAGTAGACAAGAGTGGGAGATTACGAAGTACCGCACAAAGAGGAGACCGATAGGCTACGAAGCACCACACAAAGAGGAGACCAATTTCGACGGAAAGAAGTTTTCACTTCAAAAAAATTCTAAAAAATAAAATTAAGTAAAAACGTTATTTCGAAAATAAATAACTTTGTGATGCTCGTTATTTGTTTTTGGGGTGTTATGCCGTGTTGCGCTACCTCCTTCTTTAGCCAACGTTTCGGACATCGTTGCAGTGTCCATCATCAGAGCAGATCCGGCAGATCCGGTAGATCCGGACACTGCAACGATGTCCGAAATGTTGGCTAAAGAAGGAGGTAGCGCAACACGGCATAACACCCCAAAAACAAATAACAAGTGAAAATCTTAAAACTTATCTAACTTTGTGATGCATTTACTTGGTGTAAGTTACATAGCGCTAATAAACTGCTATTTTAATTCAGCTAATAGTACGAGTATAATGTAAATCCACTTAAGCGTAGATGTGGATGGAGGGATTTCTCGGATCTGTGGCTTTACATCTGAAGCTTGGAATTGCCGAGTGCCGGAATGGCGAGTGTGTATTCAGTGTGTATACTAACGAATTTACCAACATCGAGTAACAGTCGACCTGATTGCATAATTCCACTGTCATCAAAGCTCGCATCGATTTGCATTGCCTAAATAGATATTCGGTTTTTTGTTGCCATGTGCGAAACTACGTGACTTGAATTGGGATATTTGTTGAATCAGTTTGCTGTTTCCTTTATATTATATTGTATGAAATAATAAAAAAAAATTAAAATGTAACGTTTGGCGTGTAAAAAATATATTTTTTTTACATGAGCTCCACACAGGAGGCAATGAGAAAAATAATTTCCATCAGGGCCTATGTCATCTTTGGGGATGCTGTGTAGAGGGTTTTTATAAGGAAAGAAGGAGAGGGGAGTTCTGGGAAGGAAAAGGGTTTAAGGGGTGGGTAGGAATCTGGGGTTCAGTGTGTTCTGGTCATCCGCCTCCAAGACCTAGACAAACCTCACCCCATGAACCCGGGCACCCCTGCTAAATCACCAAACGTAAGGAACCACTTGGGGGTGACCTATGGCAGAGGTGTTGGTTATCCAATAAAGGTTACCGGGGCGGCGGTACCCATTCCCGCCTCCCAAAAATTCATTGAATGTAAGTTATGTGTGCAGAATTGCATGGGAATCAAAATGAAGTGAAGTCACAGAGGAGTGATACAAGCGATACCAGCGCAGACACGTGAAAAACCACGGAGTATTAAAATTTCAATTTTGAAACAATTTTCTGTAGGGTGTCTTTTTGGTAATCAAACGATGAATGGAATTTGTTTTTACTAAAACTCATAGTTAAAATATACATATAGAAGACTGTACCTATACAATTTTTTTACACGAATCTAAAGTATGGATGTGTACATGGTGTATATGGAGGTGTACGCCGCTTTGAACAGCGCACTCCGACAAAATTGCTGCTCGGTGGTTGACAGCGATTAGGCGTATTTTGTGATGAACCGCATTCATCAAAAAATGGAAGAAAAATATATTTAGAAAGTAGACATATAGGTTTATGGCACCACATAGGGGTAGATTGGTATCAAAAAAAAATGGCGGACCAGCGAATTTTATTTCCCGTTTTTATGGAAAATTTTCATCGTTCATTAAAAAAAATCCCTACGTTGTGCCCTAGAAACTAGATTTACGAACATTTCAAGACTTAGTGCATTCAAATCGGATGTAAAGTTGTTTAAATACGTTGTCAACCAGGTTGAAAAAAGTAGTTTCGAGAAAAATGCGTTCAAAGTTTTGTTGAAGAATAATTCTACATACCAAATGTTTCAAACGGTTTCACATAAAATGCTGAATATCGGTCAATTTTACCAATTTCTTTAAAACATTTCTGAAAATTAAATAAAATAAAATGACAAAACAAAATCTGTCACAGTGGGCTGGTGCCTTAAAGAGACAGGCTTGTGTGTCTTATCTTTTGTCTAAATATTATTTATTGTGTAAGAAAGAGCTGTAGCATTATTGTGATAATGCACTTATGCTTATTGCCTTTTTTGTACCGTCGGCGTTCCAACGGAAATATTAAAAGCACCAATTTGTAGTAAAGATTAATCGAAAATAGTGATTTCACATCCTTTCCATTTTACCTCTCCTTACAAACAATAAGTAAGGGTGTCATTCGTACGTGACATTCATATAAAAAAATAATAACGATGATGATCTAATTTGTAATCCATCTAAAATCAAAACAATGTTCCTAGCGCGTAGCCGGAAAGTTGTCTGTAGATATTTACGATCAAAACAAGGGCCGGCGAACAGCGGCACAACAGTGGGGGAGAAAGTTTTTACATTCCAAGCGGGCGATTGAAGCGTTCGGCTGCAAGTTACCCCGCGCTGGGGGGCGAACTTACCCCACACAATAAACCACCCCCTCCACCCACCCCCAGTCATCGCGTGTCTGGGAACTTTCCCTAACTGGGAAATGAAACGTCCCGCCTGCCCCCCCCTCCCCGGCCGCCATTTTGTTTCAGAAGTTTCAGTCAGCCCAGTGCCACATAGTTTCCCCACTTTTCCCAGTTTCGCCTCTTTCACTCTCGTTCTTTCTCGCTCTATCGCTGGGACACGTTTGTGCGGATCTTGAGTTAAATGGAGTCGGAGATGTATTATGACATAATTTTTACTTTACCAAAGTAGGTTGTATGTAATGTAATATGTAAGGTGCCTAATTATACATCCTTGAAAACTTAGAGGTAGTGTTTATTGAAGTAAAGCTTCTTTACGCACGCTTGACTTGGGGAGTAAGCTGGTGAATGCGTGACGAGAGCGTTACGAAAAGCGAGGCGACCGGTACTTGAGAGGGAGATATAAGTTACTGAAGATAGAAAGAGAGAGAGTTACGTTTCGTATATTACTGTAGGGGCTAGGGGCAAGAGAGAGAGGTGCGAGCACACATTTTCTTTCTCTCTTTCTCTCACAGCCAGTTACGTTTCGTATATCTAAGACACAGTGCAGGCCTATTGTCTGTATCACACTGTAGGAGCAAGAGAGAGCAGTGCGCGCTCGTTTTTTTAATGAAAAATAATAGGTAAGTGAAAAAAATGTTTATTTCATCAGTAAACATTAAACCTAAAAACATTCAACGGTGAAATGACTTTCAGGGGTCCCTATCATGGTCGATCGATAAGGATTGATAGAATAACTTTCGGTAACTTAGACGTAACAGTTGACGTCGAATGTATTAAGAACACTTGTTTATTGTGAACTGTTACTTATTCGTTGGCGATCTGCAGTCATGCCAGGGAACGATGGTAGGTTACCGAAAGTTATACTATCAATTCCTTATCGATCGACTGTGCTAGGGGGCCAGGTATCTACCAACTAAACTTTTGATGTTTTTCACGTTTGTAAAATTAATAATAACAAATATGAGTAAATATCCACGAAAACAAGGGAGTAACTTATTTGAAAACTACTTCATCTTTTTTAAAAAAATTGGCTTTTGAAATTGAACTATTTCGTTTGAGGTCAAAAGTAATTAATTAAAACATTTTTTTACGATATTCAATATCATAACGCAGTACCTATTTGGTTATGCAATGAACTACATCTTTTTTAGAACGATAAAAAAGCGAATTATTTATTCATTATGTTTGGAATAAACAATCAGTTTATAGGAATTTGTTTTTTAAAACTCCATATTTTTCAATAAGAGAACAGAAAACTTATAAAACTTTCAAAATTCGGAAGAGTAAATAAATAAGTTTTTCCGACGAGTCCACAAGTGAGATGAATACCTGACCTTGGAAAAGTTAGTACCAACTATCAAGGAATATGCCACCCATACTCGCGCCGCCGGGTCGTGGCGGTGGCATTTGTGAGGAACATCGCGTCACATCCACCTCATGTGGGGAGGTTATGCCACCTCAACGAGGGCGGTGAAAACTTTCAAAGCTTCGAGAAATTTCTCGAAGCTACGAACAAAGGAAGTTTTTCAGTTTTTCAAAGGAATTTTGTTTTTATGGGTATCATTTGAACTCTCTGGGAAATTTTTGTATGTAGTGTTTTCGTTTTGATATAATTGGACGAGTATTTACGAAGCTCAAGAAATTTACTTGGTTTTTATTCGAACATGATGGCGCGTTTGCGTCTTAACTTAGGGAACGTACCCATACTACGTGGCACTTTTAGGGTGGGGGGGGGTCTTCAAAAGGTCACGCTCCATACAAATGAGCGGCGGGTTCCTTAGGATTTTGGTCACCGGGGGGGGGGGGGGGGGGGTTAAAAATTGCAAAAAGTTGGTCACGTAGTTTGGGTACGTTCCCTTACCTCGCTGCCGCATTTTATACTGTTTATATAAACTTACCCCAGTCTCCTGGTTACAACCAACAATGACGGCGGTGTACCACTGAGTGGCGCCCCTGGCCCGGTACACCTGCGCCCTGCAGCCTCCGAGCGCGGCCGGGGAGCGAGCCAGGACCCGCTGCGCCTGCTGCCGGCGCGCCCACCGGCGGGCGGCCTGGCCTGCTTCGCCGCCGCACTCCCAATCCTGCGGAAAATAAGAAAATAATTGTTTAAAATAGATTGAATAAAGAGAATAAACGATTTACAATTAAAAGACCATTGATATTTTTTTGGCCACGACTAACCAGGACAAATGACCAAACTCCTACTACAGCTTACTGTGGTAGTAGCAGGAGATTTATTTTAAAATATTGTCATTTTCAAATACTGTCGTAACCCGGGAATTGCTTGTCTATCTTTTTATAAAACAAAAACAAAAAAATTCCACAACAATGATAATATAATATAATAGATCATAATTATTATATCGGGATGTTCTGTATTAGCGCTGTCCGAGTATACATTTAGGCACAATAAGTGTATAAATGTATATTTATAAATATATATTTTTAATAAGTTTTAAAAATAATTCACAAAAGTTTGGTAATTAAACATAACTTGATTGACTGTCGTAATATAGTACCATATTATGAATACGGACCAAATTCATTTTAAGAAAATGAATTTTATAAAATATATTACGATAAAACTGTTTTAACAGACAGAACAATTAGTCATAATAGACCTGATATAGTTTTACATAAAAAAAATTTAAAAAATAACTTATATCATTGATGTAGCTATTCCAAATTCTTGTAATATTCAAAAAACTGTTTCTGAAAAAATAAGAAAATACAGATTTAGGAAATGAGATAAAAAGAATTTGGCATTCTCAGACTATAAAAATATTACCATTTGATAAAACTATACAACAGACAGAAGAATTAGTCATAATAGACCCGATATAGTTTTACATGACAAAATTAAAAAAATAATTTCTATCATTGAGGTCGCCATTCCAAATTCCTGTAATATTCAAAAACCTGTTTCTGAAAAAATAATAAAATATACAGATTTAGGAAATGAGATAAAAAGAATTTGGCATTCTCAGACTATAAAAATATTACCATTTGTTATTTCGGCTACTGACATTATACCTAGCTTACTGATTCAAAATTTAGGCATACTAGATTTGTCAAAGAATTTATCAAAAATCAGTCATTTTAAATAATGTAGGATTACTAAAGATTTTTTTAAATATTTATATTGAGGGATCAGTAGGATTTATAGGTCCAATTAGGAGTTCCACCGAGCCGAACCCTCTGATATGAAAATATCTGGAGTCGGTGAATTATTTTCCCATTTGGTCTCTGGTAGGTCGACATGTTGTTCTTGTATTATTTTGTATTTATTATACTTATATAGTGCAATTGCATAGCGTGAATTGACTAGATGATCATTTGTGGAAAAGTGTGTGAAAGGGTTTAGGTTTTCTTGTGGGGAAGATTTAACCCGGACATAAAATCTGAAGTTCGTAATAATATATAAGGCTATTTAGATTTTATTTGGTTTTTCAATATATTATAATTCAACGTAATTTAAATTTAACTTATTGTTTTATTGAAGTATACAAAAACGGTAGCAATTATCATACAAATCATTACACAATTCCATTTCCATAATTCAAATCTATTAAAAAATCAACAACGAAGAAAAGTATGATATAATAACGTTATGAAATGGCACTGCAGAGAATCGAATGCAATGCGAGTAGGCAGTAGTCAATAGGTACATGGGACATTTGGACCGAGTGAATCACAATCCGTGCATAATCGCTTCAAGCACGAATGCACTTATTACCTTTTGTTGGGGCAATCCAGTCCATGACCTGGATAAGGACAAACGACGTTAACGACAAAACGACGCATGTCCAATGGTTCATTAAACCATTCTGATCTTACGTGGGCATAGGCAAATTATTATCGATAAAGGCCCACGCGAATAATAAACCTCGTTAGAAATCTATACAGGTGGTATAGATAAGTTAAACTGGTTCTGACTGGTGACTCATACTAACATAATGCTTTCTTTGAACTGAATTGACTTACATAATGTTTGCCATTTTGATCAACCTCATGCAAGGCAACAAAGACGAATGTGTACAATATAACGATAAAAGACCTTGGAAGAACGAAGAAGAAAATTAATTTCATTTCAACAGTGGGAATTTGGCGTACTCGATTTTTGAATAATGTTTGCTATTTTGCTCAACCTCATGCAAGGCAACAAAGACAGAAGATATACTTTTTTCCAGTTTAGCGATGACTCACTGACTGATCTAGGAAGAAATAAGAAGAAGATTAATTTCATTAAATTGCCCGGAGCCAGTTGACTATGGCGAACTCGATTTTTGCATAATGTTTACCATTTTGCTCAACCTCATGCAAGGCAACAAAGACAGAAGATGTACATGTGTCCAGTTTAGCGATGACTGACCTTGGAAGAATGAATTAAATTCATTTCAACTGCCCGGAGTCTGCATAATGTTTGGCTATTTGGTCAACCTTATGCAAGGCAACAAAGACAGAAGTGTGTCCAGTTTAGCGATGACTGACCTTGGAAGAATGAAGAAGACAAATAATTTAAATTTAACTGACCGGAGTTAGTGGAACATGCATACTAGATTTGAGGTATGTTGAGAGACTGAATTAAAAAAAAAAAAAAATACTTTTTCAAAAAGAAAAAAAAAACATTTAAAAAGCTCCTGCTATCGCCACATTAAACGAAAACGTTGCTGGTTTCGCTTTAGCCAGTCGAGGAATTGAACACACGGACGCCTGGGTGGGATCTCAACGCGATGCCAACTCAGCCACTGACCGGAAGCTAGAGGAAGGAGACGAGGAAGGAGACGAGGAAGGATGGAAAATGCCTGGCTCTTCAGATCTGGTCGCTGAATACGGCTTTTTTTTTACATTAGCTCCACACAGGAAAACCTGAGGAAAACAATATCCCTCAGGGCCTATTTCATCTTAGGAGATGCTGTGTGCTGTACGGCTACTGCCATTGCAAACACCGTTTCGATCCTGAATGACAATTCTGTATAGCAGTTGAATAGCATTTGCTATAACTATAAGTTATTTCATTAATACCAATCATGGTTTGTGAAGACCTGTAATAATATGAAGAAGGACAGAATGAAATATTCATATACTTTCAAAAGAGGTGTATCCCATTTTTTGTTTTATCGCGAGTACAATGAATTTAAAACCGATGATATTTTTCCTTAAAAGAAAATAAGATTTTCAAAGGTCAGTGGTCAGTAGGTCACTGACCCTCACGTAATAAAATCGCGCAATTTACGAAACGTTAATTAATTGAGAGATTTTTTGTTCTCATTAAAATCAGCTTTTGCTGAACGCACACGATTTAATTTGTGATTTTTTAAATTTTATAAATTGGTCTTAAGTCCCAACTCCCAAAGACTTAAAACCCGGGGCAAACTGAAAGTGAAAGTCTACCATTCTTAGATCCGACGTGAAAAACGATATAATTAAACTAAATAGCTCAAAATGTTTAATTCAAATTACATTCTTTGACCGCGTTATGAAGATTTTGCTGGGGGAATGTAATCATTAAATAATAACGAATTTGAAAATGAAATGGTGAAATATATATAATTGGCCACATTTATTAAGATCAAAAGACTTCTTACGAGTTTAACGTGCGTCATTTTTTACCGAATCGTTTGAGGGCTTTTGTTCGTAGATTAAACGTCTTCCTTTGCCGTCACGATGTGATGAATGAGATTGTCAGAAAGAGGGAGAAAAGTTTGAAGGAAATCCGCGTGGTTACTTAATAATTTGAAGATTTTTTTTATTAATTTGCGTCATTACGTGTGGTCATTATTGCGGTGAGCTATGTGGGCCAAAAAAACAAACCTAAATTAAAATTACATTTAATTTCGGCGAACGGACAACTCAGAATGAACCCAATTCAACACCTCCTTATAAAAAAAATATATTTAAAAAAATGGTTAATTAGGTTACGTTAGGTTAGACCAGCGATTCTTAACGTGAGCGTTTTGAAGGTCTGGGGGGGCGTTTTTTTAATTTTTAGCATTTAGGAGGCGCTGCAGAATATTGAGTGAGCAAGTTTTTTACATTAACTCTTTTTTTTACAACAATTTCCCTCGGGGCCTATGTCATCTTAGGGGATGCTGCGTGGAGGGTCGTTTTTGAGGAAGGGAAGGATAGGAAGGAAAAAGGCATGAGGTGTATTGTGTCAATACAGAAAAATAAGCTCATTCACGAGCTATGCCAATAAGCCAAAAATGAAATTTCAGATTATATTTGACTAAACTTTTTTTTTTTTTTTAAAGAAAGACAAACATTCCCGGGTTACGAAAAATCCAACAATGTTTGAAAATCTCCTACTTCCACCACAGAAAGCCGAAAATGTTGCTTGTGTTGTGATGGAGGACTTAGCCAGCCGAGGAATTGAACACGCGACGCCCGGATGGGATCCAAGCGCTATGCCCACTCAACCACCGACCAGTCATAAATCTAATATAACGAAATTGGTGCAATCAGATGAGGCTCAAGGATATCGCTAACTTTTTTAAATTATTTAATAATTATTATTATATGTATTTAATGACTTTTCAAAGAGGTGTTGAGTTGAGTTGATTCTGCATGGAACATGGAAAAAAGCAACCCTAATTTCATAATTACAAGCTAAAATGCAATTTTTTTAATGTGCATTGAAAAAAACGATATACAGTGGCGTCTTTTCTTATGTTTTTGTATTTCTTATTGTGAAAATGTCATTGCTAAATAAATTTCATCAGGGCCTAAGTCATCTTTGGGGATGCTGTGTGGAGGTTCTTTTTAGGGAAAGGAAGAGGAGGAAGTTATGGAAAGGAAAAGGTATTAGGCGTGAGTGGGAATCTGGGGGTCAAATTGAAAAATATGTGTACAACTTCTTGTCATCTCAATCACACCCGTGATTGAGGTGACTGTTTTAATTTATAGTCAGGGTTCAAACCAATTATGAATTAAAAATAGTGAATATCAGTATCAACAGGGTTACCTAATTTGGGCCAAAGATGGTGCTTTTAACCAGCAGATGTCGCTGTTATGTTATTTTTTTGTCTTTTCCCCTTCTCAAGGGATTTAATTATAAAAAGCCTACGACAGCTTACTTCTTAAGACGACAATATACCCTAAAATATATTCAGAATCCTAACGACGTAAGTAAAGAAGCCGTGTATACAAATTGCGATTCGCGACTCGTGCACTGGACGGACCTACTGTCGAATTTGCCCTAAGAAAGAAAAGAAGAAGAAGATAAATAATGTGGAAATCTTAACGACGTAAGTGAAGAAAGCGTGTAAACAAATATACGCCGCGGCACGGTGTATTGTACGAAAGTACGGTCGAATTCACCCTAGCAGGCCTGGAGATTCGACCTTCCGCCGCGTTCATTTTAATTAATTCTGAAGAACGTGCTACAAATATTTAAAATGTGTCTACATGTTGTCCTCCCGAAATTATTAATTCATCGTCTAGAAAAATAAAATCTAGTGCTTGCCGCTAAGTTTATAGTTGAAAAACGGGTTATAAAGTTTTGAAATCGTTGTACGTAAAATATATTAATGGTAAGGTACTGTTTTTATTAATCTAATATATAAATAACTCGCATATCTTGTGCGGCATGGAAATAAAAAATGTTATTATAGTTATGGATTCGCCGGAAATGATTAAAATGTGAGTTTTGAGCATACAAAAATTATTAGGATTGTATACCGCCTTAACTAAACTTGCACTTAAAAACATTAAATATTGATTGAACCCTTGTCAGTTGGGTGGGGGAAAATTGCTTGTCGGTAATTTGTAAATTCAAAATCATAACAACTAAAAACGAAGAATTTAATTTCTCAAAAGTGCTTTATCCAAAAAAAAACATTCTACCACATCTTCTTCTTCTGTGAAGACCTAATTATTTTCCAACAATGTAATGTAGTTTTCGGCTCAATATGAAAACGCCGCCTGTTCCTATATCTATTTCGTTCATACATACAGACACACTCTTTAATATCTCTATCATAGATGAATAACTTTTGAAGTAAGAATTTACCGAATACAAAAATATTTCTGACTTGCCAAATTTTACCCTTAGTTTGTAAGACAATGGCGGGTCTACATATTATAATATATAACGTTATTAGAATTTACGTTATATTAACTCATGATTCGCGAATGTCAAGGTTGAAATAAAATTCGGAGCTGATTCAGTAAATTTTTTTCAGAAAGTCAGCCACAAAGTATTGCCTAAAAACAATGGAAGATCTATTCGACGATAAGTTGCAGATTTATGGCGGAGTTGGTGCCAGAACCGCTTTGTGCTGGCTTCCAGATATTTAATGGGACCGCCATAAATTATATCCACGTAATCTCCTTTCTTTTAATTATTAGGCCCAGCAAGACACAGCTCAGTGGCACAGCGGAAAGATCTTTGCTTTTGAGTTAAAGAATGCGGATTGGAATGTAGATTAAATGTAAAAAAATAGTACTCGTATATAAAGTTTATTTAAGTGTATCAGGGAAATATAGAAAAAAAAGAAACGAAGCTAGCAGTCCACAATGGAGTCCTGATGTATGGCCAGTGAGGCATGGAACTGGCAGAGGAAGGATGAAAGTAAACTGAATGCTGTTGAAATGAGATCCCTGAGGCGAATGTGTGGTAAAACCATGTGTGATCGTGTGAGAAATGTGGATAACCGCAAAGAATGTAAGGCTAATGTAATAGTGAGTAAGATTAAGAAAGGACCCTCAGATGGTTTGGGCATGTAAAGCGAATGAAAGAAGAAAATAGTGTGAGAAGAATATATGACGCAAATGTGAATGGAGGAAGACATGACACGATCAAGTGAATCAGATACTTGAGTCGGGCCATGTCAAAAGTCAGAATAATAGAAGAGTATGTATGAGACGATGTATAAATCTGAGTGAGGCAAAGACTCTGTGCCAAGACCGAGTTAATTGGTGGTCCGTCCACTTTGCCTACCCCTGCGGAGAAACGGTGTGATGGTTAGTTAGTTTGTTAGGGAAATATAACTATGATTAGTACAATGGTAACATAGTAGTGGTATACATTGGTGCAGACCCCAAAAAATAACAGAATAGTCTGAATTCTTGGTAAATCAGTTACAATTTTGAAAATGACAATTAAAATAATTTTCTGTTAATATTAGTTGGCACTTCAGCGCATATCTAAAATCGTCGCATATGCAGTTCCAATTTTGAAAATGACACTAGAAAGAAACCGGGAGACGTTTTGTCCATACAAACGTATCTCTCTGAATTTTGAAACCACTGCAAATGTTTTTTTTATATAATAAAGATATCGACCAGTAGAGTGATAGTGCGTTTCGCTTTTTTCGATAAAGTATTTCTTACAGAAGTTAGGAGTTAGGACCCTCCAAAAATTGTGAAAATTGGGTAGTTTGAATGCCACTTCAGAC
Source organism: Limnephilus marmoratus (assembly GCA_917880885.1). Taxonomy (NCBI): domain Eukaryota; kingdom Metazoa; phylum Arthropoda; class Insecta; order Trichoptera; family Limnephilidae; genus Limnephilus; species Limnephilus marmoratus. Next base: position 12,870,051 of record OU862921.1, on the reverse strand, counting down.
GTTCAGTATACAAACTAGACAAACTACACATTGTTGTTTAAAAAAAAACTACAGAGTATTTTCTTCTAATTGAGTTAGTAAAAATTTTTTTTTAAATCAGTCCAGTTTTGGAGGAGAATATTGAGGAACATAAAATTTTATTTAGGTATTATCAGCCTGAGGTGCAGTTGTCCCCTTCGCTCAGTATTCAGGAGAGTAAGAGCGACTCAACAGATTTGTCAAATATCTATTGTTCAAATTTCTCCGCGACCGGGTTTCGTCTTCAATTCTAATCAAATTTGTGTTCATTGAATCTGAGTTACGCAGGACGCACAGACAACCAAAATTAGTTATTTTTGATAGATCTATATAAATCTTTGATACCGTAAGTCATGAAATACTGATTAAAAAAATAGAAAAAACAGGTGTAACCGGTCCAGCTATCAAACTAATAAAATCCTATCTGTCCAACAGAAAACAATGTGTTAACATAGGAGATAAAAACAGTCAACTCGAGAGTATAAACTACGGAGTTCCACAAGGATCAATACTGGGGCCACTTTTATTCCAAATATACAGAAATGACATCTGTCAGTTAAAACTACATGGTGAAATCTTCTTATACGCAGATGACACGGCAATTTTTTACTTCGGCAAAAACTTAGAAAGTCTATTAGAACAATCTCAAACGGATCTTAATGTACTAAACGATTGGCTAATAAAAATATATTAACAATAAATATTAATAAAACCGGTTACATGATCTTAAGCTCACCTAAAAGAATAATACCTTCGCATAAACCATTACAAATAGAAGAAAGAGACCTACATATCCTAGATAGCGAAAAATACCTGGGCTTATATATTGATAAACATTTAACATTTAAAAAACACGTAGAAAAACTAAAAACAAAAATCATCCCATTAATTGGTGTATTTGGTAGAATTGCTCATCTTCTACCAACAGAGGTAAAGAGGGGCTTATACTTTAGCTTAATCCAGTCCCATCTAAATTATTTAATAGAAATCTGGGGAAACACATACATTACGTACTTAAACGACTTACAAATAATACAGAACAAAGTTATTAAAAAACTCTTCAATTATAACCCAGACACTCCCACAAAAAAACTATACCAGGAAATGAACCTTTTGAAAATAAGAACATTGTACGAATATAACATATGTCTTTTAATCTACAAAATACAAAATGGACTTATACACACAAACACAACATTTATAAAAACATCACAAGTACAGGAACATTATACTAGACAGCACAATAAATTATTGTACACAAATACCGTCAAGACTGAAAGTGGCAAGAGAAGTATTGGTCACGAGGGAGTTCATATATATAATCTCCTTCCAGAACACCTAAAAATGGAAACTAATATAAAAACCTTTAAACAAAAACTATTTAAACTCAAAATGTTAGAACAAAATTTAAAATATTACTTCTTACTACTGTATTATAAATGCTCTGTATTTAAGTTAAGAAAGTGAAATATTATGTTTCTTTTAACTTAATAATAATAAAAAAAAAAAAAAAAAAAAAATTTGTTTTGATCTGACTTCCTTCCGTTTAACAACATTCTACAATAATGGTTACAATGGTGTCCGGCCGAGAGAGTTTCATATAATCCGGCAGCGAAAAGCTCTCAACAGATATTTTTGCCTGGAATTCTACGTCAACAATCAATCATCATTATTAGCTGGCTAAATAATTATCAGCAATATGTCACTAAAATATTATTACATATCTATAAAAACATAAAGCATGACGCGCCGTAGGTACATACTGTCCCATATTTTAAATTCAAATCTCAGGACGTACAGATGATACTGTTTTCTAGGGTTCCGCGACTAGGAACCGCGACAAAATATCCCCGATAAAATATCCTATGGACAAAACATCCCCCAACAAAATATCTACTAAAACCTAACAAACAAATGAGACAAAAACAATACAGACATCCGATAAAGACAATAAATTAATGTTCAAAAATAGTAAAATGGGACAAAAATAATACAAACATCCTGTAAAGACAATAAATTAATGATCAAAAATGATAAAATGGGACAAAAATAATACAAACATCCTGTAAAGACAATAAATTAATGTTCAAAAATGATAAAATGGGACAAAAATATTGGACAAAGACATCCTGTAAAGATAGGTTAGGTTAAGTTTTAGTAGATATTTTGTTGGGAGGATATTTAGTAGGATATTTTGTCGGGGATATTTTGTCGCGGATATTTTGTCGGGGATATTTTGTCGGCGATATTTTGTCGGGGATATTTTGTCGCGGGATGAAAATGCGCATCGTTTTCTAATTTCTCTGCTCTCTTGAATTAAGCGGTGTTTATTTACATCACATAAAAATAATATAGAAGCAACCAATAAAAATAGTGAAATATCGCGTTTTTAACATAAATACGAAAAATTATAAAAATGCTAAAAATATTCGAACTTGTCAACCAACAGGTTATTTAAGAATGTCAAAAATGCTCGTTCGTGACATTTGAATTAATTGCTAACATTAGAATATTTTAGTACCGTGAGACATACCGGGATTTCACCGTTAATATCCATATCATCGTTATAGTCAAATACATTCAAGGCTAATATTTCAATTTAAGTTATACTAAATTACAAAGAATATAAAATAATTAAGAGTGTATAAACCAGAGAAAACGGGAAATACCTGTGCCATTTTTATATCAAATTTATCAAATTTAAGACGTATTGACTCTTTTCCACAAAAAATTATAAATTGATTTCGAAAGATTGTTCTTTTATCTATAGTCTAGTCAATTAATGGTCCAAAAGGAGGTGTAGAGTGCGTGAACAGGAACGTAAGCGAATCCTTCAGAAACTTGTTCAGGGTGCTTAGGGTGTGAACATACTAAAAGTCCTGACGTCTAGGTGGCGAGCTAGGGGGAGGGCGGGGGGGGGGGGGGGGATAAGGTCCCAATTTTTTGGGTTTCCTTTATATCATGAAAACCGTTTTCGAGATATATGCGGAAACCCGAAAATTGGGACCTTCTCCACCCCTCTCCCCCCTAGCTCACCACCTAGACGTCAGGACTTTTAGTATGTTCACACCCTAAGCACCCTGAACAAGTTTCTGAAGGAATCACTTAGGTTCCTGCTCATGCACTCTACACCTCCTTCCATGACCGGACTACTAGTAAACGCATGTTTTAAATTTTGAAAAAAAAATGTTTATTATTAGTATAATAAGGTTATACCATAGGTTGTTGGCAGATTTGTTAAATTTTCAAACGAAAAATCTTATTTTATAATACATATTTCATACCATGTAATCATACATTATTGTAAAACAATACGTTATCTGGTAAACGCATGTTTCAAAATTTTAATTTTAGTTCAAATAAAATCATTAAAAAAATATATCCAAACACTTATTTATGATGAAAATTTCTCTATTTTGTCTATCTATTTACGGTCTTACAAATTAATATACTTATTTTTAAAAAAATACATTGTTATTTTGCTTAGACATTATTGAAAAATGATAAATAATTATGATCAAAAAGTAATTACAAAAAGTACATCATTTTAATAAGTTTTATCATCACGCCTTTCAGCATTTTTGGATGTAGGTATAATTTAAAGCAAATTTGGAATGAAATAAAATCGATATTGAGTTATAATTTTAAAAAGCTGGTACGGATAATAATTAAACTTTCTAATTGGAACCGCCCTGGACGATCGTACGAACATCTTTCGACGAAATGTGGCTTTTCGGCCGCTGGCTGGTTAAAGGCCCTTAATAATATTTTCATATTCGTATTCTTGAAAAAACAGATTTTAGCTCTGTTCCAAAGAGTAGATCGGAATTAGCGTTGAAACTCCATAGAAACAAACACAAGTTTTTCGTGGAGGGAGGTTTGTCAAGGTCATGGCGACCTATGTGTCTGCCTACCTGCTGCGTTACGGGCAGGATCGAAAGAGACTAGATGAGGAGGTCTTTTGACCTCTCCAGCCAAAATCCTTCGACCCATTGCCTGGCACCTCAGTTGAAGGAATGGATTCATACGTCTGTCACTCCTGGATACACTGACCACCCCTAGCATCCCCTCATACCTATTTCCTCCCCAGAACTTTCTCTTCTTCCTTTCCCCAAAAAAACCTCCAAACAGCATCCCCTAAGACGACATACGCCCCGAGGGAAATTATTTTCACCAGCGCCTCCTGTGTGGAGCTAATGTAAAAAAAAACCATTAAATCCACTCACAAGGCTCTGTGGAAAATGACCCCTCTCGGGGTATATGTCATCTTTGAAGATGCTATGTGAAGGGTGTTTTTGAGGAGAACATGGGTGGAAGAAGGAGTGAACACGGGCCTTGAAGCTAAACTAACACGGGCCTTGAAGTTAAACTAAAGAACGAGTCGTAGAAACGACAATGTGACAAATGCCAAATGTGCAAATAGGTTTGGCGCGTGTTTGGCGTGATTCCCGACTGTGCACCGGTGCCGATAAGTTCAATGACGCTAGTTCTTCGGAGCATCTTCTATTGAAATACCGGTAGAACAAGGACAGCATTCCCACCCGATGCCTGTGCTCTATATATGGCAATCCGAATAAATAAGAAATATATAATATAATTATTATATGTCCATTTAGGCGCGTCCTTAAGACGAAACCGGGCGGCGTTTTGTCCATACAAACGTATTCCCCAATTTCTTCTCTGGATTTTGACACTACTGCAAATATTTTTTAACATAATATAGATATCGACCACTAGCGTGTCGGTACGTTGTATTTTTTTTAAAGTTACTCCTTATAGGAGTTTAGGACCCTTCCAAAATCTTTAAAATTACCTTTTGAACGCCATTTCTGTTTACAAACTAGAAATGTATTTTTTAAAAAAGCAAAATGTACAGGCATAGAGTATTTTCTTCTTCTAAAAAAATTAAAATCGCTCATTTTTTGGATGAGAAAAATAGGGAAAATAAAACCTCTATTTCGATGATTTTATTTATATATTATCAACCAGAGGTGCAGTTGTCCCTTTCGCTCATGTTCACACCCTAAGGGGGAGTAAGAGCGGCAGTGACAACATCATTATATTAAAATACCTTTGATTCAAATTTCTCGTCGACCGGGTTTCCTCTTAAGGGCCATTAACCTGCCAGCGGCCGAGAATTCATATTTCGTCGAAAGATGTTCTTACGATCATACAGGGCGCTTCCAATGAGGAAAGACTAATTATTCTCCTTATCGGCTTTTTAAAATAATAACACAAAATCGATTTTATTTCATTAAAAATTTGCTTTAATTTATACCTACATTCAAAAATGCTGAAAAGCGTGATGATAAAACTATTAAAATCATGTACTTTTTGTTATCATTTTTTAATCATAAGTATTTATAATTTTTCAATAATTTCTAAGCAAAACAAGAAAGTAAAAAATAAATCTTAAATATATTAGTTTGTAAGACAGTAAATAAATAGACAAACTGAAATATTTTCGTCACAAAACACGTGATTTTTTTTGTTGTTGATGATTTTATTAAACTAAAATTAAAATTCTGAAATATAGCTTTCCCAGATAATTAATTGATTTATTTTACTGCATGATTGTTTGATTTGAAATGAGTGTTGTAAAATACAATTTTTTTTGAAAATTTAACAAATTTGCCAACGACCAACGGTAAAACCTTATTTTTAAACGACTTCGAAAAGGAGGAGGTTCTCAATTCGACTGTATTTTTTTTATTTTATTTTTATGTTTGTTACCTCAGAACTTTCGACTGGGTGAACTGATATTGATGATTCTTTTTTTATTTGAAAGCTGGTGCTTCCCGTGTGGTCCCATTTTAATTTGGTCCAGTTCTGACAATGGCATCCATGAGAAAATCATATAAGTCTTAAATTTGCATCAAGTATGTGCGCGACAAATGGACGAATAACTCAATATCACGCCAACCGATTTCGATGATTCTTTTTTTACTGGAAAGGATGTACTTCAAGCGTAGTTTGATGAGAGTTTGGTTAGGTTCTGATTATGGGATCCATGACAAAGTAACGGAACACTCCAATTCTGAAGAACAAATTTACGATAATCGGCCGAATCTTAATCGAATTAGTTAGTGTACTTCAGATTCACTAAAAATCAAAAAATAAACAAAAATTTTAACAAAACAAAAAAACGACTTAAAAAATGCACTAAAAAGTAAAAAAATAATTTCGTATTCTTCTACAACTTTATAATCAACTTACCTTTTCTACTCATCAATATGTAGGTACGATTGTTATTTCGGCGGGAGAGGAGCTGTCAAGTGAACACGCCGGGCCGCGGGTACCTTGGTTGACACCGACTCCAAAAATAACAATCATACGTACATATTGATGAGTAGAAAAGGTAAGTTGATTATAAAGTTGTAGAAGAATACGAAATTATTTTTTTACTTTTTAGTGCATTTTTTGAAGTCGTTTTTTTGTTTTGTTAAAATTTTTGTTTATACTAAAAATAAACATATTTTCTCTAAATTTAAAACATAGCTTTCTTTACCTACTAGATAAACGAACAGTCTTTCGAAATCAATTTATATTTTTTTGTGGAAAACAGTCAACACGTCAAAAATTTGATTTAAAAATGACATTTTCGGTTTTGGCTGTCTCTCGCTTAAAAAATAAAATGACTTTAAGATAGTTAACCATTCAGTTCGCAACGAGGTAAAATCAGTATTCAGTAGAAATGTGGCAAACTATTAAACTTCTGAAAGGTATTTTCTTTCTAATATTACATATTTCTTCATTGTCAGAGTACTAATCCGAACATTAAAGTACTTAGCAGACGATCAATAAAACTCCGATTCGAACAAGGAAGTACTTCCGCGGAGCATAGAATATTGATGAGTGAATTTCCTTTGTCCGGACAAAATTCGTTAGCACATAATAAATATTATTTTCACACTCACATAATTGTCAATGTTATATTTGAATTGAACGGATAAAAAAATAATGTTGATTCGAATGCATAGTCTGCTGATGACGAGACAAATTGTCATTGTGTTATTGGAGAATGTTTAAAAATGTTTACTCTGAAAAAGCGAAGTTTTATTTGATTAATTTTCACACTCACATAACTGTCAATGTACGAGTATATTTGAATGGAATTTTGATTCGACTGCATAGTCTGATGACGAGACAAATTGTTATTGCGCTGCTATTAGTTAATATTTAAAAATGTTTACAACGAAAAAGCGGAGTTTTATTTTAATAATCTGAAATTGTCGTGAGAATTTTTGCTGGGTCAAAATTAGCAAATTTAACAAAATCTTATCAACAGATGGCAGATTTACATTTTGCGCAGAATAGCGTTTTAAGTTATTTACGAAAAAAGGTAGGTACATAATATAATGTATTTTCTAACAGAAGTATTTTTGCTATTAACTTAAAGTCAATTACTCATTAATTTTCTTAAACATCACCATGGAAACGAAAATATAATAAACAAAACAGTTGTATAAGCAAGGTGTATGTAAGCCCCACACCAAGCACAAGAGTCTGTCTTTGGTATATCATAAGTCGTACTATGAAACTTGTTTTATAATTTTTATTTTTTATTTATCTATAAAAAGTATATTTACATTGGGTTTTTTTTATGCCTGTCTCACTAGGACATACCAGTGTCGAAGCAGGCAAAATACATGTATTCCATTATGTTCTTCTTTTAAAAAATGTATATACATATTAATTGATATAAATATAAAAATAAATTATCGGGTTCTCGTCCATGAAAGAAGAAAGATTGAAATAAATAAAACGTGATCATTGAAGGTCAAAGGAGAATCTCATCTCTACACTTTTAAATGAAAGTAAGAAGCCAATTGAAATGAAACGCGCGATAGATGAAAACGAATACATTAGTTTAAGGAATTTTGCAATATAATATTTAATATTAAACGTTATGAATGTTTAAAGGGGATTTATTAAACAGAATAAATTAAAAACCGTACAATATATCAAACTATTTACCATTACCTTTACCAACTGCTTTACTTACTGCTTTCTGTCTGTGAGGTATGATTTGAACCAATCAAATGCCTTATTCTTTATTCTGATTTTATGGTACCTTTTTACTTAGGTATCTAATCCAGCGGTTTTCAACCTTTTTCATGGCACGACCCCCTTATTATGTAAAAATTATATCGCGACCCCCTACCCTTCGCAATTTATTATTTACATTTGACGATTATGGTTCCTGGGGGGGGGGGGGGGGGGGGGGTGGCTAGAGAAATTCAGGAATCACAAATTGAATGAAATGAAAAAAGAATGACACCCAGTGTACACCAACAGGAGCGATTTTCAGGGCAATTTCGCCTGTATGATCATGTTTTGGCATTCTATTTGATTCTGCCAGAAAATCCGTAATCCTGTGAATTCCGTTGCCCACAAAATTCTATAAATTTTTTTTCTAATATTTTTCAAAATTCCAATTTCTCTGACAGACCGCTAAATTTTCGGACATGTCAGGGAAATTGCTGTCAAACTAATTCGCCAAACGTCTCCAAGGAATAGTAGGTAGAGCTATCGCCCATTCGTACAACGTACAGGCCGGGCCGATGCCGACTCAAGATTGAGGCGAGCGAGGCCGCGCCCAGTGTTGCCAACTCTCAAAAATATTTATCCCTAAACTAAACTCAAAAACCCCTAGAAACCGGCAAATTACTTGAAAATACCCCTAAAAATTTTTTTTTTGTAAAAATAATGAATAATAATTAATAAATGATATGCTGTAATGTTTTTTAATAATCTTTATTTATAAATTATTTAAAATATCAAATATTGCATCATTTTCTTGAGAAGAATCAGATTTTTTAAAATCATACATGTTAATATTGAATAAGCTTAACATTTCAGGAGATGGATTAAATGTAGTGCAAGATCCACCATTTCGATTTAATGTGAACCGAACCATCATCATGCTTTGAAGCATTTCAATGGAGAGTCTATTCCGCAGCTTATTTTAGTAGTCAACAAATAAAATTGTGAAGTGTGTGAGTGCTCCGTGTATACGATATAATAAAAATTTAAAAAATATATGGAATCACAAAACCCCCAAAAATACCCCTAAACATATTAAACCCCTAAAAAAATCCCATCCCACTTATTTTCCCCCTAAATCTGGGGGGAAAACCCCTAAGTTGGCAACACTGGCCGCGCCGTGCCGACGAAAGTGGTTGAATTAAAGAGCGAGACACAATGAGCGTTGCGGGGTTGACGAAGGGTACAGGGGTACAGGACGACGCGGGCTATGACGGACGTCGGACAGCGGGAATAACGTGACCCTGTCAATCGGCGATTCGGTGTCATATGCGCGCGTTTGTTTTGTGTTGAACTCACGTACTTGAATTTATTTAAGTGACTTGTAGTGATAATAAAAAATGGATAAATTTATAAAAAGATCAACACAACCGTCAACTTCTAGTTGTAGTGAGAGAACTGAAACGAAACCAAAGAAAAAACGCCTGTATGACGACAACTATTTAAAATTTGGATTTACTAATATTTTACTTTGGACCCCCTGCGACCCCCTTGTAGAGGCTTCGCGACCCCCCAGGGGGTCGCGACCTACAGGTTGAAAAACACTGATCTAATCCAATTCAAATCAACAACGATAATTCAATATTTACCTTTATACTCTTATATATTAAATAAATGTCATGTTATTAAAAAAACTGAAAACAAAAATTTGTCCTTGAATTTTGTTTACACAACTCATTGAAATTCTGGTTAAAGTACGATAAGCAGAATTGACGGTGAATATTCTGAAGACTAGATGACAAGTAATGATTTATTCACGAGAAGCCGCAATATGGTCTCCATGATAATGCATCGAATCTTCTGGCAACTGCATAAAATAGGGGTTCAAACTTGGGGAATTTTGAAAATCCAAAATCCATTGACTAGAATTCAATATTGTGGGCCAGTCCGAGTGCCTGAATGATAGGAGAATCTATCAAACGGATCGCCCGTTTCTACACAGAGTAGAGGGTTTTTCAGGTATTTTGGAACTCCAGACCAGAGATGGCTGCTAAATTCAACCGTGGCGCGCACTTGCGATTTGCATAGTGTTAGCGGTTGTATACTATTAAAGTATATGAGGGCCCTGTACGCCCAGCTTCTGCGAGGCTAACTAAACTCTGGCTTCGATGGAGCCCCCATCCCCTGGTCACTTAGAGTTACACCAAGCACATCAATGAAAGGCCCGTTCGGAAGAACAGGCCTTGAATAATGACCGTTATACACGACATCTTTTTTCAGCCCGATTCTAATTAGACTCAAAAGTCAACATTTTTCGCTCTACGCGATCGCTATTTTCATCTCTATTTTCATATCTACGATTTCAGTTGGCATCAGAGCAAACAGCATGGTTCATGTGTTGTTTGCAGTGATGACAATTGAACTCGTAGATATGAAAATAGATATGAAAATAGCGATCGCGTAAAGCGAAAAATGTTGACTTTTGGGTCTAATTGGAATCGGGCTGAAAAAAAAGGTCGTGTATAACGGCCATTAGACTAGATTTTCATTTCGATCCCTTACACACGTAATCAAACGTGAATCGTTCTTTGATACATTAAATCACGATTATTCTTACCCTGACTGGCGCAGTTTAGAGATTATAACTTACTAACAACGTAAGCTTTTAGTTATTAAATAAATTTCAAAATTGCAACGTTTAATTTAACGAACACATTAGATAGATGATTTGAACCTTTGTTTATATTTGCAGCGTAAGCTTCCATTACTGCATACTCGCGGTTCAATTATATTTGAAACTAAGGAACTCAATGGCATGGAAAAGTGTTTGCATAAGCAGCGGTGCGGAAAATACCCGGGAACCAATGTTAGCTTTTCATTTCGCCTCCTGTCGGTTAAATGCGGAACTAATTACGGGACAGGAAATTTATATTCACAGCTCTGGAGCTCCGGTGATAATAAAGGTTTATTATGTAACACAGTTTACGGAACGGCTGTGAAAAACATAAAGAAATAATACCCCTACATTTTCAAAAGTTTTCAGCAAGTTGAAAATGTTTTAATTCCGGCTTTAAATACATGTTCAGGCTTGCTAACTTATTCAGGTTTGCTCAATTGTTCAGCTTTCAAAGCCTCATTTTTTCACAATTATGTTTATAAACAAATTATAAACATATTTGTCTAAAAATATTAAAGAACGGACTTTTTAAAAGTAATTTCTTTAAAAATAAAACTTGAAAAACGGACTTCAAAAGTATACACGGTACACCAAACTGACCAAACCAAAAATTTTAAATTCTGAGATGGTAAAAGTGTTCATGAAAGTTATTTTAATATTCTCGAAATTAATAGACACGATTGAATTTTAAAGTAAAGGAGAGAAAAATAAGTTCCCTGAGGGAAATTATTTTTCTTATGTCTTACTGTGTAAAAAAGGTTATAAAAAAATTGACTACATTTTTAGGATCCTCACTGGCTTAGTTCTGTCTTATTTTTTACATTAGTTCCGCACAGGAGATCTTGAGGAAAAAAATCCTTCAGGGCCACTGTCATTTTTGGGGATGTTTTGTGGAGGGTCTTTTTATGGAAAGGAAGGAGAGGAGAAGGTTTGGGAAGGAATAAGGTATGAGGGATGGGTAAGAATCTGGGATTCAATGTGTCCAGAAATAACGGACATATGAATCCATCCCTCCCTCTGCGGTGCATGGCGATGGGTCGAGAGTCCGGCTGGAGTGGTCAAAAGCAGTGGCGGCTGGTGATTTTTTGTGTGCTAGGGTGCTAATATTTAAAAAATGGATGTTGTCGTATGCGAAAAAAAAATTTTTTTTTTTTTTCGAAAATCGGTGTTTTGTATGAAGATTTTTCAGGAAATCGGTGCGGCACACCGCCAAACTGAAACTTTCTGAAATTTTTAATACAAAAAACTGATTTTCAAAAAAAAATAAAAAAAAATTTTCGGCTACAACTTCATAATGCCATTTTTTTAATTTCAGCACTCTAGCACACCCAAAAGTCACGAGCCGCCACTGGTCAAAAGGTCTCCCTCAACCAGTCTTTGACCCAGCCTGCTACGCAGTAGATGGGTAAAAATATCCTTCGTCAAGACCTAGACAAATATCACCCCATGAATCCGGGCACCGCTTCTAAGTCACCAAACGTAAGGAACCACTTAGGGTGACCTATGGCAGAGATGTTGGTTATGTAAAAAATCATCCACGGGGCGACAGTATCCACACCCGTCTACCAATTTTTTTGTAAGTAGATTGTGATATTATCGTTTCCTCTTTGATTGTTTATCGCGAAAATCGAAATATTTAAAAATATCACTGAAAAAGTTTGATCTTTATAACTTGTCAGAAATAAAGTGGAAAATCCTGAAAATATTAAAAATAACGAGGGATAAAAAACTGAAACTTTTCAAGAGAGAAAAACAAGAAGAGAAAAAACGAATGAAAAAATGTAAATTGCCGAAGTTTGTCTTGAAACTTCAATCTCCAACGGAAGCCAAGCAGAGCTATATTATATTATCCCTCGGTAAATCCCGACAAACTTTACGCTGTCTTTATTTGTTTTTGTATGAAAGTAATTATAAGTTAAAAGTCTTGGGGTCTGCCGCTCCCAAAAGAACTTGCTCTATAAATAATTAGGACGAATTTATACGCCAAACCTCATTACTTATTCAGGGGACGTACCGACCACCGATAACGTACTCCTACGTCCTAGGTACGTGCTTGTACTTACTATCTGACGGATTGTATTGGAATAGTCAAGTGCTTAACTAACCAACTACCTACTGGTCGAATCTCAATCGATACATTCCTAATATTCATGTACTTTATTAGATTCTGAATTAGAGGACTAATGGCCGTTATACACGACATCTTTTTTCAGCCCGATTCCAATTAGAGACAAAGGTCAACATTTTTCGCTTTACGCGATCGCTATTTTCATCTCTATTTTCATATCTACGATTTCAATTGTCATCACTGCAAACAACATATGAATCATGCTGTTTGCTGTGATGCCAACTGAAACCGTAGATATGAAAAAAGAGATGAAATTACCGATCGCGTAAAGCGAAAAATGTTGACTTTTGTCTCTAATTGGAATCGGGCTGAAAAAAGATGTCGTGTATAACGGCCATAAGACAGTGGCGTAGCGACCATGGGTGCAAACCATATTCAGATACTTCCCGAGTGCCTGGGGCTACAATTGATGTTGAAATGCAGAAAAATTATAATAGTTTATTTAAACAGCTAAAAAATCAGTTTCTTTAACAGTAAACGTAAATAATAAATAATAATCGACTAATAGACATAGAGCGAATACATTATTATTTGAAGAAGTAATAACATCGACGCCCTGCGTGTTCGAGGGGCGAGGCTCTCGACTACCGATCCGGAGGTCGCGGTTTCAAATCCCAGCGTGGACAGATAATGTTTATATAATTGATTTATGTTTTCACAACTGAATCAGTATCTCAGTATTGCCCTGGTGTAAGACCACCAGAATAGAAACGTTGCTTGAAATGGATTTAATCGTGCTCACCATTAAGAAATAAAACGTTGCTTGAAATAGATTTACCCGTGTTTGGTGACTAGATCAGAACAGCCAGGAACTTCCCCACCCTCCTCTTCCCCGTCTCCTTCCCCTCCACTTACATTTAGCCTCACAACATACCCAAATTGGGGATGCCATTGACTCACTGGCTCCAGACGGGAGCAGTTGAGACTCTTGTGAGGTAGGCACATCTAAAAATTTTAAAAATCTCTATTACTCAAACCTTACAGTTTTCCTAAAATTGAAAAAAATATTGTACAAACAACTCGTTTATTTCGAATGTGGTTTGTAGCTGATATTGTTAGAAAGTTTTGTTTCTTCTATGCCACGCAAATAATCGAACCAGAGATCTCTGAATACAGAGTTTACTACCCTCTCACGGGAGTATTCATTCACAATATTTTTTTTTAATATATTTTTTTAAAATTTATTATTTTGCTTGTACTTAACGGTTAGGTAATGACCGATATATTTATGTGTACACTTTTATTAAATTGTGAAATTATTAACCCTGATACAGGCGAATCTTAGTGGGGTTAATAATTACATGCTAATTTTTTTTTTAAATTAAGAAGCAATAAATAAATAAACAAATATCATACAGCATACACATTGTATTTTCATTGCAAACATTTCCAAAACAGACTTAAACAGTTCCGGACGAATAACAAATGAATTAAACTTTGGATAACAACATATAACAAATGAATTAAACATTGGATAACAACATGTAACAAATTAATTAAACTTTGGATAATAACAATAATAATAATTGGATGACTTCTATAACGCCATTTTCGGGAGAAAATCACCTCAAGGGCGCTTTAAACATTCATTTATACATTTAATCTATACCTACATATATACTACAAGTGGCTTACAACTAAGATTGATAACTAATGACTAATGACTTACAACTAAGACTTATATCACTAGTGACTTAGAACTATACCTATTTTTATAACCAAGTTTGCACTTGGAAGTCATAATACGAACAGAGCAGCATTGTTACTGCTCTAATCGTGTCACGACTTGCAACAGTCTTACAATTAGTTATTTACGACTAACATACTTATTTACATTTATAAACACCTATTGTTATGATTACTGCCCGTGCTGTCAGTATAAGTCATGAAAAATGTTACAAAAAAAAAAAAAAAAGTTTACACAATTAGGTAAATCCCATGGACCGAGTAATGAAATACTACTGAAAAAATGCAATTATTTTTCTGGATATGATAATGCGAAAAGATGAGTTTTGAGCTTTGCTCTGAACTCAGATAACAACATATAACAAATGAATTAAACTTTGGATAATAACATATAACAAATTAATTAAACTTTGGATAAAAAATGAAGCACTGTTTCAAGGGTTGTTATTTGAAAAAACGTAACGAAATTTCAGCTCAGGAGGAATGCGAGAGCTACCAGAGTATGTACTCGTATTAGACCGAACCACTGTTATGAAAACAAAGTTTTCTCGTTTAGAAGTTGTTTCCAGTTTGTGCAAAGTTGTTGGCACGTCTGTATTAGTGAAATTTATCATATAATATTTCACACACACACAGTCAAACTAGTACCTAGAGGGGAAGAAACTTTATTAGACATGATTAAGCTTGTAATTTTCTTTGGAACGTGTTCATTGATAAACATTTGGCTTGTCTGTGCCTGGCAAGGTAACAAAAGTACGAAAACAAGTTTAAAGCAGTACGCAACCACCATCTTGGATAAAGTTACTTTCTTCGTGGAAATAATTTGATCGAGTTAGTCTCAAGTTTTACAAATAAACAAGTAATTTGTTGGATGTCTATTTAACAGTGTTTGAAAATTTTCATTGTATTTTTATGTTTAGTTGCGAACACCTTCAAATTAATATTTTATCTACCGAAACTCATTGAAATTTCTGACCGGAAAACTATTAATTGATCGCCTTGCATATCATTTATTTACTGGCAACATTAGTGCTAATTTTCGATTCCTCACTTCTCAAATGGCGGCCATACGGGGACACGCGAACGACATTCCATTTGTTATTAACCGATAAGGGGTCGTTCATTAATCACGTGAGGCTCAAAAAGGGGGGGGGGGGGTTCGAAAAAAATCACGAAATATCACGACGGGGGGGGGGGGGGGGCAAGGGCAGATCCAGCTTTGGCGCCAGGGGGGGGGTCACATAGTCGTGGTCAAGTCACAAGAAGTTATAATTTAATTTTGATAATAATAGACACAAGTAAAAAGTAGGTCCTGAACCCATCCCAGGGGGGGGGTCATGACCTCCCATGCCCCCCCCCCTGGATCCGCCCTTGGAGGGGGGGGGGGTATAATGAGATATCACGTGTATTTATTTTTCGTGATAATATTCTGAAAATTTCAAAATACTTTATACTAAAAAAATACACGTGATTTGGGGGGGAGGGGGGTTAGTCTAAAACCTCACCACATTTCACCAGGGGGGGGGGTTAAAAACTTGCTAAAAAAAACAACACGTGATTAATAGACGACCCTTAACCGATTTATATTATTATTTCAATTATAAAGTTATTTTATTGTTGAATAAGGATTAACATGTCGCTTGCCTGTACTGTAATCTCGGTGTATCAAAACAGTATTTTTTAATTGTTTAAAGAAGCGTGAGATGATCTGTAACGTCACACTTTTGTTAACGGGAACGATTTTAAATCGAAAGCATCCGATATTAAAAATATTTTGCTATGGAAAAAGTACTACTTTCCCAGTCGCACTAATGTTGCTTTTTGCCCCCGCATTCGTATTATTTGCTTGATATCTGGTCGGATGGCGTCGCTGGTGACTCCATCACTGAAAACGAGAGGTTCTCCACACCACATATATTCAGACCTGCCTCTGGAGAGCAGGCTTAGCACCCATCCACTCGACGTTACAGAGGATTCCCAGAGGTCTGACCGGCTGAAGGAATTCTGACGTCACCGGTGGCTCTTCAACATAGTGACTCCGTCAAGTTTTAGATTAGCATAGTTACCACATATGGTCCACAGGTATGTTCACCCTATTTTTTCTTGTACAGTACAATAAGAGTGTCAGTCAGTGCCGCAAATATACTACATATTATTTTAAGGCTCGACGATACAGAGCGAGTTTACAAGCTACTATCTACTAAGTTTAAAAGCGGGTAAATCGGCGAGTGAGATTGTCATGATGACACACAAAACTGTCCACTCGCTCAATAGCGTAGGAAACTGAGGTCGCTGCTAGCGCCAGTAACAAGAATAACGACGCCTGCGTGAACTAATTCTGTGATGTTTGACAGTCGAAATCAGCTGTTTATTGGCAGTCATCTTGAAAAACATAAATAAACCAATCACGAGCAAGCGTGTAGCGAGTAAAGTTGATGATCTTTCAACTTTTTTGTACATTGTCAACAATCTGCTAGTTAGCAAGTAACACGATGACACTGAGCGAGTTTACTGATAGATGGTGAATTTCCCAGATAAGTAGCTTGTAAACTCGCTCTGTGTCATCGACGTTTTAATGAATAAATTGTGAAACAACACAAATCAATCAAATAAAATTTACTTGCGCTTGCCAGGATTCGAACCTTCGGATTGCAAGTCCAGAGCCTTACCCCTCCATCACGGAGACCGTCGAAATTGTTTTAAAATTGTGTGTCAACATCGAAGACAAATAATTTTTTTTTCCATTCTTAAGATTCAGTTAAGATTCAAAGTCGATACATAAAAGATGGGTTACTTCACTCAATCTTGACAAGAGCAGATCAATGTTCTATTTACAACAGGTGGAAAAAAGTTAACGTTGCCTATCAGATACAGTAGCTATTATTATACATTCACGTGTGATGTCGTATGACTTAATTATTTCTTAGTAAAGAGACTTACACGGGCGTTAAGCAGCTTTTAACCCCTCAGGGTAATTTGTTAGGTTCTCGGAACAACTAATATAGGTCTTAGAAATCGTTGTGCCTCCCTTACTATCATGGTTAATACGATCTAAACGATGTTAGAAAGAGAAAACACTACGCATTATTATATTAAAATGTACACCTTTATGAAACCAAAGATTCGGAACGTAATTTAAAAAAAATTACAAGTGTGCAGTTCACACGCGGTAGAAGTGAAACCTTCAGAAAACTAAAGTTGATATAGTCGCACAAAGAGGAGACCGATTACACTATGTCATTTTCTCGCAGGCTAAATCCAATAGATGTATGTGTTTGTCTCTTTTCTAGTGTCGCTTTTTCGTTTCATCGAGTTTAAATCACAATGGTGCTAAATAAGTTTTCACTCTGGTTTCCCTTCAATAACGAATAAATCTTTCGCCTTTTACTAATGATTTCCGTGGAAGGGAGCACTCAAATGAGTCCATAAACCAATTTTTAAGAAATTTTGTAATTTTTTAATATTATTATTTTTACAAGAAACGTCAAAAAAGTGAGTTTTTTTTTTTTTTTTTTTATTTTTTTTTATTAATTTCAATAACAAGGTTTGTACATGTATGTATGATGTATATAATAAGTATAGATTCATTTTTTTTTCACAGACCTCCTCACTAGGATTTCCTGTTCTGAGGTGGCCTGTAGTTTTTTTAAAATATTTGTATTTGGTTATGGATTGTCTTTATATCATCTTCATGATGTTTGTAATTTTATTATCACTTTGATCTCTCAGCCATATTTTTACTTTTGTTTTAAATATATTCATTTCCTTTATATTTTTGATTTGATCTGGTAGAGCATTGTATAATTTTATAGCATGGAATTTATTATTTCTCTGTCCAAAAGATGTGTTCAAACTGGGAGTAACCAGGATGTTATTGCTTACTGACCTGGTTGAGTATTTATGTTGGGCAGTGGAGTATACATATATGTTTTTTTTCAGTTTAAATAAAATATTTTTTGAATAAAGTTTCTGTACATTGAAGACTTGAAAGTTATTAAATATTTCTTCCGTCGGAGTTCTAAGCGGAACTTTCAGTATTGTCTTCAGTACTCCTTTTTGGGCTATTTTGAGTCGCTCTGTGTGAGTGCTCAAAGCAGACCCCCATCCAGTTATCCCGTACTCTATTTGTGATTGACATAAAGCGTAGTACACTTTCTTAATGTCGTTTATGTTGAGGATGTTACGGATGGCTCTAAAGAAGTAAATGTACCTGGTGAGTTTTTTTGTGATTACTTCAATGTGTGCGTTCCATCGGAGATTATCATCAATTTCAATACCAAGATATTTGATACTTTTGGAGTGTGCTATGGTAGGACAGTGGCATGATAAGCCTTGATTTTGATTGTTTTCTTGGCATGTATGTAATTTGAGATTAAAGTCATCCTCTGGCTGTCCTCTGGCTGTTATAGAAAATGTCAGATATTTTGTTTTTTTCAGAGTTAACGATAACGTTTATAATATATTTGCCTAATAAAATATGTATATATATATTTCTTCGTTCCGTAATTTTAGTAAGAAAAAACGTAAAGTAAGCCACTTTTTAAACTTACTATTTAATGTTTGCATTAAAATGTTTTATATTTAAAAAAAATTATATCTCATCAACTTTCAAAAACAGTGTTTAGCTTTCGGATACGTTCAGAAATATTGCATTTATTTATTTTATTGCAAAGCGGAAATGTTTTGTCACTCCGACAAAATAGGCCCGAGGCCTGAGGGGTTTTAACAGCGAGAGCGGATCATTGTTCTGTTTACAACGGTGGAAGCAAAGTTAAAGTGGCGGATCAGCTACACTAATTATTATACGTTCAAGAGGTGGTGTCGTATGACTTAATTACTTCTCAGTAAAAGACATCATAATAGGCGATAGTTAGCTTGTACCAAACTTACAGAGCTTTCAACACCACGCATTTGAGAGCCTGACTGTGACGTCATTTCCGCCTAATTAATTTATTTTAATAGGCGTTCGCACGCCCAGCTATTACTAGAGTCAAGATCACGCTTAAATGTGAAGATTCAGAGAAGAAACTCAAGTATAGCGAATTGACGAATAATACAGATAGCAAGTCGTCAGATGGGAATGCTGTCTGCGCTCTACCGGTATAAAGAAAAATACAAATTCACGAAATTATTTCAATTTCAATAAATTGATCTCTCTTATGTCTTTTGATAGCACGATATGGTTTGGACACTACTTTGTTGAAGGAATAAATTTATAAACCAACCGGTTTCAGTTCAGCCTCCACATTCTTCAGGGTTGTATGTATACCTTTATGTATAAAACTGCACGTTTCTTTGTTTGTCCCGTGTGCATTCGTATACCATTCATCTGATTACGATGAAACTTTGTTATTGTGCGGACGCCCACAAATGTTTCTATATATAATGGCGAATTAAAAAAAAGGTGGCGTGCGAATTATTTAAAAAAAGTGTGCATTTCACATAGTTTAGCGGCTGGGAGGGAAGGGTGGATTGGAAGGGAATCCGGGAGGGCGGGGGGAAGGATTGGAGGAGCTTCGCAGGTGCGTTTTGGGGAACGAGGGAGGGGAAAGATTGGGGAGGAGGAAGGTTGAAAAGTGGAAGGGGAACGCCGGAGAGTGGAGAAGAACCGGAATTTTGAATGGCATTGCAACCGAATTGTAACGCATAGTACTTACATTACTCACTAGTACTCAAAAAAGTTATTTTATTTAAATTACAATTGTGTATAAGCACGAACATGTTAAAGTTTAAATTAAAAGCTTTGTCACGTGAATTTTGTGTTTTCGTCATTATCATGGTAGGGCTTTGAACCGGCAATTTTAATAATGGCTTTATAATTAAAATACGACACGCCACTTTTACAGCATAAAGTGTTTCGTTAGAAGAGGATAAATAAATATACGATGTTTTTATAAGGCACAGCGCCAACTATACTTCAAAGATGATCTGAAGGGGAACTAAAACTAGAGCAAACCGCAGAAAGCAGCTGGAATCTGGAACCGAAGATTAACTTCTGCACCAGACTTCTCGTCTTGCTTCTCTAATACTTAAACTTTAAATAATTCATAATCTGCCAGTTCGCAGATGGCGGTAATTTAATTACTTTGGGAAAAAACCGTTTTTGCAAGGTATGCTTTAAAATATTAGGTCCTTACATATGAAATTGGCGTTTTGTATGGGAGGAACATAAAGTCGATTTTTTCAATATAATGTATTTATTTAATCAAAGTATGTACCATTGCTATCTATGTACTTTTGCCATCTCATAGGTAGTTCATCGATCCCTTTACTAAAAAAACCATTCGGACGGGAATCAATAAAATCTTTGAAGGCGGTTTGGATGCCTCATCGGAGTTGAACTTTTTCCCTTGCAAGAAGTTATCCAAATTTCGAAAAAAATGGTAATCTGTTGGGGCAAGGCCCCGGAGAGTAATGTGGATGTCTTAGGCATTCCAATTGAAGCTCCTCTAATTTGGTAGCCGTCTGTTGTGCAGTGTGTGGTCTAGCGTTCTAACGCGCGTTTGTTGATTTGCTTCACTCAATTCGTGAGGTACCCGCCTTTCAAGCTTTTTCACCTTCCCAATTTGCTTCAAGTGGATTAAAACAGTTTTATCACTAACACCGCAGCCTGCAGCTAACTCGGACGTGGTTTGCGATGGATCCCCTTCCACAATAGCCTTCAATTCTTCATTATCAACTTTGGTCTCCGGCCGTCCACGGGGCTTGTTCTACAGGTCGAAATTTCTAGAACGAAAACGTTGGCAACAAAAACGCACTGTGTTTTCTTTTAAAAAATGAATTATAATTTTCGAAACACAAATACATGAGTAAATAGCTGTATAAATTTGAATTTGGAATTCCTAACCAAAGAGAAGATATTTGAGATCAAATTTGCCAGTACGGCAAAACGCCAATTTCATATGTAAGGACCTAATATTAAGACGATGCATTACGTCGTGCAATATTTGGAATCGGGCCGCTATGGACTGCCACATGATTTAAGGATCTGCAACCGGGCCCGAAAAGAAGAAGATGGAGAGATACGAAATTACGAATGTTAGAGGAGAGCGCTAACATTTGCAGCTACAAAATCGATGCGAAAATTGCGAAAATGTTTAATAAAACACGACTCCTTTAAAATAGAGCAAAAATCTCGCGGGCATAATCTTAAACAGCATTTAAAGAAACACTGTGAATTTTTTCATGCATATAACTTGTAAAATAACCGAAACAAACGTGTTAATAATAATTTTTGGTGCATACTTTGCGATTTTTTTCTATCGAGGGAATTTTATATAATTTGCGTTTCGGCGCGGGCAAAGTCTAGATATTATCTTCAAGAATAACATATATTTTTTAAGAGCTTTAAAAATTACCGTGTTTAAGGGAAATATGTAATAAATCGGTACAAATCCGGGTTGCGGGCCCTTAAGAATGATCACAGACTCAGTGGAATTTAGAGCTAAACTTAAAACTCACCTTTTCAGAAAGTCGTATCCACAAGTAAAAAAAAACTTTCACCTTCGCCCTCACTGCCCGCGACATTGTAAATAACTAATTGTGTAAAATATAAGAAAATTCTTATTTGTAAGCTTTTGTAAAGATCATTTAATAGAAATTCTCCAGTCCTAAATTCTTTCAAAATAAATATTAACTCAACTTTCGCATTAAACTTCTTATAAATGTAATACCAACAATGATCGAGGAAGCAATATACAATCCATGCAATGGTCCAGAGCTTTAACTATAATGTCCTCCACGTGTCGTATCTTCTCCAAGCATAAAATTTCTAATGACCTGCCAGGTATTTTTCGACATCTATTTGTAAATAATAAAGTTAGATAGAGCCTTTGAATTCATAATAAATTGTACAGTGCCCTTGAGGTAATTAATTATAAAAACAGCGCTCCACAAATTATCGAACTATTAGTATTATTATCAATAACATTCCTTATGTGGCTGACGATAAGGTTTAAATTCCTCCTTAGTACCAGTATGTTTTGATTTCTACAAGAAATTGTTTTATTTTATTTTGCGAAGTTCAAGCACAAATATTTACGATCATTTTCTTAAGAACTTAATTAATTAAATTATACAATAAACCACGCAGAAAATGGGTTCGTAAGTAGAAGATTTTAAACTTTTCAGCAAATTTTTATAAGAATTAAGATGCGTTATCTTAATTATTTTTAAGCCATCAAATATTCAAATCAAAAATACATGATTTTGCATTATTTCGTAGAGCTTCATCTTAAGATTTTATTGGTTTGCGCCCGTAAATACACATTATAAATACTAATGAATAGTGTTCTACGTGTAAAAACCCAATTCTAGAAAGGCACACAGATACAATATTGGATTGAATCACCGATACAATATTGTTTTTGTTTGCCTTTTTGGAAGAAATGAGTTTTTATACGGACAAAACTATTTATTCATATTTATATCCAGTATTTAAGCGCGCAAACAAACAATTTCATCTTAATATTTTACAGCGTAACTTGCAGAAACAGTTTTTTCCTAAAATAATTAAATTACTGCCATCTATGAACGAGCAGATTATGAATTATTTTAAGTTTAAACCCACTTTTGCTATAATTTTTGCCTTACCTCGTCGGAATTGATATTATTTCTTAAGAATATATTTCAAAAGTACCTGCCAAGAGAAAAATCTTGACTTTCCTTTGTTGTGGGTGTTGTGTTATTTTTAAATGAAAAAACTGATATAAAATTATTTTATTATTCTTGGAAGATAATAAATAATTTTATCATGAAAATATTTTTGACTGACAAAATAAACAGCCTCTTCGATTTACATGCCAGTAGAGTACATTATTTGGAATAGGTATATTAAGATATGAAAATTTTATTCAATTTTTTATTCGACGATAATAATTAATGTTTTTTAAGAGCTTTGAATTTCTACGGACATAGAACATACTTACTTTTAATACTTAACAAGTTGAAAAATTAATTACATGAAATTCCTTCGATAGAAATATATCGGTTCTTTTATTTAAATGTTAAGAGATTTTGCTCTATTTTAAATAAGTTGTGTTCTATTAAATATTTTGCCTACACATATTAATTAGTAGTTGAAGTACCCGGCGTTGCCTGGGCTTTATGCCGAGTTATTAGAAATATAATCTAGGTAGTGACCTTCCTCTTGTTTTGAAGGTCATGTGTGCAAAATTTCATCAGTCTCTGCATAAAGCTGCAGATTTGTATTATCAAATCCAAGTCGCCCACCACAGTTCCTTTTCGAATATTGTAAGACAAGGGTGAGACTTACAAATCCAATCTTTACCAACTCTCGTAGTTGTGTCAACTTCAAACGAATTTAAAATGTTCATTTTTTTTATAAGAACAACTCTCTTTGTATAACTTTTGAAGGTTATTCCCATCAATGTAATATATCATTGAAGAAGGAGATAAATAAAATAATTTAAACGAAAATATAAAAGAGAACAAGAAACAGGAAATTGTTAATTCTAAAATTTGAAATACGAGATTGACAATTATGACGGTTTTGATGGAAGGTGTCAATGGCCAAGTTTGAAAAGGCGCCCGTCCCATTTAGACGAGAGGTTTTGGGTTCGAGTCCCAGTTGCGACCGTTATTTTTTCTATATTTTCTGTGTCGTGTTCTATTTCATATTTTCATTTAAATAATTGGTGTTATCTTCTTTTTCAATGGTGTATTTAAAATGATTGATTTCAGTCCACAAATTAATTCGCAGAATATGTGCAACCACAATTGGCAGTGAAAACACTTATTTAGTAAGTAATACGTTTTTTTCTGTAGAAACTACATAAATATAAAACATCGTTATAAAACGAAATATCAAAGACTTGATCGTCAGGAACACGACACATTTTTCACTTTAAATATAAGACTTGCGAATTATTCACTCTAATCTATTTAACAAAAGAAGGAAGCATAATAATAAGTAATAGTTAAGTAAACGTTGCATGTAGTTAGGTAGTAACTTATTAAGGATAGTTCCAGGTTCTTCACGAGTTACGTCGCTTATGTAGTAAGTTAAAACTTTGCGAGATACGCCCACGAAACGGGCGTCTCTTTGTCTCTTCCTCTTCTAGCACGTCCATACGTGCTGGGTTACTTCGATGACCTATCGTAGCTTACAAGATAAAATTAATACGGTATTAAAAAAAACGATCCCTAACATAAATATTAATGTTGTCATTTTTTTTAAATATTTTCTCCACACAGGATGCCCCGAAGAAAACAATCCCTCGAGGCTTATGTCACCTTTGGAGATGCTGTGTGGAGGGTCTTTTTAGGAAAACGGAGGAGAGAGAGATCTGGGAAGGAAAAAGGTGTGAGAGTGGGGACGAATCTGGGGTTCAATGTGTTCAGGAGTGACGGACGTATGAATCCACCACTCCAACTGCGGTGCAAGGGGATGGGTCGAGGGAGTCCGGCTGGTGAAGTCAGAAGGTCTCCTTCAACCAGTCCCTCCCGGTCCAACCCGCAACCCAGTAGGTGGGCAAATGCAACCGCAAAAACTTACCCCATGAACCCGGTCACCTACTAAGTCACTTGGGGTGACCTACGGCAGAGATGTTGGTTATTCAACAAGTTACCGAGGCGATGGTACTCGTATCCGCTTACCTAACTGGAACATAATATTTTTTTACCAAATTATTTTTATTTTTTAGTCATTTTTGGGGTGTTATGCCGTGTTGCGCTACCTTCTCCTTTAGCCAATGTTTCGGACATCATTAGGGCAGATGTGTGAAATTTCTTTTTTATAAATTTCTTCATTAGATACTTAGAGTACCTATGTACATATGTACCTACCTATAAAAATATGTAGTATAATATTTTAAACCAGAAGATTATCGCCAAAAATACATATTGCAGTTGGATATTTGACCTGGGACTCCTGTGTAATTCTGATTCAATGAACTCTAGAACACATATCTGCTTTGAATTTAAGTGACGTTTTCAAAATTGGAACGGATTTGTCGAGAATTCAGACGACCCCTATGTAATCTGCATATAAATAAAAAAATCGATTTTTAAAAAAATAATTAACTGAATTGTTTGTTGTTATGAAAAAATGGAACGTAGCGTTTAACGATAAAAAACAATAACATTTAATTTATCTGACAGTCAGATAGTCAGATAGATAGCTTGACTGTTACTAGGGCGGCAGGAGGCAGGAGGCAGGAGGCAGGCGGTAGGCGGCAGTAGGAGGCGGTGGGCGGGTGTGTCCCACAGAGATTTCCATAGAAACACTCGACTAACTTCAACCAAAGTTTGAGCTTTGATGGGAGAAGCTTTGGATCGTTGAAGGTTATTACGGTCGCGAACGAGTAATTTTACCAAGTTGTTCCGTATTAAACTTTTTATGGATACTTGATGGGATTAAATATACAGAACTTTGCGGCTCTTCTTATAAAGGCGACTTTAGCTTGATCCGCGGTTGGGTAAGCGAATCTTTCAGATTCTTATAGGGGTTACATTTATAAATAAATAATATCGAAAAGTACATTTATAAAAGGGTGACTTTGGGTTTAACTTAATGTTCAGCTTAAAAGTCAAAATTATATGACTTGAATGTCGTAGCTAGAAAGGTACACTTTTAATTTCGTGGCAAAATAATTTTAATTATTATTTTTAATCACACTAAAAATAGGCGTTTTTTTACAGAATGTTCTGCTGCGAATTTCAAATTAAAAGAAACCACAATTTGTAACAGTTTGAAATTATAACGCTAAATAATCAACCAAATACTTAAGTCGGTTGCTACACATTAATTCGAATTGATTTTTAATTCCTATTAGGAAAGCCAAAATTAGAACAAAAGGAATCTTGCGTTATTCTGTTGCCTAAAAAATATTTTCGACAAGCTAATTTTTCAAATAGTTCCGAATAGAGAGTCACAGAGACTGGACGTTTGTTTTGACGAGAAAGACTGTGGACTATAATATGGATTTCCGTCGACCTGTGAGCTAATATATCGTTTAATTTTGAGTTTAATATATTAATATTGTTTTACCATTTAATATTCTGTTCAATTTCTGAACTGGCGCCCTTGCAATAATTTTAAGACCTTTATTTAAAACATTTGATTTTATTTTAAACGTTACAAGCTATCGATAGATTTTATTGTTTCAAATAATTTTATCTATTTAGTTTCTTTTAGGCTAAACACCATCCTGAGTTAAAAATATTAGAATAATATTATTTTATTGACGATATTAGGTCCATGTCCTGGTTTCGTTTTAATTGACAACTATAATTTAATTGTTTTGCCACAATTATTTTATTTTAAATATTAGACATTTTGTAAACATAAAAGTAATGAAAGAAACTTTTGTTTTACGATACGTATAATAAGTAAATGTCTTAGTAACGTGTTGTACCTTTTTTAAACGTTATAATTTTTTTTTAAATTCGCCTGAATCTCAAGATTAATCAATTCCTTTCATGTGTTACGTTTCTAAAACACAAATGTTAATTCATCGAAGATCCGAGAAATATCACGGGATATATATAATTCCAATATCGAAAAAGACATTAAAAAGATTTTTTGTTACAGGTACCTAAATTAAAGTTCGTCCGAATCATTATTCTACACACAATCAGTTCTAATTTTGAAAAATAAAACTTTGTAATAAAAACAAATTTGAGTTTATTGAACGTGAATAATTTGACGCGGGAATAACGCGTATCGCAGATATACAGGGATCAGGGTAGTGTAGTAATCACAGTAATCAGGAACCTCGATAACTTCCGAACGACTGCACCAAATTGGATAATTATTTTTTTTGTATGTTCGGTATTGTCAGGACAAGGTTTGTATAAAACTACTGGTGAGCTCTGGCATTATGAAATTTGCAACAGCTGGCACGCGAGCTGTTTGAAAGCTGAATGTACCGGGACTGAATTTATGGAATGCGGAAGGGGGGTTAGCGGGGAGAGGGAAGGTGGAGTAGGCGGAGTGGGAACACAAAAGGGGAAGGGGATGCGGGAGAAGAAGGGGAGGCGGAAGGGGAATGGGACGAATGGGAAAGGACACTCAGAGAGAAACAATTTCCTTATTAAATGGCTAGCAACGCATGCCGGGAACCAGCTAGTAATAAAATAAATTTGATAAACATAAATAACATGTTAAATAAAGTGTTAAAAGACAATAATTTATTATTGCTGCTTTCAAATGGTGACCGGACAACTCAGAATGAACTCAACTCAACACCCCCTTTGACAAATCATTAAAGTGCTGAAAAAAATAAATATAATAACAACATTGTTAAAAAGGTTACGTTAGGTTAGGTTATGGGCTATTTTAAAAATATATCGTAGCTTTAAATATCTTTTCAAAGAGGTACAGTTGAGTTGAATTGATTCTGGGTTGTTATGGAACCTTGTATGTATCGTCACAACAGGAAATAATTTTACACAAAAATCTCTAGAGAGGGTTTCAAAAGAATTTTAAACTGATAACTCCGTTAATAGGGTTGCAGAAAAATTCATAAACTTTCGCAGAAATGGAATAAAATCGATAAGAAGGGGAAAAATTACGACCACGATTTTATCTCGTGCCAAAACTTGCAGAAAAATGGGTCCTGAAATATACGAGGGGTGCGGAGAAAATGGGCTGCAAGAAGAATTAATGTGGCGCAAGATTTATTCATGGAAGAGTGCTTCGTAAAGGAATAACGAATAATAAATAATAGCCTTTGGATAAATACCCTATTTAAAAGCCATGCACTACGTCATTTTTCTATTGGGAGGCGGGCAATAATCAAAGCCTCTGCAATAGATCACCCCAAGTGGTTCACTACGTTTGGTGACTTAGCAGGAGTACACGGGTTCATGGGGTGAGGTATGTCAAGGTCTTGGCGGCCGATTGAGGGAGGTCTTTTGACCTCTCCAGCCAGAATCCCTCGACTGTTGGAGGGATGAATTCATTCACTGCCCTCAGATTCCTACCCCCCCTTGTAAATATTTCCTTCCAGGAATTTCCTTTCCTTAAAAAAAACCCTCCACACAGCATCCCCTAAGACGACATAGGCCCTGAGGAAAATTATCAAACCTTAGGGCCTTTTGTGTGGGCCTAATATAAAAAAATTCAGATGATTTAATTTTGCCGTGACGACTCAGTTTTGAGTAAAACCAAGGTTGTTTTAAATCCAAGGTTGTTTTAAATCATTATCTCTTGAATACTTAGATAAGATTTTATTTATTATTCGACGAAAATAAACTTGTTCATTTAATTCCCAGTTCAAATTAAGGCTACAAATAGAAAGGCTTAGAAAAAATTCAGTTCTGTTGATATTTTCATTTATTTCATACCAAAATTTAAAACAGTAATTTGGAACATTATGTTTCACTTATATTATCTGTAACATATTTTTAGGTCAATATTTACAATAAACTTTAACATAAGGTCTGCGGTCCGCGAAAAAATACGAAATGGAAAAATCAACCCATAAAAAAAGTTTCTTTTTATACAATACACCTTTTTTAAAACTTAAAACTTTTTGTTTTACCGAGGTTAGAACCTTCCTTCCCAGTGATCGGAATAAACACCGATACAAACTAAATTGCTTTATTTATTTTAATTTCAGAAGAATACGTATATGTTCGTGTGCTTGTCAGCAATTGGCACCAAAATTTAACAGAATACATTGTCATCGACAAAGAGTCTATCTGCCGAGTTTCAGCTTGATCGGGTGCAGGGAAGTGGGTTGAATTCCATTTCTAAGATTCAGCGATATTATTTTATTCAATCAAGAAAAAAGTGTAATTCAATGTGAAGAATTTAAAAATTGGCCCTCCTGTTAAAAAAGGTTGATCATTACCGGTCTGTCTAAAGATGCACAAGAAGGATGAACATGCGCTCATAAATCATCTAACATCCATTATCTTTAATGATTAAATTGACATTGACATTTGAAATATAAAAAAAAGATTAATCAAATACCTGATGTAATCCGACAACACAAACAAACTTTAATGAGTTTGATTACATCTTACAGTCAGCGATATCAAAAGAGGACCAAGGACATCACGATTCTCAAAAAATAAACAAAACCACATGATTCTAGATATTATACTTCTCACGTTCTGTTCTAACCAATCAGAAGAACGACTCTCTGTATCTTTTGTGGATTCGGAATCGATTGCACATCCTGTCAAATTTGTGTGATTGTCGATGGCTTGCAATTGCTTTTTTAACTAGTTTAAAACACGAAATTTTTAATTTATTTATTCACGCCTAGAAGTGTTTTACAATATCACGTTATTATAGGTATATAAGTTATTCAGGAGTATAATTATATGCATGTAGTGTATAACATAATAAACTGAACATTAAGGATATAAGCAAGTTCAATATTTAGGTCTGTAGTTTCATTATCATGAAAAGTTGTACAAAGGAATTAATATATAGTATAATAATGGTAAAACAGAAGTGCTGAAGGCACAACTGTTAAAGTGGTCATAGAGAAATGTATATTTACAATGTTGATTTTTTTATTAACTTAAACATGGATAGTTAGAAGTTTTAAAGTTGTAGGTATACATGATTATTTTTTATCCATTTAAAGTTGTATAGCATGGATTTGACATTTGCGAAGTTTCGTTTCGATCTAAATAAATGAATAAGCATGATTTACTTAGTTTACCCAAATTAAGAATCTAATAACCTATTTTGTGCACGTAAATAGTTGTTTCTTATAGTAATTATTGAAAATAAGTGTAACTCCCATAATCCATGCCTAAAAGTGCGGCGGTTAGTTGAATAATTAATGTATTTCGTCTCCAAATATTCAATTGTTTATGTGTATACTGCCTCAATAGCTTTGCCTTACCTTAAATAGGTCCTTAATTTGGACAGGACAAACTAAGTAATTCATACGATTTAGATTGAAACGAAACTTGACAAATATCAAATCCATGCTATACAACTTTAAATGTACATTAAATGAATAAATAAAATCATCTATATTTACATCATTTCGTATTTTAAACTAGTTGAAAAACTAATTGCAAGCCATAGACAATCACACAAATTTGACAGGCGATTACGTATGGAATCGATCCGTATCCACAAAAGATACAGAAACGCTCTTCAGTTCAATCATGATTCAGAGCCGTCATTACTCGCTTTGCCATCCTACAGCTCAAATTGTCTGTCAATTAAGACAAAGTATTAGTACAAAGGAGGCTTCATTGTGTGTGTGAATCGGAGGTTGTCTGGCAGACCTACCTAACTATAATAATCTGGTGCATTCACTTCCAAATGTATTGTTGTATTAACAAAGGACCGTGGATGGCAATCCAATTATTGAGAACATACCTACCTGTTTTGCGGGAAATTCTGTGTAGTCGAAACATATACAAGGTGATGATGGGAGAAATTATGGCCTAGATTAGGACCAAATAGAGGAAAATGTACAACATAAGTATAAAATTGTATTTGAACAAAAGTTGTGAACATTTTTAATCAATGCGAAGATGGTAAACGGAAAAGAAGAAGTGAACCAGGGTTTTGAAGAAACCCATGTTGTAGGAGGGAGGATTAAAAATCGCTAAAAGCGATATCATGACGACATGGAGGCGTCTACTAATATCTACAGGAATTCCAAAAACTAAAAAAATCGAACTAATATCTATGAGAATCAAAGTGTTGACGAATATCTACAGCTCAAACTGTTGACTAATATCTATGAGAACCAAAGTGTTGACGAATATCTACAGTACTGGCAGAGGTTGGATTTGCAATTATGTACAGCATATTGGAATAACGTAATATTGCGTATGCAGTTTAAAAAACTTAATTTATGTAAGTATGTATGTAAAAATCCCTGATATCGGACTATTGGACACATTTAGCTGATTAGTCCAACCTACGCTCTGTAGATATTAGTTCAACCTACGCTCTGTAGATATTAGTCAACACTCTGAAGTTCGTAGATATTAGTTCAACATATGAGCTTTAGATATTCGTCCGACATACAGGCTGTAGATATTAATAACTAGAGTCGACGACATTACCCGTCAGTCCGCCAAGCGAGTTAGAAACGTCTGTATTATTTTATTATTTATTATAGTTAAAGAATTACAACTACAATAAATAATAAAATTATTGAGGCGGGTATGAGTACCGCCTCCCCGGGAACCATTTATTGCATAATCAACACCCCTGCCATAAGGTCACCCCAAGTGGTTCGCTACGTTTGGTGACTTAGTAGAGGTGCCCGGGTTCATGGGGTGAAGTTTATATACGTCTTGGCAGCCGATGCATTTGCCAACCTACTGCGATGTGGGTCCTTTACGTCCCCCCCTCCGGTAACCCGACGCTCATCTTTTCCTCAAGGTCTTCAAAAACTTCCCCTTCTCTCCCAAGTACATTTCTTCGAGGCAAAATCGGGGAACCGGCTAAAGGGCGCGGACTTCGAGCATCGTCTGCGGTTGGGCCGATAGCTATAGATACACATTCTCACTGGGACTGCCCGGTGGTCTATGGAAAACTTTTTATATATTTTATTTTCTTTCCACTACTGTAGTAATTACTTACATTATAACGTAATCATATAACTGTTTTTTCCTCATTACTTATCTTATTTACAGAAGGTTTCTTCGACTGGTCATAGCCGTTATTTTTATTTTTCTTTTACTAACACTATTCTCTCTTTTTGATGTTACCTATTTCAGAAGATTATTCCACGGGCTGCTACTTCTATTTATCTTTTGTATAATGTTAATGTAAGCACTTGCATACTGCTTACTAACCCCGTATGCATGGACATTGGAGGGTCTAGAGTTGTTCAAATAAATGTAGCTTCGTTCAAAAAAAAAGTAAATAAGAGTCTTGACGTGTGCGGTGAAGGAGGAAACCATATGTTTCCTTATAACGCCGCTGGGAAAGTGGTGGGGTCCCCTCCAATGCGTTGTGGGCCGGATCGGAAGAGACTGGTTGAGGGAGGCCTAACCTAGACCTAGCCGGACTCTCTCAGCCCATCGCCTTGCACCATAGTGGGAGGAATTGATTCATACGTCCGTTACTCCTGGACACATTGAACCCCAGATTCCTACCAACCCCTCATACCTTTTTCCTTTCCAGAACTTCCTCTCCATCCTTTCCACATAGCATCCTCAAAGACGACATAGGCTCCAAGAGAAATTATTTTCCTGAGGGCCTCTTGTGTGGAGGTAGTGTAAAAAAACACATAGTGCAATTACTGTTGTTTTTTAATTACAGTACTCAATAATTAATTAATTTCAAATTTCATAATACGCATGAGAGAGCGAACACAACATACAAAGTAATAATACACTCGCCATATTTGTTGCATTGTTTACAAAGCCTGATATAAATAAAGACCTAAATTATAACATATACGGTTCGTAGGCAACTGCTGGTGTAGGTTCAGGCTGTATATTATGTATATACGGAAAGACAAAAGCATCAGACAAAGCTAGTACGGAGCCAGTCACAAGGGCGGATCCAGGGGGGGGGGTCATGGGGGTCATGACCCCCCCCTGGGCTGGGTCCAGGACCTAGGTGGACCTACTTTTTACTTGTATCTATTATTATCAAAATTAAATTATAACTTCTAGTGACTTGACCACGACTTTGTGACCCCCCCCTGGAGCTATGTGACCCCCCCCTGGCGCCAAAGCTGGATCCGCCCTTGGCCAGTCAGTACTTTACTTGTTTACCCAAAACAACCCCTCCCTAGGGGTGGCGAAATAATATATTTCAGAGTTTAATTTTCCTTTACATTCTTACAGGCGAAGGTCAGGCTAGCTTACCTACGTGGTTGAGAGATAGAAATATTACTTCCACAAAATACTGACGAAATATATTTCGCACCATACTTTGG
Organism: Limnephilus marmoratus; assembly: GCA_917880885.1. Classification (NCBI taxonomy): domain Eukaryota; kingdom Metazoa; phylum Arthropoda; class Insecta; order Trichoptera; family Limnephilidae; genus Limnephilus; species Limnephilus marmoratus. The sequence goes on along the minus strand of OU862921.1, from coordinate 12,836,708 downwards.
AAGGTTGCAAAGTTATTAAACTCAGTGAATCATTTGAATTATATATTTGGCTATGATCAATATATTTAAGACTATTTTATAGGATACATTTGTCATTTTAAAAGTGAAAACTACGTTAGCACCGTTGTGAAATGAAAAATTGATGAGATTCGATGAAACGAAAAATTGCGACACTAAAAAGAGACAAACGCGTACATCTATCGGATTTTCATGAGAATGGGATAGTATGATCGGTATCTGTATCCTCTCTGCAGTGCTTCGTAGCCTCCCTACTCTTGTCTAATTCAGTTTTCTGAAGGTTTCACTTCTACCGCGTATGAATTGCACACTCTGATTTTTCTCTATCCACCCGTAAAAAATGTCTATTGCCTTATTTTGGTTAAAAAAATATGAGTACATCGATCGTCTTGATTAGTCAGACATCTACGAAATATCGAAATTTGAGTTGGGTACGAAGTATGTAAAAGTACACCCTCAATCTGGTACAATACTCAGGTAACTCATAAACACCACTCAGTCAATTTTAAATCAAAAAAACTTATAGTGAATTAAACAAAATGTTGATGTTTTCTGGTCAGTAGTAGGATAATGCAAAATTTCATACTATTGTACCGGACGTATTTAATATGTAAAACACAGACACGTATAAATAGCATTTGATTTATGGCGAATATTGTTTTCCCTTTTATTTGGAGATATCTGACTAATCAACTGGACGATCGACGTATTATGTGAATACCTAATAAGAGTCCACACTGTCCGGAGTAGTGTTGGGTAGGACACGATATCAGGATGAGTTTGTATGAGGTACTCAAATATCGAAATGAGGTGTTGAGGTGTCCCGCCTCATTTGAGGAGAGGTGTTACAAAATATTTTCGCTTATGGGGGGGGGGTGGCTAGAGAATTTCAGGGTAGTTGTTTTATTCCTTCAGTTTGATTTTCTTGTTCAGAGGTGTTGGTTTTCTAATACATACCCTCCCGTGTCTGTTATTTTTGTAATACGAAAAATGGATAAAAAAAGGTCTACCCTCCCCCCCCCCTTCAGTTGGAACTCTTGTGCGGTATTCACATAACAATAATTTACAATAAAAAAATTTTTTTTTTTGAGCAGCTGGAACTTTTGTGCGGAATTCACATAACAATAGTTTAAGTACAATAAAAAAATATTTCAAAAAAAAAATTTTTTTGGAGTGGTTGGGACTCTTGTGCTCATAAATTATTGTTATGTGTATTCACATAACAATAATTTATAATAAAAAAAATATTTTAAAAAAAAAATTTGGAGCAGTTGGTACTCTTGTGCGGTATTCACCAATAATTTAGAATAAAAAAATAAAAATTTCAGAGCAGTTGGGACGCTTCTGCGGTATTCACAATATATGAATGGTTTACCCCATCACCACCTCACGGTTCTAATACAAAAATGTCATAGAATATACAAACACTTCACGCCTCACCACCTCATACATTTGTCCCAAACTATGTGTGACATGACATGTAGTTTAATACATCAACCACCTCGCACCTCACCTCATATTTGTCGCATACGTGACAACGTGACATGACATGTAGTCCAATACACCAACCAACTCACACCTCACCTCATATTTGTCCCGTACATGACATGAATGAATCCAACAAAACAAACCACCTCACACCTCATATTTGTCCCTCCTTCATATTTGTCCCCCCTTCATATTTGTAGTAATACAAAGAAAACGAGTTGGTACAAATACATATTGTGAGGCGGGGGAACATTTTACGTGTTTGTATGGGACATTTGAGGTGCCTCTTGTATGAGGTACTCAACACTAGTCCGGAGACAGTGAGACTAAGGCCAATTGTGGTATTTTATAGGGCTGAAAGGAGTAGAGAATGAAACGATAAAAGTTGCGAAGTACCTAGCTATTCAGATCGGTCACCAAACACATCTAAAGGCATTTCAAGCAACGTTTCGAATCTGAATTATGGCATTTCACCAGGGCGATACTGATACTATCGAACACTCTGGCTAGGAGAAGAGTAGATGAAGTCATCTATTAAAATAATTAAAAATTAATTTAAAAAAAAAAACACTTTAATATTGAGAATAGAGCATAAAATCATTGATCTAAGAGACTGGAAAGTTGTAAAATAATGATTACCAATCTACTTTGATTTTATTTAGGATAGACCACTGAAATTTAAAAAACAAATAATTTTAAGATCAATGTTCTCTCGTTTAATGTATTTAAACATCTCTAATTAATGGAAGATCAACAAAGTGGAACATATTAGATAAATGTTCAAAGTAGCAAAAAAAAACATCACAAAATCGGCAGAGTCTAAGCCCAAAACAAACATAAACAAAGAGTTACCATTAAAAAGCCATTATCGAATTAATTTGCGTCTAGCGAAATTAATTCACCGTAATAATAAAGATAATCCCTTTCATGAAAGTTTTGTACGTTTTGCACGCCACATATGTGAGTGTATTTCCCACACAGATACAGTTTGGTCCAATTCGCACAAAGAGGAGCACATTTACTTATTATTTGAGGGGGTGAAACGTCAGAGCGGGAAGGGGTGACGCGGAAGGCTCCAGAGGAACAAGGACGAGGCTTGTCTAAGCGGAGAGGAAATCAATACAGTACTAGCGCCAATTCTCTAACAGACAACTAACCGCGTCCCGTAACAGGGTCACTGAAAATAATTCAAATATAAGTACCACTACTTTCACATAAACAACTTGAAATAACTTCTTTCACAAAATAAAAATGATAATTCTCCCATTTATGTTTTCAGAGAAAGAAAACAAAATAAGTGTGGTCTGATATTACGCTGCGTATAACTGCGTAAAAGGTCGCTTGCGGTTGCTTCGTTTCTTTACCATAATTCTTGGTTCTGCATTATAAATAAAATAATTGAGATTTACACTAATATTCATAACATCGTAGATGCCGACGGTTTTATGCCTTAATTTTGAGCCCTATAGCTACAATATTATTAAAATTAGAAAAATGAAACAATACAACTTTGTATAAACCACTTATATAATGCGTAAATCCTACCGGTTTCGGAATAAACGTTCCTTCTTCAGGGAAAGCTTATACTAATTTGACAGTTTTTAATTTATTTACTTTTTTTTTAATTTGTCAAATTATTATAAGCTTTCCCTGAAGAAGGAACGTTTGTTCCGAAACCGGTAGGATTTACGCATTATATAAGTGGTTTATACAAAGTTGTATTGTTTCATTTTTCTATAATGGATAACCACAAACTGATAGCTACATTCAAAAATATATTATTAAAATTATTTGTAAAGCAAATTGTTTTAAATTTAATCATTTCCCAAATAAAAATCTGAGCGAGTTAAGGTTTTCACTAGACCATGATTAAATAATTCTATATTTAAGTCTATCGGGTTTATATATTTTATATTAATTATCTAACTTTTCTTACTTCCACAGCTCGCTTATGAGCACCTACTAAAAACTAAATGAAAATTGTGATAATAAAAAAGGCAATACCGTAAACCTAAGAATCAATTTATTATTCTAGTATTTATTTACTTTTCGAGCTGCGATTTGACAAATAAATTACAAACTGAAAACAAACGACACGTTTTCTTGCAAACTAATAATCTACTTTTTCATAGAGTGCGCGAGTTTAATTATTTTAGGGAAAAACGCTTGTTACGAGTTGGTTTAAAATAACAAGAAGAATTTATTATTTGCGCCCGTATATACGCAATATACGAATATATGAATAAATAGTTTTATAAATGCTAACAAATACAAATTGGATTAAATCACTGATAGAATTTTGTATTTGTTAGGCTGTCTGAAAAGATTGGGTTTATTTATGGACAAAATTATTTCTTAATTAATAATTTATTTCATAATGCGTACATACAGGCGCCAATAATTAATTAATCTTAAAATTTTAATGCGTTACTTGCAAAAAGGTTTTTTCCAAAAATAATTAAACTGGTGCCATCTGTGAAAGAGAAGATTATCAATTCTTTTTAGTATCACCATAAACGTTTTTAAGGGTTGCTATTATTTGATTTTCTAATTTCTTTTAATTCTTGCAACTGTTAATAAATACTTAGTTGAACTCCATCGCAGTAATAAAGTATCATCATCATCATCACTCTTGGCTCTACAACCCCTGGTGGGTCTTGGCCTCCTCGAGAGTCTTCCTCCATCCACTCATCTCGGTTTTGTGCCGAGAATTATTATTTTTTTTAAAACAAAACAATGTTTTTTTTCGTTTTGCACTAATAAAGTAGTATATTAAAATATATTATTTAAAACTTTATTCCTTTTTTTATTTTATTGCTCTCCAACCGGACCGGTTTCAGATAATAATGTCACGTCCATCTTCAGACACATTTTACTTAGATGGTATTTACACTTTGTGTTGTAACCTTTACTTCACGGCACGTGTTTACCTCAAGTTTATTTTAGTCGGTGGATCGGGACTGTAGTGAAACAGTGCCCAAGTATTGGTGGTTGGAGGTAATGCCGGGTGGGGTGGAAAAGTGGGCGGTGGGTGGCTGGCAAATATAAGCCACCCTGGCGTAACACAACAGTGAGGGTGGCGTTATTATAACTTATAAGATATATGTTTGCAAGGTTTCCCTTGCACTTCCGCGTGGGAATCAAAGTGGAACTGTTGTACGACTTCGAGCATTATTTGTGGAGTAAATAGCACACATTAAATTTAATACTTCCATTTATGAAACTTTGTTCAGAATAGAATAAACACTATGAGCGCTTTTATAATAACGGTAATGATTCACGGTTACAGTAACGATTCACGGTTACGGTAACGTGACAGTAAAAAGGCAATAAAAATATGTTCCTTATCGCTATAATGCTGCAGCTCTTTCTTAAACATTAAATAATGGTGAAACTAAAGATGTACATAAGCACTACTTTTTCCTTGCGTTTCATTTTGTTTACACGTGTGAGGGATATATGTATAATGATTGCATGTTTCCTTTGGAGTGGGGGGGGGGGGGTGAAGACAAACGTTCACCGTTTGTCTCATTTTCGACTGTTGTAATTAGTTTGTAACAAAGAACTATAGCATTATATTTTTAAGAACAAAAGCAAAACCATCAACGCATTGAAATTTGACTTTTTTTTAAATTTTTGAATTCACTCACGCTTCAATATTATCCTTGTAACTATATTCCATACTTTCAAAATTATCGTCACGGCTAGTAGTATTGTAGGGGTCTACGGAGACGTCACGGTGCGGTGTGTGAGAGAGATGCAAGAAAATGTACCCTACGTACATTGTGTATCTCATCTTTTGAAAGAGCTGCAGCATTAATTCCAACTCTATTTAATGTGTACATTAACGACCTCTTACAAGAGTTGAACGATACACGAATCGGTTGTCATATCTGTGGACAAGGAAGTAACAACATTAATTACGCCGATGACATGGTGCTGCTTGCACCTTCGATTAAAGCGATGAGACAACTTGTGCAAATATGCGAAGAGTACGCAAACTCTCATAACCTGTTGTACAATTCTAAAAAGTCAGTCATCGTCGCTTTCAAACACAATAAGGAGCCATCACATACTCCTCCAATATATCTAGAAGGAAATGAACTGCTTGTGGCCTCACAGGTTAAGTATCTGGGACATATCCTAACCGAAGACATGAAGGATATCGAAGATATGGAACGACAAAGAAGAGCAATTAACATACGGGCGGGAATGCTCTCAAGGCGGTTCTACCACTGTAGCGAAAATGTCAGAAAATTATTATTCAAGACATACTGTACTGCCCTGTATACGTCTGAATTGTGGACACAATACCCATCAGCGCAATGGGACAAACTGAGGGTGTGCTACAATAATGCATATAAGCAACTTATGCAACTACCGAGGTTCTGCAGTGCCTCCACGATGTTCACCGAGGGGAGGGTGCACTCATTCTCAGCCTTACTTCGCCACCGACTAGCCAGCTTCTGGAGCAGGATACGGACTTCAACCAATATCATTGTCGTGGCTGCATCCGAGTGGCTCAGTTCCCCATTAAATGAGCGATGGATGCAGATGATGAGGCGACCTCCATGATGGACGATCCCAAAATATCTTTTTATCTTTTTATTTTTATTTCTGTCTGCTTATTATTTATTTTAATTTTATGCTTATTTTTTGTTATTTGTATTTTTCATTTTATGTTTTAATTAGGTACATACCTAATATTTAAACATTTTTCTTTCTTTTATAGTTGTTTATGTAATATGGCAGACTGGGATTGCACTACCCTCCCAGTCCTGCTGGAATAAAAACTTAAATAAAAAAATAAATAAAATTATAGTGATAAGGAACACATGTTTTTTGTCTTTTTTGCCGTCACGGTACCGTAACCGTGAATGGTCACGGTAATGATAAAAGCGTTCTATATCATAAAAAATGTGATTAAAAATACTTTGTTATATTTGCGCATCATGTAAAAACTACTCTTTGGCGGACATCTTCGAGTCTCAGGCTCGCTAAAATTACGTAAAATAAATAGGCAATTATTAAATACATTAATTGGACCAAAACGAAACCTTGAAACTCTCCGAGCTTTAGTAGGCTTGTTGAAAAAGTATCGATATATCGAAATATCGATATTTTTAATTCAATATATCGATATTTTTAGCCGATATATTTTGAGCCGATATATCGATACAAAATATCCAATATCGAAAATTGTGTCAAAAACGATATTTTTTAAATTTATGTATTTAAAGTCACTAGAATCCAAAACCGTATAGGAACGAATGGAAAAGTAACTGTATTGGGTCATGACATCTGGCGGTTGAAATTTTAATTATTAATAACTAACAAATCTATTGTCTTTGCATTAGTATTTGTGATCACTAATACTATCTCATGTATGTAGGTACGTACATAGAAATGTATGCTATTTTTCGCCAGCTTTTTCTAAGCCACTCCTATGTGTTGGTTCCCAATTGTCTATGATTATTTACTATACCTTGTTCGAAACACGAAGTCCTTTTTGACAGATTAATACGCCAATAGAATGTTACTGAGACGCATACAAACTTTGTATGCGTCTCAGTTTACATATAAGTTAGAAGACAGCTTTTTATTTTTTGATATGTTTGTAATTATTACCTAATAAAAATGAATACTGATAAAAAATACTTTCATTTTTATTGAGATTTTTGTACATTAAAAAAGCACAATGTGTAAAAAATTACTTTTGATAGTATTGAGCTGAATAAATTATTATTTTAAAAACGCAAAATCTCTTAAAAATTTGACCGATATATCGATATTTTTTCCTCGATATATCGACGTGGATATTGATATTTTAATAAATATCGATACATCGATATATCGATTTTTTTTTTCACTTTCGACATCCCTAAGCTTTAGTCTAATTGGACCTATCTAAGTACAACATTTTCTTCGAACAACATTTGTAACGTTATGGAGTCTTAATAATTAAATCCTTGTCTGGAAAAAAGCTTTGACACAGCCATTTATAATTTCTACGTAACAAACAGAGAATAAATATTTCATAACGAAACATAAAGCACATGAATAAGTCATGTTTTATAGATTTTTGTTTCATTGGTAAAAAAAAAGTTCCTGGAAGCCTCTAAATATTATAAAAATTCAATCAATTAAGACAGAAATGTAGATTTTTCCGCTTAACAACGACGAGCTTAAACCCTTGCATATAGAAAGAAACAAATGGAAACTTATTAATTAATAAAGAAAGAAAAATAATTTATTCTCCATGTCTCAGTATGTTCACAAGACCTAAACAATATAACACATTTAAAATAGCAGTCACGTCATTATTAAACGATTAAGAAAAAAATTACATTTAATCTAGGAAAACAGAATTCAAAGTACCCCACATAATAGAGAATCTATTGTCACAAGTGTTTTCTCAGTAAATCGGTTTAATTGGTAATAAATCATTTCAGGCACAATAAAAATTGAAATTGGGCGGGGGTAAATAAAATCACATAAATATGTCGCCTCAACATGGCCAAGCACAGCTTTAAAATGACCTTGAATGGAGAAACAGCTGCCACAATAATAAAAACAAAAAAAACTTGCAGGACTCAATAATAACATTAATTAATTTTATTTACATTAGTTTTTTTTTTTAAAGATGTGTTTTTTTTATAATTTTTGGAGCATACTTCGCGATTTTTTTCTATCGAGGGAATTTAATATAATTACTTTTGCAACTCGGCAACTGAAAACAGATTATCTTCAATAATAAGATATATTTTTATTCCTTGAGGCGGATGTGTGGTAAAACCATGTATGATCGTGTGAGAAATGTGGATATCCGCAAAGAATGTAAGGCTGATCTAAGCATAATGAGTAAGTTTAAGAAAGGGATCCTCAGATGGTTTGGGCATGTAGAGCGAATGAAAGAAGAAAAATAGTTTGAGAAGAATATATGACGCAAATGTGAAAGGAAGAAGTCGGGGACGCCCGAGGAAGACATGGCACGATCAAGTGAATCAGAAACTTGAGTCGGGCCATGTCGAAAGTCAAAATAATAGAAGAGTATGTATGAGACGATGTATGAATTGAGTGAGGCAAGGAGTGTGTGCCAAGACCGAGTTGTTTGGCGGTCCGTCCTCTCTGCCTACCCCTGCGAGGAAACGGCGTGATGGTTAGTTAGTTAGTTAGATTAAAACTTAAAATGTTCAAGAGAAGTATATTATATGTCGATAGAAATATGGAATGCGGTGTCGGTAAAACCAATCCAGACTTACATAATAAAATAAGTCAATAATCGATAACAAAACACACACAGTATTCAAAGGGATCCACAAAGTTCTCTGATAATCCACAAAGTTCTCTTTGCTTAAAAACTTAAAGTGTTCAAGGTAACTATATTATATGTCGGTAAAATCAATCCCCACTAACATAATATCTAGTAAAGTCTTTAATTGATAACAATACACACACAGTATTCAAAGGGATCCACAAAGTTCTCTAATAATACACAAAGTTCTCTCTGTTTAAAAATTTAAAGTATTCAAAGGAACTATACTATATGTCGGTAAAATCAATCCCGACTAACATAATATCTTTAGTAACTAATTGATAACAAAACACACACAGTATTCAAAGGGATCCACAAAGTTCTCTAATAATCCTGTTATCCAATCACAATAGAGAGAAGATTATTAGTAGTTATATTAGTTGGAGGAAGTTTAACCCACGGCAATAAATCCACTGCAAACTAAGTTCCTGACCGCATGGCGGGCCAGTGGAAAAGCGAAAGAGAGGTTAGACCGATATTTGTATACCATCCCACTCGCTCCAACTGTAACAAAGTTATTTTGTTCAACAGATAGAAAGTTGGGAAAGTCATTTAATTTGTTTGAAAGCTCCGTCCTCGTGGATACGGCAGTCGTAACTTTGTTTCATGAAAGTAAAGTTGGGTGGCTTATTGTAATTTATATTGTCTCATACCCTCCGGAAAAGCCGCCAATAATATTGTTGTTATTTCCATAGATTCTAAAGAATCATTCCTGTATTGTGACCTAATAATGGGTTGATTTAATGGAGCGAAGTTAAAATTGAAGCTATTTTGATTTTTTTTCTAAGAAAGCTTTACAAATGTATATATATATATGACCGGTCAGTGGTTGATTGGGCATAGCGTTTGGGTCCTACCCGGGCGTTGCGTGTTCGATTCCTCGGCTGGCTAAGTCCTCCATCACAACACAAGCAACATTTTCGGCTTTCTGTGGTGGCAGTAGGAGATTTTCAATTATTGTTGAGTTATTCGTAACCCGGGAATGTTTGTCTTTCTTTCTTTCAAAAAAAAAAAAAAACATTTTTTAAATTAACTACACACAACACGGACATATGAATATATCTGGACCTGCCCTAAGTGATAAAAACGTATTATTTCCCCCTCGCCATGGAACCGGCTGGAGCTCCTCCTTGGCGCCAGTTCGCCCCATGTGGAGGGGATAGAGAATCGCTTGAATCTAAAATGTGTGACGTCATCATTCTTGCCGTGGGCAGCGCGAAGCTAACATCTATCTTGACGACCTCCGTAGTCCAGTGGCTAAGACTCTTGACTCACATTCCGGAGGTCGCGGGTTCGAACCCGACATGCGCAAATAAATTTTATTTGATTAATTTGTGTTATTTCACAATTAATTCATTTAAAATAATATATAGTATATTTGCGGCATGTTCCAGAGTGGAAGATACTATTAGTATCGCCCTGGTGTAAGACCACCATTCAGAATTGAAACGTTGCTTGAAAATGGCTTTAGCCGTGTTTAGTGACCAGATCTGAATAGCCAGGTACTTCCCAACCTTCCTCTTCCCCACCTCCTTCCTCTCCCCAACCTACCTTCCCCTACCTTCAACCTCACAACATACCCCAATTGGGGATGCCATAGTCTCACTGGCTCCAGACGGGAGCAGTTGAGATTCTTGTGCGGTATTCACTGTAAAAAAAAAAAAAAAAAAAAAAAAATCTATACATTTAACGAAAAAATAACACGCCAAAACAGTAGCTTGTGCTATACAACATACCTACATATCAGTGTGCACATAAATGTGGGCGGTTCCTTAGTGTGCTCGTCGCTGGTTACAGGGGTAAGTAAATTATGAAACATTTGTAAAAGTGTCTTAACTAAACACGGCAAAAAAATATTGCTATGTGAAAACGGGCGAATCTTTTTGGGGTGTACATTTGGCCTACGCAAATATTTTATTATCGTGGCAAGCAATTCGCGCTCCCATGTAAAAAGGTCTATTCATTCAAAGCAGATTTTGCTTTTAAGAACTAAATGATGATATTATAATGCGAGATGCCTATATACTGTCAGATTAATTTTTCAACCAATGACAGTCATCTTCCCCTCTTCGTACCGCCATAGTTGATTTTTCCCCTCACCTGTTATTTCTGGTCTATTGAATTTGGATGTCTATGACACACAACCTATGTTATCTTTGGGGATTGTACCATGTTTAAGAGTAGATTGGGCAAGAGAGAAATAAATAGTTTTAATCATACTTGATGATAGGATGTTTCTCAGTCTAATGAATATGTAAATAAGTTTTCTTATTCTGGTTACTGTATTTTGGACTTGTTCTTTCCCTTTTAAGTGTCTTTAAGATACTTTATACTATTTTAGCATGTTATTCGTAAACAAATTGCATTGTTGCATTCCTTTTTGTTTTCACACCGTGATGAATGGATTTTAATAGTAATTTCTTTCAAAGAGAATGGGAAAAAATATGTTTTCTCGGTATTAAGTGAGAGACAATTTAGGTCGAATCATGTTTTGAGTATGTTTATATTGATATTTGCTTTACTCGTTGTTAATTATATAGAACGTTGCATATTGTATATGACTAGACGGCCTCGATGGTCGAGGGGTAAGACCGTCGACTCGCAATCTGAAGGTCGCGCCCCAGCGTGCGTAATAAATTTTATTTTTACTCTTACTATGCCCACAAATACCACAATAATTGGGGATGCCATAGTCTCACTTGGGAACAGTTGGGAGTCTTCCGCAGTATTTATAAAAAAAAATAATTTACAAAAAGAATGCCGAGGGGCCAACTATCAGGGAATACACTGTCATGAAATCATGCACGAATACGAAGCATTTTTACTTTTTTAGGTATTATATATAGAACTGACAAACAACCATAAATGTATGGGAAATAGTTTTTTATCAATTGTGTAAAATTTAAAAAACGCTTATTGAAAGGGTATAACCAGAGAAAACCAGAAATATGTCATTTTTAAATCAGATTTTAGACGTATTGACCCTTTTCCACAAAAAATTAAAAATTGATTTCGAAAGATTGTTCTTTTATCTAGTAAACGCATGTTTTAAATTGTAAGAATTTTTTTTAGTATAATAAGGTTATACCACACAGGTTATACCATAGGTCGTTGGCAGATTTGTTAAATTTTCAAAAAGGATTTTGTATAATACAACACCCATTTCAAATCATATAATCATGCAATAAAATAAATCAATACATCTGGGAAACGCATGCTTCAAAATTTCAATATTAGTTTAAATAAAATCATTAAAAAATATATACGTACATGTGTTTCTTGACGAAAATTGGTCCCTTTGTGGATTTATTTGCGCACTTACAAACTAATATATTTCTTTGATGATAAAAGTCATCAATGAAATACATTAATATATTATACAATGATATAATATATTTCAGATTAATTAAATTCTTATTTTGCTTAGACATTATTGAAAAATGATAAATACTTATGATCAAGGGCGGATTACATTTTTTTTACTTATGATCACGTGCCCCCCCCCCCCCCCCCCCCCAGAAGGTATTTTTATGTACTGTGGAGATTCCATCACAGAAAACTGTCTCTATTAAACATTTAATTTTTCCATAGTTTTGACATTTTCATAAACCTTCCTATACATAATTAACTTGTAAAAATAAACTTGAAGTATGATACTTCAAGTTTATTTCTAACAGTAATTGTTGATTTTTTGCCGCCCGTCCGCCCCTTGTGCTCCCGCCAGAAAAAATCCTGGATCCGCCCTTGCTTATGATCAAAAAATAATTACAAAAAGTACATAATTTTAATATTTTTATCATCACGCCTTTCAGCATTTTTGGATGTAGGTATAAATTAAAGCAAATTTGAAATGAAATAAAATCGACATTGAGTTATTATTGAAACATTATTACGTAACGTACGAACGTAAGAACATCTTTCGACGAAATTTGGATTTTCGGCCGCTGGCTGGTTAAACGCCCTTAAAAGTAAAGGGGTAAAAGCGTGTAATTTCAAGCTGCACATTGAATTTATTTCATTCATAGTCAAGAGACCATTGAAATCACACAAAATTATTATAAAATTTTTCCGTTAACATAATAAATAAAAAAAAAAACAAATGTAAGTAAAGTAAAGACGAGAAATAGAAAACATTAATCAAAAACGAAAGGTAGAAATCAATAAAATAACTAAATCACTTCATCGAAATTGAAAGCGAAAATATGAAAAAAAAGTATGCGAAAGGGATAAATAAAATCTTTTATTCTTTATTTGAATCAAGGACAAGGTAAAAAAAATCTACAGCCTCACGAGATTCGTTACCATGGGCAAAAAAAGTGTATTTTTATAGAACAACATTTTTTTGAGTTTTTATCAATCAGTTGGCTCAATAGTGGTCCAAGTTGTTTTAAGAGTGAGTACGTATGTTTAGACTTTAGAGAAGGTATTAATTTATTTGTTGTTTGTGTTTATTTGATTTGACTCCATTTCTTTTTTTAATTTAATTAAAATTAAATTTAATAAAGTTGTTATTAGATTTTGCCAGTATTTTATTATTGTGGCAGCTTTTTCGGTCGACAGTAGTTTTATCGTTTTTTTTTTTTTAAATTTAGAGCAGATACAGATTTTTTTACATTAACTACACACTGGAGGAACAAAAATTTCCTTAGTACCTATGTCATCTTTGGGGGTGCTGTGAGCAGGGTCTTTTATGGGAAAGGAATCGAGGGAGTTCTGGGAAGGAAAAGGGTATGACGGGTAGGTAGGAGTCTGGAAGTCAATGTGTCCAGGAGTGACGGACGTACGAATCCATCCCTCCCACTGCGGTGTAAGGCAATGGGTGTAAGTCTGGTTGGAGAGGTCTAAGTTAGGTCTCCCCCGACAAATCTCTCCCGAACCGGCCCGCCAAAGAGTAGGTTGTAAAACGCATTGTCCGCCAAGACCAAACACACCTCATCCTATGAATCCTGGTACCTCTACGTCACCAAACGTAGCGAACCACTTGGGGTGATCTGTGGCAGGAATGTTGGTTATCCAATAAATGGTTCCCGGGGCGGCGGCACACCGCCTCCCAATTTGGATATAATCTTTAATCAAATAACGACTTTTAATAATGCGAAAATACAAAAGGAGGCAATATTTTTTTTAAATCGTGTACATACATAAGTGTAACTCGTAAAAGTTCTCTCGTAGCGCAGCTGAAGAGGACATCTGGGGCGGGCATTCGATAATAAGTCCGTTGAGCCATTTTGGAGTAAAACTTATTTGTAATTCATCACTACATCAATAATCATGATAATAAGTCATTGCCTAGCCACTTTTGGATGAATTTATCATTTGCTGTCGCGTGTTTACCACACAATAAGGAACTCCAATGAAAAATATTATGGCTTTAAAAAGATATGTTCCTATAAACCAATAAACGCTGATTCTGAATACATAAGTTTTATTTAATAATATTAAACGCAGAGTTTCTAAAAAATTATCACAAAGTCCATTTTTAATCGGATCGTAAAAACGCGCCGTCAAGTTGGCATTATTGAAATATTTAGTGGTGACGTCACTGTTCGTCGTGTCGTGACGTCACCGTAAAGTCATTGTATGGGAATATAGGTATGACACAAGCCATCGTATTAATTTATTCGTTTATTTACGTAGTGTTTATAGAGATTTAGTTGTTGTGTTTATTGAATTTAGGCGCTTTAGGCCTGTTTCAAAAATAAAGGTATCTCTTATTAGTTTTTTTAATTTATTTTTTATTTATTTATTTCAAGATTTTTGTTTATACATTACAATGATAATATATACAAGATTACAAAATAATTCATGTTTTATTCTACCACTCCATAAGTTGAGCTCTAGGAGCTCGTGTTTATGGGAGGAGTATTTTACATGCAAAAAATAATAATAATGTTCATTATGTGAACAATTTTCAAAAAACTAATGAAATAAATATCTTAGGTAGGTACACAATTTAGACAAAAATAGTTATATAAGGACAATATCAATACATTTTTTTTTTAATATTAAATATTGCTGTTTAAGTAAGGGTAAATTAATTAAATACATAAACTTATGTTTATCTCTATTATTGAAAATATTCAAAAACTACTGCACAAAAAAATAGTAATGCTACTTCTAGGGAGAATACTTCGAACAACGAAATTCAAAATGGCGGCAGTTGATCAGCTGATTGCCCGATCCTGCAGTAACTTTTCAGGAGTGATGACGTCACACGATTCACCATACATATTGTGGTTTTCGAGATCTTGAAAAATTAAAACTTTGACAATTATATTAACTATTAACCCGTCTGCTTGTTTAGGAATAAATACATCCCAAAACTTGCAATCGCGTTTTACTTTCATAATACCAAAAACGTCCCGAGTGACCTTATATTTTAAAAGCTATATATCTCTCTTCCTCTCATGCAAACACACGAATTTTTCTTTTAACCAGAAAGAGAACGAAATAATGCTTCTTTTTGTCTTTGAAATATGAAAGCTATCTTGCATAGATATTTACAATCTCGATCCAAAGTGACGGTTTCAGAATTTTTTTCAGAATCCGAGGCTTGCGGATTGTGAGGTGCGAATATATTGAATCACGCAGACGGGTTAAAACTAACCCTAACTCTAAAAATAAAAATGCAGTTATTTGAGTTGGAAGTCATTATTCATTAAAAAAAATAAAAAATTGGACTGGAGTTCTATATTATGTCATACGTGCCTATCCACAGTAAGTCCCCGTCTATTTTGAGAGCATTGAAAAGCGAAAGGCTTTCATTTCATCCCGTTGCTACGAGTTGTTGTAAAGACTGTGGAAATGTGGATATTATCAAGTCTAGATAAAGCTTTCTACTTTCTACCAAGCAGATCATTTCCCCAAAATAAAGGAAATTGGATGTCACGCTCACAGGCCATTAGATCCAAATGAATGGAAGTATAAATTACGGGAGTAAGCTAAACTGCTCTTATGAGCGAAATAACCGGAGGAAAATTCACCAGATGAATTGCAAAGGATCTGAACTCGTCAAACCGTGTTCGAAGAACAAAAGTCGTAATTCTTTGTTAGAGTCAAAACACTTCATTATTATTCTGCAGAACGCCGTTTTAATGGCACATTTTTGGAATATAATAGGTATATATTTTTAAAGCAACTGCAGAACGTCGTTGTGAGTACCACTGATATCGGAAGATTAAATATTCTATGCTAGGTAGGTTTGGAATATAATAGGTATATATTTTTAAAACAACCGCAGAACGTCGTTGTGAGTACCACTGATATCGGAAGATTAAATATTCTATGCTAGGTAGGTTTGGAATATAATAGGTATATATTTTTAAAACAACTGCAGAACGTCGTTGTGAGTACCACTGATATCGGAAGATTAAATATTCTATGCTAGGTAGGTTTGGAATATAATAGGTATATATTTTTAAAACAACTGCAGAACGTCGTTGTGAGTACCACTGATATCGGAAGATTAAATATTCTATGCTAGGTAGGTTTGGAATATAATAGGTATATATTTTTAAAACAACTGCAGAACGTCGTTGTGAGTACCACTGATATCGGAAGATTAAATATTCTATGCTTGGTAGGTACCTACGCTTAACACTCCACTACATAAATATACTAATATATAAGTGTTTTGTTTATTTATATTTAGTTGCTGTAGCACCCTGTTTCTAAAGCTAGCTTTTTTTTTGGTTTTCAAGGTATAATCCCGTTAAACCGCAATAAGAGAATAAAGCAGTTTGTCTACAGGATGTTAATTTTGAATTACAATTTAAACATACATACCTACATAATATTATTACAATAACTACACAGATTGTCACAATTAACACACGAATTAATATAAGCCTTCTCTATTTAGTAAAAATTATTTCAGCATACATCTCAATCTATTTGTAGAATCACAATTTTTTAAATTACTTGATAACATGTTAAGAGCGTTTAACCAGCCAGCGGAAGAAAATCCACATTTCGTCGAAAGTTGTTCTTACGATCGTGCAGGGCGGTTACAATGAGAAATATTAATTATTCTCCGTACCAGCTTTTTTAAATTATAACTCAATATCGAATTTATTTCAATTCAAATTAGCTTTAATTTATACCTTCATCCAAAAATGCTGAAAGGCGTGATGATAAAACTATTAAAATAATGTACTTTTTGTAGTTATTTTTTGATTATAAGTTTTTATCATTTTTCAATAATGTCTAAATTTAATAAGAATGTTTAAAAAATCTGAAATATATAAGTGCGCAAATAAATACACAAACGGACCAATTTTCGCCAAGAAACACATGTACGTACATATTTTTTATGATTTTATTGAAACTAAAATTAAAATTCTAAAACATATGTTTGCTAGAAAATGTATTGATTTATTTTACTGCATGATTTTATTTTTTGAAATGGGTGTGGTATAATACAAAAACTTTTTTGAAAATTGAAAAAATCTGCCAACGACCTATGGAATAACCTTATTATACTAAAAATTTAAAAAATTTCTCAAAATTTATTACATACGAATGCTAGATAAAAGAACAATCTTTCGAAATCCATTTATAATTTTTTGTGGAAAAGAGTCAATACGTCTAAAAACTTTTTTGAAAATGACGTATTTCCGGTTTTCTCTGGTAATGCCCTCTTAAACATATTTGGCACGTTATATTCCAGGGTTCGACGTCCGTAGTTATTATTATATTTTGGAACAAGCATTCCTTCATTCTTTGTGAATCTTGTATTATGTTCATGTTCCACTATCCGCTTATAATCAGACTCAGATATATATGCTGAAATTGCTGAATCAATATTTTGTACCATAATAAGGCCTGCACCGGTAATGACTTTAAACTCTTATAAAATGGTGTATAAAAAGATGCGCATCTAATTTAGGGAACGTACCCATACTACGTGACCAACTTTTTGCAATTTTTAACCCCCCCCCCCCCCCCCGTGACCAAAAACCTAAGCAACCCGCCGCTCATTTGTACCAAGCGTGACATTTTGAAGACCCCCCCCCCCTAAACGTGTCACGTAGTATGGGTACGTTCCCTTAACATATTAACTATAATTTTACAGTAGTTTTATATATATATTTTCACGATGTTTTTTCTTCGAATGATTTTTTTATTCTCAATATCAATCAGTTTTTCGCTCAAAATAATTGACTTGGAACAGGTACCAGACTGCAGATAAGAAAAAAGTTATCGTGATTTATTTTTGGGGTATATTACGCCGTGTTGCACTACCTCGTTCTTTAGCCAACGTTTTGGACTGCATTAAAGGGTCCATCATCAGGACACATTTTTTACACAATCTGACACTGTGGTGCTGTTCGAATCGTTAGTAGCGAGGACGTAGCGCAAAACGGCATAATCAAGAAAAAAGTTATAAAATTCTTGGTATGTGCCTATCGGTATTTTATTTTACATTAATCAGTTAATCACGATAATTATGAAATTTTACTTGACAAAGCGTTTCTCACAAAAATTGCTTATTTAAAAAATGCTAAAATTTTTAAAATTAACTAAAGCCTACCCCATTCAGATACTAACAGGAAAATGGCGAAAACAGAAGCATTCATAATATTCGATTAATCAATTCAGGACTGAAAGAATCCTTTGACATTCAACCTTATTTCACAGACTTACAAAAAATGAAATAAAAAAACAATAGAAAATATCTACTTCCACGATAACAAAGCCGGTGTTATCGATATCGTATGTTCCCACTTCCCACCCTAAAACCGCCTGAAGCGAACAATTCAATATAATAACAATAACATACAAGTCAATCCATAAAATAAACAATAACCTTATATTTCCGGTTATACAAGAGAAAATAATGTTTACGTTCGCAGAAATACATTATCATTATTCGAAAAGATTTGTATCATCGTATTGATTAGAATATTTGATGTCCTACAGCCAGTATTGTAATCAAAATTAACCAAAAAGTCGAAGAGAAACGTGTTAATTATTATAAATTTAATGTAAGGTTGCTAACTTTGACAATAGATGTTTTAATTTATGTAAGATGTCACTTAATCAAGAGGTCTACTAAAGGACGTTAATATATTTTTCCTTCTGCACCTAGAACGAGCGATATCTCCTGATTGATTGAACGAACGATCGAAGTATTTGCAACACTAACAATGTACAATCGGCACCTCATTTGGATTTGGATTCTCACTTCACTTTATATGAGGGTTCATAAGAGGCATAACGGTTTGCAAAAACGATTTCTCCTAATCTATTTAAAATTTCTGATTTTGAGGTTGAATCTAGTAATTTAATTGAACATATTTTAAAGGAATATATTTAAATACGACGTATACTTACCTTTCTAGAATATACCTAAACATGCAAAATAGAACCATATGCAACAAGCTAGAGCATAATAATTTACTGCATAAGGTTCTAATTACATTTGCCAAATGCAATTCCAAGCTGCATTTGGCAAATGCACGTCCCACTCTCTCTCGCGTTCCCACTCCGCCTCCTCAACCTTCCCTCTCCCCACTCCACCCCCCCTTTCACCCGTCCCGCGAACCCCCCTCCCGAGTTCCCCTTCTCCCCTCCCCCCTCCCCGCTCCCGCATTCCAATCATTCAGTCCCGATACATTCAGTTTTAAAACAGCTCGCGTGCCACCTATTGCAATTTTTTAATACAAATTTCATAATGCCAGAGGTCACCAATAGTTTTATACAAACCTTGTCCTGACAATAACGAACACAACAATAAAATAATTATCCAATTTGGTGCAGTCGTTCGGAAGTTATGCGCGTACATACGTTTCGGGGATTCATTTTTATTTATAGAGATATAGACATATAGATATGGATATGGATATGGATATGGATATGGATATGGATATGGATATGGATATGGATATGGATATGGATATGGATATGGATATGGATATGGATATGGATATGGATATGGATATGGATATGGATATGGATATGGATATGGATATGGATATGGATATGGATATGGATATGGATATGGATATGGATATGGATATGGATATGGATATGGATATGGATATGGATATGGATATGGATATGGATATGGATATGGATATGGATATGGATATGGATATGGATATGGATATGGATATGGATATGGATATGGATATGGATATGGATATGGATATGGATATGGATATGGATATGGATATGGATATGGATATGGATATGGATATGGATATGGATATGGATATGGATATGGATATGGATATGGATATGGATATGGATATGGATATGGATATGGATATGGATATGGATATGGATATGGATATGGATATGGATATGGATATGGATATGGATATGGATATGGATATGGATATGGATATGGATATGGATATGGATATGGATATGGATATGGATATGGATATGGATATGGATATGGATATGGATATGGATATGGATATGGATATGGATATGGATATGGATATGGATATGGATATGGATATGGATATGGATATGGATATGGATATGGATATGGATATGGATATGGATATGGATATGGATATGGATATGGATATGGATATGGATATGGATATGGATATGGATATGGATATGGATATGGATATGGATATGGATATGGATATGGATATGGATATGGATATGGATATGGATATGGATATGGATATGGATATGGATATGGATATGGATATGGATATGGATATGGATATGGATATGGATATGGATATGGATATGGATATGGATATGGATATGGATATGGATATGGATATGGATATGGATATGGATATGGATATGGATATGGATATGGATATGGATATGGATATGGATATGGATATGGATATGGATATGGATATGGATATGGATATGGATATGGATATGGATATGGATATGGATATGGATATGGATATGGATATGGATATGGATATGGATATGGATATGGATATGGATATGGATATGGATATGGATATGGATATGGATATGGATATGGATATGGATATGGATATGGATATGGATATGGATATGGATATGGATACGGATACGGATACGGATACGGATACGGATACGGATACGGATACGGATACGGATACGGATACGGATACGGATACGGATACGGATACGGATACGGATACGGATACGGATACGGATACGGATACGGATACGGATACGGATACGGATACGGATACGGATACGGATACGGATATGGATATGGATATGGATATGGATATGGATATGGATATGGATATGGATATGGATATGGATATAGATATAGATATAGATATAGATATAGATATAGATATAGATATAGATATAGATATAGATATAGATATAGATATAGATATAGATATAGATATAGATATAGATATAGATATAGATATAGATATAGATATAGATATAGATATAGATATAGATAATGAGACGGAAAAACACCGACAGTTTAGTACACGATATTATGATAATTAAGCAACACGAAAATATCTCAAATATAGCAAGAGAATATTCCCTCAAAATGTAGGTTTTAAGGGATTTTCTACATTCAAAAGAGAGCACACCATTTAAAGCCGAAACTGCAATCACTCATCGTTACTCAATGAACTTCCTTCGATAGAAATAATTATAGGAAAACAATTGAATAATTCGATTTTTTCTATTTTTAAGCACAACCCTTCTAGGACAGATTGGGGCTGAACGATGATGGAGAAGGGGCGGAAAAAGTAAGGCAAACTAGTTTTTCTAATCAGATATGGTAAAAGAACAAATCTAAAGTCATTTTAAGACTTTTCTTATGTAGGGGGAGTCTGGTCCAGCCGATCCATAAAATCGACTTTTTTGTTGCCTAAAAATCTTCCTATACATGTGGAGAATACGATCCCAAAGTTATAGCGTCAAATTGACCTTTAAATATAGTTAGGAGGTAGACCGTAAATTGGAGCGGCCCGATAACAAGAGAAAATTTTATACGCGTTCTTCTCAAAACCACGTTTTTCAGGTAGGCTGGAAACAGCTCATTGAATTTTCACCTGATTCACTTAATTTAAAATTTAAATTAAATTTATAAGCGTTGGAACCTAGACTTATGAAAAAATATTATTATAGTGAACGTACCCATACTACGTTACCAGTTCAGGGGGGGGGGGTCTTCAAAATACCACGCTTGGTACAAATGAGCGGCGGGGGGCTTAGGTTTTTAGTCACGTAGTATGGGTACGTTCCCATAGGACAAAGTTATTGAAAAATAAAGACCGTGTTTTTATCAATTTTCACTTTATGTCCGCCATTTTTCAATCAACAACTTTTTTGTAAACTTTGGTTCACGCGCATTCTACATTCGTAGTATAACGATTTTTTTTTCAATTTCATGTATTTAAAAAGATTTTCAAGGATTCCGGCCGATTTGGTCGGACCCTCCGCCTGCGGCAACTATTGCTACATATAGATAGATATGTATAGATATTCAAATCAAACTTTCAATAGTATTTTTTCTCGTTCAAATAATGTACCTTTACATGTAACAAAAGTATTATCAACAAAAATAAATTTTACTTTTTAAAAAAATATTTAATTAATGTTTTAAAGTGAACATATTAAAATAACGTACACTTAGTGACGTATGTAAAAAATAATAAACGCGGAGTTCAGACGCCATATTAACAATTAATTACCTAAACATTATAAATTTGAAAGGCTACGATTTATGATTCTAAAACCACATAAAAGTTTGTCTGCGTTACAAAAACAAAACCTTGTGTTCTTCTGTTACGAAGGATTATGCATTTTCAAATGCATTGTGCATTTCCCAGTATTAATTAGCGAACAAAGGACACGGAACACGGAACACGGAACACGGCAGGCTTGACAGAGTCATAGGACACAGGACAAGGGTGGTTCATTGTACTCTTCTATGTTCTATGAAGAGGGAGGAATTTGCTGATTACATACTAGTGAAAAACGAACCTATGTAACTTTATACTATCATTTTCGTTATTTGTTTTTGGGGTGTTATGCCGTGTTGCGCTACCTCCTTCTTTTGCCAACGTTTCGGACATCGTTGCAGTGTCCTTCATCAGGGCAGATCCGGCAGATCCGGTAGATGTAGACACTGCAACGATGTCCGAAACGTTGGCTAAAGGAGGCAACGCAACACGGCATAACACCCCAAAAACAAATAACGAAAATGCTTTTGGCCTTGAAAATCTTAAAACTTATCTTATACTATCATGTTTATTATACCAAATTAAAATTTCAACGAGTTTTAAGGGTTTGAAAACATTGTACAAGGAGTATTATATTAATATGACATGTTTATTGAAATGAAAACTTCTTTATCATCGTTGTGATTTAAAACTCACGAAAAATAGCGATACTAAAAAGAGACAAACACATACATCCATAGGATTTAGCCTGCGAGAGAATGAGATAGTCCAATCGGTCTCCTCTTTGTGTGGTGCTTCGTAGCCTCCCCACTCTTGTATATTTTAGTTTTCTGAAGGTTTCATTTCTACCGCGTGTGAATTGCACACTCTGATTTTTTTAAATTACATATCGCATATCCATCCACGAGTAACGTTTTTTTATCTTAAATTTTTCTAAGACAGGGGAAAATGAGTGTCAAAAAGGATGGTCTTCAAAAGTGATTTAAAAACTTCTACACTCCAAACTTCAAGCGGGAATCGAAACACAGAACCTTGGGAACAATGGGAACCTTTTGGGAAAAATTATGTACTTTTTGTAATTATTTTTTGATCATAGGTATTTATCATTTTTCAATAATGTCTAAGCAAAATAAGAATGTTAAAAAAATCTTAAATATATTAATTTGTAAGACCGTAAATAGATAGACAAAATGGAGAAATGTTCGTCATAAATAAGTGTTCGGATATTTTTTTAATGATTTTATTTGATGTAAAATTAAACATGCGTTTACTAGATAACATATTGATTTAAAATGATTACATGGTATGAAATATGTCTTGAAAATAAGATTTTTTTTTGAAAATTTAACACATCTGCCAACAACCTATTACTATGGTATAACCTTATTATACTAAAAATAAACATTTTTTCTCAAAATTTAAAACATGCCTTTACTTAGATAAAAGAACAATCTTTCGAAATCAATTTATAATTTTTTGTGGAAAAGAGCCAATACATCTAAAATTTGATTTAAAATATTTCCGGTTTTCTCTGATTATACCCTCTTAAGGCGTCGTGTCAGATTGTAATAATTTCATGGAATTTCGTAATATTTGAATTGATTGAGTACCGGCGCTCTCTCCAGAAGTGTCGTAAAGATTACGATTTATTATCCGACGATAATAAAAAATATCGATAAAAAGGTATATCGTAAACTCATCGAAAAATAATAATAATAATTTGAGAATTTTATGAACGGGAAGCGATAAATCATAAGAATTATTTCAACTTTGCAATTATTTGAAAAAAAAAACTTATTCGACTTTGAATTCATTAGTTGGAAGTTGTTTACTAATACCTACGATTCCTTAATAATAATAATAATAATAATTGGATAATTTGTATAGCGCCGTTTTTGTGAAGAATCACCTCAAGGGCGCTTACTTACTATAAATACTTTTATACAAGGTGCCGCAAAATTAATCACCCTATCGGAAGATGTTATAATTTTTGCAAATGGCGTCGTACGTCAATCATATTTGACATTTGTGAACTAGACAGTTGCAGAATACAAACAGACAAGCAATGGAGCGCTATATTCCGCAAGAGCGTAGAATAATTGTGTCGATTTAAGCTTTAACGCATTCAGCGATTTTGTGTTGAAATTCATCATGAGCGACGAGGCGCATTTCCATTTAAGCGGTTACGTCAATGAGCAAAATCTTCATTTCCGGGGCACTGAAAATCCTCGTGTGATGTACAAAGAGCCATTACATCCACTCAAAGCGACTGTGTGGCGCGGCGTTCACGCGGGAGGGGTGAATGGGCCATATTTTTTGAGAATGCCATTGGCATTACGGTCACTGTTACTGGTGAACGCTACAGGGCCATGATAAACGACTTCTTTCTTCCGGAATTGAATGAGCGGGGCTTGGTGAACATGAACATTTCAACAAGACGGTGCAACCATGCATACAGCACGAGCCACAATGGATATTGTGAAGGAAGCGTTTCCTGGTTGCGTAATCTCTCGTTTTGGCGATTTGGTATGGCCAGCAAGATCGCCCGATTTAACCATCCCAGACTTCTTTCTTTGGGGCTATTTGAGGTCGCGGGTTTATGTCAACAAACCTCAGATAATCGTAGCCCTTATGGAGAATATTCTACAGGAATGCGAACAGTTATCACCGGAAATCTTGCGGAAAAGTCATGGAAAATGCGATAAAACGGGCACAAATGTTAATCAACACTGGCGGCAGCCACTTGACGGATATCATATTTTCCACTTAACAGAAAAAATTGTAAAAGTCTAAATAAAGATTTCTATTACTCAAAATCTTTTTTTTTATTTAGTAAAAAAGTTATTCAAAAACAAAATTGGATGATTAATTTTGCTCAACCCTGTATTTCAATCACTACAATTAGTATCCAATTTATTAGGGTTATTCAATTTTTTATAAGAAAAATTCTCTTTTATAACTTTTGGAGGTTCGAATAATAGAATGAATTAATTAAGTAATTATAATTGACAGAAGGGAGCAATAGCGAAATTGGTTATCGCGCACGTCCCGGTTAGACGAGAGGTCTGGGTTCGAGTCCCAGTTGCGACCATTGTCTTTTTTCTGTTTTCTGTGTCTTGTTCTCCTTCATATTTTCGTTTAGATTATTATTGTCATCTTCCTCTTCAATGATATATTAGGGTTTTTTTTTTTTTTTCATAAGTTTTTATTCCAGTAAAAAAGAAAATAACATTTTCACTTACTTAACTAGAATATTGAATTATGTACTTTTTACATTGTATTACATAGTTTTTACATTACATGGTTTTTACATTTCATAACCTTAGATTACATTAGATTGCAATACTAACATTTACATGATATTATATTACCATACGATGTTATTCACTATCACTACTTTGTTTTTTGTGAATAAACATGAACAATTTTTTTTTGAATTTGCACACACTTTTTTCGTTTTTGATATCATCTGGAAGGCAATTATATAAATTGCCCCCCTCGTAACTAATTGATTGCTTACCGTAGTTAGTATGAATGGTGTTTAAATGTATGTTATCGTGTAAAATGTTTGTGTACTTGGGACGTTTTAATTAATTCTGTGTTTGTATGTATGAGTTTATTATTTATTTTGTATATAAGGATACATATATTGTACTCGTATAGTTTTCTTAATGTTAGCAGTTTTGTTTCTAAATATATTTTTTTTGTGGATGTTTTGGATTAGTAGTGAAATAGTTTTTTGATTATCTTATTTTGAATTACCTGTAATTCATTGATGTATGTTTCATACGCATTTCCGCAGATTTCAATCAGGTAATTTAGGTGTGAGTGTACGAGACTATAGTATAAACTTTTTTTAATCAAATTGGTAATAGATATGATAACCGGCTAAAAACGCTAATTAAGGGTGTGATTTTATCTTTTACATTTTGAATGTGTTGTTTAAAAGTTAAATGCTTATCGATGCACAGCCCAAGATATTTTTCCTGTTTCAGGATTTGCAAATCGTTATTTTCAATTTTTAATGGTACATGTGGAGGAATTATTTTACGGTTTGAACTTAAAATCATGTATCCTGTTTTTTTATATTCATTGTTAGGATATTTGATTGGAGCCAACCGCAAATTCTTTCTAGGTCACTTTGTGCATTTTCTAGTAGTATGTTTAGATCTTTACCCCAGTAGAATATTGCAGTATCATCTGCATTTAAGAAAATTTCACCGTTTTATTCTAATTGCGAAATATCATTGATATAAATTTGGAACAGTAGTGGCCCTAGTATGGATCCTTACTGAAGCTTATAAAACTCAGTATAATATTTGATTAATTCATTAAATATTTTACGTTAATTTTTTCTGTGTAGGTTCTATTCGAGTTCTGTTATTGTATCATTATAGTCCGGTTGCTGCATGAAACTGAAATAATCACAGAACTTGAATATAACTTACATAGAACGTGAAAATGAACTTCAAATAGTTGATGAATTCATCAAATTTTTTTAAACAACCCATCCTTAATCATTGAATAAGAAAATGTCAACAACTCTCAACCTGGATTGTAAAAACGTTCGGTAGAACTTTACAATCACACCAAAAACATGGGAAATAATAAGATAAACTAGTACTGCTATGTAATTATTATTACGCGTGACAGCTGTTTCGCCTTCTGAAGGCTTTATCAAACTATGGTTATATCAAACCATTTATATAAAAATATATTATAAAAATTTTATTGTAAAAATTTTTCATCGTAAATACCTATCTAGAAATAATATAAATACATCGTCTGTAAGTGGTACAACCACAGTTTGACAATGCCTTCAGAAGGCGAAACAGCTGTCACGCGCAATAATAATTACATAGCACAAGTTGTTCATAAATAAACTGTTTTTGTAAATTGAATAATAGTATTATTGAACATATAAAAGCAATTTGGGGGGCGGGAATGGGTACCGCCAACGCGGGAACCTTAATTGGATAACCAACACCTCTGCCACAGGTCACCCCAAGTGGTTCGCTACGTTTGGTGATTTAGCAGGGGTGCCGGGTTCATGGGGTGAGGTTTGTCTAGGTCTTGGAGGCGGATGACTAGGACACACTGAACCCCAGATTCCTACCCACCCCTTAAACCATTTTCCTTCCCAGAACTCTCCTCTCCTTCCTTTCCTTAAAAAACCCCCCACATAGCATCCCCAAAGATGACATACGCCCTGAGGGAAATTATTTTCCTCGGGGCCTCCTGTGTGGAGCTCATGTAAAAAAAAAAAAAAATGGAGTTCTTCAAATTAAATTTGATAAAAATAAATAATGTTGGTTATTCAAAAATAGAAGTATGAGATTCATGAAAATGACAGAATGTAATTAGGTGGCAATAGCTCAATCGGTACAGAAGCCAGTCTAGGTAAGACTATTAGAGGATCTGGATTCGAGCCCCAGTTGCGACCGTTATCTTTTAATTTTCTGTGTTTTTTTCTCTTATTAGCTTCACGTGTACGTCCGATAATAATTATTCAAAAATTAGAGCACGCCTGAATTGTACAATTTCAAGGACAACAATGTTGCCAACCTGAAGTTATGGCCGCGTGCCTAGATACTACTGTCTGTTATCTTGGTTGGTTTATGACAACGTATAAATGACAATGGATAAAACAAAGCAAGTTTTTGTGTTGTTTTGTTTTTATTAATTACGGTAAAGTTGGCGGACTAAGTAAGCAAGATACTTATTTTTTAAAGTTTATTCAAGCGTGTTTTCAAATTTATATTATTCCTAAACCAATCTTACTTTTTAAACGACTTCAAAAAGGAGGAGGTTCTCAATTCGACTGTATTTTTTATTTTTTTTTTATGTTTGTTACGCCAGAACTTTTGACTGGGTGAACCGATATTGATGATTATTTTTTTATTTGAAAGCTGATCCTTCCCGTGTGGTCCCATTTTAATTTGGTCCAGTTCCGACAATAGCATCCATGAGAAAACCATATAAGTCTTAAATTTGCATAAGTATGTGCGCGACAAATGGACGAATAACTCAATATCACGCCAACCGATTTCGATGATTCTTTTTTTATTGGAAAGGATGTACTTCAAGGGTAATTTAATGAGAGTTTGGTTAGGTTTTGATTATCGGATCCATGACAAATTAACGAAACTCGGCCGAATCTCTTAATTTGACCTTAACGTCGCTATGGTCAAATTATGTCTGTCTCATATGAGCAGTACGTTTAGTAGGTTTACCCATATTCAGACAAATTAGTGTACTTCAGATTCACTAAAAATCAAAAAATAAACAAAAATTTTAACAAAACAAAAAACGACTTCAAAAAATGCACTAAAAAGTAAAAAAATAATTTCGTATTCTTCTACAACTTCATAATCAACTTACTTTTTCTAGTCATCAATATGTAGGTACGATTGTTATTTTTGGAGTCGGTGTCAGCAAAGGTACCCGGCCCGGCGGGTTCACTTGACAGCTCCCCGCGCCGCCGCGGCTCCGCTCTCGCCTCTCGCCTCGTCAAGTCGCTTGTGCGATACAAGCACACCTCACCTATAACTATGTATGTAGTTACAAACCTACCTTGACTGACACCGACTCCAAAAGTAACAATCGTACCTACATATTGATGATAAGTAAAAGTAAGTTGATTATGAAGTTGTAGAAGAATACGAAATTATTTTTTTACTTTTTAGTGCATTTTTTGAAGTAGTTTTTTGTTTTGTTAAAATTTTTGTTTATTCATTCTTCCTTTTCTATTATTTTTATTGCTATTACTCACATGTATTGGTTCCATGCCAACTCAGAATAAAACCAACTCAGAAACACCTCAGAAAGGTCGTTAAGCTATGAAAAAATAATTTTAAAATAGCCGGTAACCCGAACCTAACTTAACCTATTTAACCAATTTTTTTATCATTACTCTTAATGGCCTTTCTGAGGTGTTTCTGAGTTGGTTTCATTCTGATTTGTCCGGTCACCGTATCATATCAGTTATAAATTAGTATGCGGCTGGCGGTGGCAAAAATATTTAATGTATGGCGAGCGATATGATGAAATAGGTCAAAACCAAATTATCTTTAATTTTTTATAGCTAAGTCTGTTGGCACCATAAAACAAATTTGATCGGTTAAATAACTATAATTTAATTGATTTGCCTTTAAAAATGAGCGGTTCTGGGATTTTCATTTTGCCACCGCCATGATATGATTAATTACCGTTTTCATCTCAAGCGAAATTAAAAAATATATTGTATAGACATACGTAATTGTTACTTTAATTGTGTATATTTTATTATACCTAACTTACCATTTGAAACATAATGTAATGTGTAATAAATAAATAATTATTAATGTAACTTATTATTGCTGTCGTGCAAAATGAGATCTGCACAAATTTCGAGCGCGTCAGTTTCGTTGTGTTAGTTTATGTGGAGTATTAGACATTTTATATCAGGGATGCCCAACCTAAATCGTTTGATAGGCCAAAAAATATTACTGAGCTTAGTTAGACCATTCAGGGGGGGGGGGAGAAACGGCGGATAAAATGCAATTATTTTAAAACCGCGACCTTCAATGCTAGAAGGCTTAAACTACTATATAAGCGCCAGGGTGTGTCCTTTGCACTCACCCTTCACTTATTAAAACCAGGTCAGTAGCATTCGATCTTCCTAGAAATGTGCGGAAAAATGTATTGGTTGGGATTGATTGCGAAAATAAATGTGTAGTGCGGCCCAGGCGCCTGCATTTTTCAAGCAATAAATACAAACCCCATCGAGAGTTCAAGGTCTAATAACAAGAAAGTTTTAATTTCACAAAATGAAATACGTATAAATGTGATAAATTTACGAGAACCATTTTTTTTATGAATTCCAAAATCCAAAACATAGCTAAAAATTCCATTATGGGCCGCAAAAAACTTCAATTGGGCCGCAGATTTAGTTTTGTAAAGCGCTATTGAGGCACCCAGTATTTCACAAAAATTTCCATTAAATTTATTAGCCAGGATTTACGTTATTTCAATGTTTTTTTAAAGAAAGACTTCCGTGTTACGTATAATTTGAATTTATATTTGAATTTCTCATTTCCAATTGAAAAATATTTGAATTTCTCATCATAAACAGAAAATGAGGAATCCAATTATTTAATAAAGTAAATTCCGTAAAGAAGCTTTTATTTACATAACCTGTATTTTTTGAGAAATGTCATATGTTATAATTAAATAATAATATTACCTTAAATGGTTGGAGGTCGGAGTCGTCCACAAAGGATAGTTCGTGGTCCACTAAAAATTCCACAGGTTTTCTGGTGCCCAGCGT
The DNA here is from genome assembly GCA_917880885.1 of Limnephilus marmoratus. NCBI lineage: Eukaryota > Metazoa > Arthropoda > Insecta > Trichoptera > Limnephilidae > Limnephilus > Limnephilus marmoratus. The sequence continues at coordinate 12,805,945 of OU862921.1, read as the reverse complement.
CACTGACTTCAGGGCGATAAAAGTCTGCAAAATAAAACGATCATTTAATGAAAAATTCCAAAGAAAGCTTTGAAGATGAAGTAAAAATTCTAGAAATCTCAGAAAACATAAAAAAAAGAAAAATTTCCATTATTTATCCGAAAATGGGGTATTTCTTCACTTTATGGATGAGACAACCTTTGAAATACAACCACCACTATAAATCATTCACACATTCTTTCACAGTGCTGCGCGCCTCTGAAGCGAACTACCTTCAGATGTACGGAGTCCTTTCAAATGCCACTGTCAAGTAGATATAATTAAATTTATATTTCCACCAGTATAAAGCAACTTTTCCACACATTTTCAATGTTTTTCCTTCACAATTTGTGATATTTTTGGATGCTCGACCAATGCTTGAATCAGAATTTTACAGATTTATATGGTTAGATTAATTTTCCATTTGGGAGGCAGGTTACGATACCGCCGCCCCGGGAACCATTTATTGGATAACCAACACCTCTGCCATAGGTCATCCAAAGTGGTTCACTACATTTGGCGACTTGGCAAGGGTGCCCGGGTTTATGGTGTGAGGTTTTTCCGGGTCTTGGCGGCGGATGCGTCTGCCCACACGGTAGGCCGGATCGGGAGAGACTGGTTGAGAGAGACCTTTTGATCCGTCCGGTAGGACTCTCTCGGAACATCGCCTTGCACCGCAGAGTGAGGGTTGGATTCGTACGTCGTTACTCCTGGACACACTGACCATCAGTTTTCCTCTGCCACAGGTCACCCTAAGTGGTTCGCTACGTTTGGCGACTTGGCAAGGGTGCCCGGGTTCATGGGGTGAGGATTGTCCGGGTCTTGGCGGTGGATGCGTCTGCCCACCAAATGCGTGGCAGGCCGGATCGGAAGAGACTGGTTAAGAGAGACATTTTGATCTCTCCAGCAGGACTCTCTCGGAACATCGCCTTGCAGCAGCACAACGTGTGGGTTGGATTCGTACGTCCGTTACTCCTGGTCACAATGACTCTCAGTTAATCTACCCACCTACCTTTTGCCTTCCCAGAACTTCCTTTCCTTCCTTTTCAAAAAAGACCCTCCACACAGCATCCCCAAAGATGACGGATGACAGACACGGCCTCCTGTGTGGAGCTAATAAAAGTTAGGTTAGGTTAGCGTAGGATTATGTTGGGTTGATAATTTCACGTAGGTCAGAAATTTTACCTAAAGAAAAAAATATATCTTCAAATTCGTGTATTTTTGTTCGCGCGTAATGTTTACCGCTTTTCTCTTCTTTGATAATTTCGCGGAAACACCTCATTAATTAACATTTCAAGAGAAGAAAAAAAAACAGTAACATTTCTCGAAATTAAACACAGAAACAAATCATGGAAAACCACAACGAAAAATTTATTACATTTCCATTTTCTCTAGTTTTGCGTTTGCTATAAACGTAAAGTAAACAAAAGTTATTTGTGTTCATATCCGTGAACGTTTCAAAATAATAATATTAAGTAAGTACTACGTTATCTGAAAAGTTGAGGGGAAACTTCACAACTTCGTGGTTCATTCGGTGTGTAAACAACGCCATACAAAAGCAATCTAACAATGGCTTCCGAATCTAACTCAACATTTATGTTGAGTGTGTTCGTTTACCTAAGGAAGTTAATTAACAATGCCGTTACGGAAATTCAGAAATGCTGCCGCTACAGCACTATAAAATTTAATATCGTACATAATATATATATTAAATTAAAGTGAAATATTATGTGAGGACATACAAAGTTTTGGAGAAACAAGGGAGCATTGAATAAAGTTAAGTGTCTAGCTGAGTCTTTTTGCAATGCGTTTTTTTCAAAGATAGAATTATTTATTTTCGATTATCAAACTTTTGTTACTTGTAAAGGTGAAGCATTTTAACAACAGAAATCAACCAGCCGTCGTTCCGACAGGTTGCGCTTATCGCGGTACACTCAGCAAATTCCCGCGGAATCGCCGATTTTAACGGCGTTCAAATTAAAGCCGACCTCAAAAGTAGTATACGTGGTCGCGGACATAGCCCGCTCCATTTGGAGATCACCGCTACCAGCCCCAACCCCAGATTGCAGCCCCCGGTTTCCTGCATTTGTCCACCAGCTGTGAGTTGAATCTCGATTTCCCCCTTAATTAAATGTGTCCCCTAGCCATACACGGTTGATACGACCATACCCCAGAGGGATTTGAGAGACCCCTTCGTAGGAAATACCTAGCTAGGCCTTGTTGTTGATTTGTGACTAATAATTATGTTTTGCTAGATGTTGTATTTAGACAATACAGATATGTTTCACCCAGCTACCTCTTTTATTTGATGGGATCACGTGGGCGGGCTTTGGCAAATTACCTATGTACCCTTTACCCCCCCCCCCCTTTAGTTACCTACGACCTTGGCGAGGAGTGGTTTCCTGCCTGCCGACGACATTGAGCTAGCCAAGAACAAAAGGTAGGTGGCTTTCCCCCCCCCCCTTGGGACCGCTACAATATATATAGATATAGCGACCGCAAGCGAAGGATCCAACCAAATCGGCTGGAATCCAGGAGTCCTTGGAAATCATTTGAAACATGAAATTTAAAAAAAAATCTTAATAGAATGAATGTAGAATGCGCATTATCCACAGTTAGATAGGTTGGAAAATAAATCCCCCTCCAATGTAATGAATGCCTCCAAATTACATGTAACATCTTAGATGCATTATTTTTTTTACATGAGCTCCACACAGGAGACCCTGAGGAAAATAATTTTCATCAGGGCCTAAGTCATCTTTGGGGATGCTGTGTGGAGGGTTTTCTTTAAGGAAAAGAGGGAGAGGAGAGTTCTGGGAAGGAAAGGGGTTTAAGGGGTGGGTAGGAATCTGAGGTTCAGTGTATCCTGGTCATCCGCCCCCTAGACCTGGACAAACATCACTGCATGAACCCGGGCACCCCTGCTAAATCACCAAACGTAGCAAACCACTTAGGGTGACCTATGGCAGAGGCGTTGGATATCCAATAAAGGTTCCCGGGGCGGAGATTTCCGCCTCCCAAATTGAAAATCTATGAGTCGTGTACAGGACGTCTTTCATTTCTAAGAGCTTCGTCAGTTCAATACGTTCATTAGATAAGCCAGTAATTTTGTTAACGAATAGTTAACCGAAAAACCGGAAAATATTAAATATCTTGGTATATACTTCGACCGTTATATAAAATGGGATAAACATATAGATTCGGTAATAGGAAAACTAAACAAGTTGATTTACTTTTTTAAAAACTTGAGAAATATTTTAAACATATGTGATATAAAAAATATATACCTCGCACTTGCACAATCCATAATGGAATACGGCATTATTGCCTGGGGCTGTGCCAGTAAAAAATACATTAATACACTGTTTAAAGCTCAGAAAACCCTAATAAAAGTAATACTTAAGTTACCAATACTAACACCCACATCAATCATATCCGAAAAATTCCCAGTGATGAAAATTCAAAAATTACATTCAAAACAAATACTAACTTTCCTTTACAAGAACTTATCCACATTTAACATTTCACAAAACTCTCGCAATACTAGAACAAGACATGCTCTCCAACTACAAATACCAAAAACAAACACATCCTTTGGACAAAAACACTACAGATACCAGGCTATAAAACTATACAATTCTCTTCCTACACAATATAAAACAACTAATATTATTGAATACAAAAAAAACATAACGGGCTACAATCTTTCTAACTTTTAATTTATAATTTGTGTCGAATTGAAGTCGATTTTATATTTTGATTTTTATTGTTTCTCTTTTTTATATTAGCTATTAACACTCTTTTGTTTTACTATTCACAATTTATAATTTATAATTTAATCTGAAAAATGTCCTCCACAACACAGGTGAACTCCTAGTGTGGAGGACAATATATTATACCTTTGTAATGTAAATGTACTAAGAATAAATAAAAAAAAATAAAAAATAAAAAAAACTTATCGGATACTATGGAAGCCGCGCACATACACGTGAATGTGTGTTAACAATCGTAGACCGTGCTCGTAAATATTGATAACTGACCATAGATGACAGATTTGGTCAATATCACATTGATGAAGGGTTTTAACGATCGACCATGCTAGACCTCCAGAGAATTTTGCTACGTCGCCATGCGAAATAGAAAAATAGAGAAAATTAATAATGAACCATTCTTATAGACACCTACTCAAATCAGTTTTAGGTCACGGTTACAGAAAACCCAACTCAATACGACCCCTTAATTCTTAAGATGGATGCCATTACTTGTGGTATAATCAGGTAGTACCTACTTACATTCATATTGGTTGTATTTAAATATTATGGTAATATGTACTAAATTATGTACATGCGTAAAAAATCATCAAAATTGGCCTTCACCCTGGTTTTGATTTATTCATTGCGCGAGTTTTTATATCAATAAAACAATTAACATACTTCAAACCGCAGTACACAATAGCATTACTCTTATGATTGTTGGTTCGGTTACGTGTTACTTCCAGAGTGACCTTGTTACACGTCGCAGACTCTCTGTGGTAATAATATTGATAAGTATCTTCTAGTAAAGACTCGCTAAAGTATTATAAAAACTACCGAATGCGTCGGTAAAAAACGTGATTATAAACAGGTTTTGAATTTTAAAGCATAGTGCAATAGTCCAGCGTTTCCCAAAAGGTTTTCCGCGGAACCCTGGGGTTCCGTAGAAGCATCACAAGGGTTCCGCGTTCCGTCCGAATTGTTGCAAGGAAGAAACACAAATACTTTTACAGTAAACGACAAAATCTCTTCTCTTAGAAAGAAACTTGTCTTCTGGATAGAATGTGTTGAACAGAAACAGTACCATTTTTTTTCTCTTTTAAACGAGTTTCTCGAAATAAAGAGTTGCAAGTAACCTCAGATATTGAAAAATGCATTTACGAACATTTGATGGCCCTGAACAAATCTCTGGAAGAGTATTTTCCTGAAAAAACCTGCAGGACATTGACCGGGTACAGAATCCATTCCTAGTTCACAGGAAACGTACAGCAACAGAGTACGAGACTTTTATAGATATCAAATGTTCTTCTTCCTTACAACAAAAGTTTAATCCAGAAAAAACTAATCTGGATGAGTTTTGGATTGGACTTAAAAACGAATATCCAGAAGTCGTCGAGAAGGCTATCACAGTTTTGTTACCATTTGTGACCACTTACCGGTGTGAAACTGGTTTTTCGGCTTACGCTTACACAAAAAACAAATACAGAAACAGACTGGATGCAGCTCCAGATCTTCGTATTCAGCTGTCTGACACAAAGCCTGATTTCAATGCTATTTTAACAAAAAAATTAAAAAGATATGACTCTTCACATTAATGTAAGTTTTACACAAAACTTTAGATCTTTCTTTTCAAGGTAAACATGAAAGTATTCAAACTACGAGTTTATCTTTGTCTTATAAAAATAGGGTTCCGCCTAGAAAAGTATGATCGATAAGGGTTCCGGGGCGAAAAAAAATTGGGAAACGCTGCAATAGTCAGTCATTCAGTGGTAGTTGTAGGTCAGGGATGGCCAATATATGGCACGCGAACAATGATTTTTGGAGGGTATGAATAATGTCGCTTTTTATATTGTTAGATCGCAAGTACGATAGTTCGCAGAGCCTCTGTCAAACAGTATGCAAGAGCAGTTTATCCCTCAATCACACATAGGTAACATTTTTTAAGTAAAAACTTCTTTAGCACTGTTGTGATTTGAAACTCGATGAGTACGGAAACGAGCGACAATAAAAAGAGACATACATCTATAGAATTTAGTCTGCGGGAGAATGAGATAGACTAAACGGTGTCCTCTTTGTGCGGTGCTTCGTAACTATCGGCCTCCTCATTGTGCGGTACTTCGTAGAATAAAATGTAAAATAATGTTTAAACTTTGTAAAAAATATTATAACAAATCAACTCAATTTGGGAGGCGGGAATGGGTACCACCGCCCCGGGAAGCTTATTTACAATCCCTAACGCGATTCAGTCACACTATCGACTGAAACGCGGTAGGGTTTGTAATGCGTAAATCACCAACAAACACTACCGCGTTTCAGTTGCGCAGTGACTGAAATGCGGTAGGGATTGTTATGCATAAATCACCTTACAAACACTACCGCGTTTCAGTCGCCTACGCGCTTCGTTGATCTGTTTCTGTGAGGGTGACAACCGTAATTATAGATAAGTTAGCAGAGAGGATGGACAGCGTTTTTTTAGTTAGAATATTTTTTTTTTACATTGAAAATTTATTTTAAGTAAAAAAAGTGTTTTTTTTTTTACTGAGGGTGACGACCGTAATTATAGAAGGGTAAGCAGAGAGGATGGACCGCGTAAGTTTTACTGAAATTTTTTACAAAATTTTTTTTTTTTTTCATAGAAAATTTATATTTTAAGTAAAAAAAACGCGCGTTTTTTGTTATGCATAAATCACCTTACAAACACTACCGCGTTTCAGTCGCCTTACGCGCTTCATTGCTCAATCACTTTTTGTGAGGGTGACGACCGTAATTATAGAAAAGTAAGCAGAGAGGATGGACCGCGTAATTTTTTACTGAAATTTTTTACTAAAATTTTTTTTTTACATAGAAAATTTATATTTTAAGTATAAAAAACGCGCGTTTTTTTTAACTTAAAATAAAGTTTCAATGTTAAAAAAATATTCTAACTAAAACAACGCTGTCCATCCTCTCTGCTAACCTCTCTATAATTACGGTCGTCACCCTCACAAAAAGAGATAGAGCAACGAAGCGCGTAAGGCGACTGAAACGCGGTTGTGTTTGTAAGGTGATTTATGCATAACAATCCCTACCGCATTTCAGTCAGTAGCGCGACTGAAACGCGGTAGTGTTTATTGGTGATTTACGCATTACAAACCCTACCGCGTTTTAGTCGCTAGCGTGACTGAATCGCGGTAGGGATTGTAAATACGCCCCCGGGGAACCTTTATTGGATAACCAACACCTCTGCCGGAGGTCACTCCAAGTGGTTCGCTACGTTTGGTGATTTAGCAGGGGTGCCCAGGTTCATGGGTTGAGGTTTGTCTAGGTCTTGGAGGCGGATGACCAGGACACACTGAACCCCAGTTTCCTGCCCAACCCTTAAACACTTTTCCTTCCCAAAACTCTCCTCTACTATTTTTCCTTAAAAAAACCCTCCACACAGCATCCCCAAAGATGACATAGGCCCTGAGGGAAATTGTTTTCCTCAGGGCTTATTGTGTGGAGCTCATGTAAAAAAAAAACCTTACATATACTCTGCATTCGTCTCATTCTCTTGAAATTTTGTTTTCTGAAGGTTTCACTTCTGCCCCCATGTGAACTGCACACATGATTTTTTTTTTGATGCCGTAAGATTCACAGCTTCCAGGAGAGAGTGGGTCTATGGTTACATCAAAATAAAGAATTTTTGAATTGGGGAGGGGGAGGTGATTAGATCTAGTCACTAAACATAGCTAAAGGTATTTTACATAAAGTATTAGATTCCGGAACACAGCTTTAGGTACACAAGATAAATATTACATTCGGCCTAATTTTCATATATTATTGTCAACATGTCATTGAATGAAAATGAGATTCTATTTCTGTTACACGAGTCGATTATGAAAAGGGGAGGGAGTGAGGGAGTAAGGGAGCAAGGGAGCGAGGGTTTGAGGGAGTACGGAAGTGAGGGAAGAACCAACATGAATATTATATTTGATACGAAATTTAACAAAATTATAATTGGGACATTTTCCTTGGACAGGCTGGCCACCTCTGTAATGGATTAACATTTTTAACGTGAAATAAAATCGCGCTCGAAGTAATGAATGCCCCCAAATTACAGGTTGCAATAGTAGCAGCTGTCTTTTGCTTCCATTTCGGCTTCAGCCATCCCATTTCAAAGCAAGATGCGTCTGTTCTCTGTTCAGCCTGTTTTCATATTGTTTTCAAAGTTATTCATAAAAATGTCTGCAACAAGCGAACTTGTGGGTACCCCCATCACCAATCCATCTCGTTGTCGGTACATTATATTATTAAGATCAATATCCATAAATAAATACATTTACTCTAGTCCAATATCTTTTAATAATAATAACCATAACCGCGAATGGCGAAGAATTTTGTATATTAATAACCTGTCCTCTTCGTGTACAATTAAATTCCCACCAGAAATTAAACCAGCTTTTTACACGAATAACAACCTAGGAAAAATTTTAATTAATGCTAAAGACAATGAGGACATACTAAGCCACTCGGGCGTTTATAAAATTAGTTGTAACGATTGTCCAGCGTTCTATATTGGATAAACGTCACGCAATGTGGAAACTAGAGTAAAGGAGCACATAAGGTGCCTAACCAGTGCAGGGTTTTCAGAATTCGCAGAGCACCTAATTAATAAAGATCATACTTTTAACCGGGATACGGGTATTAAAGTCCTACACAAAAATGGGATAGGCTTACGATTAAATAACTTAGAAGCTTTAGAAATAAAAAAATCAGTTAATGCAAAGGCTGAAATCATTAATAATCAACTTAATTTAACATTCAGCCCTATTATAAGTATGTTTCCCGTTATCCCACTCGCTCCTCCCCCACTTCCCTCCCACAACTGACGCCCTGTCCCGCTCTAATTTACTGTCTCTTTCTTTTACAATTTGTATATATATATGTATATTTCCCTGTATTTGTCAGTATTTTATATTCAGTCCTGATGATGGTACGGAGGTACCGAAACCGGTAGACGGAAGAAATATCAATAAAGTGACGTAAACAAAGTGTTTTCTTTTTATTTATTTAAATTTTATTTCATTTATTGGCTGAGAGAATGCGTGACGTGCGTTGCGGACCTGGTGGACGTTCACCTTTAGCCTGCTTAAATTTGAGCGATGAATGTCTAACTTAGCGAGGATACGGACTTGCCGATAAACCGGGCCTATGTATAGTGTTCTACCTCTGTAATATTTGTAGCATATTGGTGCAGAACTGTAGTTACAGCTGTTTTATGAAAACTATGAAAAATAAATAAATCATTATTGTATCGATTAAAGATAAATGATATAAAGATGATTGGCGTCAGTAGCAGCAGCAGCTGAGATTTTCTTCATTCCAGTTTCAGTCCTTCATCCCAGTCCGGTGCCTCTTTTCTTGTGACCCTGCGTTGGCTGTGGTTTGATGGATAAGATGGGCCAACTCGGTATAATCTGTTATTGTTAGTCAACATGCAACCGCACTTGGACTAAGGATTGGCCTCGAGTTTGTGTATTCAGTATTGTTCTCATTCAAGGTAAAGTGATATGAAGATGATTTTTTAAACCTAAAACAAAAGGTTAAACTGCATTACCACATACTGATAACTGATGTACCCATTTTTTGAAGTAAAAACTTTGGGGAAAACTAAAAAAATTAAACAAAAATCTGAAGTATTTTAGTACCTACCTTATTTATAGTAAATGATTCAAAACCTTATTATTATTATTCAATAGAATCTTGACGTTGATCTCTTATCGTTTGGCTGCAAGAAGTGGGGAGGGGAAGATGATGTGAACGAGTAAGGTTAGGAAATATCAGTTTTCAAATCTGGTTCCACTTCCTTCAGTCTCACAAAATTCTCCAAATCTGGTTCCACCTCTTTAAGTCTAACAACATTTCCCAAATGTGGTTCCACCTCCTTTAGTCTTACAGCTTTCCCCAAATTTGGTTCCACTTGCCTCAGTCTCACATTTCCCAAATGTGGTTCCACATCCTTCAGTCTCACAACATTCTCAAATTTGGTTCCACCTCCTTCAGTCTTACAGTTTTCCCCAAATTTGGTTCCACTTGCCTCAGTCTCACATATCCCAAATATGGTTCTTCCTTCAGTCTCACAACATTCTCAAATTTGGTTCCACCTCCTTCAGTCTTACAGTTTTCCCCAAATTTGGTTCCATTTGCCTCAGTCTCACATTTCCCAAATGTGGTTCCACTTCCTTCAGTCTCACAACATTCTCAAATCTGGTTCCACCTTCTTCGGTCTCATGACATTCACCAAATTAATAAAATAAAATAAATTCCTTAATTCGCACATAGGATACGCTCCATACATCCATCAATGCTGTTTTTTTAAATATCTTACTTTAATTTACATTACATTATACGAATCAATTGATGAGAGAATCATCATTAGTCATTAGTGGCTGTCACTGCATATCCAATGCTTGAAGGCAAAGCCTGTCTGATTCGAAGGCAAAGTCTGCTTGCGACTTCTAATCGACTTGCACCAGCGGTTTATCGATGACCAACCAAACCTTCTTAAACCGTTGATCACAATTGAAAATTACGTTTTTTTTAATATTGGTGGTCCATCCAGGGTTCCACCCACAGAGGGATGTGTACTGCACGAGATCACGGGCATCCGGTTGAATTAAAATTAAATTAAACTCACCAGTGCTGGAAATGTCTGGGCACCCTTGGGGCCTCGCGGGGCCCACACGAGCTCTTGCTCCACTAGGAAAGCCCCGAACGTGCCCCCGTACACTGAGAGCCACTGCCTACGTCTCCAACCTTCGCCATCATACTCCACAAGAACCTAAAACAATATAAAGCATCTTTTAATATAAATAATTATTATGTTTTTCGTACAAGCACAAAAAATAACACAAATAAAACCTTCATCGATATGAATACAGTTACTGCCATCTATACGCAATGTTTAAAAGCAGTGTTTCTATACTTGTCCTTTTCAAGCCTCTGCGAAAGAGTAAACGAGCAATATAACAGCTGTTCGGAGAAGATATCTTAGCTTAGACGCAAACCCTTTCCCTGTAAATTTTCTGTTTTACCGTCATTTTAGTTCCAATATTTTCCGCAGGTGGCGGTAGCCACTGGCGGCAAATAATTCGAGGGAATTTTCACTCCGCCTCCCGAACATTGTGCAAGTCTGGGCTTGTGAGATGTGAGATGGAGACTGGAGAGGGAATAACCGAATATCGAGTTACACAAGAGCGAGAGAGATACCCGAAATGTTACGCCCTTATCAGTTGTTGTCATGACGACACGGCGGTCGCCATCTTTAATGTTTATTTTTCGGCGATTGCAGGTATTGCAGCAAATTGCGCGCGAAAATAAGTGATTTGAAATATTATAGTACTAACCAAGGCTACACCTACGTTGTAAAACCACTATTACGAAATATTGAAATACTAAATTATCGATTGTATAAAAAAAAATATTTGACGTCAGTGGAAGACTCTGTTCTTTTTCGATACCTAAATAATACAGATTTTACGAAGTTTCAGTTCAATTATAATGACTTTTAGAAGAGTTTGTAGAAAATGCATTGAACACATTTTCTACGAACAGAGTTCGTTTGGATCTGGTCTGGTAAAATCTGGTAAAAACGGTGAGACCAGCTTCTTTGGGAACAGTAAAGAGAATTCTTCACGGAATAATTTTTTCATGTATTCATTGCTTTCATTTTAGACACCTGACCTGTCAAATCCTTACGAGAAACGAAAAGATAAGAAAATCCTGGAAAAACCATAGAGATTTGACATGACACGTAAGGAAGCATTCCAAAGTTTACCAGACAGGGATTTTTTATAAATAAGTTAAAAGGCGCTCACATAACTCTATAAGGCTGGGGTTATAGACTTGTAATTAAAATTTACGGATTACCTATGATTTTGACAGGACACTCACAGGAGCGTTTACGTATGCATCCGACTTGTGGTAATTAATGATCACGAAAGTTGTTCGGAAGTTCGACCTGTGTAAATAATGCTCACGCGACCGTTTACATCTGTAAATTTATTTGCGGTAAGAAGGGGTCGTCCATTAATCACGTGATGTTTTTTTAGCAACTTTTTAACCCCCCCCCCCCCCCGAAATCACGTGTATTTTTTTAGTGCAAAGAATTTTGAAATTTTCAGAATATTATCAGGAAAAATAAATACACGAGATATCTCATAATACCCCCCCCCCCCCCGTCGTGATATTTTGTGATTTTTTCCGAACCCCCCCCCCCCTTTCGAGCATCACGTGATTAATGGACGACCCCTAAGATAACTTCTTATCAACAACGACCTGCTACTGTCAAATTTACGCCATTTTGTCAACAAAGACGAAAAGACCCCCATAAAGTATTGAAATAGATTTTGGCTTTAATTAAACAATTCTCCACGCGTTTTTTGCCGTCAAATGTGGCCAAAGGCGGCAATTAATTTCGTTTTATCCGAATGACAGTTACCTGACATCTGCTGACAGCAACCGACTTCGAATTCAAAATTTCAAATACGTAAATGTTAAAAGCAAAAACATTAAGATTGGAAAGCATTGGACCGATAATTGAATAAAAGGATGCTCATTTTCCAGAAAACTTAAATAAGTGGAAATAAATACTAGTTTTGTAGGAAAAAATCCTATGAAAACAATTGTCTTTTAATTTTTGACATTTCGCAATGTGCGGCGCATTTCGGAACTATTTCTTGCGGTAAGTCTCTTAACTTATCAAACTGATTTTATAAGCTGTAAGAAGGCTGGAAATTCACGCGGGCGCGATTAGACCTGTCAAAAAACTTCCGAAAGAATAAGTTCTGTAACTTGCTATAAATTACGTTAAGTGACTTTTGGTGTCGTTGACATTGGTAATTTGGCCATAAATCGCTTACAAGAGCGATTTACAGGAAAAAAGTCTAATCCCAGCCTAATGTAAATTTGTAATCCATTACGAGAGTTGTGAATCCACTTTTGTGAGATCCTAAAATATCGTGCTTATCAAATAGAATTATAAACATACGTACTAGTTCAAAAATATTCAGTTAAAACTTCGTTAGAGAGCTCACTTGATAGAAAGCTGTCGAAGGAATTGTTTCATACATATATTATTTGAATAATTGAGAGGTGCGAGAGCTCAGATGAACAAATTAAATAACTGCATTTACAACATAAATTATAGAAGAAATAAAACAGAAATCATTCGATTTTTGTTTTCTTGAATGAATCAATGAAGTGGAATCTTTGAAATAGAAATTTATCCACTTCCCAATATCCGATCGAGCTGAAACTAGACAGATAGACTCGTTGTCAATGAGAATGCGTTCTACCAACTTTTGGGTGCATCCACGCACACATACGCGGACATATATACGCATATCTCTGAAATTGGATGACATTATAGCAGCATAAATGTCTATCTTATATAATTGGGATTTGTCTCAGTTGGTGGGTACCGTTGCGTTGTCGACTTCAGTCCCTGGAGAGGAACGTTCGATCCTTAGTCAAACCAAAAATAATTTTGAAATTGGCTACTAGCCGGCTCAAGAGATGGTGCAACAAGGATAAAACCAGGGTAAACCTTTAGAACAGCTGGCCAAGATAATACGAATATTTTTTTGATTCAACTTAAATACTATAAAAAACAACTATGTATTTGCATTCGGGATGAATGGAAATTACTGAATTTAAAATTACGAATACGTAAAATGAACATTTTCTTTTCAGAGAAGACTGTCATATTGATGTTTTACAATAATTACTGTCCATTCTATGACATTTTAGTACGTCGGAATCGGTAAGAAAATATATTTTATAACACATTAATAGCTACATTTTTAATAAAATATTTTATTTAAATAATTTTTTTTGCCGAAAAACCTATTTTGTATTTAATTCGAAATATCAGGAATGCTGACATATCAAAATGATAATATATGGTGTCCTATAAAAAATCAAATTTTCATTTCACGTAATTTTTAAATGCAGTATTTTCCATTGACCCCGATTACAAATCGTTGTCTTTTATATTTATTAATTAAGTTAAAGTCAAAGTGTTTTTTTTTTTTTAAAATGCCTGTTGTTTCAAAGGTCACTCACTGGCTCGGTAAAACATTAATTTGCACACAATTTAGAGATATAATTATAGATCAGACGAAAGAGGATATAAAACTGAAATGACCAATGAAATTACAAAGCCCATTTACACAGTTTTCAAATATTGGGTGAATGTATAATTATTGGCGTAAGTGAATGTATAATTATTGGTATAAGTGAATTTATAATTATTCATATTTTTTCTCCGTAACGTAAACGTAGGAAGGTTATCCAATATCCATCCATGTTTAGGGCGGGACAAGCGAGAAACCAGAGAGTAAACGAGAAAAGAGATGCAGATAATAAAAAAGAGAGAGGGGGGCGGGAGAACGACGGAGAGAGGGGAGGGAGGAGCGAGAGTAAAAGAGAGAAGGTAGAGGAATGGGAGGGGGAGGGAGGAGGCAAAGAGGCCCAGTTGTAAACAGAGGCTCGTCACTCGGGGGCGGGTCGTTGGCCTCGACACACGTGCTCGAGCCAGCCGGGCCAGCCGAGCTCGAGACCCGATTAAATCGAACCCGGGTCACTCGAGTCTGCTCCATGAATTGGAGGGTCAAGTAATAATAATAATTGTTATCATTACGGACGGGAGATAGAAGCGTAGAGAGGAATTCGTGATATAATTGGGGTGACCTAGATAGTAGATACTAGAGACGTATGAGTTTTATTCACGTTATACAGGATTACTGTCACTTTGAAAATAAAATTATTTTTGTTGCCTGTTTCGTGGAAATGTACCTAGGTATCTATGACTGGCTTATGAATTTGTTGTTGTGGGTTTATTATTCTGGTAACTTTTCGTGTCTACAAAGTTATGCCCTTGAATGTAAAGTTCAGGGTTATTTTTTTATGATGTAATCCTTTGATGTATAAGTAGGTATTCAGAATGGGTGATATTCACGAAGAATCATGAGACGAATGTTACATTGGAATAAATGATTTTTATGTCCAATGCTGGACGCTAGAAGCTAGAATGTTAATAATGAAAAATAAGAAGAAACACAAAAAAAATCAGATTTAGACAGGATTCAGATTTTTCGAAAACCTGCCTATAAAGAGTTCAAAGTTGTTTCAAAGTATTTCACACACGTGAAAAATCATGGGATATTATAATTGCAGGATTTGTGAAACTTTGAAACTTTGTGAAAAATTTATAAAATACATTTGCCTCAGGATCCGAACCTTTCAAAAATAATATACCTAGGTAACAACAAGCCTAGAAAGTCAATATCCTAACTCGAAAACTTTTCGGGTTTACAAAGTTATATATTGTAACAATACCTACACATATTTTTGAGTTCAGAAAGCCAAGCAATAAACATACGAATAATTGTTGATGTCTACAAAGTTATAAAAGTTATTGTCCGGTTAGTGGCTGCGTTGGCATCACGTCTGGGTCCCCACCCAGGCGTAGCGAGTTCAATTCCTCGGCAGGCAAGTCCTCCATCACGACACAAAAAACATTTTCCGCTTGCTATGATGGTAGTAGAAGATTTTCAAAATATTATCAGGTTATTCGTAACCAAGGAATGTTTGTCATTATTTAAAAAAGCACGTGTATGATTTTTTATTTTTTAAGCGACAATATAAAATAATTCTATTTACAAAATATAATGGTTATGTTAGTTAAAGATCTTGTATTTCTTAGTCCTCCTCAATTCCTCACTAGGAGTTCCTGTGCCGAGGCGGACTAAAGTTATTTAATTATAATTTATTTGTCTTCTATAATGTCGTTTTTAGTGTCTTCATTCGGGTTTCTTCGTTGATCTCTTTCAGCCATATTTTTATTCTTGATTGGTACTCATAACATTTTTTATAAGTTTTATTTCTTGGGGAAGGATGTTATGGAGCTTTGTTGCAAAATGGTTGTATAACTTGGAATGATTTTAATGTCATTTTTATTCGATCTAGTGTGATGGATATGCAGTCTAGCAGAGAATTCAGTATTTTTGAATAGATTCAATAATATATTTTTGGCATAATATTATTTTTTTTTTTATTAACAGAAAATAGTTTTTTTTCTTGCTTACATTGCACCTGCAAAGCTACTGCAAGTAGCTTGTCGGCAGGAAAATGGTGTGGACAAAAACATGATACAATATACAATGCTTTACAATAGAAGAAAAAAATATTGCAATTTAATAAAAAACATAAATAAGTATAAAAAAAATAATAACATATGTCAAAAAAAAAAAAAATTATTAATATTTAAAAAATAAAAATTAAAAATGCATGAGGAGTCAAGTTAATACATAAAATCTGATTCCAATAGCCATGTTCTAATAAACAATAGTGCAAATTTAGGTGTCGAGCAACATTTTTTCAAATCATATGGCAGCATATTAAAAATAAGTGCTACAATGTATTCAAGAGTTCGCTGAAATGTTCACACCGTTCACGGTTTTTTAATGCAAACAAAAAAAAGTTTAAAAAATAGCTCAATGTACGTTTTTTCTGGCTAAAATTACTTACACCGAAAAAAAATAAAAACGCACGCGTATTTTATTAGGCAAATGTATTATAAACGTAGGTACTTTTTGACGTTCATGTAAATTGTATAATTAATATAAATTTGCGGTCGGAAACTTTGGTTCCAAAAAGGTGTACAATTGAATTATTTTGTTGACTTTTAGATTTTTATGTAAATCGTGGTGTTTTCTCTTTCTAATACCTACCGTTTAGATCACATTTCTAACCACGATTGTAAGGGAGACGACGATTTTTATGAGACCTATGTGAGTTGTTCAGAAAATCGAACAAATTAGCCTGGTGGATTAACAAACTTTCAACAAAGTCTTATCATGGATATTAGAATATCTTTTCGACACTCTTCCGACTCTACAATATAAGGGTGATTCTACAAACGTAATGTTCAAGGTTATGATCATGTAATGTAACATCCTAATAAATTTTTCGAGTCTTCAAAGTCAAATAAAGTATATTCCAGTGACTTTTCGCGTCTACAAACTCAAGAAAAGTATGTTTTATTTAAAGGAAAATAATCACTTTGTTTGTAACCACGATTTATTGATTTAATTTTTATTTACCGACCGGTTTCGCTTAATACAAGCATCTTCAGGGTATAAATTAAAACTGATGAAAAAATACATTGTGTGAGCTTATATATACATACAGACAGAGACAAAACATAATATAAAGTAAGAGTGAGAGAGTGTAATTAACATCCTACATAGTGATAGAGAGAAAGAGACGGGTATATCTAATGAATAATTACATTATATCTACCGGGACAAAACGTCATTTGAACAGGTGATTAAGGAATAAAGTGGCTACGGGTTTTTTTAGTTTATGGGAAATATTCCTAATATCGGACTGTTGGACACATTTAACTGATTATTAAGGATTTGGGTTTTTGTTTTAACGGCTTTCTTTATTTCGAGTGCTTCTAAATTATTAAGCCTGTTACCATGACCATTTCTATGTAAAATCTTATTTACTTATGGTGTCTGCAAACTTTTGGAAGAAGTGAAATCCACTATTTCTGGGGAGTCAAAAGAAAAAACAGAGCAGAACGTTAATTATTTGCACATAATATGTACTTACCTAATCTTTTGCAATAGAGTAATTTTATTATTTATCTGAGTACCTGGTACCACCATGTACATGTATTTGGGCATTACAAGAGCAGAACTGATTATTATATACATGTAATGTAATATGTATCTAATATTTGCAGTGGAGTAATTTGATTATTTATTTGGGTACCTGGTTCCGCCATGTACATGTATTTGGATATTACAAGAGCAGTACATTACCTAATTATTATATACATGTAATGTAATATGTATCTAATCTTTTGCAATGGAGTAATTTTATTATTAAATTTATTAGGGTACCAGGTTCCACCATGTACATGTATTTGGTTATTAAAAGGGCAGAACATTAATTATTTACATGTAATTAATGTGTACCTACACTATGGCAATGAAGTAATATTATTTTCGTTATTTTTTTCGGGGTGTTATGCCGTGTTGCGCTACCTCCTTCTTTAGCCAACTTTTCGGACAGCATTACAGTGTCCACCATCAGGGCAGATGTGTTAATATTAGTAATATTATTATTTATTTGGGTAGCTGGTTCCACTACATACATGTATTTGGGTATTACAAGACCAGTACATTAATTATTGTATAAACGTAATGTAATATGTACCTACTCTTTTCGAATGGAGTAATTTAATTATTTATTTGGGTAGGTACTTGGTTTGGATATTACAAGAGCAAAACATTAATTATTATATACATGTAAGGGAACGTACCCATACTACGTGGCACGTTTAGGGGGGGGGTCTTCAAAATGTCACGCTCCATACAAATGAGCGGCGGGTTGCTAAGGATTTTGGTCACCGGGGGGGGGGGGGGGTTGAAAATTGCAAAAAGTTGGTCACGTAGTTTGGGTACGTTCCCTAATGTAATATATACCTTTTCTTTTCGAATGGAGTAATTTAATTATTTATTTGGGTAGGTACTTGGTTTGGATATTACAAGAGCAAAACATTAATTATTATATACATGTAATGTAATATGTACCTACTCTTTTCGAATAAAGTAATTTTATTCTTTATTTGGGTACCTGGTTCCACCAGGCATATGTATTTGGGTATTAATTATTGTAAAAAATATGTTATAAGCAGCAATTGTTGAATGGCACACTAGTATAATATATTGAATTATTTGGTGGGTAGGAGATAAACCGACGTAGCATTGGTTAAAGAACAGTTGACCGGATATCAGAAGGACGCGGGTTCGAGTCCCGTCCCGTAGATGAGTGTTTCAGGCTAATAATTATTACTTATAATATTTGTTACCCTTTGTGCTATGCATAAAAATCTTGTCTTAAACATTAGATTATCAATTTAAAAATAATAATAACAATAAATAAATAATAATATTATGTATAATACTATAAACATAATATTATGTATGTAATAATTGCAATAAAGTATTTTTATTATTTATTTGGGCACTGGTTACACCATGTACATGTATTTGGGTATTACAAGAGCACAAAATTTTGAAAAGAAGTAATTTCATTCTATATTTGGGAACCTAGTTCCACTATGGACATGTATTTGGGTAAAACTCCAGCATTCCCCAGGACATAAAGCATAGAAAAAGGAAAACAAAGCGTGGAACCTTTAATAATTATTTCCCCAGACGGAATTTCCGAGCAAGCGGAAGTCCTACAGCCAGGATATAACACCGGCTGCGGGATAGAACCTTCAATGGAGGCTTTTAACTTCCACCCCTAAACATGACTACAGAGGGAGCAACACTGCGAAACTCATAAGATATTCAATTTAGGTGGTATATTGAAACCTTGTTCATCTCTTCAAATCGCGTTTGTGCGCGCGTGTGCGTACATGAAAAGTAGATAGAATGCATTGTCATCGATAACGAGTCTATCTGCCGAGTTTCAGCTCGATCGGATGTCGGAAAGTGGGTTAATTTCCACTTCAAAAATTCCATTTAATTCATTCAAGAAAACAAAATCAAAATTCAAATATATGCATGCAAAAAAAACCATACAAAACAGCAAAACAAATTAATAAAGAAATTTTTATTCCTCAAGATTGGGTTCGA
Organism: Limnephilus marmoratus; assembly: GCA_917880885.1. Lineage (NCBI taxonomy): Eukaryota > Metazoa > Arthropoda > Insecta > Trichoptera > Limnephilidae > Limnephilus > Limnephilus marmoratus. Next base: position 12,786,492 of record OU862921.1, on the reverse strand, counting down.
AATGATTGTAATTCTTTTCAATCAGTAGGCGGATGTTAAGGACGTTACAAAATACGAATCTCTGTTCTGCCATGAACTCCTTGTATCGTCCACGTGCAAAACGTTTCATATACTGGCTAAAGTAAAGAAAGTTGATAAGATGTAGCTAAATTAATGTTGTCAGTAACGTATATACAGATGTAGCTAAGTAATATGAATGTTCCCGGAGCAAATATTGTTTGCTCCGGGAACATTCATAAACCACGTCATATTGAAGATCAGAGTCCCAAACTTTTTATATTCGTGTTTGTAATTGTAATGTCTGTGACAATTACAAATACAATATATTGAAAAGGTCTCGTTTATACGAATGGTTATTTATTAAGTCAATTATGAAGAAGTACAATGCTAACGCTAGTAAGGTAATTCGCGGAATGCCGGCAGCCGCCGTGCACTGCCAGCGCCTCTGGCCTGCCCCTCCACTACCACCTTCGGGCAGGATCGGAAACCTTCGGCCACGTTCGGCACCCGGTTCCCCCCCCCCCCCCCGCGGCCACAGTGTACCACGGACACTACAGTAATATTGTTACAAATAGACCCTGGGCTGGAGTCCGAAAATACCTGATAAACTTACTTAATTATGTGCAAAGGAAGGCGGTTTGTCTGATTGTCAATCCCAGACAGACTGCCATCTGTAATGCACAGACGCAAAGTGGGCATGCCGAGTCTTTCAATGGAGCCTTTCAAGTATTTCAATAGAGCCTGCTCGAAGGAGCAGCATTGATCCTTGTGGACCGGTACACATACGTGAAACTGAACGGCACGAGCGGAACACCCATTCACAGTTGATGTTGGCTTCGCGGAGAACGGATCGTTTTTGTTGGCTCGTCGTATGTAGAACGAGCTACCGGCTACTGTTTTTCCTCCTTCATATAATCCGAGTCTCTTCGAGACCGGCATTGATAAATCCCTTCCTACAGCTACTACCTTAAACGGGAGAAGAGCCGGGTTACGATCTAAGCTTGAAGTGTTTTTCGATCTCGGCTTCGTTTTTTATTTATTATTTATTTATTTATTTATTTATTTATTGTCCATAAAACAGTTATACACCAAATTATTACGGAAAAGATTACAAATTGAAGAGAAAAAAAGTCTAAGTGGGCAGTTTCACTATGTTGAGACGTATGTCAAAAGATAGTTACTGAACTCTCTATAGGTAACATTGAAGATGTCGATGCTCAATGCAGAATCGTTAAGCAGTTGAATTGCTCTGTTTAATGGCGCATTCTGAAAGGAAGAAGTTCTCGCTTTCGGAGCATAAAAAAGTGCGTGGGATCTCCCACGAGTATACGCGTTATGAACATACAAGTTAATCTCCTTCAACATAGGTGGATTCAGTACAGTACCGGAGATCAGCATAAAAAAATGTTTCCACAAAAATATTTTTCGGCGGGCTTCTAAAGTATTAAGATCGAGCATTCCTGTTAAGAACAACGATGGATACAGAAATGGGTAGTATGTATATTTCCTCACACACAGGTAACGCATAAACCTTTTTTATACTCTTTCTATTTCTATTTGTTCAGAGGGGGCCCAAATAATGGAGCTGTATTCCAGGATGCTGCGGACAGGTGCTTCATTTATGTTCTTCGTATTGCAATAACTGCAATACAATTTTGTGAATATCTGCGTTATGTTACGTTCAATCGGGCTATAAATTTGTCAGAATACATAATTTAATTAATAGATTCAGTTTTCAATGTAGAATTTATTATTTTTTGTGTAAATAACCTCTGAGAGCAATGTGATGTAATAATATTTTAATAGAATATCAGAGTTAACGAGCGAGTTTTTAGTGAAACCAAAAGGACTGTGTATTTGAATAACTAATAATAAAAATTAACAAAAAATCTTCATGTCACTTGCTATGTTTTTCACAGCTTTCCCTTTCGATTAGGCAATATAAATAGAGGGGTGGATTCCCTCCCGCTTCGGTGAATACCCGAAATACTTCCACAACCCTCCCTCGTTAGGGCTGTTTGGGGAAGAGAACTAGGTCAAACAAGTACATCAGGCAGGAGGTATGTAGGCTGTAGCCCCGGCCCTGAGCCCTTACAGCCTGTAGGCCTCTGTGTCCTCAGTGCTGTGAGCAGGGAGGGTGGCACATACAACGGCGGAATCAATAAGGGTCGGGATGCTACCGACTTCCAGTTTTCAACTGACTGGGAACTTTGAAACTGGAGTTTTAGCGGTTTTGTTGTAAAAGTGCACAATTTTATGAAATGTAATATAAATTGAGTTTTCTAGGTAAGGTAAAATAAGCTACAATATTAGAGGTTAGCTCCAAGTAATATTCAAGGTCAGTTTTATAATACCTCTGATATATTTTTATAGTTTCGCTCTAGGATAGTTGTTATAATTTTCTAAGTTAGCTTAAAGTCTTTCGTAGAAATTTATTTATAAATATGTGACTTACATAATAATTTTATGGAACAGTAATCAAGGAGTAAAATATGGTAATTAAATTATATATAACCGATGCAGAAGAATAGTACGTATAATGCTATCATTGATAAATATTATTGAGGTATGTTATTATAGCCTGTTTGTAACTATATTCCGTGCAATTGAACGCATCTATTGCTCCTGAGAAAGTATTGCCAATTACAATTTTGCTTAATTAATCGTAATTATTAAAAAAATAATCTTATAAATATACGGTTCATAAGTAGGCATGTAGGTACTGCTTGCCAGTACTTGATTATCTATACCCAATCTTGTCTGATTACGTCTAAAAGGGATCGAAATGAAAATCTAGTCTCTTTCAACGTAAGCAATCTTCCGAACAGACCCTCCATCGAAATGCTTGGTGTAACCCTAAGTGATCAGCTCAGGTATGGGGGCTCCATCGAAGCCAGAGTAAAGTTAGCCTCACAGAAACTGGGCGTACTGTACAGGGCCCGCAGATACTTTAATAGTACACAACTGCTAACCCTGTACAAATCACAAGTGGGCCCCACGGTTGAATTTGGCAGCCACCTCTGGTCTGGAGCTCCAAAATACCTGAAAAATACCCTCGACTCTGTGCAGAAACGGGAAGATGCTCCGAGGAACTAGCATCATTGATCCCTTCGGCACCGGTGCATAGTCGGGAAACACGTCAAACGCGTGCCCAACATTTGTACGCGGTTGACATTTACCACATGAGAACGGGTCGTTTCTTCGACTCGTTCTTATGTTCAACAGCTCGGCTGTGGAATGATTTTCCGGCCTCTGTGTTTCCTCCTTCCTACAACATGGGTCTCTTCAAGACCAATGTTCATTCCTCCTCAAAAAAGACCCTCCACACAGCATCCCAGATGACGGGCCCTGAGGGAAATTGTTTTCCTCAGGGCCTCCTGCGTGGAGTTAACGTAAAAAAAAATCTTATGAATTCAAAGTAATTTAGAAACACACTTTTTTGAACGCCAGGTATACTTTTTCACAAAACTACTAAGAACAACGGAATTTGTCATTTAAAAAAATTGGATTTGTAGCCAAAATACTCGACCAAACTGAAAAAAAAAAATTTTCTCAAAAAGTGTAATAAATATCTAGTACGGAAATGAGCTACTTTATTTATTTGTGTTTTAAATAATAAAATAAAAGGCTCAATGAATTTAACTTTTCATGATTTCAGAGAAAACTTTAGCAATTATTAGTGAATGATATTCATTTAAAAAAGTTGCAATATTTACTATAAAAAAGTGATGAAATATAAAAGAGAGAAAAAATTTGAATAAAAAAAGTTTTTATGCGCCTAAATTTAAAATAAAAACGACCTATTTACGATGAAGCACAACTTTTTTGTTTATAAATTAGAATTTCCACCCAAAACACAACGTTTACAACGTTTTAATTTATTTTCCGCTACGTTAACATAGTAGGTAGGTGGGGCAAAATTATTTTTTAAATTATTTGAATTAACTCATAAAAAAAATCCAAAGTCTAAAATCAAGCAAAATAGCCAAAGTATCATAATTTAAAACACAAATAAATAAAATAGCACTTATCCGTACTAAATATTTGCTTTTCATTTTAATTTTAAAAAAATATTATTCAGTTTGGTTGGGCAAAATACCCAACCAAACTTCAAATCCAAATATAAGTTTTGTATGAAAAAGGCAGCCCAGCTGTTCCTCTTAACATTGACCATAACAAAGTTTTACTAAACTGGTGGGAAGCTGTTCCGATCATGAAATATACAATAACTTTTGCAATGGATGAAAGTAAAAGCAAAACAGTTCATTCATGCCAATAATTCACAAAGAAATGTCGTTTAATAAAGCATGTACTAAAATCACACATAATGTAAGTGAGTGAGTTTACATGGAAATGCGTGATGTTTACACGCCTACATAATCTAATGCAGTGTTTTTCAATCTGTGGGTCCCTAGGGGGGTCGCGAAGCCTTACTCGGGGGGTCGCCGGCGAAAGGAAAAAGGCGAGGTTCTAACTACAATTAAACACTATTTCAGTGAGAAGGATGAGCTTGTTTATTTTGAAAAATAAAGAAAATAATTCTGTACCCGAGAAGCGTACGGATGCAAGCCTTACTCGGGGGGTCGCCGGCAAAAGGAAAAAGGCGAGGTTCTAACTACAATTAAACACTATTTCAGTGAGAAGGATGAGCTTGTTTATTTTGAAAAATAAAGAAAATAATTCTGTACCCGAGAAGCGTACGGATGCAAGCCTTACTCGGGGGGTCGCCGGCAAAAGGAAAAAGGCGAGGTTCTAACTACAATTAAACACTATTTCAGTGAGAAGGATGAGCTTGTTTATTTTGAAAAATAAAGAAAATAATTCTGTACCCGAGAAGCGTACGGATGCAAGCCTTACTCGGGGGGTCGCCGGCAAAAGGAAAAAGGCGAGGTTCTAACTACAATTAAACACTATTTCAGTGAGAAGGATGAGCTTGTTTATTTTGAAAAATAAAGAAAATAATTCTGTACCCGAGAAGCGTACGGATGCAAGCCTTACTCGGGGGGTCGCCGGCAAAAGGAAAAAGGCGAGGTTCTAACTACAATTAAACACTATTTCAGTGAGAAGGATGAGCTTGTTTATTTTGAAAAATAAAGAAAATAATTCTGTACCCGAGAAGCGTACGGATGCAAGCCTTACTCGGGGGGTCGCCGGCAAAAGGAAAAAGGCGAGGTTCTAACTACAATTAAACACTATTTCAGTGAGAAGGATGAGCTTGTTTATTTTGAAAAATAAAGAAAATAATTCTGTACCCGAGAAGCGTACGGATGCAAGTCCAAAAGGGTAAAATGTTCAGGAGAGCCAAAAAACTATTTTTTCTGTAACTATGGTCTCATAACTTCTTAGGATATCCATGCTGACAGATAACAAAAAAAACGAAATATTTCATATTGTTTAAAAAAACGCTGACTTGAGTCAATCAAAAACACGGACTTGAGTCCTTCTGCTTCAAAATGAAGTGGAATATTGTGTTATGACAATTGTAGTAATATGAAAGGATCAATTTTGAATATTGTTTACTTCCATAGAAAGCGTAGTAATGCACAATTTGAGTCATAATACTACATAATACGTAGGATTTTAGTCTTAATATTCAAAATGCATAAATCATAAAGATGCAAGTCCATATGTACATCTTTCTGCTTCTAACATAGTTGTTGCATCAAAGGTAGTTGCGTCCGTATACATTTTTGAAAATCTTATTTTTGTTCATGATAGGACCTGTATCTTTCTGCCACTGATAAACATAATAATTTACTTCAAGTCTGTATCAAAAACTCATTTCTCAAATTTTGGACTTGCATCCGTATGCTTCTAGGGTACAGAATTAATGTATTTAAATTACTCACTTTTTGTCTGTATCTATGACCAAAGGGGGTCGCCAGAATTTTACAACCTGTAAAGGGGTCTCATATTGAAAAAGATTGAAAAACACTGATCTAATGGAAACTGGTAACTGGTAACTGGTTGCGCAATAGCTCATGTGGGAGAAAAGTGAATAATAACGTGTCCGGCCTAGCGTTAAGTCGGGCACGATTAGGTTTTACTTTAACGGTACGAGTAACTCTCACAGGCCACAAATATGGCAGAGCATCATCGATCAAATAAACTGTGTTTTGTAATCGAGCAAACGTTGTACACAGACAGAGTGATGGATATTAGACATTTCAGATGGAAACATTAATTTCTTGATGATTTTTAACTGTAAAGAAGAAAATCTGTGTGATATTCGAGGGTCCCGGTTCTACTTATACAATACTAGCTGACCCGGCCACGCGTTGCTGTGGCTAACGAAACACAACGCCATCTACCGGATGGTTACCCAACTTTTTAACTCACACCGCCAACTGTTAATTTGAATACAAATCAAATCCACACCGCCCTCTTGCCAGCCCGCTCATGAATCACTCTATCTATTGGTGAAAACCGTATGAAAAACAGTTCAGTAACGTTTGAGTTTATCGCGAACAGACAGACGGACGCGGCGGAGGACTTTAATTTAAGAGATGTAGAAACACATTTTTGATATGATTTTAAATTTTCACGGCCAAAAGAATTTTCGTTGTTTATTTTTGGGGTGTTATGCCGTGTTGCGCTACTTCCTTCTTTAGCCAACTTTTCTGTCAGCCTTACAGTGTCCATCATCAGGGCATTTGTAAGCGAGAAGGAGGTAGTGCATCACGGCAAACACCGCAAAAATAAATAAAAACATGTACATTTTTTTACAATAGCTCCACACAGGAGGCCCTGAGGAAAAAAAACCTTTAGGACCTATGTAATTTTTGGGAATTTTATATGAAAAGTCTTTTTATGGAAAAGAAGGAGATGAAGTTCTGGGAAAGAAAAAGGTTTGAGGGGTGGGTAGGAACTAGGAACCTGGGGGTCAATGTATCTAGGAGTGACGGACGTAAAACATCCATCCGTCCCACTGCGGTGCACGGCGATGGGTCGAGAGAGCCGGGTGGATAGGTCTAGATTCTATAAACCAGTTTCTCCAGACCCGGCTCACCACGCAATAATAGGTGGGTAAACGCATTCGCAACCAAGACCTCAGACAAATCTCACCCCATGAACTCGTGCACCCCTTCTAAGATACCAAAAGTAGCGAATCACTTGGGGTGACTTATGTCAAGGGTGTTTGTTATCCAATATATGGTTCCCGGGGCGGCGGTACCCAAATTGGAGAGAAGTAGACAAAATATAATAGAAGCCTCCTCGTGAAAGACATAATTCAATACAAATATAAAAATGTAATTCACACTCGGTAGAAGTGAAATCTTCAGAAAACTAATATACACAAGAGTGGGGAGGTTATGAAGCACCGCACAAAGAGGAGACCGATTATACTATCTCATTCTTAATTTAGCAGGCTAAATCCTATAGATGTATGTGTCTCTTTTTAGTGTCGCTTTTTCATTTCAACGAGTTTTAAATCACAACGGTGCTAAAAAAGTTCTCACTTCAAAAATAAAGATTTTTTTTTGAATGCCATCAAAATTGCCATCATACATCAACATAGAAAAAGCAAGTGAATGCTCCTAGAGCGACTTCGACATAAATACTTTGGACATGCATTCACAGCTGCTAGAGACAAACCAGTGCTAGTACTTCTGGTACCAGTTCCGTAAGTGGGTCAGATGGGCTTCGCTGCAAAGTAGGCCGAGCTACATTATTTTGGAGTTATAAAATGGAAGCTAAAAGAGCTCCTGGAACTTTTAAGGCTTGAGCTAGGGCAGGGGTCAGTTTGGGCTGTTTTATAGGTCGGAAACTGTGGAATTGTGTATTACCTTTGAGGATTTGGAACGCAATGAGTGGAAAACTTAAGTCAAGCATATTTTTTAACGTATTACTGCTGCTCTATGGAAAGCATTTGGTTAGAGTGTTTTCAACAATTTTGAAAATTGAACGAAGGTTATTCGAAATACACAGCGTACTTTTTGTTTTAGAGCCTTTGTTGTAATGCTTTAGACATTGGGTTTTTTCATAAGTAACTAGCAGACCAGGCCACACGTTGCTGTGGCTAACGAAACACAACGCCATTACCACAATCCACACTATCCGCTTGCCAGCAGCCTGCTGCCTGAATTGAATATTTGAATTTCTCGGCTTTTCTCTACTATAATAAGCATGTATTATACATATAAACCTTCCCTTTGACTCACTCTTCTATTGGGGAAAACCGCATGAAAATTCGTTGCTTAGTTTAAAAGATCTACGCGCACATACATTTTGATCGACTTCATTTTATACTATGTAATGATGATTCATTTATGTTGGTAAATTTTAGAAATTGTGATGTCAATATTATTTGCACGTTATATCAATGTAGCGTAATTCAATTATACGTTATATCAATGTAGCGTACCTAGTGCAATTATATCGTTATTATTATATTTTTTACATTAGCTCCACACAGTAGGCCCTGCAGAAAATAATTCCCTTCAGGACCTATGTCATCTTTGGGTATGATGTGTGGAGGTCACGACATTAAAAAGCACTTTTGAGATTGTCTCCACAAATATAATTATTAGGAATTCCTAACCGACCGAAAATATTACACAATTTAGAAAAGAAAGGAGAGGAAGTTCTGGGAAGGAAAAAGGTATGAGGAGTGGGTAGGAATCTGATGGTCAGTGTGTCCAGGAGTAACGGACTAGGTTTGTCCTGGTCTTGGCGGCAGTTGCACCTGCCCGCGTACTGCGTGGCAGACCGAATTGGCAGAGAGTTGAGGGAGGCCATTTATTTTCTCCAGTAGGACTCTCTCGGAACATCGTCTTGCACCGCAGTGGAAAGGTTTGATTCATACATCCGTCACTCCTGCCACATCCAGATTCCTAGCCACCCCTCATAACTTTTTCCTTCCCAGAAATTCCTCTCCCTCATTCACCTAAAAAGACCCTCCACACAGCATCCACAAAGATGTCGTTGGCCCCGAGGAAAATTGTTTTTCTCAGAGCCTCCTGTGTGGAGCTTGTTTAAAAAATGCCCTAAAAGGAAAATCGAAAATCGCATAAAATCTCAGTTTCATTCGCTTCACAATTCATACTATCTCGTTTCTCAAAAGGAAATAAAGAACGATGAAATGCATAATAATTAAAGATCTTGCTGGTTGTAATAAAATATAGAGAGAAAATAAGAAATATTTCTTTTTGTACGCGAAATCTACTGTGACATCAGTTAGAATTAGTAGATAATAAGATATTATCGCACTAAGCCAACTCCAGAAGGAAAAAATCCTTTTCCGTTGTTCGTTGTTCGCAAAGAAATCCTATATCAGGTTTTCTTCTCGAACAGGAATAATCAAGAATGGATAGAACAGGTTCGAACCAAGCCCAGACAGGACCAAAGACCTGCACAGTGGCTGTCAGCTGACTAACATAAAAAGGTTCACGTAAAAAGGTCAAATCCCAATAAAACTATACATTAACACGCTTATACTGTAAATGAGAACTTTTCGTGTGTAGATAGAATTTCCATACTCCTGAATGATTAACTTGCCGCGCCTATACCGGGATTAACGCGCTCATGCAATGGAAGCTCAAATAATCTCTTTCGTCTGGATGCGTCTTTCAAAAGGGTACACCATTTTAACTGCCGATAAAATTTGATAATACATTACGTATAATCCTTCGATTAGGTGCAAGCAATTTATCAACTATAAGCCAATTCGGCGAGTGAATTGAGTGCAATGACTATCTGGGAAGCTGAAATAATCTCTTTCGTCTGGGTGGGTCTTTCAAAAGGGTACACCGTTTTAACTGCAGATAATTTTTTTTCATACGTTGTGTAGGATTTTTTGATGATGTGTGTGAAATTTATTTGCCTTTCAGCCGTGTCGGTTTGGTGCAGTGTTCACATAAGGTGCGGTCAACGACAGGACGTCCTCTACGCGAATGATAAAACGCATTATTTTCGCTCGTGCTCTTCGCACTAATTTCCGGCCCAAAGTTATCCAGAAATAATAATTATAATTAGTAAAAAGATAATATACGTAAGTAACAACGTTAACTTACACTCATTACACATTGGTATTAACCCTTCGAATAATAAGAAAATAATTTTCTGTCAAATTTTGCCTATCAAGTTTTGCGCGCAAAATTCCTAGTTCTTCCCATGCATTTTAAATGTTCCTATTTATTGGTTTATTTTAACGCTTTTGCAAAAATTGTTCTAAAATCTAGATAAAATAATCTTTCCGGTGTGTTTATTAGAAATCAACATTTTTGTTTCTAAATATTAAAATTTTAATATTGGAAATTTAAATTGGCTAAAAAATGCATACCTGCAAATATTCGAAATAAAGTAATTAAAATATAATAAACTTAAAATTTAAAATACAGACTCCTTTTCTAAATAAAATTTGTAATAAAACTGTCACCTCACTTTTTATCACTTTCATACAATTTTATTTTAAAATTAAATGTGTGATACGTCACAAATTGGCGAAAAATTAAACCGTCACTTTTGATCGGGTTTGTAAAATATCTGAAAAACCTAGCTCAAATAATTCTGAGACAATGAGAAGCATTATTTCATTCCGTTTCTAACATAAAAGAAATCACAAATATTCGCCTGACAGGAAGAGAGATATCTAACTTTTAATAATGCACTGTCGCTCTGGGACAATCTGGGTCTCCTGTTATTATAACGGCATATGATATTTTGGGACAACTTGGGTCTCCTGTGATTAGACGGGTTAACTGGAGTTCTAACTAACTAACTAACCATCACGCCGTTTCATCGCAGGGATAGGCTGAGAGGACTAACCGCCAAACAACTCGGTCTTGGCACACACTCCTTGCCTCATTCACATTCACACATCGTCTCATACATGCTCTTCTCATCTATTCTGACTCTTGAGAAGGCCCGACTCAAGTATCTGATTCATTTGGTCGTGCCATGTCTTCCTCGGGCGTACCCAACTTGTTCTACCATTCAAATTTTCGTCATGCATTCTCCTTACACTCCTTACCTCGTTCATTCGCACTACATGCCCAAACCATCTGAGCGTCCCATCCTTAATCTTACTCATTACGCCCTCATCAGCCTTGCATTCTTTGCGGATCTCCACGTTTCTCACACGATCATACATGGTTTTACCACACATCCGCCTCATTTCAACAGCATTCAGTTTACTTTCAGTCTTCCTATGCCAGTTCCATGCTTCACTGCCATACATCAGAGTAGGTACCAGCACGCTATTATGGACGGCCAGCTTCGTTTCTTTGGACAGTTTTTTGTTGGTGCCAATGGCGTTCAGTCCTCCATTAATGGAGTTACCTGCATTTACCCTTCTTTCAATATTTCTTTCAGCCTTCCCATCTACCGTAAACAAACTTCCCAGATACAGAAACTCATCCACCAGCTCCAAGTATTCATCATTCGCAACAATGTTTTTGTTATGCACATTGTTATCCTACTATCCTACGACTTGCTTACATTCATCATTAATTCATTTTTCATACATACGAGTACTTCGTTAATCCTAGACACGAGAGACTGTAGATCTTCCACCCTTTTAGAAATCAGCACCGCATCATCAGCATACAACAGACAACATTAAAAAGTATAAATATCTTTAGGCCAAAGGCAAAAATCGTTAAGGCTCCGCAGCCGGGCCCGAAAAGAAGAAGATGGAGAGATACGAAATTACGAATGTTAGAAGAGAGCGCTAACATTTACAGTGACAAAATCGATGCGAAAATTGCGAAAGTGTTTAATAAAACACGACTCGTTTCAAATTGAGCAAAAATCTCGCGGGCATTATCTTAAACAGCATTTAAAGAAACACTGAATTTTTTCATTCATATAACTTGTAAAATAACTGAAACAAACGTGTTAATAATAATTTTTGGAGCATATTTTGCGATTTTTTTCTATCGAGGGAATTTTATATAATTTGCGTTTCGGCGCGGGCAATGAATGTATTATCTTTAAGAATAACATATATTTTTTAAGAGCTTTAAAACTTAACGTGTTTAAGGGAGATATGTAAGAAATCGGTAGTAATTCGAGTAGCGGGCCCTTAAATATCATTTAATTGTATTACCCACGCACAGGCTGTGCCTTATTGGGTTCCCATTATTCTTATTATTTTCATAATATTGTATACATAAAAAGGGAAAAATAAAGGAACAAAATATATATATGTAAATGAAATTTCAATCTTATTTCTACGAATCTTACAATTGTGGATGGAAGTTCATTTTGAGATGATTCATGACTCCAATTTTTACCTGAAACAAGGAAAAAGCAAATGATTAGTTTTTTTTGGAAAATGTTTACATTGTAACACCACGTACCCGAAGAATTTTAACCAACGATTCCGGAGCATATTTGGAGTAAAAAACGTAGATGTCATTTTGCTGTACGATGACATTTTTTTTCCATAAAAAAAACCAAAAGTTCAGTCACACGTCGCCCACTGACCATTGCGCTATTTCGTGTGTTACCATACAGTTGGAACGAGATGGAGTGCTTATCAGGTGACCCGCTAGGCTCTACCCGACCACTCAGTTGTGACGTCACTCAGTTGTGACGTTGGAAAAATATGTATATTGGTGTAACTGAACTAATATCGCCGGGAAGCAAAAAGTTGTCAATTTTTTTTTACTTCAAATATGGTCAGAAATTGCTGGTTAAAATTCTTCGGGTACCTGCTGTTACACCCTGCATATAAATAAAAACGTGTTAATATCTATCTATATCCATATAAATCTTGAACGGTGAGCTCTGACATTTTGAAATTTGCAAAACATATTATGCATAACATTATTTACACCATTACCTACAAATGTTTAAATTTTCGCCCTAAATTTGACGTACTAATTACTGAGTATAATTTACAAAAAATACGGATAAATTAGTTAAAAATCATTGAATAAAATGATACTAATTCAATTATTGCAATTAATATCGTCATATCGTAACATCGTGCATTGGGTATTCGCACTCCGTGCATCCCACCCAAACCATCCGGTTTTACCGTCTAAACCAGTGGTTCCCAACCTTTTTCTGACCCGGGACCAATTGTACGTTTATTTTTTCGACAGGGACCACAAGCAGTGGCATAGCGAGGGGGGGCGGTGCCCCGAGTGCCACCCGACGGAGTTTCATCTTCCAAGAGCACAATTCTCAGCCCCCCCCCATGGCCAGGGGGTGACACCACGTTGCCTAGGCGTAGGCTAGCATGGGTGGCACCCGGGACGGATAACACAACAGGAGGGGCGTAATGGGATAGGGTGGGACGGGTTCTAGCAGAATATTTACCACAACGGAGGGGGTAGAACGGGTTAGGATAGGGTGGGGCGAAAAGGAATACCGTAATGGTCACTGACCACAAGGTACAATAATGACAAACTCAATATTGCTCCGATTTTTTTTATTCAGACTTCTCGACTAGGGACCGCCCGCCCGCGCGCTGCGCGCTGGCTCGCTTATTGACTCGCGGACCATCTTCTAGCCTCTCGCGGACCACTGGTTGGGAAAGCCTGGTCTAAACGCACCAGTTGCAAGTTCCACCAGTTGCAAGTTGCACCAGTCTAGTTCTCAAACTACTTTTATGGGATTTGAAAAAAAGAGGCTGCGAAACTGAAAACAAACCAGAAAAAGGTTATTTATAGTGGTGTTGTTGATGATATATTAAATGCAAGTTATACACGCGATAATAAATATCTACCGCGTGTGAATTTAATAAGCTTAGATATTATTGTATTATATATTTATATTTTGTGTAGTCGAAGAATTGAATTCAATGAATAGTGCAAATTTTAGATTTTAAACATCTTATAGGTCAGTCTTTGCTGAGTTGTTTTAGCAATATTTAACATATAGGTCTGTACCTAACGCCTATCGTCAACTTTCCGGCTCCCAAAGTATTGCAGCGCTACGGAAACATTCCTGAAAGAACGAGTGCACGATACCCTTTTTCGCCACCGCATGAAAAGATGAAAAGCCTAATAATATCACACCACGACAATTCAACAATTCTTTCCTCAATAAAATGAATAAAACGGAATCCCCTTCCAATGTTCTCTGGTGACAGGAGACGATCATAATATCCTAAATATCCTACACATTAAAATTTAACTCATTAAAATATAATTTACGTTTACATATATTTTTGAATAGGTTTAGATTTTTTATCTCGTGCTTTGCAAATATACATTTTTATAAGTACCTAATGCATTTAAACAAATTTTGCATTTTGCGCAAATATCAGGAGATATTGAAAGAAGAGTGAATGCCGGTAACTCCATTAATGGTGGCCTGAATGCCGTTGGCGCTAATAAAAAACTGCCAAAAGAAGCGAAGCTAGCAGTCCACAATGGAGTCCTGGTACCTACCCTGATGTATGGCAGTGAGGCATGGAACTGGCAGAGGAAGGATGAAAGTAAGCTGAATGCTGTTGAAATGAGATCCCTGAGACGTATGTGTGGTAAAACAATGTATGATCGTGTGAGAAATGTGGATATCCGCAAAGAATGTAAGGCTGATGTAAGCATAATGAGTAAGATTAAGAAAGGGACCCTCAGATGGTTTGGGCATGTAGAGCGAATGAACGAAGAAAGTATTGTAAGAAGAATATACGACGCGAATGTGAATGGTAGAAGAAGTCGGGGACGCCCGAGGAAGACGTGGCACGATCAAGTGAATCAAATACTTGAGTCGGGCCATGTCAAAAGTCAGAATAATAGAAGAGAATGTATGAGACGATGTATGAATGTGAGTGAGGCAAAGAATGTGTGCCAAGACCGAGCTGTCCGAGGCGGTCCGTCCTCTCTGCCTACCCCTGCGGGGAAACGGCGTGATGGTTAGTTAGTTAGTTAGTTAGTTAGCAAATATCAGGAAAAATCAATACTGTAATCTATAATCAAAGCATACCTATCATGTTAGTCTGAAAGGCATAAGACAAACATTTTAAACAGCACGTAGAGCACGCATCAGACAACTTTTGAGCCTTGCGCGATATTCATCCAAGATCCAAGTACAGTGGAGGTAATCCACCTCTTACCCGCCTTGGTATAAGTAACTGATGGTTACTCCTTCAAGGCTCTCGCAAGATTCTAATTTTTTTTGTTAAACGAAGCTACATTTATTTATTTTGAACGAATCTAGACCTCCAGTGTCCATGCATACGTTGTTAGTAAGCAGTATGCAAGTGCTTAACAGGAAAAACAAAATGCAAAAAATAGGTTAGTAAGACAAAGATAATTAAACAGGGCAAAAGAAAAACTCATTCATGAGGCTCCATGAGGCGGCATTGCATCTGTAAAAACCCGCAAGCACCTGCATAAAATAGAGAACATAAGTAATACAATAAATCTCAAATCAATTGGCAAGTACCAACAAAAAATGTGAATGGCTTTCGGTCTGATCATAAACTACACTTAGCTTCCGTGTCCCTTAGCCAACCACTCAGTGAAGCCTCAAAGAATGTTAGCTGAATATTTGGGGTAAAATACCCGAAGACTAAAAGAAATTTCAGCGTTGGGTAGTCAGAGGCAGGACAAAGGATAGTCAAGGTCGTCTGATCAAGCCTCAAGCCTGCACATGTCATTGGGGGAGGCGCAGATAGATTTGAGAAGGATCTGCAAAATTAGTAATGTAACTAAAGATGAAGCAGGGACGAGGTCCAGCACACCAAGTACATACAAAACGCAATAAAAATGCAGTTAGAGATCAGTGGAGAGTAGTGAATTCTTTATTGACACTAAATTAACTAATTAACCATAACGCCGTTTCCCCGCAGGGGTAGGCAGATAGGACAGACCGCCAAACAATTCGATCTAGGCACACACTCCTTGCCTCGTTCACAATCATACATCGTCTCATACATGCTCTTCTATTATTCAGCCTCTTCACATGGCCCGACTCAAGCATCTCGGGCACCCCCGACTTCTTCTACCATTCACATTTGCCTCATATATTCTCCTTACACTCCTTTCCTCGTTCCTGCGGTCTACATGCCCAAACCATCTGAGCGTCCCTTTCTTAATCTTACTCATTCTCATTACGCTTACATCAGCCTTGCATTCTTTGCGGATCTCCACGTTCCTCACACGATCATACATGGTTTTACCCATAGACATATGAATATACACAAACGCTTCAGGGATCTCATTTATACAGCATTCCGTCTACTCTCATCCCTCGTCTGCCAGTTCCATGCCTCACTGCTATACATCAGGGTAGGTACCAGCATTCCATTATGGACGGCTAACTTCGCTTCTTTGAACACTATTTTTATTGGCGCCTAAGGCGTTCAGTCCTCCATTAATACAGTTGCCTGCATTTACACTTCTTTCGATGTCACTCTCAGCCTCCCATCTCTCGTAAACATACTTCCCAAGTACACAAACTTATCCACCTGCTCCAAGTATTCATCATTCACAACTATTAGCCCAGTCATTCCGTAGTTTTACCTTGCAAAAGGTCATGTAGTAGCGATTTTGATATATGTTGTTAAAATTGGGACTCTAAGGAAAAAAAAAAGTTTTCGACCTCGGGAGAGTCGAGCTCGATCCGCCATCTTGGATTGAAGGTCCCAAAATTTGGTTTTTTCAAAATAATTATGAAATGATTGATTTTACAACCAAGTTGTTCAAAGCGAACTTGAAGAAAACTAAATTACGTACATTTTATGTATAATGTTTTTTTTTTGTAAGTCTAATAGGTAACGAGTTACAGCGGAAGAAAGAAGACAATTTTGACAAAAAATTGTAAAACTCAAGTTTTCTTGATAAATTTTTGTAAGAACATATTACAAAATATCATTTTAACATATTCCCACAAACAATATACTTATATAACATCATCCGTGTGCTCGACGACGTTGAATGACGTTGTTATAGTGGGCTCCTAGTCTATAGCTGACTTGGCAACACTGATTGAGTCCTGGTTACTGGACGATGCCTGGACGCTCGGTCACTCAGTGTGACGATCAAGACTTGAAAAAGCTGTTGGATTGGTTTTCTCAGCATTCTCCCTTCCCCGAAATTAATTCACTTCTTTCTATCAGTACTGGAATTGTCGGGGATGAAAAGATTATTTGTCATTTATCCAGAGAAATAAGTACCAAGAGGATGTCGAACATGGTTACCAGGTATACAAATTTTGAATCTATTAAATTCAAATGTAAGGACAAAGTTATTCCATTAGTAGCAGTCAACCCGCTAATGTTGTTCCAGAGAACGTCTATTTTGAAGAAATCCGACGAAGAATTGAAGGATTACCTTAAATTCGAACTCGCCCGATTTCCTTTGTCGCTTTTCTCTGAAGAAGGAATGCGCAAAGGTACGAAATCATCAGTTGATGGTGTTTTTGAACAACTTCCAGAAGGCGTGCAACTTGAAGGTAGCAAAATTAATGTTGTGGATGGAGGATACCTTTTACATAAAGTTGTATGGAATCGTAATGATTTTTTTGGGTCAATTTGCGAGAAGTACGTTCACTATGTAAGACATCACTATGGATCACATGCAGTTATTGTTTTCGATGGATATCCGCTAGATAATGGTGAAAAAAATACAAAAACCGCAGAAAGACTTCGCCGATCGAAGAAGCATATGTCTGCAGATGTTCTTTTCGATGAAACAATGCCAGTTCAAGTTTCACAAGAACGTTTTTTAGCCAATGAAAATAACAAAGTCCGTCTGATTTCGATGCTTACAAAGCAATTTATACAGGCTGATTTTACAGTTAAGCAGGCTGAAGAAGATACCGATGAGTTGATTGTCAATACTGCGATTTCCTTGTGTTCATCATTTGACGCTGTATTCGTTATTGGCGAAGACGTTGATCTCCTAGTTCTGCTAACAGCATTGGCACCACCCGAAAGTAGTATGACTCAATGCCATGATAGGAATCTTCAAACAACATGATGCAAAACCAGAAGACATAGCAGATGCAGGAACACGCTTTCTTGTTGCTTTTGTACGGGGGTGACATGAATAAGAAAACCTTGGAAGAAGTCCGCTACCAACGTTTCGCAAAGTCAACAACAAAAAGCAAA
The DNA here is from genome assembly GCA_917880885.1 of Limnephilus marmoratus. Lineage (NCBI taxonomy): Eukaryota > Metazoa > Arthropoda > Insecta > Trichoptera > Limnephilidae > Limnephilus > Limnephilus marmoratus. The sequence continues at coordinate 12,768,479 of OU862921.1, read as the reverse complement.
TTCAATCTTGCCTCTTTTTTGCCACCAACGAACGACGCTGCACGGTACCATGCATTAGTACGTACCACCAAATCCAAAAATGGTATAGAATCCAAAAAAATCCAGAAAACTGGGGCTGTAAACGTGGCAAGAATGACAAAGAAACCAGCACCCGAGATTTTATTGAAATTTATTTCATGTAATTGTAAAAAAGGATGCGGCGTTGCATGTGGCTGCAGGAAAGCTGGATTGAATTGTTCTATTGTGTGTGGGTGCTGTAATGGTCAAACATGCCGAAATTCGCCAGAGGTTCATATCGATGTCGAGGAAGAAGATGAAGAGATTTTGTCAATGAAAGCCCAGAATCTCAGTACCACAGGCAATGAATTAGATGATGACATTGATGAAGACTGTTATTAAGATGTCGATATCAACCAACCGGCATCAACAAAAAAATATCATTACGCAATAGCCAATATATAAAATAATTTCGAAATCTACCATCGCTGGTATATCTGTGGACTAGACCTACAGGCGATACCACAATAAAAAAATGCGCCATGTTCTCTACCTCATGGTGGTGTGAAAATGAGTTAACAAAATTATTATAATTATATGATAAAAAATATATTATATAATATAGTTATGTATAAAATGGTCACCAACACTAACTGGGCGAAGCCAAACCAAAAGCTGCCTACAGGGCCTAGCAGTAAAACCCCACGGAGCGGGTTTTTAACAGCTAGTTATGTAATGAATAACCCGAAAAATAACACAAATTGGGAATTTCATCATTTTTTAGAAAAATATTCACATTTCCGCCACTGTAACTCGTTACCTATTAGACTTACAAAAAAACATTATACATAAAATGTACGTAATTTAGTTTTCTTCAAGTTCACCCTAAAGAACTTGGTAGTAAAATCAACCATTTCATAATTATTTTGAAAAAACCGAATTTTGGGACCTTCAATCCAAGATGGCGGATCGAGCTCGACCCTCCCGAGGTCGAAAACTTTTTTTTTTCTTTAGAGTCCCAATCTTAACAACATATATCAAAATCGCTACTACATGACCTTTTGCAAGCTAAAGGCCTTTTTTATCCCCCACTGACTGGGCTATATGTTGCACATTGTTTTCATACTCTCTCTTACAAATACCATGACTTTAGACTTAGGTACTTAAATTCATCATTAACTCATTCTTCATACATACTTCGTTCATCCTAGACACGAGATTCTGTAGATCTTCCATACTGTTAGAAATCAGCACCGCATCATCAGCGTACAACAGGAAAAACATACTTTCAGATTACTCAATTTCGCGCCCAATCCCATCTCTCTTAATGACGCATTGCTATAAAACCTTTGAAGATAAGTAAAGCCAACACTTCTGTAAAATTTCCCTTTTCAAGAAGAGAGACCTTTATTCTCGGGCCAATCTTTGAAGTAAGTGATCTCTTTATTAGCGATGTTACTAAAACAGAACTTCTAATCTGGTCCACATATAAAGAACAAATGGTTGTATGATATATGGAACGGAAGTGTGCCGACTATTTATAGCCGATCTTCGACCAAACTGGCCGCAGCTATGCTTAGGTGCGATTTACAGTACTATGGGTGAAAGATGTTGGCGACACGCGTCTATTTTGTTTACATCACCTGCTGGACTCACCATTTCCCAGTCTCCAAGTTTTTAGAGCTTCTTCGACACTTGAAATCATATATTTTGCTAGCATTGGCGCTACTTGCGGCCAACGCTAAACCCAAAACCTGGAAAGGACATGCAATAAACAAGCCGGCGGCTAGCTCTGCACAGCCGGCGCGAGCAAGGTCCCTCTTAAACCCAGGGCGAGTGTCTGTGGTTCGCTTGTTAATTCCTACTCCCCTTCCTTTCCTCAAAATCTCCAGGTCTCCTTCCTCAATCAGAACACAGTTGTTATGCACGAAAAAGGGTTTTATTCAATTAAAGGTGAACAGGGTTCTACAAAAGGCCAGCATCGGCACTACACACATGAGTATTTGGCTATCTCTAATTAATTCTATCATAACGGGGGGAGCTTCTCTCAATTCTCTCTACACGTGTTTAGTGAATTTAAATGTCAGTTCTTAGCATACAGAGGGGTAGCAAGGTTCATTGGTACTCACAAGCAGGAGATAGGCGGTCGGCAGACAGGATTCTGGGTAGGCGTAAACCTCTTTAAGCACAATACACAATTAAAGTAAAACATCGTGAGCGTTTACGGAGAGCGCCTAGCGCGAATCACGGGGAACACAGTTATTCTGCCGAAGGCCGGCGAAGGAATGGGGACGGGGAGCCGCTCGGCGCTTGGCACGGGCGCCGCGCGGTGCGGGGAGAGGGGGCGGAGGGCCTGTGCAAGGGGTCAATTCGCTATTAGCTCGCACGGGAAACAATTCCGTAACGTAACACTTCCCCCCTCGCCGCAAAAAAGGCGACGTGGTAATGGAGCAGTAGGGCTAAGAAATCCTCTTACCCTTCTAGCACTTGTGCCAAAAAAAAAAAACATCCAAGAGAAAGGGGGGAGAGAGAGAGAGAGAGAAAAAGAAAAAGTTGCTAGCTACAAAATAGTAGAAACAAAAACAAAAGAGAAAAAAAAACATGGTGAACAAAGAATTATACATGAATGTACATGAAAGAGCAGTGGCATACATAAATATAAACAAGGACCTGCTGGAGAAAGGTACAAGGGTTATGCAGTGATAGAAAAAAAATGACTCTAAATTGTATCATTGGTCTGTGAGCTAAGTTTGCGTAGCGTGGTTTGCGTAGGATGTTTGGGGTGTTTGAACGTTGCACTGAAGTTATAAGGTTACTTTGTCACAGTAACCTGGCCCGTTTGAGATTACACTCAAGGAACACTAGGGCCTTAAAGAAAACACGAAGAAGAGAACGCAGGATGAGGCTTCTTGGTGGTGGAGAGGGTTCTACCTGTCACAGAGGTCAAAAAGGTAGCTGCTTCCGGATCCTGTGGGTGGGCCAGTATGACATCATTGAGGTACTGGAGAGTGGAATTGTAATTGGTGGTTGGTCCTTTATAGAGGAGGTGGTTTGTGTGCATGACAGCCGTTGTTGTGATGGTGGTTGGTACACTGGTTTGTATACAGTGGGATTGTTGGATGAACAATTGTTGGTATTGTTATTTGCGCAAGGGCACAGGAGCATTGGCATGATGGCAACAGAGCAATTTGCAAGGTGCAGCTGGAACATTTGCAAGATGCAGCAGGAACATTTGTACAATGGCAACAGGAACATTTGCGAGATGCCGCAGGAACATTTGTACAATGGCAACAGGAACATTTGCGAGATGCCGCAGGAACATTTGTACAATGGCAACAGGAACATTTGCGAGATGCCGCAGGAACATTTGTACAATGGCAACAGGAACATTTGCAAGGTGCCGCAGGAACATTTGCACGATGGCAACAGGAACATGAACCAACTTAGAGCTGACGTGCTCGGGTTTGTTTGAGTGATGGTTTTGTGATGATACAATTCGCAACTACACGCACGACTCACACTAGGTTATGTTAGGTGTGGTCGGGTGCTTTTGGTACGTAGGGTTTGAAGGCATGGGACCTCCGTGACGGTAGTGAAGGCAGCATGAAGAGAGGCGCAGGTGTAGATGGGGTGAAGAGCTGCTGGTCTTCTTATTAATCCGGCGAAAAATTATTATTAGAACAAAATTCTTGAAGTTTACCTGCCTGGTAGACCAATGATGAAAAGGTTTGGAGAGAAACAAGGTGTGCATATTGAGAAAGATTGGATTAGTTTGACGTGTAGAGAGAGAGAGAGACGGAGAGAGAGTTAACTAAGTGTAACTACAGACTTATACATATTACAAAGGTACGTATTCAAGGAAGGTTCTGTTTAACCCATTTAGCTTTTTTTTTAAAACTAAATACATTTCCAAGAACACGTTGGTAAGGGTTTGTACGTATGACAAAATGCCACGTTCGAAAGAAGTTGGTCTTCCATGACCTATGCTCACGTCTATACGGTAGCATTTTTTCTACTTTCGAAGAACAAAAACATTGAGTACAAATAAGTTATGAAAAGTGGGAAAGGAGTAGGAAGTTGAAAGGATCCGTGTATGAAGGTTGTCCCATTTGACAAACGAAACGCCAAGTGCGTAACGCATATATCCCCATTCACGGATAATTTCGAGGAAGGGAAAGGGTGACAATTGGGAACATTTGAACGAAGAAAACTGCTGAGGACTCGGCTATTTCCGAAATTCGACCTCTGAGTGGAAGGTGAAACAAGGTCTACAGCAGTTATCCTGGCACATTACAATACCATTTGGTAGTGTGGGACAAAAGGAATACACTGACATAAAAAATTTCTGATAACAGAAAATAAAAGGCGCGTGATCTACACTTGGTAGGTCACACAAACATGGGGGTAGATATTATTTCGTTCGCACGACTCATGGTGAGTATTGTAACGTCTTCACGTCTCATGTACAGGAATGAACGATTTACAACAAATTTTGCCCAGTATTGAAAGACAGTAGCCCAATTACGTTCGAAAATGTGGGTCCCCATTCAATACAGACGGCGGGTTAAGCGGTTCTCATGCCAAAGGACACACGACCAACTTAGTAACATTTAGTTATGAGTATAAAGTAATTATAACGAGCTTCTCGTATCATGGCGGATGTTTTGAGGATCTCTCCTATGATGGTAGATATTGTCACGTTTTCACGTCTCACGTGACAGGAATGAACGATTTACAACAAATTTGCCCAGTATTGAAAGACAGTAGCCCAATTACGTTCGAAAATGTGGGTCCCCATTCAATACAGACGGCGGTTTTGCAATGATGTAATTAATACGGCACTGCTGTAGCTTAATAATTTCATATTAGCATACGTTACAAGACTTGCCAAAAGGCGATAAACACAAATTTTATTGAAGATCTGGCCAAGATTTTAAACTTCAAACAAGAATAATGGTACAATAAGGACAAAAGAAACTTGTCATGATAAAATATTGTACCTCATAATGAAGTTGTATATGTACAAAGAACAATGTTAATGAAGGGACGAAACGTATTGTCACTTTTATAACAAATATTTTTTTCAGAATCCGACAAAATACGATTCTGGAAAAAAATAGAGCAATTGGGTTGAGCGCCATTCTAATTTTTGGAAAAAGAAGAAAAACCACAAGTAGCAACAAGGTTGCCCTTGAATTGTTTCGAATCCAGCGAATGTGACCTGATAGGTGTGTACATTTGGTGTATTCGAAACGATCCCCAATATACAACATTACTATGAATGTGTTAGGATGGGGTGAAGAGGAAAAAGAAAAAAGAAAAAACGGGAGGATTTCCTATTATAACGGAAATCGTCGCGACATTCTTACAATATGGTGCTGTGACCATAGTAGTGAGCTGCGGCAATGGTCTGAAACCAATGGTTATTATACAGACTTGCACTTATGATTTTATATTTACAACATTAGGGTAGGGACGTACTGGTACGGCAAAAACCCGACACAAAACAATTAAAAAAAGGTGATATGACAAGATGAGGCGATGAGGTGAGAAAAAAAACGCGCGGATGCTGCAAGAATTGTGAAAAGGAAAGCGACGTCTTGGAGCAGGAGTTTTCCGGAACCGTTGATGGTAGGAGGAAAAGGAGGCCCTTTCCCGAAGTGATCAATTTCAGGAAGAGGATGCATACAAGTATGAAAACGGTGCCCCAAGAGGTGCTCTTGTGGTACAGCAGGCAAGGCACGCAGGATGTACAAGAACATATAAAATTATGCAAAAAGAAAAAGAATGTACAGGAGTTAGGCTACCGTTGACATTAATGTGCCTTCGGGTATAAGGATTACCTTACGAATGCCCATATGGGTGATTATTTACATTTAATATTTACATGTAACTCACGTCACTTATGACAAGAGTTTTGCCAATTTGATAACGCCTGAGTACTTGATGTGATGGAATTTACTGATTCCGTCACAGTAAGGCATTTTGGAATTATTCTTAGGAGAAATCTTTCTATTTCTCTGGGCCTGTAGTAATTCTTTCTTTCTTGAAGTAAAGACGTGCGGGATTATACCCAGCGTAACTTGAGGAACTTCCATGGTGTATAAGATTGTGTTAGAGTGACCTTATGTTGGAAAAAGTGAGAACTAGACTCGCAATTGGAAAGAAATTGGGCAGAGATTGACCACTGGGGACGTATTTTTTACAAAGAGTTTTTGAAAAAAAAAACGCGTTTTTTATAAGTGTTTGGTTTATTTGAAAATTTGGGCAGGGGTTTGCCTCAAAAAACGTGATTTTGTGAAAAAATCCAGATGTTTTGAAAATTTGTTGAAAATTTTCAAAGTCCAAAAACGAGAAAAATTTGCGCAGAGGTTCCCCTCAAAAAACGTGATTTTGAGAAAAAATCCAGACGTTTTGAAAATTTCTTGAAAATTTTCAAAGTCCATAAACGAGAAAAATTTGGGCAGCGGTTTCCCTTAAAAAACGTGATTTTGTGAAAAAATCCAGATGTTTTGGAAATTTGTTGAAAATTTTTCAAAGTCCAAAAACGAGAAAAAATTGGGCAGCGGTTTCCCTTAAAAAACGTGATTTTGTGAAAAAATCCAGCTGTTTTGGAAATTTGTTGAAAATTTTCAAAGTCCGGATATGAAAATTTCACGGGCCGGGATTCACCTTAATGAAACACGTTTTTAGAATTTATTCCGATGTTTTTGAAAAATGTTTGCAAATTTGCAAAAGTCCGGAAATGAAAAACGGAAACGAGGTTCGCCTTAAACGAACATGTTTTTAGAATATTTCCATTTCCTTTCCAAAGGGGGGTTCTTCAGAAAAGGAAAGAAATATTTTTTCTTTTATACAAGTTTTCGTGGAAGTATTTGTTTGAAAATTCAACAATGTCTTGGGGAATCGTTTCTTTATTTACGTGGCTAGACTGTAGCCTGATTTGAGCATCACCAATTATTGGTATTTATCCGCCGACTTCCTTTTGTCATAACAAGTTATATGCAGAAATGTGCATACGTAATGTAATGCCTGACTCGAGGAATCGACGTCAACGCGAACCGAACGTCTTTCAAATTATGTCGTCTGTTCCTTACGAAAGAAAAAAAAGCTAAATGATGAAACAGGCGGCAAAATTAGAAAAATGCTCAATTGTCAAAAGGTAGAAAGAATTTAATCCACTTGTTTCCCTTAAGCTGCAAAATATGCCGTTATATATACAGGCCAGTATTTTGCGAAATAGTCCCCTATTCGCAGAATATGTCGATATCAAATACAGACCAGCACACTGCGGAATAAGTTTATTAATAAAAACTGGTTAATTAACTTTCGGGAAACGAAGCGGGTAATTGGTTTATCATATACAGGATTTTAATTGTTGAATAACTTTGTTTTAAATATTTGTGTACATTTCCACTATTAATCTTGTATTTGAAACTAGCAAATTTAGTCGGTCGACACTTGTAAACACTATATTATTCACGACGGCAACTTTCTTGGTTGAGCACTTTACGTAGGAATACCGGTGATAATGTTTTGTCGAGTGACGACTCGAAAATGAAGGAATCGTGCCCGTGATAATTTAAATTGCAATTCGAAGTTACAATCGCGCCGGGGTTCTTGATGGAAATGCTAGACAAATTGGGAGTAACAAGACAAAACATTATACATTATAAAGTTTAAACAATTGCTGATTGAAGAACGAGACTGTGGGACCGTGAAGAGGGAGGAAAAAAAATAATGCCACACGTCGGGGGACAGTGCTAGCATTAAAACGCAAAAAAAAGCCCCACGTTGGGCGCCAGTGCTAGCATTGGCGCTACTTGCGGCCAACGCTAAACCCAAAACCTGGAAAGGACATGCAATAAACAAGCCGGCGGCTAGCTCTGCACAGCCGGCGCGAGCAAGGTCCCTCTTAAACCCAGGGCGAGTGTCTGTGGTTCGCTTGTTAATTCCTACTCCCCTTCCTTTCCTCAAAATCTCCAGGTCTCCTTCCTCAATCAGAACACAGTTGTTATGCACGAAAAAGGGTTTTATTCAATTAAAGGTGAACAGGGTTCTACAAAAGGCCAGCATCGGCACTACACACATGAGTATTTGGCTATCTCTAATTAATTCTATCATAACGGGGGGAGCTTCTCTCAACTCTCTCTACACGTGTTTAGTGAATTTAAATGTCAGTTCTTAGCACACAGAGGGGTAGCAAGGTTCATTGGTACTCACAAGCAGGAGATAGGCGGTCGGCAGACAGGATTCTGGGTAGGCGTAAACCTCTTTAAGCACAATACACAATTAAAGTAAAACATCGTGAGCGTTTACGGAGAGCGCCTAGCGCGAATCACGGGGAACACAGTTATTCTGCCGAAGGCCGGCGAAGGAATGGGGACGGGGAGCCGCTCGGCGCTTGGCACGGGCGCCGCGCGGTGCGGGGAGAGGGGGCGGAGGGCCTGTGCAAGGGGTCAATTCGCTATTAGCTCGCACGGGAAACAATTCCGTAACGTAACAATTTTTATTAAATACCACCACAAAAGGGGCCGGTGGAGGGAGCCACCTTCGTGTCACGGTTCATGGCATTGATATTCGAGTATTATAATATAAACTAAAATCAGGATTCCACCCAATACAGCACGTGTAATATTATGTACGAGTACTTGGAATATGACCTTGGTAAATTGAAAGAGCCACCTTCCACACAAGAACTATTCTGGCAAACATCGACGTACGATACCTTGATCGATGTTGGAAAACTATATTCTTGATTGTCGGGAAGTAACCAGTACCTTAGAATTATAGACAATGGTCTGTCAATAGTCCATACCGATATGGGGTCAATTAAAGTTCCACGAAGGTCAGTCTTCTGCATTCAACAATAACCATTTATCTTTTATTAATTTGAGACATTGCAACGTTATATATCCGTTAGGGTACTCTGCCAAACCAAAACATTACTTTATTATAAACTTTAATATCAGTGACCTTCCTCTTGTTTTGAAGACCAAGTGTGCAAAATGTCATCAATCTCGTAATAAAACTGGAGATTTGTATAGGTACAAATTAAACAAACGCCACCAGCATGTCACAGACCATCTCCTTTATATAAACATAAGATACGACATTACTGCACAGAAGATCTTGAGAAATTGAAGAACCCAATGTTAGGAGGGAGGAAATTCAGATGGAAAATGATTTCAGGCAGATCTATAAACCGTGGTAGCACCGGAACTAGTCGTAAAAACGACCCTTTATCATATAAAATAAGGTTAACCGTTTAAAAATATTCGGCATGCGAGGGTTGTCCTCCGGTTTTGTTCGTGACCGGATCAAGGACGCTAGTTATGAGGAGTGCATAACATTGTAATACCGCTACAACAAAAACAGCCGTCGAAATTCACGGCAATTATGTTGCGGCAAAATTGTTCTGACTACGTGGTCTAAACCAATTTTTCACCGGCTGTTTTGCCGAGTCACCCGCGTTAGAACGTAAAAATACAGGGTGTCGGGGGGTAAAGTGCATTAACTTCGGGAGATGATTCTACATTATGGTTGGAGTAAAAAAGATAAATAACTTTTTCTGAAATTCCAACTTTTTTTTCCCCATATAAAAAGAGATACCTACTAAAAATCCTTAGTGTAAGGTAGCACTTCCCGAGTTAGCTTGCCGGGCGCATTTGTTGCAACGTTGCTTGGTGTGATTTGGCCTGTATCCATAACCGTTTATAAACATAACAAGACCGAGAATTTGACGTTTATACAGATCGTATGTTTTAAACCAAATGTAAAAAGATAACTGCACTTAAATAACAATTGAAGACACGCTTTTAACGATTAAATTGTTGTAAACTAATTAAACACGTAACTAATGTTATCGCTTTTAACTAGTTTAACAAATTTTCAAAATGACCACCTTCAGCTTGTAAGCAAGCATGTAAACGTAAAGTAATATTATTATCAATTCGTCCGTTATGGCGTATTTCATTAATGAATGTCTGCCCGTTCTTTGTTGGTAAAGTAAGGCATTTACCTAATAATTCAATAACAAAATTACGCGGTATTGGCACAATAATTCAATGATAAAATTACGCACAAATAAACACCATTTTTACAGCTAGGCAGGTTAGGCACGTCTACAACTAAGTAAACAAATGTAAGTCGAATGAAGTTGTTCCTTTAAGTCAGTCTTAATAAATACACACTAGATTTTGACTAACAAGTTTTGACTAACAACAATAAAGCTTTTAAAGTGAAACACTACTATGAGAATAAATTGTTTCATTCGAATTCAACACTGACACTGAGCGCTTGATTCGGCATTTGGCAACAGTGGAAAATAATGAAGCCGCCCGCACACGCCGGTCTAATTTTATCTTTTTACCAGAAAACTACCCCTAAAAGTTGGAATTTCGAAAAAAGTTATTTATCTTTTTTACTTGTGCTATCATGTAGGATCACCTCCCGAAGTTAATGCACTTTTCCCCCGGACACCCTGTATAAGTAGTATCATATTGCATGTAAAAATTCGAGGTGCAGAGAACGCTTGTTACTCTGAGAGAGAACGCCATCTCTATTTCTCAAGAAATGAGGGTTAATTTGTACCTGGGGTACTCTGGGGGATGGTTCTTTTATACCCAAAGTTTGGGCTGCCTATTGCAACTTATAGGGCTTGAGTACTATTTTTTTGTATTTTTTTTGTCGGTAGGTATTTGTAAAATTATTTCAAGGTCATTGATAATATTATTGTGGTTATACATAATATTATCGCGACGTAGCGTCACTACGGTTGACCTTCCTACGCTTATGTGCTTCTGCGTTCCCTAACTAGCTTAATTTTAGTTCGACAATTACCGATTTCGTGTAGTCAAAAGCAATAAATAAATTATATTTATTTAAATTATTATCTCTACATATTATAAAATGAAGACCTCCGCCGCGTCTGTCTGTCTGTTCACGATAAACTCAAAAAGTACTGAACGGATTTTCATGCGGTTTTCACCAATAGAGTGGATTCATGGGGAAGCCTACATAATTTGTCAAGGTTTTGTGTAAATTGGTTGAAATATAAAACAATAAAGGAGAATGTCTGTATGTGCTGGACGACCGGGCTGGAAAGCGGGCGGTGTGGATTTGATTTGTATGCAAATCTACAGTTTTATGCTGAGGTTGATGAAATTTTGCACATGTGACCTTCAAAACAAGAGGAAAGCCACCGTCTACATTTGATTTCGAAAACTCTGTGTAAAGCCCGGGCATCGCCGGGGACTTCAGCTAGTTTAAATTATAGGTTATTTGTCTGCATTTACGACTGGAAAACTCCTTTGGTTTTTTGCTCGAGAATGATTATGGCACTTCTCGAAACCCAGGACGGGCATTTATTCACAAAGAAAGAGCCCAGAGCAATGTGTTTGTGGCAGCGGGTGACAGCTTCTGAGCTTACTAAACGCAGTAAATCTCAAGTATGTCCACTGGACCTAGTTCTGTGCAACCGCACGCGTTGGCTCAGTAACCAATCTTCTCTTTTAATTTATATAAGATTGTATGTAGTTAGCTGAGGAATGCACTCAGAGTTTAATGTTGTGCGGAGATTTCAAAGGTTGTGCAATATTGACGAGATGGACCGTGTTTGAAGTAGACACATAAAAGGGAGATAAAAGCATTCTTGAGATTTTTTAAATTATTTTGTTAGTAGGGCTAAATATCCTCTGCCAAGAAAACAGGAATCTAATGATTGATAATATGGTAGGCATAATAATATGCCACGATGATTGATGCTGAAAGGAAGTCTGAATATAAAGATAAACCAGGAGGAAGTGCCTAATGAAAAAATTAAGGAAATTGTAGTATACCTACAGACCTATTCAGCAAAACCAGTTCTGAAAAGCAACGCAGTTAGATCTATACTTACTTACCATTAAACCATCTAAACTTAAAAAAAAATCTGTTCTGCAATGTAATGAAACCTGAATTATTATTGTAAGGTTCATCAAACCTATTGAAAATCCATGATAATTTAATGAAATGAAAAAAGGTATATAATTAACTGAAGTAAAACTAAAACTTAATAACTTTGAATAAGAAACGACTCTGAATCACTTAAAACTCTTAAAATTTGTAATCCACCTGTTATCGAAATGCAGGGCATCCCAAACTGTGGGTGCGTCCCCTTCCCCCCTGTTCGATAAACATGTTAATTTCCAGTCCATTTAGTACCCAAAGGCGTAAGTAGATACTACATGATGTACAGTTTTAAAATGGGAATTTTATAGAACAACTAGCTGATCCGGCGAACTTCGTACCGCCTCAGAATCAAAAATTGTTGTCAACTTATTAGCTGAATTGATCTAAATTGTTTCTCCCTGCGTATCCTTTTCCCTCTCGCGTTCCCTCACCCTCTCCCCACTCCACTTCTCTCCTTCCCCCGTCCCGCTAAACCCCCTTCCTGAGTTGCTTCCCCCATTCCCCCTACCCCCCCCCCTCCCTCCTCCCCCGGTTCACAGTTCAATATTATACCCCTTACAATATTGCTGCAGTTCTTTCAAAATAGGAGAATTCGTTCCATAAAAAATGTATGGGGAAAATAATTTTCTTCGGAGTGGAACACCCTTTACTTTTAGGGGTATGAAAAATAGATGTTGGTCGATTCTCAGACCTACCAGATAAGCACACAAAATTTCATCAAAATTGGTCCAGCCGTTTCGGAGGAGTATGGTAACAAACACCGTGACACGAGAATTTTATATATTAGATATTTCTGTACCTGAGAAGCATACGGATGCAAGTCCAAAAAGGTAAATGTTCAGGAGAGCCAAAAACCTATTTGTTCTGTAAATATGGTCTCATAACTTCTTCGGATATCCATGCAGAAAAGATAACAAAAAAGTAATTATTAAATCAATTAGTTTTGTTTTAAAAACGAGCAAATTCAACGGAATATTTTAGATGTGAAGCCTTTAAAAATATTGTTTAAAAAAAAAGCTGACTTGAGTCAAACAAAAATACAGACTTGAGTCCTTCTGCTTCAAAATGAAGTGGAATATTTTGTTATGACATTGTGGTGTATTATGAAAGGATAAATGTTTGAACATTGTTTACTTCTACAGAAAGCGTAGTAATGTATAATTTGAGTCATAATATTACATAATACGTAGGATTTGAGTGATAATACTCAAAATGCAACTAAATTGTAAAGATGTACCTACATCTTTCTGCTTCTAAGATAGTTGTTGCATCAAAGTTAGTTGCATCAAAGTTAGTTGCATCCGTAGGTATACTTTGTTGAAAATCCAATTTTTCTTCATGATACGACCTGTATCTTCCTGCCACTAATAAACATGATAATTTACTTCACGTCTGCATCAAAAACTCATTTTTGATGCAGACTTGGAAGTAATTTTCACTCAAATTTTGGACTTGCATCCGTATTCTTCTCGGGTACAGATTTCTTCCCTCTCTCCAATAAAACTATACGACTATAATAACTCAAAACTAATATTGAAAATACTTTTTTGAAGTGAAAACTTCTTTAGCACCGTTGTGATTTAAAACTCGATGATACGGAAGCGAGCAACATTAAAAAGAGTGACATTAAAAATACGAGCAACATTAAAAATACATCTACAGTTAGCCTGCGAGAGAATGAGATAGCAATAAAATATTTATTTATTTCACGAGTACTCGGTTCCAATATAATACGATAAATCCATGGTCCTACGCAAGTCTCCTTTGGTCTAGTGATATAAAGCGCCTGACGAACCTTAGAGGCCAGACATTCAGCAGGACAAGGATCGAAGCCTTCGATATCCGAAAAAAATATATTATTCAATCTTCAAACCACTCCAAAATGAACGGGCAAAGAAAACACAAAAAAGCGGCATCCAGCGATTCCGAAGAAGAAAACACAAATACTAATAAGATGTCCAAATGTTTAGGAAAACGTGCACTGTAATTCGACGACAAATATATGGAAAAAAAATCAGGCCTTCACATTGATAAAAAAAATGGTAAGTAGTCTACCTGATAATAATATTATGTTCAGTGTGTGGAATGCATTTTGTATTTCTTTGCACGCATTCTCTAAGTGTTTCCAGCACACAGAAACGCTAATCTGGTATTTAAAAAAATATGTGTGCAGTTTACACGCGGTAGAAGTGAAACCTTCAGAAAACTAAAGAAGACAATAGTGGGAAGGCTACGAAGCACCGCACAAAGAGGAGACCGATTATGCTATCTCATTCTCTCGCAGGCTAAATCCTTTAAAAATGTAAGTGTTTGTCTCTTTTTAGTGACTATTTTTGTTTCATCGAGTTTCAAATAACAAGGGCGCTAAATAAGTTTTCACTTACAAAAAAAAATGTGTAGATGGTGCCGCCCACTTAGGGAAACACCGGCACTGCTTGAAATCGTTTAAATAATATGCGTTGTAATAGAAATACTTTGTTTCTTTGAAGCTAATGACATTATTATTAACAAGAATGTTAAATTTTCAAGATCGAATTACCATAACCTGATTATTATACGTATAGTCGAGTTACCATAAGTTCAAGGAGACAACCTTGATACAGGAATATCCACAAACTGCGTTCCGTTTGTTGGCAAACCAATCCGATTAAACAATATTAATGCGTTTTTATCAACTTAATAAAAAAAAATCATCAAAATTCTAAGTTAAGTACTATGAGCATAAATCTGGAAATCTGCTGGTGTGGACAAAAAAAATTCGAACAAAGAGCTCATGCATTATTAAATGTGCACAGCTTTTACCGGAGCTTTTAGGTAAACACGTCTATTATCAATTTTTTATAAGAACAACTCTCTTTTTATAACTTTTGAAGGTTATTCCCATCAATGTAATATATCATTTATAAGAAGGTCTATCTGTATGTGTTCCATATAAAAATAAAATCTAATATATTTATCCGATTCGCTATCTAGGTTACAAACCAGTTAATAGAACAATTGTTTCCAATTAAAAAAGGTAGTTCCTTATAGTGTCCGCCCGAAACAGGATTTTCTATCGAAACCGAATCTTCGGTAACTGTCTCAGATTCGGACGAAACCGAAACCTTTTTTAGACATGTTAAAAATCTATTGTTTATTGAAATTTGACCTACTTTTTAAACTCATATAAACAGTTAACATGTGTTAAATGAAATAAAAAAAAACAATTATTATTATTATTATTATTATTATTATTAAGTATGTGAAAAAAGATTTTTTTTTGATATTACTTAAAATTAACAAACATGTTAACTACTTCTTGGAAGAAAAAATTGTCAATAATCAACACTTATGTACATTATAAAGGAAGGACCTCATTAATTGAGTATTTTAATTTAAATTGCGTTTACAATCACAACATTCTTAAGACTAAATTTACCATTTATTAAGATCTTTTGCAAAGTTTTAGTGCGGCCGAACGTTCGGCAGAAAATCTGCCGAAACCGAAACTGTTGCCGAAACTTGCCGAAACCGAAACCGAACCTTCGGTCGGTCACTAGTTCCTTATCCACTCGAGCGACAGAGCGATTCTTAACTTTTTCCTCCGATTGCTTGTGATTTGTTGGTGATCATTTTAAATATTTTCCGCCCACATTAACAAAATCATACCTCCGAATTTTAATATGGAAAAAATGAAAAAAAGAAATTATTCGTCTAAATTTGCCTAAAACTAGCAGCAAAGCAAGCCGGGGTATTTTAAATGGTGCCATACCTATTGTGGCAAAAAGCGCTCCAGTGGTTATAATATGGAAAAAATCGTCGAACAAAATATTGTTAATTCTAAAATTAAAATTGGTGGCAGTGGCCGAATTGGTAAAAGCGCCCGTCCCGGTTAGACGAGATGTTCTGGATTCTGGTTCCTGGTTGCGACCGTTATCTGTTAATTTTTCTGTGTATTGTTCAATTTCATATTTTCGTTCAGATTATTAGTGTTATCTTTTTCTTCAACGTCTGTTTTGTTTTGAAGAGTTTTATTTCACATGCACATTTATTAGTTAATTTCGGTTTCGACACATCCGTGTCATTCACCAGCTATCTTAAAAGTAACTTAAAAATTATACAAGTATAGAAATGATTACATTTTATTGGGTGGGGGTTGTGAGAGTGGTGATTTTGGAATCTAAAACATCTATTTACATCTATTTACATCTATTAGTCCAGTAAACGAATGGTCCAAAAGGAGGTGTAGAGTGCGTGAGCAGGAACCTAAGCGATTCTTTCAGGACTTGTTTAGGATGCTTAGGGTGTGAACATACTAAAAGTCCTGACGTCTAGGTGGTGAGCTAGGGGGGGGGAGGGGGGGGGGGAAGGTTAATTAATTCCACTAATCATCTGTTCGAGAACAACTTACCTGCTTTCTTGCGTGCAAAAATTAATAAGGAATTTCGCATGAAGAAAAAACCCGTCTTAATAATTTGGTAAGAAAAAACAGCTTTTTCTGAAAATGACGACATTTTACGAAAAAACTTAAAATTGCTGTAAATATTTACTGGTTACGATACGATACGATTGTATCACCCCAGCCAGGAGTACTCCTGTCCCGGTGAGACCGGTACACCAGGGGGCACTGATTTGTTAGGACTGGAACACGTGCTCTGAGGACGGGAAGGAGGTTGGAATTCAATCGACCGGTATACATGGCAACCTAATAAGCCAATATTGGAATGTAGGATGGGCAGGAATAAAGGAATTAGTTCTGAGCTTTGGTTTTCGTTTCTCGCATTTCGCTTATTTTGTTTCCCTTTTCTTCTCGCTTCCAGCTTCTTCCTTTCCGCGTCCAGTTTCCTTCCCTGCTTCTTTTGTTGTTGTTGCTTCTCGCTGCTTCTTGCTTCTCGATTCCAGCTTCCCGTTATTTGATGCTTCCGCTGCACGCTTTCAGCTTGCCCCTGCTTCTTGCTTTCTGTTTCTTATGGCTTCATGCTTCCGCATCCATTGCTTCTTGCTACCTACGTCCTACTTCCCACTTACTGCTTCTTGTTTTTTTTTCTTCCCGCTTTACGCTGCTTCTTACTTCCGATTAATTGCTACCTGCTTTCAACACAGCATTTCCAGCTTCCCACTGCATCCCACTTCTCGTTTCTCGCTGCTTCTTGCTTTCCGCATCCGTTGCTTCTCGTTTTATGCTTCTTGCTTCGCAGTATTTGATTCCCACCATATCCCGACTGGGAAAAAAGGTCCAGTCTACCGTGACTAGATCCTCCCTGCCTCACCATGTATCCAAATCTTTGATCTTCATATTAGTTCATAGGTGTTCCTTTACTTCATTTCCTTGTTGAGGCGGTTTTATATGTTTCCGTAGCTGGTAAGTTATTTCCTTCACAAAAACAAAGTTTCTTATTCCAGCATTTCGTCAGCCATCATAGCGCTTTCGTGAATTACCTACCTAAATAAAAATATATAAAAAAAAACCTAACCTAAGGTATATTTGAAACGTATTATGTAACCGTGATATTATTGTGTACTCGTTCAGATAGATTAATTTATGTCTCTCCGTGAATTCAAGAAGTTTGTCAGAGTTCAGTGTTCCACAACCTTTCCTGAAACCACAACCTTTCCTGAAATAGTAAAAATCAATCAACCAGAGCCTGTCTCAATGAACGCAATAAACAATTCTACCTTCGCCAATGGTTACGGGCCAGCGTTCTCATTATCCATGTTAAGTTTGTATTGAAAACAAAGCTGAAAGAAATAAACATTAATTTAGTTGACAAGTGAAAAGTATAAATGAAATATGGAACTTATCTGCTTCGTATGGCTTCAAGTGGCTTTATCCTTCGGCGCCAAAAACTAATAACCATTAATTACAAGTGGGTTCACCCCTCAGTATCACTGTAAGTCACAGTCATTTTGGTTGCACTTAAAACTGTTATGCTAACGAAAGAGCTCCACAAACACGTCAAGCCGTGATCAACACAGCTTCAATCCCCCTTGCTGTAAATATTTACTGGTTGGAGATTTATTTACATATGTACCTATATATATAAATTCTAAAAGGTAATTAAATTATTTACAACTTCTTTTAAATAAATTTCTTTCTTAGATGAATATTTTAGACGATATGAAGGAATGTTTGATGAAAAATGTGAGGTAAAATGATTTTTTTCGAAAATATTGACATTTGTGGAGCGTATAACTCAAAAACGGCTGGGATTTTCAAAAGTACGTATAGAATAAAAGTTGTAGATAATCTTATGAGCTTTTACTTATTCTAAAAAAGTTTTCCTCTGCGACGCACCGTTTTTGAGATATAAACGGAAACCCGAAAATCGGGACCTTCCCCCCCCCCCTCCCCCCCCCCCTAGCTCACCACCTAGACGTCAGGACTTTTAGTATGTTCACACCCTAAGCACCCTAAACAAGTCCTGAAAGAATCGCTTAGGTTCCTGCTCACGCACTCTACAACTCCTTCCTTTACTTGACTATATGGCTTCTTCTGTCTAGAAATTTTAGGTAAACACAACTAGTTTCAGATTGCACAATAATTTCCACAATGAGCTATGGGGCTGTGAAATATTCAATTAACTGTAAATGAAAAATCAAGACTATAAGATCACTGTTTATTGATTGACTGACACTAACTCCACAATATCTGTTAAAAATAAAGAAAAAAAAAAACTTTTTTCAAATAACTTAACTCGGGCGAAAATAGGTGTGTTAATATATTTTGTTGTCGTGATATCGATGTTCGAACTTACAATCTATCTATATATCTATCTGGATAAATAAAAATGAATTGCCGAAATGTATGTACGCGCATAACTTCTGAATGACTGCACCAAATTGGATTTTTTTTTCTGTTCGTTATTGTCAGGACAAGGTTTGTATAAAACTACTGGTGAGCTCTGGCATTATGAAATTTGTATAAAAAATGCAATAGGTGGCACGCGAGCTGTTTGAAAACTGAATGAACCAAGACTAAATGCATCAAAAGCCGGAGGGGGGAGGGGAACTTGTAAGGGGGGTTCGCCGGATGGGGGAAGGGGGAGTGGAGTAAGGAGAGGGAAGGTGGAGGAGGCGGAGTGAGAATGCGAGAGGGAAGGGTTGCGGGACCGGGACGCAATAAAGTAAATCCAAAAAAGGGAAGGTGGAAAGGGAACAGGACGAATAGGAAAGGACACGCAGGGAGGAAAAATTTCTTTATTAAATGCCACAGCAACGCATGCCGGGAACCAGATATTTCCAATAAAAAGTAACTGGCAATAAAACATATCGAGAATAATACCCATGAAATGTAGTGTGTATTTTCCCAGTATAAGTAATACAATGTTTACATACCTAAGGTCTGAGTTCTAAGATGATGGGTTTTTTACTTCAAGGTCATGGGTTCGAATCTCGTCCCATTCAAAATAAACATTAATTAAGATTGAATACACGCGTTTCTCCTCTATTGATTGACTGTCAATATTTCCAATTAGTCATTGAATAAATTAAAAAATAATTACAATAACTCTCTAATTGGACAACTCCTCCTGGAGATAGCGGTATTGTGTATGAATGTAAATATAGCCGGGAATTAATATCTACCATCATCAATCATCATTCGAGGCTTTTACGAATAGATTCAATCAACAGGTTGATTTTAGTGATACAACCATTTTAAAGATGTCGATGTATGTAATTACGATCCCAATTATTTGTACTAAAAAGTGGTTTCTCTTCCGATCCGGCCTGCCACGCAGTAAGTGGGCAAGTGGACCGCCATGACCAAGACAAACGCCACCCCGTAAACCCGGGCAGCCCTTCTAAGTCACCAAACGCAGCGAAACACTTGGGGTGACCTACGGCAGGGGTGTCGGATATCCAATAAATGGTTCCCGGGTCGGCCGGACCCAAATTGGATACATTATAAATTACAAGTAAAGACCGCAGAAGAGTTCCTTATCACCGGAGTCAGTGGAACCAAGGCAATCCATTGACATTCCCATTTTGTGGTAGAGATGCTAAAAGAAGTTGGTAGAAGATACTATCTACCTGGTTATTCAGATCTGGTTATACAACAAAGCAAATACGCTGTTTTTCACACTGGGATATGAGACCGAGAACTTTAGGTCGAGATCCAAGAGCTTATAACTCGGCCACGAGGCTAATGCAAAAAAAACAACATGCAAGTAGACACATATTTCTAATCTGTCATTCTTTCTCTGGACGGAAAAAAACTATTTGCTATTAAATAACCGATGAGGAAATCACGATCATTAGGGAGTAAAAATGTTGATTGAACAATTTATACCTTTTCATAACAACGGAAAGATAGAGGGTCGTCGAGGGCTTGGTAGGAGAAAAATGTCTTGGTTGCAAAATGTACGAGAGTGGATCGGTATTAGAGGTGTGGAGGAGATATTCCGGGCAGCGCAAGATAGAGATACATTTACCAGAATGATCGCCAACGTCGGAGGGACCTGATGGGGCACACGAGGAAGAAGATAAATTATAAATTATAAATTTCATATTTTGTTTGAAGACTAAACGCGCTAATTTATACGTATGAATCAATATAAATATGTTTATGAAAAAAACTCGACACAT
The DNA here is from genome assembly GCA_917880885.1 of Limnephilus marmoratus. Taxonomy (NCBI): domain Eukaryota; kingdom Metazoa; phylum Arthropoda; class Insecta; order Trichoptera; family Limnephilidae; genus Limnephilus; species Limnephilus marmoratus. The sequence goes on along the minus strand of OU862921.1, from coordinate 12,747,965 downwards.
AAACAAAGAATTCAGTATAATATTTCAAGCTAATTAAAAGCCACAGTTAATTTCCTGAAGAAAATAATTTATTCACAACTCCGGTGGTCTCTCACCAGGACGATTCTGAGAGTACCCACCGTAGTTCTAAAAATTTGCAAATTTCCATTTTTTTTTTAAATTTATGGACAACGATGTAAAAAATTTGATTTTTTCCTTTTCCTTTTTGGATAACGGTTATCGAACCGGCAACAAACAGTTCTATCACGGAGGTAGTACAATAATTATAGGTATAAAACCAATGATGTTAAAATATATACACACTTGCTATTGTCTCACAAACTCAAAATTAAATGTGGCGAGTAAAAAATATTCTTATGTTTCCAATAAATTCTTAATTCAAACATTGTTCACGTATGAAAAAGATAGACATTCAAATAATGTGTGCGTATGAACAAAATAAATGGTAGGACCGGGCGGCGTTTTTGTACTCAAAAGTTCCGTCGAATACTGCCTCAAGGCTGACAAAAGTGTGACTAAGTGATCAAGCTGTAATAGAGCAATGACAGTTTGCAAATGGCGGCGATTGATATTGTACTCGTTCTTACTGCTGATTTGTGTGTAGTTTTACGGCTAGCATATATATAAACAGATTTATATACAATCTCTAAAGACGCGGAAAACACGGGGTATTTCCACAAAGAGGGATTCTGTTGAAAATGTAGGGAATATTTAAAGATCATTTTTCTGATTTTAATCATCCTACTAAAAATGATTGTTTAATGTTTTCATTCAATATTATTGATTATAAAAACGGTCTAAAACTGACAAAATCAAAACGGCCCATTTTTTGAAAATCGGAATGTGACGTCACAAGCGTCGCTCAGCTTGGCCAGCATAAATTAACACTGTCAGTGAGCGTCCACGCTTACGACATCAATCGATGGCCGGCCAAAAATTACGATGATTATAGCAATTTTATTTTATTTTTATGTTGACGAATAAAGTTTCTACAGCGAGTCAAAGTTTCCCATTTTTGAATTACCGCTAAAACGATATTTTAGGGCGGGGCTAACGTGTGACGTCATGAGCGTGGACGCTCACTGACATTGTTAATTTATGCTGGCCCAGCTGAGCGACGCTTGTGACGTGATGGGCCGTTTTGATTTTGTCAGTTTTAGACCGTTTTTAAAATCAATAATCTTGAATGAAAACATATAAAACAAATATTTTTTGTAGGATGATTAAAACCAGAAAAATGATCTTTAAATATTCCGTACATTTTCAACAGAATCCCTCGTTTGTGGAAATACCCCAATGGGGTTCAGTTCAGTTCCAATTTTGAAAATCGTTCATTATTCGGTACGTTACGCAGAAATATTTCACATCACGCTTCATGAAAACTGGAATATTCGGTAGGTTCAAATTACGTCATTGCTGGGTATCAGTGTGATGATTTTTTCATTGTAGGTCTTACAAGCACCAGGTTTGCAGAAATCATCAGAAGGTTTGTGTTCATACCTAGACCTACCTAGGGCCCGTCGCAAAAGACCCTGACATAGTCCAATAGAGTTGCTGGTAGTGTCGTAATCCCACCATCAGATTATCATGGTACTATGCTTCACTACAGAGAGATTTCACGTAAGATATTGGAACGATAGGATCGATCTTTGATATCAAAGTAATTAGTAACTATGCAGGATATTGCGTCGTTAATTTGTGGCGGTACTGCATCAGTTTTATAGCTATCCTTCATTTAACCCCTCAGACCATAAGCATAATTTGTTAGAAGGTCACAATATTTCCGTTTTGCAATAAATTCAAATAAATAGATTATTTTAAACGTATCCGAAAACTAAAAACTGTTTTTGTAAGATGATGAAATAAGCTTTCAAAAATTTAAATTGTAAATACATTTAACCATTGTTTTCAAAACTTCTCTTACACTAAATTTAAAAAAAAAAACCTTTTACATTGAATTACATTTAGTTATTACTTTTGAATGACACCACAAATTTTGTATTCAAAATTGCATTTTTTATCCTCGACTAGCAATCCGAAGGTTGCAATATAAATAATTAATTAATTAATTAATAATTTTTATTTGATTAATTTGTATTATTTCGCAATTCACGAATTAAAAATAATATACTCGTATAGTATATTTGTGACACGTTACAGAGTGGAAGTATACTCTCAGTATCGCCTTGGTGTAAGACCACCATTCAGAATGAAACGTTGCTTGATACGCACTAGTCCAATCACTAATTCAATATGGAATCATCGGATGGGGAGGTGCATATGAAAAAATTGTAAGTCCTGTAAAAGTGGTACAAAAACTAATTATTAAAGTAATATTAAAAAAACAACCAACATTCCCTTCAGCATCATTGTTCAAAATTTTCCAAGTACCAAAAATTGAAGACCTCTATAAAAAAGACTCAATACTTCAAATATTCAAAGAAAATGTAACTAAAAAATTTAAACTCAACTCATCATTAAGGCATAAATTTAACATCCAAATCCCTCTGTTTTCAACACAACAAATGCACAATAATTATATTTACAAAGGCATAAAACATTTTAATAGTCTTCCCGAAGAAATTAAAAAAATTACAGATTTCGTATCATTCAAGAAAAAAGTAAAACTAATCTTTAAAAAAAAAACAACAACCATAACATCACAAATCAAAATGTTATAACTTCAATTCATGTCAAATCAAAATTAACATCACAACATAGTTCATATTTATTGTATACACCGAGCAAAATGTATGTTATAAAAATGAAATAATGGTAGTTTATATATTAAATTTATATATAGTTTATATTTACTGTATACTGTAAGTAGAATGTATGTCATAAAAATGAAATAGTGTAAAATAACTCCTATGCCAAGCTCAAGAGCTAGTACTCTTCATTGGCGTAGAAATTCATTAAACCATGTGAAACCAAAAAAAAAAAAAAAAAAATATGGCTTTAGCCTCTTTTGGTGACCAGATCCTACTTACTTCCCCACCTGGTTTTCTCAATCTCTTTCTCCTCCCCACCGTTCAGCCTCACAACATACCCCGATGGGTGATGCCATGGTCTCACCGGCTCCAGTCGGAGTCGGGAGCAGTTGGGACTCTTGTGTGGTATATTCAACGTTATAATGTAGAGATAATTAAAACGACATTTAGATTAATTTGGTGTAGTTACCATATACTAACTATATCTAATAAAACAAACAATAAATCTATTACTTCTGAAAAACAAACACCCGACAATGTGACCGAACTCAATCTTATCATCACACGTAAACAACAAAGGTCAAACGTTTACTCAAATACCTACCTACCTATACAATCTTCACATAATAATATAATATATTATCAAACATACATACTAATTTCTGTGCTGTGCGGTAGCAGTTAGTCCAATTAACAAATTTGCTTTGAATTTAAGTGTCATTTTTTTAAAATTTGGAACTTGATTTCAGAGAAATAATAAAGTACCCACATATTATCATCAAACAAACTACAATCTGTGGTGTAGATTAGTTATTGCTGCGTGAAATCTGATTCACAAATTTGCTTTGAATTTAAGTGTCACTTTCGAAATTGGAACTGATTGTGCAAAGAATAAATCAGACAAGCGATAAAGTAGGTTACCTAACTATAATATAATATTTTAACAGAAAGTTATTTTAACTGTATTTTTCAAAATCGGGGTTATAATATCCAGTGATTTTTGATAGGTTTGTGTTATAATATCTTATAATTTAAAGCAAAAATAAATAAAGTAGCTCACATCCTGACTAGATATTTGATATACTTTTTGGTTACAAAAATAATTTTTCAGTGTGGTTGGGTATTTTGAACTCAAATCCAAATCTAAGATTTGTATGAAACGGGCAGAAATGAGCCGCGCATACGTTCCCCTTACGTAAGTTAAACTTCCATGAGCACTAATTATTAATTATCATAGGTTGGACCATGGTTGGACGCATTCACGCATATTTAAACGCCCCTGTGAGTAACTTATCAAAATCTTACGTAAGTCACCTGGGTGGGAAGCATGCGCATTTGTCAACTCAGCCAATAACCGATCACTGTTATTAATATTGTAGTATAGGACAGTTTAATAAATTGAATTTAGTGATAAAGTGATAACGTCCGTGCAAGGTGCTTCAAGACACCCTATTATAGATGATTACATCGTTTCATTTTACAGTGTACGTTTTATTAAATGTGCACATTATTATATGGCGGCAGACGGCGAATAGTAAATCGTCTGTAATGGAAAAATGTCACCACCTCAGGGGCAGAAGGTAATAAAAATATATCCGGGAACTAAAAGGCTTACTACGAGGTGCTGCAATATTGGCTGTTTAGTTTCTGGATACCATGCAGCGGGGAAACTGATTTCTACAAAAATGGATTTCCAACAAAACATATCCCATTTACCACAGTTAATGTATGATTGAGTGTATTGAGCTAAAATGTTTGGTTTCATCGTAAGAAAATTAATCAAAAGAATTCACAAACACTGTAATTATCAAACAACCATACTTTGCATAAGTAAGAAGCAATCTAGAGTTTGCGTCAATTGTGTGGTCTCCATTTTATGCAGTACATGTAAACAAAATTGAATCGATTCAGAAAAAAATCATTAAATACCTTTCTCACAAATCGCACAATCGATTTAATAATTATCTTGAGCAACAATTTTTTTCAAAATTGAAGCAATGAGTGTAAGCAGACAATTCTCTGATGCGATGTTGCTATATAAATTCCTGAATTATTGAACTGAATAGATTTTAAGAGCGTTTAACCGCCAGTGAACGAAAATCCACATTTCGTCGAAAATTGTTCTTACGATCGTGCAGGGCGGTTACAATGAGAAAGATTAATTATTCTCCGTACCAGCTTTTTAAAATTATAACTCAATATCGAATTTATTTCAATCCAAATTAGCTTTAATTTATACCTTCATCCAAAAATGCTGAAAGGCGTGATGATAAAACTATTAAAATAATGTACTTTTTGTAATTATTTTTTGATTATAAGTATTTATCATTTTTCAATAATGTCTAAATTTAATAAGAATGTTAAAAAAAATCTGAAATATATTAGTTTAAAGTGCGCAAATAAATACACAAATGGACCAATTTTCGCCAAGAAACACATGTACGTACATATTTTTTAATGATTTTATTGAAACTAAAATTAAAATTCTAAAACATGCGTTTGCTAGATAATGTATTGATTTATTTTACTGCATGATTATATTATTTGAAATGGGTGTGGTATAATACAAAATCTCTTTTGAAAATTTAACAAATCTGCCAACGACCTATGGAATAACCTTATTATACTAAAAATTAAAAAATTTTCTCAAAATTTATTACATGCGAACGCTAGATAAAAGAACAATCTTTCGAAATCCATTTATAATTTTTGTGGAAAAGAGTCAATATGTCTAAAATCTGATTTGAAAATGACATATTTCTGGTTTTCTCTGGTAATGCCCTCTTAAAGTACCTACAAGGCACACACGTTGTATAATAGCAATAGCCCTTGTCCGAAATAATGTTACAACAAAACATCAATGTTGAGTTACTGATGGAATAATGTTGGGTATTTTACTTTGCATCTTTTAAGGTAGGGATTACGCTAATTACTCAACAATTTGGGAGGCGGGTATGGGTACCGCCGCCCCGAGAACCATTTATTGGATAACCAACACCTCTGCCATAGGCCACCCCAAGTGGCTCGCTACGTTTGGTGACTTAGTCGGGGTGCCCGAGTTCATGGGGTGAGGTTTGCGTCTGCCCATCAGCTGCATGGCAGGTCGGATGACTTTGACTTCTCCAGCCGTAAGTCGGATGACTTTGACTTCTCGGAACATCGTCTTGCACCGCAGTGGTAGGGTTGGATTCAAACGTCTGTCACTCCGCCACGTCTGCCCACCCTCCATATAGCATCCGTAAAGATGACAGGCCCCGAGGGGAATTATTGTCCTCAGGGCCTCCTGTGTGGAGCTAAAGTAAAAAAAAAATTTACCTTAATGAAAGATTGGTTTGTGGAAGTAGGTACCTACGTTTTATCGTGTTGTTTATCAAATTCACGGAGCATGGTTGAATTCGTTAAAATAAAATGAAGACCTTTTGGCTTCAACTAGATTTCAAAGCCAAGAAGCTGAAGGATGCAGGAAAGTGGAATTTGTCCAGAAAAAATATTATTAAGCCTGCTTTTTAGCCGTTGAAACAGGCACGTGGAATAATGCTGTAAGTTGATCTCATGACAATATCTCGAAAGTAAATGGTTTGATTTATTCATATCGCTTTGGCTTTTTAATAATAACTAGCAGACCCGGACACACGTTGCTGTGGCTAACGAAACACAACGCCACGCCATTAAGCAACCTTTATAACCAACGCCATCTGTAAAATCAAATCCACACCGCCTGCAGCCCGCTGCCCGCAGCCCGTTTCCCGCCGGCGCCTTGCCAGCCCGCTCCCTTTATTTATATATTTCAACAAATTTACACCTTGACAAACAAACCTTGACAAACTATATACCTAAAAACCTTCCTCATGAATCACTCTATCTATTGGTGAAAGCCGCATGAAAATCCGTCAGCAGGAGCGACTTCATTTAATAATATGTAAAGATAAATAGTACTATATCGAAATATGTATTAATCAAATGTCAAAGTAAGACAAAATATTTGAAATGTGTACTCTTATGGTCGAATAATGATTTTTTTTTAAAATATTTAAAAACACAACACCTGAAAAAAATTGGTTCTCTTTTGTAAAAAACGATTTCGGAAAACCCTTGGATAACGGTACAGTATTAGTACTCTTAGTAATCCAGGCGCTATACAAGAATGAGGTCGCTATAATTAGATTTGACAATGATGCAAAAGAAGCCAGTATAAGACAAGGGGTGAGACAGGGATGCTCTGTCACCTGTTCTTTTTAACGTTTATATACAAAGTGCGATTGATGACTTGAGAGAGAGAATGAGTCACAGAAAAGGTGTAAAGATACACGGGCAAAAGGTGGATATGATAAGGTTTGCTGACGATATTGCTATGGTTGCTGAAAGCGAAGAAGAACTGCAAGAGGCCTTAACAATCATGCAAAGCATTCTTCAAAACAATTACAACATGAAGATAAATAAAGACAAAACAAAGCTGCTGACTGTAGGCCGAGCGCAATATCAGATGAGAGTAGAGATGTCAGGAGATCCACTAAAGAACACCAAGGAGTTTGTCTACCTCGGGAGCAAAATAACATGGGACGGTCGGTCTAAGAGCGAGGTCGACAGTCGTATACACCAGGCTAGGCTTGCATTCAATAAAAGGTCGAAAATAATAGAATCGAATAATATAGACCTAAAACTGAGAATACTCCTCAGACCTATGTATGGAGTATCTTGATGTACGGCTGCGAAACATGGTGCCTATCCGAAAGAGATAAACGGAGACTAGAGGCTTTTGAGATGTGGTCCTATAGAAGACTATTAGGAATTTCCTGGAGAGACCACATCACAAATGAGGAGGTTCTCCAAAGAATCGAAGGAGGAAGGCACCTGCTCAGGACCTTGTCCGAAAGGCGCGCAAGATGAATCGGCCATGTAATAAGACAAGAAGGCCTCTTGCATGCCATAATGGAGGATATGACCGAGGGGACAAACGCTAGGGTACGCCCACGCCGAGAGTACCTGGAGGACCTGCTGGTGGACGTGCGCTGCTCATCATATGCAGACTTCAAAAGAGCCGCACAAGACAGGGAAGAGTGGAAGAAACGTATAGATGAAATTGTTGCAAACCAATCCCACGATTGAAACCAGAGAGAGATTAGTACTACCCAACCTTGCCCCATAAAAGCTCAAGTACATTGCTTTAATAAAATCATAATGCAGCTGCATTTAAAATATTTATAAAATACATTATAACTGTAATGATCGTATCAAAGTTGATTTGATCCAAATAAATTTTTGAAGAACGTAATTTACCCTTTATTCAATCGCAAAAGAGAACGTAAGGTTTTGTAATTTACAGATATAAATACTCGTAATATCTCATAATAATAATCATTGTATTGTTTACAAATTACAACCTTACGAAATGGGATTATTATGAATAAGAATTAATAATTGTTTTCGTATCACGTTATAAAATGCATTGTGTTTATGGCACGATAGCTTCTGTACCTACCATTGACACATCAATTTGTATGGATGTTTAATTTTTAATTATCAGTCTGCAACCATCATCGTATCTTATGAAATTCATCACGTTTACCAAGAAAACGTTGCAAAATGATACGTGGGTAGGAGTGGAAGGTCGATGGGGTGTGGGTAAAACTACCTCAAGCCAGGCCGAATGAATCATAACGGCCTCTTCATTTATAACTATATTCTTAACTATTAACTAACTAACCATCACACCGTTTCCCCTCAGGGGTAGGCAGAGAGGACGGACCGCCAAACAACTCGGTCTTGGCACACACTCTTTGCCTAACTCACATTTATACATTCATACATCATACTCTTTTTTTATTCTGACTTTTGACATGGCCCGACTCAAGTATCCGATTCACTTGATTGTGCCATGTCTTCCTCGGGCGTCCCCGACTTCTTCTACCATTCACATTCGCGTCGTATATTCTTATTACACTACTTTCTTCGTTCATTCGCTCTACATGCCCAAACCATCTGAGGGTCCCTTTCTCATTATGCTTACATCAGCCTTACATTCTTTGCGGATATCCACATTTCTCACAAGATCATACATTGTTTTACCTCACATACGTCTCAGGGATCTCATTCAGTTTACTTTCATCCTTCCTCTGCCAGTTCCATGCCTCACTGCCATACATCAGGGTAGGTACCAGGACTCTATTGTGGACTGCTAGCTTCGCTTCTTTTGACAGTTTTTTATTAGCGCCAACGGCATTCAGTCCAAAAGTAGAGGCCGATTTGATTCCTGTGTCCTGGCCTGGATTGAGACGGTTTTGATGCAGGATGCAGAAGAGTTTCGTTGCAAGGAATATTCATCAGTGGACAGGTGTTCAATGTGTGGAGGAGCTTTTCCGGTTGATTGATGATGTAGAGAGGTTTGACAGGATAGCCGTTCTTGATATTCTTTGAAGAGTTCTGGCACTTTAAGAGGGCATTACCAGAGAAAACCGGAAATACGTCCATTTCAAAAAAGTTTTTAGACGTATTGACTCTTTTCCACAAAAAATTATAAATGGATTTCGAAAGATTGTTCTTTTATCTAGCATTCGTATGTAATAAATTTTGAGAAAAATTTTTAATTTTTAGTATAATAGGTCGTTGGCAGATTTGTTCAAATTTTCAAAAAAGTTTTTGTATTATACCACACCCATTTCAAATAATAAAATCATGCAGTAAAATAAATCAATACATTATCTAGCAAACGTATGTTTTAGAATTTTAATTTTAGTTTCAATAAAATCATTAAAAAATATGTACGTACATGTGTTTCTTGGCGAAAATTGGTCCGTTTGTGTATTTATTTGCGCACTTACAAACTAATATATTTCAGATTTTTTTAACATTCTTATTAAATTTAGACATTATTGAAAAATGATAAACACTTATAATCAAAAAATAACTACAAAAAGTTGTAACAGTTTGGATTTATACTGGCCAAATATTCACTCGAAGTAAACACCCATTAATAATCACCTAATAAGTAGGTTGCTACGTATCAATTCAAATTGAAATTTGAATTCCTAATTGAAATGATTCTATGAGCAAAATGAATCGAGATTTTCGTTTGTTGCCCAAAAACATACTAGGAACAAGAAAATTTTCCTTCAGAGTTCCAAGCTAGCGGCCAGAGGGTTCGGAGGTCTGTCTCAACGTGGGAAAGCACATACTTCGGTGAAATCTTAATTACTGTGAGCTTATAACTTCTGTTAGTTTAATTTCAATTGATTTACCATTTAATATTTTGTTCTACTTGAACTGGCGCCCATATAATAATTTTAACATCTTAAGATCATTTTTAAAGTCATAACAAACTATCGATTCATTTATTAGATTTTAACTATTTAGTTTCTTCTTCTAAGGACTAAACACGACCCTGAAGAATTATAATTTTATTTTATTAAGAGTCTCATGTTCTATTTTATTTAATTAATAATATAATTTGATTGTTGTCTCAACTCTTTTATTTATTAACTATAAACATTCTGTTTTATTCATTCTTTTATGTAGTATTACTCAATGTTAATTTGCAACTATACAAAGTACACTATTTTAATAGTTTTATCATCACGCCTTTCAGCATTTTTGGATGAAAGTATAAATTAAAGCTAATTTGAATTGAAATAAATTCGATATTGAGTTATAATTTAAAAAAGCTGGTACGGAGAATAATTAATCTTTCTCATTGTAACCGCCCTGCACGATCGTAAGAACAACTTTCGACGAAATGTGGATTTTCGTCCGCTGGCTGGTTAAACGCTCTTAAGCAGTTCAAACCTCTCGCCGACAATTAAAAGCACGAAAGGGCTGTTTGGTTTTTTTCTAGGTAATTTTTTTTTAAATGCATGTCAATATAATATGGGATCGATACTCGAAAGTATTTTATCAAGTATCATTTGAACGGTTAAAAATCCTTGTTATCCGTAATTTTGACGTTAGCGGACTCAATATCAACATAAAATTATAACCAGTCTAATGGGCGTTTTACACTAAGTCATTTTCGCACATATCGGGACCCTTTGATGAATGATATGAAAAGTCTTTGCTTTACACCAGGGGTGGGGAACCTGCGGCCCGCGGGCCGCATGCGGCTCGCGAGGCCTTTTGGTGCGGCCCGCGGGCACTTTTGATGCGGCCTACTGAAAGAACCACAAAAAATTACACGGAACGGGATGGTTTTTTCACGGTGCTTCAGATGCATTTTTAAGACGTTATTACAAAATCATTACTAGCAAGAAGTTTAGATACAAATAAAAACGTGATAAAACCTCCCATTTTACTTTTTTATATTTGTTATTGTGAAACGATAGTGAAATTCCATCGGAACTTTTTCTTGTACGGGACAGTCCCGATATTTCAGGATTGATGGCAACTCTATTTGGAGGGGAATCTTAGGCAGTCTGTCATAAACATTATTTTCTAGTCATCGTTGCGGAAGTAAAGTGGATAGTAAATCAATAAAATCCTATTAATGACAACTACGAAGAAAAGAAAAGTTAAAGCCGAGTGAAATGTGAAATCATTTGAAACTAAATTAAGGCTGTGGAGTAACTAGAAATGAATAACACGACGCATTTTCCAACACCACAAGGACAAAAGCCTTCTACATCGTTTGAATACGGTATTTGGTGAGTGCGCGAAATTAAGTGAGGCATTAAACGAACGATTTAAGGATGTGAAAAGAGAGCAAAAGGATTTGAACATATTTGCTACACCATTCAACGTCGAACCATCGAATGTGCCTGATAATTTGCAGCACGAAATTTTTCAATTACAAAGCGACGATGAACTAAAAGCTAAATATAACAATCTCCCCAAATAATGTCAGGAATCATTGGTTGTATTAAGTCAAGCACGTCCCTTAACATTTTGTATACATATAATACAAAAATTAATGCCATGATAATTGCCACACTTCTGGCATAAAAAAATCATCAGATGTAATTTATTATATTAAATTACAATTAATAATTAGTTAAATAAATATAAAATTATATTGCGGACAATAAATATGCTACACAATGTAGAAAAACCATTAACGTAATCAGAGTGCAATTCAATTTAAGCTGGTTGACTAGTGGAGTCCTATGCAGATTCATTCTAAAGGTAAAACCAATCTTGTGTTCACAATGCAAATTCCTGTTGCGGATTCATCTGCTAACCCTAACGCATTTCGAAGGTAAAACCATTTTGGTGTTCTAGGTGCAGTATTAATTAAAGCTGGGGACTCGCAATCAAATTCGCTCCGGCGTAAAAATCAGTTTTGTGTTCAAAATGCAACGAAAAAATTCCATGTGTGGTTTCGTCTGCTAACGCATTTTGTAAAAACCCGTACTCGTTTTTGAAGTGCATTTATAAAATTCTAGTTGCTGCCAGTATTAGAGAAAAGCCATTTTACGGAGTAATGAAAATGGCAGTAGTTTTAAGTCTCGGCGTACAGATTCACTCTATAACTGAAACCAGTTCTGTGTTTAGAATGAAAGGAAAAAATTCCAGGTGGGGTTTAATTTTTTAACGCATTCCACGTGTTAGAAGTGCATTTATAAAATTCTAGTTGCGTACTTTGTGCTGCCAGATTGGAGGAAAGCCATTTTCATGTTCTGAGTGGAGTTTTAATTCGCCGCGTTAAAACCCACTTTATAAATAAAACCAGTGCTGTGTTTAGAATGCAACTAAAAAATTCCAGGGGGGGTTTTATCTCGCTAACGCGTTTAGTAGAAGTGCAGTTATAAATTTGTAGTTGCATATATGCTGCCAGTATTAGAGGAAAGAAATTTCACGTTCTGAGTATAGTTTTAATTCCCCGCGTACAGATTCAACCTATAATCAAAACCCGTTCTGTGTTACGAATGCAACGAAAACGCATCAGGTGTGATTTCGTGACTGACTCATTTCTTATGATGGAAGTGCATTTATAAAATTCTTGTTTCGTAATTTATGCTGCCAGAATTAAAGGAAAGCCATTTTAATGTTCTGAGTGTAGTTTTAATTCCCCGCATGCAAATTTTATCTAAATTGAAACTAGTTCCGTGTTCAGAATGCAACGAAAAATTTCAGTTGTAGTTTCATCTGCTGATGTATTTTGACGGAAACCATTCTCTCGTTCATAGTGCGGTTATAAAATTTTGGTTGCAGACTATGTGCAGCCAGATTTTTAGGAAAACCTTTTGCATGTTCTGAAAATAGATATAATAAAAGAGTGTTGGCAGTTACGTAACTATTTTTTAAATTAGTTTTAGTAAAACCGCATTTGATTGTAGAATGATACCCTTTGATTCGAATGTAGCTCCCCCCCCCCTCTCTCCCCCCCCCCTCCCCTCCCCCCGAGTTGGAAATCAGAGTGCGGCCCGCGGGTTAAAGTATGAACATCCAAATGGCCCGCGACGCTAAAAAGGTTCCCCACCCCTGCTTTACACGATCATTATTTTAAAACTTACAATTTCATACAGATAGTTGTTGCCATTAGAGAAGAAATAATATTTTGGGATTCATCAAAAAATCTTCACAAATACGCGAAATTCACAATAAATTCAACAATAATATCCACACGTTTACAATCAGTATTATAAACACATCATGTTACATTTAGTCTTCTTAAATCATTTTTTTTAAATACACAACAAAACAAATATGCCATTTGACGTAATATAAGTAGTTACGTAAAATAATGACAGACGACAGAGGTCAAATAATATCCGCCATCTTGAACTGTACCAGCATCGGTACAAAACAGAACACGTCCGTTTTTAATCCCGAATTCTTGAAAAAATGACCCACAATGTAAACTGGATGAAAAAAGCATCGCGTAAAATGCAACAACAGAGACACAGACTGCAATAACGTAATACATGTCATCAGTTTAACCCGTCTGCTTGGTTCAATATATTCGCACATCACAATCCGGAGGCCTCGGTTTCGCACGTAAATTCTGAAACCATCACTTTGGATCGAGATTGTAAAATATCTATGCAAGATAGCTTTCATATTTCAAAGACAATAATAAGCATTATTTCGTTCTCTTTCTGGTTTCTGGAGGAAGAGAGATATATAGTTTTTAATATGTAAGGTCGCCCTGGGACGTTTTTGGTCTTATATTTATTCCTAAACAAACAGACGGGTCAAAGCTACTGTATTAGTACTACTATCGTCACCGAGACTGAAACGGTATAGGCTTTGTAGTTGATTTTGCTCAACAAACCCTATTCCATTTCAGTCGCTAAGTGATTGAAATGGAGTAGGGTTTGTGGCTGATTTTGCACAATAAAACCTATCCAAAGCATTCAAAAAGAACAAGAAAATGGATCGAAAGTGAGATACTTATATAAATATAATGTTAAAAAACGATAATAACTAAGCGAAAATTTTGAAAATATTTAATAAAACACGACTCGTTTAAAATAGAGGAAAAATCTATCGACGACGCGTTTAAAAATACACTGTTAATTTTTTCATGGCTCTGACGTGTTAAATAACAGAACAAAATGTTTTTTTAATAATTTTCGGAGTGTAGTTCGCAATTTTTTTCTACCGAGGGTATTTTACGTTTGTTGGTTTAGCAGGGGTGCCCGGGGTCATGGGGTGAGGTTTGTCTAGGCCTTGGAGGCGGATGACCAGAACACACTGAACCCCGGATTCCACCCCTTAAACCCTTTTCCTTCCAAGAACTCTCCTCTCCTTCCTTTAAAAAAGCCCTCCACACAGCATCCCCAAAGATGACATAGGCCCTGAGGGAAATTATTTTCTTCAGGACCTCCTGTGTGGAGCTCACGTAAAAAAAGTCATATATTTACCGTTTCGACTCCACAAATTAATGAATCTTCAAAAATTACATATAATTTTTAAGAACTTAACCGAATGTGTTGAAAAGAAATATGTTATAAATCGGTAGAAATGCGGAATGTGGAGGCTGGCACCGCAACCGGGCACGAAAAGGAGAAGATGGAGAGATACGAATGTTAGAGAAGAGCGCTAACATTTACAGCGACAAAATCGATGCGAAAATTGCGAAAATGTTTAATAAAACACGACTCGTTTAAAATAGAGCAAAAATCTCAAAGAAACACTGTGAATTTTTTCATACATATAACTTGTAAAATAACTGAAACAAATGTGTTTATAATGATTTTTGGAGCATACTTTGCTGTGATTTTTTTCTATCGAGGGAATTTTATATAATTTAACATAGATATTATCTTCAAGAATAACATATATTTTTTAAGAGCTTCAAAACTTAACGTGTTTAAGGGAGATATGTAAGAAATCGGTAAAAATTCGGGTTGCGGGGCCTTAAGTTGCCGACGAGGTTTTCTAAATGCGCTTCATTGATGTTATTGTATTTTGTACATTCCGAAGTCGATTTGTTCTTACTGTATTTATTATTGTTAAATGACGACTGCGGACCTTCCGCACGAACATTTAGGTACATCAGATGTTTAATGAATCTCTCTGCGAAACATTGGTTGATAATAATATTTATTGATTGATCGATCGGTGTCGTGATCTTGTTTATATACGTTCCGTGAATTGTCGGCCAATAAATACCACTGCTCAGTGCAGTCGACATTACGTGGGCAAACCGGTTGTAACTCTCAACACCAAAACTTAAATATTTTTCTAAAACACATTAAGATCAATAAATTGATAATAAGTCAATATTATCACATTAATATTACGTTTATGGAGGCGGTGGATTTTTATAGAACTTTAACATCTACTGAATGTTTGTTTTATATCAGACATTTTTAAATAAAGTTATGATGAAAATTTGTAAAAAAAAAATACCACGCTGATATCACTTTGATAGTAGGACACATCTTGGCATAAATTCTGATGGAGGAAAATTATTGTTACATTAGTAGATGCATTAACGTTAGCCTAGAAAAAATGTTACAATTTATACTAAACCCCTTAAAAATCGGGCGTATTTTTTAGAAAGTTAACATATTTCCGCTTTGCAATAAAATCCAAATAAATGAAATATTTCTGAACATATCCGAAAAATAAAACTGTTTTTGAAAGATGATGGAGTTTTTTTCGTTATTTGTTTTTGGGGTGTTATGCCGGGTTGCGGTGCCTCCTTCTTTAGCCAACGTTTCCGGTAGATGTGTATCTGCCCTGATGATGGACACTGCAAAGCTGTCCGAAACGATGGCTAAATAAGGAGGTAATGCAACACGGCATAACAGCCCAAAAAACAAATGAAAATACTTTTGGCCGTGAAAATCTAAAAACGTACATGATGGAGTTTGTTTACAAACGCCAGTATAAGAAATAAAAATAAAATTTTTGAAATATACATTTTTTTAATAAGTACAAACATAAAAATAAAATAAAAAGGCTCAAGAAAAAAAAGAAAAACACATCCAGATTCACATTTTTGTCGTTTCATAAAATAATAATGTTAAGATATTGCAATAATTTTGGATATTAAGCGAGGAGTTTTCTATTTCTAACTGCGTGGAGATCATATTTCTCACCGATAGCTGCAAGACGAGTTGTTATCTAGCCTCCTACATAGTTAAGTAAATTGAAATACGTACATATAAAAAGATATTTAATTTTATTTATTGGGGGCCTCGAATTCCAAAAATCCATGCGCTTGATAGCTGCAAGACGAGTTGTTATCTAGCTTCCTACAGAAGTAAATTGAAATACGTACATATAAAAAGATATTTAATTTAATTTATTGGGGGGCTAGAATTCCAATAATCCATGCGCTTGATAGCTGCAAGACGAGTTGTTATCTAGCTTCCTACAGAAGTAAATTGAAATACGTACATATAAAAAGATATTTAATTTAATTTATTGGGGGGCTAGAATTCCAATAATCCATGCGCTTGATAGCTCCAAGACGAGTTGTTATCTAGCCTCCTACATAGTTAGGTAAATTCTAAAGTAAAATACATGCTAATTTGTACAGTGCTCTTGAGGCGATTTTTCGCAAAAACAGCGCTATATAAGTTGTCCAAATTTATTATTATTATTATGACAGTAAGGCAGATACAACAATTTATAATGTGAGCTGGGACAAATTTGGTCTCCTGTGAAAGGGTTAAGCCGCACATTTCCCAGGTTTTATGGTATAATGAGAAAAGCAGTCAACACCATTTCAGTAAAATGCATCGCCACAGCTACCTAATTATAACTTTATAACTACATTTCATAAATACAAAATTGATTAAATAAAACTAAGATAAGAAGCAAACATTTATTTACGCACATGTTTAGACGGTGACCCGACAATTCGTCCTGCGACAATTCATCCGGCGACAGTTCATCCTGCGACAGTTCATCCGGCCGACAGTTCATCCTGCCGACAGTTCATCCCGCCGACAATTCATCCGGCGACAATTCATCCTGCCTGATCATTTAGAAGATTTTTATTAAGTAAGTATGCAAAGAGGATATACGGCCGTACAACCAAAATCGGTATACTTATATCTTGTAACCCCCCATACACACAAGCCCTGCTTATTTATGGGGGTACATCATATACATTTATTATATTATATGATGTCATTTATTACATCATATAATATGTATATTATAATTTATGTAAAAAAAAATAAAATAAAATAAAATAAAAAAATAAAATCTGAAGGCATCTTGAGTGGAAATCCGCTGTAAAAATATTTTTACTAACAATAATTTCGACTCTCCGAAGAAGCATGCGTGAATAACAAAATACGACATACTTATACTTATAGGTTAGGTTAGGTTAGTTTAGGTTAGGTTAGGTTAGGTTAGGTTGAATTGTCAGGATGAATTGTCGCCGGATGAATTGTCGGCGGGATGAACTGTCGGCAGGATGAACTGTCGGCAGGATGAACTGTCAGCCGGATGAACTGTCGCAGGATGAACTGTCGCCGGATGAACTGTCGCCGGATGAACTGTCTGTCATGGAACCGTTAAGACATACCTGATTTACCTTAACCAGTGATTCTTGACATTAATTATTATTTTTAATTTATAAACTAACGCTTAAGACAAGATTTTTATGCATAGCACAAAGGGTAACAATTATTATAAGCAGTAATTGTCAGCCTGAAACACTCATTTACATTGAAAAATCTTCCGAGAAAAGATACTTGCCGCCAACGGGCGGCCCGTCCCGTTGGCGGAAAGTATCTTTTCACGGAAGATTTTTCAATGTAAATGAGTGTTTCAGGCTGACAATTATTGTTTAGATTTTCTCGAACAAAAAATCCAGTGATCTTTAATTACAACATTGATAACAATACTCTTGAGACATTAACACAAATTAAAGACTTGGGCATCACTTTTCAATCAAATCTTTCATTTGTTAACCATATAACAGAAATCTCTAATAAGGGCTTAAAAATGTTGGGATTTATAACCAGGCTAACTAGAAATTTTAACAATATAAAGTGTATTAAACTGTTATATTTTGCCTATGTTAGAAGTCAACTTGAGTACAATTCTCACGTCTGGAATCCACATTATAGTATACATGTACAAGCTGTTGAAAGAATACAAAACAAATTCTTACGTTTTATAAATTTTAAAATGGGTATTCCAGCAATTATGTTGAACTACAACACTATTTTAAATGATATGAATATGCTCAAATTGTCCGACAGAAGAATTTTCACTGACTTGGTATTTCTATAAAAAATTCTAAATGATTTAGTTGATAGTCCGATATTGCTAGAATTGATAAGTTTCCGGATTCCACTACGTAATACCAGAAGTCAGGATTTATTTCAGTGCAGAAATTCTGGAACTAACTACCATATGTATTCCTCTTTGCCCAGAATACTAATGGAGGGAAATAATTATACTAAGTCAGTGGACATCTTCAATTTATCTTTAAACAAATACAAAATACTGTTACTGAGACAGTTCAGTCATGTACAATAAATACTATATATTGCGTTGCAAAAACCTATTATATTTCTTTGTTAAAGAAATAGTATTTATATATTATTTAATCATAGTGTAATTTGTAAATTTCATACTCATGTAAAAGCCCCGTAAAAGGGCGTGAATAAATGAATAATAATATAGGATGACAGATGGCTCTGAGGGAAATTATTGGCCTCCTTTGTGGAGCTAATGTAAAAAAAAAATCCCTGTTTGTCTACCATTAAAAAGAAAAGCGGATTTTTAACTTAATTACCACAAAGAAAATAAAAATAGAGGATTAATAATTGAACATCAATTAGAACAATGCTTTTAAAATTCTGAAAATAAATTTCAAATATTTTTAAAAAGAAAACATTTCAAAGACTTCTTTCGCTAAATATTTTGTTGAACGTAATGGAACAAGTGAACCTAACTGGGTTAGATCTCAGATCTCATCGGTCACTTAGACTTTCTCCTGTAATGTGGTCGTCGCTATGGTAACTATGTACCTGTTGCCTCGGAAGCTGTAGACGGAAGACCCACAAGATCATTATTAATTCGGTACTTTGTGGTCAGAGAACCACAACAGATCACAGCCTTCGGAGCCTTGGGACTCGAGACGACGGAGAAATGGAAAGCGACCAAACGACACTGTGAAGGTATTATACATAGCTCATTTGATAAACGATTCTAAACTTGGATTCTTAGATTAAATATTTAATATCGTACTTATTTTTCATACGGGACGTCTTTTCACATGGATTCGAGAAAAAAGGGACGTATTCTGTTTTGATACCCATTTTCGTACATTTAAAGATTGCGGACATTATTTAACGTCTCCATGAAAAAAGGACGTTTTTTTTATTTTTAAAGCGAGACAAACATTCCCGGGTTACGAATTACTCGACAATATTTGAAAATCTCCTACTACCATTACAGTAAACGGAAAATGTTGCTTTTATCGTGATGGAGGACTTAACCAGACGACACCTGGGTAGGACCAAAGCGCGATGCCACTAACCTTCTAGTCCGATTTTCGTACATTTAAAGATGGCAGACATTATCTAACATTTACTCACTTAACTATGTTAAAATGTAGCATGTTTTTTTCGTTTTACATTTAAAATACTGTAAAAATATTTTTTTTTATTCGTTGGTTTGTTTAGTTAGATTTTCGTCGTCGACTTCTTTCTATTGAAAAATATAAAACAAAAAATAAGTCTTCGTGCTATGTTTAAAAAAAAATTGTGTTGGGATAAAAATTCCGGACAAAACAAGCTATATCATGATATATTTTTGGGGTATTATGTCGTGATGTGCCATCTCCTTCTTTAGCCAACGTCTCGGATACCGTTACAGCCTTCAAACTCAAACCTCCGCAGTTCTTGAAGTTGTAATAAATGCATTAATTGGCCTTGAAAGTGTAGATAGAAAAAGCTGTACAAATGACGCCAAAACTCACCTTCCGATCGTCTTAAATAGGTATATTGGTCAATATTATCTTTTTACCTGTTGTTTTGCACATGCATTTCATGCGCGCAATTATTTAATTATTTTCAATATCCGACAGGTATTGAAATTTAACAGTATTATGAATGATAAGGTATTAAAAGAAAAACGGTAATTTAAAGGTGCATTTGTGTGCACACTTCTTCCTGTACGATTAATCTATCTCAACGACCTTGCAATACCATCACGACTTTTTTAAATTCTTCTCAGCCTTTCAGCTATTTTTATTAATTGATTTACAGTTTACTAGGCGGGGTGCACAGATAATATGTATGTATATTTACATATTATATTTTTTTATCCATGGAATTTATTTAGTGATGAGGATAATTATTGGAACATCCGTTTTCGAAACATTTAAATAATTGAATAATGATTTGAATTGAGCCATCCCTACAAATGCGGTGTAAGGCGAAGGATCAGGGATTCTGGCTGGAGAGTTCAAAAGACCTCCCTCAACCAGTCTCGATCCGTCTCGCCACGCAGCAGGTAAGCAGCGTATCAGCCTCCAAGACCTGGACAAATCTCACTCCGTGAACCCAGACTAAGTCACCAAACTTAGCGAACCACTTAGGGTGACCTATGGCAGAGGTGTTGGTTGTCCATTAAATGGTTCCCAGAGTGGGGGTACCCGTAAAATGTAAATATTCTATATAAAGCAAATAAAATCTCGTGTCTACTCCTAGATACACTTCATAAAGTGATTAAGCTAGTTTAGCTACCTTGGGCAAGGTCTTCCGGTAAATGAACACCTCTACAAATTATTAATCAAAATTTCTCATGCAAATCGTGCATGCCAAAATCATCTTGCATGGCTACGATTGTACTTACTTATCATAGATTATGGACGCTATGGCTGCAACGTTCAAGGACTCGACGTAATTGCAACCATAAATAATAAAGAAACAAACAAAACGATAAGGAAAATAATCCGACTGAAATCTGACGACTACTCGATGTACTTTTTTACATTCTTGGTACCTAACTAAATACAGCTGATAAAAAAATCAAATATGTTTTAATTCTCTTTTAGACGCTCACTAATTTTTACATTGGATTTTTTTACATAAAGGCTGGTAATAAACAATGGGTTGCAAAAATTATTTCTTACAATACAGTGGTTTATGAAAGTAAAAAATTGAAATTATTAGAAATAATAATATCGATACAAAAAGTATGTTTTAAACATCGAATTCGTTACAAAATGTCGATTTCATATGTAGTCATCAACAAAGCCAGCGAATGCTGCAATTTATAATTCGTAGATAGGTACACACCTACGTAAAACCTTTCCGCAATATAAATACTCTACATTCGCTTCGCTTTGCACACCGTATTTGGTTCCCACTTGGAACCAGGGTTGCCAGGTCTTTTCCAAAAATATACCGAACATTAAGCAAAAAAAAATTTGAGGTGAAATTTCCCTAGATTTCACGGTGGTACTTTGGCAATGTAAGCAGTCAAATTATTTCGAATAATCACATTTACGCAAGTCATGTGACCTGACACCTGACGTGTAACACTAATCCGCGAAATGGCTTGAAAACAGTGAGCGCGTGCACGAAGCGGGAACATCGCACGAACTAAGTAGGGATGCTACGCAACATAGATTGCCGATTGCGTCAAATCTGATAGTTGAATAGCTTATTAGGGAGAAAATTTAATCAGGAAAAAAAATACCGAACCGCCCATACTTCGGTATTTTTGTCATACCGAACACCGAACACGGTGCTAAAATACCAAACACCTGGCAACCCTGCTTAGAAAACTGCACACCAATCTGGACTCCTTTCTACCAAGCCAATATGGCATATATATAAAAAAAATTAACACATAAATTATAAACCAAACATAAACATTTCAAACTCTTATTATTCATTATATAAACATTTCAAACTCTCTCTCTGGTTTCAATCCAGGGATTGGTTTGCAGCAATTTCCTCTATTCGTCTCTTCCACTCTTCCCTGTCTTGTGCGGCTCTTTTGAAGTCTGCATATGATGAGCAGCGCATGTCCACCAGCAGGTCCTCCAGGCACTCTCGGCGTGGGCGTAGAGTTTGTCCCCTCGGTCATACCCTCCATTATGGCATGCAAGAGGCCTTCTTGTAGTATTACATGGCCGATCCATCATGCACGCCTTTCGGACAAGGTCCTGAGCAGGTGCCTTCCTCCTTCGATTCTTTGGAGAACCTCCTCATTTGTAATGTGGTCTCTCCAGGAAATTCCTAACAGTCTTCTATAGGACCACATCTCAATAGCCTCTAGTCTCCGTTTATCTTTTTCGGATAGGCACATAGGTCTTGATGAGGAGTATTCTTAGTTTTAGGTCTATATTATTCGATTCTATTATTTTCGACCTTTTATTGAATAGCCTAGCCTGGTGTATACGGCTGTCGACATCGCTCTTAGACCGACCGTCCCATGTTATTTTGCTCCCGAGATAGACAAACTCCTTGGCGTTCTTTAGTGGAACTCCTGACATCTCTATTCGCATCTGATGTTGCGTTCGGCCTACAGTCAGCAGCTTTGTTTTGTCTTTATTTATCTTCATGTTATAGTTATTTTGGAGAATGCTTTGCATGGTTGTTAAGGCCTCTTGCAGTTCTTCTTCGCTTTCAGCAACCAATGCAATATCGTCAGCAAACCTTATCATATCCACCTTTTGCCCGTGTATCTTTACACCTTTTCTGTGACTCATTCTCTCTCTCAAGTCGTCAATCGCACTTTGTATATAAGCGTTAAAAAGAACAGGTGACAAAGAGCATCCCTGTCTCACGCCTTGTCTTATACTGGCTTCTTTTGTATCATTGTCACATCTAATTGTAGCGGCCTCATTCTTGTATAGCGCCTGGATTATTCAAACTGCACTTTTCAAATTTTCTATTAATTTCTAAGATTTTTTAAGGGTGACCGGACAGAATGAAATCAACTTAACACCTCCTTTGTAAAGTCATAAAAGTGAGGTTAATGCACTTTACCCCCGGACACCCCGTCTATATATATTTTTTACAAAATATTATATTAAAGGTCGTATTTAGTCATGTATACCTTATCAGAAAAGAGGAGCTCTTGTGCCTGATAAGGGAGCCACGATTCTTACTTACGTTTTAAGTTATAATATGAAATATAAAATATAATATAAAATATAACATAAAATATTTAATATTTTTTGAAAAATTGTTTAATTTTATTTATTTGTTCTGATTGGGTGATGATACAGCGTATTTCATAAGAGAGGTTATTATAGTTTTTTATGGCTTGAAAAATATAATGATGTTGCATTGGAGTTGTTTTAAAAATAGGTGTAATAAATTGGTTTCCATTTCTCATTAGTTTGTAAAATTCTTGATAATCTTTGTTATTTTATTCTTTACACATTTTTATAATAGAAGCTTGCTTGAATATGTCATTGACATTTGGTACTGGAAACAATTTAAAAAGTGATTCTGTTAGAAGGTAGATTTTTTTAAATTTATTTTTTTTTTTTATTGTGAAAAACAGTTAACATATATATCCAATTACATTTCACAATTTTAGTTAATAGTATAATACATTAATTATATAGGTACATTAATAATGACAGGTGCTAAAGAATACCTTTATTTCGCTCTTGAAATGATTGTAGTTCGATTGAAAAATGTCAATTTCAGAAGAAAGGTTTAATAGTGAGGTCATTCTCCCCAGAGCTAAATATTACTTTAATGATGATTGTTTTCATAAGATCCTCCCCACCCTATAATTCCGTAGATAAGTAAAGAATGAATAAGGGCATAGTATATTGTATTCCTCCTTTTTCTCCCGCAAAACTGGACCCATTTTTAAGTTTTTTTTAATAACTGTATTAGAAGAAAATACTCTATGTGACTGTTAGTTTTTCTTCTTTTTTTAAATAAATTGTCTAATTTATACACTGAACGTCTATTACCCTAAGGGAAACGTACCCATACTACGTGACATGTTTAGTGGGGGGGGGGGTCTTCAAAATGTCACGCTTGGTACAGATGAGTGGCGGCGGGCTTAGGTTTTTGGTCCCCGGGGGGGGGGGGGGGGTTAAAAATTGCAAAAAGTTGGTCACGTAGTATGGGTACGTTCCCTAACTTCCATAAGAAGTAACTTTTCAAAAAAGGCAAAACTTATATTTGCAGTAGTGTCAAAATCCAGAGAAGAAATTGGGGAATACGTTTGTATGGACAAAACGCCGCCTGGTTCCCCTTTAAATAGTTTAATTAACTTCCATCGTGAAATTTGCACAGCTTTTCTGCGCCTAAATTTCTTGGTCAACGCAACTATTTTCAGCCTGCGAGGTAATTTCCATCATTATCAATGAACCATTGAAATATCAAGAAAGGGGTGAATAAATTTAAGTATGCAAAAAACATATAAGTACGTACCTGTTCGCAATAAGTAATCTCAATATATAAAAATAATTGTTTGTTTGTTTGTCCCTTATGCGGAACCTAAACCATTCTTCCGATTGCGATGAAACTTTGGTGATTTGATGTAACGTTTAAGAGGGCATTACCAGAGAAAACCGGAAATACGTGATTTTCAAAAAAGTTTTTATACGTATTGACTCTTTTCCACAAAAAATTATAAATGGATTTAGAAAGATTGTTCTTTTATCTAACATTCGTATGTAATAAATTTTGAGAAAATTTTTTAATTTTTAGTATAATAAGGTTATTCCATAGGTCGTTGGCAGATTTGTTCAATTTTCAAAAAAGTTTTTGTATTATACCACACCCATTTCAAATAATAAAATCATGCAGTAAAATAAATCAATACATTATCTAGCAAACGTATGTTTTAGAATTTTAATTTTAGTTTCAATAAAATCATTAAAAAATATGTGCGTACATGTGTTTCTTGGCGAAAATTGGTCCGTTTGTGTATTTATTTGCGCACTTACAAACTAATATATTTCAGATTTTTTTAACATTCTTATTAAATTTAGACATTATTGAAAAATGATAAATACTTATAATCAAAAAATAACTACAATAAGTACATTATTTTAATAGTTTTATCATCACGCCTTTCAGCATTTTTGGATGAAGGTATAAATTAAAGCTAATTTGAATTGAAATAAATTCGAAATTGAGTTATAATTTTAAAAAGCTGGTACGGAGAATAATTAATCTTTCTCATTGTAACCGCCCTGCACGATCGTAAGAACAACTTTCGACGAAATGTGGATTTTCGTCCGCTGGCTGGTTAAACGCTCTTAATGCGCTTGCCCGCGAAGGTTTCTATATATAATAATGAGCTCTGACTTTATGAAATTATTTCCTATACTATTCATTCGATTGCGAAGAATCTTTGGTGAGTTGTTGTGAGCTCTGGCTTGTATACAAAAATTGCAATGAACGTGAACTGTTTGAAAACTGAATGTACCGGGACTGAGGGCATGGAATCCGGAGTGGAGGGAAGAATGAATGGAATGAGGAGGAGGAAACGAGAGGACGGGGGAAAAGAGAGAGGGAAGGCGTGGAAGGTAGAGAGGGAACGCGTGAGCGTGAACGGAACGAGACCAACGGGAAAGGACACGCAGGGAGGAACAATGTTTTTATTAAGTGGCATTGCAACGCATGCCAGGAACTCGCTAATGTATAATAAATAAGAAGGTTTTTCATTAAACTTTACGATAAGAAAGGAAAGATAAGATACAAACGGTCCTTATAGGCTATTATTTTAACGGCTGTGAGAGAACCTCCCAGACAATACTTAAACTATAGAGATTCTCCATAAAAGTACTTATACATATGTATAGTATAGGGACTCGGAACCGTTATATGTTTTAGAGAACAGAGTGCTTGGTGTTTGTATGGAATTCCAAACTCGTTAAATGCAAATAGTTTTAGCTTTGTCTCGATGGTAAAGCTGGGAAAGCCTTTGCCGTAAATGAAGTCCTAACGAGTTCCTGCACAATGTGTCCGCTTAATTATTATTGTTGTGGACCCGGGTAACTGCGGGAATATCCTACCATCTTGATAGAGTAAATAAATAATTATATACATATTAAGCGAATTGCAGAAAACGACAATACTAATTTCGATGTCTCCGTAACCGGTTCAATGAAATGTTTCGAATATAAGTGTCATTTTCAAAATTGGAACTGATTGTATGAAAATTTAAAACAAACGATAAAGTAGGTACCCGCTGTATACAATATTTCATATATTGTATATTTAGAATATGATGCCAATAAAGGGAAGGCGAGATATGCTTAAACATTGTGGCAATATCACAGACACAGGCATTTTGGACACGTTGCACTAGTTCTTGTTTTTTTTTTTTTAATAAAGAGGGATTATACACTGGGCCTCCATAGTCCAACACTGCGAGAATAAGACGATCAGTAATAATCTAGAGTAATTATACAGATTTTTTTCTTACATAATTTCATTTTTATAAATTAACTAGCTGATCCGGCGAACTTCGTACCGCCTCTAAATCAAAAACTGTTGTCAACTTATTAGCTGAATTGATCTAAATTGTTTCTTCCTGCGTATACCATACCTTGATCTAAATTGTTTCTCCCTGCGTATCCTTTCCCCTCTCGCGTTCCCTCTCCCTCTCCCCACTCCACTTCTCCCCTTCCCCCGTCCCGCTAACCCCCCTTCCTGAGTTCCTTTCCCCCCTCCCCCCTCCCCCTCCCCCGGTTCACAGTTCAATATTATACCCCTTACAATATTGCTGCAGTTCTTTCAAAATAGGAGAATTCGTTCCATACAAAATGTATGGGGAAAATAATTTTCTTCGGAGTGGAACACCCTTTACTTTTAGGGGTATGAAAAATAGATGTTGGTCGATTCTCAGACCTACCAGATAAGCACACAAAATTTCATCAAAATTGGTCCAGCCGTTTCGGAGGAGTATGGTAACAAACACCGTGACACGAGAATTTTATATATTAGATAAGTATAGTAATAATTTTGTGAATGTCACGGTCTGCAGTCAAAAAGTATAACTTTTCAGACGAAAACAAAGTGTTTTCGTTTTCTTTTCTTTTGAAAATTCAGCTCAATTTCTAGAAGGAAACAAAGCAGTATAATTAATTCACAATGAATTTTGGAAACAGTTAGAGCGGTTAGAAAGGGAAATTATTTTGATTTTTTAAATTATCTCTATCCGTTGACAGTGCACGGTCTTTGCCGCCGACTTATGAAATAAATAATAAAGTAATTTGAATTCTTGTATTTTAAGCATTAAATGACCTGTATAATGCGCTTCAAATAATTAAAAAAATGTTATTGATATTAAGCCGCGGCATCCCGCATTTCTACCGATTTATCACATTATTATTAAACACTTTAAGTTTTAAAGTTCTTAAAAAAATGTAATTTTTTAAGATATCTAGACGTTCCCCACGCCGAAACCCAAATTATATGAAATTCTATCGATAGAAAAAAATCGCAAAATATGCTCGGAAAATTATTATAAACACGTTTTTTTCACTTATTTTAGAAGTTATATGTTATAAAAAATTCACAATGTTTCATTAAATGCTATTTTAGGTGTTCCCCACGAGATTTTGATCTTTTTTAAAAGAGTCGTGTTTTATTAAACATTTTCACAATTTTCGCTTAAGTTTTATCGTTTTTAATATTAGCGCGCTCTCTCTAACATACGTATTTATATATAATATCTCTCCATCTTCTTCTCTTTGAGTGGGTATATCGCGCATTAAAAATTGCGCCAATATCACTCTTATATCGCCAATTATTGTAGCTACTATTTTTAAATAATTTTCTATGAAATTTGCGAGTGGCTTTTCGAAGATATCATCCAACATTCCACAGGTTAATGTCGTCTTTTAATATAATATGTCTACATAAAAAATAATACGAGTATATCTTGGATTTACACAGTCCAGACTAGGAGTCGTATAAAAAAAAATTAAAATTTAATTGGAGAATAAAGCAATGTTAAGACAGAACATTTCGATCACGTCATAAACACTGTTCCAATATGTAATCTTGGATAATAAAGATCACCTACATTAATTCCGGTCTTCTGCGTTCGAGAACATGAACATTTGCTTACAATGCGTAAGCAAATATTCATGTTTTCGGTCGGAGGAGACCCTGCTTTAGGCACCCACTCTACCGGCACGTGCGAAATACTTATCAAGGTTATGGGAGGACTTGGGCCTTGAAGATATTTATTGTGTGGGTGTTTCATTCCACTCGATATTAAGTGCGTATTGTTCGAATTTTCAACTTTATTAAGAAAAGTAATTTGTTAAAGAGTAATTTTATATATTTATATCAAGTTTAAAGCGCCGATAATTAAGGTTCAAAGTCAAGCAATCTCAAAGATAAAATGAAGAAAATAAAATTACAGGTTTTAGAGTTTCAACAATTAAGTTAATTTAAAAATATGGGACAAACGATAAATGAACACATTTTTTACCTTTTAATAAGTAATGGTCTGATGGAAAATTAGATGGCCAGCTTTATTATTTTCCGGTGTTACGATACGGGCCAATCACAACCATGCAATATTGCCACAATCGTGTCCGGCAAGCTCTCAGCAAGTAAGATCGTACCTCACACTAAGGATTTTTAGTAGGTACGTCCTTTTGTGTTGGAAAAAAATTGGAATTTTGGAAAAAAGTTGTTACTTTTTTACTCCTACCATCACGTAGAATCACCCACCTCCCGAAGTTAATGCACTTTACCCCCGGATACCCTTTATAACCTAATCATAGAATAATAAATAATTGCATTGAATACCCGTTTGTTCTAATGAAAGGTAAATACAATTATTACATGAAAATGTCCCGTCGCCGAAAATGTTCCTATTAATTTTATAAAATTCCACACTGATTTATTTTTTTATATGGCATCACTTTGATTTCAGGCGAATTTTTTAATTCGTTCACTAGATTTATTGTTTGTTCTCTACGAACTTATCATCTGGTTTGATTTTTTGACAGATGTTCTGAAGAGAACCCCGTACAATTAATGGGTACGGGGTTCTCTTCAGAACGTGAAGATGATGTCGGTACATGTTTTAGAGGTATAATGATTATGGTGCTGATTTTAACAAAATAAAATTTTATAATATTCTTATTATTATTACAATTTACAAGTTCAAGTATATTACATTGAATTTAGTAATATAGACGCTGTACATTATAATGATTTATGATCAATAATATGGATCAAGGAAAAAAATATTTATGAGATGTAATATTTTTCGTATGCCTCGTTATTCTCCTGTGCCATTCGTGTGGAAAACGTTCTTTTTTTTTAAAATGATTTTCGGCTATGTAATTATCGTTTTGTCATACCTATTAAATTATGTCCCGTCTTTCCGGTTTATAAAAAATGGTCTGATTTTTCGGTATGAAATTTTCAAAAAATCCCCAGGGTTTCAAAAATACGATTAAAAAAAAAAAATACAGAATGTCTTAGAATATTTGCCTAAACCGGAAAAAAAATTAAAAAAATGTGATGCAAGTGGCCTATTGTATGCACTATAACCGAATTTACTTATCTTACGTAAGTACTCGTACATTATTGTACGTACGTAAGTACTTAATTTACGTATGTACATCTAGCACATGCATTCTTTTAGATCTACTTACTCTTTTAAATTGCATGCACTATAACCTATCGATTTTCCTAATCTTCTTCAACATATCATTGCAAGTTCCAAATTGCAACAGCAGGCAGTCGCTTTGTAACCTTTAATCTCCCTCTTTGCAAGACCAACTCTAAACAGAACTCATTTATCTACACATCCACTCACTCATTTAACTTAAATTATCACCACATTGACATTTTTAACTCGACTTTACGTGACATAAAACGAAAACTCACCAAGCAACACGACTCAAACTAGAAAGTTCAATCATTATAAATTCCCGTCCTTTGACTCTTAATCCTATTCCTATGTTCCTCCCCCCCCCTTTTTTATATATTGTAACTAAAAATAAATTAAATAAGAAAATACCCTTATAATGTCACACTTTATCATTATATATCATCAGTGGAAAGTTCATAATTGGCATAATTGACTCTCATTATTGTATTATTTTGTAATCTCTGATTTGCTGTCAACTTTCTCTAAAATAAATAAAATAAAAATAAAAAATTAATTTAGTAGTAATTAATCAGGGTTTAGTAGCAAGTTCAGTATTCAATTGAAAATCACACATCGGCTAGCACATCGCACAGCACAAAACGCACACACGACAATATCTTCAATAGATTCGGCGAAGCAACAATTTTTAATTCAGGTCTACATCCACATCCACACCACAGATTCAAGAGTCAAGCTCATTGACAGTCGTTAGGGCTTATCTTCCCACCGCACTTATAACGCAAACGTCTGACCATACCTCACCGTATGGCCATATTAGCTTATAGACAGTGGCTACACCGGCCATAAAGGCTATTGCCTATACCACGGATCGGCAAGCTTTTGAGTCGGAAGCGTCAAAAATTACAATTTACAAAATTTAAAATTTATTAAAGAGCCACAAAATTTTTTCTTGCCCCAAAAATAGTACTTGCATAAATATTTTTTTAGGGGGTGGGGGAGGGGGGGGGTGGGGGGGGGGGGTTGGGGGGAGGGGGGGAGGGGGGTGGAGAGGGGGGGGGAGGGGGGGGGGGAGGGATGGAGGGGGAGGGGGGGGGTATAATTTTTGGTAATGGCTGGATAATTTTTCTGTGGTAAAGGCGGCGATTCCTTCAATAAGGTTAAGAGACACTGGTATACATGATTTTTAAACCGATTTTGTAGAGATCCAGTATCAATTCCAAATGGCTCAATGTGATTTCATTACTATCTGTGTTGAGAGGATTTACTGTGAATGCTAGAGTGCTTTTGTTGGTTTTAATTTCTGAAATCTCTCAGAAAATTCATCTTTAATTTTTTTATAACTGTGCTTAATTAATTCGTGACACTGGTGGTACCAAAACATTTCCCTTTCCTTGTAGTTTTAGATTCAGCTCATTTAATTTCGCTGTGATATCCACCATAAAGTAAAATTTTTGCAACCATTTGTCGTTCGCTAATTCAGGGTGATTAATGCCTTTTTCGTTGAGGATTTTGAGGAATGTATTTATTTCATTCAAGCACAAAGCAAAACGTTTCAACACCTTACCTTATTACGTCACCTACCTTTACTTCGGTTTTTTTATTATTATTATTATATATGTACAAACATACCTTTGAGAAGATAATTCGCTTCTAACTCTTCTACTTGAAACAACAAACTATATGCCACAGCCAAAGCACTGGTGAAGACGCCAAACTGTCTTGCTTCGAAAGCGAATTAAAACCTACGAAACATCCGACGACGGCGTCATTCGAGAGCTTCCGACGGACTGACGATAGTGACGACGAGGGGAGGGATGCGGTGAAAAGCGAATACAAGTGGCTGAGGGATAGAAATGGTGCCTAATCCTCGTTCGAGTTTCGAAATTCTCAAAACGATTTTTAAATGTTTTTTTTTTGATAAAATAAATAATATTTGCGTATGGAATTAAAAAGCCGCAGCTTCACATCTAAAGAGCCGCAGTTTGCCGACCACTGGCCTATACGATACCGTGGACCTATTGTACCATGCATGGGTTCATTACACTGAGAGTTAAGTGCGGATTAAGAAGAGGTGTGTAAAGTGCGGACGATCTTGAAAATTGCCCATTGTTTCAACAAAGTTTATGTTGTGACTAAAAACTATACGGCTTTCTAAAGATGTTTATGAAACTTATTCAATTTATGAAACTTATGCATTTTGTGGCGTACAATTTTTATAGTGGTGTAAACCAAGATGGTTATTTACATTCGGTGTACATGAATAGGTGATTCCAAGATTTAAGTTGTTAATTAAAGTCAAACGAAGGTTTAAAGTCCGTCTAGGGTCAGCGAGAAATCTCTATATATATGCAAAAATTCTCCACTATGTGATATACAACTAGCCTAACTACTCAAGAATTAACCGCAATGTTTCTATATACTACCTACAATTAAATTTAGTTCTTAAAAATATGAATTTTGTTAAGTAAGCTGTATTTTAAAATGAGCATTTTTTTGCGAAACGGCAACGTGTTCATTTCATTGATTGAGTTTGGTATTGGTCTTTGAACTAGGATACGATTTTGTATAAATTACTGGCTTTATAATCAAGAATAACTGGATTATAAGCCATGTTAATTTAGTTAATTTTACACAAGTATAGCAAACTTATTTTATAGTACTTTTGAATGTAGCTATAACTTTGTGGTTATCCATTATAGATAAATGAAACAATTTAACTTTGTTTAAACCACTTTTATAATGAGTAAATCCGACCGGTTTCGGAACAACCGTTCCTTCTTCAGGGAAATGCATACGTAATTAGTATACGCTATCCCTGAAGAAGGAACGGTGTTCCGAAACCGGTCGGATTTACTCATTATATAAGTGGTTCAAACAAAGTTAAATTGTTTAATTTATTTTATAGTGATCCCTGCTCTGTATTTCTAGTTTATTCTGCATCGTTGATAATCTGACAAGGTGATATAATCATTACGGCAATCTGATTACATCGATAGGTTCCAAAATATCAATGCTATTTAAAAAAAAAAACGCCTGATATCGGTCAAGTTCTCGAACTGTATTCAGCTTTTTTTAATCAAAACTTTATTAATAAAAATGAATGCTTCTTTGTTTGTCCCATCTTTTGTTTTCTATACCATTCATCCGACTGTGATGGAACTTTGGCGATTTGTTGTGCGCACTCCCGCGAAGGTTTCTATAGATAATGGAGGGATTTGGCGTTATGAAATTATTTCCTATATCATTCATCCGATTGAGATAAAACTTTGGTGGTTTGATGTTTTGTTTTTGTTTTTTTTGTTTTGTTTGTTTTTTGTTTGTTTTTGTAACTTTATTTAGATGTAAGCAAATTTCATACATCTAGTATTAAAAAACATATAAAATACATAATAAAATAAATAGAGTCATAAAATTATAACGGAAAGAATACAGCTTAAAAAAAGAAATACAGTTACTCCAGTTAGAAATACAAACAATAGGGTTTAAGACATACAGTTAATACAAATAAATACAATTCATAAATTTTTCTTAATGTATGTTGCACATGTTTTCCGAAAAGTGCCAAGACTTGAGGCTTCCTTTATGGAATTTGGTAGGTTATTATAAAGTTTTTGACCTTTATAAAACACGCTGTTCTGTGTACACGTAAGTTTAGTTTTGGGAAGCCTGAAGTCTCGGCAACTCCTCGTAGGATAATTGTGAATATTTTCATGGTACATAATATTAGTTTGCAGATATTTAGGGAGCATGTTATTTTTAAGCTTGTACATCATTGTTAACGTATTATATATTATATGTTGTTTAGTTGTCATCATATTTAGGTTTTGTAACATAGTTTTAACTCTAGTAAAGATATTACATTTCAGAATCATCCTCATTCCCCTATTTTGTATAACCTGTAGTTTATTATTTTGTGTCTCGTTACATAAGAATAGAATAAATGATGTGCATGCTCAGGAAGTTTTCTATGTATAATGGTGAGTTCTGGCGTTATGAAATTTGTGTAAAATTTTTACAATAAGTGGAGGGGAGAGATTTTTGAAAAATATGTATATTTGATGTAGTTTAGCGGCAGGGAGGGAAGGCGGAGAGGAAGGGGAATCCGGGAGGGGAAGGGGAATCCGGAAGGGGTGGAGGAGGAAGGAGAGGGGAATCCGGGAAGGGAACGAAGGAGGAGGTGAGGTCCCGGGAGGGAAGGGCGAAGGCGGGGAAGAAGGATGGGGAACGGGGACGGGAAAGGGGACGAATGGAAATGGACAAGCAGGGGAGGGGTGAGGGACGAAGGAGAGGCAGGAGGTAGGGATTGCAATGGAGACATAACAGCGGTAAGAGATAGCAAGGCGTAAATAGTTAAAATCCATGCTTCTCACACCGACAGCCGTACGTGGCCTGCTCACGCATCAGAAAACATTCTGATTTGTACGAAATTTTTCGTGAACTGTCAAAAAACTGTTCGCCAGGCGAAAAACAAAAAAATATTTATCCAAAAGCACTACAATAAATAGAATTACGACCCGAACACCTTTTTGATTGAATTTGCAACGCATGCTGGGTGTTCGCTAGTAATACCGGAGGCGGGAATGGGTACCGCCGCCGCCCCGGGACACCTCTGCCATAGGTCACCCCAAGTGGTTCGCTACGTTTGGTGATTTAGCAGGTGCCCGGCTTCATGGGGTGCGGTTTGTCTAGGTCTTGGAGGCGGATGACCAGGACATACTGAACCCCAGATTCCTACCCACCCTTTAAACCCTTTTCCTTCCCAGAACTCTCCTCTCCTTCCGTTCCTAAAAAAAAACCTACACACGGCATCCCCAAAGATGACATAGGCCCCGAGGGAAGTTATTTTCCACAGGGCCTCCTGTGTGGAGCTCATGTAAAAAAATAATAAAAAATAATAATAAAATACCAGAATGTGAGTGGTATAAAAATAAAGGTGGTAAAAGTAAGTTTTAATTCAAAGGCTAAATGGGCAATTTTTACTTTTTTTTTTAAGATTGACAATCAAACGTGATTCTATTTTTAAAAAAGTAAACATTTAACCTTTGAATTAATAAACAACTCTTTTATCTCTTGTGTTTTTGTTTTTGTTTTTAATGTGATACTCTTTCATACCTACGTGGCGCAAGTTTAAGAGGGTATAACCAGAGAAAACTGGAAATGTATCATATTTAAATCAAATTTTAGACGTATTGATTCTTTTCCATAAAAAATGTATGTTTTTAGAATAATAAGGTTATACCATAGGTCGTTGGCAGTTTTTTTAAATTTATTATAATTACAAGACATATTTCATACCATGTAATCATACGTTATTGTAAATCAATACGTTATCTAGTAAACGCATGTTTCAAAATTTTAATTTTAGTTCAAATAAAATCTTTACAAAAAATATACGAACACTTATTTATGACGAAAATTTCTCTTTTTGTCTATCTATTTACGGTCTTACAAATTAATATATTTCAGATTTTTTTTGCACAGACATTATTGAAAAATGATCAAAAAATAATTACAAAAAGTACACAATTTTAATAGTTTTATCGTCACGCCTTTCAGCATTTTTGGATGTAAGTATAAATTAAAGCGAATTTGTAATGAAATAAAATCGATATTGAGTAATCATTTTAAAAAGCTGCTACGGAAAATAATTAACCTTTCTCATTGGAACCGCCCTGTACGATGGTTAGAACATCTTTCGACGAAATTTGGATTTTTATTATTTGATTATTATTTGGATTTACCTGGATTTTGACACTAGCGCAATTTTTTTTTTAGCGTGTCGGTACGTTTTGCTTTTTTTGATAAATAACTTCTTACGGAAGTTAGGACCCTCCAAAAATCGTTAAAACTTCCTGGTTTGAACGCCATCAACAGACGTTCAGTATACAAACTATATAATGTGTATTAAAAAAAAACAACACACATAGACATAGAATATGGTTTTCTAATAGAGTTGGTAAAAATATTTTAAAATCGGTTTAGTTTTGGAGGAGAAAAATTATGAATACAAAATCTCGATCTTGACGATTTTATTTAGGTATTATCAACCCGTATTGGGGGGAGTAAGAGCGACAGTGACAGCAACAGTAAAATACCTATTGTTTAAATTTCTCGTCGTAAGACAAGATTCTTGCGAAATATGTACTATAAAACTAGGTGGAATATATCCCAAAAATGTCCATTCGTTCTATATAACCCAGCGTGTTAAACACCCGTGAAATAATAGAATAGCTGTTCGGGGTACCGCTATCACTATTATTACAAATAATGGCCTTGGTGATATCGCTCGGGCCATTGTGTAAAAACATCAGGCTTTATTAAGTACATTCCTTCTTCCTCTCATCAAACCCCAGAGCAGTGAGATACACAACAGTACAGAACTCCTTTATGGAGATATTACAGACAGAGACGGATTCGCTTTGTTCAAAGATGAGACTGAAGATTGCTTACGTTACACGGTGATTGAAGAAAGTGAGGCCTTTCATCTAGTACTGACATTGACAGAGGTGTTTGAACAGGGTTTGGCCCGGTATGTCATCCTGTCCGTATCCTAGCTATGTACGACATTCCTTGATCCAATTTAAGCGGGCTAAATCTACCGCTCAAGCTTTGCTAAGCCGCAGAATAGTTCCCATTGCCGAGGCGCTGTCAAATCTAATATTTTCATTAATAATAATAGAATACTTCCGACTGAAATTTACGTAAATTGTCTAATTTTACAAGTACAGACTTGAGCCATGAGGAATGACGATGTTCCCTAGACGATCAATTATATTGCGCAAAATTACAAATTGTGCAATATTATTGACTGTTTAGGGCATAGGTTCTCAACGTGGGCGATAACGCCCCCTTGGGGGCGTTTCAGACCTTCAGGAAAGCGGTAAAAGACCAAGAAAAAATTGGGGGGCGTTTCAGACTTTCAGGAGGGCGATAGGAGACCCAGAGAAACCCATCCCACATCATCTCACCTTGCCCCATCCCATTAGGCATGAGCTTTGTGACGTCACATGCACAAAACGACTGCGACACATGCGACTGCTAATAAATATATTCCCTATCCCATTATGCCCCCCCCCCCCCCCCATTATGGCAAATGTAACCCCATCGTGGTATCCTATTACACCCCTCCGTCGTAGTATCCCGTTATGCCCCCTCCGTTGTGGCAAATGTAACCCTGTCGTGGTATCCCATTACACCCCCTCCGTCGTGGTATGTAAATATAATGGTGACGACAATTGCTGTTTCTGATTCACGAGTTAGGGGGCGCTAGAAATAAAAATATTCTCAAAGTGGGCGGTGGGCAAAAAAAGGTTGCGAATCTGTGGTTTAGAGTTTAATATTGAAGATTGCACAATGATTGAACAAAAGTTTGAGCGAGTTTAATTTTTATTGCACCATATTTTTCCATTGCATTGTGTAGGGTCAGTATTGCGCAATATTTTTTAGTTTGTGTTTCGTCTTGACAAGGAGTACACATGCGCGTGCAAAAATGACTGAAAAAGATAATAAAAAAGTTAAGGTAAGAGAGTTTATCATCGAATGTATCCAATTGTACAGAGAATTGCCGTCTCTGTGGAATATTAAGACTAAAGAATATTATGATCACGATAAAAAAAAATGCTGCACACGGGATCAACACTATTCTCCGACTGAACACGAAAACATTGCGCAGTTCGTTTATTGGGCAATATAATTGATCGTTTGGATTCTAAGCGCTTTTTAATCTTATTGTACAATAAAATATATTGTACAATGTTATTGTAGCGTCTAGGGGCTGCCGAAGAGCCATTAATTAACCAACGGGAGAATTTAAATTTCGTCAAACGATAGTCTTGCGATCGTACCCTTGCAAATGTACAGGGCGGTTCCGATGAGAAAGATTAATTATTCTACATACCAGCATTTTAACATAATAACTCAATATCGATTTTATTTCATTCAAAATTTGCTTTGATAAATACCTACATTCAAAAATGCTCAAACTCGTGATGACAAAACTATTAAAATTATGTACTTTTTGTAATTATTTTTTAAACATAAGTATTTATAATTTTTCAAAAATGTCTAAGCCAGGGTTTCCCAACCTTTATTTCGCTGAGCCTCCCCGAAACAAAAAAAAATATTTTCATGCCCCCCTTAATTAAGTTTCAACAAAAATAAGAAACACTTTTTTTATATTAACTAAATTATTTATTTGAAATTCAAATAGGTACAATACAGATACAATATATTTTTTTATTACGGATCTTTAATAGAAGAGTAGGTACACTTTTAATCATTAATTACTTTTACATTTACATTTCTTGGTTGTCTTTTAATTGTACATATTATTCTATTATTATTTTTTATTTATTTAAATTATATTTTTATAATTAGATAATGTCTAACAACTTTGAAAGTAATTTTAGAATAAATAAATAAATACTTTTAAAGTGCTAATGAGATACTTGAGCTTGCATGCTCTGTACCAGTTGGTCGATTCTGGGTTCAGTCTTTGCTAGAGCTATGGTTAAAACCTATTACGCCCCCCCTGACATTTCTCTACGTGCCCCCCCTGGTTGGGAAGGCCTGGTCTAAGCCAAATAAGAATGTAATTTTTCTTTAAATAATATATTAGTTTGCAAGACCGTATATAAATAGACAAACTGAAGTATTTTCGTCACTAAACCCAGAGCGCGAACATTTTTTAATGATTTTATTTTAATTAAAATTAAAATGCTGAAAAGTAGCTTTCCCAAATTATGTATTTATTTAATTTACTGCGTGATTATATGATTTGAAATGTTTGTTGTATAATACAAAATTTTGTTTAAAAATTTAACAAATCTGCCAACGACCTACGGTAAAACCTTATTGTACTAAAAATAAAAATATTTTTTCAAAATTTAAAACATAGCTTTATTAGATAAAATAACAGTCTTTCGAAATCAATTTATAATTTTTGTGGAAAAGAGTCAAAATGCTAAAATTTGATTAAAAAATGACATATTTCAGGTTTTATATGGATATTCCCTCTTGATTGATAATAATCAATCGAAATTGTCTAACAAGGGATTTTAAAAGTTTCAACGTGACAGTTTGTTTTCAGCGGTTAATTTCATGACTTTAGGAAAAAAAATACTAATTAAAATTAGTGTACTCACATATAGCACCATGCTGATTGAAGTGGGGAACTTTATAAAAAAATAACTCTTAAATTAAATCCACCTAAAAATAAACACCGTCGATTTTTGAATCGCGATTTTCATGCAGACAGTAGAGAGCATACCACTCATGTAGACCGCAGATTTGTTTTTCAAAGAAAAAAGAAACACGTTCTTCTATTAAATTCATAGACGATGCACTATATTGGTGACGTTTATATTTTCGACCTATGTTCCGACCTATGGATTATGTTCCAAGCTGTGCTAAGCTCGACATTCCAACCAAGCCGAGCTTATAAATAACTGATATACCAGGCCTATATATAATAAACATTACATATTCTAGTTTGAACAGACTACACAATTATTATCTTGGAATGAACAGACTAGGTAGACAATAGGTAGTTTCGTACTTTAGTTTGAACAATGTGATATAATAATATTATTCGAGTAATGTAATGTTTGTTTGATAGTATCTATTATTTGATGTTTACTCGAAGTAAATAATACTGTCTAGATATAAATCTGTATCTGGGAGGCAAAGGGCGTCACGTCAGTGTGATTAAATGATTTTTTTAAGTGAAAACTTCTTTAAGATGAAGCCATAGTAAATAATGCAAAATCATACAAAATCATGAATTTTTGTTTTGAAAATTTGATCGCTTGGAAGTATATACATAGATGCTTCAATTAAATACTGCGTGTAGAACATACCTCGACCTTTAAAAATATCGGTCATTTTTTATAAGTCTTTTAATAGGCCTATAAAAAAATAAAGTATAAGGTATATAAAAAACATTTTCACGTCCAAACTCTTCTATTTATAAACCCCTTTTTGGATTTGCTTTTATTGTATAATGTGGCATATTCAGTTAATTTTATAATAATCGCAAAAAAATATATATTTACGCCCGAACCTCACAAAATCAAATAAAATATTAATTTTCTCGTTGTTATTTTTGACATCAATCAATACGGCCCGCACTCTACGAATTTGGATTCTTGAAGTGACCCTCATGGCACGGGCAAAAGAACCATGCAGTGGGTACTCCTATTTCGCATCAGTCACGCCCCGGCAGGAGCGGGAAACAGACGTGTGACTTCGCGTCGCTTAGTTTCGTGAAATAAATTTTAAATTTCAGTTTTATCACAATAAACAATTCATAAAAGAGGATTTAATATTTTTTACAGGCCTTTACGAAATCAACATGTAAAAAAATTTATCAAATACCTTTTCCAACCTTTCCAAAAGCTTTTTCCCAAGTATTTTTAAACTCCTCCCATAAAGGGCGTGAATTCCGATTTCGATTTTTTCCTGAACTATTGGATCACCTTAACATCGTTGTGTTTTGAAACTCGATGAAACGGAAACGAGTGACACCAAAAGGAGACAAACACATACATCCAAAGATATTGAAATATAAGAGATGATCCGCAGTTTTTACTGGGAGGGACTATGATTCCTGGTGTCGCCGATATTGTTTACCAATAAACGAATAAACTAAATGAACGAATTCTTTCCGTATTCAAAACTATATTGTTAACCAATATTACTGCACAAAATTATTTTCGTATGCAAACTACTCCAATTAGGTAGTAGTCCGTCGACAGTCGCGCGGACATCATAGCATATCTCTTTTGTATTTCAATATCTTTGCATACATCTATAGGATTTAACCTGCGAGAGAATTCACGGGCAATCGGTTCAAATATTATAAATCGATAAATCCACAGTCCCACGAAAGTCTCCTTTGGTGTAGTGGTAGAAAGCTTCCGACGAACCTTTGTAGACATTTAGCAGACCAAGAATCGAATCCTTGGAAATAAAAAAAATGTAAAACAATAACCAATCTTCAAACCACTCCAAAATGAACAGACAAAAGAAAGCAACATTTAGCGACTCCGGAGAAGAAAACTGAAATACTAAGAAGATGACCAAATGCATAGGAAAAGGTGCACTGGAATTCGACGACAAAAATATGGAAAAAAATCATCCTCCACATTCATACAAAAGTGCTTCGTGGTCTCTCAATCTCAACTCTTGTTTTAGTTTCTCTTGTCTTTTCTTTAGTTTTCTGAGGTTTCACTGTGAAATGCACACTCTGATTTTTTTTTGTAAATATGTACCTGAGAGATATAGTTCATGTATGTTTAAATTTTATTTTGTGAATTTGAGCTACATAAATCTTGCTCCAAAAATCTTACTTCAGCATTGATGTTCATTTCGAGACGATTCGTGGCTCTTATTCTTACCTGAAACAATAAAAATACAATTTATTAGTTTATTGAGAAACCGTTTTATGTACCTTTTTTATATTAGATCCACACAGGAGGCCCCGAGGAAAATAATTTCCCTCAAGGCCTATTTACTCATATTTGGAGATGCTGCGTGGAGGACCCTTTTGAAGAGAGGAAGAAATGAACGTCTCTTCAAGGTACATGTTGTAAGAGGGAGGAAACACAGAGGCCGGGATTGGAAGAGAGCCTTAAAGGAAAATAGCGGCCAAAAGGCGTAGGAAGAGTATAAAACGTCCAGTAACCTGTAAAATTTGCGGTCAGATAAACGTTACTTCTTCTATTCGGAAGTTAGCGCAGACAGGTATGTTTATTAGTAGTCACTAGTCACATATTGTATAATATGTAGTTGCAAACAACAATAAATCTCATTTAAGATTGTTATGTAAATTGAGAACAAGCACATTCATATTATTCTTATTAATGTCAATGTCATTGTTCATGAAAAAGGTATCAATGTCAAATTTGTTATGATATTTAAATCCGATTTGAATTACGTAATGCGCTGTGACATCATATTGTAATCATTTGATAAAGAAAATAAATATATCGATTGGAAAAATGGCAGAGAAAGAAAACCGAACTGGGTCAAGACCAAACAACAAGGTCAACGGAATTATCGCCCGGTATATCAGCCAGTCCGTATCCTCGCTACGTACGACATTCCTCGCTTAAATTTAAGCGGGCTAAATTTGCCGCTAAAGCTTTGATAAGCGGCAGAATAGTTCCTATTTTAGACACCGAGGCGCACGAGGCGCTAGCAGTCACATGCAAAATCGGACATCTGCGTAAATAATACTGAGCTAGCTGTTAAAAACTCGCTCGTAACCGCTTAAGTGGAAATGCGCCTCGTCGCTCACGTCGCTCATGATGACTTTCGACACAAAATCGCTAAAAGCGTTAAAGCTAAAATCGACACAATTATTCCACGCTCTTGCGGAGTATAGCGCTCCATTGCTTGTTTGTTTGTATTCTGCAGCTGTCTAGTTCACAAATGTCAAATATGATTGACATACGACGCCATTTGCAAAAATTATAACATCTTCCGACAGGATATTTTGAAAAGTGGAAGGTTGGAGTTTAAAAGACTGGTGTACATGGCAACCTAATAAGCCAATATTGAAATATGGGATGGGTAGAAATAAAGGAAATGGT
The DNA here is from genome assembly GCA_917880885.1 of Limnephilus marmoratus. NCBI lineage: Eukaryota > Metazoa > Arthropoda > Insecta > Trichoptera > Limnephilidae > Limnephilus > Limnephilus marmoratus. The sequence continues at coordinate 12,705,730 of OU862921.1, read as the reverse complement.
GAAAAAATATATAGAAAACTGGTTAAGGCCCGATAAGAATAAGGGGAGATATAGCCCACAAAAGTTAGAAACGATAACAATGAAACGAAAATTGTGAAAATGTTAAATAAAACACGACTCGTTTAAAGTAGAGCAAAAATCTCGGGGGAAATGTCTTAAATAGCATAAAGAAATACTGCGAATTTTTTCATACATGTAACTTGTAAAATAACAGAAAAAACGTGTTTATAATAATTTTCGTAGCATACGTTGCGATTTTTTTCTAACGTGGGAATTTCATATAATTACCGTTTCGGCGTGGCAAGGGTATAGATATTATCTTAAAAAATAACATATATTTTTTTAGAAACTTAAAAACTTAAAGTGTTCGAGAGAAATATGGTTTAAAAAATCGGAATTCGAGGGCTTAAATAGGTTAGGTTATGGGCTATTATTATTTTTTTTTTCGTAACACTTGGGGGGTTGTCGTGGAACCGGGAATCGTTTTGTCCATTTCGGGTGTGCTTGCGGGAGCTGTTTCCTTATAAATCGATCAATAATAATTATACTGGTGACAATCCAGTCAAATCTCTCCCGGTTCTCAGCCAACCGGAAGAAGGTTTCTCCACACCTTGAACACCTGTCCAGTTGTCCACTGACGAAATGTCTCTCATGAATATCTCCTTCGTCCAGTTGTGCTAACCAATTTAAATAATAACGAGTTTCCAGCAAAAAATCTTCCAATACGTCAACTGCTTTATTTTATAAATACGTGCAGATAATACATCATAACAGATTAATTAACTACCTTTTTACGAATGCTTCTCGATGGGATTTTCATCGAGTGCATTTATTAATAATGATCGTAGAGATACAAAACATCAAGGGTAATTACGTAACTTTGGCCTGACTAACTTTTTATAAGTGGGGGCTGTTTGAAAATGACCACAATAGCAGTTGTTTCGGGAGTAATAAATTAACAAATAAAATTAGTCTTCAAGGTAGATCCCATTGAAAGCTTTTCTCATAACCTTAAGAATTTCGTTGTCAACAATAATATTGAAAAAAAATATATATGAAGAGAACATAAATTATTTTTTTTAAGGATTCGATCCTTGGTTCGCTATATATCTGGCCGCTGAGGTTTGTCAGGCTCTTTATACCACCACACTAAATAAAAGGAGACTTGCGTGGGACTGTGGATTTATCGTATTATATTGGAACCGAGTACTTGTGAATCAAATAAATATTTTATTTCTATCTCATTTTCTCGCAGGCCAAATCCAATATAGATGTAAGTGTTCGTCTCTTTTTAGTGTCGCTCGTTTCCGTTTCATGGTGTTTCAAATCACAGCGGTGCTAAACAAGTTATCACTTCAATAAAAAGTTAATTTTCAACAAATAGGATTGCAATTAATTGCCCTTCGAAACTTACAAATTACATCTATGTGTTCAGCAAGTTTCCGGAAAATCTAAATTATTTTATTTTGGTATTCCTACATCCTTGGAAATCCTCTGGATGATCTTCAATCTACATCTGACCGATGACCGATTTGGTTGTGCAGCACTTGTTGTGGATTGTGTCCAACGTAAATAGGGTTGCCATCTGGTTTGGCCACGGACATATGAATATATCTGGACCTGCCCTAAGTGATAAAAATGTATTATTTCCCCCTCCACATGGCGCCGGCTGTAGCTCCTCCTTGGAACCGGCTCGCTCCATGGGGAGGGGATATAGCCTCGCTTGAATCTAAAATGTGTGACGTCATCATTCTTGCCGTGAACAGCGAGAAGCTGACATCCATACATTTAACGAAATAACGGCAGCTTGTGCTATACAATATATCTACCTATCAATATGCACATAGCGAATGTGGGCGGTACTCCAATGTGCTCGTCGCTGGTTACAGGGGTAAGTAAATTATGAAACATTTGTAAAAGTGTTTTAACTAAACACGGCAAGAAAATATTGATATGTGTATTGGCGCGAGTCTTTTTGGGGCGAGCATTTGGCCTTAGCAAATAAGTTTTGAACGTGGCAAGCAATTCGCGCTCCCATGTAAAAAGGTCTATTCATTCAAAGCAGATTTTGCTTTTAAGAACTAAATGGTGATATTGTAATGCGAGATGCCTATATACTGTCAGATTGATTGTTCAACGAATGACAGTCATCTTTCCCCTCTTCCGCTCTCCATAGTTTGGTTTTACCCCTCATCTGTAACTGCTTGTCTATCCATTTGGATGTCTATGGGTTTGGCTTTTTTAGGTCGTGTCCGGCTAAATATTTATAGGTCCGGCTTGTCCGGCTTTTTCGATTCGCGCGGGTTTTGTCTTCCGAATTTCTGAAATTTGGCGGAATATTACTTTCAAAGAGTTTTCTCTTTAATAAACACCCAGTGGACCAAGGAACGCAATAAATTGCAAACAATTGCTATGATGGTGTACACATTGTATAATTTAAAAATGACATGTCAAGGATTTTATTAAATGATTTCCAAAGAAAACGACGTTTTGGATAAAGTAGGTGAAAACGCCAAATGTACAAAATGGTAGATTTTTTTAATTTTTGAATAATGTGGAGAAGTCGAGATTTCATTTTAATTTATGTTTTTCGTTTTTTGTCCACAAAAATAAATATGTTTCATTTTATATCTATTTAACGAAAAATTTTAGTCAACTGTTTAACCAGAAAAAAAGTTATGTTTTATTTGTTTGTTTTATAAGTTTAGTATGTCTACAGGCAGAAGACTCAATATTTTTTATTTTGTTATTGACATTATATTCTATACAAATGTCTACTGATGACAAGGATAAGACTGATTAATGATTGTTGTTATTAAAATAGGTAATGCGTGATTAATAAACAACTGTAACTTGTAACAGATTTTTTATTATTATGTATAAAAGTTATGTCCAAAATTATGTACGTACGTCCGGCTTTTAGGGCAAAATGTCCGGCCTTTCAGAGCGCAGAGTCAGGCTTTTTTTATTTTAGAAGATGGCAACCCTAAACGTAAACCGTTATTATTTTCTTAAAATTTCTAGGAGTTTCCTCTTCATGTTGTGTTCCCTTAGCACCTGCTTGTTTGGGACCCGAACTGTCCATCTTTAGGCTGCATACCCAATGAGACGATGAAAAAAAAATGCGGTATTCTCTTCTTACATCGCGGTGAATTCATCTGCATTTTTTAATTACCCGTCACCACGGGAAGACTAGACATGTGCCACAGGCCAAAATTTAAATTTTTCTCCAAGAAATTCGACTTTGATGTTTCGAGAGTCAATCTTTTAAATTTCTTATCGGTTAAATATTAATGGCCTTACTAATAAACGCGGTAAAAATTTTAAGCAATAAACAACCGTGTATGTGTAATTAATAAATAATAATTGTCTAGACAGCTACTTAACAGCCATAAAAAGTTTAGTTTAACATTGTTTATACAGTGGAAGAGGATAGTTGATTTATTGAATAAAATATATTTCCAAGGTATTTTAAATGTGCTAGGTACATATTTCTTATTTTTGAAGATATCATAAAAACAAATAACATTTTTAGGAACTAAATAAAATTATCCCTTAGGTTTTTATTATTTGATACTTTAATATTTATATATTTACCCACACAAGCATAAGGCATATATGCTATTAAAAACATCACTTTCATGGAATTCTTGTTAGGGGCCCGCAACCCGGATTTTTACCGATTTATTATATATTTCCCTTAAACACGGTAAGTTTTAAAGCTCTTAAAAAAATATATGTTATTCTTGAAGATAATATCTAGACTTTGCCCGCGACGAAACGCAAATTATATAAAATTCCCTCGATAGAAAAAAATCGCAAAATATGCTCCAAAAATTATTATTAACACGTTTGTTTCAGTTATTTTACAAGTTATATGTATGAAAAAATTCACAGTGTTTCTTTAAATGCTGTTTAATATAATGCCCGCGAGATTTTTGCTCTATTTTAAACGAGTCGTGTTTTATTAAACATTTTCGCAATTTTCGCATCGATTTTGTCGCTGTAAATGTTAGCGCTCTCCTCTAACATTCGTAATTTAGTATCTCTCCATCTTCTTCTTTTCGGGCCCGGTTGCAGAGCCTTAAATTCAAGCGGCAGCGGCAGCAGTCACTTAAAAAATAATATGTCAGAAATTAACCTTTTCTAGACTGGAACCACATGTCTCACTAAACCAAAATGCGATCAACTAAACCAACAAAAGCCAACTTACTAGCACTTTCGCAGCCAGTTACATATTTTTTTTATTACTGAGAGTTCGAAACAGAAATTGTGCAGTCTTTATTCATTGTGTAACTAAATACTTTAACGGTTGGGAAGAGTTTTTTATTAGTAAGGCTGTTAATATTTAAAAACGTAGTAGATGTAACGAATCGAGAATATTCGGCATAAAACTGAGGTTAGTTTTAAATTGATCGGAAGTTAAATTTATGACTTCAGTGATCGGACATATATAAAGGCTGACGAAAGAAAATGCCACCAGGTAATATAATGAGTCCACCTTTAGATAACTTTTAATAAAATATCGGCATCGACCGACTGACATAATTCCGGGGGCCCAATAGTATAAAAGACTGTCTGTGGTTAGAATATATTAAGGAAAGCGAGAGCCATTATTTACATAAAATCATTTATCCATTCGACAAAAGCAATGTATGGGACGTAACGTAATTATTAATTATGTACTGACTGCAAAAAATATATATTGAGCAGTTTGATGACCTCGAGAGATGAATTTGTTGGTAAGATATTTTACTGTCAGGAAATGCAATATTGGATTTATTATTATTTTTTTTTTATTATTCTTTATTCATAAAAATATCTTAGGTGTATACAGTTTTTACAGATTTTTCAATTACCACACTAGGCACCTGCCCGTATTATGGTAGTCAAAATATTAAATGAAGATTCAAATTGAGGAGCGAATTATTAATTGTATTATTTGTAAACTCCCTAATCTCGACTGGATAGCGAAAATATGGATAAATTTTGACACAATACTATCCCTTGTGTCCAAATCCCAATTTGATTATTAACCTATTTCATGATGTGTGATTTGATAATAATTGTTTCGCCGTTTCTCCCTCCTTGGTTAAGGAACAAAAAAAATATAAAACCCTATTGTAACGGAATGTAAATGCACAGTTTTAACGGTGAACACAATATTAGTCTTTATTTTGGGTACAATTTGCAAGTATGACGCTTATTTATAGTACCTAGTTCAACAAAAAATAGTAAGAGAGTGTAATAAACTTTAACAATAACTATTATGAGTTCACTGCGAACGGGGAACACCAGACCTGTGTCGGTCCTCCCAAAGGAAACTTAACTGTTCCCCTTCGTTTTATTAAAAAGGTTTCAACGAGTATTTTCTCCCTCTGGGTTAGCTGACCTTCGAAGCTGACGGTTTACGAAGCGACTCTTGGGTTAATTCTGCCAAAGGTTCTCTTGAAGTAGCGCGGAGAAGAAACTTGCCCTCTAGAGCTAAAACTTGATATTAATGATATTATTATTATATCGGTCATCGTCATCACAGCTGTGACATTCCTTCCAGGGATTAGTTCTGTAAACCTGAGCGGCGGGGAAAAAACTAACCAATGACATCCCTCGCTCTAATTAGTACGAGACGAAGCGATGCGGGAAAGGGAAAGTATTCGAGATCAAAAAACTGATCCGCGCGGAAATCTGCATAACAATTGTGAATGGTCTGTTACACTATAAAATAACTTATTGAGCACAGAGTCTCAAGTTACGTATGATTGGTTTAAGTAGATATATTATTTAGGGTCAATGTTCTTGAGAGTTGATTTATGGCTAACAAGTGTCTTGGAGTTACTAAAGGAACCTTGGGGAACCAAGTACTTAGTTACTATTAATAACTACCACTCGATGAGCGCACTCAGCTGGTAAACAAGTGTTACTATTCACTGAATTCAACTTCTTGTATCTCTCTCACACGCCCCACCGTGACTCCGTAGACCCCTACAACACTACTAACCGTGACGATAATTTTGAAAGTATGGAATATAGTTACAAGAATAGTATTTCAAGAGGTACGTATGACATCATCAGACACGCAGAACTCATGACTCCAAGAACAAAGATAAAACTGAAAGAATCGATGACTTTCTCGAACCAACCCCTCCATGTAGCCACGATTCTTAAAACAACACAGATATGCTCCCTAGGTAACAAGAGATACGTATGACCCGAAACACATTTCATAGGTTCATCATCAGTCACACAGTACTCCCGAATCCAAGAATAAAGGCAAGACTGAAAGAAGCGACGACTTTCAACCAACCAAGAACCAACCCCTTGGATACAATGGAGGGGTTGGTTCATGAAAGTCATTTTCATGAACCAACCCCTCCATTGTATCCAAGATTCTTAAAACAACACAGATATACTCCCTGGGTAACAAGAGATACGTATAAACTGAAACACATTTCACAGGTCCATCATCAGTCAGGCACTACTCATGACAAGTACAAAGATAAGACTGAAAGAAGCGATGACTTTCAACCAACCAAGAAACAACCCCTCCATTGTACCCGCTATTCTTAAAACAACACAGATATGCTCCCTGGGTAACAAGAGATACGTATGACCCGAAACACATTTCGTATGTCAATCATCAGTCACTCACGAATCCATAAACAAAGACAAGACTGAAAGAAGCGATGAATTTCATGAACCAACCCCTCCATTGTATCCACGATTCTTAAAACAACACCTTGTCGCATTACGCTCTAAAATTCAAAGTATTTCTTGAAAGCCTGCAGGACCCTATTGTAGAACCAATACTCAATGCCCACCGCAGCTCAAAAGCATGTAAGTTTTCCGTGCCCTTTCCCCCTTCAGTATAGAGGGCGGATTGTGCCATTTATTTATTTTTAAACCATAGTAATTACCTTATTAAACGAGTTTAAAAGAAAAAAATATTTGTTTAATGCACACTTGTTAGTTTTAATAGTTCATAATGATAGAGTTCTATCAGAAATAAATACTCTAATGCCTTCCTAAAGAATTAAAGCGGGCGGGTTGTACCATTTATTTATTTTTCAACAAAATAAATTACCTCATTAAATAAGTTTAAAAGAAAAAATATTTGTTTAATACACAGTCGTAAGTTTTAATAGTTCATGATGTATAAATTCAAACAAAGAAATAACCTCATATAAGTTAAAGAAAAAAACATTTTTTTTAATACACACTTGTGTTAGTTTTAATAGTTCATAATATACTATAACTCTAAAATGTGTTTTCCATGAAAATGTGTTTTCAATGAAAATGTGTTTTGGGAGGGAGGAAGCACAGAGACCGGCAAATCCGAGTTCTGTCGGATATGCCTTCCTAAAAAATTAAAGGAGGGCGGATTGTGCCATTTGTTAATTTTTCAAGAAAAGAAATTACCTCATTAAATAAGTTTAAAAGAAAAAATATTTGTTTAATGCACAGTTGTTAGTTTTTAATCGTTCATATTGTATAACTCTGAAATGTGTTTTCTATGAAAAAATGTTTTGGAAGGGAGGAAGCACAGAGACCGGCAAATCGGATATAAATACTATATAAATGCCTTCCTAAAGAATTAAAGGAGGGCGGATTGTGCCATTTATTTTTATTCCTAATAAAGAAATGACCTCATTTTTTTTTAAATTTCTTTATTCATGGTTTTGATAGAATATTCAATGTTATTGGAATAACTTTTGAAAGTTATACCCATCAATGTAAAATAATTCATCGGAGAAGAAGAAAACTAATAAATCTAAACAAAACATGAAAGAGAACAAGACACAGAAAATAAAAAGGTAACGTTCACAACCGGGAATCGAACCCAGCAAACCTCTGCCTTACCGGGACAACGCTCTAAACCCCTCGGCCATGGTCATATTTTATCATGGAATTTTTAATGTGTTTTATAACTGGAATGTTCTCTCGCAAGTGAGAATATCTGTAAAACCCAGTTTAAATAAATAAGGAAATATGAATAGTATAATAATATATATGCTGACGTTTTTCTTACTATAATAAAAATACATTTAACATAACTTATAGCAATAAAGTACATTTGCAACAAAATTACATTTTAAGATAACAAAAGATTCATTCATATGAATTTAAATAAATAGCAAGGTATTCTCGGAGTGTTAATAAAACCAATAAATTAATTCCATATTAAAATCCCAATTTCAACGACTTCTTTACAAATTTTATTATTACCCTATATAATGAGGTATACAATTTGTCAAGGTTTTGTGTAAATTGGTTGAAATATATGATATATAAAGAGATATATAAAGGGGATGGAAAGCGGGTAGCGGGCAGCGGGCTGGCAAGCGGGCGGTGTATTTCATATGTATGCAAATTAACAGATGGCGTTGGTTATAAAGGTTGGGTATGGCGTTGTCAGTAGATGGCGTTGTGTTTCGTTAGCCACAGCAACGTGAGTCCGGGTCGCGTATTTCCAAAACCTATACCGAATCAGTCGCGGTAGCGACAATTTACATTTTAAATATACCTCTACATTGGTAATTTTTTATCACATTGTAAAAACAAAAATTGTTCTAAAATCTAGATAAAATTATCTTTTCTGATGTGTATATTAGAAATTAATAATTTTATTTTTTTAATTAAATTAAATTAAATTTAATATTATTCCATATTGTAAATACAACTCTATATAGATAATTTTTTTATCACTTTGCAAAAATAAAAATTGTTCTAAAATCTAGCTAAAATAATCTTTCAAATGTGTATATTAGAAATGAATAATTTTATTTCTAAATATTTAAATTTTGATATTGAAAATGTAAAACGACCGAACCGGTATAGGTTTTGGAAATACGCGTCCGGGTCTGCTAGTAATAAATATATACATATATATTATACAAGCTGGTTCCCGGCGTTGCTATGCCATTTAATAAAGAAATTGATTTTCTCTGCTTGTCATTTCCCGTTCGACCCGTCCCCTTCCGCCTCCCCTTCCTCTCCCGCATCCCCTTCCCCTCCACGTTCCCACTCTGCCTCCTCCACCTTCCCTCTCCCCACTCCACTACCCTTCTTCCCCCGTCCCGCGAACCCCCCTCCCGAGTTCCCCTCCCCCTTCCCGCATTGCATACATTCAGTCCCGGTACATTCAGTTTTCAAACAGCTCGTGTGCTACCTATTACAAATTTTTAATACAAATTTCATAATGCCAGAGCTTACCAGTAGTTTTATACAAACCTTGTCCTGACAATAACGAACACAAAAAAAATAATTATCCAATTTGGTACAGTCGTTCGGAAGTTATGCGCATACATACATTTCGGCGATTCATTTTTATTTATAAAGATAGATAGAAGATAGATTATAAAAGAAAGTGTACAAAAGTGTGCGACCCGCTAAAACTCAGAAACGAGTCCCGGTAAGATCAAGGGAGTTATATGGTGTAGTAGCCCTCTATCCATAAAGAAGATTCCCGTTTTTACCTGAAGGGCGTGCTTTTGAAGTTATAAGGGCTGGAAGTATCGCCCTCTAGAAATTTCTAGAACAGTCCAAAACATTTGAGAGTATTCGAGAGCATTCCACAACATTCCAGAATATCCCGGAGCATTCTGGAATGATCGGGAATAGGGAATCGGTATTGTGGAACATTCCAGAACACTCTCGAATGTTGTAGAATGTTCTTGAACATTATGGACCTGATCATGCACGGGGCATGGGGATGAGGGTAACCTTGCAGTTACTCTTGCTAAGACGCTGATGGATTTCGCTAAGTTATGCCCAACCACCAAACAAGAAAGGTATATCACAATTAAGTGGTACTCACGGTTGGTCTTCTAGCTTGGTGATAGTCATAGATGTCCATAGCGCTCGATATTGTTATATTTGATTGTTAGAACTTCGGTAAAGTTTGAGTCACGAGTTCACACAAAATATACGAAAGAATACGGTAGGATTTATACTTTATGTGACGATATGATGAATAACACTTCGGCTCGGTGCGAAATGTCACTATACGATCGGTGGTTAGCAACGGACTGACTTGTTGACGATAAAGCGCTTGTCACTTGTTGACCGTGTAGTCAGGCACCCTTATTGTGCGGAATTCCCAAGTCTGGGTTCCTGCCGATCTCGTATGACAATCGGAGCACAAAACGAAAGAAATCCATCGGCGTTATGAAACATGGACCATTCGAAGCTTTTTTGTATGGGTGGGGCTACCCATTGGTAGCGGGTATATAAAATAAGATCCGTCGGGGATTCGAATGTCAGTTCAATCTCATATCAACCCCTTGAGCGGGTACCTTAGGTGGTAAATAAATAAGTATTTAATACAAAAATAACTGATTTGAGACGAGAGCAAGGAAAGATGAATCGATGCTTAGCTACGATTTTCAAACAAATACGCACCGTAGTTGAAATACATTCAACCGAAAACTGAAGCTTTCAATTTCCTATAGTGTGAAGAATGTTTGGGAACGCGGCACTGATCTCCATCTTCTATTTACAGAATGCAAAAAGAAATGAGAAACAAGAGCACTCTGTTTACCACGGAGAGATCCGCCCAAGCTCCTAGCACCGGCAGCAAAAATAAAGGAGAAACAATGCCTAAGTAAAAAAGAACAAGAAATTTACTCGGTTCAATAAACCTGCTAAAGTAAATACAATTTTTTTTGATAGGGTGCCAAAAACAGATAAGGCAAAGCACGCGATAAAGTCAATGCCTTTGGTGCTTCAATTTAAACAATTTCTGTGAAAGTCCTAGTCAAGATCTGTTACTATCAAAGTACTGTGAAACATTCTGCACATCGACCCTTTGGAATAACAAGGTTACATCTGTCACGGTAACGTCATGCGATAATGGGATCTATAGTTATCTACTTTAGAGTTCATTATCGCACGACGTTACAGCGACATGTTATTTCAAAGGGTCGACATGGTAAAATAATAACAGAACAAGCGTAGCACTTTCACATAACTTTAATTTTATCTTTTAATTTGATGAATTGTTCGTATTTTGTGATACATTATGGATTAATGGAGTTTATAATGGATTTGATCATTATTTCAGGGTAAATCGTAGAAGTTCCAAAAGACATGGCACGATCTAATGAATTGATAATGACTGGACACCTCAGAATCATGCAACTTTAAAACCTGAAATTTTTTTTTAAATAATTAGTTACTTTTCAAAAGGGTGTTGAAATTGCACGAATCTGAGTTGTTACGGAACCGAATTGACATTGTGAATGTGAATGAATTCACAAAATTGTGAATCAAATATTTTACCCAAAGATCATGTTTTATAACTCTGTGAATAGATGTAAAAAAAAGGCATTCATCATCTCATCTCTTCTAAGTCTGAACTCTACTCCAATCCTCCACATAATTCTGAAATTTGCACATTTAAATAAAATTAATGTATAAATTCAACTTTTAATTCTCTGTAATTTTAAATGATGACCTAGAATACCCTTGAACGGGGAAAGCCGAAAATCTAAAGAGTTTTACCTACAACATTCGTTAGAGCTTAGAGCTTTTAAATTGGTGGACTGATTTCAATAATTTCCTTTCACCGCAGTTGCTCTTCCAGATGGTTAATTATAATTTTATTTAATGTGTTGAACATAAATTCGATCATAATTATTACTATGCCCATTGTAGGTCACCCTCCATTGAAACTAAGCGAAGTTTGGGTGTGAACGAACAGGCAAGCATATACCAGCAGTGGGATCACTGGCCCACAATAATTAATACCCCTAGCTTCAAGCTTCTAGTTTCTAGAATTAATATCACTGTTGCCCTATGCACTGCACATATTTCATCGGTTAATATTTCAAGCCAGGATAGCAAGCAATTGCTAGTAACCTAGTAAGCTAGAGAAGAAACGAAGCTAGCGTTTCAAGACAGGATAGTTTAACGAGATGTGGTTATATTATTTATTTATTTATTAACGCCCTTTTTCGGGGCTTTTACATATGAATAGTAAGAAATACACAGTATTTATTGTACATAACTGAACTGCCTTCGTAACAATATTTTATATTTGTTAAAAGATAAATTGAAGATGTCCACTGACTTGGTATAATTGTTTCCCTCCATTAGTATTCTGGGCAAAGAGGAATACATATGGTAGTTAGTTCCAGAATTACTGCACTGAAATAAATCCTGACTTCTAGTATTACGTATTGGAATCCGGAAGCTTATCAATTCGAGCAATATCGGACTGTCAACTAAATCATTCAGAATTTTATACAGAAATACCAAGTCAGTGAAAGTTCTTCTGTCTGACAATTTGAGCATATTCATATCATTCAAAATAGTATTGTAGTTCAACATAATTGCTGGAATACCCATTTTAAAATTAAGAAAAGTAAGAATTTGTTTTGTATTCTTTCAACAGCTTGTACATGTATATTGTAATATGGGTTCCAGACGGGAGAATTGTATTCAAGTTGACTTCTAACATATGCAAAATATAACAGTTTTATACACTTAATATTGTTAAAATTTCTAGTTAGCCTAGTTATAAATCCCAACATTTTTAAGGCCTTATTAGAGATTTCTGTTATGTGGTTAACAAATGAAAGATTAGATTGAAAAGTGATGCCCAAGTCTTTAATTTGTGTTAATGTCTCCAGAGTATTGTTATTAATGTTGTAATTGAAGATCACTGGATTTTTTATTCGAGAAAATCTAACTATATGACATTTTGAGATATTTAAGTAAAGTCTATTTTCATTACACCAAATTAACAATTTGTTGATATTATCTTGAAGAATGTTGCAATGGTAAATATTTTGAATTATTCTAAAAATTTTGAGGTCATCAGCAAAAAGTAAGATTCCCCCCCCCCCCCCCTCTCTATTTAAGCTAATAGAGAAGGGGGGGGGCGCTTCTAGCTTCTAGCGGAAGTATCTAAAAGCAACCTAGTACATGATCGACTAGTGCACGGTGACGATGCACTGTGTTTTTTCTGACACACGATACGATTCTAAAAATGTCAAAACTCAGGAACGAGATTAATTTAAAGTTTGAACAATTGTATCGTGATAAAGATGGTATCGAACGGTAACATAATAGAGTAACTGTAAAATATTTAGGAGAATCTGTGTTGCGCAACTTTAAGTCAAAAATATACTAGGTACCTACCTCTTCAAACACAGAATTGCTTTTGACAAAGTCCAAACTGCTAGAGATTCTTGAACCAAAGGGTATGGTCTCTTATTTGTCCCTTTCGCTAAAACAACTTTTGGCCAAAAAAATTTTAAACACTTTAGCAACAAAGCCGTACAATGCGCTTCTACTGGCCATTAGACAGAAGACAAATTATTTGAAATATAAATCAGACTTAGATCATCCACCAAGACAGATCAAGCATCAGCGATGTCATTAAAACCTGTTTACAAGACTATATTCCCAATGGTACGACGATGATTGTCTTATATATTGTTGTTGTTTTTATTTCTGTGTAAACTGCTTATGTTAAACTACGCCTGCTCTCAACGCAGGAGTTCCTATTGAGACAGGCATCACCAATGTAATTTAAAAAAATTTAAATACAAATTTCTGTGGAACGCTCTATTCCATCTTATAAAAGACAAGTCTGTACGTAATTCAGCTTTACAAAGAACTAGTGCCGAATGAATGACAACCGTCATAATAATGAATTATGACCTTGTACGTTTAATGTTTCTTCTATATAAGCTGTTCAGTGTTCATTTTACCCTACGGACGGACACGGATGTTTGGTTACCTTAGTCACTGCAATGATACTGGCTTAAAATTTCCTAGTACCAGTTTCAACAGCTCTAGTTTGTGCGAAGTTAGGATAGTAAGCCAGGATCTTGCGAGGACAGGTCACCGGCATACTAGCTTGCTAGCTTGAAATACTAGCATTGTGCGCAGTGTGCACCGGGCATGAGATGGGCAAGTGGAACAGCTCGAGCCATCTGGCTGGATGAGATTGTAACCCGGACTATTTCTAGAAAAACTGCTTTTACTTAGCTTCCTGACGGCGAGTTCTGTGCTGAAAGCTTGTACGTTCAGCTGGAATAATTTAGATAGGTATAGAATTCAGTAGTGATAAATAGCAGCATGTTGGGTTGTTCGCGAAGTCCAAAATAAGTACTCTATAAGCAGTGTTATGTTTCATGTCAACAGATTTGATCATTTCAGTAAAAAAAACCTTTTTCTTATTGATATAACATACGACCTGTTGCTATAGGGAACCTAACACTCATGTCCAGTATGTTCAAACCGTCATAAAACACTGTTTTATCTATTTTATATTAGGCAAGATATGATCAAAAAATAAATAAAATACAAACCGAAACGAAAACAACCGTGCTTTTCCGTGTAAAGTTTAAGAACTAAAAATACTTACCAATAAAAAAAAACAATGGATGAAAATCGGATATAATAAAACTCTTCCAAATATCTAGCTATGTAATGAAATTTGCACAGCTCTCTATACATTCCAAGTTAACACAATTATCTTCACCTCATGCCTTTTCTAGAGCTCAGAAAATTCGTTTCAAGTGTCGAAAAAAGACGCAATATCGTTTGGTCAACAATTTTTATCGTCCAATAAGAGATGTCAAGTTACGATACCGTGAAGGCAAAAAAGGCAATAAATATACGTTGCTTATCGTTATAATACTGCAGCTCTTTCTTACATATTAAATAATGGTCAGACACACAAAATACCTGTGACTGTTTCCTCCTAAAGTACAACTTCTTCCTTGAGTTTAATTTTCTTTGTACGTGTGAGAATGTATGATAATGATTGTACGTTTCCTTTAGGGGGGGTGCAGACATACGTTCACCTTTTGTCTCATTTTCGACTGTTGTTATTGAGTGTGTAAGAAAGAGCTGCAGCATTATATGTTTAAGAACAAAAGCAAAACCATAAGCGGATTGACATTATTTAACATTTTTTTAATTTTTGGAATTCACTCACATTTCAATATTGTCCTTGTAACTATATTCCATCAAAATTATAATCACGGCTAGTAGTATTATAGTGGTCTACGAAGACGTCACGGTGCGGTATGTGAGAGAGATGCAGGTAAATGATAACTATTTTCTTTTGGAGGAAACAGTCCTTATTAAACATTGTGTATCTCATCTTTTGAAAGAACTGCAGCATTATAGCGATAAGAAACGTATTAATGCCTTTTCGTCGTCGTATATAGTCACGGTAATAATAAAAGCGATCATTGACATTCATTTTTTAAATGCATGTTAGAAGTCAACTTGAGTACAATTCTCCCGTCCGGAACGCATATTATAATATAGATGTACAAGCTGTTGAAAGAATACAAAACAAATTCTTACGTTTTCTTAATTAATGGGTATTCCAGCAATTATGTTGAACTACAACACCATTTTAAATGATACGAATATGCTCAAATTTTCAGACAGAAGAATTTTCACTGACTTGGTATTTCTGTATAAAATTCTAAATGATTTAGTTGACAGTCCGGTATTGTTCGAATTGATAAGCTTCCGGATCCCACTACGTAATACTAGAAGTCAGGATTTATTTCAATGCCGTAATTCTGGAACTAACTACCTTATGTATTCCTCTTTGCAAACAATTATACCAAGTCAGTGGACATCTTCAATTTATCTTTAAACATATGTAAAAGCCCCGTAAAAGAGCGTCAATAAATAAATAACAGAAAAAATGGCCCTCCATTATATTAGTTGTTGAATTAGAATAATAAGCGAGAAAAGCCGTTTGGAAATGAGATATGAAAATGTATTTAAAGATATTAATGCCTCAAATAGAGACGATTGTATCTCTTCCGTTATATGGGTTAATTCATGCACATAGATTTACCTTCCGGAAGGTTACAAGCGAGCAATGCACCTGTGTAAACTGTAAACACGGCTAATTTCGGTTTCGTTAGAGGCAGCGAACTCACAGCAAAACACATGTCGTGTTTACCACTACTTCTTTCTCACGTTTTTTATGTAATTTTATACGATAACAACTCGTGATACTTCTATGCAGTGAAAACGGTAGCAAATAGAATTTTTATTTGATGTCTATTGTTATATTTTCATGTTATTATCTTGCCAGTGCTAAATTACGGTTCAGAGTGTTGAAAGCTAGCCTCTCGGGCCTTGAGTCATAAGGTCAGAAAATTTCCGCTTTGCAATAAATTCCAAATAAATAGAATATTTTTAAATGTATCCGAAAACTAAAATCTATTTTTGAAAGGTGATAAAATACGCTTTCAAATGTTGTTTTTTTTATTATTTTTTCAGATACGGATCCGCCAGATCTGCCCTGATGATGGACACTGCAACGCTGTCTGAAACGTTGGCTCAAGAAGGAGGTAGCGCAACACGGCATAACACCCCAAAAACAAATAACGAAAATGACGCTATACATTCAAATCTAAAAGTTAACCACAAAATAATAAAAATGTACACCTTTATGAAATCAAAGTTTCCGACCGTGATTGAAAAAAAATTATGAAACTTTGTGAATTCACATGAAATGAAAAAAGGTGAGGTGATGATAACCTTTATAATAGGTAGATACATATGTATATAATAAAATATGTGTGTGTTTGTTTTTTTTCGTTACCGGTAATTTTAGTTATGAAAAACGAAGGTAAGCCATTTGAAAAAATTTTAAATTTTTATATTTAAAAAATTACATGATAATTTCTAAAATTTGTATTTCACCACGTTTCAAAAACAGTTTATAGTTTTCGCATACGTTCACAAATATTCCATTTATTTGCATTTCATTGCAAAATTCTTACCTACTGACAGAATATGGTCGAGGCCTGGGGGTTAAGACACTTTTCCTTCCTCTCCAAAAAGAATCTCTCCAGAATGAATTCAAAGAGAAACCTGCGCGAATAATCGGAATATCAAAATTCAAACACGCAAATGTAAATACAATATACTCGTATATCTATTATTTACCCAGGTTAAGTCAATGACGTTATATAAATAAATAGACTCGCCATAGTCTCATATACTCACAATATAATGTGGAAAGTAAGGAACACTCTTTTGTTTTCAGCGATTTTCAGTATAATTTCTTAATTCAAAAGTTTATTCCTGTGCGATAAAGATAGACAATCAAAAAATGTGTGTGTATGAATGACATGGATATATGAGCGGGCGGCGAATTGCTTGTCACTTTTTGATGGAACGTTCGGTGTCCCCTTTTCTTGAGGCCCACTAGAATAAAAGGTCCGGCTGCCTGTCGGAATGTCGAGCTACTAATAGGGCAACGACAGTTTTCAAATGGTGGCGATTGTCATCAATACTTGTTAGAACTACTGATTTATGTGTTGTTTTACCGCAATCAAACAAATAAACAAAGTGTTTAGGCTGATTAGTCTACTTTAAAACAGTGAAGTTTACTTAGCAACAGAAATTTTGCTGTTGCGCGTCCAGACCCTTTACTTTAGTAGGACTTGAATTTTCTCTAATGACGTGTAAAACCGCGAGCGGGAAACATGAATATTAATTGTAATATTTATAATAATCGATAATATTAAGTAATTTGCGTGTATTTACACATGAATTCGCCACATTACACATTCGCCTTTACTATTATTTGCCGAGTAATTGAAACATTTTCTCATCACACAGGAGGGCATTTTGGCACTTTTAAAATGCAATTTACTTACTGGTAAGACGCAACCTTACTCGACGCGTAGCAGTTTAGTACCAAAGTACTAGATATAGAGACCGGTACAATTGTCTTGCCTTTGTCTTCCCACTTTGAGATTTCTACCCCTCGTCTAATAGTATGTAACGTCATAGGGTTAAGTAGGTACTATCATAGCTCCCTATTAATTTATTTTTAAAGAATTTCATAACGGTACAGAAACGCCCTTCGTATTTCAGTTTAATGCATCTAGCTATAGATAAGAATCGACTCGCTAGTGACTCGATTGTGTTGCAGTCGATAAACATAACAGAATCGGACAATACCTACACACTCCGACACACTCTCAACACACGCACACAACATAACAATGCACATATGCACAGACACAACATGCTCCGTGGGTGCATTGACCAGGGGACAGACGAGCCCGGTGCATAATCTTATTGTTACGACGATACTAAAGAATAATAGATACAATCGAAGGTGCATCGTATCGTGTGTGAATCCATAGTGCATACTGTATCACATCATGTACGCGTCTATAATAGGTAGAGGGCATAATCATGATCGTAGTTAGATTTGTTGCATTCGGAACTGGTAAGAAAATTAATATTGATTACGAATACCAAGCGTATTTTTTTTGTTTTTTTAACAGTTTTATGAGTTAGATCCATTTTGGATTTTTGGTTAAAACCACGACACTCGAAATAACAATAAAATCCGCATTCCTCAAACACACACTACAAAAAGGGATAAAATCTCTGAACTATGATGCCTACACACCGTATCGTAACAAAACATCCATTGTAATAAAAAAAATTCAAAGTAATGCTTTAAAAGAATATTCTTAGTACATTTAAAAATGAAAATACGTAACTGTTTTGTTCTCGTATGTTTCTTTTTTCTCTCCCTTTCTTTTCCCTGTATTTGTAATCATCCAGATTTGGTACATTCTTGTTTGTTTCTTTATTTGTTTTCTCTTGTTGTTGGTTATACTTAATCTGTGTTTTGTTTATTTTATTTATTTGTATTGTATGTTTGTTTGTATTGTATTTATTTTACGTCAGGAAAAAAATCGCTCAGGGCCTTTTAAGCTTTGGAGATGCTGTGTGGAGGGTGTTTTTAGGGAAATGAAGGAGAGGACGCTCTGGGAAGGAAAGATACAAGAGTTGGGTAGAAATCTAGGGGTCAATGTGTCCAGAAGTGACGAACGTATGAATAGAACCCTCCCATTGCGGTGCAAAACGATGGGTCGAGAGTCCGGCTGAATAGTTCAAAAGGTCTCCCTCGACAAGTGGCTCTCCCGGTCCGGCCCGCTACGCAATAGGTGGGCAAACGCATCCGCTGCAAAGGCCTAGACAAACCTCAACCCATGAACCTGGACACCCCTGCCAAGTCACCGAGTGTAGCAATCCTCTTGGGGTGACCTATGACCAGGGCTGGGCAGTATTTGAAATACTTGTAATTGAAATACGTATTTGAAATACAAATACGTATTTTGTATTTGTATTTCAATTACTTCCTAAAAATGTATTTTGTAATTGGTATTTCAATTACCTGGGGCTGAGGTATTTTGTAATTTGTATTTCAAATACTTATGGCTTCAAAATACATTTTCAAATACATTTAGCGATCTTAATAATGATAATGAAAAATAAACTGACATAGATAATACGTAGACTAAAAATGCTAGAATCCAGAGCTATATGTTATGTATGTTAATATTTAGAGTTGGCAACACGTCCTGTGCTATAATAGCACTGTTATTGTACATTTTCTATCATATTTGTATCATATATATAATGCTTGCACTATAGGAATAATTTGACTGAATACTAGATTATTTTAAAGTTAATTACAGTAGAGCGCACTTGAAGTGAAATAACTAGTGTCCGACCGAAACAGAATTTTCTACCGAAAACGAAACAGAATATTCGATATCTGTCTCAGTTTCGGCCGAAACCGAAACCGAAACTTTTTTAGACATGTTAAAAATCTATTGTTTACTGAAATTCGGCTTATTTTTACACTTATATTCACTATAAAGTAAGGACCTCATAAATTGAGTTTTATAATTTTAATTGCGTTTACAAACACAACATTTTTTTACATTAACTCCACATGGCACTCAAGGCGTATGTCATCTGTGAAGATGTTGTATGGAGAGTCTTTTTGGGGAGAGGAAGGAGTAAATGGTCTTGAAGAGACCCATGTTGTAGGAGGGAGGAAACATAGAGGCCGTCAAAACGTTCCACAGCCGAGCTGTTGAACTCAAGAATGAGTCATAGAAACGACCCGTTCTCATGTGACTAATGTCAACCGTGTTCATATGTTGGGCGCATGTTTGGCATGTTCCCCGACTACGCACTGGTGCCGAGGGGATCAATGGCGCTATTTCCTAAGAGTATCTTCCATTGTATTACCGGTAGAACAAGGACAAATTCCCGCCTGACGCCTATGCTCTAAAGATCGCAATCCGTTTGTGTTAGGAGAATCTATCAATTGGACTACCGGTTTCTGCACAGAGTCGAGGGTTTTTTTTTTTTTTAAAGGTATTTTGGGGCTCCAGACCAGAGGTGGCTGCCAAATTCAATAGTGGGGCGCAGTTGCGATTTGTACAGTGTTAGCAGTTGTGTACTATTAAAGTATCTGCGGGTCCTGTACAGTACTCCCAGTTTCTGAGAGTCTAAAACTCTGGCTTCGATGGAGCCCCCATACCTGAGCTGATCACTTAGAGTTACTGCCTCCATTAACAGAGATACTTACAAGATACTTGATTTTCGTGCGCGTATCATTCGCGCCGATCGTAAGTACCCCCCGTACGATTTTCTTGGTGCCCGTTCACGGCGCTACGCGGTGGCTGTCGGTTTCCAATCAGTATCACGATAACGACAGTGCTGATCGCACGCGACGCGTCGCATCATTTGTGTCTGATACTTATTCATTTGACGTTTGACAGAAATGACGTCGGAACGTGAAAGTAATGTTAAATTTGTTCTGGAAGTGGAAAAAATGCATGTTTATATAACTATACTTTACCAGAATACGTAAGAAAGGATTTAGTGGAGATGGCATGGATTGATGTTGGAAAAAAAGTCATATGACATCGCTTGACAGCGTGTTAACTCCACGGCTGCACGTGAAAAATGATCAAGTTCACTATATTTCGGATAGCGCCGTGTACGGAGACTAGCATTAAAAAGTAGTATATCAGCAGGGTACTTGTGGTTTCGTCACAATTACGTAGATTGTAAGTATCTCCATGAACTGAGGGCCTTACACCAAGCACATCAAAGGAGGGACTGTTCGGAAGAAGGATACTAGATTTTAATTTTTATTTACACTTGTTAAATGAAATAAATAAAAATAATTGAAGTTTGTGATCACATAAACTCACAATACAAGCACGCCGGACCGGCCGGCGAACTCAGTTGATGATGGTGGATGACACACGAGCCACAAACTCACCCGAAGTCGGTCAAACGGCACACTATAATTCACGAATGCAGAGTTTCGGAGCGGCCGAAGGTTCGGTAGATTTTCTGCCGAAACCGAAACTGATGCCGAAACTAGATTTTTTTACCGAACCTTGCTAAAACCGAAACCGAACCTTCAGTCGGTCACTAGAAATAACACAAAACTGCGCTATACAAATGTCGTGTTATAATAATAATATATTATTATTATATTATCTAACACCTGAGTTCTTTACCACAAATTTTACAAGTGAAGCGGAGATGAGATGTGTCTTTTGAGCAATATGATTGGTCAATTTTTGCACGTCTCTGTTTCACTCTGCTCAACATTGCTTCTATGGAAACGCACCCTTAGATAAGGGCATTTACGACAATTTATTGCAACCAAAGGTTCTACCAAAACCAAATGTATTTTGTATTTTGTAATTTGTATTTTGTATTTGAAAGAAAAAAATGGTTGAAAAACTGTATTTTGTATTTTGTATTTGAAATACACGACTTGAAAGTATTTTGTATTTCGTATTTTAAATACATGCGAAAAAGTATTTTGTAATTTGTATTTCAATTACAGCAAAGCATGTATTTTGCCCAGCCCTGCCTATGACCTATGGCATATTGGTAAAATGGTATAAAAGGATCCGGGGGCAGCGGTACCTTACACTCAACCTACATTTTTTATATCAAAATGTGTGTAAAATTGTACCAATTACCTCCCACTTTTTAACCCCCGACCTTCGACCAAGTATACCCTACGACCTACGTACGTACTCGTATATCATACGTCAATACCCCCGACGACGCAAGGAGCGGTGTTATAAGTTTGACTTTCTATGTGTCTGTCCGTCTGTGGCATCGTAGCTCCTAAACGAATGGACCGATTGTGATGCGGTTTTTTTGTTTGTTTGAAAGCTGACGTGATCGAGATAGTTCTTAGCTACAATTCATGAAAATTTGTTCAGGCGTTCAAGGTCATCAGCTCTTTTTTGTGTCGGGGGTTGCTTAAAATTTTGAAAATTTAACTCATCCTAAAATGAGTTAGGAACTCATCGGGATTGCTCTAGCGACAAATAATTCATCTGTTTCCGTTGCTTTGAATAAGATTAGGCCAAAAGTGCAAATATATTTTTTTGCGTGTGGGAAGCATTCAATTCTTACAAAGAAGACATTTTATTATCATGTTGGATTAAATCATTGAAACCATTGCACCGAAAGAAGAGCGAGAGTTTTATTGGATTTAATTATGCACAGAATACGGTTCCCACGTCTAACGGTTTGAAGCCGGCATACAAATCGTTATCACGAGTAAAAACTTCTGGCTAAAATTTGTTGGTATTACAACGATTGGAACACCCCTGCTTTTTATTTGGTGATTTAGCAGGGGTTCCCAGGTTAGTGGGATGAAGTTTGTCCGGGTCTTGTTTATGTTACCTATTTCTAATTAATTATTCCACGGGCTCCTACTTCTATTTATCTTTTGTATAATGTTAATGTAAGTATTTGCATACTGCTTACTAACCCCGTATGCATGGACATGGGAGGGTCTAGAGTCTAGAGTAATTCAAATAAATGTAGCTTCGTTTAATAAAAAAGTAAAGCCTTGACGTGTGCGGTGAAGGAGGAAATCATATGTTTCCTTATAACGCCGTTGGGAAAGTGGTGGGGTCCCCTCCGATGTCCCGGTCTTGGCCGTAGAGGCGTCTACCCTTCAACTGCATCACAGGCCGGATTGGAAGAAACTGGTTGAGGGAAACCTTTTGATCTCTCCAGCAGGACTCTCTTGGAACATCATCTAGCACCGTGGGAGAGTCCTTGTCGTGGGAGAGCTGGATTCATATGTTCGTTACTCTTGGACACACTGACCCCAGATTCCTACCTACCCCTCATATCCTTTTTCTTCCCAGAATTTATTTTTCTAAAAAGATCCTTCACACATCATCCACAAAGATGGCATAGGCCCTGAATGGAATTATTTTCATCGGGGCCCCCTGTGTGGATCTAATGTCAAAAAACGCAGAATTTTTTATTGTTCACTAGCAAGTAAATTTTTTATTGTTCATTAACAAGTAAATTTTTGGATTTAGGTAGTTCTAAAAATTGCGGGATTTCCATTTTAAGTTATATACAAAACTTTCTGATAAGGTTTTTTTGTTAAAATAAGTGACGTTTATCCTACTTTATATGCATTTATATATTATCCTACTTTTTGATACAAAGATGTATTATGTCCAGCATTACACAATTTGTTAGGGAGGGGTCAATTTTATATAGTGCCGTTTTGTGATAAAAATCACCTCAAGGACGATTTGACTACACAATTTTATATAGTGCCGTTTTGTGATAAAAATCACCTCAAGGACGATTTGACTACACAATTTTTGACTATAGGTATGTGACATACATTTTTTTTCTTTTTTAAATATAAATGTTAGATAATTGCAAAGAAGTCCCGTTTAAGTGCTAAATAGCAGTTTGTCAAATTTATTATTATATAATAAATACATACAATATACAATATACATATTTATAACCTATGCCATTCAAAGAAATAAATTGATTCTCCCTGCATGTCTTTCCCGCGCATCTCCGTTCCCTTCCACCTTCCCCACCTTCCCCCTCCCTCGTGTCTTCCCTCTCCGCAAACCCCACCTTCCCCCTGCCTTTCCTCCCTGCCGCTAAAATATATGAAATACACACATTTTCATTTATACAAATTTCATAACGTCAGAGCTTACCATTATATACAGCCTATGTTACTCGCTGATAATGTAGCTTTCTGTTGGTGAAATAATTTTTTTAAATCGGTTCAGTAGTTTCGGAGCCTATTCAATGCAAACATTATTTATTAGTAGATAAAACTTACAGGTACCAATACCACTTTCGATTAGATTCCTACGCCGCGCGTGCGTTTGAATAAGCGGAATAAATAACTGTACGGATCCTACTTGTCAACAGCCGTGGGAAATGGGACGAAGAAATTAATGAATCCGGACAGAAATGATAATACGGTACGATCGTAGAATCGAACTCCAATTTTTCCCAATACTCAAAATAGAAACAAACTTCCTCCAGGTCAGTTTATAAAAATGTACAATTTTGTAAAATTTTGAAAAGTATTTTATTATGTTTATTACTAGCTGATGTTAGGCTTGTTGAAAAAGTATCGATATATCGATATTTTTAATTCAATATATCGATATTTTTAGCCGATATATTTTGATCCGATATATCGATACAAAATATCCAATATCGAAAATTGTATCAAAAACGATATTTTTTTAAATTTATGTATTTAAAGTCACTAGAATCCAAAACCATACAGGAACGAACGGAAAAAAGTAACTGTATTGGGTCATGACATCTGGCGGTTGAAATTTTAACTATTAATAGCTTACAAATCTATTGTCTTTGCATAAATATTTGTGATCACCAATACTATCTCATGTGTGTAGGTGCATACATAGAAATGTATGCTATTTTTCGCCATTTTTTTCTAAGCCACCCCTATGTGTTGGTTCCCAATTGTCTATGATTATTGACCATACCTTGTTCCAAACACGAAGTCCTTTTTGACAGATTAATACGCCAATAAAATGTTATTGAGACGCATACAAAGTTTGTATGCGTCTCAGTTTACATATAAGTTAGAGGACAGTTTTTAGTTTTTGATATATTTGTAATTATTACGTAATAAAAATGAATAGTGATAAAAATACCTTCATTTTTATTGAGAATTTTGTACATTAAAAAAGCACATTGTGTACAAAAATTACTTTTGATAATATTGAGCTGAATACACTATTATTTTAAAAACGCAAAATCTCTTGAAAATTTTAACAATATATCGATATTTTTTCCTCGATATATCGACGTCGATATTGATATTTTAATAAATATCGATACATCGATATATCGATATTTTTTTCACTTTCGACATCCCTACCAGATGTAGAGAGACTTTCCTCATGTTTTATAGGAATATCAACAATATATCCCCGACAAAGCAGTTAACTTAACCTAACCCAACCTAACAAAAAATGGCACAAAAATAATACACAGATATCCCGTAAAAACAATAAATTATTGTTCAAAAATAGTAAAATGGGTCAAAAATAATACAGATAACAATTTAAGGATGTCTGTATTATTTTTGTACCATTTTTTTGTTAGGTTAGATTAGGTTTTAGAAGATGTTTTGTTGGGGGATGTTTTGTCCGTAGGATATTTTGTCCGGGATATTATATTGTCGCGGGATGAAAAGTCGCGGAACCGTCCTAC
Organism: Limnephilus marmoratus; assembly: GCA_917880885.1. Lineage (NCBI taxonomy): Eukaryota > Metazoa > Arthropoda > Insecta > Trichoptera > Limnephilidae > Limnephilus > Limnephilus marmoratus. The sequence continues at coordinate 12,680,341 of OU862921.1, read as the reverse complement.
ACGCTGCCACCAAAGACACTTATTTCTTTACCTATATAAACAGATAAATGGTGTGTTACACATTTTAATTTATGCGAACAATATTATAAGAAAATTTCAAAAATGCAAGTCACTTCAATATACCCAGAGAATCCCATCCAATTCCAACGAGGCCAAGTCCCAACGAAACTACCAATGCTGCAAATATGCGATAATTCAAATATAAAGTTCGCTTCTATATTCCCACTTATTTCTCTACCCTTCCGATTCTCGCCCAATTCTTTCAGTAAGTCCCAACCAGTCCCAAAGAACTCACAGAATCAGTAAGTTCCTCAAAATAAAATGAAAATTAATGATATCCGTTAATAAAACCATATTCCCAGAACTATTGCAGGTTGTTTCAATGTTCCCAGAATGCCCGGAGATTCCCGCCAGTTTCCACCAGAACCAATTGTAAGAAGTACGAACCGATGCCTGGGAGAAGAACACAAGAGAGAAGAGCAGAGAGCAGACACGAGACACGGACGGGCCGCGAAGATGCACGCGGCCGCGGCCTATAAATAGGGTGACCTCACGCGCGGCCGCCCAGACGGGGAGCGGGGAGTCAACGCTCCTCGCGCCCGGCCCCGGTCCCGGGTTCACAGACCCGCACCTGCCGCCTCCGTACCCGACCCGTACACAGTACACAGTACACCATCCCGCACTACCGACTGCCGACACCATCCCGCTTCACGTGCATTGTTTAGTGGGGGAATTAGATCGATACCTGTGTCTGAGACTGGGGCGGAATGGGCGAATGGGGTCAAGGCACTGCGACTAACATATATAAATTACATTTTTACTACTACGCCAAAATTATTTATACCAACAGAGCGTTGTGGAGACTAATAGACCTGTAGATGTGATTAGTGATTTGGAACTTCAAGGATGAAAATACTACTTTTACTACGTTTTATCTCATTACAATACTTATTTAAATCCACGCCCACATTGGCTATTATTTTTTAAATATGCACAAATTATAAACAATAGTTTTTTAAAAGTGAATAACGCACAAGATTCTCAATTATTGCTCCCAAACCAACCGTCCGGAGGCAGTGGGAATATTGCATCACCTATTTAGGGTATGTTGTGAGGCTCAAGGTAGTGGGGAAAGGGTAGGTACGAAGAAGGATCTGGTCTGTTTCTGACTAGTGGTTTTTCGCCAGGGCGATACTGAGATTATTTACCATTCTGGAATGAACGAGTAGTAGTAGTAGGTCTCTGATTTAATGCAACAAAACAATACACAGTATATAAAGTTCAAACAAAACAATACGGGTTTGATGGGCCTAGTGGTCCCATCATAGTCTGGTGGTTCGTCCCTATTCTAGTGGTCCTATCCTAGTCTGGTGGTGCTATTCAAGGCAGATGAGCATACCTTAGTCTGGTGGTACGTTTCTATTCTATTGGTTCTGCCCTAGTCAGGTGGCCCTACCCTAATCTGGTGGTTGGTTGCAATTCTAGTGGTCCTATCCTAGTGGTCCTATCCTAGTGGTCCTATCCTAGTGGTCCTCTCCTAGTGGTCCTATCCTAGTGGTCCTATCCTAGTGGTCCTATCCTAGTGGTCCTATACTAGTGGTCCTATCCTAGTGGTCCTATCCTAGTGGTCCTATCCTAGTGGTCCTATCCTAATGCTCCTATCCTAGTCTGGTAGTCCCATTCTATTAGGCGATCCTTCCTAGTCTGGTGGTCCTATTCGAGGAAAAGGAAAAAAATCATCAGGGCCTGTGTCATCTTTGCGGATGCGGTGTGGAGTGTCATTTTAGGGAAAGGAAGGAGAGGAAGTTCTGGGAAGGATAGTAAGTTCTGATTATGAGGGGTGGGTAGGAATCTCCGGCTCAATGTGTTCAGGAGTGACAAACGTGTGAATCCATTCCATCCGGTGCAAAGCGGTGGGTCAAGAGTCCGGTTGGAGAGATCAAAAGGTCTCCCTCAATGAGTTTCACCCGATCCGGCCCGCCACAAAGTAGGTGGGCAAAAGTATCCACCGCCAAGATCTAGACAAAACTCCCCTCATGAACCCGGCCACTCCTACTAAGCCGCCAAATGTAGGGAACCACTTGGGGTGTTATTTATCCAGTGGTTCAAGGGCCAAATACCCGCCATCCAAATTGATTGGCGGTTCTATCCTAGTATTTTGGCATGATCCTATTATCCCATATGTTATCAACGTGGGCGATACCGCCTCCTTGAGGGCGTTTTAGACTTTCAAGGGGGCAGTAGAAGACCCTGGAGAAAATTAGGGGGCATTGAGATGACACTGTTAGAGCGTGGGCAGGTAAAAAAAATATCGTCTAAAAAAGACAACAAAAAACACGCAAATCACGTAGATACTAATGAAGCAGAGTAAACTTTAATATCGGTTAATTTTTGTTATTGTGTGTATTGTAAACAATTTTATCACGTGTATAAAGTTCACATATTTCGGTTCTTCGAGAAGTGGATGAAAATTGAACCACATATACTTAAAATACAAAAGAATCGCTTTTTTTAACTTGCTAAACAAAAGGGTATCTACTCGTATAACAAATTTTTTTACATATTTTTAATCGATGTATTGATTCCGTGACAGTTGAGCCCCCCTCCCCTTCCATAACAAGTTGTTCCAGATAATTATAATCGTGGCAATAGCTGTTTCAGATTCGCGACAGGTTAAGTAAAAAAATGGAAAGTTCTAGAAAAAAAAAATTCTCAAAGTGGGCGGTGGGCAAAATAAGGTTGAGAACCTATGTAAGTATCCTTACTGCACTTGAACAAAGTCTGCTTTTGTTATTATGATTGATAACAAAGTTTAGTCAGCCTACTGTCAGATTTTGTCTGCTTAAATTCTATTCACGTAATGGCTACCTCCACAAAACGATTAGAAAATGGCAATCTAAGATGTTCTGAAAATGAATGGTCTTATACGCAACAGTTTAGCCCTCGCGTAATCAAAACTGGGATGAGGACTTTACTTTTGAACTAAACGTTCAGAGGGTTAGTACTAAAATAAATATAGTCTAGGTATAGATTATAATCGTTACCTGTGTCTGGAAAACTTTCGGGCCAAGGAACAAGTAAGATGAACGAAACAAGCCGACGTATCCTGATCAAACTTGTATCTACGATTATAATCTGGAGTTCTGAGTAAAAGAGATTATACTGAAAAACGTGACTGGTTACCTGCCGATGGGATTTTTGACGTTATACGGTGTTACTAGGAACTATTGATTTTCCTATGGGTACTTCTAGAGAGTCATCTCGAAGGATCTACCTGTATTTTGCTAACGAAGGAGATAATATGGGAAATCAAAGTCTGTGTAGTTCCGAAAGTTCATTTTGTCAGCATGTGAAAACAAGATTTGCCAGCTTTCGATTTAAAATTTTTTACTTCAGAATTGTGAGAAATAATTTGGAAGGAACTGACTTACAATATTGGTAAATCGACAAAAATAAACATATGTACATTATTAAGAGCTTCTCGTTCCGAAATTAGATTGCCACCTGCATGGGAGACTTCATCGCTAAAGAGTTGCAACTGCCTAGAGTCAGTGCTACTGTGGGATTCCTAATTTGAAGAACGTTAGGAGGCTGAAAGAAGTGGGAAAGGAAAGGAGATATGGAAGATGATGGTCGGGATGTACCTGGCTATTTTTATTTTATCACTAAAAAAAGCTAAAGCCATTTCTAGCGAAATTTCGATATTAAGTATGTATTAAGTAGTAGTTTTCGATATTAAGAGAGTATCGTCCACCCTGAGAAACTTCAAACCTTCAAAGTTACGTACTTTAACGACTGGAATCCGGAAATAATTAAGTAATAATAATATTATTTTACCGACCGTGTTTAGGAGACTTTCATCATAATTGGGATAAACCAAACTTAGGTAACATCAAACGAAACCTTTTTACAATCAGAAATCAATACCTGGGTTGGATTTGGATGTTTCTAATGAGGTCAATGCACGAATGGAAAATTAAAGTTATAGCACCGAAATTAAACCCATATCCACTTTTTAGGGCGGTGAACCTAACCCCAAGCTGGTACCTGAGAGATCCAAAGCAATTATTATTTTTAGGCATGAACCTTTCGACTGATGAAGTCAAGGCGCTTTGAAACAATAAACCGTTTCGTATAATTCCGTTGCCAAACATCAGGACGCCAATCCTCATTAAACTCATTATGCATTCACACTAATGTATTAAATAATATCGACTGCGAAAAGGCACGAGTAGAAGGTAATAAAAATAAACCCCTCGTTTAAAAAATATCACATGCATGCTTTATTATCATTAAATTTCACAATTTCAAATCCCTCCAAACACGACGTCTAATTTTTGATCAAATCCTATTGTTTATAATCCTAATAATGGCCTACCATAACTTACCAATTTAATAGATTTTCATATTCCATCAAGATCAACCCGACAATCCGATTTATTTTATTTACCCTCATGTAGGACAAATATTATAAATAAATCCCCAATTCCTCGTGTATGTGCACAATATAATACAAAATTTCACAGCATTGACATTTTTATTAATAACTTAAAGAAATATCGATATGAAGTAACGCGTACGATCGATTATTAATATGAGAGTATGGAATGTATCGGGAGCATCTCCAATCCTCTTCCTATATTCCTTTCTATACCCAAAATTAATTTTAAGATATTAAAACTTCATTTCCAATGTACTTTAGCACAAGAAACTTCTGTGGCTTGACTTCAGTTCACTTGCAAATCTATTATCACTGTATATTATGTAAAAGCTGTTTGTTTCTTAAAAATAAATAAATTAGCAAATTTCTCCTGCGTCTTGGATCAAAAAATTAAACGGCATGATGTCCTGTTTTATTTTTGACAGTTAAAAAGATTTTTCAAAACTTAATGTTGATAATGTAGTGAGAAGCAGAAAATGATATCAATTGAATACATCTCACATATTTTCTGCCAGAGTAGATACTTAATAATTTCCATTCATTAGTCTGGAAAAGGCCCGGAGTTGCTTGTTTAATTTCCACACTGCGAAAAAATATATTTAAAAAAATAAATTAAATTGGATTATGTAATATTGATGGTTTTTTAAACTGGCATAAAAAACTTGGCTGCCTTATCGTAAGGAAGAACCATTAATAAATAACTAATACATAGGTGTGATACTAAATAGAATATAATAATACTAATACTAATATCTAAAATAATTAGTAATTAATAAAAAGTAAGTAAAAAGTCATTAACTAAAATACCGCACGTGATGAAAGAAGTATAGAAAAACAATTTGATCCAATAGCCAGGTTAATGAGCGATCGTCTATACATGAAATGGATGCCGACTGACAATGTTGATTTAACGGTGGTCATTGGCCAATGGCCACTCCGATTTGAATATTCGAACAGTCCTGATTGTTGTTTAGTGATGTAGAATTTGTTTCACATCGTTAAACAGGATACCACAAGGTATCTCTTTGGGACCTACGTTATCTGTAAGTTTTTAAAAATGCCATTCGGAGACTATATTTTTAATTATTTGGCAAAAACAGCACAAAAATCAATAATACAAAAGCTATTAAAAAAATACAAAAAAATAGTTGGCATAGATAATGTCGGAAGAAAAATGTTACATTAGATAATATTATGTACATATTGTAATAAAAAGTTAAAGCATATTTTGTGCGTATAGGTGTATTAACTAATTAATTTATTGTATCTACATAATACCATCTGCAAAAGGTTTACATCATTTTATATAATTTAATTTTAATTTAATATAATTTAATATAATTTACAAAATTTTTACAGAAACAAATCATTAAATAATACACTCCGACATTAAAAAATGATTACTCCACAGAGATATATACGAGTACATAATCAACAGCGAATGCTGCGTTGACATACTACATACTTCTAATGATTTGGAACTAAATATATAAAGGAGGTATACGAATATAAGAATAATTAAGAAAAAAAATTCACATAACATTCAAATAGGTTATGACTCGGTTTTAAATATTGGTTTAGCCTGCGTTGAATATTGTATAATTCTAATAGGGCAGAATCTCAGAGTGGTCATATTTTAGGAGAACCTTTGTTGGAAGTACTTTCATGTTCCTAAAAAAGTTACATCGGGCTTACCGTAATTAGAATGAAAGAAATAGCATTTTAACTGTTGACAAGTTTCGGAATAATACTCCACTCGTTATTCTAACAACAAACACAGAAAGAATTTGTGTCTAGTCTTTACCAATTGGAGTGGGAAGTACAAATACCATAAGTAAGTCTACACAAATTGAAAATTGCCATAAAGCATCAAATAATATTTCTACATGTTTCCGTGAGAGTTCTAGAATATTTACGACAAAATGTGATGGATACATGTTGACGCGAGAGAAAAACAAGTAACCTTTTCACACACCACTCAAAATTGAGCAACTCGTGCAAGAACGAACACAAAACGAGTTAAAAAATAAATCAAGGACACTTGAAGTCCTTACATGGAAGTGGTGTCGGTAAACAAAACAATTGAAAAGCCTGTGCAGAAAAAACTAAAAGTATTTGGCAAAAATGTAAAAGAGAACCATTTTAATTAGTAAAGACTGGAGATATGCTGGTAATTTTTGTATGGCGGTTGCGCAATTCTTGATATTGATGCCGGTATTGCTCTAGAGGAGTGGAGACATACGCACCACGCATATGTCTCCACTCCTCGGCGAACGACAGAGTTTGAAGGCTGTAGGTTCAATAGGTTGTATATTCGTGTTCCTGTTTTCCAAAAATGGTCGGAAACTGACTGAAGATACGACTACATTAATATCAGAGGCGTGCAGTTAATAAAGGCTAATTTGCTCTACTGCGAATAATGCTAATAATAAGGGAAGGCAACATTTGAAAAAATATATAAAAGCGATTCTTTTCCATAAATAATGTAACAATTTTAGCAAGATGTAGAGAATTAGCTGGAAGGTCGTTTTTAGCACGTAGCTCTTCGATACCTGACCAAATAAATATCCTCAAATGTAATTTATCTTTAACGCTTGACACCTGAAAGAATTAGTTTGTTCCGTACTAGTTTAGTATTTCTTCATTATCGTTTAAACTAAAGTTACGCATCAGAGGAAAAAACATTTTCATAAGTATTTATGAAATAAACAAAATAATACGTAATACCTTTAGTAAAATTAGAACAGAAACTTGAGACGATGAATTTAAAATGAAAAGTTGAATCTTCATCAATCTAAATGACCTCTTATAAAATTATGAACTGAGATCAAGAACTAGATTCGAAATCTTCAAAAATAATTTGTGAACATATTTTTAACAGGATATATGTACCTACACCTACATACACGTATTATAATACCTACCATAATATATGTAAAGCGCCTTGATACAATTGCTAAATGTTTCATTTTTTTATTGTAATATGGCTTCCGCCATGCGTTGCAATCCCATATTTAAGAAATAAATTGTTTTCCAACCCTCCTCCCGCGATCCATATATTCAGTCCCAGTACATTCAGATTTCAAACAGCTCGCGTGCTACCTATTACAATTTTTTGATTAAAATTTTACATATTACACATACAAATATTCATTTTTGTATATTGTAAGAACCATCAATCAAACTTAGTACCAAAGATAGGAACCTATTTAAAATATCTATAATTTAAAAATTCCATAGACAATACTTTTGTTAAAAAAAACTGCCTGCTAAATTCACAAATTCACATTCATCAACTGTCGCGCGAACTGTCAAACGTGCGAAGTTAAAATAGTCGTTAAAATAAAGTTTTCAGAAATTATCCAATTGTCTTAATTTTTCTTACCGTAAGAACCTTCTACAAAGTATTAGAAAACTTTAAGAAAAAGATGAATGAAATAGGTAAGGGAACGTACCCATACTACGTGACCAACTTTTTGCAATTTTTAACCCCCCCCCCCGTGACCAAAAACCTAAGCCCGCCGCCGCTCGTTTGTACCAAGCCTGACATTTTGAAGACCTCCCCCTCCTAAACGTGTCACGTAGTATGGGTACGTTCCCTAAAGCGGTTCTTAAGTTGTGGTATGACCAATGAAAACAGGGATTTATTTTTACATATATTATAGATAAAGAATATGAATTACATTTTAACATATATACTTTACAAAATATTATATTTAAGGTCATCATTGGTCATGTACACCTTATCAGTAAAGAGGAGCTCCTGTGCCTGACAAGGGAGCCACGATTCTTGTTTAGGTTTTACATTATATATGTTTCGTATAAATATTTATTTTTTAATAAAAGTTTTTATGAAAAATTGTTTAGTTTAATTTATTTGTTCTGATGGGTTGATAATAAAGCGCAATTCAGAAGGGAAATTATTTTAGTTTTTTATGGCTTGGTAAATATAATGGTTTTGCATTTGAGTTATTTTAAAAAATAGGTTAAAGAAATGATTTCGATTTCTCACTATAAAAATATAAAAGTGGTATCAAATATCTATCATTTTGACATCTAAACTTCTCAGATTATCCAAAACTACAGTTCAAAGAGCAATGCGTGTCAATGAAACAAGTAGGTACCTACTACTGACTTGTATTTATAGCTCATATACTTAACTGGCAACACTGGTAATACAGTGTGTGAGATACTGAACCAAAACAACTGGCTAACCTTGCCGCGCCACTATGAAGTCTGAAGTAGCGACTAGCGCAGGGTTGCCAACCGTAAAAAAAATCCCTCGTACGGATGCAGCTAAAAATCTCGTACTTTGACTTTCAAACCTCGTACATTTATTATAACTACTGGATTTCGGACTTTTTTGCTCAATGAAATAAACCATTGCAAGTTTCCTACTAAATAAAACATCCCTTTGTGTTGTATTTAAAAAAAACTTTATTATTACTCAAGTTAAATCACAAAAAAAATAAATCTAAATCAAGGTAACATAATTTATATCTCCTCTCCAAATATTATGTCATGAACATCCTCACTGTCATCGTTTTTTCTGCCGTATATTTTGTCTGTTGTCATGCGGCTATACATTTTTTTGTGGGTTCAAAATTGACGCAGTTTCCAGTACGAGTTGATCCTTTTGCGCTTTCTGCAGCAAGAAGTGTGCCTTTCACTGTTTCCACAGTTAGCCGGTTTCTTATACCTATCTGTTTTAATTAAATTTACCTTACTAAAAACCCGTTCGCAGTCAGCATTCGTACGGGGTAGGGATAGTGCAGAAAGGGCAAAATGAGCTGCTTGGAAGAGTCTTCGATTTGGAATAATTACAAGTGCCATCCATAAGGCTAGTTTTTACTATTATATAATAGTGATGCAAAATTGCGTATAGCCATAGGTTTTATCAAAATCTCGTACATAATTGTACGAGGTTGATAGTGTCCTCGTACCTCGTACGGAAGGCCACAAATCTCGTATTTGTACGAGGAACCTCGTACGTTTGGCAACCCTGGACTAGCGAGCAGTGATGTAACCAGACAGAGATGTTATCTCGCACGATTGTAATCGCAAATTACGCAGTTAAATCACTGGAATGCGTTAACTTTGAGAATATATCTAATTTTCCTCGTTTACAGCACTCTGAAATTGCCGCTTTGTGATCAAATTGAGGCATTTTTTACAATTGTCTTATTTGCCTCCTCGTGGACTATCATCAACCTGTCCCATTGTCTTATCTATAGTCATAATAACACTTATTGTATCTTGACTTCCCGCTTAAGCACTTGCATTCTGCTTACTAACAACGTATGCAGGGACACTGGAGATCTAGAGTCGTTCAAAATTAAATGTAGATTCGTTCATTCAAAAAAATTAGATCCCTCGCGAGAGCCTTGAAGGAGTAACCATCAGCTGTTACTTATACCGGGCAAGTAAGTGGTGGATAACCTCCAATGTCTTATTACAAACGATAACAATAAAAATGTAAGAAAATGACAATACATCAACCTAAACTAGTTCCATGACAGTTGATCCGCCGACAATTGGCCCCCCGGCAAACTTATATGTATACAATGTACAGTCGGTGTAGGGAAAATACGATATATCTAATTACACAAAATATAACAAAGTGACACCGAAGGGATATGCGGAGAGGATGTACCGCCGAATAAGAAAAGTATAAAATATAAAAGTAAAATCTGATTGTCTAAATATTGTTTATACAAGCGAATAAGTACAAAAAATCGACACTGTAGGTACATAAATCCGTTTGATATTCATCCAGCGGCCGAAAATCCACATTTTGTCGAAAGATGTTCTTACGATCGTACAGGGCAGTTCCAATGAGAAAGATTAATTATTCTCCATACCAGCTTTTTAAAATTATAACTCAACATCGATTTTATTTCATTCCAAATTTGCTTTAATTTGTACCTACACCCAAAAATGCTGAAAGGCGTGATGATAAGACTATTAAAATTATGTACTTTTGTAATTATTTTTTTATCTGATTATAAGTATTTATCATTTTTCAATAATGTCTAATCAAAATAAGAATGTAAAAAAATCTTAAATATATATATGTGTATTATTGATTTTATTTAAACTAAAATTAAAATTCTGAATCATGCGTTTACCAGATTATTTATTGATTTATTTTACTGCATGATTATATGATTTGAAATGGGTGTTGTATAATCTTTTTTGAAAATTTAACAAATCTGCCAACGACCTATGGTATAACCTTAATATAATAAAAATAAACATTTTTCTCAAAATTTAAAACATGCGTTTACTAGATAAAAGAACAATCTTTCGAAATCAATTTATATGTTTTTGTGGAAAAGAGTCAATTCGTCTAAAATCTGATTTAAAAATGACATATTTCTGGTTTTCTCTGGTTATACCCTCCTAAGGGTATTTTTTGAAATTGGTAAATATGCACAAAAAATAATAATTTTATAGTAAATATCACTGTCGGCGGATCAACCGTCGGGTCACCCGTCATAATACGAATATGAATAATAAAAAGGTATTTCTTATACCTGGCAAATTTTTTTTTCGATTATAATTTATATCAGCAGGTGGCAGCAACCAGTGGAAGCCCTATTTTGGCAAACATTTTGAGGATAAAGGAAGTGGAAGGGAAGCGATAGAGGAAGATTTGGAAATACCTGACTGCTTAGATTTGGTTAAGATCGCCAGGACGATACTGAGAGTATCAACTCTGAATCCAGTGACATTATTTATGGATTTTTTTAATGGAATTAAAAAATATATATTTGTTATGAAAAACGCAATGATTGTTTTCCCACGCTGCACATGAGCCCTCGATTTCTAAGTCCAGAGACATGAAGCTTAGCCACGGAGGTCGCCGATTGCAATATTATTATTATGCCCTTTCTGGAATCGTGTTTATCGTGGTGTACTAGACGATGTTACCTTATGTCATTTTCATCGCTACAAACGCGTTAAAATAATTTAACACATTAGTGCTGAAAATACTTATTGGTCGAGTTTTCGACAACTTACGCTAAGACAACTGACGGCCGGCGTAGTCCAGCGGTAAGGCTCTTGACTCGCACACCGAAGGTCGCGGGATCGAATCCCGGCGTGGCAAATAAATGTTATTTGATTGGTTTGTGTGATTTCACAATTTATTCTTTTAAAATAATATATAGTAGGTATATTTGCGACACGTTCCAGAGTGGAAGATACTCTCAGTATCGCCCTGGTGTAAGACCACCATTCAGAATTGAAACGTTGCTTGAAACGGCATTAGCCGTATTTGGTGACCAGTTCTGAATAGCCAGGTACTTCCCCACCTTCCCGACGAGAGCAGTTGGGACTCTTGTCCGGTATTTATATAAAAAAAAATTAAAAAGTGTCCATAAATTGTTGTTTTCATCCACAAACCAAATAAAGTTATACCTACGAGAACAGAAAATTATTTATAACACGGCGCGCGGGGTCAAGTAGTAGCTGTGGTAATTATTCGGGGTATTAACTAAGGGACTTACTTGATATACTTTAACTTTAAGAGGGCATTACCAGAGAAAACCAGAAATATGTCATTTTCAAATCAGATTTTAGACGTATTGACTTTTTTCCCCAAAAAATTATAAATGGATTTCGAAAGATTGTTCTTTTATCTAGCATTCGCATGTAATAAATTTTGAGAATTAGTATAATAAGGTTATTCCATAGGTCGTTGGCAGATTTGTTCAATTTTCAAAAAAGATTTTGTATTATACCACACCCATTTCAAATAATATAATCATGCAGTAAAATAAATCAATACATTATCTAGCAAACGCATGTTTTAGAATTTTAATTTTAGTTTCAATAAAATCATTAAAAAATATGTACGTACATGTGTTTCTTGACGAAAATTGGTCCATTTGTGTATTTATTTGCGCACTTACAAACTAATATATTTCAGATTTTTTTAACATTTTTATTAAATTTAGACATTATTGAAAAATGGTTAATACTTATAACCAAAAAATAATTACAAGTAAGCTCTGGCGTTATGAAATTATTTATTATATGTTTATTGTCCAGACGAAAATCAAAGCGTTGCTTTGTAACTATACCTATAAGTAATTATTTGACGTGCGCTGTCATTTTGTTTTTTGTTTAGGTTACCATGGAGGGATCTCCATGGTAACCTAAACAAAAATGAGTTTTGATAGATAAAATTATACTAATCTATACTAATATTATAAATGCTAAACTGCGTGTGTTTGATTGTTACGCTTTAATAGGTGGCACGCGAGCTATTTGAAAAATTAATGTAAGGGGTATGAGATGGAGTGAGGGGGGTGAGAGGGGGAGGGGGGAGAAAGGGGGGGGGGAGAGGAATGGGGAAAGGTAAGGTGTAGGAGGCGGGGAGGGAACACCCCTACTACTGTGCGAGCTAAGCCGGGGGCAAAAGCCAGTGATTAATAAAATTAAGTTTTTCATCAAAGTAACCGAAATCAATTAGATCCGAACTCTCATACCTCATCCGAATATTCACCTTCACGTGTTTCTCATATTATTTTCCTTGCATAATACATGTATGGTTCCGCGTTCCAGCATAAGATTTCCATGATAATATTATTAATTTTTCAAAATGTTAATTGTATTTAATTAATGCTCGACGCTCCTTGCTTCCCTGTCCCTTATTAGGAAATGAATTTACACAAAGTTCTAAAAAAAAACCACATGCGAATCTATCTTATACCGTTATTACACACAATAACGCAATGAAGATGTATACTAAAATATATTTTATTCCCTAAGAAACAAAGACATACTTATTATGTATGTACGGTATATCAGTTGCTTTTAAGCTTGCCTTAGTTGCTATGTCGAGCTTAGCGTGGATTAGCACAAACCGCACGCATAGGTGATAAGGGGAATGGCTGAGCAGCCCTTTTCATACAACACTTAATTTTGGTTATTATTTTTTTAATTGATAAACTAACGTTTAAGACAAGATTTTTATGCGTAGCACAAAGGGTAACAATTATTATAAGCAATAATTATCAGCCTGAAACACTCATCTACATTGAAAAAATCTTCCGAGAAAAGATACTTGCCGCCAACGGGACATGAACCCGTGTCCTTCTGACTGTCCCGTTGGCAGTTAGTATCTTTTCTCGGCAGATTTTCTCTATGTAGATGAGTGTTTCAGGCTGATAATTATTGCTTACTTAATTTTGGATTTGACCACAAAATATCCAACAAAAATGAAAAATTATTTTTTTATATCAAAAGATATAGCAAATATCTAGTACGGATGTGTGCCATTTTAATTCTTTATGTTTGCAAACTGCTTGCAAAGCCTACGAGAGAATGAGATAGTATAATCGGTCTCCACTTTGTGCGGTGCTTCGCAGCCTATCGGTCTCCTCTTTGTGCGGTGCTTCGTAATCTCCCCACTCTTGTCTACTTTAGTTTTCTGAACGTTTCGCTTCTACCGCATGTGAATTGGACTTGATTTTCGTTACATTATCAATTTGTTTATTCAATGCAATTCTACGCAAAAATCCAAGTACACAAATAGATATAAGTATGTACTTACTCATAGTCATAACTGACTTGTCTAGAATAATAAATATCAACGTAGACGTGTTATTTTAATTTTATAGAATAAACTTAATTTACAGTCCGTTAATGTTAATTAGTAAAGTTAAGTTATGTTAAATGCATATAAGTAAACGTGCTATGTAACAAACTATTAGATTTTTATACGTTCCATAGATTGTATGATTGTAAACATCAATAATAAGGCTGGCCGCATACACACGTTTTCCGTATTCAATTTCCGAATTCGTTTTCCGTATTCGGACATCCGAATGCATGGAATCAGTAGAAAATACATTAACTGACGCACATGTTCGCTTTTTTTCCGAACGGAACAAATTTCGTACGTACGTTTCGAATGCAAGCCGGCGCGTTCGGAGAAACCTACTGGAAAAAACGTAATGACGTCATGCGGAACGCAGCGCTTGTATACATTTTGTTTGTGCCGGCGCACACGTTCGGAAATGTCTATTCAGTATCGCACCCGCACCGCGTGCAATTGCTAATAAATCGTCGTCCTCCATCGTCGTGCGTTCACCACGCTATCACTATCTGTACTGACGTGTATACATATTCCGAATGAAGAAAAACGAACATTTGCGCTAGTCTCACGGAATTCTAAATCGAAATTCCGCATTAGGAAATCGAATATGGAAAACGTGTGTATGAGGTCAGCCTAAGGTCCCTACAAAGTAGTATCAACGTCATACTACCAATTAAGACAGTTTTTTTAGTATCTTTAATAGCTATGAAGGCATGTTAAATTATGTACGGAATTTTATAATATGAACATAATTGAAATCGACTAGGTTAATGTAAATAAATGCACACTAATCTTGTCATTTACTTGTGATTTCCACGACAAATCTTTATTAAAGATTGCAGCAGGATAATCATATAAAATGCACAATTTTAATGGTAAATACAATTATTTTTTGCAAGTAAGACACGTTCCAATAATAGCAAGAGAGAATAATAACTTTATGGGTTCACTCCCAAAGGAAACTTAATAATTCCCTTAACAGCTAATTTTACCTTTTAACAAAAGGGTTACAACGAGTATAATCACTCTAGGTTAGCTGAAATCATTTCAGCCCTGCCAGAGATTTAACTGAAGATGCGCGGTAAGAACCAGGAAGCAACTGAACATTCTAGAGTTAACACATGACCTTATATCGGTCATCGCAGCTCGGATCCTAACATCCCCCAATAGCATCCCTCGCTTAATGTTAGTAAGAGATGAATTGGGAGATGAAGCGCAATGACGTTACATAAATAAATAGACTCGCCATAGTCTCACATACTCACAATATAATGTAGAAAGTAAGGAACACTCTTTTGTTTTCAGCGATTTTCAGTATAATTTCTTAATTCAAAAGTTTATTCCTGTGTGATAAAGATAGACAATCAAATAATGCGTGTGTATGAATGACATGAATATATGAGCGGGTGGCGTATTGCTTGTCACTTTTTGATGGAACGTTCGTTGTCACCTTTTCTTGAAGCCCACTAGAATAAAAAGTCCGGCTGCCTGTCGGAGTTTGATATGTCGAGCTATGCAAAATACAATAGGGCAATGACAGTTTTTAAATGGTGGCGATTGTCATCAATACTTGTTAGAACTACTGATTTATGTGTTGTTTTACCGCAAGCAAACAAATAAACAGAGTGTTTAGGCTGATCAGTCTGCTTTAAAACAGTGAAGTTTACTTAGCAACAGAAATTTGACTCTTGCGCGTCCAGACCCTTTACTTTAGTAGGACTTGAATTTTCTCTAATGACGTTTAAAACCGCGAGCGGGAAACATGAAAATTAATTGTAATATTTATAATAATCGATAATATTAAGTAATTTGCGTGTACTTACAAATGAAATGTTATTCATTCGCCTTTACTATTATTTGCGGAGTAATTGAAATATTTTTTATCACACAGGAGGGCATTTTGACACTTTTTAAAATGCAATTTACTTACTGGTAAGGCGCGACCTTACTCGACGCGTAGCAGTTTAGTACTAAAGTACTAGATATCGAGGTCGTTACAATTGTCTTGTTCTTGTCTTCCCACTTTGAGATTTCTACCCCTCGTCTAATAATATGTAACGTCATTGATGAAGCGATGCGGGATGATGAGAATACGAGATCGAAGAACTAATCAATAAACGCTCGGATACACGCATTACAATTAGATGGTTTATTACAAGATAAAATACATAGATAATAGATTCACAAACGTGTGGCGTCAAGCCAGTCAAGCAAAAAGAACTCCACTAAAATGGCCAAGATGTAATATTAGGGAATAAAATACCGCTGTTACTAGGAGCCTATTAAATTAATGGAAGGAAGTGAATGAAAGAGCACACATTTATTACGAAAGTTCAGATTTATTACAATAATCATTTATTCGAGTACGAAAACAGTATGGAATATAGTTGTGAATGATGAATACTTGGAGCAGGTGGATGAGTTTGTGTATCTCGGTAGTATGTTTACGAGATATGGGAAGGCTAATAGAGATATTAAAAGAAGGGTGAATGCCGGTAACTCTATTAATGGAGGACTGAAAGAGAAAGAAGAAGAAAAGAGAAAGAAGCGAAGCTATCAGTCCACAATGGAATCCTGGTACCTACCCTGATGTTTGGCATGGAGGCGAGGAACTGGCAGAGGAAGGATGAAAGTAAACTGAATGCTGTTTAAATGAGATCCCTGAGGCGTATGTGTGGTAAAACAATGTATGCTCGTGTGAGAAATGAGGATGTACGCAAAGAATGTAAGGCTGATGTAAGCATAATGAGTAAGATTAAGAAAGTGACCCTCTGATGGTTTGGGCATGTAGATCGAATGAACGAAGAAAGTAGTGTAAGAAGAATATATGACGCAAATGTGAATGGTAGAAGTTGGGGACGCCCGAGGAAGACATGGCACGATCAAGTGAATCAGATACTTGAGTCGGGCTATGTCAAAAGTCAGAATAATAGAAGAGATTGTATGAGACGATGTATGAATGTGAGTAAGGCAAATAGTGTGTACCAAGACCGAGTTGTTTGGCGGTCCGTCTTCTCTGCCTAGCCCTGCGGGGAAACGGCGTGATGGGTAGTTAGTTAGTTAGTAAGTTAAATTATTCCAATGGCCGAGTTGGTGAATGCGTTTGTCCCGGAAAGACAAGAGATTCCGGGTTAGAGTGCCAGTTGCCAAGGCCGTAGCCAGAGAAAAATTTCGGGGGGGGATGTAGTTTGGTGGAACAGTGTTTACAGAGTTTTTTAAAATGTTTTTTTAATAAAAGAAATTAAATGGTGTTACGTAAAAATCTTATCATATATTTTTATAATTATAAAATAAAATTTAGTGTTCTAGCTTTCTTTGCAGCCAGCAAATCAATTGCCTCTTCGGTGTGAATGTCAATTTCGGGGGGATCAATCCCCCTTGATCCCCCCCCCTGGCTACGGCCTTGCCAGTTGCGACCGTTAGGTACCTTTTTATTTTTCTGTGTTTTGTTCCTTTTCAAATTTTCGTTTAGATTTACATTTATTTGACACATGTAGGAAATGGACTTGGAATTTCATAAACCCACTTCCAAAGTTTCTCGTTCGCTTTACTACATATTAAAAGCATAACAAGACGGTATGATAGATGAAAAACAATAAAACTTGTAAACAATATGGGCCGAGAAAGGTTGAGTAACGCTCGTTTAGTCACTTGGAGTTGCCTGAACGTAGCAGGAAAGCGTTTCATCACTAGAGTACAATGCACTGTCGGTGCTTGTAACGCAATTATTTTCATTGAAAAACATGCATTTATTGAAATATTACATTTTTATTGACGTGTTCTAACAATTTCATAATGAAATGACAGGAATTATTTGATTATCTGCTGATTCACGGTCATTGATACCAAAGTCGATAACGGCACAATGACATATCCCACATATTAAAATGAATGAACCGATTATGCGAATAATCTAGGTAAGTCAAACCAAAGAAATCAGTACCTAATTATACTATATTCATTCCACAAAAAAACATGGTCTTGCCAATTCTCGCAACTTAAAAACTTAACTTAACTTAAAAACAGGAAATTTTAAATTTTATTATTTTTTTATAATTAGTACCTAGGTAAATACATACATCGACATTGCTTCATTCCTTCTAACATTTTTTTAAATACGTGAAATTAACTCCTAAGATAGTATTCATTGTGGTTGGTCTAGAATGTACCTACTCGATACTCGAAATATTTTAATTTTTTACAAACATTACGAATTAGTTGGATAATTTGAATAATCTAAATTATCCAACTTACCTTCCTGGCTTTTGAAAAGTGAGAAAAAGATCATGATTTTTAAAACTGCGGAACTTAGCTGTTAACTCTCAAATTTGTTAGAGGGGTAGGTAATAAGGATCGACAAATTTATCTATGCAGTCCGAATATTCGGTAGTGTTAATTTTGTGGGTATAACAAAAGCCATTGATTTTTCGTTAGTTCCTCTTTTTACCGCCTACACGTAGACCAATCTGTACCTACCCTGTACCTAATCCCTACCCACACAATTGAAATCAAAAAATATTATGGAGGCGTGTGACAGCTAGCTTCACCAATAGGCCACTTGCATGGATTTCATAACGACTTAGAAAAAATCGTGTGGATAGATTTTTTACTTAGTTTACAAAAATGTGAGTAAAATTTTTTAGAAATGTACAGTTTTTTTATTTATTTTTAAATAAATAAATCCATTATTTGGGCTCGTGACGTCACTACATGAAAATGTCCAGTGTTTACAGTGTGAAGGATTCTGTGAAGACAACAAACAAACATAAAACAGTAATCTATTATGTATAGGTATGTAATTATGTTAACTAATTAAGGGTATGATGTTAACAGTTCATCGGACAGACGCCTATTAGAGAGATTATCTTTTGTAAGGTACGGAGAATGGACACGCCGAGAACGTAGGTAATATTCGCACTTACTAGGATTCGTTTAATTCTAGTAAAATACTGCTGGAATGTCGTACACGTAGATAATATAGGCTGTACATAAGATAGCTATGTACACGATTTACTGAGGACTGAATACTCGGGTCGAGAGGTTGTGAAGATGCGGGATAGGGTTACTAACTGAAGGAATTTAATAAAGCGTCCGATATGCATTTTACCGGTAAGCAATACGTTGGGATACACAGGTATAAGAGAAGATAAATTTTAGAATGAGAGGTTACAACGAGGGGAGGAATTGTTGTGAACTAATGCTTTTCTTCAATTTCAAAGAGATTTCTCTGGCAGAATGAATTGTTTTATTGCAATAACTCCGGAGACCAACTACACCGTAAACGCGCGTAGGCAAATTAATAATTATAATCCATGATCCATGGGAAGCGAATATTCGCTTCCCTATATATATCTTTGAACTCTTCACAAAAGTTAGTTTAAAGCAAGACTGACATTACCGAAAAATTATGTGACAGGACTAAAGCTTGACAGATTTATTTACTTCTATGTATACGGCACAACATAATTAAATTAACATATGAATAGTACAACAACATAAAGAACGTAACAGAATAAGTGTAAAGTAGAGGTAACAAATAATAATTCAAAAGTATTAGGTAAAAAGTGTAAAGTAAAAATATAAAGTAAAAAGGTAAGATATAAATTAGTTGAAGATAAATAATGTAGTAAAATATCTAAAAAAAAGATACTACAGCAAAAAGGTTCTATCCAATGACGTCCAATGACGTTCCAATTTGGGTAGAGGAGCGGTAGAAATTTGATAGGTAAATATAACCAAATAGTATAATAACTATAACCACAAATGAGATGTGCTTTGTTTGGTCAGAACTCTGAACTGGATTTCAGATGTACTAGGTATTTCATATGCTTTCACACAAACGAAGTATTGAATTCCGTAAGTTTAAATTAAACTTTAGACATCGAAGCAATCAAAATCCTAACTTTATGACGTCGTCAATATACTGTGAAAAGTAAAATTTCAAACCTGGATATATATTATGGAAAACATATTTGGCAGCCCTCGTGTGTCAAATAACGAAATCGTGAATTATGTAAGTTTACGATATCTATGTATGTATATACTGCAGTATTCTGCACTTCGGGTGGTTTACATTCCGAGACATATTGCAAGCAGTGCAGATATCATAGATCATAGAAAAAAAATCAGATTAAAAAGTCGATATCAAGATGTTCGGCGGGTGGAAATACAATAGAAAAAAATACAAACAAATAAATCAAATTACAAAAATATGTGATTAATTAATTTTTTTTTATTAAATAAAACATACAACGAAAGTTGCACTCCCATGAGTTATCAAAACTCATTAAGGGATCGCCAATTGGTATTTTTGAAAAGTCAAACCCAACCCAATAATATGCAGACACACACAAATATGAAGAAAATTTTTACAAAACATTTCACAGAAACAACATACAGACACAACATAAATATGAAGAATCACACTCAAAATATCTTATAAGATTTTATGAATTATTATAACCACTCATTTGATTTATGTACTGTTGGTGTCAAAAAGTTAAAATAAAGTATCCTCCATGATGGACTATAGAAATGCATAAAAAAACAAAATCAAGAAAATACAATAAAAAGTACGGGCTCAAAAATATACAGACCTTAATACAAGATGTTCACATACAAAATACATGACAAGATTTAAAAGAGAACATATTCATACCTTTAAACACCTACAAGGGTTGTATCAGGTCATATGTAACTACATATCTATTTAAAAACTATAACTAAGTAAAACGTAATAAAAAAATAATACTTACATTTAAAAGCGGCTTGTAACCGTTTTGTAAAGCATTGTTTTTTTTTTTTAAATATTTCGATAAACTACTCATACTTCGGATAAATAATATAAGACAATCTTTCAAACAGATTTTGATGCCTCGTAAAACTTTGACGTATTTCGAGGAGTCTGGTTTTGTTTCACAATATTAATATAACGCCGATGCCTCCGAAAGCCATTAACCCATTTCAAAGATAAATGTCTGTGTACGTTTTAAAATAATATCATCGTTGCTAATAATTTATACATATATATAAGTTAATAACGTACTAAAATTTACAATATTCAATTTTCATAATTGTTTAAAAATTTATATCGAGATATTCTGTAAGTTTTGATGCTAAACAGCTGATCACAATTTAACCAAAAGCCGAAACGGACCGAGTAGAACATCCTCCCAGTAATAATAATTAGGAGCTGCGCAGCGAGTTCAGTGTTCAGAGCAATGTATGGAATAAAATGCATTATTATCGGGCGTTTTGTTCGGCGGCCGCTAGCCGGAGCAACTTTCCCTTTCTGGCGGCAAACGGCCGTGAACCGTTAGCCGACTACATTGAACCCAGTTCACTTACACTACTTCTGTTGATCACGATGACATCATCTCGCGGTGCTTGTTTTAAAAGAGCATGTTAATGCCGACAATCTGCTAATTGTTTTTAGTTATTTATTTAGGCAGGGGAGGAAACTAACTGTTGATTGACCTCGCACGAGTTTCATAACCATTTTTTGGATTTTTTCTTTTTTTGACATTTTAAATGTATGAAACAAACAAAATATGACATCCTCTTCATAGTATGAAATTTTTGACGGTCACATGAATATTCCAAAGTCGTTTAGCCGGTAGAGTTTTTGCGGTCTCATAAAACGGATATTCTTGTCTAAGATAAGATATTGTTGCCGGAAAAAAGTTATTTACTTATTTATTCATCAGCAGCGTGCGGTCACGCATCACTATTGGTTATACTATGAAATACGTTTAATAATTATATCTTCATGTTATACCAAAAAGTGATCTAATAAACATTGGTAACAGTAAAGCAAAAATCATGTGTGTAGTTTACACGCGGTAGAAGTGAAACCTTCAGAGAACTAAAGAAGAAAAGAGTGGGGAGACTACGAAGCACCACACAAAGAGGATACCGGTTATTCTATATCATTCTCTCGCAGGCTAAATACTCTAGATGTATGTGTTTGTCTCTTTTTAGTGTCGCTTTTTCGTTTCGTCGAGTTTCAAGTCACAACGATGCTAAAGAAGTTTTCACTTCAACAATTAAATAATCAAAACATAATCCATTTTCTAACCTTGGCTTAATTATTGATATTGAAAAAAAAAACACCGTTCTAACTCACGGTGAGTCGTTTTCTCTTTATTTTCAAGCCTGTCGAATACGTATGAAAACTAATATTTTATAGTTTAAAATGATAAAGATAAAATGGATGAACTTTAAATCATCTAAGAAGATAGTAAATTGTGTCCCCATTTAATTCCACACGCCATAATATCTGAACATATATTTATAAAATATAATATTTTTATTATTTTTAATTGTAAAACTAACGTTTTTAAGACAAGATTTTTTATGCATAGCACAAAGGGTAACAATTATTATAAGCAATAATGAAACAACCAACCTGAAAACAACCAACTTTATTTTTGCGAGAGAAACATTGTAAGTGTTAAATCCCTCGCTAGGTGGCGTCGAGACAAATTATGTCTTCATTTATTGGGGAAATACTTAAACTTGTCAAATATTAATTATTATTTTTAATTGTAAAACTAACGTTTTTAAGAATCAAAGTTGGTTGTTTTCAGGTGGAAAAAATATAATAAGCAGTAATTGTTGAATGAAACACTAGCATATATTGAATCATTTGGCGGGTACGAGATAAGCCGCCATAGCTCAGTGGTCAGAGCAATCGACCGGCAATCGAGAGGACACGGGTTCAAGTCCCGTTGGCGTCATGTATCTTTTCTCGGAAGATTTTTCAATGTGGATGAGTGTTTCAGGCTGATAATTATTGCTTATTATAATATTTTTGTCAAGGAATGATCTGACATTGAAATGCCAGCATTGCTTTCATTGTTTCCTGTTCTATAAAAATTCGACTAAAGGACTAAGACTTTTTAAAAACGATGCATATAAGACAAACAGTGGAATTTTCAGTAGCCAAATCAAATTTAACAACAAACCATTATTTATTTAGCTTATCTAACGATAAGCTTGAAGTGCGTAACAAAGGACAGAAAATCAGGTCAACGATCCATTACAAATCAAATAACAAAATGTAGTGTTAGATACCATAATGGCAAAGCAATTAATTATTCAAACTTGTTCCTGATAAAACATGTAGTATAACTGTTATCTTATCAAATTTTGACGGCAATCTGATAATACTCGAGGCGGTTGACCTAATACTAATTGCTATATATTGATGCTAATATTGACAAGGGTGAATTATTTAGAACTAGCAGTTAAAACCGAGTTTGAACCGCTGGTTTTTGCTCCTAGGGCCTACGGGCGGCTTTTGGTTGGGCTTCGCCCTGTTTGATTGTTGGTGACCATTTTATAAATCCAATAGGAACTGGTTCCAAAAAATTACCGGTTACTCGGATCCTCTGGGATACAGTGACAGCTAGTCACCGGGACAAAGTAACCGCCACAAGCAATGACATCATATATAATATATAGACGTGCGATATTATTATTCACAACTGCTAGTTACAAAAATAATCATATTTCGTAAATCTTTGCATTTCCGGAGAGATTCAAGAAAATACAAATCCAATAGTACTTACGCCTTCAAGCCGATGCTCCTCACGCTAGCTGTTACATAAGTGGTGTCATCTTTTGGCACTGCTTTAATTTGGTTCTATTACAAAAGTAGGTTTGAATACAACGTACATAACGGTTTTGCGTAAGGCGCGGCGTCAGAGTTGTATTCTTAGTCGGATTTTTAAATTTCAACCGTACAGTCGCTAGGCTATTAATAATTATTTAGAATGTAGATGACAAAAGTTTCTTTATTAGCGCGGCCACAAGACTGCAAAAATAATATTTGTGATTTGTAATTATGATAAACCCGCATGATGAGAGTATTGGAAAGGCTAAATATGTACATACGTGGAATCTTGGTGTAACGTCTGAGGGGGGAAGAACGAGAATGAAAGGAGTGGGGCCGTTTTCAATGGAGGTGTCATAAAAAACGTATGAGTTTAAAAAAGTTGCATAACGATAGCAAAATTGAGTACCGATTCAAAAACAAAACTTTATAAGCAGGATTGGCTGACTTTGAAATTAGAATAGACTAGCACAGACCCGTAAATCATGGGATGTCATAGTTAAAAATTTGAAAAAGACGTTAAAATAACTTACTTAATCGATTATCTGAATTTTTCACATATTCAGTTCTAACTTTGAAAATGACATTTAAATTCAAAGAGTTCTAGACTTTATTAAATCAGAGTTACAGAGAAATGCATAACCGAAATTAGTATTTTTGATAAAGCAGATGACAAACCACATTTAAGATTACGATAGGAACTACTTATTTATTTTTATTTAAGTACATAAAACAGGCATTATGTCCAAAAATTTATATACATGGATGATTTAAATTACAGAAATCGTAACAAAAATAATATCAATAATAATTAGCTACTCGTAAATATGCAAAAGTAAATGACAAACAAGAATGAGTAAAAGGTAGAATACAAAAGAATCACCAACAATTTATTATTGGCACCTGTGCTGATGGGACAATGATTTAGTAGGTATAATATTTCCTGTCTTTGATAAAGGGCTTCATCACAATATCAGCTTTATACGATTGATGGTAAAATATATTTTTTGAAGTGATTAAATGGGTTATTAAAAATGTCAACTTCATTATTAGAGCAGTGTATAGTGTTATAATGTCTTAATGTTCGTGGTAAAGGGGAGAAATATCCTGTATTTGTGTGGTAGGTAGATATATAGAAAATATCTTGAATCCTCCTTGTTGAATTTCTTGACGGTGTGTTAATGTTAATTTGGGGTAAAATGTTTGGTGTATCAACTGATGCATATATAATTTTGTGCAGAAGCAATAAATCTGAAAGTTTCTGTCTTCCTATCAGAGAGTGTAGTTTATAGTGTAGAATTCAGTCTTTAATCGTTCCAAATTGAACAGATATACCTTCGCGATAAGCAATAACACGGGTTAATTTTCTTTGTATGGATTCGATTCTATAATTATGAATCTCATAATTGGGAGACCAAATAGTGGATCCGTATTCGAGAATACTTCGCACAATTGATTTATATAATGTTAAAGTTAATTCTGCACTTTTAAAGCAATTTGTGATTCTAAACGTTAATCCTAATATTTGTGACCCACTTTTTGAAATTGATCTACATGTTTATTGAAGCTAAGTGATGAGTCAAATATCACGCCTAAGTTTTTAATAGAAGTTATGTTTAATAAAGCGACACTGTTAATGTGATATGTGTTTGAAAATTTATTTCTGTTTCTTAACTATGAACTTTATTTAAAAATTATGCATGTTCCACGAGTCCACTGGGTTTCCAGGCCAGCCTAGCTGCACCTTGCGCAATCTCCCGGCGCGGGCGCTCGCTCGTGATCTCCTCCGGTCTTGTAGGAAACCCCTCCAACGGCCATCTTGGAAATATTTTACTTGTAACAATAATAATATTCACACACAGAAACCCACACACAAACAAATATAAGTTCAGTTCACATTAAAAACAACACTGCCGGGGTAGTCAGAGACGAAGGAACGCCTTACACCACTATACTGACACTAAACATGGCATAACCCGTCTCAAGCATTATACCTCCGCTGTATGTGTATGTATATATTTTTTTAAATAAACTACGAAGAAGACGATAATACTAAAAAATCTAAACCGATCTTAAAACAGAACGGAACACAGAAAAATAAAAATAAAAGTGTGCAGTTCACAAGCGGAAGTTGAAGTGAAACCTTCAGAAAACTAAAGTCGACAAGAGTGGGGAGGTAACAAGCACCACACAAAGAGGAGACCGATTAAACTATCTCATTCTCTCTCAGGCTAAATCCTATACTTAGATGTATGTGTTTATGTATTTTAGTGTCGCTATTTTTCGTTTCATCGAGTTTCAAATCACAACGGTGCTAAAGAAGTTTTCACTTCAAAAGGTAACGGACGCTACCGGGAATCGAACCCAGGATCTCTATCTTACCGGGGACACCGTCTCAACTAACTCGGCCACTGGGACCTATTTATATGACGTCATTTTTGATGATCTCATATTTTAAATTCAGAATTAACATTATTATTTCAACTATTTTCTCACTTATTTTTGGCTGCTTTTTTATTAAAAGCACACATGATATTGAAAAAATTTGAAAAAGAGAGTTAAAATTAATAATCATGACGATTTCACATTCAACCATTAAAACGACCACAATCTTGAAACGGAAACGGAACGTACAAATTAATTTACAGACAGACAAAATGCAAAATAGTCGAATTAAATAAGGACGTCGCTGCGCCAAGTCGATCAATAAATGTCTGTTATAAAATAGGACATTATCTACAACTCTATTCAGAAACTCATGTTCACTTCAAACACATATTTTGATATAAGCACCAAATCAAACAAATCAAATCCACACCGCCCGCTTGCCAGCCCGCTCGTCCACCACATACACACATATATTTCAACCAATTTACACAAAATCTTGACAAATTATATACCTAAATCTTCCCCATGAATCACTGTCTATTGGTGAAGACCGCATTAAAATCCGTTCAGTAGTTTTTGAGTTTATCGCGAACAGACAGACAGACGCGGCGGAGGACTATAATTTATAATATGTAGAGATTAGACTAATAGACATAGAAAGATGAAAACATAATATGATTATCGTGCCTACTTCTGTTTTTCTCCATAAGTTGAAGGTATTTGTTTATTTATTTTATTCATGTACGTAATATTACAACATAGGTTATTGTAACATTACCTTTATCACTACCTACCTATTTATTTTATTCATGTACGTAATATTACAACATAGGTTATTGTAACATTACCTTTATCACTACCTACCTATTTATTTTATTCATGAACGTAATATTACAACATAGGTTATTGTAACATTACCTTTATCACTACCTACCTATTTATTTTATTCATGAACGTAATATTACAACATAGGTTATTGTAACATTACCTTTATCACTACCTACCTATTTTTTGTAAAAGTAAATCTTGTAAACCAAATCTAGGTTTCGGTTCCACGACAACTCAATACAACTTTGAAAAGTGATGAAAAGTCATTAAAAGTGATGACATTTTTTTTACAAAATAAACACAAATTTTAACAAAACAAAAAAACGACTTCAAAAAATGCATTAAAAAGTAAAAAAATAATTTCGTATTCTTCTACAACTTCACAATCAACTTACTTTTTCTACTCATCAATATGTAGGTACAATTGTCATTTTTGTAATCGGTGTCAGTCAAGGTAGGTTTGTAACTACATGCACAGTTATAGGTGAGATGTGCTTGTGTCGCACAAGCGACTTGACGAGGCGAGAGCGGAGTTGCAGCGGGATGGGTACCTTTGCTGACACCGACTCCAAAAATAACAATCGTACCTACATATTGATGAGTAGAAAAAGTAAGTTGATTATGAAGTTGTAGAAGAATACAAAATATTTTTTTTACTTTTTAGTGCATTTTTTGTAGTCGTTTTTTTGTTGTGTTAAAATTTTTGTTTATTTTTTTTATTTTTAGTGAATCTGAAGTACACTAATTTGTCTAAATATGGGTGGACCTACTAAACGTGCTGCTCATATGAGACAGACATAATTTGACCATAACGACGTTAGGGTCAAATTAAGAGATTCGGTCGAGTTTCGTTAATTTGCTCCTAAGAATTGAAGAGTTCCGTTACTTTGTCATGGATCCGATAATCAGAACCTAACCAAACTCTCATCAAACTACCCTTGAAGTACATCCTTTCCAATAAAAAAAGAATTAGCGAAATCGGTTCGCGTGATTCGAGTTATTCGTCCATTTGTCGCGCACATACTTAATGCAAATTTAAGACTTTTATGGTTTTCTCATGGATGCCATTGTCAGAACTAGACCAAATTAAAATGGGACCACATGGGAAGCACCAGCTTTCAAATAAAAAAGAATCATCAATATCGGTTCACCCAGTCGAAAGTTCTGAGGTAACAAACATAAAAAAAAAATAAAAAATAAAAAAATACAGTCGAATTGAGAACCTCCTCCTTTTTGAAGTCGTTTAAAAAGAGCCAAATGCCGATTGAATAAGACCGACATTTATTTCATATAGTGCTGTAATGTTATCGAATTTTAGAGAAATGCGGATATGTGAGTGATCGCTACCATTGACCTGATAGAATGCATTGTCATGGACAACGTGTCTATCAGCCGAGTTTCAGCTCGATCGGATGTCGGAAAGTGGGTTAATTTCCACGCCTAGATTCCACATAATCGAACGTTATTAATACCGTAGCGCCTCTGCGTGGTTACCCAGCTACGAGTGAATGTAGGACGCACGCCATACGCGCCGCGCCGCAAATAACCTCTGTGTACGTGGAATTTCACACAAAGCTATTGTTACAATTCGGTCTCGAATTCAAGAATTCGACACAAGATGTCGCTACTTCCGTCAGCAGGTCGGACTAGGACGTCTCCCCCCTAGGTATAAACCAGTGGCGTAGCTAGCATGGGTGGCACCCGGGGTGGAAAACGTGGTGATCACCCCCCACCTTACCAATTTCAACTTCACAAATGTGTAGAAAATTGGTCCGTCCTGGGGGGGTGGGGGGTGGGGTGGCTAGAGAATTTCAGAAATAAGCTATTTTGGCCACAGGGAAGAGATACGGTATAATAGAGCTACGAAAATATAAGTAACACTGCATTCAATATTTTTGTGACAGTATCCTTCGTAATTTTTTTCCGCGGTCGGGTGGCACCCGGGGCGGTCCGCCCCCCCCCTCGCTACGCCACTGGGTATAACTGCTAGGAATTTGTGAATATGTGGTATCTCTCCGGATATCAAAAGATTGACGGTAATACATGTTGTATCAAGTGGCTACACATTACATTTGACGTCATTGCTCTGCCTCGTTTACTTTGTCCCGGTGACTAGCTACAGCGGATCCAAGGAACGGGCTGTTTTTGGAATCAGTTCGTATTGGATCTATAAAATAGTCATCAACATTAACTGGGCGACGCCGAACCAAAAGCCGTCCGCAGGGCCTAGCAGTAAAAGTACCTATATCATACATTAATTCACAAAAAATAGCACATAACCTAAACTATTTTTTTTCATTACTCTTCACGGCTACATATCAATTTTCAAAGGTGTGTTGATTTGCCACTGTGTTGAGTTGTCCGGTCACCATCGGCCAACCGTAGGTTTCAAAGAATACGTCGAATTTGTCATTCACCATATTCCGACAACTGAAGATACAGAGTTCAAAGACTCGCTCGACAATACAAGTTCTGGCGACGTCCCCGAGTGTGAGACTCCGGCAAAAAGGTTTATGCATACCGTTGAGCAAGCAAAGTATGTCTGAGGTTGGTGACTAGATAGGGCAATGGATAAGCGTGGGATTCCCCTTAAAGAGCAAGGGTAAATAGGACAGAGTCATACACTGAGCTAATAACTAGATTTATTTGCTTTTAAGAGAAACTTTTGACCAGATACCTACAGCTATTTAATATGTGCTTTTGGTGTATTTGTTAGGGAACGTACCCATACTACGTGACACGTTTAGGGGGGGGGGGGGGTTCTTCAAAATGTCACGCTCCATACAAATGAGCGGCGGGTTGCTTAGGATTTTGGTCACCGGGGGGGGGAGGTTAAAAATTGCAAAAAGTTGGTCACGTAGTTTGGGTACGTTCCCTACTGTAAAAGGCCGTACTATGGTAAATCTTAAGATTTACCAGTAAATTCTAAGTTTTACCAACTTTTAATGTTGGTAAATCCTAAGATTTACTAATTTACGGGCTTTAGGGGTAACATATGCTCATTTTTTTTTTATTCAGATTCTAACTTGTTTCTCATACGAAGATTTTATGGACCACAAAAAGCCTGCATAAGATTTAATATTGAAACAAAAATTATTTCTCGATAGATTCTCATTTCTGGCAATAGAAATTCCTATAGAGGTAAGATGCTGAAGTGGAATATGGCTTCCAAAATTGAGAGACGAGTATGGGTACCGCCGCACCGGGAACCATTTATCGGATAACCAACATCCCTGCCATACGTCACCGCAAGTGGTTCGTTACGTTTGGTGATTTAGCAGGGGTACTCGGGTTCTTGGGGCGAGTATTGTCCAGGCCTTGGCGGCGGATGCGCCTGCCCACCTACTTGTTTTTTTGGTTTTTGGAAAGGGAGAAATTTTTGGTGGAGGGATATCTTTTTACCCCTCCAGCAGGACCCTCTCCACCCAGTGGGAGGGATGGATTCATACGTCCTTCACTCCTGGACACACTGATCCCTAGATTTTTCCTTCCCAGATCTTTCTCTCCTTCCTTACCTTAAAAAAATCCTCCACACAACATCCTCAAAGATGACACGGGCCCTGAGGAATATTATTTTCCCCAGAGCCTTCTCTGTGGAGTTAATGTAAAAAAATGATGTGAGGCTAAAGGTAGAGGAAAATGGAAGGAAACAGGTAATAGGAAGATTGGTAAGCACCTGGGTATGCAGATCTGGTCACCAAACATGGCTAAAACCATTTCAAACTAAGTTTCGAATTAGAATTGTGGGCTTTCACAAGAGAGATAATAAAGAGTACCTATCCATGTAGTACTCGTAAAAAGTTTTTTTTTAAAGAAAGACAAACATCCCCGGGTTACGAATAACCCGACAATATTTTGAAAATCTCCTACTACCACCACAGTAAGCCGAAAATATTGCTTGAGTCGTGATGGAGGAGCTGAGGAATCGAACACGGAACGCCTGGGTGGGACCTACAATGCCCACTCAACCACTAACCGGTCAAAGTACATAGATACATTGATAAGCAAAATCGGGGAGGTATTACATTCGAAAATTTACAGATATAACCGTAAAAAAAAGTAATATCTACGTTATGCAGCCTAATTCGGATGTATTTAAATTATTTTCTTAATTATTAGGCAGGTACCGAGTAGTGTAACAATTATAAATTTTCACAGCCCATTAAACTTTAATTTCACATGGTTCCACGAGCATTTAAATTTTCTTTATTGGTAATAACGGCGATAACTCAAAAGCGTGCAACAAAATACATAGGTACTCGTGTGTAGTTAATTCCATATAGTTTGGCATCATTTTTTTTCTACCTGTTGCCGGATTTGTTATTTATTAGCAGTGGCGGCTCGTGACTTTTTGGTGTACTAGAGAGTGCTGATATTAAAAAAATGGCTTTATTGATGTTGTTGTAGCCGAAAAAAATTTTTTTTTTTTTTTTTGAAAATCAGTTTTTTGTATGAAAAAATTCAGGAAGTTTCAGTTTGGCGGTGCGCCGCACCGATTTCCTGAAAAATCTTCATACAAAACACCGATTTTTGAAAAAAAAAAAAAATTTTTTTTCGCATACGACAACATCCATGATGCCATTTTTTTAATATTAGCACCCTAGCACACCCAAAAGTCACGAGCCGCCACTGTTTATTAGATGATCAATGCAAGGTCATTTCGGTCGTAACAAATCAATAGCAGCAAAAAACGACCTAATTTATAATAGTGACTAAATAATACAAAAACAAACTACAACTAATAAATGTTGTGAACCAAACAAAATCAAACGATTTTTAATTTTTTTATTTGTTAGCCGTGTTGGGAAACCGGATCTAAATAGCAAGACTCTCGACTAAGGGTCGACCGAGATCTCGGTCTCGGTCTCGGTCTCGGCATTCTCGGCCACAAATTCTACCGAGAACTCTGTCTCGGTTCTCGGCGAAAAATCGCCGAGATTCTCGGCCATAACCGAGACCGTTGTAAGTAGGTACGGTATAGGATAATGGGATTCAAATCTACCGCACGCGTTCACATTTGTCACTTGGTGTCAGTGCGTGAGAGAGCTGTCGATTGTGATTGGTCGGCTGGCAGCGAGGCGGGTTTTACTTATAACCATAATGATAATATCTAGACGCCTTCCACGCCGAAACGCAAATTATTTGCAATTCCCTCGATAGAAAAAAAAATCGCAAAGTATGCTCCAAAAATTATTTTAAAAACGTTTGCTTCAGTTATTTTACAAGTTATAATTGTGAAAAAAATTCACAATGTTTCTTTAAATGATGTCGTGTTTTATTAAATATTTTCGATTTTATCGCTTTAAATATTAGCGCGCTCCTCTAACATTCCTAATTACATATTTCTCCATCTTCTTCTTTTTGAGCGCGGATGCGGCGCCTTAAAACAAATTATTATTACATTCTTAAATATACTATATTATGCCAAAATAGCGCATTTTCATTTTTTTTCTCAATTTATCTATTCTCGGTGTCGGCTCTCGGTCTCGGCCGAGATTTTAATTTATTCTCGGTCTCGGTCTCGGTCTCGGCCGAGAACGAAAAATCTCGATCTCTCGATCGACCTTTACTCTCGACTAGCAATCGGGTTAAAATCCCGGAGTGAGCAAGTAAATTTTATTCGGTTAATTTGTGTTATTTCACAATATATTCATTCAAAATAATCTAATAGCACGTTCCAGAATGGAAGATACCGTCAATATCACCCTGGTGTAAAACCATCATACAGAATTAAAACGTTGCTTGAAATTTAGCCATATTTGTTGACCCGATCTGAATAGCCAGGTACTTCTCCACCTTCCTCTTCCCCCCTCCACTTCAGGCGAGACATAACCGCGTTTATCGGGGGTTTGCCCGAGGCTCACATTTTAATTTATTTTTTTATTTATTTCGGCGAATTCTTAATTGAATTATCATATTTATTTACATGCTTCACAGGGGATGCGAGTTATTTATATTTTAGATTAATAAAACAATTAAGTTGCCATTTTTTTTTAACGTACAACGCCTTTAAAAAAATGTAATACGTTGTACAACTAAAGTTAGCGGTGAGCACTAGATTTTATTTTTCTAGACGATGAATTAATATCTTCGGGAGGTATTCATTTAGAAACATCTCAAATATTAGTAACACGTTCTTCAGAATTAATTAAAATGAACCCGCCGGAAAGGTCGAATCTCCAGGCCTGCTAGGGTGAATTCGCCGTACGTCCGTCCAATACCCCGTGCCGAGGGCGCATATTTGTTTACACGCGTTCTTCACGTACGTCGTTAAGATCCCCACATTATTTTTCTTATTCTTCTTTTCTTTGATAGGGCAAATTCGACAATAGGTCCGTCAAATAGTATATTCGCAGTATGAGTATGAGTCGCAATTTGTATACACGGCTTCTTTGCTTACATCGTTAAGAGCTATGCCGGTCATTTAAAAATATCGTCGATAGGTATTGTAACGAATGTCTTTTGTTCCACTCCGCGCTCCCCTCAGGGGAACTGAGCGAAAGGGACAACTGCATATCGGACCGAAAATACCTAAATAAAATCGTCAAAATCGATGTTTTGTATTCCCCATTTTTCTTCTCCAAAACTCGACCGAATTTAATTTTTTTTTCAGTAACTGTATTAGAAGAAAATATTCTATGTCGGTGCGTTTTGTTTTTTTGAAAATACATTGTTTAGTTTGTATACTGAACGTCTTTTGACGGCGTTTAAACCAGTCAATTTTATTCATTTTTGGAAGGTCCTAACTTCTATAAGAAGTAAATTATCAAAAAAAGCAAAACGTACCGACACAATAGTGGCCGATAACTATATTATGAAAAAAAAAATTTGCTCTCGGGTCAAAATCCAGAGAGATAAACGGGGAATACGTTTGAGTGGAAAAAACGCACCCCTCATTCCCTCTTAAGATTCTGAATATATTCTAGGGTATAGTATCGTATTCAGCATAACAACGTACCCCAATTAAGCATACTATAGTCTCACTGGCTCCAGACGGGAGCAGTTGGGACTCTTGCGCGGTATTCACATAAAAAAATGACTGCAAAATCTGACCTAAAATATATTAATTGGAACGTGTTCCCTACTTCTTCTTTGCCATCCTCTCTTTAGTAAAATATTTTCCTTTCTATCCATTTTCCGTCCTTCTGCTGTGCCTACTTTTCCAAATCCAACCCACCTCGCGCCTCTTTCACTATAATTACACTAATGGCGGCTTTGCATTATATTCGAAACACCCCATTCGTAATTGTTTAATAACATCGCTTACCACTCAAACCCCTGAAGAATCCCAGTTGTACTGCTTTCAATATCCTTTTACTTTTATTTCACTTACACTCGTTTTCACCAAACAAACGGTGTTTTAATCCATACTTAACAATAATAAGTTACAGTGAATTGCAGTTCAATCTCTCCTCGGACGTGCTTCAACTAATATTGGAATAGGATCGGAATACATGTTTACATATTGATACAAAAACGTAGCTAAGTTCGTAGCTGTATGCAGTAAACACGTCTATGGTTAGGTTGGTGTATTTATAAAGCGAACCCAAGTGCCTTCGTGTGATACATCTCTCGCATATTCTTGGAGAGAGAGGTGGACGCTGCAAGGGTTACCACATGAACAAATTAATGTGAATGGAGGACTTTAATAGAATGGAGAACATATGGTATACATGAAATTAAAATCAATTCAGTATTGTATATTATAAAACATATTTTAACATAAGTACCTACCTACCCACATCCTTCTTTAACTTTGTACGGGTTTTCACCAAATTTGTCGATTTGGTATCAAAAATTGATAGTTATTTTAAAAATTATAATATGGCTTAGTTTGCTGAAGGTGGCCTATTAAAATCTTCTTCTTGTCTCTATTTAAGAATGTAGTGTATTTAGCTTTTTCAGGACCTATATTGCCGTGAAGAAGGTACAGGTTGTAGCGAAACCCGGTCGGCTTTAAGTATATAAAAAATAAACGTAGAGTTTACTAAGTTTTTTTTTATTTTAAATTATAATCTGCTTCATTTGAACATATACTTTTTATTTGTTTATCTCACACTTTTCGATTTTAATCATTTTGAGTAATCGTGATATTAATTATCTAAATCATGGATTTTTTTTAATAAATATGTAAGTAAAACTAACTGCTTGACATAATATTTAATGTATTATTTGTGAGATATTTTTTTCTATTTTACAAATTCTACAATCTGTTTCTTTCATCAGTGCATCAACCTTTTGTTAATAAAAATACTTTTTCCGATTGACATTGTGGCCAGAAATTGCACATAAAGTGCCATTACTAAAAGAATGTCCTGTAGATAGGATAATTTAAAAAAAAACTGCAGGATTCTTTTTTTATTAAAAACACAAAGGAGCATCATTTCTAAAATTGGAGGACATTCTTTTCAGGATGAAAAGGAGGACAAATAATATTATCATTCTTTTGGGCACGATCAGATTCTGGTGACCCTGAACGCAACTCATGGCGGTATTTCAGGTTGTTGGGCATTATCCAGATTGAAAATATCTATGCACCAATGCAGAAAGTGCAGAGTTCGCCTACAAAGTCTTAGAGAAATGGATTTAAAAAAGACATCAAAGCGGAGACCCCCGAGTGTTGCGCTGCCCCGAGTGGGCGGACAAAATCTACACTACACAAGTACGCTCTCACGAAATTAATTAAAAAAATCAACCATAAATTCCACAAGTATTATGAGTTATGTAGATTTTTTATTCAATCACAAAGTCGTAAAAAGTTCTTCAAATTGGTCTTTCAGAAAGTTCCTCCAATTTCATTCTAAAATCCGATATAAAAATAAAACAACACAGTATAATTACTAATTCTAGCTGCTTTCAATATTATATTAATAGCATTAAGGGGATGCACTCATAAGTCATGCAAACTCATATGTTTTGGATAGAAAATGAAAGCACTTGAAATATTTAAAATGCTTTAATTAAATCCGTGAGTAGCTAGAAAACAAATTTGCCTTTGAAATAATCAAGTAGATACTTTTTTATTTGTCTTTTTGTAAGCCTAGAAAAAAATCAAAAGTATCAGGCCTATAAAAACTGCTTTAAAGTTCAAAATCTCCTACTTAAAAACCCCTTTTCGGTTATGGTTTTATTGTATAATGTGGAAAATTAAATTCTTTAGAAAATGATCGTAAAACATTGTTATTTTATGTTATTTTTCTTGAATAAATCATAACAGGCGGCTGGTGTTAAACGGGAATTTACACCTTATCACCGTCTTCATAAGGGGTGTTATTATTAGCGGCCCGATCCCGAATTAAATCAACACGTGTAAACTACTTGGAAACTGTGAGCCGGGATTTAGTCACCAACTCGATTAAATTTAACAAAATAAACCTTACATTCCATCACATCCTGTCAGTTAAGCTAGATTCTTTGCTTCATGATTGCTTTTAACTCCTACTAATATCACCAGGTTTCACCGGAAAATTAATACTTTTTTCTCAATGATCAAAATTGTAGGCGCCCTGTCTCAATTTTTGAAAATTAAATTAATATTGAATAAAAATATTCTAATTCGACCTAATCACATAATAACTAGCGGTTAAAAACCCGCTCCGTTAATCATGACAGTAGCTTTGAAATAAACTTCACGTACGAAGATGGTTTTATATAAGGCGCGACTTCGGGAAGTCGGGTTCTTAAATTTCAACCGTAGTTCAGTTAGGATCAGAATAGTCGGGTAGGCCCAGAATTCCCAGGCTGTTAAAATTACATGACGCCTGAGCTCGTTTTTATTGAGTGTTGCTGCTTCAGATAATGTTAATTTCGTGCTTTGTGATTACTGATTACGATTACGTATTACATATATATATTATAATACATGTATTTATTGTTAGGGCTAGGTACATAGGAAGGTACACAGCGGTCTGCAAATTTCTCGTCACAACAGTATTCTAGGCAAGAAAGTACGTACTGTGAGCACGGGGTTCTTTCTTTCAATTAAGGCAAATTAAAGCAGTACGGAGAAACTTGACAACAGAGGCAACTAAATTACTAGTTAATTCGTATGTTGTTTCCTTTATTTTTAATTTATACCTTCATCCAAAAATGCTGAGAGGCGTGATGATAAAACTATTAAAATAATGTACTTTTTGTAGTTATTTTTTGATTATAAGTTATAAGTATTTATCATTTTTCAATAATGTCTAAATTTAATAAGAATGTTAAAAAAATCTGAAATATATTAGTTTGTAAGTGCGCAAATAAATACACAAATGAACCAATTTTCGTCAACAAACACATGTACGTACATATTTTTTAATGATTTTATTGAAACTAAAATTAAATTTCTAATACATAACTCTGCTAGATAATGTATTGATTTATTTAACTGCATGATTACATTATTTGAAATGGGCGTGGTATATTACAAAAACTTTTTTGAAAATTTAACAAATCTGCCAACGACCTATGGAATAACCTTATTATACTAAAAATTAAAAAAAATTCTAAAAATTTATTACATACGAATGCTAGATAAAAGAACAATCTTTCGAAATCCATTTATAATTTTTTGTGGAAAAGAGTCAATACGTCTAAAAACTTTTTTGAAAATGACGTATTTCCGGCTTTCTCTGGTAATGCCATCTTAAGAATGATCACAGATTCAGCGGAATTTAGAGCCAAACTTAAAACTCATCTTTTCAGACAGTCGTATCCATAAATTTAGAAATAAAGCAAATTCTTAAAATTCTCCAGACTTTCAAAATAAATATTTACTCAACTTTGGCGTTAATCTTCTAATAAATATAAATGTAAAACCAACAGTGATGAGGGTAGCAAAGGTAAAGTCATGCAATTTCCAGTGTTTTGAATATAATGTCCTCCACGTGCAAAGTCGTAGGTACCTTCCCCAAGCATAAACTTTCTAATACAGTGTGTTTTATCGGAAGTGTCCTGCAGGTAAGTATGTTTCTGTATCTAGTTGTAAATAATAAAATTAGATAGAATAAGATTCATAATAAATTGTAAAGCGCCCTTGAGGTGATTTTTCACAAAAACGGCACTCTAGAAATTATCCAATTATTATTAATATTATTATTACATATCTTAGAGAAATA
The DNA here is from genome assembly GCA_917880885.1 of Limnephilus marmoratus. Taxonomy (NCBI): domain Eukaryota; kingdom Metazoa; phylum Arthropoda; class Insecta; order Trichoptera; family Limnephilidae; genus Limnephilus; species Limnephilus marmoratus. The sequence continues at coordinate 12,642,359 of OU862921.1, read as the reverse complement.
GTTAGTAAGAGTACTTTTTTGTCACAAACAAATAACAGGTTTATTAAGGATCTAAGGGAATTCTTGAGTAAAAACATTTTCCAGGGGCGCACTGTGTACCGTCCCATACAAGTTAGAAGGTATGTAAATTATTTAGGAACGAAGAGGTCGTGGGGGTATTACCAGGTAGTCAGTTTGACAAATGCTTTTTAATTTGGTTAATTAGTACAGAGCCCGAAAGTCAGATAAATTATCAAGCTGCTTTTAATCAATTTTGGCCGCGTGACCTTTTTTTTTAAAACCTTAATATAAATCATTTCGGTTTTTTTATGTTTAACTTGCGCGTTTTCATGTGATTTAAAAATATATTACTAACTTTTCGAGAATATATATCGAAATCGCACTGTAATTTTTCATTCAAATCAATTTCGATATTTTCCACACGAACCTGCATCAAGCTTATTTTATTAATTTACAGGCACCACAAAAAAGAAGTTCATAACATGGAGTAGTTTGCCCAGTTTGCCGAAGAAAGAAAGGTTTCAGGAAACGTATAAAAATAATTTGAGTATATTTGAGCTTGAAAAGCAGAGGTGGGCATAATTTTATCTTAAAATGCCTTATTTAGATTTATTATGCCTAATTTAGATTTATGCGTGTCATAAAAATATACTTAATATAAATTTAAAAAATTAAAAATTTTATTATAATGTTTATCACAAATTTCCTTCAAATACGGTTTAAATACACCCCGCGAAGGTGGGTTACATGTACTTGATTGATGTGTTAAGAGTTTTTTCCGTCTAGCTTGTAAGAAACGAAACACTGTGCGGCGCGGCGGCGGGTGGCCCTTTACACATTAAAAGGAAAGTTCACATCCCTAGATTCCCTAGGTATAGACTAAAATCACAAAAGGAAAAAGACACGCATTAAAAAGGAATATACCAAACCTACACAGGGCTTCACAGCGGTAAAGGATAGATTTGTACTTTTTGATGAATGCTTTTCAAAATAGTATTGATGGGATAGCTTCATGTGGTGCGTGTATTAGAGACGTGGACAGCTAGTAAAAGGGAACAAACCAAAAATACATAAGGCATTACAAGTATAAGGGAATGTTTCGTATTTTTTGATGAAGGTATTGAGTGGTCGAGTAAGAAAGTGTGGTGATAGGATAGTTTCGTGTGGTTCGTATTAGAGACGAGGTTCTGTGTGGTCGCATGGGAAAGAACAGGAAGTAGAATGCTTTGTGAACCGGACAGAATCGTGCATTGGTCGTGGATGGGATGATCGATAATAGCGAAAACAGTGCAAACGGAATTGAAATGTTATTGTTATAATATTCTGAGAGTATATACCCGTAATACCATCGCTTTTACTTTATACAATTAACGTTCTAACATCTTACTGATGTAGGTACCTACTCGCAACTCGCAACATGGACCAAAACAGATGAAAAAATAGAAGATGAAATGATCCCTAATTTAGTTACACATGCCCCCCACAGGGTAACCGACGAGTTCATCGAAACTGAGTTCATCGAAACCTAGTACATCGAAAACGAGTTCATAGAAAACGAGTTCATCGAAAACGAGTTCATCGAAAACCAATTCATCGAATCGCCAATTCATCGAATGATCAACTCATCAAATCGCCAATTCATCGAAAAAAAAATTTTGTAGATATTAGAGAGAAATGCTGAGCGGACCAGGAAGTTAAAAAAACAGTTTAAAGACTACACTTAATCTAATAACTATCATACTTGGTCTATTGATATAAATACAAATACCTTATATATCTACTATTAGAGAATGCACGAGCTTTGTGCTGAGCACATTATATGTTAAATATAAATATTATAAAATTACTGAAAATAAAATGAATCAAATTAAAATTACAAAATCAATCCAATCATATCTCATACTACAAAAAACTATATATTTTTAATTATATTTTTATACAAATTACTAAAGTTCTCGACGTCTGTTTTATAGTTAACACATTCATATTTGTTTATGAAAACCATTTTACTAATTAATCTTTTATGTAAATTAGTTTCCTTGTCCAAAGTTTTATTATCAATTTTTTTATATATATATTTATTGTCAACTTTTATTGTTTAATGGTTTTTTAACTTCCCGGTCCGCTCGGCATTTCTCTCAAATATTTACAAAATATTTTTTTTCGATGAATTGGCGATTCGCTAAATTGATCATTCGATGTATTGGTTTTCGATGAACTTGTTTTCGATAAACTCGTTTTCGATGAACTCGTTTTCGATGAACCCCCCCACAGGGATATTATTCACTAAAAGTTACCTACTGTCTAACTTCTCCCGAGTATATCAGCGCATACCACCGCTTCGGGAACCATTTATAACCAACACCCCTGCCATGGGTCACCTCAAGTGGTTCGTTACGTTTTGTGACTTAGCAGAGGTACCCGCGTTAAGGCGCCGCATCCGCGTTCAAAAAGAAGAAGATGGAGAGATATGTAATTACGAATGTTAGAGGAGCTAATATTTAAAGCGATAAAATCGATGCGAAAATTGCGAAAATGTTTAATAAAACACGACTCGTTTAAAATAGAGCAAAAATCTCATTGAAGGTATCTTAAGTATTATTTAAAGAAACATTGTGAATTTTTTCACAACTATAACTTGTAAAATAACTGAAACAAACGCGTTTATAATAATTTTCGGAGAATAGGTTTGTTTAGGTCTTGGCGGCGGATGCAAAGGCTGGTGGGCAAAAGCATCCTCCAACCTCTCCAGCCGGACTCTCGAACCATCGCCTTACAACGCAGTGGGGGGAAGGATTTTTCATTCCTGAACACGACCCCCAGTCAAGAACACAATTCCTTCCCAACAGTCATACCTTTTTCCTTCCCAGAACTTCCTCTCCTTTCTTTCCCTTAAAAATCCTCCACACAGCATCCTCAAAGATGTCATAAGCTATGAGGGAATTTTTCTTGTATGGAGATAATGAATAAAAACATACATATTTATATCAACACTATTATTCGAATTCTTTATTCAATATTTTGAAAATCATTAGGAATAAAACAATATCTTTGCCAGTCAATGGTCATCTTTTGATTGAAATATCATTGCGAGTAAGACATAGTAAAATAACCTAGAAATTCAAGATAGAAACGGCAGTGCTCTGGCGTCAATAAATTTTGATGACGCTGACTTAGATTTTTTTTTATTAAAGTTAGAGATTGTCGATTATATTGTACAGTTGTAATTTGTATAGTATTCTTCAAGATGGAACAAAATTAAAATTGAACGATTTTTTTTTGTACCTACAGAATATCGATGTTCTAAAATGTCGATACATTATTTTAAGATAGAAGGAAGTCCAAAGTATTGGTAGACAATTTCAGTGTCGCTTTGAAATGGCTTTGCCCGTGATTAGTGACCATAATAATATCCAGGTACTTCCCACCCTCCTCTTCCCATCTTTTACCCTTACCCACTACCTTTAGCCTCACAACTGGCCCCGGGCAGTCGAGAGCAGTTGGGACTTTCATGCGGTATTCACATTAAAAAATAGGTTTTTAATGAAATTGGAAAACATCAAAGTTATAAAAACAGTCGACACTTTTAGATCCATTGATAAACAATTAATAGGCTCTTCGCACGATCCTATTTGCAGAACCCAATATATCGAGTTTCTGCAAGTCGGATCGTGTGTAGGCAAAACCATCGACCGAATTGTTATTATTCCCGTTGTCGGGCCGTTGGAATAATAATAATTCGGTTGGCGGTTCAACATGCTGTTCTGCAAATCGAATCGCGTATAGGGCCCATAAATGTGGAGTTACTAACATTATGAATTCGAAAGAAGGGAACCCACAGACTTGTTATTACCTTTTTGAACCTTTTACAGTAAAAAAGTAACAAAAAACTTACGCGATCTATGTGTAATATACCGAAGTTATTGGTAGGTTATAGGTAGGTTCATATTAATATATATGTTTGGATATAACTCAGGGTGATATACGCAATGATGGTAATAACTAGATAAGTCAGTTTTGTCTTAAACTTGTCCCAGTCAGTTTTGTCTTAAAACTTGTCCCAGCCAATTTTATCTTAAACTTGTCCCAGTCAGTTTTTTTCTTAAAATTGTCCCAATCAGTTTTGTCTTAAATTTGTCCCAGTCAGTTTTGTCTTAAACATGTCCCAGTCACTTTTGTCTTAAACCTGCCCCAGTTATATGTATAAGGCAAACTTAAAACAATTTATAATCTGCTCGTTTCTAGATGGCGGTAAATTCATTATTTCAGGGAAAATCCTTTAAAAAAAAAAACCCTTTATACTGTTAAATATTAAGACAAATTGTTTGTTTGCGACCGTAAATACGCATTATGAAAAAATAGTTTTGTTCGTATAAACACACATTTCATTCAAGAGAGGCATAAAAATACGAGTACAATATTGTATCGGTGATTCAATCCAATATCGTATTCGCATGTACATACGAGTATTCCCTTATCCTTAGTGTACATACGAGTATGTTGGGCCCGCGTTTGGCGTGTTTCCTGACTATGTATGGATTTAAAAAGGACCTAAACTAAGACTAAGGTAAGACTCTTGACTCGCACACCGAAGGTCGCGGGATCGAATCCCGGGGTGGCAAATAAATTTTATTTGACTAATTTGTGTTATTTCACAAATTATTCATTTAAAATTATATATAGTATATTTGCGGCACGTTCCAGAGTGGAAGATACTCTCAGTATCGCCCTGGTGTAAGACCACCATTCAGAATTGAAACGTTGCTTGAAATGGCATTAGCCGAGTTTGGTGACCAGATCTGAATAGCCAGATACTTCCCCACCTTCCTCTTCCCCAACTCCCTCCCCCCCCCCCTTACCTTCAGCCTCACAACATACCCCAATTGGGGATGACATAGTCTCACTGGCTTCAGACGGGAGCAGTTGGGATTCTTGTGCGGTATTCATATAATTTTTTTTTTTTTAATCATCCGATTGCAAGAAAACTTTAGGGATTTGATGTACGCACCCGCGATTGTTTCTATATTTAACAATGAGCTCTGGCGTTATGAAATTATTTCCAACACTATTCATCCGATTGCGATGAAACTTTTACACACATTTGCGAAATTTTCTATATGCATATGTATATATACCGGTGAGCTCGGGTGAAAGGGGTATTCGCGGGAGATAAAGGAGAAGGCGGGGAAGGTGGAGGAGAATCGCGAGAGGGAAAGGGTAGGCGGAAAGGGAACGGGGGCGAATGGGAAAGGACACGCAGGGGAAAATAATGTCTTTATTTAAACGGCATTGCAACGCATGCATGGAATTCGCTAGTTCTTCAAATAATAAATAAAAATTCAATTTAAACGATAGCTCTTGAACTATAAAGTAGCATGCCATACATTGTATAACGGTTATGTCGGTTGTTCAAGGCATCCCATAATAATAATAATATATTCCCCACCGCTACACGTGCTACAGTTCTAAATCTGAAAATCTTACACCACCGATATACTCGTAGGTACCCATACCCCATACCGATATAAACCCACGAGGTTACTTTTGATATAACTCGCTCAACGCGCAGCGAGCGGCCATAGCAGTCCCGGAGAGAGGTCGTACGTGACGTAATCCTTATAATATCTTCTGTCTTTTTCGTTTTAATACAAGATTTTCACATTAATGGTACTTTAGTAGCACTTTCAGTGGTGAGACCACCATTCAGAACAGTAAGGCTGCTTGAAATATTGAAAGGCTGCTTGAGATGAAGCAAAAGGTCCATCGACGATGACGTATGTATGACATCTCTCTGGGATTACGTAAGAAAATTATGTAAGAGACACTTTGGCTTACTTTAAGCAGTGATTTCTGACATTATTTGGAGTAAAAAAATATAAATAAAATATTGGCCTCTGGTGATTTTTTTTTTAAATTTCTTCAAAATTAATTCTTCCATGTGTCTGGTCGTTCAGCCGAGTAACCGCCCAACCCGTAACCCAGACCCTAACTGTCAAATACATATTGATCTTTATATGTATTAAATTGAAAAAAAAACTTAAACAGTGTCACCGGAAACCAAAATTTCATTTACATTTTTTTACTCGTACTGTCAGGAATCGCTGGTTAAATAAGTCAAGAACGTCCCTTAATATTCTGTTTAATGTCGCGGGGAACTAATTATTTCAACTAAGTAACTCCAAGATCAGTTCCTCAAGTTACATACGAAACCATTAATTTATTTCCTCATCCATGTTTGCCACAAACATAAAATATGTAATGTGGCTTACATGGGCGAGGAAATGAATGTTTGTGGCGCACATGGGCGAGGAAATGAATGTTCGTGGCTCACATGGGCGGGGAAATGAACGTTTGTGGTGTACTTAGGCGAGGAAATGAATGTTTGTGGCGCACATGGGCGAGGAAATGAATGTTTGTGGTGTACTTGGGCGAGGAAAGGGATGTTTGTGGAATATCTAACTGGAGAGGAAATAAAAATATGTTTACCTAATTGTAGTAATAATAAATAATTACCCCACGATAAGATTATCTGGCACGGAACAGATAAACCGATGGGAGTGTTTTTATTTTTTTTTTTTACGTAAGCCGCGTGCTCGAAGTAAGGTAAATTTTATCTTACTTCAAATATTTAAATTCGTTCCTAAATAGATAAACTATTTTGTTGACCTGTCTGGGACCTAGGAGACAACCTCTCGTGTCAATTGGCAGATTTGGATTACAATTCTATTGATTATCGGTTCAGTGATTACTGGAATATCGTTTCAAAAATACAATTTGGATTTGAGCTTAAAAATAAAATAAAACACGCTAGATATTTTGTTCGGCGAAATTTATTTTGCATTAATTCGAGACAGTCGGTTGGCGTGACGGGACAATTTCAACCTTATCGCCACCGACGCGAGAAGTGCGTGACTACTCACGTACTTCAAGGTCATTGCAATTATTAAAATATTAATTACATACTTCTTCATCAAGGCGCTGTATTCTTCTTCTTCTTAAGTCGGTTCCTCATTGTTAAGGACGTGACTCCTACTCCAATTTCCATGGTGGACAAGGCTCCTCGACTCCTCATAGCTGCGGACGTATCAGACGCCAGGGGTACTTGGTCACTCCAACGCATTGGTGAACTTCCTTCCACTTTGCCAGTGACCATGAGTCTCTCTAAGTTGGAGTCCTCAGTTTGGCGAGCAACGTGTCCAAGTATCTTAATATACGTTGTAGGCAGATAGTGTGGATGCCTAGCTCTTCCAAAAAATCAAAGCCTGGACGAATGTAATCACGGCGATGTATATCAAAAGGGATTTGGTCTCTTCAAGAAGTTCTTCCACGAGCTTCTGTTTCACAGCAATCGTTTTTCAATTCCTGGGCTTTCCCCGTGTTGCTCTAGTCTTCCACGAGCTATCCCACCTCTCCCGCCAATTTTTCAAGACTGATTTTTCATGACATCTGATGACCTAACCTTTGAACTATGACCTTGTAAATCTTTTACAGCGGTAAGCCCATTACAGCCTTTGCAATCTATTTATTATAACAAAGCGCATATTGGTTGTCAGTTTAATTTTTATCCTGACGAAGAAAGGGTTCTTCCAAAACTGTCTTCCCACTCAGCCACTGACCGGTCAGTGGCTGAGTGGGCATCGCGTTTGGGTCCCACCCGGGCGTCGTGTGTTCGGTTCCTCGGCTGGCTAAGTCCTCCATCACGACAAAAGCATCATTTTGCGCTTAGTGTGGTGGTAGTAGATTTTCAAACATTGTTGGGTTAATTAATTAAATTATTGATAAAATCCAATTAATAAACACTGTTAAAAAATATTTTAAAGATAATATAAAAAAAAAACTAAAAAAAAAGTTTCCGACTAATCTAATCTCAAGAACAACTACTTATAACTCAGTTTCCAAGTGATACTCTGTTCTTCAAATAAGTTAAATTTTGTATTGTTTTTAGCAACTAATTACATATCACCGAACTAACAACTTATTGTTTTTTACATTCACATTGTAATTTAAGAACTTAAATATAGCGTTAAAAATGTACACTACTCTTCCAGACACAAGCTAATGCTTCCATGGAAGAGTGGTATTAACGTATTTTAAAATGAACATGTACGCAAATTACTACATTATCTAAATGTATATTATATTTTGTATGCTAAAATAAATAAATAAATGTTTGTCTTTATTTCTTTTTTTCGTTTAACAAAAAAAAATAGAATCTTGCGAGAGCCTTGAAGGAGTAACCATCAGTTACTTATACCAGGGCGGGTAAGAGGTGGATTACCTCCACTGTCTTTATTAAAAAAATTAAAATAAATTTGGTGATTATTAACTAAATTATGGCAAGCCACAATTTACGAATATTGGTTCATATTATTTATTCCACAATGCAAATAAAAATATTCTTGAAAGTTGTACCGCACAAAAACAAGAAGTCTTACTTATATAGTGGCTTTGGCTGCAAGTATTTACAATAAAATAAAATAAAGTACACAGGCAGCAGACTAAAGGCGGCCGTGATTCATTACAATGCAATGTCAAAACAAAGTTAACCGATTTTAAATCAGTTTATCGACCCAACATTACACAAAGATAAACAATTTGGATGATAATTGCGACAGTCGAACGAGAATTCAAACTGCCAAAAATTGTAAGGACATTGGCCAAAATTAAACATTTTTGTTTCTTTCTTCAGCGTACAATTTATTACACGTATCATTCGATTCTTAAAACGTTTTGATTATTTATATATTTATCGCTGGGGGTCTGTAAATTTCGCGTTATTTCTTGTGGCATTTTTGGGAAAAACGTTAACGTTTTTCGGTAAAAGAGGTGGTATTTTGCAATAAACTTTTTGGCATTTTAAACAAAATATGTGGAAGATCGCCGGTTGTTTTGTGGTTAACCGATGGTAAATTTTTTTTGTATTAAAATAGCAAAAATCGCCAACATTCGCGATTATTTGCTCGAAAATTGAGTATTTTGCGTAAAAATCGTGTTATTTCAGGTCTTTCTACCCTTCGCCAAAAACTTGTTGATAGCTCCAACAATATTTAACGAATATTATAATTTATTTCGAAAGATAGGGAAATAATATACAAAACTGCGCTATATAAATACTACGTTATTAATTAACAGAAAAGTTATGTTGCCAAATATCCTTGCGATATTAATAATATATTTACGTAATACCTACAATAAGTGTTGCCGTTTGCATGGTTTTTACCATGTTTTCATGGTTTTTTGAGTCATTTCTACCTCCATGGTTTTTTCAAAAAATAAGTTATGGTTTTTTTATCGGTCAACAAATGTGTGTACTTAAGGCTCTGCAACCGGGCCCGAAAAGAAGAAGATGGAGAGATACGAAATTGCGAATGTTAGAGGAGAGCGCTAACATTTACAGCGACAAAATCGATGCGAAAATTGCGAAAATGTTTAATAAAACACGACTCGTTTAAAATAGAGCAAAAATCTCGAGGGCATTATCTTAAATAGCATTTAAAGAAACACTGTGAATTTTTTCATACATATAAATTTTAAAATAACTGAAACAAACGTGTTAATAATAATTTTTGGAGCATACTTTGCGATTTTTTTTCTATCGAGGGAATTTTATATAATTTGCGTTTCGGCGCGGGCAAAGTCTAGATATTATCTTGAAGAATAACATATATTTTTTTAAGAGCTTTAAAACTTACCGTGTTTAAGGGAAATGTGTAATAAATTGGTGCAATCCGGGTTGGGGGCCCTTAAGTGAGATACCTTTTATTAGCATGTGTCGCATGGGGAAATCCTGACATCAGGAATGTAGTTCTTGAACTTAAGCATGAATTTGTGAACCATCTTTTGATCTAATTTAACTTAGTCAATAAGTAGTAATAATTAATATACATGTCAAGTAGGTAACTTTAATTAGGATACTGTAAAATGTAGAAAAAAATATTATTTGAGTTGTGGGGGAATTTTTCCTCCCTCATCTCATCGACCTGAAAACTGATTTATATTCTAATAAGTAGGTAAGTACTACAAATTAAACTTGATGACTGAAAAAAAACTCTTAACTCTTAAAGTTAAAACTCTTTCATAATATTTTTTTTTTAAATTGTAATGTTTTTTTTTTTCAAAAACATTTTTTTTCTATCATTCAAAGGAAATTTAGAAAATGATTGTTTTTAATAAAGCATTATAAATTTTTTAATTAGGTACTGTTATTTTCTTATTTATATTCTCAATGAAAAGCATACGAAAAACGTGGTTTTTTACATGGTGTTTTATCTGGTAAAACATGGTGTTTTCATCCCTTAAATGTGGTTTTTCATTTTTGGGACATGGCAACACTGCCTACAAAACACAATAATTTATTTGTGCAGTGAGGTTTTGTTAGGTTTGCTTTTGCTGTAAGTTTGTTATCATACGTTTGTTTTCAATTTGGGAGGCGGGAATGGGTACCGCCGCCCCGGGAACCTTTATTGGATAACCAACACCTCTGCCACAGATCACCCCAAGTGGTTCGCTACGTTTGGTGATTTAGCAGGGGTGCCCGGGTTCATGGGGTGAGGTTTGTCTAGGTCTTGGAGGCGGATGACCAGGACATACTGAACCCCAGATTCCTACCCACCCCTTAAACCCTTTTCCTTCCCAGAACTCTCCTCTCCTTCCTTTCCTTAAAAAAACCCTACACACAGCATCCCCAAAGATGACATAGGCCCTGAGGAAAATTATTTTCCTCAGGGCCTCCTGTGTGGAGCTCATGTAAAAAAAAAAAAAAAAAATATACCATGTCACAAGTCACAATATCCAAGAAACAGAATAACAGCAATAATTTTATACCGAAGCTCACAACTTGTTGTTAGAATATTACAAATTATAATGCACATACTTGGCCATAAAATTAATCATAAATTAATAGGTGCTCAGTCAAATACGAGTCGTAAAACTAATTGGTGCGCGGTTTCCCGTCAGCTCAGTCTATGATCTTCAACCTATATTACTATATTTTGTCCGAATGTTAAATAAACGACTTCAGTTCGAGACTCTTGGCTCAATGTCCTCAAAAGGTCGTCTGCGGACTTCAGGCCTCAGACCTACGGAGGTCTGAAGGCAATGTCCGTGTCTAGTGCAAAAAAACTAGAGGGCAAAGCTGGAGGGTGGGAGGAGGAATTTAGGGGAGAGAAGCCTAGACTTCAATAGGTAACCAGACGAAATCGTACTTTTTTATATCTTTGGGAGAAGTCTTACTTCTCGTGTCTTAATAATAATAAGAGACCAACAAGTAATCTTTTTATCATGTTTTTTAGACAGATTTATTTGACAATGTAATAATATATCTTTAGATTGCTTCGAAGGGGGCCAATGTTAGTTTTTAGATACATATTTTCTTACGATTTCGTCTCAAAATGGAAAATGGGGTATATTCTAAATAAGAATACAGTCAAAAATGATTGGAAGATTTAAAGTTTCTTTTTATGATTCTGATGATTGTAATAAAAATGGGTAAATTTAACATTTTCATTCAGCACATTGCCAAATGGTTCCAAATGGCTCCAAACGTCATTTTGACACAGAAACCGCCACTGACTGGTAAGGTGACTGTCACCAATGTTGCCCGGCGTGACGTCAACGCCGCCGAATTCACGAATAAAATAGAACACGATGTGTTGGCGGTAAATCGAAAATGGCACATTTAAAATGGTTAAAGAAAATTTGTTCATGAAAAATAAAAAATCAATTTAAATCTTCATTATCGTAATTTTACATGTTAATGTTACATTAGAAAAACACTTTCCTTAAAATTAAAATAAAAAAAAACTGACATTAGCCCTTTTAGAAGAAAGCCATAGATGTATGGAGTATGGTGTAAGCAAGTTGTAGCGCATTTAAACGGAGCGAGGAAGAAAAATTATCTTCAAAAAATCTTATAATTTCTCGAAATAGTTTTAGCCGTCTTTGGTGACAAGATCTGAATAGCCAGGTATTTCCCCTTCCTACGCCCTTCAATCCCAATTGGGGTTGTCATAGTCTCACTGGCGCCGCACAGTGGGAGTCGTGCGGTATTTACATAAAAAAGAATTACCCGACTATTGAGATATGTAATGAAACACTTTTCATTTCTTAATGATGGTCTCTCACTAGGGTGCTGCTTTCTTCGTGTGAATACCGCACAAGAGTCTCAACTGCTCCCAACCATCAGGACCCAGTGAGAACATGGCATCCCCAATTGGGGTAGGTATGTTTGAGGCTGAAGGTAGTGGGAGGGGAAGGAGATGGGGCAGAGGAAAGTGAGGAAGTACCTGTCATATAAGAACCTATTTAGAGCTGGTCACCGAACACGGCTAAAACCATTTCAAGCAACGCAACGTTTCAATTCTGAATTGTGTTCTTTCACCAGGGAGATCATCTTTAACCTTCAAGTCATCATAAACTATTATTACACAATATTATAATGTGTTCTAGACATGATATCATTTTTTATGAGCAATTGCAATTGCTTTCCAAGGCAACAGAGATATTTTATGAATTTCGTATTTTGGAGTCTGGAATAATTGTAATTCAAACAACGCAGCAACAAATTTCAATATTATGTTAATTATTTTATCTTTAATCTTCACGAAGTAAACCCGGGACCTGCGGTTCACATAATAAACCAGCCTTAAGTTTAACCCTGAACTTAGTTTCCTTGTTCGACAAAAAAAAAACATTACAATCATCTAATACGTACAATATAAAGAATGTAGGATCTGGTATTCGTTCAAGAATATCAGAAAATACCGGCTTGTACTTATATTTTAGCATAGCGCCATTGCTACTTACATAGAGTAAACATTAAACCTGACAAACAGTAGGTAGATACAGGGTGGACCTTAACTGTGTTCGCGGTTTGTTTCGTTATTTTTTTAACAATGCGTGGGGTGAGCGCGGTTCGGGGTTCGGGAGGTATCGTTAGACGCGTTATTTCGTGGAAATTTTAGTCGCCTTGGAGCCGTTCATGGGAGAGCAACGCGCGTTTTGTGTTCGTGCATATTACATAAACAATTATTCCGTAACGATTTCGAGACGAATGTACCGTGCTCATTTCGGTGTACGAGAAATTAATCAAGCACCAAGAGCAAAATCTATTCAGAAATGGATCAAAATGTTTGAGACAACCGGCTCAACAGTAAAAACAATTAATGAAGGCCGCCCGAAGTCAGCGAGGATACCAGAAGTTATTCAGCGTGTTAGTGAATCAGTGAGGAAAAATCCACAACAAACTACTCGCAAGAGAAGCCGAGCCTTATCCATCAAGAGGACCACTTTACAAAGAATTTTACGCCACGATTTACATCTAAAAGCTTATAAAATTCAGCTGACGCAAGAGTTGAAGCCGAATGATACCGATCTTCGACTTAATTTTGCCAATGTTATGCTGGAACGTTTTGACAATTTTTTCAACATGATGTTCAGCGATGAGGCCAATTTCCATATCAATGGAAATGTTAATAAACAAAATTGCCGGTATTGGTCTGAGAATAGAAGAAAAAGAAGAAGACCCCCCGACAGAAGCCCGAAGGTCGTTGTGTGGGCTGCAATATCAGCTAGGGGTATCATTGACCAATATTTCTTTGAAAACGAAAAGAGAGTTGCTATGACAGTGAAATCTAAGAATTATTGTCAGATGCTTCAGGAGTTCTTGGTCCCAGCTCTTCAAGATTTTCAAGGCCACAATTCCAGGAGCTGGTTTCAGCAGGACGGCGCCACCTGTCACACTGCTAAACTGTCCATGGACCGTTTGAAGGAGATGTTCCCCGGAAAACTCATTTCACGAGGAGGAGACATTGAGTGGCCCCACGGAGCCCAGATCTCAGCCCGTGTGATTATTTTTTGTGGGATACTTAAAATCGAGAGTCCATGAAGACAATCCGACAACAATAAATCAGTTAAAACAAAACATTGTACGGGAAATTAACGCCATCCCACGGGCAACTTGTCAACGTGTTTTTTGAGAATTTTCGAATCCGCCTTAGACAATGTCAACAGGCTGACAGAGCTCACTTGGACAATATAATTTTTAAAACTTAATGTCATTAAAATTTCCATTTATTGTAGTTTTTGAAAATATTAATAAAACATGTTCAAATTCTACCATTATTTATTTATTGTTAATTGAAACTAGGTATAAATATATAAATAAATAAATAATATAAAATATTAAATACCCTCGATTCTGTGCAGAAACGGGCGGTCCGTTTGATAGATTCTCCCATCTTAACAGACGGATTGCAATCTTTAGAGCACAGGCGTCGGGTGGGAATGCTATCCTTGTTCTACCGGTATTACAATGGAAGATGCTCCGAGGAACTAGCATCATTGATCCCTTCGGCACCGGTGCATAGTCGGGAAACACGCCAAACGCGTCCCCAACATTTGTACACGGTTGACATTTGTCACATGAGAACGGGTCGTTTCTTCGACTCGTTCTTGTGTTCAACAGCTCGGCTGTGGAATGATTTGCCGGCCTCTGTGTTTCCTCCTTCCTACAACATGGGTCTCTTCAAGACCAATGTTCATTCCTTCCTCTCCTCAAAAAGACCCTCCACACAGCATCCCAGATGACATAGGCCCTGAGGGAAATTATTTTCCTCAGGGCCTCCTGTGTGGAGTTAATGTAAAAAAAAAAAAAAAAAGATATACAGTTAAGGGCCACCCTGTATATTTAAAGTTAATAAAAAGATAAAGTTAAAGCAATGACAGATATTTTTAGACCCAAGATAAGTAATTTATTTAAAATGTTAAAAACAAGTATTGTTAGTATTTTATGTACAGTAGAAGCAATTCAAATTTAATGAACTATTAATGAGCGTCAAAAATAAATAAAGATCAAAGATAAAGAACAATTTTTTACAGTATTTCTGTATTTTTTTTATATCCTTACTTACGTAATATTAAAATATTGGACAATTTCGTATAAAACCTTTGAGACAAGGGCACTTTAAATCGAATAAATTGAAAATTCAAACTTTTTCGGTTTTTTTAAGACATGCCGGTAAAACCTTTTGGTAATGCCACACTGCGGCCAACTTCCAATCTCAAACGTTTGAACGATTGTATGGAGGGGTAGTTCGTGCGTTGGAAGTTCGAGTTGGAAGGTTGGAGTTCGAGTTGGCCCTGGATCGCCTCCGAGGCGATCGGCGACGGCTAGTTCGTGCGAGTTGACCCAACTCATCAGTCGGCGCAATATTATTACGGGAGAGTTGCATAAAAATTGTTTGAAATTATTATGTTTTTAGCTGTACCAATTCGAAATCAACATTATGTATACAATTGTAGGCAACTGATAAGATACGGCGCCGAATCAGCTGTTCGACGTCCGCCATTTTGGATTTCCTAATTCGGAATTGGAGGGTTGGCCGCAGCCAGTACCGGATTATCCCTAAGGCAGAGTAGGCAACTGCCTAGGGGCCCCGCATCGGCTAGGGGCCCCGCGTCCCGAGAAAAAACGACTTGCTTCAATTAGTAAGCAAAGAAGTTTCCGAAAAAGTCAGCTTTCAAGATGTTTTAATTTTTTTATAAGGAACATTTACAGGTTAATAACGTTAGGTACACGCATTAAAGAAAACAACAAATTATAATAATTATAACCCAATAAATAACTAATGTTCACATCATGCAGTCAAGTCAAGATTTTGAGTTATGATGTTCACAAACTTCAGAAATGTTGTTTGCGAGAAAACCGATTTAAAATTTTTATATTCGAAATATACTTAATTCGAGCATGAGGGCCGGTCGCTTGAAAAGGCTGTACCTTCGTTAGTTTTGCTCCGATTTACTTTAAATTTCGACACAATACTCAATATACTGACATGTTTTAAAACCTTACCCCCCCTCCCCATTAAAGCTTTGTTAAGGATTTAATCAAGGGCCCAAGGAGGCGTTTGGAGGCCCCTTCAACACCCCCCCGTTATCCGCCATTGGTAAAGGGGCCCCGAGATGTGCATTGCCTAGGGGCCCCGGCATGGTTAATCCGGCCCAGGCCGCAGCCACCATACGATCGCCCTTTCAACTACGAACTACGTTCGGAGTTGGCAGGTTGGCTCTGGTATGGAAGTACCATGAGACCTTAGTACTGGTTGTTTCACAGAATTAGAACAATTCATCCAATTTCAAACTTAAAATTGAAGTTCTGTGAATGTTCCATTAAAGTTATGATTTGATCGTGGGCCGATTGTTTTACAATAATTGGATAGTAACAGAACTTGAATAGGACTTTCATAAAACATTTATATTAATTTTGAAATATCATGTATTATTCAAATTCTGTAAAACAACCCGTCTTTACACTTAGAATACGTCGTAGCTGTTCATTCCAAAAATCTGTTCTGAATATTTATTTATACTCGTTCTTACAATCAAGTTATAAAAACTGAGGTAATATTCAAATAGGTACATAAATTACAACAAAAAAATACTCAAACAAAGGATAAATAACATCTACATAAAATATTATATTATACTGTATTTATATACTACTAGAAATAATAAAATATTAATTATTAATATTAGTTAATCCCGCCACATTATTGAAAAAATAATACTTATTATTAATTGGTTCGTTTCACAGTGTATTTTAATTATTTAAAGCAAAATAAAATATACGAAATTCAACGGTTTTAAACTATCATTTAGAATTTTATTTAGACACTAATGTTATTATTATTCACGAAATACGAACAAGGAACTTTTTTTTCAATTAAAGTTTTAAAAGTTAGGTAACTGATGGACACGGGTTGTCGACCTCTGGTCTAGAAAGAGACAGTGTTTCCACTCGTCTCACGAGTGCGGCATATTCTCACACTCGAATGCAAATTCCGATGTTATTTGCATAATTTCATAACGGTCGGTGTGAGAAAAACGAAATCCGTGTGCATTACCGAACTGGCACAGATCATTTGTCTATGGTGTGTATCTGATTCACCGATCACCATAGACAAATTGATTGCAGATCGACATACTTACCCGTGCATCTGGCGGTGGGAGTGAGAGTGAGATATCTACTATACGATATTGTGGATACAAAAAATTGGTCGATTTAAAAAAGAGGTAATTTCGATCGTTAGTTTAAATTTGTCACAGTGATAGACAAAATGGACATCCTTGAAAAATCCGATATTTAGAAATACTGTAATAATCAAATGAGGTTTCGATACCGTCGACTATACTTCTTTGTTTTCTTTATTAATAAAGATGAGTGTCTATGGGGGGCAGGAGGGCGGCGTGGATTTGATTTGTATACAAATCTCCAGTTTAATCCGTGTTTGATGAAAGTATGCACACTTGACCTTCAAAACAAGTCTACATCAGATTTACACACTTTAAAACAGAATTTTGATATTTGATGAAATTTTGCGCACTTAAATAAGAGGAAAATTACTGTCAACATCTTATCTTGAAAAACCCTGTTTAAAGCCGACAATGCCCGGGAAATCAGCTGTTTAATTTTTCAATCATTTGCAGATGAATTTTCATTCGATAAATCGGATTAAAAAACCGATTACACATCCAATAAATTATTATTATATATTATGCTGAATGGAAATGAGTCGGATATTGAAATGATTCATCATTTGTAAATTGTTATCGTTATTAGGTCAATCACTGATTTGACACAGGAAAATGATGAAACTATTTATAGGCAAATCGCAAGATTGCGTTTATAGATAATTACATTTGACTGATAATAACATCCATTACCCGTGCTAAAGAAAACAAAAATATCCAGATTTTTTTAATAGTTTTGAGTGAAATGTGTAATTACTTAGTTGTAGAGTATTTTCTTCTAGGATTTGACAATTCATGAGTCAGATCATTCTTCCAACTTCTTCTTCTTTCGTATGGTGGGGGGTCAGAGGGGGACATCTGGGGATCTATTCTTCCAACTTCCAACCTTCATGTAAATAATGGAATATAACTCGGTAGTTTGGTCTCCATCTTACAAAATTCACATTAATAACATTGAGCGAATACAAAAAAAATTTCTGCGTTTTATAAATTTTAAATTAAATATCCCACTAGAAGACTTGAAATATAATTTATTATTAAATGTTTTAAAAATACACACACTAGAAGACAGACGTAAAATAAACGACTTAACATTTTTATTCAAAATACTTAACTCTAAATTTGACTGTTGCGAACTACTGCAACTCATAAACTTACGAATACCGACAGTAACTACACGACAAAATACACTATTCTACTGTAGCATTCATAAGCGGAACTACATTGCCCACTCTCCGATACAACGATTTCACACTATGGGAAATCAGTACTTAGGTGATATTGACATATTTGACATAAACTTGGCGAAATTTGTTGATCTTTTAAAAAACTTATTATTCCAAAACTATTCCTAAACCTATCTGTTTTTCTGAAAACCTATGAAATCGCTGTATTTTTATGACTTGTGTGCTTTTTTATCAAATTTTATTTTTATTATTCTGTATATGTTAGATAATCTGTCATGAATCATTTGTACTACCAAAATGTAAAAGCCCATTGGGCGTTAAATAAATAAATAAATAAAAATAAAAAAATAAATGTAAATGATTTACTTCTTCAAACTTAGCAAATATACTTAAATTTAAATGAATTAGTTTAATTTAATTTACTATAAATGATTTAATTTCATAACACATTCCTGATTATACTCGTACAATCAAGAGCCATATCACACCCCGCGAGGGCGCATTAGTCTACTCTCAACCATTGGTACTATTTCCCAGCAAATAGAAATTTTAGCAGCCAAAAGGGCAAAAGACATCAATTATAATAGTAATAATATTTCAGGCCTACTTGTACTTGCTCTTGAATTCAGCACGGGGCTATTAAGAGGAAACACGATTACCAAGAAATTTGAGTAATATGTATTTTACCAAACTGTCACTGTCGTTGTTACTTCCCCGAATACTGAATGAGAGGGACAACTGCATCTGATCAGGCTGATAATACCAAAATAAAATCGTCAAAATTGAGGTTTTCTATTATCTGATTTTTAACATTTTTTACCTACTGTATAAACAGAAACTATTCTATGTCTGTTCGTTTTACTTTTTTAAGGTATTATGCCGTGTTGCGCTACCTCCTTCTTTAGCCAACGTTTCGGACAGCGTTGCAGTGTCCATCACCAGGGCAGATGTGTAATAGTTAGGGGTGATGTTTCTCCTTATCTACTTAGGAGCGATACCGTGTCGCCAGCTCCACTCCTCTACGAGCTGGCGCTACAATATACTTAAACATGTTTTTTTTTGCGTTTAGCCTTGATGTATCCGTCAATTACCGGATACCAAGAACTATTGAGCTTAGCTCCGTCGTCTCTATTAATATTTATAGGATTTTTTGTGAATTTCAATTGCCTCCGTAATCAGGCTGGCATATGAGTTTTGGGTCTTCCCAGGACCTCAGGGACAAATCCAAAGTAATGGCCGGTTTCGATTAAGTGCTCGGCGATTGCCGATTTGTCAGGGTGGCCAAGTTTACAGGCACGAAAGTGTTCTGATATCCTTTTGGACATTGTCCGCTCTGTTTGGCCTACATAAACCTTGTCACATCCAGAACAGCTGAGTTTGTAAACTCCATCTGTTTCCAGAGGAAACTTGGTCTTCGCAGGCCTCAAAAAGTCTCGTATTTTTGTCGTGGTTCCGAAGACAGTCTTGATGCTTTCTTTTTTCAATAGCCTGGCAATTCTGTCTGTCACATTGTGAACATAAGGCAGGAAAGCGCAGCCCTTTGACTCTTGTTCAATTCTGTCTTCGTTTGGTGCAGATTTGGCTCTTATGATTTGCCTTGTCTGCCTTGCTGGGTAACCGTTACGCTCCAGTGCATCGGTTAGTTTTGTAAGTTCTGCTCCGATTTTTGTTTATTCACATATTCTGGTCGCTCGGGTCACCAATGTATGGATAAGTCCTCTCTTCTGCGCTGGGTGGTGATGGGAATCAGCATGTAGATACCGATTTGTATGAGTTCGTTTTCTGTACACTGTGTGTCCTAGACTACCATCTTTTTTTCGCATCACCTCCACATCTATAAAAGGTAGATACATTGTACAGGTAGATACAGGTAGGTACATTGTCTAATTTGTATATTGAACTTCTGTTGATGGAGTTCAAAGCAGACAATTTTAACGCTTTTTTGAAAAGTTCTAACTCTTATAAAAAGTAACTTATCAAAAAAAAAACGTAATCAACACTATCAATATTATATTAAAAAAATATTCGCACTAATGTCAAAATCCTGAGAGGAAATTGGGGAATATGTTTGTATGGACATGATGCCGACCGGTTTGCGTATTTACAAAACCTGTACCGAATCAGTCGCGGTAACGACAATTTACATTTTAAATGTACCTCTATATTGGTAATTTTTTTTATCACATTGCAAAAACAAAAATTGTTCTGAAATCTAGATAAAATAATCTTTCTTATGTGTATATTAAAAATTAATAATTTTATTTCTAAATATTTAAATTTTAAAATTATTCCCAGATATTGTTAATACACCTCTATATTGATAATTTTTTATCACTTTGCAAAAACAAAAATTGTTCTAAAATCTAGATAAAATAATCTTTTCAATGTGTATATTAGAAATTAATAATTTTATTTCTAAATATTTAAATTTTGATATTGAAAATTTAAAGCGACTGAAACGCGGTAGGGATTGTAAATACGCGACCGGTTTCCTCTTGAGGCGATCCACTTGTCCTAGAAAAAATCGAAATCAATAGGGCACCGCCTCTTTTTGGGAGGGATTTAAAAATACTTGAGAAGACTTTTTTGGGAAGGTTAGATACGGTATTTGAGAGTTGTTTTTTACAGTTTGATTTCGTAAAGGCCTGTAAAAGCATTCACTCCTTTCTTTTGCATTGTTTATTATATATAAAGATATTCCGTGAAATCGATTTAAAAAAAAAAATTAAAATCGATTTCACGGAACCATTCGCCACCGTAGCGGAGCGTTAAAACTAACACAAAAGGCACATAGTCTTTATGCGGACGGTATAAGGTTTAATTCTCAAAATTCGTTAACACAGCCCCATTTTGATTTAAGGCAAAAAAACATTGTTTTATTTTATTTTTTGAAATTCAGGCACAACTATTAAAATGTTTTCCGATCATTTTCTAAAGAACTGAATTTGCCACGTTATTATAATAAAACTTCGTACGAACGTGGATTCATTAGTAGAAGATTTTGCACTTGATAGTACTTTTTACAGGCCTGATACTTTATTTTTTCCACACTTACAATAAGAGTTATTAAAAAAAATACTCGATTATTTCCAAGGCCAAGACGTGTTCGCAGTATTTAATAGAAGAATCTGTAATATTTCTAAGAGATCAAAAGTTTAAACCAAAAACACATGATTTTATATGATTTTGCTTTGATTCACGTAGTTTAATTTTAATAATAATAAAAAATAATGGGAGTGCCACAGCACGACAGACAGTCTCTAAATCTAAACAGTAGGAGTTTTGCGTAGTAATTATTTTAAAACAAAACAATTTGAAATATGTAATAATATACCATTATGAACATATGAATTTAAAAAGCTATCAATAACATGGAATATCAGTTAACAAACAATATAACACAAAAGTAAACCAAATAATGATAATTACTAATTTATTATTATAATTTACGATAAGCCGCATTCCGATGAAGGTAAAAGGATTCAGTGGCGTTATTTTGACGTGAAATTTGGCGCTTGGCCATTCCCAGTAACTCTACGCGCTTTTGCTATAAACGCGTTGTCAGTTAGACGTTTACAATTTGTAAACAAGACGCTTACGCCTTTTTCGTAGATTTACGAACTCACAAATAATTGTCGGAGTGCCAAGTAGTTGAGTTGTTACTTGCAAACGTAAACAATAAGAAAACAACCAATGGTTTTTTGAAGAAGTTATTTGGGTAATAATCAATGAATAATGACACTTGACTCATACCCTAAATTGTTGCATACCCGACGTGTACCTAATTAGGTAACTTCAGGATCTAGAGTTTTTAATATTCACTAAGGCCTCATTCTCACGGGAGCTTTTTTAACGTCCGTTAGAAAAGCGTTCAAATAGAACAAATGCATTTCCAAGTATATGTTCATACGTCAGCGCTTTTAAAACGCGACGCTTTTTTATCGAGCAGTGTTGCATTTTGAGCGCTGGGCGTTGGGCGTTAAAGGGAATAGATCATATGAAACTTCGTATTATTATTCACACGAGCGGTATAACAGCGCCGGTGCGTCTATCTTCATTCATTAATCCTGTACATCCGTCTAAAGTAATTAGGATTCTAGATAATTGTCGATATCGCCCCGCCAATTCAACTGCACCAAGTTCTAGGCCACACTCCGCACAAAGCTTTTTTTTACCACTTTCAACCCAAATATTTTTCCATATTCATCCAACACTGACCAATAACTGTTCAGAGCCCATTTGACCAATATAAGTTCACCAGAAGAATTTTACTTATCTCCAGATGATTGTTAAATTTACTACATAAGTTTTTAATGAATTTAAATTGTTTTGTAATTTTGTAATTACTGTTTTATTTAACTCAGTGTAACAGCTAGTCGTTGTACAGGTGGTATCGCCAAACGCATGTTAGTATCTTGAAGTGTTCGAGGCCCCACTTTCGTCAAATGTTGTAATAGACATTCGAAAATAACTAAAAAAATTATCGGGGTATTGCTTCAATTCTTCGTACAGTGTCACAAACTACCCTTTTAAGTATCTCAGTTCATTCAGAGGATGAACCCAGAATGCCTTTTGTTTTCTTTTTCGTCTTCTAGCAACACAAATCGCTATTGCTATTAATTTTGCAGAAAACATTTCCACGTCTTACTGAAGCGAGAAACGAAACAAGAGTGATTTTTAAGCGTTCGTATGAACAATCATATCGAGAACGGTGTAAAAGCGCCAACGCCGAGTTTTAACGCGGCGTTTTTAAAGTCTAAACGTCTCGTGCGAATTACGCCAGACTAGGCATTCTGGGTTCATCCTCTGAATGAACTGAGATACTTAAAAGGGTAGTTTGTGACACTGTGCGAAGAATTGAGACAACACCCCGATAAATTTTTTAGTTATTTTCGAATGTCTACTACCACATTTGACGAACTGTTGACGATAGTGGGGCCTCGAATAACACTTCAAGATACCAACATGCATTTGGCGATACCACCTGTACAACGACTAGCTGTTACACTGAGGTCAATAAAACAATAATTACAAAATTACAAAACAATTTACATTTATTAAAAGATTAGGTATTAAATTTAACAATCATCTGTAGATAAGTTAAATTCTTCTGGTGAACTTATATTGGTTAATGGGCTCTGAACAGTTATTCAACTTGATTCGTCAATGTTGGATGAATATGGGCAAATATTTGGGTTGAAAGTGGTAAAAAAGCTTTGTGCGGAATGTGGCCTAGAACTTGGTAGAGTTGAATTAGTGGGGCAATATCGACGATTCTCTAGAATCCTAATTACTTTAGATAGATGTACAGGATTAAAGGATGAAGATTGACACTGTTTTACCGCTGCTGTTTTACCGCTCGTGTGAATAATAATACGAAGTTTCATATATGATCTATTCCCTCGAACGCCCAACGCCCAGCGCTCAAAATGCAACACTGCTCGATAAAAAAGCGTCGCGTTTTAAAAGCGCTGACGTATGAACATATACTTGGAAATGCATTTGTTCGATTTTAACGGACGTTAAAAAAGCTCCCGTGAGAATGAGGCCTTAGACTCCTGAACGCATAGGAATCAATGTTCTGCCCTCACGTTAAATTAACAGGCCTTATAAATAAAATGCCCATTAATAAGCCTTGATAATCTTGACGACATAGAGAAAAATACATTATAACAACATTAAATACGCACAAAAATTGATGACTAATAATTTATTCTAACAATTTCCTAACCTGGGGCCTAAAAGGCTGGGCGCACACATCAGATTTTACTTTCCTATTGTCTGATCAGACAATCGGATCGGATAAACACCGCACACATCCGATTCGAAAACCGGTAATAATATCGGGGCCACGCCCTTTTTCAGACCGGATTGGACAGCCGGCGCGGCAGAGCGTGGCCTATTTTTATTACCGATCTGGTTTTCGAATCGGATGTGTGCGGGCTTTCATAAGGAATGTAAGGCGCGAAGGCCTTTCGGTTGTCTGATCAGACAATCGGACCAGATAATCGGATGGAAAAATCTGATGTATGCGTCCAGACTTAAATCATAATAATTGCATTTTATTCGGATACTCTGTAATGCGTCTTGATTATTAGGCGCAAGTAAATTTCTCTACTTTTTTTAAAGAAGTGACTAATAAGATAACACGAAAATAGCCCTACATTATTCGTGTTTCCTGTGAAATTATTCGTACAGAACTCTTCATATACTAAGTTATGGTGACGTTGTTCCTAATAAAATATGATGCCGTATTCTAACACGTTAAAGGGAAATTACCCAACAAATATTGATAAGTTGACTGAATTATTGCAAGTGGCAATAACACTCCAGTGAGATTCTTTATAAAATCTAACTAAATAACTAAAATTCAAAGCATTTCCCCACAAAGATAGCCAGGTTCAGGTATGACAGAATATCAAACAGTGTGGAGATGAGGGCATTACCAGAGAAAGCCGGAAATACGTAATTTTCAAAAAAGTTTTTAGACGTATTGACTCTTTTCCACAAAAAATTATAAATGGATTTCGAAAGATTGTTCTTTTATCTAGCATTCGTATGTAATAAATTTTTAGAATTTTTTTTAATTTTTAGTATAATAAGGTTATTCCGTAGGTCGTTGGCAGATTTGTTAAATTTTCAAAAAAGTTTTTGTATTATACCACACCCACTTTAAATAATGTAATCATGCAGTAAAATAAATCAATACATTATCTAGCAGAGTTATGTATTAGAATTTTATTTTTAGTTTCAATAAAATCATTAAAAAATATGTACGTACATGGTACATGTGTTTCTTGACGAAAATTGGTCCATTTGTGTATTTATTTGCGCACTTACAAACTAATATATTTCAGATTTTTTAACATTCTTATTAAATTTAGACATTATTGAAAAATGATAAATACTTATAATCAAAAAATAACTACAAAAAGTACACTATTTTAATAGTTTTATCATCACGCCTTTCAGCATTTTTGGATGAAGGTATAAATTAAAGCTAATTTGGATTGAAATAAATTCGATATTGAGTTATAATTTTAAAAAGCTGGTACGGAGAATAATTAATCTTTCTCATTGTAACCGCCCTGCATGATCGGAAGAACAACTTTCGACGAAATGTGGATTTTCGTCCGCTGGCTGGTTGAACGCTCTTAAAAAAAGGACTTTGTTTAAGGCTGAAATTACCCAATTGAAGGAGTGGGGAGGAGAAGAAGGAGGATACCTGACTATTCAAAGACTCCTAGGGCCAAACATGTCAAAGAAATCGATTTTTAAAAGATTTTCATTTGAAGTAAGGGAACGTACCCAAACTACGTGACACTTTTAGGGGGGGGGGGGTCTTCAAAATGTCACGCTCCATACAAATGAGCGGCAGGTTGCTTAGGATTTTGGTCACCGGGGGGGGGGGGGGTTAAAAATTGCAAAAAGTTGGTCACGTAGTATGGGTACGTTCCCTAAGGTGAAAACTGAGCTTCGGACACACCGAGGAACCAACAACACTTCTACGATGTATCTCTTCGGTGAATGCAACATAATAAACTATAATATATCATTATATCTATAGGTACAGTGAGTGGCTGGAGTGTCGGAGAGCAAGGCCTTTAATCACGGTGATGACGTTATAATAAATGCAATGGCCTTCAATGGTCGATGCATCGCGAAATGCACTCAAATACGACGGATTGTTTTGTTCTGCGTTTTCTAAGGTGAACTGAATTTGTTCAAATTTATTAAACTCAGACAAGGAGTTCTCAATCTTTAGTTCAAAAGTTATACAACAATCTCCCACCTGGTTATCACACATAGTAAATCAATTAATAACTACATTCCAGGTGTTCCCTTACAAGGCCAGCCCAGAAAAGATTTTAATGGTATTAAAAAAAAACATCGTCATGGAGGTTACTGAAAACACCCTACCAAGCATTGAAGTTGAATTATAGAAGTCCCCAGAAATAACCAGTTTACCTCAGCATGCAGGATCTCCCAGTGAGGATGACTAAGAAAATATTCTAAAGCAAGTACCTACCTACCACCTACTTTTATATAAAATCTTTATCTTTAAATAACAGTAATTAATTTAAATATAAACACAACTGAGTAACGAATATTGGGTAAGTAGGCACGTACGTACCTACTTAGCTGTTGGGTATTTTATTTTATATTAATTAATGACAAAGTTGAGAACAACCGGTTTCGCAGGGAGTCCCAATATTTTTAAAGGTAAAGAATGTCGAATTTTCCTATTTTTGAAAATAAAATGGATATTTAAAAAAGTTTTGAACTGATCAGATGACGAAAATGGAATTGCAAACAAAGCGGCTGTAGCCTGCAGGGAAAATATTGGCCTGATTTGCCAACATGATTTGACAACGATTTGTACAAATTCCAGACATCATTTCATGACGCCAGAGCATTCAAGTATGAATCCATCCCTCCCACTGCGTTGCAAGGTTATGGGTCGAGAGAGTCCGGCTGAAGAGGTCTAGCTTAAGTCTCCCTCAGCCAGTCTCTCCCGATCCAGTCCGCCACGCAGTAGGTGGGCAAACTTATCCGCCGCCAATGCCTAGCCAAATCTCACCCCATGAAACCGGGCACCCCTCTATGTCATCATGCCGTTTCTCCACAGGAGTAGGCAGAGAGGATGAAACGCAAAACAACTCTGTCTTGGCACACAAGATTCTTGCTTTATGCTTATACAGATAACGCTATATTTCCGTTGGGAATGTATGGCGAACGATTTGCTGAAATAGGCCAAGACATGAGAGTATACCGCAAGTGTGTCAGCTCCATTAAGGACCGTTATCATAAAAACAGCAGGTTTATAAGAACGTAAGAAAGAAAAGCGTGGTAATATACTTCTCCTGTGTTTTTTTTCAGGTGGGCCATAACAAAAAAATTCAAACACAATGAATATTGACTCAAGACAAGTACAGACCGATAAGCCTCTCAAATAAAACAATATCTTTTACTGTTGACATGTTACTGAGTAAGGTCAGTTCATATCACTTATTTAACTGTTGCATTGTTGCAATTTATGTAAAAATAGACATGCAACGGTGTATTTTAACAAAATAATGAGATAGGTTCACGCTATAAACACATAGGCAGATAATAAATATTATATTTTGAAGAAAACGTAACTTGGCTTTTCAAAACTGAGAAAGTTTATCTCATGAAGCCAACATCAACCTGTGAACGGGTGTACCTCGTTCGTTCGGGTATTCTCTGCTCGTGTCCGTCGCACGACTCGCACGTGCACCGGCGCACCGGGATCAATGCTGCTAGCTCCTTAGAGCAGGCCCCTTTAAAATATCTGTAGAACAGACTCAGCTTGCCTACATTGCGTCTGTGCATTAGATATGGTAATCGGTCTGTTAACAATGGATTGTCAATCAGACGGACCGCCCTCGTTTGCACAGAATCAAGTAGGTTTATCAAGTATTTTGGGGCTCCATGCCAGAGGTGGCTTCCAAATTCAATTGTTGGGCGTACTTGAGAGCACAGGGTTAGCAACTGATCATTATTAAAGAATTTCCAGCCCTTTACAATACGCCCAGTTTCTTGGATACACGATACACGA
Organism: Limnephilus marmoratus; assembly: GCA_917880885.1. Classification (NCBI taxonomy): domain Eukaryota; kingdom Metazoa; phylum Arthropoda; class Insecta; order Trichoptera; family Limnephilidae; genus Limnephilus; species Limnephilus marmoratus. The sequence continues at coordinate 12,614,561 of OU862921.1, read as the reverse complement.
GTCGGTCTGATATAGGTAGGTACCTACCTACTTAATCCAAGCACTTCAATGGAGTCTTTATTGGAGAGGGAAATCTCATTAAATTGAACGATACAGTTATTAATTATATCATAATAATTAGGAATATTATCAGATGCCTAAACAGAGACAGAGCGTTATGTAAATAAAATCGATTTAATTTTCGGTTGGCGAAAGAAATTTAAATTTTCCCTTTGGAATGAAATACTAAGAATACTTAAATTTATGTAAGTAAGCATTTACGATGTAAGCCATATAATAATTATCTAGAATATAGAAAAAGCAAAAAATCAAACAGTTTAATGGAATTCTTGCTAGAAAAAACATTCTAGAAGATTACAGTCTAGAAACTTCTACACCCAATATAAGGAGAAACACGCCCAATGTCCATGCCTTTACAAGATTGGAAGGCGTGTATTATTTACTTTTCACTTCTTATTACTATAAAATACATTATATTACTTTGAAATAGAAACCAGTCCCTATTAAATTATCGCCTAAAATATCCCCCCAAAAAATTAGGCAAAGCGAGCCCCCAAGAAATGGGTAAAAAACTAAGTAAAAACGGTAAATTATTAATTTTTACAATGCCTCAAATTCGTACGCAATAATGTCAGTAGGTACTTACGTACAGAAGTGTAAAAATAATACAGTTTGAATAAAAAAGGAATAAATATTAAATAACGGGTTATCGTAGGTAGGTAGGTACCTACCTACTCAAATTTCAAATATCACCTGAAATAGAATTCAGTCCCTATGAAATTCTAAATGGGGTCATTCACGTGGTACACCTACGTGAGAGTTGAAAAGATAGGAATTCCTTTATAATGTGATGTTTAATGTTTTTCTCGTACACAGCGGACAAAAACTTTTTACCGCCCAAAATTCAAATGCAATCAATCCGTCAGTGAACTGATTGGGGTGGGTATCCGTGAGAAATCTATCGTAACAATAATATTATCACCTTAAAATGCTGTCTTCTTATCGATTGATTTTGTAACATATTATACAATTGTCCAACTAAATACACTTTTAGGAAAATATTGGTTCAAATCAATAAAGATATTTATTCGAACTGTATTTTTGAGTTCTGCCGAGTAAGTTATTTTTTATAATAATTAGTACAGGTACAATGGAATGCTATTAGCACGTGCTATATAACAGTAACAATAAAATTGCAAAAACAATAATTATGAGAGACTGCAATAGAAATTGAAAATGCAACAAAGAAAAATCAATTGCACTAAGTTTGCGCGCGTCTTGAAAAATATATTAAAACGAGAAGAACGTTGGAGGCAACTTAGTCGATAGTAGAAGTCTTTAAGAATGTGTAGAAGCCCTTTTCAGATGCTTTTTCTGTTATAATTTCAGGGAAAATAGAAAAATGCACACGAAAGATTTTCTTTCCGCCCACGCCCAGTGGCAAGCCATTGGCTCATTTCTTAGGAGAAAGGTGGCAACGCAGACGAAGGGTGAAATTTAAGAAACAATAAAGCATCACTCTTTCTTATCGACCATAAGACAGAATTTTTCTTTTAACAAATACATAATTAAAATTACCTGCAAATCTTTGTTTTTGTTATCTTTGTGGCTGGCAGCTCTGATAACACCAGCCTTCCACCCCCAATCCGATATTTTGGTAACATTTAACTTAGAAACTCCACTCACTGACAGAAATCTTTTTCCAACTAATTCCTCTCGGTATTTATAAGCCATTTCCATTCACAGATCACATATTTCACAATAAACTGCACCGTAATAAAAACTTAAATGCACCTGCGTTTTACGCACGACACTTGCCTCGTAGTACAAAGTGAAACTAGTAGGAATTCGTACAAAATCCCTACGAGAGGAGGCAATCGACTGGCTGCTTCGGATTTCTCTCACCGGGCGGCGCCACTGCACGTGGACTCAAACGTCATGATAACGGCTCTCCCGGACCAAAACGCAGTATATTCCTCCGTACAAACATTACAAACGAGTAATATTAAATAATGACAGCCTCCGTGGTCGAGGGGTAAGGCTCTCGACCAGCTATCCGGAGGTCACGGGTTCAAATCTATAAATTTTATTTGATAGATTTGTGTTATTTCACAATATAATAATTTAAAAATAATATAAACCATACATGCAGGCCGTTCTGGCCGTTCCAGAGTGGATCTCAGTATCGCTCTGGTATAAGACTACTATTCAGAATTAAAACGTTGCTTGAAATGACTTAAGCCGTGTTTGGTGACTAGATCTGAATAGCCAGGTATTTCCCCATCTTTCTTCTTCCCCATCTCCTTCCCCTGCCCACTACCTTCAGCCTCACAATGTACCGCCATAGTCTAATTGGCTCCAGGCGGTCGGGAGCAGTTGGGGCTCTTGAGCGGTATTTTCATTAAAAAAAATATGATCTACTTACCTTCCGATTTGCAGAATTGCTTGAAGGACAGCATGCTGAACGGACAACCGAAGTATAATTATTCCGACGGCCCGACAAAGGGAATAATCATAATTCGGCTGGCAATTTTTCCTACAAACGATCCGATTTGCAGAGATCTTGCATGCAAGATCTCTGCAAATCGGATGGTGAGTATTCCGTTTAAAGACAACAATAAAACCGCATTTGCGTTAGAAACTCAACCAAAAAATTAATTTGTAATATAAACAGATCCACTTTGTAAAAAAACACCACAACTTGTTAATCATTGGAATGTTAGTAATATAATTTATAAAGCGTAATCAAAATTTTATACAATATTATTCTAGAAAGTCAAATCATCTTTCAATAGAAAAATAGTTCAAAGTAAAATTAAATCATTTTACGAATATTCTGTTAGCCTAAAATACGTCTAAAAATTAGTTTTGCCAAAAAATGTCGCTTACCGTTGTCTGCTTTGAGAGCGTATACAAGTTTGAGCTTTGCGCTTGCGCCGCTAGGCTATTGATCATCCAAGGAACAAAGATGGTCACATGATCAAAACATTGACTTCATTTTACAATATGGCGAACAGTTCGTACTGCTGATCTGTCGTGCTTGGTGTGTTTAGACATTTACAAATTTAGGCCTATTGAGTGAATACAGTGTTTTAATATGATATCGTCTATTATATCCCGCATCGTCATGTAAGTGCTCATTTTTTGTAATTATTTGTGTCGTTAAAAACGTTTTTTTCCCATTGCACCATATATGACGGCAACGCACGTAATTTTTGACCGTTGCTAACAGTTGTTATTCTGTTATTTAAATTTATGTAAGGCGTTATCTTTAAAACAAAACCTAATGTTTATTTTGATGGTTGAAAAACGTATATTACAAAGGATTATTTTCGTTTAGGAACATCTAAATTGTGTGTTTTGTCTAAATGTACAGTAATTTCACCAGATAAGAAAATGTGTTCCTTTGTGCTATTCTTATATTTATAACTCGTCCATCGTCGCAGGATTTTCTTTCTTTACACATGTACATCATAAAATAATAATAATTGTTTGATATCATGGAATATAATATAACCAATAAAAAAACGTGTGGGTAGATGTTAAATTGAATGTCACTCCGTCCTTTGAATTACCACTTGAATGCAATAAACGCGAAAATTTCAAATGCTTCTTTAATTCAATAGAACTTCTTTATGCTTGTGTCAACTCACGTCTTCAGATAACGTATTTTATTATACCAACATAATATTCATATATAAATAACTAATTTCAATTACCATCAATATTATGAGCATTCCATGTTTGTGTTGAAATGTCAAACTCGAAAATTATGAAATGTCAGTTTCGGCTAGGTATTGGGTATTATTTGCTAGCTTTTACACTCTAAAATGACTCGTTTATCTTATATTTTAAAAGCATTTCAAGTGTTAATGTTAGTGGTCTGTTTCCGTTGTGGATAGATTGCTTTCAAATCGCGAATTTATAGGTACCTACCTATAGCGTTGATAATTATTTCATTATGTAAGAGATCGCTTCTGTTCTGTGCTGATAATCTTTTGTTACGTCTCATCTTGGTATTTGGACGAGCCCCTCATTACACCAAGATACCGGCATTTATTTCTCGATTACGAAAATAGAGCAAAACAAGGTAAAACGCCCAAATTTCCAACAGACCTTGGAGTTTGCTAGAATCGACGCGGAAATCTTTCATGATTTATAAACATTACTTTTATAGTACAGGTAAAACATAATAAGTTTTAATAGTAATTGGTTTATAATTATAATTACTTCGATTTTGTAGCTTTAGTTAGGTAATAATGATAGATAAAAGTTAAATACAACATGTATTTAGGTACCTAGGTCCAGGTCAAGTTTTAGGTTAGAAAAATGTTTCATCCACATCCGACACACCTACCTAGGTAGGTACCTACCTACCTATATAAATTCTCATTCGAATATTTTAAGGATTAGTAGGTAGATACCTATCTACCTAATCAAATAAAAATAATTTTCAAAGGTAGGTTTCCTATCAATTTGTTGATTTTATTTCGTACCTACCCGGCACACGTTGCAATACTGCTCAAAGAAATTAATTGTTTCTCCCTGCGTGTCCTTTCCCGTTCGTCCCCGTTCCCGCTCTTATTCCCCTCCCGCGTCCCCTTCTCCCGTGTTCCCCTTTTCCCGTGTTCCCCTTTCCTTTTAATTTTAAAAATCGATTAGTACACTAAATTCATTTTGATATTAGTTTATGTAAATGTTTTACGTGTGTGATGGATGAATATATTGTAACACAATGACCACAAAAGAAAACCGCACCGGTTTCTGGTCTGGTGATTGTATAAATAAATCCCAATGGTAATTTGGTTGGGTGGGTACTCCACCTTCCTATAATAATAATATGCTTTATATCGGTAGGTAAGTACTTAAATTCTTAATTGAGAATAATTCTTCATGCCGCCACACAGTGCTACGGTCTTAGGACAAAATTAAAAAAAAATAATATAAATCAGTAAGGTTACGAAAATAATTTATGGCACTCACTTGCCAAAAAATCTCAGAAATAACAGAGACAACGACGAACAAGGTCAAACATCATCGCGTTTTCTAAATTTAAAATGCTTAATTATCACACAGAAGGATTTTCACTTGACTTGGTATTTTTATATAAAATATTAAATGATAAAGTTGATAGGTAGTCCAGAATCACTTGCATTGATAAGCTTTCGTATTCCACTTCGTAATACTAGAAGTCAGGACTTATTTCAGTGCAGAAGTTCTGAGACTAACTACCGTATGTTTTTCTCTTTACCTAGAATAGTAATGGAGGGAAATAATAGGCCACTTGCATGGATTCCATAACGACTTGGAAAAAATCGTGTGGATAGATTTTTTTTACTAAGATTACGAAAATGTTAGTAAAAATTTTAGAAGTGTACAGTTTTTTTTTTTTTTTTTTTTAAATAAATAAATAATTATTTGGGCCCGTGACGTCACATCATGAAAATGTCCCGTCTCCGAAAATGTTCCTATTAATTTTGTAAAATTCCACACTGATTTATTTTTTTTATATGGCAACACTTTGATTTCAGGCGAATTTTTGAATTTGACATTTAACGATCACTATTTATTGTTTAATAAATAGTGATCGTAATAACGATTTATTGTTTGTTCTCTGCGAACTTATCATTTGGTTTGACTTTTTGACAGATGTTATGAAGAGAACCCCGTACATTTTACGCAGTCTGTACGTGTTTTAGAGGAATAATGGTAGTGGTGCTGATTTTAACAAAATCAAATTTTGTAATATTCTTATTATTATTATAGTTTACAAGTACAAGTATATTACATTGTATTTAGTAATATAGACGTTGAACATTATAATTATTTATGGTCAATAAGATCGATCAAGGAAAAAATATTTATGAGATATAATATTTTTGGTATGCCTCGTTATTCTCCTGTGCCCTTTCTTGTGGAAAACGTTATTTTTTTAAAATGATTTTCGGCTATGTAATTATCGTTTTTTCGCACCTATAAAATTATGTCCGGTCTTTCCGGTTTATAAAAAAAAGTGTCTGATTTTTCGGATTGAAATTGTCAAAAATTCACCAGGGTTTCGAAAATACGATTAAAAAAAATACCGGATGTCTTGGAATATTTGCCTAAAACGGAAAAAAAAATTTAAAAATGTGATGCAAGTAGTCTATTATAACAATTCAGTGGACATCTTCAATTAGTCATTCAACAAATACAAAATGTTGTTACCGAAGCATTTCAGTTTTCAATAAATACTGTATAATTTTTACTATCCATATCTAAAAGCCCCAAAAAGGACGTCAATAAATACATAAATTAAACATGAAGAATTATATGATTGAAAAAGTGCATCCCCAATCATTTATTTTAAAAAGCTCAAAGTGAGCATCATTAGTAAATATCTTGTTGTTTTGTGTTTGATTCGGTTGTGGTGGCATTAACCAAGTAGTGTCGAGTATCTTGTAAAAGGTGCACTACAAATATCCTCAAAAACCTAAAATTTCCTGGCTCCTCGTAAAATATATTTGTCCCAACTCTTTTTATTTGTATTACTACAAAATGTTTTGCATAAATACAAATATTTTTTATTATTAAAAATATTTTGTTGTGGTAAGGTGTTTGTGTTTTTGGCACTACCGTTACCACATCTTTATATTTATTAGAGCCGCATCTTATATTCTGTGAAAATTAGCTCGTTTTTGGCTCTTTCACACCTCACACTTTACACTTCCTCACTCACTCGTGGGACACTTTCAATGTTTGAGTACCTCGTACAAAACTCATTTTGAAATTGTGTCCTACCCAATACTCTAACCAAGGTATGTATTTAATTTTGGCCCGGTAATTTTTGTTATGTGTAAGGATTTTTATTTGGATTTGGTTTCATATATTATGTTGTAAAAAATTACAAATTCATAACAGGGAACTTTTGTCAAGGGCATTTTGTTTTCAGTGGCCACAATTGATAGCAAAAATTAACGTGCCAAAATAATGTCACATGTACCTTCGTAGGCTCTATATTCGAAATAAACACAAAATCTAAATATTTATAACTGACGCTCACATTCAGAGCTTTGCATAACAATTTATTGAAGTTACATTTTTTTCAATAATTTTACAGAGTGCATCATGTCTAATACTTTTTTAAAATAATTTCTATGATTATTTCGACGAAATATTTTTTGATAATAAGCGCCATGCACAGTCACCCAACCTGTAGAAATGTTAATTATTTGGGTAACTATTTTTTAAATTTATTTTGTCTCTATCTATGTACGAGACCGTACCACTGTGCGATCCTACATTCATCACGTCATTCATTAAATTTTTCTCTTCTTGAATTAAATAAAATATGTTTTTGTTTTTGATTGTACCAATAGAACAACATTTATATACTTTTATGAAATTTCTTTTTAAAACATTAGTACTTACCACCATATTTTAAGTTTGGTTTTAAATTTTCACTGAAAATGTCATATTATTTTTTGGTCATCCCGAACGTTACAAAAAATAAATAATGTTTTTGTAAGCCGTGATTTTTCAGGGTGTTTGTTTTTTTGAAGTGTAAACTCCTTTAGCTACGTTGTGATTTGAAACTCGATGAAACAAAAAAGCGACACTAAAAAGAGACCAACAGATACATCTATTTTAATACTTACAGGATTTAGCCTGCGAGAGAATGAGATAGAATAATCGGACTCCTCTTTGGCGGTGCTTCGTAGGCTCCCCACTCTTGTCTACATTAGTTTTATGAAGGTTTCACTTCTATGGTATTTTTAAATGTAAACTGCACACTGGTATTTTTTTTAAAGCTATCAGATGTTGAAAAAAAAATTCTCTTCAAGAAAAATTAGATAATATAAATATATTAATATGCATGGTTTTATCAGAGTTTTGACTATTTATCCAAAGGTTGAGGATTCATAACCCGGTTAAGTGCAAAAAAAATTAATAGGATAGAGTGGATGCATATTTTTCACTCTGGCAATTACATTTTATTGCCTTTCTTATCCTTTACCCATCTTTTTGACTGTTTGCCAGAACTCTGCGAAAATTCTATAGATTTTCCATTAATCATTCTCATCGCCAATAGTATTCCCCTGAATCGCAAGTAATCGTTGAGTTAGTAGTAAATACAAATACATAAATAGCTACAAACTTATTTGTTAATTAGTTACTCTTTCATTAGTTAGTTCTTTTCAGTTCTTAAGTAGTATGATAATTTGACGACCTCCGTAGTCCAGTGGGTAAGACTCTTGACTCACAGTCCGGAGGTCGCGGGTTCAAACCCGGCATGCGCAAATAAATTTTATTTGATTAATTTGTGTAATTTCACAATTAATTCATTTAAAATAATATATAGTATATTTGCGGCATGTTCCAGAGTGGAAGATACTATCAGTATCGCCCTGGTGTAAGACCACCATTCAGAATTGAAACGTTGATTGAAAATGGCTTTAGCCGTGTTTGGTGACCAGATCTGAATAGCCAGGTACTTTCCAACCTTCCTCTTCCCTACCTCCTTCCCCTCCCCACTACCTTCAGCCTCACAACATAGCCCAATTGGGGATGCCATAGTCTCACTGGCTCCAGACGGGAGCAGTTGAGATTCTTGTGCGGTATTCACTGTAAAAAAAAAAAAAGTATAAGCGTAAAATATAATGAATTTTAAAATATAATGATATTGCGTCCTTTGTTTGTTTACATTCGTTTCACCTTCTAACCTTGGTCTTAGAATATTCAAGCATGCATCCAATCATCAAGTCAGATGCACGCATAATGTTGACGATAAAAAAAATAATTCAATGATGTTAGAGTTAGAACCTGGTTTCAGCTCGATTATGTGAACTTTGTCCGCGATTAGTTTATTTTATCTTATTTAAACGCCGACAGAGCTTTTGTATATAATGCAGTACATCTTTTTTTTAAATTATAATGAAAATAAAGAGTCTACAAAATTCAGGTAACATAAAATATATAAGAAATAAAAATAGGTTACGTAAAATATAAGACTTGACCAAATATAGGTAGCTTAAAATATAAATGAAATAAAAATATATAATTTGCCAATATCCTTCAAATCAGTGTAGGTATAAAACTGTTGTTCACAATAGTTTATGAACTACCTACCTATATGTATAGAAATAGTTCTCATGCGGTGCGGTGTTTGAAGTTTGCCAAGTTCAAATTATTGACAAATGCACGAACAGGGTTTAAGGATGGGTTGTTTAAAAAAAAATGATGAATTCATCAAGTATTTGAAGTAAATTTTCACGCTCTCTCTAAGTCCTATTCAAGTTCAGTGATTATTTCAGTTTCTTGCAGCAACTGGCATGTAGTTATATAATAACAGAACTTGAATAGAACCAACACTGAACGTGAATTATCTTCAAATATTTGATGAATTCATTTTTTTAAACAACCCGTCTACCCGTCGACAGTTTTAATAAAAAATACTTCCTTTATTTTTCGTCTGTTTTCTAAAGTTGGAATATTTCAAATATGAATTTATGACAGGTAATTTATGTACTTCAAAGGGATGTTAAGTTTAAAATTTACGAAACGTAGATTTTTCTTTGAATTCTTTCAACTTTTAAATATTAATTTTACTTTAATATCAGTGATTTTTTAGTTCAATATCACATGTTTAATTAACTGTTTAAATGCATTATAAAAATGGCTAATATTACCACTATCGCCCCGCTGTAAGACCACCATTCAGAAGCGAAACCAGAATAGTAACAAGATCTAAATATCTTCCCAAAGTACTTCCCAACCTTCTTCTTACCATCTCCTCCCTTTCTCCACTTATTAAGCCTCACAACGTACTCCATTTGGGAATGCCATTGATTGCACCCACTGATTCTTTTGCGTTGTTCACCGAAAAAACCTAAAATAATCGAAATCATAGTAGACCTCATAGATACCGCCATATAAAAAGGCCCAAAATCATTGATTAAACAACCGAGAGACATAGAAGTAGGTAACATACTTACGAATCTATTTGTGACACATTTCTATGGTAATTATCGCCAAGTTGTTTACCCCTCATCTATTTCTCGTTCCCCCTTATGTTCCAAATTTGAAAGCTGGATTCAGTGAACCGCGACACAACATTCTATTCTCAATTAACTGGGATGGAAAAATTTTAGGGCGGGTTTTCACCTGTAGCAAACTATCGATGGGGTGGAAATACCTACCGGCAACAGATGAGATTAATACAAATGTTTTGAAAACTTCGTTCTGAAAAATATGTAGAAGTTTCGCATCTTACTTTTAGACTTCAATATTTTCTTTTAGGTGCTTTTTTCTGTACTTGTTAGAATAAAGATTAGGTAATTGTGTATACACATGTGATGTCCCAACTGCCAGGAGCCAGTGGAACTATGGCAGCCCTATTTGGAGTATGTGAAGCTGTACAGGCCGGTGTCCTCCGAAAAAACACAAGTACAACTTTTGTAGATGTTTAGGACGGGGCCACATGTTTTTGCCTTCCGTGGACGATAAAAACAAAGAACTTTGTGGCCCTGCCCCATGTTTGTGGTAGTGTTTGAGATATTGTTTGTGGAAAAAGTCGAAGGAATGGAGAGTGGAAAAAGAAATACCTGGCAAAGCACCTTTGAATTTAAATACTGGTCTTTCACCAGTAATTTTGATAATATCTTCCATTCGGAACCTGCTAAAAATATATACCTATATTATTAACTTTATTTTATTTCCATAAATTATGTTCACTTCTATACCTATAATACGAATTTTATAAATGTGGATATTGCTCTAGGCAGATTTCAGTTAACATTGTCTTTTTTATTAATTTTTTTTGTGTTTAATTCGTAGAACTCTATATATTTTTTTTAAAATTTAGTTTAAATTAATTTTAATACTTAGTATGTTTACGAAACCTAAACAATATGACGCACAAATGAGTCGTAGCAGTAACGTCATTATAAAACAATTAAGAAAACCCTAACATTCAGTGCGGGGAAAACAGATTCCGAACCCCACATAATAGAGTGTTTACTGTCTCAATTCATTTAAAATCGTATAAATAAGTCGTTTCAAAGTGGTTTAACTGTGAGCCGAAACAGCTGTAACAAAAATAAATGCTAAAATACTTGCCGAACTTGATAAAAATAACATTGTTTTGTTCACTTTAGAAACGTCACTCAGTAGGCAAAGTTTAGTAAGCAACATTTTTATTTGCGGAAAATGCACTTTGCGTAACTACAAATGTCCACCTAAACCGAACTAAATGTAAATGTAAATACAAACAAATACAGGCTCCCTGCTAAAATCGGCACAAAAGCATTGGGAATAATTATTGTTTTGCGGATGACACTGTCATCTCACATACGATTTTGCATTGCATTGCAAATGACATGGACCTAGATTTTGTTCTTCACAATTTGAGTACATGCATTATTAAATAAATTGAATAACAGTACCAACTTCTAAGCGATTCTAACATTTCTACACAATGTTTTTTGGCATAGTGGCTTTCGCTCTCTTCTGGCATCATATCAAATTTGGGTCTTTCCGTTCGCGTCCGATGCTGTTGTGTTGTTTGCCAACGCGATCTCCCGCTCGCTCTGTTCTAAATTTACCCACATAACTCTTGATGTTAGCCCTAAGCAAGCTGCTAACTTCGGCCGCACCGTCGATTTTTCTTTACCACCAGTCTGCCAATGCATCGTCTCACATTGGACGCGAAATCTAACCGAAACACAATCCTGAGGACTCAGATATTTGACACAATACATCCGAAAACCGAACACAATCTTCTTGGAAGTTTCTTCGTTGAAGATTCTCGTCACGCAAATTTGCAGCCTCAACGACAACGCTGGACTATTGCTCAATTACACTGAAAACATTTAATGGTGATGAAGTATTGAAACAACCCAACGCTACAGAAAAAAAGACTGCCCCCAATATTGCATATTGTGTTTATGTGAAATAATAACATTAGGAGAGAAGAGATTTCAACAGGTTCGCTTTGGTTTGAAACCATTTGCATCATCTGGCATCTGGTCTGCGTTTGATACGATACCGGAACACGGCTTTTCGTGCCTAGGCATTGAGTGGAGTGTAATGGGAGTCCAGGAGTTGGTTCAGTAACCCCGGCGTGGTTCCCGACGAATCATCGCTGAGAAGGAATGCGCCGAGAGTTGGTTATTTATAGCCTGCATCCACTCGCTGCACATCTAACCGAGGCTCTTCAGTACAGACTGAAGACCGCGTGCGTCTTCCTGTCATCCGCGGCATCTTCTGCAAACCTGGTCGAACATTTTGACATTGACCAAGTACTAACTTTACCGAGTGTGAATTCCAATAGTTTGACAGGCGGTTTTAAACAATATTGTAAATAAAAGACACGTGAAACTGCAAATATGATCTAAAAATTTCTCAAAATAACTACAGCATATTTCATCCCGATTTCTGTGTGTTGTTTCTGCGCTCCCGATAAAAACTTTTACATAATTCACTTTTGTAAATCGGGTTTTACTCATTTTTCTTTGAACAATTTGAATAAACATTCGAGTTTATCGTCTTGATGCTGGCAACACAAGAAACGGCAAATATAAACCGCCTGCTGTTTTCTGCCCTCCTGATCAAAGTTTTGTCCTTGCACCTTTCTAATCAGTTTTTTGTTACTTTTCTTTCGACAATTTAAATATAACATCGTTCCGTACCGATGTATTGAATTGCTCTCGTCTTGGTCTAGCATTGACAGGTGGTAGCTGTAAATAACACGTGAAACTCCAAATATAACTGATTTCGCAGACGTATGTATTAGATCCAGTAATCCACTTTTATTTCGTCCACATATTTTCACCTGCGCTTCTCTGTAGGTACTCTGTGCTCCTGATATATATTTTTACCTGGCATCAGTACTTTCTCCCATTTCTTTCGACAATTTGAAAGTCTGTAATTGTAGTATTTATTACATACACTGTGAGGATTATTTCATCTCGTGTTGGTCTGATATTGACAGGTGGCGTTGGTAGAGGAATCAGGTAATCAGCTTTTCACGGCCCGCGCGTTGCCCACCTTGACACGGATTTGATCCATATAAGGAAATCCAATCCCGATTGCTTTGTGCGAAGATCAAACTAAAAACTTTCGATTAATGTCCCGTTGTCAGATGTGTGAAGCTTGACCGTTCGAATATAATGTTAAATTATATTTTGTACTGTTAGTAGATTGAACATTTTTACGTTTTGTATTGAAGTTTGCTAATATATTTTATAATAATGTCTTACCCCGATAAACAACAGATTCGTATAACTATTTACTATGGGGATCATCAAGTTGTTATTTATATATGAATATAATAAAAAAATAATGTAGTGGATTTTGCTTTGTTATTTTATTTCGTAGAAGTTGTCTAAATGTCTACCTAATGTGAAAGAATTTTTAAAATTGTTCGTTAGTTCCATTTCTTTAGAACACGTTGGTATGAAGGAAAACAAATGTATACATAGGTAAAAAAAATATTAATTACTAAAACACCTACAGGTTTTGCAACCAGCTTTCAACATTATTTAAACCATGTGAATCAGATAATATGGTTGATAGTACAATGAATATTGAAATGTCCCTACCTCACGGTGGAATTAAAGTTGCATTTACTTACGTAGAAATTGCAGACATAAAAATATGCTAATATTTCGAGACACCAAAGTTTACCGTTCCAAGAGTTTTTGTTATTAAAGCACACAGCTTTTCTTGTTTATTGATGACTAGCTGTCCGCTGTGACCGGCGATGCCCGGGCTTTACACAGAGTTGTCGAAATCAAATGTAGACAGTGACCTTCCTTCGCATTCAAATCAAATCCACACCGCTCACTTGCCAGCCTGCTCGTCCACCACACACAGACAATTTCCTGTATATATTTATTTCAACCAATTTACTCAAAACCATGACAATTTATATACCTTAACCTTTCCCATGAATCACTCTATCTATTGGTGAAAACCGCATGAAAATCAGTAGTTTTTGAGTTTATCGCGAACAAACAGACAGACAGACGCGGCGAAGGACTTTAATTTATAATGTGTAGAGATTTTAAAGTAAATAATAAATTTAGTCGACGTATTATTTATTCAAATTTTTCTTAATACATTAGAATTTCGATTTTGTTTTCTTGAATAAATGAAGGAATGAAATGTAATCTTGGAAGTGGAAATTATCCGATCGAGCTGAAACTCGTTGTCGCGACAATGCATTCTATCAACTTTTGGTGGCAATCACGCTTGACGTCCTCCGTAGTCCAGTGGGTAAGACCCTTGACTCACAATCCGGAGGTCGCGGGTTCGAACCCGGCATGCGCAAATAAATTTAATTTGATTAATTTGTGTTATTTCACAATTAATTAAAAATAATATACCTATAGCATATTTTGCGGCATGTTCCAGAGTGGAAGATATTATTAGTATCGCCCTGGTGTAAGACCACCATTCAGAATTGAAACGTTGCTTGAAAATGGCTTTAGCCGTGTTTGGTGACCAGATCTGAATAGCCAGGTACTTCCCAACCTTCCTCCTCCCCACCTCCTTCCCCTCCCCACTACCTTCAGCCTCACAACATACCCCAATTGGGGATGCCATAGTCTCACTGGCTCCAGACGGGAGCAGTTAAGATTCTTGTGAGGTATTCACCGTAAAAAAAAAAAAAAAATACACTTATGGACATATAAGCATTTCTCTCAAATTGGATAACATGTCATTTAAAAATTTACAGCAGTTAATAATATACGAAATAAAACTCGGTCGTATCCAATTGGGATTTAGCTAGGTGTTCGTTTATTTTAGTCAGTCCCTGGGAGGATCAATCCTAAGTCAAACAAAAAAATAATTAAAAATAGATTTATCACAGTAAAAAATGGTGTGTTTTTCCGTGTAGATTTTTTCGCGTTCAAGTTACAACGTCTGTAGTCCGAGTCCAAAACCTCAAATATTTGGATCGTACCTGTTCTTTGCATTGCAAAAGCACGAATTTGGATAAATAAATAAATAAAAATCAACAGGAACAAAGTTAACGTATTTACTTTCTTGAGTGCCGAGTTTTCTTGTATTAAAACACGAAAAGCACACATTACGGTAAAATGATACCAGACTTTTTGAAACGTGCAAACTTTGTCTTGTCTTTATTATTCCTGTCGCATAATTCAATTCTGCCTTTAATAGCATCTGCGAGGAAATGTACAAAGGCTTGCCTGCGTGTTTCTGTTTGTTGCCAGTGAAAATTGTATAAATAAATAAAATTGTATAGGTACTCTTTGTTGAATTAAATTGGCACCGACTTGGCTTGGAGCCACAGTGGCTAGCTGCATACAATAATAACAATATATATGTGGTTTGCCAGTACATATTAATGTCAGAGTTCAATAATTGTTACATGACAATGTACGGCAGTTATGAATTATAGATTTAGCAGTGGACATTGAGTTTTGCTTGAGTGCTTTGAATTAAATATTCACGGACGCTCTTCCTACTTTGCTTTGTATAATATAGGTTTGTTTTTAAATTTCCTTGAAAATGACACATGCTTGGCGCCACCAATACACACATGTATTGCATCTTTGAACTCCGTATCGCGACATCACGCGCTAACAAATACTTTCAAGAGAACACTAGAGGTTTTTGAAGTAAAACTTCTTTAGCACCGTTGTGATTTGAAACTCGATAAAACGAAAAATAACGACACTAAAAAGAGACAAATTCATACATCTCTATAGGATTTAGCCTATGAGAGACTGAGATAGTAGGTACAATCGGTCACCTCTTTGTGCGTTGCTTCTAGCCTCACCACTCTTTTCTACTTTAGTTTTCTGAAGTTTTCACTTCTACCGCGTGTGAACTCCACACATGTATTTTTGAAGTAAAACTTCTTTACTCACGCTTGACTTGGGGAGTAAGCTGGTGAATGCGTGACGAGAGCGTTACGAAAAGCGAGGCGGACGGTAGTTGAGGGAGATATAAATTAGTGAAGATAGAAAGAGAGAGAGTTACGTTTCGTATGTTACTGTAGGGACAAGAGAGAGAGGTGCGAGCACACATTTTCTTTCTCTCATAGCCAGTTACGTTTCGTATATCTTGTCGTCTGTATCAAACTGTAGGAGCAAGAGAGAGCCGTGCGCGCGCACATTTTCTTTCTCTCTTCCTATCATATAGATGGCGCTATAGAAGTTTTACTCAGTCGTGTGGTCTAAAGCAGACTCGTTTTTTTTACATTAACTCCACACAGGAGGCCCTGAGGATAATAATTTCCCTCAGGGCTTGTGTCATCTTTGGAGATGCTCTGTGGAGGGTCTTTTTGATGAGAGGAAAGAATGAACATTGTAGGAGGGAGGAAACACAGAGGCCGGCAAATTGCTCCACAGTCGAGTGTTGAACTCTTGAACGAGCTGTAGAAGCGACCCGTTCTCATTTCTCTTGTGACAAACTTCAACCGTGTACACATGTTGGGCGGGCATTATGCGTGTTTCCCTATGTACGGATGTCGAGGGGATCAATGTAGTTCAATAAATTAGTTCCTCGGAGCATCTTCCATTGATATACCCACAGAACAAGGACAGTATTCCCACTCGACGCCTGTGCTCTAAATATTGCAATCCGCTTGTTAAGTTTCACCCGCCATAACACAGGGATATCCCTAGCATGGCGGATGAAATAACACAAAAATCTATACAAAATCATGTACAAATAAAAATAAATAAAAGATAGGGGAAGCTATCAAACGGACCGCCCACTTCTGCATTGAGTCGAGGGTTTTTTCAGGTATTGGGCTCCACACTAGAGGTTGCTGCATAATTCAACCAACCGTAGGTTGAATCAAATACAAAATATTATATTTTGCAACATTGTAATGGTTGTCTTTCGGAACAAGAAAATTTTGTTATACTATATTTACTGGGTTTTGGGCTCCACACTAGAGGTTGCTGCCAAATTCAACCAACCGTAGGTTGAATCAAATACAAAATATTATATTTTGCAACATTGTAATGGTTGTCTTTCGGAACAAGAAAATTTTGTTATACTATATTTACTGTAAAGAGTGTCTTCATTACTAGGGATGTAGGGATGTAATTTTCGAACAACAGACGCTTTTACTGCTGTGGAAATAAGCCACTATTCTAGACTAGCTGGGTTACCCGGCTTCGCTCAGGACTCAGGACAACATTCGAGAGTGATTTGGAATGTTCCACAATGGTGTTTCCGATTCCCTATTCCCGAACATTCCACGACATACTCCGCCACTCCTTCCAGAACTTTCTAGAGCTCTATCGAACCTTCTAGAACTTTCCGGAAGACTGTTCTAGAAATTTCAAGGGGGCGAATCTTCCAGCCCTTATATCTTCAAAAGCACGCCCTTTAGGTAAAAGCGGAAACCTTCATGGATGGGGGATAGAGGGCTACCACACCATTGATCGTACCGGGACTCGTTTCTGAGTTTTTGCGACCAGCACATTTTTTTTTTACTTTCTCTTATAATATAAATATATTGATTATCCGATTAATTTCTGAGCGGACCACGGCCCTCGCCTTTAACTTTGTTGCATTTTTTCTTCATCCCCTTACGCAAGTCTTGTCATATTATCTGTGTCTGAAATGATCGGTATTTTCTCGGCAAGGATTCACAATTATTGATATAGTAGTGCCTCTTCAGACTCGTAGAGCTGCTCAACAAAGTAACGCAATAAAGGATTAGATACTTGCATAGTTTAATTAAACATCCTTCCATCTGCAACCAGATGCGAACCTAAAAACATTACTCTCCTCACGAAACAGAATACTTTCAGTCTCTTCATTTGCGCGACCTTGCCATTTTTCGTATATATTTTTTTAAACATTTCCTATTTACGGCCCCGGCAACAGCGCTACACAGCATAATATCATAATATATCATACGGCATATCGTCACGGCAATGTCGGGTATTGTTCAGTCGCATACATTATCCGTGATTTAATATTAACAAAAGGCCACGAGCGCCCGAGCGGAGATCCGCAGCTAGCCAACAGGAATGCACGATAGAACCAAACACAAAACAACCAACAGTTTTAGACATAGGCCACATCTGTTTATCCAGCAATGCCTGAAGACGGCTATTTGCAGTTTTGGACTACTGTTAGGCCGTTAGCTAGCCCAGCTAATGAAAGGCTACGGTAAGTTGAGTCGGGTTACCGAAATACTGTTCGTTTAAATATTTAGTTTAATCTGTTTTTAGCGGCCCCACTATTACTGAAATCACAGCCCATTTTTTAAGTCAGATGGCTAAACTATTTGATGATGAACAGATCTCAAAAATATTATGCTTTAATCTATTAAAAAATCTGTAAACAATCGTTTTATTAAACGACTTCGAAAAGGAGGAGGTTCTCAATTCGACTGTATTTTTTTTTATTTTTTTTTTTATGTTTGTTACCTCAGAACTTTCGACTGGGTGAATCGATATTGATGATTCTTTTTTTATTTGAAAGCTGGTGCTTCCCATGTGGTCCCATTTTAATTTGGTCTAGTTCTGACAATGGCATCCATGAGAAAACCATATAAGTCTTAAATTTGCATAAAGTATGTGCGCGACAAATGGACGAATAACTCAATATCACGCTAACCGATTTCAATGATTCTTTTTTTATTGGAAAGGATGTACTTCAAGGATAGATTGATGAGAGTTTGGTTAGGTTCTGATTACCGGATCCATGACAAAGTAACGGAACTCTTCAATTCTTAGGAGCAAATTAACGAAACTCGGCCGAATCTCTTAATTTGACCCTAATGTCGTTATGGTCAAATTATGTCTGTCTCATATGAGCAGCACGTTTAGTAGATCTACCCATATTCAGACAAATTAGTGTACTTCAGATTCACTAAAAATCAAAAAATAAACAAAAATTTTAACAAAACAAAAAAACGACTTCAAAAATGCACTAAAAAGTAAAAAAATAATTTCGTATTCTTCTACAACTTCATAATCGACTTACTTTTTCTACTCATCAATATGTAGGTACGATTGTTATTTTTGGAGTCGGTGTCAGCAAAGGTACCCGGCCCGGCGCGGCGTGTTTACTTGACAGCTCCCCTCACGCCGCGGCCCCGCTCTCGCCTCGTCAAGTCGCTTGTGCGAAACATGCACATCTCACCTATAACTATGTATGTAGTTACAAACCTAACATGACTGACACCGATTCCAAAAATGACAATCGTACCTACATATTGATGAGAAGAAAAAGTAGGTCGATTATGAAGTTGTAGAAGAATACGAAATTATTTTTTTACTTTTTAGTGCATTTTTGAAGTCGTTTTTTTGTTTTGTTAAAATTTTTGTTTATAGTACAATAAGGTTTTACATTAGATCGTTGGCATATTTCTTAAATTTTCAAACGAAATTTTGTATTACACAACACACATTTCAAATCATATAATCATGCAGTAAAATAAATTATCTCAGAAAGCTACTTTTCAGAATTTTAATTTTAGTTTAAGTAAAATCATAAAAAAAAGATCCGCTCACGTGTTTTGTGACGAAAGCACTTCAGGTTGTCACATTTATTTACGGTCTTAACAAAGTAATATATTTTAGTTTTTTTTTACATTCTTATTTTGCTTAAACATTATTGAAAAATTATAAATACTTATGATCAAAAAATAATTACAAGAAGTAGGTACGCAATTTTAATAGTTTTATCTTCACGCCTTTCAGCATTTTTGAATGTAGGCATAAATTAAAGCAAATTTTGAATGAAATAAAATCTACATTGAGTTACGTATTATTTAAAAAAGCTGGTATGGAGAATAATTAATCTTTTAATTTTGAACATCGAATAATGGTTATAGTACTTTGCTTCCTGGAAACACTGAATTTAGTGATGTTTATTATCAATTATCATTATGAATTTTATTTTATTTCCGTTATGCAGGGCTGAGAAAACATTTTAATTGTTGAGTCGTATTGATAATTTACTGGGGTAAAATAAATATACGCAACGGATTGTTAGTTTATTTCCCATTCTCCGATGCATAATATTTAATATTTATATTATGTTTGGTTAGTATTAACTTGAAATCAAAATTATAAAATCGTTCGTGTAGTTCTCCATATTGACTGTGGTTTGGTAAAATCCGCCACAAAATGAAACTTTACAGGAGACGATAAAAACATAATATTTACAAATTGCAATTTATTTATTGTTTTGGAACATTTACAGAGTATTAACATAAAAAAGTCATTAGATAAGCATTGTAAAAAGCATAGATGTTAATAGTCCACTTAAAAATGTTCACAGAATGCACAGTTTAATAGAAGTTAACAGAAATTAGAAATAGCAAAATATAAACAGAGGTATAAAAAGAGATAACAAAAATTGTGATGATAAAATACAATACAATAGAGATAACAAAGATAAAAAAGATCGATATAAGATGTAAAAAACAGAAAAACCAAAAGTAAAGTACAAAAATAGTAAGAAACAGCCATTCACATTCAAGTTCAAGATCAAATATAAGTATTTTCAATTCTCAGTTACTTGTTAGGTTAGTCTATTGTTAATTTGATTTTTAAAGTAAGCGAGACTATTTGCATAGATGTCTATATGGTTAAATTCAATGGAATTATACAGACGACACATTCGAGACAGTGGATTGAAGTATGCAATATTGTTTTTAAATAATTCGAGATGAAATATATTCTGACTCCTTAAATTGCGTCTATTGGGGACCTTAATAAGAATATTGCTCAGACAATGAGTTGTTTCAAGCTTATCATGAATGATTTTGTATAGACTCATTAAATCAGCAACTTTTCTTCTTTTTTCCAGAGTTGTAAACTTAAAATATTGGAGTCGTTCCTCGTAAGATTGGAGTAAGGCATTTAGTCCAAGTTTAAATGATAACAATCTCAGAATTTTTTTTTGCACAGATTCAATAGTTTTTGAATATTTTAAGTAGTGTGGGTTCCAGATAACACTACCATTTTCCAATTTGCTTCTGACCAATGATTTAGATTATTAAGAAATCATTATTGCATTGGTGCAGCTGCCTTTCACTATTATAACGCTAACAATGTCAATCACTATTTTAGATTAATCTTTAATAACAACCTGTTTATATTATAAATACACAAAATTATGCTTTGGATAAATTGACTGCAGCTTCCATTGACTAGAATTAAATTTAAAAATTAATTACTTTATAAAAAACATAAGAGTTAACGGCCATTTATTTTTCAATAGAAATTTACGAACGCACATAAAAAACAACTTTAAAAAATACAGTTTTATTGCTAAAATTATCTGTGATAGTTTACATTGATTAACTTTTTTCGTATGAAATTGAACACAAAAAAAACACTTTGCGTTTGAAATCGTGACCTCTCGACTCCGCTTGCCAAGCGATTTTTATGTCTATTACCATACTAATTATACTAACTATTACCTATAGTTGAGGTTGAGAATACATACGTTTTTGGCTTATGGCTTCCTCTTAACGTGAACGCAAATTATCGTGTAGGTATTTTTTGGGGGTGAATAGCTCTAAAAAAATACTTTTGTAGTTTATTTATATGTGCATTAACTTTAATGATATTATTGTTATTATCCTAAAAAATCTAAGAAAATATATTATAATATTATCATAATAAAGTTTTTGAAATAAATCATTTCTCCTTAATTCTATTTTAACTTGTAAGATTATGTATTTTAAATTGCATTAGGGGGCATACATTAATTACGTTAGCAGTTTTTCTTCCAATCTAGACACCTCCCCCCCCCCCCCCCCCCCCCCCCCCTTGGTGAGATAAATTTGAGCCACTTCGAATAATCTTTTTCAAGATTTTGCTAGACCCCCCCCCCCCTTTTTGAGCTCACGTAATTAACGTATGCACCCTTAAGTGATGTTCCAACCAGACCCAAAAAGTATTTTTTGATGTCGATTATCTTGAAAAAACTGTTATTTTTTTAAAATTTTAAATCTGGTGTTACAATTTCTACATGGCATTTCTGCAAGGCCGTTATTTCCCCAGCCCTGCTTTATTCGACGCATGGGTAAAAACTGTAACACGATACGCCTGAAAAAATCAAAAGTGACGCACGAAATCTCGTTCAACCAAACAATATCAAATAAGGTCACACAATATCAGTACTTAACGTGTACTATGGATTATGTTTTCGTGTAAACTTGTCATAACGATTCCTTGTAATACCCAAGTCTTTATTAAAAAAAAAATATTTTTACACAACTCCACACGGGAGGCCCTGAGGAAAATAATATCCCTAGGAGCCTATGTCATATGTGAAGAGCCGTGTGGAGGTTCTTTTGAGGAGTGGTAGGAGCGACGGGAACAAGAGACCCAAGTTGTAGGAGGGAGGAAACACAGAGGCCGGCAAATCATTCCACAGCCGAGCTGTTTAACTCAAGAACAAGTCGTAGAAGCGACTTCAATGTGACAAATGTCAACCGGGTGTACTATACATGTGTTGGGCGCGCGTTTGGCGTGTTTCCCGACTATGCACCGGTGCCGAAGGGATCAATGACGCTAGTTCCTCGCAGCATCTTCCATTGTAATACTGGTAAAATAAGGACAGCATACCGCTTGTTAAGATAGGGAAATCTATCAAACGGACCGCAAGAGGCCCAGAGGAAATTAATTTCCCTCAGGGCCTATGTCATCTTTGGGGATGCTGTGTGAAGGAGTTTTTTAAAGGAAAGGAAGGAGATGAGAGTTCTGGGAAGGAAAAGGGTTTAAGGGGTGGGTAGGAATATGGGGTTCAGTGTGTCCAGGTCATCTGCCTCCAAGACCTAGACAAACCTCACCCCATGGACCCGGACAGCCCTGCTAAATCACCAAACGTAGCGAACCACTTGGGGTGACCTGTGGCAGAGGTGTTGGTTATCCAATAAACGTTCCCGGGGCGGCGGTACCCATTCCCGCCTCCCAAATTGAAAACGAAATGTTACTCAACATTTTTAATTTTTTTCTACCGGTTTCGACATATCCGTGTCATTCATTAGCAAACTTAATAATAACTTAAAAATTCTATACAAATACACAAATGATTATATTTTAATTAGAAGGGGGCCCGGGGTAGTGAGTGGGAGGGTTAATTTTGGGAGAGGAGTCGACATTACATGGAAACATCGCACGATCGCAAGACCATCTTTCGACGAAATTTGAATTCTCAGCCGCTGGTTAAAGGATCTTAACTTGTTTATAGGTTTGGTGTGATTGGAAAATTTAACCTTCCTTATTTCTTAATGATTTTGTCCGGCTAGCAGGATAACAACAAACACTTATTCTGAATAACGGATGTATTCACGTGTGACCACACGTCGCTAATAGAACCATTAGGCGTAACCGGAAACCACGGAAACTTGCCGTTAGAAACGGTTGAGAATGAGGATTCACCCAACGTAAATAGTTGAAGTACAATAAAACTCGTACACGAGACTTCACACTGAATAATTTAAGATATTTTGTCAGCCAACTTGCGATATATAATTTGCGATATGATTTTTATAGGTTTTTTGCAATAAGCTCAATTTTAAATTTGGGAGGCGGGTATGGGTAACGCTGCAACGGGAACCATTTATTGGACTACCAACACCTTTGTCATAGGTCACTCCAAGTGATTCGCTACGTTTGGTGAAGTTTGCTTAGGTCTTGGCGACAGATGCGTCTGTCCACTTATCACGTGGCGGGACTGATCTGAAGAGACTGGCTGATGGAGATCATTTGACCTGGTAGATATAATTTGCGATATGATTTTTATAGGTTTTTTTGCAATAAGTTGAATTTTAAATTTGGGAGGCGGGTATGGGTATCGCTGCAACGGGAACCATTTATTGGACTACCAACACCTCTGTCATAGGTCACCTCAAGTGGTTCGCTACGTTTGGTGACTTAGGAGGAATGCTCGGGTTCATGGGGTGAGGTTTGCCTAAGTCTTGGCGGCGGATGCGTCTGCCCGCTTACTGCTTGGCGGGTCTGATAGGTAAACTGGCCGAGGGAGATCATTTGGCCTTTCCAGCAGGACTCTCTCGACCCATCGCCTTGCACCGCGGTGGGAGGGATGGATTCATACGTCTGTCATTCTTGGACCCACTAACCCCCAGATTCCTACCCACTCGTGCCGTTTTTCTTCACAGAACTTCATCTTCTTTCTTTCGTTTAAATGACCCTCCACACAGCATCCCCAAAGTTGACATAGGACTGGAGGGAAATTGTTTTGGTCATGGTATGTCTGCTTTATGACCGATACTACGTTTATTTTCTACTTACAACTGTAGAACGGGGAATTCTGGCGTCATGAAATTTGGACTGATTTTGTTGTTTCAAGGTCAACGCAATTATTTTAAGCTCGCAACGTCATTTCCACAATGAACTAGATTGAGATATCGTTTTTAATTTTGCTGTATTGTTTATTTCGTGTTTTTAATTATTGAAGTGAAAACTTCTTTAGCATCGTTGTGATTTAAAACTAGCGACACTAAAAAGAGACAAACACATACATCTATAGGATTTAGCCTGCGAGAAAATGAGATAGTGTAATCGGTCACTTTGTGCGGGGCTTCGTAATCTTCTCACTCTTGTTTACTTTAGTTTACTGAAGAGTTCACTTCTACCGCGTGTGAACCGCACGCTCTGATTTTTTGTTCAATAAGATATAAATTGTGTTGAAATTCAGGCGTAGGCCGAGTTCATAATAATAACTGCTAGTATGCTATCGTACCTGCTATCGTAATTCATAATTAATTCTTTCATATTGAACATTATTTTCAACACTCAATCAATAAGATATTGCGATTCGTAAAGTATGTGGTTGAAGCATTTATTATGTAGGTGTTTTAGAGATCTCGAGTCTTTATAGTAAGTACCCAATGCTAATATAAGTCATGACGTGTAGACAGACGTTCAGGAGTTTATTTATCCAGTTCCGATCGATAAATAAATAATCGACCGCATTTGTCGTTCAACTCTCAATGATGTCAGTCGAAGTATGCACCCAATAATGCTGAAGTCACAAGGTTCACTCGGATGAAGGTTTACTCGATGAAATGTTCCATTCTCGTTTCACCGAGTGTTCACACGGTTCCTTCGAAGGAAGAGTTCACTCGACATTCTCGCTACGAAGTCGTCGAGAGTAGTCGCGGCCGCATTGGAATTCGTCCGGCGCTGACGGCTATGTTCGGGAATATTTACGATTTCAATTGACATTTCCGATAACGTCGAATTAAATTACGAGAAATTGGCGATTCTTGTAAACAGTAAATAAATTTCAGCACCATAAAATGAACATATGGTTAAATAATAACCGGAAAACTGATATCTACCAGTATTTTTGCACCATGAAAATATTTTCATTCCAAAATAGGCCTCGGCTTGCAATAAAATCCATATAAATGGAATATTTATTAACGTATTCAAAAACTAAAAACTGTTTTGGAAAGGTGATGAAATATGCTTTCAAAATTTATTATTAGAAATAACCACGTAATTTTTTAAATAGAATAATTTTTAATGTAAACTTTTAAAAGTTTAAAAAATGGTTCTACTTGCTTTTATTCTAACTAAAATTACTGGTAACAAAAAAAAATTAAAACACACACTTATTTTGTTAGACAAATAAATTATAAACGTTTTTGTCATCTCACTTTTTTGTCGTTTCATATAAAAATAATTCATACAAAATTCACAATGTTTCATAATTTTTTTTTCAAATTCGATCAGAAACTTTGGTTCCATAGAAGTGAACATTTGTATGCTTTTGTGGTTAATTGTTATAATGAATATATAGAACATTATTTTATCTTTCCAATACCGTTTAGATCTTATTTTTCACTATGATAGTAAGGGAGAGACAACGATTTCTACGAGACGTGTAGGAGTTATTTCGAAAAGCGAACTAAAATGAGCATTTTGACGTTTAAGCCGCTCCGGCTACTCGTCCTCGCGCCAGAACATTTCGGCCGACTGATTTGCGAGCAGTGTTGCCAACTCAACTACTTCAAAATATGCTAGAGTGATGTGAAAAATATGCCAGAAATATGCTAAATTATTTTATAAAATGCCAAAAAAAAATGCCAAGACGTTTTTTATAATATTGGTGCATTTTGTTCAATGTAACCTCATGTCGCTGGTTTGCAGTCAGAAAATCGGTACTTGCATAACTCCGATAAATGATCTACGGCCATAATTGAACAGTGCTCGCAAACAAACAAAGCTGGTGAAGATTCAGCTTTCTGGGTGTTCAATTATTTTGTTACTATGGGAAAGTTAATGATTTTGACTTTTCATTGACTCTATTGCTTTTCTGTGCTTTGTTGGTAAAATATGTAGCTTCAAAATAGACCTTTTTGCAATTATGTCGCACTTGCAGCTCGCAGTACTACAATAGGCTTTCGTAGTATCGTTTTCAATAGGCTGCAACCACTCTTTAAAGTCTGCCATTTTCTCCCAGTCTGGCCGGTAATGTTGATTATTCTTAGGCGGCATAATGGCATCAAAATCAAGCAGAAACACACAAATTGCACAGCAATAAACTTTTACTCTTAAAATCCTATAGTATAGAGAATCAACAAACGCCCGAAAAAGGATTGTCCATAGTGCAAGTGAGGTGGGGACACCGACAAAGTTATCGTTTATATATCGTTTTTGTTAAAAAATTGGTTTTTATTTTTTCATGTATCTGTAAAAATAAGCCAAATAAATATGCTATATGCTAAAAGCAAAATAAGTATGCTAAGCATGAAGTAATTATGCCAAATTTAGCATATAATATGCTAAATTGGCAACACTGTTTGCGAGTGAAAGACTGTTCACTTGAGTGTTCACACACATCATTCGCGTCACGTGATGTTAAATTCCGGTTGCGAGTGAAAAGTGCCGAAGGAAGCATTCCAACATTGTTGGAATGCTTCATTCGGAACTGTCTCTATTCACTTTCGTGTTCACACGGTTCATTTCGAGGGAAAGAGGCGGAATGAAATCACGAAATGAACGATAAATGAATGGTGTGAATGGGCTATTAGCAACATAAATAAGAGAGGTGCACATAGATGTAGGTATGTAATTAGATGGATACTGAGCGCCTTAACCACTGAAGCGGTTTTTGCCATATATTGGCACCATTTTAAATGTCTCCGATTGCTTTTCGAAAAAAAAACGGCAATTATCTCCTTGATTCGGCAATTTTGTAAAAAAATATTTTTAGCTCCCACGTTTGTTATTTTGGACTTAAAACGAAGCTGAAATGCTTCATCTATTATGACCATGGATGTCGCAAATCCCAACTTCGTAGAATATTTTATAACGATGTTAGAAATAATTTTTTTAAATATTTTTTTCACTCAGAATTTCTGATCAGCTGTTTACGCCTAAAATTAAGTCCCGTTTCCATAGATATGCACCTTTCATTATCAAGTACCCCACAGACAATATATTGAAATCGAAAATATTCTATGTTGACTCGAATAAGTAGGTACCTCTCACGGCAGTTTCAAGGTTTCAATTTTTAGGCAGCATCGCTTTCATTGGTCAAAATATTGTACATATATTTTCGTATCGGTGATCAATGAACCGGTGTATGCAATTTTTAGCCATAAGTTGTTCTTAATTGTTTGTCTAGCTTGTAGTTTTTTTTAGACTTTAGAAATGTATTATAAGTTTGTACAGCGCCCTTGAGATGATTTTTTACAAAAACGGCGCTATATAAATCATCCAAGTATTATTATTATTTAACAACCACGCAGGATTCGCGCGGTTATAAACTTTACAATTTTCTTAATATTTTTTTATAAATCCTACAATTATGAGATAAACGGTAAAATAGAGGTTATTTCATTGGCTATATAGTACTATAATAAGTTTTTATGTCTCCATGTTAAAATTCGAAGGCATGGTTTTTTTAATGTTGGCGAAAAATTTAAAAAATGATCTTCTGAAAATGTCGAACAAACGGAAAAAAAGTCGCTCCGATCAGGTGGAGCTCACGAGTCTCACAGCTGCCCTCATTTAATATACTACTCACTTTAATATACGAAATATACTATACTGTTCACTTTAATATACGAAATATACTATACTACTCACTTTAATATACGAAATATACTGTACTACTCACTTTAATATATGAATTCTGAGCGATTAACCGAATGAAATGCCGTTATACGTTCGAATAAATATCAAAAAAGCTTGGCATCAGTTACACGCTACCGATAGCGCTGGGGTAGCACGCCACGCGAGTTGCATGCGTTGCTACTACTACTTGTTTGATGTTTGACAGAAATGGCGACCGAATTTTAATAGAATAATAAATTTGTTCTGGGAGTGAAAAAAAATGCGTGTTTGTATAACTATTACCAGAATATGGAAGAAGGGTTTCAGTGGAGAAAGCATGGATTGATGTTGGAAAATAGTGTATTTTTCTCATGAATACTAAAAGTTAACAACTGAACCATATTTAAAAAAGAATCCTTTCACATTATGTAGAAAGAATGAAACTTGTTTTCTTCATTTTTATGAGTTATGGGTGAACCAAAAATCTACTATTGGATCGTTTTTTATTCTTATAAAAAGATAAACGAGAACATTGTCTTCATCGTTAGATTCACTGGACATCGTTTTAACTCCACTGCTGCGCGTGAAAAAATGATTAAATTCAGTAAAATTCGGGTAGCGCCTTGTATGCAAACCAGCATTGGAGAGTAGTATGTCTGTAGGCTACTTGTGGTTGCATCACAGTCAAGGAGTCAAGTAGTTTCAAAGTAACTAGCGCATAACGTGATCCGCACTCCACTTCGTTTCAGTAGCGCCGTGCAGGCGAGATATGTCTCGTGGTCCGTTGCGACGTGTAGCACTTGTAGCACTATCAGTGGCGAGGTGCGGTAGAATTCTTTGTTATGGATTTTAATTGAATCCAAATATGCTTTGAAATTAATCGCTGGTTACAGTCTTTAGGGTGCCTACGAACTGCTAAACTCAATACGTAAATACAAGAGGGTCATAAACTGAATACGTAATTTCTTTCTTTCATTTTTACTCCAACCAGCACATCATTCAGCACCGGAGTCAGTCGCTTGGTTCCTTATATGGTGTGCCGATGTTGGCGTAAGGAAGAAAGGCGTGAGCGTATCCTACCGAGGTGCAACACCGAACACTGGGTACAGTCTACAATGTAACTCACCATGTACGTATGTCGGAGGAACCTACCTTCCCTCTGAGGTCATTCATATCCTTGAGAAAATTACAAGTTATTGACTGACACTGGTTTCATATTGTCAATAGTCAATACCAAGTCTTCGTAAAAAGGCGTTCTCGCTTTTAGATGAATACAAGAAAAGGATGTACTCACTTCGTACATTGTATAGCACAGTGTAGGTATATATTACCGTCTCGGTGTATTCAGGGTGACAAAGATGTTGAATCACTGAGAGATAAACCGATAGTAGTGCGTCGTGAGCTCGTCAGTGTTACCCAAAGTAAGCTCAATTTTTCCTTACTTCTGTTTTGTCCACACAAACATATTCCCCAATTCACCCTCTGGATTTTGACATTACTGCAAATATTTTTAAATATAGTTCAGAAATCGACCACTAACGTGTGAGTACCTACGTTTTGCTTTTTTTTGTTGATAATTTACTTCTTATAGGAGTTAGGAACCTCCAAAAATCGATAAACCTGCATGGTTTTAACTCCATCAACGGACGTTCAATATACAAACTAGACGATGTATTTAAAAAAAAAACAAAACATATAGAAATAGGGTATTTTCTTCTAATAAAGTTAATAAAAAAATCTTAAATCGGTTCAGTTTTGGGGAAGAAAAAGGGGAATACAAAACTTCGATTTTGTCGAGATATTATCAACCCGAGGTGCAGTTGTCCCTTTCGCTCAACAACGGAGCAAGAGCAACAGAGACAGCAACAGTTTGGGAAAATACTCATTGTTCAAATTTTTCGGCGATTTTCTTTTCATTTCAAATGTGGGATGATAAATATCTGTCCTGATGTAACGCTGCCCCGCTGCACTGTAACCAAAATCATATCTCTCGATTATGTATGTTTCTTCCGATTCCGTGTTATTTCATAGGAAAGAAACTCCAAACTCATTCTGTAGACTATTTTCTACTAAAGAACCCGCACCAGGGTTGATCTGGCAACGGTCGATTGATAAAGATTTGATCGATTATGTCAATAACTTGTAATCGTTCCCGAGCACGACTGCAGATCGCCAGCGCACAAACAACAGTTCACAAATACTGAGGCCCTCCGTTCAAGGAGATACTTACAAACTACATGATTGTGACAAAACCACAAGTAGGTACCCTGCAGATATACCACTCTTAAATACTGGTTTCCGTACACGGCGCTACCCGAAATATACTGAACTTGATCATTTTCACGTGCAACCGTGGAGTTAACACGATGTCATGACTTTTTTTGCAACATCAATCCATGCCTTCTCCACTAAATCCTTTCTTACGTATTCTCGTAAAGTATAGTTATATAAACATGCATTTTTTCCACTTCCAGAACAAATCTAACATTACTTTCATGTTCCGGCGCCATTTCTGTCAAACAGAAAAGTATCAGACACAAATGATGCAACGCGTCGCGTGTGATCAACGCCGCCGCTGGTTGCGTAAAATTGATTTGAAACCGACAGACGTAGCGTAGCGCCGTGTACGGGCAGCAGCAAAATCGTACGGGGGGACTTAGGATCGGCGCGTATGATACTCTCACGAGGATCGAGTAGCTTGTAATTAGAGTCATGTACGGAGGCACTAAGTGTTCTAAATGTATTGGACGGGAACTGTAGTTTGTCGGTTAGCTACCTACAATCGTGCTCTGAACGATAAAAAGATACCGACATTGTCGATAAAGCCCTTATCTCATAAGATCGACCGTGCTAGATACCCAGATACCTGTTTCCGCAGCGATGCGTGCAGATTATTGCATATATTATTACTTAATACATTTCCTAGCCAATTTCCATACTTTTATATATGTAATGTACTGTTTCACTTTTTACCATCTGCATAATACCTAGTTGAGAATTAACACAACGTTCACATGAACTGTTTCGCTTGAATGCTCACCCTGTATATCAGATCACGATTAGGAAAATCAATTTTTATTAATTTATTTAGACGTTTTCACAGTGTGTACAAATTAGCGGCCAGCCGTGGGTGTTCGAGCGCAAAAATTATGCGTAATTAGCTCTGCTTAGGCGTGTGTTTATGAGTTACTTTCCAGATTGGTTTTAATTTATTTCCCTTCATCTCGGCTCACTTGGTCCGATTGGAAGATTGGAGCAGTTGTCTTGTCGGCCACCGTCACGTGTGGATGTAAGTCGATACTAGAGTCGCGCACATGGCGGCTGCATTCTCAAACGGTCCGGTTGCGCGCTGTTATTGTTGTTGACCGATTCGGGAGATACGCCGGATCGTCTGAATATTCCGGGTGCTCGCCGTTATTGCCCAATTCTGGTGATATGCCTGATCGTTTCACAGTCCGATTATTCGTAATATTTCCCATTATTTCGGATCGCTTAAATTCGGTATTATTATTACCCGTCCGGGGTTCATCGATTGTTTGAACAGCCCGGGCGTTCGCCGTTATTTCCCGATTCGGTAGTTTCGCCTGATTTATGAGCAGTTCCGTGTTGATCGTTTTTATTGCTAAATTCTAGTGATTCGCCAAATTATTTTTTTTATTCTTACTTCATCAACTGTCATCTTTGGAGATGCTGTGTGAAGAATCTTTTTGAGGAGAGGAAGGAGTGAACATGCGTCTGGAAGAGACCCATGTTGTAGGAGGGAGGAAACACAGAGGCCGGCAAATCATTTCTCAGCCGAGCTGTTGGCCTTAAGAACGGGTCGCAGAAGTCGTGTGACAAATGTCAACCATGTACAAATGACATTAGTCCCTCGGAGCATCTTCCATTGTAATATCGGTAGAATAAGGACAGCATACCTACCTGACGCCTGCGCTCTAAAGATTGCAATCCAAATCTATCAAACGGACCGTCCGTTTTGTACATCTAATCATTCGATTTATTCGTTATCTATGCCAGTTATGGACTATTCTTCTTTTCTCCCCATTATCCGAATCGGTTGATTGGTCGTATTGCCTGAATAGGCCGGTTTCTCACTACTAAGGCGAAATTCTTCAGATTCTCCTGAACACTAATCGCTATTTTTGTGATTATTTTTTTTTACATTAGCTTCACAAAGAGGCCCCGAGGAAAATAATTCCCCTCAGGGCCTATGTCATCTTTGGGGATGCTGTGTGGAGGATCTTTTTAGGAAAGCGAGGAGAGGAAGTTTTGGGAAGGAAAAGGGTATTAGGGGTGGGTAGGAATTAGAGGGTCAATGTCTCCAGGAGTGACGGACGTATGAATCCATTCCTCCCACTGCAGTGCAAGGCGATGTTCGGAGAGAGTAGGGCTGGAGAAGTCAAAGTGACTCTCTCAACCATTCTCTCCCGATCCGGCCTGCCATTCAGCTGGTGGGCAGACGCATCCGCCG
Source organism: Limnephilus marmoratus (assembly GCA_917880885.1). Lineage (NCBI taxonomy): Eukaryota > Metazoa > Arthropoda > Insecta > Trichoptera > Limnephilidae > Limnephilus > Limnephilus marmoratus. The sequence continues at coordinate 12,582,059 of OU862921.1, read as the reverse complement.
CGAAGACCCGGACAAACCTCACCCCATGAACCTGGACACCTCGGCCAAGTCACCAAACGTAGCGAACCGCTTGGGGTGACCTACGGCAGAGGTGACGTGGTTATCCAATAAACGGTTCCCGAGGCGGGGGTATTTATACCGCCTCCCAAATTGATTGGTCGGATCGTCTAATAAAGTCCGGTTCAGTCAATTCGCCTGATCGTCTATTGCCTGCCCGATTCGAAGTGCCTGATTTTCTGAAAATTCCGCAGTGCCCTCTTTGATTGGATAACGAAGAGCGCACGAGTCGCTTATGCAAGATGCATTTTGCGCAGTCGTCCTGTCGTTAGAATCTAGTGAAGTTCTTTCCCAGACAGAAAATCAGTGTGACAATCTTGAAATCAATTCCTTGCCAATGCAAACTTCAAAGGATTAGAAGTTTTTGTTCGTGTTTTTAATATTTTGCCAGCAATTTCAGATCCACGTGTGAATGTTATTCTGTATTCGTGGTATTGTAAGACGTGGGTACACGCTCGACTTAATTGATATTCAATTACTCAAGATATACGACCATTGTGTTCAAGGTCCCCCGTGTGAAAACAATACACAATTACGCATTTGGCCGGAGCTTTGCACGTTTTCCTTATCTGCTTTATTTTTGCGTGCTCTCTAACTAGCTTTTGTTATTTTTAGCTAAGACGCTTTTGCTAAAGCAAACCATCCCATCGCGATAAAAACTTTGAAATTGGCAATAATCAGCGCTTTAGTACGGATAAAATAATATAATTTAATACGGATTCTTAAAAATCATAACCTCTGTTGAATCTTCCAAAATAATAGAATACACCTTAGCCTAATTTATGATCGATCAATTTTTTTAATAATTTTTTCATAAGCTTAACTAAAGATACATTATTATCAGTCTGTTGGATTTCCTTCTTAGGAATAGTTTTTTTTAGAGTGAAAACTTCTTTAGCACCGTTGTGATTTGAAACTTGATGAAACGGAAACGAGCGACACTAAAAAGAGACAAACACATACATAGGATTTAGCCTGCGAGAGAATGAGGTAGACTAATCGGTCTCCTCTTAGTGCGGTGCTTCGTAGAATAAAATTAAAAATAATTTGTATACTTGGCAACAATATTATAATAAATAAACCCTATAATTATCCTACTTCTGATCAGTGGCGGTTCGTGAGTTTTCAGTGAGCTTAGAGCGCTAAGATTGAAAATATGACGTTATTGACGTTGTTGTAGCTGACAATGATTTTTTTTTAAATTTCAACTTTTTGTATGAAGATCTTCAGGATTCTTTCAGTCAAAGGATGCGCCGCATCTACATACTGAAAGATCTTCATACAAAAAGTTAAAATTTTGAAAAAAAAATCATTTACAATCAACTACAACAGGGATGGCGAACCCTTACGTATCAACGTGCCAATTTTCTAAAGAAATGTTTAATGAGGTCGTAGACGTGCCATCAAATAATTTTTACTTTGTGATTATTGAGTAATAATAATAATAATAAATACTTACTGTCAATTAAAAACTCTTTATTTACTAGTACTATATAGGAACATTTAGCATTATACGCGTAATTTAAATTAAAGTAAAATTAGTGTGACTTCTGTTGTTGCAGGTTAGATGATAAATAACATATGTTAGGCCGGTTACAGTGCTCGACCGACGGTCGGTGCGTACGGTCGGTCCTGACGATACGCATGCGTACGGTCGGTCCTGACGATCGCATACCACCGACCGACCGTCGGTGCGTACCGTCAGTTCACGATTGACTAACAAGCTGACCGGACGTCGTACGCGAAATTAATTAATTAATAGCTGTTTATTATGTTCGTAGACGTATTAGGAACAGAAGACGTAGATATCACGTACACCCGATCGTCGCCCAGAGAGCATTTCTAACTCGTCGGTCGACCGACGGTCTGCATGCGCACGCGCTCGACCGACGATTCTCGTACGTACTGCGTAGCGATATACGCATGCGTACGGTCGGTCCTGCACTGAACGATTTAGGAATTTTCATACAAATGACAAGCGCGACCGACGTACGCACCGACCGTCGGTCGAGCACTGTAACCGGCCTTAGGGTTGTAAGATGTTACTTGTAGCAGACTGCGTGCTGAACTGAACTCATCTGTCAAATGGTAAATAACCGATAAATAATATAATAATAATAATATATATGTAAATAACCGATCTTTAATGTTATTTATCTCTGAAAATAATGATTCGCAGACACAGGTTGATGATAATATTGTAAAATAGCATGAGCAAGCTTCTTCAAACAATTAAATGTGTCTGGTAACGCATTCCGTGTTCCCAAAATTATGTTATTAGCATTTTCACTTATATTCTGTCAATCTTTCTGTTTCAATTAATTCTAACTCTCCTTTTTTCAACAAATTTTTGAAATCATAATGAACTAAACTTTTAAATCAATCAGCTGCATTTCAAATTCATCAATTTCCAACCAATCGAATGGGGACAAATTCAGTTTATCAAATGACGTCACATCAGGGTAAATAATAAATTTGAGTATTTCCAACAATTCTTTGAACTGAGAAAATCTGAGAACTCGGGTTCGCTCGTTCACCTACTATACACTTCACACTTTTTTTCGTAGTGCATAATAAATTTTGCCCAAAATATTGTGCCGCGTGCCATTGGTTCGCCATCCCTGGACTACAACATCAACAATGTCGTATTTTTCAATCTTAGCACTCTAGCTTACTGAAACTCACGGACCGCCACTGCTCCTGATGCTCTACATTCCTCTCATTCTCTCGAAGTTCAGTTTTCTGAAGGTTTCACTTTACCGCGTGTGAAATGCATACATGATTTTTTGTGTTATATGGATGATTATGGTCTTTAATTTCTGTTCAGACAACCTTTCTAGTTTTAGGCCCAAGCTTCACAAAATGAAAAAAATCAAAAACAAAAAAAAAATCATGTGTTTTTGTACATTTCCATCCGCCTGCGCTAGAATTACGTGTCTTTTACTGAATTTCGAGGCCATTTTAAAATCTTGCGAATCTATTTGACGCTTTTCTCCGTGAACTTGTCAAGAGCGAGAGGTGATGTCCATCCTCACTGTGTATCCGTTTGATGACTAGTGGCTAGTGGCCTCGACTAATAATTGGGGTCCTCTGACTTACTTTGAGTAAGTACTGATATAAACTCGCACGTTGCGTCGCGTCGTCGCGTGCTCGCCAAGTCAGGCGCGACTAAATACGACATGCTCGATTTACCGGGTTCTTCGGCTTAACCGCGACGTTTCAAAAACCCAAAATACATATATACATATTTGAATCTTTTGCCTGAAAAGTTAGTAGTAATTACAATTACGTAAATGTAAGTAAATAACTGTCAGAATGCTTCTGTTGCCATGTCAATTTGATGTATAGGCATCGATCCTGTGTCAAGTTGTACCTACGAACTTTTGAAGTGAAAACTTCTTTAGCACCCTTGTGATTTGAAACACGATGAAACGAAAAAGCGACACTAAAAAAAGACAAACACGTATATCTATAGTATTTAGCCTGCGAGAGAATTAGATAGAATAATCGGTCTCCTCTTTGTGCGGTGCTTCGTAAATAATCGGTCTCCTCTTTGTGCGATGCTTCGTAGCCACCCCACTCTTGTCTACTTTAGTTTTCTGAAGGTTTCACTACTCCCGCTTGTGAACTGCACACTTTGTGTTTTAAAGTGTCGATTTATGATCATGTTTATTTCCGGGAACTCATTATGCGTGATGATTATATTTTGATTTTTCTTTAATGTGCGTTTCCTACCCGTAGCATTTGTCAATAAATTTTAATTAATTTATAACCGTGAAGTCAGTTTAATCGGGATAGTTTCAATCCATCCCGTTAGATCGAGAGTCCGCTGTGACATTATTATGCCGGTAGCGGGGTAGCTGATAGCGGAACTGTTCCGTTCCGCACCGTGACGGTCCGCCGGCGATGTGCACCCAACAAGTGGACAGTGGGCCCAGCAGTAGGCCGCCGCGCTTGTCCAATGCTTCACACATTCGCCTCATCATCAGCCGGTTCGAGACCAAGAACGAACGCGCTCCGACCCAAAACACCGCTACTTTGCGCGAAATCAACAATATCAACAAACACGAAACACTCCAACGTAACTTCGCTCCGCTGAAGACTATAAACGAAATAAAAAACGACCTAAATAACAAATTACGAAATGTAACCGACGAACTTTGTAAAGCCAGTGATCATGCCAAAACCTACCGCTCAACAAACAATAGTGTCAATATCCGACGTCTAAGTGAAAGTGAAACCGATTCGGAAACCGACAACGAAGACATTGTCGTTTTACCAAAGCAATGGAACAACAAATGTTCATCAGAAAAGTGGCCTTTTTTTAGATGCGATATTGTGTCTGAAATTGTGGTGCGCGTAGTCGGTGACTGTCTGCAAAGTGCCGGGCGACATATAGTGCGGTGTCTGCCTCCAGTCAGTCCACACAACTTGGCCGTGGTGACGGTCATCACCTCGGCTTCAGTTCCCAGGATGGTCACTAATCTTCTTATCTATCCTTCTTGCAGACTCGTCTTTGGCACCCTCTACCCCGCCTATGCATCATATAAGGCTGTTAGGACAAAGAACGTCAAAGAATATGTAAGTACCAATTTTATTATACTATACCTACATGTTTAGTACTTTAAATCTTCCTTTTGTTTATCATAATTTTCTATAAACTTTTTTTGGTATTGTTCGTAATTTTTGCTTGGTCGAACTTTTATCATCATAATTTAAACTTTTTTTCTTTGTTTCTACTGTACCCGTGTCTACTTCTTACTATCATATTTTTATTTTTTAATAAAACTTTTTAATCGGAATTTTGATGTGTGTATTTTGACTTAATACACACAATCATTATTTTGGGTAATTATTCCCCTAACCGCCGCGTTTTTAGGCACAGATTATGGAAATTACGCTTCGTTTCAACAATCACTGCTAGAAACAACTATTTACATGCACAAAACAGGTTATTAGATTCTTAGATTGGGTTAATTAAATAATTTGTGCGTATTTAGGCTGAAACAAAACTCACGCAAATGTCAATGCGGACAATAAAATGACTGCAAAGGAATCGTTTTTTCCGGAAAATTTTGAACTCTGTACAAAAAAGGAATTTTAAAGCATACGTACTTTAACATCTATCGAAACGTAATTAGTTGTTTCTTGTGTAATTAAGTTTAAAAGTAGTGTAATTTCCAAAATATGTGCCTGAAAAAGTGCGGCTGTTAGTGGAATATTTACCATCAGTTACATTATGATATTTTTATGTAGATATCTCATTGAATCAGGTCTTTTATAGGTTTTTAATCCTTTCTGGAATAATAAAAAACTAAAAAAACAAGATACTTAATTCCACAATTTATTTCATGATATTGTAATAAATTCCAGCATATCATATTCCGATTCCCATACAAGTTACATGCTTTTAGATCTACTGTAAAATTTGTCATGAAAATGGTGACCCCTTCAGATTCAGATATTAATTCCTTGAATTTAATATTTTTATTTTGTGTTGTTACTTTCTTTCTTTTGAATGACAAACGCAAATTTAAATTGGGATACGACTCAGGTCTCAGCTTTCAAGACTGAGATTTCTAACTGAGTCAAGGCAGCTTGCTTGGTTACTATAAAAAGATAAGTGAGTGAACTGCCCGATCGGGAATATAAAAAAAATATTTAAGTGCCACCCAAATACGGAGTCACCGTACTTGCAATTAGTTTTTTTTTGAAGATCATTATCATTACATTACTGTTTAATTTCATGATTTGAATTAGGTTGCTTCATTAGGTGCCTATCGATTTTGGCAGGTGTGTTGTTGAAAATAAATGTGTTTCGGACCGCTTGGCATTTTGGGGGAAAAGTGGATGACGTTTATGTGAATCACATTAGCTTCATTTAGCTTTCGTGGAGTATGAATATTGTTATGGAAAACATTGTTTCGTTTATAACAAATATGCAGTTCATAAATATCATATGGATGCAATGAACTCTGGTGATAATTGTTATTAAATTATCTTAAAAATTAATGTTTATAACAGAATTTTAGATTGCACTCAACCAGCGTTGCCATTAGCATAATTTTTACCGTGTTTTTTGGGTCATTTCTAACTCCATGGTTTACAAAAAAATCGGGACATGGTTTTGTTACCGGCCAACAAAAGTGTGCACTTTTGAGTAGGATACGGCATGGGTCGCATTTCGCATTGGAAAATCCTGTAAACAGGAATGTATTTCTTAACTACACAATCCTAATATTTTTTGTACGCTCAAAACTCACATTTTAATCATTTCCGGCGAATCCGTAACTATAATAACTTTTTTATTTCCATGCCGCACAAGAGATGCGAGTTATTTATATTTTAGATTAATAAAAACAGTACCTTACCATTAATATATTTTACGTACAACGATTTCAAAACTATATAACCCGTTTTTTTCAACTATAAAGTTAGCGGTAAGCCCTAGATTTTATTTTTCTAGATGATGAATTAATAATTTCGGGAGGACAACATTGAGACACATTTTAAATATTTGTAGCACGTTCTTCAGAATTAATTAAAATGAACGCGGCAGAAAGGTCGAATCTCCAGGCCTGCCAGGGTGAATTCGACTGTACGTTCGCAAAAAATATATTTGTTTACACGCTTTCTTCACTTACGTCGTTAAGATTCCCACATTATTTATCTTCTTCTTCTTTTCTATTGTCGTCTTAAACTTAAACACCGGTTCACAATGTGTCTTTATCTATTTTAACTTTGTCAATTAGTAATATTAATACATTCATAAAAATAAATTAATATATGTATCATGTAGGTAACTTTAATTATTTACCTACACTAGCTATTGTAAAATGTAGAAAACAAAATATTATTGGAGTTGTAGGGGATTTATTTTTCTCTCGTCTCATCAATCTGAAAATGTATTTTAATTAGAAAAAAAGTTATTTATCATTACATAGTATAAAATGAAGTCGCTCAAAATGTATGTGAACTTTTAAACTACGCAACGGATTTTCATGCGGTTTTCACCAATAGATAGAGTGATTCAAAAGGAAGATTTATATGTATAATACATGCTCATTATAGTAGATAAAAGTCGAGAAATTCAAATATTCAATTCTGGGCAGCTGGCAAGCGGGTGGTGTGGATTTTATAAAGGTTGGGTAATGGCGTTGTGTTTCATTAGCCACAGCAACGTGTGGCCCGGTCTGCTAGTATTCTAATAAGTAGGTTCTCCAAATTAAATTTGATATTGCCAAAAAAACTCCTTTTAAAACTCTGTTAAATTTTTTATTTATACGGTATTTTTTACAGTGTTATTTTTTCCTATTCCAAGGAAAATTATAAAATGATTATTTTTAATAAAGCATTACAGATCCTTTACTTAGGTACTTTCTTATTTATGTTCTCAATAAAAAGCTTACGAAAAACATGTTTTTTTAAATTGTATTTTTATCCTTCAAAAAAACATGGTTTTTCATTTTTGATACATGGCAACACTGCATACAACCTTTTGATCTTCGAATTGGCTGCTCATTTGACTTCGAGTTGCGTAGGTGGCGGGTTCAATTCCCGTATAACCCAATCATATATCATACGGTGATACTGTATGAACATTAACATAGACGCTGCAAAATTTTAAAGTTTCCTTTTCATTAATATTATTTTAATATGCTTTTACTATTCTCGTAAATACCACATAATTAAATAAATAATCTATTCATTTATTATGATTAGGTACTTATGTAACTCCGACGGTAAACACAAGCTTTGGACAAAGACACCCTTAATATCAGGCATTCAACAATCTTTTACTTGATTTTTTTTTTTACATGAACTCCACACAGGAGACCCTGAGGAAAATAATTCCCCTCAGGGCCTATGTCATCTTTGGGGATGCTGTGTGGAGGGTTTTTTAAGGAAAGGAAGGAGGGGAGAGTTCTGTGAAGGAAGAGGGTTTAAGGGGTGGGTAGGAATCTGGGGTTCAGTGTGTCCTGGTCATCCGCCTCAAGACCTACACAAACCTCACCCCATGAACCCGGGCACCCTGCTAAATCACCAAACATAGCGAACCACTTGGGGTGACCTATGGCAGAGGTGTTGGTTATCCAATAAAGGTTCCCGGGGCGGCGGTACCCATTCCCGCCTCCCAAATTGATTAAAAAATGAGGAAAATAAAAAGAAATGCAGATACAAAACGAGATGAATTAGAACAAAAAAAAAACATAAAAGAGTAAAACCTATACACGTACACATATAAATACTCATCTCATAATATATCCCTTTTTTCTTTCATTATCGACTTATTAAAATTTACGTATTTTATTAAATTTATTACTTCATCTTGTTGAATTTTGTATTCTAAAACTAGCGAGTACCCGGCATGCGTTGCAACGCCACATAAAGAAAGAAATGGTTTCTCCCTGCGTGACCTTTGTCGCCTCCGTTCCGCTCCCGCGTCCCCTTACCCTCCCGCGTCCCCCTTCCTCCTTCCCTCCTTTCCTACCTCCCGTTAATTCCCCCCCCCCCCCTCCCGCGTTCCCCCCACTTTATATTTTTTTACTAAATAAATTCTTAAAAATATGTTATTTTTAAATAACTCATTTTGAACACAATTCGTAATAGCAAAATAAACTTAAAACATCAGACTGAAATGATTTTCTTCTAAAATCTTTTATAAAAAACCGACAACAGCTGCTGTCAGCTCATCATCAAGAATACTCGTAGTTTTAGTACACAGTCCTTAGCTATTTTGGTATCAAATTGCGATCATCATTTTTAATCTAATAATGTTCAATTGGCTGCGCGAGCCAGCTGCGGCTGAATTAAATCTGTTTGTTGATTTTATTCGTTAATCCTTTGTGTGGAAAATCCTTTGAATCTGCCACAGATTTAAATAAATTCAATGATGCTCTTTGCGGAAAAGCTGTTATTATAATAGGTTTCTGGCCTTTTTATCTTTATTATTTTACTAGCAGACCCGGCCACATGTTGCTGTGGTTAAGAGGAAATACTAGCGGCATTTTTCCATACAAACGTATTCCCCGTTTATCTCTCTGGATTTTGACCCTAGAGCAAAATTTTTTTTTACATAATATAGATATCGACCACTAGCGTGTCGGTACGTTTTGCTTTTTTTGATAATTTACTTCTTATAGAAGTTAGGACCTTCCAAAAATGAATAAAAATGCCTAATTTAAAAGCCGTCAAAAAACGTTCAGTATACAAACTAAACAATGTATTTTGTAAAAAAGCAAAACGTACCGACATAGAATATTTGGAGAAAAAAAATGGGGAATACAAAACATCGATTTCGAAGATTTTATTTAGGTATTTTCGGCCCGATGTGCAGGTGTCCCTTTCGCTCAGTTCCCTTGAGGGGGGCGGGGAACGAGGGTTTTGACAAATACATACAAAGCGAAGTAGTGATGTAACGAATTTTATCGGTAGACTAGTGTTGTCCTTCCCCGAGTGATCGATATTTTTTATTCGTTTTTTTCTGTTTAGTGACTTATCGCGGTATACCAATACTGATCGAGCTTTCATACTAAAATTGAGCCAAATTAAAATTGTTTATATCAAGTACTATAATAAATTTTCAATTTGGGAGGCGTTATAGGTACCATCGCCCCGGGAACCATTTATTGGATAACCATTACCCCCGCCACTTGTTCACCCCAAGTGGTCCGCTATGTTTGGTGACTGAGCCTGGGTTCCCGGGTTCACGGGTGAGGTCTGCATGGGTTTTGGTGGCGGATAATTTTGTCCACTTACTGCGTGGCGGGCCGGATTGGGAGAAACTGGAAGAGGGAGATCTTTTGATCTCTACAGCCGGACTCTCCACCATCATTTCATACTTTTACCTACCTTTTCCCTACCCAGAACTTCCTTTCCTTCCTTATCCTAAAAATACCCTCCACACAGCTTCTCCAATGATGTCCAACAACTTCTCCAACAAAGTCCCTGAGCGATTATTTTTCCTCGGTGCCTCCAATGTGGGGTTTATGTTTAAAAAAAAAATCTGTTTCAAATTTTCGGTTGAGAGTCGCTTACATTGCCTTCAGTGATTAATTGAAATTTTTTGTTTGTAAACGCTTTATTGTACAAAATTTTTAATTTTTTACAACTAGACAATGAATTTTAAACAATTTATGATTTATATCTTTCTCTCGCTGGTAAATTTCTTGGTATGCGACCGTCAATTATTTCTGGTAAAAGGCATTGGAGGTAGAAGTTTTCTAACAGTGGTTCAATTTTTTGCCAGATTGAATCGTCCCTTTCATTTTTTTCATACAGCAAACCTTTAGGACTCCACACGACAAAATAACAGTATTTACGACGAGTAACGTGTAACTGGCCTTGGACTTGGTAGAAGTAATTGTGATTCCTTTTTAATGTTAAAGCATTGTCTTCAATTTTACAGTAATCAATTTTTTTTTGTTCAATTCCTTCTTCTGGTGACATATTTGCTATTCTATATGGGCATTTCACTTCAATTATAGAATCTTTGCCAATAAGGCCATCCGGACTTGCCGCTAAAAAGTTTTTGTTTTCATCGACAAATAGTCCACAGGCGAATACCTCTAATTTTGTTTCTTTTGTAAATTGCTCAATTGCTTGGTTTTCATTTTCTTTCCCATAATTTGTGGCCGTATTTCCTTTAAATGGCGAGTACAGTAACGAGTTTAATACTCTCGTAACTGAAGTTTTTGGCCGTAACTTACATATTTGTCCAAAGTTAGAAGCTGTTAGCCTCTTACGCCTTTCAATTACCCACAAATTATTATTGCTTTGGCCCACCGTATTCCGTTCGAGTTTTTCCTTATTCGATGGAGATAATTCTTTGAGAAATTCCTCTTTTTTCGTTTCAAATAATTCAGGTGGCATATCTGGTTCTAATTCCAATTAACCATAATTTTCATCAGGCCCTGTAACTTTTTTTCTCTTTTCTGTCGTGTTTTCATTATACCTTAGTTTTCTTTTTCGACACCTCTGTGTTGTCTCCTTCGAACGTCGTTTTCTTTCGATAAAATGCTTCGTGTAGCTGCCAGGACTGTGGCCTTGGATTTTTTTTTGTATTCGGGAATGGGTTGCCATTTCACTATTCCACGAAGTTACTGCTCCAAAACATCTTGCTTGGTATGATCCCCTTTTTGTAAAATTTACTCTTTTTCCGCCTATAAATTTGGCAATAACGTTGTTGAATTGCTCCACAGTGTTATTTGTCACGTTAATAATAAGACTTTCCGCATTTGCTATTAGAGACGACAATAATTGTTGAATATCAGTCCATATTCCACAATCTTGAAGATCGCTTAGTAAATTTGGATCATTAGTGTACTTCTCCGACTTGCAATAGTATGACGAACATTTTGTATGATCACCAAAAACATGGTTTGCGGCATTTTTTATGTCCATTTTCAGATTTTTTACTTTATCACTTTGTGGCGTGTTTTCTTGCTCTTTTCTGTAATTTACTGCTCCAACTATAGCTTTTCTCATTCGTAAAACGTTTGCTTCAACCTTTTTCCTTATTTGAACTGGTACAAAGCCTTTAGCGTTGTTGGTTTTTTTTCCAAGTGCTTTTATTTTGTTGCAAAAATTGCGAAGTAAGTGATTTTTGCACTCTATTTTTTGTACTATGAAGTTCGGCCCATATGGCATTTGCTGCAAAATTTTTTTCATGATGCTGGAGTCGCCATCTCCAATTAGTTTATTGAATTTCAATCCATGCATTTCAATGCTTCTCGAGAACCCTTCTGCTATAATGTGGGCTTCCATGGCATTAGCACTGTCACGCCAGTTTTTGAAGCACCTATGCTCAGATGCTTCTACTTGTAGTTTTGTAGCTCTAGCACATATGCAGCAGTACGAGTTTCGCACTCCCAGAAATAAAACCTTTTTAGTTCGCAGTCCAACTATGCATCCCGCACCAGATGAGGAGCTAAATCCACTTTTATATGATCTCTTTGCCCAAGAACCATCTGCAACTACCGTCACCAAAGGGTACCCTCCCTCGTCTACGTCACCATTTAAAATTGCAAGCCTTTTTTCTTCTTCACCAGCTGCGATCATTTCTTCTAAGGCACATTCTTCAAGTGTTAGCGCTAAACATTGTTCTATGTTCTTGTAAGTTGAAGGATTCATATTTGGCATATTCAATACCCCACAAATTTCGTTCCATTGTGAATATCCATTTCCTGTACATACTACTCCTTCGACGACAGCAGTATTTACGGACACTTTCAGTTTCGGGTCTTCGGAATGTACATATTCTATTTTCTTGCACATTTTGCACTCGAAAACATATTGGCTTAGAAAACCATTTCGTCGTTCCTTCACAAATTTTAAATCGGAAAATGTGCAGTTGGTGTGTTCGTGCTTTATATTTGAAATTTCTGAAAACAAATATTTTATATCAACAATTCTGCGACCTTCGTGAATATGGGTTTCATCAATATGGTCTGGTTTCAACAGAAAATCATCAAGCGTTGTTGGCGATGAAGAACTTGCGTTTTCTTCTATATTTGGAGAAAATGATTCATCCCTCGAAGGTTCACGCATTTGTGAAGATGTATCTAAGTTTCTAGCAGCATCGTTGATGACATCCATATCCCTGTAAATAAAAAGTAATAATAATTAAATTACTTATTTTCGTTGTACTTATAAGACAGAATTTTTTCGAGTTCCATACGCGAAGGAATCAATAGAGCCCATTTGTTCTCATCAAAATGTAATGCTTTATATCTTCTGTTCTTTTCCAAGTCTCGGTTACGCATGCTACATACAGGCTTCTCATAACATAAACCATTAGGAGGGTTCAGTAGTGAGAGGAAAACTATATTTACTTACCTAGAGATCGAACGCGGTGCAACATGAATCTGTCGTTTGATAATAATAATCGGTTTTTTTCGTCTAGTAGACGAAAATAAACGAGCTTTGTTTCCATTTCTTTTACCCATTATTTATCTGTAAGAAAAAGATATCACATTTTTTTAGTAGAAGTTAGATAATAGTAGCTGATTTTATATCACACACATACGAGAATCTTATGCTGCGTATAAAATTGTGAACCGAGGCGCGAATTGTGTAGTACTTGCACATTACTTAGGCTAATTTGTTTGCTTTTTGAAATAACTCATATAGGTCTCATAGAAATCGTTGTGTCTCCCTTACTACCATGGTTAGAAAAATGATCTGTTAGAAAGAGAAAACAACCAGAACATAATTAAAACTTAAAACAAAATAATTATAACCTTTTATGAAACCAAAGCTTCCGATTAATATTTGAAAAAAAAATAAGAAACTGGGAATTTTGTGTTAATTTTTTGACATGAAGCGAAAAAAAAGTGAGTTGACGGTAACATTTATTTAATTATGTTTACTTTTTATTACACGCCCGTAGGGTTTTTGCAGACATTTACATACATTTATAATGCATATCGTTTGCTCAGGATTGGTTTGTACTAAGTCCACAAAAACACGTACTGAGAAATAAAAGTTTTGAATTAAATGAAGACTATATTAGCGAAACTCAATTGAAAAGCTGGAGACAATCTATGTCGAGTTTCGCTAATATTGTCTTCGTGTAATTAAATATTACAAATTAAGGTTTTATTTATAAAGTTGAAAATAAATATAAAAAGTTTTGAAGTTTAAAAATATTATATATTTGTTTCCTTTATTTCAAACTGACTGTAATAAATATTTAAAAAAATATGTAGGTTAATCTATCTATAGGTAAAAGACCAACATTTTTGGTTGAATTTTGAACGAACTAACACATCCTTTTTTGTATTTACTGCTTAAAAAAACTCAAAAATACAGGAGTACAAATCAAACCTCAGCAAGCGATATATCTAACGTTTTAAACATTATTTTTTACAAACATGTCAACTCACACGTATAATACACACAACACAATAAATCCATTTAGATTTAATTGTCTAATAAAATATGTACGTGCTTTTATCTTTTTGTTGTCGTAATTTTAATTAGAAAAAACGTAAGGTGGGCTATTTTTAAACATTTTTTATTATTAATAAAAAAAAAAAAATTATATGTTTATTTCGAATTATAAAATTTGAAAGCGTATTTCATCATCTTTCAAAAACGGTTTTTAGTTTTCGGATGCGTTCGCAAATATTAAAGTTATTTGGAATTTATTGGAAAGTGGAAATATTTTTACTTTTCGAAAAACAGGCCCGAGGCCTGAGAGGTTAATACTAATTTTCAATAATAACTAATGTATCATAGAGAATAATCATATGTATATAATAATTCGATATAGTTGGTTTGACTGCATATTTATAAACGCTAATACAGTGAAAACTTTAAAACTACTAACCTACATATACTAAATAAAAATAATACGTAATATGTCGGTAATCTACATACATTATAAAATATTTTAGTAAGACCCTGTATAGAGGGGTAAGTATACACTTTTCACACTGACATTCATCATAAATTTATGAATAGGTTAGTAGGTACTCACCGATATCCTAACTGTGTAATTCGTGACAAAATATTGGAGTGATGCAGCTAATGGTGAAATCAATCTCTAAACAACCACAAACATTGGGATCAGGACAAAACTTATATTTATCTCTCTGATATTCTCGCAACTTTGTTGTTTCAAATTACTTAACCAATAGGTACAGCATGCGTGATGCTTTACTTGTAGTATAACAATATAAATGAATGATGAGCGCAGAAGACATCTATTATATAGGAATACTTACGTTCAAGTCCCGACTCGACTTGACTTATTTGGTGCAGAAAATAATGAACTCTAGCAGGCAGACACCAGTCTATACACACGCTCAAGTCAAGACGCGATTGAAGATGCGCTAATCAGCAAGAAGCCACCTGTCTGAAGCGCTCATGTTGCAACGCGATTTATTTGGAAGAGTAGATATTATAACAAAACCCTGTAACAATCTGATACTTGTTGACCACCACAACACGGGCATGTACCTAGCATGGTGGTCGAAAAATCCTCAACTTATGTTAGGGAACGTACCCATACTACGTGACCAATTTTTTGCAATTTTTAACCCCCGTCCCCCCGGTGACCAAAATCCTTAGCAAACCGCCGCTCATTTGTACCAAGCGTGACATTTTGAAGACCCCCCCCCCCCCCCGAAGAGATCACGTAGTATAGGTACGTTCCCTAATAATTAACGATGCAATGAATAAATAAAAAAAATAAAAAAATCTATCTTTGAAAAGATGCCATGTGCATGGTTATAACAAAACACTGTAGGAAAAGTTGCAGCGTTTACTCATGACATTTTCTATTATTTTCGAGTTTTATTTTATTTCTTGCCACCTACTTGGTCACACCCGGTAAGGCGACAAACACACAAGACTCAGCATTACCGCGCGAAAACGTACACACGAGCTTCACACACTCACATATCTACTACGCGATGCTACTATAGATGTGTGAGTATTTGATCGAAGCGTGAACAGAAGACATTGTTACAAATGACCGGCATAGTAAACCTCGTGCGTTTAAAAATAATGCGCCCTCTTTCTGTCTATGGAGAGCGGTACATCCTAAATAAGTCGAAACATGCCTTGTCCAAACCTGAGGCTACAAGCTACAAGCATGAGTGGACTGTGGAGGCGTAAGACGGTAGGCAAGAGATGCAGGGGGGGCGAGAAGGTGTACTAGCCAAACACTCACGTGGTCACCCACACATCGAGAGCTAGTTCTTTTTCGAGCGCGGTGCGACAGCGATAATTTTTGAAAATACCTACCGTCGAGATTTCGCACCGGTGGTATTACCTCTTAACGAAACACAACGCCACGCCATTACCCAACCTTTATAACCAACGCCATCTGTTAAATCAAATCCTCACCGTCCGCTTGCCAGCACGCTGTCCGCTTGCCAGCCCGCTCCCTTTATTTATATATTTCAACCAATTTACACAAAACCTTGATAAATTTTATGTATACCTAAAAACCTTCCTCATGCATCACTCTATCTATTGGTGAAAACCGCATGAAAATCCGTTGCGTAGTTTAAAAGGTCTAAGCGCACAGACAGAGGATGTATGAAAAATGCTTTTGTCTATTAAACATGACCATGTCCCATTCCCTGTCTCATCAAATACCCCAAAAAAATCGTATGTCTTATATATTATATTAAAGTTTTTAATGATAGCTTTATGTTATATTGATTGCATTATCAATAAGTATAAAAATTAAATAAAAATATTTTCTTCCTCAATATTGGCAATAATGATTTATTTATTTATTTATTTATTTATTACATGCCCTAGTGGGCTTTTCTTATAAAATGTTTACAAACTATTTGTATCAAAGTAAATACTTAAAAATTTAAACAATAAAGAAAATATAAAGATAATGACAAAAAACGTTGCAACAAAGCACAAAACAAAACACAAAACAAAATACATAGATAAAAATATAAACAGAAACTAAGAATCCTCATGCATATAATTGAATTTAAGAGATTCTTCCAAACAATACAGTAGTAGCACAGAAGTTATTTGGTAGGTACATAGGTCTATTTGTGTCTTAAAGAATAAAAGTGAGAAAATATACAATATTTATACCGATTAGTTTTAATATGAAATATATCGCCCAAATTAGAATATTTATTTCCGAGACTGTGAAGTTTCGGAATAGGAGAATTTTGATAAGCCTAGTGTCTTGGTGTTATTGAAGTAAAAGGGTAATAAATGTCGGCATGATTTTTTGGGAACATGGATATTGATAAATTGAAGTAATTCAGGACAGTCAATTTTGTAATGCAGTATTTTATGTAATAGTATCAAATCTGTGCTAATTCTACTTTCCGAAAGTTTCAATAGTGATATTTTATCCAGGAGGTAATTGTAATCAATGTTTAGTATAGGAATATGCAATTTATAGTTAATAAACCTTAGAAACTTACGTTGAATCTTTTCAATGTTGTCTGAATGAATATTGTAAAAGGGAGACCATAATGTAGAGTTATACTCAAAAATAACTACTTTGCATACAAATAATTTCAAAAGTTTGTCATACAAGATGGCTGCCAGGCAATTTCTTATCACCCTAGCTTACAAAAATTGCACTAATGCTCTGTTGAGCTTTTTAGGCCCATGGATGTATAAAAAAAGGGTTTATGGAAATTTCTTCGAACTAAATTAGATTTGCAGAAGGAATAAAATTGAAGGTTTTATTTTTAACCCGTCTGCTTGTTTAGGAATAAATACATCCCAAAACACGTATTTGCGTTATACTTTCATAAGACCAAAAACGTCCCAAGGGACCTTACATTTTAAAAGCTATATATCTCTCTTCCTCTCGTGCAAACATATGTATTTTTCTTTTAACCAGAAAGAGAACGAAATCATGCTTCTTATTGTCTTTGAAATATGAAAGCTCTCTTGCTATTTTACAATCTCGATCCAAAGTGACGGATTCAGAATTTTCGGGCGAAACTGAGTCTTCCGGATTGTGAGGTGCGAATATATTGAACCAAGCAGACGGGTTTTAATATAATACATATATATTGTTTTTATGGGAAAAGGATTGTATAGGGACAGGAAATGAATCGATGTGGGTGGAAGCGGAACATCAAACTGGTGGGAGGGAACAGACTATGTTTCTTTAATTTAACTTTGCTGGTGAAGTTTGGGAGAGCACCTAGTAAAATCAATGGACATTTTTACAGGGTGTTAGGGACGTTCTTGACTTACTTTAACCAATGATTCCTGACATTATTTGGAGTAAAAATAGTAAATGAAATTTTGGTTTCCGGAATTTTTCGATGACTTTTTATTTCTTCAAAATTTAAAAAAATAATTCTTTCGCATGTCTTCACTGGTCACTCAGCCGAGTAACCGCCCAAACTCTTATCCCGCCCCCAACTGTTCAACCCCTATATTTTTATATACTTTCATGTTTATCTGAAAAAACTTCAAATATGTCACCGGAGACCAAAATTTAATTAACATTTTTTACTTCAAAAATTATGTCAGGAATCGCTGGTTAAAGTAAGTCAAGTACGTCCCTTAATATCCAGTATATTAATTAGTGAATTTAAATGGCTTTTATTTAAAACTAGCAGACCCGGCCACACATTGCTGTGGCTAACGAAACACAACGCCATTACCCAATCTTTATAAAATGCACATCACCCGCTTGCCAGCTGCCCGCTGCCTAAATTGAATATTTGAATTTATCGGCTTTTCTCTACTATAATAAGCATGTATTATTAATACATATAAACTAATTAACTCGCCACTAATTATACAATGCTTGCAATGCAACACTGGATATTTGAAAAGGGAAAATCAAATACCTACTTACTCTAGGACATCTATTTTCCAATTTCTTCCGTAGAACGAATTTCAAAAGTGACTATAGTACGGCCCGCCAGCCGTTTTAAATCGCACAAAAATATGTTTTTTTAAAATTTCTCGGCTTTTCTCTAATATAATTTACATGTATTATACATATAAACATTGCTCTTCAATCACTCTATTGGATAACCAACACCTCTGCCATAGGTCACCCCAAGTGGTTCGCTACGTTTGGTGATTTAGCAGGGGTGCCCGGGTTCATGGGGTGAGGTTTGTCTAGGTCTTGGAGGCGGATGACCAGGACACACTGAACCCCCATCCTACCCACCCCTTAAACCCTTTTCCTTCCCAGAACTCTCCTCTCCTTCCTTTCCTTTAAAAAAAAAACCCTTCACACAGCATCCTCAAAGATGACATAGGCCCTGAGGGAAATTATTTTCCTCAGGGCCTCCTGCGTGGAGCTCATGCAAAAAAAAAAAAAAACTATCTATTGGTGAAAACCGCATGAAAATCCGTTGCGTAGTTTAAAAGATTAACGCGCACATACATTTTGAGCGACTTCATGTTATACTATGTAATGATTTAAAATTGGAGAGATACATAATTTTTGTAAAAGTAGCCTTTTGATACATTTATACTAAATGTATCAAAAGGGTCAAGCGCCAAAAATCTTATAAACTCACTCACTGAATGTTTCAAAGAATACAGATACAATTTATTTTTATTTTAATGAATGAGTAAAACCTCAAATATTAATATTTATGGTGGGTTTCTTCATTTACCGAGAATGCTAAATGCAATGCTAATGGTAAAAGTTAACGGTCAAATGCATAGAAATTTTTTAATTTCGATCGTTTATTTTTACAATTAGCATTGCATTTAGCAGTCTCGGTAAATGAAGAAACCCACCCTTAATCTCTGAAGACAACATTAAGGACTCTTGTTAAATTTGCAGAATTAGAAAAATTAGAAAAGATACTGTCACATTTAGGAAATGAATCTTATTTATTTAGAATTGAAATTTATGATTGAAAGTTACTAATATTGTCTTCAGTGATTAAATAATACAGATACAGATTTGAATGATTTAAGCGGGAGTCTGGTCCACCCGAGTTTTTTTTTTCAATGCGTTCAAAGATAAGATTTATTTTCTTTCACTAAGCTTTTGTTACTTGAAAAGGTACATTTGAACAAGAAAAGACACTATTGAAAGTTTGAATTGAAATCTATAGATATAGAGGGGTTGCAAGCGGGGGGTCCGACCAAATCGGCTGGAATCCTGGAGTCCTTCAAAATTATCTGAAACATGAAATTAAAAAAATTCCATTTTAGTATGAATGTAGAATGTGCATGAACCAGAGTTAGCAGAAACAAGTTGTTGATTGCAAAAATGGTGGGACATAAAATGAAAATCAATGAAAAAAATCAGCCTTAATTTTGTAACTTTGTTTTAACAATAATATTTTATAAGTCGAAGGTCGAAGTTCATCCGCATATAAATTTAATTTTCTTTCATTTAAACTTTGAATGGAGTGATTCGGACGAAAATTCGATGAACTATGATTCCAGCTAATTTGAAAAACGTGAATTCATCGCTTGAAACCAGGCCACTCCGTTTTCTG
This sequence comes from Limnephilus marmoratus, assembly GCA_917880885.1. Lineage (NCBI taxonomy): Eukaryota > Metazoa > Arthropoda > Insecta > Trichoptera > Limnephilidae > Limnephilus > Limnephilus marmoratus. The sequence continues at coordinate 12,562,068 of OU862921.1, read as the reverse complement.
GTCTAAGCGCACCGCTCCTAACTATATTTCAAGGTCGAATTTGATGCTATAACTTTGGGAATGTATTCTCCGCATATACAGGAAAATTTTTAGGTGACAAAAAATCGGATCGGCTGGACCAGACTGTTGAGCTTTGAATGGTATTTTGAAAAAACGCCCTCAAATTTCATAGAAATTCCTTTAAAATAATTCAGAGTAGCTACAATAATCAAATAGTACCTAGGTCCTAGATTGATATTGGCGCACGCTATTCTGACCTTGTCCTTCATACAGTATCTTTATACATAAGGGTTAAAATCGCATTAAAAAAAAAACAAAGATTTTGATGAGAGGTTAAGGCTAAAGAAGAAGATATTTGAAATTCACAACATTTTGTTTGTAATTTCTAAGTTATTCCTTATCCTTGCAGGTAAAATGGATGATGTACTGGATAGTGTTTGCGCTGTTCACGTGTGCGGAGACAATCACCGACGTGTTCTTCAGCTGGTTCCCCTTCTACTACGAGGTGAAGATCCTGCTGGTCATATGGCTGCTGTCCCCCGCCACCAAGGGCTCCTCCATCCTCTACAGGAAGTTTGTGCATCCCGCGCTGTGCAGGAGAGAACAGGTTACTGTTACTTAACTCTACTAATTAATATATATTTAACCTTAGTCTCGGAGCACTGCTATCAATGAACTAAATCCGTGCTAATAGGCTTACAGCACTGACCTACCAGCACAAACTTTGATGTATTAAAGTTTAAGAAGAAACTTTCAGATTTCAACACTTTGTGTGAAAGCATTATTATGCAGCGTGAATCGGCATGTACCCGACAGACTTTAACCAACTATACCTGAGCATTGGACTTGAAAATGTAGATGCCGTTTTTGCTGTTTGGTGAAATTTTTTTCTTTTGCATAATTTTCTTTCACTCGTTGCCACTGATTATACTGCACGTCGCAATGGACCATGTGATATACGCTCCGCCTCGTTTGTACAATGGGGCCGTTCAAGTATTACGTAACGCACTTGGGGGGGGGGGGGGGTTGTTGTGAAATGTTACTGTGCGTTACGAGGGGGGTTCGAACAACGCGTTACGTAACATGTTTTCTTATAAAATCTTCCAATTTGGCAATCCTTTTCGTTCTCAAAATCTCTCGTTTAATTTATTACCGCAAACGCGATTAAAACAAGAAAAAAGGTATTTAAGTGACTTTCCAGCACTTTTTCAGGTAAAAATTGTCACTTGGGCGTTACGTAACGTTTAGGGGGGGGGGGGGGGATACGGCAAAACGTTACGGCGCGTTACATGGGGGGGAGGGGGGGTCAAAAATCTTCAAAAATTGCATTACGTAATACTTGAACGCCCCCAATACTGCTGGAATGAGACAGAGTGTGTATTACGTGATGTGCTAGGTTGTACCCAGTTGCGACGGGTGATAGAATTTTAATTGAAAAAATTTGTCACCATTCAGCAAAATGATACATAATATGCTCAGGAATTGCTGGTCAAAGTCTTTCGGGTACTTGTCCATACGCCCTGAATAAAAGGCGGTGACTTTTAAGAAACTATGTGAAATGAAAAAAGTCCATGAGAGCAGAGGCTGCCCGTGACTTTTGGGTGTGCTAGAGAGCTAAGGGAACGTACCCATACTACGTGACCAACTTTTTGCATTTTTGCAATTTTTAACCCCCCCCCCCCACCTTCCCCGGTGACCAAAAACCTAAGCCCGCCGCCGCTCATTTGTACTAAGCGTGACATTTTGAAGACCCCCCCTCCCTCCTTAACGTGTCACGTAGTATGGGTACATTCCCTAATATAAAAAAATGGCATTATTGACATTACTGTAAGTACCCGGAGTTTTTTTTTTTTTTTAAATTGATTTTTTGTATTACGAAGATTTTCAGGAAATTTCAGTTTTGCAGTGCACTGCACCGGAATTCCTGAGAATATTCAAACAAAAAACTAAATTTTCAAAAAAAAAAATTATTTTTTCGGCTGCAACAATATCAATAAAGCCATTTTTTTAATAATAGCACTCTAATGCCCCATCCAGACTCACAGCGAGAAACCCCGAGAACACCCGAGAAGCGTGAATGTGAGGAGTTCTCGCTGTCTCGTTCTCGAGCTCGCCTGTTATCCGATCGTTGTCGGTATTATTGGCCGCTTCAAAGGATTTCTCGGGCGAGAAGAGAGTAGACTACTACATTATCGTCTGTAATGTCGTCCATACCAGATAGGAAACAGATCAAGAGTGAGAAAAATGATGTGTGGATAAATTGCTTGATCTCGTGAGAAGTCTCGGCGAAACTTCTCGCGTAGTCTTCTCGCCGTGAGTCTGGATGGGGCATAACATACCCAAAAGTCACGAGCCGCCACTGCATGAGAGCAACCTTTTGTTGTCCAAATAGGTTTTGTCATCAAAAACATTTTGAGTGAAGTTCGAGGTCAAAAGGGTGGTACGTACGTAAATGGATGATGATAGATTGTGTAAGCTGATTAATGTGTTCATTATCAAAGAAAAATAGTGGGGGCATTGACTATTTACATTCAATTACTAAAGTTAGCATTTTAATTATTTTATCATTTTATTTATCGAAAAATAAAACTTTTCAAAACCAAAATGTCTAGAAATTGTTACATAGTCAGTGCCCAAGAAATACAAAAAATTATCATTTCATTACTGAAAAGTTTACGATACCTTTTGTTCAGTTTCCATCTTTGACGTTTTAACATTAACTATAACCTTTAATTTACTGTTTCTTTTGTCTTTTTTTCAGGAAATAGATGAATACATATCCAAGGCCAAGGACCAGGGCTACCACACAGTCCTGAATCTTGGCACTAAAGGAGTCAACTATGCGACTAATGTCATTATGCAAACCGCCATAAAGGTAAGTTTCTTTAAAAATACTGTCACATTCAAATAACTTGTCCCCGTTGATATAGAATACTTAGATCGAGATTGTAGACCTCACAGCATCAAAAATGGCTGAAATATATGCTGTACATATTAAAATGAATTAATTCACTTGGTTCTTGGTGCTGTATGATATTGTTGTTCGGCAATTTTTTGCTAATTGCAATGTGATAATTTGACCAAAATCAATGTTTTGATATAACATACTCTTTCCTAAAGCTTTGTAAATCATAAGCTTACATGCCTTTATAAAATGGCCAATCTTTTGAATTGGAGTTATAATTTTGACTCACTAGTCAAGGCTTAGCTGATGTTAAGCTATGCAAATGTTGATGACTTAAATTGAAAAGTACAGAGTTATAATACGCTCAGTCCCATTGGTGACAGTAAGTTTATTTGTAAGGACAGTTTTAACTTAGCAGTTACACAGTTTGTTTGGTTACAGTTGTTGTCATTGATTTGAGGTTACTACAATAATAAGGTGTATAGAATGCGCCAAACCTAAATGCCAATCCGAACTTGATACTATCCATTTTCGCGCAGGTACACTAACTTTACTGACTTTACAATGAGCGTAAGTGAAAGAGAAAGATGCATAAAAAATATGTGCGACAAAAAAGGGCGTGGGCGGGGAGGCATTTTGGGAGGTGGGTATGGGTACCGCCGCCTCGGGAATCATATATTGGATAACCAACAACTCTCGCCATAAGTCACCCCAAGTGGTTCGCTACGTTTGGTGACTTCATGGGTTGAGGTTTGTCCAAGTCTTGGTGGCCGATGTGTATGCCCACCTGCTGCATGGCGGGCCGGATCGAGAGAGCCTGGTTGACTTCTCCAGCCAGGTTCCCATTACCCATTGCCCTGCAGTTGGAGGGATGGATTCATACGTCTGTCACTGTTGGACATACTGACCCCCAGATACCCATCCAGCCCTCATAATTATTTCCTAACCAGAAGTTCCTCTCCTTCCTTTCCGCAAAAAAAACCCTCCACGCAGCATCCTCTAAGACAGTGTTTTTCAACCTGTGGGTCGCGACCCCCTGGGGGGTCGCGAAGCCTCTACAAGGGGGTCGCAGGGGGTCCAAAGTAAAATATTAGTAAATCCGAATTTTAAATAGTTGTCGTCATACAGGCGTTTTTTCTTTGGTTTCGTTTCAGTACTCTCACTACAACTAGAAGTTGACAGTTGTGTTGATCTTTTTATAAATTTATCCATTTTTTATTTTTTTATTATCACTACAAGTCACTTAAATAAATTCAAATACGTGAGTTCACCACAAAACAAACGCTCGCATATGACACCGAATCGCCGATTGACAGGGTCACGTTATTCCCGCCGTCCGACGTCCGTCATAGCCCGCGTCGCCCTGTACCCCTGTACCCTTCGTCAACCCCGCAACGCTCATTGTGTCTCGCTCTTTAACTCAACCACATTCGTCGGCACGGCGCGGCCTCGCTCGCCTGCGCCTCAATCTTGAGTCGGCATCGGCCCGGCCTGTACGTTGTACGAATGGGCGATAGCTCTACCTACTATTCCTTGGAGACGTTTGGCGAATTAGTTTGACAGCAATTTCCCTGACATGTCCGAAAATTTAGCGGTCTGTCAGAGAAATTGTCAGGAATTTTGAAAAATATTAGAAAAAAAATTATAGAATATTGTGGGCAACAGAATTCACAGGATTACGGATTTTCTAGCAGAATCAAATAGAATGCCAAAACATGATTATACAGGCGAAATTGCCCTGAAAATCGCTCCTGTTGGTGTACACTGGGTGTCATTCTTTTTTCATTTCATTCAATTTGTGATTCCTGAATTTCTCTAGCCACCCCCCCCCCGCCCAGGAACCATAGTCGTCAAATGTAAATTGCAGGCGAAGGGTAGGGGGTCGCGAAATATTTTTTACATAATAAGGGGGTCGTGCCATGAAAAAGGTTGAAAACCGCTGCTCTAAGATGACACAGGCCCTGAGAGAAATTATTTTCCTCAGGGCCTCCTGTGTGGAGCTAATGTAAATTTTTTTTTTTAAAAGGCATACCACTTATCGAACATTAAACTCGCCTATTGCAACGATTTCTGTATGAACGTCATGTCGGCTTTAAAGTTTGGCGCTTACTATACACCTTATTATTGTAGTAACCTTAAATCAATGACAACTTCTGTCACCAATATCTGCGTTGTAAAAATTTAAATAATAATTGAAAAAAAATTTTTTTGTACTCTTGAATTTTGAATTATGAACGAAAAAATTTCCCTGTAGGCCGCAAGTTATTTTGGTGCTTGGAAATCGATCTGGGTATTCTATAACGATACGCTTTAGTTATTCTTTTTTACATTTCTTGATTTCCGCAGCTTGTGCATTTTGTTGGTGGTTGTTACGATTAGTATTGCACCTGAGTTTGAATGCAGCAAAAATTTTATTGTACAGTTCGATGTCAAATGGAATTTCGCCACTTCTGTATCTATGTGAAATTCACCTTTTTTAATTAACATGCAGCAAACTATTTTGCGCATTACTTTTAGTTCCCGCCTTTCACCTTTTTTCATTCAATTTTATATTTGTTGTAGATAATTACTTTCTTTGCCTAAATGTTGTAAACAGTCGTTATTGCATTTTTGAATTGTCGAAGGCTACCATGATAAAACTAATGAGATGTTGAATGTTAGTATGTACATAAATATCTATCCATACAAATTTAAAAGGAATTGCTGATAATTTAGTGATTTGAGGTCAAAAAGACTTCGTTCCAACAGTGGTTAGAACCCAGTCACAGTAAGGTTACGTTATTATCCCTTAACATAGATGAAAAGAACTTTTACAGATTTTTAAATTAATTATTTGTTATTTGTAGCCAGAAAATCATTCTGAAATTATTTTGGAATTTACTGAAAACTCCTTATAGGTTTTTTTATACTGTCAGGAAATTAGTAACAATTTATCTTACAATTTTATTGTTTTTATTTTATTTAAATTATAATTTAATATTGTTAATTGTTTACTTCTAAACAGAAAGATAATGACATTATTGGTTTACAATATGAAAATAAAAAATTCTTATTCTAACTTCTCGAAAAATAACTCAATTAACCATGTGATGACTCATCGTAAAACAATTTCTCCTGTGTTTCGTTTTCGTAACTAAGCTTTAAAAAATTGCCGACCTATAAAATAATGTCCAATAATGAACTGACAGGAATAATATGTAAAAAATTGTTCTTGGTACAAAAGATACATGGAGATTTATAGACGAGTACAAATTTGTCCCATTAGGGAGCAAAGGGTTAGCATACTTTTTTTTTCTGTTATTGTTACTTCACCATTAAAACCAGCATTCAATTGATATATTTACATGAAACACTCTGTAAGATATGCAAGTGTTTTCAAAGATATTTTGGCTAATGGATGATTGCAATGTTATGACGAATGTTAGAACTGGCAGACATAACATTATTCCGCAACCTGCAGAGATTGCAGTAGACTGAAATAATGCACTTCATGCCTTGTGCACTTCGTTTCTAAAGCAATGCCCTCTTAAAATATGTTAACGGAATTTGATTGTGATTTGTGAGTCATAGTTCTAAAGAAAAAATCACTTCAAATTAACAACGAGAACCAAGCATTCGTTGCTCTGTATATAATAATTATTAAATTACGTTGCAAAATTATCTCGCTTGTTATAATTTATGTAATAATTATTCCAAAAAATGTTTTTAGATGTTTAAAAAAAAATTGTTGTTTGGAATCATCAACAAATTGAATCCCATTTTGCACACCTGCCACAAAATTAATACTTGAATGCTTACATTCATTTTATATTTTATTTTATCATACTTCAAATTCAAACTTCAACAATATGAAGATTTAATAATACATAATCAATATAATCATTATTCAAGTTAATAATCTAAATTAATTATTAATCAATCGCCATTTGCTAGCAACAATTTCATTGATTGTTTTCTTTTTTTCTTCCTTTTTGAAATTATTATTTTCTTTATGTTATTAACATGCTTTTTTAATTTTTCTCCCGCATTCTCACATGTTATCCATTCCCGGTGGCCTTCGCAATGCTAACACCAATTTGGGACACCGCCAGAACTTTGCTATTCAAGGAAGGCCAGCATTAGCATTCCCTCTGCCGTCTCCTCGACAGCCTCTGGCTTCTGTAGCCGGCAGGCGAGATGAAACTCCGGAAGTTTCCTTTGTTAACCAGCGCATCTACGGAAGAGATCAGATCGACGCTCCCATAGACGTATCCTCAGAAGAAGAATACATTCCTCTGATTCCCAAGATCGAAAAAGATACAATGGCTACCATAGTCTACCGAAGAGAAGAGGAAGATATCGAAATGGAAGAGACTCCTATCAGGGTCAGCAGGACTAAGGTTACCAAGAAGAAGGCCGCTAGTGGAGTTACCAAGAGACCCAGAAGCACCAGCAGAAAAACTAGAAAACAAACAGCCGACAAAGCAAAGTCAACTATGGTCAACTCAGAAATTACAGTAGAATAGACACAAGCAATGCTTGCCTCGTGATATGACTTGATCTGGCTTATTTAGTTGAAATACATATCATAAAGGGTGTTGCCAATATTCATTGTTTCACCATACATTGACCTAGCCTGTGTTGTAGTGTACGGAGTAGTTTTGAATGTTTGTCTTATTGCTTTGGGTTTGAAACCTGTCTATTCATAACCATTCACAGAACACGGTGCTAGTAACCTAACGATTTATTTATACAAGTGCGTAGGCAGCTATTTGTGCGTGAATCCTCTATTTTAAATTAAAAACTACGGAGCTAGAACTATCTTCCTTAAAAAATATTTAACAACGCATGTTTCAATACCATGACAATAATATATTATATTATTATGTAATGTCTTCTGTACATGTTGCAGGAGATTTAGATTTTAGTTTTTTTGGTTGTGTTTTGTTAAATTGTATTATTTTTTATCCTGAAATAATATTTTGGATCTCTGAACCTTTGGCACAAATCTTCTAGGTTTATTATTTTTGTAAAATTCTCATTCCAAATGCATTTCTCGTTGAGTAAGTCATCCTTTTTTTTCTTTCAATAACTTTTTTTATATCATATTATTAGATTAGTGTGTGATCAAACTATGTATCATAATTAATTTGTATCAAATTGAATGTGCTCAATTATTAGGGATCTTTGAATGAATCTTTTTATAAATATTATCTGTGTCAACCATATGCAAAAATCTATTCCTAAAGCCTCGAGCTGTAATATTACTAGCCTTATATTAATTATTAACCAAAATAAGTTGATTTTTTAGGTTATAAAATATCTGAAATAGAGATCTGTGGAGCGATTCTATATCCTTTAAGGATACGGAAAAGATTCCATACGGAATCAGCTGTCAAATTTGTGTAATTTTCTATGGCTGTCAGTTGCTTTTTTAATGGGTGATGTCAGCTGTCGCTGATTTTAACTTTTTTTTTTACATGAATACCGCACAAGAGCCCCAACTGCTCCTGTCTGGAGCCAGTGAGACTGTGGCATCCCCAACAGGGGTATGTTGTGAGACTGAAAGTAGTGTGTAGGGGAAGGAGATAGGGAAGAGGAAGGTGGGGAAGTACCTGACTATTCAGATCTGGTCACCAAAACGGGTAAAGCCATTTCAAGCAACGTTTCAATTCTGAATGGTGGTTTTACACCAGTGATACTGAGAGTATCTTCCACTCTGGAACGTGCTGCAAATATACTATATATTATTTTAAATTAATAAATTGTGAAATACACAAATTAATCAAATAAAATTTATTTGCCACTACGGGATTTGATCCCGCGACCTTCGGAATGCGAGTCAAGAGCCTTACCGCTGGACTATGCCGGCCATCTTAACTAGTTTGAAACACAAGATACCGTAAGAGTATACATGATTATTTATTGAAGTGAAAACTTCTTTAGCACCATTGTGATTTGAAACTCGAGGAAACGGAAAAGTGACACTTAACCTGTGAAAGGCCAGGAACGTGCCCGCACGCGAAACTCGAATTTCAAAAAAGAATATTAATTCAAATAATTTGGATGCGATTTAAATTTTTTTGTATAAAGAAACTGTACCAAGGAAAAGCTCAGAATAGCTTCCTCCATTCTTGTTCTTAAGGTAATTTAAAAAAGGTAAGGTAAAAAACCCTGGCCTTTGACAGGTTAAATGAGACAAACATCTACAGGATTTAGCCTGCGAGAGAATGAGATAGACTAATTGGTCTCCTCTTTGTGCGGTGCTTCGTAGCCTGTCTGTTTCCTCTTTGTGCGGTCCTTCGTAGCCTCCCACTCTTATCTACTTTAGTTTTCTGAAGGTTCCACTTCTGCAGCGTGTGAACTGCACACAAAATTTTCATTAAAAGTTGTATACCATGGATTTGACATTTGCACAAACTAGGTTCTTAGTTTGGGCAAACTAAATATTCATGCACATTTAGATTGAAATTAAACTTCTCAAATGTCAAATCCGCAGTAAACAACTTAAAACATACATTAAATGAATAAGTAATCGTGTATACTTACAGTAATTCAATTTTTAAACGCTCTACACTAATATATGCGACAGCTGACATCTGACATTGGCTCACGTCACCCATAGAAAAAACAATTGAAAGTCATAGAAAATCCCACAAATTTGACAGTCGATTCCGTATATGTGATCTTTCCCGTATCCACAAAAGTTACGGAATTGCTCATCTGAAAGAAATACTTGCGCTGGCTGTAAAATAAAAGACTGAATGAAATTGTACTGGTGGTTGCACCTCGTCCTGCCTTTAATGCTGTAATATGACATAAAACAATCAACGTTTAAAGTGCACACTTTATCTCTGCTTGCTTATTTTGACAGAGTTCTAAAAGCATACTTTAATAGCTCTATTACTATTTTAGTGTACGATAAATATTTAGCGTAACATTGTTGTGCCGATAAACTGTTAAGTGACACTTAAATTGTTCAGAAACCCATTTCAATACTTACAATATAGTACATATTTACTCGTTCTAACTGCATATAGAGGAGATTGATTTTTCTTTTTGTTGTCAGGAGAATATGACATCGAAAAATAATTCACCAATGTAAATGTTGATTACAATGTGAAAATTCAAATTAAAAGTATACTTCAAGTTTAACCCCTCAGGCCTCTGGCATAATTTGTCACAAGGTCAAAACATTTCTGCTTTGCAATAAAATCCAAAAGAATGGAATATTTCTGAATGTATTCGAAAAGTAAAAACTGTTTCTGAAAGGTGATAAAATTTACTTTCAAATTTTATAATTCGAAATAAACATACAAATTTTTGAAATGCAAACATAAAAATGTCTTTTCTAACTAAAATTACTGATGCTAAAAAAAAAACACAAATATTTTATTAGACAAATGCATTATAAAACCTTATCGTCACCTTATCGTCACCTCACTTTTTCGTCATTTCATGTAAAAATAATTAATTAAAAATTCCCAACGTTTTATAATTTTTTTTCAAATTGAAGTAGGAAACTTTGGTTTCATAAAGGGTACATTTTAATTATTTTTGTGGTTAACTTTTAGATTTGAATATAAAGTGAGATGTTGTCTTTTTCTAACAACGTTTAAATCATATTTTTCACTATAATAGTAAGGGAGATAGAATAATTTCTACGAGACCTATATGAATTGTTCCCAAAAGCGAACAATTAGCCTGAGTGGTTAAATCATCTTGAGAGCAGTGGCGGCTCGTGACTTTTGGGTGTGCTAGGGTGCTAATATTTAAAAAAATGGCATCATGGATATTGTCGTATGCGAAAAAAATTTATTTTTTTTTCAAAAATTGGTATTTTGTATGAAGATTTTTCAGGAAATCGGTGCGGCGCACCGCCAAACTGAAACTTCCTGAAATTTTTCATACAAAAAACTGATTTTCAAAAAAAAATTTTTTTTTTTTCAGCTACAACAACATCAATAATGCCATTTTTTTAATATCAGCACTCTAGCACACCCAAAAGTTACGAGCCGCCACTGCTAGAGAGATGCTGTAATCGTATTTACATAAACATACACGTATTATATTTATGTACTATTCCAACGGTATGACGTGTAAGTGGATAGAAGGAGAAGACGGGGATGTCCCAGGAAGACATGGAGCGAATCAAACCTAAGTCAAATGTCGGAATGACAGAAGATTATGATGCATGAGACAAAGTATGAAAGTCGATGAAACAAGAAGTGCAAGCCAGGACAGAGTTTTGTGGCCGTCCATCCTCTGCCTGTACTTGCGGAGGAATGGTTGATGATTAGTTAGTTATTCTAGTCTTTTCAATTTATAACAGAAATAACTGAACTATGAAGCAATTGTTTTGAAATTTTGGTCACTTAACGTTTTTATTACCACTGCAATGAAAATGACTTATTCAAAAATGTTATAAAAATGCTTTGTTGATCAAAGTTGAATAACGGAAGAGTTTATGCTTAAAATATTTGAAAAATGATCTAAAATAAACAAAATATGAATTTGTAAAATTAATAATTATCACGTACAGTGCGGCAAAATAATCTAGAAATTTATTTAAATAATGATACTAAAATGTTTCATTGCTATGGCAACACCAAGCTATTCACTTTGTTTTTCTTCCCCTTCACTTCACATCTTCCTTTATTCTTAAAGCAAAGCGTTAGGTAATAAAAAGAGTAAAGATAAAATTGTCTTTTGGAATGTACCACTAATTTCTGAACACAGTTTGGGAAAAAAATATGCAATCGGACCATTGTGCTTTTTTTTCATTCATTTTCCATGAGCCCTCTTGGTGATGTCATTTAAGATATTTTAAATGATCGGAGCGCCCTTAATTTTTCTCTACATTATTTTGACGACCTGTACCTATGTATTTGTAGTTTTTTTTTGACAATTTGTGTGTTTTATATGTTTGATTTTGTATGAAAAGTGATTTTTATAAATAGCTCTCATAAATAAATGAAAAATTATGAATAATGCATTTTAATTTTTAAAAAAAATATGAAACCTGGTACTACAGGGTGTCTGGTGGCAGATTTATATTTTCAAACTTAAATAAAAAACGTAATAATTGACACAAGGTTTTATTAAGAGCATTGAACGATTATCAAAGATTATGTCATCCAAATGTCTTCCATCGAGTTGCACACACTGTTCAAAATGAAACCTTGTGTTCTGCGCCACATGCAGCAGTAAACTTGGTTCAATTGAGCTGATTTCTCGACGAATATTTTCCTAAAGCCACAAGAGATTGGGGATTGTCATTATAAACCCTTTCTTTGAGGTAGCCCCATAAAAAAAAATCCATGGGAGTTAGATCGGGCGATCTCGGTGGCCATGGGTGTCCCCAAAGCGACTAATCAGTTTTTGGGGGAAATTTTCCCAAAGCAAATTCATCGAAGCTCTGGCTCCAGGCTGTGTGTGCAGTCACCCCATCCTGTTGAAACCACGTGTGTGAAGAGTACGATGGATGAGTTCGCAGGTTTGGCAAAAAGAAATCCGTTATCATGCGTCGATAATTTTCACCATTGACATTCGTCGCCTGACCTCGAGAATTTTCGAAAAAAATGGTCCAATTATCCCATGCATAGATAAGGCACACCAAACAGTTACCCTGGAGCAATGCAATGGTTTTTGATGTTTCAATCGAGGGTTGTGGGTTCTTGGAGACCAGTAATGACAGTTTTGCTTGTTGACGTGGCGGTTTAAGTGAAAATGAGCCTCGTCGCTCCAAAAAATGGGATTAACAGTGCGAAAAAGCTCCAACATCGTTTCACAAAAATTTTTGCGTAAATCAAAGTCACTTTCTTTCAGTTCTTGAAAGATTTCAATTTTAAAAGGATGGAACTTCAGATCCTTTCTTGAAATTTCATGAATAATCGCTCTTGGAAGTCCCAGTAAGGCTGCACTTTTCCGTATTGAAAGTTGCGGATTTTCATGTAAACTGCTTTCAACCAGTTCAATGTTTTCGGGAGTCCTTGAAGATCGACCGGGCCCTGGTCGTGGGGCATTCATAGCCGAAGCAGTTGCGCGGAATCTCTCCACCCACGAACAAATTAAATTTACACTCGGTCCATCACGTTTTCGCCGAATACCGAACTTTGAACAAAATTGTCGACGGGCCATTACGTAAGAATCATTACTCTTAAAAAATGTCTCTACAGCGAACGCGCGATGCTCACTCGACCACTGCGACATCGTCACTGACAAATCCGCACGATCTGTGATTCCAACGGCGCCACCCTCCCCCAAACCGTTTATTACTTTTTGAAATAATCGTATTTAAAAATATAAATCTCCCACCAGACCCTGTAGAAGCAGCTTTTACGATGGTTTAAATTTGCTATGGCGAATAATTTTCTGGATTTTACATTTTTGTAATTCATTTTTTTTTTTAATTGTATACAACGGATAAGCAACCGATTACGATGCACAAATTGTTGTTTATCAGTTGTGTAAAATTTAAAACAAGTTTTTTAGTAAGAGGGTAGATTTACCAAAAATTCGGCTTCTGAAAAATATGGAGCAAACAATGTGGCATATTTTCATTATGGCATCTTTAATTTTTTGACGATTTAATGAAATTTCAAAACTGATTAAAGCGAAATTGCTAACTGAAAAAAGTATTATCGATTTGTATAAATTTCAGGCAGAAAAAACTGTGAAAATTTCATGACACCAGAGCTCTCTGTTCAAGAGTTTTTACCGCTTCAGATATCATTTAACAGATTTTCAGGTTTTTAAGATTGTGGTCTTCGATGGTTTCAAAACCTATTCACACTGACACTCGTGATTTGCACAAAATATTTCACTTTTATTTGTTAATAGCTGGTTCCCGGCATGCGTTGCAATGCCATATTCAAAGAAATATGTTGTTTCTCCCTGAATCACCTTTCCCGTGCGTCCACCTTTCCTCTCCAGCGTCCCCTTCCTAGCTACCTTTATAAATTATAGCCTGTATGTTATTCTGATGTATGAGCTATATTATTGTAAAGTTTCATTAAAATTCAAGTATTTTTTGCGTGAAAGAGTAACAAACACACATACATCCATACAAACTTTCGCGTTTATAAGTAAGATGTATATTTATTTAATTATTAATAATTTTTACACCTAACAAATAATCTCATACCATCCGTATTATCTCCATCACATTCTAAACAAAATGTTTACGAAATCTGCAGTTTTCAAATAATAAGGTAAGTTTGCATGATTTTAATATTTTTATTTGTGTCCTCACATTTTGCACTTTAATGTTTTTATTTTTTAATCACCTAAATTAAATGTGTTTCACCCGGCTATATTTAATTTAGTTTTAATCGGAAGCTTACTAAAGTTATTTGCATATTTAATGCTTAAAATATGTTTTAAACAAACTAAATTTTTTATGTCTGAATATTTTAGTGGGAATAATATTTTGCGAATAACCAAAATATGAAATATTTTCCTATATCTAGATGATTTCATTTAGCGAGATAACTAATTCAACTCAACTTAAATTTAAGTACTATCTCCTGTACAATCTCCTTATTCATTGAATTGAAGAGAAAAATTGAAATCAAGACAAATTACATTCTACAAGTGATAAAAATACATGTTACCCCTTACTATGTTTTGAGATTCCATAGAAAAAAAAATTAAGGAGAAGAAAAAAATTTTTTAAGCGTGTAGTAAATAAACTCATTATCTGGTATGCCGTTTGAATGAGCTTGTGCTTTCAGACGATGAAACTCCTGGTAGAGAAGAGAGATCCAAGTAAAAAAATTTCCTCCATGGAGGTAATGGATAGCCTATTTTAGATTTCAGGTATATACCACCTGTATTTTTCTGTCGCAAGAACAAGATTCGAGATGCCCAGTCTACAAAAATTGCCACATTGGCACCCATCACGGGACATGGGTGCTGAAGATCAAAGCTCATTTGTGATGATTCGTGTTTAAGTTTCAATGATCCTGTAGTTCACAATCGACCCTGGACTATTTAGTAATGCTGTAAATTTAAGTTTTAGAATGATCCGTTGTGATTTTTCTAATGTTCTTGAAACATGGACACAAAACAATTATTGACATGGATGATACATTTCTTTGAAACTTGGATCTATTAATGCATCCTCAAGATCCCCTAAAAGTTCTTCATTGAATAGCAATAGCAAAACATTTCGAAATTGTACTAAATAGATAAAAAATAAAAATAAAATTGACATCAACAGAAGCGACAACTACAAAATTACCCAACTGATCCAGGGGAAAATGTAGAAGAAACCTGATACAACTGCAGTTATACTGGGTAGTTTTGGGTTGCAGTCTGCAGGGTAAAGACTGATCTAGGAAGGGAGAAACCGAGCGGCAGTTTTAGGGGGCGCCAAAATCGTAATTCAAATGTTTGATTTAAAAAAAAAACCTGATTCACAAAGCGCCTGACATCCAGCGCACGTTGTTCTATCGATTATTCATTTGATTTTAAAACGCCTAATTGGTCTTTGAACACATCCTAAGTTGATTTATGAATGTATCCTAATTCGATTTTGAACTGTGTGCTTAGTGTATGTGATGTCTCTGCCAGGGGAATCCTCGTCGCATCTAGAACTAGGGGCTATACGAGCTGAACCGAATAAACCCGAACGGTCGAATGTCAAGCGAAGCGACGATCACTCACCTCACGAAAGGGGCGTCACAATCAAGTTTCTGCCCCGAAAAAGTCAGATCCGGAGCTGCCTCTGATAGTAATGAGGGCAAGAGGTATCATTAAAATGAGCTCTTGGTAATATTTCTATCTTCAAACTGATTTACGTGAACTTAAAACATAGTAAGGCGGTGCTTGTATTATTTTTCATCTACTTGCCAATAACATTAATCACTGATCACCTTCTAGGGTGGCGGAGGGTTGGTCCAGCAGCTCCGTCGGAGCTACAGCCTCTCCGACCTGTCCGTCTCGGACGACCACATAGACAGTCGGAGCCAGCAGGAGTTGGATGAGGCCGAGGACCTGGTGTTGACAGACCCTCGCCTCGTGAGACGCAGTACCGTGGGGGGCCGGGGAAGGAATCCTCGCCCGCACAGCTCCCCGCGGGTAGACATGATCTTCCCGGAAGTGGATCTGTTGAGCCATAATAGGGCGGTTAGCGGTGGGAGGGATAAATTTAGGTAATTGTATTTATAGTACGGGTAAAATAGTACCAAAATGCACAAAATAAATGACAAAATTTGTGCAATTATGAAACTTTATTTGATGTGATAAAACAATTATTTTATTTTATTTTTATTTATTCTTAATACATTTAAATTACAAAGGTATAGTATATTGTCCTCCACGCTACGAGTTCATTTGTGTTGTGGAGGATATTTTTTGAAAGTAAATAAAGTATTTTAATAATAAAGATATAATTAGTGTCCGACCGAAACAAGACTTTCTGCCGAAACCAAAGCCGAATCTTCGTTATCTGTCTCAGTTTCGGCCGAAACCGAAACTTTTTTAGACATGTTAAAAATCTATTTTTACGGAAATTTGGCTTATTTTTTACACTTATGCATACAGTTAACATGTGTTAAATGAAAAAAAAAAACAATAATTGAAGTATGTGAAAAAATAATTATTTGTTTTTTTTATAAAACAAACAAAAGTTATGAAATTAACAAACTTGTTAACCGTATGTAACAAACATGTATGCGCGAGAAATAACACATAACCTCACAACATAATCATGCCGGACCGGCCCGTGAAATCAGCTGATGATGGCGGGTGACACACGAGTCACGAACTCATCTGAAGTCAGCCGAACGACGCGCGATAATTCACGAATGCAGAGTTTCGGTGCGACCGAAGGTTCGGCAGATTTTCTGCCGAAACCGAAACTGATGCCGAAACTAGATTTTTTTGCCGAACCTTCGGTCGGTCACTAGATATAATTAATCAGAACACTTGGTTCATTTCTAAAAACTTTAGTAATTAGTATTTTGGCTTACCAAATATGACTACATCGGTTATTTGTTTTTGTACCTTTGCTTTATATTATAGAAACATCCCATGACATACATAGTAGACTACAAAAAAAAAAAAACTTTTATTTAGTTAAAAGAGGTACATATTGTAATGTTAGATATTGGCGTATTATTGAATTTAAATTGAAAATCAATAAAAAAAAAATAGAAGTTGGCCCATGAGGGGATCGAACCCGCGACCTTCGCGTTATTAGCACGACGCTCTAACCAACTGAGCTAATGGGCCAGATACTTCACCTGACAATTTACTGCTGCCGTATAATATTTCTTATTATAAACTAAGATAACTTTTGAGATTAATATAATAGATAAGAAATTAAAATTAATTTTACTGCACTTAAATTGATGGATGAGTAAAATTTATATGTAAGTACCTATCTGCTTTATTGGTATAATAAAGTTTCATTTTTGTGGTGCTGTGTGCAAACATTAAGTTTTCTGAACCGTGAAACAATTCCAATCTTTCAAAATTCTTCTAATAAATATATCTTTTTGTTGAAATAACTTTTATATCTTTTGTTTTCTCTGAGGACAGGTTGTTTACAACAATTCATCAAATTTCAAAGTTATTTTTCAAGTCCTGTGAAAGTTCTAGTTCCAAGAAACAATGAAATAATAACAGAACTTGAATAGAACTTTCACAGAACTGAAAAATTACTTTGATATACATATATATAGATTCTGTGTGGAGGGTTTTTTAAAGGAAATGAAGGAGAGGAAGTTCTGGGAAGGAAAAGGGTTTTTTTATGTGAATATCTCACAAGCTGCTCCCGTCTGCAGCCAGTGAGACATTGCCATCCCCAATTGGGGTTCGTTGGGGTATATTAGATGCATTGTTCAAATTTCAAAGTAATTTTCAAGTTCTCTTATTATTTCAGTTCTGTGAAACAACTGGCCCATAACGAAATAATAACTGAACTTGAATAGAACTTTCACAGAACTTGGAAAATAACTTTGAAATATGATGAATTGTTCAAATTCTGTGAAAAAACCCGTCCTTAGTATTTAATTTAATTATACTTTATATTCTGTACCTTTTGTTAATCTTTATCTTATTAAAGTTCACTTTCTGTGCTCATGAAAAGAACATTGTTTCTATATTTTTTATGTTGGTTCCTAGGCACCTACCTTATTATTACAATATTATGTATTTCTATATAAATTTTTATATAATATAAGTTCACAATCATTCCGTAGTCGTATTGTACGGCCTCCGTGGTCAAGGGTTAACTCTTGACTCGCAATCTGAAGGTCACGGGATCGAATTCCGGCATGTGTAAATTTTTTTTTTGATTAATTTGTGTTTTTTCACAATTAATTAATTAAAATAACATATTTGAGGCACGATCCAGAGTGGAAGATACTCTCAGTATCATTGTTTTGGTGTAAGACCACCATTCAGAATTGAAACGTTGCTTGAAATGGCTTTAGCAGTGTTTGGTGACAAATCTGAATAGCCAGTTACCTCTCCACCTTCCACTTCCCTGATGCTAATTAAGTTACGATTCTAACTTATAAAAAGGTGTAACAACTTAAACAAAATTATTAAAAAAAACGAAATACTAACATACCTATTGTTTAATTCTAGTCATATTAGATCGTCGGAAGACATAAGTTCGGCCTACGTCCCTGAGGGGGCCATCGGGCCTGATGGGCTGCTCCGGACAGCCTCGGTGGGGGGCTCCACGCGCACACGCAGCAAGGTTACCCGCAGCACATTCACCTCCATCAAGAGGCCTGGAGCTGCTGAGGTAAGATAAAGGTATCCTACCTTCCTCACAGTTCTTCAATATTGTTGTTTATTATTTTTTATGTTATAACAAAAAAAAGATCTTCCACAGATCTAAATTTGTAATTGTTAAATTTTAAATGTATCTGTCAAAGAATCGAAAGATACTAACTTATTTATGAATACGTCAGTTATTGGAAGTGGAAAGCACCAATAGATGTAGAAAATGTGAAGAGGATGAAGAGACTCCATTTCATTTATGGTGCCAATGTCCTACTGTTATATATACTACCAATATCTGGTGGGAACTAGTCTCAGATACCTGAGAAGACACACTGTAGAACCAGAAGACATAGCCACATATCCAATGACAACTCTGGTAAACTTAATAAAAAGGACTGAGTTATTGTTAAAGGATCGAGGCAAAATGGGAGATAGCCAATGGGCCTTAGTGCTCACGGGAACTAGTCGTAAACCGTCTCCGATTTCAAAGAAAATATATATATATATGAATTTGTATACATAGTTAGCAGCACAGTGTACAATAGGAACTTGTTTGTCAAATTAGCAAGCCAAACTTTGTGTATTTCAAAAACAAACTATAAAATAAAAACTAGATACGTTAAAATTTATTTAACCATCTCTTATTATTCCAATTAAACCATATAAATATATCTTTATAGAATCCATATAATTTTTTTTAAGTGTTGTGTGAATGTTTTGAATGAAAGTTTTTCTCATTGAAGGATGAAGAAGTCTTCATTGAAGAAATGGAGGATGGCAGCGATCCCTCTGAATTTTTAAGAAATATTCTACCAATCCCACAAGACGATGGAACAGTCTGCTTGCCATATTCAAAAGATATTCTATCGCAATATTTAAGGTTCATTATGAATTCCGAAGTTCAAGGAAGAAAGAAAGAAGTTGACAATGGCGATGCAGAATATAAACAGTACCTAAAGCTCAAAGAAGTTTACGATTCTGATAGCTCACAAGATGCAGTTAAAATAAGATGCATCACTCCTAGTGATCCAGATAAATTAGAATCAAAACAAGAAGATATTACACCAACTGACCAAGAAAAGAATCCTATTTCAAATCCTCCAGTTGTCAATGCAATACCGAAAATTTTAGAGAATCAAAGTATTGATAAAAAGGTTGATTCTGAACCTACCAAAAAAACTGATAATATTTTGGTTTTGGATGACAAAGGTAAACAAGTTGTATTGGAAGAGACTAAAAAAGCTGTTAAAGAAACATTTTCAAAATTGACAGGTAACCCAATGTCCGATGCTTTTGTTGATAAACAGGATAAAATTAGTCCCAAAGAAGGGTCCCAAAGTATTGGAACAAGGGACATTGAAAATCCAAAGAAAGTTGTTGAAGAAGCAACTACACAATCGCCAACCAATAGCCTAACACCAGATGCTCGTGTTGATAAACTGGATAAAATTAGCGAAGAGTCTAGAAGTATCGGAGCTTCATCATCCAATTTGAGCTCTGACGATGAAACCGGTGAAGGAGAATTCACAACTCCAAACAGTTCTCCCATCATGAAAAATAAAATAAACAGAAGTGGAAAGAACAAGAAAAGACATGCACCTCCTCCACCAGTTTGCCATTCATCAAGCCCTTCTGATAAAAATGATGCAGAGAATCCAGATAAACAGCAAAGTGATACTAAACCAGATACTAAAAGTAGTATCACGTTTACGCTAGGGGAATCACCTTTAAATTATGGATCTTTGGTGGATTTAAGTCCAACCGTTAGTGTGATTTCAGATCGTAAAAGATCTGAAAGTAGCATTTCAACACAGTCCCCACTCAAACGAAAGCAACGCACCAAAAGCAGATCTTCTGTCAAAGAGTCTCCCCTTTCCAAACTGATTCACTTGCCTGCTAAATTTGCATTTTGGAATACGGGAGAAGATGGCAAAGTATCTGGCTCTGACAATGAGGAATCAAATGATAGCATCCATGATAACAGTTCTCTCAGTGACTATGGTTCAACAAGTAATGTTAGAAATTGGAAAGGGGAACAGCCGAGTGATGGTGAAGTTCCTGCAACAACCGCGCTTTCCAAACTTAAACTGGACATTGATGAAGATCATTTTGTAGATGCTGAAAACGGTTCATCAACGTCGGCTCCACCTAAAGTTGTTTCTGCCAGTCCAACACCAAATGACAAACTTGAGGAAAAGAAAGACAAAAAGGATAAAGAAGAAGAAAAACCTAAAGTTAAAATTGGAAATGTCCAGGCGAAACCAGAGCCAGATAATGTCACATTCATACCACTAAAGATTGAAACTTTAATGATGCATACAGAAAGCAAGAGTACTGATGTGTAAATCCACTAATAATCTACTTTAGTTGTAACAATGACCAAAAAATAATTCAAAACTACACTGTTAGTAATGAATGTAAGACTTATTATATTTTACTGTTTTGTTTTGCTGTGGCGTGAAGATATTATTAACAAATTAATATGTACATATTGAGTGTGTGTGAATTGAATATAATACATATTAACTTTTTTTATTTTATCTAGTTTCCATTTATTTTTCCTCCGACTGGATTAATACATACAGACACCCTTACTAATAAATGTGTTTTAAGTTTTGTACAATTGATAAACAACTGTAATCAAAATTTATAATCTGTAATCAAAATTTGTTGAGCTGTTTATGGCCCTTGTTCCATGGGTCGGTAAAGAATCGATAAAAAATCGTGTGCAAGTACGCGATGTACCGAGAGTTTCCAGTTCCATACATTTGTATTGGGGCCAGCATAGGGTCGAGGGGGTGAGCGGGAGTGATGCGACGTACTTCTCATGTACAGGTTGCGGCACGCAGTAACAATAATCGCTCATTATTTATTGCATCACCACTAATATCAAAAAATGTTTTTAAAATATTCTTACAAAATTATTAGTTAGACATATTCTACGACCTTGTCATTACTTGATTACTTGAGTCAATTTGACAGATGAAAAGATGATGACATTCAGTGTAAAGGAGGTAAATGGCAAAATAAATCTGCAAAACCAACAGTTTTGGGGGCTACAAGCTATAAAATTATTACATGACATCTACCGTGTGCAGAGACCATGCAGCATGCATCGCGCAACATTTACTGCATCCTAATAGCACTCGTTTTATGTTGATTCCTTACCCGACCTGTGAGATGACAACCTTAAATAACATTTTTGTTCAAACGTTTTTATGTTCCAATGATTTTGAGATGAGTTATTAGAGATACGCATGGCCTTTCACATTCTAATAAAATCTAACAATACGATGAGTGATAGATTTTAAATAATTATAAATAAATATTTAAAATAATCTTTTTGGTTCCAGGTAATCCTCTCCAACCCTGCGACTCTTCCCCGTAGCAGAAAGCCGAGCAAACGAAAGACGACCTGAATTGTTAAACGAATACAGAATTTCCTATTTACTTTATACGCTTACATGTCAAGACCAAGTGGTAATGGGCTAATGGGCCAATGGGCTAATGGGCTAACGGTGCGGCCCCACTCAGTCGCTACACATTGAGCTTAGAAAGTTGTGACTGGTACGAAGAAATCGAATGAATTTATTAAATGTTATTGACTGTTTCAGTATGAAACTCGTTGTGATATTCCATAAGGAACGCATCAGAATAATGCTTTCAAAAAAGCACAATTCATAGATAACTTATGAAGTGTATTCCCCTTTTAAATAGATTTATGATAATGACTAGTCTTCGGTAGAGTTTTGTTATATGAACGCGATATTTGTAGATTTATTGGGAGATCCCCCAAAATTTTTGGTTTTGTTTCGACATTTTACAGAAATGCCTTCTATCCATGAATAATTTTGAGTTTGTATGTATGTATCTAGTTTAAATATTGGTTTAAGATTTTCGCATTATGTAATTATTAGTTATTTAAAGCCTTCCTAGAATTCTCATCATTTTTATTATTCTACATCCTTAACATCTGAACTTGAGATTAAGCTTTTAGAATTTTTTTCTATTTCTTTTGCTGTAAAATATAAGTATTATATAATGAAGAACTACAGTACTGTGCGAACGAATGTGAACACAAGTGTAGAATTAGAAAAAATAATATACATTCTTTATTGAAGAAAAAAATACAGAAACAATTACAATTAATTTTTTTTTAATACGAAGTGTGTCCTACCTTAACTTTTATAACTTCTTGTACACGGTTTGGCATAGAATCAACAATTTTCTGATATTTGCGTGTCTCTAAATTACTGTCTCAATCAGCTTTGTTTTTGTTGTGCTTGTCTTGCTTTAACTACAGCCCACCGATTTTCAATTGGATTAAGATCCAGAAAGTTACCTGGCTATTCTGCGTATGTAATTATTTTGTCTTTGAAATATTAACAATCTTTGTGGGTTTTGTAAAGAGAAATATCCATTTTTAAAAATAAGAAACAAAAAGCTTTAGTTAAGTTTACCTCTGCAAAAAAACTGTAATTCTAAAAAATTACAAAATTTAAAGCATCATTAGCTTGGTGTGTCTCGTAACTCACTGAATGATAGAACACAAACACAAAATGGCCGCTATTACAATATGCCAGATACAACTGTACAAACAAGTGTAATTGTGCTAATTATCACATGTTCACATTAATTCGAACAGTACTGTATGTACAATTTATACATGTACATGTATATGTACATTTATATGTTCAATATATTATATTACGAAGAACTGTTTAATAGAACAACTTGACCAATGTGAGAATTATTTCCTTATCTGTATTAAATAATTTTTTATTTTTGCTTCCATGATGAATCTTTTTGGCATATTTTTTATTTCTATTTACACGTGCCAAAATAGAATTTTTAAAAATTTAGGGCAATTTGTTAAAATGTGAAATTTAAAATACGAATGGAATTGATTCATAATGCTGAATAAATAATAAATTGTTGCCTGAGAATTAAAATTTTTGTGATTTGTTTTCAGAAAAATGCAAAACAATTTTTAAAAAGTATTATTTTGCTATCTTGTTAAAAAGTTTGAGGCCGAGTTGTTTTGCAGAAATTCAATTATTTTCAAGTGGCCATTCAGCGCCATTTTGTTTTTTTTTTACGTTTGAAAGGTCAATTCAGCTTTCTGTCAAATTGCAATAAACATCTGCTGATATATATTTATTTAAAAGCTGAAATGAACTTAGAATCGGTATTTAACGGGAATCTTTCAAGTGACAAAAAAAAACAAAATGTGCTGAATGGCCACTTAGGTTCACCCCATTGAAAAGACTAAAAGTATTGAAAAATAGCCCATAATCTAACCTATTTTTTTTTATAAGTGAAAACTTCTTTAGCACCGTTGTGATTTGAAACTCGATTAAAAGAAAGAGCGACACTAAAAAGAGACATACGTTTAGCGTAGGGAGTGTGGCGAACTCATCACTCAGGGAGTGGAAACACAAACCTGCAATAGCCATCCTAAGCCAAGGTGTGAGCTACCGTGCTCAGGCTGAATGTCCTGGGGAACAGTGTCACGAACGGTGCCTCCGAGAAACAAGGTCGCATCTCGGAGTATTTAGGCCTTACTCCAGCATTCGGGGCTCTGCTGGAGTGGACCTTCTATTTCCCTGGTAACTTGTGGGACATAAAAATTGGACCATTTGAAAACTAGGGGCCTTTTGGGAACCTAGGAGTGCCGAGGCCACCTCTGTGGATTTCCTTCGTGGGGCCAGTAAGAGGAACCAAGAGGAGAAACCATGGAGAGGTGAGCTGAGGCCACCTCCATGAACTCTTCCCTTGTGGGGCCTTCAAGGAACCAAGGGGAAGGGCACACTTCCATCGCGGGGCCTTTGTGGAACCAAGGAGGAGTGAAGTGGAGAGACAATGTCCTCTTCCCTTGTGGGGCCTTCAAGGAACCATGTAGGAGTGAAGCGGAGAAATGAGGCCATCTCTGTGAACTCTTCCTCTGTGGGGCCTTTAGGGAACCAAGGAGGAGTGAAGAGGAGAGATGAAGTCCTCTTCCCTCCTGGGTCCCTCGGGGAACCAAGATGGAGTGGACCATTCCCTTATGGGGCCTTTGGGAACCAAGGGGTCGTGGACTCTCCATCGTGGAGCCTTCGGGGAACTAAGGAGTAGAGAGGAGAGATGAAGCCCTCTTCTGCCGAGGGGCCTTCAAGGAACCAAGGAGGAGTGAAGAGGGGAAATGAGACCTGGGAAGACACATTGTCGAACCAGAAGATATAGCTTCATTTCCAATGACAATCCTGGTGAACTTTATAAAAAGGACTGGGTTACTGTCAAAGAAATGAGGTAAAATGGGAGACAGCACAATAGATCTATAGCCTAAGTGCTCACGGGAACTATCTATAGGATTTAGCCTGCGAGAGAATGAGATAGAACAATCAGTCTCCTCTACTCTGCGGTGCTTCGTAGCCTCCCCACTTTTGTCTACTTTAGTTTTCTGAAGGTTTCACTTCCACCGCGTGTGAACTGCACACAAATATATTTTTTTTTCATCACTTTTGATGACTTGTCAATGGAGGTGTTGAAGTTTTATGTTGTTGAGTTGTCTGGTCACCGGCCATTTGATGACTTTGTCACACGTGAATTTCTGCAAAACGACTGGGCTTAAACAAATTCTGCCTAAAATATTGTTCCACTAACGCACAAACAAAAAATAGCTTTGCGATTTCAATTGAAAATGCTAAAAAATATTAAATAATGGCTGTCGTTACTAAATAAACATTATCAAACAATTTTGTTAAAAATGTAATTGAATAAGTTTGCTACATCTACTATTTCTAATGATTTTCTTTCAGACCTTTTTTACTCTCCAAAAATGTTTATGAAATGATTTCTTTCACCAATGTCTATAATTTTCGTTGTAAGAATGTTAAATAAAATGAAAATATTCAAAATTATACATTTTTTATTTTTAATTTTGGAAACCATAAAATAATCTATCAAATGAAAAAATACACTTTGTAAAACACCACTTTTTTTTCGAATTAATATCTTAACAGCCAACCGGAATTTGCTTAGTTCAAGCTTCATTAGGGCTTATTAGATCAACCAGTTGATATAATAAGCCCTGATGAAGCTTGAGCTAAGCGAAACCTGGTTGGCTGTTAAATATTAATTCCAATAAAAAGTGGTGTTTTACAAAGTGTGTTTTTTCATTTAATATATAATGTCACAGCACAAAGTATTTGCTTCCTTCGATAAAATCATAAAATAATCTATACCTATCCTTATTTATGTAAAGAAGAGTACCTGTGGCAGCCACATGTGTGGATTTGATCTTTATACAAATCTATAGTTTTATTCTGAGATTGGTGAGATTTTGCATACTTGACCTTCAAAATAAGAGGAAGGTCGCTGTTTGCATGAAATTTTGAAAGACCACCCCACACCCTCTTAACTTAAAACAGAATTTTGATACTTCTTGATGAAGTTTTGCACACTTGACTATTATAATTACTTTCTACATCTGATTTCGAAATTTTGTAAGCCGGGCAACACCGAGGACTTCAGTTTTTAATTACTTCAATTGGGAGTTATTGTGAAATTCAGTTCCATGACAGCTCGTAATATGGGGACTCATCATCCGAGTTTTCAAAATAAATTTACTCCTATCTGACTTCCTCATATTATGATAATTCATCAGCATCATAACTCATCTTAATAAAGATTCAGCTGTGCGATTCTGTATCTTTTGTGGATACGGAATCGTTTCCACATGTAATCTCTCCTTGTGTGATTGTCTATGGCTTGCAATTGCATTTTATATGGACCGATATGTCAGCATCGTACTTCAACCAATAAAACACAAAATGCATGATTATTTATTTGTTGTACATTTAAAGTTATATATACATATACCATGAATTTGACGTATGCGAAGTTTCATTTTCCTTTTAGGACCTACGCTCTTGGAGAAACTGAAAAAAAACCAGTTGTCGATGCAATCGCAATCAACCTCGTCAACAAAATCGATATTTTTCGGATCTGACATGTCAAAACACTGCTGGTCGCCACGGAGTCGCGTTTTATTTGCATTGTTGACAGGTTGCCATGGTAACGACTCACGAACTGTCAAGTTTTCGAGTAATCTGCAATATATCAGATCAGAAAAATATCGATGTTAAGGAGGTTGATTGCGATAGTGCCGACAAATGGTTTTTTTTCAGTATCTCCTTGAGCGGATGGCCATAAGCACAGATTATGGGAATTACACTTCTTTTTAACAATTACTATATGAAACAACTATTTACGTGCAAAAAATAACTTATTAGGTTGGGCGTGTCGTGTCTCCTCCAGGAGTGACAGATATATGAATCCATTCATTTTCTATAAGCGTAATAATAATTACATAGCAGAACTTGTTTATAAATAAACTGTTTTTATAAATGAAATAATGTTATTACTGAATATGTAAAAGAAATTAAAATGGAGTTCTACAAATTACACTTGATGACAGTACATAAATGAATCCCCCACTGCGATGTTCCAGGAGAGTCCTGCTGGAGAGGTTAAAAGGTCTCCCTCAACCGACTGGTTGATAGACTTCTCCCGATCTGACTGCAGCTCGTGGGCAGATGCATCTATCGCCAAGACCTGGACAAACCTCACCTCATGAACCTGAGCGAATGATGTTTTATTCGGATTTTTCATTGATTTGTCTTCAGAATAGCGATGAGTCTTTCATAAACGAGCCGCACAATTGAGCTAGCCATTTTTAAAAGCCGTATTCGTACGACTCCTGGTAAACATACCTGGTAAACGTACCTCAGATCAATTCAACTGACTTTTTTTCACATCATTTTATTGTTTAACAATAATTCCATTATTGACTACACGCACATAACTATATTGATTGCGGTTCAGTAAAATCCTTTATGGTA
The DNA here is from genome assembly GCA_917880885.1 of Limnephilus marmoratus. Classification (NCBI taxonomy): domain Eukaryota; kingdom Metazoa; phylum Arthropoda; class Insecta; order Trichoptera; family Limnephilidae; genus Limnephilus; species Limnephilus marmoratus. The sequence continues at coordinate 12,534,558 of OU862921.1, read as the reverse complement.
CTGACACACATGCTCACAAAGCGAATCAATGAGCATGCCATTTGGGTGTGACACACATGCTACTGGGTATCATTTGCTCATTAGTAGCAAGAGAGCATGTGTGTCCGTATTATTAAGCCACAAAATGAAAACTTTATTGGAGACAATGAAAATTTACAAACTCGTATAACGTTTTCTGAAATAACCTAAAAAAATGATCATGCATAAATTTAGTTTTTGGTATAAAAATCCCTTAATCAGCAAATACTATTTTACCATATTGTACTTCGACGATTATTTATTTTGTTTTCTATGTGAAACCACTGAAAAGTAACACATGTGGAGCTAATGTTAAAAAAAATCCCAAAAATGTGGCTTGAAGGGTTTTACCAAAATACAGTCAATATTACTAACAACCTCTCTCTTCATGCTTCCTGTGCTTCTGGTGTTTTTGTTTCTTAGAAATACAAATCTATTCATGAATGGCATGACTGCACGTTGCAGATCAATGATTTATCATTTCTTTTCCTATAAAACCCTCCAGACAGTGTCTCCAAAGATTATCACTTTGGGAGGGGGTATGGGTACCGCCGCTCCGGGAACCATTTATTGGATAACCAACACGACACTATTGGATGACCTCTGCCGTAGGTCACCCCAAGAGGTTCACTATGTTTTGTTTGGCTTAGCAGGGGTGCCCGGGAGGTTCATGGGGCGAGATTTGTCCAGGTCTTGGCGACAGATGTGATTGCCTGCTGTTTAGGAGACTGGTTGATGGAGACCTTTCGACCTCTCCAGCCGGACTCTCTCCTTGCACCGCAGTGGGATGGAATCATGCGTCCGTCATTCCTGTACATGTTGAATTTCAGATTCCTACCCACCTTATTCCTTCCCAGAACGTCTCCTCTCCTCCGTTCATTAAAAAGAACCTCCACACAGCATCCCCAAAGATGACATATGCCCTGAGGGAATTTTGTTTTCCTCAGGGCCTCTCCTGTGCCCCGAGGAAAACAAAATTCCAAAAAAAAGAGGGGGTTTGGAGTATATATTTATAAAAATAAGTCGAGAAATAAAACATATTTTTTTATTGGCTTTCAAAATAATATTACAGAAATGTGTTTGATCAGATCATATTATAATTCACATACCGTCCATTGTTAATACGTATTATCTTAACAATATTATTAAGAATAAACATTGATCAAAGCTGGCTGTAGAGAGTTCAAATAAAATAATAAAAGGTATAAAAGTATGATAAAGGACAAATGCCAAAAGAATTTCAACACATACAATTTTTATAATCTACTCTTAACATCACAATATAAACCTAATAAACACCAAAGTGACTAAAAACAAAAAAGTACATTTATCATTTTGAAATAGACAAATTGGGTTATCAAATTTACACTGTTTGTTACAGAGATCCACTGGCTGCGACTTAAAATTATTTTTTATCACATTTTAGTTCAAACAGGTTATCTTTAGTTATATTATTATTGTGACCTGTCGAATTGTTAACGGTAAGAATACAAATATTGGCTTCGATGACATGATTCCCAAAAACGTAATAATGCTAACTTTATTGTTATCATTTTAAAGACAATCAAAAGATATGTACTTATTTACAGGATGAAATTAATTGTGTTACATTTAGTATATTTATATAAAAGGTTCTCAGCTGAGTGAATTCAATATTTGGAAATGTTAAAGTAATTGTCATATTATAAATTATTATTGTTAAACAAGAGGATAGGAAGCGGAGGATGCGATTCCACAGTGATTCTCCTTGTTCCTGGCCATCTTGATGTAACCCTTGCCGCCCCACAGCTCTCCCCAGGAGTTCTTCACGATGTAGTAATCACCGCCAGATTCATCTGTCCCGTAGCCTACGGCAAGCACCTGTAGATGATTTCAAATTTATATTAGTGAAAATTGCTGTATTTTATAATTGTAAATCGACACTGGCAACAGGTTATAAATATTGCTTTTGTAATTTTTGAAACACATATAGTAAATTGGAGTAGGGATCACGATTGACCGACTTAAAGAAGAATATACAGTAGTCTCTATAATCCCAATAATTAAAAATGAAGCCTGATCTGTTAACGAATTTTTCGGATTACTGAAATCTTTAAGAAGCAGATGGATTTTTGGAACTTTCGAGAGTTTGTCATTTCCAGAATCTTTTAATGATTTTACGTAGCGCATAAATCTGTATATAGGTCATAGGCATAGTTATCACTAAAGACCGGATTATTTGGACCCTTTTCAGCGGTAGTTGCATATTTTAGAAAAAAAATTGAGATCTTGCATATTTACGCTCGATCTCATTCATCGTTCACATAGTGACACTATAAACGTCAGATAGCTAAGTGCGCGGCTAGAGAACTGATCGCTCCGCGGCTAGTGAAAACCCTTGAAACTCATGAATTGGCGTTGAATGAATCTACTCAGGTTATGAAGAAAATTCGCCTTATGAATTCCTCGTTGCCAAAGCTATTCCCGAGTAAACTCAAAGAAAAGTTTGAAAACTTACTGAACAATAACCCAGGGTTTGAACCCTTGTTCCAAATTGATAGCTTCGTCAACGGGGAAATTTTGCCCGATACAATAAGTTCAAAAATCGCATGCAAATTTAAATTCTGTCTGGTCACATCAGTAGACGTAGAACGCTCCTATTCCGCTTACAAAAATATATTAAGCGATCGTAGACACAATTTGTCTAGAGAACATTTAGAACAGTACTTCATATACGTTTTTAACCTGTCACGTGCCAGGGTTTTTTGGAAAAATCACGCAGAAATTACCTACCTGACACTTTTGCTTATAATCGGTGTAAAAATTTTTTTTTTTTTTTTTTTTTTTTTTTTAATTCTGTTTGCCAGATAATGTATCTTATTATTCATATTTATTACATTATAATATCATTACAAGTTTTCCTAGAATAGCTAACTAAAGTAAAAAAATGATGTAAAAATTTTCTCATTCCGGAAAAAAATCGTAAAAAAATATATTTATACGAAAATGAACTGACTTTTTTATTTCTACACAAACCTGAATAGACACCCTACATGAAAAAAAAAATCCAAGGGTGATTCCGAAAAAGTTATGACATTGGCACCTCTTTGAAAATGTAAAATATTTTCATCTTTTCAAGAAAAAATCGAAAACCAAGTGTGCACTTTCGCATTTTTTTGTGTCTGATTTCTTGAGTTTATGGTAACAATTCTTTCACATTTTGATAGTTTATACAATTGTTGTTACTAATAATATTTTTTTGTAGTAGAAACCCGTAAACAAATAATGCTAAAAATATAATTAGTTATTATGACGTAAAAATTTTGACATTTCTAGGAGAATCTTACGAACTGAATATTTAGGAGATTTCGTTTGCGAAATATTTCGAAAATTACATGAAAATAATGTAGATAAAACGATCTTTCTGATGATATCTCAAACTTATTCTTTCCAGAATGAATTTATATCAAAAACAATGAAAGAATGTACAGTATACTTTAGCGACTTTAGACATGTTTTGACACTGGTGTAATCCAAGATGGCCGCCGCTCCGTATACAGACGAGCTTCAAAGGTACAGTCTGAGGCCAAATTAAAAAAATAATATTTTTTTAATTATATTTATTTCAATTTCACATACAATGAAAATACACATCATACATTTTTATAATAACAAAATATACATTTTTATAGTAACAAAATATAATCCTACTAATATTATAAAGTGGAAAGTTTGTATGGATGTATGTTTGTTACTCTTTCACGCGAAAACTACTGAATGGATTTTAATGAAACTTTACAATAATATGGATGGGGGAAGGGGGTTGATGGGGGGAGTGGTGAGGGGAGAGGGAAGGTGGAGGAGGCGGAGTGGGGTGGGAGAGGTCGGAGGGAAGTAAGGGGTAGGGGCGAGGGGAGGGGTGGGTGGAGGTATAGGGGGAGTGGGTTGATGGGAGTGGAGAGAGGGAAGGTGTAGGAGGCAGAGTGGGGTGGGAGAGGTGGGAGGGAAGGAAGTGGAAGGGGGAGGGTGGAGAAAGGTGGGGGGAGGTGGAGTGGGAGGGGTATGGGGTAGGGGAGGGTTCGGTGGAGAAGGAGATGGAGGGAGAGGGGGGTTGATGGATGAGTAGAGTGGGGTGAGGAAAGGTGGAGGGTGGGAGGAGTTTGGGTAGGGGTGAGGGGAGGGGGGAGGGGGAGGGTGGTTGAAGGGGGGAGTGGAATGGGGGGTGGGGTGGGTGGAGGGGGAGGGGGGTTGATGAGGGTGGTGGAGTGGGGAGAGGGAAGGTGGAGGAGGCGGAGTGGGAAACCCCTAATACCATGCGAGCGAAGCCGCAGGAAAAAGCTAGTAATTTATAATAACAAAAACATACCAATGCAAAGATGCACAATGCACTTGTTTCAGTAAAAAAAAATATTCAAATGGTGCATCGAATAAAAACCATAAATAACAAAAACATATAAACACAACAAATGGCGACACGATTTGAAAATAAAAAAAGGTAATCTAAAGGGATGGGCCAGGCTGAAGGACGGCAAAATCCTCACGCCGACCCGAGAAGGTTGAAAAATCCACCGACCAGTTGTAGATCTGCGCCTCGGGTACAAAATCGGTGTCCTCCTCCTCTGACGGCTCCCACTCAACATCGTCATCTACCTTGGTATTGGTGGAAGTTCATCGGAGGTGAGGGATTCAACCTCACCGGTTTCGTCACCAGCACCGTCACCATTCCCTGTCACTTTCAGTAGGGTTATTCTCCTCGTAACCCATCCATGAACTCCATCAAGATGTTGTTGGATACCTATAGACGGAAAGAAAAGAAAAATATATATAGCTGTGTAAAGCGCTCTTGAGGTAATACAAGAAAAAAATGGTACTGTATAAGTTAGCCAAGTGTTATTATAATTACCTGAGTCGTGGGAGCCGTCGAGAATGTTGAGGATGTTGAGGGTGTTGGACCGTCGCCGCCGTCATGTGCCCAGCCAGGAATCTGAAACTATAAACATTTATAGTTACACTTATGTCTTTCAATTTTGGAAAGGATGAAGCATACAACCAACCTAATAGAATTACTACTAATACACAACATACCGTCGTGCCATTCTATAACAATAGAAACAATCATAAATGTCTACATCATATTATATCATCATCATATAATACAATAATCATCAAAACGCTGTATTTATAAATATTTTATAATTTTGAAGAAAGTTCTTTATAACCTTGCAATTTTTTTTCCATAATATATAATAATTGTTTTTGCATACCCTATATAACTGATCAATTTTTTAACTTATATTTATATAAATATAAGTTAAAAAATTTCTCATGTTCCCAACACTTCGAGAACGATAATGGCGGAAGCGTTTCTGACCTTGTTCTTGGTACTGTTTCTTTATAGATAAGCGTCAAAATCGAGATCAAAAAGTTTTTTATGGTGAAATTTGATACTCGCGCGCCGGCGCGTCAACGGCACTGGACTCGTAAACAGATATCAATTTTACGCAATACTGTAAAGTTTTTTATGGTGAAATTTGATACTCGCGTGCCGGCGCGTCAACGGCACTGGACTCGTAAATAAATATCAATAATAATCATCAACATTTGATACTCGCGCGCCGGCGCGTCAACGGCACTGGACTCGTAAATAAATATCAATAATAATCATCAAAATTTGATACTCGCGCGCCGGCGCGTCAACGGCACTGGACTCGTAAATAAATATCAATAATAATCATCAAAATTTGATACTCGCGCGCCGGCGCGTCAACGGCACTGGACTCGTAAATAAATATCAATAATAATCATCAAAATTTGATACTCGCGCGCCGGCGCGTCAACGGCACTGGACTCGTAAATAAATATCAATAATAATCATCAACATTTGATACTCGCACGCCGGCGCGTCAACGGCACTGGACTCGTAAATAAATATCAATAATAATCATCAAAATTTGATACTCGCGCGCCGGCGCGTCAACGGCGCTGGACTCGTAAATAAATATCTATTTTACGCAATACTGTAGAGCTTCATACAAAATGTCCGTTTTTCAAATAGAACCGCTAGATGTCAGCGCTGTCGAATTTATTACTTCAAAGCTGTCAATCAGGAATCGCACGCACACACTTGCAAAAAACATCAATGTGTGCGTGAGTATGACAAGCGTCGAGAATGTATTTATTTCTATTATTTCTAACTAAATATTCACAAAACAAAAGCTTTGATACATAACACAATAGATTTCTTTACATAATGACGTAAAAATCTCTATAATATCGTAGTATATTTACGTAGATATTGTTCTACAAACGTCAGAATTCAGAAACCCGCCAGAATTTTTGAGACGTCATCACTCGGAACTTTGTTTTTCGTAAATTACAAACTAAATATTGACATAACAAACACTTTCATATAATCTCAATTGATTTTCCTACAAAATGATATACTAAACATTGCCAAATAAACGATATTATCACCCGTAAACTGAAATACTAAACGTAAAATATTTCAAACCAAATGATGCGGTCACTTTGGTGTCGTATTTCGTCGGTTTATTTTGAGATATCGTGTATTATTTTTACCAAAACACATGCCACGCACAATAAAGTATGAATGAAAACAACATTACTTACGTTTCGTGAATAAATTCCGTATTTTTCGGCGTTTTTGTCAGATCGAGCGCACTCCCAGCTTTCCGCAGTTTGACATTCCAAAATGAGTGACGCCAACTTCATGTATGATGAATTCTTGTAATTAATTCCGACCGGCTAGATGTTTTTCATGTTCCCAACACTTCGAGAACGATAATGGCCGGAGCGTTTCGGACCTTTTTCTTGGTACAGTTTCTTTATACGATATAGTTAAAATCGCATCCAAAGTATAATATCTTTTGAAATTTGACCGGCCCGCGTTATCGAGTTCCTGGCGCGTGACAGGTTAAAGGTAAATTGTAAGTTTCATTGTTAAATACATTTTGTAATTGATATTTAGGAAAATACGATTGTTATCCTTGAGAACTTATAGCTTACTAAAATAAAAAATATGAATTATTATTTTTAATTGTAAAACTAACGTTTTTAAGACAAGATTTTTTATGCATAGCACAAAGGGTAACAATTATTATAAGCAATAATTATCAGCCTGAAACACTCATCCACATTGAAAAATCTTCCGAGAAAAGATACATGACGCCAACGGGACTTGAACCCGTGTCCTCTCGATTGCCGGTCGATTGCTCTTGACCACTGAGCTATGGCGGCTTATCTCGTACCCGCCAAATGATTCAATATATGCTAGTGTTTCATTCAACAATTACTGCTTATTATATTTGGCGTCATGTATCTTTTCTCGGAAGATTTTTCAATGTGGATGAGTGTTTCAGGCTGATAATTATTGCTTATAATAATTGTTACCCTTTGTGCTATGCATAAAAAATCTTGTCTTAAAAACGTTAGTTTTACAATTAAAAATAATAATTAATATTTGACAAGTTTAAGTATTTCCCCAATAAATGAAGACATAATTTGTCTCGACGCCACCTAGCGAGGGACTTAACACTTACAATGTTTCTCTCGCAAAAATAAAGTTGGTTGTTTTCAGGTGGAAAAAATATAATAAGCAGTAATTGTTGAATGAAACACTAGCATATATTGAATCATTTGGCGGGTACGAGATAAGCCGCCATAGCTCAGTGGTCAAGAGCAATCGACCGGCAATCGAGAGGACACGGGTTCAAGTCCCGTTGGCGTCATGTATCTTTTCTCGGAAGATTTTTCAATGTGGATGAGTGTTTCAGGCTGATATTTATTGCTTATAATAATTGTTACCCTTTGTGCTATGCATAAAAAATCTTGTCTTAAAAACGTTAGTTTTACAATTAAAAATAATAATTAATATTTGACAAGTTTAAGTATTTCCCCAATAAATGAAGACATAATTTGTCTCGACGCCACCTAGCGAGGGACTTAACACTTACAATGTTTCTCTCGCAAAAATAAAGTTGGTTGTTTTCAGGTGGAAAAAATATAATAAGCAGTAATTGTTGAATGAAACACTAGCATATATTGAATCATTTGGCGGGTACGAGATAAGCCGCCATAGCTCAGTGGTCAAGAGCAATCGACCGGCAATCGAGAGGACACGGGTTCAAGTCCCGTTGGCGTCATGTATCTTTTCTCGGAAGATTTTTCAATGTGGATGAGTGTTTCAGGCTGATATTTATTGCTTATAATAATTGTTACCCTTTGTGCTATGCATAAAAAATCTTGTCTTAAAAACGTTAGTTTTACAATTAAAAATAATAATTAATATTTGACAAGTTTAAGTATTTCCCCAATAAATGAAGACATAATTTGTCTCGACGCCACCTAGCGAGGGACTTAACACTTACAATGTTTCTCTCGCAAAAATAAAGTTGGTTGTTTTCAGGTGGAAAAAATATAATAAGCAGTAATTGTTGAATGAAACACTAGCATATATTGAATCATTTGGCGGGTACGAGATAAGCCGCCATAGCTCAGTGGTCAAGAGCAATCGACCGGCAATCGAGAGGACACGGGTTCAAGTCCCGTTGGCGTCATGTATCTTTTCTCGGAAGATTTTTCAATGTGGATGAGTGTTTCAGGCTGATAATTATTGCTTATAATAATTGTTAAAAAATATGACTTCCTGTATTTCATGTTGCATATTTTGGCCCTTTTTATGGATTTTCGTGCATATTTTAGCTGTTTTCATTGCATATTTGCATGCATATTTTGGGCTATTTTTGTTGCATATAATCCGGTCTTTAGTTATCACCAATACTACATGTTTTGCCTATGTTTTCAATATGACGGCCACCATGGTTGAGGAGTAAGACTCTTGATACCCAATCCAAAAGTCACGGGAAAGAATCCCGGTGTGTGCAAATAAATTCTATTTGATTAATTTGTGTTATTTCACAATTCATTTAAAAAATAATATATAGTACATTGGCAGAACGTTCCAGAGTGGAAGACACTCTCAGTATCGCCCTGGTGCCAAGACCACCATTCAGAATTGAAACATTGCTTGAAAAGGCTTTAGCCGTGTGTGGTGACCGGATCTGCCAGGTGATTCCCTACTTTCCTCTTCCCCATCTCCTTCCCCTCCCCACTAACTTCAGTCTTACAACATACCCCAATTGGGGATGCCATAGTCTCGCTGGCTCCAGACAGCAGCAGCTGGGACTTGTGAGGTAAAAAAAAATGGAGAAACGTGTTTCTTTTTTCTTTGCTAAATCAAACTGCATATTACGGTACTGCCATCGGGATGTTTGAAAATGTTAATGGTTTAATTTACGAGTTGATTTTTGATAAAGTTCCCCACTTCAATGAGCATGGTGCTTTAAGTGAGGAAACCAAATCTTTCTCCCTTACCAGGTGGTTCGAATTATAGTGAATTCAGATTACAGAGACTGTAATGCAGTTGGGCATGAAAAAGTTAAACGTCATGACTTGTTTGTGGTTGGTGCTACGTTTCTGGTAGATTTAACACATGTTTAATTTATCAGTGAATATTTAACAATGGTGTACTCACTCCGTGGTCAAGGTTGGTGGAGCTGCACTGGGGATCGAAGTAGATGCCTTCGTGGTAGAACTGGAAGGTCTCTTGCGAGGCATCGATGGCCACTGACACGGGGCCCACGGTGGCCAGCGCCTCCTTCAGCTTCTCCTCATCTCCCACTGGAATGTCCACAAAGCCTGCATCGGTAGCTCCTGAGTTCTTAGGATTATATCTGAAAATAAATTTAAAAAATTAAAAGGGATATAAACCAATTAAAACGGCCAATGAAGACTTGAAGCCATATTGACACTTCCAATTGGTGATGTTGCTAATAAATTTTGGTGGTTCATATTAGATAAATGATAACGACCTCCTCTACGACCTCCGTAGTCCAGTGGGTAAGACTCTTGACTCACAATCCGGAGGTCGCGGGTTCGAACCCGGCATGCGCAAATAAATTTTATTTGATCAATTTGTGTAATTTCACAATTAATTCATTTAAAATAATATATAGTATATTTGCGGCATGTTCCAGAGTGGAAGATACTATCAGTATCGCCCTGGTGTAAGACCACCATTCAGAATTGAAACGTTGCTTAAAAATGGCTTTAGCCGTGTTTGGTGACCATATCTGAATAGCCAGGTACTTCCCAACCTTCCTCTTCCCCACCTCCTTCCCCTCCCCACTACCTTCAGCCTATATAATATGAATATTTTTGCCTAAAGATGACTATTTATTTGCATTCGGGGCGATGATAAAATACTGCATTAAAATTTCAATTATGTAAACGAAAATTTGTTTTCGTCGTATGAGATGACGGCCATTTACATTAATTTTGTTATTCCTCATGAGGGGGGCCATCCATAAATTACGTCACACGAATTTCATGATTTTTTGACCCCCCCCCACATTTTCGCGATTTTGATAAACTTTAATGATTGTAGGACTTTCAAACTTATTTATGGTTTTGTGCATTTTTCAATATTATTATTATTAAGATCTGTAATGTAATTGGTTAGACCGGATGGTAATACATTCAAAGAGCGAAATGGCTGTTACACAACAAGCAATTATGCTCTAAGCAATTTCAACTTATTCACAAAAAGACAATACAGTGAAACACTCTTAAGAAGTTTGGTTATTTCAGTCCCTGAGCCCAAAATTGGCCCAATTTTTCCCAAGTACAAGGTTTTCCTGCTTTCCCTCTTAAAAACTTCTTAAGAGGGTTTCACAGTATATGTATTTTTTAAATTGCACGCTTTTACATTAAAAAAAGAGCGGGAAAATTTTGTGGTTACTATTTTTATGCAGATTTCAATATTGCACAATTTCCTTAGGATAGAGAATATTGCATTTATTCAAAATATAATTTTCGAAAGGATATTGATGTAATTAATAATAATAGTAAATTGATAATTTGTAGAGCGCTGTTTTTGTGAAAAGTCACCTCAAGGGCGTTAAATTACCTGCACTTATCATCGTCGCCTTCATAGGGGTAGGTGTTCTCAGTATCGATACCTCCATTGTCCTTGACGTACTGGAAGGCGTTGTCCATCAGTCCTCCGTTGCAGCCATTGTTTCCGTAGCTAGTGGAACAGTCCACCAGGTTCTGCTCCGACAAGGAGACGAGGACTCCGGTCTTGCGGAAATGCTGTCCTTCCAATGCTCCAGTCTGCCAAATTAAAATAAAACTTATAAAATTATATTTCTTTTCCATAGTTTGTAAATAATTAAATTAGATAGGGCCTAAGAAATCGTAATAAATGTACAGCCCTCTTGAGGTGATTTTTCACAAAAAAGGCGCTCTACAAATTATCCAATTATTTTTATTATTATTATAAACAAAATCAAATGTGTATGCATGTTTTTTTGTAAATCAATGCAATTAAACACATAATGCCAAAAAAATTACAGATTATTATGGTTTAATCTTCTTACAAAAATAATCAATAGAAATGTAGCAGCCAGCCTCTGCTACCTCATGCTTTAGATTGTTTTCAAAAAGTAGCGATCTTTCCAGAAGCATATTAAAATGTTTGAAATCAGAACCATTGACAGTTAAACGACGTTTGTTTGATTTTTTCTAGACACCAGGTAGTTGTGTAAATCTGTAATGCTGCCCATATAGTCTGTGAAATAAGAGTAGAAAATATAAAAACTTGAACTACTAAATTTGTAGACTGATAACACCAATTTAAATGTCAAATATTTTTTCGAAGTGCAATTACACTGAATGTATAAAACACAGTAAACCACATTTTAAAAATCATTTTTTCTTCATGACATAAATTTGATAAGGTTATTTATAAAGCGATTTGCTTTAATTTAATTTAACATAAATTTGAATTTAACAATAGGTAGAAAGGAAGAATCACTAATGGTGAGTTTAGTTACACTACTTTTAAATCTGAATGAGTTAAATATATTCAGATCTAAAATTAGAGACATGATCTAAAGCCCAGGCAACGCTAGGTACTTTATCTAGTATTAAATAAATGTGAGCAATTTCTAAACTGTGCTTTATATTTTATTACATTATAGTTATTCTTCATTATGTTAACACAAAATTGCATATAATAATAATATACCTATACGCAATTCTAATTTTGAGTTCGGCGGGTATCTATACTGCAATGAAAAAATATTTTTTCCACTATTAGGTATGCCTTTTTAATTTTTTTATAAAAATGTAGGTTACACGGCTTTACTTTAACACCATGAGTTATGTGTTTAGTATTGCCATTTGATCAACAGTGGTGCCCTCATATATTTTCTACTCTTATTAAATTCATTTTTGCAAATTATATTTTTAAAGTAGAACTCAATAAATATCTTACGACACGCAACCATAGTACTACGTTGGTGATCCCGACATGATATGGATACGCAGCATACAGCATCCGGTGTTTTAACCACCGACGGACAATTCTACAGTGAGCATGACGCGTGCAAATACGACTACCGCGAGCCCGTCGCCCAAATAACCTTCGAGGACCCATCATCTCGCAGCTAACATGGTCCACCGCACCATCAGCTTTGGAGACGCAATTGCCCGCGACAAACAAGGCCCACCGCGTCTTCTGTCTAGGGTGCAGCAACATCTCGGGCTTATCGAAGCCCGTCGCGCTTCGCTGCCACTGAGACTTCTTTCTCCTCACAAGGTTCACCGCTGTCCATCTCCGCGACTCAAAGCGTCGAGCGACATCCTGGACGACTAGGTCCTCTCCACCACCACGGTGCAGAGCTACTTGCTGGTGATGCTCCTACATCATCAACATCACCTCTGTGCATCACTGCCAACACCACTTCTGCTCGCACTCACTACTACTCGTGTCTACACCATCTGACTATTATTACCATCTGCTACAGGACTCCCTCCCCGTTTAAATATAATATATAAATATCTTACAACACCCAACCTAACAGAACTACAAAAAAAAATCAATAATTCCTTCAGGTGAGTTTCATTATAAGTTTAGGCAATTCATGACCATAAATTTTGAGGTTAGAATGCTACTATCATAATTAAATGAGTTACTTACAGCACTGAATGACCAGCATGATCCGCACTGGCCCTGGTTTTTAACTTCCGTTACGGCACCTTTAGTCCTCCAGTCCACACTGTCGGGAACCTTCACGTTAGCCGGTGAGATAAAGGTGGCTCCCTTCACCGACTTCTTGCGGATTGCCTTCAAGTTCTTGGGGCTAGAGAAAGGAATGAAAACACTTACATTATTTATTATTGACAAGGAGGATCTCCCTTATTTCTTTGATGGATCAGTTTTGTGTTCAGAATGTAAAATTCCAGTTGGATTCATCTGCTGACACATTTCGAAGGAAAACATTCTCTTATTCGATGGATCACCAAGGTATCATCACCATACCGTAGCAATAGTAACTTGACTGTGTCTCTTGGTTCTGCAAGGTGTCTGAGCCACCTTTCCATCAAGTTGTGGCATTGGCACCATAATGCATTAGTGAATTATTAGTGCAGTAAAACATGTTTCATGTATACAGTGTCTGGAAACTCGTAGCGCAAGCAGGAAACTGGTAAACCTAAATCTATGTTCTTACATATTTTTTTTCCATTTTTTTCAAAATGGAAAAAAAAGTCAAAAAAAAAAAAAAAAAAACTATTGGAGCCGAGTCTACGCTTTGTGATATTTTAAAATACAATAATATAAAATAGCTGATATTATTAACCCTTAAGGTACGTTCACATTGGTCAAATAGAGTACACTCGCTACTGGACTCGCCGAAAACCGTTCGCATTACTTTCATGTAGAGTACATTTTTTGTGCCCGCCGCCCGTTGCAAGATGACGGCGGATGATGCGGTGCTACAAAGCAAAGTAAATAAGCTAATAAAGCTTATTTTCATGCTTATTTTAATGTTTATTTTAGAAGAGGAGGAAGAATAAATTAGTAAGATGAAAATAAATAAACTGTGGACACGAAAAGAGATAATAAGCAGCATAAATAAATTAATTTAAGGTAGCATCTTTGCTCTATCACCACGACATTTCCGCGTGTTCACAAGTGAACACTGCTAAAATGGTCAGTTCGCGCCTGTCAGTGCGCAGGGACGCGTGGTGGGGGTCGCTACTCGCCGAAAAAAATGGAGAACGAAATGGATTGAATCTACTAAAGAGCTGACTATATCACTCTACTAAAATTATGGTATTCGGACGCGTTTAATTACTACTATACTCTCCACTCGACTAAAATAAGAACGGGGCTTTAGAGGGCGTTCAAGTATTACGTAACGCAATTTTTGAAGATTTTTGACCCCCCCCCCCCCATTTAACGCGCCGTTTTTACCAGAAAGTAACAATTAAATTGCGCAAAGTACTGGAAAGTCGCTTTTTTCTTGTTTTAATCGCGTTTGCGGCAATAAATAAAACAAGAGATTTCGAGGACGAAAAGGATTGCCAACTTGGAAGATTTTAATTCCCTAGATTTTTTTATCTAAATAAAGAAAAACATGTTACGTAACGCGTTGTTCGAACCCCCCCTCGTAACGCACAGTAACGTTTCACAAGACCCCCCCCCCCCAAGTGCGTTACGTAATACTTGAACGGCCCCTTTGTGACCAATTTTTAAAATTTGACCTAAAAAATTCTTAAAAATGAAAGCACAATCCAAAAAAAGTTGTACCACAACATTGACTCCAAATGTGATGTAGATTAACCAGTTTTCCCGCTTGTACTACTTAAGTTTCTGAACACATCGTCCAGTTGATTAGTCAGACATCTCTGAAAAATCGAAATTTTAGTTGATTATGCATAAATAAAAGTGTACCCTCTAACTCATAAGGATTACTCATAAGGGAACGTACCCATACTACGTGACCAACTTTTTGCAATTTTTAACCCCCCCCCCCCCCCCCCTGTGACCAAAATCCTAAGCAACCCGCCGCTCATTTGTATGGAGCGTGACATTTTGAAGACCCCCCCCCCCCCCTAAACGTGTCACGTAGTATGGGTACATTCCCTAATCATCCCCAAATCAATTATATTGCAGAAAAAATTATAATGAATCAAACAAAATATTGACATTTTCTGGGTCACAAGTAAGATATTTCAAAACGTCTAATGTATACTAATGTACCGGACCGTTATACATCCTGGTGTTATTTAGTAGCATATTTAATACGTAAAACCCCGACACGTTATTTGATTTTTGGTGAGTATTCGAATATTGTTTTCCTCATTACCTCAAAACTTAGTATTTGGTGTTGTTTGACTAATCAACAAAACAATTATCAGTCATTCATTTTTCACAAACATATTTTGTTCAATATGAAAAATATTTATAATTCCCAATAAAACGATAATAAAAAAACCCACATAATAAAGTTGTTTTTAAAAGTAAAATAATATAATGATTTACAGTAGGTATGCATGAATAATCGATAGTACAATACAGAACACATGTTAAAGAGTCATGGATTCCATTTACATTTGCTTATCTATGATTTTTATATTCCTTGTATTAATTACAATATTATTCACCAGTGACTGACCACATGTCTTTGTTAGAAGGGAAGTTACTGGTAACAGAAATTAGACTTTGATAATCTGGTTGATAACAGAATTAAACAATGTTCGTGCATATCTTCTTTGTTATTCTATGACACGTTCTTTGAATAATGCAGTGTCATTAAACTAAGTTGATAACTAATTATATATAATTTTATTCACAGGAGAAGCTGGTCAGCGGCAGCTTGAATCATTATACATAATAATATTGAATGATAGAAGAGACAATAAATTGCAATAGTAAGCATAACAGAGTGCGATGTAGAGTTTGTATTCAGGAAATCAATCAATAATACAAACATGTAATGAGCTTTAGAGTCACACTAGTATTTATTGAGATATTGTGACAATAATTATATTATTCACGAGGAGTTCAAACATGAATTTATACAAAAATTGTTGAAGGAAAAACAGAGTGTACAATTCACATGCGGAAGAAGCGAAACCTTCAGAAAACTAAAGTAGAATAGAGTGGGGAGGTTACGAAGCACCCCACAAAGAGGAGACCGATTAGTCTATCTCATTCTCTCGCAGGCTAAATCCGGTAGATATATGTGTTTTTCTCTTTTAGTGTCGCTTTTTCGTTTCATTGAGTTTCAAATCACAACGGTGCTAAAGAAGTATTCACTTCAAAAATATATGAGTGCAGTTCACACACGCTAGAAGTGAAACCCTCAGAAAACTAAAGTAGACAAGAGTGGGGAGGCTACGCACACTTATAAAATAACATCATTGTATCATTTTACTTATTTGCTTTTTTAGTATACTTACTTTGATTTTACATAGTTTTAAAAAATTATGTAGGTTCTTCTTATATTCTATACTTTTTATTTTTATGTTTCATACTTGATATATTCTTTTAAATTACTTGAATGCATTGTATATAAAATTGTCTATCACAACACGGGCATGTGCCTAGTATGGTGGTCGAAAAATTAACTGTGGAGTAGGTTCACTATTATAAGATCTTCGAGTATAAGTTGGTTTATTTTGACCTCGCTCAAAAATTCATTGATTTATTTAAGGATACCAATTTCGAATCATGTCAATGACACCCCTATGTAATTTTAAGTGTTCCCATCTTGTAATAGTATATTAAAATCGATACTGAATGCCAGAAAACAGAAACTATCCAAGCACCAATATATAACCACTGGTGCTTTTTTTGCCATATATTGATGCCATTTTAAATGTCTCCGATTGCTTTTCGGATAAAAAAGGCAATTTACTTTTCTTTTTTTTTTTTAAAAAAGAAAGACAACATTCCCGGGTTACGAATAACCCAACAATGTTTGAAAATCTCCTACTACCACCACAGAAAGCCGAAAATGTTGCTTGTGTTGTGATGGAGGACTTAGCCAGTCGAGGAATCGAACACGCGACGCTCGGGTGGGACCCAAACGCTATGCCCACTCAACCACTGACCAGACAAATAGATTAATTTAAGTAATTATTTTTTATAAATTTTACTCAGTTTTGTATCACAAACCATGTTACATAAACCTAGCGTAGCCGCTAAACTACTTGAAAACTGGGATGTTTTCTTGCCTTGACGCGAGCAGGCGGTATAAAGGGGCACAAACCATGTTACACAAACCTAGCGTTAGGTTAGGTTACGCATTTTTAAGACTACGAATTTTCATACTTTTGGTCTAAGAATACGGCCGTTGAGATAGTCATAATTCATCAGGTTAATGTGTTATGTGATGAATTATCATGTGAGGAAGTATCGTATCGGAAAGTTTTACGTTATTGATATTATTGCTTAATGGCAACACTTAATTTTATGTGGTGTAACATCTTTCTTGTTTTTCTATGACTTGTAATGTCAATGCATTAAAAATGGCTAGTTTTCCTTTGTGTTTATAGAAAATTTTAAAGTTGTGTAATTCAGTTAATATTGCTTGCCGACGCCTAATTCTTTCAGATTCGGATTTTCCGGCCCATAATTAGTATAAAAAAATTAAAAAAATTATCTAGGACTCTCGCCCCTAAACCGAATTTTTTCCCACAGGTTAATTCATTGGCTGTATAGCACTATAATAAGTTTTTACGTCTCCATGTTAAAATTCGAAGGTATGATTTTTTTAATGTTGGTAAAAAATTAAAAAAATGATCTTCTGAAAATGTCGACCAAACGGAGAACAAAGTTTTAAAATGCGCTGTTGCTCCAGTGGATAAATAAAAATGAAAATTATTATCTTGATTCAAAATTTGATAAGCGATAATGTCACCCACGTTTTGCAGAAAAGGTGAATGAGGCATTTTAACATTTTGTGTCTCACCAGGGTGACACGGAGAGAATTTACTACTCTGAAACCCAGTGCAAGTACGTAATAATAAAGTTATCTATTTTATTTGCACTTTGTACGGAGTCAAAGCCCTTTGTGATCTTCCGCTGAGTTTGTAAAATGAATGAATAAACTTAAATATTTATTTATAAGATGAGGTGTGTAGATGCAAAGGCAGCAATCTCCCATTTATGTGTTTTTGAGAAAAAGGCAAAAAACTTGTAGACATTAAATGGGATTTCACAGAACATTGAAAAAATTACATTAAATAGCTGTTTGATATCATGGATTATTTGCATCATCAGATTTTTTTTAATGCAAGCCTATAAATAGATAATTAACTTTTTAATCCGGAGATTGCTGCTTTTGCTACCAAGTGTTGGAGATTGCTGCTTTTGCTACATACAACATTGGAGATTGTTGTGTTTGCTACAAACCTTCCCAAAAAACCGCCATCTTTGTTTTGTGTTGATTGGCTTCAAGGAATACTTTATAACTCAATAAGGGGTAATTGCAAAAAATAAACTTTTTGAAGATATTATTGAACATTTTTTTCCAGAAAACAGGTGTTATTATGCGTGGAGCAAAAAATATGAGAAAAGATGATACATAATATTCTGAATAATTAATAATTCAGACAGTGAACCAAAAATTTGAGAAAGAAAAGAGTGTAATATGAGGAAGAAAAAAAGAAGCCTGATAAATTGTTTAATATTATTATGTCAAAACATTTATTTTTTTATATGAATACTGCACAAGAGTCACCAACTGCTCCTGTCTGGAGCCAGCGAGACTATGGCATCCCCAATTATTGGGTTAGGTTGTGAGGCTGAAAGTACTTTCCTTCCTTTCCTTAAAAAAACCCTCCACATAGCATCTCCAAAGATAACGTAGGCCGAAAAAAATGTTAAAAAATATATACTACACTAGCTGACCCGACAAACACTGTTCTGCCATATAAATTATTTCTAATGAATATTTTGGTTGTTAAATGAAAAATAACGAATGTATTGTAAGTGTGTGGGGATGGGATCTATGACAGAAGGAGGAATGGAACGCTGAAGCTGATGACCGCCGATAAACACAATTAAAAATACCACTAAAGTAGGCAAATAAAATAAAGAAAAACAATATGACTTCGAAGAGCAATTGAGTATATAATTTTTTTGTCAGTCCGTCTTTAGCCGTCACAAATAAGCTCGATGGTTTGCCCACGCGAGAACATGATGCCGAATGAAATATCAAAATGACGCAACGCTTCTCGTGAATGTCTTGCGCATGTGCAGATGTAAGTTCGATGAGGCGGACGTAACGCCATCTTTCATTCAACAATGTAAATAATTTCGTTCTGTTTGAAATATGAAAGACGGTTAAATTTGTTCATACAAAAATATTAAAATCGCTTTTGAAAAATAGGAGGGTGGGGGTAGGAGGGTTAAAATTTGGGATTATAGGTATTTGTTGATGCCAAAAAAAAATAAAAAAAAATAAATAAAATGATTTTTTTCTGGATAGGGACACCCTAATCACCTAGCGGCCTGAAATATAGGTACTTTAAACCCTATTCTCATATCTACCAAACATACATAAAAAAATTATAAAAATCGGTAAAGCCGTTTCGGAGGAGTGCGACCTCAAACACCGTGAAACGAGATTTTTATGTGTATATAAGGTATTATTAAAAAGTTAATTGATTGTGAAATACCACAAATTAATCAAATAAAATTTATTTGTGCACGCCGGGTTCGAACCCGCGACCTTCGGATTGTGAGTGTTACCTCGGGACCACGGAGGCGGTCAAAAAATCAAACATGGCGTGAAGAAAAGGTGTCATATGGTCTGATTTTTAATGTAATGGCTACTAAAATATATTATTTTCCATTTTCGGAAACGGAAATACTTACTTCTCATTATTATCTAACTGATACTAGGTATTTTTAAATAAAAAGTGCAAAAGTGAAAAATAAATAGATTATCATTAATAGATAATTTTTTGAGAGTTATAATGCTTTCCTCCAAGCCAAAATAAAATCTGACAGCTACATTCCATGATATTTTTGTAACATTTCGTTTCTAATTTCCTGACTTAATAATAGGTTTGCGGGCGTCTTTTGATAATGTTGGGGTCGGGTGACAATCCATCTTCAATAATTATCGAAAATATTTATTCCAAACACACTTTTACATACTTCAAAACATCAAAAACTCACATAGAAAAATCAGCACCAAATGCTGCTTTAGTATGGAGCGGCCATCTTGTCACGTGACACTTCCTATGAATTTGATTGGCCGAAATGGAGAATGCTACGTTTGCTTTGAAAAGAACATGGAGATTGCTGCCTTTGCTTTTAATACGTATTTTCAAACTCGGATTTTGATGGGAATAAGTTGAGTTTGTAAATAACCAATGCATTTATTAGGTGCACAATTTGAATCTCTATGGAACTGCATTCATAACTTTTTTTTCGATATTTTGGAGATTGCTGCCTTTGCATCTACACACCTCAGATGATAAACAATAATATCTATCATACTATGTATAGAGAGTACTAATCAAAAACAGAAACTTATATTAATTT
Source organism: Limnephilus marmoratus (assembly GCA_917880885.1). Lineage (NCBI taxonomy): Eukaryota > Metazoa > Arthropoda > Insecta > Trichoptera > Limnephilidae > Limnephilus > Limnephilus marmoratus. The sequence goes on along the minus strand of OU862921.1, from coordinate 12,514,130 downwards.
AAGGTAGTCAGTCTGTGCTATAAATTAGGCCCTGCTATCCCCTACCGCTACTATGTCTCTTTTGCAACCTTCCCTCTGCCCCTCCCAGGTTCCCACCTCTCTACAGCGTGTCCTTTCCCATGTGTTCCCCTCCCGCATCCCGAGAACTTCCTCCCTCATTTTCCACTTTTCCCCCTATCGCGAACCTCACCTCCCTCCGGGATGCCCCTACCCTCCCTGCTGCTAAACTATATGAAATACACACACACTTTTCAAACACCTATTGTAAAAATTTTATATGAATTTCGTAATGCCAGAGCTCATGAGAGCCATAATGCCATTATATATAGAAACCAACGTGCGCACAACAAATCACTAAAGTTTCTTGGCGATCGGATGAATGGTACAAGAATGCATACGGGACAAACAAAGAAACATTCACTTTTAAATATTAAGATAAAGAAGATTAAAAAATAATAATATCAGTTTAAGTATATATTTTTTCAGTACTGTAATTTTGTTATCAGAAACCGGAAATTAAAATACGTAGTGAGATAAACTGACACAGTCTATATTGCAATTATTTTAGTACATAAAATATTTCAATTTTATACATATTTGGGAAACTTGGGCTAATAAATAAATAACGTTTGAATTTCACTTAGTAAAATACTACTTTTAAATTTTTTCTGGTTTTAACCCTAAGATATGAGATGTTGAATGGAGGGGAGGCAATTTTAGATAAGACTTGATAGAAAAGAGGATATTCAGATACGTTTTTAGATTTTCACGGCCAAAAGTATTTTCGTTATTTGTTTTTGGGGTGTTATGCCGTGTTGCGCTACCTCCTTCTTTAGCCAACGTTTCGGACAGCATTGCAGTGACCATCATCAGGGCAGATCCGGTAGATGTGTCACATCATCACAATAGGTTTGAAGGCTTTCGTTTTGTCAAGAAATTCACAATAAAATTGGTATTTTACTAAATGAATTTCTTTTATTTTTAATTGAATAATCATTGAATACAACAGTAAACTATCGTTTGATTTATATTTTGTTTAATATTATAATAATGTACCATTGTGCCGTAATCCTTTAGCAACAAACACTATTAAATTAAAATCAATAATCTATACTTGTTAGTGGACAGCTTCAATGACAACAGAAGCCATTCAACGCTCTTGCACATGTCTGAGCCAACAATATTATTATAGTATTGAAAATAATTCAAGGATCATTCATCGGACCATCAAATCCAGATCTAGGTTAAAAGATATCTGCGATGTGAATAGGTGAAACACATGACTGGACAACAAGTGCGATAAAGACGAAAAAACAGTAGACACTTAATAAACTTAAAAAATGATGATAAATCAAAGTTGTGACGTGACCCGTTTATTATAATTTTAAATTATTAGACCGATAGTCGTCACACATATCAGCTGATTGATAATCCCGGTGACCGTATTGTTGACGTTTGCATTAAATAAATATTTTGCTAAGAAAACACAATGACTCGGAATTTTACTAATGTTATCAACCGTAATCAAGGTTTACTGTTTGTTAAAAATAATGTACTTGTACTCAACACTGTTTGTACTGGAAAGTGCCTGAATAATATGCATAAATGTACGTAATATATTGCATTGTGATTGTATGTAATATGATTAATTAACATGTTAACTTTAGTACGAAAATGAATGTAATCTGTCTGGTGAATACTAATTATCTATCTACCTTCTATAATTCTACACTATATAAAAAGAGTTTACCGGTCTGGCGTGTGGGTTTGTTTGTTAGACAAATCTAGTTTTATTCCGAGATTGATGAAATTTAGCCCACTTGATCTTCAAAACAAGCGGAAGGTCACCAAAATATATCTACATGAGATTTCGAAAAAGCACCCCAATCCCATTTTTCCAATTTAACCCTTAGCGGAACTTTTGACTTTTTTTTTTACTTAAAATTTTTTAACAAAATGACAAAAATGTCAGTAAATATGATGTTTATTAATTATTATTATTAATTAAGATTGTAATTTTTTTAATAGAACCTAAAAATATGGTATGAATGGAGAAATCTAGGTAGATTCATTGACTTTAAACTGCAGTAAGCACTTCAGATGTTTCCATATTAATATTTGGAGATATATTAATAAAATTGAACGGCCAATTCGAGAACCGAACGCTTGTCGCTCGAGTGGTCAACAAAACAAATCAGGAACAAATGGCACGTGCCATTTTAATGATTCATTATTATATACTAATAAAAAATGCAATTAGCTTTGGTTTTTAATCTTGATTCAAGTGTTCTACGGAAATTTCTACACTCTGTTTTATGATATCACCATTCCGTTTCTCAGTATATTATTATACAATATTTTATAATGCAAGTATATTATTATTATATGACTGTCCAGAGTTTTAACTATAATGGCATTGGATGGGATTCAGTGACTGTTCGTTAAGAACACCTCAATCCCTTTCTTTATAATTTTAAATTTAAGTATTATGAGGTGTAAACAACAGTTTATTAAAACATGCCTTTAACAATAAAATATGTAATAGGTTATATCAATATGGTCTTCTCGTTCAACTTTACCCCTAATAATGGGGAAAGAATAAAAAGTAATGTAAGTTAAAAATTCAGACAGCCTTATAATGTTTGTTGTCCATAGTCTAGTGCAGTGATAGTGATGAGTAGGGCTCGGATAAATATGTATTAAAAAATTCAAAATATGTACATATAATATGGACTAAAAAATGTAAAATATGGAAAAAATATGGAGTACAAAATAAGAAAATCTTTCCTATTAAACATTGTTTATTGTGAAAAATTACTATGCAGTAACAGTTACATTACAAAAATTATAAAAAGATAGCGAAAAGTTCAGGTAATTCAAATAAAAAAATGAAGCTTTATTCATCTTCCTCTAAATCTGTCTTATTAAATTGATTGCAGTGCACAATCACATGCTTTTTTAAATAATCGAAATTAAAACTATGTCAATTTGGTACAAACAATCTTTATAAATACCGCTTACATATTTTTTTCTTAGAGTGGATTTATCAGGAATTCTTTTGCCGAGTATTTCTCTAGCAAATTTTTATAAGTCGGATTGTTTAATTTCCATAAAGGTATGTCTGCACATATCATAGTATAACACAATTCCCTTGAGATAGTACAACTTTGAGAAGCACTTGCCGTTGTGTCAGGAAAAAATGTTGTTCAAATTAATTCATCCTAGCAATATTTGCAGTATGTTTTGCAGTAGATAGGTACGTGTTGCGATATTAAAAAACGCTGCTCAGGAGAAATAGATTTTTCACAGGCGTGACAATAAAGTACTTTTCCGTCTATAATTAGCGATTGGCTTAGGAAATCTTCGATATATTTTTCTAATTTGAAACGCAAAGGTTATTTATCCTTGGGCATTTTGAAATTTAACTGGTAGGTACCTAGACGGTGGTGGCGAGAATATAAACATGTAAAATTATATCGATTTTTGTGAACTAACTCATGTTTTATGATATAAAAGTCGAAAATATGGATGATTGTGATTTTTTTTGTAAAATATGGACTTAACCATGAAATATGGAAAAATATGGAAAATAAAAATTAGTTTTTCACAATCTATATATGATAATTTAGATAGAGAACACATACAAGACCGAAAATCGTGTAAATTAAAAATATGTATTTACATATTAATCCGGGCCCTAGTGATGAGCAACCCGGGGCTCGTGAGACTTTTCGTACTGCCCACTTAGTTATATGACGAGTGCAGTTCACACGCGGTAGAGGTGAAACATTAGAGCACATAATCTCAACCAATAGGAACCTTAAAAGTGGGCTCATAATCAAAGCGGCCAATGCGCGCAGCTTGATACTTTGTAGATACTGTAAGTAGGTAAGGTTTCTCTTGCATTCTCTCGCAGTAGTAAAAAATATTCAGTGGTTTGTGTTCTGTTTTGCAAAACGGCTAAGCGGAACACTTCCAAGTATTTCTTAAAAATTTGGAATCAGCCCCTCAAAATAATAAGATTTTTCCATGTGTGGAAAAAAATTCACCTTCACCTCGTAGCGCTTTTTTGTTGGATTTATGTTTGAAGCATTTTAAAGATTTCAGTTTTATAAAATACCAAGAATTTTCTTGACTAAGAGCCATTTGCTTCGTGGAATTTGAACAAATCATCAAATTTCGAAGTTAATTTTCAAGTTATGTTATTATTTCAGTTTTGTGAAGCAACTGCCCATATTATCAGTTGAAAAATTATGAATTGTTCAAATTCTGTGAAATAAACCATTCTTGATTTTAATTTCCGAAGGAAAAAAATACAAAAGTTGCCCAAAATTCAAAGAAAAGGTTTAAAATGTTCTAATATTTCAAAATGATAAAAATCGACAGAATTTATTGGTATATAAAATTGGAAATACAAAATATCCACCTGTGATGCAGTTCTTTGTTTTAGACAATACAAATAGGTTGTGACACCACTGACTGCAAATTTAACTATGTCAGACTGAACCCTATCCCCTGCGGCCCGAGAACAAATTGAAAATGGATAAATTGGCCCATGATGACGGTTGGATGATTAGGTACAGGGCGCACATAAAGTATCAAGTACCTGGTCTTGTTGAAGCCGTTGAAGGTGGCGATGAACTCGCTGTGGAGCATATCGCCGTACTTGTTGATGGCCTGAGTGAAGGGCACCAGACCCATTCCGTACTTCTGGTTGTGCTTGGCGATCTTGTGCCTGTTCTCCATGAAGATCTTCATCCTGAACTTCTCCTCCGTATCACTGTCATACTTCTTGCTGTGCTGGACCTGCAATAAACCAAACAATTTAATTTTAAAAAAAAATTTATGAGCGTAGATTCAAATTACAAACAACCATTTTATGTTCTTAATTTGTCATATATAAATTACAATTTCTACCCAAAGAAATGCCTTTTTTAATTTATTTTTCTTTATATTGACTTAAGTCTATTTATTAATTATAATTTACTCACAAAAAATGCCAAAGATGGCTCTAAAATCATGCAAAATTGAATTCTTTAATGACCAATATATCATAATTTAAAACAAAAATAAATAAAATAGCATGTATATCCGCATTGCACCTTTGCTGTACCTTTTGTGGTCTGTAGTCTCAAATCCAAATATAAGTTTTGTATGAAAAAGGTTGCACAGCCATTCCTCTTAAAATACGTAATGCTTATAAATCTTTGTTTTTTCATTAAGTTATTTTTTACAGATATTTAAAAAAAAAAACCTTAAGGATATATATTTTTTAATTTTATCTATTGTTGAAAACGGTATGAACTAATGATAACATTTTGTTTGATCTCTCAACACTTTGTTGTTAATTCACATATTTTTATCACTTATAATTTTCTCAATTATCATTTTATTTTTAAATTTTATTAGTTTGTTTTTACTTTACTGTTTGGTAATGACCGATATTGATGTACTTAAATTGTGAAGAAGCAATAAATAAATTGATTCATACATATATAGGAATGCGAGGTTCAAGGGAGAATTTCAATATGTAACACTTCACTTCTATGGGTTTATTTCTTCAGGAATGCACATTCTGCAAATGCAATATTGGATGTTATCACGGGCTTGCATTCTAACTTGTTTAGTTTAATTGTTGAAAGAGAACACATAGAAATGTTTGCCATCTATCTATATTAATTTATCTCCGATTGAAAAAGATACAACAAAATTAAAAAAATAAGATACAATTCACATTAACACTTTTTAGTATCGAAAGTGCTACAAAAATGATTGTTTTTATTTATTTTTAAAGTGGGTTTTTTGAAAATATGCAGTTGTAATCATTTATAAGTAGTGCGCATTTTAATAATATAACATTGCCTAACAAGTCTGTTGAAACTGAATCTATTGTGATATCAGATACTCGATTCACAACGCCCCTCCGCTCTACTATTATTTCCATAATCTACGCTCAATGTAGATTATGGAAATTCAATATGCCAATACAATACCATAACACTTCCATATCAATGTCAAATCAGCAGTAATCACGTGTCAGTACTCCAGTCAAAATAGACGAAAAAAGGTGCTGACCTCACATTAATTCTTAAAAAGCTGAATTTTTGTATAAGTCTTGAATACGTCATTACTAGACATCGGATTATATGCATTTGCATATTTGCATATGCAAATGCATATAACTCTCTAATTACGATGTTAATGCATATTTCAGCCTTTTTTCCCAAATCATGCATATTTCGTTTAATAGCGGGAGGTATCATCTACGACATCTACGTATAGGGAGCTAGGTGACGATGACGCGTAGGGCACCAGCGCGGTGGCTAACGTGAAAGATGGCCAAGCCTTGCAAACTTTTTATCCAAATTTACTACACATTACCTGCTTAGCTCACGGGTTTCATCGCCTTGCAGAAGAGATACGGCAAGAGTATGGGAATATTAATAAATTGATTTCCTCTACAAAAAAGTGTTTTTAAAAGCACAGTCGCGTGTGCAGTCTTATAAAGAGCAATTGCCAAATCTAGCATTGCCGCCAGAACCCATAATTACTCGATGGGGTACTTGGCTAAAGGCAGTATTATTCTATGCTGAAAATTTTGAGGCCGTAAAACAAGTAGTTGGGCAATTTGACAGTTCTGAGGCCATTGCAATTCATTCAAGCAAGCTAGCATTTGAAGACGCATCCATTAAACAGAATATCGCCCTCATCTCAACACATTTCCACAAGTTACCAGATGCCATAAAAAAATTGGAAACAAAAAAACCTTCCTCTATTTAAAGCAATAGAAATACTGGAAACAATGATCGAACTCGCCAACGCCCTTCCTAATTCAATATGAGAAAAGATTCGTAAAAAGTTAGACTCTATTTTGCTTAAAAACCCGAGTCTTGAAGACATGAAGAACATTAATGCCTACATGAACGGCACAGGTCATAATACCCTGACTAAACAGGTATCTCCAGAAATGGCGCCAAATTTTAAATTTTGTCCAATGACGTCAGTTGACGTAGAGAGGTCGTTTTCAGCATACTAATTAATACTGGGTGACAAACGTCACAAATTTGAGCTTGAAAATTTGGAAAAATACTTAGTTGTATATTATCACAAAAACTATGCATAATTTTAAGAATATTTCGCTGTTTTTGTACGGTCTGTAATTAAAATATATAAAAATATAAATGGTTTTTTGATTTTGCATTGTGCATATTTTGGGCAAATCAAGAGTTTTCAGTGCATATTTTGGCCTTTTTTAGTGCATATTTGCATGCATATTTTGGCACTTTGTTAGTGCATATAATCCGATGTCTAGTCATTACGAATGCTATGTCAAAAGTCCCCATCGATCCCGCTCTGGCAAGGTTTTTTTTTTCGAGGTCAAAGGTCACATTTTTTTGTTTTTTGCATATATCTCTGAAACGGTAAGAGCTATCTATTTCTTTCACTTGTTATTTTGTTATTGCACTTTCACGGTCACTTGGTTGGACTTCTTGGCGGAAGTTCACGAACGTATCGGTGGTTCCTGGTCGAAACCCGCGAGCGTGTCTGTTAATTTCGTATTTTCTAGGTTTGAAATCGCGATAAAACGAGAACGGTATTTCGTAGAGAAAAAAGTATTGATATCATTTTTGTAGAGAATTTTACGATCTACAAACTTTTACTCAATATTTTTTCGATAGCTCCAAAGATATTGAAATATAAGTAGATGTGCTATCTGCTGTTTTTACTATGTGGGTCTGCGCTTCCGGGTGTCGCCGACATTGTTTACCAATTAACAAATAAACTAAAAGAACAAATAATTAACGAATAAACCAAACGAACGTTAAACTAAATTAACCAATTCGTTCCTCATTCAAAATATATTGTTAACCAATATTAATGCACATTTTCAAAAAATCAACGAAATGAACAAATTATTTTTGTATGAAAACTACGCTAATTAGCGCGTAGTCCGGCGACAGTTGCGCGGACACCATAGCATATCTCTTCTGTATTTTAATATCTTTGGATAGCTCTTACCGTTTCAGAGATATATGCAAAAAACAAAAAAAATGTGACCTTTGACCTCGAAAAAAAAAACCTTGCCAGAGCGGGATCGATGGGGACTTTTGACATAGCATTCGTAATGACGTATTCAAGACTTATACACAAATTCGGCTTTTTAAGAATTAATGCGAGGTGGAATGTCTATTTTGACTGGATTACAGGTGATGATTACAATTCTGTTCAATCAACTAACCAATTAACTATCTGCTTGGCACTTACTCCTTTGTTCATTCACAACTCTTGAATGGCTAGGCGGCCTTTTTCATACAAAAACTTAATTTTGAATTTTTGAGGCCAAAGTACCCAATCAAAATGATTTTTTTTTTGTCAAAAGTTATAGCAAATATTTAGTATGGATTTATTTGTGTATAAAGGCTCCAGTACACATTTTCGTGGTACTGTTCACATGTTGGCGTGTTTCATTCTGCATTGGTCGCTAGATGAAGATGGACGTTAGGGCGATCGTGGTCGCTGCAATATACTTGTACAACGCTTTCAAATTTTAATAATCAATGAACCTAAATATTTCCTCATTACTCCATGACGCCATGTTCGTGAAACAATCGTTGAAACAATTAAGCGCGACACTGCAGTCTACCCAGACACGTAACTATGAACTGAACACTCGGCCAACGTATGATCGCTGTTTGCGGTTTGCGCCAAATTTCTTTGATTTGTGCATGGAAAACTGATGCTAATCAGGTCATCGGCGAGTGTTGGCCGCAAACGCCAAATACACTCAAAACAGCCCAGTATACGTTGGCCGAGTGCACTCGTCCGACGTGTGCTGGAAGCATTAAATTATAAAATATAAGCCATGCTATTTTTTTATTTAAAAAATATTAGGAAAAAATTCGGTTTAGGGGCGGCGTTCCTAGATAAATTTTTTTTTTTTTGATACTAATTATGGGCCGGAAAATCCGAATCTGAAAGAATTAGGCGTCGGCAAGCAACATTAACTGAATTACACGACTTTAAAATTTTCTATAAACACAAAGGAAAACAAGCCATTTTGAATGCATTGACACTACAAGTCATAGAAAAACAAGAAAGATGTTACACCTCATAAAATTAAGTGTTGCCATTAAACAATAATATCAATAACGTAAAACTTTCAGACACGATACTTCCTCACATGATAATTCATCACATAACACATTAACCTGATGAATTATGACTATCTCAATGGCCGTATTCTTAGACCAAAAGTATGAAAATTCGTAGTCTTAAAAAGTTGTGACGTAGACCGGTCACCAATATCAATGTTATTATATGAATCAATGTGCCCCCTTCGTAGCGCCTACTCGCGTCACGGCAAAAAAACATCCCAGTTTTCAAGTAGTTTAGCGGCTACGCTAGGTTTGTGTAACATGGTTTGTGCCCCTTTATACCGCCTGCTCGCGTCACGGCAAGAAAACATCCCAGTTTTCAAGTAGTTTAGCGGCTACGCTGGGTTTGTGTAACATGGTTTGTGATAGAAAAGAAAGTGCCCCCTTCATAGCGCCTACTCGCGTCAAGGCAAGAAAACATCCCAGTTTTCAAGTAGTTTAGCGGCTACGCTAGGTTTATGTAACATGGTTTGTGATACAAAAGTGAGTAAAATTTATAAAAAATAATTACTTAAATTAGTTATTGATATTATTGCTTAATGGCAACACTTAATTTTATGTGGTGTAACATCTTTCTTGTTTTTCTATGACTTGTAATGTCAATGCATTCAAAATGGCTTGTTTTCCTTTGTGTTTATAGAAAATTTTAAAGTCGTGTAATTCAGTTAATATTGCTTGCCGACGCCTAATTCTTTCAGATTCGGATTTTCCGGCCCATAGTTAGTATAAAAGTAACTAGTTTTATTATCTAGGAACGCCGCCCCTAAACCGAACTTTACCCAAATATTATTCGGTTTGGTGAGGTATTTTGGCCTCAAAGCAAAATTAAGTTTTGTATGAAAAGGCCGCGCAGCCGGACTTGATGCAAGTATTTGATTCACTTGACTATGTCATAATTTCATCTATTATTCACTTTCGTATCATTTATTCTCTTCTTACACTCCTTTCTTCGTTCATCCACTCTACATGTTCAAACTATCTAAGTGCTCTTTTCTTAATCCTCTTTGCTTGCATTTTTCCAGATCTCAATATTTAGAACAAGGTCATATGTGGCTTTACCGAACATACACCTCAGAGATCTCATTTCTACAGCTTTTAGTCTACTTTCATCCTTCTTCTGCCAGTACCACGCCTCACTACCATAATATTACGATTAAAAAAAATCATAAAAACATTTTTGGGTAAAAAGGCTTGGTATCGGCACTCCATTGAGAACTGCTAGCTGTGCGATATTATGATAAAGTATAATATGTATATTCTAGATGTTGTTACGATACACAAATACGCCACTGCGCAAACTACAGTTTCACTCCCACGCCGCTAGCTTACCGGCGCGCTACGGGCGGCGGAACCCAAGCAAGCCACCGTCGACAGCGAGCCGCCAACCGCATTCTTCTCCAGTGCCTGGCTTGAGCGCCCGTGTTGTCGTAAACCGTTCCGCACAGTTCCGGAACATTCTGCAAGCCACGATGCAGCGTGTTTTGCATAGTGACTTGCGGGAACTCCAAGAATGGCTATATTCTTTCCCGTCACTGAATCTACAAGAGTTCAGCCCCCAGCTGTAAGTACCCAAGCTGTTTTCCCCCCTTATTTGCGTGTATTCGCAGTAAATTCACCGCGGAGATAAATAGCCCTACCAGAGAGATTATAGAGACAGATTCCTCCTTTTTAGATATAACTGTTGTTGCTACCCTGAATTACTTTGTATGCATTATTGTGATATTGTGTCTACGCAGGTGTTTTACCCAATATAACTGATGTTTACCCTGATTACTGGTTTCACTGCCTTCTCCCAGCCCGTAGAAATTTGAGCTTTATTTCAGGAAAGACCCACACACGCCTCACAGATCCTACCACCCTGGTGGTGAGGGCCTCTCCCGCTCTGCTGACTAAAACCTGAGCTAGTCTGTCGGCAGAATGTAGGGACCCCCATTTAGGTCCGCTAACAATGTCAAATACATGATATTTGTTAACATCCATTTGCTAAGTGAGATACAAGCAGTAAACAAATTATCTTCTAGAATTTGGCAAGAAAAAAACCAAGTCAATAAAACACTTCAGCCACAGTTAAAAACAGTTTAACATAACCGGTTTGGTTGGATCACATGACCTAACTTCTGCAACCAGTCATGTTTCGCACACAAGAAAAACATCTCATCGTTGAAAATAATTTGTTGATCATGATTACGCCTACATAAAATAGATTATTTATTGTATTCATTCAGAAAAAAATGGAATCTTTTTTTAGTATCCATTGTATCTTAATTCGATGTACAGAATGTATGTGCTAATTTAATTCAATTATTTTTTATTGCATTGTTGAAATCATAGACTTGCCCTAAAATGCCAATTTAATTTAATTATTTTTTACTACATTGTTGAAATCATAGACTTGCCCTAAAAAGAAATCTGGGTATCATTTAAACGAGCTGGAGGTAGAGCCGTATTATCCATAAGGCAGTGTAGGCAACTGCCTAGGGGCTCCACATCGGCTAGGGCCCCTAGGGTAAAGGGGCCTCGAGACGTGCATTGCAGTGGCCTCGACATGTTTAATCCGGCCCTGGCTGGAGGCAAACCATGTGATCATATTTTTGGCACCAGGAAGATTCGAGAACGCCTTGAATAAACTATGACATCAGTCCTACATTGACCAGCGAAGAGCGCACATTGAAATAACCAGACCCTGCGCAGAAAAGTAAAATTAGCTAAAGTAAGGCAACGATTTGCAGCGCAGTCCATTGTGGGGTTTTTCTGTGCAAGATCTGAATGTTCGTTTTTAAATTAACCACCTGGCATAGTGATGCTAAAATAGAGTAATGGGCTCTACACACGACACTGCATGTTGGCCAGCAGGCAGTGACTGCAAAGAGCGTGGAGTTGAGCGAACTAGCGCTGACTCGTTCTAGCGGCCCTTTAACACAAACGAGACAGCGCTAGTTCGTTCAACTCCACGTTCTTTGCAGTCACTGCCGCAGTCACTAGAAATTGGATGGTGTGGAGACCCGTTAAGGTAGGTAAATAAATACACATTTGTAAAAGTGTCTAAATCAGGGTTTCCCAACCAGTGGTCCGCAAGAGGCTAGAAGATGGTTCGCCGGTCAATAAGCAAGCCAGCACGCGGGCGGTCCCTGGTCGAGAAGTCTGAATAAAAAAAATCGGGACAATACTCAGTTTATCATTATTGTACCTTGTGGTCAGTGGCCAATATGGTATTCCGTTTCGCCCCACCCCATCCGTTGTGGTAAATATTCTGCTAGAACCCGTCCCATCCTATCCCATTCCGCCCCCTCCGTTGTGGTAAATATTCTGCTAGAACCCGTCCTACCCTATCCCATTACGCCCCTCCCGTTGTGCTATCCATCCCGGGTGCCACCTACGCTAGCCTACGCCACTGACCACAAGCAGGTCAACATGAAACAGCAGGTTGACATTCTTTAAGGCTTCACTGAGTGGTTGGCTAAGGGACACGGAAGCTAAGTGTAGTTTATGGTCAGACCGAAGCCATTCACATTTTTTGTTGGTACTTGCCAATTGATTTGAGATTTATTGTATTTCTTGTGTTCTCTATTTTATGCGATGCTTGCAGGTTTTTACAGATGCAATGCCGCCTCATGGAGCCTCACGAATGAGTTTTTCTTTTGCCCTGTTTAATTTATCTTTGTCTTACTAACATATACTATACATTCCTACTAAATACACTTAAATTGCATTCCCTAGAAAACAGAAGAAAAATAATTGACCTAACTTTTTTGTTTAAAATTATTCACTCCGAATTAAACTGTTGTGAACTTCTGCATCTCATTGACTTTAAGGTACCAACCCGAGCGACAAGGCAAAACATATTATTCTGTAACAATAATTCTCTAACCAACTATCACACACATGCATCAATTTCTCGACTTCACACACTAGGGAACAAATACACCTCAAATATCGATGTATTTAATATAAGTTTACCGTTATTCAAGAAATATCTAAACAATATTTTTATGTAGAATATTTTGATATCTAAGGAGCATCACCTAGGGTCTATTGCATATATTTGTGTATTTCTATATTAATCTACAATGTAAAAACTTGTTAACGTTTTCGTTTTATGTATCTTGCATTTTGTCATGTATTATTCATGACATTTAATCAGTCACCTGTAAATTTTGTAATTGCTAACATACCTACTAGTTTATTTCTATGTCATTTACAACTTAGAAACTTTCTCTTTTATTGTAATGCACTATCATTCCTAAATTTATCTGTATGATGTTTACCTACTAGTTATATTTTTATAGTTCATCTTTTTTATTAAAAAAAAAAAACTGTCTCTGTATTATAATCTTGTCATGTAAAAGCCCATCAGGGCGTTGAAAATTAATAAATAAATATATAAATAAATATTTTTTTGAATTTTGTTTTCCCTGTTAAGCACTTGCATACTGCTTACTAACAACGTATGCAAGGACACTGGAGGTCTAGATTCGTTCAAAATAAATAAATGTAGCTTCGTTTAACAAAAAAACTTGAAGGAGTAACCATCAGTTACTTATACCAGGGCGGGTAAGAGGTGGATAACCTCCATTGCTTGTGGCCCTGTCAAAAAAATGAACGTACAAGTGGTCCCGGGTCAGAAAAAGGTTTTGGGAACCACTGGTCTAAATAGCTTAACAAAATATTAAATTTTGGAAATGAGTCCAAACTTTTGTTAGTTTTTACGCAGCCAGAAATTTGCGTGCGCCATAGTAAAAAGAACTAGTAATTTGTAAGCGATTTTATTTTTGAAATTTGAGTAGTGATACTACAATGCGAGTTGCCTGTATATGTCAGATTCATTTGTTGACAAATCACAGAAAGGGAGAAGATTACGTTGTCTCCTGAGCAACTTAGAATGGATTGTATAAAAAAAATTGCAAAATTCATCAAATATTTGAAGTTAATTTTCACGCTCTATGTAAGTTCTGTTATTTTATAATTGTAGGGCAGTTGCTATATAAAACTGAAATAATTACAGAACTTGAAAGAACTTTCACAGAATGTGAAAATTAACTTCAAATATTTGATGAATTGTACAATTTTTTTTAAACAACCCATCCTCGGTTTGTTCCCCTTTGCCCAATTGGCTGGTCAATGTCTATGATTGAAATAGTAACCGGACAAAACAAAGTGACAACTTGAAAAGTAATGGAAAAAAAAAAGCTAGGTTAGATTAGTTTAGTTAAATCACTTTTCAAAAATGGTATGCTTTGAAATGGAATTATTGAAATACTCCCTTGTGAGGAGGAATGAGAAAAAAGAAAAATAGTGATATGTTCATACTATTTTTATATGTATTTTTCTGTATATTGTCATATTTCTAACTAATTGTTTTATACTTCTGAATGTGTTTTAAATATAATGTAGTCATTAAATAATAAATAAAGACTAGTCAGACTTCCTGAAATTGATGCTTACAGCAGCACATGGTTAGTGAATCATCAACCAATTAAAGTAAAATATTAATCATCATAACCTTCGACCAAATAAATCAAATCGATTCAATTAATTTATTCATTTTAACATTACAAAATAAAATGCACTCCCAACCCTACACAACAGACAAGCAACCTTTAATCGTGTTCGTGTACCATTAGTTGTATCAACCGTTAATATCGGCCATGCAAAATCCAAAACATGGTTATTAGCAAGGAGGTAAATGTGTAAAAGCAGCTTTTACACCAGCAGCAACGAAGCTTACCGTCTAAATTCTGCTTCGTTGATGTTACAACGCAAAACACAAGAGCAAAAATTAATAAGCACTTTCAAGTTCCCCATATCAAATCAACTTTTGCAAAAAAACACGAATCTTACCTAGCACCACACATTTTCAATACCTTCCTAACACAAACAAAAACTTACGTTGACTAATTGGCTTTTCAAAAGATTTGTAATATGGTTGAATGAAAAGGAAAGAACAGACATTCAAAATATTCTAAATAAATAACATTTCATACAAGTTCTCACGAAATTATATAATATTCAAATAAAACTAATACGAGAAACTGCAATTTTGCAATATTAATTATTATGATCAATTATTAATTATTACTTCTATTATGTAACCGCTATATTCAACTGTCACAAAATTTTTATTTACTTTTATCTAAAAAACAAAGTATGTATGTAAATATGGTAATTGTTCGGAACAAACGTCAACGGTTAATACTCACTTTTTTTTCATAAAACTTTTAGATTCTTCTTAATTACCATAAAAGACAACTATTTGCATTGGGGGAGGTTGAAAATGTTACATTTTTAATTTTATTTACGTAAATTGAAAATTTGCTTTCACACTGTCAAATCACTCTGTTTGCAGTTCGGAACAAACGTCAACGGTTAATACGCACTTTTTTTTGATAAAACTTTTAAAATTAAGATAATATACACAAGCCCGCTACACAAACCCTGCGTAGCCAAACAAACCATTAAAAAACGTAGGCTGTTTTTTAAAGTAAAGATAACATACACAAACCCGTTACATTACCGTTGACGTTTGTTCCGAATATTTACCGTAAATATTTAATATACCAACATATAATTTATCTTTTTTATCTTTTTACATACATATTTGTTTAAATACACACATTTCTTTTGGAACAAACATAATATGTGATTTACTCGCCTCGGAACAGACTTTGTCTAGTGAGGCGGGTAAAAGAAAAGAAAACAATGTAAATAACCATGAAACTAAATAAACGCCCGGGTTGCCGGCACTGAAACTGAATATCTGAAGTGATTCTATTTAACAACAATTCTCCCTGTTGGCTGACCATTGACAAGTTAGTCCGGTGGCTGAGAGATAAAACAGTCTATGCTGTCGGTGACGGATACATATCGACCATCGGGAACATAGAAACTATGCCCTCCATGATAGTCGAGTTTTGGAACCATCCACGAATCAGTCTGAAGAAATGTGTAGCAATGTGCACATCCCTTCTTCTGACCCGTAGACGGTTCATTCCGAGCATGCCCTAGAGAAAGTCAGTAGGATAGAGCCATGGGTAGTATAGCCCTGGAGAAATCTCAGAAATTTCTTCTGGACCTTCTTCAACATGAGGGAATACATCGAAGATCAAAACAGTTTGTTTGAGAGCAGTGTGGTTAAAATAGAAAGAGATTATAATGAGCTCATCCAGCTTAACTTTCCACACAACTCCTAAACAAATAGAAGTAGTTTTTGTATTATTTACACTACTGTAGGAAATCTAAAGAGTTCGAGCGCATATTGATAAGTGTTCTATCTCGAATACTTTCCTTTTCTTGCATCGCTTATCTCTTACTAGTTAGGGACGAGGGATGCTATTGGTTAATGAATGTGCATCCCACCGCTGAGGGTTTACAGATGGTCTGACTGATAAAAGATCATGTGAGACCTTTAGAAACTTAAGTTGCCTTCCGGGTCTGTCCGCACATCTTCAGAAAAAACTCTCTTGTCTGAGATATGTCAGCTAACCCAGAGAGAACAATACTCGTAATCCTTTTGTTAGAAGGTTTTAATGAGCGTTTGGGTTATTTATTGTTAACCCATAAAGCTACTGTTATAGTTTTGTACAATTTTACGATTATTGAACTGTTTCATACTTGCAAATTGATTGTACTACTCCAATAAAGATTAATTGTGTTTACCGTATAAAAGTGTGGATTTTATTTCATTACCATCGCTACATTACTAAATTAACTGCAGGTCCGAAAAGTGTTGAAATAATTAAATTCTAAATTACAGGTGGTGTATTCAAATAAAAAAAAAAGGTACAAGTATAAATAGGCGAAAAAGGAGGGCGCTGTCATCCATGACATAACGATAGTAGGCATGAATGCCAGATTAAAATACAAAGATATAGCGTTAGTTCATGTTTATGCCACCGTCAATTTACACATGTAGCATTGTAGTTATTCTATAGGCTCTGTAAACCAGCAAGTTTTTACGGCAATTTCTTGCCTTACTTATCTTCTTACACTGGTGAAAGGAGAAGACGATAATACATTGCCATTAAAACTAATTCTTTTTGGGTCATGTTTGGGCTAATTTGATAATAACAAAAAATACTGAGAAATCATACGCAATATTGACATGATGTGACATTATTATTTGCGACAAGAAAATACTATCTTTACTAACACACTTTGACCTGACCCAGGTTTCATCAGATTGTTTGGTATAAGTCGCATGTCTGTGTTTATAGGGACTATGTTGTTTAAACTCCCTCTCAAGATAAGTTATACAAACACAAGCAAACAAAATAAACTATTACGATTCAAACACGTTGTATGAAATGGCAAAGTTCAGAAGATATTGTAATGGCCAGTATTATGATAACAGCGAAGATTAGAATGCAGTGCTGCGAAATAGGGAATAGTCACGTGCTAATTTTTATCTAGGTTCATTGCAACCATTGAGGCAATAAAATTACAATTTCAACATAAATGTCCTTCCTATCTTGACACTGACCACTGACCCCCAGAATAATGACCTGTATAATATATTGTAATGAGATTTACAAACCTTGAAGGCGCCCCACTCTTCCTTAATTAGATCTACGAAGGACACACACTGTGCGGCCGCAAACAGCCCAAACAACAAAAAGAGGAACTTCATTTTTTTTATCTGAAAAAGAAAGTCAAAATTAGAAGAGGTGTTACAACAAAATTGTTAAAAATTGTAAGTCTTGACTTTAAGACATCCGTTAATTAAATACATGGGACATCTCCTTGTCAGTGCATTTTTAAACAGAAGAACTTTTGTTGTTTTTTGGTATAGATTATTTAACAATATATACCTCTAAAAACAAAACAAGCACTTTCAAATTAATTTAGGATTTTATACATTTATTAAAATGTAGACAAAGATATCTATTGTGTTTTTGGTTTTACTAACAAATTAAATGCTATTAAATTTTACAAGGAAAATTCCAGCATGATAATTCTTAACATGATGGGAAGTTTGTTTTGACCACAAAAAAAAAACTGCCACAATATGTTTGTGGTGGGTACGTAGGTAGAAATATTTATTTAGGAAGTACCTAAGCAATCAGAATTAATAATTCGAAAAACAAAAAGGACACCCTGAAAATATAAGGAAAAGATACAAGGTTTTTAAAATGTCGATTTAATAATAATAATTGGATAATTTGTATAGCACCGTTTTGGTGAAAAATCACATAAAGGGCGCGGGTTTATTATTCTTTATTTATTTAAGATTTTATTCCAATGGGACTGGGTGTTATGGCGCGTTCAGACGTTTCAATTTTTGTTGATCCACTTTTATTTAACGTAAAAAGTTGAACGAGATTATGTTCACACGTTTCAATTTAAGTAGAACCGAATTTGACATTCAAGATGGCGTCAACTGAAATTGTCAGTGCGTGCGTCTCTCTAACTTCTGATGTTTTGCGAGATGAGCTCGAGATTATGAAAAAGCATAAAAAACGTCGTATTTGGGCGATAAAATGGATCATGAATTAGGCGCATCCAACACAATTTTGAAAGAGATGGAACTAGAAGACTCCGAAGGATATGGATGACAGAAAAACAATTTGATGAGCTGCTTTACAAAATTGGCGATAAAAATTTTCAGAGATGTTTAAATTAATAATAATTACTACTATCTACAATAACCGGAGAAGCAAGGAAATAATCCATATTTCGTAAAAATTTGCTTTACCATAACCTAAAAACAACAACGCCAAACGTCATACTTTGACATAGGTAGTTATTGTTATTAGATTTGTACAAAGTTTTTTTTCTTTAATTTATGCGTATTAATGGTGACGCATGCTCTGAATATTTACCGTTATTTTTTTGTCATTATCATAATATATTGGGTAGGTAGTGTAAATGAAACACATATTATTTATTGCAGTATCACGGGCATTTCTATTTGTGTACACTTCTTGCTTTTGATCCCAAAGACAGGGATGCATAAATCTGAACATCAAATCATCCGACCATTTCAAATATTTTTTCGTTGAAACGGATTCCATGACGGTAGAACTAGGAATGTCTAACGAATATGGACATAAATGTTTGACGTCTAGTTGTGCACGCGAGTAACTATGGTAACCAAGATGGCGCGATCATACTTGAACGTCAAAAGTAGATAGGCTATCAACTTTAGCTAGTCAACAAAAAACTTGTTCAACTTTGTTGAAAGAAGGTTCACACCTGTCAATATGCTTTCAAGTGTCGAGTTGATCAACTAAAGTTGAACCGTGTGAACCGGCTATTAGGGAACGTACCCATACTACGTGACCAACTTTTTGCAATTTTTAACCCCCCCCCCCCCGGTGACCAAAAACCTAAGCAACCCGCCGCTCATTTGTACCAAGCGTGACATTTTAAAGACCCCCCCCCCCCCCTAAACGTGTCACGTAGTATGGGTATGTTCCCTTACTTTCTTTTGAGACATGTGAAAAACAATAATAATTTTAAATTCCAAAATAACGCAGTTTATTTTTTTATAATTATTTCAATTTTAAATAATTACTTACTATCTATTTGATATTATTTATAATATTATTATATATTATAATATAATTTTACCCATAAAACCTTTGTCAAGATGGCCTTTGTTTATAAATATTTCAGCATAAACACACGAACTCTAACCTTGAGCCAGAATGTTTATAGATGCGGATCTAATGCAAAAACATTTTTTTACATAGACAACAAAGGCGACCTTATACAAATTATCACAACAAAACATTTCAATGTCGCGGGGAGTCAGTAAATTATTTGAGTTCGTTAGACGTACTAGGAATTAATAAAATTAACTCCCATACCACTTAGTCGACCCAAAAAAAGGTTACAAGAGAATTATAACGCAGTTCTTCATACCACAATAATAAAAAATAATGAATAATGACGCAATATAACCGTTCTTTGTAAGGCATTGATGATCATTTAATTAAAAACAACTAGATGAGAGCAATATTTCGTTTGAAATTATTGTTAATTCGTCTTTTAATGACAAAGATAATAACTGTTGTAGACAAATTAATTAATTTTAATGTTTTAGTACAAAAAATATTATAATTAAGGTCTGCGCCCAACACAACAAAAACTTACTAATATTTCGAGCACGTCCTAACCGCGGAGAAAACTTCGCGTGACTGACAATTTATTTCATGTTTTTTGCTGCCAAACAAGAAACAAGCGTTTTGTGTTTGTCAGTGAGCTTGTAGTGTTGCCATGTCCCAAAAATGAAAAACCATGTTTCAGAGAAGAAAAAACCACGTTTTACCATGTTTTGAAGGATAAAAAAAACATGTTTTTGTAAAGCTTTTTATCTTAATATGTATATAAAAATGAATCGCTAAATGTGTCGCTAAGCGCAAATCTCCGATTTCACTAATTCTTTTTTTTAGAATATTCCCTGAAGTACGAGGATGGTTCTTACGGAGAGAAAAATTAAGAAAATTGCGCAGAAAATTGGATAATTTCAGAAAACCTAACGACCATCGCACGTTTGACAGTTCGCGTGTTTGAGAATGACATTTTGCAAAACAATGATTGTTGAATCAGGATTCTATTTTTGAAAATCTTTAAGTTGATAAATTTATTTAAAGTAGGTACTCCCCTAATAGTTTGAATCGAATCAAGAAATTTAGATATTTTAAAAAGGTACCTATGTTAGGTACCAAATTTAATATACGTGAAAAATGGAAATTTGAATAAGAATTGTAAAAGGTGGCACGCGGGCTGTTTAAAAACTGAATGTACTGGGATTGAATATATGGAACGCGGGAGGAGGGTTGGCGGGACGAGGGAGTGGGAAAGGGAAGAGGGAAGGCGGGGAAGGTAACGCGGGAGGGGAAGGGGACGTGTGAGGGGGGAGGGGAACTCGGGAGGGGGGTTCGTGGGACGGGGGAAGGGGAGGGGGGGAGTAGAGTGGGGAGAGGGGAGGTGGAGGTGACGGAATGGGAACGCGAGAGGGGAAGAGGACGCAGGAGGAGAAGGGGAGGCGGAAGGGGAATGGGACGAATGGGAAAGGACATTCAGGGAGAAACAATTTCTTTATTAAATGGCATAGCAACGCATGCCGGGACCAGCTAGTAGAGAATATAAATGAGGAAAAACGGCACCTAAATAAAGAATCTATTAAGTATTAAAAACTATAAAAAATTTCATTCGAATAATAGGAATGTTTTTGAAAAAGAAGCACTGTACAAATATATATATTTTTTTTATGTGAAAACTTCTTTCTCCTTTCTATATGAAACGAAAAATAGCGACACTAAAAAGAGACAAACATATACATCTATAACATTTAGCCTGTGTGGGAATGAGATAGTAAAATCGGTCTCCTTTTTGTGCGGTGCTTCGTAGCCTCCCCACTCGTGTCAAAATTTGAATGATGATTTTAAGGATGTTGTTGACATATCGCACCAATCACTAAACACACACAAGTCATAGAATTTATATTGGAAAGCCGAATAACCAACCTAATGAAACAAACTGCCCGCCCTGCTTCCACTATTTCATTTATGTATTGTACTTTTCCCAATCTATTTTGTTTTGGCTTCTTGCTTTTGTTTTATATTTAAATATAAAACAAAACAAGTACATAATAGAAACCAGATTTTTTTTAAATTTCCACGTTTTGGTACCTACTTTCAAGTAAAAAGGTTGGCAATAATATTGTTTCGATGTTGTCAAATTTATCGCCGTACAGTTGGTACAAACCGCATCATACCATAGATATAAATAAGTAGTGGATTGTGGCATAGACAAATAATTCTTCCAGCTGTTCTGTTTTTCCTTGTCAAAGTCAAAAGTCAGAAGCACTAAAGCAAGTTTTCAGTGGGAAGTAGGAAAAGAATTTATCGAAAATGGCAGATAAACAGTACGGGTTGTCTGCTAAGCAGGTTGAAGTACTGAAGGACCAAGCAGCTAGGAGGCTCGTCAATCGCCAGTATTTTCTAAAAGAAACATACAACCCTCACAGACATGCCTCACCGCACTGTGAACCTGTGGTATGAGCTTAGATTTTGATTACATAATAATGCACAAAATCTCGTTTTGCAGATTATAATAATTTAAAACTGAATCATGGAATAATACAATAATTTATGTGTGCTATGCTAGCAACGACTGGAATATCATAATCTGTTTATTTAAGGTTACAATTATGATAAATGTCAGTTGTGATGACATTTATCAAATTTTTCTATCCCTCCGCTCTGCATTTTCTTTCATTAATATCTTGCTTCATATCTTCAGCTGAGCTATTCCACACTCTTATAATTCACTTGTTAGTTCGAGTTTGGGAATTGGGCCGGGCATACTGAGTTGTGGATTTATAAACTGTTGTTGGATTTATTATATCAAAACCATTTTCAATTTAAATGCTAAACCATAATTCTATCTGATGTTACTGTGGATTAGGTGATTCCCACATAAGTCATTGTTTTATTTAAAAAAAAAAAGGTAAATTTTCAGGATTAGTGTCCATGGTTATTACTTATTAGTTTAGTTTATTAATTTAAAATAATTTTAATTTTTGATCTCTATTTTTAGTTTAAAATTATCTTTATTTTAAATGATTTTTTTGTTTGTTTTGTCACCAACTTTGTATATTTCTTTTTTTCAAACTATAATGTATAAAGTATTATATTATAAAATGGGGGCCTCAGCACGGGTAAACAACCCAGTGAGGCCAACATTACTGGTTTGTACTATAAAAATTTGTAAAATAATACTGTATCAACAATTAAAAAAAAAAAAAAAAAAATTACGAATAATTTTTAGAAAAAAACTTTAGGGGTAAAGTTCGGTTTATGGGCGAAATTCCTAAAAAATAAAACTAGTTATTTTTATACTAATTTTGGGTTGGGGAATCCGAATCTGAAATAATTAGGTGGGGGCAAGCAAATATAAACTGAATAACACAACTTAAAAATTTTCGATATACAAACAATCTTCAATAAATTAATGACACATCTTTTTATGGGCGATACTCCGAAAGAAGAAATTTAATTATCTTTATACTAACTTTGGGCTGGGAAATCCGAATCTGAAAGAATTAGGTTACACTCGGCAATATTAACTGAGTTAAACGACTGTACAATTTTGAAGTTACACACAATCCAACAGGCCATTTTTTTTTTAGAATAAAGATCATAGAAAAAAACTAAAGATAACATATTACCACATAAAATTAAGTGTTGCCATTAAGCAATAATATCAATAACGTAAAAAAACATGTTTATAATTTCAGTAATTATTTTTTATAAATTTTATTCACTTTTGTATTACAAACCATGTTACACAAACCTAGCGTAGCCGCTAAACTACTTGAAAACTGGGATGTTTTTTTGCCGTGACGCGAGTAGGCGCTACGAAGGGGGCACTTTCTTTTCTATCACAAACCATGTTACACAAACCTAGCCGCTAAACTACTTGAAAACTGGGATGTTTTCTTGCCTTGACGCGTTTTTGATTTAATTTTAGGGTCACATTGATTCATATGGAAGTATCGTGTCTGAAAGTTTTACGTTGTGGATATTATTGCTTATGGCAACACTTAATTTTGTGTGGTTGAACATAAAATATCTTTGGTTTTTTCTATGGCATTCAAAAACGTCAAAATGGCCTGTAAACTGGGTATGAATTGAAAATTTTTAAGTCGTGTTATTCAGTTTATATTTGCTTGCCCCCACCTAATTCTTTCAGATTCGGATTCCCCGACCCAAAATTAGTATAAAAATAACTAGTTTTATTTTTTAGGAATTTCGCCCATAAACCGAATTTTTTCCAACTTTAGATTCGCCTTAATCACTATAAAAGGAAACTTTGCATCACGGCCGGCGGAAAATAATGCATTTTAATTTTCAATGTCGTTAAATAAAATTTCCTCCGCCATTTTGTCACTGTTATGTCAAACAAGAGCAGATACGATTGTAGCCGACTTCGTGGGATATACCTTTGATAAAGCGCGTAATTATGAAATTTGTCTAATAATAATAATAATGTTTTTTTTTTTTTTTTTTTAGCGGGCTTGTATATGTTATTTTTACTTTAAAAAACAGCCTACGTTTTTAAATGGTTTGTCTGGCTACGCAGGGTTTGTGTAGCGGGCTTGTGTATGTTATCTTTACTTTAAAAACAGCCTACGTTTTTGAATGGTTTGTTTGGCTACGCAGGGTTTGTGTATCGGGCTTGTGTATGTTATCTTTACTTTAAAAAACAGCCTACATTTTTGAATGGTTTGTTTGGCTACGCAGGGTTTGTGTAGCGGGCTTGTGCATATTATCTTTATTTTAAAAAACATCCCAGGATTTGAATGGTTTACAGTGACAAAATGGCGGGCGGGCTGTCGTAGTATCGGTTCGCGAAGTGAAATTTTATTTAACGAAATTTAAAATTAAAATGCATTATTTTCCGCCAGCCGTGATGCAAAAAGTTTCCGTTTATAATAATTAAGGCGAATCTAAAGTTTTTTTCTGAAAATTATTCGTAATAGCCATGGACACTAATCCCGAAAAATTACAAAAAAAAATAGTATTGCCTGTGTCAAACATTAATGTATTATAAATATTTGGATGAGGCGCAAAGTGAAATAATTGGTTCTATTTTTTTTATATTCAACGCTCTAATGGCGAAAGACCGGAAAGTAGTGAATCCGGTCCCCGCATGCTGGTTCTCGCGTGTTATTGGTGGAACATATTTCGACAAGATATTACTACACAATAGCGCCTCTAATTGTATAGCGTTTATTTATGTTTATTTTTAATTATAAAATTTGAAAGAACCATCACCTTTCAGAAACAGTTTTGGATGCATCCAGAAATATTCCATTTATTTTGATTTTATTGCAAAGCAGAAATATTTTGACTTTCTGGTGGAATATACCCGAGACCTAAGGTTTTTTTTTAAAATCGGAGATGATTTACAAATAGTTCACTTAGGCCGTTGGTCCATTGTGCTTGCTATCTCTCATTTTACCTCATTCCTTTAACAATAACCTAGTCCCTTATATAAAGTTCACCAGATCGTTCTAGAGTCATTGGATGTATGGCTTTGTCTTCTGGATCCACAGTTCTTCATCCTCTTCACATTTCCTGCATCTATTGGTGTTTTCCACTCCCAACTGCTGCATGTGTCTCCTGAGATGGCAGTGTCCCGTTAGTAGTCCTACCAGTTCCCTCAGCGAGTTTCTGTCCGTATCGAATAGTTGCCTGGTCTGATGCGGTTTTGAGTACTTTGGATTGCCTCATTCCGGGGGGCCCTCTCCCATTCCTTCCAGTGCTGGGATTTGACCACTTTTCAATTTTAATTTGGAGTGGCCAGCTGCTAATCCTACGGCCGGCTCGGATCCCACAATCGGTGTTTTCGCCCCCTTTCTTGCTAGTTTTTCAACCTAAATAATGACAACCTATTTTGTGCATGTTTTCCATAAAAATAGTCATTTCTTATAAGTAACTAGCTGGTACCCAGCATGCGTTGCAATGCCATTCAAAGAAATAAATTGATTCTCCCTGCATGTCCTTTCCTGTGCGTTTCCTACCACCTTCCCCCTCCCTCGTCACCTCTCCCGCGAACCCCACCTCTGCTGTTCTCCTCCCGTCCTGCTGTTCCTCCCTGCCACTAAAATATATGAAATACACATAATTTCGTAATGCCATTTCGTAATTCATATAGCTTATAATCTTCGCGGGCGTGCGCACAACAAATCACCAAAGTTTCACCGTAATCGGATGAACGGTATGGCAGCGCATAAAATACGAACAAACAAATATTGATTTTTATATATAAGATGAAGATTAAGTTGAAACGAAGTGTAATTTCCACAATCTGTGCCTAATATAGGTGACACACACAGCTATAAAAGCGTGAGCAGATATATGTTGATCCGTGGGAGCTTATGTGTTGTACCGTCACATGACACTATCAAATATTTTTTTCTTATGTCAACTTAACAGCTGTCATCCGCCCGTTTAGGCAGCTCCGTAATTAAAATGACCCCCTCTCCTGTTTTCGGCAGAGGGGGTCGCATAGCTTTTCGCATATCGCCTCGGCAGCGGTTACGGCAGATTACGGCGTATAACTTTGAGCTTCAAGCCATTAACGTAGTATATATAAACGTGCCCTGTGAAGTTCATAATGACCCCTTAACCAAATAAAATTTGCTCAAGGCCCATTTATGAAAAAGTGCATGCATTGTTTTGCATCGTTTATATCGCATAGTTCTCAGTGTTGTACCTTTTATCGGTCTATAAGGTCTACACTGAAACTAATTTGCATTTCAGCCGTCCGGACCGGGGTTAATTTTTTCAAACACAAAAATATCCCACTACCAAATATTGTGCAAGGTACACGCCGCGGACTTTTAAAAACGAAGATATTTTTGAAAACGAAGTCAGCTATCAGAATACAAAAGAAAATATGTGCCTTACAGATCGCATTTACACACCGCATTCATTAAAGTGAAAAAAATATAGCCTTTGAAATTTGTCGAGCAATGTTTCTGACGTCATTCGCTTGGCTCGGTTCGTTCATTAATACATTGACATACAGGGACAAAACCAAACACACAATGAACCTCTTGTCACACAATGAACGCTCTCGGGTTATTCCTTAAGCGACTTTACGAGCGTGTACGGTGTACGGCTAGTTTATACCAAGTAGGATTGATAAATTCATCTCCATAATACGTCACGCGTGATTTTTGAGGCATCTTATTGTAGACTGGGAGACGAGATAGGTAAACCCTACGTTATCGAGTACATGGATGAAACTGCTTGAAAGGGCTCCGCGGCCAGTTTCCAGTAAGTTGTTTCGCGTCGAAAGGCTCTCCCGTCCGATGGGTACAATCGGAACACTCAAAATTTAATTTTTTATCATTACAACTTATTTTATTTAAAATCTGGCATTCTGAGTTTTTAAAACCATATTGAAATAAAAATAAAGATATTAAAAATGTTTTTTTATAAATTAAAAAAAAATTTTAAACTTAAAAAAATCGTACACAAAAAAACTACCAGGCTGCTAGTCGGCAGAACAAGGAATTCATGAATGGGATGATTTAGACTACAGTTTTTCGTTAGGTTCGATCTTGTATTTTTTTTTTTTTTTTTTTTTTTATTGAAATTTTTTGATACAATACATATAATACATACATGAAATAATGAAAAGTATATAAAAAACTTTATATAATTAATGTATGAACAAAAAAATCCCACAAAGGCAATGCCTGTGCGTGGGTATAAAATAAATTTTTTACTTTTATTTCTATGGTTATAGTGAATATTTTAAGTATACATAAATAAGGGATTTAAAAAAAAAAGTAACTGAATAAATGCATTTAAAAACTACAGCATAATAACAGTCTGCACTGTTATTATTGTATTTGTAAGTTTTGTAAGAATAGATGTTACAAGTGCAATTTAAAAACA
This sequence comes from Limnephilus marmoratus, assembly GCA_917880885.1. NCBI lineage: Eukaryota > Metazoa > Arthropoda > Insecta > Trichoptera > Limnephilidae > Limnephilus > Limnephilus marmoratus. Next base: position 12,486,556 of record OU862921.1, on the reverse strand, counting down.
TAAAAAAACAAACAAAATAAACTAGCAAACAATATTATAAATCTTCTCTAAAAGCTGTCCAATGATAGATATATTTAATGGCTTTATTTAAACTTATAAGAAAAAAATATCTGTTTCAGTGTTTTTTAGCCAAATTTTGGTATATTTTTTATAAGATTGAAGATTTTGACATATGTTCTCTTTAAAGGTTGTACATAGTAAATTATACATTTTTGGAGCTATAAAACTAATATGCCTTTGGGACAACCTAGTTTTGCAGTGGGGTACTGCATACTCACATGTGCCACGTCTTTGGCTGGTACGATTTGAATTTTTTAGAAAGTTATTTGGACGCATGTAAATAAATTTAAGACATTGAAGTCCATAGGTCTGTCTAAGGTCCAAAATATCAGTTTCCTTAAACAATTGTTTGGAGGGATACGATTTATTTTTTTTTGTACATAATCTTAAAAATTGATTTTTGGGCAATTTCTAAAGGTTTTACATGATTATTGTAAGCTCCACCCCAGCCAATTATTCCGTAGGAAAGAGATGAATGGACTAGTGCATCATAAACTAGTTTTATGGTTTTTATATTTACTATGTTACACATTCTTTTAAAAATATAATTTAAGTATCTGAGTTTGTTAACAGTATTTTCTATATGGTTGGTCCATTTAAGTTGACAATCTATGGTTACACCTAAGTACTTAATCATTTTTCCTGATTTCATCTCTTCACAGTTAGAGCATGTGGTTGGGTTACAATTAATATTATGAAACTTTAAATTGAGATTAGTTTTGGGAGCTGACTTCTGTGTAATATAAAAAGGAATACACAGAGTTTTTTCGTAATTTAAAGTAAGAAGGTTTCTATCTAGCCATTCTTTGACAATAGAAATACATTTGTTAGCTTTATTAGTTGTATCTTCCCATGTCTTTCCTTGGACTGTTATTGCAGTATCGTCAGCAAATGAGAATATTTTACCAGGTATAACAATATTACACAAGTCATTTATATAGATTAAAAAGAGTAGCGGCCCTAATACAGTCCCTTGTGGAACTCCATGTTTTACTGTGTCAAAATTACTCAAACATGTTCCAATTTTTGTACATTGTTGCCGATTTAATATGTAATTTTGTAACAGCATGAGGCATTTATTTTTAATTCCAATGTTGGTCATTTTCTTTAAAAGAGTTTTATGGTTGACTGTGTCAAAGGCTTTCTTTAAATCTAGAAAAATGGTTAGAGTTTTAATGTTTGAGTCTAGGTTAGAATAAATATTTTTGGTGTAATCGATGCAGCAGGGCAAGCGAAACCGATATGAACCGGACGGGGTTAAAAAATTCCGTCGTTTTACGGACGATTGCAGCTCTTACGGCGATGGTGCGTTGGTTGTTTGAACTTCCAACTACTAAGGACTATTAGGCAATCTTAAAAGGACTATTATTATTATAAATTTGTACAATAATATGGTTACGCGACAGCGGTGAGGGACACCGCGGCAGTTTTCGTAAGTGGTTTCGCGTCGAAAGGCTTGCCCGACGGATGGGTACACTCGGAACTCTCAAATTATTTTTTTTTTATTATTATCGCTTATTTTTTAAAATATGGCATTCTAAGTTTTTTTAAATATAATAAATTAAAAATAATAATAATAAAAATGAAAAAACGTACACAAAAAGCTGCCAGGCTGCTGATCTGTAGACAATGAAATTCTTAAATGGGATGATCTGGACTATAGTTATTCGTTGGTTTCATTTGTGTACTCGATGACATAAAATTTACTATTTTTCACCCCACTTTGACGCCGGCTGCTTGCGAATGTGCCAGGCTGCCGGTTAGCAGACCTGCTTTTTTCTCATTTTCTAATCGACCTTTATCATATGAGATCATTCTCGTTCGTGTACTCGATGATGTAATTTTTTCGAAAAAAATCGCTCACTATTTCCACGACTGCGCGGCTCCTGCTAAGAGGCGCACCGGCAGACCAGCTTTTTTAAGGTTTTCTAAATGTCCATTATCACTACAAAATAGGTTTCATCGGTGTATTCGATGACGTAGGGTTTACCTATCTCGTCTCCCAGTCCATTGGTTGGCGGCGGTGGAATACGGAGAAGAGTTGTATTGTTAACATTAATTTACGTGGCGAATTATTCATAGGCAGGCTACTTAGGTAAGGGAACGTACCCATACTACGTGACCAACTTTTTGCAATTTTTAACCCCCCCCCCCCCCCCCGGTGACCAAAATCCTAAGCAATCCGCCGCTCATTTGTATGGAGCGTGACATTTTGAAGACCCCCCCCCCCCCCTAAACATGTCACGTAGTATGGGTACGTTCCCTAAGGCACATCTAGCCATTATTGATCGAAGGCTTCAAGCGCATAAATTGCTTAGGTGTGACAGGTCTGGTGGGATTTTATGGAGAGCGTTATTGTGCGTGCGATGATCTTTTATCTTCGCGTGTGGCACCCGTCTAAGGGGTTAAATAACCCAAACTAATAATAAGCTATTTCGTGCATGTTTTTCCATCTCCCCTGATGAAAATAGTAATTTCTTATAAGTATAAATTGAAACGAAGTGTAGCCTAAAAGTATGACAGTTAGGTAAAGCGTATTTTCTACATAGATCTTGGTGGAGGTTTACTAATTGTGTGTTATTTGTTATGTTTCCAGTTTGATCCGGCAGTCCAGAGGTTCCAGACCATGCAGGTGAGCCACTTGGACCACTTCCGGCCCAACCCAAGGACCACCTTCTTAGCCTTGGCCCTGTTCGTGGTGCCGTTGGGCCTGCTGACCTGGATCGCCATGGCCGAGAGGAAGAGTCGTATTGACCTCTACAAGACCGGCCAGGTGTCCTACCGCGATAGAACCTTCAAACTGATTTAAACACTTACCTACACTGCAATAACTGCCATATGCGAATAAACCAATAGATTAATACTTAAATCTGTACTGAATAAACATTCTGCAGTATTTTGGCTTTTCATTTCGAGAAGATAATATATTTAATTAATCTCTGGAACTACTTGTAATCAATAAATCAATATATTTAAATACTGTAACTTGTGAGCCCCTAACGGGTATACTCCATACAATCCAGAATCATCTAAGCCAGGGCTTTGAAATAAAGAACGGACAGTTACCTCGAGAGTGTTTTCTCTTGAGGTAAAATAATTTTGTTGAATTTAAAGTTTCAAAGACCCAATCATGTCTGATTATTGTCTAAAAGGGATTGAAATGAAAATCTAGTCTCCTTCAACGGAAGCAATCTTCCGAACAGGCCCTCCATTGATATGCTTGGTGTAACTCTAAGTGATCAGCTCAGATGTGGGGGCTCCATCGAAGCCACAGTTAAGTTAGCCTCTCGTTACTGTTACCCGCAGTTACTGTAATAGTACACAACTGCTAACCCTGTACAAATCACAAGGACACCACCTGTTGAATTTGGCAGTCACCTGTGGTCTGGAGCCTCAAAATACCTGAAAAAAAAACCTTGATTCTGTGCTGAAACGGGCGGTCCATTTGATAGATTCCTTTATCTTAAAAATTTTCCCTTTATTTTCAATTTGGGAGGCGGTTATGGGTACCGCTGCCCCGGTTAACCAACACCTCTGCCATAGATCACCCCGTGTGGTTTGCTACGTTTGGTGACTTAGTAGGGGTGCCCGGGTTAATGGAGTGTGGTTTGTCTAGGTCTTTGCGGCAGATGATCCGGACCGAAGATATTTAAATGTAAGAGGTGTGCTATTGGCTGTTTTTACTGGGTGGGACTGTGCTTCCTTGTGTCGCCGATATTGTTAACCAATACAATATACCAATACACCTTAAAAAAATTACTAAATGAACGAATTTTTTCCGTATTCAAACTATATTGTTAACCAATACTACTGCACACCTTAACAAAATCAAACAAATTCCATATTCAAACTAGAACCATTAGACTGTAGTCCGTTGACAGTCGGGCGGCCATCATAGCATATCTCTTGTATTTCAGTATCTTTGATTTGATACTTCCCACCACCACCCCTTATACCTTTTTCCTTCCCAGAACATCCTGTGATTCCTTTCCTTAAAAAGACCCTCCACACAGCATCCCCAAAGATGAAATAGGCCCATAAATTATTTTCCTCAGGGCCTCCTGTGTGGAGCTACTGTAAAAAAAATCTAAAGCAATTTTCCTACTGCACGAGCATTGTCAAAATGACTAATAAATAAAAAGAATATTCAGTCAGGATTTTCTTCAGATAAATTTATAATTAAAAAGAAAAGACGAGGTATTTAAATACAATAAGTAAATGTAATTAAATATAATAAGTAAATGTAATTAAATATAATAATATATCTAGGTTTCTGAAGTACTTGCATCAGATCTGTGTATTTATCTGTCTTCCAGCATTTTGTCTCTGGCTATAACAGTGTCATCAAATTTGACCATGTAAGTTGTTCCCTGATGCCAATGAGCCGTCACTTTCGCTGGCTAGAAAAGACAGAAAAAAATGTTGAGTTAGCCTATTAGAAGTTGGGCGTACTGTACAGGGACCCCAGACGTTTTAATAGTACACAAGTGCTGGGCTTGTACAAATTGCAAGTACGCCTCATGCTGAATTTGGTAGTCACCTCTGGTCTGGAAACATCAACATTGATTCTGTACAGAAACAGGCATTTCGTTTGATAGATTCCCTTAACAGATTATAATTCCCCTATATTAACAGATAACTATTACTACTATATTGACAGATAACTATTACTATATTAACAGATAACTAGTGCTAAATTAAGAGATAACTATTACTGTTAATATAAGGGATTACTATTACTATTTTAACACTCCAGTAGTCACGCCATTGTAGAACATTGTAGAACATTACATTTCGTAGAACTTGAACGCGAATCGAAGGTCACTCACGCACACTCTTACAGTATTCCTCTACAACTAGATAATAAACATAACTAGTATCCTTGCGGCGACCGACTCAGCTGCATGCCGGAGAAATTACGCGCCAAAAGTGAATTTCTACTACAGTAGGGCACGCGAGCACTCGCGTGACATTTTTTTCTGTGGCAGAGCGCGCAATAAGTCCACTAGGAAACAGTGTTACACATGTAATAAATGGATTTGTCCAGACCATCAGGTTCTTCTACGTCAGGACTGCACTAAAAATCATGAAATGGAGGTGGAGGACATGAGTGAATAAAAAAATGAAAACTAGAAGATAGAGGACCAAATTTTTACAAATAATTTTGAGTTTTTCAAGAGGTCTGATTTTAAATTTTGATTTTAAGATTTAATTTATAATAAAGCCTTTATAAATATGTCAATCGTTTTTTTTCCGTTTATAAAAACTTTCCTTTAAAAATCCTTAGATTAAAAGTGTTCTACATATGTAGAGCGCGCGAGCACTAACGTCACAAATAGAGGTACGCGTAATGGAGTGTTAATGGAAGATGATATGAAAAACTTGTGTCACTGAATCCTTCAGCACCAGTGCAGTCAGGAAACATGCCAAATATGCGCCTCTGTGTTTCCTCCTTCCTACAACATGTCTCTTCAAGATCCTTATTCCTTTCCACAAAAACGACCCTCCACACAGTATCCCCAAAGATGACATAGACCCTGAGGGAAATTATTTTCCTCAGGGCCTCTTGTGTGAATTTAATGTTAAAAAAAATGGGAACAGGCCACTTTTAAGACTCTTTTCTTGTGTTCAACAGCGGAATGATTTGCCGGCGTCTGTGTTTCCTCCTTCCTGCAACCTGCAACATGGGTCTCTTCAATTGATAGTGATTGAGAGGCAATAATGGTATACTTATTTACTTATTGATGGCCGGCGTAGTGCAGCGGTAAAGCTCTTGATTCGCACTCCAAAGGTCGCTGGGTCGAATCTCGGCGTGGCAAATAAATTTTATTTGGTTAATTTGTGTTATTCACAATTTATTAATTTAAAATAATATATAGTATATTTGCGGCACGTTTCAGAGTGGAAGATACTCTCAGTATCGCCCTGGTGTAAGACCACCATTCAGAATTGAAAAGTTGCTTGAAATGGCTTTAGCCGTTTTTGGTGACCAGATCTGAATAGCCAGGTACTTTCCCACCTTCCTCTTCCCTACCTCCTTTCCCTCCCCACTGCCTTAAGCCTCACAACATACCCTAATTGGGGATGCCATAGTCCCACTGGCTCCAGACGGGAGCAGTTGGGACTCTTGTGCGGTATTCATGTAAAAAAAAAAAAAACTTACAAATCCACTCTTGGTTAGGACAGCCTCTATTATCCCAGCATTAAAGGTTGCACAGTTCAGGGACCCTTTGTCTTTAGGCACACTGATAAATTTGTTGACCTGAAATATATAAAAAATAAATTAATTAAAACCGAAAATTATTTTAACTATTACAATAACTATAACAATAAAAAAATATACAAAAGTTACAAATTCTCTAAACAAAAGGAATATGTTTTCAAAATATGTTCTGTCAAGAAGAAAAAGTATTTTTGACAAGATTTTTCACGTTTGATGTTAAAATTTAATTATCTAGAAATAGCAATGTTTACCTAAATTTTTTTTCAATATTTTGAAAACATATTCCTTATCCTGAAAGATAATTTTATCTAGTTTCTAAAACAGTATTTGTTATTGAGAAGACTTAAAAAAATAAGAAAAATGTAGTATATTTAGGATGGGTTGTTTAAAACATTTTGAGCAATTCATCAAATATTTGAAGTTCATTTTCACATTCTGTGAAAGTTCTATTCAAGTTCTGTGATTATTTATCAACTGGCCTATAATGATATAATAACAGAACTTGAAAATTAACTACAAATATTTGATGAATTGTTCAACTTTTTTTAAACAACCTGTCATTAATATGCATACATCGGAAACATTGTAAACTTAGCAAAAGTAATGGATTCATAAAAAATTATATATCCATCTATCTATTAGTATTACTAGACTTGCGTCTACGTGGTGGAATTTCAGAACCCAGCTTCGAGTGCATATCTGACGCCACGCCATACGCGCCGCCCCACAAATAACATCTGTGTATATGGAATTTCTACAAAGCTACTGTTTAAATTCAGTTTTAAATTCAAGAATTCGTCACAAGATGTCGCCACTTCCGTCAGCAGGTCGGATGGGGACGTGTCCCCCATGGATATAACTGCTACAAACTTGTGAATATGTAGTATCTCTCCGGATATGGAAAGATTGACGGTAATTCATAGTTGTATCAAGCGCCTATATATTACATATGATATCATTGCCTATCTCGGTTACTTTGTCCCGGTGACTAGCTACATTGGATGAGAGTGGATCCGAGGAATGAGCTATTTTTGGAACCAGTTCCTATTGGATTTATAAAATGGTTACCAACACTAACTGGGCGAAGGCGAAGCAAAAGCCGCCCGCAGGGCCTATAGCAGTAAAAAAGAGCGGGTTTTTAGCTGCTAGTTTAAACTTCAGTAGAATTCGTATAAAATGACTTCGCATATAACGGCCTACCGTTTTTAGTGACGACAATATATACTCAAGTTAGGTTTCGTAGCTTTTAGTAGGAAAACGTAACCGTTTAGTACGACTCTGTTTTAAGCGACCAACTGCTTAAAGAGACCTATTTTATTGATAATACGTCCGGTTAAAACAACGTGTAGTATTTTCTTTACAAAACCTACGCACCAATACCTTGCCGCCCCGCGTCTCGCTTGTGACTAGGAAGCTCGACACAATGAGTTCCGTGAAGCAAATGTGTTTTTCAATTGAAGAAAAAAGTGCTATATTATATTACACCGTTTAGAAGCCGGTGAATCAAATGTAACCCTCGCGAAGGAGTTCAGCTTGTCTCAGTCTACAATATCCACCATAAAGAAAAAGAAAAATAAGATAGAATCCCTATTTAATGCCAATGTTTTGAAATGTAAACGTGTCAGGACATCAACTGAGGAACAAATACCTAGATCAGGCAATGTTACAGCGTAAAACTATGATGTCGCGTATTCACAATGCTGTGCGAAGTTCTTACTATCGAACAAAAATTGTCCAAAAACCAACTTAAATTACAGACTTTCCACGTTAGTAACTACATATTTACATGCATAGAATGTACATTGTATCTTTTTGGATTACAGTACATTATGTATGTTTGTTATGTGGAATGTTTTTAAGTACCATTAACCCCTCCGCAACGTAAGCAGATATAAGCATTAGAAATAGGACAGCAGTCAAGTACAATAAGCGTGTTTATACATCAGCGCGTGTGTTTCCATAGAAAACGTTCTAACTCCGTTATTGTTTTAGTTACATCCCTAAACCAAAAAGTAAAAGGTCGATGGCAGATCAAGCTGTACATCCCTATCAAGTTGTCTATAAAAATACATAACAGGAATCATCTGTCAGTTGCGTAGTTGACAAAAATATTTACCCGCGCAAATTTACTACCGGCGGCTCGTCCGCGCTCGACATTTTTAATTTTTATTAAATATTTTTATATGAAATGATAAAAAAGTGAGGTGACAAAAGTGTTTATTACACATATATACAATAGAATAAGTATTGTTGTTTACATAATCTGCGATTTTAGAACTGTTTTCACATAAAAAACATCACATGAGTCATTTTTACCTATTTTTAATGTTTGCATTCTAAATTTTAATATTTAAAAATGCTAATATTTATTTGTAATATAATAATTTGAAAGCTTATTTTGTAACCTTTCTAAAACAGTTTTTACTATTCGGCTACATTCAGAAATGTTTCATTTATAGAGCTTTAATTGTGAAGCGGTAATAACAAAAAGTTTTCGTAAAATGTCATTTCGTTTGAGACAGTTTAACGGCTTAAATGGCGAATTTCAGAGGGGTTAAAGTTACAATTTGTATTAAATCTTTTATTTAACTAAAAAAACTAATTTATCTATCTGTACTATTATATACCTATTTCGTAACAATAATGACAATAACATTTCGTCACTTCATTTGGATAGGGTTCTAACTTCGCTTCACCTTGTTCTGAGATATGAGGTGTCAAAGTTTGCAAAGATGATTTCTCATAATCTGTTTACAAATTTCCGATTTTTATGGTGAACCTTGTGTAAAGTATTTTAATTGAACATATTTTAAATGAAAGTATTTAAAGAGGACGTAAACTTACCCTTTTAGAACATACCTAAACATACAAATAGAACCCTGTGCAACCAGCTAGAGCATAATAATTCATTGCACAAGGTTCTAATTACATTACCCTAATGCTATTCCTAGCTAGGGCCAAGCCCTATTAAAATATTTTCCATTAAAATATGACAAACTAAAATACATAAATTAAAATTCTTACATAGATTTCGAAAATTCGTTTTTGGAAACTTAGAAACCTTAGAAAATGGTAAGACGAAGTTAGAACCCTATCCAAATGAAATGACGGACCATAATGTGCCTCGTATTTAAGATCAACTGTCAGATACAAACAAAATAGAGAGTGTAAGTGATGTTAGAACCTTGTGCAATGAATTATTATTGAAAAAACTTGAAGTTAGAACTTTGTCATACTTTTTTTTTTTTTTTATTTATTTATTTTTTTTTTATTAGTAATAGAAGGTACATAAATTACAAATAAATTTTATACAGTAATTAATTACATAGTAGAATATTTGATGTACCCCCATAATTAAGCAAGGCTTGTGTGTATGGGGGGGTGTTATTGTATTGCTTTTTTAATATCATTCAGTTTAAGTTTTCAGTATAATTTTTTAGGTGAGTTTTAAAACTTTTTAAACTTTTTATATCTAAGAAAATACAACACAGATGGTTCTGAAAATTATTTTGGTTATAGAAATAAGCAAAAGAAATGCTTTGGCATTCAAAGGTCATTTTTGAAAAAAATGTCGGTTAGAACCCTATCCAAATGAAGTGACGATTTATATGTATCATAATAAAAACAAGCTTAAATTATCCGGCTGTTTTATGCGTCGTCCGGTTAGTACGACTAAGTATCGCCGGTCCCTTGAGGGTCATTATATCCGGATTCTACTGTATTACTTACCAGAGCTTCTTTTTCAATGATATAATACGTTCTTTCATCATCATTAGCATGCTCCAGCTTGTCAGCTTCCTTCCCAAATAGTGTCTACAACATACATACATAACATTAGGTGTTAACAATAATATGTAATGTATTTATGAGGGATATCATTTATCATTTATTACACTTTACACTTATTTAACCGTACACTATTGTATACACTTTTTGTACAAACTGTTTAAACAATTTTTATTTTTGCTTTATATACACTGTTTGTTTTTTTTTCTAGGTACTAAATAATACTTATTTTATCTATATTACCCACGCACAGGCTGTGCCTTAGTGGGTTCCCACATTATTGTTATGTTTTTTTCAAAATATGTAAATATAAATTGTAAAATATGGGAAAAATAAAGGAAATAAAAAAAATATATATATATATATATATGTTTACGTGTAATTGATGTGTGGTGAATCAAATAAGTAGATCGCAGTTACAATGCTTACAGGTTTATTTAACAAATTACAAACGAAACGCACCATAATTTCATATTTAAATATGAACAATTGTATATGAGAGTAGAGAGCGAACAAGTGCGATTTACAAGACTGTGTATTATCCGGGAGCTTAAGGTAGAATGATCTCGATGATCTTAGTTGCAGCGCGAGAGAATGACTTGAGATAAGGCTTGATTCCTATTGGTGTATGGGGGACCAATAGGATTGCCGTGAGACTGCAGATCGGTGTCCTTGTTCGATCTCCACATATTTATTGGGGCATACCGAATGGCAATTGGAACTCACCTTCCACAGGGTGGATTTAATGAAAAGAAGCATATTTAGCAGCTTGATCTCTCTCTTGCCATTTCGTTCCCTCATGAAATATAAATCTATCACCCGGCTTCCAACATCTTGTCCCAATTCTGCTAATCTGTAAAAAAACAAAGGGATCAAAGTTAAAGCATGGGATATCTGTTGAAAATCGACATGCTAGCGGCATCTGTTGGTTGGTTGGAGTAAACTCCGACTTTTGAAGATGGTGTGAGTCTCTGCTAAATGGCTAAGACCGAATCGGAACCTGTTTTAACCACGAGTTAAGTGGAAGCCATGTTTTTAAAAAACATTTGAAATGTCAGACGTTGTTAAAACAAAAAAACAACTGCCAGTGTTTTGGCCCGGTGTATACAGTATTATCACCGTTATTTTATACATTTATAACATGTCAGAGTGAAAAATAAAAAGTGAAGTTTTTTTGCAAAAGGAGTTATTTATTTAAAAGGACCCTTACAATTTTAACATGGGCCTTACGATCCGGATGGCAATCAGAGGATTGCTAATATAAAATCAAGAACCAGCTGCCAAAAAACAGATGACCAAAAGATACCGGAATTATAAAGATGAACAAAGGAAGACTGGATTCACTTTGGAAATGAGATAAGTTTTTAGTGCCTTCCCACCCGTATCCATATCCTTTCCACATTTATTCAGGCCTCAATTGTAGTTTTTTAAACAAGATTAATCCCATATATATCGTATTGTAAAAAAATAAAATCACTACCCACGTAAAGATTTTATGCAACTCATTAAGCCGAATTAAGCCATTGTTAGATCAATTCGAATCTATACAAGACGAAATTGAAATTTTATCGGATGAGGAAAGGGAAAATTCTATTCAGCGTGAGACATTCGAAAATCAATATTTTTCAGTATTGGCAACTGCCAAGGGGGCGATTGATTCAATCGACCAGGGTAGGGTCGAGATCAAACTTCCAACTCTCCAATTGAGAGAATTCGATGGAAATCAAAAAGATTGGGTAAATTTCGTTGAAACCTTTAAAACTTTGGTTCATAATAACAGTTCCTTGAGCAACGTCCAAAAATTCTTTTACTTGCAATCTACGCTGAAAGGGAACGCATTGAAAATAATTGCTAATCTAGAAATTTCGGAATTAAACTACCTATCGGCTTGGGAATTGTTGCACGACAGATATGCGAATCTCAGGGCTACCGTACAAAAACATATCAAAACTCTATTTCAATTAAAAGATATGAAACATGAAGAGCCTGTAGCATTAAGGTATTTAATTGATGAAACCAATGTAAATTTAAAGGCTTTACAAAACATCGGAGTCAAAGTAGATCAGTGGGATCCTTTGATTATTTACATAATTTCAAATAAATTAGATGTAGCTACCCGAAAAAATTGGGAACAATATACATTGCAAGGTGAATTACCTACATTAAAGGAATTCATAAAATGTTTATCTGCTAGGGCGCAAGTATTGGAGCTCATGAATGCTTCAGAGAAAAAATATTCTAACCTACATAAAACGCAAATAGGCAACAATAATAACAAAAAAGATTTATCGGTATTCTTGGCAATAAAAGCAGACAATTGCATTTATTGTAATGATGAAGGTCATCAAATTTATTTTTGCAAAAAATTTCTAAAATTAAAATTACAGGATAGGATTGATGCTACGAAATCAATCCGGGCATGTTTTAAATGTTTGAGGTTGGGTCATCAAGCACAGAGTTGCAAGACAAACCTGACCTGCAAAATTTGTGGCAAGTATAGCCACAATACTCTACTACACAAGGAGGTACCTCCGCCGGAGACCTCAAATATGGATGCTAATAACGAGGTTATAGTATCGAATTTTTCTGCATCGGAAAAGGCAGAAAAAATAATATTATTGTCAACCGCCTACATAGGAATTATGGGGGCCAACAATAAAATGTTTAAGGCTCGCGCCCTGATTGATTCTGGCGCGCAGAGTAATTTTATGAGAGCTGAATTTGCTAATAAATTAAATTTACCATGTGAATGGATAAACAAACCCGTGTCTGGGATCCATAATAATATCGCACATATAAAAAGGAGAATTTCGGTGGAGATGACTTCGCTTAATACTGATTATGAACGCGAAATATGTCTGATTTTACAGGAAATTACAACCAATTTACAGTTCAAGCTACCACCAGGACTGGAGCTGGCAGACCCGAACTTCAATATAGCTGCACCCATCGACATCCTGTTGGGTGCGGAGAGCTTCTGGGAAATGCTAAGCAACGATAGATTGAAACTCGAGTCAGGACCAACGCTTCAACGTACGCAACTGGGATGGATTGTGTCCGGTCCGATAAACGTGAACCCCAAACAAAGGCCTGTATCAGATTTTTGTAGTTTATCTATAAATAAGTTGAGTCATCAAATAGAAAAATTTTGGAAATTGGAAGAGATTAATTCCATTAAAATTCAAACTCAAGAAGAAAAGGCTTGCGAAGCCAGTTTTGTTAGTACTCATACTAGAGAAGATGACGGTAGATATGTAGTAAGTTTACCGCGTCGGGCATGCATTGATCAGTTGGGAAACTCATTGCTCACTGCCGAAAAGAGATTTAAAAATATGGAAAGAAAATTTGTGTCACATCCCGAGTTGAAGACACAATATGTAAAATTCATGGGTGAATATGAAGAATTGGGACACATGGAGGTGTGTGACCAGTCAAAAGGGGATAGTGACTCCTATTTTTTACCGCATCACGCTGTAGTGAAAGAATCCAGCACTACTACTAAAGTGAGGGTCGTTTTTGACGGCTCCGCCAAAACCTCAAATGGAATTTCCCTCAATGAAGCCTTGATGACAGGACCTGTTATACAGAAGGATCTATATAACCAACTATTGCATTTCAGGAAACATCAAGTAGTCATGACTGCCGACATCGAGAAGATGTACCGCCAGATTAACATGTGTGAAGATGACCTTGACCTGCAGAAGATAGTATGGCGCGAGTCGCCACAGGATGTGCTCAAGCATTATCGTCTGAAGACCGTGACTTATGGGCTGGCACCTTCCTCCTTCCTGGCCACAAGATGCTTAAAGCAAATTGGTATGGATAATAATTTAATTTTTCCTAGAGCTAGTCAGGTCATAGAAAATGACTTCTATATGGATGACTTGTTAACGGGAGCAGATGAGCTGGAATCCTGTATGAAGTTAAAAGAAGAATTAATCAGCATCTTGTCATCTGCGGGGATGACTTTGAGGAAGTGGAGGTCCAATGCTTTGGAATTGTCAGCCGAGTCGGGCCAAGCTAAGTGTGCCGAATCAGGCAATTCCGACAAAATTATTACTGACAATCCAAAAACTGAGAAAATATTAGGATTAATATGGAACAATGAATCTGATTACTTTTCTTATGTAATAATGAAGCCATCAGGTCCAACCGAGAGCAAACGAGAGATATTGTCTTGCGTCGCATCAACCTTCGATCCATTGGGACTCCTAGGACCGATAATAGTCATAGCCAAATTGATAATGCAAAGGCTGTGGCAGTCCAAAGCAGCGTGGGATGATCAATTACCTAATGAAATATAAGCACCCTGGAGGACCTACCTGCAAGATTTAATTCAGCTAAATGTGTTGAAAATACCAAGAAAAATTATTTGCAAGCAAGCAAAAGAGCTACAGCTACACGGTTTTTGCGATTCGTCTGAGAAGGCTTTCGGAGCCTGTATTTATATGGTGTCAATCGACCACAGCGGTAAGTGGCATTCACATTTAATAACATCCAAATCAAGGGTAGCACCATTGAAGTGTATTTCACTGCCTTAGTTGCGCTGTACTACTGGCGAAATTAATGAAAACTATAAAACAAGCACTAAATATAATGGAGATCAACACATATTATCGGTGTGACTCTACGATAGCGCTGTGTTGGCTGAAAGGTCAACCTACTCGTTGGAGCACTTTCGTGGCTAATCGAGTAGCCGAAATACAAGAACTGAGTGATCCAGATCAATGGAGACACGTATCATCATCCGAAAATGCAGCGGATATACTTTCAAGAGGAACTACTGCAGATAAATTGATAAATTCTACAATATGGTAGAATGGACCAAGTTGGTTGACTGGCGGAGTCAACGATAGGCCTATATCGAACATTTCCTGTTCAAACCCTCCGGAGCTCAAGAGCAAAAATATTATATTATCTACAGATATTCAAGAATGGGAAATATTTGGAAAATTTTCCTCATTTATCAAATTGAAAAGGGTTACAGCATATGTGCTGCGGTTTGTAAATAACTGCAGAAATATTAAAAGTAAAATTTCGGGTAATTTAAGTGTAGCTGAACTAGAAGCAAGTTTGAATTGTCTACTGAAATCAGCTCAGGCACATGCCTTTCAAAAGGAGTTGAAGACATTAAAAAACCAGGGAAACGTCAACAAAAATAGTAACTTAAAATCTCTTCATCCTTTTTTATGTGATGGTCTTATATATGTGGGCGGTAGACTAAATTTAGCTACACACCTATCGTACCAACAAAGACATCCAATTATATTGCCAGCTAAACATAAGCTGACCGAATTGATTATACGTCACTATCACTATGTAAACTTGCACGCAGGACCTCAAGCCCTATTAGCTGAAATAAGATTAAAGTTTTGGCCTATTTTTGGGAAAAATACTGTTAAAAAGATATTACATAAGTGTATTGTGTGTTTTAGGTGTCATCCTCGTACTGGTAACCAAATCATGGGCAACTTACCGAGCGAAAGAATCACACCGAGCCGACCGTTCGCTGTCACGGGTGTCGATTTTGCCGGACCGATTCCAACCAAAAGTGGGCCACTAAGGAAGGCCCCACTCGTGAAATCGTATTTATGTATTTTTGCCTGTTTTTCCACAAAAGCGGTTCACTTGGAATTAGTTTCGAATTTATCTAGCAATGCTTTCTTGAACAGTTTAAAGAGGTTTATATCCCGTAGGGGAGAACCTGATAAGATCTTTTCCGACAACGCTAGCAACTTTCGGGGAGCCTGTAACAGGCTCAAGGAGCTGTATACCAGCTTGAGGGAAAACAACGACAAAATTCAAAATTATTTAGCCAACAGAGGTATTGAGTGGAGGTTCATAACCCCTCGAGCCCCTAGTCAGGGAGGGCTGTGGGAAGCTGCGGTCAAGTCAGCAAAGTTTCATTTGTATAGAGTCACTAATAATTCTGCTTTAACCTTTGAACTTTTGTATACCTTAATTTGTCAGATTGAGGCCTGTCTAAATTCCCGTCCATTGACTTCCTTGTCTGATGACATCCACGATTACCAACCCCTCACCCCAAACCTTTTCCTCATAGGCACTAAATCCTCTATCATTCCGGAGAGAGATGTCCGAGCCATACCAGACAACAGGCTGACCCAATATCAGAGAATCCATGCGCTAATGTTATCCTTTTGGTCTAGATGGAAACGAGAGTACTTGATGGAACTACAAAAAAGGACTAAATGGCAAACCAGTAATCAACGGGCACTGCAAAAAGATGATCTGGTTATTCTGAAAGAAGATAATTTACCTCCACCATTATGGAAAATGGCGCGAGTCATATCTACACATCCCGGCGCGGATGGTGTAGTACGAGTGGTTACCCTGAAAACCCCTCAAGGAATCTTTGTCAGGCCTATCACAAAGATATGTCTGATGCCTCTGGATCCGGAAGCTGAACCTGTGACGGATGTCCCGGACCCTTCCGTCAGTCCGGACACCCCGGACGGCCATGATGAAACTTTTTTAGGGTGAAGATATTAAAAAAAAGACCCTTTAAAGGTACCAAACTCAGGAACAACATGACGACCTATTAATTGATGATTGATTATGCACCCCGCACTGTGGTGCTTATATCGTGGACTGCACCTGGAGAAGATCAAAACCAATGGACTTAAAAAAAAAAGACAATTGTGTTGTGTTGGGTTGGGTTCTACTATAATATTATTTTGTGTTGGGTTGTGTTCTATTATAATATCGTTTTGTGTTGAGTTATTATTTAAATAATAGTATAATAAGATTATAGTTTTGAAAAAAGTTTTTGGCTGCTAATTTATAATAGGTAAAATTATTTGTTAGTATTTGTACAGTATTTAGATTTAGGAATTTTGTTTTTTTTTGCCTTGGTTGTCTTCCCCTGTTTTTTGTTATGTTTTCTTGAAGGATTCATGAATCAATAAATACGATTCACGAACCCCGGGGGGGGGACTATGTTGAAAATCGACATGCTAGCGGCATTTGTTGGTTGGTTGGAGTAAACTCCGACTTTTGAAGATGGTGTGAGTCTCTGCTAAATGGCTAAGACCGAATCGGAACCTGTTTTAACCACAAGTTAAGTGGAAGCCATGTTTTTAAAAAACATTTGAAATGTCAGACGTTGTTAAAACAAAAAACAACTGCCAGTGTTTTGGCCCGGTGTATACAGTATTATCACCGTTATTTTATACATTTATAACATGTCACAGTGAAAAATAAAAAGTGAAGTTTTTTGCAAAAGGAGTTATTTATTTAAAAGGACCCTTACAATTTTAACAATATCCCGATAGAAGTTTCCCGATAGGCTTCCGATACGATCAAGCGGCATGAACCAAGCACATAGGTTTTTGCTTGAGTCAAGCATTTTGCAGTTCTCTCCAGGTGTGTTGTGATGATTATTGATATATTTTATGTGGCTGATGAAAGTAATAATGGAGGAGTTTATAAATACTTGGATAATTTTTCAAGTGCCAATTTTGAGAAAATGAATTTGACGGCACCAAGATTATGTACAATTAAGTTAGGCAACTTGAAAATGACCAGCTTTAACATGGACAATAAGAACATGACCCCTGAATGGGGTCACAGTCACTTTTTGTTTGTTTATTGCACAGGTTGCTTCCACTACTTGTTTTAGTGTTCAACAGCTCGGCTGTGGAAGGTTTTGCCTGTATTCCTCTCTCTTTGAACATGGGTCTCTCCAAAACCATCATTCGTTTCCTCAAAAAAACCTTCCACATAACGTCCTCATAGATGTCATAGTGTGGAGTTAATATAAAATGTGTTTTTAAGATAAAGACTTACTTATTTTGCAGCTCTGGGACTGTGTAAACCCTGTTCTGACAATACTGAACCATCTCCGAAAACAAAAGAGCAAAACAACTCAATGAAACTTCTCCTTTCCCACGGCTCAGAGGCTTGTCGAGGATGCTGGTTTTCATTCTGGTAGACGACATGATGGTTCAGGTGTTCAGAGATTAGCACAACGTTGATTTATTCAGAACATTAGGTGGTCTCCCCTCGAACAAGGCTACTTTTGTAATACGTAATTCGAAAGTTTGCGTAGAACGAATACTTTTTCATATATAATGTAGAGCTGAAAATCAACAATTTTATTGTTAAAATATCAGAAGAAATATTTCATACTAAATCTGTCGATTGTATGTCAAATGAAGAAATAAAATCATTATCAACAGCTATTTTGACAACTAAACAGTGCTTAGAAAAAGTCATAGATACGTAAAAAATCCAAATTAACTAAAAACAAAAACTAGTGACCGACCGAAGGTTCGATTTCGGTTTCGGCAAGTTTCGGTATTAGTTTAGGTTTAAATGGCTGCCAACAAACAGCTGATTTCGACTGTCAAACATCTGACAGAATTAGTTCACGCAGACGTCGTTATTCTCGCTACTGGCGCAAGCGACCTCAGTTTACTTCGCTACTGAGCGAGTGGACAGTTTTGTATGTTATCATGACAATCTTCCTCGCCGATTCACCCGCTTTTAAACTTAGTAGCTTGTAAACTTGCTCAATGTTTTTGAGACTTAGAAGCGGATATGTCTGGCCTCCAGCTGCATGGCAGGCCTTATCGGGAAAAGTGGTTGAGGGAGTCCCTTTGATTTCTCCAGCCTCCAGAACATCACTTTGGGAGGGATGGATTCATACATCCATCACTCTTGGACATACTGACCCCTAGATTCCTACCCATCCCTAATACCCTTTTCCTTCCCAGAACTTCCTCTCCTTCCTTTCCTAAATAGACCCTCCACACAGCACCTCCAAAGATAACGTAGGCCCAGAAGGGAATTATTTTCTTCAGGGCCTCCTGTGGGGAGCTAATTTAAAAAAAAAATAAGTTCACATTTGAAATAAATAAAATAAATGTGTGAAATTCTGTAGATTGCTAGTCTAAATAGCCAACCTCCCTTTTCTCCATTTCCTCAACCTTTCCTTTCCTTCAGCCTTACAGTTTACCTCAATTGGGTGTCCCAAATAATAAATATTCACATAAAAAAAAATAATCCACTGCCATTTTGAGTAAACTAGTTGTGTTATTAAATTAGTGGCATTGGTGCACCCCAATATATTATCAGGAGAATAAAAGTAATAATAGTATTTCACAATATTATTCCTCTGTTAATATATAAGGGCGCACCATTAACATTAAAAAAATTGACGACGCCCGATATATTAACATTAGCACCCCCCACACGGCCACTTCGGAGCGACTGAGTCCCGCGCCACTTCAGGCCGCAGCGTAAAAAGCTTCACAATTAACTGCGCTGTAAACCTATTGGTCTTTCTTTTCTGCGCGGCGGCCAGAAGTGGCACCGGTGGTCACTCCGAAGTGGCCGTGTGCGGGGTGCTATTACAAAAATGCCAACGCCAAAATCATGCCAAAATATTTTATGGTCAGACACTTAACTTTTACGTCGTGGCAACTTATTTATTTTTATTTTCGTGCGCTGATTGTGCGATTTGTTGGTACACCTGCACAAATGTCACTTTTGACGGAACATTACAAATTACGTCAAAATCATCAAAATATTATTATTTATTTTAAAAATATTAAAGACGCATTAAAATAATAATCAACCATGTTTAATGCAAGTAAGTGCTAAAATATGATATTTCTAATTAAATATTACACTTATTATCACCCTTCTTAATATGTTATTCTACCTTTTTCCCTATATTTATATAATTACCAGGATAAATCATTTAAATATATAATCCTGAACCTGAAAATAAATCCTTTTATTAAATAAATAGATTTAAAAAAGAGGATTAATTAATTATATCCGCATGGGTGGGCAGAGAGGATGGATTGCCACATTATAATTCTGTCTTGATACATAGGTACTCCTTGCCTTATTCATACATCGACTCACATAACTCTTCTGTTATTCTGACTAATCATTATTATAGCATTACCCAACCCAAGTATTTGATTCACTCCATTGTGCCTTGACTTCCTTGCGCACCGTTAGGTACCATTCACTTTTGCATAATATTATTTTTTCCTTATACTGCTTCTTCATGCATTCGCTCTACTTATCCGAACCATTGTAGCGTCCCTTTCTAAACCCCTCAGGCCTCAACCATATTTTGTCAGAGGGTCAAAATATTTCTTGCCTTCAATCACCGTTCACGTTCTTCTTTTAAAAACTTTTATATAAGTACCTCAAAAGAGTCTCACCTGCTTCGAACTCCCCGGACCCTGGACTCTGAGACTACAACATCTCCAATTGGGGTATCTTGTGAGGCTGCAGGTAGTGGAAACTGCAGGGGAATGAGACGGGAAGAAGAAGGTGGAGAAGTATCTGGCTATTCGGATCTGGTCACCAAACTCTGCTGAAGCCATTTTCAGCAACGTTTCGATTCTAAATGGTGATCTTTCACCAGGGTGATACTGAAAGTATCTACAACTGCATGCTGCAAAATTATTTATTTAATTAAATGAAGACAATATTAGCCAAACTCAATCAGAAAAAGATATTGGCTCCACTGGGACTCGAACCCAGGACCCTTTGCTTATATGGCAAATGCTCTACCAACTGAGCTACGGAACCTATGTCAAATTCGGTCACTTTTAACTGTATCATACTTCGACTAAGAACTACCAACATTATCTTCATTTTCTTTGGTAGAGCACTTGCCATGTAAGCAAAGGGTCCTGGGTTCGAGTCCCAGTGGAGCCAATATCGTTTTTCTGGTTTTTCTGTCTCCAGATTTTCGATTGAGTTTCGCTAATATTGTCTTCATTTAATTAAATACTATAATTTGAGATTTACTCATAAAGTTAAAAATTAAAAATAAATATTATTTTTAATTAATAAATTGAGAAATAACACAAACTAATCAAATAAAATTTGCTTGTACATGCTGGGATTTGAACTCGTGACTTCTGGATTCGTAGTCGAGGATCATAACCATCCAACCACGGAGGTTGTCCTATCAGCCTTTCCTTATCAATGTCTCCAGAGTTTCAAAATTCCTAACTGCCTAATAATACTTAGAATATAGAAGATTATGTATGAGACGATGAATGAATGTGAATGAGGCAATGATTGTGCCAAGACCGAGTTGTTTTGCAGTCCGTTCTCTCTGCCTGCCCTTACGGAGAAACAGTGTGATTGTTAGTTAATTAGTTACATCTTCTTCCCCTTTTCCTATTCATGTTAGGGACCCATCGCATCGACAAGGGGCCTCAGGCGATAATATGTAATATTGTTGAAATGGTTTTCAGTATTCCGCTCCCTGCCATCCTCGAACACAACAGTTATTACGGTGTCGCAGGACAAGTATGAAACGCGACTGCCGTATTGTCGTGGTGACGGCATTCTCATGTACAACCCGACCAGCGGCACAGGGGGGTTCTTTTCCACCGCCACGGATAACTATGATATCGTCATACCGCGGCCCATCAACGAGAGTGTTAACGAAGCTTTCAGGTGAGTTGCTCTATTTCTTTACAACAAACAGTTAATATGTAACCAATACATTGTCACACCCCGGATTTAGAATCTTATATCTGGTATTGACAAGAAACCATTGACAAGAAACCAGGTATTGACAAGAAACCATTCAGAAGTTTGTGCACTCTAAGAGGTAATGCTCACAGAAAGGCTGCAGATGCCCATCATTCCCAGAATATATTTTTACTATAGAATGGAGTTGGTTTATGTATTTGTTTGTTTGTTTTTGAATATTTATTTAGATGTACGCAATTTTTTTCACACATCTAGTAAGAAAATATATGCAAATACGATTTAGATATACAGTTACATTTTTACAAATACATTTTAAGAGAAAAAAAAATTACTACACAAAAATACATTTTAAGGAAAACAGATAACTTTGTGACTAAAATAATATTGGTAAGATTGTTGCAAATCAAAAAACATTCTTTACATATAATGCACATATCCTACGAAAAGTGCTAAGACTTGAGGCTTCCTTTACGACATTCGGCAGGCTGTTATAAAGTTTTTACCCTTTGTAAAACGCGCTATTTTGTGTGCACGAAAGTATAGTTCCCATTGTGCTATCTCCTTCTCATTAACAGTAACAATTTGAAATGAGTCTATGTCTTTTGGTTCCACGTATCTTCATGTCAGGTCTCATCTCTTCTCTCCGCTCCCCCTTGGTTCACCGAAGGCCCCATGAGGGAAGAGAGCTTCATCTCTCCTCTCCAATCCTCCTTGGTTCCCTGAAGGCCCCACGAGGGAAGAGGAAGTTATTGAATGCTCCAATTTTCATCCCATGAGTTTCTAGGGAAATAGAAGGACCATTTCAGCAGAGCCCCGAGTGCTGGGGTAAGCTCTAAATATTCCGAGACGTGACCCCGTTTCTCTGAGACACTGTTCATGACACTGTTTCCCAGGTCAATCACACTTTAGCTTGGGATGGCAATTGTAGGTCGTGTTTCACTCCCTGAGCGATAGATTCGCTACACTCCCTACGCTAAGTGTATTCCTCCCTATTGCTGTAGTATATTCCTCATGGAAAGGCTGCAGATGTCCAGCATTCCCGGTATAAACGCTGTTAGAAAAAGCCATGTCTAATGGCCCCCTTACCTGAATACTGCACGTTATGTACGGAGTCATACCTGCAGACTTCCACGAGATATCACCACAAGAAACAAATTGTCGACGAATAACTAACCGTCATCTACATGTGTATGCCATGTCACTGCTTAAATCATCCCCAAATTCCATTCAACGGTAATTCCAAGAAACGGTAGATTGATCATTTTACATGACCTGGGTTGATCACAAACCCTCTGGCGAAGTGATCGGGTCGAAAGTACCCGAGCGTTGATAGGGCACTTTCAGGTAGACCATAGATGTACTCATTGTACAGACTAAGCATCTAGAATCTCGTTATCGCAACACAGAAATAACGATGATTGATACGTACATGGAACTTATTCTTTATACAGTTATTTTTGAAACCGGTTTCCAGTAGCGCGAAGGTTTATCGGTAAGCTAATTGCTGGTATGATCTGATTTGGATACTAGGTATAAACTTACCATCTCTATTTCTCTGTCGCGTAAACGAGATTCGAGTCGCCCGGTCTATAAAATTTATATATCTATCTAATGATAGAACCTTTTTTAAAAAAGTTATCTGATCAATCATTGGTAGTTCATGATCGGGTTAAAATGTTTGGGTAGTTTACCCACTATTTTTAGTTTGACCAAGGGTTCTCGCAATAAGAAAGAGACATAAATGATTCATTTTATCAATGAGAACAATATTGAATGATTGATTGTAAAGTGGAATTAATATATTTCTTTCTTTTACAGTTTATACAGGTCCAGTAACAAGAATGACGCGATGACGATGTTCTCCGTATATAGTGGAGTTATTCCACTCTTTCTTAAAGTAACCCGCAAGGTTTGTGGAACATATTTTTTTAATAAATCTTTTCTGTTTATATCAAATAGCTAATAATGTATGTGCTTGCTCCCAACGCCTGACTGAAATAAGACACACATCACTTTACATGGTCTGAAAATAATTTATTCAGAATTAACGACATAAGTGCCATTTACATATGGGATAGTTAATGACAGTCATAGTTCTAATAATATAAATTAGAGAAAGAAAAATTATAAGATTAATTGTATAAGTAAAAAAAAAACAAAACAAAAAAATAATATGTCTATAAAATAATTCAAATAAACGAAGAAAAAAATAAAAACACAAAAACTATTATACGGTGGCCTCTTTAACATATGCACTGCTAAAGTATTTAATTAGAACAGCTCTATACTTTAACCTTTTCCACGCGATCGTAACAACAGTTGATACGGCAAAAGCCATGCCTCACACGCGCCCGTATCAGCCATTGTTACGCTAACTTCGACTGCCGATATAACAGCGCTACTATGTCACAGTATTTTTTCCCGCTCGCTAGGATATTCGTGTAACTATCACGATGCTGACATATTCAGGCATATTTCGAAAGTAAAATTTTTTTTCGTAAAAAACATCTATAATCAAGTGAATGTGTCCTCGTGCCTCGTGGTACTTGAAATATGACATATACATACCGCGTATGGGTATTGAAAAAACGGAGTAGTTCAACGCGGGGAAAAAGTTAACCCTCGAGCACTCACGCTGTGAGCATTTCCCTCACGGTGAATTTAAAATTTGCGCCATTTATGTAACAATGTGCATACGTACCTCGTTCGCCCAATAGCTGAGTTTTATACTTCCCCCGTCCGTGAGTGAGTGATTGAATGAATGAATGAATGAATGAATTAATAAATGAATGAATGAATGAATGAATCAGTGGTGTTTCCACCTATTGCCGTGGGTAAAAGCTAGTAAAATAAATAAATGTGCTATAATTTATGTACTTTTTGGCTATTTATAAAACGTGAGCAAAATGCTCGGGTGAAATGCAGATCCTGCCAAAGTCTGGAAATTTAATAAAAAGGCACTTTCTAGATGAGAAAAGTGTGGAGAAGCTGAATAAAAAAAAATTAAGGCGCGCTTGGCAAAATTGAGGGAGATAAAAAAAAAATAAAAGAGACAGCCGTTCAAAGTATAAATAAAATTTCACTTCGCGAACCGATACTACGCCATTTTGTCACTGTTATGTTGGTATTCCAGACCTGATACAAACAAGAGCTAGATACGATTGTAGCTGACTTTGTGGGATAAATGATAAGGCGCGTAATTATGAAAAACAGAATTAATAATATAATGTAAACGAACCTCTAATCAGGCACTGGAATGGAGACAAACCATTCAAATCCTGGGATGTTTTTTAAAATAAAGATAATATACACAAGCCCGCTACACAAACCCTGCGTAGCCAAACAAATCATTCAAAAACGTAGGCTGTTTTTTAAAGTAAAGATAACATACACAAGCCCGCTACACAAACCCTGCGTAGCCAAACAAACCATTCAAAAACGTAGGCTGTTTTTTAAAGTAAAGATAACATACACAATCCCGTTAGACAAACCATTTAAAAACGTAGGCTGTTTTTTAAAGTACAAGCCCGCTAGACAAATTTCATAATCACACGCCATGTATCCCACGAAGTCTGCTACAATCGTATCTAGGCTCTTGTTTGTATCAGGTCAGGGATACCAACATAACAGTGACAAAATGGCGGGCGGCAGCGGGTGGGCTGTCGTAGTATCGGTTCGCGAAGTGAAATTTCGCAATTGAAAATTAAAATTATTCAAAAAAATTTTCTATTGCTTTCCGCACTTTTTTTCACCTTCCAAATTAAAGTGCCCAACTTAAAACGCGGTAAAAACATGGTTTTTGGCAAAAAACAAACATTGGCAGGATCTGCATTCCTCCCAAATGCTCTATACACGAGTGCTCGTGTGAGTTTTAAATGAATGAATGAATGAATTCACCTTGTTTCCACCTAATGCCATGTGAGCGAAGCCGCGGGTAAAAGCTAGTAAAATAAATAAATGTGCTATAATTTATGTACTTTTTGGCTATTTATAAAACGTGAGCAAAATGCTCTATACGCGAGTGCTCGTGTGAGTTTTAAATGAATGAATGAATGAATTCACCTTGTTTCCACCTAATGCCATGCGAGCGAAGCCGCGGGTAAAAGTTAGTAATATAAATAAATATGCTATAATTTATGTACTTTTTGGCTATTTATAAAACGTGAGCAAAATGCTCTATACGCGAGTACTCATGGGAGTTTAAAGGCGCGAGTTCTCCCGGGCTAACAGAGGCATATTAAAAACATCAGCTATATTAGCAAAGGAGTTACCAACTGTGGGTAATCTATAATAGGATCGTAGCTTGAAACCGTAGTTAATTGTCATAATAATACTACAAACTGGGGAACTTTGACCTAAAGATAGGAACATGAAAGTGAATCAACATTAATATATCGGGGCTACTCAACTGATAATTTACAATTTTATATAAAAATATAAGGGGAAAATTGATGTTATGTCTTCGAATTGTTTAATGCTACATTACATTTATGATTTCGTAATTAGTGTGAGGTTAACCTTTATGTAACTGTAGGTAAAAAATCACGTACCAAAGAGGGGTCACTGAGTACCCCATATATCGCAGAGCAATAGTTTCTCTTAATATTCCTTTTGCCCTTTCCAGTATCATTCAGAAATCAGTTACTTCCTACCGTTTTAAACGGACATCGCCCATCTTCAACCAGCAGTCAATCATTAAATAATGCAAAATGGTAAAAGAGATAATACAAAATTAAGCGTAATTCTAATATGTATTATTTTAGATCTTTCCAGTAAAATTAACCTTTTACCATCACACTCGTGGCTTGTTTGTGGCGAGGAATACAAAAAGTAAAAGGGATCCCGGGAAGTGGGGGAGGGCGAGTATTTTCTTCGAAATTTGATAGATATTATTTACTATATTAAATAATAGTAAAGAGATAATTGTTTTTAATGCAGATAGATTACCGATTAGTTTTTCTGGGATTACCTATTGTAACGAATCATGCTCGTATGAAATGTAACCTTGCGGCAGAGCAGAAACCAGGACTCAGGATAGTGGGCCAAGTAGTTGTCTATCATGTAGGTAGGGTTTCGGAAAAATCAAAGAAGATGAACTTTAAAAATATGTATTGAACAAAAAGCAACATGGAAGTGTGCAAACTTCTTACCAGGGTAACAAAAGGAATATATAAAAATACACATACCAGATGGACTCGCTAAACTAACTACCTCTAAAGAATGCCGTGATGATGTTTCTTGGAGAGGTCCGCACCAGGATGAAGGCCGGCCCACCAGGAAATTGCGGGTAGCACGTTCCAGTCCGCGCCTGGACGAAAGCCAGCCTAGGGCTTTCCATGAGGATGGATTGGTGATGTGGTGATGACCCAGACAGCCTCCACACGAGGAAGGTACAGGCTCCCAGACAACGTGGCGGGATTAATGGGGAATGAGTGTCGAACTTGTCCCAAATAAATAACAATCTCGGCCGATGAAAATCAGCGTCTACATGATTTTGGCAAAACAACGATTGCAAGGCGAGTGAGGATTGTAAAATCACGATTCGATTCGGCTTAATACGCCGGCCGTACTCCGAGCGCGTGTTATGCAACTCACGACCGAAACATAATTCCACGAGCTTAACACTCCGTTTAACTGTCGGTAATTCTTTTATTCCAATTTCCAAGGATACATCCCAGGACCGGGACAACTAATGGAACCTTCGATCACACTTTTAAAATTAAAACATGGCCGAAAATATATCACTGCCGGCGACGACCAACCACATCGAGAAAAAATGGGACTTTCAAGTCATCCACTATAAATTACACGTACACGAGCCTCGCGTGTTACGTAAAAACAACCCGCGTTCTTTTAAGTTTTAAATCCACTTAGATTCTCATGATTTAAACTAAAATTTAAACACCTTGATGGTGAGTGACCAATTCCCGATCCAACCGCCCAAGTTGATCGGGAGGAAGTGACCATAAACAAAAAGGAACCTCTCTCTTTTCCAAAAAATTACCAGTGTCCAAAAAACACCATAGACAAAATAAACACCTAAGCAAGAACTGCATTAGTCACATAATTATTTATGTGACACTATATTATGGAGAATGTGATGTAACAAACAATTTAGATACCAAACGAGACTCTCATTTGGGGGAAGTGTATTACCCCCCTCTCGAGTGTGTGGGTTAATATGACTTAATACGCCCCGCTGTTGAATTTAGCAGCCATCTGTGGTCTGTGGTCTGGAACCCCAAACACCTGAAAAATCCTTGACTCTGGTTGGTATCAGCACTTAATTATTAATAGGAAAATATAGAAGAAGACATGGCTTAATCAAGTGAGTGAAATTGATTAATTAGTTCAGAGGAGTATTTTTTTAAATCTTTTTCTTTTACAATTTGTATGATTGAATTTTTCACAAATAAATTTTTAAATGCTGGAACTTTGAATTCTTCGAACTTGCGTAGGCATATGAACAGTGGGGAAGTTTGGAGGTTTTTTAGTAAAATTTTTATTATAAGTTTTTGAATAATTTCTATGGGGGGGTCAGACTAGTTTTGTAAGCTGCTCCCCAACTGATAATGGCATACTGAAGAATAGACTGTACCAACGCGTAGTATATTGAGTACAGATTGTATGTTGATAAAAAGTTTCTAATTCGTAAGAATATATAAATAATTTTTTCCAAATTCTTTTTATTGTATTGTGATATTCCCATTTTAGGTTATTATCTATGATTATTCCGAGATACGTAATTTAATCCGCTATTTTCAGAAGTGCACATTTTCGTCAACAGTGATTAGGGTCGTATTGTGAAAGAAAGATTATGTAAGACTATTTGAAGATTTGGAGGTACATTGTTAGTATTAATTTCGAAAGGGATGACATACGAGGGCTATTCAGAAACTAGGGAACGTTTCCGTCTGACGCCGCTAGGCGCGCGGCGATCACGTATGTTTTGGTGTGCGCGTGCTCGTAGCTTCAGTCGGCATCCAGCCGTCAGAACGAGAATGTCTCCGCGCTACCCGTTTTCCCAATATTCCAATTTTAAATGTGCGCTGCAATTTCTAATCCCGCCAGTTGTGAAGTATGGTCCGTTATACGGTTTTTGTTAGAAAAAAACGAAAAACCGATAGAAATTCATCGGCAACTGTGCGAAGTGTATGGCAACGAATGAATGAACAAATACTTGAATACATTGTAAAGGAGCAATTAACTGAATATATTGAGACAAAGCAGATATTAGTTCGACAACAATCGGGTTTTAGAAATAAATTTTCTTGTGAAACCGCTATTAACTATGTAATACAAGAATGAAAAATTATAGAGATAAAAACAGTAAAATTATTGCAGTATTTTTAGACTTAAAAAGGGCATTTGAAACAATCGATAGAGACAGATTAATAAAAAAATTAAGAAATATTGGAATTAACGGTAAAGAAATTAATTGGTTTGTTGATTATCTATCAGAAAGAAAGCAAGTAACAAAATATGGTGGAATAACATCTGATCCACGTCATACTAGCAAAGGCGTTCCACAGGGATCTGTCCTAGGTCCATTGTTATTCATTATATATATACATGATATTGTTAAAGTTTTAAAGCATTGTGCCATTAAATTATTTGCTGATGATACATTGTTATATATAGCCAGAAAAAATTTACAGGATGCCATTGAAGAGATACAAAATGACTTAAATAATGTAACGCTTTGGTTAAACATAAACAAACTAAAACTGAATGTTATGAAAACTAAATTTTTGATTATGGATAGTCAAGGTGGAACTGAACATGCAATACTAACCATTGATAACATAAATATAGAAAGGGTTAGCAATATTAAATATCTGGGTGTTATATTAGACGATAAATTAAAATTCGACAAACACTTCGATTATATATCTAAGAAAATTGCTAAAAAAGTTGGCTTCTTAAAAAGGATTAGGAATAACTTGGATCTCAAGACAACGCACCTTGTATACAATTCTATTGTAACTCCTCATTTAAATTATTGTTCTAGTGTTCTATTCTTATGTAACGAGACACAAAATAATAAACTACAGGTTATACAAAATAGGGGAATGAGGATGATTCTGAAATGTAATATCTTTACTAGAGTTAAAACTATGTTACAAAACCTAAATATGATGACAACTAAACAACATATAATATATAATACGTTAACAATGATGTACAAGCTTAAAAATAACATGCTCCCTAAATATCTGCAAACTAATATTATGTACCATGAAAATATTCACAATTATCCTACGAGGAGTTGCCGAGACTTCAGGCTTCCCAAAACTAAACTTACGTGTACACAGAACAGCGTGTTTTATAAAGGTCAAAAACTTTATAATAACCTACCAAATTCCATAAAGGAAGCCCCAAGTCTTGGCACTTTTCGGAAAACATGTGCAACATACATTAAGAAAAATTTATGAATTGTATTTATTTGTATTAACTGTATGTCTTAAACCCTATTGTTTGTATTTCTAACTGGAGTAACTGTATTTCTTTTTTTAAGCTGTATTCTTTCCGTTATAATTTTATGACTCTATTT
Organism: Limnephilus marmoratus; assembly: GCA_917880885.1. NCBI lineage: Eukaryota > Metazoa > Arthropoda > Insecta > Trichoptera > Limnephilidae > Limnephilus > Limnephilus marmoratus. The sequence goes on along the minus strand of OU862921.1, from coordinate 12,456,437 downwards.
ATTTTATTATGTATTTTATATGTTTTTTAATACTAGATGTATGAAATTTGCTTACATCTAAATAAAGTTACAAAAACAAAAAAACAAACAAACGATGTAATGAATGAAAGTTCAGTGCGAAAATGGTGTATCTGGTTTAAAAATGGCCGAACCAACGTGCATGATGAAGAGAGGAGTGGACGCCCGAGCATTGTGACAGACGATCTTCTCGCCAAAGTTGATGAGAAGATTCGTGAAAACCGTCGCTTCACAATAACAGAGCTTTCGCTTTGCTTCCCACAAGTTTCACGGACTTTATTGTTTGAAATTGTGACTCACAAGCTTGGCTACCATAAATTTTGTGCAAGATGGGTGCCAAAAATGCTTACAGACCTCCATAAAGGTCAGCGAATGGGAGCAGCCTTAACATTTCTTGACGCCTACCACACACATGGTGATTCTTTACTGGATCGAATCGTAACGGGTGACGAGACGTGGGTGAAGCAAGTCAATTGCGAGACAAAATTGCAGTCTATGGAGTGGGGGCACACAAGTTCCCCCCAAAAAACCAAAAAAATTTTTGCAAACCTTGTCAGCGAGGAAGATTATGGCTACTGTTTTTTGGGATAGGCAAGGTGTGCTGCTTATTGACTTTCTCGAGCGTGGTGCAACAATCAACTCTGATCGGTACTGCCAAACATTGCGCAAGCTTAGAAGAGCAATGCAAAACAAGCGCCGAGGAAAGTTATCGTCAAAAATTTTGTTTTTTCATGACAATGCCCGACCTCACACGGCGTTTTGATGACGACGACGAGCTCTGGGCGTGTGTCACTGAGTGGCTGAGATCGCAGGCGGCGGATTTCTATGACGAAGGAATTTCGAGGCTTGTCCACCGCTACGATAAGTGCCTTAATTTGTTTGGTGACTATGTAGAAAAGTAGCATTTTAGTCACTCTTTCAGATGTATATAATAAAATATTTTTCCTGTACCTAGTTTTTGTTTTATTACAAAACGTTCCCTAGTTTCTGAATAGCCCTCGTATATATTTTATCACTATTTAACGACAGGAGTTTATCACCAAGCCATATTTTTAGATTATTTATGTCTTCTGTGGCTTTTAAATTAATTTATTTCCTTGTTTTTTCTTTTATTTTAAGAACTGTATCATCGGCATAAGATATAATTTGTCCATGTAAAGGTTGAATAAGTATGTCGTTTACATACAAAATGAACAATATTGGTCCCAGAACAGTGCCCTGTGGGATACCAAAATTTGGTGTTTCTTGGTCGCTAGTTTTGTCATTTTTTTTAACAAATTGTGGACGATTGTTCAAGTAACTTTCTATCCACTGGACGGCTTTATCGTTGACGTTATTTAATTTCAGTTTTTTTTAATTTGGATCAATTCAAATATTGTCAGTAATCCGTAACCTTGGAATGTTTGTTTTTATTTAAAAAAAAATTATTTTAATTGAAGTCATCTCACTCTTGGTCCAAAGGCAGTAGATAAGTAGATTAATAAGGCAGTTGGAGTCCCCTTTATTTTGTGTTAATCGTTTTCCACCGAAAGATGTTTTTAAAAGAAGGGTTAATACAATGTGTCATGTATGTTATAATTCCAGTGTACCGTGGCCAGCCTGCAGGAGGTGTGCGATGTGATGAGGAATCACCGCTCTTGGTCCATAGGCCACCTTCTAGCACACATGGATTACGTCAGATACTTCAATGATCCTGAGATTCAGACGCACATAAACGAAGTGGAGCCTCTCAATGGGATGACACCTATTATGGTGAGTTATTGGAAACAAATATAAAACAGTAATGCCGAATTTACAAAATTATTTAGGAAATAATTGTCGAATTAGTTGGTTTTTAGGTTGTATATTCAAACGTGTTGATGATTGAACTGTGAAGCTGTTTTTTGTTTTAGATATTTTCAGTCACAGAGAAAATGTAAATACATTTTATAAATTTCGATTTTAGTAGCTTTATGTCATTTATATTGTAAATTATAAGTCTATCAGTAATTATAACTATATGCTTGAATATTCAAATCGGCTTACAAAAAATGGTACATCGGTCCCATCACTCGGAAAGGTGACCTTGATCGCAATGCTTTTTTTGACTCCCCAAACACATATACAATTTTTTTTACAGATAATTCAATAATTTAAACATGTGCAACAAATTTATATATCGAGTCCCAGAGGTGTCAATATGTTTTTCTGATTTTTCTGTTTCCAGATTTTCGATTGAGTTTGCTTATATTATCTTCATTTATTTAAATATTACAATTTGAGGTTTTACTCATAAAGTTAAAATAAAAAAAAAAAACTTTAATATTTATTTGGGGAATACCTTATGGGCTCTACACACGACACTGCATGTTGGCCAGCAGGCAGTGACTGCAAAGAGCGTGGAGTTGAGCGAACTAGCGCTGACTCGTTCTAGCGGCCCTTTAACACAAACGAGACAGCGCTAGTTCGCTCAACTCCACGTTCTTTGCAGTCACTGCCGCAGTCACTAGAAATTGGATGGTGTGGAGACCCGTTTATATGAATTATTAACAACCCATTTTATTGTTGTCATGTATTGTCTATTAATATCATTGTATTTATGATAACATGGAATTTTTATTTTTTATTTTATTTTATTTTTTTTTTAAAATGAGCTTCACACAGGAGGCCCTGAGGAAAATAATTTCCCTCAGGGCCTATGTCATCTTTGAGGATGCTGTGTGGGGGGTTTTTTTTAAGGAAAGGAAGGAGAAGAGAGTTCTGGGAAGGAAAAGGGTTTAAGGGGTGGGTAGGAATCTGGGGTTCAGTATGTCCTGGTCATCCGCCTCCAAGACCTAGACAAACCTCACCCCATGAACCCGGGCACCCCTGCTAAATCACCAAACGTAGCGAACCACTTGGGGTGACATATGGCAGAGGTGTTAGTTATCCAATAAAGGTTCCCGGGGTGGCGGTACCCATTCCCGCCCCCCAAATTGAATTTTGTGGAAAATTTTATTGATATTTGTGGAAAAATAATATTATAATAGATTCCCACATAAATAAAATACACATTTTACTTTAACCCTAGATCACTAACCTTCGTCAAAACGACGACGCAGACTCGAAAAAGTGGTATAAATTTTGAGTGCGTCGTCGTACGCATTCCAGATTTCGGCTAATCTCAGACGACCTGCAGCTTGCGCGGCGCACATGTTTGTTTTTTGTGTAGGGGCCCTGTGTGCCCTGTATGCCCAAGTGCCACAAATCCTTGTGTGGCGAACACAAACTTGAAATTTGTCACAAATGTATTAATTAATAGTTTTTTCTAAAAATTTTCTTTCTTTTGTTGATTTTATTACTTAATTTTAATATTTTAAGTCTTTGTTTTTTTAGTTAATAAGATTTAAGCATTTAAAAAAACAAAAATTTTCAAAAGGGTAAAAACTCTGGTCTCAATTAAAAGACTGCCAAAGTAATTAAAATGTGATTTTCGAAAATAAAAAAACTTATAAACATGTTAACAAATGATTATTGTAATAAATAAGTAAAACACATATAAAAATTTGATTCCATAAACCCTTAGAAGCCTCCCTTTTATACGGCGTAGCCGAAACGACGAAGGTTAGTAATAAGCGTTGTAAAATAAGGTTAGTGATCTAGGTTTAAAACATGTGGTAAAATAACTATCGATATAGGAGCAGAGATTTAGCTTTTGATTCTAATTTTTTATTACATAATTACAAAGTTAAAATCCACTTTTTTAGTTAGGCGGGTTATTTCTAATGATTCTAGCCTATCTAGTTTATGTCCTCTACTGCAAGTATGGAGAATTTTAACATCTCTGTCTTTGTTGAAGTTTGTCAAAGTCACCTCGTTTACGGTAATGTAATGTTTGTTTGTTTGTAAGTCCAGGTGGCCATTGCGGCTGGCAAGAAGAACATGGTGCAAGCTCTGTTATCCCTGCAATGTGACTTGGATATCCTGGCTCACAATTACTGCTCCGTCTTGCATTTTGCCGCCAGCACTGATAAGGATATTTTGGAAGTAAGTTTATTCTATTCTTTTATTTATTTCCGTGTACTCGGCACACCATGTGCCATTAACATAATTAAATTAACATATTAGTAGTACAACAACATAAAGAATGTAACAGTGTAAGTGTAAAGTAAAAAGTAAAAGGTAAAAAGTAATAAGTCAAAAATATTAAGTAAAAAGATAAGATATAAATTAGTTGAAGGTGAAAACTATAAAATATCTAAAAAATTGATAAAAAGTACAATATAAAAACGTAAAAAATTAAGTAATGCTCTTAGTAGGTGGCAAAAAATATAAACAATTTATGTAAAGTACCGAGAGAATCGTATATAATAATGATTGTATATAATAAATCAGCGTAGGGAGTGTGGTGAACCCATCGCTCAGGGAGTGGAAACACAAACCTGCAATAGCCATCCCAAGCCAAGGTGTGAGCTACCGTGCTCAGGCTGAATGTCCTGGGGAACAGCGTCACGAACGGTGCCTCCGAGAAACAAGGTCGCATATCGGAGTATTTAGACCTCACTCCAGCACTCAGGGCTCTGCTGGAGTGGACCTTCTATTTCCCTGGTAACTCGTGGGACAAAAAAATTGGACCATTCCAAAACTAGGGGCCTTTTGGGAATCTAGGAGTGCTGAGGCCACCTCTGTGGATTTCCTTCCTGGGGTCGTAGGAGGAACCAAGAGGAGAAACCGTGGAGAGGTGAGCTGAGGCCATCTCCATGAACTCTTCCCTTGTGGGGCCTTCAAGGAACCAAGGAGGAGTGAAGTGGAGAGATGATGTCCTCTTCCTATGTGGGGCCTTCGAGAAACCATGTAGGAGTGAGGAGGAGAAATGAGGCCATCTTGGTGAACTCTTCCTCTGTGGGGCCTTTAAGAAACCAAGGAGGAGAGATGAAGTTCTCTTCCCTCCTGGGGCCCTCAGGGAACCAAGGTTGGGTGGACTCTTCCCTTGTGGGGCCTTTAGGGAACCAAGGGGAGGTGGACTCTCTGTCGTGGAGCCTTCGGGGAACTGGAGTGGAGTGGAGAGGAGAGATGAAGCCCTCTTCCGTCGTGGGGCCTTCAGGGAACCAATGAGGAGTAAAGAGGGGAAATGAGACCTGGGAAGACACATTGTCGAACCAGAAGATATAGCTTCATTTCCAATGACAATCCTGGTGAACTTTATAAAAGGGACTGGGTTACTCTCAAAGGAATGAGGTGAAAATGGGAGATAGTACAATGGGTCTATGGCCTAAGTGCTCAAGGGAACTATATATATGTAACCGTCTCCGATTATTTAAAAAAAAATGTGTGTATATATTTAATAAATCGTATATAATAATTTTTTTTTTTTTTTTTAAAGAAAGACAAACATTCTGGTGTTATGAATAACCTGATAATATTTGAAAATATCCTACTACCACCACAGGAAGCGGAAAATGTTGCTTGTGTTGTGATGGAGGACTTAAACAGCTGAGGAAACGAACATGTGATGCGTGGGTGGGACCCAAACGCGATGCCAACTCAGCCACTGACAGGTCGAATCCTCAGAATGGGAGATCCCAGTGACGATATTGTTATGTCTAAAATATATTTAAAAAAAAAAAAACAATTTGTGCGTCTCCAGTGCCATAACTTTAAGATTTTATTACCTGTTCTATCAGTTCAATATATTATGTGGTGTCAGAGATGAATCATCCATCGATTGGCCATTTGATTAGTCAGACATCTCTGAAAAATCTGAATTTGAGTTGAGTTAGCAGTTACATGTAAAAGTGTACCCTTTATCTTGTACAATACTTTTTTTTTTTTTTACATTAACTCCACACAGGAGGCCCTGAGGAAAATAATTTCCCTCAGGGCCTATGTCATCTGGGATGCTGTGTGGAGGGTCTTTTTGAGGAGAGGAAGGAATGAACATTGGTCTTGAAGAGACCCATGTTGTAGGAAGGAGGAAACACAGAGGCCGGCAAATCATTCCACAGCCGAGCTGTTGAACACAAGAACGAGTCGAAGAAACGACCCGTTCTCATGTGACAAATGTCAACCGTGTACAAATGTTGGGCACGCGTTAGGCGTGTTTCCCGACTATGCACTGGTGCCGAAGGGATCAATGATGCTAGTTCCTCGGAGCATCTTCCATTGTAATACCGGTAGAACAAGGATAGCATTCCCACCCGACGCCTGTGCTCTAAAGATTGCAATCCATCTGTTAAGATGGGAGAATCTATCAAACGGACCGCCCGTTTCTGCAGAGTCGAGGGTATTTTTCAGGTATTTTGGAGCTCCAGACCAGAGATGGCTGCCAAATTCAACCGTGGGGCGTACTTGTGATTTGTACAAGGTTAGCAGTTGTGTACTATTAAAGTATCTGCGGGCCCTGTACAGTACGCCCAGTTTTTGGGAGGCTAGCTTTACTCTGGCTTCGATGGAGCCCCCATACCTGAGCTGGTCACTTAGGGTTACACCAAGCATATCAATGGAGGGCCTGTTCGGAAGATTGCTTCCGTTGAAAGAGACTAGATTTTCATTTCGATCCCTTTTGGATGTAATCAGACAAGATTGGGTCTTTGAAACATTAAATTCAACGAGATTATTTTTACCCCAAGAGAAAACACTCTCGAGGTAGCCGTCCATTCTTTGCTTCAAAGCCCTACGAGCTGTTGGAGTTTGTGAGCCCTTTAGGGGCTTGTCAAACAAAAAGCTATCATGAACTGTACTGTCATCCGCATAACAGTGAATTGGTGCACATGACAAAAGGTCGTTGATGTGCAACAAAAACAAAGTTGGAGACAGAACCGATCCCTGCGGGACGCCAGCATTTATCGAGTGTGAGAAAGAGGTGAAACCATCGACTTCCGTCTGAATCGACCTCCCCCTCAAGAAGTCGGCAATCCACGTACACAAGGATGCGGGAAGTCCGTAAGAATGCGGTTTGTTGACAAGTCCTCGGTGCCAAACCCGGTCAAAGGCCTTGGAGATGTCCAGTGCAACCGTTTGGGTCTCACCGAAACGTTCCAGGCATCGCCCCCAAACATGCGTCACATACGCGAGAAGATCACCGCACGAGCGGTTCCGACGGAATCCGTATTGACGGTCGTTAATAATTTTGTTCTTCTCGAGGTATGTGAGCAGTTTGTCGTTGATCACACGTTCCATCACCTTAGACAGAACTGATGTGATCGCTATGGGGCGGTAGTTGGCCGGGTTGGAGCGGTTGCACCCTTCTTTGGAATAGGATGGATAACCGCTTTTTTCCAACCAGAGGGCACAGAGCCAGTCTTCAGGGACATTTTAAAAAGCTTCGTCAAAATTGGAGCTAATTCTGCAGCGCACCTCTGTAGTACCAGGGCAGGTATTCCGTCGGGCCCACTAGCTTTATTAACATCAATATATACTCAAACACCAACAAATCAATTATAATGCAGAAAAACTTATAGTGAATTAAACGAAATGTTGATGTTTTCTGAGTCACTAGTAGGATATTTCAAAATGTTATACTTATTTAATATGTAAAACATGGACACGTGACAATAATTAGTGACCGACCGAAGGTTCGGTTTTAGTTTAGGCAAATTTCGGCCAAAAATCTAGTTTAGGCATCAGTTTCGATTTCGGCAGAAAAACTGCTGAACCTTCGGCAGCACTGAAACACTGTTCATGAATTATCGCGCATCGTTCGGCTGACTTTGGATGAGTTCGTGGCTTGTGTGTCACCCGCCATCATCAGCTGAGTTCGCCTGCCGGTCCGGCGTGATTGTGTTGAGAGTTTATGTGTCATTTCTCACGCATACAAGTTTGTTACATACAGTTAACATATATGTTAATTTTTTATAATTTTTGTTTGTTTTATAAGCAGTAATTTTTATTTTTGACATACTTCAATTATTGTTTTTTATTTCATTTAACACGTGTTAACTTCTGCATAAGTGTAAAAAATAAGCCAAATTTCAATATATATATAGATAAAAATAGATTTTTAACATGTCTAAAAAAGTTTCAGTTTCGGTTTCAGCCAAAACTTAGACAGATACCGAAGATTCGGTTTCCGTTTCGGTATAAAGTCCTGTTTCGGTCGGACACTGACAATAATATTTGATTTTGAATATTTGAATATTGCTTTTCTCATTATCTCAGTATTTGGAGATGTCTGACTAAACTGTACAATCGACATGTACCTAATAGTTGGGATCTTTACAAAGAGATTGTTTGCTTCGTTCAAATCATGCATCATCTCATACATACTCTTCGGCTGTTATATTGTGCGAAGTTAACGAGACACGAATAATTAAATTTTCAGAGTCTTCTAAGCAAAGAAGGAGCTCGCCGCTGGGTGAACAGCTTCAATGGAAACGGTCACACGCCGCTGCACGTGGCGTGTCTGGCCGACAAGCCCGACTGCGTCTCGGCGCTCATCATCTCAGGCGCCAACGCCAACGTGGGTATGCAGATGCAGGCTGGGGACGGGCCTGCCAACCTCAGCGGTACCTACTGCCCCATTCATTTAACTAACGACTAACTACTAATAGATAATTAGGTACCGGTGACGTGCATGGCTATCATTTAATTTTGTTTATAGCGTACACAGAGGCTTAACATATAAATTTTGCAAAGAAATTGTTATGTTTCAGGTCACGTTCAGTATTAAATACACTTCGTTGGACAAGAATTCTCAATTAATTTTACAATAACATGTTAACATGATGATTTAGCACTTTTTATTTCTATACCTAGTCAGCAAACTGCTCGGTCCCCGTGTTTAGATTTAAAGGTACTGCTTGTCCCACTTGCGAATTAGAAAGAAGAAGGATTCAAGGTATCATATTGCATTTATAAAACAATGGGTTTAAAAACCTAACACCACAACAAACCAACTGTCAGTGTGTTTACAAATAGCTCACGGTAACACTTTTCATTACTGATTGAGAGAGAACCAATGACGTTATATAAATAGACTCGCCATAGTCTCACATGCTCGCAAAATAATGTGGCAAGTAAGCAACACTCTTTTGTTTTCAGCAGTTTTCAGTAATTTCTTAAGTCAAAAGTTATTCATATATTAAAAAGTTATGCTACTTTCGCACTGAAGCCAAACTTCCAACACATGAACTACCCTTCTATACAATCGTCCGAAAGTTTGAAGTTGGAAGTTGACCTCAGTGTGATCGTACCATAAGACAATTAAAGAATGTGTGTTTTTTCTCAAATGACGTACAAAATTGTTGGACGGGGAACATGAAAATTAATTGTTTTGCTTATAATAATCGATAATAATAAGTAATTTGTGTGTACATATAAATTAAATGTTATTTCTTCACTTTTAATAATGTTTGCCGTGTAATGGAAACATTTTATCATCATACAGGAGGGCATTTTGGCGCTTTTTAAATGCAATTTTCCTACAGGTAAGACATGACCTTACTTGACGAGTGACAGTTTAGTACTAAAGTACTAGAAATCGAGACCAGTGCAATTGTCTTGCGTTTGGCTTCCCACTTTGAGATTTCTACCCCGCTTTTAAAGTGTGTAACGTCTTTGGAGAACACTGCTTGATCATACAGCAAGTAATTACTATAAATGACAGTAGGTTTTAGTCAAGCTCTGAACCTAAGGCCTTTGAGTTTTTACCCTACAGAGGGCAATAGTAATTAGTTTTTAAGTAACGTACTAAAATATGTAAGAATAAAACATAAAATCCTTACTTAAAAACACAATGTAAACGCGGTGCGTTTCATCTGCCCTTTTAACTCAAACTTTGCTCTAAAAAAAGGTGTTAGACGTATTAATTAATGTATATTTAATAGATAAACTTTATTTAATGTGTGAAAACATGTACTATTGTACCATTATATTAAATAAAATATATAATGCGGCGCATAAGATCGGAACAGTGAAAAACTTGACTTAATATCGCAGAGTTTGTAGGGTTTGAACGGCCTTAAACCTGTTTTTGTTATTTGTTTTTGGGGTGTTATGCCGTGTTGTGCTACCTCCTCCTTTAGCCAATGTTTCGGACAGCGTTACAGTGTCCATCATCTGGGCAGATGTGTTGATGTGTGTGATGATGGACACTGTAACGCTGTCCAAAACATTGGCTAAAGGAGGAGGTAGCGCAACATGTCATAACACCCCAAAAACAAATAACAAAAATACTTTTGACCGTGAAAATCTAAAATCATATCGGCCTTAAACCTGGCTTAAGGCTGGCTTTAATATACCAACGTTGAAGCGTTTATGAATCTAATTAGTAAAATGGTAATTATGTAAAACAACAAAAAAACAAGAGACAATAAAGTTTAGTTCAAGTGAAAATAAGAGATTTGAAAAATTTGATAATATTCTCGGGGCTATCGCTAAATATGTCCGGAATCTTGTCACTACAGTGGATGTTATATTATAGTCGACACATACGCTAAGAGGTTGGGAGAAGGTTAATTTGGTTCTTTGGAAAGGAATATGGAAATTTTCGGGATTTATTATAATTTATTTATTTATTATTATTTTATTTTAATTTTATTTATTATTAGTAGATGCAGGGCAGGCCTTGAGCCAAAACTCTGACATAAGCCCTGAGTGAAATTGTGGGATATTGAGGTTATTCAGCCGGTTGAAGGCTTCAGTAGTCACTTGATTCTGTGCAGTTGTTCTAAAAAAAAATGGTAAAGGGGACATTCTTCTACGATTTGTTCGGATATTTGGATTTGTCGGCATTCATACAATTCGTTTGGGCCCTATTTGTGCATCATATACGCACAGCAACTATGGCTGCACCGGAATGCGGTTTAGTGAGGCCCACATCTTCCGAGGGATAGATGACTTGGCAGCTTAATGGTTATTTTAGATTAATTATTGTAATGTTATTTTCCAGCGAGTCCTCTCAACGTCAGCAGCGTGTTCCAAAGCAACACGCTCAAGTTCAGCCGGGACGACATGAAGTACGGGGGCACCCCGCTGCACTGGTGCCTCTCCAAGGAGGTCATCGAGGCCCTGCTGGAGACCAACTGCAATATGGACAATCTGAATCTCAACGGGCAGACGGCTCTTCACCTCATGGTGCTAGGCAACCGACTGGACTGCGCCGTGACCCTCCTGTATCACGGAGCCAACCATTCCTTCGGAGACAACGATGGCAATAGTCCCCTGCACCTCGCCGTCAAGAACACCTTTGTTGATATCCTCCAAGCGCTCATTGTCTTCGGGGCGGAGGTGAATGTCCTGAACCACAAGGGCGAATCACCGAGGCATCTTGTTTATGATACCAAAGCGGGGGCAGATAAAATGGCGTACATGCTCCATGTTTCTGGAGCTAAAAGGTATTATATTTATAAATTCTATATTTTATTATCATCAGCATGAAATGCATACCCGCAAATAAGTGTTTCTCGGTGCGGTTTCTAGTGAAAAGTCTGTACAATAAATCTTAACTCTTAAATTTATTTTGATGTGTACTTCCAGGTGCCCCCATACGATGGGAGGCTGCAGCATCATCTGCAGCCATGACGGGGATTTTGATGGGACACCAGACCTGTGTGTTCCTCGGGCCCCGGCTAGCTCCGTGTTGGAGCATATGCTGACAGTGGCCGGCATGGAGAGGGCCTCCTTAGAGAAGAGGCCCATCAAGGGAGGAAGGTGGGCCAACAATTTCTATAAATGTTTCTTTCAATGTAAATGTTTATGAACTCATTTGAAGCAGGCTTCGTGCATTGCGCCCGCAGAACGAAGTAAAGATACAATTGAATATCTCTCCGGAAGAACAATCTACATGAAATACAATTTTGTTTAGGAGAGGTAAAAAACAGTTTTACACCTTCATATTCAAAATATTAAAAAAAATAATACAGATATAATTTCGGTAATATATATGCATTTAAAATAATATATTTTTTAATTTTTAAAGGAAAGATAACAAAAACATTCCTGGGTTACGAATAACCTAACAATATTTGAAAGTCTCCTACTACCACCACAGTAGGCGGAAAATGTTTCTTATGTTGTTTTGAAGGACTTAGTCAGCCGAATGAAATACCGTGCGTTGTGAATTTGCATCGATACTGTTAGACCCTTCTTCCATAGGAATACGATACTCGACAATTCAAGTATCTTGGTGGTTATCGCCATACATCTTCACGAAGGTTTGTACATAGGCACACGTGGCCGACATTTTGTAATCTTTTCGTAGATGTCAGTCTCCTGCGACCAGCCGGTTGTTACCAGACACATCGACGAGATTTTAAATTAATAAATATGATAGTCTTACAAAAATGGTAGTCTCAATATCACTTGTATCAGACATTTTGTAACAACGCGTGTGATTTAGATCAGTGCTAGGAACAAAACAAAAACAAAACTAAAAATTACAACTACAGCACAAAATGTTTTGCACAAGAGGTGGTGGTAACGGGGGTCTCGTGATTTTAGTAGTGTACGGACTGTGCATGAAAAGTTGTTTGCTACGTCAATACACAACATCAGTGTACTTTCTTTTTCCTGTGGAAAAAGGGCAAAGGTTTGCAAATTTGAGGTTTGTTCCAGATTGCTCTGCCTCGACGGGGGTGGCGTGCGGGGCCTGATTCTCATTCAGATCCTCCTGGAACTGGAGGCGGCCACCAAAAAGCCCATCATCCAGTGCTTCGACTGGGTGGCGGGCACCAGCACCGGTGGTATCCTGTCTCTGGCGCTGTCTCTCGGCAAGTCCCTCAAGGAGTGCCAGATGCTGTACTTCAAGCTCAAGGAGCGGGCCTTCATTGGGGACCGACCCTATTCCTCCGATGGTATCGAGAAGATTCTCAAAGATGCTGTGGGTAAATACACTCCTAATTTGGACTTTACCAAATCTGTAAATATTGTTATTACAGGCTACGGAATATCGTACAATTATTAAGCCAGGTCTATGACATTCCCAGTTGGAGTATGTGGTGAGGCTAAAGGGAGTGGGGAGGGGAATAAAAGTTGGAAAGTACCTAGCTTCCTGGCTATTCTTATTCGTATGGCGGAGGTTATTCAGCCAGTCGGCAGCACCGGAAGTCACTTGGTTTTTGGAAACTGATGAAGAGAACATTCTTCTATGATGTGTTTGCTTGTTTGAATACGTCCACGTTCAAACAGTTCAGAATCCCTTATGCCCATTTGTGCATCATTTACGCACAACGGTCACGGCTGCGGTTCAATGAAGTCCACGTCTTCCAAGGGAGAGAGAACCCTGGCAGTTTAATAGTGGGTCCACCTTAAGGTGCTTGTTTTTGACATCCAAAGTCTGCCACTGAGTTTGCTACAACTCTTCAGGGGAATGAACGAGTCTCATGGTAGAAGTCAGTCCAAAAGTGTTTCCTGGACGTGAGAAGGGGCTGGCCGGGAGGTTTGCAAGGTCATCATGAAATGGATACTGGCTATTCAACAATTGCCCTGAATGAATGTCCGTGTCAATGTTTTTCTTTCTGTTCAGGAGCGGGTAAGAAGATGTCAGACATAAAGAAGCCCAAGCTGATGATCACCGGAGTATTGGCGAGTGAAAAGCCAATGAAACTTTGTATATTTAGAAACTATCCATCACCTACTGAAATTATTACTAACTGTAAGTATGTAGAAGCATTTATTTTCTGTTAACGTTTACATATTTATATTCCACCACAAAACTACTAAAATCAAATATTTGTAACCTTATTTGTCGACGTGCATTAAGGTGGTCCAGGCCTACATAGTAAATTTTATTTTTTCAAATATAGATGTAGCCACCCATTTTATTTGTTACACCTATCATTCCTATTATGTGTAAAAAATTTCAGCCCCCAATATTATATACAAGGGGGTGCTCATCGAGTTAGAAGTTTCTGACAAAAATTCTGGATTTTAAGTAAAACACGTAATTTAAGGTTTATTCATATTACAAGTATTTTAGTCAAATAAGTATAAAACGTATTTAAATTTTAACAAAATTTGGTAACAAAGCAATAATTAACATAATATTTGTCGCAATCTTTCAACAACATGTTTGTTAACTCCTTTTTGGATGTTTCAGTAGAAACGATTTTTCTGTTTTGTTCAACGATGTAAAGTAAAAATTGCTTTTGTTACTCATTCTTAGTGAGTATCGTATTGTAATCTTCAAATAGTTTAACACCTCTCTCCGCTGTATCATTAACAACACGCAAATTTTTGACTCAGCTTTTGCCTTGAAGGTAATCAACATTGTTAATCCAAGTCTCAGGAGGTAATTACAAGAAAGAGTCCTTGAAATCAAGAACTAAGAGCGTTTTCAACGTTGTTTGTGTTGCAAAAGCTTCTAATGTAACCTCTGAGGCAAGCTTAGCAGAATCACCTCGTACTGAACGATTACTGCCATCAGAATTTATTTTTTGAACAATGGCCTGTTTCTCAGCGTCAGACAGCTTCTAAGTAAATAAGGTAAATGCGACTAGTTCATCTGACAAATACCATAAGTGACTCTCTAAGACACCCCTAGCTGCTACACTGATTTGGGAATCAATGACTTCGTACAGTTGTAAGCTATTCCAAAGTATTAAGTTATTTACTGGTGCATCTGCTGCCAAAGACGCTTCGATTCAAACTTTAGTGTAGATGATAACTTACAAATCGAACAATTTGTTTTTCTTCTCTCCTGATTAGTTTAAATCTTGTTACGATCAAGCGCATTGGTAACGTGTTGTGTAAATATGTCACTTGTAGACAACTCAACGCACTACAAACTCATCTTTGGACTTATCCTCTAATATAATAATAGCATTACTTGAAGTGCTACTGAAGCTGCACTCAAGTTCTAACTCTTGTCTCGACACCACCGAAGATGAAGCATTACTTTCAGCAGCCATTTCTTTCAATTCTTCAGATCTTTGTTTCCGTTTTAGAGAACTTTCTTTGACCTTTTCTAGTTTCTTGTCGATTGAGGTCATAATCATCTTATGTTCTCATCTCTGATCGATGAGAAACGATCTTGTCTTCCGTAATTTTTTATCAAATTCAAAGCGCTTGCATGGGCAATGTCAAAAAGTTTGTCTATTTCTTTTTTAAACAAATACTCTCCTTTTCTTTGTGCTTCAGAATTTCTTCCTCTATTTTTATTTAATAGCAGCCAGTTCTTAAAAAACTTAAATCAGTTTTTCAATGCGGTGATTTTGTTGTCCGGTCGGAATACTAGATTTACTCCATACTTTTTAAGTTCTTGAATAAGTACAAGCGCGGAATCTTTCACATTTTTGGAATCATTTAATATGTAGTGATAACGGAGTAAAACTTGCCGAAGAGTAGGATGTTGATTAAGCCTTATCAATGACTCAATATCTTGAACCCCAAGCAGAAAAATTTCGTATTTTTTTCGAGTAGATGAACACATTTTACAACACTGATTCACTTCACAGTCTACTAAATAAGTATCAAATACTGTTCAAATTTGTCTATAAAACTCTTTAGTAGTTTATTTCAATATTTATTTAATAGTTTAACACACGAAACTGGCCCGTAGCAAAAAGTAAAAATTAAGCATTTTACAAAAAAAAATCAAAAACAACACTCGATTGAGCACTCCTTTCTACTTGAGCTATCTCGCTGAAATTTTACTATGCTATTTCTATGAATACGTGTAACAAATTCACGGGGTGGCCAAATGAAAAATAATGAAAAAAAATTTTTGGACCACCTTAACGTGCATGTCAACAGATCATGTCAAAAGATGACACGACAACTAAAGTCAGAGCAATCAACTTTCATCTCAAGATAGTGGGGCACTAAAGGCCGGGGATTCAAATCAGATGCCTAAATAAAAGAGTGGTTATTTGTGATAGACAGTAAATCAATATTTAATACTCAAAAGATTCAAAAGATAATCAGAGGATGTTGGAAGTTGGTTTATAAGTAAACATAAATACCTGGTAAATAAATTGGTTGAAAAACAGGAACGGAGAGAGAGAGAGATTGATTTGAGAACGAGTTTTTTTTAAAGATATGCCGTTACGGAATTTTCATAGGAGTGTCGTCGCGAGTAGAAAGGCCTGACGAGGCGAGGCTCCGGGGCTCCGGTCCAGGGGGCTGAAATAGGAATACAGACAGGCCATCCACATGTCCAATGTCTTCGTTCTCGGATGAAATCCGGTTCAAAGTAAATAGGCTTCAACAGCCTAGCGTGTTACGACACGACAGATTCCTCACCTCTCAAGCAGCATGACGGATTCGGCCGGCGGATAATGAAACAAAAAACAAGCCCGTGCCAAGCGCAAGCGAACGAAAACTCCCCAGGAATCACGCTTTCACGGCAGCAAACATGCCAAAAATCGCGCGGTACGCACATGTAATCTCTCGGTATCCATCGTTGACACGTCTCAAAAAAAACTGGCTTCTTCGCCATTAAGGTTGTTGACCAACTCGTGAATTTATTTAAATCATATTTAAGGCTTCCCAGCACTTAATCAAAACGAACTCCAGCCCAAGGTCCAAAATTAACCTCCCTTTCAAGAGTGCAAACTGCCACCATGATTGTAAGAACCAAAAACAATTTCTGTTTTTCTCCACCTTCCGGTTGTCAGTTTGGCCAACTACACCAAGTTAAAATCTAAATTGGAATTAAATTAACGCAGTACCTACTGGCGAAATAGATATGTTACATATTACATAATCACACGGCATCCTGTGCAATTATCTAATAATATAATAAACTAGCGAGTACCCGTCATACATTGCAATGCCACATAAAGAAAGAAATTGTTTCTCCCTGCATATCCTTTCCGCTACACTATATATAACAAGCTGACCCGCCCAAACGTTGTTGTGGCTAATGAAACACAACGCCATCTACTGGATGGTTACCCAACCTAGATAACCAAGTGTTGTGTCGATAAATTAACTCACACTGCTATCTGTTAGAAACTTACGGAAACTTACAAATAATTATAGTGTCCGACCGAAACTAGCTTTTACGGCCGAAACCGAAACTGGGTTTCGACTTCGGTCTCAGGTTCGGCCGAAACCGAAACCGAAACTTCCATATAAGGTAATTTTTTCGTGGAAAAAAAAATAGTCAATCTTAATCAGTCAGCCTTTATTTTTAAATCATATATTAATCATTCAGTCTCTGAGATTTTAACTAAAAAATAAACATTACATTATTATCACTCCTTATTTCAAATAAATTATTTATGCTTTTTGAAATCGTAATCGTAAATCGCTTCATAAATAATATTAAAAAAAGAAATAGTAGGTATTACCTATTTGAACATTATTAACAAATAACATAAAATAAAAGGTAGAAAACAATATAACTTTTTTAAAACATAATTTGTTTAGGCACACTAAACAAAAAATACTCTATCATATTAAGAACAAAATAATTTGGGAGGCAGGAATGGGTACCGCCGCCCCGGGAACCTTTATTGAATAACCAACACATCTGTCATAGGTTACCCCAAGTGGTTCGCTATGTTTGGTGATTTAGCAGGGGTTCCCGGGTTCATGGGATGAGGTTTGTCTAGGTCTTAAAGCTGGATGACCAGGACACACTGAACCCCAAATTCCTACCCCCCCTTCTTTTTTTCTTCCCAGAACTCTCCTCTCTTTCCTTTTCCTAAAAAAACCCTCCACACAGCATCCCCAAAGATGACATAGGCCATCAGGGAAATTATTTTTCTCAGGGCCTATCATGAACTAAATCATTTCAATAGCGAAATAAAACTTACCTATTTCGAAATAATGTTAAGTATAAACACCTCCAAATTTACAACGAATAAACCAAATTACCGCAAAGTTCGCGGAGCGAACACAAACAAGTGAATCAAGTCCTGACACGACTATGAGCGCGGACGCAGCAAAATGACACTTCGTGGCTCGCAGTTCAGTGCACCGAACATGTCCGATCGCAGAACGAAACCTCCCGAATTCAGTTTCGGTTTCGGCCGTAGTTTCGGCTGGATGGTGGCCGAAACCGAAACTAAGCCGAAACTTGTTTTTTGGCCGAAACTAGGCCGAAACCGAAACCGAAAGTTCGGTCGGACACTAATTACAAAACATTGTCCTATAACAAACATTTAATGAACATTTAATTCGCAATAATAAATATTGAGGTCAATAATCGAGGTAAAAACTATTCTATCTTTTAGGTTGGACCAAATTACACACAGTAAGCCAAATTTCATCCAAATCGGTTAAGTAGTTTATCTCGAACAAGCATCGTGATGAGAGATTTTTATATATATATAAAGATTATATGAAATACTCATGTTTCAAACAACTCGCGTGCCACCTATTGCAAATTTGTATACAAATTTCATAATGCCAGATCTCACCAGAAACCTTTGCGGGCATGCGCACAACAACTAACCAATGTTTCATCGCAATTGGATGAATAGTACAGGAAATAATTTCATTGCCAGAGCTCACTATTATATACAGAAATCATCGCGGGCATGCCCTCATCAAATCACTAAAGTTTCACCGCACTCGGATGAATGGTTTTGGTTGCGCATAAGGGACAAACGAAGAAACATTCATTTTTATATATTAAGATTATATTATATGCATCTCCCTCTAACAAATGTTAAATCAGATACATATCAGGTATGAGCTCATCTATATAATAAGAATGCTGCCTGCTCATTAAATAAAATTAAAAAAAAACATTTTGCTACATGTAAGTTATTATGAAAATAGAATTAGCTGGGGCATGGCGATAAATTTTTCAGCTTTAGCGATAAAGATATTAAGGAGCAGATGGGTTTCTCTACAAATCTGTTATCTTTTTTATTATTTTTGTTTTGGTCAGTGAATAGTGACGAGCCAATCCCCATGACAGACGAGTACGTCTGGGAGGTGGCGCGCATGACCTCGGCCGCCCCCTCCTACTTCAAGTCTTTCAAGGCCTACGTGGACGGGGGCCTCATCGCCAACAATCCCACCCTCGACGCCCTCACCGAGATCATCGAGCACCGCCTCGCCATCCGTGCCTCCCGAAGCTCTCACCAAGATTCCACCGAGTCCGTCAGTCTGGTCGTAAGCTGTGGCACAGGTTAATTGATTAATCTATCCTTATTGATTTCCATTTAATATTGCTTAGCCTTTGGGGTTTTCTAAGATTTTGTCATCAAATCACTTTAAATGATCTATCGGATTCAGAAATATTCCCGGTTGACATAAATTTTTCAATAAATTCGCTTTTTCTAACATATTCCAAAATGAAATACTGTTTTTGAAAGCAGATGAAAGATTTTCAGATTTTAATATTACAAATGTACTCGTGCAATTAAAAATATTGAATTTTGATTTTCAAAATTGAGTAATTTTTTTACGATTTTTATGTCGCTAGGCGATTTTTTTCTCTTGTAAACTGTAAAAATACCGTTTTATACGAAACTAAAAAACATACTTAATGACACAAGGTAATAAAAATAATTCATTTAAAAAATCTCAAACAGATCTTTCACAACAAGAAAGCAATGGTGGTCGATAATTTTTTTGGAATATATTATTATTTTTTGTGTCTATGATTTACTTTTAAATGCTAATATTAGCCGTAAAGTACACAAAAATTAATACTCTACTGCAGTCGGTGTTATTGAAACACTGATTTAAGAGACTACTATTAATTATGGCGGACTAATCATTAACTTGGATGACGGTCTGGTAAAGAAGAGACTGAGTGAGACTGCACTATTCTTTGAGAAGGCCCATCTAACAACTCATATTACAATTGATTGGAGTCGAATGCAGTCTTCTAAAGTTTGTGTTTCCAAGAATAAGTTTAGGTCATCAGCAAAAAGAAGTGACCTGGAATGCAGAATAATTTCTGTTATATTATTAATAAAAATAGAAAAGAGGAGTGGTCCTAAATTAGAGCCCTGAGGAATTCCTGAGAGCACAAGAAATAATTTTGGCTAGAATATTCCATGTGATACAAATTGTTTTCTTCAAGTAAAATAGCTGGCAAATAATATGAAAAACCGTAAAGAAAAACCCACAATGTCATTGTTTACGGTTTTTATGCCTGTTGGCAGAGCTATCTTGTTGTCAAATAGAATCACTTTGGGTATTGATATATTTAACATCATCAAAGCAGAATTTAGACGGCAATCTTTGTTGCTGCTAGTATAAAATCTGCTTTTATATATGTACCCCCCTTGCTGATGGGCATGTTTTGGATTTTACCCGGCTGATAAACGACTATTTACGATACATTAATGGTGGTTTGTCAGTAGTGTGAGGTTAGGAGTGTGTTTTTCAGTAGGGCTCTGATTTCTTTGTATCTTTTAATAACAAATTGTAATTTTAGTTTTGTAATATTCGTAAAATGATTAAGGTAATTGAATTGAATCTATTGTCATCTCACTTTATAACTACATAAAATAGTTTAGAGTCTTTCTAACCCCACAAGACAGACTCCAGGACTTGATTGTAAAGTTGGTTGACTTTTACTGTCTAGGTCTGGTACCCGTCAGCAAGATGCAGTCCCTGGACGTGTCTTGGTCCAGAGGAATCTGGGAAACTATCAAGATGGCATCTCGCCTGGCAGAGCTGGGAACCCTTCTTGTTGACTTGGCAACCTGCACGGACGGTCGAGTGGTGGACCGTGCTCGCGCCTGGTGCTCCATGGCCGGCATCCCGTACTACCGCTTCAACCCGCAGATGTCCAAGGACGTGGCCATGGATGAGACCTCCAACAAGGTCATCATCCAGATCCTGTGGGAGACCAAGGCGCACATGTTCCAAAACAGATCCATGGTCATGGAGCTGGCCGAATTCCTTTCCAGAGAATGACATTCCTTCTAGTGTGTTAATTTTGATTGTTCATCAATGGCGATTGTTCACCGATCCAAGGTGTTAGGTGTTTATCGTTGAGTGTTAAGTCTGCCTGTAAGTGTTTGGCATTGTTTTCGCTCCTGAAAACCAGTGATTAGTCACGTATTTGGCATGGAACAGTTGTTATAAATTTTATGGATAGATTCATCTCTTCTAAGTCTGAACTCGACTCCAATCACCCTTATTATTATGAAATTTGCTTATTTTTAAGCCCCGACGCAAGGAGCGGTGTTAAAGTTTGATTTTCTGTGTGTTTCTCTGTGGCATCGTAGCTCCTAAACGAATGGACCGATTATGATGCGTTTTTTTTGTTGTTTGAAAGCTGACATGATTGAGATGGTTCTTAGCTACAATTCATGAAAATCTGCTCAGGCGTTTCAAGGTCATCAGCTCTTTTTTGTGTCGGGGTTACTTAAAATTTTGAAAATTTTACTTGTAATAAAATTAATACATAAATTCACCTTCCCTCTCTCCATAATTAGAAATAATGGCCTAGCTATACCCTTGAAGGGTGAAAACCAGAGTTGTAAATAAAATACAATAGAATAAAGAACACAAGAAATTCCTTATGGACGTGTTACCTGATCCAAATATTTGCCCAATCGGGGCTTAAATTTCCTACAAAAAACTGTGTTTACGAAATTCAAATGGGATAGAGATCTACAATGTCAAGCGAGTGTAAATGAGATGAAGAGCTGGGCAGTTGGGCTAAATGGAACATTTGTCTCAATTCAAATTTGTGTGGAATGCACTTTCACCAGTTTTCTTGTTTATTCTATGTAAAATACATTAAGGATGGGTTGTTTCAAAAAATTTTAACAATTCAATAAATGTCAATTACTAGGTTCTGTGTAAGTTCTGTTAATATATCATTATAGGCCAGTTGCTTCATAAAACTGAAATAATTACAGAACTTTCACAGAACTCAAAATTGCGAGAATTGTACTTTAGTGGTAAAGTATTTCACTCAGTTTTGCATTCTACATTTTTCTAATCTTATCTTACACAATGGTTCACCAGATCAAACAAACCAAGGACACTCACGGCCGCTGTTCCCAATCCTACTAATCAACTGCTAAGACGAAACTAAGGCTCAACACTGCTTAAGCATCGCTTAAACTAAGGAAGCCGGACGCGTGGATTAAGCTCGACTGAGCAAAACAAAGCTATAAAAAGTGTCAACAGAGTGGCGCTAACGGTTTTATTAAATTAATCATATAATACATATAACCACGAGGTTCGCCGCGTTTCTTAGTTTAAGCGATGCTTAAGCAGTGTTGAGCCTTAGTTTTGGCTTAGGAATTGATTAGTAGGATTGGGAACAGCGGCCGTTATTAGTACTAAAAATTTCAAACTGCTCTCCTGACAAATGTTTGTTTCATTAATTTTTTTGATCAAAGATCACGTTATATCGATGCTGAAAAGCAAAAATGGTTAAAGCGCCCTACACTTGTGACATTAAAGATGGATCTACACAAAAGCTATGTTGTTTGTTTGTGCTTGTGCTTATCGAATCGAGTATTCTCGAGTTTTCCACATGCCCCGGCGCTTTAGCCATTTTTCCTTTCCATCGTCGATATTGTTTTATCCATATTC
Organism: Limnephilus marmoratus; assembly: GCA_917880885.1. Classification (NCBI taxonomy): domain Eukaryota; kingdom Metazoa; phylum Arthropoda; class Insecta; order Trichoptera; family Limnephilidae; genus Limnephilus; species Limnephilus marmoratus. The sequence continues at coordinate 12,434,054 of OU862921.1, read as the reverse complement.
TAGCTTAAAAAACCAATAAATATGAGTTTTTTTTCACCACACAGTTAATTATGGATAATTTTGTTAATCAATGTACGTACACGCTTGGTTTAAAATAAGCGGTCGTGTATAGATGAAGTGCACATGCAGTAGATTCTCAATTGCAAGTAACTTGATTTGGTTGTGTTTTGCAAGGTGAACTAAAATTTTCAATAAATTTTAACTCAATTAACAAGTGAATTATTGCTATACAAGTTATCTGTACGGTATAAAATTATTTAGAAAAGCCCCGAGTAAGGCTGCCTGTTCAATGACGATATACTGTCAGAACTGCCCTGAGCCAAATGGCGTCTGGAGCTGGCAAAAAACTCTAACTCCAAATGTGATGTAGATTCACTAGTTTCCGTCATTTGAGTTTCTGGACACCGTGCATATTTGTACAAATCATTTTTATATGAATATCCAGTTTCCATTATTGTTTATGAGGAGATTTGCTTACAAATGGAATTTTGAATTACGTACATTGCATACATAAATATATATTCAAAAACAAACATGTTTCCAGAACAAATTCTGCACATAATCCGAAGTCGCACTGTACCAAGGTTCATAGAAAATGCGTTTAACAAGGTTATCTCGTCGAGGGGGTAGAGTGGTGATTGGCTAAAAAATCGTGACGTGGGTCGCAGTCCATGTTCCACTGGGAGATTTGATTAAATACAACTACACAAGTGCAGCGTTTTACTTCAAGCTACATAAGCATTCGAAATTTTGAAAGCGGCCCGACGAGTTTTTTTTTCGTAACCTTGTTAAATGCATTTTCTACGAACCTTGGTCCCACTGTATAGTATAATGTTTTGCTTTGAAAAGTGATGAAAAAAACATAGCCCATAACCTAAGGGGCCGTTCAAGTATTATGTAACGCAATTTGGGGGGAGGGGGGGTCTTGTAAAAGGTTACTGTGCGTTACCAGGGCGGGAGGGGGGTTCGAACAAAGCGTTACATAACATGTTTTTTTTAAATTTAAATAAAAAACTAGGGAATTAAAATCTTCCAAGTTGGCAACCCTTTTCGTTTACAGGAAATCCCTCGATTGTACTGTGCGTCATTTTTATTTCGTTCTCCCAAGTTGGCAACCCTTTTCATTTATGTTTTACGGGGAATCCCGCGATTGTACTGTACGTCATTTTTATTTTGTTCTCCCAAGTTGGCAACCCTTTTCGTTTATGTTTTACGGGGAATCCCTCAATTGTATTGTACTTACATAATTTTTATTTTATTTTCATTGTCAGTATTCGTTAGTGTTTTAAACACGACATACGCATAAAAACAAATTGCTGTAGTCAGTGTTGTTAAAGTGCGTTTGTAGGTACTATAATGTCCTCAAAAGCGGGAGATTTACATCATCAGCTTTTCTTGGCCTATAAAGGCTCTCATGCTGACTTGGGTGTTACATAACGTTTCGGGAGGGGGAGGGGGGTACAGAAAAACGTTACGGCGTTATGGGGGGGAGGGAGGGTCAAAAATCTTCAAAAATTGCGTTACGTAATACTTGAACGCCCCCTAACCTATTTAACCTGTCAAGGGCCAGGGTTTTTTACCTTACCTTTTTTAAATTACCTTAATAACAAGAATGGAGGAAGCTATTTTAAGCTTTATTTTATGTTATAAATTAATGGAATAAAATTTAAAATCGCATCCAAATTATTTGAATTAATATTCTTTTTTGAAATTCCAGTCTCGCGCGCGGGCGCGTTCCTGGCCTTTGAAAGGTTAATCAAGTTTTTTTTTTCTTCATCTCTTTTAATTACTTTTCAAAGCAGTGTTTAAGTTGTCCGGTCACTATTGCGGATATTGTTAATTTTTTTTGTAAATTAGTGAATTTTAAATATATTGCTCTAGAACATTGGTTTTCAGCCTGTGGTACGCGTACCCCTTGGGGTACGTGAAGCAAAAATGGGGGTACGCAATATTGTGGCACGAATGTAGGTTTTAAAACTCAGCTTTACCTATGTGAAATTAAGCCAAACTTTGTAAAACTTTGCTCTACAAAGCAAGCTCAAAGGTCACAATGACTGTACATACAACATTGTACAATTGATTATTCAGAGTATAATGGGAAATCGGGCTTTTATTTTAACTACTGATATACGAGAAACTCTTTTTCTACGAAATGTTTCGAGGCTAAAAAAAATCACCCTCTCAATATACTTTCTGAGTTTGGAGTTGTATCTACAAGGTGTCCGGAAACTCGTAGTACAAGCGGGAAACTGGAGACTCCACATCACATTTGGAGTCGATTTTGTGGTAAAACTTTTTTTGATTTGAGCTTTCGTTTTCGAGTAAATCGCATCCGAAGTTGGAATTTTTTTGGTTAAATTTGAAAAAATTGTTCACTAGGGGGTTTATTTCAGCTATGTAATGTCTTATAAAATGAATCGAAGGGTAAACCGGGCTCAAAAGTTTTTTTAACCCTTTAGTTGCCGAAAAAATGGAAAAATAGAAAAAAAATAATATTAAAATCGAAATGCTGAGATCGAAAAAAATAAGTTTTTTGGGTTCTCTACGTGATGTAGATTCACCAGTTTCCCGCTTGTACTACGAGTTTCCAGACACGTTGTATATGGAGAGCACGAAATTTTTTTTCGTCGAAATAAAAAGACGTGGAACAAAATTTGTTCAATTTGGCATGTTATATGTATAAAATTGCATTCATTGTTTTTGTGTGACTTGATTGTTAAATTCATGTAACAATGATAATAAAATTACAAATGAATGTGTTTTTCATTACACGTGTCCACAAGATAGATGGAGGGTATGGGGTACAACAAATTTGTATTAAGAGTCAAGGGGTACGCGGGCTCAAAAAGGTTGAAAACTACTGCTCTAGAAAATAACATTTTGTGTGGAGAAAAGATCTTTAACTTGTGTCCAAGGGGATTTTTATATAGCAACTCGTCCACTAATCATTATCTATGGATCAATGCAATCTTGTCCTTATGAAGTAAGAATCTTCTCCATGTCTAGTTCTAGATTGAATTAATATAATTAATAACTGTGATTTTTACCAGTGTATATTATTTTAAGTTTGCATTGAAATTAAGGTTAACCTTTCGACTGCTTTAGTCATCTAAAGATGCTAAGACGACATTACTTGCACACCAATTTGTGCCTAAAGATGCGTTTTTTCTGTGTGTATATGTCGGCGGCCGATCGTAAAATCAGGCAGATCACGATGTGCCTAGCTACTTCTGGCGGTGATCGTGAAGTACCTCAGGCGCATCATGATTGGCCTGATTTTACGATTTGCCTGCGACATGTACACGGTGTAACAGCAGGATTTTAACCTGTGATTCCTGAGCATATTTGGAGTAAAAAATGTAGGTGTCATTTTTATGTCTGATGATTTTTTTTTTCACACGTCTCAACTGGGTAGTCAGGAGAGTAGCATGTTTTTTAGCGGGTCACTCGATAAGCATTTTGTCTCGTTCCAGCTGTATGGTAACACATGAAACAGCGCGCATATCACATGATCCCGTGCTGGGTACGTGCTGTTATACCCTGTATATTTATTAAAAACAATTAATCTTTAAACTAATAAAATTAATTCCTGAAAGTATGTGTGTGTATGTAAATGTTGTATTAGTAAAAGGGCTGATTTTGAATCCAGTGATTTAGTTTTATTCCTGTCAAAAAAATATAATTTATACTGAGCGTGATTTTTTTCGAATATTATTGATCTCTTGGTAAAATTCAAAAATTCCACCTCAACCTTAATATTATGTACATATATATTATTGAAATAACACTTCATATCAACAATTACAAGAAACAACTATTTGATTCATGAGAGATGGAAAAATTTGCACAAAATAGTTTAGGGAGCGTTCAAGTATTATGTAACGCAATTTTTGAAGATTTTTGACCCCCCCCCCCCATGTAACGCGCCGTAACGTTTTCCTGTTCAACCCCCCCCCCCCTCCCCCCCCCTCCCCCCCACTAAGCGTTACGTAACACCTAAGTAACAATTTTTACCTGAAAGTTCCAATTAAGTTGCGCAACGTACTGAAATGTCGCTTAAATACCCTTTTTCTTGATTTTATCGCGTTTGCGGTAATAAATAAAACAACAGATTTCTAACTCGCGATACATTATATACATTTTATTTATTCATATTGTCATTTATTAAAAAAATTGAGAATATTATTATTTTTATCGGCCTTGTATTCCTTCCAGATCTCCACAATTTAACACTGTCTTACCTAGAATAAACCTACATGGTTTTACAACACATACTTTCTTTTACATTAGCTTTAGTGAGGAGGCCCTGAGGAAAGTAATTTCCCTAAGTTTTCCCTGTGGAGCAACACTTTACTCCACTATGATTCACAAGCTGATTCATAGTGGAGTTAAACCTTTTCCACGTCCCGAATGCAGTTATACAAGTTCTCAAAGGGAAGATTTAAAAATCAACAGTATTTGACGACCTCCGTAGTCCAGTGGGTAAGACTCTTGACTCACAATCCGGAGGTCGCGGGTTCTAACCCGGCATGCGCAAATAAATTTTATTTTATTTGATTAATTTGTGTTATTTCACAATTAATTCATTTAAAATAATATATAGTATATTTGCGGCATGTTCCAGAGTGGAAGATACTATCAGTATCGCCCTGGTGTAAGACCACCATTCAGAATTGAAACGTTGCTTGAAAATGGCATTAGCCGTGTTTGATGACCAGATCTGAATAGCCAGGTACTTCCCAACCTTCCTCTTCCCCACCTCCTTCCCTTTCCCACTACCTTCAGCCTCACAACATACCCCAATTGGGGATGCCATAGTCTCACTGGCTCCAGACGGGAGCAGTTGAGATTCTTGTGCCGTATTCACTGTAAAAAAAAAAATGATTCACAGAAGATAAAAACCATTTTCATGTCCTGATTGCAACTATTCGTGTCCTCTAAAGAGATATCTAAGAAGTCACTTGCTGACTCATAGTGTAGGAAAACCGTTTTCATGTTCCGACTGCAACTATTCATGCACTACGAAGAGAAATCTAAAAATTACCCATGTTTACCCACAGTGGAGAAAAATCTATTTCATTTCCTGACTGCAACTATTCTACTTCTCGAAAAAAAATAACGAAAACGGCACTTGCTAACTCACAGTGACGAAAAACCCTTTTCTTGTCCCGATTGCGACTATTCATGCGCTACACAACGGCATTCAAAAGTTCACGTGTTGAACCACACTGGACAAAAACCTTTTCCATGTCCCGACTGCAATTATTCATGGAGTGCAAAGGAACTTCTTAGAAATCATTTGCTAACTCAAAGTGATATAAAACCTTTTACATGTTTCTACTGCACTATTTATGTTCTACAAAGAGTCACCAAAAATCACATGTTAACACACAGTGGACAAAAACTATTTTCCTGTCCAGAATGCAGTTATACAAGTTCTCAAAAGGACAATTTATAAATCCAACGTGCAATTTACAGAAGAGAAAACCTTTTACATGTCCTGACTGCAACTATTTGTGTTCTTAAAAGGGATATCCAAGAATTCTTTTGCTGACTCTACTCATTGTGGAGAAAAGCATTTTTCATGTTCCGACTGTAACTATTCAGAGAAATAAAAAATCACATGTTTACTCACAGTGGTGAAAAACCTATTTCATGCCCTGACTGCAACTATTCTTCTTCTCGAAAAAAAAACTAAAACGGCACTTGCTAATTCACAGTGATGAAAAACCTTTTACTTGTCCCGAGTACGACTATTCAGGCGCTGCAAAACGGTATCTAAAAATTCACATGTTTACAGTTGGACCAAAACCTTTTTCGTGTTCCGACTGGATGACCACTTTTCGTGGTTCCACACTGGACCAAAACCTTTTTCGTGTTCCGACTGCAATTATTCATGTTGTACAAAGGAACTTCTTAGAAATCATTTGCTGACTCACCGTGCTACAAAACCACTTACATGTTTCTACTGCAACTATTCGTGTTCTACAAAGAGGCACGAAAAATCACATGTTTACCTTCAGCAGACAAAACTATTTTTTTGTCCCAGCGTGGTTTTTCAAGTTCTTGAAAGGGAGATTAAAAAATCCACAGAACGATTCAAAGTGAAGAAAACCTTTTTCATGTTCTGAGTGTAACTATGCATGTACTACGAAACCTAGCTTTAGGTAATATTATTATATTTTAGCAGTAAACTAACCTGTGTGTAATAACTAAAAAGCGTTGTTCTTACTAAAAACTCTCGTATAACATCATTCATATGTTGCATAAATTTTTCATTTTTTTAAATTTCTCTTTTGCTGTCTTCCAAATTTGGTTGGCATTTTTTGGTTGCCTTGCGCTGGCAAGTCAGCATGAGAGCCTTTATAGGCCAATAACAGCTGATGATGTAAATCTCCCGGTTTGGAGGACATTGTAATTCCTAAAAACTCACATTAACAACACTGACTACAGCAAATTGTATTTATGCGTATTTCGTGTTTAAAACACTAACGAATACTGACAACGAAAATAAAATAAAAATGACGCACAATACAGTCGAGGAATTCCCCGTATAACATAAACTAAAAGGCTTGCCAACTTGGAAGATTTCAATTTCTTAGTTTTTTATTTAAATAAAGAAAAACATGTTACGTAACGCGTCCTTCGAACCCCCCCCCCCCCCCCCCCCGTAACGCGCCGTAACGTTTCACCAGACCCCCCCTCCCCCCCCAAGTGCATTACGTAATACTTGAACGGCCCCTTATTAGGTTCTTAGTTTCAACGCTGCGGCAAGACTTATCACCGGCGTATCTAAATATTCCCATATTTCAAAACATCTCAAAAATCTTCACTGGCTTAAATGTCCTGAAAGGATCCAGTTTAAGCTCTGCTGGATGGTATTTAAGTTCCTTAACGGAATGGCTCCGGCTTACTTATCGGAATTGTGTATTCCAGAAAATTCCAATTATCGAAAGTCAACCCTGAGGTCAGCAACGTCATCAGCTATCGGAAGGTTAAAGGAACCAAAGCGCACACCAGATACTAAGTTCGGTGAGCGCGCTTTCGGAGTATCAGGACCTAAAGCCTGGAATGGACTGCCTGGCTTAAGAATCATCACAGACTCGTCGGAATTTAGAGCTAGACTTAAAACTCACTTTTTCAGACTCGTATCCATAAACTCAAAATCTTTCACCTTCACATTCAATGCCCGCGGCACTGTAAATAACTAACCGGTAAAAACGTAGAAAAAAAAAACTCTAAAGAGTCCTAAATTCTCCAGTATTTTAAAATAAATATCAACTCTACTTTTGCCACTAATCTATTCATAAATGTAATAATAACAGTGATGAGGATAGCAAATAATGTAAAATCATGCAATGTCCAGTGTATTAACTGTAATGTCCTCCGCATGCAAAGCCGTATCTTCTCCAAGTATAAACTTTCTAATTAAAGTGTGTTTATCGGAAGTGATCTGCCAGGTAAGTATGTTTCTGTATCCATTTGAAAATAGTAAAATTAGTTAGAACCTAAGAATTCTTAATAAATTGTACAGCGCCCTTGAGGTGATTTTTCACAAAAACGGCGCTCTATAAATTATCCAATTATTATTATTAGTTTGGGTTATTTAACTCTTTGTGTGCCGACTCAAAATTTTCGCGATCTGCCAACTGATTCTATTTCGCAACAATTTATTTATATTTTGCAAAATGATGTTTTTGTTAATTGTACTGTCTTACCAGATAAGGGAACGTACCCATACTACGTGACCAACTTTTTGCAATTTTTAACCCCCCCCCCCCCCCCCCCCCGGTGACCAAAATCCTAAGCAACCCGCCGCTCATTTGTATGGAGCGTGACATTTCGAAGACCCCCCCCCCCTAAAAGTTTCACGTAGTATGGGTACGTTCCCTAATGTGTTTATCCACTAGTGCGCTAGGCGCCCACACAGTAGGTACTTTTCAAAATGAACTATGTATTTGAACATTCCCGCGGCTCGTTTGTTTGTAAGGGAACGTACCCATACTACGTGACCAACTTTTTGCAATTTTTAACCCCCCCCCCCCCCCCCCGGTGACCAAAAACCTAAGGCTGCCGCCGCTCATTTGTACCAAGCGTGACATTTTGAAGACCCCCCCCCCCCCCCCCAAACGTGTCACGTAGTATGGGTACGTTCCCTAAGTTGCAAGCTGAGATAATGCTTTCACCGATAATCGAGGGATGGCAATAATCGGTTTTCAAAGAACTAAGCAGTCAAACAAATGTGAATAATTTTTTTCATGGCGGTTTATTGTCACATTAAAAAAACCGGCGATGTTTATTTTAGGCAAATTCTGTTATGTATTATTTATTTATAATTTCTCACCATACATACCTATGTTGTAATTTTTTTTTTATAGTTAGAGAATTTCAGATATAGGTTATTTTCGCCTATAAAAAGACTGTCAGGCACAAAATTCTCCACTCCACTCCAAGGGGAGACATAGAACTATGAAAATATAAATAACAGACCGTGTTTAATATTTTTGTGACAATATCCTGACCGGTCAGTGGTTGAGTGGGCATAGCGCTTGGGTCCCACCCGAGCGTCGCATGTTCGATTCCTCGGCTGGCTAAGTCCCCCATCACAACACACGCAACATTTTCGGCTTTCTTGATGGTAGTAGATTTTCAAACATTATTGGATTATTCGTAACCTGGGAATGTTTGTCTTTCTTTTAAAAAAATTAAAATTAAAAAATCCTTCGTAATTTTTTTCCCATGGACGGGTGTCACCCCCCATCGGGTGTTGTGTCACTCCCCGTCAGGTGTCACCCGGGGTGAACCGTCCCCGCCCTCACTACGCCACTGTTTGTACGTATTAAGATAGAAATGGAATTCTAGAATTTTACCAATCTCTTTTTTTCAGAAGAAGAAATCTCATTTACATTATGTAACTTTGACAAATTGTTATTAAAATTCCTTTTTAAACCAAAACTATTTTAACAGAATATTATTTAATTACAACTAGCTACAGTGGCGGACTAAGGGGGGGGCGGGGGGGGGCGGCCCGCCCCGGGCCCCCGGTCCTGGGGGGCCCCCAAACGCCTCCTCCGATTTTTCATTTCATTTGAAAACACATTTCAAATCCTAAACAAGCCTTTAAGGCACCAGGATATTGTAAAAAAAATTTTAGCTATTTTTTTATTTAATTTTTTGAAAGATGCACTTGTTAAAAATGCTCTCACCATTTTTTTTAATGAATTTCGAAAAATCGACCGATATACAACATTTTATGTGAAACCGTTTGAAACAGTTTTGAATTATCCTTCAGCAAAACTTTGAATCCGTTTTTCTCGAAACTTTTTAACATTTTTCAACCTAGTTGACAACATATTAAACAAACTATACATCCGATTTGCATTCACCAATTCTTAAATTGTTTGAAAATTCAGTGTCTATGGCACCATGCAGGGGAATTTCGATATATAAAAAAAAAAGATAAAAATGGCGGACCAGCGAATTTTGTTTTCAATTTTTTATGATAAATTTTCATCTTTCATAAAAATAAAAAAAAGAAGGGGGCCCTTTATTAAACAATCCCTACGTGGTGATAGTCAGATCCGGATTAAACATGTTTGGGCCCCTAGGCAATGCACATTTACCATAGGGGCCCCTTGCCGATGCGTGCCCCCTAGGAAGTGGCCTAAGCTGCTTTGTGAACAATACGGCCCTGCCAGGGCCCCTAGGCAATGCACGTCTCAGGGCCCCTTTACCCTAGGGCCCCTACCCAATGCGGGGCCCCAAGGCAGTTACCTATTTCATTTTTTAAAAGACGCATTTGTTAATAAAATGTTTCATATTAAACCGTTTTAAACATTATGTGTGTTGAATTATCCTTCAGAAAAACTTTGAACGCGTTTTTCTCAAAACTACGTTTTTCAACCTGATTGACAACATATTAGAAAAACTATTCATCCGATTTGCATGCACCAAGTCTTAAACCGTTAGAAAATCAAGTCACTATGGCACCACATAGGGCTTTTTTTTTCGAAAGTGCCCCCTTTAATTTTTTTATGAAAACTGAAAATTTTCCATAAAAACTCGAAAATAAAATTCGCTGTTCCGACATTGTTTTTTAGAATTCAGAATACCCCTATGTGGTGCCATAGACACTGGATTTTCGAACAGTTTAAGACTTGGTACATGCAAATGTAAATACAAATGCAATAAAAATATATACAGGCGGATGTATATGTATAGTTTTTTTTAAATATTTTGTCAACCAGATTGAAAAACGAGTTAAAAAGTTTCGAGAAAAACATTCAAAGTTTTGCTGAAGGAGGCCCCCGGGGACCAGAAGCCGCCGCTTTCCCCCCTTCCTCCCCTCCCGTTAGTCCATCACTGATTCTTTTTAATTACTTTTCTATTTCATTACTATCTTTATTATTTATAATGATAAGATAACCTTTAGCAAAGAGTATTTTCTAAAAGATGCATTTGTTAATAATCTTTCACCAAATATTGTAAGGAAATTCGTAAAATTGACGGAGATACAGCATCTTATATAAAACCGTTTCAAACAGTTTGTGTGTTGAATTATCCTTCAGCAAAACTTTGAATCCGTTTTTCTCGAAACTTTTTAACATTTTTCAACCTAGTTGACAACATATTAAACAAACTATACATCCGATTTGCATTCACCAATTCTTAAATTGTTTGAAAATTCAGTGTCTATGGCACCATGCAGGGGAATTTCGATATATAAAAAAAAAGATAAAAATGGCGGACCAGCGAATTTTGTTTTCAATTTTTTATGATAAATTTTCATCTTTCATAAAAATAAAAAAAAAAAGAAGGGGGCCCTTTATTAAACAATCCCTACGTGGTGATAGTCAGATCCGGATTAAACATGTTGGGGCCCCTAGGCAATGCACATTTACCATAGGGGCCCCTTGCCGATGCGTGCCCCCTAGGAAGTGGCCTAAGCTGCTTTGTGAACAATACGGCCCTGCCAGGGCCCCTAGGCAATGCACGTCTCAGGGCCCCTTTACCCTAGGGCCCCTACCCAATGCGGGGCCCCAAGGCAGTTGCCTACACGTCTTATGGATACGGCCCTGGCTATAGTGACTGGATTTTCAAAGACAGTGCCCTATACTGCCTTATGGACAATATGGCCCTGCCAGGACTGGCTTAAACATTTCGGGGGCCCTTTACCCTAGGGGCCCCTACCCGATGCGGGGCACCTAGACAGTTGCCTACACGTCTTATGTAAGCAACTGCCTACCGATACTACGGCCCTGGCTATAGTGACTGGATTTTCGAAGGCAGTGGCCTACACTGCCTGACAGGGTCATTTTTAACATACCTTAGGAAATGCACGTCTCGGGGCCCCTTTATCATAGGGACCCCTAGCCGATGCGTGGCCCCTAGGCAGTGGCCTACACGTGCATAATACGGCCCTGCCAAGGTGGGCTTAAACATGTCGGGGCCCCTAGGCAAGCACTTCTCCAGGGCCCCCTTCCCCTAGGGGCTCCTACCCGATGCGGGGCACCTGGGCAGTTACCTACAGGTCTTGTGGATAACACGGCCCTGGCTATAGTGACTGAATTTTCAAAGGCAATGGCCTACACTGCCTTATGGACTATACGGCCCTGCCAGGGCTGGCTTAAATATGTAGGGCCCCTAGGCAATGCACGTCACAGGGCACCTTTACCCTAGGGGCCCGCTACCCGATGCGAGGCCCATAGACAGTGGCCTACACTGTCTTATGAACAATCGGGCAATGCCAGAGCCGGCTTAAACATGTCGGGGCCCCAAGGCAATGCTCATCTCGGGGCCCCTTTACCCTAAGGGACCCTACCCAATGCGGGGTTTATCTAATATGTTGTCAACCAGGTTATAAAACGTAGTGATAAAAACGCGTTCAAAGTTTTGCTGAAGGATAATTCAACACACAAACTGTTTGAAACGGTTTTATATAAGATGCTGTATCTCCGTCAATTTTACGAATTTCCTTACAATATTTGGTGAAAGATTATTAACAAATGCATCTTTTAGAAAATACTCTTTGCTAAAGGTTATCTTATCATTATAAATAATAAAGATAGTAATGAAATAGAAAAGTAATTAAAAAGAATCAGTGATGGACTAACGGGAGGGGAGGAAGGGGGGAAAGCGGCGGCTTCTGGTCCCCGGGGGCCTCCTTCAGCAAAACTTTGAATGTTTTTCTCGAAACTTTTTAACTCGTTTTTCAATCTGGTTGACAAAATATTTAAAAAAACTATACATATACATCCGCCTGTATATATTTTTATTGCATTTGTATTTACATTTGCATGTACCAAGTCTTAAACTGTTCGAAAATCCAGTGTCTATGGCACCACATAGGGGTATTCTGAATTCTAAAAAACAATGTCGGAACAGCGAATTTTATTTTCGAGTTTTTATGGAAAATTTTCAGTTTTCATAAAAAAATTAAAGGGGGCACTTTCGAAAAAAAAAGCCCTATGTGGTGCCATAGTGACTTGATTTTCTAACGGTTTAAGACTTGGTGCATGCAAATCGGATGAATAGTTTTTCTAATATGTTGTCAATCAGGTTGAAAAACGTAGTTTTGAGAAAAACGCGTTCAAAGTTTTTCTGAAGGATAATTCAACACACATAATGTTTAAAACGGTTTAATATAAAACATTTTATTAACAAATGCGTCTTTTAAAAAATGAAATAGGTAATAAATAAAAGTAAAAAATGATCAACGGAACACGGAGGTGTTTGGAGGCTCCCCCCCAGGACCAGAGGTCCGTGTGAACTGAATAAAAACCTTGTAAAATTACATCAACTTTTACTAGGGGGGGCCTCATTCAGCTTTGCCGCCCCGGGCCTCTGATGGGCTTAGTCCGCCACTGACTAGCTATGTACTGTTTTGTTTGAATATTTCGTGATAAATAAAATATAATTGTTACAAAACATTTTGCACTATTGTTTTATTTGTTTTTTTAATTTTGCACATTTGAAAGCACCTACCAGCAGGGTTGCCAATTCGTAGGCAATTCCACGAATTGCGGGAAATTTCTTAGATTATTCAAAAATTGGGTACTTTGTGGGGAAAATGGGGGGATTCTTGACATTTCTTGATTGAAAATAACGTTTATTTATCTAACCATTGAAAAAATATTTAAAATAGTGAGAATGTGCTGTAATTTGATTTTCTTTAAAATGATAATTGGATAACTTCTATAGCGCCATTTTCGTGAGAAAATCACCTCAAGGGCGACAAATGTTAACAAATTTCAGTTTTTAAAGTATGAACGAAAGAGAAAATCCGAAAATGATTATTTTTTTTTATTTAAGTTTTTATTCCAGCAGGACTGGGCGGGTAGTGCAATCCCAGTCTGCCATAGGTATTACATAAAAGTAAAGAAAAAATTTGTTTACATATTAGGTGGGTACCTAATTAAAACATAAAATGAAAGTAAAATTCATCACATAAATAACAAAAAATAAGCATAAAATTAAAATAAATAATAATTAAACAGAATTAAAAATAGAAAAATATTTTAGGATTGTCCATCGGGGAGGTCGCCTCATCATCTGCATCCATTGCTCATTTAGTTTATTAGGTATAAAAAAAATAAACATTATTTTCAATTGAATTTTGTTTCGTTTTGTAGTTAAAGAGTCTTGTGGGGAATTTGAACATCTATTGTGGGTATTTTGCAATATACTAGCTGAAGTCCCCGGCAATGCCCGGGCTTTATACAGAGTTTTCCAAATCAAACGCGGACCTTCCTCTTGTTTTACTGGTCTCGTCTCGTCGGCTCGTCCACCACATACAGCCATATATTTCAACCAATTTACACAAAACCTTGACAAATTATATACCTAAACCTTCCTCATGAATCACTATATATTGGTGAAAACCGCATGAAAATCCATTCAGTAGTTTTTGAGTTTATCGCGAACAGATAGACGCGGCGGAGGACTTTAATTTATAATATATGTAGAGATGCCCTGCCTACCAACCAAATGGCAAAGGGCGATTTATTTATGGGCAAAGAGTTGAAAGAAAATTGGACCTAAATTTCGTCCTGTGGCGGCAAAAAAATTCTTTACCAAAGTACAGCCTTACATAAAATAAAAGTTCGATAAAGTTATTGATATCATTAAATAAATTTTTTCTTATCTTGATAAGAGCAATATTTATTATAACAATGGGTTTTGCCAGGAGTTCATGAATTATTGCCGATTCCCAGTTGTTCCTGTATTTTTCCTTTTCTTTTCACAACGGTTTTGATCACTAATAATTTTTCGTTTACAAAATAATAAATATAATCACGCAAAAAAGCGTTGTAGTTCGTGCAAAATCAGTATTATAAAGCCGGTTTTCGCAAGGCAAATGAACGGAGCTGGGTGACGATCTAGCCGCCGCCAATCCGCCAACATTCTAGTTATGGAAAGTACCCAGCCGAAAAACAAGTACTGACAAGCGTCAACGATCACGTTTCAACTCGATTCGGTGAAGTTTAGATTAGGAAATCTACGGGTAAATTTATTCATTCTATTTGAACATCTCAATAGTGTAACTTTTATTTAATATACTTTCAGTCTGCCGCTGAACCCATTGGATCCAAAATACAACCGTTTATTGTTTGTAAATAACGTATTGTTTCTTTCAGCGAGGCCATTTCCATCGTGTTTAGAAGATGAATAGTTTTGATGTCGCTATACCTGGTTCTTCTTATAGTGAGTGTTTTACTTTGAAACATTGTTTCGAATTGTGTTTACTAACGTCTGTGAGTGTTTTACGAGTGTGAAGGTTTCTAAATGAAGGGTTTATAACGTTTCAGACTACTTGGATTGGCGCCGTAGCCGCCCAGCTGGGCCCGATAATATTCCCGTGAGCGAGAGAGGCATTCCGTCCAGCTCTAGAGATCGCAAGAGAAAGTGGAACTATTACATCTTGGAGAGTGAATCGTCCCAAAGCTCCGATGAAGGGTCTGAGAGTACCCTCAGTATCCAGGGAAAGGAAACTGGTAGGATTCAAACCACACAAAAACAGTTTACTTTAGTGTTTGACATTTGAGTGTACCTACCTATAAAACATTGTGGTGTATCTAACTTAGAACTATTGTATCATGTTATGTTTTTGCTGTGTATTTGCTCACTGTCTCCAGCTCAAAGCCTAACACAAATAACTTGTCTGAATATCACTGACATCTGACTTGTTGGCCTTGTAGCTACTTCTGCTTGGTAGCTGGTACAAGTGGATGAACACTAACCAATAATCAATAATGTTGCTTTGGGGGGTTCAAAGAAATCCTGACAATATCATTTTACAGTTTCTGTCAATATAAACGTCAAAATAAGAAAATATAATTTAGACATCAAAAAATATCAAATTTTCTAAATAATTATTTGGTGAATTTCACATTGGCCGTTTCGTTTTGACTGTCTTGGTTGCGTTAAACATTCAATGTCAATTTTACGCTATTAAAGTACTGCTAAATACTATTATACCGCTTGTTGAAAAATGCTAAACATGAATCATAATGACAACATACATCTCTTATTTGTAGTTGAATTTATCCTGCCCAAGAGAAAAATATATTTCCATTTAAAATGTCATATTTTATTCAATTTGAGACTACGCAGCATTTTGTAACGAGTTAGTTGTTATTGGGTGCATTCAAACATTTTTTTTATCATCTATAGAGTAAATAATTCTTATTTATGTTTGTTAAATTGTAGAAATTGAGGGTGAAACTAATTATTGTGTTGTCTGTCCATTCTTTTTGTAAAAAATGTGCATTTATTTGACAGGAAAAAGGATAAAAAAAGTATTTGCTTCAAAATGTTGGTTTGCTTCAACTAAGAATATAGTTTTTGCATCCGTCATAAAAAAATAGAGCAAAGTCTTTTCCTGTGTAGAGTTTGTTTATCATGTGGAATGAGTTCTGTAAAGTTATGGTTTATTAGTTGTGAAAAAACAGGATAATAGCTTCATTCAAACTGCGCGCGGCTCTGACATGAGCCATTCCCACCACCTTGCAAATAAGTTCTTGCATATTTTATAAACATAAAAACCCTTGAAATCAGTTTAATAACAATGCTAAACTATTTCAGTCGCGGGAAATGGAAAATAATGAATTTTAATACATATCCATTGTTCACTTGGCGACCATTGTGTTATTGATGTGAAAGTTTCAAGTTGATGTCAGACTACACTTTAAGGTAGCAAGCGTTTTTGGGATTGGTCTGTTTTACCATATCAAAGAATAGCACGCATATAGCATGGTCTGACATAGGCATTAAGGTTATTTTTTTCTTTTCTTGTTTAACCCAAATTAAGAATGTACAATGGGTTCTTAGTTTGTTTAATTAAAACATTAATTAAGAAAAACTAACCTATAAACCTATTTTAATATTATTATGTCAAAACATGATGTGAAGGAAACACATCAAATTATCCATATTTTTAACCTGTTGAACTTTGGATGGTATTACGAAAAAATGCCTGCAAATTTCATAGAAAATTCTGCTAAAATAATTCAGAGTAGCTACAATAATCAAATGATTCCTAGATCATATATCAATATTGGCACAAGCGGTACTGACCTTGTTTTTCATACAGTTTCTTTATACATAAGGGTTAAAATTGCATTTAAAACAAAAAAAAAATATTTTGGGCCAGCCGGCAGGCCCACAACGGTCGAGAGGTTAACGAGATGACTATTAAAATGCATTGTTTTTCCATTTCTGGTTACTGAAATAGTTGTTTCTCATTATCCACGTTATCTACGCAATAAAATATTGTTTCTTTCACTCTGGGAATGCAGGTTTGTGCACGTTTTGTTTGTTAACCGTTATTCATAGTCGCCTAATAAATCATCACATTACTTGTTGTAAATTGTTATCACAAAATGATGTACAGCGGCCATTTTCAATATGATAAACTTTAACATTGGTAAAAAAATATAATTAATTGTACCGATTTAGGATTTGACTTATTTAAAAAGGCCGCTAACTATTATTATTTTTTGGAGTGAAACGCCAAAGATGTTAGCAATTTGATAATAACAAGGATTAGTAATCTATTAAAATTTTACCTTTTCACAATGATACCTATAAATTATTTCAGATTATTTTTGATACAAGTCAAATCATGCATTATCTTCTCTTTTAATTTGATTAAAAGTTTTTACTGTCGTCTTTGTTCACATTTTTGGCTCTAATTAAGAAATTTGCTAATTATCACCATCTGTTGCTTGTAAATCGAAGATTCAAAGCTTATTTTGGTTTGAATTAAAGATAAACATTTTTCCTTATATTTATTTATAATTAATTAAGGACCACATGCGGGTTTGTAGTAAAAAAGGAAAGCATCTAGTCCTTATAACAGAATAAGAATAAGGAGTTATGGTCGTTATTCTTATATCCACTAAAGTCTCGATTACATTGAGCGAGTTTACAAGCTACTATCTGGGAAATTCACTATCTGTTAGTAAACTCGCTCAGTATAATCGTATTACTAGCTAACTAGCAGATTGTGGACATTCTACGAAAAAAGTTGAAAGATAGTCAACTCTAGACGCTACTCGCTCAAGATGGCGGCCCACGAACTGCTGATTTCGGAACTGTCAGAATCAGTTCTCGCGGGAGTCATAATTCTCGCTACTGTCTAGTAGTGGCACTCGCTGCGAGCTCAAGTTTTTTTTTACAAAATGTCGACAGAATTGATTCGCGCGTGAGTTTTTATTTTAGCTACTACTGTCGCTACTGAGCGAGTAGACAGTTTTGTGTGTCATCGTGACAATCTCATTCGCCGATTCACTCGCTTTTAAACTTACTGGCTGGTAGCTTGTAAACTCGCACAATGTAGTCGATGCTTGACCGGGTTGTTTCATCTGTGGTATAACAACTGAGGCTGCTCTTAAGAAAAACTTTAATAAATTTGACTCCATTCTTATGATTTTGAATGACTTCTAATGTGGGTTAACAAGGTAAAATTTTGGCTGAATCACAAATTTAGTTAAACCGCGGACGAAATAACCAAACCTAAAAAGGTTATTTTCTGTACTTGTGGCTGCCATTGTGTAAAAATGGATTTTAATCTCTTCTGAATGTGGCTTTACTAAAAACAATTCATGAATGTCACCCAGTTTTAAATTCTTAAAGATGATTGATGGGTAATTGGATTTAGCAGAATTGTGAATGTTGACAAGCCATCATCATGATCTGTTTGTTAGACAACTCTCAACTTGACCCGTTTGGTACCGGTGACTAATTCAACAAGTTCTTACCTGTTTCATATTGGAGGGCGTTGCACATTTTCAGATATTTGCAAGTCAAATATGCATTTCATTTCACCTGCTACTTTACTTGGTCTGAATAATTGAGACTAATTTACGCTAACAGGATAAAGGCTTTGTGGCTAATTTTGTTTTCTTTTTTTTTTAACCACAACGGTTTTTGGTGACGGATGGTGATAATAATTGTTTATGCTAACACTTTGAATATTCTTAGTCGTGTTTGTCCAAGGTTTTGCGTGCTGTTAATAAGATATGCTTTACATACCATTGTTATGCTAATTAAAAAATAATAAGTTCTAATTTGCTTCAATTAAGATTTTTAAATCTAGTTGACTGGAAATTGTTTATTTTCATAATTTCTAAGTCAATATTTCCTTCAAAATTTCATTGTTTAAAATAGTTCCTAAAGATACGGATAACCCAAGAAATATATTTTTAAAATCAATTTATAAGTTCGATTTTTATTAATAACCAAACAACATTACATATTTTAATTTTCTACTGGGAATATCTCAACATTTGTTGACTTTACTGATAATTTTCAACTGTTTTTTTTAGATAACATGGGCGTTTTTTCTTTTGCAATAAAATTAGCATGCAAAACTTTTTGCTATACTATGGAAATAATCTTTGATTTTGTGTAAAAAACGAAGTGTATTGACCCAACACCTTCCTATACTGAAGCAGCACCTCTGATGACAAATTCATAAATTCGTATTTCTTTTTACCAACTTACAATTAATTTTCTAAATGTTCAAACTTATTTCAATAATATTATTAAATTTTTATACAAAAATTTACATATTATTTTTAAAAATTTAAACTTGAAGTTAACGATCATCTTTGGTATCAATGTTGAGGCTTTTATATGTGGAGGTGTTGTTGATTGACTGGTTGTATGATTTGGATACAATATTCAACTACTGCAGTACTGTGACTCACTGTGACATTCCAACAACAGACTTGCCTGAGCTTGTACAAATGTCAGTGTGATGTCATGATACTGCAGAACCAATGTATTTCTATTCATTATCATAACATTACTTTAAATATAATTAAATATTTATTTATATAATGTAAAAATTTTAAAAAAAAAAAAACCGACATTGAAAAAAAAAGAAGCATTTACACAGAAATATAGCAAAAATATGAAGAAAAAAAATGAGCTATACAAAAAAAAATTCAAACAAAAAAATTGTGAAATATAACAAAAAAAAAAATGAACGACGCATGAATTTGCGCTTGTCGTTGTGTGTAACTTGCAATGTGTTGGTAATTTGATGTATATTCCGATGTTATCAGATCGGGCGCGGGACACAAGCGACCTGGACAGCGATGCACCGCGCGAGGTTCTCGAGTACGAGGTCATGTCTTCGGACGAGGAGGTCGAGGGGGATCCTGCCAACTTTGTGGACAGCCACCAGTCCAGTAGCAGCGAAGATGTTAGTCGTATTTGATATGTATAAAATTTTGAAATCACACCCATTGGAATAATTGGACAACTTCGTATTGGAATCACAATTTTTTCAAAATTCTTTGCATTTCATAATCCCTGGCAAGTCACAAGAAGACATTGGGAAATGTAATCCTTTTTTTGTATCAAATTTCGTCAAAATTCAATGCGTTATAAATAAATGTTTAAAATATATCTATAGGATTTAGCCTGTGAGAGAATGATACAGTATAATCCACCTCCTCTTTGTGCGGTGCCTCGTAGCCTTCCCACTCTAGTCTACTTTAGTTTTATGAAGGTTTCATTTCTACCGCATGTGAACTGCACACTTTTTTTTTAGATAGAAAGTCAATCAAAAAATAGATTAGGGTCTTTGTTGTGTTTTGTTTAGGGTGTGTCCTAGGTTTATTGATTATTTCATTATCAGTTCATAATCTCTCATTGGGATATAAGTTTCATATCTAAATGCAAGACTGGACAAGTAAAAACATGATAATTTCTTGTTTCATCGTAACTTAGAATAATTCTTAATCCATTAAATACATGTTAGATTAGAGTTGTTATGTAAAAGCAGGGCAATAAAAAATATTGAATTAATTTTATAGCAAAAATTCAAATTTTGATTGCCTACTTTTGAAAACTTGTTTATTTAGAAAAATATTTATCTTATTGTAACATTAAATTAGTGTCGAATCAGGGTTTTTGAGTTCTAAATTTATATATATATATTTTTTTAACAATTTTGTACAATACCAGTGCAGATCTGTAAATAATCACGTGATAGTCGTAGATTGTATACTAATATCTCATTGAAACGTGATCCATTATTATTATGTGAGTAGTACACGGGGACCAGATTCGGTAGTTTCCAGTCTTTCGGCGTAGAGGATTAATTTATTGCTTCGTGTCTAGTCTAAATATAATACATCAATGGGGATAGTCTAAATTCCCGACGAATCAGTTGCCATTTTCAAAATCGCAATTAAAATAAATTTCTGTTAAAAATATTATATTATAGTTAAGTACTTTATCACTTGTCAGGATTCTCCAACAAACACATTTAATTTTGAAAATGAGGCTTAAATTTAAAGCAGTTCTAAGAGTTCATTGAACCGGAGTTACAGACAGGCATAGCCGAAATTAGTATTTTTAATATCCCGTCATGGGATGTGATTTAGCCTCTTCCACAAATGTTCTTCTTGGGCCGTTGTCGCTCGCCGTTCACCATTCTGTTATTAATGATGTGTTGGTGATCTCCGTAGGAGCTGGTGGAGGCCACGGTGATCCACGCTGTACTGACGGAGGGGGACTTTATGTTTGCCGACTCGGAGGACTCTGTGTCCAGCGCCACCTCGGTGGACTCGGAGATCAGCCCATTCGACTACTGGAATTGCGCCCAATGCCGCAACACCAACAACAATCCCATGTTCCGCTACTGCGAGAAGTGCTACAAGGTAATATACACTACACCAATCCCTTATCCTACCATTGGCCCTTTATAACCTCAGTCAGACTCTTTTTCTGCTAGAACAGTGGTCGCAAACTGCAGCTCGCAACCCTCTTTGGCTACTTGAGAATGGCTCTTGGACAAATGATGTTGTGGGAACTATTCTTAATTTAATTTTAGGCACTGGCAATATTTCAATCGCCACACTCAAATCAACCAGCATGATTAGAAACCATATTCATTCTCTTTTTTTAGGGACTTTAACTGTTTAAAGTTTTATTTTGGTTTTTTTTTCTTTCATTATTGATATACGTATGTAGTGTTTATATATTTCGATTTGGTTTTAAAAATTTATCAATAAATAGGATTATTTTAAAGTATAATACATACCTATATGGTTTTATTCAATGTATTTAGTTTTAACTGAGTTCTGAAAACAGTCGAGAAAAGAAATTTGATTAATTTTTGGAGATCGCTGGCAACGGTTAATATATTTTTTAAAAAACCTTTTGATTCACCTTAATTACATTAAAAGGCAACTATTTGCATTGGGGGAAGTGTAAAATATTTCATTCTAAATTTCGATTACGTAAAATTAAAATTAGCTTTCGTCTTGTGAGATTGTACGCCATTAGCTATTTATTAGCTCATTCGCTGTCACTTTGGTATGTTGGTATTCCTGATACACTTGAATGTTGCTAGCATTGGCGCTACTTGCGGCCAACGCCAAACCCAAAACCTGGAAAGGACATGCAATAAACAAGCCGGCGGCTAGCTCTGCACAGCCGGCGCGAGCAAGGAGCCTCTTAAACCCAGGGCGAGTGTTTGTGGTTCGCTTGTAAATTCCTACTCCCCTTCCTTTCCTCAAAATCTCCAGGTCTCCTTCCTCAATCAGAACACAGTAGTTATGCACGAAAAAGGGTTTTATTCATTTAAAGGTGAACAGGATTATACACAAGCCAGCCTCGGCACTAAACACATGGTTATTTGGCTAACTAAAATGCTATTGTTCTATCAACTCTCTCTCTACGCGTATATAGTGAAGTTAAATGTCAGTTCTTAGCACACAGAGGGAAAGCAAGGTTCATTGGTACTCACAAACAGGAGATAGGCAGTCGTCAGACGGGTACTGGTTAGGCGGGAGCTTCTTGAGCACAATGCACAATCAAAGTAAAACATCGCGAGTTCAGTTTACGGGGAGCGCAATCACGGGGACACAGTTGTTATGCCGAAGGTCGGCCGAGGAATGAATGCGGGGAGCCGCTCGGCGCTTGGCTACGGGCGCCGCGCGGCGCGGGGAGAGGGGGGCGGAGGGCCTGTGCAAGGGGTCAATTCGCTATTAGCTCGCACGGGAATCAATTCCGTAACAATGTATAACGAACGGCTAGAAGGTTTTGAAGGTACGGGGCACTTTCTTTTGTATCACAAACCATGTTACACAAACCTAGAATTCCCATGAAGTCTGCTACGCTTTGCTCTAGCATCTTTTCGTACAGTAACAAGAATACCAACATAACAAAATGACATTTGAAAATAATGTTTGAAAATGGACGGTCTCGTTTCACAGAATGAAAGCTAATTTTAATTTTACGTAATCGAAATTTAGAATTAAATATTTTCCACTTCCCCCAATGCAAATAGTTGTCTTTTAATGTAATTAAGGTGAATCAAAAGATTTTTTCAAAAAAAGTGCGTATTAACCATTGCCAGCGATCTCAAAAATTTACCGAAATTTGTCTCAAAAAAATCTAAATCATTGATTGTATGGTTGATATTTGATTCTTTTGAGTATTGAGTTTGCCGACCACTACTTTAGACCTTCATGTTCTGTTCCTAAGTAATATGGTTTTTAAAGTGAAGATAGGAACGTGTCCAATGAAGAACGTAACGTTTGTTCCAGGTACGTAGAGATTTCTTTCCACCACCGCCCAAAAACAAACGCCGGAAGACCAGAAAACGATCCAAGAAAACGAGGAAGTCCAAGGACGATGTCTCCGCCAGCGAAACCGTCGCAGGGATGAGGAGGCAATCCCAAGGTACAGCGTTAGATTTTCAGAGTATCAAAGTACCTGATCTGGTCAAATCCGACTCCGATAGGGCCACCGTCATCTCCCTAGACTTGGAGTCATCCCCTGAGAAAGTGTTGAACTCTAAGCATTCCCTCGCTGAACTCAATTCCAGAAAGCGAAAGTACGAATGCTCAGACAATGAGGTCGAAATTAAGAAATTGAGGGCAGACTTATTTAATAACATATCTGTGATAAATACTGTAAATAACAAAAATCTTATTCTTTCCGAGAGCTACAATGCGCAGACTCTTTTAGATATAGACATTTCAAACGCGAAGGATACGACGTCGTTTAGCCAGCCTATGTTTTCTGATTTTGTCGTGGAGCCCGTTTGCAAGTCCATGAGCGATCCCGCCATTAACTTCAGCAAGGACGATTTGGACGTAATAAGCGAAGGGATCAATCACTTTTCGGACGGCGAGACAAACAAGAGCCTCCCTAAGACGGAGGTGTCGAGTAACCACATGCGGCGATCTATCCGCTCTCTTTCCAAAGACAACAACCAGTCGGATATGTGCATCACCTGCCTGGTGGAGCCCAAGTCCGGGGTGTTTGTCCACGGAAGGATAGCGCACATCTGCTGCTGTTACAAATGCTCCGTCAAGGTTTGGATGAAAACCAAGCGCTGTCCCATTTGCAATTGTAAAGTGAGCAACGTTTTGAAAGCTTTCGTCATGTAATGGCCTTTCTATTTCGTTATTTTTCATTTTGCATCAGTAGTAAGGTTTTGTTTCAACGAGGAAACCATCGGAAAATAATCGATGGGAAACTTTCGAAGGGCCATTTATGTTGTTATCCACATTATGAATTGGCTTTTTGGAGGATTTCTCTTCGCTTTGTTATGCCGCAAATTATATTCCTCCTTTTGGATAATATCAACTTTCATCTGATATATAATACAACACCTTACTACACTGTTCCTTATTAAATTATTCCAGAGCACATCTTTCTGTAAACACCTTAGCCTTCTTATCATTGAACCGCTGAAGTGCGCATTAACTTAAAAACTTCTATAACTTATTTGTCCGGTCTTTTAATTTTCATAAACTTATTACCATTATATTCTATTTTTTTTTAAGTGCCTTCCCGTAGCATAGTTAATTTATCATTAGGTTAGTTTTAAACAAGAGGAAAAATATGATTTCTTATTTGATTTTGCAATATTCAAGCCAATGCTTATATTTAAGTAATTTTTTGCACAGTGCGCTTGAAAAAGTAACCCGTAGCACGCTAAACCGAAAAAATGTTCCTCAAATTAACTTGTTAGCTGATTAATCGTTTTAATTGATAAAGGGAAAATTACCATATCATCTGTTATTTCAAACATAATATATGAGGGAAAAACATAACAATAAGTAAAATTTTCATCGATAAGGAATAAATTAGGTGATAAAATCAATTGAACTAAAATTAGTTGATTAAAATTGACAACACAAATTGGTCATTCAGCCCCATTTCGTTTTTTTACATTTGGATGATCCACATTAAACGTCTATTATAAGTGCGTTATAGCTTCCTATCGAATTGTAATAAGTAAAGAAGCTTAACAACATGATGGTTTTCCTCTTCTGCTGATCACAATTTGTTTAAAAGTTGAAATGGACTTAGAATCGGCATTTAACGGGGACATTTCAACTGTCAAAAAACAAGATGGTGCTGATATTGATGACTTTGTCACACATGAATTTCTGCCAAATAATGAAAGTTATTGATTGTATGCTGATCGATATATTATTTAAAACAAGGGAAACGGGATTATAACTGCATTACGGTCAGCGCGAAGTAACCGGTAGTTTAAAAAACCTGTTGAACTGTTTTATTGTCATTTTTAGGAATTTTATATTGATGATTTTTTTAAAATTCTAAATGATTTCTCTCTTATCGTAAACAAGTGTGATTTTATAATTACGTTAGTTGTAATGATATCCTTTCGGCTTGGTTTCAGGAATAGCTTACGGTCAATGGATTTGTACATAGTTTTAATTTATTTTAAATTTAGTCATTCGTAGTACAACATTAGTAAGTTCGACTTGTGAATACATACAATTTTTTCTTATATTTGTCTAAATAATAAAGCGGAAACAAAATGGCAAGTTTAACAAATAATATGTCATCGTACATACAAAATACAAATTAAAATTTCTTCTAATTTGAAGATAATATATTTAAGCATTATCGCAGAAATGTTAAGTTTCTTTTGATAAGCTTGTGGTTTGGAGTATAGGAGATACAAACAAACCAATTTGTCACATTAAATAATATATTACGTTAGTGTCCGCAATTAAAAGTAGAATTTTAATTATTGTATTCTAAATGCTTTATTAAAAAAAAAGTATCCCTTTGTAAATTTGTATATTTGTTAGTTTTATTTATGTAAACGCGACTGAAGAACATTAAACCTTGAATCGATATGCCACCGAATTGTTGAAGTGTTAAATAAAAGATATATATTCTGTAAATATTTTTGAAGTCGTTTTAAGAAATTTATATTAGTTTTAGGTCGCCTCCGACGGCGAGAGACATTTCTATCTCGCAGTGAACTTGTTTTAAAGTACGCTTTTAAAATTTACTAAACGGTGCTCGCATGATGAAAAATAATTATAATTTTTGTTTAGATTTCCGTTGTTTATTGTTCTGTTGATTACGACACGTTTGTATAGCGGTTATATATAATCTCAATGTTACCCACGTTAAGTGAAATATAACCGTGCGTTACTTCGTGAAGTTCACAGACTTTTTTTTGTTTTTCTTTGATGAAACCACAATTCCAACAAGAATAACGTCATTTCTGGGAGGTATCTCTTCTTTATCGTGTGCAATGCGCATTAAACCATTGCTTGGGAATTAGGTGTTCAGGAGATTAGTTGTTATTGTTACAAGAAGTGCCGTTTTGCGGAGTCTACAGGACTATTTAGAGGACAAAACTTTCAAATATACATTTTATACCACGCATTCGGTCATCCTTTTTCCAACACTGCTTGGAAGAATAACAGTTGATCTCCCAGTAACTGGAATTCCCAATTCGACATTATTACATATATTATCTTTTATTATATTAATTAATTTTTATCCTACATTTTCGCTGGAGGTAATAAATATTTTATTATTATTATTTATTTGATTTTAGCAACAGTTGATGGTCTCTACTATTAATATTTGCCGAATCTTCATTACTTTTGTGGGCTGATGATTGGCTTCGCAGTTGTTCTGAAATAATTGGGCAAAATTAATGGAAAATTCTTAAAACTGTGCAAATATTATTTTTAACTTTTTCCACAAAGTCGACTAAACTAAATTTTTCTTGTACTTTATTATTTTGACTATTATTTATTTTATTCCCTGTTACAATAAAAAGTTTTATTTCATCTAATTTTGTTATTTTCTTTGGTGGTTGTCTGCCTTATAGTTTTTGGTTTAGGTATAATGTATTTTTATGCCAACAATTTGAGTTAGCGAGGATGAATATTGAGTTCAACACAATTTCACAGATGGTTCCGAGTCTTCTCCGATGATTTAAAAAATATGTATGATTGTAATTAATGCTTGTCAAAGATTTTAATTTTCATGCACAAAACGATTACCGACATATTTGAATTACGCATGAACAAAAAAAAAAGCAATAATACGCACACGTTAGAAACAATATAATTTTTTTCTTTTTTTATTATCATTCCTTTGAAGGATTAGCAATGTGTCGCCGTTTCCAAAAAAAACTTTTCCTCATGTTAAATAAATCTAGTCCTTGCCATGGGTGCCTCCTTTATTTTTTTAGTTTTCGTATCAAATGCAGGATATTGTTAAATATCCTAATTTCTAAAAATATATTTCTGATGTTTGTCTCAATTAAATTCAGTATAACTTCTATCCGCACAGAAAAAACAGTTTTTTGTGAATACATTGAATCTCTAGGGTTTGTTGTACATATTAATTTCACATTACGTTTTATTACACCCCATACAACATGCCAATTAATTAAGTTTCAGTAAAATTTAATCTGCTTACTTCTAAAGAAACCCAAATTATTGAAAGAACACTTTATTTCCTCTTAATTAGTACAAGAAACAACTTTTACATTGGGTAGATGGAAAAAAATACATTAGATTCTTAGTTTTGTTATTTTAATAATTTGTTTGTATTTAGATTGAGTGGACGAAAAAGGAGGAAAATTTTAAACTTTGATTCTAAAAAGTATAATTTTAATGCATATTTTAATTTTACCATCTCTCTCTCCCCTGTGTAAATACTTGTTTCTGGTTGTAATTAACTTGAAACAAAGTTTTATTTATAGTCTGTCAAATAAGAGTAGAAAATATAAAAACTGGAACTACTAAATTTGTAGACTGGCAACACCAATTTAACTGTCAAATATTTTTTTGAAGTGAAATGACACTGAATGTATAGAACACAGTAAACCACATTTTAAAAAACATTTTTTCTTCATGACATAAATTTGATTAAAAGGTGATTTATAAAGCGATTTGCTTTAATTTAATTTAACATAAATTTGAATTTAACAATAGACACTACTTTTAGATCTGAATGAGTTAAATACATTCAGATCTAAAATTAGAGACATGATCTAAAGCCCAGGCAACGCTAGGTACTTTATCTAGTATTAACCTGTCAGGGGCCAGGGTTTTTTACCTTACCTTTTTTAAATTACCTTAACCTGTCAAGGGCCAGGGTTTTTTACCTTACCTTTTTTAAATTACCTTAACCTGTCAAGGGCCAGGGTTTTTTACCTTACCTTTTTTAAATTACCTTAAGAACAAGATTGAAGGAAGCTATTTTAAGCTTTATTTTATGTTATATATTAATGGAATAAAATTTCAAATCGCATCCAAATTATTTGAATTAATATTCTTTTTTGAAATTTGATACTCGTGCGCCGGCGCGGCAACGGCACTCGAGAAGTTAAATAAATGTGAGCAATTTCTAAACTGTGCTTTATATTTTATTACATTATAGTTATTCTTCATTATGTTAACACAAAATTGCAAAGGTGTAATTATAAATATATCTTTGCAATTCTAATTTTGAGATCGGCGGGCATCTATACTGCAATGAAAAAAATATTTTTTCCACTATTATGTCTTTTTAATTTTTTATAAAAATGTTGGTTGCACAGCTTTACTTTAACACCATGAGTTATGTTGTTAAAGTAAAGCTGTATTGCCATTTGATCAACAGTGGCGCCCTCATATATTTTCTACTCTTATTTGACAAACTGTAAATAATATGTGAATATTAAGAAGTAAGTGGAGTATTGATATTTTAACAAAAAATGAGTGGAAATGAATCTTATATTGGTATATTACGTACGTAGTGTGCATTTAATGTTCTTGAGTTAATTAGTACAGAAAAACCTTACAGTTTGTTTTGATGCATTATCAAAGAATTATTTTACATGTTTTTGCTAGAAGTTTCAAGGTAAGTATACATTGATCCCATGTACGCAACGTGTGCGATGCTACGTTCCGACGTCGAAGAAATTCACATATGCAATGCAAATTCTGAAAACCACTGAAACGACAGCGCAATTTAAAACTTTTTTCTCCGATTGCTTGAGATTTTTTGGTAATCTTTTGAATATTTTCTGCCGGCATTAAAAAATCATGCCTCTGAATTTTTATATGGAGACGTACAAACTGATTATAGTTCTGTATAGTCAATGAATTCACCTATCTTTTGTCGGTTATCACATATTCGTAGGATTTAAAAAAAATATATTGTAAAATCATAAACTTTTACTTAATTACTTACAAATAAGGGAGGAATATGAGGTATTTTAAATAGTGCCATATTGTGGCAAAAAGCGCTCCAGTGGCTATGAAACTCAAGCATGTGTACTATTCAATTGACTTTCGATGATACTCAATGGATTTAATGTTATAGATCACTTTGTAATTAATGACTTACTAAATATGCTTGTTATTAATTTCCCATTTTAACAACAAAATGTAACCTTAAGTATTGTCAAATATCAAATTAAACATTCTATCTTATCACCCGTCACATCTATGATCTGAAAAAGTACCGGTCAAAGCGTAAGATTGCGTTGCGACAGCGCGTTCCTAAAGCATTTATTTTCATAGGAAGTGTATGGATTGTATTTTGTTCAAATGTCTTAATGTGGTGCATACGTGGGACTAGTGTGTCCTTATCTTAACTGAATTTAACACTTATGTTTTGACTTGCATATTTTCAACAAAAAAAGATAGTTGATTGTGCTGGTCACCTTTGCTTTGCCTGATTTATATTATTATGTTTTGATCCTTTTGTGAAATGATTTATTTTTTTATGAAACAGATTTGTGTATTGAGAGATTGTAATGGTCATCCCCGCCATTATTTGGGGTAAGGAAAAAAAAGAGAAAAGAAAAAGAAAAAAACTAATAAATTGATGTTTTTTTACAGGTTAATTGTATTGTTTTATTTATTTGTTAAAACCTTTCCCAATTTTTACAAAAACAGCTTTTAAAAAATAAACACATTGCTGCAACCGAAGATATCTTATCAATTTTGAATTTGGCAGTCATTATTAACTCCTCGGGCCTCTGGCTTATTCTGTTAGAAGGTCAGAATATTTTCACTTTGCAATAAAATTCAAATAAATTGAATATTATTTCTGAATGTCTCTGAAAACTATTTTTGAAAGGTGGTGAAATATGGTTTCAAATTTTATTATTGCAAATAAACATGATTTTTGAAATAAAAAAAACTTTAAATGCAAAGATAAATGTGTTTAAAAAATGGCACATCTTACGTTTTTTCTAACTACAATTTAAAAAATAAATTGGACCAAAAGTATATTATAAATGTTGTGTAGTCACCTCACTTTTGTTGTTCATTTAAAAATAAATAATAAAAAATTCACAAAGGAATAGTGTCCGACCGAAACTAGTTTTTACGGCCGAAACCGAAAACTTTCATATAAGGTCAAGTTCTTGTGGAAAAAATATAGTCAATCTTAATCAATCAGCCTTTATTTTTAAATCATATGAGGAGCTCAGTATCAAAGTGGGACATACGCCACTTTTTCTAAAATGCATATTTTGATTGATTATGGTAGTACGTCTGATTCTCTAACTGAATAACTGAGAAAATCTATCGAAAACGGACAATTAATACAAGAAATCGCTTGTTAAAGTTTGCACTTTGTTACAAAAGCGGACACTTGCAATAAACTCGGACATTCAATACAAAAATCAACAAAAACGTTACAAAAAGTGTCATGGCGACTGTTATTTTGACAGTCAAGCACCAACCGCCGAATGTGATCGTGGTTTAACAGTTTTTGGATAAAATTTGAGGTTTATTGAAGTTTTCCAGCACCAAATTAATCAAAATATGATAAAATGAAGATCACTAATGCTTGTAAGCGCGTAACCAACTCCAAAAATTGAAAACTGAGCAAAAGAAAAGCCGTTAAAGTAAGTCAATTCACCCACAATACTAATTCAAATCTGTGCTCATTTCAATGAAGTTTTCTTATATAAATACGATGATTGGAACCTCGAATCCTACGTTTATGAGACCAATAAACCCATTTGATGAATATAATTAAAATTAGAATTGAAAAAATGGCAACATATTGAATAATAAAATATTGAGTTTATGGCGCCTATTTTGCGTTTATACCGGAGTTGGCTTATTATTATCACAAAGTGAGTAATTTTATTTGTAACAATTTATTATTACGTTATTAATAAAAAATAAACTTCATATAAATGAACTTGAATAGCCTTTTATTTCATAGTATGGACCTTGGACCTTTGTAAGACTTTGTTTAAAAAACGGACACTTGCAGGCTCATGTGTTTCAAAAACGGACAATTGCTCGTTTTAGTATCAAAAGCGGACATAGGCATTTTTAAATTTAAAAATAAAATAGTTAGAGTATTAAATTATAGAATGTTATGTATGGCTTGTGATTCTTTATGCGCAAGGATTATGCAGGTAGAAAAAAAAATCAGATATTTCATACCAGCATATTCGAAACAAGAAACTCACTCTACTGAAAAATAATCCAATGGCTTATGTCCCACTTTGATTCTGAGCTCCTCATATATCATTCTCTCTGATATTTGAACTAAAAATAAACATAACATAATTATCATTCCTTATTTGAAATTAATTATTTTATGCTTTTTGTTTAGTGTACCTAAATACTCTTTCATCTTAGAACAAAATAATTTGGGAGGCGGGAATGGGTACCGCCACCCCGGGAAACTTTATTGGATAACCAACACCTATACCATAGGTCACCCCAAGTGGTTCGCCACGTTTGGTGATTTAGCAGGGGTGCCCGGTTTCATGGGATGAGGTTTGTCTAGGTCTTGAAGGTGGATGACCAAGACACACTGAACCCCAGATTCCTACCCACCCCTTTTCCTTCCCAGAACTCTCCTTTCCCTAAAAAAAACCCTCCGCACAGCATCCCCCAAAGATGATATAGGCCCATAGGGAAACTATTTTCCTCGGGGCCTGTCGTGAACTAAATCATTTCGATAGTGAAATAAAACTTACCTATTTCGAAATAATGTTAAGTATAAACACCTCCAATTTCACAACAATTAAACCAAGCCACCGCAAAGTTCGCGGAGC
This sequence comes from Limnephilus marmoratus, assembly GCA_917880885.1. Taxonomy (NCBI): domain Eukaryota; kingdom Metazoa; phylum Arthropoda; class Insecta; order Trichoptera; family Limnephilidae; genus Limnephilus; species Limnephilus marmoratus. The sequence goes on along the minus strand of OU862921.1, from coordinate 12,402,211 downwards.
GACCACAAACAAGTGAAGCAAGTCCTGACACGACTATGAGCGCGGACGCAGCAAAATGACACTTCATGGCTCGCAGTTCAGTGCACCGAACATGTCTGATCATAGAACGAAACCTCCCAAATTCAGTTTCGGTTTTGACTGGATGGCGGCCGAAACTGAAACTAAGCTGAAACTCGTTTTTTGGCCGAAACCGATAGTTCGGTCGGACACTACAAAGGAAACTTTGGTTCCATAGAGATGTACATTTAAATTCTTGTGTGGTTAACTTTTACATTTGATCACAAAGTGTGGTGTTTTCTCTTTCTAACACCTTTTAGATCGGTTCCATGATAACTCAACAAGGTGGCATTTCAACACCCCCTTCAAAAGTCTGAAAAGAGTGATAAAAAAATAGCCCATAAGGGAACGTACCCATACTACGTGACCAACTTTTTGCAATTTTTAAACCCCCCCCCCCCGGTGACCAAAAACCTTAGGACGCCGCCGCTCATGTACCAAGTGTGGTATTTTGAAGACCCCCCCCCCCAGAACAGGTCACGTAGTATGGGTGCGTTCCCTAACGTAACCTAGTTAGTTTTTTTTTTTCATCACTAAATGAGGAGTAATGAAGTGCCACTTTGTCGAATTGTCTGATCACCGTTTAGATTTAATATCTCCTCATGACAGACAGTAATGCCCGGTGCACAGGAGGCCAGTATTTCGAGCCAGGAAAGCAAGATATTGCTAGTAACCCTGTAGCCAGAACTGGCATTGTTTTAACCTAGTAAGCTAGTTAGCTAGCGTCTCCAGAGAGGATAACTTAGTAGGATGTGGTTCTATTATTTAGGCTAGTAGCGCCCCCCACCACTAAAGTTACTATCCTAGCTTTGTGTGGCCACCCAAAGCTAGTAAATGATCGACTAATGCAGGACTTCCCAACCAGGGGGGCGTAGAGAAATGTCAGGGGGGACGTAATAGGTACGTTTGCATTTCCGAAAAAAAAATCTATTTAACGCGTAGGTAAATTAACTGTTCCGAATTGCCATTCAATCGCTGCTATACAAGTTTCAAATATAAAAGCTTCAACTTTGGAAAAATTAGGTATCTGCTGAAAATGTATTTCCTTTTTCACGGCTATCCGAAGCAATTAATAATCAAAAACTGGATAAAGATTTAAAATCTGAAATAGAAACTCATTTACAAGCGCTGGAAAACGAATTTCACCGACACTATCGAGATGTTAATTCTGAGTCACCAATATGGCACATGACCAGAAACTCATTTGTTGTCGATGTCTTACAATTACCTGAAGAATTTCAGGAAGAATTTCTAGAAATGAAGGCTGACTCGACCATGAAAGGCGACTTTCATCTCTTGGCATAATAGAAAATTTGTGTATATAATTAAAAGAAAACAAAGAAATGTAAAAGTAATTAATGATTGAAAGTTTACCTACTCTTCTATTAAAGATCCATAATAAATAAATATCTCAACCCTCTCAATACTCAACCCTCCATGACGAAGGTGCTGTCCCGACGTCAGTTCCTCACTGCGGTTTTCGTATGAAAAAGCTGAGGATCCGGCATCGGGAAGTACTCCATGTTTTACGAGGGCTTGATGTTAATAAAGCTAGTGGGCCTGACGGAATACCTGCCCTGGTACTGCAAAGGTGCGCTGCAGAAATAGCTCCAATTTTGAAAAAAGCGGTTATCCATCCTATTCCAAAGAAGGGGGACCGCTTCAACCCGGCCAACTACCGCCCCATAGCGATCACATCAGTTCTGTCTAAGGTGATGGAACGTGTGATCAACGACAAACTGCTCACATACCTCGAGAAGAACAAAATCATTAACGACCGTCAATACGGATTCCGGCGGAACCGCTCGTGCGGTGATCTTCTCGCGTATGTGACGCATGTTTGGGGGCGATGCCTGGAACATTTCGGTGAGACCCAAACGGTTGCACTGGACATCTCCAAGGCCTTTGACCGGGTTTGGTACCGAGGACTTGTCAACAAACTGCATTCTTACGGACTTCCCGCATCCTTGTGTACGTGGATTGCCGACTTCTTGAGGGAGAGGTCGATTCAGACGGTAGTCGATGGTTTCACCTCTTCCTCACACTCAATAAATGCTGGCGTCCCACAGGGATCGGTTCTGTCTCCGACTTTGTTTTTGTTGCACATCAACGACCTTTTGTCATGTGCACCAATTCATTGTTACGCGGATGACAGTACAGTTCATGATAGCTTTTTGTTTGACAAGCCCCCAAAGGGCTCACAAACTCCAACAGCTCGTAAGGCTTTGAAGCAAAGAATGGACGGTTACCTCGAGAGTGTTTTCTCTTGGGGTAAAAATAATCTCGTTGAATTTAATGTTTCAAAGACCCAATCTTGTCTGATTACGTCTAAAAGGGATCGAAATGAAAATCTAGTCGCTTTCAACGGAAGCAATCTTCCGAACAGGCCCTCCATTGATATGCTTGGTGTAACCCTAAGTGACCAGCTGAGGTATGGGGGCTCCATTGAAGCCAGAGTAAAGTTAGCCTCCCAAAAACTGGGCGTACTGTACAGGGCCCGCAGATACTTTAATAGTACACAACTGCTAACCCTGTACAAATCGCAAGTGCGCCCCACGGTTGAATTTGGCAGCCACCTCTGGTCTGGAGCTCCAAAATACCTGAAAAATACCCTCGACTCTGTGCAGAAACGGGCGGTCCGTTTGATAGATTCTCCCATCTTAACAGACGGATTGCAATCTTTAGAGCACAGGCGTCGGGTGGGAATGCTATCCTTGTTCTACCGGTATTACAATGGAAGATGCTCCGAGGAACTAGCATCATTGATCCCTTCGGCACCGGTGCATAGTCGGGAAACACGCCAAACGCGTGCCCAACATTTGTACACAGTTGACATTTGTCACATGAGAATGGGTCGTTTCTTCGACTCGTTCTTGTGTTCAACAGCTCGGCTGTGGAATTATTTGCCGGCCTCTGTGTTTCCTCCTTCCTACAACATGGGTCTCTTCAAGACCAATGTTCATTCCTTCCTCTCCTCAAAAAGACCCTCCACACAGCATCCCAGATGACATAGGCCCTGAGGGAAATTATTTTCCTCAGGGCCTCCTGTGTGGAGTTAATGTAAAAAAAAAAAAAAAATATATATATATATATATTGTATCTGTATTGTACCTATTTGAAATTCAAATAAATAATTTAGTTAATATATAAAAAATGTGTTTCTTATTTTTGTTGAAACTTAATTAAGGGGGGCATGAAAATATTTTTTTTGGTTCGGGGAGGCTCGGCGAAATAAAGGTTAGGAAACCCTGGACTAATGCAAGGTGACGATGCGCTGTGTTTTTTCTGACACAATACGATTCTAAAAATGCCAAATCTCGGCAAAAAGATTATTTAAAGTTTGTATAATTGTATTGTTATAAAGAATGTCTAGTATTCCATCTTTTAAAGACAAGTCTTTGCATAGGTAATTCCGCATTACAAAAATTCCCTCAGAGTCTATGTCATATTTGAGGAAGCTGTGTGGCGGGTCTTTTTAGTGAAAAGAAGGGAAGGAAAAATGTATGGGGGGGTGGGCAGGAATCTAGTCCAGGAGTGACAAAAATCTAATGCTCACACTGCAGTACAGTACACACTGCAAATAGTCCAGTTGGATAGGTCTATAGGTGTGACTCAACAAGTCTCTCCCGATCTAGCCTGCCACAAAGTAGGTGGGAAAATGCATTAGTCGCCAAGACCTGACAAACCTCATGAACCGGGTAACCCCTGCTAAGTCACTAAACGTAGCTAACCATTTGGGGTGACCTATGGCAGGGGCAAGTGATGAACAGAACACAATTTTTTTCTGGGGAGGGCACAAGGGGCGGACAGGCCAAAAAATCAACAATTACTGTTAGGATTTTTTTCTGGGGGGGCACAAGGGGCGGACGGGCAAAAAAATCAACAATTACTGTTAGGATTTTTTTCTGGGGGGGGGGCACAAGGGGAGGACGGGCAAAAAAATAACAATTACTGTTAAGATTTTTTTCTGGGGGGGGGGGGGGGGGCAAAAAATCAACAAATTACTGTTAAAAATAAACTTGAAGTAGGTACATACTTCAAGTTTATTTCTACAAGTTCAAGTATGTTTAGGAAGGTTTATGAAAGTGTCAAAACAATAGAAAAATTAAATGTTTGATAAAGACAGTTTTTGCTTCTACGTATGTACTGTGATGGAATCTCCAAAGTACACAAAAATACCTTCTGAGGGTAGCACGTGCCCCCGTGCCCCTAAATCTCCCTAAATCCGCCCTTGGTTAACCTCATGCGAAGTACTCACCTATGGTACTAACCAAAATCGAAAACTTGGAATCTAATTAAAAATTATATTTATTTTAAATGGGTACTTATGAATAGGTACCAAATTTCATTGATGGTTCTTTTAATATACAAAAATGAATGTTTAATATATTATGAAAAATGAAAATTAAAAAAAAAAATGCAATAGGTGGCACGCGAGCTGTTTGGAAATCTGAATGTACCGGGACTTTTAAAATTTTTTTATTTTTATTTAATATAATGGTATCAATTACCTACATATTTTTATACATTAAATAAAGTTTTTCTATTAAAATAAATTAAATAATACGTTGAAATATTGGACGGAAATATCGGACTGAATATATTGGACGCGGGAGAGGGAAGGTGGAGGGCGAACGCGTGAGGGGGGAGGAGGGGAACGGGACGAATGGGAAAAGACACGCAGAGAGCAACAATTTCTTTATTAGTGACATTGGAACGCTTGCAATTCGCTAGTAATTAATAAAATAAATAAAAACAATAAAAAACTTATAATATCTAAATAATAAGTACCTAAGCACAAGTAGTCCATTTTCCGCAATTTTCTTAAAATAAAAATGTCAGGGGTTTAATGGGACAAGGGCTTCCCGAATTTGGGTATGTTATGAGGTTGAAGATGATGGAGTTGGGATGGAGGAAGGTTGGGAGGTACCTGGCTATTCAGATCCAATCACCAAACACGGTTAACGTCATTTCAAGCATTATAATATAATGCATATTATGAAATACCTATACATGCATATTATGCATGTATAGGTATTTAAGCAATCTGCATTCACCTGAATTTAAAAGGTAAAACCTGACCATTTTAGAAAAATTGTAAGATTTACGCGATTCATATAGGGAAAAAATCATCTCTAGACCTAAATACCTAGGCCAAATATTTTGGAAGAATTTACAAAATGTATTTATTTTCAGTTTCGTAATAGCCGCATTGTGTCCTTCTTGGCTATCATTGGGTGGAAAGAAAATCCTTTACCTTGTTTCCAGGGTGGGTTGTGGGTTTTATGAATGTCAAAACTGTATCTATTCAAATTAATGTGAAGTATTTATATTAAGAGGAAATACTAGCGGCGTTTTTCCATACAAACGTATTCCCCGTTTATCTCTCTGGATTTTGACCCAAGAGCAAAATTTTTTTTTACATAATATAGATATTGACCACTAGCGTGTCGGTACGTTTTGTTTTTTTTGATAATTTACTTCTTATAGAAGTTAGGACCTTCCAAAAATGAATAAAATTGCCTAATTTAAACGCCGTCAAAAAACGTTCAGTATACAAACTAAACAATGTATTTTGAAAAAAAGCAAAACGTACCGACATAGAATATTTTCTTTTAATACAGTTAGTGAAAAAATTTTTTTAAATCCGTCCAGTTTTGGAGAAGAAAAATGGGGAATACAAAACATCGATTTCGAAGATTTTATTTAGGTATTTTCGGCCCGACGCACAGTGGGCTGAAAATCGCCTTTCATAGACATAGAGGCTTGAATTTTTAAGGGTCTTTTTTTTGCTGGAAATGGATTCTGCTAATCATTACCATGCTATAAATTTCGTATGAAGCAATTGCGTGAACAAATGAAGGAGTTACCATTTTTTTAAGAAAAATTTGTATGGCACTGACATTAAAAATGAGGATATCTCTGGAATCATAAGGTTGGCCATTCCATCCTTACACACAGATATACTACTATTTATTTGTATTTTTTGACATACTTCGCATTGTGGCACAACGTGCGATTTATTTTTTAAAAATCTTCAAATTTGAAAAAAACTTTTTTATGTCGATGATTCATTTTAATGCTTAAATGCATTATCATCCTCTTCTAGAATATTTATCATGATTACTGATTAATAATCAATGTCGAAGCACCAATTTCCGTACATTACTTCGACCAGAACTGTCAAATACGCCAATGATGCCAATATGGCGCAGTAACTCCACAGTAACTATCGGTTTTCGGAAAGTAAGTACAAAAGTTAAAAGTAACGTACAACAAGCAGTCAAATTGATTGAAAAACGTATTTTGGTAAAATTTAACTATAGTAACGGCCTTTTGTTTAACTTTTACTTTTGAAGTTAAAAACCAAAGGCCGTTATTATAGTTAAATTTTACCAAAATACGTTTTTCAATCAATTTGACTGCTTGTTGTACGTATTTTTAACTTTTGTACTTACTTTCCGAAAACCGATAGTTACTCTAGAATTACTGCGCCACATTCGCCATCATTGGCATATTTAACAGTTCTGGTCGAAGTAATGTACGGAAATGGGTGCTTCGACATTGATTATTAATCAGTAATCATGATAAGTATTGTAGAAGAGGATGATAATGCATTTAAGCATTAAAATGAATCATCAACATAAAAAAGTTTTTTTTTCAACTTTGAAGATTTTTAAAAAATAAATCGCACGTTGTGCCACAATACGAAGTATGTCAAAAAAATACAAATAAATAGTAGTATATCTATGTGTAAGGATGTAATGGCCAACCTTATGATTCCAGAGATATCCTCATTTTTAATGTCAGTGCCATACAAATTTTTCTTAAAAAAATGATAACTCCTTCATTTGTACACGCAATTGCTTCATACGAAATTTATAGCATGGTACTGATCAGCAGAATCCATTTCCAGCAAAAAAAAGACCCTTAAAAATTGAAGCCTCTATGTCTATGAAAGGCGATTTTCAGCCCACTGTGCGACGTGCAGGTGTCCCTTTCGCTCATTTCTCCTGAGGGGGCCGGGGAACAAGGGTTTTGACAAATACATACGACTCCAGATACTAATATCTACAGCCTGTATGTCTGACGAATATCTACAGCTCATATGTTGAACTAATGTCTACGAACTTCAGAGTGTTGATTAATATCTACAGAGCGTATGTCGAACTAATATCTACAGAGCGTAGGTTGGACTAATCAGCTAAATGTGTCCAATAGTCCGATATTACGAATTTTTACATACACACTTACATAAATTAAGTTTTATAAACTACATACGCAATATTACATTATTCCAATATGCTACACATAATTGCAAATCCAACCTCTGCCAGTGCTGTAGATATTCGTCAACACTTTGATTCTCATAGATATTAGTCAACAGTTTGTGCTGTAGATATTCGTCAACACTTTGGTTTTCATAGATATTAGTTCGAATTTTTCAGTTTTTGGAATTCCTGTAGATATTAGTAGACGCCTCCATACATACATATAAAGCGAAGTAGTGATGTAACGAATTTTATCGGTAGACTAGTGTTGTCCTTGCCCGAGTAATCGATATTTTTTATTCGTTTTTTTTCTGTTTAGTGACTCATCGCGGTATACCAATACTGATCGAGCTTTCATACTCAAATTGAGCCAAATTAAAATTGTTTATGTCAAGTACTATAATAAATTTTCAATTTGGGAGGCGTTATAGGTACCATCGCCCCGGGAACCATTTATTGGATAACCGTTTATCTTAGTTTTCTTTTTCGACACCTCTGTGTTGTCTCCTTCGAACGTCGTTGTCTTTCGATAAAATGCTTCTCCCTTTAATATTTTGTCTATAATTCTTATGTGTCCATATTTGTTTGACTTTTAGTATTAATCCTATTCTGACGAAGAACACTCTGTTTTTGAAACATGTTGATAATATTGATTACATCGTGCTATTTTTACAAAGTTATTTGTTCTCATTTAATTAAAAATGACGCCACAAAGTGTATTTGCAAAGTTTGAAGAAGCGTTTAACTTCAATTACACTGGTCAACACATTTTTTGTCCCTTTAACGAAAGTAGCCAAATCTGACAGGAAGTTTCACGCTGATTTCAGATATGTGATTAGTTTTTTTCTATCACGTCGGGTTTTTATGGGTTTTAAGTTTTACTAAAATATGTATTAATTCATATTTATTTGTGAGTTATCATTGATTTTCTTTATAATATGGCGAAAAGGGTACAAAAATCACGCATTTTAGAAACTGGCAACGTATCTTGGTTCTATATTATGTCATGGAAGACACTTTATGTTACTGTCAAGACATTGAAGGTCTGTTCGCAGCTCTTGGCTTGGAACATAACGTAGCAAATTGGGAGACTTTTCATAGACTCGTCGAAAGTAAGTTTGAAAGCTGTTTTAATTTACAATGGAAATACTCAACCATCCATTCCACTTGGTCATGCTGCAAACATGAAAGAGAACTACGACAACATGAAGCTGCTGTTAAAAAAAATTAAATATGTAAAATACGAATGGAAAATATGTGGTGATCTAAAATTAATAGGGCTCCTACTAGGACAGCAAGCGGGATACACAAAGTATTGTTGTTTTCTGTGCGAGTGGGACAGCAGAGACAGAAAAAACCATTATACCAAGAAGGACTGGCCTACTAGAAACCTGGCACGAAGAATTTTCAACATGCTCCCTTATAGGCCAGTGCAATTAGCGATTCGCGATCGGAATTATTCCGGTAGTCCCAATTTTTTTATATGTTTTAAACACTCATCTCGTGATGTAAAATCTGAGTTTTCGACCTTGGGTCACTTGAGCTTTCGCCGCCATTTTGAAAAAACCAGCCGAAATCGCGCCAAAATCTAGTTTTCCTCAAATATCTCGTTTCCAATAAAATTTTTGTCTAAAGTTGCTTTACAAGTTTAGTAGAACATAAAATTACCTATAACTTTTACTTAAAAAGTTTTGTTGTATCTCTAATAAATATTGAGATATGCAGTCGTAAATATGTGTTTAATTTTATAAAAACAGCTAAACTGCTCGACTTGGTTTGGTTTTTTGTGTGTATCTCTTTTCCAGAACAATTTTGTGAAAAAATTATTGATATTAATTTTGTAGAGAATAAAATTTCATAAAAGACGAAGGTTTAAAATTTCATAAAAGACTCAATGAGTATCCAGGTTCTATCACAAAAATTACACAAAAATTGGGTCAAAAATTGAATCACAAGAAAAGTGTTTTAATCTTGGCATATCTTTATTATTCTTTTTTTTAAACAATTATTGTTGTAATAACATGTAAAATGCATAAAAGCAACATTAACCACCAATGTAATCACAACATACAAATAAAAATATATTAATTAAGTTACATAGATGCCGTAAAAAAAGAAAAAATAGTATTTTCTTTAAATTTATCACTTTTGACTAACGATGAAACTTACGGGCCCCGAACAACTTCAATACAGTCTTCCTATGTCTCATCAGCCGTATTTGTGGTGACTGGCTCACCAAATTCCTCGTCATCATCATGAACGAAGGCTTCCACAGCATTCTGGCAGCACAGAGCTGCCATTACAGTGAATACAGAGTAGGGAGCATTTCAAACCTGACTTTCTACATGTGCACTTTCCAGCGCAACCTTTTTTGCATTGGCATGAAATAAAGTTCAGCAACGCCTGAGGTGCTGCCTCCTTCAGCATCGGTACTGGAGTTAGTAACCCAACAGCATCTTTCTTCCATCCCCATTCAGTTGGATCTTTATGGTGACCAAGCCAAGTTTGCACTTGCAAGTATGTTCTTAAAGCATGTTGCTGGACTGCATCTTTGGTGGGTGGTAGCCTGGATAAATTGAATTTGTTCTTTTTCACCCCCTTGACAAAAAGAATGTACCTACCTTAAATTTTCCAAATTTTATTTCTCATTGCTGCCATACAAAAGTGCAAAGAATGTTTCTCGCTTTGCTTTTGGATCTTGAAATACACGAACAAGTTCATTCACTGAGTGGTTCTTGAGAAGAATATTACAAAATTTGTTTTTGCCTTGACCGAACGGAAGCACCAATTGTGTCGCAGCCACTTATGGCATGAATGAATAAAATGTTTTCTACTATCTCAATGTGTTTAAAACATTTGTTGGAGTACAACGCGTTAAGTGATTTACCATTACCGACTTTTTGATAATATACGTTTGAAGGTGAGAGAGCTGTGATGAGTACCAACAGGTCGATATCCTGACCAACGATTATGACTGCATCATGCTGAGATGACAACGAGTTTGCTGTGGTCATTATGAGAACGTCAGCATCCTCTTCAGCTTGTACTGTCGTTATTTGCGATCGTTCAAATGAGGCTCTGAGTAGGGAAATAAAACGGGACTTGTTCTTCTCATTTCCCAGAAACTTTTTCTGTGGCACTTGTGTGTGAGTGGTTTCATAAAACAAAACTTCAGCAGAAGTTGTAACTCTGGCACGCCGTGCTCTTTCCACCCCCTTAGTGCTTTTCTTTTCAACCGAATCTGGGTATCCATCGAATACCACTACCGCATTGGCTCCATAATGATTTTGTACATACCTGACATATTGCTGAAAAATGATTGAAAAAGGTTGTGCACGACCCCATACAACTTTGTGCAGTAAATATCCCCCATCAACTACGTGTATTTTACTGCCTCCCAGTTCTATGTTATTTGGTAGACGATTGAACGATGAGTAAAATATGGATTTGGTTCCTTTGCGCATGCCTTCCTCTGAGAAAAGAGACAGTGGGACCGGAGATAGTTCATATTGGAAATATTCTTTAAGTTCAATTTCAGACTTTTTGGCAATACACATACGATGGAATAGCATTAATGGATCTGTTGTCACAGTCACACCCTGATTTTTTATGCTGCTGGTCACCGCTGCAAGAGAAACTATCGCATCCTTACGTTTTAAGTGTAGGTTTCCAAAGTTCTGGTTGATGACTTTAGACATAGCAAATTTCCCCATCTTTTCAGCCATGTGACAAGTTACTTTGCTATCCCCGACAATGCCACTGGAAATGAAATGGTTCATGGCAAGAAAACCAATCAATGAGAGTTTGAACGTCTTTGTCATCCCTCTTAATTCGTGTAGGCCTCATCTCTACATGTTGCTCTGACGTTCCTGATTCAACTCCACAGAATGACTCAATACTCTCACAAATAGTATGCAGATAAACAAATCCAGCAGTCCAACGAAGAATAGAACTGTTTGTGATTCCTCGTCCTTGGGTCAAACCTCCAGATGTTTTCATCGATCTCATCAGAGTTTGTTCGATTGTCATGTCAGACCAAATCCCTGACCAAAATTTATGAGATCATCGAATCGTAAAGAAACCCTCTTTGGTAAATCTTTCATATTCTATTGGATCCATCTTCTCTTTCAATGTCAACATATCTTGGAGATACGGATGTGCACTTTTGGCATAATTAAAGTGGGCGGCTGCGTGAAAAAAAGGTATAATTTTTTGGACCGTTGCAAGATGGAGCTCCCAATTTCCAGCACGTTCCGCTTCAATATACAGCTCAATCAGTGTAGTCATCTGGAAGTACTGAACCCACAGCTGGGAAGGTCCGTTTTCTTTTAAAATGTTCAGTACATTCATTAATCAGTATTTGTGAGAAAAAAAATCAAATTCCATACAAAAATAACCCCATAGAAATAACTTCTAAAATATTATTTTTGTTTATTGTTTTTGTTTGTATTTAAAAAGATCTAAATTATATGAAAAAACTATCTAAGAAAATAAAAACTATCTATCTAAACTATCACACTTTTGGATCTGACGACCTGAATTTAGAACTAAATGTAGCTCTAAAGGAGCAGAGTTGGAAACACTGATGGCCCGTCCTGGAGTGGCTAATTGGCGGCAACTACAGGGAACAGGGGAGGGGGAAGGGGGGACCCCTCACTCTCTTTTATTTGTTGTAATATGTTAAAAATATTACAATATATTAAAATGTAACGTAAACAAAAATCGTATAACATGGTAATAAATCGTGATAAATTTTCTGTTTTCACTCCGATATTTGTTTATACTTTATATAAGTAAAAAAAATTACAAAAAAAATAAAAATTACAGGTCTTTTTAGAAATTTTATTTTCTACAAAATTGATATCAATAATTTTTTCACAAAATTGTACTGGAAAAAAGAGACGCACAAAAAACTAAACCAAATCGAGCAATTTACCTGTTTTTATAAAATTATACACATATTTACGACTGCATATCTCAATATTTATTAGAGATAGAATAAAACTTTTTAAATAAAAATTGTAGGTAATTTTATGTTCTACTAAACTTGTAAAGCAACTTTAGCCAAAATTTTTATTGGAAACGAGATATTTGAGGAAAACTAGATTTTGGCTCGATTTCGGCTGGTGTTTTCAAAATGGCGGCGAAAGCTCAAGTGACCCAAGGTCGAAAACTCAGATTTTTCATCAGGAGATGAGTATATAAAACATATAAAAAAATTGGGACTACCGGAATAATTCCGATCGCGACCCCCTTTTTTGCGCTAATTGCACTGGCCTATTAGTAAAATCTGAAGATATGTTACTTCCACCCTTACACATTAAATTGGGTTTGATGAAAAATTTTGTAAAAGGCTTGTCTAAGGATGGAAATGGTATGATTTACTTAAAGCAAAAGTTTCCTAAGATCAGCGACGCAAAAATTAAAGAAGGAATATTCGTGGGACCACAAAAAAGGGAGGTCTTGACTGATCCGAATTTTATAACAGTGTTGAGACTAGTCGAGCTAGCCGCTTAGTCAGTCTTCAAGAATGTTGTCGAGAACTTTCTTGGAAGTCATAAAAGTGTGAAGACTATATCAGCATTGTGTCTGAAATGCTCATGGCCTATAAAAATATAGGTTGTAACATGTCACTAAAAATACACTTCCTTCACTCTCATTTGAATTTTTCCCCGAAAAAATGGGAGATGTCAGTTCCGAGCACGGCGAACGATTTCACCAGGACATTGCGGCTATGGAAAAGCGATACCAAGGAAAGTGGAGTCTATCTATGCTAGCAGACTATTGCTGGACCCTGCAGAGAGACTCTTAAGATACTCACAAGCGCAAATAAGGAGCAAAAAAAATTAAATTTAATTAGTTTTGACATTTTCTTGTAAGTACCCGTGCAAGTACTTTGTAAGAATTATGTAAAAAAACTTCGTTAAATAATAAAAAAACCTGATCTATAAATTTTTTTTTTGTTTCATTTCGTGTTTATGGATACTAAATACATATAAAAAAATTAGCTTTGCTTAAGGGACTGCACTTAAAAAAATAAATGTCGACCAGTGTTATAGTATCCTTACCGATTAGGTCAACCGGACTTGCCGCTAAAAAGTTTTTGTTTTCATCGTTACACTGTCCACAGGCACATGTAATCCTGTTTCTTTTGTAAATTGCTTTATTACTTGGTTTTCATTTTATTTTACATAATTTGTTGCATATTTCCATTAAATTGCGAGTGCTGTAACATGTTTAATACTCTAGCCACTGAAGTTTTTGGCCGCAGCTCACATATTTTTCCAAAGTTTCTATTGCTTAAAAATTATCATCACTTTGACCCACCGTATTCCTTTCGAGTTTTTCATTATTCGGTGAAGATAATTCATGGTAAAATTCCTCTTTTTTCATTTTAAACAATTCAGGTGGAATATCTGTTATATATAATTCCAATTGACCATTTCTTTTTTCCTCTTTCCATTCGTGTTTTCGTTAAACGTTAGTTTTCTTTTCCAATATCTTCCCATATTCTCATTCGAAGGTGTTTTCTTTCTATAATCAAGATCTTTCAAGATCTGCTTGACCTTCAAAATATTGCAAGGAATGGCGCCAGCCTATATATTGGAACTATGTGTCCGACAAAACTTAAGCGAGAGACAGCTTACTCTAAGGTCAGCAGATCTAGATGTTACTAATTACTCTCATTTGGAATAAACTTCCCTCAGCTCTTACTAATATCCAGAATTTGGCTGAATTTAAACTGGCTTTAAAAACAAAATTATTTAAAAAATCATACCATTCATGAATCTTAACATCTCTCCAATATACGTAATAATAATAAGCCATGTTCTCAAGTTTCCCGTGATTGTTTGGTTTCGGTTTCCTCATAATTGTATTTTTATTTTATGTTTAATATCCGAATTTATGTCAGAATATTTCTCATTTCTGAACGCAAACTGCCTTTCTGTTAGTATTTTATATTTTAGTTTTAAAGTTCTTGTTGTGTCCTGTGTTACAATAGCACCGCTATTGTCTATTATTATTATTGTCCCGTGTGTGCTATAACAACACTATCTTTGTTAATTTTGTTCTTCTGTCATTGTTTGTAAATACTCAATATTCTTTTATTATTTTCTCAATATTATAAGGAGCACTGTAGGATTATTTTTTAAATTTATTATAGTTAAGCGCACTTGAAGTGAAATGTCACAAAACAGCGCTATATAAATATAATGTTATTATTATTATTATTACAAAGTGCTTCGCGTATTTACCAGGATTATGGCCTTGGATGTTCTTTGTATTCATGGAGGCGGATATGGATTCCGCCGCCCCGTGAATTGGATAACCAAGACCCCTGCCATAGGTCTCCCCATGTAATTCGCTACGTCTCTACATTTGCCCACCTTCTGCGTGGCGGGCCGGATCGGGAGAGACTGGTCGAAGGAGACCTTTTGACCTCTCCACCCGGACTCTCTCGATCCATTGCCTTGCACCTTAATGGGAGGGTTGGATTCATACTTCTGTCACCCTTGGACCCATTGACAGATACCTCCCTTCCCAGAACTTCCTCTCCTTCCTTTCCCTGTAAGGGCCCCTACACAGCGTCCCCAAAGATGACATAGGCCCTGAGGGTTTTTTTCCTAAGGATCCCATATGTGGAGCTAATGAAAAAAAAACGTGGAAAGATGTGTGTATCTCCTTCTGTCGCTGGCTATAATGCTTGAAAAGGTTATAATAGCGCCAAACTACATTCAATAAATATAATTTTAAATTTGAATTCGAAGCAAGATTTTAAGTAATCGCTGCCTTTAAACTACGTTAACATTCAGTTTTATCCAACCGTTATATTTTATTTGTTATATTTTGTTAAAAAATGTTGTTTTTTATGTGAATACCGCACAAGAGCCAGTGAGACTATGGCATCCACAATTAGGGTATGTTGTGAGGCTGAATATAATGGGGAGCGGAAGGAAGTGAGGAAGAGGAAAGTGGGGAAGTGCCTGGATATTCAGTACAGTTGGTGTACATTATTGTTTAGTATCTTAGTTTTATCCAGAAAACGTGTTATTTTTCCCTTTTACATTTTTAACAGTCTCTCGTGTTGTAAGCGACGTTTCCGCCACTCACATAGACTGTAGATAGGGCGCCGGTCAGTCCTGGGTAGCCGCCGAGATACTTGTCTATTCACCGGAGCGGTGGCCCTTCTCGGGGGAGAAGCAGGGTCCCAGCAAGGCAGAAATGAAAACTCCAAGTTTCAGGTCAAGTCCGGGAGAGGTCCGAGGCCAGGCAGAGGAGGCGGAGAAGTGCTTGAGACGGTACCAGTTCGAGTTGTATATATGCGTTGAATGACTGTCGTTCCCGAGGAACCACTCTATTTATAGCCAGACCCGCCACTCTCGCCACCGGCGGGGGCGGACCCAAATTCTTGCCCACTTTTCCGGCGGTCCGAGTTTTGGCGGGTCGTAACCTCTGCTGTGTTCCACACAGCAGAGATTGCTATTGTCTCAGCCCTTCCCCTTATCCTTCTCCTCTGTTTGACCCCCACGACCTTTCTCCACATAATTTATTCGATTTTATACAGTGATTTATACAACCTTTGGCGGGCCCCCCGAACCCATATTATGCGGGGGAAACTTAAATAACTTTCTTAATTCTAAACTTAGCCTAGGTTACATTTTGGTATTACGTAGCGGAGAGTTCGGCCAACACATCCATATTGTTTATTTGCCGATATGTTGGACCGAACTCTCGCAATTCAATCTGATATCATGATTAATTCTAATTTTCCTCCCTTCGAAATACCTCTAGCTATGATGGAGCTTTCCCATTGGTCCGCCCCGAGGCATGGTGCGTTCCTATTGGTCCGCCCGGAGGGTAGGTGCGGGGAAGGATAGGGAAGCGGAGCCCGCCCCTCCCCCGCGGGTAGCTTTCTCCCCTCGGGGTGGACACCAGTGGCGTACGGAGAAGTCGAAAACAAAGGCTGACATAGCAAAACCTATTCCCGTCGTCAACCTCTCCGCATGGCCCATATTCATATAAAAAATAGTTTTTATTAAACTAAAAAACAAATTACAAAAGAAACAATAGTAAATTTAAACTTAAAACTAATCCTCAACTAATTTTTAGAAGACGAGGACGGTCTCTGACGGAACTCACTTCCTCGTCTTCGTTTGCATATATCATCTACAAATTTAAAAATGAAGAAGAAGACGGCCGGAATAGAAATCATCTTCTTCTTCGTTCACCCGTCCGGTACACGTGTCTAGGATGATCGAAGTATGTATGAAGAATGAGTTAATGATGAATGTAAGTAAATCTAAAGTCATGGTATTTGAAAGAGATAGTATGAAAACAATGTGCAACATAGTTGTGAATGATGAGTATTTGGAGCAGGTGGGTGAGTTTGTGTACTTGGGAAGTATGTTTACGAGAGATGGTAGTTTTGACAGAGATATCGAAAGAAGGGTAAATGCAGGCAACTTTATTAATGGAGGACGAACGCCTTTGGCGCCAACAAAAAACTGTCAAAAGAAGAGAAGGTAGCCGTCCATAATTGAGTGCTGGTACCTACCCTGATGTATGGCAGTGAGGCATGGAACTGACAGAGGAAGGATGAAAGTAGACTGTATGCTGTAGAAATGAGATCCCTGAGGCGTATGTGTGGTAAAACCATGTACGATCGTGTGAAAAATGTGGAGATCCGCGAA
Source organism: Limnephilus marmoratus (assembly GCA_917880885.1). Lineage (NCBI taxonomy): Eukaryota > Metazoa > Arthropoda > Insecta > Trichoptera > Limnephilidae > Limnephilus > Limnephilus marmoratus. The sequence continues at coordinate 12,385,191 of OU862921.1, read as the reverse complement.
GAATGCAAGGCTGATGTAAGCGTAATGAGTAAGATTAAGAAAGGGACGCTCAGATGGTTTAAGCATGTAGAGCGAATGAACGAGTAAAGGAGTGTAAGGAGAATATATGACGTAAATGTGAATGAAAGAAGAAGTCGGGAACGCCCGAGGAAGATATGGCACGACCAAGTGAATCAGTTACTTATATGTGAACGAGGCAAGGAGTGTGTGCCAAGATCGAGTTGTTTGGCGGTCCATACTCTCTGCCTACCCCTGCGGGGAAACGGCGTGATGGTTAGTTAGTTAGTTTACATTTTTAACAACTAGATTACGTATATTGGACAAAATATGTTTTGTGTTTTTTGTACAGCCGTTATTGAATAAAAAGTAAGTTTGCTACAAAACAAAAGACCATTATTTTATTTTTTCCAAATCACGAAATATAGTTTTTTTCTAAACTTCGGGTCGTTTAGACTAATTTTATTTATTTTTACGTTTCGAATAGCTACAAATCATATGCACCTTTAGGACCTCGTGCGTTTAAAAATAATGCGCCCTTTTTTCTGTGTATGGAGAGCGGTACCGCGCCGAGTCAAAAACTTCATTAGCGACGAAATAAGTCGAAACATGCATGCGATGAGATTCGCGGAAGACGGTAGGTAGGTAGGAGACGCAGAGGGGGCGAGCGGGTGTTCGAGCCAAACACTCACGTGGTCTCACCAACACATCTATAGCTAGTTCTTTTGTGAGCGCTGCGCGACAACGATAATTTTTGAAAATACCTACCGTCGAGATTTCTCACCGGTGGTATTACCTCGTGACCAGACGTCCCGTTTTCACCGGGACCGTCCCGTTTTCAGGCAGCGTATCCCGGTGTTCCCGAACACATTTTCGGGGCGTCAAAATTTCCGGTTTTCGAAAAGAAAGAAACTCGCAGGAGAATTAAAAAATATATTAAAAAAGCGCACAAATAAGAATTCTGAATTATTACGAAAAAATATTTAACAGCTCATACGCGTTTTAAGCGCCCACACAAATATACCGATAATCTTGAATTACATAAATATATAAAATACCTAATATGACATGAAAAAACATTACTATCTTGACAATTGCGTGAAAGTGTGGGACTCCTAAAACGAACAAGTTTATAAGATATTTAATTTAATTTAAATGGGCTAGAATTTCAATATTCCATGTGTTTGGAAGCTGCAAGACGAGTTGTAAGCCTCCTACATAGTAAAGTAAATTCTAAAGTAAAATCCTTGCTTTAGTCAAAAACATTTTTACTGTAACATTTTGCTTCATTTCGTTTATTAGTAAAAAAAATCTCTTTAAATTTTGAACAAGGGTCTAGAATTCCAATCGTCCATGTTGGCAGCTGCAAGTTAAGTTGTAATCTAGCCTCTTTTGTACAAGTTTTTCACGAGAACAGTGCTGTACCGGTTACCCAAATTTATTATTATCATTAAGTAACTAGCTTTTTTTTCGGTGTCCCGGTTTGGGGGAAAAATGAATGGTCACGTTACCTATAACCCCTTCTGAATCCGATAATTTGGTAAGTACTGCAGGTTTTTGAAGTGAAAACTCGTTAGCACCGTTGCAGTAGGTAATTTATAGGTATATTATACCCGTCTCAGAACAGACTTAGTCCAGTGAGGCGGGTTACTTACTTGTTTATATAAGATAATTTAAAACAATAAACGCCCGGGTTGCCGGCAAAAAAAAAAAAAAATTGAAACTTGATGATACCAAAAATATAGTGACACCAAAAAGAGACAAACACATACATCTATAGGATTTAGCCTGCAAGAGAATGAGAGAGTATAAACGGTCTCCTCTTTGTGCGGTGCTTCGTAGCCTCCCCACTTTTGTCTAATTTAGTTTTCTGAAGGTTTGAACTTCTACCGCGTATGAATTGCGCACTCTGTTTTTAGCTGTTGGTTCTTGTTGCCCATGTTAGGGAACGTACCCAAACTACGTGACTTTTTGCAATTTTTAATTTAATATTTTTAATTTTTAACCCCACAATTTTTAACCCCCTCTCCCCGGTGATAAAAAACTTAAGCCCCCCGCCGCTCATTTGTACCAAGCGTGGTATTGGGTACGTTCCCTTATGCAAAAGAAACATAAATAATAGTAATCTGAGAATTTTCAAATATTTGTCAAAAATTAAACACCTGCAATCATTGATATATATACACCTCAATGCCTGCAATGAACAAAAAATGTTTTCTTTTCTCGTAAAAGGTTTGTTATTTTTTATAAGATTTTTAAAAATAAATATCTTTTTACATTAAATTCATTAATTTTCTTTTAATTCTATAGAAAAATTATCTAAAAATAATGCTGAAATTAGAAAAATAGCATTTGAGCTTTTTTTACACCACAAAATTGGTTAATTCCCAGCTATTTCATCGCAAGTTTCGCACATCATGTGTTTCTTTTGAATTACTGAGCATTTTATTCAAACTGGTTTAAACAACCTTGATCGTGAATTTATCCATCTTTTAAAAATAATTACGTGTTATCTTACAAGAATCTCTCAAATCTATACAGGAAGTGCATAAATTCGTTGAAATAGATTTAAAATATTGTTACCCAATAATGAAAAATATTCATCGGTTTCTCTAGCCGCCTTTGCGTAATTATTTGATTCACAAAATTACATGCCATCTTGAAATCCGTGTCCTACAGACCATTCAATGGAAGAATACAGAGTTACAGAGATGTGATGTTCACACCGGAACTAATTCCAATTAAAACCAGGCAGACGGGTCAGATTACGGTACCTACCGCTTCCAACTTCCAACTAGAGTTCCCTAACTTCGCGCTGGCATTTGGGATATTGCTAAATATTACACGTTGCAATGCCACTTTAAAGAAATTGTTTTTTCCTGCGTGTCCTTTACCATTCGTCTCGTTCCCATTCCTCTCCCGCGTCCCCTTCCCCTCATGCGTTCCCACTCCGCCTTCCCTCCCCGCTCCCCTCTCCCTCTTCCCCCGTCCCGCGAACTTCCTCCCCCCTTCCCGCATTCCATACATTCAGTCCCGGTACATTCAGTTATCAAACAGCTCGCATGCCACCTAGTGTAATGTTTACAAAGTTCATATTGCCAGAGCTCATCAGTATATATGGAAACCTTCGCGGGCGTGCTCACAACAACTCACCAAAGTTTCATCGCAATCGGATGAATAGTTAGCAACGCATAATTTCATAATGCCAGAACTCACTATTATATGTATACAGAAACCATCGCAGATATGCACATACCAAATCCCCCAAAGTTTCATCGCAATCGGATTTAGCAACGCGTAGACATCTCATATACTCATGTAGGTAGTTATTGCTGCTAGCCAGCACATAGAGTGTGGCACCATCGCTTACATAACTGGCAACATACCCAATGCTCTCTTGGCTTCGGTTTGCTATATAATTCGTTGCAATAAAGGCATGCAGCATCGGAGTCAACATTACCAGTGTCTTGAGTAAAATCTTCCACAGATTCATCATCTGAGTCATCCTAAAGGATAGCACGCTTCACTTTCTTTCGAGCTCTCTTGCGATTTTCCTTCTCTTTTTTATTTTTGACTTTTACATCATCCGCAAAAGGAGTGCCTGTCGGAACCTCAGAGCCAGTGATTTTTCTCTTTGCATGCCTCGTAGACACTTTTTTTTTTTTTTTTTTTTTTTTTTTTTTTTTTTTTTTTTTTATTTAATTTAATATGATAACACATGATACAATATAAGATATGGGTAGTCCCACAAAGCTGTGACAGATCAGCTTGTCTGTAGGTTCTACCATTAAATATTATTACATAACACACATTAGTCTAGGTTACAATATTAATACATAATATAAGATTTACTATAGATAAATATGTTGTTCATCATTCACTGATTTGGGTAATGGTGAAATCTCATTTAACATTTCCTGGGTCGTGGACTATCCAGCAATGATGAGGCAATCATGCTGAACTGGACCGGCTAGTGCAAAATCATCTTGAGAAAGTTGTGTGAAACCACTTGATGATCCAGGAAATTCTTCAACATTCTCTCCTCGCGTTCGTCATCCGTCTCTATAACATTTTCGGTTACTTCGCTGGGCAAAAACAAGTGATCCGGAAAAACATGTGCGTTCAATGGATAAATACCAGTTTTTTCAAAGCCACTCATTATATTGCCGACCGAGGCAGCACTTCCGTACGCTTTCCCAAACATACCGGCGACTTGGTGAAGCCCTACTGTTCTACCAGGGTGCGTTTTTAGCCAGATGCTCATTTCTCGATTGTAATACGCATCTAGTGGCCCAAAAAATGAGACCTCAAGTAGCTGCATCCGATGGGTGCAATGCGGTGGCAGACACAGCAATAGGACTCCATTGGCCTTAGCGAATTCCAGTGCCTCTAGTTTTTTGTGACTACTGTGGCCATCGAGGATTAGAATAACTTTGCTTTCAGAGTTGCAGCCAGTGGAACTGACGAAGTGTTTCATCCATTTGACAAATAAGTCACCAACCATGTAACCACTTTCATAACATAGCTGCAAGGTTCCTGGAGGTGCTCCATTAAAATATTCAGGTTTATAGTTCTTTCTTGGGATAATCATTGCCGGTGGAATGAAATTGGCTAAAGTTCGGTTTAGGGGCGAGAGTCCTAGATCAAATTTTTTATTTATTTATACTAATTATGGGCTGGAAAATCCGAATCTGAAAGAATTAGGCGCCGGCAAGCAATATTAACTGAATTACACGACTTTAAAATTTTCTATAAACACAAAGGAAAACTTGTTATTTTGAATGCACTGACATTAGAAGTCATAGAAAAACAAGAAAGATGTTACACCACATAAAATTAAGTGTTGCCATTAAGCAATAACTAATTTAAGTAATTATTTTTTATAAATTTTACTCACTTTTGTATCACAAACCATGTTACATAAACCTAGCGTAGTCGCTAAACTATTTGAAAACTGGGATGTTTCTTGCCTTGACGCGAGTAGGCGCTATGAAGGGGGCACTTTCTTTTCTATCACAAACCATGTTACAAAAACCCAGCGTAGCCGCTAAACTATTTGAAAACTGTGATTTTTTTTGCCGTGACGCGAGTAGGCGCTACGAAGGGGGCACTTTCTTTTCCATCACAAACCATGTTACTCAAACCTAGCGTAGCCGCTAAACTACTTGAAAACAGGGATGTTTTTTTGCCGTGACGCGAGTAGGCGCTACGAAGGGGGCACTTTCTTTTCCATCACAAACCATGTTACACAAACCTAGCGTAGCCGCTAAACTACTTGAAAACTGGGATGTTTTTTTGCCGTGACGCGAGTAGGCGCTACGAAGGGGGCACTTTCTTTTCTATCACAAACCATGTTACACAAACCTAGCGTAGCCGCTAAACTACTTGAAAACTGGGATGTTTTTTTTGCCGTGACGCGAGTAGGCGCTACGAAGGGGGCACTTTCTTTTCTATCACAAACCATGTTACACAAATCGATTTATAAGGTATGTTTTTCTGCTTAATGGCAACACTTAATTTTATGTGGTGTAACATCTTTATTGTTTTTCTATGACTTCTAATGTCAGTGCATTAAAAATAACAAGTTTTCCTTTGTGTTTATAGAAAATTTTAAAGTCGTGTAATTCAGTTAATATTGCTTGCCGACGCCTAATTCTTCCAGATTCGGATTTTCCAGCCCATAATTAGTATAAATAAAAAAAAAATTGATCTAGGACTCTCGCCCCTAAACCGAATTTTTTCCCTTGCTTTTTCCCCTTCCGTGCAAATATTTTTAGTGGCTTTTGAACGGTGCTGAGGCCAGATTCATCCATTTTATAAATTTTTGACGGTGGAATATCATAATCGGTCACCAGCTTCTCTAAGAGCTCAAAGAACTTTAAGAACTTCATCACTTGGGGCTTATTAAAAGCTCTCGCCCTTGCTGCGGAAGTGGCTTCAGGAACTCTCAATGAGATGCAGGGGTTGCGCTCTCTAAACCCTTTTAACCAATCCCAACCTGCCATTTGTGTTTTATCGTCGAATCTATTACTCAGTCCCGCCTTTTGTGCAAATTCATATGCTAATTTTCTGACATCAGTAAGGTTAAACCTAAAAAATCTCTGTTCAAGATGAAGTATGTGCTCCACTAACTGCTGTTCTATGTCCATTTCAAAGGTAGGCTTGAAACGACCAAGATTTACAGGAATATTCACGAAGTGACGACGAAGTGTGGCTTGGGGCACGTTGAATTTTTTCGCGGCCATAAGCCACCCAATTTTGTTTTCTTTGACACTTTCAATGGCCTTCGCCATATCTTCCTTTGATCACGAATGACGAGCAGACTTTCTTTGATAATTTCCCTGCATCCTGAAAGTAAATAAAACAGTATCACATACTATGTCATCTTAAACCGACGGTTGCTATGTCATCTTACCCTGCGAGGTAATATTTATATTTGCTGCCTTTTGTGACTAAACTTTGAGGTTACTTAAATCAGTGTTCCGCAAACTTTTTATGTTCACGGTACACCTAACTTATCAAGAAATTTTAACGGTACACCAAAGAAAAAAAAACAAGGTAAATTTTGGATAGGATTGGCTAGGCTTATTACGAATAACGGCGAACTTTGAAGTAAAACTACGAAAGCTGCATGTCATCATAATTTAAAAAAACATTCCAGGTTTTGAATGGTTTGTTTGGCAAAGCAGGGTTTGTCTAGCCGGGTTTGTGTAATTATGATTGATATTTATCACATAACAGTGACAGAATGACCGCGAACTGTCACCGAATCGGTTCGAGAAGTGAATTTTAATTTTACGCAATCGATAATTAAAATGCATCTTTTTCCGCCGCCACCAAGCCAAAAAGTTTCCTTTTATAATTATTGTAATTACGGCATATCTAAAGTTTTTTTCTAAAAATTATTCGTAATAAGCGTGGACACTCCGAACCAAAATTTACCAAAAACAATATTTTATTAATATTTGTTATTAAAATCAATATAACATGAAAAGATGTTTAATGCGAAATGTGAGCCTGTTTAACTGAACACAGACGATCAAAATTTGGAACAATCGTTGATAACGCTGCTCGCATCTCTTCGTCGATCGTCCTCAGGCGTTCTCTTTTTTTTGACTTTATCGTAGTGAGAGTTGAAAACCCCAATTCGCATAAATAGGTCGTGGCAAATGGTAATAGAATTGCAATAGCTCGCTTTGACAGCAGTGGATACTCATTTTTTACGCGGAGCCAAAAATGTGCTAACTCTGTTTCAGAAAATTTTAATTTTACTGTCCGATCAGTTTTAAGCTCCATGAATTCTTCCTGCTCGTTTATTTGTAAATGTCCAAGGGAAATGCTTTCCGAAAATGGATTTCTTACCCAGTCCATAGGTTGCAGGTCAGGCAGGCCACCGATGGGTGTTGTTAAATGTCGTGAAAGTTTACTGGGCACCATCGAATTATTAGCCAAAGTTTTTTTTTTTTTTTTTTTTTTTTTAACTTTATTTATTTCCATTTCTTTGTACATAGATATAATGTATAATAGCAAATAGTATAAAATAACATAAAATATAATAACAAATAATATGAATAAGAAATGAAAACCCACTAAGGCACTGCCTGAGTGTGGGTAATATTAATACAAAATACTATATTTCTAAGTACCCAAAGTATAAAAAAAACTTAAAAAACATATAAAATATAAAGTTAGTATAAAAATTTTGTATTACATACGTAGAATAAATGAAAAAGGTTTTGTTTCAGCTATTATAAAAATAAAATAAAAATATGGAGAAAAACATACTAATTTCAATTTTTTTTTTTTTTTAAGTTATTATAAAAAAATAAAATAAACAGAAAACATATTGTACTACAGTTTAGAAAGTTACAGAAAGTGAGTTGTAGAATGATGGATAAATTTATAGAAAAAGCGTTTCGATATCTACATTATTCAACCATAATTTTATCTCTTTTACATATTTTATCATTTTATTTAACATTTGAGTTTGTAGTGGTAGAAGGTTAAATGTTCGAGGACCAATGAAACTGCTATGTGTCTGCAATAATTTAGTATTGGTTTGTGGAGTGTAAAATGTATTATTTGTTCTTTTGCTCATTCTGTTTTCATTTATTTCGAAATTATTTTTGTTTTTAAATACATATTTCAAAGTTTGTAATATAAATAATTTGCGTATATTAAATATTTTAGTTTCTTTGTATAATAAGTTGGTCGAGAATGTTTTATTTTTGTTATATATGACTTTAATTATGTGTTTTTGAATTATTTGTAGAGGCTTAATATATGTATCAAGTGCACCACCCCATCCTATAATGCCATAAATGATTGAAGATTGCACCAGGGAAAAGTAGATCATTTTCAATTTTTCAATGTTAAGTACTTCCTTAAGTCTATAAAATATGTAGGTCAGATATCTTAATTTAGAAGTGATTTGATTAATATGTGATTTCCAATTAAGATTTATATCTATTGATACTCCTAAATATTTTATATTTTCGACATTTGTAAGTTCGTTGCACATGTAGCACATTTCTTGATTACAACTAGTATTATGGATTCTAATTTTAAGGTTGTCTTTAGGTTTATTTTTAATGGTTTTATAAAACGGTAAGTAAAATGTTTTGCTATAGTTTAAAACGAGTTTGTTGTGTTTTAGCCATGTTGAAACCAGTGAAATACAATCAGTTGCTTTCGAAAAAGTTTCTTTCCAATGATTACCATCCACTATTATTGCCGTGTCGTCTGCGTAAGAAACAATTTTACCAGGGATTACAAAGTTACATAATTCATTAATATAAATTAAGAATAAAATCGGGCCAAGCACAGTTCCCTGTGGAACTCCATTTTTTATCTTTGACTCTGAACTATAATTATTCCCAATTTTAGTTTTTTGTGTTCTGTCTGTAAGATAGTTAGAGAGTAGTTTTAATGTTTCTCCACAAACAAGACATTTTGGGATTGGGCACGATTCGTCACCGCAATATATAAAGCCATAACGCACATAGCTCTCATCGTATTTCCGATCAAAAAGCTTAGGTTTTTTCTTCGTTGACTCTGCTTCTTCTTGGGAATCATTAGTTTCACTTGACAAACTTGCGGTACGTTTAACGAATTTATCCATTATATACACGTAATATGGGATATTTTTTTGCAATTAAAAAAGTCAATTAAGTTCGCGACGACACAACCAAACACTAGCATTAACGAATGACTACTAAACAAGCGGGCGCAACGTCGCCGTCGTAATTCAGAATGTTATGTTGTCACGCGCATGCACCCCGATAGCTCGTGCGCAATCACGTGATAATGTAGCAATAGCACCCCACTTATGTAGTGTAGCACACGTGATATTGTAGCGTAGCGGCGTAGCACACGGCCACTTCGCAGCGATCGAGTCCCACCCACGCCACCTCCGGCCGCCGCGCCGCACAGAAAAGTAAAGACCGATTTACAGAGCACTTTGTGAGAAGTGACGCGGGACTCGCGGCACACTTACAAATGGCCACGGCACACCAGTGTGCCGCGGAGCACACTTTGCGGAACACTGACTTAAATCATTCCTCGATATTCATCGCCCGTAATAATCACAGTTCATGACGAAGTAGTCAATAAAATAAAGAATGTACCTGATACAAATTTATCGGCAGAAACGCTTTCACAACAAATATATTTTTGAGTCACGAAATCACAAAGTTGCACACCACATCCAAACAACGCGATCGGGCCATAAATGAACTAATGATAAGGGCGTTCACTGAAGTTTTGAGCGGTGACGCCATCTATGAGCCGGCATGTAAACGATATCTTGGGACTTGTGGCACGTATAGTTTCACAGATGCACACAGATCTGATGTAAACACTGTGTCATCTTACCTATGTATGTCATCTTAAGCACAATTTCCCTACACCAAGCATATTTTGATTTTTATATAAAACATAGATAATAATATATGTACTGTTGCGTGTCCCGGGTGGGGGCACCTACCTTCTGCTCTCGGCTAGCTCATACGCTCGGCAGAACGGGTGGAACTCACAACGCCAGGGTCGTAGGTAGCTAAAAGAGGGGGGGGGGGGGGTTGTACATGGTTAAAGGCCAACACTCGTCCACGTGGCTCATCAAATGAAAGAGTCTTCTAGGATTGAACAATACTGTATTGACTGGAATACACAATTACAACAATTGGCGGTAACATCCACATAAATTAACAATCACAAATCAACAATTGGGCCTAGCTGAAAAGTATCCTACGTAAATCTTTCTCTCCATTCTCCCTGGGGGTGATATTACGGTTCGCGTGAGCTAATGAGGGCACATACAAAAGGAGGGAACTTCGTTAATCACGGCCGTAGACAGCGTCAGGAGGCTGAGAGGTCCAGGATGAGGTCTGCACAGGTAGCAACGGCAGTCCAAGGTCAGCGGGCTACGGGCACAATACAGAGGCACGCGACCGTTTCGGTTTATTACCGTTGAGTTCGAGTTTTACATGCCGAACAGATGCGGGAATAATTTTGGTGCGCGTCAAACGCGGGCTGTCGTAACGAGCGCCCGGAGAATTCTGGCCGGAGCGCGGAGTTCTCGCAGGAGGCGTGCGGGCAGGGGGAAAGAAGGGGTGAACGAGGGGTACATTCGCCGCGCAGCGGGACTGTGACGTCATACTCCTGTAGAGCGCATCGTAACAGTACCTACGCTCGGAATAGAGAACTCCAGTCCATTTTTAATTTTTTTTTTAATGAATAATGACCTTCTAACTTAAATAACTGCATTTTTATTTTTATTTTTAGAGTTAGTTTTAATATTTAAAAAAATTGTCAAAGTTTTAATTTTTCAAGATCCCCCTAAGACCACCGTATGTACGGTGAATCGTGTGACGTCATCACTCCTGAAAAATTACTATAGGATTGGGCAATCAGCTGATCAAGTGCCGCCATTTTGAAAAGCGTTATTCGAAGCATTCTCCCTAGAAGTAGCATTACTATTTTTTGTGCAGAGTTTTTCAATATTTTAAATAATAGAGATAAACTAATAGAGATTCCTCTATTTTTGATATTGAATTATTTAGGCTTAAATATTGTTTCCATTGTTACATAAAAGTTTCTGTAACAAGGTGTGTGCACCCTCTTACACACACTTTATTTATAGTTTCGGTGTGTGGCACCTCTAGTGCTTGTTTATTGACATTTGGGCATTGGTAATATTGCGAGCCCTGCAATATTTTTGTATGCAACAGTTGCTGATCCTGGACAAATTCAAATCAGGAGATTTGAAAAGAGAGCTCCTCATTCTTTGAGCAGCCACAGGTGACCTCGGCCACCGTCCCTGTGGCGGCTCGACGTAATCAAAGAGTCATATTCGCCATTATTTTATCAACATGTGAAGATCGATATATATCCGCGCCCATCAGCGGCATCCATCATTGAGGACCATCAGGACAATGATTAAAATCCTGGATCAGCAGCGGAGTACCGTGGGAGCCCATTATTTCTGCTGGTTTAAAAACACATCCAGCGTCTGCGGACGCAGACATGACAAGACCTTCCGACTACACCTGGAGCCAGAGGTGCTCGCATAGATGCGGCCGAAGATCGCCCACCTTGGCCGTCATCAACATAGTCGGCTGGCTGGCAACCGCCCTGGGACGGGACGTCGCTGGGAAACCGCGGGACTGGAGGCCTGATTCGTCGCTCCAGCCTGCCGTTCAGCACATGTCAGCAGCGGAGGGAGCTGACCGCACATCTCCGAAGGCAGCAAGCAGCATCATGGAACGCCTACGTACGGCATCACCCATTCATCAACTTTAAACGGTACTAACGCTCCATAACATTGCCCATTCAGATTTACCATTCAGATTTGCCCATTTAGTCTAGCCCTGATTTTTTAATTGTATCTACTTATAAATAAACTAATTTAACTGTCTCAAAGCAATAATCTCTTTTTGTTAAATAACCTATCATACAAAGTATATATACACAGCCGCCTGTTTAAGGTCCACGCCTGAGATAAAAATTCTCCAGAAACTTTCTAACTTGTCTCTTGCTCTCCATCTTACATTGGAAGCTTATATATATCCATAACATTTTGGCTCCAACGAAATATTTTCATAACATTTTGGCGCCAACGTGGTTTCTCATAACATTTTGGCGCTCCAACGTGTGTTGTGCTCGATTGGCTAATACTTTGTGTGAGAGGGTTATTTTTTAATAATCTCTGAAAAAAATAATGTCGATTGATGTGTTAATCATTGTAAAAATATCATATATTATCTTCACAGATAATCTCAGTTTATTGTAACATTTTTTGTTGGCAATTCTACAATGCTAATTTTCATTAAATCTATCTACCTACTACCTACCTTGCCATCTAAAGTTCAAATTCTGATAAAGTAATATTCAAATTCAACTTCTTACAAATAATAATGTTACATATTTGCTACCTGCTATTCTTTATTATTTTGCAATTTATTTTTCTAATTATCAATTCTGTCGTATTTTCAATAATAATGCATCATGTATTTTACGCAGTCAATATTAAGAATTATTTTCGACAATAATTTGTTTCGTCGTAGGTAGTCAGTAACATTATGGCGCTCAACATAATTTGATATAAATCTTTTGAGATAATATAGTAATAAATTTTTATATTTTATTGCTTGATGGTAAATTTCTTGTCCGACACTATGTCACATTTCAATTGTACCTAAAGATTCCCGCATGGTTTCTTTTGTAAAGATGGATTTTCAATTCATATGTAACAATCATATTGTTGTTTGCGATTATGGCGATTTTATTTCATACATACTATTGGAAAATTTTACGGCTGTGTAAATGCTTTACTATGTATATTAAATATTGTTTATCTACATATCTACAGATACGCGTTATACCTATTAAGTTTTTTTTAATTTTCGTGTGCGTCGCTTTATTATCAATGGTCAATTCGCGTACGTTATTTTTTAACCTCAAAGAAGTTGATATCAAAGTCATTGTGTGCATTATAAAATGTCTTAATTTTTACAGGTATTTCAAAGTGATTTAATGTCATTCATTACTATCGCGACGTACATTGCTTATTAAATATTCTTACATTATATTTTAATTATTGAGGTTATATTACGCAGTGAAGTTACAAAGGTGAATACCAACTTAAAAATATAAAAAATTTTGCAATACTATTTATTCATCGGGTTAATAAAATGTGAAACTTGTCAATATCGTGCATAAGTTTTTTAAAAACTATTCTAGTATATTCAATTATCTTTTATGGTATTATTATTACGATTCTATATTATCATTCGTTTTAAATATTTTCTGGACTTGATTTCAAAACAACAGCTGTTTCCTGTCAAAATAATACATTGTTGACATTTTCAAATTTCAATCTGACATTTCATAGATAATGTTGTTTACAATCACAAAATGACAGTTCGGTTATAATATGGTTTGTGAATTATTTTGTTTACTTTTCACTTTCATTATAAATAATTATTCTTTGCTAAATAGAAAACGGTCTTACATTATATTTCATTAGCTACGAAATATTATGTGACAATTGTTACTATATCTCATCACAGCAACAAATTTACAAACATTTATTTTAAATTGTCAACGCGAAGAGGGTACATAAATTGTTTTGGATGAATTTAATATCTGGTTTCTGTCAATCGTGACATTTTCATAAATTTGATAATTATTTCAATTTTTTCAATTACGGGCATAATGTTTTAGTAATTTTGTGGACTTAAGAGAATTCAAAAAAAAAAAAAAAAATTTTTTTTTTTTTATGGACGTCGATGTTATTTAACCAGGGTTTTTGTTTTCCTGCCGTGCTTAAGTACCGCGAGAAACATGTTTACACTCAGTTAACACATCATTTTAAAATTATGGGAGTACAATTGGAGATTGATACTTTCTCATATTTTGTCCACATGTTCCGAAGAGATGAGAGTAGTGTATGCCGCTACCTACTCGTAACGTTTCGAATTCTTCGATCGTTCATCTTCATTCCAGGAGACGGAGTAACTATGTACAGATTGATATGAGATTCTGTGCCATAGCAGGGCCGTTGCCTGACGTTTCGGAATAAATATGCTCCAGCATCAGAGTGAAGACGGAGGATCTGTTGTCTGCGGATGTTTTCCCTGCAGAAGACAGAAGGGCCGTTGTCATGCTGATCATTAATGGACATACCAAAGTAACAGCGTGTAATGTCTCGAGTTTGTTCGGTTTTTTTCGATTTAAATTATTGTCAATCCTAACAACTCGCTCTTATCATATTACTCTATTGAAAAATCGAGTTATGTACAGGGCCGGATCTACGAAATCTAGCGCCCTGTGCAGTAGGTACCGATGGCGCCCCCCCGCCCCCCCCCCCTACATTTTTATTTTGATTAAAAATTCGTTTAACCCAATTTTTTTTTTTTAATTTAATTTTTCTTTTTTTACACTAATTTATCAAATAAAATCAAGACATATAAAGGGTGTAACCCTATCTAAAGTTTTCGAATAAATAAGCCACGATCTATGTAATTCTTCTCCATTAGGCAGTTTCTTGTAATAATACTTAGTATTAAATTTACGCTTGTTCGTAATAGGAAAATCAAAATCTTTCAATTGTACAGGACCTTCCTGAACTAATAAACTAATGGAATTTTGAGATAACTTTGGCCAGCATCCGGGATCTTTCAATTCAAGCTCTGAAAACCGAATTAAATTTAAACTGCTATCAGTAACGTTATTTTTATCTTCTAATAATTCGACCGTAGGAATTTGTGCGAAAGATATCTGTTTAGATGTGCTCGGGACCACCATTGTAACGTCATTGCGCGGGACATCATTTCTTATCGGTGCTGGAGAAATTGGAATGAAATAATTCCCGATGGAAACAAGTTTTTTAAGTCATTCTGCTCTTTATTTCTACGTTTTAGATTCTGCGAACCTGAAAGTTTTTTTTTAATTATAATTCTATTCATTGTAAACCACTACCACAGAACTTTTAAGTTATAAATTTAAAAATCTAATAACATAACCTTAAATTTGTACCTTGCATTTCCATTTCCCCTAGGTTCTGTGTTGATTGAACAAACACCATAACTTGAAACACTAAACTGACGTATGACGTATGGTATCAACGGCTTACGAAAGACGCACTCATAAATATAACAAACCACCCACGACGCATTGACACCGTATGACCGACCGTAAAATAACAAATCTAATACTTCAACTGTCGAACTGTCAAATCAATTATGAAACTGTTGCAACATGCAAATCTTGCAAACCGTGCGATGTTTATGCTAATATTGCTAATGGAATTTACTGAAGATTTCATAAGAAAATGGTCCTTAACTACCTTCTCATAGAGACTTAAATCGTACAAAAGCATTTTGAAAGGCGCACTCGGTTTGTTTATTATTTTGAATAAAAGTACGGCGCTGTGATTGGTTATTGAATTTGGATAGCACTAATTCGTCGTAAAAGACGGTAAAAGATATATGGAAAAATAGATCTTACGTTTAAACTAAATATATGGAATTTGTAAAAAAATTCTGTAACTGACTATAAATTCGTAAACCGTTGAATATAAAACAGATGCGTGCGCAGCCTGTATCTTTGGAAAGTGTTGCTAGAGCGTAATAATTATTTCGTACTATGGGTAATTTTTAAACGATTCAGGGAATATTTTAACAAATTTTTAATACAATATTTATTTTCTCACGGCGCCCCTTCGGAGTTGGCGCCAGGTTTTTTGCACGTTTTTGAACGTATGGCAGATCCGGCGCTGGTTATGTATGCATAGCACGTTACTACTATAAGTGATAAATAAATCACTTCACAATTCTCACATCAAGTCACAATATACAAAATCAATCCTTTTACATTATCTTATATTGAGCTCTTGGAAAGAGACAGATAATGTTTTTGAGCCCTATACATTCAGCAAACACGCTTTTACCAATAATACTTCATAAAAAAAAACAATAATACTCGTAAACTCAACATTTATTGTCTAACAAATAAATCGTAACCAAGTTTCATAATACTCTAGATTCAAAACTTTGTTTGCATTAATTTACACTTGCTTCTCATCCGTAAGATTTTACAATAGTACCTATGTCTAGTATATTTTACAATAGTATGTCTAGTAGAGTATGTCTCATATAGTATGTCTCATATAGTATGTCTAGTATATTTTATAATAGTATATATTTTACAACAATATATTTTTACAAGTATATTTAGTATGTTTACAATAATATTTTCACAAAAGAATGTTTATTTTATGATTAATTCATACTTTTATTTTTTGTTCTCAAATGTAGAATACATTTATGATTATGTAAAAATATAATCTTGCCTTTTGAATTACTTGATTCTGTTTTGACTTTTGTTTTAAATTTTTCTTTTGCAAATACCTACAGAACTGTTTTGGTGTTTTTCAGGGGTCGCTGTGACAGAATTGGGTGCTTCAATTCCATTGAAGACGTTCGCCTCTAGCTTCGCGAAAACCTCGAGACTCGAGAGTTCGTCCAGATGGCATTGGATCGTCCATCTCTTCACTTGCGGGCACCCATCTACTATGGTTAATAATCATCTGTTATTGTATAGTTTTTACATATGCTTATTTTTGCTTTGAGTTTAGCTTAGATTTCTTGTGGGCTTGTGTTTTTTTTAGGGAGTGTTTTAAAAAAAAAATTATGGACAATTTTTTTTTTGTGTGGGAACGGCGGAAATGTTACATAAAAGTTTCTGTAACAAGGTGTGTGCACCCTCTTACACACACTTTATTTATAGTTTCGGTGTGTGGCACCTCTAGTGCTTGTTTATTGACATTTGGGCATTGGTAATATTGCGAGCCCTGCAATATTTTTGTATGCAACAGTTGCTGATCCTGGACAAATTCAAATCAGGAGATTTGAAAAGAGAGCTCCTCATTCTTTGAGCAGCCACAGGTGACCTCGGCCACCGTCCCTGTGGCGGCTCGACGTAATCAAAGAGTCATATTCGCCATTATTTTATCAACATGTGAAGATCGATATATATCCGCGCCCATCAGCGGCATCCATCATTGAGGACCATCAGGACAATGATTAAAATCCTGGATCAGCAGCGGAGTACCGTGGGAGCCCATTATTTCTGCTGGTTTAAAAACACATCCAGCGTCTGCGGACGCAGACATGACAAGACCTTCCGACTACACCTGGAGCCAGAGGTGCTCGCATAGATGCGGCCGAAGATCGCCCACCTTGGCCGTCATCAACATAGTCGGCTGGCTGGCAACCGCCCTGGGACGGGACGTCGCTGGGAAACCGCGGGACTGGAGGCCTGATTCGTCGCTCCAGCCTGCCGTTCAGCACATGTCAGCAGCGGAGGGAGCTGACCGCACATCTCCGAAGGCAGCAAGCAGCATCATGGAACGCCTACGTACGGCATCACCCATTCATCAACTTTAAACGGTACTAACGCTCCATAACATTGCCCATTCAGATTTACCATTCAGATTTGCCCATTTAGTCTAGCCCTGATTTTTTAATTGTATCTACTTATAAATAAACTAATTTAACTGTCTCAAAGCAATAATCTCTTTTTGTTAAATAACCTATCATACAAAGTATATATACACAGCCGCCTGTTTAAGGTCCACGCCTGAGATAAAAATTCTCCAGAAACTTTCTAACTTGTCTCTTGCTCTCCATCTTACATTGGAAGCTTATATATATCCATAACATTTTGGCTCCAACGAAATATTTTCATAACATTTTGGCGCCAACGTGGTTTCTCATAACACCATAAACACAACAACTAAATCTCTATAAACAGTATGAAATAACGAATAACATGAAATGTTGTTAATACTGATGGCTTATGTCATACCTACATAATCAAAGATTTCAATACAATGACTGGTGACGCTTGACGTCAGCACTAACCATTCAATAATACCAACTTTACAGTGTGTTTTGACGAGAGGTTTAAAAATGCACTTTTTAATAATTTTTTAAGAACTCTACGTTTAATATTATGAAATAAAATTTATATATTCATAATCAGCGTTTATTGGTCTATATCAGTGATTCCTAAAGTGGTCCAGGTGGACCCCCAGGGGTCCACGGGAGACTCGACGGGGGTCTATGTTGGCGTGATAACAAAATGGGGGTCCACAAGTTGTATGTGGGGGTCCACGAAAATTTATGTGGTTTCGATAGTAAAGAACAAAAATGTTGGCTGGGCTTTACCTAATATCAATATAGGCAGATAATAGTCAGCGACTGTTACTTGTAAAAACTTGCATATTCGATATTTAATTCTATTAAGCTGGAAAATACAGGACTAGGTTTATTTAATGATTTTTTTGGCGTGGAAAAAATGTGTATAATTTATTGAAACTTTGAGGTCATTTTATATATCTATTTAAGAAAATATTGTGAATTTCCTCGAAAAATGTGAAAATTATCAGCTGCTATACATCAATACATCAAATGTCAGCATCAGACGTAACTTTTGAGTGCATTTTGGAGGCTATAATTTTCATCTCAAATCAATAGGGTTTTGAATTTAATTTAAGAACATGTGTCTCTTCTATGTAAACCTTTCCATTCCCAAATTGTTTTTAATTATTACATATTTCACAGGTGTGTAAACGGGAAACCTTAATTTATTGCCATTTTTTTAAACATTTTTGTGCAATTAAAAAATACTTTTGACAATGATATTACTACGAATTTCAGTTCACATAGATAGAGCGTTCACTTTGCATTCAGTTCACATATGTAAATAAGATATTTGCACAAATTTAAAATGTTTGGTTAAAAACTTTCTGAGCTAGAGTTAAAGTGCACACAAATTAAAAAAAAAGTCATTTCGAGAAAAATGCGTATCAAGTTTACCACGCGTTTATTTTTATTTAAAACTTTGGGAATATATTCTTAAATACTTATAGATACTAACAATTTATGAAATAAAATAAAAATAAAAACACATTTTTTCGAGTCATTTACATTTATTTCCCCCCTAATAAAGTCTGTAATCATATTATTTTAATATAGAATACAAGAAAGTACACTATTTAATTTTTATTTACACCACTCCGAATTTAAGGTTGGAACTCAACAGGCCACTTGCATCACATTTTTTAAAATTTTTTTCCGGTTTAGGCAAATACTCTAAGACATTCTGTATTTTTTTTTAATCGTATTTTTGAAACCCTGGGGATTTTTTGAAAATTTCAATCCGAAAAATCAGACCATTTTTTATAAACCGGAAAGACGGGACATAATTTTATAGGTGTGAAAAAACGATAATTATGTAGCCGAAAATCATTTAAAAAAAAAATAACGTTTTCCACACTAATGGCACAAGAGAATAACGAGGCATACCAAAAATATTACACCTCATAAATATTTTTTTCCTTGATCCATCTTATTGATCATAAATTATTATAATGTATAGCGTCTATATTACTAAATTCAATTTAATATACTTATACCTACTTGTAAATTATAATAATAATAAGAATATTATAAAATTTAATTTTGTTAAAATCAGCACCATAACCATACCATACCTCTAAAACACGTACCGACATCATCTTCACACCAATGGTTCCCGGGCGGCAATACCTACACCCGCCTCCCAAATTAAAAATACCTACAATGTAACATTATCGAAGTGAAAACTTCTTTAGCACCGTTGTGATTTGAAACACGATGAAACGAAAAAGCGACTCTATAAAGAGACAAACACACGCATCTGTAGGATTTAGCCTGCGAGAGAATCAGATAGTATAATCGGTCTCCTCTTTGTGTGATGCTTTGTAGCCTATCGGTCTCCCCTTTGTACGGTGCCTCGAAGTAGTGCTTCGTAGCCTTCCTTTAGTTTTCTGAAGGTTTCACTTCTACCGCGTGTGAAATGCACATTCTGATTTTCGTATAATAATCGCGGGTTCAAATCTTTTGAAATTATATTTAATTATTTATTATTTTCACTTTAACTCCTCACAGGAGGCTCTGAGGAATATAACTTCGAGGCCGGCAAATGCTTTCAAAGCCAAGATATTGAACTCAAAAATCGTAGAAGCGTTGCATGTTTCATACAGAGCGTATTAGGTATTGCATTAAAAATAAACTTTTGTAGAAGGTTAGGGACCTAATTATTGAAAAAAGTGTTGTTTTTTATCACATGAAATTCTGTTGCAGTTTCCTTCCTTTGTGGTCAGGATTATTTTTAGCAAGCCCACAACATTTTACGTGCGTTTTTTCAGGAATACATTATTTTTTTATTAACGCACAGAGATTGCAATCCGGACAATTCGGATAATCCGGATTTCTAAACAAATGTTTAGATTTCCATCAATCAACACATTCTACCAAAAGAAACCAGAACATCTCATAACCTACAAAAGTGGAAATGCTGCAACACAAATAGATTATTGGCTATGTAGAAACGAAATGAGGAAAACGCTCAGAGACTGTAAAGTTATCCCTGGTGAACCCCTTGCAACACAACATCGCCTACTATTGCTAGAATTACATGTAACGAAACATAAATTGTTTAAAGATAAGATAAAACCTACAACCAAAATTAAGTGGTTCAATATCTCAAAAGAAAACGGAAAACAGTTAACATCAAAACTCCAAAACTGGATGCTAGAAAATCTCCAAAAAGAAGATACACAAAACCCAACTGAAATGTGGAAAGCATTTGAACAGGTATGTTTACAGGAAGCCAAACAACATCTGGGAGTCTCCAAGGGTAAACTGAAAATAAAGAAGGAATCGTGGTGGTGGACAAATGAGTCGCAAACGTGTCTAAAAGAGAAGAAAACTGCTTTCAGAAACTGGTCAAACTGTAAGTGCGATGGCGAGAAAGAGCAACTCCGGATAGTGTATAAACAAGTCAAAAAGACAGCAAAGAAACTAGTTGCCTCTGCACAACATGAGGCATTGAAAGAGCTGTATGATGACCTAGAAACACCAAATGGGGTGCAAAGAATTTACAAAATCGCAGCACACAGGAAAGAAAGGGCCAAATCAGTTAGAACACCCAAATACATAGAAGACACTGACGGTGAGTTGATCACAGACGAAACCAAAATATGTCAAAGATGGAAAGATTATTATTCTACATTACTGAATGAAGAATTTCCGAGAAGAACTCAAGTGTCAGAGCAACCAGTGCAGGGGCCAGTTGAAGAAATCAGTCAAACAGAAGTTAAAGTAGCCATATCACAAATGAAAGTGGGGATAGCAGTGGGTCCAGACAATATTCCAGTTGAATTATGGAAAGAATGTGGTGAAGTAGGACATAAATGGCTGTGCACTCTGTACAATAAAGTACTGAATGGAGAATCAATGCCAGAAAACTTTAGGCAGAGTTACCTTCTTCCCTTTTACAAAAATAAAGGAGACTCTAGGAAGTGCGACAATTATAGAGGGATAAAGCTTATGTCTCACACCATGAAAATATATGAGAGAATTATCAACACACGAATAAGGAATATTGTAAAAATACACGACGATCAATGCGGTTTTGTGTCGGGAAAATCAACAATAGATGCTATTCAAACAGTCAGAATAATAGTTGAAAAACATCGAGATGCAAAAAAAGATTTGCACATGGTATTTATAGACTTGGAAAAAGCATTTGACAGGGTTCCCCGAAGCCTGATATGGGCGGCATTGAGAGCCCACAATGTACCAGAAGGATATGTGCTCTCCATACAAGATAGGTATACAAACGTTGAAACTCAAGTAAGATGCACATCAGGGACATCACCAAAATTTCCAATTAAAGTGGGGGTACACCAAGGATCTGTCCTCAGCCCACTGCTATTCATAATGGTCATGAATTATCTAACAAGTCAAGAAATGAACAGTATTCTCAAGACTATGCTTTTTGCAGATGATGTAGTACTGATAGCAGATAATCATTGTGACTTACAGAATAGCCTGGAAAGATGGAGAAAGATCCTGGAGGATAATGGCCTAAAAATTAGCAGGAAAAAGACTGAATATTTGTATTTACCATTTGAAGACACAAACGCTGTAACTCCTTCGATGCAACTGGATGGAGTAACATTAGCCAACTGTGATTCATTTAAGTATCTGGGCTCACTAATCCACAGAGACGGAGGATGTGCAGCGGATGTCTTCCATAGAATAGGTGTGGGATGGATTAAATTTAGATCCGTAACAGGAATATTGTGTGACTCCAAAATGCCTATAAAACTGAAAGGAAAAATATACCAGACCATTGTAAGACCCGCAATAATGTATGGCTCCGAATGCTGGACTATGTACAACTCCTACACTAGGCAACTTGAAACAGCAGAAATGCGAATGCTTAGATGGTCGGCAGAAGTATCATTAAAAGATAAGATCAAAAGTTCACGCATTCGTGGTAGCCTGGGTGTCACAGACATAAATAGCAAGCTGGAAGAACGACAGTTGAGATGGTATGGACATATAAGACGGAGACCATCAGACCACACAGTGAGGCAGGCAATGTCTATGGAGCTTCATCGACAGTCATCCAAAGGAAGACCGAAGAACTCCTGGATGACTCAATGTTCCAAAATTCTTCGGAGAAACGGCCTGGATGAAGGCGATACCCAGAACAGAAGATATTACAACCTGAGAACGAGAAGAGCCGACCCCAACAGCCTACCTAGGCAATGAGTTGGGACAGCGCAAAGGAAGAAGAAAGAGTTTAGATTTCCATCAATCAATTTGGAATTTGGAAGGCGGGTGTGGGTACTGCAGCCCCGGAAACCATTTATTGGATATCCAACACCTCTGCCATAGGTGCCAAGTGGTTCACTACGTTTGGCGACTTGGCAGGAGTGCCCAGTTACATCGGTTGAGGTACGCGGGTGTTGACGGCCTACTCAACAGATGCATTGGTTATTCCGGGTGCCACCTGACGGAGGGGTGATACTACACCCGGAAATTGTCGCAAAAACATGAAACCCCGTTTCGGGACATCATAAGCTCTATGATGTGAGAATTTTGTGCCTGACGGTATATATATTTTTATTACAATTTGTGAAGTCGAAAAATTGGGGGGGGGGAGGGATGACACCACGTTATCCGCCCCGGGTGCCACCCAGCTAGCTAGCTACACCACTGCGTTTCACTCCGGCTGATATCTCTCGACCCATCGCTTTGCACCGTCCATTACTTCTTGACACTCTGACCCTCAGATTCCTATCCACCCTCATATCATACATTCCTTTCCAGAACTTCCTCTCCTTAAAAATACCCTCCGCACAGAATCCCTTAAGATGACATATGCCCTGATGAAAATTATCTTCGTCATGGCCTCCTGCGTGGAGCTAATGTAAGGAATAATTAAATTACATTTCAATAGGATACCCTCTTAGGGCGGGCTGCTTGACAGAATTTGAAATTTCAAAGTTAATTTTCGTGTTCTCTTAAAGTCCTATTCAAATTCGGTAATAAGTGCTGTAAAGCAACCGGCTTACGATGAAATTTTAACAGAACTTGAATAGAACTTTCACAGAACTTCAGTTTTATTACTTTGAAATTTGATGAACTGTGAAAATTCTATGGAACAACCCGTCCTAAATGTTCTACTATGTGAGAAAAAAATTTAGGCAGGGTGGAGCTTTCATTTTTTTTAAATCCGGATTTTGCGTTTCAAGAAATTAAAAAATCCGGATAGTTTTTAATCTTATCCGGATTTGCAATCCCTAGCAGCGCACTTGACAGTCGTTTATCGTGTCGTATTATTTTAAGCCGTGCATCATCTGAATTCTAAATGAAACGCGCCCAACCTCCCAAGAAGTGCATAAACTGCATACTGCATCAAAACTTAGCTCCGGACGTTGCTTTCCTCTGTCCGGTGTCTGGTCTCTTCAAAACCTCGATTAAAGTTTTAATAAAACGTCATGAACCTGTATGAGGGAAACGTCGTTAAATCGAAAAAAAATGTAGGTAGATACCTTTCTATGCACGGTGTCCAAAAACTCGTAGTAGATGCAAACGTAGAACTGGGGGAATTTACTTTACTCAGAGAACCCAAAAAATATCATTTTTGAAGTGAAACTTCTTTAGCGCTTTTGAAATTCGAATGAAACAAATATGTCACAACTCAGTTTTACACCGCGCTTCGGCGAGCGCCTTCGATAGCGCTGTGGGCAAGGTGCCTGACAAGTCTTAGCGGCCAGAGAGACAGACATCAAGCGAACGGAGGTTCGAATCCTACGAAATCAAAAAAAAAAACGAGTGTGCTTTAGACCACACGACCGCAGTAAAAATTCTTTAGCTCCATCTATATGATAGGAAGAGAGAAAGAAAATGTGCGCGCGCACTGCTCTCTCTTGCTCTTACAGTGTGATACAGACAATAGGCCTGCACTGTGTCTTAGATATACGGAACGTAACTGGCTATGAGAGAAAGAGAGAAAGAAAATGTGTGCTCGCACCTCTCTCTCTTGCCCCTACAGTAACATACGACACGTAACTTTCTTTCTATCTTCACTAACTTATATCTCCCACTCAACTAGGTTCTCGTCACCCATTCACCAGCTTACTCCCCAAGTCAAGCGTGCGTAAAGAAGTTTTACTTCAAAAACATTTTTATTTTGTGAAATCAATATCCAATCTTCAAACCACTTAAAAAAACAAGCAAAAGAAAAGAAAGCGACGTCTAGCGATTTTCTAGTTTCACTTCTACCGCGTGTGAATTACACACTCTGAGCATTTCGTTATTTTCTTTCATCAGAGCCCCCTTTCAGCCTCCCACCTCACAACGCGCCCCAATGGGAGTGTAATAGTCTCACTGGCTTTGGACAGTTAGAATTCTTTCATTCGGTATTCATAAGATTTTTGTGAAATTTGATAAAATGCATCTTTTGAAAGTCAAAATGAAACGATTCACGTTGAATGGATTGATTGACCACATTCCTTATATGTACTCTTCGTGCAAATTTAATTGTTTAAATTTCTTTATTGTCTCACGAAATGTAACCGCCCAAATTACGGTCGTCGAAACATTTCAATGTTTATTAATTATTTTGCACATGCGCTGTCATGTTTCCAACAGCAACTAGGCGGTAGTCAGTGTGCACTGGCGGTTCATGCTATGAGACAGGGGAGGCTGTGTCTCTCCCAACAAATACAGAAGAAAAGGGTAAAAATATACAAGATATACGTATTCATACATCCAAAATTTAATAAAACTTTAATTTAAATGTTACCAATATATACATATTTTTTTATTGTTGAAACAAAATTATATATTTCATAGTACAATCCAGTAATGTTGGCCTCACTGGGTGGCTTATCCGTGCTGAGGCCCCTATTGTACGAGTATGGGAACGTACCTATACTACGTGACCAACTTTTTGCAATTTTTAACCCCCCCCCCGGTGACCAAAAACCTAAGCACTCCGCCGCTCATTTGTACCAAGCGTGGTATTTTGAAGACCCCCCCCCCCCTAAACGTGTCACGTAGTATAGGTACGTTCCCTATAATAATTATATATTGTACAAGTCCTTAAGTGACTTATAATTTTACATATTTTCGTACTTCTCTAGAACTGGATGTCTTTAGGGAACGTACCCATACTACGAGACCAACTTTTTGCAATTTTTAACCCCCCCCTCCCCCCCGGTGACCAAAATCCTAAGCAACCCGCCGCTCATTTGTATGGAGCGTGACATTTTGAAGACCCCCCCCCCCCCCCAAACGTGTCACGTAATATGGGTACGTTCCCTTATATTATTTTTATTTTATTTATTTGGGAGACCAACAGTTTAGAATAATAACAGAGCATATAGTAATTGAACCATTTACAGGTTTCCACATAGGTATTATATACAAGTATAGTGATTCCAGAGATCTTTACTAATGAAAAATTACATTTTAAGAGCCGAGTTATTTAGGTAGGAATAGAGAGGGGGAAGGATGGGGGGGGGGGGGGGCGATCGGTTAAGTTGAGGTTATGTAACACATCACATCGTTGTAACGCAGCGGTCAACACATGGATTTTTGGTCTCCGCGCCGAGCTACTATACAACGCTATAATATGCTACGGAGGCAGAGATAAGGTCCGCCTCCAAGAATCGCTGATTTCATGTAGGCGGTAGTGTTGAGTACCTCATACAAGAGGCACCTCAAATGTCCCATACAAACACGTAAAATGTCCCCCCACCTCACCATATGTATTTGTACCAACTCTTTTTCTTTGTATTACTACAAATATGAAGGGGGACAAATATGAAGGAGGGACAAAATATGAGGTGTGAGGTTTGTTTTGTTGGACTACATTCATGTCATGTACGGGACAAATATGAGGTGAGGTGTGAGGTGGTTGGTGTATTGGACTACATGTCATGTCACGTTGTCACGTATGGGACAAATACGAGGTGAGGTGTGAGTGGTTGATGTATTAAACTACATGTCATGTCACGCATAGTTTGGGACAAATGTATGAGGTGGTGAGGCGTGAAGTGTTTGTATATTCTATGACATTTTGTATTAGAACCGTGAGGTGGTGGTGATGGGGTAAGCCAATTCATAAATTCATATATTGTGAATACCGCAGAAGCGTCCCAACTGCTCCGAAATTTTTATTTTTTATTTTTTTATTCTAAATTATTGTTAAGTGAATACCGCACAAAAGTACCAACTGCTCCAAAATTTTTTTTTTTTTATATATTTTTTTATTGTAAATTATTGTTATGTGAATACACATTACAATAATTTATGAGCACAAGAGTTCCAACTGCTCGAAAAATTTTTTTTTTTGAAATATTTTTTTAATTGTAAATTATTGTTATGTGAATACACAAAACAATAATTTATGAGCACAAGAGTCCCAACTGCTCGAAAAAATATTTTTTTTGAAATATTTTTTTATTGTAAATTATTGTTACGTGAATACACAAAACAATAATTTATGAGCACAAGAGTCCCAACTGCTCCAAAAAAAAATTTTTTTGAAATATTTTTTTATTGTAAATTATTGTTATGTGAATACACAAAACAATAATTTATGAGCACAAGAGTCCCAACTGCTCGAAAAAATTTTTTTTTTAAATATTTTTTTATTGTAAATTATTGTTACGTGAATACACAAAACACTAATTTATGAGCACAAGAGTCCCAACTGCTCCAAATTTTATTTATTTATTTTTTATTGTAAATTATTGTTACGTGAATACACATAACAATAATTTATGAGCATAACAGTCCCAAATGCTTAATTTTTTTTTTTATATAAATATTTTTTATTGTAAATTTATGTATTGATAAGTGAATACCGCTCCAACTGCTCCAAAAAAAATTTATATTTTATTTAATTATTGTTATATGTTATGTAAATACCGCACAAGAGTCCCAACAGCTCCCAAGGGAGGGAGAATGAGGCAGTGTTGAGATGAGGTGGAGGGGGGTGCAGGGAGGGGATCAGAGATGGTGAAGGGGGGAGGGGGTAAGCCTTTTTTATATCCATTTTTCGTATTACAAAAATTACAGACACGGGAGGCGGGTATGGGTACCGCCACCCCGGTATTTATTAGAAAACAAACACCTCTGAACCAAGAAAATCAAGCTGAAGGAAAAAAAAAACAGCCCCCCCCCCCCCCCCGTAAGCGAAAATATTTTGTAACACCTCACCTCAAATGAGGTGGGACACCTCAACACCTCCTTTCAATATTTGAGTACCTCATACAAACTCATCCTGAT
Organism: Limnephilus marmoratus; assembly: GCA_917880885.1. Classification (NCBI taxonomy): domain Eukaryota; kingdom Metazoa; phylum Arthropoda; class Insecta; order Trichoptera; family Limnephilidae; genus Limnephilus; species Limnephilus marmoratus. Next base: position 12,357,490 of record OU862921.1, on the reverse strand, counting down.
ATCGTGTCCTACCCAACACTAGTAGGCGGAGGGGAGTGGGGAAGTCACATGGAATCGAAATGAACGGTAGCCTGCGCGCGGTCGCCCTTTTTTAGTTTGACGTGCGCCTCAGAAAACGAACACTTCTGAAGTAGAGCCGATCATTTACGATTAACATATTGTTTGGTTTTATGATTATTTGTGATAGCACGCGACAGCAGTAAGTAGGAAGCGCTATTTAGTCTAATTTAGTAGGGCCAATTTGCAGTTGACAGTCTGTCTTGCGTTTGCACTCAATTATTATTATAGTTTGACGTAGGTATGTAATAGTTAAATTGTTTTATTTTTTTAGGATACGTAAGTATACCTTTACATAATATATACTTACTTAAAAATATACTACCAACTTTTCAATCCAATCCCTCATCCAATTCAATCGCAAACCGTCACTGCCAGCAAGCTACAATAATCGGATAGTCAGCATTATGAGAAGCGATGTGAATATGTGAATGCACATTGCACACATCTACGATCATAGACTAGTAGGTATTAGTAGCATGTGGGATATATAGCTGGAGGAGTATTGGGTGGTAGCGAGTGTGAAGGTTGCCCGAAGGTTGTTTACCTCTGCTTAAAATCGGTAGACCGTCTCTAGCGCGTGATTAATGATCATCTCTGCAGAATTATTAATTATTAAGCGCAGAGACGAAACTGGGGTGTCTTGCGATCTTTAAAAGAAAAGATCATAATTGCCATGTTCGTTTTTGGAGTCCAAAAGCTTGGTGACCCCGACTGTTGGCCCTTGGAATTATTTTATTATAAAATAATATTTTTTGTACACCATTTTTTATCAGTTTCAAACCAAAAATCGACTTAAAAAACACCTATATTAATAAGTATATTTACTTATTTACAGTCGATTTTGTACCTACTTATACGCTAATATATACAGGATATAAAAAAAATAGTTTTATCCGCATTTGACTGAAATATGTTTTATACTTTTGTCATTCTGCGGTACGTACATCCTCTCTGTCCGATAACCCCTTCGGGGACACTTAATTATATTTTATGTAAGTAGGTATACCGTATTTCACCGACCGCATATTGAATACCTGTAAGTATTCCAGGGTCTAAAAGTCGATCTGTCAAGTCCAAAAATCAACTGTCATGTAATCAAAAAGTTTAGAGCTTCTTTTGCTAGCCAACCACAGCGCTTAGCAATGGAAAAACTTCAGAAAAATCCAAATCAGAAAGGTAAAAATAAATTAGCACTAAATGAATCCAATTTTAGCCTTTTCTTTTTTTTAGCCTCATTTTAACTTTTGAATAGCTGTAATAGGGTAGTAAAAAATTTCGAGCAATCTTTTTACCCTCTTCTGAATGTGACTGCAGGTTTTTGAAGGGATCAACAGTAGGTTACATTTTACATTGTACCTATTGTAGCTTTTTTTCTGATAAACTGACAGCGTAAAATTCACTCCAAGATTGTGACGAACTTTGTTTTTAGGCCCGGATGATGTAGGGTGGTTCTACGGAAGCCTGGAGCCGTCCCTGGTGTAAGTCTTATATTTTTTATTAATGTTCACGTTCACACTGACTTGCTGACTACATGAAACTATAGTGCTCTGATTTAATATATCTATTTCATTCTCAGTTACCTACGTGTGAGCAAAACCACAAACTATGATAGGTATTGAACTATTTTTTTTGGTTGAACAGGTTTAGAAAATGCATTGAACTGCATAATTAAGTAATCTTCTATTTATCCATCTATCTAACTTAGATATATATTAATATAAAGAAGAGTGTCTGTTTCGAGCGGGGACGGGCGGCCGCGTGGCGGACACTGGGCGGGCAGTGTGAATTTGAAGTTTGTTCAAATCTGTTCAAATAGTACTTACAGCAGCATGTTTTTCGAGACGGTTAGATGGGTTAGTATTTCATAATATTAAGATAACCATTCATAATCGAAACGTTCAGATACTTTTTCAGATGGTTGGGAGCAGTTGGGACTCTTGTTCGGTACACACATTAAAGATAAAAACAAGTTTAGTGTCCCCTGCTCTGGACTCCGGATTATCAGATTTGTTTTTTTCTATAGATTTTTATTTTTTATTTAACCAATACATATAATATATAATTAACCAATGTATATAATATATAATATTAATGGTAACAATACCTCCCTAATTGAGAAATTCTCGTGTTTAGAGAGGGAGCACTATCAGATTACTATACATACGTAACAGTTGTTACAATTTGGATGTATGTAGAACTAATTTTTTTATAACAAATGAATAATCAGTTGACATTTTTTGTAAATAATGGAAAAATTTTATACATAATGAAAATATAAGTATGCATTTTTTTTGTACATAATAAAAGATAATGTAAAATTTTCATACGTAGAGAAAATATAAGTTGGCATTTTTTTGTTCATAGCGGAAATATAATTGGCACATCGTAACACATACCTAAATCTAGTTAATAGTAAAATGTTTTTTAAGTTTTTGTTTAAAAATTTCATAATTCCTTTCAGATTGAATTTCTTTAGGGAGTTCGTTAAAGCGTTTTATGGCTGAGTATGTGTAATGATGTTGGGCTGTTGTTGTATTAAGTTTAGGGATTATTATTTGTCCTAAGGTTCTCGGCCTGGTGCTAAATGACTTTGTTGTTAGTTTATCTTTGTGGATTTGAAGTAATGCATTTTTTTGATAAATTTTATTTAGTGGTAATACTTTGAATTCATCGAATAATTTTTGGGTTGAATAGTCTAATTGTTTCTTTAGAATAATTTTGATGAGTCTTCTATGAACTATTTCAAGTGGGGTTAAGTTGGTTTTAAACACTCCTCCCCAGCCTATTATTCCATATTGTAGAACTCATTGGGCTAATGCATAGTAAACCTTTAGTAGCATAGATTTATGTAGAATATTTCTTAGTTTGAGGAATACGTAATAAAGTTTTCGTATTCTGTTTACGGTTTGTGCAATATGTTCGATCCATTTAACATGTTGATCTATAATTATGCCTAAATATTTCTTTTTTTTTTTGAGATTTTTGAGCATTTAGGTGAATTGCAGTTGTCCGTATAATTATTACAAGAGTTATGAATAGTAATATTGGAATTTATTGTTGGATGGATTTTGTCTGATAATGTAAAAGTCATGAAATAGGTTTTGTCAGAGTTTAAGGAAAGGTAGTTACCATCTAACCAATGTTTTAGGTTGTTTATTTCTATATTCGCAGTTCGATAGGCTTCTTCCCAAGTTTTTTTTTCTATGATTAAAACTGTGTCGTCGGCGAAAGATATGATTTTTCCAATTTTTGGTACTGAAAGCATTTCATTCACGTAAATGATATCATTATTTATGATATCTTTGTTTTTTTTTAATCATTGCTTGGTATCACATGTCGCACCTCTCGACCCTCTAATTTTGTCCCAATTCCCTCTGACATAACGCTAGTCCACACTTTTGTTCCTAATCGTCCCAATGGTCGATATCTGAGATTGGTCGATGATCCTATCAATCCCTATCGATCGACCGTCGATCTAGGGATTGATATGATAACTTTCGGCAACTTATCATTGTTCCCTATCATGGTTGCAGATCGCTTACGAATAAGTAACAGTTCACAATAATTGAGTGTTCTTAATATACTCGACGTCAACTGTTGTTTGTACGTTAGCGATCTGCAGTTGTCCTAGAGAACGATGAGAAGGTACCAAAAGTTATCCTATCAGTCCTTATCGATCGACCATGCTAGGACCCGTCACAGATATTTATAGTTAGTCAAAAATAGGGATGTGAAAAATAATCGATTATGAAAAAAAATCATTTTAAAATTGATTTTTTCCAACGAAAATCGATTTTATTAGGCGATTTTAATTTTCTAAGAAATCGTTTTTTTTTACATTGCCGATTTTTTCATTCGCAACCCTGATACCTACGCTTAGTTATTAGTCCGGAATCCGGAGCGCGAACCGGAGGCGTCTACTAATATCTACAGGAATTCCAAAAACTGAAAAAATCGAACTAATATCTATGAGAACCAAAGTGTTGACGAATATCTACAGCTCAAACTGTTGACTAATATCTATGAGAACCAAAGTGTTGACGAATATCTACAGCTCAAACTGCTGAATAATATCTATGACAAACTCAACAAAAAAAGCTTTCCCAAACTTTTTCTGCAATGGAACACTTTGCAAACCCGTAAATTTTAACGGAACACTTGGCTCATTTATTAGATAGGGTAATTCCTAATAATAAAGTTTAAAAAAATGTTATTACACATTATTTATTAACTATACAAACAATATATATACATTTATAACAAAAATGGAATACAAACTAAAAATGGAATATTATCAACAAAAAATGCAAATAAAAGAAAAATAGAATATAAATAACAAAAAAATGGAATATAAAAAAATGATTATAAACAACAACAAAAAATGGAATAAATAAAACACCTAATTAATGACTATGATGATTTTGAGTCCTTGAATTGCATATCTTCTTGATATCAGGCATAATATTGGTAAGTAAGTTGTATTCTAATATCTGGTCGAGCTTGTTTCTGCACTTTGACTTGGTTGCAGCATAATTAGAAAATCCCGCTTCGAATAAATAGTTCGTAGAAAACGGAAATTTAACCATAATGGCTTGTTTAATACTTTTACTTATCATCAATATGTAGGTACGATTGTTACTTTTGGAGTCGGTGTCAGTCAAGGTAGGTTTGTAACTACATACATAGTTATAGGTGAGGTGTGCTTGTATCGCACAAGCGACTTGACGAGGCGAGAGGCGAGAGCGGAGCCGCGGCGGCGCGGGGAGCTGTCAAGTGAACCCGCCGGGCCGGGTACCTTTGCTGACACCGACTCCAAAAATAACAATCGTACCTACATATTGATGACTAGAAAAAGTAAGTTGATTATGAAGTTGTAGAAGAATACGAAATTATTTTTTTACTTTTTAGTGCATTTTTTTAAGTCGTTTTTTGTTTTGTTAAATTTTTTGTTTATTTTTTGATTTTTAGTGAATCTGAAGTACACTAACTAATTTGTCTGAATATGGGTAAACCTACTAAACGTACTGCTCATATGAGACAGACATAATTTGACCATAGCGACGTTAAGGTCAAATTAAGAGATTCGGCCGAGTTTCGTTAATTTGTCATAGATCCGATAATCAGAACCTAACCAAACTCTCATTAAATTACCCTTGAAGTATATCCTTTCCAATAAAAAAAGAATCATCGAAATCGGTTGGCGTGATATTGAGTTATTCGTCCATTTGTCGCGCACATACTTATGCAAATTTAAGACTTATATGGTTTTCTCATGGATGCTATTGTCGGAACTGGACCAAATTAAAATGAGACCACACGGGAAGCATCAGCTTTCAAATAAAAAAAGAATCATCAATATCGGTTCACCCAGTCAAAAGTTCTGGCGTAACAAACATAAAAAAAAAATTAATAAAAAAAATAAATAAAATAAAATAAAAATACAGTCGAATTGAGAACCTCCTTCTTTTTGAAGTCGTTTAAAAATGATTATAAACAACAACAAAAAATGGAATAAATAAAACACCTAATTAATGACTATGATGATTTTGAGTCCTTGAATTGCATATCTTCTTGATATCAGGCATAATATTGGTAAGTAAGTTGTATTCTAATATCTGGTCGAGCCTGTTTCTGCACTTTGACTTGGTTGCAGCATAATTAGAAAATCCCGCTTCGAATAAATAGTTCGTAGAAAACGGAAATTTAACCACAATAGCTTGTTTTGAAAAATTTGGGTACTCTTCTGACCAACTCGCCCAGAAATCATTTAAATGAGAATAATATCAGCATTGTTGAAATATGAATATGTATATAATATATATTAAATTAAATTCTTCCGACAAATTGTCGCGGAACCCCTGTACAGGTTCGGCGAAACCCTAGGGTTCCGCGGAACACAGTTTGGGAAACTCTGATCTATGAGAACCAAAGTGTTAACGAATATCTACAGCACTGGCAGTGGTTGGATTTGCAATTATGTATAGCATATTGGAATAACGTAATATTGCGTATGCAGTTTGAAAAACTTAATTTATGTAAGTATGTATGTAAAAATCCCTAATATTGGACACATTTAGCTGATTAGTCCAACCTACGCTCTGTAGATATTAGTTCAACCTACGCTCTGTAGATATATGTCAACACTGGGATCGTCATAGATGTTCGTCCGACCTTAGCTCTGTAGATATTAGTCAACACTCTGAAGTTCGTAGATACTAGTTCAACATATGAGCTGTAGATATTCGTCCGACATGCAGGCTGTAGATATTAGTATCTGGAGTCCGCGAACCTCTATGATGTTTATAAACAAAACATGACATGTTATCATGTTCTGAACTAGACGCTCATTTGTAGATACCCACAACATGACATGTTATATGCGTCTATGATGACATTTCTTTTGTGCTTTGAAAGTAGTTTAGTTGAAGTTAGTAGATATTAGTTCAACATATGAGCTGTAGATATTCGTCCGACATACAGGCTGTAGATATTAGTATCTGGAGTCCGCGAACCTCTATGATGTTTATAAACAAAACATGACATGTTCTGAACTAGACGCTCATTTGTAGATACCCACCTCAGCATCTAGTCCAGTTTATGTTTTAGACTCACTATCACAGGAGGTAATACATAAAAATAGTAGTAATTACGCGGTATAACTTTAGTCATTTATTTATTTTAAACTTGCGACAATATTTATGACTTGGCAAATATAAAGAGCTATGCGAGAATCACCACTCAGAAACAGATCACCATCGAGAATGAAAACGAGCTCGCTGATAAAAATGCAAATCACTTCGTTTTCAATCTTCGGTGTTGCACGCCCAGAAAATATTTTTATGGCTGTCAAGTTATTTGCTGAATGTAGGTACCTACGTACGTACCTACCTTATATGCGTCTACGATGACATTTCTTTTGTGCTTTGAAAGTAGTTTAGTTGAAGTTTCAAATCAAACTTGTCACTTGATTAAGTCAACAGAATCCATGAAGAATATGTAATTTTGTGTTGATTATTTTAAAACTTATAATTTCTTTTGAATATTTTTTAATTAATAAAACTGTGATTAAAGATATTTATTTCACGTGTTTATTTTAATTTGACAAATTTGGGGATAAATCGATTATTATAACAAATTTTCAAGAAAAATCGATTATTTATTTATGTAAAAGTCACATCCCTAGTCAAAAATCACACTTCCAGGCAAAGTAGCATTATTTGTGTTGAGTTTGTACCTATCTATAACTTATCTTCAATGACTTTCCTCGTTAATTATTAGGTATTTTATTGTTTCTGTATTTTTAAAGATAAAAACATTGATACGTGGGTCAAGTTTAACAAACATCTTCAAGTTCAAGTTCAAAGATAAAAGTGCGTTAACTTTTGTTGGGCCCAAAAATATCTTTATTTGTTCCTTGTAATAAACAAAACATTATCTGTAGATAAGAAACGCTCTCATTGTATGACTCATTGTATGAATAATTAGAACTTACCATTGCGCATTTTATCACAGGGGTAGGCAGAGAAAATAGACCGCTAACAATTCGGTCGTGGCACACACTGCTTGTTTTGTTCACATTCCTACAAGTCTTCCTCGGGCGTCTCTGACTTCTTCTACCACTCACATTCAGGTCACATATTCATATTCTCTTCCACTCCTTCCTTCGTTTATTCATTCTATATGCCCAAACCATCTAAGCGTCCCCGAATAGTAATTATACTCGTAGGTATTACCTGCATACTTTGTTGTGTATGTTTTTTGAAGTAAAACTTCTTTACGCACGCTTGGCTTGGGGAGTAAGCTGGTGAATGCGTGACGAGAGCGTTGTGAAAAGGGCGGTCGGGCGAGGCGAACGGAGGTTGAGAGGGAGATATAAGTTAGTGAAGTTTTACTTCAGTCGTGTGGTCTAAAGCACACTCGTTTTTTTTGTGAATACTGCAAACGTCCCATCTGCCCGGAGCCCGAAGCATGTGGGATTATCGAATAGCCAGTTATTGGGGTATGTTGGTATGCTGAAAATGGTGGGGAGGGGAAGAAGATGAGAAAGAGGAAGGTTGAATCTGGCTATTCAGACCTGATCATCAAACACGGCTAATGCCACAAAAGCTATATTTAGCTTATCAACCACAATGAAGGTAGGTACGAGGACGGTTCGAATAGTGACTTTCGGTGGGACTTATTAGCTTCACGTCTATCAATATTCAATCCAGTTCCATGGACCACCCTTATCTACGCTATTTTGTGTTTATGAGTGGATAATAGAGGTGATTGCGGTGATTGAATTATGAGTGCGGCCTGTGAGTTATAGGTACAGCGTGTTTTATTATTGCAAACGAGCAGGTGGTTCGCGACGCATATTCCCCATGCTGTGTATAGGTATGCAGGGACAGTCTTGTGCAGGCGCAATTGGAGACCGTTCTTGGCGTTAAGGAGCCAAGGAGATAAGGTACTGATTATAATATAACACAGCGCCCTAGAGGTTTTTACTAGCGCCAGGCGCCGCACAGTGTTTCGTCTCATACAAGCTGGACAAAACTGCACAAGAGGCATGTTTCAAATATTCGTATTCAGAAAAGAAAATTCCAGTGAAATAGAAAAAGAAAGCGTGGAACTGGAAGAGGAAGGATGAAAGTAGACTAAATGCTGTAGAAATGAGATCCCCGAGGCACATGTGGCGTATGGTTTTATGTGTGGTAAAATGCAAGTCTGATGTAAGAAGGGTAATGAGTAAGATTAAGAAAGGGACCAGTGGCGGCCGCTGCCCTGAAAACGTGGTGGTTCACTGATAATCCGTAACTATGAGATAACGATTACTAAGCAACATTAGGTAAAAATGATCCCACTAATCTTATTTGGAGAAAAGATCTATTTTAAGCTGTTTTCGAAGTGCGAAAACTTCTACATATCGCTTTTTAATTAAAAAATTTATTTTTCGGTACTAAGAAAATAAAAACACAATACTATTTTTTCGTAAATAAATCTTAATTTTCAACCCAAAAAACACTTTTTGTTACAATGTTAAATTTATTTTACTTTATATTTCATAAAATAAAATAAATTTGAAAGTAGTGTAAGAAGAATATACGACGCAAATGTGAATGGTAGAAGAAGTCGGTGGCACCCGAGGAAGACATAGCACGAGCAAGTTAATCAGATACTTGAGTCGGGCCAAGTCGAAAGTCGGAATAATAGAAGAGAATGTATGAGACGATGTATGAATGTGAGTGAGGCAAAGAGTGTGTGCCAAGACCGAGTTATTTGGCGGTCCGTCCTCTCTGCCTACCCCTGTTGGGAAACGGCGTGATGGTTGGATAGTTAGTTTTATATTTCATTTTAAACAGGATACAAACAGTATTTATAAACAATGTATAAATAGCACGAGGGCAAAATTGTCAAAGTTACCTATAAAAAATTGTATTCCTTAATGATCAGCGTTTTATAATTTAAAACACCAATCAATAAAAAAGCAAATATATGTAAAATTTAGGTATTTGCTGTACCTTTTGATTAAAAAAAGAATTATTCAGTTTTGTTAAGTATTTTTTGCCTTAAATCCAAATTTAAGTTTGTATGATATAGGCCGCTGGGTGGCACACCGATATAGCTTAATTTTTCATACATATGGCCGGCGCGGCGTTGCGCGCTGGCGATGTTTGGGATATTCGATACAAAAACATATATAATTCGTTCCGCTTGCAATTGGCCTGCACACCGGACAGGGTAAATTCGCGCGGAACTTTGAGAATTTGCTCTCCCTGATTCATATTATATTATGCATTATATTGGTAGGTGATATTTTTAATGAAATTCATAGATTTTATATTTTTCGGTAAGATATTATAAAGTAATTTTAGACGATATAATTTACCAGTGCTGCACACAAACACACTGTTCAACCAGCCGCCCTTGAAAGGGACCCTCAGATAGTTTGGGCATGAAGAGCGAATGAACGAAGAAAGGAGTGTAAGGAGAATATATGAAGCAAATTTAAATGACAGAAGAAGTCGGGGATGCCCGAGGAAGACATGGCGCGATCAAGTGAATCAGATACTTGAGTGAGCGTAGAAGTAGAGTGATAATAGAAGTGGATGTATGAGACGATATATGAATGTGAATGAGGTAAAGTGTGTGTGCCAAGACCAAGTTGTTTGGCGGTCCGTCCTCTCTGTCTACCTCTGCGGAAACAGTGTGATGGTTAGTTAGTTCATAATACCTACACGAATTTTTCATAACTTCAAGACTTAGCAATAAAGAAATAATTGCTGTGGAATTCTGAATTCAAAATATTTTTTGGATTTATTGACGCCAGAGCTCGATTGTTGTTGATTGATGTACCTGCTGATCGTTATTAATCACTTTCAAATACCGAAATTCTTTTTTACTTATTTTCAATCAGCACTAACAGTTTTCTAAAAAATTCTAGGGATTACCTTTAAAAAAATAGTAAAAGAATTCTTGAAACAGCCTTACGATATCTCTAATACTCATTCTCACACCCCAATGATCGTGACTCAACAAAAAGTCTGGTGATATTGGGTGACACACCTCCGGCATTCTGACCAAAAACCCTTTAAAAATGTAAATGTAAGAATTGATATGTAACAATGTGAAAGAAAATTGAATTTTACTGTCCACAATTTACGTAGGTACCTAATTTGACCTTTCGATTTCTGCCGTAAACTGTGGTTTATGGCAGGCCAATCAAATTAATTGATTCCGAAAAGAAGAATTTAGATATTTTAAATTTTGTGATTATTTTCATTTACAAACATTGGATTTAAGCGCAATATAGGGCGACTTTTGAAACGGGGGGCGTCTTAGATCATCGCGGATAACTGCATAATTCTTGCTACCACTCAGAAATTACTTTAACGATTTTTTTAACGTGGATACAATATGACATATGACTGATCAAAAAAGCCAAATTAGTTTTTTTATTTTTTTATTGCGACTATACATACAAAATAATAGAGAACTCCAGTCCAAATTTTTTATTTTTTTTAATGAATAAAGACCTTCAAACTTAAATAACTGCATTTTTATTTTGGATTGTTAATATGGTGATATGGTCTTCATCCACCGATAGTTTATTTACCTTCAAGTTGTCATATTGAATCAGTGATGTTATGTCGAGGGAAATTTCCCTATATCTAGGGGAGAAAAATATTTTTTAGGGATAAGGGAAATCAGGACAAAATCTAGGGAAATTTCGAACTCTGGCAAAATGTTTATTACATATGACAATATTACTGGTATTATTTTTATATATATATATATATTATATACGTATACATATATATTTTTTGGAATTCTTATGAATCTTAATTATTGTTCATGTACTTACTTGCAATGTTATTTTTAACACTGACAACTCAAAATGATATTATATGTATCTAAAAAGATAAATGGGACCTCTGAAAAAAAAAAAAATTTATGTTTTAAGTTCTGTTTTTTTGGTGATTGTGGTTAATTTTTATTTTGCAAAGTGTTTTTTTTTTATTTGGAATTCAGTTTCTAATTCAGTGGTGAGTGCATTCGTACTTTTAAATTATTACTTCACGTAGCAAAAAGTGCTTTATTTGGAAAAGCACAGTATTATTAGTATATTTACCAAGTTCCGATATCTTTCCAATTAATTGATCATATTAATTAACATATAACAGGATTAGTGTTACACAATCAGGTGGCTACGTAGGTAATTGCGTAAATGTGAAATTCTAGGGAAATTTCACTTCGAAATCTAGGGAAATAATTTTTTTGGGCAGAACATCCCTGTTTTAAGTGATAAACAATATGGCGGAATCATGAGGCTACTATGACATTTAGGTGATGTTTATGTGTGAGAAATCGTTTTTTATTCAAGATTAACTGCTTTTAATATTGAAAAACATTGGTAAAATGTCCACATTTCACCGCTACTGTTATTGTATTTAATCAAAGTGCATTATAAAAACAATAAATCTCTCTCTTTCATTGCAAATACATGTGACATCGTGTTTTGTGTTAGGCGTTACTTTGTAGGTACATTGTTTTATGTATAACACATACAGAAACTGGTATTTATAATACACTGATCATGACGATTGTGTGTATAAAAAGCCCTTGATACTAAAAAGAATTTGAAAATACGATCGATGTATCGTCAACCAAATGTCAAATATGACACGACTTTAACCTCCAGGCAACATTTGTTGCAGATTATCCGCAAATATAGCCCTTTTCGTAAATTGTTGAGGGCCTAAATTATGTTTCAATAAACACAATAACTATTATTTATCTAAATCTCTATAAACAGTATGAAAATAAACCAAAAACACGAAATATTGAATTGCATATGTGCACTTTAAGTCATTTCAAATGTCAATACAATATAATACACGCGATCACCAGGTGACAGTGGGTGAGTGGTGACGCGTGACGTCAACATTCACCATTTCAGTAATGCCAACTTGACACTGTGTTTCGAGGAGAGGTTTAAAAATGCACTTTTTAATAATTTTAAAAAAACTCTGCGTTTAATATTATGAAATAAAACTTGTACTATATTCAGAATCAGCGTTTATTGGTCTATATGAACATATTTTTTTAAAGCCATAATATTTTTCACTGGAGTTCCTTATTCTATAAGTAGGTATACAAAAAATATAATTGTTATGTTAGGTAAAGATATTGTATTTCTTAGTCCTCCTCACTAGGGGTTCCTGTGCCGAGGCGGACTAAAATTGTTTAATTAAGGTTTATTTGTCTTCTATGTCGTTTTTTGTGTCTTCATTTTAGGGAACGTACCCATACTACGTGACACGTTTGGGGGGGGGGGGGTCTTCAAAATGACACGCTTGGTACAAATGAGCGGCGGCGGGCTTAGGTTTTTGGTCACCGGGGGGGGGGGGGGGGGGTTAAAAATTGCAAAAAGTTGGTCACGTAGTATGGGTACGTTCCCTTAGTTGATTTCTAGATACTGTTACTCTAAGGTCTGTAGTTATTTTCAAACATATTGATTGTTTAAATTATTGTGAAGCTGTTTTTTAGATTTTTTCATGTGTAGAAAAAAGTAAATACGAAGCGTGATAATTAAATAAATTCCAGCCTTTTTGCACAGTAAAAACACCATAAGTCTTTATTTGAAGTAGGTACAATCAATTTGCAAGTTAAAAATAATAGTAAAACAGTACAAAACTATAACAATTATGAGTACTTTAACAATAAATTTGGGAGGCGGGAATGGGTACCGCCACCCCGGGAACCTTTATTGGATAACCAAAACCTCTGCCATAGGTCACCCCAAGTGGTTCGCTACGTTTGGTGATTTAGCAGCGGTGCCCGGGTTCATGGGGTGAGGTTTGTCTAGGTCTTGGAGGCGGATGACCAAGACACACTGAACCCCAGATTCCTACCCACCCCTTAAACCCTTTTTCTTCCCAGAACTCTCCTCTCCTTCCTTTCCTTAAAAAAACCCTCCACACAGCATCCCCAAAGATGACATAGGCCCTGAGGGAAATTGTTTTCCTCAGGGTCTCCTGTGTGGAGCTCATGTAAAAAAAAAATAATAAAATAAACAACTCAAAGGAAACCATTCGTTCCCTTAACCGCTATTTTAAGAACATGGTTAAGCTGAAGTCACACAAGGTTCACTCGGATGAAGGTTTACTCGATGAAATGTTCCATTCTCGTTCACCGAGTATTCACACGGTTCCTTCGAAGGAAGAGTTCACTCGACATTCTCGCTACGAAGTCATCGAGAGTAGTCGCGGCCGCATTGGAATTCGTCCGGCGCTGACGGCTAAGTTCGGGAATATTTACGATTTCAATTGACATTTCCGATAACGTCGAACTAAATTACGAGAAATTGGCGATTCTTGTAAACAGTAAATAAATTTCAGCACCATAAAATGATCATATGGTTAAATAATAACCTGAAAACTGATATCTACCAGTATTTTTGCACCAAGAAAATATTTTTATTCCAAAATAGGCCTCGGCTTGCAATAAAATCCATATAAATGGAATATTTATGAACGTATCCAAAAACTAAAAACTGTTTTGGGAAGGTGATGAAATATGCTTCCAAAATTTATTATTAGAAATAACCACGTAATTTTTTAAATAGAATATTTTTTAATGTAAACTTTTAAAAGTTTAAAAAATGGCTCTACTTGCTTTTATTCTAACTAATATTACTGGTAACAAAAAAAAATGTAAAAACACACACTTATTTTGTTAGACAAATAAATTATAAACGTTTCTGTCACCTCACTTTTTTGTCGTTTCATATAAAAATAATTCATAAAAAATTCACAATGTTTCATAATTTTTTTTTCAAATTCGATCAGAAACTTTGGTTCCATAGAAGTGAACATTCGTATTCTTTTGTGGTTAATTGTTATATTGAATATATAGAATATTATTTTCTCTTTCCAATACCGTTTAGATCATATTTTTCACTATGATAGTAAGGGAGAAAGAACGATTTCTATGAGACGTGTAGGAGTTATTTCGAAAAGCGAACCAAACGGAGCATTTTGACGTTTAAGCCGCTCCGGCTACTCGTCCTCACGACAGAACATTTCGGCCGACTGATTTGCGAGTGAAAGACTGTTCACTTGAGTGTTCACACACATCATTCGCGTCACGTGATGTTAAATTCCGGTTGCGAGGGAACAGTGCCGAAGGAAGCATTCCAACATTGTTGGTATGCTTCATTCGGAACTGTCTCTATTCACTTCGGTGTTCACACGGTTCATTTCGAGGGAAAGAGGCGGAATGAAATCACGAAATGAACGATAAATGAATGGTGTGAATGGGCTATTACGAGTATTCACTCTGGGTTAGCTGAAAGTATTTCAGTCCTGCCAGAGATTTTCCTTTATAGTTGCGCGGGTAGGACCGGGAGGCAACTTAACTTTCTCTAGTTACCACATGACCTTATATTTATCTGTATGGCGGATCGGCGGGGTGCAAAATCTAACCAAAACCGTTCCTCACCCTTAATTAGTAAGGGACGAAGCGATGCGGGAAAGTAAAGGTAGGTATTCGAGATTGAATAACTCTCAATTTTAACGCTCGAAATATGAAATGGCTCGTTACAAATATATTTTAGACATTTCACAGAACTACTAGTAATGGTTTCGCGTTACTTGTAAACTACCTACGTACAGCACTGTCTAATTGTCTAACGATATATTGCATTAAATAATAACTCGCTTTTTTAACATAATTATACATATATTAAGTTTATAAAAATGTATATACATCATAATCGCCCCTTCCAACCTTTTTTCTCCCCACAATATACATTTTATCCATTTTTAATAATATACATTTGTTTACAGCGCAATAAATTGAGAAGTGAAATATAATTTTCCTATACAAATGATTTTATGAAAAATCTATCAAGATTCAAATTTGAAAATTAAGCAAAGTCACCCCGTTATACGATACAAATGTCAACGAACACCACACTTTCATTTAATACTTACAAATAATGACAGGAATCACTATCCCCAGAAAGTTGGCCCCTCAACATACTAATATAGGTACAATACGCAATGAAAAAAATGGTTAAATATGTTACGTTAAGTTAGGTATTTACAAGGGTTATTTTTCCTTTTTTTTCATAGCTTTTAATGAATTTTCAAAGAGGTGTTGAGTCGAGTCGATTCTGAGTTGTCATGGAACCATAATTTAAAAAGGCCAACTATCGGGGGATCAACTGTCGGTTCACCGCCCTCTCCAAAATAAAAAGAGACTAGGTATTATATGAAAATTATTAATCAAAATTAGGTGCAAGCGGTGCAAGAAATAAATTTCAGTAAATAAATGCGGCTGTATCAAAAGATAATATTCGTTATTTTGCATATTTGCGCATACACACACACACACTGACACTGTCGCGATGAAAAATCGATGTAGTGGTGTGTGCAATGACTCATTTTCTATGACGGCCCTGCTCGGCGCATCGTAACAGAGGGACAGATATTATTAATATTAGACGAAGATTAATGCTAAAACACTATTTTCTAATAATCTTTACCACAAATCGGCTTACATTATAAATACAAACAAATATTCTTTGATTAAATTGAAACTTTACCTATCATTTCCTTGGAATAGAATTAAAATAAAATTGTTAATTACTTTACAAAAGGTATTAAGCGTAAACTACTAATAAATGTGTTTTTTTATTAGATATGTATGAATGCATATAAGTAACCACTTTTAAAAAATATGTTTTATGGCTAAAATTATCGGTGACGGTTTTCATTGATTAACTTTTTTCTTTCTTATAAAATTATACTCAAAATAAATAAAATCCACTTTTGCACTTGATATCTTGACTTCTGGACTCCGTTTGCCGAGCGGTTTTTGAAGTAAAACTTTTTTACGCATTCTTGACTTGGGGAGTAAGCTGATGAATGCGTGACGAGAGCGTTATGAAAAGTGTGATCGGGCGAGGCGAACGATCGGGCATTGTGAACGGAAGTTGAGAGGGAGATATAAGTTAGTGAAGTTTTACTTCAGTTGTGTGGTCTAAAGCAGACTCGTTTTCTTAATGCGTATCACTTATTTTTGTGGCGATATAAGGCACACTAAGAATACATATATTTTTGGCTTGTGGCTTTCACTTAAAAATTAAACTTTGCGTTTTTTTAGAATGTACTTCGATCATTAAACTAATAAAAATAAGGAGATACGACTGTCTGTGCGTTAACAGACCATTGTGATTCAGTTATAATATTTATGCTAGTGGACACACATCGAGCTCGGTAAAATGTGTGCTTTTAATCTAGTATCAAAAATACTACTGAAATTTATTGGTTGCACGTTCTATATTTAATATCAACGGTTTAAATATACCCTAAATTATAATTATATTAATTATCCACCCAAAATATACAGGGAACCAAAAAAAATTGTATGAATATAATATTATACTTTGACGACCTCCGTGGTCGAGGAGTAAGGCTCTTGACTAGAAATCCAAAGGATACGGTTTGAATCCCGGCGTGCACAAGTATTTTTTTAATTGATTTGTGTTATTTCACAATTTGTTAATTTGAAATAATATAAAGTATATTTGCGGCACGTTCCCGAGTGGAAGATACTATCAGTATTTCATGGTGTTTAGAATTGAAGTGTTGCTTGAATGGCTTTTGTCGTGTTTGGTGCGATGACGCTACAAACGTTTAGAAGGTTTTAAATAGCAACACCAAGATGGCTCATAGCTAAATTATCAATGTAAGTTTAAAAAAGCGCAATGGTTTAAGTGTATATTTTTTACTAAATGGGATTTAGAAATTAATGGTACGATCATGTGAGAAACGTGGAGATCCGCAAAGAATGCAAGGCTGATGTGAGCATAATGAGAAAGATTAAGAAAGGGATGCTCCGATGGTTTGGGCATGTACAGCGAATGAACGAGGAAAGAAGAGTAAGGAGAATACAATATGATGCAAATGTGAATGGTAGAAGAAGTCGAGGACGCCCCAGAAAGACATTACATAACCAAATGAATCAGATACTTGATTCGGTCCATGTCAAGAGTCAGAATAATAGAAGAGCATGTGTGAGATGATGTATGAATGTAAACGTGGCAAGGAATGTGTGCCAAGACCGAGTTGTTTGGTGGTCCGTCCTTTCTGCCTAACCCTTCGGAAACGGCGTGGTGATTAGTTAGTTAGAAATTAATGGCACTTTGCGAAATGAGATGATTTTATTTCATTTTCCTAGACAATGTCATGTTTAAGCTTTTAAAATTATTTAATGCTTTGGAAGAAAGACAATTTAAGGTATGGAAACGGTGGGGGCGATGGAAACGGGGAAACTTCACCATGTACATATTTGTGTATAACCGTTTTACGGAGAACCTGAAAAATAAATAAATAAATAGTTTAGTAGTAACTTTGTGTTCTTAATTATAAAGGTTAATGCAAATTTTAAACAGAGCGTTAAAATATGAAGAGTCCACTGTAATGATGATGAATGTCTTAAGATAATTGGGTTTTAAGTTCATAAACGTTGAAAAAGAACTCAGACCTGAAGATACAAAAATATTTTTATTTAAGATAAAGAACACGAATCATCATATTATTTCTTTGTAAAATAATCATTCTTCAGGTATTATAAACTAATTAAAAATTATATCATATTAAGTAAGTCTTCAAAAATCAGTACTATAATGATCACTGTCCACACTGATTCCCATGGACTATTATTAACATTTCTGTGGATGTTCTTTCTGGACTCTAACCCAATGATAAATGCAATATTGGTAAATGTCCAATCTGAGGGTTGGACATTTATCATTATTGCCGTGAACATCTGTGACGCTGAGCATTTTAGCGGCGTAGCCAAATATTAAAAACATATTTTTCTCGGAACTGAAAGCGATATTGCTGAGTTTGTAAACAAGATTACTAACTACATATAATATGTCAAGTGACCGAATGACATTACTCACTTGGATTTAAATATTTTTGGACATTCATCATTATTGCAGTGGACCCTTCATATGGTACGTATAGGATTTTGTTTGTTTTTTATCTCGATTTTTATGGCCACTTTTTAGGCAATCGCTGTGGTAAGTTGAGAGGTATACATAATTATTTTAAAGTCAAGTTATTTGATAATCAATTCTATAAAACGCAAACTTAACACTCACAACTTCTGAAAAATACTGGCAATTAATTTTAGAAGCGAATAAATCTTCGGAACACTTTTTTAGTTTTAGATGGACATCCTAAATTAATTCATGTTTACGCTCTAGCGGTGCGGAGGAAGCCACTGGAGAACACACACACATTCACACGCTACTTTAATGCCTATATATACCGCTGATACCGTCAAAGTTGTAACCTCTCCCTCTTTCTGGTAAAGTACGCCAGAAAAGGAAAGAGAGATTTAAACGGAGCTCTCAGCAGCAGGATTACAGTACCTACTACCTACCCGGCTTTATACGCTATACTACCTACCTGTAGTACGTTTTCAAATACCTACCCGGCTACATACACGTTAATTTCACACACCAACAAGGTATTTAGTACCTACCCGGCTAAGTACACATACACATTTCACACACCGCCATAGTATTTGGTACCTATTCTACCAGTACCTACCGGCTCGCCTCTTCTTGAAACTGCTGCTAGCTGCGCCAGCGAGCAACTGTCAGTTGCTAATATCCTCTCCTGTCGTACGCTAGTGTTCGCCGGTCCAAAACCTTACAAGCTCTGCTGTTTTCTCCGGATTTTATCCTTCAAATAAAAGGTAGGCCTCCATTTAAATCTACATTTCGCAAACCGACATTATAACCGCGTCTTTCTGTCATGATTTTACACGAATTTAATGTTTATTGATGAAGTTTTGGGCCAGACGCCGCGCCGGCAGCCAGACGGCCCGGGCGGGGTAAATTCGTTGTATATTCGGTATGCGTAGATCTACCATTGAACTCCACCCTCTTCAGGGTCGCGCCCATGACATGGCTCTTTCGATTTCTGTTGGGGATGACGACCTCTCTTCATTACAAATATCCCAGAACTTCTATTACTATCTGCGCAATCCTTTTAGGAATCCCGTTGTTTTTTCGTTGGAATCTCTTCGGCCATTTTAATTCTTTTTGTGCAACTTGTCCTCCTACGACTTTGTTATTTAGATTTATCTGACGCGTGAAATGATTTTGTTTTCGTCTCACGAAAGAGCTAAACGCGAGCTAATGCATTTGAACAAAAATATTTACAGCGAACGTAAATATTTGGACAAGAGTGAGATATTCGGTTGAAATCGAGCAAAGATATATTATTGTAGTGTTTAATTTTTTTCTTTGAATACTTGACATTTTTGAGCAAAATCTAACAAAGGAAGTCTGCAGAGCAGTATATCCTATGATAATGAAGGTTTGATAATTTGCAAATAATAATTAATTGAATTTATTACTTATTTATGAAATTATCTTTTTATGATAAATTCTTTTTAATTGAATGGGATCGAACCTTCGATTTTCACTTTTGTTGGCGATCTCGCACCTACAAATCATTAGGTACTGTCTGTCTTTTTCCTATATTTTTAGCATTTTCAGAGTATTTAAAAGATACATTTTACGTCATAAAATAATGTACTGCAAAATCCGTGAGTGGAAATAGCGTGTACTTCCAAGTATCAAGACATTTGCGTGGCGGTCTATCCTCTCTGGGTGTGAAACAAAATGAAACTGTGTGACGGTTCGTTAGTTATAAAAAGTGTCGCGTGGCGCTATGCAGTATGGCTGCTTCTATAGAAACCCTTTTTTTTATTCTAAAAGGGTGAGGCCCGGCTTCAACTCCAAGTGACGCAGACAATTATTATTTTTTTCATAATTTTATCATCAAATTTAGCTATAAAAAGGTTGAGATGTATTTTTTTAAAGTAAAAAAAACCGTTGATCTCATCTCGTTGTATGCTCTTCGTGAAAAACAACTGGTTGAATTTCCTACAGTTTTTTTATGATCTTTTGATTGTCAAAAGAATTTGTCAAACTTCACTTGATTTAGTTGTGGGATTTGATCGAAGAATCTTTTGGAAATGAAAAATTTGCAAATCATTGTTGAATTTTTAAAACCTGAAATCAAGTGTTTTTCATTTATCATCATTGCTAATTTCCATCCCTAAGTTAGGACCTACCTTTGCTTATTATTGTAAGATTTCTTTATTAGCATTATCAGTTTTGTCGTGGTAGATCGGTAGATGAAGGTCTCTTCAAGATTTCACCACTAAAGTATATTTTTGACGTACACCGTAAAGTCCACGCTGATTTTAGTGTGTGATATTGACTCCTACAATACAGACAATACAATAATATGCACAGTGCACATAGGTAGATTGGCGTAGGTACGAGATTGATACTGAACAAATAATTCCCAAGTGTGATGTGATCTATGTAAGTCAGGTCATATCAAGAGAATGTATGAATGTGAATGAATCTAAGTGATTCCATGACAGTTGATCCCTGGCATACTTATACACAATATATGCAGTATATAATAGTTGTAATATATTTTTATTCATTTTATTTTCTCCTGGCAGCACAGATCTGGATTGCACTGTTATCGTTTCTCGTCGCACTGCAGACGAGAGTACAGTTGGTTAGCTGGTTGCAGACAGTTACAGACGGTACTATTGTAGTCAGGATGGGAACACGTTTTTATTCGTCTGAGAAGATGGTAACCTCTCCAGTGTAGAACGACAGTTCCCAGGAATGCTTAGGAACCCACTCGGAATGGAATCATTCAAATCACATAATTAATAAATTTGGGAAAATACTACTTGGATTGGGTTACTTTTTTTGGGCCGTCCACGTCCACGATCGCATTTTTGACATTTATATTTATAATTGACATTATTTACATAAATAATTATACTACGTTTTATTCTTATTGAAGTGAAAACTTCTTTAGCACCGTTGTGATTTGAAACTCGATGAAACGAAAAATAGCGTCAATAAAAAGAGACAAACACATGCATCTATAAGATTTAGCCTGCGAGAGAATGAAACGAAAGATAGTATAATCTGTCTCTTCTTAGTTCAGTGCTTCGTAGCCTACGGGTTTCCTCTTTGAGCGGTGCTTCGTAGTCTCTCCACTCTTGTCTACTTTAGTTATCTGAAGGTTTCACTTCTACTGCGTGTGAATCGCACACTTTGATTTTTTATTTGTATTTTTTCACCCAATATGTTCCCCTTATAACTTCTAGCCATTTAAATGTATTTTCATAAATACCCTGTTTGACCCGTATTTTCACACTTTCAAATTTTTTAACTAATAGTTTAGCGACTGGACTTATTTCTTTGACACCAAAATTTATTTTTCAAAGCTCAATATCTCGTGTTAAAAATTAATTAACGTGCTGAAAATGGTTGCATTGATCTATAAATCCTAGACTGAACAAACTGTGCAAATTTCATCACGCTAGTGCCCACCTTCTGTTCTATAGTTCCATCATTCGTCTTACACTGTCTGATATTCAATTTCACTAGCAGATAAAACCGCGGGAATAATAAAACATAAGAACTCTTCAATAGTTCTATTTGAATATTATAGATGGCAACACTTCCGTTTGTATATATTACGTGAAGCTAGTGTGTTCGACAGACGCCAGAGTATTAATAATATTCAACTTTCATTAGTTTTTGGCAAACACGAAATCTCGGAAATTAGGTACAAAACTACAATTATATAGGATTGCGCGTTACTGAGCTACACCACAGTCTCCTGCAAATAATCCTACCATGGTAGAAAGTTAACCATTATCAATCAGGGGTGAATTTGGTATTGGGGGAATGTTTGGCACAAAAGTCTAGACAACATCAGAGAGGGGGATAGTAATGGCGATTTGCACCGATGTAGACCTATGTAGATCTATAGCGTGGGGGTAGACCTGCTGTTAGGTCTGTGCTGGTGCAACGCAGTCGATATCGTACCCTCCAGACGACTTTTCCAACCCCGTTTTTATTTTCGGCAGTGCGTGGGGATGAAATTGAAAGGGGAGTTTTTTTATACGTTATTTCATTATATTGCATACTATAGTATATACGGATATAATAGGATTCGTCTTGTTAGCAAAGGGGTCAAACAAATTAATGCACAGCCCGTTTTGCGATGGAACGAAACTGTAGTGATCATTAGCTATTTTTGTTTGGTAAATTTTCCGCAGTTGCAAATTATTAGTTTTAAATGAATTATTAAAAGAAACTATATGAAAATGTTGTCTTGCTTCGTTGTGTCCTTTCTTTTCATTACATTCTTACTATAATTGCTATGTCTACATGCTGTTATGATGTACTTTAACTCTTACTAAAAGTCCTGGTTATCTCCAAGTACCAAACTTTGTACATCCAGATATGATGGGCGCAGTTTATATCTTTTTTAAATCGTGTCATGTATTTTGTATGTAAACATCTTGTATTAGGTCTGTATATTTTTGAGACCGTACCTTTTATTGTATTTTCCTGATTTTGTTTTTTTATGCATTTCTATAGTCCATCATGGAGGATACTTTATTTTTACTTTTTGATGTCACCAGCAGTACGTAAATCAAATGAGTGGTTATAATAATTCGTAAAATCTTATAAGACATGTTTCTGTGAAATATTTGTAAAGTGATTCTTCATATGTTGCGTCTGTGTGTTGCTTCTTTGAAATGTTTTGTAAAATTTTTCTTCATATATTGTGTCTGCGTATTGGGTTGGGTTTAACTTTTAAAAAGTACCAATTGGCGATCCCTTGAGTTTTGATGACTCATGGGAATGCAACTTCGTTGTATGTTTGATTTAAGGGCCCGCAACCCGGATTTCTACCGATTTATTACACATTTCCCTTAAACACGGTAAGTTTTAAAGCTCTTAAAAATATATATGTTATTCTTGAAGATAATATCTAGACTTTGCCCGCGCCGAAATGCAAATTATATAAAATTCCCTGGAAAGAAAAAAATCGCATATTATGCTCCTAAAATTATTATAAACACGTTTGTTTCAGTTATTTTACAAATTATACGTATGAAAAAATTCACAGTGTTTCTTTAAATGCTGTTTAAGATAATGCCCGCGAGATTTTTGCTCTATTTTAAACGAGTCGTATTTTATTAAACATTTTAGCAATTTTTGTATCGATTTTGTCGCTGTAAATGTTAGCGCTCTCCTCTAACATTCGTAATTTCGTATCTTTCCATCTTCTTCTTTTCGATCCCGGTTGCAGAGCCTTAAATAAAAAAATAATATAAGTAGATAAAACTAAAATAAAACACTATTAAAAACACACAGCACAGGTTCTCCTAGTGAGGTGTTCACAAAACAGACATTTTAACGGTGACCATTGTAAAATCATAATTTTTCTGCATTTTTTACCAATTTAAAATCTAACATCGACTTCAAAAATACCTTTAATAAGTAGTTGGTATGGATATCAAACGAATTTATTTATGGTGTCGATTTTTTTTAACTTATACCCTGGTATTTACAGTATATAGACCAGTAGATTTTTCCTTGATGCATGAAAATATGTTTTATACTTTTGTTATTCGGCGGTACATTCTCTCTGTACACCCTTTCTGGGAGACTTGGTTATGTTTTGTGTAAGTAGGTACACCTTATTTTTCCTAAACTGACTGCATGTTGTATATATTATAACTATGTCATGAGGCCAACTATCGAAGATCAGCTGACATGGAACTCATATTTTCTTCTCTTTTTTATGAGAGTTAAATGCACAAATGAACTTTAGGAAGAACTGTTGTTTATTAATAAATGACTGACAAACAATAAAATGATAAAGGTGCAGCCTATACACAGGAAATCCACATTACTTGCATTCTTCCACGTTGGATCCTCCTTGTTGTATCAATAATCACTCATCATTGTTCTTCAAACATAATGTTGAAACAATCGCCTATCCATATAATACATGGC
Source organism: Limnephilus marmoratus (assembly GCA_917880885.1). NCBI lineage: Eukaryota > Metazoa > Arthropoda > Insecta > Trichoptera > Limnephilidae > Limnephilus > Limnephilus marmoratus. Next base: position 12,333,000 of record OU862921.1, on the reverse strand, counting down.
ACGGAATCCCACAAGGCTCGCAATGAATTCCTCTGTTATTGAATATGCCTTGTTCCAAGAAAAGTCAGTTTATACTCTGCCAGTTCTGATAACAAAGCCGCAAACCAAGCCACAAATCCAAACCACAATCGAAGCCAGTCACGGCTATTGGATTCGTTCACCTACATGCGTTCTTTTCGATGTGAATAATCATTTAGTTGTGCATTATTGTAACAGTTAAAATAACTGTAGATTTAATCGTTTTTAATAGTGTAATGGCGTAACGTTATCGGGCGAGTTTATGGTAAACTAAAATATTCAACGTTGGCCGAATTTAGTTTTGTGGTCAGTGGCTTTCTTTTTCAAACAACGTTTTTCAACTACTGATTTTTCTCCGATTTTTTTGTTGATTTTTATAGTTTTCGCCCCAAATTTGAATAAAGACTCGTAAAATTATTAGTTGTTATTACTACCCGGTTTCGTCTGAGTTTCAAACCTATTTTTTCCTATTAAGAAAAGAAAAATTTGAAATTTTAAGTTTGGAGTTATTGGATATTTTAAAGCCCATCTTTATTTAGATATATGCAAATGCATAATTTGACTGATTAGATTTATGTTTTTATAACTGGATTGTTCCCACATGAGTGAGTTAGTTGTATTTATTGGATTATTTGCTAATATACGTTTTTATGTGAATACCGCATAAGAGTCCCAACTACTGTCTGGAGCCAGTGAGACTGTCCCCAATAGGAATCAGTCGTGATGTAGCGGGGAGGGGAAGAAGATGGAAAAGAGGAAGGTGGGGAAGTACCCTGCATATTATTTTAAATTAATAAATTGCAAAATAACACAACTTAATCAAATAAAATTTATGATTAGTGTGAAGTAATAAAGATGATAGATTTACAAACATTAGATTTTATGAATTTTGGTTGCCAATTTGCAATTATTTCTGCAAGCTATAAATGCCTATAAATAATGCGTTCAACAGACCCAGATGCTTCTGGCTTGGTTCCACTGCATTAATATTCAAATTGGTTTCTTCCATATAATAATAATATCCTCTGCCTCTTCATGTAATATTTTTGCAAACCAAATATTATTATTGTAGCAGACCAATAATGGTAGAACATACCATATGGCATCCATTAATATTTTCCGAACTTTCAAGTTGCATCAATTTTTTTGCAACGGGTATTTGGCCGCCTTTATGCGAATAAATTGGATATTAAATTTAATATGGACTGTTTATTATAAGAAGTCAATCAATTGGAGAACAAGTCTGCTCATTAGTATTGGATATGGTCTATTATCGAGGGTATCGATTGAGACCATTCTTGTGAGGCTGTTGTGTTGGGAGATAAATCTAGTTCACTATGAATAATGCTGGTCTGTAAGTCAATATTGCTTCGAATATAGTGCTAGATCGATTATTTCGAATAAAGTTCGAGCTCGAATAATCTGACGCTGACAACAGTCACTGGAAGTACAATAAATGCTGCTAAAACGAAAGTGTTTGGTAAAAAATTAAAATATAAACTAGATTGTTTAGGGGTTTGATCGAAACCTAAATAGAGACGATTCCATGACAGTTGATCCCATGACAGTTGGCCCCCCAACATACGTATATACAGTATTCAGTATATTCAGGGAAAATAGGTATATATCTACTAACTCAGGGGTGTGCAGAGAGGATGTACCACCGAATAACAAACTTATAAAACAAATTTTGACTCAAATGCATCAAGGATAAAACTACTTGTCTATGTACTGTATACGATAGCGCGAAGTACAAAAAATCTACACTAAATAAATTCGTTTGATATTTCAACTTATTAAACTTCCGGAACCTCCATTATCCATTCCAACTTATCATTAAAGATATTTTTGAAGTCGATTTTAGGTTTGAAATTGGTAAATAATGTACAAAATATTGTAAATCTTACATATAAAAATGAATCGCTGAATGTGTTGCTAAGCGCATAACTTTCGAACAACTGCACCAAATTGAATAATCCTTTTTTTGTGTGTTCGTTTTTGCCAGGACAAGGTTTTTATAAAACTTCAGGTGAGCTCTGGCATTATGAAATTTGTATAAAAAAGTTGCTATTGGAGGAACACGAGGAAGCGGCTACTGCTATGGAAAGCGGGAGGGAGGGAGAGATGGGGGAGGGGGGAGAGGGACCTGGGAGGGGGGAGGGGGGTTCGCGGGACGGGGGAAGGGAGGGGGGGGAGTGGAGTGGAGAGTGGGAAGGTGGAGGTGACGGAGTGGGAAACTCCTAATACCATGCGAGCGAAGCCGCGGGAAAAAGCTAGTTTATAATAATTATAAATTCTGAGATCGGCTCTCACCGGTACGGACGATAGTTTCGGTTAACTTAAATATGTTCTTCATAATAAATTATGCAGTATAATATGCGAGCCTGAGGTGTGTAAATAATACCAGACCCTATGGGCTTAATACCCAAGAAATTATGATTATGAAAAAACTCTACTTGCGAACAAATATATCACAAATGACACAAAGAGAAACTCCAGGGAAAATAACAAATCCACCAACCTTGTTTTTGTAGATCTTGAAGTGTGGAGGCCTCCTTAATCTCATCCAATCAACAATTAAATGCAGTCAATGCAATCCTTGGGTGACTCATAAGTTTTTACAAGAGATGAAATTTGTCAATCAATACACAAACTCATAGTTTTTCACAATGCATGAAAATTTTCCAAAACTAACAGTGTTAGTAATTTTCTTGTTTTAGAATCTATTTTTGAAAAACTATCCATTTCGGTGTCTTTGTTAATTCCAAGGAGTGAGTAAGTATCATGCTTGTGATATATATTTATTTAAAATTTCGAACAAACAAAAAACATATTGCAATGCGTAACCAATTTCATTAAAACAAACTGTTTTTGTACTGGTATATGTATGTTTGATTAGGCGAATTGCATTGGGTGGAAAATCGAATCATTTTAATAATCGAAGTATTTGACGATTGTTTTGAATTTATAGCTTGTGACTACGTCAATTTGCCTGCCAAAAGTGACAAAAAATGAATCCACCAATAACTTTTACGAACGATTTTCAATCGATTATTTCGAAATTGGAGATTTCTATTGTGCCATCTCTAACTGACTTCGACCAAGTATACTGAGCTATAATCGATGCTTGAACATGGAATAACTTCATAAAATAGTGACAACTTTACTTTTAAATGTTAAAAGTATTTTATTTTATAATATTGCCATTGATAACATAATATTATTCCTATTTTATTTTGAAAAATGGGCAATAATTGATCGAACCTGGGTAAATCCTGTTTTAACTCGACCATTTTGCATTTCGTCTGGCTGTAAATTCGTTTGTTACGTTCCAGTTTGATAAAATGATTGCCGTGTTGGATACTACATTTTTATCCCGCCAGATTTCGCATGATCATGGTTCCCTTATACGAGCTTGAAATTTTTTTGATTAAAGAATTGCCATTGAGATTGTGATATTTTTACGGACAAATTGTATAAATTCTTATTTGAATAATAAAATGTTATGTAAAATATTTATAGTACTAGGTACCTACTTACAAATCTTATAATTTCAGAGGGAAATTAGTTTTGTTCTGCCGTTCACAGAACTAAAAGTAATATTATGTGCAACCATTTTTTTGCTAATCTTGCTATTTATTTGAGCTAGTTGTGGCTGAGTATTTGAGCTACTAGACTCTCATTGCCAGGATGTGATTTGAGATAAGAGTCGCCACGACCGTTTTAAATAATGTGTCACCGCTCTAACTCCTCTGTCATTCTGATAGGAACTTTAGGAATTCTAAAACGACCACAATAATAATGCTAAGTTGTTTAAACATCGTTGCCTTGAAATGTCATATGCCTCTGAAAGGAAAGGTCCTTAAATTGTTTCCTTATCTTTATTAGAAATTCCTTGGATTTTGTGTTCAATTTGTATGATACAGAAAAACTATTCGAAATTTATCAGAACTTATTGACTTTTGTTGTAGGTACCACTACTAACTCGATTTTTATATTCTGACAAATTAGTCAACATTGCCAGCATTTAAAAATCAAATTACTAGTAGTTTTTACACTGTACCTTGGACATATGAATATATCTGGACCTGCCTTAAGTGATAAAAGCGTATTATTTCCCCCTCCCCATACCGGTTCGATGGAGCCGGCTGGGCTTACGAGAACCTCGCTTGAATCTAAAAAATGTGACGTCATCGTTCTTGTCCTGACCAGCGCCGAGCTCACATCGTACATTTTACGAAATAACACGTCAAAAATGAGAGCATGTGCTGTACACGCTACACCCTAAAATATGTGAACATAGCGAATGTGGGCGGTTCTCCGTGAGCTCGTCGCTGGTTACAGGGGTAAGTAAATTATGAAACATTTGTAGAAGTGTCTTAACTAAATAGGCAACAAAATATTCCTTTGTGAAAATCGGCGAACTTTACTTTTCCGCATTTGGACTTCACAAATATGTTAATAACGTGGCGAGCAATTCGCGCTCCCATGTAAAAAAGGTCTATTCATTCAAAAGCAGATTTTGCTTTTAAGAACTAAATGGTGATATTATAATGCGAGATGCCTATATACTGTCAGATTGATTTTTTAACGAATCACAGTCATCTTTTGCCCTCTTCGCCCCCCATAGTTTGGTTTTACCCCATCTGTATCTTCTGGTCTATTAAATTTGGATGTCTATGCACTGTACAGAATTTTGCAGTTAGAAAGCACGAAATAAAACTATAAGATTGTAGTTTGATAACATCTGGAAACGTTTAACACTTTCTCATCTGAATCTAGTGCATAATCGATATGTACATCAATTTTCGAAACCTTTAAAAAATCTAATACATCAAAAATGATATTTCGAATCTAAACGTCGAAAATACGTTCTTCATCTTTTACACCAAACATTTTGTCAACGAATGTTGAATAAATAATATGCCTGTGTCTAAATAATTATTCCACTTGCCTTATTCGAATCGACCATTTTAAAAATCGAAATTCTTCGTTCCTTGTAATAATCGATACTCCCATCACTATTTCAAACATTGGATCTCAGAGGTATTATAAATTTTAGAAAGACAAAACAGATGTCTCGCGTACAAATTATTTCGAAGCCGGATTTATATTATTTATAATCTACTTATTTAATCTATTATTTTTTTTTTTTTTTACATTAGCTCCACACAGGAGGCCCTGAGAAAAATAAATTCTCTAAGCGCCTACGTCATCTTTAGAGATGCTGTGTGGAGGGTCTTTAAGGAAAAGAATGAGAGAAAGTTCTGGGAAGGAAAAAAGTATGAGGGGTGGGTAGGAATCTGGGGTTCGGTTTGTAGAGAACATCCGTCGCTAAGACCTAGACAAACCTCACCTAATAAACCCGGGCACCCCTGCTTAGCGAACTGGACCCTGGACTTTTTTTTTACATTAACTACACACAGGAGGCCCTGGGGAAAACAATTTCCCTCAGGGCCTATGTCATCTGGGATGCTGTGTGGAGGGTCTTTTTGAGGAGAGGAAGGAATGAACATTGTTCTTGAAGAGACTCATGTTGTAGGAAGGAGGAAACACAGAGGCCGGCAAATCATTCCACAGCCGAGTTGTTGAACACAAGAACGAGTCGAAGAAACGACCCGTTCTCGTGTGACAAATGTCAACCGTGTACAAATGTTGGGCACGCGTTTGGCGTGTTTCCCGACTATGCACCGGTGCTGAAGGGATCAATGACTTCTACTATAAGAGTTTCAAAATGCCCGAAACTAGTTGGAATATGGCATATATAGTGTGTTGGTGGTGTATATTGTGAAACTGAAGGAAATGGGAAAGAAGAAGGTTGGGTTAGGTTTTTTAGATTTGGTTACAAAGCACGGCTAAAATGCCATTTTAAGCAACATTTCGATTCAGAACTGATATGAAATTGTACGAAATTACTTTTTTTTTTTTTTTTTACCTGAGCTCCACACAGGAGGCCCTGAGGAAAATAATTTCCCTCAGGGCCTATGTCATCTTTGAGGATGCTGTGTGGAGGGTTTTTTTAAGGAAAGGAAGGAGAGGAGAGTTCTGGGAAGGAAAAGGGTTTAAGGGGTGGGTAGGAATCTGGGGTTCAGTATGCCCTGGTCATCCGCCTCCAAGACCTAGACAAACCTCACCCCATGAACTCGATACCAATACCAATAAATAAATTAACGTTACTATTATTTGTTTACAGTTTTGTTGACCGTTTAGACATTTATTAGCAGTATTATTCTTCAATTAGAAACCAACATAGCGCAATTAAATGTAACGTGGATCCGTCTCCAGTTCGCCTAACAGTTTGTCGGCGGCGCGATATAATCCGTTGGATGAACTCGACTACTTTTAATTATTTCCACTGCGGAGGATTGGCTGGTCTTCAGATTAACAGTAAAGTTTGCTGAAACTTCGCAGAATATTATGTCTTTATTGTGTAGGAATTAGAGCATTGAGGAACGGCTGCACCACCTTTTGCAAAACTTTATTTGGATTTGAGGCCAAAATAATGAACCGAACTGATAAATTATTTTTTTAATCAAAAGGTATTGCAAATATTTAGTACGGATATTTGCTATTTTATTTAGTTGTTTTTTAAATTTTAAAATATGGGCCATTCAAGAATTGGTTTTCACGATTTTGGAGGAAACTTTGACAATTATTTAAAAATCTTTTTTGCTCTATCTACGTCATAATAATGGAAAATCCTTTTGGCGGGCTTTAATTTAAATTACAAACGACTGATTTAAATTACACCACAAATTTGTCGCCCATAAAATTAAAATTTCCACCCAAAAAACGTTTTTTTTATACGCTAAATTATTATTGTTAACTCGCAAAAAATTGCTTAAGTTTCTTTTAAAAGCATGAAAAATCGAATTCTTTAATGGCCTATAATAATTATTACAACATTGTCGCTTATCTGAATTCTTGACGCAATCAGTTCTAATTTTGAAAATGGCCCTTAAATTTAAATCAGTCCGAGTTCATCGAATCAGATTTACAATCTCAGACAGACCCACAACCTAAATTAATATTTTTGATCTGTAATAAGTAAGTAATAAATAATTAAAAAAAAAAACATTCAAACCATCTCAGAGATATTTGCACACAAGACTGAGGCTACGAAGCACCTGACAAAGAGGAGACCGATTATTCTATCTCTTTCTCTCGCTGGCTAAATCCTATAGATGTATATGTTTGTCTCTTTTCAGTGTCGCTTTTTCGTTTCATCGAGTTTCAAATCACAACGGTGCTAAAAAAGTTTTCACTCCAATCTGGTATGTTTGTGGCTCGTTCCAGAATGGTGGATTAAATTCTTCTCGCTCTGGTGAAACACCACGATTCAGAATCGAAACATTGCTCGAAATGGCTTTAGCCATCTTTGGTGGTCAGATCTGAATAGCCAGGTATTTCTCCACCTTTCTCTTCCCCATCTTCCCCCCCCCCTCTCCTCTACCTTCAGCCTGAAAACATACCACGATTTATTGGAGATGCCATAGTCTCACTGGCTCCAAACGGTTGAGAGCAGTTGGAACTCTTGTGCGATACTCGCTTAAAAAACAATCTAGCCAATACTCCATGTAGTACTGTACTGTAACAGTCGACTAAACTTGTAGAATGGTATTTCAGCAAATAACAAGGAATGGCTGGATCGTCTCCAACCAACCGCAGTGCGTCCAATATCCGTGTTGACTTGACATCATTCCACACTTTCCCTCTGGAATATTCCGTCTGGGAACATTCAAACTAGAATTATACTGACGGGACTTTCCAACAAAACTTCGCAGGTGCATCGCAGCAAAGCACTTTGCAGAAAATCTTTGGCACATTCGCACATTTTCATTATTTTTAGCCGTCTGTGGGAGGACCGTTAACGTCGTGCAAGGAATTCTTTCCATTTCCTTATATATGTTTGCTGTTGAGGACTTTATAAAATTTGGCTTTGCTTCGCGATTTCAATCTTGGACGTGTCATTTTATAGCTTTCTTTCGGGTTTTATATTTTGGTCATGCGTTCAACGCTCTGCCTGGGGTACGAAACGGTATAAATTATTTTAATTCAGTTCGTGTGTCTTCTCTGATGATTAATAAACGGTGACGGCTGTTTTTCTCACTATTGATAGCAGCATTGCGATGTGCTGATGTATCTACTCTGATGATGGACACTGCGATTCTGCCTGAAACGTTGTCTCAAGAAGGAGACCCTACAAATCAAAAGAGATGTGCACACTACACATTTCTTCAGACTGATTCGTGGATGGTTTAAAAACTCGGCTATCATGGAGAGCATTCCAATTTGCGAGGCGTGAATGGGTACCGCTGCCCCGTAAACCAACACTCCTGCCATAGGTCACCCCAAGTGGTTCGCTACGTTTGGTGACTTAGGAGGGGTGCCGGGTTCATGGGGTGAGATTTGTCTAGTCTTGGTGATGGACGATCTGGACACACTGAACCCCAGATTCCTATCCTCCTCTCATACCTTTTCCTTCCCAGAACTTTCTCTCCTCCCTTTCCTTAAAAATACCCTCCACACAGCATTCCCAAAGATGACATAGTCCCTGAAGAGTTTATTTTTCTACGTGGAGCTAATGTAAAAAAATCATTTATAAAATTCCACTTTTTAAATACATCTATTTGACTTTCGATTTTGTTTTCTTGAATGAATGAAGTGGGCCCACTTCCCGACATCCGATCGAGCTGAAACTCGGCAGATAGACTCGTTGTCGATGACAGTGCATTCTCTCAATATTTGGTGGCAATCGCACACACATTTTTTTGAAATTCGACGACATTACAGCAATTCATGGCTCATGGGGTGAGGTTTGTCTAGGTCTTGGAGGCGAATGACCAGGACATACTGAACCCTGGATTCCTACCCACCCCTTAAACCCCTTTCCTTTCCAGAACTCTCCTCTCCTTCCATTCCTTAAAAAAACCCTCCACATAACATCCCCAAAGATGACATAGGCCCTGAGGGAAATTATTTTCCTCAGGGCCTCCTGTGTGGAGCTCATGTAAAAAAAAAAATAATAATATTCGCATTAAATGTCGATCTCATCCAATTACTATTTGGCTGGGTTGGTAGAGTTGACGACTGCAGTTCCTAGGTAGGAAGGTTTAATTCTCTGTCATACAATTTTAAAAGACCCACGTAATCTACTTTTTTATTTTAAACTAGCTGGTCCCGGCATGCGTTGCTATGCCATTTAATAAAGAAATTGTTTCTCCCTGAGTGTCCTTTCCCATTCGTCCCGTTCCCCTTCCGCCTCCCCTTCTTCTCCTGCGTCCTCTTCCCCTCTCGCGTCCCACTCCGTCACCTCCACCTTCCCTCTCCCCACTCCACTCCCCCTCCCCCTTCTCCCGTCCCGCGAACCCCTCTCCCGAGTTCCCCTCCCTCCTCACACATCCCCCTCCCCTCCCGCGTTCCCCTTCCACCTTCCCCGCCTTTCCTCTTCCCTTTCCCTTCTCCCGCGTTCCATATATTCAATCCCAGTACATTCAGTTTTTAAACAGCCCGCGTGCCACCTTTTACAATTTTTATTCAAATTTATTTTTTTCATGTATATTAAATTTGGTACCTAACATAGGTACCTATTTAAAATATCTAAAATTCTTGATTCGATTCAAACTATTAGGGGAGTACCTACTTTAAATAAATTTTTCAACTTTTCAAAAATAGAATCCCGATTGAACAATCATTCATTGTTTTGCAAAATGTCATTCTCTAACACGCGAACTGTCAAACGTGCGATGTTTTCTGTTATTATCTAATTTTCTGCGCAATTTTCTTAATTTTTCTCTCCGTAAGAACCATCCTCGAACTTCAAGGAATATTCTAAAAAAAGAATTAGCGAAATCGGTTCAGCTGATCTCGAGATTTGCGCTTACCAACAAATTTAGCGATTCATTTTTATATTATAGATACGCCCATATTTACACGTTTGTAAATATTTTGAAATAATTGTTGAATAAAATAGAGTAAAATGAAATGATAAGGAAAACAATGCAACATTAATGCAAAATTACACAAAATGTCGATATAATAAATTATAAAGATTAGTTAAGTCGTGAAAAGTAATGGTGAATAACACGTAGTTATGAGAAATATAGTTTTATTTTCTATTCAATAGACGGTTTGAATAGCTTTATCGATCTGTTAATCTTCGTCGAACATTATACGTTCTAGATTCTATCGCCGAGAGATCGTTGTATGTTGTAACCTCTCTTTCTGTTACCTGCGTCGTTTATGAAAAGAAGGGAGAATCTACAACGGAACTATCAGCGGTTCGCGATTTGAATGAGTTGCGCAAGCACTCCATAAGTGTGCTGTCTACGTACAGTGTGTCTAGTGACAGCGGCCACCGCCACATGGTGGCTGGAGCTCCATAATGGTATCCGTGATGTCCGTGTCCCGATTCCTCCGGCACCGGGGTTTGTACTTGGTACCGCTGTCTGGTCTGACCAGTGGCGTAGCGAGTGGTGACGATCGGGCAGACCGAGTGAGGTGCACGGGGGTCGCCAAACCCGATAAATATATTTTCTACAAGATTAATTATTGCGCATTCTAATTATGATGTGTTTTTCTCATGAAAAAACAGATTTTTACCTGAATAAATAGTTTTTGAAGCGAAAACTCGATGAAACGAAAAATAGCCACACCAAAAAAGGGACAAACACATATATTTATAAGATTTAGCCTGCGAGAGAATGAGACAGAATAATCGGTCTCCTCTTTGTGCGGTGCTTAAATCCTCCCCACTCTTGTCTACTTTAGCTGTCTGAAGGTTTCACTTCTACCGCGTGTGAGTGTGAATTGCACAGTCTGATATATTTCTTCTGTCCCTGGCATGTTGCCCTGGCTTCACGTAGAGTTTTTCGAAATCAAATGTAGGTAGTAATTTTCCTCCTATTTTGAATGTCAGGTGTGCAAAATTTCATTAAGAATTACAAAATTCTGCTTTAAGATGTTTGGAAAAAGGGGATGGGGTGGTTTTTCGAAATCTCACATGGACAGTGACCTTCCTATTGTTTTGAAGGCCAAGTGTGCAAAATTTCATCAATCTCGCAATAAAGCTGCAGATTTGAACCTAAACAAAAGAAAACCACACCGCCACACCTGGAAACTCTTTCTTGTATTTATACAACACAATGTAAATAATTATATGGCACCTACTTACCTTTTATTTTTTGGTCAAATGAATATTTCAAATCTCCGTAGCTCAAGATAGAATTAAAGGGTTGCGTTGACCTAGAAATGCCTAAAAGAAAAAGTTATTGCTGTGTTTCATTAAAATGGTCTGCTTTATAATTTTTTTGGTTGGGAGGAATTATATTTAGCCCAGTTAACAAAACAACCTTGCCCTGGGGAGGCGTCAAATTGTATCGGGGCACTGGTCATGACGTATAACCGAGAAGAGATCTCTCTCTCTCTCTCGGCATTACTCCACATGACCCTATTTGCCCCTAGAAGGCCCGACCGCCTTGCTAGGCCAGATTTGACTCAAATAACTTGCGAAACACCTCCTCACCACGACCCGTCACCAACACCAACCAAACCGACAAACAACAAACAGCTGTTACTTAAAATCATATATCATTGTAAATTGTAATTGAACTGTTGCTTAAGCTAGAAAAAAATTATTACACTTTCCAATTTATAATAATAAAAATGAATCGCTAAATGTGTTGGTAAGCGCCAATGTCGAGATCAGCTGAACCTATTTCGCTAATTCTTTATTTAGAATATTCCTTGAAGTACGAGGATGGTTCTTACGGAGAGAAAAATTAAGAAAATTGTGCAGAAAATTGGATAATTTCAGAAAACATGAGCATGTTTGACAGTTCGCGTGTTGACATTTTGCAAAACATTGATTGTTCAATCAGGATTCTATTTTTGAAAATCTTTAATAAATTTATTTAAAGTAGGTACTCCCCTAATAGTTTGAATCGAATCAAGAATTTCAGATATTTTAAATAGGTACCTATGTTATGTACCAAATTTAATACACATGAAAAATGGAAATTTGAATAAACATTGTAAAAGGTGGGACACGGGCTGTTTAATAACTGAATGTACTGGGATTGAATATATGGAACGCGGGAGGAGGGTTGACGGGACGAGGGAGCGGGAAAGGGAAGATGGAAGGCGGGGAAGGTGGAAGCGGAACGCGGGAGGGGAAGGGGACGTGTGAGGGGGAAGGGGGGTTCGTGGGACGGGGGAAGGGAGGGAGTGGAGTGGGGAGAGGGAAGGTGGAGGTGACGGAGTGGGAACGCGAGAGGGTAAGAGGGCGCAGGAGAAGAAGGGAGGCGGAAGGGAACGGGAAGAACGGGAAAGGACACTCAGGGAGAAACAATTTCTTTATTAAATGGCATAGAGCAACGCATGCCGGGACCAGCTAGTTTTTAATAAAATTGTTCTGACCGGCCAATGGGAAGGTGATCCCTTCCTGACAGTTTTTTGAGAATTTCAATATTGATTGATATCCTCCTCACTATGTTCAGCCTCACAACATACCCCAATGATGGGATGCCGTAGTCTCACTAGCTCCAGACGGTTGGGAGCAGTAGGGACTCTTGTGCGGTATTCACATAAAAAAGCTTTGAAAATACTACAAGAACTCGTTCTAAAATTAGCAAACACCATTTTTCATTACATATAATCTTTATTATCTATGACAGTATGACGCCGATGCACCATCTGGTTAAACTCTTCCTTTTAAGACCTATTCGACTTGATCCTGCCATCCTTTCAGGACCTACCCCGATGAGATGAATGCCACCATTCACAGTGACTCGTACATTAATATCTGCTTTATAATAATACGTATTTTCATTTGATATTAGCATTTAGTGCTAATACTAACGCACAGCGTACACCAGATGGTCAGAGAGATTGATTTTATCCAAATTTAGGCCCGGTTTAATCTTTCTTAACCTTATCGGCACATCACTCAACTTCTGACAAACTATTTTGACCTGAATTTGGTCCCTACAAGCCGAAAAATACATACAAACACAAAAGAGAAAAAGTTTGGCGCCGGGTGGCAATTGTTGCTATGGGTTACAAATGTCAGTATGACGAAGATCGTTTGAATAAAACATTGACATGTAAATTATATGCACTTAGAATAAATTGGCAATGGTTCGATGTTATTTCAGAAAATTATTTTTATTGAATGCAGTAATGCACCTATGGCAGATGTTATTTGAATTTGCATCTTGATTTGCGTTCGACTAGACTCCAGCTGTTCAAACTTTATATCTACATAACTAGCTCAAGTCCCCGGCGTTGCCAGAGCTTTTCATAGAGTTTTTTTAAAAATCATACTTGGATACATTGGCGGCTCGTAATATTAGAAAATATTTGATATTAATTGGGCATTACCAGAGAAAACCGGAAATACGTCATTTTCAAAAAAGATTTTAGACTTATTGACTCTTTTCCACAAAAAAATATAAATGGATTTCGAAAGATTGTTCTTTTATCTAGCATTCGCATGTAATAAATTTTGAGAATTTTTTTAAATTTTTAGTATAATAAGGTTATTCCATAGGTCGTTGGAAGATTTGTTAAATTTTCAAAAAAGTTTTTCACCCATTTCAAATAATATAATCATGCAGTAAAATAAATCAATACATTATCTACCAAACGTATGTTTTAGAATTTTAATTTTAGTTTCATTAAAATCATTAAAAATATGTACGTACATGTGTTTCTTGACGAAAATTGGTCCATTTGTGTATTTATTTGCGCACTTACAAACTAATATATTTCAGATTTTTTTAACATTCTTATTAAATTTAGACATTATTGAAAAATGACAAATACTTATAATCAAAAAATAATTACAAAAAGTAAATTATTTTAATAGTTTTATCATCACGCCTTTCAGCATTTTTGGATGAAGGTATAAATTAAAGCTAATTTGGATTAAAATAAATTCGATAATGAGTTAAAATTTAAAAAAGCTGGTACGGAGAATACTTAATCTTTCTCATTGTAACCGCCCTGCACGATCGTAAGAACAACTTTCGACGAAATGTGGATTTTCGTCCGCTGGCTGGTTAAACGCTCTTAAAATTAGAGCTAATATTTACAAAAAATGGCATTATTGATGTTGTTCTACCCGAAAACGTTTTTTTGTTCATACCAAAAATCGAACATTAAAAAAAAACGTTTTCGCTACAACAACCAATGATGCCATTTTTTTTAATTTTAGCACTCTAGTACACCAAAAGTCACATGCCGCCACTGCTTAGATAGTGACCTTCCCCTTGTTTGTAAGATCAGGTGTGCAAAATTTCATCAAGGAATAAAATTATAGACTTATATGAAAATCACACAAACGCCGCCTGCCACAGACATTCTTCTTTCTGTAAATATGTTGATTGATAGATCGATTCTATATGGATTTCCCACCCGGTTTCACCGAGTTTTAGCACTCTTTTTCTTTGAATAATTGTGAGCTGTGAGACATAAACAAAACTATTCGTTGCATTAATTTATTTTGTATTATTGTCGGTCTGCATTCTGACATAAATTATTCATGTATTTTGCATTTCTTGTCGTGTACAATATATAAATATGTGCATCCCATAATAATTATTATAGTTTATTTATCTTCTAAATACCTTGGACAGCGTGTCATCGTATTTGCATAAATTATAATAAATTTAAATTCAGCTTCCTTTCTATCTCTCTATTTACAAAATGTGGCACACTTGTGGCTAATAATATTTAAAATAAATATCGCTTTTTACAGCTTGTTAAAAAGTTAAATATGTGACGTAATATATATTTTTGATAATAACAAATATATTATAAACTGCGTTCATATTCAATTTTTATTGTGATAACTCTTGTTATAATAATAAACTTTTTTGAAGGTTATATCCATCAATGTAATATATACAATCGAAGAAGAAGGTAATACTGAAACATCTAAACGAAAATATGAAAAAGAACAAGACTCAGAAAAATAAGAAAGGTAACAGTCGCAACTGGGACTCGAACCCAGGATTAGTCGAAGATAATTGGTATTTCTATAAAAAAATATTTAATAATGTAGTTGATAGTCCAAAATTGCTGGCATTGATAAGATTTCGGATTCAACTTATGGAAACACGCCAAACGCGCACCCAACATATGTACACTTGTGACATTTGTCACATGAGAACAGGTCGTTTCTTTGTTTTTTGTTCAACAGCTCGGCTACAACTCCTCCTTCCTACAACATGCGTCTCTTCAAGACCAATGTTCATTCCTTCCTTACCCCAAAAGATCCTCCACACAGCATCTCAGATAACATAGGTTATGTGTGGAGTTAATGTAAAAAAAAATCGAGTGCAGTTTATACGCGGTAGAAGCGAAACTTTACCAAAACAATCTCAACCAATACTTAGCGACCAATGAGCGCAGACCTATCGTAATTTCCGTTTCATATCTCTACCAATAGGAGGCCTTTAAAAGTGACATCTTAATCAAAGCGGCCGATGAGCGCAGGTGCAGTAATCGTCATTTCCGTTCCGAAATCTGAATCACAGCGAGGCTATACAAGTTTCACTTCAAAACAAATACAAAATGTTGTTACTGAAAACAAACACAAAATGTTGTTACTGAAATGTTTAACTGATAAAGTTAAGCTATGTACAATAAATACTGTATATTTTTTTATGTTAAAGCCCCTAATCCACACTTAAAAAGGGCGTTAAAAATAAATACAAAAAATAAATAATATAATTCTGATTTTGAAATATGAGATCGATAAAAATGACTTAAAAATAAGAGGAGTTGGTTTAAGACAAGAGATCCTGGCCTGTGTTCGAGTCCCAGTTGCGACCGTTACCTTTTTTTATTTTTCTGTATCTTGTTCTTTTTCATATTTTCGTTTAGATTTGTTAATATTATTATCTTCTTCAATTCTATTTCATAATATATGTTTGTTATTTTATTACGTTATCAACCACGGTTTTTACACGCGGATATTCCGGTTTACCAGGAGCGCAGAAGTTGAAGAGTTAATTTTTAAAAATATCATTTTGGTGTTCGTGTTTTTTTATCTCATTATGTTCTCAGTCCTGTGAATTATTATGTCGTTTCTGCGCTGCGTTTTTCTCAGAAACTGGTCGAAACTTGATATGCAGTCCCGATTATTTTTACGATGCACTAGCAGAGCACGAAGGGAACGCAGAATAAAGAGTGCAGTGAATAATGATGCATTTATATTCAAGTAGCGAGCGATGCATTTGAGGAACACAGCTCACAGCACACGCACATGGCTGTGACCGGAGTTTCGGGGAATCAGTCAGCGCCACTTGATGAATTCGTTGGAACTGCGGATCATTGGAACTTATTAATTGGATTAACCAGAGGTCAGCGGGGAGTAATAACTTCTTTGTAATATGCATAAAATCATCAACCTATTCCAAATTTTATTATGTTCCCAAGATATTTTTGTGGCTATCTCGATGGTTGGTTTTGGAGATTGAAAATTTGATTCCCGTAGATGTGGAAAGCAAATTGATTGAATGGTTTTCTTAAATGATTTTTAAACTGAATGTCGAGGGACGAGGCCAAAAGTTTATATCAGGGAACATGAGGAACTTGCACAACTTGGGGTACAATTAAAATTTCAGAGGTATCTAAAACTTGGTGACCGTCCAACTCAGAATGAAACCAACTCTGAACCATCTCAGAAAGGTCATTAAGAGTGATGATCAAAAAATTGGTTAAATGGGTTAAGTTAGGTTAATAGGGTTACCGGCTATTTTAAAATTATTTTTTCGTAGGTTTTAATGACCTTTCTGAGGTGGTTCTGAGTTGGTTTCATTCTGAGTTGGCATGAAATCCTAAATCTTAATAATCGTGCCATCTCCCAGTAGGGGTACGCAGAGAGGATGCACCGCCAAACAACACGGTCTCGGGGTACACTCCTTGCTTCATTCATATTCATACATCGTCACTTATGTACAGACTCTTCTGTTCTTGACAAGACTTGACTCAAGTATTTGGTTTATTTTCATTTTTTACAGTAGCTCCACACAGGGGGCCCTGAGGAAAATAATTTCCCTCAGGGCCTATGTCATCTTAGGGGATGCTGTGTGGAGAGTCTTTTTAAGAGGTAGGATAAGTTCTGGGAAGGAAAAGGTTTGAGGGGTCGGTAGGAATCTGGGGGTCAGTGGGTCCAGGAGTGACGGATGTATGAATTCATCTCTCCAACCGTGGTGCAAGGCGTTGAGTCGAGAGATTCCGGTTGGAAAGGTCAAATGGCCTCCGTCAACCAGTTTCTCTAGATCTGGCTTGCAACGCAGCAGGTGGGCAGACGCATCCGCCGCCAAGACCTGAACAAACCTCACCCCATGAACCCGGGCACCCCTGCTAAGTCACCAAACGTAGCGAACCACTTGGGATGACCTATGGCAGGGGTGTTTTATAAATATTTATAGAGTGGTAGGTTCTTCAGTATCGTCCTGGCGATAGACCAACATTCAGAATCGAAACAATGCTTGAAATTGCTTTGGAAATGTTCAGTGATCAGATCTGAATAGCCAGGCTAAAATTCCTCTTCCCCATATCTCTAACTTAACCCACTCCCTCTGCCTCACATTTTTGCATGTCGATTCATTCTCTCTGGCCGCCCCGCTGGAAAGGCATGATTATTACTTAGTTGAGAGTTTAAAACTTAAATGCATACGAATCCACAGTGGTAGATAGGTACTCTCAGTATCTCCCTGGTGAAATACCAACATTCAACATCGAAACGTTGCTTGAAATGGCTTTCGCTATGTTTGGTGACCAGATATGAATATCCAGACACTTCCCCACCTTCCTCTTCCTATCTCCTTCACTTCCCAAACCTCTTCAACCTCACAGTGTGCATTTAGATCAGATGCCGCGGCTAGGGTTGGCTTTTTTAGGTCGTGTCCGGCTAAATATTTATATGTCCGGCCTGTACGGCTTTTATTAGGCTTTTTGTTAGTTTACCAGAAAAAGAGTTGTGTTTTATTTGTTTGTTTTATAAGACTTTTGACTGAAGACTCAATATTATTTATTTTGTTATTTACATATTCTATATAAATGCCAAATTATGACAATAATAATGTGTTATTAAACTGGTTAATGTGTGATTAATAAACAACTGCAACTTGTAACTTTTATTATTATGTTTAAAAGTTATGTCCAAAATTACGTACTTACGTATGTCCGGCTTTTAGGGCAAAATGTCCGGCCTAATACAGCGCAGAGTCAGGCTTTATTTTTATTTTAGAAGATGGCAACCCTAGCCACGGCTCATCCATGAGGCATATTCAGTATTTTCGGTTACAAATAAAAACTTCCAAATTGCGGGATTTGGTGCGATTCCCACAGAGGCTGTGTGAATCATCTCATAAAACCGCCCGTGGATAAAATAAATTAGCTTAAAATTTTAACGACCGGCGCGACTTTATGAATGCGGCATGCGTGGTTCATTTACCGCTCAGCTCCTAGGGCATTCGGTCTCTCGTCTCTCTGCCCGCCCACTACATGACTCCAGTCTTTAGTTCAGATACAGTCACTTCTTGCAGAGCGGGCGGCAGACGTTCAGGCAGGAAACGCCGACCTTGCTCTTCTCTGACTGGTCTGCTCTGATCTGGTCTTACGACAGTCTAATTGTCCTAAAAGATGGGACTAGCTTGTCTGTGTGTCTAGCCTGGCTTTCTCCATTGTCCGTGGCCGCTAACACCCGCACACAAAATACGTTATCTTATTCTAGTCATTATTGACAACTAATTTTGGATTCATTCATTATGATGCCTAATAATTAATAATATATATTCTCTAAGATTGTTGTAAGAGAGTATCGGAAGAAAAAAGGTCTATAGGCGACATTTAGGGAGACTTCCAGAAACGAATCAATAAAGTTCTCTTCTGACATCAGTGGTGCTACTTCTTTTCTCTCATATAGCACAGTTATTGCTTGAATTATTATTGGTTTCCACCCTTTTAACTGAATTATGCTGATGCGTCTTGCATCATTTGTCTGAGATTCAAAAAACAGACACTAGTCGAAATTACGCGAAAAATGGCGAGGCGAGCAAATCTACAATCTCATGCATTGCTCTTGTGACCACTGAATGCACTTTTTATATAACAGTTATCTGTTATAGCACTCAGGCATTTGCTGAAATTGATGTTTTTTTTCTAATTTATGTACCTAGTATGTGACATATCGCACGCCCATTAAGAGTAAACCAGTGATGTGATTTCGCTACAAAGTAACAGAAGGAATTATTTCACACGTTATCAGGTGATTCACCCGCTTTCTGATAACACCTTCTTTCCAATCTAATGATAATATTATGAGACATAAATAATCTATTTACCGTCAAGTATCTTCTTTATTTGTTTCTTAACCCTAGATAGCTAATGTTCGTCAAAATTACACCAAATGCAATTCTACCTGTCTCTTTAATGCTTCTACCGCGAATATTATAGTTGTCACGTGTCAACTTTTTAAATTTATATTACAGATTGATATAATCCTATTGCAATACAGATGCCAACATTTACATTACATATTATAATAAATTTTGAGCAAAAATGAAATGTATATATTTTGAAGCTCTTGCCTAAAATATTCTTGAAACCTTCAAAAAGAAAATGCTAAGAGACCTAGAGTTACCTCTTACATATCTCTTGTCGTGCTAAGCTGGGCCAAAACGTCCGTTCTGACGTATGGAATACAGAGCAAGTCGTGGTATCGACCCTGGCGGTAGTTGTTTAAACTTTAAACACTAAGTTGGAATGCTTTAAACTTTAAAGCATTCCAACTTAGTGGGCGGTAGACTTGCGCATGGTTGTACCATGCATTGCTAGGTTCTCCAAGTCAGTAAGTTCTCGTGTCTTAAGATGCCTTATGAGTACTCATCATTTAATCGAATGGTTAGTTCATTGGTTTTGGTAGTTTAAATGGTTTTGTCAAACTTGCGTTAAAGAAAAAAAATCGATTGATATCGTTGATTTATGTCCCTTCTCTTCGCGACTTCAAGTATTTAGTGTTGAAAGATGAAATTTATCTCAAAAAAGTGATGCCATTTTAGATACATATTGTGATTTAGTACTTTATGTAATAAAGATACGTTTTCGTAATTATACTGTTAAATTACATACGACCTCATCATTCTATGTTTTAGTACATAAAATAAAAATCTAATTAAAAAATGTGACTTCAAAAAATGTTCGTCAAAAAGTCGAATGGTTAGCTTATTTGAGGTAGGAACAATAAAAACGTTAGCTTATAGGGTTAATGAATGATGTTATTGTTTTCTTTTTGCAATCAGTATTTTGTTAATTGATCCGCTTTGCTTTTGTTGTCTTCCGTTTGTTGATCGATCTTTCTATGATGAATATTTTATAATCTATTTAAGTCATTACGGCTGATGATAACAGGATTTTTTATTGTCTTTGAAAATAGCGTATAAACGTCTTATTTCCGTCTAAAGTTGTAGTCAGCATATTGCGAGGCAATGCCGCTAACGTTTTTGATCAGTTCTTTATTACACGCTGGAAAATATTGTTTATGGTTACACCATTATATGTTTGTATTACATTTTAATACGTAAGTTACCTATTCTTTTATTATATATACACTTCTTTATCTCAAAATTTCATTTTCCTTAAGCCGCCGCTACCCGAATTTCTACCGATTTCTTACACATCTCCCCTAAACACTTTTAAGTTTTAAAGCTCTTAAAAAAATATATGTTATTCTTGAAGATAATATCTAGACATTCGTCGCGCCGAAACGCAAATGATATTAAATTCCCTCAATAGAAAAAAATCGTGAAGTATGCTCCAAAAAATATTATAAACACGTTTGTTTCAGTTATTTATATGTATGAAAAAATTCACAGGGTTTCTTTAAGACAACCCCCGCGAGATTCTTGCTCTATTTTAAACGAGTCTTGTTTTATTAAACATTTTCACAATTTTCGCATCGAATTTATCGTTTTAAATATTAGCGCGCTCCTCTAACATTCGTAATTACGCATCTCTCCATCTTCTTCTTTTTGAGCCCGGTTACGGGGCCTTAACACTAGAAGTGCCTTTGATGCTAATTTTAATGGAAACAAATGTGCCACTGAGTAAGGCCCAGTTGTTTCGTAGAAATTCAAATGTAACATTATTATCAAATGGCCATTCAATGCCATTTTGTTTTTTTTAAAGGTCCCCAATTCTAGGTGCCTTTCAGATTTCTATCAAATTGTAAGCAGAAGATGCTTTTGCCCATCTAATAAGTGACGAGACGCCTCTGGAGAGACT
Source organism: Limnephilus marmoratus (assembly GCA_917880885.1). Taxonomy (NCBI): domain Eukaryota; kingdom Metazoa; phylum Arthropoda; class Insecta; order Trichoptera; family Limnephilidae; genus Limnephilus; species Limnephilus marmoratus. The sequence goes on along the minus strand of OU862921.1, from coordinate 12,311,685 downwards.
GGTAGAGGGAGATCTAACCTAGACCTCCCCGGCCGGACTCTCGACCCATCGTCTTGCACCGCAGTGGGAAGGATAGATATTCCTACCATACTTTTTCATACCTTTTTCTTTCCCAGCACTTCCTCTCCTTCATTTCCCTAATTAGAGCCTCAATTCAGCATCCCGAATAATTCCAATAATGTAAAAAATAAAATCTAAGTGGGCATAAAACTTACCATCTTTGAAAAAATAACTTTGTGTTAACAATTGTGTTGGATCGCCAGTTTCTGGAGTTTGTTTTAATTGATCCAATCAAAAATCGCTCCATTTTTATTGCTTGTATATATTTAGCTCAGTAGCTACGGTAGTTGTTCAAACACTATCACTTACCCAGACCCGTCAGCCATGTTGAATTCCCTGTAATCTGGTAAATGAAAGTTAGTACCTACCTCTTCTATATCTAATGTACTACTATAACAGTCGTGTATCTGCGGCTATGGGTGTATGGGGAAGGGGTGGGTGGTGGGTGGAGAGAGGCGGTCTCTCTCATATCTCCCTACATCTCTCTTCTGCTCTCGCAAACCACTATCCCAGCTGTTGCTAGTCTGTAGTATAGGATCATGGACGTTTTACACGAAGCGATTTTTTTTTCCAGTTCAGTCCAGTTTTTACCAATCCCCATATTATGGAAACCGTATTGGAATCCATATGAAAAATATTTGCTTTAGGTACACGATCATTATTTTCAAACAGATAACACCTTGAACATAAACATAACTACGGATCACATGGAAGCAGCTGTCATTAGCCTTTGCCTCTGCTATAGTCAAAAATGCACGCGAAATCCACAATACCAAACAGTAATAAACGTTCATAATAATAATAACCATAATCCTAAACACATAATATTTTGATTTGATATTTTCACTTTATTTACACCAATATTTAATTTAAAAAATATTATGTGTTTCAAAACTAAAAGTAAAGTTTCTTAATTTTTTTAATTAAAATGAAGCCATAAATTGATTTTGTTTATCGTTTTCTTCAAATATAAAACAATCCAAACATGAAACATTTCCACATAATATAGTTGCGAAAACAATGATAGATGACATATTATGTTATGTCAAATAATGTCCTTCATCGTTAAACTGTACGAAAATAATACTTTTTTCTCCTCGGATTCACCTAAAGCATAATGCTAAATTACTATTTGAGATTAATCATTACTACGAATCGGTTTCATTATTAATAAAAATATGCTTTGGAAAAATTAAAGCATTCTTTACCGTTTCCATTGAGTAAAATTAAAATAAAATAAGTTAATTATTTTATAAAAAATATCTATTCTTTCCATTAGTAGGTACATATACGTAAGAACGCATATAACAAAACAACTTTTCGAAAATATAATGGCTAAAGTTATCTGTCACAGTTTCCATTGATTAACTATTTTCTTCTTTGTGAAATTATATACAAAATAAATTAAAAAAAAAAAACATAATTTTATTTTTAACTTTATGAGTTTTTTTATTTATTTTATTTTTTTATTATTTCATAAATGATTAAATGTTACATTTTTGACTACCATACTAGGCTATTGCCCGTGTTGTGGTAGTCATACATGTAATATAATTTTATATAAACAGATAATAAAATATAAGAAGAGAAAAGAAAAAAATAACATATTTAGGGATAAATAAAACTAAAAACAGATAAAAATATAAGAATTGCAAGTTATCTAAGAAATAAAGAAGGTTGAAATAAACATTGGTGAGCATTATTCTTCTTGAAATAAAAATAGAAATAAAATTTGGTAAGTAATCTTCTGCACGAGAGTACATGTTTGTAGTCATTTTTGATATTCGTTCTTTTTTTTAAAGTAATTTTTTGTTTGATTTTTTTAAAATGAAAGAATAAAAGAAGAAAGTTAAACCTCAAATTGTAATATTTAATTAAATGTGAAGACAATATAAGCGAAACTCCATCGAAAATCTGGAAACAGAAAAATCAGAAAAAAGATATTGACACCTCTGTTACAAAAGGTCCTGGGTTCATGTCCCAGAGGTGTCAATATCTTTTTCTGATTTTTCTGTTTCCAGATTTTCGATGGAGTTTTGCTTATATTGTCTTTATTTGATTAAATAAAAAAAAACATCTTTGCGCTTGAAATCTTGACCTCTAGACTCCATTTGCCAAGCGATTTTCATGCCTATTACCTACATTCGTGGCGATATAAGTCACATTAAAAATACGTACATTTTTGGCTTGTGGCTTCTTCTGAAAAGACGACCCATATGGAAATTGGATGAAAAAAGGCATCGTGTAAAATGTCCATTACTCTCGTGGTCCGTGTGCTGTGCTAGGCGGGAGATGATGTGGTGAGGTGGTAGTCTGGTGGTGAGGTGACTCGTCCCACTGGTCTCTCCGACCTGATCGATTGCCGCATTGAGGGGGCAAATATACTCGACAGACTGCCTGTAGCCGGTAGACTGTAGCCTATCCAGCCTTGTCAAACTAATAATTCTATATTCTGGAATACATTTTGTCCTCATTCCTATCGTGTCGCGTATAAGTAATAGGTAACAATTAAAATCATTAAAAAACAAATTTGTAGATTTTAATTTTTTTATGTGAATACCTCACAAGAGTCCTATCTGCTCCCGTCTGAAGCCAGTGAGACTATGGCATCCCCAATTGGGGTATGTTGTGAGGCTGGAGGTAAGTGGAGAAGTGAAGATGAATGTGATCTGGCTGTTCAGATCTACTCACCAAACACTGTTAATGTCATTTCAAGCGACGTTTCATGTCTGAATGATGGTCTTACACCAGGGCGATACTGAGAGTATCTTCCACTCTGGAACGTGTCGCAAATATGCAATATATATTATTTTTTTAATTAATTAATTGTGAAATAACTCAAAATCAATCAAATAAAATTTATTTGTCCACACCGGGATTCGATCCCGCGACCTTCGTATTGCGAGTCAAGAGCCATACCCTTCGACAACGGAGGCCGTCTGTATTTTTAGTGTGCCGTTTGTGGCTCTACAATTCAAAATTTAATTCAAGAACGACACTTTTAAAGTATTAATTCATTAAGCACTCAGTCCGACTGCGAAGTTAAGGAATGGGTCTGCTTGAGTCGTCGGCCCCCGAAGAACCGTAAGGCGGGCAGAAGAGCAGGTCGTTAACACCACACCACTCCCCCCGAGGTATTTTTAGCAGGAGCTGTGGTGTACCAGTGACTGTACCGAATACTGCTGCTGGGTATGTGTCATTGCAGTCTCTACTTGTCAATTCCTACGTAAATATCTAAATCTCTCTCTGCTTTTATTCTGTGGAGGTTGTAATGGTATGGAGAGCCCAGTGGACAATATGGTGACCGGACAACTCAGAATAAAATCAATTCAGAACCCCCTTTGAGAAGTCATTAAAGTGATGAAAAAAAAGCTTAACTAGATTACGTTATTTTTTCAAAGAGGTGTTGAGTTGACTTGATTCTGAGTTGACATGGAACCGAAAATATTATATTCGTTTTCCAAATAAATACAGGGTGTAACAGCACGCTCCCGAAGGATTTTAATCAGCGATTCGTGAACACATTTGCAGTACAAAAAGTACACGTCATCATCGCTGTCCGGTGATATATTTTTTCTTAACCAAAATCTAATTTTTTAAATCACACGTCGCCACTGATCACATTCTTCACGTCGCGATGGGAACACGTGATAAGCGCGCTGTTTCGCGTGTTTCCGCGCTGCAGGAACACGAAGGAGCGCTTTTCACGTGACCCGCTTGGCTATACCCGACTACTCAGTTTTTCATTTCTATTGTTTTTAGTTTAAAAATTTATATATCATCGGAGAGCAAAATTACATCTACATATTTTACTCCAAATATGCTCAGGATTCGCTGGTTAAAATCCTTCGAGTACTTGTTGTTACACCCTGATTGATGAAATTTTGCACACTTGACTTTTAAGAAGGTCACTGTCTAAGTCTGATTTCAAAACACTCGGTGTAAATCCCGTGCAACGCCGGGGACCTCAGATAGCAAGACATAAAAAATAGCCACCTCTGCAATACATTGCACTGAACTACTTGTCTCTCCCTCTAATTCCCTCCCTCCTACTCCCACCATCCCATCACCTTCGTTGTTCGTTAATTTTTGAGTTTGGTCACAACACGTGGAGAGTGGAGACCAGCGTTAGAATAATTTTGTCTTAGTTCTGTCCATCGTTTTCTTTCATCTGTATTTTAGTCCATCCAAAACGATGAGTTGCCTATGAATAATCGTACAATTATGCTTATTCTGAATTCCACAGTGTCGTTTGGTGCTATTTTAGTAAAAATTGACGCAGTGGTTTTTTTTTTTTTAATTTTTCCTACGTTTGATATTAAATTATCCGGGAACTTTCTGTGGCTAACCTAAATAAGAGACACTTCAAAAGAATCTAGTCCAAGATGGGCTATTCCTGTATTATTAGAGTTTTTACAAATTACTGTGACAGCTTTGTTTTTCAAAAAGAAACTACACAAAATTTCAAATTAACTTGCCAATGCTGAACATCATATTATTATCTAATCTCAGAAAATATTTAAAATATTTTAGAAGGGGGTCAAAATGAAATACATGTGGTACGCCGGAAACTTGATTGAGTAAGCTATAAGTCACCTGATTTTGATAGTAATATGATATACTACGTGCTTAAATAATTTACTGAATTCAACAACTTAATATGTATCTACATTGTCTGTTTATATCGACGTTAATATCTTTGCATTTTTTCTTATTTATAATTATGTTTTATTATTTTAAATAAAATATAATAAACATACTTACAACATTTCCACATAATGTAGTAATCAGCCTACCTAGCCTACTATTAGCCGTACCAAAATAGAATACTTCCTTTTTTCATCCCGAAATATATATGATAAGACAATCCATATTGAAACTGGACGAAAAAGGCCATCGTATAAAACGCCCACAAGTCTAAGGCTGGGGTTAGACTCGTAATTAAAATTTACGGATTACATAAGATTTTGACAGGTCACTCACAGGAGCGTTTACATATGCATCCGACTTGTGGTAATTAATGATCACGGAAGTTGTTCGGAAGTTCGACCTGTGTAAATGCTCATGCGACCGTTTACATCTGTAAATTTATTTGCGGTAAGATGGCTTCCTGTCAACAACGACCTACTCTACTGTCAAATTTACGCGATTTTGTCAATAAAGACGAAAAGGCCCCAATAAAGTGTTGAAATAGATTTTGGTTTCAATTAAACAATTCTCCACGCGCTTTTGCAACGTTTTGACGTTGGACGTTGACGTTTTGGCGGCAATTAATTTCGTTTTATCCGAATGACAGCTACCTGACATCAGCTGACAGCAACCGACTTCGATTTCAAAATTTTAAATACGTAAATGTTAAAAACAAAAACATTATAATTGGAAAGGATTGGACCGATAATTGAATAGAAGGATGCCCTTTTTCCAGAAAACTTAAATAAGTGGAAATAAATACAAGTTTTGTAGGAAAAAAATCCTATGAAAACAATTGTCTTTTAACTTTTGACATTTCGCAACGGTGCGCGGCGCATTTCGGAACTATTTCTTGCGGTAAGTCTCTTAGCTTAACAAACTGATTTTATAAGCTGTAAGAAGGCTGGAAATTCGCGCGGGCGCGATTAGACCTGTCAAAAAACTTCCGAAAGAATAAGTTCTGTAACTTGATATAAATTACGTTAAGTGACTTCATAAATCGCTTACAAGAGCGATTTACAGGAAAAAACTTACGAGTCTAACCCCAGCCTGATAATGCTGAAACTTCCAAAAATAACTCTATAGGGAACGTACCCAACTACGTGACCAACTTTTTGCAATTTTTAACCCCCCCCCCCCGGTGACCAAAAACCTAAGCAACCCGCCGCTCATTTGTACCAAGCGTGACATTTTGAAGACCCCCCCCTAAACGTGTCACGTAGTATGGGTACGTTCCCATATCTAAACCCTATTTCTTCCAATTATGCCCTTAACGTTACAATTCTGATAAAAATGACAGAGGCCATACTTTTATTTCCGAAATTACTTTTTGGCCGCCATATCAAATCCATGATATCTTAAGCGTCCAAGGTACTTGGCTTTATATTCAGAAATTGCAAAGATTTAAAAAAATATATACCATAAAAATGCTGTACTTTGAGTATGTATGCAATTCTCCGTAGTAATCCTCTCAAATCTGTAATCCAGATATACATCATACATAGAAACGTTTCAGAAAGTGCAAAACCGTTTTCCACGATACCTTGATTTTTGCAGCTATCGTCCTCATCTGAGTCATGAGGAGTCAGTCGCGTTTTCCGGGATTTAGTTACTGCAAAGTCGTGGAAATTCGGCATATGTGAGTGATTGCCCGGAATTGCTCAAAATAATCCAATTAGGAGTGCCCATCGGACAAACCAGACAAAACCACACATTAAACATCCCTCCATACAAAATACATTCATTCACACATTTTTAACATTTCATACAGTGAATTCGACTTATCCATCACAGCACCCTTCATTTTCAAACCCAAAATCAATAAATAACATTTACACATTACACAGATCAATCCCCTTTCCCGGCCTCCCACAATCTCATCCCCATAGGCATAGGGTAATAATAAAATTTAACTTTTTTAACGTGGAAGCGAAATATTTTTTAATTCCTCAGGCTAATTTATTCTGTTTTCGTAGCAACTCTGTAGGTCTCATAGAAATCGCTGTCTCCGTTCTTACGATGGTTAGAAATGTTATCTAAACGGTGTTAGAAAGAGAAAACACCACGCTTTTATATTCAACACTAAAAGTTAATCACAAAATAATTTAATGCACACCCTTATCAATCCAAAGTTTGGATTTATAAATCACCGATTTATAATGCACATCCAGCCGCAATTTGAAAAAAAAAAATATTATGAAATTGGGGAATTTTTTATTAATTATTTTTACATGATAATACTAAATATAATAATAAAATATGTACTTATGCTTTTTTTTTTAAATCGTTAGTAATTTTAATTTGAAAAAAATTAAAGGTGAGAGATTTAATTTTTTTTTTCATGTTTGCATTCAAAATTTTTATATTTCAAAAGTTATATACGTTTATTTCGAATTATAAAATTTGAAAGCGCATTATCACCTTTCTCAAACAGTTAGTTTTCGGATGCGTTCAGAAATACTCCATTTATTTTGAAGTTGTTGCAACGCCGAAATATTATGAACCTACAAAAATAGGCTCGATGTCTGAGTGGTTTTAAAAATTTATGAAACGATTGCATATTTACAATGTTGTTTATCTCAAAATGCAAAACAAATTTTGAGATGTTTTTGCATTTTGGCACCGATTTTTTCCGTAAATATGTTGGTTATAAATTGCTTACGTTCTGCATAATATCTTATCTTACCAATGCGTTTAATACCACGGCATTTTATTCTTCCGTTCCCGAACAGCGAATAAATTAATATTCGCGATTATTATCCCATTGGCCCGTGGGAATCTTCCGGAGAATTCACCCAACTTTTGAACTGTTCCGTCTCCGCTAGTTTTTAGTTAAGTTTTTCCTCTCAGAATCAGCCTCAATTTTAATTTATTATCAACAATAATTGGTAACAAAACCACTCTGCTATTAGAAATCTCCGCACGAACCTCCGGCGCTCGTTGTCTCGATAAGGAAGTCTGCCTTTTTTGGCCATGCGAATGAACCAAGAAAAAATACACGGAAAAAGTGAAACATGACTGGATTTGTGACTACGTCTGCGTCGCTTGAGAGCTGTAGAATGCACGTTTCCTTGCTGGTATTACAATGAGCGATGAAATGACTAACAGAATGAAGGGCACCTGAAAAAAATGAGCTTTTAACTTTAAATGCGCAGATATTGTTATTAATGTTATTATCTTTATTATGTGATATAACCTCTGTAGCATTCCGCTGTACTATCCTTGAGCGTTTGGAAATTTTTTAATTGTTCGGTGTAGAAATTTCCCGCTCTCTTTCGAAAAATCATACCTCCGAATTTTAATACGTAGACATAGATAGAAATTGCGCATATTGTTAGAGAGCCATTGAATTTAACAGATTCAACATAAAACAGTTGATCCCCCGGCAGTTGGCCCCCCGGGATACATATGTACAAGATGTAGTCGGTTTAGGGAAAATACGTTATACCTAATTACACAATATATAACTAAGTGTCCCAGAAGGGGTGTGCAGAGAGGATGTACCGCCGGATAATACATTTTTTCATTCAAATTCATCAAGGATAAAACCGCGTGGTCCATATCCTATTAATCCACAATGTACAAACTTGTTAACGTTTTCTTTTTATGTATCTTACATTTTGTCATTTATTATTCATGACATTTAATCAATCACCTGTAATTTTTTTAAATTACTAACATACCTACTAGTTTATTTCTATGCCATTTACTACTTAGAAACATTCTCTTTTATTATAATGCACTATCTTTCCTTAATTTATCTGTATACCTACCGTTCATATGATGTTTACTAGTTATATTTTTATATTTTTATAGTTTATCTTTTTTATTTAAAAAAAAAATGTCTGTATTATAAACTTATAATGTAAAAGCTCATCAGGGCGTTGAAAATTAATAAAATAAAAATAAAAATAAAATTAATAATTAATTAATATATTAATAATATTATAAAGGCGAAAGTTTGTATGGATGTACGAGTATGTATGTTTGTTACTATTTCACGCAAAAAATACTGAATGGACTTTAAAAATTCTTTCACTAAAGAAAGCTACATTATTTGCGAGTAATATATTGGTAAGCTCTGGCGTTATGAATAAGCTCTGGCGTTATGAAATTATTTATTATACGTTTATTTTCCAGACGAAAATCAAAACGTTGCTTGGTAACTATAAGTATTTATTTGACGTGCGCTGTCATTTTGTTATTTGTTTAAGTTACTATGGAGATCCCTTTGATAGTTAAAATTATACTAATCTATACTAATATTATAAATGCGAAGTTAAGCTTTAATAGGTGGCACGCGAGCTGTTTGAAAAATGAATGTAAAGGGTAGGGGGGATAGACAAAAAAATGTAATTTTATCATAATTATAATTTCGGGAGGACTCTTTCGGGGGAACAACTGAACAACTTTCGGGTCACCAACATTAGGTACATTACACGTCAAACCTTACTTACGTTGATACAGAAATCGTCGCAATAAGCGAGTTTAAGACCCGGAAAGCAGCGTGCCTCCCCGCCCACGCCCTTTTCTGTCGCACGTATGTTTTACGCATCTTTCTATTCCGCTTACGGTCATTGTAAAATCAGTAAAGTGACTGTACCTGCACGAGAATGGATCGTATCATTTTTTGACGCGTACTGCATTATTTTCTGACGGGAATATTTAAACTATAGTTGCATTGCGAGGTTTTTTTTCCTCTTCCGAAGTCTTGTAATTAACTAAATAGAGAAACCGGAAGCTTTTTTACTATCAATGTAAACATGCATATAATATTGTTATAAGTGCACTAACTAGTAGCTAAAGTTCACACAGCGCTCGGTATACGTATACATTGTGCAAATAGTTATTGTCAACTTCCTTCAATTATACTGGAATATAACATAATGACTATCACGCGAATGAGGTTTTGTAATCAGTGGATCCATAGATAAAAATTAATCGCACTGTGTATACAAATAGATATTTTTTAAATTAATTTTGTTATAATGTTGCGAACATCCTGTGCAACGGAAGTAAGTAGATATGGATGCAGGTGCGGAGATTTAACCTTGCACCTTTGGTTTCTTAGCAAGTTTGCTGCCCACGCGTCCAATACTTTATTACGAGTATCATTTCATTGGCACCCACATTTCTCCTGACCCGATTAATCCAAGTAGAAACATTTAAATCGTATAACCGTTTGCTACGATGTAATGAAAAAGCATGTGTTTTTGAACTGAAAATAAGATCGCTTAGAAATATTTTAGATGTTTTAATTAAATAATGCGACTGGAACACACCTTGGCCCTTTAAATAATCGTGCTCTTTTGATACTTTTTATAAGCCCTGAAAAAATAAAGTATGAATATTACTAATATAGTAGAAATATAAGCCTTGGGGTAAGGGAACGTACCCATACTACGTGACCCATTTTTTTTACCAATTTTTAACCCCCCCCCCCCCTCCCCCCTCAGTGACCAGGTGTAGTATATTCCAAGACCCCCTCCCCCTAAGTTTTCACGTAGTAATTCATAAATGTGATTTAGAATAATTTCTTGCTAACAAAAAGTTTTTAAAAAATTGGCTCATTTGTCTTTATTAATACGGCGCTTGCTGCGTGACGGCTGACGGCAAGAGAGCACGCATATCTATAATTACAAGTGGAAAAATATTAAAAAGTTAGTGGAAAAAATATAAAAAGATTTATAGATTGACTACGTAACAAAAATCTAAGCCCCCACCCACCCTCATTGTGACCAAGCGTAGTATTTTGAAGATCGCTCCCCCCCTGAACGGGTCACGTAGTATAACGGGTACGTTCCCTAAGGATCGAGATAGACTAGTGAGGGAGACGTTTTGACCTCTCCAGCAGGACTCTCTCAAAACATCACCTTGCACTGTAGTGGGAGGGAGAGATTCACACGTCCGTTACTCCTGGACACAATAACCCCCAGATTCCTATCCCCTCTCATACATTTTTCTTTCCAGAACTTCCACTTCTTCCTTTTCCAAAAAGACCCTCCACACAGCATCCCCAAAGATGACACAGATCCTGAGGGAAATTATTTTCCTCAGGGCCTCCTGTGTGGAGCTATTGTAAAAAATAGAATGAAACAAGTACTTTGTTTAAATATCACTTTATTTTTATTTATATTTGTCGACCGGTTTCGGTTGGACTCACCTTCTTCAGGACAATAAACATATAAATTAAATTACAGTACAGAGTTAAGATTCTAAGGTAAACACAAAAGAAAGAAGAATAAATTAGAATCTTAACTTTGTACTGTAATTTAGTTTATATGTTAAGGTAAACACAAAAGAAAGAAGAATAAATTAGAATCTTAACTCTGTACTGTAATTTAGTTTATATGTTTATTGTCCTGAAGAAGGTTGTGCCAACCGAAACCGGTCGACAAATATAAATAAAAATAAAGTGGTTTTTAAACAAAGTCCTTTGTTTCATTCTATATCATAGGTTCCCAACGTGGGCGATAACGCCCCCTTGGGGGGCGTTTCAGACTCTCAGGGGGCGGTAGAAGGCAAAGTGAAAATTGGGGGGCGTTTCAGACTTTCAGGGGGGCGGTAGGAGACCCAGAGAAACCCATAGCTAGTTTACTAGCACATATCGAAGAAGTCGATGACAAGACAAGGACAAGACTAAAATATTACATACCGCACATGGTGATGATGAGCGAAACCTATATTATCGAAGAAATTAACCAAAATGAAATAACATTTCAAGGCTATTCGACAATTAGATATTAGCAGGCGTACTGGTAGAGTTATCATATTAATTGATTAATTCAAAACAATATCTCTTACAAAGTTACAATAAATGCTGTACCAGATAAAAAATAATACCTGGATACTGGCTATTGAAATTCAAAATGATTTTAAGCAAGGAGCCTATGCAGCTATTCATCATTTCCCAAATCAAAATGATACAAAATTCTTAGATTTTTTTGAAGAATGGTGCCGTAAGCAAATAAAAAATAGAAGAGACATGATAAAATCATTTGTGGAGATTTTAATATTGACATGATGAAAACGAATACAAAAAGCACAACATTACAAAGCATCATAAATTGCCTAGGTTGGAAGCAACTTGTCCAAAAATATACAAGAATGTGAAAAAACTCTAAAACCATGATTGATTTGGTAATTTCAAATGTCTTTTACGCCGAAGTTAATGCTGCATAAGAACTCAAAATATCTGATCACTATAATAGTCCAAAGCCTCAGGGAACACGAAGTATAACGTACAGGAATAAAAAGAACTATAATAAGGATAAATTATGTAATTATGCATTACAAAACAAAAAGCAAAGCAAAACAAGGAAATTTAGACGGAAAAGCCGATGAACTAGTAGGACATCTGAAAACAGTAGTAAATGAACTAATGCCTATAACTAATCTATGTATATATATAAAAATGAATCCCTGTTTCCCTTGGTCACGCCATAACACAACGACTTTACCTATTTCATTCATCTTTTTTTAAAGAGATTTCTTATACTTTGTAGAAGGTTCTCGCGGAAAGAAAGATTAAGAAAATTGAATTATTTAAGAAAACTTAACGACTATCTTAACTTTGCACGTTTGACAGTTCGCGCGTTTGACAGTTCGCATGTTTGATGAAATTGAATTTAGCAGGCAGCTTTTTTTTGTAACAAAAGAATTGTTTATGGATTTTTTAAATTTCAGATATTTTAAATAGGTATCTACGTGAGGTACCAGTTTTGATTAATTGTTCTTATTAAAATGAATATTTGTAATTTATGAAAAATTAAAATTTGAATAAAAACATTGTAACAGCTGGCACGCGAGTTGTTTGAAAACTGAATGTACTGGGACTGACTATATGGTACGCGGTAGGAGGGTTGGCGGGACTGGGGAGCGCGAGAAGGGAGAGGGAAGGCGGGGAAGGTGGAAGGGGAACGCGGAAGGGGAAGGGAAACGGAGACGCACGGGAAAGGACATGCAGGGAGAAACACAAACGGGAACACAAAACAACATTTATCATAAATGTTTTAAAATGTTCAATGAACTCCCGGTAAATGTTAAGGAAACTAAAAGTCTTGCAGTTTTTCGTGGATTATGTCATGTTGTAAAGTCCAAATTTTAGTCAGTAGGTAGGAAATAATATTATAGTAAGTAGTTTTAGAAAATAATATATTAGACACAGTGGCGTAGCGTGGGGTGCGGCACTTTTAAGGGGGGCGGCAAATTTTCACAATAAATAATATAATTATCTTGGAAAAATTTAAACCATTTCAAATCATTATTTGAAAATGTTCTATGATACTGATACTTTAGTTTACGAATCCAACTCTTTTTTTATTATTTATTAAAAATATTTATAATTATATTTTTTAAAGCTGCAAATTTCGCAAATCGTAGGAAAACCGCACGCATATTATGAGAATAATTCTAATTAAAGGTGATAACTTGCAAACAGATTCACTGTTAAAATTAAAACCAGTATTGTGTTCAGAATGTATTAACGAATGAATTTCATTTATTAAAAGAAAATAACTTAGTTTACATCACTTTATTTTTTTATTATATTTTATACTATCAGTACTATAGTATAAAATATAATAAAAAAATAAAGTGATGTAAACTAAGTTATTTTCTTTTAATAAATAAATAATGACATCACAAAGTAACAACCTTTTCGAACAAGTTTTCTTCGAAAAATTAATGAATTTCAGTTGTGTATTCATCTGCTGATACATTTCGAAAGGGATAATTATTTTATTCGAAGTGCAGTTATAAAATTCTAGTTGCAGACTATTTATGTGCTGCCAGAATCAAAGAAAAAACCATTTTCATGTTCTGAGTGAATTTTTAATTCACCGCATACAGACTTAATTTCAACCAATTTTGTGTTCAGAATGTAAATTTCCAGTTGTGGATTCATCAGTTGACACATTTCGAAGGAAAACATTGTCTGATTCGAAGTGAAGTTATAAAATTCTAGTGGCAGACTCTGTATGTACTGCCGCAATCAAAGAAAAACCATGTTCATGTTCTGAGTGTAGTGCATCGTGCATCGAGTAAAGATTTACGTTTGAGTTACATAATTCTGTAAAATTCTGAGAAATTGATTGTCGCCTGTATAACTATTATTTGGGGACTCTAACGCAGAATAAATCAATCAAGAATTTATAAACATGATTTTCGTTTAAAGAATACTTGTCAAATGTGATTTAAATAAATTTCCGCCTCGTGTATAAAAAGGTCGTAATAAAAAAATAGGATTTCCATATACACCCCCCCCCCCCCCCGCGCCGCTAGAAGTACCCAAATAAGGGTGAGGCGAAATTTTCCTCCGCCCCGGTGTTCTGAGTGTAGTTATAATTCACCACATACAGATTTAATTAAAAACCAGTTTTGTGTTCAGAATGTAAGTGCCGGCAGAATCAACGAAAAACCATTTTCATGTTCTGAGTGTAGTTTTAATTCATCGCATATGTATGTGTGATGACGATGAGAAATTCTAATTCTGGAATTTATAAGCATGATTTTATTGGAAGAGTACTCGGCATATGGGATTATAAAAATCGGCATAAAACAATAGGATATCTACCCCCTCCCACGCTACGCCGCTGATTAGACATAAGAGTAAATATTTTATAACTAAATAAAATGAATAACTATATTATAACTAAATAAAATGTACAATAAAAAATCCCATATTGCTTTTCCCATCCCATTGCGCCCCCCCCCCGTTGTGGTAAATATAATCGTGACAATTGCCGTTTCAGATTTATGAGTTTTTGGGGGGCGTTAGGAAAAAATAAATTCTCAAAGGGGGCGGTGGGCAAAAAAAGGTTGGGAATCTATGTTCTATATGATGTCAAGCCACAAAGTGTTTGCTTTCTACGATAATTTATTGTAAAAAAGCTCTTTTTTGACTTTTCGAGAGGTAATAGACAGCGACAAGAGTTTCGCGATTTCAGTAACGACGTGAATACACAACATCAGTATCGGATACTTGTTTATTCCTCTGGAAACAGGGCATAACTTCTTGTTTGGATTGATTTTATAATTTATAACGCTGATAACTGGATGATAAATAATATCATTCAATTCTTACCACTATCTATCTCTTGTTTGTGTTATTTAGTAAGCATATTGTAGGTATAATATATAGCCCAGTCAATAAACGCATTGAACTGGAACAAATTAAGGGAAAGCTGATTTTTTGCATGTGGATAGTACTTCTTACAGGGAGTATTTTCACAAAAGTCCCCACTCCTCCCCCGCTTGCTTTCCCCCCTGCCCCCCTCCAAACTTTGAAATTGTAGAGTTCCACAAAATCCATCATATCTCCTAAACTATACAATATATCTGAAAAAAAATAACACCATTATATTTCTTAAAAAGCTGTCTACAAAAAAGATTGAATATATTTTTTTGTTATCTACTACGGTTTGGCAAATAATAATGACATTGTCGCCAAAAAAAATTTTTTTTTCGTAAAATTTTGATTTAAAGGTGAATATTTTTTTTGTCTGAGGGAACACGCAAAAATGTTTCAAACAAACTATTTGCCAAATTTAATAAGCTTTAAAACGATATGTAAAATTGCTTACTTTTATCCTTAATACTGGCCAAAATCCGACTCAATTGCAGGGCGGCACGGCGCCGCGACGTGCGGGCAACCTAGTCAGCTGTGGTTGCAGTTGACCGATTTGTGCTTAGATAGCACTATTAATAGTTTTAAATTGAAACATCGAGTACCTTTTTATTTATTTACCATATATAAATACTTTTAACACTTAATAGTATTTGCAATAAAAGTACGAAAAAAATTTCAATAAGTACAAAATTATATAACTTTTCGTAGGTATTAAGGGATTACAGAATATTATTATTAACTGGGCATCACAGTCGTCTTCAAATATTTCATCAGTATTTTCAGATGTGTTACTGAAGGATAGTCCTGCCCTCCGACAGCTGCACGACTTTCCGCACGAGGTTTTACAGTTACAAGAATCAATTAGAAGTTCATTTGGATTCGCGGGACATGTCATTTGTATGTGTTAACTTATATTCTCTTCTTTGCCATCCCCATTCATTAGATGGTAATTCATTTCCCGGCCATGTTTGAACTAGGAGGTATGTCCTCAGGATACTGGCGGGCCGCGTTCTTTACAGTTACAAAGTTTTCCATAAATCTTCTAGCCCACTTCCTTCCATGATGCGGCCAATAAATCCTAAATATTACATTAACAAATGAAAACCTTCTAGTCGTAAAATAATTTTTGAAATTTCCGATGATCCGTCAGCCCCCGGTACCATTTCAATAGCTCTGAGAAAAAGCAGGTTGGTCGAAAATTACAATGCATGTTTTATTGTTCTTTTTACACTGTTCTGTTGGGAGACATAGTGCAGTGTACACTGAGGATGGATTATTGGAATCAATATCAATTAATGGAACAGCCATTACTTAACTGGTTCCATAATCCACACAATCGTTCGTAGCGACATTTATAAACCAGTTCCAGTCAACTTTTGAATGCGTGCCACTTAACCACCCTTGCGTGCCCTTCAGCGCCCTTGAGGTGATTTTTCACGAAAATGGTGCTTTATAAATCAGCCAAATATTATTAATTGGTTAGAGATACAAAATATAATGAATCGGCATGCTCTTTTCTAGAAGATGTACATTCACTGATATTTTTTATGGTTACATATTTCAAGCTGCTCTTTTTTCTCTTCGCGTAGCAACGTTGAGGGATGTTTTCTTTTTTCCCAAAATTTCCACACTGAAGACGAGGTTCATCTAGAGTTGTTGTCATATTAGAGGCCAGAGTGATACACTTGATTCCTCCCATGGCGTGAAATGTATTTAGGCCATCAAATCTTTTTATATTAACGTCGGAATTGTCAAACGATGTGTCATCTTCGATTATAGGAGGCCCAGCTTATTAGAGATGTCTGGTATGTCACCTTCATGATAAGACGTTTAGATATAAAATGTTTAGATCCGTACATTCATTGTATATACACAAACTTGTCTGTATTGATGACAAAAAAGACCTAGGCCTTGCAGATGCTATTATGGCGTGGTTAATTATTAAACGTCTTCTCGTAATATCAGTTCCATTTTCATACAACCTCTTCTTTCTTACAGTTGACGTGAACGGATTCAGAGTTTCAGGAACTAAATCATAACCCCCACCAGTGATTTCCGGAATATCAGGATAGCTTTCACAATCATATTGCATTTTTTTAATATCTTCTCTGATTTTTCCTGCGACAGCAAACGTTAAACATTCCAGATTTGCTTTCATTTCTTTGTTTCTGCACCAGTCATCTAGTATCTTAAAACTTGAGTGAGACATTCATGTGGCAGTTTTTCTGCCAAAAATATATGTATACATCCGATCTTGAAAATTGTCGTTATTTGTTTTTTTCAGAAATGTATCTGAGTATCAGTGCTACAAATATCTATTACTATTTCCCTTAATTTCTCTAAAGTAAACTGAAATTCATCAGTATTTTCTAAGAAATTACAGAGTTTAAGCTTTTTTTGGCTGAATTATCGTCTTTAGATCTTCCTACAAACTTACTTTTTGAGTTAGTTTGCTTTTACAGAACTTCTTGAAACAACTGTTATGATAGCGAGCTTCTGCGGAGACCAAATTAAACACACTTAACAGTTTAGATTTTTACCTTTGCACCCCATTTATCATCTTTTGTATTGCAAGCATTCATCAATGTTTCACTTATTTCCATTGTTAACACCAAACGCATTTGCTCGCGATATTTATGAGGTAGTGTATATGTATTTTGTCTCAAATAATACAGTTCTCCGTCAAAATAAATATATTTTCTAAATGCCTTAGAAATCGCTGAGGTGTACTGGTCGACGAGCTACAATTAATATTTGTAAAAGCCTTAATACTGCTAGCCCTAGAATATTTTTTCTACAATCTATGTATGTGCACGGTTACGCTATCCAAACTAGTTAATTTAACGTGATTATTGTCATCGTTTTCAATACCTACTAGCGTTAATTTGCATTTATAACCATTTCGTTACTATAACAAAATTTCCTGGAAGGTCAGTTTACATAAAATACACAATAGGTTATCTGCAGTTTGTTAATTTCTTGTTAATTAATTGTTTCTCAATATTTTTACCCGATGTGGGTGGTAAAACTCACAAAAAACTTGAAAGCTTGGCACAATAACATCAAAATATAACGCACAAAACCCACACACCTTAATCTCAAGACAAGGGAGATGAAACCGATTATTTTTCTTCAATTTTTTCATTTGTTTCAACTTAATAAAATAACAAGTAGCGACGCGACAAGATCGTCAAACATAACACGTCGCTCCGTGTTACGACCAGCGCGCGTACTAAATTAAGCGCTTATCCACATATTTTCGATAGAAAATTAAGTATGTAAGTAAACACTGTTATACACGCTTTTAAAGCTTATTAAATTTGGTAAATGATTTGTTTGAAATATTTTTTCATATTCTCTCGGACAAAAAAAATAATCAACTTCAAAAAAATATTTTGCAAAAAAAAATATTTTTTTAACAACAGTCTCATTATTATTGGCCAAATTAACACAGATAATAAAAAAAATTACTGAACATAATTTTTAGGCAATTTTGTAAGAAGCTAGGTGATGAAATTTTTTTTATGATATATGTTTTGGTTTATGAGATATAATCGCTTTAGTAGAAGCCCACATTTTAATGTTTGGGAGGGCACAGGGGAGGAAGCAAGCGGGGGAGGAGGGGGGACTTTTGTGAAAATACTCTCTAGGGTACGTACTACTTACTTGCAAAAATTCAGCTTTCCCTTAATTTGTTCCAGTTAGGGCCTGTTTTTTGTCTAGATTGACTGGGCTAATATTGTTTACCGAGATGTGAGTAACCAAGTGAAAGAGGTGTGGCAATGAGATACGAGTATAATAATCTCGTTAGATTAAAAATGAATTCAGTTTGATTATCTAAGATCTCACAGATAGCAGCTAGTTCTCAGAGAACTGTCGTGTGCCCAGAATGACGATTTTTCGCACCACACGCACAGGGAAATATTATGACTCATGTTGTACCTATCTAACTACGAGTATGTCAATAATACCTACTTTATTGAAGTGAAAACTTCTTTGTGATTCGAAACTCTATGAAACGAAAAATAGCGACACTAAAAAGAGACAAATAAATACATCTATAGGATTTGACCTGCGAGAGAACGAAACAGTATAATCGGCCTCCTCTTTATGCGGTGCTTCGTAGTCTTCCCACTCTTATCTGCTTTAGTTTTCTGAAGGTTTCACTTCTACCATTGCCCAAATTGCACACTCTGATTTTTTGATTGTCCATGCTGTCTGCCGACTAAGAAACGCCTAGAATATTTCAAATTAGAAATATTTAAGGGCCCGCAACCCGGATTTGTACCGATTTATTACATATTTCCCTTAAACACGGTAAGTTTTTAAGTTCTTTAAAAAATATATGTTATTCTTGAAGATAATATCTAGACTTTGCCCCCTCCGAAACGCAAATTATATAAAATTCCCTCGATAGAAAAAAATCGTCAAGTATGCTCAAAAAATTATTATTAACACGTTTTTTACGTGGATTCGCTACTATTTATTTTTTGCTAGTTTCCCGCGTGTGCCAGACGTGTGTGCCAGTTTCCATACACCATGTATATGTAGTGATCCAATCTATCTATAGGCGGAATTACCAAAATACATAGAAAACAGGTTTATACACTGTGTAACTGTTTGTGTAGATTTATGATAATATTATTAATTTGTTAAAATGATAATATTATCCATTGTGCTCGTATGTTTTAACCCTTCGCACTCCAATGTCGAGTAATACTCGACGTTGATTTTGTTCCATCAGCCCCAATGTCGAGTGACACCCGACATTGGAGCTGGTGACACTCAATTTTATTTACAAAAAAAATTAAAGCTTAAAAAATCGCAATTTTGGCGAGGAGGTTGTGGAATAAAAACAAAAAAAGGCTTGGAGTGGAAAGGGTTAATTTGCAGCAGACGGAACCGCAGACGACTGTAAAATTTGAGAATTGCATCGTTGCCGGTAAAAATGCTTTGTAGATAAAATCAGTGATAAGGGTATCACACCTTTATCTTTATTTTTAATGTAGGTATCACCCTTTTAATTGACTTTAATTACGGTGCAAAGATGCGTCGATAAATTGGTCCTTTTTCCCAAGTGGCAGAAATATATCATGTAAGAAATATATGTGTAAATGTTAGAATACGGTATTATCGGATGGGGCAGTGCAAATAAAAACATACTAAATCCACTAATTAAAACTCAAAAAGCTATAATGAAAATTATACTGAAAGTTCCTGTAAGAACTAGCACTGACGAAATCTTCAACAATCTTAACATCATGTCAATTAAACAACTATATTCTAAAACTATACTCATTTACATTCATAAGTACAAAACCCAAGAAATAACAACTAATACGTACATTAGAAACACTAGATCTCATTGGCAAAAACTTATCCAACAAGTAACTACTAACACAACATTTGGGCAAAAAAGCTTCTTATATTATGGCATTAAACTTTACAATAAAATACCACTCTCACTCAAAAACCTCAACATTATAACATTTAAATTTCAAATAAAAAGCTGGATACTAAATATAGGGAGATCAGAAATAGAAAATATACTGATATCAAATACAGACTAAAACCAAATCTAGTAATCTGAATTATAAAAAAAACCACTATCTTATTTACTTTATAATTATTTAAAAAAAATACTACATGATATATGTTATGTCTAATTCATATCAATTTCTTATAATTAAATTATAATATGTAAATGAAATCCTCAGCACGGGAGATCCCAGTGAGGATATCATTATCTCTACTGTTACTAAGAAATGAAGACAATAAATCATTATTTTTATTATTATTATTATTATTATTATTAATCTATGATTAGAATAAAATATACAAAGAATTTATTTATTAAAGTTAGTTTAAAAACTATTACATAAATTATCTCTTCTCTTCTCATGGAGTTTTTAGGTGTTTTTAGAGGAAGCCACATCATTCAAATGCTTGGGAACTTGTTGAATAAACAGAGTGAATCTATAATAATAATTTTAACAAACTGTATAATACATAATAATGTGTATTATGTTATCGTAACAATGGCCCCATTTCCTACCGCGCTAAATCCTAATCAAAATATCCATGACCGATCCGATTGTGTGATTCATTCATGCTTGATTAGTTTTATATACCTGGTATGTATTTATCGACCGTCTAGTTGATTAGTCAGACATTTCCAAATACCTACTAAGTTTTGCCATTACGAAGAAAGGAGTATTCGAATACTATTTACACGTGTCTGTGTTTTACACATTAAATATATTAAAATAACACCGCGAGGCATTACCGTCCGGTGCATTAGTATGGCACTTAGAAATATCCTACTAGTGACCCAGAAAACATCAACAATATGATTAATTCACTATAATTTTTCGGCATTATAATTGATTTAGTGGTGTTTATGAGCACTCTGAGCATTTTATCAGATAAAGGGTAAACTTTTACATATAACTGCGTACTCCACTCAAATTTTGATTTTTTCGGAGGTTTCTGTCCAATAAATAAAATACTGATTCATTAATTTGATATTACAATCTCAACTTGTGCGGAAGAAAGTTTCATAATCGAGTCCGAAATTGGAATTTTTTAGATAAAAAAAATCGGTGACTAGTGGGTTAATAACAGCTTTTTAACATATTATGAGAACCGCATCCAGGTCCTCTATAATGTGATGTAGATTTACCAGTTTACCGCTTGTACTATGAGTTCCTACACACTGTGCATGCTGTGTTAGCCACCCAAATCCCATGAATTGAAGGTACCTACTATCGCGTACTGTTGACACTGGCAATCCATTTCTGACGATAGGTGGGTGTTTTCACCTGTTATCAATTCGGTGAGTTGCTTTATTTTGATGTACACCTGTTTGTCAGAAATTTCGGAATAATAATGCATGTGACTTGTTAAAATTATACTTTACCCTCTTACCCCGAAAATTTTTAAAGATAGTGGGTGCGTAGTGACGTTTATAAATTCCGTTTAAATTTAGGCTCGCGATTCAATTGCACAATATTCTTTTTATGCTTTTTTTAGTTTCAATTTCAGCTTCTTAATAAAAACAAAATTATTATTGAATTAAATTATTTTTGATCCATTCAGTACCTACGCCATTACCCAAGCAAAGGTTTATTGGGCGTATTTTTTAGAAGGTCAAAATATTTCCGCTTTAGTTTCATACAGATGCACATTTAAATTTATGGTGAAATTCTTTATAGTTTTCTCTTTCTAATAATCTTTAGGTCATATTTCTCACCATGACAATAAGGAAGATATAACGATTTATATGAGACCTATGTGAGCTGGGTTAAAATGATTTACCTGTACCTATCTTTCATTATTATTCAGTGCCGGCAACCCGGGCGTTTATTTATTATTATTATTAGTTATGTACAACATGATTTTTTTCCTTACCCTCCTCACTAGACTAAAGTCTGTTCTGAGGCTGGTAACTAACAATTTCTAATTACATAAAAACAAATAAGTGGTAAAAAAAAGAAAAAAAGAAACATATAAATTATAGTAAAAATAATAATAATAAAATAAGAGGAAAATCAGAATTTAAAAACAGAGTAGAAAATAGAAAATATATAATATTAGATATTAAGAATATTACTTATCTCTCTTCTTTCCTTGACATTCAACCAGTTTAAAAATATTTTGAAAACCCAGTTCAAATTATTAGATGCGGCGTAGGTCTTTGTTTGGGCTACAAACTTATTGAATATATATGGTGCCAAGTAAGATTCATGTTTTTTTGCAAAATTTGATTTGATATATGGTACTTGTAACTGATTGTGTGTGTTTGCTCTTGTGTATTGCGAGTGAGTTATGAAGTGTGGTGGTATTTTTATGCAGTTTTTGTAGATGATCTTCTTTATGAATAGTTTATTTATGTCTAATAGGTTATTGTTGATCATTATCTGTTCTGTCGGATGTTGATAAGGCTTTCTAAACATAATTCTGATTATTGTTTTATGATTAATTTTAAGTGATTTGAGGTGAGTCTCTGCTGCTGCTCCCCATACAGAAATACCATACATTAGAATACTTTGACAGAGTGCATAATATATATTTTTTAACTGAGGTAGTGACATAATGTTTCGAATTGTTTTGAAGATGTAAGAGAGTTTCCGTATTTTTTTTGTAATTAGGTTAATTTGGAGATCCCATTTTAAGTTATCTTTAATCATGTACATACCCGGCGCGGCGTTTACTTCCTTTCAGACTGTCTCAAATTCAAAATTATAATAAAAATCTATCGTGCATTTGTCTGGTGTATTGTGCGTAAGTAAATACCTGCTTACTTCCTTTGACAGTTCACTCCACAACATCCATTGTTGAAGGTGTTATCGGTTATCAGTAGGGCTCGGATAAATATGTATTAAAAAATTCAAAATATGTACATATAATATGGACTAAAAAATGTAAAATATGGAAAAAATATGGAGTTTAAAATATGAATATCTTTCATATAAAACAATGTTTATTGTGAAAAATTACTATACAGTAACAGTTACATTAAAAAAATTATAAAAAGATAGCAAAATGTTCAGGTAATTCAAATGAAAAAATGAAGTTTTATTCATCTTCCTCTAAATCTGTCTTATTAAATTGATTGCAGTACACAATCACATGCTTTTTTAAATTATTGAATTAAAAACTTTGTCGATTTGGTCTAAATATAGCCTTATATTGGCTGAAAGATCTTTCCACGTCACATGATGTAATGGGAGCGTACTTAAAGACGCCTAGTTCCGAAATTGTGTAAGGCACGTCTGCAGTACCCTCAAAGCTTCCGCTCAGAACTTTATTAATTGTTTTTAGGGTGTCAAATCCTTTATTTTTGTCTAAAATATACTTTACTTGAAACGCAAAGGTTGTTTATCCTTGGTCATTTTGAAATTAAACTGATAGGTACCTAGACAGTAGTAGTAGGTGACTTGAGTACGTAAAAATAAAAAGACGCGCAAGCAACAGCAAGCAACTAGAGGAAGAGAATCAAAAATCAAATTACGACAAATAATATGCGAGAGAAATGAAATACGCGCGGCCGTGTGGTGGCGAGAATGCAAATACGTAAAATTATATCAATTTTTGTGAACTAACTCATATTTTATGATATAAAAATCGAAAATATGGATGATTGTGATATTTTTTGTAAAATATGGACTTAACCATGAAATAAAAATATGGAAAATAAATTTTGTTTTTCACAATCTATATATGATAATCGAGGTAGAGAACACATACGAGACCGAAAATCGTGTAAATTAAAAATATGTATTTACATATTAATCCGGGCCCTAGTTTATCAGTATGCAGGTGACAATGTACTTATGTATATCCAGTGGTTTACTTCTTTTCAGACTGTCTCAAATTCAAAAATGTAATAATTTTTTCTCGTGCATTTTGTCTGGTGTCTATGCATTGTGCGTAAGTAAATACCTGCTTACTTCCTTTGACAGTTGACTCCACAACATCCATTGTTGAAGGTGTTATCTGTTATCAGTATGCAGATGACACTGCACTTATATCCTGTCCGTATAGCGGTACCTGTCGCCATGCTAATGCGATCAGACACCGCCATCACAATATCAGACAGGATTATGTGGCCATATTGTTTACCCTGTCTTGTGGCAAACAGAGGCCTGACAATGGTTGTTATAATAATATAATATGTGGCTTGGTGTCGTCACTGTGAGTTGTGATTCACAGATCGGCCTGCGTTGTGGTCAAGACTGCTGTGTCGGTGGATGATGAATGTGAATACCTAGTAGTGTCATAAACTCGATTATCTCGAAAGGGGTTAGGTATCGATTTGAATGTTTCGCGATGATTAAAAGAGGAAAAAAGGGTCAATAAGTTATTTTTATGAACAAGTTTGCCGCATTAAAAATGTATAATGTATCATATATTATAGATTAGTTACTGCGAAAGTAGTTTGTTTTAGTAAAATTATATGTATATAGCGGGCATGCGCAGTGCGCACATCCAATCACCAAAGTTTCATCGCAATCGGATGAATGGTTTATGAAGGCATAAAGGACAAACAAAAAACATTCATTTTTATATATTAAGATTCCGAAAATCTCCTCGAGGTTCGACGTCATGAAATTTACTGATTTTTTAAAATATTGAACGTTGAATGGTTCAACGCAATCATTTTCAAGTCACTTCCATTCTGAGTTGTAAAACTTCGCAATACCTATACATTTAATTAGACAGAAAATCTGCTTTTTTGATGCCTCTGAAGCAACAGCAAGTGGGTTAGCTCTGGCGTCATGGAATTTTGCTCAATTTTATCGTTATCAAATTATGAATGTTTCTGCACAACGCAACATTTTCGAGTATTTTCAACAATGAGCTATAGAGCTTTTCAATAAATAAGACAAACATTCAATTCAAAATTTCATCGCTGTTTCGAAGTATATTTTAAATACTTGGTAAAAGAACAAGGTATTTTTAATTTTTTAGTTTCATACCATTTACCTTTATCCTCTTCTTTCTTTCATTTCTGAACGTTTCCGACAAATCTTCGATTGAAAAATTGATATTATCCTTGAGAAAAATATCACGTTTTCTGTACGCAAAGTTTTACAAAAGGATATAGCGCTTTACGGCATTTTAGTTGACTTGTTATACAAACTCTATTATACAAATCACGTTTCTCGTAATAAATACATCGTACGATCAATAAAGTAATGATCAGTACTCGATCTCTTCAAGGAGGCATTCTACGAGAACCATAATGGAATTCCAACGTTGTTTGGAACTTGGAACATGCGACGTACGAGTATTATAGATAGCGACTCGACTATAAATAGGTATACTCTTTACACCTCTACTATCAATAATAATACATATGTGATGTGAAGAGGAGGAGGAACAATAGAGGAGGGGAGATGAATGTGGTAGAATGTAAAGCTAGGCGTCCTTGAAACGAACCCCCCTCTCGTCTAATTATTCTTCAGACTTCCTTTCTTTTCTTCGAGAATTCTATCGTTTCGTCTTCTAACTCAATGATGTATGAGATCATTTTTCGTGTCCACATAAAATTATATGCTTGGCGCCGCATTCCCTCTCAAAAAGAAGAAGATGGTGAGTGAGATACGTAATTACGAATGTTTGAGAGAGCGCTTTAACATTTTAAAGGATAATAAAATTGAAGCGAAAAATAAAAAAAAAACCAAAAATCTCACTGGAAAAAATAAAATAGCATTTAAAGGAACACTGTAAATTTAGAATTTTGAAAATAAGTGAAATGAACGTGTTTATAATAATTTTCGGAGCATATTTAGCGATTTTTTTCTATTGAGGGTATTTCATATATTTTTCGTTTCGGCGTGGAACACGTCTAGATATATTATATTCAAAAATAACATTTTTTAAAGAGCTTTTTTTTTTTACATTAACTCCACACAGGAGGCCCTGAGGAAAATAATTTCCCTCAGGGCCTATGTCATCTGGGATGCTGTGTGGAGGGTCTTTTTGAGGAGAGGAAGGAATGAACATTGGTCTTGAAGAGACCCATGTTGTAGGAAGGAGGAAACACAGAGGCCGGCAAATCATTCCACAGCCGAGCTGTTGAACACAAGAACGAGTCGAAGAAACGACCCGTTCTCATGTGACAAATGTCAACCGTGTACAAATGTTGGGCACGCGTTTGGCGTGTTTCCCGACTATGCACCGGTGCCGAAGGGATCAATGATGCTAGTTCCTCGGAGCATCTTCCATTGTAATACCGGTAGAACAAGGATAGCATTCCCACCCGACGCCTGTGCTCTAAAGATTGCAATCCGTCTGTTAAGATGGGAGAATCTATCAAACGGACCGCCCGTTTCTGCACAGAGTCGAGGGTATTTTTCAGGTATTTTGGAGCTCCAGACCAGAGATGGCTGCCAAATTCAACCGTGGGGCGTACTTGTGATTTGTACAAGGTTAGCAGTTGTGTACTATTAAAGTATCTGCGGGCCCTGTACAGTACGCCCAGGAGGCTAGCTTTACTCTGGCTTCAATGGAGCCCCCATGCCTGAGCTTAAAAACTTCAAATGTGTAAGGGGAGATATATATGTAAGAAATCGAGTAGCGGCGGCGTATTTTATGTGGTATTATGAACTAGGGCAGACCCGTAAAAAATCACGGGATGTTATAATATTTGTAGGATTTTTGAAGCTGAAAGTATTTATAAACTATTTGCCTCAGGATCGATTTGGGAGACTGCCGCCCCGGAAATCACTTATTGAATAACCAACACCCCTGACACAGGTCACCCCAAGGGGTTCGCTATGTTTGTTGACTTTGCAGGGCTGCTCGGGTTCATGGGTGATATTTGTCCGGGTCTTGCGGCGGATGCCCATCTGCCCACTTGCTGCGTGGCGGATTGGATCGAGAGTGACTGGTTGAGAAAGGCCTTCTGACATCTCTAGCAGGACTCTCTCGACCAATCGCCTTGCGCCGCAGTTGTTGAGCACACTGACCCCCAGATTCCTACCCACCCCTCTTATCTTTTTCCTTTTTAGAACTTCCTCTCCTACATTTCCCTAAAAAGACTCTCCGCACAGCAACCCCTAAGATGACATAGGCCTTGAAGGAAACTGTTTTCCTAAGGGCCGCCTCCTGTGTGGAGCTAGTGTAAAAAAAAGGATCCATGCTTATCAAAAACAAATATTGACAATTTTTTTTTGAATAACATAATTATAAATTTTGGTTGAAAAATTAGTGAGACCACCAGAAATTTAAAAAGCGCATAGCTTTAAAAAATCACGAAATCTAACTACTTGTCAAGATTAACATATGGAATTTAAACAAATAAAAAAAATTTAAAAGCATTTCAAATATAGAATTAAAATAATTTTCTGGTAAAAAAATAATTTCGATATTATATGTACTTTATCGCTTTTTTAAATTCTTGACACATCAGTGCCAATTTTAAAAATGACACTTATATTCAAAACAAATCTGAGTTCATTGAACCATCACAGACACCTCACGTTGGTAGTAAAGCAAAAAGAATCGTAATAATGTGACCTCTAAGAAATGCGTGGGCTTGGAAAAGGGTACTTGTGAGTTGTGAACATTTCACCTGCTGAAAGAAATACGACGTAGAAAGTATAATGAACTGGTATAAAAATTCTCCACAATAATTTAGAAATTTTTATGTAAGTACATACATTTCTCTGGATTCAGAATATATTCTGAAGTGTTTATAGACTGCTCTCCGAGATTGTAAAAAAAAATTGATATGGTTTATCCTTGGATAATTTAATAGAGTAAAGATACGCTGCCGAGACAAAGCGCGTGGTTTTATTGTAGTAGTACATCATTATTCAATACTAGCTGGTTCCCGGCATGCGTTGCTATGCCATTTAATAAAGAAATTGATTCCCCTGCGTGTCCTTTCCCATTCGTCCCGTTTCCCTTCCTCCTCCCCTTCCTCTCCCGCGTCCCATTCCCCTCTCGCGTTCCCAATCCGATTCCTCCACCTTCCCTCTCCCCACTCCACTCCCCCCCTTCCCCCGTCCCGCGAACCCCCCTCCTGAGTTCCCCTCCCACCTCCCAGGTTCCCCTCCCCCTTCTCGTATTCGCCTCCCGAGTTACCTTTCCCCCTCCCGCATTTCATACATTCATTCCCGGTACATTCAGTTTTCAAACAGCTCGCGTGCCACCTACTGCAATTTTTATATACAAATTTCATAATGCCAGAGCTCGTACATGTTATTCTGATGTATGAGCTATATTATTTTAAAGTTTCATTAAAATCCATTCAGTAGTTTTTTGCGTGAAAGAGTAACAAACATACATCCATACAAACTTTCGTCTTTATAATATTAGTAAGATTCTTTGAATTGCTATTCTTTTCAAGCGGTTCTAAAATTTTAGTATTTTAGTATGTAGTAGTCAGATTAGTAAGAATTTAACGTGTTTTGTATGTTTATAATGATATTGGATTTATCATTATCAATCAGGCGTTGCTTTATGGGTTACGGTAAAGTGTTGTGTTAACTAAAGCATTAGAAAAGGTAATTGCAATTCTCTTATCGGTTAAAAGGTGGGACCTTTTTTTATCAGAAACCACATCCGTTGAACGCTTATAGCTTTTTTATTAAAGAAAAATTCTATACAGCTGTAACAGCATGTACCCGAAGGATTTTAACCAGCGAATCCTGAGCGATTTTGGAGGAAAATATGTAAATGTCATTTGACTGTACGATGATATTTTTATTATTAAAAACAAAAAAATATTCGCAACTGAGAGGTTGAGTATAGCTTAGCGACGAGTCACGTGATAAAGCACTCCGTCTCGTTCCAGCAGCACGATAACACACGTTATTACAGCGCGCCTATCGCATAATCCCGTCGCGACGTGTAGGAGTGGGATCAGTGGCGTCGTGTAATTGAAATTTTTTTGTTGTTTAAAAAAATTGTATTTGTTTAGTGATAAATTAAAGATATCCACAATAATTATTTCCCTCCATTAGTATTCTGGGCAATGAGGAATACATATGGTAGTTAGTCACTGAATTTCTACACTCAAATAAATCTGAATGATCGACTTGTAGTATGACGTAGTCGAATCCTATTGCTTATTAATGCAAGCAATTCTGCACTATGAAATACATCATTTAGAATTTTATATAGAAATAACGACCTCCGTAGTCCAGTGGCTAAGACTCTTGACTCACATTCCGGAGGTCGCGGGTTCGAACCCTGTATGCGCAAATAAATTTTATTTGATTAATTTGTGTTATTTCACAATTAATTAATTTAAAATAATATATAGTATATTTGCGGCATGTTCCAGAGTAAAAGATACTATCAGTATCGCCCTGGTGTAAGACCACCATTCAGAATTGAAACGTTGCTTGAAAATGGCTTTAGCCGTGTTTAGTGACCAGATCTGAATAGCCAGGTACTTCCCAACCTTCCTCTTCCCCACCTCCTTCCCCTCCCCGCTACCTTCAGCCTCACAACATACCCCAATTGGGGATGCCATAGTCTCACTGGCTCCAGACGGGAGCTGTTGAGATTCTTGTGCGGTATTCATTGTAAAAAAAAAAAAAACAAGTCAGTTTAAATCCTTCTGGCATATTCGTATCATTTATAAGAGTTTTGTAGTTCGACAACATTGTTGAAATACTCATTTAAAACTTAGAAAACGTAAGAATTTATTTTCGATTATTTCAATAGCTTATACATTAATGTTAAAATGTGGGTTCCATATGGGAGAATTGCATTCAAGTTGACTTCTTACAAAGGGAAAATATAATAGTTTAATACGCTTAATATTGTCATAATACTTATTGTTGAAGATACTCTCAGTATCGCCCGGTGAAAGACCACCATTCAGAATCGAAACCTTTCTGTATATTTACCACTGTCTGTCTTGGAACCGACTCTATTTTACCTGCAAAGAAGAAGAAGATGTTTGGGCTGCCTACCAACCCACGCCCACGGCCTGAGTGTGGCCAGACAGGTGTACTCTATAATCATTAGGTAGTGTTGTAGGTTGTAGGTATACCTAAGCCAGGCGGTTCACCTGCGAGTGCCGAGTTGCAAATCTATTTACTCATGTCAATAAAACGGTGTTATGGCCGTTATACACGACATCTTTTTTCAGCCCGATTCCAATTAGAGACAAAAGTCAACATTTTTCGCTTTACGCGATCGCTATTTCCATCTCTATTTTCATATCTACGATTTCAATTGTCATCACTGCAAACAACACATGAATCATGCTGTTTGCTGTGATGCCAACTGAAATCGTAGATATATATATATTTTTTTACACGAGCTCCACACAGGAGGCCCTGAGGGCTTATGTCATCTTTGGGGATGCTGTGCGGAGGGTTTTTTAGGGAAAGGAAGGAGAGGAGAGTTCTGGGAAGGAAAAGGGTTTAAGGGGTGGGTAGGAATTTGGGGTTCAGTGTATCCTGGTCATCAGACCTAGAAAAACCTCATCCCATGAACCCGGGCGCGTATTTACAAAACCTATACCGATTCAGTCGCGGTAACGACAATTTACATTTTAAATATACCTCTATATTGGTTATTTTTTTATCACGTTGCAAAAAAAAATTGTTCTAAAATCTAGATAAAATAATCTTTCTGATGTTTATATTAGAAATTAATAATTTTATTTCTAAATATTTAAATTTTGATATTGAAAATTTAAAGCGACTGAAACGCGGTAGGGATTGTAAATACGCAACCCGGGCACCCCTGCTAAATCACCAAACATAGCGAACCACTTGGGGGTGACCTATGGCAGAGGTGTTGGTTATCCAATAAAGGTTCCCGGGGCGACGGTACCCATTCCCGCCTCCCAAATTGAAAATAGAGATGAAAATAGCGATCGCGTAAAGCGAAAAATGTTGACTTTTGTCTCTTATTGGAATCGGGCTGAAAAAAGATGTGTATAACGGCCATTACAACTTGTTATAAAACTACACGGAAATAGGGAAGTTTGGGATCAGTTTTATATTAGAAACACTGCAAGAAGTTGTGGGCGTATTCGTGTGCCTGAAGTACGCTATATTTTTCATTTTGTTAAAATTGCAAAAAACGTTTTTAAAGTTTATTCAAGAGTGTCAAAGCCATAAAAAAAGAAATATTTTGAATGAACATACAAAATTCCTTTCTTATTTCTTTCTTACTTTGAAAGTCGCGTGTAAAATATGAAAATTAGTTTTACTTTCCCAAAAATTGCGAATTTCGCGTTATTCTCGTGAAAATGGCAAAATTCGCGTAAAAATTTCGAATGTTGTGTAAAAAATTTTGATTCACCTGTATGTTATGTAAGTTCGCTTAAAATTTCGCAATGTTTTGTCGTATGTAAGTAAGCAATTTGGGTTTTATTTGATTAGCAGATACTTTTATTTATTTCACAATTGATTTATTTGATTTAACAAAATATCGCATACCAAACTATGTCAATAGGTTATTATGAGTTTATTATTTATGTTTAACTTGCGAAATTGTGTGTTTGTTTTTATTTGAACTAGGAAACTTTTTTTATTCAACTATTTTACTGACTTTTTTGCGTATTTTCTGTGCGTTTAACAGTTGTCTCACTATTGATAAAATTGTTTCAAGACCCGGCTTTCCGAATTTCTTCTCATTTGTAGCATATTTTCCTTGAACACTATGTTTTAAAGTTCTTAAAAAATAATGTGTTATTTTTAAAGATAATATCTGTACATTTGCTGAGCCAAAACGGTAATTATATGAAATTCCATCGATAGAAAAAAATCGCAAAGCTTCGGAAATGAAAAAAATTCACAATGTTTCTGTATAGAGAGATTTTTGCCCTTTTTAAAAGAGTCGTGTTTTATTGCAAGTATTATCTTTTTAATATTAGCACGCTCCCTCTAACATCCTCTTTGTCCAGCCATCGGATTAATAACAATTCGGTAGTGGTTCAACATACTATCCTGCAAGTTGTACTGCAAATCGGATGGTGAGTAGGGCCTATTAAACGATTATTAATGCTTGCCGGATATAAATTAGAATTAACTGCTCTATGATCTGAACCTGTTACCGATAAAATACCGTCTCTATTAAATAAAAATAATAACAAAATAATCCCGTAAAGACTTGATATAAATTCAGACCGAACTGTGAATAATTATTTAATTGTTAAATTTACCAGTTTTCATATTGCATCCGTTATCTAACCGTTGTGTATGAGATTAATTAATTTATTAGGGAAACACAATTATTTTGTCAATTTTGTTGAAATTTGATTTTTTTTTTATTTAGAATGTCAAACCGCAAACCGACCTTCCTTCGAAAAAAATTCCTCCCTTTGTTATCACAATATACTAAGAAATGCTATGACCACAACATTCGTATAACAACACAATGTTTAAATATAATATAATTATATAATATTTTTATATATTTAATGACATATTATATTAGACCGCTCGGTAGCTGAGTTGACGTTGCGTTTGGGTCCCACACAGGCGTCCCGTGTTTGATTCCTCGGCTGGCTAAGTCCTCCATCACAACACGAGCAGCGTTTTCAGCTTTCTGTGATGGTAGTAGGAGATTTTCAAATATTGTTAGGTTATTCGTAACCCGGGAATATTAGTCTTTCTTTAAAAAAAAAAAATTATAATAAACCACACGATTTCTTCACCGCGAGCGTCTGTAGGAATATTTTGAATTGCCAAAATATCGTAGAGATTTTCACTGTTCTTGTATTGGACGTGAAATTGATTTTACCGTGTTGGAACTGTGCTAAATTTGTCGAATTTTTGAGTGTTGGATCCTTTGTTAATTTCTGACTCGAGTTTCTAATTTTAAAGTGTTGGGATCTTTACTATTCCTTTGCCAATTTCAAATTATTCTAACTTTCGAATTTGGAAGTCTGTGTTGTCTGGGGTGGTTTGGTTGGGTAGACAGTTGTTGTTGCCAGCGTATGAAATAAAGAATAATTTGGTGTCGCGGTCCGGATATCCGCCACGGCCGGGCGCGCGCGCTCCCCATACCAATTAACTCGGTAAAGTTCCTTCACCTGTTGCCGTGTGTTGCCCCTACATACCTACCCAGGGTTACCAACTGTCAAACATTTTTTAAAATTCTTAGTGATGTCCAGCTGGATTCTAATTGACATCCAATCGATATCCAATAGCAAAAAATAATCGAAGTGTAATAATCATGCAGATTTAGAAAAAAAATCATCTATCCTTGACCTCTTCATTAGTAATGTTATCATAATATATAATTACCTTTTCGATCAATCAATGGATGTTTTATATCTAATATATTTTTTTAACTAAAAATAAAATCAAATTGTTTGAGAAGTCGATTAAAGAAGATAAAATTCATCAAGGTGACAATCTATTATTAGGAACAAATACGTTACTTTGTGTGGTTAAATTACTTTTAAACACCATAGTTTTTGTATGAATTGACTTCTGCATAAATTCTGTTGTAACACTTTACTAATTTTGTACTATTTTTCGAAACCCTGAATTTCTCGTGAGAACGGAACCGTGATATCTTAACAAGGAATTAATAAATTGTACGTTTTTAAATTTAAAATCTGATTTTTAATTACTTTATTACAATAATTAAAGCTAGTTACTGAACCTGATAGCATTCCATTAATCTGTAACATTCCGAGTTCCAACCAGAGTGGGAAATTTGCCATTTGGCCAATATTGGGAATGGGGGGGGACGGAAACTGATAAAAAAACTCATATTTAGATCAATTTTTGCCATAACAACTTGTGCTCAAAAATTATATTAGTTACCTACCTACCTACCCTAATAATTACTTTTAATGTTAACAGGTTTTTTTACGCAGTTAATTTGACAAAATACGGAGTTTAAAAACCTAAACAATCATTTGAATTTATTTTATTCCTGTTTTTTTTTTGTTAAATTCCTTTTGTAATTAGAGGGCCCAGTCTGGGACCTCTTCGCCCACGTAAACCCGACCAACCAACAATCCGACCATCTCCAGCCAACCCACTTCCAAATCCCAAATTAGTTGTCCAGCCAGTCGTGACTAATATCTTGGGTGCAAATAAATTATAAACCAACACACCAACGGTTTAGTATCAAATTGATATCAATTTAGAAGCGACAGAATGATTCAACTGTATTATCACTGTAGTTCTGACAATTGATGGGATCATGGGATTGAAATAATCGAGATTTAAAATAATCGATTAAAAAAATCGATAAAATTTATTTGTAACATTCATTGATGTATATTATATTACTAGCGCAGACCCTTGAAAAATCACGGGATAGTCTGAATTATTGACAAAATTTTATATTAAGAATATTATATTATCGTTTTTCCGAATTTTTTCGACATCCGACAGACACACAACCGAAAATTTTGATTGATAATAGACACACCTTAATGGTAACATTTCGATTTCAAAATTGTTCTAATATTCAATTGGATTCATTCGATTTTTATCGGAACATTTCAATTAAGAAAGTTATTTTAAATCATTATTTGATCAAATTTTTCACGGTGTGTAAAAAAACTGTTTTTAGATTATTTCTTTTTTCCAGTGACAGCATTTTCGGCTTTCGGTTGCAATACTAAATATGCAAAAACGAAAAAAAATATTTTGACATTGTTTAAAAAAAAATGTTAGCAAAAAATCTTCCCATTGGCACGTTTTTTAATCTTGGTTTAAATTTCGTTTCAGAATACCAATAAAAATGGCCTGCCCAGATAGCCCCTCCCTGAAGGATCTGCCCAAGGTGGCCATCGACCTGAAGAGCCAGCTGGAAGGCTTCAACCACGAGTGCCTCAAGGACGTGGACACCAATGAGAAAAACGTGCTGCCCTCGGCCGAAGGTCTTTATCCAAATCTGCTGATGATTGTTTAATGTCACCTACTTTATTATTATTATACTTTGCACCCACTTCAAGGCTGCACTTTTATATTATATTCTGCTATGAATTGGCACTGGTTTTTTAATGTGATTTTAGTTTTTTATGAAAAGGTTTAAACTCACATTGAAAAACTTGTTAGTATCTATAAAGGTATAGATTGCATGAAATTATTTATATATTGTTTATTACCAGTATTTTATTAATTTTTAGTTCAGTTCTATGATTTCTATAAATACTACTTGCATTTTCCAGAAATTAATAAAAATAGTTTATTCAAAATAATTTGCTTTTAATATCTGCTGCATAAAATGTTTCATAATTTCAATTTACGTTAAACTAGCTAAAGTCCCCGCTTTAAACAGGACTGTAAAATTTCATCAATATCGGAACAAAATGGTAAATTTGTATAAAAATCAAACAAATGCCGCCCGCTCTGCATCTGCAACAGACAATCTTCTTTATAAACTTACTTTTTTCTTTCTTAACAAATATGTAAATTCAAATTTTTTAAACACCAGTTATAACAATTTTCTGTTAAAATAATATTATACAGGGTGTTAAAGGACGTATTTGACTTACTTTATTTAACCAGTAATTCCTGACATTATCTGGAGTAAAAGTTGTTAAATAGACTTTTGGGGTTACTACACAATATTTTTTATCATCAATTATATTTTATTTTCATGTTCATTTCCTTTGTTCAGTTTCTTCAATAAAATGTTATTTATAATATTATTAGTGAAGTCATTGACATTCTATTTCGAAATCTCACACTCTTAAACCATTTTAATTGCTTTGTTAATTATTGGATGTTTTAATGTTCAAGTTTTAATGTTTTTCTGCAATTATTAGTTACAATCAAATTGAACAAGGAAATTAATGAGAATAAAAACCATATTTAAATTATTTTAGTTTGTGTAATTAACTTTTTCTGGGATTATTATTATTTGTAGTAAAATTATTAATGTTTATACGTGTATTTATGGTATTAAAATAATTTATTACAGTAAGTACTTAAATGTACATAAAAATATATTTCTTGGCTTGTAGTCAAAAGTTGCTAACTAACCGCCAACATTCATTGATTCTCTTAATTGAGTTTTTAATCGATGATTTTTTTCTTGTTTAAAATAATTGATGAAAAATGAATATTAGCGACTTTTTGCAGCAAGTCAATAATGTTAGTAGGTTCATGGGTGTAAAGTTCACTTAGTTTATTTTTCACATTTTATAGTACATTACTTATGTATATTCTCAAAATCAGTGCTTTACTAAAAATTTTCTGATTCACAAGGAGCATGAGTTTCAAATTTTGGTTTCTTTTTTGGAAGCAATTCTTCCTTAAATTTTCAAGTCAATCTTATGAAGGGATTTCTCATACATGATTATCCGAATGGCTCGTAATTCCCAGAATGCACAGCATTGCCTGAATGCCACAGGATTGTCGGAATGACGTGTGATTGTCGGCATCCCAAGGGATTGCCGGAATGCCACGGGATTTAAAAAAATACATATTTTAGTACATTAAACTGGCATTTTGCCCAAAAATTTATATAGATGATTTAATTACAATGTAATATTAGAAATTATAACAAAAATAGTAGCAAAAATAGTTGGCTAAACATGCAAAAATAGATAATTTTTAATTGGCACCTGTGCTGATGGAGTCATGTGGTTGTTGGCATCTCATGGGATTGCCTGAATGCCACGGGATTGTCGGAATGTCATGTTATTATCGGCATCTCATGGGATTGCCTGAATGCCACGGGATTGTCGGAATGTCATGTGATCGTCGGCTTTTCACGGGATTGCCTGAATGCCACGGGATTGTTGGAATGTCGTGTGATTGTCGCCATGTCACATGATCGTCGGCATCTCATGGGATTGCCGAAATACCACGGGATTGTTGGAATGTCATGTGATTGTCGGCATATCATAGGATTGCCGGAATGCCACAACATTCAAATAACCCCTGTATATTTTTGTAAAGCACTGATTTCTTTCACAACAACTTACGCTATCACACGTATTAGTATGTATCAGCTATGTATCTTATATCTCTGCATGTTATTTGCATGACTCATGTCACTAGACGTAGCACAAGAGAGAAGGCACTGCGACATCCTGAAGAGCGTGGAGACGTTCCAGCCATCCTCCTTGAAGCGCGCCGACACGCAGGAAAAAATTGTCCTCCCCACGGCACAAGGTACCCGCAGCCCGCACGCAGGGGAATGTTATAACGCGGAGATATCCTTTTTGCTCGCGCCCCAATAAAATGCCAACAGCACTAATCTTGCAAGTTTTAATTATCGGATATCAAACGATGATAAATGAAATTGTATTAAACCAATTCCTAGGCGTTCATTCAGAAGTATCAGATCTTTTACCTCTAACGACAAAAATTATTGGAACGTTTTGAATCAAATACAAATTAGTGTTTTTCCCTATGTCAAATTAATACACTAGCAAAAAAGATGTCTCTGTAATAACACCTATTTAGCAGTGAAATTTTTATTCTGCTTTTAATTTGGTTTACAAAAAAACTTTGGTAACTTCTCTCAAATTCAAACATTGTGTACAGAGAAAAATTGAAACCGTTCGATATTTTTCTGTGCAAGTCAATTGTTATAACAATAAAAAATTTCTGGTGTCAAAATAGGTACCTACGTACCAAACAAAATCAGAAAATAATGTGTCACTGCTCTGTAGGTATTAAAAAGTAGAATGAATGTGCATGTGTAGTAGATTTGTGTTTGTCGTATTTAATAATACATAAATGCATGTGCCTATAAAATATTATTGACTAACTTTTGTATTTATTATTTTATTAACACGGTTAACGGTTTCTATTTACTTACTTAAAATTAACACGGAATCAAAATTATTTGTAAATTAAAGTAGGTAAGTGGTTTTGCGCAAATAAAATATTGCAAAGTTGCGTTGTTTTGTTTGGTTAACATTTTTTTGAATCCTAATAATAATAAAATGATGTTGGAATTATTGACATTCTAACAATAATATAAAGAAGTACATAGCCTTTTTAATGAGAACAAGAAAACATTTGACACTAATTTAGATTCTGCCAATAACAGGTTTTAATAACAAGGTTTTTATAATACAAAAAGGTGTGCGAGTGGTGTATTTTAATAAAACATAACGTTTTTTTTCGAGACTTAATCCTAAAACAACTAAATATTTGATCATCCGCAGTGATAAAAAATATGTCTAAATTACCTAACCTTTCTATGCCAAATTTTTAGCCATCTTTGACAATCTGTCCACAATTTTAATTTGGGAATTAATTGTAGTTTCGAAATATTTTAAAGTTTTCCAACTTTCTCATTTTCTATAGTAAATTAATAAATACTTTAGAGCGCTGTTAATTGTTTCAATCATCGCAAGAGCGCTTTATATTAAATGGTTATAATTGTAGGTAGCTTTTTCTAAAAAACCGTGTTGTTAATTCACTTCAGACAAAATTAGGCAAGTCACTCCAAAAAGAGTCACTTCAATTTGGATGCTCTTTACCCAAACTTTTAATGTAAAAAAATAACGTTAAAATTCATATAAGTAGAGAAGGTTCAAATAGTCTGTTTCACGTTAAATCGTAATCTGAACTTAACTTTAAAAAAAATATCAAGATTCTATTAATTAATGGCAAGAAGGTTGTAGAAGGATTCAACCCCTTCGAGCACTAACCACTAACCCTTAGTGTCTTCTTTATCATTTTAATTTATTATTTCCTTTTTAGACATGGTGGCCGAAAAAACTCAGAAAACCCTTATCGATGGTATCGTAGCCTTCGACGCCACTAGCCTTAAGCACACCGAAACACAAGAGAAAAACCCTCTGCCTGACAAAGATGGTAATTTACCTAAATGATTTGTTTTATTCTTTCTTGTCTCTAAACTAAACTAAACTAAACCCCCAGTCATTGATATAGATTTCATTCAAATGAATACGCATCTACTGGTTTTGTAACAAGACAGAAATTTTACAACAAGAAGAAAGTTTATGCCATTAGCTCTGCAGGTTTACGCACAACATGCCTATTTTTTATTTGGAGTGCACCGTTCAGAGTGGACTTCATGCAATAATGGTATACGAGTTAAAAATCTTGATATTAGTGCAGGAAATTGCTAAAATTTATAGATAAGAACTCTTACGGCGAATGCAATAGAATCTCTATGTAAAAACTGATGGATTCCTGGAATAAAAACTCGAAAATATTTAAAAAAAAGTGTGAATTATTTGCGTTTTTATGACATTGTATATATATAGACCTGCGAAAAATCAGAGGATAGTCCGAATTCTTGAAAAATCAGTTCCAGTTTTGAAAATGACAATTAAAATAATAAATAGGAAGGTACTTTATCGTTTGACTAAATTTTTCACACAATCAGTCCCAATTTTTAAAATGACCCTTTAATTCAAAGCAAATTTGAGTTCATTGAACCAGAGGGCACAAACATACATATATTATTATGTATGAACTTTGAAAGTTAACAAAATCAATAATTATTTCATACATACAAATTTTGAAAATTAGTTAATTTTGTAGGTAGGTACTTTATCACATGGCTTAATTTTTTACTCAATGAGTTTCAATTTTAGAAAATGACACTTAAATTCAAAGCAAATTTGAGTTCATTGAACCAAAGGATGCATACGTATATTATGTGTGAACTTTGAAAATTTACTTTATCGTTTGACTAAATTTTTCACACAATCAGTCCCAATTTTTAAAATGACCCTTTAATTCAAAGCAAATTTGAGTTCATTGAACCAGAGGGCACAAACATACATATATTATTATGTATGAACTTTGAAAGTTAACAAAATCAATAATTATTTCATACATACAAATTTTGAAAATTAGTTAATTTTGTAGGTAGGTACTTTATCACATGGCTTAATTTTTTACTCAATGAGTTTCAATTTTAGAAAATGACACTTAAATTCAAAGCAAATTTGAGTTCATTGAACCAAAGGATGCATACGTATATTATGTGTGAACTTTGAAAATTAACTAAATTAATTTATTTCCTACATTTCAATTTTGAAAATTAGTAAAGTTTAGTAGGTACATAATAGCCAAACTCTACATTTTTTCTATTATTTACTAAAATAACATTTTATCAGCATTTGTTTTCTTTCACTCAAACATGACTCTGGTAGTGCCGGATTACAAGACGTGCCAGTTCTTGGAAGTTTTGAAGGACACAATTATATATTATAAACTAAAATTATATCTGGTGTCATTTTGCATGAAACGAGGAAGAATTACGACACTATTTTTCAATAACAAGCCTCAAAGATGACTCACTATGTTTATCTATATCAATGCACTCGGCGCAGCATTCCTCTTCAATGCTTTCCCCTCAATAATATTTCCTTTCAACCAACCGAGCTACTCGATATATTGTCGCTATAACACCAACCTCACGGTAGAAACTGGTCTAAACTGATCTTACTAAACTACTCTCAAAATATACCTGTTTTGGGCTGTTTCAAACTCTCGGCACATTTGATGATCATCAAATCCATCATCACAGCCATTTTGAATTTTTGACATCTGACTGGACCCCGTTAAATACTTATTGTCGATCCGTCATATGTTTTGAACCATTTTGATCAGCCGACAAGCATAACAATATGGCCGTTATGCTATTTGATCAAATGCTGGAACACGCTGAGAATCTGCTATTTGCAACAAAATTCAAATAAATGGAGTATTTCTGAACATATCCGAAAACTAAAAATTTTTTAATGCGTACTTAAAAAAAGTGTTAAAAATGGCTCACCTTACTTTTTTCATGACTGAAATTACTGATAAGAAAAAAAAGCACATTCATTTTATCAGACAAATGTATTATAAACGTATTGTCACCTCTCTTTTTTGTCATTTCATGTAAAAATAATTAATAAAATGGCTGTCAGAAACTTTGGTTTCATAAAGGTGTACTTTTTAATTCTTCTGTGCTTAACTTTCAGATTTTTTAATAAAAAGCGTGATGTTTTCTCTTTCTAACACTGTTTAGATTATATTTCTAACCATGATAGTAAGGGAGACCTGACGATT
Source organism: Limnephilus marmoratus (assembly GCA_917880885.1). NCBI lineage: Eukaryota > Metazoa > Arthropoda > Insecta > Trichoptera > Limnephilidae > Limnephilus > Limnephilus marmoratus. The sequence continues at coordinate 12,270,357 of OU862921.1, read as the reverse complement.
TCTATATGAGCGCTCCCAAAAGCGAACAAATTAACCTGAAGTTAACAGTGATAGTTTAGATGTTAAAAAATTCAAAATGGCGCTTATCGACAATTTGATGTTCATTATCAAATGTGACGAAAGTTTGAAATAACCTAACCATTATGACTTTTGTTTTATTTTGAATTTTTATAATTTTGTTTTGAAGTTTGATTTTATTAATATAGTTATTGTTTTTGATTATTTTTTAAAATATGAATAAATAAATAGCGATAATGTATGGACTGATTATTGTGCACTTTCAACACTGCTTTGTCACCCGCTTGGCGCATGTTCCCTGTATGATCGCATGAGTTTTGCTGTTCAAAGTTGTTGCCGCTGAAAAGATCCACCAAAATTTGTTGGACGGCGTCGAACACTTCGACAAGGGCACCATGAAACACACCGAGACCACTGAGAAGAACCCTCTGCCCCCTGTTGAAGGTTTGTCTGGACGGATTTACATAAATTACTGTCACATTCATTTCTTCTACCACACCTTTTTATTTGCCATTTTTTACTTTCATTTTTTACAGGTTAAAACTGGTGATGTGCACCCAGGAATATTGCCCGACCTGATATAAATTCCCCAAATCAGGAAATTTTATTTTTTAATTAGAGGAATCGTTGCACGTCCTTGTCAATTTAAAAATCATTCAACATGTCAAATATTATATACGTATCTTTTTTATTCTGGAACTGAATGAACCATGAAAATAATTATTATATAAAATATGAAATACAGTACTCTCTCACTAATTCGCCACCCCAAAAACTGGGCAGTTGTCCAATTAGTGAAAGCGGCAGATTATAGTGGATATGTTCAAAACACGCTAAAAATTAAAATAGGTATTTCGTAAAACAAACAGTCACCGCTGTCGATCTTTTGTAGAGCTTTCATTTGTTGGTTTAAAGTTGAGGTGTCATGTTTACGCTTGCGAGATGACTCAATTTTTAAACTTATTCAAACAACAAAACATGGCAGAATGAATCAAGCAGAAACACATGTAACAGTTGCTAGAATTCACAGAACTAGGAAGGAAAGGACTATCTGAAATTTCCTAATATAACGATAATGAACTCTGGTGATTGGTAAAACGGTCAGCGAAAGCAAGCTACATGATGATATAGCAACTGACCCCCCTAAAAATAGTTGTAAACATCCGTTAATGGTTGCTTATCAGTTGTGTAAAATTAAAACATGTTTATTAGTAAGGTTCAGTGTGTAAGAGTAAGACAACTCGACCCTTTGGTGTACAAAGCTTGGCTCTTGAGTCTAGGCATGCGGCGGACTACTGAATTTGAAATGCGAATTACAGAGCTTGGTTTTGCACTTTCAACCAGTAAGAATATTTTTTTAATTAAATGTAGACAACATTAACGAAACTCGATTGAAATTCTGAAAAAAAAAACTGAAGACATGCGGTCCTAGATGTGACTGAATCTTTTTCTGATTTTTGGTTGAGTTTCGGTAATACTGTTATCATTTAATTAAAATTTGAGATTCTACTCTGTATAAATTTCTTTACGGTGTCAAATTCAAAATGAAAGCTACTCCGTTTCAAATGTATTCGACAATTTATTAACAATTTTTGACTCTACATGGAATATAATCTATGACGGCTTGGTTCCGAGGATCTTAGACACTCCTATTTCGTTCGTTGCTTAAGGTAAAAAAAGGGAAAAATAAAAGTGTGCGTTGTATTTATAAAAAATGCTAGAGAACGAAACATACACAATCAAAAAAATAAACACCACACAACTGTCAAAGAGACATCAACAGCTGGGTTATGTATCTACTTTACCAACTGATGATTACCTATAGAATACACAACAGGGGTTTAGCCAAGCCCCGAACCATTTTTATATAATATTATATTTATTATGAATTTTATTCCAAAGAGGACAGTATTAGCAGGTTATTGATTTTAATAAAAATGTTAAAATAACGGTAGTAGTTGTCGAATAACCGAGCGACTGATTACTGAGAGAGTACTGTACATTTTTTCCAATGTGAGAATTTTTTTTCATTTCTCATTTATATTAATCCATTTCCCTTACATCTCTCCAACTCTTTGTCTTTGTTGAGTTATGTTAATTTCCCTGTAACTTTTCAGCCATCGAGCAGGAAAAGGAGAAATTGAACCTCATCAACGGGATTACGTCCTTCGACCCGAGCAAGTTGAAGCACACCGAGACCCTGGAGAAGAACCCCCTCCCCACCAAGGATACCATCGAGCAGGAGAAGACTGCGTAGATACAATATGTATCTCGTCTCCCTTCTTCACCGAGCTTCCTCGCCCAAATATTCTCCCAGCATTATCATATTAAGTTGCGATGTACGATTTGTTTGATTTTTTTTAAATTTGCGCTTCACTGTAAGCAGGTACTATAATGAATATACCAATTATAATGTAACTCTTATTATTAATTAAGTCATACGGATCCAGAAATCCTAATAGTATTAAGTCAATTTTAATGAATACTTTTATTATTTAGCTCAGAGAAATAATGATCCTATTTTTTTGTAATATTCTGTGTCAAAACTGCTTTTATTCCAAATAATAAATAATAATAATAATTCATAACCTCATTTTCCGGAAAAAATAAATTGGATGTTCGCATCCCGTGTTTTTACTTTAATGAATACAATAACTTATTTTTTTTACATTTATACGGATTTTTATAATGTTTAGTGTTTAAAAACAAATTGCTCAGTGTCCGCGGTCCGGGTGACCGTGACACAACTCAAGATTCTGTGTTTCAGTTTATTTTTACTGAACGTAACCGGAGAGATTGAGAGAAAACTGATTTTTTACGTCATATTTTGAAAGATGTAGATTGGTGCTTTTTGAATAAAATTTCATAAAAAATACACATTGTCTTTTTTTACCTATCCTTACGAACATGCTATATTTTGTTATACATTTTTTTTTTTTTACATTAACTCACAGGAGGCGCTGAGGAAAATAATTGCCCTCAGGGCCTATGTCATCTGGGTGCTGTGTGGAGGGTCTTTTTGAGGAGAGGAAGGAATGAACATTGGTTTTGAAGAGACCCATGTTGTAGGAAGGAGGAAACACAGAGGCCGGCAAATCATTCCACAGCCGAGCTGTTGAACACAAGAACGAGTCGAAGAAACGACCAGTTCTCATGTGACAAATGCCAACCGTGTACAAATGTTGTACCGTTTACTAGTTCCTCGGAGCATCTTCCATTGTAATACCGGTAGAACAAGGATAGCATTCCCACCCAACGCCTATGCTCTAAAGATTGCAATTCGTCTGTTAAGATGGGAGAATCTATCAAACGGACCGCCCATTTCTGTACAGAGTCTAGGGTATTTTTCAGGTTTTTTGGAGCTCTAGACCAGAGGTGGCTGCCAAATTCAACCGTGGGGCACACTTGTGATTTGTACAGGGTTAGCAGTTGTGTACTATTAAAGTGCGGGCCCTGTAAGGTAGGCCCAGTTTTATACATATATCGATCATCCAGTTGATTAGTCAGACATCTCCAAATACTAAGTTTTGAGATGATGAGGAAGGCAATATTCTAATCCTCTCCATAAATCAAATATTTACACAGGTCTTACATATTAAATATGCTATAAAATAACACTGGGAGGCAGAAAGGTCCGATATATTAGTATGACATTTTGAAATATATCCTACCGAGACATCAACATTATGTTTAATTCATTACAAGTTTGTCTGCATTTTAATTGATTTGGTGGTGTTTACGAGTAATCTGAGTATTGTACCAGATATAAGGTACACTTTAATATATAACTGCATCCTCAACCCAAATTTCGATTTTTTGGAGATGTCTGACTAATCAACTGGAAGTTGGTTGGTTGTGTTGGGAAGGCCTGAGGATTGGGAGCAAATGACTACAAACCAGAGGCAGTGGAGGTCAAATCCTACCCTGGGATTTTTTTATTTTTACATTAGCTCCACGCAGGGAGACCCTGAGGAAAATAATTCCCATTAGGGGTTATGTCCTCTTAGGGGATGATGTGTGGAGGGTCTTTTAGGAAAGGAAGGAGAGGAAGTTCTGGAAAGGAGGGAAAGGAAAAAGTCAGTGTTAACATGAGTGACAGACGTATGAATCTATCCTCCACTGTGGTGCAAGGCGAGGTTCCGAGAGAGCCCTCCTGAAGAGGTCAAAAGGTCTCCCTAAACCAGTCTCTCCCGATCCGGTCTGCCATGCAGTTGGTGGGCAGATGTATCCGCCGCCAAGATCCAGACAAACCTGACCCCATGAACCCGGGCACCTCTGCTAAGGGGTCGTCCATGAATCACGTGATGTTTTTTAGCAAACTTTTAACCCCCTCCCCCCCATGGTGGTATGAGGTGAGGTTTTAGACTACCCCCCCATACCCGAAAAATAAATACACGTGATATCTCATTATCCCCCCCCCCTCCTTGTGATATTTCGTGATTTTTTCCGAACCCCCCCCCCCCCCCCCTTTCGAGCCTAACGTTATTAATGGACGACCCCTAAGTCATAAAAATCTTCTAAACATAACAAACCACTTGGGATGACCTATAGTAGAGGTGTTGGTTATCCAGTAAATGGTTTCCGGGGTGGCGATAACCACTACCTCCCAAATTGGTCTTAGGAGGAAAGAAGGGAGCGGAGATACGGCAGAGATACAAGAGTCCCAACTGTCTGGAGCCGGTGAGACTATGGAATCCCCAATTATTGGGGTACGTTGTGAGGGTTAAGGTAATTGGGAAGGGAAGGAGATGGGGAAGAGGGTGACCCCAAACTTTTGATGGAAATAATCTTTTAAATTATCTTTTACCAAGAACTTCTATGGACAACTGAAATCAATTAACAGCTGATTCTGACAGATCCAAATTTAATTATCAAAGTAGTGACATTTTAACACATTAATAGACCAAGCATAGTCGAAACACTTAAACCAGTGAAACATTAAACATAATAACAGTGTATTTCATAGTGGCAGTGAAAAATAACTCTATATCTTGCCCTGAAAAATAACGACAATTGACTGTCATTGTAAACCATAGACAATTTATGATTTGAATTTTTGAATTTGAATTTTCAAATCCTTGAATTTGTTCAAAGGTGTTTCGAAGTCATAGACAAATAAGTTAAGTTATAATCATTTTTATCCAAAGGGGTACCTACTTCTGAACAACCACAAGAAACCTACCCACAAATAAAGAAATAAAATGTCTAAATCACGCAAGGTTTGCAGTGCAAAGAAAGCGACTTCCTCACCTCTAGCAACCCCGCTCGGCCCTATGGATTCACCATCGGCGCATCAGTCAATAATAAATATTTACACTGACTCGCTCATCAATTTTTTCGAGTCGAAACTGGCTCATCAATTTTTTCGAGTCGAAACTTGAAACCATGCGGACTGAAAACAAGAAAGCAATTGGTGCAGTTCAGCTAAAATTAGATGCGCTGTCTAATGTATGGAAGGACCAGTACGCGAAAATTCTGGAATGTGTGAGAGTTCTCCAACAAGAAAACACCAACCTCCGGCAAGAAGTCCAGTCACTCCGAGATGCACACGATGAGATGGAGCAGCGCAGTCGAATGTGCAACATTGACATCCATGGCATTCCCGAGGCAAAGGGTGAAAATTTAATCACCCTAATAGATAAAATAGGATCAAAAATTAACGTCCCGCTTCCAAGTAGCTGTGTGGTGTCAGCGCACCGCGTCGCTCGCGGTCACTCGTCGCCCTCCAACCGTCCACGCAACATTGTCATCCAGCTCTCCACAAAGCGTCTCCGTGATGATGTCATCGCTGCAGCAAGGACTCGCCGCGGCCTCACCACGGAACAATTAGGACTTGGTGCTCCAACCACCAATTTTTATATTAACGAGCACCTGACATTAAAAAATAAAATACTTTTTGCGAAAACCCGAACCGCAGGAAAAGCCAACGGCTTTAAATACATATGGGTGCAGAACGGCAGTATTCTAGCAAAGAGGAACGATCTCTCGAGGGTAGTCACCATTCGTCGTGAGAAAGACCTTCAAAAAATCATCACACATGATCAACAAAACATATGACTCCTACCACAAAGATGTTACTGCTGTCATCAATGCCCGCTTTCTTCCAATTCTCTCGACCCTTGTTTATTGATTTGTTTTTTTCAAAGCTATTTTATATTTTTGTTTACTGCGCAATATCCCTATAACTTTATACCAATACCATGTTTCTTGCATATTAATTTACTTTGTAAAATGTGGACATATCTTATACTCCTTCTAATGAGTAATCTATGTTTTATATGTAATTTCGATACCTCATATGTCCTACATAACGTATCACTCCCGCGATTGTGGAATAAGTCAAAAGACACTCTTACTCTAGTGAAATGATCTCATCATCTATCTCTGTTTACTACCAAAACTGTGGTGGTATTAGAACCAAAACTCAGGGGCTACTAACTAATATATTATCGAATAATTATGACGTTATAGTGCTAGTTGAAACATGGCTTGTAGCAAGCGTAAATACAGCTGAATTCATAGATTCGCGATACATGGTGCTCCAACGAGATAGGGACCGTATACTTACTGGTAAGATGGACGGAGGCGGTGTGCTGGTAGCAGTGCGCAAGGAACTCGCAGCTTCCCGGCTCGATGACTGGGAAAACAGTCAAATCGAACAAATCTTCGTATCTATTCCGGTAAGGTCTTTCAATCTCATCATATGTGCAGTATACGTACCTCCTGTCTCGCCACCAACGATTTATGATATTTTCTCCAAAAACCTGGAATCTGTATTTTCATCTGAACCAAATAATATGTTTTGTGTAATAGGAGATATGAACCTACCTTCTCTTACTTGGTCATTTTCCGAAGGCTGCAGTCAAGGTCTCGCCTCCTCAAACACGGCTGCATCGCAAACTTTGCTTCAAACAATGTCATTGATGAACTTGCTCCAATATAATTGTATCCCTAACCATAATGAAAAATACTTAGACCTCATATTCTATAGTCGCGAAACAAATGTTACACATAGCAACGACCCTCTGCTTTCAGAGGACAGACACCACCCAGCCCTTGAATTCGATATATCCCTCGCTCAACTAAAAATCAATAACAAAAAAGAGCGTAAGCGCAATTTCAGGAAAGCTGATTATACTCAGAATAATAACGACATTAATTGTATTGATTGGTTATCTGAAACCGCAAACTTATCAGCCGAAGAAGCAGTAGATCGATTCTATTTAATAATAAACAATGTGATTGATAAGTTCATTCCAGTATTGGCACGACGAAATGACAAATTCCCCATATGGGTTACTCCCGAACTTATTAGGATATCACGGAAAAAAGATAAAGTTTGGCTCAAATGGAAGACATATAAAAGTCTTTCTGACTTATCGTAAATTTTCCTTCTTACGTGCTACATACAAAAAATTGGCTAGTGAATCTCGAAAATTATTTTTCGACAACATCGAAAGTTCATTGCAAAATAATATTAAATGTTTTTGGTCATACATATCCTCATTAAAATCATCTGATGGATATCCTGCTACTATGTCCTTCGAAGGGCGCAAATCTAATGATGCCCAAGAAATCTGTAATATGTTTTCTGAATTCTTTAAGTCAACATTTGAACCCTCCTCTATCAATGACACAATTAACATTGACCAACTTGAGGCCGTTCGGGACTCTGAACTTACGCACATTCACACCATTAAACTAACGGAACAAGAAGTCCAATCAAGTTTAAAGTCGTTAGATATAAACAAAGGTGCGGGTCACGATGGAATACCGGCATATTTCCTCAGATCTGCTGCGTCGTCACTGTATGTTCCACTTACCATAATATTTAATAAATGCCTGAGTGACAGGGTTTTCCCTGATAGGTGGAAGTTGGCTTATATTATATCAGTCCACAAGAGTGACTCACGTCAAAAAATCGAAAAATCGAAAAGTCAAAAAAAAAAAAAAAATAGGACAATATCCATTCTCTCGGCGATCCCTAAACTCTTGGAAAGGCTTGTCCATGATAACATATATCCCCAGCTTGCCGCCAAAATCACAGAACAACAACACGGGTTTGTAAAATGCAAATCTACCATGAGTAATTTATTAATTTACTCAAATTTCTTATTCACTAGCATGGATCGAGGCCAACAGATAGATGCAATATACTGCGATTTCAAAAAAGCTTTCGACAAGGTTGACCACCTTTTCTTATATTTATATATTTTTTTTATATATTTTTGGTCTTACCATCAAAATTCCAAAAACAATTTGTAAACTTTTATAAGGATATTGCGCACATTTTTTTTTATCTCTCTATTTGTAAAATAATATTCTTATGTAAAAATATTTGCATATTATGTTTTTATCTGCTGTTAATGTTAATTCGTGAGAAATAGTTTGGATGCAGGTGAATTCTTTATTAATTGTTTTGTATATTCTTGTCAATTGACATCTGTATCTGTATTTTCTCCATAATAAAAAAAAAAATAAAAAAAAAACAAAAAAAAAGACTGCTTAAAAATGCAATCTGACCTTGAGCTCTAGCAGAATGGTCAGAAAAAAAAAATTAGAATTATATTTTAAAAATGTATGACAATGTAATTTACCCGCTCCCCGAAGCTCATAGTTTTTAAGTTCACCATTAAAGGGAAAACACTACACCTAGTCAATAGCATTAAAGATCTCGGTATCGTCTTTGATCCCAAACTAACATTCTCAGACCACATATCACAGCTCACTCCAGCTTGCTACAAACTCCTGGGATTTATCATCAAAAGATCCAAACAGTTTAATTCCCCAGATGCAATGATAGTCATTTTCGATGGCGTCATAAGGGGGCGTTCAAGTATTACGTAACGCAATTTTTGAAGATTTTTAACCCCCCCCTTCCCCCCATATAACGCGCCGTAACGTTTACGCCCCCCCCCTCTCAACGTTACGTAACGCCCAAGTGACAATTTTTACCTGAAAGTCACAATTAAGTTGCGCAAAGTACTGGAAAATCGCTTAAATAACTTTTTTCTTGTTTTAAACACGTTTGCGGTAATAAATAAAACAAGAGATTTCGAGAACGAAAAGGATTGCCAACTTGGAAGATTTTAATTCCCTAGTTTTTTTTATCACGTAACGCGTTGTTCGAACCCCCCCCCCCCCCTCGTAATGCACAGTAACGTTTCACAAGACCCACCCCCCCCCCTAAGTGCGTTACGTAATACTTGAACGGTCCCTAAGAAGTAAACCGGTGTATGCTAGTCATGAATGTATGGACTCCACACTAAACTAAATGTGTAAGCTAACAAATTTAGAAAAAAATCCTTGGTTTATGTGGATGTATGGGGGTTCATACACCATATAGACTTACTTGAGGCGGTAAATAGATTTAGCCTGGAAAATAACCATTATGCAAATCTTGCAATCAATGCTTTGGATGGATTGTTTAAAAAAAATTGAACATTTCATCAAATCTTTGAAGTTAATTTTCACGTTCCGTGAAAGTTCTGTGATTTTTTCAGTTTTATGAAGCAACTGGCCTATAATGATATAACAATAGAACTGGAATAGAACTTACACAGAACGTGAATATTAACTTAAAAAAATTGATGATTTGTTAAAATTTTTTTAAACGACTCGTCCTTAGTTTGAATATAACTGATAATTTTGTTTATAACCCATTCCTCTTGGAATGCTACAGCTTATACTGTTGACTGAAAGCTTCATCGCCATGACTTGTTCAAAATACCACACAGCAGAACAGATGTTCTAGCACAGCACAGCATGACAAGAGGAATGACACTGTTGAATGAAATTTTTGAAATGGTCAAAACAGGGTCATGGTGCGAAGGTGCTTTTGCCTCTGTCTTCGTCTCCTATCATCGATTCGAACAGCTCGGCGAGGAATGAGCCATACGAGGGCAGCGGGGGGCTCTTAAACTTCATGTGGAACATAGATACCTTTACCCCACACCTCCCATCCTCCACTTCCTCCTTCCCCCGGCCCGGCCAGTCGGTAGGACGCCCACGTTCGTTGGATGTTCTGGCCGATCTGAGCGCTTCAGCGAAGGGGGGCATTTTCAGGATCCTATTTTAAGTTATATTTACGGGAGTTCAGCTGATAACATCACCAAATAAATAATACAGAAAGATAGGCTGAACTCCCCTTAGTCATAATTAGCAGATAAGAAATTATGTAAGTTTTTAAAAAGTTATTTAAGATTTCCCCAAAAATTGTTGCATTTTTTATTTCTTTATTTTTGGCTTTAATAAAAATGCTGTAGATATAATAATATAGAACTAAAACTGAGAATACTCCTCATCAAGACCTGTGTATGGAGTATCTTGATGTACGGCTGCGAAACATGGTGCCTATCCAAAAGAGATAAACGGACACTAGAGGCTTTTGAGATGTGGTCCTATAGAAGACTATTAGGAATTTCCTGGAGAGACCACATTACAAATGAGGAGGTTCTCCAAAGAATCGAAGGAGGAAGGCACCTGCTCAGGACCTTGTCCGAAAGGTGTGCAAGATGGATCAGCCATGTAATACGACAAGAAGGCCTCTTGCATGCCATGACCGAGGGGACAAACTCTAGGGGACTCCCACGCCGAGAGTACCTGGAGGACCTGCTGGTGCGCTGCTCATCATGTTCAGACTTCAAAAGAGCCGCACAAGACAGGGAAGAATGGAAGAGAAGAATAGAGGAAATTGCTGCAAACCAGAGGGAGTTGGTTGGGGTTGGTTTGAAGGGCACGAAAAGAAGAGTAGCTACAAATATTAGGACCTCTGCTTTGTTAATAGTAGCAGAGGTCACAACCCACGAAACATGACAAGCCCAAGAAAGAAGGCAGCAAACTTACCCCGCTCTCGCCGAACCATGGCGACAGTTTTAGCCAAAATCATAATTTATGTTTGATTGAAAAAAAAACAGATTCACAAAACGCCTGGCGTCCAGCGCATGTTATTCTAATTATTTATTTGATTTCAAAATGCTCAGTTGGTTTTTGAACACATCGTAAGTTGATTTATGAATGTATCCTAAGTCGATTTTGAATGCATGCATAGTGTACGTCATAGGTTCTCAACATAGTTCTTAATGTCATAGGTTCTTAGGTGGGCGTTTGAGACTTTAAGGGGGGCAGTAGAAGATCCAGAGAAAATTAGAGGACGTTGAGATGGCACAGTGAGGGCGTGGGCAGGTAAAAAAAATATGGTCTATAAAAGACAAAAAAAAACATGCTTGCAAAATTCATATATTTCGGTAATTCAGGAAGTAGATGAAAATTGAACTGAATTTACATTCAGATCCCCCCCCCCCAAGCGCTGGCGAGAGGAGGCGCCACTATCAAGTTTCTGCCCCGATTTGAAAAAGTTGTAGATCCGGGGCTGCCATTATTAATCCCAATACAGGAGAACCCTAGTGGGGTTAATAATTACATGCTAAAAAATGTATTTAAATTGTGAGGAAGCAATAAATAAATTAAATAAATTGACTTCGACCCTGCTACCTTTTGATTCCCGCGTCTTCTCCCTCTGGATATCTCAACCATAGCAGCACACGGCAATTTCTACATCATGGGTGAGCAGGCCCACTGTCCGGACATAGCGGCTACCTACGGACTGACCGCCGCCCTATCTTACATCTATGTGGGAGACGAGATGTCGCTTACAATTAATCTATTGTACAATAAAATATATGTATTATGTATGTTCCACGGATTCATCAAACATTTGAAGTTAATTTTCACGTTCTGTGTAAGTTCTATTCAAGTTCTGTTATTATATCATTATAGGCCAGTTGCTTCATAAAACTGAAATACAACATGTCTCTCTCTCTGGTTTCAATCCTGGGATTGGTTTGCAGCAATTTCCTTAAGGCTTCTCTTCCATTTTCCCCTTTCTTGTGCGGCTCTTTTGAAGTCTGCGTTTGATGAGCAGCGCACGTCCACCAGCAGGTCCTCCAGGTACTCTCTGCGTGAGAGTCCCCTAGAGTTTGTCCCCTCGGTCGTACCCTCCATTATGGCATGCAAGAGGCATGTACCTGAAGGATTTTAACCAGTGATTCCAGAAAATATTTGGAGTACAAAAACCAGACATCATTTTGCTGTCCGATATTTTTTTCTATTAAAAACAAAAAATATATTTTTTAATCACAAGTCGCCACTGATCACATTTCTACACGTTGTGAGGGGATTTCTTGATATGTTTCGTGTGTTAGGCTATACCCGACTGCTGAGAACTGACATGTGATGGAAAAATATTTTTATCATTTTTAATTGAAAAAAAATATATCATCGAACAGCAAAATGGCATCTACATTTTTTTACTCCAAATATTCTTAGGAATCCGTCGGTGCACAGAGTGCCGACTAAGATAACCCTGAAAAAATTTTGATGTTTTATTTTTCGTTTCATCATAAAAAATCACAAAGTACGTTAAAAATATATTTTTTAAATATTCACTTCATATTGTGAGATGGGGGAGGGGTTTCAATATTGGCACGGTAGGGGTAAGGATGGACATAATATACATGAAGGTAATAAAATAAATAAATTTCTTTATTAGACATTTATTTTGAGGTTTGTTCCTACGTACATGTTCTTGATATTTACAAAAAATTAAAAAGTAAAAATTAAACTTTGAATGCTCTTCACGTGGAGTGTTGCACTCCATTTTTCACACTTTGCCTGTACCTTGTAGTGACATCTCGTCCTTGTATTTTGTTTTACAATCATATGATAATTATGATCAATCTAGTCCAGTGGCTAAGACTCTTGACTCACATTCCGGAGGTCGCGGGTTCGAACCCGGCATGCGCAAATAAATTTTATTTGATTAATTTGTGTTATTTCACAATTAATTCATTTAAAATAATATATAGTATATTTGCGGCATGTTCCAGAGTGGAAGATACTATTAGTATCGCCCTGGTGTAAGACCACCATTCAGAATTGAAACGTTGCTTGAAAATGGCTTTAGCCGTGTTTAGTGACCAGATCTGAATAGCCAGGTACTTCCCAACCTTCCTCTTCCCCACCTCCTTCCCCTCCCCACTAGCTTCAGCCTCACAACATACCCCAATTGGGGATGCCATAGTCTCACTGGCTCCAGACGGGAGCAGTTGAGATTCTTGTGCGGTAGTCACTGTAAAAAAAAAAAAAAAAAAATCTGTTTTTTTTATTTATTTTTACAGTAACTCCACACAGGAGGTCCTGAAGAAAATAATTTCCCTCAGGGCCTATGTTATCTTTGTGGATGCTATGTGAGAACAAGTCGTAGAAACGACCCGTTCTTGTGTGACAAATGTTAACCGTGTACATACTCGTATGTTGGGTGCGCGTTTGGGATCAATGCCGTTAGTTTTCGGAAAATCTTTCATTGAAATACGGGTAGAACAAGGACACCATTCCCATCTGACATCTGTGCTAAACTTTTGTTAAGATAGAAAAATCTATCAAACGGACTGCCCGTTTCTGCACTGAGATGAGGGTTTTTTTTTAGGTATTTTGGGGCTACAGACCAGTTGTGGCTGCCAAATTCAACCGTAGGGCACACTTGCGATTTGTACAGGGTTAGCAGCGTACTGTTAAAGTATCTGCGGGTCCTGTACAGTACGCCCAGTTTCTGAGAGGCTAACTTAACTCTGGCTTCAATGTTAATCACTTCTAAGTGACCCCTATACCTGAGCTGGTCACTTAGAGTTATACCAAGCATATCAATGGAGGGCCTGTTCGGAAGATTGCTTCTGTTGAAGGAGAGTAGATTTTCATTTCAGTCTCTTTTAGGCGTAATCAGACATGATTGGGTCTTTGTAACATTAAATTCGACGAGGTTGTTTTTCTTACTCCATGAAAAAACATTCTCGAGGTAACATTCTTTGCTTCAAAGACCTCCGAGCCGTTGGAGTTATCATCGTCCTGGGGCTTGTCAAACCAAAAGCTTTCAAAGACTGTACTGTCATCCGCATAACAATGAATTGGTGCACACGACAAAATTTCATTGATGTGCAACAAAAAGGAAGTCGGAGACAAAACCGATCCCTGTAGGATGCCAGCATTTATTGAATGCGAGGAAGAGGTGAAAACATCAGTAACCTGTGCCAACCAAGCAACCAAGTCTGAATCATTCTCTCTCAAAAAGTTGGCAATCCAAATACATAAGAATGCGGGAAGTCTGCAAGAAGGCAGCTTGTTGACAGGATCTCATGTCCAATCCCGGTCAAAGGACTTGGAAATGTCCAGTGCAACTGTTTGGATCCCACCAAAACATACGAGAAGATCACTGCATGAGCGGTTCCGCCAGAATCCGTATTGAGAAATTCACCAACAGTTTTGGCCCGCACCAGGGATTCCATCTACTTGCCACTGTAAGGATGTTAGTTATATTTTGTTGTAAGTTCATGATTTTATTATTATACTTTTTTTTAATTTTTTGTTTTTGTTTTATGGGTTGTGAGAAGGAAGGACGGTCTGGGAAGGAAAAGGTATTAGGGATAGGTAGGATGCTGGGGATATATCTAGGAGTGATGGACGTATGAATCCAACCCACCCACTGCGGTGCTAGGCGACGGGCAGGGAGAGGTCGCCCAATGCGTAACAAAGCGCCCCAAACGCTACTATTGGGTCCTCTCCGGTCATGAACCGACACAAAGTAGCGGCATGGTTTTTGCACTCGTTGATGGGGCAGCGCACCCTCAGTCGTAAGCCTGAGGATTAAGCCCCTGCACTACCGGACAGTAGTAACCGGTTGTAAAGGGTCTCCCTCCACCAGCACCCAATCCGGCCCGCCACGCAGAAGATGGGCCGATGCACCTGCCACCAAGACCTGGACAAATATTACCCCATGAACCCGAGCACTCCTGCAAAGCCACCAAAAGTAGCCAACCACCTGGGGTGACTTGTGGCAGAGGTGGTGGTCATTCAAAAAATTGTTCCGAGGGTGGCGGTACCCATACCTACCAAATTAATGTATCTTGAGTCAACATTACTTGTCGCTGGCATAGCTGATGGTCCTCAACTTGCAAAAGTTGTAAGCTTTCTAGTAAATAAAGCAATTCTTCTCCCGAATGTCAATTGGTTTAATTTAGAGCACCATAATTTTTGCAGTACCCAAGCATTATTAATAGTCGTGTTGACACAACGAGCCAGAGTTTGAAAATAAAATAGTTTTACCTACCAATAAAACTTATATTATGTACCTAACCTCATTTAAAACCTATATTGAGAGAAGCATTCTCAAATCCCCTTTCGCATGGGCTTCCCCGATCTTTTTTAGTACCTTGTGACTGTCAAGTGGTCACCCGATGCTATACAAAGGTATCTACTAACACCTAACCTTTGTTTATGGCATTTTTTCTCATTGGTTCTCACCAGGCAGTGATTGCCTAGGTTTTAAATGAGGTTAGGTACATAATATAAGTTTTATTGGTAGGTAAAACTATTTTATTATGTATCCTGAACCGTCATTTAAAACCTATATTGAGATCTGTTTGTTATCGACTGGTGACCACTAACGCTAATGTGATGATATTAAAATATGTTAAACACTGGAATACCTACTCACGTGTTACAGTGGGTGGAATAGGGAAGTCACAGACAATGCCCTATTTACCTCTAGAGAAGTGTTAACTTCTCTTCTGTAGAATTTGGCAAAGGTGTCCCGGCTCCTCCAGTTCCCTCGAGCCAGGATGTCATCCAGTCTAAAATTATCCAGCCAGTTAAGTGATGCCACAGCTGCTCGTACGCTTCCTGGGGCAGCTGTGATCTTAGCTTCTTCTAAAATCGTTTTGACCCAACGGGCGATGACTGTTCTTGAAGCTGCCTTAACTCCTCCTGATGTAGTGATGAAGAGTTCTGTTAAATTCTGCTTTGTTTCTCTCCGTTCTTTGGAGATTTCAACCAGTTTCTTAATCCAGTATGTTGGGTCTATATTTGGTTGATTGCCGTTTATCAGCCTCCAACCTGACTGTTGGTACGTAGCGGAGTCTGTTTTGGATCCGAAAACTGGCCATAACGAGACCCCTTCCTCATCAATGGATAATTTGTCTGGTGAACACTGTAACAAGGTCAGGTCATGCACTCTTCGTCCCGAAGCTAATAAAAGTAAAGTCGCTGCCCTTCTTGATGTTTCAAAGAGATTCAACTTTTTGGGTGGGTTAGCTTCTAACCAGGTCAACACCACTCGAGGATCCCAGATAGGAGGTTTAGCCACTTTAGGATGTCTTAATGCTGCGGCTTTGAGTACTTGTCTGACTAGAGGATGTGAACTTAGGTTTCCTTCGTCAGGGCTACTGAAAGTTGTTACTACAGATTTATGGAGTCGAACTGTGCTGGGAGAGAGATTGTCTTCTAGACTAAGATCTGTTAAAAATCGTGCTAGGTTGCTTCCTGTAGGGACATTCGGGTTTACCTCATGATTTAATGCCCACCTTTGCCACCTAAGCCATGCCGGTTTGTATGTTTTGAGGGTGGATTCTCTCCAACCTGACTTTAAAAAATCTTTCTGTTTGTCCGACCAATCTGTTAATGACTGACTCCACCCCGGCACTTCCACACCTCCAAAATGAAATCCTCTACTTGTGGTGGGGGTTTCAAGGTTCTCGTGTCTATCAGTACTTCTGTCAGTTTCAATATGGTGAACGGAGGACTTGTTGCTCGATTTTTTAAGTCTGGTCTCCAGAATACCTTCTTCCATCTCGGGGCTACAATCAAGTATAGGCCCTTGGCCCGGTTCAGGTGTGCTAAAACTCTCGGCATAAGGCACGGTGGGGGGAACACCCAAGCTAGGGGAAAATCCCACTCTTGAGTCCAAGCATTGACAAATTTTGCCTCTTTGTCGAATGCATTGAGGGACACATAATCTTCTACGACGTGGGCTGTCTCCGATGCAAACAGGTCTATAGTTGGCCTCCCCCATTTTGCAAAAACTATTTTTGTTGCTGCCGGTAAAAGATGCCATTCCGGAGGTTCGCGTTTTCTGGAGAGTTGATCTGCTACCTCGTTGAACCTTCCCGGTAAGTAGTGGGCAGACAGTGAAATGTGATACGTGTCTGCCATTTGAAGGACTTGACGAGTCGCTTCGAGCAATGTCTTGGATCGTGTGCCGCCTTCGTTGCGTAGGTATGCGACCACCGATCTGTTGTCTGACTGGATAAGAAGACCCGAGTCTGACAGCTCTGGCCCGTGAGGAGTAAGTGCTGCCAGCACGGCGAGCATTTCCTTGACATTGCTGTGGAGTGGTTGTTGTTTTTGGGACCAAGCTCCATTCAACCTGAGGTTGTCTAGCTGCGCGCCCCATCCCCAGTCCGATGCATCGGTCGTGAGGGTGTGGCAAATTGTTGCTTGATGCATTAGTGACCACGTCTGCAGGGACCTGCTCCACCACCTCAACTCCTCTATCGCTGCTCGAGGTATGGGATGAAGTCGTCTGGGTTTGAATGCAGGTAGCTTGCGACTGGCACACTGTAACATGCGAAGGTTAAGCCTGCCTCTATGAATGGCGAAACTAGCAAAATTGAGGGTACCCAAGAGGCTCTGGGCCTGCTCAAGTGACCATTTTCCTAGATTAATATATTGTTTCAGTAACCTTGTTATTTTCACTATTTTATCTTGCGGGAGACCTTTTAAGTCATCCCTTGAATTCCACATAATTCCCAGATATTCAATTTTCTGAACTGGACATAGAGTGGATTTACTGAATTGTATTATCCATCCCAGAGTTTGTAACATGGAGATTGTTTCAAATATATGTATTTTCAAAATATTTTCATTCTGATGTACTATCAAAAAATCATCTAAGTAGACAATTATTCTGAGACCTTTGTCTCTTAATTTTTTCGCTATCCAATTGGTAAGAGAAGCAAAAACTTTTGGAGCAGATGCTAGTCCAAAAGGCAAACATGTCATTTGAAGTAGTTCTCCATTAAAAATGAGTCTCAAGAAACGGCGATGATTCTTGTGAATTGGCAAATGAAAGTAGGCCTGAGAAAGATCCACTTTAACCATCCAGTCCCCAGGTTGAATAAATGATGCAACCTTATTAACATTAATAAGTCTGAATTTACTTATAGTCAAGAAACTGTTCAAGCGACGAAGGTTGAAAACCGGTCTAAATGAACCGTCTTGCTTCGGTATGAGAAACATCCGAGATAGAAAGGAAGGAGATATCGAAGCTGATTCCAATATCTTCTCCCTTTTCATTTTGTCTATTTGTCTCGTCATTTCTTCTGTGATTTGAGTTTTATAAGTGGAACTTACCGTGTCTGCCACTATACTTAGAGGAGGTTTCTGCCGGAAGGGTAGCTTGTACCCTCGCAACATTGCTAACAGCGTTGGTGGTGCTCCTAAGTCTTCCCAATTGCTTAGAAACTGTCCTAACTGCCCCCCCTGAAACGCCCTCTCCGGATAGTCATAGTCTATCCTTGTTACCAAAATTCCTTCTTGGCTTGGTTGGACCTCTCTTGTCAGCACCTCTGGACTCCTGTTGGTTGGTTCGCCCACCACGGAAGGCTTTGCTATCCCGAAAGGGCTTGTCCCGAAACGTTCTGCCTTCCCGAAAGGGCCTGCTCTCGCGAAAAGGCTTCCTCACTGGACCTTTATACTTGGGTAGCTGCGTGCTGGTTGATGGCTGAGGGTCAAAGCTCGAATGTGGGAGGCATTTATCGAGTCCTCCCATCCGCTGAATCTGGGACTCTAACTTGCTTGGGTCAAAAAGATGACCCGCTGCAGGAGGAATATTTTTAACAGCCTCACGTACGTAACTGCTCTTCACTTCTTTAAGGATTGCCTCCCTACGATGTTGGATTGCATTTGCTCTCCTTCCGCAGACCATCTGCAGAACATCTTTTGTTACTGCCTGATACTCTGTATCTGGAGCAAACAGTGATTCCACTTTATTAAATATGGAGCCTGCGGTTAACTCCTTTCCTTCCTCTGCACTCCAGTTTACTAGTTCCTGCAGAGATTTTTGGAGGCACTCATTCTGCTGCAAGAGGGCATGGCTCAGTGCCCCGCAGAATTTATCGAAAGAACCCGCATATTGTTCCGATTTATTTAAATGGAGAAACTCTCCATTCACCTCCAACTGGTTAAACATGGGATTGGCAAGGTATCTCCTTACCACATCCCCATACCTCACTTCGTTCCACTCTGGCGAACCGAAGTGCTGTAAACTCTCGATCTTTTTTACACGGTTAACGTCAGCTGTAGGAACTGTTGGCTCCTTACAAGTAGTTTCCGCCATCGATAGGTTTAATTCCCGGGTTTTCTGGATGGGATTAACTAGCCCAATCCCCAGAGAAGTTGATGCCTCCCTCTCTCCATGCATCTCCTGGTCTTCTGAAAATCCGTCAACTTCAGATTCCAAGTTTCTATCGTCGTCCGTTTTGGAAGTCATAAAGTTCTGAATAAACGCACTTATCTGCTCTACTTGAGCCGAAAGTTGATTGATGCGATCTTTTTTCTCCAATCTCGGTAATTTTCGTTTCGGCTCTTTTGGCAAAATGACTTTATTAATCTCCTCTACCGTCATCTCTACTGAATCAGATGAGGACATTTCGGACTCGCTCATTGTTTATCAAACACAACAAAAGTCACTCACAACACAAGATACGAACAAAGAAACAATAACACACAAAGAACAAAGAACAAAGGACCCAAAATGCAGACAAATTCCTTTGTTTTGTTCACCACATATATTGTCGTTTATCAGTCTTAAAACACTGTTTTTAATTTTAAAATACTTCGAACAGCCTCGCTGTTTTAATACAAAGTATTATTTTGAAATAATTCTTTCTTTTTTGGGGAAAAATCGTTATAAATTCGGAGCTAATATACAACGAAAAGCCAGCGACGGAATTTAAAACGCTAATGAGAAAAAATGCCATAAACAAAGGTTAGGTGTTAGTAGATACCTTTGTATAGCATCGGGTGACCACTTGACAGTCACAAGGTACTAAAAAAGATCGGGGAAGCCCATGCGAAAGGGGATTTGAGAATGCTTCTCTCAATATAGGTTTTAAATGACGGTTCAGGATACATAATAACACATCTTGCCTCTAACAGAGACTCTGCATAGTCCTATGTTTTGGTCTAGGTATATTTCGGTTCGTACCACACCAGCAGCTCCATGTAGGCTTTGTTGTTCTTCACTGTCTTGAAGAACAGATACAAATAGAATGCATGGTG
Source organism: Limnephilus marmoratus (assembly GCA_917880885.1). Taxonomy (NCBI): domain Eukaryota; kingdom Metazoa; phylum Arthropoda; class Insecta; order Trichoptera; family Limnephilidae; genus Limnephilus; species Limnephilus marmoratus. The sequence continues at coordinate 12,250,170 of OU862921.1, read as the reverse complement.
CATGGCTGACTGTAAGTGCAGGGTAATGTAGCATAGTCTGCTGCAATGACCTCTAGAATATTTGCACCTTGTATTGGAAGGCCTGCAGATTCTGCTTGTTGTATGCGGGCGTTGCGCGAATAGATGACAAAGTGCAGCCACTTGGTGTTGTTCAGCTTCTCGCCATCCACTTTGCCAATTCCTTCCTCTATTTGGTTTACGCACCTAAATAGTATGATTGATAGAGTAATGGTGATTGATATAATATTCATAGCAGTACTAGTGAGTGAGTAGAACTGTGCATTGGAGGTGATCTCACCACTTTCCCAACGGTGTTATAAGGAAACATATGGTTTCCTCCTTCACCGCACACATCGAGACTCTATTTTTTTAATTGAACGAAGCTTCATTTATTTGAACGACTCTAGACCCTCTAATGTCCATGCATATGGGATTAGTAAGCAGTTAGTAAAAAAATGTTAAGTACTTACATTATATATATACAAAATAGAAATAAAAGTAGCAGCCCGTGCAATAATTCTTCTGAAATCGGCAACATAAAAAATAGAGATTAAAGTGTTAGTAAAAGCAAAATAAAAGTATGAGGTGCAACCAATTGAAGAAGCCTTTATGAATAAGAGAAATAATGAAAAGAAAAAACAGTAATGATATAATACAAGTAGTTACAATTATTCCACAGACCACCAGGCAGTCCCAATGACACTTCATGGCTATCGGCCTAACCGCAGACGAAGCCCGAAGTTCGCGCCCTTTAGCCGGCTCCCCAATTTTGCCTCAAAGAAATGTATGTGGGAGAGAAGAGGAAGTTTAGTAGGACTGTACGGTCCCTACCACACGTTTTGGCTGTTGGGGTAGGTCCTATGAAGTCTTGGCCCCGGTAGGGTCAGGGCCGGATTTACACTTTTCATAAGTATAGGCCCCTTAATTATCGCCGCCCCTTCCTTCTTCTTAGAAGTTGTCACCTATCATAATCACTACTACTATAATAAACTCGAGAAGAGATCCAGAGATCCATCAGTACATCAATAGTGAGCTCTGAATCTGAGCACTCATTTTATTTAGTCTTTCCAAAATAGTGTTCCAAAATACGATCACAAACTCAGTTTTAACCCGTTTAACCACAGGAGACCCAAGTTGTCCCAAAACATCATATGCCGTTATAATAACAGGAGACCCAGATTGTCCCAGAGCGACCGTGCATTATTAAAAGTTAGATATCTCTCTTTCTGTAATGCGAATATTTGTGATTTCTTTTATGTTAGAAACGGAAAGAAATAATGCTTCTCATTGTCTTAGAATTATATGAGCTAGGTTGTTCAGATATTTTACAAACCTGATCAAAAGTGACGGTTTGATTTTGCGCCTATTTGTGACGTAACCCACATTTAATTTTAAAATAAAATTGTATGAAAGTGATAAAAAGTGAGGTGACAGTTTTATTCCAAATTTTGTTTAGAAAAGGAATCTGAATTTAAAATTTAAGTTTATTCTATTTTAATTACTTTAATTCAAATATTCGCAGGTATGCGTTTTTTAGCCAATTTACATTTCCAATATTAAGATTTTAATATTTATAAACAAAAATGTTGATTTCTAATAAACATATCGGAAAGATTATTTTATCTAAATTTTAGAACAATTTTTATTTTTGCAAAAGCGTTAAAAAAAACGAATAAATAGGAACATTTAAAATGCACGGGAAGAACCAGGAATTTTGCGCGTAAACTTTGACAGGCAAAAGTTGACAGAAAATTATTTTCTTATTATTCGAAGGGTTAATTCACGGAATAGGTTGCTCTCTAAAGCGTCATTTTCAATCATTTTTAGAATTGTAAGTACTTCATCCCAGGAATCTCTTAGACTTTTCCAGGCATCTGCTCTTGCTGACTAACGTGTTTACTCTCTTGAGCGTCTTTCCTCTTCTTATTTCATAAATCAATTTTTTCCAACGTTCAGTTGACTTCACAAAGAAATTATATACCTCTTCCAGCAACATGAAGAAGTGACAGGCTTCTGAACAAGACTCAGCGGCCGAGGTTTCCACCAAATTTAATGAATGAGCTACACAAGGGACGAACATGGGAAGTGGTGCTCGTTCTTAAATTTAGGCAAACAAAAAACAAAACTAAAACATATCTAATCACAAGTATCAGTTGATCTATGTGTCAAATGCTGGTCAAATGGTATCTTGTTCTCAATAGATCCAAATACCAACCAGGTTCGGCAGAATACGGAGCCTTTGCTTTCCGAATAGACAAGACAATTCCTTTCTTTTACTTCATTATTCTTCATTTTTCTGAAAAATAGAATCTTTGGTAAATAACGCCGAAGATCGGAATACATTCTCCCACTCTTTGTGAAATCATGGGACTGGTTTTGTTCAAAACCATTTGCCAAATCGTTTATTTCCCTTGACGCTGGATCTTTGTTCAGTTTTGTGGTTGATTGAATTTCAGTAGCCTTCGCGACTAGAGACACTTCTTCACTGCCTGACCTCAAATTCCTGCCACTTGTTGAAGGTATTTCATAGTTAGAAATGTCGGAATCGTAAGGACGAACAGGTTTTACTAAATACGATTGATCTGACCGATTGAGCTGGAGTACAAGTACCTTGTCCATATTGATCTTACTTACTACAACTCACACTCCCCGAGTTCTCTTGTGTAATAGGTACTTAATGCCTGGTTGCTGTTTTCAGTTTTAAAAAACTTTCTATTTTCCTGGTTTTCTGAAGAACATTTTGTTTTTTATCTTTTTTAAATTTGGCTTTCTTTCTTTACTCAGCACCACTAAGTCGCTTCCTTCCGTCACTCATTTTTCGTCAGTATATGAACATGAAATATTTTGATAAATCTGTAAAAAGAAAATGTAAAACGCTGACCTTAAAATGTTCTGGGCTAGATTATGCTGTAATAAAGGTCACCCTTACTTCCCGCGCAGTAGCATAAATATAAGTAACTATCTAAGATAGTGACTTTTACCAAATGAGATTTAACGTTTGATAGAAAACTCTATGGGCTTGTGCGCACTAGCGGCCAGCCACGAAGGCGGTCAACCGCGCGGCCAGCCGCGTTTTTATTTTAATATGCAACCGCTCATGTTCGCACGCACCTAACCGCCGAAAATTTCAAACCGTGGCGGTTGAACCGCCATATCTGTACGCACTAGGCGGTTGGGGTTTAGCTCGCTGCTAGACACTGCTGAGTTGTCCCACTAGCCATTTTGACACAGAAAAATTTATTGTTGAAATTTAAAAACGCGAAGCTATTTGGAATTGTGAAAGAGCAGTATATAAGAACAGTGAATTCAAACCAAACAATGGGAAGAATTAATTGATATTTTTGGAAACGAAGATATGTCGATAATACAAAAAAAAATCTTGGTATGCATTAATTTAAATTTGGGAGGTGGGTAGGGGTCAGTGGCGGCGTAGGGTAGATTGGCACCCGGGGCGCTTTTGTATTGAGCACCCTACTTAAAATAAAACACCAAATACTTTTTTTTACATGAGCTCCACACAGGAGGCCCTGAGGAAAGTAATTTCCCTGAGGGCCTATGTCATCTTTGGGGATGCTGTATGGAGGGTTTTTTAGGAAAAAGAAGGAGAGGAGGGTTCTGGGAAGGAAAATGGTTTAAGGGGTGGGTAAGATTCTAGGGTTCAGTGTGTCCTGGTCATCAGACCTAAACACACCTCATCCCATGAACCCGGGCACCCCTGCTAAATCACCAAATAACGTAGCTAACGTAGCAAACCACTTGGGGTGACCTATGGCAGAGTTGATGGTTATCCAATAAAGGTTCCCGGGGCGGCGGTATCCGGTCCCGCCACCCAAATTGAACATAACAAGATTACGAGACTTTATTTTACTAAAATATTCGATCACATTATCAAATTTTATTTCCGTCTCTCTTTCAATTGAAAAAATCAAAAGATTGGTTAGTCGTGCTCGGCTCATTGTGGACCTTAAGTAAGATTTTAATAATTTTAATTCTGAAAAGCTTCTTTCATAACATGAATCTTCTCATATTACGAACCACCAAAACACATATTGTTAAAAAAATCTCAAGCCTCGATTACATTGAGCGAGTTTACAAGCTACTAGCCGGCGTATTCACTAACTGCTAGTGAACTCGCTCAGTGAGCAGATTTTTACACTGAAGAAGTTTACTAGCAGATAAAGAATATGCTGGCTAGTAGCTTGTAAACTCGCTTAATGTAATCGAGGCTTAAGACATAGCGCTAAACTCAGAATAGCCCCATTTTACAATGAATTTGAAAAGCTCCAATGTAGTCCATTAAACTACTTCTTGGGCAGAAATGTTGGTGGCTTTCAAGTTTCTAAGCATTTCCAAGCACTCCATATTGTCTCTGATAGTCGTTTAACGGACACGTCTACATTTTTCATTAATATTTCCCATCGCGCTCGATGTTACGCGCGGTATAAGATCAGACCAAGCGCAACATGAATTCATTCTTAGGGAATTAGAAATTCTATTCGAAAAAAAATGAAAATATAGTTGCGATACGTTTCAAAATTTGATATATTAGTTTGTAGGTACCTAGATACAAGAGTAGGTTGTTATTTGTTGATGTGTTTGTATAGACGTCTAGAGAGAGATTATTATTGTGCGAATTCTTTGGCTGTACGAGTGAGTCGTCGTTGTCACCCCTTGGTGCTTGGTACCCGGGGCGGACCGCCCCCTCCGCCCCCCCCTTACGCCGCCACTGGTAGGGGTACCACCGCACCGGGAACCATGTATTGGATAACCAACACCTGATCCATAGATTAACCCAATTGATTCGTTACGTTTGATGACTTAGCAGGTGTGCCCGAGTTCACGGGTCTGGGTCTTGGCGGCGGGTGTGTCTGCCCACCAGCTGCGTGGCAGGCCGGATCGGTGAATAGTTGAGGGATACCTTGTAACCTCTCAAGCAGTACTCTTTTGGAACATCGCCTTGCACCGCACTGGGAGGGATGGATTAATACGTTTGTCACTCATAGACCCAATGACCCCATATTCCTACCCATCCCTTGCAGGTACCTTATCCTTCACTTCCTCTCCTTAATTTCCTTAAAAATACCCTCCATGCAGCATCCCCAAAGATGAGATAGGCCCTGAAGGAAAATCTTTTCCTTAGGGCCTCCTGTGTGGAGATATTGCAATAAAAATTTAAAAATCATTTATTCAAACGAAATTAACATTAACAGCGTCCATTTTATTACTGACGATACAACGCAGTTTTATGCCTACCGCGGTTGAACTGCGCGAAGCGGTTCGTTAGCGGCTAGCCGCCATGGCGGCCAGCTGCTACATTCAACCGCGGTAGGCGGCTAGCTGCGCGGTTGACCGCCAACGCGGCTGGCCGCTAGTGCGGACATAGCCTATCTATCCACAGTGACTTGTTTTTAGCTTGTAATTGCACACAAACTTAACGGCTTACCAAAGCGAGCGAGCGCCGCCCCCTGAACTCTGCCGCCCCTAGGCCGCGGCCTATAAAACCTATTGACAAATCCAGGACTGGGTAAGGCGGCCCAAAGCGCCGGCCACTGGTCCCAGGCGCTTCGCCTCAGGGATCTCCGAGGTTTGTAGCGCTACATGCGAGGGGCAGCTGAGCTCAATTTCTCCCGTCTTATCATCAGGTACCACCAGCAGTGGTCCATGCAGTTGGCAGAACGTCCGGAAATGTGTGTCACACTCATCACTCCCTGGAAACACACACACTCTGTTACACACACAACTCACACAACTGACACAACATGTGGCCGCGATCTCATATCATGAATGCAAATTTTGAATTCCATCGCCCCGAATGCAAATAGTTTATAATCATTAAGGTGAATGAATCAAAATGGTTTTCAAAAAAAATTTTCTTATTAAGCTTGTTCAGTGATTTTGAAAGTTAACCAAAAAAAATCCCTCAGGTCCTGTGACATCTTTAGGGATGCTGTGCTGTGATGTGAAGGGTCATTTTAGGGAAAGGAAGTAAGGGAGCTTCTGGGAAGGAAAAAGGTATGAGGGTGGGCAGGAATCTGAGGGTCAGTGTGTACAGGAGTGAAGGACGTATCGTATTAATCCATCCCTCCCACTTCGGTGCAAGACGATGGTTCGAGAGAGACCGGCTGGAGGGCTCAAGTTTTCCCTAATCCAGTCTTTCCCGATCCAGCCCGTCATGCTGTAGGTGGGCAAAAGCCCGACGCTAAGACCTAAACAAACCTCACCCTATGGACCCGGGCACCCCCGCTAAGTCATCAAACGTAGCGAATTTTTAGGGGTGACCTATGGCAGGGGTGTTGGTTATCGAATAAGCGGCAGGGGTGTTGGTTATCAAATTATAATATTTGGCTATAATTTATTTACGGTATAGTTATAGTTGGCTATATAGCTATAGACGGCCCATACCCGTCTCCCAAATTTTGATAATGCAATATTTTCCATTTGAAATACTCTGGAAACTGAAATACCTACTTTCTTAAATACTTACTTAAAGAGTTCGCCTTGCGCTAAAGCTGCACAAAATTGATAAATATTATAACAGCATTAACGCACGTCAACAATCGAGAAGTTCGCGATCAGGGACGCATGGCGCACAGGGCACATCAGGCACAGGGGGGGGGGGGGGGGGTGGGGGGGTGGGAGGTTTGTTGGACTTTGAAATAAAGGACTTGGAAAGAGGTATTTTTGTATTTCTTGGGCATTAACTGTAAAAATTTCTAGATATTTTGTTTTTAAAAGTTTTATTTTCTTGTGTACATTGGTTTCATCATTTTTTTTTTATTAAAAAAAAATGAAGTAAGGGAACGTACCCATACTACGTGACCAACTTTTTGCAATTTTTAACCCCCCCCCCCCCCCGGTGACCAAAAACCTAAGCCCGCCACCGCTCATTTGTACCAAGCGTGACATTTTGAAGACCCCCCCCCCCCTAAACGTGTCATGTAGTATGGGTACGTTCCCTAACAAATGTACATAGAAAATAAAACTTTTCAAAACAAAATAGGTACATAATACAAAATAATCACATTTACGCAATTACCTACGTAGTCATCTGATTGTGAAACACTAACCCTGTTATAAGTTAATTAATATGATTAATTAATTGGAAAGATATCGGAACTTGGTAGATGTACTTATAATAGTGTGCTTTTGCAAATAAAACACTTTTTGCTAAGTGAAATAATAATTTAAAAGTATTTATACCAGTGGCGTAGCGTGGGTTTCGGCCGCCTGGGGCGGAGGAAAATTTTGCCGCCCCCCCCCCCCCCCTAACTTCTACAGGTACTTCTTCCGCAGATTTTCAAGCGCTAACCGGGGGTGGTAGATATCCTTTTTTTATGCCAATTTTTATAATCCTATGTGCCGAGTACTCTTCCAATAAAATCATTCTTATAAATTCTACTACAAATTTATATATAACTGCTCTCAGAAATCGAGAATGGTATACCTAACTGGTTTTAATTAAATCTGTATGCGGTGAATTAAAACTACACTCAGAACATCGCGGCGGAGAAAAATTTCGCTGCTCCCTTATTTGGGTACAGCGGGGGCGGGGGGGTGGGGGGGGGGGGGTTGTATTCGGAAATCCTATTTTTTATTTTGATCTATTTATACACGAGCCGATTTTTTAAATAATCACATTTGACGAGTATTCTTTCAACGAAAGTCATGTTTATAAATTCTTCTCCAAAGTTGATTGATTGACACTGCGTTAGAGTCCCCAAATAATAATTACACACGCAACAATATATTTTTTAGAATTTTACAGCATTATGTAACTCAAATGCAAAACTTCAGTCGATGCACAATGAATCTGCAACTCGTTATTTAATTTATCGTTGTATTCTGAACAAAACCAGTTTATAAGCGGTGAATTAAAACTACACTGAGAACATGAAAATGGGTTTTCTTTGATTCTGGCATTAAATAAATAGTTTGCAACTAGAATTTTATAATTGCACATCAAATAACAGAATGTTTTCCATCGAAATGTCTCAGCAGATGAATCCAACTGGAATTTTACATTCTGTGCTGGTTTAAATTAAATCTGTACCTGGCGAATTAAAACTACACTCAAAAAATTAAAATGGTTTTTCTTTGATTCTGGCAGCACATACATAGTCTGCAACAGTGGCGGACTAAGCCCGTCAGAGGCCCGGGGCGGCAAAGCTGAATGAGGCCCCCCCATAATTTAAAAAGTTGATGTAATTTTACAAGATTTTTATTCAGTTCTCACAGGCCTCTGATCCTGGGGGACTTCCAAACGCCTCCATGTTCCCTTGATCAAATCCTAAACAAGGTTTAAAGGCACCAGGGCATTTTCTAAAAGTGTCATTTTTTTTACAGTGCCCATTTTCTAAAGATGCATTTATTAGCTGGTCCCGGCATGCGTTGCTATGCCATTTAATAAATAAATTGTTTCTCCCTGAGTGTCCTTTCCCATTCGTCCCATTCCCCTTCCGCCTCCCCTTCTTCTCCTGCGTCCACTTCCCCTCTCGCGTTCCCACTCCGTCACCTCCACCTTCCCTCTCCCCACTCCACTCCCCCCCCTTCCCCCTGCTAACCACCCTTTCGAGTTCCCCTCCCCTCTCACACGTCCCCTTCCCCTCCCGCATTCCCCTTCCACCTTCCACGCCTTCCTTCTTCCCTTTCCCGCTCCCTCGTCCCGTCAACCCTCCTCCCGCGTTCCATATATTCAATCCCAGTACATTCAGTTTTTAAACAGTCCGCGTGCCACCTTTTACAATTTTTATTCAAATTTACATTTTTCATGTATATTAAATTTGGCTTCTAACATAGGTACCTATTTAAAATATTTAAAATTCTTGATTCGATTCAAAGTATTAGGGGAATACCTACTTTAAATAAATTTATCGACTTAAAAGATTTTCAAAAATAGAATCCTGATTTAAAATGTCATTCTCAAACACATTCTCAAATCTCAGTCGTCAGGTTTTCTAAAATTATCCAATTTTCTTATTTTTTCTCTCCGTAAGAACCATCCTCGTGCTTCAAGGAATATTCTAAAAAAAGAATTAGCAAAATCGGTTCAGCTGCTCTCGAGATTTGCGCTTACCAACACATTTAGCGATTCATTTTTATATATAAGAAGATGCTATCACCTAAAGTTTCAAGGAATTTCTAAGAAAATTTAAAGAAAGTTTTAAACAGTTTGTGTGATGAATTATCCTTCAGCAAAACTTTCAACGCGTTTTTCTCGAAACTACGTTTTTCAACCTTGTTGACAACATATTAGAAAAACTATACATCCGATTTGCATGCAAAAAGTCTTAAACTGTTGGAAAATCCAGTCACAATGGCACCACTTAGGGATTTTTTTATAAAGGGCCCCCCTTCTATATTTTTTAAGAACGCTGAAAATTTTCCATAAAAAATGGAATAAAAAATTCGCTGGTCCGCCATTTTTTTTATAGATATCAAAATTCCTCTACGCGGAACTAATAGACACTGTATTTTCGAACAGTTTAAGACTTGGTAGATGCAAAAGTAAATGCAAATGCAATAAAATACATGCGGATATATAGTTTTTTTTAATATGTTGTCAACTAGGTTGCAAAACGAGTTAAAATAGTTTCGGAAAAAACGAATTCAAAGTTTTGCTGAAGGATAATTCAACATACACACTGTTTCAAACGGTTTCACATAAAATGCTGTAAAAATTTTTATTTTCTAAACGATGCATTTATTAATAATAATAATGCTTTCACCAAATTCGTATAATTGACGGAGATACAGCATCTTATATGAAATCGTTTTAAACAGTCTGTATGTTAAATTATCCTTCAGCAAAACTTAAACGCGTTTTTCTCAAAACTATGTTTTTCAACCTGGATGATAACATATTAGAAAAAAACTATTCATCTTATTTGCATGCACTATGCACCAAGTCTTAAACTGTTGGATGATTCAATCACTATAGCCACTAAAGTATTATCCATAAGACGTGTAGGCAACTGCCTAGGGGCCCCGCATTGGGTAGGGGCCTCTAGGGTAAAGGGCACCGAGACTTTCATTGCCTAGGGGCCCCGGCATGTTTAAGCCGGCCCTGGAAGGCTCCTTTTGTCCATAAGGCAGTGAAGGTCACTGCTTAGGGGCCCCGCATCTGGTAGGGGCCCCTAGGGTAAAAGGGCCCCGAGATGTGCATTTCTTAGGGGCCCCGACATGTTTAAACCGGCCCTGGCAGGGCCATATTGTCCATAACTCAGTGTAGGCCACCGCCTTCGAAAATCCAGTCACTTAGCCAGTCCATAAGAAGTGTAGGCACCTCCCTAGGGGCCCCGTTTAGGGTAGGGGCCACGTATGGGGTAGGGGCCCCTAGGGTAAAGGGGCCCCTAGACGTGCATTGTCTAGGGGCCCCGAAATGTTTAAGCCAGCCCTGGCAGGGCCGTATTGTCCACAAGGCATTGTAGGCCACTTCCTAGGGGCCACGCATCAGCTAGGGGGCCCTACGGTAAAGGGGCCCCGAGACGTGCATTGAATAGGGGCCCCGACACATTTAATTCGACCCGGACTATGATACCAGACGAAGAAAATTTACCATAAAAATAGAAAATAAAATTATTTCAAAAATAAAACGCATTAAAAATTTGCTGAAGAATAATTCAACATTCACCACTGTTCCAAACGGTTTCACATAAAATGCTGTCTATCTGTCAATTTTTCGAATTTTCTTTTAAAAATGATGAGAGCATTCTTAACAAGTGCATCTATCAAAAAATGAAATAAAAATTACAAAAAAATTTACAGTGGTGTCTTAATGCCTTGCTTAGGGATTGATCAAGGGAACATGGAGGCGTTTGGGGGCCCCCAAGACTGGGGGCCCGGGGCGGACCGCCCCCCCTCGCCCCCCCCTTAGTCCGACACTGGTCTGCAAATAGAATATTATAACTGAACTTCAAATAAGAGGATGTTTTCCTTTGAAATGTGTCAACAGATGAATCAACAACTGGAAATTTACATTCTCAACACAAAATTGGTTTGAATTAAGTCTGTATGCAGCGAATTAAAAGTACACTCATAACATGATAATGGTTTTTCTTCGATTCTGGCAGCACATACAGGATACAGAGTCCACAACTAGAATATTATAACTTTAACCCTTCGAATAATAAGAAAAAATATCTATAAACTTTTGCCTGTCAATGTTTGCGCACAAAATTTCCGGTTCTTCCCCTGCATTTTAAATGTTCGTTTTTATTGCTTTTTTATCCTTATTTTTTATCAAAAAATAAAATTGTTCTAAAATGTAGATATAGGTAATAATTTTTCCGACGTGCTTATTAGAACATTATTGTTTCTAAATATTAAAATTTTGATATTGGAAATGTGGACTGGCTCAAAAATTCACGCCTGCGAATATTCGAATTAAAGTACCTAAAATAGAATAAACATAAAATTTTAAATACAGATTCCTTTTCTTAAAAAAATGTAATAAAACTGGATCTTAACTTTTTATCGCCATCACAAAATTATTGTGATTAGACGGGTTAAATTAAATCTGTTTTTGGCGAATCAAAACTACACTCAGAATATACAATACACGCCTGTCTCAACACAGGTATACCCTTGTGAGACAGGCATCGAATAATGTAATGTAAACATACCTTATATAGATAAATAAATAAGTATGAAAATGGTTTCTCTTTCTCGCAGCACATACATAGTCTGCAACTAGAATTGTATAACTGAACTTCGAATAGAATAATGGTCTCTTTCGAAATGTATCAGCAGATGAATACACAACTGAAATTCACTCGTTAATACATTCTGAACACAATTCTGGTTTTAATTAAGAGTGAATCTGTTTGTGAGTTAACAGCTTTAATTAGTATTACTCTCATAATATGCGTACGGTTTTCCTACGAATTGCGAAATTTGCAGCTTAAAAAAATATAATTATTGATATTTTTAATAAATAATTAAAAAAAATAGTTGGATTCGTCAACAAAAGTATCGTAGAACGTTTTCAAATAATGATTTGAAATGGTTTAAATATTATTATTTATTATGAAAATTTGTCGCCCCCCTTAAAAGTGCCGCTTGGGGCGGGCCGCCCCCCCCCCCCCACGCTACGCCACTGCATGAGAGCCTTTATAGGCCAAGAAAAGCCGACATGTAAATCTCCCGCTTTTAAGGACATTATAGTCCCTACAAACTCACTTTAACAATATAGCAATTTGAGTTAATACGTACTCCGTGTTTAAAACACTAACGAATACTGACAACGAAAATAAAATAAAAATGACAAAACATAATCGAAAAGGGTTGCTATCTTGGAGAACAAATAAAAATTACGTAAAATACAATCGAGGGATTCTCCGTAAAACATAAACTAAAAGGGTTGCCAACTTGGTAGATTTTAATTTCCTAGTTTTTATTTAAATAAAAACACATGTTACGTTACACTTTGTTCGAACCCCCCCTCCCGCCCCGGTAACGCATAGTAACGTTTTAAAAGACCCCCCCCCCCTCCCCCAAATTGCCTTACGTAATACTTGAACGGCCCCAACTAAGTACCTTTCTATAAAATTAAATCCTACAGCCTACAGCTACTCTCGCAGGCCTCGCAGCTATGCATCTAATTTAATAATATAATAACCCATTTATTAAATTATTAGGTTCATATTTATGGGACATTTCGATTTTCATTTCATTTTTTCGAATTTTATTGTCTTTTTCTTTTCTGTGATATATCTCATACCTATCCTTTGAAGATTAAAAAAAAAATCAAAATCGGTTCAGAGGTTGTAATAGTATTGGTAGCCGTATTGTGTCGCCTGGTGCATCTCACTTGCTGGTTATACTTATGACTCCTGAGACAGCTTTGAGATACCCATTTACACAGTCTAGTGTCCTTGTATTGGCTTTATTATTGGCTACTATAAAAAAAAATGAAAAAATAATGATATATTGGTTGAAATTCGTTTGGAATTTAATCGAAACTCTATGATTATTTAATTGGACGAAATCGGGTCTGAATTCCTCTAATGATTATTTCCATTCCTAAGGCAAAAGTCCTGATTCGCGGGAAAACGGAAAAAATCAAATTCAAAACTCGTTCATGAGTCATGATTGTTGATGAGCGAGTTCGAATTCCGACTCGCACTTAGCCGATTTTCGGGTGGCTGTGCCCACAACCTTTTTCGAGGGCTGGATCCGCGCCTGTGGCTTAGGCTAGCATGGGTGGCACCTGGGACGGATAGGGCGGCTAACGTGGTGTCACCCCCCCCCCCCCCATTAAAGTTGACAAAATAAAAAATCAAATTGGTTCGTCCTGGGGAGGGGGGGGGGGAGGGGTGGCTAGAGGATTGTGGTCTTGGGGGTGAAACTCAGTCGGGTGGCACCCGAGGCGGCGCGCGCCGCCACCCCTCGCTACGCCACTGCTTGTGGTCCCTGTCGAAAAAATAAACGTACAAGGGAGGCGTCTACTAATATCTACAGGAATTCCAAAAACTGAAAAAATCGAACTAATATCTATGGAAACCAAAGTGTTGACGAATATCTACAGCACAAACTGTTGACTAATATCTATGAGAATCAAAGTGTTGACGAATATCTACAGCACTGGCAGAGGTTGGATTTGCAATTATGTGTAGCATATTGGAATAATGTAATATTGCGTATGCAGTTTAAAAAACTTAATTTATGTAAGTGTGTATGTAAAAATTCGTAATATCGGACGATTGGGCACATTTAGCTGATTAGTCCAACCTACGCTCTGTAGATATTAGTTCAACCTACGCTCTGTAGATATTAGTCAACACTCTGAAGTTCGTAGATATTAGTTCAACATATGAGCTGTAGATATTCGTCAGACATACAGGCTGTAGATATTAGTATCTGGAGTCCGTACAAGTGGTCCCGGTTCAGAAAAAGGTTGGGAACCACTGCTAGTGGGATTTCTTCGCTGCACTGACTTCGTTGGCCAATGGCCAGTGCGTAGCGTATTCCCCGGTCCAACATACTTCATACCTCTCCGCCCCGAAATATTATTTCGGTTTTCATGAATTCCCCTTAGCGCCCACCTATCTATCCTTATCGATGTTTTGTAGTTATTATTTATTTTGATATATTTCCGGGAAATCCCGCAGTGACTTTTGGTTTTATTATTTTTTTATTACTTTTGCAAACTTTTACATAAATATATTTAGTATTTTTAAGGTGATTGCCGCTAAGATGATGCGTCATTATTATTTTGTAGCTTGAGTCAAGCTGGGTCAAACAATGATGACTGATGACGCATCTTGTAGAAGCTGCTCGAGCAGTTTGTGAGCAGTTTGAATAAAAGTACACGTTAGCCTAATCGACAGCGCATTCGATATTCGACATCAGTGTTCAATTGTTCAATCGTTCGTGGTATCGTTTGTGTTTTGGTTTATTTATGGTGGTATCCCGGGGCCACAGGGAAACGGACGTTCGAGCCAGTTAACCAGTAAGGTAACTGGTGCTCTAATATTATTGAATAAGTACCTACCTGCCAAACTTTTTGACGGCCGGTTCCACTACTGGAAAAGGACATATAGAAACAACAACAACAACAAGTCGGAAAGCGCACAGAACGTAGGTAGGTACCTATGCAAGTTCCTAATCTAATATTGAAGAGTTATACTCATTGTTAGATTATAGAATGTATTTATTGTTATCAAGTTTAATTTGTAGAACTCCATTTTAATTTTTGTATTTAATAATATTAAGGTTTATTTATATATAAGTTCTGCCATGTAATTATCACTACGCGTGACAGCTGTTTCGTCAAATCAAACTCTGGTGAAATCAATTACATACGTTTTATTAATAAATATTTAAATTTTTATTTAAGACTACTTCTATGTAGGTACCGACTTATAATGAAAATAAATAAAAGCATTTTCATTGTAAGTAGGTAGCTACAGGGCCGGATCTACGAAATCTGGCGCCCTGTGCAGTAGGTACATTTTGATTTTGATTAAAAATTCGTTCACCCCAATTTTTTTAATTTTTTTATTTAATTACTTTTTTTACAGTAATTTCTCAAATAAAATCAAGACATATATAAAGGGTGTAACTTTTCCAAGTGACCTGGCGGTAGCTCTCACACTCGTTTATTTTAAAAGAGAGAATCGCCAGGAGCCCTATACTCTCTGAATCTATTGGGTAAACATAAAATTATGGTGCTATTTTAATTATTTTAGGAAAAACTCTTTTTGCAAGTTATGCTTTAAAATAATACAACCAAATGTTTATTTGTGCCCGTACCATGATTTAAGATATAGGTTACGAGACAATGCGGGTGGTTTCGCTGAACTAGGTCCATTAGACATTCTTGAGATTTACTGCGTTTATGTATATACCCAACGCGAATATTAATAGAAAAAGCAAATACAAATACGTTCTCATGGCAACGTACAACACAAGAATAGCATCTACAGCTTCTGATTAATAAGAATATAACCTCAAATTTGTACCTTGCATTTCCCCTGTGTTGAGCGAACAAACACCAAATTGAGCGAACAAACACCATACAAACACTTCTTCTTCTTCTTTCGTATGGTGGGGGGTCAGAGGGGGACATCTAGGTCTGCGAGCCAGTCTAGGGCCTCAGGCGTTGCCCTGTGGACCTCATAAATCCCGCCGGGGAATGAATGGAGCGGGCATTCGTTGACCACATGTTCGGTGGTCTGCACCGCACCGCATTCACACGTCACCGACTCTTTAAGGCCCCATCTATGCATCATTTGCGCACAACGGCTATGGGAGCACCTTATTCTATTGATGGCAGTCCAGAGTTTGCGAGGCAATGAGAACCCAGGCTGTCTCTCAGTGGGGTCTTTTTTTTTTTTTTTTTTTTTACAGTGAATACCGCACAAGAGTCTCAACTGCTCGCGTCTGGAGCCAGTGAGACTATGGCATCCCCAATTGGGGTATGTTGTGAGGCTGAAGGTAGTGGGGAGGGGAAGGAGGTGGGGAAGAGGAAGGTTGGGAAGTACCTGGCTATTCAGATCTGGTCACTAAACACGGCTAAAGCCATTTTCAAGCAACGTTTCAATGCTGAATGGTGGTCTTACACCAGGGCGATACTAATAGTATCTTCCACTCTGGAGCATGCCGCAAATATACTATATATTATTTTAAATGAATTAATTGTGAAATAACACAAATTAATCAAATAAAATTTATTTGCGCATGCCGGGTTCGAACCCGCGACCTCCGGAATGTGAGTCAAGAGTCTTAGCCACTGGACTACGTCTTGCACGAGATCGGCGTTTTTGACGTTGGCTGATTGCCACTCAAGCTTCCACCTATCTTCTGGGGTGAGAGGTGTTCGAAGGAGTCTTTCTCCTTCCGTCCAGAAGGGTTTTCGAGACTTTAAGCGGCATGCCGGGTGATAAACGACATCATCGTGCAAGGGTATTTCGCTTTTTTGCAGCGCCTTCTTGTATTCCCTCAGTGTTGCAATCTCTCGCCTGATATTTGGCGGGGTTATATTTGCAAGTACGGGGAGCCAAGGAAGAGGAGTCGATTTTAAGGTTCCGCTGATGGTTCGCATTGTGGCATTAAGCTGAACGTCGACCATGGAAGTGTGGGCGCTTCTGGCCCATACTGGAGCACAGTATTCAGCTGCTGAGAAAACCAGGGCAATGGATGCCGTTCTGAGCGTGTTGGCGTCGCATCCCCAGCTAGTACCAGCCAGCTTATTGACTAAGTTTAGTCTTGTCCTGGTTTTTTTGCCCACTGTTTCCATGTGTTTCCGGTAATTCAGGCTCCTGTCCAAAGTTATTCCAAGATAGCGGGGATGGGGGTCATGGTAAATATTTTTTCCATCAAACTGAACACAGAGTTTTGCGTTTGCCTGTGAATTACTGAGATGGAAAGCTGTCACAACTGTTTTCGACCCATTTGGCTTTAGTCGCCAATTGAGGAAAAATTCTTCCATAGCCTTGAGGTCAGAATTAAGGATCTCTTCTGCTGCATTGAGGGTTTTGGCTTAAGCAAATTTTCTGCCTTCAGTGTGAGGAAGATCTCGGGTATAGATATTGAAGAGTGATGGGGCCAGCACTGAGCCTTGGGCAAGGCCATTATTCAGGTGCATTTTTTTGCTTTTTAGCCCTCCTAGAAAAACCCTGAAAGTACGGCCAGTTAGTAGTTGCTCAATAAGTCGTACTGTGTTGCCATCCTCTATGGTGTCGTAGAGCTTGACAAGGAGGCCTTTGTGCCACACCGTGTCGTAAGCCGCAGAGAGATCAATGAACGCTGCCGCAGTCTTAAGCCGTTTCTGGAATCCAGATTCGATGTGTGTTGTCAGAGCTAGCACCTGGTCACAGCAGTTACGACCTGGTCTGAAGCCAGCTTGCTCTTGTGGAACCACTTTCTCCAGAATTGGGGTAAGTCTGCGGAGCACCACTCGCTCTAGGAGTTTATACATGGTACTTAAAAGCGAGATGGGCCGATAGCTGTTTGGATCTTCTGGTGGCTTGTTGGGTTTGAGGATCGCAATAACTTTAGTTTTTTTCCAGATATTTGGAATTACTCCAGTTTTAAAAATTTCAGTAAACAGTTTTGCGATCCATAACTTTGTCCGTGGCCCAGCATGTTTCAAAAAGTCTGGAAGAACTCCGTCGCATCCAGCTGCTTTCCCAGCTTTTGTTGAAGTGAGGGCGATGTCTACATCATCAGCTGTAACGGCGACCACATCGTTAGGGTTCACCGGCCATTTTAGCCGCGCCGCTTTCAGAGATTTTTTGATCTGGTGGCTTATGTTAGACCCACGGACATATGAATATATCTGGACCTGCCCTAAGTGATAAAAACGTATTATTTCCCCCTCGCCATGGAACCGGCTGGAGCTCCTCCTTGGCGCCAGTTCGCCCCATGTGGAGGGGATAGAGAATCGCTTGAATCTAAAATGTGTGACGTCATCATTCTTGCCGTGGGCAGCGCGAAGCTAACATCTATACATTTAACGAAAAAATAACACGCCAAAACAGTAGCTTGTGCTATACAACATACCTACATATCAATGTGCACATAAATGTGGGCGGTTCCTTAGTGTGCTCGTCGCTGGTTACAGGGGTAAGTAAATTATGAAACATTTGTAAAAGTGTCTTAACTAAACACGGCAAAAAAATATTGCTATGTGAAAACGGGCGAATCTTTTTGGGGTGTACATTTGGCCTACGCAAATATTTTATTATCGTGGCAAGCAATTCGCGCTCCCATGTAAAAAGGTCTATTCATTCAAAGCAGATTTTGCTTTTAAGAACTAAATGATGATATTATAATGCGAGATGCCTATATACTGTCAGATTGATTTTTCAACTAATCACAGTCTTCTTCCCCTCTTCGCCCCCCCCATAGTTTGGTTTTACCCCTCACCTGTATCTTCTGGTCTATCCATTTGGATGTCTATGGTTAGACCTTGTTGTCGTTTTTGAACTGCGGAGTAGTTGGTGAGCAACAGCATTTGGGGACACTTTGGGGGTTGTCTTAATTGGCTGATTTGCAGCTCCGAGTCGCCTGAGTGTTTGCCACGCTTTTCTGCTCGAGTGTTCGAAACTCATTTCTTCCATTAGTTCGTTCCACCTGTTCATGCGCCCGTCATCCAGAGACTGGAGAAGATCAGAAGCAGTGTCTGGGTCGTTATTCCTCTCGTATTCAGCTAGAAGGCGTTTGCTTTCTGAGCTCCATGTTGGGATATACACTTTTCTGTAGCCTCTAGGGATGAATTTCTTCGCAGCTACAAACAAAAGGTTCGAAAATCGGTACAAACACTAAACACTGACGTATGGTATTAACGGCTTACGAAAGACGCTTACACTGAAACCGTAAAATAACAAATCCAACAAATCTAATAGATATTAATTATACATTTAACGAACTTTGAATAATATGTCAAATCAATGATCTGCAATGATCAAACTGTCAACACGTAACACGTTGCAACCTGCAAATCCTGCAAACCGTGCGATGTTTTTGTTAATGGAATTTACTGAAGATTTCATAAGAAAATGGTCTTCAACTACCTTCTCCTAGAGACTTAAATCGTACAAAATAAAACAATAGCGGGCGTACGCTAACTAAAATTGTCAGCATTTTGAAAGGCGGTCGGCTTGTTTGTTCTCTTGAACAAAAATACCGCGCTGTGATTGGTTATTGAATTTGGATCGCACCCATTCGTCGTAAAAGACGGTAAAAGATGTATGGAAAAATAGATCTTACGTTTAAACTAAATATATGGAATTTGTAAAAAAAATCTGTAACTGACTATAAATTCGTAAGCCGTAAACCAACCTGATGCGTGCGCATTCTGTTTCTTTGAAAAGTGTTGCTAGAGCGTAATAATTATTTCGTACTATGGATAATTTTGAAACGATTTAGGGAATATTATAACTAAATTTTAATACAATATTTATTTTCTCACGGCGCCCCTTCGGAGTTGGCGCCAGGTTTTTTGCACGTTTTTGAACGTATGGCAGATCCAGCGCTGGGTAGATACGTGTACAAGGTATCAAGAGAAGTAATATAAAAAGATAGTTTTTTTTTAAATAAAATTAGTAATATTATTAATTAACATAAAAAAAAAACAGTTTAAATTAATGAATTTATTTCATTTTCTTATATTTTTAATATGAATAATTTATTGGATAGGTGAAACAGTAGTTATAATGGTAATTGCCAAGAGAATCCTCTCTTTCTACTACATGCGTCGTTTATAAGAACAATGTAAATGTTGGCTTACCTATAAGTACCTACACCTATTGGTAAAAACCACAGATAACAGAAACCAAGGGGAGATATGCTATAGGTAATTTGAACCATTTAGAACTGTTTATCCTCGTGTCACCGATATTATTTTTTTTTTTTTTTCATTTACTAGATTCTTATGTATCTTGAAGAGATGAATCATTTAAATTTACTGAATTTAAAGTTAATGTTCCTTATACAAATAGAACGGCGTCATATGCGCCTTGCAATTTTTACCTCATGTGGGTATTTGAAAATAGTACCTGGCTATTATAGACTTAGAGGTCATGTGTTTTGTCGGTAGGGAAAAATTGTTAAGTAAAAACCCTACGAAAATTGCATGTTTCGCTAGGCCAAACAAAGCAACCGGCATCAAACAAAGGAAAATATATACATACGTGTGTGTTTGTGTTATGTTGGGAGTGGGAAGGAGTCGGTCATGTCCTTTTATTTGGAGCTCCTCCGCATTTGCCTTTGGGAATAAGGAAACCATGAAAAACCTTATCCGGGAGGAGTCGGCCGACAGTCAACATGAAACTGTGCGGCCTTCAGTGATTTCAGTGAATGAAATCCTGCATTGTGTGGTGTGGGGTGTGGGTGTCTGTTTTTATGTGATAGATACTTTATGGGAATTTTTAGGATAAACTTACATATAAATAGATAAAATAAATATTATTATAATAATATATACATAGATATATAGACATAAGTTGTGGGGGGGGGGGGTCTGGTAATGTGGGGGGGGGGGGGGTCTGGTAATTGGGAATACCTACCGATCGCTCAGTCATCCGCGTCTGATTCAGGGTTGTGCCAAATGTGATTAAGGTCCATCAGGATATGTTTAGGTAGTCTGTGTTTGTACCTGAAAGGAGCCGATATTATTAACCAATACTATTGCATACCTTCGCTTACGCTAAAGTATCCGCCCCTTTTCGAACTCACACTTAAAACTTATCGTTTTCGTTGGCACTAATACTTAGAAAAGATATCTATCCGTACACGTTTCGAATGAATTCGCGATTAGCAATACATACAAATGACAACAAGTAAAGCTTGCACGAATACAAATCGATAGAAATCGACATTTTAATTATAAAATAATTATTCCAGTTAAAATTTTGATGAAAAATTCATATTCTCAGAACCGATAAATTGGAATAAGAGTGTTCTATTCACAAAACCGATAAATCGGAATAAGTGTGATCGTAACAAATCCATATAAATTGTTTCTAATCTATAATTATATAAATGAATTTTAACAGTTTTTGGTTTAGTTCAATAATGGTAATCACAATAACACTCACAATGTGTTTTTGTTGTTGTAAAAATCCATAAATAAGTAATTCTCATTTTTTACTAATGTAATTTATTTTGAATTTGAGTACTTCACATTACAATCCCATCTGCTCCCAACCATCTGGAGCCAGTGAGACTAGGGCATCCGCAATAGGGGTATGTTGTTAGGTTTCAGGTGGTGGGGAGGAAAAGAAACCAAGGAAAAGGAAGCTGGGGAAGTACCCGGTTATTCAGAGCTGGTCGCCAAACACGGCTAAAAAATTTAAAGCAACGTTTCTATTCTGAATGGTGGTCATTAACCAGGGTTATACTGAAAGTATTTACAATTCTGTTTCACAAGTAATAATTTTACAATAATAATGACAAGTATTTTGGGAAACGCTGGGTGCTCTACCCGTATTAGGGCCTTTATTTTGCGATTTCATATTTTGTTTCATGATCTATTTATTACCCGTGTTTTACAGGTAGTTTTTTTTTTTAAATAAGATGTAGACAGTTATTTTCCTCCTCTTTTATATGTCAAGAGTGCTAGTTTTCACCAAACAATAAATTAAAATAAAATAAATCAACCCACCCGGGTATACTCTTCTTTAAATACGTGCACAACAATGTCAACAAATAAACAAATAAACAAAAATATATGCAAAAACAGGGTGTCCCAAAAGAAAGTTGATATTTGTTTTGCTTTCTGTGTGAACGCAACTTTTCCGAGGGGCGCGGGGGGTATGTCAATCAGTAGTCTGGCTCTTGGGAATTTAGGCGCTATGAAGCATTTCTCGGGAACGACCGCGCGTTGTGCGTGCGTGAGTTTTACAAAAATGGTGATTCGGCGGCTGTAGCGCGTAGATGATTCTGCAATATTAAATATAAAAAACACACCGAATCATATATAAGTGGCAGTTTGAATGAATCTTCAATTGTTGGTGCTTGTCCTGCAGCTGAAATGGGCGAAGTTCGTGTTTGCGATGCAGCTAAAGTGAGCGAAGTAGATGGTGTTGGTTCACCTGAGAACTGTAACGAACCAAAATTGCTGGTTAAAAAGGCAGAAACTTGTGAAAACATGGGGGAAATCATTTAGTCTTCTTAAATATGCATTGTAAAAACTAAACAGAAAACACTCCGAATCATATGTAAGTAGCAGTTTGAATGAATCTTCAATCGTTGAAGCTTGTCCTGCAGCTGAAATGGGCGAAGTTGGTGTTTGCGCTGCAGCTAAAGTGAGCGAAGTAGATGTTGTTGGTTCACTTGAGAACTTTAACGAACCAAAATTACTGGTTAAAATGGCAGAAACTTGTGCAAGCACGAGGATAAAATATTTATTTCTAAAATATGCTTTGTAAAATCTAAATAGAAAACAAACCGAATCATATATAAGTGGCAGTTTGAGTGTAGGAACAGCCCACGCAAAAAGGTTCCGAATTTTTGTTGCTGGTTTAAAATCATTTTGGCCAAAGTGAGACGAGCAAATGACACTATGGCGAGTCGGAAACCAGTTTCCCTTTCTCCCCGTCGCGTCAATCCATTTTTCTTTAATTTTTCCGTTCTCCGGAAATCTGAAATAATTAAAATACCATAAGTTACTACATCTAAAAACGGATATAAATTATACTTTACCTAAGATAAAGAAATTATCACGCTTTTTTGTTATGCTTCTCCCCGTCCCGCGAAACTCCCTCCCTCATCATTCTCTCACCCCCGCCAACTCCCTCCTTCGTTTCCCTCCTCCACCCACATAACCCTCCCCTTATCGGATCCCTCGTCCCGGATTCCCTTCCCCTTCGCTTCCTCCCGCTTAACTATGTAAAATACACACATTTTCAAACTGATCACGCGCCAAAAAATATACAAATTTCATAACGCCAGACCTTACCAGGACGTGCCCACAACAAAACACCAAAGTTTCATCCCAATCGGATGAATGGTGTAGGAAATAATTTCATAAGGCTAGAGCCCACCATTATACTCGTATATAAGAAACCTCCGCGGGCTCGGGCTCAAAAAATCACCAAAGTTTCATTGAAAATCGGATAAATGATACACGAACGCATGCGGCACATACACAAATAATTATTAATTTTATAAATAAAGATTTTACAAGAAAAGCATTGCATTTGTTTCTACCATCAATCAGTATCTACAACAATAATTATCTACAAAATAATTCAAAATAAATAATATGTTTGTACATACATTATAGCCCTGCTAATATTGTGAAATATCGATAGTCGGTATTTAAAAGAATTCGCGTCCCCATCACTAGCATCGTAATGGCAGCGAATAGCGATGTTTGCTTTTCCGGGCCTTACGTCAAAATAAACTTCGAATAATAATTAAAAATGGATAATGTACTCTAATTTTGTACTTACCGGTGAAATGAAACTCCATTTATCTTGAAGTTCACATTGCTTGTCGTATTTTTACATAGTTGTACTGAACAAGACGGCATTTTCAACAAAACGGGCTCGAACTGTGCTCGGTTACCACACAAAGTCAACTAAACGAACGAATTCTTTACCCCGCTAATTACGCCATAGTCCGGCCACGGTCCGGCGGCCAACATAGCATATCTTCCTTTGTTTCTATTATCTGTGGTAAAAACCGTAGCTATATCTTACCCACGTTCTCTTGGGCATGCTTGGTATGAACCTTCTACGGGTCAGAGGGGTTGTGCTCATTGTAACACATTTCTTCAGACTGATTCGTGGAAGGTTCGAAAACTCGGCTACCATGGAGAGCATTAGTTTCTATGTTCCCGATGGTTAACTCCGTCACCGACAACATAGACTGTTTTATCTCCCGGCTTGCAGAACTAACTTGCCAATGGTTATGCCAGACGGGAGAGCCGTCTTGTTGTTAAATAGAATCACTTCGAATATCGATGTGTTTGATATCAATGAACCACAATTCAGACAACAAGCTTTATTGTTGTTAGTATGATTGTGCTTCATTGATATATAAATTGTTTAAATCTCTTTGAATCTTAATTCTATATCTCTTTTAAAACGCTTTGAAATTTTATTTTGTAATGTTTTTAAAATGAATAAATTGAATTGAATTATAATATGATATATCAGCAATATTATGTTCGTTGTATAAGCAATAACGCATTTACTATCCACGAACTCACTTACAATTGGATCAAATAAATATCTCTAATAGAAAACTTTTCGAGAATATCGAGAACCCCCTAAAATTGCGTGAATGTGAATGTAACGTCAAGAATCTAATTGAAGTCATCCAACATGCGCAATAGCCCGCCTCGGCCGCACACGGCTACTAGGCGACTAGGCCACTTCCATAAATATACTAGAAGTGTGTCGTTCCGGCCGGAACGAATCCAAAGATTCCGAGTCCGAATGCGTTTGATTCGTTCCGAGTCCGCAAAATGTTATGAATCAGTTCCGGAGTCGCTCGCACTTGGGCGAGGTTGACGCGGAAGGAATTGTGCGACGCGGGCCGGGCGGCAGGAATCATTTACGGGAGGTGGTGCGCGGCGCAGGCCGGGCGGGGATTTGTCACTCTATCACTCGGGAACGAGTGACAGAGTGAGAATACAGGACTCATTCACGGGATGAGGTGTGTGGCGCAAGCGGGGCGGCGTTGTATTGCTCTAGCGGGGCGCGATGACAGCGTGAAAACATTTTTCGAAAAGAAATAGCATTATATCTTAGTCAAAAGATAGCAAGGAGCACTGCTTTTTACCTTTTGTCGGTCATCACGGAGCAAATTTGCCTTCCCGCAAGTTCGCGCCGGTGATACTCTGGTGAATTACTAGTTTTATGAAGAACGTAAAATATCTAACTAACCATCACGCCGTTTCTCCGCAGGGGTTCTTCTCATTCCTGAGAGGAATGACCGCCAAACAACTCGGGCTAAAGTTCGGTTTTTGGGGGAAATTCCTAAAAAATAAAACTAGTTATTTTTATACTAATTATGGGCCGGAAAAACCGAATCTGAAAGAATTAGGCGGCGGAAAGCAATATTAACTGAGTTACACGACTTTAAAAATTTTTATACTCATACAGGAAAATAGCCATTTTGGAAACATTCTGATTCCTACAAAATCAAACTAATAGTTATTTTTATACTAACTTTGGGCCGGGGAATCCGAATCTGAAAGAATTAGGCGGCGGCAAGCAATATTAACTGAATTACACGACTTTAAAATTTTCCAAACATGCACATGAAAATATTCATTTCGCAAGCTGATTTTGACTTGACACACGTAGTACAAAGACCATAGAAAACAAGATAACATAGATGTTTTTACCACACAAAATTAAGTGTTGCCATTAACCAGTAATATCAATAACGTACAATAACACGTTTATATTTTAAGTACTTATTCTTTATAAATTTTACTCACTTTTGTATCACAAACCATGTTACATAAACCCAGCGTAGATGCTAAACTACTTGAAAACAGGGATGTTTTATTGCCGTGACGCGAGCAGGCGGTATAAAGGGGCACAAACCATGTTACACAAACCTAGCGTAGCCGTTAAACTACTTGAAAACAGGGATGTTTTTTTGCCGTGACGCGAGCAGGCGGTATAAAGGGGCACAAACCATGTTACACAAACCTAGCGTAGCCGCTAAACTACTTGAAAACGTAGGCTGTTTTTTTAAATTGATGCGAGCAGGCGGTATAAAGGGGCACAAACCATGTTACACAAACCTAGCGTAGCCGCTAAACTACTTGAAAACGTAGGCTGTTTTTTTTAAATTGACGCGAGCAGGCGGTATAAAGGGGCACAAACCATGTTACACAAACCTAGCGTTAGGTTAGGTTAGGTTAGGTTAGGTTAGGGACGTGAGCAGGCGGTATAAAGGGGCACAAACCATGTTACACAAACCTCGCGTAGCCGTTAAACTACTTGAAAACAGGGATGTTTTTTAAAATTGACGCGAGCAGGCGGTATAAAGGGGTACAAACCATGTTACACAAACCTAGCGTTAGGTTAGGTTTGGTTACGCATTTTTAAGATTACGAATTTTCATACTTTTGGTTTAGAATACGGCCGTTGAGATAGTTGTAATTCATAAATATAGGGATAAATATTTTTTGAGACTTGGTAACACTGCCAACACATGTTTTCGTAGATTTCTTGTTTATCTATGATTTTGTACTGAATGAGTCAAATTCAGCTACCGAAATGAATATTTTCTTGTTTGTGTGTATTGAAAATTTTAAAGTCGTGTAATTCAGTTAATATTGCTTGCCGCCGCCTAATTCTTTCAGATTCGGATTCCTCGGCCCAAAGTTAGTATAAAAATAACTATTAGTTTGATTTTGTAGGAATCAGAATACTTCCAAAATGGCTATTTTCCTGTACGCGTATAAAAAATTTTAAAGTCGTGTAACTCAGTTAATATTACTTTCCGCCGCCTAATTCTTTCAGATTCGGTTTTTCCGGCCCATAATTAGTATAAAAATAACTAGTTTTGTTTTTTAGGAATTTCCCCCAAAAACCGAATTTATTCCACAACTCGATCTTGGCACACACTCCTTGCCTCACTCACATTCATACATCATCTCAAACATACTCTTCTTTTATTCTGACTTTTGACATGGCCCGACTCAAGTATCTGATTCACTTGATCTTGCCATGTCTTCCCCGGGCGTCCCCAACATCTTCCACCATTCACATTTTGCCATATATTCTCCTTACACTACTTTCTTCGTTCATTCGCTCTACTTGCCCAAACCATCTGAGGGTCCCCTTCTTAATCTTACTCATTATGCTTAAATCAGCCTTACATTATTTGCGGATCTCCACATTTCTCTCACGATCATACATAGTTTCACCACATATACGCCTCAGGGATCTCATTTCAACAGCATTCAGTTTACTTTCATCCTTCCTCTGCCGGTTCCATGGCTCACTGCTATACAAGGACTCCACTGTTCGTAAGTTTCAAATTTATCGTAAATATCTTACACGGTTCTCATAAAGCCGACAAAGATATCACTCATGTCAAATACATTATTATTAGCTATATAAAGATAAGACTTCTCGCTCGCAATAAACAATAGCATGTTAATGTACACACGCCCGGCTACTTAAACACATGATTCCTTAACTCCGTAACATTCCACGATTCCACCGAGTACGGCGAGTTCAGCTGAATCAACTCTCGGCATTGAATCAGCAGGAGTCAAATTGAGTTTCGTTCCGGCCGATTCAACGACTCCGGCGAAGCGCCACAATGAGTTTGGTTCGGCGAGTCCGGCGGAATCAACTCTGGCATTGAATCAGCAAGAGCCAAACTGAGTTTGATTCCGGCCGATTCAACGACTCCGGCGGAGCGCCACAATGAGTTTGATTCGGTGAGTCCGGTGGAATCGCCGGAATCAAAGGAGCGAGTCCAGTGAATCGAGTCCACCCAGTCGAATATGGGTCCGGAATTGATTCCGTAAAATGAGTGAATCAACCCACTTCTAAAATATACTAATTTACTAATCCCGCCACTTCACACTTCATAGCGACCGAGTCCCGCGCCCCGCGCCACTCAGCGGAGCGATTCTCTAAAAAAAGTGAGGTGAGATGAATAAAAAGTGAAATGGGCTGTCAGATTTGTGCATAGATTTGTGCAATTTTGTGTAATTTTCTATGGTTTTCAAAACGTCAATTTCCTTTTCAATGCTAACTTCGTCGGTTTTAAGTCGTTTAAAATACGAAATACTGTAAGAATGCATGATTATTTATCCACTAATGTATGTTTAAAGTTGTATACCAAGGATTTGACGTTTGCAAAATTTCGTTTCAATTCAAATTCGCATGAATTAGGTAGTTTGTCAAAATTAACCTAAAAATCTATTTTTTTGTACGTAAATAGTTGTTTCTTCTACTAATTTTTGAAATGAAGTGTAATTTCCATAATCTTTGCCTAAAAGTGCGGCGGTTAGCGGTTTTTTCGTCCCCAAATATTCAATTGTTCTACAGATGTTGATTTGCCATCGAGATATGTATTAAGCTCCTATTTCTTCAACAGATGTCTAGTAGGAGCCGTGCGACGAGCGGGCAGCTGGAGATGATGATTAGTCGGCTGGAAGAGAGACCGACAATGACTTCGGGGCGGCAGCAGGGATACGATGGCCGCATCAATAACGAATTGGCGTGGTCTTCCCTGGCGGTCGACCTGAATGCTATGAAGCTCGGGTGCACGAAGAGTGGCGACAAGTGGCAATAGGTATGCATTCATTATATTATTACCACTATTATGTTTCTATGGAGGTGTCTACTAATATCTACAGGAATTCCAAAAACTGAAATAATATCTATGAGAACCAAAGTGTTGACAAATATCTACAGCTCAAACTGTTGACTAATATCTATGAGAACCAAAGTGTTGACGAATATCTACAGCACTGGCAGTGGTTGGATTTGCAATTATGTATAGCATATTGGAATAACGTAATTTTGCGTATGCAGTTTAAAAAACTTAATTTATGTAAGTATGTATGTAAAAATCCCTAATATTGGACACATTTAGCTGATTAGTCCAACCTACGCTCTGTAGATATTAGTTCAACCTACGCTCTGTAGATATTAGTCAACACTGGGACCGTCGTAGATATTCGTCCGACCTTAGCTCTGTAGATATTAGTCAACACTCTGAAGTTCGTAGATATTAGTTCAACATATGAGCTGTAGATATTCGTCCGACATACAGGCTGTAGATATTAGTATCTGGAGTCGTTTCTATTATTGCAACGAGGTACGGACTTCAATTGGATTACGGATTGAAATAAAAAAATTATATTTATATTCTTTATTGATATAATTTGAATTTTATTATATTTTCTGTAGTACAAAAATGTCTCTTTATTTCAGACGTGGAGGGATCAGAGAAATGGCGTCAAAAAAAAGCATCTGGCTTGCGATCGGAGATGATGAAGAGCGGAGGTGGCCCCAGCCAGGCACAACCCTTGACTCCGTTGGAGGAAAGGATCCTGGCCATCATTGCGGCCGAGGCAGTATATGGACGTACTGCCACGGAGTCCGTACCTGTAAGTTAACTAATTATTACTGTCATAGTATACATGAGTATTTCACCATCCTCTTGATAGCTTACCCATAGGCCATAGGAATATGTATATTTTAGAATTCCAATTTAAGATTTATTTCCTTATAAAGTCGGAGCTTACTATTCTACACCTACTCGAACTTGAGAACGGTGACTACAAATCGGATAAGTTAGCCAAGTTTTCTACCTATAGCGAAGTATTTATTCATTATTTATTAGTATACATTATCCTACGGATAAGCTATCAAGAGGATGGTGAAATACCCCCTAAGTAAGTTATTGTCATCTCTTAAGCTTAATAATATAGTTATATTATTATGAAAATCGTGTTGACATAAAAGTGTAGCTGGAGAATATGTTGTAAATAGACTGAGTTGTTTGGCGGTCCGTTCTCTCTGCCTACCCCTGCGGTGAAATGACTTGATGTTTAGACAATTAGTAAATTACCAACGGTTCCCGCTTTTAGTTGCAAATTGTTTAGAACTTCATTGTTGATATCATTCATCGACATGCAATATAAAAATACTATGTGACCCGGTCACACGTTGCTGTGGCTAACGAAACACAACGCCATTACCCAACCTTTATAACGAACGCCATCATTAATTTGGATACATATCAAATCCACACCGCCCGCTTGCCAGCCCGCTCCCTTTATATACTATATTATTACAGCACCCTTGAGGTGATTTTTCACAAAAACGGCGATATACAAATTATCCAATTATTATATCAACCAATTAAAACAAAACCCTGATGCCTAAACCTACCTCATGAATCACTCTATCTATTGGTGAAAACCTCATGAAAACCCATTGCGTAGTTTAAAAGATCTAAGCGTACAGACAGCAGGAGCGACTTTGCTTTATACTGTGTAATAGATAACTGCTTGTGGTATATTTGATGCAGCTTTCAAAGAGAATACAAGGGTGTGCATTGCTCAGATACAAGATAAGCTAATACCTTTCGACTGTTGTTGCAGATTGATTTCATAGTGGAAACAAGTACACCACCATCATCACCACTACCGGAGGTGGAACACTTGCTACAACTGGAAGTGGAGTACGTAGCCCCATGTCCCGTAGAGGCAGTCCCGCTTGCAACTAACCGTAAGTACTAAAGCACTGAAATACTAAGTGTGGAGAGTGTTTTCAAATACTATAAAATGGTATGTGACAAATAACAAACGTTAAAATATTTATTGACTATTTTGTTTCAGCAAATAGAAAGGCGCTCTCCGTAGAAGAGCTTTTGATATTGTTAGAGGAAAGCAGAGAGAGGTGAGGGGCGAGGCAAGAGAGGAAAAGCGGCTCTGCCTGGAAGAGAGGCAGGAGAAGAGAGGGAGAGGCAAGAAGAAGAGAGGAGAGGCAAGAAGAGAGGCGAGAGAGAGATAGATAGAGAGAGAGAGAGAGAGAGAAAAGAGAGGAAGCTCAGCCTAAAGGAGAGTAGACAGGCGGCTGATAATGCAGGTAATTTTAAATTAATATTTGCAACCTTTGAAAGATGAATTTATTTTGATTAATTAGGATAAATTTATAAAAATGCGCTTTTACATTTTTATATAAATTGGTGACAATCCTACACCTAGCAATTTGACCTTGTTATCATCAAGGTTGTCGTCATCTGCATGGAGTCCTTCAGCAATTCGCCTCAAATTATCTTCGACACACAAGTCTGCTGATTCTGGCATTTATAATTTTAATAGTCATCAGGGGAGTATAATGAAGTACCCGATGCTTGAGTACACAGCTTCTTAGGTGTGTTCGAGTGTTAGCGTGGTCCTTAGGTAAGACTCTTGACTCACAATCCGAAGGTCGCAGGTTCGAACTCGGCGTGCGCAAATAAATTTTATTGGATTGATTACCCCTTTCACAATTAATTAATTAAAAATAATATATAGTATATTTGCGGCATGTTCCAGAGTGGAAGATACTCTCAGTATCGCCCTGGTGTAAGACCACTGTTCAGAATGAAACGTTGCTTGAAATGGCTTTAGCAGTGTTTGGTGACCAGATCTGAATAGCCAGGTACTAGGTAACCAGGGGGTTATATCTATTAACTGAAACAAAATAATCAATAATTAATTACTTTAACATTTGTTATTTGTCTCTAAGCATTTTTTTATATTATTTCCAAACTCTCATTACTATTTATTATTTCGGTGCTAAAGTACTTTTTTTACATTAACTCCACACAGGAGGCCCCGAGGAAAATAATTTCCCTCAGGGCCTATGTCATCTTTGAAGACGCTGTGTGGGGTCTTATTGAGGAAAGGAAGGAGTGAACAAGGGTCTTGAAGAGACCCATGTTGTAGGAGGGAGGAAACAGAGGCTGTATCATTGTAAAAATTACACTTTTACAATGACTTAATACATTTTTACAAAGTTATTTTGTTTTTATTTTGCAAAGTTTAGAAGTTATTATCATCTCTTGCTGATATGAGAAAAGCTAATTCCTTTTGACGGTTATTGTAGATTCACTTCCTATTGGAATCGAGGACTCCACCATCATCATCATCACTGGAAATGGAGCAAGTTAACGTCCTCCCATGTTCCAAGCACCGATGAGGCAGTCCCTCTTTCAAATGCCCGTAAGGGTATTTGAAATACGGGGGCTCCATCGAAACCAGAGTTAAGTTGTCCTCTCAGAAACTGGGCATTCTGTACAGGGCACGCAGATACTTTAATAGTACACAACTGCTAACCCTGTACAAATCGCAAGTGCGCCCCACGGTTGAATTTGGCAGCCACCTCTGGTCTGGAGCTCCAAAATACCTAAAAAAAACCCTTGACCCTTGCAGAAACGGGCGGTCTGTTTGATAGGTTCTCCCATCTTAACAGACGGACTGCAATCTTTAGAGCACAGGCGTCAGGTGGGAAAACTGTCCTTGTTCTATCGGTACAATGGAAGAGGAACTAGCGTCATTGATCCCCTCGGCACCGGTGCATTGTCGGGAAACACGCCAAACACGCGCCCAACATTTGTACTATGTTTGTACTACACGCGCCCAATGTTTAATATTTGTCACATACCATTTTATAGTATTTGAAAACACTCTCCACTACTTAGTATTTCAGTGCTTTAGTACTTACGGTTAGTTGCAAGCGGGACTGCCTCTACGGGACATGGGGCTACGTACTCCACTTCCAGTTGTAGCAAGTGTTCCACCTCCGGTAGTGGTGATGATGGTGGTGTACTTGTTTCCACTATGAAATCAATCTGCAACAACAGTCGAAAGGTATTAGCTTATCTTGTATCTGAGCAATGCACACCCTTGTATTCTCTTTGAAAGCTGCATCAAATATACCACAAGCAGTTATCTATTACACAGTATAAAGCAAAGTCGCTCCTGCTGTCTGTACGCTTAGATCTTTTAAACTACGCAATGGGTTTTCATGAGGTTTTCACCAATAGATAGAGTGATTCATGAGGTAGGTTTAGGCATCAGGGTTTTGTTTTAATTGGTTGATATAATAATTGGATAATTTGTATATCGCCGTTTTTGTGAAAAATCACCTCAAGGGTGCTGTAATAATATAGTATATAAAGGGAGCGGGCTGGCAAGCGGGCGGTGTGGATTTGATATGTATCCAAATTAATGATGGCGTTCGTTATAAAGGTTGGGTAATGGCGTTGTGTTTCGTTAGCCACAGCAACGTGTGACCGGGTCACATAGTATTTTTATATTGCATGTCGATGAATGATATCAACAATGAAGTTCTAAACAATTTGCAACTAAAAGCGGGAACCGTTGGTAATTTACTAATTGTCTAAACATCAAGTCATTTCACCGCAGGGGTAGGCAGAGAGAACGGACCGCCAAACAACTCAGTCTATTTACAACATATTCTCCAGCTACACTTTTATGTCAACACGATTTTCATAATAATATAACTATATTATTAAGCTTAAGAGATGACAATAACTTACTTAGGGGGTATTTCACCATCCTCTTGATAGCTTATCCGTAGGATAATGTATACTAATAAATAATGAATAAATACTTCGCTATAGGTAGAAAACTTGGCTAACTTATCCGATTTGTAGTCACCGTTCTCAAGTTCGAGTAGGTGTAGAATAGTAAGCTCCGACTTTATAAGGAAATAAATCTTAAATTGGAATTCTAAAATATACATATTCCTATGGCCTATGGGTAAGCTATCAAGAGGATGGTGAAATACTCATGTATACTATGACAGTAATAATTAGTTAACTTACAGGTACGGACTCCGTGGCAGTACGTCCATATACTGCCTCGGCCGCAATGATGGCCAGGATCCTTTCCTCCAACGGAGTCAAGGGTTGTGCCTGGCTGGGGCCACCTCCGCTCTTCATCATCTCCGATCGCAAGCCAGATGCTTTTTTTTGACGCCATTTCTCTGATCCCTCCACGTCTGAAATAAAGAGACATTTTTGTACTACAGAAAATATAATAAAATTCAAATTATATCAATAAAGAATATAAATATAATTTTTTTATTTCAATCCGTAATCCAATTGAAGTCCGTACCTCGTTGCAATAATAGAAACGACTCCAGATACTAATATCTACAGCCTGTATGTCGGACGAATATCTACAGCTCATATGTTGAACTAATATCTACGAACTTCAGAGTGTTGACTAATATCTACAGAGCTAAGGTCGGACGAATATCTACGACGGTCCCAGTGTTGACTAATATCTACAGAGCGTAGGTTGAACTAATATCTACAGAGCGTAGGTTGGACTAATCAGCTAAATGTGTCCAATATTAGGGATTTTTACATACATACTTACATAAATTAAGTTTTTTAAACTGCATACGCAAAATTACGTTATTCCAATATGCTATACATAATTGCAAATCCAACCACTGCCAGTGCTGTAGATATTCGTCAACACTTTGGTTCTCATAGATATTAGTCAACAGTTTGAGCTGTAGATATTTGTCAACACTTTGGTTCTCATAGATATTATTTCAGTTTTTGGAATTCCTGTAGATATTAGTAGACACCTCCATAGAAACATAATAGTGGTAATAATATAATGAATGCATACCTATTGCCACTTGTCGCCACTCTTCGTGCACCCGAGCTTCATAGCATTCAGGTCGACCGCCAGGGAAGACCACGCCAATTCGTTATTGATGCGGCCATCGTATCCCTGCTGCCGCCCCGAAGTCATTGTCGGTCTCTCTTCCAGCCGACTAATCATCATCTCCAGCTGCCCGCTCGTCGCACGGCTCCTACTAGACATCTGTTGAAGAAATAGGAGCTTAATACATATCTCGATGGCAAATCAACATCTGTAGAACAATTGAATATTTGGGGACGAAAAAACCGCTAACCGCCGCACTTTTAGGCAAAGATTATGGAAATTACACTTCATTTCAAAAATTAGTAGAAGAAACAACTATTTACGTACAAAAAAATAGATTTTTAGGTTAATTTTGACAAACTACCTAATTCATGCGAATTTGAATTGAAACGAAATTTTGCAAACGTCAAATCCTTGGTATACAACTTTAAACATACATTAGTGGATAAATAATCATGCATTCTTACAGTATTTCGTATTTTAAACGACTTAAAACCGACGAAGTTAGCATTGAAAAGGAAATTGACGTTTTGAAAACCATAGAAAATTACACAAAATTGCACAAATCTATGCACAAATCTGACAGCCCATTTCACTTTTTATTCATCTCACCTCACTTTTTTTAGAGAATCGCTCCGCAGGTAGGGTTCCCAGATCAAAAAATCAAAATCCCGGAAAAAATTCCTGACATTTGATAAACATTCCGGACCTTCGAAAGTTACGGAATTAACAAAGATATGCTCTAATATATTTGCGATGCAGGCACAAAATGCCAATGTTGAAAGGGTCTTTTTCCTTAATGGGAACCCAATGGTCAAAAGAAAGGAACAGGCTTTCTGTAGAGTCTGTCAACACAGTATAATTTAAAAATATGACTTGTAATGTTCGAAACGTTCTACAAAACTATTATTAAAGATTCGGAAGTGTTAAACAATATTTCTGGGAGCATTAAATATCAGAAATGTGAAGTATGGTAACCCTACACTCAGGTGCCTCAGGCCCAGAGACATAAATATACTAACCCCTAGATCGATCACTTCGGGCTTTTTCCTCCTAGCGGTTTCGTCACCAACTTAACCAGACCCCCCCCCCTCGCCCTTCCCGCACCTGCCAGCACTAATAGACTAAAGATAGAGGAAACTTATTTGTCTACCATAGACAATATAATCGCTCTCGACCTACTTCATTAGCCCAATAAATTATTTAAGAACAAAATTATTGGAATCAGAAAATGTTACATTAGACAAATGAAACACTCTGAGAACATCTTTAAATATGTTTATTTTCAGTAAAGACAATTGATAATAAATAACACATAAGACAATTGGTAATAAATAACACATAAGACAATTGATAATAAAACATAACACAAAAACTAAGGTATCCTAACCGACCTAACCTCAAATTAATTTACGGACGAATGCTGAATGTTGATGTCCTGGTACTGGTTCTCATCCTGGTCATCTTGTAGATACTCCATTGACCAGCTCTCTTCACCTTCACCGTCAGACTCCCATTTGACATCGGAAACGTCTCCTTCCAGTGCAATAGTTATTTCTTCATGTGACAAACCTCTAACAGCCATCTATAAAAATGATAACAATAAGTTATATATAGTCTACCGGAAAACATTAAAATAAATTAATACATCTTGAAAGAATCAAATTAAAATACGTAAAACAATACAAAAGGCCAAAACAAGAAGATCTCCATTAAAAACATCCACCAATGCGCCATCACAGGATCATGAACGTTTTTAGCGAAAACAAAATGAAAAAGCAATGTTTTTGAATGGAAATCATATTTATCGATCAGATTAAACATCTGTATACAGTATAATAATTATTTTCAACAGAAAAATGCTATATTTTACCTTTTAATGTTATGCAGAAAACCAAGATGTCAAACCGTTTTGTCCAAGACGCCATTTCCAAATATTTTGTGTTGCCAGTACGCGATTTGTTATATACCTTATAAAACATATCTTTCTCAAGCGATACGCAAAATACGGGGCTGTTTGTTTCATAAAATCAAGAGATTTTAATTTTCATCCATCAAATGACCTGATGACCTCCGTAGTCCAGTGGGTAAGACTCTTGACTCACGATCCGGAGATTGGGGTTCGAACCCGGCATGCGCAAGTAAATTTTATTTGATTAATTTGTGTTATTTCACAATTAATTCATTTAAAATAATATATATTATAGTATATTTACGGCATGTTCCAGAGTGGAAGATACTATCAGTATCGCCCTGGTGTAAGACCACCATTCAGAATTGAAATATTGCTTGAAAATGGCTTTAGCCGTGTTTGGTGACCAGATATGAATAGCCAGGTACTTCCCAACCCTCCTCTTCCCCACTTCCTTCCCCTCCTCACTACCTTCAGCCTCACAACATACCTAATTTGGGGAATGCCATAGTCTCACTGGCTTCAGACGGAGCAGTTGAGATTCTTGTACGGTATTTACTGTAAAAAAAAAAATCATTTTCTTCAAGATCTTGTGATATATTTAGAAAATCAAAACCAAAACACATTGAAGCTGTATGGATCAGGTGTTCTCGGAAATTAAAAAAAAAAATTCTACAACTTCAAGAGTCCACCAATTTTTCCATTTGTGAAGGCACAAGTCGTTTCAGCAAGTTTTTGTACAATAAAAATAAATCCTCAAATAAGAAGTGTGCGAGTGCTCCGTGTATACGATGTAATAAAAATTTAAAAAAATATATGAAATCACAAAACCCCCAAAAATACCACAAAAAATACTCCAAAACACCTATTAAACCAGTAAAAAAATCCCATCCCACTTATTTTACCCCTAAGTTGGCAACCCTGAGCGAGAGATGGCGAAAATCAAAATTACAAACCTATCTTTACAGCTCCATCTATGAAACTTTATCTATGAGTGGCAGCACTTTTACGTCACGGACCACGGTTGAAAAATTTGAACGAAGTTATACGCCCCTGCCCAGAGACTTGCTGCAGTTGTGCCAAATTTAATTTGTTTACGTCAAATAAATAGTCTCTGAAAAAACAACACCTGTTACGGAGAGACCGACACAGAGGTGATTTTGTTCCGCATTGCCGATTTGGGTACATTTTCATATCATTTTCATATTTGGGTCATATCCATCATATTATTATAATCTTCTTTAATGGTCTATAATAATATTAATTTAACTTAATGAGTAAAACCTTCAATAAGGAACTCGAATCCATTTTTATTTTTTTAATGAATAATGACCTTCTAACTTAAATAATTGAGTTAGTTTTAATAGATAAAATAATTGTCAAAGTTTTAATTTTTCAAGATCCCCAAAAACCACCATATGTGTAGTGAATCGTGTGACATCATCACTCCCGAAAAGTTGTTTTTATTTTCAACAGGTGTTGTCATTTTGTATGACAGTTATATGGAAGAAAGAATGATACTATTCGATAAGTTAAAACATTGTTTAGGTGGAATTATTTATTTATTATATTATATTTTCAATATTATTACGGGAGAGTGGTATAAAAAGGAGGCGTCTACTAATATCTACAGGAATTCCAAAAACTGAAAAAATCGAACTAATATCTATGAGAAGGAAAGTGTGGACGAATATCTACAGCTCAAACTGTTGACGAATATCTATGAGAACCAAAGTGTTGACGAATATCTACAGCACTGGCAGAGGTTGGATTTGCAATTATGTATAGCATATTGGAATAACGTAATATTGCGTATGCAGTTTAAAAAACTTAATTTATGTAAGTATGTATGTAAAAATTCCTAATATCGGACTATTGGACACATTTAGCTGATTAATCCAACCTACGCTCTGTAGATATTAGTTCAACCTACGCTCTGTAGATATTAGCCAACACTCTGAAGTTCGTAGATATTAGTTCAACATATTAGCTGTAGATATTCGTCCGACATACAGGCTGTAGATATTAGTATCTGGAGTCGTATAAAAATTGTTTAGAAATTATTATTTTTTTGGCTTTTAAGAATCGAAATCAATATTAATGGAAACCGAAGCATCGAAATGATAATAGTAGGGGAGCCCAAGCGGGATTTTGGGATTTACTCAATCCAGTAGGTCCCCACAACACTCAAGTAACTACCCATTTAGCCACTTCGGCTCCCATACTAAAAAATCGCGCAATCAGCTGTTCGACTGGCTCCATTTTGAAATTCGGAGTTCGAAGTATTCTCCCTAGAAGTAGCATTACTATTTTTTGTACAGTAGTTTTTGAATATTTTCAATAATAGAGATATATTAGTAAGAGATACCTTTATTTTTGAAACTGAATTATTTAGTCCAAAATAATATTTTAATAAATGTTTCAATAAACAACCAAGTCTCTATAAGCAGTACGTAAATAAAGGAATAAAATGAAATGTTGTTTATACGATGGCTTGTGTCATACCTACATTCCCTTACAATGACTTAACGCCACTTAACGGCGATCAGTGACGTCACCACTAAACATTTTAATAATACCAACGGCGTGATTCAATGACATGATGAAAAATGGACTTTTTAATAATTTTTTCAAAACTCTGCGTTTAATATTATTTAATAAAAGTTATATATTTAGAATCAGCGTTTATTGGTCTATATCAGCGGTGGGGAACCTTTTTAGCGTCGCGGGCCATTTGGATGTTCATACTTTAACCCGTGGGCCGCACTCCGATTTCCGTCTCGGGGAGGGGGGGGGGGGGGGGGCGCATCCGAATCAAAAAACTGGTTTTACTAAAACTAATTAAAAAATAGTTACGTAACTGCCAACACTCTTTAATTAAAACTACACTCAGAACATAAAAACGGGTTTCCTCTAATTCTGGCAGCATACTACGAAACTACAATTTTAAAAATGCACTTCCAACATAAGAAATGCGTCAGCAATTGAAATCATACCTGATGCGTTTAACACGAGGAATGCGTCAAAAAAATGAAACCCAATCGGGAATTTTTTCGTTGCATTCTAAGCACAGAACTGGTTTCAGTTGTAGGGTGAATCTGTACGCGGAGACTTAAATTTATTTTACTGAGTACTTGAAAATAGCTTTTCTTTAATACTGGCAGCACAAAAGCAGCTTCAAAAATGCACTTCAAAAACGAGAACGGGTTTCTACGAAAAGCGTAAGCAGACGAAACGACATGGAATTTGCATGGTGAACATAAGATTGGTTTCACCTTTAGAATGAATCTGCATAGGAGTCCACTAGTCAACCAGCTTAAATTAAATTGTACTCTGATTATGTGAATGGTTTTTTTACATTTTGTAGCATACTTATTGTCCGCAATATACTCCTAATTTTATATTTATTTAACTAATTACATGTAATGATTTTTTTATGCCAGAAGTGTGGCTATTATTATGGCATTAATGTTTGTATTATATACAAAATGATAAGGGACGTGTTTGACTTAATATAACCAGTGATTCCTGACTTTATTTGGGGAGATTGTTATATCTAGCTTTTAGTTCATCATCGCTTTGTAATTGAATAATTTCGTGCTGCAGATTATCAGACACATTCGATGGTTCGACGTTGAACGGAGTAGCAAATATGTTCCAATCCGTTTGCTCTCTTTTCACGTCCTTAAATCGTCCATTAAATGCCTCACTTAATTTCGCGCACTCACCGGCGTATTCGAACGATGTAGAAGGCTTTTGTCCTTGCGGTGTTGGAAAATGCGTCGTGTTATTAATTTTGAGTTACTTTCCACAGCCTTAATTTAGTTTCAAATGATTTCACGTTTCATTCAGCCTTAACTTTTCTTTTCTTCATAGATGTCATTAATGGAATTTTTTTGATTTACTATCCACTTTACTTCCGCAACGATGACTAGAAAATAATGTTATGAGAGACTGCCTAAGATTCGCCTGCGAATAGAGTTGCCATCAATCCTGAAATATTAGGATTGTCCCGCACAAGAAAATTATAAGTTCCGATGGAATTTCACTATCGTTACACAATAACAAATCAAAATAAAGTAAAATGGGAGGTTTTATCACGTTTTTATTTGTATCTAAACTACTTGCTAGTAACGATTTTGTAATAACGTCTTAAAAATGCATCTGAAACATCGTGAAAAAACCATCCCGTTCTGTGTAATTTTTTGTGGTTCTTTCAGCAGGCCGCACTAAAAGTGCCCGCGGGCCGCAGGTTCCCCACCCCTGGTCTATATCATAGGTCGGCTAAGTGCGGCTCTGGCACAAATGTCCACGGACATGCGCGCAAGACGGCGAAAGGAAACACAATTTTTTCGATTTTAGAAGAAGTCGTTTCATTCGAAAACAAATTTTGCTCTAGATTTTGAAAGAGAAACACTGTTTCATTTTCCGAGTCTGCTGAAGCATCACCAAGAAAATAATTCCTGCATTGACGAACACTATTTCAAAACAACCATTTTAAATACGAAGGACGCATTTCTCAGCAGGTTTCAGGAATTTAAAAATAGTAGAGCGACCTTAAGGTAGCATTCCGATCTCGGCAGTCGCGGCCCGGCAGTCGCGACCAGCTGCCGCGACCCATTATCACTGCTGTGCGGCGCTGCCAGAAGCTTTCGGATAGCAGCGGCCACGGCCCGGGCAGCGACTGCCCAACCACAGTAGACAAGCAGAAGTTAGTGCGAACAGTTGTGTGCAGTCGTGTATTGAACATTAACTATGTCTGACAATTTCAATGAACGAAAGCGAGAACTTGTGAAGAGACTGATACTGGACGAAGAAGAGGATGATGAAATAATGTTGCTCTTACTTTCATCAAAAAGGAATAAAATCGATTCATTATATACATCCAGAGTCGATGAAGGCAGCTATCAAATCCTGATAAAACGGCACTTAAATCTAAAGGATCAGAAATTCAGGAAATACTGCAGACTAAATAAAACTCAATTTCAATTTGTACTTAGTACTTAAGTCAGTAGCTTCCCTGACTGAACTGGGTGAATACAATGACGTTATATAAAATAAATAGACTCGTTATAGTCTCACATACTCACAATATAATGTGGAAAGTAAGGAACACTCTT
The DNA here is from genome assembly GCA_917880885.1 of Limnephilus marmoratus. NCBI lineage: Eukaryota > Metazoa > Arthropoda > Insecta > Trichoptera > Limnephilidae > Limnephilus > Limnephilus marmoratus. Next base: position 12,208,997 of record OU862921.1, on the reverse strand, counting down.
TTGTTTTCAGCGATTTTCAATAATTTCTCAATTCAAAAGTTTATTCCTGTGTGATAAAGATAGACAATCAAATAATGTGTATGTATGAATGGCACGGATACATTAGCGGGCGGCGTATTAATTTCTTTGCCGAATACTGCTTTCACATCACGGGTGTGACTGAGATAAGAAGATACTCTCACTCGGTTACACTACGCACAGGGGAGGGTAAAGGCGGGTAAAACAAGACACACGGGCAAATATTTTTTATTATAATTATATGAGTTATTAGTAATACAATATTGGTACTATTATAGTAGTATTGTTAAAAACATATTTTATTATACAGTACAGGTCATAGGTTCAAATGAGTATACAAATCTATTTACAATTTCATCAACGACATTATAAAACGCTTTCCTTTGACCGTGGTATGTAAATCGTCTTTATTGAAATGAACTGAACATATTGTGCTGTAAAGCGAAGGTGTCCAATCATGTTCGCATATTTGAATGCGAACAACAGTGGTCCATTTCTGTCGTCGTAGTTGATCACGGGGAAACCTAAAATTCATATTTGATAAGTCATAATAAATTTATATTGAATTAATTGTCATCTTACGTTTATAAAGTCACAGCGTAAATTATAATTATTAATAGAGCTTAACTACAACTAGCGTGTTTACGTATATTAAATTATAGTGTCTTGTCATTGTCAGCAAGGAAGCTCGGTTCGAGCGTTATGAGTTATGACAATTCAAACATAATTAAATTAATTAACGATTTACCCTGTGTACGTTTTACCCCATCTTTCCCAATAGAAGAAAACTTGTGCGGGACGCTGTGTGAACCGACCTACTGTTAGCAGGTTGTCTTTGTTATGCTCGTTACTTTTTGATGCAACGTTCTCTGTCTCGTAATGACGTGTAAAACCGCGAGCGGGAAACATGAAAATTTATCGTAATATTTGTAATAATCGATAATATTAAGTAATTTGCGTGTACTTACAAATGAAGTGTTATTACTTCGCCTTTACTATTATTTGCAGTGTAATTGAAACATTTTCTCATCACACAGGAGGGCATTTTGACACTTTTTAAAATGCAATCTACTTACTGGTAAGTGCTGGTAAGACGCAACCTTACTCGACGCGTAGCAGTTTAGTACTAAAGTACTAGATATCGAGACTAGGCGTGAGCGTTATTTAACGAGACTAGTTACAATAACTAGTTACGCGGCATGTAACGGAAATAACTAGTCTCGCTAAAATCACAAGTAGTTATTTTTGTAAATGCGTTATTTCCGTTATTTCTGTGTTGGGTGTGATGTGAGTAATTGAGTACAGAGTAGTTTCGCCGCGTTTCGCGTTTCGCATAGTTGCGTTTGCCGGCCGGCCGAGCTGCGAGATTTTGAATCGAACATTTTCGAGTAAGCGAGTGGGTTCCGTTTCTGGGAAACGAGCCACCATTTTTTGAATTTAAAGTTTAAAGTAAAATAATTTAGTTTGTTTTAGTTCGTCGTTGTACTTGTGTATAATTTTGAGTACTTTCGGTAAATTTTCGATCTTACTGTCAACGCTTATTACGAATAATTTAAAAAAAAACACCTTTAGATTCACTTTAATTACTATAAAAGGAAACTTTTTGCATTTGGGGTCGCGAAAAATAATGCATTTAAAATTATAGTAAACACTAATTAATCATAAAAAACATTTAATGCAGTCCGTCCTAAGCCTGAATAAAGTATGAAGGGAGTTAATTTCATGTACGTTGATTTCACTGTATAGCTACAAACACTTAGATAGTGCTTAAATTTATTTTCGTTTCGTGTGTAACTTTATAGTTGGTGGAGGTATACAGTTTCGTGTGCAACTGAAACTAAGAAAATAACTAGTTACAAAAATAACCTGTTCCGAAACAGATTATGCCGACCAAGAAACTGGTTTCGTTACGTTTCTTGAAAACGGCGTAACGACCCACGTCTAATCGAGACCGGTACAATTGTCTTGCGATTGTCTTCCCACTTTGAGATTTCTACCCCTCGTCTAATATAGTATGTAACGTCATTGGGTGAATAAGGATTTGTTGATGAAAATTGCGAATTTTAATCAAATGGGGGACTGCTTAAAGAAGTACTAGAACTTTGTTTCAGGCTCCTTAATTCATAATCTGCTAAAATATTGTAAGAAAATATTGAAAAAAAGTCACTGGCAGCGCGACCATACCGCTACCGGAGCGGCTCGGCGGCGCTGCCAGGGTCGCGCGCAGGCCACGCCCCCCGGCCGCGCTGCACGGTCGCTTGTGTCGGAAACTATTGCATACAAATCCCTACAAAGCGGTACGGCGCGACCACGGCAGCGACTGCAGAGCCGCGGCTGCCGGGCCGCGACTGCCGAGATCCGAATGCTACCTTTAGCATTCGCCAAACATCCTCTTAATGCTTCGATAATTGATATGAAAAATATTCTCCTTTTGATTTCATTGACATTGGTAACTTTGAAATATAATTGCTGGATTTAAAAAACATGGAAATTCGGATCTCTAAATTTGAAAGTCGTGTTGATTTGGAAATATTGGAGAAGAACAAATGTGAGCATAGTTCACAACACAAGTGATCCGCTTTGAAAGACCACGATAAGGAAGACATGCTCATCTTCAACGCCTCGAATATTATTCCTGTTTCTTATGATCAGCTGAAAAAATTCGCGTTTCCTGTTCTTTCCCTTTATGGTTCTACATTTTCATGCGAACAATCTTTTTCAAGCATGAATTTTATCAAGAGTAAACTAAGAAGTCATCTTATTGACGAGAACCTGGAATCGTACCTAAAATTAAGAATAACAACATGCAAACCAGAATAAGTCAAACATTCCAAGGATATGCAAGGACATTGTTCGCATCAAGTGTTTGTCAGTCATTATCATCATTTAAATTCATGGATTCCTTAATGTTGTAAAGTCAAAGTTTTAGTTCGTACCTACATTACCTAATAGAATATTATTTTAGAAGTTCTTAAATAGATTTACATACACTGGATATAAGATGTAAAAAAATTGGAGCTAAATAAAATATAGCTAAAAATATTAATAATAATTGTGGCAGGGTATTTATAAGAAAATAGTGTTTCAGCGTTGGTCAGTTTATTTCTCTTATACAGGGTTCACAGCTTGTAGTAAAAAACAGAGTACAGGAAAGTTGTAGCACAAAGTAAAATAAATTAAGAGTTTAAACAATGTTCACTAACGTTCTCGCTAAACACTTGGCGTAATAGACCCGTGGTCTCTTAGTTGGGTTAAGGTTTTCCCGACAAGTAATGTCCCCGAGAACGCTGTTACTTGAATTCCCAAGGAGGACCCAGAGGGCTCTCTGGACTTGGTAGTGGGGAGGGTTTAACTTGGGCAATGACCACTAGGATTCTGTTGCTAAGTTAGCCAGGAGACTGGATACTCTGGCTCCATATAGGCCTGCACGGTGTTATATACCCTTTGGGGCGGGGTAGTGCCGGCCGATGTCGGAGGGGTGGGGGTAGCTCGGCCAATGGGGTGTCTTCTTGTCCGGGTGGTGAGCCGAAAGTCGCTGAGCGAGACAGCGCTATGCGTGTGAGGGAGAAAGTATTCGGATCCGTGCGTCGGACCAAATACCGCGCGCTACATAATATATATTTTTTATATGGGCAATTTACCCTAAAATAGTGCTTTGTAATAATAATATTGTCGAATTGAATCGCTAGTCTAAATTTAAACGGAAAGTGTAGCTATGGGTATCTTATCAGTATCTTTGGATAGGTATTTGCGTAGTTACAAGACACTACGGGAGGGAGTTCGAAAAACTTTTTGGAAATTTTAGATATTGTCAGTGTGAACAAATATATTCAAAAGTCATAATATGATTATTTTAGAAAATTATTTATAGTAGAATGAAGAGCCCTAATAGCTGATGTGTGTAAATTTTGGGGAGGAATGCAGATCCGGGCACCGTCTGGAAATTTAATAAAAAGGCACTTTCTAGATGAGAAAAGTGTGGAGAAGATGAATAAAAAATAAATTAAGGCGCGCTCGGCAAAATTGAGGGAGATACAACCGTTCAAAGTATTTAAAATTTCACTTAACAAACTGATATTGACAGTTCGCCCGCGTCCGCCCGCCATTTTTTTATAACCTAATACGCTAAACATGGTTTGTGATAGAAAAGAAAGTGCCCCCTTCGTAGCGCCTGCTCGCGTCACGGCAAAAAAACATCCCAGTTTTCAAGTGGTTTAGCGGCTACGCTAGGTTTGTGTAATATGGTTTGTGATTTTGGCGTACTATTAATTCTGTATTAGGTCTGGGATCCAACATAAGCAATGAAAACATGGCGAACGAACTGTCAATATCAGTTCGCGAAGTGAATTTTTAAATACTTTGAACGGTTGTATCTCCCTTAATTTTGCCGAGCGCGCCTTAATTTATTTTTTATTCATCTTCTCCACACTTTTCTCATCTAGAAAGTGCCTTTTTATTAAATTTCCAGACGGTGCCCGGATCTGCATTTCACCCAAATTTTGTTATGCGATCGTATACAACGAATGTTACGTTATTTGCAAAATAACCCTCTTAATATCGTATTTTTTAAAACAATTTATTATTTTATAAATAAAACGTATTCTTTTATTTTTAAATTTTAGGACACCAGATACTGATCACCTATAAAACCTCTCTGGCTGAAGCATGACTGAAGTTTCTGCCACGGGGCTCGAAGATCAAGAAGCGTTCAAATGTGAGGCTTGTCTGACTGTACGTGAAATTTCGGCTGGAATCGTCCTTACGGAATGCCATCACACACTCTGTGACCTATGCACGACAACCAGGGGCGTGCACAGAAATTTTAGTGAGCTAGAGGGCTAAGACTGGAAAATACAACGTTATTGGTGTTGTTGTAGTTGAAAATGATTTTTATTTTTTTTTTAAATTTCAATTTTTTGTATGAAGATTTTTATCTAGCGTAGGCATACCTATAGGTATGCCTACCCTGAATAAAAAATCTTCATACAAAAAATTGAAATTTCGAAAAAAAATAAAAATCATTTTCAGCTACAACAACATCAATAACGTTGTATTTTCCAGTCTTAGCCCTCTAGCTCACTAAAATTTCTGTGCACGCCCCTGACGACAACCTACTTTACGAATGGTGTTGACGGAGTATTCGAATGTCCGTGTAAAGATGGAGAAAACATTTGCGGACAAATTATACATCCTGACACAATTAAAGAATATTTTTCCAGCGAAGATTATTTAGTGGAACTAAATAACTTTTCCAAAATTGATTACAAACTGGATGAAACTGAAAGAGAAGACAAATATGAGAATGGTATTGAAAAAGAATGCGATAATCATGGCAAAGAAAACTATTCAAAGCCAGGAGTAAACCTAACAAAGTTCAAGTGTATAGTGTGTCTGGCCATATGTGAAATTACGTCTGGAATCTTCCTTACTAAATGCCATGACACATTTTGTAAGCCGTGTATGACAACCCACTTGAAAAACGGTATTAATGGGGTATCGGTATGTCCTTTCAATGACGGAGAAAATATTTGTGAACAAAATATATTTCCCGACACAATTAAAGAGTACGTTTCGAGCGAAGATTATCTCATTGAACTAAATAAGTTCACCAAGCTTCATGACGAATTGCCGGACGATGTTAAAAGCGTAGACGAAGATGAAAAATACGACGAAAAAGAAGATGGAAACAAAGAAGAGGAAATCGCCAAGCCAGCAGGAAACAGGTCAGATTTCCAGTGTGCAGCGTGTTTGGGCATGAATGAAATTACATCTGGAATCATCCTTACGGAATGCCATCACACATTTTGTAGACCATGCACGACAACCCACTTTGAAAATGGCGAAGATGGGGTATTCAAATGTCCATTCAAAGACGGACAAAATGTCTGTGGACAAATTGTACTACCAGACACAATTAATGAATTCTTTTCAACCGATGATTATTTTAAAGAACGAAATAAGCCTTCCGAGATTGAAGAAAAGTCGGAGGAACATGACGACAATAAAGAAAAGCCAGGAGAAAACCTAACAGAGTTCAAGTGTATAGTATGTTTTGAAACATGTAAACCAAAAATGGGATATATCCTATCTGCATGTCTTCACAAGTTCTGTAAAGAATGTATTTCGTCCATTGTTGAATACACTAATAATGTGCAAATTGAGTGTCCCTATAACGATGGTGTTTTGAGCTGTGACAAAACCATCAATCATCCAGAAATTAGATCAATCGTCAGCACGGATATTTGGGACAAATTCCAAGAAACATACATAAACATTACCCTGCTTAGGGACAGAGAAGCAACCCAGTGTCGAAATGAAATTTGTAATCAATGGTTCTACATTGACGATAACTACTATGTCAACAACTCCTTCGTGTGTACAGCTTGTTCGCAAGTAAATTGTATTTTATGTAGGGTGAGTTAACTATATTTCAATACTATTTGATATTTTTATTAGATTCATTAATATTATAATACTATTTCGAAATTTTAATTCTCGAGTAAGAATTGAATAATTGAAAAATACAGTGTCTTAATTTTCATAGAAAATTGAATATATTAAATTTCCGTAGTTCAATTTGCACAGAAAATCTGTACTGTGTTTTCAAGCTCAAAGGTGCGCAAACATGACTTTTGGAAGTAAGTTGGTTTTCTTGTTTTCAATCAAATCGTCCACAAAAAATGTTATTTTTTCACATCACCCATTTATTTCTAAGAAAAAAGTAGCTCTTCGAGTAATTGCAACAGATACTATCTTTATTTACAGTGTCTTCATAATCCAGCTACCCTCACTTGCGAAGACTTTTTGAAGACGCAGAATAATCCCACCGCACACAGTCTGGAATACCTGCTTGAGATGCTTGTCACCAACAAAGCAATGCGGTGCCCAGTGTGCCAGGAAGTCATCATGAAGGACCTCGGCTGCGATTTCTTGACTTGCATCAAGTGCGTGACGGACCTGTGCTGGGCTACCCAGGGCCCCAGGTGGGGCCCCAACGGCCCTGGGGACACCTCTGCCGGTTGTCGCTGCGGAGTCAACGGACAGTAGTGCACCCCTACTTGTCAGAATTGTCATTAACATTAATTATTGCAGTATGAAAATAATACTTAATAAAATAATTTAGATATGACAAATTTTTTAAATCTTTTCCAACATAACTTAAATGATTCACAAACTTTCACATACTTGATTCCTATGCCATATTATATATGTAAATAAAAATATAATTTTCTTTAATTTAAAACAATGCCGAGCTTGACTCGTCATTGTGGCTCTATTTTTTATTTTATTTTAAGTATTTTATTTGTGTACAAAAAATTTACAACATTACAGATATTTTGTCTAATTAATTGTAATAGTAGGTACCATTTTCACAGTGAGAATGTAGCGCCAAAAACCTTAGAAACTCATTGAATTTTTCGAAGAATATGTCGAAATTTTTATCAAATATATTGAAATAGCGTATCGCTCTTCCCACGGGCGAATTCGGGTGCAGATTTAGTTAGAACCAACAGTGAAGTCCACCGCACTGCGGTGATAATCTGGAAGGTTTTCAAGTACAACTTGAGAACTACTAGTCCATTTGACCAAATCAAAGGCACCGGACTTGAATAACGAGATTAATTCACGTAGGTACGGCGCTGGACTCAGATCAGATACAAAGCGGGTTTCGGTTTTCAGATTAACGGCGGTCAGTGCCCTGTTCCACCGGCGGCAGTTGACGCCGAGATGTGGACAAACAGAACGCGGATAAAACTTGCGCTACCTGCGCGGTAGCCTGACAGCAGCTGTCAGTTTTAGACGACGATTATTTACTCTTGGAGAATCCTTTCTTAAAATTAAGGAATAAAACAATGGTATTTGGTAATTGGTATCTTTAAATATGAAAAAAAAACCTCAGGAGAACATGATAATATGTTAAGTACGTGCCTGAAAGAAATTCACTTGCGACATTTGAGGTTATTTCAAAATTTTATCTGTTTGATTTCATTCCATCACTTGTCAACAACATTTCTGGTGGTATGGAATGTATTTCTTTTATCCCAGATTGGCGATTGATTGAAAATAGCGGCAATTAACAGGTCGCTCATTTTGATATCAGATTCTGACCGGCGTCACCGGCGAGCAGGAATTAAGAATTCATTCCGGTAAAGCTTATCGGCGCCGCCTCGCGCGGACATAAATCTGAACCTGCCTTCACTATGTTCGGCCTGATACGTTGACATACAAACATTCTTGTCAGCACGCCTGCGCCAGTCGGCCGCCCATGCGCCGACTAATCAGAAAACCGAAACCCGCTTTGTACCTGATCGTACCCTAAAAGGGTATTTTTTTTCATCTCTATTTTCATATCTACGATTTCAGTTGGCATCAGATCAAACGGCATGGTTCACGTGTTGTTTGCGGTGATGAAAATTGAAATAGTAGATATAAAAATAGAGATGAAAACAGCGATCGCGTAGAGCGAAAAATGTGTGTCTAATTGGAATCGGGCTGAAAAAAGATGTCGTGTATAATGGCCATCAGTCTCTTCTTAGTGTCGCTATTTTTCGTTTCAAATACAACGTTGCTAACTTCTATGCTTTCACTTTAAAATCTAAATCAATACAATAAATCGATGTTAATCATTTGTCGCTATCATCAATAAGTAGGCGTAAGAAATACAAAAGGCTGTTTCTCACTGACGCACAATTAGCGTTAACAACACATTTTATTTATTTATTTATTTGTTTATTAAGACATACACAATTCATTATAATACAGATTAGAAGTATGTTAAATTAAATTATTACATGGTTATGTACCTATTACGTAAGTCCGTAGAATGTCATTTGGTAATTATGCCTGAGATATGAACCGTTTTAGTAACTTAATTAATGAATGAATGAGTAATAATAATAAAAAGGAAGAAAAAAGGGGGGGGGGGGGGGGGGGGGAAAGGAGACATTTTAAAATCAAGAATTATGTGCTCACTAATTGTAATTGACTGATTAAAGTTTAATGAAAAGTTAAGTGTAAATAATTTTAAAACAATTATATCACGCCAAGAAATTTAATAAATTAGTTTTGTATGTTTGCAAGGAATCATGAAAAATGTCTAAGTGTAGTAATTTTTCATAGTGGGTATAAGTTATGATTGCGCGAGTAATTGGTGAGTTAGTCGCTGCATTAGTGTTATTGGATTCTATATGGAAAAGAGAAGTGTGCCTGGTACGCCTCATTGGGACATTTAAACCAATAGTGGATAGCAATTCAGGACTATCTATTTTATTATTTAGCAGGTTATACAGAAACAGCAGATCTGATAATGTGCGTCTTTTTTGTAAACTTAACATGTTATTTGTAGTTTTGTTGTATTTCTTGAATAAATATTTAGAGAATTTATTCTGTATACTTTCTACTATATCTATGTACACTGTACACCTTATATTGAGGATTCCATACCGGGGACGCATACTCCAGTGGACTTCTGACCAATGAACAAAACAACATTTCAAGAGTCTTAGCACTTTTGAAAACTTTACATATTCTTAATAGGAAACCTATTGGCTTAGGAAACCTATTGGCCTATAGGCATCTTGAAGGATTTTGATATTATGTATTCGATATGCTTATCAAAAATTAATTTGTTGTCTAAATAAACACCTAGATCTTTACATGTAGACGTAGATTGTAAAGGTTTATTATTCAAGTTGTAAGAATAGATGATTTTATTTTTATTTCTAGTAAATGTAATTGAGTGACACTTAGAAATGTTTAAGGACAGTAAATTTGATTCACAATACGCGCACAAATGATCAAGATCGCTTTGTAATTCTATACAATCAGATAAAGACTGTACAGGTTTAAAAATTTTTATATCATCCGCATATAACACAAAGTAACTATTTTGAAAGCATACATAGATGTCATTTATGTAAATATTAAATAAGAGTGGTCCGTGATGCGACCCCTGGGGCACACCCGAGACGATTTCCGTTAAACAGGATGCGAAACCGTTGACAACCGTGATTTGGTGCCGATTACTGATTTATGATGCGATCCATCTATAGAGATCACTGTGAATTCCTAGACTAAATAACTTCTGTAAAAGAATATAGTGATTAACACGGTCGAATGCCTTGGAATAATCAGTATAGATGGCATCTACCTGGTATCGCATATCCATTTGAGCATGAAGAAAATTTATAAAAGACACAAGATTCGAGGTTGTGGAGCGATTTCTCATAAAGCCATGTTGATTAGTTAAGAGTGAAGGTGAGATGGTAGAATATAATTGATCGTAAACAATTTTTTCCAAAACTTTACTTAGAATGGGTAATTTGGATATAGGTCGATAGTTGGAGACATCATTTTTACTACCATTTTTAAAGATTGGGGTAATCAAGGCTGTTTTCCACTTGTCAGGAAATGTTCCTTCAGATAGCGATAGTTTGAAAATGGCAAAAATGGGGGGTGTCAGTTGTTTACTACAATAGTTTATAAAGATTCCTGGAAGTTGGTCGTTCCCCGGTCCCTTTTTGATATCGATGGACTTAAGGTATTTGAAAGTTATGTCTTCATTGATCTCGATTGAGCTAATTACGCTATTTTTAGAGTTAGTTTTAGTTAAAATAATTGTCAAAGTTTAAATTTTTCAAGATCCTCTGAAAATCACCGCCCACGTGTAGTGAATCGTGTGACGTCATCACTCCTGAAAAGTTATTTTTATTTTCAACAGGTGTTGTCATTTTTTATGATAATTATACGGAAGAAAGATGATACTGTTCGATAAGTTAGAACATTATTTAGATGGAATTATTTGTTCATTATATTACATTTATTATATTATTTTATTTTTTAATATTATTACGGGAGAGTGGTATAAAAATTGTTTGAAATTATAATTTTTTTAGTTTTTAAAATCAATATTATCAAAAACGAAACATCACCCACAAAAAGTAAAACATCACCCACAAAAGTAGGCAAACTATATCAGCTGTTCGATTGCGGCCATTTTGATTTGGCCGTGGAGTAGTAGGTCGCATTATGATATAGTATATTTATACGATTTTTTCGTACAGTTTAAAGTTTTTCAATATTTTAATAATAGGGATAAACTAATAGAGATACCTCCATTTTTGATACTGAATTATTTAGACCTCAATAATGTTTCAATAAACACAACAACTAAATCTCTATAAACAGTATGTGAATAAATGAATAAATTAATAAGATGGCTTGTGTCATTCCTACATTCCCGTACATTTCCCATACAATGACTTTACGGTGACGTCACGACACGAGGAACAGTGACGTCACCATTAAATATTTCAATAATACCAACTATCTGTGTTTTGACGAGATGTTTAAAAAAGCACTTTTTAATATTTTTTTAAAAACTCAGCGTTTAATATTATTAAATAAAACTTATATATTCAGAATCAGAGTTTATTGGTCTATATGAACATATTTTTTTAAAGCCATGAAATGTTTCACTGTAGTTCCTTATTCCATATTCGTTATTATTTTTAATTAAATTCATTTAATTTTTTTCTTTTCCTGTTATCGGTAAATCTTGCATTATCTTATTTGTTTTCTTTTCATTAATTACAATATTTTATTGCTTATTTACCTGATTTTATTATTTGAGCTTGAACCACAGGAGCCTTTACTCCTTACGGCGAGGAAATGCTAATATTTTTATTCTTTGTAATCCACTGTGTAACCTGTAAAAATAGTATGTAAATTTACTGTAAAAATACATATATTAAATAAATGAATAAAAAAATCTCATTAATGTACGAGTAGGTAAGGGAACGTACCCATACTACGTGACCAACTTTATGCAATTTTTAACCCCCCCCCCCCCCCGGTGACCAAAAACCTATGGCCGCCGCCGCTCATTTGTACCAAGCGTGACATTTTGAAGACCCCCCCCCCCCGAACAGGTCACGTAGTATGCGTACGTTCCCTAAGTAGATTATCCCACAACTCTCATGCACTCGATACATGGTTTGGCGCTAGGTACGTTGATACGTATATGAGATTCCTAAATCCTGGAAACTAACCAAGGTTAGCCCGATACATAAATCTGGAACAAAAACGGAAGTCCAGAACTATAGACCAGTAGCAGTTCTGTCAATACTCCCAAAAATATTTGAAACAATAATTTGCAAAAAGCTAAACAAACAAATTAAACCGTTTCTTCAGGGAAACCAACACGGATTTCTATCAAATAAGTCCACCGTCTCTAATCTTCTAGAACTCTCACAGAGAGTAGCAAGAGGATTAGATGCTCAACATCAAACTGATGTGATCTACACTGATTTCGCCAAGGCGTTCGACCGAGTTGATCATGACGTACTGCTACGAAAAATACACAGAATTGGCTTCGACAAACCCCTCCTAAATTTTTTTGTCACGTATTTAAGGAATAGGAAACAATATGTTTGCATCGACGGATACAGGTCTAGAGAATTCTCTGCATTCTCTGGAGTGCCACAGGGGTCAAACCTAGGTCCTCTACTATTTATAATCTTAATTGATGACATTCAAGAATGCATCAAACATTCCACTTGCCTGCTTTTTGCTGACGATCTAAAATTACTTAAGAAAATTTGTGATGGTCAAGATTGTGTCAAATTGCAAACTGATTTAGATTCAATTTCATCATGGGCTGATGAAAATAAATTATTTTTTAATACAAAAAAATGTGTCGCTATGTCGTATACACGTTCGAGAAACCCTATCAAATTCGATTATTGCATCAAAAATGATATATTGTCAAAAGTAAAATCCATCAAGGACCTTGGGGTAGTCTTTGATCCCAAACTTACGTTTTCGGACCATATATTGCAGTTGACGACATCATGCTACAAGCTTCTCGGATTTGTCATAAGACTCTGCAAACAATTTTCCAATCCCGAGGCAATGATGACTTTGTACAACTGCATTATAAGGTCTAAAATTGAATACGCCTCTGCTGTATGGGCCCCATACCAACAAAAATATATTGAAAAACTAGAACAGATTCAAAAAAAGTTTTTGAGATACATGTATTTGAGAATGCACGGAGAGTACCCGCGATTCATGCATCACGAAGATTTGCTTGCCGAAACGCGCTACCAAAGTCTCCACTCGAGGAGGAGTGGGGCCCTTGCAGTAACGGCGTACAAAATTATTAATAATTTAATAGATAGCCCATACCTTCTGGAATGCTATAAGTTGTTCGTACCGAATAACTACAGCCAGGGACGTCACCATGATCTGCTTTGTATCCCACGTGGCAGAACGGACGTACTGGCTCGGCATAGCATGACACGAGGTATGGCGCTGTTAAACAACGCCTCCAAGACTATCGATATTTTTAATAGTAGCCTTGAAGAATTCAAGGGGCATGTTAATGCTAAAAATCTATAACTTGTTATTTGTATCATATATATGTAGTTAATGTTACATGTGTATTGTAAATGGACGCAGTCTGTAATACACAAAAAAAAAAAAAAAAAAGATGGGATCCCGTAATTTGATCAACAAAGCGTTCAAACGCCACAAACAAGAAGCAAGAATAATATCGACGCTGGAAAGGATAAATAATGTATAAAGCGCCATGCGGCTGAAAAGGAAGAGCAGCTCAAGCGCCGTACAGCTGTATGGCGCTTGAGCCATTTTTCCTTTCCAGCGTCGACATGATTACCTTCGTATATAAATAACCACATGGACCATAGAATATAATATTTTAGGTAGTGTATTCAACAAAAAGCAATAAATATGTCAAACTCAAACTCAGATCTTAACTATTGTTAGTTGCTTATTTTGAAGACATGTCCAACGTTTTTCGTGATTAGAAGAAAAATAAGGAGAAAAATTCAGTGTTTATTAAAAATTATATATATAAATAAGGTAAATAAACCTGTAATATATTTTCTTTGTTGTTTTTTCGGTAAAGTGCGAAAATAATTTCATAATAAGTAACTCTACCGAGAACTCTCCGTAACCCTATCCGTTACATGTGTCCATGTTATGCGCCCATGCGTCGTTTATGTAAAAGAAGATCTTGCAACTTACAACGGACCAAGCGAATACAATAATATTATATCAGAAATTAAACCTACAATGATTCTTTGATAAAATAAACCCAACATAATAATAATAAATTAAACAAATATAAAGCGCATTGTTTCTCATAAAATTAGAGAAGGTTGATGCCAAAGACATCGAAATGTTATAATCGTCGTAATAATAACTAATTAGAACTGAAAATAATTGTATTTTTTGATAAAAATACATTAATATTTTGACCCACCCACACATTTGGATATAGAAACAATCATCACGTCGATCCTTAGAATAACAAGGTTACATCCGACATAATGAAGAAAACGGATAATGATTTCTAAAATACCTACACCTAGAAGACATTATCGCACAGCAATACTTTATTCGATGACCCGTTTTTCTAATTTTGCCAAAAATTAGCTTGGGTAGGAACTGAGAATATTTGAATTTTATTATTGTCACCAAAAAATATTACTTGTTATTAATTTTTTGTTTTATTGGTTGGCATTGTTGGTTTTACTTTTCGTCGACTTTCTTTTCAATTTATCCCTAATTTATTTGGCTGCGTTAATTTCAATTTTCGGATTATCACGTTATTTTGCCACCGTATCAGTGAGTTATTTTATTTTGTTGACATTTGATTCAATTACACCATGACACCATCATGGGAAAAACAATCAGCAAGAACAAGTTAATTTAGAAAATATTATAAACTGTCTGCCATTTCTTCCGACATGTTTTGCTTGTTCCATTGTTCAGTTGATCAATGCATAATTATTAATTATTAGAGATTGTCATACATAATTCTTGATGAGTTAATAAGTAGTTCGAATTTAAAATCATTATATTCATGGTTAATTTAGTTGCGTCGTGTTTTAGGATAAAAATGCCATCCCAACAATCGCAAAGTCGACGATTGCGAATCCATCGACGTATCTCCGAACAAGACCGCTGGCTGGACGAGATCGGTCTTTTCAGGAAGCACATCATATCTGACTCCAGCTGCCTTTTCCGGGCCGTTTCGGAAAATGTCTACAAGAATCAAGCCGCATTCCATAAAGTTAGAAAAGAGTGTGTGGATTACATGACTGCCAATGAAACCAAATTTAGTTCGGTAATGTACCCAAATACTTAAGTTTTATGAATTTAAAGTTAGTGATTTTATCAATACAATTGCTTAATAATATCTCTAGCATGCATATAATCATACATATGTAATAATCATTAATTGAAAATACTAAAATGACTACTATTTTATACTCTATCAATGACAGCAATGTTCACTTGTTTTACTATTTTGAACAAATGCTAGAATTCAATTTTTAGGTGGAATTAATAATATTAATAATAACGCAAAATGAATAAATTTACTTTGTAGTTGACAAGAACTCTGTTAAAAATGAACTTTAAAATGAGAGAAAATAAATAGGCAATAGTAATATTATAATCTGATAAGATTTATAAATACCTATAACTATTTTACTGAGAATATTTCTCAAGAGTGAATTATGGAAAACCTGTAACTATTCAACTAACTCGATTTCTTATACTATTCACTTTTGCTTAAAATAATCTCATCTTGGCTTTACCACGTTCAAACATCAGGGATCCCATATCTACAGCATTCACTTTTTATTCATCCTCTGGATATAATAATGTAAAATAGAGGAATAATTTCGGTTTACGGAAGGTCTTCCAAAATAATTTTTTTTTTTTTTTTATACTAATTATGGGCCGGAAAATCCAAAACTGAAAGAATTTTTTTTCGGAAAGCAATATTAACAAAGTTACACGACTTTAAAATTTTCTATAGGCACACATGAAAATCGACATATTGGAAGTATTATGACAGTTTAAAGTCATAGATAAACTAGAAAAATGTTTTACCACACAAAATTAAATGTTACCATGCAATAATATCATCAAACATACCTTATAAATCGACGAAGTATGAAAATTCGTAGTCTTAAAAATGCGTAACCTAACCTAACGCTAGGTTTGTGTAACATGGTTTGTGCCCCTTTATACCGCCTGCTCGCGTCCCTAACCTAACCTAACCTAACCTAACCTAACCTAACGCTAGGTTTGTGTAACATGGTTTGTGCCCCTTTATACCGCCTGCTCGCGTCACGGCAAAAAAACATCCCTGTTTTCAAGTAGTTTAGCGGCTACGCTAGGTTTGTGTAACATGGTTTGTGCCCCTTTATACCGCCTGCTCGCGTCACGGCAAAAAACATCCCTGTTTTCAAGTAGTTTAGCGGCTACGCTAGGTTTGTGTAACATGGTTTGTGCCCCTTTATACCGCCTGCTCGCGTCAATTTTAAAAAACAGCCTACGTTTTCAAGTAGTTTAACGGCTACGCTAGGTTTGTGTCACATGGTTTGTGCCCCTTTATACCGCCTGCTCGCGTCAATTTAAAAAAATATCCCTGTTTTCAAGTAGTTTAGCGTTTACGCCAAAAGTGAGTAAAATTTATAAAAAATAATTACTTAAGTTAGTTATTGATATGGCAACACTTAATTTTATGTGGCTGTTTCTATGACTTTAAACTGTCATAATACTTCCAATATGTCGATTTTCATGTATGCGTATAGAAAATTTTAAAGTCGTGTAACTTTGTTAATATTGCTTTCCGAAAAAAAATTCTTTCGGATTCTCCAGCCAATAGTTAGTATAAAAAAAAAAAGTTTTATTATTTTGGAAGACCTTCCGTAAACCGAAATTAAGCCAAAATAGATAACAGATAGACAGAATTACCATCTCACGTATGTCCTTACCCTTATTAAAGAACTTAAAAAAGGAAAATTCTATATGTATTATAGTATTATATAACTCCCTATATAGATTCTTCTCTTCCTTCACCTATATAATGCTCTCTTTATGATATTAACCCTCAATTTTAATCTTCTTTCTGTTTGAATTGTATAAATCAGTATGTATCTTACCTTAAATATTCTTATGTTATAATTAAATATTCGGTAATTATCGGTTCGGACTGGCCACGCTTATTACGAATAATTTTTAGAAAAAAACTTTAGATTCGCCTTAATTACTATAAAAGGAAACTTTTTGGCTTTGGGGCGGCGGAAAATAATGCATTTTAATTTTCAATTGCATAAAACCAAAATTCACTTCGCGAACCGACGCAGCGAAAATCCGCGGCCATAGCTGTCACTGTTATAGACTGCAGCCGACTTCGTGGGATACCTACATGAAATACCGCGAATCACAAACCATGTTACACAAACCTAGCATAGCCGCTAAACCATTTGAAAACTGGGATGTTTTTCTTGCGTTGACGCGAGCAGGCGTTATAAAGGGGCACTTTTTTTTGTATCACAAACCACGTTACACAAACAAGCCCGCTAGACAAATTTCATAAATACGCGCATTATCTCACGAAGTCGGCTACAGTCGTATTAGCTCTTGATAATTTAACAAGAATACCAACATAACAGTGACAGTTACGGCCGCGGATTTTCGCTGGGTCGGTTCGCGAAGTGAATTTTGGTTTTATGCAATTGAAAATTAAAATGCATTATTTTCCGCCGCCCCAAAGCCAAAAAGTTTCCTTTTATAGTAATTAAGGCGAATCTAAAGTTTTTTTCTAAAAATTATTCGTAATAAGCGTGGCCAGTCCGAACCGATATTTACCAAACATTCTTATGTATGATATGTACTCATTTATGTGCCTCTATGCCTGTCTCAACACAGGTATACCCTAGTGAGACAGGCATCGAATAATGTAATGTAAACATACCTTATATAGATAAATAAAAAAAATATATAAAAAAAATACTGACTGTTAGGCCCTCCATGAATGGAGGGCCTAACAGTCGGTATTATAAAAACTACGTAAAAAACTACGTAATTGTGACGCAACCACAAGTAACCTGCAGACGACACACTACTCTTTAATGCTGGTTTCCGTACACGGAGCTACCCGAAATATACTGAACTTGATCATTTTTCACGTGCAGCCGTGGAGTTAACACGACGTCAAGCAATGTCAAATGACTTTTTTTTATCATCAATCCATGCCTTCTCCACTAAATCTTCTCTTACATATTCTGGTAAAGTAATTCTGGTAAACACACATTTTTTTTCACTTCCAGAACAAATCTAACATTACTTTCATGTTCCGATGCCATTTCTGTCAAATGTCAAACGAATAAGTATCAGACACAAATGATGCGACGCGTCGTGCGCGATCAGCACCGTCGGTATCGTGTTACTGATTGGAAACCGACACCCGCCGCGTAGCGCCGTGTATGAGAACCAGCAAATCGTACGGTGGGTACTTACGATCGGCGCGCATGATACGCGCACGAGTATCGAGTATCTTGTAAGTAGCGTCATGTACGGAGGCACCTATTGTGTTATAAATAAAGTTTGTCTTACAATAAACAAAAGTATGTTAAGATGCTTAACTTAATGTTTATGAATTTCTCAGTTGGTCCAAGGATCTTTTGAAAATTACGTGAGGGAAATGTCCAACGCAGCCACTTTCGGAGGGACTATTGAGCTAACTGTAATGAGCCATCTTTACAGGTGAGTTTACCTTAGCTCTTAAGTTAAAATAATTTTAATAAATCATGTCTTTTATATATCTGAATGTAAAAATAACATATCACCCAAAGGTGGATCACTAGGGTCACCCATATATCTGTAGATACTGCTTTTGCCCTTTCCAGTAACACATTAATAACTAATATGTTACTGGAAAGGGCAAAACACATTGTTAACCATATTGGTAAATTTTCGGGATTAGTGTCCATGGTTATTACGAATAATTTTTAGAAAAAAACTTTAGATTTGCCTTAATCACTATAAAAGGAAGCTTTTTGCATCACGGCTAGCGGAAAATAATGTATTTTAATTTTCAATGTCGTTAAATAAAATTTCTCTTCGCGAACCGACACTACGACAGCCCGCCCGCTGCCGTCCGCCATTTTATCACTGTTAAAATACGTTTTTGAATGGTTTGTTTGGCTACGCAGGGTTTGTGTAGCGGGCTTGTGTATGTTATCTTTACTTTAAAAAACAGCCTACGTTTTTGAATGGTTTGTTTGGCTACGCAGCTTGTGTATGTGACAAAATGGCGGGCGGCAGCGGGCGGGCTGTCTAGTGTCGGTTCGCGAAGTGAAATTTTATTTAATGACATTGAAAATTAAAATGCATTATTTTCCGCCAGCCGTGATGCAAAAAGTTTCCTTTTATAGTGATTAAGGCGAATCTAAAGTTTTTTTCTAAAAATTATTCATAATAGCCATGGACACTAATCCCGAAAAATTACCACCATATTTTTTATGCCTATTGTTATATCCGGACTTTGACCATCTTTTTTTTTTTATGTGAATTCCTAATAAGAGTCCAAGCTGCACCCGCCTGGAGCCAGTGAGACTATGGCATCCCCAATGGGGTATGTTGTGAGGCTGAAGGTAGTGGGGAGGAGAAAGAGATGGGGAAGATGAAGGAGATGGGGAAGAGGAAAGAGATGGGGAAGAGGAAGGTGGAGAAGTACCTGGCTATTTAGATCTGATTATTTATGCATTGAACCGCTTACTCGTTAATATGGAATATTTTTTATTCAAACAGTTAGATTTAGCTTTATTATTAGGAAAAGTAAGTATTTACGTCGGGGGAGACCAAAAAACATGCAAAAAATATACATTTAACATTTTAATTTTGTTAAAATTAATTCACTCACGCGGTAATGCCATTGTTTATTCATCGTTTTTATTTTAACATTTCATAGGCAATCAATCAATGCTGCCAATCATAGAAAAAATATTATTGCGTAAAACAAAGTGAATGCATTATTGACAAGTTTGTACCTGTATTTATAATAGTAGAAACTGGAAAGAAATGTATTAGAATAATTACACAAACCCGCTAGACAAACCCTGCTTCGCCAAACAAACCATTCAAAACCTGGGATGTTTTTTTAAATAATGATGAAATGCGAGTTTATTTTAGAGAATTTATTTTATAAGATTGGTACTTTCGACAAATGTCATATTTGATTATCTATTAGTTAAAAAAGGAATATTCCGTATTATCCGTGCATTAAACTTCGCTAACACGAATATTCCGTATTATCCGTGAGGTGGCCTAAATGCATATTTACCTTGATCTGGTCACCAAAGACGATAACATTTCAAGCAATGTTTCAATTCTGAATGGTGGTCTTACACCAGGGAAATACTGAGAGTATCTTCTACTCTGGAACATGCTGCAAATATACTTTATTTTATTTTAGATGAATTAATTGTGAAATAACACCAATTAATAAAAAAAAGTGCGGCTCAACACAGCCCAAAAAGGTGTACTAAAGACAATTCTGAAAGTTCCGGTTAGAACTCTGACTGAAAAAATATTTGAAAACTTTCAAGTTTACAATGTACAAAAATTTTATTCACAGAATATTTTATACTAAAAACGTATTTGAAAACTCCGCTGCCTGACATAAATACTCAACCAGGGCAATAAGCCAAAACACACTGTTAAGTTAAAATATACAAGGTGAGGTTTTACTCATTAAAGTTATTTCAAAAATACAAAATATACTGGTTACTCCCAGTTTGAACACATCTTCCACATTATCAGTTTGGACAGAGAAACATTATATTTCATTGAAGGAAATTATGACATGGACGTTAGGGTGGAACACTTTTGTATGAAAAAATTTTTTTTTTCGAAATTCGAATTGGAATACCAGGTAAAAGTTGCTTTATGTAATTGTAAATAACACTTCTCAATTTGGAAGTTCTAGCTCGACAGCTTGAGCTCCCGCCATAGACTTGAAATTTTTTTTTAAAGTTTTTATAGACGTTTTGTATTATCCACCCTATAAACAAAATAATAAGTAAATATAATATGTTATGCATTCAATGATAGAATAAAAGTTCATTTTAACTAATAAAATCATTTATTTCAAAAGTAAACACAGGTTCAGAAAGTTATGTTGGTATGCATAACATCATTTTTTATGACAAAAATCCTTTTTCATCTCAAACTTTGGCATGAGCTTTCGAGATGCTAATTTAGATTTTATGAATTCCTCTTGTCTTGTCTTGTCGCATACACTTATAGCTGCTTTTGTCACAACTTTTACAGATCTTTCCACAGCCTGGGTGTGGCAAGGCAGTCTCATAAACTCCAACACTGTATGTTCTCAATTTTCAATAAGATCTTGTAACTGCTTATCGGAAATATTCATAAGTATTGGGGGTTTGTACATATTTTGTTGCCAGTCAATCATGTCTATGTAAGAACGTGCATTTTAGTCCACTTTTGGCACCTCAAACATGTGCCAAACAGAATTTTTATTAACTTCACGAGCCTTTAAAATGCGTGTTGCAGCGAGTTCTCTAATCTGCTTACGTGAATCTGTTATCATACACAACAGCAAGTTTTCTGGTTGAGCAAAAGTAACTATTTCGAATTATAAAAGGGTCCACTATCGCTAACAACTCGTTGGACAAATATCTAGTGCTGTTAATTAGTTTCCATAGATAAATTGAACCATCTTTGCAGGATGAATGTGTTTTGATAGCAAACCAGTCAGGAGTGTATGATTTGCTAAAGTCACAAGATTTTGTTGTGGATTTTTCGTAGACATATTCAAACGCAGTATGCGATTTACCTGGGCTTCTCTTTAATAAATCAGGAGAACAGGATCCATTTATGACAGCAGTAGTAATTTTTTGTAAATATTTCTTGTCTGTACTGAGATCTGTGGATATTTGTGGAGGTAGTTCACCTTCTTGGCCAACAAACTTGGCCAACGGCAGCGTCTCGCATATCTCTAATGCTTTACCGATTTGACCTGCAAATGATGTAGGTCCTGCATTAGGGCCATCCGAATAGGTAAACAAATGCCTCAATGGTAACTCATTGGCGTGTAAGAGACAAATTATCCATTGCAATGGTCGAGACAGTCTGTTTTCCAAAAGACGATTCACGCCTCTCACTTTCCCTGCATTTGTGTTTGTTCCATCACAGCCAACAGCCGTTAAACCCTCTAGTGATATCTCTTCAGTCGTTAAAAGCTGTGGATAGCTAGCTCTTTCAATATTTCTTGCACTGTCCGATGTTGGAACCACATACCCAACATAAATAGAACCTGGTTTTTTTATAATCGAAATATGTTTCTCTTGTACAATCACTCTAAACCTCTTCGGTCCTTTTAAAACAGTTTTAGCCTGTTAGTGCGTTGGTGTTCTAAAAAAATTTGTTCCTGTTTTGGCACTTTTCCCTCAAACAAGTGCAGCTTACAAATTCTTTACATTTACATGCAGCTATGTCAAAAAGCTATCTACTTTGTACTCTGAACTCTTCTAACTTTTCTTCCTTAAGTTTCTTCAAAGACTTTTCAAATTATAACACTTTGAGTGATAACTTTATAGTAACTGTAAGTGTGACAATTGGAATAGAATATTTTATCCACAATTCTTCAATTTTCGTTCCAGCTATTTCGGCAATTTCCAAATCGTAGGTTCTTTTGGTGTGTTATTCCTTACTTTTAAGTTTTGTCGAACTCATTCATAGATATTCACTTTCAAATCTGTATTTTCACCAAATTTCCATTTAACGTTTGTCTTGTAGAAGTCATGTTAAATCACTTAAAAAACGTTTATCAACAAGTACTCGTGCATATAATTGACGCGAGACCCTTCACCTTGAGATAATTATCGACACTAGGTAGTTTAAACAAAACACTGCATTTCGTAGATTGTCACCTGCCGCCCCCCGCTTCGACCCATAACACAATAATGAAATATTTGATTGCAACAGCTAGTTAACGATATTTAAACATGTTATTAAATAAAATAAACATATTTTAATAAATTCTGTACTGTTTTGTAGGCTGCGCAAATAGCCCCAAAACTGTCGTTTTTTGTAAATGTTCAATGTCTTGGCGGGGGCTTTTACCGTTGTCTGATATTTTTTTATATTTTTAATTGAGATAATTGATGGCAATTGGCAAAATTTGAAAAAAAAAAATTTCATTCCGCCTTAATGGACGTACATGATTTACTTTAACCAGTGATTCCTGACATTATTCGGAGTAAAAATGTAAATGAAATTTTGGTCTCCGGTGACATTTTTGATCTATTTTGTTTTTCAACTAAAAACATTAAAAAATTGGGAGGTTTGGACAGTTAGAGGTCGGGTAAGGGGTTGGACGGTTACCCGACTGAGTGACCAATGATAATAC
This sequence comes from Limnephilus marmoratus, assembly GCA_917880885.1. NCBI lineage: Eukaryota > Metazoa > Arthropoda > Insecta > Trichoptera > Limnephilidae > Limnephilus > Limnephilus marmoratus. Next base: position 12,185,716 of record OU862921.1, on the reverse strand, counting down.
GTGGAAGAAAAAAGAAAATTTTAGTCACCGGAAACCAAAATTTCATTTATTTTACTCCAAATAATGTCAGGAATCACCGGCTAAAGCAAGTCAAGTACGTCCCTTAACACCCTGTTTAATGCTTTACCAAACCAAAAAAAACTGAGACGGGAGCGGTGGAACTCTTGTGAGGTATAAAAAAAGTATATAAAGTATATGATTATGAATGCACTTCTGTTTCTGAACAAATATTAAATAAATGTATTTGTTTATATAAAATAACAATAGAGCCAAAATTTATTCAAATTAACCTTCCGTCAGGCGCAATGCAAATCCTAACACGATCGGGCGGAATTCATCTGTGAGATTGAATCACAGAAAAACATTGAAGTACCCACCACTGTCCCACCCCGGTATAGGCAACTTATGGTCGCCCCTTCGGAGTTCTCGCAAGAATCTAATTTTTTTGAATAAACGGCTCTACATTTAATGTAACGAATCTAGACCTTCAATGTCCCCTCATACTGTATTAGGTGGCGGTATGCGGGCGCGCCTACAGGACTGTACTGTAATGGTCAATCTCTACAATTCTAAAGCCTATGGAGGTGTCAATGCAAAAGCAGTGACAGATAAAAATAGATTTTTTGCTCAATTTTTCGAGACGAACGGAAACTGGCCCTCTGTGAGTAGTGAGGAAGGAGGAAAAGTCAGGCCAAGAAAAATCAAGGCCACGCCCCTAGATTGCTGATATTTACCCTCTGCCACAGAAATAATAGATCACTTCATCTCTTAAACTTATTTAAATCATTTAATCATATTGCGTTGTCTTACTCCATAATACCTACCTTTTATATACCTCCTAAGAGCATTTCTTACTCTTTACTTGTTACTTTTTTTAATATTTATAACTTTTGTGCTTTGTATTATTTTTAAAGGTATGTTATAGTCATCTACATCATTTTATAGTCATTATAAATTTTATTATATTATTTCCTGTCTTTTAAACTTTTTATTTAAATTTTTTACTTTTACATTATACTTAATACTTTTATTTTTTTTATTTTTTATTTTTTTTTATTGTAATATAAAAAAATATGAGTTACATAATATACACATTTTTTTTACAAAATATTAAATTAGAGGTCGCTTCTGGTCATGTATACCTTATCAGAAAAGAGGGGCTCTTGTGCCTGATAAGGGAGCCACGATTCTTACTTGAGTTGTAAGTTATAATCTGTTTTGTATAAAATATTTACTTTTTATTGTAAGTTTTTTTTGAAATATTGTTTTATTTTATTTATTTGTTCTGATTCGTTGATGATGCAGCGCAATTCAGAAGTCTTTATACATCATACTTTTTAATTACTACTACCTTAACTCCATTTTTTTACCTTTTGTTTTTTGATTTAACTTTACATTTACTTTCTTTATGTTATTGTATTATAATATAATACATAAATAAAATTATGTTAATGGCACATGTTGTGCCGTATGTTTTGAAATAAATAAATCTCACAGATTATTTGCGCCTGACGGAAGGTTAAATCCCCGATATGGCCCTTTATTTCTTACGCCATTATCATGACTGTATTATCATTCATTTTTTACTATGGGATATACACATTTTTTTTCTACTATAGGGTATTGTTCTATTGCTGTTTCGTAGCTTCATGATTATATACTATTTTTACAAATACATGATAACAATAGTCTGGTAAAACAATACAATTGCCAAAAACATCATTTTGCAAAAAAACAAATAATTTATTACTAAAAAAATACAATCGTCTAGAGCGGACAGCGAAAATTTAGCATTGACACTCCAAGAGTTATCTTATGGTAACAGGATACATTTTTTTAATGATCGATTACCGAATACTTTTTCTAGGATTACATAAATTGTAGAGTATGTGATGTAAAAAACGAGTAAGAGATAACGCACAAAACTCTGGTTTGGGGGATGCTTATTACCTCCCCCCCCCTTGGTTCGGGAGGCATAATGATAATATTAGCTTCAAAACCTTCTCCCCCCACTTTTTTCAGTCCTACAACATTTCCCAAAAGGGGTTGCCATAGTTCTGCTGGCTCCGAGCAATTGAATTGAAACTCTACTTTTTCAAATTAAAAAATATGAGCGTAACATGATTATAATAAGAATGAAATCAGTAGTATTATATTAATTAAAAATACTATTTCCAACAGACGTGATTTTATTGTTTTTGACAATAACAAAGGACCTAAGTCCTTTATTTCCAATGGATTTGGAAAAGACATTAGCCTGTACTTGATCAAGGAGAAGAGTCACTACGATGCCCTCTTCCCCAAAGAGCACATGGAGACTGTGTCATTTTGCCAATGTGAGTATTCATCACGCAAGTATTAATTATTGTAAAGAAAGAAGATCTTTTTTAATATTTACTGCTGGATTTGCAGGTAGTATTAGCAGGTAGCAAATAGTTCATACGTTCACACAAAACCTTTACCAATTTTTTATAAGAAACACTCTCTTTTTATAACTTTTGAAGGTTATTCCCATCAATCATCATTTGAAGAAGAAGATAACAATAATAATCTAAACGAAAATATGAAAGAGAACAAGACACAGAAAAACAGAAAAAAGACAATGGTCGCAACTGGGACTCAGACCCAGACCTCTCGTCTAACCGGGATGTGCGTGTTAACCAATTTCGCTATTGCCACCTTCTGTCAAACCATCATATTTGTCAATTTCATATTTCAAATTTTAGAATAATAATAATATCTTCAACTAATTATTATAATTATTCTTGTTCTCTTTCATTTCATATTTTTGTTTAGATTATTATTTATTTATTTATTTATTTATTTATAATTTCTCACCATACATGTGTTCTTATTTTTTTTTTTTTACAAAAATATTAACCTCACTAGGCTAGCAGCCTGTATTGAGGTTAAATTCATAAATTTGAGTGGTGCATTTACACACAAATCACTAAAATACAAAAAAATCACTAAAATACAAAACACTACATCCAAAACACTAAAATATTATATGCGGAAAGTAAGAAATAACAATATTATATTGGTGACCAGATGGGTAATTTGTAACAATATAGACCATAAAACAAATCCTTAATAAATTACTATACCCACCAAGAAACAAAGGTAGTTCAAAACAACTAGGGTGACACTCCGATTTTTACAAATGGGACTCAAATAAAATCTGGTTATTTAAAAAATATATATGTTTATATATATCTTTTTATTTAAAAAACAAATATTATTAAAAAAAAATATCTTATTATTTTAAAATATGATTTTTTTTTTTTTTTTTATTATTTAAAAAAGGCCAAGGATGAAAAAATAGTATGCCAATCCTCTGACAACACAAAAATCTTAACATTTTTTTTAAATTTAGCTAATGAATTGGAAGACTTTATGTAATCTGGCAGAATATTAAATAGAAGTGGAGCCTGATATAAAAAGTTTCTTTGGCCAAAAGATGTTTTAGTACTTATTGCGACAAAGTTCATTCTTGAGCCAATTCTAGTGGTATGGATTTGTTGGGTTCTTTCTGCAGAATAAATATTGATAAAAAATTTACAAATTATTTTAGAGATGTACAGCTGTTTTATACTCATAACGTCAGATTCCTTGTAAAGAAGTTTCGATGGATAACGAAATTTTTTTTTGTACATGACCTTAAGAATTAATTTGTGAGCAATATTTAGTGGCTCTACATTGGACTTTAGACAGGATCCCCAGCATACAATATTGTAAGAAAGTCGAGATTGTACTAAGGCATAATAGACAGATTTTAATTTATCTTTATCCAGTATATGACGAAGTTCTTTAAAAATATAGGTAAGTCTCCTGATATTTTTTGTTAACATGTCAATATGGTCATTCCATCTCAAATATTGATCAATAATTACACCTAGGTACCTTATACAGTCTACTCTTTCTAAAGGGTGGCAATTACAATTACAATTTTGCAGACAATTGTGTATAATTAGATTATGAGTGTTGGAAGGCTGACTTTTTGATGATATGCTAAAAGTTACATATTTTGTTTTTGATGTATTCAAAGTTAAGATGTTATTATTTAGCCAACTCTTTACTATTCTTAATCCTGAATCACATTTGTCAAAAGCATCTTTCCAGGTTTTACCCTCAAATATTAAAGCAGTGTCGTCTGCGAAACTAACAATATTACCAGGAATATCTAAATTACATAAATCATTAATGTAGATTAAAAACAATATTGGTCCAAGTACACTACCTTGTGGAACCCCAAATGAGATTTGTTTGCTAATGCTTAAATTATTATTTATCTCTACTTGTTGTGTTCTATCGCTAAGATAGGATTTGAACCAACTTAATGCTGTACTGGAATGTGAAATGCCAAGAGAAGATAATTTTTTGAGGAGTAATCCATGGGAAACCGTGTCAAAGGCCTTTGATAGATCTAAAAACACAGCTAAGGCTTTGTTTCCATAATCCAGGGCACTAGTGACTTTCGACAATACCCTCAATACTGCATCACTTGTTCCTCTATTTTCTCTGAAACCAAACTGATTGCTAGAGAGTAGTTTATTTGTTTCTAAGAATGATACCAATCTCGACTTAGCCAATCTCTCTATTACTTTTGAAAGCGTGTTGAGTAGGGATATAGGTCTATAATTATTGACATCTAGTTGATCTCCACCTTTAAAAAGAGGAATCACTTTAGCTTTCTTACAGTGAGAAGGGAACATCCCACTCTTGAAGCTAATATTAATAATATGAGATATGGGACCAGCTAATTCGAATACATGGAGTTTATATATCATAACACTTATAGAATCAATACCGCATGAGAAAGACATTTTTAAATCATTTATCACATTTGTCACTTCAGAAATGTTAGTTGGCTTAAAGTCAAAATTGTCCAAAATTATTGTTATCTTCTTCTTCAAATGATGTAAAACCTTTACCGTTCATTGGTTATTCTGTGGTTCTGTAATTAATGTGTTAAAAACTACTTCTTTTAATAAGTCAAGTTGGTAGACATGATCAAAATATGTATCGCTGGGTAAACACCAAAGTCGCTAATCTGCAAAAATATCTTGGGTTATATTATTGAGGTTTGAAGTTTAGAATTGATACCATAAATCAATTTACATTATTACTAAACCAGCTTCCTATGCATTTATATCTGTTACAGGAAATGTATGAAATCTAGGAATTGTATACAACTCCTAGGAAATGTACACAATTTCGAAGCCATTTAGGAAATGTATAAAATATTGTTTTAAAAATTATTAAATACATACATATCCTGGGAAATGTATACATTTCCTAGGAATTGTATATAATTCCAATATCGTATTAGGAAATGTATAAAAAGAATGCTTTCTGTATTAAAACACGTTGTTTTATTTGTTATGTTATTTTCTTATAAAGTGAAACTTAATTAACGAAGAACGAATGAACACAAGAGCCTTAAGAGGAATATAAACGCTAGAAATATTTCGAATCTCATGCCTGCAAAATTTAAAAATCGAGCGTCTTTTTGCACGAGGCTAGTAAGCGAAAAAGTGGTTTTTATTTATTTTGTGCATAATTTTATAAGAACGAAAAAAAGTTAGAACATAGATAAAGTCAAAAATAGTCTTAGCCGTAAAGGGGTATTTTTTAAAAATTGTTACTTACATTACTTCATAGTTAAGCCATGAGAAAACATTTTTTTTAGTGGTTTACGCTTATATTTTTTGTTACGTAAATAATAATTTTATTGTAATTCCAATACATAGATAAAGTAGTTAAAGCTTCAATTTATCCGTAGCATATTTTTTGATGTTCATACTGTAAGCCGATTCGTCGTAAAGATTAATCAAAATAGTATCTAAATAGGATTTCACGTATATATTCATCTTAAGAGAGTCAAATGTAAAATATTTCAACATCCCAGTTTGTCAAACTTCTTATGGGCAAAGAAGTTCAATTCTCTACCTCCTGAAATTAGAAACACGCAAACCAAAAGTACATTTAAAAGTAAAATCATTGATCACCTCAAATAAACATATCCATCACAAGTATTTAATAACAAACTTACCTTTATACCTACTGTGTTTATATGTAACCATGTACCTACTGCAATCTTCTATTTATATATATTTATAACATACTTGAATTGTATATTTAAAAAAAAAAAAAAAATTATATTAACCTGCCATTTTCATAATATTACTACAAAATCTTAGATAACCATTCTGTAAATTGCCATCTCAACACAGTCGTTTCACACCTAGTGAGATGGGCAGTACGTCATTTTATAACCAAATGTAATATGAAAAAAATTAAATAAAAATAAAAAATAAAAAAATTATAAATATCACAATATTAAAGTAAAAGTATTTATATTCTTATACTAAGTTGAATGTCAGTCAGGCAGTCCACATGGCTATTTATTTTTGCAGGGTAAGCTGGAATGGCCCTTGGAAGTATACAATAGTTTATTTTTATAGCACAGACATCTTGCGATGCAATACCCTCCCCTCACCCCGCTATCCCTGCTTACCCATTGATATCTTAAATGTTTTACATTTCCGATTGATAGGAAATGTATAGATTTCCTAGGAAATGGGTCTAATATAATTTATTTCACATATTTCCAGGCGATTTTAGGAACTACATACATTTCCTAAGAATTGAATACAATGACGGATTACATACATTTCCGTTAACATATCCATCAAGTTTGTAGTTTATACATAATAATGTGCGAAAAAAAAATGGCAGGATATGCTCTGTTTAAAATGGGAAATTTTGGTATATTTAACTCAAAACTGGCAAGAATGCGGATTTGCAACTTTGGCATTGGATCAACAATATGTAAATTTATAAGAAGTAATTTGGATTTGAAAATGTTAATTTTCTAATTGGATTCCATATAGAATCAAGTATATTTCGAGTGCATGTTTAAGAAAATGGTTGCCATATTCGGTGCTGATAAGACAATGATCTTGCTGCTAAGATATTATACATTTATTATGTTTGCATTACATAGACTTAATTTGGTCTTACCTTTCAGCCTTGACGTACAATGTTTTATACAAAGGTGTATACGAAATGAAAGATGTAGATTTTGCCGTGCGCAAGATGCTCTACAATGAGTCCGCGTGTCCCCACCAGGATTATTTTATGGCTGAGAAGTTGGAGGGTAACAGGAAACTTCAGGAGGAGGAATCGGGCGACGACACCATGGCCCTGGAGGTCTTTAAGCCGGAGCCGAGCGACGGGAGCGGGGACTCCCTCGCCAAGCAGAAGCCGGAGGACGGCAAAAGGAGCAACCTGACCTTCACGCTGTATCCCATCAACTCGCAGAACGGGATCGTCATCAGCCTTGACACCAACAGCGCCCGGGAGCTGCTGGAGAATAAGATCCTGCCCTTCCCGTACAAGGTGGCCAAGGCGCTGGACCCCAATGTATACAGGAACATTGAGCTGGACACCTGGTTTGAGATCAAGAGAGGTAAGAATTACAACATTTTTTTTACGTGAGTACCGCACAAGGGTCCCAACTGCTCCCGTCTGGAGCCAGTGGGACTATGGCATCCCCAATTGGGGTATATTGTGAGGCTGAAGGCAGTGGGGAGGGGAAGGAGATAGGGAAGAGGAAGGTGGAGAAGTACCTGGCTATTCAGATCTGGTCACCAAACACGGCAGAAGCCATTTCAGGCAACGTTTCAATTCTGAATGGTGGTCTTACACCTGGTCGATACTGAGAGTATCTTTCACTCTGGAACGTGCCGCAAATATGGTATATATTATTTTAAATGAATAAATTGTGAAATAAACAAATTAATCAAATAAAATTTATTTGCCAAGCCGGGATTCGATCCCGCGGCCTTCGGAATGCGAGTCAAGCACCTTACCGCTGCACTACGCCGGCCGTCAAAATACATCAACTGTAACTACTGTTTCCATTTCAGGATACTATCTGCTTGGCGTGGATTGTAACTAGTGGCAATTATTTGCTCAATGGCCAGTCGCTCAGATGGTTATTTAGTATATGTATATATATATATTTTTTAATGTCATATATACTATCTAGGCTTCTGACTCACACAATGTTGTCATTTATTTAGTATATCAATCGTCCAGTTAATTACTCAGACATCTCCAAAAAATCAGAATTTAAGTTGAGTAAGCGGTTGAATGTAAAAGTGGACCCTTTATCTGATACAATCATAGACATATGAATATTATTAGACCAGAACATAAAGGTGAGGGGAAGAAACCAACTACAGCAGGGCGCAGAGAGATTCGTTAATAACTCAATCTGAGAGTATATGGTATAAGGTTATCTCTCTCTCTCTCAGGTTATGTGGGTCCTAGCGATCCGTAATGTAGGAAGGTTCTGCTTTTTTTGTTCCAGAATAAAAAAAGAACAAGAATGTTTGGGAATAAACGAAAACAGGTTTCTACTTGTGAGGTTAAATTGGTTTCAGTAATAAAAGAGTTCATTTCCAAAACAACCAAAGCCCAGTATAATTTTATAAAGAACATAACAATGTTGCCCTTTTGAGGGGCCGGGTTTCACATCCCCAAAAACATAACAGATTCTGAAACATAACAGATTCATAACAGATTTGACAGGAATATAATTAAGCAGAAAGAAATATCGTACCTGCGGACCATGGATCTTTATCTAATTCTACACTGACACGAACTCTTAATTTACTTGAATATAGCGCGTTGATGAACCGCGGGCCATATTCTCTCGCAATCTCCAGGATGGGAACCAGGAAAGACCCCCAGGAAGGCCAGAGAATGAGGACTCCCCGCTAGGGAGTAGTATCCAAGATCAGCACCAGTGCTCCGGTTGAGCCCACCGGATGAAACACGATTTCCGTCAGCACACCTCATCAGGAAATGAACGCCGAGTGACCATCCGTCACAAATATGAGCAGCAATAACCGTACCAGGTCATAAGGACTCTCCCTCGCAAAGCTTTTCAATATGCCAGTCGCGATTATGTAGGTAATTTACAATACCGTTATTTCGCGGATAAATATCGGTCCCAATGGCGGCGACCAATCACATTAGAAACAGCGTTCCGATCACATCAGAAAGAAGCGTTTGCAAAATGTACATCGCCCGGCTCGCGATTAAAATCGTTTAAAACAATTTGTAACGAAGAGATTATCCCATTTTTTAAATCCAAAACTATCACTAAAGTGACAAGTCGAATCAACACCGGCTTCCCGTACGGTGCGAATTCAAAAAGTAAAAACCAGAGAGAAAAAAAAAAGTGTTGCCAATCCATTCCGTGCTGTTCAAATTATCAGGTTAGTGGTCAGGTAAATAATTATATCACAAATTGATAATTATTTACGTGACAATTCCCCCCTTCTCACGAAAATGTTTGGCCCCAAACATGAAATCCACGGTTCCGATGTAAAAAAAAAATAAACAAATAAAAAAATAAAGGTACACTAACTAACTAACTAACTAGAAGATAGGTCCATCAGGTATCTAGAAATTTTACAACAAGTAACCATTAGCAATCATAAACAATAAATCATATAAATCTAGATAGATTGAAAGAACAATGAGAATAGGATGGTACGAGAATAAGGAGTCTACAACACCTTCAGCAACGATGGAGCTGGGTGCTGGCATTACTGGCTGAAGTCCAGACCTGTTATTCTCATGACATCCTAACATCGGGAACATCTTAAAAATAAAGAACACAATCAATGAAAAGAAAAAAAATTATGCACAAAGCATCACTTTTCCTTCAGCAGGAAATTTTGCCATTAAAAAAGAGGCTTCACTTTAGGGTGGTCAACCATCCCTCACTTCACTGAATTTAGGCTATTTATTAATAGCGAAAAGGTAACTATTCTATCTACCTAGGTCCAACAGGTCTAATAGGTTAACATAGAATTTTATTCAACAAAATACAGAACAGACATTAAACCTAGAATGAGGAATATCTTTCAGAGATATTTAACTTAGTTTAATTAAGTTTAAAAAAAAGATTTATAACAATGTAGAACCATAAGTATATGAGTAGTACTTGTGTATTAATGAATTAGTTAGACCAAGATTGCAAAACTTGTCTACTAAAAGTGGTTAGATTAGGGTTTACATTTTTTAGAAATACCTATCCGTACAGGTGGTTACAATAGGGTTTACATAATAAGAAATACCTATGTTTCAAAATTAAAAAATTAGATCAGGTTTTACAATACCAAAGATATACCTGTCTACAAGTGGTAACAATGAGTATCAGTAGGAACACAAAGACAAGCGAAACAGAATCTAGAATGTTTAGCTGAATGCATAGGGATTACAATTTAACAAAAAAAACCTAGCTAATAGTAGTGAACCACTATGAAAAAATATATAGAGTACAAGCCATTTTAATAACTAAAACAGTGTACATAGTTTGCACAAGAAAAAGACTGAGATCACACCGTAGACGGAGATCCTTCAAAATATTACTTCAAAAGTAAGCAAAAGGCAAAATTTCTTGAACAGACAATATGTATTGGTGATCGAATATATTGTGATAATCGACACTATCTAAATTGGTGATCAATCAAAACATTTGAATGACACTAGGTACAAAATTGTGTAGAGAAACACTGGTGTTTCAGCAGTAAGACTAATATAAATATTTTACTTATGACTATAAGCTATACAAAAATACGCTCTCCTGTGCTAGAGGTAGAGTATTATATATTCCATGCTGGAATTACTTAATAGGAAAGTATGCCGAAGCAGTACTACCTTTGTTAGAAAGACATAATAATGTTGTTAATAAACTATGACTTAATATTATTCACTTTAAGGAAAGCTAAACCAAACTTAATTGTAACAAATACTAGCTAAATATAATCTATTTATTATATAATAAAATCTATTTATGAAAATATACACATTTTGTATACCAGAAAGTTGCTCAAATCTCTGCTACACAAAGAACTACACTTAAGAATATATTTTGTTCTCTAGTTCCTTGGAGGATCTTTGGTTATAAGGCATGTCGGAGGGACGACAAAATGGAAAGAAAGCTCCACTGAACTAGAGAAAAAAAATGGATTTAGATTTAAAAGTAGGGAACAATACAAAATATCCGTTAACTGACGGAGTAGAGATGCGATACCAATGTGTGCGTGTGTGCATTGCAGTGATAATACTGACAGAAATAATATAGACAGGGTGTCTACTAAAAAAAACGAGAAATACTCATATCCAATCTAATTATATATATCACTTGAGAGAAAAAAAAAAAAAAAAATAAGTCATGTGAAGGAGAGAGAAAAAAAAATAATGACTTAAGGTTTGGGCGCCACTGATCATCAGATCAGATTCTAGTTGAACGAGGGTAAATAACCGTTTATCATCAATAAACTAGAATATTGCGTTTACTCCGACCACATGCTTTGGAGGTACCAAACTCCAAGACACATAACCTGAACAAACACATAAAGAAACAAATGAAATGGAGTGGAAGGTTGGTAGTCTTACACACCACGACATTGGCTTCCTATAATGTACTTAAAGTAATAATTAGTCTAAACGAACGATATCCTTGACGTGAAAATTTCCTACTATTTTTCCTTTCATATCTGCCAAAGTATAAATTAAATCAGAGACTTTACCCTTTATGACATTGCGAACAAATCTAGGTGCCAATTTATGAGAGAAATAATCTGGTCCACTGGATTGAACAAAATTTTTCCTCCAAATGACGTCTCCAACATCATAAATAACCGACTTACGACGCAAGTTGTAGTGTTGGGCATTCTTTTTAAAAGCTTGTAGTAATGCATTAGAAACTTGCTCATAAATTGGAGCTAACTCTTCCAATTTTTTAGCAAATTCACTTCTAGATTGTTCTAGGGTAGTGTCTGCGACACCAGAAGAAATATTTATTTCATGAAATTTTCCGTCAATGATTTGTTCTCTTCCGTGCATGAGGAAAAAAGGCGTGAAACCTGTTGCGAAATTAACCGTATTATTCAAGGCTGACTGAATCTGAGGCAGAAATCTGGACCAATTACGATGGTCAGACTCGGTCAAGATAGACAAGGCAGTCCCGATAGTTTGGTTATACCGCTCAACTACATTGTTTTGCGGGGTGTAATAAGCGTTATAAAAAGGCATGGGAACATTATAATCTGATAACAATTGTTTAAATTCTTTTGAGACAAATTGTTTCCCGTTATCACATATAAAAGTTTGCGGAACACCGTGTACCAAGAAAATATATTGTTCTACATTTTTAACAATGCTTTTAGCAGTAGCATTTCTGAGCGGAAAAATCCAAGTATATTTCGAAAAAACGTCAACAACCGATAAAATGTACATAAATCCCGCGTAACTACGTGGAAGAGGACCAACAAGGTCGATAGACAACATTTGCATCGGTCTGTTGACTAATTTTGGATTCGTAGAAATGCCAGCCGGCGCAGATGTATTTATTTTATGTGCCTTGCACGTTTTACATTTATTAACAAACTTTTTGACATCATTATACATACCCGGCCAAAAATAACGGAGTTGAACTTTCTTATACGTTCTGAATACACCTGGGTGGCAAGAGCTAATAGACTCGTGTTCTTTACTTAAAATAGCGTTACGGTCCTTAAAAGGAACTACCAGCTTCCAAGCTGTATCCTCCTGTAGAGCGAAACGGGACTTAGAGTGACGAAATAAACAATTATCCTTAATTTGAAAATTATTAAAACGTTGAGGATTATTTTTACAATTAGTAAATAAGTTATTGTACCAATTATCCGTGCTAGTAGGAAGGTTGTCAATGGCTCCAATAGTTAAATCGTCTTTACGCGAAAGAGCGTCGGGTACAGTATTAAATTTACCCTTCCTGTGGACTACGTCAAAAGAAAATTGAGAAAGGCGGGTAGACCAACGTGCAAGTCTGCCTGTCGGATTTGATAAAGACACTAGCCATTGCAAACTGGAGTGGTCAGTTACTACTGTGAAGTGAACTCCCTCTATGTAGGGCCTGAAGTGATTCACCGAATCTAACACCGCTAAGAGTTCGCGCTCCGTCACGCCGTAGTTTCGCTCGTGAATGTTCAAACACCTAGAAAAAAAAGAAACCGGGTGTTCTTCTCCTTCAAAGACCTGTGTGAGCACTCCGCCTATCCCAACGTTGCTCGCGTCACAGTGTATGGTAAAAGGAAGTGAAAAATCAGGACAATTGATAACTGGCGCAGAAGTTAATGCCTTTTTTAATTTTTTAAAAGAGTCTTCAGCCTCTGAAGACCAAGAGAAATTACTCACCCCCTTTCTTGAGCCAGTGAGTCTTGTTAAAGGGGCCGCTATTGTGGAAAAATTCTTGATGAAACGTCTATAATATCCACAAAGTCCAATAAATGCTTTTAACTGTTTAGAATTCCTAGGAGTGGGGTAAGTTCGAATAGACTCTAGCTTGACTGGATCTGTGCGAAGACCCTTTGCATCAACAATATAACCCAGATACTTCAACTCGTCCTTACAAAACTCACATTTTTTGAGATTAATTGTTAAACCTGCTTCTTTAATACGTGTGAAAACTTTATTTAACAATTCTAAATGTGACTCAAAATCTTCTGAAATAATAATTAAATCATCCAGGTAGCAGAAAACGTTTTCATCGAACTCTGGACCAAAAAGAGCATCAACAAGACGCTGTAATTCACTAGGTGCATTTTTCAGACCAAATGGCATCCTAACAAATTCAAAAAGTCCATGACCTGGTACAACAAAAGCCGTTTTAGAACAAGAGTCCTTATGTAAAGGTATCTGCCAAAAACTTTTCGATAAATCAATAGAGGTTATAAAGCGTGCACCACGTAGCTTGTCTAAAATGCGCGAAATATACGGCAAGGGGTACGAATCCCTTGTCGTGACGCTGTTAAGTTTCCTAGAGTCCAAGCAGAACCTTGCAGAACCATCCTTCTTAGGCACGATCAAAACCGGATTCGACCAAGCCGAACGCGAACGGCGAACAACACCTAAATCTAACATTTCCTTAAGTTGTGATTCAAGTTGTTGCTGACGAGTTTGAGACAAAGGGTAATACCGTTGCTTAATGGGATCTCCTGTTGTATTAATTTTATGCTGCACTAAATGAGTACGACCCAGTCCACATTTTTCAAACGAAATTGACTTAAATTTATCAATTACATTATTTAGCCTATGATTGTCTTGAGGGGACAGTAGGGAAGCTGATGTGATCTTGCGAATTTCACTTAAAGTATTCTCAACATCACGTCCACTGTTGGCCTTTGAAAACAATTGAGGAGCGATGTCAAATTGTTTCCAAAATTCGACTCCCAAAACAATCACGGGAGAAAGAGACGGAATTACAAAAAAAATTATATATTTCTTAATACTATTAAAAGTAACTAGTACCCGCATAGTACCAATTACATCTTGATGTTTACCATCCGCGGTGGTAACGTAAGAATCAAGCTTATCTAACTTAAAACCTAAACTTAAGAAAAACCTATACAGTGAACCACCAAAACAACTCACACTAGCTCCGCTATCCAAAAGAGCTGAAAAAACTAAATTGTTAATTGCAATATTAACATGAGGTCTAATATCTTGACCGCTGGTCATCATCGGCATGAATGCGTCCATGTCATGGTCGATGGGACTGGTACTCGAGTTTGAAACTATCGGTGGTCTCCTAGCATCCTCGCTAGCAGAATGTGGGGGACCCCCGTCTAGTTTTTTGAATTATGTCGTTCAGGATTAGCTTGTCGCTTGGTATGATTCTTCTGAGAATCAAACTTCCATTTTCTACAAAACGGCTTGGAATGACCTTTTATATTACAATAAGCGCAAAGTAATTTATTTCTATAAAATTGTGCAGAAGGTGAAGAAGAAGAAGAAGAGGAAGAAGGTGCAGCATTATTATTCAACGGAACGGATGACGGTTTATTCTTGTCTTTGACCGAATTTGCTTCATCGTCGGAAATAGCTAAACTTTTTTCAAATCGCTTACAAACACTAATTAAGGAATTTAAATTTTTATCCTCAAAATAAGCAATAACAAGAGCATATTTCGGCAATAGGCTATTGCACACTAAATCCACAATTTGTTCTTCCGGAAGTTGAACGTTTAATCTTAAATTAGCTAATTGCACGTCTTCAACATAATCAACTACGCTTTGATTATACTTCTGTTTCATAGAGAAGAGAGCTTTTAAAGCTTCGGTTTGGTTAGCGATTGGATCAAAACGAGATAAAATTAGTTTTTTCAGTTCTAGCCAAGTTAAATTATCTTTATAAATGGTACGATACCATAGCAATGCTCTTCCCTCCAAAAGGTCAGCAAACGAAGTGACAACAAGCGGCAACTCAATATGACGACACCTAGATAACTCCTCCACACGTTGTATAAAGTCACGGATGTCTGAAGATCCGTTAAACTTAACACCCCAGCTATGTACGGAAGGATTTGTAGTTATATTCTGATAATAATTATTAGTTATGATGGTATTTGTATTAGGACTTTCATCACTGCTTGTTTCTTGTTGAGAAGAAGTACCACTAGATTGTTTAAGGTTCCTGTTGTAAATTCGCGCTTGCTCTCTCATGGCGGACAAAGTGGGTTCTGGAGTAATATTAACGTCAGAAAGCATCTGAATCATTTCCTCTTTTGAGGCCCCGTTGATGTTAGACAACGACATTTTGTCAAATGGAATTTATTTATGTAAAAAAAACGAAGAAAAAATTCCAAATGATTCCATATAAAATAGTTAATATTTATGAAATAAACCGAATAACACTATATTAAGTCCGGAAAATTGTTTATAAAGTTATTACGATAACACAATCGAAGTATAATAATGACATCCGACACATGTCAACAAAAATCGCTCTCAGCTGATCTGTAATAACAACTGACATAACCATAGACAAACTTGCCAGCCTACAAAAATGTCCCGAAAATATTATCCGAAAAAAAGAACGAAGCTGTTCTAGTAGGTATATTTATGTTTACGTTACACAAAATTTGAGAGCGAACGAAGCTCAACCGGAAACCAATACAAATTAAAGCAAAGCAAAAAAATGACATAATAATATGCACAAAATTTCAAACTACCGCGAAATATTTCATATAATCCATTATAACATTTATAACGCATCTACACACACACACTGGTACCATTATAACAGTATGAAGATATTAATGAATAATACATATCCAACCTTGAAAATTCGGAAAAAGAAGCAGAAACTTAAAACATAACAGACCGTTAGAATATACGGGCACCAAAAGCAGAATATTCAACTTAAAACGTTGGGAGCGCCAAATATAAGGTTATCTCTCTCTCTCTCAGGTTATGTGGGTCCTAGCGATCCGTAATGTAGGAAGGTTCTGCTTTTTTTGTTCCAGAATAAAAAAAGAACAAGAATGTTTGGGAATAAACGAAAACAGGTTTCTACTTGTGAGGTTAAATTGGTTTCAGTAATAAAAGAGTTCATTTCCAAAACAACCAAAGCCCAGTATAATTTTATAAAGAACATAACAATGTTGCCCTTTTGAGGGGCCGGGTTTCACATCCCCAAAAACATAACAGATTCTGAAACATAACAGATTCATAACAGATTTGACAGGAATATAATTAAGCAGAAAGAAATATCGTACCTGCGGACCATGGATCTTTATCTAATTCTACACTGACACGAACTCTTAATTTACTTGAATATAGCGCGTTGATGAACCGCGGGCCATATTCTCTCGCAATCTCCAGGATGGGAACCAGGAAAGACCCCCAGGAAGGCCAGAGAATGAGGACTCCCCGCTAGGGAGTAGTATCCAAGATCAGCACCAGTGCTCCGGTTGAGCCCACCGGATGAAACACGATTTCCGTCAGCACACCTCATCAGGAAATGAACGCCGAGTGACCATCCGTCACAAATATGAGCAGCAATAACCGTACCAGGTCATAAGGACTCTCCCTCGCAAAGCTTTTCAATATGCCAGTCGCGATTATGTAGGTAATTTACAATACCGTTATTTCGCGGATAAATATCGGTCCCAATGGCGGCGACCAATCACATTAGAAACAGCGTTCCGATCACATCAGAAAGAAGCGTTTGCAAAATGTACATCGCCCGGCTCGCGATTAAAATCGTTTAAAACAATTTGTAACGAAGAGATTATCCCATTTTTTAAATCCAAAACTATCACTAAAGTGACAAGTCGAATCAACACCGGCTTCCCGTACGGTGCGAATTCAAAAAGTAAAAACCAGAGAGAAAAAAAAAAGTGTTGCCAATCCATTCCGTGCTGTTCAAATTATCAGGTTAGTGGTCAGGTAAATAATTATATCACAAATTGATAATTATTTACGTGACAATGGGCATCTCGCATTATATCACCATTTAGTTCTTAAAAGTAAACTCTGCTTTTGAATGAATAGACCTTTTTACATGGGAGTGAGAATTGCTCACCGCGTAATGAACAAATTTGCGAATTCCAAATACAGCAATGTAAAGTTCGCCTGTTTTCATAGTCCAATATTTTGTTGCCGTATTTAGTTAAGACACTTTTACAAATGTTTCATAATTTTTACTTACCCCACAAAACAGCGACGAGCACACGCCATGTATCTCGAGTGATAGTGTGTGTTACAAAAACGACCATATTATGTGACCTGAATAAGCTTAAAATAAAGTAAAATAATGCTTGCCTATGGAATGTAATATGACAATTGGGTTTATTCTCTTTTTCACTTCTATTTTTACACATTTTCAAAACACAAGCCACTATTTTTGCCATGTTATTTGTAAAATGCACCGATGAGTGCTCGACGCTGGCAGAAGAATGATGACATCACATTTTTTAGATTCACGCGAAGCCATACAATGGAACCGGTATGGGGAGGGGGAAATAATAAGCTTTTATCGCTTAGGGCAGGTCTAGTAATATTCATATGTCTATGGATTCAATACTCAGATTACCCATAAACACCACCAAATCAGTTATAATGCAGAAAAACTTGTAGTGAATTAAACAAAATGTTGATGTTTTCTGGATCACTAGTAGGATATTTCAAAATGCCATACTGTGTACATATAATGTACCAGTTATGCCTCCGGGATTTATTTTGTAGCATGTTTAATAATATTTGATTTAGTGCGCATTCAAATTTTGCTTTCCTTGTTATCTCAAAAGTTAGTATTTGCAGATGTTTGAAATCAACTGGAAGATCGATAAGCACATACTTTTATTCACACTAAATTAATTGCATCCCTAAGTGGAAACAGTTCTATTGGTGTGGAAAACTATGTGACTTATCGGTGTTTGTTTCTCAACACCATTAACTCGTGGAAAGCAAGTACAGGGTCAACAAACGATATTATCTAAGTAAAATGAAAATATTTAATGCCACAAATTTTTTTACCATAAGTTTTTTTTTTTTTATTGAGTTGGAATAAAATAAAATGAAATTCAACAAAAAAAAAAAATTTTTTTTTTCGAAAATATATATTTTTTTATTATAAGTTTATTAAGAAAAAATAGCGTAGGGAGTGTGGCGAACCCATCGCTCAGGGAGTGGAAAACACAAACCTGCAATAGCCATCCCAAGCCAAGGTGTGAGCTACCGTGCTCAGGCTGAATGTCCTGGGGAACAGCGTCACGAACGGTGCCTCCGAGAAACAAGGTCGCATCTCGGAGTATTTAGACCTCACTCCAGCACTCAGGGCTCTGCTGGAGTGGACCTTCTATTTCCCTGGTAACTCGTGGGACAAAAAAAATTGGACCATTCGAAAACTAGGGGCCTTTTGGGAACCTAGGAATGCTGAGGCCACCTCTGTGGATTTCCTTCCTGGGGCCGTAAGAGGAACCAAGAGGAGAAACCGTGGAGAAGTGAGCTGAGGCCACCTCCATGAACTCTTCCCTTGTGGGGCCTTCAAGGAACCAAGGGGAAGGGCACCCTTCCAGCGCGGGGCCTTTGTGGAACCAAGGAGGAGTGAAGTGGAGAGATAATGTCCTCTTCCCATGTGGGGCCTTCGAGGAACCATGTAGGAGTGAAGAGGAGAAATGAGGCCAGCACTCAGGGCTCTGCTGGAGTGGACCTTCTATTTCCCTGGTAACTCGTGGGCCAAAAAAAAAAAAAAAAATCGGACCATTCGAAAACTAGGGGCCTTTTGGGAACCTAGGAATGCTGAGGCAACCTCTGTAGATTTCCTTCTTGGGGCCGTAGGAGGAACTAAGAGGAGAAACCGTGGAGAGGTGAGCTGAGGCCACCTCCATGAACTCTTCCCTTGTGGGGCCTTCAAGGAACCAAGGGGAAGGGCACCCTTCCAGCGCGGGGCCTTTGTGGAACCAAGGAGGAGTAAAGTGGAGAGATAATGTCCTCTTCCCATGTGGGGCCTTCGAGGAACCATGTAGGAGTGAAGAGGAGAAATGAGGCCATCTTGGTGAACTCTTCCTCTGTGGGGCCTCAGAGGAACCAAGGAGGAGAGATGAAGTTCTCTTCCCTCCTGGGGCCCTCGGGGAGCCAAGGTGGAGTGGACTCTTCCCTTGTGGGGCCTTTAGGAAACCAAGGGGAGGTGGACTCTCCGTCGTGGAGCCTTCGGGGAACTAAGGAGTGGAGAGGAGAGATGAAGCCCTCTTCCGTCGTGGGGCCTTTAGGGAACCAAGGAGGAGTGAAGAGGGGAAATGAGACCTGGGAAGACACATTGTCGGACCAGAAGATATAGCTTCATTTCGAATGACAATCCTGGTGAACTTTATAAAAGGGACTGGGTTACTGTCAAAGGAATGAGGTAAAATGGGAGATAGTACAATGGGTCTATGGCCTAAGTGCTCTCGGGAACTATATATATGTAAACCGTCTCCGATTATTTAAAAAAAAATATATATATATATATTTTTTTGAAATAGGTGTTAACAAAAAAAATTGTACAAATATATTTTTTTAACGTTAATAATTTTTACATAAAATGAAAATTTTAATAAAATTTAATCCCATGTACGTGTATAAATTCCCATTGTATGTAATTTTTATGCAAAAACAAAAAATAACGAAACATAATGATTTTATTACAAAAAGGAAATGCAGACATTTGGTGATTACAAATTTTCTGTATTTATCACGATAAATTCAAAAACAGTTGTGCTTATAAACTAAATTATAGTATAAAATATAATAATATTATCATAAAAAAGAAAAGCAGATGTTTCATGTTTACAATTTTTCAGTCCTTATCACGATAAATTCAAAACTATTGCGCTCATAAAAACAGATACATTTTACATAAAAAGAGGATAAATTGCGAGTGGGTAAATTGGCAGACTTGTCGCAGAGTGCCCGGAATAAATAAATAGACAATTAAAGCGAACACAAAAAAAAACGAATGAATAAAAAAAAAAGTTTTGTTAGTTAGCCTTTAAAAAGCGGTTTCGCATAAAATAAATACTAGCAGAACTTCAAAAGTAAATAAAATTAAACCTGAAAAAAATAAATAAAAATTCAAAAATTATTAAAAACAACCGAGTAAAGTTTTGGGATCACCCAGTAAAGGCTGACGTTTGATGTCGAATTTACTCAAAATAGGAGATTTTTAAGTTCCTGTTACGGCTATCCACGTGCTTTTTCCAAGATTTCTTGTTGATAACTCGCTTTCTAGATATGTTTCCCGTCGCTTGAATAACTTTTATGGTTAGATCAGGCATTATTTATCTGTAAAAACTTATAAAACGGCAGACACTTTTTCAAATCAACACTTCTGTGGCCACGTTGGGATTAGCGAAATGATTCCCGCTCATTGGCTGTCTGGACGAAATACTTCCCGCTCATTGGCTGCCTGAATGGCGGTGGACTTATCGGCATTTGGAACATACAGCACCATGGATTTATCGTTGTTTGGAATTCATCGTAATTTTTAAACCCACTTTTCATAGGATTTTACGGCTGTTTGGAACTCATTGACATATTATTAGTTTGCCAAACAACCGCTAGAGTAAAACTGCATCATTACTTCATTTTTGGATCATAGTGGACTTATCGTGGAAAGGAACTACACGACTCATATCTGTTATTTTTTTTTTTTACAATGAATGCCGCACAAGAATCTCAACTGCTCCCGTTTGGAGCCAGTGAGA
Source organism: Limnephilus marmoratus (assembly GCA_917880885.1). Lineage (NCBI taxonomy): Eukaryota > Metazoa > Arthropoda > Insecta > Trichoptera > Limnephilidae > Limnephilus > Limnephilus marmoratus. Next base: position 12,164,619 of record OU862921.1, on the reverse strand, counting down.
CTATGGCATCCCCAATTGGGGTATGTTGTGAGGCTGAAGGTAGTGGGGAGGGGAAGGAGGTGGGGAAGAGGAAGGTTGGGAAGTACCTGGCTATTCAGATCTGGTCACTAAACACGGCTAAAGCCATTTTCAAGCAACGTTTCAATTCTGAATGGTGGTCTTACACCAGGGCGATACTGATACAGGGTGGCCACAAGACCTGGAAAACCTGGAATTATCAGGGAATTTTACCGAACCTGGAATTATCAGGGAAATGTCATGGAATTTCAAAAAAAAAATTTAATATCAGGGAATTCCAAAAATAAAACTAAATTCTTTATTTTGCGATTTGTGAAACCCCAGAGTTGTTTTATTGCGGTATTTTAAATAGGTACATAGTTATCTATGTCCTAATACAATCCTTATATATATGTACTTACACTTAAAATAACACATCTATACCAAATCAATCACATATCTTCGCAATTTCATTTTAAATGCCTTTATGCTCTCTTTCAATTTTATTTCTTCTGGTAATTCTCCAAATATCTTCAATGCTCCGTACATCAATGGCTTTTGACTCTGTGTTTTTTTTCCTAAAGGGGAGTCTTAGTTCATTTCTTTTCCTCGTCTCGTGTTGTTGCTTTGTAGTTTTATCAATTTTTCTTAGGAATTCAATAGACGTATGGCCATTGATTATTTTGTAGATTAACAATATAGTATTGAAGTAAATAATTTGTTTAAATGACACGATATTTAACTCCTTCAACATTTTCTTGACTGAAGTGTACCTATTTTTCTTCAATATAGTTCTCATAGATCTGTATTGTAGAATTGTCATTTGTTTCATTAATCCGTCGTTGGCTAAGAATAGAATGCTGCTACAGTAATTTATGTGTGGTACAATGAATGCGTTTTACGCATTTTTACTGGAGACTATGTCAAGGAATCTTCTTATTCTTCCCAACAGCGAAATTTTTTTGGCAATTTTTTTAATAATTGATTTTGTATTTTGAGCGGAAGTCAATTTAGAGTCAATTATTACTCCCAAATATTTAATTTCAAATACTTCTTTCAAAACTTCACCGTCTATCAATATCTTTTTTTTTTGCTTTACTCGTTTTTCTTTACATTCAATTTTAGTTTATTTTTCTTCAGCCATATTGATATATTATGTAGGTCTTCATTTAAATGATTCATTATGAGTTCATAATATTCTCCTGCTACATATATATTTATCAATGCATTGTCTGCCATACTTTTACCATATCATTAATGTACATTATAAAAAGAATAGGTCCGAGAACAGACCCTTGTGGTACTCCCGATGATCTTCATTGGTTCGGAGATTGTCTCACCCACTTTTATGGTTTGATATCTATTAGTTAAATAATCCTTGAACCGTTTCAATGCCTTTCCTTTTATTACATTTTTAGATAGTTTATATATATATATCTCTATCTATCGTTTCAAAAGCTTGAAAAAAGTCTTCAGGCGAAATATCATAAATTTGTAACAAGTGTATTTTGTTTTTAATAGATTATTGTGATGCAAAGAAATAATAAATGCTATAGATGACGGAATTCCCTTTATTATTTATCTAACGAACGATATCCCCTTATATCAAATTAAACATATCAGTGAAAAATGTAGAAACTGCCCTGGAAAACCTGGAATTATCAGGGAATTTTGAAATCCGTTTTTTGTGACCACCCTGTGATAGTATCTTCCACTCTGGAACATGCCGCAAATATACTATATATTATTTTAAATGAATTAATTGTGAAATACCACAAATTAATCAAATAAAATTTATTTGCGCATGCCGGGTTCGAACCCGCGACCTCCGGATTGTGAGTCAAGAGTCTTATCCACTGGACTACGGAGGTCGTCAAATCGTTATGATTGAATTAACCTGTTATAGGCCAGGAAAAACATGGAAATTTCCTAACAAAGCACCACTTTGAATTTTGAATGAATGTTTTGTGGATTAATTTTGAGTTATCGTATATTTTATTGACCGAAACACATTCCTAGAATAATAAACTATGTACCAAAACAACATTATTTGTGTTAATTGATAGGTTTTATGATATTTTCGTCAAGTAACACGCATCGGACTTTGACAGAAAGAATCGTGGCAAATTTGACATTTTGATGCCACAGATAAAATCATTTAAAAATATTCTGGGGTTGCCAGGTGAATGAAATTTTTGCCTATCTTATGGGTAAATGTTGGCGCAAGCGATTCTGACCTTGTCCTTCATACAAATTCTGCACATAGAAGGGTCAAAATCGCAGACAAACATATTTTTTTCGAAATTTTTTCTTCCGTCAAATAAGAGGTTAAGACGGGTGCCACAAGCGAAGATAAAAGATCTTCGCACGCACAATATCGTTCCCCATAAAATCTCATCAGACCTTTCACACCTAAGCTGCCGTAACCGCTGCCGAGGCGATTTGCGAAAAGTTATGCTATCCCCTCTCCGCTGTACACAGGAGAGGGGTCATTTTAATTACGGAGCTGCCTAAACAGGCGGATGACAGCTGTCAAGTTGACAGATTCAGTACAAAGAAATGTCATTTCGTGGCAGCTCTTTAATTCATCTGACCCCCTCTCCTGCCACAGGAAGAAATATTTGAGAGTGTCGTGTGATAGTACAACACATAAACGCTCTCGGTTCAACAGACGCTTTTATATGGCACCTTCATAAAGCAGGAACCTTTCAAAGAGTGTGTTGTAGAAAATCAGTTGAGCTAGGAGGGAAAAGGAAGGCACAAAAGGCTAAATGATGTTACTCGGTTTCCAGAAGAGCAGACATCGGGGCTGTACTGCGATGGGCTGTCCCTGCAGGTGGGCGTAAAGTGCCTCTGCCGGGTGGGGGGTGCCAGCTACCACTGCCACATCCAGGCCATGGCGGAGGACTCTCCCTGCCTGGTGTTTGTGGAGGAGCTGGGCGAGATGCGTTCCGTGCCCCTGGACCAGCTGCGCCCGCTGCCCCCCCACGAGGCGCGCCCCTGGTACACCCCCTACCGCAAGGACCGCAACCGCTTCTCTACCATCGCGCACATCCTCAAGCAGTTAGGTAACACACACCCACCTTCTTATCTGTCTAGCCATGTTTCAAAAACTTCATGTCATTTTTTAATTTTTTTTTTACAATAGCTCAACACAGGAAGTCATGAGGAAAAAAATCCCTGAGGGCCTATGTCATCTTTGGAGACGCTGTGTGGAGGGTCTTTTTAAGGAAAGGAAGGAGAGGAAGTTCTGGGAAGTAAAAAGGTATGAGGGGTGGGTAGGAATCTGAGGGTCAATGTGTCAAGGAGTGAGAGACATTTGAATCCACCCCTCCCACTTTGGCTAGAGAGGTCTAGATTATGTCCGCCTCAAGTAGTCTCTCCCGATTCGGACCGTCATGCCGTAGGTGAGAAAACGCATTCGCCATCAAGACCTAGACAAACCTCATTCCAAGAACCCGGGCACCCCTGCTAAATCACCAAAAGTAGTGAACCATTTGAGGGTGACCACCTTCCCGCGGCGGCGGTACCCATACTCGCCTCCTACATTGCTTGATAATTACTAATCTGGAAGGCGGTCATGGGTACCGGCACCTCAGGATTTATTTATTGGAATACCAACACTTCTGCCATAGTCACCCCAAGTGGTTCGCTACTTTTGGTGACTTAGTGGGGGTGCCCGGGTTCATGGGGCGAGGTTAGTCAGGATGTTGGCGATGGGTGTGTCTGCCCACCAACAACAGCATGGCAGTCCAGATCGGGAGAGATTTGTTGGGGGAGACCCTTTGACCTCTTCAGCTCGACGCTCGACCCATTCGAGGTGGAATACAGTCATATGTCCGTCATTCCCGAACACACTGACCCCCAGATTCCTGCTCACCCCTCGTACCCTTTTCCTTCCCAGAACTTCCTCTCCTAAAAAGAATGTCCACACAGCGTCTTCAAAGATGACATAGGCCATGAGGCGCCTCCTGTGTGGAGCTAATATAAAAAAAACTCAACACTGACTTTTAAATCTGTAAATTAATTTGCAAGATGAAATCCAATATTGAATTCTTATCTTTTCTATTCATCACCATGTAGAATTCTGTTAAATTATTGACCTACATAACCGACAATGCATTTCATCGAATGACATTTCTCAGAACGGACCTGTAACAATATACATTGATAATGTCATATTGCCACATAGACAAAACTCCGATTCTAGTCCAGTTGTCATTTGTGATGCATTTGCATACACATCGCACTTGTGTACATTTTCCCTTATCTTCAGGTTACATCGGGACGGGAAAGAACTTACACCATCTCCGCTACAAGGTGAAGAAATCCAGCGTGAGCCAAGACCTGGTTCGATTCAACAAGGAGCACCAGGGATACGAGAGGAAAAGCAGGAACTACTCTTCAGATGACTATTTCCCCAAGGAGTTGGACTATAAGATGGAAGACGATAATAACAATGAGGTAATCTGGACCGGTGAAGATTGCAGCGACCCGACCACTCCGATCTCTTCGTACGATGAAGAAAAGTACCCCGGCCTCCAATACTTGGACAAATACACTCATCTGGATAACATTGATCCATACAGCGTAAGTATTTTCACCTCAAACTATCCCAAATCATCTTTTAACCCTTAGAGCAGTGATGTTCAACATTTTTAACTGGAGGACCAATTTATCCATTTTTCATTTGTTCGCGGGATGCAAGATTTCAGCTGGTGGCCGAAAATCCACATTTCGTCGAAAGATGTTCTTACGATCGTACAGGGCGTTTCCAACGAGAAAGATTAATTATTCTCCGTACGAGCTTTTTTAAATTATAACTCGATATCGATTTTACTTCATTCCAAATTTGCTTTAATTTATACCTACATCCAAAAATGCTGAAAGGCGTGATGATGAAACTATTAAAATTATGTACTTTTTGTAATTATTTTTTGATCATAAGTATTTATCATTTTTCAGTAATATCTAAGCAAAATAAGAATGCAAAAAAAATCTTAAATATATTAGTTTGTAAGACCGTAAATAAATAAGACAAACTGAAGTATTTTCGTGACACAACATGTGCGCAGATCTTTTTATTAGTGATTTTATTTAAACTAAAATTAAAATTCTGAAATGTGCGTTTCCCAGATAATGTATTGATTTATTCTACTACACGATTATATGATTTGAAATGGGTGTTTATATTACAAAATTTTCTTTAAAAATGTAACAAATCTGCCAGCGACCTAGGGTATAACCTTATTATACTAAAAATAAACATTTTTCTCAAAATTTAAAACATGTGTTTACTAGATAAAAGAACAATCTTTCGAAATCAATTTATAATTTTTTGTGGAAAATACGTCCAAAATTTGATTTAAAAATGACATATTTCCGGTTTTCTCTGGTTATACCCTCTTTAACTTTCCAGTCAATTGAAAACATTCTTCATTTTAGTGCGTTTTTAATTACATTTATTTGTTGAGGAGAATTACATAAATAAACACAGTGGGTATTTCAACTATACCAGTAGTAACAGAGCTTGCCTTGATGCTAAATATGTCTATATCCGAATTGATTCTGTTCTAACAGCAAGATTGCTCTCCTCACTGGCATGACCATTGACAAGTTAGTCCTGCAGACTGGGAGATAGAGTAGTCTATGCTGTCTGAAGGGCCGCAGGCAAAAATATTTCTGGGCTTAGGTCCAAATCAATAATTACTGTTGATTTTTATCACTCGGAAAGTTAAAAAAAAAAATACTGAAGAAAATTTTCAGCATTTTAAAAATTGGAAACCTACTACGAAGTTAAAACCTTTAAACCAAAAAAATGCTGCAAAAGTGAAAATTATAATGAAGTTCGAACCAGCTCCATGTCAAGATGAAAGCAGATGAAGAACTCTTTCAGATTTTAATATTATAAGCAAATCGACATTATGAAATTAAAAATACTCAAATTTTTAACACAAATATAAAGTTTTTAAAGTCAACCTACCAATGGTTTTTATCATGTAAACTGTGATTTCCTTTTAACATGAAACTAAAAAAATCTATTTAATTAGACAAAGAAGGTTACTGTCATTTTTTTTTTTGTTTTACATAAAAATATCTATAAATAAATTTGCAAACCTTGACGGATATTTTTCAAATGCCGAATGTTACAAGAAATATTAAAATTTTTTTAGCAGCCTCTAAAATTTTGTATGCAAACTGAAAGCATGGTGTTCTCTCTTTCTAACACGGTTTAAATAATATGTCTCACCATAATATATAATGATTTACGAATCTATTTCAGTCTGGTAGAAATATCTTTCAAAATTGGCTATCTGGGAGAAATTTCACCTAAAATTGCTCTAGGGGTTAAACCAGATTGTAAAATCGCTACCCTAATTGGCTTCAAATAATTAAATTGTCGTTTCACATTACATTAGGTAATAAATTTTTTTCACAAGTCACACTTTAACACTAGAGTACACGCATGGGCTACATGTGTAGCCCAGGGTATTGTTTTTGTTCGTAACTTCGTGAAATTGCGTGATTTAACTTCGAGTCTCTAGCTAAGCTTCGATTGGTTGTTGCTCGACACATTCAGTGTGTCGTGAGCGATCGACACTGGCGCACGTGCGAAAAATAACGATTTAAAGTTGTTGGGCTACGTATGTAGCCCATGCGTGCACTGGCGGAACACAAGGAAACGCAAGGAAAACTGTATAAGGCGTATATGTAATGATCACCAAATTTTAATTTGTCCTTCGTGTAATGAAAATTAAAAAAAAAGTTTAAAAAAAAATGTAAGAATTAATCCAAAAGTTGATTGATCTCAAATAAGTAAAAATTAGGTAATTTTTTGAGAAGTCTGAAGTTTTGTCAATATTTTAAGTTTAAGAATGATAAGATGTATTTTTTTTTATTTCGGTTTACTTATAAATGTCATTTATTATAATAAATGTGTTTTATTTAAAAATTAAACGATTATCTTTCTGTACATTTCAATTTAAAATGGGCTACAAGTGAAGCCCATGCGAGCACTCATGAACGTTTTAAAGGCGCGTGTACCGTAGTGTTAACAGTAGGTGGCACTTACGTTTATCTGTCTCTAGTTCTGTTGCCACTTAGGTTTTAGTTTGCCTTGCAATAATGGTGTGGAATAATTCTCATGTTTGTTGTACTCTACTAATATGAGATAAATAAAACAATGGTTGTTTATAGTTTGTGTTATTCTCAACATCTATTAGTTGATTGTTTAAAATGGCACATTTGTAAACGTAGTTGAGCCGTTTTGCAGTGTTGCCAACTCTGGAGACAACAGAGTATTAATTAGGTTGTTAGGTTGGACTACTAGTATTAAGTTTCATAGTTATTTAGATCAACGCCTTCGTTTATTCCAAGCCATTGTTCTTGACATCGTAACAGACTTATTTAGTTATTTTTATTTGTTTGGATATTATCTATTCCCTAATGTGTGACCCCTTTGATTATTACAGTTTTGAGGTACGTAGAATAAAATATTGAATTTTTAGACAAATACAAAAAATACTCCCCATGTGGTTTCTAAGATTGATTTTGAGTGTTTAAAACAAAGCTACCCCACATCCTCAGCATTTATAATTACGACAAAATCCATACACTACATAGCTCTCAGAGAAAATAATCAAGTTAGAAGTTTATGAACTTATTTGTGCAGTTGGAGGTCCGTTAATTTCTGTTTATATGCGTTCTTTAGCTTTCGAATAATGTATAGAGGTGAAGCAAAACTTTCCTACATAATATGCCTAGACAATGGTAGCCAAATAGCCGCCAAAATTCTTGATGCATATTTTTTTACGTGGTGGATGTTTTTTCACCTTTTTACGTTACCTAATATGAGAATTGAGTGAAATAAATAGATAATGAAAGGAGGGTATTTAACTTTATTAATCTACACAGGAAGGAATAGAGATGCGTGGGAAAGGACACGCAGGGGAGGGGTGGGGGACGAGACAGCTGCAAAGGGAGGGATTGCAAAGGAGACATAGTAGTGGTAGGGACAGCAGGTGGTAAAAATATGGAAAAATCCGTGTTTCCTACATGGATACATGTATGTATGTGTATTGCTTTATTAGTGTACACACCAGATGGATAACAAAAAATATTGTTTATACAAAAGCACTTCAATAAACAGAGTATACAAAAACTTTCTTTGATTGGCAATACATTGCATGCTAGTTACACGCTAGTCTAACCACTATAATAAAGAGGAAAGATTTGATTATTTGTTTGTTTGCATTATTTTTTTTTATTTTTCATATTTCGTTTGTTAGGCTCCGAAACTACTGAACCGGTTTGAAAAATTCTTTCACCAATAGAAAGCTCCATTATCAGCGAATAACATAAGCTGTATATAATGGTAAGCTCTGGCGTAATGAAATTTGTATAAATGAAAATATGTGTATTTCATATATTTTAGCGGCAGGGAGGAAAGGCAGGGGGAAGGTGGGGTTCGCGGAGAGGGAAGAGACGAGGGAGAGGGAAGGCGGGGAAGGTGGAAGGGAACGGGGACACACGGGAAAGGACATGCAGGGAGAATCAATTTATTTCTTTGAATGGCATTGCATCGCATGCCGGGGACCAGCTAGTTTATTGTAAACTTTATAACCTCACTTTTTTTGTCATTTCATGTAAAAATAATTAATTAAAAATTCACAAAGTTTCATAAATTTTTTTCAAATTGTTGTCAGAAACTTTGGTTTCATAAAAGTGTATATTTTAATTCTTCTGTGGTTATCATTTGAATACAAAACAGATAACCAAGTTTTGGATCACTACCAAAGACAGATCATATATCAACGATATTTTTAGAACCTCCTAATGCATGCTAACCCATTGATACGATGCTGATTGTCCTTGTACTTTTACTCTAAATGTAAATAACATTGTTGTCGTTATCCTTTATAAACTATTTTTAAACTATTTATGTTAAAATGCGCCTGCTCTCAACACAGGAACTCCTAGTGAGACAGGCACAGCACAATTACCTATACATAAAAAAATTAAGATTATAATAAAAAAAAATACAAAACATTGTGTTTTCTGTACACCATTTAGATCATATTTCTCACCAGGACAGTAAGGGAGACACACCGATTTCTGAGATCTGTATGAACTGTTCTTAAAAAGTGAACAAATTAACCTGGGGGGGTAAATAAATTATAAATCTTGTTATTGCTTGCTTTTCACCTGATGGTTGTATTGTTTGCAGGTTGAGATGGTGGCAATGCCGCTGATAGTGGAGCAAAGTGCCGTCAACGGGGCCCTGGGGGGGCATGTGGTGGAGAACGGCAGCCGGGATTCCAGCAGGGGGCCCCCCATGTCTGGGGCCTATGTGCCCTCTCCGGAGACTATCTCCAACTCGGTGCATTACACCATACAGGTCTGCCAGATTCACTCACTAAAAGTCTTTTGTCTCGAATTATATTGAGGTTTTTTTCTCTTTCTCTTTTTTTATTTGTTTTTGTTGTGAAAGTCAAATGGTGTCTATTCTAGTCAGACATTGGGCAGAAAATCCCTAGAAGTGTCGTGATCTGTACCAATTTGAAAGAAAACTCATGATACCAATTTAATTAAGACCGGGTTTTAAACAGAGTTTAGACAATAATTTTCCCCTAATTTTGAATGTCAAGTGTTCAAATTTTCATCAACATGCATCAAAATTCTGCTTTATGGGGTTAGAAAAGGTTGTGGGGTTGGTTTTTTTTAAATCTCACATAGACAGTGACCATCCTCCTATTTTGAAGGTTGTGTGTAAAATTGCATCAATCTAAGGAAAATACTGTACATTTGTATAAAATTCAAATCCCCTCTGCCCACCACAGGCACTCTTCTTTATACAGGGTGTTAAGGAAAGTACTTTATAATTCTAATTTAACCAGTGATTCCTGACATTATTTAGAATAAAAACTGTTAATGAAGTTTTGGTCTCTGGTGACATTTTTTTTTGTTTTCCAACTAACAACATAAGAAAATCATTAGGTATTGTATAGTGTAGTGATATTGGTGCCAATATGCGGTGTACCAGATGTGCCTCTGTCTCACTCATACACACTTGTCTCTTTCATACCTTAACTCGTTGAATGCCGGGAGTAAATGGGGTTGGTTGTAACCAATTAGCGTTCGCAAAAAGCGGCAGCCATGACACCCAATGTCCGGCGATTCTGACAGCGTCCTTGAGAAATTTCGTACGTAGAAAGGTTAAAGTTGAAGACCAAAGAATTTTTCCCGCGCATGCGCAAGAACTGCGCACGTTCCCGCGCTCCGGTAAATCATTAATATAAATTATATGGAGTGACCAAGCGAATTGCGGTTTTCTCTATGGTAAAGAGCGATAATAGAGCAAGCGATTCTGACCGTGTTCTTCATACACTTTCTTTATACATAAGGGTCAAAATCGCGTGTAAAGTCTCACGACACGCCGGCGCACGAGCGGCACCTGAGCGGTTAAGACATATCACAGACAGTTTGGGGCGAGGTGAGGAGTTGGCGGTTACTTGGCTGAGTGACCAGTGACGACGAAACGAAAATTAAAAACAAAAGATAAAGTCACTGGAGACAGAAATTTCATTTACATTTTTTACTGCAAATTATGTCAGGAATCACTGCAAGTCAAGTACTCCCTAAACACCCTACGCTGATTATTTCAAAGTTATACAAAATTGACCTTATTTTGACAGACTAAAAAATTCAGCTGTTTATAGTCAGTCAATTGTACAAGCATAATTGATAATTATTTCTTTATTGTTAATTTTTTATTTTGGAATGCAGCCAGAGACATAAGAGCGGGTATAAAATATTATTGCAAACTAATTACATGATATTTATAATTGTTTAAGTATGGAGAAATTTAATAAAAAAATAATGCCATTAATTTTTGTTTGAAGAATTCCAACGGCGGTGAACACCTGTCTCCCATGTACAGTCTGCACACACACAGCCCCATCATCTCCCCTGGTGAGTGATATTTTATACAAGGTCATTCCTACACGGAGATACTTACAAACCACTCGAGTTTTATGTAAGTAGCATACGGACCGCTCGAATGTAACCACCATACTATTTTGCTGGTGTTCTCACACACGACGTTTGACGTCAGTAGCACGCTACAGACAGTGTAGGTAGTGCGCTACGCGAGTTGCATCCGCATCTGCTACTCATTTGACAGAAATGACGTCCGAACATGATTTGAATGTTGAGTGTGTTCTGGAGGTGGGATAATATCCATGTTTATATAATTATAATTTACCGGTTTATGTAAAAAAGGATTTGGCGGAGAAGGCATGGATTGAGGTTGGAAAAAAATTTCAAAATGACATCATTCTCATGTATTTTCTTGGTGGCGATAAATGCCCTGCAATTAATATTTATGTATTTCGTTGTACGGGTAACTCAAAATCTTCTATTAGATCGTATTTTATACTTGTAAAGATAAAGAAGAACAATATTTTTGTCTTCTAGAGTCACTTGACATTGTATTAATCCCATTGCTGCACTTGAAAAAATGATCAAGTTCAGTACTTTTCAGGTACTGCCTTGTATGGAAACCAGCTTTAAAGAGTAGCATATCGGTAGGCTACTTGTGGTTGCGTCACAGTTACAAAGCTTTTAAGTATCTCTGTGTACGAAGGGCCTAACCCTTTTTTCAATAAACTCCCCAGACAGGCCTTTCGCCCTTTGGAGAAACCGAAACCAAACTAAAACTGATTGGAAACTCAATTTATGACACAATTCAACTTTACGTTATCAGTAATTATTATTATTCATTCCTTCCTTCCATTCTTCGACAATTACGTTTAACCGCTCAGGTGCCGCTCGTGCGCCGGCGTGTCCTGATTTTGACACGCGATTTTGACCCTTATGTATAAAGAAAGTGTATGAAGAACACGGTCAGAATCGCTTGCTCTATTATCGCTCTTTACCGTAGAGAAAACCGCAATTCGCTTGGTCACTCCATATAATTTATATTAATGATTTACCGGAGCGCGGGAACGTGTGCAGTTCTTGCGCATGCGCGGGAAAAATTCTTTGGTCTTCAACTTTGACCTTTCTATGTACGAAATTTCTCAAGGACGCTGTCAGAATCGCCGGACATTGGGTGTCACGGCTGCCGCTTTTTGCGAACGCTAATTGGTTACAACCAACCCCATTTACTCCCGGCATTCAACGAGTTAATGCTGTTTCATATGAGTTATTAGATCTGAACCCTGATGTGTGTGATGTGTAAGCCCATAGAAGGGTTCTCGAGAAGCACAGAAATGCATGGATTGAAATTGCACAAACGAATTGGTTATGGCGACTCCAGCTTGAAATGCTGCAAATGGGCCCAATCTTTGTGGCGTCATTTTTAATTAAATGAGAACAAAGAACTTTGTGAAAACAGCACTATGTAATCAATATTATCAACATGTTTCGAAAACAGAGTGTTCTTCGTCAGGATAACGTTAATATTAAAAGACAAACAAGTATAGGCACATAAGAATTACAAGGGAGAGGTGATTAATTACTTAAAATTATCACAAAATGAATTATTTTTAAGTTAAATACCCTTATAGTATAGCAAAGTCATTGGAGAAGCTGTGTGGAGGGTATTTTTAATGAAAGGAAGGAGAGGAAGTTCTGGATAGAGAAAAGGTAGGTAAAAGTATGAAATGATGGTGGAGAGAGTCTGGCTGTAGAGATCAAAAGATCTCCCTCTTCCAGTTTCTCCCAATCCGGCCTACCACGCAGTAAGTGGACAAAATCATCCGCCACCAAAACCCATGCAGACCTGACCCGTGAACCCGGGAACAAAAATATAATTTATTAATTAATTGTTTAACAAAAATATAATTTATCAAATATTTATTTATCAACCTCCTGAACAAAATCGATATTTTCCTGCTCTGACATATCGCAAATTACTCGAAAACTCGACAGGTCGTGGGACATAACCATGGCAACCTGTCAACCTGGCAACTGAACGTGCCGGCCGCGGCAACTAGCACTGCGAGTTGCGAGTGACTGGTTACGTCGCTGGAATCTCCACTTTGTCGGGGTGAGGAGGCTTGAGTATTCCAAGATTGAGAGCTCCAATATTGAGAGCTATGCTGGCGGTAGTGTTACTTCCAGAAGGGTCTCCCAAGCCAGACAGGTCACAGATGAGGAGTCAGACTAAGAGAGATCCACTGCTAGAGGGCAGCAGTACCTGGCAGTATTGAATCAAGGCGGAGAAGAGTAACTTCGGTACGGCTTGGTATCAACATTTTGCAAGCGATGATAACGTATTTATCTAACCGGTTGCAATACTGCAATGAGGAAAGCAACGGGAAACTACCTCATTGCCAACATGATAGCCAACGTCCGTTGAACGGACAGGGCACAAGAAGAAGAAGAAGGTTGCGCCGCCCTTGACAACTGGTCTTTGAGATGTTGCTTGTGTGCGGACCACCAATGAAATTCGCAAGTTGCTTTCCTGGGGATAGCGATTGAGTTGCCAATTGTTTTCTTTTCAGTTGCCCCATGGATGGACTTATCAATTTGCTTTTTGCCTTTGGAAATTTTATTACCAAATTTTTTTTATTTATTTATTTTTTCTTTGTTTTACAATTTTTTAGAGAAAAATGTGTCTTTACTGGGGTACTCCGTTCTATTAGCCATAATCAATTTGAAATTTTTTGGGATGTTCTTTTTTTTTGTCTTCAACCAGTTTTAGGTAGTGGCAACATTGCTGAACAGATAATCTCTACAAGTGTGCGGGGGCTGACCACAGCCATAACGATTTCTTTGAGACCTGTATGAGCTGATCCCAAAATGAACAAATTAGCCTGAGGGATGTTTTCCATCTACCCACCCCGCCTCCCTTACTCTATGGTTCGGATTACAGAGATTGCTATAAGTAACTAAGGGTAACTTCAATGTAGAATGTTTTAATGGTGTGTGTTGAGTGATGGTTGTATTGGTTGCAGGGCCGGGGGGCATGATGTGGCCAGGCTACGGCATGCTGATGCCCCCCTTCCAGCCGCCCCTGCAGCGCCTGCCCCTCCCGCTGCCCCCTCCCCCCGGAGTCAACCTCGCTGTGCAGAGGTCCATGAACCCCAATGGCTCGGATCTGCCCTACCATGGTAACCGCATTCTCAATTCTCATTCAAACCAAACCTTTCCTGCTAATCATCATCGTTACTGTATTTTCTTAATTTATATTTTCCAAGTATATTGACCAAGTTTATATTTTCTATAAGCACACCATTAATCAAAGCTACCTTCGTATTTGTTATTTTCAGATGTTCAGACTCTGCGCTACTTCTTCAACCAAGGCCTGGAGTGGCTGTACAGCTCTGGGGCCCTGACTCACGCGCTGCCTCCGCTACCCCTGCCCGCCATGGGTGCGGGATCTCTGGGCCCCGCTCCCCCCACCCCCACACCCAGCCCCCCGCACCATGCGTACCCAGCGCACCCCTCGCTCCACCACAGCAGGGTCTCGCCTAATCAGCTGGCCATCGTGAGTAACTAACAATGTACCTATTTTTATAACAGCTATCACACCGTTGGTAGCTTCATATTTGAGGAAATTAAAACTCTAAACTAAGCATAGGGTTTTTTGAGAATTTCTGTACAATTTTTATAGGATATGCAGCAAAATCTCACTCTGGAGGACTCACCCAACTCCAGCGTCTCCCAGGAGCAAAACAAGAATAACAACAAACCAAACAACAACCAGCGCTCCAAGAACTCGGAGTACACCCCGCGCGGCGGCGGTCGCGGTGGCTTCAACCTGCGCTACCGCCGCAATGACTCCAACAATAACAACCGCAACACCGGTTGCAACCGCACTCAAAACAACTACAACAACCGTGCCAACTTCAACAACGGCAAACCCAAGAATGCTAATCAAGAGAACGGCTCGCAGTTGAATCAATCGAAAGTGGAAGAGCAACCCGTTCAAGATAACGTATCTAACTCGCTCGCTGCCGATAATTCTTTTCAAGGCAACAGCATGGCTTACGTTTCGTACCCTCCACCGCCGCTGTACCGCATCCCCTGCTACCCCGTGGCAGAGGGGGAGGGTAATGTCATGGGGGTGGGCTACACCCAGCAGTACGTGTCCTACCCCCCCGGGGGTGAGGAGGGCGCTCCGGGGGCTGAGGGCTATCCCGCGCAGTACGTGGCTTACCTGCCTCCTGCACCGCCCCTCTACTACCCCCCAACCTCGGGTTATTCGGGATACGCCCACTACACCCCGGCCACCCCGGAGAACCACCCCAAGTAGGACCCACCGCCTGACACCTCACCGGAATACCCTCAAACAAACAAACAAACTCACATGCAACAGAGTACAGCCCAATTGAATTCATTTACATTATACTTTTGGTAGAAATTTTGCTTACCAATCAATGTGCAAGGCTTCAGTGGTTAACTCTTTTTACCACTTCTCACTGGTAACTTAACATTTGAACTTTGAGTTTTATTGCCATTTAGCTGTGCTTCCAACTTGCGTATTTGGATTTAATATTGTCATCTCTTTTGCACCAACCATCATAAGTTTTCCACACTCTTTAGTTTTGGGGTGTTTGTTTTGTGGAGCTGTGTTTTGCTCTTCCATCCTCTATCCTGGACCAACATTGCAAACAGCCTTTCAGTGTCTCCCCATCTGCACAATCATCAACATGGCTCAACACTCGAAAACAACCTGTACTGACATTTAACATTTTCATAATGAAGTATTTGTCTGTTACTTTTACAAGTACCTACACATTTATTTAATTATCTTAATGTGCATTCTTTCTCTTTGCAACTACTAATCTCCAAAATGTATCTATTTAGATTCGACTTTATAAATATTCCAAATATTTAATGACTTCTCTTCCACTTCAAAATCATTTGATAAATGGTCAGTTATTTCACGGGTATTTCTTTCATCTTAAGAAGCATGAGAATTTTTCTTGGAATTTTCTATGTAACATGCTTTGAAAATCTGAAAAAAAAATTGGCAACTTCAAACTTCGCAACGATTTAAGCAATTTTATTATAAGATTGATTACACTACTTTTCTGCTATCGAAATTAAACCACTTTACAAAAAGTATAATTTTAATACACCGACAAAAGTATTTTCTTCAATAATTTAGGAACTAACTCCCTTTCTACCGCTTAGTATTTAGTTTTAAATATAAACAATAACATTATAGGCATACGAAGAAGATACAAACAAGGTTAGTGACAAAAAAAGTCCCAACGAGAGCTCGTACGTCATCGGCGATCGTCCTCTTTCTTCTTTACATGTATTGTATCAAAACGAATGAGGCAGAAGATACTAGAATGATGACGTCATGTACAACCTCTCGCATGGGACTATTATAAAAAGAGATTCACAGGGTAAAGAAAGAAACAATAGACCAAAGGGTGACCGGACAATTCAGAATGAAACCAACTCAGAAGCACCTCAGAAAGTTCATTATTAAGAGTGACGATAAAAAATATAAAAAAATCGTTGAATAGGTTAATTTAGGTTAGGGTTACCGGCTATATTAAAATTATTTTTTCATAGCTTCTAATGACCTTTCTGAGGTGGTTCTGAGTTAGTTTCATTCTGAGTTGGCATGGAACCAGACCAAAGATTACTCTTATTGAATTTTTACAGGGTGATCTCACAGATGTAAAAGTTGCAAATTATTCTTACATTGATATTTTTGAAATATCAAAGAAAAGAAAATATCTGCCCAGAAAATCTGGAATGGCCTAGAATCTATCGTCTGTGTCCACCCTGTTGAATATTAAGTTTATTATCTTTGGGTATAAGAATAATATTATGTAGTTGTCCTATGTGCCAAAATAATGTAACAACAAATAGATGATAGCTATTTTAACAAATGGACTCATTGTGCGTACATAAACAGAACTGTTTATAATATTATAGCTTTTAACCAAAAAGATAGAAATGTAAATTTGCTTTCAGTTCAAGAAATGATAGTTAAATAATGTTAATACTTTTTTGTATGAATACAAAGCAAGTACCACCTCCGCAGTTAGCATTGAATTGTCTTTAACCGTCATGTTATGACCAATTTATTTAAAGTGGTATGTTTTAAGTATATGTACAAATGTGTATTTCTTGATGGGTGTCTCGTAAATTTGTGTGTTGCATTCATCTTTTATTACGTATTTACAAAATGACCGCAATATAATTTACTGACTAACTTGAAAAAGAATTAACATTTATTAATACTAAACTGTAATCTACAGCAATATTGTATCTAATCAAAATTATAAACGGTGAGAAAGAAATTAACTTTACTTTAATCACAGTTTTCTTGCTTTGGAAAATTATTTTTAATTAATATATTGATAATCAGGTAATGAATATTTGCAATATCCTGTATCGGCTACAACTGTAACTTCTTGGACATCTTTTGATTACCGGTAATGGTTTTGTTTGTATCGGTTACAGCTGTAACATCATGTACGTGTTTTGATTGCTGGTAATGACTGTAATAACCTGTATTGGCCAGAACTGTAACATCGTGGAAGTGTTTTGATTACCGGTAATGAGCGTAATATTCTGTATCGGTTGTAACTGTAACATCATGGACATATTTTGATTACCGGTAATGACTATAATATCCTGTATCGCCTACAACTGTAAGATCATGGAAGTGTTTTGATTACCGGTAATGAGTGTAATACTCTGTATCGACTACAATTGTAATATCATGGACGTGTTTTGATTACCAGTAATGACAGTAATATTCTGTATCAGCTACAACCGTAACATCATGAACTTGTTCTGATTACCGGTAATGACTGTAATATCCTGTATCATCTACAAATGTAAAATCATGGACATGACTGTAATATCCTGAATCGGCTACAACTGTAACATCATGGACGTGTTTTTATTACCGGTAATGTAATAACCTGTATCGGCTACAACTGTAACATCATGGACATGTTTTGATTACATGGACGTGTTTTTATTACCAGTAATGTAATACCCTATATACAACTGTAACATCATGGACATATTTTGATTACTGGTAATGACTGTACATAATTACCGGTTTATTACCGGATTACTGGTAATGAGTATAATATCCTGTAGCGGCTACAACTGTAACATCATGGATGTGTTTTGTTTATATTAATGTCCTGAATCGGCTACAACTGTAACATCATGGATGTGTTTTGATTACCGGTAATGAGTGTAATACCCTGTATCGGCTACAACTGTAATATTATGGACGTGTTTTGATTACCAGTAATGACAGTAATATCCTGTATCAGCTACAACCGTAACATCATGAACTTGTTCTGATTACCGGTAATGACTGTAATATCCTGTATCATCTACAAATGTAAAATCATGGACATGACTGTAATATCCTGAATCGGCTATAACTGTAACATCATGGACGTGTTTTTATTACCGGTAATGTAATAACCTGTATCGGCTACAACTGTAACATCATGGACATGTTTTGATTACATGGACGTGTTTTTATTACCAGTAATGTAATACCCTATATACAACTGTAACATCATGGACATATTTTGATTACTGGTAATGACTGTACATAATTACCGGTTTATTACCGGATTACTGGTAATGAGTATAATATCCTGTAGCGGCTACAACTGTAACATCATGGATGTGTTTTGTTTATATTAATGTCCTGAATCGGCTACAACTGTAACATCATGGATGTGTTTTGATTACCGGTAATGAGTGTAATACCCTGTATCGGCTACAACTGTAATATTATGGACGTGTTTTGATTACCAGTAATGACAGTAATATCCTGTATCAGCTACAACCGTAACATCATGAACTTGTTCTGATTACCGGTAATGACTGTAATATCCTGTATCATCTACAAATGTAAAATCATGGACATGACTGTAATATCCTGAATCGGCTACAACTGTAACATCATGGACGTGTTTTTATTACCGGTAATGTAATAACCTGTATCGGCTACAACTGTAACATCATGGACATGTTTTGATTACATGGACGTGTTTTTATTACCGGTAATGTAATACCCTATATACAACTGTAACATCATGGACATATTTTGATTACTGGTAATGACTGTACATAATTACCGGTTTATTACCGGATTACTGGTAATGAGTATAATATCCTGTAGCGGCTACAACTGTAACATCATGGATGTGTTTTGTTTATATTAATGTCCTGAATCGGCTACAACTGTAACATCATGGATGTGTTTTGATTACCGGTAATGATTAATGTCCTGAATCGGCCACAACTGTAACATCATGGACATGTTTTGATTACCGGTAATGTAATACCCTGTATCGACTACAACTGTAACATCATGGACATGTTTTGATTACCGGTAATGAGTATATCCTGTAACAGCTACAACTGTAAAATCATGGACATGGTAATAACAGTTTGTAAAATCCCACAAAAGCCACCATTCGCACCATATAAACTTGAGTAAGTTTTAATATTTTTGATCACATAAGAAAACATTTTGTATGCCTTCGTATTCTTGATAGCGTTGTTTCATTATATAGGTTAGTTTATTTTTAATTTAAAGGAATATCACTTTTTGGTAATTGGTTCCTATATTTATACTATCTCTAGATGTTTTTTTCCATTATTACTTATACCATAATAATATTACACTTTAAATTTAATATTCTAAATAAATGTCCCATTACGTAAAATAATGCATTTTTCATTTGTTTTCCAACTTTGAACCGACCGGTTCCTTTGCTATCAATGTCACAGTAGATATTTTTCTCAAGTTACAGGTTATTTTTGGAATATTTTGTGGAATATTTGTATAAAACTAATTGTAAAAAACCACAATTTTTGTTAAAACTTTTGAGGAACCGGTGCAATTTTTCACAGAATTGCTCTGGCCCTACCATGTTTTTTCTTTTGGAGAACCGGTTCCAAAAGTAAATGGATAAAGAACCTGTTCTTCATCGGTCTTCGGTAACTGGAACTGCAGTGACAACCTATTTCATGTACCAACCATCTCTAGTTTCGAGACTTTAAGCTACGTCACGAGCCCGGTATGAGCGAACCTTGTTAAAAACATTTTCTGCAGACTTTGGGTAACCAGTTCTGAAGTAGGTGACAGGAATTTAATGTAACCCCTCAGGCCTAGGGCCTATTTTGTTGGAAGTTCAAAATATTTCCGCTTTGCAATAAAATGGAATATTTTTGAACGCATCCGACTACTAAAAATTGTTTTTGAAAGGTGATAAAATATGCTTTCAAATTTTATAATGCGAAATAAACATATAATTTTTAAAATATAAAAATTTTGAATACAAACATAAGAATGATATCGACGGTCCCGAAGAACAAAATCAGATATGGGATTTTTTAGTTTTGCAGTAGAGCTGTTAAAAGTTTTGTTTTAGCAATTTTCTGTTTTTGAAACCAAGGAATATAGTGTTGTTACGGTATTTTGCATTTCCTTTCATTTCATTAATAATTCCGGAAATAAATACTTTTAAATCAACAAAATATGCCAACAAATAAGCCAACGAAACGATTTGAAATTTTTAGCAGAACCGGCATTGTTCTCAGGGACCGTTGATATGATTTTAAATTTTCACGGCCAAAAGTATTTTCGTTATTTATTTTGAGTGTTATAATACCGCGTTGCGCTATCTTCTTCTTTAGCCATAACATAACATATTTAGGCATAACACCCCACAAATAAATAACGAAGAAACAAACATTAGAATATTTTTAAAACGGCTCACCGTACGTTTTTTCTTACTAAAATTACTGATAATGAAATAAACACACACATATTTTATTAAGCAAGTGTATTATAAACATTATTATCATCTCATTTTTTTGTCGTTTCATGTAAAAATAATTAATAAAAAAATCCCAAACTTTTAGATTTGAATATAACTGTGGTGTTTTCTCTTTCTAACACCGTTTAGATCACATTTCTAACCATGATAGTAAGGGAGACGCAACAATTTCTATAAGACTTATGTGAGTTGTTCTGAAAAGCGAACAAATTAGCCTGAGGGGTTAAACATGTGAAGAAGAATTGATAAAGTAAGTACTGTGTAAAAGAAGAAGAAAACATTTTTAGATATACGGTTAAAAGACTCGCATAATATAAAGAAATAAAATAAAATAAAGTGAAAATGCAGGACAGTACTATTAGCAACGCATAAAGAAAAATAAGTTCTATTTCACAAGGTCTTCAATTTCCTTGTGATCTTTTCTCATTAGCCATTAGTAGCAACGCATAAAGAAAAATAAGTTCTATTTCACAAGGTCTTCAATATCCTTGTGATCTTTTCTCATTAGCCATTAGTAGCAACGCATAAAGAAAAATAAGTTCTATTTCACAAGGTCTTCAATTTCCTTGTGATCTTTTCTCATTAGCCATTAGTAGCAACGCATAAAGAAAAATAAGTTCTATTTCACAAAGTCTTCAATTTCCTTGTGATCTTTTCTCATTAGCCATTAGTAGCAACGCATAAAGAAAAATAAGTTCTATTTCACAAGGTCTTCAATTTCCTTGTGATCTTTTCTCATTAGCCATTAGTAGCAATGCATAAAGAAAAATAAGTTCTATTTCACAAGGTCTTCAATTTCCTTGTGATCTTTTCTCATTAGCCATTAGTAGCAACGCATAAAGAAAAATAAGTTCTATTTCAAAAGGTCTTCAATTTCCTTGTGAACTTTTCTCATTAGCCATTAGTAGCAACGCATAAAGAAAAATAATTCTATTTCACAAGGTCTTCAATTTCCTTGTGAACTTTTCTCATTAGCCAATAATTTTTTTTTAATAAAGAAAGACAAACATTCTCGGGTTATGAATAAACTGAAAACATTTGAAAATCTACTATCACCACCACAGTAAGCGGAAAATGTTGCTTGTGTCTTGATGGAGGACTTAGCCAGCTGATCCTTGAAAGGAAAATTGAAAGCAGATCCTACTCCTACTCCTTTTTCAAATCATCTGCTCCCAGAGAACCCGGTCCAGGACTCGGAACCAGACCCGGAGCTCGGAGTCATACCTGGAGCTGGAACTCGAATGCCTCCATCGGCGTCTCCTTGTCTGCGCCACTCGCGAGTAATGAGGTAACAATTATTATAAGCAATAATTATCAGCCTGAAACACTCATCTACATTAAAAAATCTTCCGAGAAAAGATACTTGCCGCCAACGGGACTTGAACCCGTGTCCTTCTGATTGCCGGTCGGGTGCTCTGACCACTGAGCTATGGCGGCTTATCTAATACCCGCCAAATAATTCAATATATACTAGTGTTTCATTCAACAATTATTCTTTATTACATTTTTCCACCTGAAAACAACCAACTTTATTTTTGTGAGAGTGGCATTGTTAGTGCTAAATCCCTCGCTAGGTGGTGTCGAGACAAATTATGTCTACATTTTTTGGTGAAATACTTGTTAAATATTAATTATTATTTTTAATTGATAAACTAACGTTTAAGACAATTTTTTATGCATAGCACAAAGGGTAACAATTATTATAAGCAATAATTATCAGCCTGAAACACTCATCTACATTGAAAAAATCTTCAAGCTCAGTGGTGAGAGCACCTGACTAGCAATCAGAAGGACACGGGTTCAAGTCCCGTTGGAGTCATGTATCTTTTCTCGGAAGATTTTTTCAATGTAGATGAGTGTTTCAGGCTGATAATTATTGCTTATAATAATTATTATTTAGTACTCGTAATAAATAACTAAACATCCTTTCATAATAATAATATTTTTATTTTAAAACAAATTAAAATACATTTCATTCATCTATCAACATTGTAAGAAGTAGTACTAAAGAAAGAAAGATTGCTTTTAGGTTTCCCTTACAAAACGCAAGCATCCCCCGCATACCCCTTCACTCCCAAGCCGGTAACTTTGAAGGTAGCCCCGCATGGAGGTTTCTGCTCCCCTTTGATGTTCATGCTGGCGGAGGTGACATACAGTTCATCGAGATCCTTGCCCCCGAAGGCCACAGAGGTCACCTGAAGGGCGGGGATGGGCACCTGCTGAAGAAGGGCTCCCTTGGTGGGGTCCACCTTGATAATCTGCGAGCCGTCGAAACACGCAACCCACAAGTTGCCGTCTGTGTCGATGGTCATGCCGTCAGGGAGGCCCACAATGTTATTCTTCTTGTAGTCGAATATCAACCTCTTGTTGGCTGGAGGAAAAAATGAAGCAATCAATTAATTAAGCTGTATAAGCCTCTTTATAGAAAATTCACAATGGCTGGTAATCTAGAAAATTCGAAGCAATGGCGCCGGTGTGGTTTGCCAATCATTTGCATGATGTGTCAGCTATGTGACATGGTCTAAAAGATATTATTTTAAGGATAAGCAAGTTTTTAAAAACGCTGAGTAAATTTGGTGGTTGGGGTGTCAGGGAAATATTAAAACATGAGTTGAGAAATAGAAATGCAAAAATAATTAGCAAAAAGGTAGACTTAACAGATGGGGCCATTAAAAATTGATTATTTAAGTCATTCAATTTCTATACCCGCTATATCAACTTTCACTGATTCGAAGAAAACTGCAAAAAACTGTCACATCTCTAGCGTAAATAAAAAATTACATTTTTTTTTTAAATATCATGAATTGGAGAAAGTAATATACATTCGAAAAGTGTTCATTTATCAACGTATATCTAGAAATATATAAGTAATTTGGATAGACAAAATGGATATAGCGGATTTCGATACTCACTTCATGATTTACATGAAATATAGAGGCTTTTGAAACTCAACTGACCTGAGGGGCGTGTTTCAACACCCACCATCTTGGCAAAATAACTGCTCGTGATTGGTTGAATTCCGATATAGCGGGTTTTGATAGTAACTTCTTGAATGATATAGCGGGTTTTATTTCTCACTCGCAGTTTTAACATGGTTTTTGGTCATGATAAAGGAGGTTTTGAAACTCAATTTTAGGTCAGTCTTGTTCCTCGCAAAAATGCCAACAAGATGTCATACTCAGATCACTTTGTCATAACATCGGATATAGCGGGTATTGAAATTATAGGATTCATTTGTTCTCTTTCTTACTCAGGAAATGTTTGATCAATAATTTCATCTAAAGTAAATTGGAATGGAGGGTCTTTTTAGGAAAAGTAATGAGAGGAAGTTCAGGGAAGGAAAAAGGTGTGAGAGGTGTGTAGGAATCTGGGGGTCAGTGTAGCCAGAAGTGACGTATGAATCCATCCTTCCCACTGCGGTGCAAGGTTTTGGGTCGAGAGTCCAGCTGGAGAGGTCAACCTGCCTCTCCTGATCCGGTCCAACACGCAGCTGGTGGGCAGACACATCCGCCACCAAGACCAGGATAAACATCACCACATGAACCTGGGCACCCCTGCTAGGTCACCATTTGGGGTGACTTATGGCAGAGGTGTTATTCAATAATTGGTACCCATACCTGCCTCCCAAATCAATTGTTAGGTAAATTCAGTTTATTAGGTAAATTAAGTTAGGTGAGTTGTTTGTTTGCTTGTTCTGTTTCTTCAGTTTTGTCAATATTCTGTTTTCATGGAATTAAATGAAAGTGTGCTCACTCATGGCTCCGGTCTTGAAGTCATAGTCATACGCGCGCACGGCGTACTCGAGCGAGTCGATGTAGTACATGACGTTGCGTGTGACGTCCCAGCACAGCCCGTTGGAGATGCTGATCTGGTCTGCTTTGGCCTCCGCCCCCGACTTGCTGAACACAAATAGTGAGCCTTTGTTCTGCTGGAAACTGCCGGGAGGGTCCTCTTTGCCCATTGTACCTGAAGAATAATAAGATTGGGGTTACTTCTCTACCTTCCTTTTCCTCATCTCCTTCCCCTCCCTATTACCTTTAGCCTCACAACATGCCATAGTCTCACTGGGAGTAGTTGGGACTGTTAATAATAACAAATAGAAAAAAAGAATAGTAGGAGAAACTGGAGACTTATAAAGGCGGTCTATATCGAAAGAGAGGCTGAAGAATTCATGTCAAATATCAAATTGTGAATAGTTCTGCTATTTTTTAATTTTTTTTACATTAGCTCCACACAGGAAAAACACCTGGGGAAAATAATACCCCTCGGGGACTACATCATCTTTGGAATGAATGCTACGTGGAGGATCTTTTTCGGAAAGGAAGGAAAAGGGTATTAGAGGTGGGTAGGAATCTGGGGGTCAGTGTGTCCAGGAGTGACAGATGTATGAATCCATCCCTCCCACTGCGGTGCAAGGCGATGTTCCGAGAGAGTACGGCTGGAGAAGTCAAGAGGTCTACCTCAACCATTTTATCCTGATCCAGCCTGCCATGCAGCTGGTGGGCAGACGCATCCTCCACCAAGACCCGGACAAACCACACCCCATGAACCTGGACGACCCTGCTAAGTCACCGAACGTAGCGAACCACATTTGATTTTGTTGAACCACGCCAGATGATTCTATTTTCATAACTTTTTTTTATTGCAAAATGATGTTTTTGTAAATTTTTACGATCTTACCGATAATGTGCCTATATACCATACCTACTTATAAAAATAGTATATCGACATTGGAAAGGAAAAATGCCTAAAGCGCCATACAGTTGTGATGTTAAATATGAACCTACACAATAAGCTATATTGTTTGTTTGTGCTTGTGTTCATCAAATCAACTTTTCTAGAGTTCCCAGAGGATGTCCCTGCACTGGGCAGGACATAGAGGAAGGATGAAAGTACCCAACAAAAAAAGAGAAGTTTTTATAATAATCTTGGTCAATGAATAAACTCACCAGCATATAATCTTCCTTTAGGATCAGCCTTTCCGTCATTGATCCTGTTGGTGTTGAATCCAGAAGCAGCATCGACCTCTGCAATTTCATTCAACACCTCAGCAGTGGCGTTGTCGGTTCCGTCCCATTTCACGGTCACCACCTTCCGGTCTATTCCCACCACAAACTGGTCCTTCGTACCCTTCACTGGCACCACGAATCCCACATTTCCCGCTGTAAACACATTCAAAACAAACAGTTATAATATTACAAATCAAATGAAACTACCTAACCATAGATGGTCTTAATTATTATGTGTGGAGATAATTTATTTCACCATAAGGGAACGTACCCATACTACGTGACCAACTTTTTGCAATTTTTAACCCCCCCCCCCCCCTGGTGATCAAAAACCTAAACCCCGCCACTCATTTGTACAAAGCGTGGTATTTTGAAGACCCCCCCCCCCCCTAAACGTGTCACGTAGTATGGGTACGTTCCCTAAGTAGATTAACAATTCAATAATCATCTTTAAGATCTTGATGAACCTCACCTCATGAACCGGGGCATCCCTGCTAAGCCACCAAAAGTAGCGAACCATTTGGGGTGACCTATGGCAGGGGTGTTGGTTTTCCAATAAATGGTTCCCGGGGCGGCGGTACCCATATCCGCTTCCCAATTTAAATGATGGGTTAATCAGAGGTTCCCAATTTTTTTGGACCAATTCCCACTTTTAAATTATAATGTTTTTCTATAATGCCCCCCCCCCTATGTTTGATAATATTGTAAAGAACATTTTGTTGTATACCCCCATAAATTGGAACCCATAAAAAATATCAATCGTAGGATGCACAAAGCAAGCACCCCTAAAAACAAAGAAAGTGCAATATTTTACTGCGCCCAAGGGAAAACCAATGAATTCCTTTGATTCTTATCATTTAAGTGAAGTCTCATCTATATATAAAAAAATGAATGTATGTCTGTTTGCTTGTTTGTTTGTTTGTTGTTGTATTGCTATACACATAGGAAATGTTTGAAACTTTCAAAATATCTGCTTTCCACCCTCGCAAAGGTTTCTGGATTATTACAACCACATGACAATACATCAACTCTTTAAATTAATGAATTTTATTGAAGTACTCACCTATGATACTAACCAAAATCAAATACAGAATTATGTATTTTAAATAGGTACCTATCTTAGGTACTAAATTTGATTGATTGTTCTTAAAATATACAAAAATGAATGTTTGTAATATATGAAAAATGAAAAGTTGTATAAAAAAATTGCAATAGGTGGCACGCAGCTGTTTGAAAACTGAATGAATATATGGAACCGGGGGAGGGGTGAGCAACGCAGGAAGGGAGAGGACAAAGGAGTGGAAGGGGAGGCGGAAAGGAAACGGGACGAATCGGAAAGGACACGCAGGAGAAACAATTTCTTCATTAAGTGCCATTGCAATGCATGCCGGGAACTCACTACTTCTAAATAAAAAAAATTCCACTTTAAAAACAGAATCAGAAAGAATTAGGTATAAATTCTGAGCTATTTTCGTTTGTGAACGTAGCTTGTACATAACAAACAAACAAAAAAATTGTGAGATAAAAAATGTCCACACACTAAAAGTCTCAGTGCATTGAGTAAACTGATAAGAGCAATTTAAATATTAATGTTTAATAACGCAAGTCTTTTAAGAGATTGTTTTGCCCAGAGACATGCAGCGAGACATCTGATAACACATAATAACATTGCATTTGTTTACAATAATAAACAAAGTCCAGATCATCATATGAAAGTGAAAAATGGTTAGCTATTGACAATATTATCTTTAAAATAGTTGATCAAATCAATAAAACCTACAATGTTGATTTTACTGATAAAGTTTAGTGATAAAACGGATAAATAATCAGTTTGATCCGAAAGACGATTTTGTTGTGACCCACATTCTTACGAAATTTAAAACATGTCTCCACTATGAAATATCTTGGTATTGTACAGGGTGGCGCAAAATTAATCATCCAATTTTGTTTTTGAATAACTTTTTTACTAAATAAAAAAAAAAATGATTTTGAGTAATAGAAATCTTTATTTGGACTTTTAAAATTTTTTCTGTTAAGTGAAAAAGATGATATCCGTCAAGTGGCTGCCGCCGGTGTTGATACACATTTGTGCCCATTTTATCGCATTGTCCATGACTTTCCCGCAAGATTTCCGGTGATAACTGTTTGCATTCCTGTCGAATATTCTCCTTAACCCTTAGGATACGACACACTACAATAGCAGTGCAGTGAAATCATGACTACATCTACAAATGAACTGCAATGTTTGGGTGTAGAGCTAGTTTTTAGAAGTTTTTAATGCTTTTGTTCCTGTCCATGAAAATTCGAAAGCAAAAAAGTTGATATTGAGGAAACCTGTCAATTATTTCAAATTTAATTTTCAATATTATTTTTGGTTTTCAGATATTTACAAAATACTACCCATCTTCTAGGGGTTAAGGGCTGCGATTGTCTGAGGCTTGTTGGCATAAACCCGCGACAAATAGCCCCAAAGAAAGAAGTCTGGGATGGTTAAATCGGGCGATCTTGCTGGCCATACCAAATCGCCAAAGCGAGAGATTACGCGACCAGGAAATGCTTCCTTCACAATATCCATTGTGGCTTGTGCTGTGTGCGTGGTTGCATTGTCTTGTTGAAACCACATGTTCACCAAGCCCTGCTCATCCAATTCCGGAAGTAAAAAGTCGTTTATCATGGCCCTGTAGCGTTCGTCAGTAACAGTGACCGTAATGCCAATGGCGTCCTCAAAAAATACGGCCTAATCACTCCTCCCGCGTTAACGCCGCACCACACAGTGGCTTTGAGTGGTCGTAATGACTTTTCGTGCATCGCACGCGGATTTTCAGTGCCCCAGAAATGAATATTTTGCTTATTGGCGTAACCGTTTAAGTGGAAATGCGCCTCGTCGCTCATGAAGATTTTCGACACAAAATCGCTAAAAGCGAGCCTAAATCGTCACAATTATTCCACGCTCTTGCGGAGTATAGCGCTCCGTTGCTTGTCTGTTTGTATTCTGCAGCTGTCTAGTTCACAAATGTCAAATATGATTGACGTATGACGTCATTTGCAAAAATTATAACATCTTCCAATAGAGTGATTAATTTTGCGCCACCTTGTATTTGATAGCAGGTTGACTTTTCATGTTCATATCGTAATGACAGAAACTGCGAGAAATTTCAGAGACACCCGGGTTCTCACAGTACGATACAATGCTTTGGTTGGGAGTAGGCTTGAGAGTGGATTGGTGGTTTGGAGCCTGCACCAAGTGAAGTATTTCCTCACAATGGAGAAGGTTCATAAGATATTTCTGAGATTTCTTTACCCTACCGACTTTCTCCAGGGCAAGCTCGGTACGAACCATCTACAGGTCAGAAGAGATAATATGCTCATTGGAACACATTTCTTCAAACTGATTCTTGGATGGTTCGAAAACTTGACTATCATGGAGAGCACTACTTTCTATGTTAATGCTCCGTCACCGACAGCATAGACCGTTTTATCTCCCGGCTTGCAGAACTAACTAGCCAATGGTCATGCCAGTCGGGAGAGCTGTCTTGTTGTTAAATAGAATCATTTTGAATATCGATATGTTTAACATCAATATAATGCAGGGTACAGGTAAATTATTTAAAAAATCAACCCTTAAAAAAAGTTTTTTACTATTACATGTTTATTTTAAAATTTTGACCTAGTTGTGCTATTGGGCCGGCTAGTAGCCAATTTCAGAGAATTGCTTGTGTATGCATTAGTGCAAAAATAATACATTATGAGTGACAAACGAGTCTATCTGCATAGTTTCAGCTCGATCGGATGTCGGGAAGTGAGCTAATTTCCATTTAAAAAAAATTTGCATTCATTCATTCAAGAAAACAAAATAGATGTATTTAAACAGACTCTTGCTAATGTAGTGGTGTAGTGAATTGATAAAAAATAATAAAATTTAAAAAATAATTTCTTTTGGTTAGGGGGCGTTCAAGTTCAAGCATTACGTAACGCAATTTTTGAAGATTTTTGACCCCCCCTCCCCCCATGTAACGCGCCATAATGTTTTTCCGTACCACTGCAGGCAGCTGCAGGCTGCGGTGTTAGTGATAAAACTGTTTTAATCCACATTAAGCAAATTGGGAAGGTGAAAAAGCTTGAAAGGTGGGTACCTCACGAATTGAGTGAAGCAAATCAACAAACGTGCGTTAGAACGCTAGACCACACACTCCACAACAGACGGCGACCAAATTAGAGGAGCTTCAATTGGAATGTCTAAGACATCCACTGTACTCTCCGGACCTTGCCCCAACAGATTACCATTTTTTTCGAAATTTGGATAACTTCTTGCAAGGGAAAAAATTCAACTCCGATGGGGCATAACTTCTTGCAAGGGAAAAAATTCAACTCCGATGGGGCAGTCCAAACCGCCTTCAAAGATTTTATTGATTCCCGTCTGAATGGTTTTTTTAGTAAAGGGTTCGATGAACTACCTAAAAGATGGCAAAAGTGCATAGATAGCAATGGTACATACTTTGATTAAATAAATATATTATATTAAAAAAAAATCGACTTTATGTTCCTCCCTTACAAAACACCAATTTCATATGTAAGGACCTAATATTACCACCTAGTAAAAGTTTAATCACAAATGTTATACAAATAAAGCAACCAATTTTGCTATTTTTCAACAACAATAATATAAGAAATTACTCCGAATAATCATTTCAAATAGTGCTTTTCAGAGATTACGTGACGTGTGACACTGTTACTAACATAGATACACCACTCACATTGCTAAGTTCTGATAACTTGTGACAGCAACTATACCCCGGTCTGACTTACTTGTAAATCGTTATAAATAAATGAAGAACTTACATAGTTTAGCCTTGGTTTCTATGCCCGTAGTTGGGACGTATTTGTGGATGGTGTGACCGAAGATGCTGCAGTAGAATAAGCACTGCTGGTCTGCATCCCAGTGCGGGCCCTCTCCCAGGAGAACAGGTTTGGTGACTTGCTCTACTTTGATGCCCATCTGAGGAAAATAATCCAACCGCAATGCAATATCTACTTGTTATTATTATAATAGAGAACTCCAGTCCAATTTTTTATTTTTTTAAATGAATAATGACCTTCTAACTTAAATAACTGCATTTTTATATTATTTTTAGAGTTAGTTTTAATAGTTAAAATAATTGTCAAAGTTTTAATTTTTCAAGACCCCCCGAAAACCACCATATGTATACTGAATCGTGTGACGTCATAACTCCTGAAAAATTACTATAGAATCGGGCAATCAGCTGATCAACCACCGTCATTTTGAATTCTGTTGTTCGAAGTATTCTCCCTAGAAGAAGCATTTTTTTTGTGCAGTAGTTTTTGAATATTTTCAATAATAGAGATAAACTAATAAGAGATACCTTTATTTTTTAAACATTATTTAGGCCTAAATAATGCTTCAATAAACACAACTACTAAATCTCTATAAACAGTGTGTAAATAAACGAATAAATTAATAAAATGGCTCTTGTCATATCATACATTCCCATACAATGACTTTACGGTGACGTCACTACTAAAATTTCAATAATGCCAACTTGACAGCATATTTTTACGACCCAATTAAAAATGGACTTTTTAATAATTTTTAAAAAACTCTGCGTTTAATATTATTAAATAAAACTTACATATTCAGAATCAGCATTTATTGGTCTGTATGAACATATTTTTTAAAAGCCATAATATTTTTCACTGGAGTTCCTTATTATTATGAGGCGGATAGTGGAGGCAAAACGTAAAATTCCAGAGCCGCTCATTATTAAAGGCAAAACAATTAAATTATCGTTATTTAACCGGTCAAATTTGTTTTAAACAGAGTGTAGCTTATGCACGTGGCTAGCGAATACCACGAGAGGTTTGGTGTGAACAAATTCTCAATTTTGTATTATTTTTTACGAAATAGATTTTCAAACAGTGAATTCGTACAAACAACACTTTTGCACATACAAATATATTGGATTTTCAGTTTGGAGGTTGTGTGATATCAATTGTGTTATTTTAATGAAATATTATACCAAGTTTGTAGGAAATAAATAGAAAATTTAATAATAATGATATTCCAGTTTTGTCGCTGGCATTAGCATGCAGGTGCAGAGCGAACTACTGTGATATAGCCGACAAAATATTACGACATGCAAAAGGTTGAGTTCAAATGAAAAGGGATAAATTGATTTCAATAAAATAACATTACATCTTATACTTCTCTTTGTCCTTTTTGTGATAAAAATCACTTTACTTGACTTGCTAGATGCGGTTCCCCTCAGCGGCGAGTCGGGCAAAATGAAATATGATACCTTTATTTGGAATATTATAAACATATGTATATAATATTATTTTCGTGTCTTTCTCTTCAATAGAAAATATAAGGAAAAGAAAAGAGACATATTATCGGCTTGTTTTCTAAGAAAACAATCTTTCCTAATCTACAGCAGGACGTGAAATGTTTTGCGCTTTGAATACGAAACAGTATTGACAATATAATTTTACTATTGTAATATTTCGACAGGATTTTTTAGAAATCCACTTGAAATAAGATGTGAACAGATATGTTTTTATTTAGGTATAGTCAATTTGGGAGGCGGGTATGGGTACCGCAGCCCCGGGAACCATTTATTGGATAACACCTCTGCCATAGGTCACCCCAAGTGGTTCGCTTACGTTTGGTGACTTAGCAGAGGTGCTCGGGGTCATGGGATGAGGTTTGTCGGTGAGGTGGGAGGTGGTTGGTGTATTGGGCTACATGTCATGTCACGTATCGTATGGGTCAAATCCATGAGGTGGTGAAGCATGAGGAGTTTGAATGAGATTTTTGTACAAGAACCAGGAGGTGGTGTTGGGGTGAGCCATTCATATAATAATACCGCACAAGAGTACCAACTGCTCCAATTTTTTTTTTTATATTTTTTATTGTAAATTATTGTTATGTGAATACCGCACAAGAGTCCCAATTGCTCAAAAATTTTTTTTCTAAATATTTTTTATTGTAAATTATGTATTGTTAAGTAAATACCGCACAAGAGTACCAGCTGCTCCAAAAATTTTTTTTTTTTAATTCATTGTAAATTACCGCACAAGCGTCCCAACTGCTCCAAAATGTTTTTTAAATTTAAAAAAAATATATTTTTATTGTAAATTATTATTATGTGAATACCGAACAAGAGTTCCAACAGCTAAAAAAAAATTTTTTTTTTTAAATTATTGTTATGTGAATACCGCACAAGAGTCCCAACAGCTCCCAAGGGAGGGAGGTTGAGGGAGTGTTGAGATGAGGTGGAGGGGGTTGCTGAGGGGGGGGATCAGAGGGTGGGTGCAGGGGGGGGGTGGATCAGAGGTGGTGGTGGGGGGAGGAGGGGGAAGGGGGGTGAGAGGGGGGGGGGGGGGTGGGAGGGTAGGCTTTTTCATATCCATTTTTCGTATTACAAAACTAACAAACACGGGAGGCGGGTATGGGTACCGCCGCCCCAGGAACCATTATTAGATAACCAACACATCTGCCATAAGTCACCCCAAGTGGTTCGCTACATTTGGTGACTTAGCAGGGGTACCTGGGCTCATGGGGTGAAGTTTGTCCAGGCCGGATCCAGAGAGAGTGGTTGAGGGAGTCCTTTTGACTTATACGTCCACAGCTGATGACATAGGGTCTGAGGGGAATTTTCCTCAGGGCCCCCTGTGTAGAGCTGAAATTATCTAGCCAACCCCCCCCCCTCCCCCCCCTCACGTCCCCCCACCCCCCCCCGTAAGCGAAAATATTTTGTAACACCTCAACTACAAACTCATCCTGATGTCGAGTCCTACCCAACACTAAGTCTTTGGGGTTGCTGTGTGGAGGTTTTTTTTTTAAAGAGACCCATGGAAACAAAGGGGGAGGAGACAAAGAGGCCAGCAAATCATTCCATAGCCGAGCTGTTGAACTCAAGAACGAGTCGTAGGAACGAACCGTTCTCATGTGACTCGACTCGTTCTCACAACTCGTTCTCACTCGACAAATGTCGGGCGCGTAAATTTTAAAATTATTTTAAATAATATATATGACATATTTGCGGCGCGTTTCAAAGTGGAAGAGACTCTCAGCATCACCCTGGTGTGAGACAACCATTCAGAATTCAAGCATTGCTTGAAATGACTTTGGCCGTGTTTGGTGACCTGATCTGAATGGCCATGTAATTCCCAACCTTCCTCTTCCAACTTCCAGCCCCAGCAATTGGGATTCTGGTGCGGTATTCACATAAAAAATGTTTTTAATTTTTTATTGTTGTACTTTCACTCCACACAGAAGGCCCCGAGGAAAATAATTTTTCTTCAGAGTCTATGTCATCTATGGAGATGTTGTGTGGATGGTTTTTTTTAGGGAGAAGAGGGGTCTTGAAGAGATCTATGTTGAATTAGGTAGGAAACACAGAAGCCAGCAATCATTCGACAGCTGAGCTCAAGAACTCGAGAACTTGAACAAGCCGTAGAAATGACCTATTCTTATGCGATATAAAAGTCAACCATGCACAAATGTTGGGTTCCCGATTGGTGTGTTTCACAATTATGCAACGGTGCCGAAGGGATCACAGACGCTAGTTCCTTCGAGCACCTTCCATTGAAATACCGGTAGAACACGGACAGCATTCCTAACTGATGCCAGTGCTCTAAAGATTGCGATCCAGTTGTAATCGGGGAAGCTATCAAACGGACCGCCCGTTTTTGCGCAGAGTCATGTTTTTTTTAAAATTATTTTGGGACTCCAGACCAGAGGTGGCTACCAAATTAAACAGTTGGCCGCCCTTGTGTTTTATACAGGGTCAGCAGTTAAAGTATATCTCCAAAACAAATCGTTCCGAGAAAACTTTGCACGTCATGTATTACTATAAGTCAATAAACTTTTATTTCCGACAACGTACTCAACTTGCTAAAACTGTGAAGTAATTTAAAAACAACTATTTAATAGGTACCTACGCGTTTTTTGCGTGTTTAAAAATTAAGTTGTCTTCCCTAGAGTTCGGCTCTGTAAAAGCCGCCACTTTGCCGCCTCCTACTTATTATCGTTATCGTAAAAAATGTGCTTTCTGATATACATAATTCTAGGCAGGAGGTAAGAGACAGCTCAGATAGTAAGCGCCTGAAACCTTTGTTACTGATCTAGGAAAACAGATGGTTTGAAGGCTTGTATGAACGCAATCATCAGGTGTATAGTGTACAAATATGATTTAATTGAATTTTTATATTTATTTTCGTTATAATTGAAGATTTCTACAAAAGAAGAATCATTGAATCGATTCAGAAAAAAATCATAAAACACATTTCTTACAAATCGCACAATCGATTTAATAATTATCTGGATGCAACAAAAATTTTCAAAATTGATGCACTGAGTGTATGTCGACATTTCTCAGATGCAATGTTGCTGTATAAAATCGTAAACAATATTACCGACCTGAATTATTAAACAGAATTGATTTGAAAGTTCCTACACGGCACACACATTCATGAAATCTTTTGAAGTGAAACTTCCATAGCAAGGCTGTGATTTGGATTTCGGATGAAACGGAAATGACGGTTAGTGCATCTGCGACGCATCAACTGCACTCATCGGCCGCTTTGATAATGATGTCACTTTTAAAGGCCATTGGTTGAGATATGAAACTGAAATTATGCGAGGTCTGCACTCATTGGTTACTTTGATTATGACCTCAATTTTCAAGTATTGGTCCAGATTGCTTTGGTAAAGTTTAGCTTCTACCGCGTGTAAACTGCACTCGAATTTAAAAAAAATATAAAAACTTTAAAACAATTCAAATCAAAATGCTTGTCTCATCTATAATTGCAATGAAAATAAATATAAAAAAAACTCTTCTTCAAATACAGCAAATTAATTTAATGTGGCACCATTTAATTCAAAATTAAAAGATTTCTTCATTTTAACCACTTTGTCTATAAAACCGACATGTTTCGAGAGCGATGCTCTCTTCCTCAGGGTTTACTAAAAACTAATTATAAATAAACTTAATGGTGTCAATGGAAAGGAAGGAGTGGGAAGGGGATCTAAACATTATAAATAATCAGAAAATATTTTTAAATGACCCGTTATTGAACCTGTTCCCTTTGTAAATGGTGCCTTCAATTACCCCCCTCCTCCCCTTACCACACCAACCTTTTCATTGACACCATTAAGTTTATTTATAATTAGTTTTTAGTAAACCCCCAGGAAGAGAGCATCGCTCTCTTTTATTTTGGAATAAAAACCCTATTAAAAATGTATTAAATGTGTACGAAACTGCATAAAATATAATGATATGTTATGTAATGACTAGACATCGGATTATATGATCTAACAAAGTGCCAAAATATGCATGCAAATATGCACTAAAAAAGGCCAAAATATGCACTAAAAACTCTTGATTTGCCCAAAATATGCACAACGCAAAATCAAAAAACCATTTATATTTTTATATATTTTAATTAAAGACCGTACAAAAACAGCGAAATATTCTTAAAATTATGCATAGTTTTTGTGATAATATACAACTAAGTATTTTTCCAAATTTTCGAGCTCAAATTTGTGTACGAAAAGGAACGAAATAACACAAATTAATCAAATAAAATTTATTTGCCACGCCGGGATTCGATCCCGCGACCTTCGGAGTCATGTCTTCAAGACTCGGGTTTTTAAGCAAAATAGAGTCTAACTTTTTACGAATCTTTTCTGATATTGAATTAGGAAAGGCGTTGGCGAGTTCGATCATTGTTTCCAGTGTTTCTATTGCTTTAAATATGGGAAGGTTTTTTGTTTCCAATTTTTTATGGCGTCTGGTAACTTGTGGAAATGTGTTGAGATGAGGGCGATATTCGATGCGTGGCGTCTTCAAATGCTAGCTTGCTTGAATGAATTGCAATGGCCTCAGAATTGTCAAATTGCCCTATTAGGTACTCGTTTTACGGCCTCAAAATTTTCAGCATAGAATAATACTGCCTTTAGCCAAGTACCCCATCGAGTAATTATGGGTTCTGGCGGCAATGCTAATTTTGGCAATTGCTCTTTATAAGACTGCACACGCGACGGTGCTTTTAAAAACACTTTTTTTGTAGAGGAAATCAATTTATTAACATTCCCATACTCTTGCCGTATCTCTTCTGCAAGGCGATGAAACCCGTGAGCTAAGCAAGTAATGTGTAGTAAATTTGGATAAAAAGTTTGCAAGGCTTGGCCAGCTTTCACGTCAGCCACCGCGCTGGTGCCCTACGCGTCATCGTCACCTAGCTCCCTATACGTAGATGATACCTCCCGCTATTAAACGAAATATGCACGATTTGGGAAAAAAGGCTGAAATATGCATTAACGTCGTAATTAGAGAGTTATATGCATTTGCATATGCAAATATGCAAATGCATAAAATCCGATGTCTAGTAATGACACATATTATGGAGTATCCTCCTGTATGTAATTATATATGTATATTTATGTAAAATCTTGTTATAAACATACTGTTTAATTTTTAAATATATAATACATTAGTATAATGAGGAAATCTATAATTGGTTTCACAGTTAGGTGAATTAAACAAGTATACATTAACCATATTGTAAACTGTTGATTTCTCTAAAATAAAATAAATAACCTTGTAGAAGAGAGGAGAAAAATATTTGCATAGCAGCCAACAATATGAATGATAAAGAGATCAATGTTGCAAGCAATAAGCAATATAAATGCCTATTTAAAAACTTATGTATGGTGAAATTTAAACAGTAAATCTAATTTAGATAATTTTCTAGTGTACAATCATAATGTTTACCAGTATAACAATAATCGGTATATTTTGTTATAATAGCCAATCTTATGAATCAGATATCAATGAGTAAAAACCGCTGAAATCCGTCTATTGATAAAAAAAATTTATCAGGAAGTTTGTCAGAATTTCAGATTGATATTATGAATGATTCACACAAATTTACATAATAAATATTACTGAAATTGAAAAAGGGTTTCATAATTGCGATTTAAGCAAAGGCTTCGTTTTTTATCCCTAATCAAACATGCATAAGGACATGCATAAGGTAAATAGAAAACAATATACAGTAGAATTTGGATATAATAACTTCACCAATAACGGCTTACCGTTTTTAGCGAAGACAATGTAAATTCCAGTTAGGTTTCATAGTTACGGTACTAGAAAAAAATTTGCTTTTAGAACAACTCCGTTTTAAGCGACCAACTGCTTAAA
The DNA here is from genome assembly GCA_917880885.1 of Limnephilus marmoratus. Classification (NCBI taxonomy): domain Eukaryota; kingdom Metazoa; phylum Arthropoda; class Insecta; order Trichoptera; family Limnephilidae; genus Limnephilus; species Limnephilus marmoratus. The sequence goes on along the minus strand of OU862921.1, from coordinate 12,126,585 downwards.
GTGACCTATTTTAATGATAATTCATTCAGTTAGATCGACACGCAGTGTTTTGTTTACAAAACCTACGCACCGCACCGCCCCACGCCTCACCTACTCCTTGCGCCCGGCTACTCCCCGCGCGCTAGCACCTATCCTTATTAACACGCATACATCACAGTCAGTGTTTATCATCTGTTGTGACTAAGTTAAAAGCTCGACCCAATGAGTTCCGTGAAGCGAAAGTGTTTTTCAATTGAAGAAAAAAGTGCTATATTTATTGGTAGTGGTAATAAAAAGTGCTACGTTTAGAAGCCGGTGAATTAAATGTAACCCTCGCGAAGGAGTTCGGCTGTCTCATGTAAAAACAACTTACATTTTCTGGCCGCTTTGTGCGTCGTCAGACTACTACGACAAAGTATCGCTGGCCCCTTGAGGGTCGTTGTATCCGGATTCTACTGTATGTTCATACAAAGTAAATAAAACTTTATCACTTTCTCAAGTATTAGATACTCCTTTAAAAGTTATTTTTGGTATTTCTATCAAACATGAAAATTAGCAGCATTATTCATAATATTCTAATGAACAAAAGGAAATAAGTACAGGCAAATTATTTTAAAGAGGACATTTTTAAACCGTATTTGTGCACATATAGTATTGAATTTAAAAAAAAAGTTTTTCCAACTAGTTTTTAACACCCCCCGCCAGGTTTGAACAAAGTTAGCTCATAAAGGTCTTTTTCGAAAAAAACTTGTCAGGCCGCTTTCGAAATTTGAAACGCATAAACGTTGAAGTATAACACTGCCACTTGTATTGCAGTTACTTCAAATCTCTCAGTGGAACATGAACTTCACGCTTCACCCAAAGACGCTGGGTGTGTAGCGACGTTTATTATATTTTTTAAATTATTTTCGCTTAGCATAATTACTCAAGTACTTACCGAAGGTAAACTTAGGATGGGTTGTTTTACAGAAGTTCAAGTCACTGTCACAATTCAAATTCAAATTCATGTCATGGCCATTCAGCGCCATTTTGTTTTTTTTTACAGTTGAAAAGTCCACGTTAAATACCGATTCTAAGTCCGTTTCAGATTTTGAACAAATTGTGATCAGCAGAAGAGGACAACTATTATGTGGTTTAGCTTGTCTGTATATTACAATTTGACAGAAATCAGAAACGCTCCATAAATCAGTGTCTAACGGGAACCTTTTAAATTTCAAAAACCAAAATGACGCTGAATGGCCAGTTGATAATAATGTTCATTTGAATTTTTGTGAAACAACTGGCCCCGAGGCTCGCTTTAGATATATTTACATTTTGTAATGTCATTGAGAAATAAAGTTAATGTTTATTGAGTTAACTTTGAGGCATAGGATTTTTTTTTTAAAATTGAGATTATATTTGAAAATCTCCTACTACCACCACAGTAAGGGAACGTACCCATACTACGTGACACGTTTAGGGGGGGGGGGGGGTCTTCAAAATGTCACGCTCCATACAAATGAGCGGCGGGTTGCTTAGGATTTTGGTCACCGGGGGGGGGGGGGGGGGTTAAAAATTGCATAAAGTTGGTCACGTAGTATGGGTACGTTCCCTAAAAGGAAAATGTTGCTTGTATTGTGATGGAGGATTTAGCCTGGAATCGAACACGCAAAGCCTGGGTGGGACCTAAAGGCGATGCCAACTCAGCCACTGACCAGTCAATGTACCTATAAACTATATTCTTTGTACTTTATATTTTACTTGTACAATAAAGATTTTTTGAACTTGCATCATAATTTTCGTTATTTGTTTTTGGGGCGTTATGCCGTGTTGCGCTACCTCCTTCTTTAGCCAACGTTTCGGACATCGTTGCAGTGTCCATCATCAGGGCAGATTGGCTAAAGAAGGAGGTAGCGCAACATGGCATAACACCCCAAAAACAAATAACGAAAATGCTTTTGGCCGTGAAAATCTTAAAACGTATCTTGCATCATAATGTTTAAATTGTAAATATAAGAATCATTGAGTTAGAACAACCTCTCTAATGAATTTTGGTTAAAAATTAGATGTGAATGCGATGATGTGGTTTATCACAAGGAATGCGATTCTTATTTATTTATTTATTTATTTATTTATTTATTTATTTATTAACGCCCTTTTTCGGGGCTTTTACATATGAAATAGTAAGAAATACACAGTATTTATTGTACATAACTGAACTGCCTTCGTAACAATATTTTATATTTGTTTAAAGATAAATTGAAGATGTCCACTGACTTGGTATAATTGTTTCCCTCCATTAGTATTCTGGGCAAAGAGGAATACATATGGTAGTTAGTTCCAGAATTACTGCACTGAAATAAATCCTGACTCCTAGTATTACGTATTGGAATCCGGAAGTTTATCAATTCGAGCAATATCGGACTGTCAACTAAATCATTTAGAATTTTATACAGAAATACCAAGTCAGTGAAAGTTCTTCTGTCTGACAATTTGAGCATATTCATATCATTCAAAATAGTATTGTAGTTCAACATAATTGCTGGAATACCTATTTTAAAATTAAGAAAACGTAAGAATTTGTTTTGTATTCTTTCAACAGCTTGTACATGTATATTGTAATATGGGTTCCAGACGGGAGAATTGTATTCAAGTTGACTTCTAACATATGCAAAATATAACAGTTTTATACACTTAATATTGTTAAAATTTCTAGTTAGCCTAGTTATAAATCCCAACATTTTTAAGGCCTTATTAGAGATTTCTGTTATGTGGTTAACAAATGAAAGATTAGATTGAAAAGTGATGCCCAAGTCTTTAATTTGTGTTAGTGTCTCCAGAGTATTGTTATCAATGTTGTAATTGAAGATCACTGGATTTTTTATTCGAGAAAATCTAACTATATGACATTTTGAGATATTTAAGTAAAGTCTATTTTCATTACACCAAATTAACAATTTGTTGATATTATCTTGAAGAATGTTGCAATGGTTAATATTTTGAATTATTCTAAAAATTTTGAGGTCATCAGCAAAAAGTAAGATAAATACATCATGAAATATTTTTGTAAGATCATTTATAAACAAGATAAATAATATTGGGCCAAGGTGTGAACCCTGTGGAACTCCACTTGTTGCATAAATTTTTTCCGACAATGAGGATTTTATTCTAATAATTTGTTGTCTTCCAGTAAGATAGCTTTCAAACCAGGCTAATATACTGCCACGTACACCAAGCTTTTTTAATTTCCAAATGAGAATTTTATGGGAAACTGAATCAAAGGCTTTACTAAAATCAGTATAGACAGAGTCTACTTGTTTTTTTTCTTTAAAAGCATTGGTTATAAAATTTTCATAAATAATCAAGTTAGAAAGTGTACTTCTACCTGGCATAAATCCAAACTGGTAAGGTGATATTACAGGTTTTATTTGGGCAAAAAGTTTGTCAAGTATTAGGCTTTCAAATAGTTTCGGTATGGTGGATTGAATGCATATTGGTCTATAATTACAAACATCACTTTTATCACCCTTTTTGAAAATTGGAGTCAAATAACTATTTTTCCACATATCGGGAAAAATTCCACTGGATAAAGATAAATTAAAAAGTTTGGTTAATGGAAGAGCAATTACTTTGATACATTCTTTGATAAATATTGTGGGGATATTATCCGGTCCTGCAGATTTGTTGATATCTAATGATTTAACTTTAGTTACTACATCAGAGAGACTTATGGTACACTGCGAAATATCAAGAGTTTCATCTAGAGTTGTTGATGGAAGAGGAGCATTATTTGCGTCTGTTGAATAAACACTTTTAAAAAATTTTGCAAACAAGTTAACAATACCATCAGTATTATTGCTATGGCTGCCATTTAGGTGCATAATGCTCGGGAATTCAGAATCATCTTCTTTAAGAGATTTCGAATATTTCCAAAAATAATTAACATTGTTTATTATGGAGTTTTGAATTTCATTTATATGGTTACGGTAGCAAGTCATAGACATTTTTTTACACAAAGTTCTTAAATATTTAAATTCACTGTAATCAGAATTTTTTTTATATAATTTATATTCTTTATGTTTAAGTTTTTTGGTGATAAGTAGATTTATAAGTTCTTTGGTGTACCATTTTGGATAGGTGTTTGGCTTACATATTACGGTTGGAACATAGATGCTAATAGCCTTTCCCAAAACAGAATAAAATTTATTTGTAGCTGTGTTAATATCATCATATTGCACAGATGACCAATCAAAAGAGAGGAGATAATTACATATTTTCTCGTAATCAGTTTTGAAAAAATTTTGGTAACTGAAAGACAGTTTACAGGTATTAACATGTACATTAGAAATAATAACTTCCAGTGGAGGATGATAACCATCAATTGGCACCAGCGGTTCACTACATTCTTCAATTACTAGTGACTCTAAGTTAGAAAAACATAAGTCTAGAGTACGATTATTTACATTTGATATAGTATTTGCCTGATTCAGGCCTAGAAATAACGCCATGTCTAGAATAATGCGTTCAGACTCACTCACACTGATATTATTGTCCCTGTTCACCCAATTCACATTTGGAAGATTATAATCACCAGCAAGCAAAAATGTTGCATTAGCATGCTTTTTTAATATAACTTCCACTTCCTCACTATGGCACCTGTATACTTCATTGCTTGAATTTGGTGGGATATAAATACAACCAACAATAATCTTTTTATTCCTGGCAACATTCACTTGCACGAAGATTTGTTCAAGAAGTTTGTATTTAGTTGTAATTAAGTTTGATTTGTATTTCTTGCTGATAGCGATTAAAACCCCGCCACCTCTGCTTTTAGCACTTGTCAATGTATTTCTGTCTAATCTATACACATTATGATTTATAAAACCTAATTCACTAGAATTAATATTAGGTTCTAACCATGTTTCAGAAAGTAGAATAAACTCGTGCCCAAACATTGGTAGTGTAGATTGAAGTAGACTTAATTTTGTTTTAAGGCCTCTGACATTTTGGTAGTACAGCTGGCAATTTTTTGTTTGGTGTTTTTTAGAGGAGTTTTTTAATGGCATAAAAAATCAATTTTCTTCTTTTCAGCTTCAATTTTCCTCAAATGTACCGAGCATTCGTTACTCCAAGCGTAATGGTCAGTTGGCAATTGTAATTTTAATTTCTCATTAATTTTTTTGCAGTTAATGCACTGAATGTCATTTTGACAGTTTACATTTTCATGTGCTTCGGAACATCGAGTGCAAGCTTTTTCACTTCTGCAGTCTTGTGCTTTGTGCATATAGCCATTGCACTTGTAACATTTTAGAAGTGAGATGTTGTCGAAAACCCGACATCTATCCCATCCAATATTTACTTTACCTTCTTGTAACATTATGTCGTAAGTTTTTCCATCAACTTCCATGAAAATGGTGAAGTTGACGTCACCTCGTTTAGTTTTTATTTCTTTTATATATTTTATGTCAATTTTCGCTTCCACTGTTTGCAGGTAATCATTTTGCATCTTAATTTTTGAAATAATTTCTTCTGGAGTGAATTTATCCGATAGACCAATAATTTTCAGTTTGGGATTCTTGGGTTTTGGTGTATTCACGTCATATTTTTTTCCCATCTTTGAAATTATTTGCTCTTCCATCTTTTTTGTTGCAGCTATATTCTTGCACTCTACTATTATAGCCCCTTGCTTAAAGTTTCTTATTCCGGTAACACCAAAATTAACAGGATCTATGTTTTGTTTTATTTCGTCCTTTGTTACGGTATTTTTTTGATCCTTATCTTTTGGCTTAATAATAACGATAGGTTCATGTTTTTTACAATTTGTTTGTTCTTCATTAATTTTACCATTTTTCGTAACTTCAGCGTACGATTTCGATTCAATATTTAATTTAAGATTTTCAATGTTCTTATCTATATTAGATAATGATTGAAACAATCTGTCGAGTCCATCATTCTCATTGTTTATTGGTGCCTTGCATTCTTGTACCATGGCCTCAATATGACTCATCATTTCGCACATAGCTTCAGTTAGAGAAGTCTTTTGATCCTTTGACAAAATATTAGAAGTCAATGTTTTGTTAAAATTTTTCACAAGAATTTTTGCATTTTTCAGCCTCTCCTCTGGTGTGAGGGAAGTCATTTTATATTATTATTAAAAAAAAATATAAATATTATGTTGATGTTTACAATAACTATCACCATCTATTGGGCAATAGTTGTATTAAAATAATTTTCCTTTACAAATTACGCATGCATTGCCATCTGTTGATTAGTAGTGAAACTTATTTATAATTTTATTAATGCATGTAGTTATTTACTGCCCTCTATTAACGGGTAGCATAAATATACCATGTGTAGGTAGTGCATCCAAATTACTAAAAATCACTGTTATTTGACTTTTTTAAATGAGTTTCTTTTAAGAATATGGTTCAGTACATACATAATATTTGCTCCAGTTTAACCGCAGCACTATGATGAATCGCTACACAAGTTTTATAATGTTCAAAATAAACTTTTTGCGTTTTATTTCACTATTTTATAAGGAGCAAAATTTTACTTGACGTCTGTCACTGACTTTGTTGTTGTTAATTCTGTTGTTATTATTTCCAAAAGTCTTCTAGTTTCTTTATAAATCGTCTTTAAATGTGTGCCTATAATAATTAAAATACGTTTTTAAATATATAATAAACATTTAAATACAAATTAACAATTGTATCCAGTTCGTACAAGTTCATTCTAAAAAAAAAAAAACTAACTAACCATCACGCCGTTTCGCCGCAGGGGTAGGCAGAGAGGTTGAACCGCCAAACAACTCGGTCTTGGCACACACTCTTTGCCTCACTCACATTCATACATCGTATCATACATACTCTTCTATTATTCTGACTTTTGACATGGCCCGACTCAAGTATCTGATTCATTTGATCGTGCCGTGTCTTCTTAAGATCGTTCTAACGTTCTAAAAAAATAAAATAACTAGAATCATGAAAACTCATCAGCCTACTATACTTTTCCTGATTTTCTACACTACATGTTTTTCTCGATTTACCTACTCGAAAGTAAGAAAATCCGTTAGGGAGAGTTTTGGAACTCAACGATTCATAGCCCCTTTATTTTTTTATCCATTCAGTACACCACTACACAAGCAAGGATGTTTTTAAAAATGATTTACCTGTATACAAAATACACTATTCTACTGTAGCATTCATAAGCGGAACTACATTGCCCACTCTCCGATACAACGATTTCACACTATGGGAAATCAGTACTTAGGTGATATTGACATATTTAACATAAACTTGGCGAATTTTGTTGATCTTGTAAAAAACTGTCTGTATTTTTGTAAACCTATGAAATTGCTGTATTTTTGTATTTTTATGATTTGCGTGCTTTTTTATCTAATTTTATTTTTATTTCTTTATGTTTTATTCCTAAACATATCTGTTTTTCTGTAAACCTATGAAATCGCTGTATTTTTATGACTTGTGTGCTATTTTATCTAATTTTATTTTTATTATTTCTTTATCTGTTTTATTCCTAAACATATCTGTTTTTCTGTAAACCTATGAAATCGCTGTATTTTTATGACTTGTGTGCTATTTTATCTAATTTTATTTTTATTATTTCTTTATCTGTTTTATTCCTAAACATATCTGTTTTTCTGTAAACCTATGAAATCGCTGTATTTTTGTATTTTTATGACTTGTGTGCTTTTTTATCTAATTTTATTTTTATTATTTCTTTATCTGTTTTATTCCTAAACATATCTGTTTTTCTGTAAACCTATGAAATCGCTGTATTTTTGTATTTTTATGACTTGTGTGCATTTTTATCTAATTTTATTTTTATTATTTCACTACCAAACATGTAAAAGCCCTTTGGGCGTTAAATAAATACATATAATAATATATTTGTTAAGATTTATTAATACGTAATAATAATTATTATTGTGTTAACAGCAAGAATATTGAGAATACACATTTATTTGAAATTTAAAAAATTGTTTGAACACCAAACAAAACAGTTCACTCACCTTTGTGATTGGAGATTTGTAAACAGACTACGAAAGATAATTTAAAAACCGTCTCTTATAAGTTTAAAGTGAGTATCTCAGAGATATAATATATGGCACTCGGCTATACACGAGATAAACAATGCTTAAGTGATGGAATAAACTGCTAGTAAAGCACTCCGGCTCAATTGTCACTAATCATTGGATGTTCTTGTCAGAGTCAAGTGCTTTTATTTCTATTTCATCTGTTGATAAATTGGAAGGGAGTTTTGCTTTATCTGAGAGTACTCTTATTACCGAGTGATAACGTTTTACATTAAAATGGAAACACATATCGTATTATGAAATGGAAATGATAAACAATATTAATTACCGCTATATATTATGATAATAAATGATTGTTTTAAAATTGACATTGGAGTGTTTTGCTTTTTATTATATGCATAGCTAGTAGATGATACGATGTGATATGATACGATTGTACCACCCCAGCCAGGAGCACTCCTGTCCCAGTGAGACCGGTACACCAGGGGGCAATGATTTGTTAGGACTTGGAACACATGCTCTGAGGATGGGAAGGAGGTTGGAGTTTAATTGACGAGTATACATGGTAACCTAATAAGCCAAAATTGGAATTTAGGATTGGTAGGACTAAAACTCAACAACATAGAACTTCATCACTCCTTTGAAAAGTATTTTTTTTTTACATGAGCTCCACACAGGAGGCTCTGAGAAAAATAGTTTCCCTCAGGGCCTAAGTCATCTTTGGGGATGCTGTGTGGAAGGTTTTTTTGAGGAAAGGAAGGAGAGGAGAGTTCTGGGAAGGAAAAGGGTTTAAGGGGTGGGTAGGAATCTGAGGTTCTGTGTGTCCTGATCATCCGCTTCCAAGACCCAGACAAACCTCGCCCCACGAACCTGGACACCCCTGCTAAATCACCAAATGTAGCGAACCACTTGGGGTGACCTGTAGCAGAGGTGTTGGTTATCCAATAAAGGTTCCCGGGGTGGCAGTACCCATTTCCGCCTCCCAAATTATAATATATTAAATGAAAAAAAAAAACTTGGTTAAATAGTTTACTTTATATTATACTAGCAGACCCGACAACACATGGCTAACGAAACACAATGCCACGCCATTATCCAACTTTTATAACCAACGCCATCTGTTAAATCAAATCCACACTACCTGCTTGGCAGCCCGCTGCCCGCTTGCCAGCCCTTATTTATATATTTCAACCAATTTACACAAAACCTTGACAAATGATGTACTTAAGAACCTTCCTCATGAATCACTCTATCTATTGGTGAAAACCGCATGAAAATCCGTTGCGAAGTTTAAAAGATCTAAGCGCACAGCCAGCGGGAGCGACTTCATTTTATACTATGTAAAGATTATGGGCTTTTTAAATTATTTTTTTCATCGCTTTTAATGACATTTCAAAGGGGTGTTGAAATGCTACTTTGTTGAGTTGTCATGGAACTGAAAAATCACATGGTATTATAATTTTTTTTTTTAATTTGGCACACAGATATGGGTACCGCCACCCTGGGATGTATTTATTGAATAACTAACACCACTGCCATAGGTCATCCCAAGCGGTTTGCTACGTGTAATGACTTAGCAGGGATTCTAGCTACTGTATGGCGGGCCGGTTCGAGGGAGACTAGTTGAGGGAGGCATTTTGACCTCTACAGCCGGACCCTCTCGATCCATCGCCTTGCTCCGCAGTTGGAGGGAATTCACATGTCCGTCACTCCTGGACACACAGACCCCTAAATTCCTACCCATTCCTTAAATTAAACCTTTTTCCTTCCCAGAACTTCCTCTCCTTCCCCTAAGATGACAAGGGTTCCGAGGGAAATTATTTTTCTCAGGGCAAAATGGTACAGAAGAAATATTCACAAAAATATACTAATTTTAGGTAGGTACTTTAAACGCTTGTCTGAATTCTTGACACATCACTTTTAATTTTGAAAATGGCAATTAAAATAATTTTCCAATCAAATGTTAAATTATAGGTACATGTTAAAGTACAGTATCGCTTGTCTGTACCTTGACACATCAGTTCTAATTTTGAAAATGGCAATCAAAATAATTTTCCCATCAAATGTTAAATTATAGGTATATGTTAAAGTATAGTTTCGCTTGTCTGTATCCTTGACACATCAGCCTAGCGATTCCGTATTTTTTTGAGATCGTTCTGTCAGATTTGTGTGATTTTTACGTCACGTATTGTAGTTTAGATCATTTAAACATGAATTCTTCCTTGCAAGTACGCGTGATTATTTACTCATTTAATGTACGTTGTACATAGAAAACGCAAATATAAGCCATAAAAATCACACAAATCTGACAGGAGATTACATCCGTTATACAATAACGATCTCACAAAAAATACGGAATCGCTAGGCAGTTCTAATTTTGAAAATGACACAAAACAAAACAAATCAGAATTCATTAAAAATCAGAGTTACAATCACATACAGACAAACCCACAACAAAAATCAGTATTTTAATATTAATAATAATTTCTAGACTAATTCTATAGGTATAAGTAGTTAGTTAGGTAAGTATATGTACATAATATAATCAAGATATAGATAGATACCGGTCAGTGTTACTTGTGACGTGAGACTGAAACAAGTGGAGAGAAGGAGAAGAACATGTATGGAAAGTATTTGCTTATTTTTGTTTCTTATTCTTAATATAGCTAAAGCTATATTAAGACAACACTGCTTTCATTCTGCCCTTGGTATCTTCAGACTGGTACAGACTTAATAGAGTGGTAGACACTCAGCATCGCCCTGGTGAAAGATAACCATTCAGAATTGATTTAATTGGCTTTAGCTGTGTTTGGTGACCGGATCTGAAAAGCCAGATATTTCCGCAACTTTCCTCTTTCCCTTCAAAATATACCCCAATTAGGGATGCCAAATTCCCAGTGGCTCCAGACGGTTGGGACTCTTGGGCGGTATTAAAAAGAAAATTGTACAAAATTTTATTGCATAATTTTTATTAACTGCAAAAAACCTTTAAACTCTTGAACGCCAGCTTGGTCTTAAGGATACTTTTAAAAAATGATTTTTCGGCGTGGGTAAATAAATTTTATTTGATTAATTTGTGTTATTTCACAATTAATTCATTTAAAATAATACATAGTACATTTGCGGCACGTTCCAGAGTGGAAGATACTCTCAGTATCGCTTTGGTGTAAGACCACCATTCAGAATTGAAACGTTGCTTGAAATTTGTGTTTGGTGACCAGATCTGAAAAGCCAGGTACTCCCCCACCTCTTCCCATCTCCTTTCCCTCCCCATTACCTTCAGCCTCACAACAAATCCCAATCGGGGATGCCATAGTCTCACCGGCTCCAGAGAGGGGCAGTTGGAACTTTTGTGAGGTATTCATATAAAAGAAAATAAAAAAAATCTGGGGAAAGTACTTATGGCAAATTATATTATACACTATTTTCATAATTTTTTTTTTAATTAAAAGAAAGACAAACATTCCCGGGTTCCGAATAACCTCACAATATTTGAAAATTTCTTACTACCATCATAGAAAGCGGAAAATGTTGCTGGTGTCGTGATCGTGTCGTGTCGTGGAGAACTTAGCCAGCCGAGGAATTGAACACGGGATGCCTGGGTGGGACCCAAATGCGATGCCGACTCAGCCATTGACCAATATAAATACATTACCATACAAATATAAATCTTTCATGATTTATGACGAAAATAGAATCATTTGACGCTCGGTATAAATTTTGCGTAGGCGAGAAGTTAAAAAAATAATGTGATTAATTGAGATTATTTTTACGTTTAGCCAAAGTACCCTGTGCCTGAAAATATATCCAGGAATTGAACCCTGGCTGACAGCCTACCAACAGATAAACTGATTTAAAATTAATTGATTTGTTGCTAAGCTGAAATAGTTTTCATGTTTTAGATAATAGAAACATAAATGCACCTATCCAGTTACAAGAATGTTTTTTATGAAATTCTGATAAGATAATCCTGTGAAAACAACAAATTTTATGGTGATTGTAATACATAAATTGTTATATTATGTGTGCTCAAATACAAATTGAAGAAAATGTTTGCCTGTCAATAAACAGACAGTCAACAAATTTAATTTATACGGGTTATCTTTACATAGTATAAAATGAAGTCGCTCGCGCTGTCTGTGCGCTTAGATCTTTTAAACTACGCAACGGATTTTCATGCGGTTTTCACCAATAGATAGAATTCATGAGGAAGGTTTTAGGTATATAATTTGTCAAAGTTTTGTGTAAATTGGGGATAAAAATCAAAAATTAAACCCCTCTCGCGAGCCACCCACTTCCTTCCCTCCCCTCCCCCTTCCCGGATTTCCCACCCCCTCCTGCCTTCCCTCCCTGCCATTAAGAGCGTTTAACCATCCACATTTCGTAGAAAGTTGTTCTTATGATCGTGCAGGGCGGTTACAACGAGAAAGATTAATTATTCTCCGTACCAGCTTTTTTAAATTATAACTCAATATCGAATTTATTTCAATTCAAATTAGCTTTAATCTTTACCTTCATCCAAAAATGCTGAAAGGCGTGATGATAAAACTATTAAAATAATGTACTTTTTGTAGTTATTTTTTGATTATAAGTATTTATCATTTTTCAATAATGTCTAAATTTAATAAGAATGTTAAAAAAATCTGAAATACATTAGTTTGTAAGTGCGCAAATAAATACACAAATGGACCAATTTTCGTCAAGAAACATATGTACGTACATATTTTTTAATGATTTTATTGAAACTAAAATAAAAATTTTAAAACATGCGTTTGCTAGATAATGTATTGATTTATTTTACTGGATGATTATATTATTTGAAATGGGTGTGGTATACTACAAAATCTTTTTTGAAAATTTAACAAATCTGCCAACGACCTATGGAATAACCTTATTATACTAAAAATTAAAAAAAATTCTCAAAATTTATTACATGCGAATGCTAGATAAAAGAACAATCTTTCGAAATCCATTTATAATTTTTTGTGGAAAAGAGTCAATACGTCTAAAATTTGATTTGAAAATGACATATTTCTGGTTTTCTCTGGTAATGTCCTCTTAAACAATATGAAATACACACATCTTTCAAACTTGCTATGATAAATTTTGTATATAAATTTCATAACGTCAGAGGTCACCATAATATATATATATATATATATATATATATATATATATATATATATATATATATATAGAAACCTTTACGGGCTTGTGCAATGGTATAGGAAATAATTTCATAATGCCAGAGTTCACCATTATATTTAGAAACCATTGCAGGCATGCGCACAACAAATCACCAAAGTTTTATAGTAATTAATTCATTTTCAAGAAACATATATGTATTGAGATTACATACAACTATGTTTTAAATGCACTAAACATTAAGTAAAAAAAATTTAATGTTAATTACACATTATAAACTCTTGCTGCCGTATCATGAAGTAAATCATGTAAAATATACATATAATATTGTAAAAGCCCATCAAGGCGTTTAAAATTAATAAGGGAACGTACCCATACTACGTGACCAATTTTTTTGCAATTTTTAACCCCCCCCCCTCTCCCCCGCTGGTGACCAAAAACCTAAGCCCCCCGCCGCTCATTTGTACCAAGCGTGGTATTTTGAAGACCCCACGGAAAAAATTCGGTGTTTGGGAGAAATTCCTAAAAAATAAAACTAGTTATTTTTAGACTAATTTGGGGTCGGGGAATCCGAATCTGAAAGAATTATGCGGCGGCAAGCAATATTAACTGAATTACACGACTTTAAAAATTTGTATACACATACAGGAAAATAGCCATTTTGGAAGTATTCTGATTCCTAGAAAATCAAACTAGTTATTTTTATACTAACTATGGGCCGGGGAATCTGAATCTGAAAGAATTATGCGGCGGCAAGCAATATTAACTGAATTACAAGACTTTAAAATTTTCTATACACACACATGAAAATATTCATTTCGGAAACATTTTGACACACGCAGTACGAAAATCATAGAAAAACAAGAAATGTAGAAAAACATGTGCCGGCAGTGTTACCAGCTCTCAAAAATATTTATCCCTATATCAATAACGTAAAACGACACGACACTTGCTCACATAATAATTCACAACATTAACCTGAAAATAGATAACAGCAGAAAAACATACCTTATAAATCGACCCCTAACCTAACCTAACCTAACGCTAGGTTTGTGAAACATGGTTTGTGCCCCTTTATACCGCCTGCTCGCGTCACGGCAAAAAACATCCCTGTTTTCAAGTAGTTTAGCGGCTACGCTAGGTTTGTGTAACATGGTTTGTGCCCCTTTATACCGCCTGCTCGCGTCACGGCAAAAAAACATCCCTGTTTTCAAGTAGTTTAGCGGCTACGCTAGGTTTGTGTAACATGGTTTGTGCCCCTTTATACCGCCTGCTCGCGTCACGGCAAAAAAACATCCCTGTTTTCAAGTAGTTTAGCAGCTACGCTGGGTTTATGTAACATGGTTTGTGATACAAAAGTGAGTAAAATTTATAAAAAAATAAGTACTTAAAATATAAACATGTTATTTTACGTTATTGATATTACTGCTTAATGGCAACACTTAATTTTGTGTGGTAAAAACATCTATGTTATCTTGTTTTTCTATGATTTTCGTACTGCGTGTGTCAAAATGTTTCCGAAATGAATATTTTCATGTGTGTGTGTATAGAAAATTTCAAAGTCTTGTAATTCAGTTAATATTGCTTGCCGCCGCCTAATTCTTTCAGATTCGGATTCCCCGGCCCATAGTTAGTATAAAAATAAATAGTTTGATTTTCTAGGAATCAGAATACTTCCAAAATGGCTATTTTCCTGTATGTGTATAAAATTTTTTAAAGTCGTGTAATTCAGTTAATATTGCTTGCCGCCGCATAATTCTTTCAGATTCAGATTCCCCGACCCCAAATTAGTATAAAAATAACTAGTTTTATTTTTTAGGAATTTCTCCCAAACACCGAACTTTAGCCGACCCCACCCCTGAACAGGTCACGTAGTATGGGTATGTACTCTAAATAAAATTATATTAAATTACTTACATCACGTCTCGATGCTTTACAAGGGCATTTTACTAATGGAGAGAGAGCCATAATATGTAGATAGATAAATACTTCTCCTGAACGGGTGAAATAAATATTGAATTTCAGGACATTTAAAAAAATGTGTATAAACCAAATTGAAATAGAGCAAGGAGTTTGGAATCACCGCATGAAAATAAGTGCTTAGTAAATAGATTTTTTTTTGGGTTATTATTGACCTGCCACCTTGACAACCTAATTTGAATTATGAATATAAATATGTACATTATTTTTTAAATGACTTTAAACTTGCCTTACCTTGAAAGAAAAACAACTGACAATGATCTTAAAATGCACTTTTAAGATTGTAATTGTTTTAATCACTACAATTACACACTCTTATGCCTATGGCTAGATAGCGCACACATAAATTCAAAACACAATGGATAATAATTTTGTTTCTTTACCGTCAAAGTGATTATTGTGTGAAGTATGAGCAACATATTAGAAAGTTTATGCCCTTGAATGCTTCAGTTGTTGTTTCCTAATTTAAGTTTAAAATATTTCATAATGTATAAATAATTGAGTTGTGAAAATGTGTCTGTATTTAATAATAAAATACACAGGGACGCATCTAGTCTGTGTGTCCGAAATAATTTCAATTTTTGAAGTGAAAACTTCTTTAGCACAGTTGTGAATTGAACCTCAATGAAACGAAAAACAGCTACACTAAAAAGAGACAAACATGCACATCTATAGGATTTAGCCTGCGAGGGAATGAGATAGACTAATCGGTCTCCTCTTTGAGTGGTGCTTCGTAACCTATCGGTCTCCTCTTTGTGCGGTGCTTCGTAGCCTCCTTAGTCTTGTCTAGTTTAGTTTTCTGAAGGTTTCACTTCTACTGCGTGTGAACGGCACACTTTGATCTTTTTTTCTTTACTTTTTGTGAAATTGATCGATAAATACGTCAAAATATTGATATTCTTTCTTGAACAGAAAAACAATTTAGTTGACCTGTCTTACTTTCTGTGAAATTGATCGATAAATACATCAAAATATTGATATTCTTTCTTGAACAGAAAAACAATTTTGTTAACCTGTCTTACTTTCTGTGAAATTGATCGATAAATACGTCAAAATATTGATATTCTTTCTTGAACAGAAAACAATCTTGTTGACCTGTCTGAGGCCAGCCAAAAGTTCTTACGCAAATTGGAGATATCCACTGACATAAGAAGAGGTAGTGCAAAAATCTGGGTATCATTTCGAAGCACTGGAGGCAAACCACATGATAATCTTTTTGGCACCGGGAGGGCTCGAGCGTGTCTTGAATAATAACTAACTAACCTTCACGCCGTTTCGGTAGGCAGAGGGGACGGACCGCCAAGCAACTCGGTCTTGGCACACACTCCTTGCCTCGTTCATAATTCGTACATTGATCGCCGGCGAGATCCTGTGCAGAAAAGTAAAGTTAGCTAAAGTAATGTAACAGTTTGCTGCGCAATCCATTGTGGGTCTTTTCTGCGCAGGATCTGAATGTTCGTTTCTAACCAGACCATCAATCGTTCACATGTTCATTTATTGCGGTAAGTAAATTATAAAACATTTGTAAGAGGGTCAAACTAAATACTGTAAGAAAATATTCGGAAAATGAAAATATACTGTAAGAAAATATTTTGGAAGTCGAATTTTTTCATCCGATTTGGGATTTACAGATATGGTTATTATGCAGTGAGGAATTCCCGCACCATTGAAAAAGGGACTACTTATTCGTAAGCAGATTTCATTTTTGAAGACTAATAATTAGTGATTCCAAAATGCGAGTTGTCTGTAGACTGTAGGATTAATTTATTGACAAATCATTGAAAGGGAGACACCCACACCACATCCCTATTCCGTGCCACTTGGCTTGTTACCATTGTCCTTATGGCAGCTCTGTGTCTTAAGCTGGGATTCCATCCGATCTATTTCATGCTGTCGATGATATAGATCAGTAAGAACAGGCTTTCTACGGAATAGAAACCCAAAGTAGAAATGATTTCAACTTTCATTCTATAAATAGACCGTAGATGGTAGAATAGATAAGGTGGGGAAGTCAGCATTAGTTACACTGTGGAGACATTTGTTTTCTTTCATATTGGTATACACCAATATATCCCTTTTCGGAGAAGTGTGTTCAGTGACTTCGATGAATGTATTAGACAAAAAGTGATACCTACTTACTTACGTAAATAGGCGTAAATGTCTAGGTAACAAAGTTCTAATAATTATTTATAAATTTCATGTATGTATTTATACAAGGGATGTCCGTAAAATAAGGTCTCAGAGGCGCTGCGGTCGCGAGAAATGATTTTACGCGCAATCCTGCAACAAGCCTGGTTTCCCCTTGTCAAATCCCCACCACGATGCACCCTCTCTGATGCTTAGTCTCGGCGTGGCAACCATTCGCGATGGAGCTTCCACTCGCCGCACCCGCCAGGTGTGAGTTACGCTTTGTAATTCGTTTTTAAACATTGCTTCGGCGAATCTGAATGGGATCGTTCCTTTGTCTCTGGGGTCATGTAGTGGATCCGGGTCTCGTCCCCAGTTACAATTGAGTTCAAGAATTCTTCACTATCGATGTTGTAGCATTCAAGGAATCTGCGGGCTGCTTCACCCCGTTGCTGTTTGTGATCTTCGGTGAGCATTTTGGGATCCACCTTGGGCAGACTTTGTGGTCTCCCAAAATTTTTGTCAAAATCTTGTCAATAGTGGTCTTACTGAAATCAGGGATCACATTACAAAGCTCCCGAACCATCACCCGTCGATTTGCAATCATTGTTTTTTCCACTTTGGCAATTTTTTCAACTGAAACCAATGGCTGTCCAGCAAGCTTTTAAATTCTCTGCACCATTTGCGCATGTTTTCACACTCATACACTGTTTTCTGTACACTTCAAATAGCTGAGAAGGAATTTCTACCGGGGTTTTGTTCTTCGCACAAAAAATCTAATTATAGAGCGTAATTCACACCTGGCGGGTGGGGCGAGTGGAAGCTTCATCGTGAACAGCTACCATGCCGAGACTAAGTGCCGCAGAGAGCTTAGCTTTGGCTACACACCAGTTTTACAGCGACCGCAGCGCCTTGGAGACCTTATGTTATGGACAGCCATCATATATGTATACATAATTGTATAATATTGTATAATATAATTATATATATTAAATTATAGAATTATAGAAAATACAAAAGTAAAAAAAAGTATATTGTCCTTAAAAGATAGATATTTTTTTTAATGTTATAAATAAAAAAAATATCTATCTTTTAAGGACAATATACTTTTTTTAACTTTTGTATTTTCTATAATTCTATAATTTAATATATATAATTATATTATACAATTAAAATATATACCTATATAATTTAATAATTTTCCTATAATTTATAAATTCATGTTTATTTTGTGTAAATTTTACGTACTATTTTTAATAATATGTAAATTTTTTGTATTATCACCTCTCACAACAGAAATCATCTAGTGAGGCGGGAATCTTGCTTGCATTATCTGAATATTTTATCTCAATAAATGCCCGGGTCGCCTACAATTAAATAAATGTGTATTAATTAATTTGTCATATTACCATACAATATTTTTATGTAACTTTTATTATTATAAAACATATAGGTATCGAAAAAGAAATAATATTATTTTGTGTACATTTTATTTTACTTTTAGGGCCCCTCATCTCTGCGGGCCCCTATTTTGCACACATTCAGAATATGTACAGGTAAATCCACCCCTGATAAAATTCGGTCAAATAAATTTGTTATAAGTCACGAACAGGTAAAAAGTAATAAATAAAACACTATTATTTAACTGCCAAATGAACATTGTATATTATAAAAACGATTAGGTGAAATGGAATTCATACGTTTCGGTGATAATAAATTCTTCGGTCGAACAACTGCTATAAGTCCACTGTTAAAATTTCGATTCCTTTCCCAAACAGGCACAGAGATATTTTTTTTCTGGAAACAAAAAAAAATCAATTACAATGTAAAACTATTATTGTAAAAAAATTATACTGACAGATAAAATAAGAATCTGAAAAAGATAACCATTTAAAAGATTATCAATTATTATTGTTTGGATCGGTATTTAAATTTATCAATTTAAAAAATGTTAATTAAAATAATTACGGATGTTGTTAAATAATTGTTTTCAATCAAAATAAAAAAGCTATCAAGATTATCAAAATGATTAATGCATACAAAATATATAGGATAAGAATGTAGTCGTACTGTAAATGAACGCAATTAAACTAAAATTATGGTTCCATGACAGTTGATCCCCGGACAGTTGGCCTCCGGCATATTTATATACAATGTGCAGTCGGTTCAGGAAAAATATGGTATACCTACTTAAACAAAATATAACTAAGTGAAGAAGGGGTGTGCAGAGAGCATGTACCACCGAATAACGAAAGTATAAAACATATTTTCATTCAAATAGATCAAGGAAAAAAAATTACTTGTCTATATACTATACATATAATATACTTACTAGCATATAAGGACAAAAAACGACAATGTAAAAAATTCGTTTGACATTTACACGAATTTATTAAACCCGTCTGCTTGTTTAGGAATAAATACATCCCAAAACACGTAATCGCGTTATCCTTTCATAAGACCAAAAACATCCCAAGAGACCTTACATTTTAAAAGCTAAATATCTCTCTTCCTCTCATGCAAACATATGTTTTTTTTTCTTTTTACCAGAAAGAGAATGAAATAATGCTTCTTATTGTATTCAAAATATGAAAGCTATCTCATATTTTGACTGGTCAGTGGTTGAGTGGGCATAGCGCTTGGGTCCCACCTGGGCGTCGCGTGTTCGATTCCTCGGCTGGCTAAGTCCTCCATCACAACACAAGCAACTTTTTCGGCTTTCTGTGGTGGTAGTAGGAGGTTTTCAAACATTGTTTCGTAACCCGGGAATGTTTGTCTTTCTTTTAAAAAACAAAAAAAAATCTTGCATACATATTTTACAATCTCGATCCAAAGTGACGGTTTCTGATTTTTCGCACGAAACTGAGGCTTCCAGATTGAGAGGTGAGAATATATTTAATCAAGCAGACGGGTTAAATGTATTTTGAAGTTGATTTTAGGTATAAATTTTTTAATATAAATCAATTATGGGCGCAAACTGTCAAGGGATCAACTGTTGGATCACCTAAAATTATGAATTTTTGTACCTGTCGCTTTTGATGGCTTCAAATCCTTGCAGATCAGGAACAGTAGTGTGGTATTGAGCAATGAATTCACATGTCAGCTCTTCTTTAGTATTGTTACAAGACCATTTTGTTACTGTCACTCTCTGATCGATGGAAACACTAATCATAATATTGTCATTGAAGAGTTTCAGCCCTGTAATTTGACTGCAGTGGTATTTATCGCACGACCATTCACATAATTTATCAACTTCGTGCGTATTTCTGTCGATCTTTATTTGCAAAATGTTTAAGTGCAACGCATTGTCATCTCCACCGGTAGCTAGAATTATTTGGTCATCATCCAATAAATTGATATCCACGCTATTTATACCGGCTTTATGAATCTTTAATTCTTTGAACGGTTTTATAATCTTTGATGTTTCTTCGCAATTATTAACAAACTCGGTGAAATCCCAAAATGCAACAGTTCCATTCACCGCTAGTGTTAAAACTATGTAGTTGTTCTTGATGTTGAAACATTTTACTTTTAAAATGCATCTATTGTGATGTTCTAAACTGGACTGTAAAATAAATTCACATTTATTTTGATTGACAGTTGTTTTGTACACTCTTAGGAAGCCGTCAGAACAACCGGCTAAAAGAATATTGTTAAATATTCCATCCGATTCTTTATTAATCTCCGGGATAATGTAATCCAGACTCATGAATCTGGTCTCTGCGTCGACATCTTTAGGAAGTTTGGACCAGCCGCCTTCCTTCTTTTTCCTTTCAAAGTCAGTTCCTTTGAGCATATAACTTCCGAGATCTTGACTTTCAACTTGATTGTTGTTTTCAACATTGCGTAGAATTATTTTGGACGCACAAATCTGGGCACGTCCCCCGGCACTGTAGAGAATGTATTCTTGATTTCCCGAATCACATAACTTGGTATTAATCGGTGATAAGCACATACATCTTATACTAGATAAATGATTAGTCAGGTCAATTAGATTTTCGTAAACAAGGTTATCTTTTTGGGTTTTGCAAGATGCTATCTGAACAGATGTGTCTTCCCCCCCGGATATTATATAAAAGTTATCTCCTGTATTGTCTGAAGGCATAACAATTTTAACATCGTTTATTTCTTTACAGTGAATTCCTTGAACGATGCTTTTGAATGCCATCTCCTGATATTTGCTTTGAACGACTTGAACTGTGGAGTTTTTGATGAAGACAAATCTGAAGATGTTCTGTGTTTCGTTTTCAAAATCTTGCCAACTCCTCGTCAGGTCCCAGGAGCGATGGCCACCGCCGCAATTTACACTGAGGACATTACTTTGTTCTTTGATATCCCAAACAACGAGATTGGCCTGCTGAAAGCCGCAAATAATGTTTTTCTGTCTGTCGACAAAGTGTTCGACCCAAACAAATGGCAATTTTATTTGGTGTAAATATTGTAGTTTATGGGAATCATTAGTTTCTACTAAAGTAAAACATTTTATTGATCCATCTCTTTCTGTTGTCAAAATTTTACCATTGTGAAATTCTATCGAGTTGATTCCCATTCTACCGTGAATTTTTGACAAAGTTTCAACAGGATCGAGGTTCCCCTTTTGGAAGAAATGGAAATTGCCACAACGGTCACCCGCTAATAAATATTTTTTGTGATTGGGTTCCAAAGCTGCCGCAGTCAGCCATCTTTCTTTACATTTTGGCAAAGTAAATTTAGCAACATTAGCGCATGCCTCGTTCTGAGAACCCCACAGAGTGATTTCACCATTAGCATCACAAACAACTAAACATCTATCAACCACCCAGTGAACAGATAAAATTTTACCGTCTATAATTTTTTGGCTTAAAAAATGTTTAAGATTCGGATCAAATTTACAATTCTCGGCGAATATATCAATCTGACCGTCTATTCCGGCAAGTGCAACGAATTGTCTGCAGAGTGAAACCGCCATACACAAATATGATTTAGCGTAAGATATTTCATGTTTGACACTCCATTCTTCGATTTCAAAATCGTAATACATAACAAAGCCTTGTTCTGTAATACAGACGATATTACCACGAGCTGTCAGAACAACTTTTTTGGCAGATATTCTGTCATCGGGAAAGTTAAGAGAACTGGATTTAGGTACGGGAGAATTGCAGAATCCTTCGTGTAAGATGACTCCAGAGTTACTTCCGCCGGTGACGATGATGTTCTGCTCGGTGTTGTGATCCAAACACCACAAGCCTCCTCCTTGAATAACTTTCTTCTTATTCAACAAAGTTCCACTGAAATCCCATGCGCACATAAGAGCATCTTCGCCTATTGAAATAATAGTCTTATCGAGGATAATACTGCGAATGACTCTGGCAGTGTGACCAAACAGGATTGCTTGGGACTCAATAGTAGCACTCTGCCAATATTCCAATGTCTCCGGTTCAATGCTTTCTTTTGAGACTATGTTCCAAATTCGGACGGATCTGTCGTCAGATGTAGTAATTATAACATTTTTATTTCTGCTGTAAGATATAGAGAATATTACACCCTGAAACAAAACAAAAAAAAATCATTAAAGAAATTAGTTACAGGAACTAATCTCTCACTTATCTGCTACCGCCAAAACCGGGAAAGTGTCCAATTAGTGAAAATGGTGGATAACAAACACCTCAATCGATCCATTGTAAAATTTCCACTTTTTGATTTAAAGTTAAAGCGTCATGTTCACACTTGTGAGAAGACGGCGTTTCGTAAACTTATTCATAGTTTTTTGCATGAATAAGTTTACAAAATAGAGTCTTCACGCAAGTGGCAGAAAATGAATGTTAATGGTGTGAAATTAAGAGAAACACACACAGCATTTGCTAGAATACACAGGAGACTAATGAAAATGTTCTAAAATAACAAAAATGAACCCTGGTGACTAGTAAAATGATCCACTCTAGCCAGGTAGATGACGGAATAGTAACTGAGTGTGTAAGAGTAAGATAACCCATAGTAATTTGTATGGTGTACAAAGCTTGGGACCTGAATCTAGGTATGCGACGGACCATTGAATCTGAAATTTTGAATACCGGTGAATTATAGAACTTGATTTTGTGATATCAACTAGCAAAAACAATGGCAGACTATATTAGTTGTCGGATAATTGAGCAGTGGATTACTGAGAGAGTGCTGTACGTTCAAAGTAAGTTAAAAACTAGACACAATTAAAAAAATATTATAAATAAATAAATAAATAAATAAATAAGTATATTTTTGAATGTAGCTATTACTTTGTGGTTATCCATTATAGAAAAATGAAATAATTTATAAATAAATAAGTGTTTATTCCAGTATGTGGGGAGGAGAGTGCAATCCCACACATTCCATAAGGGTATAATATAAACATACATGTACAAAGTATTTGAAAGGAAAAAAAAGAAAAAGAAGTTGGATATGAATGTACACGAAACAAAAAAAGATAATAAGGTAATAGTAGTAAATGGAAAACAAAAGAAATAATAATATTAAGCTTTCAGGATTCTGTGTGCACGTAAGGAGCCAGTATTTTTCTCCATTGTGCATCAATACTGGATGATGGACTGATGCGGGCTTCCATGACGAGGATGTTTCCAGAGCTGCTTATCCTTTCCCTCATTCCTGCCACCCTGGATCTAATAAGGGCTGCAAAGCCAGGAACTCGCCCCTCCGTGAACATCCGGGATGCGCTGCAATATCTGGGGAGACCAAACATTATGCGGAAGGCGTTGTTATACTGAACCCGAAGTCTTTCTATACTACTCTTCTTGTAGTTTGCCCAGAGTTCAGACGTATACAGTGTTGCGCAGAAGGAAAGGAAGAGCGTCCTTTTTACAGCAGTACTGCAAAGGCGGAATCTTCTACTGAGCATGTTTGCTTTTACACTGAGAGCTCTTCTTTGCCTATCGATGTCGTCATCGTCCATCAGATTACTGGTGATTATGTGTCCAAGGTATTTAGTTCCTTCAGTCACCTGCAGGTTCACACCATTCAGGGTAGCTGGAGGAATATTTTTTGGTCCTTGTCCATATCTTACGACCAGTAGAGCCGTTTTAGTGGGGTTGTATTGCATGTTTGTTTCTTCAGCAAACTCTTCGCAGATCTTTAAAAGAATTCGTAGGCCCCTTATGGATGGTGCCATCAATACCATGTCGTCCGCATAACTGATGTTGTTCAGAAACTGTCCTCCAATTTGGCAGCCTACCCCTGCATTGTTTAGCCTGTCGGTGAGTTCGTCCATGTACAGGTTGAACAATATCGGGGACATGCATCCTCCCTGTCTAACGCCGCTCTTCAGGAGGAAACGTTCGGAGAGTCCATCTTTCCACCTTACTAAGTTCTCCTGCTGTCTATGCCACAAGTCGAGGATATGTATCACCGCCGGTGATATGCCTCTTTCCCTGAGTTTATCCCATAGTAGAGAGTGAGAAACCCTGTCGAAGGCCTTGCTCAGATCTAGAAAACATGCATACGTGGTGGTCTTTTTATTCCTGTAGTATTCCAGGGTTCTTTTCACAGTAAATATAGCAGTATCGGTAGACATTTGCTTTTTGAAGCCCATTTGGTTGTCCTTAGTTTCCAAGCTGGGACCGATCTGGTTTAGTAGTAGACGTTCGAATAATCGTGCGATGGTGGTGGCAATTGAAATCGGTCTGTAGCTACCCTGGGAGGTAGAGTCCAACGATTTTGATTTGAGAATGGGAGTTATTATTGTTCTTGTCATGTCAGTTGGTAGGTATCCATTCTTTAAGATGTCGGTAAACAGACTCGCCAGCAGTTGAAGAATTGGTTCTCCAGCGTGTTTGATGTGTTCGATACTCAATCCGTCGTGACCTGCTGATTTTCCAGCTTCATGTATCTCAGGGCGGTGTTGACCATGTCCGCTGTGATCAAGAGGCCACTGTCTTCATTTGGGATAGGACTAGGTGGTGGTTTGCTTGCAGAGTTCGGTGAGGTCGGAGTAGAGATGGAGAAGTGATCTGCAAAAATGTTAGCAATTGCTTTAGTGTTCGTTTCTCCATTTATGTTGCACGGAATTTTACATTTCACGTTGCAGTGTTTGTTTGTCTTCAGCCAAAACTGTTTGAAATCACGACTATGTAAATCTCCTGCTATTTTGTCCATTTGAATTTGCTCGCAGTCGTTTTGGCATTTTTTCAGTGCTAGTTTGAACGCAGCACGCTTTAATTTTCGTTCATCCGCAATCGAGCCCTCATGAGGCCTGCCATTTTCAATCCATATCATCATTGCACGTCTTGATTCTATGTATTTTTGTGCGACAAAATCATTCCATCCACAGATTTGTTTACGTCGTTGCAATCTTCGTTTACGATTGTTAAATACTGCAATCGCGGCGCTTCGCAGGGCCTCTATAATACGTGTATACAGTGTCTTAATGTTAGCTCGATCAGGGTTGTCACTTCTCTCGTACCGCGTAAGATCTTGTTTAATTTTTTGTAGAAAAACTTGTGATGTTCGAGTATAACTATGGATATCGTGTTCATTTTTAGGATTCCATGTTGCACAGTCGGTTTTTATACATGAATAAATTTCGGTTTTCGGTATTCCTTCCGTTTGTAGGGTCAATTCGAGAGGCCTGTGATCGGTCCAGTCCACGTCGTAGTGTATTTTCATGTCTAAAATCTGTTTAAAGATATTGTTCGTCACCAGACAGTGGTCTAACCACCTGGTGGTGTGATGCGCGTCACTGATATATGTGTAAGAGTTTTCTGGTAATATTACGGTATCAGCGCATGTAAGATCATATTCTTGACAGAAAGATTTCAGTTCAGTTCCAAAGAGTGAGTCTGGGTGTGCATTGAAATCTCCGATGATTACGGAGTTGGTGTAATCTTTTTCGTCAATAATTGCATGCAAGGCGGCAAGACAGTTAACGTACTCTTCGAAGTGATCTGTTGTGCAAGTTGGCAAGTACACGGTGAAAATGCATAGTTTTTCGGAATTCAGGCCTAACTCAATGCCCGCCATGCGGCAATTATTCAACGGGATGTCAATTATGTAAATCAAATTTAATAATGTTATAAGAAGTATTAAAGGCAAAACAATTAAATTATCATTATTTAACTGGTCAAATTTGTTTTATGGGGCCAACAGACTTAGCGATAAAAGCATATCGCCTCTGGAATTTTTCATTTTGCTACAGCCAGCCAGATACCAGTTAAAAGTGAATAAGCACATTCCGCTTGATAACAACAAGCCTAAACCCTTACATATAGAAAGAAAGGATCTTAGATTAAGTTTACTTGAACAATTGGGAATTAATAAACGAATGAATGATCCTAACATAACATTAATCAATAAAGTAAGTAAAATTATGCATTCCCGATTTCTCAGTACGTTCACAAGACCTAAATAATATAACACGTTTAAATAGGTCATTAGCAGTCACGTCATTATTACACAATTAAGAAAACATGACAATTTAATGTGGGGAAAACAGATTCCAAAGTACCCTACAGAATAGAGTATTTATTGTCACAATTATTGTCTCAGTAAATCAGTTTAATCTATCTATCTTCTCTTCTATATAAATAAAAATGGATCGCCGAAATGTATGTACGCACATAACTTCCGAACGACTGCACCAAATTGGATAATTCTTTTTTTTGTGTGTTCGTTATTGTCAGGACAAGGTTTGTATAAAACTACTGGTGAGCTCTGGCATTATGAAATTTGTATTAAAAAAATTGCAATAGGTGGCAAGCGAGCTGTTTAAAACTACTGAGGAAATAATGTATGGGATGCGAGAGAGGGGAGGGGAACTCTGGTAGGGGGTTCGCGGGAGGGGGAGAGGGGAAACAGGGAGGGGGGAGGGGAACCTGGGAGGGGAAATTGGGAAGGGGGTTCACGGGATGGGGGAAGGAGGGGAGTGGAGTGGGGACGCGGGAGGTGGAGAGGGGAACAGGGAGGGGGGAGGGGAACCTGGGAGGGGAAATTGGGAAGGGGGTTCACGGGATGGGGGATGGGGGGGAGTGGAGTGGGGACGCGAGAAAGGAAGGGGAGGCGGAAGGGGATCGGGACGAATGGGAAAGGACACGCAGGGAGAAACAATGTCTTTATTAAATGGCATAGCAACGCATGTCGGGTACCAGCTAGTCGGTAATAAATCATTATTAGTAAAGTAAAAATTGAAATTGAGTGGGGGTAAATAGAATCATATAAATAAGTTGTCTCAACATGGCCTAACCTCAGTTTGAAAATGGCCTTGAACTCCGAAATAGATGTCACAATAATTGAAAAATTAAAATACTTGATTTACATAAAATTAAATGGAATTCTACGAATTAAACACAATCCTTTCTTTTATAGATGCCATTATTTGGAAAAGTTAAAAACGTTTGAATACCTTATGTCCTGATATTCTATGCAGCACTAGCTCCCCATGAGTACTCCAGATGACAACTTGTGAGAAAGCAGTTCCTGCCAAGGCCAGCAGCTGGTCCCCTATCTCGGTGAGCAGTCCGGAGTACAGGATACACTTCTCCTCACAGTGATGGGCCGACAGAGAGTTGGATTCTAGGTCCCATATCTGTACCGAAAAGTTGTAGAAGTTAGGTAAAAACTGATGTTACATTGATAATTATTCCAACACCACATACAGACAGTAAGCGACTATCATAAAATTAATTCCATGTCTGCTTAATAGCCAAGTGGTTCAAAGAGTTAGGTATTCACCCGGGTGTCGCAGGTTCAATTCTCTGCTAGTAAAATCCTGCATCATTGCTGAAGCAGCATTTTTCGCTCATAAGATGGTAGTTGGAGGAATTCAAATATTGTTAGGTAACCTCCATAATCCAGTAATTATGTTTTTTCTTAAATCTTGGTAAATATTTACTGAAGTGCTACACTTTTAATAGACACAGATTAAGGGAATTACACTTCGTTTCAACTTAATTACTACAAGTAAAAGTTAATGACATTACAATATGTACAAAAAGACAAAGTATTGTTTCAAAAAATTCACCCAAAACCCGTGGTAAAAATCTTAAATTTTTTTATTTATTTTTTTCTTAATTGTTTAATAATAAGTGGAAGCCAAAAACAAGGCAATTGTATTTGTTTTCAATTTTGTAGTTTTAGTACTCAAGGGGCCGTTCAAGTATTACGTAACGCACTTGGGGGGGGGGAGGGGGGGTCTTGCGAAACGTTACTGTGCGTTACGAGGGGGGGGGGGGGGAGGGGGAGTTCGAACAACGCGTTACGTAACATGTTTTTCTTTATTTAGATAAAAAACCTAGGGAATTAAAATCTTCCAAGTTGGCAACCCTTTTCGTACTCGAAATCATTTGTTTTATTTATTACCGCAAACGCGATTAAAACATGAAAAAAGGTATTTAAGCAACTTTTCAGCACTTTACGCAACTTAATTGACTTTAACTTTCAGGTAAAAATTGTCACTTGGGCGATACGTAACGTTTAGGGGGGGGGGGGGGCTACGAAAAAACGTTACGGCGCGTTACATGGGGGGGAGGGGGGGTCAAAAATCTTCAAAAATTGCGTTACGTAATTCTTGAACGCCCCCCAATTGCTACACGTCGCAAGGTTGTGTCCTACTGGTAACAATTTTTTTTTTTACATTAGCTCCACACAGGAGGCCATAAGCAAAATAATTCCACTCAGGACCTATGTCATCTTTGGGGATGCTGTATGAAGGGTCTTTTTAGGGGAATGAAGGAGACGAAGTTGTCAGAAGGAAAAAAGGTTTTTTTTTTTACATTAGCTCCACACAGGAGGCCCTGAGGAAAATAATTTCCCTCGGGTCCTATGTCATCTTTGGGGATGCTGTGTAGAGGGTTTTTTAAGGAAAGGAAGGAGAGGAGAGATCTGGGAAGGAAAAGGGTGGGTAGGAAACTGGGGTTCAGTGTGTCCTGGTCATCCGCCTCCAAGACCTAGACAAACCTCACCCCATGAACCCGGGCACCCCTGCTAAATCACCAAACGTAGAAAACCACTTGGGGTGACCTATGGCAGAGATGTTGGTTATCCAATAAAGGTTCCCGGGGCGGCGGTATCCATTCCCGCCTCCCAAATTGTATGTATGAAGGGTGGACAGGAATGTGGGGGTCAGTGAGTCCAGGAGTGACGGATGAATGAATCCATCCTTTCCATTGCGGTGCAAGGCAATGTTCCGAGAGAGTACTGCTGGAGAGGTCAAAAGATCTCCCTCAATCAGTCTCTCCCGATCCGGCCTGCCACACTGTTGGTGGGCAGGCACATCTGCCGCCAAGATCCGGACAAACCTGACCCCATGAACCCGGGCACCCCTGCTAAGTCACCAAACATAGCGAACCGCTTGGGGTGACCTATGGCAGAGGTGTTGATTATCCAATAAATAGTTCCCGGGGTGGCAGTACCCATACCCGCCTCCTAAATTGGGGATGGTGAGAAAATGTTTCCATTACATGGCAAAACCAGTGGCGGCGTAAGGGGGGGGCGGAGGGGGCGGTCAGCCCCGGGTGCCAAGCCCCGAGGGGTGACAATGACAACCCACTCGTACAGACAAAGAATGGGCACAAAATCTCCCGCTGTAAAGACATTTCAATAAATAACACTATATATGTACTATAACTTACATTATCTAGCTACTTACATTATCATATTTTGAAATGCGTCGCAACTATATATTTTTTTTCGAATATAATTTCTAATTCCCTTTCTAAAACTGAAGAATCATTTTGAGAAGCTTGTATCAACACTCGAAGAGATGTATGATCCCAACACCGGCAAAGCAGGCGTTGAAAGAAGAAATTAGCGAAACTCAATCGAAAATCTGGAGACAGAAACATCAGAAAAAGTTATCGGCACCTCTGGGACTTGAACCCAGGACCTTCTGCTTACATGGCAACAGCTCTGCTAACTGAGCTAATTAATAATTTATGCAGACACTATCTAGATAGCCAAGGGCGGATTTAGGGGAGGGGGGGGGGGGGCACGGGGGCACTTGCCCCCCCAGACGGTATTTTTGTGTACTGTGGAGATTCCATCACAGTACATACTTAGAAGCTAAAACTGTATTTTTTAAACATTTAATTTTTCGATTTTTTTGACACTTTCATAAACCTTCCTAAACCTACATACTTGAACTTGAAATATGATACTTAAGTTTATTTCTAACAGCAATCGTTGATTACCGTTTGCCTTTCCGCCCCTTGTGCCCGCCCAGAAAAAAATCCTAACAGTAATTGTTGATTTTTTTGCGCGTCCACCCCTTGTATCCCCCCCCCCCCACCCGATAAAAATCCTAACAGTAATAGTTGATTTTTTTGCCCGTCCGCCCCTTGTGCCCCCCCCCCCCAGGAAAAAAATCCTAAGAGTAATTGTTGATTTTTTTACCCGTTCGCCCCTTGTCCCCCTCCCAGAAAAAAATCCTGTATCCGCCCTTATAGATAGCATTTAGTTCGGGTTTGAATCATGCAATCATATATAAAGGTAGCAGCCAATAATATGTGCTTTAATAAAATGAAGATAAAGTTGGAAGTTCTTAGTCGAAGTATGATATAGTTAAATGTGACCGAATTGGATATAGACACCTTAGCTCAGTTGGTAGAGCTGTTTCAATGTAAACGGAAGGTTCTGCGTTCGAGTCCCAGAGGTGCCAATATCTTTTTCTGAATTAATAAAATCAGGGAAAACAATCTTGATATAGTGATCGAATATTTTAGTAAAATGAAGTCTCGTAAGCATGTTTAGTATTTGGTGTTTTATTTTATGTAGGGTGTTCAATACAAAACCGCCCCGGGTGCCAATCTACCCTACGCCGCCACTGGGCAAAACACTAGTAAAAGCCAAGGAATAATATTTCATTCGTATTTACAAATTATTTATAAAAAAATAAATTATTTCAATCGTTTCCCCGAAGATTTTCGGGGTCATTCGAAAAAGTGAGATCGAAAACTATTAAGTTTAAAAACAACAACCTATGACAGTAGGTCTTCTCATACAGAAATCCGTATTCGTCTTAGTGTAAGCAAGTGATGTAGAATGTAGTATTCGGCTCAATATGAAAATGACGCACATTCCTATATCTACGTCGTTCATTCACGCACTCACACTCTTTGAATTTTTTAATGTCTATCGTTATCATAGATGAATAACTTTTGAATTAAGAATTGAAAATCTTATTTGCCAAATTCTACTTCGAGTTTGTGACAAACTCTTATATTTCCAGTAAGTTTTTAATTTTAACATTGTTCTTGTACGACAAAGACATATATTTAAAGAAAATGAGTGTTTGAACGAAATAGTTGCAGGACCGG
This sequence comes from Limnephilus marmoratus, assembly GCA_917880885.1. Lineage (NCBI taxonomy): Eukaryota > Metazoa > Arthropoda > Insecta > Trichoptera > Limnephilidae > Limnephilus > Limnephilus marmoratus. The sequence goes on along the minus strand of OU862921.1, from coordinate 12,095,046 downwards.
GCAGCGGTTACGTAATTTAAAGTTTTGGCGAATTACTACATTCTACATTACGGGTGTGACTGAGATGACAAGATTCGCTTACTCGCTTAAACTAAGATGACTACGGAACGCTGAATGAGACGACCTACTGTCAGTAGGTTGTCCTTCTTATACTTATGTGTAGCTATTTTCGCTATCTCACTTTATCTTCAGTGGTTGAGTGGGCATCGCATTTGGGTCCCACCCAGGTGTCCCGTGTTCGATTCCTCGGCTGGCTAAGTCCTCCATCATGACTCAAGCAACACTTTCGGCTTATTGTGGTGGTAGTAGGAGATTTTCAAATATTGTCAGGTTATTCGTAACCCGGGAATGTTTCGTTCTTAGAAAAAAATCTTATTTTGATGATTACCGTTTTCTGCTGAAGCCTTGTGAAAAAGAAAGAAACTCCATTAGATCTGTATTTTGCAGATGAATGAATTTTGCAGCTCTCAAAAACACAGGAAGGCATTTTTTCACAAAAATTTACAAAGAGAGGGTGTTTGTGGCAGCTGGTGACAGCTTGTCTGACGAACGAACTTATGTGCGATACTAAACACAATAAATCTGAAGTGTGTTCACTGGACCTAGTTCAGTGAATCCACGAACGTTGCCTCAGTAACCTATCCTCCCCTGTTAATTCAACTAAGATTAAAGGTTCATTTTTTGTCAAAGTTCAAAATTTCAGCCACTTTTTTGTTGCTTGAAGTTTCATCCCAAATATGCACAAATTATTTAAATAACCCAAACTAAGAAAATAATAACCTATTTTAAATTTATAAATTGTAATGTTTTTTGGTAAAGTATGGACAAGCCGCCGCATGCCGCTACACTTTAAATAGGCATAAAATTTGAAAAGTAAACTACTTTTACAATTTTTGTTATTTGTTTTTGGGGTGTTAAGCCGTGTTGCGCTACCTCCTACTTTAACCAAACTTTTCGGACAGCGTTACAGTGTCCATCATCAGGGCAGACGGCAGATGTGTCACAACACGGCATAACACCCCAAAAACAAATAACAAAAATACTTTTGGCCGTGAAAAGCTGAAACCATATCTACTTTTAAACTTAATTACCACAAGAACCATTGGTTTCAGTCGAGATAGACAGAAAAATATGCATTTAAATTTTTATTTCATAAAAACTTTTTTGGACATAATTTTTCCTTTACGAATGACATTTCATGTTGTATTTTTTCCAGGATCGGATATTTTAAAGGGATACCAATTTTTAAATATTAAAAAAGGTTGCGATACCGCAAAAATCACAACCTGAAAATATAAAAGCATTCACGAAACAAGTAGCTAGAAACGGTATATAGACAATATTATTACGAAAATACTTGATTTGCCTAGTTACATAAGAAATTATTCTAATACCTAGAACGAAAATAAATAAAAAAACACGCACGCGTTTTTCTTTTCAGTAACATATACATCCAGGTTTTGAAAGGTTTGTACTGCAATTTGTCTAACGGGTTTGTGTAATTATTCTAATATCTAGAACGAAAATAAATAAAGGAACACGCACGCGTTTTTCTTTTAAACAAGATGTACATCCCAGGTTTTGAATGGTTTGTTTGGTAGTTTGTCTAACGGGTTTGTGTAATTATTTGAATACCTAGAATGAAAATAAATTTTGACTTTAATTCATCCTAAATATACTCAATTATTTATTTATTCAGAACATGAAAATTTGTATGACGCCACCTTTAGTTTGTACCTTCTTCGAATATGTGTGATTTTTTGCGATATGGCAACATTTTTTTAAATATTTATCAATGCAAAATAATGTAATACGAAATGTCAGCCGTAACGAGAAATTACATACAATTTTTTTTTTAAGAAATGTTAAATTAAATGCATATTTTTCCACCGGTCCCGACTGAAACCGATGTTTTTTGTGGTAACTAAGTTTAAAAGTAGAGTACTTTTCAAAATTTGTGCCTATTAAAAGTGCAGCGGCTTATCCATAAATTAATTTTTTTTTTTTATAGAACATAAACCTAGCTCCTCCTGTAAATTGCCATCTCAACACGTGCTTTTCACCTGAGATGGGCGATTAGGTCAGAATGAATATCAAATGTTTATGTACATTTGATATTCATTCTACAAATATGTATACAAAAAAAAATTGGGAAGAACATTACCAACTAACCTGTATGACGTTATGTGCGGTTAAAACGGCAATTTTCTTTTCACTCTGAACCCAAATTAAATTGATGATCCAATCTGCAAACTTCAGATTCTTATCAGTGGCTATAAAATTGACTTTGGTTTCTGGACCTTCATTATTCTGATCTTCCGGTGAAGATTCGATGTGAAGATGATATATTTTGGCTTGTTTGCCCCCAAAAATAACCACCGCATTGCTGTAATTAGCCGGAAGGAATCCATGAATTTTCTGACCAGAAAAGACACTAATTTTCAACACAAATTTTTGGTTTGATAGTTTGTACAAATATGCCACATGGCCGATACCTATAACAATAAGAATCACTCAAATAATTAACTAAAACATAACAATAAGAAAAGCCAAGAATCCAAAAATAAATTCATCCAAAGCTGACGTAAAAGAAAAATATTATTGGTACTATTTGGTTAATCAATAAATACCTATCAGCAAAAAATCATTTTTCAATATTTTTAAAGCAGTGACATCGGTTTTGATTATATCAGAAGTAAATTTAACCCCATTAAAGTCCATGATAACAAGCCATGTGTCATTTGTGTTTATAAAAAGTCAGATGGATTTGACAGATAAAAACAAATGCTGCCATATGAGAAGAAATTGTATCCAGTTTGTCTATACATCTGAGGTTTACGTACAATTATTTTTAGTGGTAACACTGAAGTGTCAAAATTATTGTTTGTGGTTCAAAATATTTTGGTTCGATTTCTGTGATTCTTGGCCTTGCTACGATATTGTTTTGGTTATAATCTCAATTTGCCGGCGTTTTTATGACTTTTATGGTTTTAAAATATAATATAAATAAAGTGTAGTCAGTTAAATCATGGCTTTATTCCCGGCTTACGCAGATCCTTCTGCGAAAGAAAGCGATTATCCCATACAAGAAGGTATAGTGTTGTTATTATGACATTTTCAAATTGAATCTTTTTCTTGTTATCTTTATACAAATAACTTTTAATTATCTTTCTAACATTATTTTAGAGTATTCGTGTAAATAAGACAGGATCGAACAGTATAATATTATTATAAAATACGTAATAATATTTTTTCAATTTAAAATAGGCGGTAGGCCAAAACAACTCGGTCTTGGCACACACTCTTTGTCTCATACATTCTCTTCTATTATTCTGACTCTCGACATGGCCCGACTCAAGTATCTGATTCACTTGATACGGCCATATCTTCCTCAGGCGTCCCCGACTTCTTCTACCATTCACATTTGCGTCGTATATTCTCCTTACACTCCTTTCTTCGTTCATTCGCTCTACATGCCCAAACCATCTGAAGATCTCTTTTTTAATCTTACTCATTATGCTTACATCAAACTCGCATTCTTTGCGGATGTCCACGTTTCTCATATGATCATACGTGGTTTTACTATATATATATATATATATATATATATGTTATGGTTAAGGTTTTCACGGGTGTAAGATGTAAAACACTTTTCTCGGTTTACCCGCGTAACGTAGTCCTGAGAAGGACTTTTTAACTCCTGACGTTTCGGACAGATCACACTGTCCATCTTCAGAGGCCTTATGTCTTTAGTTTTTGTCTCAAACTGATAGCTTTCGCATGTCTGTTCGGTCCAGAATCCAAGACTTAAGTGAGTGCAAATCAATTCCTATGGCTAGAGCGGAGTACCCGGGTTGATTGTGATTTATGGTGCTGGGGGTAGGAGGTGGGACCGGCAGTCTCAGTCGGTTTACATGTAGAGACCTGATTGGTTAGGCTAATTGTGGGTACTTCTGATAATTTTGGAAATGCCGTTTTTGGGGGATTTTCGTCAATTATTACTTTCCAGGTGTTGGGAATTCTTATGGAGAATAAGAATTCCCAATTCTTTGTTCATCTTTAGACTCCAATCCGAAATATGCTCATTTTTGTTTTGTTGTTTTATTTCTCCTAAAATTACTACATTTAACAAGTGCATATGTTAATTTCAAACGATCTCTCGATTGTAGAGCCCAAATTTTATTAATTTATCGATAAGCCGCCGCATTTTTATGCACAGATTGCGGAAATTATACTTCATTTCAACAATTATTATAAGAAACAACTATTTACGTACACAAAATAGGTTATTAGGTTCTTAGTTTAGGTAAATTAAGTAATTCATGCATTTTTAGTTTGAAACGAAACTTCGCAAATGTCAAATCCATACAAAAAACATGGCCGTAATGGAGATGGTAATTTTTAAACTTTGAATGAAAATCGTATTTTAATGCATATTTTCCCGTCTATCTCGACTGAAACCGATGGTTCGTGTGGTACTTAAGTTTAAAAGTAATTTAATTTTCAAATTGTATGCCTATTTAAAGTGTAGCGGCATGCGGCGGCTTGTCGATAATTTACCCAAATTTTATGTATAAATTTAATTTGAATGGTGGAAATGGTGGTTATTGTTGAGTTTGTTGCGTAAGGCTGCGTATACATGAATTATAGGAAAGGAACGAAGTAACTGCAAGTGATGTTTCGCGCTGTTTGCTTTTTCTTAATTCCTTTCCCATAATTCGTGGTTCGTTTCGCGTTTTGTTACTGTACAAGCACATATACGCACCCTTAGAAATAGCAATTATTTATGTACATAGAAGTTCAGTTGTTATGAATGTTTCAATTCTATATCTTCCCTGTTTTAGATTATGAAAAATTGATAACCTCCGAACATGACATTGAGGACTGCGCCATTTCCCCATCGAGTGAAGAGAAACTGCTGGACCCCGATGAAGACATCATAGAGGTGAAGAGTCAAGGGACTCTAGACTCGTCCAGTAACACGGAGAGAGACACCCCCACCCCACCCTTCAAGCGGAAGAGGGGGAAGAGCAAGAGGAAGGACAAGAGGCAGAAGCTGGAAGACAAGGAGAAGTACATGTACCATTCCAAGATTGATTACAATGCTGATTATTACGAGGATACCAAAATAGACTACGGGAATTTGCGAGTGTCAACTCTGTACAATCCGGCCAGACCACAGTGAGTTCATTTTTATCTATGGTAACATTTTACTTACAACTTTTTTTTTTTTACATGGGCTCCACACAGGAGGCCCTGAGAAAAATAATTCCCTTCAAGGCCTATGTCATCTTTGGGGATGCTGTGTGGAGGTTTTTTTAACCCTTTCCGACCGGCTTCATACGAGCGTGAGTTTGTCTTTAAAAAAATCTTTTCAGCAAATAAATCTGTTTTTGGGAACCACACTGGTGTCGATCGATCGTGCGGTAGCTGCTTATGCAGGGCGTTATCACGCGCACGTGGTTAAATCAGTAAGTCGCCCAGCCCCAAGAAATCATAATTAAGAGCTTTACTGGTGAGGCCCATCAAAATTCTGACATTTTTTGCCGGTCGGAAAGGGTTAAGTAAATAGTTTAAAACCTATTTTACTGAAGAGTATACAAGGCGGCGTTTTGTCTATACAAACGTATTCCCCAATTTCGTCTCTCTGGAATTTGACGCTAGTGCAAATACAAAATGTACTGACAAGCTACCAGATATTGACTATGTTCTAGCTTTTCTCTAGGTTTTGCCTTTTTCGATAAGTTTCTTTTTATAAGAGATAACACTCCAAAAATCGTTAAAATTTGCCTGGTTTGAATGTCATCAACAAACGTTCAGTATACAAACTAAACAATGCATTTTCAAAAAAAGCAAAACATGCAGGCGTTGAATATTTTCTTCTAATACAGTTGGTAAAAAAAATCTTATCAATCTGTCCAGTTTTGGATGAGAAAAATGGGGAATACAAAACTTCGATTTTAACAATTTTATTTAGGTATTATATAAACCTGAGGTGCAGTTGTCCCTTTCACATTATATCAGTTAGATAACAATGAAAAGTAAGTATTTCAGTTTCTGGAAATGGAAAATAATGTACGAAAAGTGTCGCATGTTAGAGTTCGATTCTAGAATGCTTCTAGTGAGAGATGTGAACAAAATTTTGAATGTTTTTTTCAAATTTCATATTACAGATACGATCATCTCCGCATGGTGCTAGGCGACATTACCAGAAAGCGTCCATTCAAGAAGCCCCTGAACAAAGCCAAGCGCTACTACAACATGCCGCTGGAGAGTAACACCGCCTCCGCAGGGGACGGGAAGAAGAAGAGGGTGAGCCGCTCCAAGAAGGAGGAGTACATCGACATTTCCGACAGCGGGATCGCCTGGGCCGACGCCCGTATCGAAGAGGATCTCGTCCAGCAGACGGCCAACTTCAATAAGTACCTGCATGGCAATCCGTACGACACCGAGATGTGGCTGAAGTATGTTAAGCTACAGGTAGGTTGGATTTTTATTAATATCATCAATTAATAGAACACCCTCTGTAATAAGCAAGTGCATCCTACTGTTGAATTTGGCAGGCACCTCTGGTCTTGATCCCCAAAATAATGAGCCAAACGCCGCTTGGCACTAGTAAAAACAGTAGGTATTAGATGTTAACAGTGCCATGGCTACTTGGCAAGTCAGCACCCAGAGCAAACTGCTCCAATTGTGTTTGATAAAAACCCTTGACTGAGCAGAAACAGGCGGTCCGTTTGTGGGTGTTGTTCTTCTGGTATTTCAATAGAAGATGTTCCAAGGAACTAGCGTCATTGATCCCTTCGGCACTGGGCATAGTTGGGAAACTCCCCGAATGCATGCCCAACTTTGTACATGGTTGAGATTTGTCACATGAGAACGGGTCATTTCTTTTTTTTTCTGGGGAGTTCTGGGAAGGAAGTAGGTATGAGGGGTGGGTAGGAATCTGGGGTCAGTGTGTCTAGGAGTGACGGACATATGAATCCATCCCTTCAACTGCGGTGCTAGGCGATGGATTGAGGGATTCTGGCTGGAGATCTCAAGAGATCTCCCCACATATGTAGTCTCTATCGATCTGCAGCAGGTGGGCAGACACATCGGCCGCCAAGACCTTGGCATACATCACTCCATGAACTCGGGCACCCCTGCTAAGTCACCAAATGTAGCATACTACTTGGGGTGACCTATGGCGGATATCCAATAAATGGTTCCCGGGGCGGCGGTACCCATACCCGCTTCCCAAAATACTATTTGTTTCACAATAGAAAAATTTGCAATCTCTGTGGTTGGTTGGAAAATTGGTTTCTTCAAGAACTATGAATACCCCTTCCTCTCCTCAAAAAGACCCTCCACACTATCCCCAAAGATGACACTAATCACATCAAATAGCACAGGACAGGGACCCTCGGAGGTGTAGAAGTATTCTTTAGTCTCCAACTCGAATAAGCCGAGTAGAAGATAGTTACGCTAAAGTTTTGAATTTTTCTTTCCAGGAGGACAGAATGGCGTTCGATATTTGCAACGGCCGCGTGAGCAGTGCTGCAGTAGCCAAGAGCCAATGTCATGAGAAGCAGCTGTCTATCCTGGACAAGGCGCTGGAGAAGAACTACAACAGCATGGTGCTGCTAAGCCGCAAGGTGGCCCTGTCGGAGCAGAGTTTGCCAAGCGACCAGTATCTGGCCATGCTGAAGAGCCTGGTTCTGATGCCAGGTACAACACAATATTATACACTAGCTAACCTCGTCACGCTTTGCTGTGGCTAACCAAACACAATGCCATCTATTGGATGGTTACCCAACCTTTATAATCACGATAAATTAACTCACATCGCCATCTTATCTGCATACAAATCAAATCCACACTGCCTGCTTGCCAGCCCGCTCGTCCACCACATACAGACATTCTCCTTTATATTTCCACCAATTTACACAAAACCTTGACAAATTATATGCCTAAACCTTCCTCATGAATCACTTTATCTATTGGTGAAAACCGCATGAAAATCCATTCAGTAGTTTTTGAGTTTATTGCGAACAGACGCGGCAGAGGACTTTAATTTATAATATACTAGCAGACCCGGTTGCTGTGGCTAACGATACCTTTATAACCAATGCCATCTGTTAAATCAAATATACCACGCTGCCCGCTGCAACTTCCTCATGAATCACTCTATCTATTGGTGAAAACCGCATGAAAATCCGTTGCGTTGTTTAAAAGATCTAAGCGCACATACAGCATGAGCGACTTCATTTTATACTTAGTAAAGATAGTGATGTTATAGTTTGAGCATTTAATTGTTTGTTTTACTCTTTTTAGGACTTTGGTTATTATGGTTACATTTTTTGAAACCATGGCTGCATAAAATAATAATTATTACTTATATTACATAAAATGGTTTACTTTGATGAAAAAAAGATAATCTAGTTAAAAACCCTCTCCGCAGGTTTTTGCTGCTAGGCCCTGCGGGCGGCTTTTAGGTCGGCTTCGCCCAGTTTGAGTGTAGGTAACCATTTTATAAGTCCGATAAAAACTGGTTCCAAAAATAGCCAGTTCCTCGGATCCACTGCGATCCAGTGATAGCCACCGAGTTAAACTAACTGTGACAGGCTATGAAGCCATATGTAATCTCTACATATCCGGAAAGATACTTAAATTCTATATAACCGTAGTATTTATACCTGGGGAAGAAACATCCACGAGTGAGCTGCTGACGTAAGTGGCAGCATCTTGTTACGAATTCTTGAATTAAAACTCGAATTACAGCGGTAGTTTTGTTTGAAATTCCACGTACACAGATGTTATTTGTGGCGCAACGCTTCCGTCACTCGAAACTGGGTTCTGAAATTCAACCACGCTGAGATATTAATAACATTCGATTATCAGAACTAATATTTTGACATGAAAATTTTTTTAATATTCTATTCAACCTGTTGGAACGTGGGATGACATTTCGGACATGTCATGAAAATTATGGACCAGCAATTTGTTGCTTTGATCCAGTTTGAAAAAATTATCAAACTTTCAATCCTTTCCTGTTAGTTTGGAATTTATTCCTTATTTTTGTCAATGTTTTCCATTTGATAAGGAAATTCTAACATCCAGATATTAAGTCTTATTCTTAACCCCTCCGAATTTTCACGAATATTCGCTTATGATGTCTCAAAGGAAATGAGATTTTACGAAAACTTTGTGTTATTACCCCTTCACAATTAAAGTTCTATAAATGCAACATTTCTGAACGTAGTCGAATAGTAAAAGCTGTTTTAAAAAGGTTACAAAATAAGCTTTCGAATTATTATATTACAAATAAATATTAACATTTGTAAATATTAAAATTTAGAATGCAAACATTACAAAAAATGTAAAAATGACTCACGTGATGTTTTTATGTGAAAACGGTACTAAAATCACAGATTATGTAAACAACAATACTTATTCTATTGTATAAATGTATAATAAACACTTTTTCACCTCACTTTTTTATCATTTCATATAAAAATATTTAATAAAAATTAACAAGGTCGAGCGTGGTCGAGCCGCCCGTAGGAAATTTGGCGGGTAAAATTATTTGTCAGACTGCGCAAATGACAGAATATTCTTGTTATGTATTTCTATGGACAACTTGAATAGGGATGTACAGCTTGATCTACTATCGACCTTTTACTTTTTGTTTTAGGGATGTCACTAAAAGAATAACGGAGTTAGAACGATTTCTATGGAGACACACGCGTTGACGTATAAACACGCTTATTGTACTTGACTGCTGTCGTATTTCTAATGCATATATCTGCTTAAGTTGATGACCAGTTGAATTAACTACCCCTGCGGGAAAATGGGATGGTGGTTAGTTAGTTCGTTATTTTTTTTTATCGTTGGTTTTTCAGAGTTGAGCACCACATTATTGACACGCGTGTGGTTCTGGTACGTGGACGCGGTGCAGTGCTCCATGGCCCTCTGCTCTGTGTCCTCAGTCAAGGAGATGTACGCAGCCGCCATCAAGGGGCTGGTCAAGGTGCAGGGGGGCGACTACCAGAAGTCACATGTTGGTAAGTTACTTCAAATACGCCAATCATCTGGTTCTCATTAGGCAATTAGGTGCAGCCCAGAACAACTTTGCTATGCTTACGCTTGAGGGCGATTGGCCCCTCAGGCCTCGACCGTATTTTGTCAGAGGGTCCAAATATTTCCAAAAACTAAAATCGGTTTTGGAAAGGTGATAAAATAAGCTTTCAAATTTTATGATTCAAAATAAATATATAATTTTTGAAATATAAAATATTAGCATATGAGATGTATATCAGGTCCCTGACATCTCAGCCCATATGACACTCCTCAGGTTGAGGTGGGCTGGGCATGTACAGAGAATGCCGGGCATACATGTCCCAAACAGAATTATGACTGGACACCCAGGTGGAGGGAGAAAAGTGGGAAGACGAGGTAAGTGGGGATGCGGCACAGCTTCTCCAGGTAACAAACTGGAAGTCAGCCGCTGAGGACAGGAGAAGTTGGAGGCCAATGTTGGAGGCCAAGGCTCAAAATGAGCTGTAGCGCCATCTGAGAGAGAGAGAAAAATTTAGCATGTATACTTAGAAAAGTTTTAAAAACGGCTCACCTTACATTTTTCTAACTAAAATTACTGACAATGAAAAAAAATAAAAACACATACATAATTTAAGCTAATGTATTATAAACGTTATCGTCAATTCACTTTTTTGTCGTTTCATGTAAAAATAATTCATAAAAAATTCTCAAAGTTTCTTAATTGTTTCAAATTGCGGCCGGAAATTTTGGATTCATAAAGGTGTACATTTTAATTATTTTGAGGTTAACTTTTGGATTTGAATATAAAGCATGGTATTTTCTCTTTTTAACACCGTTTAGATCATACTTCTAACCATGATTGTAAGGGAGACACAAATTTTAGTACCTACCAAAGATATTGAAATATGAGAGATGTACTATCTGCAGTTTTTACTGGGTGGGACTGCGCTTCCGGGTGTTGCCGATATTGTTTACCAATTAACGAATAAACTAAACAAACGTTAAACTAAATGAACGAATTCTTTCCGTATTCAAACTATATTGTTAACCAATATTACTGCACACCTTCAAAAAATCAAGTAAATGAACCAATTCTTTTCGTATGCAAACTATGTACTCCTATTAGGTAGTAGTCCGCCGACAGTCGCGCGGACATCATAGCATATCTCTTTTGTATTTCAATATCTTTGGTACCTACTTTATTGCTCGTCTTATATTATGAAGTATACTTATTAACAGTTCCAATTTTGAAAATTAAAAGTTCACTGCGCTTGAATAAATTTACTCATTACCATACAATATCAAATCACACATCCACGATCCGACATCCGAAATCAGTTTAAGGGCCCGCAACCCGGATTTCTTGAAGATATATGTTATTCTTGAAGATATCATCTAGACTTTGCCCGCGCCGAAACGCAAATTATATAAAATTCCCTTGATATAAAATAATCGCAAAGTATGCTCCAAAAATTATTATAAACATGTTTGTTTCAGTTATTTTACATGTTATATGTATGAAAAAAATCACAGTGTTTCTTTAAATGCTGTTTAATAATAATAATAATAATAATATAAGTTTATTCCAGAATGTATGCAGGGGAAGTGCAATGCAATCGTGGGACACACTCTATAACAAAACTAACATAGAGGAGGCCTGGAACTACTTCTCTACCTACCTACAAGACATCCTTGTCCAAAACACCAAAATCACCACAAACACCATTCCTAAAGCGATCAAACCTCTCAAACCTTGGATAAACCATACTATAATCAACTGCATTCGGAAACGCAATTCCATACACAAAAAATGTGCCACAAACCCATATGATATCACACTCCATAACTTCTACAAAAGATACCGTAATATCTGCACACAAGTCATTAGGAAAGCCAAAAATCTATATTACAACAAAAAAATTTCCGAATGCAACAATGACCCTAAAAAAATATGGAAAGTCCTCAAGGAAGCTACAAATTCAAATAAAGCCACCGACACCTTAAACTCTCTCAATATCAAAGATATCACTGTAGATTTTACATCGAACCCCAACACAATTGTCAATTACATAAAATAAACCAGTACTTTACAAACATAGGTCCTGAACTAGCAAAAAAAATCCAAATAAATAACGATACGCTTGGTCCAAGTGACCACGCGACCAATGATGATTTCCCAACCCGCTTTGTTCTTAAAACGATTACAGAGAAAGAAGTTTCTAAAGTAATAAGCTCGCTCAAAAACTCTTCATCAACCGGCATTGATGAAATATCTAACAATGTTCTTAAAAAAATTGCCCCTGGAATACTTCAACCATTAACGCATCTACTTAATATTAGCATCCGCCAAGGGCTATTTCCCACCATTCTAAAACAAGGTCTCATTATCCCTATTTTTAAAACTGGCTCCAAACTTGATATTAGTAATTATCGTCCTATTACGTTGCTAAATTCCCTCTCAAAAGTATTCGAAAAGATCGTCAATAATAGTCTCATGGAATATCTGGAAACCAATAACTTAATATCGCCGCGGCAATTTGGATTCAGAAAACATAAAAACACCAATGATGCTATAGCCACGGTCACTGACCATATTTCTGGCCACCTGGATAAGCGTTTGAAATGTCTATCGGTATTTCTCGACCTATGTAAAGCATTTGATACAATCTCACACAGCAAATTAAAACGCAAAATGTTTAATATAGGTATTAGGAACAAAGAATTAGGCCTCCTCTCCAGCTTCTTATCTGACAGATCCCAATGCGTTAAACTCAGTACCACAAAGAGCCAGAATTTGCCCATTAGTTACGGGGTCCCTCAAGGCAGTGTTATAGGTCCAACGCTCTTCCTAATATATATTAACGAGTTATGCAACCTAGATATCGATGCCACTATTGTCAGTTTCGCCGATGACACTCTCCTTCTCTTCCAAGCAAAAGATTGGCTTACCGCATATTCCAAAGCGGAGGAAGGAATTCAACAGGTAAAATATTGGCTTGACTCGAACATATTAACTCTAAATGTACAGAAAACCAAATACTTACTGTCTAGTCTCACCAATATCCCAAAGTCATACCTAGCCCCGCCATTAAAAATACACAAATGTAAAAATTCATCTCTAAACCGGAACTGTGACTGCCCATGCCTAGAGCAAGTAAACATTATCAAATATTTAGGAGTAACCTTCGATACACACCTGAATTGGAAACAACATATACATAATACTACAAACAAAATCCGAAAATCTATATACTTTTTCAAACAAACACGCAATTTCCTTAACCTAAAACTTTTAAAAACAGTATATTACTCATTGTGCCAATCTCACATCGAATACGGAATTCTAGCCTGGGGTAATGCATATTCCAATGCCCTTGATCCCATCATGAAAGCACAAAAACTAATCATAAAAATAATTCTTAAAATGCCGCTTACTACCAGCACTGATACTATCTTCAATTCCTTCAACGTTATGGACATAAAACAGCTCTACTCAAGATTCATATTACTTAATTTACACAAAAACAACAAAACACCATACAAAGCTACACAAACAATACACAATACCCGAGCCAAAAACAACGAACTTCTCCAAACTCCTTTTTTCAAAACCACCTTCGGGCAAAGACACTCTAAATACATAGCTTGTAAACTATACAATACACTACCAACTACGATCAGACAAAGTGACTCCTTTACAAAATTCAAACAAGATATTAAAAAATGGATTATAAGTATTGGACGCCACACTATCACAAATATCTGTAAAATAAATCACACATAGACAGAAATAACTATTCACATACAACCTAACCCTTATAAAATAAATGAAAATAATGGAATCCTGTCAAATTTAACCTATAAATAGATTAGGCAGAATTTATTTCATTACTTCATCTCCAACATTTTTAAAATAACTCTCTTTAAAAGATTTACCACCCGTCCAATCACCCTTCTGTTTTAATTCTATTCATAATATGTACTTTACCTGAAATATCCTTGTAACTACTATATCCATTTATATACCTGTACGCCTGTCTCGACACAGGTATACCCTAGTGAGACAGGCATACAAATAAAACCATTGTAAATATATTTTATTATAGATAAATAAATAAATAAATAAAAAAAAATTCCATAATGTAAAATAACAAAAAAAGATAAATAATAAGTTAAGGTAAAAATTAAATAACAACACATAAATTAAATAAAATAAATGAATAAGCATGAAAAATGAAACTGAGAAAAAAAAATTATGTATGTGTCAAACACTAAAATGAGTGTAAATAGCCGTTTACGGAGGGTATTTCATCGTCTCCCGTCTCCAGAGGGTCATCAGGGGAGATTTCATCCAGGCAGTCATGGCGGTGATGATCGCATTCTTCGAATGGCGCAGTCTGCGCCATAAACTTCCCATGCGGTGGCGGAGAAGTGCACGGAAAGTATGTACTCGTCCCTCCAGGAACATTTCCGTAGCACTGCAGTATCTCGGTAGGCGGAATAGTTGGCCCAGAGATAATGCCCGTGAGATTTTTGCTCTATTTTAAACGAGTCGTGTTTTATTAAACATTTTCGTAATTTTCGCATCGATTTTGTCGCTGTAAATGTTAGCGCTCTCCTCTAACATTCGTAATTTCGTATCTCTCCATCTTCTTCTTTTCGAACCCGGTTGCAGAGCCTTATGAGTTTAGGTTATTATTGTAGGTAATACTGTTTTGTTGTATTGCAGATGTGACGTATCGGCTGGGCTTGTTCCTGCGTCAGGCGGGCATGTGGGAGGAGCTGTGGATGTTGGTGAAGATGAACATGGAGATGAATCTTGCCGCTACCAGATCTGAGGAATCTCACAATTTCGACGCTATTCTGCCAAAGATCGATGAAGAAACTTTGATTACTGAAGAAACTAAGGTGAATTTAATTTGTTTATTTGTACCCTGCAAGTCTTCATGCATGCGTTGTGGTGTATATGTGTATTAGGTATGTAGTTTCAATATCCTTCAACAGATGCCGTTAGTATTGGTAGTTTTGAGATGTCTCAACAATTGTCAGTTAAATAGTACCTTAGAAGAGTAGCAACTGTCTCCACGGTTATGCATATATATTTATAAACTATTAAAACGATACGCCATTCTAAATATTGAATACAGTGAAACCCTCTTCAGAAATTTGATTTTTTCGGTCCCTCAGCTCAAAATTGGCCCGATTTTTCCCACATATAAGGTTTTCCTGCTTAAGAAGTTGGTTTTTTTCGGTCCCTTGGAAAACTTCTTAACCGGTCAGAAACGTATGCAGATATATGCGTTAAAAATACGATAGCAGTCGAGTACAATAAGCGTGTTTATACGTCAACGCGTGTGCCTCCATAGAAATCGTTCTAACTCCGTTGTTCTTTTAGTGACATCCCTAAAACAAAAAGTAGAAGGTCGATAGTGGATCAAGCTGTACATCCCTATCAAGTTGTCCATAGAAATACATAACAAGAATATTCTGTCATTCGCGCAGTCTGACAAATAATTTTACCCGCCAAATTTCCTACGGGCGGCTTGACCCGTTTTCATTGTTAATTTTGACTAAATATTTTTATATGAAATGATAAAAAAGTGAGGTGACAAAAGTGTTTATTATACATTTATACAATATAATAAGTAAACATTATAATGGCGGGCGATTTGAATGGGTGGGTGGGAATTGGACGTGACGGATTAACGGACAGCCTTAGGTAAGTTCGGGGATAAAAGGACGAATGATAATGGGAATAGAATACTTGAAGTATGTTTAGAGTGGAACCTGTTTGTATCGAATACCTTTTTCGATCATAAGGGTATCCACCGATATACGTGGGAAAGAGGAAATGAAAGATCAATAATTGATTTTGTAGTAATTGACTCTAGGTTGAGAGCCGTTACCGAGGACACAAGAGTTTTCAGAGGGGCTGAGGTTGAAACTGACCACTTTCTGGTGGTATCAAGAGTAAACCTCTTTCGCGGATGGCGCTCTAAAGTGAAAACGGTATCAGCTCCAACAAGAGTCAAAATAGAAAAACTGCAAAACGATTATGTGAGAAGTGAGTATGAGAATTGTGCAGAAATGAGATTGAATGCGAAAGAAATGGACGGTCTAAGCATAGAGGAAACATGGAACCACATAAAGGTTAGTCTGTGCGAATCTGCTAGAGACGTGTGTGGAATAAGTAAGCAAGGTAGGAAGAAAGGCGATGCATGGTGGGATGACGAGATCAAAGCACTGGTCTCAGAGAAAAAGAAAGCTTGGTTACGTCTGATAGCGACTGACAGTGCTTCAAGCGAAGAGAGAGATAGAGCGAAAGAAGTATACAAGGGATGCAAGAAAAGAGTAAGTGTTGGAGTGAAAGAACGAAAGAAACGCCTGGAAGATGAAGAGGGAATAAAAATGACAAAACACTTCCAAGAAAACATTAAACTGTTTTGGAAGGAAGTCAAAAGGTCCCGGAGTGGCCCAGAGAACGGAAGAATGAAAGTGATAAAATCGAATGATGGAAGAATGTTGACGAATGAAGAAGAAATAAAAGAAAGATGGATGAAATATTTTGAGGAAGTCTTCGAAAGCAACTCGGGTGATAGTGAGTCCAGCGTCGAATCGGGAATGAACGATGACGGAGTGAATGTTATCAAAATCAGTATGGATGAAATAAAAAAATCGATTAAATGCATGAAGAATGGTAAGGCTGTTGGTTTCGACAATATTGCTGCCGAATATTTTAAAGGAGATAGCCATATTATTCTCACATGGTTGTGCAAACTTTTTAATCAATGTTTAGAGGAGGGTTACACGCCATTAGATTGGAGGAGGGCTGTAATCATGCCGTTGTACAAAGGTAAAGGGTCACGCATGGAATGTGGGAATCATAGGGCTATTAGCCTGCTAAGTTCTGTCGGCAAGCTGTATGGAAGAATATTGATTGAAAGGGTAAGAACGGAAACAAAGGATAAAATATGGGATGTGCAAGGTGCCTTTATGAGTGGAAGGGGATGCATGGACCAGATTTTCTCCTTGCGTATGCTCACTGAGAAGTTTCTGGCGAAAAACCAGAAACTTTTCTGCGCCTTTGTAGATCTTCAAAAAGCGTACGACCGAGTCGACAGGAAAAAGCTATGGAAGGTGTTGTCCAAGTATGGAGTGAATGCAAATCTCATACAGGCAATTGCGTCTCTGTACGAGGGAAGCGTTGCATGTGTTAGGGTGAACGGTGATTTTACGGGGTGGTTTGACATCACAAAAGGTGTTAAGCAAGGCTGCGTAATGTCACCATGGTTATTCAATCTATACATGGATAATTGTATGCAAGAATTGAAAGATGTGGGATTGGGCGCGAAATTGAATAGTCTGAAAGTATGTTGCCTGTTGTATGCTGATGATGCGGTGCTGATCTCTAACACTATGGAAGATCTACAGTCTCTAGTATCTAGGATGAACGAAGTATGTATGAAGAATGAGTTAATGATGAATGTAAGTAAGTCTAAAGTCATGGTGTTTGAAAGAGAGAGTACGAAAACAGTGTGCGATATATTTGTGAATGATGAATACTTGGAGCAGGTGGATGAGTTTGTTTATCTGGGTAGTATGTTTACGAGAGATGGGAAGGCTGATAGAGATATCGAAAGAAGGGTAAATGCCGGTAACTCCATTAATGGAGGACTGAATGCTGTTGGCGCTAATAAAAAACTGTCAAAAAAAGCGAAGCTAGCAGTCCACAATGGAGTCCTGGTACCTACCCTGATGTATGGCAGTGAGGCATGGAACTGGCAGAGGAAGGATGAAAGTAAACTGAATGCTGTTGAAATGAGATCCCTGAGACGTATGTGTGGTAAAACCATGTATGATCGTGTTAGAAATGTGGATATCCGCAAAGAATTTAAGGCTGATGTAAGTATAATGAGCAAAATTAAGAAAGGGACCCTCAGATGGTTTGGGCACGTAGAGCGAATGAGCGAAGAAAGTAGTGTAAAAAGAATATATGATGCAAATGTGAATGGTAGAAGAAGTCGGGGACGCCCGAGGAAGACATGGCACGATCAAGTGAATCAGATACTTGAGACGGGCCATGTCAAAAGTCAGAATAATAGAAGAGTATGTATGAGACGATGTATGAATGTGAGTGAGGCAAAGAGTGTGTGCCAAGACCGAGTTGTTTGGCGGTCCGTCCTCTCTGCCTACCCCTGCGGGGAAACGGCGTGATGGTTAGTTAGTTAGTTAGTTTGTTGTTTACATAATCTGTGATTTTAGTACTGTTTTCACATAAAAAAAACATCATGTGAGTCATTTTAACATTTTTTTTATGTTTGCATTCTAAATTTTAATCTTTAATATAATAATTCGAAAGCTTATTTTGTAACCTTTCTAAAACAGTTTTTACTATTCGGCTACGTTCAGAAATGTTTCATTTATAGAGAACTTTAATTGTGAAGCGGTAATAACACAAAGTTTTCGTAAGATGTCATATAAGAGAATATTTGCAAAAATTCGAAGGGGTTAAGAGCAGTGGCGGCTCGTGACTTTTGGTTGTGCTAGGGTGCTAATATTAAAAAAATGGCATCACGGATGTTGTCGTATGCGAAAAATATTTTTTTTTTTTTTTTTTCAAAAATCGGTGTTTTGTATGAAGATTTTTCAGGAAATCGGTGCGGCGCACCACCAAACTGAAACTAACCTGAAATTTTTCATACAAAAAACTGATTTAAAAAAAAAAAAAAAAAAATTTTTTTCGGCTACAACAACATCAATAATGCCATTTTTTTAATATCAGCACTCTAGCACACCAAAAAGTCACGAGCCGCCACTGGTTAAGAGGGTTTGGAATGGCAAATATTATACAGTGTACCTGAGGGATTTTAACCAGCGATTTCTGAGCATATTTGGAATAAAAAAAGTAAATGAAATTTTTGTCTCTGGTGACTTTTTTGATGACATTTTTTTTATTTTTAAAATTTTTTTTTCTTCAAATTCAAACCAAAAATTCTTCCGCTTGTTATCATTGGCAACTCAGCCGAGTAACCGACCAACCCTTCACCCCGCCTCCAACTGTTCAACACCTACCATTTTTTAACCCATCTGCTTGTTTAGGAATAAATACATCCCAAAATACGTAATCGCGTTATACTTTCATAAGACCATAAACGTCCCGAGCGACCTTACATTTTAAAAGCTTTATATCTCTCTTCCTCTCATGCAAACATTTGTATTTTTCTTTTAACCAGAAAGAACGAAATAATGCTTCCTATTGTCTTTGAAATATGAAAGCTATCTTGCACAGATATTTTAAAATCTCGATCCAAAGTGACGGTTTCAGAATTTACCTGCGAAACCTAGGCTTTTGGATTGAGAGTTGCGAATATATTGAACCAAGCAGATGGGTTAAAGTTTTTGTAGAAAAAATTTAAAAAAAAAACATCAAAAATATCGCCGGAGACCAAAATTTCATTAACATTTTTTACTCCAAATAATGTCAGGAATCGATGGTTAAAATCCCTCGGGTACATCCTGCCATGTCCGGGGGTAAATTGCATTAACGGGAGGTGATTCTACATGATAGTACAAGTAAAAAAGATAAATAACTTTTTTCGAAATTCCAACTTTTAGGGGTAGTTTTGAGGTAAAAACATAAAATTAGTCCGGCGTGTAAGGCCAGATTTATTATTTTCCGCTGTTACGATACGGGCCAATCACAATCGAGTTGGGCGCCCGGCAGGCTTTCAGCAAGTAAGATCGTACCTCACACTAAGGATTTTTAGTAGGTACGTCTTTTTGTATGGGAAAAAAAAAGTTGGAATTTTGGAAAAAGTTGTCAATCTTTTTTACTCCTACCATCATATAGAATCATCTTCCGAAGTTAATGCACTTTACCCCCGGACACCCTGTATATTATTGAAAGACCATGATACACTTTATAATATAAATGACACAAAACTATTATAATTGTTCAGGAATTTACAAAATGTATTCACATATTTCACATATTAGAAAATGAAATGATTGTGTAGTAATTTTGACGATGTTTTATTTCTAGTTGATATCCAGTGGCCTCCCCCTGCACTCTGTGTGGGCGAGGGTTGAGACTCTTCGCAGCCGAGAACACTGGTTCCCTGTGGAGTCGGAGGCAGACGACCCTCAGAGGATAGTCTTCACCACCGACCTGGCCGACTTTATCAAACCAGTCACCCAGCAGACGCACCAATTCACGCTGGTGGTCAATATTTTAAGGTTTGAATATTATCACCTATAACAACAAAATGCAACGGAACGATTTTAACTTATGTAGTACTCAGCCTTTGGTAAAAATATCCAATTAAATGGAATATTTCTAAACATATCTGAAAACTAAAAACTGTTTTTGAAAGGTGATAAAATAAGCTTTCAATTTATATAATTCAAAATAAACATAATTTTTGAAATATAAAATTTTTGCATGCAAACATAAAAGAGTTTTAAAAAAGGCTCACCTTATGTTTTTACCGACTTACAAATAATACAGAACAAAGTTATTAAAAAACTCTTCAACTATAACCCAAACACTCCCACAAAAAAACTATACCAGGAAATGAACCTTTTGAAAATAAGAACATTGTACGAATATAACATATGTCTTTTAATCTACAAAATACAAAATGGACTTATACACACAAATACAACATTTATAAAAACATCACAAGTACACGAACATTATACTAGACAACACAATAAATTGTACACAAATACTGTCAAGACTGAAAGTGGTAAGAGAAGTATTGGTCACGAGGGAGTTCATATATATAATCTCCTTCCAGATAACCTAAAAACGTAAAATAATATAAAAACCTTTAAAAAAAAAAAACTATTTAAACTCAAAATGTTAGAACAAAATTAAAAATATTACTTCTTACTACTGTACTGTATATGCTCTGTATTTAAGTTAAGAAAGCGAAATATTATGTTTCTTTTAACTTAATAATAATAAAAAAAAATAAAAAAAATGACTGATAATGGTAAATAATAAAAACACACATATATTTTACTAGACAAATGTATTACAAACGTTATTGTCGCTTCGCTTTTTTTGTCGTTCTATGCAAAAATAATTAATAATAAAATCTCAAAGTTTTACAAATTTATTTCGAATCACAATCCGAAACTTTGGTTTCATAAAGGTCTACCAAGGGTGGTCAAACCGCGGCCCGCTGGGTGTCTACTTGTGGCCCGCGGAGCACTTGCACACTTTCTTTTCTTTTAGTGTACATAAAACCACCACAAGAACATTCCAACGTGTGTAGTTCGTATCATAATATCCCATAAATGGAAGAATCTCAGTACGTTGATTCGACTATCGTGACAAGTTCTTCTATGGTATATACGTGTTAACAAACAATCACAGTTAAAGGAGAAATTCAATCAGGTTGGTTTGGAAGAGTTTTACAAAACATATTTGGACAAGGAGAAATATCCTGCATTTTACAAATATGCTCTCTATCGATGATTTCGCTATTTGAAGACTTAGGAGCGTTTAACCAGCTAGCGGACGAAAATCCACATTTCGTCGAAAGTTGTTCTTACGATCATGCAGGGCGGTTACAATGAGAAAGATTAATTATTCTCCGTACCAGCTTTTTTAAATTATAACTCAATATCGAATTTATTTCAATCCAAATTAGTTTAATTTATACCTTCATCCAAAAATGCTGAAAGGCGTGATGATAAAACTATTAAAATAATGTACTTTTTGTAATTATTTTTTGATTATAAGTATTTATCATTTTTCAATAATGTCTAAATTTAATGAGAATGTTAAAAAAATCTGAAATATATTAGTTTGTAAGTGCGCAAATAAGTGCATACACAAATGGTCCAATTTTCGTCAAGAAACACATGTACGTACACATTTTTTAATGATTTTATTGAAACTAAAATTATAATTCTAAAACATGCGTTTGCTAGATAATGTATTGATTTATTTTACTGCATGATTATATTATTTGAAATGGGTGTGGTATAATACAAAATCTTTTTTGAAAATTTAATAAATCTCCCAACGACCTATGGAATAACCTTATTATACTAAAAATTAAAAAATTTTCTCAAAATTCTTCTTCTTTCGTATGGTGGGGGGTCAGAGGGGGACATCTAGGTCTGCGAAAAAATTTATTACATGCGAATGCTAGATAAAAGAACAATCTTTCGAAATCCATTTGTAATTTTTTGTGGAAAAGAGTCAATACGTCTAAAATCTTTTTTGAAAATGACATATTTCCGGTTTTCTCTGGTAATGCCCTCTTAACGTGTGAACAGATTTTTAATCGAATGAAGCATGTTAAATCTCAAAGGAGAACACCATCACGGATGAGCATTTGGAAAACTGTTTGCGTACTGTAGCAACAACATCAATGGTTATCAACATTGATGCACTTAGTTCTGACAAACAAAATCGCACATCTCACTAACAGTTATTATATTTTGTTTATTTTTTATTTTTTTTTTTTGTATTGCCCAACTCTTATCTAATAAATACGTTTGATTCTCATTTTTGTTATATTATCTAAAATAATATATTTTTTGTTATTCAAAAATAATCAAAGAAATTTCGTTGTGTGGCCCGGTAGGAAATCTAATTTCTAAAATCTGGCCCGGCTGCTGAAAAGGTTGGCCACCCATGGTCTACACTTTACTTCTTTTGGTTAACTTTTATATTTAGATATAAAGTGTGGTGTTTTCTCTTTCTAACACCGTTTATATCATGTTTCTCATGGTAAGGGAGACACAACGACTTCTGTGAGACCTGTATGAGGTGTTCCGAAAACGGAACTAGACTTGACAGATTAAAGGTGTCATAAAAAACAATTATGTACAATAAAG
This sequence comes from Limnephilus marmoratus, assembly GCA_917880885.1. Lineage (NCBI taxonomy): Eukaryota > Metazoa > Arthropoda > Insecta > Trichoptera > Limnephilidae > Limnephilus > Limnephilus marmoratus. Next base: position 12,072,147 of record OU862921.1, on the reverse strand, counting down.
ATTACAAATTATTTTACAATAGGTAATAAATATATTAAAAACATTTACATTAAAACTTTTTTATATAACACAAAATAATAAAAGATTTTTTTTTTTTGTTTTTTTTTATTTCATACAATTTTTGAAAGTACACTTTTATATTTTTTTCTTGATTACCATACTAGGCTAATGCCCGTGTTAAGGTAATCATTAAGATTCATATAAGAAATATCGAAAGAGTGCAGCACAAATTTTTAAGATTTATTAACTTCAAGTTACACATACCTATTCACCACATTAACTACACATCTTTACTAAATACACTTAAATTGCATTCCTTAGAAAACAGAAGAAAAATAAACGACCTAACTTTTTTGTTTAAAATTATTCACTCCGAATTAGACTGTTGCGAACTTCTGCATCTCATTGACTTTAGGGAACGTCCCCATACTACGTGACACGTTTAGGGGGGGGGGGGGGTCTTCAAAATGTCACGCTCCATACAAATGAGCGGCGGGTTGCTTAGGATTTTGGTCACCGGGGGGGGGGGGGGGGGGGGGGGTTAAAAATTGCAAAAAGTTGGTCACGTAGTATGGGTACGTTCCCTTAAGGTACCAACCCGAGCGACAAGGCAAAACGTATTATTCTGTAACAATAATTCTCTAACTAACTATCACACACATGCATCAATTTCTCGACTACACACACTAGCGAACAAATACACCTCAAATATCGATGTATTCAATACAAGTTTACCTATATTCAAGAAATATCTGAACAATATTTTTATGTAGAATATTTTGATATCTAAGCAGCATCAACTAGGGTCTATTGCATATATTTGTGTATTTCTATATTAATCCACAATGTGCAAACTTGTTAACGTTTTCTTTTTATGTATCTTGCATTTTGTCATGTATTATTCATGACATTTAATCAATCACCTGTAATTTATTTAAATTACTAACATACCTACTAGTTTATTTCTATGCCATTTACAACTTAGAAACATTCTCTTTTATTATAATGCACTATCTTTCCTAAATTTATCTGTATACCTACCGTTCATATGATGTTTACTAGTTATATTTTTATAGTTTATCTTTTTTATTTAAAAAAAAAATGTCTCTGTATTATAAACTTATAATGTAAAAGCCCATCAGGGCGTTGAAAATTAATAAATAAATAATAAATAAGATTAAACCAAGTGTTCTAAATATGAAACTAAAATAAGTTATTTTAAATTTAAATAATATGAAAAAAAATTTAAGAGATGGCTATTTATTACTATATGCGATTATTACCTATTCTATATTTTTATTTATTTTATACAATTCAAGTGAAGACTTCTTTAGCACCGTTATGATTTGAAACTCTATGAAACGAAAAAGCGACACTAAAAAGAAACAGGCTATATCTACAGGATTTAGCCTGTGAGAGAATGAGATAGAATAATCGGTGTCCTCTTTGTGCGGTGCTTCGTAAATATTTGGTCTCCTCTTTGTACGTTGCTTCGTAGCCTCCCCACTCTCGTCTACTTTAGTTTTAAGAGGTTTCACTTCCAACGACATGTGAACTGCACACATGTACCTATTTGTTTGTGGTTTTTTTATGATACCTTTAACTAATTGAGGTGTGTAGAATCAAATGCAGCATTCTCCACTTTTTTTCAAAAATGGACTAATGATGCAACTTTGTTAATGATTCACTCTTTTACCTAGAAAAACAGTTATTTGGCATAAAAACCAACTCTTTATGCTTTAAAAATCCATTTTAAAAACTGCGTTAGTATCAAAGGCAGCAATCTCCAACGCACTTAAGAAACAAAACCAGCATTCTCCAATTTGACCAATGGTAAGCCTCCATTTGATCACGTGACAACATGGCCGCCCATACAAAATTGTATGGTCGTGTGTTGAATCTGTCGCTCTAATTTTACTGTTTTAAATAGTTTGGAGTGAATTTAGAAATAAAAACAAGATGCCAGTGTGATTATGGACTCTCACCCTTCATCCGTGCCCAAGAAAAACGCAAGGAAGAAGTCAAGGAATCCAGAAAAATGGAAAGCAAAAGTAGTCAAAATTCTAAGATGAGCTGTCATAAAATACCGTTTATTTCAGAGGCGTGGAGTGGCAAAAGATTTTTTTAGGTATTAATTAAAATTCATAAATTAAATTAATATGCATAGACATGTTTTACTTTTATAATTAAATCTAGGATTCATAGCCTTGCACATAAACATTCCGAATTACATGTTTAGTGTTGAAAATTTTGCGAGTTTCAAGCCAATTTTGAGCAAAATAATTAACCTTCATTAATTTTCTTTTTTTTTTTAAATTTTCTCTGTTAATATTATTATTTTTTGAAGTAAAAGCTTCTTTAGCACCGTTGTGATTTGAAACTCGATGAAACAAAAAAGCGACACTATATTAGACAAACGCATACATCTATAGGATTAAGGCTACGAAAGAATAAGATAATAATTGATCTTCTCTTCGTGCAGTGCTTGTCCCCACTCTTGTCTACTTTAGTTTTCTGCAGGTTTCATTTGTACCGCGTGCGAACTGCACACTTGTATTTTTTTACATTAGCTCCACACAGGGGGCCCTGAGGAAAATAATTCCACTCAGGGCCTTTGTCATCTTTGGGGATACTGTGTGAAGGGTCTTTTTAGGAAAAGAAGGCGAGAAGGTTCTGGGAAGGAAAAGGGTATTACGGGTGGGTAGGAATCTGGGGGTCAGTGTGTCCAGAAGTGACGGATGTATAAATCTATCACTCCCACTGCGATGTTTCGAGAGATCACAGCTGGAGAAGTCAAAGGGACTCCCACAACTATTCTCTCCCGATCCGGCCTGCAATCCAGCAGGTGGGCAGACGCATCCGCCGCCAAGACCCGGACAAACCTCACTCCATAAACCCAGGCATCCCAGCTAAGTCACTAAACGTAGCGAACCACTTAAACAGACGTTTTCGTTATTTGTTTTTGGGGTGTTATGCCGTGTTGCGCTACCTCCTTCTTTAGCCAAAGTGCCAAAGCAAATGTTTGGGACAGCGTTGCAGTGTCCGAAACTTTGGCTAAAGAAGGAGGTAGCACTACATGGCATAACACCCCAATAACAAATAACGAAAATACTTTTGGCTGTGAAAATCTAAAGTCATATCTATGGCAGAGGTAGATATTGTTTATCCAATAAATGGTTCCCGGGGTGGCGGTACCCATACACACCTCCCAAATTCAATACTGTATGAGTACATTACAAAACCTATTTTTATTTTAATTATACTAAAATTAAAATCATAATAATAATCACAAACTTCCCTGTGATTTGGTCGGTCCATTATTGTGACGTCATATTTATTTGTCAGTATCAAAGTCAGCTTTCTCCACACGTGTGAGAAACAAAAGCAGCATTCTCCTTAGGTGAGTATCAAAAGCAGCAATCTCCATAATTAAATCCGTTATAACTAATCAATCAATACAATAAACAAATTCTACTTTGGAAATTATAATAGATAAGCAGTTTCCCCTTTTGAATAAAATTATAAACTTATAAATACGTGAGAATTGTGGAAATGAAACGTTTTTTTTAGTTTTCTCAAAATAACGCTTTTTGGAGAATGCTGCCTTTGATTCTATACCCCTCAATTAATCACCACTCATTGTAACTTTTTTTGTCTACTTATTTGTCTTTTGTTAATTTTAATTTTATTCCGACGAAGTTGTTGTTTTCGAAACACAGTGATAATTTTGATAAAGTATGTGGTGTACACAAAGTGATTTGTTTTCATTTAACATAATTTATTGTCTTATATTTGCTATATTATAACGCACAAGAGTTCTGATGGTTTGAACCACAATTCTATTACACTTTAGTTTTATGAAATGTTTTGTGTTGGTAAACTGAAGACAGGATGAAGTAGAATCTGACCGAAAAAGAAGTGCTTGAATTGTTGCAACTAGCTTTTATCGTAGGCTCGCTATCAACAGGATAACCTTCACCCTGAGAAGGTTGCCGCAACCTGAGAGAAGTCAGTGGAACATAGAGTCATTCATACCAGTGACTAAGGTTTGATGTGCGGCATTTTTAACAATTCAACAATCAGTCTTATTGCGTATTTCCAGATTGTACAAAGTTCCCCTTCTCCCCACGAGGCACACCATGCTGACGGCCCTGACCCCCAACGAGGCCACCATAGACTGGGAGCACGACTCCATTGAGTCCTGCCTGCCCTTCATTTACTCCATCATCAGTGGCGTCGGAACCATCGACCCTATTCAGATCAAAATTCTTGCCACCATCATCAAGGATTTTAGCGAGGAACCCAACTTCTTCGAGGCTACTGGATGTGAGTGTTAAAATGTTATTTATTTATGTAACCATTCTATTGATACGATTTTTTGTAACAGTTTTGAAAAGTCATGATTTCTGCAATGTGGAAGAAAGTGTGAATGCATTAGTCATCAGACGGAGCATGAACATAGCGTTAAATGTGATTGATTATTTGTTTATTATTAGTCAGCAATCTCCGAAAAATCGAAATTTGAGTAGTTATAAATAGAGATTTAGTATGCAGTTATATTTGACGACCTCCGTAGTCCAGTGGCTAAGACTCTTGACTCACATTCCGGAGGTCGCGGGTTCGAACCCGGCATGCGCAAATAAATTTTATTTGATTAATTTGTGTTATTTCACAATTAATTCATTTAAAATAATATATAGTATATTTGCGGCATGTTCCAGATTGTAAGATACTATTAGTATCGCCCTGGTGTAAGACCACCATTCAGAATTGAAACGTTGCTTGAAAATGGCTTTAGCCGTGTTTAGTGACCAGATCTGAATAGCCAGGTACTTCCCAACCTTCCTCTTCCCCACCTCCTTCCCCTCCCCACTACCTTCAGCCTCACAACATACCCCAATTGGGGATGCCATAGTCTCACTGGCTCCAGACGGGAGCAGTTGAGATTCTTGTGCGGTATTCACTGTAAAAAAAAAAAAAATATGTAAAAACCCTCTACCTGACACAATACTCAGATTACTCATAAACACCACCGAAGCAATTATAATGCAAAAAACTTATATGTAGTGACTTAAATATAATGTTGATGTTTTCTGGGTCACTAGTAGCATATTATTTCAAAATGTCATACTAATGTACCGGACCGTTATGCCTCCCGGTGTTGCAATTTCCTCCAAGTGAGCAATTTCTAAAGTGAACTTTATATTTTATTACAATATCGTTATTCTTCATTATGTTAACACAAAATTGCAAAGGTATAATAATAATATACCTATATGTAATTCTAATTTTGAGATCAGTGGAATGAAAAAATATTTTTTTCACTTTTATGCCTTTTTAATCTTATACACGGTGTCCGGAAACTTGTAGTACAAGCGGGAAACTGGTAAATCTACATCACATTCGGAGTCGATTTGTGATATAACTTTTTTGATTTGAGCTTTCGTTTTCGAGTAAATCGGGTAAATTGGAATTTTTTTGGTTAAATTTGAAAAATTTTTTCACTAGGGGGTTGATGTCAGCTGTGTAATGTCTTATAAAATACATCAAAGGGTAAACCGGGCTCAAATTTTTTTTTAACCCTTTAGTTGCGGAAAAAATATAATAGAAATAATATTAAAATCGAAATGCTCAGATTGAAAAAAATAAGTTTTTTGGGTTCTCTACGTGATGTAGATTCACCAGTTTCCCCCTTGTACTACGAGTTTCCGGACACGTTGTATATAAAAATGAATCGCTGAATGTGTTGCTAAGCGCATAACTTTCAAACGACTACACCAAATTTAATTCTTTTTTTTGTGTGTTCGTTATTGTCAGGACAAGGTTTTTATAAAACTTCCAGTGAGCTCTGGCATTATGAAATTTGTATAAAAAAATTGTTATTGGTGGCATGCGAGGTTTGAAAACTGAATGTATGGAAATCGGGAGGGAGGGAGAGATAGGGGAGGGGTGAAGGGGGGTATATAGGGGAAAGGGGAGGGGGAGGGTGGACGGGGGGGGGAGGGAGGGCAGTGAGAGGGGGGGGGAAGGTGGAGGAGGCGGAGTGGGAACCCCCCTTACACCATGCGAGCGAAGCCGCAGGAAAAAGCTAGTTTTTAATAAAAATGTAGGTTACACAGCTTTAGATTACCACCATGATTATTGATTGTATTTTTAGTATGGCCATTTGAAGAACAGTGGCGCCCTCCTATGTTTTCTACTCTTATTTGACAAACTGTAATTATGTTTTATTTGTGGTTGTTTTCAGCTTACTACAAGTTGGTCACCAACTTGATGATGCATTCGGCTAAAATAGTCTCCGGTCCGGAGGCGACGGCTATCCTCATCTGGTGGATCAGATTACAGCGCTGTATATTAACTGCTAATAGGTTAGTACTAATATATTCTTCATTTCTATATATATTACATGGTAATTCTGTGAAGAGTAGAGCTCGCGTCCAAAAAGGTATATTTCCGATTTTCTCTAATAATTTAATGCATAGAAACACAGTGGCGGATACAGGGATGGGGGTGGACAGGGGTGGCCAAGGGGGGGGCGCGCGGCCCCCGCGCCCCCCCCTTGGCCACCCTAAATACAAGAAAATCTTTCTTCAATCATTCGCTCTACATGTCTAAACCATCTAAGCGTCCCTTTCTTAATCTTTCTTATTACGCTTGTATCAGCCTTGCATTATTTTCATATTTTTTTCACACTATCATACATGGCTTTCTATAGCATTTAGTCCTTCCTCTGCCAGTTTCATGCTTCACTGCCATACATCAGGGTTGGTACCCCGGTGCTTGGTGCACACGCCAAACGCGTACCCAACATTTGTACACGGTTGACATCTGTCACATGAGAACGGGTCGTTTCTTCGACTCGTTCTTGTGTTCAACAGCTCGGCTGTGGAATGATTTGCCGGCCTCTGTGTTTCCTCCTTCCTACAACATGGGTCTCTTCAAGACCAATGTTCATTCCTTCCTCTCCTCAAAAAGACCCTCCACACAGCATCCCAGATGACATAGGCCCTGAGGAAAATCATTTTCCTCAGGGCCTCCTGTGTGGAGTTAATGTAAAAAAAAGCACTCCATTGTGGACTGCTAGCTTCGCTTCTTTCGACAGTTTTTTGTTAGCGCCAATGGCGTTCAGTCCTCCATAAATGTGGAGTTACCTGCATTTACCCTTCTTTCAATATCTCTATCAGACTCCCCATCTCTCGTAAATGTACTTCCCGAATACATAAACTTATCCACTGTCATTTTTTGGGTAACTATTACAAAAAATACCTATTATTATTTTATTATTAAAAAAAATGTCTTTGGAAATGCTATGTGAAGGGTCATTTTAGAGAAAGGAAATAGTGGAAGGAAAAAGATATGATTGGTGGTTAGGACTCTCTGGGTTAGTGTGTCCAGGAGACATGGACGGATGAAACTTTCCCTCCCACTGCGATGCGAGGAAATGGGTCGAGGGATTCCTGCTGGAGAGGTTAAATGGTGTCCTTCAACCAGTACGTGGGCAAATGCTTCCGCCGCTACTTTGAAAAATCACATCCCACGAACTCAGGCATCCCTGCTAAGTCACCAAACTTAGCGATCCACTTGGGATGACTTAGATCAGAGGTGTTGTTTATCCAATAAATAATTCCCGTGGTGGCGGTACCCACACTCGCCTCCTAAATTGAAACTTTTGATTCATTCACATTCATACGTCGTTTCATGTAAAGGTACCCTTAACACGGCCTGACTCAAGTATTTGATTCCCTTGATCGTGTATTCCCTTGACCTTATGTGTAGCCCTACTGTTCCCTGTGGCCAGCCAAGTTTTAAATGTGTGGTCCGTCAACCTTTTATTTATTTATTGAAGTGGAAACTTCTTTAACACCGTTGTGATTTGACAAACACATCCATCTGTATGTTTTAGCCTGAGAGAGAATGCGATAGTATTTTTTTTTACATTTACTCCACTCAGGAGGCCCAGAGGAAAATAATTTCCCTCGGGGCCTATGTCATCTGGGATGCTGTGTGGAGAGTCTTTTTGAGGAGAGGAAGGAATGAACATTGGTCTTGAAGAGACCCATGTTGTAGGAAGGGGGAAACATAGAGGGTGGCAAATCATTCCACAGCCGAGCTGTTAAACACAAGAACGAGTCGAAGAAACGACCCGTTCTCATGTGACAAATGTCAACCGTGTACAAATGTTGGGCATGCGTTTGGCGTGTTTCCCGACTATGCACCGATGCCAAAGGGATCAACTAGTTCCTCGGAGCATCTTCCACTGTAATACCGGTAGAACAAAGATAGCATTCCCACCCGATGCCTGTGTTCTAAAGATTGCAATCCGTCTGTTAAGATGAGAGAATCTATTAAGCGGACCGCCCATTTCTGCACAGAGCCGAGGGTATTTTTTAGGTATTTTGGAGCTCCAGACTAGAGGTGGCTGCCAAAATCATATAGTCGGTCTCCTCTTTGTGCGGTTCGTCGTATTCTCCCCGTTGTCTACTTTTTAGTTTTCTCATATCTTTAGCGCCCCTTGAGTTTTTTCTGTATCCGCCACTGTAGAAACATAGTATCCAATACGAAGTCCATCTAAAACTGAAACCAGAACGTAACAGACAAATAAAGATAGATGAAATGCCAAATGGTCAAGTTAAAACAGGAATTCGCTATGCTCAGTCAATGAAATACTTTAAAATGAATTCTCAGTTCTTTTACTCGAAAAGACCCTCTACACATCATCCCCAAAGATGACACAGGCCTTGAAGGAATTTATTTTCAGACTGCCTCCATGGTCGAGGGGTAAGGCTCTCGACTAGCAATCCGAAGGTCGCGGGTTCAATGGCGTGCGCAAACAATTTATTCGTTTAATAACTTAGGCACACCTCACACGTCATATGTATGTCTAGTAATGTTACATTGTTGTGAAAACACGCTTATGGGTCCGACCGGTTAAAATAATATATAGTGTATTTGTGGCACGTTCCAGAATGGAAGATACTCAGTATTGCCCCTGGTGTAACACTACCATTAAGAAATGAAATTTTGAAATGGCGTCAGCCGTATTTGTTGACCATTTCTGAATAGCCAGGTACTTCCCCACCTTCCTCTTCCCCCCCATATCATTCCGCTAGCCACTACTTTCAGCCTTACGACATACCCTAATTAGCCATAGTTTCACTGGTTTCAGGCAGGAACAGTTGTGCGGTAAAAAAAAGAATGAGTTTTGGAGTAATGCATTCTGCTTTGCAATATTTGCAGATGGAAGGGCACGAAGGACGAGAAGACTGCTTGTGCGGTGGTGAGGAAAGGTGTGAAGGACATGCTGAAGTCCCACCGCGATGACGTGTTGCTGTACGCAGAGTTCGCCGCCTTCGAAGGGCAGGTGTTTGGCCGAGCTCGGGGAATCTCCGTCATGGAAACAGCCCTGAGAGCTACTCCGTGTGACAGAAGTGTTTCCCGAGTTCATTTATCCAGGTAGGTACACTATATTTTTTTCAACTTCTAATCGTGATTTTCAATCATGAAATAAGTCCTGGCGACGAATGCATTTGCCCACATACTGCGTGGCGGGCCGGATCGAGAGAGATTGGTTGAGGGAGATCTTTTGGCCTCTCCAGTCAGACTCTCTCGACCCATCGCCTTGCACTGCGGATGGAGAGATGGATTCATGCATCCATCACTTCTGTAAACACTGACTCCCAGATTCCTACCACCCCTTGTACCCTCTTCCTTCCCAGAATTTCCTCTCATTCCTTTTATTAAAAAGACCCCCCATACAACTAGGGATTGCAATCCCGCAGCTTTTATTAATCCCGCACCTTCAAAGCGCGGATCCGCGGATCCCGCAAGTTGAAAATTTGGCACTAAAACTTTCGCGTAAATCGAGAGTAGCACGAGCGCAATGTTACCGTTTAGCACAAGATAGCCCGCCTGCCGCCAACCGCTAGTGACGCTACGGCGAGTCGCCGGCCACTAGAGGATTGGCCGGGGACTAGCGCCAGTAGCGGTTGGCGGCAGTCGCGGCAGGCGGGGCGGGCTGCGGGCTATGCCAGGCGCCTGCCAGTTGTTTATAAATTGTACTGCGAAGCGCACGTCTTTCTGTAGTCTGTAGGTGTCGAGTGTTTTCGTATTCACCGACCGGCGTTTAATGTAAGTACCTAAATTTTAATGTTTTTGATTTAGTTTTGTTCCGTTTTATTTTAAAAGCAGATTGTGCCGTAAATAGCAATATAACGTCGTAATATAGCGTGAAACAGTATGACTTAAAGTGGTTTTTGTTAATAAAGTTTTTTGGATATGGTTATCGAAGATAGTAATCAATTTGAATGGTGTAAAAATGAAATAAATGAAACTAAATCTATAGCAATATAATGTCTTGTGAAACATTATGAATTAAAGTGGTTTTTGTTAATAAAGTTTTTTTGATATGGTTATCGATGATAGTAATCAATTTTAATGGTGTAAAAACGAAGTAAATGAATATAAATCTATAGCAATATAATGTCGTTCGTGTGAAACATTATTATGACTTAAAGTGGTTTTTGTTAATAAAGTATTTTGGATATGGTTATCGATGATCGTAATCAATTTTAATGGTGTAAAAAATAAATAAATGAAGATAAACCTATAGCAATATAACGTCGTTTGTGTGAAACATTATTATGACTCAAAAGTGGTTTTTGTGAAAAATGTTTTTTGGATATGGTTATCGATTATAATAATCAATTTTAATGGTATTAAAGTGAAATAAATTAATCTAATTCTATACTTACAATAAACTTTATTTATTATTTGTAGGTAACGAGTAAATAAATCATGTTGAAGTACATTGAAACTGGGAATCCTAGGAAAGGGAAAAAGGCGACGGTGATGGCGATGGCGATATCAGCCAAATTGGAAAAAGTCTGTGGCGTTATTTCAATAAAAATGACAAAGGCGGCAAATGTCTTCTGTGTTCAAATGAACTAAAAATTAGTCAACGTTCTACCAAAGGCTTGAAAATACATTTAAAGACTAAACACAATATCGATATCGATTCTCGAAACTATGACATTGGAGAGGAATCCTTACCTGTAGTACCAAAGAAGAAACCCAAAACAGTGGACGGTTTTCTTATTAAAAAAAACCCCATGGACAATATGGACATGGACAAAATGATCTCTAGGATGGTATGTAAAGATGGATTCACCTTAAGTTCCTTTTGCACATCTACGGATTTAAGAAATTTATTTTCTAAAAGCGGTCACACACTACCCAATTCACCAAATACAATACGATCTATCGTAACAAATTTTTATAACACAGTTAAAGCTGACATGATTATTGAATTTGAGCGTCTCAAAAAAGTAAAACAGAGATTTTCACTCACATTTGACGAATGGACGTCACAAAGGAATCATCGATACTTAAATATCAACGTCCACCAGAAAGAAAACCATTTTAATCTGGGTTTGGTCCATATACATGGCTCGGCTACCGCAGAACATTGCATTAGCATGGTGAAAGAACGCCTCCTGAGTTTTGGTCTAGACTTAGACACAGATATTATCGCAATTACAACGGACGGCGCTAGTGTGATGGTGAAGGTTGGCAGACTTTTGCGTTGTTCCCAGCAGCTTTGTTTTACACACGGCTTACAACTAGTGGTGGTTGATGCACTGTATAAGAAAAGCAATTCTTCGATATCAGAATGCCCAGCAGCAGCATTTACGACGGAATCTGATAATGATGATAACGATGTTATGGACGCCAATGAACAGGGTGTGACTGTAAATATAAATTCACTGCCAATTGAAATGATTTCTACAACATATGACGATCTATTGAAGAAAGTACAGAAAGTGGTCAAAATTTTTTAGCGGTCACCAACTAAAAATGACGTCTTCTTACAAAAATATGTGAAGGAACAAGAAGGTCCTAAAAAAGAATTGGCATTGATATTAGACTGCCGTACTCGCTGGAATAGCCTTTTGTATATGTTAGAACGATTCTACAATTTGAAGAATTGTATTGATAAAGCATTAATCGATATTGAATTTGAGATTAAAATCAGCGATAATGAGTGGTTCATAATTAAAGATCTCATTGCTAACTTGCAGCCTTTTAAATTAGGAGTTGAGGCACTTTGTAGGCGAGAGTCAACGCTTATAACTGCGGACACAACAGTTCGATTTATTTTGGATAAATTGCAATAACAAAACACGGTGTTGAGTAACCAGTTGTCACAGACTCTACATGAACGCATTAAAGAACGCCGCACTGATTTAACAGGAGTTTTGATTTATTTGCAAAATCCGAAAAAGTACGACGAAGAAGCCAAAAATACAGACCGTACTTATACATTCTTCATGCCAAGAAAAGTTGCAATACGCCAAGAAATAAAGAATATAATAGAAAGAGTCGTAGTTCAAGACGATAAAAATGAAACATATACTAATGACTTCGAAAATACATCTGCTACTGATACAGATTCCACTATTCCCACTCTAACGCTTAAAGACGAATTGGAAAAACAACTTCTACAAGAAAAAGAAACATTCGAGAAAAAGCCAGACAGCAAAAAAAAGGACTTTGAGAAAATTTTGAAGAAAGAAATGATGGTCTTTGAGTCCGAAGGTATCAGAGGAGAGTACCTGACGCTCGCCTATGAGTATATCCTGACGGTGCAGCCTACTAGCGTAGAAGCCGAGAGAGCGTTTTCAGCAGCAGGTTATATTTGCAGTTCGCTCAGAAGCAGGCTCGGAGATGACACAATTAATGCCATTTGCTTTTTAAGGGCGTATTTTCAAAACTTATCACCATAGGTTGATATTTTTTATTATTTTATTTTTATTCTTGAACACACACTTTACAGTTTTGTGAATACCTCACTAGGCGAACCTGTGCTGAGGTGTTCCCATGTGTGGGAATAAATGTTATTCTGTCGACATAAGTAGAACCACACAAACATGTTGCTTAATGTAAGAAATGTTAAATTAAAGTTGATTTTTAACCAAAAATCTGTAGTTTCAATTTGATTTTAAAACTTATAACATTTCATTCAAAGATGCGGGATCCCGCGGGATCCGCGCGGGATTGAACAATCCCGCATATCAATCCCGCGGGATTGAATTAGCTGCGGGATTGCAATCCCTACATACAACATCATCTAAGATGACACAGTCCCCTTAATTATTTTCTCATGGCCTCCTGTGTGGAGCTAATATGAAAAAAAAAAATGCTGAAATATTTTCTCGTGCAATCTGCATTTTGACAGTTTCTAGAGGAATGCATTGCAAAATATAGAGGCTCTAGGGGTTAATTAGTATAATGTGTTTTTTTTTAGGGCGTACATAGAGATGCTCCTAGCCGGCTCCCACGACCCCAAGAGCATCATGATGTCCATCAATGTGCTGATTGCCCTGGCCTCCTGCCGCCCGCTGCCCAAAGACCTGCTGACCCCCTGCAGCGATCAGGCCATTGAGGAGGCTCTTCAGATGGTACGTTGGATCTTCAGATAATGGAAACAAGCAGATATGCCATGAACCATTATTAGTGTCAGACAACGCTGAAGAATTATAAACGTCAGAAGCCTTTCTGAGGCAGAAATTTCATTAACATAGAGTTTATTTTTTGACTAAATAATGCAGAGAACTCGTGATAATTCAAAAAATGCATAATTAAAAATTTTGACTAAAAAATCTCCAGAATTTTTTTTCATACAAAACGTTTTTATCCTAGTGTGGCGGCTACGTCAAGCTCCGCTCTTCCCACCTCAACATTGTCTCATACCTTATACTAACAACGCTCAGTCAATAAATACACTAGCTCTGAAGCAGACGTGTCGATATTATTACTCCCCATTGTCATACCTCACACACACACTTCTAGATCAAGTCGGGGTCACCACTTTAGAGGTGTACGTGAGGTACACGTTATGTTAGGTGTTTGTGTGGGGAGTAAGACAAAGGGGAGTAATAATATCGACACGTCTGCTTCAGACCTAGTGCATTTATCGATTGAGCTGTTATTAGTACAAGCAGTACAAGGTATGAGACAATGTTGAGGTGGGGGGAGCGGAGCGTGACATAGCAGTTCTAGTATATAGACAAAAGATACTTTCCAACTCAACACAGGAGGCCTCGAGGGAAATAATTTTATTCAGGGCCTATATCCTCTTTGAGAATTCAATTCAGTTTAATATTTTAAAAATATTACAAAATTGTTCATTTTAGCGCTTTTTCAAATACATACATAAATATAAGCTGTGGGTAACAATTATTATAAGTAATAATTATTAGCTTGAAACACTCATCTACCTTGAAAAAATTTCCTGAGAAAAGATACATGCCGCCGACGGAACATGAACCCGCGTCCTTCTGATATCCGGTCAACTGCTCTTCAACCACTGAGCTACGTCGGCTTATCTCCTACCCGCCAAATAATTCAATATATACTAATATTAATTCAATATTGCCTAAGATTAATTGTTACCCTTTGTGCTATGCATAAAAATTTTATCTTAAACATTAGTTTTTCAATAAAAAAAAAAAAATAATAATAATAAACCGTGGGTATAAATTATACTGAGTATTACAGCTTGTCTTTTAAAGGCAGCTTCATTGAAACTAAATATGCCAATATTCTAATTAATTTTGTTCAACAGCAAGATTGCTCTCCTCGGCATGACCATTGGCAAGTTAGTACTGCAGGTCGCGAGATAGAACAGTCTATGTTGTCGGTGACGGAGATAACTATCGGGAATATAGAAATATATGCTCTCCATGATAGTAGAGTTTTTAAACCATCCACGAATCAGTCTGAAGAAATGTGTAGCAATGTGCACATTTGTACATTCCTTCTGACCCGTAGATGGTTCATGTGAGGAAAAGAAGGGGTGAAATCCTGTTTTAGAAGGAAGGATTCACAGAGGCCAGCAAATTGTTGAAGACGAGTTGTCGAAAGAATTGAAGAAATGACCCTTCTCATGTGACAAATTTGTAATTTCAGTTCACCGATCACACCGATACTCTGCTCTTTGCTGTGAGCAGCTTTGATCGCGAGATGATGCTCTGGGAGCACATGGTGCCCGACACCACGCCTGACTGGATTTGCTGCCACGGCTGGCTTCTCTATCTCACGCAGGATAACCTCGCGCTGAACAGGTTCTACAAAAAACTCAACGTGGCAACCTATGTGGAGAAGGTCGAGAATAAGGCCTTGGACTCCAAAAGGTGCGTAATCCATTATTACATATTATATTCTATCGTCTCTTATCATAGGTTGGCCACCATCAGTGTTAGGACGAGCTGCAGCTGCAGCCCTGAACATCTCAGTGGAGCTACACTTGATCCACATTGCTTTTTATTATTATGTAATCGTTTACTACCCAACTCTTCTTCTTCTTCTTCGATGGCGCTACAGCCCATATCGAGCTTTGGCCTCCTGCAACAGTCGCCTCCAACTCCTCCTGTCCTCAGCGGCTGACTTCCAATTTGGTACCTGGAGAAGCTGTGCTGCATCCCCTCTTACTTCGTCTTCCCACCTCAGTCTGGGTCTTCCCACTTTTCTCTTTCCACCTGGGTGTCCAGTCAAAATTCTTTTTGGGACGCGTGTATCCGGCATTCTCTGTACATGCACAGCCCATCTCAGCCTGAGGAGTCTCATATGTGTTGAGATGCTAGGTGCCTTATATATATCATCCAATTCTGTATTGTGCCGGATGCGCCACTGTTCACCCTCTTTCACGGGTCCACATATTCTTCTCAGCACTTTTCTTTCAAAAGTATCCAGCATTTCAGCCATCTTTACTGTCAGTGTCAGTGCCTCACATCCATATGCCAATACAGTTCTAACAATGGTCTTATATATGGTTATTTAGGTTTTTCTGTGGACACTACGTTACTCAAACACTGGCAGCAAAGAGAAGTATGTTTTGTTGGCTGCTGTGATTCTCCTTCTGATTTCTGCTGGATCCTCATTATTCTCTGTCAGACTGGAGCCCAGGTAGGTGAATTGGTCGACCACTTCGTATGAGTAGTTGTCTTTGAATTGTGCACTACTTCTTCTGTGTGAAGGGTTCCTGCTCTGTATCATCATTTTCGTTTTGTTGACATTAACCTGCAGTCCTACTTCCCGTGCTGCTGTTTCTAAAGGATCGAAGACCTCCTTAATGGCTGAAATTGATCTTCCGACAATGTTAATGTCATCCGCATATCCGACAACTTGACTGCTCTTGAAAAAAATATTGGAGCCAGTGTCTATTAGCGTTTTTCTTATTACATGTTTGAGCACAATGTTGAAGAGAGTGGGAGCCAGACCGTCCCCCTGTTTTAGTCCCTGCGATACTGTGAATTCTTCTGACAATTCTCCATCTATTTTGACCTGACATCTTGAGTCTGACATTGTGGCTTTGATGAGCCTAACCAATTTATGTGGAATCTGGAATTGAAGTAGTATGTCATATAGACACTCCCGATCTATGCTATCATATGCTTGCTTGAAATCTATGAATAGTTGGTGTACATATGTCTATATCAAACTCCCAGCACTTTGCCAAGATCTGCCTGACGGTGAACAGTTGGTCTGTTGTGGATCTACCGGTG
Source organism: Limnephilus marmoratus (assembly GCA_917880885.1). Taxonomy (NCBI): domain Eukaryota; kingdom Metazoa; phylum Arthropoda; class Insecta; order Trichoptera; family Limnephilidae; genus Limnephilus; species Limnephilus marmoratus. The sequence continues at coordinate 12,055,585 of OU862921.1, read as the reverse complement.
CGGAAGCCTGCCTGATACTCTCCCAGTAGGTTTTCTGCCTACTTATCAATTCTTTGTTTCAGTATCATGGTGTAGATCTTATATGCTGTGCATAGAAGTGATATGCCTCTATGATTTTCGCATTTTAGGTTGTCACCTTTTTTATAAATTGGACATATTATGCTTATTTGCCATTCCTCTGGGATTTTTTCCAAGGTCCATATTTTTGTTATTAACTTATGTAGCAGATTTCTCAGGTGCTCATTTCCATATTTGAACAACTCTGCCGGCAGGTTGTCTTTCCCAGGTGATTTGTTGTTTTTAAGTTTCTTTAGTGCAGCATTTATTTCTGGCATTCTTGGTGGATTCGCTGATTCTTCATTACTTGATTCAGTGGGGATGTTAGTAGGGTGGCTTCTCAGGTCGCTATTAGGGTTGAGAAGTTTATAGAAGTAATTTTTCCACACGGTTTTAATTCGTTCCTTATCAGATATAATTGAACCATCAACTTCTTTGCATAGTGTTGTATTCGGTTTGAAACCCTTCTTGAAGAAGTTTACTCCCCTATATGCTTCTCTGCTATTATTATTAACAAAGTCCTGTTCCATTTTCAGCAGAATATCATTCAAAATTTTTCTTTTCTTTCCCCTTATCAGCTTATTCGTTTCTTTTCTCGCTTGTTCGTACGCCTGTCTTTTGTTTCTGGTTGGCCTTTCCAAGTACTTCTTTCTGAGTGTATTCTTTTCAACTATCTTTCTTTCACACTCTTCATCAAACCAAGGGTTCCTGGACTGTCTGGGCATGTTTCCGACACTTGATTCCACTGCTCTTACAATTGCTTCTTTTATATCATTCCAGTCTTTTCTTTTTCGAGTGATTCTTGGGAGTTCTGCTCAGTGATCTGACCTGGTAGGCTATTTGCAAGGGCTACCCAACTCGGTACAGTTTTATTATCGTTATAACAATAGTTTTTTACGAGGTTGTCTAAAAATTAAAGACCTTTATTATTTAAAAAATAAAGAAAAAATAATTTTTATAAAAAAAGCATACAAATTTTTAGGCACATATCCCCACTATTTTTAGACAAAGTCCCCATTACAATTGATGCAGTTGGTAAGCCGTGCTGCTAGGTCATTGATTCCCTTGACGTAGAACTCTGCCACCAAAAATGTTCTCATCTCTTCCTCTACGTTGTGGTCGGTCTCAAAGCGTTTTTCGGCCAATTGAATGCATCTCACGGGCGAATGGATTCAACAGCGGAACGTCCATCTCAAACGGACTCAAAGATCGCACTGAAGCAGCTACCAAGCCGGATCACCGGTTGTTTTGAACGGAAAAGTCTGAGCTGCTTGCTGGTGCTGCCATATTTTGAGACATAATGTCCTCAATGCCGAAAATGAGGAACGTTTTTTAATTCTTGGACAAACCCTCGTATACCTATTATAATAAGTAACTACAGTGATAATTATTATGGCAAAAAAATATATATTCTCATAGGTCAACATGGAACAAAAGCCGATTCTGAACATATAGGTTTTTAAATTTGACTTAAAAATTAATAAAACACTATCTCTTCAAAATGTCTCGTTTGGTTGGCGTCACTGCATTGGCTGTTTCTAGTATCACGTCGGACTCTTCGCATCATTGTATGAAAAATTTGATGTTTTGTTTATTATTATCTGACAGCTCTACTCTGTCTCAGTTTAGTACTGAGTTGACCGTGTTGATATACAAAGTAAGTTAGTTATGTCACAAGGCTCCTTTTGACATGACGACTTGATAACTTGAAACCTTGAAAATTATATTAACTATTAAAAATAACTATAAAAATTTTTCTTATTTAAATTAGAAAGAAATAAAAAATGAATAAAAAATTGCCTTTTTTTCATTAGCTCCACACAGGAGGCCCTAAGGAAAATAATTTTCCTCATGGCCTATGTCATCTTAGAGCATTGATTTTCAAACTGGGGGGCGCGAAGACATGTACAGGGGGGCGCGGACAGTGGTTATCACTCCGGTCGCCCGCCCGCGCCCACGCTACCGCACGCACCTCACTTCCCGCACTGCACGCGCCTACCAAACACGTTTGTTAGATTAGTGAGTGATAGGTTATTACTTCTATTTTGCCATGAACTCGACGAAAAAACGCAAATATAATAATGATTATATTTAATCCCTGGGCCGAGGGGGGGCGCAGGCAAATTCAGTTTTAGCAGTAGGGGGGCGTGATACTTATAAGTTTGGGAACCCCTGTCTTAGAGGATGATGTGTGGAGGGTCTTTTTAACTCTTTCCCTGCGGGAAGTGCACCACTTCGCCACCCCGTACATGCCCCGTACTCGGGCGGCGAGTCTGTGCGCCGCAAAGTTTCTCCGGCGTTATGTACACGAAACATCTTGAATATGGTAAAATTTATACTCCTAAAAACTCTCAAATCTTCCTACTGACATCTTCTGATATTTATCCGTAATATGACTCAGAAAATCGCCAAATTGCACTTTAAATGTCTTAAACGAAATGACATTTACGAAAACTTTGTGTTATTACCGTTTCACAATTAATGCCCTATAAATGAAACATTTCTGAACGTAGCCGAATAGTAATAACTGTTTTAGACAGGTTACAAAATAAGCTTTCGAATTATTATATTATAAATAAATATTAATATTTGTAAATATTAAAATTTAGAATGCAAACATTAAAAAAATGTCAAAATGACTCACGTGATGTATTTATGTAAAAACGGTACTAAAATCACAGATTATGTAAACAACAATACTTATTCTATTGTATAAATGTGTAATAAACATTTTTGTCACCTCACTTTTCAATCATTTCATATAAAAATGTTTAATAAAAATTAACAATGTCGGGAGCGGGCGACCCGCCCGTGGGAAATTTGGCGGGATAAATTATCTGTCAGACTGCGCGTCTGACAGAATGTTCTTTTTAGGTATTTCTATGGACAACTTGAATAGAGATGTGCAGCATGATTCACTATCGACATTTCAGTTTTTATTTTACGGATGTAACTAAAACAATAACGGAGTTATAACGGTTTCTATGGAGACACACGCGTTGACGAGTAAACACGCTTATTGTACTTGACTGCTATCGTTATTTTAACATGTATACTTGCTTACGTTGCTGAGGGGTTAATCAGAGTTACAGAGATTTGGAAGGACCTCCCAACTCAGAGCGAAAATTGAATCAGTTTGAATCTTCCCGCTTCTTTACACACGCGATTGCGCAGGCGCATCTCATAAGTACTCATAAGATTCTCAAGCGGAGATGCTCGCCGAGTAATACATTATTAGGTAAACTTTGGGGATCGTTGGAAACGGTTAATACGCACTTTTTTTTGAAAATATCTTTTGATTCACCTTAATTACATCAAAAGACAACTATTTGCATTGGGGGAAGTGGAAAATATTTCATTCTAAATTTCGATTACGTAAAATTAAAATTAGCTTTCATTCTGTGAAACGAGACCGTCCATTTTCAAACATTATTTTCAAATGTCATTTTTTTGTGATGTTGGTATTCTTGTTACTGTACGAAAAGATGCTAGAGCAAATCGTAGCAGACTTCATGGGAATTCGGCTCGTAAAACCAACGGCTAGAGACAAAATCGCGCGGGAGTTTTTTAATGTTATAAAACTGAAATTCCGCCTAATTAGTAGGTACTTACCTAATACACATGTATTGCGTGCGTTGATTAAAATTTATTAGTTTAAATTTTTTTTTACTTTAAAATTTTATTTTTATAAGTCAACTATTTCTGCGATGTTGAGTGGCTACGTACGCTAATTTTATGTGATATGGTTTGTGATACAAAAGAAAGTGCCCCTTTATAACGCCCACTCGCGTCACGGCAAAAAAACATCCCAGTTTTCAAGTAGTTTAGCGGCTACGCTAGGTTTGTGTAACATGGTTTGTGATAGAAAAGAAAGTGCCCCCTTCGTAGCGCCTACTCGCGTCACGGCAAAAAACATCCCAGTTTTCAAGTAGTTTAGCGGCTACGCTAGGTTTGTGTAACATGGTTTGTGATACAAAAGAAAGTGCCCCTTTATAACGCCTACTCGCGTCAAGGCAAGAAAAACATCCCAGTTTTCAAGTAGTTTAACGGCTACGCTAGGTTTGTGTAACACGGTTTTTGATACAAAAGTGAATGTATTATTTATAAAAAATAATTAGGTACCGAAATTAAAAACATGTTTTTTTCCGTCATTTTATTCCCAAAACTCCGATAATTTAGTACTTACCTTTCCAGATTTCGTGGTACCTTCAAAATCTTCTAGCCGTTCGTTATACATTCAAGTGTATCGGGAATACCAACATACCAAAGTGATAATAACCATAATGGCGTACAATCTCACAAGACGAAAGCTAATTTTAATTTTACGTAATCGAAATTTAAAATGAAATATTTTCCACTTCCCCCAATGCAAAAAGTTGTCTTTTAATGTAATTAAGGTGAATCAAAAGATATTTTTAAAAAAAAGTGCGTATTAACCGTTTCCAACGATCCCCAAAAATTAATCATTATTATATTGAATTATTGTTTGCTTTTTTCGTTGATGTGAACTATTGTGATTACTGTGGACATTTATCTGATTTATTAAATTTAAAAGTTTTTTTATAAATATACTATAGATATATAAATATATCTATAAATATACTCCTGCGGTGATCTTTCTTTTTATTATTAGCATCTGGATTTTACTTACTTTACCTGTTTTATTTTATATTAAGTGCTCTAAGGGAAAATATCTTAGTAGGATGAAAAAATGACGCAAGGAAAGGGAAATAAATACAATTGGTTATCAACCCCTTTCTCATGTCACTATTTATACATTAACTTAAGACATATTTATATACAAATTGTTTTTATTCATTTGCTGCATCCTTTTCGAGTCACATTCTTTTTGAGTTTCTTTACCCGCTCGTAAAGTTGAGGGATACGTCACTCACGTTAATTATACTTATTTTTTGTAATCATGTTTAAACATCCACTTTAATTATAATATGGATTTTGTCATCACACTTGAAGCTGGTCTCGATTCTCAATTTTTGCTAGCGATTCACATGTCCAAACATTTATCTATTGTTAAACAAGCATTCGATACTAAATCTGTACTTTAAGACATTGTTTTTTTCTCTTCGCTTATTCTTTTTTTTATGAGTTCAAAATTGTAGTTATTAACTAAAGCTTCTACGAGGAATTTAATCGTAACACTTGTTTCATTCAATAAATAATATGTATATAATTTATCAATGTAATATGAAATTATGATATGACCTAAATTTGTCAATTTGACTGGCCTAAAACAGGATCTATTCCTAGTTGGCTAGTCAAAGTTTCCACATATGTTTCATTGTATAATTTTATGCGAAATAAATATTATTATTATTATTATAGATACTCTCAGACCTTGGTAGATATGTAAAATTTCATCAGTGTTAGATTATTTTCAAACAAAAATAAGTGATTAAGAGTGTTTTTAGTGGACAATCAAGTGTAATGATTTTATAACTCTTTACGAAAAGTTGTAGACGTTTGACTTTTTATCAATAATTGAAATTATTTTTATTACCAACATACAAAATGTCGGGTCGTAGTCTTAATGACGACGAAATAATTAGTTACTTTAGAAATAGATTTCGAGCTTAGTGAAAGTGACGAAGATAACAATTGCAAAGCTGCAGTTGTTTTTATTATACACCCATTTTTAAATGTGTGTCAATATTTCATGCATCTAGCCAATTGAGGCATCGCACCACAGTTGAAGAGTTCTACTCTGGTATGTTGACATGCTTATTGTTGCATCCGAGACTGTTTCGTATTCAAAATTACAGCCTCAAATGCAACTGGTGAAAAATGGACTGTAAATCACGAAACAATACGAATATGTTTCTGAAGAATGAATGAATGTGTGGTAAATTATGGAGAGCAAGGAAGAGAGGAAAACCAAAGGCACTTACCAAAATTCGAATGCGAACATATAAAAAACACAACTAGTTGGCCATCAAAAAATGTCAAGTCCTCTCACTGCACAGTATTGGTTGTTATTGTGCGCTGCTTTTTTCAGCAAGGTGACATTGGTTGGATGAAGGAAGGATGGATAAAATGACATTCCGGTAGGAACTGTGCATACTATCATTTCAAAACCAAACACTTATTGTGTTGTCCTTGAAATATTAATATGGCTGCCCGACCCAAACGTATTCATTACACTACTGAGATAATCGTCGACGATTTATAGAGTCCCATTGGTGTGCCGAATGTTTATTTAAACTTGAAAAAAGACTTCAAGACATAAGTTATTTACTTTTTAAAACAAATATTAAAATCCATGCGTGATTATTGTTTAAAGCCATAAATTAGATTAATGATAAATAGTCCCGCGTGTGAACGAAGTGACACATATTTTTGACGCATAGAAAAGGTTAAAGAAGGGAAGGACAGAAAGTTCTGGGGAGGAAATATGTACGAGGTGTGGGTAGGAATCTGGGGGTCAGTGTGTCCAGGAGTGACGGATGTATGAACCCATCCCTCCAACTGCGGTACAAGGTGATGGTTCAAGAGAGTCCGGCTGGAAAGGTCTAAAGGCTTCCCTTAACCAGTCTCTCTCGATCTGACCCGTCACGCAGCCGGCGGGTAGATGCATCCGCCGTCAAGACCTGGACAAACCTAACCCCATAAACCGGGCACCCCTGCTAAGGCAACAAATGTAGCGAACCACTTGGGATGACCTATGGCAAAAGTGTTGGTTATCCAATAAATTGTTCCCGGGGTGCTGGTACCCATACCTGCCTCTCAAATTAACTGGAGTTCCTTATTGAAAATTATCACAAATATTATCACTTATTGAAAGTTATGAATATGAAGTCTTATCTTATATCAATGGATATTTCAAGGCTCCATGATTCATGAGGGAAGTGACATAGTGAGCTAAAAAAAACAATTTCCGTTCACCTTCTAATTACATTAGTAATATTAAGTGAGATGATTCTGTATATTTCAGACAACTGTGGCTCCGAGAACACATGCTGGAATGGTTCGTTTCCGTGGTCCAATCCAACATCAGGATATCTCCGGAGGGCAACGTGGAGAACCCGCTGGCAGAGCAGAGAATCCTGGAGCAGTCTGTAGAGGAGTTCCCGTGCAGCGGCTCCGTGTGTTGGAGGTGCAGCGACACTTGGTGCCAGGGCGGTCCCATTGGACGGATGCGGCTGGTCAAACTGCTCACCGACACGGATAAACCATCACAAGTTCTAGCAATTGCATTTCTGCTCAGGAACTTTGTGCATCTTTATCAGAAAGAAGGTAGTCTATTTATTTAATTCTTTAATCCTTTGAATGCAACGGGTCCTGTTGAAATAAACTAGGAATGCGGAAATAAAGAAAAAAGCACCATTTTTTTTTTACATTAATTAACTCCACACAGGAGGCCCTGAGGAAAATAATTTCCCTCAGGGCCTATGTCATCTGAGATGCTGTGTAGGGTCTTTTCGAGGAGAGGAAGGAATGAACATTGGTCTTGAAGAGACCCATGTTGTAGGAAGAAGGGAACACAAAGGCCAGCAAATCGTTCCATAGCCGCAACATATCAATGGAGGGCCTGTTCGGAAGATTGCTTCCGTTGAAGGAGACTAGATTTTCATTTTGGTCCCTTTTAGACGTAATCAGACATGTTTGGGTCCTTGAAACATTTAATTCGACGAGATTATTTTTACCCCAAGAGAAAACACTCTCGAGGTAACCGTCCATTTTTTGCTTCAAAGCCCTTCGAGCTGTTGGAATTTGTCCCTTTTGTTTGACAAGCCCTTAGGGGAATTGATGCACATGTCAAAAGGTCATTGATGTGCAACAAAAACAAAGTCGGAGACAGAACCGCTCCCTGTGGGACACTAGCATTTATCGAGTGCGAGGAAGAGGTGAAACCATTAATAACCGTCTGAATCGATCTCTTTCTCAAAAATCGGCAATCCACGTACACAAGGATGTGGGAAGTCTGCAAGAAGGCAGTTTGTTGACAAGTCCTCGGAGCCCAACCCGATCAAAAGCCTTGGAAATGTCCACTGCAAACGTTATAGGCATCGCCCCCACACATGTGTCACATACGCGAGAAGATCGCTGCACGAGCAGTTCTGCCGGAATCCATATGGACGGTCGTTAATAATTTTGTTCTTCTCGAGGTATGTGAGCAGTTTGTTGATCACACGTTCCATCACCAGAACTGATGTGATCGCTATGGGGCGGTAGTTGGCCGGGTTGGAATGGTCACCCTTCTTTGGAGTAGGATGGATAACCGCTTTTTCCAACCAGAGGGCACAGAGCCAGACTTCAGGGACATTTTAAATTTTTTTTATTTCTGCAGCGCACTTTTGCAGTATCAGGTATTTCGTCAAGCCCACTAGCATTTTTGTCTGTTTTCAGCAGTGGCTACATTTTTATCACTACATAATAATAAATTTGATCATTTATTTCTCCTGCGCAGTACCAAGTCATGAAGACTCCTGGCAGCCGGGCCACGCTCACCGCTTGCTGCGCTTGCTGCAGTTGCTGAGCCGACGCCCCGGGCTAACACGCTCCGCCCTGCTCTGGAAGCTGTTCCTCGTCTTTGTGGCGGTGCACGCCCAGACCTCACTGGACGCGCCCAAGAAGGTGCTCTACCAGGCGCTAGACGAGTGCCCCTGGGATAAGGTGACTGAACTATCATATTACATACTGTTTAAAATACTCATTTTGCTTGTTACTCCATCTGTCTGTAACGTCTGATGTATGAATCCATCCTTCCCACTGCGGTGCAAGGATTCATAATGACTTGGAAAAAATCGTGTGGATAGATTTTTTTACTAAGATTACTAAAATGTTACTAAACTGTTTTAGAAATTTACAGTTTTTTTTTTTTTTTCAAATAAATAAATCCGTTATTTGGGCTCACGACGTCACTACATGAGAATGTTCTATCTTCGATAATATTCAATTAATTTTGTGAAATTCCACAATGATTTTTTGACAGTGTTACGAAGTGAACCCCATACATTTTATGCCTTCTGTACCTTATTTTAGAAGTGTAATAGTAATGGTGCTGATTATAACAAAATCAAATTTTATAATATGTTATTGTTATTATAATTTACAAGTACAAGTTTATCACATTTGATTTAGTCATATATAGACGTTGAACATTATAATGATTAATGATCAATAAGATGGATCAAGAAAAAAATATTTATGACATTTAATATTTTTGGTATGTCTTGTTATTCTCCGGTGCCATTCGTGTGGAAAACGTCGTTTTTTTAATGATTTTCGGCTATGTAGTTATCGTTTTTTCGCACCCATAAAATTATGTCCCGTCTTTCCGGTTTATAAAAAAATTGTCTGATTTTTTTGGATTGAAATTTTCAAAAAATCGCCAGGGTTTTAAAAATATGATTAAAAACAAAATAAAAATGCGGAATGTCTTAGAATATTTGCCTAAACCGGATTTTTTTTTTTAAATGTGATACAAGTGGCCTATTTTATGAATGTAAATTTTTTGTACACATATCCCCTCCGCATCAATTTTTTCCCATATTCACTGTGGTTTTTCAATAGGTCCCTTCAAAAAGGATAGATAGAAGTTTTACTGTGTAATATTATGATTTGTAATAAAATGTACGTTTGCAGGGCATCTACCGACTGGGCTGCATCCAAATTCCTCCTGAGTTTGCCGACCTAGTTGACATAATGGTGGAGAAGCAGATCCGACTTCACGCCATGCCTGAAGAGCTGCAGCCTCTTTAACTTGGATCCCGTCTGAAATTATTTTGACTGAAACTGACCACAGCAACTGAATTAATTTTCGTGCTTGTCCTGGTTTATTGATTAATTTTACCCCACTAAAAAAAAAGTAAGATGTCAATGCGTACTACTTTTTACATAAAAATATAAAAACATGCTTTCGGGAGCTCTAAATTATAATAGGAAGGCCTTCTAACATAGCCGCCTTAAGTTACGGCAGCTCAGATGGGAATGAGTTATACATATGTATATCATATTTGCGTTATAGTTAATATTAAAGCCCTTCTTCCAAAAGGATATGCAAATATCTGATATTCAATGAATCAAATATCTTGGCGACTATTGTCGTACATTCGTACACAGGTACAAGTTGCTGACATTTTGTTAACTTGTCAGCGATGCTAGTCCCCAGCGACTAGTTGGACGAAGTTGTTCTGACACTCGTCTTCAGATACATGGCGGTATTTGTATCAGATATTTCGTAACAGTGTGCGTGCTTAAAATCAGTGCTAGGAACAAAACAGTCAACAAAGAATGCCATAGCTACTGTTTGTTTGTGAGTGCATTTTAGTTTGATCATTTTGAGAATTGGACTATGATTGGTGGCGACGGGAGTCTCATGATTTGACCAGCGTACATGCAAGAGTATTGGATACTTGCATACTCTGTAGAAGAAGGACCTTCATTGCCCTTGGGACATCTTGAGATAATGCTGTTTTTTCTAATGTGAGCGAACCTTGAGTCAGGGTTAGTATAAGATTCCCGATTGGAGTAAGTTCTGTGGATGAGTAAGTAAGGGGAGTGGGGATGAGATGGAGATGGTAAAGTGGATGGGTGGGAAGTAATTAAAGACCTTGAAGTAATTAAAGAACTTGAACCAATTAAAGTAATTGAAGACCTTGGGGAAGAAATTCTCAAAAGTCACAAATGAATTATTTTTCAGAAAAGCATTTAAACTTAATACCATGGTTCTACTGATGTTTTAAAAATACATTTTTATGTAATGAATCATAGATTCACCTTTTATGCACTGAATAGGTTTAGTAAATATTGTTAATAAAGTATTAACAATATAAAAAAAGTCAATGTGATAATTCCTGTTTTTACAAGAGATTTGGACCTTTGCTGTTTTTTCCAAAATATGAAGAATTTACTACGAAAGGAGGAATAAAAATATCAATAATTCATAAACGTCAAAAAGTGAGTGGAAAATGCAGTGGAAAAAAAGCAAACTATTGAACATTTTCACCAATTTGGAATTTTTCAAACCAAATTGTGGCCAATTATTTTTTTTTTTACAAAAGTAGCACATTTTGGACAGTCAATTTGAAGAATGTACGATATTTTTAGAAATATTTAACAAGAACTTTTGCGTGGAGACACAGGCAAACAGCCGAAAAATAAAATAAAACTTTTTGGAAAAACGTGAAACTTTGAGGTTTTCTCCCCAAGATCTTCAATTTAAAGCAAATTTTCGATTCTGAATGGCGGTTTTCCACCAAGGGGATACTGAGAGTATCTACTACTCTGTTTTGAGGGGTGTGAGGTTGTCTAACAGTTTACGAGACGCTAGATTGGCTTTTCGAATTGGATACAATTTCTTCCTTAAGCTATTTACATACATGTTGTTGATTGTAGATCAATCCTATGAGGAAGTACTATATAAATAACTTTATAAGATATGTTTAAATTGTCTGTTTGTAATGTCTTAATAATATAGTCTTATTAATAAAGTCTTAATAATATTATAAAAATGGTGATTTTTTTTGTTGCATTCAACACAGATCATTAATTTATTATCATTAAACAAGAAATTACATTATAAAAAATAAACTGTGCATTACAAATACTTATACAAGTTTTAATATGTTCTAAAATACAGTGAAACCCTCATAAGACGTTCCCCCTTAAGAAGTTTGGTTTTTTTTGTCCCCCGAGCCAAAATTGGCCCAATTTATCTCAAGGTTTTCCCGCTTAAGAAGTTTTTTTCACAGTCCCTTGGAAAAATTGTTACGAGAGTTTCACTCTAATTACACAATACTAACAATGTTCATTGAAGTCTGCTTTTTAATAAACTTCTGAAAGCTTGGTTTTAACTGCATAATAATATGTTATCCATTCGAGCGATAGGTACCCAAATTTGGTTAGCTGGTTTTTATGAATTAAAATGAAATATGAATTTTAAGCATTTTTTTTATAAAACCTAAAAATTTGATATAAACCATGGGTCGGCAAATTTTTGTCGTAAAAGGGCCAAATATTTTATGTGGGTCACAGATCATTACAGTATATCTCATATTTGGTGACTTAGCAGAGGTGCCTGGGTTCATGGGGTGAGGAAAGCCTTTTGACCTTTCCAACCGGAATCTCTCGACTCATCGCCTAGCACTGCTGTTGGAAGGATGGATTCATACGTCCATCACTCCTGGACGCACTGTCACCCAGATTCTTACCCACCCCTCACACCTTTTCCTTTCCAGAACTTCCTATCCTTCCCTTCCTTAAAAAGACCCTCCACATGGCATCCCCTAAGATGGCCCTGAGGGAAATTATTTTCCTCAGGGCCTCCTGTGTGGAGCTATTGTAAAAAAAACCTACAATATTTGTGTAAAAATATTTTAGTTTTAAAAATAAAACGCTTACAGCCCTTACTAAAAAAAAACCACAGCGCGACCGATTAACTGTGTTATTGCAATAACATAAATAAACCCCGTATACACTAAAACACGTTTCATTACCAATAAGCTTTCTTACTTGGTCACGCTGTTAAAATGCATAAAGATCTGACAACGTCGTATATGGTTATAATTTACTAGGAAAAAATGTTGTTTTAATTATTCTCTGCCAGGGGCATTGTTGGCGCGCGTGTACATCAACGGCCCGCGATGAAAACACAGCTTGGTGGGCTTGGTGTGTTTATGGCGGGATCAGGCGGGATGTCGAAAATTTTGTTAGATTTTACTTAATAATTTCTATTGTAGTGACGAAATTACTGTTCTATTCATATAATTGATATATTTACGTGTTATTTGTGTGGTTTACATCAGTTTAATCAAGTTATTGTACAAATGCCGTACTTTCAAAGTTGAACTGTCAGAATATTGTTTTATAGGTTACATAAAAGATAAAATTTACATTTTAAGATCTTTATTTTAAGACAATTTCTTAAAAGTGATAATTTTTTATAATATTAATATCTAATACATGTGTTCGTAAACGTATCAAAGAAATTAATGTCTTTAGAGATGCAAGAAATCTGTTTTAAATGTCGATATTTTTCTAAGTTTTTTTTTGGCAATAAAAAAAACTTTGAAATTTTTTATTATTTTTTTATTGTATGCACGACGAAAAAGTGAGGTGATAGTTTCCTTCCAAATTTATTACATAAAAGGACTGTTTTTGAAATTTTGATTTTTTTAAAATTTCTCTACATTTTGGTCAAAAATGTTTTGGGAGGAAATTTTTTTCCATTTTTTTCCAAATTTGAATCTTAAAATATGGCAGTTTTTGAAAACTAAAGTGTATTTCAAATACACAAATCTGAAAGGTAATTTAATCTAGTTTTCATAAATGGTATTTGTTTTTACGACACCTTCAAAAATAATAAATATATAGAACATTCAAAATACTTTGGAAAAATTACAAATATCGTTCGGACATCAATCGTTAAAACAGAGAACTACCCTCTCAGGCCGTGTAAACTATGTGTATTTCTTTCAATGAACAATTTTTTAATTAGTAATGTTTTCACATCCGCGGCCGTTTGTCAATTGAATAAAATTTTCACTGGGTTTTTTAGTAAGGCTGTTATTGTATATTTTTATGTCATTAAGTGTGGTGAACGTATGTCTTGCGGTATGAAGAGACATGCGTGTATGAGTGAGACAGCATGAGGCACGTATAAAAGGGTGTGATTGTTGTCTACCGTCCTCTTTGGATTATCGCTTCGTAAGAAGCACTACCTGTACCATATCTCGGAATAAACTCGCTAAAAGTTCAATATTTCCATCTATCCCTGGCCACCAAAATATACCTCTGGCTAAACCTTTCATCTTTGCTATACCTAGATGAGATCTATGTAACAAGTTTAAAATTTTTTCTCTTAAACTTACTGGAATTATTAGCCTATGATTCCAAAAAAAACAATCATCACTTATGGATAACTCATTCCGTTTAATCCAGTAAATCCATTTTGAATCCTCCTTGTTTATTTTATTTGGCCATTTTATATATCGTATTTGGCCAGTTTATTTTATATATCCAGTGGCGTCAACGTCGGGAAATTGGAAGGACCGACTACGACCACGAACACACAGATGAGTCAATGAAGACAGCACTCAGCTCTCGACTCAACATGAATTACTTACATTGTAAATATTGGAATATTATATGTATTGTAAATAATTATCAGTTCATGTTGTGTAACTGTCTTCGGATTTAAGTGTGGAGGGATGTGGTGAACGTATGTCTTGCGGTATGAAGAGACATGCGTGTATGAGTGAGACAGCATGAGGCACGTATAAAAGGGTGTGATTGTTGTCTACCGTCCTCTTTGGATTATCGCTTCGTAAGAAGCACTACCTGTACCATATCTCGGAATAAACTCGCTAAGTCTACCTACGAGTATTTATTGTTCAATCTCCCTGAAACTGAGAGCACAATATAGAGGAATCTGGATCCATACAAAGGAGTCCAGAAAGTAATGTTGATACCGGCCACGGTCATCACATTAAGGATGGGTTTCTTCATTTACTGAGAATGCTAAATGCAATGCTAATTGTAAAAGTAAACGGTCAAAGTCATAGAAATGGGCTTTTTCATTTGACATTTACAGTTTAGTTTCACCTTGGGGAACGTACCCATACTACGTGACACGTTTAGGGGGGGGGGGTCTTTAAAATGTCACGCTTGGTACAAATGAGCGGCGGCGGGCTTAGGTTTTTGGGGGGGGGGGGGGGGGGGGGGGTGTTATAAATTGCAAAAAGTTGGTCACGTAGTATGGGTACGTTCCCTTACAACTTACAGGCCCACAATGGTGCTGCAAATGCTAAAGTAAAGGTAACAAAAATGGCGGTCGTTGTCTAAAATATCACTTTGGTGAGAGTCAGAGATTTTCTTGCTATCTATTTTATGGTATTTGCTAGTATTTTATCATTATGTTAGCAACAAGTGACAGTTCATCAGGTTCTGAAGATGAACTAATAATTAATTATATGACACGACGTGTAAAGCGAACGCAGAAATTTCTATCTAATGGAAGACCTAGATTTCGTATGCCGATTTCGCGTTAATAAAGAAACTGCTCGACTTTTGACTACATTAATTGCAGATATAATTACTCATTGCTAATAATTTTATTACAATTTAAAACGTGATCCCTGAGACGTATGTGTGGTAAAACAATGTACGATTGTGTGAGAAATGTGGAAATCCGCAAAGAATGTAAGGCTGATGTAAGCATAATGCGTAAGATTAAGAAAGGGACCCTCAGATGGTTTGGGCATGTAGAGCGAATGAATGAAGAAAGTAGTGTAAGAAGAATATACAACGCGAATGTGAATGGTAGAAGAAGTCGGGGACGCCCGAGGAAGACATGGCACGATCAAGTGAATCAGATACTTGAGTCGGGCAATGTCAAAAGTCAGAATAATAGAAGAGAATGTATGAGACGATGTATGAATGTGAGTGAGGCAAAGAGTGTGTGCCAAGACCGAGTTGTTTGGCGGTCCGTCCTCTCTGCCTACCCCTGCGGGGAAACGGCGTGATGGTTAGTTAGTTAAAACGTGAAACAAATAACAACGCAACCATAGATGAAGCAATTCGCACACAATGTTTGACATTTATTGTGTGGGTTGCCACAAGAAAAAAATATATACACAGTTCCCAATACGAAAATGTGGGAATTAGGTTAGTTTTTATGCTGTCATCCCTATTTACTTTTGCCTAAGCAGTTGGCATCATGAAAAAACCCATTTTGCCGTAAATGTCAAATGCACTGCGAAAGGAACTGTAAACTGCTAAGCTAAAGTAGAGTGCAAATGAAAAAACCCACCCTTATTGTAAAGGTGGTGCAATACTACCGATGTGGTTTGAATCTTATTACACATTACAATAAGATTCAAAATAGAACGGTAGTTTTGCGCCGCCACCCTATAGTTAATAAAATCAATGAGATTTTTATGGTTGTATTTGACTTGCAAGTTTTCTTATATTAGCTTGTATTTTTAAAGTAGAGTCGCGTAGTATTGTCTAAATGTGAATCCGATAACCGAGAACAGTGTTTGTTTTCTCGATAATTCAGAATTGAAAAAGCTTGCTCACAAATTTATGTACTACCAAACGTAGTAATTATCAGCAAACTATTTTAACTCCTTGTGGTTTTCAGAAGGCGAACCCCCGTAGTAATCCACCAAGTGTGGTATCACTTTGCAAACCTACCACATTGATTTGCAAATCGCTCCCCCTTCGCTATCCTTTCACTCCGTTGTGTATGATATCGCCCGTCACATGCGTTGCGGTGAGAATTTTGCGGGACCCATGGTATAAGCGATGACATCTTGATGGATTCATTGGCTTTAAGTCGCAATATGCAGTTCATAAGTTTCCATTTTAATATTTAGAGGTATTATATTAATTAAATCTCTATCGCTCGAGTGGTTATGGTACGTTCCCACCTCATCTATGATCTATGGAATATACCAGTGAAGAAGTAGAAGAAAGAAAAGAGGAATAATAATATTTACAGTTTTTAAATCAGATGGTAGACCAGATGACAGATTCCTTACCTGTTGGTTTGTTTTTTTTTTTAAATATATTTTATAACATTAAATCTACACAAGAAGGTCATTAGGTTTCCCATGAAATTTGTAGGGCTGCGTTGCAGAAGGTTTTTTTAACGAAAGGAAGGAGTGACCTGGGGGTCTTAAAGAGACCTATGTCGTAGGAGGGAGGAAACACAGAAACACGGTAGCCCATTCCATAGCCGAGCTTGAGAGCCAAAGAGGGAGTCATAATTCACGTGTTTTCATGTGTCAACTACATATGTCCCAATGTGGAGCACAACTTTGGGGAGTTTCCTGGTTGTGTAGCAGTGTTGAAGCGATCAATGACGCTAGACTTTCGAAGAACCTTCTATATTCAAATTCTGATCTTTAGAGGACAGGCATCACACGGAAATGCTACCAATGTTATATAATGTTCTGGTGGTTTTACAATGGAAGTTACTCCGAGGAATTAGCTTCATTGATCCCTTCGGCACCGGTACCCAACGAAGAATGGGATGTTTCTACAACTAGTTCTTGAGTTGTACAGTTTGGCTGTTCTGTGAAGTTTTGCAAAAACAAAATATGCCGGGTGATGGGAAAGGTTGTGTTGAAAAAGCCAGCGTTTTAAGGTTAAATAATTATATGCTTAATAAAATAAAGCGTGGTAGAAAGCATCATGATAAAAATTTGTTGTGGATTGGTGGAATTGTTGCTATAATTAGTCATGTTGAACATAGATGAAGATGTGGCTTTGGAAGTGGAAGACGAAGAAGAAGAAGCGAGATTGGCTCGGTCGGGACAGTCCTCCAGGTCGTCGCCCCCTCTTCGCCACTCATCCGGTCTAGCACGCTCCGCGAAGTGCACTCTCTGCGGCACGATGCTTATGGACATCACATTTTGGCAGTGCGCGCATAACTCTCTGGTGTGGAAAAAAGAAGAAACAATAATGATTCAACCAATACTAGTAAACTTATAATCAATAGGTGTCACTGTCCTTTGGTTTTTTACGGAATGTTCAAAAACGAAATTAAACAACAATATCTGAAGCGGCTGTTGTCAAAATGCTTGCGTATAAAATGTCGTTTTTCATCATAGATTATTTTCAATAAATAAAGCAATAATCGAGTTAATTGGTATTGTGAATTAATGTATCTGTCTAACGTGCCATTCCAAGCAATGTTTCGATTGTGAATTGTTATTCCTCATTTATGCTTGATACAGTTAATTACTCAATATCAAAAGAAGCCCACGGGGATCCGGTAGGACTACTAACAGGACACTGCCATCTCAGGAAATACATGCAGCTGTTGGGAGTGGAAAACATCATATATGCAGATAATGTGAAGAGAATGAAGAGACTCAAATTCACCTATGGCGCCAATGTCCCATCCTGTCAGGTACAAGACTCAGATACCCGGGAAGACACATTGTGCAACCAGAAAACATAACCAAATATCCAACGTCAACCCTGGTGGACCTTATTAATGGGACCGCGTTATTGTTAAAGGAATGAGGTGAAATGGGAGATAGCACAATGGGACTATGGTCTAAGTGCTCTCAGAAACTATCCGTAAACCGTCTCCGCTTTATCTTAATATATAAAACAAAGTTTGGTTAGTTACACCATTTATAATTCAAGGACCGATTTTTATTATATTTGGTTTGTTGGATTCGTCTCCGCCCCGAATAGCAGAATAGCTATTAAAACATGGGAAAAATTCACAAAAAAAGAATTGTACATTTTGTACGGAACGAATTCTCATCTTTTGAAAGAGCTGCAATAATATTGTGATAAATATAATATTGAATAGTGAGCGAATTTCAAAAATTGAAAAATGTTAAATGTCAATGCACTGATTATTTTGGTTTTGTTCTTAAACATATAATGCTGCCCCTCTTTCTTACACACTAAATGTCAATGGTCGAAAATGAGACACACGGTGAACATATGTCTGCACCCCTCCAGAGGAAAAATACAATAATTATAATAAATCTCCCTCATACATTCATACGTATAAAGAAAATGAAACGCAATTTCCATAAGTGGAAAAGTAAGAAAATCACAATGATTTTAATAATTCACATAAAAAATATAAATCCGTACACAACGCCATCTCTGACATTGACAAAAACAAAACACAGACAGTTGCACATCGATAATTGCTTAATTGTGTAATTTTTAACTTCGTAAAAAAACTGAATTTAATTCAGCTAATAAGTTAACACAACAGTTATTAATTATAACAACGTCGGGTCAGCTAGTTAAAAATAAAAATGCTTGTGATATAGTGGACTTACATTTGGCACGTGCGAGCACACTCGAGGAACTCGTTGTCTTTGTGAACAGCCAGGTACATGCCGGGGTCCCCGCACTCCGACTTGATGTAGGTGAAGATGCCCACCAGGGTGTCTCCGTCCACCAGAGGGACTCCGTAGTCTTTCTGTTACGCAGGAGAAACATTGTTACTTGACTATTTCAAAGGCAAACATGTGTTTTACTATCAGTATATAATTAATGGGTTCCATCACAACTTAGAATCAACTCAACTCAATAACTCTAGTCGTTAAAAGCGATGAAATTTTTTTTTTGAAAAATAGCCCATAACCTAAGGGAACGTACCCATACAACGTGACCAACTTTTTGCAATTTTTAACCCCCCCCCGGTGACCAAAAACCAAAGTAATCCGTCGCTCATTTGTACCAAGCGTGGTATTTTGAAGACCCCCCCCGAACAGGTCACATAGAATGGGTACGTTCCCTGACTTAATTTTTTTTTTTTTTTTAAATAAGCTCCACACAATAATTTCCCTCAGGACTATGTCATCTTAGGGGATACTGTGTGGAGGGTTTTTTAAGGAAAGGAAGAAGAGGAGAGTTCTGGGAAGGAAAAGGGTTTAAGGGATGGGTAGGAATCTGGGATTCAGTGTGTGCTGGTCATCCGCCTCTAAGACCTAGACAAACTTCACCCCACGAACCCGGACGCCCCTGCTAAATCACCAAACGTAGCGAACCACTTGGGGTGACCAATAACAGAGGTATTGGTTATCCAATAAAGGTTCCCGGGGCGGCGGTACCCATTCCCGCCTCCCAAATTGAAATGTAACTTACTTAACCAATTTTTTATAATTTTAATGACTTTTCAAAGGAGGTGCTGAGTTGAATTCTGAGTTGTCCGGCCACTAATTAATGCATGTAAAATATTTCTAAGCAATCTAATTTTCATACCAAAATCATATGATTTTGCATTACTTAGGATGGGTTGTTTCAAAAAATTTTAACAATTCATCAAATTTGGAATTTAATTTTTCAAGTTCCGTTTAAGTTTTGTGATTATTTCAGTTTTAAAAAACAATTGGTCTGTAATGATATAATAACTGAACTTGAACACAACTTATGCAGAGCTTGAAAAAACTTTTTCTTTTTAAAAACAACCAGTCCTTAGTAGTGCATCGCCTTGAGAGTTTCACTGTATTATTTGATAAGACATTATTATGTAATATTCATTGTTCGTAGTGTTGGTACCTTACAGACTCCCGGGGAACTGCTATACTCTGAGCATATTATTTTATGATTGTTTTCTTTTAAATTAAAGTATTCCTTAACCAGGTTATCACATTCCTTGGAGGTCCTTGTCAACACGCTGGAAATGCGCAACTGAAAAAATACATTTCAATAATGTGACAATGGAAAGAGTAACATGTTCGCTGCCAGCAAATAAATAATGGTTGCGTGATGAAATTACATGTGAGATTCACATACCAATATTATTAATTAATTTACACTGCCAGAATTACAAGCTGACGGAATTATACATGACAAAAAAACTAATCTAGCTTAACCTTAACCTTAACTTAATATAGATTTTTTTTTCAAATACGAAATTTATTTAGCACATACTTTTTAAAGTGAATACTGTACTAGAGTCCCAACAGCTCCCGTCTGGAACCAGTGGGACTATGGCATCCTCAATTGTTAGGCTGAAGGTAGCGGATAAGGAAAGGAGATGTGGAAGAGGAAAGTGGGGAAGTATCTGGCTATTCAGATCTGGTCACTAAATAAGGCTAAAGCCACTTTTTTAAAATCATTGAATTGTTAGTTACATGATTTGAGGATTTTTTGACCACCATGCTGCTCCCACGGTTCTTTGCTGATAGGCCCTGCAGGTGGCTTTTTGTTGGGCATTGCCTAATTTACTAAAGTTCCCTGATAGTAGAGTTTTACCGTCTTGCATGTATGTACAACAGCAATCAGAATGTGTGCAAAGATTTACTTATCACATAGGTACCTACTCATTTTTTATCCAAATAAAAACCACTTGTTAATGCAGTACATCGTTTACTAAGGCTGGCCGCACACTGGAGCCACACGCTACATGCACGCAACATTTACATCGCCACAATATGCAAGCTACATTTTTGCTTGGAGTATATGTATCGCGTACACGCACATCGGACGCACAGTTGTGGTTTATACCTACCTACTCGAAAATGTCGACATCATCTGATGACACGGATTTCTTTATGTGGCAAATGAGAAACAAAAGACGTTATTGGGTTCTCCCGTTTAATCAAGATTCTACAATTTAACAAATTATTATTATTTGTATTATTTTGGTCCAGATGATTTCTGTAATCGTCTATTGCTATAATCAGTGAGTTCATGGTTATATAATATAGGGTTTTTTTCAACCTTTGCAATAAACTCCACATAAAATTCAATATCTTTCATTTTTGCAAACCACTGCACCACAAAAACGAACGCGTTCGATCTTAAATACATGTAGCGTGGCTAATGTCTCGCCACAAACTGCCCCCGCTACAAACGTGTCCTTGGGGTGCGTGCTTGCGCGCAAATATAGGGGGGCGTTAAATGTGTCGCGTTTCAAATGTGGTGCCACAGTTATCGTAATACACTGTATGTCTGGTGAGCGGCCTCACTAAGCGAGTCCGGCTCCGGTGTGCGGCCTGCCTAACTTTGTTCATTTGAAATTCACTGGACGAATGAAAACTAATTTCTACTAAGTAACAAACTTCCATTAAGTTGATACTTAAAAGAATTCATTAATCTAATCTGTAATAGATGGTGCGAGTTTGAAAAATGCATTTTACAAATTTTATTTTAAAATATTAAGTTGAATTAATTGTTTGCGCCCGTACATATGCAATATGAATACGAATAAATTATTTTGTGCACAAACAAACGCAAGTCTTTAAAGAAAGGCTAATAAATCCAATATTGGATTGAATCCCCGATACAATATTGTATTTGTTAGCCTTTCTTGAAATACTGGAGCTTGTTTATGGACAAAACTATTTATTTATATTCGTAACATGTAAGTAAAGGGCATACAATTAATTCATCTTAATATTTTAAAGCAAACCTTGTAAAAAATGTTTTTTTGTAAAATATTTAAACTCGCACCATCTACGAAAGAGAAGATTATGAATTCTTTCAATTATCACCATACTAAGAAATTTACTGCCGATCAGAGCTCAAGAAATTATAGAACGCTACTGAAATTGTGTATTTTGACATAAAATTCGATACAGTTTGAGCCGCATCCTGCAAAAAAGGGCCCAGGGACTTAACCGCTCAAGTTTAGCACCCCTGCCACTGAGCCACTTCGATTGTCTTGGAGTCGGAATTCGTCGATTTTGAAATCTTTAAATAACAGTGGTGGCCACTTTTGTTTACAGAGATAAGCATAATAATATTATCAGATTATAGTAGTAAAGTTGTCGGAAAATCGAACAGCAGATTACTGAGAGAGTACTATACATGTTAAAGACAATTAGTTTAAGCAGAAGATCACCGACGCATCGGATTGATAAAGCATTATAGGCGTCTGGAACTTCGATGTCCGCAGCTTTCAATGTGGTGCAGGACCGTGAGGAGTGGAAGTCACGATCTTGACCATGGAGCAATGACTCAAGAAAAAGTAATTATTTTACAATATATTTTATTTATACACTACCGTTAAGTGTGGGTGGGCATCTTCAATAATCAGTGTCTTTTGCAATGATGATTTATCAAGATGTGCAGCGGTGCCGGTTTCTCCAGATCTTACCCCAGGAGTCACCTGTGAGAAACCAGAAATATCTCTATTTATAAATGTTTTACTTTGAGTGGTACTAATATTATTTATTAAAGTATGTACCAAAAAAAGACAGAGATGTTACCATGTGAGGTGTTTCATTGAGGTGTATCATCAGGTGTATCATATATTACCATGCACAATGTTTGGCAAAGTCTGTGTGATCGAAGTAATATGTATCAATTTTTTCTTAAATTTTTTTGGAGCAGATAATCAATTTCGTATTTTTAATTTTTGTTGTGAATACCACCGAACAAGAGTTCCAACTGCTCCCAACCGTCTGTAGCCAGGGAGACTATGGCATCCCTAATTGGCAGGGCCGTAATATCCATAAGGCAGTGTAGGTAACTGCCTTATGGATATTAGGTAGAGGAGCCCCAAGACGAGCATTGCCTAGGGTCCCCGACATGTTTAATCCGGCCCTGCTAATTGGGATATGCTGTGAGGCTGAAGGTAGTCGGGAGAGGCAGGAGATGGGTAAAAGGAGGGTTGGAAAGTAATGTTTCAATATTGAATGGTGGTCTTTCACCAGGATGATACTGGGCGTTTCTTTCACTCTGGAACTTGCCGCAAATATACACAAATTAATGAAATGAATTTTACTTGCGCCCGCTGGGATTTGAACCTGAGATCCGGAATCATAGTCACCTGTCGACATGGAGGCCATCTGGGGCCTGGGGGTCGAAAGGAGTTATGTAATTTGGCTATGTCAGTTTTGGTTCAAATCAGTATACCTACATCACACATTAACATATGTTTTAAGTTATGTGGCGGTGTCTTTAATCTGTTGATAAAAAATATAATATTCATATTAGGGGGCGTTTAAGTATTACGTAACGCAATTTTTGAAAATTTTTGACCCCCCCTCCCCCCATGTAATGCGCCATAACGTTTTTCCGTACACCCCCCCCCCCCCTAAACGTTACGTAACGCCCAAGTGACAATTTTTACCTGAAAGTCACAATTAAGTTGCGCAAAGTACTGGAAAGTCGCTTAAATACCTTTTGTCTTGTTTTAATCGCGTTTGCGGTAATAAATAAAACAAGAGATTTCGAGAACGAAAAGGGTTGACAACTTGGAAGATTTTAATTCCCTAGTTTTTTTACTTAATTAAAGAAAAACATGTTACGTAACGCATTGTTCGAACCCCTCCTCCCCCCTCCCTCATAACGCACAGTAACGTTTCACAAGACCCCCCCCCCAAGTGCGTTACGTAAAACTTGAACGGCCCCTTATTAATACTACTAACCATTTTCTCCCGAGAAGTTTGGAGATGTTTATAGTATTGTTCTTCTTGATGCAACAAATCATAGTGAGGATTGGCTTTTTCTTCAAGCTTTGCTGTTACAACTCTGTATTCTGTGGCAACGTCCGTCAGAACATGGTTCTTCGGGAGAACAACAGGTTTCAGGTCTTCATTTTCTGAATATGCATTACTAAGTTCCAGCACCACTAGTCGTTCGATAGGTTCAACACTGTTCTTGTCATGTTGAGATATTATCTTAGAGACAGTTCTGGTGACTTCTTCAGGATTGAGAGTGGACAGATAGTTGAGGGGGAGTATTTGCACCCCGTTGAGAGCATTCCTGACACACGAGCCTGTTGTCAGCACTTGGGAAAATGATATCAGTGTTCCGATACAGTTGAAGATGCCATGCTCCTCCATAATCACAACCTTTAATATAAATTAATAAAACAATCGTTTTTCAATCTGTTTATATTACATTTTAATACCTTCTCCAGACTTGGTACCAGTGGCGTAACTACATATACCATCTGAGGCCCGTGGCAAATTCATGGGATGGGGCCCCCCCAGTAAAAATCGTAACAATTGTAATTGAATTTTAATAAATCACAACAGAATTACTAATATTGTGTGCATTTTTGTTAAATATCTAATAAATTTTATTTTCAAAAGCATAGGTATTACATGTTTATAATAAAAAAACCATTTAATCTTTACAAGATATTTATTAATACAACTCTTTTCTCCGAGCTTTCTGTTCTGCAAAAGTATCAATAACGTCATCAAAGTTTAAAGATCAGGCCATAGAATTTTCAATAGACAGAATAACCAAGTTACGCAGCCTGTCTTGTTCTAATGAGTTTCTTAAATAGGTTTTTAATTTCAGTTGAGAAAATGATCTTTCAGCACTAGCTCTAGTCACAGGAATTACAACAAATAATATTAATTTAGTACATACTTCAGGAAAGCTGCACGACATAAAATTATTCTTTATTATTAATAAATCAGCAAGTTCTATAATACACAAAGCCTTAACTATTTCGCCTCTAAAGGTGGACCGAAAACTGAGAATTTCCCTGGCAAATGATTCCGATATGTCTTTTTTAAATATTTCAACAAATTCCAGAGCATTTTTTAAGAGATCAGCGTCATTTAAATTTTGCAAAGTGGCAGGTTGCAAAACAATGAAAATGGAAACAATTTCATTCATTGGAAGGAAACGCGATTTCAGTTGATGTCCAATACTCGATAAAATATGTTCACTTTAAACAAACTTTCCGGATCTTGGAGACGATCAACTTCGCAAAGTTTGTCAAAATGGTGTTTCACCCTCCTCTGATAGGTTGTTGAAAATTCAGGGTTGATGGACCATTTTTCTGCTACACTATTTGCTGCCTTTCAAAGTACTGCGACAAAAAATTAAGCAACCAATGAATGCGTTCTAAAATTGATCGACATCCTTTTCTTATGAATGCGTTGAAATCTTAATAACTTATTTGAATTTGTATATTGTCTTTAGTTGTGTCTAACTTTAATTGATTTTGTGTACTATGTATATAATATTTATAATTTTTACTAAATTTTGTTAAAAATGTTAGGTTACTTCTGAGCTCACGGCCTCTCGGGCCGAGGCATTTTGCCAGCCCTGCCACCCTATAGTTACGCCACTGCTTGGTACTCATGGGGTCCTAGCATGGGAGATCGATAAGGATTTAAAGCAGCGCCGGATCTGCCATACGTTCAAAAATGTCCAAAAACCTGGCGCCAACTCCGAAGGGGCGCCGTGAGAAAATAAATATTGTATTAAAATTTTGTTATAATATTCCCTGAATCGTTTAAAAATTACCCATAGTACGAAATAATTCTTATGCTCTAGCAACACTTTCCAAAGAAACAGAATGCGCACGCATCAGGTTGGTATCGACGGCTTACGAATTTATTTATTTATTTATTTATTTATTGAATTTCACGCCCGGCTGGGCTTTTACATGCATTTTTTTTTTACAAAGAACATCTAAATTTAAATAAGCATAACAAAATTTTAAAAAACAAAAAAACAAATACATAAACAAAACAAAAACAAAATCAAAATCATAACCAAATCTAAAACAAAAATACAATAAAAAAACAAATTGAAATAAAAACAAAATACTCCACCATGCAAGATAGAAAAAGATGTAGACTGAGAAAAGTAAAGTACACGTGAAATGATTCGAAGCAGAGCTATTCAGTTGGATTAATTAAATTTGTTGTTCTTCTTTTAGATATAAATTCTACTAAGACTTGTTTGTATTTAGTGAATGATGTGTTAAATATATCAACAACATCTTTATAGTCATTACCCAAATTTTGTATACGGCGAACGGGGGTATACAATTGTGATTCTGTGTTGGAGTTGTCACAATAGAATGGTAGATACTGCCTCGATGTTGAATTGCGAGGTATATGGAAGGAAATCAAGTTTAATAGTTCAGGGCTGTCAATTACTGAATTTATGATTTTATTTAAACATGTTAGGTCATATACTATTCTGCGTTCGGACAATTTTAATAAATTAAGTTGACATAGTAGATAATCATAGTTGATACATTCACTTGTGATACCCATTCTGAAATTAATATATCTTAAGAATTTATTTTGAATTCTTTCTATCGTGAGTGAATGCTTAGCATAACTAGGTGCCCATACTGTCGAGTTGTACTCGATTTGACTCCTTACCAATGACATGTACAAATTTTTAATGGTTTGAATATTTTTAAATTGACTGCAAATTCTTATTACGAAACCCAACATTTTCAAAGCTTTATTTGATGTAATTTCAATATGATTTATAAATTTCAGTTTTTGATCAAAGTTTACACCTAAATCATTCACCTCGGTTACAGCTGTTAGCACTACATCATTAATGGAGTACTCATAAATTATTGGATTTTTTATTCTATGAAATCTCATAATAAGACATTTACTTAAATTAGTCAGTTACAGAATTTTTTTACAAATTCCATATATTTAGTTTAAACGTAAGATCTATTTTTCCATATATCTTTTACCGTCTTTTACGACGAATGGGTGCGATCCAAATTCAATAACCATTCACAGCGCCGTATTTTTGTTCTAGTGAATCAAACAAACCGACTTTCGCCTTTCAAAATTTTAAGTCTCTAGGAGAAGTTAGTTAAAGACCATTTTCTTATGAATTCTTCAGTAAATTCCATTAACAAAAACATCGGACGGTTTGCAGGATTTGCAGGTTGCAACGTGTTGACAGTTTCATCATTGATTTGACATATTATTTGAAGTTCGTTAAATGTATAATTAATTTATATTAGATTTGTTATTTTACGGTGTCAGTGTAAGCGTCTTTCGTAAGCCGTTGATGCCATACGTCAGTGTTTAGTGTTTGTATGGTGTTTGTTCGCTCAATTTGGTGTTTGTTCGCTCAACACAGGGGAAATGCAAGTTAAAAAGTTGTGGTTATATTCTTAATAGATTTTTAAATTTGTAACTAAATTTCTATTGGTTGTTAGAGGTTATAAAAGTACTGTGGATTACAATGAATAGAATCACCATAATTTTATGTTTACCCAATTTATTCAGGAGTATAGGGCTCGTGGCGATTCTCTCTTTAAAAAAAAAACGAGTGTGAGAGCTACCGCCAGGTCACTTGGAAAAGTTACATCCTTTATATGTCTAGATTTTATTTGATAAATTAGTGTAAAAAAAAATAAAAAAAATTGGGGTGAACGAATTTTTAATCAAAATAAAAATGTAGGGGGGGGCGCCATCGGTACCTACTGCACAGGGCGCCAGATTTCATAGATCCGGCCCTGATTGATAGGTTAACTTTCGGTAACTTCTTATCGTTCCCTAGCATGATTACAGATCGCTAACGAACAAGTAGCAGTTCACAATGACTGAGTGTTGTTAGTAAATTCGACATCAACTATTGTTTGTACGTTAGCGATTTGAAGTTGTCCTAGAGAACGAAGAGAAGTTACCGAAAGCATGAGCGAAGCCAGGGGGGGGTTTTGGGGGTTCAAACCCCCCCCCGAAAAGTTAAGATATCAACATCAATAATATTAAAATAAGGAGATGCTAGCGGCATAACTTATTTTATTACAAATTACACTAATAATGTATTTTGGATTCGCCCTCTCTACCATCCGCCGCAGGCCGTCGTCGATTATCCGAACGTATTCGGTAACCTTTGTATATTTTCGTGCCGTATCGGTACGGTATTGTTATGTATCCCCACATCAGTGATGGTATGTCTAGGGAAATTTGACTAGATCTAGAGGAGAAAAATATGTTTTAGGGAAAAGGGAAATCAGCACTAAATCTACGGAAATTTCGAGATGGTACATTTTTTTATTACATATGACAATATTACTGGTCACGGGCGTAGCCAGGGGGGGGGGGGGGGGGTTCAACCCCCCCCCCCGAAAAGTTAAGATATCAACATCAATAATATTAATATAAGGAGAGTTAAGAGAATGTTATTTTTAACACTGACATCTCAAAATGATATTATGTATCTAAAAAGGTAAATGGGGACCTCTGAAAGAAAAAAATAATTTAACTTGCAAGTTCCGTTTTTTCGGTGATTCCGGTTGATTTTTATTTTGCTAAGTGATTTTAATTTGGAATTCCGTTTCCAATTTCCGTTTTTCTAATCAGTGTAAGTGAATGCTTACTTTGAAATTATTATTTCACTTAGCAAAAAGTGTTTAATAAATATATAACAGGATTAGTGTTACAGTCAGGTGAATACGTACTTGCATAAATGTGATTATTTGAATAATTTGACTGCTTAAAATGTTATAAAGTCCGACAATACCCCCCTCCCGACCCGAGTTTTGATTTGCCAAGGTGGTGGTATATAATGTAATTGCATGCACTTTCAGTAGTTTTATTTTCTTGAACCCCCCCCCGAAACTAAAACCTGGCTACGCCCGTGACCGAAAGTTATCCTATCAATCCTTATCGATCGCCCGTGCTAGGACCCATTATTTTATGCAAGTTTTAAAATATGTAGCACTTTAATATTACCAAATAACGTGGATGCTTTGGTCTTTCGACATCATTCGATGCTTTGCTAAAATCTGAGGAAAAAACCGAATGGGTAATTAATTTGGAGGTTATGTTATTATTTTTATGAAAGGGGATTTTGATGTCTTATTTAATTTTACAGTTATGTACTTACCATTTATTTTCAGAATTAAGAATAAAAAACCTAATTTAAAATTCATTTCCAACTGTGTAATGGTTTTCAACAGTGACAAATTATTATATTATGTATGTAGTAAGTTACTTGCAATGCCACATTGACTTTTTGAAACATTTTCAAAACAATAGAAAGCTTTTTTTCAAATATCGATTTCATTTCTGAAAGAATGTAGGTTCCTAATGATAAAGTAGATACCCGATATATCAACCAAAAATAAATTAATAATTGGTAAGTGAAGGAAGTAAATAAAAATAATGGTTGGATTATTTTGAATAAGTACATGTTTTATTGGAAGCAATAAATAACGAATGAAGTATATGATAATATATGGTATTACAATACATTTAATATTGAAAGCTACATTTATTTATAGTTTTTGTGACAACTAAAATAAATTCTATTTAGTTATGTTTCCTTCTAACACTGCTACTAAAGTTGTACTGAGAAAAATAGAGGGAAATCATCTGAAATACAGGAGCTATAGTTGTATTAAATTTTTCATTTTAGAAATGGTAAAATAGTCTTCAAAATATTTTTCAGGTCACAATATTTCTTATTACAAAACCAAGTCAAGAAAAGGTGATGCTAAACAGTAAATATCTTGTTCAAAATATAATAACATCAATAAGTGAAACATTCATATTCAATTTGGCGTTTGAAATTTCAGACTTTTCTAGATTTATTTTTAAAATTTTACAACGCTATCGATTAAGTACATTAAATGGGTGAAATGCCTAAAAGATTTACATCAAACAATGAATAATTTACATCATCACAGACTTATTCAGGAAATAAAGCGTACACAGACAGTGCGGTCCTTACCTTAAACTCCACCATTTGGTTCAAGAAGCATTTTACAAAACATATCTCAGTCGACGCTCTGTTGGAGACATTCTCCAGCGACATAGGCCAAAGGCTCATCATTTCAATTTTACAACAAACATTTACAACAAAAGCAAAAGAGAGCCTACCAGACTCCGAGTTGCAATAAAATTATAATAAAACACCCACTGATAATATTCTTACTATCACAATGTTACATTTCCGAATTGATCATTTTTCAAAGCCAATCATTATAAAGAAGAAAAAATAATTTAAGCCACCATTTGTAATACTCCAGCATCCATTTACAAAAATAGAACACTTTCAATTTGAAATTTTTCTCAGAATTTAATGACATTAAAGTTGGGTTATAAAACATAGAACACTCTCAAATTCAAATTTAAATTTGAAAACTCCTATAGAATTAAAAATGTTGCCAGAAAAGAAAATAAATCTGGTAGGTTTTATTTTCTAATCTCCATAGACTTATTATGTTTTCTAATATTTAATTAAAATGACATTATAATAATTTTGATGAAAGATGATAAATATGTGGACAAAAATATTATTACCATTACGTATGTATATTTTTGACAAAAAATAGTTAAAAAATAAGGAGAGATATTTTTATGTTGTAAATTTATTTACAAGAATGACTTGATTTATTAATTTCGACAGTTGAATATTCTACGTCTGATCCAATAAGTCCATCAAAATAGTTAATTACATCAAGACAAAATTCCAAAAAAATATTTGCAAAGAGGAATTGTTTATACAATATCCTAAATAAAATTATATACTGTACAAAAGGTTTAGGCCATTTGGCTAATGAGGCCGTCTTTTCAGATGTATTAATAAATTATTGTATTCTCAAAAGTTTGAGAAGAAACTATGCATAAAAAATGAATATCTCGCCATACAGCCTAAACTAAATGATAAATTGTGCTATGATTTTGTAAAATCTATTAGAATTTTTGTAAATACATAGCGGCTTACGTAGCATCCTTGAGGTGTGGTGATATACAACAAAAAAGGCTATTATACAAAAATTATCCTATTTTCAGATCTAAAAATGTTACTTAGATATTTCATGAAATTGTTCTTATTTTAACAGATATTTTCAAAACAGCATTTTTTCAATTATTTATTTTGGTTATATGGCAATGACATTTAAAAAAAAAAATTTCAGGTTGAAAAATTCGTTAAAAAATTACGGTAAAATGGAGGTTCTCTCCAGTTTCAGAAAGTGTTTAAGTTCATATTGTACATACTAATTAAATAAATATGTTCTTAGTACTTACATAATGTTGAATTATTGTGCTATTTACTACAATCATTCTGAGATTGAAAATTATTTATGAGACTATTGAAATTGTGTACTGTGCACTTAAAAAAATACAAGTAATGATTTTCAGAACAAAATGTACCAAAATTTATCAATTTTCTACTTTTGTAAACCTGTTTTGACTTATAAATATGTATCATTGTATGATATTTTAAAATGCATTTACATTCATCATTAACCACGTTATGAAAACAAGTTATTTCTTACATAATATATGAACATACAAGTACATAACTATTATTTGGTTTAAACTGCATTAGACAAACGATTTTTACTACACAAATGCAAATATTATCATGATTTATATCTACACGTTTTGAATTTGTAAATAAATGTATAGTCAGACAGAACCTACACCGTTGATGTAAATTCACCCCGGCATAACTATATAATACAATTTGATTTTTCATGTAGTTAGCTCAGAATTCGTGAACTATTGTAATTTTTCTTTTATAATATGTGTTTTTATTTTGAATTATACAGAGATGAATTTACATGAACGCTATGTGAAAAGAAGAGTTAAAATTGATGAATTTCTCAACAAATTGTATAGTTTGTATAAAACTGGTGATATACAATGAAGTAAAACTATTTTGATGGTTTTGAGAGCAGTGGGTTGATAGTGTGATATTTAATTAACAATTAAGATGATAGTGAATTAACAATTTGTCTAAAGATCTATAATGTTTTAAAGTCCGTCAATGAAGGGATTGTTTGGCTAATGGATATAATAACATTCCAATGGAAATGATTGTATATTTTACAAAATGATGATTAATTTTTAGAGTTACAAAATAGATTACTTATACAAAATATAGTTCTCAAGATATATTTTTACTAAATATGAATGATACCTCTTGAAACATTGAAAGCACAGATGATACCTTGGCAAAACACCTATAAATATAGACATTGATAAATAATATATTATTAAAAGGAGAAACAACAATAAATAGACACGAGGTTTGTAAATAGAAAAAAATTGTGCCTTTAAACTCTAAAATAGACCATCTCAATTAAACTGTATGAAACCCAAAAATAGAGCAGTCTAAATTATACCGTGTTGAGACCCAAAACGCTGTGTTAAAACCAAAAAGAGAAAAGTTTAAAATATGTTATTTAAACTATACATAAAAGAGAGCAACTCTCACTAAACTTGGTAGAAACTCTAAAATAGATAGCTCTACAATAAGGCATTGAAACTCAAAAATAGAGCAGCTCTGCAACGACAACCGATTTCAAATAACTAACACTATATCTGTATTTCATCAGTTTCTGCGACAATTACTTCAATCTTGCATTAAGTTAAGTACCTTGTTTGGGTATTATATTTTCCTTTAATACCAGCGCAACTAATTTTTTTAATTAATTAAAGAAATATTACAATAAAATACTGTCAAAAGACTTTAGATATATAAATGATTATTCTATAAATAAGTATTAACATCTGTAAATATATTTTTGAAACAGTAAACACATAAGGGAAATTGGTGATAAGTAAAAGCCATTACATTAGATTAAAATACATAACAATCAGTGTTTAAAAAAAATTAATAAATAAATGATTTAGTAAATAGAGTTATCTATGTTCTTAGACTATACTTTGCCACAAAATACATTTCCACAGTTTGCAGTTGACACAGAATTGAAGATAAAATAGATAAATATAATATAATTTATTATTTGACCTTGTTAATGATAGATTTTCAATATAAACAGTAGAATTTCTTAACTATAAACACGGACATAAGAGAATGAAGATAACGTTCACGTTAGTAATAAACTAAAGTTCACATTAGTAACAAACTAAGGTTCACATTATTAACAAACTAAAGCTCACGTTGGTAACAAACCAAAGTTCACATTAGTAATAAACTAAAGCTCACATTAGTAACAAACTAATGTGAACGTAAGCCCTAAACTAATGTTCCCATTAGTAACGGACTAAAGCGCACATTAGTAACATACCATAGTTCACATTAGTAATAAACTTAAGCTCACATTAGGATCAAACCAAAGCTCACATTAGCACTAAACTAAAGTTCACATTAGTAACAAACTAAAGCTCACATTAGTAACAAACTAAAGTTCACATTAGTTATAAACTAAAGCTCACATCAGTATCAAACCAAAGCTCACATTAGCACTAAACTAAAGTTTACATTAGTAACAAACTAAAGCTCACATTAGTAACAAACCAAAGTTCACATTAGTTATAAACTAAAGCTCACATTAGTATCAAACCAAAGCTCACATTAGCACTAAACTAAAGTTCGCATTAGTAACAAACTAAAGTTCACATTAGTAAAAATAAATATTCTTTTCATCACATTAAGATACAAGACACAATACGCGAAGTAGAAAAAATAGGGTATTATAAAGTTTTTTTCAATAGATATTAATAATATAATTTTTTGTCGATTTTAAATTTGGCACAAATAATAAGACAGTAATAATCCATTTAATATTATTAGAAGGGATTTTTCTCATTTTGCATTCAGTTGATATTGGGCCCTTGAATTTGCATGGATGCGATGTAATTAATGGTTCAGTAATAATGTCGAAATATATTTTTGGGGTTGAGTTTTTTTCGTGTAATTTGTAAAGATATTCTTTAAAAAATATTGATTTGTGCTTTTTGCTTGTTTGGCACAGTTTAGATTAAATTTTGTCAAATATTTTGTAATCTGTTTAAAGTAGGTAGGCACTAGGCACCTGTTGCAAATGTTGGGAAAATGTCAACAACTTGCAGAGTTAGTTTTTAGTTTGGGTCAAATCAACTCGGGTTAATGCCCGTTATATCAATGGTTGCACAAGATTTTCGTAATAAATTTCCACTTGGTAATAATAATATTGGAGATACACAAGAGAAAAGCCTCTTTGTATAAATATTCAAATAAGTCTTATTGATTGTATTTTTTGGCCATTTCCGACAGTGACGCGTTTTTCCGCCATGTTTTTTTTTTCTTTCATAAAATAGAGCTTCATTGCGGGCAGTCCCACTCAATCAGACTCAGCCCATGACCTTCCAGTGAGGCAACAGCTGTCCCACGCGCAGCGAGGAGTGCCGGGAGATGTTGTAGAGCACGGTCTCGCCGCCCGCCAGGATGGCGCCCCACACGCCGAAGGTGCCGTAGTCGATGATAGAGTGGTTGCACGCCGCCATCAGCGCGAGGTCCTTTGCCGCTGAGCTGTCCGCGTCGCTCAGCACGCGCACGTTGTGTCGCCCGCGCGCCAGGTGCGCGGAGCACCAGTCCGGATCGTCGCTCAGCACGATGAAGATAGCGTTCCGGTACTTCCGCTCGAAGTAGTTCATGGCCCGAATGAAGTAGGACGGCTCGGCCAGCGCCGCGGTCCTCGTGCGCCACAGGTAGCCGCGGTAGTCCGTCCTGCGCACGTGCACCGCCACGAACACGGACTTGCGCTTCCCCACGCGCTCGGCGGCCTCGGCCAGACGGCGGCGCGCTCGCTCCCTCAGCGCGGGCCTGAAGGTCAGCTCGCGACGGATGTCCGCGGCCCAGGCCAGCACCAGCTCGGGCAGCGCGGCGTAGCGCGGCAGAAGGATGCTCTGCCCCGTGTTGTTCCAGGCATCCAGGCCGCGCACTACGGAGCCGTGCGGGGCCGGACAGTGGCCCACGTAGGCCAGCGGGGGTACGCTCAGACGCTCGAAGGCCTCACCCAGACTGCGCGAGATGCAGCGCGGAACGTAGGCCTCGAGCCCCGTGCGTCTCGCCAGTGCCCACACGGAGGCGTACTCCCAGATCTGGTTGCCGAGCCGACCGCCTTGCGCTACCGTCACGATGCCGTCCCTCGGGCAGTGCGTCTTCCAGGCCGGCGGCACCTTCAGCGGCTTCAGGTTACTCTTGCACAACGACTTCTCCAGCGACAGTAGCGCGCGAAACTCGCCCGAGGGCCGCGGCGAGGCATCGTACAGCGGGAACACGAACACATGAACGACGTAGATGACGAACGAAGCGAGGATGATGGCGATCACGAGCTGGTGCTGATTGGAGTATAGCATCACCTGTAAACGCGCGCCGAGCCCCGAGCCCCTAGTCCTGTCTCTGCGCGACCGACGACCAACAGGTGCGGTGTTTTCACATCTCCGGAGGCGCTGGCTGATCGGAGTGGCACTGTGTGGAGTGCGTGTGGTGTGATGCGGTGTGGGCGGTGGGTGGTGGTGAAAGAAGCGCTCGGCCGTGTGGTGGTCGTGTGGTCAATGTGGCCGGGGTCGGGCTTGCATGGCAGAAGCGGCAAATAAAACAAATTAACGGATACACAAACGTCAAACTGAGAAAAGCAAGCTACTCACTCCAATCGATATCACGAAACCTCCCCCACCCTCCTCTGCCTGCCAGAGCGAGCGTCAGTCCCAGAGATGGCGCCACCGACACGATTTTCCGCGCTTTTCCACCTTTTCCACTAGCTGGCATTAGGAGATCAAACAGTTTCCTGTAGCAAACCACCCCTAAATAATAACCTACCCGTACGTCATTGCCTATCACAAATGCAAACAAAGAATATATTGGAATGATGCCAGAGAAGCGCTCATTATTTAATTTGTTATATTCTTGAATAATAATGACGGTACTAATAATATAATACTGAAAAATCTAAATAATAACATTTTCACGAGAACGTTCGAAACAAGGTTCGAATTTAATTCGGCAGGTGTTGTTGTAGTCAGAACCAAAAACATCATATTTATTCGATGATAACATTTGAAAACAAAGAGAAAACTAACTAGTAGGTAGGTACTAGTTTTGGCAATAATTTTCAGGACGAATTCTTTAGGGGCGGAAATAAGGGGGGCGCGGCCGTTTTATTTATTATAGGCCACTTGCATGGATTTCATAACGACCTGGAAAAAATCATGTGGATAGATCTTTTTACTAAGATTACGAAAATGTTAGTAAAATTTTGTAGAAATGTACAGTTTTTTTTATTTTTAAATAAATAAATCTATTATTTGGGCTCGTGACGTCACTACATGAAAATGTCCCGTCTCCGAAAATGTTCCTATTAATTTAGTAAAATTCCACACTGATTTAATTTTTTATATGGCATCACTTTGATTTCAGGCGAATTTTTGAATTCGTTCACTAGATTTATTGTTTGTTCTCTGCGAACTTATCATTTGGTTTGAATTTTTGACAGATGTTGTGAAGAGAACCCCGTACAATTTAGATGTCGGTACGTGTTTTAGAGGTATAATGGTTTTGGTGCTGATTTTATCAAAATCAAATTTTATAATATTCTTATTATTATTATAATTTACAAGTCGGTACAAGTATATTACATTGGATTTATTAATATAGACATTTTACATTATAATGATTTATGATCAATAAGATGGATAAAGGAAAAAAATATTCATGAGATGTAATATTTTTGGTATGCCTCGTTATTCTCCTGTGCCATTCGTGTGGAAAACGTTCTTTTTTTTAAATGATTTTCGGCTATGTAATTATTGTTTTTTCTCACCTATAAAATTATGTCCCGTCTTTCCGGTTTATAAAAAATGTTTTGATTTTTCGGATTGAAATTTTCAAAAAATCCCCAGGGTTTCAAAAATACGATTAAAAAAAAATAATAATACAGAATGTCTTAGAATATTTTCCTAAACCGGAAAAAAAATTAAAAAAATGTGATGCAAGTGGCCTATTGTTTCAACCGTATACATAGTACAAATATTTCATTGATGGTCACCCTTCAGCTTAGTAGATACCCATTATCTTTAAAAAACGTGTAACAAAATTTTGTCATTTCCATACCCATATTTTGTCATTTCAATACCCATATTTTTGTGTCATTTTGTTACTTCGTAGAATTGTTAACCTCAACACAGGCTTGTCTAGTGAGGTTATAAATTGAATTGTAAATATTATACCTACCACCTTTACATGGTAGGTACAGAAACAAATAAATAAATAAATGAATTTGCTACTGGGGTAGGTATGCATAGATATTATAAAATTCCAATCAAAAATGTTCACAGCATGCGTAAATCAAGGTTTAGTTGTTACTAGATGGAGAAATTACTGAAATAATAATAAGCTAAATAAAATATAAAACATATATACAGAGTATGTACGGAGAAAGAGAAAAGAGAAAGAAAGAAAGTAAAAAAAAACAATAAAGCAAGACAATATTAGCGAAACTCAATCGAAAATCTGGAGACAGAAAAATCAGAAAAGGATATTGGCACCTCTGGGACACCTCTGGGAGATTTTCGCTAATATTGTCTTCATTTAATTAAATATTTCAATTTGAGGTTTTACTCATAAAATAAAAAAAAAACATAATGAAGCAAATATATAATTTTTATCAATTATTATAAGCAATAATTGTCAGCCTGAAACACTTATTTACATTGAAAAATCTTCCGAGAAAAGATACTTGCCGCCAATGGGACTTGAACCCAACTTGAACCCAACCCAGACATAATTTGTCTCGACGCCACCTAGCGAGGGATTTAACACTAACAATGTCTCTCTCGCAAAAATAAAGTTGGCTGTTTTCAGGTGGAAAAAATATAATAAGCAGTAATTGTTGAATGAAACACTAGTATATATTGAATTATTTGGCGGGTATTTGTAAGCCGCCATAGCTCAGTGGTCAGAGCATCCGACCGGCAATCAGAAGGACACGGGTTC
The DNA here is from genome assembly GCA_917880885.1 of Limnephilus marmoratus. NCBI lineage: Eukaryota > Metazoa > Arthropoda > Insecta > Trichoptera > Limnephilidae > Limnephilus > Limnephilus marmoratus. The sequence goes on along the minus strand of OU862921.1, from coordinate 12,017,656 downwards.
AAGTCCCGTTGGCGGCAAGTATCTTTACTCGGAAGATTTTTCAATGTAAATGAGTGTTTCAGGCATAAAAATCTTTTCTAAACGTTAGTTTATAAATTAAAAAAAATAATAATATATTTTTTAGTTCAAATATTTATATTTGCCATGACGTCATACGTCATATATGCAGCTAAAATAAAATAAGCAAATGTTTTTAAAAACATACTGTTTATAGTAGTAATAGGCTGTTTATAAATACGATTTTTTTTTATAAAACTTAATTTTGGAATTTAGGACAACTGAATTGGAACTAGTGTCCGACCGAAACAGGAATTTCTACCGAAACTAAAAACCGAAACCGAATCTTCGGTATCTGTCTCAGTTTCGGCCGGAACTGAAACCGAAACTTTTTTTAGTAATGTTAAAAATCTATTGTTCTAATCTATTTCGGTTATTTTTCACTTATACAGGCAGTTAACAGGTGTTATATGAAATAAAAATAACAATACTTAATTGAAGTATGTTAAAAAAAATTATATTACTGATATTATAAAACAAACAAAAATTATAAAAATTAACGAAACATGTTAACTACTTCTTGGATCCAAAATTTGTCAATAAACAACACTTACATTATAAAGGAAGGAACTCATTAATTGAGTATTTTAATTTTTGTTTACAACCACAACATTCTTATTACACGTTTTAAATTAAATAAAAAATAAATAGTAAAACAGACAAAAATTAAGAAATAAGTTAACTACTACTCCATGGAACAAAAATTTGTCAATAATCAACACTTACATTATAAAGGAAGGACCTTATTAATTGAGTATTTTAACCGGCTGATGCGAACTCAGCTGATGATGGATGGCGACACACGAGCCACGAACTCACCCGAAGTCAGGCGAACGACGCGCGATAATTCACGAACACAGAGGTTCGGCAGAATTTCTGCTGCCGAAACTCGATTTTTTTGCCGAAACTTGCCGAAACCGAAACCGAACCTTCGGTCGGTCACTAGTGGGAGCCCTGAGTTTGGCGGGCACATTTTGAAAGTCATAAACCTATAAGAAAACAGTAAACCTCATAAAATGTTTCTTTAATTTTATTAAACGAGTTCTTGCAAGATAGTGTGATCCGACCCCGAATCCTGATTTGGAGATATACGAACCTTAAAAACCTAAAGATAATTTAAATAATTTAAAATAGGATTTTGGTACGCAAATATATTTTGCATCTGAAAAGGTCAAATACAAATTAATTATTCGTGTATATTACCTACAGAAATATAAGAAAGACTGTTTGCGAATACCGCACATTAGTCCAAGTTTCTCAATAATCTCGGAGCCTGTGGAACTATGGCATCCCCAACTGGAGTAGGTAAGTGACGAGAGCAAAGGGAGTGGAAAACTTGTTATAAGTGTCACAAAGACACGGAAAAGCGCCGCGGCGTTATTTTTCTAGGTCAGAGAGCTAACTATATAAATGCTTTCGATTTTTGTACTCCGATTATTATTTTTTAAAGTCAGAATGACTACAATATTTAGACGGAAGTCTTTCAGATTTTTTTGGAACGCTGTGATAATAAATTAAAAAAACTAAATTATTTTCAATATTTTTCAATTGATAATTAAAAACTGAATTGAGTTTCGTTTTTATTTTCTTCAATGCACTATCCCGTTAAACTGAAATTAAGTAGTTTTCATAAATGAAAATCTTTTAGCATTGTTTACAGTCTGCATTTGCTGAAAAGCTGACTGCCAGATTCACCCCTGGGGTTCATCCCACTTTTTGTGTGAATATCGGTATGTACTTTTAGATATAATTTGTAGGAGATTAATGTCTTTACTATTGCAACAATTTGCATATTTATGGGGCAATTCAAGATGGAGATAGTGTATTTTTTGTCTGGTTTATCTATAACGCAGGTCTGCGACTGTTTTTTTTTCTTTGAAATAAGAGGTAATTCCCATGTATTTTTGGTTGCTGCATTCGGGAAAATTATCAAAAAACTTCCATCTTCCATCACGTAAGGTTTTTCCGGAAAACTCAAAATACTGTGGGATTGCCTATCTTAAGGCGCAAAACGGGGTTTATTGCCGAAATAGGTATATTTTTTTTATTAATTCCAACTTATTTGATAATGTTATGTTTTATAGATTGAAACCAAACAAGAGGTTGTGTAAATTCTTCTGAGAGTTTTTGCTATATTTGTGGTGAATTTGTAGTGAAAAAACAACAAAGAAATATTACTGATTATGTTAAAAAAGTGTATTTTGCGTATTTGGTGTGAAGATAGGGGACCAGGACAAATCTTGGTCCCCGCATGGAGTTTGTTCAGGGTGTGTTGAAGGACTTAGAATGTGGTCAAAAGGTAAAGTTAAATCATTTCGTGTTGGTGTTCCCATGATCTGGAGAGAGCCTCGAAACCACAGCGATGACTGCTACTTTTGTTCGTGCAATATGCAAGGGTATAGTACCAAAAAAAAAAAAACAAATTTGTTACCTAAACATGAATTCGGCACTTCGTCCAGTCCCTCACGGACCTGGCATTCCTACACCACAAGCACCCCAAAGTCTAGACGATTTGCCATCATCAGAAAGTGAATCAGAAGAAAGTTCTAGGGACGAGTTTCAAGTAGGCGACTCCAGTGGACCTCAACAATTTTAATATAACGTCCCACAAAAGAAAAAGCACAAAACGAAGCTTCAAAACTAAAAAAGCAGATTTTATGTAGATTTATAATTGTATATAATGTAAATAAAATATTTTGTGATTTAAAATTAATTAAATTAGTATGATTTTATGATTTTTTTTTTCTTTTGAACATTTCCTACAGAAGTAGCGTAAGGCGGGTTTTGCCTATATTTTAATTTCCACTTTGCGGAAAATTCTTACGTGATGGGTCGAAATGGATGGCATACTTGAATTCAGCATACCGAAATACATATAATTCACCCATTACCATTTAAAAAAAAGTCAATTTGCAGACCTGTGTAATTAACAACAACCTTTATGGCAAAAGCTAGTTTGCTATGAATAACTACTCTAAGCATATGTATATTTTTGGAGTCTTAGGGGCGGGTTAAGGTTTTTTGAAATTATTATATTAAGTTAAAAGAAAGATAATATTTCAGAGTACAGAGTATATATAGTATAGTAGTATATACATAAAGTAGCGTAAGTACAATTAAATATAGAAAAATGAAATAATACAACTGTGTATAAACCACTTATATAATGCGTAAATCCTACCGGTTTCGGAACAAACGTTCCTTCTTCAGGGAAAGCTTATACTAATTTGACAGTTTTGAACAATGTTTTATCATGGTAGGGGTGGAGCCGTTGCTAGTTATTAATGTAGATTGGGTGGGTAGGTATTAATGTAGAGTGGGTGGGTAGGGGAACAAATCCACGATTGGGCTATAAGATAATATTTTTTGTTTGTTGATAATAGATTCATTATTTTAAAGGGATTTTTTATTTTTCAAGGCTTCTAAATTATCCAAACGTTTTCCTTTATGATTAATATGAAGAATATTTATCCCTGTATTTTTTTCAAAACTATGGTTATTTTCAATGATATGGTTAGCGAACTCAGAAAAATTATTATTATTAAGACACCTTAAATGTTCTTTGATTCTGATTTCAAAATTTGTTTTTCCAATATAAAATGAGGGACAATCATTGCATTTGAGTTTGTATATTCCGGAATAAGTCAATTTATGGTCTTTATCTTTAGTATTTTAGTATAAATTGACTAATTCCAGAATATATAAACTCAAATGCAATGATTGTCCCTCATTTTATATTGGAAAAACAACTCGTTATTTACGCATTATATAAGTGGTTTATACAAAGTTGTATTGTTTCATTTTTCTATAATGGATAACCACAAAGTGATAGCTACATTCAAAAATATACAATTAAATATATTATATTAAATACTAAGCTACAGGTAAATCAATTTGGGAGGCGGTATAAATACACTCGCCCCCGGAACCATTTATTGGATAACCAACACCTCTGCCATAGGGTTCGTGTGGTTCATCCCAAGTGGTTCGCTATATTTGGTGACTTAGGGGTGCCCGGGTTCATGCGATGAAGTTTATCCGGGTCTTGGCGGCGGCGGCGAATAATATTTTTTTTGGTTTTTGTTAGGAAGCTGAAGAACGAAACAAAAAATTCATAAAAACAAAATAGTCGAATTAAATCAGGAGTTGACAACCCAGTATCTTTGAGCCCAGTATATTTAGGCCATTTGGTCCTTTTCATAAGAGAATATTGCGGGCAGGAGTTCGAAACTAATTCGAAAAAGTAGTTTTATAAGACTTTCGGTACTATCTGAGTGCACAAATACATTCAAACGTGTCTTCTAAATGATTTTATTATGTATCTGCATGTATAGTATAAGTACCTATCTAGGAATAGTTTTCCAAAGGCAATCTCCAGCTCCGTAATAATCCCGGAAATTGCTGATTAACGAAATTGCAGTACAACTTCAGAATTTCAAGCAAGCGGGCATTTTGCAGGACTATTTTCTAATGCTATTACACTATTACAGTAATCACCCGAGTCATTATTAATTGAGTCTGTGACTTAGATAAATTCGCCGTTATAATAATTGGCAAAAACATTTCACCCAATTCCGCAATTTTTTCTTTACTTTGCTGGGGAGTATTTATTTTATTATAATTCTACAAAGTAAGGCATCATAAAACTTAGGATGCGGCTAATGGCCTCCGACAATATAGTGGTGAAGGAATATTTTTATATTTTTTTGTTGTTGCTATTTTTTGTTTTTTTTTTTCTATTTTATGTACTTTATTCTGTATTTAAAAAAACCTGTTGTGTAAATATGAATTATATGGGACGTATGGGATTGCACTATCCTCCCCACATCCTGGTTTAAAAAACATTATTATTAGGTGAAATAGATATTCAAAAGTAACTAAAATGTTAAAGGAACTAATTTGGCAAACAGTGAAACAGATTTTTATACCTATAATAATAAACAACCTATTACAAAATACTTTAAAAATATAATTATATACAACAAGGACATTCACGGACATAACACAAAGAAAACAGACTACCAAAAAGGGCAAAGCGCAAAACGGTTTACTCTACAAAGGGATGGAAGTTGTAATGCGCTGTCAGGAACTATAAATTTTGCACCAATTGGTAGATTTAAGATGGATGGATAGGAGCCATATTAAGGCTTGGCGCTAACATCAGATTTTTCCATCCGATTGTCTGATCAGACAACCGGAAGGCCTTCGTGCCATCATACATTTATATGAAAATCGGATAAACACCGCACACATCCGATTCGAAAACCGGATCGGTAATGAAAATAGGCAATAGGAGTGCCGGCCGTTCAATCCAGTCTGACAACGGGCGTGGCCCCGGTATTATAACCAATCCGGTTTTCGAATCTTTTTTGTCTGATCAGACAATCGGATGGAAAAACCTGATGTGTGCGGCCAGCATAAGCTAGAGAAAATTTAATCCTGTATAAGTTATAATAAATTAATCATTTGTAAACTAAGTTAAAGTTGTACAAATAACCGACAGCTTCCTTACGTGGTAAGGCTGGGGGTAAGGCTTTCGACTATCGTCCGAAAGTTTCGGATTCAAATCTCGGTGTGGGTAAATTAATATTATGTGATTAAATTATGTTATTTCACAATTTATTAATTTGAAATAATAAATGGTGTATTTATAGCGGCACGTTTTCAGATACCTTAGTATCGCCCTGGCGTAAGACCTCCATTTCGAATTAAAACGTTGCTTGCAGAGGCTTTCGCCGTGTTTGGTGATCAGATCTGAATAGCCAAGAACTTCCCCAACTTCCACTTCTCCACCTCCTCTTCGTCATCTCCTCATCCTCTCCACTTACCTTCAGCCTCACACACAAAGTGAATAATATATAAATAGCATATTTACAGCGTGTTCCAGAGTGGAAGATACTTTTCCTAACGCCCTGATAAAAGGCCACCATTCAGAATAGAAAATTGCTTGAAATGACTTTAGCCGTGTTTGGTGACCAGATCTGAATTACAGAGACTTCATCACTTTCTCCTTCCCCTTCTCCCCTCCTCCTCCTTACCTTCAGCCTCACAACATACCTATATTGGGGATGCCAGTGTCACCAGCTCCGGCGTAAGTAGCAGTTGATCTGGGAGCAGTTGGGACTCTTGTGCGATATTCACATTTAAAAAAAAACTAATTTAAAATAAATTAATAAATAATTTAACAATTAAAAATTCAAGATTAGAAAGAAAACTATTGTCCTCAATTTGAATAAGACCTCTCGACTCTTAGGCCCCAGTCAGGTTGATAAAATTGATATGTTATTTTCGCTATTTTTTTCTTTTTATTAATTTCACAAGAAGTACTTATGTATAACGGGCACACTGAAACGCTCACAATACACCCCTAAAAGTTCATCTTTGAATTGGTCCCATCCAATCAAGCGAGGAGGTTCAATTTAATACATTTAACATCCTTGCAATCAAGCGACAAAACAGATATAATATATTTTCTCAGACGATTAATTTTATAAGAAATTTGGAAAATATGTTAAAATACGTTCATATAGCTTACGTTGCAGACCATTAATAAAATTAAACAAACATTTAACTGGTTCAGACATAGAAGATTTATGTAGTGACTAATTCCATTACAAAATTATGGGGTTGGCAATTTAATTCTCTTCTCTAAAATCATAATATTTGTATATGGGTACTTAAGTTATTTATTTATAAGTACATGTTACATGATTAATTCATTTACTTGAGAAGATACATTAGGTCACCATACTAGGCAGCTGCCTGTTTCATGGTGACCAACGGAGGATAGTTATTTTGACATGAAGTCTAGAAAGTGTAAACATATTTAAGTAAAATTATAAAAAAATTAGAACATTGGTAGAAATAGTTCCAATAACTCACAAATTGCTAAAGTTGCCTGGAAAATAAACACAAATAAGTAAGGTAGCTGTTATGTATGCACATAAATACACATACATACATAGCTGCACACACACATACATACATATATATACTTACATAATTACATCTACGTAAGTGGGTACAAATTAATTATGTGAGTTCAAAGGGGGTGGGGGTCCAGCACAATCTCACGTTACTTGAAAAGAATATTTGAAGTGGCCCAAATTTATCTCACCAAGGGGGGAGGGGGGGGGGGGAGGGGTCTAGATTGGAAGAAAACTGCTCACGTAATTAATGTAATTAAATCTTTTTTCAAACTTTCTTCAGGCAGGTAGATTCCACAATTTTGAAAAAATGCGAAAAATGTTTTCCAAATTAATACGACGATTTTCCATTAAAAAAACAATCTCCACTGAACCATTAAAATGGTCACCATCTCGAACAGGAAACGTAAAAAATGAACAGGAACGTAAAAATAAATTTACAGAGAGAAGAAATGTCAAAAAGGTCGAGATAATACACGACTTCGCTGCGTTCAGTCAATAGAAAAAATAAAATTAACAAAAAAAACATTAGTTAAAAGAAAAAGTTTAAAGAAAACTTTGGTTTGAGAGGCGTAACGGGAAATTACCAAAATAATGAGGTGACTGGGACAACTACGGATCGCCAACGGACAAAATACTTCAATGCGACTTGTTTTTTACATTGGCTTCACACAGGAGGGCCTGAGGAAAACGATTTCCCTCGAGGTCTATCTTTGGGGATGCCGTGTGGAGGGTCTTTAGGGAAAGGAAGAAGAGGAAGATTTGGGAAGGAAAAAAGTATGAGGGGTGGGAAGGAATCTGAGGGTCAGGAGCGTCGGATTAAGTGACGTGTCCAGGAGTGACGGACTCTTTCCTCCCACTGCGGTGCAAGGCGATGAACCCATGAACCCGGGCACCCCTGCTAAGTCACCAAACCAGGCGAACCACTTGCCGTGATCTACGGCAGGGGTGTTAGTTATCTAATGAATGGTTCCCGGGCGGCGGTAACCAAACCATATCTGCCTCCCAAATTATGAATAAGGAACTCCAGTCCAATTTTTAAATTTATTTTTATAATGACCTTCTAACTTAAGTAACTGCATATTTATTTTTATTTTTAGAGTTAGTTTTGATAGTTAAAATAATTATCGAAGTTTTAATTTTTTAAAATCCCTCGAAAACCACCGCGTGTATGGTGAATCGTGTGACGTCATCACTCACCAAAAGTTTGTTTTATTTTCAACAGGTGTTGTCATTTTGTATGACAGTTATATGGAAGAAGCTATGAAACTATTTAATAAGTAGAAATATTATTTAGGTGGAATTATTTATTTATTGTATTTTATTTAATATCCTATTAATTATTAATTAATTAATTCATAATAATATTATAAAGACGAACGTATGTATGGATTTTGTTTGTTACTTTTTCACACAAAAACTACTGAATGGACTTTAAAAATTCTTTCACTAATAGAAAGTTACATTATTTGCGAGTAGTATAGGCTATATATATTGGAAAGCTCTGACGTTATGAATAATCCCTGGCATTATGAAATTATTTATCAAACGTTTTCTGTCCCTAACCAAATCGAGTTATTGCAAACGTCAGAAGAAAAGCAATAATCCGGAGGTCGCGGGTTCGAACCCGGCATGCGCAAATAAATTTTATTTGATAAATTTGTGTTATTTCACAATTAATTTATTTAAAAATAATATATAGTATATTTGCGGCATGTTCCAGAGTGGAAGATACTATCAGTATCGCCCTGGTGTAAGACCACCATTCAGAATTGAAACGTTGCTTGAAAATGGCTTTAGCCGTGTTTGGTGACCAGATCTGAATAGCCAGGTACTTCTTAATCTTCCTCTTTCCCACCTCCTTCCCCTCCCCACTACCTTCAGCCTCACAACATACCCCAATTGGGGATGCCATAGTCTCACTGGCTCCAGGCGGGAGCAGTTGAGATTCTTGTGCGGTATTCACTGTAAAAAAAAAAAAAAAACAAATTTTTGCCTTGGAAACGATTTTTTTTTTAATTAGGCAATTCACCCTAAAAGGAGTGCTTTGTTGGCGTGGCAGTTAATATTGATCTCTAAAAATGAATCGCTGAAATGTATGTACCTATGCGCATAACTTCCTAACATAACATAAGTTGGATAATTCTTTTTTTGTTCGTTATTTTGTATAAAACTACCGTTGAGCATCTGCCATTACGAAATTTGTATAAAAAATTGTAATAGGTGGCACGCGAGCAGTTTAAAACTGAATGTACCGGGAATGAATGTGTGGAATGCGAGAGGTGGGAGAGGGGAGGGGGAGGGAGGTGGGGGAGGGCGGTGGTGGAGAGAGAGGGGGAGGAGGATGGGGTGGATGGGATGGAGGGGGTTAGGGGTGGGAGAAGGGGGAGGGAAGGAAGGGGAAGGGGGCGGGGTAGGGGTGAGGGACGAGTTGTTGGAGGGGGAGGGGGAGGGGGGTTGATGGGGGAGTGGAGTGGGGAGAGGGAAGGTAGAGGAGGCGGAATGGGAATCCCCCAATACCATGGGAGTGAAGCCGCGGGCAAAGCTAGTATTATTATATTTTTCAATATTATTACGGGAGAGTGGTATAAAAATTGTTTGAAATTATTATTTTTTTGGCTTCACGTATCGAAATCAATATTACAGAAATCGAAGAATCGAAAGAAATGTTGTTAATACCGATGGCTTGTGTCATACATTTCAATTCAATGACTGGAAAATTATGGTGGGCTATCACGTCAGCACTAAACATTCAATAACACCAGCTTGACAGTGTGATTTGAAAAATGATTAAAAAATGACTATTTAATATATTTTTTAAAACTCTACGTTTAATATTATTTAATAATAATAATAATATAAGTTTATGCCCGCTCCATTCATTCACCGGCGGGATTGATGAGGTCCACAGGGCAACGCCTGAGGCCCTAGACTGGCTCGCAGACCTAGATGTCCCCCTCTGACCCCCCACCATACGAAAGAAGAAGAAGTTTATTCCAGAATGTATGCAGGGGAAGTGCAATGCAATACATTCCATAATGTAAAATAACAAAAAAAGATAAATAATAAGTTAAGGTAAAAAGTAAATAACAAGACATAAATTAAATAAAATAAACGAATAAGCATGAAAAATGAAACTGAGAAAAAAAAATTATGTATGTAAACACTAAAATGAATGTAAATAGCCGTTTACAGAGGGTATTTCATCGTCTCCCGTCTCCAGAGGGTCATCAGGGGAGATTCCATCCAGGCAGTCATGGTGGTGATGATCGCATTCTTTGAATGGCGCAGTCTGCTGCTCTAACTGATATTGCTCTTCTCTGCCTTTCCATGTCCTCGATATCCTTAAGGTCGTCTGTGATGACATGTCCCAGGTATTTAACGCTGTGTTTAACATTCATTTTCCTTTCATCTAGCCATACTGAGGGTGTTTGGACGATTTCGTTTTTCGGTTTAAAAACCATAACTATTGACTTGGTGGTATTATACAAAAGGTTATGGTTTTTTGCAAAGTCTTCACAAATTTTTAGTAATTTCTCTAATGCGCTTAGTGACGGTGCAAGAAGAACCATGTCATCTGCATAATTAATGTTATTTACACACACTCCATTTAAATGGCAGCCTATTTTCGTGGCATTAAGTCTTTGAATAAGCTCATCGGTGTATAGATTGAACAGAACCGGAGACATGCTTCCTCCTTGCCTCACGCCACTTTTCAAAAAGAATGGGTTGGAAAATTCCCCAGAACATTTCACAATATTTTCTTGTTGCGTGTGCCAAATTGAAAGAATAGCTATTACATCTTCTGAAACTGCTCTTTTCCTTAGTTTTTCGCACAGTTTATTATGACATACACGGTCAAATGCTTTGCTTAAATCTAGAAAGCAGGTATAGATTGGCGTTTTTCTTAGTTTATAATAACTGATGGTTTCTTTTAGGGAATATATTGCCATAGATGTTGACAGTGCAGGTTTGAATCCGAACTGGTTATCCTCTGTTTTTAGCTGATCTATTACGAAAGCAGATAAAATTTTTTCAAATAATCTTGCCACTGTGGTTCATGTGGTTGAGAGTGAAATTGGTCGGTAGTTATTGATCACGGATGGATCAAGATTTGTTGATTTAATTATGGGAATAATTACCGTTTTCGTCATTTTATTCGGGATGTGCCTGTAACGTACAATATTTGAAAATAGTTTTGCTAGGATAATATAAATCGCTGGTCCAGCATACTTAATGTGCTCGAGAGCTATTGAGTCATGTCCTGTGGCTTTTCCTATTGCCATTTCTCTGACAGCTCTTTCTACCATATGCGAAGTAATGCTGAGAGCGGTAGTATTTAATAAAATAGTATTTAATAAAACTTGTATATGTATATTCAGAATTAGCGTTTGTTGGTCTATATGAATTTATTTTTTAAAGCCATCATGTTTTTCACTGGAGTTCCTTATTGTGAAATTAAATTAAGCACATTAAAAGACGGGTTGTTTCTTAGAATTTGAGCAATTTATCAATATTCAAAGGCTAAGTTCAAGTTCTGTGAGAGTTCTATTAAAATTCTGTTATTAACCAAGTACTGTGAAGCAACCGGCCCACTTTTAAATAATAATCACAGAACTAGAATTTTTGACAATGAAATTTGATAAACAAATTATTCAAATTCTGTGAAACAACCGTCCAATGTTGTTATTTGAGTTCAGCTACTATATCTCGCGTGCTCAAACGCAATGAAGGCATGTTGAGTATTTTCTATATGTATTTAAAAGGAGCCATTGATCCACAGCATTGATCTCCGGTGCACTGGTACAAGTACGCGAAATTCGTCACACGCGGAACACAACATGGTTCATCCTATTATCTTTGCCTTCATGAAAATGTGTCATTTGCGTAAGAGCTACCGGCATCTATTTTTTCACCTTCATAAACGCCCCTACTCTTCTCTCACAACGCTTTCCAACCGGGTGGCAATCTACTCCCATGCATTTACACTGTGTGGACAGGAACGCTCTTGTGAGGTTGTAACAAAATTTCAAACGTTACCTTCTCACAACACAAAATTACTTAATTTTTTTTTTTAAAGTTTTTGGGGTATTATGCCGTGTTGCGCTACCTCCTTCTTTAGCCAACGTTTCGGACAGCGTTGCAGTGTCCATCATCAGGGCAGATGTGTAATAGTTAGGGGTGATGTTTGTACTTATCTACTTAGGAGAGATACCGTGTCGCCAGCTCCACTCCTCTACGAGCTGGCGCTGCAATATACTTCAACATGTTTTTTTGCGTTTAGCCTTGATGTAACCCTCAATTACCGGATATCGAGAACTATTGAGCTTAGCTCCGTCGTCTCTATTAATATTTATAGGATTTTTGTGAATTTCAATTGCCTCCGTAATCAGGCGTGCTCTATGAGTTTTGGGTCTTCCCAGGACCTCAGGGACAAATCCAAAGTAATACTTATCCAAATAATACTTAAAAAACGTTAATATTTTTAAAATTTTATTCGTGGTTAAAAATTAAATCGGTTTTTTTTTTAAGTGACTCCCGCTGCTTTCGACTGGCTACATAACCTCGGCATCATTATACTTTGAACTCCACTGTACAAAGAAGTAACCAATATAAATTTACTAACAAAACTCTCAAACTTGTCTAAGAATGGTGGAACATAGATTTTAGTAATATTCACGAATAGATTTTAGATTCCATTTGGTTTTCTCGTCGCCATTTGCATACGACGTGGCAAACCGTAAATTATGTATTATTGGAGCAAGAAGGAAGGTGCCGTAGAATGTAGAATCTCTCAGTCGCTTATCTTCCCGACCAGGCGAGCGTACATTATATTATATTCTATTATCTGGAGGTAGGTACTGGGTAAGTACTGGCTTCTTACTGCCGTGCATATTTTACCCTGTTTTATGGGTTATCAATGTGGCAGCACCGGGGCATATATTATAGCAGTGTTGCCAGTCTAGAAAATGTGTAGGTAAGTATTTTAAATAATGGGACGCAAGATTAGAAGTGATTTATTTTAATTTTATCTTGGAAAATAATGTTTTTACAAGTAACATGTACCTTTTCTTGCTAAGACAAAACTGAGAAATTTTGTTTCCAAAGAATCAAACAAAATTATCATCACATTTCAATATATTTACATATTAAACATTGTAGGATTTTACAGCGTATCAATGTGGGTGGTTGGAAAACTCAGAATGAACTCAACTCAACACCTCCTTTGAAAAAATCATTTAAAAGTGATGAAAAAAAATTCAAGTGCAGGTTACACGCGGTAGAAGCGAAACTTTACCAAAACAATCTCCACCAATACTTGAAAAGTGAGGTCATAATCAAAGCGACCGATGAGCGCAGACCCAGCGTAATTAATTGCCGTTTCATATTTCAAACAATAGAAGTCCTTAAAAGTTACATCATAATCAAAGCGGCCAATGAGCGCAGTTGATGCGTCGCAGGTGCAGTAGTCGTAATTTCCGTTTCATCCGAATCCATATCACAGCGGGGCTATAGAAGTTTCACTTCAAAAATATTCATTAAAAGTGATGAGAATATTTCACATCACAGCAAATCAAAAACATCCGAAATAAGTAGGTACTTATGTAAATGGGCAAGCAAGCAATGTGCAACAGCGTGTTGCATCCGAAACTGCTTACGAGTTAGTTGCACTTGTAATGGATTGTAAAACATACTAAAGTGAAACGAGACGAAATGGCGTTTGCTAAAATTGAGTGAAAACATGTGTAGGAAAAACAAGGTATGCAAGGAAAAGGGATTAACAAACACTTACCACTGTATTCCTGCGAAGGAGCAAACGACACAACCACAACAATGCGCATACTAACCACCGCCATACCTCGAGGTAATTATCGCCACAGCAAAACGAATGAGAAGATACAAAACAATATTATGTACTTCCGGCATGGTCAAATTCTTTGTTTTTACTTAAAAAACGAGATTGTGTACACCATAGGTTCTCAACGTGGGCGATAACACCCCCTTGGGGGCGTTTCAGACTTTCAGGGGGGCGGTAGAAGTCCAAGAGAAAATTGGGGGGGCGTTTCAGGTTTTCAGGGGGGCGGTAGGAGATCCAGAGAATTCCATCTCACACTATCCCATCTTGCCCCATCCCATCACATTAGGGGCCATCCTATGACAAAGGGTATGGGGGGGAGTCGTAAGCATTGTGACGTCACATACACAAAACGACTGCAACACACGCGACTGCCACAATTTTTTTCCCTATCCCATTACGTCCCCTCCGTCGTGGTAACCCGTTACCCCCCCTCCCTCCCCGTTGTGGTAAATATAATTATGACGACAATTAATATTTCGGATTTACGCGTTAGGGGGCGTTAGAACTCAAATTGGGCGGTGGGTAAAAATAGGTTGAGAATCTATGGTGTACACGGAAAACAACAACAATTTGCTTCCAAGATAGTTTCAAATATTCTTCTGTTTTCAAAACAAATGCACTCGAATTTTTACTATTTTTCTTGCTATTGTTCCAAATTTAAATTTACTTTTCCAACATGGTGATGGTTAGGACTTAAGATCACTGGATAAATAACTTAGCATATTTTGATTTGAAAACATAACCCAGGTCATAAAGAATAATAAAACATGATGGGAATTAATACTCATACGTTTATTTTCCAGTAGTATTCAAATAATTCTAACCTAACTTTTCCCTTTTCTCAGAATGAAGTCATTAGAATGTAAAAGTTATTCACAGGAACCATTGCGTTCAATATTTTTTGTCTTCATTGACTCTGTAGCCCAACCTAGCAGTCAATTATCATTCTATAGTATGACGTGTTATTCTGGATTTAGTTTTCCGACCTCCCCTTTCTGAGTGCAGATTAAAAAACTTGCTCCGTCGACTCGGCGAAGCGTTTGGGTTAGGGACTTCCGGTCAATTAGATTTGCGTTTTGAGCCTTTTTTGCATCCCATTTCCAGCGACCATTTTGGGAATTCTGCTCCCAGATAACGCGCCATTTCATTTGAAGTAGTGTGAACTATAATTAATTCAAACTGAATGATTTAAATGTGAAGTTGTGATGCAACGTTGCAATATCCGTAAAATTAATACCAATAGGCCACTTGCATCATTTTTATTTTTTCCGGTTTAGGCAAATATTCTAAGATATCCCTTTTTTTTAAATCATATTTTTGAAACCCTAACGATTTTTTGAAAATTTCTATCCAAAAATCGGACCATTTTTTATAAACCGGAAAGACGGGACATAATTTTAAAGGTGCGAAAAAACGATAATTATATAGCCGAAAATCATTTAAAAAAACCAACGTATTCCACATGAACGGCACTGGAGAATAACATTTTTTTATAAATATTTTTTTCCTTGATCCATCTTATTGATCATTAATCATTATAATGTTTAACGTCTATAAATGACTAAATCCAATGTTATAAACTTGTACCTATTTATAAATTATAATTATAATAAAAATATACAAAATATTCAAAACACTATAAAATTAAATTTTGTTAAAATCAGCACCATTACCATTATTCTTCTAAGACAGGTACAGAGAAGGCATAATATGTACGAGGTTCTCTTTGTAACATCTGTCAAAACGTCAAACGGCATAATATGTACGGGGTTCTCTTCGTAACATCTGTCAAAAATTCGCCGAAAATCAAAGTGTTGCCATATAAAAAAATAAATCAATGTGGAATTTAACAAAATTCCTTGAATATTATCGGAGACGGGACATTTTCATGGAGAGACTGAGAGACTATTTATTGAGTTAAAAATAAAAAAAAACTATAAATTTCTAAAAAATTTAGTAACATTTTCGAAATCTTAGTACTTAGAAAAATCTATCCACACGATTTTTTCCAAATCATTATGAAATCTATGCAAGTGGCCTATTGTATACCTATCCTTTCGAAGATGTTCTTGCATTATTTTTCAGGCAAACTGTTTCCTGGGATATATTTCTTAATATATAAAAATGAATATTTCTTTGTTAGCCCTTTATGCGTTCTTAAACCATTCATCCAATTGCAGTGAAACTTTGGGGATTTGATGTGCGCGCGATAATAGTGAGCTCTGGCGTTATGAAATTGGTATAAAAACTTGCAATAGATGGCGCGCGAGTTGTTTGAAAAATGAATGTTTTTCATATAGTTTAGCGGAGGGAGGGTTAGGGTAACCCGGAAATACAAAGGCATGAAATACGTAGACAGATATAACATAGGCAACACACTATTATTCCTTTAATATTTCTTTATTGTTTACTTTTTCTATTTACTAACTTTTTACTAAAATTATAACTATCAATATCTACTTGCTTTCTAATCTGCAACTATTTCTTTTTTAAATCATAAATGGAACTTCACTGGTTTATATTATATTCACTATTAAATGTAAAATGAATGAATATTTACAACTACATGTTTCCTAAATAAACTTTAAAAAATACTCATAGGCATACACACACTTTATATAAGGCACATTTATACATGAGATTACATGCATACAATCGATGGATATGAATGTACTTAGAAACAATATCAATAAAAAAAAATCTTGATCTGTTAACTATTTTTCAGCATTTTTTAAAATTCAGTAATGCATTTGATTTTTTTTTACCGCCGCCCCGGGAACCTTTATTGGATAACCTCTGCCATAGGTCACCCCAAGTGGTCACTACGTTTGATGATTTAGCAGAGGTGCCCGGGTTCATGGGATGAGGTTTGTCTAGGTCTTGGAGGCGAATGACCAGGCCACACTGAACTCCAGATTCCAACCCACCCCTTAAACCCTTTTCCTTTTCCTTTTCAGAACTCTCCTCTCATTCCTTTCCTTAAAAAAACCCTCCACACAGCATCCTCAAGGATGACATAGGCCCAGAGGGAAATGTAGGTACAAAATAAGTGAATATTCATTGCCATTTTATTTGTAATTTTTGGAATGGACAATATGAACCAAAGATATTGGAATATAAGTAGATGTGCTATCTGCCGTTTTTACTATGTGGGTCTGCGCTTCCGGGTGTCGCCGATATTGTTTACCAATTAACAAATAAACTAAAAGAACAAATAATTAACGAATAAACCAAACGAACGTTAAACTAAATGAACGAATTCTTTCCTTATTCAAAATATATTGTTAACCAATATTAATGCACATTTTCAAAAAATCAACGAAATGAACAAATTCTTTTTGTATGAAAACTACGCTAATTAGCGCGTAGTCCGGCGACAGTTGCGCGGACACCATAGCATATCTCTTCGGTATTAGAATATCTTTGATATGAACATATCTACCTTCATTTTTACTAAATATTGTGTTGTGTGTACGGTCTCTACTTTTTCTTTACACATATTTATCTAATTTGAGTTTTTTTTTTTTTTACATGAGCTCCACACAGGAGGCCCTGAGAAAAATAATTTCCCTCAAGGCCTATGTCATCTTTGGGGATGCGTGTGGAGGATTTAAAAAAAAAAGGAAGGAGAGGAGAGTTCTGGGAAGGAAAAGGGTTTAAGGGGTGGGTAGGAATCTGGGGTTCAGTATGTCCTGGTCGTTCGCCTCCAAGACCTAGACAAACCTCACCCCATGAACCCGGGCACCCCTGCTAAATCACCAAACGTAGCGAACCACTTGGGGTGACCTATGGCAGAGGTGTTGGTTATCCAATAAAGGTTCCCGGGTTGGCGGTACCCATTCCCACCTCCCAAATTGAAATGAGTGTTATCTGCTTCAAACAATTAGTTTTCTGCTTTATGATTAAGATATAAGTAAATAAAATAAATTTAAATAATGCCACGTTGTCTTATGAAAAAAAAAGTTTGAGAAAGAAATATTACACTGGAGAAGAAAGGGTTAAACAGAAACAGTCGTACGAAATTATACGACGAATAAAGTCAGACATTTTTCGTACAGTTTTCCTCCAAGATTCTAAGCATTCTACCGGCTCATTTAAATTGGGTATAAGGTCCATTTATGTATATGTAAAACAGGGTTGTCGACAGCCTTGGCAAGATAAAAGATAATAATATCATTATCCGCAAATTAGACGGTTATGTCTGTTTGTTCTTATCTTATTATGTCAAGCCCCGGTTCGTGTAGTCAGGGCTGCCAACTTGAATCCGGGAATATTTTCCATGTATTTTTCCCCGCATTGGGAAGCTTGCCAATAATTTTTAAACACTACGCAGCCTGCCAAATGCTCTGTTAGACCAACTATCTAAACAAGACGGATGCCAATTGATCAATTAGACAGTTTCAAAATTGTGGCGTCCTTAAAAAGCCACAAGGCATAAGATTAAGTAATTTATTTGTTTACTAGCTGACCCGGCGAACTTCGTACCGCCTCAGAATCAATAACCGTTGTGTTAACTTATTTGCTGAATTACATTCAGTTTTTTTATTAAGCTGGATGAAGCAATTATCGATGCGCAATTACCAGTGTTTTGTTTTTGTCAGTATCAGAGATGGCGTTGTGTACGGAATTATACTTTTTGTGATTTTATTACTTTTCCACTTATTTACGGGAAATGCGTTTCATATTCTTTATACGTGTGGGGGAGATGTATTATAATTATTAAAGTGTGTAAGAAAGAGTGGCAGCATTTTTTTTTTAGCAAAATTTTTTGATACCCGGGAATAGGTTCAAACATAATAACATAAAATATAAGAGAGTAACAAAAAAGATCCCACAAAGGCGAAGCCTGTGCGTGGGTATTATATTATGTGGATATTAAACAGTGGTGGTTAAAATAGAATTTAAATAGTATGTAGGTATATAGTGTCTACAGAGATCAATGTGTGGAGGGTCTTTTTGAAGAAAGGAAGGAGTGAACACGGGTCTTGAAGAGACCTATGTTGTAGGAGGGAGGAAACACAGAAGCCGGCAAATCGTTCCACAGTCGAGCCGTTAAAGTCAAGAACAAGTCATAGAAACGACCGGTTCTCATGTGACTAATGTCAACCTTGTACAAATGTTGGGCGCGTGTTTGGCGTGTTTCCCGACTATGCACCGGTGCCGAGGTGATCAATGACGCTAGTTCCTCGGAGCATCTTCCATTGTAATACCGGTAGAACAAGGACAGCATTCCCACCTGACGCCTGTGCTCTAAGGATTGCAGTCCGTCTGTTAAGATGGGAGAATCCATCAGACGGACCGCCCGTTTCTGCATAGAGTCAAGGTTTTTTTTAGGTATTTTGGAGCTCCAGACCAGAGGTGGCTGCCAAATTCTACCGTGGGGCGCACTTGCGATTTGTACAGAGTTAGCAGTTGTGTACTATTAAAGTATCTGCAGGCCCAGTTTCTGAGAGGCTAACTTAACTCTGGTTTCGATGGAGCCCCCGTACCTGAGCTGGTCACTTAGAGTTACACCAAGCATATCGATGGAGGTCCTATTCGGAAGGTTGCTTCCGTTGAAGGAGACTAGATTTTCATTTCGATCCCTTTTAGACGTTATCAAACATGATTGGGTCTTTGAAACATTAAATTCGACGAGGTTTAAAAAAGATATATGTACCTATATTAACGTATGTATACACCCAATACGTACATACATATGTGTACATATAATACACATATATTTCCTTTTTTTTTAAATCTAAAATACAGAAAGACATGGAATATTTTAGGAATTTAGAAACAGATAATACAATTTATAGAAAAAAATTTCTTCACTCCCAAATTATTTTTTACCCAGCATTTAACTTTTTTTTATATACGTTCTGTTTTTGACACGTATTAATTGAATTGGATAGGGAATTGAACAGTTTTGGGGCATTACATGTTTAAGAACAAAAGCAAAACAATCAGCGCATTGCATTGGCGTATGATATCATTGATATTTGACGTTTTTGAATTTTTGGAATTCACTCACAATTCAATATTATATTTATTATAATATTACTGTAGCTCTTTCAAAGAATGATAATTCGTTCTATAAAAAATGTATCAGGAAAAGAAGTTTTTACACAATTTTTTTTTCGTGAATTTTTTTGATGTTTTATTATGCGGGGCGGAGACAAATACAACAAATCAAAAATCATAAAATTCGGTCCGGCCGTTCTTGAGTCATAAATGGTGTAACTAACCCGACTTTGTTTTATATATTATAAGATTAACGCAATTTTTAGGAGCATTAACTTAGGAATCCCAATTTTTTTCTGTGTTATACATAACTTAACTGCCTCAGTAACAATCTTTTGCATATATTTAGTGGTAAATTGAAGATGTCCACTGACTCGGCATAATTATTTCCCTCCATTATTATTCTGGGTAACGAGGAATACATTATGGTAGTTAGTCACAGAATTTATGCACTGAAATTAATCCGGACTTCTAGTACCACGTAGTGGAATCATAAAGCTTATCAATGCAAGCAATTCTGGAATATCATGCGCATGATTTTGAATTCTTAGAAATACCAAGGCTGTGAAAATCCTTCTGTGCAATAATTTAAGCATATTCATTGTATTTATACCAAATTGCCGGAATACCCATTTTAAAATACTACAATTTTTTTAAAATATTAAATATCTTACATCACACACAAAACAAGCACATAAGACTATTTATAATTCCGGTAATATTAATTCTAACTGCAATTGTGAAGTTTTGGAATGTGTTAAAAACATCAAATATCTAAGTGTTACTTTAGACAATCATCTTAAATGGAAATATCACATAGACAACCTTTCAATAAGGGTAAGAAAATTGATTCACAAATTATTTGCATTACGAAACATAATTAAACAACAAGACCTAAGAAAGATATATTTTGGATTGTGCAACCCCATCTTAACGTATGGTCGCATTGGTTGGGGTGCGTTAGGTAGAACATTTTAGATCCGCTTGTAAACCCTATAGGTTCTCTAGCGATCAGCTCTAAAAAAACTTTTATGTACTTGATGTTCGTCAAAACTACATAAAAAGGGTTACTATCTACGTACACAAAAATATCTATTCTTAATATCTTAATAAAATTGATCATAAATATGCCAAGAAGTCTTACCAGAAATGATCTTTTGGTCCCAGGGAGCAATACGGCAAAGTATCAAAAGACATGTACATACCTGGGACCAAAAATTTATGTATAATAAAATCCCCCAGAATTAAATATTAAAGCTTGCAAAATGTCCCACATCGGTTCAATACTAACTAAATGGTTGATTGGCTTGGGTAGGGTGGAGTCTGAAAAACTATTAAATAATGTCATGTTTAATAATGTTTTACATGGCTAGCTATTAACGGCACATTTAGTGAAAATTTAGTATGTATTTAAATATAAATTTTTTTTTTTACACACAATAAATTTTTGGCATTTTCATTACTACGTATTTAATTATAAAAAATAATAATCAACAATTTTTTTACAGAATACATTTTTGGCATTTTCACCAGTATTTGGTTCCTTAGAACGGGAACTAAAATCAACCTACCAGACATAATAAAAGCCCCGAAAAAAGGTGTAAATAAATAAATAACACTTGTACACATTTTAATGTACGTAATGTAATAAATAAAAACGAAAACGAAAAAGAATTAATTTTGTATTCTTTCAATAACTTATACATGAAACGAGGGTTATGGACGGAGGAATTGCACCCTCTCATGTAGTCTTCTGACAAAGTTTAATGTTTATTAAGTTACATAAATGGTGACTTAAAAACAAATATATAGACTAATTTATACAATGGCATCTGCAGCTTAGAGGTACAGCATTAAATTACTGTTGTAGGAGCGTGAACATTATAAAAATTCATCCATAAAGTACTCGTAAGCATTATGTATACCTACATTTACCTTTACCAAGAAAAAAACAATGGAACTTTTTATGCGCTTAGCTTATTAGCTGCTATTAATAATGTGCAAACACAATATAAACCGTCAACAACCGGGCAAATTCGCCATTTTAAATTAATAAAAATATCCATACTCCGTAGGTACTTGCTGCCGTCTACAATAACAAAATCAAACTATAACTTGGTTACTAGAGCGCAAGAGCTAATCGTAAATGTTCGGTTCTACTTTGAAAGTGCTCGTTTTTATCGGCTCGCCTCAAACTAAACTGTTGTACATTTTTGTTTGGCAAGTTAAAAAAGCAATTATTTTGTATTTAAGCACCGGGTTGCTACTTCCTTCCTTCTTGTGTTCATGGTAAAGTGTCAATTCTTAATAACAATAATGATAGACGTAAAATCACAATTTAATTTTTTTTTTATAAAAAAAAATTGTGTAGGTATGTATCTGTAATGCAGTCTTTCAGTTCAATTTTCATCCACTTCCCGAATTATCGAAATCTGAGAATTTTCGCACACGTGATAACAAAAATTAACCAATATTCAAGTTTATTTTGCTTTATTAGTGCGTGATAAATGTGTTTTTTTTTTTGTCTTTTTTAGACCATTTTTTTACCTACCTACACCCTCACAGTGCCATCTCTACGCCAATACGTGATAAACGTGTTCTTTTTTGTCTTTCTTAGACCATTTTTTTACCTACCTACCCCCTCACTGTGCCATCTCTACGCCAGTATGTGATAAACGTATTTTTTTGTCTTTTTTAGACCATTTTTTTACCTTTCTTCACCCTCACTGTGCCATCTCTACGCCAGAACGTGACAAACTTGTTTTTTTTTGTCTTTTTTAGACCATTTTTTTTACCTTCCTACACCCTCAATTTGACATCTCTACGCCAGTACGTGATAAACGTGTTCTTTTTGTCTTTTTTAGACCATTTTTAACCTACCTATACCCTCACTATGCCATTTCTACGCCCTCTAATTTTCTCTGGGTCTTCACCGCCCCCCCCCTGAAAGTCTCGAACGACAATATAATTAATTGTAAAAAAACCGATAGCATTTATTAATTGTACATGAAAAAAATATTGTTAAAAAGAAAACGGCAGATATTTGTGTGGGCCGCAAAAAAAAACGGAAAATATAATATTTTACATAAAAAAAATATATATACATATTAAAAAAAACGGAAGACATTTGTACGGGCCGCAAAAAAACGGATAATATAATTGAACATGAAAAAAATATTTATTTTAAAAGAAAACGGCAGATATTTGTGCGGGCCGCAAAAAAACGGTAATGTAATTGTACTTGAAAAAAATATATATTTCAAAAGAAAACGGCAGATATTTGTGCGGGCCGCAAAAAAACGGATTGTATAATTGTACTTGAAAAAATATATATTTAAAAAGAATCCGCCGCAGGCCGCATTTGACCACCACGGCCTTAGACCCTTGTGTAAAAGCATGCCGTCGATAGTTCCGTTACAACCTCCCCTCCATTCTCGCAAACGACGCATGTAAAAGAAGAAGTGTTTAAAATGGACCTCTCAACAACGGAACCATAAATGGGCCACTTGGGTAATGATTTTTGAAACTAGATAAATGATGTGAATTTAATATGACGTCTCCTGTTAATAAAATAAATAATTTAATGTAAAAATACCGAATTCATAGAAAACGTCACAAGCACATGTCACATCACTAGTGATGATCATATTATTATCTTTGACCGGTCAGTGGTTGAGTGGGCATCGCGTTTGGGTCCCACCCAGGCGTTCCGTGTTTGATTCCTCGGCTGGCTAAGTCCTCCATCACGATTCAAACAACATTTTCGGCTTACTGTGGTGGTTGCAGGAGATTTTGAAATATTGTCGGGTTATTTGTAACCCAGGAATGTTTGTCTTTCTTTTAAAAAGACAATTTTTTTTTTCTGATACATGACTAATGTCAAATTCTGAAAAAATAAAGTCATATCACAAAACAGTTGTCAGTGTTTCTCTTAAGTCACCAACATTAAAGAATAAATAAACCGTACACCCACACATTTTACACGACAACATGATAAATGATAACATACAGTTAAACACCATTAGTAGGTTCACGATATGGCAAGCAATCCATTAGCTACGAAGAGAACGATATTTGTAATTGCTTTCCATTCGATGTTAAAAATAGTCTTAAAAATACTTCATTTGAAATTAAATGAACAAAATAATTCGCTTAATGTATTTTTACAATTTTTCCTGAGCAAAAAGAAACACTGAACTAGTGTTGCTATATTGTAAAACCCCGAGTGTGGCATGGCGTAAAAATATTAAGCACATAATCAATAATCGAACATTTTGATAGAGTTTATTTATTGTTTTGGAAAAACGAGTCAAAAAACGGATATTTATTTTATATGTTTATCATCATTATTATTTTGTAGCATTTCCATGATCTTTGTATAAAACTCTGTTCACGTGATTATATTCAATTTGGGAGGCAGGTATGGGTACCGCCGCCCAGGAACCATTTATTGGATAACCAAAACTTCTGCCATAGTTTACACCAAGTGGTTTGGTGATTTGCGAGGGGTGCCTAAGTTCATGGGGTGAAGTTTGTCAGAATCTTGGCTGCGGAAGCGTCTGCTCATCAACTGCGTGGCAGGTGGGATCGGGAGAGACTTGTTGGGGAAGACCTAACCTAGACCTCTCCAGCCGGACTCTTTCGACCCATCGCCTTGCATCACAGTGGGAGGGATGGATTTTTTTTATTTTTTTTAAACTTTAATTATTCTCATTTCTTTGTACATATAATGTATAATAGCAAATAGTATACATATAATAACAACATAATATATAATAACAAATAGTATGAACAAGAAATGAAAACCCACTAAGGCACTGCCTGAGTGTGGGTAATATTAAAACAAAATATTATATTTCTAAGTACCCAAAGTATAAAATAGACTTAAAAAACGTATAAAATATAAAATTAGTATTTCATAGGTAGAACAAGTGAAAAAGGTTTTTTTTTCAGCTATTATAAAATATGGAAAAAACATACTGATTTTTTTTTATTTTTTTTTTTTTTTTTTTAGTTATTATAAAAAAATAAACAGAAAACATATTGTACTACAGTTTAGAAAGTTACAGACAGTGTGTTGTAAAAGGAAGGATAAATTTATAGAAATAGCGTTTCAATATCTACATTATTCAACCATAATTTTACCTCTTTTACATATTTTATCATTTTATTTATCATTTGAGTTTGTAGTGGTAGAAGGTTAAATGAACGAGGACCAATGAAACTGCTATGTGTCTGCAATAATTTAGTATTGGTTTGTGGGGTGTAAAATATATTATTTATTCTTTTGCTCATTCTGTTTTCATTTATTTCGAAATTATTTTTGTTTTTAAATACATATTTCATACATCCGTCACTCCTGGGCACTGGTCCCCAGCTTCCTATCCACCCCACATACTTTTTCCTTCCCAGAACTTCCGTTCAAAGACGTTCCATTAAAGATACGTGTTCCACACAGCATCCCCAAAGATGACATAGGCCCTGAGGTGAATTATTTTCCTTAGAGCCTCCTGTGTGGTGCTAATGTAAAAAAATCAATTTAAGTCATTATTTCTAAGCCTATTAGAAATTAATTTACAAGTGGATAATTGTTCTTATGTAGGTTTGGACACAATGTGGCGCAGTTCCTCCTCTGCACTCACCCTCAGAGACCTGTATTTACGTTGTGCGTAGTATCAATTGTAGATAACGCAGGCTTCTGCACTGATGTGGTGGGAGGTAGAGGGGCAGAGGAGGGTTGGTTCCGCAGGAGGGCAGAAGACATGGCGAGTAAACATCGGGTTAAGAGGGGATATAACCCTTTGTTTCCATTCGGAGGAGGCGTTATCGCAGAAGGGTGGAACAAGGCGGTTAGTGAAGCCGTTAAGGGGTAGATTTTATGAGGATGATATGCCGTGAAACCTAAATTGATATCCGTCTGTATAAGAGAGAAAAATTGCATTTAAAAAATCAGTAGAAGTGAAACTAGAAAGTCGCTAGATGTCTCTTTCTTTTCTTTTGCCTGTTTATTTTAAAGTGGTTTCAAGATTGTTATTTTAAAGTGGTTTATTTTTTTGGATTTGGTAGGTCTCAAACCTCCGTTCGCTGGATGTCTCTCTGGGCGCTGAAAGTCAGGCGCTTTATACCGCGGCGCCATCGGAGGCCCGCGCGTAGTCGTGAATTTATCGCTTTGTATTAGAACAGAGGACTGTCAAATAATAAATTTTTGTGACGCACTTTCATTTCATCCTAATTTCAAATCAATAACGGAGCTAATGAAGTTTCACTTTTAAAAAACTAAGAATGCTGGCGATCTCCGTGGAAGTGTGGCTATTTTCTTGGATTCAAACTTCAGCAGAGGCAAATCAATCACTCTGGTTGGACAGGCTTTACTATACCTTATTCTGAGATATGAGATGTCAACGATTGTAAAGACGATTTCTCTTAATCCTTTTACCGATTTTGATTTTGAGATTGAATCTTATGCAAAATATTTAAGTTAAATAAATTTAAAACCTTGTCCAATTGAGGTTTTATATAGATTTAAAAAAAAAACAATATTTTCAGGTTACCGATGTCCTTACAATATTTTTCACCTGTGGCCGGACAACTCAGAATTAAATCAACTCTCAACAGAATGAAATCAAATCAAAACTCAACACCTGCTTTGAAAAGTCATTCAAAGTGATGAAAAGAATATATAAAAAAAATGTTAAAATAGTTTACGTTCGGTTAGGTTATGAGCTGTTTTTCAAGTTTTTTTTCATAGCTTTTAATAACACAGAGAGGATGACATGAGAGGATTTCATAGCTTTTAATGACACAGAGAGATGACACAACCTAACCTGACCTAACTTACCCCCCCTCCTACTAAATTTCCAGAACTTCCTTTACCTAAAAAGACCCTCCACGTAGCGTCCCCAAAGATGACGGTTTCATGACAATTCGTCCCCCCGCTTATTTAAATACAATGTGCAGTCGCTTTAGAGAAAATACGTCATACATAATTACACAAAATATAACTAAGTGACCCCGTAGGGATGCGCAGAGAGGATTTACCGCCGAGTAACAAAAGAATAAAACATATTTTCATTCAAATGTATCAAGGAAATAACTGCTTCTCTATTTACTATATGTACCAGGGCATAAGTATAAAAAAATCGACACTGTTTAAAAAATCCTCGGATGTTCATACCAACTTATTATTAAGGGTATTTTTGAAGTCGAGCTGAATATTATCTTTTACGTTTGAAATTGATAAATATTGCACAAAAAATATAATATATAATAAACTAGCTGGCTCCCGGCATGCGTTGGAATGCAATATTCGAAGAAATAAATTGTTTCTCCCTGCATGTCCTTTCCCGTGCGTCCCCGTTCCCCTCCCGCATCCCCTTCCTCTCCCGCGTTCCCCTCCCACCTTCCCCGCCTACCCTCTCCCGCTTTCCATATATTCAATCCCAGCACATTAAAAAAAAGAATTAAAAAAAAGATACTGAAACACCTAGACTTTAAATCCTTTCGAACATCAGAAAGCCTAAAAGACTCATTAACATTCCATAATTTATCAACCTTAGAAGATAGAATAAATATATCCGACCAGAAATTTCTATTCAAAATTATTAACAACGTTGTTGACAACAACTATCTTCTGGAACACATTAATTTCCACTGTCCAATAAGAAACACGAGGTCAAACCAACTATTCCACATCCCACACTCAAAAACAAATTACACACAACATTCATTTCTCCGAAGGACGTGCACAAAATACAATGATATCTTTTACGACGCTGATATTTTCCATTTGTCCTCAGGCCAATTTATTAAATTCATAATAGAAAAAATCAAAACAAATTGTTAATTATGAACTCTTGACCCCTGCTGCATGTTTTCCTTCTTTTTATAATAATAATAATAATATTTGGATGATTTACATATCCCACATGCTTTAATTTGTGTATTTTTTTTCATTTCTGTTGTACATATATATATTTTTTCTTTTTTTCTACCACTTTATGTTTTCTTTAATGTTTTAATCTATGTTTATAAATATATATTATAAATTTTAGCGGAAACTTTGCTGGTTAATGCAACCATGTAATATGTTACTCTATTATGAAAATATGTATAACTGTTTGTTTCCTTAATAAACTAAAATAAAATAAAAAAATTCAGCTCGCGTGCCACCTATCACGAACAGTAATTTTTCAAACAGCTCGCGTGCCACCTATTACAATTTTTTTTATTCAAATTATCTTTTTTCATATATTGCAAATATTCATTTATGTATACTATAAGAACAATCAATCAAATTTGATACCTAACATAGGTATCTATTTGAAGTATCTATAATTTAAAAAATCCATAGAAAATTATTTTGCAAAAAAAAACAGCTGCCTGCTAAATTCACATTCACCAAACGCGTGAACTGTCAAACGTGCGAAGTTAAAATAGTCGTTAAATTTTCTGAAATTGTCCAAATTTCTGAGCAATTTTTCTTAATTTTTCTTTCCGTAAGAGCCTTTTACAAAGTATTAGAACATTTAAAAAATATATTAATGAAATAGGTAAAGTCATTCTGAAGTTATGGCGTGACCAAGGGAAACAGGGATTCATTTTTATATATAGATATTATTTCGGGGAACAATTGTCGGGGATCAACTGTCGGTCACCCATCCAGGCACCAATATGACGGGTTGTAGAAAACAAAATACCATTTCGCGTGCGTTTTATGCATTGGTTTGTCGGTCTCTGTTTCACGAATTACATTACTTTTGAACGGGGAGATAGGGGCATAATCTTGTAGCTTTAAAACCTCTAAACCAGCCCCTTTATTTATTCAATATTTTCGATACGTTGAGTGCTAGGCTTGAGTGCGCAACCTGCCCCACTTCACCCTACTGCTATAACACATAAAGCTGGTACCTGCTAAGAAGGGGAGAGGGGGGCTGCTTTCTGCAAAATCCTACAATACATTATTATTATATATTCTTACCCCAGGTTTAAGCGTACAGCTAAAATAGCTCCTATAAAATTCGGCTTTTCCCACCCTGGCCCATGTTTTGAATCTTAGTGTATATTCAGTACACCAAAACCAAGCATCATAGAACTCCTTTTTCAAAACGTCATACTTATCTACGCAGTCGGTGGCGTTTCTACTGTAGATTAAAGGGATACAAAAAATATTGCTATGTCCATCTACACATCGTCACCTCATTTCAAAAATGACTTTTGAATGCCAAAGCATTTCTTTTGCTCATTTCTATATCCAAAATAATTTTCAGAACCATATATGTTGTATTTTCGTAGATATATGTAGGTATGACAAAGTTCTAAAATCAATCATCTTCTCTTCTATCAATAAAAATGAATTCCCGAAATGTATGTACACGCATAACTTCCGAACGACTGCACCAAATTGGATAATTCTTTTATGTTTGTGTTGGAAATTGTCAGGAAAAGGTTCGTTTAAAACTATTGGTGAGCTCTGGCATTATGAAATTTGTAAAAAAAAATTGCAACAGATGGCACGCGAGCTGTTTTAAAACTGAATGTACCGGGACTGAATGTATGGGAGGGGGAACTCGGGAGGGGGGTTCGCGAGACGGGTGAAAGGGGGAGTGGAGTGGGGAGAGGGAAGGTGGAGGAGGCGGAGTGGAACGCGAGAGGGAATGGGTACGGGAGAGGAAGGGGAGGCGGAAGGGGAACGGGACGAATGGGAAAGGACACGCAGGGAGAAACTATTTCTTTATTAAATGGCGTAGCAACGCATGCCGGGAACCAGCTAGTTTTCAATAATAATTCATTAAACGACTTCAAAAAGGAGGAGGATCTCAATTCGACTGTATTTTTTTAAATTTTTGTTACCTCAGAACTTTCGACTGGGCGAACCGATATTGATGATTCTTTTTTTATTTGAAAGCTGGTGCTTCCCGTGTGGTTCCATTTCAATTTAGTCCAGTTTTGACAATGGAATCTATGAGAAAATTTGCATTAAGTATGTGCGCGACAAATGGACTAATAACTCAATATCACGCCACCGATTTCAATGATTCTCTTTTATTGGAAAGGATGTACTTCAAGGGTAGTTTGATGAGTTTGGTTAGGTTCTGATTATGGGATCCATGGCAAAGTAACGGAACCTTTTATAGGCTATCCGGATCTCGATCGGAGTCATCTACCATAACGTCGTTATGGTCAAGTAATGTCTGTCTCACATGAGCAGCACGTTTAGTAGGTCTACCCATATTCAGACAAATTAGTTAGTGTACTTCAGGTTCACTAAAAATCAAAAAATAAACAAAAATTTTAACAAAACAAAAAAACGACTTAAAAAGTGCACTAAAAAGTAAAAAAAAAATTTCGTACTCTTCTACAACTTAATAATCAACTTACTTTTTCTACGCATCGGTACGATTGTTATTTTTGGAGTCAGTGTCAGCCAAGGTACCCGGCCCGGTGTGTACAAGCACATCTCATCTATAGCTATGTATGTAGTTACAAACCTGCCTTGACGACACCGACGACACCGAAGCATGAAACTGGCAGAGGAAGGACTAAATGCTAAAGAATTGAGATCCCTGCGGCGTATGTGTGGTAAAGCCATGTATGATAGTGTGAGAAAAACATGAAAAGAATGCAAGGCTGATAATATAGATAATAAGTAAGATTAAGAGGGCATTACCAGAGAAAACCGGAAGCATGTCATTATCAAATCAGATTTTAGACGTATTGACTCTTTTCCACAAAAAAATATAAATGGATTTCGAAAGATTGTTCTTTTATCTAGCATTCGCATGTAATAAATTTTGAGATTTTTTTAAAAATTTTTAGTATAATAAGGTTATTCCATAGGTCGTTTGCAGATTTGTTAAATTTTCAAAAAAGATTTTGCATTATACCACACCCATTTCAAATAATATAATCATGCAGTAAAATAAATCAATACATTATCTAGCAAACGCATGTTTTAGAATTTTAATTTTAGTTTCAATAAAATCATTAAAAAATATGTGCGTACATGTGTTTCTTGACGAAAATTGGTCCATTTGTGTATTTATTTGCGCACTTACAAAATAATATATTTCAGATTTTTTAACATTCTTATTAAATTTAGACATTATTGAAAAATGATAAATACATATAATCAAAAAATAACTACAAAAAGTACATTATTTTAATAGTTTTATCATCACGCCTTTCAGCATTTTTGGATGAAGGTATAAATTAAAGCTAATTTGGATTGAAATAAATTCGATAATGAGTTAAAATTTAAAAAAGCTGGTATGGAGAATAATTAATCTTTCTCATTGTAACCGCCCTGCACGATCGTAAGAACAACTTTCGACGAAATGTGGATTTTCGTCCGCTGGCTGGTTAAACGCTCTTAAGAAAGGAACGTTTAGATGGTTTAGACATGTAGAGTGAATGATTGAAGAAAGATTTTCTTATGTTTAGGGAGGCCAAGGAGGGGGCACGCGCCCCCCGCGCCCCCCATATGTGTCCGTCACTATTTGTGGCACGTTCCAGAATGGAGATATTCTTAGTGTCGCCCTGGTGTAAGATAACCACTAATTGTATGAATTGAATTGAAACGTTGCTTGAAATGTCTTTAGCCGTGTTTGGTGACTACATCTGATTAGCCAGGTACTACCCCACGTTTCTCTTCCTCTCCCCCATCTTCATCCCCTCCCCACTTTCTTCCTGGTTGGGTGCAGTTGGGACTCTAGTGCGGTCGACAGTTTAGTACATCTGTTTGTAAATTTGTTTATGCATTTCGTTGCCGGTTCAAGATGGTGGCCGTGTTGGAAATACGTTTTTATCTCAGATCTTTTTATCTTTTTGTCAGAGTTCGCATGAGCGTAGATCCTAATACGACCTGTCAAATCGGAATAATCTATAAAAAATAATTATCCTTGAGATAGTGACGTTTCTTTGGCCAAATTGTATAATTCGTTATTTGAAAAAAAAAGTTAATAAAATATATGTATATGGTTCGTAATTAAGCAGGTAGGTATTTAAGTACCTACTTACAAACTAAGGATTTCTGAGGAAATTCAGGTTTTGATTTACTTGAAAAGAAAATTAGAAGCATTATTTTTTCGACTGGATTTACTACTAGTCCATTAACCCAGAGGCATCTACATATATACGAGTAGACGGTCTCGAAAAACAATGTCAGATGTAGGATCATTGTTCGACACTGTTCTTCGAGACCGTCGATATGTGTATGAGATGTATAATAAATACACATTTATGAATATATAATATAGAGACGCCTAGCGGCTGATTTTGTCATTTGAACAGCCGTTTCCAAGTTGACCACCCCTTTACGAATATGAATACTACTATCCAGCCCTCATGTGAAAACTGTTGTGCCAAAATGGAGATGTTCCAAAAGGAAGGAGCAGCCTTAGGTATTTATAAATATCAGGACGTCCTTTATGATGGGCCCGGAGAGGTCCTTTACGGCTGCACTACACTGGCGGGTTTTTTCCTTTCCCGCCAAGGCAGCCCGCCGGAAGAGGTGTCGTTTATATTTTTATGGCCACGGTTTCCGGTCGTTATGCCGGAATTGAATCGTCCGCTCCCTCGCCGTTAAATATACCGTTAGAAGCTTTCTAGTCCTCATTGCAAGATTGTGTTTGACTGCAAGATCGTGTGCAGCTCAGGTGACACTCCAATCTGCGTAGCGTTCGCAAAGGAAGGGAAAAGAGATCGAAAGATTCGAAGCAAGCGATATTTTTTTGATGATCATTGAATTTAATTGATTAAAGCCTTGTTTTATTTCGATCACTTTGCAATTAGTCTCGCTATAAGTTTGTTTGTACGTTCCGTTTCCGATTCAAGGTAATGGCGGTGGTTCAGTAAAGATTCATTTCTCAAATGTGAAATCGTGGTATTTATTTGACCTTTTATATTCGCATTTTTTTCATTAATATAATAATACTTACCTACCTACCTGAAGATAAAATTGTAAAAAGATTATTGTTATTGTGGTAGTGAAATTTCGTTTGACAATTGTATAATTCCTTATTTGAAAAAAAAGTTCTATAAAATATCTGGTTAACGTTGGAAGGCTGGTATTTAAGTAGGTGTACCCCCTGAAAAAATCTTGTGTTTTCTGAGGAAATTTTGGTTTTCTTTATTACGTAAGAGAAAATTAGAAATATTGTATTTAATTAAATATAGGCAATATTAGCGAAACTCAATCGAAAATCTGGAGACAAAAAAAATCAGAAAAAGATATTGGCTCCACTGAGCCACGAACCCAGGACCCATTGCTTACATGTAAGTGGAGTGCTTAAAACCCAGTGGAATCAATATCTTTTACTGATTTTTCTGTCTTCAGATTTTCGATTGAGTTTCGCTAATATTGTCTTCATTTAATTAAATATTATAATTCGAGATTTTACTCATAAAGTTAAAAATTAGAAATATATAGAAATATAGTATTTTCAATTACTAGTTAATAATAATAATAATAATTTTTATTTTAGTAATTTGTACATTGAAGTTTACAAATTTCTAATTGATTAAAATATTTCATATTCACTATATTTTTTCAAGTTTTATGTAGCTCCTACAATACATCTTGAACTTTCC
This sequence comes from Limnephilus marmoratus, assembly GCA_917880885.1. Taxonomy (NCBI): domain Eukaryota; kingdom Metazoa; phylum Arthropoda; class Insecta; order Trichoptera; family Limnephilidae; genus Limnephilus; species Limnephilus marmoratus. The sequence continues at coordinate 11,984,221 of OU862921.1, read as the reverse complement.
AATTGGCGTGGACTTTAAAGTTTCTGGTAGTGTGTTATACAACTTCATTCCCTTGTACAGTAGACTGTTCTGCGTATTCGCTTTGTCATTTTTTTGTAGCCTAATTTCCTTGCACGTCCTTGTGTTATATCTGTGAATGTCTTTATTGTATACAATTTTATTTGAGAAGTATTTTGGTAACGTGTTGTTCAATATTTTGTGGATAAATACCATCGTGTTCAAGGTCAGCATCTGTTTCACGGTCAACCAATTTAGTTCCTTTAACATTTTAATTATTTTTGAAAATCTGTTTCGTCGGAGAATTATTCTCATAGCCCTGTTTTGGAGAATTTGTAACTTATTTTGTTCTCTTTCGTTACATAGGAAAAGTATACTTGAGCAGTAGTTGAAGTGTGGAGCAATAATTGAATTGTATATGGTGATTGCAGTTTTTCTAGAAATTTTTGGCCGAATTCTTCCAAAAAAAGATATCTTTTTGCCAATTTTCTTTTGGGTGTATTCAGCATGTCTATTGAAGTTTAGTTTGGAATCTAATATAACTCCTAAGTATTTCATTTCAGTAACATTTTCAATAATTTCACCATCAATTTTAATTTTGCTTTCACTGGATGTCTTCTTGTATCCGATCACCATACATTTTGTTTTTTTTTTGTATTTAATTTAAGCTTATTTATTTTTAGCCATCTTGATACATCATTTAGTTCATTATTTAAAATGTGTATTAGTTCTTCATAGTTATCTCCAATTAAGTATATTAGTATATCATCGGCAAAAAGTCGTACTTTGCATTTCGAAAATATTTTCACCATGTCATTAATATAGAGTATGAACAATAGAGGTCCAAGGACCGATCCTTGTGGTACTCCTAACTTATTTTCCATTGGTTTCGATAATTGATTATTTATTTTTGTTACCTGCTTTCTGTCTCTCAAATACTCTTGTATTAATTTAATGGCTACAGATGAGAAACCAATTTCTTTAAGCTTTCTTATTAGTATGTCTCGGTCTATAGTTTCGAATGCCCTTTGAAAATCCAAAAATATTGCTAAGATAAATTTATTATTATTCATTCCTTCCTTCCATTCTTCGACAATTACGAATTAGTTGACATAATATTCGTTCACTATCTATATATGTTTGCGACATTTTCAAGGTTGATAATGCTCATAAAATTTTTCCTTTTATATTTGTTAAAAATATTGATTTAATTTTTAGATCTATCAACAAAAAATAAACATTTCAAATAGAGAATTATTATTGAAATGTACCTACTCCGTCTTTTGGTTCCCGCAATCAGTTCCAATTTTAAAAATTAAAAGTTCACCCCCGGGTGACCTATGGAAGGGATATTCCAGGGGTGTGCCAGGGTTCATGGTGTGAGGCTAATGTTTGTGCCCACCCACTACGTTGCTATGATCGGGAGGCATATTTACAAAACCTATACCGATTCAGTCGCGGTAACGACAATTTACATTTTAAATATAAATCTATATTAGTTATTTTTTATCAGATTGCAAAAACAAAAATTGTTCTAAAATCTAGATAAAATAATCTTTCTGATGTGTATATTAGAAATTAATAATTTTATTTCTAAATATTTAAATTTTAGTATTATTCCCATATATTGTAAATACACCTCTATATAGATAATTTTTTATCACTTTGCAAAAACAAAAACTGTTCTAAAATCTAGATAAAATAATCTTTCCAATGTGTATATTAGAAATTGATAATTTTATTTCTAAATATTTAAACTTTGATATTGAAAATTTAAAGCGACTGAAACGCGGTAGGGATTGTAAATACGCGATCGGGAGAGACTGGTAGAGGGCGACCTAACCTAGATCTCTCCAGCCGGACTCTCTCGAACCGTCACCTTGCACCGCGATGGGAAGGACAGATTCACTCGTCCATCACTCCTGGACACATCGACGCCCAGATTCCTACCAACCCCTCGTGCCTTTTTTCTTCCCAGAACTTCCTCACATTCCGTTTACTAAAAAGACCCCTCCACCCAGCATCCGCAAAGATGACATATTCTCTGAGGGATTTTTTTCCTCACGGCCTTCTGTATGGAGATAATGTAAAAAAATACTCATACCTATCACGTAGGTCCATCACTTAAAAAAAGACACAGAGGCAAACAGTCAAACACCTCACATACTCATAAAATCTGAGCCAAACAAAAAGACATACTGAATATAACAAAGTTTAACTCTGCCTTTGGACAAAGAAGCACTGAATTTTAAGCAACAAACTCTCACACAATATCAAACAAATTAAAACAAAAATACATTTAGGACATTAAATCTTGGCTTAATGAACTGTCGGAAAAAGAACTTACTAATTATTAAAAGTATTGTCATAAACGTTTCTGGAAAACCTTACTCAAGCCTTAGAAGTCTCTGAAAACTTAACCAAAACATAGTCCCCCTCGGCACAGGATCTCCTAGTGAGGAGGACTATGAATATAATCTACGTCTATTTTATATATACACATTTTATAAATACAATCTTCTGTAAATGTAAAAATTGAACTATAGTGACTTAATAAAAAAAATCGAGTGCAATTTACACGCGATAAAAGTAAAACCTTCGCCCATACAATCTCAATGAATAGGAGCCTTGAAAAGTGAGGTCAAAAAATTCTAATGATGTTGGTAGATATGTTATACTCGTATGTTGTTATTTGTATATGTTGTTGCTAAGTTAATGCGTTTATGATAATTTAATTTGTAGTTGTAACTAATCTGTGGAACTAATCTCCTGCTGACAAGCTACTTGCTATAGCTTAGCGGGTAATAAATACCAATTGTATGCAATTTTTATACAATAATAAAAAAAATACTCATACCTATCATGCAGGTTTCAAATCCACGAGATCTGATATTTTCCTCTTGTATATTTTCCTTCAATAATCAGTAATCACCTGGATAAACATTTGGGAAGTCTAGCGTTACTCGCTCCAAATTTCTCCAATCACATACCGCCCTCAACCAATAATCGGTTCATAGTGTTTCACAGACCCAATCGGTTCTGATTCCAATACGACTGAAAGCGATCAAAACGTTAATCTAGCCCCATTCAACGGAAGTAATCTTCCCAACAAGCATTCCTTTGAACATACTCGATGCTCGATCCTTTAGCGGCCACCTCAGGCACGGGGCTCCGTCCAAGCCAGGGTAAAGTTAGCCTCTCAGAAGCCGGGCGTGCTGTACGGATTCCGCAGTTACTATAATAGTACACAACTAATGACCTGAATAAATCGCAGATTGTTTGAGTTTGCTGGCCAATTCTGGTTTGAAGCCGCTAGACTAGATACTTGGAAACACCATTTAAACTGTGAAACACGAGCAATCTGACCGAGAGGTTTACGGATGCATTGAAAAATGTAGGGAGCTGAGTTTATGATGCAGGTGTTTAAATGTTTTATGCAAATTTATTGGAAATGCGTGCAAACATTAATATTTAGTTGACCTTATCCCGGTTTGTTGATCAAAATGGTCTACAAAGCCTGTAATTGGTGACAACAGTTGTGGCAATGGAATAGCTTTTGTTTGTGTGTTAACTTTGATATTATTTTTTTTCTTCTACAAAGCACATTCCGTTCGCGGAGAGAATAAACCGCCAAACAACTCAGGCACACTTCTTGCTTCAATCAAATTCATACGTAATAATCTAAAAATACTACATAACAATATGAATTAAGTATTGTTTTAGTATTATGTAGTGTTTTTAGGTATTTTTTTTAATTTTTAAATTTTTTTTTATTTTTTTGAGGAAAATAATTTCCCTAAGGGCCTATGTCATCTTTGAGGATGCTGTGTGGATGATTTTTTTAAGGTTAGGAAGGATGAGAGTTCTGGGAAGGAAGAGGTTTGAGGGGTGGGTAGAAATACGGGGTTCAGTGTGTCCTGGTCATCCGCCTCCAAGGCCTAGACAAAACATTACCCCGTGAACCCGGGCAGCCCTGCTAAATCAGCAAACGTAGCGAACCACTTGGGGTGACCTATGGCAGAGGTGTTGGTTATCCAATAAAGGTTCCCGGGGTCGTGGTACCCATTCCCGCCTCCCAAATTTTAAGGGTTTATAATATATCTTTAAATATTACATTTAATTTCTAAAATAGGTATATTCTCACAATAAAGTAGCTTAATAATTTTACGAAAAAACTTCCTTACTTATGTCAGCCATAGATAAATGATAAATTATTAAATTAAATTACAGTCACAATTATTAATTACATAAGTTTACATTGCCCCTCTTCTTCTTAATTATTTATTTATTTAATCGTTGGGATCGGCTGTTGCATGGCTCACGAGTACGAAGCTATTAAACAACATTGTGACCAACAAATTTTATCAATTTTTTTGCCGCTTGTAATTCATTATTATATATTTTTTTTCAATAGTAGAATCTATTAGACTATAATAGACGAAAAAATACCGAACAACTTAGAGCACAAAGCAAAATAAAGTCGAAAATAATTTTTTCATTCAATTTGTTAGTAGAGTTCTATTAGAAAATTGAAAACCTCACAAACTCCTTTTCACCTGTACACCAGGAACGTGAAAGGATATGCGGGCAAGCAAATATTGAATTAATTTTATATGCAAACGCTGAGGGGAAAATTGTTGCAAAGCTTTTGGAATAAGGGTTCGGTTTTAGCCTTTACGCGGTGATTTTATAGCAAGCTACGTTCTGGGAACCTTTTAGTATTTCGCTCTGAACTGAGTTTCACATACTGAGAAGGTATTTAATATTTATTATTAATTTTTTAAACTTTTATGAGTAAAATCTCAAATTATAATATTTAATTAAATGAAGACAATATTAGCGAAACTCAATCGAAATCTGGAGACAGAAAAATCAGAAAAGATATTGGCTCCGCTGGGACTCGAACCCAGAACCCGTGCGTATGTGCGTTAAGTAAATGAAGATAATGTTGGTAGTTCTTAGTCGAAGTATGATACAGTTAAAAGTGACCGAATTAATATGGGTTCCGTAGCTTAATCGGTAGAGCTGTTTCCATGTAAGAAAAGGGTTCTGGGTTCGAGTCCCAGCGGAGCCAATATCTTTTCTGATTTTTCTGTCTCCAGATTTCGATTGAGTTTCGCTAATATTGTCTTCATTTAATTAGGTATTTAATAATTTTAAGCCAATTTTCATATTCATATGTTTGATTTTGATAAATAATGAATAAATATAAAAAAAGGAAGGTTTGGAAGTATATGACTCTTTACAAGTTTATAAACAAAGGTAGAGTCATTTCAAGAAACGTTTCAATTCTAAATGGTAGTTTCTTACTAGGATAACATTGAGAGCATTTTTTCTTTGGAGCTAAGAATAAATTGTTGTTCATTTGACTGAGCGTAGCCAAGTCTTGTTTTAACTCGACCATTTGGCATTTCATCGGCATTTTTTTTTTTTTACATTAGTTCCACACAGGAGGCACCGAGGAAAACAATTTCCCTAGGGGCCTATGTCATATTTGAGGATGCTGTGTGGAGGGTTTTTTAAGGGAAAGGAAGGAGAAGAAGATATGGGAAGGAAAAAGGTGTGAGGGGTGGGTAGGAATCTGGGGGTCAGTGTGGCCAGGAGCGACGGACGTATGAATCTATTCCTCACACTGCGGTGCAAGGCGAAGGGTCGTGAGAATCCGGTTGGAGAGGTCAAAAGGCCTCCCTCAATCAGTCTCCTCCGATCCAGCCCGCCACGCTGTGGTTGGGCAAACGTATCCGCCACCAATGCCTAGACAAACCACATCCCATGAACCCGGGCATAGCGAACGTAGCGAACCACTTGGGGTGACCTGTGGCAGGGGTGTTGATTGTCCAATAAATGGTTCCCGGGGCGGCGGTACCCATACCCGCAAATTGAAAATACATTTGTTTTTACTTTCCGGTTACGGTTCAAGAAGATAAGGTTAATTCGGAATTTGAAACATGAGATCGACAAAAATGACTTAAAAATAAGAGGTCTCAATAGCAGAGTTGGAATAAGTTTGTTTCGATAAGACAAGAAATCCTTGGTTCACGTAAAATTAACAATATTATTTTCGACTAATTTTCGCCAAATTTTTGGCTGCTACCTTTTTAAATGATCTAAAATCTAAAGAATTGCGATGCGTGCGTTACCTTTTTATTTTTCTGTGTCTTGTTCTTTTTCATATTCTCGGTTGGATTTATTAGTATTAAATGATATGTTCAATGAAAACTTCAAAAGTTATTATAAAAATTGTTATTTCAATAAAAAAAAAGATTTTTAACTACCTACGTACAATCTAATGATTTTAGAGGAAATTTTGATATAGATGTAGTAAAGAAGAAGATGTTTACTGTTTACAGAACTGCTACTTTGAGAATTTGTATCAAAAATCTGTACCAATATTTTTTTCTAGGTTTTGCACCGAAGACCTCTGGTCCCAGAGGTTGGAGAACTCTCCCGGAAATATCTTTACTTTTATTGTCCGATATTTTTTACGTATTGATGTTCAACAGGAAAACCCATTTAATAGGAATTTGTCAGAGAGGTAACAATAAACCTTCCCAATATTATTAGGAACCAATTGATCTCTAGCCCTCCCCCAACCCCAACCCACGCAGATCGGAAATAATAAAACTTAATACCCTATTTAGAGTCAAATAGAATTCTTGGTACCATTTGCTAGAATTACATAGAAAAAAGAAATTGGTGGATGTCACTGGAATACAACATGCTAGATTAGTCATCTAACAGAATAATTAATTATGCTCGTATAATAATAATTAATTAGCCCTGATATAGTTTTACATGACAAAATAAAAAAAAAACTTATATCATTGATGTCGCTATTAGAAATTCCTGTAATATTCAGAAAACTGTTTCTGAAAAAAATAAGAAAATATACATATTTAGGAAATGAGATTAAAAGAATTTGGCATTCTTAGACTATAAAAATTTTACCATTTGTTATTTCGGCTTCTGGCGTTATACCTAGATCTCTCATTCAAAATTTAGGCATATTAGATTTTTAAAGAATTTATATATAAAAATGCAAAAATCAGTCATTTTAAATACCTACATATAGGATTACAAAAGATTTTTAAAATATTTATATGGAGGGATCTGTAGGATTTAAAGGTCCAGTTAGGGGAGTTCCACCGAGCCGAACCTTCTGGTATGAAAATATCTGGAGTCGGTGAATTATTTTCCCATTTGGTCTCTGATAGGTTGACATGTTGTTCTTGTATTATTTTGTATTTATTATACTTATTTAGTGCAATTGCATAGTGTGATTTGACTAGATGATCATTTGTGGAAAAGTGTGTGAAAGGGTTTAGTTTTTCCTGTAGGGAAGATTTAACCCGGACATAAAATCTGGTGCGTTTAAATAATTATGTTATATTCCAGGATGTGGGGAGGATAGTGCAATCCCACACGTCCCATAAAGTTATACATATTTACACAACAGATAAAGTAAAAAAAGCAAATAGAATAGAAAAAAAAAACAAAACATAAGTGGTAATAGACATAAAATAAGTGGTCTGGAGTGAGCTTGGGACCAGCGCTCGCTCAGGAGTGGCGTTTGGTGCTGGAAGTTGCATTAGGGCTCAAAACACTCCCAAAACACAATTGAAACACTGTACGAGTATCTTAATATTTCTACCCTTTCTTTGTTATTAGGATATTAGGTAGGGCAAAACTTTTTCTTATAAAAACATGGAACAAAAATAATATGATTTTTATTTGTTGAGGTGAAAAAAAGAGACAAACACATACATCTATAGGATGAGAGAATCAGATAGTACTCGTATAATCGGTTTGTGCGGTGCTTCGTAACCTATCGGTCTAATCTTTGTGCGGTGCTTCGTAGCCTCCCCACTCTTGTCTACTTTAGTTTTCTGAAGGTTTCACTTCTGTGATTCACTCAAAAATGTTCTGCGATTGCTAAAAAATATGTGGTGCTAATTAAATTATTTATTTTTTGTGTCTCTAATTCTGTGTCTCTTGTATCTCTTGTGTCTCTTGCGTCTCTTTGTATTATTTGTCATTTGAGTGAACTTTTATATATTTTTATAATTTTCTATTTGTAATTATTTAATGTTTATTTAGAAACGATTTCAAAATTTACAAAGTTTAATTTGTCTGATTAGATTTGTGTAATTGTTTGTGTATTAACTGAGTTTTTATAACTGGATTTTTCTCATGAACAAAAAACATTTTCATGTATATGATTCATTAAATCACCATACTAGGCGGCTGCCCGTTTCATGGGATTATAGTTACTTTGTGGTATGACATACACAAGCATGCGTACACATTACACACCTACATACATTTACGTATACATACAAATTAACACATATATTTATATAGATATATAAGTATGAACATCTGTAAAAAGAGAGTATAGTATAAATAAATAACGTATCTGGTGCATTTAATATCGATGGTCATGATTGTCTGTCTGACATGTAAAGATTTCCATTCAATAAGAAATAGGTCCAAGGCAAGGGTCTGAAGGTGGGTAATCCATTCCCGGGTTCGCTCCCGGAATTACGTCGGCCGAGTTCTGCGGCTTACAGCTATTGGGTTCCATTGGGTTCCTGTCAGGTGGAATTGGAAAATATGAAACCACCATACAACTCTACATACAAGTAATGATATGTTGGCAAGTGTGCACCTACCGGAATTCTAATAAAAACCCACAGTAAGATATTCAAATAGAATGTGTTATGAAGTGGTGTTAACTCTTATTTAAAGTTATTATTTTTCTAACACCTCTTCACAACAAGAACCATTGTTGTTTTAATTTTCGTAAAGTGATTAAGAATACGGGCAGGCAACACAGAGACGGCCGGGAATCTATGGTTTCCGGCTCCGGTTTTGGTTTTGACACTGGAATCGTTTCACCGACGGGCAATCGTTGAAATGTTGGCGCAGTCAATTAATTATAATTTACATTAAACCCAGACGGGTGAACGTATAGGAAATGTAAGAATAGTATTTCCACAATGATGGGTGAAGTTTCAACCGAATAAATATAAAGTTTAATCGAGTGTTGTAAATTAAATGACCGCAAAGGTCCGCGCGTGCAATGTAAAATTAAATAATTTACTACCGCAAATCGTTGCCATCGCGCGATGTTGTGAAACCGCGCATGCTGCCAAGGAAGTATAATACTCCCGGGGCGCTATCCAGGCCTTATTTTACATACGGGAGTTGTATTAACATAACAACGCGCTCTGGACTGCATCAGCCAAGGCCATCCGCCCGTGGAGCTCCCACATTGTCATGGATGGGAACTCAATGCGCTGAGATCAGCCACCCTGTGCTGGAGACGCTGGACCCGTCTCCAGGGCACCCTTTCCGGACGGAGATCCTGATGGTTCCAGCTGGTCTGACGAGATCGGATCCTCACCGGTTTGATGGAGGCTTCCCGCTCACACACGCCCGTACACGGTTATATAAATGTTAGTTAGCTTAGATAGAATTTAAACCATCGACCGATCCCTGGGGGTAAGTTTAATTTAAACATATTTGTAATACTGTTAATATGATCAATATATACTACGCTATATTTTTCTGAACATCATCTTTCAATTAACACCCGAACCATCATATCATGCATACCATTGTGCCCACGCTCAGAGATTGTGTCATGCTCTCTTACATCCAGAACATTACTCGGAAACCGAGTATTGGCGCGCAGGATTCTGCAAAGTTCCGGATGGTACATTATTTGAACCCCACACAAACTGTGTTAATATTTGGCAAATAGCCCACATAAGAAACTACCTAGCAAGCAACATAACAATTGGCGCCTCATCGCGGTTTGGCTCGTAGGGATTGCATGATGTGTTGATTTTGATGTTTGTTTCATGATTATTTGACATAATATTGAATATCTTATGTCTAGTGTTTACAATGATGCTTCATAACCTCAAATATACTCAGATATACTAGTAAGGATGACTCATGATTTGCTTTATTCTATGGGAAAGTTTTGATAAGCTTTCATCTTTCAAGAAATCTATGATTTATCTATGCTTTTGCAGCTGTCAGTTTTTATGTCAACATTTATTATAAATAACTTGATTATAAATGAGGTTATGTTAAACTGTCTAATTCATGTTTACTTCGATGTTATTCACTTGTTTAGTCAAGACATATTGACGTTGCATCATATTGCAAGATTTTAATGCTAATATACCTGATATTCAAGACATTTAAGTCATGGTTCTTCAATACAAATTGTAAATTCAAATTACAATCGATACTTCAGTAGTAAATATCCGCTCATCAGTGGATATTATTCTTATACGTACGTGTTAATATACAGCATATTAAATGATATCTTTCATTAACATTTCCGTCAGGCCGAAATCTATGAACCTTCAAAATATATTAGGGTGGACCATTTTTCATTGTTCTCAGTAGGGTGGAGCATATTTTTTTTAAACAAAAAAAATAATTTTTTTTTGGTTTTAATTATACAACAGAAGTTGAGATATTATTACTAATGATACTACAGCCGTTAGTAAAGAGTTTCTTTTGTTTTATAACAAATAATTTAATTTTTTTTAAATTTTTTATAATTCTTTACGATTACAATTTATTTCTATTTGAGCATCAAAGAACGCCGTCATGTCTACACCAATACCAAATATCAATGGGGCTTCGAAGGAGGTTCTCATAAAAGAACTAAAAGACAGAAATATTGATCCATCGTCGACTTCTCACGAACTACGTTTACAGGCACGAGCTTATAATAAAGAAATTAAGATGCCTACTATTAGTGAAATAGGTTCTGAATCATCGGATTCTGAATTAGACGAGACAACTATTAAAAAAGCCCACATCATTAAACAAACGAAGATTATTTATAAAGATTCACATTCTAACAACGTCGACAATTGGAAATTAAAATACGACGGAAAAAGTAGTGTGAGGGAATTTTTGCTATTAATTGAGGAGAAATGTAGGACTAAAAACTTTAACCAGGATCATCTTGTACGCGTTTTTCCCGATCTTTTAGAAGGATTAGCACTCTTGTGGTTTAGGTCTATTTACACTCAGGATTTGAAATGGGATGATCTTTCAAAACTTTTGATTAGACAATTTGAAGCAAATGACCTTCAAACAGATCTTAAGGTAAAATTATTTAACATGACGCAACCTAAGGGTATGTCAGTACTAGAATTCACTCTCAGAATGAAGGCATTAAATAATATGCTTGAAGCTAAACTACCAGAAATAGAACTTTTGCGGTTAGCAAAAAAAGCTTTATTGCCTATGTATGCAAATTTACTAGTATCAAGAGATATAGAGACTTTTGATCAATTGACTACTCATGCAGGCAACTTGGAATCTTATGCATCACTGTCGGATGATTTTGTATCTGTCGAAGTTTCTCAACCAAGGGTAGACTTACCTGTCACTAATAAATCGGAGAAATTTGATGGTAATACTAGACAACCACATAACTTTAATAATAATATTCATAGACGCCAAGATTATAGCCAGAATCATTATAGAAAACCAAATAACAACAATTTTACTAAAAGTAGTCTCGGAAACATGGATAATAATTATAAATATAATAAACCGTCTTCTTCTACTCCTAATGCTTATACAAAAACAGCACACGAAAATTCTAGAACGTTTTACAACAAACCATTTTGTTCATATTGTAAAATATCGGGACATGTTGTACAGGGTTGCAGGAAGAAGGACGCAAGGTCTAATAATCCTAAAGTGGGAGCTATTAATGACAAAGCTCATAATAGGTCAAAAAACTAGGTCGGAGTCTCTCTTGCTACAAGCTGTCCTTTGCGCAGAGGAAAGACGAGTGGGAGAGTTGGCTCCAAATAGTTAATAAATTTCTTTCATCCCCGTCAACCGGAACAGTGGGCCCGCTGCCACGGGAGACGGCGATTGAGAATGATAATCGTCCTTATACATATGTACACATTATAAATAATTTTTACAGCGGACTGCTAGACAGCGGCGCTTCATTGTCGTGTCTAGGAGGCAATAGTTATAAAATTTTTAAGGAATTAGGTATTAAGTTAGTTAAAGTTAAGTTTAGTGTTTCTACAGCGGACGGTTCAAACCAACCAGTCCTAGGGACAATGTCATTGCCGGTCACGTATAAATCATCCACAAAGGAAATTCTTTTCTACGTCATCCCGACATTGTCGCCTTCAATTATTCTAGGAGTTAACTTTTGCAAGGAGTTCCACATCGCACCGGAGCTGTTTTCGAAAGTTACTCATTCTGTTTCGGAAGGAAATATTAGTGGGTTGAGGGCTATTCGGCCAGCCTCGTCCCTAACTATTGAAGAGAATAGGGAACTCTCTAAGATAGTTAAAAAATTCGAGTCAATTTCTTTTGAAAAGAAAGGGTTAGGTCTAACACACTTGGTTAAACACAAAATAAATACAACAGGGCCACCTATCAAACAGCGGTATTACCCTCTTTCACCCGCACGGCAGAGACAATTGGAAACAGAAGTTGATGAAATGTTAAAATTAGGTGTTATTCGTCCTTCTCGTTCACCATGGTCCAGTCCAGTATTAATTGTAACAAAAAAAGACGGAACAGGTAGGTTTTGTCTTGATTCGCGAAAAATCAATAACGTCACGGAACGTGATAGTTACCCTCTCCCTTATATTTCGCGCATCCTAGATAAACTGGGCGGTGCCAGATATGTGTCCTCGATTGACCTTTCCAAGGCATTTTGGCAAATAGCCTTAGACAAAAAATCATGTGAAAAGACAGCATTTGTAGTTCCTGGCCGGGGCCTCTTTGAATTCACTCGCATGCCGTTTGGTCTGAAAAATGCTCCTAGTGAATTACAAAGACTAGCGGATGCCTTGCTTGGACCCGAGTTCGATGATAATGCTTTTTGCTATTTAGATGACCTTATATTAGTATCGGAAGACTTAAAATCACATTTTAAATTGCTAAATCGTGTGTATGAACGTCTACGAGACGCGGGCCTCACCATTAACTTAAAAAGGTCAGAATTCTGTAAAGCCGAGCTTAAATACTTGGGTTATATGGTTGATTCACAGGGCCTTCGCACTGATCCAAGTAAGATTGATAGTATTAAAGATTTTCCTGTACCGAAAAATGCTAAACAAATTCGGGCATTTGTTGGTCTGTGCGGTTATTTTAGACGGTTTATCAAAGGATTTTCAAGCATTGCAGCTCCTTTAACAAGTATTACTGGCTCAAAGAAAGGAATAAGTAACTTCAAATGGTCACCGGAAGCCGAATCCGCATTTATTGCATTAAAACAAGCACTTACTTCAGCCCCAGTTTTAAGTTGTCCAGATTTTTCCAAACCTTTCGCTATACACTGCGACGCAAGCTCCGTAGGTATTGGGGGGGTATTAATTCAAACTATAGATGGACAGGAGCACCCTATTGCTTATTATTCGAGATGCTTAAACGTTCATGAACGTAATTATGGAATAACTGAGCGTGAACTTTTAGCCGTGCTAGACTCCGTTACACATTTTAGACCATACATTGAAGGAACTCATTTTACAGTTGTAACCGACCACTCAAGCCTAAAATGGTTAGGTTCTCTGTCTAATCCCAGCGGTCGTCTCGCGCGTTGGAGTTCACGTCTATCTCAATTCTCTTTTGATGTGATCCACCGTAAAGGTACTCAGCATATAGTCCCAGATGTCCTTTCGCGAATGGATCATGCCGAAATCTCTATTATAGATTCAGAAAATATTCAAGACATGTGGTATAAAAATATTTGGAAGGGTTGTCAAGAATTTCCTCAACGTTTTCAGAACTACCAAATTCGTGACAATGAACTATTTCGTCATACAAAGACTAGTTTAGCACTGTGTGAAGATACCGCGTGGAAAAAAGTAATTCCTCAGGAAAAAAAGATTTGACATTCTTAGTAATATTCACGAGTCTTCTCGGTCGTGTCACCCCGGCGTTTTTAAAACTTATAAAAAAGCACAATTACGGTATTATTGGCCAAACATGTACAAGGATATTAAACAATTTGTAAATCGCTGTACAGTTTGTAAGGCGCATAAAATCAGTACGGCCTCGCCTAACGGTATTTCATCAAATCCTAAAAAAGTTACACGTCCAATGCAGATGTTATCGTTGGATTTGGTAGGTCCATTACCTAGAAGTTACTCCGGTTTTACTATTATTTTATCCTGTGTCGACGTTTTCTCTAAGTTTACCTGGCTGTTTCCGCTGCGTAAAGGTACCGCGCAAAGTATTGTTAAGAATTTAGAAGAAAATATCTTTCTTGTGCATGGCGTACCACGCACCATTGTTTGTGATAACGGGCGTCAGTTTATATCTAAAGAATTCAAGAACTTATTAAGTAATTATAATATACCACCTCCGTTTTATAACTCTTTATATACACCTCAGAACAATGTTGTTGAGAGATATAACCAAACTTTGGGTACCGCACTATCGATACTAGTCGAATCAGACCACCGTAATTGGTCAAAATTCCTACCACAAATTCAATCAGCTATGAACAATTCCGTAAATTGCGCTACGGGTTTTACTCCGTATTTCCTTATGCATGGTCGAGAGCAAATATTAGACGGTGATTTGCATCGTAACCCTATAGCTGATACAGAATCTAATTCACAATATTCTACTTGTCAGAGAATCTACGCACAAAAATTAGAAGAACTATCGTCAGTTTATGAGCAAGTCTCAGACGCCTTACTAAAAGCTTACCAAAAAGGGGCAAACCATTATAACTTGCGTAGAAAACATGTTAGTTTTCAAGTCGGAGACAGAGTTTGGCGTAGAAATTTCGTTCAGTCGAATGCATTAAATTATTTTGCTCAAAAACTAGCTCCACGTTTTGTGCAAAATATTGTCGTAAACAAAAAATCGGACTTAATCTATACATTAGCAGACCTAAACGGTAAAGAAACTGGTGACTTTCATGTGAAAGACATCGTCAAGTCAGATAATATACCGGTTTAGTAGGTTTCTGATAGTACCTTGGTGGGTCTGGCCACCCTACCAAGTACTCTCAATTAATAAATATTCCATATAATTTTTCATTGCAAGGGAGCACAAAGCGGCTTGATCAACCGAGTTGGAGCGACCCAGCATTATGACAGTCTTTAGTCCTGTCCTAGTTAATTTTAAGGGTATTATAAATAGGCAAATAATAGAAAGAAACATAATAAATTTAGTGTCACACTCTAGTATCTTACTCGAGTTAATTACACGACAATGATGTTGTCTAGATAAATTTATGAGTCAATAATTTAAATAAATCTACGTAGAATATGGTTTTGATTAAACAAGTGAAAGTTAGGTATCATGGTTTATATAATCTGCCCAAATCTTGGAATGCACGGTGATACTTTCCCACTATCCCCTTGTATTCTAAGTTTCCTTATATGAACTGTGTGCAAATTTTATACGTTCGCCCGTTACTTAGAAAGTGAAGATGTATCGGTCCAGTACATCTTTGTTTTCTAAGCATTTATTTTTTTTAAGAATTGCTTTTGACCAAACATATTTTTGTTTACTTTAATATAATTATCTTGTCATGTTTACAAATGGTTAACTTATGTTAGTACCTTTGATATTTTGTTTATTAATTCATAGTAATTAATGTTATAATTATAAGAGCTGGTTCAGCATAAATCTTTTCATTAAGTTCCTTCTATAACTTTAGTTTTATTAAGTAAAAGTAATTTTATCTATCAATTAGTATGATAATACTATTACCGATGGCACCATTTATAACAATGGATGTATACTATTACCGATTGCACCATTTATAACAATGGATGTATACTATTACCGATTGCACCATTTATAACAATGGATGTATACTATTACTAATTGCACCACATCTATAAGATTGGTTGTTGACAGTTTCACTGGATTAAACCACCTTACACACCTGCGTGCGTGTATAGGTTAATAGTTTTTTCTACTATTACGAAATAATGCTTTCCAAGGATGATTATTTTGTCTTATTGTATAAATTCTTTTCGAAAACTTACCCAATAACCAGGTCAGGTAGAGTAGATAGAGTTTTTTCAAAGTGTGTTTTATCTCCAACGGAGAAGTAGACTCAGTGAAAAGTGAGGGTTGGCTTGCCTCCCTAAAAAGTGTTGCCTGATTGGCCTAATCACCCTATTTATGGGTCAGTGAAGCTTTAACGCTTGAGTTATCCTGATGTGTTGAGAAAGAGAATATTTTTTTTATATACTTATAAGTTTACCTACAATTTATGTTTAAGAATATTATCTGTCATAGATGTAACGTTAACGGCAGTCTTAGACGTTCTTCAATTTATTATCACTCGGTATTCCGATACTGTGGGTGCTTGCAGACTCCGCTCACGTAACATCTTCTTAAATTTGTAATTAAACCATAAGTTATCTTTAAGTTTGAGAATGGCTGCATCGCAGGCTCAGCCATCCGGCTGCACGCTCGATGGGTGCGATTGGAGCTGCGGCACACCCATTCATCATAAGTTTTGTTATCCAAATCGTAGATTTAGTTTTTTTTTCTTCCTTACTTTTCTTACAAATCATGATGTTTATATATATAATGGTCGAATGTTTTGTTTTTTTAGATACCCAGAGGATCTTCTCAAGTTAAGTTATTGCAGTTATAGTTTTTAGGGTTGTACTCATGTTTAGGGGCAAACATTTGTGTGGCGCGGGGGGTAATGTTATGAAGTGGTGTTAACTCTTATTTAAAGTTATTATTTTTCTAACACCTCTTCACAACAAGAACCATTGTTGTTTTAATTTTCGTAAAGTGATTAAGAATACGGGCAGGCAACACAGAGACGGCCGGGAATCTATGGTTTCCGGCTCCGGTTTTGGTTTTGACACTGGAATCGTTTCACCGACGGGCAATCGTTGAAATGTTGGCGCAGTCAATTAATTATAATTTACATTAAACCCAGACGGGTGAACGTATAGGAAATGTAAGAATAGTATTTCCACAATGATGGGTGAAGTTTCAACCGAATAAATATAAAGTTTAATCGAGTGTTGTAAATTAAATGACCGCAAAGGTCCGCGCGTGCAATGTAAAATTAAATAATTTACTACCGCAAATCGTTGCCATCGCGCGATGTTGTGAAACCGCGCATGCTGCCAAGGAAGTATAATACTCCCGGGGCGCTATCCAGGCCTTATTTTACATACGGGAGTTGTATTAACATAACAACGCACTCTGGACTGCATCAGCCAAGGCCATCCGCCCGTGGAGCTCCCACATTGTCATGGATGGGAACTCAATGCGCTGAGATCAGCCACCCTGTGCTGGAGACGCTGGACCCGTCTCCAGGGCACCCTTTCCGGACGGAGATCCTGATGGTTCCAGCTGGTCTGACGAGATCGGATCCTCACCGGTTTGATGGAGGCTTCCCGCTCACACACGCCCGTACACGGTTATATAAATGTTAGTTAGCTTAGATAGAATTTAAACCATCGACCGATCCCTGGGGGTAAGTTTAATTTAAACATATTTGTAATACTGTTAATATGATCAATATATACTACGCTATATTTTTCTGAACATCATCTTTCAATTAACACCCGAACCATCATATCATGCATACCATTGTGCCCACGCTCAGAGATTGTGTCATGCTCTCTTACATCCAGAACATTACTCGGAAACCGAGTATTGGCGCGCAGGATTCTGCAAAGTTCCGGATGGTACATTATTTGAACCCCACACAAACTGTGTTAATATTTGGCAAATAGCCCACATAAGAAACTACCTAGCAAGCAACATAACAAATGTTATAATATACATAGAAGTGTGTGAGACAGTTATAGACCACCATCTTAAAAAAGGATGAGAGGTTAGGTCTGTGCTGCGCAAGTGACTTAGATTTTTTTTATTAAAGCGGAACTTCTTTAGCACAGTTGTGATTTGAAACTCGATGAAACGGAAACGACACTAAAAGAGACAAACACATACATCTATAGGATTTTAGTCTGCGAGAGAATGAGATAGAAAGAAACCTTACCGCATTAGCCGTTTTGATTAGGATCTCTTTTCAAGGCTCTCGGTTGAGATTATATGTAAGTTATTATGAAGGTTTCACTTCTACCGCTTGTGAACTGCGCTCGATTTTTTTAAATTATTAAGCCGCTCGCCGCTACCCGAAATTCTACCGATTTCTTACATATCTCCCTTAAACATTTGAAGTTTTTAAGCTCTTAAAAAATATATGTTATTTTTGGAGATAATGAGTTACTTTTGAAGATATGTAGACGCGTTCCACGCAGAAACGCAAATTATATGAAATTCCATCGATAGAAAAAAATCGCAAAGTATGCTCCGAAAATTATTATAAACACATTTGTTTCAGTTATTTTACAAGTTATGGTTGTGAAAAAATTCACAATGTTTCTTTAAATGATACTTAAGACGCCTTCCATGAGATTTTTTCTCTATTTTAAACGAGTCGTATTTTGTTAAATATTTTCACAATTTTCGTAATTACATATCTCTCCATCTTCTTCTTTTTGAGCGCGGATGCCTTAAACTACTGATAACTTCTTCGATTGCGCTACAGCCCATATCGAGCTTTGGCCTCCTGCAACAGTCGCCTCCATCTCCTCCTGTCCTCAGCGGCTGACCTGTTACCTGGAGAAGCTGTGCTGCATTCCATCTTACCTCGTCTTCCCACCTCAGTCTGGGTCTTCCCACTCTCTTTCCACCCGGGTGTTCAGTCAAAATTCTTTTTGGAACGCGTGTATCCGGCATTCTCTGTACATGCCCAGCCCATCTCCGCCTGAGGAGTCTCATATGTGCTGAGATGCTAGGGGCCTTATATACATCATACAATTCTGTATTGTGCCGGATTCGCCACTATTTACCCTCTTTCACGGGTTCACATATTCTTCTCAGCACTTTTCTTTCAAAAGTATCCACATTTCAGCCATCTTTACCGTCAGTGTCAGCGCCTCACATCCATATGACAATACAGTTCTAACAATGGTCTTATATATGGTTATTTTGGTTTTTCTGTGGACACTACGTGACTTAAACACTGGCAGCAAAGAGAAGTATGTTTTGTTGGCTGCTGTGATTCTCCTTCTGATTTCTGCTGGATACTCATTGTTATCTGTCAGACTGGAGCCCAGGTAGGTGAATTGATCGACCACTTCGTATGAGTAGTTGTCTTTAGATCGTGCACTACTTCTTCTTCTGTGTGAAGGGTTCCTGCTCTGTATCATCATTTTCGTTTTGTTAACATTAACCCGCAGTCCTACTTCCCGTGCCGCTGTTTCTAAAGGATCGAAGACCTCCTTAATGGCTGAAATTGATCTTCCGACAATGTTAATGTCATCCGCATATCCGACAACTTGACTGCTCTGAATATTGGAGCCAGTGTCTATTAGCGTTTTTCTTATTACATGTTCGAAACTACTAATAACAGAAGTGTTATTTCTATAACCTACCCCGCACAAACACCTATATCATTAGCGTAGCTCGTAAAAATGAGAATATCAATCGTCCAGTTGATTACTCAGACATCTCCGAAACATCTAAATTAGAGTTGAGTATGCAGTTATATGTAAAAGTGTACCCTCTATCTGGTACAATACTCAGATTACTCACAAAAATCACCAAATCAATTATAACGCTGAAAAACTTATTGTGAATTAAACAAGATGTTAATGTTTTCTGGGTCACTAGTAAGCATAGGCGTAGACCCAGAGGGGCAAGGTGGGGCGTTTTCCCCACCCTGGCTGGCCGATGCATGACCTCTGGGATTGTCGACCAAGTCGCGTTTTCAAATTTACAGAACTTCGAATTATGTTTTTTCCTTTTTCCGTTCATAGTCTTTGTATTCAATATGTTGTAGAAGCCTACTTTTTTCGGTACCTCCTCTGGATTTTTATTTTTTGCCCCACCCTAAATCAAAACCTGGCCACGCCCATGCTAGTAGGGTATTTCAAAATGTCACACAAAGTATCGAAGCATTATGTCTTCCGGCATTATTTTATAATTGAATACGTACAACACATACACGTGTCAATAATATTTGATTTAAGATGAGCATTGGAATATTGTTTATAATAATTGTTTCCTCGTTATCTCACAACATTGTATTTGGAAATGTGTGACTAATCAACTGGACGATATATAAAATGTAAATACAGCGAATGCTATAAGAAATTGATGATGCCCGAGAAAAAAATGAACGAGAAAGAAACGATCAAGTGCATAAAATAATTGAGTGTATGTCAAGAAACAGGGTTGGGTTCCTAATAGGGTTTGATAAATTAATAACAAAATTCGTGCATTCATGAAACCTTGGTCATGCATTCATTTTAGTAGTATAAACGAAGATAGGCCTAATAAAAGGTGGAGGAACACCCCTCTTGAGGGAGGGGCCGACGGGAGTGAGTTATCGTTATTTCTCAAACATTAATAACTAGCTGACCCGGAAACTTCGTACCACTTCAGAAGCAATAACTGTTGTGTTAACTTATTAGTTAAATTAAATTCAGTTTTTTTTATTAAGTCAAAAATTACACAACGAAGCAATTATCTATGCGCAACTGTCCATGTTTTGTTTTTGTCAGTATCAGAGATGGCGTTGTGTACGGATTTACTTTTGTGATTTTCTTACTTTTCCACTTACTTATGGGAATTGCGTTTCATTTTCTTTATATGTGTAAGTTAGATTTGTTATAATTATTGTATTTTTACTTTGGAGGGGTGCAGACATACTTTCTCTGTTTGTCCCATTTTAGACTGTTGACATTTAGTGTGTAAGAAAGAGGGGCAATTTTATATGTTTAAGAACAAAAGCAAAGCAATCAGCGCATTGACATTTGACGTTTTTGAATTTTTGGAATTCACTTACTACTCAATACTTATCTCAATATTCCTGTAGCTCTTTCAAAAGATGAGAATTCGTTCCATACAAAATTTATGAGGAAAAGAATTTTTTTCATAATTTTTTTTTCGTGAATTTTTCCGATATTTTAATAGTTATTCTGCTATTCGGGGCGGAGGCAAATTCAAAAAATCAAAGATCATGAAAATCGTTGCAGCCGTTCTCGAGTTATAAATGGTGTAACTAACCCGACTTCGTTTTATATATTGATACTGACTTAAGAGGTGTCTCATTCGATTCACCAATAATGAAAACGGTGACTGGACAACTCAGAATCATGTAACTTCAACACCTTCTCTGAAAAGTCATTAAAAGTGAAGAAAAAAGGTTAAATAGGTTACGTTAGATTAGATTTTTCAAATTTTTATTTCATGACTTTTCAAGGTGAAGGTTTTCAACCTTTCTGAGGTGTTGAAGTTGCATGATTCTGAGTTGTCATGGAACCGATGAAAAGATAGTAAAACAATATTAAGGACTCTAACGAAAATTTGAAACAGAAAAATCAGAAAAAGATTTGGTCGCATCTAGGAATTGAACCCAGGATCTTAGCTTTGTTGGGCTCTGCTCTAACCACTGAGCTAATTCGACCATATCCTTTTTGATCTTCCTCATGTCTTAAAGGTCGAGTGTGCAAAAATTCACCAATCTCGGAATAAAACTTTAGATTTGTAAGATCAAATTCACGCCGCCCACCACAGACACTCTTATTTATATAAATTCCTAGATAGATTTAAGAGGAATATAAACGCTAGTAATATTTCGAATCTCATGCCTGCAAAATTTTAAAATCGAGCGTCTTTTTGCACGAGGCTAGTAAGCGAAAAAGTGGTTTTTATTTATTTTGTGCATAATTTTATAAGAACGAAAAAAAGTTAGAACATGGAAAGCCTCAAAAATAGTCTTAGCCATAAAGGGGTATTTATTAAAAATTGTTTCTTGTATTAATTCATAGTTTAGTCATGAAAAAATATTTTTTTGGTGTTTTACGCTTATATTTTTTGTTACGTAAATAATAATTTTATTGTAATTCCAATACATAGAAAAGCTAGTAAAAGCTTCGATTCATCCGTAGCATATTTTTTGATGTTCATACTGTAAGCCGATTCGTCGTAAAGATTAATCAAAATAGTATCTAAATAGGATTTCACGGATATATTCATCTTTGATTTCTTATGATCGTGTAGGAAAATATCGTGTTTAAAATGATGCCAATCTACTTAATGGGCAGAACAGAACCTTTACGATCATAAATCGTTTTTGATTTCCCCAAAACAATCAAAGCTGGGCTCGAACGTTCCCAGATAAAAAAATGCCTACCTACTAGTAAAGCGGGATTAAAAACAGATTGATTCCAATTCCCAGGTATGGGGCAGTACTTCCGCCCGCACTTGTGTTTTTATGGAGCGACTTTACGACCTTTCTGAGGACCTACCTGCACGGGTTACGGGGTTATGTTGGCAGTGTCAGGGCTAGAAATGTCGGGTACTGCAGGGGTACCATTGTAACAGCAATGACACCAAATTCACTGCAACCATAGACGAAGACAGAAATAGAAGGGCATTTGTTATTGGTTAAATGAAGATGAAACTAGTGATGAGGGTAATTGATACAGGGCCTTAATAATAAATTTGTTTTAAATTATACGCAACTGATAAACAACCTTTTAATGTTTCACGGTACCAACATTTACTAATGGTACTTCATTAGTTGATATTTAAAAAAAAAGTTTACTAGTAAAGGGGACGTGTGAGATGAGTTGAATTTTTTGACGAAATCATTTTATACATATTTATAATATTTTAATACATTGCTTCCAATTATCATTTTTTAACATTATAAATTAGCTAATGAATGTATTATATAATTGTATGCATTAGTTTGAACTATTGCAGGGTGGCGCAAAACTTTGGATATGGTTTGAATATTTAATAACTTTATAAATTTATTTATATTTTTATTTTTATTTCAGAATTTTGTGAAGAAAACTTGGGGAATTTGAAATAGAACACTACACAACAGAACAGCGATCAACAATTGTTGAATTTTATTTTGAAAATCAACGGTCAATTGTTTTGACAAAGCGTGCTTATCGTCGTTTTTTTTAATGTGCGTACTGGACCTTCAGAACAATAAACCGCCTGGATGCAATTTTTCAACAACATGGTACAGAAAGACACCTTCCATGTACCGGAAGACCACGTACGGTCCACACGGAAGAAAATATCCAACGTGTTGTGGATAGTGTGCAGGATAGAAACATCAACAAGATGTTCGGCACAACTGGGGCTATCGCGGAGGTCCGTTCAGAGGATTTTGGCCACATTGCACGTGTTCCTGTATTTCCAATTGAATGGTTTCGCAAACAAGCAAAATTGCAGGATATGGGCTACGGAGAATCCAAGAACAGTATCAATTACACTTAAGTGTACTGTTTGGTGCGGTGTATCGTCTGAAAGGATCATTTGTTCATATTTCTTTGAAAATGCACATGGCGCCTCAGTTACGGTTAATGGTGCTGAATATCGAAAGATGCTGGACAATTTTTTGGGGCCAGCTGTAGAAAACCATCCACAGTTGTGGTTCCAACAAGATGGAGCCACAGCCCACACTGCAAGGGACACAATGGCTATTTTACGGGACCTCTTTGGCGAACGCATTACTTCGCGCAGAAGCGATTTCAATTGGCCCCCACGTTCACCGGATTTAACAGCGCCAGACTGTTTTCTTTGGGGTTATTTGAAAAAAGGGTATACGTAAATAAGCCAGCGACCATACCACAGCTTAAACAAAACATTCGCGATGAAATTCAAGCCATAATACCGGAAATTTTACGAAAAGTTATGCAAAATGTAATGGAAAGAGCACGAATGTACGAAGCCGAAAATGGCCACCACTTGCGGGATATAGTTTTTCACAGTTAAGCCAAAAATATTCCCCATTAATATACTGTATAAAAACAAATAATAATAAATAGCCATTAAATACAAAAAGTTATTACACATTCAAACCATATCGGTGGTTTACGCCACCCTGTATTTATATTATTCATAAATATGCTGTAAATTAGTAATACTATGTATAACATGATGGGAAATCAAAAGACAGGAACAAAAACAAGAACAAAAAAATAAGGAAACAATTACTTATATATTAATAACGTAATAAGTACCTACGCATTGTCATTTATTTTTCATTATTGTTTTTGTGCTTGAAAACATACGCAATTATTTCTGGTTGTGACTGCGAAATTTTAAATGATTTGATGACTAATGTCAACTAAACTAAACAGCATTTTGGCTGTCCTAAAGCGGGAAAACTCATATTTGGGCAGTCAAAGTTTTCTTATAATGTTTCTGGATTTTTATGTTCAAATAAAATAAATAACTAAATTACCAATACATACGTGTACAATAATAGGGTGACCGGAAAACTTAGAATGAACTGAATTCAAATTATGGGAGGCGGGTACGGGTACTGCCGCCTCGGGAACCGTTTATTGGATAACCAACACCTCTGCCATAGATCACGCCAAGTGGTTCTTGGTGACTTGGCAGGGGTACCCGGATTCATGGGGTGCGGTTTGTCAAGGTCTTGGCGGCCGATGTGTCGGCCCACCTATTGCGTGGCGGGCCGGATCGAGAGAGACTGGTTGAGGAGGTCTTTTGCCCTCTCCAGCCGTAATACCTCGATCCATCACCTTGCACTGCAGTTGAAGGGATGTATTTAATCGTTCGTCACTCCTGGGCACACTGATCCCCAGATTTCTACCCACCCCTCATACCTATTTTCTTCCCATAACTTCCTCTTCTTCCTGCGACGAATGAAACTTTGATGTTTTGTTGTGCGTACACCAGCGAAGGTTTCTGTACATAATGGTGAGCTATGGCGTTATGAAATTTGTACACAAAATTTAGTTTGAAGAAAAGAAGCAATCCTCACTGTGAATTTCATTATCCCCCAGGGATCAGAAACTTTGAACTCTTGTCCAGTGTCAACAAGAAAAAAAATACTAAAAATGCTCTTAATTCTAAAGAAGCAGATTTGTGCCAATTTTGGATTTCATTGAGATAACGAATTTGCATAATTCCACACCAAATCAAAATTGTTACACGGTTAAAATTTGTTTCTTTCCATATATCATCATTGTAAAATAAATCTTGTTACTTCTTTAATATCAGAGATCAATGGGTAGTCACCTGTACCTATGGCCGCACATAAGGCCGAATTATCAATTTACTACGCCAAAAATATTTTTTATTTGATGTTCTGATCAGAAATGCTTATGACGACTACCTTTCAAAAAATACCTTGGCCAGGTGGTTGTGGTATTCTAACTTAAAAATAAAATTATTCCATTTTCATTATTTCACAAATGTCATAAAGGTATATATAACATATAAAACTGTTCATTTTTTAACATTATAAATATATATGTAGTTCTTTTCTCTTAATCCTATTTTCCGAAAAAGGAGGACATATATTTAACGTTTCAATATTAGTTATATTTATTAAATATTTTTTGAACATGTAAAAAAAAGCAGTAGAACTCTGTTGAACTTTTTGTGTAACTCTAGCTAAAGAAAACAATTCAACGCATATTTTTAATAAACACCGTAATTCATAAAACGTATACTATATTTCGTAGAAATGTTATTATGACAATAATTGTAGATAAATCTGACACTTCAGTATCCATTCTGCTTCAATTCCTGATTTTAAAATAGTGAAAATAGGATGAGCATAGTAAGCCTTTCAATGATTCAGGTGAAACTAACCAGCCGAGCGATTCTCTATTTTTTGTGAGATTGAGATAGATAACGGGCGAGGTCTCTTGTCAGATAAGGCTGTTAAATGAAAAAATAATCAAGCATACTTGCATGAATTCGTATCTAAAACGATCTAAACTAAAATACGTGACAGCTCACAGCTGAAATTCTGACATCGGCCCGTAGAAAAAGCAAACAACAGACAAAGAAAACCACACAAATCTGACAGGAGATCTCGCCCGAGATCTATCACGATCTCACAAAACATAGAGAATCGCTCGGCAGTATTGGCCACGTGAAAAATAACTCAACTTTGGGCACTTGTGCAGGCAATTATTGGAAGGCGTTTACACAATATCTTGCGGTTCATTTTTAACCGGTCTACGCTCAATATTTTAAAAGTATTCTTGATTAGTTTGAAGACAATTCTAATTTGACTTATTTTTAATGCCGTAATTTACTTTGGCCGTCCTTGTGTGCAGTGGGTGATTTTGGAAAGCAATTTCGTCCCGTCAATATTGACCCGGGCAACCTGGCAACACTCCGCTTCCCGCGCGATCAGCTCGTAATGGCGGCAAGTCGATGGGAAATATCTATGGATAATGTAATATTATCTATGAACTTCGACTCGCGTGAGAACGGCGCCGGCGGATGGAATTTTGCGAGGAAGGTGTGAATTTCTGATGGGGGGAGGTAGAAATGTTTACGGGCATTGTATGGGTGTTTTTATTGTAATTGAAAAATACGTCTAGCGACAATGTTGCATAGAAACGTGGAGTTTACTACGTGCATAGAGAATTTATTTAAGTCACGTTTTGAATAAATTTGCTTAAAATTATGAAGAAAATCTAAAACATTGCATTTATATTGAGAATTTATGCAAGGTGACCAGAAACTCGCAATACTATCGGAAAACTGGGGAATTTACATCACATTTGGAGTCGATTTTGTAATACATTTTTTGGATTTGAGCTTTCGTGTAAATCGAGTCCGAAGTTGGAATTTATAAGTCAAATTTGAAAAATCAGGATATAAATATCAGCTGTTTAATGTGTTTTAAAATGCGTCAAAGCGTAGACCTCGATCCAAATGTTTTTTTAACCTTTTAGTTGCTGGAGAAAATTAAAAACCAACAAAAAAAAGAAACGTTTAGATCGAAAAAAAAAATTATTGGGTTCTCTGTGTGATGTGGATTCATTAGCTTTTTTAATTATTTATTTAATTATTTTATTTTTTAAAAAGAAAGACAAATATTTCCGGGATAACGAATTATCTGACAATATTTGAAAAATCTCCTACTACCGCCAGAGCGGAAAATGTTGCTGGTGTCGTGATGGAGGTCTTAGCCAGCCGAAGAATCGAACGTGCGACGCCTGTATGGGACATATTTGCATAATGTTTTCAAGCACAAAAAGAATACAGTAATAACCAGAAATATTTGCATAATGTTTTCGAGCACAAAAAGAAAACAGTAATAACCAGACATATTTGCATAATGTTTTGAAGCACAAAGACAATACAATAATAACCGGAAATATTTGCATAATGTTTTCGAGCATAAAAAGAATACAGTAATAACCAGACATATTTGCATAATGTTTTCAAGCACAAAAACAATACAGTAATAACCAGAAATATTTTTCATAATGTTTTCAAGCACAAAACAATACAGTAATAACCAGAAATATTTGCATAATGTTTTCAAGCGTAAAAACAATACAGTAATAACCCGAAATATTTATATAATATTTTCAAGCACAAAATAATAATAAAAAAAAAATCATAAATGATGTTTTAAAATTGATTTCTTGCTTTTGTTTATGTCTGATGATTTTCCATCACGTTATTATTAATTTATCGCATATTTATCAATGGTATAAATCATAGTTTTAACTAATGTTCACAATTATATAATACAGTCATTAGCTAATTGAATTATTGCCGAGTTATTTTTCTAAGCCTACGTGAACAATGAAAACTAGGGACATGATGTAACATGTGTGAGAAATTACATTCTGGTTTACAATAGGTAATAAGATATACAAGTCAGGTAAGTATCTTAATTCTTCGTTGTCTCTATGTGTAACTATGGGTAGGTACCTACCTAGAATTTAATCAAAATGCGCAGTCAAGATTATTATCTCCCGTCAAAACCACACAAGAGTCCCAACCACCCGGAGCTAGCGAACAATGAAGTTCCTAATTGGGGTACGTTGTGAAGCTTAACGTAGTGAGGAGGGGAATGAGACGGGGAATAGCAAGGTGGGGATGTACCAGACTGTTCAGCCCTGGTAATCAAACATCGCTAAAGCCATTTAAAGCAACGTATCAATTCTGAACGTTGGTCTTTCAAATGGGCGATATTGAGAGTATCTTCGACTCTGGAATGTACCGCAAATATATTTCATATTATTTTTATTTAATCGTGTTTGAAAACGAATTTCACAAACGAATTAATTAAATTTTATAGGATTTTTATTAATGTATTCATTTTATTTTAGTAATTTGTACATTTGTTTACAAATTTCTAATTAATTATAATATTTCATATTGCAAACTAAATTTTATGTAGTTTTGTGTAGCTCCTACAATGCATCTTGAACTTTCCAATTGGTGTGGACTTTAAAGTTTCTGGTAGCGTGTTAAATAACTTCATCCCTTTGTAAAGTCAACTGTTCTGCGTATTCGCCTTGTCCTTTTTTTGAAGCTTGAAGCCTGATTTCCTTGTGTTATATCTGTGAATGCCATTGTTGAATATAATTTTATTTGAGAAGTATTTTGGTGAAATTTTGTTATTTTGTGTATAAATATATCGTATTCAAGATCTGCATCTGTTTCACGGTTAGCCAATTCAGTTCCTTTAAAATTTTGTTTACTTTTGAAAATCTATTTCGCCGAAGTATTATTCTTGGAGAATTTGAAACTTATTTTGTTCTCGTTCGTAACATAAGAAAAGGATAGTTGAGCAACAGTTAAAATGTGGAGCGATAATTGATTTGTAGATAGTGATAGTGATTGAAACCGCGACCTTCGGATTCGAAGTTGAGAGTCTCGACCGAAAGATATATTGCACTCTTTTTTCGTCTTCTTTTCTTTTTCCTTCCAATTAACAAGATTACAATTTGGGAGGCGGATATGGATACCGGCGCCCCGGGAACTACTTACATGATAATTGTAGTGTTCTGTTATTTTATGGACACACTAACAGATTCTCCCAATCCTTCGGATGGAGATTGCTTCGGAATAAAATAGATTCTTCTTCGTTATCTGGATTTATTTATACTTCGCGTATACAATTGGGACTGCGGTAGTCTACCTAACTAGAAGCTAGGTATAATGGTTCTGGCGAGTGATAACTGAAACACAGCCTCTGAGCCCTCCGATCCCCTGCCGGAGAACTTAAGCACTACGCGGCCTGCCGTCTAGCGGAATCTACCGATAGCTGATATCACCGCCATCTGTCTCTACAAAGTGGAAGCTTTTACGATACACCACAATAACCAACACCTCTGCCGTAGATCACCCAAAATGTTTCGCTATGTTTTGTGACTTGCAGGAGTGCCCGGGTTTATGGGGTAATGTTTGTCCGAATCTTGGCGGCGGATGCGTCTGCCCGCCAACTGCGTGGGAGGCTGGTTCGAGAGAAACTGGTTGAAGTAGACCTTTTGATATCTCTAGTAGGACTCTCTCCGAACATACTGCAGAGCGAGGGATAGATTCAAACGCCTGTCACTCCTGTACATACTGACTCCCAAATTCCAACCTACCTCTCTAACCTATTTCCTTCCCAAAACTTCCTCTCCCAAAAAGAGCCTCCACACAATTTCCCCACTATGATTTTTTTTTGAGAAAATTGTCCCATTCTGCAGTATCAAGAAATACAACATGAATAAAAACTTTAAATAAGAACTATTACAAAAAAACTTTTTCTTAGATAACTTACCCATTACGACAATTTCATTTCTTTCCCCCATCTCTTTATTTCACACTGTTAATTAGATACATCTTTGTCTACGCTCTCTTTGTCCACTTAAACATAATGACATTTTGAAATGCACTCCTTGCAGAATGCTTTAAAAGAAAAACTACGGTACCTACAACTCCTTTACGACCTACGACGCTCTGTAGAACTAAGGAAGTAGCACGTCGTAGCACCAGCGTAGCACCATCGTAGCCTTGCGTAGCTAATTAAGCCTTTCTTTACAAACAGAAATGCTACTACCTCTAGTTTAGAGCAAATTGAATCATTCTCCAGCTAAATCTGCGACTCTGAGACTCTAATGTTTAGTTGTATTGTATTTTTAAAGCTAAACACATTTACTCAGCACAAACTTTGTATGCCTTTAAAAATAAAATGTATTTACCAAAAATATTATTTAAAATATGAAAGATTTAATCGCTTCAGATTGAGAGACAATTTGAGAGCGGAACTCTCCTAGAAGAAATATTATTGATAATTTTAAATTATTGCAGTTTTATATTTTTTATATTAGCTCTACGCAGGAGGCTCCGAGGAAAAAAATCAGGACGTGTGTCATCTTTGGGGATGCTGTGTGGAGAGTCTTTTTAGGGAAAGGAAGGAGAGGAAGTTCTGGTATATGAGGGGTGGGGTGGGTGAGAATTAAGGAGTCAGTGCGACCAGGTGTGACGGACGTATGAATCCATCCCTCCCTCTGCGGTGCAAGGCCATTTTCCGAGAGAGTCCGGTTGAAGAGGTTAAAAGATCTTTCTCAACCAGTCTCTCCCGATCTGACCCGCCAGGTAGTAGCTGGGCAATACTGCCATCAGGACCTACAAAAAACCTCACCCCATTAACCCGGGCAACCTTGCTAAGTAATCAAACGTAGTGAATCACTTGGGGTGTTGGTTGGCCAGGAGTGTTGTTTATTCAAAAAATGGCGGTACCCACAACCGCTTCTCAAATTAAAATTGTTGTATGGTTAAAATTGTTAATAGGTAATGTTAAATTGTTTTTATTTGGTTTTTGCGGATGAAATCTTGTTGTTTTCTAAGAAAGGCTGTTTTTTTTACCCGCTGGCATTTATTTATTTATTTTATTTCTATTCTTGAACATACACTTTACAGATTATTATATTGGTTTACATAGATAATAAGTTTAGTAATAAGAAAAAAAAGCTAATGATCCGTAACTGTTTGTAAATAGGTAAGTTCCTACTAGTATTTTGTGAAGACGTAATTAGGCGAACCTGTGCTGAGGTGTTCCCATGTTTGGGAATAAGTGTTATTCTGTCGACATAAGTAGAAACACCGTATCCTTCTTGATATTATCAAGAAGGACACTGTGGGTCAACCCATGGCCTTGGAAATATTTATTAATTAGTATTTAGGAAATACCAATTAACGCTAGATGAATTTTGGAATACAGAATTCAAAAAACCTGTAAACCACAACTACCTCTACTAGGCATAGAGAAGCACAAATGTTTATTATTAACTAGCAAACCCGGCCACACATTGCTGTGGCTAACGAAACACAATGCCATTACCCAATCTTTATAAAATCCACACCACCCGCTTGCCAGCTGTCCGCTGCCTGAATTGAATATTTGAATTTATCGGCTTTTCTCTAGATGTTAATAAAAAGATCAGATCTCTAGATTGTAAGAAGGGGTCAGGTTCTGACAAAGTTCCACCGGTATTCATAAAGGAATGCGCTCTTCAACACATATTTAATCTGTCACTCCGAACTGGAATATTTCCTGGTCCTTGGAAACTTAATCACTTGACACCTGTATTTAAATCAGGTGGTAAAAATTGTGTTTTAAATTATAGACTAATTTGCATACTGTCTACCATCCCGAAAATGTTTGAAAGTATTGTCTTAGATAAGATTGCTGATAAGTGATAAGTTTAGGCATATTATTACTCCAGAACAGCATGGTTTTGTTACCGGTCGGTCAACCACAACCAATCTTCTATTATATGAACACTATATCTGTGAAGCTTTCACGTCTCGTGCACAAGTAGATTCAATATATACTGACTTTTCAAAAGCCTTTGATAAAGTAAATATTAATATCCTTATCGCGAAACTGCAAGCCGTTGGTATACATGGATCATTCCTAAAATGGTTGAATAGTTACCTCTGTAACCGCGAACTCATGGTAAAATTAAATAATAAATTTTCGTATAAATTTAAAGTAACTTCGGGAGTTCCTCAAGGCTCTCATCTGGGCCCACTTCTCTTCATTTTATTTATAAATGATCTATCTTTATGTTTCGATAATGTCAAATTCATTCTATTCGCAGATGACCTAAAGCTTTTTAAGATTATAAAATTTTTAAATGATGCACTTATCCTTCAGCAAAATTTAGATAGACTTGCTAGCTGGTGTGAAATAAATAAATTATTCCTAAACGTAAAAAAATGTTTCCACATGTGTTTTTACCGTTACCGAAAATCAAATGCCTACTTACTCTAGGACATCTATTTTCCAATTTCTTTCGTAGAACGAATTTCAAAAGTGACTAAAGTACGGCCCGCCAGCCGTTTTAAATCGCACAAAAATATGTTTTCTTTGAATTTCTCGGCTTTTCTCTAATATAATTTACATGTATTATACACATAAACATTCCTCTTCAATCACTCTATCTATTGGTGAAAACCGTATGAAAATCCGTTGGGTAGTTTAAAAGATTAACGCGCACATACATTTTGAGCGACTTCATTTTATACTATGTAATGATGATGATAAATCTCAAAATGTGTATGGTGATAGAACAAAAAGGCATAAAATTCCGGAAATATTTAACGCATTACCCGAAAATATGAAAAATGAAACATCTTATTCAAAAATCAAAATAAAAGTAAAATCATTCGACCTCGGTAGAACATAAAAGCAAATAATATTGTATGCAAATACCTAGATCGAATATTGATCAAATACCTAGAATAATATTGTGTACAATACCTAGAAATTATTACCATACATTGTATTCATAAATCGATGTAGTATTTTTAAGAAGTAGTATAGCTAGAGTAATTGAATATAAAAATGGGAATAGAAGTAGGAATATTTTGAGACATGAAGATGAAATTGGGAGAAAATTTGGTTATAACATTGGTTATAACAATTTTAGTGATTAGTATTTTATAATAATTAGTATTTTAATATTAAGTATTATAATTAGTAATTACTATGTAAAACTTATTAGTATATAGTATAAATAAAATAGTAAAAAAATATTAGTAAAATATTAGTTTTGTAAGATTTGTAATTTAAAATATTGTATAATTAAAAATTGAATAAAAATTAAAAAAGCAGATAGGAGGGGAAGGAGATGGGTAAGGAAGGTCGAAAAAAACCTGGCGGTTCAGATCTGGCTACTAAAAGAAAATTCCGTACGATTTGTATACGTTAATGTTGGTCTTGAAGAGGCTCGGATTGGCTGTAATAAATTAAATACCTAAATACAAACTCATGTACTGATTTTGTGAACGAACATAGCAACTAGAATGCCTACTACATGCCAATATGTAATATTAATGTTCAAATATGCACTATCCATGCAAAAAATGCACAATACTGTTTAATTATGCACTATACAGGGTGTAACTGCACGTTTCCGAAGGATTTTAAGCTGGGTCCACACATGTTCTTTTGTCCGTTCCGTTCCTCCGTTCCGTACCTCCGTTCCATATCAAAAACTCTGGACGCAAGTAAAAATAGCCCGTACCTCCGTAACGTCGCTGCGATCATCGGCATCCGCGTGTTCATTCCAGCGACAGAGAGAACGACCTGCGCATGCCGCGATCGCGTCCAGACTGGCGCATCCGCGCATACCCGTATCGTATCGCCTTTGAACGGGCCGAATACCAGCGATTCCCAATCATATTTGGAGTAAAAAATGTATAAGTCTCTAATAAAAGATTAGATTACCTATATATTAAAAGGCTCTATATTAATTATGCATGAAAAATCGGAGAGTGCAATTCATGTATACCTATGTTTAGAAATCTGAAAATTCTGACAGTCACAGACATATATATATATATATATAATGGAGTTATGCATGTTAGTGCGATCATCTACGAGCAAATCTCTTCCAATAAAATTCGGGGTCCCCCAGGGAAGCGTATTAGGACCTATACTATTTCTGATTTATATAAATGACCTTATGAATCTTCCCATAAATGGAAACATAATGAGCTTTGCAGATGACACTGTTATTATATTCCACGAACAAGATTGGACAAGAACCTGGCTAAAAGTAAACTCCCTTACATTAAATGTTAATAAAACTAAATATCTAACTTTCTCCAAAAACAAAATTGGACAACTAATGAATGAGCATACCCTCAAATTACATGAATGTCAAAATACTTTTCCACAATGTTCCTGCCCGTCCATAACCCAAACAAAAAGTATTAAATATCTTGGGATTGAAATCGATGAAAAACTACAGTGGAATTCACACATTGATCTTACCTCAAAAAAGCCAACTAAACTCATCTACTTCTTCAAAAATTTAAGAAACATCTTGTCGATGAGGGATTTAAAGAGAGTAGGTATATTATGCTTTATGCCACTCTCGATTGGAATACTTATTTATTTATAACTTCTCACCATACATTCTTATTTTTTATTTTTACATACAAAAAAAAAAATTAACCTCACTAGGACTGGGCCTGTGTTGAGATTAACTTTTATAAATTTGAGTGATTTTAAACACACAAAATACTAAAATACACTACATTTAAAACACTAAAATATTATAATAAAGTAAGAATTTCAATTTGGGAGGCGGGAATGGGTACCGCCGCCCCGGGAACCTTTATTGGATAACCAACACCTCTGCCATAGGTCACCCCAAGTGGTTCGCTACGTTTGATGATTTAGCAGGGGTGCCCGGGTTCATGGGGTGAGGTTTGTCTAGGTCTTGGAGGCGGATGACTAAGACACACTGAACCCCAGATTCCTACCCACCCCTTAAACCCTTTTCCTTCCCAGAACTCTCCTCTCCTTCCTTTCCTTAAAAAAACCCTCCACACAGCATCCCCAAAGATGACATAGGCCCTGAGGGAAATTGTTCTCCTCAGGGCCTCCTGTGTGGAGCTCATGTAAAAAAAAAAAAAAGAAATAAAAATATCATATAAGTGACCAGATGGGTAATTTAAGTATGATTTGTAACAATATAGACCATAAATAAATCTTTAATTACTATACCCACCAAGAAACAAAGCTAGTTCAAAACATCTAGGGTGACACTCCAATTTTGGCAAATGGAACTCAAATAAAATCTATTTATTTAAAAAAAGCTTATTATTCAAAAAGCAAATATTATTAAAAAACAAATCTTATTCTTTAAAAATTGAAATCTTATTATTTAAAAAAGGACAACGATGAAAAAATAATACGCCAATCCTCTGTTAACACAAATATCTTAACATTCTTTTTAAATTTAGCTAATGAATTGGAAGATTTAATGTAGTCTGGCAGAATATTAAACATATTTCGACTGGTCAGTGGTTGAGTGGGCATAGCGCTTGGATCCCATCCGGGCGTCGCGTGTTCAATTCCTCGGCTGGCTAAGTCCTCCATCACAACACAAGCAACTTTTTCGGCTTTCTGTGGTGGTAGTAGGAGATTGTCAAACATTGTTGGGTTATTCGTAACCCGGGAATGTTTGTCTTTCTTTAAAAATAGAAGAAAAAAAATAATTGGAGCTTGGTATAAATAGTTTCTCTGGCCAAAAGATGTTTTAGTATGTATTGCCATAAAGTTCATTGTTGAGCCAATTATATGGAGTAATAGGATGGGGCTCAGCAGCATCTAATCACTTAAAACAACTTAAGATAACTCAGAATTGCATCATAAAGACCATACTAAAGGTCCCCATAAGGACGTCAACAACAGAAATTTTTAAACAGTTTGATGTTCCAAGCATACAGAAAATATATGCCAAAAACATTCTTGTACATCACCACAAAAATGATTCAGAGGCAGACACCTCACATGCTCATAAAACCAGAGCCAAACAAACAGACATACCTACTTAATATACCAAAGTGTAACTCTTCATTTGGTCAAAGAAGTTCTGAATTTTTAGCGGTAAAGTTATATAACAAACTCCCACTTAGTATCAAACAAATTAAAAAAAAAATAGCTACATTAAGGACATTAAATGTTGGCTGAAGGAACTATCGGAAAATAAACTTACTGGTATACTTAAAACATCGTCATAGAAGTTTCTGGAAAACCTTACCCAAACAATGAAGTTAAACCATAGAAGTCGCTGAAAAACTTATCCAAAGCATAGTCCCCCTCAGCACAGGAGCTCCTAGTGAGGAGGACTACGAATATATTTTCTATTTTATATATACATCTAACTAACATGTTTCGTATAAAAATGTAAAAAAATATTATATATGTAGTTACTAAATAAAAAAAAATAAAAAAAGTTCCCACCGAAAAACTCAACACATAAATACGCTACAAGGTTCACAGAAAACTTATTAATAGATACCAAAAGCAAACAAAACAGTATTCCAAAAAGGACCATATTACATGGCCGTTAAAGTATACAACAACCTTCCACATAACATTAAACAAATACAAGATACACACAAATTCAAATCGTCACTAAACACTTATATTTATATCGTATTTTTTATTAGTACAAAAAACATTTTTTGATTTTGATTTTGATTTTGAAACCTTCAGAAAACTAGAGAAGATAAGAGTGGGGACGCTACGAAGCACCGCAAAAATAGGAGGCTGATTACGCTATCTCATTTTCTCGCAGATTAAATGTTTGTCTCTTTTTAGTGCCGCCATTTTTCGTTTCATCGAGTTTCAAATAACAACGGTGTAAAGAAGTTTTCACTCAAATAATACAAATATGCAAACGCGTATAATCTAATGTCTATTTATGACTAATTGATTGTAATGTACGTGTTAATCATCTTTACAACTTCGTCAACATTTATTAATATTATACAATGTCTTGAAGCTTGACGATCCAAGATGAGATAAACATCGAACCATTGCTACTCTTTACGAAAAAGTCACAGCTGTAGTGGCTTGGAAGATCTGGAAAGAGAGACTGAAAGAGTGTCCAGTGCCCATTGTGCGGAACGCTGACGATGGTCTCTTTTGGAAGTTAATGCGGCCTACACACGACACTGCATTTAGTGACTGCGGCAGTGACTGCAGAGAGCGTGGAGTTGAGCGAACTAGCGCTGACTCGTTCTAGCGGCCCTTTAACAAAAGAGACAGCGCTAGTTCGCTAAACTCCACGCTCTCTGCTGTCACTGCCGCAGTCACTAGAAATTGGATGGTGAGGAGGGCGCTTTAACTTCATTCTAATCTGGGTTGTTCCGGTCTTTTATCATGTGACACATAAGGCCCGATAACAACACTTAAGTATCTCTATCCCTCTACACGTGTTCGCTAAAACCCGGAACCAATTAATCCGTCAGCGTACAACGATAAATATTTTTATGAGTAAATTATATCAAAGTTATCTTTTCATGTAGTAGACATTTAGTAACATTTGCAACCTCCTCATAGTTACAAAATTTAAATAATCTGGTGAAAAACTATAATAATAAAATACATTGTCCAATAATTGCCGAGTTGCAATGAGTGGAAAGATAGTGTTTAATTTGCGTGTTTTAATGTGGTTTTAAAAATATTTAAATTTCTAACTACTCGACGAAGTCGAACCTTCAGAAAACTAAAGTAGATAAGATACACCGAAGGCTACGAAACACCGCACTAATATGAGACCGATTATTTTATCTCATTCTCTCGCAGGCTAAATCCTATAGATGTATGTGTTTGTCTCTTTTTAATGTCGCTATTTTTCGTTTCATCGAGTGCGAAATTACAACGGTGCTAAAGAAGTTTTCAATTCAAAAGGTAACGGTCGCAACTGAGGATCGAAGCCAGGTTCTTTGTCTTACTGGGATAACGTTTTTAACCACGAAGCTAATATGAACTGATTATTTTCCGTAATTTTTTTAGATTTCATATTGCAATCTAAGGACGGATTTTTTCATAGAATTTTAACAATTCATTAAATTTTATAGTTATTTCACAAGTTATGTAACGATTCTATTCAAGTTTTGTTAATCTGATAGTATTAATACTCTAGTGTCTGTACGGTTGAAATTTAAAAACCCGACTTCGAGTGCATCTGTGAAGCCACGCCTTTTGCGTACGTGAAATTGGTTACAAAAACACCGTTGTGCCGCTCGCCGCCCGCAGGGCTTAGCAGCAAAAACCTTATTATATTATTATTAGTCAGTTGTTTCACACAACTGCAATGATAACAGAACTTAAATAGATCTTTAAAAGAACTTGAAAATTTACTCTGAAATTTGAAGAATTGTACAAATTTAATTCTGTGGTGTTAAAATTATTAAAATACTGTGACCCTAAGAACCCTTGTTTAGTATTTGGAACACCGCGGGATTTGGAGTTGGGTTCAATGTAGTTCCGTATTTTTTTAAATCAGAGGGTATTATGTTCGATTTTAGTTAAGAATTTATTGTGGCATTCTCAGTGGCGTGATCCTAGTTGTTTTTAACAACATCATTTTGCAAGGCAATTATTTAAAATCCCTACATAGTTTTTGAAGGCTGAAAGCATCTAAAAGGTGATGTAATTGTGAGCAGAACCCTTTTATTTATTTATTTATAAACAGAAATAAACAGTACCTACATTAGTTACAGTAGTGAAATTTTTTTATAATTAATAAGTACCTATATTAAATTTCATGGTGGGTACTTATTATGTGTTTCATTGTAGTGTCTTATTTATGGTATGCATATTAAGTAATTACCGGGTGATGCGTATATATATATATATATATATATGTGTGTGTATGTGTGAGTATGTGTGAATGTATGTATACGCATTGAACAAATTATGTTATTGATGCTCTTTTTAAATTTGGGCAGTGAATCGGAGAAAATCGATGTTAGAATTTGGACCAATATTACCGAACATATGAAAAGCACGATTGATTGGCGAATTAGTTGCTGCATTTGTCTTGTGTGTAGAATTGTTCTGTATGGCGTGTACGTCTTAATGGTATGTTAAAATTAACTAGGAAAAGAAGTTCGGTACAGTCAATGTTATTATTTAAAACTTTGGGTATAAATGTCAATTCAGCTATTGTTGCAAAGTTTGAAATGTGCATTCAAAGTTATTGTTGAATTTGAAGGTAAGATATTTAATTTTTTTAATATGTTCTATGCTATCTATGAATACTTTGTATAGCGGGTTCCAAATTGGCGAGGCATATTCCAGTTTACTTCTGAACTAACTAACCATCACCGCAGGGGTAGACAGAGAGGACGGACCGTCAAACAACTCGGTCTTGGCCCACACTCTTTGCCTCACTCACATTCTACTATTCTTCTCTTATTCTGACTTTTTTCATGGCCCGACTCAAGTATCTGATTCACTTGAGCGTGCCATGGCTTCCTCGGGCGTCCCTGACTTCTTCTACTATTCAAATTTGCATTATATATTCTTCTTAAATTAATTTCTCAGTTCATTCGCTCTACATGCCCAACCATCTGAGGGTCCCTTTCTTGATCTTACTCATTTTTTTACATGAGCTCCACACGGGAGGCCCTCACGAAAATAATTTCCCTCAGGGTCTAAGTCATCTTAGGGGATGCTGTGTGGTGGAATTTTTTAAGGAAAGGAAGGAGAGGAGAGTTCTTGGAGGAAAAATGGTTTAAGGGGTGGGTAGGAATCTGGGGTTCATTGTGTCCTGGTCATCCGCCTCTAAGACCTAGACAAAATTCACCCCATGGACCCGGGTACCCCTGCTAAATCACCAAACGCAGCTACTCACTTGGGATGACCTATGGCAGAGGTGTTGGTAATCCAATAAAGGCAAAGGATGTGCCAAGACCGAGTTGTTTGGGGGTCCATCCTCTCTGCCTACCCCTGCAGGGAAAAGGCGTGATGGTTAGTAAGTTAGTTATAATATATATGCAATATAAAGGTATTCTCCTAACTGAAATCTCGCCTAGTTGTTAAGACTGCAGCGGAATCGAACTGACAGAAACCGCAAGCGCATAATTTGATCGAATTAAATTACAGCGAGATTCCGCCGCGGAGAGCTCATCTCTGTGCTCCTCTGCACACCCCGGCGAGTAGCGAAAGGATGGTACCTAATGTGACGGCAGTAATTGGATTTGCAACAATTAGAAGCAGATTCAACTTGATTCGGGAGCCCACTTCACGGCACTGCGGCTCGGTTCGGTGAATGAGAAGATTCATATTACAATCTTAGACGCCCCTTTCAAATATTCAGCAGGTAACAAACTAACTCTAACTCATTTACTTGCTTTAACGCTAATCTAAAGTTACAATTTAATGAAGATGCAATTCTGCCATCATAAGCAAAAGGCAGCTACATGGTGAAAATCACGAATTGAACTAAATATGAGGAAAAGTTCCCAATAAAATTCAGAGCTCATTGTAATAAAGAAAATATATCTAATTTTTATAAGAAAAACTCTTTTTTTATAACTATTAAAGGATATTCCCATCAATGTATTATATCACAGCGCTCTTGAGGCGATTTTTCGCAAAAACAGCGCTATATAAGTTGTCCAAATTTATTATTATTATCATTGAAGATGAAGATAATAATAATAATCTAAACGAAAATATGAAAGAGAACAAGTAACAAGCAACTGGGACTCAACGCAGAACCTCTTGTCTATCCGGGACGTGCGTTTAACAATTTCAATAATTAATTATATGGAAAATAAATTAATTGAAGATAATACTGTTATTTCTAAAATTTTAAATATGAGATTGGCTATTTTGACGGTTTGACAGTAGGGCGCAATGGTGGAATTGGTAAACGCACATCCCGGATAGACGAGAGGTTCTGGATTCGAGTCCCAGTTGCGACCATTATCTTTTTCTGTTTTTCTGTGTCTTGTTCTCTTTCATATTTTCGTTTAGATTTTTGTTATTATCTTCTTCTTTAATAAAATACATCTATTTTAAATTCAGAAGAATATCTACACAAGAGTATCAAATCTATAATTTACATTTAAAAATCTACTGCACAAGAGAAGGAGGTAGCGCTACACGGCACAATACCCTAAAAATAAATAACGCTAATACCTAGCTGTGGAAATCTCAAATCAGATCAAATCTACAGTTGTGTTCAGACATTAGTAAAATTTCGCTCACTTGCCCTTCAAAACAAGAGGATGGTCGCTTTCTACTTGAGGTTTCCAAAAACTGCCCTTAAAGCAGATTTTCGATTGATGAAATTTTGCACACTTGACGTTCAAAATAAGAGGAACATTACTATCTATATCTGATTTAGAAAACGCGCGGGCAACGCCGGGGACTTAGCTAGTAGCAATATATTTAAAAAAAATCATACATTATTAAATTTTTCACAAAAACGGTTTTTCTTTAATGTGGGGAAAACAGATTTCACAGTACCCCACAGAATAGAGAATCTGTTGTCACAATTATTTTGTCAGTAAATCGGTTTAACCCGTAGGTAATAAAACATTTTAGGCCCTATGAAAATTGAAATTGGGCGGGGTTAATAGAATCGTATAAATAAATCGTCTCAACGTGGCCTAACCACAGTTTGAAAATGGCCTTAACACCGAAACAGCTGACACCATAAAAAAAACTAAAATACTTGCCGAACTTATTTAAGATTATTAAATTTGATTTACATTAAAAAACATCAAACTACGAATTAAACTCGAGAACAATTGTTTATAGTTGTTTTGAAATGATCTTTTCCAAAGGTCTCGTGATCGAATCCCGGCGTGGCAAACAAAC
The DNA here is from genome assembly GCA_917880885.1 of Limnephilus marmoratus. Lineage (NCBI taxonomy): Eukaryota > Metazoa > Arthropoda > Insecta > Trichoptera > Limnephilidae > Limnephilus > Limnephilus marmoratus. Next base: position 11,942,739 of record OU862921.1, on the reverse strand, counting down.
TTTATTTGCTTCTTCTAACACAGCAAACTTATTTTGTGGCACCATTTTGATTTAAATTAATAAATTACTTCGTTTTAACCACTTTTATTGTTCACAAAACCAACATGTTTCGTGAGCAATGCTCACTTCTTCAGGGTCAATATCAATAAAAAAACCCTGAAGAAGTGAGCATTGCCCACGAAACATGTTGGTTTTGTGAACAATAAAAGTGGTAAAAACGAAGTAATTTATTAATTTAAAACTTTATTTGATTAATTTGTGATTTTTTTTTTTTTTATTTATTTGTTTTATTTGTTTTATTTTTTTTTTACAGTTTTTTAGAGAAAATGTGTCCTTACTGGGGTACCCCGTTCTAAGGACACATTGTACAAGTTTTATTATTTGAATTAAAAGTAAATACCTATGCTAGAATATTACCGAGGAAAATTATGAAGTTAGATCTAAAATAAAGTACAAAAAAAGCATTATTCTTTGTTTGGTTGCAAAATTGATTCTATTTTCTTCCTTCCCATGTCCATAATCCATATTTTTATGCTTCTTTTGAATGCGGTAATTTTTTTAATGAATAGCAATAAAAAAATCCACCTTCCCAAAATAATCACTTTTTCAATTGTTTTGAGTACCAAATGTCGATGACATATTTAAGCATTACTACACTACAAAAAATTGTAAATTACAAGGAATATCAAGAATTTTACAATTTAATGAGAAATGGAAACCGATTTATTACATCTTTTTTTTTTTTTACATGAGCTCCACACAGGAGGCCCTGAGGAAAATAATTTCCCTCACGGCCTTTGTCATCTTTGAGGATGCTGTGTGGAGGGTTTTTTTAAGGAAAGGAAGGAGAGGAGAGTTCTGGGAAGGAAAAGGGTTTAAGGGGTGGGTAGGAATCTGGGGTTCAGTATGTCCTGGTCATCCGCCTCCAAGACCTAGACAAACCTCACCCCCATGAACCCGGGCACCCCTGCTAAATCACCAAAGTAGCGAACCACTTGGGGTGACCTATGGCAGAGGTGTTGGTTATCCAATAAAGGTTCCCGGGGCGGCGGTACCCATTCCCGCCTCCCAAATTGAAAATTGAACATCTAATTTTAAAACAATTCAAATGCAAAACCATTGTATATACTAAGCCATAAAAACTGTAACAACCTCCCTTCTGAATTGTGCTGTAATTAAAAATTAAATAATTTTTCAAAAATACAAAAAAAAACTGTACAAAAAATTAATATTTTTTACAAAACCTTATTATAACATTCAAACTAAGTAAGAATCGTGGTTCCCTTAGCAGGCACAAGAGTTCCTCTTTTCTGATAAGGTATACATGCCCGATGATGACCTTGAATATAATATTTTGTAAAATATACATGTATAAATGTAACTCATATTCTTCATATTACAATTAAAAAAAAAATATAGTAGAGAAGAGTGCATGGGGCGCGCAGGTACAGTTTGGCAAGAAAGTGTAGAAAATAAATGCGATCGTTTTCTAGTTTTAAATGGCAACACCAAGATGGCTCATAAGACAAAGAACGTATGTTTTAAAAAACACTTCTGGCAAAATGCATATTTCATAGCGTATTTGTATTTTCAAAAAATTTGCACAAAAAACTGTAATTTAATAGAAGCAAAATAAAACAAAACAGGTTTTAAGTGGGCGTTTATTCCGATATAAAAACGTGGGTACTTAAAAATTTAAGTCTATTAATTCAACACCCGACATGTAATTATTGTCTTCGTCCTCGTGTGATTCTTCTTCTTCCGTATCTTTATCTTCATCTAAACGCAGTTCATCGATATCATCATATATATTACTGCCTCATGCATAATATTCTGCATCAATTTTCATCACGTGTTTGCAACAATTTTTCCAATCATCAGCACTTATGCTATTACATAATGCCCATTTTCCGTTTTCCCAGTGTTTCAAATTTTCCATCTGCCTTTTCCCCTTCCTTGACAATTCGTCTTACCGTTGATTCAGATTTACCTGTGTGTGAAAAATCATTAAAATTATTATTATAGAAGGGAGTTTTAAAAACACACACTAGATAATATTCACTTGGAAAGAAAGAAAGAGAAAACGTGAAAAAAGTAACTTTTCTACGAGTTTAATATTATTTTTTTTATTGAGTTATTCCCTTTTTCCTGTGGCCGCACATTAACTGTCAAAATGAAGTGTCAAAATCAGATTTTTTTACCATAACCTCAAATCAGATTGTAATGGTTATTATCGCTCGAAAATTGCCATAAATCTTGTAATATTAATGAAATTTATTAAACAAACTATACTACGTACCAGTCATTTCTGCAGTTCGTTTGCAAACATCTTCTAAATTAAAAAGAAGCTTCTTCGCGTGACACTCGGCTAGGCAGCGTTGAAAAACGCAGAATATAACCCCTCTTGTATCACTATGTAATAATTTATTCATTTTAATTAAATTCAGGTAAACAATGAATAAAAATATTATCAAATCAGCGATATTCTACTCAGATTTAAGACAATAAATCAACCGTAACACGCGCTAATATGACAGCCATAGGCGGCCATAGGAAACGTCATATAATTCGGTGTTGCCATAGTAATGAACACGTTTAGTTCCAATTGAATTAATTTCTACACTTTCTTGCCAAACTATACATTAACAATCAGGCCTAATTAGGCTAAACCGAGAGAAATGAAATTTCAAATCACTGTATTCCTTTTTCCACTGTTTCATATTAGAGTTCTCCGTTTGCCTTATACATTTCTTTTTAGGTAGCCATGCTCCACTCGTTCGACAACATTCCACATAAATATCGGCTCCTAAATGCACCAAGCCAAAAAATACGATTAGTGTTCAGACTCTGCACGGGCCCGGAAAGACTTAATTTACCGTGGCACCAGTTCTGGGGAAAAGCCAGGGACAAGAAGTGGCCAAGTGGCCAAATAGCCAAGCAGCCAGAGCAGAGGCAGGTTGTTATTGAAAATTACTGTAGTTTGCAAGTCGCTAGTTAGATGCAAGTTGTAAGTTGAAAGTTGCCATGAGGCGCTAGATATGCGCTAAGTGGCTGCAGACGTTGTAAACTTACTTATTCCACTTTTCTGCGCAACTGAGTTACACTTTATAAGTTGGCTACACATGCTACACATTTTCTACATAGAGTGTACAGCATGTACACGAAGGATTTTTACCAGCAGCGATTTTCGGGCGTATTTGGAGTGAAAACCGTAGAAGTATTTTTTGTTCTATTAAAAACAAAAAACATATTTTACGATCACACGTCACAATTGATCCCACTCCTGGACGTCTATTTCGTGTGTTACCGTGCTGCCGGAACGAGACGGAGTACTTGTCACGTGACTTGTTAGGCTACAGGGTCAAGTAGCATATCTTTGGACAATTTTGTATTTAAACTTCAATATTTTTGCTTTAATTTGGACACCGTCAAAAACATTTTTTTGGCAAATTTTTGCATTAACCTATTGTTAAATCTTACTTTTAGTACTTTGTTAAGTAGCTACTTGCTACGTGGCATAGCAAGATAATTAGGTTGAATAAATGAGGTGCTATCTACTATGTAGATAGCAGTTTGCGTGGGAGGCTGTAAGTAGCAGATGCCAGCCAATTACATCTCTCTTCCGCTCACCACAAATCAACTTCGGTTCTAATGGAACCTATGGATGCCAATCCTCGACTATACAGTCGTGGAATGTCAATTTGCAGCAGGAACGAGACTCTCCCTTCACGGCGTGGGCATTCTTAATATAACATCCCTGGAAAGGAGTGGGATGTAGGGCTATTGCCATTAAAACCCAGTATTAAATGAGAACATAAGTAAGGTATATTGTACAAAGGAAGACCGTTGATAAATACATGATACATAAAAAGACTCACCCGGGACCTTGTATCCATCTAATTCTAACCTATCTACCTATTGTGGCCTCTCCCGGAGACGCCTGGTGTGAGTTCCCACCGAAGGGTAGGCCCAGACTCTCTCCACCAACTCAGCTCGGGATCCGCACGACTATGACAGGCGGAATCCCATGACCCTCTGCGGGATGCCGGTCCTCCTGCTTCCTCTTCTGGCCTCGGCTCTGGAGCCGAACGATCACTGCTGGTGGGGACCCATGACCCTCTCCTGACTACCGGTCCTATCCCAAATGGTAGCGACACTCTTGCTCTCATACAGCGCGAGTTCTTAAAAATGGCGAACTCCGCGGGTTTATCGGCCGCGGGAAAATGATTATTATCAGCGTAATGTAATAAGTACCGACAGGATGACTCCGATCTCTCCCGATTACAATTCTCGAGCGCCCGTCACAATAACATGCCGTAGCATTCTACTCGCCACGATTCATCACGACTCACTCGCGTGTTTTTTGAGGGTTTTACCATGAAAACCATTATTAAAATGTCGCCCGCGTATACTTCCTTTCACTCTTTCCCGTATAATTAGCACATTTTTCTCCCAATGTGTGACCCGTCGATTTACAAAGCGAGCCGCTCTACTCGCTTCTAAATCAAAGTGTTCGGAACCGGAAAAAGCCCTCTCGCGCCTCGCATAGACACCAAAATCCCGAGAGTGTCGCCAACATTATCATTTTTTTAAAGTACTTGACGGAATAATAGATTTTTAAGAATTGCTTCATAACACTATCTTCAAGGATCTTTAATTTATTGACTGTAAGATAGATTTTGGTCTGATAATAATGTAATTAATATTATTAAGGGATATCTTGATTTCTAAGGCTTCTAAGTTATCTAAGCTTTTTACTTTATTATTATTAGTATGGAAAATATTTATGTCTTTACTTTTTCAAACTATAATTATTGCTATTATGATTAGCGATATCGGAAGAAATATTATTATAAAGAAATCTTAGATGTTCTTTGATACTGAAGTTAAATTTATGAGTCGTTTTCCGTTTTGAGTCCATTTAAAAGGTTTTTATGTCTCGCCGTTCTTGCAAACATAACGTCAAACATCAGGCGAGAGCCTGCAAAACTGAGGGATACAAGAAGACGTTGCAAAAAAGAGCAATACCTTTTCACGATGATGTTGTCTCTCACCCGGCATGCTGCTTGAAGTCTCGAAAACCCTTCCGGACAGAAGGAGAAAGAACTCCACCTCACACCAGAAGATAGGTGGAAACTTGAATGATAATCAGCCTACGTGGAAAATACCATCTCAGCTGAGAATCAGCTTGGGTTATCATTGCCTCGCAAACTCTGGTCCGCCACCAACAGGATAAGGTGCTCCCATAGCTCACATGATGCATAGATGGGGCCTTAAAGAGTCGGCGATGTGTGAATGCGGTTTGGTACAGACCACCGAATGCCCGCTCCATTAATTCCCCGGCGGGATTGTTGAGGTCCACAGGGGATGGACAGACTGGCTCGCAGACCTAGATGTCCCCCTCTGACCCCCCACCAAGGGGTTGAAGAAAGGTTTCAAGAAGAAATGTCTTTATTAAAAAAAAAGAATAGTAGGCACAGATTTTATTTCTTGTATTAAAAGTTGGTTAAATATTAGTACAACGGAGATTTTCTTAAAATGAAAATTATTAAAGTATAAAATTTTACGCCATTCTTAATATTGTTATTAGACATCTCCGCCATAGGTCACCCCAAGGGGTCGCTACGTTTGGTGACTTAATAGTAAATGGTTAATCAATATAAATACATTAAACTCAACCTAGTATTAGCTCACAGGTCAACAGCAATCCACCGTAGTGTTTATTTATTTATTTATTTTTTCAGGTTCTCCATAAAACAGTTATACACCAAATTATTACGGAGAAGATGACAAAATTTAAGAGAAAAAAAAGTCCAAGGGGGCAGTTTCACTATGTTGAGACGTATGTCAAAAGATAGTTACTGACCTCACCGTAGGTAACATTGAAGATGTCAATGCTCAATGCAGAATCCTTAAGCAGTTGAATTGCTCTGTTTAATGGGGCATTCTGAAAGGAAGAAGTTCTCGCTTTCGGAGCATAAAAAAGTGCGTGGGATCTCCCACGAGTATACGCGTTAGGGACATATAGGTTAATCTCCTTCAACATAGGTGGATTCGGTACAGTACCGGAGATCAGCTTAAAAAAATGTTTCTCCAAAAATATTTTTCGGCGGGCTTCTAAAGTATTAAGATCGAGCTTTCCTGTTAAGAACAACGATGGATACAGGAATGGGTAGTATATATATTCCCTCATATACTGGTAACGCATAAACCTTTTTTGTACTCTTTCTATTTCTAGGATATGGTTTTGTTCAGAGGGGGCCCAAATAATGGAGCTGTATTCCAGGATGCTGCGGACAAGTGCTTCATATGTTCTTCTTATTGCAATTCCATTAGTAAATGATCTCGCATTACGAAGAACAAATCCGAGCATTTTGTTGGCGCGGGAGACAATGTCTGATATGTGAGATTTGAAAGAGAGATTTGCTTAAAAAATCACGCCAAGGTCTCAAATCTCGAATAATCATAATAATAATAATAATCTTCCTTAGTCGAAACAAACCCCCAGACGCTCTGACTTCCTATTTGGAACTGTTTGAAAAATTAGCTTGCCCATAGTATGTTTTACACAACAGAAAAATGCAGGATTCCATTAGTTCTAATTTATGCTTTTTAATTAGGAATTAAAAATCAATTCGAATTAATGTGTAGAGTCTGTCAATTAAGAGTAGAAAATATTAAAAATTGAACTGCTAAATTTGTAGGCTGACAATACCAATTTAACTGTCAAATATTCTTTCAAATTGCAATGACACTGAATGTATAAAACACTGTAAGTCACATTTAAAAAACCTTTTTTTTGTTCTTAAAGAAAAAAAATTAATTCGAAGAAGCACTGTTGTGTTCTTATAAATTTGATTAAAAGGTGCTTTATAATGTGTTTTGCTTTCATTTAATATAACATAAATTTGAATTTAACAGTAGGTAAAAAGGAAGAATCACTAATGGCGAGTACTTTTAGGCCTGGATGAGTTAAATATATTCAGATCTAAAATTAGAGACATGATCTAAAACCCGGGCAACGCTGGGTACCTACAGCTAGTATTAAATTAATGTGAGCAATTTCCAAGTGTGCTTTTTATTTTACTATAATATCGTTATTCCTCATTGTATTAACAAAAATTGCAGGTATAATATACCTATATCAATTCTAATTTTGAGATCGGTAGTTATCAAAATTGCAATTAAAAAAATATTTTTCTTTCTTTTATGGGTTTTTTTATTTTTTACAAAAAATGTAGGTTACACAGCTTAACACCATGAGTTATGTGTTTAGTGTTGCCATTTGATCAACAGTGGCGCCCTCCTATGTTTTCTACTTTTATTTGACAGACTGTAGCAACCGAATTAATGACAGGGTGCTTAGAATTATAATTTCAAACTGTTACAATAGTTCCGGGTTCATGGGATGAGATTTGTATTTGGATGTGTTTGCCTACCTAATGCGTGGCAGGCAGGATCAGGAGAGACTGGTTGAGGGAGACCTTTTGACTTCTGCAGCCGGACTCTTTCGACCCATCACCTTGCACCGCAGTGGGAGGGATGGATTCATACGGCCGTCATTTCTGGACACATTGAGCCCTAGAATCCTACCTACCGCTCGTGTCTTATTCCTTCCCAGAAATTCTCCTCTCCTTTCCATAAAAATACCCTTCACACATCATCCCAAAGATGACAAAGGCCCAGAAGGATTTTAAATTATATTTATATTATAATTTTTACCGTTACAACATTCTAGTACTTAAGATTATATTTATTGTACACTCTATTACATAATTTATGAAAACTCTTACACCAAGCTCAAGAGCTAGCTCTCATAATTGGCGTAGAAATCCTTGAAAATGTGTTCAATATTATGTTCAATATTTTGACTATTCACTATTTTGTTTTTGCCATAGTATTATGTTTATTACTGTAACAATGTTATAATTTAATTTAAAAAAAATTAATAAGCTTAAATATTAGCCCAGTCAGTGGGGGATAAAAACGGCCTTTAGCTTGCAAAAGGTCATGTAGTAGCGATTTTGATATATGTTATTAAGATTGGGACTCTAAAGACAAAAAAAGTTTTCGACCTCGGGAGGGTCGAGCTCGATCCGCCATCTTGGATTGAAGGTCCCAAAATTCGGTTTTTTCAAAATAATTATGAAATTGTTGATTTTACAACCAAGTTGTTCAAGGTGAACTTGAAGAAAACTAAATTACGTACATTTTATGTTTAAAGTTTTTTTTTGTAAGTCTAGCAGGTAACGAGTTACAGTGGCGGAAATGTGAATATTTTTCTAAAAAAATGATGAAATTCCCAATTTGTGTTATTTTTTCGGGTTATTCATTACATAACTAGCTGTTAAAAACCCACTCCGTAGGGTTTTACTGCTAGGCCCTGTAGGCAGCTTTTGGTTTGGCTTCGCCCAGTTAGTGTTGGTGACCATTTTATACATAATTATATTATATAATATATTTTTTATCATATAATTATAATGATTTTGTTTACTCATTTCCACACCACCATGAGGTAGAGAACATGGCGTTTTTTTTATTTTTTATTGTGGTATCCCCTGTAGATCTACTCCACAGATAAACCAGCGATGGTAGATTTCGAAATTATTTTATATATTGGCTATTGCGTAATGATATTTTTTTGTTGATGCCGGTTGGTTGATATCGACATCTTAATAACAGTCTTCATCAATGTCATCATCTAATTCATTGCCTGTGGTACTGAGATTCTGGGCTTCCATCTCTTCATCTTCTTCCTCGACATCGATATGAACCTCTGGCGAATTTCGGCATGTTTGACCATCACAGCACCCACACACAATAGAACAATTCATTCCAGCTTTCCTGCAGCCACAAGCAACGCCGCATAATTTTTTACAATTACATGAAATAAATTTCAATAAAGTCTCGGGTGCTGGTTTCTTTGTCATTCTTCCTGGAACAAGACCGTTGGTGCCACGTTTCCAGCCCCAGTTTTCTGGATTTTTTTGGATTAAATACCATTTTTGGACTTGGTGGTACGTCCTAAATGCATGGTACCGTGCAGCGTCGTTCGTTGGTGGCAAAGAGGCAAGATTGAATTAGCTTTTTGTTGTTGACTTTGCGAAACGTTGGTAGCGGACTTCTTCCAAGGTTTCCTTATCCATGTCACCCCCGTACAAAGCAACAAGAAAGCGTGTTCCTGCATCTGCTATGTCTTCTGGTTTTGCATCATGTTGTTTGAAGATTCCTATCATGGCATTGAGTCTTGTGTCGTTCTGTACAAGTGAACAAAATTTTGTTTTTCCTTGGTTAAAGAAGGACGATGTTGTATCGCAGCCACTAAATGCATGGAGAAACAGAATATTCTCAGCAGCTTCTTTGTATTTCACACTATTCGCGGAATACAGTCTTTCAAAAGTTTTGCCTCTCCCGGGTTTGCGAAGATATATACTACTTTCGGGTGGTGCCAATGCTGTTAGCAGAACTAGGAGATCAACGTCTTCGCCAATACCGAATCAGACGGACTTTGTTATTTTCATTGGCTAAAAAACGTTCTTGTGAAACTTGAACTGGCATTGTTTCATCGAAAAGAACATCTGCAGACATATGCTTCTTCGATCGGCGAAGTCTTTCTGCGGTTTTTGTATTTTTTTCACCATCATCTAGCGGATATCCATCGAAAACAATAACTGCATGTGATCCATAGTGATGTCTTACATAGTGAACTTACTTCTCGCAAATTGACCCAAAAAAATCATCACGATTCCATACAACTTTATTTAAAATGTATCCTTCATCCACAACATTAATTTTGCAACCTTCAAGTTGCACGCCTTCTGGAAGTTGTTCAAAAACACCATAAAATGATGATTTCGTACCTTTGCGCATTCTTTCTTCAGAGAAAAGCGACAAAGAAAATGGGGCGAGTTGGAATTTAAGGTAATCCTTCAATTCTTCGTCGGATTTCTTCAAAATACACATTCTCTGGAACAACATTAGCAGGTTGATGGAAATAGTTGTTTCGCCGATCTTGATGCTGCTAATGACTGCTACTAATGGAATAACTTTGTCCTTACGTTTGAATTTAATAGATTCAAAATTTGTATACCTGGTAACCATGTTCGACATCCTCTCGGTACCTATTTCTCTGGATAAATGACAATTAATCTTTTCATCCCCGACAATTCCAGTACTGATAGAAAGAAGTGAATTGATTTCGGGGAAGGGAGAATGCTGAGAAAACCAATCCTACAGCTTTTTCAAGTCTTGATCGTCTCGAGTGATACGGGAAGTTCTCATTTTTTCATTGACATGTTGCTCGCATGTATTAACGTTACTATATTCCTCAATGGCGTCACAAACGTTATGCAAAGATATCATTCCTAAAGTCCACAGGGCGAGCACGCTGTCACTGATTCCACGGCCAAGAGTAAGACCCCCACAACTATGCATCATCCGCATCAAAGTTTGTTCGGTGGTCATGTCAGACCATATCCCTGACCAAAACTTGTCCGAGCGTCTAATCGTGAAATAGCCTTCCGTCGTAAATTTTTGGTATTCAATAGGATCCATTTTTCCTTCCAAATGCCACGAGCACACTGAGTGACCGAGCGTCCAGGCATCGTCCAGTAACCTGGACTCAATCAGTGTTGCCAAGTCAGCTATAGACTAGGAGCCCACTATAACAACGTCAATCAACGTCATCGAGCACACGGACGATGCTATATAAGTATATTGTTTGTGGGAATACGTTAAAATGATTTTTTGTAATATGTTCTTACAAAAATTTATCAAGAAAACTTGAGTTTTACAATTTTTTGTCAAAATTGTCTTCTTTCTTCCGCTGTAACTCGTTACCTATTAGACTTACAAAAAAAAAGTTTCACATAAAATGTACGTAATTTAGTTTACTTCAAGTTTGCCTTGAACAACTTGGTTGTAAAATCAACCATTTCATAATTATTTAAAAAAAAAAACAAATTTTGGGACCTTCAATCCAAGATGGCGGATCGAGCTCGACCCTCCCGAGGTCGAAAACTTTTTTTTTTCTTAAGAGTCCCAATCTTAACAACATATATCAAAATCGCTACTACATGACCTTTTGCAAGGTAAAACTACGGAATGACTGGGCTATATATATTACGTCCTTAGGCTGGGATTACACTCGTAAATTTTTTCCTGTAAATCGCTCTTGTAAGCGATTTATGGCCAAATTACCAATGTAAACGACACCAAAAGCCACTTAACGTAATTTATAGCAAGTTACAGAACTTATTCTTTCGGAAGTTTTTTGACAGGTCTAATCGCGCCCGCGCGAATTTCCAGCCTTCTTACAGCTTATAAAATCAGTTTGATAAGCTAAGATACTTCCGCAAGAAATAGTTCCGAAATGCGCCGCGCACCGTTGCGAAATTTATTTATTTATTTATTTATTTATTTAAAATTTACGGCACAAAGTGCCATTTACAAACATGTATTATTATTATATTTAAACAGTCATAGTACAGTGAAGAAAGATTGTTTTTTTTTTTAATTTCTTATAATAAGAGAAAAAATTTCTAACAAGTAATGAAAACTTCAAAAGGAACAGTGAAATAAAAAGAATAACTTGTTATGATGTAACCTCGTTACAATACGTAAGGCTGAAATGCTTGATAAGTAGAGCCTTGTATTTTAATAAGGAAATATGAAAAATATCAGCAACATTGGCATAAAAATTACCAATGGTGAGTATTCTATTTATAACAGAATTATATCCAGCGACAGATGTATAATTGTCACAATAATACATACTAGGGAACCTTGATCTAATGGTAGGTACATGAAAGTGAATCAACTTTAATATATCAGGGCTATCCAACTGATGATTTACAATTTTGTATAAAAATATGAGATCAAAAATTTTTCTTCTGTCACTTAACTTCGACAATTTCAATGAGTGTAATAAAAAGTCATAATTTATTGATTCTAAAGGGATTCCAAGTCGAAAATTAATACACCTCAAAAACTTGCGTTGAACTTTTTCAATGATATTAATGTGATTATTAAAGACAGGTGACCAAATTGTAGAGTTATATTCTAGAATGCTTCTAACGAGAGATGTGAACAGAATTTTTAATGTGTGAATATTTTTAAAATCTTTGGAAATCCTTAAAATAAATCCTAACATTTTCATAGCCCTGTTGGCTATAGAAGTTACATGAGATACAAAGCAAAGTTTCTGGTCAAAAATGATGCCTAGGTCAAGTATTTCGACTACAGAGATTAAGTCTACATTACAGAGTGCATAATTATATATTATTGGGCGTTTAATTTTGTAGAACCTCATAACTTGGCATTTGTTAATATTTAGCTGAAGTTTATTACCTGAACACCATTTGAAAAAACTATTGAGATTCTCTTGCAAGATTATACAATCGTGCACATCATTAATGACTTTAAACAGTTTCATATCGTCGGCAAAGAGTAAAACTTCGATATCATGGAAAATGCTAGTAACGTCATTGATGAATAGTATAAATAATAAAGGTCCCAGGTGAGAACCTTGCGGCACACCGCTGGTAGCAATAAATTCGTAGGATAAACAGTCATTGATCTTTACAAAGAGTAACCTATCAGATAAGTAGCTGATCAACCAAGCCAAAAAATTACCACTTATCCCTAATTTTTTTAGTTTATTTATTAATATTTTGTGGCAGACCTTATCGAAAGCCTTGGAAAAATCAGTATAGATGGAGTCTACCTGTAGCCTGTTAGTCAATGCTGTGTTTATATAGTTTTCATATACTGTAAGGTTTGTGAGAGTAGATCTAGAAGAGACAAACCCATGTTGGCAATTGGTAATTACATGTTTAATATTAGAGGATATTTTACATAGAATGATTTTTTCAAAGAGCTTAGGAATGCTAGACAGAATACAAATAGGTCTGTAATTGCAAACATCGTTTTTTGAACCCTTCTTGAACACGGGGGTGAGATAGCAGGATTTCCAGCTATTGGGGAATTGGCCTGTTTTGAGAGATTTGTTAAAGATTTTGTACAATGGATAAGAAAGAGAATTTATACAATTTTTTAAGAATATGGATGGGACATTATCAGGACCAGAACTTGTTTTTGGTTCCAAGAGTTTAATCGCGGCAATAATATCGTTACGTTCAATTACTAGTTCAGATAATTGCAAGTTAATATCTGTAACAAATTCGGGAATACTATCAACAGGGACATCATCCTCATATACACTTTTGAAAAAGTCTGCAAATAGATTAACAATATCATCAGTTTTGGTACAAGTCTTGCCACCATAGTTCATAATGTTAGGGATAGAAGAATAATTGCTTTGTAATGACTTAGAATAATTAAAGAAAGATTTAACATTACATTTTATAGAGTTTTCAACTTCTTTTATATAGTTTTTGTAACATTTATCTGAAGTTACAGCACATTGCTTACGCAACTTATGAAATTCAGTATAATCATGAAATGACCTCGTTGTTTTGAATTTGTGGTGTGCAATTTTCTTTTTAAAGACTAAGTTTATAAGATTATTGTTGAACCATTTAGGAAAAGTTGATATATTACATGACGTAACAGGTACATGGCTTATTATACTTTGTTTTAAAATACAGTAAAATTGTTTGATATTGTCATTTAATTCACCATCATTTAGAAATGCCCAATCAACCTTAAGGAGGAAGTCACAAATTTCAGTATAATTGGCTTTATGAAAGTTGTGAGACATTTGTTTAATTTTAGGATTTTCACCTATAGTGTTGTTTATGGTTATATCTAATGATGGGTGGTAATTGTCCAAAGGAAGAAGAGTATCTAAGGATTTAGTTGCGGTTACCGATTTGACATTAGAAAAAACTAGATCCAGAGTTCTGTCATTACTGTTTTTGTTTTCATTTAATTGATTTAAATTTAAAAAATTGGACATTTCAAGTATTTCACTTTCAATGTTAGATAAGTTAGAGCGATTAGTTCCGGATAATTCTGAGGATATAGGATCCCAATTAATGTTAGGTAGATTGTAGTCACCTGCGATGATTATTTTTGTTTCGGGGTATTTAGATATCAATAGTTGAATCTCATCGATATGGTTTTTATAGATAATTAGATCCGATGAAGGAGGAATATAAACACAACCCAATATGATTTTATTTGTTTTGTTAGTGTTAATCATAATAAAAACATGTTCCACATTTTTATAGGTAGTGTTAAGCTGCTTTGAGACTAATTTCTTAGAAATTGCTAGCAAGACACCACCACCTCTTGATTTAGAACTAGTATTCTTGTTTCTATCAAGTCTGTAGACATTGTGAGTTGGTAGTCCCAGTTCAGCTGTGTTGATGTCGGAAACAAGCCAAGTTTCTGTAATGATGATGACTTCGTGAGAAAGAATTGATGCAGTTTTGGAAAATTGTTGAAGTTTTGTTCGTATCCCTCGTACATTTTGATAATAAATTTTTAGTGGTGTTAATATCCTTAGTTTTTTGGCAATGTACTTATTATTTTTGGACAAGAGTTAATGTATTTAATTGTTAAATTCGTTTCTCCACCTTGTAGGCGATCATCTAATTCCTTCCTCAGGTCGGACAATTGTTTCCGCTGTAATATTGTCTGATCACCTATGATTTTTATATCATTAGAAATAACATGTCTATTCTTGAGGATTAACTTAGCTTGTCAAAGAAAGAAAAGCTTAGAAATGTCAAAAATTAAAAGACAATTGTTTTCATAGGATTTTTTTCCTACAAAACTAGTATTTATTTCCACTTATTTAAGTTTTCTGGAAAATGAGCATCCTTCTATTCAATTATCGGTCCAATCCTTTCCAATTTAATGTTTTTGTTTTTAACATTTACGTATTTGAAATTTTGAATTCGAAGTCGGTTGCTGTCAGCAGATGTCAGGTAGCTGTCACTGGGATGAAACGAAATTAATTGCCGCCTTTGATGGCACAAAAGTGTGTGGAGAATTGTTTAATTAAAGCCACAATCTATTTCAATACTTTATTTGAGCCTTTTCGTCTTTATTGACAAAATCGCGTAAATTTGACAGTAGCAGATCGTTGTTGACAGGAAGCCATCTTACTGCAAATAAATTTACAGATGTAAACGGTCGCATGAGCATTTACACAGGTCGAACTTCCGAACAACTTCCGTGATCACTAATTACCAAAAGTCGGATGCATATGTGAACGCTCCTGTGAGTGACCTGTCAAAATCTTATGTAATCCGTAAATTTTAATTACGAGTGTAACCCCCGCCTTACACATGAAATTGGCGTTTTGTATGGCAGGAACATAAAGTCGATTATAAATGTATAGTCGATATAATATATTTATTTAATCAAAGTATGTACCATTGCTATCTATGCACTTTTGCCATCTCATAGGTAGTTCATAGATCCCTTTACTAAAAAAACCATTCGGACGGGAATCAATAAAATCTTTGAAGGCGGTTTGGACTGCCCCATCGGAGTTGAATTTTTTCCCTTGCAAGAAGTTATCCAAATTTCGAAAAAAATGGTAATCTGTTGGGGCAAGGTCCGGAGAGTACGGTGGATGTCTTAGACATTTTAATTGAAGCTCCTCTAATTTGGTGGTCTGTTGTGCAGTGTGTGGTCTAGCGTTCTAACGCGCGTTTGTTGATTTGCTTCACTCAATTCGTGAGGTATCCACCATTCAAGCCTTTTTACCTTCCCAATTTGCTTCAAGTGGATTAAAACACTAACACTGCAGCCTGTAGCTAACTCCGACGTGGTTTGCAATGGATCCGCTTCCACAATAGCCTTCAAATCTTCATTATCAACTTTGGTCTCCGGCCGTCCACGGGGCTTGTTCTGCAGGTCGAAATTTCCAGAACGAAAACGTTGGAACCAAAAACGCACAGTGTTTTCTTTTGCGGCACCGTCGCCATACACATCATTAATCCTTCGAGCCGTTTCTGCAGCACTGGTGCCACGGTGGAACTCGTACTCGTAAATAACGCGATAATTCAAGTTTTCCATTTTGTAAACTAAGTGACAAGAAAAAAAAACAATTAAGGAAAAAACAAATGAATTATAATTTTCGAACACACAAATACATGAGTAAATAGCTGTGTAAATTTGAATGTGGAATTCCTAACCAAAGAGAAGATGTTTGAGATCAAATTTGCCAGAACGGCAAAACGCCAATTTCATATTAATATTATTATATAAATTAATATATTAATATATAAATTAATATTGATCTGTTTGATCAATAGACGGTGAGTTGGTTGAACTAAAATGTCATACGGCAAAACTGATAATATTGCATTAACCAAAACCATAGCTCGTTAAGTTCACCCCTTCACTATTGAACACAAGACTGAAGTTTTAGTTGAAACTTTGCATGCAATATCGTTATACGAGTAGGTAGAATCGCATCGATTCGGCAGGCAGTAACATACGATACGACCGGTGCCTTACCGACATAGGATACATGATACGCCATGTATGATTCACCATAATATGATACACCATAACATATATGATTGCACACCTGAGTGCATTGCACTATTTATATTACTATGAAAGTTAAAGTTCCCCGGGGAAATGGTTTGAGGAAAACAATTTAGCCTGAGTGCATAGATCGTTCATAAAGTCAGACTTTTTATTAGAACTTGCGTGCAAATCAACACGCCATGTCTCCTGAGGGATAGGCAGATAAATGATATACTGCTGAACTCATGGTTTGTGACGCATAATATATAACTGCATCCAAATTAATTAACAGAAAAGATAGATATTCTCAATATATCCGGCGAAAGACTACAGTTCAGAATCGATATATTGCTAAAGACAGCTTTTATGTGTGTTTTTTTTAAAGTGAAGATTTCTTTAGGACCGTTGTGATTTTAAAACCGATGATACGAAAAATAGCGACACTAAAAAGACACAAACACATACATCTATAGCCTGAGATGGTATAATAGGACTCCTCCATGCGGCGCTTTGTAGCCTATCGGTCTCCTCTTTGTGCGGTGCCTCGTAACCTCCCCACTCTTGTCTACTTTAGTTTTCTGAAGGTTTCACTTCTACCGCATATGAAACGTTTATATTAGCTCCACACAGGAGGCCCTGAGGAAAAAAATCCCTCAGGAAATTACAAAAAGTAGTTAGGGGTAAGTAGGAATCTGGGGATCAATGTGGCTGGGAGTGACGGACGTAATAACCATCCCTCCCACTGCGGTGCAAGGCGATGTGTCGAGAGAGTCCGGCTGGAGAGGTCTTGGTCAATAGGTGAGCAAAAGCATTGGCCGCCTAATGAACAGATCTGAATAGCCAGATACTTTCCTATTAACCCATCTCTTTTTCTTCCTCACTCCTTTCAGCCTCTCAACGTACTCCTATTGGGGATGCCATGGACCCACTGGCTTTGAATAGTCGGGAGCAGTTGCGACTATTGTGCGGTAATCATAAAAACCTATAAAAACTCTGGTCCTGGGTTCAGATCCTAGATGTGACCGTATCTTTTTCTGATTTTTCTGATTTCAGATTTTTGTTTGAGTTTCGCTTATATTGTCTTAATTTAATTAAATGTGTTCAGTTTCACAAATCCCACAATTATAATATCCCGTCATTTTTAAAGGGTCTGTGCTTGTCGTTAATAATTGTTACATACAATATTTCGAAGAGTTTTATTATTATTATTTTTTTTTTTACAGTGAATACCGCACAAGAATCTCAACTGCTCCCGTCTGGAGCCAGTGAGACTATGGCATCCCCAATTGGGGTATGTTGTGAGGCTGAAGGTAGCGAGGAGGGGAAGGAGGTGGGGAAGAGGAAGGTTGGGAAGTACCTGGCTATTCAGATCTGGTCACTAAACACGGCTAAAGCCATTTTCAAGCAACGTTTCAATTCTGAATGGTGGTCTTACACCAGGGCGATACTGACAGTATCTTCCACTCTGGAACATGCCGCAAATATACTATTATATTATTTTAAATGAATTAATTGTGAAATTACACAAATTAATCAAATAAAATTTATTTGCGCATGCCGGGTTCGAACCCGCGACCTCCGGAATGTGAGTCAAGAGTCATACCCACTAGTCTACGGAGGTTTATTTATTTATAAGTACATGTTACATGATAAATACATTCACTAGAGAAGATACATTAGCCTGTATCATGGTGACCAATGGAGGATAGTTATTTTGAAATGAAGTCTAGTAAGTGTAGGTAAACATCTAATATATAAAATTCTCGTGTCACGGTGTTTGTTACCATACTCCTCCGAAACGGCTGGACCAATTTTGATGAAATTTTGTGTGCTCATCTGGTAGGTCTGAGAATCGACGAACATCTATTTTTCATACCCCTAAAAGTAAAGGGTGTTCCACTCCGAAGAAAATTATTTTCCCCATACATTTTGTATGGAACGAATTCTCCTATTTTGAAAGAACTGCAGCAATATTGTAAGGGGTATAATATTGAACTGTGAACCGGGGGAGGGGGCAGGGGGGGGGGGGGGGGAGTGGGCAGGGGGGGGGGGGGCAGGGGGAGGGGGGAGGGGGAGCGAGGGGGGGGGAGGGGGGTGAGGGGGGGGAGGGGGGAAAAGAACTCAGGAAGGGGGGTTAGCGGGACGGGGGAAGGGGAGAAGTGGAGTGGGGAGAGGGAGAGGGAACGCGAGAGGGGAAAGGATACGCAGGGAGAAACAATTTAGATCAATTTAGCTAATAAGTTGACAACAGTTTTTGATTCTGAGGCGGTACGAAGTTCGCCGGATCAGCTAGTATTTAAGTAAAATTATAAAAAAGAAATCATAAAATTGGTAGAAATGTTTCCAATAACTCACAAATTGCTAAAGTTGCCTGGAAAATAGACACAAATAAGTAAGGTAGCTATTATGTATGTACATAAATACACATACATACATACATGCACACATACATACATATACATACTTACATAAACATGTATTTATGCATACCCACACATTTTTTTTTTTTTTTTTTTTTACAGTGAATACCGCACAAGAATCTCAACTGCTCCCGTCTGGAGCCAGTGAGACTATGGCATCCCCAATTGGGGTATGTTGTGAGGCTGAAGGTAGTGGGGAGGGGAAGGAGGTGGGGAAGAGGAAGGTTGGGAAGTACCTGGCTATTCAGATCTGGTCACTAAACACGGCTAAAGCCATTTTCAAGCAACGTTTCAATTCTGAATGGTGGTCTTACACCAGGGCGATACTGATAGTATCTTCCACTCTGGAACATGCCGCAAATATACTATATATTATTTTAAATGAATTAATTGTGAAATAACACAAATTAATCAAATAAAATTTATTTGCGCATGCCGGGTTCGAACCCGCGACCTCCGGTGTGTGAGTCAAGAGTCTTAGCCACTGGACTATTATTAACTACTTAATAATAGTCCAATTAATAACTACTACATGTATATTCATATATATATATACACATATACATACATATACTTACACATACACACTTAAGTGTGATGGCAGAAACAAGCTGTCAACAAATAGTGACAAAAACAAGAACATCTAAAGGAGGCTGGATAATACTGCATGATATTTATACATACATTAGTTATAATCGATAACGCTTGTAACTTATAACCCTTTGAAATAAAACTTAATTTTCCATTTCCTCACGTCCCAGCTGATAGCACCAGTGGCTAGTAGCCAGTACAGTAACATTCTCAAGTCGGGTGACACTTGGCAGGGAATAAAACAATAATGTTTATGGCTGGAACTTTCACACTAAATCACTGCTGGTGTTATTATAGGTAATTTCTTGTCAAGAGTACATTCAGAGACACATTCGTGTATAACATTGGCATAACTAACACTAGATTTCACCCCTGTTGCGTCCAAAACTGCTTACGAATTACAGCCTCAGATGCACTTCAGAAGGACCGTAAATACTAAAAACGAAACGAGACAACACGGTACTCGCTGGAATTGGTATAGGTGGATGCATGTGGAGGAAAACAAAGTATGAAAGGAAAAGGGACGACCAATGACCAAACCTTCATGTTTAAGTTTTACAATTCTACTGTAACTTCAACACTAACTTTATTTATCTTCTTGAAACCGTAACGAAAAATCAACTAAGGGAACGTACCCATACTACGTGACACGTTTAGGGGGGGGGGGGGTCTTCAAAATGTCACGCTCCATACAAATGAGCGGCGGGTTGCTTAGGATTTAGGTCACTGGGGGGGGGGGGGGGGGGGGGTTAAAAATTGCAAAAAGTTGGTCACGTAGTATGGGTACGTTCCCTAACTTGTATGTGTCACTTTGTTACTATCATATTTTCAAATATACATTACCTATATTTTTAAACTTTCAATTTGAAATTTAAATTTTTTACTTTTGAAATATATCAAGATATAATGGGACAAAATAAAGGAATAAAAAATCACTTACCACCGTATCTCTGCGAGAGAGCACACAACAATCACAATATAGTTATATAGTTCATCGCGAAACCTCATGATAATCATCGCTACAAAAAAACGAATGAGTACAAAATGATATTATGTATAAACAGATGGTCAAATTCCTTCTTTTTACTTAAAAAAAGAGATTGTGCACACGGAAAACACTAACAACTTGCTTCCAAGGAGGGTCCAAAACTTCTTCTGTTTTCAAAACAAATGCTCTCGAATTCGCACTATTTTTCTTGCCATTGTTCCTAATTTTAAATACTTTTCTAGCAATGTGATATGGTTAGGGCGAGGTAGAAATTGGATAAACGCGATCCCGGTAGCGTATTTACAAAACCTATACCGATTCAGTCGCGGTAACGACAATTTACATTTTAAATATACCTCTATATTGGTTATTTTTTATCACATTGCAAAAACAAAAATTGTTTTAAAATCTAGATAAAATAATCTTTCTTATGTGTATATGAGAACTTAATAATTTTATTTCTAAATATTTAAATTTTAATATTATTCCCATATGTTGTAAATACACCCCTATATTTATAATTTTTTATCACTTTGCAAAAACAAAAATTGTTCTAAAATCTAGATGAAATAATCTTTCCAATGTGTATATTAAAAATTAATAATTTTATTTCTAAATATTTAAATTTTGATATTGAAAATTTAAAGCGACTGAAACGCTGTAGGGATTGTAAATACGCATCCCGGTAGGAATTAAACATATTCTCATTTCAAAACCCAATAATCCCTAAGGTGACCGGACAACTCAGAATGAAACCAACTCAGAACCTCATTTAAAAAGTCATTTAAAGTGTTGAAAACAAAATGGTTAAACAGGTTACATTAGATTATGGTGATGGGCTATTTTAAAATAATTTTTTTCAGGGCTTTTAATGAGTTTTCAAAGAGGTGTTGTTTTGACTTGATTCTTAGTTGGCATGGAACCAATCCCTAATGTATATTGGAAGATTTATTACCTGACGTCGCATCATCTAGATGTGGATATAAAAAAAATGGTGCCAACAATGTGCTAATAAGTAGAACAGAACATTTCTACAAAATGTTCAAATTGTCCTATAAAACGACGTAATATTTAAGTTTTTCTTAAAACAAATCACGTTACTAAGACAACGGGCTTGGATTCATTGAACATGGTCTAGTGCAGCGTTTCCCAAAAGGTGTTCCGCGGAACCCTGGGGTTCCGTAGAAGCATCACAAGGGTTCCGTGTTCCGTCCGGATTGTTGCAAGGATCATTGCAAGGAAAAAACACAAATACTTTTACAGTAAACGACAAATATATTCTCTTAGAAAGAAACTTGTTTTCTGGATAGAATGTGTTGAACAGAAACAGTACCAATTTTTTTCTCTTTTAAACGAGTTTCTGGAAAAAAAAGAGTTGCAAGTAACCTCAGATATTGAAAAATGCATTTACGAACATTTGATGGCCCTCAACAAATCTCTGGAATTATTTAAGTATTTTCCTGAAAAAAACCTGCAGGACATTGACTGGGTACAGAATCCATTCCTAGTTCACAGGAAACGTACAGCAACAGAGTACGAGACTTTTATAGATATCAAATGTTTTTCTTCCTTACATCAAAAGTTTAATTCAGAAAAAACTAATCTGGATGATTTTGGATTGGACTTAAAAACGAATATCCAGAAGTCGTCGACAAGGCTATCACAATTTTGTTACCGTTTGTGACTACTTACCGGTGAGAAACTGGTTTTTCGGCTTACGCTTACACAAAAAACAAATACAGAGTCAGACTGGATGCAGCTCCGGATCTTCGAATTCAGCTGTCTGACACAAAGCCTGATTTCAGGGCTATTTTAACAAAAAAATTAAAAAGATATCACTCTTCACATTAATGTAAGTTTTACACAAAACTTTTCATCTTTCTTTTCAAGGTAAACATGAAAGTATTCAAACTATGAGTTTATCTTTTTCTTATAAAAATAGGGTTCCGCCTAGAAAAGTATGATCGATAAGGGTTCCGGGGCGAAAAAAAATTGGGAAACGCTGGTCTAGTGGACGTACTTTAGCGGGCCGTATGTAGCTATTTCTTTCGTACACACATATTATTTGAATGGCTATCCTTTTCAAATCAGTGCAACATTTTTTGGTTGATAAGTATCAACAGAATATGTCTTGTATTTTTATAATGTCAATGTCTTTTAGAACAAAAATGAATAAATCATCTCGGATTTGTAAAGCATCATCTTCATCTTATATATAAAAATCTCGTGTCACGGTGTTTGTGGTCGCACTCCTCCGAAACGGCTTGACCGATTTTTATGAAATTTTTTATGTATGTTTGGTAGGTATTAAAATAGGTTTTAAAGTATATTTCATACCGCTAGTTGATTAGGGTGTCCCATTTCGAAAAATTTATTTTTTATTTTTTTGCCATTCTTTTATTTATTTGGCATCCAAAAACACCCATAACCTCAAATTTTAACCCACTATCCCCACCCTCCCAATTTTTAATCGTGATTTTAGTATTTTTGTATGAACGAATTTAACCGTCGCGACGCGTCGTTCGTATTTCAAACAGAACGTAATTATTTATATTATTGAATGATAGATGGCGCTACGTCCGCCGCATCGAACTTTCACCCACACATGCGCAAGACATTCACGAAAAGCGTCGTGTCATTTTTATTTCATTTGGCATCATGTTCTCGCGTGGGCAAACCATCGAGCTTATTTGTGTTGACTAAAGACGGTCTGACAAAAAATATCGTACACTCAATTGCTCTTCGAAATTCATATTGATTTTCTTGGTATCATTTTCCTACTTTAATTGATTTTTTTTTGTTTTTATCGGCGGTCATCGTCTACAGCAGGGTTTCCCAACCTTTGTTTCGCCGAGCCCCCCGAACCAAAAAAGATATTTTGATGCCCCCCTTAATTAAGTTAAAAAAAAAAGAAACAAATTTTTTTATATTAACTAAATTATTTATTTGAATTTCAAATAGGTACAATACAGATACAATATATTTATTTATTATGGATCTTTAATAGAAGAGTAGGTAAACTTTTAATCATTAATTACTTTTACATTTACATTTCTTAGTTTTCTTTTAATTATACATATTTTTCTATTGTTATTTTTTTTATTTATTTAAATAATATTTTTATAATTAGATAATGTCTAACAACTATCAAAGTAATTTTAGAACAAATAAATAAAAACTTTTAAAGTACTGATGAGATACTTGAGCTTGCATGCTCTGTACCAGTTGGTCGATTCTGGGTTCAGTCTTTGCTAGAGCTATGGTTAAATCGCTATGGACGGCAATGCGATTTCACTGTTTAGTTTTTATTAAGACTAGAGCTGAAAAACCTGTCTTGCATAAATAAGTGGACGAAAATGGAATAAGTGTTTTAAAGGCAAAATAAGCAACTTTCAGGTTAACAAGGAATCGTTTGATCAAAATCATTCGGAAAATAAATAATTTTATAAAATAAAGGTTTATTTATCATTTGTAATAACCCGAACGAGCTTATGAATAAAAATTATTACGTACGTAACGGGGTTCGCATTTGAACCCATTAGTACCTACTTCATAACTAAACCATCATAATTTAGGTACAAAATTAAAACTAAATTTTAAAACAAGTATGTTGAAAAATAAAAAAAATAAATGGCGGGGAAAGTTTAATACACCCGTAAGTACTAAAAAAACTTACCTTTCATTTGGGAGATGAACAATTTCACACTTAAATATCTCACTTAACAGACTTGAAACGAAACTTGGATTTTTGTGAACCAACTATTTAATTGACAGGAGCGAGTACGGCGAGTGAGTGAAAGATGGATTCAAGCGGGAAGGTGGGGTGGGGGTGCGCATCACATGTCGTGTTGTGACTTGTCAAAAATTGTATTGCAGCGATTGAATGGCAATTCGGAACAGTTAATTTACCTACCTTTTAAATAGATTTTTTTTTCGGAATTGCAAACGTACCTACCTATTACGCCCCCCTAGGGGGGCGTGCCCCCCTGGTTGGGAAGTCCTGGTCTACAGCGCTCCATTCATCTTTCTGTCATAGATCCCATGCCCACACACTTACAAAACATTTGTTATTTTTTATTTAACAACCAAAATATTCACTAGAAATAATTAATAAATAATTTTTTAAACTTTATGAGTAAAATCTCAAATTATAATATTTAAAGTTTAAAAAATTATTAATAAATATTCATCCTAGACTTGCAGAAAAAGTCAATAGATGTCGCGTATTACAAATAAAATGGATAAAAAATTTATCCAGACACTATCTAGATTGCATTTAGTTCGAGTTGAATCTTGTAATCATAAAAACAAAACAAAAAAATACTTTATTTTATTTTGAATCAGATCTCAAAACTATGGTCACCCTAAAAGTCTACATTAATGTACTACCTAGCGCCATCAGTTTAGTGGGTACTGGGTACCCATAATCTCAATCTGTAAGAAATACAACAATATTGTTCTTTCAAAATCTGTATAATTTTGTGTTATTTTGTTAACTTGTATAATTATTGTTAACCTCAACACAGGCTTGTCCTAGTGAGGTAACAAATTGTATTGTAAACATTTTTACCTACAGTGTAAAGAAACAATAAATAAATAAATAAATAAATATATAAAGATAGCAGCCAATAATATGTGCGTTAAGTAAGTGAAGATAATGTTGGTAGTTCTTAGTCGAAGTATGATACAGTTAAAAGTGACCGAATTAATATGGGTTCCGTAGCTTAATCGGTAGAGCTGTTTCCATGTAAGAAAAGGGTTCTGGGTTCGAGTCCCAGCGGAGCCAATATCTTTTCTGATTTTTCTGTCTCCAGATTTCGATTGAGTTTCGCTAATATTGTCTTCATTTAATTAAAAAAGAAATAATTAATATATTTGTCGTGTCAGCTTGTAATATATATTTCAATATTTATCTCTTGAAGTATTTTTTTGAGTACATTTATTCTCTGGTATGTTAGTATTCACCAAAGGGAAGCACCAGGTAACACTTTAAAAAATGAGGTAAGATTAGGTGAGGTTTTACCGCTAAATATTTTATCTGGGATCACTTTGAAAAGTTTAGGTTTGGCGACACTTACGTATTTTTCCAAAACACTTCGAAAAGCTTTGGTAAAGGATGCCCTGAGTTAGGTGACACTTAAGGTACCCGCTCGTGTATTCCGTACCAATGTAATATCCTCAGTTTCTATGTTTATTGGCTCCATATAATTCTCCCTTCCAGTTCGTCTATTCCTCCCGTTCAATGTATCTCGAAGTTAGTTGGAACCGCGGGCCGCGGGCCCAGAGCAAGTTATTGCCCCGACAGTTGTGTTATTTATTGTGTTATTTGTAACCTGCAGGCGACTCCGGCAGAATCTGAATGTCGCTGAGAATGGATGGTGGCGAATGTCGAGCTCTTTGGAGATATGGATATTTATGCAGCGATTGGATGTCGGCAGATGCACATAAAGCTGAAATATGCCACTGTTTTAGATTTAGTCAAGAAGGTTTTACTGTTAGGGGTTCGTGAATGTCTTCATTCGTCTTTAATTATCACGCTTTTACTTGAATGAATGTATGAATGAAATGGAACCTTGGAAGCGGAAATTAAGCCACTTTCTGACATCCGATAGATCTGGAACTCAGCAGATAGACTTCTTATCTATGACAATGCTTTTTGTCAACTTTTGGAGGAAATCACGCGTAAAAGGATCACACACACTGTAAAATAAAATATATTATATATGTTACCAGGTTAATTCGGTAAATCCGAATATAATATATGCTACTAGGTTACTTTTTCTATTTTTTTGTTGTTATGTAATTATATAGATTTCTTGGAATAATATGAACTAAAATTTGTCTGTCCTGGAACGGGAAATTTTTCTAGTTGGACAGGCAAAGCTTCCTAATATGTAATTTGTACTTTCTTTTATATCTATCCATAATAAAAAAAAAACAATAAAATAAATAAAATAAAATAAAAATAAATGCGTTCACTGAAATTGGTGACACAATAGCAGCAGATATAAATATCGAACCAATCCAATTGGGGTTTAACTCTGTTGTATGCGTTGTTGACTCCAGTGCCTGGGGAGGAAGGTTCGATCCTCTGTCAAACCATTTTTTATTTATAAGTTTTTTTTTCAAAATTTTCAGTTTAATTTTTTTTTAAATTGGCTACTGGCCAGCCCAAGAGATCACTCATCTAGGTCGAAATTTGAAATAGATGTACTATAGTAAAAAAACGTAGTTTTTTGCGGGTTAATTTCAGACTTTTTATTTTTGTTATTTATTTTTAATTTTTCTGTAAATTTTTACATTTTATCATTTTGTGGTTTATATTAACTTACTTTATATCAACATGATATTTATTTTCTGGTTAATATGTTATCATTTTGTGGTTTATATTAACTTACTTTATATCAACATGATATTTATTTTCTGGTTAATATGTTATCATTTTGTGGTTTATATTAACTTACTTTATATCAACATGATATTTATTTTCTGGTTAATATGTTATCATTTTGTACTTGTATGGTTTATAGCCAGCATAATATAAATTACGGTTTTCATTCTCTTGACTTTACCTTTAATAAGACATCAAATTAAAGTTATGAAATATATTTAAAAAATCACACACGACAAACCAAAAAACATTCGTGTTTTAGAAGGTTATTTTGGTGGTAAATTAAAATAAGACATCATATTATAAATATGAGAGAAGATAAATAATGAATAAAACTAACTAACTAACTAACCATCACGCCGTTTCCCCGCAGGGAATTAACAAGTATGATGTAAACTAATTATGGTATAAACTGAGTCCGCTCTCAACACAGGATATCCCAGTGATATTATACGCACTGTAAATCATTCAAAATTAAATGATTAATAATTTTAAATACGCAAATGTTATCAAAGTCTTTCCTATGTTTTTCTAATGAAGATTTGTTTAAGACTTGTTAAAATTCGTAATTGTTGGCTCTAATCTCCATTATAAGTGTACGAGCATTGACAAAACAACGATTCCATTGTTGTTTTATTCTATTCTAGTTCATTGGTGTTCTGCAGCCACTGTGGGGATTCAATGCGAAAAAATATGTCATAAATAATTCAGAAATCCGTTCCAACACCCCGCGAACAGCCCAACAGAACAATGCTGCATTGTGTTCTGCAGCAGTATGCACTGCACATGCAGTCGTACACATAACACGCACACAAACTACCGGTGCAGTTGTCGTGTGCTGCTAGTTTTTATAATATCTCTGGCAGTAGAAGCCAGCTTAAAAGGCTGGCTGCAAGTATTTATAGTACTGTTAATGTATGTTGATGTTTTGCGATCTTGTAACTGCACTTGGTGGGTGGTTTTAATATAAGCTTTCACCAATAGAAACCGAGCGAATTCTACTTAAATAATATAGATCTTAACCCATGGCAAGCATTAAGAGCTTATTTTTAATTTAATATCAATGGTATAAATATACCATAAGCATAATTGTTTATCATAGTTAAATACAAGCAAAATATAGTAGAGCATTAGATTGAAAATTTCAAATTTCACCTTAAAAAACATAATGAAAATATGAACTGAATACTTTAAAGTATAAATAAAGAAATGACGAACCTAGCACACAAGTCTAGCTTCATTATGGTGGTATGTCTCATTTATAACAACAGGTATTTATTTGAAAATATTAACATGTACATTTTGAGAAATTTTCTCTAAATGATGTAATTTCACTTTTTTCAATAAACATACTTAAAAAAAAGATTAACGAGAAATATTACAATAATGAGCTCTCTTAATACTCAATATGCGACCGAAAACCTACACCAAGAATGTATATTTTTTTTATATTTTTACGAAATTGTAACGGAGTAATTAAATTATATCCACCATTTTTACGGTTAATTATATAACAATTAGTTAACAAATTGGGTACATCCAATTTGCAAAAATGACAGAGGTTCAATAAAAGCCAGATAGTAAAACTAGTACATGGTTCAATAATAGCAAGATAGTAAAACTAGTACACGGTTCAATAATAGCAAGATAGTAAAACTAGTACACGGTTCAATAAAAGCAAGATAGTAAAACTAGTACATGGTTCAATAATAGCAAGATAGTAAAACTAGTACACGGTTCAATAATAGCAAGATAGTAAAACTAGTACACGGTTCAATAAAAGCAAGATAGTAAAACTATCAAATATTTAAAAAAAAAAGTTCTTATTTGAAAAAAGATTTATATTATCATTATCATCATCATTACATAGTATAAAATGAAGTCGCTCAAAATGTACGTGCGCGTTAATCTTTTAAACTACGCAACGGATTTTCATACGGTTTTCACCAATAGATAGAGTGATTGAAGAGGAATGTTTATATGTATAATAGATGCAAATTATATTAGAGAAAAGCCGAGAAATTCAAAGAAAACATATTTTTGTGCGATTTAAAACGGCTGGCGGGCCGTACTATAGTCACTTTTGAAATTCGTTCTACAGAAGAAATTGGAAAATAGATGTCCTAGAGTAAGTAGGTATTTGATTTTCCCTTTTCAAATATCCAGTGTTGCATTGCAAGCATTGTATAATTAGTGGCGAGTTAATCTAATATATAAAATTCTCGTGTCACGGTGTTTGTTACCATACTCCTCCGAAACGGCTGGACCAATTTTGATGAAATTTTGTGTGCTTATCTGGTAGGTCTGAGAATCGACCAACATCTATTTTTCATACCCCTAAAAGTAAAGGGTGTTCCACTCCGAAGAAAATTATTTTCCCCATACATTTTGTATGGAACGAATTCTCCTATTTTGAAAGAACTGCAGAAATATTGTAAGGGGTATAATATTGAACTGTGAACCGGGGGAGGGGGGAGGGGGGAAAGGAACTCAGGAAGAGGGGTTAGCGGGACGGGGGAAGGGGAGAAGTGGAGTGGGGAGAGGGAGAGGGAACGCGAGAGGGGAAAGGATACGCAGGGAGAAACAATTTAGATCAAGGTATGGTATACGCAGGGAGAAACAATTTAGATCAATTCAGCTAATAAGTTGACAACAGTTTTTGATTCTGAGGCGGTACGAAGTTCGCCGGATCAGCTAGTTAGTTTATATGTATAATACATGCTTATTATAGTACCTAGAGAAAAGCCGATAAATTCAAATATTCAATTCAGGCAGCGTGCAGCGGGCAGCAGGCAAGCGGGTGGTGTGGATTTTATAAAGATTGGGTAACGGCGTTGTGTTTCGTTAGCCACAGCAACGTGTGGCCGGATCTGCTAGTATATTATAAGATATTGTTTATAATTAAGTAGGTAGGTATTTAAGCAACTATTTACAAATTATCCATCTTTTGATTGAATTAAAAAAGCAGAAATATTATACTTTTTTGGATGCGGAGAAAGGTTCGTAGAAAATGTGTTTAACAAGGTTAGCTCATGGAGGGGATAGAGCTGTGATTGGCTTGAAGTCCATTCTCTATACGGCGCCGGCGTCAAGCAACTGAAAGCATTTAGAAAATATTTATTTATAATAGGGTAGTGATTGTTGGATGTTGTGTGTTGTGATTGTCCTATTTTATATTTAAATTCATGTAGCACTGATCATTTACTTATCATTTATTCTAATCTCGATGTGTAGAGCCCTTTATCTTAAACTTTCGCGTCTATGCCACCTCTTACTAAAATATCGCCATAAAATGTCTTGTCTAAAATCTCCTTTGTCTGTGGCGCATAAAACTTTCTCTTTTTGTGTCTATAGAATGGCGTGTTTTGATTTCGCTTGTCATTCTCAATCTTACAAACAGTCTATCTCTATTGTTATTATCCTCGTCTAAACTCTGCTTGTTTAGCAAACCGTCTGTGGAGTGTCGATACTCCCACCACCATTGGGACGCGAGGTGGGGAGAGACGCGGCACGGCCTGTCACTCCGTGACAATAGGTGCAACAAGCAACATCTCTGTTCATTATTATTTAGTAATTGTTATTTGTCAATAAACCAAGTGAGTACCATTCTTCTTATTTTATTTTAACAGAACCCTGCATATTAGAATAGATTTAATAATTATTATGAGAGTTGCAAAACAACTCCCATAAATTTGGTGACCCCGATAAAAACACGCGAAATTAATATTATTTACGAAATCGCATTATTATTTGCTCGCGTACCCACATACTAAATTTTGTCCCCGCTAGATCGAAACCCGAGTAGCCGAGTCTAACCTAGTACAATCGCCTCTCTTCAAAAGGGCATTTTATGTATTCGAGCGCATAACACAAGGCCTTCTCCCTTTTATTGACCGGTATTTAGTATTTATTTGCCGTCTTAACAATTTTTCGCGTTTCGATATCGCTGATAATTAGTTTCTTGCGTAGGGTTCTGTCTACTAGTATATTCATAGATATAATTGGTACCACTTGGCGCTTTAATAACGTAATTTGACTAATGCAAATAAACAACGTCACGGAGTCAATCGATTTCAAATATCATTATTACACATTTATTATTATTACACGTAATAATTTATACATTTATTATTTATTATATTTGAGACTGCACACCATTACACACACAATTAAAGTTGCCCAAGCGAGTTAATGGCTAACACGCAGCAAAATAACGACAAAGATATGACGGACCAGGGCACTAGTCATCAGGTTGCAAGAGTGGGGGTTCGAATGCCGCCTTTTTGGCGGGATAAATCTCAACTGTGGTTGATGCAAATTGAGGCCCAATTTATCATAGCCGGCATTAGTTCCGATGCAACAAAATACTACTCCATCGTAAGTTGCCTGGACAGTGAAACGCTAACCATGGTTAGTGACATCGTTTTGAACCCACCCACACGGGATATGTATGCCACATTAAAATCGGCATTGGTGACTAGGTTTACAGAGTCCGAGAGAAAAAAAACTGCCAAGCTCGTATACGGACTTCAGCTTGGAGATAATACACCGTCTCAGTTATTACGTCAGATGAAAGAACTGGCAGGACCCACCATCATCAACACGGATCTCTTCAGGACGCTGTGGTTACAACGGCTGCCTAATAACATGCAAGCTATACTGACTGTATCGGCCGATCAGGACTTAGACAAGCTAGCAGAAATCGCCGACAAAATGGCAGATGTCTATAGCAGCAATGATATATGCCACGTAGAAGGAGGTTTTCCTAGTTCATCCTACTCAACTAAAATAAGCGATGAAAAGCTAATGCAAATTAATAAACAGAGGCGATTAAGATCACCATCGCGTAACAGGCATCAAACAAAAAAAGTTTACGAACGATGCTGGTATCATTACAAGTTCGGAAAACTTGCGAAAAAGTGCATCGCACCCTGTGATTGGCCGCCGACGACAAAGCGTTCGGAAAACTAAAGAAGCTCTGTGTCAATGCAACTTACATAGAGCAAATTGGAAAAAGGTTGCACATCTGGGACCGGCAAAACAATATAAACTTTTTGATTGATTCCGGGGCGGAGATTTCTGTAATTCCCAGCAAATTCAAAACACCGCAAACATTTGAACAACACGAGCCAAATGTGGCACTCTACGCGGCAAATGGTACTCCTATCAAGACACACGGACTACGCCGAATGATGGTTAACTTCGGATTGCGTAGAACATTTTCATGGACATTTGTCATAGCCGAAGTCGAGCGCGCAATTTTGGGGGCAGATTTTTTAGAAAATTTTAATCTTCTAGTGGACCTTCGGAAAGGGAGACTTATTGACGCAACGACTGGACTAACGTCAACGGGACAGCGCATTCACTATGCAAGTACGGGTATATCTACGGTCAACAATACAAGCAAATACCACCAATGTCTACAGCGATACCCTGCAATTACACGACCCTTCAACCGAGAAGTAGAAGTAAAACATTCTGTGGCCCACTGTATTGAAACAACTGGACCACCCACCTCAACTAGGGCCAGAAGAATGACACCACTAATGCTAGAAGCAGCAAAGAAGGAATTTGCCCTTATGGTACAACAAGGAATATGTAGACCATCAAAAAGCTGTTGGGCAAGCCCTTTGCATATGGTACAAAAATCGGACGGCAGTTGGAGACCCTGCGGAGATTATCGCAGGCTCAATTCTCAGACGATTCCAGACCGTTACCCGATTCCACAACTGAACGATTTCGCTCACAAGTTATCTAAAGCCAACATTTTTAGCACTATAGATTTGGTTCGTGCATACCACCAAATTCCCATTAGTTTGAGTGATATTCCAAAGACCGCCATCATAACACCATTTGGTCTCTTTGAGTTCACACATTTACAATTTGGGCTTTGTAACGCGGCACAGACGTTTCAACGCGTTATAAATCAAGTACTGAATGGCTTGGAATTTTGTTTTGCATATATCGATGATATTATGATTGCATCCGAGGACGAAAACGAACACATGGAGCACCTCGAAACAGTCTTCAAACGTCTTGAGGAACACGGTTTGATCATTAACGCCGAGAAAAGCACGTTTGGTCAATCCAGTATTAAATTCCTTGGCTACCAAATTTCAAATGAGGGAACGACTCCTCTTTCCGAAAAAGTGGAGATCATCAAAGATTTCCCAAGACCAAAAACAGCAAAGGACATGCGCAGATACTTAGGTATGCTGAATTATTACCGAAAGTTCATTCCAAAGGCTGTGGAGGCTCAACGATTATTGTACGCCATAATCGCCAATACAAAAAAAGCAGACAAGCAACCAATCCAATGGACAGAGGAGCTCATTCAGGCATTCGACCAGACCAAAGTTGATTTGGCTAATGCTACACTCCTCACACATCCAGAAATATCATCAGACCTCGGAATTATGGTGGATGCTTCAAATTTTGCTGTAGGCGCAGCCCTCCAACAACGAACAGAAAAGCAGAGGAAGTGGAAACCGCTCGGATTTTTTTCACGAAAACTCAACAACGCACAAAAAAATTACAGTACTTATGATAGAGAACTCACAGCCATTTACGAAGCAATTAAGTACTTTCGAGGACAGGTTGAGGGTAGAGAAGTCACCATATATACCGATCATAAACCCTTATGCTTTGCGTTCACCAAAAAAGCGGATAATGATTCGCCAAGGGACGACAGTTAGATTTTATCGCGCAACTTACAACAAAAATCGTTTACACACCCGGAAACGAAAATCAGGTAGCCGATGCATTATCAAGGATTGAAGAGATACAGATTCCATCGCCTATCAATTATGAAGAGATGGCGTTAGACCAAAACAGCGACTCAGAACTCATCGCGATCATGAACACCGAGACTTCTCTGCGCTTGGAACGAGTCCAGATTCCCGGAAGTCCTACAACTCTATGGTGCGATATGTCCACTGGTGTTGCAAGACCATTTATACCAAAGGCTTGGAGACACCGTATGCTTGATAACATGCACAGTATTTGTCACCCCGGCATTGGAGCTACCTACAAAACACTTAGGCAAAGATTCGTTTGGCCTAAGATGCAAAGAGACGTAAAAGAGTTCGTCACCACGTGTATATCATGCCAGAAGGCCAAGGTAAATAGGCATACCCACAGTCCTATTGGAACACTACCGTTGCCCAAGGAGAGGTTTAGAAATATCCATATTGATATTGTTGGACCCTTGCCTCCATCACGTGGCAACAACTACCTATTGACCATCATAGATCGTTTCACTAGATGGCCAGAAGCGATTCCCATTAAGGATATCATGGCAGAGACAGTTGCTCTCGCTCTCATGGAGAACTGGATAGCTAGGTTTGGGGTGCCCGATACAATAACGTCGGATCAAGGACGTCAATTTGAAAGTAAGCTCTTCGAAGACCTCATGAAATTGTGTGGTGTAAAACACTTAAGAACAACAGCGTACCACCCGCAAGCAAACGGCCTAATAGAGCGATGGCATCGAACACTAAAAGGGGCTCTAAAAGTAGCTTCCACAAGCAGTTGGTCAGAGAGACTTCCATTGATTCTCTTGGGCCTCAGATCTTGCGTTCGACAGGATGCAAAAACATCACCCGCGGAAATGACATACGGAACTCCGCTTAAGCTCCCGGGAGATTTTTTCACCAAGACAACACCAACAGATCCAGAGACGTTTGCTAGAAAGGTCACCGATATGTTGAAAGATATTAAACCCATACCAGCTACAAACCATAACCATGATAAACCTTTTGTACACGGTTTGTTGGGAACTTGCACTCATGTTTTCATTCGAACAGACTCAGTAAAAGCTCCCTTGCAGGCGCCATATGAAGGACCCTTCAAAGTATTGATGAGGGATTCTAAGAAAATGTTGGTGGAAATACGTGGCCATCAAAAGTACATAAGCATTGATAGGCTGAAACCTGCTTTTCTCCCAACAGATTTGGAGGATAAAGAAATCCCCACTATTAAACCGACCACAACAGTTATTCCTGAGAAAGCACCAGAGAGAAAAACTCGATCGGGTAGGCGAGTTAGATTCCCTGAAAGATGGGCATACTAGGCACGAGATATCTTCGGACATTTGTGCCCATCATTCCATACAATCTTCTATCTCTCTGTCATGTACATATACCTCTTCAGTCCAATATTTCATCCACCTGCTAGAGGATTCAAGGAGGACTTCAGGAAGGATGATCATCATTCTAGGAGGGGAGGCATGTGGAGTGTCGATACTCCCACCACCATTGGGACGCGAGGTGGGGAGAGACGCGGCACGGCCTGTCACTCCGTGACAATAGGTGCAACAAGCAACATCTCTGTTCATTATTATTTAGTAATTGTTATTTGTCAATAAACCAAGTGAGTACCATTCTTCTTATTTTATTTTAACAGAACCCTGCATATTAGAATAGATTTAATAATTATTATGAGAGTTGCAAAACAACTCCCATACTTCTTTCACTTCTGTAAATTAATTAGTCTAAATTATTGTCGCAGTCAAGTGCTCAGACCAAACCTCTCTGTAAAATTATTCATCAGAATAAACAGAACAAACATCCAGTATCAAAACACAAGTGTTTTTACTACAAAAGGATTACCTCAAAATACCTCTCTCCATCATCTCATTGTACGGTTCCTCGGTGTGGAACAGAAGGAAGTCAACAAGGGCAGCTCAGCCTTACAACCTGACTGCAGCTATCTGGAGAGAACTACACCTGGGATCTGCGCAGTGATTAGTAATTACACTAATGATTATTTATTCATTAAAATTCGTAGATAATCAAATATGACATTTGTCGGAATTACCAACCTTATAAAATAAAAACAAAAAAGTATCTGATACGTTTGTAGATTTTCACGGCCAAAAGTATTTTTTGTTATTTGTTTTTAGGGTGTTATGCCGTGTTGCGCTACCTCCCTCTTAAGCCAACGTTTCGGACGGATCCAGCAGATCCGGTAGATGATCCCTGCCCTGATGATGGACACTGCAACGCTGTCCGAAACATTGTTTAAAGAAGGAGGCACTCAACCCGGCATACCTCAAAAAAAAAATAACGAAAAAAAAGTGTCTGCTTAGAATTATTTTCAGTGCTAATGGGTGTTTTCAAGCTGCGTGTCATCCATCAATAAGATATACTCGTACATCCCAGGTTTTGAAAGGTTTGTACGGTAAGCCGGATTTGTTTAACGAGCATGTGTAATTATTATTCTTCTTCTTCTTCTGCTCTGTCCGTTCAACGGACGTTGGCTATCATGTTGGCTATGCGGACTTTGTTTACTGCGGCCCGGAACAGCTCTACGGTAGACTGGCCAAACCACTGTCTCAGGTTTTTCAGCCATGAGGTTCTTCTTCTTCCAGGGCCCCGTCTTTCGGCAATCTTTCCCTGCATTATGAGATGCAGGATCTCATACTTCTCTGGATGTCTCATCTTATGTCTAAGATATTCGGATTTTTATAGTTTTAATTACTTCCTTTTCTTTATTCAACCGAACCATAACATCTTCATTCGTAACCCTTTCCATCCAGCTTATTTTAAGTATTCTTCTGTAGATCGACATCTCAAATGCCTCAAGTCGCCTAATTAGTTCTTCAGTAAGCGTCCATGCTTCCATTCCATAAAATAATATAGAAAACACGTAGCATCTGACCATTCGCATTCGTAATCCAAGGTTGAGAACATGACTGCAGAACATTTTTTTCATGCGGATAAAGGTTGCACGAGCTTGCTCAATGCGGCATTTGATTTCAACTGAAGGATCCCATCTATCGTTTACATTGCAGCCCAAGTATACAATACTCTGTACCTTCTCTAGTTTTGTTCCAGCAATATAAAGATTTTCATCCAATGCGTTATTTTTGCTTATGAGCATGTATTTTGTTTTTATTTATATTCAGTTCTAGCCCAAAATTCTTACAAGTCTTCTCTACTTGATTCAGCAAAAGTTGTAAATCCTCATGTTACTTGTTGGAATTACTGTATCATCTGCGTAACGCAGGTTGTTCAGAATCTTCCCATGCAGAGCTTCATTGAATATTTCTTCTGAATATAAGTTAAACAGCATAGGTGAAAGATTATTCTAATACCTTTCTTTCCATGTTCTTCTGTTATAATTACAGGTTCAAACTTGTCAATAATGCATTCACTTCGTAACATGAATAAATTATTGTTTTATACGAAAATAATAATTTTTCTATGATTGGCAGTATAGATTGTCTATGAAATGAAATACAAATATAAAAATGGCGTAGTGAAGTTTGTATACCGCGTTAAGTGAATTAATTTTAACAAAATTAAAATGTAGCATGCATATTTTTTGCACATTTTTTCGTCTCCCCCGACACAAATACTCACTTTTCACCGGTTCCAAAAGTAAATGATGAAGAACCTGTCCCACATCCATGTCCGGTAACTAGAACCGCAGTTACAACCTATTTCAGGTACCAACCATCTCAAGTTTCGGGACTCAAAGTTACGTCACGAGCCCGACGCGTTTTTTTCCGAAAACTTTGTTAAATACATTTTCTACGAACCTAGGTTGCGAGGTCTATCAATTGTTCACAGAAATACTAGTTATTTAACTGTCAATAATTTATTATTGTGCATGATAGAAATGGAATTGCGAGTGGAAAATGAGTTCATTAATAATAGGCCACTTGCATCACATTTTTTTATTTATAGGTGTGAAAAAACGATAATTACATAGCCGAAAATCATTTTAAAAAAAAAAGAACGTTTTCCACACGAATGGCACAGGAGAATAACGAGGCATACCAAAAATATTACATCTCATAAATATTTTTTTCCTTGATCCATCTTATTGATCATAAATCATTATAATGTACAACTTTTATATTACTAAATTCAATGTAATATACTTGAACTTGTAAATTGTAATAATAATAAGAATATTATTAAATTTTATTTTGTTAAAATCAGCGCCATAATCATTATACCTCTAAAACATGTACCGACATCATCTTCACGTTCTGAAGAGAACCCCGTAGCCATTAATTGTACGGGGTTCTCTTCAGAACATCTGTCAAAAAATCAAACCAAATGATAAGTTCGCAGAGAACAAACAATAAATCTAGTGAACGAATTCAAAAATTCGCCTGAAATCAAAGTGATGCCATATAAAAAAATAAATCAGTGTGGAATTTTATAAAATTAATAGGAACATTTTCGGCGACGGGACATTTTCATGTAGTGACGTCATGAGCCCAAATAATGGATTTATTTATTTAAAAATAAAAAAAACTGTACATTTCTAAAAATTTTTACTAACATTTTCGTAATCTTAGTAAAAAACTCTATCCACACGATTTTTTCCAAGTCGTTATGAAATCCATGCAAGTGGCCTATTTAGAAATTCCTAGGCAAGATTACATATCGTATTGAATGGGATGAAAGGTAGCGAGTGCACTCGTGTATTAATATTTTCTCAATGCTTCAAGCGCTAAATATAAGGGGTTTCTCTATATAATATTATATATAACATTACAAGTAGTCGGTAAGTATGTTTCACATTAAAAGCCAGCAGTCGCAAGAGCCCGCACTGCAAACATCTCCCGCACTTGCACTACCCCAGCAGTGTGCAGTGTGCACTGTGGGTGCAGTGGGGTGAAGTACGTAGGGGGTGGGGGTACGTACAGACGGGCACGGTCCACATCCGGGACGTGCCCGCCGCCATATTGCCTTTGTTTATGATTTGCGCGCGAAACGTACGACTAATCCGGAATGAGATTATAATACTATTCAAGTTTTGACCACGGTGTCCGGAAAATGGTCTGCCCTTGCATTATGTTATTAGATTTAAATCGTGTCATCCTCCTTCATTAAACACCAATTTTTCGTCATTAATTTTAGTGTTATTATGCTGTGTTGGGCTTACTTCTTCTTCTTCAGCCAACGTTTCGGACAGCGTTACAGTGTCCTCCATCACAGCAGGTGTACAAATGGTGGTGGAGTGTTTGTTAATGATATATTGACCGGTCAGTGGCTGAATTGGTATCGCGTTTGGGTCCCACCTGGGCATGGCCTGTTCGATTCCTCGGCTGGTCAAGTCCTCCATCACAACACAAGCAACAATTTTCGGCTTTCTGTGATGGAAGTAGGAGATTTTCAAATATTGACGGGTTGTTAGTAGCCCGGGAATGTAGTAATATTATACATGTATATATGAAAAAAACAAAAATAACGTGGTCATAAATTTAATGCGGTTAATTTTTTTGTATCCGTCCGTACCGGATACAAAGAATTATTAAGCTTTTTTTACAATGGCTCCACACAGGAGGCCCTAAGGAAAATAATGTCCTGAATGCTGTGTGGAGCGTCATTCACAGAAAGGACGGAGAGGAAGTTTGGGAAAGGAAAAAGTATGAAAGTTGGGTTCGAATCTGGGGGTCAATGTGTCTAGGAGGGATCGGCGAATGAATCCACCCCTCCCACTGCAGAGCAAGCCGATAGATTGAGAGAGTTCGGCTGGAGAGGTCTAAGTTAGGTCTCCCTCAACCAGTCTTTCCCGAGCCGGCCAGCCATACCCAGAGCTTCCTCTCATTCCTGTCTCTAAAAAGAACCTCTAGACAACATCCCCAAAGGTGACATTCTTTTTCTTGAGGGAATTTGTTTACCTCAGGACCTCCTGAATGGACCCAAAGTAAAATATACACATTAAATAATAATGAAATAAAAAACACAATATTACGTGTTAAATAAAAAAAAAACAACAACAGCAATCACAACACATCAGCATCAACTGTTTTATCTTATTATGTTTTATCATCTATCGGAAAAAAAATTATGCAACAAGTGGAGTTCCACGGGGTTCACACCTTAGCCCAATCTTATTTACCTTGTTTATAAATTAATGATCTAACAAAAATATTTCATGGTGTATTTTTCTTGCTTTTTCTGATGACAAAATATTTAGAATTATTCAAAATATTTAACCATTGCAACATTCTTCAAGATAATATCAACACTTTGTTAATTTGGTGTAATGAAAATAGACTTTACTTAAATATCTCAAAATGTCAAATAGTTAGATTTTCTCGAATAAAAAATCCAGTGATCTTTAATTACAATATTGATAACAATACTCTCGAGACATTAACACAAATTAAAGGCTTGGGCATCACTTTTCAATCAAATCTTTCATTTGTTAACCATATAACAGAAATCTCTAATAAGGACTTTAAAATGTTGGGATTTATAACTAGGCTAACTAGAAATTTTAACAATATTTTAGTGTATTAAACTGTTATATTTTGCATATGTTAGAAGTCAATTTTAGTACAATTCTTCCATCTGGAATCCATATAATGATATACACGTACAAGCTTTTGAAAGAATACAAAACAAATTATTACGTTTTCTAAATTTTAAAATGGGTATACCAGCAATTTTGTTAAACTACAACACTATTTTAAATGATACGAATATGCTCAAATTGTTGGACAGAAGAATTTTCACTGATTTGGTTTTTCTGTATAAAATTCTAAATAATTTAGTTGATAGTCCGGTATTGCTTGAACTGATAAGCTTCCGGATTCCACTACGTAATACCAGAAGTCAGGTTTTTTTTCAGTGCAGAAATTCTGGAACTAACTACCATATGTATTCTTCTTTGCCCAGAATGTTAGAGGGAAATAATTATACCAAGTCAGTGGACATCTTCAATTTATCTTTAAACAAATACAAAATACTGTTACTGAGGCAGTTCAGTTATGTAAAATAAATACTATATATTTCGTTGCAAAATACCTATTATCTTTCTTTGTAAAAGAAATATATAGGAGTTATATATTATAGTATACCTATTATCTTTCTTTGTTAAAGAAATATATAGGAGTTATATGAGTAATTCGTAAATTTCATATTTATGTAAAAGCCCGGAAAAAGGGCGTAAATAAATAAATTAATCACTTTTGTATTTTATTTGGTTATCGATTATTATACAAAAAAAGTTATAGAGCAGACAATTTCAGTCATAATCCATGGTTACGCCCGGGGACCTACTCAACAAGGATTATTTATTTATTTTATTTGTTTGCTCTCGCAGTGGATTTAAAACGTGAAGCACCAACAAGTATAATTGAATAAGTTGAACAGTGGGAATGGTCTGCTTTGCAAACAGTTCGTGTCGTACCAGGGACTCCCTTGTGATGGACAATGGACGACGCACTGTGCAATGCAACCACGGACCATAATGCTAACTTTGCACGGATTCATAAATACATATGTATTACCTAATTTAAATGCAGTAATTTGAGGATTAACGTACCAGCAATAGGGAAGTTGTGTAATATGCAAAGGACATTGGAACAATGTATTTGTTAGGTTACTAATTAGCGCACTGGTTCCCAAACTAAGGGATCGGAAAGTTTTAGCAACTGTTAACGATATTTACGATTTTTCTATACAGGTCAAATCGAGCCGTTTACTATGATCGCTCATTTGGAATAAACTTCCCTCGGCTCTTACTAATATTAAGAACATGGCTAAATTTAAATGGGTTTAAGTAACAAACTTATTAAAAAAGTCATGCTAGTCTTTGCAAGACGTATGTTCTGCCGTTCGGTACTTTGAATAAATCATGGTGTCGACTCCGGCTGTAGTGGTACATATAAATCATAGCATCCCAAGAGAAACCGGCTATCGATGAAATTGTTCCAAATTTTAAAAGACAGAATAGCGAGACTTGCTTTTCGGCTAGTTTC
The DNA here is from genome assembly GCA_917880885.1 of Limnephilus marmoratus. Taxonomy (NCBI): domain Eukaryota; kingdom Metazoa; phylum Arthropoda; class Insecta; order Trichoptera; family Limnephilidae; genus Limnephilus; species Limnephilus marmoratus. Next base: position 11,901,166 of record OU862921.1, on the reverse strand, counting down.
TAGGCTCACATAATCAGTTTCCTCAACTAAGTCAATATGGAGCATGAACCTTGGATAGGTTCCACGCATCCGCATATAAACCTACCTGAAGAATTTACAATTTTTTGTATTTCTTGGGCATTGACTATGTAACAATTTCTAGATATTTTTATTTTGAAAAGTTTTAATTTTCCATGTACATTTTTGCTCGCTAATGAAACCGGTCGCAAAAATTTAAAATTAAAATAACAAATGTACATTGAAAATTAAAACTTTTCAAAACGAAAATCTGAAGAATTTATTCTGGATTTGCTCCAACATGTCAATATACTTCTGGTGATACGGTGCCCAAACATCGCTCGTGTACTCCAGCTTGCTTCTCAGTATGCCATCGAATAATGCTAACATAGCTTCTTGGTTATCAAACTGCTTACAAGTCCTGATGATGAACCCAAGAAGTTTTTGGCACGACTGAGTGAACTATGATATATGGCCAGAGAATGTCAGTTCGGGATCAAAGATGACACCGAGATCCTCCACGGGTTTTACACGTATATATTCTAATAAGCCATGTCATCAAGTTTCCGGTAATTGTTTGGTTTCAGTTTCCTCCATGTATATTGTACTTTTATGTTTAATGTGCACTCATAATGTTTCTTATTTCTGAACGTAAACTGCCACCTGTTTTATATTATATTGTAGTTTTAATGATTCGTGTTTTAATAGCACCGTTATTGTTTATTATTAGATATGTATTGTCCTGAGTCAAAACAGCATTGTTATTGTTAATTTTGTTCTCTTGGCATAGCTTTATAATCAATTCGAATTCAATTATAACTACCTAACTAACCATCGCACGGTTTCCCCGCAGGGGTAGGCAGAGAGGACGGACCGCCAAACAACTCGGTCTTGGCAAACACTCTTTGCCTCACTCACGTTCATACATCGTCTCAAACATACTCTTTTATTATTCTGACTTTTGACATGGCCCGACTCAAGTATCTGATTCACTTGATCGTGCCATGTCTTTCTCGAGCGTCCTCGACTTCTTCTTCCATTCACATTTGCTTCATATATTCTTCTCTCACTATTTTCTTCTTTCATTCGCTCTACATGCCCAAACCATCTGAGGGTCCCTTTCTTGATCTTACTCATTATGCTTACATCAGCCTTATATTTGTGGATATCCACATTTCTCACACGATCATACATGGTTTTACACAAATACGCCTCAGGGATCTCATTTCAACAGCATTCAGTTTACTTTTATCATTTCAATTATAGTTGAAGTCAAAGATATTGGAATATAAGTAGATGTGCTATCTGCTGTTTTACTATGTGGGTCTGCGCTTCCGGGTGTCGCCGATATTGTTTACCACTTAACAAATAAACTAAAAGAACAAATAATTAACGAATAAACCAAACGAACGTTAAACTAAATGAACGAATTCTTTCCTTATTCAAAATATATTGTTAACCAATATTAATGCACATTTTCAAAAAATCAACGAAATGAACAAATTCTTTTTGTATGAAAACTACGCTAATTAGCGCGTAGTCCGGCGACAGTTGCGCGGACACTATAGAATATCTCTTCTGTATTTGAATATCTTTGGTTGAAGTGAAATAACACAAAACTGCACTGTACAAATATTACGTTGTTATTGTTATTATTATTATTATGTCGCAGATTTTTGACTATCATGAAAAGGGGTCCCAATTCAAAAAGGTTTAGGAATCCGCGGATTTAATTGAAAGGCATCGTCGCTGCCTATTATTGTAGTGGACTAATGAAGGCGGGCAACTAGCGGCAATGTTTAAAACTTTTAATGATTTGACTTTTTGGTGACCCACAAAATTTTGTAGAGCTGATTTATAAACAGGAATAGCCTCGAACCATTTCAATCCGATCTGTTCATTGAACTTATTTCTGGAAAGGCTGGATAGGTCCAAACATAAAAGTTATAAAAATATGAATAACACGAATAAAAGTTCTGTATTGAGATATTTTGAAAGCAGTTATTAGTTTATATTTCTTCTATATTTTCAATAATGTTAGACATTATTGAATGTATAAAAACAGTTTATTTATAAACAAGTTCTGTTATGTAATGATTATTAAGCATGACATCAAACCTTTTTATAATTAGATAGTCGGATAAATTATAAAATGCGTAACAGCTGTCACACATAGCAGAACTTGTTTTTATATAAACTATTATTTAAAAAAAAGAAAGCACAAAGACACTTACAGACGTTAGCTACGTTTGGTAACTTAAGGTCAGCAGCGGTGCCCGGGTTCACAGGGTGAGGATTGTCAGTCTCGGCGACGGATGCGTTTGCCCACCTTCTGCTTGGCGGGCCGGATTGGAAGAGACTGAGTGAGGAAGACATTTATTTGACTTCTCCAGCTGGACTCTCTCAACCGCGGCAATGGTAGGGATGAATTCATACATCCATCAATCCTTGATGATTCCCAGATTCCTACCCAGCCCTCGAACCTTTTACTTTCCAGAAATTACTCTCCTTTCTTTCTCTAAAAAGACCCTTCAGACAGAATCCACCAAAGATATTCAAATACAGAAGAGATATGCTATGGTGTCCGCGCAACTGTCGCCGGACTACGCGCTAATTAGCGTAGTTTTCATACAAAAAGAATTTGTTCATTTCGTTGATTTTTTGAAAATTTGCATTAGTATTGGTCAAAGATATTGAAATTTAAGTAGATGTGCTATCTGCTGTTTTTACTATGTGGGTCTTGGCTTCCGGGTGTCGCCGATATTGTTTACCAATTAACAGATAAACTAAAAGAACAAATAATTAACGAATAAACCAAACGGACGTTAAACTAAATGAACGAATTCTTTCCTTATTCAAAATATATTGTTAACCAATATTAATGCACATTTTCAAAAAATCAACGAAATGAACAAATTCTTTTTGTATGAAAACTACGCTAATTAGCGCGTAGTCCGGCGACAGTTGCGCGGACACCATAGCATATCTTTCTGTATTTGAATATCTTTGGTATTGGTTAACAATATATTTTGAATAAGGAAAGAATTCGTTAATTTAGTTTAATGTTCGTTTGGTTTATTCGTTAATTATTTGATCTTTTAGTTTATTTGTTAATTGGTAAACAATATCGGCGACACCCGGAAGCGCAGACCCACATAGTAAAAACAGCAGATAGCACATCTACTTATATTTCAATATCTTTGGAATCCACACTGAGGGATTTTTTCCTCCGAGCCTCACCCGTGGTGCTAATATTAAAAAGTAATATTTATATAAAGAATAATATTTTAATTTAAAACAATGCCGATCTTGACTCGTCATTGTGGCTGTATGCATCGTGGACTGTCGAAACGATATTTTATAGTCTATGGATAAATAAAACCACAGCAGAAATAATCTATGAGCTATGACAGGGCAAATTGATAAGATTAATTTCAATAATTAAAAGTGATTACTATCGTGATTGTGATTAGGGAATCAACGTTAAAATTAATAACATTAAATGTCGTTTCTTTCCTTACCGGTAATGTTTTGTTACTAGATACTTTTCTTTATGTAAATATTGTGAGATTAACAAAATAAATCTCCTCTTTCCTTACAGAGAAACTCAATAGGGTATTTGCACAGTTTTTTTTTTATTGTTGAAAAAAATTAAGTAAAAAATTACGATGATAGAGGAATTTTTATTTTATTTTTATGACGATGAATAAATTTTCTATAACATTTTAAAATACGCCTTTTTAAAATGCCGCCAAAACGATGTTTTCCCGCCCTTTGGTTGCCCAATGGCTCCGTGACGTCACCGCCGCCGAACATCTCGCGATCGCCGCCGAAGTGACTGTAATCAGTTCGTAAGTTGCTGTTGGTGTTATTTATTTACTTCCAGTTTGCTCGAATTATATTTATCCCACGTCTTCCCACTTGCGAAACATATATTGTTTTGTACACATTTACACAAATACTATAAGAAAAACCCAAAATAAGATGTTTAAACAACCCTTTCTAAAGTGATAAAAAATGTCGACCCTATACAAATGTTGCGTGAGCGTTTAATGTGTTTGACACCAGTGCTGAAGGGATCAATGACGCTAGTTCCTTGGAGCATCTTCTGTTGAAATACCGTTAGAAAAAGGACACCATTCCCACCTGAAGGCTGTGCGCTAAACATTGCAATCCGTTCGTTAGAGAGGGAAATCTTTCGAACAGACCGCATGTTTCTGCTTTGTGAGTCAAAGGTTTTTCTAGTATTTTAGGGCTCAAGACCAAAGTTGGCTGCCAAATTCAACAGGCGGACTTTGATTTGTACAGGGTCAGCAGTTGTGTACTATCTACTGTATCTGTGGACCCTATAGTACAATACCCCCAGCTCCTGAGAAGCTAACTTGATTCTTAACATTACAAAATATTTGAATGTTAACATTACAATAAATTAGTTATTGACCATTTATATTCATAATTTAAACGTGGAAACACCCATATTTGCAATTGTAAGATGGATATCTACACAATAATGACGGCCTCAGTGGTCGAGCGGTAAGGCTCTCGCAATCCCGGCGTCAACAAGTATATTTGTAAGTAATAGTAATATATGTTTAAATACATATAGATATATATATATATTTTTTTTTAAAGAAAGATTAACATTCCCGGTATATAAATGATGACAATGTGTGAAAATCTCCTAATACCACCAAAGTAATAGGAATGTTGCTGTGTCGTGATGGAGGATTTAGCCAGTCGAGGAATCGAACACGCAACGCCTGGGTGGGACCCAATGATGCCAACTTAGCCACTGATCGGTCTTTGAATAAGTTGTGTCAATTTGATTTCACAATTTACTCGTTTAAAATAATATGAAGTATATTTGCGGCACGTTCCAGAGTGAAAGATACTCTCAGTATCGCCCTGTGTAAGACCGTCATTCGGAATTGAAATGTTGCTTGAAATGGGTTTAGCCGTGATTAGTGAACAGATCTGAAAAAGCAGGTACTTCCCCACCTTCCTCTCCGCATCTCCTTTCCTCCCCACTACCTTCAACCTCACAACATACCCCAATTAGGGATGCCTTAGTCTCACTGGCTCCAGGCTGTTGGGAGCAGTTGGTACGTTTAGGCGGTATTCACTGAAAATAAGGAAATTTACTTGTAGAATGGCCAAAGTTTTAAAGATCATCTTACGACAGGGAAGTTAGGTTTTACGAACTGTCACTTTCTGTTTTGTTCAGTTTAATTTAAAAGGGCCAGAATTAACTCTATTTTGGGCGCACGTTGTTAAAATATAATATAACCGATATAATATTAGAGTTTGTGCATATAACATGTTTTTATTACGTATCGTCTTAAAACCCCGAAATTCTGGATTTAAAAATTACTGTTACTCATTGTAGCGTCTATTTTAGGCAAGTTGTCGAATAACGCCCCTAAAAAAAACATTGTCAGTCATTATAGCTGGACAATAATATATAAAACTGTAAGAACACAACACAAGCATCTTAAAAACGAAATAAAACTGTCAATAACCGCGAACAAGCCGAGAATGTTTAAACTTTTGATAGTAACGTGGTGATAAACTTCTGAACGTTGACGGGCGTGATGTCACGATTCGCTCAACCAATCATGGGCCGTTTACTACTGTAGGCCGTCAGGCCTATTTTGAAATCAATAATTATGAATGAAAATATTCAAATTAAACTTTTTTATTGCGATACTAGTAATCAGAAAAATAATCTTTAAATCTTCCACATGTTTTTAGCGGTATTCCTAGTTTGTGAAAATACCCTATTGTGTTTTAATTGTGTCGTCCAAATCACATGGAAAATATCATTATATTTTTACAGCGCCCTTGAGATAATTTTTTCAAACACTTCTCACAAATAAGCAACGCTAAGTCAGCCGTCTATAGCTTCGGATAAGTGATGTAAACAAATTGAACCATTCGTCATATTTTCAAGTTAATATTCACGTTCTGTGAAAATTCTATTAATAGGAGTGAAAGTTTTATTAATTTATTTATTTATTTATTTATTTATTTTCGAGAAATCGACAGTTTACATTTTTACAGTTTGTACATGTTTGTATAGCCAAAATAAAACCAATTATGGATTTCCTCCATGTGACTTTACCTCTGATTAACAGCATAATAAAAAAAATTAAATAATAAATTTATAATAAAGCATTATGAGATCAAAAATTTTATAAAACAAAAGATTAAGTATATAAAACTAAAATTTACATAAAACATAAAATATCAATACATTGGTAACCATAAGAAGCCAGATTGTACATATAAATCAAATCACAACAGAATTAAATATAAACGATAGAAACATAGACACATAACATATTCATGAAACATCAGAGAAATACTCTTTTATGTACCCCTTATATTTGGTAGGTTCGGAATTGAAAATGTCCACCTTGGATAATATGCTATTGTAACTATTGCATAGTCTGTTCAGACAAGAATTTTGCTTGCAGTTTGTCTTGCATTGATCAACCCTGAACAGGACAGAAGAGCGTGTTGTACGCGCAGGTACATTAAATTGAATTTTATTTAGCAACTCTGGGCATTGAATATTATTGTTAACTAATTTATACAGGAATATTGCATCCTTATGATGCCTTCGTACACTCAATGAATCAATTTTAAAGTATGAAGCTGCCTCTGCATAATTATTAAATCTTACATATGACTTGTAACAAAGATATTTGAGGAATTTGTTTTGAATTGCTTCAATTTTGTTCGTATGGATTTTATAAAATGGAGACCAAACAACTGACGCGAACTCCAAATGACTTCGTACGTAGGCAAAGTAGAGTTGCTTAATGACGTTGATACTATTAAAAAGTTTTGTGTTTCTCATGATAAAACCTAACATTTTAGCAGCTTTATTTGTGATTTGTTGTATATGAAGGTTGTATTGTAGTTTACTATCAAGGGTTATTCCAAGATCACGAATATCTGAGACTGTTGCAATGTTGTTGTTATTTATAGAATAATTAAATAATGTTTTATTTTTATTTCTTGAAAAGGTAATATGATGACATTTTGAGACATTTAGAAATAGTTGATTTTGTTGGCAATAGGTAAATATATTGTTTAAATCATGTTGTAAATTGACGCAATCGTTTAGACTTTTTATTGGCTTGTATAGCTTGGCATCATCAGCAAATAATTCTATTTCAGAGTATTTAACAACATTGACCAAATCATTGATATATAAAATGAAAAATAATGGTCCGAGATGTGAACCCTGTTGGATCCCAGAGGAAATTTCACTGAAATCTGATTCGAAACCCTTTATTGCTACTGCCTGTGATCTCTTGAGTATATAAGATGTAACCCAACGAAATAAATTACCACGTATACCTAATGACCAAAGTTTTCTGAGTAATAGTTTTTGATTAATTTTATCAAATGCTTTGGCAAAGTCTGTATAAATGATATCTACTTGAGTGCGGTTGTCCATGTGATCGACAATGAATTCAGTAAGAAGAACGAGGTTACTTTCCACATTTCTGCCTTTTGTAAAACCGTGTTGCTTTGTTGTAATGATGTGATTCAGTTGTGGGCTTAGATATTTGTAAACAATTTTTTCCATTAACTTACTGAATATTGTTAGTTTTGAAATCGGCCGATAGTTTTTAACATTATTTTTTTCACCATTTTTGTGGATTGGTGTTACATAGGCTCTTTTCCATATTTCAGGTACCGTGCCTTCGTTCATTGATTTATTATATATAATGCAGAGAGGTTTTGCAAGTGTTTCCGCGCAATTAACTATAAAGTATGAGGGAATGTCATCACACCCCGCGCTTGTGTTTATGTCAAGAGCTTTTATTTCTTTTAAGATTATTTCTCGTGTGAATTTGACCGTGGTGATATTTATGTTATTTGTGTTTTCTGGTATGTCGAAGTCTGGTAGGTTATTATCGTTTATGTAAACTGATTGGAAATATTCCATGAAAATATTGCATATGTCTTGGCCATTTTCTGCTTTTTTGTCATCTAGGTGCATCGTCCTTGGAAGAGACGATTGTGTTTTTTTCATGTTATTAAAATGATTCCAGAAGAGTTTAGGATTACCATTTATGCTATTTTCAGCAGTATGTATATAATTAATGTAGAGTTGTTGTGCGATACGTTTTTGTCTAGATCTTAAGAGAGAAAACGTTTGATAGTCACGTGGATTTTGAAATTTTTTAAAATTTTTATGGTATTTATTTTTCTCTTTAATTATTTTTATGAGCGATGATGTGTACCACGGCGGATAATTACAATTTTTAGCTGGTTTAGTTGGTACATAATTTATTTTAATGTTGTTTAATATGTTGTAGAAGACGTCAGTTGCGGGTTGAGTATTCAAATGGTTAAGTTTATGATCCCAATCAATTTCGTTTAATTTTGTGTTTATTATTGAATATTCCGCTTTTCTGTATAGTAATATTTGTTTTGCGTTAGTTTTCAGGTTTTTATTTATTTTTTTAATAGGAATTGAAATTAGCAGTGTTTTATGATAAATATCTTCTGGTACTAATGAGATATTATTGTGCCTAATTTTCAGTGGTATGTTGCTTACAGCTAAGTCGAGAATGCGATTATTTATACTATTACTCTGAGAGTTATATTGTTTCAGATTATTAAATGATAAAAATTGTGTAAAGTTCAAATGGGCGGGATTCAATGAATTGATTGGTTCAGTACACATATAATCACAGTTTTCATTAATTGGTAGCCAATGTAAGTGAGATAGATTGTAATCTCCTACCAAAATGAAACTATCATTATTGTTGTTATCTGTCATAATTTGTGATGTTTTGTTTATGTGAGACATAATATTTATGAGGTGTTTACTGTCAGGTGCAATATATGAAGTGCATATGTGAATTTTTTTACCAGGAAGTGAAATCGTTACCCATATGTCTTCCGCCTCTGATCCCCATTCTATTTTTTGTTCAGAAATTAATTTATTTTTTACTGCGATTAAAACTCCACCACCGCGATTCTGTTTGAGGTTATGGTAATCTCTATCTCTTCTGTAAACATGGTATCTTGGATCGAAAAGTTCCTCATTAAATATTGAATTGTTAAGCCATGTTTCAGTGAGACATATAATGTCATAGTTGTTTAATAGTACATTTTGAAGAAAGGTGTTCGTTTTAGTTCTGAGGCCTCTTAAGTTTTGATAATATAATTCTAGAGATTCCATTTTAATGATGCAATAAGTTAATATGATGGTTCTTATGTTAATATGAATATGGTTAATATGAATGTTCTAAGCGTTATTGATGGAAATATTGTATTTTTTTAGTTTTTCTAGGTCGATAAATGAGTTTATGCAATAGTGATCTGAGTTTTCGTTTAGTCTTACATAAATTTTACAGTTTTTTATCCAGCAAAATTTATATTTGTTAATTTTGGTGAACTCTCTGACCTGTTTGTAGAGTATTTTGTTTTTGTGTGTTAAATGTTCATTAATATAGATCCTTTGTTTTCCATTCAAGTTTATATCCTCTGCTGTTAGGCCCCTTCTCGTTCGGATTGCTGCCATGATATCATCTTTTTGTTTTCTGCACTTCAGTTTAACGATAATATTTCGCGGTCTTCCTTCGATCTTCTCCTTGGGGGTTACTCGGGTGGCGTATTCAATTTCTTCAGGGCTTACTATTTTTAATTCAGAATAGATGCTTTTGATAATCTCCGTCAGGTTTTCTTGTTTTTTTTCTGGTATTCCAATGATCTCTATGTTATTTATGCGTGCGTGTTGTTCGTTAGCGTCCAATTGTTTTTGTAATTCGTTAAATTCCCTTTGAATTACGGCGTTTTGTTCCAGACTTTTTTCAAGGTTGTTGTTTTTTTTCGTGTCAATTTTTTTTTCAAGAGTTAATATTTTATTTTTTAATTCTTCGATTTCTTCTTTATACTCGTTCCTCACGATTTCCAGAAATTGCACCTTAAATTCTTCAAACTTTTTATCAAGGAGTTGGAGGAGTTGTATGTCTGTATTATTTAGTGCAGTCTTTGCAGTTGCTCTTGTAGTCATATTGGCACGTAATATTAGCTAATATAACTGATATAACAACACTTCACTATTATAAACTTATTGAAATATAGATATTTAGGTTTTAGCTTGAACTTTTGTTTTATTTTGTGAAATTTCTAGAGAGAATTAAAAACACGACATCTGTCATTGAATGTTATTGTTGTATAGTAGTAATAGTTCTATGAATAGGAGTTACACAGAACGTGAAGATTAAATTTGTTCAGATTTTAAGAAGCAACCCGTCCCGACATCGGGAGACATCGGGATATATTCACAAATCCACTTAAAACGGTGTCAATTCAGCACCGTTAATTTTCAGTCCCAGATTGTGGTACCGATCGATCTGGCCCAGTTTCCAGCTACATCTGTTCGGTTCCTGCTTATCCCAGAGGGCTGGAGGCAGCTGGAGGGGTCCATCCCTCGACCCTCCGTAGAGCCTTTACGTTCATTACGCCAGGAGGGGATAAAAAGGCGAGTCTAGGTGAAGTTAATGAGCCACATCGAACCACCGAGCGCCGGGTAATGCGTCGCGCTTCACAGATTATACATTTTTCTATTTGTGAGGTGGAGGGTGGAGGGTGTAGGGTGGAGGGTGGTGGGTGTGTAGGGGGAGGGCTCCTTGTGAAGATGTGGAATGTTTTTTAAAACTGTGGAAAACAAAAGTGTGTTATTTGAGAAAACTCTATAAACGTTGATTGAAACTTTATGTACGACTGCAAGATTCTTCCCGAACTAAATGTAACTAGATAGTGTCTTGGGTAATAAATACATTTAAAAATGACCGAATTGGATATCGGCACCAGTGGTTAGCGCAGTGGTTAGCGCGTTTGCCCGGAAAGCAAGAGGTCCTGGGTTCAAGTCCCAGAGGTGTCAATATCTTTTTCTGATTGTTCTGTTCCCAGATTTTCGACTGACTTTCGCTTATATTGTCTTCATTTAATTTAATATTACAATTTGAGATTTTACTCATGAAGTTAAAATAAAAATAAAAATATATTCTTATTTAATTAAATGTGCGACATCTATTGTCCCTTATACAAGTCTATGAATATATATTTTTTTATTTTTTATTTTTGTCAAAATATAATGAGTGAAACTAATGTATAATTTATAAGTAATAGGTAATAACGTATAATTAAAGAAATTTGAAACGTTAATAATTAGAGACAATATTATAGACTCTCAAACAAAAACTTGTTTCACAAAAGTCAGAAAAAGATTCGGTCGTATCTAGGAATTGAATCCAGATTCTCAGCCTTGTCGGGGCTAAAGATAGCAGCCAATAAAAATAAGTGTTAAAAGAAAATGAATATTATGTTGGCAGTTCTTAGTGTGACACAGTTAAATATAACCGAAGGGTATAAGGTCGAATTAGTTCAGTGATTAGAGTTGAGCCCGGTAAGACAAAGGTCCTGGGTTCAATTCTTAGACGCGACTGAATATTTTTCTGTTTAGTAGATTTCCTGTCATTTGGACTGTGACATCCTCGATTTTGGATAATGTTTCAAGGTTTGTAAACGATGGTAATGAAAACTCTGCTTACAATTTACGATAAATTGTTCGTTATGAAGTGGGATTTCTCCAAAGCTTAACCTAACCACTAATGAAAAGTTGTTATTCAAGAAAATCATCTTAGTTGGTGAATAACGATTTTTTGAAAATGGAAATATCCTTGAAAAACCACCCAACTTAGCATTACTATTAAGTTGTGTTAAGATTAACCTTAACCCGTCTGCTTGGTTCAATATATTCGCACCTCACAATCCGGAAGCTTCAGTTTTGCGCGAATATTCTGAAACCGTTACTTTGGATCGAGATTGTAAAATATCTATGCAAGATAGCTTTCATATTTCAGACAATAAGAAGCATTATTTTGTTCTCTTTCTGTTTAAAAGAAAAAATACATATGTTTGTGTGAGAGGAAGAGAGATATATAGCTTTTAAAATGTAAGGTCGCTCGGGACGTTTTTGGTCTTATGAAAGTATAACGCTATTACGTGTTTTGGGATGTATTTATTCCTAAACAAGCAGACGGGTTTTAAATTCACTTTTGAAATTCTATACTTTAAATAATTTTCTAAAAAAAATTGCGAAACATTTATTAGATTTTTTTTTTTTACATGAAAACCGTACAAGAGTCTCAACGGCTCCCGTCTGAAGCCAGTGAGACTATGGAAACCCCAATTGGGGTATGTTGTGAGGCTGAAGGTAGTGGGGAGGGGAAGGAGATAGGGAATAGGAAGGTAGGGAAGTACGTGGCTATTCAGATCTGGTCACCAATCACGGCTAAAAGCCATTTCAAGCGACGTTTCAATTCTGAATGGTGGTCTTACACCAGGGCCATACTAAGAGTATATTCCATTCTGGAACGTGCCGCAAATATACTATATATTATTTTAAATAAATAAATTGTGAAATAACACAAATTAATCAAATAAAACTTATTCGCCACGCCGGGATTCGATCCCGCGACCTTCGGAGTGCTAGTCAAGAGCCTTACCGCTGGACTCTGCCAGCCGTCAAATAAAACCAACATCTCTGCCATAGGTCACCCCGAGTGGTTGGCTGCGTTTGGTGACTAAGCAGGGGTGCCGTGTGAGGTTTGTCCAGATTTTAGCGTTAGTTGCGTTTTCTCACCTCCTGCATAGCTGGTCGGATCGGGAGAGACTGGTGAAGGGAGATCTTTTGACATCTCCAGCAGGACTCACTCGGAACATTGCCTTGCACCGCAGTGGTAGGGATAGATTTATAGGTCGGTCACTCCTGGACACACTGACTCCCCGATTCCTACCCATCCCTCATATCTTTTTTCCTTCCTACAACTTCCTCTCCTCCGTTTCCCTAAAAAGACCCTCCAAACAGTATCTCCAAAGACGAAATAAGCATTGAGGGGAAATATTTTCTCAGGACCTCCTGTGCAGAGCTATTGTAAAAAAAGTATATATACAAATACATAAATATCTACCTATATATTCGGTCCATGAATTCTAAACACATCACTTTCAATTTTAAAAATGACAATTAAAATAATTTTCTGTTAAAGTATCTATTATATCGCTTGACGTAATCAGTTCCAATTTTGAAAATGACACTTAAATTCAAAACAAATCCGAGTTCATTGAATCAGAGTTACAATCACAGACAGACCCACAACCGAAATTAATACGACAGCCTTCGTGGTCGAGGGATAGTGCTAGGGATGCAACGATATATCGGAAAACCGATATATATCGATATATCGACCCCTAAAATATCGATATCTATCGATATATCAATATCGAAAAACTCAATATATCGTATCGAAATATCGTTTAAATCTTTTTTAAGGGCAGAAGCCACTATAACTCAAAGCATAAACCGGCTATAATGAAGCAGACTGTCAAAGTTACTATTTAATACATAGTTTATTAATAAATAGTTACGATAGCTAGTACCAAATACTGGTATTAATATTTTCAAAATAAATTTATATAAAAAACACATTTTATATACCTATCGAAATTTTGTGATTATTCACATAGGTAAGTATACAAAATTACATCCATACATAATTGATAAACGTAAACTACATTGGATTTCTATAAGCTTTTTGAAAAAGACGAAAAATAGATATAACGGACTAATAGACCGATATATCGATATATCAATATCGACTTAATTCGATAATTATCGATATCGATATACCGTTATTTATTAAAACCTTGCATCCCTAGATAGGGCTCACGACCATTAGTCTGAGCGGAACGGGTTCGAATACCGGAGTGCGCAAGAAAATTTTATTTATTTAATTTGTATTATTTAGCAATTTAGTGATTTAACATATTGTATAGGATATTTGCGGCACATTTCAGAGCGAAAGATGCTCTGCATCTAAAACCAAAAAATTGAAACATTGCTTGAAATGGCTTAAGCCACATACTTTCCCACCTTTCTCTTCGCCATCCGTTTCCCCTCCCCACTACCTCACGACATGCCCCTAGCCTCTAGCCTCATGCCACTAGCCTCACGACATGCCCCAATAGAGAACTCCAGTCTATTATTTTTATTTTTTTTATTGAATAATGACCTTCTAACTTAAATAACTGCATTTTTTTTAGAGTCAGTTTAAATAGTTAAAATAATAGGCCACTTGCATCACATTTTTTTAAATTTTTTTCCGGTTTAGGCAAATATTCTAAGACATTCTGTATTTTTTTTTTTTTAATCGTATTTTTGAAACCCTGGGGATTTTTTGAAAATTTCAATACGAAAAATCAGACCATTTTTTATAAACCGGAAAGACGGGACATAATTTTATAGGTGTGAAAAAACGATAATTACATAGCCGAAAATCATTTTTTAAAAAAATAACGTTTTCCACACGAATGGCACAGGAGAATAACGAGGCATACCAAAAATATTACATCTCATAAATATTTTTTTCCTTGATCCATCTTATTGATCATAAATCATTATAATGTACAGCGTCTATATTACTAAATTCAATGTAATATACTTGAACTTGTAAATTGTAATAATAATAAGAATATTATAAAATTTTATTTTGTTAAAATCAGCACCATAATCATTATACCTCTAAAACATGTACCGACATCCTCTTCACGTTCTGAAGAGAACCCCGTAGCCATTAATTGTACGGGGTTCTCTTCAGAACATCTGTCAAAAAATCAAACCAAATGATAAGTTCGCAGAGAACAAACAATAAATCTAGTGAACGAATTCAAAAATTCGCCTGAAATCAAAGTGATGCCATATAAAAAAAAAAATTAGTGTGGAATTTTATAAAATTAATAGGAACATTTTCGGCGACGGGACATTTTCATGTAGTGATGTCACGAGCCCAAATAATGGATTTATTTATTTAAAAATAAAAAAAACTGTACATTTCTATAACTTTTTACTAACATTTTCGTAATCTTAGTAAAAAACTCTATCCACACGATTTTTTCCAAGTCGTTATGAAGTCCATGCAAGTGGCCTATTGTCAAAGTTTTAATTTTTCAAGATCCCGAAAACCACCGCTATTGTGTTGTGAATCGTGTGACGTCATCACTCCTGAAAAGTTATTTTTATTTTGTATGATAATTATACGGAAGAAAGATGATATTGTTCGATATGTTAGAACATTATTTAGATGGAATTATTTGTTTATTATATTACATTTATTATATTATTTTATTTTTTAATATTATTACGGGAGAGTGATATAAAAATTGTTTGAAATTATAATTTTTTTAGCTTTTCAAATCAATATTATCAAAAACGAAACATCACCCACAAAAGTGTGGGCAAACGATATCAGCTGTTCCATTGCGGCTATTTTGATTTGGCCGTGGAGTAGTAGGTAGCATTATGATATAGTATATTTATATGATTTTTTCGTACAGTTTAAAGTTTTTCAATATTTTAATAATAGAGATAAACTAATAGAGATGCCTCCATTTTGGATACTGAATTATTTAGGCCTAAATAATGTTTCAATAAACACAACAACTAAATCTCTATAAACAGTATGTAAATAAATGAATAAATTAATACAATGGCTTGTGTCATTCTGACATTCCCGTATATTTCCCATACAATGACTTTACGGTGACGTCACGACACGAGGAACAGTTACGTCACCACTAAACATTTCAATAATGCCATCTTGACGCTGTGTTTTGACGAGATGTTTAAAAATGCAGTTTTTAATAATTTTTTAAAAATTCCGCGTTTAATATTATTAAATTAAACTTATATATTCAGATTCAGCGTTTATTGGTCTACGTGAACATATTTTTTTAAAGCCATAATATTTTTCACTGGAGTTCATTATTGGGGATGCCATAGTCTCACTGACTCCAGATGGTTGGGAACAGTTGGGCTTGGTTGGGACTCTTGTGCGGTATTCACATTAAGTATTTTTGATGACTGTTCAAACCAAATATTACAAAAAAAGCTTTTTTTAAATTTTGAATGCCAGATGACTTATTTTTCTTGTATTCTCTCTTTCCATTCCTTACATTTTATTCGGGGTCCACCATTCTGCCGGTGTGTGCGGGGAGGGTGGGCAAGTTGGTTGGGTTGGGGTTGCTTGCGGGCTGATTAATGCGCCTCCCTGCTCCTCGCGCCCGGTGCTACCACCTAGGGGGGCCTCAGGGGGTGGCGGCCCTGTTGTGGGCAGTCATTAAATATCCACCATCCCTTATTTATTCGATTGAGACTCTCGCCCTTCGGATTTTTAACGTTGCACAGTTGAACCTTGATTTGATGGGAACTCGTCAAATATGGCAAAAATATACCTTTATACATTGGCCCTAGATAGGTT
The DNA here is from genome assembly GCA_917880885.1 of Limnephilus marmoratus. NCBI lineage: Eukaryota > Metazoa > Arthropoda > Insecta > Trichoptera > Limnephilidae > Limnephilus > Limnephilus marmoratus. The sequence continues at coordinate 11,884,817 of OU862921.1, read as the reverse complement.
TTGAGCCGTATTGCGTAATTTTTTTCGTCTGAATACCGCACAAGCGTACCAATTGCTCTGGCAGTCTGGCTGGAGCCAGTAAGAGTATGGCGTTACAAATTGAGGCTGAAAGGGAAGGGGAGGAGATGGGGTGAGGAGGGTGTGGATGTGTGTACTATGTACCCGACAATATAGACCTAGTCACCAAATTTCACAGTTGTGAGTGGTGATCTTTCACCAGGGTGATATTGAGAGTATCTTTCACTCTGGAACGTACCGCAAATAAACTTCATAATTTTCAAATGAATCAATCAAATAAAATTTCCTTACATTCCCGGGATTTGACCCCGCGACCTCCGGATTGATAGCCCTCGCCCACGGAGGCCATCATGGTTATGCAAAACGTTGACCCATTCTGTTTGTGTGTGTTTATATAAGGAATTTTCAAAACATTACCTATAATGAGGGGGCAATTGATATACACTAAAACCCAACTAATATTAATAGTGTAGATAGGACCAAGCTCTACATTTCTTGTTATCCGATTCTGTTATACGCTATAAACGACAAAAACCACGTTAATTCAGCTAATTATTATTCTGAAATATCAACCTTAAGAGGATTGATGCTTGCAATACGTTATCACTTCTATATACATAAACACGCACACTAAACTATCTGCACTGATGATGGACACTGTAAGGCGGTCAGAAACGTTGGCTAAAAGAAGCAGGAAAAGCAAAACAGCATAATAACCCTAAAAATAACCAAGTTAAGTATTGACTTAATAATTAATTTAAAACGAGAGTCTTTGAAGAAATAACAAAAAATTCCATGCTTGAATATGGAATCATTGTTTGGGGAGTAGCAACAAAATCAACTATCAGTCATGAGGAAATTGCAGAAAAAAACACATTTAGGGTAATACTTAAAAAACATAGAATGACAGATACCGACCTAATGTTCAACATTAACGTACTAGATACACGCCAAGTTTACAAAAAACACTACTCAACTACATTTTTAACAACAAAAAAAACAAATTTCGACAAACATCATCTATCATCATTAAAAAAAGTTAGACGAGTGTACAAGAAAATATACACAACTCCAAAGGTTAACACAAGCTTTGGAAAAAGACACCATATATACCAAGCAATAAAAGTGTTCAACAATTTTTCACTCGATGCAAAAAACGTGGGAAACAAAAAATATTCAGATACTAAATTAAAAGATGGTATAAATATGGGTATAGATATGGATGGATTAAAAAACAAAAAAAGGCAATATCATAAACATTTTATAACGCAAAAGAATAAAACATACCAAATATACGCAATAAGCAGCACTATTACAATACACACATCTTTTTATACAACCTTACCTCATCCAAGGAGGGCCACATTATAATAATGTTTTAAAATTGGGAAAATTATTGTATAAAGAGAAGAAATAATAAAGACGATGGAAATGTGAGTTGTGACCAAGGACTAGAATTAAATAAAAGTCACGGACAGAAACCCCTAAAAAATCTTAACGTTCACCGTGTGATTTTGGCTTAGATTTCAAAAACTTGAAATTGTTAATGCAATATGATCTCAGAATACGTAAGTTATTTAAATTTTCTTTGAAATTGAAATCGTTTGTAGGGTTCCTATTGATTTCTTCTTCAGACTTAATATTAACATTTTTGGTTGAAATTTCGCTAACTCGGGTTACAGGATTTTCTTTCCTTAACTTTATCAAAGTGTGAATGCAATTTTCCCCTACACAATACATTATCAGTAGATTCTCCTTCTTTGCTTGACGCATGCCTCCCCATTTTGAAATCCTGTTTAAACTCGACCGATTTGATTTTTTTGTGTGTTTTTTTCAAAATTATGGTATATACCTACCTGGGACGGAATGATTCATACGTCCGTCACTCCTGGACACACTGATCCCCATATTCATACCCCTTTCCTTCCCAGAACCTCCTCTTCTTCCTTTTCTAAAAACGCCCACCACTCAGCATCCCCAAAGATGACACTGACCCTTAGAGGAATTATTTTCCTACGGGCCTCCTGTGTGGAGCTAATGTAAAAAAATAAGAGAAAATAGAAACACTTTTTGGACTCGGGGTTCTAGTGTTCTCAGAACAAAAATAAATAGTTATTTTGTAATTTTTATTCTTTTATAACATATGTTTTTCAGTTTCCACCGTTTTAAGTCCTTTACCATGTTATTGTTCTGCTATATTTTAGAGCATGATGTTTGTGAAGGTCCTTGAAACCAATTCTAAATCTATTTTCCTAGGATATCTCAACAAACGTCATTAATATATCGGAAAGGCTCTCTTTGTCCGACTATTTGCAAATTTGAAAAGCGACGGTTTGAAAAAGGAACCTCTTTGAATGCGCTTCCAAAGAAATTACATTCCCTCAACGGCTGCCCCGATATCCAGTATTGCCAGGTAGGGGCACACTTATAAAATCAAACAAGCTGCTGCAGGTAGGTACCTACCACCTTCCTGATTAAAATTCTTCACCTGCAACACTTGAATAAGTAATTGAAAAAATATCAATGCACCATTGGGAGAAAATTCTGAGATGGGCTTTCACATAAAAACCAATCGAGTGAAATTGACGGTGTTGAATCTATTAAATTTAGACGGTTTCGTGCTTTCTTACTGCGGTACACTGTTTTTTTCTCTAGTGAACAATACAATTCTGATGATCGGGAGTTTCAATGATACTTTTCCAGGTTACGAGTCGTGTTTACTATCGTCTTGTTCATTTATTTATTTATTAGACGCCCTAATGGGCGTAACCAAAGATATTGAAATAAAAGTAGATGTGCTATCTTCTGTTTTTACTATGTGGGTCTGCGCTTCCGGGTTTCGCCGATATTGTTTACCAATTAACAAATGAACTAAAAGAACAAATAATTAACGAATAAAACAAACGAACGTTAAACTAAATGAACGAATTCTTTCCTTATTCAAAATATATTTTTAACCAATATTAATGCACATTTTCAAAAAATCAACGAAATGAACAAATTCTTTTTGTATGAAAACTAAGCTAATTAGCGCGTAGTCTGGCGACAGTTGCGCGGACACCATAGCATATCTATTCTGCATTTGAATATCTTTGGGCGTAACATTCTAGTTTATAAGTTGAGTATCACAGTTATTTTAAATGGTGACCCGACAATTAGTTCGGCGACATTTGGTCCGGCGACAGTCGGTCCGGCCGAAAGTTTAGAAGATGTTTTCTTCAAGTAAGTATGCAAAGAGGATATACGGCCGTACAACCAAAGTCTATTATAAAATTACGCTACTCGTATATATATTACAAAATCTATGCTATTCGTCAGAATTCATTCAGAATGTAACGTTACTTGAAATGGCTTTAGCCGTGTTTGATGACTATATCTGAATAGCCAGGTACATTTTCCACATCTCCTTCCCCTCCCCACTACCTTCAGCATCACACCATACCAAAATTGGGGATGCACTGGCTCGAGACGGTTGGGAGCAGTTGGGACTCTTGTGTTACATTCAGATATAAAAGTAGGAATCTTTAACGTTTTTTTGCTAAGCCGACTGCACGTATGAATATGTCGTATTTTGTGATTGCCGCATGCTACTCCGGAGAGTAGAAATTATTAGTAAAAATAATTTAATGTATTATTTAATGTGTAAAGAAAAAGCTGCAGCATTATAGCGATAAGGAACGTATGTTTATTGATATTTTTGCCGTCACGGTACCTTTACCGTGAATTATCACGGTAAATATAAAAGCGTTCATTAAATTATGTGGATTATTTACCGTTATTTTTGTTGTTGTTTTCTCCCCTTTAATGATGGCAGGTTTTTCTTAATTGTAAAGGTCTATTTTTGTACCGCAAAGGCAAATATAATGTACTGTAAGTCAATGTATTGCACCCTTCTGAGCGGTAGGAAGGGAGAGGGAATATCGAATAGTGTGGACGCAGCATATTAGAATTCAAAGCGAATCGTGCGCTTCCCGCTTTGAAAAACCATTTCCCTTTTGTCGGCGCTTGTTTGCACTTCCGGTATTTCCGGTTTCATTAGAGAAGGTGTCTCTATGGGCGATGGCTGCCTTAATTCATTTACAAATCAGCGGGCTCACGGTAGGGGCCAATACAAGTTTTTATTTTTTGAAAAATGTATCGCGGAATTTTTCAAAAATATTTCGCGAATATTTGCGGATTATATTTCGCAGGTAAATTAGTTTTGTACCACCTTACTGTCGGATGTACACATATTTTTTCGTGAACACCGTACAATAGTCCCACAACTGCTCCCGTTTGGAGCCAGTGAGACTACGGCATCCCCAATTGTGGTAAATTGTGAGGCTGAAAGTAGTGCGTTGGTGAAGGAGATGTAGGAGAGGACGGTTGGGTAGTTGGACCTGGATATTCAAGTCTGGTCACCAACACAGTTAAAGACATTTCAAGCTACGTTTAATTCTGAATGGCTGTCTTACACCAGGGCAGTACTGAGAGTATCTTTTTTATAAGAATACCGCACAAGAGTACCAACTGTTCACAACCGCCTCGAACCTGTGAGAGTAAGGCATCCCCAATTGGGGTATGTTGTGATTCTGACGATAGTGGGGAGGGGAAGAATATGATGAAGAGGAAGATGATTTAAATTTATGTTACTATTCAAATCTAGTCACCAAACACTGCTAAAGCCATTTCAAGCAATGTTTATATTCTGCTTTGTGGTTTACACCAGGGCGATACTGAGAGTATCTTCCACGTTGGAACGTATCACAAATCCTTCTTCTTCTCTTCTTCTTGTTGTGCCTTGTCCGTTCAACGGACGTTGGCTATCATGTTGGCTATGCGGACTTTGTTTACTGCGGCCCGGAACAGCTCCACGGTAGACTGGCCAAACCACTGTCTCAGGTTTTTCAGCCATGAGGTTCTCCTTCTTCCAGGGCCCCGTCTTCCGGCAATCACAAATCCATTATCTTATATTATTTTTTAATGATTAAATTATGAAATATACGCAAATCATCAAATAAAATTTACTTGCGCACACCGGGATTTGAACCCACTATCTCCAGATCGCTAGTTGAGAGCCTTACCACTCGACCACGGAGGGGACAATATGGTTGCAAAGAAAAAAGTACTCCACGATACATTTCGTTTCAAAATCAAATAATGAATGAAATTTATTTGATTATTGTCCCGTGAAATACACGGGACATAAAATTTATAAAAAAATTGAAAATTAAAAATGATAAAGCTGTTTTGTCTACCCATCAAATTATGCATTATTTTATACGCCGTTGCTGCAAAGGTCCCACTCCTTCTCGAATGGAGACTTACAGCATTGATTTTACATAGGTACTAATGCTTCTAACCTCTCTTGTTACATGCGTTCTTTATAAAAAAAAAAAAAGACCTAATCTGGTGTCATTTTCAATCCGACTTAATTCGGCCGGATTTCCATCGTTCCATAGAATTTCGTTTCATCATTTTATCCATCATTTCCATCAAATCAGAACAATTTTCCCTTTTCGTTCCAAAACGGACTGTTTATGAGATAATCAGGTGAATGTAGGTTGTTTACACATATTTATTTATTTATTTACGTATTGATGGCTTTTAAATGTAACATTCGTAAGTTGTAAGTTGTCGAGCATCATAACAAGTATATCTTAATATATAAAACAAAGTCGGGTTAGCTATAAATTTATAACTCAAGAACGGTTGGACCGATTTTTATGACCTTTCGGAAAAATTCATGAAAAAAAGAGTTATGAAGAAAATTCTTTTCCTCGTACAATTCTCATCTTTTGAAAGAGCTGCAGGAATATTGTGATAAGTTTAATATTGTGTAGTGAGTGAATTACAAAAATTCAAAAACGTCAAATGTCAACGCGCTGATTGTTTTTCTTTTGTTCTTAAACATATAATACTGGCCCTCTTTCTTACACACTAAATGTCAACAGTCAAAAATCAAACAAAAAAATGTTGAACGCATGTCTGCACCCCTCCGCAGGAAAAATAAATAATTATAATAAATCTCCCTCACACGTATAAAGAAAATGAAACGAAATTCCCGTAAATAAGAGGAAAAGTAAGAAAATCACAAAAATTATAAATCTGTTCACAACGCCGTCTCTGATAGTGACAAAACAAAACACGGACAGTTGCGCATCAATAATTGCTTCATTGTGTAATTTTTAACTTAATAAAAAAAACTTAATTTAATTCAGCTAATAAGTTAACACAACAGTTATTGATTCTGAGGTGGTACGTGGTTCGCCGGGTCAGATTGTAGTACATAAATAATAAACTGAGTAGGAAAGACATAGCAGGTACATCACAAGTAGATATAGGTATTTATAAAGTAAGTTGTACAGAGGAGTTCAACAAGCAGATTCGTGTTTGGACTCAGGATTACAGTATACGATTCAGCAATTATTGTCACAATACTACTCAAAACATGATTCCAGTGCAGCTCAAGTACTAAAAACATACCGGTGGCAGTTGTGTAAATATTTTTTAGCAATTTATACAAAATTACTTAATTTTCTGCAATTGTAAATTAAAGTTTTCTTTCTGCTATTATTATAATTTTTTTTATTTAAATTAAAATTTTTAGTTTGTTATTATTATTATAAAATTAAAAGGTACACAACAATTACACATATAAAAGAAGTAAGTAGGTACTATGAAAGTAGTTACAGAGCAGTGTGTATTGAATTTGATACTGTTAATAATCTGAAACATTGGATTTCTGCATAATATCTGCCTACAAATATATGAAATCAAATTTACTTCTGATGTTATAATCAGCAAACGAGCAAACAATAAAAATCTAGTACAGTATATACAGTAACTAGTTAAATTTTAACGTAACGGATGGTTCAGTCTTGCTAGATTTCACAGATAGATAATTTTTATTATATAACTTTATTAAATCTAACAAAATCAACCTTACTAATCTACGCTAATATGTCTCATTCTTATATTAGACATCATGAATGGCGCAATTATCACAATAATGAGTTCATTCAACTTAGTTTAGTTTAATCAACTAATAAGTTATTTTAAGTATTCATTAAGTACCTACTCATGTATCAGCGATTATTTTGCCAAAAATTGGCATCCCCGGATCCGGTATATTGGAAACATTTAGTGATGCTTCGCCGGGATACTGGATCCAGTTTTCCGGATTGCAATCCCTATCAGGAGTACGCCCGTACCTACACCATTACTAGCTAGCGACATCAACGCAACTCTGGGTGCACATAAATACCCGCCTAACATCCCAACAACCCCCATTTTTAGAAAATATCACCATTATTCTATGAATATAATACGCACAGCTGGTTAATGGGGAGTCTCCACCTGTCACTTAGTTAATTGGCTGTAACAGAAGTGGTATCTTCTGCAGCTCGTGTCATCAATCTGCGATGATACCCCTCTCCCCCTTTTCATCACTCACATAGGGGGAGATACACCCTATGGGGTAATCATTGACTTGCGTTCCCCCTATGTCTTGTCGTGAATATTTCAAAATCTTTTCATTTCTCTCATAAACTACGGGATAGGAAACGCACTTATAAACGCAACGTACTTGGTAAGACTTAGCCTCGATTTGCATATATTTTTTAGCTTATTTTCTGTCCTACAATGGAGGTAAACACACACAGTTAAGGAAGTTTGATGAAGGATATTTTTTTTAATGTAAAACCACCACAATGGTGTTTTACGAAGCCATCTAAAAATGTAAAGCTATGTACCTGAAAATCTATCTATATATATAAAAATTTAGGTTCCGTATGTTTGCGTTCGCTAATCTTGGAAAGTAATCGATGGATTGACTCAAAATTTTTACATAACATTGCATTTTAGCAGAAGAGTGTTTATACGTACTTTTTATTTGGAAGTTCCAAAGGAAAACGATAATTTTATGCGTTTTAAATTGACTCATAATTTGTCATAGTAACAATCGGAATGACATTTCTAGACAGTGTTGCCATTTTATTAATTTTATTAAAAGTTACAAAAATTTATGATACCTACAATTAGGAATAAAAAGAATTTAATCGGATTTAAAAGTAGAATTATATCTTACAAATTATATAACTATTTTCACTCATTTGTTTTCTCTGTGCGTTTTAAATTTACTCATAATTTTTACTGAATGTCAGTTCGTAACTTTGAAAAATCAGATTAACAAATCGAATTATATATGACAAATTTTCAAAGGGTCAAAAAAGTGTAACTGTGACCAGTTGATTGATGTGTAAGTTTTTTCAAAGTTGATCACTATTCGTGGGATGCCTCGCTCACGTTCAAACATAGGCTGTCGTACTCGACACGCAAACGCAGATCGTAAGAGAAGATCAAACCGCACTAATCAAGAACGTTTAGACGATAATGAAAATGTTCGAGTTAGAATTATTCAGAGGCGAGCAGAAGAACTGGCGAATCGTCGGGAAGAAAGACTTAAAAGCTTACGAGTAGAAGAAGACGAGCAGCACATTCATCTCAACAATGTCAAGAAGAAATAGATCAACGCCGAAGACGAATGCAAGTGCAACTTTTGAATAACCATGCTTCGTACCATCGAATTGCTTTTTCATACGAACCAGATATTCAATACAATACCTCATGTAAATTTCTTCAAATCGGTAAAATGGATAAAGTTTGTCCACACTGCAAAGCGATGAAATTTAAAGGAGAAACTCAAGGAATGTGTTGTGCGAGCGGAAAAGTGAAGCTACCTGAAATTGATCAGCCAATAGCACCACTGATAAATTTGTTGCAAGGAATTACTGATGATTCAAAACATTTCCTCAAAAATATTAGAAAATACAATTCATGTTTTCAGATGACTTCATTTGGCGCTAATGTTATAACAGAAAATTTTATGCCGACGTTTAAAATTCAGGGACAAATTTCCCATAATTTCTCTTTGCTTCCTTTTCACAGCAATCAACATAAATTTCTACAAATATATTTCATGGGAGATCAAAATGATCAATTGCATTTGTGAACATTCGAATTAAATTATTGTTGAGTCGTTGCAAAAAATGTTACATGATAACAAAAAAATGTTACGTGTTGCATACTGCGCTCTTCACTTTGGTTTAGGAGTCAGTTATAATTAAACAAGAGCTAGACAATTTTTGTTAAATCCTCTAATAATTAAAATCAGACAAAGCCACAGCGAAGCGTGGTCGGGTTCAGCTAGTATCATATAAAAATCTCCTGTCACGGTGTTTGTGGTCGCACTCCTGCGAAACGGCTCGATCGATTTTTATAATTTTTTTTATGTATATTAGGTAGGTATGAGAATAGGTCGTAAAGTCTATTTCATACCGCTAGGTGATTAGGGTGTCCCTTATATATATATAATAAAAATTTAGGTTCCGTATGTTTGTGTCCGCAAATCTCGGAAAGTAATCGATGGATTGACTCTAAATTTTTACATAACATTACATTTTAGCAGAAGAGTTTTTCTATATAGCTCTGGCGTTATGAAATTTGCATATAAAAATTTACTACAGGTGGTGCGCGAGTGGTTTGAAAATTTGTGTATTTCTATTTTAGCGGCAGGGAGGGCAGGCAGGAGGGGAAGGGTAACGATGGAGATGTGCTTCGCGGGAAGGGTGACAAGGGAGGGGGAAGGCGGGGAAGGTAGAAGGGGAACGCGGGAAGGGAAGGAGACGCGGGAGGGGAATGGGGATGCATGGGAATGGTCATGCAGGGAGAAATAATTTATTTATTTGAATGGCATTGCAATGCATGCCGGGTATCAGCTAGTAGTTTATATTTAAAATGTTGCGGGCTTTGGAAAAGTTCTGATTTTTCGGTTCTATGACAGTTGTTTCCCCGATAGTTGGCCTCCGGCATACTTATGTACGATATGCAGTCAGTTTAGGCAAAATACGATACAACTACTTACTCAAAATGCGTAAACTAAAAGTCCCCGAAGGGGCGTGCAGAGAGGATGCACCGCCGAATAATAAAAGTATAATCGTATTTAAAATATTAAATGTATGTCTACCACAACACGGGCATTAGCCTAGTGTGGTAGCCAAAAAAAAAAACAAATAACAAATTTTCATTCAAATGTGTCAAAGGAAAGAACTACTTGTCTATATACAACATATGTACTCGTATAAGAGCCTAGAATTACAAAAAATCTACTTGTCTATATACAACATATGTACTCGTATAAGAGCCTAGAATTACAAAAAATCGACACAGTAAATCAATTCGTTTGATATCCATACCAACTTATTATTAAAAATATTTTTGATCCGATTTCAGGTTTGAGGTTGGTATATAGTACATAAAAAATTACAATAAATATGAAATTTCGGTGGGCCAACTGTCGGGGCATTAACTGTCGGGGTATTAACTGTCGGGTCCCAGTTTTTTCGATTCCATTTATTCCGTGAATTTGGTTTGTTCCATTTATTCCGTGAATTTTTGTTTTTTGAATTCCGTTTGTTTATTTAGTTTTTATAACTTTATCTCTCTACATCGCTTGGTGATTTTACAAGAACTGTCTCATAGAGCATCTTTTCTCCAAAAGTACTACGATAACAAAACTTGACACTTAAACGGGACAGAAACTACATGATTTTTAAAATTCTAAATTAATCTGCTATGTGTACAAAAGACAGAGGGTTAACATAAAAAAACAATATATTCCAACCGTCAAATAGTGCTTCACATCAATGCATAAGCATAGAACAATAAGTATGTAAAAACTACAACAACAACAGAATTTAATTCTGTTGTGGAGAGAATAAGTAGACTGGGCAATGGACTAAAATATGTCACCCATATTTACGATTTAAATTTTCATACATTCAAAGCCAAATTAGTTTAGAACTTTTCAATAACGGTAACGAGAAATCATAATTTATGCATATTCTTAAAAGAGGGAATAACCCGACATAACCACAGAAAAAAAAAACCACATAATAAAGAAAAGATTTATAAGGAACTTAAAAAATCCCCAGAAAACTATAAAATACACGAATATTTAAAAAAAATCAGAAATTAACTATGCCACATTATCCGGAAAACCAAAGAAAATTTCTATAAAGAAAAAATCAGTATTGCTGGCACCAACAACAAAAAAATATGTCTAACTGTCAATGAAATTATCAATAAAAAACCAAAAAATGTATTATAAATAAAATCACAGATATTGATAACAAAATTTACAATGTAAACACGGATCCAAAGAAATGTGCAAATATCTTTAACAATTATTTTGGGTCGGTTGGTGAAAAATTAGAACTTAAAATAAAAAATAGCGAAAATAATGATCTATGTAAATCACCTTCCAATCCTTATAACACCTTAACATAATTCCAACGAACTAACACTGATGAAATTAAACAGGCTATTAGTGAATTAAAAGATAATTCTTCCCCTGGTTATGACAATATTTCTGCAGAAATACTTAAAAAAAATTCTGATTCACTTTGCAAACCATTGGCACACATCATAAATACAAGCTTCGAAAATGGCAGCTTTCCTTTAAATTAAAAAAAAACTATTATTACGCCCATTTTCAAATCTGGTGACCCCACTCTAAGCAATAATTATAGACCAATTTCTCTTACCTCAAATATAGCAAAAATATTTGAAAAAATTGTTAAAAAACAGATGTTTAAATTTATAAAAGAAAATAATATATTAAGTGCACATCAGTATGGTTTTAGAGAAAATTTGAGCACAAAAGATGCTATCGTAGACTTAACAACTGAAATATATAAATATTTAGATAATAAAAAAAATGCATTGGAATATTTGTCGACTTAAGAAAAGCATTTGACAATATATCACATTCTAATCTTATATCTAGACTAACGAAAATTGGCATAACCAATAAATTCTTAACATGGGTCAAAAATTACCTATTTCGTAGAGAGCAATTTGTCAAGTTAAATGGTTTTCTGAGTGATTCACAGACTAGTAATTTTGGAATCCCGCAAGGGACAGACTAGGACCAATTCTTTTTATCATTTATGTGAATGATATTTTTAAACTCACCATAAAGTCTAAAATAATATCATATGCTGACGACACAGCGATTTTAACTCAGGGACTAAGCTGGAGTGAAACTCAGAAAACGGCTGAACTAGATATAAATTTAATAAAAAAATGGTTTTTATCAAAATTTACTATCTCTAAATACAGAAAAAACTTTTGTAATACCCATTCACTTTGAATAAAAATGCTACCCCTGAGAATCTAAACATATGTATACACTCATATAATTGTAATCCAAAGTCATATCTATGTAAACCTAATTGCTCTATACTCATTGTTAAAACAAATGTAAAATACCTTGGTGTAATTAAAGATAGTAACATAAAATGGAAATTACAAATCAATACAACAGTAGAGCGGTTAAGAAAATTAATTTACGTTTTTATTAGAATACGAAACATATTAAATATTGGATTATTAAGAACCATATATTTTTCCCTAATGCAATCAGTATTACAACATGGAATTGTTGGCTGGGGTGGTGCTTTCAAAACTTCTCTTTTGCCTTTAGAAATTATCCAAAGAATATTAATAAAAATAATTCTAAAAAAGTCATACGGTTACCCTAGCATCAAATTATTTCAAGAATAAAAATTACGCTTTTACAAATACACAAAGATTGTTTCAATAATGTGAGCTTAACTCTTTTTTCAAACAGCAATAGAACAAATATCCTTGTTTCTTTGACTATACCACGCTGTTACACCACCACAGCCCAACAATTCTACAAATATACTGGAGTTAAAGGGTTTAACGAATTACCCTTTAAATTAAGATTAAAAACAAATTATAAATAAACAAAAATTTTAACAAAACAAAAAAACGACTTCAAAAAAAGCACTAAAAAGTAAAAAAATAATTTCGTACTCTTCTACAACGTCATAATCATCTTACTTTTTCTACTCATCAACATGTAGGTACGATTGTTATTTTTGGAGTCGGTGTCATTCAAGGAAGGTTTGTAACTACATACATAGTTTAGGTGAGATGTGCTTGTGTCCTACATGTTGATGAGTAGAAAAAGTAAGATGATTATGAAGTTGTAGAAGAATACGAAATTATTTTTTTACTTTTTAGTGCATTTTTTTAAGTCATTTTTTTGTTTTGTTAAAATTTTTGTTTATTTTTTGTTTTTTAGTGAATCTGAAGTACCTACACCAACTAATTTGTCTGAATATGGGTAGACCTACTAAACGTGCTGCTCATATGAGCCAGACACAATTTGACCATAACGACGCTAGGGTCAAATTAAGAGATTCGGCCGAGTTTCGTTAATTTGCTCCTAAGAATTGAAGAGTTCCGTTACTTTGTCATGGATCCGATAATCAAAACCTAACCAAATTCTCATCAAACTACCCCTGAAGTACATCCTTTCCAATAAAAAAAGAATAATCGAATTCGGTTGGCGTGATATTGAGTTATTCGTCCATTTGTCGCGCACATTCTTAATGCAAATTTAAGACTTATATGGTTTTCTCATGGATCCCATTATCGGAACTGAACCAAATTAAAATGGAACCACACGGAAAGCATCAGCTTTCAAATAAAAAAGAATCATCAATATCGGTTCACCCAGTCGAAAGTTCTGAGGTAACAAATATAAAAAAAAAATACAGTCGAATTGAGAACCTCCTCCTTTTTGAAGTCGTTTAAAAATACAAAAATTCAATAAAAACTCTTTTTATTAACAACTCAATTATAATATTAGATATCCTGTTTCTCTCATTATTTTTTTACTTTCTTTTTATCTCCTCCTCTTCAGTCAGTTGTATTTCTAATCTATTATTAGTTTTATAAAAATATGTATATTTACATATCTTTTTTCTTATTTAGGTACTGTTAATTATCTATTTTTCGTTTTATATATAAAAAAAATATTATTTTTCCTTTGCTAAATATTGTGGTTAACATGCGTTTATCCGCCTTTTTAACTCGAGCTTTGCTCTTAAAAAGGGTGTAAAACGTATTATTTAATGTATTTTAATATAAAAACTTTATTTCATGTATCATAAACTTTATATTTTTAATCAAAATTCTAGACGCATCAACTCTATTCTACAAAAAATATAAATTGATTTCGAAAGATTGTTATTTTATCTTATATTTTTGTAGTGAAAACTTCTTTAACACCGTTGCGAATTGAAACTGAACCAATGAAAAAATAGTGACACTAAAAATAAATAAACACCTACATTTATAGGGTTTAGCCTGCGAGAGAATGATATCGTATAATCGGTCTCTTCTTTATGTGGCGTGCCTCGTTTCCCATCGGTGTCCCCTTTGTTCAGTGCTTCGTAGCCATTCCACCCTTGTCTACTTTAGTTTTCTGAAGGTTTCACTTCTACCGCGTGTGAATTGCACACTCTGATTTTTTATGTATAGGACTATCAGTTAAATTTATTTAAATATTAATTAAAGTACTTTAAACCAATATATATATATATACACATTGTTATGATGGGCCCTAACATGTCCCAGGCCAGCTCACAGCAGAGACAAAAGTACCCTCTATTCCAGGGGCAGGTCGCACGAATGCTTCGGAACTCTCTCTCTCCCCCACGGTCGTCCGGGAAATACACTCTAGGAAATGCTCCTGCCGAGGCAGAATAACAACAGGATTGAGTTAAATAGATTCATGTATTGCAAATTCAAAACACAGTTTCATAGGTTATTACAGTACAATTCAATACAAGAAATGCATATTACACAAACCTAGCTATCGTGTTTATACCTCGTGATCTCTGAAACGAAACTCCCTGAGTGATGGCTTTTCGCGAGGGTTTACAGTCTATCGTTAAAGGACACAAACAGAAGAGGGAATATTTGTACAGCTTACATGATGTTCGGGGATCCACGCCTTCCGGGTTCAGCAGGGGCACTTCCGAGTCTAGGACAGGACCCGAAGTTCACACAGGCATGGCAGAATACCAGCGCTAAAACCCGTATGTACTTCAATTAACATCGCAGATGTAATTGCGTTCAAATTGGTCGACAGAAATTAGCCGCGAACTCGGTGTTCGATCCGGGGAGCGTAACGTGTTCCCGAGGCCGCTTGCAATTCTCGACTGGCGGGACGCGTTGGTGCGCGCGGGAGTGCAGAGAGGAGAGGAGGTAGGAAGCAGGAAACAGGGGGGAGCGGGGTGTTGCTGTCCGCGGTGGTGCTCCCATGGACTCGAATTCTGTCGTTTAGGGCGTACCATAACACTTCCCCCCGCGCTTGGAAAAAAAGCGACGTGGCAATGGAGCTGTAGGGAAAAAAATCCTCTTATGCTTCCATCGGGGTTTTTGAGAGATTCGTTGCTTGAGAGATTGCCTAGCTAGAACATACAGTTTATGCTATAGTTTAGGTCACAATGTTTGTAGGGAATGGATGGGGGTACATAGAATGTTTGGAAAAGACAACTTTGGGGAAAGTACATGGTGTAAAACAACATACAAGGTTATGCAATTGAAAATAACAATACACATGGTTATGCAATTGAAAAAATGACAATACACATGGTTATGCAATTGAAAGAATGACAATACATTTGTACAAGAGAAGAGAAAAAGTGTGATTCTAAGGTTTCATTGGTCTGGGAGCTAAGTTTGCGAAGCGTGGATTTGTTTGGTTTCGGAGAATTTCGAAGAAAAGGACGTGGTTTCACAGATTCTAAGGATTACATTATCACTGCAATCAGACCCATTTGAGATAACACTCAAGAGTACACTTAGGCCTTAGAAAACACCTGGTTTGGTTGAAGACGTTGAAGTTCACGAAGTGGAGACTGTGGTTGCTGTGCCGCGACTATGGTTACAGAGGCCATTGAAGAGAAGAATCCAGTATCTGCAGACATGCCAGTACGAATCCTAAATGTTATTATGGTAAACACGGATCGTATATAATGGTTATTGAAGCATAATGTAGCTCAAGATAACTTGTATTGGTACGCATTCAGCGAATACTGGTGGGTCAAGGTAATGATGGTTTACACATGACGATATATGCGTCACTGCATGACAGAGCAAGAGACGGCAAGGTTGGCATTGATAGCAAGAGTAAGAACAAACCTAGGGGCTAGCGTGCCCAAAAGGTAGTTTAGAGTGTCATAATGTATGGTGGGACAACTCAGCTTGCTGTGGCACGACAAGACAACATACATATGAGCGGTATGGTCTGTGCTTTCAGGAACAAATACGTAGAAAATGGCAGCAGGAGGGACCTTGTAACCACAGCGCGTGCTGTCAGGAAGTGAAGCTCAGCTTGGCTGTTGGTGATGACATCCGCCTGGGCTTCTTTTTAAATCCGGGAGAAATTATTATTAGAGCAAAATTCTTGAAGTTTACCTGCCTAGGGACCAATGAAGAAAAGGTTTGGAGAGAAACAAAATGTGTCCAGAAAATGACATAAACGAAATTTTAACCACCGACTCGGAGAGTGACGAAGAGAGATTCCTAACTAAATTGTGATTACATGAACATTTTCCTTTTCCAGGATGACTTGGCGCTTGCCGAGTGACAATATGTCTTGGTTAAAAAACAACCGGCCCTCTATGGCCTATGTTACCATAAGATGGTAACATTTTCGTAGAATTTCAAAGAACAAGACAAAGAATCGTGAACTAGTCACGGCAAAGGGAAACCAATTCATGAATAAAGGTTGTCAAAAAGGAGACAGACGTTACGCCAAGTGCATATCGTACATATCCAACATTCATGAATGTGTTTCGTAGAATTGAGAAAGAGAAAAAAGGTGAGACATATGCAGAGATTGAGGGGGAAAACCTGTAGATAACCGGACAGTTACCTATTCGAACTCCAAGTGAGGGCGAAATATGGTCAACGACAGATTTTTCACTTCATAACATAATCTGAGAAAATGGGGGAATGGGGGGAGGAGGGGAGAAGGGAGACGAGTTACGAAATTTGCTAGAGACTGGACTTATTTCCAATTCAAGCTCTATGTGAAAATGAAACATAATCAACCAGCAGATTTCCTGACTCTTTACATTTATCAGAAAAGGGTGAGGAGAAATTTGAATACACATTATAACAAAGAGGCTAATCTTTCGCGTGTATTGGGCAAAAGATTAGGGGTCATTTTAAAACTTCTACATGATTGTGAGAAAAGACAGACCCTTGCTCCAATTTCACAAACCTGGGGGTTTTCTTATTCGTTCTCCAGACAACGAGTTAGGTGGTTTTGTGCTCAATCGATTAACTCCCACAGCACTATGCCCCATAATTGACAGTGAAGCTGAAAACTAGTCCTTTTGGGATAGTAGATATTCCTGGGCTTCTTTCCTTTTGCAAAGAAGTAAAAAACAGGAAGTCCACGGGCATCGGCGTTGAATGACAACAAAGGGTTGTGGACTACATTTCGTAGATCGCACACAAAAGGTTTGATATTATTTCGTTCGCACGACTCATGGTAAGTGTTTTAACGTCTCCACGTATAGTGTGCAAAATATGTAAGTACACACAAGATATAACTCAATTATAGACAGAAGTCAAAGAGCTTATACAATGCATCTTAAAGAAGATGGCAAAGCCGATATTATGTCGTTCACACGAATCACGGTAAGTGTTTTAACGTCTCCACGTGTAGTGTACAGAGTTTATACACAATTATACATAAAAGCGGTGCTCACGGCAAATAAATGACGCACGACCAGAACAGGTTATACAAAAGGGTGGTACTCATGGCAAATATGTCACACGACCAAAATAGAATGTACGAAACGGTACTCATGACAAATATGTCACACGACCAACTCAATAACATTTAGCTATGAGCAAAAGTGATTATGACGAACTTCTCGTATTGTGGCAGGTATTTTAAGGATCCCTCCTATAATGTAACAGGGTTGCGTTTAAATACAACACAATAAACGTTAACAATGCTTGTTTTAACACAGTATATGAAGATTTGTTAGATTAACTAACTCCGTAGCCCAGGAGCGTACGATAGAATAACAAGGAGGTAAACAATTTAATGTCACTTCGTATGTTATAAAGGCGGGGTGATGACAGAGTACATTTCTGTTTACACCATGTGACAAACAAAGACAGACCTATATGGTTTTACATACTGCCTATTGTAGCAACTTCGGTGGGGACAAACAAAAGGGACCAATTGTGGTTTTACATACCCTTTGTGCAGTTACAACATACCAGGTTATGTGCAATTTAGGTTGCAAATACTTGGTTAAATGGCGAAACAAGAGTTGAATGCCTATGTTTGCAAAACGATGATCAAACAAAACATTGATGATTTACGTTAAACTGCGGTTATTTATGTACGGAAAACAGGGCTGCCGTTAGGTTTTATTAACCTTTTCCGTCAGGGTTGAGGCATGTAATACAAGACATACATGTTGTGAAGAGGGACAAATCGAGGACTTCTTATAACAACAAAAGACCGAGTATTTGGTTTTACGTACTTTAGTTGAAACGGGCCCAAGAAGATTTGTATAAGGGTGGAAAGACCAATTTAAAGGCTTTTCCTTTATTTATATACATATGATTTCAAAATGGACGTGTCAAAATCCAATTTGTTAGCAAAGAGCTCGGGTAGGACGCCATCAATTTTTTTAACATTTGAGAAAAATTGAAAACTACTGTACACAAGGAATGTGATTATGTGAGTAACCACTTATTTTTACCATGATGAGTAAAATATGGAGCATGTTAAGATGGTTTACTAGTCCTGGGTCGTGATTTAACGCTTTGGAGTTTACCAAATCCGACTTTAGAACGACGCTCCAGTACTTACAGAACATAAAAGAAAAAATTTTGAAGAGATTCCTTCCGATATGATGAAAAAACAACAAACAAAAATGGTGAAAATTACAATATTGCATTACATAGCAAAGCGTGCCATGGCATGAACGTTGCGTAGTGTGAGGGGTTGAGAGGCAATGATTTGGGTTCATGACTTCCCAAACACTGTGACTCGAGGGGTGTCTCTGCTCTAAAGTGATCAATTTTGGAACAGGTGAGAAAAAAGAAAAAAAACAAAAAACGTGTGGAACAAAAATTACGGTGGTTGCCAATTCATAAACATGAACGGGGCAAACTACGCCGTGGAGTGTACATAAATTTACAAAAATGATTTTTTTAACAATATTCGTTTCATCAACGAAAGGGTGGACATGTAATTGACACTTTACACGCCAGTCATTGTAAGACTTGATGTGCTTACCAAAGGGTTGTGGTGATACACACTGGATCATTTTGAGTTTGCTGAGATAGTGGGGGCAGTTTTACTTGACTCCTCACTTCCAGTCTTTGCAATATCCTTAATATGGTAATTACCAATGTGCTTTCCAGAGGAGTCAGACAAAGTCAACAATATCTTTCTTAGAACTTTGGCCTTCACGAAACGTGGTGCCAGCTTGGCAGAGAAATACATGGCTCCTTGGGAAAGTGTGTTGTTCTTTCTCCAAACTATGTCTCCAGTATTGAAGGTGACATGTTTCCTACGTAGGTTGTATCTGTCCGCGCTCTTTTGATGAGCCAGGAGTAAAGCATCAGTGACTTCACTGTAGATGGCCGACAGTTCTTCCAGACGATGGGCATAGTCCGCGGTAGGGTTGCTTGTGGCGGCAATTGACGTAGGAAAGTTTGTGTCCCTATGTAGAGAACCGTGAACAACTTGTTCCATACCGTGTTTTAAGAAGAAAGGTGTGTAACCAGTGGCCAGGTTAACCGTGTTGTTCATAGCAGCCTGAATTTTATCTAGGTTTTTACACCAAGTACGTTGATCTTTATCAACTAGAATAGCTAGAGCTGTGTTGATTGTCTGGTTATAACGTTCGACAGTGTTATTCTGTGGAGTATACAAGGTGTTATAGTAAATGTCCTTGATTCCGTATTTGGCAAGAAAATCTTTGAATTCTTGGGCAATAAATTGTTTTCCGTTATCAACTATTATGGTTCTGGGTGTTCCGTAAGGTATAAAAATGTGTTTTTCCAGGAGTTTGATGATGGCGGACGCGTTGGCTCTTTTTAAAGGGAAGGTCCAACAGAATTTAGTGAAAACATCCACTACACTAAGTATGTGCATGTGTCCGGCATAACTTCGAGGAAAGGGTCCGACGAGGTCCATTGACAATGATTGTAGGGGTTTGTCGGCACGTTTGGGATTACCCATTAGGCCGGCAGGTGCTGCCGTGCTATGTTTATAAGCTTTACAAGTTTCACATTTAGAGATGTAATTGCGAATTTGCTTAAAGAGACCAGGCCAATAATACTTCAAGGCGATTTTTTTATACGTCTTGAAATTTCCTGGGTGTATGGAGTCGGGAGCACTATGATTGTCAATGATTATTTGTTCTCTACCTTCGAGGGGAACGACAAGTTTCCACGAGTAATCTTCGAGGATGGATAGTGGTGCCTTGCAATTACGGTATAGTTGTCCTTCTTTTATGATAAAATTAGGAAACTTTTGTTGGTTATTTTTGCAACCTTCGAAGATTTTCAAGTACCATTCATCTTTTGTAGATGGAGGGGGGGCAATTGTGTCAACATTTAATGAAGCTAGTTCAATTCTTGAAAGGGCGTCGGGAACAATATTGTCCGCGCCTTTACGGTGAACAACATCAAAATTGTATTGAGACAAACGGGAGGACCAGCGAGCGAGCCTACCGGAGGGATTACTTAAAAAGATCAACCATTTCAAACTACTATGGTCTGTGACTACAGTAAATTTGCTACCGTCTATGTAACCGCGGAAATGGTGAACAGAATCCAATACAGCCAATAATTCTTTCTCGGTAATTCCGTAGTTTTTCTCGTGTTTGTTTAGTGTACGGGAAAAATACGCTACAGGGTGTTCGCCATCTGGGAATTCTTGAGTAAGGACTCCACCAATTCCTACATTGGAGGCATCCGTGTGGAGGGTAAAAGAGAGTGCAAAATCCGGGCAATTCAGAACGGGAGCTTTTTGAAGGGCATTTTTTAAAGTTGTGAACGCTTCTTCAGTTTCGACAGACCATCGGAAATTGCTGACACCTTTACGAATGCCGGTAATTTTATTTAAGGGGGCTGCAATAGTGGAAAAGTCTTTGATGAATCTCCTGTAGTAACCTGCAAGTCCAAGGAAACCTTTGACTTCCTTCGCGTTTTTGGGTCGGGGAAAATTTGCCATGGCTTCCACCTTAGCGGGGTCTGTTCTTAGACCTTTTTCGTCGACAATGAATCCCAAATAACGTAGACGGGACTTACAGAATTCAGACTTCTTCAAGTTGATGGTTAAACCAGCGAACTTGAGTTGTTGGAAAACTTTTTCCAGCATTAATAGGTGTTTTTCAAAGGTATCGCTGACGATGATGAGGTCGTCAAGGTAACAAAACAGGCTATTATCGACTTCAGGACCGAAAAGTTTGTCCATCAGTCTTTGTAACTCGGCGGGGCTGTTTTTTAGACCAAAGGGTAATCTTTTAAAATGGAACATTCCCCTACCAGGTACAACGAAAGCAGTTTTTTCGCACGATTCTGCGTCCAAGGGTATTTGCCAAAACGCTTTGCTGAGATCGACAGAAGAGATGAACTTGGCGTTACGCAGCTTGTCTAAGGTTGCGTGAACGTGAGGTAAGGGATACGCATCAGCTTCCGTGCAAGAGTTTAAACGTCTACTGTCGAGACAGAAACGTGCAGAGCCGTCTTTTTTAGAAACCAAAAGAGTTGGGTTGGTCCATGCACTTCTGCTGGGAACCACCACACCCATTTTTAACATTTCGTCAAGTTCGTTTTCTAAAAGTTTAAGTTTTTGGGGGGCTAAGTTGTAATAACGTTGCTTGATGGGTGGGCCATTGGTTTTGATATGGTGTTCCACCAAATTTGTCAAACCTAGTCCACATTTTTCGAAGGATATTGATTCGAATTTATTGACCATTTCCTTTAGTTGGAGAGCCTGGTCCGTGCTTAAATTTTCGTGAGGTATTATTGTGCGGATCTCACTAATTTGAGCGGCAGTGGAGGTTTCGCCAAGAGTATTAAATACTTGGGGAGCAACATTGAATGCCTTCCAGAAGTCAACGCCAAGGATGAAATTCTGGGATATAGAGGGCACTATTAGAAAATTGATTGTAACTATTTTATTGTTACAATTAATTGGCAGGGCAAGGGCACCGATGACCGGCTGAGAAACATTATCTGCAGTCGTCAGGTGTGTCGATTAGGGCGAAATTCTAAAATCACTGTTAACAAAAGGCAAGTGAGCATTGTTGCCAAGACAGCTGATAGATGCCCCACTATCGAGTAATCCGGAAAAGGTCACATTGTTAACAGAGAAAGAAGCATAGGGTCTCCCATCTTTAGCTTGTTTGCAACAAACCGAAGAAACATTTAAGGTCTGGTTAAAATACTTAATGTGTGCTAACCAATCAGTCCATTCTTTAGACCTTGGTTCAGAATGGGTGCCTGAGAGGTTATTATTTAGTTTTTTGGCCTCTTCATGTAGAAATTTGGTGGGGGCTTGGAGAAATCCACCTGAGGTCTGACATCGCTTGGGTTTTGTAACCTTTCCATGTTGTGCCTTGATTTCTTGAAAATATTGCGCAGTTCGTCGCGTGGAGGAGAGCGGTCCCTAGAGTGATGCCTCTTGAAAGTTCGGGGTTCCTTGGATTCCAGAAACCTCGCTTGCTTGAAACAAGTAGTGGCCAGATGGCCTACTTTTTTGCAAAAAGAGCACACTTTTTTGTTGTCGAATTCTGGTTTTAAACCAGACGAACGGCTTGGCACAACTACATTATTTGACACATTCTTTATGTTCTTCCTATCCTGGTATGATTCCAGAAGGAGACAGACCTCGTTTAACTGGGCCAGGGATGCAATTTTCTGCGAGGTGATGATGTTCTCGTATTTGCTTAAAAGGCCATCAGTTATGACTGGTAATAGTTCAGCTTCCGAAACGGGATGTGAAAGCTTGATGTTAATGGATTCAGCCCTTTCTATGAATGTTGCTACAGGTTCATTTACCAGCTGTTTAATAGATAGTAAAGATAATTTGATCCTGTGCTGGGCTTCTGTTTTTCCGAAGCTCGAGATTAGGGCAGATCTGAGTTTATTCCAATCTTTGCATTTAGTTTTTTGAATGCGGTGCCAGGGTATCAATTCTGGGGAGATGAGTTCTATGAAGTTTTTTCGTAGAATCTCGAATGGGATATTTTTGATTGTAGCCGTTTCTTCGATACGGTCGATGAAATCCAGCACATCGGAGACGCCATTATATTTGACTTTCCAAGAGGATAAATCGTAAGTTTTATCTTGTGTCAAGGTGGGTGCGATGTCCTGTTTTACCATTACTTGCGGCATAGGTTCTTTGTTAGGAACAAGATTATCCAAAACTTGCGTAGCCGAGCGTGAATTATTTTCGCTTGAGGGGGCGAGGTTTATTCTCTTAATGTACTTTTTGTTAAATAGAAGTGCATAAGCCTTTAATGTAGATTTAGATTTGCTTGATGGCGAGAGTCCTCTATCCCTTAAAGCAGTTTGTAAGTGAGTTTTGGATAAGTTGTGCACGTTGGGAATGATACCCAAATTGGATGATGCCATAGCTTGATTGTTTTCCATTGTGAGTTTCCCGGGTGGTGAAAAAAATTTTGCCAGGGGTTTCCTTTAGCAAACGCAAAATTAATTTTGTGAGGCACTTTTCACTTGGTAACCACTGGTTGGCACTTCTAAAATAGTTATAGAAAACTGTATTTCATACTACAATTTGGTATAAATGACACCAGAATCTTTGTCAAAGGAAGGCATACGAAAAAAAATTTTGCGTGGAAAGACCTTAGTAGTAAAGGTTTCTGTGTTTCACTGACCACTTTTGAGAAAACTGTGAAATTCACAAGTATTTATTTATTTTCGAAAAAAATTGCCAGGACTGACCTTTAGAAAACGGCTTTTTTATTTTTTTCACTTCACTTTGCACTGAGAAAGGCACTAAAATTCACAAAAGGCACTCTTCTGTCAAATAAGAACAAACTTCCGGATGAAAATAACTGAATATGGGATTCGTTACGACAACCACATTAAAATTATTTTATTTATTCATGGAATCAATCATTTGTTTTATTATTATTTCACTTTTCTTTATGTAAGGAAAAAAAACACAATTCACTTTACACTTATGCTGAAAAAAACGGTACCTGTAATGTAGAATGGGAAAAAAGTCATTATTTTGTCCATTTGGTGAAATATAAGTTGCACTAATTTGACAGACACAAGTGGGCCAATTGGTATATTGTGCAGAAACAACAAAAAAAACGTAAGTCCGAAATTTTTGATTCAGGAATTCGCAAAATAACTGGGGTTCCAGAATCAAATTTATAATAATAATTTCCGTTGCTATCCGGTTCAGTCATAAAAAGGCGATTTGATTATAAACGCTGCATAGCAACAGTTAATTATTTCTTTCCGACGGGTTTTTTCCGTTGGAATTTTGGCGCGAGACAAAGCACTTGCGCGCGCAATCCAGAGAATAGGTATTTACCGCGTGAACATTTGCCGTTGAGATTGGCGCGAAATTGACCGTAGCTTGGTGAACAAAAGGGTCACGCCTGCGCAGTCAAGTTCGCGGTTAAAAGTATTGGCGCTTTCTAGTAGCTTCCAAAATGGCCGTGTTTTCAATTGCGGCGTGATTCATGGTTACAATCAGATCTGTGTTATGGATCCAATTTACACATAGGTTTCTGTGGTTTTTTCACAGAATTCACTGTACACTGGGTGTAGAATAACAAGGTATAATTAATGTTCACAAAACAATTCCTGTACAGGGAGGATTTCGACGAGTTGCACTCCGCGAAGCGATCGTGATAGAGAGAAGAAAAAAGTTCCGAGGCCCCGCGCTATGGCGACAGTTGTTATGATGGGCCCTAACATGTCCCAGGCCAGCTCACAGCAGAGACAAAAGTACCCTCTATTCCAGGGGCAGGTCGCACGAATGCTTCGGAACTCTCTCTCTCCCCCACGGTCGTCCGGGAAATACACTCTAGGAAATGCTCCTGCCGAGGCAGAATAACAACAGGATTGAGTTAAATAGATTCATGTATTGCAAATTCAAAACACAGTTTCATAGGTTATTACAGTACAATTCAATACAAGAAATGCATATTACACAAACCTAGCTATCGTGTTTATACCTCGTGATCTCTGAAACGAAACTCCCTGAGTGATGGCTTTTCGCGAGGGTTTACAGTCTATCGTTAAAGGACACAAACAGAAGAGGGAATATTTGTACAGCTTACATGATGTTCGGGGATCCACGCCTTCCGGGTTCAGCAGGGGCACTTCCGAGTCTAGGACAGGACCCGAAGTTCACACAGGCATGGCAGAATACCAGCGCTAAAACCCGTATGTACTTCAATTAACATCGCAGATGTAATTGCGTTCAAATTGGTCGACAGAAATTAGCCGCGAACTCGGTGTTCGATCCGGGGAGCGTAACGTGTTCCCGAGGCCGCTTGCAATTCTCGACTGGCGGGACGCGTTGGTGCGCGCGGGAGTGCAGAGAGGAGAGGAGGTAGGAAGCAGGAAACAGGGGGGAGCGGGGTGTTGCTGTCCGCGGTGGTGCTCCCATGGACTCGAATTCTGTCGTTTAGGGCGTACCATAACAACATATAATTTACTTGCGTTCGTCGTGACCTTCAGAAGCGTAGCCAAGGATCGTTACCACTCAACCACGGAGGCACGTCACTAAGATTGATAGGTTTTGTAAGATAGTATATTGTATAATATTAAAAACTGAATAAACCTATTTTAAAATTTAACGTTTGAAATATAAATAATCTCCTCCGCTTTGTCTGGCCGAATCAGCCCGTCATCTTTAATCAGTCGAGAGCATTGCTTTAATTAAAATTCTTTTCATCTCCCTCTATTGATATCAACACCACCCTTCACGCACTTCTCTGCCAACCCCCCCCCCCCTCCAGCCCGCCCGTCAAGTGGCGCGGGATCATTGTAGTTTCTATTTGCAGCATCCCTCTGATCTGTTCCGTTCTGTCATCACCTACTTCCGTAGAAATAAAATTAACTAGGTAGTTTGCCTATTTTGAAAGTACGCGGAGTTAGAAAGTAGATGTGCGTAATTGTCGCGTATATCTACATTAAAATCGAAGTTGTACGTCGCAGTGTAGGAAAGTATGCTGTGTTATTATGAAGTAGTCGTGTATATTTTCTAAGAACATACGCTCCGACCTAGATAAAGAGTTTATCCCTAAACTACCACTTGCCGACTTATCGTGTTCACTCTCTTGTGCGCGATTAGTTTCACGTCCACTCCACTCTCCCCCCCCTCCCCTCCCTCCCCCTCCAAACCCTCCCCTTCTCCCTCCCTACATACCCGTTACATTTATTTTTCGAACAGCTCGCGTGCCACCTATTAAAACGTAACAATCAAACACACGCAGTTTCGCATTTATAATATTAGTATAGATTAGTATCATTTTAACTATCAAAGGGATCTCCATACTAACCTAAGCAAATAACAAAATAACAGCGCACATCAAATAATTACTTACAATTACCAAGCAACGCTTTGCTTTTCGACTGGACAATAAACGTACAATTTTCTTAACGCCAGAGCTTACCAATATATACATATACAGCCTATATTACTCACAAACAAAAGCTTTCTATTAGTGAAATAATTTCTAAAGTCCATTCAGTATTTTTTGCGTGAAAGTGTAACAAACATCCATACAAACTTTCGCCTTTATAATGTTAGTAGGATATAAAACAGATAATGATTGAAATAATAAACCTAAAAGAAAAACTTCTGAATCTAAACAGAGTTAGTACACTATGGATGCTTTTTGGCTTGAATACATCGTCATTTTAATTCTAACTTCACTTTACTTGTTCTGAGGTGTGAGGTGTCACAGTTTGTAAAGACAATTCTTCACAGTTTATTTTATTTTATTTATTTATTTTATTTTTTTTATTTTAGCATATAAAATATAATATACATTTAGATGATGTAATAATTTGCGTACAAGTTCATGTTCTAATATGTTAATACCACCATTTACCCATTTTTGATATTGAGAATGAATCTTGTGTTATGCATTTTAGTTTAAATCGGAAGTATACTTACCATTTTAGAACACGCCTAAACGTTCAAACAGAACCTCAATATAATCTAATCCTAAGAATGTATATTATTATGTACCTACACCACGTAATTATTAGTATTAGTGAATACACATTTTATACAAACTCTTTAGACAAAATGCAATCTTGATTTTGCTTTACATGCCCACTGTATGTTTCTTTATAGGTACAAAAATATAAAAAATTTGACAATTTCGAAATATGGATGGGAACAATGTTTCGAAACTGTCAAATTAGTATACGCTTGCCCTGAAGAAGGAACGTTTATTCTGAAACCGGTCGGATTTACTCATTATATAAGCGGTTCAAACAAAGTTGAATTGTTTCATTTTTCTATAATGGATAACCACAAAGTTATAGCTTCATTCAAAAATACAAAAATATAATATATTTAACTATATTACCCACTCCACAAGCTGCACCTTAGTGGGTTCCCATTATTCTTAAGATTTTTATAATGTTGTTTATGCCAAATGTAAAAATTGTGAAAAACAAAGGAAAAAAATAAAACAAATAATCAGCTAGGCTGCTAGGGTATAATAATTCAATTATACATATGGCTCTAACTACATTTCCCTAATGCCATTCCAAGTTAGGGCAACATTCTGATTAAATATTTTTATTTGAAATATGTCAAACTAATGTACTTTACAAAAGATTGAACCATAAAAACAGAAACTGTTAAATAGATTATGAGAATTTGTCTATGCAAACGTTGACACCTCCAAACATAGTAAGGCTTTCCAATAAAAGTGACGAAATACTCTGCGCCTGATTCGCCCAAATAGCAATTGCAAAAGGTTCATAGTGATATGAAAATAAATAATAATAATAAGTGTTTATTCCAGTTTGCGGGGAGGATAGTGTAATCCCACACAATCCATAAGGGTATATGTAATACATAAACAAAATATTTGAAAGAAAAAAAAATCAGGTGGATATGATTGTACATGAAACAAAAGAGATAATTATAATAATAATATAAGTTTATTCCAAAATGTATGCAGGGGAAGTGCAATGCAATACATTCCATATATTAGGTCCTTGCATATGAAATTGGCGTTTTGTACGGGAGTAACATAAAGTCGATTTTATTTTTAAATATAATATATTAATTTAATCAAAGTATATACCATTGCTATCTATGCACTTTTGCCATCTCATAGGTAGTTCATCGATCCCTTTACTAAAAAAAACCATTCGGACGGGAATCAATAAAATCTTTGAAGGCGGTTTGTACTGCCCCATCGGAGTTGAATTTTTCCCTTGCAAGAAGTTATCCAAATTTCGAAAAAAATGGTAATCTGTTGGGGCAAGGTCCGGAGAGTACGGTGGATGTCTTAGACATTCCAATTGAAGCTCCTTTAATTTGGTAGCCGTCTGTGGTGCAGTGTGTGGTCTAGTGTTCTAACGCGCGTTTGTTGATTTTCTTCACTCAATTCGTGAGGTACCCACCTTTCAAGCTTTTTTACCTTCCCAATTTGCTTCAAGTGGATTAAAACAGTTTTATCACTAACAACACAGCTAACTTGGACGTGGTTTGCGATGGATCCGCTTCCACAATTAATAGCCTCAATTCTTCATTATCAACTTTGATCTCCGGCCGTCCACGGGGCTTGTTCTGCAGGTCGAAACGTTCAGAACGAAAACGTTGGAACCAAAAACGCACTGTGTTTTCTTTTGCGGCACTGTCGCCATACACATCATTAATCCTTCGAGCCGTTTCTGCAGCACTGGTGCCACGGTGGAACTCTTACAATTTAAATAACACGATATTTCAAGTTTTCCATTTTGTAAACTAAGTGACGCAAAGAAAAAAAACAATTAAGGAAAAAACAAATGAATCATAATTTTCGAAATACAAATACACGAGTAAATAGCTGTATAAATTTGAATGTGGAATTCCTAACCAAAGAGAAGATGTTTGAGATCAAAGTTGCCAGTACGGCAAAACGCCAATTTCATATGTAAGGACCTAATATAAGGTACTAATAAGAAAACAATAATATTAAGCTTTTAGGATTCTATTAGCACATTGGGAGCCAGTATTTTTCTCCAGAGTGCATCAATGTTGGATGATGGACTGAGGCGGGCTTCCATGACGAGGATGTTTCCAGAGCTGGTTATCCTTTCCCTAATTCATGGATATAATAAGGGCTGCAAAGCCAGGAACTCGCCCCTCCGTGAACATCCGGGAAGCGCTGCAATATCTGGGGAGAAAAAACATCATGCGAAAGGCGTTGTTGTACTGAACACGTTCTGCAATACTCTTCTTGTAGTTTGTCCAGAGTTCGCACGTATACAGCGTTGCGCAGGAGGAAAGGAAGAGCTTCCTTTTTACAGCAGTACTGCAAAGGCGGAATCTTCTGCTGAGCATGTTTGCTTTTACACCGAGGGTTCTTCTTTGCCTATCGATGTCGCCATCATCCATTAGATTACTGGTGATTATATGTCCAAGGTATTTAGTTCCTCCAGTCAACTGCAGATTCACACCATTAGGGGTATTTGTTGGTCCTTGTCCATGTCTTATGACCAGTAGAGCCGTTTTAGTGGGGTTATATAGCATGTATATATTGAATTATTTGGCGGGTATTAGATAAGCCGCTCATGCTGAGCTATGCTCAGTGGTGAGAGCACCTGGGTGAGGACATGGGTTCAAGTCCCGTTGGCGTCATGTAAATATCTTTTCTCGGAAGATTTTTTCAATGTAGGTGAGTGTTTCAGACTGATAAATTATTGCTTATAATAATTGTTATATAGCATGAATGTTTCTTCAGCAAACTCATCGCATATCTTTAAAAGCATACGTAGGCCCCTTATAGATGGAAGCTTTAAAAACTTGATGTTAGAACTTCCTCATACAAGTATCTACGGAAATACAACACAGATGTCTATGAAAATTATTTTGGTGAGCAAAAGAAATAGTTTTGCATTCGAAAGTCGTTTTTGAAAAAAAAAGTGTCAGTTAGAACCTTGTTCAACTGAGGTGACGCACGCATTAATTGAGGGCAGGAAGAGTACGTGATTAGTATGCAAAAATGGTGTATGCTTTCTAAATAATTTATTTCTTGTAATTCAGTAACCACACAGCTCTAGCAAACTACGGGTGCGTTTTCTTGCGTACTATCAAAATACGTAGCTAGGGCAGGGGAAATTACCACATAGATTGAAATATTTTATAATTGTCCCCTTTTAAAAATTTTCAATGTTTCTTTTCGTAATTTATTATGGCCTAGTAGTGAATCCATGAATCCATTAATCCTACACGTTTTAGTGAATAAATGAAAACTGTGGTACGTAAACCATGTAAGATTGTATTTTCATAAGAATGCACAACAAAAACCTGAGCTGAGAAAAAAAATCTGAGGAGAGACTAATCCCTCCAAAATAAAACTTTCTTACGTAGGTGTTTGCAAATGGCATCTAGTGTGCTCTTTATCAAAGCCTCCCTATGTACTACCCCTCTGTCACAAGGGGTGGGTTGGGATGAGCAGTTTGTAATCAGTAAAATTTCATGGGAGATTACCCACTTCCGTCCCGCCTCTACCCCTGACTTGACAGCTCGCGGCACGCAAGGGTTGTTTTGGGAAAACCCAGGAAAAGGGATGGCCATTTCGTGATGCACTTTTATTGATTTTCTACATCTTATGCCGTTTCCGTCTTGATCTTTCCTTTATCAAATACAGTTTTTTTTAACATTTTTAACAATTTCCCTCAAGGCCCTACGTCATCTTTGGGGATGCTATGTGGAGGTTTTTTAAAAAGGAAATTTAAATGTTTGTAGGAATCTAGAATTGGAAAAGAGTTGGTAGGAATCTGAGGGGTCAGTGTGTCCAGGAGTGACAAACGTATGAATCCATCCCTGGTTTCGGATCGTGAGATTCGAGAGGTATTAGGCCCTCTCTCAACCATAGCGGCCTCTCCCTATCCGGCTAGCCACGCAGTTGATGGGAAGACGCATCCACCGCCAAGACCTGGGCAAACCTCATCGCATTTGCTGACGATACAGTACTTCTCTGCCAGGCAGAAACATGGAATGAGGTATATTCAAAGGCCGAAAAAAGTTTATCGGTAGTTAAAAATTGGCTAAACAACAACATTCTTACCCTAAATACTACAAAAACCAATTATATTACACACAGCATCACACAAAGAGGCCAACCTTCACCGTATACTGACCTTATATTACACAACTGCGGACAAACTTCTCCCAACTGTCAATGCGAGCGTATTGAAAGGGTTAAGCACACAAAATACCTAGGAGTTATAATAGATGCCAACTTACGCTGGACTGACCACATAACTTATATCACAAGCAAACTGAAACGAGTCATGCATCTCTTAAATTCAATTAAAAACATATTTGCAAGAACAATCCTCAGGACCATATTCTTTGCACTTTGTCAATCTATTATCTCATACGGCATACTGGCTTGGGGAAGTGCAACGAATGTAACTTTAGACTCTTTAGTAAAAATTCAAAAGGCAATAATTAAACTCATCCTCCAAGTACCGTTCCTTACAAACACGAATGTAATTTACGAAACACTGGACGTCATGACAATAAGACAACTCTATGCCAAATCTGTACTAATATACTTCTTCCAACATGAACTCCACATTCCAATGCAACCACAAATAGCGATTAAAACCAGGGCCTCTACAAAAAAAAACCATAAATATTCCAATAACTCATACCTCACACGGCAGAGAAACTTTAAGTACTATGCAACCAAACTTTATAACTGCATGCCCAATACACTGAAGCAACTATTAACTTCAAATACATCGACAATCCATCACAAAAAACTAATCAAAGACTGGATCAAACAACAAGGTATTCTCTTTACTCAAAAGATTATAATACCTAACCAAACATGACCCAACCCAAACTTAAAAAAAATAAAATTGTTTCGGGACACAAAAAAGTACCACAAAAAAGTACCACAAAAAAGTACCACAAAAAAGTACCACAATATTATTTAATACTAGTGGCGGATGGTCTGTAAAAAAATTATGCCTAATTGTATATCAAGTAATTTCTTTATCTTATACAAATTCTAGATATCCTGAAATAACCTGTATATAGATCCTTACTAATATTTAATTTATGTATAGGATACTGCCGTCATGGATCGACCCACGGTGCCCCTCTTGACAAAATCAAGGAGATACTGTGCGTCGACTCTTGCCGACAGAAGAGCACTTATCCTAAAAATGGGAACACCTCAGCACAGGTTCGCCTAGTGAGGTGTTCACAAAACACTACTTTTAACCAATTTACGTACAGTTACGGATCAATAACATTTTTATATTTTTTTATTATACTGAAACTTATTATTTATGTACTTAAACCAATGTAATAATCTGTTAAGTGTATGTAGCTACCTGCGCTGTGAGAAGTACTTACTTAAGAATTCAAATTCAAGCAATTCAAATTCCAATTCTTTTGAACAGCAAGCTGAAACAAATTGTACTGTTGATTATTTTTAACTGTCACACTCCATATGTTGATAACATTGTGAAAATTTTAATGGCACATAAAAAAACTATCAACCGATGATTCTAGAGCTTTCTTTTAACTGTGTTTACGTAGCACGTTCAATTGCTACATTGGTGACACCGACGTTCACATTAGTGACCACGAAGTTTACATTTGTGAATCCGACAGTGAACACGACGCGTGCAAGTACGTCTACCGCGAGCACGTCGCGCACGAAATAAACTCTTCGGTGATAAATTTCGCGCACCAATCATCATCATCATGTCCCTCACGAGCGGTACATCCGAGGAAATGGGTAAACCCATCAATCAGCCACTACTAACACGGATGGAGCGGTTGATGCAGCCTCTCCAACAAGAGCTCGCTACTTTGAGGCGCGAAGTTTCGACACTACGCTCTGGCCAGCATAGGAGGAGCGCCACCCCGCATCGTTGGAGCAATCGTTCCCGCAGTCGGTCCAGAGGTCGTCAGCCCGAGGGAACATGCTGGTACCACTGGAAGTATGGGACGAAGGCAAGCAAGTGCACCAAACCCTGCAACTTCCAGCAGGAAAACGCGCGGGGCCCAAACTGATGGCGACCAGCACCAGCCCCAACCAAATCAGTCGCCTTTTTGTTACCGACAGGGTAACCCGTACCCAATTTCTTATAGACACCGGCGCAGATCTCTGCGTTTTCCCACGACGACTTGTCCAGGGACGCCCCACTAAAGCGACATACGAACTGGCAGCAGCAAATGGCAGCACAATCGCTACTTATGGCAGCCTAACGCTCAACCTGGATCTGGGATTGCGACGCGACTTTACTTGGAGCTTCGTCATTGCAGACGTCTCCAGGCCAATCATCGGGGCAGACTTTCTCGCCAAGTACGAGCTACTGGTGGATGTCCGAAATAAACGGCTGCTGGACCAGGTGACGAATTTGACCATCACGGGAAAACGAAGCGACAACAAGATCGCTTCCATTAAGACGGTCACAGAAACGTCCCCGTATCATAAGCTTCTTCAACAGTTTCCTGACATCACTCGCCCTGACGGCGCCAGGAGGGAAGTTCGTCACGCAACACTGCACCATATTAACACCACGCCAGGACCTCCAACAGTCGAACGCCCACGACGCCTTGCTCCTGACAAGTTAAAACGCGCCAAGAAGGAGTTCGAGGCCATGGTCCGTCTCGGAATCGCTCGACCTTCCGAGAGCTCTTGGGCATCTCCCTTGCACATGGTACCCAAGAAGGACGACCAGTGGAGACCATGTGGCGATTATAGAAGATTGAACGCCAGAACTATTCCGGACAGATACCCCGTACGCCACATCCAAGATTTTGCACAGGCACTGAGCGGCACCAAGATCTTCTCAACGATTGATCTGGTGCGGGCATATAATCAAATCCCTGTGGCTCCCGAGGACATTCCGAAAACAGCAATCACTACGCCATTCGGACTCTTCGAATTTCCGGTGATGTCTTTCGGCCTCCGCAACGCAGCCCAGACCTTCCAACGCTTCATGGACGAGGTTACCAGAGGCTTAGATTTCTGTTACGCCTACATAGACGACATCCTTATTGCCTCAACGTCAGAGGAAGAGCACCTAGCCCACCTCAAGATATTATTCCAGCGCCTGCAGGAATATGGTGTTGTCATCAACACCGCCAAATGCCATTTCGGCCTGACTAAGGTCAAATTCCTAGGATACTCGGTGTCCGACGCTGGCACTTCACCCCTCCCAGATAAAGTGGAGGCCATCAACAACTACAGCCAACCAGCTTCCATCAAGGATCTCCGCCGTTTCCTGGGAGCAATAAATTTTTACAGAAGATTCATTCCCAACGCCGCGAGGACACAAGCTCCACTCAATGACCTCCTAAAAGGGAACCAAAAAGGCAAACAACTCGTGTCTTGGACTGCCGAAACAGTAGAAGCTTTCAGCAAGTGCAAGGAAGCTCTGGCCCAGGCAACCCTGCTCGTTCACCCGAAGTGCGACGCCCCACTCTCTATCGTCAGCGACGCGTCTGATACTACAGCCGGTGCCGCACTCCACCAATTCGTCGCAGGTCACTGGGAGCCTCTAGCATTCTTTTCGAAGAAGTTTTCGGCAGCTGAAAAGATATATGGCGCATACGACAGAGAACTACTAGCCATCTATCTCGCTGTGAAATACTTTCGCCACATGGTGGAAGGCAGGTTGTTCACCATATTTACAGACCATAAGCCTATCACGTTCGCCTTCCAACAAAAAGCAGACAAATGCTCACCAAGGCAATTCCGCCATCTGGACTATATCAGCCAGTTCACAACTGACATCCGACACGTCTCCGGAAAAGACAACATCGTCGCGGATGCTCTCTCCAGGGTCGAGACGATAGATACTCCTCTGGACTACGCAGCGCTGGCAGCTGACCAGATGTGCGACCCTGAACTGGAACAACACTTGCAAGGAAGTTCTAGCCTACAACTTAAAAAGATTAATATTCCGGGTACTGACGCGCATCTCTACTGTGACGTCTCAACTACCATAGCCAGACCCTTCGTCACGAAGAAGTTCAGATCTGCGGCATTCAATGCGGTCCATCAGCTGGCTCACCCTGGAATTAAGGCCACGGTTAAGCTCATAACTCAACGTTATGTCTGGCCGGCCATTAAAGCTGAGACTATTAAGCTCGCACGCAATTGCCTTCAATGCCAACGAAGCAAGATTACACGGCACGTGTCAGCACCCCTGGGAGCCTTTCCCAGACCCTCCGCTAGATTCGAGCACGTCCACATCGACATAATTGTCATGCCTTCTTCAGAAGGATGTCGATACTGTCTCACGTGCGTAGACAGATTCACGAGATGGCCAGAGGCATTCCCGATCCCAGACCAAGAGGCTGAAACAGTGGCGCGTGCTTTCTACAAGGGCTGGATAACAAGATTCGGCACTCCACTCCGCATTACTACGGACCAAGGGAGACAATTTGAGTCGAGGCTGTTCAGGCAGTTGAATTTCCTGGCAGGCACGACGCAAATCCATACAACTGCATACCACCCCGCAGCAAATGGCATGGTGGAACGATTTCATCGTCAACTGAAAGCAGCGATCAAGTGCCATCAGAATAACCGTTGGACGGAAACACTTCCCACCGTACTCATGGGAATCAGAGCAGCTTGGAGAGATGACCTCGCGACAACCTCAGCCGAGCTAGTATACGGCGAGCCGCTCCGCTTACCCGGCGAATTTCTATGTACAGCACGACCTAATGTTAACGACGACACCGGAAGCTTCCTCAAGGAACTACGGAAATATTTCAATGAGCTGAGACCAGTTGAAGGTACCCGCCATGGTTATGGACATCGTTTCGTCTTCAAAAATCTTCCCACAGCTTCTCACGTCTTTCTGAGGGACGACACAGTCAAGAGCCCGCTTCAACAACCCTACAGCGGCCCTCATAAAGTCGTTCGTCGGCACGAACGAACATATACCATACTGGTAAAAGGGAAGGAAATCACCGTGAGCATCGACCGCCTCAAACCAGCATACGTTGCTCAAGATCTTGAGAGTTTCACATCACACTCGCAAACCGCATCAGAGTCACCAGCCGCCACATCACAACCAACCCTTCCGTTGTTCGATGGCAGTAAGGATCGGACACACACAACCACTCGTTCTGGAAGGCGGGTTCGATTTCCCGATCACCTCGGTATCTGACTATTCCTCTTTCCACCGCAGCCATGTCTGCGTTGTCTGGGGAGGGAGTACTGTAGCTACCTGCGCTGTGAGAAGTACTTACTTAAGAATTCAAATTCAAGCAATTCAAATTCCAATTCTTTTGAACAGCAAGCTGAAACAAACTGTACTGTTGATTATTTTTAACTGTCACACTCCATATGTTGATAACATTGTGAAAATTTTAATGGCACATAAAAAAACTATCAACCGATGATTCTAGAGCTTTCTTTTAACTGTGTTTACGTAGCACGTTCAATTGCTACATGTATGTTTGCGAATAGAAATAAATAAATAAACCTGGGTACCCCTGCTAAGTCACCAAATGTACTGAACTACTTGAAGTGACCTATGGTCGAGGTGAATGTTATTTAAAAAATAGGTTCCTGGGAGGCAATACCCTAAATCTTAGGTTCTCAACGTGAGCAATAACGCCCCCCTGTGGGAGTTTCAGACCCTCAGGGGGGCGGTAGAAGACCAAGAGAAAATTAGGGGGCGTTTCAGACTTTCAGGGGGGCGGTAGGCGACCCAAAGAAAACCATTCCATCTCGCCCCATTTCATCCCATTACGCCTCTCTCCCGTTGTGGTAAATATAATCGTGACAAGAGCTGTTTCAGATTCATGACAACAGATGGGGGGCGTAAAAAAAAATGGGCAGAAGAAAAGTGGGCGGTGGGCAAGAAAAGATTGAAAATCTATGCCCTAAATTGAAAACTTTGTTTGAAACGACTTAAGCCTGTTTTCCTATTCGCATTTACGATCCATTCTCCTAATCAAGCCCAAAATGGAAATGCCAAAATTCCACTTATTTCGGGCAGTTGGAACTATTATTTTGATCACATGCTAAAAAGATTTAAAATAGTACCTACATTATCATTTCCTCTCCCTTCCTTTCTTTCATCTTTCGCACCAAAAATCTTTAATTTAGGAAACGTCATCGTCCAACTGACTCTAGGCAGTTGGGGTAGTTATGTGACTATCACATAAAAACATTGAACCTAATAATTAGTATCATTAACACTCCTCAAACAGCGAACCCTTCCGATGAGGCTCCACCCCACGTGTTATAATTATCGCTGCAAGGCAATGGGGGTGGATATTCACCCCTCGTGCTCCCCTATTCACCTATTAGTAAACATTACTCAATTCAAGCAGCTGACGGTAGGTGAATATTCAATCTACGACGTGATGTAATATTCAGATGCGGTAATTATTTTTGTCTTTAAAATTTTAATGATTTGATTTCTCTTTTGCAATTATTTTATTTTCTGGTCAATTTACCGCTTCTTTCTACTCGAAGAATCTATACATATATAAAAATCTCGTGTCATGTTGTTTGTGGTCGCACTCCTCCGAAACGGCTCGACCGATTTTTACGATTTTTTTTATGTAGGTATATTTGGTAGTTATGAGAATAACACGGTGACTATTTCATACCGCTAGGTGATTAGGGTGTTCCTATCCAGAAATTTCTTTCCATTTTTTGACCACATTTTTTTTGTGGTATTTTTTTATTTGGCATCAAAAAATACCTATAACCCCAAATTTTCGCCCTCCTATCCACCCCCTCCCATTTTTTAATCGCGTTTAGTAGTTTTGTTTGAACACATTTAAACGTCGTTCGTTTTTCAAACAGAACGAAATTATTTATGTTGTTGAATGACAGATGGCGCTATGCTAACAAATTACTTTTTTCACTTTACATTTAACTTTTAAGAGATCAAACAATGAATATTTCGGTTACTTTAATGAAATACATTGAATTGAGAAAATGAATGGTCATTGTTTTCTGTTTTTACCGGCGGTCATCGTCATAGATCCCATCCCCACACACCTACAATACATTCGTTATTTTTTATTTAATATTCACTAGAAATAATTTGTATGGCAGAACAACGTTTGCTGACTTTTTGAGGGAGAGGTCGATTCAGACGGTTGCCGATGGTTTCACCTTTTCCTCGCACTCGATAAATACTGGCGTCCCACAGGGATCGGTTCTGTCTCCGACTTTGTTTTTGTTGCACATCAACGACCTTTTGACATGCGCACCAATTCATAGTTATGCGGATGACATAACTGTCCATTATAGCTTTGAGTTTAACAAGCCCCCAGAGGACTCACAAATTCCAACGGCTCGGAGAGCTTTAAAGCAAAGAATGGACGGTTACCTCGAGAGTATTTTCTCTTGGGGTAAAAATAATCTCGTTTAATGTTTCAAAGACCCAATCATGCGTGATTTCGTCTAAAAGGGGTCGAAACGAAAATCTAGTCTCTTTGAAGGGAAGCAATTTTCCGAATAGGCCCTCCATTGATATGCTTGGTGTAACTCTAAGTGACCAGCTCAGATATGGGGGCTCCATCGAAGCCAGAGTTAAGTTAGCTTCTCAAAAACTGGGCGTGCTATACAGGGCCCGCAGATACTTTAATAGTACACAACTGCTAACACTGTACACATCACAAGTGCGCCCCACGGTTGAATTTGGCGGCCACTTCTGGTCCTGAGCTCCAAAATACCTGAAAAAAACCCTGTACTCTGTGCAGAAATGGGCGGTCTGTTTGATAGATTCTCCCACCTTAACGGACGGATTGCAATCTTTAGAGCACAGGCGTCGGGTGGGAATGCTATCCTTGTTCTATCGGAATTACAATGGAAGATGCTCCGAGGAACTAGCGTCATTGATCCCTTCGGCACCGGTGCATAGACGGGAAACACGGCAAACACGTGCCCAACATGTACACGGTTGACGACTTTCTTGTGTTCAACAGCTCGGCTGTGGAACGATTTGCCGGCCTCTGACCCTCCACACAGCATCTTAGATGACATAGGCCCTGATGGAAATTATTTTCCTCAGGGCCTCCTGTGTGGAGTTAACGTAAAAAAAACTAGCGGGATGTCAATAAACTGCCACTACATATACACAACTTTTCGATATCAACAAAACCTCTTCGTCCTGCATCAAAGCAAAAATAATTAGTTTAGAAAAAAACTGATATATTATTAATTATTGTAGCAGCATTTTGGTATTGGCAAAAGTGGAGGGTTTTAGAAACCTATCAGTATTTCGCAGAACAGTTTAAAATATTTTTATTACTAATAATTCGAATTACAAAATTTTCAGTTTTTATTTAATAAGTTACTAAAACACCGTTTAACTGTTAGGAAGTGTTTTTTTTTATTAGTAAGGCTAAATGTCTTTAATTAAATGTGTAGGTACTTAAACGAAACGTTATTTATCTTTTTTAATGTTTAACAGCAAACAAAGTTGAAGATTTGTACGAAAACCTAATAAACATCAAAACAAAAATATTAACTCTTTAAGGCTCCGCAACCGGGCCCGAAAAGAAGAAGATGGAGAGATACGAAATTACGAATGTTAGAGGAGAGCGCTAACATTTACAGCGACAAAATCGATGCAAAAATTGCGAAAATGTTTAATAAAACACGACTCGTTTAAAATAGAGCAAAAATCTCGCGGGCATTGACTTAAACAGCATTTAAAGAAACACTGTGATTTTTTTCATACATATAACTTGTAAAATAACTGAAACAAATTTGTTTATAATAATTTTTGGAGCATACTTTGCGATTTTTTTCTCTCACGAGGGAATTTTATTTTATTTTGTTTTTTATTTTTATTTTTTTAATAAAGAAAGACAAACATTCCCGGGTTACGAATAACCCAACAATGTTTGAAAATCTCCTACTACCACCACAGAAAGCCGAAAACGTTGCTTGTGTTGTGATGGAGGACTTAGCCAGCCGAGGAATCGAACACGCGACGCCGCGACGCTCGGTTGGGACCCAAGCGATATGCCCACTCAACCACAGACCAGTCATATAATTTGCGTTTCGGCGCGGGCAATGTCTATATACTATCTTCAAGAATAACATATATTTTTTTAAGAGCTTTAGAACTTAATGTGTTTAAGGGAGATATGTAAGAAATCGGTAGTAATGCGGGTAGCGGGCCCTTAAAACAAAATGAAATAAGACGTCCCTTTCGAAAGAAGTCAAAATCACAAAACTAATTTCTCTAATATAGCGGTGAAGATCTTCCAAGAAATTAATACCGACCAATACAAAATAAGCGGAATATTATATAAGAAGTGGCGAAATATATAAAAGTGTAAGTACTAAATTTGTAAATTTGGTTTAAAAAAGCAATGATTATTTTGAAATACCTAACGACGAGGCTTTTGGTGCAATATTATTATCTATGTAGTTACCAAAATCATTATGATTTTTTACAATCAAACTGATTGATCAGTTTTTTAAGATTTAAGTAAAATAAAATATTGAAAAAAAAACTGAATAAAAATACGAGTATTTAAAAATAAAAATAAAAGTAGTTTTTTATTGTCATTTTAAACATTGTCAAGAATTCAGCAGACAAGCGATAAAATATCTGTTTTGCCAGATTACGACATTGTTTTACAAGAAAATATTTGTATTGTAATATTTGCATGCATTGCAAATCCATTTAAATAAAGAAATTGTTTCTCCTTGCGTATCCTTTACCATTCGTGCACGTTCCCTTTCATCTACCCCTTCCCTTCCTGACTCCCCTTCCTATCACGCGTTCCCTTTCCACCTTCCCCTCCTTCCCACTACTTCATTCCCCTCCCCACCTCCCGAATTTCCCTCCCTCTCCCTCCTACCGCCCTGCCGCTAAACTATATGAAATGGAATCATTTTTCAAACAACAATATTTACACAAATTTCATGGCTCACTAGTATATGTATACAGAAACTTTCGCGGGAGTGCACAACAACTCACCAAAGTTGTTTTCTTTCACCAACTCGCAATCGAATGAATAGCATAGAAAATAATTTCATAACGCCAGAGCTCACTATTATAGGCATGCGCACATAAAATCCCCAAAGTTTCATCGCCATCGGATGAATGGTTAGGAACGCATAAGGGACAAACAAAGAAACAATCTTTTTTACAGGTAAATTAAGATTTTAAATCTGAATTTCTCAAGTTAAAATTTCTTACGGTTAATTAATTTATTTACTCTTTTTTACGTCCATGGGCTTTTAAATTTGGTACATTTTGTTTAAAATTTTTACAAAAGCATTAGTATAATATATTATTAGTAATTGACAAGTAAAGCCAGATTGTGAGTCTGCGTTTTTTATGTAATTATCAATACCACAATCACGACCACCCATATTTTTTTACCGTTCTGCGCTAGTGAATATTATAAC
This sequence comes from Limnephilus marmoratus, assembly GCA_917880885.1. Lineage (NCBI taxonomy): Eukaryota > Metazoa > Arthropoda > Insecta > Trichoptera > Limnephilidae > Limnephilus > Limnephilus marmoratus. The sequence continues at coordinate 11,843,274 of OU862921.1, read as the reverse complement.
ATCGTTCAATTTACAACACTATTTTGAATTCTGGAAATTTAGAGATCATTTACATACACAGTTATCATAATATCACCATTCAACGGTGGAAGTTGTTCAACATTATTTGTCGTTTTGGTTTCAGGGTTTGCCTTTATTTAACTGTAACTAACTGTGTAACTAACTGGTACCGTGACTGATCCAAATATGCACCGTGAAAATAAGCTCCCTACCACATATTATTTTCCATCTCTCCATATGGGTACAAAAACAAAAAGAATTTTGTTAATGCAATCGGATACTTGCTCAAAAATAAACTTAAAAAAACCTGACATGAACTAAAAAACCTGAAATTAAGAACATAAACTTTGAAAAACCTTAAACTTTAAGCGCCTGTTCCTTTATTATCTTAAATAATAAACGAACAGGCGCTTAAAATTTAAACCTTATTTTGAACATATCCTACGGAAGAAGGAATTAATCGGGAAAGCTAACTCTGGAAAAAGATATATATTCAGTGGAATAAGGAATCTACCCGGAAAGATAACTCTGGGAAAGGATATTATTCGGAAGAAAGAATTAACCCGGAAAGGTAACTCTGGAAAAGGATATTTAGTGGGAGAAGGAGTTAACCCAGAAAGAAAACTCTGTAATAGGATATATATTTAGTGGAAGAAGGAATTAACCCGGAAAGGTAACTCTGGAAAAGGATATCTAGTGGAAGAAGGAGTTAACCCAGTAAGAAAACCCTGTAAAAGCATTTCCAGTGGAAGAAGGAATTAACACGGAAAGCTAACTCTGAAAAAGGATATGTGAAATGCATATGTGATTACTGCAGACACATTATATAATATAATAATAATAATGATTTATTGTCTTCCTGTCTTAATAGCAACATGTAGAGGTAATGATATCCTCACTGGGATCTCCCGTGCTGAGGATTTCATTTACATATTATAATTTAATTTTAATGAAATTTAATTTTTTTGAAATTAATATAAATTACTGTAGTATTTTTTTAAAAATAATTATACAGTAAGTAAGGTAGTGTTTTTTTATAAATCAGTTCAATACTTACAGTACAAGAATTCCAAAATTTGCTTTCATTCATTGATGACAAAAAAAAATTAAATTAATAGGTAACCGGTTGAGATAAAAATCACCAATTTAAGCGTAGTTTAAAAACAGGTATCTAGATGAAGTAAGAATTCAACCATTAAAGTGAAGTGTCAAATGGTAACCAGATGAAGTAATAATTCACCAATTGAAGTGAAGTTCAAAAAAGGGTATCCATATGAAATAAGAATTCACTCACAAAGGTAGAGTCTATGAAAGTGTGTCCACTGGTATTATGAATGTACCCGTAATATAATAATAATGCTAACAGCAATTTTATATAAAGCATTTTTGTAATAGTTAACCCAAGTGCGCAGAAATGCAATTTATTTGAAAGGGTGTTCAGTTGTAGTAAGTACTAACCCAGACAGACAAACCCAGAAGTTTGTGAAAGGGTATCTAGTTGAAGTAAGAATTTACCTAGAGGGACGAAGTTTGTCGAAGGATTCTTTTGATGTAAGATTTTGAAAGATTGAAGCGAAGAGTGAATTCAGTGAAACGTTAATAATTTTAAATTGTTCTTGCACCCTTCTAACTCTTAACCCCTCTCTACCCGTGCGGTTTCCAGCACCACCCCTTATCAATGCAGCTCATTTGATTTGTGGCTTTCCTACCCTTTGTGCATAAAGGGTTCATTTTCCACCCCTCCCCACGCCACTGTATTTCAATTCTTTATCTTTTAAAAAACGGGCCTTAGTGCTTTTATATTATAAAAAGTGAATAAATCATAAAGATGCGTTCTTCCTCTGCAAATGGTGCCCAGAATGGGTGGAAATAATAGGTGACAGGGGCTTCCGCTCTTAATTTCATTTTTTGTGGTGTTATTTACGTGGTAAGGTGTATTAAATATGAGGGGAATTTGAAAAAAATGGAAAATTTAAGTAAAAAATTGTCATTATTTTAACAAAATTGTTGCAATTTTTGACAGGTTTCCTAAAATACTAAAGTGCTCCATTTTAAAATGTTGTATACAAAAGCAAATAAGTTGAAATTTTATAAATTTTTATACAACTCTTTTTATAACTTTTGAAGGTTATTCCCATCAATGTAATATATCACTGTAAAAGAAGATATCAGTGACCGTCAACTTTTTATTTTTCTGTGTTTTGTTCTTTTCATATTTTTGTTTAGATTATTATTCTTATCTTCTTCTTTCATGCAAATAAGTTGTTTATGGTAGATAAACAGAAATTGTTTAGGAAAATCTGTAAAGAAATGGAATAAGTTTACAGGAAGAGCTAAGATTAGTTGGAAGAGAATAAAGTATTGTGAAAAATATGTAATAATGATTGAAATTCAAGAATACACAAGGGAAAATTACGTGTAATTATTAACAGGCCAATCGCACGTTTGAATGTAACTGTGAATACCGATAGTTTTCTAACTGCGCATAAAAATTATTCAAACTAATTTGGAAGACCCTGGCCGCAGTTCCCTCTTACCCCGAAGTAGGTCTACGATGCACACAGTACACACCACTATACAAGCAAGAATATCTTAAAAATAATTTGCCAGTTCTTTTTTTTTGTAATGTAAACACTCTACAATATATCATGCACAAGAAACGCAAAACCATTTGTTTATCGGACATTTATATTTCCCCTTTCTTTTATTTTTATCTCTTCTGATCTTTTGTCTAGACAGTGGGTAATTTTCCAAAGAACCAATTTCAAAATACACTTTTCCTTCTTCGCTCAAAACATTTCTCCTACATTTTAAGCTAAATGAGTTTTAGTTCTTCCGAGGCAGACACATAACTATTACTAGAAGAAAACAAAACACTGTACCTTATTATTAAATTCGTTTATGTTAACGTCCTCCGCTTGCCCTTTAAAATATGAAGAGTTGCTAGATAAAATGGTACATAAGTAATGAGCAAAATGAAACCAATTTATAACCATCTACATGACATTAAATATTTTAAAAAATATGTGCTAATTTTATTAGTTATAAGCCATTATGATGTCATGCCTAATAGAAGTATTTGAAGTAAAAATTATGTAATTACTTTATTACTATTTTTTCCTTTCTTCCCTTTCTCTGTACTGTATACTTCGTAAGTTATTTTGCTTATTATTAAATATACGAGGGGGGTATGCGTATCGCCGCCCCGGGAACCATTTATTGGATAACCAACACCCCTGCCATAGGTCACCCCAAGTGGTTCGCTAGGTGGTGTCTTAGCATGGGTGCCAGGGTTCACGGTGTGAGGTTTGTGTAGGTCTTGGCGGCCAATGCGTTTGCCCAGGGCCTCCTGTGTGGAGCTATGTATTGTAAAAAAATATATACATGAATTTTATTTTGCTTAATATTACTTCTGTTATGTTACTAGCAGCATCTTCTCCTAGTAACAACTAAACGTAGATTTATGATTGCTGTGAACATTTTCAATTTAGCGTTAATATCTATGCACATCGTATTAATGCAATTTCATTAACGTAATAATTGTACGTACGAGACAATATATGAATGTTAATGAGGCAAGGAGTGTATACCAAGACGGAGTTTTGGCGGTCCGTCCTCTGCCTAACCCTGCGAAAACGACGTGATTGTTAGTTAGTTAGTTAATTTTTTTTTACATGAATACCACACAAGCTTTACATGCTCCCGTCTGGAGCCAGTGAGACGATGGCATTCCCAATTGGGGTATGTTGTGAGGCTGAAGGTAGTGGGGAAGGGAAGGAGATAGGAAATAGGAAGGCAGGGAAGTACCTGGCTATTCAGATCTCGTCACTAAACACGGCCTTTTTTTTACATGAGCTCCACACAGGAGGCCCTGAGGAAAATAATTTCCCTCAGGACCTATACCAAGGAGAGGAAAGTTCTGGGAAGGAAAAGAATTTAAGGGGTGGGTAGGAATCTGGGGTTCAGTGTATCCAGGTCATCCAAGACCTGGACAAACATCACCCCATGAACCCGGGCACCCCTGCTAAATCACTAACATTGCTTGAAATGGCTTTAGCCATTTAGCCTGAATGGCGGTCTTACACCAGGGCGATACTGAGAGCATCTTCCACTTTGGAACGTGCCGCAAATTATGAAATAACACAAATTAATCAAATAAAATTTATTTGCCACGCCGGGATTCGATCCCGCTGCCTTACCGCTGGACTACGCCGGCAGTTGTTAATTAATACTCCGTAAATGTTTCATTTATAACAGTCACAGTACTTATATTTTCAAGACAGGCAGGTAATTTAAAATACTATGATGCAATAATAGTAATAAAGATATTTAGATGTTTTTTGTTGCGATGTTTTTGTGAAAAATCACGTCAAGGGCGCTGTACAATTTTTTCTTACATATTACTAACTATAGATTAGACCACTATTTAATTTATTATAACAACTTATGACTAACAGTTTGCATCCACCGATTCGTTGATTAATAATGCAAAACAATATGTACGAAGCATTTCACCAACGAACGTGATGTTGTATTAAAATGTACTTATACAGGCAGATAATATACCTTAGCTGGCTCATTTCTCTGAATTTATTGACGGCTCTGCACGCAGAGGATATGTATTGGAAACACATGTTATTGGAGATTCTGTTATTTAATTCTGGTATTTATTTTAATAATAATTTATGTTCTTGTACGTATTTAGGATGGGAAATTAAAAAAATTAAAACCTTGTACTCTACTGCACATCATTTTTAATTTTAATTTATTTTCTATATAAAGTATGATACGTTTATAGATTTTCACGTCCAAAAGTATTTTTGTTATTTGTTTTGGGGTGTAATGCCATGTTGCGCTACCTCCTTCTTTAGCCAAAGTTGTTTCTGAGGTCCTGGGAAGACCCAAAACTTATGGAGCACGCCTGATTACGGAGGCAATTGAAATCTACAAAAATCCAATTAACATTAATAGAGACGTCTTGGTATCCGGTAATTGACGGCTACACCAAAGCTAAACGCGATAAACAATGTCATACTGTAATACCAGCTCGTGGTAAACCATTTTGTTTTATACCTTTATATTTGCTACGTTCGCCTAAACCATTGTAATTCTAATTCTAATATTTTACCATTGTAATTTTTAATTCTAGAATTCATCAAAAGATGTCGCCAATTCCGTCGGCAACTCGCATTGGGACGTGCCTCGGGCTATTATAAATACCACGATTTAGTGCAGTTCCCCTCCGCATCTGAGTCCGCTTTTGTTACTCGAGGAAGCAACAGTTCAAAAATCGAGCTCCGAACAGTGCATCGCGTTTCGAACAGTTTATTTTCTAATCATTATTCGCGTCATCTGGTTCTTTTGTTTCCTTCCATTCTCATAGTAATTCGTTCCATCAGTTTCCAAACAAAAACAATTTTCATGGTGACAAAATATTGATCTGTCAGCTTTCAAAGCAGTGTTGTGTTTTTCATTTTTTTTTACCAAATCCAAGCCTGCAGACCCCCGTTTACACATTGACCTTCCACAGTCTACCTTTCTCACTATTGACCTACGCATAAGACCCTGGATTCGATGTCTACACTCCACCAACAACTTGCCGCCGTGGGTGCTACAGAAGCACAACTTGAAGAATTTTTGGCAAAAAAATCTAAGGTAACGAGGTCCAGACGCTCAACTGCTCTATACCTAAAGCACTTCGGAAGTGAAGAAGATGTCTCCGACTACTCTTTGAAAACAACAACAACTCCCACCCTCACTACGTCTTTGACCTCCGTCTCCCCTTCCACCTTGACTTCTGCCCCTTTTTCAACAGCTCCCACCTCTTCGACAACCACCTCCAGCTCAACATCAACCGCTCCATCCTCTTCCGTAAACTCATTCCCCCCGCTATGGGTGACTCCAGCTCACAAGAAACGAAGGGCGTGCGCTTCTCCTCCTCCGTCCACCGAAGTTATAAAAACCTCAAATCGTTTCTCCGCCCTCGCTACAGACGATGAAATTGCACCACCGCCACTTCTAAATTTCGTGTCTGACTCCACCGCAAATATAACCGATGCCACAAAAACGAGGCCTATTAAGATCCCTCCAATTTTTATAAAATCGGAAAAAAATTGGAGCCTCCTGGAAAAGCGCCTCTTGAACGCTGGGGTTAATATAATTAACGCAAAGGCCATTCCAACAGGGGTGGTTCTAAATACTGGCGACTCCACCAGCTTCAGGCTGGCTACAAAGATGCTCCAGGAGGACACAACCCCCTTCCATACATTTCAGCTTGCAGAAGAAAAATTAACCAAGGCGGTTCTGCGAGGGATTCCGACGACAATTAGCGAAGAAGAGGTCCGCCTGGAACTTCTAGATCTCAACCTCCCAGTTAATTCTGTAACTCGGATGAGATCCGGGCCAGACAGGAAAAACATTGTACTAGTCCTTGTACAACTGGATCATGGTGAGGCGGGACAAAAAATTTTCTCCCTCACTTCCCTCTTTCACCTCAAGATAAGAGTCGAGTATCTTAATAAAAAAACAGCCCCCTCTCAGTGTCACCGCTGCCAGAATTTTGGACACTCTTCAATGATGTGCCATCTGCCTCCCCGCTGCGTCAAGTGCGCGGGTGATCATTTCACGCAGGAATGCAAGAAGCAGAGAGAAGATGGTCCCGCCACCTGCGCAAACTGTTCTGGAGCCCATCCGGCAAATTATAAGGAATGTCCGAAAAGACCATCTCCACAACCCATCTTGCAAACCGTACGTAATGCCTCTTTCACCTCGCATAGCACAAATCCCTCCTTATCATACGCGCAGGCCACTGCCCAAACCCCACTAACGTCCACATCCCCCTCAGCTCCCTCAACGTCAACCTCCCACACACCTCCTTCCACCCCCTTCAACATTTTTGAATTTTTCAAAAATTTCAATTTCTCCAAGGTTGGCGATCTTCTTTCCGACCTCATCCCCAAATTTCAGTCTGCCACCTCACCGGCAGACTACATATCTATCATTTTCTCCGCCGCCCCTCAAATTTTTTCACTTTTTTCAGTGTAAATGGCTAGCTCTACTACCATGCCCTCCGTGCTACGTATGGCATTTTGGAATGCTAATGGTCTCTTAAAAAATATACATGAATTACGTATTTTTGCAAATACACACGCTCTTGACGTTTTACTTATTAATGAAACTCACCTCAACCCATCACAAATTCCAAAACTTTCAAACTATACATTATATAGAAACGACCGCCAAAACACGAGAGGTGGGGGCACTGCTATTTTCGTTAAATCGAAAATCGCCCACAAATATAACATTACACCCACATTGTCGTCTATTGAATCAACCTCAATCACAATACATACAAAACATTCAGGCCCATTAAGAATAAACTCCATCTATCACCGTCCGCAAGATAAGCTTGATCCAAAAGACCTCGATACTCTTCTCGATAGCCACACTCCTACTATTCTCGCTGGGGACTTTAACTCAAAGCACCCCAATTGGAATAGTAGGATTACTAACTCCAATGGGCGTATCTTACAAAAGTACGCTAGCGCACATCCTGAACTCTTCATCGCGGGCCCAATTGCACCCACACTAGGGTGGAACACTTTTGTATGAAAATTTTTATTTTTTCGAATTTCGAATTGGAATACCAGGTAAAAGTTGCTTTATATAATTGTAAATAACACTCCTCAATTTGGAAGTTTTAGGTCAACAGCTTGAGCCCCCGCCATAGGCTTGAAATTTAATTTTTTAAGTTTTTATCGACGTTTTGTATTATCCACCCTATAAACAAAATAATAAGTAAATATAATATTTTATGAAATAAATGATATAATAAAAGTAGATTTTAACCAACAAAATCATTTATTTCAAAAGTACACACAGGTTCAGAAAGTTATGTAGGTATGAATGACATCATTTTTTATGACAAAAATCCATTTTCTTCTCAAACCTTGGTATGAGCTTTCGAGATGCTAATTTAGATTTTATGAATCCCTCTTGTCTTGTCTTGTCGCATACATTTAGAGCTGCTTTTGTCACAACTTTTACAAATCTTTCCACAGCCTGGGTGTGGCAAGGCAGTCTCATAAACTCCAACACTGTATCTTCTCCATTTTCTATAAGATAATTTAACTGCTTATCGGAAATATTCATCAGTATTGGGGGTTTGTATATATTTTCTTGCCAGTCAATCATGTCTACGTAAGAACGTGCATTTAAGTCAACTTTTGGCACCTCAAACATGCGCCAAACAGATTTTTTATTAACTTGACGAGCCTTTAAAATGCGTCTTGCAGCGAGTTCTCTAATGTGCTTATGTGAAACATACTCAACAACAAGTTTTCTGGATGAGCAAAGTAAGTTGTTCGAATTATAACAGGGTTCACTATCGCTAACAACTAGTTGGACAAATATTGAGTGCTGTTAATGAGCTTTCATAAATGATTTGAACCATCTTTGCAGGATGAATATGTTTTGATAGCAAACCAGTCAGGAGCGTATGATTTGATAAAGTCACAAGATTTTGTTGTAGATTTTCCGTAGAAATATTCAAACGTAGTATACGATTAGCTTTCGTCAACCAAATGGGATAGATTACCTGGGCTTCTCTGTAATAAATCAGGAGAGCAGGATCCGTTTATGACAGCAGTAGTAATTTCTTGTAAATATTTCTGGTCTGTACTGAGATCTGTGGATATTTGTGGAGGTAGTTCACCTTCTATCTTCTCAAAGTTGTCCAACGGCAGCGTCTCGCATATCTCTAATGCTTTACCAATTTGACCTGCAAATGATTTAGGTCCTGCAGTAGGGCCATCCAAATAAGTAAACAAATGCCTCAATGGTAACACATTGGCGTGTAAGAGACAAATTATCCATTGCAAAGGTCGAGATAGTCTGTTTTCCAAAAGACGAATCACGCATCTCACTTTCCCTGCATTTGTGTTTGTTCCATCACAGCCAACAACCATTAAACCCTCTAGTGATATCTTTTCAGTCGTTAAAGAGCTGTTGAAAGCTCTTTCAATATTTATTGCACTCCCCGATGTTGGAACCACATACCCAATATAAATAGAACCTGGTTCTTTTATAATCGAAATATGTTCCTCTTGCAGAATCACTCTAAACCTCTTTGATCCTTTTAAAACAGTTTTACCCTTTTAGTGCGTTGCTCTTCTAAAAACATTTGTTCCTCTTTTGGCACTTTTTTCCTCAAACAAGTACAGCTTACAAATTCATAACACTTTCGAGTGATAACTTTTTAGTAACTTTAAGACTCGTTTGTGTGTGACAATTGGAATAGGAGATTTTATCCACAATTCTTCAATTTTTGTTCCAATTATTTCGGCAATTTCCAAAAACGTAGGTTCTTTTGATGTGTTATTCCTTACTTTTAAGTCTTGTCGAACTCATTTATAGAATTCCGTCACATTTTCATAAGTAGGTAGGATATTCTCTTTCAAATCTGCACTTTCACCAAATATCGGACATTTTAACGTTTGTCTTGTAGAAGTCATGTTAAATCATTTAAAAAACGTTTATCAACAAGTACTCGTGAATATAATTGACGCGCGACCCTTCACTTTGAGACAATTATCCTTTAAACAAAACACTGCTTTTCGTAGATTGTCACGTGCCGCCCCCCGCTTCGTCCCGCACTTTACTCCTTTATCACAGCGCCAATAATGAAATATTTGATTGCAACAGCTAGTTAACTATATTTAAAATACGTCATTAAATCAAATAAACCTATTTTTATAAATTCTGTACTGTTTTGTAGGCCGCGCAAATAGCCCCAAAACTGTCGTTTTTGTAAATGTTCAATGTCTTGGCGGGGGCTTTTACCGTTGTCTGATATTTTTTATATTTTTAATTGAGGTAATTGATGGCAATTGGCAACTTAATACAACTATTCCAAATAAAAATTAGAAAAAAAAAAATTTCGTTCCGCACTAACCCACACACTTCCCGAACAGCGGGGCTAGACCCGATGTTCTCGACATTGCACTCCTCCACAAATTACCCTGGGTCTACAGTATCGAAACCATAAATGACCTAAGCTCAGATCATAATCCAGTTTTGCTCACTCTTAATCGACTTTCCACTCCAATGGCACCGCGCAAATCTATAAAAACTGATTGGACGTATTTCACTCACAGAGTTGGGGAAAAAACAATCATCCCTCAAAATATTTCTGACGGCCCCGAACTAGACAAGGCAGTTGACGACTTTGCCGATATAATCACATCTTCCATCACCGATGCCTCTAAAACTCTTCCTGAACGTTCCGCCCTTAATCTCAAAAGTGACCTCCCAATCGACATCCAGGAATTAATCTCTACAAAAAACAATCTTCGCCGACACTGGCACAGAAACCGAAATCCCTCAGTCAAAAAAACTATCAATAGAATTCAAGCACTTATTAGAAAGAAACTTTCCGAGCTTTCACACTCCACCTGGAACAAAAAAATTCAAAATATAAATCCACAGGATGGCTCCCTATGGAAATTATGCAAATCTCTCCAAACTACCCCATCCCCAAACCATCCCATTCATACCGAAAACGGCCTCATATTTGACGATCAAGGTAAATCGGAGGCGTTTGCCGATAATCTTGAATTTCAATTTAGCCCCAGCTCCAAGCACGCCGACCCAGTCCATATAGCAAATGTCAACCATCAAATAGACATAATTTTCGACTCCCTTCCCGGAACAAATGTACATTTCACCACCCCATCAGAAGTCCGAAGGGCCATAAAACACCGCAGCAACAAAAAAGCTCCTGGTCCAGATGGCATAACAAACTTTGCCCTTAAAGCCCTCCCCCCTAAAAGCATTCTCGCCATTGTGAGCCTCATAAATTCCGCACTCAGACTGCGTTATTTTCCCAAAAGTTGGAAACACGCGCACGTCATTCTCATCCCAAAACCTGGGAAGGACCCGAAATTCTGTGAGAACCATCGTCCCATCAGTCTTCTCTCAAATGTTGGTAAAATATTCGAACAAATTCTCCTTACTCGGCTCTTAAAGCACATTCACGAGGTGAAAACCCTCCCTGATGAACAACATGGCTTCAGATCTCAACACTCAACCCTTCATCAACTACTCAGAGTTTCCGAACTGATTCTAGGCGGCTTCAACTCCCAACGGTCCACTGGCGCCATTTTCCTGGACATAGCCAAAGCCTTCGACAAAGTGTGGTCGAACGGACTGCTTCTCAAATTGCACAACATTGACATCGATCCCCAACTCCTCGGTATCTTAAAATCATTTCTTCGGCACCGGACTTTTCAAGTAAAGATCCGAGATGCACTCTCAACTCCCAGATTCATGACAGCAGGCGTCCCGCAAGGGTCCCTGCTTTCCCCCACCCTCTTCAATATCTACATACACGATATACCACTCACGGAGAACCAACATTCGTATAAAGCCTTGTACGCTGACGACACCGCCATTATGGTTCGATACAGTTCTCCCAGGATGATCACACTTCGCTTACAACACAACATAAACATACTCCAAGACTTTTATAACAAATGGCGTATAGACGTGAACCCTTCCAAGAGCGCTGCTATTTTCTTCTCGCGAAGAAAGGTTCGCAGCACTCCTAAAGGTCACGTTTCCATGTACGGCCAAGCAATACCCTGGCAAAACAACGTTAAATACCTTGGAGTCACACTCGATAAAAAACTCACATGGCACACACACATCAAACATACAATTAAAAAAACCAAAAACGCTGCCGCATCCCTTTACCCGCTTTTAAATTATAATAGTCAAACGTCACTACAGAACAAAATTCTTATTTACAAATCAAAATTGCGACCCATCATGACTTACGCCGCCCCAATTTGGGCCACAAGCAATACTAAGAGTCTAGAAACCTTCCAAAATGTCTTGCTTAGAAGATTCACCAAAAGCCCTTGGTTCGTCCGAAATAGCATTATTAATTCAGGCACGAAAATTCCTCCACTTAAAAAACACATAATAGATCTAGCCAAAACATTTTTCTCCAAACTTGCTTCAAATTCAAACCCAAGCATCTCATGTCTCGGGCAATCAAGTCCTGATGACAATCTCCTCCACCGCCTGCCCATTTCCATCCTTCATCCACCTTGATGCGCGGGCTATAATAAAATTTACCTTTGTTCTCTTATATAAAAGATAAATAAATAATTATATATATTTATTATGGTATACATATTTGTTGCATATGAATACATACATGCATGGGTGTATGTAAAAATGTCTGTATGTGTGTGTTTATCTATACAAAATGTATACCACTCACAGATAAACAAACCATCAAAAAAAATTATTAATGTCCTTCATCTTGCCCAAGGTAGCCCGAACATCGGGCAAAAAAAAAAAAAATCCATCAGGTGACATTACTACAGTTTGCAAGACAAAGGGGTTAATTTCTCCCTGTAACTTGCCAAAAACCAATATATAATAATAATATAGTTCCCCTCCGCGGCTATGACGCCACTGCCTATCACGGTTATTTTGTACCAGTGACAAGCGATCACTAAATGACAGTCGATTCGGGGAACTGGCTATTTTGGAAGCGGTTCCTTTGCCATTGCCTATCTCGGTTACTTTGTACCGGTGACTAGCGATCACTGAACGATATGTAGGTTTTACCGAAATTATTTATAATGTAGGTACCCAGGATGCCCAGAAAGGACGATCAACAAAACCCTATATCAATACGATAATGAACAAATCCGTAATCTATGGTCAGTTATCAATATTTTCGAGCACGCTCAACAGTTGTTAATAGATATTCCGACCAACGATTGACAAATTTTAGCGCAACCTTCATAATTAAGATAAGATAAGTTTCAGGATAGACATATTTTTTAATAATGTCGTTCGTTATGCAAAATTACTTGATTACTTTATGAACGAATTAAATTAACGACGTTCTTAGAAATGAAATGAGACGTATACCTACGCAATCTGTGGACTTAAATAATGCACCTAACACGCGATCAATTTATGCCTGCTGACCTTTGAGAAACGAAATGTGAATAAAGCCCCATTATAAAGGTAATTAAAGAATTAACTGCCGTTTAGTATCAACGAGTAAATGTGGCCTGTCAATGTATATTTAGGTTAGTATTTCAATTCAACGTTGCGTATTTATTTATATTTTGACGTTTCGGGAAGTGAATTCGTATATCGATAACTTATTTATTCCCTGTCAGTATCGGTTCGGCTGTCAACAGTGAAGGTGCACTAGGGACATCGATATATAAGTTAGGCCCATCGATCCGATATTGTCAAGTTATCGATTTCTCTGTGCTTGACCCCCGTGTAATTTTTAGGATGCACGCATATTTTCCAAAACCAAAAGCTTATCTTTTTCTTGCGTTAGTAAGTGATAGATAGTAGAAATGTTTTAATAATAATTTATTATCAATTATAATTCGATTATAACCAAAAAGATATTTAATAATAATAATAATAATATTTATTTCTCATAAAATGATACAATGAAACATATGTGGAAACTTTGACTAGCCAACTAGGAATGGATCCTGTTTTAGGCCAGTCAAATTGACAAATTTAGTTCATATCATAATTTCATATTACATTGATTAATTATATAAACAAGTGTTACGATTGAATTCCTCGTAGAAGCTTTAGTTAATAACTACAATTTTGAACTCATATTTCCACGAAGCGTTTTAGAAATCACAAACAGTTATTTTGAGGTTCAGCTATTTTAATTTCCGCGTTTATTGAATTCCACAAAGAACAGCCCAAATTGTCATTATTAAAACAATCGAGAATTGTTTTGGACAGAAATATTATTAATACCTCCTATTACCATTATTGGAACAGCTGGTCGATGAATTATTGAAATACTTTACGCATTATTTATTTGGACGGGTAAAATAAAATGCAAAATTAATTGAATAAATTTCTATCCCAATACAAAAGATAATTTTATATAAGTCAAATTGGAATTAACATTAACTCATTTTTATTCCCTCTTTTATGCATCTTTATTACGTTTAGCGTCGGTTTAGCTCCGGCAAATTATTCAGCCATTAAACAATATCGAATATCTTTTCTTTCCCCATATAATAGAATTCACTAAATCGAAAGGAAAAAGAGATTTTAAAAGGGAATTTATCAATTAATCTGCCTGTCAAAAAGCAGATTTTTCAAGCAATCTTCTTTTTTTCGGCGCAGCCCGTCATTGCTGAAGTTAATTGCTCGCTCAGTCCTGAAATTCAATTTCAACCCCCGCGAGGGAAATCTTTAAGGGATGCTTCCTTTGAAGAACTCAGGGAGATGACTGGGTCTACCGCTGACTTGCAATATCCTAAGTGACTTCGTGTTCATCTGTCGAGCATTACAGATTATTTTAAAGACAACGGTTTTGGTTACGCACACCTGTTTATCACGGCGCGGTATAATGAAAATAAACAAAAATTTTAACAAAACAAAAACGACTTAAAAAAATGCACTAAAAAGTAAAAAAATAATTTTGTATTCTTCTACAACTTACTTTTTCTACTCATCAATATGTTGGTACGATTGTTGTTTTTGGAGTCGGTTTCAGCCAGTTTGTAACTACAATCATAGTTATAGGTGAGATGTGCTTGTGTTGCACGCGCGACTTGACGAGGCGAGAGCGGGGCCGCGGCGGGATGGGAGCTGTCAAGTGAAAACGCCGGGCCGGGTACCTTAGCTGACACCGACTCCAAAATTAACAATCGTACCTACATATTGATGAGTAGTAAAAGTAAGTTGATTATTAAGGTGTAGAAGAATATTAAATTATTTTTTTACTTTTTAGTGCATTTTTTGAAGTCGTTTTATTGTTTTGTTAAAATTTTTGTTTATTTTTTGATTTTTAGTGAATCTGAAGTACACTAACTAATTTGTCTGAATATTAGTAGACCTAATAAACGTGCTACTCATATGAGACAGACATTACTTGAACATAACGACGTTACGGTAGGTGACTCAAAGATCCGGATAGCCTATATCTACCGGATCTGCCGGATCTGCCCTGATGATGGACACTGCAACGCTGTCCGAAACGTTGACACCCCAAAAACAAATAACTAAAATACTTTTGGTCGTGAAAATCTAAAAACGTATCAGCCTATGAAAGATTCGGCCGAGTATCGTTAATTTGCTCCTAAGAATTAAAGAGTTCCGTTACTTTGTCATGGATCCCACAATCAGAACCTAACCAAACTCTCATCAAACTACTCTTAAATACATCCTTTCCAATTAAAAAAGAATCATCGAAATCGGTCGTCGTGATGTTGAGTTATTCGACCATTTGTCGCGCACATACTTAACACAAATTTAAGACTTATATGGTTTTCTCATGGATGCCATTGTCAGAACCAAACCAAATTAAAATTGGACCACACGAGAAGCACCAGCTTTCAAATAAAATAAACAAAAATTTTAACAAAACAAAAAAACGACTTAAAAAAA
The DNA here is from genome assembly GCA_917880885.1 of Limnephilus marmoratus. Lineage (NCBI taxonomy): Eukaryota > Metazoa > Arthropoda > Insecta > Trichoptera > Limnephilidae > Limnephilus > Limnephilus marmoratus. The sequence goes on along the minus strand of OU862921.1, from coordinate 11,827,809 downwards.
TGCACTAAAAAATTAAAAAATAATTTCGTATTCTTCTACAAATTAATAATCAACTTACTTTTTCTACTCATCAATATGTAGGTACGATTGTTATTTTTGTCGTCGGTGTCAGCCAAGGTAGGTTTGTAACTACATACCTACATAGTTTAGGTGAGATGTGCTTGTGTCGCACGAGCGACTTGACGAGGCGAGAGGCGGGAGGGGAGCTGTCAAGTGAACACGCCGCCGCCGGGCCGGGTACCTTTGCTGACACCGACTCCAAAAATAACAATCGTAACTACATATTGATGAGTAGAAAAAGTAAGTTGATTATTAAGTTGTAGAAGAATTCGAAATTATTTTTTTTCTTTTTAGTGCATTTTTTGAAGACGTTTTTATGTTTTGTTAAAATTTTTGTTTATTTTTTGATTTTTAGTGAGTCTGAAGTACACTAATTTGTCTGAATATGGGTAGATCTACTAAACTTGCTGCTCATATGAGACAGACATAATTTGACCATAACGATGTTACGGTCAAATTAAGAGATTCGGCCGATCATCGTTAATTTGCTCCTAAGAATTGAAGAGTTCCGTTACTTTGTCATGGATCCCATAATCAGAATCTAACCAAATTCTCATCAAACTACCCTTGAAGTACATCCTTTGCGCAATAAAAAAAGAATCATCGAAATCGGATGGCGTGATATTAAGTTATTCGTCCATTTGTCGCGCGCATATTAATGCAAATTTAAGACTTATAAGGTTTTCTCATGGATGCCATTGTTAGAATTGAAACAAATTAAAATGGGACAACATGGGAAGCACCAGCTTTCAAATAAAAAAAAGAATCTTCAATATCGGTTCACCCAGTCGAAAGTTCTGAGGTAACAAACATAAAAAAAAAAAAAAAAAAAATACAGTCGAATTGAGAACCTCCTCCTTTTTGAAGTCGTTTAAAAAGAATCACCAATATCGGTTCACCCAGTCAAAAGTTCTGAGGTAACAAATATAAAAAAAAAAAACAATAAAAAAAATACAGTCGAATTGATAACCTCCTCCTTTTTGAAGTCGTTTAAAAAGCAACTTAAGACAGATTTTTGGAAGGAATTACCTTTGATGACGTGACCGCTTAACACGATATTTTAAATGCTTCTTCAGGGTATTACTGTTTACATTACATACAAAGAGTAAAACACCACGTATGCTATGATTTTATAATGCTTACCGTAAACGGCCTACTCACATTACGATTATAATACTGTATCCGACATTACAGCTAAAGATTAAAAATAAATTACTAGACCTTAATAAACTTTTCATAAGAAAGGTCGTCTACAAAAAATATATCAAAACATCACCTCACCACATACCTCACTCGCAAAACACTAATAATCACTTTCAAGTAACCTACGTATATCAAATCAACTTTCACAAAAAAACATGAATCGTTCTTGGCTCCACACATTTTCAATATCTTCCTAACACAAACAAAAACTAATATCTTCCTAACACCCAAATAACTTGAACTGGCCGTTCAAGAGATTTGTAATATGGCTGACTGGAAAGGAAAGAACAGACATTCAAAATATCCTAAATACTATCATGAGAACATATGATACGACACATTTCACATAATTTGCTCACGAATTTATATAATATCAGAATATGCAGGCTACTGCTTGCTTACAATATTAATTATTATCAATTACCTACTGTATTTATGTTTTCTTATTTCTATGTGAATTTTAAATTACGTATGCAATATTTTTTTGGAAATATATCAAATAAAAAAAAACTAACTTTCAATGTAAATATTTAATATAACAACACTGTATGAATGTTTATATACATGTGTGTATATGTACATTTATGTGTACATATGCATGTATATATGTATACATGTAAATATTGATAAAAATATATGCATATGTGTATGTTCATGTGTGTTCATATATTTTAATCTTTTTAATAATTTTTTTTTAACGTTTATATTGTTATATATACATGTCTACTTTGATACATATATTTTTTAATAAATGATATGTATCAAAGTAATAATGATATGTATCAAACAAAGTCGTTGACTTTGTCTAGTGATGTGAGTAAAAGAAATCTACGTACATAAATGAAAAAAAAGAGTGCACTTAACACGCGGTAGAAGCGAAACTTTACCAAAACAATCTCAAACTATGAAGAACCAAGGAGCCTTGAAAAGTGAGGTCATAATCAAGGCCATTGAGCGCAGACCTCGCGTCGTTTCCGTTTTATATCTCAACCAATAGGAGCCTTGATAGGAGTATAATACTTCGCAGGTGCTATACGTGTCATTTCCGTTTCATCTGAATTCCGAATCACTAACGGGGCTAAGGAAGTTTCGCTTCAATAATAAACGCCGGGTTGCCGGCACTGAAAGTGAACTGATCTGCAGGACTGCATGCAGAGTCTCTGTAAATCAGTTCGTTTGTAGGCCAATCGAATTATAGTTATTCCTTTGGCGGGCCGACGGAATAATAATAGTTCGGTAGGCGGTTTAGCATACTGTCTTGCAAGCATTTCTGTAAATCGGATATGGATGGTTAGTAGACCCTATTGCCTTATTATACTAGTAGACCGGTGACCCGACACTTATTCCCCCGACAATTGGCCCCACGAAATGTTAACTATATATATAAAAATGAATGCATGTTTGCTTGCTTGCATGTATGTATGTATGTATGTTATTTATGTATTGCTATATTAAGCATGGGAAATATTCGATACTTTCAAAATACCTCGCCCTCGCAAAGGTTTCTGAATTATTACAACCACATACATCAGAAAAGTTTGTAATAATTACAAAAACTCTTACGAAACTATAAAAAAATGTCACAATTTGGGAACGACATCTTGCAAACCATGGATTGTTCAATCAAATTCAAACTTCGAATAAACTTTTAAAATTAATGAAGTATTCACCTATGACACTAACCAAAATCGTGACGATACATAATTACCCCGAGGTATAAACGTATTTTGTGGTTGTGTCGTGTGCTCTTTCATAGGGACACAGTGGTTAGTGGTTGGACATGCCTTTTTCCTGTATATCTTATTTTTTCCTATACGTAGGTACTATCACCCAATTCCAGCAAACACCATTTCATCTCGTTTCGTTTTCATCTGAGGCTGTAATTCGTAATCAGTTGGATACAATAGCAGAATTTGTTTATAAATAATCCTTTAAAAAAATACTTAACAATATTACTACATATGAAAAACTAAAAATTAAAATGAAGTTCTGCAATAACACTTGAAAACGATAAATATATACATAATGCTTCAATCACCAGGGTGATTTTAAGAGTCGTTTTTAACCAGTTCACTCAAATACTTTTTGGCAGTGAGGTTAAGTTTAGGTATTTAATCTTGGTTGCAGTTTACAGTTCTTGCCACATCTGTAAACTGGATTGCGTGTGAGATGGAGATTTTAAATAAGAACTCTTGATTATGCAAGTCAAATATATTTACAAGAAAAAGGTTGCTTTACAATAAGCTAAGTACAGTGTTAAAAGAATAAAGGTAAGAGAGAAGGTATAACTTGCGAATGGAACGAACGCGGAAATCGGAATGAATTTGCATTGTCATCCGGGGAACCAGGCAGCGGTTCTCGGTGATACCAGTCGATAAAATAAAACGATACTAATATTTTAAGGCTGTCAGGCCATAACTTAAATTTCATTTTTTAGATAAAGAACAGTGTTTAGTATGCATTAGCCCCATCTCATCTACAATATGGTATTACCGGATGGGGAAGCTAATGCGATACTATTAGCGATGCTATTAAACCAGTCCTCACAGAACAAAGGGCAATTTTGAAAATTATAATTGAAGTCCCCATCAGAACTGCTACAGACTACGTTTTTAAAGCACTGAATTTAATGTCACTGAAACATTTATATAGAAAAGATATTCTAATGTACACATGAAAAAACCAGGATAACTTTACACAGACAAACTCGGGCCGATTCACAAGATCCGGATTACAAAATACAATCCACCAACCTACAACTAAAATGACTTTTAGACAAATAAATATGCGTTCTGTATAAAATTATTTAATATACTCCCTCTTGCAATAAAAACCATTAAAAAAATAACCGACTTCAAAAGAAGCATTAAAGCTCCACAACCGGGCTCGAAAAGAAGAAGATGGAGAGGTACAAAATTACGAATGTTAGAGGAGCGAGCTAACATACAGCGACAAAATCGATGCGAAAATTGCGAAAATGTTGAATAAAACAAGACTCGTTTAAAATAGAGCAAAAATCTCATGGGGACCATCTTAAGTATCATCGAACGAAATATTGTGAATTTTTTTCGAAAATATAATTTATAAGATAATTGAAACAGACTTGGTTTTAATAATGTTTGGAGCATGCTTTACAATTTTTTTCTATCAAGGAAATCTATCTATCTATCTATCATCTATATAATCTTAATCTATCTATCTATCTATCTATATAAATAAAAATGAATCTCCGAAATGTATGTACGCGCATATCTTTCGAATGACTGCAACAAATTGGATAATTCTTTTTTTTTGTGGGTTCGTTATTGTCAGGACAAGGTTTGTATAAAACTTCTGGTGAGCTCTGGCATTATGAAATTTGTTTAAAAAAATTGCTATTGGTGGCACGCGAGCTGTTTAAAAACTGAATGTATGGAAAGCTGGAGGGAGGGAGCGATGGGGGAGGGGAACCTACGAGGGGGAGGGGGATCTGGGAGGGGGGAGGGGAACTCAGGAAGGGGGTTCGCGGAACGGGGGGAAGGGGGGGGAGTGGAGTGGGGAGAGGGAAGGTGGAGGTGACGGAGTGGGAACGCGAGAGGGGAAGGGGATGCAGGAGAAGAAGGGGAGGCGGAAGGGGAACGGGACGAATGGGAAAGGACACGCAGGGAGAAACAATTTCTTTATTAAATGGCCTAGCAACGCATGCCGGGTACCAGCTAGTTTATACATATATGAGCTTCGAATGTTTCAGGGATGTAAGATATCGGCAGAAATTCGGGTTGCGGGCCCTTAAGATAAGGATTAAAGAGATGGGATGGAAGAATATAGATTCAATTTTGCAACCTAAGAAAGATTAATGCTTGTATAGTACTTTCTTTTAGATATAATATGTACCTTTATAATTTTCCTCTTGTAATATTTTAACATAATACGAGTATATTTCAAACACGAAAACATGTACAATTTTGACCTCAGAACGGGGAACCCCAGTAAGGACACATTTTTCTACAAAATTGTAAAACAAAAAAAAAATGCACCCGAGTATCATTTGCAGTCTGTTAGGGTGCGTGGGTTGATCACATTGGACGCTACCCCCCCGCAGTAACCAGAAAACGAACTTCTCTATGATTCCGAATTTAAGTTGAAACAGCTTTGTCAAACTAACTAACTAACCATCACGCCGTTTCCCCGCAGTGGTAGGCAGAGAGGACGGACCGCCAAACAACTCGGTCTTGGCACACACTCTTTGCCTCACTCACATTTATACATCGTCTCATACATACTCTTCTACTTTTCTGACTTTTGACATGGCCCGTCTCAAGTATCTGATTCACTTGATCGTGCCATGTCTTCCTCGGGCGTCCCCGACTTCTTCTACCATTCACATTTGCATCATATATTCTTTTTACACTACTTTCTTCTCTCATTCGCTCTAGGTGCCCAAACCATCTGAGGGTCCCTTTCTTAATTTTGCTCATTCTACTTACATCAGCCTTACATTCTTTGCGGATATCCACATTTCTAACACGATCATACATGGTTTTACCACACATACGTCTCAGGGATCTCATTTCAACAGCATTCAGATCAGCCTTCCCATCTCTCGTAAACATACTAACCAGATAAACTAACTCATCCACCTGCTCCAAGTATTCATCATTCACAAATATATCGCACACTGTTTTCGTACTCTTTCTTTCAAACACCATGACTTTAGACTTACTTACATTCATCATTAACTCATTCTTCATACATACTTCGTTCATCCTAGATACTAGAGACTGTAGATCTTCCATAGTGTTAGAGATCAGCACTGCATCATTAGCATACAACAGGCAACATACTTTCAGACTATTCAATTTCGCGCCCAATCCCACATCTTTCAATTCTTGCATACAATATTATCCATGTATAGTATATTATTTGCCAAAATATGAATCAAATAAAATCCGCTTTGAAATCATACAAACAGTTGCTTCGTTTGATTACGATTTGAGACATTGGGAACATTAATAAATAACTTTTCAAAGGCTTGAAAAGGCAACAAGAATTTTGACTTAAAATAACTGAAGGAGAAATAAGCCTCTATTGCTTCGATGAAAAGTAAAAGCCTCTTTGACTGCCAACAGGGGCTGGGTTCACAGAGTAAACATCGATGTCTTCGCAATAACAAATGATGTAAAAATACACGATGCGGCTACTTGGCACACAATCCTGTATGCTGGCAGTCTAACATGCAAACAAATGCATGTACGTGAGTTTCGTGTAATGTTTTTGTGCATGCATTGATATGGACTCCACTAGATGCGCGGATTTTTCATGTTTTTTACGAGACAACAAAAGTAACTCACATAATGCCGGTCTCCTTCTTCAAGATTTTACGTATGACCGGATATAGTTTTTACGGCGTCACTCTAAAGTCGAGAATATTTTTTTTTAATTAACTCCACGCAGGAGGCCCTGAGAAAAATAATTTTCCTCAGGGCTTGTGTCATCTGAGATGCTGTGTGGAGGGTCTTTTTGAGGAGTGTACGGAATGAACACTGGTCTTGAAGGGCGTTCTGCCACCCGCATCCGTTAGCAGTGTCGTCGATGCATCACCGAGAAGTTGGCTAAGGGGCGCGGAAACCGACCCTCGCGCTTGGCTTTCCTGAAAACATGTACCTCTCAACAGGACTGCCGGGCGTACCTGTGACACACTCGCTCCCTACCAGCAACAACGTTAAAATTGAGTTATTATTTATGTACATTAAACAGTTTGAGTAGGCATATCGCTTACATGTAATTATTTTATTTTCCCCTCTGATTTTCCCCAATGAAAGAGGTAATGTATATATTTATATTTATTACTTACTAACCTGTACATATAAAGCACTTGCATACTGCTCGTTAACACCGTATGCGGGGACATTGGGGGTCTAGCTTTGTTCAAATTAAATGTAGAGACGTTCAAATAAAAAAAATTAGCTTCCTTGTGAGAGCCCTGAAGGAGTAACCATAAGTTACTTATACCGGGGTGGGTATGCGGTTGGAAACCTCCAGTGGTCTTGAAGAGACCCATGTTTCAGGAAGGAGGAAACAGAGAGGGCGGAAAATAGTTACACGGCCGAGCTGTTGAACTCAATAACGAAGTAGCGACCCGTTCTCATGTGAAAAATGTCAACCGTATACATGTGTTGAGCGCGCGTTTAGTTTGTTTCAGGACTATGCACCCGTGCCGAAGGAATCAATGACGCTAGTTCCTCGGAGCATCTTTCCTTGAAATACTGGAAGAAAAGGATAGCATAAAGATTGCAATGCCAATTAGTGTACTTGAATACCTTGAAGATTTATTGTCCTAATAAACCAAGTGGAACAAATAATGCCAGTCTAAGTTTTTACGGACGACCGAATAACGTATTTACGGTATTATCTCTAACAGTGCGGGTCCTGTTAAGGCGGTACACAATCCTAATAATTTTTGTACGCTCAAAACTTACATTTTAATCATTTCCGGCGAATCCGTAACTAATATAAAATAACTTTTTTTATTTCTATGCCCCACAAGAAATGCGAATTATTTATATACTAGATTAATAAAAACAGCTTACCATTAATATATTTTACGTACAACGATTTGAAAACTATATAACCCATTTTTCAACTATAAAGTTAGCGGTAAGCACCAGATTTTATTTTTCTAGACGATGAATTAATAATTTCGGGAGGACAACATGTGTTTACATTTTTAATATTTGTAGCACGTTCTTCAGAATTAATTAAAATCAACGCTGCAGAAAGGTCGAATCTCCAGGCCTGCTAGGGTGAATTCGACCGTACGTTCGTGCAATACGCCGTGCCGCGGCGTATATTTGTTTACACGCTTTCTTCACTTATGTCGTTAAGATTCCCACATTATTTATCTTCTTCCTCTTTTCTTTGATACGGCAAATTCGACAGTAGGTTCGTCCAGAGCACGGGTCGCGAGTCACAATTTGTATACACGGTTTCTTTACTTACGTCGTTAAGATTCTGAATATATTTTAGGGTATATTGTCATCTTAAAGTCAGCAGTAATGCCAAGTACCCGTGAACACGTGGGAGGTTATTAGTATTGATCTCATCTATGTTAGGTGCTACTACCGTGGGTGCTACTCACAAAAATAGTAATCTAGTGTGTTCAGTTTATAAGTTTTATTTTAATAAGTTCAAAGATCGAAGTCCCAGCAGACTTCTCCCTACGGAATGCTGATGGGGAGGTTGGGGTAAGGAGAGAAAAGCATTAATATAAGGTCCACGTTTAAAATGCAGTCGGGGTCTCAAATCCTTTTAGGGTCTGCTTGATCTGCGCCGTCTAGACACTACCCCGGGCCGTCCTAACCCCTGCCCTCCCCATCCAAATTCAACCCCGCGCACTGTACAAAACTGCTGTTAATTTGGAAATATGCACTTTTTTAAAACTTTTTAAGCCCACACCAAAATTAAGATAAATGTGTCTGAAAAGCTTGTCGGCTTCTTTCAATGGGCTGATAAGTGTATAGAACATAAAGATAGGAAACGTAATTATGGTTTAAAATATTGTTATATATTCCTTATCCACCGTCAAGTAACGACGGCTTCGAACCGCCTGAATACAGATTAATAGACATAAATATTAAATAATATTAGGTCCTTACATATGAAATTGGTGTTTTGCCGTACTGGCAACTTTGATGTCAAATATCTTCTCTTTGGTTAGGAATACCAAATTCAAATTTATACAGCTATTTACTCATGTATTTGTGTTTCGAAAATTATAATTCATTTGTTTTTTCCTTAATTGTTTTTTTCCTTGCGTCACTTAGTTTACAAAATGGAAAACTTGAAATATCGCGTTATTTACGAGTACGAGTTCCACCAGTGCTGCAGAAACGGCTCGAAGGATTAATGATGTGTATGGCGACGGTGCCAAAAAAGAAAACACAGTACGTTTTTGGTTCCAACGTTTTCGTTCTGGAAACTTCGACCTGCAGAACAAGCCCGTGGACGGCCGGAGACCAAAGTTGATAATGAAGAATTGAAGGCTATTGTGAAAGCGGATCCATCGCAAGCCACGTCCAAGTAAGCTGCAGGCTGCGGTGATAGTGATAAAACTGTTTTAATCCACTTGAAGCAAATTGGGAAGGTGAAAAAGCTTGAAAGGTGGGGGTACCTCACGAATTGAGTGAAGCAAATCAACAAACGCACGTTAGAACGCTAGACCACACACTCCACAACAGACGGCTACCAAATTAGAGGAGCTTCAATTGGAATGTCTAAGACATCCACCGTACTCTCCGGACCTTGCGCCAACAGATTACTATTTTTTTCGAAATTTGGATAACTTCTTGCAAGGGAAAAAATTCAACTCCGATGGGGCAGTCCAAACCACCTTCAAAGATTTTATTGATTCCCACCGAATGGTTTTTTTTAGTAAAGGGATCGATGAACTACCTATGAGATGACAAAAGTGCATAGATAGCAATGGTACATACTTTGATTAAATAAATATATTATATTTAAAAAAATCGACTTTATGTTCCTCCCATACAAAACGACATTTTCATATGTAAGTTCCTAATAATATTATTCAAAATTCCTGTAATATTCAAAAAACTGTTTCTGAAAAAATAAGAAAATACACAGATTTAAGAAATGAGATTAAAAGAATTTGGTATTCTCAGGCTATAAAAATATCACCATTTATTATTTCGGCAACTGGCATTATACCTAGCTCTTTCATTAAAAATTTAGGCATATTAGATTTGACAAAGAATTTATATATAAAAATGCAAAAATCAGTCATTTTAAATACATGTAGGATTACAAAAGATTTTTTAAATATTTATATTGAGGGATCAGTAGGATTTATAGGGTCAATTAGGAGTTCCACAGAGCTGAACCCTCTGATACGACAATATCTGGAGTCGGTGAATTTTTTCCCATTTGGTAGGTTGACACGTTGTTCTTGTATTGTTATGTATTTATTATACTTATATAGTGCAATAGAGAAGTCCAGTCCATTTTTTTATTTCTTTTAATGAATAATGACCTTCTGACCTAAATAACTGCGTATACATATATTTTTAGAGTTTGTTTTAATAGTTAAAACAATTTTCAAAGTTTTCATTTTCCAGATCCCTTGAAAAACACCGCACGTGTAATGAATCGTGTGACGTCATCACTCCTGAAAAGTTTTTCAATAGGTGTTCATTTTGTATGACAGTTATACGGAAGAAAGTATGGTACTATTCGATAAGTTTAAACATTACACAGGTCTGCAAATAGACATTTAATTTTTTTTAAAAATGGAAATGGGTGAATTACTTATATGTATTTCGGTATGCTGAATTCGAGTATGCCATCTATTTCGACTCATCCGCAAAACCCGCCTTACACTACTTCTGTAGGGAATGTTCAAAAGAAAAAAAATCATAAAATTATACAAATTTAATTAATTTTAAGTCATAAAATATTTTATTTACATTATATAATTTAATTTGGTAGGCGGGTATGGGTACCGCCGCCCTGGGAACCATTTATTGGATGACAAACACCTCTGCCACAGGTCACCCCAAGTGGTTCGCTACGTTTGGTGACTTAGCAGGGGTGCCCGGCTTCTTGGGGTAATGTTTGTCCAGATCTTGATGGCGGGTGCGTCGGCCCACCTTCTGCGTGGCGGGCCGGATTGGGAGATGCTGGTTGAGGGAGACCCTTTACAACCGGTTACTGCTGTCCGGGCCGCTCGGTAGTACAGGGGCCCGACCCTCAAGCTCATAACTGAGGGTGGGCTGCCCCATCAACGAGTGTAAAAACTCCGCCGCTGCTGTTGTGCCGGTTCGTGACCGGAGGGGACCCAGCAGTAGCGTTTTAGGCGCATTGGGCGACCTCTCCAGCCGGACTCTCCCTACCCATCGCCTTGCACCGCAGTGGGTGGATTGGATTTATTCGTTTATCACTCTTGGACACTCTGATCCCCAGCTTCCTACCCACACCCCATACCGTTTCCTTCCCAGACCTCCCTCCCCCCACACCCTATCATAAAAAAAAACTAAACAATAAAATCATGACAACACAACCAACACAAATTAACTGCATTACATCGGCGAGTAGTAGGAGACCCCGGCGCAGGCCAAAAATGTTGGTGAATTACTTATTTATTTATTTATTTATTACACGCCCTGATGGGCTTTTACATTATAATTTATAAGTTGAGTAACAAACAATAGAAGAAAATATAATACAATGAGAAAAGAAAATACACAAAACAGTGTAACAACAAAACAAATAATAAAATAAAAATACATATTATGTAAAAATGATAAGAAGTCTCATATTCAATATAAACTAAAATTGAAGAAATTATGTAAATCTATTTGTGCCTAGAAGAATAAAAGTGATAGAATATACAACGTTTATACTGATTAGTTTTAAGGTGAAATATATCACCTAGATTAGAATATTTATTTCCGAGACTGTGAAGTCTCGGAAACGGAGAATTTTGATAAGCTAGTGTCCTGGTGTTATTGAAGTAGAAGGGTAATAAATGTCGACATGATTTTTGGGGAACATGGATATTGATAAATTGAAGTAATTCAGAACAGTCAATATTGTAATGCAGTATTTTATGTAATAGTATTAAATCTGTGCTTATTCTTCTTTCTGAAAGTTTCAATAGAGACGTTTTATCCAGGAGATAATTGTAATCAATATTTAGTATAGGAATATGCAATTTATCTATATAAATAAAAATGAATCGCCAAAATGTATGTACGCGCATAACTTCCGAACGATTGCACTAAATTGGAAAATTCTTCTTTTCTGTGTTCGTTTTTGTCAGGACAAGGTTTGTATAAAAGAAGCGGTGAGCTCTGGCATAATGAAATTTGTATAAAAAAATGAAATAGGTGGCACGCGAGCTGTTTGAAAACTGAATGTACCGGGATTGAATGCACAGAATGGGGGAGTGGAGAGGGGAACTCGAGAGGGGGTTCGCGGGGCGGGAGAAGCGGGAGAGGGGAGTGGGGAGAGGGAAGGCGGAGAAGGCGGAGTGGGAACGCGTGAGGGGAAGAGGATGCGGGAGAGGAAGGGGAGGCGGAAGCGGAACGGGACGAATGGAAAAGGACACGCAGGGAGAAACAATGTCTTTATTAAATGGCATAGCAACGCATGCCGGGTACCAGCTGGTAGTTTATAAACCTTAGAAACTTCCGTTGAATCTTTTCAATGTTGTCTGAATGAATGTTGTAAAAGGGAGACCATAATGTAGAGTTATATTCAAGTTGGCATCTGATAAGGGTTTTATATAACATAATAAATGTATCTAAATCATTGAAATCTTTTGCAGCTCTCAAAACAAAACCAAGAGTCTTTAGCGCTTTGTTGAAAATATTATTAATATGACATACAAAGGTGAGTTTACTGTCGAACATAATGCCTAGATCCATAATTTCACTAACACAATTTAAATTTTCATCATTTAAAGAATACTGAAATTTAATAGGATTATTTATTTTGGAAAAATGAATGAACTGACATTTATTTATATTTAATGTTAGTTTATTAATAGAGCACCATTCGAAAAGATATATCAAGTTAGTTTGAAGTATAATACAATCATTAATGTGGTTAATCTCTTTATACAGTTTCATGTCATCGGCAAACAGTAGCACATTACACCAACATTCGCGGCCTGCATACCAATTTAAACTCTGTCCACCACCACCTTTTTTCTCAACGCCCCAACCTACGATTCCTGTCTGAAACGCAGATAGCCGAGCCTGTAGACGCCTCCTATCTGGACTGCCCGGGCTTCACCCTCGCAAGCAAGTTCAGACCTAAAGGAGGTGTCTGTCTCTATAGTCGAGCTGACGTCAACTGTGTGCATGAATCTGGAAAACTCCAGATTCGACGTAATGTGGGTACGCATCAATCTTTCCAGTACGGTAAGATTCTACGCATGTTTATACCGCTCACCGAACCTTAGCGAATCAGACACGTCCGAGCTCTTCAAGCATTTAAGCGACACTACCGATGACCTCTTGCCCCGCTACCCTACGGAAGAGTTTGTGGTCCTGGGGGACTTCAATGTTCATAACAAACCTTGGTTGAAGTTCTCAGGATCAACAGACTCGGCTGGATGCCAAGCGGAATCCTTTGTCGTTTGCTACGGATTGGAGCAAATGGTTCAGGAGCCTACAAGGGTTCCTGATGTCCAGACTCACTGTTCCAATATGTTAGACCTATTTTTAACTACTGCGCCACATGGTTACAAGATTGAAGTCACAGCGCCTTTAGGATCGTCCAACCACTGCCTGGTGACGACATCAATCCCTGTAAACTTTAGACCACCAAACGAGAGGCTGAAGAGAAAAGTGTGGCACTAAGGGTCAGCAGATTGGTTCGGTCTGCGGGCACATTTTAATGCTTTCCCGTAGCCTGCTGTCTGTTTTCGGACTTCGGATCCCTCAAGATGTGCCCAGGAAATTGGTGAAGTCATCACATCGTCGATGGATGGCTTCATCCAATCTACTGTTAAGGAGTCTGGTGTAGGCTTAAAGCCGTGGTTCAGTCGACAATGCGCTGAAGCAGTGCCACGAAATAACGCGGCTTACCGAGCCTACAATACATCTAGAACATCCGAAGACAGAACAGCTTACAACAAAATGGCAAAGGAAACCCAGAGAATCATAAAAAGGTCAAAATACGAGCACGACCAGCGGATCAGCAGAAAGCTGGCTGCATGCCCGCATGGCAGCAGGCAATTCTGGTCGCTTGCGGGCTCAAAAGGTCGCAATTTCGGCAAATCCAGTCTGCCAACTCTTACCAGACCTGACGATTCACTAGCAAACACCGCCACCGAAAAGGCTAACTCTACCCTCGATGACCAAGGTGCTATCCCGACGTCGGTTCCTCACTGCGGTTTTCGTATGAAAAAGCTGAGGATCCGGCATCGGGAAGTACTCCATGTTTTACGAGGGCTTGATGTTAATAAAGCTAGTGGGCCTGACGGAATACAGAGGCTTGGTATTGCCGAGGTGCGCTGCAGAAATAGCTCCAATTTTGACGAAGCTTTTTAAAATGTCCCTTAAGAGTGGCTCTGTGCCCTCTGGTTGGAAAAAATACATTATCCATCCTATTCCAGAGAAGGGTGACCGCTCCAACCCGGCCAACTACCGCCCCATAACGATCACATCAGCTCTGTCTAAGGTGATGGAACGTGTGATCAACGACAAACTGCTCACATACCTCGAGAAGAACAAAATTATTAACGATAGTCAATACGGATTCCGGCGGAACCGCTCGTGCGGTGATCTTCTCGCGTATGTGACGCATGTCTGGGGGCGATGTCTGGAACGTTTTGGTGAGACCCAAACAGTTGCCCTGGACATCTCCAAGGCCTTTGACCGGGTTTGGCACCGAGGACTTGTCAACAAACTGCCTTCTTACGGACTTCCCGCATCCTTGTGTACGTGGATTGCCGACTTCTTGAGGGAGAGGTCGATTCAGACGGTAGCTGATGGTTTCACCTCTTCCTACACTCGATAATTATGATTTATAAAACCTAATTCTAGTGAATTAGGTTTTATAAATCATAATGTGTATAGATTAGACAGAAATACATTGACAAGTGCTAAAAGCAGAGGTGGCGGGGTTTTAATCGCAAGAAATACAAATCAAACTTAATTACAACTAAATACAAACTTCTTGAACAAATCTTCGTGCAAGTGAATGTTGCCAGGAATAAAAAGATTATTGTTGGTTGTATTTATATCCCACCAAATTCAAGCAATGAAGTATACAGGTGCCATAGTGAGGAAGTGGAAGTTATATTAAAAAAGCATGCTAATGCAACATTTTTGCTTGCTGGTGATTATAATCTTCCAAATGTGAATTGGGTGAACAGGGACAATAATATCAGTGTGAGTGAGTCTGAACGCATTATTCTAGACATGGCGTTATTTCTAGGCCTGAATCAGGCAAATACTATATCAAATGTAAATAATCGTACTCTAGACTTATGTTTTTCTAACTTAGAGTTACTAGTAATTGAAGAATGTAGTGAACCGCTGGTGCCCATTGATGGTTATCATCCTCCACTGGAAGTTATTATTTCTAATGTACATGTTAATACCTGTAAACTGTCTTTCAGTTACCAAAATTTTTTCAAAACTGATTACGAGAAAATATGTAATTATCTCCTCTCTTTTGATTGGTCATCTGTGCAATATGATGATATTAACACAGCTACAAATAAATTTTATTCTGTTTTGGGAAAGGCTATTAGCATCTATGTTCCAACCGTAATATGTAAGCCAAACACCTATCCAAAATGGTACACCAAAGAACTTATAAATCTACTTATCACCAAAAAACTTAAACATAAAGAATATAAATTATATTAAAAAAATTCTGATTACAGTGAATTTAAATATTTAAGAACTTTGTGTAAAAAAATGTCTATGACTTGCTACCGTAACCATATAAATGAAATTCAAAACTCCATAATGAATAATGTTAATTATTTTTGGAAATATTCGAAATCTCTTAAAGAAGATGATTCTGAATTCCCGAGCATTATGCACCTAAATGGCAGCCATAGCAATAATACTGATGGTATTGTTAACTTGTTTGCAAAATTTTTTAAAAGTGTTTATTCAACAGACGCAAATAATGCTCCTCTTCCATCAACAACTCTAGATGAAACACTTGATATTTCGCAGTGTACCATAAGTCTCTCTGATGTAGTAACTAAAGTTAAATCATTAGATATCAACAAATCTGCAGGACCGGATAATATCCCCACAATATTTATCAAAGAATGTATCAAAGTAATTGCTCTTCCATTAACCAAACTTTTTAATTTATCTTTATCCAGTGGAATTTTTCCCGATATGTGGAAAAATAGTTATTTGACTCCAATTTTCAAAAAGGGCGATAAAAGTGATGTTTGTAATTATAGACCAATATGCATTCAATCCACCATACCGAAACTATTTGAAAGCCTAATACTTGACAAACTTTTTGCCCAAATAAAACCTGTAATATCACCTTACCAGTTTGGATTTATGCCAGGTAGAAGTACACTTTCTAACTTGGTTATTTATGAAAATTTTATAACCAATGCTTTTAAAGAAAAAAAAACAAGTAGACTCTGTCTATACTGATTTTAGTAAGGCCTTTGATTCAGTTTCCCATAAAATTCTCATTTGGAAATTAAAAAAGCTTGGTATACGTGGCAGTATATTAGCCTGGTTTGAAAGCTATCTTACTGGAAGACAACAAATTGTTAGAATAAAATCCTCATTGTCGGAAAAAATTTATGCAACAAGTGGAGTTCCACAGGGTTCACACCTTGGCCCAATATTATTTATCTTGTTTATAAATGATCTTACAAAAATATTTCATGATGTATTTATCTTACTTTTTGCTGATGACCTCAAAATTTTTAGAATAATTCAAAATATTAACCATTGCAACATTCTTCAAGATAATATCAACAAATTCTTAATTTGGTGTAATGAAAATAGACTTTACTTAAATATCTCAAAATGTCATATAGTTAGATTTTCTCGAATAAAAAATCCAGTGATCTTCAATTACAACATTGATAACAATACTCTGGAGACACTAACACAAATTAAAGACTTGGGCATCACTTTTCAATCTAATCTTTCATTTGTTAACCACATAACAGAAATCTCTAATAAGGCCTTAAAAATGTTGGGATTTATAACTAGGCTAACTAGAAATTTTAACAATATTAAGTGTATAAAACTGTTATATTTTGCATATGTTAGAAGTCAACTTGAATACAATTCTCCCGTCTGGAACCCATATTACAATATACATGTACAAGCTGTTGAAAGAATACAAAACAAATTCTTACGTTTTCTTAATTTTAAAATGGGTATTCCAGCAATTATGTTGAACTACAATACTATTTTGAATGATATGAATATGCTCAAATTGTCAGACAGAAGAACTTTCACTGACTTGGTATTTCTGTATAAAATTCTAAATGATTTAGTTGACAGTCCGATATTGCTCGAATTGATAAGCTTCCGGATTCCAATACGTAATACTAGGAGTCAGGATTTATTTCAGTGCAGTAATTCTGGAACTAACTACCATATGTATTCCTCTTTGCCCAGAATACTAATGGAGGGAAACAATTATACCAAGTCAGTGGACATCTTCAATTTATCTTTAAACAAATATAAAATATTGTTACGAAGGCAGTTCAGTTATGTACAATAAATTCTGTGTATTTCTTACTATTTCATATGTAAAAGCCCCGAAAAAGGGCGTTAATAAATAAATAAATAAATAAATAAATAAATAAATAAATAAATAGATAAATGCTGGCGTCCCACAGGGATCGGTTCTGTCTCCGACCTTGTTTTGGTTGCACATCAACGCCATTTTGCCATGTGCACCAATTCATTGTTACGCGGATGACAGTACAGTTCATGATAGCTTTTTGTTTGACAAGCCCCCAAAGGGCTCACAAACTCCAACGGCTCGGAGGGTTTTGAAACAAAGAATGGACGATTACCTCGAGAGTGTTTTCTCTTGGGGTAAAAATAATCTCGTTGAATTTAATATTTCAAAGACCAAATCATGTCTGATTACGTCTAAAAGGGATTGAAATGAAAATCTAGTCTCTTTCAACGGAAGCAATCTTCCGAACAGGCCCTCCATTGATATGCTTGGTGTAAGCCTAAGTGACCAGCTCAGGTATGGGGGCTCCATCGAAGCCCGAGTAAAGTTAGCCTCCCAAAAACTGGGCGTACTGTACAGGGCCCGCAGTTACTTTAATAGTACAAAACTGCTAACCCTGTACAAATCACAAGTGCGCCCCACGGTTGAATTTGGCAGCCACCTCTGGTCTGGAGCTCCAAAATACCTGAAAAATACCCTCGACTCCGTGCAGAAACGGGCGGTCCGTTTGATAGATTTTCCCATCTTAACAGACGGATTGCAATCTTTAGAGCACAGGCGTCGGGTGGGAATGCTATCCTTGTTCTACCGGTATTACAATGGAAGATGCTCCAAGGAACTAGCATCATTGATCCCTTCAGCACCGGTGCATAGTCGGGAAACACGCCAAACGCGTGCCCAACATTTGTAAACAGTTGACATTTATCACATGAGAACAGGTCGTTTCTTCGACTCGTTCTTGTGTTCAACAGCTCGGCTGTGGAATGATTTGCCGACCTCTGTGTTTCCTCCTTTCTACAACATGGGTCTCTTCAAGACCAATGTTCATTCCTTCCTCTCCTCAAAAAGACCCTCCACACAGCATCCCAGATGACATAGGCCCTGAGGGAAATAATTTTTCTCGGGGCCTCCTGTGTGTAGTTAATTTAAAAAAAAAATACAATTATATATATATAAAATCTTCTTTTTTTATTTTCGAAGCTTCGTCTTGTGCTTGTTATTTTGTGGGACGTTATATTAAAATTGTTGAGGTCCACTGGAGTCGCCTACTTGAAACTCGTCCCTAGAACTTTCTTTTGATTCACTTCTCTGATGATGGCAAATCGTCTAGGCTTTGGGGTATTTGTGGTGTAGGAATGCCAGGTCCGTGAGGGACTGGGCGGAGTGCCGAATCCATGTTTGGGTAACAAATTTGTTTTTTATTTTTGGTACTATACCCTTGCACATTGCACGAACAAAACTAGCAGTCATCGCTGTGGTTTCGAGGCTCTCTCCAGATCATGGGAACACCAAAACGAAAAGATTTAACTTTACCTTTTGACCACATTCTAAGTCCTTCAACACACCCTGAACAAACTCCATGCGGGGACCAAGATTTGTCCTGGTCCCCTATCTTCACACCAAATACGCAAAATACACTTTTTTTAATAAAATCAGTAATATTTCTTCGTAGTTTTTTCACTACAAATTCACCACAAATATAGCAAAAACTCTCAGAAGAATTTACAGAACCTCTTGAAGTCATTTTTGAAACGCACGTTATGAACGTTGGAAAAGAAATAAATAAATAAAAGCGAATGGAAGAGAGTGGGCAACCTGGGAATTTCGGCATTCTCTCATCATACTTACTACGGAAAATCCCGATATATTTGATTCAACACTAACTAATTTTATCGTCATGAGTTACTAAATGTTTTGTTTCAGTCTATAAAACATAAAATTATCTTATTATAAGTTGGAAATAATTAAAAAATATATATTTCGGCAATAAAACCCGTTTTGCGCCTTAAGATAGGCAATCCCACAGTATTTTGAGTTTTCCGGAAAAACCTTATGTGATGGAATTTTTTTGATAATTTTACCGAATTCAGCAACCAAAAAATACATGGGAATTACCTATTTCAAAGAAAAAAAAACAGTCGCAGACCTGTGATTATTTAGGTGGAATTATTTATTTATTATGTTATATTTATTATGATATTGTATTTTGCAATATTATTACGGGAGAGTGGTATAGAAACTGCTTGAAATAATTATTTTTTAACTTTTAAAATCAATACTATATGAAACGAAGCTTCCCCTGCACACTGCAAACATTGTTGGCAAATAAGATAAAGCGCCGACCAGCTGATCGGTGTCGGTCATTTTGAATTCGAAGCTCGTAGAGAAGCGAGTCGTTCGCGAACGAGTCGGTTCAGTGACCAGGATCTTCATACGGATCCGTAAGATCCGGTTCTGTAAGACCGATCTTCAAAGCTACGGACAAACTTGCTCGCGGTTCGCGGATCTTTGCGAACGAGTGAGCGAGTAGCAATTGCTACTAGGTAGTATGCTCTTTGGCTTCTAATGAGCAAGTGTGTCCGTAGCTTAATTCAGTCGTTCAATTGATCCGATTCACTCAACCGGATCTTTTCATTCTCGTTCAACTGAGCCGCTTTGCCTCTCTCTAGGTAGCATTTTGACGTAGCATATTATACAATTTTTCGTACAGTTTAAAGTTTTTCAATATTTTAAATAATATAGATAAACTAATAGAGATACTTCTATTTTTGATACTGAATCATTTAGGCTTAAATATTGTTTCAATAAACACAACAACTAAATCTCTATGAACAGTATGAAATAACGAATAACATGAAATGTTGTTAATACTGATGGCTTGTGTCATACCTACATAATCAAAGATTTCAATACAATGACTAAAAGTCTACATTAATGTACTACCTAGCGCCATCAATTTAGTAGGTACCCATAATCTCAATCTGTAAGAAATACAACAATATTGTTCTTTCAAAATCTGTATAATTTTGTGTTATTTTGTTAACTTGTATAATTATTGTTAACCTCAACACAGGCTTGTCCTAGTGAGGTAACAAATTGTATTGTAAACATTTTTACCTACAGTATAAAGAAACAATAAATAAATAAAATAAAATAAATGACTGGTGAGGCGTGACGTCAGCACTAACAATTCATTAATACCAACTTAACAGTGTGTTTTGACGAGAGGTTTAAAAATGCATTTTTAATAATTTTTTAAGAACTCTAAATAAAATACATATAACGAAATAAACTTATATATTCAGAATCAGCGTTCATTGGTCTGTATTTTATTTAAGCCATAATATTTTTCACTTGCGTTCCTTATTGCATAGCGTGGATTGACTAGATGATCATTTGAGGAAGTGTGTGAAAGGGTTTAGTTTTTCTTGTGGGGAAAATTTAAACCGGACATTTAAGGCTCCGCAACCGGGCCCGAAAAGAAGAAGATGGAGAGATACGAAATTACGAACGTTAGAGAAGAGCACTAACATTTACAGCGACAAAATCGATGCGAAAATTGCGAAAATGTTTAATAAAACACGACTTCTTTAAAATAGGTCAAAAACCTCGCGGGCATTGTCTTAAATAGCATTTAAAGAAACACTGTGATTTTTTCATACATATAACTTGTAAAATAACTGAAACAAACTTGTTTATAAAATTTTTTGGAGAATACCTACTTTGCGATTTTTTTCCATCGAGGGAATTTTATATAATTTGCGTTTCGGCGCGGGCAATGTCTAGATATTATCTTCAAGAATAACATATATTTTTTTGTGAGCTTTAAACTTAATGTATTTAAGGGAGATATGTAAGAAATCGGTAGTAAGTCGGGTAGCGGGCCCTTAAATCTGGTGCGTAAATAATGATTTATTGTCTTTCTTTCTCAGTAACATGTAGAGATAATGATATCCTCACTGGGATCTCCCGTGAGGATTTCATTTACATATATTAGAATTTAATTATAAGAAATTAATATTAATTAGTTGTGAACATATATTATCATGTAGTATTTTTTAAAAATAATTATAAAGAAAATAAGATAGTGTTTTTTAAATTCAGTTCACTAGATTCGGTTTTAGTCTGTATTTGATATCAGTATATTTTCTATTTCTGTTCTCCCTATATTTAGTATTCAGCTTTTTATTTGAGATTTAAATGTTATTATAATGTTTAGGTTTTTGAGTGAGAGTGGTATTTTATAGTAGATTTAATACCATAATATAAGAAGCCCAATTGTTGTGTTAGTTGTTACTTGTTGGATATGTTTTTGACCATGAGATCTAGTGTTTCTAATGTACGTGTTAGTTGTTATTTCTTGGGTTTTGTTCTTATGAATGTAAATGAGTATAGTTTTAGAATAAAGTTGTTTAATTGACATGGTGTTAAGATTGTTGAAGATTTTGTCAGTGCTAGTTCTTACAAGAACTTTCAGTATAATTTTCATTATGGCTTTTTGAGTTTTAATTAGTCGGTTTAGTATGTTTTTATTTGCACTGCCCCATCCGATAATACCGAATAAACACATACAGCCTAACTAATAACAAAACGCCTAAAAACGATCGTTCAACTGCATATTTGTTGCTTGCGCGGTGCACTGCGTTTTTACACGGTAAGGTACTAATAACAATATCACATATTTTATGATTTTTATGTTGGTCCCCTTGAATCTCCCGTGGATCTGCGCAAGCGCCGCGGCCATCTTGTTTTATACACTTCGCGGTAAAACAATGTTTGAAATGTTGAATTTTACTTGCAGTTCATTTTATGTTTTTGACGATTATTTTTTTTAAATGATCAATTCACTATGATATTTGTGTAATTAAACATAATTACCAATGCTGGCGTTACTTTTTTCAGTTTTAGTCCTTTAAATAATGTTATGTTGATGATTTAGTTTCGTTAACGATAGGTTATTTGTGAAATTTAATTTTTTTAATGATTTTTCCGCGTGAATTTAATAAAACTTCCATTAAAGTAATATTATTTAATAATGTAAAATGTATATGCATATGTAAATAAATACAAATTCGAGAAATCAACGTGTTAATTGCGTAAAAATGAATCCAAAATGTCATATTTTTCAGTTATTTTTTCGGAATTATTATTAATTTTTTTATACTTTTTAATTGTATGAACGAGAAAAAAAGTGAAGTGACAGTTTTTTTCCAAATTCATAAAGTAAGAGGACAGTATTTTTAAAATTTTGAATTTTCTTAAATTTTTGGACCATTTAATAGAATATGTTCACGGTCAGCTGTCTTTTTCAAATTTTTTTCATTTTGAAACTTAATATACTGCAATTTTCAAACACGATCGTATATTTCAGATACAAAAATCTAAAAGGCAATTCTATCTAGTTTCTATAAAGGTATATGCTTTTACGACATCTTCAAAAATAAGAAATATACAAGACATTTAAAATACATTGGAAAAATTCCGAACTTCGTTAAATTATAATACAACAGTCGTAAATATAAATATTAAAAAAAAAATATAAATATAAATACAAAAAATATAAAATATAAACTACCCCTTTAAGCTGTGTAAGCAGTGTAGGTATATATCTTTTAATGTTTTTTTTTTTAATTAATAATGTTTTAACATCCGCAGCCGTTTGTCAATTGAATAAAATTTTCACGGGGTTTTTTAGTAAGGCTGATAATGTTCAACTTATATACTGACACACCTCCACAAGCTAGCCCAATCGGGCGAGTCTCGTGTTTGCAGTCCGTTAACAGTTAATTCGGAAAGATTACCACTTAGTGATTGACCAAAACAGGAGGGTTTAATAAATGAAAATATCTGTTACTTTTTGAATGTCTTGAGAATGTATTTAGGTCGCTTTGACGTATTCTAGGAATCTCCAGGTGAACTCTAAGTGCCTCCCTTCACTCGATCCTCGTGAGCGTATCATACGCGTCGATCGTAAGTACCCCCGTACGATTTTGCTGGTGCCCGTTCACGGTGCTACGCGGTGGCTGTCAGTTTCCAATCAGAATCACGATACCGAGAGTGCTGATCGCGCGCGACGCATCATTTGTGTCTGATACTTATTCGTTTGACGTTTGACAGAAATGGCATCGGAACATGAGAGTAATGTTAGATTTGTTCTGGAAGTGGAAAAAATGCATGTTTATATAACTATACTTTACCAGAATACGTAAGAAAGGATTTGGTGGAGAAGGCATTGATTGATGATGTAAAAAAAGTCATAAGACATCGCTTGACATCGTGTTAACTCCACGGCTGCACGTGAAAAATGATCAAGTTCAATATATTTCGGATAGCGCCGTGTACGGAGACTAGCATTAAAAAGTAGTATATCAGCAGGGTACTTGTGGTTTCGTCACAATTACGTAGATTGTAAGTATCTCCATGAATGGAGGGACTAAGTTACTGATTTTAAAGATAATAACTTATAGGGCTGATTGATAACACATAAAATAATAATTGTGCTACCAATCTGGCGTATCCTTTATATTCGCTGTTTAATGAGTCTTTACGAAATTTTTTTCAAAGATAGTTCAGATGTTATACTATAAAATGTGTATGAAATAAATAAAACCAACATTAGTCATATCCCCAAAAAAAATATCATGACAGTATGCCTTTATTTCGCCTTAAAAACCTTACCCCCCATTAAGGCACCAGGACACCGTAGAAACACTTTTGTAATTTTTAAAATTTATTTCATTTTCTGAAAGATGCATTTGTTAAAAATACTTCCACTAAATGTTTTAAAGAAATTCGAAAAATTGACGGAGATACAGTATTTTACGTGAAACAGTTCGTACATTGAATTATCCTTCAGCAAAACTTTGAATGCGTTTTTCTCTAAACTTTTTTAACACGTTTTTAAACCTGGTTGTCAACGTATTAAAAAAACTATACATTCGATTTGCAAGCACGAGGAAGACTTAATCTGTTCGAAAATCACTGTCTATGGCATAGGGGAATTTTGATATCTAAAACAAAATAAAAAAAATGGCGGACCAGTGAATTTTATTTTCGATTTTTTATGGAAAATTTTCATTGTTCATACAAAAGGGGGTGGGATAGACCCTGTCCATGCACATTGCCAGGCGAACACACACCGGAGCCTCCGGATGTCCTTCCGTCCCCCCTCCGGTAACCCGACGCTCATCTTTTCTTCAAGGTCTTCAAAAACTTCCCCTTCTCTCCCAAGTACATTTCTGCGAGGCAAAATCGGGGAACCGGCCAAAGGGCGTGGACTTCGAGCATCGTCTGCCGTTGGGCCGATAGCTATGCATATTCTCATTGGGGCTGCCCGGTGGTCTATGGAATACTTTCTCTGGCTTTTCTTTTTATATATTTTATTTTCTTTCCGCTATTATAGTAATTACTTACATTATAACATAATGATATAACTGTTTTTTTCTCGTTACTTATTTTATTTTCAGAAGGTTTCTTTGACTGGTCGTAGCCGTTATTTTTATTTTTCTTTTACTAACACTATTATCACTTTTTGATGTTACCTATTTCACAAGAATTTTTCCACGGGCTGCTACTTCTATTTATCTTTTGCATAATGTTAATGTAAGTATATATTATATATTTATAGCAAAAAAAAGAACGTTTACGCAGGCGTACCACAAGGGTCCATACTAGGCCCTACCTTGTATATTATATATGTTACTGCAATGAAATTGATTTTCTCTCACGTAAAATATTATGTTTATGCTGACGATACTGTATTAGTTATTTCACATGAGGATTTATTAATTGCAAGTACTTTACTGCAAATAGACTTTGTCACTCTTCAAAAATGGTCACATGATGTAGGTTTAATAATCAATGCTAAAAAAAACAAAGCTTATGCACATCAGATCCCCTTATGCCAACATCACCAAAACTCCTTAAATTGTTTCTCATGATTTTAATTGCAGCCATAATTCTGTGATACAACCATGCTCATGTAAAAATATTGAACTAGTCTCTAAATACGTATATGTATTAGGTAGGAGTGAATTCTTTTTTTTCACTGGACGGTAATGTAAGAGTCAAAATTTGGTGCCTTTTAGGTTTAATTTAAGCCATGTAAAATATTATTCAATTTTTTTTAGGGTAACTGCCTCCGCAACGGCATTGAATTTACGAAAATAGTCGGTTTTACACTCTAATTGGAAGTCATGTTTATGTACGATATTTTTGAATAAACATACTAATTTATCAACAAAGTTTACTTGGTATAATATAGATTTGACACAAAATAAAAAAAAGTTCGAATTTGTGTTTTATAATTTAAATAAAGGGGAGAGAGGAAGCGCGGGAGGTGATATTTAGATCAGTCGCACGCTCGTTTGTCGTTCAAATTACGTTCGATATTCTTTCATGGCAACTATGCAAAGAACTCGGAATGTATTCAAATGTCTTCTATTTGGTGATTTTTGTGGGATGAAAGAGAACTTTCTACCTACTTACGAAGATGCAGTGAAATACTATTATGAGTGGACGAGACATCAACTGAAATTGCAATCAGAAACTGCAAAAGAACCAATTTTTGGTGAGATAACAGATATAGTAATGTCGAAATTGAAAATATATGGCACACTGCATCTATTCCTACATTGACGCGAACAAGGATTGTTCAAATGTTGAAAGCATATCATTTAAAGTGCAAAAATCTACTCAAGTCTATCAAGAGGCTCTCCCTGGACAAGTTAAATAGTTTTCAGAAAAGCAGTAAGACACTTTTTGATATTTCAGTATGCAAGTACAAAGCATTCGCTCAATGTATATATCCTAAGGATAAAAAGGTTCCCAAACAAGAGCAAACTTTTTTGACCGATCAAAGAACGTCTCGGATAATGGTAATCAGCGGAATCGACGTAACTGCTACAAAGAAGTTGCAAAAGACTCTAAAAAGGAACCTATCTCACTGATTCAAGAGCCGGGATCCATTAACATGGTATACGTGGTACCTGATGTTGGCACAGCAAAAGGAATAGATACCGTGATAACAGGGTTTCTGTTACATAAACGAGTTTCCCAACATAGAATTATGGCAATTGATTGTGATGGTATGAATGTTAATACTGGAAAGTATGCTGGAATTATACGACTGCTTGAGAAAAGGCTATAAAAACCACTTCAGTTTCACTTCAGATATTTTTTTTGCTCCACATTAACGAACTGCCTTTGAGATATCTGTTTTGTCATCTCGATGGGTGTACTTTGGGACCTAAATCTTATATTGGTCCACTGGGAAAATCACTGGAAACCTGTAAAAAGCTTACTGTTAAAAATTTTCAACGCATCGAAGGTCAAATGCTACCAGAAATGGTTAAAGAACTGAGTCCAGACCAACAGTACTTGTATAGAATTGTCTTGGCGGTAGTTTCAGATGAATTTCCAGAAGACCTAGGCAATAAATCTCCACATGCCCGTTGGATCACCGAAGACTACGTTTGTATGTATCTACTGAAGAACCATCTGAAAATTTGAAAACTCTGGCTTCTTTTGTGGTCAAAGTTTACGCTCCGTTTTTTTTTTTTTTTTTTTTACAGTGTATACCGCACAAGAATCTCAACTGCTCCCGTCTCGAGCCAGTGAGACTATGGCATCCCCAGTTGGGGTATGTTGTGAGGCTGAAGGTAGTGGGGAGGGGAAGGACGTGGGGAAGAGGAAGGTTGGGAAGTACCTGGCTATTCAGATCTGGTCACTAAACACGGCTAAAGCCATTTTCAAGCAACGTTTCAATTCTGAATGGTGGTCTTACACCAGGGCGACACTAATAGTATCTTCCACTCTGGAACATGCCGCAAATATACTATATATTATTTTAAATGAATTAATTGTGAAATAACACAAATTAATCAAATAAAATTTATTTTGCGCATGCCGGGTTCGAACCCGCGACCTCCGGAATGTGAGTCAAGAGTCTTAGCCACTGGACTACGGAGGTCTTTGGTTCTCAATTAAAAATAAACCATCATGCAAAGATGGCACGTGTTATCTGTTCAATATTATTAAGGCCTCCAGTTACCTGCCAGAAATTCTAAAAAAAATTATAGATCCTGTTATCCAAAGAAACGGCTACTTTGCGCATCCTGAAGGGATTCTTCTTGCGATGATAACAGATGATTAAAAACATGTTAGAGAGCTGGCAGCCCTACTAAAGGCACGCAGTACTACTCAACCTCCAACACCTAGACTGTTTCAAGTGCCATTGATAGATTTTTGGACTAGGAAATTCAGAATGTCGTGGAATCTGATGGCGAAAACGAACTATTGTTTATAAGGCTACCCTGCCATATCCAAGCTGTTGAAAGAGCTTTAAAAATACAACGGAGGTTTCCATTTCTCAGTGAATAAGAATGTCGCGATTAGGTGCAATAAATGCCAAGCTGGAATCGCGAATTCAGATGCCTAAATTTGAAACTAAAAAGGATTTTAAACCTAAATAATAAATGTATAATTTTTCGAGTTTGTTTCAAATTTCATTTTTTTTACAGCGATGCCTTAATAAATATCTTAATTATATATTTTTTTATCATTTAACACCTACTTACCACTAAGTTAATCACAATGTATCGCCTTAAAAACTTTAAACTTTTTTACCCTAATTTTCAATTTTTGAAGTCACTGCGGAGACTGAAGATCTTAATCAAATGAAATGAAAAATCCCACCTATTTTTACTTTAATATAAGGCACAAATCCCCCCCTCTTAGAACTCTGAATCTTAAATTTTTTTTTTCATACATCCGTGCTCCACCCTAATATGTATCTAGGCTTAACAATTGATTGTAATTTTAAATGGGATATACACATACAAAAAGTTTGCACATGGCTTAGAGCTATAGTGAGCAAACTTTATAGACTGAAGTTTTTTGTTCCACTAAATACGCTTAGATTAGTATATCTGTCATTGGCCGAATCCCTAATAAGATATGGATTAACCACATGGGGACATTCAACAAAAACAAATCTTCTTTCAGTGCAAAACGTACAATATTCTTTGGTAAAATTATTATTGAAAAAAACTGAATACGAACAAAGACATGACATACCAAAATCATTGCTATACAACTCTGTAAATTTATTATCTGTTCGTGCTATATTGTGGCTTAAAATTGCGAGTCAGCATACATCTCAATCTGAATATAATAAACTAGCGGCTCATGTTCATAATACAAGACTAACTGCAAATGATGGACTTATAATTCCCAGATACCTAAACAAATACGGCCAAAGAACTCTAGAATACCTTGTTTCAATAATTTACAACATGTTACCCAACGCAATAAAAAGCTGTGAATTGAGTTTCAGAAGGAAATGTACGCTAAAAAATGGAAGTGAAAGAACTTTTTTGTACTAATTTCTGTTATTTCTGCTTTTCGTTTTAATGTTTTTTCCATTATTATTTTCTCTTGTCTTTTCTTTTTATTTTCTTTCATTTTCTCTGTTCTGTATTTCTTATAAATTTTATTAACAATTTAATTTTTTCATGTACCTGTTTATTTTATGTACCTGTCTCAATTTAAAAAAAGTAATTGTCAAAAGAACCCGTTGACAAACTGATATCAATCAGTTTAACGGGACTTAATTTAAAAAAATGTAAAACTGTAAATAAATAATAAAGGAATTTATTAATAAAAAATAAAAAAAAGTACTTGCATACTGCTTACTAACCCCGTATGCATGGACATTGGAGGGTCTAGAGTCGTTCAAATAAATGTAGTTTCGTTAAAAAAAAAGTACGGTCTTGACGTGCGGTGAAGGAGGAAACCATATGTTTCCTATTTTTTGTATTTCTTGGGCATTAACTATGTAACAATTTCTAGACATTTTGTTTTTTAAAGAGTTTTATTAAATGTACATTTGTTACTTAAATTTAATTTTTCCGCGACCGGTTTCGATACAACCGTATCATTCACGAGCAGAATTAAAACTAACTTAAAAATTAAATGCAAGTACCAAAGATAAATTAGGTGGGAGTAGTGGGAGGGATGATTTTGGGGGGAGGAGGAATGGGGTGGGAGGAGTCAATGTTACACGGAAACATGGTTAGTAGAGGAGATTTGAAAGGGGCTATTATTTTATTCACTAAATTAATTTTAGATTTAATTTTTTTGTTTATTTCGAGCGTTTCTAAAGCGCAAAGATTAAAGTAAGAGTTTATATTGCAATGTTTAAATTTTGTTTTTTCTTTATTGAAGCTATGGCCTGACTCTATTAAATGATTCGCAAATTCGGAGTAATTATTGTTTCGTAAACAAAGTTCATGTTCCCTGATTCTAGTTTTGAAATTTCTAGTTGTCATACCTACATACTGTGCGTCACAATCGTTACATTCTAAAGTGTATATCCCGTTTTTTTCAAACTTATTAGAAACATCCTTATTATTTATCAAATTTTTAATTTTAGAATTAGTATAGAAAGCTGGAGAAATATGATCTGGTAATAAACGGGATATTTTTAAGGATAAATCGCCTGTAAAAAGGAGTTTTTTATATATTGGGTAGTTACCAGGTTTGCTCATATTATTACCACTATAAATGTACTTTTTTGTTAAAAAATTTGCTTGTTTCTTATTAACTAAGCGGTCAATTATTTCAGGTTTATATCCATTGTTCGTGGCTATCTGTTTTATAATGTTAATTTCATTATTATAATTATCATTGTTTAAAGGGACATTAATAGCGCGATGTATCATTGAGTTGAAGGAGGCGAGTTTATGTGATAAAGGGTGAAGTGAAGTAGACGGTATAACACAATCAGTGTGCGTAGGTTTTCTGTATATATTAAATACACACTTATTATTATCTAAATTGATATTTAAGTCTAAGAAATTTAAATTGTTGTTATCATTATGTTCCAGTGTAAATTTTATATTTTGGTGAAGGTTATTAATAAAAGTGAGAAAGTTGTCTAATTGTCTGTTACTACCTGACCAAATTACAAATACGTCATCAACATACCTAAACCATACAAAAATATTAGATAATAGGGAAAGTCCACAATCGAATAATTTGTTTTCAAAGAAGTTCATAAATATCTCAGCGAACAATGGGGAGGCGGGATTCCCCATTGGAAGGCCATTATGTTGTTTGTATAATTTATCATTAAAGGTAAAATAGTTTTGATTAATGCAAGTATGTAGGTATGACAACTAGAAATTTCAAAACTAGAATCAGGGAACATGAACTTTGTTTACGAAACAATAATTACTCCGAATTTGCGAATCATTTAATAGAGTCAGGCCATAGCTTCAATAAAGAAAAAACAAAATTTAAACATTGCAATATAAACTCTTACTTTAATCTTTGCGCTTTAGAAACGCTCGAAATAAACAAAAAAATTAAATCTAAAATTAATTTAGTGAATAAAATAATAGCCCCTTGCAAATCTCCTCTACTAACCATGTTTCCGTGTAATATTGACTCCTCCCACCCCATTCCTCCTCCCCCCAAAATCATCCCTCCCACTACTCCCACCTAATTTATCTTTGGTACTTGCATTTAATTTTTAAGTTAGTTTTAATTCTGCTCGTGAATGATACGGTTGTATCGAAACCGGTCGCGGAAAAATTAAATTTAAGTAACAAATGTACATTTAATAAAACTCTTTAAAAAACAACATATGTTTCCTTATAACGCCGTTGGGAAAGTGGTGGAGTCCCCTCCAATGTTCACACAAAAATAGACCTTCTTAAAAAAATCCCCAAGTGGTGCCATAATGACTGGATTTTCTAACTGTACAAGACTTAGTGCATGTAAATCGGATATATAGTTTTTCTAATATGTGGTCAACCAGTTTGACAGAGTTTAATTGGTTGAGGATAATTCAACATATACAAACTGTTTAAAACGGTTTCAAATAAAATGCTGTATCTCCATCAATTTTACCAATTTCCTCAAATGGTGAGAGCATTATTAGCAAATGCATCTTTTAGAAAATGAATAAAAAATAACAATTTTTTTTGCAGTGTCCTTAAAGCCTTGTTTAGGATTTAATCAAGGGAACGTGGAGGCGTTTGGAGGCCCCCCAGAGTCAAAGGCCCGTGTGAACTGAATAAAAAACTTGTAAAATTATATCAACTTCACTAAACAGGGGGGGGGGAGGGGTTCATTCAATTTTGCCGCTCCGGGCTTTTGACGGGCTTAGTCCGCCCCTGCACTTTACCCTTTTCTAACTTCCAAAATTATTTTTTTTCTACCAAAACATAATTTTATTCATAATTAATCTGTTCTTTTATACTACATTACGAAAGGTATGCCATAACCCCATTGAATAAAAAACGAATACAGTACAATAAAATCCAATAACCTTTTATTGCAAATAAAAGGACACATACATTGAAACGAAAAAATATATGTATTATTAAAAAAAAACATTACAATGAGCCGTCTTGTCACTAAAGTGATCTCTTCCAGACAACCTTTCTCAAAGAATTTTAGCAAGCAGATAGGTAGTGCATAATGAAGCTTGTAGAGCATTTATATTTTAAACATATAATTAGAAATAAAATAAAACAAATGCCAATATAAACCACATACGGCACCTTTAATCACTTCAAATATTAAGTAATGTTGCAACAAATAGAAGGAAAGAAAAGTAAAATGCAACTATGTTTATATATTTGTTTTAATTGTAGATTTTTTATTTATTATTTGCGCATGATGTGAACGTTAGTTATTTATTGGGTTATGAGCTAATTATTTTAATTTGTTGTTTTCTTTAATGCATCTACCTAATATTATTAACCTGTAAATTTTCCTAATAAAAAAATTAAAACATCTTGAAAGCTGACTTTTTCCGAAACTTCGTTGCTCACTAATTGAAGCAAGTAATTTTTTTTCGGGACGCGGAGCCCCTAGCCGATGCGGGCCCCCTAGGCAGTTGCCTACTCTGCCTTAGGGATAATCCGGTACTGCACATAGCTCCATAGAGTCGATGATTTGAGGAAAGCATTTATTTCATCTGCATATATTAAATCGCCAGAAAGTAGAATCATTGCGCCCCCAAAACATTTTGAGTCATTACGCAGATCATTCATAGTTCGATTGAGTGCTTTCAATGCGCGTTTGTGCGCCATTGTGCATTCATCCGAGATGATGATTTTACTTGCTACTAAAACTTTGGCCATTGATGAGTGTTTCGTAATGTTGCATATCGGTTTTTCGGTCGTTTGAAGGTTTAACGGCAATTTCAATGCTGAATGAGCCGTTAGGCATCCTTCTAGCAACGTGGCTGCTATTCCCGAAGAAGTGAGTGCTACAGCAATTTCAGATCTCGCACGAACGGTAGCCAAAATCAATGACATGAGGAATGTCTTTCCAGTTCCACCGGGCGCATCGAGGAAAAATAAGCCATCATTTCCATCATCAATTGCCTTCAGTAACGTATCTTACACTTCCTTCTGTTGGGGGTTCAACAGTGGTACGTTCGTTTGAACTGATTGGTTCAATGCATCTTGATCATATTCACGTTCACGTACCAATTCTTGATTGAAAGCGTCGTTCATTCCACGATCTGGCGTTGGTATTCCTAACTTGATTAACAAATTGCCGCACATGAGGTAACACATGTCTTCGATCAAAAACAAAGCCTGGTAATGTATATCCTCATTCACCTCGAGATCAGGATTCCCTAAACTGACACGAATTCGATGTAAAATGTCTTCTGACATGTCATCCTTGTACTTGTTCCATAGTTCACGTAGATTAGATGGGAAAAATGTCGAAATAATTATAGCAAAATAATGTGCGTATCAGACTTGGAGATGCAGAAACAATTGCTTCAGCGACTGTCATGCCCCAATGAGTATCGTTTTCAAGCAAATTGACCTGCTGACTTGCAACACGAAATGTTGGGCACACTATTATTACACCATTGACTTGTGATTCAAACGATGTCGGCCCACGAACATTCACCAGCAACCATCGCGAGTAGAAGCATTCGTCGCTTTTAAAATGAACTGTGTAAATGCGACCAAGAGCATCAGTAGAACGCACAACCGGATGATCAGTAACCACATCGCCGTGCTTCCGACGTGGAAATTTTTTCGGCGAAGAGTTCCAAGTGTAATAACGTGGCATCTAAGAGTAGAGCAACGTTCGGGCCAACAGATCGCATTGGCAAATCGAAAAGAAACTGGTCAATGTTGTCAACTGCAATTACAGGAAAGTATTAATTGACAGCGGGATGTGCTTCCTTGGGTGGAACGCCTGCCATACACGCGATGTTACAGGGGCGACGAGATGCTGTAAATGTCATCAATACGGGCAAATAAGCAAGAGGTGCGCTCAGGAGAAAGAGTCATGTCGCCACTACGCCGCTGTGGGACACTCATTTGAGGATTGCCCCAAGAAGGCACAACCCTCTGTCTGCGCCACCTGCACGCGGTTCAAGAAGCCGGCGGATCACCCGATGGGTGATAGGGACTGTCCGGCCCAAATAGCTGCTGTGGAGGCTGCTTTCCGTTTAAACGGACTATGGCTCCTCATAAGTCCCTTTCCCTAGGTCAGATTCACCTTCAGAGATCCCGGATGGCCACGCTGGAGGTGCTGAGGGTCATGTCTGATCTCAATATCGACATTTTGCTCATTCAGGAACAGTACACCTAGGAAGGTAAGACCCCCATTAATTTTCCGGGTGCGGTACTCGAAGTTGGCCGCTCACCAGGGGCGGGAGTCCTGGTCAACACCTCGTTGATCAGTCCCCTCCTTCTGGCTAGTCTTTCTGATGAGTACCAAACCTGTGTATGTATTAGACTTGGCGATTCTGAGATCTTTTTGATCTCAGTTTACTTTAAATTTGGGAACCCGGTAGGACCCCACATCCTGAGTCTGACGCGCGCGCTCAACGCGCTTAAAGGCCGTAACATAGTTATCGGAGGTGACTTTAATGCACGCTCACCATTATGGTTCGACATTAGCAATTGTAGGACGGAACGACCAGACGCCGTAGAGGACCTGGTTGCTGCGCAAGGTCTCAGTATCATGAATGAATAGAGTTCTTTTTTCACGTACGGAGGAGGAGACGGTTGCACTTCAGGCGAGCCTCAGTTCTGCCAGGTCGGCCTTTAAACGGGCCGTTCTTCTAGCGAAACGAGCTGCTTGGCATAATTGGGTCAAAGAAGTGGGTAACGCCAACCCGTGGGAAATCCACAGCGCGATTGAAAAATCCGGTAAAGGTTCTGACCGGTACTTGTCAACAGTAATTGGGCTCACAGATGGGAGGAACGCTGAGACTGTGGATGTGGCCTCCACACTTGAAACACTCTTGGGTGAGTTAGTTCCTGTAGAGTCAGTAGTTGGGGAAAGTGACCACCATAAACAGAGGATCAGATCAGATCAGATCAGAAATCTGTCACGGCTGCCACCTAGAGACCTCGCCCAATAGGGTAACTTCACTAGAGTCACTAAAGCGGAAATTGAAGTGATAATTAAGGGTTTGGGTCCTAGGAAGGCACAGGGCATGACAGGCGCAATGGCGCGATTGCGAAGCAAGTCTGGGTCCACGCCAAGGAAGAGCTCTTCCAGGTGATGTACACGTGCTTGAAGAGAGGAGTTTTCCCCTCCGTGTGGAAGCGTGGCATGCTCCGGATCATACCAAAGGGGAACGGGAAACCACTTACCGACATTAAAGCGTACCAGCCGATTACCCTCTTCCCTTTACTTGGCAAAATTCTGGAAACACTAATATGAGAGCGGCTACGTACAAAATAATCTCCGGCCAGTGACCTGCAGTTCGGCCTCGTCCCCGGTAGATCCACGGTGCACGCCCTGTCGTATGTGCTTGATTGGGTGAAGGCTTGTCCCAAGAGGTATGTAGTTGCGATCCTCCTCGTCATAACTGGTGCCTTCGATTACGCGTGGTGGGCAATGATACGCACAAAGGTGAAAAACAGACAGTGTTCCAAATTCTTATTCCATGCAATTGACGACTATCTCTCGGATCGTACCATTACGATTTGCTTCGGAGATTTCCTGATCCAGAGGGAAGCAGTCATCGGATGCCTGCAGGGCTCTATTCTTGGACCTGACCTGTGGAATATCACCTTTGATGACTCCTCCTGGTTGCACTTGCCTGAAGGATGTATCTCTGTCGACTACGCGGATGATAAAACATATCTGGTCGCTGGGGACAGCAGAAAGGAAGTTGAGAGTAAAGGCAGTAAAGGTTTGAAGATGTTCCTGGATTGGGGTACAAGAAACAAGATGACCTTCGCTCCCCACAAGACCAAGGGTCTCCTGATGAAGGGCTCTCTCAGTAGAGAAAGAAATTCTGTCATCAAAATGGGTGACTCTACTGTTCGATTTTTTAAAACCGTGAAATACCTAGGCGTCATACTAGATCGATCGTCCTCTTTTCTGGCTCACGTCAAAGATGTATCCAGCAAGGCTCAGGCCCTCTTTTTGAAGCTGAGGAGACTCTCCACAGCTGAGTGGGGACTGCGTAATCCGGCTCTGTGGATTCTATACAGGGTGTCCGGGGGTAAAGTGCATTAACTTCAGGAGGTGATTCTACATGATAGTGTAAGTAAAAAAGATATATAACTTTTTTCTAAATTCCATCTTTTAGGGGTAGTTTTGTGGTAAAAACGTAAAATTTGACCGGCGTGCGCTTCCAGCTTTATTATTTTCCGCTGTAACGATACGGGCCAATCGCCAACATTTATTGTTGCCACGATCGTGCCCGGCAGGCTCCCGGCAAGTAAGATCGTACCTCACACTAAGGATTTTTAGTAGGTAGATCTTTTTGTATGAGAAAAAAAATGTCGGAATTTCGAAAAAAGTTATTAATCTTTTTTACTCCTACCATCATGTAGAATCACCTCCCGAAGTTAATGCACTTTACCCCCGGACACCCTGTATAGGTGCGTATACGTGGCGCAAGTCTCGTATGCCGCATCTGTTTGGGAGCACCGCTTTGATAATTCGCTCATACTCCTGGCTCTCAAGCGGGGCCAACGAAACCCCTTTGATGGCACTATCTGGTGCGTATAGAACCGTTGCTTCGGACGCTTTGCCTGTATTGGCTGGAATACTGCCAATTGATCTAGAAATCAGGGAAGTGATTACTAAGCAGAAGTTAACCATAGGAACCCCGGCCACTCACCTCTTCTCGTTGTTTTCACACCGGGCGGGCCGGGGACTCTCCCTGGGCTGCTTCGTGAAATGAGGGATGTATGAGAAAATGTCGCCCCAAGAGTGGCAGGTCCGTTGGGATAGAACGAATATGGGAAGATGGACCTTCTCCTTCTTCCCATCAGTTAAAATCAAAATGGAAGGGGCCTTTCTCAAGTTGGACCACCACATCACCCAGCTTCTATCCGGACACGGCGAAATCAGGGGGAGACTTCACACCCTCTCCCTGTCCCCTCACCCGAACTGCGCCTGTGGGTGCACGAACCAGTCGGCCGCACATTCTGTGCCACTGTGAGATAATGACGGATGGTAGAGAGGAAATGCTGGATGGTCTGGATGTACCTATTAGACCAGTGTGGAACACTGATCTTGTATCGAATAAGGTGAAATTTGAGTACCTGAGGAAATTTACAAGGATCTGGGTTGAGAGATGGCCTGAGCTCAGAGTCGCTGACTAGACGCGTATTAGACACTGGGTGTACTGATTCCTGACTTACCACAGTTTTTATAATTTCTTTTTTCTTATGTTTTTGTTATACCATTGTATATACTATGCCTTATACCATGTTTCCTTTTTTTTGGTTTCGCACTGTTTTCCTCCACAGCATATTTTTCGTTATTTCACTAATACTTTTTAATTTAGTTGCGAAACTTTTCGTTATATCCGTATTTTTCATCTTAGTTAAACACTATTTTCTTTATAGTATACCTACGCAATCTGTGGACTTAAATAATGCACCTAACACGCGATCAATTTATGCCTGCTGACCTTTGAGAAACGAAATGTGAATAAAGCCCCATTATAAAGGTAATTAAAGAATTAACTGCCGTTTAGTATCAACGAGTAAATGTGGCCTGTCAATGTATATTTAGGTTAGTATTTCAATTCAACGTTGCGTATTTATTTATATTTTGACGTTTCGGGAAGTGAATTCGTATATCGATAACTTATTTATTCCCTGTCAGTATCGGTTCGGCTGTCAACAGTGAAGGTGCACTAGGGACATCGATATATAAGTTAGGCCCATCGATCCGATATTGTCAAGTTATC
This sequence comes from Limnephilus marmoratus, assembly GCA_917880885.1. Lineage (NCBI taxonomy): Eukaryota > Metazoa > Arthropoda > Insecta > Trichoptera > Limnephilidae > Limnephilus > Limnephilus marmoratus. The sequence continues at coordinate 11,790,134 of OU862921.1, read as the reverse complement.
GATTTCTCTGTGCTTGACCCCCGTGTAATTTTTAGGATGCACGCATATTTTCCAAAACCAAAAGCTTATCTTTTTCTTGCGTTAGTAAGTGATAGATAGTAGAAATGTTTTAATAATAATTTATTATCAATTATAATTCGATTATAACCAAAAAGATATTTAATAATAATAATAATAATATTTATTTCTCATAAAATGATACAATGAAACATATGTGGAAACTTTGACTAGCCAACTAGGAATGGATCCTGTTTTAGGCCAGTCAAATTGACAAATTTAGTTCATATCATAATTTCATATTACATTGATTAATTATATAAACAAGTGTTACGATTGAATTCCTCGTAGAAGCTTTAGTTAATAACTACAATTTTGAACTCATATTTCCACGAAGCGTTTTAGAAATCACAAACAGTTATTTTGAGGTTCAGCTATTTTAATTTCCGCGTTTATTGAATTCCACAAAGAACAGCCCAAATTGTCATTATTAAAACAATCGAGAATTGTTTTGGACAGAAATATTATTAATACCTCCTATTACCATTATTGGAACAGCTGGTCGATGAATTATTGAAATACTTTACGCATTATTTATTTGGACGGGTAAAATAAAATGCAAAATTAATTGAATAAATTTCTATCCCAATACAAAAGATAATTTTATATAAGTCAAATTGGAATTAACATTAACTCATTTTTATTCCCTCTTTTATGCATCTTTATTACGTTTAGCGTCGGTTTAGCTCCGGCAAATTATTCAGCCATTAAACAATATCGAATATCTTTTCTTTCCCCATATAATAGAATTCACTAAATCGAAAGGAAAAAGAGATTTTAAAAGGGAATTTATCAATTAATCTGCCTGTCAAAAAGCAGATTTTTCAAGCAATCTTCTTTTTTTCGGCGCAGCCCGTCATTGCTGAAGTTAATTGCTCGCTCAGTCCTGAAATTCAATTTCAACCCCCGCGAGGGAAATCTTTAAGGGATGCTTCCTTTGAAGAACTCAGGGAGATGACTGGGTCTACCGCTGACTTGCAATATCCTAAGTGACTTCGTGTTCATCTGTCGAGCATTACAGATTATTTTAAAGACAACGGTTTTGGTTACGCACACCTGTTTATCACGGCGCGGTATAATGAAAATAAACAAAAATTTTAACAAAACAAAAACGACTTAAAAAAATGCACTAAAAAGTAAAAAAATAATTTTGTATTCTTCTACAACTTACTTTTTCTACTCATCAATATGTTGGTACGATTGTTGTTTTTGGAGTCGGTTTCAGCCAGTTTGTAACTACAATCATAGTTATAGGTGAGATGTGCTTGTGTTGCACGCGCGACTTGACGAGGCGAGAGCGGGGCCGCGGCGGGATGGGAGCTGTCAAGTGAAAACGCCGGGCCGGGTACCTTAGCTGACACCGACTCCAAAATTAACAATCGTACCTACATATTGATGAGTAGTAAAAGTAAGTTGATTATTAAGGTGTAGAAGAATATTAAATTATTTTTTTACTTTTTAGTGCATTTTTTGAAGTCGTTTTATTGTTTTGTTAAAATTTTTGTTTATTTTTTGATTTTTAGTGAATCTGAAGTACACTAACTAATTTGTCTGAATATTAGTAGACCTAATAAACGTGCTACTCATATGAGACAGACATTACTTGAACATAACGACGTTACGGTAGGTGACTCAAAGATCCGGATAGCCTATATCTACCGGATCTGCCGGATCTGCCCTGATGATGGACACTGCAACGCTGTCCGAAACGTTGACACCCCAAAAACAAATAACTAAAATACTTTTGGTCGTGAAAATCTAAAAACGTATCAGCCTATGAAAGATTCGGCCGAGTATCGTTAATTTGCTCCTAAGAATTAAAGAGTTCCGTTACTTTGTCATGGATCCCACAATCAGAACCTAACCAAACTCTCATCAAACTACTCTTAAATACATCCTTTCCAATTAAAAAAGAATCATCGAAATCGGTCGTCGTGATGTTGAGTTATTCGACCATTTGTCGCGCACATACTTAACACAAATTTAAGACTTATATGGTTTTCTCATGGATGCCATTGTCAGAACCAAACCAAATTAAAATTGGACCACACGAGAAGCACCAGCTTTCAAATAAAATAAACAAAAATTTTAACAAAACAAAAAAACGACTTAAAAAAATGCACTAAAAAATTAAAAAATAATTTCGTATTCTTCTACAAATTAATAATCAACTTACTTTTTCTACTCATCAATATGTAGGTACGATTGTTATTTTTGTCGTCGGTGTCAGCCAAGGTAGGTTTGTAACTACATACCTACATAGTTTAGGTGAGATGTGCTTGTGTCGCACGAGCGACTTGACGAGGCGAGAGGCGGGAGGGGAGCTGTCAAGTGAACACGCCGCCGCCGGGCCGGGTACCTTTGCTGACACCGACTCCAAAAATAACAATCGTAACTACATATTGATGAGTAGAAAAAGTAAGTTGATTATTAAGTTGTAGAAGAATTCGAAATTATTTTTTTTCTTTTTAGTGCATTTTTTGAAGACGTTTTTATGTTTTGTTAAAATTTTTGTTTATTTTTTGATTTTTAGTGAGTCTGAAGTACACTAATTTGTCTGAATATGGGTAGATCTACTAAACTTGCTGCTCATATGAGACAGACATAATTTGACCATAACGATGTTACGGTCAAATTAAGAGATTCGGCCGATCATCGTTAATTTGCTCCTAAGAATTGAAGAGTTCCGTTACTTTGTCATGGATCCCATAATCAGAATCTAACCAAATTCTCATCAAACTACCCTTGAAGTACATCCTTTGCGCAATAAAAAAAGAATCATCGAAATCGGATGGCGTGATATTAAGTTATTCGTCCATTTGTCGCGCGCATATTAATGCAAATTTAAGACTTATAAGGTTTTCTCATGGATGCCATTGTTAGAATTGAAACAAATTAAAATGGGACAACATGGGAAGCACCAGCTTTCAAATAAAAAAAAGAATCTTCAATATCGGTTCACCCAGTCGAAAGTTCTGAGGTAACAAACATAAAAAAAAAAAAAAAAAAAATACAGTCGAATTGAGAACCTCCTCCTTTTTGAAGTCGTTTAAAAAGAATCACCAATATCGGTTCACCCAGTCAAAAGTTCTGAGGTAACAAATATAAAAAAAAAAAACAATAAAAAAAATACAGTCGAATTGATAACCTCCTCCTTTTTGAAGTCGTTTAAAAAGCAACTTAAGACAGATTTTTGGAAGGAATTACCTTTGATGACGTGACCGCTTAACACGATATTTTAAATGCTTCTTCAGGGTATTACTGTTTACATTACATACAAAGAGTAAAACACCACGTATGCTATGATTTTATAATGCTTACCGTAAACGGCCTACTCACATTACGATTATAATACTGTATCCGACATTACAGCTAAAGATTAAAAATAAATTACTAGACCTTAATAAACTTTTCATAAGAAAGGTCGTCTACAAAAAATATATCAAAACATCACCTCACCACATACCTCACTCGCAAAACACTAATAATCACTTTCAAGTAACCTACGTATATCAAATCAACTTTCACAAAAAAACATGAATCGTTCTTGGCTCCACACATTTTCAATATCTTCCTAACACAAACAAAAACTAATATCTTCCTAACACCCAAATAACTTGAACTGGCCGTTCAAGAGATTTGTAATATGGCTGACTGGAAAGGAAAGAACAGACATTCAAAATATCCTAAATACTATCATGAGAACATATGATACGACACATTTCACATAATTTGCTCACGAATTTATATAATATCAGAATATGCAGGCTACTGCTTGCTTACAATATTAATTATTATCAATTACCTACTGTATTTATGTTTTCTTATTTCTATGTGAATTTTAAATTACGTATGCAATATTTTTTTGGAAATATATCAAATAAAAAAAAACTAACTTTCAATGTAAATATTTAATATAACAACACTGTATGAATGTTTATATACATGTGTGTATATGTACATTTATGTGTACATATGCATGTATATATGTATACATGTAAATATTGATAAAAATATATGCATATGTGTATGTTCATGTGTGTTCATATATTTTAATCTTTTTAATAATTTTTTTTTAACGTTTATATTGTTATATATACATGTCTACTTTGATACATATATTTTTTAATAAATGATATGTATCAAAGTAATAATGATATGTATCAAACAAAGTCGTTGACTTTGTCTAGTGATGTGAGTAAAAGAAATCTACGTACATAAATGAAAAAAAAGAGTGCACTTAACACGCGGTAGAAGCGAAACTTTACCAAAACAATCTCAAACTATGAAGAACCAAGGAGCCTTGAAAAGTGAGGTCATAATCAAGGCCATTGAGCGCAGACCTCGCGTCGTTTCCGTTTTATATCTCAACCAATAGGAGCCTTGATAGGAGTATAATACTTCGCAGGTGCTATACGTGTCATTTCCGTTTCATCTGAATTCCGAATCACTAACGGGGCTAAGGAAGTTTCGCTTCAATAATAAACGCCGGGTTGCCGGCACTGAAAGTGAACTGATCTGCAGGACTGCATGCAGAGTCTCTGTAAATCAGTTCGTTTGTAGGCCAATCGAATTATAGTTATTCCTTTGGCGGGCCGACGGAATAATAATAGTTCGGTAGGCGGTTTAGCATACTGTCTTGCAAGCATTTCTGTAAATCGGATATGGATGGTTAGTAGACCCTATTGCCTTATTATACTAGTAGACCGGTGACCCGACACTTATTCCCCCGACAATTGGCCCCACGAAATGTTAACTATATATATAAAAATGAATGCATGTTTGCTTGCTTGCATGTATGTATGTATGTATGTTATTTATGTATTGCTATATTAAGCATGGGAAATATTCGATACTTTCAAAATACCTCGCCCTCGCAAAGGTTTCTGAATTATTACAACCACATACATCAGAAAAGTTTGTAATAATTACAAAAACTCTTACGAAACTATAAAAAAATGTCACAATTTGGGAACGACATCTTGCAAACCATGGATTGTTCAATCAAATTCAAACTTCGAATAAACTTTTAAAATTAATGAAGTATTCACCTATGACACTAACCAAAATCGTGACGATACATAATTACCCCGAGGTATAAACGTATTTTGTGGTTGTGTCGTGTGCTCTTTCATAGGGACACAGTGGTTAGTGGTTGGACATGCCTTTTTCCTGTATATCTTATTTTTTCCTATACGTAGGTACTATCACCCAATTCCAGCAAACACCATTTCATCTCGTTTCGTTTTCATCTGAGGCTGTAATTCGTAATCAGTTGGATACAATAGCAGAATTTGTTTATAAATAATCCTTTAAAAAAATACTTAACAATATTACTACATATGAAAAACTAAAAATTAAAATGAAGTTCTGCAATAACACTTGAAAACGATAAATATATACATAATGCTTCAATCACCAGGGTGATTTTAAGAGTCGTTTTTAACCAGTTCACTCAAATACTTTTTGGCAGTGAGGTTAAGTTTAGGTATTTAATCTTGGTTGCAGTTTACAGTTCTTGCCACATCTGTAAACTGGATTGCGTGTGAGATGGAGATTTTAAATAAGAACTCTTGATTATGCAAGTCAAATATATTTACAAGAAAAAGGTTGCTTTACAATAAGCTAAGTACAGTGTTAAAAGAATAAAGGTAAGAGAGAAGGTATAACTTGCGAATGGAACGAACGCGGAAATCGGAATGAATTTGCATTGTCATCCGGGGAACCAGGCAGCGGTTCTCGGTGATACCAGTCGATAAAATAAAACGATACTAATATTTTAAGGCTGTCAGGCCATAACTTAAATTTCATTTTTTAGATAAAGAACAGTGTTTAGTATGCATTAGCCCCATCTCATCTACAATATGGTATTACCGGATGGGGAAGCTAATGCGATACTATTAGCGATGCTATTAAACCAGTCCTCACAGAACAAAGGGCAATTTTGAAAATTATAATTGAAGTCCCCATCAGAACTGCTACAGACTACGTTTTTAAAGCACTGAATTTAATGTCACTGAAACATTTATATAGAAAAGATATTCTAATGTACACATGAAAAAACCAGGATAACTTTACACAGACAAACTCGGGCCGATTCACAAGATCCGGATTACAAAATACAATCCACCAACCTACAACTAAAATGACTTTTAGACAAATAAATATGCGTTCTGTATAAAATTATTTAATATACTCCCTCTTGCAATAAAAACCATTAAAAAAATAACCGACTTCAAAAGAAGCATTAAAGCTCCACAACCGGGCTCGAAAAGAAGAAGATGGAGAGGTACAAAATTACGAATGTTAGAGGAGCGAGCTAACATACAGCGACAAAATCGATGCGAAAATTGCGAAAATGTTGAATAAAACAAGACTCGTTTAAAATAGAGCAAAAATCTCATGGGGACCATCTTAAGTATCATCGAACGAAATATTGTGAATTTTTTTCGAAAATATAATTTATAAGATAATTGAAACAGACTTGGTTTTAATAATGTTTGGAGCATGCTTTACAATTTTTTTCTATCAAGGAAATCTATCTATCTATCTATCATCTATATAATCTTAATCTATCTATCTATCTATCTATATAAATAAAAATGAATCTCCGAAATGTATGTACGCGCATATCTTTCGAATGACTGCAACAAATTGGATAATTCTTTTTTTTTGTGGGTTCGTTATTGTCAGGACAAGGTTTGTATAAAACTTCTGGTGAGCTCTGGCATTATGAAATTTGTTTAAAAAAATTGCTATTGGTGGCACGCGAGCTGTTTAAAAACTGAATGTATGGAAAGCTGGAGGGAGGGAGCGATGGGGGAGGGGAACCTACGAGGGGGAGGGGGATCTGGGAGGGGGGAGGGGAACTCAGGAAGGGGGTTCGCGGAACGGGGGGAAGGGGGGGGAGTGGAGTGGGGAGAGGGAAGGTGGAGGTGACGGAGTGGGAACGCGAGAGGGGAAGGGGATGCAGGAGAAGAAGGGGAGGCGGAAGGGGAACGGGACGAATGGGAAAGGACACGCAGGGAGAAACAATTTCTTTATTAAATGGCCTAGCAACGCATGCCGGGTACCAGCTAGTTTATACATATATGAGCTTCGAATGTTTCAGGGATGTAAGATATCGGCAGAAATTCGGGTTGCGGGCCCTTAAGATAAGGATTAAAGAGATGGGATGGAAGAATATAGATTCAATTTTGCAACCTAAGAAAGATTAATGCTTGTATAGTACTTTCTTTTAGATATAATATGTACCTTTATAATTTTCCTCTTGTAATATTTTAACATAATACGAGTATATTTCAAACACGAAAACATGTACAATTTTGACCTCAGAACGGGGAACCCCAGTAAGGACACATTTTTCTACAAAATTGTAAAACAAAAAAAAAATGCACCCGAGTATCATTTGCAGTCTGTTAGGGTGCGTGGGTTGATCACATTGGACGCTACCCCCCCGCAGTAACCAGAAAACGAACTTCTCTATGATTCCGAATTTAAGTTGAAACAGCTTTGTCAAACTAACTAACTAACCATCACGCCGTTTCCCCGCAGTGGTAGGCAGAGAGGACGGACCGCCAAACAACTCGGTCTTGGCACACACTCTTTGCCTCACTCACATTTATACATCGTCTCATACATACTCTTCTACTTTTCTGACTTTTGACATGGCCCGTCTCAAGTATCTGATTCACTTGATCGTGCCATGTCTTCCTCGGGCGTCCCCGACTTCTTCTACCATTCACATTTGCATCATATATTCTTTTTACACTACTTTCTTCTCTCATTCGCTCTAGGTGCCCAAACCATCTGAGGGTCCCTTTCTTAATTTTGCTCATTCTACTTACATCAGCCTTACATTCTTTGCGGATATCCACATTTCTAACACGATCATACATGGTTTTACCACACATACGTCTCAGGGATCTCATTTCAACAGCATTCAGATCAGCCTTCCCATCTCTCGTAAACATACTAACCAGATAAACTAACTCATCCACCTGCTCCAAGTATTCATCATTCACAAATATATCGCACACTGTTTTCGTACTCTTTCTTTCAAACACCATGACTTTAGACTTACTTACATTCATCATTAACTCATTCTTCATACATACTTCGTTCATCCTAGATACTAGAGACTGTAGATCTTCCATAGTGTTAGAGATCAGCACTGCATCATTAGCATACAACAGGCAACATACTTTCAGACTATTCAATTTCGCGCCCAATCCCACATCTTTCAATTCTTGCATACAATATTATCCATGTATAGTATATTATTTGCCAAAATATGAATCAAATAAAATCCGCTTTGAAATCATACAAACAGTTGCTTCGTTTGATTACGATTTGAGACATTGGGAACATTAATAAATAACTTTTCAAAGGCTTGAAAAGGCAACAAGAATTTTGACTTAAAATAACTGAAGGAGAAATAAGCCTCTATTGCTTCGATGAAAAGTAAAAGCCTCTTTGACTGCCAACAGGGGCTGGGTTCACAGAGTAAACATCGATGTCTTCGCAATAACAAATGATGTAAAAATACACGATGCGGCTACTTGGCACACAATCCTGTATGCTGGCAGTCTAACATGCAAACAAATGCATGTACGTGAGTTTCGTGTAATGTTTTTGTGCATGCATTGATATGGACTCCACTAGATGCGCGGATTTTTCATGTTTTTTACGAGACAACAAAAGTAACTCACATAATGCCGGTCTCCTTCTTCAAGATTTTACGTATGACCGGATATAGTTTTTACGGCGTCACTCTAAAGTCGAGAATATTTTTTTTTAATTAACTCCACGCAGGAGGCCCTGAGAAAAATAATTTTCCTCAGGGCTTGTGTCATCTGAGATGCTGTGTGGAGGGTCTTTTTGAGGAGTGTACGGAATGAACACTGGTCTTGAAGGGCGTTCTGCCACCCGCATCCGTTAGCAGTGTCGTCGATGCATCACCGAGAAGTTGGCTAAGGGGCGCGGAAACCGACCCTCGCGCTTGGCTTTCCTGAAAACATGTACCTCTCAACAGGACTGCCGGGCGTACCTGTGACACACTCGCTCCCTACCAGCAACAACGTTAAAATTGAGTTATTATTTATGTACATTAAACAGTTTGAGTAGGCATATCGCTTACATGTAATTATTTTATTTTCCCCTCTGATTTTCCCCAATGAAAGAGGTAATGTATATATTTATATTTATTACTTACTAACCTGTACATATAAAGCACTTGCATACTGCTCGTTAACACCGTATGCGGGGACATTGGGGGTCTAGCTTTGTTCAAATTAAATGTAGAGACGTTCAAATAAAAAAAATTAGCTTCCTTGTGAGAGCCCTGAAGGAGTAACCATAAGTTACTTATACCGGGGTGGGTATGCGGTTGGAAACCTCCAGTGGTCTTGAAGAGACCCATGTTTCAGGAAGGAGGAAACAGAGAGGGCGGAAAATAGTTACACGGCCGAGCTGTTGAACTCAATAACGAAGTAGCGACCCGTTCTCATGTGAAAAATGTCAACCGTATACATGTGTTGAGCGCGCGTTTAGTTTGTTTCAGGACTATGCACCCGTGCCGAAGGAATCAATGACGCTAGTTCCTCGGAGCATCTTTCCTTGAAATACTGGAAGAAAAGGATAGCATAAAGATTGCAATGCCAATTAGTGTACTTGAATACCTTGAAGATTTATTGTCCTAATAAACCAAGTGGAACAAATAATGCCAGTCTAAGTTTTTACGGACGACCGAATAACGTATTTACGGTATTATCTCTAACAGTGCGGGTCCTGTTAAGGCGGTACACAATCCTAATAATTTTTGTACGCTCAAAACTTACATTTTAATCATTTCCGGCGAATCCGTAACTAATATAAAATAACTTTTTTTATTTCTATGCCCCACAAGAAATGCGAATTATTTATATACTAGATTAATAAAAACAGCTTACCATTAATATATTTTACGTACAACGATTTGAAAACTATATAACCCATTTTTCAACTATAAAGTTAGCGGTAAGCACCAGATTTTATTTTTCTAGACGATGAATTAATAATTTCGGGAGGACAACATGTGTTTACATTTTTAATATTTGTAGCACGTTCTTCAGAATTAATTAAAATCAACGCTGCAGAAAGGTCGAATCTCCAGGCCTGCTAGGGTGAATTCGACCGTACGTTCGTGCAATACGCCGTGCCGCGGCGTATATTTGTTTACACGCTTTCTTCACTTATGTCGTTAAGATTCCCACATTATTTATCTTCTTCCTCTTTTCTTTGATACGGCAAATTCGACAGTAGGTTCGTCCAGAGCACGGGTCGCGAGTCACAATTTGTATACACGGTTTCTTTACTTACGTCGTTAAGATTCTGAATATATTTTAGGGTATATTGTCATCTTAAAGTCAGCAGTAATGCCAAGTACCCGTGAACACGTGGGAGGTTATTAGTATTGATCTCATCTATGTTAGGTGCTACTACCGTGGGTGCTACTCACAAAAATAGTAATCTAGTGTGTTCAGTTTATAAGTTTTATTTTAATAAGTTCAAAGATCGAAGTCCCAGCAGACTTCTCCCTACGGAATGCTGATGGGGAGGTTGGGGTAAGGAGAGAAAAGCATTAATATAAGGTCCACGTTTAAAATGCAGTCGGGGTCTCAAATCCTTTTAGGGTCTGCTTGATCTGCGCCGTCTAGACACTACCCCGGGCCGTCCTAACCCCTGCCCTCCCCATCCAAATTCAACCCCGCGCACTGTACAAAACTGCTGTTAATTTGGAAATATGCACTTTTTTAAAACTTTTTAAGCCCACACCAAAATTAAGATAAATGTGTCTGAAAAGCTTGTCGGCTTCTTTCAATGGGCTGATAAGTGTATAGAACATAAAGATAGGAAACGTAATTATGGTTTAAAATATTGTTATATATTCCTTATCCACCGTCAAGTAACGACGGCTTCGAACCGCCTGAATACAGATTAATAGACATAAATATTAAATAATATTAGGTCCTTACATATGAAATTGGTGTTTTGCCGTACTGGCAACTTTGATGTCAAATATCTTCTCTTTGGTTAGGAATACCAAATTCAAATTTATACAGCTATTTACTCATGTATTTGTGTTTCGAAAATTATAATTCATTTGTTTTTTCCTTAATTGTTTTTTTCCTTGCGTCACTTAGTTTACAAAATGGAAAACTTGAAATATCGCGTTATTTACGAGTACGAGTTCCACCAGTGCTGCAGAAACGGCTCGAAGGATTAATGATGTGTATGGCGACGGTGCCAAAAAAGAAAACACAGTACGTTTTTGGTTCCAACGTTTTCGTTCTGGAAACTTCGACCTGCAGAACAAGCCCGTGGACGGCCGGAGACCAAAGTTGATAATGAAGAATTGAAGGCTATTGTGAAAGCGGATCCATCGCAAGCCACGTCCAAGTAAGCTGCAGGCTGCGGTGATAGTGATAAAACTGTTTTAATCCACTTGAAGCAAATTGGGAAGGTGAAAAAGCTTGAAAGGTGGGGGTACCTCACGAATTGAGTGAAGCAAATCAACAAACGCACGTTAGAACGCTAGACCACACACTCCACAACAGACGGCTACCAAATTAGAGGAGCTTCAATTGGAATGTCTAAGACATCCACCGTACTCTCCGGACCTTGCGCCAACAGATTACTATTTTTTTCGAAATTTGGATAACTTCTTGCAAGGGAAAAAATTCAACTCCGATGGGGCAGTCCAAACCACCTTCAAAGATTTTATTGATTCCCACCGAATGGTTTTTTTTAGTAAAGGGATCGATGAACTACCTATGAGATGACAAAAGTGCATAGATAGCAATGGTACATACTTTGATTAAATAAATATATTATATTTAAAAAAATCGACTTTATGTTCCTCCCATACAAAACGACATTTTCATATGTAAGTTCCTAATAATATTATTCAAAATTCCTGTAATATTCAAAAAACTGTTTCTGAAAAAATAAGAAAATACACAGATTTAAGAAATGAGATTAAAAGAATTTGGTATTCTCAGGCTATAAAAATATCACCATTTATTATTTCGGCAACTGGCATTATACCTAGCTCTTTCATTAAAAATTTAGGCATATTAGATTTGACAAAGAATTTATATATAAAAATGCAAAAATCAGTCATTTTAAATACATGTAGGATTACAAAAGATTTTTTAAATATTTATATTGAGGGATCAGTAGGATTTATAGGGTCAATTAGGAGTTCCACAGAGCTGAACCCTCTGATACGACAATATCTGGAGTCGGTGAATTTTTTCCCATTTGGTAGGTTGACACGTTGTTCTTGTATTGTTATGTATTTATTATACTTATATAGTGCAATAGAGAAGTCCAGTCCATTTTTTTATTTCTTTTAATGAATAATGACCTTCTGACCTAAATAACTGCGTATACATATATTTTTAGAGTTTGTTTTAATAGTTAAAACAATTTTCAAAGTTTTCATTTTCCAGATCCCTTGAAAAACACCGCACGTGTAATGAATCGTGTGACGTCATCACTCCTGAAAAGTTTTTCAATAGGTGTTCATTTTGTATGACAGTTATACGGAAGAAAGTATGGTACTATTCGATAAGTTTAAACATTACACAGGTCTGCAAATAGACATTTAATTTTTTTTAAAAATGGAAATGGGTGAATTACTTATATGTATTTCGGTATGCTGAATTCGAGTATGCCATCTATTTCGACTCATCCGCAAAACCCGCCTTACACTACTTCTGTAGGGAATGTTCAAAAGAAAAAAAATCATAAAATTATACAAATTTAATTAATTTTAAGTCATAAAATATTTTATTTACATTATATAATTTAATTTGGTAGGCGGGTATGGGTACCGCCGCCCTGGGAACCATTTATTGGATGACAAACACCTCTGCCACAGGTCACCCCAAGTGGTTCGCTACGTTTGGTGACTTAGCAGGGGTGCCCGGCTTCTTGGGGTAATGTTTGTCCAGATCTTGATGGCGGGTGCGTCGGCCCACCTTCTGCGTGGCGGGCCGGATTGGGAGATGCTGGTTGAGGGAGACCCTTTACAACCGGTTACTGCTGTCCGGGCCGCTCGGTAGTACAGGGGCCCGACCCTCAAGCTCATAACTGAGGGTGGGCTGCCCCATCAACGAGTGTAAAAACTCCGCCGCTGCTGTTGTGCCGGTTCGTGACCGGAGGGGACCCAGCAGTAGCGTTTTAGGCGCATTGGGCGACCTCTCCAGCCGGACTCTCCCTACCCATCGCCTTGCACCGCAGTGGGTGGATTGGATTTATTCGTTTATCACTCTTGGACACTCTGATCCCCAGCTTCCTACCCACACCCCATACCGTTTCCTTCCCAGACCTCCCTCCCCCCACACCCTATCATAAAAAAAAACTAAACAATAAAATCATGACAACACAACCAACACAAATTAACTGCATTACATCGGCGAGTAGTAGGAGACCCCGGCGCAGGCCAAAAATGTTGGTGAATTACTTATTTATTTATTTATTTATTACACGCCCTGATGGGCTTTTACATTATAATTTATAAGTTGAGTAACAAACAATAGAAGAAAATATAATACAATGAGAAAAGAAAATACACAAAACAGTGTAACAACAAAACAAATAATAAAATAAAAATACATATTATGTAAAAATGATAAGAAGTCTCATATTCAATATAAACTAAAATTGAAGAAATTATGTAAATCTATTTGTGCCTAGAAGAATAAAAGTGATAGAATATACAACGTTTATACTGATTAGTTTTAAGGTGAAATATATCACCTAGATTAGAATATTTATTTCCGAGACTGTGAAGTCTCGGAAACGGAGAATTTTGATAAGCTAGTGTCCTGGTGTTATTGAAGTAGAAGGGTAATAAATGTCGACATGATTTTTGGGGAACATGGATATTGATAAATTGAAGTAATTCAGAACAGTCAATATTGTAATGCAGTATTTTATGTAATAGTATTAAATCTGTGCTTATTCTTCTTTCTGAAAGTTTCAATAGAGACGTTTTATCCAGGAGATAATTGTAATCAATATTTAGTATAGGAATATGCAATTTATCTATATAAATAAAAATGAATCGCCAAAATGTATGTACGCGCATAACTTCCGAACGATTGCACTAAATTGGAAAATTCTTCTTTTCTGTGTTCGTTTTTGTCAGGACAAGGTTTGTATAAAAGAAGCGGTGAGCTCTGGCATAATGAAATTTGTATAAAAAAATGAAATAGGTGGCACGCGAGCTGTTTGAAAACTGAATGTACCGGGATTGAATGCACAGAATGGGGGAGTGGAGAGGGGAACTCGAGAGGGGGTTCGCGGGGCGGGAGAAGCGGGAGAGGGGAGTGGGGAGAGGGAAGGCGGAGAAGGCGGAGTGGGAACGCGTGAGGGGAAGAGGATGCGGGAGAGGAAGGGGAGGCGGAAGCGGAACGGGACGAATGGAAAAGGACACGCAGGGAGAAACAATGTCTTTATTAAATGGCATAGCAACGCATGCCGGGTACCAGCTGGTAGTTTATAAACCTTAGAAACTTCCGTTGAATCTTTTCAATGTTGTCTGAATGAATGTTGTAAAAGGGAGACCATAATGTAGAGTTATATTCAAGTTGGCATCTGATAAGGGTTTTATATAACATAATAAATGTATCTAAATCATTGAAATCTTTTGCAGCTCTCAAAACAAAACCAAGAGTCTTTAGCGCTTTGTTGAAAATATTATTAATATGACATACAAAGGTGAGTTTACTGTCGAACATAATGCCTAGATCCATAATTTCACTAACACAATTTAAATTTTCATCATTTAAAGAATACTGAAATTTAATAGGATTATTTATTTTGGAAAAATGAATGAACTGACATTTATTTATATTTAATGTTAGTTTATTAATAGAGCACCATTCGAAAAGATATATCAAGTTAGTTTGAAGTATAATACAATCATTAATGTGGTTAATCTCTTTATACAGTTTCATGTCATCGGCAAACAGTAGCACATTACACCAACATTCGCGGCCTGCATACCAATTTAAACTCTGTCCACCACCACCTTTTTTCTCAACGCCCCAACCTACGATTCCTGTCTGAAACGCAGATAGCCGAGCCTGTAGACGCCTCCTATCTGGACTGCCCGGGCTTCACCCTCGCAAGCAAGTTCAGACCTAAAGGAGGTGTCTGTCTCTATAGTCGAGCTGACGTCAACTGTGTGCATGAATCTGGAAAACTCCAGATTCGACGTAATGTGGGTACGCATCAATCTTTCCAGTACGGTAAGATTCTACGCATGTTTATACCGCTCACCGAACCTTAGCGAATCAGACACGTCCGAGCTCTTCAAGCATTTAAGCGACACTACCGATGACCTCTTGCCCCGCTACCCTACGGAAGAGTTTGTGGTCCTGGGGGACTTCAATGTTCATAACAAACCTTGGTTGAAGTTCTCAGGATCAACAGACTCGGCTGGATGCCAAGCGGAATCCTTTGTCGTTTGCTACGGATTGGAGCAAATGGTTCAGGAGCCTACAAGGGTTCCTGATGTCCAGACTCACTGTTCCAATATGTTAGACCTATTTTTAACTACTGCGCCACATGGTTACAAGATTGAAGTCACAGCGCCTTTAGGATCGTCCAACCACTGCCTGGTGACGACATCAATCCCTGTAAACTTTAGACCACCAAACGAGAGGCTGAAGAGAAAAGTGTGGCACTAAGGGTCAGCAGATTGGTTCGGTCTGCGGGCACATTTTAATGCTTTCCCGTAGCCTGCTGTCTGTTTTCGGACTTCGGATCCCTCAAGATGTGCCCAGGAAATTGGTGAAGTCATCACATCGTCGATGGATGGCTTCATCCAATCTACTGTTAAGGAGTCTGGTGTAGGCTTAAAGCCGTGGTTCAGTCGACAATGCGCTGAAGCAGTGCCACGAAATAACGCGGCTTACCGAGCCTACAATACATCTAGAACATCCGAAGACAGAACAGCTTACAACAAAATGGCAAAGGAAACCCAGAGAATCATAAAAAGGTCAAAATACGAGCACGACCAGCGGATCAGCAGAAAGCTGGCTGCATGCCCGCATGGCAGCAGGCAATTCTGGTCGCTTGCGGGCTCAAAAGGTCGCAATTTCGGCAAATCCAGTCTGCCAACTCTTACCAGACCTGACGATTCACTAGCAAACACCGCCACCGAAAAGGCTAACTCTACCCTCGATGACCAAGGTGCTATCCCGACGTCGGTTCCTCACTGCGGTTTTCGTATGAAAAAGCTGAGGATCCGGCATCGGGAAGTACTCCATGTTTTACGAGGGCTTGATGTTAATAAAGCTAGTGGGCCTGACGGAATACAGAGGCTTGGTATTGCCGAGGTGCGCTGCAGAAATAGCTCCAATTTTGACGAAGCTTTTTAAAATGTCCCTTAAGAGTGGCTCTGTGCCCTCTGGTTGGAAAAAATACATTATCCATCCTATTCCAGAGAAGGGTGACCGCTCCAACCCGGCCAACTACCGCCCCATAACGATCACATCAGCTCTGTCTAAGGTGATGGAACGTGTGATCAACGACAAACTGCTCACATACCTCGAGAAGAACAAAATTATTAACGATAGTCAATACGGATTCCGGCGGAACCGCTCGTGCGGTGATCTTCTCGCGTATGTGACGCATGTCTGGGGGCGATGTCTGGAACGTTTTGGTGAGACCCAAACAGTTGCCCTGGACATCTCCAAGGCCTTTGACCGGGTTTGGCACCGAGGACTTGTCAACAAACTGCCTTCTTACGGACTTCCCGCATCCTTGTGTACGTGGATTGCCGACTTCTTGAGGGAGAGGTCGATTCAGACGGTAGCTGATGGTTTCACCTCTTCCTACACTCGATAATTATGATTTATAAAACCTAATTCTAGTGAATTAGGTTTTATAAATCATAATGTGTATAGATTAGACAGAAATACATTGACAAGTGCTAAAAGCAGAGGTGGCGGGGTTTTAATCGCAAGAAATACAAATCAAACTTAATTACAACTAAATACAAACTTCTTGAACAAATCTTCGTGCAAGTGAATGTTGCCAGGAATAAAAAGATTATTGTTGGTTGTATTTATATCCCACCAAATTCAAGCAATGAAGTATACAGGTGCCATAGTGAGGAAGTGGAAGTTATATTAAAAAAGCATGCTAATGCAACATTTTTGCTTGCTGGTGATTATAATCTTCCAAATGTGAATTGGGTGAACAGGGACAATAATATCAGTGTGAGTGAGTCTGAACGCATTATTCTAGACATGGCGTTATTTCTAGGCCTGAATCAGGCAAATACTATATCAAATGTAAATAATCGTACTCTAGACTTATGTTTTTCTAACTTAGAGTTACTAGTAATTGAAGAATGTAGTGAACCGCTGGTGCCCATTGATGGTTATCATCCTCCACTGGAAGTTATTATTTCTAATGTACATGTTAATACCTGTAAACTGTCTTTCAGTTACCAAAATTTTTTCAAAACTGATTACGAGAAAATATGTAATTATCTCCTCTCTTTTGATTGGTCATCTGTGCAATATGATGATATTAACACAGCTACAAATAAATTTTATTCTGTTTTGGGAAAGGCTATTAGCATCTATGTTCCAACCGTAATATGTAAGCCAAACACCTATCCAAAATGGTACACCAAAGAACTTATAAATCTACTTATCACCAAAAAACTTAAACATAAAGAATATAAATTATATTAAAAAAATTCTGATTACAGTGAATTTAAATATTTAAGAACTTTGTGTAAAAAAATGTCTATGACTTGCTACCGTAACCATATAAATGAAATTCAAAACTCCATAATGAATAATGTTAATTATTTTTGGAAATATTCGAAATCTCTTAAAGAAGATGATTCTGAATTCCCGAGCATTATGCACCTAAATGGCAGCCATAGCAATAATACTGATGGTATTGTTAACTTGTTTGCAAAATTTTTTAAAAGTGTTTATTCAACAGACGCAAATAATGCTCCTCTTCCATCAACAACTCTAGATGAAACACTTGATATTTCGCAGTGTACCATAAGTCTCTCTGATGTAGTAACTAAAGTTAAATCATTAGATATCAACAAATCTGCAGGACCGGATAATATCCCCACAATATTTATCAAAGAATGTATCAAAGTAATTGCTCTTCCATTAACCAAACTTTTTAATTTATCTTTATCCAGTGGAATTTTTCCCGATATGTGGAAAAATAGTTATTTGACTCCAATTTTCAAAAAGGGCGATAAAAGTGATGTTTGTAATTATAGACCAATATGCATTCAATCCACCATACCGAAACTATTTGAAAGCCTAATACTTGACAAACTTTTTGCCCAAATAAAACCTGTAATATCACCTTACCAGTTTGGATTTATGCCAGGTAGAAGTACACTTTCTAACTTGGTTATTTATGAAAATTTTATAACCAATGCTTTTAAAGAAAAAAAAACAAGTAGACTCTGTCTATACTGATTTTAGTAAGGCCTTTGATTCAGTTTCCCATAAAATTCTCATTTGGAAATTAAAAAAGCTTGGTATACGTGGCAGTATATTAGCCTGGTTTGAAAGCTATCTTACTGGAAGACAACAAATTGTTAGAATAAAATCCTCATTGTCGGAAAAAATTTATGCAACAAGTGGAGTTCCACAGGGTTCACACCTTGGCCCAATATTATTTATCTTGTTTATAAATGATCTTACAAAAATATTTCATGATGTATTTATCTTACTTTTTGCTGATGACCTCAAAATTTTTAGAATAATTCAAAATATTAACCATTGCAACATTCTTCAAGATAATATCAACAAATTCTTAATTTGGTGTAATGAAAATAGACTTTACTTAAATATCTCAAAATGTCATATAGTTAGATTTTCTCGAATAAAAAATCCAGTGATCTTCAATTACAACATTGATAACAATACTCTGGAGACACTAACACAAATTAAAGACTTGGGCATCACTTTTCAATCTAATCTTTCATTTGTTAACCACATAACAGAAATCTCTAATAAGGCCTTAAAAATGTTGGGATTTATAACTAGGCTAACTAGAAATTTTAACAATATTAAGTGTATAAAACTGTTATATTTTGCATATGTTAGAAGTCAACTTGAATACAATTCTCCCGTCTGGAACCCATATTACAATATACATGTACAAGCTGTTGAAAGAATACAAAACAAATTCTTACGTTTTCTTAATTTTAAAATGGGTATTCCAGCAATTATGTTGAACTACAATACTATTTTGAATGATATGAATATGCTCAAATTGTCAGACAGAAGAACTTTCACTGACTTGGTATTTCTGTATAAAATTCTAAATGATTTAGTTGACAGTCCGATATTGCTCGAATTGATAAGCTTCCGGATTCCAATACGTAATACTAGGAGTCAGGATTTATTTCAGTGCAGTAATTCTGGAACTAACTACCATATGTATTCCTCTTTGCCCAGAATACTAATGGAGGGAAACAATTATACCAAGTCAGTGGACATCTTCAATTTATCTTTAAACAAATATAAAATATTGTTACGAAGGCAGTTCAGTTATGTACAATAAATTCTGTGTATTTCTTACTATTTCATATGTAAAAGCCCCGAAAAAGGGCGTTAATAAATAAATAAATAAATAAATAAATAAATAAATAAATAAATAGATAAATGCTGGCGTCCCACAGGGATCGGTTCTGTCTCCGACCTTGTTTTGGTTGCACATCAACGCCATTTTGCCATGTGCACCAATTCATTGTTACGCGGATGACAGTACAGTTCATGATAGCTTTTTGTTTGACAAGCCCCCAAAGGGCTCACAAACTCCAACGGCTCGGAGGGTTTTGAAACAAAGAATGGACGATTACCTCGAGAGTGTTTTCTCTTGGGGTAAAAATAATCTCGTTGAATTTAATATTTCAAAGACCAAATCATGTCTGATTACGTCTAAAAGGGATTGAAATGAAAATCTAGTCTCTTTCAACGGAAGCAATCTTCCGAACAGGCCCTCCATTGATATGCTTGGTGTAAGCCTAAGTGACCAGCTCAGGTATGGGGGCTCCATCGAAGCCCGAGTAAAGTTAGCCTCCCAAAAACTGGGCGTACTGTACAGGGCCCGCAGTTACTTTAATAGTACAAAACTGCTAACCCTGTACAAATCACAAGTGCGCCCCACGGTTGAATTTGGCAGCCACCTCTGGTCTGGAGCTCCAAAATACCTGAAAAATACCCTCGACTCCGTGCAGAAACGGGCGGTCCGTTTGATAGATTTTCCCATCTTAACAGACGGATTGCAATCTTTAGAGCACAGGCGTCGGGTGGGAATGCTATCCTTGTTCTACCGGTATTACAATGGAAGATGCTCCAAGGAACTAGCATCATTGATCCCTTCAGCACCGGTGCATAGTCGGGAAACACGCCAAACGCGTGCCCAACATTTGTAAACAGTTGACATTTATCACATGAGAACAGGTCGTTTCTTCGACTCGTTCTTGTGTTCAACAGCTCGGCTGTGGAATGATTTGCCGACCTCTGTGTTTCCTCCTTTCTACAACATGGGTCTCTTCAAGACCAATGTTCATTCCTTCCTCTCCTCAAAAAGACCCTCCACACAGCATCCCAGATGACATAGGCCCTGAGGGAAATAATTTTTCTCGGGGCCTCCTGTGTGTAGTTAATTTAAAAAAAAAATACAATTATATATATATAAAATCTTCTTTTTTTATTTTCGAAGCTTCGTCTTGTGCTTGTTATTTTGTGGGACGTTATATTAAAATTGTTGAGGTCCACTGGAGTCGCCTACTTGAAACTCGTCCCTAGAACTTTCTTTTGATTCACTTCTCTGATGATGGCAAATCGTCTAGGCTTTGGGGTATTTGTGGTGTAGGAATGCCAGGTCCGTGAGGGACTGGGCGGAGTGCCGAATCCATGTTTGGGTAACAAATTTGTTTTTTATTTTTGGTACTATACCCTTGCACATTGCACGAACAAAACTAGCAGTCATCGCTGTGGTTTCGAGGCTCTCTCCAGATCATGGGAACACCAAAACGAAAAGATTTAACTTTACCTTTTGACCACATTCTAAGTCCTTCAACACACCCTGAACAAACTCCATGCGGGGACCAAGATTTGTCCTGGTCCCCTATCTTCACACCAAATACGCAAAATACACTTTTTTTAATAAAATCAGTAATATTTCTTCGTAGTTTTTTCACTACAAATTCACCACAAATATAGCAAAAACTCTCAGAAGAATTTACAGAACCTCTTGAAGTCATTTTTGAAACGCACGTTATGAACGTTGGAAAAGAAATAAATAAATAAAAGCGAATGGAAGAGAGTGGGCAACCTGGGAATTTCGGCATTCTCTCATCATACTTACTACGGAAAATCCCGATATATTTGATTCAACACTAACTAATTTTATCGTCATGAGTTACTAAATGTTTTGTTTCAGTCTATAAAACATAAAATTATCTTATTATAAGTTGGAAATAATTAAAAAATATATATTTCGGCAATAAAACCCGTTTTGCGCCTTAAGATAGGCAATCCCACAGTATTTTGAGTTTTCCGGAAAAACCTTATGTGATGGAATTTTTTTGATAATTTTACCGAATTCAGCAACCAAAAAATACATGGGAATTACCTATTTCAAAGAAAAAAAAACAGTCGCAGACCTGTGATTATTTAGGTGGAATTATTTATTTATTATGTTATATTTATTATGATATTGTATTTTGCAATATTATTACGGGAGAGTGGTATAGAAACTGCTTGAAATAATTATTTTTTAACTTTTAAAATCAATACTATATGAAACGAAGCTTCCCCTGCACACTGCAAACATTGTTGGCAAATAAGATAAAGCGCCGACCAGCTGATCGGTGTCGGTCATTTTGAATTCGAAGCTCGTAGAGAAGCGAGTCGTTCGCGAACGAGTCGGTTCAGTGACCAGGATCTTCATACGGATCCGTAAGATCCGGTTCTGTAAGACCGATCTTCAAAGCTACGGACAAACTTGCTCGCGGTTCGCGGATCTTTGCGAACGAGTGAGCGAGTAGCAATTGCTACTAGGTAGTATGCTCTTTGGCTTCTAATGAGCAAGTGTGTCCGTAGCTTAATTCAGTCGTTCAATTGATCCGATTCACTCAACCGGATCTTTTCATTCTCGTTCAACTGAGCCGCTTTGCCTCTCTCTAGGTAGCATTTTGACGTAGCATATTATACAATTTTTCGTACAGTTTAAAGTTTTTCAATATTTTAAATAATATAGATAAACTAATAGAGATACTTCTATTTTTGATACTGAATCATTTAGGCTTAAATATTGTTTCAATAAACACAACAACTAAATCTCTATGAACAGTATGAAATAACGAATAACATGAAATGTTGTTAATACTGATGGCTTGTGTCATACCTACATAATCAAAGATTTCAATACAATGACTAAAAGTCTACATTAATGTACTACCTAGCGCCATCAATTTAGTAGGTACCCATAATCTCAATCTGTAAGAAATACAACAATATTGTTCTTTCAAAATCTGTATAATTTTGTGTTATTTTGTTAACTTGTATAATTATTGTTAACCTCAACACAGGCTTGTCCTAGTGAGGTAACAAATTGTATTGTAAACATTTTTACCTACAGTATAAAGAAACAATAAATAAATAAAATAAAATAAATGACTGGTGAGGCGTGACGTCAGCACTAACAATTCATTAATACCAACTTAACAGTGTGTTTTGACGAGAGGTTTAAAAATGCATTTTTAATAATTTTTTAAGAACTCTAAATAAAATACATATAACGAAATAAACTTATATATTCAGAATCAGCGTTCATTGGTCTGTATTTTATTTAAGCCATAATATTTTTCACTTGCGTTCCTTATTGCATAGCGTGGATTGACTAGATGATCATTTGAGGAAGTGTGTGAAAGGGTTTAGTTTTTCTTGTGGGGAAAATTTAAACCGGACATTTAAGGCTCCGCAACCGGGCCCGAAAAGAAGAAGATGGAGAGATACGAAATTACGAACGTTAGAGAAGAGCACTAACATTTACAGCGACAAAATCGATGCGAAAATTGCGAAAATGTTTAATAAAACACGACTTCTTTAAAATAGGTCAAAAACCTCGCGGGCATTGTCTTAAATAGCATTTAAAGAAACACTGTGATTTTTTCATACATATAACTTGTAAAATAACTGAAACAAACTTGTTTATAAAATTTTTTGGAGAATACCTACTTTGCGATTTTTTTCCATCGAGGGAATTTTATATAATTTGCGTTTCGGCGCGGGCAATGTCTAGATATTATCTTCAAGAATAACATATATTTTTTTGTGAGCTTTAAACTTAATGTATTTAAGGGAGATATGTAAGAAATCGGTAGTAAGTCGGGTAGCGGGCCCTTAAATCTGGTGCGTAAATAATGATTTATTGTCTTTCTTTCTCAGTAACATGTAGAGATAATGATATCCTCACTGGGATCTCCCGTGAGGATTTCATTTACATATATTAGAATTTAATTATAAGAAATTAATATTAATTAGTTGTGAACATATATT
Organism: Limnephilus marmoratus; assembly: GCA_917880885.1. Taxonomy (NCBI): domain Eukaryota; kingdom Metazoa; phylum Arthropoda; class Insecta; order Trichoptera; family Limnephilidae; genus Limnephilus; species Limnephilus marmoratus. The sequence continues at coordinate 11,766,453 of OU862921.1, read as the reverse complement.
ATCATGTAGTATTTTTTAAAAATAATTATAAAGAAAATAAGATAGTGTTTTTTAAATTCAGTTCACTAGATTCGGTTTTAGTCTGTATTTGATATCAGTATATTTTCTATTTCTGTTCTCCCTATATTTAGTATTCAGCTTTTTATTTGAGATTTAAATGTTATTATAATGTTTAGGTTTTTGAGTGAGAGTGGTATTTTATAGTAGATTTAATACCATAATATAAGAAGCCCAATTGTTGTGTTAGTTGTTACTTGTTGGATATGTTTTTGACCATGAGATCTAGTGTTTCTAATGTACGTGTTAGTTGTTATTTCTTGGGTTTTGTTCTTATGAATGTAAATGAGTATAGTTTTAGAATAAAGTTGTTTAATTGACATGGTGTTAAGATTGTTGAAGATTTTGTCAGTGCTAGTTCTTACAAGAACTTTCAGTATAATTTTCATTATGGCTTTTTGAGTTTTAATTAGTCGGTTTAGTATGTTTTTATTTGCACTGCCCCATCCGATAATACCGAATAAACACATACAGCCTAACTAATAACAAAACGCCTAAAAACGATCGTTCAACTGCATATTTGTTGCTTGCGCGGTGCACTGCGTTTTTACACGGTAAGGTACTAATAACAATATCACATATTTTATGATTTTTATGTTGGTCCCCTTGAATCTCCCGTGGATCTGCGCAAGCGCCGCGGCCATCTTGTTTTATACACTTCGCGGTAAAACAATGTTTGAAATGTTGAATTTTACTTGCAGTTCATTTTATGTTTTTGACGATTATTTTTTTTAAATGATCAATTCACTATGATATTTGTGTAATTAAACATAATTACCAATGCTGGCGTTACTTTTTTCAGTTTTAGTCCTTTAAATAATGTTATGTTGATGATTTAGTTTCGTTAACGATAGGTTATTTGTGAAATTTAATTTTTTTAATGATTTTTCCGCGTGAATTTAATAAAACTTCCATTAAAGTAATATTATTTAATAATGTAAAATGTATATGCATATGTAAATAAATACAAATTCGAGAAATCAACGTGTTAATTGCGTAAAAATGAATCCAAAATGTCATATTTTTCAGTTATTTTTTCGGAATTATTATTAATTTTTTTATACTTTTTAATTGTATGAACGAGAAAAAAAGTGAAGTGACAGTTTTTTTCCAAATTCATAAAGTAAGAGGACAGTATTTTTAAAATTTTGAATTTTCTTAAATTTTTGGACCATTTAATAGAATATGTTCACGGTCAGCTGTCTTTTTCAAATTTTTTTCATTTTGAAACTTAATATACTGCAATTTTCAAACACGATCGTATATTTCAGATACAAAAATCTAAAAGGCAATTCTATCTAGTTTCTATAAAGGTATATGCTTTTACGACATCTTCAAAAATAAGAAATATACAAGACATTTAAAATACATTGGAAAAATTCCGAACTTCGTTAAATTATAATACAACAGTCGTAAATATAAATATTAAAAAAAAAATATAAATATAAATACAAAAAATATAAAATATAAACTACCCCTTTAAGCTGTGTAAGCAGTGTAGGTATATATCTTTTAATGTTTTTTTTTTTAATTAATAATGTTTTAACATCCGCAGCCGTTTGTCAATTGAATAAAATTTTCACGGGGTTTTTTAGTAAGGCTGATAATGTTCAACTTATATACTGACACACCTCCACAAGCTAGCCCAATCGGGCGAGTCTCGTGTTTGCAGTCCGTTAACAGTTAATTCGGAAAGATTACCACTTAGTGATTGACCAAAACAGGAGGGTTTAATAAATGAAAATATCTGTTACTTTTTGAATGTCTTGAGAATGTATTTAGGTCGCTTTGACGTATTCTAGGAATCTCCAGGTGAACTCTAAGTGCCTCCCTTCACTCGATCCTCGTGAGCGTATCATACGCGTCGATCGTAAGTACCCCCGTACGATTTTGCTGGTGCCCGTTCACGGTGCTACGCGGTGGCTGTCAGTTTCCAATCAGAATCACGATACCGAGAGTGCTGATCGCGCGCGACGCATCATTTGTGTCTGATACTTATTCGTTTGACGTTTGACAGAAATGGCATCGGAACATGAGAGTAATGTTAGATTTGTTCTGGAAGTGGAAAAAATGCATGTTTATATAACTATACTTTACCAGAATACGTAAGAAAGGATTTGGTGGAGAAGGCATTGATTGATGATGTAAAAAAAGTCATAAGACATCGCTTGACATCGTGTTAACTCCACGGCTGCACGTGAAAAATGATCAAGTTCAATATATTTCGGATAGCGCCGTGTACGGAGACTAGCATTAAAAAGTAGTATATCAGCAGGGTACTTGTGGTTTCGTCACAATTACGTAGATTGTAAGTATCTCCATGAATGGAGGGACTAAGTTACTGATTTTAAAGATAATAACTTATAGGGCTGATTGATAACACATAAAATAATAATTGTGCTACCAATCTGGCGTATCCTTTATATTCGCTGTTTAATGAGTCTTTACGAAATTTTTTTCAAAGATAGTTCAGATGTTATACTATAAAATGTGTATGAAATAAATAAAACCAACATTAGTCATATCCCCAAAAAAAATATCATGACAGTATGCCTTTATTTCGCCTTAAAAACCTTACCCCCCATTAAGGCACCAGGACACCGTAGAAACACTTTTGTAATTTTTAAAATTTATTTCATTTTCTGAAAGATGCATTTGTTAAAAATACTTCCACTAAATGTTTTAAAGAAATTCGAAAAATTGACGGAGATACAGTATTTTACGTGAAACAGTTCGTACATTGAATTATCCTTCAGCAAAACTTTGAATGCGTTTTTCTCTAAACTTTTTTAACACGTTTTTAAACCTGGTTGTCAACGTATTAAAAAAACTATACATTCGATTTGCAAGCACGAGGAAGACTTAATCTGTTCGAAAATCACTGTCTATGGCATAGGGGAATTTTGATATCTAAAACAAAATAAAAAAAATGGCGGACCAGTGAATTTTATTTTCGATTTTTTATGGAAAATTTTCATTGTTCATACAAAAGGGGGTGGGATAGACCCTGTCCATGCACATTGCCAGGCGAACACACACCGGAGCCTCCGGATGTCCTTCCGTCCCCCCTCCGGTAACCCGACGCTCATCTTTTCTTCAAGGTCTTCAAAAACTTCCCCTTCTCTCCCAAGTACATTTCTGCGAGGCAAAATCGGGGAACCGGCCAAAGGGCGTGGACTTCGAGCATCGTCTGCCGTTGGGCCGATAGCTATGCATATTCTCATTGGGGCTGCCCGGTGGTCTATGGAATACTTTCTCTGGCTTTTCTTTTTATATATTTTATTTTCTTTCCGCTATTATAGTAATTACTTACATTATAACATAATGATATAACTGTTTTTTTCTCGTTACTTATTTTATTTTCAGAAGGTTTCTTTGACTGGTCGTAGCCGTTATTTTTATTTTTCTTTTACTAACACTATTATCACTTTTTGATGTTACCTATTTCACAAGAATTTTTCCACGGGCTGCTACTTCTATTTATCTTTTGCATAATGTTAATGTAAGTATATATTATATATTTATAGCAAAAAAAAGAACGTTTACGCAGGCGTACCACAAGGGTCCATACTAGGCCCTACCTTGTATATTATATATGTTACTGCAATGAAATTGATTTTCTCTCACGTAAAATATTATGTTTATGCTGACGATACTGTATTAGTTATTTCACATGAGGATTTATTAATTGCAAGTACTTTACTGCAAATAGACTTTGTCACTCTTCAAAAATGGTCACATGATGTAGGTTTAATAATCAATGCTAAAAAAAACAAAGCTTATGCACATCAGATCCCCTTATGCCAACATCACCAAAACTCCTTAAATTGTTTCTCATGATTTTAATTGCAGCCATAATTCTGTGATACAACCATGCTCATGTAAAAATATTGAACTAGTCTCTAAATACGTATATGTATTAGGTAGGAGTGAATTCTTTTTTTTCACTGGACGGTAATGTAAGAGTCAAAATTTGGTGCCTTTTAGGTTTAATTTAAGCCATGTAAAATATTATTCAATTTTTTTTAGGGTAACTGCCTCCGCAACGGCATTGAATTTACGAAAATAGTCGGTTTTACACTCTAATTGGAAGTCATGTTTATGTACGATATTTTTGAATAAACATACTAATTTATCAACAAAGTTTACTTGGTATAATATAGATTTGACACAAAATAAAAAAAAGTTCGAATTTGTGTTTTATAATTTAAATAAAGGGGAGAGAGGAAGCGCGGGAGGTGATATTTAGATCAGTCGCACGCTCGTTTGTCGTTCAAATTACGTTCGATATTCTTTCATGGCAACTATGCAAAGAACTCGGAATGTATTCAAATGTCTTCTATTTGGTGATTTTTGTGGGATGAAAGAGAACTTTCTACCTACTTACGAAGATGCAGTGAAATACTATTATGAGTGGACGAGACATCAACTGAAATTGCAATCAGAAACTGCAAAAGAACCAATTTTTGGTGAGATAACAGATATAGTAATGTCGAAATTGAAAATATATGGCACACTGCATCTATTCCTACATTGACGCGAACAAGGATTGTTCAAATGTTGAAAGCATATCATTTAAAGTGCAAAAATCTACTCAAGTCTATCAAGAGGCTCTCCCTGGACAAGTTAAATAGTTTTCAGAAAAGCAGTAAGACACTTTTTGATATTTCAGTATGCAAGTACAAAGCATTCGCTCAATGTATATATCCTAAGGATAAAAAGGTTCCCAAACAAGAGCAAACTTTTTTGACCGATCAAAGAACGTCTCGGATAATGGTAATCAGCGGAATCGACGTAACTGCTACAAAGAAGTTGCAAAAGACTCTAAAAAGGAACCTATCTCACTGATTCAAGAGCCGGGATCCATTAACATGGTATACGTGGTACCTGATGTTGGCACAGCAAAAGGAATAGATACCGTGATAACAGGGTTTCTGTTACATAAACGAGTTTCCCAACATAGAATTATGGCAATTGATTGTGATGGTATGAATGTTAATACTGGAAAGTATGCTGGAATTATACGACTGCTTGAGAAAAGGCTATAAAAACCACTTCAGTTTCACTTCAGATATTTTTTTTGCTCCACATTAACGAACTGCCTTTGAGATATCTGTTTTGTCATCTCGATGGGTGTACTTTGGGACCTAAATCTTATATTGGTCCACTGGGAAAATCACTGGAAACCTGTAAAAAGCTTACTGTTAAAAATTTTCAACGCATCGAAGGTCAAATGCTACCAGAAATGGTTAAAGAACTGAGTCCAGACCAACAGTACTTGTATAGAATTGTCTTGGCGGTAGTTTCAGATGAATTTCCAGAAGACCTAGGCAATAAATCTCCACATGCCCGTTGGATCACCGAAGACTACGTTTGTATGTATCTACTGAAGAACCATCTGAAAATTTGAAAACTCTGGCTTCTTTTGTGGTCAAAGTTTACGCTCCGTTTTTTTTTTTTTTTTTTTTACAGTGTATACCGCACAAGAATCTCAACTGCTCCCGTCTCGAGCCAGTGAGACTATGGCATCCCCAGTTGGGGTATGTTGTGAGGCTGAAGGTAGTGGGGAGGGGAAGGACGTGGGGAAGAGGAAGGTTGGGAAGTACCTGGCTATTCAGATCTGGTCACTAAACACGGCTAAAGCCATTTTCAAGCAACGTTTCAATTCTGAATGGTGGTCTTACACCAGGGCGACACTAATAGTATCTTCCACTCTGGAACATGCCGCAAATATACTATATATTATTTTAAATGAATTAATTGTGAAATAACACAAATTAATCAAATAAAATTTATTTTGCGCATGCCGGGTTCGAACCCGCGACCTCCGGAATGTGAGTCAAGAGTCTTAGCCACTGGACTACGGAGGTCTTTGGTTCTCAATTAAAAATAAACCATCATGCAAAGATGGCACGTGTTATCTGTTCAATATTATTAAGGCCTCCAGTTACCTGCCAGAAATTCTAAAAAAAATTATAGATCCTGTTATCCAAAGAAACGGCTACTTTGCGCATCCTGAAGGGATTCTTCTTGCGATGATAACAGATGATTAAAAACATGTTAGAGAGCTGGCAGCCCTACTAAAGGCACGCAGTACTACTCAACCTCCAACACCTAGACTGTTTCAAGTGCCATTGATAGATTTTTGGACTAGGAAATTCAGAATGTCGTGGAATCTGATGGCGAAAACGAACTATTGTTTATAAGGCTACCCTGCCATATCCAAGCTGTTGAAAGAGCTTTAAAAATACAACGGAGGTTTCCATTTCTCAGTGAATAAGAATGTCGCGATTAGGTGCAATAAATGCCAAGCTGGAATCGCGAATTCAGATGCCTAAATTTGAAACTAAAAAGGATTTTAAACCTAAATAATAAATGTATAATTTTTCGAGTTTGTTTCAAATTTCATTTTTTTTACAGCGATGCCTTAATAAATATCTTAATTATATATTTTTTTATCATTTAACACCTACTTACCACTAAGTTAATCACAATGTATCGCCTTAAAAACTTTAAACTTTTTTACCCTAATTTTCAATTTTTGAAGTCACTGCGGAGACTGAAGATCTTAATCAAATGAAATGAAAAATCCCACCTATTTTTACTTTAATATAAGGCACAAATCCCCCCCTCTTAGAACTCTGAATCTTAAATTTTTTTTTTCATACATCCGTGCTCCACCCTAATATGTATCTAGGCTTAACAATTGATTGTAATTTTAAATGGGATATACACATACAAAAAGTTTGCACATGGCTTAGAGCTATAGTGAGCAAACTTTATAGACTGAAGTTTTTTGTTCCACTAAATACGCTTAGATTAGTATATCTGTCATTGGCCGAATCCCTAATAAGATATGGATTAACCACATGGGGACATTCAACAAAAACAAATCTTCTTTCAGTGCAAAACGTACAATATTCTTTGGTAAAATTATTATTGAAAAAAACTGAATACGAACAAAGACATGACATACCAAAATCATTGCTATACAACTCTGTAAATTTATTATCTGTTCGTGCTATATTGTGGCTTAAAATTGCGAGTCAGCATACATCTCAATCTGAATATAATAAACTAGCGGCTCATGTTCATAATACAAGACTAACTGCAAATGATGGACTTATAATTCCCAGATACCTAAACAAATACGGCCAAAGAACTCTAGAATACCTTGTTTCAATAATTTACAACATGTTACCCAACGCAATAAAAAGCTGTGAATTGAGTTTCAGAAGGAAATGTACGCTAAAAAATGGAAGTGAAAGAACTTTTTTGTACTAATTTCTGTTATTTCTGCTTTTCGTTTTAATGTTTTTTCCATTATTATTTTCTCTTGTCTTTTCTTTTTATTTTCTTTCATTTTCTCTGTTCTGTATTTCTTATAAATTTTATTAACAATTTAATTTTTTCATGTACCTGTTTATTTTATGTACCTGTCTCAATTTAAAAAAAGTAATTGTCAAAAGAACCCGTTGACAAACTGATATCAATCAGTTTAACGGGACTTAATTTAAAAAAATGTAAAACTGTAAATAAATAATAAAGGAATTTATTAATAAAAAATAAAAAAAAGTACTTGCATACTGCTTACTAACCCCGTATGCATGGACATTGGAGGGTCTAGAGTCGTTCAAATAAATGTAGTTTCGTTAAAAAAAAAGTACGGTCTTGACGTGCGGTGAAGGAGGAAACCATATGTTTCCTATTTTTTGTATTTCTTGGGCATTAACTATGTAACAATTTCTAGACATTTTGTTTTTTAAAGAGTTTTATTAAATGTACATTTGTTACTTAAATTTAATTTTTCCGCGACCGGTTTCGATACAACCGTATCATTCACGAGCAGAATTAAAACTAACTTAAAAATTAAATGCAAGTACCAAAGATAAATTAGGTGGGAGTAGTGGGAGGGATGATTTTGGGGGGAGGAGGAATGGGGTGGGAGGAGTCAATGTTACACGGAAACATGGTTAGTAGAGGAGATTTGAAAGGGGCTATTATTTTATTCACTAAATTAATTTTAGATTTAATTTTTTTGTTTATTTCGAGCGTTTCTAAAGCGCAAAGATTAAAGTAAGAGTTTATATTGCAATGTTTAAATTTTGTTTTTTCTTTATTGAAGCTATGGCCTGACTCTATTAAATGATTCGCAAATTCGGAGTAATTATTGTTTCGTAAACAAAGTTCATGTTCCCTGATTCTAGTTTTGAAATTTCTAGTTGTCATACCTACATACTGTGCGTCACAATCGTTACATTCTAAAGTGTATATCCCGTTTTTTTCAAACTTATTAGAAACATCCTTATTATTTATCAAATTTTTAATTTTAGAATTAGTATAGAAAGCTGGAGAAATATGATCTGGTAATAAACGGGATATTTTTAAGGATAAATCGCCTGTAAAAAGGAGTTTTTTATATATTGGGTAGTTACCAGGTTTGCTCATATTATTACCACTATAAATGTACTTTTTTGTTAAAAAATTTGCTTGTTTCTTATTAACTAAGCGGTCAATTATTTCAGGTTTATATCCATTGTTCGTGGCTATCTGTTTTATAATGTTAATTTCATTATTATAATTATCATTGTTTAAAGGGACATTAATAGCGCGATGTATCATTGAGTTGAAGGAGGCGAGTTTATGTGATAAAGGGTGAAGTGAAGTAGACGGTATAACACAATCAGTGTGCGTAGGTTTTCTGTATATATTAAATACACACTTATTATTATCTAAATTGATATTTAAGTCTAAGAAATTTAAATTGTTGTTATCATTATGTTCCAGTGTAAATTTTATATTTTGGTGAAGGTTATTAATAAAAGTGAGAAAGTTGTCTAATTGTCTGTTACTACCTGACCAAATTACAAATACGTCATCAACATACCTAAACCATACAAAAATATTAGATAATAGGGAAAGTCCACAATCGAATAATTTGTTTTCAAAGAAGTTCATAAATATCTCAGCGAACAATGGGGAGGCGGGATTCCCCATTGGAAGGCCATTATGTTGTTTGTATAATTTATCATTAAAGGTAAAATAGTTTTGATTAATGCAAGTATGTAGGTATGACAACTAGAAATTTCAAAACTAGAATCAGGGAACATGAACTTTGTTTACGAAACAATAATTACTCCGAATTTGCGAATCATTTAATAGAGTCAGGCCATAGCTTCAATAAAGAAAAAACAAAATTTAAACATTGCAATATAAACTCTTACTTTAATCTTTGCGCTTTAGAAACGCTCGAAATAAACAAAAAAATTAAATCTAAAATTAATTTAGTGAATAAAATAATAGCCCCTTGCAAATCTCCTCTACTAACCATGTTTCCGTGTAATATTGACTCCTCCCACCCCATTCCTCCTCCCCCCAAAATCATCCCTCCCACTACTCCCACCTAATTTATCTTTGGTACTTGCATTTAATTTTTAAGTTAGTTTTAATTCTGCTCGTGAATGATACGGTTGTATCGAAACCGGTCGCGGAAAAATTAAATTTAAGTAACAAATGTACATTTAATAAAACTCTTTAAAAAACAACATATGTTTCCTTATAACGCCGTTGGGAAAGTGGTGGAGTCCCCTCCAATGTTCACACAAAAATAGACCTTCTTAAAAAAATCCCCAAGTGGTGCCATAATGACTGGATTTTCTAACTGTACAAGACTTAGTGCATGTAAATCGGATATATAGTTTTTCTAATATGTGGTCAACCAGTTTGACAGAGTTTAATTGGTTGAGGATAATTCAACATATACAAACTGTTTAAAACGGTTTCAAATAAAATGCTGTATCTCCATCAATTTTACCAATTTCCTCAAATGGTGAGAGCATTATTAGCAAATGCATCTTTTAGAAAATGAATAAAAAATAACAATTTTTTTTGCAGTGTCCTTAAAGCCTTGTTTAGGATTTAATCAAGGGAACGTGGAGGCGTTTGGAGGCCCCCCAGAGTCAAAGGCCCGTGTGAACTGAATAAAAAACTTGTAAAATTATATCAACTTCACTAAACAGGGGGGGGGGAGGGGTTCATTCAATTTTGCCGCTCCGGGCTTTTGACGGGCTTAGTCCGCCCCTGCACTTTACCCTTTTCTAACTTCCAAAATTATTTTTTTTCTACCAAAACATAATTTTATTCATAATTAATCTGTTCTTTTATACTACATTACGAAAGGTATGCCATAACCCCATTGAATAAAAAACGAATACAGTACAATAAAATCCAATAACCTTTTATTGCAAATAAAAGGACACATACATTGAAACGAAAAAATATATGTATTATTAAAAAAAAACATTACAATGAGCCGTCTTGTCACTAAAGTGATCTCTTCCAGACAACCTTTCTCAAAGAATTTTAGCAAGCAGATAGGTAGTGCATAATGAAGCTTGTAGAGCATTTATATTTTAAACATATAATTAGAAATAAAATAAAACAAATGCCAATATAAACCACATACGGCACCTTTAATCACTTCAAATATTAAGTAATGTTGCAACAAATAGAAGGAAAGAAAAGTAAAATGCAACTATGTTTATATATTTGTTTTAATTGTAGATTTTTTATTTATTATTTGCGCATGATGTGAACGTTAGTTATTTATTGGGTTATGAGCTAATTATTTTAATTTGTTGTTTTCTTTAATGCATCTACCTAATATTATTAACCTGTAAATTTTCCTAATAAAAAAATTAAAACATCTTGAAAGCTGACTTTTTCCGAAACTTCGTTGCTCACTAATTGAAGCAAGTAATTTTTTTTCGGGACGCGGAGCCCCTAGCCGATGCGGGCCCCCTAGGCAGTTGCCTACTCTGCCTTAGGGATAATCCGGTACTGCACATAGCTCCATAGAGTCGATGATTTGAGGAAAGCATTTATTTCATCTGCATATATTAAATCGCCAGAAAGTAGAATCATTGCGCCCCCAAAACATTTTGAGTCATTACGCAGATCATTCATAGTTCGATTGAGTGCTTTCAATGCGCGTTTGTGCGCCATTGTGCATTCATCCGAGATGATGATTTTACTTGCTACTAAAACTTTGGCCATTGATGAGTGTTTCGTAATGTTGCATATCGGTTTTTCGGTCGTTTGAAGGTTTAACGGCAATTTCAATGCTGAATGAGCCGTTAGGCATCCTTCTAGCAACGTGGCTGCTATTCCCGAAGAAGTGAGTGCTACAGCAATTTCAGATCTCGCACGAACGGTAGCCAAAATCAATGACATGAGGAATGTCTTTCCAGTTCCACCGGGCGCATCGAGGAAAAATAAGCCATCATTTCCATCATCAATTGCCTTCAGTAACGTATCTTACACTTCCTTCTGTTGGGGGTTCAACAGTGGTACGTTCGTTTGAACTGATTGGTTCAATGCATCTTGATCATATTCACGTTCACGTACCAATTCTTGATTGAAAGCGTCGTTCATTCCACGATCTGGCGTTGGTATTCCTAACTTGATTAACAAATTGCCGCACATGAGGTAACACATGTCTTCGATCAAAAACAAAGCCTGGTAATGTATATCCTCATTCACCTCGAGATCAGGATTCCCTAAACTGACACGAATTCGATGTAAAATGTCTTCTGACATGTCATCCTTGTACTTGTTCCATAGTTCACGTAGATTAGATGGGAAAAATGTCGAAATAATTATAGCAAAATAATGTGCGTATCAGACTTGGAGATGCAGAAACAATTGCTTCAGCGACTGTCATGCCCCAATGAGTATCGTTTTCAAGCAAATTGACCTGCTGACTTGCAACACGAAATGTTGGGCACACTATTATTACACCATTGACTTGTGATTCAAACGATGTCGGCCCACGAACATTCACCAGCAACCATCGCGAGTAGAAGCATTCGTCGCTTTTAAAATGAACTGTGTAAATGCGACCAAGAGCATCAGTAGAACGCACAACCGGATGATCAGTAACCACATCGCCGTGCTTCCGACGTGGAAATTTTTTCGGCGAAGAGTTCCAAGTGTAATAACGTGGCATCTAAGAGTAGAGCAACGTTCGGGCCAACAGATCGCATTGGCAAATCGAAAAGAAACTGGTCAATGTTGTCAACTGCAATTACAGGAAAGTATTAATTGACAGCGGGATGTGCTTCCTTGGGTGGAACGCCTGCCATACACGCGATGTTACAGGGGCGACGAGATGCTGTAAATGTCATCAATACGGGCAAATAAGCAAGAGGTGCGCTCAGGAGAAAGAGTCATGTCGCCACTACGCCGCTGTGGGACACTCATTTGAGGATTGCCCCAAGAAGGCACAACCCTCTGTCTGCGCCACCTGCACGCGGTTCAAGAAGCCGGCGGATCACCCGATGGGTGATAGGGACTGTCCGGCCCAAATAGCTGCTGTGGAGGCTGCTTTCCGTTTAAACGGACTATGGCTCCTCATAAGTCCCTTTCCCTAGGTCAGATTCACCTTCAGAGATCCCGGATGGCCACGCTGGAGGTGCTGAGGGTCATGTCTGATCTCAATATCGACATTTTGCTCATTCAGGAACAGTACACCTAGGAAGGTAAGACCCCCATTAATTTTCCGGGTGCGGTACTCGAAGTTGGCCGCTCACCAGGGGCGGGAGTCCTGGTCAACACCTCGTTGATCAGTCCCCTCCTTCTGGCTAGTCTTTCTGATGAGTACCAAACCTGTGTATGTATTAGACTTGGCGATTCTGAGATCTTTTTGATCTCAGTTTACTTTAAATTTGGGAACCCGGTAGGACCCCACATCCTGAGTCTGACGCGCGCGCTCAACGCGCTTAAAGGCCGTAACATAGTTATCGGAGGTGACTTTAATGCACGCTCACCATTATGGTTCGACATTAGCAATTGTAGGACGGAACGACCAGACGCCGTAGAGGACCTGGTTGCTGCGCAAGGTCTCAGTATCATGAATGAATAGAGTTCTTTTTTCACGTACGGAGGAGGAGACGGTTGCACTTCAGGCGAGCCTCAGTTCTGCCAGGTCGGCCTTTAAACGGGCCGTTCTTCTAGCGAAACGAGCTGCTTGGCATAATTGGGTCAAAGAAGTGGGTAACGCCAACCCGTGGGAAATCCACAGCGCGATTGAAAAATCCGGTAAAGGTTCTGACCGGTACTTGTCAACAGTAATTGGGCTCACAGATGGGAGGAACGCTGAGACTGTGGATGTGGCCTCCACACTTGAAACACTCTTGGGTGAGTTAGTTCCTGTAGAGTCAGTAGTTGGGGAAAGTGACCACCATAAACAGAGGATCAGATCAGATCAGATCAGAAATCTGTCACGGCTGCCACCTAGAGACCTCGCCCAATAGGGTAACTTCACTAGAGTCACTAAAGCGGAAATTGAAGTGATAATTAAGGGTTTGGGTCCTAGGAAGGCACAGGGCATGACAGGCGCAATGGCGCGATTGCGAAGCAAGTCTGGGTCCACGCCAAGGAAGAGCTCTTCCAGGTGATGTACACGTGCTTGAAGAGAGGAGTTTTCCCCTCCGTGTGGAAGCGTGGCATGCTCCGGATCATACCAAAGGGGAACGGGAAACCACTTACCGACATTAAAGCGTACCAGCCGATTACCCTCTTCCCTTTACTTGGCAAAATTCTGGAAACACTAATATGAGAGCGGCTACGTACAAAATAATCTCCGGCCAGTGACCTGCAGTTCGGCCTCGTCCCCGGTAGATCCACGGTGCACGCCCTGTCGTATGTGCTTGATTGGGTGAAGGCTTGTCCCAAGAGGTATGTAGTTGCGATCCTCCTCGTCATAACTGGTGCCTTCGATTACGCGTGGTGGGCAATGATACGCACAAAGGTGAAAAACAGACAGTGTTCCAAATTCTTATTCCATGCAATTGACGACTATCTCTCGGATCGTACCATTACGATTTGCTTCGGAGATTTCCTGATCCAGAGGGAAGCAGTCATCGGATGCCTGCAGGGCTCTATTCTTGGACCTGACCTGTGGAATATCACCTTTGATGACTCCTCCTGGTTGCACTTGCCTGAAGGATGTATCTCTGTCGACTACGCGGATGATAAAACATATCTGGTCGCTGGGGACAGCAGAAAGGAAGTTGAGAGTAAAGGCAGTAAAGGTTTGAAGATGTTCCTGGATTGGGGTACAAGAAACAAGATGACCTTCGCTCCCCACAAGACCAAGGGTCTCCTGATGAAGGGCTCTCTCAGTAGAGAAAGAAATTCTGTCATCAAAATGGGTGACTCTACTGTTCGATTTTTTAAAACCGTGAAATACCTAGGCGTCATACTAGATCGATCGTCCTCTTTTCTGGCTCACGTCAAAGATGTATCCAGCAAGGCTCAGGCCCTCTTTTTGAAGCTGAGGAGACTCTCCACAGCTGAGTGGGGACTGCGTAATCCGGCTCTGTGGATTCTATACAGGGTGTCCGGGGGTAAAGTGCATTAACTTCAGGAGGTGATTCTACATGATAGTGTAAGTAAAAAAGATATATAACTTTTTTCTAAATTCCATCTTTTAGGGGTAGTTTTGTGGTAAAAACGTAAAATTTGACCGGCGTGCGCTTCCAGCTTTATTATTTTCCGCTGTAACGATACGGGCCAATCGCCAACATTTATTGTTGCCACGATCGTGCCCGGCAGGCTCCCGGCAAGTAAGATCGTACCTCACACTAAGGATTTTTAGTAGGTAGATCTTTTTGTATGAGAAAAAAAATGTCGGAATTTCGAAAAAAGTTATTAATCTTTTTTACTCCTACCATCATGTAGAATCACCTCCCGAAGTTAATGCACTTTACCCCCGGACACCCTGTATAGGTGCGTATACGTGGCGCAAGTCTCGTATGCCGCATCTGTTTGGGAGCACCGCTTTGATAATTCGCTCATACTCCTGGCTCTCAAGCGGGGCCAACGAAACCCCTTTGATGGCACTATCTGGTGCGTATAGAACCGTTGCTTCGGACGCTTTGCCTGTATTGGCTGGAATACTGCCAATTGATCTAGAAATCAGGGAAGTGATTACTAAGCAGAAGTTAACCATAGGAACCCCGGCCACTCACCTCTTCTCGTTGTTTTCACACCGGGCGGGCCGGGGACTCTCCCTGGGCTGCTTCGTGAAATGAGGGATGTATGAGAAAATGTCGCCCCAAGAGTGGCAGGTCCGTTGGGATAGAACGAATATGGGAAGATGGACCTTCTCCTTCTTCCCATCAGTTAAAATCAAAATGGAAGGGGCCTTTCTCAAGTTGGACCACCACATCACCCAGCTTCTATCCGGACACGGCGAAATCAGGGGGAGACTTCACACCCTCTCCCTGTCCCCTCACCCGAACTGCGCCTGTGGGTGCACGAACCAGTCGGCCGCACATTCTGTGCCACTGTGAGATAATGACGGATGGTAGAGAGGAAATGCTGGATGGTCTGGATGTACCTATTAGACCAGTGTGGAACACTGATCTTGTATCGAATAAGGTGAAATTTGAGTACCTGAGGAAATTTACAAGGATCTGGGTTGAGAGATGGCCTGAGCTCAGAGTCGCTGACTAGACGCGTATTAGACACTGGGTGTACTGATTCCTGACTTACCACAGTTTTTATAATTTCTTTTTTCTTATGTTTTTGTTATACCATTGTATATACTATGCCTTATACCATGTTTCCTTTTTTTTGGTTTCGCACTGTTTTCCTCCACAGCATATTTTTCGTTATTTCACTAATACTTTTTAATTTAGTTGCGAAACTTTTCGTTATATCCGTATTTTTCATCTTAGTTAAACACTATTTTCTTTATAGCTCTTACCTTCTACATCATGTACTTTAGTAAAGCTCTTACCTTATACATCATATACTTTAGTACAGTTGTCATGCTGGTACTGCTCTTTTAATTTTATTTCTACACATATTTGTCTTTTTTTATTATTTCTTATACCAAGAGCGTATAACATGTATTTTTACAGGTTTTATTGACTTTATCCAAACGTGTATACTTTGTTTTCCTCTATTATTTCAGTTTTTAGATATGTTTGCCAGAACTGAACTCCGATATTCATTTTGTTTTGTCCTTCTCCCCATTAAAGGGGTTGGACCAAGGACCTTGTCCCCGTGTACGAACATTGGCAGGCCTTTTTCTAGATCTGGTAGGGCTGCATCTATGGCCCGCGCCACTCCCCGTGACATGAAGTGGGGAGACGGTGGAATGACATCCGAAAGCTGTCCGTCCCGCCTCCGGCGACCCGACGCTTCTCTCCCTAGGGTCTTCTTCCATGATTTCCAATTACTCTCGTCTAGGCATAACCAGCTAGCTGACTTACGGACGACGCTGCCGGTTGTCGGGAGGCCGGACAATCAGCCTCCTTCACTGTCTCGGGGACTGCCGGTAGCCAGATTGCGGTAACACCAGTTCTACTCTGTACATATTTTATTTTACTTTTAGTGCTCGGTGCCGCCCGCCGGATTGTGTATGGTGTTTCGCCGTCATGAGCTGATTCCTCATGACGGCTGCTGTCTATTTTGTTTATTTTACTTTTTTATGTCGATGTTACTAACCCTTGTTTGACTGTCCATGAGGCTCACTGCTTTAGCAGTGAATACCTCCATGGGCTTTAGAATTGTAGAAATGACCATTACAGTACAGTCTGTAGGCGTGCCCACATCCGTCACCTAACAAAGTATGTAGGGGCATTGAAGATCTAGATTCGTTTTATTAAATGTAGAGTCGTTCATTAAAAAAAAATTAGATTCTTGCGAGAGCTCCGAAGGGGCGACCATAAGTCGCCTATACCGGGGCGCGACAGTGGTGGGTACTTCAATGGTCAATGTTGTTGCTGGGGGTTTTTCAGCATGTTTGGCAACATTCGATGCAATGAAATAAACTCATTTACCATTCTCCAGATGCATCGCCAAATGTACAATAATGAGATGTCGTTCATGAATGGGGAATGAGAATATACGCCAAATTGCCTCATTATAGCTCACTATCTTGATAGCGTGTGATTTCATCGTTGGTATTGGGAGTTTGAACGCCAAAAACCGCCAAATCGCTGTCTTTCGTGACAAATTTGCAGATGTATTTGATTGACTTCACCGAATTGCAATAATTCACATTGCAATGCGCCTTGAATGTTTTGGAAAGAAGTGGCGAATAGGGAACAATCCAAGGGTTATCGACCACAACATCGTTTCCTTTCACTTTCGTTGTGATAATTCTACCGTTATCATTGGATGATCGATGCCGATATAGTGGATAACCGTTGCCAGTGATTCCGCTGTCAAATCGCGTGGATAAAGCTTGGAACACTTGCCGTCGATCATGCATGGTGATTGGAGGTTGATGGGGCCACACGGTCCGTGAATTATGTTCGTAATCACAGTATCACGCAGGTCTGGATCGGTTTCGGGAACAGGAATCCCGGCACATATAATGTCATCTATTTGGTCTAGTCAAATTCAGTCGACTAACCAAATAAGAACTTGTGCATGCTGCAAGCCTCATTTCTGCCACTCAATAGAATACATCCAGCATTGATTATCCCCAAAGACGCGATGCTTAATAATGTAGTCCATCAGCGACCGGATTTTTTTTTGAAGACACGTGCGGTGATGTCGTGCCGATCACTTGATGTTTGTTCGGGGAGCAGTAGTTGAATAATTTCTATCCATTTCGAATAGGCCACTTGCATGGATTTCATAACGACTTGGAAAAAATCGTGTGGATAGATCTTTTTACTAAGATTACGAAAATGTTAGTAAAATTTTGTAGAAATGTACAGTTTTTTTATTTTTAAATAAATAAATCCATTATTTGGGCTCGTGACGTCACTACATGAAAATGTCCCGTCTCCGAAAATGTTCCTATTAATTTTGTAAAATTACACACTGATTTTTTTTTTTATATGGCATCACTTTGATTTCAGGTGAATTTTTGAATTCGTTCCCTGGATTTATTGTTTGTTCTCTGCGAACTTATCATTTGGTTTGAATTTTTGACAGATGTTGTGAAGAGAACCCCGTACAATTTAGATGTCGGTGCGTGTTTTAGAGGTATAATGGTTATGGTGCTGATTTTATCAAAATCAAATTTTATAATATTCTTTTTATTCTTATAATTTACAAGTACAAGTATATTACATTGGATTTATTAATATAGACGTTGTACATTATAATGATTTATGATCAATAAGATGGATCAAGGAAAACAATATTTATGAGATGTAATATTTTTGGTATGCCTCGTTATTCTCCTGTGCCATTCGTGTGGAAAACGTTCTTTTTTTTTTAAAATGATTTTCGGCTATGTAATTACTATTTTTTCTCACCTATAAAATTATGTCCCGTCTTTCCGGTTTATAAAAAAAAATCTGATTTTTCGGATTGAAATTTTCAAAAAATCCTCAGGGTTTCAAAAATACGATTAAAAAAAAATAATAATGCAGAATGTCTTAGAATATTTTCCTAAAGCGGAAAAAAAATTGAAAAAATGTGATGCAAGTGGCCTATTGCACGTAAAAGTGATGAATAAATCTGAACGATCGTAATATTTTCCCTGGAATTGTGCAGACATACGTTCATCGTTTGTCTTATTTTCGACTGTTGACATTTAGTGTGTAAGAAAGAGAGGCAGCATTATAAGTTTAAGAACAAAAGCAAAACAATCAGCACATTGACTTTTGACGTTTTTGAATTTTTGGAATTCATGCAAAACTTCAATATTATACTTAACACAACATTGCTGCAGCTCTTTCAAAAGATGAAAATTCGTTCCATACAAAATGTATGAGGAAATGAATTTTCTTTTTAAATTTCTATTTTGTGATTTTTTCGATATTTTAATAATTATTCTATCTGGGGTGGAGACAAATCCAACAAATCAAAGCTCATCAAAATCGGTCCAGCCGTTCTCGAGTTATAAATAATGTAACTAACCCGACTTTGTTTTTATGGTATATATATATTATGATACCACAGAACATTCATGAAAAGATATGATGCACGTGTAAGCTTATCCCCGGAACTGATTAATATGTCAATACACAATAATAAATATTTTTATTACCGACTAAATTGTATAAAAAAATAATTTTTATTTGGACTAGATTTTGCTCTATCCGGAAAACACTTAAACAAAGTTTTATGTAACGAAATAACCCTATTCAATCAGTTTTTAGTTTTTTTTTTTTTTAATTAATACAGACATACTAAAAAACCGCTCATAAATTATATTTAAATTTAGAAAAATGCAAAAATTTGATCTTTTCTAGAAGAAAAACTTCACTATTTTTAGACTATTCAATAAATGAAATAAATTTAGAAAGTGTAACGTAAATGCGAGGTATTGGCATAATAATGGATGAGAAAATAGATTTTACGGTCCACATTCAATAAATTGAAAATAAGGGTACGAAAATATGAAGATTTATATTAAGGACCCGCAACCCGGATTTGCACCGATTCATTACATATTTCCCTTAAACACGGTAAGTTTTAAATCTCTTAAAAAAATATATGTTATTCTTGAAGATAATATCTAGACATTGCCCGCGCCGAAACGCAAATTATATAAAATTCCCTCGATAGAAAAAAATCGCAAAGTAAGCTCCAAAAATTATTATTAACACGTTTGTTTCAGTCATTTTACAAGTTATGTGTATGAAAAAATTCACAGTGTTTCTTTAAATGCTGTTTAAGTAATGCCCGCGAGATTTTTGCTCTATTTTAAACGAGTCGTGTTTTATTAAACATTTTCGCATCGATTTCGTCGCTGTAAATGTTAGCGCTCTCCTCTAACATTCGTAATTTCATATCTTTCCATCTTCTTCTTTTCGGGCCCGGTTGCAGAGCCTTAACATCCTTTGAGAGCAGGTGTGGGGAACCTGCGTACCGCGACGTTTTTTGGTGAGGCCCGCTACCACTTTAGTTGTGTCGGCGCCGTGCAGGAAGAACTGCTTTTAAAAAGGATCTAGAACGCCAGAACGCAGAAGCCTTTTTAGTTTAAAAAAATTGATTAATAAATTATTCAAAATGATGAATTCACAGCTTACGATTTCATTCAGTTTTCAAACAGCTCGCGTGCCTCTTATTACATTTTTTTGTTCAAATTTTCATTTTTCTTATATTCATTTCTATATAAAGACCAATCAATCATTTGGTACCTAACAAATTTAACCTGCTTAAAATATCTGTAATTCTTGATTCGATTCAAAGTATTAGGCGAGTACTTCAAATAAATTCATTAATTTAAAGAGTTTCGAAAATTGACTTTCGATTTAACAATCATTGTTTTGCATAATGTCATTTTCAAATTTTGACAGTTTTGCAAGAGTTTTTGTAATGATTAAAAAAACTTTTCGGGTGTATTGTCATGTGGTTGTCATAATCCAGAAACCTTCGCGGGGGTTTAAAGAAGGTTTCAAACATTTCCAATGCTTAATTTTTTTTTTACACGAAAGGAGGCCCTGAGAAAAATAATTTCCATCAGGGCCTATGCCATCTTTGAGGATGACGTGTGGAGGGTTTTTTCAGGGAAAGGAAGGAGAGGAGAGCTCTAGGAAGGAAAAGGGTTTAAGGGGTGGGTAGGAATCTGGGATTCAGTGTATCCTGGTCATCCGCCTCTAAGACCTAGACAAACCTAACCCCATGAACCCGGGCACCCCTGCTAAATCACCAAACGTAGCGAACCACTTGGGGTGACCTATGGCAGTGGTGTTGATTATCCACTAAAGGTTCCCGGGGCAGCGGTACCCATTCCCGCTTCCCAAATTGAAAAATTAATATAGCAATACACAAACATCTCATATACTGTAGTTGAGTGGGCATAGTTCGATACCTCGGCTGGCTAAGTCCTCCATCACAACACAAGCAACATTTTCGGCTTTCTGTGGTGGCAGTAGGAGATTTTCAAACATTGTTGGGTTATTCGTAACCCGGGAATGTTTGTCTTTCTTTTAAATTAAAAAAAAATACTCAAATATACGTGTGTATACAACAATTTTTATGATATATTGTTGACTTTGGGTGCTCGTGTGTCACCCGCCATCATAATTATTTTTTCACATACTTCAATTCTTCTTTTATTTTATTTTATTTAGCACATGTAATAAGATTGTTGTGATTGTAAACGCATTTAAAATTAAATTACTTAATTAATTTGGTCCTTCCTTCATAATGTAAATGTTGATTATTGACAATACTTTGTTCCAAGAAGTAGTTAACATGTTTGATATTCTTTGTTAGTTCTATAACATTAATAAATAAATAATTATTTTAGCACACACTTCAATTATTGTTTTTTTTTTATTTCTTTTATCACGTGTAATAAGGATGTTGGGATTGTAAACGCAATTAAAATTAAAATACTCATTTAATGAGTTCCTTCCTTGATTATTGACTAAGTGTTGTTATTGACAAACTTTTGTACCAAGAAGTGGTTAACATATTTTGTTAATTTTTGTTTGTTTTATAGCAGTATTATAATTTTTTCCCGTACTTCAATTATTGTTTTCTATTTCATTTAACACGTGTTAAAGGTATGAGTGTAAAAAATAAGCCAAATTTCAGTAAACAATAGATTCTTAACATGTCTAAAAAAGTTTCGGTTTCGGCCGAAACTGAGACAGATACCGAAGATTCAGTTTCGGTTTCGGTAGAAAGTCCTTTTTCGGTCGGACACTATTATTATTGCTAATGTTGATTCTGTTTTCATTTTTTTCGAATTTGTTTTTTTTTTTTTTAAATATATTTCATAATTTGCAGTATAAATAGTTTACGGAAACTGAATATTTTCTTTGTATAATGCATCCGTCGAAAAGGTTCTATTTCTATTAAACGTAACAGTTATGAAATAATTTTGAGTCCTTTGTAAAGGTTAAATTAATGCATCAAGCTTACCGCCCCAACCTATTATACCGTATAAGAATGAAGATTACACCAGAGAAAAATAAATCATTTTCAATTTGTCAATATCCAGAACTTCCTTAAGTCTGTAAAATATGTACGTAAGATATCTTAAACGGTATTATTAATATGCGGTTGCTTATTTTAATTCTTATCAATATACGAGTATACATCCAAATATTTAATCTTTTCAACTTTTCCAAGTTCAAAGTAAGAAGAGCATACTTGATTACAGTTAGCATTGTGTTCTAATTTTAAGGTTATTGGGGAGTTTTGGTTTTACTTTAAGAAGAGTCTCTTACATTTTAGCCACGCAATACATTTGTCGCAATTGAAAAAGTTTCATACCACGATTTTCCATTTACTATTACTGATGTATCAACGTAAGATATTACTTTAATATTACATAAATCATTTGTATATACAAAATTGGGCCAAGCACTCCATTTTTTGTGGTAGTCCATTTTTTAACCCTGTTTCTGTGCTATAAAGATATTCCATATTTTTTGTTTTCTGTCTTTGAGATAGTTAGAATTTTAGTGTATCTTTTGTTGAAACCTATTTGATTAATTTCTTTATGAGTAGATTGTGATTAACCGTATCTAAAGCTTTATTTAAGTCTAAAAATATAACTTGACTTTTTTATTTTGATCAACAGATGTGTATTTTTTTTTGTCAGATCGAATATTGCACCTTCAGTGCTTCTGATACCTTTTTGATTTTGGGATAGAATTTTGTTTAATTATAGGTAATTTATTACACCAACATTCGCGGCCTGCATACCAATTTAAACACTGTCCACCACCACCTTTTTTTTCAACGCCCCAACCTACTATTCCTGCCTGAAACGCAGATAGCCGAGCCTGTAGACGCCTCTTATCTGGACTGCCCGGGCTTCACCCTCGCAAGCAAGTTCATACCTAAAGGAGGTGTTTGTCTCTACAGTCGAGCTGACGTCAACTGTGTGCAACGTTGAATCTGGAAAACTCCAGATTCGACGTAATGTGGGTACGCGTCAATCTTGCCAGTACGGTAAGATTCTAAGCGTGTTTATACCGCTCACCGAACCTTAGCGAATCAGACACGTCCGAGGTCTTCAAACATTTAAGCGATACTATTGATGACCCTACGGCAGAGTTTGTGGTCCTGGGGGACTTCAATGTTCATAACGAACCTTGGTTGAAGTTCTCAGGATCAACAGACTCGGCTGGACGCCAAGCGGAATCCTTTGCCCTTCGCTATGGATTGGAGCAAATGGTTCAGGAGCCTACAAGGGTTCCTGATGTCCAGACTCACCGTTCCAATCTGTTATACCTATTTTTAACTACTATGCCACACGGTTACAAGATTGAAGTTACAGGGCCTTTAGGATCGTCCGACCACCACCTGGTGACGACATCAATCCCCGTAAACTTCAGACCACCAAACGAGAGGCTGAAGAGAAAAATTCTGCGCTGCAGAAATAGCTCCAATTTTGACAAAGCTTTTAAAAATGTCCCTGAAGACTGGCTCTGTGCCCTCTGGTTGGAAATAAACGGTTATCCATCCTATTCCAAAGAAGGGTGACCGCTCCAACCCGGCCAACTACCTCCCCGTAGCGATCACATCAGTTCTGTCTAAGGTGATGGAACGTGTGATCAACGACAAACTGCTCACATACCTCGAGAAGAACAAAATTATTAACGACCGTCAATACGGATTCCGGCGGAACCGCTCGTGCGGTGATCTTTTCGCGTATGTGACGCATCCTTGTGTGCGTGGATTGCCGACTTCTTAAGGGAGAGGTCGATTCAGATGGTAGCAGATGGTTTCACCTCTTCCTCACACTCGATAAATGCTGGCGTCCCACAGGGATCGGTTCTGTCTCCGACTTTGTTTTTGTTGCACATTAACGAACTTTTGTCATGTGCACCAATTCATTGTTACGCGGATGACAGTACAGTTCATGATAGCTTTTTTTGACGAGCCCCCAAAGGGCTCACAAACTCCAACAGCTCGTAGGGCTTTGAAGCAAAGAATGGACGGTTACCTCGAGAGAGTTTTCTTTTGGGGTAAAAATAATCTCGTTGAATTTAATGTTTCAAAGACCCAATTTTGTCTGATTACGTCTAAAAGGGATCGAAATAAAAATCTAGTCTCTTTCAACGGAAGCAATCTTCCGAATAGGCCCTCCATTGATATGCTTGGTGTAACCCTAAGTGACCAGCTCAGGTATGGGGGCTTCATCGAAGCCAGAGTAAAGTTAGCCTCCCAAAAACCGGGCGTACTGTACAGGGCCCGCAGATACTTTAATAGTACACAACTGCTAACCCTGTACAAATTACAAGTGCGCCCCACGGTTGAATTTGGCAGCCACCTCTGGTCTGGAGCTCCAAAATACCTGAAAAATACCCTCGACTCTGTGCAGAAACGGGCGGTCCGTTTGATAGATTCTCCCATCTTAACAGACGGATTGCAATCTTTAGAGCACAGGCGTCGGGTGGCAACGCTATCCTTGTTCTACCGGTATTAGAATCGAATATGCTCCGAGGAACTAGCATTATTGATCCCTTCGGCACCGGTGCATAGTCGGGAAACACGCCAAACGCGTGCCCATCATTTGTACACAGTTGACATTTTTCACAAGAGAACAGGTCGTTTCTTCGACTCGTTCTCGTGTTAAACAGCCCGGCTGTGGAATGATTTGCCGGCCTCTGTTTCCTCCTTCCTACAACATTGGTCTCTTCAAGACCAATGTTCATTCCTTCCTGTGTGGAGTTAATAAAAAAAAAAAACCATATTTTAGATAAATTTTTAAAATATTTTTGAGAGGTTTAAACCTAAGGAGGTAGGTCTGTAATTGACTAATATGTGCGTTTCATCCGATTTGCGCATTGGTATTTTAGCGGAGATTTTAAATTATTCCGAAAAATCTCCTTCTTTTAGAGACATATTAAAAAATATAGCAATGGAGTTAAAATAAATTATTTTTTGACGGTTGGAAGCAGTTGGGACTCAGCTACGGTATTCACACAAAATTACTACTTGCTTTTATTTTCGTGGTTAAAAAACACGAACATCTTTTTAAATAGTTTGTTGTACTTGTCACGTCTCCTCAAAGTTGCATTGTTGCAATTATTTTTAATTTATTATTTTAAAGTCTTGATAATTGTTCTAAATTTTATAAGCATTGTTTGTCATTCAAATATTTCAAAATAATAATGACTTTTTTATAGCCGGTACTAAAATAATATTTTAATTTTCCGTGGTTGTCAAGGGACTCGTGAATCAATTCATTATAAAAGCCAAATCTCTGCCACCATCAGCAACAATTGAATTACGTTCCTTTGGTCGGACGTTCTTTCGAAGATTTAAGGATTCTCTACTGTCCGAACATTTTTACAAACAGCGGTGAGTTCTTAATTGTCTTCGAACTTTCATTTTTACGTATTTGTCAATACACAATTTTAGCATTGTTTTCTTTTAATTTTTATCAACTTCCAACTATTGAGTTAAGATTTTTAAAATAATTTATGTTTAGTTACAAATAATTTCCAAAATTGCACCTTTATTTATTTAAAAAAAAATGTCAGTATAGTCTGGTGTTTTAGTATTAAAATAAATAATTTTTTAAATAAATTTTTGCAATACCTTTGTCCTGTGATAATATTTTTTCATAAATCGAACTTCATCTGAATAAATATATTTCAAGGTCGAATTAGATGCTATAACTTTGAGAATGTATTCTACACGTATGTAGGAAGATTTTAAGGCAAAAAGTCGATTTTTTGGATCGGCTGAACCAGACTCTCCCCTTTAGATGCAGTTATCAATATAGGCAGTCTCCTGCCTAAGGATTCCGCAGGCAGATTGTAGGTTGTTGTGTTGTATTGTCTTACACCCCATCAAGGGGGTGGACTAGACCTATGACCGTGCATTAACTAAGGAGATGACTCCCAAGGCAGCGGTTGCATAACCCGCCCGCGCCTCCCCCGTCGCCATGAGTGGCCTGAAGACCAACCGTTTCGGACCGGTACCCTTCCACCCTGCCTCCGCGGACCCGATGCTCACTTTTATCCCTAGGGTCTTCAGGTCTTTCTCTCTTTAATTTCAATACTTTCTTCGAGGGCGTACCGGGAAGCCGGCTTAGGGGCGCGGACACCGAGTCCCGCTTGCGACTGGACTGATAGCTCCGCTTATCCTCGGCGGGACTGCCGGACGACTGCAACTCACTTGTTTTGGTTAAGTCGTACAATCTCATCATAATATATAATATTTTTTTATCCTATTAACTTTTCCTCTTTTATATTAATAAGCTTTGTTTTCAGCTTTATCCAGTGGCGGAGATGAGACATGATACTGTGAAATAAATAACTAACACCATGCACGCACTCGCATACTGCCTGCTAACAATGTATGCCCGGACATTGGAGGTCTAGAGTCATTTTAATAAAAAAATAATTTCTTTATAAATAAAAAATTAGAGTCCTGACGTCTACGATGAAGGAGGAAACCATCTGTTTCCTTAGAACGCCGTGGGAAAGTGGTGGGCAACCTCCAGTGTTGTGTTGTTGAAACCATGTAGTGGGAAAGTGTTGGGTAATCTCCAACGTAGTGTTTGTGTTACTTCTGCTTTATCAACCTTTTATGCTTACTTGGCCATATTTTGATGTTGTTTTTAATCCTTTTTTATTTCTTTTGGATTAAACATATACGTACATTAAAAGAAAAATGTATTATAATCAGATTGGTGGTTTTATCGTTTAGTGTAGGTGTGTTGGTTAATAAGTTAATCATTTTATCTTTTTTTAATTGAATGCCGTTTAAGAGTCCCAACTGCTTAACCTTATTTTAAACCATTGAATTCAACAAGGTAAGCATTTAAACTGACTAAATAATTGTAATTCTTATGAAGCTTAAGCAAGCAAAACCGAATGGAAATTTTTAATAAATTAGAATAATTTAATTGAGATATCTTTTTTTTACATTACTTCCACACAGGAGGTCCAAGGAAAATAATTCCACTCAGGGCCTATGTCATTTTTGGGGAAGTTGTGTGGAGGGACTTTTTAGGAGAAGGAAGGAGAGAAAGTTCTGGGAAGGAAAGGGTATGAGGAGTGGGTAGGAATCTGGGGATCATTGTGTGATCCCTCCTCAGGCAGGTGGATATCATAATATTGAAAAAAAGTTTATGAGAAATCCGGGAGTGACGGACGAATGAATCCATCCTTTGGTCACATCCGCCGCCAAGATCCGGACAAACCCGACCCCGTGAACTCGGGCACCCCTGCTAAGTCACCAAACGTAGCAAACTATTGGATATTTATTATATTATTTACCTATAGCAGAGGTGTTGATTATCCAATAAATAGTTCCCGGGGCGACGGTACCCATTCACTCCTAAATTGGAAATGACATTATGACATCGAGGCAGATAAGTTATTTGTAAATAAATATTGACACTTTTCTGGTGACATTTAAGTTTCAACACGAGATAGAAATTCAAAACAAAAGATTAACGTTTCTTTTGGTGTCTCGCCTTGGTTCATTCTTCAGGTCAATTTAATAATATTAACACAACACTAAAGCACAGATATAACGAGAAACTACAATGTACAAAATAGATACAGAGGAATAACATTTACAACACAGGCAACATACTTATAATCATATTTATACATAAGATTACAAACTATCAACGTAAAAAATCTCGATCTATTAAGCTTTCCTAACTTTTTTTAGAGATCGTTGATGCAATTTGATTTTTTTTTATTCATCGGCATCTTATTAAATATATATTATAAGCGAATCTCCGAATTTTCGGAATGGACTTGCCTTCATTTTTATAACATAACAAATAATATAAAACTAGCAGTGAAAAATCGGCTCCGCAGGTTTTTGCTGCTAGGCTCTGCTGGCGGCTTTTGGTGCGGCTTCGCCCCGTTTGAACGTAGGTAACCATTTAATAATCCAAAAAGAACTTAAATAACTGCTTCCAAAAATATCCAGTTCCACTGTGATCCAGTTTGTCACCGAGTTAAAGTAACCATGACAGGTAATGACGCCATATGTAATCTCTCCATATCCGGAGAGATACTTAAATTCCATAAATCTGTAGTACTTATATCTAGGGAAGAAACATCACATGCCAGCTGTTGATGGAAGTAGCGACATCTTTTGGCAGATTCTTGAATTAAAAACCGTATTACAACGGCAGCTTTTCTTGAAATTTCACGAACGCGATGTTATTTGTGGCGCGGCGCGTAAGGCGTGGCTTCAGAAACGCAATGTAAGTCGAGTTCTGGAATTCAACCACACAGATGCAAGGCTATCAATACTGTTTGAATCTTGTTTCTTCGACAAAACAAACCCATCACACCCCTCTCACATTATTAACAAATGTCTATCGTAACTTCATTCAACATTTTCAAATGTCTGTTTTAATTATTTACTTTACAATAATTAAAGATCTAACAAAATTATTTCTACGTGCAGTAATTTCTACTTTAGAGGTAAACAAAATTATTTCTACGTGCAGTAATTTCTACTTTAGAGGTAAACAAAATTATTTCTACGTGCAGTAATTTCTACTTTAGAGGTAAACAAAATTATTTCTACGTGCAGTAATTTCTACTTTAGAGGTAAACAAAATTATTTCTACGTGCAGTAATTTCTACTTTAGAGGTAAACAAAATTATTTCTACGTGCAGTAATTTCTACTTTAGAGGTAAACAAAATTATTTCTACGTGCAGTAATTTCTACTTTAGAGGTAAACAAAATTATTTCTACGTGCAGTAATTTCTACTTTAGAGGTAAACAAAATTATTTCTACGTGCAGTAATTTCTACTTTAGAGGTAAACAAAATTATTTCTACATGTAGGTAGTAATTTCTCCTTTAGAGGTAGCAAAAATATTTCTACGTACAGTAATTTCTACTTGAGTGATAACAAAATTATTTTTTACTTAGGTAAGTAGTGTAAGCACGTACCTTTGTAACTGAAAATTGTTTATTACTTTGAACAGGACAAAAAAATTTCGGCGGAGAATTTTATAATTTAAAAACTGCTGTCCTAATTTTGGTTTTAATATTTTATAGATTAAAAATGAAGTTCATCTTTTTGTTGTTTGTGGTGTTTGCGGCTACACAGTGCGCATCCATCGCAGATACAAAGGAGGAAGACGATGCGTGGAGTGCCTTCAAGGTATGCATATCACGGTGACCCGAAAATTGATCCCCGAAGTTAAATTTACTTTAAAATTATAATTTTTTGTTTCAAAAATACCCTTAATAATAAGTTGGTTTGAATATCAAGGGAATATCAATATCAATATCAGTGTCGATTTTCTGTACTTATGCGCTGGTACTTGCGGTAAATAGAGAAGCAGATTTTTTCTTGATGCATTTGAATGAAAACACGTTATATTCTTTTGTTATTCGGCGGTAAATCCCTACGTGGTCACTTAGTTACCAGGCCCGGACTGGGACCATTTGGGGCCATCCGCTAAAACCTGTAAAGGGGCCCCCTAAGTGGGGTGAGGGGGGGGGGGGGCTTCAGAAAACGGGGGGTCCGGGGGTCTCCCCCGGATAATTTTTAAAAATTAGGTGCTTGAAAACAATGAAAACGCGTTTCTACGCTATAATGGCACCTATAAAGAAGAAGAAATTCAGGTAGGTTTTTATACGAATATTATGATTTTCGACTTTTGTTGACTTTATTATTTATTGAAATAAGAAATTCACGGTATTTTTAGGATACCACAACACTACTAAACACATGCTGTAGAACTGCCAATAATTATAACGGAGTTCAAAATAAAGGGCAGGATTTTATTCACAACAAAGCATTAATGAATTATGTCAAAATTATTTGTGTAGAAAAAATAATGACAAACGAATTTTAGGGATTAGAAAAATAATACTAACATTAAAAAAAAATCGTGTATGTTTAACAGTTTACAATGTTGTATACTAGAATAGAAGGGGTTTAACTTAACTGAAATGATTCGCCATTTTGCTTCCCTAGCCCTAAAGTAACAGTTTCTTTGTAAGCAACTCACTTGTTAAAGCTACTTCATCTATTGTTTTATTTTTGTCCAAATTATTAAATAAATTCCTCTCAACATTAATAAAAAGCAGACTGGACATAAGGTCTTGGCCTAAGGACGACCGAAGTCGATTTTTAACGATTTTAAGTTTAGAAAAAACTCGTTCACATGTGACTTGGGTACAAGGTATGATAAGAACCAATTTATATACAATATACAGGTTCGTATACAGTCCAGATTGAGCAATGACGTTATATAAATAAATGTAACGTCATTGAGATTGAGTAAGTTCAAACAGAACAGAAAAAGCACATGTCAAACACTGGAAACATTGTCTATTTTCAGAGCAGTAAATGTCAGCATTTGTTTCCGCTGCCGTTGGGTCCAAATCGTCTTCTTCGTCACTACATCTGTCTCCGTAGTTCTCAGTGGACTCTGCCGCTATGAAGTTGCTGTATTGTTGTGCAAACCGTCGCAGCTCTATCAACAGCCGACTTCTTTCAATTTTACACAGTTTAGAAACACTGTGCCCAGCTTCTGTGGGAAATGTTTGGATTTTCAAGACAAAGTCAAACTTTTTGGGATCCAAGGTCCAACCAAGAGCAATCCTGTAAAAACGTCTTTGTTTGCGCAAAATATTTCTTCAACACTCATCCTCGCACAGTCTAAAATATACAATTTTGTAATGTTGAACTGTTGAAATAGAGTCAGTTTCATCTTTTGATTTTTCACCGGGCATTATAACTACTAACAAGACAATTTTTTTTGTACGTTTTGTGGGGCCCCTTCGGGGCCCCCTCGCGCTGGGGCCCTCCGCGATCGCGGACCTGCGGACCTGGCTAGTCCGGGCCTGTTAGTTACATTTTGTGAATAACGTATACCGTATTTTCTCTAATGCGACTGGACATTGTATATACCTAAGTACGCCCGGGGACGAATTTTCGGGGGACGAATTGTCATGGAACCGCACATCATGTAATACTAATATTAGAATACATTTGGAAAATGAGGACTTTTTTTCTCACATTTTAAAGAAAAAACATCATAATATCCATCGAAATGATCTAAATTACTCGAGATAAAATTCCAACAACAAATAATAAATTGTTTGGTTTATGGCAGGCTCAGTATGGCAAGAAGTATATCAGCGACAATGAGGAGAATTACAGGAAGCAGATCTTCATGGAAAACAAGCTCATGATAGACAATCACAACCAGAAGTATGATGATGGTCTGGTTACCTACAGTATGGGTATCAACCAGTTCGCGGACTTGCTCCACAGTGAGTTCATCGCTACTTACACCGGCTTCAAGTATACCAGGTATGTACCGACTTCATATCACCATCCAAACCACAAACTCAAATATTGTGACAGCGAACAGTAGAAGTCTTCGGTGCGGACCGAGTGTGAAGGTGAATTTCGCAAAAATACGCGGTCTGCGCAACAAACGAGCTCCCATCCAGCACCACCTTTTCTCACAAAATCCCCATTTCCTCTTCCTTGCGGAAACTCAGATTGCCGAGCCCCCAGATACCTCCTATCTGAACTGCACAGGATATTACCTAGAAAGCCTTTTCAGGCAAAAGGGAGGTGTCTGCCTTTGCACCGTGCTGACACCAAATGCGTTCTTCTCGCAAATGTCGAGAGCGCTAAACACGAAGTGTTATGGGTACGCGTTGATCTCACCGATACGACGAAAATTTATGCGTGCCTATATCGCTCACCAAATCTCGCCAAAACAGATACTGTTAAGCTGTTTAAATACCTGGGTGACACACTAGACTTTCGCTACCCGTTAGTCGAGTTTGTAATCCTGGGGGACTTCAATGTTCATAATGGACAATGGTTGAAGTTTTCAGGCCCAACTAGGTCAGTTGGTAGATTGGCGGAATCCCTTGCTCTTATCCATGAATTTAGCTCGTAAAATCTAAACTAACTCGTAGAATCTCCGACCAGAATACCTGACGTACCATCACATCGAGGCAACTTGCTCGATCTGTTTCTCACCAGTGAATCACTCGGGATAAAGTGGAGGTTACAGCGCCTTTAAGATCCTGTGACCATTTTCTGATTACCACCTCTGTACCTTCCATCATGAACTGTCAACCTAACAAACATATAAAGAGCAAGGCATGGCACAACAGGACATCAAAATGGGATGGAATGCGGCCACTCTTCAGCGCCTCATCACTAAAGATCTTATAAAATCAATTAGAGAAAATGAAAAACCATACGAAAATTCAATTAAATATCCACACTATGAAAAAGCTGAGATATTTAAAAAAAAATGTTATTTAATATTTTATTAAAAAAGCAGAGACGACTACTTTTAAAAAACAATCTCTACTTTCGAAAAATTATGCAATTGAAAACAAGAAAAAACGATAAATGTAATTGCACTTGCATCACATTTAAAAAAAAAATTCCGGCTTAGGCAAATATTCTAAGACATTCCGTATTTTTTTTTAATCGTATTATTGAAAACCTGGCGATTTTTTGAAAATATTAATCCGAAAAATCAGACCATTTTTTGTAAACCGGAAAGTCGGGACATAATTTTATGGGTGTGAAAAAACGATAATTACATAGTCGAAAATCATTTAAAAAAAATAACGTTTTCCACACGAATGGCATTCCAAAAATATCATATCTCATAAATATTTTTTCCTTGATCCATTATATTGATCATAAATCATTATAATGTTCAACGTCTATATATGACTAAATCCAATGTAATATACTTGTACTTGTAAATTTTAATAAAAATAAGAATATTATAAATTTAGATTTTGTTAAAATCAGCACCATTACCATTACTCCCCTAAAACAGGTATAGAAGACAAATTGTACGGGGTTCTCTTCATAACATCTGCCAAAATGTCAAACCAAATGATAAGTACGTTAAATTTCACATTCTAAAATTCGCCTGAAATCAAAGTTTTGCCATATAAAAAAAAATAAATCAGTGTGCAATTTTACAAAATTTATAGAACGTTTTCGGAGACGGGACATTTTCATGTAGTGACGTAACGAGCCCAAATAATGTATTTATTAAAAAAAAAAATGTATATTTCTAAAAAATTTTAACATTTTCGTAATCTTAGTAAAAAAATCTATCCACACCATGTTTTCCAAGTCATTATGAAAGCAAGAAAAAATAATACCATGAATTCGTCAAACATGAAAATAATATTGTAGGTGTATGCAAACATTTTTTAATTACTTTCCATTATAATTGAAAACATTTGAATGCACCCTTGTACATTTGATTAATGTGAAGAATCATCGGTTAATTATTTACATTACCGTTTTTGTAAGAATGCTGTTATACTTCATTCTAAGCCATTTACTTTAAAATTCTGTCTTTATATGCGTCAATTGCCCCACAGCCACAGTCTTATTGCCCACAACGTCACAGTAACGAATTGAAGGCCATGTTTGAAACTTTACTTTTACATTATGTAAAATACTGAAATCAAGCTACAAAACACATCATCAGCGCATTGACGTTTAGTAAGTGAGGGGGCGGGCGCGGGCGGGCATTACAGTGCGCACGCACAGCGCACAGTGATTCGTTTCATACATGCTAAACGCTAAAAACTCTTACACATGATTAAATTATTTTTAACCCTCTATTGAGGTGTATTCAATACTAATTTTATGAAAATTAGTGTTAAAAATGATTAATTTTTTTTTCTTATCGTTATTTTTTTAAATTTTTTTTTTAATAATTTTTAAATAATGTATGAATAGAGTATTTGAGGTTTATAATAAAACAATTGTATGTAAAAAGTAAAAAAGTGTATTTTGATGGTAATAAATTGCTAATATTACGGTCCATTTTCTGCTTATATTCAAAGATATAAGCCTTATTTGGTTTTTCAACTTTTTTTCACCACTTGCCCTGAGCTTATCATGTTCAAATCTACTTAAATTTTTTTAAACATTCCCTTAAACTTTTCTTTCTTCGGCAAACACTTCCATGTCACGAACAATTCCAGCCTGGAAATCTCGTATGTGGTTCCTGTAAAATGAAAAAAATAATAATAATATGGATTCATTGTGGGTTAATATCGAAACTGATATGAATAGAATATTGGTTGCACTATTTAAAAAAAAGAAAATTATCGTGCGATTTTGATATACTCTCTGAGATAAACTCTCGAGA
This sequence comes from Limnephilus marmoratus, assembly GCA_917880885.1. Classification (NCBI taxonomy): domain Eukaryota; kingdom Metazoa; phylum Arthropoda; class Insecta; order Trichoptera; family Limnephilidae; genus Limnephilus; species Limnephilus marmoratus. The sequence goes on along the minus strand of OU862921.1, from coordinate 11,732,338 downwards.
ATTTAGAAATTTAATATATTTTAGGCCGAAAAAAAACACATAACTTATTTATCATTTAAAAAACAACCAAAATTATTTACACCAAAGTATTAAGAAAAAACTTTAAAATATACCTTCCAAAGTAGCCACCATTTTACAGAACCGAAAAAAAAACACTTTTTAAACTTAGTACACAATTATAAACGTGGAGCTGCGACAAGCGAATAAATGCAAATGATAATTTCAAAACACATTTTTCGACTTAAGGCCTCTGGTATGAGTCAATGCGTGCACTAATCACCCCAATTAAGCATGCATTTATTATCCTGTCTATCTGGTAATGTCGTCATGATGTCATTGTTTGGGAATTCAAAAGTGACTTATTAGCGTCTAGCTTGTATGAAACGAATCACTGTGCAGCGCATGAATTCACTCTAACTAACTAACTGACTAACTAACCATCTCGCCGTTTGGTAGGCAGAGAAGACGGACCGCCAAACAACTCGATCTTGGCACACACTCCTTGCCTCGTTCACATCGTCTCATACATGCTATTCTATTATTCCGACTCTTCACTCAAGTATCTGATTCACTTGGTCGTGCCATGTCTTCCTCGGGCGTCCCCGATTTCTTCTTCCATTCACATTTGCGTCATATATTGTCCTTACACTCCTTTCCTCGTTCATTCGCTCTACATGCCCAAACCATCTGAGCGTCCCTTTCTTAATCTTACTCATCACGCTTACATCAGCCTTGTATTCTTCGCGGATCTCCACATTTCTCACACGATCGTACATGGTTTTACCACACATACGCCTCAGGGATCTCATTTCTACAGCATTCAGTCTACTTTCATCCTTCCTCTGCCAGTTCCATGCCTCACTGCCATACATCAGGGTAGGTACCAGCACTCCATTATGGACGGCTAACTTCGCTTCTTTGGACAGCTTTTTGTTGGCGCCAACGGCATTCAGTCCTACATTAATAGAGTTGCCTGCATTTACCCTTCTTTCAATATCTTTGTCAGCCCTTCCATCTCTCGTAATGGTCTTCTTCCATCACTCACACTCCAATATTATCCTTGTAACTATATTCCATATTTTAAAAATACCATCAATTAAAAATTACCGTCACTGCTCCACAGGGAGTAATAGTAAGTCCACGGAGACGTCACGGTGCCGTGTGTGAGAGAGATGAAAGAAAATGATTTTTTTTCCTTTGGAGGAAACAGACGTTTTGTCTCACTTATTATTTTTATTTAAGTGTAAGAAAGAGCTGCAACGTCATTGTGGGAACTATGTTTATTGCCTTTTTGTGCCGTCATGGTACCGTAATTGTGGGTCACCACGGTAATAATAAAGTAGTTAAAGCACCCACACACGTTTCAGTTATTCCGATGGCTAAAATAAACTATGATAATACAAATGATTGGTGTTTGGTTATTCCTTTATCTAGCCCCGAGGACTTGAACTTGAAGCCAGCCACCTCCATCTCGCTGGCCGATGATCCCTCAGCCGTGAACTGGACGGATCGAGGTGCCGTGACGCCAGTTAAAGATCAGGGCAATTGCGGATCATGCTGGGCATTCAGTTCCGTGAGTAATTCTATACATTCATCGGTGACACAGCCCTTGGAGAGTTTTGCCAGCCTCTAGGATTTTTTTCTTTACTATTGTTTCCCTCCCATTCCTTATGCCTATGACTGCGGTATTCGCCTCTAGTGAACTCCAGCTCCATGCAAGACCTCGCAATACTCCTTGCAGTAAGTGTCTAACATAAGCCTCTAAGTGTATAACATAAGCCTCTTATCCTCCCATCCTTGCTAAAAATCATAAATAAAGCGGCTAACTTAAAGAGTCTAATCTAGTTAACTCTTCGGTGGATTTTCCTCTTCTTGTTTGAAATATTTTAAAACTTTTAAACAAACAAAAAACCAAATCATTAATTTGTTTTGTCCATGAAAAATAAATATAACGGGATAAGTGCCTACCATAATCAAAAACATTTTATTTGCCAGACTGGATCATTGGAAGGTCAACATTTCCTGGATACTGGAAAGCTCGTCTCCCTCTCGGAGCAGTTCCTGGTGGACTGTTCCACAAGTAACGATGGCTGCAACGGAGGATTAATGGATTTAGCATATAAAGACATCAGGAGAATAGGAGGAATCGATTCTGAGAAATCCTACCCCTATGAGGGTAAGAAAGGAAAATGCAGGTAATTATATCAATATCTTTGGGCCCTTATTTTTTCCAATATCTGTGTTATTTTTATCATCTTAGGGTCGAAGCGAATATATTATTTTCAATGTGAACTCTTGTAGTCATTGGCATTTTACCGATGGTACCATAAATTAAAACTTTCAATATTGGTTGAAGTCTTTATTGACAGAACTCGAGTACATTGTTTTTACAGGCATAAATCCCAGAACAATGCAGCTTTCGTCACCAACTGGACGTTCACTGAACAGTCCAATGAACAGAAGCTGACGGACGCCATAGCCAAGAAAGGGCCCATCGCGGTGGCCATCGATGCCACGATCTTTTTTCAATTCTACCAACGGGGGATCTTCTACGACCCAACATGCGGTTCAGATACAAACGACCTCAACCATGCAGTGAGTACAACGGAGTGTTGATAATTAAAAGCTCGTGAAATTGTAACTGGTATCTAAAGTTATGTATAATCTGCCAGAAGTTTATTTGTGCTTGTATTACCAACTGTTAGGTGGGGACGGTTTAATTCCTCTTAGAACTAAACACAAGGTGTCCGGGGGTAAGGTGCACAAACTTCGGGAAGTTTTCACGATAGTACAAGTAAAAAAGGTACACAACTTTTTTCGAAATTATACCGTTTTTAAGTGGTTTTCGGGTAAATGAGATGAATTTGTGTGGGAATTTTTTTTAGAAATTTCGAAAAAGTCAATTATCCTTTTTACTTCTACCATAGTAGAAACTCCTCCAGAAGATTGTGCACCTAACCACCGGAAAGGCCCTATATATGCTTTTGCTTTCAAAGATTTTCCATTTCCGGAAGATTAATAAAAACAAACAAAAGAACATCTTTACCCTATTACTTCCACAGTGTTAATTTCTAATGGTACAATTCGTGCTATTTTCCAGGTGCTTGCCGCGGGCTACGGATTTGACATCTGGACTGGCTTGGATTATTACTACGTGAAGAACTCCTGGGGTGCGGGTTGGGGAGACTATGGTTACATCTTGATGTCCAGGAACATGGACAACAACTGCGGAATCGCAACCTATGCCTTGTATCCCACTGAATTTTAATGCTTAACTAAAAACAATGTTTTGTGCAGCAATTACCTCAAGATTCTCTCGTATTGACTTCGCTCAGCCAAGGACCTGATTCTTAAAATAAGTTGCGTTTCGATTGTTTTTATGTAATGTTAGATTAATTAACTTTTCTGGCTTTTTAAATCAATTACGCACACGTACACACAACCACACAAATATAATTAATGTTAATTACATTTTTCTGTCGAATATCTTAAAGAATGTATATTCGTTATTCGTAAGTATCTCTGCAAGTGACGGTGCAATTTCGATGTCTTTTAAAAATGATAGTAAATATACGCTTGTGATGAACTATTTGTCTTTTTTATTTTTATTTTCACTGAATTGAATATAGACACATTGGCTCAGTTGGTAGAGCTGTTTCCATACAAGTAGAAGGTACTGAGTTCGAGTCCCAGAGGTGCCAATCACAATCGATTCTGACCCACGATCATTCTTTTATCAAATACATTTAACACCCTCTAGTGGCAAGCTTTCCTATTCAATTAAAGTAGGTAGGACCCGTAAGTTAATAAGTAAGGTTTAGTAAAACTATGACAAGTACGTTTTGCTCCCAATAGGGTTCAAACGGCAATGAGAATTAAGGAGGTTACGAAGGCGGAAGTGGTTTGGCGTGCACAATGGTGGGTGGAGAGAAGAATGTATTTTTCGGTCAGGTCCGCGTGTAGTCAATGGGTTAACTTTCAAGGCATTCCAAAAGTTTTCATAATGACCGAGACAGTTTTATTTTTAGTAATTGTTTTTCTTGGGAAGATGTCATATGGTGGAATTCTGCTCGATTGACACAGTCTCTGACACAGTCAACTGAGTTTCTATCCAAAAAATATGACGAACTGATATCGCTTCATTTAGAATTGGGAAAAACTGAAAGAAAACGAAAATAAACTCAATGAAGTTATAAATAAAAACACACACTTTGAAAAATGTAATAGAGCACTGGTATGCAGGATTCGAGAAATGGAACAAGTAGCAAAAAACTGTAATATTGAACTGTTTGGTCTAGAAATGAAAAAATATGAAAATATTGGAATTGAAATAATAAATAAATAATAAGACAATTGCAAAAAAACTAAACACAAATTGCGAAAATATTGAGAAGGTTTGGAGACTTCCTAATAGAAAGGACTCCAAACCGGCTAACGTAATCGTGAAGTTCATACATCAAACTTACCGAGACGAGTGGTTACAAAAATGACATATACAAGAATGGAAACAACGGCCGAATTTATATCAATGAAAATCTCACTAAAGAAAAAAAAATCTCCTATACATTACAAAACAAAAAATGAAAACAAAATTTAAATACATTTGGGTACAAAATGTCAAAATATTAATAAGAAGTAAAGGTAACGGGAAAATTATCCATATAAAAAATGAAAATGATATTAACAAATACATAAAAAAAAATCAAGATTCCTCTTGACTCGGAACAGTTATTTTATCGGTTATTAAATCCACGTCATGGAAGAATCGTCACCATTTCAATCTCACAAATTTATCAAGTGCTATAATTTGGATAACTGGATAAACGATAAAAACATCAAAATGAAGTTTGTGGCTATTCATCTAAATATAAGATCATTGAAAAAGAATTTTAATTAATTTATTGCACAAATAAATGACGTTTTGCAGTTTATAGATGTAATTTTTCTAACGGAAATATATATTAAAAGCAAAATAATACCTATGTTCAATATATTAAACTTCATCTCCATTGCAAATTCTCGAGAGGATAGAAGAAGAGGGGGATTAATCATGTGCTTAAAAAACCAACATACTTTAATTTTATTTTATTTTTATTTATATTTAGTAACTATATATATAATATTTTTTACATTTTTATTTGAAACATGTTAGTTAGATGTATATATAAAATAAAAAATATATTCGTAGTCCTCCTCACTAGGAGATCCTGTGCTGAGGGGGACTATGCTTTGGATAAGTTTTTCAGCGACTTCTATGGTTTAACTTCAATGTTTGGATAAGGTTTCACAGAAACTTCTATGACGATGTTTTAAGTATTGTTAAATGCCACCCTACAGCACCTAAGGCTACCCTTTTTCTGGGCCCGCCCTACGAGAGTTGCACACCGCGTTCCCCTTGCAAATATTACCGCTTCTTTCCCCTCGCCGTACGCACCCGGCCGCCAAGCAGTGTTACCGAAGCTCCCGATTTCGCGGGAGATCTCCCGATTTTTCACTTCATCTCCCGATCTACCGGAATGGCTTCAAAATCTCCCGATTTTTCAAAGTTCCCAGCGATTTGTCGTTTCTCGTCAATTCTTTGTTTATGGTCCGCTCAGAAGGCAAATAATTGTCTGTGGTTAAAAAAAAAATATTCCCCGGATTCGGGTATTGACCAGAATAATTACAAAATTCTGTAATCTAAGCATATCTCTATTATAGACCCATACAAACCGATCATGGATCATTTATGAATTATGAGCTGGAAATTATAATTTATTACGTAACGGAGGGGTGTCAAAGTGGATTTTATTAAGAACGATTAATAAGATTTTGCGTGTGTAAGCGGGCCAGTCTCAAAATTAAAACCCATGCTCAATTGTTTAAATCTTTATTTAGTTAGATATGTAAGTACCTGGTTATTATAAATTTTCATTCAAAGGAGGGTAAAATGGTAAATTATCTTGAGCCAGACACCTGACTTCTCTTATTTTTTAAGTCGGGTGTCATATTCGTGGTAAGTAGTTATTTTAAGAATCGATTGGAGATGCTCATCCGTAAACCTTGAGCGATGTTTGTTCTTATTTATTTTCAAAACGGAAAACATCCGCTCGCTTAAATAGGTACAACCGAACACACACAGAATAAGTGCTGGATGCTTACTTATATTTGGATATAACAATTTGGGAGGCGGGAATGGGTACCGCCGCCCCGGGAACCTTTATTGGATAACCAACACCTCTGCCATAGGTCACCCCAAGTGGTTCGCTACGTTTGGTGATTTAGCAGGGGTGCCTGGGTTCATGGGATGAGGTTTGTTTAGGCCTGATGACCAGGACACACTAAACCCCAGATTCCTACCCACCCCTTACACCCTTTTCCTTCCCAGAACTCTCCTCTCCTTCCTTTCCCTAAAAAAACCCTCCACACAGCATCCCCAAAGATGACATAGGCCCTCAGGGAAATTATTTTCCTCCAGGGCCTCCTGTGTGGACTTCATGTAAAATAAAAATATATTAACAACATATTTAAAGCAATTTTTTAGGTTATTATTTTTAGGTTATACATTTTGGCAAGGATTAAACTTCAAACATTCATTAAAAAAGGTTTTTTCCCCTGTGATACGGCTTGCGGACTTTTAAATGTTCCGTTTGAGAACATGAATAGTTGCAGTCGGAATATGAAAAAGGTTATTTTCACTGTGAGACGGCTTGTGGACTTCTAAATGTTCCTTTTGAGAAGATGAATAGTTGCAGTCGGAACATAAGAAAGGTTTTTCTCCACAGTGAGTCAGCATGTGGATTTTAAATTGTCACTTTCGAGAACATTAATAGTTGCAGACGGAACATGTAAAAGGTTTTCTCCACTGTGAGACGGCTTGTGGACTTTTAAATATTCCTTTTGAGAACGTGAATAGTTGCAGTCGGAACATGAAAATGGTTTTTCTCCACTATGAGTTCACTTGTGAGTTTTTAAAGTCTCCTTTTTAGCACATAAATAATTGCAATCGGAACATAAAAAAGGTTTTTTTCCACTGCGAGACGGCTTGTTGATGATATAAAAATTGTCACTTTCGAGGACATGAATAGTTGCAGTCGGAACATGTAAAAGGTTTTCTCTACTGTGAGACGGCTTGTGAATTTTAAATTGTCACTTTATAGAACATGAATAGTTGCAGTCGGAACATGTAAAAGGTTTTCTCCACTGTGAGACGGCTTGTGAACTTTTAAATGTTCCTTTTGAGAACATGAATAGTTGCAATCGGAACATAAAAAGGTTTTTCTCCACATTGAATTGTGAATATTAAATTGTGACTTTCAAGAACATGAATAGTTGCAGTCAGAACACGAAAAGGGTTTTTCTCCACTATGACACGGCTTGTGGACTTGTTCATTTTAAGAAAAAGAATAGTTGCAGTCGGAACATGAAAATGTTTAATGGTTAAATTTTAATCTAATATAACTCATAAGTATTTCATAACAGTAATAATTTCAATAACAATTTTAATATGGTCCATGCACTTTCTTTTTGTTTTTGATGATTAGACTGAGATATTAGTAGGTATTTCGATAAAGGATTACTAAACAGTGTATCGTTATCAAGTATCTGTCGCCAGGTGAGAGGTGTTTTGAAAAAGCCCATGAGGTGGTTTATTGGTTCCTTAATAAAATTAAAATTATTACTTATTGATTAAAAGATTGTTACTTATATGAATGTCGTTGACTTTTAAAAGAAAGTAGGTATTAAATGAATTTGGCGTCTCGTTAAGTGACGGGTGACAGTTCACAAAATTTCATGCTGAGTTGCCAGATGTGAAATAAGTCCCCGTTGAACGTTAGGGAAAATTGCGTTATTCCACAGGCAACATCTACAGTAATCGGATTGACGGCGCAGCTTATGGGTTTTTCGTTTGTTGTTAAGGTTCTGCTTCGCAATAATAAAAGGGATTCGAATTATTGACAAGGGTTATTACAATTATTGTTTTACTAAAATAATTCTACTCATCTCCCGATTTCTTCAAATTTTTTCCGTTTTCTCCCGATTTCTCCCGATTTTTAGGCGAAAATTCTCCCGGTTTTGAAGTTTTGGTTTCGGTAACACTGCCGCCAAGCGCGCAGCTGGCATTCCCGTCCCAGCCCCCGTCGGCGATTCCAGACTCACGGCGAGAAGTCTCGGCGAGAATTTCTCGCGAAGACTTCTCGCGAGAACAAGCATTTATCCACACTCTCATTTTTCTCACTCGTGATCTGTTTCCCATCCGGTATGGACGACATCACAGACGATATTCAAAATGCAGCAGGTTTGGCTCTGTGCGCCGTGGCATATTATAATTTTGTGAACGTTGTAGTTAACCCTTGATTTAGAAAGGAATCCAGAGCGTCATATGAAAACCATACAAGTTTGTAAATTTTATTTTCACCAGCACCCGATTTGGAGGAATCATTCACCATTTTTCTATATTTCCGTTAACTAGCAAAAAGGGAATCTTTTTTCTTTTTGAGTTCAGGTACTTTCATCTCCGTTATTTCTCCAAGTCTGCTCCACGCATCGTGGTTCAAACTTTTGTAATTCGATGTTTTGCATCCCATAACACCGGTTCAGATTGAAAATATTCTATAAATTACAACTCTTGTTGATTTTTTATACAAGGAAACAAAATTTTCGACACAAAAACAAAAATATATCGCACGTCTACTCTCAACCGCTCACTACACAACACTGAGACAAAACGTGAGTGTAGTAGCCTTCTCGCTTCTCGCCCGAGAAATTCTTTGAAGCGGCCAAATTTACCGACAACAATCCGAGAACAGCCGAGCCCGAGAAAGAGAATGCGAGAAACACCTCACATTCTCGCTTCTCGGGTGTTCTCGGGGCTTCTCGCCGAGAGTCTGGATGGGCTATCACGATAACCCGCGTCGGGCCCTACCAAATTGTTTCCCGCGGAAGTCCGCGACGCTTCGGGTTTGTTCTCGAACTTTCGGAGTAAACTAATAGGCCGCGTCCCACCTGCTTTTGTGGCCGCGACCTTGCTGGCTATGCACTGCTGTTGCCACCTGCTGGCGATGGACTACTGTGGCTTCCTGCTGAGCATGGACTGCCTCAGCTACCTTGCAGGCCACCTCCTGGACGCCCCCCCCCACACACGGCCGTGAGTAACGAAAATCCTTTTTCATGTGTCCCCTCTTACCTCGCGAACCGTAATCACCCCCAGGAAGGACGAAGAAGGATTTGCTTAGGATGTTTTATTCAGCTAGGCATAATTGTTTACTTGTGATTGTTAATTGATGTGAATATTACCGCCCCTTGATGTAATTGTGTATTTCAGTCAATACAGTGATGTTCCATCCCAGACGCTCTTTCATTTGACGAAACATGTGGACGAGTGTTGACCTTTAACCATGTACCCTTGTGTTATTTTTCCTCATCACCACTGGTCGACACGACACTGTCGCCAACGTGGTCCCTTTCTTGCGTTTTGATACCAACACTGGATCAAAAATTTTTCTTTCCCCGCCAAATCATCAGCCACTCTCCGCGTGTATTCAGTCAAATGGGAGACCACTTAAATGCCACAATGTTCTGTTAATTACTCCCACACTCATATTTTACAAAAGCTAATTATATACTGAATTTACGGCCATCAAATCGGTCATTTGCAGTCCGAGAAAATTGCAAGTACTGTTTCAACCCGCTAAGAGGCGTGTTCCCGCGCTGTGAACTTCTAGAACGTTCTATGGGAGGCCGCCGGGTTTAAACAAGTTCCCGCGTACTTTTGTGTGATTCTGTGGGATCTCGCCGGGTTCTAGCAAATCCCGCAGAATGTTTTTGTGGGATTTGGAACGACAAAAAGCATATACCTACCATAATATGGTTATAACTAATACCTTTTTCTCCTCATAAATAATTTAGGAACCCAATATTATGTGGTATTTTTCTGAATAATGTAATTTTTTTCCTTCCTTGCATACAATAGGTACCGTAATTAACAAACACATGTTGTTATGCTTTTACCCGTGAAGTGAAGTGCAGTCTTTCAAAATAATAAACCGTGAAGTGTTATATCTCGTTTTTTTTGAGATGCAAAAGTGTTTGTTACCATACAAAAGTGTCATTTTTACAAAAGTGCTTTGTGAAAATCAAACTAGCTGCCCTTACAAGGAAATCTATGGGCATTTTTTTTCTGCCTAGTGTTTTCTTTCATCTCAAGTGTTTATTTATTTATTTATTTATTTGATGCAATATATTTACATTTTAAACACAATTCAATGATGTTGGCCTCACTGGGTGGTTTACCCGTGCTGAGGCCTCCATTTCATATACAAAATTATGCATAATACATATATATATAATATTGGTGAAAAAACGGAAAAAGTAAATAAAAACATACGATTAAGATAAATTAAACTTAAAAAGTAGAGATTTAAAATTAACGTAAATATAAAAATAAATAATATTATTTAAGATTAAAAACCATATTTTTAATAAGTGTTGTGTGTTTGTGTTTTACATTGGTTTTGTGTGTTACTTGTATGTTTTTTATTTATTTTATGCTACATATGATATTTTGGTAGTATTGTCTATTTTGGTCTTTAATCCATTTTGTAATTTTGTGTCGGAATTTATTTTTGTTTTCCTCAATTTTATTTTCAAGTGTTAAACTGTTGAATGCTTTTATAGCTTGATATTGGTAGTGTCTTTGTCCAAAGCTTGTATTTACCGTCGGAGTTTTTAAGTTTTCTTTGTATGCTTGTCTAACTGGTCTGTTTGTGATATTTTGTGTTTGTTGAAGGTTGTTTTTTTGGTCAAAATTGTAATTTAGTAGCGATTTAACGTATAATTGTCGTATGTCTAGTACGTCACATTGGTTGAATATTTGGTCTGTATCAGTAAGTCTATGTTTTTTAAGGATTACCTTTAAGATCGTTTTCTGCACAATTTCCAGGTGTTCGATAGCTGAGTTTGTTGCTCCTCCCCAAGCAATTATTCCATATTCTATTATAGACTGACATAGAGCAAAATATATTGTTTTCAGTTGTTGTATTTTGTATATGTTTCTTATGTTTAGGAAAATGTGTATCGTTTTGAGGAGTTTATTTGTGACTTGTTTGATGTGATGTGTCCATCTAAGGTTATGGTCAATTATGATTCCTAGATACTTTATTTGTTCTTTTTGTTCTAGAGGAGGGCAAACGCAGATGTTGGTGTTTAAACATTCGTGTATTTTTATGGTGTTTGTGTTATTTTTTGGCTGTCCTGTGCTATTTATACTGTACGTTGTGAATTTTGTTTTCGATATGTTTAGTGTAAGCGTGTTTGAGTCTAGCCATGATTTCACTCGCGTGATTCCTAAATTCGCTATGTTGTATGCATTTTTCCAATCCTTAGATTTAAAGAGTAAGACTGTGTCGTCTGCATAACTAACTATTTCACCGTCTATTTTCATGCTGCAAAGTTCATTAATGTAAATAGTGAAAAGAACGGGCTCTAGTATGCTTCCTTGTGGAACTCCATATGTAATTGGTAGTGGCTTGCTAATATGGTAGTTAATTTTTACTTGCTGTGTTCTGTTACTCATATAACTTTTTAATAGTTGGAGTTCCTTGCCTTTGATACCTACGTTTTCTAATTTTTTAAAGAGCGTTTGGTGGCAGATTGAATCGAAAGCTTTAGCTAAATCTAGGTATATCGCGATGTATTTATACCCTTGATCTAAATTGCTACGTATGTAGTCTATTGTACACGCCAAAGCTTTTTTTGTGCCAATTTTTTCTCTAAATCCATATTGTTTATCCGAGATTAATTTATTTTCTTCCAGGTATATTGTAATTTGGTTTTTTATTACTCTTTCGAAAATTTTTGAAAGCGAGTTTAGCAATGTGATAGGTCTGTAGTTAGTTATTTGCATTTTGTTTCCGGATTTGTAAATAGGGATCACCAGTCCTTTTTTAATAGTACTAGGGAAGCAGGAGTGTGTTATACTTAGATTGATTAAGTGTGTTATGGGTTTTAAAATTTCGGTTTTTATTATCTTAATGCAATCTGTCGTTATCTCATCTAATCCAGGAGCAATACGGTTTTTTAATGTGTTTATTATTTTGTCAATTTCCTCTTCCGAAGTCGTTTTTATTGCAAATCTGTGTTGTGTCGGTTGTGTATTGATGTTTGAACTGTTTGTTTGTGTTATTGTGTTTGTGTTGAGAATTTAACGGTTCGCTAAGACTTTTCCTATACTTGCGAAGAAGTTATTTACATGATTTGCTATAGTTTCTTTATTAGTATTGGCGTCTACTTTTTTTGAGTTAATGTCTAGATGTTCGATTGTATTTTCTTGTTTGAATTTTTGTGTGTATGTAACTTCTTTCAATATTTTCCATATTTCCTTTGGGTTATTGTTTTCTTTTTTTTTAAAGTTTTTCTCTAAAATACAACTCCTTAGCTACTCTAATACTTAGCTACTTAATAAAGATGTTTCTATATCTTTTGTTGTAATTAAGTTGTTGTATGTCATACGGCGTATGTTTAGTTTGTTTGTGAATTCTGTCTCGTTTACGAATACAGTTTAATATTTCCTGTGTTATCCATAGTTTAATTTTTTTAGCTTTGTGTGTAAGTTTTACTTGTTTTAGATTAGTGTTATTATTTATTCCTTGCGCTAAAATTGTTGTAAATTTGTCCCAGGCCTCTTCGACCTTCTCCATTTGGTTTATTGTAGTCCAGTCTATTTTTTGAGTTTTTCTTTTAAGATTGTGTAGTCAATTATTTTTTTTGTGAATATTTTGTGTTGGTTAGGTTTTGTGTTTTCGGTATCAATTGCTATATATTCGTGTAGTGATCTGTAATAGTGCTTTCAAGTACTATAGTTTTGGTTTTTAGTTTTGTTTTGATCATTATATGATCTATACAACTTTTTGTGCTGTGTGTGACTCGTGTTGGAACATTTATCGTTGGCTCCAGTCCATGCTGTGCTAGTATTGTTAGGTATTCTAAGTTTTGTGGGTGTCCATTTTGTAGAGTGTTTATGTTTAGGTCTCCAATGATGATGATATTTTTGTGTTTGTTGAGATCATTTAATGTATCATTAAGTGCAGTTAGGAAATTTGTAATATTGTTTTTGGATGGAGATCTGTACATTGCAAGAATACACGTTTCTTTTTCATATGTTATTTGTAAGCAGTTGGAGTCTACAATATGTATTTCTTGGACGAATGTGTTTATTTTATCATTAGTGTATACGACTATGCCATCATTTTGATTTTTGTGTTTTTTTGTGTGGTGTGTGTTGTAGTGTTCAATTGTTTTTGGGATATATTTTTCATTCAACCAGCATTCTGTCAGCAGGAAAAATAATTTCATTAGATAAAGGAATAAATAGAAATGTAGAAATTGAAAATTTTAAAAGGATTGCATACTTAGAGTGATTGGAAGGCTTATAATAAGACATTAAAAATTTATAGATGAAGTTGGTTGAAATAAGTGAAGGTACTGAAACGATTAGGAGAATAAATACTAAGATGACAAAAAAAAATTGAAATATTACGATTTTTAAAATATAATAAACGATTATAATAGTTTGGAGTAAAAAAACAATTTGAACAATAAAATTTGTTGTTAAAATAAATAAAATAATTAAGGTAATAAAAACAATTAGAACAATAAGATTTGTTGATAAAGTAGTTAAAATAATTTGGGTAATAAAAACATTTAGAACAATAAAATGTGATGTTAGAATAATTAAAATAATTTGGGTAATAAAAATATTTAGAATATGTAAAAATATGTAATATGATAAATGTAAAACTATCCATATAGAGAAAGGCTAAATTGTAGATGGAGACGAGGGTATATTTAGAAATTTCAAAATTCAAAGTATGAAAGGGGATGAGGTTTATAAATATTTAGGATACCCGCAATCGAATAGATTAGATCACACTAGTATTAAAAATGATATTAGGATTAAATTTCCAACTAGGATCAGAAAAATTTTAAAATGCAATCTATCTGCTAAAAATTTAGTAAAAGCAATAAATACTTGGGCAATACCTCTACTAACGTACTCATTTGGCATAATTAAATGGTCCAATACAGATTTAGATAGTTTAGAACGATTAATTAGAACTACGTTAACAAAATTTAATTGCCATCATCCAAATTCAGCTATAGAACGAATTAATTTACCTAGAAATTTAGGAGGTAGAGGTGTAGTCAAAATAACATCTTTGAAACACAATCAGGTAGAAATGCTTAGAAATTTTTTCCATAGGAAAGCTAATAGCTCAGAAATGCACAAAATAATTTGCAAGGCAGATAGAAATATTACACCTTTACATTTATATGACGAGAATGCCAACATTCTTATAAATACTAACCAGGAATTATTAGATTCCTGGTCAAATAAAATTATTCACGCAAAACACTTCAATTATCTCAACCAAACGTATGTTGACAAACTTTCGTCAAACAAATGGTTGAGTATTGGAGAGTTGAGCGCAGAAATAGAAGGATTTATGCTTGCCATTCAAGAGAGAGTCATTAATACTAAAAATTATAGAAAGCATATTGTAAAAAAATTGAGGTCTTCACTCAGGAGAATTTCTTTGGGTAGACTGGTTTTTTATAAATGAAGCACTTTTTTGTTTTAACTTTAAGTTCTTGAATTTTTATTGTTATGATTTGATATTTATAAACTTATAACTGACGACAATAACTTTCCCCACCCAACGGACAAGGGTTCAGTAGTATTTTAATTTCTTAGTGCAAGTTTTCGTAAAGAAGTAAGTAAATTAAACTGATACAAGCCTTTTTATAACACTTTCGTACCTCTATATTTCCCTTGTTCGTTGTGTGAGAGAGACAAAAAAAATAAAACATGATTCTATCGACATCTAACAAACAAATCATACAACTCTTGGATCGCAATCCAACCTTTGATAGTAACTCAACTTCATAATTGGTTTGCGTCCTGGGTTTAATTCTAAACATTCTCCGCCCCAAAATGGGCAGATATTTATTCTGAAATATCGAATCCATTTTTCTGCAAATTATACAAATAACATTATGCAAACAAATTATGAGCCTAAATTAAATATTGACTTTGCTCAAATCAAATTCAAATTCATTAAATTAATTTTAAAGTTATTCAATAACATAACACACTAAGATAATTCCAAAAACAAACTACATTTTTTAAAAACAAACAGAAACCATAACAATAATTACACATAAACATACAATATAGACAGCACAATCATGTCGCGGCAGGTTTCCTGGTCATCCTTCCTTCCTTCCTTGGGAAAAAATTAAATAAAGACAAATCATCCTTCCTTCCATAGTTCATTGCCACATTTGGAATTATTACAATGTCTCCAGATATATCTATATATGCAGTTTGCAATTCTAGCCAGCAGGCTATGTTAGTTTATAAGTGTTCATTAAGTGTTTTTATCCCTTTTTTTTTTTAAATATATGGATCTACAATCCTTTTTTTGTTTTATTATTTTTTATATCACTCCCTACCACACTCAAGTTTTTATTGCTCCACATTTTTCCACATTTTGTACACTGATTTTTACTTTCAATTCACTATTATATCTTCCTTTTTTCCCTTTTGGTTACTTTTAACGTACAAATTTTTATATTATTTTTTACTTTCAACGTACAAATTTTTATATTGTTTTTTTACTATTTATTGGTTTATCTTGTTTTATGCACTCATTGTTTTTGTTTTTCATAAAGCACAAGTTCCTTTTTTTTTTTGCATTTTGTGCTTACACAGCGTCTGGTTCGTTGGGTGGGGATGTTGACATCTTCAGCTCCTCGTTATCGTCTATTGGCAATAGACACAGCTTTGAGATCGCCCTCTGAGTAGTTCCATGCGATGTTTTGAGAATTGCCACACGTACTCTCCCGTCAGCTCCTGGATGGACTGCAATCACACGTCCGAGTTTCCACACACATGGTGGTAGGTTGTCTTCCTTCAAGACCACCGTATCGCCTGGTTTGAGCTGCGTATGAGGTCCGCTGGTCCACTTCGTTCTGCTTTGGAGTTGAGCCAGGTACCTCGATCAAAAAACATCGTATTAGCAAAGAATTTTTTTTTTTTGATATTTATTCAGTCCGTTGACTGAAATATTTTGTAGATCTTGTTCCGGAATTACTGCAAAGCTTCCACCAACAAGAAAGTGACCGGGACTGAGGGAAATTAGGTCATTTGGATCATTTGACAATGGGGGTAAAAGGACTAGAATTTAAACAAAATTCATCTGACACAAAACGGTATTAAATTCCTCATATATCAATAAGGAGTTACTTGCTAGCCGTTTCAACTGACATTTAAACAGATTTCATTCTGACTTCTCAAAGGCCTCCAAAGTGCAGCGCCCTTGTCGGAATGTACCCCCATTGAATTGATAGCCCCGATAATGATTTTCCGATAGTAGGTAGTAGCATTATCTGAAAATAATTTACTCGGCCTTCCACTACGCTCGATAAAACGCTTCAAGGCATTTAAAAAAACTTTCTGTATTCAAAGACAGTTCAAGTTCTAAGTGTATGGCTTTTGACACCACACATACAAATAAACATACATAAGAAAAAACACCAATAACAAAAATATATAAGCTCCTTTCGGCTGGAAGGTCTGCCATTATTTGCTGCATCGTGTATTAGATCTATAACACATTATACATTTCCTTATTATCATTTTCACAAAATTTTCCCATTATTGGCCAGAACTTCAATCTGATTATTGCCAATACGGTATGAGTACCTGCATGCAAGTGTAACTGATAAATAAATAAATAAATGTAAATGTAGTTTTTCATAATTAATTCGGTTAAATTATGATGTGGTGGCAGCAAGATTGGATGTCGTTGATTTATTGACAGCAATTTTCCTTCGGAAAGCCTGCCGCCTACGCAAAATAAATCATTATGTAAATAAGGATTTAGTAGAGAGATGTAGTTCCTGAAAATATCCAAATCTTGCGTTACTGTTGCCAACACTACAGTTTTTGTTTTCACCTCAGGTGGATCTATGTACGTAGATTCTCCGCATGGCCAACTGGATGGTGCAAGAGTTAGCCAATCGGGTCCGTGCCACCAAATGGTGGATGCCAATAATTGAGAAGTCCTAATATCTCTGGATAGTACATCCGCAGCATTATCTTCTGATATCACATGCTTTTGACAAATGATTCTCCTAGGTACCTTCACATTATTTATCTGCGGCAATTCTTCCATATAAGCTCTCCAAACTTTCCAAATGTCAGGAGATATATCTTCAACCCACTGAGTTTTGTTCTGCCACAGACGTTGCATTAGTAGCTTCGCTACTATCGTTACAGGTCTTATCAGACCCGGGGGATTAAAAATGGATGCTATGTAGGATAACATCCGTCGTTTGCTTCTACTTAGCAAGCAATCTTCTTCACCACTGTCACCCGCCATCAAGTCATCCATGTAAAAAATTTCTTTAAGAATGTGACTGACCTTGGGATTTGTGCCTTGATTTTCATTTCCTAGCCGCTCCAAACATCTTGGGGCTAAGAATGATGATCCCAGACCGTAGACTGTGTTCAATCGATAATGTTGAATCTCCTCGCTGGGTGCGTCTCTCCAAAGGATACGTTGTAAGTCCCTATCCTCTGGCTGCACTAATATCTGCCGGGACATTTTTTCTATGTCGGCTGTTAACGCGTACTGATGTTTTCTGAAATTCAACAGATGTGCACATAAATCCTTTTGCAATGCCGGCCCAATCATGAGGGCATCATTTGGGATAATTCCAGTTGAGGATTTAGCTGATCCATCGACTACGACTCTGGTCTTTCTAGTTGTACTAGGTTCCTTGATCACCGCATGGTGAGGCAGATAATAAGGTATTTGATTTTGTGACAATGGTTCACATTGCGTCATATGACCTAAATCTTTGCACTCCTGCATAAAATTCTTGTAATCTTTCATTAATTCTGGGTTTGAGGCTAATTTTTTCTCCAAATTATACAATCTCTTCTCCGCCATAGGGAGACTTTCGCCTAGCTGTTTCGCACAGGGGCGTTGTATTAAACTTACAATGAAACGGCCTCTGCCATTTCTTTTATGAGCAGCTGTGAAGCTTTCTTCACACGCTTGCTCCTCGTGATTACTATGTTCAATAGGATTTAGCTCCTCTAAATTCAACAAATTTTCAATTTGCTTATGTTTTAAGTTGAGTGAAAGATTACAAATTTCTACTGGCCTCTTTTCTGAAGTGAAGATGGGTCCGGAATCTTGAATCTTCATCCGGTCAGAGTGCAGAGTCTCCCTGAAAGTGTCAGCCCCGATCAACATGTCTATCGGGCCGGTTTCATTAATGTTTGGATCTGCCAATTGCAATCCTTGGGGGATGCCGGTGCCTTTTTCCTGAAATGAGATTTGCGGTAGATTACTGGTCACCTCCGACAATACTAGGCATTCAATCCTCTTTGAATATGGTGAATAATTGGAAGATATTTCCAAATCCACAATGTTTTTAATATGCTGTATTTCATTATGAATTCCGGTAATAGGGATATCAGCCTTTCTGCTGGATGATTTTAATGCGCAATTTTTAATAATAAGTCCTCTTGAAGAAGTATCACTTCCCTGATGACTTTGCATTTCTTCATTTTGTAAATGTAATAAAGTGTTGTGTGAATTCGCTCCACACTTGTGACAACTATATTTACTTTTACAATCCGGAAATTTATGTTCTACCGACAAACATTTCAGACAAGCATTCAAACGATGTATTGTTGTCAATCTATCCTCTATTGCTAAATTTAAAAACTTTTGACAATTATAAGTTTTATGATTTTTATTACAATAAATGCAATTGTGCTCATAATCTTCTTTGAACCGAGGTGGTTCAAAGATTGAAAGTTTGATAGAATTGATGATTTTACCGGTTTCGTTGAATTTATCCTTGGCCTTTGTCAATACAATATAATATAAATTTTCAAACATTTCTCGCTCGGTTCCATTTTTTAATTCATCCGGCAATAATGTCTCTATTTTATCTTGGAGTTTTCTAAAGACATCTAGAATAGGTTCGATTCTTTTCAAACGTATTTCGATTTCCGAATTTAACAACTCTTCCCCATCCAAGTAATTGCTAAATCTAGACAATTTTCCCTTACATATGCCGCACTGGGCAATTAAATATTTCAAATCCATGATTTTAAATAACAGGGATAAATAACAGACAATCAATACTCACTGATTGCTCTGGCGTGGTTCACTTCTAACCACGCTAAACACAAAAACACAAAAAAAAACTTGCACTGTCTTTTACTTGATTGTTTCTTTTGTTTTAACAAAACACTAAAAAATCTTCTATTATTAATTTCTGATGAAAGCTCGCGTCGTAACTTGACCTTTTACAAACAACGGAATCACTTCGTGCCTACCGTCACCGTCTGCATTACCGACTCGAACAATACTACGGAAGTCAAAAACAACACTCAACGATCGCTTTCAGATTGTTTGAATAATCAATTAATACATTTCATGTATTATAATAATTATTCTTCTGTTTTTTGCCGTAGCATAATCATATGACTACCCACAAAAAACTTTGTTAGTTTCAGTTGCAAATAAAACAACGACGGTACCCGTCGCCTGCTTTATCGACAGTATCAAAAAAACATCAAAATCAAAAACAATCAAAACAATGAAAACACAATTCCGATTTTTACGTTTTTTGCGACACTATAATCATAGCTAGCCACAAAAAATCTTGCCAATATCAATTGTAACAATTAGCCCGTTGCGATTTTTTATATCAACAACAATAAAATACCGAAGTGGTCTAACCGAATTTGTTTCTTTTCTATGGGATCAAATGGATAAAAAAAAATAGGATGGTCACTTGCCCTTGTTGAAGATCCGCTTCATCAGAATTCTCCTTTGTTTATCGCTGGTTCATGTCTGGCTTCGATTGATTTTTGTATCTGGATTCCAGGTATCCGCTCATGGGATCAATCCGGCTCGAAGGACCAAATGTAAAAAAAATTGAGGTCTTCACTCAGGAGAATTTCTTTGGGTAGACTGGTTTTTTATAAATGAAGCACTTTTTTGTTTTAACTTTAAGTTCTTGAATTTTTATTGTTATGATTTGATATTTATAAACTTATAACTGACGACAATAACTTTCCCCACCCAACGGACAAGGGTTCAGTAGTATTTTAATTTCTTAGTGCAAGTTTTCGTAAAGAAGTAAGTAAATTAAACTGATACAAGCCTTTTTATAACACTTTCGTACCTCTATATTTCCCTTGTTCGTTGTGTGAGAGAGACAAAAAAAATAAAACATGATTCTATCGACATCTAACAAACAAATCATACAACTCTTGGATCGCAATCCAACCTTTGATAGTAACTCAACTTCATAATTGGTTTGCGTCCTGGGTTTAATTCTAAACACATATAATCAAAGATATAAATCAAATTGATGATTTATGTAGAAAATGTTTGGCTTTTCCCGAAACTATAGAACATATTATATCGGGATGTTCTATATTAGCGCCTTCCGAGTATACATTTAGGCACAATCAGGTTTTAAAAATAATTCACCAAAGTTTGGTAATTAAACATAACTTGATTGATTGCCGTAATGTAGTACCATATTATGAATATGAACCAAATTCATTTATAGAAAATGAATTTTATAAAATATATTATGATAAAACTATACTAACAGACAGAACAATTAGTCATAATAGACCTGATATAGTTTTACATGACAAAATTAAAAAAATAACTTATATCATTGATGTAGCTATTCCAAATTCCTGTAATATTCAAAAAACTGTTTCTGAAAAAATTAGAAAATACACAGATTTAGGAAATTAGATTAAAAGAATTTGGCATTCTCGGACTATAAAAATATTACCATTTGTTATTTCGGCCACTGGCATAATACCTAGGAATCTGATTCAAAATTTAAGCATATTAGATTTGTCAAAGAATTTGTATATAAAAATGCAAAAAGCAGTAATTTTAAATACATGTAGGATTACAAAAGATTTTTTAAATATTTATATGGAGGGATCAGTAGGATTTATAGGTTCAATTAGAAATGCCACAGAGCCGAACCCTCTGATATGAAAATATCTGGAGTCGGTGAATTATATTCCCATTTGGTCTCTAGTAGGTTGACATGTTGTTCTTGTATTGTTTTGTATTTATAATACTTATATAGTGCAATTGTATAACGTGGATTCACTAGATGATCATTTGGGGAAGAGTATGAAAGGGATTAGTTTTTTTTTTTTTTTTTTTTTTTTTTTTTTTTTTTTTTTTTTTTTTTTTGGGGGGAAAATTTAACCCGGACATTTAAATCTGGTGCGTAAATAAAATGTGATGTTAAAATAATTAAAATAATTTGGGTAATAAAAACATTTAGAACAATAAAATGTGATGTTAAAATAATTAAAATAATTTGGGTAATAAAAACATTTAGAACAATAAAATGTGATGTTAAAATAATTAAAATAATTTGGGTAATAAAAACATTTAGAACAATAAAATGTAATGTTAAAATAATTTGGGTAATAAAAACATTTAGAACAATATAATGTGATGTTAAAATAATTAAAATAATTTGGGTAATAAAAACATTTAGAACAATAAAATGTGATGTTAAAATAATTAAAATAATTTGGGTAATAAAAACATCTAGAACAATAAAATGTGATGTTAAAATAATTAAAATAATTTGGGTAATAAAAACATTTAGAACAATAAAATGTAATGTTAAAATAATTTGGGTAATAAAAACATTTAGAACAATAAAATGTGATGTTAAAATAATTTGGGTAATAAATACATGTAGTATAATAACATTTGAATGTAAAATACTTGGTATAAAAAGGTAATTTAGATAAATAGGTGTAAATAAGATCATGAAAGATAATTTGAGAAATGAGAATTTTAGTGGAATCACATAATTGCAAAATTATAAAAATTAAAATAAGTAAAATTAAGTGTAGTAAGTTAATATAGATAAGTATAATTAAATGATCAATATGATTTAAAATTTGGGTTAAATATCGTAAGTAGATTGAATAAGCTTTGCTAATTGAACAGAGTAAGTTCTTTTTATCGAGTAAAATTGTATAATATAAGTTTATAATAAAAGTGTAATAAAGGTGTATAATATAATATATGATAAAAGTGTGTAATACAAGTATTAAAATAATTAGAGTAAATGAACATAGATAGATTTAGGAAATATAAATGATAGATCAGTTCGATTAACGATTTGGATAAATGTTATCGGTACTAAATTATCTAAAATAACTACAATAATTAAGAGAATTAAGAATAGTGCAATTTGAAGAGAGAATAGGTTATTTTGTAGAATGTTTTTACAGAATTTAGAATTTGAGGTTCTATAGTTAGTTTTAGCATCCATTTTTACATATCACGTTTAAGAACAGTTTGACACTCGTAACCATCGGTTGAAGCTATTTTTAGATAATTGGTAGAATTATAGTACTTCTTGACTTATTAGATAACTGACAACCGGTGGTGCGAGTGCCATGTACCGTCTAGATAAGTTTATTTAGATCGTCTGAATGCTTAACATAGATTATTTTTTCATTTGGTGATTTACGAACCAGTATTTTGTTTTCCCTAAACCAGACATACATATACTTAGTTTCTTTTGCTTTCTGTTTAGTTTTCCAGAGTAGTTCTTTAAAGTATGGACAAATGATTTCTCCTATGTAGATTTTTTCGCTGCCCAGGGTTGTCGCAGTTTTGGCGTCGATGGTCTTCCGGATTTTTAATATTTGGTCTCGTTTATTGTTATCGTGGAATTTAACTTGGATTCTCGGGTAGGCTCCTGGTCGTCTGTCCTGGATACGTTTCACCTCCTTCAGGTCGTGTAGCTGAATCGCCATCCCAGCTGCCGCAGCCACCTGTTGCACTAGTAAAACTGGCTGTTCCTCATTTGATTGTGGGATTCCACATATTTCTATGCAATCTTCTTTCGAGGCTTGTTCTAGTTCCGCGATTCTAACTTCGAAACTTTTTATAATCTTTTATTTTTTTTATAAACTTTTTATCAACTTCAGACACCAGCTTGGTAATATTTTCTATTTTAATATTTATATCATCATATTGGTTACTAATGAAGTTACGTGAGTTTCGAGATTCAGCATTTTCTTCGTCCATTTTCTTGAAGAATTCTTTTTTCATTTCTTCAAATTTATTGTTGACAGCTGTTAAGACAATGTCAAGAATCTCTTTATGTTCTGGGAGTATAGATTTTAATTTCAGATCACTCTGGTTTGTATTTTTGCTTCTTGTTTGTTTATCCATTATTAGAGATAAATTATTCAATTGAGTGGGTAAATAAGTTTTTAATTTGAATTATACTCGTAAATAATATCACTTTTCTTGGTTAGTATTTTGTATGATGGGAGTAAAACCGTATGGTTTTGACTGTACTTAAGACACTTAAAACACAGAACTAAAATACTAGCAGCAATTAGTGCACTTTTTCGATGTTTTCTATCACTTTTAATATTTTTTTTTATTAATTTTGCGGGAGTAAACAAAAACAGACAGTTGTCACTTTGAAGTATTATTGTTGTATGCTTCTGCAAAAGTGGTGTTTTTTCCAAAAGTGCTTTGTGAAAACTAAAACATCCACCCCGAGAAGGAGACCGCTGGCCAAATTTTTTAGAAATTAAAACACAATTTTCGACAATTTTCAAAAGTGCTTAATTGAAACATAAAAAGGCAATTTTGTAAGGATTATATCCGATTATTTTATATCCGATTTTTTTTCAGCCCCCCAAACACTTCAAAAACGGAAACACCGGCGAAATTTTCTTCAAACTCTGGACTTAGAAATTTTTTTTTCTCTTTGTCCCTCCCGTTCTTCTTTCCTTCGGAACAATAACACCATAATGGAATCCAACGAAGCAGCCACGTCACCGGACCTGGGCATCATTCCCAATGTGCTCAGACTATCAAAAACTGGCCTACAAGCCGTTTTAAAAGACAGAGGGTTTTCTCCCATGAACAAAACGAAACCTGTCATGAGAGCATATGCATTATTGCTCAACAAAAGGTACACCAGAAGTGTAAACATTGCATCAGCGAATGAGGACAGTGCACCCATTATCACCAAAGTTGTGGAAAACCCGGCTTCTAGTGAAGAACTCGAGACAAACATCAAAGTGAAACAAAATGCTGCATCCATCACGGCACAAGAAAAGACCTACGATCTCTCTTCTTGGAAAATCAAATACAACGGTGCTACTAATGTACTGGATTTCATTGAGAGAATTGAAGAAACAGCAACAATCAAGAATGTTCCTTTTGACGTGCTCCAAAGAAACTTTATAGAACTAATTTCTCCAGAATTAATCCCGTGGCACCGCATTCAGAAATTAAAATACAGGGACTGGAAAAAACTCAGGATAGCCCTAATTGCTAGCTTCGGTAAAACGGAAGCTCAGCACCGAATAAAATTTTCTTTACTATCCATCAAACAGTTAGTAAACGAATCGGTAGCAACATTTATAGAAAGGGCCGAAACCATCAACATCAAGCTTTCCCATCCTGTCTCGGAAGCTGAACTATTACCAGTTATAGCTGATGGTCTTCTACAAAAATATGAGAATATTATCACCTCACAGAAAATTGCGTCATTGATTTAATTAAGCGAAGTCTGCACCCTCCTAGAATCTTACCAGGACAGGAAGAACACCAAAGATGTTCCGGACAACACCATTGTGCCGAGCCGTTCTTCTGAAATAAAACCAGAATATGATAACAAAAAAGTCTGCTCCTTTTGCAAAAAAGTAGGCCACCTAGCTGCTACCTGTTTTAGGCAAGCCAAACTGCTGGAAACAAAAGATTCCAGAACCTTAAAGAGGCACCGCTCTAAGGATCGCTCTCCTCCACGCGACGAACTGCGTGAAGTTTTTAAGAGATCCAAATACAATATGAAAAGGCTGCAAGATTGTAGCAACGTTAAACCTCAGATGGATTTCTCTAAACCCCCACCAAACTTTTTTACGAGGAAACCAAAAAACTAAATGCTAACTGTGGTATATGTAATTATCCATATAGTGGATCATTCGGAAACGTTCGGGTTCCGCCGAACTTTGACGAACGTCTCATGGGTCAGACAGCGGTCTCGTCCGTGGGAGCTCGCCAGAACCATTTTAGCAGCCTTAGTAATCACTCGCTACGTAGACAATAATACAGTACTATTAAATCCATATGTACATTGCAATAAAGACGAAAGAACTTACGTGTACATCTCTATTATTATTTGTGGGCTAGTAAGGCCACAATAAAAGAACATTACAATTGGCGCAGCCGTATTAAAGTACAATACTGGATTACCAAATTGGATTAAAAAAAATTACCAAAGCGGGGAGAGCTAAGTCACCCCGAGAATTTTTTCAAGGCTACCTATAGCCGAGGTGGAACATTGGAGGATCTTTTGGGGTTTGTCTGACCGAGAGAAAGGGCCGGCAGAACAAACCGAGGATATCTCTGGCTATTCCTGGAGCCACAGAGTTCTGGAGTGCCATTCCAAGGGTACTCAGAAGCAAGAGGCAGTGGTCGATTTTGGGGCTCAACAGAGTCTTTCCACGAAGGTGAAGTTCCAAGGGAGTGCCGAAGGAAGGCATTCAGACAAGGACAAATAGAGGAAGGAAGACAACCTGGAGACGTTGCAACCGCAATTTCTAAATTAGGTTTTTTATTTCTTTATTGTGGAGGATTTGTCTGGATTTTTTGTAATTTTTTTTTGTGGGGTAGTATTGTTGTCGTGTGTAGCTTCGCGTGATAGTATTTTTTCCCTTTCGTGAAGATGGAATCGGCGAGAATTCCACCGTTCTCTCACATAAACGGAGATTGGGATGTATTCCAACTCAGATTAACGCAGTTCCTCGTTTTGCATGATGACATTACCGAGATTAAGAAAAAGGCTTATCTGATAAACTCGCTTGAAACGGAAACCTTGACTCTTCTGTCCAACTTTTGTTTCCCGATTAAAATCACAGATGTTACGTTTGAGAAGTTAATTGAGTTGCTAAAAAAACATTGTGGTAAATGTAGATCACTTTTTCAATTAGATATTTTGCCGCCAGACTCCGGGGTCTCAGCACATATTGTCAGTTTGGAACTAGGCTGGAGGATAATCTTGTAGACGTGTTTGCTATCGGTCTACTCCCGGGTCCAGTACGGGTAAAATTGTTTGTTGAAGGGCCTAAACTAAACTTTAATCAACTAGTTGAACTTGCAGTGACCGCGAAAGGTCCTGAAGTCGAGTCAGTCAAGATGAAGTTGGAAGTAAATGCGGTAAAGAGATTTGAAAAATCGGCTTCTCCGGCGCGAAAACATAGTTATCGATCCAATAGTACCGATTCATGTAGGTCAGATAAACAGGTTAAAACCGGTTCATCCCCAAAGAAGTGTAATATTTGTGGGAAATCAAATCATGACACTCGTAGTTGTAAATTTAAGCAGGCTAAATGTTATTCTTGCGGTAGATTGGGTCATTTACAAAGATTTTGTAAAAATAGGTCAGTAAAATCAGTTATGAATTGTAATAATGAGAATATTGAGAATGTAGCTTTTGTTAAGGCAATCAAGGCACAATTGAAATTAAATGGGAAATTCTTCGAAGCTATGATTGATTCAGGTTCATCGGTTTGTGTTATTCCAGAGACATTATTTTGTAAACATTTCAGTAATATAGAGTTATCACCCGAAACACGAAAAATTTCAGGTTACGACGGGAATACGTTGAATGTTGTGGGTAATGCAAATTTCAAGGTCGAATACAATAATCTAGTTAGGTTAATAACATTTATCATTGTAACCAACGGATCGGAACTGATTGTGGGAAGGGATTTCACGGAAACCTTTAACCTCAACATTATTTCAAAACAAAATTCTATCAATTCAGTTTCATCGGAAAAAGAGAAAATTGATAAAATTAAAAATAAATTTCCAGAAGTTTTTGACAGAAAACTAGGACGATTTAATAAATTCAAAGTGAATTTTAAAGTGAAGAAAGATGCGAATCCTTTTTTCTGTAATGCTAGACCGGTACCTTTCGCTATTAGAGATAAGATCGAATGTGAACTTAAATCAATGGTGAGGGATGGTATTATTTCGCCAGTGAAAAGCAGCGAGTATGCATCTCCTATCGTTCCGGTAGTAAAGAAAAACGGCGAGTTTCGTATTTGTGTAGATTATAAACGAAGTTTAAATCTTATTACAGGTTAGTTCGGGAAAAATTTTTGCTAAACTGGATTTAAAACAAGCTTATTCACAGTTAGAACTGCAGGATAGCTGTAAGAAATTTACAACGATTAATACGCATTTAGGATTGTTTGTTTACAATAGACTAGTGTTTGGGTTTAAATCTGCTCCAGCAATTTTTGCTAGAACAATTGCGAGTTGTTTGCAAGGGTTAAAAGGCGTGGCATTTAACTTAGATGATATTATTATCTCAGGGATCAACGAAAAGGATCTAATGGATAATATCATGGCAGTTTGTAAACGATTACAAGATTGCGGATTATGTGTCAATACGGAAAAATGTCAATTTTTTGTAAAAGAGTTAGAGTTTTTGGGGTACATCATTTCCGAAAAGGGAATCCAACCTCAAACAGATAAATTAGAAGCCATTAAGAATGCACCTTATCCGACGGACGTTCATCAACTTAAAAGTTTACTAGGATTTTTCAGTTTTTACCGGAATTTTATACCTAATATGTCATCAATTCTAGAGCCACTTCATAATCTTTTAAAGAAAGATGTCAAATGGGTTTTTTCTAGAGAATGCGCTAACGCAGTAGATACGATTAAGAATTTGATGAGTAAAAATACGATTTTGACGAATTACATTCCGCACCTTCCGGTTAAACTTTTTACGGACGCGAGTACTTCCGGTCTAGGGGCGTGTCTGATTCATTCATTCGCAAACGGTACGTTGCGACCTATAGCATTTGCATCTAGAAGTTTAAATAGCGCGGAAAAGAAATATAGCATCTTAGATTTAGAGGCTTTAGCTATAGTGTTCGGTTTGAATAAATTTTTTCAATACTTATATGGCAGAGAATTCACGCTGTGTATTGATAATCTGCCTCTGATGAGAATTCTCGGTGAACTTAAGAATATCCCAGTACTAGCCGCAAACAGATTGCAAAGGTATGGAATAATTCTAGCAGGTTTTTCTTATAAAACGGAATTCGTAAGATCTTGCAAAAATCAAGCGGATTTCCTATCTTGACTCCCTTTAGAATCGTCAGTTGAGGAATTCAGAGAAGATTACGGGTCTGATTTCGTAAGTTTTGTTAGCAATTGTGAGCATCTTGACGTTAATTTGATTATGGAAGCCACTAAAGTAGACACTATCATTCAAAGCGTAATGACTTGTTTAAGGCAGGGGTGGCCCAAACGGGTTAAACGCGGAGGAATTACGGAAATTCTGGATAAAAAGGAACGAACTTTCGATTGTTAAGGATTGTTTATTTTGGCAACATAGAACTATTGTTCCAAGTTCGTTGCATAAAAAAGTATTAGAGCTCGTGCACCGTTCACACTTAGGTATTGTAAAGATGAAAGGGTTAGCAAAAGGTTATTTTTGGTGGACGTCGCTGAGCAAAGACTTAGAGAAAATTGTTCAGGAATGTCCAGAATGCGCGTCGACGAAACAATCTCCTCCAAAGAGTCAATTATCGGTATGGCCTAATTCTGGGAAGGTCTGGAGTAGGTTACACCTGGATTACAGTAGGCCGCTGGCAGGGAAAATGTTTTTTGTCGTCCGCGATTCATTCACTAAATCGGTCGACTGTATTGAAGTTCAAAGGGCAGATTCAGCTAATACTATATTTGAATTGAGAAAATTATTTTCAAATTTTGGCTACCCTGAACTCATAGTGTCAGATAACGGAACTTCTTTTACGAGCGAGATTTTCCAACAATTCCTTCGGGAAAACAATATCAAATTCATGTCATCCCCAGTTATGTGCCCAAAAAGCAACGGTTTCGCTGAAAACTCAGTGAAAACTACTAAGAATTTTCGTAAAAAACTTATGGTAGGAAATAAATTTCAGGTTGATTACAAGGATAAATTGTTACATTTTTTGTCCGATTATAGAAATACTCCACATTGTACGACGGGAGTCGAGCCAGCAGTTTTACTGTTTGGTAGGAAACTTAGATCTACTTTTGACAGTCTCATTCCGAAAGAGAATGAACGGGTTGTATCAAAACAACATGATTTGGCGAATAAAAATATTAAGTCCAATCAACGTAAACAGACTAAGTATTATGGTGGTGTAAAAACAAGAAATTTTATTGTGGGATAAAAATGTTTAGTTAAGGATTTCAGGAAAAATAATAAATTTACATGGGTAAAGGGAATAGTTACACATAAAATTGGAAAAAAATTATATTTGGTAAAAACTTGTGATTCTCAATTAATTTGGAAACGTCTTGTGGACCAGATGAGAAACTTGTCAGTGAGTTGGAGCGGTGTTGAGTCAGATTTGCCAGATTTGCGTCTGATGACACAGGACTGAGCACTCTGAGAAAGAGTTGTCCAATCTGTGGAGTGAATTAACGGTGTTTTCTCCTGATTTTAGATTTGCGGAGGGAGGAGAGAGGTCACCGGAGGTCGGACACGGCAATAACCGATGCAAGGCAAGAGCCGGCAATTCCCAGTACTTCACATAGTCCGACCAAGATAGTTCCCCACAAGGAAGGAACGGAAAGCCTTCTGATTTAATATAATTTTGTGTATAAAATATTTATAATTATGTGTTATAATAAGAACTTGTGTGAATTATGAATATAATATTTACAGTGTATTTGCGTTATATAGAGTCCTGAAATACTTAAATGACATTTGAAATATTTAAAATACGTAGACTGTAGCGACTGATTACAGGGGGAAGGATGTGGTATATGTAATTATCCATATAGTGGATCATTCGGAAATGTTCGGGTTCCGCCGAACTTTGACGAACGTCTCATGGGTCAGACAGCGGTCTCGTCCGTGGGAGCTCGCCAGAACCATTTTAGCAGCCTTAGTAATCACTCGCTACGTAGACAATAATACAGTACTATTAAATCCATTGTAAATTGCAATAAAGACGAAAGAACTTACGTGTACATCTCTATTATTATTTGTGGGCTAGTAAGGCCACAATAAAAGAATATTACACTAACCTCTCAGGCATTCATTCCGTATCAAGGTCAAAGGAATGGACTGATTGGTTATCACATATCAAGTATTTTAACCAGACCATTAATGTTTCTTCAGTTTGTTGCAAGCAAGCAAAGGACCTTAGGAAGACCTTATGCCCTTTTCTCTGTTAACAATGTCCCTTTCTCCGGTCTGCTGGACAGCGGCGCATCAGTTAGCTGCCTTGGCAACAATGCCCACTTGCTTTTTGTTAACAATGGTTTTAAGGTCTCTTCCCAACTTACACACGTGACAACTGCGGATAATGCTTCTCAGCTAGTCATCGGTGCTCTTGCTTTGCCAATTAAATGTGACAATAAAATAGTTACAATTAATTTTTTAATAGTCCCATCTATATCCCAGAATTTCATCCTTGGTGTTGACTTCTGGAAGGCGTTCACCGTTGCCCCCCAAGTATTTAACATTCTTGGTGAGACTCCGCCTATTGCCCAAATTAGTGAGATTCGCAGAATCATACCTCATGAAAATTTAAACACTGACCAAGCTCTCCAATTAAAGGAAGTGGTAAATAAATTCGAATCAATATCTTTCGAAAAATGTGGTTTGGGTTTAACCAATTTGGTGGAACACCATATAAAGACTAATGGTCCCCAAATTAAGCAACGTTATTACAACTTAGCACCCCAAAAACTTAAGCTTTTAGAAAAAGAACTCGACGAAATGTTGGAAATAGGAGTAGTGGTTCCCAGCAGAAGTGCTTGGACCAATCCAACTCTCATGGTTTCTAAAAAAGACGGCTCCGCCCGCTTCTGTCTTGACAGCAGACGCCTTAACTCTTGCACGGAGGCCGACGCGTATCCTCTGACCTATGTCCACGCAATCCTAGACAAATTGCGTAACGCCAAGTTCATTTTTTCTATCGATTTAAGCAAGGCTTTTTGGCAGATACCCTTGGACGCAGAGTCTTGCAAAAAAACAGCTTTTGTTGTACCTGGTAGGGGAATGTTCCATTTTAAAAGATTACCTTTTGGTCTAAAAAACAGCCCCGCCGAGTTACAAAGACTGATGGACAAATTGTTCGGCCCTGAAGCCGACAACAATCTATTCTGCTATCTTGATGACCTCATCATTATTAGCGACACCTTCGAAAAATACTTGTTAATGCTGGAAAAAGTTTTTCAACAACTTAAGTTGGCTGGTTTAACCATCAACTTAAAGAAGTCTGAATTTTGTAAGACTCGTTTACGTTATTTGGGATTTATTGTCGACGAAAAAGATCTAAGAACAGACCCTGCTAAGGTAGAAGCCATGGCAAATTTTCCTTAACCCAAAAACGCGAAAGAAGTCAAAGCTTTCCTCGGACTCACAGGTTACTACAGGTGATTCATTAAAGACTTTTCCACCATCTCAGCACCCCTCAATAAAATTATTGGCATCCGTAAAGGCGTCAGCAACTTTCGTTGGTCCAACGAAACTGAAGAAGCTTTTATAACTTTAAAAAATGCTCTTCAGACAGCTCTCGTCCTAAATTGTCCGGACTTTGCACTCTCTTTTACTCTCTACACGGACGCTTCTAATGTTGGAATCGGTGGAGTCTTGACTCAGGAATTCCCCGACGGCGAAGCCCGGAAGGCGTACGATAGAACAGCAAAGAAGATAGACAATTTAATGTTACTTCATATGTCACAAGGTATAAAGTGATGGCAGAGTATATTTTGCTTACACCGGGCAATAAAAGAAGACAGACCTACGGTGGTGACTGTAATGTGAACGGTTTTTGGCCAGTAAGTAACGAGTTACTCGCTCCTCGACTAAACTACTTGCCAACAGCATGGTTTGGCACGCACAATGGTGGCTGGAGAGTAGAATGCATTTTTCAGTCGGGTCCGGGAGCACCCAGTGGGTTAACTTTTGAGGCATTAAAATAGTTTTATTTTTTGTGTTTAGTAATAGTTCCTCTAAATAAGACGTCGTAGTCGTAGGGCGGAGTTCTGCTCGATTGAACCATGGAATTTGTATAGATTTGATGTTAAGACAACGTGAGTAGTAATGGTACATAGTTCCAACAATAACATTGTTTAAAACTACTGTCAAATTTTGCTCTTTCACTTTTTTTTCATTAATATTGTGATAAAAATCGATATATAACAATGACTACACGTGCAAATTCTAAGTCCGCCAATAACCCTAATCCCGAACTACTGCAAATTCTAGATAAAAAGTTCGATGCATTTAAAATCCAGTTTCTAGAAAAACCATTTGCAGACTTCAAAAATACCATAGTAGAAGTTATAAAACAGGAGTTCAAGGAGGAAATTGAGGAGTTTAAAAAAAAGTTAAACATTTGGAAGGACAAATAGAAAGCAACGATCAATATAATCGTACAAATAACCTTATAATAAGTGGTGTTCCAGAAGATAGAAACGAAAATATTTATGATATTCTCTTCAAAATTGGTGCTACAGCTGGATGTAAAATCACCCGAAAGGAAGTGGACTTCGTAAGCAGAATCTCCCCCAGAATAAACCGAATTGTGACAAATGGAAAACAGAGGAACATTATCGTAAAATTTACACGCCGAGACATCTTAAAGATAACCTGTTAGCTGCCATAAGGAAGAGGAAGGGAAGGTTTGCCTCAGAATTGCAGCTTCTAGGTTCCAGCAGAATTTACATTAATGAACATTTAACTCCCAAAAATCAGAATCTGCTAAAGCAATGTAGAGATATAAAACGGACAGAAAAATTCTCTACTGCTGGGTAAAAAACGGTAAAATTTTCATTCGTGTAAGTGATACAACACCCATTATTTTATTTGCTGATCAGGATGACGTTAACAGACTTTCAACATTGAAGACAATGCCCACATAAGACGCTTCTACATCGGCCTTCCCTTTAGGAAACTAAATTAACAGAATAATATCAAACGTATTACTATTTATTTCAAATTTAACCTCTTGCAATACCGTAATATAATACACAATTTCTACTTAGTAGTAATATACAAATCATCACAATACGTTAATTACAAATTTCCTTTAAACTCTTATCATATAATGTTAAAAAATGTTTTTATCATTTGTTTGAATTGTAGATATTAGTAATCTGTCCATAGATATAACAATCAATCTGTAAAAACTAAAGCTTCTTAAAACCATTGACATTTTAATTTACCACAAACAAAAACAGAACGAAAAATCGTATGTTCCAAAAAGGCCCCCAATCACGGAATAATTATTTTTATCCAAACTATTTTCCAAACGATTCCACAAACATAATATTTAAAAATGCTTAACATAATATATTTTCAAAATGTGCGAGGTCTTCGCACAAAAACTCATAGCTTCTTAAATCAGGTCCTTTTGAACAATTACGATATTATTATATACCTTATATGTGAAACTTGGCTAAATAAATCAATACACAACAGTGAATTGTTCGACAATAGGTATGATGCATTTAGAGAGGATTAGAACTACTTTTTGTCTGGACAGCAGCAGGGAGAGGGGGGGTACTAATTGCAACCTCCAAATATCTTAAAGCCCAGAGATTACCCTGATCAACATGTACTGAGGAGATCTGGATATCAGTGCCAATACTAGGTAACAATAATAAACTCAAAAATTTATATATCTGCTGCGCATATCACCCACAAAACACCAACTACATCCACAATTCAATTCTGTAATCAATACAAACAAACGAATTCTTGATTTAATCATGACAAATATTTCAGAATGTAGTATAACCCACTGTACCGATTCACATCACAGAGCATTAGACATAGAGTTATCACCTGTTAATGTACCGTCTCTTTCCGGCTCATCTAGGACAGTTAAAATGTTTCACCGAGGTGATTACGGTCAAAACACTGATGGATTATCCAAAATAAATTGGAAATTCGAATTTCAAAGTAAGGATACCGAAAAAGCCGAATTACATTTTTATAATATCACTAGCTGACCCGGCCACGCGTTGCTGTGGCTAATAAAACACTTTGTAAAATCCAACCTTTGTAACCACCGCCGTCTTCGAGTTTATCGCGAAGAGATAGACAGATGCCGCGGAGGACTTTAATTTATAATACGTAGAGATGGTGTGAAAAATTATAATAATGAGAATGAAATGCTTATGGTAACTAACGTATTTAAGTTAATAAGGATTAATACTGTATCCGTCTAAATAACCTTGCAATTTTCCCATTGTACGTGACCATTTTTTTAGAAGAATGGGTATAGTAAGCTATTCGTAAAAGATTGATGTATGCCATCGCAGATTTTTTTGTAGATCTATAAAGAGGAATATCCCACCATGCACTGTATTGTTTTATCTCAAATAGATTAGGCAGTGTTTTTGATTAAATCGGCGGCTTGACTTTTTCTGACACTTCTAACAATTATCGTTATGTTTCAACCAATTTTCACAAATCCTTGACAAATTACATACCTAACCTTCCTCACAAAACACTCTATCTATTGGTGAAAACCGCATGAAAATCCGTTCAGTAGTTTTCGAGTTTATCGCGAACAGACAGACAGACAGACAGATGGCGCGGGGGACTTTACTTTATAATATGTAGAGAAGAGATAAATGACATTATTCGCAAATATATCCCCGAAAAAAAAATTAACTGTAATTTAGAAAGGTTTTTTCCACTTTACCACTTATTAAAATTGTAAAAGAGAAATAAAAATATCACAAGAAATGGAAAAAAATACAAGAACCTGGCTGACTACCAATCATTTTCAGTACTGAGAAATCGTCAAAAGAAGATCTCGCTAGAATGTTATGAAAACTTCGTTATGACGGCAGAAAATTCAATAAAAAAGTGCAGCAAACAGTTCTGGTCATTTGTTAAATCAAAGCAATCCTCTTCCGATTTACCAAAGCAAATGTCTCTTGGAGATATTTCCTGCAATGATGGACAATCCATATGCGACCATTTTAAGGATTATTTTTGGTCAGTTTTTGTAGAAAATTTCAACCCTCGCCTCAATCTTATAAACTCTGAGAATAATGACGACAACTCTAATCTACATATACACACTATTAACTTCAATCAATCGTGTGTACTTAATTATTAAAAAAAAACTTGATCTAAATAAAAGTGCGGGATCTGATTTAATTCCATCCATATTTTATGTAAAATGCCGGGACCAATTGGCTTATCCTCTCTCCTTGCTATTCAAAATGTCATTTGAAGAAGGCAACTTCCCCAACGTCTGGAAACAAGCATTCATTACACCAATCCACAAAAGCGGGGACAGCAATAACATCAATCAACTACAGGCCCATCTCCAAACTCCCAATTGTCAGCAAGATCATGGAAAACATAGTTCTTGATCAACTTTTTCCAGCAGAACAAACAATCATATCCAAAAATCAACACGACTTTTTCAGAAAACGGTCGGTCGAAACAAACCTTCTGGAATACACATATTTTATTTTAAATTCTATAGGTGGGAAAAATCAAGTAGACTCTATCTATACGGATTTTTCAAAAGCCTTTGATAAAATTAACATTGAACTGCTTCTGAAGAAACTGTTAAAAATCGGGATTTATGGTGACCTTCTCAGATGGATCAAATCATATGTAACAAACAGAAGTTAAGCAGTTAGAGCTATGGGTTTCTCCTCGCGTTTTTACAATATACCTTCAGGAATCCAGCAAGGATCACATCTTGGACCTCTCTTGTTTATTTTATATATCAATGATATAGGTAAATGCTTTAAAAATTCCAAATTTTTGCTGATGACACTAAAATTTTCCAAAAAAATCACTAATATTAATGACAGCCTAGAATTGCAAGATGATATTAATAGGCTTGGAATATATTGTGCGAACAACCAACTGTTCCTTAACCTGGAAAAATGTAACACAATATCATTCACCAAAAGCATAAACCCCCTAATATTCCCGTACAAAATCAATGACGTAGAGATAAAAAGATGTTGTGTTGTGAAGTGAGAGACTTAGGAATAATAATGGACTCCGGAATGTCTTTCCGAGCACATATAAATTCCATCTGTGACAGGGCGTACAAACTTCTAGGATTCATCATAAGAGTGACCAAACCATTTAGGTCACCACACGTAATCAAAATACTGTACGCCTCTTTTGTTCGCTCTATATTAGAATTCGGATCAGTCGTATGGAATCCCTAATACAAAGTTAATATTGAAAGGTTAGAAAGAATTCAAAAAAAGATATTGAAACACCTAGTCTTTAAATCCTTTCGAACATCAGAAAACCTAAAAGACTCATTAACATTCCATAATTTATCAACTTTAGAAGATAGAAGAAATATTTCCGGTTTTTTATTCAAAATCATTAACAACGTTGTTGACAAAAACTATCTTCTAGAACACATTAATTTCCACTGTCCAATAAGAAACACAAGGTTAAACCAACTATTCCACATCCCACACTCAAAAACAAATTACACACAATATTCATTTCTCCGAAGGACGTGCACAAAATACGATGATATCTTTTACGATATCATCGTATTTCGCTGATATTTTCCATTTGTCCTCAGGTCAATTTATTAAATTCATAAAAGAAAAATAAAGCAAATTGTTAATTAAGAACTCTCCACCCCTGCTGCACGTTATTTTTTCTTTCATTCTCATTATGTTGGTTTTCCTTCTTTTTATTATAATAATAATATTTGGATGGTTTACATATCCCACATGCTTTCATTTGTGTTTATATGATTTGTATATATACATATATATATTTTCTTTTTTTCTACCACTTTATGTTTTCTTTTGTTTTAATCTATGTTTTTATTTTATATGTATTTCAAATTTTAGCGGAAACTTCGCTGGTTAATGCAACCATGTAATATGTTACTTTCTTATTAAAATATGTATAACTGTTTGTTTCCTAAATAAACTAAAATAAATAAAAAATTTTAAAAAAGTAATATCAGACGGTTCACTATTCACTCGTTTCGTGACGTCATACTTAAGCAAATGTTCCGTCTTCGTTTCATCGCATGTTCACACAGTTCTCAAGAATAAATGTTCATTCCCCATTCCCGCTACAAGTTGCCGAGTGCGATCGCGCGCGTTGGCCGGCGGCGCTAAGGCCTTATTCTCACGGGAGCTTTTTTAACGTCCGTTAAAAAAGCGTTCAAATAGAACAAATGCATTTCCAAGCTTACATTCATACGTCAGCGCTTTTAAAACGCGACGCTTTTTATCGAGCAGTGTTTTATTTTGAACGCTGGGCGTTGGGCGTTAAAGGGAATAGATCATATGAAACTTCGTATTATTATTCACACGAGAGGTAAAACAACGCCGGTGCATCAATCTTTATCTGTTTATCCTGTACTTCCATCTAAAGTAATTAGGATTCTAGAGAATCGTCGATATCGCCCCGCTAATTCAACTGCACCAAGTTCTAGGCCACACTCCGCACAAAGCTTTTTTACCACTTTCAACCCAAATATTTGCCCATGTCCATCCAACACTGACGAATCAAGTTCAATAACTGTTCAGAGCCCATTGACTTATATAAGTTCACCAGAAGAATTTTACTTATCTCCAGATGATTGTTAAATTTAATACCAAAATTTTTAATAAATATAAATTATTTTGTAATTATTGTTTTTAAACAGGTAAATAAAACTAGTCGTTGTACAGGTGGTGTCACCAAACACATGGTATCGTGAAGTGTTATTCGAGGCCCCACTATCGTCAACAGTTCGTCAAATGTTGAAATAGACAATCAAAAATAACTAAAAAATTTATCGGGGTATTGCCTTAATTCGTACAGTGTCACAAACTGCCCTTTCTTTTAAGTATCTCAGTTCATTCAGAGGATGAACCCAGAATGCATTTTGTTTTCTTTTTCGTCTTCCAGCAACACAAATCGCTATTGCTATTAATTTTGCAGAAACCATTTCCACGTCTTACTGAAGCGAGAAACGAAACAAGAGTGATTTTTAAGCGTTCGTATGAACGATCATATCGCAAACGTTATAAAAGCGCCAACGTCGAGTTTTAACGCAGCGTTTTTTAAAGTCTCGTGCGAATTACGCCTAACAGCGAACATTCAATTCGGGAATATTTACGATTTCAAATTGACATTTCCGATAATGTCAAACTAAATAACGAGAAATAGGTGGTTTTTATAAATCTATAATATAAAAATGAATCGCTAAATTTGTTGGTAAGTGCAAATCTCGAGAGCGGCTGAACCGATTTCGCAAAATTTTTTTTAGAATATTCCTTAAAGTTCGAGGATGGTTCTTACGGAGAGAAAAATTAAGAAAATTGCGCAGAAAATTAGATAATAACAGAAAACATCGCACATTTGACAGTTCGCGTATTTGAGAATGACATTTTGCAAAACAATGGTTGTTCAATCAGGATTCTATTTTTGAAAATAAGATCTAAGTTGATAAGTTTATTTAAAGTAGGTACTCACCTAATAGTTTGAATCGAATCAAGAATTTTAGATATTTTAAATAGGAACCTATGTTAGGTACCAAATTTAATATACATGAAACATAGAAATTTGAATAAAAATTGTAAAACGTGGCACGCCGGCTGTTTAAAAACTGAATGTACTGGGATTAAATATATGGAACGCGGGAGGAGGGTTGGCGAGACGAGGGAGAGGGAAGAGGGAAGGCGGTGTTATATTGTGTTGAATATAATAACACGATTCTGATTGGAAACTCATTTATTAAACCAGCCGTGCTGACTGTCAGATTACAAGAGACCTCAACATATGAAAGTGGTCATAGACAACAATAATATAAGATCATAGATAATACCAACATCCCTCTTTTCCTAATAAAGAAAAACAAGTATAACAACAGAAACAATACATATATAAAATTTTATCTTACATTATTCATGACATATTAATAAACCATACAAGTGAAATACAATGAACAAAATTAATTATAATCAGATGGATTATATCTATCAGGTTTATTGACAGTTCTGCCCGAACGGGTTCGAATGCTTGTCTCATTGCTTGCCATCTCATTAGAAGTTATAGGACTAGAATAAAACGGAATGGAATGAAAATCATTGTCAAAATGTACACCTTTCTTCGATGAACTATTTCGATTACGCGGTGCTGATGATTCCTGACGTGACCTGTCTAAATTCAAGTGTTTCCTATTCCTGCGATATCTTGAACCTTCAGGAGTTTCCACGATATATGACCTTGGGCATCCCTTAACAATTTCTACTACAGTAGCTGGCGACCATGAACTTGACACTTTTTTTTTAAATACTACTCTGTCGCCTATCTTCAACTCAGACAAGTTCTGAACCTTTTTGTCAAAATATTTTTTCATTTTGTTTTGACGATCCTTAAATTGATTTTCATATTCTTCAAAGCGTACAACTTTTGGTTTAAGTTGACTGGATGTTACTGGCAGATTACATCTAAGTTGACGTGACATTGAAAGACTTGCAGGGGATGGAAAATTATTTTTTGGACTATTTCTATAATGTAACATAGCAAAATATGGATCGGTTTTGGATTCAAGGCATTTTCTTAAAATATTCTTCACTATTTTTATAGAACTTTCCGCTTGACCATTAGACTGAGGATAGTTTGGACTGGTGGTGATATGTTCAATATCCCACTCATATAAAAAGTTTTTAAAAATGGCTGATTGAAATGGTGGCCCATTGTCACTTACAAGCGTTAACGGTATCCCATGGCGTGAAAATATTGATTTCAAATGTGTGACGACAGTTTCCGCATTATAATTGTACAACACTGAATTTTCAATGTATTTCGAATAATAATCCGTAACAATGAGATAATTTGTGTTGTTGAAATGCATTAAATCTACACCTACCTTTTCCCAGGGAAAATTAGTGATATCATGTGGCAAAAGAGGTTGTGGTGAGTTATTAGGTTTAAATTTAGTACAAATCTGACATTGATCTACAACATTTTGGATATCCGAGTTAATATTCGGCCAAAAAATCATATTTCTGACTAGGCCTTTGGCTTTCGACATACCTAAGTGACCTTTGTGTATATCTTTTAAAATTTCCGGACGTAGAATTGATGGTATAATTAAACTAGGTCCCTTAAATACCAGATCGTTGACGACATGAATCTCTGCCTGAAAATTCCAATATGGTTTAACGCAAGATTCAATTTTATTTTTACTTGATGGCCAACCAGTTTTATAATAATTCATTAAAGTTAATAACGATTGGTCTTGTTTCGTCGCCTCAGTGATTAATTTCAGTTTTTCTTCCGAAACGGCCAGACTTGACATCAATAAATTGATATGGATGTCAATTTCATTTTCTGTATCCATTACTTCTGTATCAGGTAACGGTGCTCTAGATAACGTGTCGGCAATATACATAAATTTACCAGGTACATACTTGACGTCTAAGTGATAGCATTGAAGAGACATCATCATTCGTTGTAGCCTTGCGGGAACTTCAGAAAGTGATTTTTTAAAAAGTGTCACCAAAGGTTTATGATTCGTTTCCACGTCTACAATG
This sequence comes from Limnephilus marmoratus, assembly GCA_917880885.1. NCBI lineage: Eukaryota > Metazoa > Arthropoda > Insecta > Trichoptera > Limnephilidae > Limnephilus > Limnephilus marmoratus. Next base: position 11,691,647 of record OU862921.1, on the reverse strand, counting down.
TGACCATAGATATATTGATGGAATTTTTGACACCCGAATAAAATGGCGTATAATTCCTTCTCTATTTGCGCATAATTTTGCTGACTGGACGTTAATGTTTTTGATGCATAAGCAATCGGTCTATTTTCGTGCATAATGACTGCCCCAACTGCGCTTTGTGAAGAATCTACGGACAATTATAGCGGTTTTTTAATATCAAAGTTAATAAGTACTGGAGACGAACTTATAATTTTCTTTAAATTGGCAAAAGACTCATCGTGATTGGCATCCCACAACCAACTGACGTCTTTTTTTAGTAAAGTCCTTAAAATTTCTGTTTCTTTTGACAAATTTTTAATAAAAGATCCCAAGTAATTAATCATACCTAAAAAGCGTTGTAAGTCTTTCTTACAAGTGGGAGTTGGTAACTCGCGGATAGCTCTAACCTTTGAATCATCTGGCCTGATCCCTTGACTGTTAAAAATATGACCGAGAAATGTTACCTCCTGTAAGCCAAAGTGACATTTATTTAGGTTGAATTTTAAATTGACTTCTCTGGCTCTTTTAAAAACACTTTCTAATCTACGTTTATGAGACTCTAGGTTCTCACCCCAAACTAAAATGTCGTCAACGAAAACTATCACCCCTTCTAAATCCGCAAATATTTCCGTCATTATTCTGGAGAAAAATTCGGGGGCGGAATTTATTCCATACGGAAGTCTTAAAAATTGGTACCTGCCAAAAGGTGTTTGGAAAGTGCACAAATCCGAACTTTCTTCATCTAAAGGTATCATCCAAAATCCTGAGAATGCATCTAAATTTGAGACATAATTTGCTCCTTTAATTTTAAATCTAATCTCGTCCATCGAAGGTGTTGGATAATGTGTTCTGCAAATAGCCCTATTTAAATTTCGCGGGTCTAAACAAATTCGTAACTGTGAATTTTTTTTCTCTACGACAACAATAGAACTCACCCACGGTGTTGGTTTTGTAACCTTGACAATGACCTTCATTTCCTCCATTCTATCTAATTCTTTTTTTAATTTATCATGCAGCTTGAATGGAATCTTTCTTGGTGCATCGATTTTGGGTTGAACATCAGCTCGAACTGATAGATGACATTCATGAGGCAAGCATCCGAGACCCTGAAAAACATCATTAAATTTCTTTACTAAGTTGTTCGTGTTATACATCGATAAATCATCGTTGGGAATTTTTTCAGAATTATTCGTGTTTGAGTACACACGTTTTATTATCCCCATCGCATGACAGGTAGTTAGCCCTAATATAGTTTGGCATGATTTCAATTCAGTGATTACAAAGGAAATGGACATATTTTTATCATTATCATAAAAGCAATTTAACTTACTCATTCCCTTTGTAGGAATATGTGTACCACCGAAAGAATTTATTTTGACTGCTGTTTCTGTGATAATTTTTTCAGATAAACCAAGTTTTTTAAAATTTGTAAAAGACATGACATTTATATTGGCACCCGTATCTATAAGACATGAAATTATAACATTGTTTATTCTTAAATTAATGTGCCATGAATTCAATGTTGCATTTATATTGTTGCAATTTAGTGTGTCAATTGTATAGTTGTGGTTGAGTACCTCACTTTGTGACAAAGTATTAACATTGATTTTCCTACCTTTCAATTTCCTATTAAAACAACATTTCGAATAATGACCTATCTTGAGGCAATTAAAACATTTAGCTGATGACGCTGGACAGTTTGTGCGGTGAATTTGTCCACATTTGGTACAGACTCTGCCCTTACTTCCGGATTGACTTCTGTATTGACTTCCGGATAGACTGCTTGGACTCCCGGATCTTCTGGATTGACTGCTCGGACTTCCAGATTGACTTCTGTATTGACTTCCGGATAGACTGCTCGGACTTCCGGATCTTCTAGATTGACTTGTAGCTGATAACGAAGATGAAGACGGACTTCTTTGAACTTGCTGTATAATATTCTCCTCAATACTTCTTGTGTTTTCCCTCGATATAACAATCGCTTTTGATAAAATAATCGCCTTTTCCAAGTTTAAAGACGGTTCTTGTAAAAGTCTTTCCTTCAAGTAGTAGAGGTTTCTGTTAAGGTTGCATATAAATATATCCTTTACTAAGGATGACTGTAGATTACCGAAATCACACGTTTGGCTAAGGTTTTGTAATGATGCAATATATTCTTCTACTGTTTCATTTTCATCTTGTTTCCTCGTGAAAAATTTGAATCTTTCCACCGTTACATTAATTGTAGGTATGAAATGTTTATCAAATTGTAGTATTATTTCTTCGAGCTTGCTTTTTCCATTGTTAGGCCAAAAGAGTTAAAAATTTCCACTCCTTTAGGTCCGATTGTATGTAGGAGCCTTGCTATTTTTTGTATTTCTTTTTCCTCATTGTAATTATTCGCCATCATATAAATCAGGAATGATTGTTTGAATCGCTTTCACTCACCCGCCATATTTGGAACAATATTCATTTGTAAAATCTGACTCGACATTTTATTCCTTGGTTTTGTGACACCACAAATTATTCGCACCACAAATTATTGATTGATTGCTGACTTGACTTCACTCACAATATTTTTAATGAGACACACCTGACACCATGTTATATTGTGTTGAATATAATAACACGATTCTGATTGGAAACTCATTTATTAAACCAGCCGTGCTGACTGTCAGATTACAAGAGACCTCAACATATGAAAGTGGTCATAGACAACAATAATATAAGATCATAGATAATACCAACCAACAATAATACCAACAAGGTGAAAGGGGAACGCGGGAGGGGAACTCGGGAGGGAGGTTCGCGGGACGGGGGAAGGGGGGGGGAGTGGAGTGGGGAGAGGGAAGGTGGAGGTGACGGAATGGGAACGCGAGAGGGAAAGAGGACGCAGAAGAAGAAGGGGGAGGTGGAAGGGGAACGGGACGAATGGGAAAGGACACTCAGGGAGAAAAAAATCCTTTATTAAATGGCATAGCAACGCATGCCGGGACCAGCTAGTAGCAAATAAATATCAACACAATAAAATGAACAAATGCTTTAATAATTACCTGAAAACTAACATCTACCAGTATTTTTTGCACGATGAAAAATGTTCATTCAATAAAATCCAATAAAATCCGTTTATATGAAATATTTTTTAAGATATAAGAAAACTAAAAACTGTTTTTGAATGATGATAAAATACGCTTCCAAATTTTATTATTAGCAATATCCATGTAATTTTTTAAATAAAGTAATTTTTATTGTAAACTTTTGAAAGTTTTACGAATGGCTCACCTTGCGTTTTTTCTTACTTAAATTACTGGTAACAAAAAATATTAAAACGCACATATATTTTATTAGATAAATAAATTATAAACGTTTTCGTCACCTAATTTTTTTGTCGTTTCATAAAAAAAAAATTCACAAAGTTTCGTAATATTTTTCAAATTTTAGTCGGAAACTTTGGTTTCATAAAAGCGTACATTTAAATTATTTTGTAGTTAATTGTTAGGTTGAATGTGTAGCGTATTGTTTTCTCTTTCCAATACAGTTTAGAGAGTTACCATAGACGACAATTATTATACAGGTAGTTCACCACTAGTGATGTGCAACATGTAACGATAGTGATGACGTGACATTTTACCTTTTTAATCGATAATTTTACCTTTATCAAACTAGGCATTGCCTCTATTAAGGTGTCCGACGATGTTGCACAGGTAAAGAAAAATATAAATCAACTCACATCATAAAATAAAATATAAATCGCCTAAAAAGAATCAAACCCCAAAAATTTGTTACAAATGAAAACTGCATTAATAAAATAGCAGTTCCTAACGCTACGATGGCAATATTTAATTTACCGCGGAAATACAATGGGTGCGGGCCACACTATATGATTGCAGCGACACCGGCAGGCGAGGAGAGGGAGAAAAGAATTCTTCAATCAGTCATTCTAGGAGCGAGCTGCCAGATCACTTGTATATTTATGTGCCAGATGGATCTCCCAACAATCCAGAATTCCAACATCGGCCGACGATTTGCGTACGCGAGATGGCGAGCGATAACCACGTAATGTAACATCTTAGATTATTATATTCTATCATGGTTTACTTTTAAATTTAATATCACTATCCTTTCTCATTGGAATAAAAAATTGCAATGAGATGGCGTCCACACTTCTCTTAAATACCGTTTAGATCTTTTTAGAATTTATCACGTAACATATTATTATTCTTATTTAACAATTAACTCGTAACTAAGGTTATATTGGAGCCTTAGGCGACCTTGAGATATTTTTTATGAATACCTTTTAATATTTAGTCTCATGCTTATTGCTAATTTTGCATTATTAATGTTCTTGTAACTTTTGTAATAAATGGATATGATGTTTTATCTGAGCTAGCCACATCCATTTCTTTTAGGAACATCTTTATTCATGTATTATTTTACAGGTTACACAATTACACTTAACACATCTTTTATATAATAATAATAATATATCTTTATTCAATTAAATTGGCAACATTACAACTAAAAAAGTACACATTCAATGTAGATTACATCAGTACAAAAAAATTAACAAATAGAAAGTAATGTAATAACGGTTATACAGAAGTAGCATAATTATACAATATATTTAGTTGTGCATAGCCTGCCTCACTAGGTTGAACCTGTATTGAGGCAGAATTTTTTGTTAAATGTTTCTTACAATTTTATCTATGGTTTTTTTATAAAAGTATAATGTAGGTTTCTATACAGCAAAAACTTTATTTGAGTTTACATCATTGTTTGCATATACACAATACAAAAACTGCAAGGTTGCAAAAACTACAATAATAACTGTCAATGACAGGGCGTTTGAGTGAGGGCACCAGTATAGGCTCGGTCGTTCTATATATCCATATCTCTCATATGAACCTCCTCATAATCATTACGTTACAAAGAAGGAAGTGAGAAATGATCAGTTTTCATCCACGTACTCTTTAAAATAGTTTGTTTGTGCTGTAATATGGAGAACTTAGCCAGCCGATGAATTGAACTAAAGATGCTTCAGTGGGAACCAGCGATGCCAACTGAGCAATTAAACAGTAATCCAGTGATTTAATTTGTGTTTTAGATGGTATATAATGAGTTTTTAGAGTTTTTAGAAATGCAAAAAGTACCAAAATTATAAGTTCTCTGTTTAAAATTATATATGGAGGATATTCTAGTTTTGGAGATTTTCGGAACGTACCCCTGTTAGCAGTGGAAAGGTTAAAGGTCTATGCCCACTACACCGTTCCATACCATGACCGTAACCGTAGCGGCGCATGCAAAAAAATATTCTTTGTATCGATCAGTATGAAACGCTGCCCACTAACCCGTCGCGTCACCGACCAACACCGTCACGTACCATGACCGGACTGACGGCAAATTCTCGATGACAATATTTTGCAGGTTAATTCATTGCTGTATTAACACAAATTAATTAATTATTATAGCTGATTCACACATCAGAGTTAGTTTACAGTTTAGCATAAGATTATAAGTTGGCAAACAAACGGGACTTGCTCCATAGAGAACACAACCCTTATTATTTGTTGTTTGTTACTAGTAAATATGAGCAGTTTCACTCCCTGTGTCTAGCACGCTCTGCTCTTAGTAAGCTCGCCTCTCGGCTCCATAAGGTAATTGCGAGAAGCTCGTAATATCTAATTTCCGCAATGTCACACGACTTGGAAACTTCAAGATACATTTAGGTTGGGTAGGGGGAGGGGTCGGATCATTGAACGAAGAAAAAGGAAGGAAGTTAAAAGCGCTACTATTATTCGAGGAAACTAAGTAGCAATTTTACTTACACTGACAGCACGGCAGTAATCATAACAATATGTGTTTGTAAATGTAAATATGTATAATAGTCATAAATAACTAATTTTAAGACATATTTTAATACGTAAGTAAAAATACGATTAGAGCAGTATTGTACTCAGTTATAAAAATAAGTACAGTTTTAAGTCACTAGTTATATAAGGCTTAGTTGTAAGTCATTAGTTACCAATCTTAGTTATATTCTCCAAAAACACTCCAACACCCGGAAAACAAAGCACGAATAGATATCATAGCTACGTCTATGCATAACAAAGATTTCAGAAAGTTTTGGCAAAAAACTTCAACTGTGCTGAAAGCCAAGAGCAAAGTTCCACTATGCGTCAACAACATTATGGGCGATGAAAACATAGCCAACGAATTTAGAAACTTTTTTTCTTTAAGCGAGGATTAAGGAGATGTATCCACCTGCGGAAAATGATCACCTGGTCATGAAGGTTACTCCTGAAATGATTGAAAGCGCAATCAAGCAAACCGCCCACGGTAAAAGTACGGAGTACGATGCCATTGGTATTGAGCACATAAGATACGCAGGAGATCAACTTCATACTATTCTAGCCGCCTTGTACACAAGCCTCCTAAGGCACACACATAGGCCGATGGATATGAGCAAAACTATTATCGTACCAATCCTGAAATTCAATCAGCTGGATGCATCGGTATCAGGAAATTACTGACCGATTTCCTTGGCGACAATGCTTTCGAGACTATTTGAAATTTTTTTATTCGCCCTAGTCAAAGAGAAACTATTTACCCTTGACAACCAATTCAGATTCAAGACCGTCTCATTAACTGATATGGCCATTTATGGAGTAAAACAAACAATAGCCTACCACAAAAAAAGAAAAAAAAAACCGTCTATGGGTGTTTTCTTGACCGAAGCAAGGCGTTTTTTCGTGTTTCCCATCAATTATTATGGGAAAAACTCATAAAGCGAGATGTTTCAGCTGCAATGGCCAATATTCTGGCTATTTGGTACGGACAACAGGAAAATCACATTCAATGGGCAGGAGCTTCTTCAAGACCTTTATTCCTTAAAAGCGGAGTCAAGCAAGGGGGAAATATGTCTCCAACTCTATTTAATGTGTACATTAACGACCTCTTACAAGAGTTGACAGATACACGAATCGGTTGTCATATCTGCGGACAAGGAAGTAATAACATTAATTACGCCGCTGACATGGTGCTGCTTGCACCTTCGATTAAAGCGATGAGACGACTTGTGCAAATATGCGAAGAGTACGCAAACTCTCATAACTTGTTGTACAATTCTAAAAAGTCAGCCATTGTCACTTTCAAACACAATAAGGAGCCATCAAATATTCCTCCAATATATCTAAAAGGAAATGAACTGCTTGTGGCCTCAGTATCTGGGACATACCCTAATCGAAGACATGAAGGATATAGAAGATATGGAACGACAAAGAAGAGCAATTAACATACTGGCCGGAATGCTCTCAAGGCGGTTCTACCACTGTAGCGACGATGTCAGAAAATTACTCTTCAAGACATACTGCACTGCCCTGTATCTGAACTTTGAACGCAATACCCAGCAGCGCAATGGGACAAACTGAGGGTGTGCTACAACAATGCATACAGGCAACTTATGCAACTACAGAGATTTTCCAGTGCCTACACGATGTTCACCGAGGGGAGGGTGCACTGATTCCCAGCCTTACTTCACCACCGACTAACCAGCTTCTGGAGCAGGACACGGACTTCAACCGACATCATTGTCGTGGCTGTATCCGAGTGGCTGAGTTCCCCAATAAATGAGCGATGGATGAGGCGACCTTCCTGATGGACAATCCTAAAATATCTTTTAATTTTTAATTCTGTTTAATTATCATTTATTTTAATTTTATGCAAATTTTTTGTTATTTTTGTGATGAATTTTATTTTCATTTTATGTTTTAATTAGGTACCTACCTTTTTTTCTTTTTAATTTCAAAATTTGGTTTCGTGCAAACTGAAAGCGTAATGTTCTCTTTTTCTAACACTATCTAAAATAATATATTTTATCGTAACAAAAAATGATCAATAACAGCATGAGTCTGCATCAGGCCGGAAAAATATCTCCCAAAATGATCCTGCGGATATTTAAAACGTCTGGGAGAAATATCTCCCAAAAAGACTGCGGAAGTGTGAAGTCTGGAAGAAATATCTCCCAAAAAGACTCTGTGTATGTTTGATGTCTGGGAGAAATATCTCCTAAAAATACTCTGCGTATGTATGTTGTTAGGGAGAATTATCTCCTCAAAATATTTTGCGGATGTTTGACGTCCGGGAAAAATATCTCCCAAAAATACACAGTGTATGTTTGATGTCTGGGAGAAATATCTCCTAAAGTTGCTCTAGGGGTTAAAAGCCTATATGAAGTTGTAACAGATTCCCATAGTTTAGTTAAGATGGAGATTTAAAACGTTACCTGCCCTTGTTAAAAACCGCAGCAAGATAAGGCTCCCCAACCCCCAGGGATCAAAGGCTCCCGGCTGTGGGTGGGGGCGCGAGGTCGGGCAGGATGAATTACACCTCCGAATCACGATCTAACCACCCCCACCTCCCCGTGACGGGATTACCCTTAATGTGGACTGTCGGGAGGCTTGCTGCAAAGCTGAGCCTGTTCTACTAAAGCTAAGATCTTGTACGACATGTCGCGATATTTGTGCGGTATGTGTATGCAATTTTTTTGTATTAACCTTGATTTTAAACAAATCGGTTTCTTTTTAGGTAAGGCACTAGTTTCATTTCAAAATGTAGCTACGTGCAAAGCAAGTCTAAAGACGTTAAAATAAAATTTCTTTAGTTTGCTGGTGTGCTGTTCTTTTTTTCTCTTATTAGCAATGCAACTCTGATGATCGGGAATTCCAATAATACTTCGGTTCGTCTAAATTACGAATCGAGTTTATTATCGTCTTATGTACAATAATTTTTTAACTAGACTTAGCGTCCGTTCTAAATGATGCTCAGTATTAATTTGGAACAGAGGTATTGGTCACCGAAGGTACCCACCTTTAAATCAGATGCGATCGGCTATCTTCGTAACCGTTGGCTTCCTCATATTGTACAACTTATTAACCTGTATTGAGCCACATTAAAAGTACATATAACTACATATGAGATTATTATTATAATTACATACTTGATCCCGAACTGACATTCTCTTGCCATGTATTGCAGCTCACTCAGTCTTGCTACAAACTTCCTGGGTTCATCATCAGGACTTGTAGGCAGTTTGATAACCAAGAAGCTATGTTAGCATTATTCGATGGCATACTGGGAAGCAAGCTGGAGTACGCGAGCGACGTTTGGGCACCGTCTTACCAAAAGTACATTGATATGTTAGAGCAAATTCAGAAGAAATTCCTCACACACACTCCCGTATGTTTATATGTGGAAGCATGGAACCTATCCAAGGTTCATCACCATATTGACTTACTTGATGAAACTGATTCCGTGAGTCTAGAAACTAGGCGGAAAGCAAGTCTTGCTGTTCTGTATTTCAAAATTTGGAATAATTTCTTCGATAGCCCATTTCTCTTGGGACGCCATTATTTATATGTAGGTATTAGACTTATTTCAAATACCGAACGGCAGAACAGATGTCTTGGTAAAGCATAGCACGAAGAGGGGAGTGGTGCTGTTAAATGAAATTGCAAACAATTAGGGTGTAAGTGACCGTTCTTTATATGCCTTAAAAATATTATTGAAGAGTCACATGCCTAAATGCTGATGGGGTAACTAAATTTTACGGCAATTGAAATAGCTACAAATGTATGATAAACAACCACTAATAAATCTATTTAAAGAATTACAAAACTGATAAACTGCATTTACCTTAGATTAATCAATGGTTGTATATCAGTTATGTAAAGTAAATAAATCGTTGTGAAACTTAAATATATATATATATATATATATATATATATATATAAAACACGCTTTTTAGTAAGGCCCATTGGAATTGAGGTAATTGACTATCAACATTACACGTATGTTTGCACATTGATCCAGAGTTGAAGATACTCTCTATAAAACACCTTGATCAAAAAGTTTTTTCATAAAATCGAAAATACAAGTTTATTCATCAAAATCGATATGGTTCCATTCTAAGCCAGCCAGCTCTGTAATCCTCGAAACAGCGCTGTACTCAATTTTCAGTACGTCCATCAAATGTCAGCCGTTATCGATTTTTTCATGACATTCCCTCGGATTCTGTAACGCGTTCCGCGAAGCGGTTTTTTTAAGTCGGTCGAACAGGAAAAAGTCGCAGGGAGCCAGATTAGGTGAATTCGAAGGCTGCTGGATAGTATTCGTGTTGATTTTGGTCAAAAACTCACGGACAAGGATCGCATTGTGCAACGGTGCGGTATTGTGATGCAAAATTGATGCCATTTTCAGACCAGAAAAAAATCGAAAACACGCACAAAGGTTGAGGTACTCGGTACTCGGTACTCAGTACAGCGTATCTTTTAAATTTTTTTAAATTTAAAGAGAAGTGTCAATGACGAATGTGGTAACCTAAAAACAAAACCAAAAATTCTAATCGGGTAACAGACAGCGTCACACGTCACACGCTGGCCGGCCCTAAAACTTTTTGATCAAGCTGGTAAGTCTAGGATTGAATACAAAAGTTGCTCGATAAGCATCGACAGATATTGTTAGTCGAGGTTGATATAGCTGCATTCAAGACCAAATCTAAATCTCCGGTTACTTCTTTCGACTTCACCTGATTCGTCTTCCCATCGCTTCCTTCTGCATCACAAAATGTCTTAACCCCTCAGGCCTCGAGCACGTTCTGTCAGGTGCTCATGGTCAGATTATTTCCGCTTTGAAATAAAAAAAGAATATTTATTATATTTTTATTTTTTATTATTATTGTACAACAGAATAATTCCAATTACAGTACAATTTAGTAACCCTATCAGCATTTAGGCAAGTGACTCTTCAATTATATTTTTAAGCCATATAAAGAACAGTTCCTAGTTGGCTAGTCAAAGTTTCCAGATTTAATTTTCGGGTTAAATTTTCCGCCCAAAAAAAAAAAAAAAAAGAAGGAAAAACTAAACCCTTTCATACACTTCCCCAAATGATCATCTAGTGAATCCATGTTATGCAATTGCACTATATAAGTATTATAAATACAAAACAATACAAGAACAACATGTCAACCTACTAGAGACCAAATGGGAATATAATTCACCGACTCCAGATATTTTCATATCAGAGGGTTCGGCTCTGTGGCATTTCTAATTGAACCTATAAATCCTACTGATCCCTCAATATAAATATTTAAAAAAATCTTTTGTAATCCTACATGTATTTAAAATTACTGCTTTTTGCATTTTTATATACAAATTCTTTGACAAATCTAATATGCTTAAATTTTGAATCAGATTCCTAGGTATTATGCCAGTGGCCGAAATTATTATTATTATTAGTTACTTACATCCAAATGGTTTGCAATCTCATTTAACAGCACCAGTCCCCTCGTCATGCTATGCTTTGCGAAGACGTCAGTTCTACCGTTCGGTACTTTAAATAAGTCATGATGTCGACTTCGGCTGTAGTGTTCTGGTACATATAAATCATAGCATCCCAAGAGAAATGGGCCATCGATGAAATTGTTCCAAATTTTGAAAGACAGAATAGCAAGACTTGCTCTCCGTCGAGTTTATAGACTCACAGAATCAGTATATAATTATGGACGTATCCGAAAACTAGAAAATATTTATGAAAGGTGATAAAAGACGATCATTCAAATTTAATGATTCGAAATATATATACATATATATATATATAATTTTTTAAATGTAAAATTTTTGAGTGCTAACGTAAAAAGTTTTAAAAGTGCTTATCTTATGTTTTTCTAACTAAAAATACCAATCAAAAAAAAATTTACAAAAAGCATACATATTTCATTAGACAAATGTATAAGAAACGTTATCATCGCCTCGGTTTTTTTCGTTTTGTGTAAAAATAATCAATAATTAATAAAAAAATTCACGAATTTTCATAATTCAAAATGTGTTCGAAAATTTTCTTTCAGAAGTGTAAATTTTATTTTTTCCATGGTTAACTTAAACATTTGAATATGAAATGTGGTATTTTCTCTTTCTAACATCGTTTGGATCATATTTTTCACCATGACAGAAAGGAAGGCATAATGATTTCTATCAGACCTATATGAGCAAAAGCGAACAAGTTAGCCCGGGGAGTCAAGTCCCCGCATTCTCCGTTTCTACCGTTTTCTTACATATTTCTCTCTAACATAAACACAAGTTTTTAATTTCCTAAAATATGTGGTACTTATGGTATTTTTGAAGATAACATCTGAATTTATCCGAAATTCCGTCGATAGAAAAAAATCGCAAATTATGTTACGAAAATTATAAAAAACACATTTTGTTTAACAATTTTACATGTTTTAGATATGAAAAAATGTAATGCGCGTTTTTATCCCGCGACAAAATATCCTACTGTCAAAACATCCCCCCTAAAAATATCTACTAAAACCTAACCTAACCTCACAATATTTTATTTTCTTTACAAGATGTCCGTATTATTTTTGTCCCATTTTACTATTTTTGAACAATAATTTATTGTCTTTACAGGATGTCTATATTATTTTTGTCCCATTTTTTTTCTGGTAAGGTTTTAGTAGATATTTTGGGGGATATTTTGTCGGGGACATTATGACGGGGATATTTTGTCGGGATATTTTGTCGGGGATATTTTGTCGGGGATATTTTGCCGCGGGATAAAAAAGGGGGGAACCATGAAAAAATGCCCTGTGCATCATTAAATACAACTTAGGCATTTGTCGAAAGATTTTTGCTCTCTGTTAAACAAGTCATGTTTTATTAAATATTTTCACAATTTTGGCTTAATTTTCATGATTTTTTTTAATATTAGCATTCTTCCTCAAACATTCTTATTTACATTAGTATTTACTTAACTCCCTTTCAAACTATCTCCTTCTTCTTTTTGACCGCTAAATATGGAGCCTTATATGATGTATGCAGTAGTTCTACCAAAATAAAATGTGAATATAAAAATCTCTGTTTTCCACTTTTCTTATAAATGTCCGGGCGCTGTGTATAGTTCAGTTTCGGTCTTATAAAGCCGGGTTTTTCTTTATAAATTGCAACTCCTTAGAGTGATGCTCGGGACTACGATGATCTTTTATTTCGCCTTATCTAAACCAAGAGAAAAAATATCCCAATAAAACAAAAGGGGTTGTAAAGCAAGATGTTTTGGGGTAAAGAGATAACAGGATAAAAACAACACTAGGGTTTAATAAATTAAAATAGTAGATTTCTTTAAGGCAAAAGGTTTTATAAGTTCTGAGTTAGAAGAAGAGTTTACCTACCTGGGCTCCATCAAGACAAACGCATGACAACAAAGACCCAGAAGAAGTAAGACAGCGCAACTCAGCCGCTAACAACGCAAACTTCTCATTGCTGCCGGTGTTCAAATCCTGAAACGTCCATACGAAAACCAAAATAACCCATATAAAACATTTTTTTATTTTTTATTTAGTAACTAAACATTTATTTTTATTACATTTTTATATCAAACATGTTAGGAATATATATGTATAAAATAGAAAATATATTCGTAGTCCTCCTTACTAGGAGATCCTGTGCTGATGTGGAGTATGCTTTGGATAAGTTTTCAGCTACTTCTATGGTTTAACTTCATTGTTCGGATAAGGTTTTTCAGAAACTTCTATGACGATTTGTTTGATACTAAGTGGGAGTTTGTAATATAACTTTGCTGCTAAAAATTCAGAACTTCTTTGTCCAAATGAAGAGTTACACTTTGGTATATTAAGCATGTCTGTTTGTTTGGCTCTGGTTTTATGAGCATGCGAGGTGTCCGCCTCTGAATCATTTTTGTGGTCATGTACTAGAATGTTTTTGGAATTGATTTTCTGTATGCTTGGAACAGCAAACTATTTAAAAATGTCTGTTGTTGACGTCCTTATGGGGACCTTTAGTATGGTCTTTATGATGCGATTCTGAGTTACCTTAAGTTGTTTTTTGTGATTAGATGCTGCTGAGCCCCATCCTATTACTCCATATTCCAATCGACAGTGGTGAATTATTAGAAAGGTCTTGGCCTATGGGAGGCGGGAACACTGACAACAAAGTCTGTGTGACAGCTGGACACCTTCGAAAGAAAGGTACTTCGAAGAATCTTAGGAGCGGCGCGAGAGGGAGACGCATGGAGAATTCGCCACAATGATATCTACCAAGCTCCCGACTCTCTACCCATTTAAGGCTCCAAAGACTAAGATGGGTCGGACATATGCACCGAATGCCAAGCACACGTATACCGAAGAAGGTTCTAACAGGACACCTGGGAGGTAAACGGAAGGCGGGCAGACCTAAGCTGAGATGGGAGGATGATGTCAGTAAGGGTGAAAGAGGACTACTCCATGTTGCAGATTGGAAGAGGACTGAGGGCGGTTGAGGCTTATCTTGATGGAGGCCAAGGCTCGAAATGGGCTGTAACGCCATTAAATAAGTTTTTGTTCTTTAGTAGGTTCGCTTTTCACAGACAGTTAATTATTATTTTTTTAAAATAGATTTAGGTTTTATTGACCGAGTGTAGCGAGGTCCTGTAATAACTCAACCATTCGGCATTTCATCTCTCCGTAAATTTGTTTGTTACATTCCGGTTCCTGTTCAAGATGGTGGCTTTGTTGGATACCAACTTTTTTTTTAGTAGATTTTCGCTATGTGTTTTCGACTGCGAGCTGTCAAATTGGAATAATCAATATTATGGTAAGTACCTTTGAAGGATGTTTGAAAAAATAATTGTCATGGAGATGGTAAAATTTCTTTGATAAATTTAACAATTCCTTATTTGAAATTAAAAAAACGTTCCACAAAATGTTTATGGTAGTAGGTATTTAAGTGCCTATTTACAAATCTTATGATTTCACGGGAAATTTTGGTTTTGATTTATTAAATAAGACAAAATTAGAAACTGTTTTTTTGAACTACTAATTACCATTGACTGTAAAAAGTTAATAAGGGATAATCACAACTTGAGGACACCGAATTACAGCATGTAAATAAAGAATATTAAATGTAATAAATGACGCCATACAAAATTAAAAATATGTTTATTTTTTAAATTAATAGCAAAAAAAAATCACAATAATAATAACTACCACGGCCAAGAATCGAACCCCGATTAACTGCTTGGAAGGCAACTATGCTAACCATTACACCACCAACTATTATCAGAAGTACGACATGAATTAATTATAATCTACGTGTACTTGATGGCCTCCGTGGTCGAGGGGTATGGTTCTCGAATAATAATGCGATTATCGCGGATTCAAAAACCGGTGTGCGCAAGTAAATTTTATTCGATAAATTTGTGTTATTTCACAATTAAAAATAATATAAGCTTTATTTGCGGCATGTTCCTGAGTAAAATATACTCTCAGTATAATACCATCATTCCGAATTGAATCCTTACTTCAAATGGCTTTAGCCGTGTTTGGTGACCAGATTTGAATAGACAGGTACCTTCCCATCTTCCTCTTCCCTATCACCTTCGCCTCCTCACGCCTCCAGCCTCACAACATATTCCAATTTTTAATAATTTTTAAAATATTGATCACTAACCACGGAACTGTGCCAAACCTCTTGGAAAAATCTGCAACGGAAAGCTCTGGTGTGAAAAAATACACTATCCTTAATGTTTATTAATATTTTGAGAACATACCGTCATTTAAATCTTGAGCTAAGGAAGATTGAAATGGATTTTTAATAGTGGAGTAATAAAACAAGGCATCACTCGATCTCCACCCTATTTTTAGTAACCAACTACATAAAATTACGTTAAGATGCCGATGGCAAAATTGAAAAAAACAACTTTGGTTTTAGTATCGCTTCCAAAAATAACAAACTTTCCACTACCAATTGAGTAAGTCTGATATTTGCTAAGGAATTAATTAACCCGTTGGCGAAAGTGACCTGGGGTTTGCTTGGAGAACTGAAACATGTTTATATTGAGACGTTTCAACTGAGACCCGTGAGTTACCCTTGCGACACTTCTCCTGCAGTCTAGCCACTGGATCGATTTTGGTCGATAAATGGACTTTTATTTTTCTGCGATTGATAGCGGTCCAAAAATGAACCACATTTTTTATCATTCGTAAAAAAATTAATGTAATTATTTAAAACAGTTCCTTGGCCAGCCATTCATCTTAAAACGAAGTCATTGAAATGACCATAGACATCGCAAATTCGAACTTCGTAGACTATTTTAGAACGATGTTAAAAATAAATTTTTAAAATGTTTCTTTAAAATTAAGTCCCTTTTCCTTAGATATGGACCTTTCATTATCAAGTAAACCACAGACAACATACAGAAATCGAAAATATTCTATGTTGACTCGAATAAGTATTCCTCACGGCAGTTTCAATTAAAAAACACGTAGGATTCGTGCGATTATAAACGATTTTTTTTTTAAATATAAATCCTACAAATATTTATTTATTTATTTTTTATTTAAGTACATAAAACAGGCATTATGCCCAAAAATTTATATACATGGATGATTTAAATTACAAAAATTGTAACAAAAATAATATCAGTAATAATTAGCTACTCGTCAATATGCAAAAGTGAATGACGAACAAGAATGAGTAAAAGGTAGAGTACAAAAGAATCACCAACAATTTATTATTGGCACCTGTGCTGATGGGACAATGATTTAGTAGGTACAATATGTCCTGTCTTTGAATAAAGGGCTTCATCACAATATCAGCTTTATATGATTGATGGTAAAATATATTTTTTGAAGTGATTGAATGGGTTATTAAAAATGTCAATTTCATTATTAGAGCAGTGTATAGTGTTATAATGTCTTAATGTTCGTGGTAAAGGGGAGAAATATCCTGTATTTGTGTGGTAGGTAGATACATAGAAAATATCTTGCATCCTCCTTGTTGAATTTCTTGACGGTGTGTTAATGTTAATTTGGGATAAGATGTTTGGTGTATCAACTGATGCATGCATAATTTTGTGCAGAAGCAATAAATCAGAAAGTTTCCATCTTCTTGTCAGAGAGTGTAGTTTATAGTGTAGAATTCGGTCTTTATACGTTCCAAATTGATCATATATACCTTCGCGATAAGCAATAACATGGGTTAATTTTCTTTGTATTGATTCGATTCTATAATTATGAATCTCATAATTGGGAGACCAAATAGTGGATCCGTATTCGAGAATACTTCGCACAATTGATTTATATAATGTTAAAGTTAATTCTGCACTTTTAAAGCAATTTGTGATTCTGAGCGTAAATCCTAATATTTGTGACGCACTTTTTGAAATTGTATCTACACGTTTATTGAAGCTAAGTGATGAGTCAAATATCACGCCTAAGTCTTTAATTGAAGTATATATCTCCTACAAGACCGGAGGAGATCACGAGCGAGCGCCCGCGCCGGGAGATTGCGCAAGGTGCAGCTAGGCTGGCCTGGAAACCCAGTGGACTCGTGGAACATGCATAATTTTTAAATAAAGTTCATAGTTAACAAACAGAAATAAATTTTCAAACACATATCACATTAACAATGTCGCTTTATTAAACATAACTTCTATTAAAAACTTAGGCGTGATATTTGACTCATCACTTAGGTTCAATAAACATGTAGATCAATTTCAAAAATTGGGTCACAAATATTAGGATTAACGCTTAGAATAACAAATTGCTTTAAAAGTGCAGAATTAACTTTAACATTATATAAATCAATTGTGCAAAGTATTCTCGAATACGGATCCACTATTTGGTCTCCCAATTATGAGATTCATAATTATAGAATCGAATCCATACAAAGAAAATTCACCCGTGTTATTGCTTATCGCGAAGGTATATCTGATCAATTTAGAACGTATAAAGACCGAATTCTACACTATAAACTACACTCTCTGACAGGAAGACGGAAA
This sequence comes from Limnephilus marmoratus, assembly GCA_917880885.1. NCBI lineage: Eukaryota > Metazoa > Arthropoda > Insecta > Trichoptera > Limnephilidae > Limnephilus > Limnephilus marmoratus. Next base: position 11,673,818 of record OU862921.1, on the reverse strand, counting down.
CTTTCTGATTTATTGCTTCTGCACAAAATTATGCATGCATCAGTTGATACACCAAACATCTTATCCCAAATTAACATTAACACACCGTCAAGATATTCAACAAGGAGGATGCAAGATATTTTCTATGTATCTACCTACCACACAAATACAGGATATTTCTCCCCTTTACCACGAACATTAAGACATTATAACACTATACACTGCTCTAATAATGAAATTGACATTTTTAATAACCCATTCAATCACTTCAAAAAATATATTTTACCATCAATCGTATAAAGCTGATGTTGTGATGAAGCCCTTTATTCAATGACATTAAATATTGTACCTACAAAATCATTGTCCCATCAGCACAGGTGCCAATAATAAATTGTTGATGATTCTTTTGTACTCTACCTTTTACTCATTCTTGTTCGTCATTTACTTTTGCATATTTACGAGTAGCTAATTATTACTGATATTATTTTTGTTATAATTTTTGTAATTTAAATCATCCATGTATATAAATTTTTGGGCATAATGCCTGTTTTATGTACTTAAATAAAAAAAAAAAAACACTAAATAAATAAAACTTGCGTTATCACTTCTCATTTTAAATTAAACATTATCTACTTAATTATATCATACGCAAATAGTATTTTAAACGAACCCTGGGGATATTTTGCTGGTACGAGTATTGCACGTGGCCGACTTAATTATATATTTATTTAAGTAATTACTAATTACTAATATTAACGGTCTCTATGGTCGAAAGGTAAAGTTATCAACTGCGGATATCGGCGAGAGCAAGTATAATTTATTTATTCAATTTGTGCAATATTCCATTTGGGAGTATAGAGTATTTGGGAGTATTGGAGTTATGAGTATCAACCACCCCGGGAACCATTTAATGGATGATCAACGCCTCTGCCATGGGTTACCCTAAGTGGTTCGCTATGTTTGGTGACTTAGCAGGGGTGCCGGGGTTCATGGGGTCCATGAGGTTCTTCCAAGTATTGGAGGCGGGTGCACGAGTGCGCCTCACACCGCGTCTTTACCAGAATTTCCTCTCCTTCGTTTTCATAAAAAAAACCTTTCACACAAAGAAGACATGGGCGTTGAGGTTTTTTTTATCAGGGCTAATGTGAAGAAAAAGAACGTTGTTTGACAATTAATTCATTATCCACTGGAGCGCTTTTGCCACAATATGGAACCATTTAAAATACCTCGTATTGCTTTGCTGCCAGCTTTAGGCAAATTTTTCCTAGATGCATTATTTTTTTTTTCAAATTTTCCGCATTAAAATTTGTAGGTAAGATTTTTTTAATTTCAGCGAAAAATATTCAAAACGGTCACCAAAAAATCACGAGCAATCGGAGGAAAAAGTTAACAATCGCGCTGTCGCTCCAGTGGTTAAAATAATATTAAACATAATTTCGACAAGTTCCGGAGTGAAGGATTCTGTCAATATCGTCCTAGTGAAATACCTCCCTTCAGAAGTGAAACTTTGCTTGAAATGGCTTTAGCCGTGTTTGGTGACGAGATCTGAACAGGAAGGAAATTCCTTTCCTTCCTCTACCCCATCTACCCTCTACGCTCAGAGTCACAACATACTCCGATTAGGAACCCCATTGTTTCACTGGCTCCTAATGGTTGGAAGCAGTGTAATTATGGAAGTATTTTTGAAGTCCATGTTTATTCAGTGTCGACGCTAGTTATTTAAAGTATATTATTAATTGGAATAATTACTCATAGTTATCTGTTCAAGAATATCATATTAAAAATTGTTTTTTTTAATTTTTTTTTTATTAGCAAAATTTTATTGATACATGGGAATAGGTACAAACATAATAACATAAAATATAAGAGAGTAACAAAAAAGATCCCACAAAGGCGAAGCCTGTGCGTGGGTATTATATTATGTGGATATTAAACAGTGGTGGTTAAAATAGAATTTAATTTATATATATATATTTTATAGTGTCTTTAGAGATCAACATGATCGATTTTTCAGGAGTTACTGGGAGATTTCTTAAAATTAAAGATATATGTACATATAATAACGTATGTATACACCCAATAAGTACATACACACGTTCATAAATATGTGTACATATAATACACAAACATTTCCTTTTTTTAATCTAAAATACAGAACGACATGGAATATTTTAGGAATTTATAAAACAGATAAAACAATTTAAAGAAAAAAAAATTTCACTTCCAAATTATTTTTTACCCAGCTTTTAATATTTTTTTTTTATACGTTCGGATTTTGACACGTATTGATTGAATTGGGTAGGGAATTGAACAGTTTTGGGGCAATACAGTTAATGTGCCTTTGGGCCAGCCTGGTTTTGCAGTGAGGCACTGTGTACACGCACGTGGTATGTCTCTGGCTAGAACGATTTGTGTTTTTAGTAAAATTGTTAGGACGAGAGAATATAAATTTAAGACATTGAATACAGTAGATCTGCCTTAGTTACATAATTTCAGTTTCTTGAAATAACTGATTGGTGGGATACGTCTTGGCCCTCTGGTACATTACCTTAATGATGGACTTCTGTGCAATTTCTAATGGTTTTACATGGTTATTGTATGTTCCTCCCCACACGATTATTCCATAGGAAATGGATGAAAGCACCAATGCGTTATAGACAAGTTTCATGGTTCTTATATTGACAATGTTGCTCATGCGTTTGAATATGTAATTTAGGTATCTCAGTTTATTAACAATTTTTTCTATATGGTAAGTCCATTTAAGTCGGCAGTCTATAGTTACACCTAAGTATTTGATATAATTTACACAATATCTTTGAGTAAATACAGTGAGCACGTACTTTTTTTTCATCCCAAGTAAAATAACAAAAAACACCGATTAAAATTTCTTTTTAGTGCTTTTTTCTAATCAACTAGTATCTGAAGTGGCTGCACAACAGCATCACAGTCTGAGTGCTAAGAAAACAAACAATAAACACGCTTAAATTTAACAAACAAACTTCACATCATCCATTTTTTAAATTATTGTTCAACATTGGCTCAGGTACCTTGCACTCTACACGCCAGCGACCGTCCACCACTACTAACTTAGTGCATGATATACTAGACTGAAGCCGCTAACCAGGGAAGTCCAACCAATCATTAATTTGTTTTATTAATTTATTTTATCAAAATATCAGAACTAATTATGGATGCACAAGCATATATTTCCTTGGCTTAAGACGTCATTAGTGCATTAACTAGCATTGTGATGGATCCTAACATATTACAAGAGCATATTTCTAAAATAATGCCCAAAACAAATAATATTCTTAGCTCCATTGGCCAAATGGCAGCGAGAATGGCCACCTTGGAAGGTGAATTGTCAGTTTATAAAAATAATCCTCCAATTACAACCACTACTATTCCCTCACACTTGCAAACAAAAAACGTTTGTGAAATAATTGCTGAGATCAATGAACAAAATTATAGAGAAAAAAATATAATAATTTGTAATGTTCCTGAAAGTGATGCATCGACTCAAATAGATATTATGAAATCTGATACCACCAGCGTTAAAAAAATCATTTCTGACTTGGATAACTCTACAAGTTCTCTCGAACTGAAAATATATAGAATCGGTAAAAATGATAATAATAAACCGAGGGGAATCAAAGTTGAGTTCCCCGAGTCAAAATGGCCTATAATCTTACTGGGCAAAAAACACTCACTAAAAAATAACATACGTATGTACCCAGATCTTTCAATTTCGCAAAGGAATCAATTAAATGATTTAAGAACGGAACTGAAAAATAGGCAATCTTCAGGTGAGCAAAACATCAAAATAAATATATTAATAACATCCCAACAATTGTCAAATTATCCCCAAAAAACTGACCCATAACCTGAAATCTACATCACTATCTCTCAACATTTATTACCAAAATGTAAGAGGACTTAAAACTAAACTAAATAATTTAAGAATTAAACTACCGACCTTAGAATATGATGTTTACTGCTTCACTGAGACATGGTTGACCCCAGATATTAAAAATGGGGAGTTAGGATTTCACTCCCATAACACCTATCGAATGGACCGCGATACTAATACTAGCAACAAAAGTAGAGGAGGTGGCTGTCTAATTTCTATTAATATTAAATTAACCTCAAGAAAACTCAAATGTGCAAATATCAACGTGGAACAACTATTTGTTTTAGTGACAAACAAAAGTGAAAAAATTATAGTTGGTTGTGCGTACATTCCACCCTCATCTGATGTCCAGCTATATACTAGTTACTGTCAAGAAGTAGAAATATTGCGAAGAAAATATCCAGACGCTAAATTTATCCTTACAGGTGATTTTAATCAACCTACTGTTCATTGGGATATTAACAACAATAATACTCGCACAAATTTCACGTCCAATAATGGTTCTCGTGAACTTATAGAAATGTCATGTTTCCTAAATCTTAGACAAGTGAACTTTATATATGTATAACTGCAACAATAATCTATTAGAATTAATTTTTAGCAATTCCAGCAATATAAGTGTAATACAACATACAATACAACATGCAAATGACAATGTTTCAACAATTGATAACTACCACCCACCACTTTTTGTTAAGCACATATCTCTACAAAATTTAAATTTAGAGTCTTTTAAAGAAAAATCAAATTTTTATAAAGCTGATTATCCTAAGATTAACGAATTTCTCGCTAAATCAGACTGGAACTTCATTAGTAATTGTAATAACATCAATGATATAATAGAATCTTTTTACTGTATAATTAACAAATCAATTGAACTGTACGTCCCTATTACAAAATGTAGGACATCTAATTACCCCAAATGGTTTAGCAAAGAGCTAATTTGTACCATCCAGTCAAAAAAACTTGCACATAAAACATTCAAAATATCTTGAGCTCCAAATGACTATCTACTTTTTTCTAATTTACGCAAAAGGGTGAAAAACATATCGATCTCTTGTTACAAAGAATACCTGGAAAATATTGAGAAATCGTTACAAAATAAACCTCAAAATTTATTCAAATTTGCAAACAATCTGAATAGTAATGAATCTGGTATTCCGTCTATCATATACTACAATGGTAAAATTGCTGATACACCTCAAGGAATTACTGACTTATTTGCCGAATGCTTTGGCGAAGTATATGATGTAAACTCATCTAATAACCAAATACCTCAATTCAACTCAAATATTTCTGTTGATTTCAACGACCTTGTTATTGATGAAATCGATGTTCAGCGTAAAATTACACTATTAGATAGTCAGAAATCCGCTGGCCCAGACACCATACTAGCAATTTATTTAAAAAACTGTGTTACTAGCTTAAAAGGTCATTTAACCAATATATTCAATATATCATTAGCATCAGGCCTTTTCCCTCAAAAATGGAAGATTAGTTTCCTTAGTCCCATCTATAAAAAGGGTGATAAAACGGAAGCTTCTAACTACAGACCTATTTGCATACAATCAGTGATACCTAAATTGTTTGAATCCGTAGTTCTATCAAAATTTATATTACAGGCTCGTAAAATTATTTCCCCCTCACCAACATGGATTTATATCCGGAAGATCTACACTTACAAACTTAATTATATACGAAAAATATATTTCAGACAATCTAAATTCAAAATTGCAAACGGATTCAGTTTACACAGATTTCAGCAAAGCATTCGACAAAGTTTCCCAAAAAATCTTATTAAACAAACTAAAAGTATATGGGATAAAAGGAAATCTACTAAAATGGTTTGAGACCTATTTAACATCTAGAAAACTATACGTTAAACTATCTAACCATATGTCAAACGAAATTGAAGCTTCAAGTGGGGTGTCCCAAGGTTCTCATCTAGGTCCTATTCTTTTTTTGCTATTTATCAATGACATTGTTTCAATATTTGAAGGTATCCATTTCCTATTGTTTGCTGATGACTTGAAAATATACACTATTTTAAGAAATTTAATGGACTGTCTTGTATTGCAAAACAACTTGGATCGATTATATAATTGGTGTAACATAAATGATTTATTTTTAAACATTAACAAATGTCAATCTATAAGTTTTTCTCGAAATAAAAATCCAATACTCTTTCAATATCACATTAACAATGTGAATCTTTCTACAGTAACATTAATAAAGGATCTGGGTGTCGTTTTTGATAACAAGATGACATTTGTCCCCCACATTGATGCAATCACGAATAAAGCACTTAAATGTCTCGGTTTTGTGTTAAGATCGTCCAAAGATCTAATGCATACTAATACACTCAAAACGCTATACATAACGCTAGTCAGAAGTATTCTTGAGTATAATTCCTCTCTCTGGTCGCCATTATACAATGTGCATTCACACAAAATTGAAAGAGTACAAAATAAATTTTTAAGGCATATAAATTACAAATTAAAAATTCCAATAGAAAATTTTAATTATAATTATTTAATGCAATTGCTTAAATTACCCGAATTGTCACAGCGAAGAAAAATCTGTGATGTTTTATTATTATTTAAAATTATCAACGGATATTTGGATAGCCCTGAACTTGTGAACATGATAAATTATCAAGTACCTAACAATTACAACACCAGACTCCATGCTCCATTTAACGTAGTTGCTTCTCGCACTAATTTTATGTTTAACTCCTGTCTTCAGAGATTGCATCGTGTGGGGAATGAAACTTGCTCTGTCGATATATTTTTTTATAAAAACATCGCTTCCTTCAAAAAGCGTATATGTATGCAGATGCAAAAATCCTTAAATGTTCCAGATTGTTAAAAGTAACAAATTTAATACCCATTGCTCTGTAACTACTTACATAGTATCTACTTACTTCTTTATACATATATGTAATTGCTGTGTACCTTTTATTTTATTTTTTTCCTGATAATAACAAACTAATGTAAAAATCGTTCACATTGTTAACAGTAACAAACTTAATACCCACTGCTCTGTAACTACATTCATAATAACTACATTCATAGTACCTACTTACTTATTTACATATGTAATTACTTTGTACCTTTTCTTTTATTTTTCTTTTTCATAATAATAACAAACATACGTACATTTATGATAGCAAAAAAAATTATAATTAAAAAAATAATTAATTACAAGAAAATTACCTACTTTTATATTAATCGTTAAAAATGTTTTACTCCACTGAAATACCGGTATGCTTCGAGTATATTTGGAATCACATTTTGTGTGATATTGAATATAATGTAGCGTGAGCCCAAATACGAATCCGCAGGTTGAACTCATTTGTAAACAATTACTCGAATATTGATACCTACTTATGTAAAGCCTACTTATATCTTTCTAGCTCAGTTTATCATTTTATGTACTATATACTTATGATACTGCATACTTGTTATAATGCTCCTGTACAATTTATTTTATATGTAAAAGCCATCACGGCGTAAACAAACAAATAAATAAATAAACAAAAAATTAAATAATTTCCTAATTTCACATTTTCGCAGTTTGAGCATGTCGCAAAGTTACAATTAACGTTATGGAACTTCAAGTTAAGATTGTTTTTAGGGGATGACTTTTGGGAATTATAGAAGGGAATAAAAATGGTTTTATCAAGATTTAGACTGAGAAGATTTCTATCTAGCCAATCTTTGACTATTGCAATGCATTTATTAGCCTTACTGGTTGTATCTTCCCACGTTTTACCACGTACTGTTATTTCAGTGTAATCGGCAAAAGAGAGAATTTCACCTGGTAATACAATATTGCATAGGTCATTGATGTAGATTAGAAAGAGTAGTGGCCCTAAGACTGTTCCTTGAGGAATACCATGTTTTACCAAATCACAAGTGCTTAAGCTTGATCCTATTTTTGTGCATTGTTGGCGATTTAATATATAGCTTTTTAGTAGCAAGAGACTTTTGTTTTTAATACCAACGTTAATGATTTTTAAAAAAAAATTTATGGTTGACTGTATCGAACGTTTTCTTTAAGTCCAAGAAAATAGTTAAAGTTTTATTATTAGAGTCTAGGTTAGAGTATATGTTTTTGGTTAAACTAAAGACGGCATCGTTGGTGCTCAGGTTAGTCCTAAAGCCATATTGATTAGCTAAGAGAATTGCATTCGATTCTAGAAAAATCATAATTTGTCGTTTTAAACACTTTTCGAAGATCTTGGATAATTGAGAAGATAAGGTTATTGGTCTGTAGTTGTCAGTTTTACATTGAGATCCGAATTTATGTATTGGAATGATATGGGAAAATTATCGGGATAAATGCTGTGTCTGATGCAGTTGTTGAATATGTAATGTAATGGGATGATTATATGTTTTTAATTGATTTAATTGTGGTATTGCTTATGTTATCTGGGCCATTTGCAGACTTCTCTTTAAGGTTATCAATTTGTCTTGAGATTTCAAGTTCTGTTATTTCTTTGAATGTGGATAGCTCAGAAGTAGTGTCATTAGACTCTGAAAGTTCAGGGGGAATTTGATTCGAGTGAATACTAAGACTGGAATTATTATCAATAAGAGTTGAGGCAATGTTTGTAAAGAAGTGATTGAAATTGTTTGCAATGCTCTCAGCATCTTCGATGGTTGTGTTATTGTCAGTAATGATTTTTTGAGGAATTTTATTAACCTTTTGGTTCCTATTTGAAATTTCATTTATGACTTGCCATGTTTTTTTCGAGTCGTTATGAGCATTATGTAGTTGAGTAGAGTAGTATTGTTGTTTTCGTTTTTTTATGATAGTGTTTAGATAGTTTCTAAATAAAATGTATTCATTCCGTTTGGTGTGGTTCTGTGCTTCGTTTTTAGATGAGCAAATATTCTGATGATTTTTATAGCTTTTGAAAAGTTTGTTTCTATGTTGTATTGAGATTATCAGTCCGCTAGTAATTCATGGTTTTATATGTTTATGTTTACTTTTTGGTGGTGCTATTGGTTCTTGACTTTTTATAATATATTTTTGAAGTACGTACTTCGTAAAAGTTATTCAAAGCTAAATTTGGGTCATCATTAGATAGGACCGCAGTCCACGATTCTTCGTTCAGTAAGTTATTTAAAATTGAGTAGTTGATTTTAGTAATTGTTTTGTTGAAGTTATTTGGTTTAGCAGAGACGGGCAAAGTTGTAGTATGATGGCCGTAGAAGGTGGGATAGTGGTCAGTTATGTAAATTTGTAGTGTAGCGGATTTATGTTGGTAATTTTTATTTGATTTTAGAAATATATGACCAGACATATATCATTAGGATGATTAGGTCTGGTGATGTTGTTTATGTATGGTAGGTATCCTGTGGAATACATAACATTTAGATATTCGTTCGTGTTCGGATTTAGTATGGCGTTTTGAATATTTATATTAATGTCACCCACAAAAAATACAAAATCGAAATGGTTAGAGCGATTATTGTTGATAAAAGTTTTAATTTCTTGGGTAAACAGATTTGTAGTTAAAGAAGGAGAGCGGTAAGCTGTCAAAATAGAGTATTTTTTCCCTTTGGAGGTAAAGGTTGCATGTATAGCATTGGAAAATTTGAAGTTTGGATTTTCTATATTAATGTTGGATATGGAGTGTACATTGTAAAATATGGTAATACCATCGTGAGAGGTATGCTTAGCCGGAATTGAAATGGAAATATAGTTAGGTAAATAAAGCAGGATACATTCGCGCAATTGTGTTTCAGTGAGTGCTATAAAATCAATTTGGAAGGAAAACGAATTTAAAAGGATACAGAATTCATCAAAGTGTTTCCTAATACTTCTTATGTTCATGTTTAGTATGTTAAAAGATGTATCATTGAATAATGTGTTTACATCTTCAACATTGTCACATACATGAGTTTCGGGGAAGCTGTTTTCTTCTAAATGGGCCATTTTTATTGAGTCCGGATGGTGATCTTTGAAGGCACAAAAGGGAGTCCAGGTTATTGAAGTGGTATGTCGCTTGCATCTCTAACATATATAATTAGAGTATCCTTATTTTTGCGGAGAAGGACGTTACCGTTCTTCGTCCACGGGTATTGGTAACTCATGGCTTTCGTCGCTCTCGCTAGCCAGAGTAGTTGTTTATTTTGTGGCGTCACCTTTTTGTTTATGTAGATGGGGTTATCTGAATTGGAATGGTTGATGTCTTTAGCTGAGAAATAACCCGTCTTTTTTTTTGGGAGATGATTCTGTCTTTTATTTCTTTTGTGGCCATCTTCATAGTTATACATTTTTTAAGGGCGTTGGTGTAGGTATTTACTATGGTATTGTTATGAAGCAGTGCTGAAATCATTACCTTTTCTCATTTTAAAATATGAACACTGCTTTATAACGTCGAACCTAGCGGCACGAACTATTGAGTTAATTAATTGTTGAGAGTTACAACGGGAGGACTGGCAACACAAGTCGTTATGGAAGGGGTTAGCTTTTTTTCTTTTCCGGGTCCGGCAATGGAATCCACTCTCGCCGGCATGATCTTTTGGGCTAGATCATGGCTGTGACAGTCGTGTAGTATTAATTTATTATAAGGGACGAAGTATTAAAAATTAGTCGATTGGCGCGTGAAATTAATGTGGAACAATCTTTGATACGTGATGTAAAAGTGCACCAAAGATTTCATTTAATAATGTCGCGAGATTGGTCTCCGCGGTAGTTCGTATTATTCGAGAGGTTTACCGAGAATTATTGAGGCGATCGGTAATAGTATTTACGCTGCACGAGACGCGCCGGAATGTACTTGTCGGGTGCTGACGATAAGAATGCCTCATCAATCGCGTGGAGAAAAATAATTCCGCTCACCGGCTTGTATTTAAAATTACACGTACGGTAATACTAACGGTCCCGCTTGCTTGCTATGTAAGCCCCGTAACATCGCCCCTTGGAGTTCCACTTCCCTTGGAGCCCTGCTTTGCTGTGAAGGTTATCCGATTATCCTTGCTGGTCATCCTGTTGCGAACTGGCCGATTATCCTGTTGCGAACTGGCCGAGATGAGGATCGGCCGGAGGTCCTGCCGATTATCCTGTTGCGGACTGGCCGAGATGAGGATCGGCTGGAGGTCCTGCCAATCATCCTGAGGCGAACTACGAGACGCGGTTCTGTTAGGAATATTGTGAATTTAGCTAGTTAGTATAACATCAATCGGTCCCTGAGGGTGAGTAGATTCTGTTTCGTTTATTGTACCTGACACTATTGAAATAATATACGTTCTTTTACATTTAAATTGGAAATGAGATACCTGTTGTTATTTAATTCCCTAACACGCTGGAGATCACATACATATGCTCACTCCTGAGATGAAGTTTCATGTTTTTATTCACCACGGGCATAATTCTGCACAAAGGCAGTATTTTGGCGCTCGGTTTAACCGAAAAGTTCGTGGTGAAACCAAAATACATACAGTATTAGCCCTACTATACTCAACCCTTAATAACAGCGTAACAATTTGGCGCCCAACATTATTAAGAAGGTCTTCGCACGCAATTTTTTTAAAAATGCGTTCTATTGGGATTTTAGGATTTTCATCTTTTTTTGTGTCAATTCCTTGGTTATCTGGTGTAACTCTGGAAAGAGAAGGTTTAGACGAAATTTAGGTAAATATGCAGTTAGTCCACCTCACGGATAATACGGAACGTTCGTGTTGTCGAAGTTTGATGCACGTATAATGCGGAATGTTCCTTTTTTAACTAGTAGACAATCAAATAATATATGACATCTGTCGGAAGTACCAATCTTATAAAATAAATTCTCTAAAATAAACTCGCATCTCATCATAATTTTCAAAAACATCCCAGGTTTTGAATGGTTTGTTTGTCTAGCGGGTTTGTGTAATTATTCTAATACTTATCTTTCCATGTTCTATTTTTATAAATACAAGTACAAAATTGTCAATAATGCATTCACTTCGTTTTACACATAAATATTTTTTCTATGATTGACAGCATTGATTGATTGTCTATGAAACGTTAAAATAAAAACAATGAATAAACAATGGAGTTACCGTATGAGTGATTTAATTTTAATAAAATTAAAATGTTAAATGGACATTTTTTGCATGTTTTTGGTCTCCGCCGACATAAATACTCACTTTTCGTAATAATAAAGCTAAATCTAACTGTTTGAATAAAAAATATTAATAAGCGGTTTAATGCATAAATAATGAAATTTCTGGCATTCCTCCATCCGAGGGGGTATGGCTACTACCCGTTGGTCTTCGACTTTACCGACTTTCTCTTGGACATGTTTGGAATGGGAATGAACCATCTACGGATCAGAAGAAATGTGCACATTTTATTACATTTCTCCAGATTGATTCGTGAATGGTGCATAGCGTCATATGTTGTGGTCTCCAGATAGTCTGCAGTCAGACGTAAACTGAGCTGCCTTTGGTAACTTCCTTTGTTTCGACGCCAAGGGTTGGCGTACAGTTAGAGAGAGGTTATGATGTTTTGAGAGGTATCCTTTGTAAGTAAAAACACTTGTAGGGGCGTGTAAATAGCCCCAGACACGAGGGAATACTACCCTATGTAAATTAATGAAAGATGAACTCTTCCCTATGTGACACAAAACAGATTATACAGCCATTCCAAAATCCTCAGTGAAAACAAAACAAATACTCACTTAGAGAATGCAGCTCTCCACACGATGTTCAGACAAATGACACTAGTTTCCTTCGTATATTGATTTTGACAAGGCGGTATTGTACAATCTCAACAGATGTTTATCACAGGAAGAAAGTTCATACAATGAATATGAATTTCGCACATTAATCATACGTGCCAAAACCTCACAACAATAATTTAATTATGGGTTAATTTTGATTAGGACTGACATCTATTGGCTTTAAACAACACTCACTTCTAAAGTAATTGCCTGCCCCACAGAGGTCAGAAAGTGCCTGAATTCACTGCATTTAAATGTCACATAGGGAAATTCAATATAATACAACCACCATAGATGGCGCCCCCATGGTCCCATAGCATAAATTATTAATTTAAATGAGACTAATGCTCAAATGTATTTAAATATATTTTATGGCGCGTATCCAACACTTATGTTTGTACTGGATATTCTTGTAAACTTTTCTTTATTCAGTAAATAAATTAACAGCGAGAGATCGATTAGATTCTAAGCACTTGAGATGCGATTTGTAGATAAAAATTGAGAAAAGAAATTGAGAACAGGATGCGAAAGGTATGACATTGCAATAATCAGGCGGGTATAACTCTGATCCAAAAAGTGAACCGAATCTTTGGTGATATCATAAGTCCCCTTCGATTTGTTTATGGTCCCCAGCTACTGCCTCCACCAATAGGAATCTTGGATTTTTGTTGCATTTTTCTGTTTTATTTTCGTTTGACATTTACAATGCATTCACATTTCCGACGCAATAAGATGGCAATAAGTGTCAATATAGATTTTGGGAATTCGCGATCGAATGAAAAATGGAAAAACTGGACCCGTAATTGGAACAAAATTACAGGTGGGAAACTTCCTTTGGTTGATATTTCAGTGTTCCTAAAGTAGGTATGTTATTTAAGTTGTATTTTAATCGGTGTTGTACATGTTTCCGTTTTCAGAACATATTTATCTACCCGGAATCTAATAAGTAATTGACGCAGTCGAACATCACGATTACATCTTAAAAAGGTATACTTTTTTTTCTATATTGCATCGACCTATCTCATTAATTTAATCTTCCCCAATTTCCTCTCTGGATTTTGACAATAGTGCTTATGTTTTTTTTATTATATAAAATAGATTTTAACAATTAGCATTTCATTTGCTTTTTTCACAAGTTACTTATAGGAGTTAGGTTTGATAAAATACCGGGTGAAATGCAGATCCGGGCACCGTCTGGAAATTTAATAAAAAGGCACTTTCTAGATGAGAAAAGTGTGGAGAAGATGAATAAAAAATAAATTAAGGCGCGCTCGGCAAAATTAAGGGAGATACAACCGTTCAAAGTATTTAAAAATTCACTTCGCGAACTGATATTGACAGTTCGTTCGCCATGTTTTCATTGCTTATGTTGGATCCCAGACCTAATACAGAATTAATAGTACGCCAAAATCACAAACCATATTACACAAACCTAGCGTAGCCGCTAAACCACTTGAAAACTGGGATGTTTTTTTGCCGTGACGCGAGCAGGCGCTACGAAGGGGGCACTTTCTTTTCTATCACAAACCATGTTTAGCGTATTAGGTTATAAAAAAATGGCGGGCGGACGCGGGCGAACTGTCAATATCAGTTTGTAAAGTGAAATTTTAAATACTTTGAACGGTTGTATCTCCCTCAATTTTGCCGAGCGCGCCTTAATTTTTGTTTTATTCTGCTTTTCCACACTTTTCTCATCTAGAAAGTGCCTTTTTATTAAATTTCCAGACGGTGCCCGGATCTGCATTCCTCCCAAAATACCTATTATTCAAGTATGATTTTAGATTTTCACGGCAAAAAGTATTAGAGATTTTTTTGGGGGTATTGTGCCGTTTTACACATCAACCCTGATGATAGGAACAACACATTTATCACTACGCTTGCACATTCTGTTCTTATTTTTAACATTTTTTTAATATTTTTATCAGTATTAATAAATGTATTACTATTTTTCAGTGGAATCTGAACCGACAAAACCTTACTTGTTTACAATAAGTATAACATTTTATATCCACATTCCAATACATTCGTTTCTGGAGATGGTTAGATGAGGTTAAGGGAAATACTATCAGTCATTGGTCATTGAGAATGATGCAGAGGTAATTATTATTTTTATTACTTACTTTCATTTTACAAAAATTTAACAACGCCAGACAAATTTAATGCATTTGAGTAGGTTTTTTTATATAAGTAAGTAGGTATCCTAGAACTTGGTTTAGTATGAGAGTAATCATATATTAAATGACATGGGAGGAAATGTAACTACATACATACATAGATATGTACAAATACACAAATAAAATAAAAATTCAATTTTTTAACTAATTTCCATATACACAATACATGTACATGTACCATACCGTGTACATGTACCATACCATACATATACCATATACATGTACACAAATAAAATAAAAATTCAATTTTTTAACTAATTTCCATAAGTTAACCAATATAGTTTTTATTAAATATAACTTCTTTAGTAATATTTTTTGTTTTTGTTTTGAAGAGTTTTAATTTTCAATGTACATTTGTTACATTAATTTTAATGATTTTTTAATGATTTCAGGAAAAATATGATGAACTGAACTAAACTAAACTCCAAATTAATAAATATTATACATATTTGAGCCCCGAATGAAACATCAAACATCTTATGTAAACTAATGTCTCCATGGACCTTGGTTATATTTTGGCAATATGGTAAATTTATTTTAGACCTGACGAAAGATATAATAGGTATGTTAAGTAATTTATCTTTAAAAAATGTCTTCATGTGGCAATTTGCTACAGAAATATAACCTGCTTACATTGTATTCTTGTTTAAAATATGTACATGTTTTTCATTTTTCTGTTATTAAATGAAATTTTTTTAAATTCAGTAGTTTTGTAGGAACGCACAATCATATTTTAATTATATGTATTTCCTGTTGGTATTTAATGTTTTAAATAAAATTCTTATCATGTAATTACGAGTTTTATTTTTAAAATAATATTTAAGGCTAATAATTTGGGCGGTACTGGGTAGGCCCCGAAAGAAAATAATATTGTCTATGGTCGCGCCTTTTTTGTTGTTGCTTACTCTATCTTCGTCTATGGTGTGTGACGTCACTAATCCCCGTCATCATCATCATCATTCGAAAAATTATTGCATTTTGATGGTGAAATAGTGACCAAATTTTTCTCGAACAAAAGCCTGAAGTTATCAATCTAGTGGGTGGTTTGTATATTTATGGCAATAATCAACAAGCTTATTAATAGATAAAAAGTGAAAGTTAGCGCGGCCACAGACAAAAGAGATTATAGATTCAAATTTCATTGCAATATTTTAATAAAAGGTGGCATAGACGAGAAATTTTAAGGTAAGATGCTCTACACATCGAGATTAGATAAATGAGAAAATGGGGAGTGCTCAGTGCAAATGAATTTAAGTATTTAAAATAAGACGATAACAACATACAACACATGGTTCGAAAACTCGACTATCATGGAGAGCATTAGCTTCAATGTTCCCGATGGTCATCTCCGTCATCGACAGCATACATAAACTATTTTATCTCCCGGCTTGCAAAACTATAGTATATAATATTACATGGAGTGGAGTTAATTTAATATGACCAGTGCTCAAGCGAAGCTGCTAACGAATACTTTATAAAGTAAACACGGTGAACAAACCGATGCGATGGGAGGCTTCTCGTGAAGCGGGGAAATGCTTATTTCCATCCTAGTCACGACACGCCAAAAATATCTATTCTATTACGTCAGAGCGACGATATCCCTAGGGTGCAGGGGAATATGGTCAACGTCCATAAAAAAATCGTTGTTCCTTTTGTAAGGCAGTTAATATTTTTGTATTAAGGCTCTGCAACCGGGCTCGAAAAGAAGAAGATGGAGAGATACTAAATTACGCATGTTTGAGGAGAGCGCTAACATTTACAGCGACAAAATCGATGCGAAAATTGCGTAAATGTTTAATAAAACACGACTCGTTTAAAGTAGAGCAAAAATCTCGAGGGCATTATCTCAACAGCATTTAAAGAAACACTGCGAATTTTTTCATACATATAACTTGTAAATTAACTGAAACAAACGTGTTTATAATAATTTTTGGAGCATACTTTGAGATTTTTTTCGATCGAGGGAATTTTATATAATTTGCGTTTCGGCGCGGGCTTCTTCTATTTGAAGATAATTTTCAAGAATAACATATATTTTTTTAAGAGCTTTAAAACTTACCGTGTTTAAGGGAAATATGTAATAAATCGGTAGAAATCCGGGTTGCGGGCCCTTAAGTCTTTGGTTATCTTTTATGATATTATCTTTATAATTTTGCAAGTTGGTTATCATTAATATTTATCATTAATATTTAACAAATTGCCATACGAATGTATCGGGAAAATGGACTCAGGTTTGTGGGAGGTAATTTTTCTGTCATGTAAGGTAAATAAAAATGAAAAAGAGTTGACTTCTTATTTAGTATATTTCAATACATAAGACAATGTGCTTATGGAACAGAACAAAGAAAAGAAAAACATTACCAAAAATGAATAGTTTACCATGGTGCCAAGATCTTAAAATAAATTATAACACCGTAAATACCTGGTGGACCTAAGATATAGCTAGACTAGGTTTTCACTTCAGGCTGAACCGCACGCCAAAACAAATCCCCAGCAAACAGGTACGGGAATACCGCCATCACAAGATTCGCAATCTCCTTCAAAAAAGGGAACGTGACATCTTTCAGAGTAGGAACATCGAACTTCCTCCAAGGTATGACTCCATCATAAGAATCGCAACCTCCTTCAAAAAAGGGAACGTGACATCTTTCAGAGTAGGAACATCGAACTTCCTCCAAGGTATGACTCAGCGTCGTCTCTGCGATATTGCCTGAAGGCCATGCATGAAAGGACCTCCATATAAGATGCCTATATCGTGGTCTTAATTCTTCCAAAGGGACACAAATATATAGATCGAAATCCGGCCAATGCCAAGCAAAGCAATTGCGCGTTCAACTTTCAAAAGAAACTCCATCCCAGACAGCGAATGGATTTGGTTCACGCGGAAAAAAGGCCATTCCTCGGCCGCGCGAGAATTATTCACGCAAGTGCCAAAACACACACTTTTTTATTAAAGAAATACGGATCTTCACATTTTACGATCCCGTAACATTAGATCTGACACACGGCACTATCTTCTATACCTCTCAAGGCTTTTATATCTCCATTATTTAAAACTTTAAAACCCAGCGGACCAATTTCACATCAGATGCCCCGGTCTGATGTGGAGGAAGTCGTCATAGACAAAAAAAAACTTTTTACTCCCAAAAAAAATTGCCAGTCTCCAAAAAAAAAACCCATAGACAAAATAACAAAATAAGGCAAGAACTGCACTATTTACATAATATTTATGTGACACGAATTTAAAGAAAATTGCTCTATTACGAAAATCCTCACGGATGTTAAAATCATGGCTTTTTGGGAGTCTTATGTATCAAGATTATATTTTGCTCACTCTCAGCATGTACTAATTTGCAATTATGAAGACTAGTGTATTATGTACTCAACTGTCTAATGATAATTAAAAAAAGTTCTTTATCCACATTTTTTCACCATATAATAAATACGGTCTCTGTATTATTATCAACATTGCGTATCACATTATCACAATATTTAGTGTATATATTGTAATGGGTTAAAACTCATCAAGCAAATCCTACGCAAGGAATAACGGAACGGAAACCTCTCTCCCCGCATCTTCCGGATTACATTAGGGAGCAAATAAACAAACCCCGCGTCCCCCTTCACTTCTGGATAGCCGCAGGAAGCAAATCACGCGTCCGTTAAATGTTCTAACGGTCAAATCACCAAGTAAACACAAGAAGCGAGCGGATACCCTTCACCCTTCTCCACACCTCAAGATTAACTGTACTTTCTTTTACTTCGACTAAAAAAACCAACATTATCTTCGTTTTCTTAAAGCATATTTTATTGGCTGCTATATTTACGTATGATTACAAGATTAAAATCCTGGATAAAAATTTATCCAAGACTATTAAGATAGTATTTATTCCGGTTTTCAATCTTGCAATCATACATAAAGATAGCAACCAATAAAATATGCGTTAAGAAAATGAAGATAATGTTGGTAGTTCTTAGTCGAAGTATAATATAGTTAATTATGACCAAATCGGATAGGAACACATTAGCTCAGTTGGTAGAGTTGCGACAAGCTTAACAACATGATAGTTGCCCACTTCTGCTGATTACAATTTTGGTCAAGAGCTGAAATGGACTTTAACGGAAACCTTTACTAAAACTACAAAAAAAATTGGCGCTGAATGGCCATTTGATGACTTCGTCAAACTTGAATTTATCTGGGCCTAACACACAATGTTTTATTACACAATTGTTCAGCCGAGCGATTCTATATCTTTTGCGGGATCGAGATCTCCTGACGGACGGATCTCCTGTCAGATTTGTGTGATTTCCTATGGCTGTTATTTGCTTTTTTTATGGGTATCAGACCAGCTTCGCCGATTTAAAACGATCTAAACTAAAATACGTGACAGCTCACCGTTGAAATCTGACATCGGCCCATACAAAAAGCAAATAACAGCCATGGAAAATCATACAAATCTGACAGGAGATCTCGTCCGTCGGGAGATCTCGAACCCACAAAAAATATAGAGTCGCTCGGCAGATTAGGTTTCTTTGGGTAAAGCAATATGTTTATTGTTGACAAGTTTGATCTCTGACCCTTGTCCATTTGTCCACCAAGCCCTTGACAGATACCCGTCACTCTGCCCTTAGGTACTTGCGCGAGCCTGGTGAATCGGTGTTGCCAGTTTTGCCAATAGGGGTTACAGAATTCTAGTCTGGTAAAAGTCTAGTCCAGCTTGTCTGCTACACACAGGCCTGGTGTATCAGTTGATTATAAGCTCGGCTTGGTTGAAATGTCGAGCTCAACACAGTTTGGAACATAATCCGTATAAAGCCTAGATGTCACCAATATAACGTGTATATTTAATAGAGAAATGTGTTTCTTTTTTCTTTGAAAAATTAAAAAACACTTTTTGCAAAGTTATTATCAACAAAACAAACTGTCCTGACGTTGACAATCCAACATCTAACTATTTTAGATTATTTATTTTTATTTTTAACTTCATAAGTAAAACCTTAAATTGTATATTTAATTAAACGAAGACGATATTAGAGAAACTTAATAAAAAATCTGGAACAGAAAAATTAGAAAAAGATATGTGCATATCCGGGACTCGAAACCAGGACTTTCAACATTCCGGGCCGCACTGTAACAACTGAGCTAATGTGTCTTAAGTAATGTGTGTGTTTTAACTGTAATTTAATTTCGACTAAGAAAATGAATATAATGTTGGTAGTTCTTAGTCGAAGTATGATGCAGTTAAAAATAACCGAATCGGATAGGGACACATTGGCTCGGTTGTTAGAGTTGCGGTCCAGAAAGCCGAAGTTCATGGGTTCGAGTCCCATATGTGGCCATATCTTTTTCTTATTTTTCTGTTTACAGATTTCGGATTGAGTTTCGCTTACATTGTTTTAATTTAATTAGCTATTTTAGATTATTTATGTACCATTTCGGTGGAAAATATTAAAATACTATTTACGTAGATTTGACCGGCGAATACTAGCGCTTCCACGTCTAAAATATGAACTATGCTTCGGCTTATCAAAGCTTGAGAGGCAGATTTAGTCCGCTAAAATTTGAGCGAGGTATGTCGTACATGCAAGCATACGGACTGGCTGATATACCGGGCCTTAGTTGTTAGCTACCATGTCTAGAAAACTGGGAGACGGTATGGAGCAGTGTCCAAGTGAATTTCACAATAAGGGCTGTTGTTTATTTCAGTAGAGCGCCGCCTGAATACTAAGAGCTTCATGCATGGAGCTTTATTATGCAAGATTTCTTACGTACTTGTACTTTGTTAGATCTTGGCTTCGTCTCCACATTTTTCATCTCCATGATACATCATAGTCGAGTAACATCTTGGAGAGGTTGGTAGCTGAATTATTAAATGAATATGAACAATATAAATATTGAAACAATTCAACTTTGTGTAAACTACGTATATAATCCGACCGGTTTCGGAACAAACGTTCCTTCTTCAGGGAAAGCTTATACTAATTTTACGGTTTCGAAGAATGTTTTATTATGGTAGGGGTAGAGCCGTTGCTAGTTATTAATGTAGATTGGGTGGGTAGGTATTAGTGTAGATTGGGTGGGTAGGTATTAATGTAGAGTTGGTGGGTAGGGGAACAAATCCATGATTGGGCTATAAGGCAATATTTTTTGTTTGTTGATAATGGATTCATTATTTTTAAGGGATTTTTTAATTTCCAATGCTTTTAAGTTATCTAAACGTTTTCCTTTATTTATCCCTGTATTTTTTTCAAAATTATGGTTATTTTCAATGATATGGTTAACGAACTCAGAAAAATTATTATTATTAAGACACCTTAAATGTTCTTTGATTCTGATTTCAAAATTACGAGTCGTTTTTCCAATATAAAATGAGGAACAATCATTGCGTTTGAGTTTATATATTCCGGAATTAGTCAATTTATAAAAAATATTAATATACAAAATTTTACGCCATTTTTTATCATTAATATTATTAGAATTGTATAGATATTTATTTTTTGAAATTTTGCTAAGTTTTTTAATTAGGATGTTATCAATTAATTTTGGTTCATATCCGTTATTTATAGCAATTTGTTTTATGATAGGAAGTTCAGAAAAGAAATTATTATTAGACATTGGGACATTTACTAAGCGGTGTATCATGGAATGGAAGTTGGAGTTTTTTTGTGAGACAGGGTGATTGGAGGTCTTATGAATTACTATGTCAGTGTATGTTGGCTTGCGATATATACTAAAATCGGTTTTTATTATTTATAATAGATAAAGTTAAATCCAAAAAGTTAAAGTTTTCATTGCATATTTCTATCGTAAATTTTATTTGATTATGAAAGGAATTTAAAAGGTTGAGAAAGTTTTTGAGTTGACGTTCGGATCCTGTCCAAATGACGAAGATGTCATTTAGATATCTCTTCCATAGTAAAAGATTGCTTAAAAGGGGTGATTTTGAATTAAAAACAGTTGTTTCCAAATCATTCATAAATATATCAGCAATAAGAAAACTGGTGGGGGCTCCCGTTGGAAGGCCTTCTTTTTGTTGGTATATGACATTATTGTATTGAAAATAATTTTGATTTAAAACTAAGTTAAATAAACGAGTTAGGTCACTAGACAGATCTGTAGGTAATATAGAATCCTTCAATAATTTGGAAACAATTGCTTTACTTTCAGTAATAGGCACATTAGGAAATAGATTAATGACATCAAAAGACACAAGTTTAGCATTAATGGGAAGTACAAAATTTTTCAATGAGTCAATCAGTTCAAAAGAGTTCTTAATTACATATTTTGGTGTAAACACATTCCTTTTATTAACTAAATTAGTTATTAATGACGATAGTTTAAAACTTGGCGAATTACATATTGAAACTACAGGTCTGATGGGTGTATTTATTTTATGGATTTTGAGAACCCATATAATTTAGGTGATTTAGGAATTTGTGATAAAATGTTTTCATCTTTAAATATGTCAGATTTATAAGATTTTAAAGCATTTGATACACTTTCGTTAAATTTATATGTTGGATCTTTCGGTATAATAACAAAATTACTATAATAAACCATTTTTCGAAACTGTCAAATTAGTATAAGCTTTCCCTGAAGAAGGAACGTTTGTTCCGAAACCGGTCGGATTTACGCATTATGTAAGTGGTTTATTCAAAGTTGAATTGTTTCATTTTTCTATAATGGATAACCACAAAGTTATAGCTATTTTCAAAAATATAATATAAATATTTTTAACAATACCCTTTAGAAATACCTAGTAGAAGCAACGCGTACGATTGAATGGCTGATCTGCAGGTGGTTCAAAACCGAGCTCTCAGAAATGTTTTTGGACTTCCATGGGACATCCATGTCAGAGACATCTTATAAGTTTCCGGTGTTCTTCCAATCACAGTCTTTCCTATACATGAAATCATAAGCACCATCATAAAAATTACCCAACAATCAACTCACACTAACATCAAGCCACTTTACAATCAAGACATCCACACTCACAATAGTCGAAATAGCAATAAAATCCGCATACCTTAAACACCCACCACAAAATATTGGATAAAATCTCTGAACTATGTTGCCTATACACTATATAATTCGCTGCTGTGCAAGGGAATCCAGCAACATAAAAAAAATCAGAGTAATGCTTTAAAAGAATATTTTCAAGTACGTTTAAGGATGAAACTAAGTATGTAATTTTCTTGTCATGTTTCTTTTTCTCTTCCTTTCTTTTCCATTTAGTTGTAGTCATCAATATTTGTATAACCTTGTTCCTTTTATCTAAAATTGTTTTCTTTTTTTTCTACTCAACCTATCTTTGATTTTTCATCTAAATTGTATGTGAAACTTATATTTTTAATACCTAAATTCCGACTAGTGTTGAGTACCTCATACAAGAGGCTCCTCAAATGTCCCATACAAACACGTAAAATGTCCCCCCCCCCCTCACAATATGAATTTGTACCAACTATTTTTCTTTGTATTACTACAAATATGAAGGGGGGACAAATATGAAGGAGGGACAAATATGAGGTGCGAGGTGGTTTGTTTTGTTGGACTACACTCATGTCATGTACGGGACAAATATGAGGTGAGGTGTGAGGTGGTTTGTGTATTGGACTACATGTCATGTCACGTGTCACATATGGGACAAATATAAGGTGAGGTGTGAGGTGGTTGACGTATTAAACTACATGTCATGTCACGCATAGTTTGGGACAAATGTATGGTGGTGAGGCGTGAAGTGTCTGTATATTCTATGACATTTTCGTATTAGAACCGTGAGGTGGTGATAGGGTAAGCCAATTCATCTATTGTGAATACCGTAGAAGCGTCCCAACTGCTTCGAAATTTTTATTTTTTATTTTTTTATTCTAAATTATTGTTAAGTGAATACCGCACAAGAGTACCAACTGCTCGATTTTTTTTTTCTTATATATATTTTTGTTGTAAATTATTGTTACGTGAATACACATAACAATAATTTATGAGCACAAGAGTCCCAACTGCTCCAAAAAAATTTTTTTTTAAAAATTTTTTTTATTGTAAATTATTGTAATGTGAATACACAAAACAATAATTTATGAGCACAAGAGTCCCAACTGCTTAATTTTTTTTTTATTCTAAATATTTTTAATTGAAAATTATGTATTGATAAGTGAATACCGCACAACAGTACCAACTGCTCCAAAAAATATATTTTTTTAAATATATTTTTATTTTAAATTATTGTTATATGTTATGTAAATACCGCACAAGAGTCCCAACAGCTCCCAAGGGAGGGAGGATGAGGCAGTGTTGAGATAAGGTGGAGGGGGTTGCTGAGGAGGGGGAGGGATAAGAGGGGGAGTGCAGGGGGGGGGGGATCAGAGGGGGGTACAGGGAAGGGATCAGAGGTGGTGAAGGGGGGAGGGGTAGGCCTTTTTTATATCCATTTTTCGTATTCCAAAAATAACAGACACGGGAGGCGGGTATTTGTACCGCCACCCCGGTATTTATTAGAAAATTAAAACCTCTGAACCAAGAAAATCAAGCTGAAGGAAAAAAAACAGCCACCCCCCCCCCCCCCCCCCCCGTAAGCGAAAATATTTTGTAACACCTCACCTCAACACCTCATTCCAATATTTGAGTACCTCATACAAACTCATCCTGATATCGTGTCCTACCCAACACTAATTCCGACGTAAAATTTTAACTATTTCCTCCCACCCATGAATTGTATGTTCCTCCTGTCCTAAAATGAATTCTGTAACTCATCGGGATTGCTCTAGCAAGAAATAAAAATAATAAAATAATAATATTAATACAAGAGTGTGAAATGTATCGGGAGCATCTCCTATCCTTATCTTATTATTCTCTTCCTCTCCTCTTCACCTAAAATTAATTTTAAGATATAATAAAACACCATCTCCAAGTAACTTTAATATGGGAGACCTTTTTGGCTTCACTTAATTCAATTACAATTTGGGAGGCGTGAATGGGTACCGCCGCCCCGGGAACCATAATTCGATAACCAACACATCTGCCATAGGTCACCCCAAGTGGTTCGCTATGTTTGGTGATTTAGCAGGGGTGCCCGGGTTCATGAGGTGATGTTTGTCTAGGTCTTGGAGGCGGATGACCAGGACATACTGAACCCCAGATTCCTACCCACCCCTGAAACCCTTTTCCTTCACAGAACTCTCCTCTACTTCTTTTCCTTAAAAAAACCCTCCACACAGCATCCCCAAAGATGACATATTTAAATTATTTTCCTCAGGGCCTCCTGTGTTGAGCTCATGTAAAAAATAAAAAAAAACTAAATGTATATATATGTATGTACGAGTATCTCCACATTTTATTTATGAGCTGTTGCGTGGTGGGCCAAACAGAGAGATTGGTTGAAGGAGGCCTTTTGAACACTCCAGCCAGACTATCTCGACCCACTGCTTTGCGCTAGTTGGAGGGACAGAGTCCCACCCAACCCTCATATTTTTTTTCAGAACTTCCTTTCCTTAAAAAGACCCACAGCAACCAATTAGATGACATAGTCCCTGAGCTAGATATAAAAATTATATTAAAAATGTGAAAAAAATTACAAAAAAATGTGAATGTGAAAAAATACCCACAGGCGTATACATATACTTAAATCATCAACCACTATCGATAATCAACTCAAATTATACGTTTGCAATGATCAGAGGAACATAGTACCCACACAAACCTCACCCCATGAACCCGGGCCCCCCTGCTAAGTCACCAAACGCAACGTAATCCAGTATCTTTCAATGGTTGCAATCTTTCGAACAGGCCCTCCATTGACATGCTTGGTCTAACCCTAAGTGATCAGCTCAGATATAGGGGCTCCATCGAAGCCAGAGTAAAGTTAGCCTCCCAAAAACTGGGCGTACTGTACGGGGCCCGGAGATACTTTAATAGTATACAACTGCTAACCCTGTACAAATTACAAATGCGACCCACGGTTGAATTTGGCAACCACCTCTGGTCTGTAGCTTCAAAATACCTGAAAAATATCCTCGACTCCGTGCAGAAACGGGCGGTCCGCTTAATAGGTTCTTCCATCTTAACAGACGGATTTCAATCTTTAGAGCACAGGCGTCGGGTGGGAATGTTATCCTTCTTCTACCTGTATTACAATGGAAGTTGCTCCGATGAACTAGCGTCATTAATCCCTTCGGCACCGGTGCATAGTCGGGAAACACGCCAAACGCGTTCCCAACATTTGTACACGGTTGACATTTGTCACATGAGAACGGGTCGTTTCTTCGACTCGTTCTTGTGTTCAACAGCTCGGCTGTGGAATAATTTGACGGCCTCTGTGTTTCCTTCTTCCTACAACATGGTTCTCTTCAAGACCAATGTTCATTTCTTCCTCTCCTCAAAAAGACCCTTCACACAGCATCCCAGATGACACAGGCCCTGAGGGAAATTATTTTCCTGAGGGTCTCCTGTGTGGAGTTAATGTAAAAAAAAAAACGCTTGGGGTGACCTATGGCAGAGGGGTTGGTTATCCATTAAATGGTTCCCGGGGTGGCGGTACCGTACCCAAACCCGCCTCCCAAATTGTGATCGGCAGACAACTAAAAAAAAATGGGAAGGATTATTACGTCACTCCTGAGAAAGCAACACTAGTTCAAAAAAATCGAGTGCAGTTCACACGCGGTAGAAGTGATAAATTCAAATGAAAAAAAAACTGAAAAAGTGAGATCGTAATCAAAACGGCGAATGAGCGCAGTTTGACGCTTCAAATCACGACGGCGGTAAAGAAGTTTCTCTTCAATAATTTTTTTTTAGTTCAATAAAAAAGTAACAAATGACGTAATCTGAAATTTGCTTAATTGGCGCGATATGTAACAGGCAGCGTGTATTGTGTGCGTGTAATTTGTCGGGGTTGGTTTTGTAAGGCAACAAGCAGCCTCGTTAGGCCTAACGCGAACGGAGCCGACAACAGTGGCATACGTAATCCACCCCCCCCCCCCCCATGGAAGTCTTAACTAATTTACCTGCCGTGCTCGCGCTACCCACCTGAGATGCTGCGTGGTCTGACGGCCTAATGTACCGAAGAGATTTCCCTAGACACGTACGGTTAAGTTATAGTGTTTTTTTTTTTTAATTGTGGTACGCACTTTTTTATAATAGCTCACAGAGGCCCTGAGTACAATATTTTCCCTCAGGGCGTATGTCATCTTTGGGGATGCTGCGTGGAGGGTCTTTTAAAGGAAATGCAGGAGAGGAAGTTCTGTGAAGGATAAGGTATGAGGGGTGGGTAGGAATCTGGTGGTCATTGGGTCCAAGAGTAACGGACACATGAATCCATTCCCCCCAGTGCGGTGCAAGGCAATGTTCCAAAAGAGTTCTGATTGAGAGGTTACAAAGTCTCCCTCAACCAGTCTCTCCCGGTCCGGCCTGCCTGCTGGTGGGCAGACACACCCGCCGCCAAGACCTGAACAAACCTCACCCACCCCACCCCTGCTAAGTCACCAAACGTAGCGAACCACTTGGGGTGACCTATGGCAGATGTGTTGGTTATCCAATAAATGGTTCCCGGGGCGGCGGTACCCATACCCACCTCCCAAATTGTGATATATATGCATGTGATTTATATAAAAAATATAACATCATAACTGCCATTCTACAGATTATTCAACACTTCTTCCACACGAACACAATACCGATATATATCATGGCTCTCTAGCACGGTCGATCGATAAAGATTGATAGGATAATATTCGTTAACTTCTTATCGTTTCCTAGGACAAGTGAGGTAATAAATCAATTTAGGCACCTGCGAAATTGAAAAAAAAGCATATAAAATATAATGTACATTTAGATGATGTAATAATTTGTGTACATGTTCATGTTCAAATATCTTAATACCACTCTTCCATGGAAGCATTAGCTTGTGTCTGGCAGAGTAATTAAATAATAAACATAGAATCATTTTAATAAGTTATCTCAAAGTGGTCTAACCATATTTTTAAAATGGCCTTGTAAGCCGAAACACAACAGTCACAGTAATAAAAAACTTAAATATTCGCAGAACATTATTAAATTTAAATTAAATAAAAAAAAAATAATGGAGTAATGAAAAATAATAATATTCGTTAGTTAATTGCGTTAGTTAATGGCTAATTTATATAGCGCCGTTCTTGTGAAAAATCACCATAAGCGCGCTTGAGTTCTACGAATTAAACACAAAAGCTATAATAATATGTTGGCAGTTTTTAGACGAAGTACCTATGATAGAGTTAAATATGACTGAAGAGAATGGATTTGATGGAGACGAATTAGCTCAGTGGTTAGAGCAGAGCCCCGGCAAAGCCAAGATCCCGTGTTCTGTTTTTTTTTTTATGTGAATTATTATTATTATTATTTATTTTTTTTTTTAAGTACTGGCATCAAAACTTCATTGTGGATTTTCGTTGTCTTGTACAATATACTTGATTAAACAGTTTGCAACATTTTAAAAGGTTGAATCGTTTTCAAATAAATGAATAGTTAGGCAAACTATTGAAGTAGTTAGGTTGTCAAAGGTGAACTATTGAAGTAATCAGGTTATCAAAGGTGAAATATTGAAATAATCAAGTAGTCAAAGGGAAACCGTTGAAGTAGTCAGATTATTAAAGGTGAACTATTGAAGTAATCAGGTTGTCAAAGGGAAACTATTAAAATAGTCAGGTTGTCAAAGGTGAACTATTGAAGTATAGGTGTATGAGACCACATATTTGTTCCATACAAATACTATAAACAATAGGGCGCTGGACTCTGATCGTCACTTCGGTTTCGGGAGATAATATTAACTCAGAGACTTCTTGGGTAATGAATATAAATATTTGTTTTCAGATGGTTTTTATACTAAATTTTGCGTAAACCTGTTTTGAAGGAAAACGTAAACATGTTTTGCATTTCTGCATATGTTGTTTATCTTAATTACCCCAGGTGTTTGAGGCAGGTGTCTGGTATGCTAAGTTTCGTTTGAATAACAAACTGGTTTGGACATGTGTATTGTTTTCTTGCCTGAGTTGACCTGATTTCTATATAATGTAATATAATGTAAGGCGTTTTGGTTGCTAAGTGCTTTAGTGCTTGAATAACACGTGCAGCCTTTTGTGTAACATTTCGCAAGAATCGACTTGATTAATATATTGTTTACTCTTCTCTGAATAGGTAGTAATATTTTGAGGGAACAGGTGTGGCAATCAGCTGCAAAAGTTTCACGTAAACAAGATCTAATGCATCAAGACGTCTGTTACAAAAGGTGAACTATTGAAATAATCAGATTGTCAAAGGGAAGCCGTTGAAGTCAGGTTGTCAAAGGTGAACTGTTGAAGTAGTCAGGTTATCAAAGGGAAATTATTGTAGTAGTCAGGTTGTCAAAAGTGAACCATTCAATTAGTCAGCCTGCTAAAGGTAAACGATTGAAGTGGTCAGGTTGTCAAAAGCAATTATTTTCTACTTTATATTCTTTAAGCCTAGTTGATAAACAATAAACGCAGATTACATAAAAAAATATCAATTTACGAGAATGTAAGCAGATTTCTGGTGGAAAAAAGACCAATCTAGTTTATGCTTTGTACAGATTTCCTCAAGGAGAATAAAGTATAATAATACTTAATACCTTTAAAAATATAAAAACTGCGACTCAAACCAATAATCTTAACTCAAATTTGCACCTCGGACAGTTTTACGAGTGAAAAGGCTGAAATCTTCATTATTATTTGGGAAAAACGGGAATATTCGGGGAAATTCCCCAAATTAGGGTAATTTGAAGGCCGCGTTCCAGGAGTTAGCATTATTACTTCGCCAGCGGCGGCGCCCGTTATTACCGCAGTTACATAAATACCAAACAATCATTAAGAGACTTTTCTATATTTTCTTTAAAAAAATTAAATCCATTACCGCCAATGAAATTGAGCACACGAGATTGGCGTTTGTTATCATAAAAACCCACACCGTAGGGATTATATAATACGGATTTCCAACATTTTCTCCGTTTACTTTTTTAAAACCAAATCAGTTTCCGACGTTTACAGAGGACGAACGAGATTGGACGAACGAAATCGACAATTTTTGTTTAAAACCACGAGATTTATTAATTTATGAACCGACCGGTTTCGTTTTACTCAAGCGTCTTCAGGGTACTAATTTATACTGTACTCTGAAGATGCTTGAGTAAAGCGAAACCGGTCGGTTCATAAATTAATAAATCTCGTGGTTTTAAACTAAAAATATTTTATTTTATTAAATATGTCAAACCACAAAGTGATTGCTTTCTACAATAATATCAATATTTTCAATTTCACCGTAGGAGTAGGCAGCGTATGAATCGCCCTACAGATCTCTAATTATCTCTTTAACTTTTCACAACTATATTACATGATGTTTTTGTAACCTCTCTATCAAAATACCATGACTTGGATCTTCGTACTTTAATTTTTCATTAAGTTTTATGAGAGGCCGGTTGAGGGAGTCCCTTTTTTTCCTCTACAGCCGGACTCTCGCCTCAATCCATCGCCTTGCAGCGCATTGAGAGGGAAGAATTCAATCATCCGTCACTCCAGTAGCCACTGACCCCCATATTCCTAATCCCCCCTCAAATCTTATTACTTCCCAGAACTACCTCAAAGATGACATAGGCCCTGAGGGAAATTATTTTCATCATGGCCTGTGTGGAGCTAATTAAAAAAAAAACTGTCTCGGATAATATATGAAAAAACCAATGGCCTTTTTTGTAAAAGTCTAAATAAATATTAATTTTTTTTAGAACAATTCTCTTTTTATAACTTTTTGTGTCTTGTTTTTTTTTCTTCATATTTTCGTTTAGATTTATTAGTGTTATCTCCTTCTTTAATAATATTCTTTACCTACACAACTGCTAACCCTGTACACAACGCAAGTAGGCCCCACAGTAGAATTTGGCAGCCACCTCTGGTCTGGAGCCCCAAAATACCTGAAAAAAAAACCTCGACCCTGAGCAGAAACGGGCAGACCGTCCGATTGACTCTCCCTTCTTAACAAACGCATTGCAATCTTTAGAGCACAGGTTTCGGGTTGGAATGCTCTCCTTGTTCTACCGGTATTTCAATGAAAGAAGCTCCGAGGAACTAGCGCGATTAATACCCTCGGCACCGGTGCATAGTACGGGAAACATGCCAAACGCGCACCCAACACGGTTGATATTTGTCAACCATGTTGTTCTTGAGCTCAACAGCTCGGCAGCGGGATGACTTGCCGGCCTCTGTGTTTCCTCCTTTGTAGGAATTGTCGTAGGAAGGAGGAAACTCTCTCCACAAAAAGATCCTCCACACAGCATCTTCAAAGATGTCAAAGGCCCTGAGGGAATTTATTTTACTCCGGGCCTCCTTTCCACAAAAATACCAACATGTATTCAAAAAATCTGAACACGCGGTAGAAGTACAACCTTCAGAAAACTGTAATAGACAGGGAGACTAGGAAGCACTTTTTTTATCAATGTGAAGGATTTTTTCCATATTTTTGTCGTCGAATTCCAGTGCACCTTTTCCTACACATTTGGTCAGCTGGATGTTGCTTTCTTTTGTGTTTTCTTTTGGCTGTTCATTTTGGGGTGATTTGAAGATTGGAAAATGATTTCACAAAACATTTTTTATTTTATTTAGTAGGATTCAATCCTTGGTCCGCTAAATGTCTGTAGAGGTGCATCAGGCGCTTTGTATCACTACACCACGGAATATATCTGGACCTGCCCTAAGTGATAAAAACGGATTATTTTCCCCTCCCCATGGAACCGGCTATAGCTCCGCCTTGGCGCCAGCTCGCTCCATGGGGAGGGGAGAGAGCCACGCTTGAATCTAAAATGTGTGACGTCATCATTCTTGTAGTGACCAGCGCGGAACTAACGTCCATACGTTTTACGAAATAACACGCCAAAAACGGCAGCTTGTGCTATACATTAAAGGCACATATATATGGACATAGCGAATGTGGGCGGTTCTCTAGTGTCCTCGTCACTGGTTACAGGGGTAAGTAACATTTGTAAAAGTGTCTTAACTAAACACGGCAACAAAATATTGCTATGTGAATTGGGGCGAATGTTTTCGGGGCAAGCATTTGGCCTTAGCAAATATGTTATTAACGTGGCAAGCAATTCGCGCTCCCATGTAAAAAGGTCTATTCATTCAAAGCAGATTTTGCTTTTAAGAACTAAATGGTGATTTTATAATGCGAGATACCTATATACTGTCAGATTGATTTTTTAACGAATCACAGTATCTTTCCTCTCTTTGCCCCCCCATAGTTTGGTTTTACCTCTCATCTTCTGGTCTATTCATTATGATGTCTATGCACTACACCAAAGAAGACATGCGCGGGACTGTGAATTTATCGTACAATATTGAAACCAAGAACCCGTGAATTAAAAAAAATATTTTATTGCCATCTCATCCTTTCGCAGGCTAAATCCTATAGATGTATGTGTTTCCTCTTTTTAGTAACATTAGTTTCATTGAGTTTTAAATCACGAAAGTGCTAAAGAAATTTTCATTTCAAAAAATTCAAATACCGATAATTTTTTAAAGGTCTCATCTAGTGTGCTTTAAATATTAACATTTTCTCAGGCTGTAGAAAGAAAATAAAGGGAAAGTTTAAGTGTTGTGTAATCTCCCAAGCTATATTCCGTCTTGGGCCGGGGGTGAGTCGTGTTGCCCAGACCTCCGTTCCGACTTCGGCCATCAGCGAGTCCGTTTCATTAAACCGTTTCCGACTCTATTTGCCTACCAAATTACGGCCGGGTTTTGTCGAAGCTCGTTTGCGGGACATCAACTTAAATAATGATTATCTTGGCCAATAAACGAAAACGAAAAGATTTATTTTAAAGGTTTCCGGACATTCTGTACATTTATGAAATCGTTACAAACGTAAATAAACGAGCTTTTTCGCTGAGACGCTAGATTCAAGCTCTAGACAATAATTTTTTAAATCTTTGTCTGACAATTATAAAGATACTAGCGCAGACCCGTAAAAAATCACACGATTTTATAATTTTAGGATTAAGTTTGTAAAGCTGAATGTAAAATATTAAAAAAAAGGTTCTTTGTCAGAAAATTGTACTTTTGGTTGCCAAACAATAGAGACGTTAGAAATTTACCTTTCGAATGAACCATTAGTAAACTTAAAAAAAAAATTTTGTAGTAAAACTTCTTTACGCACGCTTGACTTGGGGAGTAAGCTGATGAATGCGTGACGAGAGCGTTATAAAAAGTGTGATCGGGTGAGGCGAACGGTCGGGCGAGGCGAACGGAAGTTGATCAGTCGTGTGGTCTAAAGTACATTCGTTTTTTTAAAGTGAAAACTTCTTTTACACCGTTGTGATTTGAATCTCGGTGAAACGAAAAAGCGACACTAAAATGAGACACACACGTACATCTATAGAATTTAGTCTGCGAGAGAATGAGATGGAATAATCGGTCTCATCTTTGTGCGATGCTTCGTAAATAATCGGTTTCCTCTTTGTGCGGTGCCTACCCACTCTTGTCCACTGATGTTTTCGTCCGCGTGTGAACTGCAAACGTGTTCTTTATTATGTGAATACCTCACAAGAGACCCAGCTGCTCCCGTCTGGAATCAAGTGACACTATCCCCAATTGGGGTATGTTGTGAGTCTAAACGTAGTGGGGAGGGGAAAGAGGTGGAGAAGTACCTGGCTATTCAGATCTGATCATGAAACACGGCTGAAGCCATTTCAAGCAACTCTCATAACTTCACTGAGTGACACGGAAGCCATTCATATTTTTTGTTGGTACTTGCCAATTGATTTGAGATTTATTGTATTACTTATGTTCTCTATTTATGCAGGTGCTTGCAGGTTTTTACAGATGCAATGCCACCTCATGGAGCCTCATGAATGAGTTTTTATTTTGTCCGGTTTAATTTATTAATTTTAATCTTTGTCTTACTAACCTATTTTTTTGCATTTTGTTTTTCCCGCTAAGCACTTGTATACTGCTTACTAACAACGGGGTAGGCAGAGAGGACGCCAAACATTCGGTTTTGGCACACACTCCTTGTCTGGTTCACATTCATACATCATCCCAAAAATACTATTTATTATTTTAAAAAAATGATAATAAATGTGAAATAACATAAATGTCTTCTCCATCCTGGCACTGTGTACTTACTATATTTGCGCTTATTATTTTTTTCTGCTATTTCGTTAATGTAATAATTGTTAAAACTCAGTAAATATTTCAAACAGTAAATAACAATCTCGTACTAAATTATCTACTCCCGAGCGTTTTCGTCTTGGTGGCACCGAAGTTACATCAAATTTCATCTCAGCTATTGCTTAGTTTGATTGGCGATAGCGGCTGCAGCTTTTTATATACGTTACAGCCAAAGTAATAAATCCGGATATTATATATACTATCCAGCCATTATTTATAATGCCTAACAAATTTAGACAAAGTGATAATTGACACAGAATTAATCACTTTATCCGGATATTATTCATAATATCGAGTCAAAGTTAGCCAAAGTAATAAATACGATCCAACTGCACCTAACCTAACAACCTAACCTAACCTAACCTTACCTCATATCACTCTTTAAAGACTTCAATAATAAAATATTTAAAATCAACTGACATGAATTAATAACAATAATAATATTAAAAAAACAACTGAGTCATAATTATTATTTATTAGGTTAGGTTAGGTTAGGTTAGGTTGGGTTGTTAGGTTAGGTGCAGTTGGACCATTTTTACTACTTTGGCTAACTTTGACCCGATATTATGAATAATATCCGGATAAAGTGATTAATTTATCACATTGTCCAAAGAATTTTGTAATTATACAGGGTGTTAAGGAACGTACTTGACTTATTTTAACTAGTGATTCCTGACATTATTTGGATAAAAAATTTAAATGAAATTTTGGTCTCCGGTGACTTTTTTGGGCGACTTTTTTTTTTCTTCAAAATCAAACAAAACAAAATTTCTTCCTCATGTGGTTACTGGTCACTCGGCCGGGTATCCGACCAACCCCTTACACCACCTCTAACTGTCCAACAATTACCATTTTTTTATATTTTTGTAAATAAAAAAAAATGTCACCGGAGATCAAAATTTCATTTACATTTTTTACTCCAAATAATGTCAGGAATCACTGGTTAAAGTAAGTCAAGTACGTCCCTTAACACCCTGTATATAAGAGACCAGTCATTGTGTATAATAGCTAGTTTCCGACCGAAACAGGGTTTTCTACCGAAACCGAAACTTTTTTAGACATATTAAAAATCTATTGTTTACTAAAATTTGCTTATTTTTTACACTTTTACAAACAGTTAACAAGTGAAAAAATAACAATAATTAAAATACGTGAAAAAAATTTTTTTTTTTTGGTATTACAAAAAATTAACAAAACATGTTAACTACTTCTTGGAACAATTTTGTTTTTCAGTAATCAATAGTTATGTACATTATAAGAGAAGGACCTCATTAATTGAGTATTTTAATTTAAATTGGGTTTACAATCACAACATTCTTAAGAGGGCATTACCAGAGAAAACCGGAAATACGTCATTTTCAAAAAAGTTTTTAGACGTATTGACTCTTTTCCACAAAAAATTATAAATGGATTTCGAAAGATTGTTCTTTTATCTAGCACTCGTATGTAATAAATTTTGAGAATTTTTTTTAATTTTTAGTATAATAAGGTTATTCCATAGGTCGTTGGCAGATTTGTTCAATTTTCAAAAAAGTTTTTGTATTATACCACACCCATTTCAAATAATAAAATTATGCAGTAACATAAATAAATACATTATCTAGCAAACGTATGTTTTAGAATTTTAATTTTAGTTTCAATAAAATCATTAAAAAATATGTACGTACCTGTGTTTCTTGGCGAAAATTGGCGCACTTCCAAACTAATATATTTCAGATTTTTTTAACAGTCTTATTAAATTTAGACATTATTGAAAAATGATAAATACTTATAATCAAAAAATAACTACAAAAAGTACATTATTTTAATAGTTTTATCATCACGTCTTTCAGCATTTTTGGATGAAGGTATAAATTAAAGTTAATTTGAATTGAAATAAATTCGATATTGAGTTATAATTTAAAAAAGCTGGTACGGAGAATAATTAATCTTTCTCATTGTAACCGCCCTGCACGATCGTAAGAACAACTTTCGACGAAATGTGGATTTTCGTCCGCTGGCTGGTTAAACGCTCTTAAGACTAAATTTACCATCTATTGAGATCTTTTGCAGAGTTTCGGTGCGGCTGAAGGTTCGGCAGAAAATATGCCGAAACCAAAACTGATGCCGAAACTAGATTTTTTTGCCGAAACTTTCCGAAACCGAAACCGAACCTTCGGTCGATCACTAAAAATAGCTATTTCATCACTATGACTGTAACATATACATAAGTTCTGGTATTATTATCTCTACCTTAAATGTAAGGACTGGCCAACAAGATAAGGGCGGCCTGCGGTGAAGCGGGGGTGGGCGGTGACCCGGTGGGTGGGGGATAGCGGGTGAGGTGGGTGGTATCGGAGTTCACGCCAAATTTAGAGGTGTAAACACCGTCAACCAGAGATAAGCCGTTGGCAATGTAAATGGCCGGGGACATCTCTCCTCGTTTTACTTTACAACCCTGATATCTGTTAACGTGGTTATAGGAACATTTACAACGGTCAGATTCAAAATCAATAATTATTTGATGTTTATATTGAATTGTGGATGAGTTTGTGTACTTGGGTAGTATGTTTACGAGAGATGGGAAGGCTGATAGATATTGAATGAAGGGTAAATGCCAGTAACTCCATTAATGGAGGACTGAATGCCGTTGGCGATAATAAAAAACTGTCAAAAGAAGCAGTCCACATGGTACCTACCCTGATGTATGGCAGTGAGGCATAGAACTGGCAGAGGAAGGATGAAAGTAAACTGAATGCTGTTGAAATGAGATCCCTGAGGCGAATGCGTGGTAAAACCATGTAGATCGTGTTAGAAATGTGGATATTCGCAAAGAATATAAGGCTGAGCATAATGAGTAAGATTAAGAAAGGGACTCTTATATGGTTTGGGCATGTAGAGCGAATGAAAGAAGAAAATAGTGTGAGAAGAATATATGGTGCAAATATGAATGGAAGAAGAAGTCGGGGTCTCCCGAGGAAGACATGGCACGGTCAAGTGAATCAGATACTTGAGTCGGGCCATGTCAAAAGTCAGAATAATAGAAGACAATGTATGAGACGATGTATGAATGTGAGTGAGGCAAAGAGTGCGTGCCAAGACCGAGTTGTTGGCGGTCCGTCCTCTCTGCCTACCCTTGCGGGGAAACGGTGTGATGGTTAGTTAGTTAGTTTGTTGTTTACCTGTTGACCTCTCCTAGACATATTAACCCCAGATTCCTACGCACCCCTCATACCTCTTTTAAAATTTATTTTTCTAGTTTATTTTTTTTTTAAGAAAGTCAAACCTGATAATATTTGAAAATCTCCTACTACACAATAAGCCGAAAATGTTGCGCATGTCGTAATGGAGGACTTAGCCAACCGAGGAATTAAACACATGACGCTTTGGGACCCAAACGCTTTCCCCCAACTCAGCCACTTTCCTTTCCATAATATACCCTCCACACAGCATCCTCAAAGACGTAGGTAGGCCCTGAAGGAGTTTTTTTCCTCTGAACAATTTAATTTTATTTACTTTAAATCTATAATCATACTATAATAAGAAAGAAGAATTTGATCCGATTTATTTTATTTATTTAAAATTGTTAATAATTTGTTGAACTCTCCTGAACTTCTTTCGTTAATATGTTTTCATGTACCGAGTAGATCAGTTCGTCACAAATTACCTTACCATTGTAATAATACAGGATCTAATGCTGAATTATATGCCATAGTAAATCGCCTGCATATACTTGGTAACAAATATGTTGTTGATGATATGATAAATATTGAAAGATTATCAACATACAAACATTATTTAATTAAAGCTGTTTGTCAGCGCTTCTCAGTTAGATTATAATCTAATATACTTTGTATGTTTGTATTCTTCATCAATGCATATTTCTGGAATTTTTAAATTTATTACTACGTACTTAACGTAGTAAGTTTTTATATTTAATATCTTGTTCACATTCATGTATATGAGGTTTTCTTTTTCTTCATGTTTGTTTTATAATAACTTACTATTTTTGCTTTATACTGTCACTTCAATATGTGCTCTTTATTTTTTTGGTATATTATTTTTTTTTTCTTAACTATGTATATTCTTTCAAATTATTGCAATTCCCATGTAAAAGCCGTTAATTGGTGTTAATTCATAATAAATAAATAAATATAAATAAATATGTATTGTTTAAACTAAAACTTGTCCGTTTTTAAGAACTCTAAAAAAACTTTACTAAAGTTATTACGTTTAGCCCACACAGATAATTTTTTTGTTCAAATTCCTCTCTCAGTAACAATTTTAAAAAGTAACCAATGTTTGTGTGAAAAATGCTTCATTTTCACGCAATGAATCAGCATACATAACTTACATTCCTCGAATGTTCACGTCGCGTGGGTGAGGATTTTCAACAGTCAAAACAGAGAATTCCATGAATTTTTCACCTTATAAATAGCACACGAACATGTTTCCACTATCATGGGATTCTAGCGTAGTGCCTAAAAGTTTTAGTCCATTATTCACAAAATTAAATCTATTTTCATCCGGGCGTGGGTGACTTTCATTCGGTTACCTCTCAAAAATAGAACTCAGGTTTTGAAAGGGATTTTGGTTTGAAATAATTGAATGAATTCTAAGAGCGACGGACCTTTCCTTGTCACGTAAACGTCAGATAGAAAGACATTGAAGCAAAATAAATAAGTTAAAAAATCGTTTTTTAAAATTTTGCTCGTAAAGGTAAATATTATCTTTTTAAATTCTTCACATTTATTTGTGATAATTACAAATACAGTAACATTTTCCAGTTAAATCAGAAGAGCAAGCATAGAGTTGGCCCAAGATTTTTCACCAATTTACGCCTGAAAGTTCAACATTATCAGCTGAAATATCGATCATCCAGTTTATTATTCAGACATCTCCGAAAAATCGAAATTTGAATTTACTATGCAGTAAAAGTGTACCGTCTATCTGGTACAATACTCCGATATTTCTGAATACATAAATTTAACCTATTCTGCGCCGTTTAAATTTAACGACAGTAACGATTGAGCTGTAAAATAAAACTAATTAATTATTTCCGTTATTTGTTTTTGAGGTGTTATGCCGTGTTGCGCTATCTCCTTCTTTAGCCAACGTTTCGGACATCGTTGCAGTGCAGGGCAGATCCGGCATCTGCCCTGACGATAGACACAAAAACAAATAACGAAAATGCTTTTGGCCGTGAAAATCTTAAAACGTATCTAATTAATTATTATTTATTTACGTTCAATAAAAATGCAAATCAAGCTGTCAGATTTTAGGACCACGGAAAAACAATAAAATTCATGATCAATAATTTTTTAAATTTATGATATATAAATCAAACGTATCTAATATATAATAAGCGAAAAATATCTGTTGATTTTCCCAAATAAATAAAAATAAATAAAATTATTTTATTTATTTATTAATTTTATTTTAGTAATTTGTACATTTAAGTTTACAAATTTCTAATTAATTATAATATTTCATATTGCAAACTAAATTTTATGTAGCTTCTACCATACGTCTTGAACTTTCCAATTGGTGTAGACTTCAAAGTCTCTGGTAGCTTGTTATACAACTTCATCCCCTTGTACAGCATACTGTTCTGCGTATTCGCCTTATCCTTTTTTTGAAGCCCGATTTCTTTGCATGTTCTTGTGTTATGTCTGTGAATGTCCTTGTTGAATACAATTTTATTTGAAAAGTATTAATTGGTAAAAAAAAATTAAAACACTTTCAGAACAATAATAATATATGTTATTAAATTTGATTTAAACGTTGGCACACACTCCTTTTTTTACATGAGCTCCACACAAGAGGCCCTCAGGAAAATAATTTCCCTCAGGGCCTATGTCATCTTTGGGGATGCTGTGTGGAGGGGTTTTTTTGAGGAAAAGAAGGAGAGGAGAGTTCTGGGAAGGAAAAGGGTGGGTAGGAATTTGGGTTCAGTGTATCCTGGTTACCCACCTCCAAGACTTAGACAAACCTCACCCCATGAACTCGGGCACACCTGCTAAATCACCAAACGTAGCGAATCACTTGGGGTGACCTATGGCAGAGGTGTTGGTTCATTCAAATGCACTCCTTGCTTCATCCAAGAGCAAACGTACATGTACAAATGCATTAATTTGTATACACTACTTGCTTCATCCACATTCAAACATGATATCACAAATCACGTTTTAAAATTTTTAGTTTAGGCACACACTCCTTGCCTCATCCATATGCATATATTAATAGATTTGTAAGCATACACTCATCGCCTCACATTTAACACCATATCATAATTATTTTTTAACATATTGGTCAAACCAAGTAATTTTTACCTATTAGTTGTCTGTAAGATTCGAAAAATAAGTGGCTCAGTGGAGGTTATCCACCATCATAAGTAACAGATGTTTACCCCTTCAAGGCTCTCGCAAGATTCTAATTTTTTTGTTAAACGAAACTACATTTATTTATTTTTAACGAATCTAAACCTCCAGAGTTCCTGCATACGTTGTTAGAAAGCAGTATGCAAGTGCTTAATAGGAAAAAACATAATGCAACAAATCTGGGGTTAGTAATACCAGCAAAAATAACAGTTAAAGCAAAATAAAACTCGTTCAAGAAGCTCACGAGGCAGCATAGCATCATGTGAAAAATCCTGTAAGCACCTGTATAAATAGATAAACAGGTGCTGGCTAAGTGGCTCAGTGAAAAATAGAGCAGTAAGCTATTTGGCCACTTTTTCTGAGTAAAAGCTCAGCTGGTTTTCCAAATAAAATGAAATAAAAGAACGTCTTGAGCTGGGCGACTGGAGCAACTCAATAGCAGATGTATCTACTGAATTGTGCGGTAGGCTCCCTGGGTCGTTGTCAGCGACCAAAGTTGATCAGTGGTAGAAGTCTTCTTTGGAAAACGAAAGAAGGCCATATGGGTATCAATTTTTTGTAGAAATAGCGTTGTACAAATTATCGTATTTGAGAAAGTTAATTTTACATTGAAAATTTACGGAATAAAATGTCGTCCGATTTTTAAACAGAAAGTAAGGTAAGGTAAGTAGTTTAGTCGAGTAGCAAGTAACTCGCCACTTGACTGGCCGAAAAGCATTCGCATTACAGTCAAGTAGAGAACATTAGTGAGCCGCGCGTTGCAAGATGACGGGCTGCTATACAACCAAAAAAAAAAAAAATTGGTTAATTTGTAGAGCGCCGTTTTGTTAAAAATCACCTCAAGGGCACTTTACAATTTGTTATGAATTGTAGGCTCTATCTAATTTTATTATTTACAAATAGATACGCTAATTAAGCTGATTGTAATGCTTATTTTAGATAAGATGTAAGAATAAATTAGTGAAATGAAAATAAATAAACAATGGACACGAAAACAGATTAATAGCAGCAAAAAAAAAAAAAAAATTGAGTGGCAACTTCGCTCCAACGGCACGACATATCGGCGCGGCTACTCTGTTAGTGCGCAGGGACGCGTGGTAATAGCCCATTCACATGATTCATTTATCGTTCATTTCGTGATTTCATTCAGCCTCTTTCCCTCGAAATGAACCGTGTGAACACGAAAGTGAATAGAGACAGTGCCGAATGAAGCATTCCAACAATGTTGGAATGCTTCCTTCGGCACTGTTCACTCGCAACCGGAATTTAACATCACGTGACGCGAATGATGTGTGTGAACACTCAAGTGAACAGTCTTTCACTCGCAAATCAGTCGGCAGAAATGTTCTGGCGTGAGGACGAGTAGCCGGAGCGGCTTAAACGTCAAAATGCTCCGTTTAGTTCGCTTTTCGAAATAACTCCTACACGTCTCATAGAAATCGTTGTTTCTCCCTTACTATCATAGTGAAAAATATGATCTAAACGGTATTGGAAAGAAAAAATAATGCTCTATATATTCAATATAACAATTAATCACAAAAGAATACGAATGTTCACTTCTATGGAACCAAAGTTTCTGATCGAATTTGAAAAAAAAATTATGAAACATTGTGAATTTTTTATGAATTATTTTTATATGAAACGACAAAAAAGTGAGGTGACAGAAACGTTTATAATTTATTTGCCTAACAAAATAAGTGTGTGTTTTTATATTTTTTTTGTTACCAGTATTTTTAGTTAGAATAAAAGAGTAGAGCCATTTTTTAAACTTTTAATAGTTTACATTAAAAATTATTCTATTTAAAAAATTA
The DNA here is from genome assembly GCA_917880885.1 of Limnephilus marmoratus. Classification (NCBI taxonomy): domain Eukaryota; kingdom Metazoa; phylum Arthropoda; class Insecta; order Trichoptera; family Limnephilidae; genus Limnephilus; species Limnephilus marmoratus. Next base: position 11,631,675 of record OU862921.1, on the reverse strand, counting down.
CCTGGTTATTTCTAAAAATAAATTTTGAAAGCATATTTTATCACCTTTCCAAAACAGTTTTTAGTTTTTGGATACGTTAATAAATATTCCATTTATATGTATTTTATTGCAAGCCGAGGCCTATTTTGGAATAAAAATATTTTCATGGTGCAAAAGTACTGCTAGATATCAGTTTTCAGGTTATTATTTAACCATATATTCATTTTATGGTGCTGAAATTTATTTACTGTGTAGGTACAAGAATCGCCAATTTCTCGTAATTTAGTTTGACGTTATCGGAAATGTCAATTGAAATCGTAAATATTCCCGAACTTAGCCGTCAGCGCCGGACGAATTCCAATGCGCGCCGCGACTACGCTCGACGACTTCGTAGCGATAATGTCGAGTGAACTCTTCCTTCGAAGGAACCGTCTGAACACTCGGTGAAACGAGAATGGAACATTTCATCGAGTAAACCTTCATCCGAGTGAACCTTGTGACTTCGACTTAAGGGGCGCGAAACTTGGATTGACTCCACTAAAGAGCTCTCAAATTACTAAGGGTCGACCGAGATCTCGGTCTCGGTCTCGGCCTCAGCATTCTCGGGTACAAATTATACCGAGAACTCTATCTCTTTTCTCGGCGAAAAATCGCCGAGATTCTCGACCATAGCCGTTGTAAGTAGGCACGGTATAGGATAATGGGATTCAAATCTACCGCACGCGTCCAAATTGTCGATTGTGACACTCTTTGAAGGGTGAAAACTCAGAAAAATTGCTTTTTATGTGCACAACATCATGTTGTTCCATTTCGATTATTAAAACTATTTTAAACTTATTATTATTAAATTATTAAATATACTTTATTATGCAAAAATAGCGCATTTAAATTTTTTTTCTCCATTTATCTTTTCTCGGTCTCGGCTCTCGGTCTCGGTCTCGGTCTCGGCCGAGATCGAAAAACCTGTCTCGGTCGACCCTTACAAATTACTACTAAAATTGTGGTGTTCCGATGTTTCGGATTTAGTTATTAGTATACTCGCTACTCGACTAAACTACTTGCCCAGTGCAAACAGTCAGTTAAATTTAAGGGGCAGGGCGCAAGGTTCGAGGAAACTGTATTTATCAAACTCTTTAAGTAAAAACGTATCTTTGTGTAAACACCCCTCATGATCGCACAAAAAATAATAATTCTTTCATGCGTCCATTTGAGCACAGTGGACATTTTGCGAACAACCTCCCCATCCTCTGAAGTGCATCTACGAGTACACCTCCTGGTCCAATTCCCAGCTTTTGCTCCCAGCGCAGCAATCATCCTGGCACGTGTCTTGAGAGATCAGTCGGAGCAAGAACAGTTATCATTAAATTTAATGTTTCTTTTCTCACAAGTTTATTTTAAACTAATCTGATAGGTATATATCCAGGTCTCCTATGTGATAACACATTTGATATTTACATTACATATAGAAATTTAGGGTACTTTTACCTTACCAAATGTGGTAATTTATTAGATCTGAAAAGATACTTCCCAAAGACATTGAAATACAAGAGATATGCTGTGATGGCCGCTCAATAATGGGCATAGTTTGAATACAGAAATAATTCATTCAATTAATTGAATTTTTGAAGGTGTGCAGTAGTACTGGTTAACAATATCGGTGACATCGGGAAACACAGTCCCATCCACTAAAGCGGAAAGCACATCACTTATATTTCAATATCTTTGGCACTTCTCCACCTTGCTGTTTTCCTTCTTCTTTTGGTTTTAGCTATGTGTTCAATGGTTTTAGCTATACGTATCTAGTTACTAGATGTAAATAATCGTGTTCTTCCAAACCTTCTTCCTCTACTTCTCTTTTCCCGCTCAATTAACATACTACACAGAGTTCACAAATACAGGAAATGCCATAGTTTCACAATAGTTGAATCTGTTGCGTGGAGTAGCATGCCTTCGAGGGGCCCTGTATCAAAATTAGTTGGGGGGCCCAAATGAAGGATAAAGATTTTTCACAAAAGAAACAAAAGGCCTCTGTAGCCCGGGGGGCCCGTATCATTGATAGGGCTGATACGGCGGTAGCTACGTCCCTGATCTATTGGCTGCTGTAGCATAAATACATTAAAAAATATAATCTTTAACAATGAAGATAATATTAGTGACTCAAACAAAAATTTGAAACAGAAAAATTCGAAAAAGATAAGGCCACATCTAGGTATTGAACACAGGATCTTAGCCTTGCCGGGGCTTAGCTCTAACCACTGGGCTAATTCGACCCTATCCCCTTCGGCCGTAATACTTCGACTAAGAACTACCAATCTTATTTTCACAACGCATATTTTTATTGGTTGCAATCTTTAAGTATGATCCCAAGATTCTTCCCGAACTAAATGCAATCTAGATAGTGTCTTGGATAAATACATCCATTTTTATTTTAATGTACGACACCCATTGACTTTTCTGCAAGTCTAGGATGAATATTTTTTAGAATAACAATGAGTAAAACCTGAAATTAATCAATGAAGACATAATTAGTGACTCTCAAACGAAAAAAATCAGCAAAAATACGGTCGCATCTAGGAATTGGTCCGAGGAATGTTACATTTTGAGACTTTACCCATTAAGTTATAAAAAAAACAAAAACATAACAAATATACACGTACGTTATACTTTTATTTTTCAATAATTATAGACGGTATTATAATCAATTCAGTATGTTGGAAGTTGGAACGACTTTTGACTTTCTAAGTATAAATATTTTGTCAGGAAGAATCTAGGAGTTCAGAAAGCAGAAGGGACAAGACCACATTCACCAACTGAAGTAGGAAGCTCGCGAGGGTGAACTGGAATTGCCTTTCTTCGTTGTTAGAAAAGACGTCAAGAGGTTGCTATTCACGGAGGATGCCTTTCGATCTGAAATAAAAAAAATATAATATTAGATGCACCAATCAGTTAATTTTAAATACACTTACAAATCGTATAGCAAAAAAATCTGTTTGCACTTCCTTGAAAATTTGTCTTGAAATTTAAACAAAATTTGCTTCTTAAATTTCTTGGCCAAACTATTTTCATGACAGGTATCTTCACTGTTTTTTTACTCTCGAAAAATTAAGAAAAAAGTAACGATAATTACGATATTTTATTTTTTACGTTGACGAATAAATTTTCCATAACGATTTAAAATGTGCCATTTTCGATTTGCCGCCAAAACGCAATGTTTGTTATCATTTGTTAATTCGGCGGCGTTGACGTCACACGGGCAAAGTTAGTGACCGCCGTCTTACCAAAAAGTGGGGTTTTCTATGTCACAATGACGTTGCAAGCAGTTGTTTCAAACCTTTTGTCGTTATTTGTTTTTGTGGTGTTATGCCGTGTTGCACTACCTCCTTTAGCCAACGTTTCGGACAGCGTTGCAATATCCATCATTAGGGCAGATCCGGCAGATCCGGTAGATGTAACACCCCAAAAACAAATATCGATAGTACTTTTGGCCGTGAAAAATCTTAAAACGTGTTGGAACCTTTCTTAACGTGCGGTTTTTTAAATTAATAAAAATGAAAGAAAACATTAAAATTACACACTTTACAATGATCAAAATTAGAAAAATGAACTAAAAATCTTGCACAGGAATATTTAACGGTATTTGTAGTGAAAGTATTTTGTCCAATATTGTGTTCCATATTTTACAAATTCTGAGTAGGGTAAAAAGTGTTTGAACTAGCGTGTAACGAAAGCTAACTTACGTTCTTTTGGTTGTGTATAATTTATCTTTGGCCTGAAGTCTTTTGGAAAGTATTGTAGATTCCTCAGGAAACTGTACTTTATGTTCTTCAGAATTTCTTCCGTGACGTTTGAAAGCATTTCCCTGCAAGCATTCAAGTATTGATTACAAACAGTTGAAATATTATACAGTTCTCATATGAAGAATTATATGAATATTCTTATAAGAATTTCAAAGTGGAAGGTTCTCTCAGTATTGCTCTGATGCAAAACCACCATTCAGAAATGGAAGGTTGCTTGAAATAGCTTAAGTCGTGTTTGGTGACCAGATGTGAATAGCCAGGTACTTTTGCACTTTCCTCTTTCCCGTCTCCATTCCTTCCTCACCACATTAAGTCTCACAACATACCCCAATTAGGGTTTCCATAGTCTAACCTGTCTAACTGGCTCCAGACGGAAGCAGATGGGAGTCTTGTGCGGTGTTCATATAAAGAAGAGTCTTTCTTTCATAACTAAGTCAAAATTATTATAATAAAATTATACGAACTTTTCTGGAATGATCCGCTTGTAAATCAAGTCATCAGTAAGGCTCCCGTTGGCCAAGGAGGTGTTGACGTTCACCATTTCTATGTCCAGAGTACCGTTAAGGTCATCAGGTCTTAGTATGGACCCGTACTCTGTCTGTTCTTCCACTGAGTCCTCATAGTCCTGCTCTCTAAGCTGTAATCATTCAAGTAACATTACGTTATTAACTTCGTACTTTAATTAAATTAACACACTCTAATGTTAAGGTGTGATTCATCATTCTCAGTGATTAGGATTGCATGACATGAGTTCGGGAATCTCCAATAAAGCTCGAGGTTCCCTGAAATTTCAACTTAATTTATTGTTATCGTGTGGTTTTCAATGAATATTTAACGGGACCAAACATTGAATGCTCTGAGTAATTCTGAAGCCAGTAAACTCAACACTGAAGGAGCATAGCTGTAGATCGTACATCATCGACTATTTCCGTAACCGCTCCCTCGTTCGTCTCTTCTGCTTTCTGAACTCCTGGATTAGAACGGTTACGGAACATCAGATTTAAATGGCGACAGTTGCCATTCTTCTAAGATACTATTTAACTGACATCTATTGAGACACCTCAAAACTACATACAACTACCTATACTATAATATTTCTCTTAAGGAATATTGAAACTACATACATAATTATTTCCACCATAGTTTATTAATTATTTTCCTAATCTAAATCCATTAAAAAACATTTTATTTTATTATAATTTTTGTATTTTCACAAATTTTACTGGTTACTGGCTCCATGTTTTATTGGTTATCAAGTCTTCTCAAGTCTGATCAAGTTTTTTATAATCTTTTTTTTTCACATGGAGCAAATACTTTGTGGTAATGAATAATTGTAATAAACAAAATGATACAACTTTGTTTCAATTCCACTTTAGTATTTCTTTATCCAACCGGTTTCGGTTCATCCTGAACCTTCCTCAAGAGTGAATAATAAAAATATATTGAACATAATACAGGTATACATGGTATTTAAACGAAAATTAGAAGTGGGAGAGAGAACATCAACTTAGGTGGGGGGAGGGAGGTGCCTAAGAGGGAGGGGCGAACGTGAAATAATAATAAAATATGATAAATTACCTTTGTAAACTCTATTTGTGCAATGTGCGGTAACTTCTGCAGCTTGGGGTAGAAGAAGGAGGCTGCCCTATGATCTGGGAACTTGGAGGTCTGCTGGTACACCCCCACTGGCTTCTGGAGCCTCCAGCGGGGGGAGGTGAAGGTCAGACCCCCATCAGTGCCGGCGTCCAGAGGGTTGAGCTACAAATATTTATAATTTTATCTCAGGAACCCTGGGTATCTACAGCCCTAGTTTTACGAGTGATTCTGCATTACAATATAAGAATAACTTTCAAAGTACTTTTCAATATTTGCAAAAGTAGCTGATTAAACATTTCTTCATAGAATGCTAAACAATAACAACGATGCAAATGCACCGAACATCTCTACCTAATTCTTTTTATCTTAAGCATAAAGATCCATTATTTATTCGGCGTCCTGACATATTTGCGTTAAATAATTATATATATTTTAAAATTTATTATATATAGTTTATGAGCATAACATTTGTATCTAGTCATTAATAAATTAACAAAATAATATTGGTCTATAGTGAGATCCCCGTGGTACACCGCTCGATGATGCAAAGTGCACGATGTGAAAGAATCAACTTATACAACTAAGTAACTTTCCAATAGACTTAAACTTGCCTCTCAATCCCAAAAAATTTAGTTCACTTAATAAGATTCCGTGGTAACTTTGTGAATTAATCCTAATTTAAAAAAATAAATTTAATAATGTCATTATTTAGTTCCGCAAGCATTTTATTTTTTTGAAGTGAAACTTCTTTAGCACCGCTGTGATTTGAATATCGACGAAACGGAAAAGAGCGACAATAAAAAGAGACAAACACATGCATCGATAGGATTTAGCTTGAGAGAAAATGATATAGCAATAAAATATTTATTTGATTCACGGGTACTCGGTTCCAACATAATACGTTAAATCCACGGTTCCACGCAAGTCTCCTTCGGTGTAGCTGTATAAAAACGCCCGATGAACCACTGTAGCGTTTAGCGGACCAAGGATCGAATACTTTCACAAAAAAAAATGTAAAATCAATATCCAATCATCAAACCTCTTCAAAATGAACGGGCAAAAGAAAACACAAAAGAAAGCGACAATCGATGACTAAACTTATAGGAAAAGGTGCACTGGAATTCGTCGACAAAAATTAGGAAAAAATCATCCTTCATAAAAATAAGTAGTCTACCCACTCTTGACTGCGTTAGTTTTCTGAAGGTTTCACTTTCACCGCATGTGAATTGCATTGTTACAGCTGTTTCGGCTTACAAAGCTGTTTTCAACTTCAATTTGATACCATTTAGTTATATGATTCTATTTACCCTACCCAATTTCAATTTTTAAGGTACCTAAAATGATTTATTATCGATTAAAAAGATTGACTGTTAAAAAAATTGTTACAATAGATTCTTTTTTTTCGGGTGCTTTGAAATCTGCTTTCTCCACATTAAAAGTTATTGTGTTCTTAATTATTTAATAATGATGTGATTGTTTTTGACTTATATAAATGTTTAGGTGTATTGTTTAGGTCTTATGAACATGCTGAGAAATGGGGAATAAATATTCATATTTTCTTGACTTTATTCTGACTGATTCTGTAGCATTACAGTCAGTTTGGTCACATTTTAATTCATATTTGCCACTATTATTAAGTTCAGGATTTCAACTTTTTGAGTTTTTAAGATGTGCTCCGATATTATTATTGGTTCACTAGGCTGTATTTAAACCTCATTTTCAAATTTCTTTTGCAATTTGTACAGATATTGTGCAGAGAAATTCCAAATAAGTAATTTTTTTATATACACCGCGCCGGAAACAATAAATTATATTTATTGTTATATTTCTTGTTTAAATTATTTTATCAAAATCATTTGCCTCAAAGCCGTAATTAACCGCGATAGTTTTTATCGATTCCTTATCTTTTTCGTATAATTTATGTCCAAGGGAATGTTAATAACTAACTAACTAACCATCACGCCGTTTCCCCGCAGGGGTGGGCAGAGAGATTGGACCGCCAAATAACTCGGTCTTGGCACACACTCCTTGCCTCATTCACATTCATACATCGTCTCATACATGCTCTTCTATTATTCTGACTCTTGACATGGCTCGACTCAAGTATCTGATTCACTTGGTCGTGCCGTGCCTTTTTCGAGCGTCCCCGACTTCTTCTACCATTCACATCTGCGTCATATATTCTACTTACATTCCTTTCCTCGTTCATTCGCTCTAATGCCCATACTTGCATTCTTTGCCGATCTCCACATTTCTCACACATGTTGACAAGTAAGCTGATAATTTATGGGACCAGGGTGAGTTGAGTTTGCATTATTGTTGTATCATTAAAAATTGGTTTTCTAAATATTTTGAAGGTATGTGTCTATTATTACTTATACCAATTGTCAGATATAAAAAAATTATCTTCAATCTCATATTCAACTGTGAAGCAGATTTTATTATTAACGGTATTGGCCCAATTCGTAAATATATCTTATTGTATATCTGTTGATGCCTTTCCAACACATGAGAATGTGGTCTACAGTCTAACTTCCCTACCTTCCTCCTCCCCATCTCCTTCCCTTCCCCACTACCTTCAGTCTCACAGCATATCCCAGTTGGGGATGCAATAGTCTCACTGACTCCAGACGGGAGCAGCTGGGACTCTTATGAGGTATTCATATAAAAAAGTAGTATATTGTGTATTTAGCTAAGGGAGATTTAAGAACTATGTTTTCAATATGTCTAACGTAGTGTATTGTGTATTTAGCTAAGGGAGATTTAAGAACTATGTTTTCAATATATCTAACGTAGTGTATTGTGTATTAAGCTAAGGGAGATTTAAGAACTATGTTTTCAATATACCTAACGTAGTGTACTGTGTATTTAGCTAAGGGAGATTTAAGAACTATGTTTTCAATATATCTATAAATATCACCGCTAGAAGTGGACTTACGGTGATCCCATAGAAAGACCTTAATTTTGTAGGAAGTAGGTATCATGTAAAAGGAAATAATTTGTTTCTACGCAATTTTTTATGTGCTGGAATAACTTTTTTCTTATTACCGGCTTGATATTACATTTTTACAAGATATTTTCAATTATTCTAAGACACTCCTCAATGGGGATGTTGCTAAATAACGATTTTAAGTCTAAATAAATGAATTGACAGTTACGCGGAAGATAATTTTTAATTTTATGAATTAGTTCTATCGTATTTTTGACGATGTGAAGTGGTGGTGAAAATTAGTTTATTTTTTGAAGATGTAGTTAGGTCTTTTCGCGAAGTTTGTTGTAGGAGCATTAATAAAAGATGCAATGGGCTTTATGCGAATATTTTATTTGCTCGGTTTTAGGTTAGCCTTACAAAGCTGGGGCTCTTGGGTTAATAATCATGACGATTTTCTTGGACCATTATGTGGTAAATATGGCGTTAAACTGTTTATGAGGATACTGACAATTTTATTAGTTGGATAGTTGGATCTTTAGTTAAAATTTTTAAATCTTCTGGTAAAAAAAAGTCTTCCACCTTATTGATGTAATTTATTCTGCCAAGTATTGCGATTGGGTTACCTTTGTCAGCTTTGGTTATATTTAGGTTATTATTTTAAATTTCATTTCTAAAATCATGTAATGTTTGGGTTTCTGTACTGATATAATATTTAGTTTCAGTGTTTATCGATTTTTGTGTTTTCTCTAAAATAACTGCCGTGTCGTGTTTTTATAAGATATTATTATATAATCATATAAATAAGTCGTCTCAAGTCGTCTAACCAGTTTGCAAATGGCCGTAAATCGCGGAACCTCTGTCATAATTAAAAATTATAATACTTGCAGAACTTATGTAATATTAATATCATTATTAAATTTGATTTAAATTAAATTTAAAAATGAACAAATAGCGTTCTGCGAATTAAACACAAAAACAATTTAATACATTATTGAAAAAAAATATACCAATAACAATCTAAACAAAAAAAAAGAAAGAGAACAAGACACAGAAAAACAGAAAAAGATAATGGTCGCAACTGCAACTTGAACCCAGAACCTCTCTTAAGTTATAAAAACAGAGATTGTCTTAAAAAAAAACAAAAAGAAATTTATTATTTGATCTTCAGTTCCAAAGGGAAAACTTTTTCGTCATCCAGCAGCTATTAGACAGTCTCGGTTTAGGAATATTTTTAGTTGAGAGTTAAACAATACATTATTGATAACAATACAAACTGGAATTGCGGTTTATTGAACAAGTGTATTTTACCGTCATTGTTAAGTTTTCTAGCCATTCTCCCTCGCTGCACAAGTCCACGCTATTTACTCCGATGAACCAGTCTGGGGAAGGGACTATCCTGCACACGAAGGATATCTGAAAATTAAAACAAAGAAATCCTAGTGAATGATTTAAACTTCTGTTGCAACTAGTCCCTTCAATAAATAATTACTATTTTAAAAAGTTACAAATATTAGAATTAATCAAAAATGGTTCTAAAAGAGAAGGATCATCTATAACATATGCATAAATCAATTATTTATTTTTAACCACTGGAGCGCATTTTGCCACAATATGGCACTATTTAAAATACCTCGGATTGATTTGCTGCCAATTTTGGCAAATTTTACCTTATTTATAAGTAATTGTGGTAAACCCGTGTATGGTCGTGTGAGAAACGTGGAGATCCGCAAAGAATGCAAGACTGAAGTAAGTGTATAAAAAAGGAACGCTCCGATGGTTTGGGCATGTAGAGCGAATGAACGAGGAAAGGAGTGTAAGGAGAATATACGACGCAAATGTGAATGGTGGAAGAAGTTAGGGACGCCCAAGAAAGACATGGCACGACCAAGTGAATCAGATACTTGAGTCGGACCATGTCAAGAGTAGAATAATAGAGGAGCATGTATGAGACGATGTATGAATGTGAACGAGGCAAAGAGTGTATGACAAGACCGAGTTATTTGGTGGTACGTCATCTATGCCTACCTCTAACGGCGTGATAGTTAGCTAGTTAGTTATAAGTAATTAAGTAGAAGTTTACGATTTTACATATATTTTTTTATAAATCCTACGAATATGTGATAATCGACGAAATATAGGTGAATTCATTGGCTGTATAGAACTGAAATCACTTTATATTTGTATGTCTCCATATTAAAATTCGGAAATATTATTTTTTGATGTGGGCGGAAAATATTCAAAATGATTACCAAAAAATCTCGAGCAATCGGAGGAAAAAGTTTTAAATTGAACTGTCGTTCCAGTGGTTAACTTAATAAGTAAAACCACAAATTGGCAATATTAGCGACACTCAATCGAAAATCTGAAACAGAAATATCAGAAAAAGATGCGGTCTCAGGATCTTAGCCTTGCCGAGGTGGTGCTATGCCTGGGCGGAGCACCGCTCTGTCAAGGCTAAGATGCTGGGTTCGATTCCTAGATGAGATCGCATCTTTTTCTGATTTTCGATTTAGTGCCACTAATATTGTCTTCATTAACTGAATAAAACAGTTGTGAGAAGTATTTTGGAATTCGCATCCACTAATTGGTCTCCCATTATTGGTCTGCCATTCGAATTACACAATCGAATCCAGATTATTTTAGAGGTCAGCAAATCGTTCCACAGCCGAGCTGCTGAACTAAATAACGAGTCGTAAAGACGACCCATTCTCATGTCAACCGTGCACATTTGTTGCATATGCGTTCTGTGTGTTTCGTGACTATGTACCGATGCTGAAGGGAGCACTGACTCTAATTCTTCGGAGCATCTTCCATTGTACTACTGAAAGAACAAGGACAGTATACCTAATGTGACCATTCATATTTTCCCTCAAACCGGGATACCAAAAAAGGTAGGTACCTACTTAATAATCGTAATGAATTTGGACAACTTATAATAGCACTGTTTTCGCAAAAAATCGCCCCAAGAACGCTGTACAAAACAGGATAGATATCAATTCATCTTTTTGCTACCAATCGCATCGACGCGATGATTGGAATTCAGGATTTTTTTTTCTAGATTCTTGGATTTTTTTATCAATAACCTGTTTACCATTTTTTTACTACGAACGAAATCAAGCAATATATTGCAGTAAAAATATTATTGAAATGTGGCTTCATCGGAGAATGCTCAAGGTCCCATGGACCGACATGATCACCAACGCAGAAATTCTCAGGCGGGCTAGAGCAGATAGAGAACTGCTAACATTAATAAAAAATCAGGAAAATTTCATATCTGGGTAATATACTTCGAGGGGAGAAGTATCACTTGCTCCATTTAATATTGAAAGGCAAGATAGAGGGTCGCCGAGGGCCTGGTAGGAGACAAATGTCTTGGCTGCGAAATGTACGAGAATGGACCGGCATTAGAAGTGTGGAGGAGCTATTCGTCGCCAACGTCGGACGCCAATGTCGGAGGGACCTGATAGAGCATACAAAGAAGAAGAAAAATATTATTGACTAAAACAAAAATTTTAACAAAACAAAAAACGACTTAAAAAAATGCACTAAAAAGTAAAAGTTAGTAGTTAAGTAGTTTCGTTTACTTCTACAATTTAACAATCAACTTATTTTTTCTACTCATCAATATGTAGGTACCATTGTTATTTTTGGAGTCGGTGTCAGCCAAGGTAGGTTTGTAACTATATACATAGTTATAGGTGAGATGTGCTTGTGTCGCACGCGCAACTTGACAAGGCGAGATTCGAGAGACGAGAGCGGGGTCGCGGCGGGAGGGGAGCTGTCAACTGAACACGCCGGGCCGGGTACCTTGGCTGACACCGATTTCAAAAATAACAATCGTACGTACATATTGATGAGTAGAAAAAGAAAGTTGATTATTAAATTGTAGAAGAAAACGAAATTATTTTTTTACTTTTCAGTGCATTTTTTTAAGTCGTTTTTTGTTTTGTTAAAATTTTTGTTAATTTTTTTATTTTTAGTGAATAACGACGTTACGGTCAAATTAAGAGATCCGGCCGAGTACCCTTAATTTGCTCCTAAGAATTGAAGAGTTCCTTTACTTTGTCATGGATTCCATATTCAGAATCTAACCAACTACCCTTGAAGTACATCCTTTCCAATAAAAAAATAATCGAAATTGGTTGGCGTGATATTGAGTTATTCGTCCATTTGTCGCGCACATAATGCAAATTTAAGACTTATATAGTTTTCTCATGGATGCCATTATCAGAACTGGACCAAATTGAAATGAGATCACACGGGAAGCACCAGCTTTCAAATAAAAAAGGATCGTCAATATCGGTTCACCCAGTCGAAAGTTATGCTGTAACAAACATAAAAAAATATATAGGTGTATATATATAGTCGAATTGAGAACCACATTCTTTTTGAAGTCGTTTAAAAATTATTATGGATTTTACCGGTGAATTTACTTTACTATGCAGGAGGTTAGATCATAACTCGTCTTGCAGCTACCAATTATCAATGTGGATTATTGGAATTCTAGCCCCTTAATAAATTAAATAAAACATCTTATGTTCGTCTTAGAAGCACACACTTTCATGCAATACAATTGACAAGATAGTAATATTTTTTTCACGTCATATTAGGGTAAGCTATTTTACAAATTTATGTATTTAAAGATTATCGATACGTTTGTGTAGGTGAATAACGTTTTCTTTTCGAAAACCGGATATTTTGGTGTCCCGAAGCTGTGTTCGGGGACATCGGGTTAAACTGCCTGAAAACGGGACAGTCCCAGTGAAAATGGGACATCTGGTCACATTAAGCATACCTACCTGATGCCAGCGCTCTAAAGATTGCAATTCTCTAGTTAAGATGAATGTGACGTCATCGTTATCGATGATTTCGTCTTTTTATTTTTCATACGAGACGTGTGAGAAGGAAGAGGACGATCATAGAGCTCTCTCCGGAATGAAGTAATGCGAAGAAGAGACGATTTGTTAATGCTCACCAGCGAATGGTTCCCGTCCACAAACACCTCCTGCTGGGTGCTTCCTTCCCCTGTCCTGATGGGCTCCGCCACGAACTGGTCGAAGACGTCCCCTTGCCAATCCTCTTTATCCAGGGGGGCCGCGGTCAGCCCGCGCAGGTCCCCCCGCTCCGCAAACCTGCGCAGTCCTGGCGAGGAGGGCGCGCCGAACTTGAATAGACTGTGTCCGGTATTGTGGCTTTGACCTGATCAACAAATATTATACGATCAATAAAAATAAGTTAAAGAAGTGTTAGAAAATGTGAAAATAGTTTGGTAAAGTTTATAATAATTTAGTTTATAAGATGGTACATGGTTTTACAACGCATTCGCTTCAGGGATCTCATTTCTACAACACTCTATCTACTTCTCTCATCTTGTTCTACAGGTATTATAAGGAAGATGCTCCGAGGATCTGGCGTTATTGATCCCCTCGGCACCGGTGCATAGTCGGGAAACATGCCAAACACGCGTCCAATATGTAGACGGTTGACATTTGTCACATGAGAACGGGTCGTTTCTACGGCTCATTCTTGGGTTCAACAGCTCGGTTGTGGAACGATTTGCTACAACATGGGTCTCTTCGAGACCTATGTTTTCTCCTTTCCCTTATCAAAAAGAACCTGCACAGAACATCTTCAAAGATGACGTACGCCCTGAGCGAAATTAATTTTCTCAGGGCCTACCATGTGGAGTTAATGGAAAAAAGGTGAGTTGGTTTTTTTGTGTGGGTTACTAGTGGGGTCTTCATAAACTCTCGCAAACCCAACCCAAGTCCAGTGAAAGGTATTGCGAATATCTTTGTCAGTGCATCTATTTATTGCGTTATGGCAACAACTGTTTTTTTATAAATATTCTTCTTATATCTGGTACTTTTAAACTTTCAAGGTTAAATTAAAAATAGCATTCTTTATTTGTTTCCTTACGCTTCCTCATTCCTTTCCTACTTGAAGGCGTACTTTATAGTTTTAATTTGATTTTTAGTGCCAATAATTGTTATTTTTACAGTTTTATCTGAAATTAAACAACAATACGAGTAGGTTTTATAATAATTTTTCTAATCTAAATTTTGGTAGCTATCGCTCGAGTGGTTATTAACATTTATTAAAAGAAAATAGCTTAGTTTACATCACTTTATTTTTTATATTTTATACTATCAACATGTTTCGTGAACCATGTTTACTTCTTCAGGAATAAAAGTATACTAAAGTTAAAAAATTAATTATAGATTACATATGGAGAGAAGAAATTGAAGGAGGGGGAAGGGTTGACAATGGTGGGAATTTCGAAGAATTGGGGATTACCAAGCTATTAGAAGTAAAAGGCCGGTTAAGTGGGAAGATATTTAAAACAGGGTTAACAAAATTTTTTTGCTTATTAATTATGTCAGCTTTGGAATTTACATTTTTTTCTTATTTCTAAAATTTCTAAATTATTGATTTGCGATGTTTTATATCCTGTATGTAATATTTGAAGACCTGAATTTATGTCAAAGCTATGATCATATTTTAATAAATGGTCTGCGAACTCAGAATCGCTATTGCCATTTAGTGCTCTGAGGTGCTCTTTAACCCTAATCTCAAAGTTTCTATAAGTTCTACCTATATAAAACGAACTACAATCATTACAATTGAGTTTGTAAACCCCTGATTTTTTTGTTTTAATTTCGCTATCTTTATTGTTCAGTATATATTTCTTCAATTTGTTATTTGTGTAAAACGCTGGTTGAATAGTACCGGGAATATTTTTACTAATAATTTTTGACGTATCGTTGTCGACAAATAAAACATTATTAACAAATTATATAGTGTTTACAAAGTTATGAATTTAAACATGTGAATGAGAAGAAATAATAAATTAGGTAGTATGTAAAAGATGGATAAAAAGAGTACACATTTAGACATGGTTAAAAAGACAATAAGTTAAAAGAAATAATAGAAACAAAAAAAAATTGAATATGCAGGCCAATACTGTTAACCACAATTAAAAAAACAAGTCCAATTTCCTAAGGTTTACAGTTCCCTTAAATAATTTAATTAAACATTAGACCTAGTTTCATTACCTTGCCACAATGCATAGAGAAGTAATTTTTTAAAACCATTTAGGTGTGCAGAGTGCATCTTTATTCCATTATTTTATAAAATGTCACTTTTGTGAGCTGTGTTCAATTTTCCATTGCTATATAATTTTGAGACGAGAAAATAACAACAACCTAACTTAACTTCTGGGCGTTATTCTGGATTCGAAAATTTTGCTGAAAAGTAAAATAAATAAAACTTTAAAATTATAAATAGACTTGTTTTAATAATAAACTCTTTTCAGTTTCAAATTATGGACTAACAGCAATAAGATATCATTTATAGGCAAGTTGAAGTCACCATACTCAGATTTATGCTAATCAAAAGATCAGCATTAACCTAATTTAGATTTGGAGGAAAATAATCGAAACGAAATGAGAAGAAACGGGCGCAAAATGAGAAGACGAAAACTCTGGAGAAGCTGTTGTGGAGTATTCCAATTAGTACTAAATTTCCCCTAATGCCTCCCGCCGTTCGAAATTCGAATTTTATTTTTTCAGAAGAAAATTCTTTGAAAAGAAAAAAATAGGACGTGACTTGAAAACATTTGAAGTCGATCTCGCTTAAAACCTCATACCGGTAAAAACGCTGATGCAAAACTTTGACTGCGTTGAGTGGTTACGATCGTCGAATACGTATCCCGAGGTCACGGGTTCAAAGCGCAGTGTTATTTCACAATTTATATTAAAAAAATAATATAATAATCTGAACCAAATACATTGCGTTATTACTCCTAGGATAATTAATATTGTGGAAATCATTTTTTTTTATTGTGACCTCATTTTATGCCGATTTTTAAATCATAAGAGTCTAAAAATAATATTTACACACAGAATAGTCAATTTCTCAGAATTTTGCAGCATATATCATGCAACTCAAAGGCAAAGCATCACTCGGTACACGGTGAATCGGCAACTTGTTATTGAATCTATCGTTATGTTTTGAACACAAAACTGGTTTAAATTAAATCTGCATGCGGTGAATTAAAACTATACTCAGAACATGAAAATGGTTTTTTTGGCAGTACATAAATAGTATGCAACTAGAATTTTATAGCTGCATTTCGAATAAGAGAATGTTTTCCTTCGAAATGTGGCAGTAGATGAATCCACAACTGGAATTTTACATTCTGAACACAAAACTGGTTTAAATTAAATCTGTTTGCGGTGAATTAAAACTACACTCAGAACATGAAAATTTTTTTTTTTTATTCTTGCAGAACCTAAAAATCTGCAACTAGAATTTTATAACTGTACTACGAATAAGAGAATGATTTTCTTTCGAAATATGTCAGCAGATGAATCCACGACTGGAATATTTAATTCTGAACACAAAACTGGTTAAAATTAAATCTGTGTGCGGCGAATTAAAGCTACACTCAGAATGAGAAAATGTTTACTCTTTGATTCTGGCAGCACATGCATGGTCGGCAATTTGAATTTTATGATTGCACTTCGAATAAAATAATGTTTTCCTTCGAAATATTACAACTAATTTTACATTACGGCGAATTAAAACTACACTCAGATGAAAATGGTTTTTCTTTGAGTCTGGCAGCACATACATTGTTTGCAACTAAAATTTTATAATTGCACTTCAAATAAGAGAATGTTTTCCTTCGAAATGTGTCAGCAGATGAATCCGCAACTGGAATTTTACATTCTGATCACAAAACTGGTTTTAAATTATGAGTGAATCTCTTCACCGCACTCATTTTGTATTATTTATTAATAAACTTATCGCCTTCAAGTTACAAGTCGGACTGACTGACTCATAAATAAACCAAACCACACATTAGAAACTAGATCGATAAATTCGGGCTTTCGAAGGGGGCAATTTTTGACAATATTTCACCATGAATATTAATAATTTGACGATTTTTTTCTATGGGGACTTGTGACGTCACATACCATAGATGGAGATAGAGTAAACATCAAAAAGGCGCGTCCATTGACAATATAAGCAACAAATAAATTATAAACTATCAGGCATGAAAAATGGGTGGTCTTATTGAGTCCTAATCAAGGATCAACTAAAACAAAAACTGTGGATAGATCTATTTACATCGACCAATTTTTCTCGAGATCGACCCAAAACGCACTCGCGATCGATGAGCATCCCTGTTATACATATAACCATTGTATGTATGTATCATTGACTGAACGTTATAAAAAAAGTATTTACAATAATAAAACACGCGCCGCTCCAAAAACAGCAATTTGTCTGACTAATCATCAAATAAGAATAGGTGAAAATATCGAATGTGAAAATAAAAATAAATTTAATTAAAAAGTACCACATAGAACTCTTTTTGGGGTGAATTGCCTTAAACAACAAATTAAAAAGTAAATACAAAAACCTTTTTCGTATTGACGTCAGTAATTTCTTTTTTCAGTTACTTAAATTTTTTTTTTTTTTACATGAGCTCCACACAGGAGGCCCTGAGGAAAATAATTTACCTCAGGGCCTATGTCATCTTTGGGGATGCTGTGTGGAGGTTTTTTTAAGGAAAGGAAGGAGAGGAGAGTTCTGGGAAGGAAAAGGGTTATAGGGGTGGGTAGGAATCTGGGGTTCAGTGTGTCCTAGTCATCCGCCTCCAAGACCTAGACAAACCTCACCCAATGATTACAAAAGGAAATAAAATTTTAACCTGTTTATCACACGAGACCAAATTTGTTCCAACTCACTCTCAACTTACTCTAATTGTGAGAAATATATCTTAACGGTGGAAAGAGAAAACTCCGTGCTTTATATTCAAATCTAGAATTTAACCATAGAAAAATTTTAATGTGCACATCTATGAAACCAAGGTTTCCGATAGATAGCAGTTTGAGAAAAATATATTAAATTTCAAGATTTTTTTCAAGATTTTAAATTTATTAACAACATACTTAAAATCACTGTCCAAACAACATTCACATTGAAGTTCTTAATAAAAGTTATTTAAGAAGTCGTCAAACATTTCATCTTGAGTTATTTAATAAGAGTATTGCCTTTTTTTTTTTTACAGTGAATACCGCACAAGAATCTCAACTGCTCCCGTCTGCAGCCAGTGAGACTATGGCATCCCCAATTGGGGTATGTTGTGAGGCTGAAGGTAGTGGGGAGGGGAAGGAGGTGGGGAAGAGGAAGGTTGGGAAGTACCTGGCTATTCAGATCTGGTCACTAAACACGGCTAAAGCCATTTCTTCTCCATCTCAATCCAATATCTTGAATAGGCATGTAGGTTGTATGATGCCATAGAGTGTGACGAACTTTATAACAGCCTCGTACATTATAAAAAACACGATATAATTTTATTAGCTGTAAGCTAACATGACGTCACGGTAAATAGGACTATTTAAACTAACAATTAGAAGAAGATAACACTACTAATTTTAACGAACATATGAAATAGAACAAGACACAGAAACATAATTTAAATAAAAAATAATAGAATTCCCGGTTAGACGAGAGGTCCTGGGTTCGAGTCCCAGTTGTGGCCGTTATCTTTTTCTATTTTCCTGTGTCTTGTTCTCTTTCATATTTACGTTTAGATTATTAGTGTTATCTTCTTCTTCGATGATATATTACTGAATCATGACCATGCACGAGGGTTTAGAATAACCTTGCGGCCACTCCTTGCTAAATAAAACGCTTATGGACTTCGATAAGAATTATGCCCGACCACCAAACAAGAAAGGTAATTCACAATTAAGAGGTACTCACTGCTGTTGTGTCTTCTGGCTTGGTTTCCGTTTAGTAACAGTCACAGATGTGTCCATAAGCGCTCGATAAGATTGTTTTATTCAATTATTAGAACTACGATAAAGTTTGAGTCACGAGCCGATTTACGTAAGAAGTTCACACAAAGCATACGATATGATTTACACTTTATGTAACGATAGGATAAATAACACTTCGGCGTAGAGCGAAATGTCACGATACGATGGTGGTTAGCAACGGACTGGCGATAAAGCGGTATTTGACTCAAGTCCACCGTGTAGGTAAGCACCCTTATTGTGCGGAATTCCAAAAATCTGGATTCCTCCGATCCTGTATGCCAATCGGAACATAAAACCAATGAAATCCATCAGCGTTATGAAACAATTACATTGATGGGAATAATCTAAAAAAAATTATAAAAAGAGAGTTGTTATAATAATTATTAAAAATTATGTAATTGCTGTCTTTTATTTTCTTTTTCTTTTTTCTTTCTTTCTTCTCTTTCTATGTACTATATACTTTTTTTATGTTTTTATATATTATTTTGCTTTATAGTATTAAATTGATTTACACGTGCTGTGAAAATTTTTAATTGGAGTGCACAGTAATCACAGTATCATAACACATTTTTATTATTTATGCAATATCACTAATAAATGGTAAATCTTTCAAATAATAAATAAAAATTTGTACTGTAAATTATGTATTACTAATTACTATAATAATATTTTGAGTTGAGGTTGGGCTATATTATACGATAGATTCTAAAAAATAATCCTGAAACATTTCGAAAGCCAAACCTAATATACAGAAAACTTTCTGTGTAAAATGACTCCGTTTAACACAAAAGCTCCGACCTAGATAGAAGACAGCATAAATTTAACCGCAGCAGTCGCATCAAAAGCTTTATATCTTAGTTTCAAGTTTCCCACACGACGCGCGACGACAAGACGCAGCCCGACTTCAGACCATACATCATATTCCCTGGAATTGGAGTTGTCGCATTTCCACTGCATTGAATAATATTACCTCACTTCACCCGTATCAGGTATCGTAGTCGCCGCAGAGCACACAACGACACAACTGCATAGTATTTGCTTTTATATGGCATTCTTCTCACGACAAAATAAACTCTAGGCTAGGCTGCAGGCTTTAGTGGCTGGCTTTGTCACTGTTTGTGTTTGGTTATCCTTAAAACATCAATAGATAATTTCGGAAAAAACTTCACTCAGCTCTTACATTAAACGAGCTCTAAAAACAAAATTATTTATAAAATGCTACCATGAGTCTTGTATTCCTTCAGTATGTTGTAATAAGCCATGTTCTCAAGTTTACGGAAATTGAATGCTTTCAGTTTCCTCCTTATTGTACTTTTATGTTTAGTGTCCCCTCATTTTTGGATGTTTCTTATAATGAACGTAAACTGCCTCCTATTCCATATTATATTTTAGTTTTAATGTTCTTGTTTAGTTCTGTGCTATAATAGCACTGTTTTTGTCTGTTATTATTAGTGACCGACCGAAGGTTTAGTTTCGGTTTCGGTTTTGGCAAGTTTCGGCAAAAAAATCTAGTTTCGGCATCAGTTTCGGTTTCTGCAGAAAATCTGCCGAACCTTCGGCCACACCGAAACTCTGCGTTCGTGAATTATCGCGTCGTTCGGCTGACTTTGGGTAAGTTCATGACTCCTGTGTAATTAATAATCTTATAATTATACTAGCTGACCCGACAAACGTTGTTCTCCCATATAAATTATTTCTAGTAAATATTTTGGATGTTAAATAAAAAATGACGAATGTATTGTAAGCGTGTGTAAATGACAGAAAGAGGAATGAAGCGCTGACCGATGAAGACGATGACCGCCGATAAAAGCATAAACACACCAACTAAAGTAGGAAAATTAAATAAAGAAAATCAATATGAATTTCGAAGAGCAATTGAGAACAAAAATTGATTTCAGGAATAAATGAATGAATAAATGCAATTTTTTTATGTTAGCTCCACCCGGAAGGACCCGAGAAAAGTCCACGAGTCATCTTTGGGGATGCTGAATGAAGGGTTTTTTGAGAAACGAAGAAGAGGAAAAAAGTATTTGGGGCGGGTGGGAATCTGGGGCCAGTGTGTCCAGGAGTGACGGACGTATGATTCCATCCCTCCCACTGCGGTACAAGTCTGTACCCCTGCTAAGTCACCAAACGTAGCGAACTACTTGGGGTGACCTATGGCATTGGTTATACAATAAATGGTTCCTGGGGTGGCGGTACGCATACCCGCCTCACAAATTGAATTAAAAAAAATTGGGAACTAATTATACTTAATCGTGCAAATGTAAATTAACCCCCACTTCCTGACCTCCGATCGAGCTAAAACTTGTCAGATAGACTTCTTGGAACTCATGATTACACACGCATGTCTCTAAAATTGACTTTTACTAGGCGAAACTTTACCGAAACCATCTCAATCAATAGAAGCCTTGAAAAGTGCGGTCATAATCAAAGCGGCCAATGAGCGCAGACCTAGCGTCATTTCGGTTTCATATCTCAACCAATAGGAGCCTTGAAAAGACATATCATAATAAAAGCGACCAATGAGGGCAGTTTGGTGTTCTGCAGGTGCTGTAATGCGTCATTTCCGATTCATCCGAATTCCAAATCACACCGGGGCTAAAGAAGTTGCACTTCAAAAAAGTATTATTGTAAAAAAACGAGTGTGCTTTAGACCACACGACTGAAGTAAAACATCACTAACTTATATCTCCCTCTCAACTTCCGTTCGCCTCGCCCGATTACACTTTTCAAAACGCCCTCGTCACGCATTCACCAGTCAAGCGCGCGTAAAGACCCGATCGTTCGCTTCGCCCGATCACACTCTTCGTAACGCTCTCGTCACGCATTCACCAGCTTACTCCGCAAGTCAAGCGTGCTTAAAGAACTTTCACTTCAAAAACTTCGTTACTATTACGGGATGATTTTTTAATCAAATAAAAAGTGCTAAAGCCTTAAGAGGAATATAAACGCTAAAAATATGTCGAATCTCATGCCTGCAAAATTTTAAAATCGAGCGTCTTTTTGCACGAGGATAGTAAGTGAAAAAGTGGTTTTTATTTATTTTATGCATAATTTTATAAGAACGAAAAAAAGTTAGAACATAGATAAAGTCAAAATAGTCTTAGCCGTAAAGGGGTATTTTTTAAAAATTGTTACTTACATTACTTCATAGTTAAGTCATGAGAAAACATTTTTTTTAGTGGTTTACGCTTATATTTTTTGTTACGTAAATAATAGTTTTATTGTAATTCCAATACATAGATAAAGTAGTTAAAGCTTCAATTTATCCGTAGCATATTTTTTGATGTTCATACTGTAAGCCGATTCGTCGTAAAGATTAATCAAAATAGTATTTAAATAGGATTTCACGTATATATTCATCTTAACAGGGAGCGTATGCGCTTTTTATTCTTTCGAAACGTGTTTAGATGATTTCTGTGTTTTTCGCCAAAAAAGCTTTCAATTCTGATGAAAATGCGGCAAAACTGAAGAGGCAGTTAATCCACGTCGTCTTTAGTGACACAATAATAAACACCAGTGATATTTTCTCTGGTGGCAACATTACCGTTTATTTTATTCAGGGCACGTCTCTGGTGGTTAAAATATTCCGCGTCACACCGTGTACTAAATCCGCGGTGAACGTAATTTGTCCTAAATCATTTCATACTTTACTGTCACCGCTGCCTCTTTAAACAACAGGGCTGTCAGCAAACAGACCATTTTACTGACTAACACTTTGGTTACTTACATACCTGTAACCCGCTGATCTAATTAGGTCATTACCTCATCACGGTAATTGGGCTGCGTAATCTATTGCTCTGTCTAGGATGCACGAGATGTCCAGGATGACGACCTCCGTAGTCCAGTGGGTAAGACTCTTGACTCACAATCCGGAGGTCGCGGGTTCGAACCCGGCATGCGCAAATAAATTTTATTTGATTAATTTGTGTTATTTCAAAATTAATTCATTTAAAAATAATATATAGTATATTTGCGGCATGTTCCAGAGTGGAAGATACTATCAGTATCGCCCTGGTGTAAGACCACCATTCAGAATTGAAACGTTGCTTGAAAATGGCTTTAGCCATGTTTGGTGACCAGATCTGAATAGCAGGTACTTCCCAACCTTCCTCTTCCCCACCTCCTTCCCCTCCCCGCTACCTTCAGCCTCACAACATACCCCAATTGGGGATGCCATAGTTTCACTGGCTCCAGACGGGAGCAGTTGAGATTCTTGTGCGGTATTCACTGTAAAAAAAAAAAAAAATTATCGAAGTGAAAAATTCTTTAGCACCGTTGTGTTTTGACACACGATAAAACGAAAAATAAGCGACACTAAAAGTAGACAAACACATACATCTGTAGGATATAGCCTGCGAGATAATGAGATAGACTAATCGGTCTATCTCATTATCTCTTCACATTTTTTTTTCATGAGCTTCACACAGGAGGCCCTGAAGAAAACAATTTCCCTCAGGGCTTATGTCATCTTTGAGGATGCTGTGTGGAGGTTTTTTAAGGAAAGGAAGGAGAGGAGAGTTCTGTTTTAAGGAAAAGGGTTTAAGGGGTGGGTAGGAATCAGGGGTTCAGTGTGTCCTGGTCATCCGCCTCCAAGATCTAGATAACCCTCACCCCGTAAACCAGGGAACCTCTGCTAAATTACCAAACTTAGCGAACCACTTGGGGTGATCTGCGGCAGAGGTGTTGGTTTTCCAATAAAAGTTTCTGGGGCGGCGGTACCCATTCCCGCCTCCCAAATTAAAATTAAATTATTGTGCGGTACTCCGTGGCCTATCGGTCTCCTCTTTGTGGGGTGCTTTGTAGCCTCCTCACTTTTGTCTACTTTAGTTTTCTGAAGGTTTCACTTCTACCGCGTGTGAACTGCACAGTCTGATTTTTTATTTTCTTTCTAAGCATCTACAATGTAATTTGTTCCTTTATTTCCTTTCCTGTATCACGCAATAATATTTGTAAATTTATTTGTATTTTTGTACATTTTTTACAGTTAACTTATGCTATATTATTATTTTTAAACCATCTGCAGTTTGAAAATTAATGTCTGTTTTTTTTCTTTCTTTTTCTTATATATTTTTTTCACCGAAATATATCCTTATACCTACCATTATTAATTTTATTATTATTTTTTTTTTATCTAAACATTTTGTCTCCATATCATTCACTAAATCATGTAAGAGCTTATCAGGCCGAGAAAATTAATAAATAAAAAAATAATATGCACTATAATATATCGGTTCTGCTATATTTTCATAGAATTGAAAGCCTTTTTTCGTCAAACGTACAAAACAGCTCAATCACTAATCACTCATATTGACAGAATGCAAATTAACCAAATGACTAATGCAATAACGACGGAAATACAACTAAAAATAAATTCGTCATATTATTGTTTGAGGACTTATTCATATAATTTATGATGTTTAAAAATAAAAACCAAAATTTTAACAAAGCAAAAAAACGACTTCAAAAAATGCACTAAAAAGTAAAAAATAATTTCGTATTCTTCTACAACTTCATAATCAACTTACTTTTTCTAATCATCAAAATGTAGGTACGATTGCTCGCAACAATAACATTTGGCTGTCATCAGTTCTTTTGTTTTGCTCTTTCAAAAAATATTCTTAAACCAATCTTTTTATTGTGTTTTGGCTGTAAAAAGTTTAGTGTGTTAGAATCTTCTCCCCCCTGATCTTCCAGGAGTCACTTCTTGCTGCTCATTTTCAGATATTTATATAATTTTTTTACTTCTGTCACTTTTTATATAAGCTGTAATTTTTTGAACAATGGAGGAGGATTTCCCTCCTGTACCCCTTACAAAGCCCCCAGATCCCCCTCCTGACCCTCCAGATGGAGACATTTCAGATAAAATAGACTTTTCAGAACATTCAAACATTTCAGACAATGAATCTGTCATCCTAACCTCAATTAAAAAAAGAAAATTTAGTCCCCTTTCCCCAAAAAAACATGATTCGCCTTTGTCTTCTCAGTCCCCTCCAGCTCTTCCTCAACCTCCTCCAACAATCTTTTACTCTACTCATTCCCGTGGCCCCAACATTGTATATGCGCAAAAAACTGAACAAGGTAAAACCATCCATCCTCTTGAATTTGGTAAATTTCTTTCAAATAACAAGAACCTTTCGATTAAACCTGGAGGTGTTAAAGCCGAGGGTCGCTTCCGAATCTCTGTTGAATTCCTGTCAGGTTCAGCCGCCAACAACTTTATCAAAAATATATTTATTTCATCTAATTCTAAATTTAAGGCGTACATCCCAACTTTCAATGTCACTCGAATGGGCCTGGTCAGGGGTATCTCGACCGATCTGTCCATTCCAGAAATCCTATCCTCACTTTCAACCCCCCAACATATCGGCAATCCCATAAAAGCCAGGAGGCTAAATTATAAGGACACCTCTGAGGGCATCGTTTCCTGGAAGCCCTCCCAATCTGTCGTCATCACATTCGAAGGACAATCTCTTCCCTCCCATATTTATTTATTTTTCAACTCCTTACCAGTTGAAATGTACACTTATCCCACCACTCAATGTTACAACTGCTGCCGTTTTGGTCATACCAAAGCTGCATGCAGATCCCCTCCCAGATGTTTCAAATGTGGAGAAAACCACTCGGCTGACCAATGTTCTTCTCTCTCTTCACCTAAATGTTTTAACTGCTTAGGCGCTCATTCCGCCATTAACTCTTCTTGCCCCGAACAATCTCGCCAAAAAAATATAAAAATTTCTATGGCCTCTGAGAACTTGTCTTTTCTGCAGGCTTCTAAATTATTCCCGCCTGTCAAAAAATCATTTTCCGAGGTTTTAGCCAGTAACTCTTCTTCCAACCCTCTCGCCTCCTCCTCAACATCTTCCCGTTCAACAAAATTCACATACAAAAACCCTATCTCTAAACAGGCTCGTGGATACAATCAGCAACAACACAACTCACTTCGCTTAAATCCCAATGGTTCTCCTCTTTCACACGCCACAAATGGGTGCGCAAACAATGGTTGCAGCTAAAATAAAGGACACTTTCTTTGTTTCTATCTATCTTCCCCCAACATCGCACTTCAATAAACAAGCGTGGTTGCAAATTGTCCGTCAACTAAGCCCTCCTTTCTATTTATTGGGTGATTTTAATGCCCATTCCCCCGTCTGGGGTTCTGCTTTCTGTGATCGAGACGGTCGAAGTGTGATGGATTTCCTAGATGAATCCAACCTTTTTCTTTTGAATGACGGATCTCCTACTAGAATCTCTCGCCCCAACACAAACCCCAGTGCAGTGGATCTCTCCATATGCTCTATTAATCTGGCACCTCTCTCCTCGTGGGTGGTGTCCCCCGACCCCTGCTCCAGTGATCATTTCCCGATCACCATCACTTATCAAACTTCTTTCCATTCAGACAAGGCCCATATTTCGACAAAGATTAAAACAAAACACACCAAATGGGACGAATTTAACTCACATATGGATAAGTTTATACAAAATTTATCCTATACCGATACATTATCTGTCAAAGATGACTACGATAACTTCAAATCAATGCTCGTAACTGCAATCAATAAATCAAATCCTCCCCCTAAAACCAAATCTCTCAAAAAACTCCCTCCATCTCCCTGGTGGGATGAGGAATGTTCCAAAGTAGTGAGAATTCGGAAAGCTAAATATCTTTCCTATCGTCACAATATGACTATGGAGAACTATCTCATATACAAAAATGCCGAAGCCAATGCCAAAAGGGTATTGAGGTCAAAAAAAAAATCCGGGTGGTACAACTTCTGCAGTTCAGTATCTCCGAACACTCCAATTTCGGAAGTTTGGTCTATGATTCGAAGATTTCGATCCTCCTTCAGTCCAACATCTCCTCGAGCTTCTCATTCTAAATGGATAGACGAGTTCTTGGACAAAATTGCCCCCCCTTCTGTACCTAACTTAGATGAAATAACTCCAATCCATAACACTCCTATGTCTGATCATTGGCTTGACTCTCCATTCACTTTAATTGAATTAACAAATTGTTTATCAACAGTCAAGGACACATCTCCAGGCAGAGATGGTATACCTTATAGCATTATCAAAAATAGTTATGATAATGTTCTAAATCACTTTTTAAGCATCTTAAATAAAATCTTCCAGACTGGCATAATACCTGATGACTGGAGTTCTCAAATAATCATCCCAATTCTAAAATTAAACAAATCACCCAATTCTGGATCCAACTATAGGCCAATTGCTCTTTCATCCACCCTTAGTAAAATTTATGAAAAATTAATTAAAAACCGGTTAGAATTTTTTGTCGAGAGTAATCATCTTCTCTCTCCATCCCAATTTGGATTTAGGAAAAAGAAATCTACACAAGATAACCTCGCCATCATCAGCACTGATATTAATTTATCCATTTCTAACAAAGAAGTATGTCTTGCAGTCTTTATAGACATAGAAGGCGCCTTTGACAATGTTTCCATCCCAATTCTTAAAAAAAAACTTTTAGGCCTTGGCTTACCCCTCATGTTTGTCCAATCTATTATTAATCTTTTTCTCGATAGGAAAATTTTCATTGAGCTACCAGATGTTACTCCTCAGAGTAGGTCAATTTGGAAGGGTTTACCCCAAGGCGATGTATTATCCCCCTTACTGTATAATATATACACACACGATATGCATGTCACCATTCCCCCTCAAGTAAAAGTTGTTGAGTTCGCAGATGACATAGCTTTCTTCTTATCATCCAAAATCATTCCATCCGCCGTCAAATATCTTAATGAAGCCACGGATGCCCTTTGCACATGGCTTACTTTAAATGGTCTTGAACTTTCAGTACAAAAGAGTCAGTGTGTTACCTTCTCAAATCGTCATAATAACCCCCCTGTTCAAATTTTATTTAAAAACTCTCCAATCCCCAATGCTTCCGAAGTAAAATTTTTGGGAGTAACATTTGATAGGAAACTTAAATGATCTTCCCACATTAATAATATAGTTACTAAATGTGAAAAAAATTTAAATATTATCAGATCATTGACTGGCGTTTGGTGGGGTGCTCATCCTATCTGCATTAAGTTGCTCTACAATGCACTTATTCGAAGTCATCTCGACTATGCCTGCCCACTTTTTAGTACTGCATCCAAAAATGCACTCAGTAAATTAGACAAAATTCAATCTAAGTCATTGCGAATAATAACTGGCGCGATGCAATCGTCGCCCATCAATTCCCTTCAAGTAGAATGTTCTGATCCTCCTCTTTATTTAAGGCGTCAATTATTTGCTGACAAATTTGTTCTTAAATGTTTAAATTCTAAAAGTCATCAGATTATTCCCAGAGTCTCGTTGTTCAACGACTCAACACATTCATCTACAATCAGAGCTCGAACTAAACCTCTCCCTGCCATCTGTAAAAATTTTCGCCCTCTCTCAGAGCTTCAAATTATCAAAAATGATCTTCTTCCTTTGTACAAATTAAAATATAGTCACGTCACCCTATCCCCAACGATTTTAGAAGGGATCGGCATCCTTAAAAGTCATTCCAATCTCCCAGCCCGTACTGTCAATAATATGTTCAATGACATTATTTCTTCTAAATGGCCCAACTCTTCTCTTTTATTTACTTATGGCTCCAAATCTCCGGACTCTCCTAACTGTGGTATTGGTATTAACGTTTACCACAATAATTCTAATGAAAGAATATTTTATTCAATTTCAAACCAATTTTCAATATTTTCTGCCGAGTGCATTGCGATTATTGAATCTCTCAAATATATAATAAAAAATAATTTTGAACATTCTCTTGTTCTCTCTGACTCTCTCAGTTCCCTCCAAAAACTTAAAACAAGTCCTCTTCTTCATCCTGATGATCACTTTGTATGTCTTATTCGAGTATTGATAACCTCCATTCAAAGCTCTGGAAAAACTGTCACTCTGATTTGGATTCCTGGACATGTTGGCATAGTGGGTAACGATATTGCTGATTCCTTGGCAAAACAAGGAGCGTCTAACCCTACCGTTACCCTCGTAAACCATATTCTCCTGTCTGATATTTTTTCCATCATCAAAGATAGATCCCGCAATGTTTGGACAGATTATTGGAACATTGCTAGTCAATCCAAGGGTGCCCGCTACGCCTCAATACAAAGGACTATCCCATCAAAACCGTGGTTTCAAAAATTCCCCCATTTTTCCAAAAGAGAAATCTCCTTACTTATTCGTATGAGAATCGGACATTGTTCCGTTCCTTCTCACCTTTATAAAATTCATGTGCTTGACTCCCCAGATTGTACATTCTGTGGTCTAGATGTGGGAACTTTAGATCACATATTTTTTGATTGTCCCTCTTGTTATGTTGGTAATAATAATAACCAGCTGTCAGATGCGGATAGTTGGCAGGTCTGTCGCGTCACTTGATGTATAACCTTGAACTTGTCAACAGTGTCAATAAACGTCTTACAAATGAATCAGTTCTTGTATTTAATTACGAAACCTCAAATATTAAAATTGGCGACGAGGAAAATCAGTTTATCAGTTAAAACGTGTGTGAATAGTATTAACAGTGATTTCGCCGTGGAAAAAACATTTTTTTCAACATGTCGAGTAGTACCTTGCCAGTGCCTCATTTCGAACCAGATTGCGAAAGTTTCAATATGTTTTTGGAACGCATACAAATGTATCTAAAAATTATTAATATCGCAGAGAAAAAAAAAATTGGATATTTGTGTATATTGATCGGTGCGGAGAAATTTAAAATTTTAAAAGAAACGGTGCATCCGAAAAATCTAGAAGATTTAACCTTCAACGATATTGTAACAACACTGAGGAGTAAATATGAAGAAAAAAGGTGTACAATTGCGCAAAGATATAAATTTTATAACCGGAAACAACATTCTAACGAAGGAATCGATGATTATATTACGGATATAAAAAGTCTGTCAATATCATGCAATTTTGGTGCTTTTCTAGACCAAGCTCTGAGAGATAAATTGGTGTGTGGTTTAAAAGATGATGCAATGTCTAGAAGATTGCTATCTGAAGATGAATCGTTAACTTTTGAGAAAGCAAAATTAATTGTCAAAAATATTGAGACAGTAAGTCACAGCTCAGAGCAAATTTTACACAAAGAAAATGTTACATCGGAAATCTGTGAAGTCAAGTCAAAAATGTCACATAAAAAAACATGTCATGTCTCAAAGGATCGCCCTTCACGTCAGAATAGTCCTAGTAGGCGATTTCATCAGGGTGAAAGGACTGGATTCAAGGGTCAAAGGAGTTCAAGGTCATCAAGTCAACTGTCATCTCCATCACGTCAAGGGTCCAGAAGATGCGAGAGGTGTTTTATAACTCATCAACCGGAGTTATGTCCTTCAAAAAAGTGGAAATGTTACAAGTGTAATATTTACGGGCATACGTCGAAATTTTGTCCAAACGCAAAATCAATCATCAATCACGTAAAATGTGTCAATAATGTAAATGTATTAAATATGTCAGTGTCTGATACAGCGAAAATTAATCTAATTGTAAATGGTATCAATATGTCTTTTATGATTGACACAGGAAGTTCTTCGACATTAATAAGTAACAAAATGTATTTAAAATTTTTCAAAACTTGTCAGTTAAGTCAATTCTACGGTAACTTGTTCACAGCAAATAGTCAAAATTTATTTTGTTTCGGATTTTTTATGGCAAAAGTAAATGTTGTGGATTCTAATGTTGTAATGGATTTACCAGTATTGGTTATAAAAAATCTGTCGTCTGATGCTATTTTGGGTAGAAATTGGTTAAAAGTGTTTGATCCATCTTGGGAAAATACTTTCACAAGTTCTTTAATGTCAAATATGCATAATAATACTGTAAATTCAGTGTCTGTCAGCGAGAAAAATAAAACAAATATTGTTAAAAAATTGTCACAAAAATATTTAAATTCTTTTTCGATTACTAATAACGATTTACCAATTAAAGAATTTTCTGTGAATTTAAGTTTAAAAAATAATGCTACTCCTGTCTTTCACAAAGCATATGAAGTTCCTTATGCACTTCGTGCTGAAGTATGTCAAGAGCTAAGTCGTCTTGAAAGCGAAGGCATTATTTCAAAAGTTAAATATAGTAGTTGGTCTTCTCCAATAGTTTGTGTACCTAAACAAAATGGAAAATTACGTTTATGTGCAGATTTGAAATCTACAGTCAATCCACAATTGAGAATTGATCAATATCCTATTCCACGTCCAGAGGATATTTTTAATAAATTTTCAGGTTGTCAAGTATTCTGTAAATTAGATTTAACAAACGCATATTTACAGTTGTCTGTGTCAGATTCTAGTAAAGAATTACTTACAATTAATACATGTAATGGTTTATATGTCTATAATCGTTTAACTTATGGATTGTCATCGGCTCCTGCCGTTTTTCAAATGGTAATTGATACAGTTTTGTGTGGCATAAAAAACTGTGCTGCATATATTGATGATATTTGTATAGGTGGTAAAGACGAGAAGGAGTGTTCTGATACTTTGGATAAAGTTTTGTCAAAATTAAATGAGTTTAATATAAAAATTAATGTGTCAAAAAGTGAATTTTTTGTGAATTCTTTTGAATTTTTAGGGTTTACTTTGTCAGGTCAGGGCAAAAGTCCGTCTTTGTCGAAAGTTGAGAAAATTAAGTCTACTGGGTGTCCAGAAAATATTACTCAACTAAAGTCATATTTGTCAATGTTAAATTTTTATAGGAATTTTATTCCTATGTGTCCTACAGTGCTAGAACCACTTCATAATTTATTAAGAAAAAATGTAAAATGGTGTTGGTCTGATGAATGCGAAAAGGTATTTGTAAATAGTAAGTCTCTTTTGTCAGATAAAACTATGTTAGTTTTATTTGATCCGTCAAAACCATTGTGTCTTACAGTCGATTCCAGTGCATACGGTGTCGGTTGTGTCTTAAGTCATGTCGTAAAGAATCAAGAATTTCCTATAGCTTTTGAGTCTGCAACATTAAATTCAGCTCAAAGAAATTATAGCCAATTGCACAAGGAAGCCCTTGCTATTATTTTTGGAATTAAGAAATTTCACAAATATTTAATTGGTCGTCATTTTACGATATATACTGATCATGCTCCATTGTTGTCTTTATTTGCTGAAAACAAAAAAGTCCCCGTTTTAGCAGCATCACGTCTTATAAGATGGTCTATAATATTGTCTGCGTACAATTATAAATTGGAATATAAAAAAGGATTGAAAATTCCTCAAGCAGATGTAATGTCACGTTTGCCAAGTAAACAACAATTCAATATTGAGGAATGTAATTTTGTATACATGTCTACACCATTAATTCCATTCTCAGAAGTTGAAAGTCATTCTGAAAAAGATGAAACATTATGTAAAGTCATTAAGTATGTTTCAATCGGTTGGATTGAAAACTTGTCAAGTCCAGAAATTAAAAAATATTTCAAGTTTAAAAATTTACTGTCGGTCAAAGGAAAATGTCTTTTATTTGGTGACAGAATTGTAATACCAGAATCTCTTAAGTCCAAAGTCCTAAATTTAATACATTATGGTCATCCTGGTATAGTCAGATCAAAAATTCTTGCTCGTTCATATGTATGGTGGTTAGGTATGAATCAAGATATTGAAGATGTTATTTCTAGATGTGAAATGTGTCAGTCTGTACAAAATGCTAACAAAAATGTACGTCATAGTTGGCCTATTGCTGAAAGTCCATGGGAAAGAGTCCATTTGGATTTTTTTGATTTAAAAGGTTCAAAATACTTATTAGTTTGCGACTCATATTCAAAGTGGGTAGAATGTTTTTACATGAAAAATACTAAATATTCGGATTTGTTATCTAAATTAAGTGAAGTTTTTTCCAGATTCGCTTTTCCGAAAACTATTGTTTGTGATAATGGTCCCCCATTTTCATGCAAAGAATTTTCTATTTTTTGTAAAGAAAAATCAATTAAATTATTATTTTGTCCGCCGTATAATCCCGAGTCAAATGGATTAGCGGAACGGTCTGTTCAAACTTTCAAAAAAATATTAATTAAATTTATGTTTTCGAAAAATTCTAAATTTTTATCGCCAGCTCAACGTCTAATAGATTGTCTGTACAGTTATCGTTCCACTCCTACTTCTGTTACGGGTGTATCTCCAATGGCTAAAATATTTTCATATGAGCCACGTACACCACTACATATTTTGTCAGAAGAAAGACATGTCAATAAAAGTAAACAATCACAAAATGTCAAACAATCAACAAAAAATGCATTGAAAGAATTTAAAGAAAATGATAATGTTTTGGTCTATTTAAGACATGTGAAAGGTCCTATGAAATGGTTTCAGGGAACTGTTAAGTTGAAATTAAGTCCATGGGTGTATCTAATTCAATTAATCGGAGGAGAGGTGAAAAAGGTTCATGTTAACCAAATAAAAAAAAGTTGTCTTAAGTCAAAATCAAGTTATGAGAATCCCGATAAATGGCAAGACTTTACAAGTCAGGAAAATGAAATTGTTATTGAACCTTTACCCAGCACTAGTGGAAATAATGATATTATAACTAGGTCTGGCAGAGTTGTGAAACCCCCTGTACGATTTAGTCATAGTGATTACTCTTAAGTTTCTTTGTCATTGTTATTTGGTTTGATATAAAAATAAATAAAAAATGGAAGGAGGAAAGGATGTTATGTTGGTAATAATAATAACCAGCTGTCAGATGCGGATAGTTGGCAGGTCTGTCGCGTCACTTGATGTATAACCTTGAACTTGTCAACAGTGTCAATAAACGTCTTACAAATGAATCAGTTCTTGTATTTAATTACGAAACCTCAAATATTAAACCTCTCTAAATAAATATCCTCTCTTCTATCAAGCGTTATCAAAAATTGCCTCTCCTCCATTCAACATCTCATCTCTTCTAAGTCTGAACTCTACTCCAATCTTCCATAAAATTCTGAAATTTGCACATTTAAATAAAATTAATATATAAATTCACCTTTCCTTTCTCTGTAATTATAAATGATGGCCTAGAACACCCTTGAAGGGTGAAAGCCAGAAATAATTGAAAAAAAAAAAAAAAAAAAAAATGTAGGTACGATTTTTATTTTTGGAGTCGGTGTCAGTCAAGGTAGGTTTGTAACTAAATACATAGTTATAGGTGAGATGTGCTTGTGTCGCACAAGCGACTGGCTGACACCGACTCCAAAAATAATAATCGTACCTACATTTTGATGATTGGAAAAAGTAAGTTGATTATGAAGTTGTAGAAGAATACGAAATTATTTTTTACTTTTTAGTGCATTTTTTGAAGTCGTTTTTTTGCTTTGTTAAAATTTTTGTTTATTTTTTGATTTTTAGTGAATCTGAAGTACACTAACTAATTTGTCTTAATATGGGTAAACCCACTAAACGTGCTGCTCATATGAGACAGACATAATTTGACCATTACGACGTTAGGGTCAAATTAAGAGATTCAGCCGAGTTTCGTTAATTTGTCATGGATTCAATAATCAAAACCTAACCAAACTCTCATCAAATTACCCTTGAAGTACATCCTTTCCAATAAAAAAAGAATCATCGAAATCGGTTGGCGTGATATTGAGTTATTCGTACATTTGTCGCGCGCATACTTAATGCAAATTTAAGACTTATATGGTTTTCTCATAGATGCCAGTGTCGGAACTAGACCAAATTAAAATGGAACGTCACGGGAAGCACCAGCTTTCAAATAAAAAAGAATCATCAATATCGGTTCACCCAGTCAAAAGTTCAAAGGTAACAAACATAAAAAAAAAAAAAAAAAAAAAAAAAAAAAAAAAAAAAAAAAAAAAAAAAAAAAAAAAAAAAAAAAACAGTCGAATTGAGAACCTCCTCCTTTTTGAAGTCGTTTAAAACTAGAATTATTTTGTGAATTTATATTCAGTGCGATGGAATCTTAATATTTAATTTCAAAATATTAGGTCCTTACATATGAAATTGGCGTTTTGCATGGGAAGAACATAAAGTCGATTTTTTTTAATCTAATATATTTATTTAATCAAAGAATGTACCATTGCTATCTATGCACTTTTGCCATTTCATAGAGGTAGTTCATCCATCCCTTTACCAATAAACGATTCGGACGGGAATCAATAAAATCTTTGAAGGCAGTTTGGACTGCCCCATCTTCAATTCTTCATTATCAACTTTGGTCTCCGGCCGTCCACGGGGCTTGTTCTGCAGGTCGAAATTTCCAGAACGAAAACGTTGGAACCAAAAACGCACTGTGTTTTCTTTTGCGGCACCGTCGCCACACACATCATTAATCCTTCGAGCCGTTTCTGCAGCACTGGTGCCACGGTGGAAATCGTACTCGTAAATAACGCGATATTTCAAGTTTTCCCTTTTGTAAACTAAGTGACGCAAAGAAAAAAACAATGAAGGAAAAAACAAATGAATTATAATTTTCGAAACACAAATACATGAGTAAATAGCTGTATAAATTTGAATTTGGAATTTCTAACCAAAGAGAAGATATTTGAAATCATAGTTGCCAGTACGGCAAAATGCCAATTTCATGTGTAAGGACCCAATATAATATTTCACTTAAAACGGTTCTAGTAATTTCACTAACAATTTTTTTTTAAATATATCAATGTAGTCTTGAGAGAAGTTCATTCCTGTGATCTCTTGGACGAAACCATTCCTTTGTTACGAATATTATGAACTAAATATACAATTTGGCTGTCCTGAAACGGGTATGCTTCCCAGTTAGACAGACAAAGTATCATCTTGTAATGTATTGTAATTTATATATATATAAATAAATGTACCTATATATTATGAAGGTCGAGATTTATTAAATTGGGGCGAGGAAGGAGATTGTTTTTCTTTTTTTTTAAGAAAGACAAACATTCCCGGATTACGAATAACTCGACAATATTTGAAAATCTCCTACTACCACCACAGTAAGCCGAAATGTTGCTTGAGTCGTGATGGAGGACTTAGCCAGCCGAGTGGGACCCAAACGCGATGCCAACTGAGCCACCGACCGGACAAAAACTTATTTAAAAGAATTATTTACTGAGTGTAGAGAAGTCCTGTTTTATCACGACCGTTTGGCATTTCAACTGTCTGTAAATTGGTTTGTGTTCTCCGTTTTCGTTTTGGATAATCTGCTGCATCCAATTTATTATTCAAGCGTACCTTACTTTGACTAAATGGATATCTTGACTAGATGGCTAACTTTGACCAGATGGCTATCATTGACTAGGTGGATAACTTTGATTAGATAAATAACATCGATTATATGGCTAACTTTGACTAAATGGCTAACATTGATAAGGTGAATAACTTTAACTTTGTGGATATCTTTGACTAGATGACTATCGGTGACTCATTGGCTAACTTTGACTAAATGGCTAACATTGACTAGGTGGATAACATTGACCAGGCGGATAACATTGACTAGATGGCTAACTTCGACTAGATGGCTTACTTTGACCAGATGGCTAACTTTGACTATTTGACTAACCCTGACTAGATGACTAACTTTGACTAGATGACTAACTTTGACTAGATGACTAACTTTGACCAGATGGCTAACTTTGACCAGATGGCTAACTTTGACTAGGTGGCTGAACTTGACATGTTGGCTAACTTTGACTAGATGGCTTACTATGAGTGTAATTTTTTTGAATATGAAATCGTCGTGTTTATTTACTATCTCATTTAATTTTTTTTTCAATATTATGTTATCTGGTACCTATCTGCCTCACAAATATTTGACAAAGAGTTGCCATTTAGGTAGTGACGTTTCTTTGGAAAAATTGCTCAATTCCTTATTTGTAATAATTTATTACAAATAAGGAATTCATAAAATGTGTCTAAAAGTATCCTTGAGTATACATTACTTGATAGGTCATGCATTATCGTGTTTATTTTATTCTTACTTCATCACCAAAAATGCTAATTTTGGTTGTGTGTCTGCTCGTGGTTGTAAATCTGGTTCCATGAACACGAATTTATTTTGAATAATCATCATTTTTAAAATTGGAATTGATTAGGTGAGAAATTCAGAGAAGCGATTAAACCAACCTGTTATATAATATTTTAGCAGAAACTGATTTTATTAAAAGCGTGATTTTTGAAAGTTTTTGTGCTTTTTCACTATTCAAGAAATATTTATGAGCTAGATTAAGAATGGTTAGATTGTTCATTAGAAAGGTAAATTTCTGATCGTCTCTCTAATTTGTCGACATAAAACTTTAATAATGTTCTAAATAAAATTGACAGAGTTTGTTCCTGAAAGATATACTTTCTGCTTCGTAAATCCAACAATTCAAGTCGATATTTTAAAATGACGAAGAACGTTAACGAAAGTAGAAAGGCTTATAACAGACTTGGTTCTCAATAAAGCCATGTCATTTTAAGCAACGTTTCAATTATAATTAAGTAGATAAGTCAAATTAGATCGACTAGAAAATAATTGAAATCCACTTAGTTGGGATTTTTGTAAGCCACCCTTAAATTTTATTAAATCGTTGAGGGCCAAAAAGGCCCGCCATTAAAATGAAACTAATTTGGCTAACGAAGTAGCAAAGTCCGTCGGTGGATTGGTGACCAGTTTGAAGCGATATTGGCCTGATTAAAATAATGGTACCTTATCTGATCCCTAAATTCAGGATTAACGATTATTGTAAACTAGTGGGTCAGAAAGTAGAGGTCGCTCATGTAGGTTGTGGGGTTAGGACAGGAATCCGGAAACTTTTGCGCTTTTTTTTTCAAAATTGATTGGGAACATAATTATGTACGTATTTTTTACGTAGCTAGTAAAAACATTTTCATTACTGTTGTTGTTTTTTTTTTAATTTTTAAAAAATACAAGTTTTTCTTGTAACATTTGTTTTTCATTGAGGAATATATCTTCAAAAGTAATTCCACAACAAGAAATTTTAGTTTAAGCCGCCGCTACCCGAATTTCTACCGATTTCTTACATCTTATCTCCCTTAAACACGTTAAGTTTTAAAGCTCCTAAAAAAATATATGTTATTCTTGAAGATAATATCTAGACATGAATTACATAAAATTCGAAACGCAAATTAAATAAAATTCCCTCGATAGAAAAAAAATCGCAAAACATGCTCCAAAAAATTATTATAAACATGTTTGTTTCAGTTATTTTACAAGTCGTAAGTATGAAAAAAAATCACAGAGTTTCTTTAAATGCTGTTTAAGACAACCCCCGCTAGATTTTTGCTCTATTTTAAACGAGTTGATATTACACGAGTTATTAAACATTTTTACAATTTTTGCATCGATTTTGTCGCTTTTAATACTAGCGCGTTCCTCTAACATTCGTAATTTCATCTCCATCTTCTTCTTTTTGAGCCCGGTTGCGGCGCCTTAAGTTTTGGTTGTTTTTCGAATTTCGAAGGCAGCGGTTGTCAACCTTTTTGAGCCTGCGTACCCCAATCTATTTTTTGTACGAGTGTAATACGTGTTTAGTTCGCAATTTTTTAATATTCTAATTATTACATGAATTTAACAATTAATTCAAAGTAATGCACTTTAATACAAAGTGTAACACGACTTCGGGCATGTTTAACAAGTGATTCTACTTGCGTGCCACGATATTGCGTACCCCCAATTTGGCTTCGCGTACCCCAAGAGGTGCGCGTACCACAGGTTGAAAACCACGGCTCGAAGGTAATTATTATGGGATCTCAAAATTAATGTCAATTTATTAAATAATTTGTTCCTAGTTTTTTGTAATTCTATTGAATTTATACATCGGAAACGATTATACGTACCTACGGGGCGCTAGAAAAAAATATTTTCTAAAAGTGGGCGGTGGGAAAAAATAGATTGAGAACCTGTGGTCTACCTACATGTATTTCTGAATTGTGTTAACATACCTTCCTTATTGTCTTGTAAAGCTGAACGGTAAAGGGACAGAGTATTTATTTATCTGAACTTAGATCCCGGTGGTCGCAGGTTCAAACCCCGTCGTGCGCAAGTGAGTTTCATTTAATCATGTAAAAATAATATAAGATATATTTGCGGCACATTTCAGAGTGGAAGATACCCTCAGTATCGCCCTGGTGTAAGACCACAATTTAGAATTGAAACTTTGCTTGAAATGGATTTAGCCGTGTTTGGTGGTTTAATTATAGCCAGGTACTTCCCCACTCCTCTTTTGCCCATCTCTTTCCCCTCTCTTCCTTCAGTATCACAACATATACCAATTAGAGATGCCATAGCCTTACTGGCCCCAAGCAGTTGGAAGAAGTAGGGACTCTTGTCTTCTTCTTCTTCTTATGCCCTGTCCGTTCAACGGAAGTTAGCTATCATGTTGGCTATCCGGACTTTGTTTACTGCGGCCCGGAACAGCTCCACGGTAGACTGGCCATTCTGGCCAAACCCCTGTCACAGGTTTTTCAGCCATGAGGTCCTCCTTCTTCCAGGGCCCCGTCTTCCGGGGCTCTGGAAGACGGGGCCCCGGATAATAATGCAGGATCTCATACTTCTCTGGATGTCTCATCACATGTCCAAGATATTGAAGTTTTCGGATTTTTATAGTTTTAATTACTTCCTTTTCTTTATTCATCCGAACCATAACATCTTCATT
This sequence comes from Limnephilus marmoratus, assembly GCA_917880885.1. NCBI lineage: Eukaryota > Metazoa > Arthropoda > Insecta > Trichoptera > Limnephilidae > Limnephilus > Limnephilus marmoratus. The sequence continues at coordinate 11,591,964 of OU862921.1, read as the reverse complement.
TGTAACCTTGACCATCCAGCTTATTTTGAGTATTCTTCTGTAGATCCACATCTCGAATGCCTCAAGTCGCCTAATTAGTTCTTCAGTAAGCGTCCATGCTTCCATTCCATAAAATAATATCGAAAACACGTAGCATCTGACCATTCGCATTCGTAATCCAAGGTTGAGATCATGAGTGCAGAAATTTTTTTTCATGCGGACTCTTGTTTGGTGTTCAAATAAAAAAAAAACAGCTAAAGATGTAGGTCAACTTTGGTTCTCTGTTTTTGGGAATGCTTACATGGAGTGAACGTTTTAGGCACTGATCTGTAGGGATATAATTGAGGTTTTGATTATTGATAGGTATTTAATTGAGATTTTAATTTCAATTCTAAGTAGTACATAGTAAGTTGCAATGCTGTTGTTGATTGTTTGGTATTCGACATTTGACCCCAATAAAATGTTTGGAATGCGCTCTCGCACCGCAGTGTGTACACCTCTGGCTAGGGTGTTCCATTAGGGTTGTCCATACAGTCTCTCGGCCGCTGGGTTTTTGTCTTAAATCCTCTAATCGTTGACATTAATCGGCTCGGGTTAATTAAATGAGGATTATGGCCCTCTGGCGACAAAGGGACGGAGAAAAAACATTTTTGAAAGGATAAGACCTCTTTTGCTTGAGTAGCTACTCGGGATTAAGTAGGGGGCAACTGAAGAAATGATTTACGCTCTTTGCATTAAAAAAAAATTAAAATATAGATAATTATCAAAAAATATAATAATTTTAATTCACTATTGAAATTATACTTCAATAAAAAAGTAATTTTATGAGCTGGTATTTCGTTATTATTTAAAATGGTTTTCTATTCAATTACCGGTACCAAGAACTATAGAGCTTAGCTCCGTCGTTTTTATTAAAGTTAATAAGATTTTTGTGAAATTCATTTGCCTCATGCTCTATTAGATTCCTATTATCTATCTATCTATATAAATCTTCTTCTTCTATCTTCTATCTTCTTCTTCTATATAAATAAAAATGAATCACCGAAATGTATGTACGCGCATAACTTCCAAATGACTGCACCAAATTGGATAATTCTTTTTTTTGTGTGTTTGTTATTGTCAAGACAAGGTTTGTATAAAACTACTGGTGAGCTCTGGCATTACGAAATTTGTATTGCAATAGATGGCACGCGAGCTGTTTGAAAACTGAATGTACCGGGAATGAATGTATGGAATGCGGATGGGGGAGGGGGGAGGGGACCTCAGGTAGGGGGGAGGGGAACTCGAGTGGGAGAGGGAAGGTGGAGGAGGTGGAGTGGGAGCGAGAGGGAAAGGGGACGCGGGATAGGGAGGGGAGGCGGAAGGGCAATGGGACGAATGGGAAAGGACATACAGGGAGAAACAATTTCTTTATTAAATGACATAGCAACGCATGCCGGGTACCAGCTAAAGTAGGGTAGTTTATAATTTTTTAGATTCAGTTAGTTTAAATGTGAATAATCATTTAAAAAGATAATATTTAAAGAAAGGTCAACAAAACATTTTAAAAAAAGACAAACATTCCCAGGTTACGAATATTTTTAATTTAATATTTGAAAATTTTCTGCTACCACCACACTAAGAAGAAAACTTGTGTGTAATTGAGGACTTAACCAGCCAATGAATTGAACTCACGACCCACGTGCGGTGTCGATTCAGCCACTGAGTAGTCAAAAAAAAATTTTACATTGGCTCCACACACGAGGCCCTAAAGAAAATAATTCCCCTCAGGGCGTATGTCATCTTTGGGGATGCTGTGCGGAGGGTATTTTTAGGAAAGGAAGGAGTGGAAGTTCTGGGAGCGAGGGACGTACGAATCCATCCCTCCCATTGCAGTGCAAGGCGATATTCCGTGAGAGAACGGCTGGAAAAGTCAAAGGGAATCCCTCAACCATTCTTTCTTGATCCGGCCAGTCATACAGCTGATGGGCAGACGTATCCGCCATCAAGACCCGGTCAAACCTCACCCCGTGAACCCGGGCACCCCAGCTAAGTCACCAAACGTAGCAAACCACTTGGGGTGACCTATGGCAGAAGTGTTGGTTGTCCAATCCTAAATGGTTCCCGGGTCAGCGCGCGGCGGTACTCATACCCGCCTCCCAAATTGTAAATATAATGTAAATAAATAGTTTTTTTTCTTGTAATATTTTTAAAATTGATTCCACCCATCTCCTTCCCTTCCCCACTTCATTCAGTCTCACAATATACCCTAATTGGGGATGGCATAGTCTCACAGGCTCCAGACGAGATCAATTGGGAATTGGTATTAACATAAAAAATAAAATAATAATATTTCGTTTATTAACCATCTTGGAACAGACTTTGTCTAGTGAGGTGTTTAATATAAATGTAATTAAAATAAACGCCCGGCACTGAAATTGAAAAATATAAACATTGTAAAAACATAAGCTCTCGAGAAAAGCTCGTTGTCTGGTGAGACCTCTTTGCGTGTTTGATGTTCTCCGTGTAATACAATTAAATCTTCTTATTTTGTGGAAGCATTTTACAATATTAAATAAATAATTTTCCACCGCGGAACAAGTAGTCTCGGAATGTTGAACTACTATCTATGTACATCCCCCGTACTTCCTAAGCTACTATTACCCGAATAACTTTACTCTGCATGCCTTAAGACCGATATTTCAGTTGTTTTTTAAGCTCGACTTAACCCTTTAAAGAGCATTAACTAACTAACTAACCGTTACGCCGTTTCCCCGCAGGGATAGGCAGAGAGGACGGACCGCCAAACATCCCGATCTTGGCACACATTCCTTGCCTCGTTTACATTCATACAACGTCTCATACATTCTCTTCTATTATTCTGACTCTTGACATGGCCCGACTCAAGTATCTGATTCACTTGGTCGTGCCATGTCTTTCTTGGGCGTCGTCGACTTCTTCTACCATTCACATTTGCGTCATATATTCTCCTTACACTCCTTTCCTCGTTCATTCGTTCTTCATGCCCAAACCATCGGAGCGTTCCTTTCTTGATCTTACTCATTACGCTTACATAGGCCTTGCTTTCATTGCGGATTTCAACATTTCTCACACGATCATACATGGTTTTACCACACATACGCCTCAGGGATCTCATTTCTACAGCGTTCAGTCTACTTTCATCCTTCCTCTGCCAGTTCCAGGCCTCACTGCCATACATCAGGGTAGGTACCAGTACTCCATTACGGACGGCTAGTTTCGCGTCTTTGGACAGTTTTTTGTTGGTGCCAACGGAGTTCAGTCCTCCATTAATTTTACCTACCTAATAGTTACCTGCATTCACCCTTCTTTCAATATCTCTATCAGCCTTCCCAATTATGAAATTATTAACAAGCGACCGATATTTAACAACTTTCGATATTTTTTTCGGTTTTCGGAACAACTCATATAAGTATCATAGAAATCGTTGTGTGTGTGTTTTTTTTTACGTTATTAGTAATTTTCGTTAGAAAAAACGTAAGATGAGCAATTTTTAAAACTTTATTTGATTTTTAAAAAAATTGATGTTTTAGAAATTACATGTTTATTTCGAATTATAAAATTTAAAAGCGTATTTTACCACCTATCAAAAACAGTTTTTAGTTTTCGAATGCGTTCAGAAATATCCCGTTTATTTGAATTCTATTGCAAAGCATAAATATTTTGACCTTCCAAAATACATGCAAAAAATAAGCTTGACTCTGTGCAGAAACGGGCGGTCTTTTGATAGATTCCCCTTTCTTAACAAGCGGATTGCAATCTTTAGAGAACAGGCATCAGGTCGGTATGTTGTCCTTGATCTTCCGGTATTACAATGGCAGATGCTCCGAGAAACTTGTGTCATTGATCCTTTTGGCACCGGTGCATACTTGGGAAACTCGCCAAACGCGCGCCCAACATGTGTACTCGCTTGAAATCTGTCACACGAGAAAGAGTCGCTTCTACGATTCGATCTTAAATTGAACAGCTCTATATGACGTATGATCTGACGGAAATTATTGTCCTCAGAGTCTCCTGTGTGGAATTAATGTAAAAAATGTATTTATAAATACGCACAGTTTCCAAGGCCAACCACAAAAAGTAGGTACATAAAATCTTTCTTTGGAAAATCTACCTAACTCAAGAGAGAAATCGCTTATCCACTTGTTCAGTTTAGTTTATTAGAAATATGTTTAAAATTTTCCGCAGCAGCTCATCTTGATATTGTTAGAATGATTTTGAAAAATATTAAAATATAATGATTGCCTAAGGATTTGTGCGGATAAAGGTCGGTACTTACTCCCCCCTCCTCCCACTACCCCAAGAGTAATAACCCTCCAGCAGCCATCTCGGCGTTTTTTTTACCGGGCGAGATAAAGCCGCGGGAGAAAGTGGCTCCTAGCCAGCGGCTCCCGCCAGACCTCGGAGGACCCTAAATTAGGATTATCTCGGTTCAATGAATTTCATTTTGTGGTTAACATAAATTAATCCCTAGAAAAAATAATAATTCGACTCGTTGATATTAAAAGCACTAGATGGGATAAGAAGGTGTCTCTCGTCTTTTAATGTACAAGATCAGTTGCAGTTCCAGACCTATCCTGATAGGTCTAGCACGGTTCATTGATAAATCAATATATAAATAATATTTTGACTAAATTCGTTATCCATGGTTAGTTTGTTTTTTTTTGCGAGCACGGTCAACATTTGATTCCAACGGTCGGTTGACAAAAGCTGCAATTTTTACCGCGGCCTCCCGAATGTCAGCTGGTTTAAAAGAAAATAACTGGTTTAAGGGGTAATAATGAACCTTTTAAAATTGAAAGATATCGACGCTGTTCATTGACTTAATTAATTGATTCCGTTCGAGCTTGGAGTAACGAAAGTTATTCAAATACGACTAAAGACCTCATTAATTAATTAACTTTAATTTATTATATATTAAAGTTAGTACTTCTTAGTGGCTGAGTTGGCATCGCATTTGGGTCTCACCCAGGCGTCCCGTATTCGATTTTCGGCTGGCTCACTCCATAACGACACAATCAACATTTTCCGCCAAATGTGGTGGTAGTAGGAGATTTTCAAATATTGTCAGGTTATTCGTAACCTGGGAATTATTGTCTTTCTTGAAAAAAAAATGTAATGAAAATTCGAAATTCTCAATTTATTAATATTTTTTATTTTTTACATAGCGATTTGACGCTTAGATGTAAAGACAGATCCGTCAGTGTTGCTAGCGTTTATAGAATTCTTATTTATTGAGTTATCAATATCGGTCTAGCTATCGACAGCGCGACTGTGCTCGAAAAATTGGTATAAAATCATCGGTAGTTACGCCTATCGATCCGGCTTGTAAATTTATCGATTTAACCGTGCTAGACCTCCTGATTGGGAGTTCATCTCATTCTCTTGCAGGCTAAATCCTTTGGATGTATGTCTTTGTCTCTTTTTAGTGTCGCTTTTTCGTTTCATCGAGTTTCAAATCACAACGGTGCTAAAGAAGTTTTCACTTCAAAAATATACTGTGTGCAGTTCACACGCGGTAAAAGTGAAACCTTCAGAAAACTAAAGTAGACAAGTGTGGTAGGCTACGAAGCATCGCGCAAAGAGGAGGCCGATTATTCTATCTCATTCTCTCGCAGACTAAATCCTATAGATGCATTTGTTTGTCTCTTTTAGTGTCGCTTTTTCGTTTCATCGAGTTTCAAATCAAAACGGTGCTAAAGAAGTTTTCACTTCAAAAAATTCCTCAGGTATTTGAAAAATCTTATGTTATTCTTTTCCATATGTTTATCCCTTGTAAGACCTAGCTACACTTAACATTTCGGCGATTCATTAAAACGTCACTGGTTTAAGTATTTAATGTAGTAGGTTACAAATTGGGTTATCTGTAATTCTGGTTCAATAAATCCATGAACTCTGATTTGCTTTGAATTAAATATCATATACAAAATTGGAACTGATTGATTTCTATTTCAAGCCGATTTCGAAATGAACGGGCCACCTCGTGAATTCAATCTCGAGGAAATTCCAGTAGTACTAAATTTTTCTCCTTTGTGTATCGTAAATTTATTGGGTAAAGCATTCTGTAAAGTATTGGTCTACCATAAAATACTAACTACCCCGTTTCCCTTTAGGCAAAGTGGATTAAACACTGTCCAACCCCATTTTGGTACTCACGCCTCGCTTCATCTACATTCAAACATTCTATATATTTTATTTTGCATTGCCATGCCTTCCTTGAACTTCCACGAGTAATCAATCGATTCATTCGCACGAAATATCATTCATGAAGAATACAACTACAGAATAGGCATTGGCGGGTGACGGATTTTGAAGTGTCACGTGATCAAGTCAGTGCCATCGCGCAACAACAACTTGTTGCAGCGATTGTTGATACTGGTTGTTAATGCTGATTTTCTTGCTAAAGTTTATTAGTTAAATATTTGTCTTTTAATTTGATAATCATGATTATGATTTAACTTTATTAACAACTAGGTACACTATATTTTTTAAGATATATTAAATATAATATATATGTAGACAAAGAAATGCTTAACGGTCGAGTTAAAGCCGAACTACGCCAGGCTCAGTCCCGCTGGATCCAGGTATTTGCGGGATCCAGCAAGGTGGACTTAGATATCTAATCAATCGTATAATAATACCTCGATCAACCAACCATGTTTTAAGAGTTTTAAATTTATACCTAATTAAACAAGTTCTTTAGGATATTTTAAATGGTTTATTAATATACCTTTAGTTGACATAGGTAAAGTTTAAGTCATAAATTGGCAAAGAATAAGATAAGACATAAATTTACATAACAACTTAAATTTAAATAATAACGTTCACACGATAAATAATATTCTTGTACAATAAGCATCATAAGTTTAAACATTATTTAGGAAATAGCTTCGTAAAAAAGTAAAAGAATTAATTGTGTCGTCTGATAAACGGCTTCTGATATTGGACACACGGTAGCCAGCGGCTGAAAAAGCTCATTCAGCTTCCACGCTGGTTGGCACAATAGTCATTAGCGCATTGTAAGTGAATTGAAGGTACATATGTGCCTTTTAATCTACGGGACTCGAAGTAATTCATTTCCTTCTTTATCAAAACCTCAAGGTTGCTCATATTGCCAGATCTAGGTTGTTGGGCTGTTGATCTCGAACTCTTCATATTAATCAAAGTAAGTTCGAGTTTGTCTTGAAGTGACATTGGTGCTGCTGCTGCTGCATATGTCTCCAGATTAGCGAGAGAAGTGTCGTCATCGTAAGGATCATCAGCGTCAGCAGGAGCAGTGGCTATTGCGTTGTTACCCGTGTCCGTGTACTCTAGCCTTTCTAATATAGTTTTGATTGCCTTGCGTTATTACACTCTTTGAAGGTAGACTAAATGTGTCATCAACATTAATAAATTGACTTCTGTCTTCTTCGTACTTATATGGAACATGTAAGTATAATAAAACCGGTGTCAAGTTAGTTCGCCGCTCTGAAATCCGAATGAAGTACGCTTCTCTGTAATCCCGCCAGTCCAGCGGGATCCCGCAAAATTTTCGACCGAGATTAGTCCCGCAAAATGTCTGCGGGATCTCGGTATTTCGGGATCCCGGTATACCGGGATTGCATTCCCTAGTACCGGCACACCGGGAACCATTTATTGGTTAATCAAACACTTGTGTTAGGTCACCCCAAGTGCAACCGCTTGCAGGAGTGCCCGGGTGAAGGCTTTCTAGGTATTGGCGGCGAATGCATTTGCCCACCTACAGCATGGCGGGCTGGACTAGGAGAAATTGATTGAGACCTAATGTAGACCTCTCTAGCCAGACTCTCGACCCATAGCCTTGCACTGCATCGGAAGGGATGGATCCATACTTCCGTCACTCCTGGAGACACTGGCTCCCAGATTCCTACCCACCCCTCATACCTTTTTCCCTCCAAGAACTTCTACTCCTAAATTTACTTAAAAATGCTCTCCACAGCATTCTCAAAGATGACATAGGCCTTCAGGTATTTTATTTCACGAGGAACTAACGTAAAAAAAGTCAATTACCTCTCACAGACGTAAGCAAGGATCATACTGAGCAGACGCAACGCGACGCAACGTTCCTGTCTCGTTCACACTGGCCGACGTACGTACGCGTCTCTGTGACCACGTGACAAGGGGTCTCTGGTCATTTGAGATTTATTTTTTCTGTTATGTTTATGTGATTCTCTTCTCAGCAGATGACAGCTTTGCCATATCTTGAAAGTGAATTTGAAGATGATTTGCTACGATTATTATTATTAAATCAATATTCAAGTAAAAAGAAAAAAGTGAGAAGTATTTGGGTCCACAACATTAACAAACAAAGACAAATGTTTGGAGAGTTCCATACTTTAGTAAAGGAACTAGAATCTGATGACGGACGATTCTTCATGTACTTCCGTATGGGTAAAGTGGTATTTGAAGAGCTTCACAGCATAATTGAATATGACATAAAAAAAGAAAACACACGTCTTCGAAAGTCAATTGGGATCAGAGAAAGACTGGCAGTGTGTCTAAAGTTTGATTGACATTCATTATAGGGGTATAATATTGAAAATCATGCCATGAATGGCTGAAATTTCTTCCTAAGTTGCATTGCGTATGCAAAATCTCTATAATCCTGTAATTTGATTTTATAAATAACTTCGTGCCGTCTAAAAGCTTCAATAAACTGTTCGTCATCCATTGTTTAATAATATCTGTCAAAAAAACAACCATAGATATAGCGAAACAACGTTAGATGCTCAGATAACACCAAAAAGATGTAAAATCATCTCGTAGTAGGCGTGACCATACCCCCTCCACCTTCGACATGGCCCACGCCGCTCTGGCTGCGGCAGATCCGGGTAGCGTAGGGGGCGTCGGTTTGCGTTGCTTGGAGCTAGTGTGATTCTAAAGCACCCGTTTCCATAGAAAATGTAAGGATGGTAAGTAGTCCAGATATGGAAATGATGACGTCGTAAAACGTGTAAAAAAAGTTCTAATGGGTCGTACGTTATTTGCGTCATAAAAGTTAATTGATTTTCCACCTGTAAAAAACACGTTGAATGCATCCCATAACCATTTAATTAGATCAGTTAAATTGTACTGCACATAACTGTAGTACACTTAACCGGGCAAGCAGTAGAGCTATCGGCGAATACTTTCAGCCAACAATCAGGAGGCTTTTTTCTGTTCATACAAAACTTGTAACAAAAAAAAAATATTAAGTGCTTTCAAACTTTTATAAGGCACGTTGTGTCTTAAATTGAACCTGCCACCTTCAGATTCCAAGCCAAGGATCGTAATCACTCAACCACGCATACCGTCATGTGGCGTGTGTTTAGCGGAAAACGGAGTGGATGAAAGCAGATGTCGAGAATAAACCAAGATACGATCGAGAATTATCTCGATCAACTCCTTTAAGGGCCTCTTCAAGACCCGAATTAACAGATATTTTCCAATATCGCATTATTTAACCCACTTACAAAGTTAACCAGCTGGTGGTGCGATGTAGTCCCCTTGGCTTTACGAAGTAAAGACAGGGGACCTATCGTGGTATGCCACACAAAAAAATGTCATCCCCTTCAGTCTTCTGGTAAACTGTATTAAATTTTTTATTAAAGCATATTTTATTTAACTTTAATATTTTTGCATCTTATATCTAGTATATCTAGTATATAGTATTATATCTATTCTAAAACTACTGTAATATTATTTTAAGTACTATCTACGAACTAAAATTTGGACTTCACAACATTGAGATATAACCCACAAAAAACTGCAAGACTTTTAGCTTTGGAGGGTCTTGGAGGGAGAGGATATTATGGGAAGGAAAAAGGTATGAGGGGTGGGAAGAAATCTGGGGGTCAGTGTGTCCAGGAGTGACGGACAAATGATCCTATCTCTCCCACTGCGGTGAAAGGTGGTGTTCCGAGAGTGCCCTGCTGGAGAAGTAAAAAGGTCTCCCGCAACAAGTCTCTTTCGATCTGGCCTGCCACGGAGTTGGTGGGCAGACGTTCCCGCCGCCAAATACCAAACAAACCTCTTTCCGTGAACCTGGGCAACCCTGCTAAGTCACCAAATGTAACGTAACTCTTAAGGTGACCTATGGCAGAGGTTATCCAATAAATGGTTCCCGGGCGGCGGTACCCATACCAGTCTCTCGAATTGAGAGTTTACAGGGAGTTCATTAAATATTTTAAAACCTTTCATAATTGTTCGGCTTACTTGTTGTAAGGACGGCCGAAGTGGTCTAGGGGTAAGGCAAAATTTTATATGAATAATTTGTGTTATTTTACAATTAATTCATTTAAAAATTATGTGTAGTATATTTGCGGCATGTTCCAGAGTTGAAGATAAGATCTGAATCGTCCTGGTGTAAGACAACCATTTAGAATTGAAACGTTGCTTGAAATGGCTATAGACGTGTTTGGTGACCAGATCTGATTAGCCAAGTACTTCCCCACCTTCCTCTTCCCCATCTCCTTCCCATACCCACTACCTTCAACCTCACAACATACCCTTATTGGGGATGCCATAGTCTCACTGGCTCCAGACGGTAGCAGCTAAGACTCTTGTGAGGTATTCATATAAAAAAAATTAGAGTGTGAAATTCACACGCGAGAGAAGTGAAACTAAAAAGCCGCCAGATGTCGCTTTCTATTGCCTGTTTATTTTAAAAGGTTTGAAGATTGGATATTGATTTAAAAAAAACAATGATTTTTTTTTAATTTCGTAGGTTCGAACCTCGGTCCTATGGATTCCTCTAGCCGCTGAGATTTGTGATGCACTATACCGCTGCGCTACGGGACGCGCTCGGCGAGGCGCAAATTTACACATTATATTCCGACGACCCGTAAAAAAACAAAGCGGCCAACGAGTGCAGACCTATCATCATTTCCGTTTTATATCTCAACCAATAGTTTAGCGCAGTTTGATGCTTCGCAGGGGCCGTAGTGCGTCATTTCCAATTTCATCCGAATTTCAAATCATTCTAACGGGGCTTAGGAAGTTTATCTTTAAAAAAAAACATGAAGCAACGTGTATTAGTTTCGAGAGTATCCGTCGAACGTGGAAATGGTCCTGCTCAGCTAGAATCACTCTAATGAGCCGTCCCTAAGTGAAATCCGATTGCTCAGTTGGCACAGTGGTCGTTGGGCGTTATTACAGCGATCTGGGATATTATACCAGCGGCGTTCCACAAGGGCCAGACAAGGGACGGCAGGTAAAGGCTGCACGTAGAAACCATGATATTAAATTTACTAGATAGGTGTGTCCTAAATATTCGAACACTTGCGATCTGAATTGCCATTAAAATTTACATTTAAAATTGCGATATCACGTAAAAAAATTAAACCTAAATTTCTTATAAAACAGATGACACCCCTTTCCTCTCCCATCACCATTTTATGTTTAATATGGTTTTCACATTTTAATGACAAATATGTTCAGTCAAGAGATTGTTATCTTTTGCAATGAGATGTTCTTCGCGAGATCACAAATTTATGTATTAGATTTTTTCACGTGAACTTTAATTAATTTTGTCAAAAAGATATGCCTCTACCTCCACTAGGTCAATTTCTCAGCCGTTGTATCCTTATCTTCAAAAATTATTTCTGAAGATCTTTGATCTATAAATCAAAAGATTTATGAGATCAACAGAATGGAAAAAGAAACTGACTCACAGTGACATAAAATCTTTTACATGTTTATACTGCGACTACTCATGATCTTCAAAGAATCACCAAAAAAATCACATGTTTACCGACAGCGGACAAAAACCATTTTCCTGTCCCGAATGCAGTTATACAAGTTCTCAAAAGGAAGATTTAAAAATCCACAGTATGATTCACAGAAGAGAAAAACTTTTTTCCTGTCCTGACTGCAACTATTCGTGTTCTCAAAAGGGATATCTAAGAAGTCACTTGCTGACTCATAGTGGAGAAAAACCTTTTTCATGTTGCGACTGCAACTATTCATGTACTACGAAGAGAAATCTAAAAATCACATATTTACCCACAGTGGAGAAAAACCTTTTTCACGTCCTGACTTCAACTATTCTTCTTCTTGAAAAAAAATAACTAAAACGGTACTTGCTTACTCACAGTGATGAAATACCCTTTTCTTGTCCCGACTGCGACTATTCATGTTGTACAAAGAGGCACAAAAATCGCATGTTTACCGACAGTGGACATAACCAACCATTTTCTGGTCCCAAATGCAGTTATTCAAGTTCTCGAAAGGGTGATTTGAAAATCCACAGCGCGATTCATAGTGGAGAAAAACCCTTTTCATGTTCTGAGTGTAACTATGCATGAACTACAAAACCTGTGTATATGTAATATTATTATATTTTAGCAGTAAACTTACCTTGTGTAATAACTAAAAGCGTTGTTGCTTTCTTGTTCATGGCCGTCACCTTGAAATCTCGTATAACATCATTTATTTGTTCCATACATTTTTCTTTATTTTTTATTTTGCTGTTTTCCAAATTTCGTCGGCATTTTTTAGCTTTAGCTATGCTGGCAAGTCAGCACGAGAGCCTTCATCGGTCAAGGTCTTTATAGGTTCCATTTTTCATTCGATTATCACGAAATCCCAAAATTCATATTCGGACTTATTGCAACGGAAATGTAAATGTCAAACGAAAATAAAACAGAGAAATGAAACAAAAATAAATGATTCCTATTGGTGTAGGTAGTAGCCGAGGACCATAAACAAATCGAAGGGGACTTATGATATCACCAAAGATTCGGTTGACATTTTGGATCGGAATTATACTCACCTGAAACTAAATAATCAAGCTAACTAGCCTAGGTCTGTATGTTTATTTCTATGTTAGAAAGAAAGAGCTCCAGTGACAAAACGAATTTTAAAACATCCCAGGTCCTTAACAGGACTCTTTAAAAACTCAGGACGATGCTTAAAAACTATCCAGGACAGCCCAGGACATCCCAAAAAAACAGGTCATGTCCTGTGAAAACAGGACGGTTGGCAACCCTAGTTTACATACACAACATTGACGCAGGGGGGTGGTGTACAATGATTTTATTAAAAATATATGGATTTTCCCGTTTTCGTTGTTATGTCGTGTTTGTAACTGAATTTCCAATTATTTGGTAATTACCAATTGACATAATTCAGATAAATATCAGTTATTAATCTGTTTTCTGTCACTCTTACACCTTACGATGGGGAAAGATTGTTTGCTCAAGAAAATCTAACTTATCCAAAAAATAAATAAAATCCATAAGAAAATGAAATCTAATTAAGAATCTTCACAACATTCGTGTTTGGCATGTGAATTTGGTGAAAATAAATATACAAACTGACGTATTTAATTATATCTGACAAATTCATTACACGGGAATAGCGCTCATATAATAATGTAAGAAGGAACTTCCCGACAAATTAGCGATGGAGTAGGAAGTTGATAAAGATAATTGGACATAAAACCGATGATTTGAGCGATGGCTCTCTTTATTGAGTGAGATTTCAAATAATTGGCAAAACAGATATGTTATTTACTTCCTGGTGTATTTCGTATTTCGCGAGGCTCTTAACCAAGGTCGACCCTGAACCAAACGGCGGCGCCTGGCGCTAGTAAAAACCTCAAGGGCGCTGTTTTAGGTGTTAGGATCAGCGCCTTGGTTCCTTGGCTCCTTGGCGTCTTGGCAAGTCGGAGCCCGGAGCTGTCTGCTCCACTTGCGCTCGCAAAAGGCCAGCCCTGTTCTTTACCAAACCATTTTGCGTTGTTATTATATTTCCAATAAGTTATTACGATAATTAGTGAGGATATCAATATTTTCAGTAATTCACAGAAAAGGAAAATAATCAATCTCTATTGTACTTACTCCAATTTTACGATATTCAGGCTCGGCCTCCCGCATTTATACCGATTTATTACATATTTTCCTAAGTTTTAAAGCCTATGTTATTCTTGAAGATAATATCTATGCATTTCCCACACCTAAATAGCAATTATATGAAATCCCCTCGATAGAAAAAAATCGTAAAGCATGCTCCAAAAATTATTATGAACACGGTTTTTCAGTTATTTTACAAGATATAAGTATGAAAAAAATCAGTGTCTCTTTAAATGCTATTTTAGACATTACCCCCCGAGATATTTACTTTATTTTAAACGAATCGTGTTTTATTAAACATTTTCATAAATTTCGCTTAAATATTATCGATTTTAATATTAGCGCTCTCCCTTTAACATTCGTATTTACATATCGCTCCTTCTTCTTCTTATTGAGCGGGTACTACCGGGCCTTAATGCCATGCCAACTCAGACTCAAGTCAACTCAACACCTTTTGAATAGTCATTAAATGTTATGAAAAAAATCATTTAAAAATAGCCCATAATCCAAACCTAACGTAACCTACTTAATAAATTTTTCATACATTTTTTTCATCACTTTTAATGACTTTTCAAAGGAGGATCTGAGTTGGGTTTAATTCTAAGTTTTCCGGTCACTCCTTAAATCATGGTGTAATGAATGTATTTATAAATTACGAAGAAATATAACAGAAAAAACAGTGGAAGTACGGTAGAAGACGTAGCAGAGACAAACGCGTCCTTCATGGCTTCGAAATCTTCGACGCGCGGCAGTGACTGATGGGAACTTTAATAGGGTCTACTAACCATCCGATTTGCAGAACCCCTGATATGTCAGGAGGAAGAGTGGGCGAAATCGTAGGTTGCTTCCACACCATCCGATTTGCAGTGTGGTGATTGACTTTGCTCTATGAACACGTATTCGTAGCGCTGGGCAAAAACGCGTCATGACTTTCATGTCATTTTCTAAAATTCCAACGGATTGGATTAGCGTTGGCTTTATTGATAAAACACAATAATAAGATACTCGTGCTAAAAATAAAATATTGGGCAAAAAATGGCAATTTTTGTGACAAAAATTAATAATTTTAGCCACACAATTTAAAAACCGCAAGGGAAATGAACCGTGTTTATTTAAGAGAAAACCAGAAATACGTAATTTTTAAATCAGATTTTAGACGTATTGACTCTTTTCTACAAAAAAATATTAATGGATTTCGAAAGTTTGTTCTTTTATCTACAATAACGAACACAAAAAAAAAGAATTACCCAATTTGGTGCAGTCGTTCGGAAGTTATGCGCATACATACATTTTGGCGATTCATTTAATTTGAAATAAAATTTCACGCAAATATACCAACATCGTTTCTAAGACAACGATTTGTTCTGACGTAAGCAATAACTCGCTTTTTTAGGAGACAGAAAAAGCATAATATATTAATAATTTCATAACGCAAGAGCTTACCATTACATACTTGCCTATTTTACTCGCAAAAATGTAGCTTTCTTTTGTTGACAGAATTTTTAAAATCGGTTTAGTGGTTTAGGCGTGAAAACGTAACAAACAAACACACACAGTTTCGCATTTATAATATTAGTATAGATACGAATACGTACCTAATTCCTATTGTACGTACTTAATTCATCTTTGGAAAAAAAATAATACCAGAAAAAAAAATTATTTGCGAATCGCTTATGATAGCATATTGATAGGATTTAATCATCAAATAATATTAATGTACAAAATGAAACAAGTTCTTAGTTTAAAACCATTTAAATTAAGTGGTATTAATTTTAACAAAGAACTTGTTTCATTTTGTATAATGTCAAGCCACAAAGTGTTTGCTTTCTTTGATAATTTAATATTAATGTCATCGCACAAATGTGAGAACTTGTTATTTCTTAATGACCCGAAACATATTTGGCTCGTCACGTTCGATACACATGAGTTTTCTTTTTTTTTTTTGAATGGGCTAAAACAGTAAATAATTCGTTACGTTCAGAAACCTGGTCCTATTATCGTAAGAATTTTGGATTAATCGTGTAATGTATTCCTTGAATTTATCGTGAAAACTAACTTCAGTTCCCCAATAACTACTATCGAACGTTTAGAATCGATAGATAAATAAGTTTCTTGTACTTTTTCCTTGTTAGATGTTTAAACATGGTTCATTTCGCTACAGTTTAGAGCCGAGACGGAGTTTGTCGTGCGGTTTCTTGAGATGCAGCGAAGCGAAACGTGTTAGCAGCCCGTTCTTACCAGTTACCAGCATGAAAACTTTTAAAACTAGTACAGTTAAGTTCTTATTTAGTAAATAGTTGAGTATTTTGTATCTATTTATGTTTAGTTCACTGAAAAAAGATAATCTCAAGAAGTGTGTTTCGTGGTTTAGAATAGTGGCAGAACGGAACAAGAAGAAGTCGATGGAAATTGTAAAACGAAACAATGCGAAATGGTGTTTGCTGTAATTGTTTAATAATGTACCTGTAGAAAAATCAAGGTTTGCAAGGAAAAGGGATAATTAATCACTTACCACTTTATCTACGCAAAGGAACACACAACACGCACAACAAAATCACATTATATGAAAACATAAAAAATTTGTTTCCAAGATAGTTCCAAATCTTCTTCTGTTTTTCAAAAACAAATGCACTCGAATTTAGTATTTTTCTTGCCATTGCTCCAAATTTAAAATACTTTTCCTGCAAGGTAATGGTTATAGGAAGAGGTAGGAACTGTTTAAATGATACTCCGGTAGGAACTATAAATATTTTTATTTCGAAACCAAGCAGCAATCAAGATTTGCATTCATTCTTTCACGAAAACACAATCGAAATTCAAATAGACATGATATACACAAACAGCCTTACTAATGAAAAAAAAACACGTAATGACCGTTAAACGGTGTTTCTGTTCGGTGGCCAGCGGCTTTCTCACAGCGTTACTAATAAATGCTAATAACATAATCACGTTTTTATGTTGAATACTTTGAATGTTCGTATATTTGCGTTAGTGCGGCGGCCATGCTTTTTCATTATTTCACGGGAAATATCTGTTTCTTCTGTGACACGTGGGATTTTTCGCGCAATTCATATAATGTTTTAGATCCATATTTTGCATTATAATGTTTAAATCACTATTATATTAGAATAATTCAATATTATTATGTATTTTTGCAAATTCTTTAAATAAAAAGACTGCGTTTTTCGTTTTGAATTTTCCGAAATTTTTCGAGGTTTTTAAAGAATATGTTTAGGGTAAGCTTTTTTTTCAATTTTATTCGGGTTTAAAGCTTAAAATACAAAATCTGAAAGGTAATTTTATCTACTTTTTATAAAGATATTTGACATCTTCAAAAATAAGAAATATACAGACATTTAAAATACGTTTGAAAAATTAAGCAAATATAATAGATAAACAACCCCCTCTGGCAGTGTTAGCATATGTTATTCGAAGAACGATTTTTTGTTATTTTTTAATTAGTAATGTTTTCACATCCACGGTCGTTTATCGATCGAAAAAAAATTTCTCGACATTTTTCGTAAGACTGAATATATTTAAAAACAAATTAAAAATTAGGCTTAAAGAAAGTAAAGAAGAGGAATTATACAATATTTTGAAGAAAAAACGACATAGGATCGGAAACAAAGAGTAGCCATTAAATAATACCCAATCCGCCTCACCACGGAAACCCTAGTGAGGAGGAATGGCCAAAATATTATTGAAGTGATAACTTCTTTAGCACCGTCGTGATTTGAAACACGATGAAATGAAAAATAGTGGCACTAAAAACAAATACATGCATCTTTAGGATTTAGCCTGGGAGATAAGGAGATAATAATCGGTCTACTCTTTGCGCGGTGCTTCGTAGCCCATCGGTCTCCTTGCGCAGCGCTTCGTAGTCTCGTCACTCTTGCCTACTTTAGTTTTCTGAAGGTTTCACTTCTATCGCGTATAAATTACACAGTCCGAATTTTTAAATTTAATTTTTTCTTATGATTGTTATCATGTTAAAGAAAGTAAGTGTGATGATTTTTTTGCAAATGTAAGGAACATTTGAGCCTATTTCGGGCTTAGGACATGCCCTCTACACACTTACATATATCGGATAACCAGTGGATTAAAAGTTATTCTCCTAGCGTCGTTGGCCAATCCACGTGTAAAAACCACCGTTTCGATCGCTAGTGATTCTCAGGGGGACAGTTAAAGGTTAGAAGTGTGTCGGTTTCATCGGTTTCCTCCTGCCCAGACCTCTTTTCCTATGGGACGTTCCTGCTTCCCATTCTATTTGAATATTGATATTTCCCTAACACCCTGTTACGTTAATAATATTTTTTAGATTGTCTGGAATTCCTTGTAAACTTGTATAATATGGGAGGCGGGAATGGGTACCGCTGCCCTGAGAACCATTTATTGGATAATCAAAGTGGTTCCCTGGGTTTGATGATTTAGCAGGGGTGCCTGGGTAAATTTGTCTAGGTCTTGGCGGCGGATGACCAGAACACATTGAACCCCAGATTCCTACCCTCCCTCCCTCAAACCTTTTTTCTTCCCAATACGCTTCTCTTTTTCCTTCCCTTAAAAAACCCTCCACATAGCATTCCCAAAGATGATATTGGTCCGGAGGGAAATTATTTTCCTTAGGGCCTCCGGTGTGGAACTCATTAAAAAAATGCGAAAACCTATTAGCATTATTTTTTTTACATTAACTCCACACAAGAGGCCCCGAGGAAAATAATTTTGCGTGGAGGTCTCTTGAGGAGAGGAAGGAATGAACATGTTAAGTTAAACTGAACATAAGTCTTCCCCAGAGCACAATTTCTAACAATAATAGTATTGTCACCCGAATGCAGAACTATCCATCTAAATTAATATAGTTTTGTGAAAAATCTCTCCAAGGGCACTGTATAGTGAATAGTCAATTATTATTTTTGTTATGATTTTTTTATTAAAATCTCTAAGGTTCTATCCTACTACCAATTAAGTTACTAGATCCGTTAGATGGCATTACTAAGTTAGTCTTTAATAATAATTCAAGCCACATAAAGCCAATAAAGGCTTCTTTCAAACAATTGTATGATATAATTCAATTGTTGCCGCGTTCTTTTCTCGCGCTCGCCATCGCTCTATTTTATTAATAACGACAAAATGTCGGTTCGTAGAGCTTTGAAATGCGCCAAAGCTTGCGGGGATATCCATTGAGATTCCCTTGGAGTATCTGACGGGTGGGGGGTGTCGGGGGTTGTGGGGGTGTGTCAGATGACGGGGGGTGGTTTTAAAGGAGGTGGGTTAAAAAATCCGAGGTTTTTTCCCCGCCGAGCGTGCCCGGAATGTCGACAGCGGATTACAGGAAACGCGAATGTTTAATTGAATCTCGTGCAGCTCTAGCCGTACAAATTCTGCGTCTGTCATCAGAAGAGGATTTATTTTGGACGTAATTTGGGACAATCAAACATAGATTCATGAACCGTGGAATTTGGGACACTTTCAAAATGTTTTAGTGTTAGTGGGAATATTCGTGGCGTACACTCTCAGACCGAGTCGGAGAATATAGTGGAATATTTTAAACTTAAAGGAATCTATATAACTGATTTCAGTTATGTGAATACACTCTAGAACGCGTTTAAAATGTCATTTTCCAATTTTTGATTCTGTAAAGAATTCAGACAAGCGATAAAGTACCTACCTATATACTTTTTTCCAGGCCCGTTAATACCATAAAATTGATAAGATGCGAATAAAAAAATCCAAAAATAAATACAACGATTTCATGAAATCGATGAATCTTTACTAAATCGTCTAAGTCAAAGTGTTCATTTAGTCAATGTAAGGCTTGCTTGAAGGAGGATGCAGCAGATTTTGAAAAACGGAAACGGAACACATAAACAAATTTATAGACACAAGAAATTCCGGTTCCATAGCAACTCAGAATGAAGTCAACTCAACACCTCTTTGAAAAGTCATTATAAGTAATGAAAAAATAATTCGAAAATAGCCCATAACCCTAACCTAACGTAACCCATTTAACCATTTTTTTAATAGGTATATTTTTTTCTACACTTTTAATGACTTTGCAATGGAGGTTTTGAGCTGATTTTATTCTGAGTTGTTCGGTCACCGAAATTCCAAACGGTTCTGTTAAAACAGCACTTCGATAATCTGAAAAAACCCTCGACTCTGTACGGAAACGCGCGGACCGTATGATAAATTTTACCATCTCAACCAACAGATTGTAACAATTAGAGCACAGGGGTTTGGTGAGAATCCTGAACTTGTTCTACCGATATTTCTATGAAAGATGCTACTAGGAGCTAGGGTCATTGATTCCTTTGGCACCGGTGCACAGTCGGAAAACACGCCAAACGCGCGCTCAACATTTGTACACAGTTGACGTTTTTCACATGAGAAAGCGTCATCTCTACGACTTGTTCCTAAGTCCAATAGCTCAGCTGTGAAACGATTTACCGGCCTCTGTATTTCCTCGCTCCTACAACATGGGTCTCTTCAAGAACCAGATTCATTTTCACAAAAGGACCCTCCTAGCCAGTGGCGGCCGCTGCCCTGAAAATGTGGTTGTTCACTGATAATCCGTACCTATGAGATAACGATTACTAAGCAACATTAGGTAAAAATAATTACATAATCTTATTTGGAGAGACGGACTATTCTAAGCTGTTTTCGAAGGGCGAAAACTTCTACATATATATCCCTTTTTAATTTAAATTGTAATTTTTCAGTACTAAGAAAATAAAAGCACAAAACAAATTTTTCGTAAATAAATCTTAAATTTCTACCCAAAAAACCCTTTTTTTACAATGTTTAATTTATTTTATTTTATATTTCATTATAAACAGTATACAAACAATATTTATAAACAATGTATAAACAGTACGTGGGCAAAATAGTCAATGATCTGCGTTTTATAATTTAAAACACAAATCAATAAAAATGCAAACATATGTAAAATTTTGGTATTTGCTATATATATACCCTTTGATTAAAAAAATAATTATTCAGTTTGGTTAAGTATTTTTGCCTCAAATCCAAATTTAAGTTTTGTATGAAAATCCGCGCAGTCGTCCGTGTAGCACACGCCGATAGCTTAATTTTTCACACATATATGGCATATTCGATACAAAAACATAATTCCTTCCGTTTGCATTCTGCATACGGGAACGGGCAACTTCACGCGGAACTTTGAGAATTCGCTCTCACTGATAAACATTCATATTAGGCATTATATAGGTAGGTGATATTTTTAATGAGATTCATAGATTTTATACTTTTCGGTGAGACATTATAAAGTAATTTTAGGCGATATAATTTATCAGTGCTGCACACGAACACACTGTGCAACCAACCGCCCTTGCTCCTAACAGCATCCCCAAAATGGCACAGGCCCTGAGGGAAATAATTTTCCTCAGGCCTCCTTTACGGGGATAATGTAGTAAGTTAACCCCGAAACTACATTAAGAACAGAAAAAACTGAGGTAACATTACGAACTTTGACACTAGCCTACATTAAAGTTGAGCAACAAAAAAAGCAGTTACCTAGCCTGTGTATTGTGAAAATAAGCTGTTTACGTAAAACGTTTTTCTTTGCCAATAGTTTCTACTTTTCGAATGGCTAAAGTTGTCACAACAGTATGTAAACCTGACAATTTAACAGCCGATAGCGATTACCCATCGAGAAAGTTGAGAGTTTGGCGCGGAGAGCAGAAGGAAAAGATATAAGGAGGTGTTTGGTCCGCGGTAAGAATTTTAAATTGCGCAGATAAGTTTGGAGTGATTTACAGTAGATGTCTTTCGGGTAGGTACCTACTTTCCGGTTTTATATTGCCTCCGGGAAAGATCTCGGACTTCCGGGGCAGCTGAAAGCGGAAATGCGGACCACTTCTGGGTCGAAATGTTGCGGCACAGCCTCCTAAATAGCGGATTCGATTTTTAAAGCGGAAATGGTAGATGGTTGAAAAGTCTGGAAAAATAAATATCTTTGAAATGCGAGCGTAGAAAGAATTGAAATAATTCGATATGCTAATTGGAATTTCCAATTTTTTTGAATTTTCTCCTTTCCAGAAGGACTGTATAAATGTTCTGTAATAAATCAGCGTTTCAAGACAATTAAAACAAAAATGCGAAATCCGTCGGATGTCAGAACGCGTCCGTTGTGCGTTATTGGCTCCAAATTACAGTGATTTTCTATGGCTTTCAATGGCTTATCTATGCCTGCCGTGTGTTGGTGTAAGTTGGCATCGATTAATTACGTATAATTTAACATTAATTACATATAAGTCTGATAGGCGTTCATAAATGGCTGTCCGTTTGTCGTAATATTTTGGTGTTATTACGCGATGACATTCGATTCGCAAATTTTCCCGTGACTGCTATCTTTCAAGGAGGATTACGCGGCAAACGCGCCGTCATCTCTGTCGTTAGCGAACTAATTTTAAGAGCTGGTGTCTTAAGGCATCGTATCCCCGCTCAAACAGAAGAAGATGGAGAAATATGTAATTACGAATGTTGGAGAGAGTGCGCTAATATTTAAAACGGTAAAATTGAAGCTAAAATTGTGAAAATACTCGTGTAAAATAGAGCAAAAATCTCTTGGGGGCTGTCTGAAACAGCATTAAAAGAAACACTGTGATTTTATTCATACATATAACTTGAAAAAAACTGAAACAGAATTCGCGATTTTTTTCTTTCGAGGGCATTTCATATAATTTGCATTTCGGCGTGGTAAATGCATAGATATTATCTTAAAAAATAACATATACTTTTTTCAGAGCTTAAAAACTTGAAATATTTAACCTTTAACTGGTGACAAGCGGTCTCACAGACCGCGCAGCGTCAGTGAAACGTCATTTTACCCCCTTCCCCGCGCTTGCTTTGTTCCAACGTCTGAGTAGCTTTTTTTAGTTGCGTCCACGCCGTAGAGAAGAATAGTCGCATCGCGCAGTCCCAAATCGGTAAATTACATCGATGTAAAGTTCGGCAGCGGTCACTCTGACTTTACGTCACCAGTTACGTAACTTTTTATGAGTGCGTATTTTGAGTTCTGATTTGCCACCTGATCCACAAAACTCCAATGACGGGTCAAAAATACGAAAAAAATGTGCTAGATGTCCTCCGAAGTTAAATCGCAAATCGAATTACCAATGTAATTTGTGTAAAAACATGTGTGCTTGCAATGTGCCAAACAATTATGCCCTGACTGCCAATAAAAATAACCAAAGTTTGACCATTGCCAGTTTTGTAAAATGAAATATGATTAGAGTATTATTTTTTGTTTGTTTATTGATTAGTATCGTAACTGTAAAGAAAATAAGTATTTTTGTTTTAATATGTTGATATAATTTTTTTTGTTTGTGATTACTAATCTCATGTCTAGTTTTTTGATTTGAGTTACTACATACTTTGTAATGACAATTTCTTTATTAAAAATTACATTTAGAGTTTATTGATTAGTTTTATTTTATCGTTTTATATGTTATTAAACTGTTTTTAAAGACTGCTGTAAGCAACATTACCTAATTTCTATGCTGTAGACCGGATAAGGCAGCGGCCTCTCAGGCCGGTCGTCACCAGTTACGTCAATGACGTTATATAAAATAAATAGACTTGCCATAGTCTCACAAACTCAAGATATAATGTGGCAATTAATCAACACTCTTCTGTTTTCAGCGATTTTCAATAATTTCTTAATTCAAAAGTTATTCATGTATGATAAAGATAGATGCATAAAAGAATATGTGCATATGGACGAAACAAAAGATAGAAC
Organism: Limnephilus marmoratus; assembly: GCA_917880885.1. Lineage (NCBI taxonomy): Eukaryota > Metazoa > Arthropoda > Insecta > Trichoptera > Limnephilidae > Limnephilus > Limnephilus marmoratus. The sequence continues at coordinate 11,568,360 of OU862921.1, read as the reverse complement.
GAGGGCGGCATTTTCGTGTTTAAAATTTAAAAGTTCCGTCGAATACTGTCTCAAGGCCGACTAAAGTAGGAGACCTGGGCACCAGTCGAATTTTGAGGTGTCAAATTTTCAAACTATAATGAATAACGATAGTTTGCAAATGGCGTTGATTGTTATTGTATTTGTTGTTTCTACTGATTTGTATGTTGTTTTACCGCAAGCAAGTAACTAAAGAATTATTAGATTATTATTATAAAAAGTAAATTTTACTTAGTGATGGCATCGACTTAGTAATTTGGCTGTTGCGCATCCAGACCTGTACTTTAGTAGGCCTTGAGTTCTCTGATGACGCGTAAAATCTTTGGGCGTAAAGCAATTGTATTATTTATATAATCGATAATAATAAGTATTTTGCATGTATTTACGAATGAAATGTTATTCCTTCGCTTTTACTACTGTTTACCGTGTAATGGAAACATTTTCTCATCACCCAGGAAGGAATTTTGGCGCTTTTTAATGCAATTTACTTACTGGTAGGACACGACCTTACTCGACGCGTGGCAGTTTAGTACTAAAGTACTAGAAATCGAGTACTCTACAATTGTCTTGTTGTTGGCTTCCCACTTTGAGATTTCTACCACGAGTCTAATATAGTATGTGACGTCATTGAGTTACGTTACACAAAAACCATATCACCAGTCAAAGGTTTTAAGGAGGATTTGGAAGAAATCGGTAGAAATTCGGATAGCGGCGGCTTAATAAAAGTGCAGTATTTAGCTCGTTAGCGCGATACCGAATACCCCATGTAATAAAACTGTCAAAATATATAAAATATACAAAATACGGCCGATTTAACACGTGTTACGCTGTCGCAGAAGATGTAGAATCACTCTTCAGATGCAAATTTGTAATAAAACAACTTATTGAGCTCTTATTCGATTTACGAAAACACGAATGAATAAATGAACGAATCTTAATAATTAGTGATTTTTTCCAAATGTAAACAAATTATAACTACTTTTAAAAAAAATGGTGTATTACAAAGTATGCTTTTCATTTAATAAACAAGGTTGTCACGGCCGATACCGAGACCCGAAAAGATGTATGTAAATCCCTTTTTTTTGTTTTGAGTAAATACCAAATAATTGTGTTTTGAAATTCAATCGTAAGGAAATAGGAATTGAGAGGAAATCTCTTACCTTTTGACGGCGTACTACGGCGATGCAGGATCGAACCTGGCTTTCAGCACTGACACAACACCAGGCTTCTACGAACGACAGTTTTTTACGATAAAAAGACGAAATCTTGCGATATTTGCAATATTATCCACGAGAGAGCTGTGACCCATGTCACGTTCAAAATTCAACTGCCCAAGTAGGTAGGGTAAACTTGGGCGATAATATTGTTCCATTATTTCCTCATGTAAGTAGGTTCATCTTCTTCTCCTGGTAGAGACTTTTGAGGAAAGGAGGAAGAGAAAGGAATGCATGATTACTGAAGGACTTGAGGAAAATGGATTTAGTTTTCTAAAAGACTGTTTCAGAACCAAACATTCCGCCGACCTTGAGGAAATATGATATTTTCTCAACAACTATATGCGAAAGAAAAGCAATGAAAAACGAAAGCAAAATAACTAATTAACCTAAGTATTGAACAAGACAAAAATAAAATAAAATTAAAATTAATTAATCGATGGGTAGCTTATACAATTTGACTACGGGCCGCTTAAAAATGCCCTGAGGGGTTCTTACAGTAGCGACACGAACCATTCCATCGGCGCCGGGGAATAATTCAACCACCCTCCCGACAGGCCATCGCATTGGGGTTGCTTGTGAATCATCTATCATGACTAGATCGTCAATGTTCAAGTTAGGAGTTGACGTTGCCCACTTGTTGCGTTGTTGAGGAGTATGTAGATATTCTTTTCGCCAACGATTCCAAAAATGTTGGAACATCTGTTTCAATAGTTGCCAACGCGACAAACGATTCATTGGTACATCCACAAAATTTTCTTCAAGAACAGAAACAAGAGGAGCCCCAATTAAAAAATGTGCAGGAGTTAACGGGTCCAATTCGGATGGATCCGACGATAACGCTCCAATTGGTCGCGAATTTAAAATGGCTTCAATGCGAGTCAAAACAGTAGTTAATTCTTCGAAGGTCAGGATTTGATCTCCCACAACCCTCTTCAAATGGTGTTTAGTTGACTTAATACCAGCTTCCGACACTCCATTGAAATGGGGGGCGGAGGGCGGAGAAAAATGCCAAGTAATTGAACGAGCGACAGTTGCGTCAACAAGTTTGTCAGTGTTTTCCGATGCATGTATGAATTTAGAAAGACCAGTATGATATCTGTTAGTTCCAATAAAATTGGTGCCACAATCGCTATAAATATTTTGGCATATACCGCGTCTAGAGATGAATCTATCTAATGCTGCCACAAACGCTTCAGTAGATAGATCTGAAACTAATTCAAGATGAACGGCTTTGGTCGATAAACAAACATAAAGACATAAATAGGCCTTATAAGTTTTTGCGCCGCGACGTCTACTTTCGCGTACCAAAAAAGGACCTCCAAAATCTGTTCCGACATTTAAAAATGGACGACCTTCTCGAAAACGGGAAGCGGGTAAGTTACCCATCAAAGGGAAGCTACCACGCGGGTTATTTTTAAAACAAGAAATGCATTTACTCAATCGATGTCGAATTACGTTCCTTGCCGAAATTATCCAATATTTTAATGATATTATGGATTGGAGTGCACGAGGACCTGGATGAAGGTACATGCTATGGTAATAATCAATTATTAAAGTTGTCAAATGACATTGCTTTGGTAAAATAATAGGATAGCGAGCATTTTCTGAAATCGGTGCAAGGCGAATTCGACCACCGACTCTCAAAACACCATTTTCATCAATAAATAGGGCGAGTTTTTGAAGCTGTGTTGAGCAAATGCGATGGGAAGAGATATTGTTCATATCTTGTTGAAAATAAATTGCTTGAACAAGCTTAATGCAACATTGCAAGGCTAAATTATTTTCTTTTAACGAAAGTGGGGATAACCCATTGAAATTGATAATCGATTTCGAACGTAATCTATTGATAAACCGACGGCACCAACATATAACACGAAGTAATTTCGATAATGATGAAAACTTCAATAAAAATTCTTCGTCACACGTTGACATATTTGTAGATAAAGTAATTAAATTTTTTGACTTATACTCTGGTAACTGGTCCACAGAGATATTTGGAGGCCTAACAAATAACCATTCCTCCAACGGTGTTGATATAAAGTTAGGTCCTTTCCACCATAACGACGCGTCAGCGATTTCACTGGGAAAAGCTCCTCGCGAACCCAAGTCTGCAGGATTTTCTTGCGATGAAATGTGATACCAATGTTCATAAGGTATATTTTGTATTATTGTTTCAACACGATTTGCTACAAAAGTTTGCAATAGAAAAGAAGGTGTCTTCAGCCATGCCAATACAATAGTTGAATCGGTGAACGCGACAGTCTTTTCTATTTGAAGTCTGTCTTTATATACTTCTTGACAATAAGTCAACAAATTTGCTAATAAAACTGCTCCTAACAATTCCAGTCGCGGGATCGATGTTATATTTATGGGGGCAACACGAGATTTTGCTAATAAAATGTGGCTGGATATTTCTGTGTTATTAATCACTACCAGATAAACAATTCCACAGTATCCTCTTTCAGAGGCGTCCGCAAACCCAACAAGTATGCATCGACTGGTGAGAGAAGTTGCGACATATCGATCAATTTTTAAATTGGCGAGTGATGGAAGCTCTTTTATATATTTCTTCCATTTCAAATTCATGTCCGAAGGGATTTCTTCGTCCCATCCAATTTGAATTTTCCATAAGTTTTGCATATAGCATTTAGCAATAAAAACGACAGGATTAATAAAACCTAATGGATCATATAGACGTGCAATTGTCGATAAAATTATGCGTTTGGTACAGTGGTCACTAAAAATATTATGAATTTTATATGTAAATTGATCAAGCGACGGTATCCATTGAATACCTAAAATATTAAGGTTTTTCCTGTCAGTATCCGACTCAAAACTTAAGGGTACTTCCCGGTAGCTGACAGGAATGTCTTCCAATATTTCAGGATGGTTACTAGACCATTTTCTCAATTCAAAACAACCTTTTTGAAGTAATGCAATTAATTCCACTATACAATGTCGAGCGCTTTCCAAAGTTTGCGCACCACTGATAATATCATCTACGTAGGTATTTTCAATTAATATAGTAGCAGCCTTTGGAAAATTCAATTTTTCATCCTTTGCTAATTGATGAAGTGAACGAATGGATAGGTATGGAGCACTTGACGTGCCATATGTTACTGTTTGTAATTCAAATTCCTTTACAGGATGATCAGATGATTCTCTCCACAAAATATGTTGATAACGGCGAGATTTCTCATCCACCAGTATTTGCCTATACATTTGACGGATGTCAGCTGTAAAAACGATTTTGTGTATTCGAAAATTACACATTAATTCGACAATGTCCCTTTGTAATTTGGGACCGACCAAAAGTATGTCGTTCAATGACGTACCCGAAGACGATTTGGTACTGGCATCAAAAACGACCCTTAAACGAGTTGTAGAACTGGTTTCTTTGATTATTCCATGATGGGGTATGAAATAATTAGCAATAATTGGCGATTGAGGTGGCACTTCGATCATGTGCCCTAATGTAAAATATTCTCTCATGAACGAAATATATTGAGATTTGAGATCAGAATCTCTATTCAGTCTCCTTTCTAAATGCTTGAGGCGTGACAATGCTATGTCATATGACTTTCCCAACTTTTCCGGGCTTTTCTTAAATGGCAATGAAACGACGTATCTTCCGTCTTGGTTACGGTAGGTACTTTCAGTGTATATTTTTTCACAACGAATTTCATCAGGCGATTGAATTTCCTTCAAAGCTGGAACATTTTCAATTTCCCAAAAACATTTAAGCTTTTCATCAATATTTTCCTCCATTGACGTGAAGAATGAATTTATACAATGATTTGATGGTCCAACATTTCCCATCAAAATCCAACCCAATTTAGTTTCTATAGCTATGGGTTCATTTTCTTTCCCCATCAATTTTCCTGAACATAACAATGACGCAAAAATATCACTTCCAAGCAGTATGTCAATAGCTGATGATAAGTAGAATGTTGGATCTCCCAATTTGAGACCCACGATGTGATCCCAATGATGATCGACGATACGATTTGATGGCATATTCGAACAAATGTTATTTAAAATAAGGAAATCTGTCATAATACCAGATTCCTTCGAATCGACAGGACGAAATTGTGTTCTTATTAATCCGTTAGAATTAATAGTAGGAATATTTCCAATACCTATCACGGTAAGTGGTTGTTTTTTAGAACGAGTCAAACCTAATTTTTTGACACAATTTTCCGAAATAAAGTTTCCCTGACTTGCGCTATCGAGCATAACACGAACCTTCTGAAATACTCCATTTTTATCTAAAACTTCCACATAAGCTGTAGACAAAAGAACCGTTTTGTGAGTTTTATTGTAAAATGTGGTCAACACCAAGGGTTCTGAAGAGTTTTCTTGCTGGTCTGAATTTTCCACGATTTTTTTTGGAAAATGTAATAGGGTATGATGTTTTAATTGACATTGTCTGCAAGTGAAACGCGAATGACAATTTTTTGCGTTGTGTTTTCCTTGCGCTAAGCAATTGAGACATAAATTATTTTCCTTTGCGAATAAGTACCTATCCTTTGGAGTAAGGCTTAAGAATTTTTCACACTTGTGCAGTGAGTGTGGCGATTTACAAAGAATGCACTTGATTTCAATGTTTGATACAAACGCATTAATATTATTGCTCGATCGATGTTTTGCATTATATGATTTAGATGGACCTTTATGAGCCTGTAACTGGTTTTCAGGAAAAACTCCAAGTGCCATTTCTTTTGCTAAGCACTGCCCCTCTAAATACTTCAATAAGTGATCAAACGTTGGGATTTTCTCCGAACTGTGTTGAATTTCAAAATCAATACGTAATTCTTTTGTTAATTTACGTAATACAATATGTAATAAAAGAAAACTCCATTGGCGAACTGGAAAATTCAAAGCTTCTAACGCAGCAAGATTTTCTTTCAAAATGGAAATAAATTGCCTCAAATTATCCTGAGCTTTTACAGGTTGAATCGACAGAATTAATTCTACGTGTCTATCAGCGATCAAACGTATGTTTTCGTACCGTTCCTTTAACAGATTATATGCAACAAAATAATTTTCTTCAGAAATCGGCAAATGTTTAACGTATGTTAAGGCTTCACCCGAAAGGGAACTTATTAAATAATGCATTTTTTGAATAGAACTCAAACCACTATTAGAATCGATCAAAGAATTAAAGGTGTTTATATAATTTGTCCAATCTGTTGATATTCCAGTGAAAACAATCAATTTTAATTTTGGCAACGAAACATTATTTTTGGCCATTAAATGATCCGATTCACTTTCCAAAACTTCTGGAAATAATTGGTTATAATACGACTGAATCTCGTAATACATGTTTTGGATTTCAGTATATTTTTCTTGCAAAACTTTAATTTCTAATTCATCTTTCTTATTTGATTCAATTAAAATATGTGAAGCGACGAAACTATCTCTAATATCAGATACGTCCGAAAAACGTGCTTTGAATATATTTTTTTCAGTAATATTCAAAGATGTTATGGCTTTGATCGCAGAAGAACGCACACTTTCCATATCTAACAGTGCTAGTTTGTACTTAATAGTGTTAGCCGCCATTATGAATATTTTTAACAACAAACCAAAATAAAAAACACTGTCAACAAATAACGTCAAACTTGTCAACAAAAATAATGTCCGCTGTTATAAACAGCTGACGCGATAAACTAACGCGACCTACGTTACCGACACTAGACAGGCGCTTGTAGTTCTTGTAGGTAATACCGACGCGTGGCGATGATATTGTACGTACAAGTACCTACTATCTACCTAATTCAAAAATGTTAAGCCGCCCAACGACTACAATATCCAATTCAAATTTAAAATGCTACTCCAATATTCACGATTAAATGTATAATTCTGAAACAGCTTTTATAAACCGGAAAAAGGTCAACGAAATGGAACGATTCAAACTTCAAAACACAATACTCTGGCTTCAAAATTACGTCTACCAAAAAACGACAAAAAACGAAAATATCCGGCTCGAAGGACCAAAAAATGTCACGGCCGATACGGAGACCCGAAAAGATGACTGTAAATCCCTTTTTTTTGTTTTGAGTAAATACCAAATAATTGTATTTTGAAATTCAATCGTAAGGAAATAGGAATTGAGAGGAAATCTCTTACCTTTTGACGGCGTACTACGGCGATGCAGGATCGATCCTGGCTTTCAGCACTGACACAACACCAGGCTTCTACGAACGACAGTTTTTTACGATAAAAAGACGAAATCTTGCGATATTTGCAATATTATCCACGAGAGAGCTGTGACCCATGTCACGATCAAAATTCAACTGCCCAAGTAGGTAGGGTAAACTTGGGCGATAATATTGTTCCATTATTTCCTCATGTAGGTAGGTTCATCTTCTTCTCCTGGTAGAGACTTTTGAGGAAAGGAGGAAGAGAAAGGAATGCATGATTACTGAAGGACTTGAGGAAAATGGATTTAGTTTTCTAAAAGACTGTTTCAGAACCAAACAAGGTGTTAAGGGACGTACTTGATTTATTTTAACCAATGATTCCTACATTATTTGGAGTGAAAAAGGAAAGAAATTTTGGTTGACATTATTATTTGGAGTAAAAAATTAAAGGAATTTTGGTTACCGGTGATTTTTTTGATGACTTTTTTTTCAAATTTTGTTTCTTTACAATTCTTGTTTTAAATTTTTATTCAAACAAAAAAAATCCGCATGTCATCAGTGGTCTCTCGGCCGAGTGATCAACCAACCTATTACGCCGCCCCCAACTATTTAACACCTATAATTTTTTAATGTTTTTGTAGAAAAAAAAGCCCTAAAAATGTCACCCGAAAAGAAAAATTTCATTTAGAGTTTTTACTCCAAATCACTGGTAGTAAGTCAAGTAGGTCTCTTAACACCCGGTATAATGTCACAACCCAAAATAAATTCCACTTGGAACTGAATTCAGTTGGTAATACAAATTTTACCTAAAACATTAATGCTCTAATCACCTTGAGATTCCTGCAAGCGCATTTATATTTACAGGAATATGCACTTACACGCTTAGGCACATTGCCAACGATATTAAGACTTTGCTATTCATAAATTGCTATAAGAAAAGTAATATTATTTTTTTAATTATTATTTTTTCAATTTTTTTTTAAAGAAAGACAAACATTTCCTGGTTACGAATAATCCAACAATATTTGAAAATCTCCTACTACCACAACATAATGCCGAAAATGTTGCTTGTGTTGTGATGGAGGACTTAGTAAGCCGAGGAATTGAACTCGCGACGCCCGGGTGGGACCCAAGCGCAATGCCCGCTCAACCACTGACCGGTCTTATCGATTATCTAATACGTATTTGTTAGAAATGATATAATTAATATCTCTGAAATATGCATTATCAGAAAAAGAATGTTGAAAAATCTCGGCAAATGTAGGATTTATAAAGCTGAAAATATTTATAAAAAATATTTGCCTCAGGGTCGTTGCCTTTCGATAATACATAGTTATAGGTGAGATGTGCTTGTGTCGCACGCGCCACTTGACGCGTGCCCGGCGTGTTCACTTAACAGCTCCCCTCCCGTCGCGGCCCCGCTATCGCCTCTCGAATCTCGCCTCGCCAAGTCGCGCGTGCGACACAAGCACATCTCAACTATAAGTATGTACGTAGTTACAAACCTACCTTGGCTGACACCGACTCCAAAAATAACAATCGTACTTACATATTGATGGGTAGAAAAAGTAAGTTGATTATTAAGTTGTATGAGACAGACATTACTTGACTATAACGACGTTACGGTAGGTGACTCAAAGTTCCGGATAGCCTATAAAAGATTCGGCCGAGTATCGTTAATGTGCTCCTAAGAATTGAAGAGTTCCGTTACTTTGTCATGGATACCATAATCAGAACCTTACCAAACTCTCATTAAACTACTCTTGAAGTACATCCTTTCCAATAAAAAAGAATCATTGAAATCGGTTGGCGTGATATTGAGTTATTCGTCTATTTAGCGCGCACATACTTAACACAAATTTAAGACTTATATGATTTTCTCATGGATGCCATTCTCAGAACTGGACCAAATTGAAATGGAACCACACGGGAAGCACCAACCTTCAAATAAAAAAGAATCATCAATATAGGTTGGCCCAGTCGAAAGTTCTGAGGTAACAAACATAAAAAATAAATAAAAATACAGTCGAATTGAGAACCTCCTCCTTTTTTGAAGTCGTTTAAAAAAAACAAACTCAATTTTAGAATCCAACAGAAATTTTTCCGTCGAATGAACACCGTTCGTAAACTTGAAATAAACGACATTTGGCAAAAACTTGCAAAATAAATACGCTTTTCGAATGTAGAATTATTAATTTATAAAATAATGTTGGTGCTTACGTACGTTACCACTTGTATGAATCGTTCTCAAAATCAATTCCAATTTTGAAAATAGCTTAGCAGTTTATCAATTTAGTTGTGGAGGTCATTGAACCAGAAAAATTATAGGATTTGCGAACCTGAAAGTATTTTGAAAGTACCTTCCAAAAACGATATTGCTAATTTTCTTTGTAGAAATAAGCAAAACCAATATCATATTATATTAAAAATATACTGCCAAATCGACAAGTATTCTAACATGAAATGTAATGTGTGTAAAAATCTATCTGTCTTATACCATGGGCGTGCGGCTCTCAGTAAGAAATTTCTACATAAATGCGTGATTCATAGTACTTATAATTTTGAAGCATTTTGTATATTAGTCTCTGCTTACGAGCATATTATTTTGACATAACCACCATTGCCATTTAGAACTAATTTACCGATTTACCATATTAATTAAAACTAGCACTCTTTTTAACAAAATAATAAAACAATGATGGCCTTCATCGTAGAAAGATGAGGATCTCCACTAACAATCCGAAGGTCGCGAGTTCAAATCCCGGCGTGCGCTAGTTAATATTATTTAATTCCATGTGTTCTTTATAACGTATTATGTTCACGCAATTTATTCATTTAAAATACTTAGTTAATAGTATATTGCGGCACGTTCCACAGAAGAAGATATTCTCAGTATCGCCCTGGTGTAAGACCACCATTTGGAAATTAAAAGTTACTAGAAATGGCTTTAGCCATGTTTGGCGACCAGATCTGATAAGCCAGGTACTTTATCCACCTTTTTCTTTCCCATCTCCTTCACATCCCCATTACCTTCAGTCTCACAACATACTCAAACTGGTGATGCCATAGTCGCACTGGCTCTGGGCGGTTGTGAGCAGTTGGGACAGTGCATTATTCACACTAAAAATATATATTTTGCTGCGTTGTGCTTGCTCCTTCTTTAGCCAACATTTCAGACAGCTCAGCTGTGTCCATCATCAGGACAGATGTGTGAATAAAGTAGTGCAGTTCAATAATGTCTAGTGGCCTTAAATTTTTCATATTAGGTGCAAATTTTGCAATAATTAGTTTTAGTGTTGTTCTTCTTTCGTATGGTGGGGGGTCAGAGGGGGACATCTAGGTCTGCGAGCCAGTCTAGGGCCTCAGGCGTTGCCCTGTGGACCTCATAAATACCGCCGGGGAATGAATGGAGCGGGCATTCGTTGACCACATGTTCGGTGGTCTGCACCGCACCGCATTCACACGTCGCCGACTCTTTAAGGCCCCATCTATGCATCATGTGAGCACAACGGCTATGGGAGCACCTTATTCTATTGATGGCAGTCCAGAGTTTGCGAGGCAATGAGAACCCAGGCTGTCTCTCAGTGGGGTCTTGCACGAGATCGGCGTTTTTGACGTTGGCTGATTGCCACTCAAGCTTCCACCTATCTTCTGGGGTGAGAGGTGTTCGAAGGAGTCTTTCTCCTTCCGTCCAGAAGGGTTTTAGAGACTTTAAGCGGCATGCCGGGTGAGAAACGACATCATCGTGCAAGGGTATTTCGCTTTTTTGCAGCGCCTTCTTGTATTCCCTCAGTGTTGCAATCTCTCGCCTGATATTTGGCGGGGTTATATTTGCAAGTACGGGGAGCCAAGGAAGAGGAGTCGATTTTAAGGTTCCGCTGATGGTTCGCATTGTGGCATTAAGCTGAACGTCGACCATGGAAGTGTGGGCGCTTCTGGCCCATACTGGAGCACAGTATTCAGCTGCTGAGAAAACCAGGGCAATGGATGCCGTTCTGAGCGTGTTGGCGTCGCATGCCCAGCTAGTATTCCAAGATAGCGGGGATGGGGGTCATGGTAAATATTTTTTCCATCAAACTGAACACAGAGTTTTGCGTTTGCCTGTGAATTACTGAGATGGAAAGCTGTCACAACTGTTTTCGACCCATTTGGCTTTAGTCGCCAATTGAGGAAAAATTCTTCCATAGCCTTGAGGTCAGAATTAAGGATCTCTTCTGCTGCATTGAGGGTTTTGGCTTGGACTGTGATGGCGAAGTCATCTGCGTAAGCAAATTTTCTGCCTTCTGTGTGAGGAAGATCTATAGTGTAGTGCAAAACACTATTAATAGCCCAATGAAATTCTTAGAAATTTCGATCTTAGTATTAGCCACCACTTGTTCAAGATACTACACGGCAGTACTGATGTCTAGCATATCATAGCTTGACAAGACGAATTGTGCTGTTAAATTAAATTCCTAAAATAAGAGTTATATTTAATTGTTCTTAGGGGGGAGTCTCATCCAGTCGAGTTTTTTATTCAATGCGTGTTTATTTTTTCAAAGATAAAATACATTTTCGTTCATAAAACTTTTGTTACTTGTGAAGGTAAATTTAAACAAGAAAAACACTATTTAAACTTTGATTTGAATATTTACATATATACATATATATATAACGGCCACAGAACCGCCTGGATTCCTTAGAAATCATTTGAAACATGAAATTTAAAAAAAAAACTTTATTCTACGAATGTTGAATGCGCATGAGCCACAATTTGCAAAAAAATCGTTGAAAGCAAAAATGACGGACAGAAAATGAAAATCGACGAAAAAACGGTCTTAATTTTACAATCACTTTGTCTTGTAATAATAATTTTTCTTAAGGTGAGGTTCATCCGTTTAAGTTTTCGCTTATAATCGGCCCGCTCCGTTTTCCGATCTACCTGCTTGGCGCACACCGCTCCTAACTTTATTTCAAGATTGATCACACAGCATCCCCAAAGATGAAATGGGCACTGAGGAAAACTGTTTTATTTAGGGCTACATGTGAAGAGCAAATGGTATTTTTTTTTTAAAAGTCGTTTTGAGAAAAACGCGTCGAAAGTTTTCGCTTGTAACCGGCCAGCTCCATTTTCCGATCTACTTGATTGACGCACACCGCTCCTAACTATATTTCAAGGTCGATCACACAGCATCCCCAAAGATGTCAGGTAAATTGTTTTCCTCAGGGCTTCCTGTGCAGCGCTAATCTCTTTTTTTAATTCTTCTATACTGAATATGAGGCACGTCACTGCGTTTCCACGGTATTCAAATGTAAATTAGTGGGTACTCAGTTCATTAGCACTCTTTGCATACATTATTTGTGTAAGTAATCTTCCCTGAATTAGATCCAGTGAGTAGTACGCAGCACTGGGGGCCGGGCAGAATGGGTCGTGTATTTGAATAGCGGGATTAAAGGATATGCTTTTGCTTAAAAGCATTCGTTTTTGGGTTAAGTGTGATACGGTCTTATGCAAAGGAGGGTCAATATGTACCCACTATGAAAATTCAATTAGAAAATCTAATTTGTGGAATTAATTTTTTTTAAATTTACATTTAAAAGCTTTTCTTTGATGAGGGGAAAACATCATCATAGCTGGTGATCTAAACATAAACATACTTCCTAATGGCTACCCTCAAAATATTGATTACCAACTGATGCTTCTGGAACATGGCAGGAAGGATTTTAGTGTTAATGTGTGATGCATATCCGTTAAAAATTAAATTAATGCACCATTTTTTTACCTAATGTTTTATTGCACACTAATGCAGACCTGTGAATAATCATGGTGGAGTTACGTTTTTCGATTTTCACGACCAAAAGTATTTTCATTATTTGTTTTTGGGGTGTTATACCGTGTTGCGCTACTTCCTTCTTTAGCCAACGTTTCAGACAGCGGACACTGCAACGCTGCGCTGTCCGAAACGTTGGCTAAATAAGGAGGTAGCGCAACACGGCACAACACCCCAAAAACTAATAAATAATTGGAAATAAATCCCAATTTTAAAAAAGACAAAATATATTTTCTGTTCGGAATAATATCATTTTATAGAGAAAATTAGGGAGGCGGTACGGGTTACTCCCAGATTACTACCCTCCCGACTTACCTACCTTTTCCTTCACAAAAAAAATTAATCTTCCTTTCATTAAAAAGACCTTCCATACAGAACCCCTAAGATGACGTAGATCCTCATTGAAATTATTTTTCTTAGGACCTCCTCTGTATGGGTTTAATGTAAAGAAACTACCTACTTACTTGATCGCTTGTTAGAATTCTTCACAGAATCAGTTCCAATTTCGAAAATGAGGCTTAAATTCAAAACTAATTTGAGTACATTGAGCAAGAGTTGAGCAGGCTTATAGATAACCCAAAATTGTATTTTTAATTTACAATGCAAAATTATTATTTTTTAAAAACTTATACAGTGTCCATCATCAGTAATTACACATCTGTTGGCTAAAGAAAGAGGTTCATTTAAATTATTTTTTAATTTTACTTTAATTTTTTATCTTTATTTTTAGTTTAAATTTATCTTAATTTTAAGTGTTTTTTCGTCACCCACAATATATATATATTTTTAAATGTATTACGGAGAAATTCTTATAATGTAAAATGGGGCCCTCAGCACGGGTAAGCCACCCAGTGAGGCCAGCATTACTGGATTGCACTATGAAATGTAAAATATTGAATCAATTAACAATTTGGGAGGCGGGAATGGGTACCGCCGCCCTGGGAACCTTTATTGGATAACCAACACCTCTGCTATAGGTCACCCCAAGTCATTCGCTACGTTTGGTGATTTAGCAGGGATGCTCAGGTTCATGGGGAGAGGTTTGTCTAGGTCTTGGAGGCGGATGACCAGGACACACTGAACCCCAAATTCCTACCCACCTCTTAAACGCTTTTCCTTCCCAGAACTCTCCTCTCCTTTCCTTAAAAACCCTCCACACAGCATCCCCAAAGATGACATAGGCCCTGAGAGAATTTTTTCCTCAGGGACTCCTGTGTGGAGCTCATGTTAAAAAAAGTAGCGCAACATGGCATAATACCCCAAAAATAAAAGGATGTACGTAAAGATGCTCTCGAAATGTGATGCTGGAAGAAAATGATTAGGATTCCGTGTACAGCGAGACGAGACGCACAAATGAATCCATTCTGTAAAAGCTAAGCATCCACAATAGGCTCTGAACCACCGGAGAGATTTTACGATACTCTAGACTAGAGATGTGACGAATATTCGGCTACTATTCGGTATTCGGCCTATTCGGCTACTTTTTTTTACTATTCGGTATTCGGCCGAACATTGCGAACCATTCGGCCGAATAGCGAATACCAAATCTCGAAAAAAATGCAAATAAATTTAATTTTAATATTTATTGTCTTCGCTTCAAATTTCATAATACGTATTCCCAAATAAGTGATTTTTTTTTACTAAATGGTGCTATGTAAAGCTTTTCGCGAACAAACAACTATAAGTAACACAATTTAATGCAACAATCAACAAATAATGCGTGTTGTGACACGACCTACTCGCAAATGAAACAAATACGTAGGTACCACACGCTCTTCAATGATGCAGGTCGGAAGATATCACCAGCGAAATGAATTCGGTGTATTCGGCTGCCGAATATTCGTCGCTTCGGCCGAGAGCATAGCCGAATATTGCTTGCCAACCTGAGGACTCCAACTTGGAGAAACTCACATTCACTGGCATAGTGGAAAGCACAAGGAGAGGAGGGAGGTCGCCAAAGCACTGAAGTGACCAAGTATCACTGGCTTCTGGTACGTCGATGAACTTGGCTTTCTACGCAGCGCAGAACCTTGAGGAGCGAGGGATTCTTGTCCACCATGGTAATTAGATTATGGGTCACAATCCTCAGCAACATGGAACCGGTTTAAAAAGAAGAATATTCACCCAAAACTCCCTTTCCGTTCATCCGCTCTACATACTGAAACCATCTAGGCTTCCTTTTATTGATCCCCTGAATTACCTACGCTAACATCACGATCGTTTGTCGTACATAAGTACAAGTTTTACTAGAAATACGCCCCAGGAATCTCATTTCTACTGCATTTAGCCTACTTATTTATTGCAGCAGTTCTGGAACTGCTCTGTCAGTTACAGAACTGCTGCAATAAATCATGGTTGCTAACAAAACTCTGTTTTGAACTGTTAACCTTTTCTTTCTTAACCCCTAAGGCCTCTGGCATATTCTGTAAAATGGTCAGAGTATTTCCGCTTTGCAATAACGTCCAAATAAATGGAATATTTCTGAACGCACTCGAAAAGTAAAATTTGTTTTAGAAAGGTGATGAAATACGCTTAAAAATTGTATTACTGGAAATAAATACATAATTTTCGATATAAAATTATTTTTATTGGAAACCTAAAAAGTTTTAAATATTTCTCACCTTACGTTTTATAAAAAATACACACACATACACACACACTTTTTATTAGACAAATGTACTATAAATGCTATTGTCATCTGAATTTCTGATCGTTTCATTTAAAAAACAATTATTAATAAAATAATCATAAATTTTTTTCAAATTGAGGTATCTACGAAGTAAATTTTAATTTATTTGGTTATAAAGCGTGGTGTTTTCTTTTTCTAACACCGATTAGATCACATTTATCACCAAGATGGTAAGGAAGACACAATGATTTTTATGAGACCTACGTGAGATATTCCCAAAAGAAAACACATTGTTGGTTAAAACCGCTATATCTGTCACCGAATGACATGTCCTCATAAAACTCGTCACACCTTTTCTTTAAGTCAGGCATATAATATTTAATCAAAAAATTTAGAAAGGGAGGACTCCAAGATTTATCTTTGTACGTATTTAAAAAATGTATTATTGAATATATAAAATAATAAAAATTAAAATGGAGTTCTACAAATTAAATTTGATCATAATAAATAAAAAAAGTACAACTACTCGCGTATTTCCGTTTGCGTGTTCACTTGACGGCCTCCGTGGTCGAGAGGGAAGGCACTCGACTTGCAACCCGAAGGTCGCGGATTCAAATCCCGGAATGCACAATAAAATTTTATTTTTTGAATTCATCATCATCATCTTCTTCCCCTTATCCTATTCGGGTCGGGGACCCATTGCATCGACAAGGCTCCTCTATATATCCCTGTCTTGTGCTGATTGTTCGGCCTCCGTCCATGGTAGCCCCATCCTCTCCTCACACAGTTTCTGGAGTTGCCTCGCCCAACTGTGTCTGGGGCGGCCCACTGGACGTCTACCCTCTGGAATCGCACTCAGTATCTTTTTTTTAATTTTAATTTCTGAATAGCCATATTCTCGTTAATCTCCTTATTAACCTTTTCTTTCCCAACATCAAGGTGCTTCAAGGAAATTCGCTTTAAGGTCATCCAGCGGCTAAGAATTCAAATTGCAAAACCCTTTCGGGATTGACGGTTCCGATGAGAAAGGTTGATTATTCTCGGTACCAGCATTTTTAACTAACATCTCAACATCGATTTTATTTAATTCAATTCAATTTTATTCAAATGTTACTTTAATGGTGACCGGCCAACTCAGAATGAAACCAACTCAGAAGCACCTCAGAAAGGTCATCAAGAGGGATGATAAAAAAAAATTTAAAAATTGGTTAAATAGGTTAAGTTGGGTAAGGATTTTTTTTTGGGTGTTTCTGAGTAGGTTTCATTCTGAGTTGGCTTGGAACCACTTTAATATACCTATGCCTATATTCAAGTTAGCATTAAAAATGCTCAAACGGGTGGTGATAAAATGACCATAAGTATTTTATAGTTTTTCAATAATTTCTAAGCCAAATAAGTGTGTAAAAATCGGAAATAATATATTAAAGACCTTAAATACGTAAATAGACAAACGGAAGTATTTTCGTCACAAAACGCGTGTGCGGTTTTTTTTATGATTTTATTTTAACTAAAATAAAAATTCTGAAAACTAGCTTTCCTAGATCAATTATTGATATTTTTCTGTATGATTTATGATTATGATTTGAAATGTGTGTTGCATGAAACAACATTTTTTTTGAAAATTTAAAAACCTATCAACGACCAATGGTATAATTATAATATAATAAAAATAAACATATTAAAAAAATTTTCAACATAAATTTACTAGATAAAATAACAATCTTTCGAAATCAATTTATATATATTTGAAGAAAAGAGTCGTTACGTCTAGAATTTGATCTAAAAATGACAAATTTCCGGTTGTGTCTGTTGTGTGGTAGTGTTGTTCAAAGTTCAAAATAAATTGATCTGTCTTTGTTTATGTGATAAGTGAGTCACGGGAGGCTGATCTATTCGCTTCTTTATCGGCGGATCTCGACGATAAGGTGAAATATGGAATATAACTCCGTTCATTTGAGTTAGTGCAACCACCCTGAGGTGACCAGCCCTGGGCCGTTTGTTCGCAGTAACGGCATGCACACGTTATTCGCATCCAGGGACGTACTTAGATACCACTGGTATTTTTATTTATATTTCATTTATTTTATAATTATACTTGTAACTTCTTTAGCACCGTTGTGATTTGAAACTCGATCAAACGAAAAAGCGACATTAAAAAGATACAAACACTTACATCTGTAGGATTTAGCCTGCGAGAGAATGATATAGAATAATCGGTCTCCGCTTTGTGCGGTGCTTCGTAAATAATCGGTCTCCTCTTGGTGCTTCTTGGTAGCCTTCCCACTCTCGTCTAGTTTAGTTTTCTGAAGGTTTTACTTCCACCGCGAGTGAATTATGCACTTGTATTTTTTTTAAATTAACCAAACACCGGAGGCCTTTCACGAAAATCATTTCCCTCAGAGCCTATGTCGAGTTTAGGGATGCAGTATGAAGGGTCATCCGGTCAGTTGCTAAGTGGATATCGCGTTTGGGTCCCACCTGGGCGTCGCGTGTTCGATTCCTCGGCTGGCTAAGTCCTCCATCACGACACAAGCAATATTTTCCGCTTAGTATGGTGGTAGTACGAGATTTTCAAACATTGTTGGATTAGGGGTATGCAGGGTGGGTAGGAATCTAAGGGTCAGTGTGTCCAGGAATGACGGACGCATGAATCTATCCTTCCCGCTACGGAGCAAGTAGATGGGTCGAGAGAGACCAGCTGTGGAGGTCAAAGGATCTCCCCAAACCGGCCTCTTCCGGCAATCAATTAAATTTTTCGATTAAAAAACCTTTCATACGGAAGATATACAATTAAAACTCAAAATAATATAAAAGCTTGTGGGCAGGCGTATCGGCCACCAAGACCTGAACACCCCAGCATATATATATATTTTTTTATTGATAAAAAAAAATCGGACGGCCAACTCACATCTACATTTTTTATTCAAAATGTGCTCAGAAATCGATGTTTAAAATCCTGTGGGTTACACCCTGTATTAACATTGTAATTTAATGCTAATTTATATAACTCGCATAACCTTTACACGTTTCTTTGCATACGCTTAATCAAGATACCTTAATTGTTTATTTCACTGGGAACTAAGCTATGAATTTCAAATCAGACAACCAAAATTGGTAATTATTGAAGGGGCCAACCGGTCCTGAAATCACCCCAAACCATCCACAACTTGCGGCAGACAGGGTACGTACCGGCCAGATAGCCTAACGCGCCCCTGCAACGCCGGATAACAAATTTGGTTTAATGCAAATTAGCCATAACCAATTAATGGGTTGCCCGGACCACGTGACACGTCCCAGTAATTTGATTGGTCGGTTCCGGTCCCGCGAGTGCGCTCACACGCCGCGCGATCAGTTGCGGGATTAGTGGGAACTACCTGCACAACTATTATAGCCTCGGGTAGGTCTCAAACAACCCAATAACCCGTGCAACGTGCAACCCAACACTCCCTCCATCATGGTAGTACAAGCTAGGGGAAGGGGTGAGGCATTGCGCTGTAGTACACAAGTTATTAATTTAAATTATGTCTAACATTAGGTACCTATCCGAACACAAGATATTGCGCGATAGAAAGGCGAATAAGTTGGTTCGGTGCCAGTCAACGATTGGTAAATTATCATAACATTCCATCTTCGCGAGTAGGAATATATTGGCACGTGCACCATAATCCATAAACATCCATAAATATTCATAATTATCATAGACATATGAATGTCAGTTAACCTGCCCCAAGTGATAAAAGCGTATTATTTCCCCCTCCCCATACCGGTTCCTTGAAACCGGCTGGGATTGAGTATGGCTTCGCGAAAATCTAAAAAATGTGACGTCATCATTCTTCTGCGAGCCAGCGTCGAGTGCTCATCGGTGAATTTTACGATATAACACCGCAAAAAACATGGTTTGTCTTTTGAAAACGTGTAAATATATACTATCACTCGAGATACATGGCGTGTGCTCGTCGATGTTTACGGGGGAAGTAAATTATGAAACATTTGTAAAAGTGTCCTAACTAAATACGGCATAAAAATAAGCGAGCTTTACTTTGTCGTATTTAGACTTCGCAAATTTATTCATATGTTCAATACGCCGCGAGCAATCCGCGCTCCCATGTAAAAAGGTCTATTCATTCAAACCTGGGTTGCGTGGTCCCAAAAACTAACACCTCATTCGCTCAACGACAATTCTGGTTCATCGCTCCTAAAATATATAATGCTCTGAGTACTGACATAAAGTCAAGTAATTCTAATTCTCTTTTTATAACACGTGTACAACATTGGATTTTTGAAAGGGGACGAACGCACTTTAAAGAATTCATGAGTTCTAACACTACATTTTAATTATTAATTTTTGCATTTCAAAATTTTAATTTCCATTTGTATTTCTATTTTACTTTGCAGAGTTTACTTTTAAGAACTAAATGGTGATATTATAATGCGAGATGCCTATATACTGTCATATTGAGCTATCGGCGAATCACATATCTCCAAAGTCATTTTCCCGCTCTGCACCCCGCTGTAGTTGTTGTCTACCCCTCACCTTTATGTTCTGGTCTACTAATATTCATATGTCTATGATAATTATCTATTACTATCGTTGTTGGTTGTCCACAATACACAGCTAGACTTACCTACATATATATCATAGATCCTGTGTTTGCAGTTAGTATTGTCACGTGTTCCTTCCTACCCATCCCTATATTCCTGTCATTTTTTGTTACCCACTTCAGTCATTAATCGACCTTCATCACCTAAACATCTTCGCATTAATATTCCGCATATTGCTTACCGCTTACCGCATCCGCAAACCGAATTCCGCATACCGCAAGTAACCTACCGCGACTAATATAGTTATACAATTGCATGATAAACCAACGAAGATAGAAGAAAATGTTTTTTTCTTCTTTTCCTTATGTGCGCTCTTTCTACTTGTGCAGTGGTCAAAACACATACGAACACATTTCAAAGTCCTTCGATATCCACAGCCGCATAAAACACGCATCACCTGTTAAATTAAAAAAAAAAACGTAGGTATACACGGTGTCCGGAAACTCGTAGTACAAGCGGGAAACTGATCAATCTTCATTACATTTGGAGTCGATTTCTGATATAACTTTTTTGATTTGACCTTTCGTTTTCGTGTAAATCGGGTCCAAAGTTGGAAGTTTTTCAGTTAAATTTGAAAAAATCGGTCACTAGGGGAATATCAGCTGTGTAATGTCTATTAAAATACACCGAAGAGTAAACCGGGCTCAAAAGTTTTTTTTAACCCTTTAGTTGCCGAAAAAATGGAAAAATAGTTAAAAAATAATATAAAAATCGAAATGCCCAGATCGAAAAAAAAAGTTTTTTGGGTTCTCCACGTGATGTAGATTCACTAGTTTCCCGCTTGTACCACGAGTTTCTGGATGTATATTCAATATTATTTATGAATATCCATAAAAAGTCAAAAATATCAAAAAATATCCATCAATATTTATAAACCACCATAACTTTTTATAAATATCCATGAAGATGAAGCCGTGCGAATTAATGCAAAATCTTACAAAATTTGATGATTGTAGATGCTTCAATTAAATAGTGCGAGTAGAACACATCTTCTTAAGTTTTTTTAAGTCTAGAAAAAAATAAAGTATCAGGACTACGAAAAATATATTCATCATGTAGCCAAATTTCCATATAGTTTTATTGTATTTCAAATTTTATTATAGTTTTATTTTATAATGTGGAATATTTAGTTCTTTAGAAAATGATCATAAGACATTTTAATATTTGTGCTTAAATTTCACAAAATAAAACAAAAAAAAAATGCAATTTCTTTCTGTTTTTTCGGCGTGAATTAAAATGGGCGTCACTCAATAAATTTGAAATTGAGAATTAAAACTAATCCCGTCTGCATAAAGACTATGTGAATTTTGTATCAGTTAACGCCAAATGTGGCAAATGGATGTCCCTACACTCTTCGTTGCTTGGTTCCGTTAAATCGATTTTAAATTTCCTTGTTATTATAATAATCAATGCGTATGAATGGAGTTATTTTCTGTACAGACCTTTACGAAACCAACCCGTAAAATAAAACCTCAAATTCCTTCCCCAAGCTTTCCAAAAAAAAATTCTAGTGTATTTTTAAACCCCCCTCAAAAAAGAGGCGGGGCCCTTCCGATTCCAAATTGTTCAAGCACTAGTGGATCACCTTTATCCATAAATATCATTGAAAATCCATAAATTTTCATCAACATCCAATAGCATCTATAAATATTCATATCTATTGACATCCATAACTATTCATAATTACAAATAATACCATTCTTAAATTACAAAAATACATTATTATTCATAAGTATTCATAAATATCCATTATTATTTATGAATATCAATACAAATTCATTGATATCCATCAATATCCATAAATATTCATAAACCTCCATAAATATCCATAAACCATTTTTTTTTATTCACAAAAAGATACATAAATTACAATAAATTTTATACAATAATTAGTTACATAATATATGTATTTGATTTACCCCCATAAATAAGCAGGGCTTGTGTGTACCTTTATCGATAAATATTTAAAAAAATAAACAAATAATATTTCATGAATATCCTTAAATTTCCCAAATTATTCATACATGCCCAAATATAATAAACATTCAAATATCCGTAAATATCCAAAAAATATCAATAAATGAGGCGCTCAGCGGAAGAGTGGCCCAAACAACAAAAATTTGTAATCAACGATAACATCATTAGTTATACATTAATATTTCATTTCTATAATAATAATAATAATAATATTTGGCTGATTTATAAAGCGCCGTTTTCATGAAAAATCATCTCAAGGGCGCTGTACATATAATAAGCATACAATAAAATAAAATGAATACGATAGGCTTACAACTAGGATTCAAACTTATAACTAGGAACCTACATTTAAGACTTATATGTAGCTAGTGACTTACAACTAAGACTTATTACTACTGACTTAAAACTGGTGACATACAAATATTTGCAACCGTGACTTAAAATTAGAGATTTACAATTAAAATAGGTATTTACATACAACAATAAATATTTTTAGTTTTGCCAGGTATCTAATATTACCAAGTGATCAACAAAACTCTACAGATATAGGTACAGACAGAGAAAGAGAGTCGAAGCAGTTTGAGGATATTATATATACATGTATACATACATAGATATTTTATTCTACACATTTTACAAATTATTTTATACCGTATTTTAATATTAATATTGTTAGCGCCAGAAGAAGAAGGAAGTTCGTACATAATATTACAATTTTATAACACGGTTGTGAAAATGATTGTAATGGGTTAACAGTTTTTAAAGGAAAGCATAGGTATCTTAAATGAATGAATGAATTTAATCGTCGATCTCAACTGCAATAAGATAATTCATCGCTCAACAACAGATTGGATAGCAATGTTTGAATGAAATAGCGAATTTATGGAAATGAGTGTTTAAATAGGTGAGTTTTAAGTTTGGATCTAAATTCTGTTGGACTGGTTATACATCTTAATTCCATAGGAAGTTTATTCCAAGCCTCAGGGCCGGATACTTCGAAAGCACGATCACCAAAGTTAGTGTTCGGATTTCGCTTAGGTTCTTTCAACCTTCCGATTGCAGATGATGTCGCTGATCTAAGAGTTGAATGTCTTAGACCAATATTTTCCGGAATGCACAGTTCAGAGATATAGGGTGGAGCCATTTCGTTGAGAGCTTTAAACACCATCCAGCATAACTTGTATTGGATCCGTTCAGGACACTTCAGCCAGTGAAGATTTCAAAGGTGTTCCGAAATGTGCGAAAACTTGGGTACCCCAGTAATAAGCCGTGCTGCGGCGTTGAACACTGATTGTAGTTTATCAGTTTGGCATTTAGGAAGTCTTGCATAAATGCCATTACAGTAATCAAGACGTGATACTATGTATGAGTTCACAAGAAGCTTAGTTGCCTCTGTTGAGAGGTTCCTACGAACTGATTTAAGTTGTCTTAGATAGAAGAAACCAGTACTGACGGTCCTATTTACCTGACTTTTTAGCGAAAGGTCTGAATCCAGATAAACACCTAGAAGTTTGACGGTTGTTTTTGCAATTACGTCGCTGCCGGAAATAGAAATTGGTGAGTAGTCTATTAAATGTTGGCGTCTTTTCGTGGCTGCCCAGAGAAACTCGGTCTTTGTGGGATTCAACTTAAGTTTGTTCGAGGACATCCAAAGACTGATCGCTTCTAGACAATCAGTTGTGCGAATTTTAAGACCGTTGATCTCATCTGGTGTGCAGTAAAAGTATACTTGCTGATCGTCAGCATAACAGTGAGATAAGAGACCAAATGACTCGATAATTTTTGCGACATCATTTGTAAAAAGAATGAAAAGAAGTGGACCCAAAACGGATCCCTGAGGTACCCCTGAAGAGAGTTTCGTGAAGTTGGACTGTTTGTTTCCAACTTTTACCGCTTGAGAGCGATTGCATAGATAAGATTTTAGCCATTTTTTTATGTTAGACTGTAAACCAAATGTTACTTCTAGTCTCTTAATAAGGAAGTTGTGGTCAATGGTGTCAAATGCGGCGCTCATATCTAAAAGCGAAAGAAGGGCTAACTTACCTGATTCTATGGCAAGAGTTATGTCTGACAGGACACGAAGTAATCCGGTTTCTGTTGAGTGGAACTTGCGATATGCGGATTGATGATCAGTAAATAATTTGTTCACGTTTAAGTGGGAAGTTATTTGGGAAGCAACAATTTTTTCAAGTAGTTTCGCTAAGAAAGGCAGATTTGACACAGGTCGGTAGTTACCCAAATTGTCGGCATCAAGCTGCGGTTTTTTAATGATTGGGGTGACTACTGCAGACTTAAGTGGTTCTGGGAAGTCACCTGTACTTAAGGACTTATTAAACACGTGAACCAGGAAGGGAGCCAACAGTGGTATTATGAAGTATTATGTACCTATGAAGTATTAGTGGCCCAATTTTAGTTTTCACTGATTTCAAAGGATCTTTGAAATAGTTGGGCCAATAATTGGGCCACTGTGACTTCATAGAAATTACAAAAACCTATAAAAATACGATGTTTTAGCTGATATGGGTTGGACCACTCTCCCGCTGAGCGCCTCAAATATTCTTAAATATCATAAATATTTATCAACCTTTAGAACACCAAACCGAAATATTATCGTAATTATTAAAAATTAAATATGATTTAAATATTAAATATGATCGTAAATTTTAAGTATCTGAAGCACCTCCTACCCTTATCCTATTTTCTCATCCTCTCCCCTTAATCTTCTCATTCATTCTTCTCATTCAAAAAAGCCTTTTTTACAATATTTATCTTTTTATGTCTCATATTTAATTATGTTATCGCAGTAGTGTTCGGGCAAAATATATAATTTTTAGTAATTGGGTAGTACCTACTTAATTACTAGAAAAAATTGAAAACAACTTTATATTAATTGAGTTGCTTACGAAATCACGAAAAATCGTGTTCTTGAATATCCCATATTTTATAATTTAATAAGTACACAAATAAAATAGCTCATATCCGTATTCGATATTTGCTATACATTTTTATTAAAAAACTAGCTGGTTCCCGGCACGCGTTGCAACGCCATTTAATAAAGAAATTGTTTCTCCCTGCGTGTCCTTTCCCATTCGTCCCGTTTCCCTTCCGCTTCCCCTTCCCCACTCGCGTTTCCACTCCGCCTCCTCCACCTTCTCTCTCCCCACTCCACTCCCCCTTCCTCCATCCCGCAAACCCCTCTCAGTGTTCCCCTCCCCCACCCCCCGCCCAGATTCCCATCCCCCCTCCCCCCTCTCACATTCCAAACATTAATTCCCGGTACATTCAGTTTTCAAACAGTTCGCGTGCCACCTAGTGTAATTTTTTTATACAAATTTCATAATGCCAGAGCTCACCAGTGGTTTTATACAAACCTTGTCCTGACTCTAACGAACACAAAATAAAAAGAATTATCCAATTTTGTGCAGTCGTTCGGAAATTATGACAATTACCGCTGGACTATGCCGGCCGTCAAGCAAGTGCGACTTTTTAACATATTTTCAAAGATGGTGCACGGAAAATATACAAGATGAAAATATAAATATTATAGCTGGAGATTTTAATATAAATGTTAAAGCAAATGCAGACATATACACAAAAAAACAGAAATCTATTTTTCAATCTGCAGGGATGAAACAATTAGTCAAAGATTTTACATTTCGGCGATTCACCTATATAGATATAGATAGATAGATATATAGATAGACAGATGGATAGAAAAATAGATAGATAGAAGATAGATAGATAAATAATTTCGTTCGGTTAAGTATTTTGGTTAGAAATCCAAAAATAATCTTTGTTTGAAAACGACCACGCTGGGTTACTCGGCCATTTTTTACGGTAAAAATACATAATTTTAGAGAGCAAATATGTCGGTCTCAATTATTGAAGATCTAAATGTGATTCTAATCGCGTGGGAGTTGTTCAATCACGATGAGTCAGGGGCAAACCTCGAGATTCAAAGGTCAAGGGTTCGATGCCCGTTTCACGGATAATTCAGATGAATCACTCGGTACTGATATCATATTATTATTACACTCGTTTGAAAGTAATGGATTCAAATACTGAGAATTCTGTTATTACATTACGGATGTAAACATGAAATCTATACATCATTTATTTTGTAAAATTAACCACGTGTCACAGATTTCGCATGTTTTTCATTTCCTTTTTCGTTTTATATTGCACTAGCACACATTTGCTGTGGCTAACGAAACACAATGCCACGCCATTACTCAACCTTTATAACCAACGCCATCTGTTAAATCAAATCCACACCGCCCGCTTCCAGTCCGCTGCCCACTACCCGCTTGCCAGTCCGATCCCTTTATAAAGTACATTCCTAAAAACCTTCCTCATAAATCACTCTATCTAATGGTGAAAACCGAATGAAATCCGTTGTGTAGTTTAAAAGATCAAAGCGCACAGACAGCGGGAGCGACTTCATTTTATACTACGTAAAGATTAACGCAGACCCGTGAAAAATCACGGGAAATTATTACAACAAAAAATGGATAGGGAAATAGATATTTTTTCGTTAAAATTATAAGGCAGGTACCTACCTACCACATCGCTTGACTGAATTATTCTTCATACAAGCAGTTCCAATTTTGAAAATGAGTTCATTGAATGTGAATAAGTTCACGTAGAGATATTTCATATTTTACGCATATAACCTTAATTAATATGTTTGTCTGGTGCAGACCCGTGAAAAATCAAGGGATATTATAATTTCGGCATCTGTAAAGATAAACTTATTTTAAATATTAGGAAGGCAAGGCATTTCGAGTCCAGAATTTAGACAGAATAATATTTTGTTAGAAGAAATATCTATTAGTTTGGAGATTTATTTAGAAATATTCCTGTGACATTTAGTTTTTTAAAAATGAAGGTAAGTACATATACAATGGTAAACTTTTAAACGCAATGAGAAAGCTTGGTGTCCTGTCTTTCTAAAATTGTTTATGTCATATCTGACTATATTAAAAAAAAATAAGAATGAATTTTATGAGAAGGTATCAATTGATGAGAGATGTAGCACAATATGACTCAACATCTTCCGTGACAAATTCAAAACTAAATGCGTAAATTTTAAATGTTTTTAAAAGTTCGTCAATATCATTATAAACTTTTGGTATTTGACTGCATTTTAAAATCATTAATTCCATTGTTGAGAGTCCTGCATTATCACAAATAATTTCATTTCACGTTCCTAACAAAGTCACCCGAGCTAAAAATATATTTCACTCCAGCAATAATGTCAATACCAACTCGTTTATAAACACTCTGAACCCATACAACCTACACGACTTAGGTAACAAAGTAAATGAAGAAGTAACAGATATTTTAAATAGCACCGAAAACCGAAAAAAAGAACTGACCAAAAGTATTAGCACTTAGTTTACATTTTATTTTCTGTATCCTCATTATAATTTTTTTTTAGTTTATTTAGACCCTTTTAGTATGCTTCCACTGCATAAATGTTATATAATTTTAAAAAGATCTATTGTGTACCTAGGTACATAAATAAATACATATTTAGATACGTTAATAGAGACGTTCATAATTACGAAACAAGATGTATAAACAGAGTTCGATTGCCACAAATGAAGAAACAAAATCACAGAACTGCCTAATGTACAGAGGACTAAAGATGTATGATGAAATGCCTGAAAGTATGAAGAATGAAGAAAGAATGAATGCATTTAAAAAGAAATGTTATGCTTACTGTAAAAACATTTAAATTTATCAAATAAAATGTTACATTGTGCTTATTAGTTTATATTCATGTAGTATAAACTAACTCAATAAAAAAAAAAGATTGGATATGATTTGAGATTTTCACGGCCAAAAGTATTATCGTGATTTATATTTGGGGTATTATGCCGTGTTGCGCTTTCTCCTTGTTTACAACTAAATGCCCTGATGCCCAAAACGTTACCAAAAGAAGGAGGTATCATAACACGGGGTAATACAAAAAAAAACACGATAAATATATATTTAGTTTCTTTTCGGCAAGCAGTTTTTTCCTCATTTCTCTTTATAAACAAATTTTAAACATTTTAAATGTTGTCTTTGAAATTGTAATTTATTAATGAAAAGCTGCATTTTTGTTCATGTTAATTGTAAATAGGAAACCAGTTTCATCAACCAAAAGGAAAACAGCTTTAATCTTACCAAACACAGCGGACCACTGCGCCGGGGGTCTGAACTTGGGGTAACTCTTTGGAAACTTTTCTTCGCTCCAAAACGTTCTCAAATTCATCCTGTACACAGCCAGCCTCGCGACATCACAATTCATATTCTCCATCTGACTATTATCGAAATAATTGACATCGAAAATAGCACCTTTTGCTAGGTACACCACAAGAAAAAATATAAACACAGAAGTAACAGCCATCTTGGGAAGATAAAAAACAACTGTCAAAATTATTGCAAAACTTTCAAATCACTTTTAAAAATGTTCACTTTTACACATATACGAGTACATAAAATAAAGTAACGATTATAAAAATGGTAAAAAGTGTATGACTGTATTTTTCAAATTTAGAGTTCTTTGGCTGTTTAATCGATTGTAATTATTTATTAGCAGAGCTTTAGAGTTCTTGGTGACATGGGTTGAAGCTATGAAGAACAGATTTGAACTGAGGCGTTTTGCGGTGGGACAAGGGAAACCATTGCTCTCTCTGCGACGCAATAAACACACGAGTGTGACTGAAGTTAACGAGCGTGACTCACACATCTCAACATCATCGTGCAGGAGGAGTGGCGTTAAGAGAGAGGAAAGGATTTCAATTTAAACGGGCTGTTTTACTAAACTTAAAAACACGGAAAAGGTTTCCTGTCCCGATATGGCGGAACCTCGGTTAAAGTGTAGTGTCATTCACAACCCTCTACGGAATTGGTTTAAGTCGTAACTGCAAACAATTGGCTCTGCACATTTAGGTCAAAGGTTCGAATCCGGGATTGAAAAAAAAATTGAGAAAAATATGTCACAAAAATTACGTATGAATTATCGCGC
Organism: Limnephilus marmoratus; assembly: GCA_917880885.1. NCBI lineage: Eukaryota > Metazoa > Arthropoda > Insecta > Trichoptera > Limnephilidae > Limnephilus > Limnephilus marmoratus. The sequence goes on along the minus strand of OU862921.1, from coordinate 11,538,943 downwards.
ATTTTATTGGATACCCAAAACATCTGCCCAAGTGGTTCGCTACGTTTGATGACTTAGCAGAGGTGCCTGTTTTAATGGATTGAGGTTTAGTCTAGGTTTTTGTTTTAGTCTAGGTTTTGGCGGCGGATGCTTTGCCCACATATTGCATGGTGGTTGAGGGAGTTCTATTGAACTCTCCTGTCGGACTCTTTCGATCTATCGCCTTGAACAGCAGGGAGAGGGATGGATTCATACGTCCATCATTCCTGGTTACATTGACCCTCAAATTCCTACCCACCCCTCGTACCTTATTCCTTCACAGAACTTCCTCTCATTTCTTTCCATAAAAAACCCTTCACACAGCATTCAAGGATGACATATGCCCTGAGGGATTTTTTCCTCAGGGTCTAGTATGTGGATCTAATGTTAAAAATAATATTTATTCAGTTTATTCAAATTTATTTACGAACCATTTCAATCGTTAAACTGATAAAGGTTAAGCCAAGCGAAACCGGTTGAGGAATTTTTTAAAATAATTTGGTAATTAAAAACAAAGCGCTTCGTTTATTAATAACATGTCAAACAACAGTGTTTGCTTTCTGCAAAAACATATTACTTTCCGTTCGATAAAATAATTCCTTAAAAGAATACTTCTGGTGAGAGAACGCCTTTTCATATTTTTTTCTTTTAAAAGCTATTCTTTGTGTCCCACGAAAACATGAAAAATGGCGAAGGCTTTGTTATTAGCCGCCTCCGTGATCGAGGGGTCAGATTCTTGACCAGCAAGTGAATTTTATTTGACTGATTTGTGTTATTACATAATTAAAAATAATGTAAGGTACATTTGTGACACGTTCCAGAGTGGAAGATACTCTCATTATTGGCCTGGTGTGAGAAATGTTGCTTGAAATGGCGTTAGCCGTATTCGGTGACCAGTTCTTCCTTATCTTACTTCCCACTACCTTCAGCCTCACAAGGTGCCCCAGTTGGGAATTCCATAGCATATCATATATTGTTCTTTCAAAATCTGTATAATTTTGTCTTATTTTGTTAACTTGTATAATTATTGTTAACCTCAACACAGGCTTGTCCTAGTGAGGTAACAAATTGTATTGTAAACATTTTTACCTACAGTGTAAAGAAACAATAAATAAATAAATAAATATCACTGGCTCTAGCCGGTTGCGCGCTGTTGAGACTCGTGTGCGGTATTCACACAAAAAAAAGACTTTTTTGTCTTGGAAACTTATTTGTATAAGTAAATATTCCCAAGGACAAGAAGTAAGGGTAAAAAAGCCAAAAACATTAATAAATTTTATTGTTAAGTACGTTTTTTTCACAATACTCCGAGTCCCCGAATCCACACCTTTCCTCTTCCCACTCCATTTGATCTCCTTTTGACATTAATATCGTGAGCTTTTCACATAACGGAAGCTATTTCGGTCCCAATTCCTGCTTCAGATTAGAAATGCCAACTATTCCTCGAGAGATTGACGCGGAATTCACGAATTATATTTATAAACAGGGCAAACGATGCAATGAAAGATTCAACGGTTAATTGAAATTTTTGCTTTGAAGTGCATTGGTATTTTTATTGCGCCGCTGAAATCTTAGTCTAATACAAGTTTTGTAGCGTTCGTTTATTTTCGTGCGGCATTTTGATAAATAGAACATTTTTTATTAGTGTATTTGGAGCAATTGCGTTCAAGTTTACCCTTTATTAATATAATGTATTAATTCTGGCGTCGCATCTTGTAAGCTAATATGACGTCTTGGCAAATAGAAGTATTTGAACTTTCAGTCTTTGCACTTTGGTTCACTGAGGGTCACGGACGGCCACTGATGTGTATGTGTATGTATATACATATGTATGTTTGTGTGTATATATGTATGTATTCGTATTTATATGGGAATTCATACGTATATCTATATATATATATATATATAAATCTCGTGTCACGGTGTTTGTGGTCGCACTCCTCCGAAACGGCTTGACCGATTTTTATGAAATTTTTATATTTATATTTGGTAAGTATGAGAATAGGTCGTAAAGTATATTTCATACCGCAAGGTGATTAGGGTGTACATGTGCAGAATTTCTTTCTATTTTTTTTTTGTGTTTTTTTATTTATTTGAAATCAAAAAATACCTATAACCCTAAATTTTCACCCTCCTACCCCTTTCCTCCCATTTTTTAATCCCATTTAGCGTCGTTCGTATTTCAAACTCAACGAAATAATTTATGTTGTTGAATGACAGATGGCGCTACGTCCGCCTCACCTATGCACAAAAAATATTGTACACTCAATTGCTCTAGGAAATTAATATTAATTTTCTTTATTTCATTTTCCTAATTCAAGATAAAAACATATAACTTTTTTTCACTTTACATTTAACTTTTATGAGATCAAACAATGAACGTGTCCGTTGCTTTAATGAAATACATTGAATTGAGAAAATGAAGGGTTGGTGTTTTTTATTTTTGTCGGTGGTCATCATCTACAGCATTCCATTTCTCTTTCTGTCATAGATCCCATCCCCACACACTTACAATACATTCGTTATTTTTTATTTAACAACCAAAATATTCAACAGCAATAATTTATGCGGCAGAACAACGTTTGCTGCTCCAGCTAAACTAACTAACTAACTAACTAACCATCACGCCGTTTCCCCGCAGGGGTAGGCAGAGAGGACGGACCGCCAAACAACTCGGTCTTGGCACACACTCTTTGCCTCACTCACATTCATACATCGTCTCATACATTCTCTTCTATTGTTCTGACTTTTGACATGGCCCGACTCAAGTATTTGATTCACTTGATCGTGCCACGTCTTCCTCGGGCGTCCCCGACTTCTTCTACCATTCACATTCGCGTCGTATATTCTTCTTACACTACTTTCTTCGTTCATTCGCTCTACATGCCCAAACCATCTGAGGGTCCCTTTCTTAATCTTACTCATTATGCTTACATCAGCCTTACATTCTTTGCGGATATCCACATTTCTCACACGATCATACATTGTTTTACCACATACGTCTCAGGGATCTCATTTCAACAGCATTCAGCTTACTTTCATCCTTTCTCTGCCAGTTCCATACCTCACTGCCATACATCAGGGTAGGTACCAGGACTCCATTGTGGACTGCTAGCTTCGCTTCTTTTGACAGTTTTTTATTAGCGCCAACGGCATTCAGTCCACCATTAATGGAGTTACCGGCATTCACCCTTCTTTCAATATCTCTATCAGCCTTCCCATCTCTCGTAAACACACTACCCAGATACACAAACTCATCCACCTGCTCCAAGTATTCATCATTCACAACTATGTTACATACTGTTTTCGTACTCTCTCTTTCAAACACCATGACTTTAGACTTACTTACATTCATCATTAACTCATTCTTCATACATACTTCATTCATCCTAGATACGAGAGACTGTAGATCTTCCATAGTATATTATAAATCAGCACCGCATCATCAGTATACAACAGGCAACATACTTTCAGATTACCCAATTTCGCGCCCAATCCCACCTCTTTCAATTCTTGCATACAATTATCCATGTATAGATTGAATAACCATGGTGACATTACGCAGCCTTGCTTGACACCTTTTGTGATGTCAAACCACCCCGTAAAACCACCGTTCACCCTAACACACGCAACGCTTCCCTCGTACAGAGACGCAATTGGCTGTATGAGATTTGTATTCACTCCATACTTGGACAACACCTTCCATAACTTTTTCCTGTCGACTCAGTCGTATGCTTTTTGTAGATCTACAAAAGCGCAGAAAAGTTTCTGGTTTTTCGCCAGAAACTTCTCAGTGAGCATACGCAAGGAGAAAATCTGGTCCATGCATCCCCTTCCACTCATAAAGGCACCTTGCACATCCCATATTTTATCCTTTGTTATCATTCTTACCCTTTCAATCAATATTCTTCCGTACAGCTTGCCGACTGAACTTAGCAGGCTAATAGCCCTATGATTCCCACAATCCATACGTGACCCTTTACCTTTGTATAACGGCATGATTACAGCCCTTCTCCAATCTAATGGCGTGTAACCCTCCTTTAAACACTGGTTAAAAAGTTTGCACAACCATGTGAGAATAATATGACTATCTCCTTTAAAGTATTCGGCAGCAATATTGTCGAAACCAACAGCTTTAACATTCTTCATGCATTTTATCGATTTTTTTATTTCATCCACGCTGATTTTGGTAACATTCACTCCGTCATCGTTCATACCCGATTCACCATTGGCCTCACTATCATCCGGGTTGCTTTCGAAGACCGCCTCAAAATATTTCATCCATCTCTCTTTTATTTCTTCCTCATTCGTCATTTGCTGCTCCAGCTAGTTTATAAAAACATTTTTTTTTTAATTTCAAAAAATTCTCAAAAACTACCGTAAAATCAATCACATCGGTCTCTACAGATACTACCTATGTTTTTAAAATTTTATTTTAACCACCACTGTTTAATATCCACCCTTTATAGTACCTATAGAGATCAATGCGATTGATTTTGCAGGAGTTTCTGTGGACTTGTAGGATATTTTTTTGTTACTGTATTATGTTTTTCATTTGACACGTAAAACCAGCAATAAAACAAGGGTACGGAATACAATGACGTCAATAAGAACAAGCTGACAAGTGTTCCCTTGTAGTGCCTCAAGGCCAATTACTTAGAGCTTTGGAAACTTGTAGAGGGACTTTCTTAGGCTGCTTTCTAATGCCAAAATTTAGAGATGGGTGAGGAACACCACCGACTTTTATCAAATATTTATTTCGAAAACATTTCTCGACATTCGCATTAGCTCTTTGCTTTCTAGTTTTTATTTTAAATACCAAAATTTCTCCAATAAATATGATAAACGCCGTAATATACATTACTGCCATCAGTATGAAGATGTTCATCAGGTATTTAAGATTGATTTTATTGATGTTAGAGCCAACTTCACGTCGTGTTGTCCGCTTCATCACTTTGTCAATTATCCCAGAAGTGCGCAGCTGGCCGGCTTTCTTTTGCAATTTTGCAATAAGACGATAGCCGATCCGGATATGTAGAGAGAAGACAATTTGGATAACTGGTCAATTTGTGAGGCAGAAAATAGTATTCTATCACAGATACCAAGGGAAGCAGCCGATCAAGGTGTTTGTGGTCTAAAAGCAACGCGAATTCCGTCCCAGACTTGGCGTGATTTTTAACCAAATTATAAAGCTTTTGTGTAACTTTTGAGTACTTCCAATAATTCTACAATATTTGAGCATGGCTTTGGCGCTCTCCAAAGCGATTTTCAAATAGTTTCCGTCATACGTCAGAATCATTATTTTCGAGTTCATGATTTCGGTGTTTGTATTATATCTCATAACCTTCGGGTTAGAAAGAGCATTGAACAATTTGTAATAGTAGCAAAGAGTTAGTACGGATGATGAGAGGGTTCAGCTGAAAAAGAAAATCCTGTGCAAGTACTATCGCGGCTGCTTGGGGATGGATACGGATAGGAAGATGGACCATGCGAGCTGGACAGTGCGCTGGAGCGGGAAGCGCTGTCCGGTGGCGTCCTCCAGCAAGAATGACATCAACAAAATGCTGGCTGCCCCAACCGCCGCTGACACTACTATAACCCAGTTGAAAACCGCATTAGAGGGGTTCACCACCACCCACATTATATCATCTGTTCCAAGATAGATCAACGTCTCCGGGGGGACACTACCCGTGAATATATACTTGAAATCGAACCAATACATATCGTTGAATAAGAAACGGGTATATTTTGTGTCATCATAGTCCCTATAAATGACCCCCCTTTCTTGAGAGTTGATTACAGTAACCAAACTAGTATTTTCTGTCGATAGAAGCAAAGAAAGCATTTTGTAAGTCGGATGTGAGAAAACATATTCCTCAACCATTCTTGGACTATCCGTGAACATGTAAGTAGAAAAATAAATTCCAACCACGCAGGAATAGGCACTGTTTTCCACAGCCTTGTGTTTATTTGTAGGAATCCAATTGTAATTATCCGGGAGTTTCATAAGTTTCCTTTCGGAAATCATCCATGCATGTTTAGGCAGGGCTTTCACTATTCCGCACCCGTTATTCAGATATTCCTCAATTACGACTAACAGGTCTTTATAAATAGTTAAAGTTACTTCGTGTGGTTCATTTGCGGTATGGAAAACTGCAAGGTCTTGTAGCGGGGTTGCCACTATTTGGACTTGGTCATCTCGTCTCGGAACGGCGGGCATCCCGAACGTCACCTTACTCAGGTCATCCATGAGAAATAAGAAATCACAATCACGGTATATCTCTTTGGCAAAAAGGTTGTTTGCAGCGTAGTAATATTTTTGGAAAGTGCGAAAGTCGAAGTTGTCCACTTTGTCTCGTGGAACGGCGATATCGCTAGAGAAATCTGAGAAAGGTCCAGTAGATACTTGTGAAAAAATGGAGAAATCGGACTTGGTTATTCTTACTACGACGAGTCGTGGATTTTTGGCAATATTCTTAATATACGCGTGGATCATTAAGGAGAAGTGAACATCGTTATAAAGAAGTGCCTGATAAATATCTCGAGAATGAGCATGGGCCAAATCTTGGAGAGATAAACACATCAGTAAATAACAAAGAACAAACTTGGCAACCATGATTTTGATTGCATCAGAGCCTTTTTTTTTGTAGGTAGCTTCAATGATTTTGTAGACACTTTTAATGAATCCTAACAATGTTGGGAATTTGAAATGTCCCAGAAACAGCGCTTGCTATTGCAGTACTCAACTTGAAAAACACGGGTCCACTATTTATACAATGCTTTAAATGCCTTTTCGCCGCATGTTGTCAAACATTAAATGGAAAGCGTATTTATTTATTGACGCCCTATTGGGATTTAACATATCGAATACAAATTTCATTAATAACAACAGTATAAAACAAATAAAAAAGATTACAAAATAATATGAATAAAGCATAAACTCAAATTAATAAATAAAAATATATCAAATGCAAAATCCACATGGATGACTTTACAGGCTTATTTCTATTTTAGCAAAACCTTCTTGAAAAATAACATGTTAGAAAAATATTTTTGTACCCTAAGGTAAAACACCACATTTCTGACCCTGCTCCAATTTCTGACATATGTAACACAAATTACGATTTTACCAACTGAAGTAACATTCCTACGTATATTGATATTAGCGTATCGAGAAAGTTGCCCCCCTCTCCCTCCAACCAACGTTTAGTCTAAGAACTATTTGACACCCATTTCTACCAAAATATTATTTAGTATTTGATTTTGGTGATTTGGTGATATTGCACATTTTTTCACCTTTTTCGGCGAGTAAACCAAATTTTACAAAATGTGATGACATAATTCACCAATGTTTTATGTATTGTTTTTGTATGTTTTTCAATAGAGTATTGACCATATTTATACATTTAAAATGGAAAAGAATATATTTCAATAGATTAATGATAGTTTTTGAGCGGTCAGTAAAAGGTACCGGTTTTAATAGGGTAATCATATTTCTGACATGTATGTCAGAAAATAATACGCCTCCAAAAAATCATGTTCATATTTCTGACCGGTATATCAGAAATTGATACTTATCATAATGTGGGGGTTTTTAATCCTGACATAATAATCCTTACATACAAGAACGGCTGCGCGACCTCTTTTATAATAAATGATATTTTGGATTTGAGCCATACCCAATCATGAGGAATACCCGACCAAATCGAATAATTAAAAAAATGTATGAGAAATATCTATTGCCAATAGTGTAATTTAATTTATTTGTATTTTTTAATACAAAATTTAGGCCATTTAAAAAATAGTTTTGTAACGATTTTAGAGGCAAACTTGGCAATGTTTTGCGAGTTTGTGAGTAACAATTTTATTAAATAAATAATGTAACTGAAATATTGTTTTAATAAAATGAAAAATAACTTTTTTGGGTAGAAATATGAATGAATGTATTTATCTATAACAATTTTTCCTTCCAACGAGGTTTTAATATGAATTTTAGACAAAAATCAAAAATTAAATTTTATTTGAATAGGGCCAGTCAGCCTTTCCATATTTAGTGATTTTCCGTAGCAATATTAAATGATTTTCTTGGATAATTACATTTTAAACTAATGAGAGCCTTTTTTAGCAATGGGAAAAGTTAGAGGGTAGTCGTCTCGTGGACTCAAATATTCGCAAGAGTCCTTATAAAAGGAGCTGAATGAAATTGAAAATATCTGTCAGGAGAGTAAGCATTGAATATCGAATTTCCAGAACAACACTTTTATATAAAAAATCTGGAAAGTATGAAAGGGGGATGCAAATGCCATACCATACGAAAAATTATTAAAAACACACTTATTCAATGAAAGTAGAAAATCCGTGACTGCAGAGAGCATTGCAGTGGAAGAAACAATAAGTTTTATCACCAGTTATATCCCCTCTCCAAATTCTTGAGAACTTAATCGATTCAGCTATTTTAAAGGATTTCGTGAATCACACGAGGTTTGTATGGGCTTTACGGAGTACAATGCATTATTTGATATTTGGAAAAGTATGACTGCAACTGTAGACAGCTTTTCGGGGAATTCAGATATTTCGAATATATCATCGGAAATTAATTTTGATAGTATTAAGGGTATAGACCATCAGTGGATTACTGACATGTATGGTGAAACTATTTAGCAGGGTGATAAATAAAATACCCTTACTCCATTTAAAAACAGTTTTTTCTGGCCTGTTATTGATCAACCTACTACTTCTTTTACTAAACGTACAACGTACAAAAATACCAACAGTAGCTAGTTCTGGTGAGTGGTTTGAATTTTTTAAACGAAAACAATAGGCCAGAAAATGTTTAGAGCGAGAAAGGAGTGCTAAAAAAGATAAACTAAGGCAAAAGAAAGAGATTTTAAAACAAAAAAATCCTCAAACGATAAAAAAGGATTTATTCTCTACAGCAATTGATTTATAAATTGGAAACTACGTTATATTTTTATATGAGGGTGCATATTTTCCCGGACAAATAAGTGCTGTAAAAAAACAAAAAAAGGCACAAATTAATTCTATGTCATTATTATGTGGAATAAGTTTTTGGAAATGGCCAGAGAGAGTAGATCAAATGTGGTACAATATCGAGATGTTATCGAAATAATTGAAGATCCTATATCTAGAAACAATCGAGGACAGCATGAGGTACCTGAAACGAAGACATATGAAAAATAAACTAACAATTTTTGGTTTTGCAGATAACTTTGTGATGGAACTCTAATAAATAATACAGTGTTCAATGCCTACCCGGTATAAACTTCCTGAATTCTTTACTAATTTTTTTCTCTATTTGTTACTGTACCTATTTTAATTTCGATGTAATGCCTGAAGAAGGCAAGGTATGGTTAAGTTCCCTTTGGCGTAAAACAACAGACAAAATAATGTAAGCGATGTTTTATACTAAATAACAATGTTTTAATTAATTTTCATCCCTGTATAAAAAAAGGATATTTTTTTAAATTTGATATCATACAATGTGTTTAATAATTCATAAACTTTCTCCAAAATACGGATATTTGTTTTAAATATTGTCCACATAACTTTGCACCTTATTTGACGGTATAATCGAAAATCAACATGTATGTTGGATACTGGATTAACATTGATTTTGGTATGTCAGAAACACGAACAGCCATGTCAATCAATAGGAACATGTTGATTTTTCTATGTCAGAAATATGTGTTTTGTTAGCATGTTATGTATTAAATGATTTTAAATATTTAACGGTAATAAATTTACCAAAAGGTGAGGATTCATTATTTGAAATTGAACAATGTTTCCAAAAATTCAAAATTTCGTTTCAATAATACAAGGTTGATTTTAGAAAAAAATATTGAAATTCATGAAAAAAAAGTGATAGCTTAACCTGTCAGAAATGGGGTGTTTTACCTTATAAAAAACATTTAATATTAAAAACTAAGTGAACAGATTCCTGTTACTAGTTAGTGACGATTCTACGAGAAATCTCCGTCCACGTTTGACCGCGGAAAATTCACAATACACAATCGATAAAATAAAATATCTGAATGCTTTCCTGAAAGGACGGTTTGTATTGCATTATTTGTAACGAATTAATCTAATCTAACCCACCCAACCTAACCTAACCGATAAGAACTGTTATTTTATGTAACTTGTTAGTACTTGTTTATTGTTTGTTCAAAATTTTTACAACACTTCCAAAAAAGACAATAATTTTTACCGTGGTAAATTTTCCGCTGTAATTTGTGGTATTTACCGAATTACACCTGCCGAGCGCTCGGCCGAATCACTCGCTTTGTTACTCGGCCGAGCATCTTATTTGAGAGTAGAGGTGATCACTTGTAGAAGAGACAGTGTGCGAATCATTTTATTGTGATTAGTTTGAAGTGTTGTGTTGTTTATTTTTTCACACTTCTAAAATTTTATATTTTATTTTTTTTTATTTTTTATTGACTGACTCGGCTGATCACACTGACGGAGTGGACAGCGAGTGAATCTCCGAGTTCAGTATGCAGATGGAGGGGTTATCCACGCTCGCTCGCCTGCTACTTGGCTGAGTTCTGACTGTAATGATCACATCAGCCGAAAACTCGGCTGAACGCACCGCCTTGGCCGAGCACTCGGCAGTTGCAATTTGACATGCACTCGGCGCGTACTCGCCACTCGGTACACTCACGTCGCTCGCAGCACTTTATGAAATTATCTTTTTGCGATCCATTGTCTCGCTAGTCTCTCGGAGCCAAAGTAAAAATACATGTAAACATCTACTCGTCTGCCCAACTCTCTCGGCCTAGTATCATTTTGCTGTCTCGCCCAACTACTCCGTGTGATCCAGGCATAAAGCATAGGTGTCTAAACAATTTTTCTTTTCCAAAATATGAAGTTCCATCACAATATTATTAATGAATTATAAATAACAATATACCTATAGGTACATCATAAAAATATGCCTAATAAATCAACAGTTTGATGTGTATGGCATAAATAAGTGACCATAAATTTTAATGCTTCCCGTGCGCTATTGTATTACAAGGAAGTTATGTTTAGACAGTTATGCTACAGATTTACAATAATTGTAAATCTGTAGCATAACAGTTTTTATAGTATGTAATTTAAATAAGTGATTTGAATTCAGTTGAATATTATTTTGCATTTTTATCTCTACTTTCCATCTACAACTGTATTTTTCCAGAACAATTGTACTAATACTATTTTTCTTGATATTTTTTGTTTTAAACAAAGATTCGCCTTTACTACATCAATAATTATGAACCCAATATATTTTTAATTAATTTTAATACTTTTTAATTTTTTTTATGTGAATACTAAATGCTCCCGTCTTGAGCCAGTGAGACTATAGCATCCCCAAATGGGGTACGTTGTAAGGGTGACGGTAGAGGAGTGGAGAGGTGTGAGATGTGATGTGGAGAGATGTGGAGAGGGGGTGAGGAAATTCCTAGCTATTCAGTACTGCCGAGCGATTCTCTGTCTTTTGTGGGAACGAGATTGATGTCGGGTGAGATCTCCTGTCAGATTTGTGTGATTTTCAACGGCTGTTATTTTCTTTTTCTACTGGCCGATGTCAGAATTTCAGCTGTGAGCTGATACGTATTTTAGTTTAGGTTGTTTTAAACACGAATTCCTGCAAGTTTGCATGATTATTTATTCATTTAACAGCTGTAGAAAGTCACACAAATCTGATAAGAGATCTCGCCCGAAATCCGTCTCGATCGAGATAGTTGGTATCGCGAAACTGCGACTCCACTGTTAATTGGCGGTAAATGCTGCAGAGCAAAGCCTATGCAGCCCTCGAAGGACCAGTCCAGAAACTACGTAAAAACGCTAAGTTATACGGGACGATTAAATAGCATATACTCGCAAAACCTGATGGATAGTCAGTCGATAGTTCAGATCTGTTGGAAAATTAGATAAGCACAGATTGGAATAAGGAAAATAGGACTCACCGCTGCAGATGGGGCCTCGCTGATCTCCAGTTTTGGTGTACACTTCTCACTGTTTAAAATTAGCAATATTCTTATAACAAGAGGTTACGATACATGCGCCCTGTCTGAGATGTTATTTTGTACTGAGCAGGAAAGCACACTGTCACCTCTCCAAAGTTGAGTAATTTCTTGCAACAATTTTTATGTTTGGAAGGAAAGATTAGGTAGGTGGGTTAAATTCAGGATTTTGACATATCTGCCCACCAAGTCTGCGAATGCAATACCCAATCAATCCCATATAAAAACGCGCGAACAATAGTTATCGGGCGAGATCTCTTGTCTTAATTAAAATTATTGTTAACGAAACAAAATATAAGAACACACACATCTTTTATTAGACAAATGTATTATAAACGTTATCGTCAGCTCACTTTTATGCCGTTTCGTAAAAAATAATTGATAAATACTCGTAGTTCCACGTCTAAAAGGGATCGAAATGAAAATCTAGTCTCTTTCAACGGAAGCAATCTTCCGAACAGGCCCTCCATTGATATGCTTGGTGTAACCCTAAGTGACCAGCTCAGGTATGGGGGCTCCATCGAAGCCAGAGTAAAGTTAGCCTCCCAAAAACTGGGCGTACTGTACAGGGCCCGCAGATACTTTAATAGTACACAACTGCTAACCTTGTACAAATCACAAGTACGCCCCACGGTTGAATTTGGCAGCCATCTCTGGTCTGGAGCTCCAAAATACCTGAAAAATACCCTCGACTCTGTGCAGAAACGGGCGGTCCGTTTGATAGATTCTCCCATCTTAACAGACGGATTGCAATCTTTAGAGCACAGGCGTCGGGTGGGAATGCTATCCTTGTTCTACCGGTATTACAATGGAAGATGCTCTGAAGAACTAGCATCATTGATCCCTTCGGCACCGGTGCATAGTCGGGAAACACGCCAAACGCGTGCCCAACATTTGTACACGGTTGACATTTGTCACATGAGAACGGGTCGTTTCTTCGACTCGTTCTTGTGTTCAACAGCTCGGCTGTGGAATGATTTGCCGGCCTCTGTGTTTCCTCCTTCCTACAACATGGGTCTCTTCAAGACCAATGTTCATTCCTTCCTCTCCTCAAAAAGACTCTCCACACAGCATCCCAGATGACATAGGCCCTGAGGGAAATTATTTTCCTCAGGGCCTCCTGTGTGGAGTTAATGTAAAAAAAAAAAAAAAAAAAAGTTCCCAAAGTTTAAAAATTATTTTTAAAATTGCAGTCGGAAACTTTGGTTTCTTAAATGTGCACATTTTAATTACTTTGTTGCTGACTTTTACATTTGAATTAAAGCGTGGTGTTTTCTCTTTCTAACAACGTTTAGATCATATTTTTCACCATGATAGTTAGGGAGACGAGCCTATATGAGTTGTTCCGAAAAGCGAAAAAAATTGCCAGAGGGGATATAAATGAACCAAATATATCTACTGTTATAGAAATTGCATTCAACAGCACCATTTTTCCTGTCATGCTAAGCTGTGCTAAAATATCTGTTCTGCCGTATGGTATATTTTTAATTAATTTTTTTTAATAGTAACAAAATGATGCATAAATTACAAATAAACTTTATACAGTAATTAATTACATAATAGTTAATTACATTTATAATAGTTAATTACAATAATAATTAATTACATAACAGCAATTATCTATGGTCTTGAACTGTCACGAAACGAAATTTTCAAGTAAATATTAAAATTAAGTAAAATATATCAATATAAAGTGTTATCAATCACCAATTTTATCGACAAAATAACTTGAATTTATCAGTTTCGCTAAATATATAAAAAAAACAACCATACAATGCCACCAAAGAAAACACAAGCGGAAAAATCTGACGCGTTAAGTCGCATAGAAGCCAAATTCAGTGAGTTAAATAATACATTTAAATCGGAGATAAGGGATTTAGTAAAAACCGTAGAATTTCTGAGCCTTAAAATTGATGATTACGAATTAAAATTTAAAAATATGGAGAAAAAAATTACCGAATTGGAAAAAACAAACGAAAATAATATGTCACAAAAAAAAGATTTGCTTGAATTACAAGCGAAAGTTGACGCCAATGAACAGTATGCTCGTGCTAATAACATAGAGATTATCGGGATTCCGGAAAAAAAACAAGAAAATTTAATGGATGTTCTAAAGAAAATCTACGCCGAACTTAAGGTAGAGATGCCTAGTCATATTGAGTTCGCCAGTCGCGTCGCTCCACGGGAGAAAATTGAAGGAAGACCGAGGAACGTTGTTGTGAAGCTGGAACGGAGGCAACAAAAGGACGACATAATCGCTGCAATTCGCAAGAGGAAGGGCCTCACAGCGGAGGACATCAACATCCACGGAGGACATAACATCTTCATTAATGAACACCTTTCCCCCAAAAATAAAATCCTCTATAAAAAGGTTAGAGAGTTTTCTAAAGAACAAAAATTTAAATTCTGCTGGATAAAAAACTGTAAAATTTTCCTTCGGCTCAATGAAAACACAAACCACATATGTATAAATTCATTTAACGATTTAGAAAAGATAAAAAAACGAGATACTCCTGTCACTTATGCCTAACAATTTTAATAAATTAATTTAATTTCATTAATTTTCACTCCATTCCACAAAGATGGAATTTACCTTAATTATATGCACAATATATCCATTGTAGTAACTAAGGAATCATCAGAATGTTTTAAATGTCACAAAAAACTGTTGCAATCTTTTGAACAAAATTATTCTGTGAAACAACAACAAAATATGACTTACACGATTAATCATTATTCTCATGAAGTACCACCACCTGTTAAATACAAAAAACTATCGCAACCTATTAGAAATAATTGTAATGTACCATTCTTTTGTGCTACTGTTATATGCTTATCATCATGTTTACGTTTCTATAACCTAAATCTGTCAAAATTAATTACACCTGATACCATAGACAAAATCATATACCACAAACAAACCAAATATTATGATGTTCATAATTGTCCCCTTTCAAAGCATAATTATTTACTTTACAATATATTATTTTCATATAAATTTTACAAAAAAATATATTTAATAATGCTTAAGATATACTTTCAAAATGTATTCTAACAAAACGGCAATAACATTTTATTATCAAAATGTACGTGGTTTAAAAAGTAAATTAACTGATTTATATTACGAAGTGCTCAGTTGCAATTATGATTTAATTTGTTTTACAGAAACATGGTTAGACTCCACAATCTTTGACCATGAAATAGTAGACGATCGTTATAATATATGTAGACGCGATAGGGACATATCGAGTTCCTTTAAAAAATCAGATGGTGGAGTTCTAATAGCCATAAAGAAAGAAATGACATCTTTTTCAGTCTCAGCACACAGCTCGAAATCTACAGAAGATTTATGGATTAAATTTAAATTAAATGAAACATCCAGACAATCCATTAACTTATGTTTGGCGTATTTGCCTCCAGATATACCGATCGAAAATCTCACAGATTTTTTCGAAAAGTGTCATACGACATATAATAACTTATCATCAGACGATATCACAATAATAATGGGTGATTTTAATGTCCCATCTATTCAATACTCACCAAATGTCAATGTAACGCACACCAGACCAGTCTTACATAATAGCCAAAAATCGATATCTCTACTAGACTTTTCAAAATTTGACTGGACTTAATCAATTCAACCACGTAACTAACAACATAGATCGAATTTTAGATTTAGTGTTTTCAAACCATAACCTCAACATTCAAATTGCTTCACATGTGCTATCCAAAATCGACCCTTATCATCCTCCCATTGAATTCGATCTTTTGATGTCCAAATACAGACCCCTACCCACTAATCCAGATCACATCAAATATAACTTCAAAAAAACGGATTACATTAAATGCAATGAAATGTAATCACTTAATAACTGGGACGATCTTAACACGCTGAATTGTAATGACTCCCTACTACATTTTTATAACTTGTTATGGCTATCAATTGAAAAACACACTCCGCGCTTGAGAAACAGGAATAATAAGTTTCCAATTTGGTTTAGCAGTGTTCTAATCCACCAACTCAGAGAAAAAGAAAAGTTTAGAAAGAAATGGAAAAAATACAAAAATCAATGTGACTACGACAGTTTTTCTATCTTGAGGGCTAGAGTAAAAGTATCCATACGTACATGCCTTAAAGCCCATGTAGATTCAATAGAAAATTCTCTCCCTAACAGTATCAAAAATCTTTCAAGCTTCATTAATTCAAAAAGAATTTCTAATTCTCTCCCCAAAATCATGCATCTCCATGACAAATCAGCAACAAATGGAAAAGATACATGTGAACTGTTATCTACTCACTTCTCTTCTGTTTTTAGCTCACCATCCAATTCTAAAAGTGACTCTAAACTTTCTTCCCCACTCTATAATTATCCACTGTCTCAAATCATAATAACTTTAGACGAGGTCAAAGAGAAATTGAACACTCTTGATATCAATAAGGGTTTCGGCCCAGATGGAATTCCTCCACTATTTATTCGAAATTGTGCAGATCAGATTGCAGTACCATTACACAAAATATTCATCAAAAGTCTGAACGATGGGGTATTTCCGGATCTGTGGAAGGTTGCCCACGTCATTCCGATCCATAAATCTGGCAGTAAAAATGATGTAACAAACTACCGTCCTATCAGCCTTTTATCTTGTTTTGGCAAAATATTCGAGTCCATTGTATACAAAACCATCTTTATCCATGTAAAACATATACTTAGTCCTTTCCAACATGGCTTTGTAGCTAAAAGATCCACAAATACTAATTTACTCGAGTATATGGACTTTCTTTGTAAATCGATGAATAATAAAACACAGGTTGATGCCGTGTACACCGATTTCAGTAAGGCCTTTGACAAAGTTAGTCACTCTATCTTAATGAATAAACTGGATAAAATCGGCATTCACGGAAATCTACTTCGTTGGTTAGAATCATATTTATCACATAGAAGTCAATTAGTTACTGTCAACGGTTTTAACACTTCCCCAATATTAGTTACGTCGGGCGTACCACAAGGATCTCACCTTGGACCCTTACTTTTCTTAATCTTTATTAACGACCTTACATACAAACTCCGCTGTAATTTTTCTCTATATGCTGATGACCTCAAATTATATAAAGCAATTAAATCTATGAAAGATTGTGAACTCTTACAACAAGACCTTAACACAATTCTACCTGGTGTGTTGACAATGAAATGGAACTGAATATAGCTAAGTGCAAAGTTATAAATTTCACGAAGAATACCAACAAAACTCTGTATTCATATAGCATATGCGGTCACAATCTAGAAACAGTTGAATCAATAAAAGATTTAGGAATTATATTTGACAACAAACTAACATTCAATCAACACATTGAATACATTGTGTGTAAATCAAATAAATTACTTGGTTTTATTGTAAGATCAACCAAACTGTTTAAGAATTCTAACAGTCTAATAATTCTATTCAATTCCTTAATCCGAAGTGTTCTTGAGTACGGGTCAACAGTCTGGAATCCACATTATATTACACAGATATCTAGACTCGAATCAGTCCAAAGAAAATTTACAAGGATTTTGTCTTACCGATCAGGTGTCTATCATCTTCTAGACGGGTACGAACAAAGACTTAGACATTTCAAATTAGAAAGTCTGGTTAAAAGACGAAACATAAATGACCTCTTAATGCTATATAAAATTGTGAATAATCGTGTAGACAGTAACTTAGTCAACCAAATCAAGTTATACGCCAGGCCAAAATCTACCAGAAACCTAAACACATTCTGGACTGAAATCTTTACTAATAATACTGGATACTTTAATCCTATGTCCAGAATATGTCGATCATACAATGATCTTGTCAAAATACACACTTTTATAGATATTTTTCTAAATAATGTAACATGTTTCAAAAAATATCTCCACGATTTGTGCACCTAAAAAAAAAAAAATAATAATAATTTATTTGTTGTTTTATTACATCTCAGGAAATACTTCATAAATATTGTATACTTATAATGTATTTCAATTTTGTATTTAGTTTTTTTTTTTTGTTTTTAAAGTTATGTATAAATAATACTTGCATTGTTTTTCATGTGTTTGCTTCTGTAAATATTCAAATGTGATTACTGCAGACACATTAGTCTAGGGATATTTATATTTGTATTTTAATTTATTATATTTAACCCACAAAAATGTTTATAAATATCCTGTTTGTGTCTCAAATAAATAAAAAAAAAAAAAAAAAATAAAAAAAATAAAATAAGCAGGGCTTGTGCGTACGGGGGGGGGGGGGTGGGGGGGGGGGGTGTTATTATATTGTTTTTTTTTGTTCAGTTCAAGTTTTCAGTATGCTTTTTGAGGTGAGTTTTAAATTCTTTTGCATTCGTGTTCATACACATTTATAGATGTTCACGGCCAAAAGTATTTTCGTAGATGTGTCTATCACATCTACCGGATCTGCCCAGAAGATGACACTGCAACGCTGTCCGAAACGTTGACTAAAGAAGGAGGTAGCGCAACACGGCATAACACCCCAAAAACAAATAACGAAAATTAACATTCATGTTTATAATTTTTTCTGGTGATGAATTAAAAAAAATAAGATATTTATGTCATTCGTAATGTTGCATGGTAGAAGTAAAATACATTTAATTTTCTGACCTTAAATTGTTTGAACAAAAGTTCCGACGAACATGAAGGGTTTTTTCTAAATTGTTTTTATTATTAGTTTTTGTGATACGTAAATTGTTTGTGTTTGATTTGTATATGTGCTGCCCCATCCTATAATGCCGTATTCTACAATTGATTTACAAAAAGCGAAGTATGTGGTTCTAAGTAATTTAAGTTTAAGTTCTAGGTATTTTGAACAAGTCGTGGCGAAGACTACGACTCAAAACTTCAGGCATGTCTTGTGTTTTGGTGAGGGTTCTCTCTGACTACTTCATTCAAAAATGGCAATAAATCTTTTCACCAGCTTGCCATAAATCTCATAAAAGTATTCATTCATTTTGAACGCACATGATAGTGTCTGCTAGTAACCTCGAATCTCCCCCAGTCCCTTAAGTTACTTGATTTTAGTTAATTACTACGACCGCAGTGGGGCCATTAAGGACTAATATATGGTGGACTCTCTACTTAAAGAAATCCACAAATGCCAAAAGGGATAACGTGGCAGTAGATATTACCTGTTACAAATACAGGCATAACAATACATTTATAACCACACAATTGAGAATAAAACTTTCTTGTATTTTTGGTGTCAAATGAATAAGGAAATTGCGTTTTATATTTGCACCTTAAAGCTGAAACGCTGGAAGTCACATTTTCAATTTCAATTGTTGAGGAGGTTTGAAGTTATACTTATAGGTAGCTTCAAATATATCTTTAGAGTAAAAGTCTGAATTTGAACAATTTAAAAAAATATATATCCTATTATTTAAGAGAAAACCCGGTCATTGAGAAATTTGAAAAATACGTATTTTACCAAACTGTTGCTGTCTTTGTCTCTCTTACTCCCCCGAATACTACACTACTGACAACTGCACGTTTGGCTGATAATACCTAAATAATAGCTTAACCCTAGATCACTAACCTTATTATAAACGCTTATTACTAACCTTCGTCGTTTCGGCTACGCCGTATAAAAAGGAGGCTTCTAAGGGTTTATGGAATCAAATATTTATATGTGTTTTACTTATTTATTACATTAATTATTTGTACAAGACCCGTAGGCTTGCACAAAAACTGTAAACAATAAGCGCCGGTACACATAGACGCCCGACAATTCCAATGTCTTGATAGAGATGTATTCTCGCTTTGGCAGCTGTTGAAGTTCCACAGTAGAGTATCTGGTTACCGAAGTATTCATGCTGGGTATCTTCCGCCATGCATCGTGAGATGGAATGCTCTTGCATCGGAGTATGTAGGCTGCGCTGGACGCTGGTTGTGTATTATGTGAGATGGGCTGCGCTCCAGATGATGTATATTCTCGAGTTTGTTATGTATCCAAGGGAATCTAGGCGGAGGCGGTCACAGCAACTCTTAAGTAGGCCGGCTTGTCATTGCATCGCAGTGCGTCGCTTGCATCCTAGGCTAGGGCGGTAGCAGCCACTCACATCTTGATTGGCTCCAGGGTATCGGTCTGCATTCTATTGGGCGTGCTGCACGTGGCGTCATGATCAGATAGGTCTGCGTTTAAAGGAGCCCAAGGATGGCCGTGGGGCTTTGGCGTTATCATCAGGGCAGAGAGATGCAAGGTTCGATGCAAGGGGGCCCCGGGCTAGCAGCCCGGGGCCAGATGGTCAAGGGTAGCGCAGCGACTTCAAGGCCTTGGTAAGAATCAGCAAGTTGAAAGGAGTCCAAGGATGGCCGGGGCTTCGGCGTTGTCTTCAGGACAGAGAGATGCAAGGGGGCCCCGGGCTAGCAGCCCGGAGCCAGATGGTCAAAGGTAGCGCAGCGACTTCAAGGGCTAGGTAAGAATCAGCAAGTTCAAAGGAGTCCAAGGATGGCCGGGGCTCAGGCGTCAGCGTTTTGTAGGTATTATCCCATTCGGGTGCTTGAGGTGAAAGAGTTGCGTCTTGGAGCTTAGAAAGGGTGACAGCGAGACTGACGTCTTGAAGTTCCAACCGGTGACGGTGATACTGGCGTCTTGAATCGAGTGGATGATATGAAGAGGTGTTGCTACAATCGCTTGATGGTGAAGACTGAATGCCAACTGCTTTCTTCGCAGACCTTTTATAGTGGCAGGTCAGTCGGTTTCACAATATTTTAAATTCATGCAATAATTTCTATTTCCGCGTGAGTCATCTCAGGTTGTAATTTCACGTTGTGCAACAAAATAATTTATATTTTTGGGAGCATGAATCACCTCATATTAAAGTGTTGAGAAATCAATATTTCGGGGACGCGCCGTTCAAATGAAGAATATTTCCTCTCCGATAAAAATGCATGATATGAAATAACACGTTCGATATATCATTTGTTAACATATTTATAAGTTTTTTATTTACTAAAATCATATTTTAATTACTTTGACAGTCTTTTAATTGAGACCAGAGTTTTTACTCATTTGAACATTTTTTTTTAAATGCTTAAATCTTATTAACTAAAAAAAAACAAAGACTTAAATATTCAAATTAAGTAATAAAATCAACAAAAGAAAGAAACATTTTATAAAAAACTCTTAATTAATACATTTGTGACAAATGTCAAGTTTGTGTTCGCCACACAAGGATTTGTTGCACTTGGGCACACAGGGCCCCTACACAAAAAACACACACGTGCGCCGCGCGAGCTGCGGGTCGTCTGAGATTAGCCGGAATCTGGACTGCGTACGACGACGCACTCAAAATTTATACCACTTTTTTTCGAGTCCGCGTCATCATTTTGACGAAGGTTAGTGATCTAGGGTTAAGTAAATAGACTAGCTCCCCAGATAGACCTGAGATTATTTATCTAGTTAGTGGGTAATTTAAAACTGTTTTGAATGATAGGTAACGTATTAATACTGTGTATAATTAATTACTTTTCTAATTTACATTAAAAAGAGGAAAAAAATAATTACATACATAGGTATATCATCAAAATCAAGGTTTTGTATTCCTCATTTTTTCCCCCAAAATTGGACAAATTTAATTTTTTTTTTAATAAAAAAATTAAATTTATTAAAAAAATTCTATAAGTCCGTATGATTTTCTTTATTAAAAAATACAATGTCTAGTTTGTAAACTGTATGTCTGCTGATGGCGTTCAAACTCGTCAATTTTGACGTGTTTTGGAGGAGAGTATAAGAAGTAACTTATCAAAAAAGCAAAACGTCCCGGCCCTCTACTCGTCGATCTCTATATCATATTAAAAATATATATTTGTAGTAGTGTCAAAACGTTTGTATGGACAAAACGCCGCCGGGTTCCCTCTTAATGTAGAGAAGGCTCTCGTCTAGCAATCCGGAGGACCCTGGTTCAAATTCCGATGGGTGCAAATAAATTTTATTTTATTAAGTTGTGTCATTTCACAATTTTATTCAGCAACATTCCAGACCAAGATGCTCTCAGTATCCCCATTAGAATTGAAACATTGTTTGAAAATACTTTAGCTTTGTTTTGTGACAAGATCTGAACAGCCATGTATTTCCCACCTTCGTCTTCCCATCTTCTTCCTCACTACACTACCTTCAGCGTCACAACATACCCCAGAAAGGGATGCCGAATACGAGAACAGATGGGACTCTTGTGAGGTATTACACACAAAATAGGGTGGAAAATAAAGAAAGTATTGCTTAAATTGACCCCATTCAGTAACCCAAATCAGCTGCAGACAGAAGACAGTAGACAGACCTTGAGAAAGCCATATTCTGAATTAATTAATGACTAATAGACTTCGCCAAAGTTCAAGGGAGCTGTAATTTATTAAACGCGTGTAATTATGATACCTACTCCGGGCCGCCGCGCCGCCCGCTAAAGGTTAACCTATAAATTTGCAGTCTTGATAAATAGTGGTTGTTGATGGCGGCAACAGATGGTGCCAAATATATTAATATTGTATACAGCCATTGTACCAACCGTTCAGTTTTAATAATATTACAATGTAATATATTAGGAGTTCTATCAAGCCGAAGTCACCCACGCAAACTTGCCCTTGACTTTGATTTTAACCGCTGAAGCGTTCTGCTATAAATTCGTTTTTAACTTCGAGTGCTCGGGAATTTTTGTGTCTTCAGTTTGGTAACTTCATGCCCTCTTTTAAAAAATCCGTACCTTCGAAATTAAAAATAGTGACATAAACTGCTCATATTATTAGAGAGCAATTGAAATCACCTATATTTTACCGTTAATCCCATATTTTTAGAATTAAAAAAAAAATCCTGAAATTTATAAACGCATGAACTCTGTGTATTAGTTACTTTAAAATTGACGTAAATAGTAACTTTTTGGAAAATATTAAATATTATGACTTCTGTATGTTGTCTATAACTTACTTGATAAGCACAGATATAAATTAAATTCGAACATGCATTTTTTAATATAATGTAAGCAAATGATCAATGATTTGTAAGAAATTATATTTCAATAATTTCGGTTCGCAAAATGTCAATAACAAATATTTCAAAAGAGATGCGAGTCATCTCTAGTTAAAAAATGAAAGTGCTTAAACTTTATGACTAATCGAAATATGCAATGGGCGGGAACATTTGAAATATCTAATTCCAATAAATTTTTAAAAATATCTGTTCAAATTTGGCCAGTGAACGCTCAAGGGTTTTGCAAGTTGGCCAAAATGTGGCCAAAAACGTTTCGGTGGCTAATCATTTTAATGCACAAAAAAAGTGACTTGGTTTTAATTCCGCTAATGCAGAATGTTTTTA
The DNA here is from genome assembly GCA_917880885.1 of Limnephilus marmoratus. Taxonomy (NCBI): domain Eukaryota; kingdom Metazoa; phylum Arthropoda; class Insecta; order Trichoptera; family Limnephilidae; genus Limnephilus; species Limnephilus marmoratus. Next base: position 11,515,559 of record OU862921.1, on the reverse strand, counting down.
AAGCTGACCTGGTTTTGCTTGTACCAAAGCTTCATCAGAACTTTTTTAATTTTTTTAAATTTATATTTTATTAATATAATGATATAATTAATTACATTACACGTTATAACATCAAGTAAAGTTTTTCACATAAAAGATACATTGAATAAATTTTGTTCATTTTTATTTTTAGAACAAATAACAAAAAGTAACAATAAAGAAGAAAAAAGAATAAAAATATATATTTTTTTTACACATGAAAAACTAATAATAAAATAAGTAGTTCTGTTAATTTAATATTATAAAGGCGAAAGTTTGTTTGGATGTGTGGATGTGTGTTACTCTTTCACGTAATAAATACTGAATGGATTTTAAAAACTCTATAACTAATAGAAAGCTACATCATTTGCGAATAATATAGGCTATATATATTGGTAAGCTCTGGCGTTATGAATAAGCTCTCGCGTTATGAAATTATTTATTATACGTTTATTGTCCGAACGAAAAGCAAAGCGTTGCTAACTAACGTCAATTTGTAATTTGTTTAGGTTACTATGGAGATTCCTTTGATAGTAAATATTCAAATATGTATAAAAATACTAATCTATAAATATCTATCCTAATATTATTATAAATGCAAACCTGCGGGTGTTTGATTGTTACGTTTTAATATTTTGATTGTTACGATTTTAATTGTTACGTTTTTCTTTAAGCTTCATATTTAATTTCATAGTTCCTTCTTTTTTACTTCTTATCAAAAGAAATGTTTTTTGTAATATTTTTATGTAGGTATGTAACAAAAAAATTTATTAATAATAAAAAATAAAAAATGGGTGGCACGTAACGGGTAACGAACGGGAGAGGGTGGGGAGGGATGGAGAGGGGGGAGGGGGAGTAGAGTGGGGAAGGGGGCATGGGGAGGGGGGTGTAGTGGGGATAGAGAAGGCGGAGGGGGTGGAGTGGGAAACCCCCTAATACTATGCGAGCGAAGCCGGGGACAAAAGCTAGTTTAACATAAAGAAGAAAAGAAGAGAAGGAAGAAGAGAGAAAAAGAAAGAGTAAGAGAAAAAATGGGTATCTTTTATTATAATTGAGTTGTATCGTGTAAGTTATTTACATAGAGTTTTTATTGAAATTTTGATTTTTTTAATAATTTTTTTCCAATCTTAACTTCAAGGGTAATTCGTTCAACCATTTAACACCAATATATCTGTAGAATTGTTGGGCTGCGGTGGTGTAACAGCGCAGTATAGTCATAGAGCCAAGGATATTTGTTCTATTGCTGTTCGAAAAAAGAGTTAAGCTCACATTATTGAAACAATCTTTTGTGTGATAAAAATAGTTTACTAATCTATGTATAAAATGAAACACGTGAAAATGGTCAATAAAACTTTTTAATCACTGAAGAAGATAATATCAACAACAAGGTGTTATTCCTTCCGCGAGTAGGAAGCGGATCACACAGCACTTGACTTGCACTTGACGGGTTTTCTTACCGAAATTTTTCACGCAACTGGGCACTCGTGAGTTTACATACTAGCGTATTCCTGCGATGCTCGCTCTGGTCAGGAGATCTCTCTCTACCTCTCAGTGTTGCCAACCCTCGGAAAACAAAAAACTACAACCCGTTATGGTCACGGTACCTACACTTACTTTCTGAACATGCCCAGTATTTAGTTTAGATTAATGTGTTTAGAAATTTCTAATTAAAAAAGTAAAAAAGTAATTTTCTTTCTTCTGAAGAAAAAAAACTTTAACTTAAAAAGATAAATTACATATAACAAAGAAATATTATTAATGATCCGTTATTAGATTTTCCCTTTTGTCAATAATGCCATATTAACCCCCTTATATTAACACCCCCCCCCCTTCTCACTCCCGCCCATCCATTGATATCTTTAAGTTTATTGTTGTAATTGGTTTTTAATAAACATTGATGAAGTATGTATTGCTTACGAAAGAGGTTAGTTTTTTAAACAATAAAAGTGAAATCATTATTTTACATATTTTGAGAAATAAAACTGTCTTTATAACCATTAAATTTGTTTATTTTATTAAGACCGGCCGGTTTTGCTTAAAATAAGGGTCATCAGAAAAGAGAACTAAAATAATCAGGAATACATTGTGAGTGCTATAGAGGCCGGTTTTGCTTAAAATAAGGGTCATCAGAAAAGAGAACTAAAATAATCAGGAATACATTGTGAGTGCTATAGAGTACATGTAGTGTGAGGTGTAATATAAAATGGAATAAAGGAACAGTGAGATAGGATGAAAATATTATATACAGGGTGTTAAGGGACGTACTTGACTTACTTTAACCAGTGATTCCTGACATTATTTGGAGTAAAAAATGTAAATGAAATTTTGGTCTCCGGTGACTTTTTCGATGTTTTTTTTTTCTACAAAAACATAAAAAAATGGTAGTTGTTGAACAGTTGGAGGCGGGGTAAGGGGTTCGTTGGACATCCGGCTGAGTGACCAGTGACGACATGCGGAAGAAATTTTTTTTTGTTTGATTATGAAGAAAAAAATTTTGAAAAAAAAAAGTCGTCAAAAAAGTCACCGGAGACCAAAATTTCATTTACATTTTTTACTCCAAATAATGTCAGGAATCACTGGTTAAAGTAAGTCAAGTACGTCCCTTAACACCCTTTATAGTAACGGAGAGAATGAGACAGATAACGTGGAGGTACCTTCATAATGGTTTACCATATTATTGTGAATTTTATAGAATGGGAAGTAAACTAACTATATTTTTGAATGTAGCTATAACTTTGTGGTTATCCATTATAGAAAAATGAAACAATTCAACTTTGTATAAACCACTTATATAATGCGTAAATCCTACCGGTTTCGGAACAAACGTTCCTTCTTCAGTGAAAGCTTATACTAAAAAAATACTGTCAAATTAGTATAAGCTTTCCTTGAAGAAGGAACGTTTGTTCCGAAACCGGTAGGATTTACGCATTATAAAGGTGGTTTATACAAAGTTGAATTGTTTCATTTTTCTAAACTAACTTAATTTTGGGTTATTTGACACTATTTATTTTTCTAGTTAAGTTTCAAACCAATTATGAATTATCAATAGTTATTATGATTATCAACAAGTTAATTCATTTGGGCCAAAGATGGTGCCATTAATTTCAGGTGTCGCTGATGTATCATCATTTTTAACTTTATCCCTTCCCAATATGCAAAGGAATAATAACTGTAAAAAGTCTACTCCAGGTAAAAATTAACACTTCTCTAACCAAACTTGCATAGAAAACATAAAGTACTAAAAGTGCCTTTGTCCGGGTATTAGTTTAGTGTCGGTGACTTGTAATTTCAAAAAACATAACAATAAAAACCATGGATTCAATTTCTCAAAGGGTACTTTATTTAAAAAATAACGCAATCATTTCTTCTTCTCTCAAGTCTGTGGCGACACATCATTATCAACTTCGCCATCAAAAGAAGATACGAGAAATATCTAATATTCAGTCAGTCTCACACTAGCAGTCAGTACCAGACCACCAGTCGGTCAACATCTCAGCATGTAACGATCTCCGCACAAGTGCTTCTGCATGGCATCTCTACACATCCAGGGCAGCTTCCGCGAGGACTCCTTCACGTCTCAGCTACAAGGCCCATCGTGTCTTCAGCTCCTGAGAACAGCTACATCCCGCGACTTATAAGGTTTGACGCCACCTTCAGCCAAGGGATCAGCTCACCATTTCATGGCACCCCGAAGCCCCACCGTGCTTCGCTGCCATGGAAACACGCTCCGCCTCACCAGGACTACCTGCTGGTGGCTCAGCTCACCGAGCCACTCACAACGGCCTGGAAGATAGGTCATCTCCACCTCCAAGGTGTTGAGCAACGCGCTGACCTTCACCACTCCATCTCCATCACCTCCGAGCGCCTGCCGCATCTCATCACGGCACCCCGCATTACATCTTGTTACTGCTTCACCGACCTCGCTACGTAGCCCAATAAACGACTGACTCATTACATCGACTGACGCCTTCCATTTCTGTCTCCCGCTCCCTACAAGTCCTAACATTTTTACAGACACATTAAATGGATTATTAAGAACATAACCATTTTTGTGAAGAATATTAGCACCGGTGCTGCTTTGATTGAAGGTATCATCTTCATCAATAAGATAATTGGCGTATTCCAAAAAAAACGAGTGTGCTTTAGACCACATGACTGAAGTAAAACTTCACTAACTTATATCTCCCTCTCAACCTCCGTTCGCCTCCCCCGATCACACTTTTCATAACGCTCTCGTTACGCATTCACCAACTTACTCCCCAAGTCAAGCGTGCGTAAAGGCCCGACCGTTCGCCTCGCCCGATCATACTTTTCGTAACGCTCTCGTCACACATTCACCAGCTTACTCCCCAAGTCAAGCGTGCGTAAAGGCCCGACCGTTCGCCTCGCCCGATCATACTTTTCGTAACGCTCTCGTCACGCATTCAACAGCTTACTCCCTAAGTCAAGCGTAAGGAAAGAAGTTTTACTTCAAAAACCAATATCATTTAAGTATCCAATATTTTTTTATAAAATTCTAATGTTGACATTGCTTGTTCTTTTACCGATATAAAACGCTATTATCATATGAAGGTTATCCACCACTACCTACCCAGGTGTGTGTAACAGAAGGTTACTCCTTCAAGGCTCTCGCAAGGACGCTATTATCAGTTCAGAAGTTACGTGTACCCACTAATGATTTATTACTCCATGGGATTACCAACCCCTCTGCCCCCCCCCCTTCACAATATTCGCCGAGCAGTTGGGACTTCTTGTAATTCTCACAAAGAAACTTTTCATAAAAAGTGGTACGTGCCCGTTAATTAAAGTTAACAAAAGCGAGAAACACTCTTTTTTACTTGGTTTTAATTTAGCAGATCTTTTTGAAGCTTCCTTTCATTTACTGAAACTATTTGTGTAGGTAACCCTTTATAAAAGAAAGTTGTCATTTTTTGTAAAAGGTTTAGATGAGGAGAGAAAGGGTATCTAATAAGGTTTATTGCTTGAATTAGATAATTATTCATGAAATACGTGCGCAAAGAGCTTTTGCGTTAACAAAATTAAAAAAAAAAACGAGTGTGCTTTAGACAACACGACTGAAGTAAAACTTCTTTAGCTTCATCTACATGATAGAAAGAAAGAAAGAAAATGTGCGCACGTACTGCTTTCTCTTGCTCCTGTGATACAAACAATAGGCCTGCACTGTGTCTTAGATATACGAAACGTAACTGGCTTATTAGAGAAAGAGAGAAAGAAAATGTGTGCTCGCACCTCTTTCTCTTGCCCCTACAATAAATACGAAACGTATAATCTCTCTTTTTATCTTCACTAACTTATATCTCCCTCTTAACTACCGTTCGCCTCGCTTTTCGTATCGCTCTCATCACGCATTCACCAGCTTACTCCCCAAGTCAATCGTGCGTAAAGAAGTTTTAATTAAAAAAATACGAATGTGATCGCACGATTGAAGTAAAAGTTCACTAACTTATATCTCCCTCTCAAATTCAGTTCGCCTCGCCCGACCGTCCGCCTCGCCCGATCACACTTTTCGTAACGCTCTCGTCATTACCAGCTTACTCCCCAAGTCAAGCATGCGTAAAGAAGTTTTACTTCAAAAACATAAATAACAAACGGTTCGAACTCTAAAAACCTACGCTTTTTTATTTTTATTTGTTATCATTAATTTTAGTTAGAAAAAATGTAGGTTAGCCATTTAAAAACTTCTTCATGTTTCCGTGCAAAATTTTAATAGGTACTTCAAAAATTAAACGTTTATTTAGAATTATAAAATTTACAAGCATATTTTATCAACTTTCTAAAACCGTTTTTAATTTTCGGATATATTGAGAAATATTCGTTTATTTCGATTTTATTTAAAAGCGGAAATACATTGACCCTCTGACAAAATGGTTTTATGCCAACTCAGCATCAAGTCAACTAAAAAACTCTTTGAAAAGTCATTAAAGCTATGAAAAAAATAATTTTAAAATAGCCGTTCCCTAACCTAACGTAACAAATTTAACCATTTTTTAACATTTTTTTTTGTCACTCTTTATGACCTTTCTGAGGTGATTCTGAGTTGGTTTCATTGTGAGTTGGCCGGTCACCGACAAAACATGGTAGAGGCCCGAGGAATCAACGAAACTAGACTGATACCGAAACTTATTTACTGCGCTAAAAACACTATGTAACATATTTTATAATTATTTCGATAAAAACACCATGTAACATATTTTATAATTATTTCGATAAAAGCACTATGTAACATATTTTATAATTATTTCGATAAAAACACTATGTAACATATTTATAATTACACACTTCATATTTCAGCACGGGAGATCCATTATTGGCGGTGGATGCATCTGCCCACCCCCACCACAAACGTGGCAGGCCGGATCGGGAAAGACCCTTTTTCAGCAGGACTCTCTCGGAACATTGTCCTGCACCGCAGTGGGAGGGACGGACTCATACAAGATCCTACCCACCCCTCGCACATTTTTCTTCCCAGAATTACATCTCCTTCCTTTCCTCAAAAGGTCCTCCATGCCGCGTTGCTGAAGATGACATTTGCCCTGAGGGGAATTATTTTCCTCAGGACCTCCTGTATGGAGCTAATGTAAAAAAAAATAACTTACCCGCATTCAGGGCGTATGTCGTCTTTGGGGATGCTGTGCGTGGGGTCTTTTTGAGGAAAGGAATGAGAGGAAGTTCTGAGACATATCAGAGTTGAGTATAAATCTGAGAGTCAGTGTGTCCAGGAGTGACCGACGTAAAAATCCTTCCCTCCTCACTAAGGTGGTCCAGGCCTATATAGTAAAATATATTTTTTCAAATATAGATGTAGCCACCCATTTTATTTGTTACACCTATCATTCCTATTATGTGTAAAAAATTTCAGCCCCCTATCTTATATACAAGGGGGTGCTCATTGAATTAGAAGTTTCTGACAAAAGTTCTGGTTTTAAGTAAAACACGTAATTTAAGGTTTATTAATATTACAAGTATTTTAGTCAAATAAGTATAAAACGTATTTAAATTTGAACAAAATTTGGTAACAAAGCAATTATTAATATAATATTAGTCCCAATCTTTCAAAACTATGTTTGTTAACTCCATTTTTAATGTTTCAGTAGAAACGATTTTTCTGTTGTGTTCAACGATGTGAAGTAAAAATTGCTTTTCTTCCTCATTCTTAGTGAGTATCGTGTTGTAATCTTCAAATAGTTTAACACCTCTCTCTGCTGTATCATTAACAACACGCAAATTTTTGACTCAGCTTTTGCCTTGAAGGTAATCAACATTGTTATTCCAAGTCTTAGGAGGTAATTACAAGAAAGAGTTCTTGATATCAAGAACTAAGAGCGTTTTCAACGTTCTTTGTGTTGCAAAAGCTTCTAATGTAACCTCTAAAGCAAGTTTAGCAGAATCACCTCGTACTGAACGATTACCGCCATCAGATTTTTTAACAATGGCCTGTTTCTCAGCATCAGACAGCTTCTCAGAAAACAAGGTAAATGATACTAGTCCATCTAACAAATACCATAAGTGACGCTCTAAGACACCCCTAGCTGCTATACTGATTTCGGAATCAATGGCTTCGTACATTTTTAAGCTATTCCAAAGTATTAAGTTATTTACTGGTGCATCTGCTGCCAAAGACGCTTCGATTCAAACTTTGGTGTAGATGATAACTAACAAATCGAACAATTTGTTTTTCTTCTCTCTTGATTTTTTAAAATCTTATTACGATCAAGCGCACTGGTAACGTATTGTGTAAATATGTCACTTGTAGACAGTTCAACGCACTACAAACTCATCTTTGGACTTATCCTCTAATATGGTAACATTACTAGAAGTGCTACTGAAGCTGCACTCAAGTTCTAACTCTTGTCCCGACACCACCGAAGATGAAGCATAACTTTCAGCAGCCATTTCTTTCAATTGTTCAGATCTTTGTTTCCGTTTTAGAGAACTTTCTTTGACCTTTTCTAGTTTCTTGTCGATTGAGGTCATAATCATCTTACGTTCTCATCTTTGATCGATGAGAAACGCTCTGTCTTCCGCAATTTTTATCAAATTCAAAGCGTTTGCATGGGCAATATCAAAAAGTTTGTTTGGTTCTTTTTTAACAAATACTCTCCTTTTTTTGTGCTTTGAATTTCTTCCTCTATTTTTATTCAATAGCAGCCAGTTTTTAAGAAACTTAATCAGTTTTTCAATGCGGTGATTTTGTTGTCTGGTCGGAATACTAGATTTACTCAATACTTTTATACGTTCTTGAATAAGTACATGCGCGAAATCTTTCACATTTTTGAAATCATTTAATATGTAGTGATAACGGAGTAAAACTTGCCGAAGAATAGGATGTTGGTTAAGCCTCATCAATGGCTCAATATCTCGAACCCCAAGTAGAAAATTTCGTATTTTTTTCGAGTAGATAAACACATTTTACTACACTGATTCACTTCACAGTCTACTAAATAAGTATCAAATACTGTTCACATTTGTCTATAAAACTCTTCAGTAGTTTATTTTAATATTTATTTAATAGTTAAACACACGAAACTGGCCTATAGCAAAAAGTAAAAATTAAGCATTTTACACAAAAAATTCAAAAACAACACTCGATTGAGCACCCCTTTCTACTTGAGCTATCTCGCTGAAATTTTACTATGTTATTTCTATGAATACGTGTAACAAATTCACGGGGTGGCCAAATGAAAAAAAATGAAATAAAATTTTTGGACCACCTTACTCCTCACTCCATAAACCGTGCACCCATGCTAAATCATCAAAAGTAGCGAACCACTTGATGTGACCTATCCACATCCCAAATTGATTACTGGTATTATATGTGTTAAAAAAACCTATTCAAAGTAGGTATACGTATGTAATTTATTCAGCCTAGGGAGGCGGGAATGGTTACCGCCGTCCAGGGATCCTTTACTGGATAACCAACACCTCTGCCATAAGTCACCCCAAGTGGTTCGCTACGTTTGGTGATTTAGCAGGGGTGCCCGGTTTCATGGGGTAAGGTTTATCTAGGACTTGGAGGCGAATGATCAGGAAACACTGAACCCCAGATTCCTACCTACCCCTTAAACCCTTTTCCTTCCAGAACTCTCCTCTCCTTCATTTCCTAAAAAAAAACCTACACACAGCATCCCTAAAGATGACATAGGCCCTGAGGGAAATTATTTTCCTCAGGGCCTCCTGTGTGGAGCTCATGTAAAAAAATGCACTTAAACACTCCAATATTTAAATCTGATTGGTTTTTTTGCGGTAGGTACGTTAATTTGCAGTAGGTGTCATTCAAGTATATTCAATTGATCTTGCGTAGTTCCGGCCAGTGGAGGTTATCACCACTTACCCGCTCTGGTATAAGTAACAAATGGTTACTCCTTCAAGGTTCTCGCAAATTCTAATTTTTTTGTTAAACGAAGCTACACTTATTTATTTTAAACGAATCTAGACCTCGAGTGTCCCTGCATACGTTGTTAGAAAGCAGTATGCAAGTGCTTAACAAGAAAGTAAAACATAATACAAGAAATTAGGTTAGAAAAATAGTTAATAATCGTAGTTCCGGCCATTGGAGGACCCACCACTTACCCGCCCTGGTATAGGTAACAGATGGTTACCCCTTCAAGGCTCTTGCAAGGACTCTGATTTTTTGGGTTAAAACGACTCTACATTTGATAACGAAACTAGACCTCCAATGTCCCTGCATACGTTGTTAGTAAGCAGTATGCAAGTGCTTAGCGGGAAATACAGATACAATATGTGTTAGTATGACAAAATATAGACAAGACAATGGGACAGGTTGGTGAAAGTCCACGAGGTGGCAAGCGCTGGGTGATTGTATACAGGGTATCCTACAAGCACCTGTTTGGGAAGAAGACACAATAGATAAGTAATAAGGGAATGGCAAACGGTTGGGAGTCCTCTTCAATCGATTGGCAGTCCCAGCAAGAATGCGCATGACATTCGGTCTAGTCGTGAACCACACTCAGCTTCCGCGCCCCTTAGCCGGTTCCTCGGTGATGCCTCAAAGAAAAGTAAATGGGAGATTGGGGGGAAATACCCGAAGACCCTAAGGAATTCAGCGTCGAGTAGCCGGAGGCAAGGCGAAGGAGAGCCGAGGTCGCCCCCCCAAGTTCCGGCTAGGTGATTCTTGTTGTGTAATATCGGTATGTGAAATTTACGCCCATGTAATATTGTTCTGACACCGTGCCAGGTGTTAAGCAGCAGGTTAAGCAGCCATGAATTTCCGAGAACTTTGAAACATTTTATTTTATTTCAACGGACTTCCTAAATAGGCCGAAGCAAATCCCCGGTAATTTCAGCGCCGTTCGGGCTGTGTAGTACATTCCGGGAAGTTTGTTCATTGGGCAAAGTTTTGTACTGCCACGGAGGCACTAAAGATTTGGCGGTGGATTTTATAAGGGAACTCTAAAGGGAAGTTATTCCGGGGGCACATAAAAGATGGTCTCAACGACAAATAATACGAAGTTCAAGGTAAAAAGGGCTTGTGGGAAATTTGGTACAGTCTAATAAAATTTTAATATGTAAAACACAGTCGGGTTAGTTATACCGTTTATAACTCAAGCACGGCTGGACCAATTTTTATGATCTTTGATTTGTTGGATTTGACTCCGCCCCGAATGCAGAATAGATATTAAAATATCGGAAAAATTCACGAAGAAAAAAAATTACGAAGAAAATTCTTTTCCTCGTACATTTTTTAAGGAACAATTTCTATCTTCTCAAAGAGCTGCGGCAATATTGTGATAAATATAATATTGAATAGTGAGTGAATTCCAAAAATTCTAAAGCGTCAAATGTCAATGCGCTGATTATTTTGCTTTTATTCTTAAACATATTATAATGCTGCCCCTCTTTCCTAACATACTAAATGTCAATAGTCAAAAAATGAGACAAACGGTGAACGTATGTTCTCCCTCCAATAGAAAAATACAATAATTATAATAAATCTCCCTTGCACGCATAAAGAAAATAAAACGCAATTTCCGTAAGTAAGTGGAAAAGTAAGAAAATCACAAATAATATAAATCCGTATACAACGCCATATCTGATATTGACAAAAACAAAACATGAACAGTTGCGCATCGATAATTGCTCCATTGTGTAATTTTTAACTTAATAAAAAATTTATTTAATTCAGCTAATAAGTTAAAACAGCTATCGATTCTGAGGCGGTACAAAGTTCTTCGGGTCAGCTAGTATAATAATGTAACATTAAAAATAATTACCTATGTCGATTCCTTTTCACACATTAATCTATCTAATATATAAAATTCTCGTGTCACGGTGTTTGTTACCATACTCCTCCGAAACGGCTGGACCAATTTTGATGAAATTTTGTGTGGCTTATCTGGTAGGTCTGAGAATCGACCAACATCTATTTTTCATACCCCTAAAAGTAAAGGGTGTTCCACTCCGAAGAAAATTATTTTACCCATACATTTTGTATGGAACGAATTCTCCTATTTTGAAAGAACTGCAGCAATATTGTAAGGGGTATAATATTGACTGTGAACCGGGAGAGGGGGAGGGGGGAAAGGAACTCAGGAAGGGGGTTAGCGGGACGGGGGAAGGGGAGAAGTGGAGTGGGGAGAGGGAGAGGGAACGCGGGAGGGGAAAGGATACGCAGGGAGAAACAATTTAGATCAAGGTATGGTATCCGCAGGGAGAAACAATTTAGATAAATTCAGCTAATAAGTTGACAACAGTTTTTGATTCTGAGGCGGTACGAAGTTCGCCGGATCAGCTAGTATGACTATAAAAATGCGATTAATTTTACAGTTCTCTAAATTGATGGAAAGAACATTGCTGAAAATGAATTCGTTTACCCAAAATTTCTGATATTATCCAAGATATCTGCATATATTTAGTTACGTTTTCGCTTTAATGACTTTGAACTTTACTGGAAAAGTCCTAATGATATCTGCATATATCACATTTAGTTGCGTTTTCAGTGTCATTTACTTCTAACTATACCGGGAAAGTCTTGACAAAACCTGCATATATTATATTTATTTACGTTTTTAGTATCAATAACTTCCAAAGGCAGAAACATACTAGCGTGTCATGGCGTGTCGTGACGCGCCAGAAGCACATCGGTTTCATACATTTATAATGGTTAGAGACATATTTGTATGTCGTGGCGTGTCGACAAGCCACGACGTCGCTTGGTTAATTTGTAGTCACGACACGCCACGACAGGCAAATATGTTTCTGCCTTAACTGTACCGGGAAAGTCTTGACGAAATCTGCGTATATTATATTTAGTTACGTTTTTAGTATCAATGACTAACTGTACCGGAAAGTCTTGACGATATCTGCATGTATTTAGTTACTAGCTTTTTGCCGCGGCTCCGCCAGCATGGTATTAGAGGGTTTCCACTCTGACTCCTCCCCCGTCCCCCCCGTCCCTTCCCCCGTCCCTCTAACCCTACCCACCCCCCCTCCCCCTCCTTCATTTATTTGAAGTACTCCCCTAATAATTTGAATCGAATAAAGAATTAAAGATATCGTAGGTACTAATCGTGCCACCTATTGCAATTTTTTTAATACAAATTTCATAATGCCAGAGCTCTGAGCTATAGCCTATTTTATGTTATTCTGTTGTATGAGCTATATTATTGTAAAGTTCCATTAAATTCAGTAGTTTTTGCGTGAAAGAGTAACAAACATACATACATCCATAGATCCATACATCCGTACAAACTTTTGACTTTATAATATTTTTAGGATGTTTTCGTATAATGACATCTATCCGTACCGGGAAATCCTTGACGACATCCGCATGAATTATATTTAGTTACGTTTTTAGTATTTATGACTTCTAACTGTACTCGGAAAGTCTTGATGATATCTGCATATAAATAAGAACCTCACCAGGATATCATTCACACAGGCATTTTATTTTGAGGCAGAGGCAGGACAAGAGGCAGGACAAATCTACCAATACTCATATCTTACAACCTTTATTCTGAGATCGACTTCAATATTCCAAAATATATTTTAAAGGTAAAGCTGCAACTGCTGTAATAAATGTAATGTATTTAATAATAAATTTTGTGAAATGTAGATATTTGATTCACTGTTTAATTTCTTCTAACTGTACCGGGAAAGTCTTGACTTATTGACAAACGAGTCACCCTGTTAAAAATGTCGAGAGATTCAAAGAATCGGATATTGCAAAAGTTGGACGAATATAAAAGCCGAGTCTTTTTCCAAGATCAATTGTGGGAAAGTTTTTATGCCCCTTCCTCCTAACAAAGTAATAGTTTATGGAAATGGCGGGAAGTGATTCGACGAGCCCGCCAGAGGCAATAGGGGCGGTGTTTATTGAATAAATTATAATAAATATATCGATGGCGAGCCGGTGTCGCACTGGTGGCGAGCAGATCGGAATAGCCAGTTATCTTTTAATGACATCTTGTTCGCTGTATATATAAATAAAGTTGAGGTTGAAGTGTTTTGGAAATGAAATGGCAAAGAATAGATTCGGAATTTCTTCGCTGGAAGGAAATCTTTAAAACATCCCTGGAAGATATCGAGATAAGTACAATTCGCTCGTTTTTATATTGGTAGTAAAGACAGTCAGAAAAGAAGACATAGTGATAGTTACTGTAAGGTAGAAAATAAGTTCTTGCGGTGATTCCAATTTTTATGGTTTGATTTAATTAAATTTATTTATTTATTCCAGAATTTGCAATTTCCCGTTTTTGAAGTAAAAACTTTTTTAGCACCGTTGTGATTTGAAACTCGATGAAACGAAAAATAGCGACACTAAAAAGAAACAAATACATACCCCCATAGAATTTACCCTGCAAGAGAATGAGATAGTATAATCGGTCTCCTCTTTGTGCGGTCTTTCGAAGCCTATCAGTCTACTCTTTTGGCGGTGCTTCTTAGCCTCCTTACTTTTGTCTGCTTTAGTTTTCTAAAGGGTTCACTTCCACACTCTATTTTTTTTTAAGTTAGTTCCACAAAGTAGGCCCAGCGAAAAATTATTCTCGTCAGGGCCTAGGTCATCATTGGGGATGCTGTGTCGAGAGTCTTTTACCGGAGAGGAAGGGGAGGAAGTTATTGAAAGGAAAAGGTAAAAGGGGTGGAACCTGGGGGTCAGTGGGTCCAGTGGTGACGGACGTATAAATCTATCCCTCCCACTGTTGTGCAAGGCAATGTTCCGAGAGAGTCTTGCTGAAGAGGTCGCAAAATCTCCCTCAACCAGTCTCTCCCGATTCGGCCTGCGAAATAACTTCGAGCAGGCCGAATTAGGCCGTAGTAGGCCGTGGCGTGGATTTGTCTGCTCATCAACTGTCCATCCGCCGCCAAGAACCGGACAAACCTCACCACGTGAACACGGGCATTCCTGCTAAGTCAACAAATGTAGCAAACCACTTGGAGTGACCTATGGAAGAGGTGTTGATTATTCAATAAATGATTCCCGGGGTGGCGGTACCCACACCCGCCTCCAATTGAAAAATGTTGAAACCTAACAAAGGTTAACGCTTATATTATGCTTTCTTCTAGATATCGCTTTATAATTTTAATTTCGTAATAGTTAAACATACTTACAAAAACTCACAAAAAATTAGCATACCTATTAAAAAAGAACTAGACCGAATTTATAATTCATACACAAAACTGTGTACCTTAGAACAGGGTATTTCAGTAAGATCACATTCGTTTCCACTTTTGTATAGAATTATATATTTTTTTATATCATTGAAGAAGAAGACAATAACAATAATCTAAACGAAAATATGAACGAGGACAAAACATAGAAAAATTGAAAAATACAATGGTCGCAACTGGGACTCGAACCCAGAATTCTTATCTAACCGGGACGTGCGCGTTTACCAATTTCGCTATTGCCACCTTCTGTCAAACAAATGTTGGAACAATTGATATACGAGTGTACTATTATGTATTGTAAATGAACTGTTTCTTTAGAAATATTGTAATTATAATTACTAAATTAAAAAAATATATACTGACCACAAAAAATACCATGGGTATGGCTTATAAATAAGTAAGGTTTACAATTTTCAGAGGAAATGTTGTTTTTTTTTTTTAATAAAAGAAAATTAGAAAAATTATAATTACTAGGATGCGAATTCTACTGTTCACAGAACGCCTAGTTTTCAAATGCATCATATTCATTGGAGAGTGCTGAGGCGTGCTAAAAAAATCATTTAAAAAAATACCGAATAGCACCGAAGATATAAGCTGTGGAGGTCAACAAGGACACCGATCTGCAGTCTCACGGCAATCCGATTGGCCCCCCATACACCAATAGGATTCAAGCCTTTTCTCAAGCCACTCTGGCGCGCTGCAACAAAGGTCATTCAAACCTTACACTCCCGGTCAATACACAGCCTTGTAAATCGTGCTTGTTCGCTCTTCACTTCATATACAATTGTTCATATTTAAATATTAAATTACGGCGCGTTTTGTTAGTTTGTAATTTGTTAAATAAACTTGTAAGTACAAACTACTAATTTGATTTACCATACACCTTCCCACACGTAAACATTAAACCCCACATCAAAATGTTGATATTTGCGGCCGGACGAAAAGCGCGTGACGTCACGGCACACGCGAGGTAGTACTGCTGCACTTCCATTCGAATTATGAATATTTTTTACTGTGTGTGACTTCATTAGACACAATTATTGCAACGACAATACGATTTTGACTTCAGGCAAAGAAGTTACGGGATCAAATCCCGGTACCTCGGTAAAATGCAATTAAATTCTTATTTTAAAAAAAATTCCTGTATTATGAGAATAAATAATCACGAGAAGGGATCATTTATATTTGGATATAATCTTTCTCATTTATGTAAACCTGTATTGAGGTAGATTTTTTAGTAAATTATTGAATACGTTTTGTCCATTGTTTATCAATAAATACATCGTACAATAACTAACTAACCGATAATTACACCGTTTCCAAGCAGCGGGAGGAGAGGGGACGGACCGCCAAACAACTCGCACTTGACACACACTCCTTGCCTCATTCACATTCATACATTGTCTCTTACATACTCTGCTATTATTTTGACTCTTGACGTGGCTCGAATCAAGAATCTAATTCACTTGATTGTGCCATGTCTTCCTCAGGCGTCCCCGATTTCTTCTACCATTCACATTTGCATCCCATAATCTCTTTTCTTCATTCATTCTCTATTTATGCCCAAACCATTTGAGCGTCCTTTTTATCACTCGTGACTCATTACGCTTATATCGCCTTTCATTTTAATTATTATTATTTTTTTAATTTGAGTACCTCACTAGGTACTCAATAGCTGCTCCCATCTGGAGCCAGTGAGACTATGGCATCGCCAATTGGGGTATGTTGTGAGGCTGAAGGTAGTGCGGAAGGAGATGGGGAATAGGAAGGCGGGGAAGTACCTGGCTATTCAGATCTGGTCACCAAACACGGCATTAAGTCAAAAAGTCATTTCAAGTAACGTTTCAATTATGAATGGTGGTCTTACACCAGGGCGATACTGAGAGTATCTTGCACTCTGAAACGTGCCGCAAATACACCCACGATATATCATTCTATATGAATTAATTGTTAAATATCATAAATTAATCTAAAAAAAATTATTAGAAAATTGCATTTTTGCGGAACTCCACATTTCTTACATGATTTTACCATATGGGATCTCATTACTGCAATATTCTGTCTACTTTCATCCTTTCTCTGCCAGATCCATGGTTCACTGCTATACATCAGGGTAGGTACTAGCACTCGTTGGACAGTTTTTTGATAGCGTCAACTGCGTTCATTAATGGAGTTACCCCCTATTACCTTATTTCAATATCTTTATATGCCTTCCCATCTCTCGTAAAAAGACTTCCCAAATATGAAAACTCTTGCACCTGCTCCAAGTATTCATCATTAACAACTACATTGTACACTACTCTCCCTTTCGAACACCATGACTTTAGACTTAACTTAACAATAATTTTTTTTTAATTTAGGGGAGACTGTTGTACC
Source organism: Limnephilus marmoratus (assembly GCA_917880885.1). NCBI lineage: Eukaryota > Metazoa > Arthropoda > Insecta > Trichoptera > Limnephilidae > Limnephilus > Limnephilus marmoratus. Next base: position 11,498,516 of record OU862921.1, on the reverse strand, counting down.
TTGGACCACTTTTTACATTTTTGCTTTTTATTGCCAAGAAACAATCAGAATTTTGAAACTTAATCCGTCTGTAATTAAAGTTCCAACCTTCCCGCACAAGATAAAATGGGTATATTTGTCATACTTCCTAACCATAGACCACAAAAAATACCATTCAGACCCTTTGAAAAGTGGTCCAAGGTACAAGATGGTCGTGTACCTTGGAACATACCTCATGTACCTTGGACTAGGTATAATAAACTAAAGGTTTAATAAAGAACTCTTCATTTAAATGAATGTTTTAGGTTTAACATGGTTTTACATGAAATTATATAAAACAAACATGAAGTTATGTAAAAAAAAAACATGGTTTCTCACTCATTAATCGGAGACACTAATGTTTCCTTTTTTCACAAAAGTCACACAAATACACTTTCCATTCCTGCCCTTCAATTCCGGCGCCCAAGTAGTGCACCCAACGGCCACATGAAGTGCATTTGAACCACTCTTCTCCATTTCTTGTACCATGGACCGCGTCCAAGGTACATGATGACGTTTGTGTCCAAGGTACACGATAGTCTCATTTTTATCAAACATGGCCGCCTACAAGAAATACCTAACCAATTTGCAAAATAAAGTGGGCGGTTTAATCACCAAAAAGTGTGTTATTCACGTAGTAAATCAGAGGAAATCCTAGTGCACACTCCCCGGAAGCACGGCCACTCAAATTGTAAACGAAAATTTTACTTTAATCACTTGAAATCAATTTTAATTACGCAAAACCGAACAAAGAAACACACGGCTCCCAAACTCAACACGTGTGCTGGCTAGACCACAGCGGTGATCAGGGTTCGCCTAGAGTCCGCTAGGGTGCAGCACTTACTTGATACGCGGACTGGTCCGAGGTACACCATGTCCAAGGTACAACAGTCTCCCTACCTACAATACTTGCTACTTTTCTTTAATAATACGACTTTACAATTGAACTTTAAGCTCTTTCAAACATATAGTTAATGGAGCCTTATAATAACAAATTCATCACTAAATAGTCGTAGATTATTCACTGTAACAAAACAAAAAATTGATACCGTACTTTTTATGTATTTTTGCACGTGAAATTTAAAAAATAATGTAAAACGTATATGTGTATGTGTAGAATGTATACAATGTGTGTATATATATTATTTTTCCACTGAACGTCTGATGTTTTTTTTTGATGTTTCATATATATTTTAAATAGCCATAAAACTGGTACACTATACTTTATATTTTTTGTCAGTACAATCACTTTACTTTTATCTAACATTTAATTGTTTTATTTTTTATAAATGTATGTGATCCTACTTCTGGTGTTTTTCAGTTTTCATCATAATTATTATACTAGCTGGTTCCCGGCATGCGTTGCTATGCCCTGCGTGTCCTTTCCCATTCGTTCCGTTCCCATTCCCCTTCCTCCACCCCTTCCTCTCCCGCGTCCCCTTCCCCTTTTGCGTTTACACTCCGTCTTCTCCACCTTTCCTCTCCCCATTCCACTCTCTCCTTTCCCCCGTTCCGCGAACCCCCCTTCCCCCTCCTAATACCCGCATTCCATACATTCAGTCCCGGTACATTCAGTTTTCAAACAGCTAGAGTGCCACCTATTACAATTTTTTTATACAAATTTCATAATGCCAGAGCTTACCAGTAGTTTTATACAAACCTTGTCCTGACAATAACGAACACACAATAAAAAGAATTATCCAATTTGGTGCAGTGGTTCGGAAGTTATGCGCGTACATACATTTCGGCGATCCATTTTTATTTATATAAAATAATAAAATAATAGATAATAGAAGATAGATAGATATACATAAATTTATTTTTCCTACTTTTCTTGTTTTTTTTTTTTATCTTATCGTTTCTATATCTTTTATACATCACACAGTATTAGACAGTATATATTATGTTTAGATAATTTATCTAGTTCCAATCTCCATGGTTTATCTGGTTCCAATCTCCATGGCTCCAATAATGGTTAAAGGTTCTCACCTGGGACCATTATTGTTTAATGTATATATATTTGATATTTATAAATGTTTTTTACATGCTAACTACCTTGCATATGTAGATGACAAAAAATATACTTAGTAATCAAATCTATCAATGACTGCATAAAACTTCAAGAAGACCTTAATCATCTTTTTGCATACTGTAAATTAAACAAATTAATCACAAACATTTCTAAGTGCAACAAATTATCTTTTACGCGTAACAAAAATAAAATTTCATTTAATTATAACTTTCATGATACACATATCAATGAAATAGAATCAATCCGTGATCTTGGGGTAGTACTAGATGTAAAACTAAATTTTATCAAACATATTAATGAAGTAATCAACAAAGCAAATAAGATATTGGGATTTATAATTCGCATATCTAAACCTTTTCGCAATATTAAAACTATGTATTCCCTTTACACCACGTATATCCGCCCCCACTTAGAATACTGCACACTAATTTGGGCATCGTTCTACCAATGCCATATTGACAGAATCGAAAGTGTGCAAAACAAATTTTTTAAACACATAAATTATAAATTCAAATTACTCTTTGCAAATAACACCGAATCCTTAAAATTTCACAACATTACTCCACTTCGAACGCGCAGATTAATATCTGATCAAATATTTTTAGACAAAATTCTGAATAACGGCCTGGACTCTCCTGAACTCGTAAATTATTTAAGAATTCACATACCTGCAAGACCAACCAGACTAAACCATTTTTTTCATTTGCCCGCGTACAGAACCAACCTTAGAAAAAATTCTCCAATCCCCCGCATATTTTTTTTTTACGGTAACTCCACACAGGAGGCCCCGAGGAAAATAATTTCCCTCAGGGCCTATGTCATCTGGGATGCTGTGTGGAGGGTCTTTTGAGGAGAGGAAGGAATGAACATTGGTCTTGAAGAGACCCATATTGTTGGAAGGAGGAAACACAGAGGCCGGCAAATCATTCCATAGCCGAGCTGTTGAACACAAGAACGAGTCGAAGAAACGACCTGTTCTCATGTGGCAAATGTCAACCGTGTACAAATGTTGGGCACGCGTTTGGCATGTTTCCCGACTATGCACCGGTGCCGAAGGGATCAATGATGCTAGTTCCTCGGAGCATCTTCCATTGTAATACCGGTAGAACAAGGATAGCATTCCCATCCGACGCCTGTGCTTTAAAGATTGCAATCCGTCTGCTAAGATGAGAGAATCTATCAAACGGACCGCCCGTTTCTGCAAAGAGTCGAGGGTATTCGAGTATTAGTCGAGGGTGGCTGCCAAATTCAACCGTGGGGCGCACTTGTGATTTGTACAGGGTTAGCAGTTGTGTACTATTAAAGTATCTGCAGGCCCTGTACAGTACGCCCAGTTTTTGGGAGGCTAACTTTACTCTGGCTTCGATGGAGCCCCCATACCTGAGCTGGTCACTTAGGGTTACACCAAGCATTTCGATGGAGGGCCTGTTCGGAAGATTGCTTCCGTTGAAAGAGACTAGATTTTCATTTCGATCCCCTTTAGACGTAATCAGACAAGATTGGGTCTTTGAAACATTAAATTCAACGAGATTATTTTTACACCAAGAGAAAACACTCTCGAGGTAACCGTCCATTCTTTGCTTCAAAGCCCTACGAGCTGTTGGATTTTGTGAGCCCTTTGGGGGCTTGTCAAACAAAAAGCTATCATGAACTGTACTGTCATCCGCGTAACAATGAATTGGTGCACATGACGAAAGGTCGTTGATATGCAACAAAAACAAAGTCGGAGACAGAACCGATCCCTGCGGGACGCCAGCATTTATCGAGTGTAAGGAAGAGGTGAAACCATTGGCTACCATCTGAATCGACCTCTCCCTCAAGAAGTCGGCAATCCACGCACACAAGGATGCGGGAAGTCCTTAAGAATGCAGTGCCAAACCCGGTCAAAGGCCTTGGAGATGTCCAGTGCAACCGTTTGGGTCTCACCGAAACGTTCCAGGCGTCGCCCCCAAACATGCGTCACATACGCGAGAAGATCACCGCACGAGCGGTTCCGCCGGAATCCGTATTGACTATCGTTAATAATTTTGTTCTTCTCGAGGTATGTGAGCAGTTTGTCGTTGATCACACGTTCCATCACCTTAGACAGAACTGATGTGATCGCTATGGGGCGATAGTTGGCCGGGTTGGAGCAGTCACCCTTCTTTGGAATAGGATGGATAACCGCTTTTTTTCCAACCAGAGGGCACAGAGCCAGTCTTCAGGGACATTTTAAAAAGCTTCGTCAAAATTGGAGCTATATCTGCAGCGCACCTCTGCAGTACCACGGCAGGTATTCTGTCAGGCCCACTAGCTTTATTAACATCAATCCCTAGTAAAACTTGGAGTACTTCCCGATGCCGGATCCTCAGCTTTTTCATACGAAAACCGCAGTGAGGAACCGATGTCGGGATAGCACCTTGGTCATCGAGGGTTGAGTTATCCGCAAACATTTTACCTAATAAGTTAGCCTTTTCGGTGGCGGTGTTTGCTAGTGAGCCGTCAGGTCTGGTAAGAGGTGGCAGACTGGATTTGCAGAAATTGCGACCTATAGAGCCCGCAAGCGACCAGAATTGCCTGCTGCCATGCGGGCATGCAGCCAGCTTTCTGCTGATCTGCTGGTCGTGCTCAAATTTTGACCTATTTATGATTCTCTGGGTTTCCTTTGCCATTTTGTTGTAAGCTGTTCTGTCTTCGGATGTTCTAGATGTGTTGTAGGCTCGGTAAGCCGCGTTTTTTCGTCGCACTGCTTCAGCGCATTGTCGACTGAACCACGGTTTTGAGCCTACACCGGTTTCCTTAACAGTAGATTTGATGAAGCCATCAATCATGGATGTGATGACTTCACCAATTTCCTGGGCACATTTTGAGGGATCCGAAGTCTGAAAACAGACATCTGACCACGGGAAAGCATTAAAATGTGCCAGCAGACCGAACCAATCTGCTGACCTATAGTGCCATACTTTTCTCTTCAGCCTCTCTTTGGCGGTCTGAAGTTTGCAGGGATTGATGTCGTCACCAGGCAGTGGTCGGACGATCCTAAAGGCGCTGTGACTTCAATCTTGTAACCGTGTGGCACAGTAGTTAAAAATAGGTCTAACAGATTGGAACGGTGAGTCTGGACATCAGGAACCCTTGTAGGCTCCTGAACCATTTGCTCCAATCCGTAGCAAAGGGCAAAGGATTCCATTTGGCGTCCAGCCGAGTTTGTTGATCCTGAGAACTTCAACCAAGGTTTGTTATGAACATTGAAGTCCCCCAGGACCACAAACTCTGCTGTAGGGTAGCGGGGCAAGAGGTCATCGATAGTGTCGCTTAAATGTTTGAAGAACTCGGACGTATCTGATTCGCTAAGGCTCGGTGAGCGGTATAAACATGCGTAGAATCTTACCGTACTGGCAAGATTGACGCGTACCCACATTACGTTGAATCTGGAAAACTCCACACACAGTCGCACACAGTTGACGTCAGCTCGACTATAGAGACAGACACCCCCTTTATGCGCGCAATATAACACGCAATTTAACAATATCGATATTCTTAATAATACTCTTGTGAAATACCGATACGAAGTCAAGCGTACGACCACAAATGTTAATTAAATTAATACACAGCTATAGAAAAGGTACAGCATGAGCATCCCATCTTCCTCTGCCTCTTGCCCTTTCCTATTCCTTCTTCCTTCTAATATACTTACATTTATGTATTTTGGTTAATTTCATTTTCATGTAATGGTTATAACCAATTAAAATTTTGTATTATATCATAATAACCATTAGCATAAGAAACTGGTTTGGCTTACCTCATTTTTAATCGCTTCATTTTTAACATCCTGTATAAAACTGCTGTTAGTTTCTTACAATAAATAAATAAATAAATAATATTAGGCAAAAAAAAATTAATAATTATTGACTTTTTATTTAGTATTTGAGCATGATGTGACAATTTGTTATTGGGTTATAACCTAATTATTATAATTTATTGTTTCCTTTAATGTATGTAATGTTGTTAAACTGTAAAGGTTAATAATTAAATAAAATTAAAATAAATACATGAAGAACAAACTTCATACCTAAATTGTTTGACTCCGAGACCTAGATTACCTGAAAAACGTCAGAAAACCAAGTGATTTATTTCCGTTCTAACCCATTTTCTTACAAAACCAATAAAGTTGCCATTTTGCGCGAAATTAGATTCTATTCAGAAAAAAATATAAGAAAATTTATTAGAGGCATTTTTCTCTTTAAAATACCTTCTTACACAGATTCTTTCGGCAGGTAGCGGAATTAGCTGAGAGTGGCGGGGCCTTCCGCCCAGAGATACTTGGCACAGATATCTGCAGGGAAGGAGAGGAAATCTCAGTTTAATTAAAATTCATTCCTCCACACAGAGCCAGATCTACGAAAATATTGCCGAGTAATGCAATACGCCAGCCGCGGGTAAGCGTTTACGAGATAACTTGAGATTTATTTCGATTTGGTAAGTAGCTTGTTCGTGGATTCGGGTAGATCTTGGGAACAAATTACTGCCTCTTCTTCAGGGACACTGCGATCAAACTCGAGATCACGGATTCGATTCCATGCATTGATTTGGAGATTTAAACCTTCAAGACTCGGGTATATTTTGTCAGAAGGTCGAAATATTTTCGCTTTACAATAAAACCCAAATAAATGCAATATTTTTGTATGTAACCGAAAACGAAAATCTGTTTTAAATACGCTGTCAAATTTTATAATTCGAAAATAAAAAAATATTTTTTAAATATAAAAAATTTAAATGTAAGCACGAAAAAGTTTTAAAATTGAAAAAAAAACGTTAAAAACGCAGGGTTTAAAACGTATGTTTAAAAACCTTAGGTTTTTTCTAAATAAAATTACAGATAACGAAAATGTAAAAACACTCTCATTTTTTAATAGACAAAATATTATTATTATGTATTATGAACATTATCATCACCCGACTTTTATATCGTTTTGTATAAAATTTTACCCAAAGTTTCATATATTTTGAAAAGTGAACATTTGAATTATTTTGTGATTATCTTTTAGATGTCAATATAAAGCATGGTGTATTTTTTATATCATATTTCTCACAAGAGGAATATAAACGCTAGAAATATTTCGAATCTCATGCCTGCAAAATTTTAAATCCGAGCGTCTTTTTGCACGAGGCTAGTAAGCGAAAAAGTGGTTTTTATTTATTTTGTACATAATTTTATAAGAACGAAAAAAAGTTAGAACATAGATAAAGTCAAAAATAGTCTTAGCCGTAAAGGGGTATTTTTTAAAAATTGTTACTTACATTACTTCATAGTTAAGTCATGAGAAAACATTTTTTTTAGTGGTTTACGCTTAAATTTTTTGTTACGTAAATAATAATTTTATTGTAATTCCAATACATAGATAAAGTAGTTAAAGCTTCAATTTATCCGTAGCATATTTTTTGATGTTCATACTGTAAGCCGATTCGTCGTAAAGATTAATCAAAATAGTATCTAAATAGGATTTCACGTATATATTCATCTTGGGAGACAACGATTTTTCTGAGATCTATCTGTATGCATACGAGTTGTTCCTAAAAGCCAACAGATTAGTCCGTGTAATTCACACGCGGTAGAAGTGAGGTGTTTTCTTATAATATAGCCCTATTCGAGATTTCGTAAAATATTTGGCATCGAAACAAAATGACTTAAGAGTTTGCAAGTGTAATTTGGCACACTTGCGATTTGTTTATATGTTGATTTTTTAATTTAACATGTTTTTTGTGCCGTTTTAACTTGGACTCTAACTTTGTTTTTACGTTCCGGTTCCGGTTTAGATGGTCGCCGTGTTGGACACTACCTTTACACGCCGCCAGAGTTCGCATGGTCGTGGTTCCTACTCCGAGCTGTCAAAGTGGAATAATTAAGATTACGGTACCAACCTCCCTCAAGAGAGTTTGAAAAAAGAATTGTCATTGAGATGGTGCCAATTTTTTAAACAAATTTTATAATTCCTTCTTTGAAATTTAAAAAAAAACGTTATGTAAAATATTTATGGTTTATTTTCAAGTAGGTAGGTATTTAAGTATCTACTTACAAATCTTATAAAAATTGTACAGGAAATTTTAATTCTGATTTTTAAACAAGAGAAATTTGGAAATGAGGTCTACTGCTCACATACAGTTTTACTCTGCACGTAATTAAAATTAAAAAAATCTAGGTGAGCCAACCCTGGCTGTATGAACGCAATCATTATATAAGGTAGGCCTTTATCCATAGTGTATCTAAATATATAATAAAAATATTTGTATTATTTTGATAATCCACATCTTCATGATCGAAGTTGTTAGTTTTTCTGTTGGAACCCGCCCAAACCTTCGCTTCCTCGCATACATTACTTCCTCCAGGGGCGGATCCAGGATTCGTTTCTGGGGGGGGCACAAGGGGCGGACGGGCAAAAATTCAGGATTTTTTTCTGGGGGGGGGTTGGGGGGTGGGCACAAGGGGCGGACGGTTACAAGTTTAGGTATATATATAGGAAGATTTTTTGAAAGTGTCAAAACAATAGAAAAATTAAATCTATCTCTCTATCTATCTTCTATATATATACATATATAAATAAAAATGAATCGCCGAAATGTATACGCGCATAACTTACGAACGACTGCACCAAATTGGATAATTCTTTTTTGTTGTGTTTGTTATTGTCAGGACAAGGTTTGTAAAAAAGATTTTTTTTAAAAATCAAACGGATTTTTTTTTAAATGTCATAATATGAAAATTTAGTGCGTGAATGAGACAGAAGACTAAGAGAGGTCTTCAAAATATTGACAAAATTTTATATTAAGGAAAAAAATTAAAAAATCTAACTGATTTTTTTTTTAATCTCTACATCATAAATATTTTACTATAGATTCTCAACTAGGCACTCAAGTACTTCAGATATCTTTACTATCAGACTGAAGAGAGATAACTTTTAAATGTATTATTTTATTAAAAATTATTTTTAATAAAATAATACATTTTTTTTAAACCAAAACTATTATTAAATATTTAACTGACAGCCCTGAAACAGTTAGCTAATTAGCAATACCTGCTTAATAATTTCAAACAAAGATAACTTTGAAGGTAACAATAAACTTAATGCAAATTTACTCTATTTAGTGCTTATAAATACTGTTGACAACTTGTTGACAAGTCCCCTTTGTTTAGGTACATATTTTTTATTCTAAATAATCCTATCTAAATTTTATGTTCTCGGTTATTATAACATTGATATTTTTTTTTGGTATAGTAACAGTAGTTTAGTAACACATAATAGTATCCTTTACCTAAATACTTGCTACTTTGTTAAATGTTCATTTCTACTTTGTTATTATTGATAATCTCCTGTGTACCACTGTATACTTATAATACCATGTACTCACTTCAATGTAAAAGCCATGCTATGGCGTTTAAATAAATAAATAAAATAAATAAAATAAATCTCTACATATTATAAAGTAAAGTCCCCCGCGCTATCTGTCTGTCTGTTCGCGATAAACTCGAAAACTACTGAAAGGATTTTCATGCGGTTTTCACCAATAGATAGAGTGTTTTGTGAGGAAGGCTTAAGTATGTTATTTGTTAAGGATTTGTGTAAATTGATTGAATCATAACGATAATTGTTAGAAGTGTCGGAAAAAGTCCAGCCGCCTGGTAGCTTTCATCGAAAACGTTGCCTAATTCTTTTGGGATATAACAAAACAATTAATGGTGGGATATTCCTCTTTTATAGATCTACAAAGAAGTTTGGGAAGACATTTATCTATCTTTTACGGATAGCTTACGATACTAATTCTATCTTCTTATCTTATTATTCTCATCAATTGGTGTTCGTTTGTCTCGCTAAAACTCGAGAACGGCTGGGCCGATTTAGGTGATTTTAGTTTTGAAATGTTTGTCCTAGTCCAGGAAAGGTTTAAACGGTGAGATAATATGAAAAAAATTGTAAGGAAGATAGTAAAAACTAAAATTTCATTTTCGCATATTAACAGTTCTACTGTTCTACCTACTTTCAGAAGCACAACGTAATCTAGAATTGGAATGCAAAAAAAAGAATTCTGATTGTCATATTGTCATACTGTCAAACGTTACCTGTCATTCTGTTACCATTTAAAATCATCTATCATCAGTTTGTCAGTGCGTGAGAACTATATTTACTGTTTTAATATGCCAAGGAAAAGACGAGCTGAGGTAGGTCGTTGAAGTCAATCAAATGGGCCACGAGCTACCTCACGTGCAAACCGCACTGTTGACCAGCGAGAGTTTACATACTCAAGTCACCTACCACTACTGTTTAGGTACCTATCAATTTAATTTCAAAATGACCAAGGATAAACAACCTTTGTTTGCAAAAAAAGTAGACAAAAATAAAGGATTTGACACCCTAAAAACAATTAATAAAGTTCTGAGCGGAAGCTTTGAGGGTAGGTACTGCAGACGTGCCTTACACAATTTCGGAACTAGGTGTCTATACGCTCCCATTAAATCATGTGACGTGGAAAGATCTTTCAGCCAATATATGGCTATACAGGGTGTAACAGGACTGAGGGATTTTAACAATCGATTCCTGAGCATAATTGGAGAAAAAAAAAGCAAATGAAATTTTGGTCTCCGGTGATATTTTTGATGTTTTTTTAATTTATTTTTTCTACAAAAACCTTAAAAAAAAGTAGGTTTTGGACAGTTGGAGGCGGGTGAGGGGTTGGTCGGTTACTCGGCTGAGTGACCAATGACAACCAGCAGAAGATTTTTTTGTTTATTTGAATTTGAAAAATGTCATAAAAAAGTCACCGGAGACCAAAATTTCAACATTTTTTACTCCAAATATGCTCAGGAATCGCTGGTTAAAATCCCTCGGGTACCTACGTCCTGTTACACCCTGTATTTAGACCAAATCGACAAGGTTTTAATTTCGATAATTTAAAAAAGCATCAATTTAAAAAGACAGATTTAGAGGAATATGAATAAAACTTAATTTTTTTATTTGAATTACGTGAACATTTCGCTATCTTTTTTAAAAAAAATTTAATGTAACTGTTACTGCATAGTAATTTTTCACAATAAACATTGTTTTATGAAAGATATTCTTACTCAATATTTTTTCCATATTTTCCATTTTTTCTAATGATAACATTCGTATTGGTACGGCAGATTTGCGTTCTACAGTGAATAATAATGAAGATAAATTAAAAACTCGAAAACTACTGAACGGATTTTCATGTGGTTTTCACCAATAGATAGAGTGTTTTGTGAGGAAGGTTAAGTATATAATTTGTCAAGGATTTGTGTAAATTGGTTGAAACATAACGATAATTGTTAGAAGTGTCGGAAAAACTCAAGCCGCGCCTGGGAGATTTCATCAAAAACACTGCCTAATCCATTTGAGATATAACAAAACAATGCATAGTGGGATATTTCTCTTTTACAGATCTACAAAAAAGTCCGCGATGGCATACATGAATCTTTTACGGATAGCTTACTATACCCATTCTTCTAAAAAAATGGTCACGTACAATGGGATAATTGGAAAGTTAGTTAGACGGATACAGTATTACTCCTTATAACTTAAATACGTTAGTTACCCCAAGCATTTCATTCACATTATTATAATCTTTCACACCATCTCTACGTATTATAAATTAGTCCTCCGCGGCATCTGTCTATCTCTTCGCGATAAACTCAGAGACGGCGGTGGTTACAAAGGTTGGATTTTACAAAGTGTTCCACAGCAACGCGTGGCCGGGTCAGCTAGTGTTTAATAAAGAAAGTTTCTGCTTCTTAGTATGAACTGTGATGGAATCTCCACAGTACACAAAAATACCGTCTGGGGGGGGCACGTGCCCCCGTGCCCCCCCCCTAAATCCGCCTATGACTTCCTCCATCGCAGTCTGGCAAGAGTAATGTCAGTATTCCCCTGGCGGAGGTTAAGTCGCAAACAGCCTACCCGGTGGAGTCACGGGGGCGCCATCACTCCTTAGTTTCAGCCCTTACCCCCACTTCCCTCCCCCGCAGGCAGTCACGGCTCCTGAACGCGTTGAGGGTACAATCAATGCCATGTCGAATGCTGTAAATAACACCGAGTTGGATAATGGAGTAAAGTCAGGCTTTGTTTTCAAGGACTTGGGACTGAACCACCGTGGGAATTGGGCTTTTCGCTAAGTATTTACAGAAATATCACATCCTTGGCCTATATTTAGTAAGATCACTCTTAAGAAGGTAACCAGAGAAAACCATAATATGTCATTTTTAAATCAGATTTTAGACGTATTGATTCTTTTCCACAAAAAATTATAAATTGATTTCGAAAGATTGTTTTTTTATCTAGGAAAAGCATGTTTAAAATTTTGAGAAAAAATGTTTATTTTTAGTATAATAAGGTTATACCATATATCGTTGGCAGATTTGTTAAATTTTCAAAAAAAGATTTTGTATTATACAACACTCATTTCAAATCATAATATAACCATGCAGTAAAATAAATCAATACATTATCTGGGAAACGCATATTTCAGAGTTTTAATTTTAGATTAAATAAAATCATAAAAAAATATATACACACATGTGCTTCTTGAAGAAAATAGGTCTGATTGTGTATTTATTTGCGCACTTACAAACTAATATATTTCAATTTTTTTTACATTCTTATTTATCTTAGACATTGTTGAAAAATGATAAATACTTATAATCAAAAAATAATTACAAACAGCACATAATTTTAATAGTTTTATCATCACGCCTTTCAGCATTTTGGATGTAGGTATATATTAAAGCAAATTTGGAATGAAATAAAATAGATATTGAGTTATATTTTAAAAACTGGTGATGATGATCGCAGTCTTTGGCATGGGAAGTTTATGGCGCATCCTGCGCCATAAACTTCCCATGCAATAGCAAAGAAGTGTTTGGAAAGTGTGCACTCGTCCTTCCAGGAACATTTCCGTAGCACTGTAGTATCTCGGTAGGCGGAGAAGTTGGTGGTAAGCGTTATTGTAGGCGACTTTTATCTTATGCCATTTGGATGCAGTATAGTCAACCCACAGTTCTGACGTATACATTGATGTGCGGAAGGCGTTAAACAGTAGGTATTCTTTTTACGTTTGGACTGCATAAGTGAAAACGTTTTGACAGCATTCCTGCTCTAACGTAGTATATACATATATCGCTTTTCTTTGCTTTTCCATATTATTGATGTATTTTAGGTCATCATCGTATTATAATGGAGTGTTTAAGTTTTGCTATCTAGGTCTTTTTAAGCCGTCGTGGGAGGAAAGCCTTTCTTGGGGATCTAACTTATCAATATCGGATCGATAGGTTTGAGGGAGCGGGCCGTATCGGTAGAGAGAAATGAAAGTCGTCAGTCATTGTAGTGAGTCAGTCTTTATTGTGCTACGTTGCGAGGGTCAGTGAAGCAGTAACGTGATGTATGCGGGGTGCCGTGATGAGATGCTGCAGGCATACGGATGTGATGGAGATGGTGTGGTGAAGGTCAGCGAGTTGCTCAACACCTTGGCGGTGGAGATGACCTATCTTCCAGGCCGTTGCTCGACGCTTTGAGTCGCGGAGATGAACGGTGAGTGGCTCGGTGAGCTGAGCCACCAGCAGGTAGTCCTGGCGAGGCGGAGCGTGTTTGTGCGCTTCGGGGTGCCATGAAAAGGTGAGCTAATCCCTGGACTGAAGGTGGCGTCAAACCTTGCAAGTCGCGGGATGTAGCTGATCTTAGGAGTTGAAGACACGATGGGCCTTGTAGCTGAGATGTGAAGGAGTCCTCGCGGAAGCTGCCCTGGATGCGTAGAGATGCCATGCAGGAGCACTTGTGCGGAGATCGTTACATGCTGAGATGTTGACCGATTGGTGGTCTGGGACTGACTGAGCGAGCGAGTGAATCTGTTGCTTATATAGCCGCGGTAGAGAAGTTACTCTCACGGTAGGTAATACGTGCCACTTCGGCAGTTGACGAGAATGTTCGGCGCCGTACAGATATTGTACGGTGCTATCTCGAGACCTTTCTAGGCGGTGGCGAAATTATTATTTATCGGCGGCAGCAGCAGTAGGTAAGTAGCTTGCCCGTATCGCGCGAATATTAGATATTTCTCGTATCTTCTTTTGATGGCGAAGTTGATAATGATGTGTCGCCAAAGGTTTAACTTACGACAATTTTTGATATCATGAGCATGGTTGCGCTGTCGATAGCCAAACCGATATTGACAAGAAAAAAATAAGTTTTATGTACATTTCCAATTAAAAAATATCGTTTTCAAGTTTATTTTGTAGAATTCCATTTTAATTTGAATTTCCTTTATGTTTTTAATAATATAATTATTAAATTTAATCAATTAAAACAGTTCATTACAAACAACTTCTGCATTGTAATTTTTATTACGCGAGACAGCTTTTTCGCCCTCTGAAGGCATTATCAAAATGTGATTGTACCACTTACAGGCGAAATATTTATATAATTTCTAGGCAGGTACATAAGATGAATAAATGAATTGCTTTTATTTTTATTACCTGTCTCTTATTAATTTTCAAGTAAAATGACTGAAATTATCAATGATAAATGAAACAATGTTACTTTGTTTGAACCACTTGTATATTTGCTTAAAGCCGACCGGTTTCGGAACGACCGTTCCTACCTCAGGGCAAACGTATACTTTAAACAAATATACAAGTGGCTCAAACAAAGTAACATTAGAATTGAAATTAAAACACTTTTGCACTTTCTTCCACTTATTTATTTTCACCAGGACCGGTTTCATCCTACTACGGACATTTTCAGACTGGTAGTTGAAATTCTTATGCTACGGTATTTATACAAACTTAGGCAGGGGTACACAACATTTTATTTTATTTTTTTTAGAAATTTAATTAAAATTAAATTCGATAATGTTATTATCGAGTTCTGCAAGTTTTTTGGTTAGTGTTTTAGTTACAGCTGTTTAGACTTGTAAGGTCATTTTCAAACTGTTTGAAAATGTTGTTTGAAAATGACAGTTTTAAAATGACCTTACAAGTCGAAACAGCTGTAACTAAAACACTAACCAAAAAACTTGCAGAACTCGATAATAACATTATCGAATTTAATTTTAATTAAATTTCAAAAAATTAAAATGTAGTTCTACGAATTAAACACAAAAACAATTAATATAGTACACAACATTGTCTCTATATAATGAATGTTTCTATTTTGTTAATTTAAGGTATTATAAGTTAATTTGTTAATTTAAGGTACAGACAGGTAATTATAAAGTTTATTATTTAAATTATGAATAATGTCACACAGTAAATAGATATTTTTACTTCACATGAATATATATATATATATATATATATATATAATAAATTTATATAATTGAAAAGGTTTGTGATTACTGATATTTTATTTTGGTAATGTTGGGATATTCCCTCCTTGTTGCTTAGGGCTTAATTGACAAATATTGACGCACTATGGTATTTATTATTATTAGGGTTCTCCGTATATTGGGGTTTTTACATTTTTAAATAACATACTTAAATTACACCACTGCTCTCTGAAGTAAAATTATTCTAAGTGAATTATTATGAAATACACACATTTTTCAAACAAGTCGCGCTAGCGCACATCGATCCACGGCATGCGCACATGGATCACCAAAGTTTCATCGAAATCAGACGAAAGGTTGAGGAATGCGTAAGGGACAAGAAACATTCATTTTTATATATTATGGTGGTCTGATGGGACTATTTACAGGAAAAATATTGTTTAAACTTGTGAAATTAAGTAGGAAAATATTGAAGCCGAATAAATATCATTGAATATGAATTAAATTTAAATACTTTAAATTGTGAATAAAAACGCTTGTGTAATTAAGCTTCAATCCCACCCGAAGCACACGATCCATTCTCTTTTTAGTAAGGTAGGTGGCGTGTGTGGCGTTCCACAAGGTAGCATCCTAGGACCCTTATTATTCTTAATATATATTAATGATCTGTGTAACCTACAAATTTGTGGACAAATCACTACTTTTGCTGAGGATACGGTTTTGCTATTTTACGCCAAATCTTGGGGTGAAGTCTTTAAAACGGCAGAAAATGGCTTTCGCATTGTTAAAGATTGGCTTAAAACTCACATACTAACCCTGAATACAGACAAAACCAAATTCCTAACATTTCGAAAATCAAATAAGCTTGTTGCCTTCACAACAAAGCCTTAAACTTCACAGCTGTAACCCCTTATTAACTCCATGTACCTGCCCTTCTATAAGTAGAGTTGACAGTATTAAATATCTTGGTATTCAAATAGATGATCTTCTTAAATGGAACATATGTACATGTTGAGGAAACTAAGGAAACTCGTCTACTTCTTTAAAAATGTTAGAGGTATATTAAATAGAAAACAACTGAAACAAGTAATATTTATTTATTTAGTATCCGTAAACTTAATACTACAACGGCCCAACACCATTACACATACTCAGCCATAAAATGCTTTAACGAACTCCCTAAAGATATTCAATCCGAAAAAAAATATAAAATTTTTAAGAAAAAAATTAAAATACATTTCACCACTAAGTAATTTCATGTTTGTGTTATATTACGCCCACTTATATTTTCAATGTGTACACAGGTTTTATATTTTATAATTTAAAAAAAAACTTTCTTCCTAAAATAGTGCACAGGTATATAATTTTACATACATGTTGTTTTTATTATATTTTTTCATAAATACGCTCATGGTAGCATCAATTAAACATATATCAAAATATCAATTGTGTTAGTACTCCCTCCCTAAACACGAGAAATTCTCAATTAGAGAGGTATTATTACCACCATTAAAAAATATTTGCATTACATGTACATAATTAAAAAAAATAATTGTACTTATACCTAACTTTGTAAAATTGTAAAAATGGAATAAATAAATAAATAATAATAAAAAAAAAAAAAAGTTTACTGTGCTCTTATACAATCATCACTTGAATATGGTATCATCAGCTGGGAAGTGCTGCAAATACTTGCCTGGAGCCTTCAGTAAAGATTCAAAAACTAATTTTGAAAGTCATTCTTAAAGTCCCATTGAGAACTAGCACTGATTTTATTTTTAAGACACTTGAGGGAGCGGTCCGTATCGGTAGAGACGGGAAATAAATGAAAGGCGTCAGTCGGTGTAGTGAGTCGAAGTCTTTATTGGAGAGCTACGTAGCAAACAGTCAGATGGTGTTGACACGAGTAGTAGTGAGTGCAAGTCATAAGTGGTGTTGGCAGTGATTGATGATGATGGTCGAAGATGCTGTGGTGGAGCAGACCACGGGTCTGCATGTCACCAGCATGTAGCGCTGCACCGAGGTGGTGGAGAAGACCATGACGTCCAGGATGTCACTCGACGCTTTGAATCGCGGAGGTGGACAGCGGTGAACCTTGTGAGGAGAAAGTCTCAGTGGCAGCGAAGCGCGACGGGCTTCGATATGCCTGAGATGTTGCTGCACCCTTGACAGAAGACGCGGCGGGCCTTGTAGTCGCGGGTAAAGGATTCTCCAAAGCTGATGGTGCGGTGGACCATGTTAGCTGTGAGATGATGGGTCCTCGAAGGCTGCGGGCGCAACGGGCACAGGTGCCGGCTTTGAGTCGCCGGGGCTGGCCGTTCAGCCGATACCGCACTGGAGTAAATTCACTGATAAGCTGTGCACTGTATAACTGTGTGTGTGACTGGAGACTAGACTTGAGACTGAGCTGCGTGCGGCTGCGCTGGCTTTTATACTCTGCCGGTCGGGCAAGTAGTTTCGAGAACGGCGTGTGAAATTCGACCGCCGCGCTTAAGGTGAGAACGTTCGAGAACAGTCGAGTCGCTGTGTTGATAAAGTATTGTGCAGTCGGGAACTTTCCAGTAGGTTGCCGCGTTAATTGTTACAAGGCGTTAGACGTACTTACAGTGCCGGCAGCGGCTCGCACCTAGATATTTATTTTTGGTGTGATCGTTAACCAGTGGCGCTGCGATGGTTTTAGCAGAGCGGGTTAAGTGACCGCTACACACTAAATGTTCCTAACCTGCAAAAATTGTATTAAAAAATATCCCGCTTTATCAATTTAAAAATACACACATGTTTGAAGAACGAATAAGCACTAGAGCCTTAAGAGAGTCAAATGTAAAATCTTTTAACATCCCAGTTTGTCAAACCTCTTATGGGCAAAGAAGTTTTAAATATAATGCAACAAAGCTGTTCAATTCTCTACCTCCTGAAATTAGAAACACGCAAACCAAAAATGCATTTAAAAGTAAAATCATTGATCACCTCAAATAAACATTACCATCACGAGTATTTAATAACAAGCCACCGAAGATCCAAACAGCTATCGGCCCATCTCGCTTTTAAGTACCATGTATAAACTCCTAGAGCGAGTGGTGCTCCGCAGACTTACCCCAATTCTGGAGAAAGTGGTTCCACAAGAGCAAGCTGGCTTCAGACCAGGCCGCAACTGCTGTGACCAGGTGCTAGCTCTGACAACACACATCGAATCTGGATTCCAGAAACGGCTTAAGACTGCGGCAGCGTTCATTGATCTCTCTGCAGGTTACGACACGGTGTGGCACAAAGGCCTCCTTGTCAAGCTCTACGACACCATAGAGGATGGCAACACAGTACGACTTATTGAGCAACTACTAACTGGCCGTACTTTCAGGGTTTTTCTAGGAGGGCTAAAAAGCAAAAAAATGCACCTGAATAATGGCCTTGCCCAAGGCTCAGTGCTGGCCCCATCACTCTTCAATATCTATACTCGAGATCTTCCTCACACTGAAGGCAGAAAATTTGCTTACGCAGATGACTTCGCCATCACAGTCCAAGCCAAAACCCTCAATGCAGCAGAAGAGATCATTAATTCTGACCTCAAGGCTATGGAAGAATTTTTCCTCAATTGGCGACTAAAGCCAAATGGGTCGAAAACAGTTGTGACAGCTTTCCATCTCAGTAATTCACAGGCAAACGCAAAACTCTGTGTTCAGTTTGATGGAAAAAAATATTTACCATGACCCCCATCCCCGCTATCTTGGAATAACTTTGGACAGGAGCCTGAATTACCGGAAACACATGGAAACAGTGGGCAAAAAAACCAGGACAAGACTAAACTTAGTCAATAAGCTGGCTGGTACTAGCTGGGGATGCGACGCCAACACGCTCAGAACGGCATCCATTGCCCTGGTTTTCTCAGCAGCTGAATACTGTGCTCCAGTATGGGCCAGAAGCGCCCACACTTCCATGGTCGACGTTCAGCTTAATGCCACAATGCGAACCATCAGCGGAACCATAAAATCGACTCCTCTTTCTTGGCTCCCCGTACTTGCAAATATAACCCCGCCAAATATCAGGCGAGAGATTGCAACACTGAGGGAATACATCATGTTTATGATCTTTAGTTTGGTTATATGGTGCATTCACATGCCCAGCGCTGACTTCCACACGCTCTTGTTTATTTTTTTCTTTTTTGCGATTTACTGTATTATCAATAAATTTTTCTTTTTAGTTATGTTTTTTTTGTTAGAACTTAACTCAGTTGCTCGTTTTGTGCCGTCCTTCTCCCCATATAAGGGGTTGGACCCTGGACCGTGTCCCCGCCTACGTATCATGGCCGGTCTTCTGGAACTGGTGGAGCTGCACCTGTCTGCCGCGCCACCCCCTGTGACATGAAGAGGCTGGGGAGAAGGCTGAACGACATCTGGAATCTGGAGGCTGTCCGTCCCGCCTCCAGCGATCCGACGCTTCTCTCCCTAGGGTCTTCTTCTATGATTTCCAATTACTCTCGTCTAGGCACCACCGGCTAGCTGGCTTACGGACGACGCTGCCGGTTGTCGGGAGGCCGGACAATCAGCCTCCTTCACTGTCTCGGGAACCGCCGGTAGCCAGTTTGCGGTAACATCAGTTCTACTCTGTACAAATGCTATTTTACTTTTGTTGCTTTTTTTATGAACAGTGCTCGGTGCCGCCCGCTGGATTGCGTATGGTCTTTCGCTGTCATGAGCTGATTACTCATGACGGCTGCTGTCTATTTTGTTCATTTTACTTTTTTATGTCGATGTTACTAACCACTTGTTTGACTGTCCACGAGGCTCACTGCTTTGGCGGTGACTACCTCCATGGGCTTTAGAATTGTAGAAATGACCATTACAGTACAGTCCTGTAGGCGCGACCGCATACCGCCACCTAACACAGCATGAGGGAACATTGAAGGTCTAGATTCGTTACATTAAATGTAGAGCCGTTTATTCAAAAAAATTAGATTCTTGTGAGAACTCCGAAGGGGCGACCATAAGTTGCCTATACCGGGGTGGGACAGTGGTGGGTACTTCAATGAGGGAATACAAGAAGGCGCTGCAAAAAAGCGAAATACCCTCGCACGATGATGTCGTTTCTCACCCGGCATGCCGCTTAAAGTCTCGAAAACCCTTCTGGACGGAAGGAGAAAGACTCCTTCGAACACCTCTCACCCCAGAAGATAGGTGGAAGCTTGAGTGGCAATCAGCCAACGTCAAAAACGCCGATCTCGTGCAAGACCCCACTGAGAGACAGCCTGGGTTCTCATTGCCTCGCAAACTCTGGACTGCCATCAATAGAATAAGGTGCTCCCATAGCCGTTGTGCTCACATGATGCATAGATGGGGCCTTAAAGAGTCGGCGACGTGTGAATGCGGTGCGGTGCAGACCACCGAACATGTGGTCAACGAATGCCCGCTCCATTCATTCCCCGGCGGGATTTATGAGGTCCACAGGGCAACGCCTGAGGCCCTAGACTGGCTCGCAGACCTAGATGTCCCCCTCTGACCCCCCACCATACGAAAGAAGAAGAATAACATACTTACCTTTATACCTACTATGTGTATATAAATGTAACCATATACCTACTGTAATCTTCTATATATATATGTAACATACTTGAATTGAATTTAAAGAAAGAAAAAAAAGATTTTATATCAACCTGTCACTTTTATAATATTTTTAAAAATATTACTTAAACAAAATCATAGATAACCACTCTGTAAATTGCCACCTCAACAAAAAAAAAGGTAAAGCGAATCTAAAAAATACGAATATCAATTTGGGAGGCGGGTGTGGGTACCGCCGGCCCGAGAAACATTTATTGGATAACCAACAACCCAGCCATCACCCCCAGTAGTTCGCTACTGTTCATAGTGAGGTTTATCTAGGTCTTGGCGGCAAATGCTGCACCTACTGCATAGCGGGCCGGATCGGGAGAGACTGGTTGAAAGAGAACCTTTTCTCTCCAGCCGGATTCTCTCGACCTATCGCCTGTCAAAAGAGTGGAAGGGATGGATTCATACGTCCGTCACTTCTGTACAAACTGACTTCCAGATTCCTACCCGCCCCTCATAGCTTTTTCTTTCCCAGAAATTCCTCTCTACCCTTTCTCTAAAATTACCCTCCAAAATAACATATAACAACATAGGCTCTGTAGGATGTTTTAACCTCAGGGCCTCCTGTGTGGAGCTAACGTATAAAAAATGTATAGGTAAAATATGCATATTTATGCGTGCAATGAAATTAAAAAAATATGTAGCTTTAAATTTTCTTTTCAAACACTACTCGTGTGCATCTAATTTTTAAATTTTTTTAAATGCAAAATTCCCGGGTTACAAATAAAATTACCTTTAACAAAAAATACAGGTACTTAATTACTATAAATATGCTTTGGAAAATTTCTAGCTACCATCGCAGTTACTCCTATTACCATCGTAGTTACTCCTATTACTATCGCAGTTACTCCTATTACCATCGCAGTTACTCCTATTACCATTGCAGTTACTCCTATTACCATCGCAGTTACTCCTATTACCATCGTAGTTACTCCTATTACCATCGCAGTAACTCCTATTACCATCGCAGTTACTCCTATTACCATTGCAGTTACTCCCATTACCATCGTAGTTAGGTTTGTAAATTATCCTAAATGTTTTTTTGAGTTGTTTGCAATAATTTTACTTTTTCTGAATGTACTTTTAGAGTTATAAATCCCTTGATTCTTTTATTAATAATATTATGTATTTTCAAACATTAAACGACTATTTGGGCCTTACTTGGTAGCTACTTTGACCGTGCTGAATTCCCGTGATTTTTCACGGGTCATAGCTAGTAAGTATCTGAAATAAATATAATCCCAAATGAGATTTTTTTCCAATGTGTTTAAAGTTGGTAAAAAGTTGAGTATGAGAAAACAGTGTTTTTTTAAATTTTTATTTAAATGTTATCAATTCGACTCCACCTTTCGATCAGAAGAGCGAGAGGTCCCATTTGTGTGACATCTCCCTCACATCCGAGCACAGTGAGTATAGTGGGCAAGTACGTGAGCAGAATAATCGCACAGTGAGGTGATAAAATTGCCTAATTTCAGGGGACAATTTGCAAAGTTCCAAAGGAGTTTGGAAGCCTTCCAAAACACGGCTGCGTGGCGAGCTTCACACTCCTGCAGACATACATGTCCTTTGAACAAACTACCTTTATTATAACTCAAAACCAATAAGCCATTTATCAGCATGGGTAGGCAGAGAGGTTTTAAAATATAATATATCTTTATATTAAATAAAATTTCAATAGCTAACCAACATCTCTTCTACCGTAGGTCATCTCGAGTGCTTCGCTACGTTCGGTTACTAAGGGAGAATGCCCGGGTTCATAGGGTGAGATTTGTCCATGTCTTCGTTGCGGTGCTTCTGTGCACCAGCTGCGTGGCGGGCTGGATCGGGAGAGGACCGGCGAGGGAGACCCTTTCACTTCTCCAGTCGTGCTCTCTCGATCTATCGCATTGCAATGCAATGGAAGGGATGTATTTATGCGAAGCTCTTGGTCATAACCAGATTCGCATTGCATCTTCCCACAACTTTCTACCCTTCTTTCCCTTTAAAAGACCCTTCACTCAAGAATAAAATAGGTCCCGAGGTAAATCATTTTCCTAAGAGCCTGTTAATGTTAAAAAATATAATAGGTATATAACTTTTTCACCTTGTTTGTGTAATCGCCCTAGATGAAAAATTGTTCTGGTTTTTACGAACTTATTATTTTACGATACTTTGGACACGTCAAACTAAGGACCTGATCTTGGAGAAACTATGGTCCCTGGCAAAGTGGAAGGTAGGAGTAGCAGAGGAAGGTCATCAATGCCCTGGATTGACCAAGTATCCTGGCGTCTGGTACGTCGGAGTGCGCAGCTCTCTTCGAAGCGCAGGACCGCGAGGAGTGGAAGAGTCTACCTTGGGAAATGAGACGATCCTCACCAATGAGGATCCTCACCAATAAGGATCCTCACCAATGAGGAGAATGGCTGATGTCCCCGCCGTTGCCCGGGCTTTATGCAGAGTTTTTTTTTTTAAATCCGATGAAGACAGTATGACGATATAGAAGTAATTTTCTGATTTTTAACGTCAAGTGCGAAACATTTCATCAAAAAGTGTTAAAACGCTGCCTAAACAGATGGTAATATGAGATGCATGTAGTTTTTTTTTAAATCTTATACAGGGTGGTGTCCGGGGGTAAAGTGCATTAACTTCGGGAGGTGATTCTATATGATAGTATAAATTAAAAAGACAATTAACTTTTTTCGAAGTTCCAACGTTTAGGGGTAGTTTTGTGGTAAAAAGATAAAATTACACCGGCGTGTGCGGTCAGCTTTATTGCTTCCCGCTGTTACGATACGTGCCAATCACAACCATGCAATGTTGCCACAATCGTGCCGCAATTGTGCCACAATCGGCAGGCTCTCAGCAAGTAAGATCACAATAAAAAGGTTGGAATATCGGAAAAAAAATTATCTTTTTTTTATTTATTTATTTAAACGCCCATAGGGCTTTTGGAACAGTGGAAAGAATGGGTTTTCAAAATACAAGTAACATAATATATGTTAAAAACAAAATATAGGTTACATAAAATATAAGCGTTAACAAAATACAAGCAATATAAAATAGAAGAAACCAAATATAGTCCATAATATATCGGAATTGACATAAAGTAAATAATGTTTAAAATTGTTGTTAGAAGTTAGAAGTTAGCTAAGTTTAAATTACTGTCAAATACATCCATATTATTTATTTATTTATTAACGGTATAAATATTCCATAAATATATATCACATGTTACAAAATATTAGTTGTAGGTACATAAGAAATAATTTAAAAAAAGAGTTAAGTTAATTGTGGCATTTGATTAAGAAATGACACAAAGGGCTACAATAACATTCAATACTCTAGTATAAATAAAATTAATATTGATTGAAGATATATGATAGAATAGCCTTCTTGTACTTAGCTTCCGTGCAGTTAAATTGATCCGCCACATCTACGTATCTATTACTAACTTCATGTAATCTAGGTACAAGCGAGTGTTTCGTGTACTCAGTTCTGTTGATGTTACATTGAAACGAAAAGATTTTGGAGCGAGTTGCTCTAGTGGGTATATGGATTTGGATGAGCTTTGTTAAATCAGGACTGTCTATTTTACCATTTACAATTTTGAACTTACATATAAAGTAAATGTATTGTATTGTTTAAGTATTTGTTACCCAGACTATGTATGTAAACTTTGTATTGGAGAAAGTAAATCACATTTCGAATGAGATGTACGTGTATAAAATGTCAATGTTTGTCTAGTTGTTCGTGTAGGTACATGTAGATTTATTAATTGCAGGAGTTCACAACTGTCGAATTTAGAGTTTAATAATTTTAATAAAAAGGTTTTTTACTCCTACCGTTATGTAGAATCACCTCCCGAAGTTAATACACGTTACCCCCGGATACCCTGTATAGAGATCGACATTTCTCATAGTTTAAAGGTAAAACATGCAAAATTTCATCATCCTCGGAATAAAACTGTAGATTTGTGTACAACTCAAAATCGCGCCGCCCGCGCCCGCCCGCTACACTGCCCGCCGCAAACAATAAACTTCACGTGTTAAATTATTTTATGTCAAAAACATAAATCAAATTAATAATGTCTTTTTGATAGTCGATAATAAAATAATAAATATTATTTTTTTCTGTAGTTATCAAGGAGTCGTAAATCAAATCGTTATTACAACCCAATCTCCACAACCACCAGCAACAGTCGAATTACGTTCCTTTGGTCGTAAGTTAACTTCATCTTTGCGAACTTCATCAGACACAAGATCCAGGGATCCAGAACGTTTTTACAAGCAGTGGTGAGTTTTTTGATTTTTCTATTTTTAATACGTGATGGATTTCCATTGCAGTGATTTTTTTTCCACTCTTTGATTGCTTTCTTTGCTGTGTTCAGATTTTAATAATTTCAATTTACTAAGACTTGCCAATTCGCAACTTTAGCGATGTTTCATGTTAGTTATCACCAGCGAATACTCGGTATGCGGGGTATGCCTTGCAATGCAACTCAAAGAAATAAAGACTTTGTGTTTATTGAATTGCTTTAGGATACACAATATTTTTTGTTTTTCTGTCTGGTGCGTACACGAATAAATCAGAATGTTTTCCGACCCCTGAACAAATCACATACAGCTGACCGTATAACAAGCACGGATTTTCCAAATTTACCTCCTGCTATACTCTACCGCATCTACGTCTCCTTTCCAATCCCTCCGTCTACCCATCCCTCGTCCTGCATCCCTCCTTCACGAATCCCTTGTGTGTCTTTTCATATACGTCCCCGTTCTCGACCCTATTCCCGCATTCCCTTCCTCTCCCGCGTTTCCATTCCACTTTACCCGCCTTCCCCCCTTCGTCACCCCCTCTCGTCCCGCAATCCCACCCCCCCACCCATCTTGCTCCCGGATTCTCCTCCACCTCCCTTCATCTCTCCCCGCCGCTAAACTATGTGAAATACACATATTTGCACGCACCATTTACTGCATTTTTATATAAATTTCATGACACCAGAGCTAAACATTATACGGAAACCTTGGCGGGCATGTGCACAACAACTCACTAAAGTTTCATCGCAATGATTTTCCAAATTTACCGCCCCTTATCCCCTACCGCTAACGTGTCTTCTTTGCAATCCCTTCCTCTGTCCTTCTCTCGTCCCCACCCCTCTGTTACCATTCCCTGCGTGACCTTTCCCATGTGTCCCCGTTCCTGCCCTGATTCCCCTAACGCATCGCTTTCCTATAGCGCGTGACCCGCCTCCCACCCTCCCGCGTCCAACCGTCCCGCGACCACCCCGTCCCGCGTTCCCTCGTCCTCTCCCATCCCCGAAGACATAGTAACATAACATACCCATTCTCCTCGGCGGAGACAATGTCAAAATCTGCAGTGAAATAAAATATTTGGGGCATGTCGTCACTGATGACCTAAATGATAAAAATGACATAGAACGCCAAAGAAGAGTACTAAGCAGTGCGAGCCAACATGCTCGCCAGGAGATTTAACAGGTGCAGTTCTCCAGTGAAGAAGCAAATATTCCAGAGCTACTGCATGAGCTTTTACACCGGCGAACTATGGACAAGATACTCACAAGGCGTCATGAACACACTTCGAGTGCAATACAATAAAGCATATAGGGCGCTATTCGGCCTACCTTGGCGATGCAGTCCCTCGCAGATATTCGCAGAAGGAAGGGTACATGGGTTCGCCGCTTTGATGCGCCACAGAATAGCCGGGGTGAGACAGCGCTACCAAAGATCGGAGAACACTCTCGTCCAGGCCGTGGTCCAGTGGCAGGGCGCGCCTCTTCACCAAACATGGAGAATTCATCTGAAGCCCCCGTAGTAGATTACAAGTACTAAATATGTGTATATATGTTTCTTTTTAAATATTTTTATATTATTTTATTTTTTCTTTTTATAGTATGTAAATCCATTTTATGTAATGTATACTTTTTTATGGCAGACAGAGTTTTGCACCCACCGCTCTGTTCGGCTGAAATAAATAACTTATTATTATTATTATAAATGTCAGTTTCGTTAGGTACCTGTTTTAGCCTTAAGCCAAAATATATTTTTGTATGAAACATCAAAGTATCATATTTTGAAGTTATATCAAAATGCTTATTTGTTTTGGAAGGGCATTAAATAATATTGTGGATTTTATAGTAGATAAAAGAAGTTTACAGTTGTGTTGGTTAATAAGGTACTCATTGTCAATGATTTCTGACTTTGAATTATTACTTACTAGCTGGTTCCCGGCATGCGTTGCTATGCCATTTAATAAAGAAATTGTTTCTCCCTGAGTGTCCTTTCCCATTCGTCCCGTTCCCTTTCCGCCTCCCCTTCTTCTCCTGCGTCCTCTTCACCTCTCGCGTTCCCACTCCGTCACCTTCACCTTCCCTCTCCCCACTCCACTCCCCCCTCTTCCCCCGTCCCGCGAACCCCCCTGCCGAGTTCCCCTCCCCCCTCCCAGGTTCCCCTCCCCCTCCCTCCCTCCCGCTTTCCATACATTCAGTTTTCAAACCTCGCGTGCCACCAATAGCAATTTTTTTATACAAATTTCATAATGCCAGAGTTCACCGGAAGTTTTATAAAAACCTTGTCCTGACAATAAAGAACACACAAAAAAAAGAATTATCCAATTTGGTGAGGTCGTTCGAAAGTTATGCGCTTAGCAACACATTCAGCAATTCATTTTTAAATTACAATAAGGCATATCCAGAAAGTAAGTGTACTGTGACCACAACGGGCGGAGGTTTTTAGTTTGGTGGTACAGGGGGGTCTCTTGACCAGAAAGAGTATCGCAGAAACATTGTTGTACGTAAACTCACGTTTTAGTGTCCAGTTGCGAGAAAGTTGTCGGCAAAAAATCCCGCCAAGTGCTGTGATCTGCTTTTTACTCATGGAAGAAATAACACCTACATGAAAAAACGGTGAGGATTTCTGAGCTCTATTGTTACTGGAGATGAAAGTGGGTGACTCATTACATGCCTGGGGAAAAAAAACAGTCGTCAAAGTGGCGTCACACCAATTCCCCATCTGTGAAAAAATTGAAAACCACAATTTCGGGCAAAAAAAATCACGGCCTCAGTGTTTTAGGACCGAAAAGGCATCATTTTGTTCAAATTTCGGCCTCAGATTGAGATCATCAATGCACAACAATATTGTGTACCCTAAAAAAACTCAAAAGGAGCATTCAAAACAAAAGGAGGGGAATGCTGACCAGGGAGGTTTGCCTTTTTCGCGAAAACGTCCGACCTCACAAAGCCTTAGCCACCAATAAGATCATGGACTCATTTGATTGGGATGTTTTGAACCACTCCCCGTAATCCCCTGACTTGGCGTCTCCAAATTATCATCTTTTCACCTTCCTAAAGGCATGTATGGATGAAAATAAATTTTCAACCGACGAGCAGGTGCAGAAAGTGGCCCTGAAGAGGGGAATGAGCTGGCGGGAGAATTCTTCGAGAAGTCCAAAATAAACTTGTGCCACGGCTCACCACATGCATTGAATTGGGTTAGCAATTATTTGGAAAAATAGTCAACAAGTGTATCAACAATATCCTGTATTTTTTTTCTATTACACTTTTTCAAAAAAAAAAAAATCAGTACACTTACTTTCTGGATAAGCCTTGTAGATTTGATTATTTGCTTTAATAATTACAACAATATTTATAATGAACATAATTTTTTCTACTTAAAACCGAACGTTTCTGATGGCAATGCTCAGACTTCTTGACAACTTCTTGACAAATAATGTTTTCTTTATTAAACTATTACTTTGTTTGGTTGGACATTAATTTTTAATACATGTGTTGAATATTTTTTCTGAAAACAAATGTCCTAATTTTAGCTCTTCGTTTTTACAGATTAAAAATGAAGTTCATCTCTCTGTTGTTTGTTGTATTTGCGGCCGCACAGTGCGCATCCATCGCAGATACAGACGAGGCGCACGAAGCGTGGAACGCCTTCAAGGTATTTATTTTATTTATTTTTATTTTATTTATTTTTTACATTTTTTTAGAGAAAATGTGTTCTTACTGGGGTACCCCGTTCTAAGGACACATTGTACAAGTTTTATTATTTGGGTTATAAGTAAATACCTATGCTAGAATATTACCGAGGAAAATTATGAAGTTAGATCTAAAATAAAGTACAAAACAAGCATTATTCTTTGTTTGGTTGCAAAATTGATTCTATTTTCTTCCTTCCCATGTCCATAATCCATATTTTTATGCTTCTTTTGAAGGCGGTTATTTTTTTAATGGATTTCATTGCAAGAGGGAGTAAATTAAATAATTTTATAGAGAAGTATTGCATATTTCTTTGTCCAAAAGTCGTTTTAGTTGTAGGTTGGTAGAATGTATGTTGTAATGTAGATCTTGTGAATCGGCCCGAGTTTGTCTGTGTAAAGTTATCCTGATTTTTGAATGCGTAAATTAGAATATCTTTTGTATATAATTGTTTCAGTGACATTAAATTCAGCGCTTTAAAAACATAGTCTGTAGGGGTTCTGATGGGTACTCTAAGTATAATTTTCAGAATTGCCCTTTGTGCTATGAGGACTGGTTTTATAGTGGAATCGCATGAGCTTCCCCATCCAATAAGACCATATTGTAGTTGAGATTGGGCTAAGGCATAATAGATTTTAATTAGCTGTTCTTTATCTAAAATGTTCCTTATTGTTCTGAAAAAATAGGTTAGTTTTTTTAATTTGTTGCTCACATTTTCCATTTGGGAGTTCCTATTTAAGTTTTGATCAATAATTATTCCAAGGTATTTTATTGTTTGTATGTCATTCAATTTTGGACAGTTGCAAGGAGTTTCTCGGTTCACGTTTACACAGTCTTTATGATTTTTTATGTTTAGGTTTGTATTGAGGTTATCCGTCTGTTTGTTGTGAATTTTGAATTTAATATATTTAGTTTTTGTATCATTTAGTGTTAGTGAATTTGAATCAAGCCATTGTTTTACCCGATTCGTCTCTTTTTCGGCTTTTTCAAATACAGTCTCCCATGACTTTCCATGGAATAGAAGGACTGTGTCATCTGCAAAACTAATGACTGAGCCGTGACAGTTTAGTTCACATAAATCATTTATATATATCAGGAATAAAATCGGGCCCAAGACACTGCCTTGCGGGACTCCATATTGGATTTGTATTGGTTGACTTGATTCATTTTGAATCCTGACTAACTGTAACCTTTCTGACATGTAGCTTTTAATGAGGTTTAGTTCACGTCCTGAGATTCCAATCTTTTTGAGTTTTTCTAGAAGTTATGTGTGATCAATTGTATCGAAGGCTTTACTTAGATCTAAAAATATTCCAATACACTTATTTCCGTTATCGAGGCTATGTTTTATACTTTTTACAATAGAGGCGATGGCATCGGAGGTTCCTATATTTTTTCTAAATCCGTATTGATTTTCAGATAGTATGAGGTTTGTTTCAAGATATTGAGTGAGCGGCTTCTTTATAACTTTCTCTACTATTTTTGAAAGATTATTCAATATTGTTATCGGTTTATAGTTATTTATATCCGCGTTTTTTGCCAGTTTTAAAGATTGGTATAACAGAACCCATTTTAAGCATTGCTGGAAAGATACCCTCCATGATACATCTGTTCACAAGGTGGAGGAGTGGTTGAATTATTTCATGCACATCACATAATACTAATATGAGGACGGTTTTCTTCTGGCAATTTGAGGTAGACCCGTTATTTTTAATCCATTGAACTGTTTGGAATGAAAATGTTATTGGTGGTAAAATTCTAACAAGCAGAAAATAAATTGTTTGGTTTATCGCAGGCCCAGTACGCCAAGAAGTATAACAGTGATGTTGAGGAGGAGCTCAGGATGAAGATCTTCATGGAGAACAAACTCAAGATCGACAAGCATAACCAGAAGTATCAGAAAGGTCTGGTTTCCTACAGTCAGGGCATCAACAAGTTTTCAGACATGCTCCACAGTGAGTTCATTGCCTACAACGGCATGGAATTTACCGATATCAGGTAGGTACTATCTTCATATCACTAAATAACGACTTAATCACCGACTAGATCTACACAATGGACAACTGCTGTGTAAAGTCTTAACTTATCCAACTATTGTTATGGTTGACATATACAGCTATCTGCGACTTATACTGCAAGAGTGCATTGCTTGCATGTATTTAACCTTTATCAATATTTTTCTAAGTTAAATGAACAAGTTAAAAATCATCTAGGGCGGTGGTTCCCAAACTCATTTAACTCACGGACCCCTTTCCCAAACTCTTTTGGCCCACGGACCGTTAAGGCGCCGCAACCGAGCTCAAAAAAAAAGAAAATGGAGAGATATGAAATTACGAATGTTAGAGGAGCGCGCTAACATTTAAAGCGACAAAATCGATACGAAAATTACTAAAATGTTTAATAAAACACGACTAGAAAAATTACGTGGTACGTATCTAAAGTATCATTAAAGAAACATTGTGAATTTTTTCACAACTATAACTTATAAAATAACTGAAACAATCGTGTTTATAATAATTTTCGGAGCACACTTTGTGATTTTTTTCTATCGTGGGAATTTTATATAATTTGTGTTTCGGCGTGGAACGCGTCTAGATATAATCTTTAAAAACAACATATATTCTTTTAAGAGCTTAAAAACTTCAAATGCTTAAGGAAGATATGTAAAAAATCCGTAGAAATGCAGGTAGCGGCGCTAAGTGTTGACGATAAGCAAAAAATCTTCATCTCCATTTTGCAATTTTGAAAAATTTGGAAACTGAAAACACTCTCCTCTTCTCAAGTTTGGTTTGTTAGGCAAAAGTTTTGCAACGAACGCAGATATTACACTTTAATTTATATTATTATTCATGCAACAAAAACAGTAATGTACATACAAAAAGTTACACATATTTTTTTCCAAAACTAGGAAAACTTCACCTGGAGTATATATTATATTGATTAACATTAGTTACATAACACTACATATATATTAATAATAAACAAAATTTTTAACAAAACAAAAAAACGACTTCAAAAAATGCACTAAAAAGTAAAAAAATAATTTCGTATTCTTCTACAACTTTATAATCAACTTACCTTTTCTACTCATCAATATGTAGGTACGATTGTTATTTTTGGAGTCGGTGTCGGCGGGAGAGGAGCTGTCAAGTGAACACGCCGGTTCACGCGTGTTCACTTGACAGCTCCTCTCCCGCCGACACCGACTCCAAAAATAACAATCGTACCTACATATTGATGAGTAGAAAAGGTAAATTGATTATAAAGTTGTAGAAGAATACGAAATTATTTTTTTACTTTTTAGTGCATTTTTTGAAGTCGTTTTTTTGTTTTGTTAAAAATTTTGTTTTTTTTTTTTGATTTTTAGTGAATCTGAAGTACACTAACTAATTCCATTAAGATTCGGCCGAGTATCGTAAATTTGTTCTTCAGAATTGGAGAGTTCCGTTACTTTGTCATGGATCCCATAATCAGAACCTAACCAAACTCTCATCAAACTACACTTGAAGTACATCCTTTCCAATAAAAAAAGAATCATCGAAATCGGTTGGCGTGATATTGAGTTATTCGTCCATTTGTCGCGCACATACTTGATGCAAATTTAAGACTTATATGATTTTCTCATGGATGCCATTGTCAGAACTGGACCAATGGGACCACACGGGAAGCACCAGCTTTCAAATAAAAAAAGAATCATCAATATCGGTTCACCCAGTCGAAAGTTCTGAGGTAACAAACATAAAAAAAAAAAAATAAAAAATAAAAAAAAATACAGTCGAATTGAGAACCTCCTCATTTTCGAAGTCGTTTAAAAATGTGTTACATTTTTTTTATTTCATATTAAACTTTGCACGGACCCTCGGCCGCTGTTTAGGGACCCCAACTGAATATAATTTTCTACGAAACCCTTGAATGATCCTGAGGACCCTTTGGGGTCCGTATGAACCACTTTGGGAGCCACTGATCTAAAGCAATCGTTGAATTTAATTAACAAATTGCACCCACCGTATTTTCAGTCTGCAGTTTCAGTTTGCAAATTGGCAGTCAGATTCCGCCAGCACACTGTTTGTATTGCGATCGTGGAGGATCAACTGTAATAAGTTACAAGTTTTTTTATAATATAACTTATCTGTTATTACAAAAACAATGTGTCTATGACGGACCATCAGGCAGACAAATTCATTCATAAAGAATGCTTTATCTTGCAAGATTATTATCGAACTTAATGTGAACGCGAGCAATAGGCCACTTGCATCACAATTTAAAAAAAAATCCGGTTTAGGCAAATATTCTAAGACATTCCGAATTTTTTTTAATCGTATTTTTGAAACCCCGACGATTTTTTGAAAATTTCAATCCGAAAAATCAGACTATTTTTTATAAACCGGAAAGACGGGACATATTTTATATGTGCGAAAAAACGATAATTACATAGCTGAAAATCATTTAAAAAAATAACGTTTTCCACAAGAAAGGCACAGGAAAATAACGAGGCATACCAAAAATATTACATCTCATAAATATTTTTTTCCTTGATCCATCTTATTGATCATATATCATTATAATGTTCAACGTCTATATTACTAAATCCAATGTAATATACTTGTACTTGTAAGTTATAATAATAATAAGAATATCATAAAATTTGATTTTGTTAAAGTCAGCGTAAAATGTACGGGGTTCTCTTCATAACATCTGTTAAAAAGTCAAACCAAATGATAAGTTCGCAGAGAACAAACAATAAATCTAGTGAACGTTAAATGTCAAATTCAAAAATTCGCCTGAAATCAAAGTGTTGCCACATAAAAATAAATCAGTGTTGAATTTTACAAAACTAATAGGAACATTTTCGGAGACGGGAGATTTTCATGTAGCGACGTCACGGGCCCAAATAATGGTTTTATTTATTTAAAAATAAAAAAAACTGTACATTTCTCAAAATTTTTACTAAAATTTTCGTAATCTTATTAAAAAAATCTATCCACACGATTTTTTCTAAGTCGTTATGAAATCCATGCAAGTGGCCAATCCCCGCCCGAAATTTGGCAAACGAATAGTTCAGTAGTTTTATTGGATGATCCCCACGGTATGTGAAATTCACATACGAGTGCGCATGCGCGGTTCTTGCAGAATGCATACAATCGCGGAAAAAACGCAAGGAATTAACCAAAACGCATAATAATTTTGTGTTTTATTTCTGCAAACGTTAATTACTTTTTACGTTTAAAGAATTCATTTATTTTGATGAAAACAAATCATCGACCGTTATTTCATTTAGTAGGTTTCGGGTGTAACTGGCGGGGACTGTCCCCATTGTCCTCCTGTGAAGACCCGCCACTGTATGCATGTATGTAAAATGTCTGTGGCGGGCGGCATTTGTTTGATTTTTATACAAATCTAGAGTTTCATTCAAATATTCACGACCTCTTTCTGGTACGTAGCAAAATTATTATATCTATGGTTAAAGAGCATATGAGATCTATGCAGATCGCCTCCTTGTCGATGATGTTATTAATAATATTTTTGTCATTCCTATATTTAGCCCCGACAACTCAAAGGGAACCACCTTCATCTCACCGGCCGGTCCTATTCCTGACAGCAAAAACTGGACTGCTGAAGGTGCTGTGGTGGGAGTTAAAAAACAAGGGAAATGCGGATCATGCTGGGCATTCAGTGCCGTGAGTTATATTATATTACTAGCGAGTTCCTGGCATGCGTTGAAATGCCACTTAAATAAAGATATTGTTTCTCCCTGCGTGTCCTTCCCAATGCGTCCTCGTTCGCCTTCCGCCTTCTCTTCCCCTTCTGCGCACCCCTTCCAATTTTCTCGCCTTTCCACCTCCCTTTTTCCGCTTCCCGCGAATCCCCCCTCCCGCGCCCCCTTGCTTTCCACTTTCCCCGCCTTCCACACTCCCTCGAGCCCCTTCCACTTCCCTCCCGCCTACCCTCCCTGCCGTTAAACTAAATGAAATACTCTCATTTTTCAAACAACTCGCGTGCCACTTATTGCAAATTTGTATACAAAATTCATAAAGACAGATCTCACCAGTGTGTATAGAAACCTTCGCGGACGCGCACACAACAACTTACCAAAGTTTCATTGCAATCAGATGAGTAGCATAGGAAATAATTTCAAAACTCCAGAGCTCACGATTACGTATAGAAACCATCGCCGGCATGAGCTCATGAAATCGCCAAAGTTTAATCGAAATAGGATGAATGGTATAGGAACGCATGAGGCACAAACAAACAAACAAGACTACAAACATACATTGATTTTTATACATAGATATAGAACATCGACAGCTTGTCAGTTTTCTGGGTATTATTATTATTATTATCTCTTCAGTGGGTTTTCCTCTTTTAATTAGAGATCTTTTTCAAGTTTACACCGACATCTAAATTCAAAATCTTGTCCGTGAAAAATAAAGATAGATAACGTAAGGAGGCTAAAGTAAGATGACGGCCGGCGTGGTCGAGGGGTACCTAAGGCTCTTGACTGGCAATCCGAAGGTCGCGGGATCGAATCCCGGCGCGAGCAAATATATTTTATTTATGTTATTTCACAATTAATTAATTAAAAATAATATAGAGTATATTTGCGGCACGTTCCAGAGTGGAAGATACTCTCAGTATCGCACTGGTATAAGATCACCATTGAGACGTTGCTTGAAATGGCTTTAGGCGTGTGTGGTCATCAGAACTGAATAGCCAGGTACTTTCCCACCTTCCTCTTCCCCACCATCTTTCCCTCCCCACTATCTTAAGTCTCACAACATACCCCAATTGGGGATGCCGTGGTCTCACTGGCTCCAGACGGAAGCAGCTGGGACTCTTGTGAGGTATTCATATAAAAAATATTTATAAAAAATGTATGTGACTGCCATTCATTATAACGTTTTATTATCAACAACAACAATATCTTATTATCAACAATAACAATCAACAACAATATCAGAAGTGAGTTAGAAACTCGCTTATTCCTAAATTGCGTGCAGTTTGCAATGCTTCTCTAAAGTAGTAGATGTATTCAATTGTACGGAATATAGGTATAAGAAGACTATAATAGCATATCTTAAGCACAATAATCAATGTTGGGCATGATACTATTCACCTATATGGTAACTATATTATATTTTACTTCAGATTCTAAGCGACTTGCTTCAGATATCTCAACTATCATTGAGTTTTAGCTAATTAATGTATTATCTCAATCAAAATTAATATTTTTATTCCAAAATTATAATATAACTGACAGCCCTGAAATGAGAGGGCAAACTTTCTGAACCATTTCAAGCAAATAATATTATTTTGAGTGTAACAATAATTTCAATACTAAATTACTTTATTTACAATGTATAATATAATATATACCAGTACTTACGTACGCAGCTGAGACTTAGGTACTAACTAAGAGGAAAGAGTGAGCACTGG
This sequence comes from Limnephilus marmoratus, assembly GCA_917880885.1. NCBI lineage: Eukaryota > Metazoa > Arthropoda > Insecta > Trichoptera > Limnephilidae > Limnephilus > Limnephilus marmoratus. The sequence continues at coordinate 11,462,149 of OU862921.1, read as the reverse complement.
ACGTTTTTGAAAGAAAAAATTTAAGACGCATCTTCGGACCGGTTCTAGAAAATGGATTTTGGCGCAGACGTTATAACAATGAGCTCTATACTTTGTTTAAGGAGCTAAACGTCGCGAAATTTATAAAACTGGGAAGAATTCGGTGGCTGGGTCATGTGGAGAGAATGACCGAGCATCAAGCACCAAAGTCCCTGCTGAATTCAAGACCAATAGGGCCTGGGAAGACCAAGACTAAGATGGAGCGACAACGTTCTCAAAGACATATCTATCTTGGAGCTTCTAAACTGGAGAGAGCTGGCATAAAACCGAGATGAGTGGAGGAAGATTCTTGAGGAGGCCAAGACCCACCAGGTGTTGTAGAGCCAATAGTGATGATGATGATAATATAATATACAAGCCAATACATAAACTCAACGATTAGAAAATAATAATGCTAATTTTTTAATATAGATATAGGTACTTGATGTTGACAATCTTGATTGATTATACTTGCTATCAGGTTACCTTTGTTAACATACAATTAATATACAATAATATACGTAAATGACATCTGTCAGCTAAAACTACACGATGAAATCTTCTTATACGCAGATGACACGGCAATATTTTACTTCGACAAAAACTTAGAAAGTCTATTAGAACAATCTCAAACGGATCTTAATATACTAAACGATTGGCTAATAAAAAATATATTAACAATAAATATAAGCTCACCTAAAAGAATAAACCGCAATAATCGCATAAACCATTACAAATAGAAGAAAGAGACCTACATACTTCTAGATAGCGAAAAATACCTGGGCTTATATATTATAAACATTAGACATTTAAACAACACGTAGGAAAACTAGAAAAAAAAATCATCGCATTAATTAGTGTATTTGGTAGAATTGCTCATCATCTACCAACAGAGGTAAAGAGGGGCTTATACTTTAGCTTAATCCAGTCCCACCTAATTTTTTTAATAGAAATATGGGGAAATATACACATTACGTACTTAACGACTTTCAAATAATACAGAACAAAGTTATTAAAAAACTCTTCAACTATAACCCAGACACTCCCACAAAAAAAACTATACCAGGAAATGAACCTTCTGAAGATAAAAACATTGTACGAATATAACCACAGATAATAGAAACAAAGGAAGATATGCTATGTTGGCCGCCAGACCGTGGCCGGACTACGGCGTAATTAGCGGAGTATGAATACGGAAAGAATTCGTTCGTTTAGTTGACTTTGTATCGTAACCGAGCACAGTTTGTGCCCGTTTTGTTCAAAATGCCGCCTTGTTCAGTGCAACTATGTAAAATTACGACAAGCAATGTGAACTTCAAAATAAATGGAGTTTCATTTCACCGGTAAGTACAAAATTAGAGTACCTTATCAATTTTTAATTATTATTCGAAGTTTATATTGACGTAAGGCCCCGGAAAAGCAAACATCGCCGCCATTACGATGCTAGTGATGGGGACGCGAATTCTTTTAAATACCGACTATCGATATTTCACAATATTAGCAGGACTATAATATATAATACAAGCACTTTTTTTAAATTATTTTGTAGATACTGATTGGTTGTAGAAACTAATGCAATGCTTTTCTTGTAAAATCTTTATTTATAAAATTAATGATTGTTTGTTTGTTCCGCATGCATTCGTGTATCATTTATTCGATTTTCAATTAAACTTTGGTGATTTTTTGAGCCCGAGCCCGCGGAGGTTTCTTATATACGAGTATAATGGTGGGCTCTAGCATTATGAAATTATTTCCTACACCATTCATCCGATTGGGATGAAACTTTGGTGTTTTGTTGTGGGCACGTCCTGGTAAGGTCTGGCGTTATGAAATTAGTATATTTTTGGGCGCGTGATCAGTTTGAAAATGTGTGTATTTTACGTAGTTAAGCGGAAGGAATGGAAGGGAATCCGGGACGAGGGATCCGATAAGGGGAGGGTTATGTGGGTGGAGGAGGGAAACTAAGGAGGGGGTTGGCGGGGGTGAGAGAATAATGAGGGGGGGGGGGGGGAGTTTCGCGGGACGGGGAGAAGCATAACAAAAAGGCGTGATAATTTCTTTAACTTAGATAAAGTGTAATTTATATCCGTTTTTACATGTAGTAACTTATAGTATTTTAATTATTTCAGATTTCCGGAGAACGGAAAAATTAAAGAAAAATGGATTGAAGCGACGGGGAGAAAGGGAATCTGGTTTCCGACTCGCCATAGTGTCATTTGCTCGTCTCACTTTGGCCAAAATGATTTTAAACCAGCATCAAAAATTCGGAACCTTTTTGCGTGGGCTGTTCCTACATTCAAACTGCCACTTTTATATGATTCGGTGTGTTTTCTATTTAGTTTTTACAAAGCATATTTCTAAACTTTTTGACCCATTTTCGAATGAGAGGAATGCTTGGTGCATCATTGAATTGACGAAAACCTCAAATATTGCAGAATCTTCTACGCGCTACAGCCGCCGAATCACCCTTTTTGTAAAACTCACGCACGCACAACGCGCGGTCGCTCACGAGAAATGCTTCATAGCGACTAAATTCCCAAGAGCCAGACTACTGATTGACATACCCCCCGCACCCCTCGGAAAAGTTGCGTTCACACAGAAAGCAAAACAAATATCAACTTTCTTTTGGGACACCCTGTATTTGCATATATTTTTGTTTATTTGTTGACATTGTTGTGCACGTATTTAAAGAAGAGTATACCCGGGTGGGTTGTTTTTATTATTTTAATTTATTGTTTGGTGAAAACTAGCACACTTGACATTTAAAAGAGGAGGAAAATAACTGTCTACATCTTATTTAAAAAAAAAACTGCCTGTAAAACACGGGTATGAAAGAAAATATGAAATCGCAAAATAAAGGCCCTAACACGGGTAGAGCACCCAGCGTTTCCCAAAATACTTGTCATTATTATTGTAAAATTATTACTTGTGAAACAGAATTGTAAATACTTTATAACCCTGGTTAATGACCACCATTCAGAATAGAAACGTTGCTTTAAATTTTTTAGCCGTGTTTGGCGACCAGCTCTGAATAACCGGGTACTTCCCCACCTTCCCTTTCCTTGGTTTCTTTTCCTCCCCACCACCTGAAGCCTAACAACATAGCCGTATTGCGGATGCCCTAGTCTCACTGGCTCCAGATGGTTGGGAGCAGATGGGATTGTAAAGTGAAGTACTCAAATTCAAAATAAATTACATTAGCAAAAAATGAGAATTACTTATTTATGGATTTTTACAATAACAAAAACACATTTTGAGTATTATTGTGATTACCATTATTGAACTAAACCAAAAACTGTTAAAATTAATTTATATAATTATAGATTAGAAACAATTTATGTGGATTTGTTACGATCACACTTATTCCGATTTATCGGTTTTGTGAATAGAACACTCTTATTCCAATTTATCGGCTCTGAGAATATGAATTTTTCATCAAAATTTTAACTGGAATAATTTTATAATTAAATGTCGATTTCTATCGATTTGTATTCGTGCAAGCTTTACTCGTCGTTATTTGTATGTATTGCTAATCGCGAATGCATTCGAAATGTGTACGCATAGATATCTTTTCTAAGTATTAGTGCCAACGAAAACGACAAGTTTTAAGTGTGAGTTCGAAAAGGGGCGGATACTTTAGCGTAAGCGAAGGTATGCAATAGTATTGGTTAAAAATATCGGCGACACGAGGATATACAGTTCCAAACGGTTCAAATTGCCTATAGCATATCTCCCAATATAACATATGCCTTTTAATCTACAAAATACAAAATGGACTTATACACACAAATACAAAATTTATAAAAACATTACAAGTACATGATTATTATACTAGACAACACAATAAATTGTACACAAAAAATACTGTCAAGACTGAAAGTGGCAAAAAAGTATTGGCCACGAGGGAGTTCACATATTATATAATCTCCTTCCAGATAACCTAAAAACGGAAAAGAATATAAAAACCTTTAAAAAAACTATTTAAACTTAAGATGTTGGGACAAAATTAAAAACATTACTACTATACTAAATATGCTCTTTACTTAAGTTAAGAAAGCGAAATATTATGTTTCTTTTAACTTAATAATAAAATTAAAAAAAAAACATATTATCATTCAGTAAATACCATGAACAGGTTAGAGGCTTTTGAAATGTGGCTTTACCGGAGAATGCTCAAGGTCCCATGGACCGACATGATCACCAACACAGAAATTCTCAGGCGGGCTAGAGCAGATAGAGAACTGCTTACATTAATAAAAATCAAAAAAAAATCATACCTGGGTCATATGCTTCAAGGGGAGAAGTATCACTTTCTACATTTAATATTGAATGGCAAGATAGAGAGTCGCCGAGGGCCTGGCAAGAGACAAATATCTTGGCTGCGAAATATACGAGAGTGGACTGGCATTAGAAGTGTGGAGGAGCTATTCCGGGCAGTGCAAGACAGAGAGACATTTTCAAGAGTAATCGCCAACGTCGGGGGGACCTGATAGGGCACACAAAGAAGAAGAAGTTTACATACAATGTTCTCGGTTATTATAACTATTACACGAGTTCACATTTATTTTTACATTTCTTCTGAATCCCATTTATTGTAAAAAACCAACTGTTGAGTTAAAAAAAAACTATTTCTTATATATATTATTCTTGCCTCTTTCATTCTTATTTTGTCCTCAATACTACTGATACCCACCTTTGTAACTTATAATCTTATCATTGTAATGTAAAAGCCTTTTTTGGCATTTAATAAATAAATATTATTTGGCAGACTGCATCATTGGAAGGTCAGGTTTTCCTGAAGACTGGAAAACTCGTCTCCCTCTCGGAGCAGTTCCTGGTGGACTGTTCCAAAAGTAACGGAGGCTGCGCCGCAGGAATGATGCACAAGGCATATGAAGACATCATGAAGATAGGAGGAATCGATACTGAGGATTCCTACCCTTATGAGGCTAAGCAAGGACAGTGCAGGTAATTACCTAACATTCGACACCGATTATTTTATTTCAAACCTACGTAATTTAATTATCTGAGAACAGATATGACTTTATTATTATTTTTTCTGTTAAGATATCAATGTTTCAAAATGTCACACTATGACATTCACCAGAAATAAACATGTAATTAAGTACTCTAATTCACTCAATAACGAACCTTTCATTTCTAAAATGGAATGTAAAAATCTTGGTGTTTACCTTGATAGATATTTATATTTAATAAGCACACCGATTAAATCGTTCACAGGTCATATAAAATGCTTGGTTTCGTCCTTCGTATAAGTAATGTTCAGAACCCGCGTACAGTAGTAGTGTTATATTTTGCATTAGTCAGAAGTACACTGGAATATGCCTTGCCAATTTGGAACCCGTAGTACAAAGTATACATTGATAGATATATGTATATATATATTATATACATATATAAGATAATTTATCTATTTGTTGTACTAATAACACTTGCACTTATAAACTTATTTTTCTAATATGTTGATTACTCCAATGTCTGCTACATAGCTAGTCAAAAACAATCATGTTTTTTATGTCACCGTGACAATACATCAATGACGACCTCCGTAGTCCAGTGGGTAAGACTCTTGACTCACAATCCGGAGGTCGCGGGTTCGAACCCGGCATGCGCAAATAAATTTTATTTGATTAATTTGTGTTATTTCACAATTAATTCATTTAAAATATTATATAGTATATTTGCGGCATGTTCCAGAGTGGAAGATACTATCAGTATCGCCCTGGTGTAAGACCACCATTCAGCATTGAAACGTTGCTTGAAAATGGCTTTAGCCGTGTTTGGTGACCAGATCTGAATAGCCAGGTACTTCCCAACCTTCCTCTTCCCCACCTCCTTCCCCTCCCCACTACCTTCAGCCTCACAACATACCCCATCTGGGGATACCATAGTCTCACTGGCTCCAGACGGGAGCAGTTGAGATTCTTGTATGGTATTCACTCTAAAAAAAAAATGAATGACATTTGAAAAGTAATTCATTATTCGAACACAAAGGAATCCTATGCATTTCTAGGTAGGTATTCCTTTACACATATATTTATTATTTACAACTTAATCCTTTTTTAAATCAGATCACAAAACTATGGTCACCCTAAAAGTCTACATGTTAACATTAATGTAGTACCTAGCGCTATCAATTTAGTAAGTAGCTATAATCTCAATCTGTAAGAAATATAAAAATATTGTTTTTTCAATATCTGTATAATTTTGTATAATTGTTAACCTCAACACAAGCTTGTCCTAGTGAGGTGACACATTGTATTGTAAGCATTTTTACCTGCAGTGTAAAGAAACAATAAATAAATAAATAACACAGAACATATTCAAAACAAATTTTATAAAATATCTTACCTTCAAATTCAACAATAACTTTGAATGCACATTTCAAATTTTGCAACAAAGGCGAGCAATAGCTGATTTGATCTTTATACACAAAATTCTACCCTTAAGACGTACACGCCGGGCAGAATTATTCCACACGTTTAATTACAAGACAAATGCAGCAAGTAATTCGCCAATCAATTGTGCTCTTTATAATATGTTGAATAATATTGGTCTAACTTAATTCTAACATCGACATTTTATCCGATTCACTGCCTAAATTTAAAAAGAGCACTATGTCGATGATATAATTTGTTCAAAGCACATAATTACACACACACACACACCCTCACACACACACACACACACACATGCACACATTCCCACTACGCACATCACCCGGTAATTACTTAATATGCACTAAATAAGATACTACAAAGAAACACATCATAGGTACCCACCATGCAACATACTTTATATAATTGTTTTTTTTTCGCCACTGTAAATAATGTACGATTTGTTTCTATTTATAAATAAAATAAAATCAAATAAAATCAGCAGCGTGGCAGGCCGCGTATTTCCAAAACCTATACTTGTTCCGTCGGTTTTTATTTTCAATATCAAAATGAATTACATTTTGTTGTTGGCAGATGATTGTAAGACATTCAAAATTATCCATGCATTACTAGATTCAATACTTCTCCAAAATGATATTAACAGAGTCAAAGTGGTGCAATGACAATAGAATGTTTTTGAATCCTTTAAAATGTGTTCACATAACTTTTACACGTAAACACAATTCTATTCCAAGTCAATATTTTATCGACGGTACTAAACTCCAGGAAGTCGCAACCATTCGGGACCTAGGGGTATTATTTGATAAAAAAACTTACTTTCACACCTCATATCGACAACATCATTTCTATATCCCTGAAAATGCTAGGATTTATCAAACGGAATAGTAAACATTTCAAAAATTCCATATCAAAAATAACGTTGTACAACTCCTTCACCCGCAACGTGTTGGAGTACGCAAGTGCTGTATGGAGTCCAACCTACAAAATTCAGCGAATAGAGCGGGTTCAAAATCATTTTATGTACCACCTGGCGTATTCCGATTTAATTTTTTTTTTTCAAAATTGTTAATGGTTTAATAAAATTCCCTTTTCTACTTCCATAAATCAGATTCAATGTTCCTAGAATTGGTTCACGACTTGTAAATTATGTTCCGTTTAATATTAAAAAAATATCGAACCAAGCTGGGGAATGACTCAGCTTTATCGAGAATGTGCCGTAATTTTAATGAAGCTCATAAAAAACATTCCATTCATTTGACAATGTCATCATTGGCCAACTTCAAATCATCACTTTACAAGATTTAAAGCTCCCTGTTACAAGTATATTGTTCTACAAACTTATAAACCTTTCGTTCTAAAAACTTGTTCAAAAAAATTATTATTGTTTTTTAATATATGGTATTTGTGAGCGTGAATGAATTTGATGTATGTGTAATTATTATATTATCAATGTTGTGTTTGTCTTTAATTAGTGATAGCATCAACCATATTCAATTGTATCTGTGAAAGCTCTGATGTAAAGTACTCTGACAAACCTAAAAAAAAAAAAAAAAAAAAAAAAAAACAAACAAACAAACATTTAGCAATAAAATTATTAAATTCTAATCTACACAATGGAAAGATTATTTTGTCTAGATTTTAGAACAATTTTTGTTACAGCAAAGTGATAAAAAATAACCAATATAGAGGTGTATCTAAAATGTAAATTGTCACTGCCGCGACTGAACCGGCCTAGGTTTTGGTAATACGCTGGCAGGCCGGATCGAGAAACAATGTGCCGTACTCTCTCAGAATATTACTCCAGCCGTACTCTTGAAGAATATCGCCTTGCACCGCAGTGGGAGGGATGGAATCATACGTCCGTCGACTGACTCCCAGATTGTCCACTGACTCCCAGATTCCTACCCACCCCTCATACCCTTTTCCTTCCAAGAACTTCCTCTCTTTCCTTTCCTAAGAGGACCCACCACACATCATCTCCAAAGATGAAATGTGCCCTGAGGGGAATTATTTTCCTGAGGGCCTCCTGTGTGGAGCTAATACAAAAGAATGTATATATAATCAACCAAATATCATGATTATCATTATAATTTATAATCCTAAGCATTTTACTGACAGTATGACAAGTGGAAAGCATTAATATTGATATTTTTCTTGAGTTCATCATTTTGTGCAGGTACGACCCCAAGAACTCGGGAGCTACCATCAGCAATTACACAATACTTCCCGAGAGCGATGAGCAGAAGTTGACGGAGGCCATAGCCACGATAGGGCCCATCGCGGTAGGATGTTATGTCACGGAATCCTTTATACATTACAAATCCGGGGTATTTGATGAGTCGTATTGCCCATTATTTGCCGTGAACCATGCAGTGAGTACACCAGAGTTAAATCATTGTGAAATACTAATCAATCAATAAAATAAACAAAATAAATAAATATTTAAATGAAGACAATATTAGCGTAACTCAATCAAAAACCTGAAAACAGAAAAATCAGAACAAGATAGGGTAGGACACATCTGGGACTCGAACCCAGGACCTTCACCTTGCCGGGGCATATCTCTACGTATTATAAAACAAAGTCCTCCGCCGCGTCTGCCTGTCTGTTCGCGATAAACTCAAAAGTACTGAACGGATTTTCGTGCGGTAAGAGTGATTCATGAGGAAGGTTTAAGAGGAAATACTAGCGGCGTTTTTCCATACAAACGTATTCCCCGTTTATCTCTCTGGATTTTGATCCTAGAGCAAAATTTTTTTTTACATAATATAGATATCGACCACTAGCGTGTCGGTACGTTTTGCTTTTTTTGATAATTTACTTATTATAGAAGTTAGGACCTTCCAAAAATGAATAAAATTGCCTAATTTAAACGCCGTCAAAAAACGTTCAGTATACAAACTAAACAATGTATTTTGAAAAAAAGCAAAACGTACCGACATAGAATATTTTCTTTTAATACAGTTAGTGAAAAAAAAATTTAAAATCGGTCCAGTTTTGGAGAAGAAAAATAGGGAATACAAAACATCGATTTCGAAGATTTTATTTAGGTATTTTCGGCCCGACGTGCAGGTGTCCCTTTCGCTCAGTTCTCCTGAGGTGGGCCGGGGAACGGGGGTTTTGACAAATACATATAAAGCGAAGTAGTGATGTAACGAATTTTATCGGTAGACTAGTGTTGTCCTTGCCCGAGTAATCGATATTTTTTATTCGTTTTTTTTCTGTTCAGTGACTCATCGCGGTATACCAATACTGACCGAGCTTTCATACTAAAATTGTGCAAAATTAAAATTGTTTATGTCAAGTACTATAATAAATTTTTAATTTGGGAGGCGTTATAGGTACCATCGCCCCGGGAACCATTTATTGGATAACCAACACCCCCGCCACTTGGTCACCCCAAGTGGTCCGCTATGTTTGGTGACTGAGCATGGGTTCCCGGGTTCACAGGTAAGGTCTGCATGGGTTTTGGTGGCGGATGATTTTGTCCACTTACTGCGTGGCGGGCCGGATTGGGAGAAACTGGAAGTGGGAGATCTTTTGATCTCTACAGCCGGACTCTCTCCACCATCATTTCATACTTTTACCTACCCAGAAATTCCTCTCCTTCCTTTCATTAAAAATAACCTCTACACAGCTTCTCCAATGACTTTGCTATACTATAAGGGTATTTAACTTGAAAATAATTTTTATATTTCATTTTATATATATAATTGCATTTTGTGATATTTTTAAGTAATTAATCACCTCTCCCTTTAATATTTTGTCTATAATTCTCATATGCCTATACTTGTTTGTCTTTTAATATTAATCTTATCCTGACGAAGAGAACACTCTTTTTTCGAAATATGTTGATAATATTGATTACATAAAGCTGTTTTTACAAAGTTATTTGTTCTCATTTAACTAAAAATGACGCCACAAAGATTGGACCCATTTGCAGCATTTCAAGCTGGGTCGCCATAACCAATTCGTTTGTGCAATTTCAATCAATGCATTCAGTTTTTTAAACATTTGTGGTCAAAAACATCCAAGTAGTGTAGTTTTGTAGCTCTAGCACATATGAAGCTGTATGACTTTTGCACTTCCAGAAATAAAACCTTTTTAGTATAATTATTATTATGCATATATCCAATTGTATATCCGCATATACATTATTTGGCTTACTATAGTAACTATGTTATTTTCTACATCAAGTATATAATAAATAGATGCAAGAATGTTTTTTTTTTGATAAATTAATAACGTATAACAAAATATATATATATATATATATATATTTATTCTCAAAACTCTTGAGAAAATATCGTCGTTGCATTCACAAAATATCCCATGTGAGGTTTTCGACCAAATTTTTTTTTTGTTTATACCTTTTGATTCACCACGGTTTCCTAAATAATCTGACAAATATATCCCATTTTTCAAAAATTCATCTTTTTAATCATTTTAGAGGCAACTCTGACCATTACTTGTAATTAATGGTAATTATTTAAAAAAATATACTACATATACTACAGAAATATAAAAAAATATAAAATTATAAAATTAAATCCCTATATACTACAGAAATATAAAAAAAATATAAAACTATAAAATTAAAAGGAGAAAAAAAGTCTTTTTGTGTGCAAGAATTCGTATTATTTTTTTAACTCAAATTTGTCGCACATAAATTAAAATTACCCAAAGAAATGTTTTTTTAATAATATACACACAGCATCCCCAAAGATGACCTAGGCCCTCAGAGAAATTATTTTCCTCAGGGCCTCCTGTGTGGAGCTCATATAAAAAAAATAATAATAATCTCAACAATCTAAAAAGAGTATACTATGCACTAATCCAGTCATTAATTCAATATGGAATTATTGCATGGGGGGGGGGGGTCATACAACAATATTCTAACCCCGATCAAAGTAATCCAGAAACTAATCATTAAAGTAATCCTAAAGAAACCCTCCACTTATCCAACAGAAACGCTTTTCGCAGATTTCACGGTGCCTCGAGTAGAGAATATCTTCAAGAAAAATGCAATTACCCAAATTTACAAAGATAATATCATCAAAAAATTTTAAACTAAAATCAAAAAGATATGAAGATAACATCAAAATACCAAAATTTAATACCAAACTAATGCAAAACAATTACCTACATCTATTTAGGAATAAAGTTTTTCAACAACCTTCCCATTGAAATAAAAAAAACCAAAGACATCAATAAACTGAAACTCAAACTTCATCAGGAATAATTAACTAAATAATTATAGAATAATGAAATAATTTTACTTTGTATAAACCACTTAATTGATGTGCAAATCCGACCGGTTTCGGAACAAACGTTCCTTCGTCAGGGAAAGCTTTAACTAATTTTGCTTTCCCTGACGAAGGAACGTTTGTTCCGAAACCGGTCGGATTTGCACATCAAGTAAAATTATTTCATTATTCTATAATGGATATCCACAAAGTAATAGCTACATTCACAAAAAAAAAAAAAAAAAACAAAAAAAAAAAAAAACTAAATAATTACCTGTTTTTCACATTCTTTCTATTTATTATTAATCTATATTCACCTCTATTTTATTTAGATTTTTCGAATTTCTCCCAAGTGCACAATATTTTAGTATGTAACCGTATCCTATGTATGTACACCATATGTAATTTATACAACTCCACTCTACAATTATACATCTATATTAAATATTAAAATATATATATTTTCTTCAATATTAACTCAGTAGGTAAAGCAAAAATATTTTTTTAATATTTCTATTTAACTGTCAAAAAATTACCAAAAAATTAAGTTGCATCCAAAATCATACGAAATAAATTTTTTTAAGACCAATATTTCGTAATTTGAAACAAAAATAAATAAAATAAAACATATTTATCAGCACAAGATATTTTCTCTACCTTTTGCTAAAAAAATACATTTTCAGTTTATTTGGGTGTTTTGGTCACAAATCCAAATTTACCCCCCCCCCCTCGGCTATTTGTTAGCTTTGGGAACAACTCATATCGATCTTGTGTCTCCCTTACTATTATGTTGAGAAATAAGTTTTAAACGGTCTTCGAAAGAGAAAGAGAAAATATCAAACTTTATATTCAAATTCAAAAGTTAACCACAAAATAATTGAATTGTACACCTTTATAAAACCAAAGTTTATGAAACTTATGGAATTTTGTATCTATTAATTATTTTTACATGAAACAATAAAAAAGTGAGGTGACGGAAATGTTAACAATACATTTGTGTAATAAATATGTACGTGTTTTTATTTTTTTCGTTATCAGTAATTTTAGTTAGAAAAAACGTAAGATGAGTCATTTTAAAAAAAATTATGTGTGCGTTCAAAATTTTTATATTTGAAAAGCAAAGGTTTATTTCGGATTTCAAAATTTAAAAGCGTATTTCATCGCCTTTCAAAAACAATTTTTAGTTTTCGGATACTATCAGAAATATTCCATTTATTTGGATTTTATTGCAAAGCGGAAATATTTCGACCTTATGAAAAAATATGCCCGAGGCCTGAGGGATATGGGTCCTATGAGAAAGGTCAAGTTGCCTTTCCTACGTTTGCTACACAAAATATCATATGTGCATAAAAAGTGCGCACAAAAATCCTGAATGCAAAATTTAAGAAAAAATTGTCGGTTTTAATAAAAAAATGTATATTAAGCCCACTTGTTTTCACCCAAACATGGTATCAAAAATAACTCTACAATTAATGAAAATAAATAAAAATATGGGTCCCCAATTTTTGTTTTTCGGTTTTTTTTTATTATGTATCCTAATATTCTAAAATACCCACAGGATATTTTGTGCGCGCAACAACGATAAGTAGCTATAATAGCATATTCATAGGACGCTTACAATAGGACGCCCCTGCGAGCGGTCTTGTCTCTACACATTTGCAGATTGGAACATGCGTGGTCGGCAGAAATAATAATTCGACACGGGTGAAGCGCGTGGCCCACACACACAAGGCCTGCATTCACTCACACATCTATAGCGCGATTCTGACTACTGTCAGAGAGTGAAATAAAAGAGATTTTTTAAAATACCTATTCATAAATGTTCGCAGCGACCAGCAGCGCTCTTAAGTATATAATTTGTCAAGGTTTTGGGTAAATTGGTTGAAATAAATGTAAATGTATGTGGCGGACGAGCGGGCTGGCAAGAAGGCATGGTGGATTCAATTTGTATGTAAATATACAGTTTTATGCCGAGATTGATGAAATTTTACACGTGTGTCACTCAAAATAAGAAGTAGGTCACTGTCTACATTTTTAAAATTTAAAATTTTTTTATTTATTATTTCCAACAAAAACATAGTTTACATAGATATATAATTTAGACAATTTATCGGTATTCCTGCGAAGCTGCCACATGAAATTTTGAAAACTCTGTGTAAAAGCCGGGCATCGCCAGGAACTTCAGCTGGTTAAAAAAATGGATACAAATTTATCCAAGACACCATCTAGATAACATTTAGTTCGGGTTTGAATCTTAAAATCATACATAAAGATAGCAGCCTATAAAAATATGCTTTAAGAAAATGAAAATAATGTTGGAAGTTTTTAGTCGAAGTATACAGTTAAATATTACCGAATCGGATAGGGACACTTTAGCTCAGTTGATAGAATCGCGCCCCGGCAAGGCGAAGGCCCTAGATGAGTCCCAGATGTGCCCGCATCTTCTTATGATTTTAAGGTTTTCAGATTTTCCATTGAGTTTCGCTAATATTGTCTTCATTAATTTAATATGAGGTTTTACTGATTATTTAGTTAATACAAATATTAAAATAAATATTATTTTGCGAAAATCAGAAGCACACCACTTTCCAACGTAAGTAAATCTAAATGATTAGCTTTTCCATTTCCAATATTTCTACAAGAATACTTGGATTTGATACGCTTTTGCATTCAAAGTTTATCCATTGTTAGGAGAACATTAAAAATTAGAAAAGGAACCTGTTCACTAGTAAGTGTTCACCCTTTTGCTTGCTGCACAGCCGATTTGTAACCGCACAATTCTTGCAACTTTACAGGTACTTGCCGCAGGCTACGGAACAGACGAATCAGTTGGCAAAGATTACTACCTCGTGAAGAACTCCTGGGGAGAAGATTGGGGTGAAAATGGTTACATCAGGATAGCCAGGAATGAGGACAACAATTGCAATATCGCATATTATGCTGTGTATCCCAATCTTTAACAAAAATAACTTGTGTAACAATTACCACGAGATTCTCAAATCATGACTATATACGCTCAGATGAGAACCTTTTATCAAATTTAAAAAAATATGTATTATAAACCGTAAATTTCATCCAATTCATTTTTTAGTTTGTTTAGTGATAATTAACTTACATATATATTATATCTTCCGTTATGGAATCACTTCTTGGGGACATTCTTGTAAAACTAATATCCAATAAATACATCCAAACATTAAAAAACTCCTTAACAAAATTGTTAATCCATAAATATATGCACACAGAAGCAATACCTACTAAATTAATATACAAGTCTCTGAAAGTTTTTCCTGTCAGAGGATTATTGTTTTATAATATTGTAAGTTAACATCGTATATTGTCTGATTCCTTGTATAGGGAAAGAGTTTTCCATAAACATAATACAAGATTCACTCAAAATGAAGGATTGGTGGTTCCGAAATGTACCAATAAATACGGTGAAAGAACCCTAAACTATATTGTACCCAGAATATTTAACAAACTACCGATGACAATTAAAAATATATACCTACAAGTTTTTACAGCTAAAGTCTAATATAATCTAAGGAAATGGTTATTAGATACTGAAGATTTATATTGATGCCCTACCGAAGACCTTGTTTTCCTAATTGGAATTCACATTCCAAGGAAATGGAAAATCATTATAAATTTGTATTACCTTATGTATATTAAACTATAGAAGTACTTGTTGATTATATTCATTTGTTCACATTAAATTCATTTGTACTGGTTTGTTATATAAGGCTTATACTACTTTTTACATATCTATAATATAAAAAATGAATCGCTAAATTTGTTGGTAAGCGCAAATCTCGAGAGCGGCTGAACCGATTTCGCTAATTCCTGTTTTTAGAATATTCCCTGAAGTTCAAGGATGGTTCTTACGGAGAGAAAAGTTAAGAAAATTGCGCAGAAAATTAGATAATAACAGAAAACATCGCACGTTTGACAGTTCGTGCGTTAGTGAATGACATTTTGCAAAACAATGAATGATTGTTCAATCAGAAATCTATTTTTGAAAAGTTGAAAAATTTATTTAAAGTAGGTACTCCCCTAATAGTTTGAATCGAATCAAGAATTTTAGATATTTTAAATAGGTACCTATGTTAGGTACCAAATTTAATATATAGTTTGGCAAATAAGTGTAGAAATTAAATCAATTGGAACTAAACGTGTTCATTACTATGGCAACACCGAATTATATGACGTTTCCTATGGCTGTCATGTTATAGCGTGTTACGGTTGATTTATTGTCTTAAATCTGAGTAGAATATCGCTGATTTGATAATGTTTTTATTCATTGTTTGCCTGAATTTAATTAAAATTAATAAATTATTACATAGTGATACAAGAGGGGTTATATTCTGCGTTTTTCAACGCTGCCTAGCCGAGTGTCACGCGAAGAAGCTTCTGTCCGATTTAGAAGATGTTTACAAACGAACTGCAGAAATGAATGGTACGTAGTATAGTTTGTTTAATAAATTTCATTAGTATTACAAGATTTATGCCAATTTTCGAGCGATAATAACCATTACAATCTGATTTGAGGTTATGTTAAAAAATTCGAATTTGACATTTCAATTTGACAGTTAATATCCGGCCACTGGAAAAAGGGAATAACTCAATAAAAAAATAATAATATGCAACTTCTTTAAACTCGTAGAGAAGTTACTTTTTTCTCGTTTTCTCTTTTTTTCTTTCATAAGTGAATATTATCTAGTGTGTGTTTTTAAAACTACCTTCTATAATAATAATTTTAATGATGTTTTTCACACACCGGTAAATCTGAAACAACGGTAAGACGAATCGTCATGGAAGGGGAAAAGGCAGACGGAAAATTTGAAACACCGGGAAAACGGAAAATGGGCATAATAATAATATGTAATAGCATAAGTGCTGATGATTGGAAAAATTGTTGCAAACACGTGATGAACATTGAGGCAGAATATTACGCACGAGGTAGTACTATATATGATGATATCGATGAACTGTGTTTAGATGAAGATGAAGATACGGAAGAAGAAGAATCACACGAGGACAAAGACAATAATTACTTGTCGGGTGTTGAATTAATAGACTTAAATTTTTAAGTACCTACGTTTTTATATCGAAATAAACACCCACTTAAAACTTGTTTTGTTTTATTTTGCTTCTATTAAATTACAGTTTTTTGTGCAATTTTTTTGAAAATACAAATACGCTATGAAATATGCATTTTGCCAGAAGTGTTTTTTTAAAACATACGTTCTTTGTCTTATGAGCCATCTTGGTGTTGCCATTTAAAACTAGAAAACGATCGCAGCGCCATCATTTATTTTCTACACTTTCTTGCCAAACTGTACATGAAAAATGGAAATTTGAATAAAAATTGTAAAAGGTGGCACGCGGGCTGTTTAAAAACTGAATGCACTGGGATTGAATATATGGAACGCGGGAGGAGGGTTGGCGGGACGAGGGAGCGGGAAAGGGAAGAGGGAAGGCGGGGAAGGTGGAAGAGGAACGTGGGAGGGGAAGGGGGAGGGGGAGGGTAACTCGGGAGGGGGGTTTGCGGGACGGGGGAAGGGGGGGGGGAGTAGAGTGGGGAGAGGGAAGGTGGAGGTGACGGAGTGGGAACGCGAGAGGGGAAGAGGACGCAGGAGAAGAAGGGGAGGCGGAAGGGGAACGGGACCAATGGGAAAGGACACTCAGGGAGAAACAATTTCTTTATTAAATGGCATAGCAACGCATGCCGGGACCAGCCAGTTACTTATATTTATACTATTCTGTAATTTAACCAATAATACTGTTGTATGTAAGGTATACATAATTGTACAATGTAATTGCAAAAATGTTGTCATTATGTACCTGCTGACAAACTACATGAGTAGTTTAGCAGGTTTAAATGTTAAATAATTAATTTTTTTTAAATATTCAGCCATATGGTCACCATTTGACAGGAGTAGTGTGATATACATATGTATATAAGTGTATACGTCTCAGTAACTTGCTAACTAACTCATTTTGCGTTTTATAAAATACTAGCTGACCCAGAAAAGGTTGCTCTGCCATATAAATTATTTCTAGTGAATATTTTGGTTGTCAAATAAAAAAATAATTAATGTATTGTAAGAGTGTGGGGATGGGATCTATGACAGAAAGAGGAATGGAGCGCTGTAGAGGATGACCGCCGATGAAAAAAAAACACCAACCATTCATTTTCTCAATTCAGTGAATTTCATTAATGTAACATTCATTGTTTGATCTTTAAAAAGTTAAATGTAAAGTGAAAAATTAAAACAAATCGTACAAAATTTTGCACGCACTGTGTGATACATAATAAATGCCGAATGAAATGTCAAAATGAACCGACGCTTCTTGTGAATGACTTGCGCATAATATGTGGATGATAGTTCGATGAGGCGGACGTAGCGCCATCTGTCATTCAACAACAATCCAATAATTTCCAATTCAATAATTTTGTTCTGTTTGAAATACGAACGACGCGACGGTTAAATTTGTTCATACAAAAATACTAAAATCGCCATTAAAAAATGGGAGGGTGGGGGTAGGAGGGTGAAAATTTGGGGTTATAAGTATTTTTTGACGCTAACAAAAAAAAACGTTTTTTTTTAAATAGATTTTTTTTCTGGATAGGGACACCCTAATCACCTAGCGGTATGAAATATACTTCACAACCTATTCTCATACCTAATAAATATACATACAAAATTTCATAAAAATCGGTCCAGCCGTATCGGAGGAGTGCGACCACAAACACCGTGACAAGAGATTTTTATACACGTAGATAATAAATTTCTATTGTTTTATGTGATGCACATTACCTTTTCTCTTTGAATAAAATAAATAATATTAATTTAATTATTTTTATTAGTTTAATTCCTATTAATTAATAAACAAAACAATTGTATTGCTAATTTTTTTAACAAAGTAAAGACATTTATGTATATTTATATCACTTTCCTTTGCATGGTTTCTTCTAACAAACTAACTGATATTTTACAATTGTAATCTAATATATAAAATTCTCGTGTCACGGTGTTTGTTACCATACTCCTCCGAAACGGCTGGACCAATTTTGATGAAATTTTGTGTGCTTATCTGGTAGGTCTGAGAATCGACCAACATCTATTTTTCATACCCCTAAAAGTAAAGGGTGTTCCACTCCGAAGAAAATTATTTTCCCATTACATTTTGTATGGAACGAATTCTCCTATTTTGAAAGAACTGCAGCAATATTGTAAGGGGTATAATATTGAACTGTGAACCGGTGGAGGGGGAGGGGGGAGGGGGGAGAGGGGAAAGGAACTCAGGAAGGGGGGTTAGCGGGACGGGGGAAGGGGAGAAGTGGAGTGGGGAGAGGGAACGCGAGAGGGGAAAGGATACGCAGGGAGAAACAATTTAGATCAATTCAGCTAATAAGTTGACAACAGTTTTTGATTTTGAGGCTGTACGAAGTTCGCCGGATCAGCTAGTAAAAATATAATATTATAGGATATTAAAACAAATGACAATTTATTAACAGTTGTATTCTGACACTATAGGATTCAAATTTAAAGGGAATGCATTTCTTTTACATACATGTATTTGAATTTAATTTGCTTGTTTAAATGATTTAATCGGAATCTTGTGACCCAAGTGGAAATTAACTCACTTCTCGATTGAGCTGAAACTTGCCAGATAGACTCGTTATCGATGACAATGCGAACGACGATTACCAAAAATCGATCTAAAGAAAAATAAAACTTACTTTCTTTTCTTCTGCACGGGTAGGCAGAGAGGAAAGACCGCCTCACACTCCTTGTTTCATCCACATTCATACGTCGTCTCCCACACACTCTTCTCTTTTTCGAACAATTGACATGGACCTGACACAAGTATTTTATTGACTTGCTCAGCCATATCTTACCAAGGCGTCCCCGATTTACGAATGCAAATCTTTACAAACTTTGTAAAAATTATTTTTAAGTATTTTTGTTTAGAGTAAATTATACTCTTTATTTACATACAAGGTGTCAAGGTTTGATGGCATATGAACCTCACCTAACCGTATCTAATCTAACACCTACGAAACTTTAAACATGAAATGTTCTTGTAATAAAATTAAAAACCTGACCTGTTCTTGTATTGAAAAATGAAATTAAACTTCAAAAACTTTTGAGACGTAGTACATACACCTATATCGCTCCCTGAATTCTCAAATTGGGATGCGGTTATAGGTACCGCCGCCGCGGGAACTGCTTATTTGATGCCATAGGTCACCCCAATGTGGTTCTCTAAGTTTGGCAACTTAGCAGGGGTGCCCGGGTTCATGGGATGCAGTTTGTCTAGGTCTTGGTCTAGGCCGGATCGAGAGAGAGTAGTTGAGCGAGACCTGTACTAGACTTCTCCAGCCGGACTCTCTCGACCCATCATCGCCTTGCACCGCAGTGGAAAGGATGGATTCATACGTTCGTTACTCCTGGACACATTGACTCCTCAGATTTCTATCCACCCTTCATTATTTTTCCTTCTCAGAACTTCCTCTCCTTCTTTTCCCTTAAAAGTACCCCCACACAGCATCTCCAAAAATGATGTAGCCCTTGATAATTTTTTTCCCTAAGAGCCCTCCTGTGTGGAGCAAACGTAAAAAAAAAACAACGGAAATATGTCAAAAAAGTGATTTTTGGCAAGTACCATCTCATTTCAATTTAGTTCTATAAACAGAGCTATGTTGAGGACAATCGAGTGTCTAGATCAGACTAGTTGCACTTTTGGAGACATTTTACAAAATTGAAAAAAAACAACTTTATGATGAAAAAAAATTAAATTACGTAATAAAAAAAAAATTCTAAAATCTTATTAGAAATTAATAATTTTGATCCGGTATAGGTTTTGTGAATACGCAGCCGGATCGGTAGAATCCTTTTGACCTCTCCAACAGGACTTTCTCGGAACATTGTCTTGCACCGCGGTGGTAAGGATAGATTCATACGTCCGTCACTCTTGGATACACCGACGCCAGATTCCTACCCACCCCTCATACTTTTTTCCTTCTCAGAACAGCCTCCCCTCCTTTTCCTGAAAAGACCCTAAACACAGCATACTCAAAGATGACATAGGCCCTGAGGGGAATTATTTTCCTCAAGGTCTCCTGTCTGGAGCTATTGTAAAAAAAATGTAAAGGCATACTAGGAGCCATGAATAAAATTAAAAAAATAGCGAATAATTCGCAATAGCTATTAAGTGAATAATTCATATTTCCCGCTATTAGCCGCTATCATAACATTAGGCTTATCTTTAAAAATTATTTCCTTTTGTGTGAACGAGATAAAAAGCGAAGCTACATTATTCTTACAAAATTCCCTAAACAATGTTTTTGAAATATCGTGGTCCGTCAATTTTTTCTACGTTTGAAGTAGAAAAATAATAAAAAATTTGGTAAGGCCTTATCACAATATTTTCGATTTTTTCATTGGAATTAGTAATGTTTATTACATCAGAAAAGACTTTAATTTAATCTGTAATTTAATTTCTAATACAAAATAAGTTTTTATGTAAAATTTTAAAAAATACATGTATAAAGCACATTTTAAAACATCGGAAATATTTAAAACTGGGTCAAAATATTGAAAAACCGGAAGGTATAAAGGCGTCGTTGTAAAAATAGAAAGATTTAAGTAGACCAAGGAGTGGATAAAAAGGAAATAGAGAAATATGACTGGGTTTTTAGTCAACTTAAAATTGAACTGAGTAGTCGATTGACAATTTTCATAAATATCATAATTTTATTAGTTAATTTTGTCAAATACAGATAATTACAATAATATAGTCACGGCCACTGGAAATCAAGTTGACTCTATGTATATATATATATTTTTTACAATTTGATAAAGTTCTCGACTGAGTGAAGTCAAGATTCCACAAGTTATTCTGGTTTAACAAGGGGAAACAAAGCATCGGTTGCGATTCCGCAGTTATTGTCCTTGTTCCTGGCCATCCAGATGTAACCATTATCTCCCCAATCACTTCCCCAGGAGTTTTTCACGAGGTAGTAATCCATGCCAGTAGATTCGTCAGTTCCGTAGCCCACGGCAAGCATCTGTAAAGATGCAAGTATTGGATAATTACAAAGTATATTGTTCCAAAAGGGTAAAGAAGTTTCATTTCTTACATTTACTTTCTTCCAAAAATAGAAATTCTTCGGCAAACAGCCTACCAAGTTACAAACAATGCCTAATCTCTCCAAATTAAAAATCCATCCAACAAGTGAAAGTAAATAAGTAAATGTGTTGAAATATAGGTAGTGTAAAAGCTAACCATTTAGATTTACTTGGGTTTATTTATTTTGTTTGTTAACTCGCCAACGGTAATTATTACATTATTTCAAAATTTGAATATGGTAACAGTGACAATTCCAATTAAAGGTGAGCACACTATTCATCTCAACATTATTAGTATGTTGTAATACATAATAATAAAGAATATTACATGTACGTTCATAAAACAACGTTAGGAAGTGTTATACATCTGGTAGATTTCAAATAACTTTATTGATCAGTTTGTACGTTACGACACTTTCAAATATCAACATTCCGGTGTACTCACATTGTGGTTGAGGTCAGCATCATTTCCACTGCATGTTGGGTCATAGAATACCCCGGAACTGTATGATTGAAATCTCTGCGTGGTTTGGACGCCTACCGAAATGGGTCCTATGGCGGCTAGGGCCTCCATCAGCACCTCCTCGCTGTGCTGTGGAATGAACCAGATCTGGATGACGGTAGCTCCTGAGTTTTTGGGATCGTACCTGTACAAACAATTTACTCGAGTCGTGTCAATGAATTCTTAATCCAATATTGACGCCTTCCACTAAATTAATTTCTTTTAAATACTAAATAATAATAATACAACTGAACTGGTCAATGGGTGTATTGCTATATCTACTATGTGGAAGGACATATTTAATCGAATAGGTATGAGTGTACCTACAAGGCACGAAATGCAAAACAAAACAACACGTAAGATTAATAATGCAAGGTACAAGTATAGGCAACATATTTAGCACTTGTGATGGTTCATATTAGAAATGATAAATTCACATTGTGTTCGAAGATAATAAAAAGAACCCAGAGGTAGGAAATAACATTCATGCCGAACGATATCGACGTAATTACTTGCATTCTCCTTTCCCACCCTCATAAGGGTAGGACTCCTCAGTATCGATTCCTCCCATATCCATGATGTCTTCAAACGCCTTCTCCACAGATCCACTGTTTTGTTTAGAACAGTCCACAAGACACTGCTCCGAGAGGGCAACGAGTTTTCCATTTGTTATGAAAACCTGACCTTCCAGTGCTCCAGTCTGTCAATTAATTTATTAATTTATTTATTGTATTTACTGAGTATTAATATGAAAAAGAAAATGTTGATAATCCACTTAAAATTTTCACAGAATGCACTGCACATTGTAAGATTTATTTTTCTCTACGTAGAGAGAGATTAACAATAATTAGAAAAAAATGAAGTATGCGAGTAACCAAACATGTAAAGAGAGATAAGAAAAACAAAAAATAAGTATTTTAAAAAATGATGTTAAAAGGGAATAATAAATACAGTAAATAAAAACCATTAACATTTGAATTAAAATATCACGATTCTTCATGACACGTCGTGTTATTGTTGCATTGGTACATGTTCATTGTTATTATTTGCTTTTTAAAATTATGCGAGACTATATATATATATACAATAAATAGTATTATGACAGTGGATTGAAGTTTGAAATATTGTTATTAAATAATTCAAAAGCTGTCGAAATGAGGTACCTGAGAGGAGTGGCAGGGGATACTAAATGGGATCATATAAGAAACTCGACGATCCGAGACAATCTAAACATCCAAGCACCGCTACTCTCATAGAAAAATCGCAACTGTAAAACCGCAACTTAAGCATGTACTAAGAATGTCTGACGACCAAATTCCGAGGAAAATACCCCAGACACAGTTGGGCGAGGCAACTCCAGAAACTGTGTGAGGAGAGGATGGGACTGCCATGGACGGAAGCCGAACAAGCAACACAAGACAGGGACACACGGAAGTGCCTTGTCGATGCAGTGGGTCCCCGACCCGAATAGGATAAGGGGAAGCAGATGATGATGAAGTAATTCAAGATGGAATTCATAATTGCTTCTTAAATTACGAATATTAGGAACTTTCACGTGAATATTGCCCAGTGGTTAGAAGTTTATCATTTAAATAATTTATTGCGAACTTTTTGCTGTAATCTTGCTTACTTGAGATTCAAAATAAAAATAAAAATTACTGTCTACAAGAGATTTCGGAAAACACTGCGTAAAGCCCCGTCAACGCCGGGAACTTCATCTGCTGGCGAGATAAAACTCTCCGATTTTATTTATTACAAGCTTAAGTCCCCAGGTTTGCCCGGGCTTTACACAGAATTTTACACACATTTTTTCGAAAGTAGAAGTTAGAATATTTATACTGAATGTCCTTATACTGAATGCATTATATAACAAATAAAAAAAATTAATAAAAAAAGAGAAGATATTTTTCCTCTGAAAATTTCATCAACCTCTGAATAAAGCTGTTAATTTGCATAAAATTTAACTCCACGCTGCCCGGCCGGTGTTCGCCCGCTACAGACACTCTCTTTTATATAATTAAATACTAGCGAGTAGCCGGTTTGAGTTGCAATGCCACCCAAAGAAAGAAAGTGTTTGTGTTTTAATTCTGTTTATTGAAGTGCTTTTGGATACACTATATTTTTCCCCCTCTCACACGTTCCCCTTCGTTCTCCTTCAACCCAAGTTCCCCTTCAACCCTCCCGCGCCTCTCTTCCCCTCCCGGCTTCCCTCCTCCCTCTCAGATTTTATTCCCCCCCCACTATCCCTCCCTACCGCTAAACTATATGACATACACTAATTTTTTAAACAAATCGCGCACCACCTATTATAATTTTTTTATACAACTTTCACCACTTTATTTAATAAATATGTGTTATTTCACAAATCTTATTCTTCTTTGGGTGCCATATCAGGTCCCCCCGACGTTGGCGATCACTCTTGAAAATGTCTCTCTGTCTTGCGCTGCCCGGAATAGCTCCTCCACACTTCTAATGCCGGTTCACTCTCGTATATTTCGCAGCCAAGACATTTGTCTCCTATTAGACCCTCGGCGACCCTCTATCTTGCCTTTCAATATTAAATGGAGCAAGTGATACTTCTCCCCTCGAAGTATGTATGTGACCCAGATATGAAATATTCCCGATTTTTATTAATATAAGCAGTTCTCTATCTGCTCTAGCCCGCCTGAGAATTTCTGTGTTGGCGATCATGTCGGTCCATGGGACCTTGAGTATTCTCCGGTGAAGCCACATTTCAAAAGCCTCTAACCTGTTCAAGGTATTTACTTTAAAGGTCCATGTTTCACATCCATTCAGCAAACCGACCACAGGTAACATTTTAGCATTCTCTGCCTTAGTTTTAAGCTGATATTGTCATTGCAGAAGAGGGATTGAATTTTAATGAATGCAGTTCTTGCTGATTCAATTCTGCACCAAACCTCTACATCTGGGTCAAGAGTCTCCGTGAGAATACTGCTGAGGTATCTAATTCTTTCCACCTTTTCGACATTGCAACCATTTAACTGTTTCACTGATTCAGAATGATCTAGTTGTCCAAGTGTCATCCATTTTGTTTTATTGACGTTGATTGTTAGGCCTAGTTGCTCACCAGCATTATGAACAAGATTTAATAGATCTTGGAGGTCATCGATACAGTCAGCTAGTAATACAGTATCATCTGCATATCTTATGTTATTAATGACAACTCCGTTGATCTTCAGACCGTTCTCAGTATTACTTAGGGCTGTTATAAAGACATAGTTGGAAAAGAGAGTTAAATAATAGTGGCGACAGGATACAGTCTTGTCGTACTCCACGCGGAATGGCAATTGCATTAGATCTCTCATTCCCATGTCTTATTTCACAATTAATTAGTTTAAAATAATATATAGTATGTATGCGGCCCATTCCAGAGAGAAAGATACTCTCAGTTTCGCCCTGGTGTAAGACCACCATTCAGAATTGAAAGGTCTTTGGGAGGTCTAAGCCGCAGTTGAATGGACAGTGTTGAGGCAAACCGCATTCTTGGGCATTAGGAGCGAGATGGAAACAATAGGTGTCACGACCGATATCGTGACACTCGAGAATGGACTGTAAATCTGTAAATAACAATCGAAGACAATTGATTTTAAATCAATCACAGGATGAGGTATTTGAAGGGAGAAAGCCCTACCTTCATGAAGTCATCTGCTGCTTACATCCAATACTGCTGGTGGCTAGTCTTCCAGGTTGAATGGCGCAAAGGTTGGTTAAACTGGGCCGTCACTTTATATGTTTTTAGTCTTCGATCATTAAAGGCATATTTTTAGTAGAATTTTTTTTTATTTTTACGAATTTCACGAGAGAGCTAATTTGAAATGTTAACCAGATTGCGACAATTTTCGACTGACAAAATGTAGGCATTTTCAATTCTTGTACACTCATATTGTGCAATAGCCAAGTAGGTAGTAATCAAAGGGAGTGAATAACAGTGCAAGGAATTTGGGTGGTTTGTATATTTATGGGGTTTTGGTTCATAAGCTGTTTCATTGCTGAATGAAGAAATTTCATAGTATGGGGTATGGCTCCTATTATATAAACAGAATTACTCACAGCACTGAATGGCCAGCTTTGTCCGAAATACCCCTGATCTTTAACTCTCGTCACGGCACCTATATCCGTCCAGTTAATGCTTTTGGGGATGGTATCGGCCGGTGAGATGAAGGTGGCTCCCTTCAATTTGTTGTGGCTAAACAAAAGAATGGCAAAAACATCATTCATATTATTATCACCGACAACCTCTTGTTATACCCCAAGGTGCGTAGAAAATGCGTTTAACAAGATTAGCTCATCGAGAGGGTAGAGCGGTGATTGGCTAAAAAATTAGCTTCCACTGGGAGATTTGAATTAGGTAAATGCGATACAATAAATTGGAGTCAGTATTTTACCTCAAGTTATATCACGCGTTCGAAATTTCTAAAGCGGCGAAAATTTATTTTTTGCGAAAAAGGCCCGTATGAGCTAACCTCGAGCATTTTCTACGAACCTTGGTTCTACCCCTCCATGGACATACGAATATATCTGGACCTGCCCTACTTGATAAAAGCGTCTTATTTCCCTCTCCCCATAACGGTTCCATGGAGCTGGTTCGGCTTACGAGAGTCTAGCTTGAATCTAAAAAATGTGACGTTACATTCTTGTCCTGACCAGCACCGAGCTCGCATCGTACATTTTACAAACAAAAATGAGAGCTTGTTCTATATATTATACCCTAATATATGTGTATATAGCGAATGTGGGCGTTTCTCCAGTGAGCTCGTCGCTGGTTACAGGGGTAAGTAAATTATGAAACATTTGTAAAAGTGTCTTAACTAAATACGGCAACAAAATATTCCTCTGTGAAAAAAGGGGAACTTTACTTTGCTGCATTTGGACTACGCAAATATTTTAATAACGTGGTGGGCAATTCGCGCTCCCATGTAAAAAGGTCTATTCATTCAAAAGCAGATTTTGCTTTTAAGAACTAAATGATGATATTATAATGCGAGATGCCTATATACTGTCAGATTGATTTTTTAACGAATCAAAGTCATCTTTCCCCTCTTCGCCCTCCATAGTTTGGTTTTACCCCTCATCTGTATCTTCTCGTCTATCCATTTGGATGTCTATGTACCCCTCTTATTACCTTGACAATAACCCATTTTATGAGGTTTTTTTGAAGCGTTGAATTATTATTAAGCGAATAAAAAAACTGGGTCAAGTCGGGCGGTCCGTTTGATAGATTCTCTCATCTTAACAGACGGAATGAAATCTTTAGAGTTGGGTGGGAATGATATCCGTATTCTACCGGTATTACAATGGAAGAGCTCCGAGGAACTAGCGTCATTGATCTCTTCTGCACCAGTGCATAGTCGGGAAACACGCCAAACGCCTGCCCAACATTTGTAGACGGTTGACATTTATCACATGAGAACGGGTCGTTTCTTCGACTCGTTCTTGTGTTCAACAGCTCGGCTGTGGAATGATTTTCCGCCCTATGTGTTTGCTCCTTTCTATAAAATGGGTCTCTTCCAGACCAATGTTCATTCCTTCCTCTCCTCAAAAAGACCTTCCAAACAACATTTCAGATGACATAGGACCTGAGGGAAATTATTTTCCTCGGGGCCTTCTGTATGGCGTTAATGTTAAAAAAAGAAAGTGATTAAAAAACAGGAAAATAAAGAATAACATACTACGAGAACCATATACACAGCAAACAGGCCTCGAGCGTTTTTGTCGGAAAGTAAAAATATTTCGGCTTTGCAATAAACTACCGATAAATGGAGAATTTCTGGACATATCCGAAAAAAATAAGCTATATTCTCCTGAAATAGGTATTCAAATTTAAGAATTCGAAATAAACAAATAATTATTGAAATATTAAATTTTTGTATCAAAATGTTGCTCTTCCTCGAAAATTGGCAATGTTCGAAAAAATATACTTTAAATAAAACGCAAGTAGGTATAAAGGCTTTTTTTACATAGGTGATTTAATATACACAGGTATGAGCTGGTGGGTATCTTGATGTGCATAAGAGCTGATAAGATGACATAGGTCCTGAGGGAAATTATTTTCCTCAGAGCCTCCCGTGTGGAGCTAATGTAAAAAAAATAAATAAGAGCTGGTTGGTATCTTGATAATGTAAAACGATATTATGCTTAAGGACTGGTGGACTTCTTGATATATGTATATGAGAGCTGGTTGATATCTTGATAATGTAAAACGATATGCTTAAGAGCCGGTGGACTTCTTGATACATGTATATGTGAGCTGGTTGGTATCTTGATAATGTAAAACAATATGCTTAAGAGCCGGTGGACTTCTTGATATATGTAGTATATGAAAGCTGTTTGGTATCTTGATAATGTACAACGATATTCATTAGAGCTGACGGGCACTTGATATCTCTCTCTCTGGTTTCAATCGTGGGATTGGTTTGCAGCAATTTCATCTATATGTTTCTTCCACTCTTCCCTGTCTTGTGCGGCTCTTTTGAAGTCTGCATATGATAAGCAGCGCAAGTCCACCAGCAGGTCCTCTAGGTACTCTCGGCGTGGGCGTCCCCTAGCGTTTGTCCCCTCGGTCATACCCTCCATTATGTCATGCAAGAGGCCTTCTTGTCTTATTACATGGCCGATCCATCTAGCACGCCTTTCGGACAAGGTCCTGAGAAGGTGCCTTCCTCCATTGATTCTTTGGAGAACCTCCTCATTTGTGATGTGGTCTCTCCAGGAAATTCCTAATAGTCTTCTATAGGACCACATCTCAAAAGCATCTAGTCTCCGTTTATCTCTTTCGGATAGGCACCATGTTTCGCAGCCGTACATCAAGATACTCCATACATAGGTCTTGATGAGGAGTATTCTTAGTTTTAGGTCTATTTTATTCGATTCTATTATTTTCAACCTTTTATTGAATGCTTGATATATTATGGACATAAAAGATGTTTGGTATTGTGATAATGTATAACGTTATACAAGCTGAGGTTTATTGATATGAAAGCATAAGAGCTAGAACATGGAGGAGGCCCTGGGGAAAACAATTTCTCTCGGGGCCCATGTCATCTTTGGGGATGCCGTATGGAGGGTCTTTTTAGGAAAGAAAGGAGACTAAGTTCTGGGAAGGAAAAAATATAAAGGGGACGTATTGCAGGGGTGTTGGTTTACCAATAAATGGTTTCTGGGACGGCGGTACGGCGGGCTGTGCGTATCTCGATAATGTATAACATCTGGTGGGTATCTTAATATGTATAAGAGCTGATGGGTATCTTGATAAACTTTGAACGTAATAGCTGGTAGGTATCTTGATATACATAAGAGCTGGTCCGTATTTTGATAAAGTATAACATCTGGGGAGTATCTTAATATGCGTAAGGCTGATAGGTATCTCGATGTATGTTATACGTAATAGCTGCTGGGTACCTTGATAAACATAGGAACTGGTCCATATTTTAATAAAACATAACAGCTGGTGAGTATCTTAATACGCATAAAAGCCGATGGGTGTCTTGATATACGTTGTACGTTATAGCTGCTGAGTATCTTGATAAACATAAGAGATGGTCCGTATTTTGATAAAGCATAACAGCTAGTGAGTGTTGTTACGATACACAAATACGCCCCTGCAAATTACTCGGCCCCTCCTCCCAAGTTGTAGCGCACGCCACTGCGCAAACTACAGTTTCACTCCCTCTCCGCTAGCTTGCCGGCGCGCTACCGGCGGCGGAACCCAAGCCACCAGGTAGCCAGCCCAACCGCCACTCGCCCGCAGCTCCTGGTCTAGTAAGCACGTATAGTGTGAGGACCGTTCCGCGCCCATTCTAGAAGGTTCCGCGCGAGAACAATGGAACGTGTTTTGCTAAGTGATACACTAGGACACCAAGAATGGCCGAATTCTTTCCCGACACTGAAGATACAAGAGTCCAGACGCTCACTGTGAGTACCCAAACCGTTATATTCCCCCATATTTGCGTGTGTTCGCTGTAAATTCACCGCGGAGATAAATAACCCCTTTCAGAGAGATTATAGGGACAGATTCCTCCATTTTAGACAGAACTGTTGTTGCTACCCTGTATTACTCTGTATGCATTATTGTGATATTGTGTATACGCAAGTGTTTTACCCAATATAACTGTTGTTTACCCTGGCTACTGTTTCACTGCCTTCCTCCAGCCCGTAGAAATTTGAGCTTTATTTCAGGGAAGCCAAACACACGCCTCACAGATCCTACCACCCTGGTGGTGAGGGCCTCTCCCGCTCTGCTGACTAAAACCTGAGCTAGTCTGTCGGCAGAATGTAGAGACCCCCAGGTAGGTCCACTAACACTGTTGCCCGAACGTGGGGCGTTTTTGCGTTGTGGCGCCAATACTGGCATTCCATCTTAGAGGCAATTTTTTCCTCATTTCCCCACGTTTAACACTGACGTTAGAATGTGGGGCATTTTTTTCTCTTTTCCTCAACTTCCTGAGCTCAAATCTTTACAGGCCGGCGGAGGATATGTATTTTTGTTCCTTTGTCTTCTTCTCAGCTTTACTGGTCCAGAATAATACCTAACAATCACATGTTGTAAACAACATTCGCATGTACCTTGGTTCCCGCGCTTAAATTCTAGATGCTTCGATCAGATTGCATCATCCAGGCGAAGCGTTATTGGCGGCAACGCCTGCAACCGGTGACATTGTTCCGGAACCGTTTTAAACCGCAACTGTCGCGATTTTTTTTAACATTCAGACAGGAAATCGATATCATGCAATAGTTTTGTGAATAATACAATGTTTTTTTTCCTTCGTCGCACACAATAGGTACCGTAATTAATAAACAAGTGTTGTTATGTTTTCGCGCGTCAAGTGAAGTGAAAGGCACAATAATGTAAAATACCTAAGCAAGACCCGACGGCAAATCTTTTTCATCAAAATAGGTTTGTGCCCCGTGCTGTTTTCTTTCTCATGAAGTGTGAGCCCTTTTTGAAAAAGTGAAATTCTTAAATAGTGAACAGTGAAATCAAACAGTGTTTTTTTCAAAAGGCCTCCTTTGGAAATTTTTTTCCAAAAACAATATTTGTAATTTCCATCGTGTTTTCCAATGGTGCTTCGTGAAAAAGAAACAAAACAACTTTTCCTAAGGGCCGTCCAGGCCGAATTTTTTCCAAATAGTGAACTCTTTTAGAAGTGAAATTGTGGAGTTTACAAAAGTGTTTCTTTTTCAAAAGTGTCTAGTGAAACCAAGAATATACACCCTAGAAGGAGACCCCTGGCCAAATTTCTCAAAAAATAAAATACTTTGAAAAATTTTTGCACGATGCACTGTCAACATGAAAACCATCATCAAGTACATTGGCCGCAAGCTATAAGAGCTGTCAAAACCGTAAACTCAAGAAAGGGACACACCTCACAGGTCGTGCCATCCAGGAGGATAGAGGAGATATCACAAGTCGCGCCTAGCAACAAAAATTTGCGCGCGACATTCTCGGTTGGGCATACTGGCCGCAAGTTCGTACCACAGCGCCGTTTGCGTTTGTTAACCCTTTGGAGGCACATATGATTATTATGTGTGAAATACACCGTGAACGAAACAATGGCGTCGTTCACACAAGGAACTACAATTCACAGAATTATTTCCGCAATACCTACCTCCCTCGCAGCGTGCATACCCTACAAGAGTACACCCCGAGTTATGGAGTCGTGGCATAAGTCCTCAAGTGTGAGGCAGGTCTCGAGTCAGCTTTCGAGCAATCTCTTGACAATGTTTTGTAAATAAATAAATATGCATATAACTGGCGTGTAAGGTGTCAATTAAACGACCAGACCCCCATAAATAAAGCAAGTCCTTTATTTATTCTTGTTTGTAAATAAATGTACATTCATAATAGGTACATCCAAATGTCACGATTGTACCAATTTCTCTTTTCTCCATCACGGCAAATTGCCAGCATTGTTTCTTTGTACATTTTTTTCTCTCACCTGTTCTGAGGCTGATTACTTCAGAGCAGAGACACACCTCGAGTCACGATATTTTGGGAAGTCATGATCCCAATTGTCGTTTCTCAACCCCACACTATGCAATGCTCATGTCACTTGTTTTGTTTCGTTTTTTTTGTTTTTTGTGTTTCGTTTTTTTGTTTTGTTTTTGTTTTGTTTTGTCTATGGCCTCAGTTTCGGCCGCCCTTGTAAATTTTTTTACCTCATTCTCACGTTCATCGCATTTTACCTACCAGGGTAAAACCTTTTTCTTACCTCTCGATTTTCAGCTCACCGCCGCCATTTTCTACATATTTGTTCCTGAAAGCACAGACCATACCGCCCTTATGTATGTTGTCTTGTTGCGCCATTGCGAGCCGAGTTGTCCCGTTATATATATTGACACTCTGGACTACCTTTGGGCACGCTAGCCCCTGGGTTTTGTTCCTGCTCTCGCTACCAAGCCAGTTTTGCCGTCTCTTGCTCTGTCATGCAGTGACGCACACCATGTCATGTGTAAACCATTATTACCTTGACTCTCCAGTATTCGCTGAATGCGCACCCTCACAAGTTATTCCGAGCTACATAATGCTTCGATAACCATTATACACGATCCGTGCCCACCATAATGGGACATTAGGATTCGTACTGGCATGTCTGCAGATCCTGGATTCTCCTCCTCAACGACCTCTGTAACCATAGCCCTCCGCACTGCAACCACAGTCTCCACTTCGTAACCTTCGACGTCTACGACAAAACAAAGTGTTTTTTCTTCAAGGCCCTAGTGTACTCTTGAGTGTTATCTCAAATGGGTCAGATTACAATGATAATGTAATCCCTTTAGAGTCTGTGAAATCACGTTTCTTCGCAATTCTTCGAAACTCTTCGAACCC
Organism: Limnephilus marmoratus; assembly: GCA_917880885.1. NCBI lineage: Eukaryota > Metazoa > Arthropoda > Insecta > Trichoptera > Limnephilidae > Limnephilus > Limnephilus marmoratus. The sequence goes on along the minus strand of OU862921.1, from coordinate 11,428,979 downwards.
CGTCAAAAACACAAACAAATCTACGCACCGCAAATTTAGCTTCCAGACCAATGAAACCCTAGAGTCATATTTTTTGTTCATAATTTTGTTTTTGTTTTCACTTTTTCATAATTTTGTCTTTGTTTTCACATTTTCATAATTTTGTCTTTATTTTCACATTTTCATAACCTTGTTTTTGTTCTTTCAATTGCATAAATATGTATGTTGTTTCACCCCTCATGTGATAACTGCCTGTTCCTCATATTTTATGTACCCCCCTCCCTACCCTGACAAACATTGTACCTAGCCCATGGCATAAGCTAGTTTTAAGATGTTAGTCAGCTCTCTCTCTGGTCAACAAATCTCTCTTTCAACTCCCGCGGGTAACGTAGAGGGTTCTTGCCCTATTGCTCCATTGCCACGTCGCTTTTTTTCCGAGCGCGGGGGGAGGTGTTACGATACAAAAATACGCCCCTGCAAATTACTCGGCCCCTCCTCCCAAGTTGTAGCGCACGCCACTGCGCAAACTACAGTTTCACTCCCTCTCCGCTAGCTTGCCGGCGCGCTACCGGCGGTGGAACCCAAGCCACCGGGTAGCCAGCCCAACCGCCACTCGCCCGCAGCTCCCGGTCTAGTAAGCACGTATAGTGTGAGGACCGTTCCGCGCCCATTCTAGAAGGTTCCGCGCGAGAACAATGGAACGTGTTTTGCTAAGTGATACACTAGGACACCAAGAATGGCGGAATTCTTTCCCGACACGGAAGATACAAGAGTCCAGACGCTCACTGTGAGTACCCAAGCCGTTATATTCCCCCATATTTGCGTGTGTTCGCTGTAAATTCACCGCGGAGATAAATAACCCCTTCCAGAGAGATTATAGGGACAGATTCCTCCATTTTAGACAGAACTGTTGTTGCTACCCTGTATTACTCTGTATGCATTATTGTGATATTGTGTATACGCAAGTGTTTTACCCAATATAACTGTTGTTTACCCTGGCTACTGTTTCACTGCCTTCCCCCAGCCCGTAGAAATTTGAGCTTTATTTCAGGGAAGCCACACACACGCCTCACAGATCCTACCACCCTGGTGGTGAGGGCCTCTCCCGCTCTGCTGACTAAAACCTGAGCTAGTCTGTCGGCAGAATGTAGGGACCCCCAGGTAGGTCCGCTAACAGTGTCTTAATGTGCCTAAGAGCTGAATATTATGGGAGATTCATTAACAAGAAATAACTTTATTTTTAGTTAGTTTTAAGAACTATATATTTTCCTTCTGTAAATCTGTCGTATGTATGTATATTTCAAATAAAAAAAAATATATATATATACAATGTACATAACAGCTGGTGGGTATATTGATATACATAAAAGATGGTCCGTATTATGATAAAGTATAACAGCTGGTGACAATCTTGATATGCGTAAGAGCTGATGGGTATCTTAATAATCATCATAAATACAAGTTTCGAAAACGAGCGGTGGAATATTGACATTTAAACTGGCAGGTATTTTGTTACGAATGTAGGTACTAAGACACATTAGGCCCCAGACGGCCAAATGGATTTATAGCGAATCATGGGAATCAGTATTGATTTTAAGTTAGTACCTGGTATACTTGTAGCCGGTGTAAGTGGCGATGAACTCACTGTGGAGCATGTCTGAGAACTTGTTGATGCCCTGACTGTAGGAAACCAGACCCTTCTTGTACTCCTGGTTATGCTTGTCAATCTTGAGTTTGTTCTCCATAAAGATCTTCATCCTGAACTCCTCCTCAACATCGCTGTTATACTTCTTGGCGTACTGAGCCTGCAACAAACCAAACAATTTTCTCCACCTGTTGAAATTTTACCGCCAGTAGTATAAAGTATTCTTAAAATTCCTAAAAAAGAAAACTTGTCGTGTTCCGAATGTATTCTCTTGTTAGTATTAAGTGATGTGTATACCTTGAAGGCACTCCATGCATGGTCTTGCTCATCTGTATCTGCGATGGACGCGCACTGTGCGGCCGCAAATACCACAAACAACAAAAAGATTAGCTTCATTTTTAATCTGTAAAAGAGCAACACCATAATTCGGAAAGTTGTTAAATTATAAAAATTTTCTGTTTTCTTCTTTTTTTCGACAACAGATTAAAATCTTTTTTTGGTTTAAGGCGCCGTATCCCCGCTCAAAAGGAAGAAGTATGTTATTATAAATGTTAGAGAGAGCGCGCTAAATATAACAATGAATCTATTATCAACAAACAAAAAATATTGTCATATAGCCCAATCATGGATTTGTTCCCCTACCCACCCACTCTACACTAATACCTACCCACCCAATCTACATTAATAACTAGCAACGGCTCCATCCTACCATAATAAAACATTGTTCGAAACTGTCAAATTAGTATAAGCTTTCCCTGACGAAGGAACGTTTGTTCCGAAACCGGTCGGATTTGCGCATCATATAAGTGGTTTATACAAGTTGAATTATTTCATTTTTCTATAATGGATAACCACAAAGTAATAGCTACATTAAAAAAAAACATAATATAACTTTTTAAATAAGTGAAATGAACGTGTTTATAATAATTTTCGGACATACTTTGCGATTTTTTCTATCGAGGGAATTTCATATAATTTGTGTTTTGGCGTGGAATACGTCTAGATTAAAAATAACTTTTTTTTCAAGAGCTTAAAAACATCAAATGTTTAAGGGAGATGTGTAAGAAATCGGTAGAAATTCGGGTAGCGGCGGCTTAAAGATCAGTAAAACAGGTACGTGGGTAGAAAAATGTTAGGTACTTAAGGCCCGGTAGCAAGCTTTCAAAAAGAAGAAAAAAAAAGAAAAATGTAAATACGAATGTAAGAGGGAGCGCGCTAATATAAAAAAAAAATATTATAAAATTAAGCGAAAGTTTAAATCTCTCGACAAATGCTTAAGTTGCATAGATACACTGCTATTTTTTTCACAGCTGTAACATGTTAAATGATAGAACAAAATATGTTTTTAATAATTTTCGGAGCACAGTTATTAGTTTATTATTATTATTATTTTTTATTTTATCAACTGGATTTTATTTTTTTAACTCTCATTTCAATAATATTATGTAAACAAAAACCTAGATATCTCCTCTCTATATAAACCTCTATAAATTGCCATCTCAACACAGGCGCTTCACGCCTAGTGAGATGGGCAATACGTCATTACTGTAATCAAATGTAATAGGTACTAAAATAATGGAATAAATAACACTTGGAGATTTTTTTCTATCGAGGGAATTTGGTATGATTACCGTTTTGGCTCTACAAATGTGGAGACATTATCTTAAAAAATGACATATATTTTTTTAGGAAATTATAAACTGGAAGTATTCAAGAGAAATATGTTATAAAACGGTAGAAATGCGGAATGCTGGGCTCAATTATTATTAAGTAAATAATCATTCAGAAATAAATCACAAATGTAATGGATCAACTAGACCCGTGAACAATCGCAAGGCGCTATTGCGTACCGACGTTCCACTATTATCCCATTAGTAGCAGTGCGCCGGGACCGGGTTCGGTAGTTTCCGGTATTTCGGTGCTAAAGCGTTGAAGATCAAATTGGAATAATAGAAGCTTTTTTTTACATGAGCTTCACACAGGAGGCCCTGGGAAAAATAATTTCCTTCAGGGCCTATGTCATCTTTGGGGATGCTGTGTGGAGGGGTTTGTTTAAGAAAAGGAAGGAGAGGAGAGTTCTGAGAAGGAAAAGGGTTTAAGGGGTGGGTAGAAATTTGGGGTTCAGTGTGTCCTGGTCATTCGTGAGACATGGTACATATAATACAAGGGAACTCAATTATCCTAACTAATTAGTGAATTTCTCTGTCTTTGGGGTTCTGGCCTCGTTTGGTTTAGGGCCGTGACACAGAATGAAAAGTCACAAGGGGGATTAGATTAGATTAGATTAGATTTTAAATTTATTTAAAGATTATCTTAGAGATAGAAAAATATGTACCAAAATAAATAATACTTTTAGTAAAACAAAAAATGTATCAGCAGGAGTTCCACAAGGTTCCATATTGGGGCCTACACTATATATAATTTATGTAACTATAATGAAAAAACTTTTCTCTTTTGTTAAACATTTTGTATTCGCAGATGATACGGCATTGGTCATATCACATAAAGATCTAAAAATTGCAATTGAACTCATGCAAATTGACTTTAATCAACTTTGTAAATGGTCACATGATGCAGGATTATTAATAAATGCTAAAAAAACCAAAGTAATGCATATAAGATCGCCTAATGCCAAATTTCTATGTAATCCTAATATTATTTCTCACGATTTTAATTGCATCCATAAAAATATTCCAACTAATTGTAAATGTGATAGCTTAGAATTAGTTACGGAATACGTGTATCTTGGTGTTACAGTAGATTGTTTTTTTAAATGGGACAAACATATTAAAAAAACCTGTAAAAGACTCAGATCAATTGCTGGCAGAATGTACACATTAAAATTTTTTCTTTCAATTGAAACACTTAAAATAATTTATATGTCACTGGCAGAATCTATTATAAGATATGGATTAACAATATGGGGAAATACTTCTATAACCAATCTGAAACAAGTACAAGTTGTACAATACGCAATTGTAAAATTATTAGTCGTCCCTAATATTTTCAAACAGAGACATGATACACCGTTGCTGTTTCAGAATGCCAAAATTTTACCAGTGAAAGCAATACTATGGCACAAAATTATAATTCAGCATATATTTACCCCGCAGCATAAAGAGAAATTAGAACATAAATACAGCACTAGATTCACGCGCAACGACGGGTTAATAGTTCCAAAATTTAACAATAAGTACGGACAGAGAACGTTTGAATACATCATACCGAAGATATTTAATTTATTACCTGACACTATAAAGCAATGTAATTCTATGAATAAGGTTGAATATATGGTGAAAAATTGGCTATCGGAAAAAAAATATTTGTATTGATAATTGATATGTATATTGATATGTATGTTGAATCTGTAGATATAAGATGTAAATTTTAAATGTAAATAATCTATATGTAACTAAAATATAAGCACCTGTTGACAAGCCAATTGAATTGGCTTAGCAGGACTTGTTTGTTGATTTTAATATGTATATCTGTTCTTTCAATAAAAAAAAAAAAAAGGTTACTTGACTCACTGCGGTTATTACAGGCACAGCGACGGCTTCGGCTAGGAGCGTCATGACGGTGTTGGAGCGTTACTTTTATGCGCGAGGTGATTCCACGGGTCGCGTAATCGCGCGTACAGGCCCGTGTGTCGGCCACGCATTCAATTCGCTAGCGATCTCAATTGGAATTTATTTATTTAATTTCAACGGTATACATATACCATAAGAATTGCCTAACAGTTTCTTGTCGGTTGATGCCGCGCTTCGTTCGTTATGTCGGATATTTCCGCCGTGCTTCGGTGCGCAGGGAAGGTTGCGCGCTGGAGCGTCGGATTCTCGAGAGTAAATTGAATATATTAGGATGAATATTCGTTAAGTAACAGTATGCTAAAATATTAATAGTAGTATTTTGTTAACTTCTCACTAGGAGAACCTGAACTGAGGTGTTCGAAGGTTTTAGATTTATTTATTTGTTTATTGTTTCACTACACTGCAGGTAAAATGTTTACAATACAATTTATCTCATCACTAGGACAAGCCTGTATTGAGGTTAACAATTATACAAATTAACAAAATTACATTGATATTGAAAGAACAATATTGTTGTATTTCTTACAGATTGAGATTATGAGTACCTACTAAACTGATGGCGCTAGGTAGTACATTAATGTAAACATGTAGACTTTTAGGGGACCATAGTTTTGTGATCTGATTTAAAAAAAGGATTAAGTTGTAAATAATAAATATTTGTACATAATATTATATATTATAAATAAAGTATAATTATATATTATAATAATAATATTATTATATATATTATATATATTAAAATATATTTGTATATTTTTTCACAAAATAAAATTATTATTTACCCGCCTCGGAACAGACTTCGTCTAGTGAGGTAGGTAAAAGAAATCCATGTACCCAATGAAAATAAAATTAACGCCCGGGTTACCGGCACTGAAACTGAATATAAAATGGCAGGAGGAAGATAAAAAAAAGGTTTAACCAAAAATAAATATAGTAAATTCAATAGAATGAGTGGGAGTGGTATTCTGCCAACCTAAGTAAAAATGTAGTATTCTCCTTGATATCGTCAAGAAGGGCATCGGGTTCGACCGTTTGCGGCAGTATCGTGTACAAAAATTTAAGATTAGTAGCAGTTATAGTAAGATAAATAATTTTTTTGTAAAATAGGATGCATGAACGCACAAAAGAAACAACTTTTTAAAAGTATAATTACAATTCTTATATAACGTTTAAGAGGACCGACTGTACGGGCTTTTACAAACAGAACTTATATTTGGATTTGAGGTTAAAATATCCAACCTAAGTGAATTTTTTAAAAATCAAAATGTAAAGCCAATATCCTGTACGCAAATGGACTACTTTATTTTTTTGTGTTTTAAATTACACAAAATATGCTTTTAACAAATTCAATTTCTTTTTGGTTTAAGGGGAAACTTTGGCAAGTATTTATTATTTAAATTATGTGCCTTGTGTTGTAGTCGATTATCATGTATAAAAATGTTATTTGTATAAAAAAGGATCTATATGCGTTAATTGTATTAATTTGTGTAAATTTTAGGTAAAGTTGGAGTACATATAATTTACCCAAAGTAACATGAAAATACAAAAGTAAATTAACCAAAAGCAAAAAGATATTTAAAATATCTTAAATAGGTGTCTAAAAAATTAAATACATTTTATGAAATCATTAAAAATTGTTCTTTTTTAAAAATCTATACGAAATATCACGGTCAATACATTATAAGATAAAAATTAAAATCTGTTTCACTTCCGTGAAAGTTCTATTCAAGTTCGGTGTTAATTTAGGTTTTAGGAAGTAACTGTCCTATAACAATACAATAACAGAACTTACAGAACGTGAAAATTAACTTAAAATGTTTGAAGAATTGTTAAATTCTTTTGAAAAATCTCTTCCTAAAGATACGTAAACAAGAGTCTGAATTCAAATGATAAAATTCAAACAGAAAATAATCTAAATGTGTATATAAAACATAAACGATATTAAAAAAAAAGAGAAAAAGTAAATACCTAGGTACTTAATAAATACACAAAAAGTAGGGTATAAAAGACGAGAAAAATATGTTTAGTTTTTATGAATTAATAATATATTTAATATATATATATATATATTTAATATATATATATATTTTTATAATTTATTTAATTTAGAAGAGATTGTTAGTAATTTGGTGATGGGAGTCCTTTTTATCTATTAAAATATTTAAATAAACGTTTTTGGTTGTATCCTATGGTAAGGGGTTACTTTTAAGAAGATATTGAAAGATATGAGTAGGTTTCGTGCTTTTTGGCAAATATAATCAATTCGATATTTTGTTATTTCAACGTGAAGGCCTCGAAATATTTAGATTTAGTACAATTTTCTTTGTAATATTGGCAATTATTCGTAACTAGTTATATTATTTTTTTAAATCTTATTTTAATTGCCTACTTGGAAATATGATGAGAATTAAAATTAAATATTGCTAAAATTGCAAATTAACAAATAAGTAATAATTAACATCCGAAAAGAATCTAGAACTCACCGCTGCTTATAAAAACGTTCTGATAGTTGATAAACCTCGTACTTCAACTGTTGTGGTGGTGGAGATTGGCTTTTTATAACCATTTGATTTACGTGTTCCATTAAAACTAAGGAATATTAAAATTAAATAAATTATTATTTTACTACCGTTTATTAAAAAAGACATTATTTTATTATGTTTTTAGACATGCAATTATTGATTATTAAATTTATTATTTTTATATCTTAAGATAACAAAGATATAAATTATCTTTTGAATACTTAGGACTCTGGCATCTGAAAGATTGACAGTGGTGAAATCCGGGATTACAATTTATTTCGTATTGAAATGACATTGTGAAACGCCCATAATTTATACTCCGATGATTCCTACTTGCATATAATATAACCTTTATATCTGAATACAACACAAGAGTCCCAACTGCTCTAATAAAAATGTTTTCGGATTCTGAGGACAGTTTGGGTCATTGCCGTGAGGGAGAGAGCTTGATGAAATTATGCGTCTGAAAGAGATGGTGTGATAAAAGCAGGTTGATTTTGCGTATTGTACGCTTGTCGCATGAAATAATTTACTATATTAAATAATGTGATTTGACTCTCAAACTCGTGAAATGAACATTATCGTATTTAATCTGACATTGCATCACAACATTAATTTTTAAAATGACCTTCCACTTCTGGACCCCTAGAACCGTCTCTGCATACAAGTCCAACTCATGGTAAATAATGCACATGGCACATGTAGGTTGTTCAGGAGTTTAACTTAGGAGGCATACGTTAATTAAGTGAGCTCAAAAAGGGGGGAGGGGGTCCAATAAAATCTCACCAAATCTTGAATAGTTTTTCAGCGTATTGTCGCGATCGTAATGGGATAGCAACTGGGGCGGCACCCCAGATACACCAATGATCTCGCGTGATGGGAGGGGGGGCGGTCCCACCAAATTTCACCAAGGGGGGGGGGGGGGTCTAAATTGGAAAATAAACTGCTTACGTAATTAATGTATGCCACCTTAGGTGCGTTATCTTCTTGCAAAATTGCAAAATTACTACTTACGACTACATCGCAACCTACTAATGGGGCATACGTTAATTACGTGAGCTCTAAAGGGAAGGGGGGGGGAGGTTCAGCAAAATCTCACGAGAATATACGAAGTGGCCCAAATTTATCTCACCAAGGGGGGGGGGGGTCTAGATTGGAAGAAAAATTGTTCACGTAATTAATGAACGCCCTCTTACGACTACTTCCTAACCTACTTACGAGTACTCCAACGGCTAATCTATCTGCCAATAGATTTCCTGACATGTGTCACCCCAATGTACTGCTGTGTGGACGGTCTTATAAGAAAAAGAAGGAGAGGAAGTTCTGGGAATGAAAAGGGTATAAGGATCGGGTAGGAATCTGAGGGTCATTGTCACGTCCGTCACTCCTGGATACACTCCTCCATGAATTCATTCCTCCCACGGCGGTGAAAGTCAAAGGGACTCCCTCAACCACTCTCTCCCGATCCAGCCCGCCATGCCGCTGGTGGGTAGACACATCCGCCGCAAAGACTCGGACAAACCTCACCTCATGAACCTCACCTAAGTCAAAAAACATAGTCAACCCCTAGGGTGACCTATGGCAGTGGTGTAGGTTATCCAATAAATGTTCCCGTGGCGACGGTACCCATACCCGCCTCCCAAGTTGGCAAATTTTATTACGTTATTAAAAAAATAATAATAACCTTGTTCACATTGCATTGGTTCGAATTGTACTGTACTGTACTGTAACGCGAAATTCGAAAGACAGAGAGACATTTCTTCGTTCGTCTCTCTTTCGCGTGTTTATTGAACCAGCAAAGTGAGAGAGAGAGCTATAGTTTTGCAAGACTGCAAACGATATTAACTGTGAATATTTAACTAACAGCTGTTTTTAACCGTGCTGCGACGGAATATTTTATTTTTACACCGAATTAAATGATGGGTGGTTTCAAAATAATGCTTCAAATCCGGATTTGTTTGTTTGTTTTTCTTTTAAATAGTTTTTATTAGTTAGGGGTCGTCCATTAATCACGTAATGTTTTTTAGCAACTTTTTAACCCCCCCCCCCCCCGTGGTGATAGGTGGTGAGGTTTTAGACTACCCCCCCTCCAAATTCACGTGTATTTTTTTAGTACAAAGTACTTTGAAATTTTCCGAATATTGTCACGAAAAATAAATACACGTGATATCTCATTATACCCCCCCCCCCCGGTGATATTTCGCGATTTTTTCCGAACCCCCCCCCCCCTCCTTTCGAGCCTCACGTGATTAATGGACGACCCCTTAAGTACTTTGATGGTCACTAGTAATTTTCAAAAATTTGACCAAAAAAAAATCAACTTCTGACTCGATTTACTCAAAAACGAAAGCTCAAATCAAAAAAAGTTATACCACAAAATCGACTCCAAATGTGATGTAGATTTCCCAGTTTCCCGCTTGTACTACGAGTTTCCGGACACCGTGTATAAAATCGTAAATAACATAACTGACTGTCCTGAACATGGACATATGAATATATCTGGACCTGCCCTAAGTGATAAAAGCGTATTATTTCCCCCACCCCATAACGGTTGCATGGAGCCAGCTTGCTTACGAGAGCCTCGCTTGAATCTAAAAAATGTGACGTCATCATTCTTGTCCTGACCAGCGAGGATTTCGCATCATACATTTTACGAACAAATATAAGAGCTTGAGCTATACATTATACCCTAGTATATGTGTATATAGCATATGTGGGCGTTTCTCCAGTGAGCTCGTCGCTGGTTACAGGGGTAAGTAAATTATGAAACATTTGTAAAAGTGTCTTAACTAAATACGGCAACAAAATATTCCTCTGTGAAAAAGGGCGAAGTTTACTTTGCGCATTTGGACTACGCAAATATGTTAATAACGTGGTGGGCAATTCGCGCTCACATGTAAAAAGGTCTATTCATTCAAAAGCAGATTTTGCTTCTAAGAACTAAAAGGTGATATTATAATGTGAGATGCCTATATACTGTCAGATTGATTTTTTTAACGAATCACAGTCATCTTTCTCCCTCTTCGCCCTTCATAGTTTGGTTTTACCCCTCATCTGTATCTTCTCGTCTATCCATTTGGATGTCTACGGTCCTTAATTATTGAACAGAATGGATTTGAAAGTACATACACGGTACACAAGTTCGTGTTATATTTCAAAAGAAAAACATTGTAAAATAAATTCAAACCTAAATGCATGCCTTATAAGACTGTTCAACCCACAACAACATTCCCTCTGCTATAAATATCTTCAATTGTGTCAAAAATAAATATGAAAATTCTTTTTTTTTTTAATTAAATGAAGACAATATAAGCGAAACTTAATCGAAAATCTGGAAACAGAAAAATCAGAAAAAGATATTGACACCTCTGGGACTCGAATCCAGCCCCTTTTGCTTTCCGGGCAAACGCGCTAACCACTGCGCCACGGTGTCGATATCAAATTCGGTCATTTTTAACTGTATCATACTTCGACTAATAACCACCCACATTATCTTCATTTTCTTAACGCATATATTATTGGCTACTATCTTTATGTATGATTGCAAGACTCAAACCCAAACCATTTGGTAATGACCGAGTTCTGACGACATCGCGAGATTAACGACAACACAGGAGGGACTACAAGAGAGGATCAACCGATTAAACGGAGAGTGCACGGCGGCGGAAATGAAGATGAGTAGCTCAAAAACATAGGTGATGGTTATAGGAATGGACCAAACTCAGTGTAACATACTTGCTAATGGGACTCAGCTGAAACAGGTGGACAGATTCAAATATCTCGGGGTCGAATTCTCCAGCGATGGACGGAAAAACGGAGAAATTGATCGAAGAGTAAGTGCCGCAAGCGGTGTATTGCGACTTCTCTACAGCTCAGTGAAAAGGAAAGCCGAGCTTAGTATCAAGACAAGATGGCAGTAATCAAAACGATATTCCGCCCGACGCTTACCAGATATAGATGCTAAACGAACGAACACTCCGCTCTATAGTCCAAGCTGCCGAAATGAGGTACTCGAGAGGAGGAAAAATCGCAACTGAGGTAGCGTAGGCACGTACTAAGAATGTCTGATGACCGAATTCCAAGGAAAATACTGAGTGTTATTCCAGAGGGAAGACGTTCAGTGGGCCGCCTCAGACACAGTTGGGCGGGGCAACTCCAGAAACTGTGTGAGGAGAGGATGGGTCCGCCGTGGACGGGCAAGACGAGGGACGTATGGACGCGTATAAGGGAAAGAAGATGATGATGATGAAAATATGGTAAGTAACGATAATAATAGTTCATGGCAAGGCGTATACAAACAATATATATGCTTATTACGGAAGCGTTAAAATAAGAAAACTTTTTTAGTTAAATTTTAGCTAAAAAATGACTAGTTTTAAGGGGGCACCCATTTTTTTAGACAGTGCAGCATAATATATGTTTTCTCCCGTGCTCCGATTGTTTTTTTTTACTTAACCACCGGAGCGTTTTTGACCACATTTTAGCCAATTTGTAAACACCTTCGAACGATTGCTGGCCGAAATGTAGCCAATTTGAATATGTATTTTAAAACGTTTATGAGATTAATTTCAAAAGTTACCGCGCGTTGTACACTTAATCACAAAGATAACTTTGTAGTTAAAAGGTGATGTTTTGCATATCAATTCGCTGACCGAAATTGTTAAAATATCATTTCTTATAAATCAGTGATCATGTGTCTACATGTTAAAATTGCAAAGTCGAAATAAAATATATTGACCTCTTTATTGGCAACCCCTTTTTTCGGAGTACTTTCGAGTTTTCTTGTATAGGGGTTAGCAATGTACCTACTCTCTGGATGCATTTTTCTTTTCATTAACTGTTTTTTATACTTTCCGTCCACCGTGGTGTTCTGATTGTTATTCAAACTTAATTTAACTCGCTTCGTGCCACAGTTTTCTTTCATTCATTAAAATTCATTACTGCAATTCTTATTTTATTTCATAACATTGAAAAATACTAATTGTTTCCTGAAATCTGTTGTTATACCACTATTATTCTGAATGATATAGGTTACTAGGAATGATATCCTTCCACGAACTAATACCGCTTGGTGTGCCGGGGTAAAATTATACCAATGCCTGCCAATGGATGATACTCTTTTCGAATTAACTTGTTTCTTGCTAAATTACCTATGTGTTATTTAAAATAATAATGTCTTTTTGATGGTCGGTAAAAAAATAAAAAATGAGTGAATTACTTCCATAGATGCAAATTTTATGATCCTTAGAATAAAACTGCAGATTTGTATACCTACAGCTCAAATTCACGCCACCCGCCCGCCAACCTGCCCACCCCACCGCACGCCACAAATAATGAATTTTATGTTTTATTTTAAGTGGAAAAATATAAATCAAATTAATAATGTTTTTTTTGATAGTCGATAATAAAATAAAAAATACTGTTTTTTATTTAGTTGTCAAGGGACTTGTGATTCAAATAGGTATAAAAAGTCAGTCTCCACCACCACCAGCCACAGTCGAATTAAGTTCGTTTGGCCGGACGTTAACTTCATATTTGCGAACTTCATCAAACATTCAAAGATCCAAGGATTCTCTTCAGAAGCTTTTTACAAGCAGTGGTGAGTTTTTTGTTCTGTTCGGACCTTAACTAATAATAATAATAATCTGTATTCAATGAAATAACAACAATATAACTAAAAAATTACATGCTCAATGTAGTTTACAAATAGATTACATCAATCAGTACAGAAAAAATAACAAATAGAAAGTAACGTAAGAAAGGTTACACAGGAGTAGTATAGTTATACAGTATTTTTAGTTTTGCATAGCCTGCCTCACTAGGTGAACCTGTATTGAGGCAGAATTTTTGTTAATTGTTTCTCACAATTTTATCTATGGTTTTTTTATAAATGTGTAAAGTAGGTTTCCATACAGCAAAAACTTTATTTTAGTTAACATTATTGTTTGCATATACCTACACAATTCATAAACTGCAAGGTTATTATTACTACAATAACAATTGTCAATGACTGGGCGTTTGGGTGAGGGCACCAGTATAGGCTCGATCATTAGAATGTATCCATATTTAACATATTTTTTAAACTCTCTCTGTGATTGACTCAGTTTGATGTTTTCTGGGAGAATGTTGAATATTTTTGTGGCAAAGTATCTAAAGCTACGTTGACCAAGGGTGGAAGAGAGTGCTGGAACTTGCAATATGTCTTTGTTGGAGTTACGTGTAAATCTTAAGTTTATTTGTTTTTCGTAAAGCACATGTTTGTTTTTAAAGAGATGCATGAGGATAGTTTTTACATAGATCTGTCGAACATCAAATACTCTCATTATTTTGAATATAAGGTCACTGTTTGCAGTTAGAGGAGTTTGAGAATAATTTTCATAATTGTTTTCTGCGCCTTTTCGACAGGATCTAGAGCTGATGAAGTGCCCCCTCCCCATGCAATGATACCATACTCAATGATAGATTGGGTGATTGCAAAATAAATCGTTTTTAGGAGTTCTAAGTTAAGAAAGTTCCTTATGGATCTGAAGAAGTGTATTGTTTTTCTAATTTTATTTGCAATGATCTGGGTATGTAGGTTCCATTTGAGGTATGGGTCAATGGTGAGGCCGAGGTACTTCATCTGTGAAGTGCGCTCTAAACTGGGGCATTCACTACATTCATTGGAATTCGTACAGCTATGAATTTTTATGGAGTAATCATCATTAGGTTGGCCTGTAGTATTGATGCTTGAAGTAACATATTTTGTTTTCTTCGTGTTAAGGGTAAGTGTGTTTATATCTAACCATTTTTTAATGCAGTTAATATTTTCTTCAGCTTTTTTAAATACAGCTGACCAATTATTGTCTTCGAATAATAAGACAGTATCGTCTGCAAAGCTAACAATGTGTCCCTGAATTTCAATGTTGCAAAAGTTGTTAATATATAGTAAGAACAGAGTCGGTCCCAAAACGCTTCCTTGTGGAATTCCATAGTCAGTTGAGCGCTGATTACTGAGAGTATTCTGTATTTTAACCTGTTGCTGGCGTCCATTAAGATAGCTTTTAAAGAATTTTAGCTCTTTGTCCGTAATGCCGATTTTCTCTAGTTTTTTAATTAGTTTAATGTGTGATATTGTATCAAATGCCTTAGAAAGGTCTAAGAATATTGAGATACATTTATTTCCTTTATCAAGGCTTTTTACAAATGAAGTCTGTCACACTAGCAATGGCATCTGATGTACTTTTGTTTTTTTGAAATCCATATTGATTATTTGAAAGTATTTTATGGTTCTCAACGAATTTCAAAAGTTGTGCATTAATGAGGTTTTCAAAAACTTTAGACAAGCTATTTAGTAGAGTAATTGGTCTATAGTTGTTGGTATCTGTCTTATTTCCAGATTTGTAGATGGGAATTACGATACTTTGTTTTAGGTTAGAGGGGAAGTAGCCTTGTGTAATGCTTAGTAGGTTTATAAGGTATTCCAGTGGCAATGTAATCTCCGAAGATAGTATTTTAAGGATTTTTGTTGTAATTTTATCTGGTCCAGCGGAAGAAGTGTTTTTTAGAGATTTAATTGTACTGAGAATTTCTTCCTTTGTTACAGTTCGGAAGAGAAATTTTATATTTTTGTTATTTGCTTGATCCTCTGAATTGGTAGATTGGTTGATATCACTTTGGGGGATTTGAGAAGCAAGATTTGGACCAATGTTAATAAAAAAATTGTTTACATGATCAGCAACGAGCTTAGGATTTTTTGTGGTTTCAACAATGTGTCCATCAATAGAAAGTTTAAACTATTACTTAATTGTTAATTTGCAGTTTTAGCAACGTTTTATTTTAATTTTCATAATATTTCCAAATAGGTAAGTAAAATACGATTAAAAATATTAATATATCGAGTTACAAATACTTTTTCCTAAATTGTACTAAATACTACTATTACTAATGTAATAAATCTAATGTACAAAACTATGCTTTGTCTAAAACAACTTCCAAGTGTTCATAAAGTCATTCGGTCTTGATAAATAATAATATCACTTATTTATTAATTTTTATTTATTTATTTATGACTAGTTATGCCCTTAAGACTGAAGTCCTGACGTTGCCCGGGCTTCACACGAGTTTTTCGAAATCCTATATAGATAGCGACCTTCCTCTTGTTTTCAAGGTTTTTTGAATTTCATTTATCTTGGAATAAAATTGTGGTGTTGCGTACAAATCAAATCTATACCACCCGCTCGCCCTCCGTCACAGACCACTGACACTCCTGCAACAAAACCAAACTGCATAAAATCTTCACCGTGCCACAAAACTCAAGAGCAAAATCTCAAAATCAACCTCTGTTTTCCAATACCTTTTTAAAAAATCTTCTTATCACAAAGTAAAACGTAAAACGGTTATTTAAAAAAAATTATTAATAGTTAATACACAAAAAGCACTCCCATCTCCAAGTTACTGGCAATCTCTTCTAAATCGCTAATTCTTATAAAAACTAAACATATTTTTTCGTCTTTTATACCCTATTTATGTTTTTTGTGTATTTTTATCTACATATTTCGTTTGATGGTTTTTTTAACATTGTTTATGTTTTATACGTTTTATACATATTTAGATTATTTTATGTTTGAATTTTATAATTTGAATTTGGACTCTTGTTCGTGTTTATTTGATTTTTTTAAAACAAATTTCCAAAATTTTGATTTAATCTTTTAAAAATAATAATAATAATTGAATAATTTGTAGAGCGCCGTTTTTGTAAAAAATCATCTCAAGGGCCATATTAATGTATAAATAAATTTGATGTTTTTTACAAATTTCCAAAAATTTATATTTCATCTTATAATGTACATAATTTTTCGGATAGATTTAAAAAAAATGAAAAATTTCCGATAAATATTTTTTTGGAATTTCTGACAAACTGATAATATTTTCATAATATATTTACAAATTTAATTCCTATTATTAAGATATATTTTTTTACCTATGGTTCCTTACTTTTGTTTTTTATGTCCGTTTTGTGCAAATTTTATTTACTCAAAACTAACATAATATTTATACCAATTAATATTTATATTTGTACAAATAACCATTTTTTACCAATTTTTTAAAATGAGATATCTATTACCAGACTAGGCAAATTATGAAAATAATAAATATTTGCCAAAGTTGTCCCCAATTACAAAGTTTGTGTAATTTAAAACCTAAATAATTAAACAAGCTCATATCGGTACTAGATATTTTCTATAGCATCTTTTATATTCCTTAATATTCACTTTGGTTGGGTGTTTCGACCTCAATTCCAAATAAAAGTTTTTTTCTACAAGTCTCCCCAGGTCCTCAATGGCCTCAATGCACAATGACCATACAACATATTTTGACTAGAAAAAAACTTTCGTGCTTATCGATGGGAGATCGGTTAAAAATTCTTCATCTTTCCAATAAACGCGGAAGGTAAGTAAGTAACAAAGGAACCCTCAGAGGAAGCCATAATCCAATTAATTACGTATTCTTAGTTTGCTTAATGCCTAATATCGCCACCAATATAGATAAAAGGCATAAAAATCTCCTGGCAAACTGAATCTAAAGGTCACGATTTCAAGCAAATAAATGGTATTTATTGAATTTGTGAATAATTTATTCACAGATAACTTTATATTTTTTTAAAGTTGATGCTTATTCGCGTTCATTCATTTCTAATTAAAAATACGTTTTTAGTAGCGTTTAACCATAATTGCATTCCTAAAGTAATGCATCTTGACGATATTTCCGCAAATGACGGTGTTTCGGCTTAGAGGTTATAATCTCTGGCAATTAACTTCTGCGTAAATACAATGGCAAATAAATATAAAGGATAGGTCAAACTCACGGAAGAGGGCAGGTTCTTCTGGAACGTAATTCTTTTCTTGATGAGATCACCATTTAGTTGCAGTTCACTTTTTTTAAACTGAATTATTGTTAATGCTAATAGTTTTGCAAGAATGCGCTGCGACAAGATAGTTGCGGTAGTTTTATGCGAGTTAGGTATAACTATGACTGCGTCCGGCTGTGATGATTGTTAACATACAAACTTCGAGCACCGAAATTACTTGCGATTGCTTGCGATAGTGACAGCAGGGAATCATAAGGGGAGCGGGGGAAGGGAGATATTCATTGCCATAGGAAATAAATAATATTTAAATCCAAAATAAACACAAAAGCAATCCGCCGAGCGCAACCAATATTATTGGCGCTAACATGCCCCTCAGCCTTGACAGGATGGTCAAAATAAACCAACATGCGAAACGAAAAGAAAATAAAAATAAATACTATTAAAAGATAGCAATTATGTATATATGCCTACTTGAACTAAAGTAATTAATTATTAGGTATTATAAAAATGGCAAGAAACATGAGATTAATAATGAGCGTGTAAACTTGGTTTACGAGAAACCTTGTTTTGGTTGCGAGTTACGTTGCTTTGCTTGAGAGTAGGTGCGTTTCCGACTAGTACGTACCCTAAACTGGTTTCGATTGCACTCGGTAATGATTGAGTGCCCTTTACCTTACCAGGTAAAAGGATTTGGCCAAAAACATTGGCACCAATGATTGCATCGATGACCCCTGGGATGTGGAATTTGTCGTCGGCGAGTGGCAATTCATTTAGATAAGACAACGCACTCATATCTATAGAAGATGCCGGCAATTGGGTTGTAATGCGATCCACTACCAAAGGTCGAATGGAGAAAGATGTTTTATTATTATAGCGAGACTCAAACTTTAAATTAGTCATTCCTTTAATGCGTTGAGAAATATCTCCAATGCCTCTAATGGTTGTATGATTGCGATCTGTGAATAAGGGTAATCCAAGGCGTTTGCAACAGCTCGTTGTAAGAAATTCGCTTTGTGATGCGCTATCAATTAAAACGCGTATTTTCTGATAATTATTCCTGGAATCAAGAACACTAATAGATGCGGTACCTAATAAAACGGATTGATTTGGGGAAAAAACGTTTGCATCTCCATTATTGAGAGTACATAATGTTACATTATCAGATTTACTCTCAGGTTTGCTTTTGGGATTTAAATTTCGCTCCATATTACGAGAAAAATTGGATGAAGTGTCATCAAAATGCAATAACGAGTTATGGTTTTGATTACAATATCTGCACCGATTTTCCGATTTGCATGTATTGGTAGAGTGCATTGTACTTAGGCAATTTCGACATAAGTTTTGTTTTTGAGTTATCTTAAACCTACTCTTAGGTGATGCGTTTAAAAATGTTGGGCATTTAAAAATGAATGTATGGTCTGACAAATTACATAACGTGCACTTATAGTGTTTTGCTTTGTTATGCGTTAAACTAAGAAATGCGTGGCTATATTGTGCTTCCCGTAATTTTTTTTTCTCGAACTGTTGTGATTTCGATTCTGGTAATCTTGACGTTCTATGTAGTATTTTGGCTTGTTCACGTAAAAATGTTACGAATTCATCGTACGACGGTGCCTCTGATTTTCTGACCGATGATTCGAATGCTACAGCTGTTTCTTTGTCTAGTTTTTGAGTCCCTATATAAAGAAAGAAACATTGTAATAAGTTAGGAATTTTTAATTGTTGCAATGCTGAAATTGATGAATGAAATTGGTCTATAAAAGCTTCTAAATCCACTGCAGTTGGTACTGTTATTGGTTTTATATTCAAAATTTTATCAAAATAATAAACCGCGTTCGCCCGGGTATCTTCGTATTTTTCCGTTAATGCCTTCCATATAAGTTGGTAATTTTCGGCTGTGGTTGGAATTCCGGCACAGATATTTAACGCTTTTCCCGACAAAGTACTTATTAAATAATGAATTTTTTCCGTGTCGGAAAGATCTATATTTTCATGAATTAATTTTTTAAAAGTATCGTGAAAAATTCTCCATCCCATTATATTTCCATCAAATGATGGCAAAGTTAATTTTGGCAACTTAACATTGAGATTTGATTTATCTAACTTCGAATGCGTTTCAGATAACTCACTTGTATTGTCACATGTCTGTTTTGCGGTTAACTGGATTACAGAATATAAATCATCAAATGATTGTTCCATTTGAAAGTTAGGAATAAAATCTGAATTTATTTGCATTTTTAAATCATTAATTTTATTTACTAATTGAATAAACTCTTTTCTGATCTCCAATAGCAACGCTGCATTGGCACAAAATATGTTTTTTGAATTAGATGATTTCAAACCCTTTATGCTATCATAAATTCTCTGAATCCTTGCAAATTGTGAATTCTGCCTCGCTTCTAATAATTTAATGTCTCGTTCCATTTTGGAGACGTCTGATTTATCCGGCATATTGTCAATTTATTTGTTAATTATAATAGGCTGAAGATTATTTCGTGATGACGTACGTACGACCTATCTCAACTACCCACGATAAATTTATATGCAATGAAATACGTGCGTAAATGTTTTCAAGTAAAAATGCGCGCTGGTTCTTTTAAATTACACATCCAGGCTAGATTGGACCATAATGTTTCGGCTTAGAGGTTATAATCTCTGGCAATTAACT
Organism: Limnephilus marmoratus; assembly: GCA_917880885.1. NCBI lineage: Eukaryota > Metazoa > Arthropoda > Insecta > Trichoptera > Limnephilidae > Limnephilus > Limnephilus marmoratus. Next base: position 11,408,725 of record OU862921.1, on the reverse strand, counting down.
TCTGCGTAAATACAATGGCAAATAAATATAAAGGATAGGTCAAACTCACGGAAGAGGGCAGGTTCTTCTGGAACGTAATTCTTTTCTTGATGAGATCACCATTTAGTTGCAGTTCACTTTTTTTAAACTGAATTATTGTTAATGCTAATAGTTTTGCAAGAATGCGCTGCGACAAGATAGTTGCGGTAGTTTTATGCGAGTTAGGTATAACTATGACTGCGTCCGGCTGTGATGATTGTTAACATACAAACTTCGAGCACCGAAATTACTTGCGATTGCTTGCGATAGTGACAGCAGGGAATCATAAGGGGAGCGGGGGAAGGGAGATATTCATTGCCATAGGAAATAAATAATATTTAAATCCAAAATAAACACAAAAGCAATCCGCCGAGCGCAACCAATATTATTGGCGCTAACATGACGGTAAACACATAGCAAAAATATTCTCTAAATATTTTTCATCCGTTTATACTAAGTCGGAAACATCTTCTAATGATTCAATGCCAAACATAACTGAACATAATCAAAGCAATTTGGGTAAAATACATATTAGTGCAGATGAAATAAAATGTTTTTTGAGTAAAATAAAGGGTTCAGGACCTGATAATATTCCTCCTTTCTTTGTCAGTTGCTGTGTACTCTTTATTAGTTTATCGTTTTTATCATTTTTAATGCATCCCTAATCACGGGAACTTTTCATGATCTGAGGAAAGAAGCACATGTGGTACCAGTATTAAAATCGGGAGACCAGTCTTTAATAAATAAAATATAGGCCAACCAGTATACTATCCTGTTTTGCTAAGGTTTTTGAATCGTTGGTATATAAAAATATTTTTTCATATTTCAAGCCCCTTCTCTGCACTAGGCAACTTGGGTTTGTTCCTCAAAGATCAATCAACTCAAATCTTTTGGAATTTTGTAATTACGTGTTTAATTCTTTTAATGAAAGATTACAAGTAGATACAATTTATACAAATTTCCTATAAGCTTTTGATAAACTAAACCACTCCATCTTACTAAAAAAACTTGAACAAATTGGAATACATGGAGACCTATTTCGCTGGGTGAAATCATATTGTTTACGCTTGTATTTATTGTAATTTTAAGCATTTTATTTTAATTCTATTCAATGGAAACTGTAGAAAAAGCTTCAATTTATCCAAAATATATTTATTTGTATTTATAATGTTTACCGATTCTTAGTAAAGATTGATGTAAAATAGTAAATTAGCATTAATTTCGCCTTTGGTAGCTGGACTGTATTATCACAAAGAAAGTCAAAAGCCAAGAGGTTCTTCGAGAATTCATACCATCTCCATTAATGTATTATTATTAGTTAGACTGTAGCATCACAAAGGAAGTCAAGAGCCGAGAGGTTTTTCGAGAATCATTCGACTACCATGAATAATTTGGGAGGCGGGAATGGGTACCGCCGCCCCGGGAACCTTTATTGGATAACCGACACCTCTAGGTGACCATAGGTCACCCCAAACGGTTCGCTACGTTTGGTGATTTAGCAGGGGTGCCCGGGTTCATGGGATGAGGTTTGTCTATGTCTTGGGAGCGGATGACCAGGACATACTGAACCCCATATTCCTACCCACCCCTTCAACAATTTTACTTCCCGGAACTCTCCTGTTCTTTTTTTTCCTAAAAAAATACACAGCATCCCCAAAGATGATATAGGCCCTGAGGGAAATTATTTTCCTCAGGGCCTGCTGTGTGGAGGTCATGTAAAAAAAATATGGGCATGTGCCTAGTGTGGTAGTCGAAAACTTGTAAAACACTGTATTCCTAATAAGAAATTTTCATGAAGAATAAAAAAAATTCAGACCATCTCCATTACTGTACTATTATTAGATGAGACACGAGGCAAAACTATTGATTTTTTTTGTTTAACTCAAATTTTTCCAATTTGATCTCCAACGCTCCCGCTTTAACACCGAACGACCGGAAATTACCGATCCCGGTCCCCGCGCACTGCTACTATTGTGATAAACAGTGGGTTTTTTTAGAAGCTTTGACTGTACGTTAATCTCCGTGTCAAATTTTGGAAGTGCATTTGGTATCTGTTCGAATACAATACAATTACTAATTTCTATCTGTCAATTATTTCAGATTGATTTTACTTACTTAATAAAAATTAGGTCCTTTTAACAATTTATTTTTTACAACATAACTTTTTAACTGATATTTAACCCGAAAAAAAAATTATCTTTAATTGTTATAATCTATGCCGAACAAAAAAAAAAGACACAGAGATAATGAATAATGAAACAAATTTCCAAAATCTGTTGTTGCTTTTTTCAGATTAAAAATGAAGTTCATCTTTTTGTTATTTGTTGTGTTTGCGACCGCACAGTGCGCGACCATCGCGGATGAGGAAGCGTGGAACGCCTTCAAGGTATGCACATCACATAATACTAACATAAGAGGACATTCGGAACATGAGGATGGTTTTATTTTCATTTCCGCAATTTTAATAAAACTAAATACTACTGACAGTAAAATTCCAACAGGCAGAGGAAAACAATTGTTTGGTTTATTGCAGACCCAGTACGATAAGAAGTATAACAGCGCTGTTGAGGAGGAGCTCAGGATGAAGATCTTCATAGAGAATAAACTTAAGATCGACAAGCATAACCAAAAGTATGAGAAGGGCCTGGTTTTCTACAGTCAGGGCATCAACAAGTTCTCAGACATGCTCACCAGTGAGTTCATCGCCACTCACACCGGTTTCATGTATACCAGGTAGGTAAATACGAACTTCACATCACTTTTCAACCATCACAAACTCTAACGGCTCGGAGGGCTTTGAAACAAAGAATGGACGGTTACGTCGAGAGTGTTTTCTCTTGGGGTAAAAATAACCTCGTTGAATTTAATGTTTCAAAGACCCAATCTTGTCTGATTACGTCTAAAAGGGATCGAAATGAAAATCTAGTATCTTTCAACGGTAGCAATCTTCCGAACAGGCCCTCCATTGATATGCTTGGTGTAACCCTAAGTGACCAGCTCAGGTATGGAGGCTCCATCGAAGCCAGAGTAAAGTTAGCCTCCCAAAAACTGGGCGTACTGTACAGTGCCTGCAGATACTTTAAGACCACGGCTCAGCACCACTATTTGTATTTAGGTGTAAGATGGTACAATATATTATTATCCAATAACAAAATTAATATAACAGATACACTGAATTATGAATTATTCAAAAAACAAATTAAGTCCCTTAAATTGGATAATGACATATTGTACCCTTAATGTTTACCCTTTATATAATTAATTAATTTACCCTTACTTAAACAGCAATATTTAATATTAAAAAAAATTGTATTGATATTGTCCTTATATAACTATTTTTGTCTAAATTGTGTACCCACCTAAGATATTTATTTCATTACTTCTTTGAAAATTGTTTACATAATGAACATTATGATTATTTTTTTGCATGTAAAATACTCCTCCCATAAACACGAGCTCCTAGAGCTCAACTTATGGAGTAGTAGAATAAAACATGAATTATTTTGTAATCTTGCATATATTATCATTGTAATGTATAAACAAAAATGCTTGAAATAATAAATAAAAAAATTAAAAAAATAGTACACAACTGCTAACCCTGTACAAATCGCAAGTGCGCCCCACGGTTGAATTTGGCAGCCACCTCTGGTCTGGAGCTCCAAAATACCTGAAAAATACCCTCGACTCTGTGCAGAAACTGGCGGTCCGTTTGATAGATTCTCCCATCTTAACAGACGGATTGCAATCTTTAGAGCACAGGCGTCGGGTGGGAATGCTATCCTTGTTCTACCGGTATTACAATGGAAGATGCTCCGAGGAACTAGCATCATTGATCCCTTCGGCACCGGTGCATAGTCGGGAAACACGCCAAACGCGTGCCCAACACGTACACAGTTGAAATTTGTCATGATGACCGGCTATAATCACACCATGAACAACTGATGTGTGAAGTTTTACCTTCTCTAACAAAAATTTTATGGTTAACCACTCAATTATAGTTACTTGCGACGCGACGTTCGCTCCGAGGAAGAATTCCCCTATCCCGATTTAATGCAAGAGTACCTAGTATTTTAATAACATTTTATTATATTAATAAATTTATTTGTGACACGTTTAATATTCTAACCTCCTTTTATGCTCCTAGGCAGACGGCCAATTTGGATAATTTTGAAAAGAGTAAATCAGTAAAATTAGTAGCCGAGGTTAAAGCATAAAGCTTTGTGTGAGAGAGGTTTTAGGGTGGCACACCTGTTTCCGGCCATACAAGAGCGAGACAGGTGATCCCGCATATAAAAGGAGATGCAGGCCTCTCCTCACTCTCTTTTTCCAACCGCCAACACGTTAGTTAGGACGTATTTATAGCCATTACTTATAATAAATATCCATATCGCCAATACGCGCATTATTTATAAATAACCTCGCCTACACTCGAGTCTGTATTTAACAGTGGCGCAGCCTACGGTACACGATTCTGCACAATACGGCAGAAATATCGCGAAAAGAATCGACGCGCAAAAAAATTTGGCACAAAAATTTGGCAAAAATACGCGGTAACATTATTATTTCGGGTCGGTAAGAAAGGCCGGACCGAAATTATTCCAACACTTCACTGCAAGGAGTGAAGTGCAAGAAGACACTGGAGCCAGCCAGCTTTTCGGAAGGGGGAAGCACGGGAGGTCCAGCGTCAATCGACATCTCTGAGGGTCAAGGATCGGAGATCCAGGTCGCAGGAGTGATCTGGGGTAGCCATCGGTGTTACTGTGTGACGGGTCTGGAAGGAGCCATCAATTCACAGGGTCAAGGAGCAGTTTCCGGAGCAGGGTCCAGGGAGCAGACGGCAGAAGAAGAAGCCTCATTGGGAAGTTTTTGTTTTTTCTGTTTTCTTTCTCTCTATTTGGGTACCTTCTGGGCATTGGGAACATGGAGTCTCGAGGATTGGAGTCCTTCAGTTTGCGTGACGGGCACTGGGAGAACTTCAAGGTCCGCCTCGGACAATTTCTCCTCGTGAATGATGAAAAGTTTGCATCGGATGATAAAAAAAGGGCTATTTTCCTGAATGCATTGAAAGATGATTGTTTTTCCTTATTGGTTAATTTGTGCATTCCTAAAAAGGTAACAGATATTAAGTTAGAAGATTTGATATCTAAACTTGATGAGTATTGTTGTTCAACGAAATGTTTTTTTGAAGAGAGATCTAAGTTTTACAGTGCTAAACAAAGAAATGACGAATCAATCCGTGAGTTTGCAGTGCGGTTAAAGTCTCTTTCTACTAATTGCAAATTTGGGAATAGTTTATCAGTAAATTTAAGGGATTTCTTTGTTTTGGGTTGTAAACCAGGAAAGGTAAGGGAAAAATTATTTCTCGAGGGTGAATTACACTCGTTCGAAAAATGTTTACAAGTCGCCGAGTGCATTGACCTCGTAGCTTCAACTCAAGCGCAGTCCCGAGTTGATAATACGGTTTACGCTAATGTACAGCTCAAGGCCGGTCGACTCTCTTTTAATAATTCGCGTGTGGAAGACAGAGACGTGAAGCGTTTCGGGCATAGCAACAGGGCACGGTCACAGTCGCCAGCGAACGCTGTGAAACAAAATTGTACCGTTTGTGGTCACAATAATCACATCGCGACGGAATGTAGATATAAAAATTATTTATGTAAAATTTGCAGTACGAAGGGTCATCTCGCAAAACAGTGCAAGCGTTCCTCAACACGTAAGAGTGTGAATACTTTGTTGTCGGACACAAAGTTGGGTGAAGTTAATAGTGTCGAACCATTTTTTATTGAAGTTTCACTAGACGGGATCAAGAGTAAATTCATGGTAGATTCTGGAGCATCTTGTTGCGTAATTTCCAAGGAGTGTTATTTCAGTAAATTCAGTAGAATCAAGCTAGTGCACGAAGACATTAGTCTACGGGGTTTTGACAATACGCTCGTGAAAGTGGTAGGTACAATTACGCCACAAGTGGAATTTAACGGTCAGTGTCACAATTTGAAATTTGTTGTTGTCACAAGTGCTTCGTTATCGATAGTGGGGCGTGATTTTATGAATCTTTTTAACGTCGGGATTAACGGAATCGTAAACAGTATAAAACAGAATACTTTGAAGCAGCGATTAGTAAAAAAATTCCCGGAAGTTTTTACGGATAAACTAGGAAAATTTAATAAGTACGAAGTGAATTTAACTTTAAAAGAGACCGCTATTCCGATATTTCGTAATCACAGAGTTATGCCGTTCGCTTTGAAAGAAAAAGTCGAAAGGGAGTTAGGTAGTTTACTGTCAGACGGTATTATAGAACAAGTCCAGTTTAGTGAGTTTGCAAGTCCAATTGTTCCAGTAATTAAGAAAAACGGTAGTATTAGATTATGTGGTGATTATAAATCGACAGTGAATAATCAGTTATTAGTTGACAAATATCCATTACCTAGGATAGAGGAGCTATTAACGAAAGTAAATGGTGGGAAAGTTTTTGCAAAAATCGATCTTAAATCGGCGTATAGTCAATTTGTTTTAAAAAAGGAGTGTAGGCGTTTTACAACAATCAATACCCATTTAGGATTGTTTCAGTATAAGCGGTTAGTGTACGGGTTATCTCCCGCGCCAGCTATATTTGCAAAGGCAATGGCAAATTGTTTGTCAGGATTACAGAACATGACGTTTTATTTGGATGATATTATCGTGATAGGGGAAGATGAAGACGATTTAGAGAAAAACGTATGTGTCGTGTTAGAAAGGTTGAAACATTGTAATCTAACAGTGAATAGTGACAAGTGTGAATTCAATTTAAAAGTTATTGAGTTTTTAGGTTATAAAATAAGTGAACAAGGGATTCAACCGTGTGAACGGAATAAAGAAGCCATTTTAAATGCACCAGCACCTAGTGATTTAAATAATTTAAGAAGTTTGTTAGGTATGATTAGTTATTATCGTAATTTTATTCCAAATATGGCAAATATATTGTCACCATTATACGAATTACTTAAAAAAGATGTTAAGTTTCAATGGGGTACGGAACAAGAAAATAGTTTTGCGATAATTAAAAGAATATTAACTTCGGATAGGATTTTAACGCATTTTGACGAAAATATACCTGTGAAACTTGTCACAGATGGTAGTTTTAATGGGGTAGCAGCAACATTACTTCATAGGTTTCAAAATGGCGTAGAAAGACCGATTGGGTTCGCAAGCAGAACTTTAACTAAAGCGGAAAAGAATTATTCTATTCTAGATATTGAAGCAACAGCAATTATTTTTGGAATTAAGAAGTTTTATCAATATTTGTACGGCAGAGAATTTATTTTAGCTGTGGATAATCAGCCGTTAGTGAGAATTTTAGGTGAAAATAAAGAAGTACCTAAGATTGCCGCGTCAAGGTTACAGAGATATGCTATTATGTTAGGTTCGTTTAATTTTAAAATTGAATATGTAAAATCGAAAAATAATTGTTCAGACTTTCTGAGCAGGTGTCCGATTGAAAAGGTTAGCTGTGAAGATGAGATAGAGTCTGATTACATTAATTATTTCGAGAATAATGGGTTTAATTTGTCTTTAGACGTGATAAAAAGCGAAACCGAAAAGGATGATGTGTTAGGTCAAGTAAAAAATTTTCTTATCGAAGGTTGGCCAGCATCAGTAAAAAAGGCACAAAGTGGTAACTTTATTAGAATTTTTTGGGAAAAAAGGTTAGAATTGTCTTTGATAAATGGGTGTGTTTTATATCAACATAGGGTTGTTGTACCTGAGTCTTTAAGACAAGAGGTTTTAAAGATGTTACATAGATCTCACTTAGGGGTTTTTAAGACTAAAGGTATTGCAAAAAGCTTTGTCTGGTGGCCAAAAATTAATCAAGATTTGGAGAAAATAACGGAAAATTGTAGAGATTGTTTAGAAATTAAACCAGAATCACAAAAGAGTTCTTTAGCAGTGTGGCCATATGAACCTGAAGTATGGTTCAGGGTACATATTGATCATGGTAGTTTGTATAACAAAAATTTTTTAGTGGTGGTAGACTCTTCTTCAAAGTGGATTGAGTGTCTGGAAGTAAACAGTCTGTCTTCAAAAGAAAATATCGAAATACTTCATAGATTATTTTCGCAATTTGGTTTTCCAGCAACTTTAGTTAGTGATAATGGTACGTGTTTTTGTTCTGAGGATTTTGAAAATTTTTGTAAGAAAAATGGGATAGAACATATCACTAGTCCAGTCAATCACCCTAGTAGCAACGGGCAAGCTGAAGCTACAGTAAAGACTTGTAAAAATTTCCTTAAAAAAATTTGTAAACATAATGGATTTCCTTCAGATTATAAAGAAAAGTTAGGTAACTTTTTAGCAGACTATAGGAATACAGTTCACGCAACAACAGGTTGTGAGCCATCTGTATTATTAATGGGTAGAAAAATTAGAACAGTATTTGACTCTCTGATTCCAAGGAAAATTGAGGATAGAACGGGTAGTTCAGGTTCTACTCGACGAAACAAAGTAATAAAAAAGGTTACTCAGAGCCAAAACAATCAGAAAAGACAATATAAGGGTAGAGTTAAATCAGGTTTTAATATAGGTCAGAAAGTAATGACTAGAGATTTCAGATCTCAGGGTAATAGGTTATGGGTCCCTGGGGTTATTGTGGATAAAAAAGGTAGTAAAATATATTTCATAAAAATTAACAAGTCTAATATGGTGTGGAAAAGACATTTAGACCAGCTAAAGGAATTACATGTTTCATGGCAGGAGGAAGATAACCAGGAATTCGCGTCTGACACGTTGGAATTGTCGACGGACGAATTAGATCTCTCCGGTATGTTACGTAATAGAAGTGTCTCTAATTCTGTTTCTCCATGTTTCAGGTCTAACCCATGGCAAGGAAGGCTTCGGCCCAGGTGACAGCACTTCGCAGCCGAAATGGACAGAAATGGACAGAAGGGAAACAGAAAGAACAAAAACAAATGTTTTGTTAATTTTAAATGTAATGTGTTAATTTTAAATATGAAATATAAAATATATTGTATGAAATATGTAGCTATAGGTATCACTTATGTAGCCAGGATTCTCCCGTTTAAGTAGGGGAGGATGTGAGAGAGGTTTTAGGGTGGCACACCTGTTTCCGGCCATACAAGAGCGAGACAGGTGATCCCGCATATAAAAGGAGATGCAGGCCTCTCCTCACTCTCTTTTTCCAACCGCCAACACGTTAGTTAGGACGTATTTATAGCCATTACTTATAATAAATATCCATATCGCCAATACGCGCATTATTTATAAATAACCTCGCCTACACTCGAGTCTGTATTTAACACTTTGCAATGAATTTTATAATATTTACATCATAAGGTTACACAATGCGTTCCATTATCACTGGTGAATGAATGCCACACTCCTTATAACCTGCGAAATTGGATAACTTTTACATACCCTAATACTTTTGGATTGTTGCTTACCGGCCTATGCTTCCCTGTACTGACTGACTCTACACACGAGATGGAAGAACATTATACAAACTCTGATCAAAATCCGTGATACGTTTGTGGAATCAACACAAGTTCCGCGTTAATAAAACCCTTTGGATTTATGAAATGAAACACATGGCTCTCAGTGCCACTCATGTCAAAATACCCACCAGCTTTTGTAAATACCAAGATCATCTACGTAAAAAAAGTCATTGTACCTACTTAGGCTTACATAATCATGAGTTCTAAACCGGGTCAGGAAGCCCATATTTTTGCTTTATTTATTGGAAATGTGCCGAGCAATCGCCGAAGGACATTGTAACGAAAACTAAGCGAAAAGAAACCCGGGTAAAATCTGTCATTCGCGTTGGTTAACAATAGCCAATACTATTCTCCGATTTTACATTTCAACCAAGAATCCGACAGAAAATCAGGTGATATTGACTTAATTTGTGCTAAGAGTGTATGCTCCGATGTGGTTTAAAATAAAAACACAATTTTTGTGTATTTACGGGGCGAGACATCTCCACGAAACCATAAAATTGTCTCGTTACCTTCCAAAGCATTTGAAAAAGGTAGTAGATCCCGTAATTCAACGCAACGGGTATGCCACAGCAAAAATATACTTATTAGTATGCTAAACGACGAACGAAGACAAATTAGAGAGTTGGCTCTGAGACGAAATCTAAGTATCCAAAAACGTACGTCAAGGTTCTCTCCAATAAGAGTATTTAAGCCACCTACTTTTAATTTCAACGCAGCAGACTATATTGACTTGATCTACTGGGAAAAACCATCAGAACCACCTCTTACAAAACTGATATCTAGCAAGACAATAATTGATGCCATTGCAGACTACGAAATTATCGAATCCAACATTTTGTGTAAGTCCCGATTGATGCCCTGTCACACGCAAGCCACGGAAAGATGCATCAAAGTGGCATCATGCTCTGCTGTTTGCGTCCCTGAAAGACGTGAAGGGTGGATACAAAACAAGCTAGAATTCGAAGAAGGACTATAAAACACAATCACATTTATGATTTTTGACATTATTTTTAAACATTGTTTGTGATTTTTTGTGTAGCAATGGTTTTCTTGATTAGTAGATAATATAAGGATTGGAAAGATATCATGACTCATTGTCAACAAACCTACCAAACCAACTGAGTGATCCGCTCTCCCCAAATGATTTAGAAGAGGATTGGACCAATCTGAGAAATGCACTGTTGACAGCGGCGGAATCAGGCATTGGAAATAGACCAAGACTGGCTATAAATCCCTGGTTCGATGAGGAGTGCATACAGAGCGTCTGCAAGAAAAATGTTCTAAAAAAATTATGTATAGAAAGAGGAACTAGAGCAAAAAGACAAGCCTACGAACAAGCACGAAGAGATGCTAACAATTTAATTAAAAGAAAGAAGAGATTGTATTTTAACAACATATTGTTGAAAATGGAACATGACTTTGCAAATAACAATCCACGTGAGGCATATAAAGGCGTCAATGCATTTAAAAAGGGCTTCAAACCCAACACATCTCTGTGCAGAGATAGTAATGGAGACATAATAGGAGATAAGGAAAAGATCAAGACTAGGTGGAAAGAATATTTTCAACAGCTCTTAAATCCCAATAACAACCTGACAGTCGAACCAACTCCAATTCCGGACGAGCTAAATAGTGATGAAACAACGAGAGCGCCATCAATGGCAGAAATAAGGGCTGCCCTAAAGAAATTGAAAAACAATAAAACTCCGGGAGGAGATAATATCCCTGCAGAGCTCTATAAATATGGAAACGAACAACTGAAGAACCTGCTACACAATCTCATTGTGAAAATATGGACCGCCGAAAGAGTACCAGAAGAATGGAAAACTAGCATAATATGCCCCATACATAAAAAGGGAGACAAATTGAAGTGTGAAAATCACAGAGGAATATCTTTACTTTGTACAGCGTATAAAATTTTCACAATGATTTTGAAAGAAAGACTAGAATATTACTCAGAAAACTTACTAGGAGAATATCAGGCAGGGTTCAGGAGGGGGAGATCCACCACTGATCAACTCTTCACTACTCGACAAATCCTGACAAAATGCTGGGAATTCGATATAGATATATACCAACTATTTGTTGACTTCAAACAGGCGTATGACAGTATAGATAGGGAGAAAATATATGAAATACTCCTCAATTTTGGAATACCGCCCAAAATAGTCAAGCTTGTAAAAGCAACAATGGTCGGATCACGGTGTCGAGTAAGGATAGGAGGTGAAACAACGGAGGATTTTAACGTCTCCCAGGGGCTGAAACAAGGTGATGGCTTAGCACCCACCCTTTTCAATATTGTACTGGAGCACGTCGTGAGGAAGACAATGATCAGTACCGACTCAAACATCTGCTACAGAAGCAATCAAATAGTTGGCTACGCAGATGACCTTAACATTGTCGGAAGATCCCTACAGGCTGTAAGAGAAGTGTTTGACCCTTTGGAGACTGCGGCAAGAGAGGTGGGTTTGCAAATCAATGAAAATAAAACAAAAATCATGATGCAAACCAGAACCCCTCACCGCAGAATAAAAGACAAAGTGAAATTCAAAGACAATTATAATTTCGAAGTGGTCGAAGAGTTTACCTACCTGGGCTCCATCATAACGCAGGACAATGAAGACCCAGTAGAAGTAAGAAAGCGCATTACAGCCGCTAACAAAACTTACTTCGCGTTGCTGCCAGTGTTCAAATCCCGAAACGTCCATAGGAAAACCAAAATAACCTTATATAAAACAATTATCAGAACGGTCTTGGCCTATGGATGTGACGCGGGAACACTGACAGCAAAGTCAGCGGAACGGCTGGACATCTTCGAAAGAAAAGTACTTCGAAGAATCTTAGGAGCGGTGCGAGAGGGAGAGGCATGGAGAATCCGCCACAATAATGAGCTCTATGATATTTACCAAGCTCCCAGACTCTCCACCCATTTAAGACTCCAAAGATTAAGATGGGCCGGACATGTGCACCGAATGCCAAGCACACGAGTACCGAAGAAGGTTCTGACAGGACACCCGGGAGGTAAACGAAAGGCGGGCAGACCTAGACTGAGATGGGAGGATGATGTCAGGAAGGATGCAAGAGGATTACTCCATGTTGCAGATTGGAAGACGACGGCCGAGGACAGAGGGCGGTGGAGGCTTATTTTGAAGGAGGCCAATGCTCGAAATGGGCTGTAGCGCCATTGAAGAAGTAGATAATATTATCAGTAAATGAAAATTTAAATATTTTTTATATTTTAACTACTTTTATTGAGCAAAGATTAAACCTTTCTTTTTTAGTTTGTCGCTGTTTTTTTTAAATTTGAATTGACTTGGAGCAGTACTTGCACTCGAAATATCTTAATGCTGTCATAATAATTTTTAAAATTATCCCCATATAAAATTAGCATCCATTCCATACCCCGCTGCTAAGAAAACAAAAAAAAACCAAAGTCGATCCACACTAACATGTATTACTCTTTGCCCAGAATACTAATGGAAGGAAATAATATTGCAGAATCAGTGGACATCTTCAATTTATCACTAGAGAAATATTAAATGTTAACACTGAGGTCGTATAGCTACGTATGATAAATACTGTATAATTTTTAGTATCCAAATTTTTACATTTACGATTGCCCCTAAAATGAGAATTAACAAATAAACCAGAGAGGTAGTACAACAATTATGCTTTTCGCTTGATTGCATACGAGAGCTATGGAGGCAGCCTCACTCTTGATTATAATATAAATAATCTTTTTGTCATTCCTATGTTTAGCCACGATAACTTGAAGGGAGCCAGTATCATCTCACCGGCCGGTTCCGTCCCCGACAGCAAAAACTGGACCGCTGAAGGTGCCGTAACAGAAGTTAAGGATCAGAAGAAATGCGGATCATGCTGGGCATTCAGTGCCGTGAGTAATTCTATGCTTTCATTGGTGTTACAGCCCTTGGAGAATCCTGGCCACCTGTAGGCCGCCTTGGTTTTACCTCCCGCTCCCAATTTATTTGTTCATAAAATTTGCCAATAAAGGCATTCAAAAACATGGAGTTAATTTAGCTATTGCAAATATGTAGTTACCTGTGAGTGATATATATATTTTTATAAATTGATATATATATATATTTTTAATTGATAAAATAATTTTATTAATAAACTACGTTTTATTTCAAATATGGGTTTATAAATGTGTAATTTCTAATTATGTAATTGTAAATGTTCTCTCAAATGGCCTGCAAAGAATCTACTTGTGATCTCACTAAAGAAACCACTCATTCACTATGAATGCAATTATTAATGTTCACCAAAATGACCTTGAAAAAAAATAACATCTCAGCGATTCTTTCAAAGACATAAAGAAACCATCCCTTCTTTCAGAATACAATTTTTAATGTTCTCAAAAGGTCTTGACAAAAGCAAATTCCTGTGATATCTTGAACGAAACCTTTCCTTTGTTAAGAATAATATTATTTTTTTATCCTTTATTTTTTCCCATTATATCTTGATACATTTCAAAAGTAATTTTTACACATTTTCTCAATATATATAACATAGTTGTTGGCATTGCCGCTTATACGGCCATTTGCCAAACCAAAACCTGGAAAGGACACGCAATACATAGGCCAACAGAACTAGCTCAGAGCCGGCGCGAGCAAGGTTCCTCTTAAAACCAAGGCGAGTGTTGTGGTTCGCTGGTGAATTCCTTCTCCTCCTTTCCTCACAATCTCCAGGTCTCTTTCCTCAATCAGAACACAGTTTTGCACGTAAAGGGTTTATTCATTTAGAAGGGACAGGGTTTTACAATTGCCAGCCTCGGCACACTACACAGGGGTATTTGCTAGCTATAGTATTTTAAACATGGCGGGGTACTTCTCTCTCGACTCTCCACACGTATTAGTGAATTTAAACGCGGGATGTAACATGTGGCACACAAAAGGAGACAAGATTCATTTTACTCACAAAGCAGGATATGAGGTAGTCGTCAGACAGGCTACTGTGGGCTGAAGCCTTCTCGTGCACAATACACATTATAGAAAACATTACGAGTTTTTAGGTTCTCGACACAGCGCCGCGGCGCAATTACTGTGGACACTCTAGGACACTGTTCTCAAGCCCGAAGCCAGCGGGGGAATGGCTGCCGGGTGCCGTTCGGCCTCGGGCCACGGACTGCGCGTGCGGAGGGGGGGGGGAGAGGGGCGGTGCGGCGAGTTAGTGCACTGGGGTCAACTCACTAGCTCCTCGCAACAGGAATAAGGGGGTCTATTCTTTATCTTTTGTAACGTAACATAGTACAAGATAAAAATAATGTAAAAAAGTAAAAAAAAAATATATATATATATATCTCTACATATTATAAAGTAAAGTCCCCCGCGCCGTCTTTCTGTCTCTCTGTCTGTCTGTCTGTCTGTTCGCGATAAACTCGAAAACTACTGAACGGACTTTCATGCGGTTTTCACCAATAGATAGAGTGTTTCGTGAGGAAGGTTTACGTATGTAATTTGTCAAGGATTTGTGTAAATTGGTTGAAACATAACGATAATTGTTAAAAGTGTCGGAAAAATTCCAGCCGCCTGGTAGCTTTCATCGAAAACGCTGCCTAATCCTTTTGGGATATATAACAAAACAACGCATGGTGGGATATTCCTCTTTTATTGATCTACAAAAAAGTCCGCGATGGCATATATCTATCTTTTACGGATAGCTTACTATACGCATTCTATCTTCTTATCTTATTATTCTTATCAATTGCATATTAGATATAATGTGTGTAGTAAGCTATCCATAAAAGATAGATATATGCCTTCGCGGACTTTTTTGTAGATCTATAAAAGAGAAATATCTCACCATTAATTGTTTTGTTATATCCCAAAAGGATTAGGCAGCGTTTTCGATGAGAGCTACCAGGCGGCTGGACTTTTTTCCGACACTTCTAACAATAATCGTTATGTTTCAACCAATTTACACAAATCATTGACAAATTACATATTTAAACCTTCCTCACGAAATACTCTATAAATTGGTGAAAACCGCATGAAAATCCGTTCAGTAGTTTTCGAGTTTATCGCGAACAGACAGACAGACGGCGCTGGGGACTTTACTTTATAATATGTAGAGATAGAGATAATCGGTCAAAAATACATTTTTGTTGCATATGCATTTTTGAGTTTTTTTTTTAATAAGATAGTTAAGTGCCAAATTATATGAGTAGAAATTTAAGTTTTGTGGTAGGTATCATCATTACATAGTATAAAATGAAGTCGCTCAAAATGTATGTGCGCATAGATCTTTTAAACTACGCAACAGATTTTCATGCGGTTTTCACCAATAGATAGAGTGATTTAAGAGGAAGGTTTACATGTATAATAAATGCTTATTATAGTAGAGAAAAGCCGAGTAATTCAAATATTCAATTTAGGCAGCGGGCAGCGGGCAGCTGGCGAGCGGATGGTGTGGATTTTATAAAGCTTGGGTAAATGGCGTTGTGTTTCGTTAGCCACAGCAACGTGTGGTCGGGTCTGCTAGTATATATATAAGACAAAAGTAGATAATGGGAACCCACTAAGGCTCTGCCTGTGCGTGGGTAATATTAACTTAAGTGCTAAATTACACCAAAAAGTTGGCGGTACAAGTAAAAAATGTAAATTTCAAAGTGAAAGTTTAAAAATATAGGTAATGTATCTTTAAAAATATTGTAGTAACAAAGTGACACATAAAAGTTAGTTGATTTTTTGTTACGGTTTCAAGAAGATAAATAAAGTTAGTCTTGAAGTTACAGTAGAATTGTAAAAGTGAAGCATGAAGGTTTACATAGAGTTGGTTTGTTGTTTTGAGTTGAGTGGGTTTTCATTTCTTGTTCATACTATTTGTTATTATATACTATTTGCTATTATACATTATATGTACAAAGAAATGAGATAAAAAAAGTGTTTCAACATCTGCATTATTTAGCCATAATTTTAATTCTCTTATGTAAAGTGATATTTTATCTGTCATTTGAATGTGTTTTGGTAGAAGATTATGAACTAAATATAGAATTTGGCTATCCTGAAACGGGTATCCTTCCCAGTTGGACAGACAAATTATAATTTTGTAATGTATAGTAGAATATATGCATATATAAATAAAAAAAATAAAAATAAATAGATTAAATCACCATACCAGGCGGCTGCTTGTTTCATTGTGACCAATGGATTATAATCGTAGATACGAGTACTTTATATTAGGTCTAGTGCTAAGGCGGTAAACAACCCTAATCACTTTTGTTTGCTCAAAATCACATTTGAATCATTTCCGGCTAATTTGTAACTATAAAACTTTTTTATTCCAACAGAACACTGGGTATGTAAGTTCTTTGTATTTAAGATTAATAAAAACAATACCTTACCATTAATATATTTTACCTACAACGATTTTAAAACTTTATAACCCGTTGTTCAACTATAAAGTTAGCGGTAAGCACCAGATTTTATTTTTCTAGACGATGAATTAATAATTTCGGGAGTGAGACGTGGAGACACATTTTAAATAATTTTAGCACGTTCTTCAGAATTAATTAAAATGCACGCGGCGAAAAGGTTGAATCTCCAGGCCTGCTAGGGTGAATTCGACCGTACGTTCGTCCAATATGCTTTGCCGCGGTGCATATTTGTTTACACGCTTTCTTCACTTACGTCGTTAAGATTCCAAAATTATTTATCTTCGTCTTTTCTTCAATAGGGCAAATTCGACAGTAGGTCCGTCCAATCCACGGGTCGCGAGTCGCAATTTGTACACACGGCTTCTTTGCGTCGCGTCGTTAAGATTCTGAATATATTTTAGGGTTTATTGTCGTCTTAACGAAAGGATTAAGTATATAAACATGCGAAATTTGGAAAAATTGTAGTAGAAGCAGAAAAGAGAAAATGACCGGCATAAAGATTAGATCATATTAAACATAATTCTTCTTTCTAGTTTTTCAAACACTATGTGCAATAACCTTTAACCTTCCGTCGCGACGGGTGTATTTGATTTAACATGCCCAGCGCAAACTTAATATTGTCACCTTATAGGTGCTCCCAGAAGCTGCCTCTTTTGACGGACTCTTTGCAATCCTCCTCTTCCTTAGCCCCTTAGTGAGTTCCTGACCTACAGGAAGTTGTTCAGAGAAGCTCCCGAATTCATCACGTTTTTGAAGATACTTGCGCACGCGAACCAAAAATATTTGATTAAAAGTGATGTGTGACCTTTGCCGCTACATTATTGCAATAGTTAGTTAATCATTAATAACTTTATATTAACTATAATAATTATGTCTATCACTCCTGGACAAACTGACAACTGACCCAGATTCCTACCCACCCCTGATACCATTTTCCTTCCCAGAACTTTCTCTCCTTCCTTTCTTAAAAAGACCCTCCACACAGCATCCCTAAAGATGACATAGGCCCTGTGGGGAATTATTTTCTCAGGGCCTCCTGTGCGGAGCTAATGTAAACAAATGTTCTCAGGTGGTACGAAGTTTTTCCGGGTGAGCTAGTATTTGAATATATTAATAGAACATGCAAACTAATTTCATTTTGACAATGAAAATAAATGTTACGTAGGAGTGTAAGTGTCTACCATATTTAAAAAAAAATATCAATTTTATTTGGCAGACGGGATCATTAGAAGGTCAGGTTTACCTACGACGCGGAGCACCCTTCTCCCTCTCGGAGCAAGATCTGGTGGATTGTTCCACAAGTAACGACGGCTGCGATGGAGGATTGATGGAAAACGCTTACGATGACATCAAGCAAATGGGAGGAATTGATATTGAGGAGAATTACCCTTATGAGGGAGTGAAAGGAACGTGCAGGTAATTACGTCGATATCGTTTGTCACTTATTTTTTCATACCTCTGTAGTGTTCTTTTTATTCCATTACAACAGGTATAATTTAATATTTCTTATATGAACTATTATTTTTTACCATAGCTCCATACAGGAGGTCCTGAGGAACAAAAACCCTTGTGGCCTATGTGATCTTTGGGGTTGCTATGTGGAGTGTTCAGTACGAGGCACGCGTCCTCGGCAATGCTTAAAACATTAAAAGTTTCATGAAACATAAAATTTCAAGAAAAGAACAAAGCAGTTCATGCACCGCTGAGGACACCACTTGCCAGTAGGATGCCACTTGCCTTCTACTGGACACGGGTTTGGAGGAGAAATTGCGTTACAAACCCGTGTTGATTTCGAGGCATTGTTGCCTCGTATTGAACACGGAAAAGGAAATACGCAGTCCGGCCGGAGAGATCTATGTTGGATCTCCCTCAACCAGTCTCCCCTATCCGCATTTACCTAACCTAGACAAACTTCACCCCCATGAACCCGGACACCACTGCTAAATCACTAAACGTAGCGAACCACTTGGGGTGACCTAGAACAGGTGTGTTGGATATTCAGTAAATGGTTCCCGGGGTGGCAGAACCTATACCCGCCTGACAAATTGTTTTTAGTATTTTACCGAAAATACTTACCACAAATTAAAAGAGTCAATATTTATTTAACCTGCGATCACTCGCGTCTTTAAAACTCACACCACCACTCGCATATAGAGCATTTGGCTCACGTTTAAATAAATAGACAAAAAGTAAATAAATTATAGCATATTTATTATAACCTATGCATAATAAAACAATCATGTAAAATCAAAACAAATGTTTTTTGTTTTTAATATATAACATTTGTTACACTATAATATTTTAATAACAAATATGGGAAATAAATTGGCATTTCTTAACTGAACTTTTAGAATAAACTAAAAAAATACCTTCAATTTAAAAAAAATGAAGGGATGAATAACAAAATATTTATCTTTATCATATGCACTAGCTTTACATATGTCACACACAGTAAAAGCATCTTGTGTACATAACTGAAATTAAAACTTTCTGGAATTAACTAATAAATAATATTTACGTTGTCACTCGTGCGATGAGCAAAATGCCCCGAGACGGGACCCAGCCAAACAAACCACCTCTACTGATCGACTGGAATACCCTAAAATGAAAAAAAATCGTTATGTGCGGGACGGGGAAGAATAAAACTCTATTAGGCATACGACGTACGTATGCACATTGTTGCATAAATGGCGTGAATTTTAAATTCACCGTGAGGGAAATGCTCTCAGCGCAAGTGCTCGCGGGTTAAGTTAACACTACTTTTAAGTTCATCGTTTATACAGGTACGATCCAGATATTTCAGTCACTACCATCAAGGGCAGCACGTTCCTTGGCAAGACTGAGTATGCGCTGACGGATGGCATAGCCAACATAGGACCCATTGCTGTGGCCATCGAAGTCCTAGAATCCTTCGTACATTACAAAACCGGGGTCTACTACGAGCCAGAATGCCATGAACGCAGAGATCACCTCAACCATGCAGTGAGTACACCGGAGTTTATAATATAACATGAGCATCTTGAAATTTGAATTACTAACCGATTAATTAAGTTTTGTTAAATCTACCAGAAGTGTTAGCAGCATTTCCCATTGCAAGCAAATGCAAATGGTTAGTTTTCCCATAACTTATATTTAAACCTACATATTCCCCCCCCCCCCCCCGTATTCTGTGGGTAATATAATATTTCTGTGGGTAGTGGTGGAGCCTATTTCAGTAATAATTGAAAAAACTCACATGATTAGGTACTTATTAAGAGCGTTAATCCACATTTCTATTTCCCCCCCCCCGTATTCTGTGGGTAATATAATATTTCTGTGGGTAGTGGTGGAGCCTATTTCAGTAATAATTGAAAAAACTCACATGATTAGGTACTTATTAAGAGCGTTAATCCACATTTCTATTTCCCCCCCCCCGTATTCTGTGGGTAATATAATATTTCTGTGGGTAGTGGTGGAGCCTATTTCAGTAATAATTGAAAAAACTCACATGATTAGGTACTTATTAAGAGCGTTAATCCACATTTCTATTTCCCCCCCCCCCCGTATTCTGTGGGTAATATAATATTTCTGTGGGTAGTGGTGGAGCCTCTTTCAGTAATAATTGAAAAAACTCACATGATTAGGTACTTATTAAGAGCGTTAATCCACATTTCGTCGAAAGTTGTTTTTACGATCGTACAGGGTGGTTTCAATAAGATAGATAAGTATTCTGCGTACCAGCTTTTTAAAATTATAACTCCATATCACGGACATATGAATATATCTGGACCTGCCCTAAGTGATAAAAACGTATTATTTCCCCCTCGCCATGGAACCGGCTGGAGCTCCTCCTTGGCGCCAGTTCGCCCCATGTGGAGGGGATAGAGAATCGCTTGAATCTAAAATGTGTGACGTCATCATTCTTGCCGTGGGCAGCGCGAAGCTAACATCTATACATTTAACGAAAAAATAACACGCCAAAACAGTAGCTTGTGCTATACAACATACCTACATATCAATGTGCACATAAATGTGGGCGGTTCCTTAGTGTGCTCGTCGCTGGTTACAGGGGTAAGTAAATTATGAAACATTTGTAAAAGTGTCTTAACTAAACACGGCAAAAAAATATTGCTATGTGAAAACGGGCGAATCTTTTTGGGGTGTACATTTGGCCTACGCAAATATTTTATTATCGTGGCAAGCAATTCGCGCTCCCATGTAAAAAGGTCTATTCATTCAAAGCAGATTTTGCTTTTAAGAACTAAATGATGATATTATAATGCGAGATGCCTATATACTGTCAGATTGATTTTTCAACTAATCACAGTCTTCTTCCCCTCTTCGCCCCCCCCCATAGTTTGGTTTTACCCCTCACCTGTATCTTCTGGTCTATCCATTTGGATGTCTATGCTCCATATCGATTTTATTTCATTCCAAAGTTGTTATAATTTATACCTATATCCAAAAATGCTGAAAGGCGTGATTTTTTTTTTTTACATTTACTCCACACAGGAGGCCCTGAGGAAAATAATTTCCCTCAGGGCCTCCTGTGTGGAGAGGGATTTTGGGGAGAGATTTTGGGGAGAGGAAGGAATGAACATTGGTCTTGAAGAGTCTCATGTTGTAGGAAGGAGGAAACACAAAGGCCGGCAAATCATTCCACAGCCGAGCTGTTGA
The DNA here is from genome assembly GCA_917880885.1 of Limnephilus marmoratus. Lineage (NCBI taxonomy): Eukaryota > Metazoa > Arthropoda > Insecta > Trichoptera > Limnephilidae > Limnephilus > Limnephilus marmoratus. Next base: position 11,387,164 of record OU862921.1, on the reverse strand, counting down.
ACACAAGAACGAGTCGAAGAAACGACCCGTTCTCATGTGACAAATGTCAACCGTGTACAAATGTTGGGCACGCGTTTGGCGTGTTTCCCGACTATGCACCGGTGCCGAAGGGATCAATGATGCTTGTTCCTCGGAGCATCTTCCATTGTAATACCGGTAGAACAAGGATAGCATTCCCACCCGACGCCTGTGCTCTAAACATTGCAATACGTCTGTTAAGATGGGAGAATCTATCAAACGGACCGCCCGTTTCTGCACAGAGTCTATGGTATTTTTCAGGTATTTTGGAGCTCCAGACAAGAGATGGCTGCCAAATTCAACCGTGGGGCGTATTTGTGATTTTTAAAAGGTTAGCAGTTGTGTACTATCAAAGTATCTGCGGGCCCTGTACAGTACGCCCAGTTTTTGGGAGGCAAACTTTACTCTGGCTTCGATGGTCATACCTGAGCTGGTCACTTAGGGTTACACCATGATGTGACCGTGATGATAAAACTATTAAAATAATGTACTTTTTGTAATTATTTTTTATTATAAGTATCTACCGTTTTTCAATAATGTCTAAGTTAAATAAGAATGTAAAAAAAAATCTGTAATATATTAGTTTGTAAGTGCGCAAATAAATACACAAACGGACCAATTGTCGTCAAGAAACACATGTACGTATTTATTTTTTAATGATTTTATTTAAACTAAAATTAAAATTCTAAAACATGCGATACTTAGATAATGTATTGATTTATTTTACTGCATGATTATGTCATTTGAAATGGGTATGGTATAATACAAAATCTTTTTTGAAAATTTAACAATTCTGCCAACGACCTATGGTATAAACCTTATTATACTAAAAACAAACATTTTTTCTCAAAATTTAAAACATGAGAATGCTAGATAAAAGAACAATCTTTCGAAATTCATTTATGTTTTTTTGTTGAAAAGAGTCAATACGTCTAAAATCTGATTTAAAAATGACACATTTCTGGTTTTCTCTGGTAATACCCTCTTAAGAAAATGAGATTGTAGTAGGCAATAAAGAGAGATTAACCACATTTTCGTAACTTTGTTAATGTAACGGACGAAACGGCTTCAGTTGTAGGCTTTTGCTTTAAGAAATTAAAAAAAATATGTATTTAAAAGTAAAAACTTCTTTATCACTTTCGTGATTTGAAACTTTAGAGATTTAGTGATTTCAGTTTTAGTGATTTTAAACTCGATACTAAAAAGAGACAAAGACATACATCTATAGGATAGGTTCTCAATCTTATTTGCCCACCGCCCACTTTAAGAATATTTTTTTCCAGAGTCCCCCAATTTTATTTTCGGGAGGGGGAGGCTCAAATGTCACGGAGTAAATTATTGGATATACGAGTATTTTTTTTTTTATTATAGCGACTATATAAAAATTTTTACATACAAAATATAATGGTGAAATTAAGAGTAAAATATTGTATTTCTTAGTCCTCCTCACTAGGGGGTCCTGTGCCGAGCGGACTAAAGTTATTTAAATATAGTTCATTTGTCTTCTATGTCGTTTTTAGCGTCTTCGCTAGGGTATTTTTGGGTTTTCTCATTGACCTCTTTAAGCCATAATTTTATTCTTGATTTGTAATCAATTGGATTTTTTATTAGTTTTATGTCTTGGGGAAGTATGTTATGAAGATTTGTTGCAAAATATGTATAGTTTATTTGTCCAAATGTGGTTTTATGACTTGGAATATTTTTTATATCATTTTTATTCGATCTAGTGTTATGCATACACGGTCTATTAGAGGATTCATTATTTTTGAAGAGCTTCAATAATATATTTTTGGCATATATTTGCTGTACATTTGGTACATCAAAGTTATTGAAAATTTCAATTGAAGGCGTTCTAATTGGTACTTTCAATATGGTCTTTATGATTCCTTTTTGAATCGTATTCAGGTTGTGTAGGTACGTATGTGTAGCAGATCCCCATCCTATGATTCCATATTCAATTCGAGAATGACATAACCTTTATGAGTATGAGTTTTAATAATAATAATAATAATAATAATAAAACGTTTATTTGTTATAGAGAATACATCAATACAAAGAAGCTTTGACTGTCCAACTAGGAAGGTCTCCCGTTCTAGGACAGTCAAATGACAAACATTTTGATAGGCGTAAATTTAATTTAGAAATTACCAATTTGGGACACAAATCAACAAATCATCGCCAAAAAACTTTATCTTATTTACTAAAGTTCAGGCAAAAATATTTAATTATTTATAATGTATGCATAATTTAATTATTTACTAATTTAGTTATTATTAATTATGCACAAGTGTCCTTTACGTACATGTTTTTTTTTTTCAATATAGAAAAAAGAAAGAAATGTAAAATTATAAGTTTACTTGTAAATAAACCAAAAGAAAAATAATACATATTACCAAAATAAAAATAATACATTCTACCAAAAGAAAAATAATACATAAGAAAAATAATACCTATTAATTATAAATAAACCAAAAGAAAAATAATACATATTAATACAAAGTTATTGAAAGCAGTGAAGAAGAAGAAGCAAACAGAAAATACTTGTATATGGTGACCTTGTTAAAAAAAAACGTACTGCTAAATTGTTTAATTAGTACAGCTTTATACTTCAGTAGAGGCATACAAAAAATATCAGAATCGTTAGCATAAAAGGTTTTCAAAAATGTTTAAAGTGTTTTCCAATCGTAAGTGTTTTCCAATCGTACTTTAAAGAACTTAATCAGCCATTACAATAAACTAAATCCGAAAGAAGCCTCGTAAGCAAAACATCTTACACAAATGCAGACTCTCAATTAATTTTACAAAAGATTCTCAATTAATTTTACAAAAGATTCTCAATTAGTACCTTTATAATTTCAACATTTTTGTATTTAGTATCGAGTTGCTACCTCGCTCCTTGTATTTATATACAACGTTGACCATATAACATATCTGGGTCTAAAAATTGACCAAAACTTAAAATGAACCGAACACATTACGTATTTAAATAATAAAATTAAAAAAACTAAGTTATTTTTTCAAAACTATCAGGAATGTCCTCATTAAAAAAGACTTAATCAAGATTTTCATGGCTCTCTGCCAATCACTGTTAGAATACGGTATTATCAGATGGGGCAGTGCAAATAAAAACATACTAAATCCACTAATAAAAACTCAAAAAACCATAATGAAAATTCTACTGAAAGTTCCTGTAAGAACTAGCACTGACGAAATCTTCAACAATCTTAACATCATGTCATTTAAACAACTATATTCTAAAACTATACTCATTTACATTCATCAGTACAAAACCCAAGAAATAACAACTAATACGTACATTAGAAACACTAGATCTCATGGTCACTACTAACACAACATTTGGGCAAAAAGCTTCTTATTATTATGGCATTAAACTCTACAATAAAATACCACTCTCACTCAAAAACCTCAACATTATAACATATAAATTTCAAATAAAAAGCTGGATACTAAATATAGGGAGATCAGAAATAGAAAATATACTGATATCAAATACAGAATAAAACCAAATCTAGTAAACTGAATTATAAAAAAACCACTATCTTATTTACATTATGATTACTTAAAAAAAATACTACATGATATATGTTATGTCTAATTCATATTAATTTCTTATAATGTATATGTAATGAAATCCTCAGCACGGGAGATCCCAGTGAGGATATCATTATCCCTACTGTTACTAAGAAATAAAGACAATAAATCATTATTACTATTATATATAGTTTCAATTCTTCATAATAATACACGTTAGATTATTGGTACGTGATTAGTGTACTTTTTTTCCACTTAGACCATATTTTTTTTTACCTGCCCACTCCCTCACTGTGCCATCTCAACGCCCCCTAATTGTTTATAGGTCTTTTACTACCTGTCTTAAATCTCAAACGCCCACAAGGGCGTGTTATCGTCCACGTTGAGAGACCTATGACATTTTAATTATAGATCTGAATAAACTAAATAACTATAACTGGGGTTCTTATAGACTAAAAATTACACATCAGAAACACACCGAATCTTGATGACTTTACAATTTTTCTTGATCAATTTAATTCCTCTTTTGATGTTAACTGAATGTTGGATAAATAAAGACTACACCTCCAAGTCAATCCATAATTACTCTAAACACCACACTAAAATCAAACTCAACAAATCTAGCGTGATTGTTATCTACATTAAGAACGGTATACAAGCTCAAGTAGATGAAATTTTTTTATTACAATCAAACTGTATGAAAATAGTATTGAATGACAATATATGCATATTTGCAATCTGCAGATCACCTTCTTTAAAAAAAATAACTCTTTCCTGTATTCATTACAATCAATCATCAACAATTCAAAAAAAGTATAAACAGGCTTAAGTTTTCTTTAGACCAAAAATACAATTTTACAACTAAGCCGCCACATCCCGAATTTCTACCTATTTCTTACATTATGTCCCTTAAACATTTGAAGTTTTTAAGTTCTTAAAAAATATGATGTTCTTTAAGATAACGCCCGGGCCGAAACAATAATTATATGAAATTCCCTCGATAGAAATAAATCACAAAGTTTACTCTGATAATTAATATTTAGACGATTCTTTCGATTATTTTACAAGTTATATGAATGAAAAAAATTGCAATGTTTCTTTAAATGACATTTAAGATACCTTCGCGAGATTTTCGCTATTTTTTTTAATACGTCGTTCTTTGCAAAACATTTTCACGACATTCCAATGCGTTATAATATTCGTGCGCTCTTTCTACCACTCGTATTGGTATATCTGCCTTTCAAACCGTAATTCCGGTAACTCCATTTAATGGAGGACTGAAGAAGAAAAGAAGTGAAGCTGGCAGTCCACAATGGAGTCCTGGTACCTATCCTGATGTATGGCAGTGAGGCATGGAACTGGCAGACGAAGGATGAAAGCAAACTGAATGCTGTTGAAATGAGATCCTTGAGACGTAGGTATGTGTGGTAAAACAATGTATGATTATGTGAGAAATGTGGATATCCACAAAAAATGTAAGGTTGATGAAAGCAAAATGAGTAAGATTAAGAAAGGGACCCTCAGATGGTTTGGTCATGTAGAGCGAATGAACTAAGAAAGTAGTGTAAGAAGAATATACGACGCGAATGTGAATGGCAGAAGAAGTCGGGGACGCCCGAGGAAGACATGGCACGATCAAGTGAATCAGATACTTGAGTCGGGTCATGTCAAAAGTCAGAATAATGGAAGAGAATGTATGAGACGATGTATGAATGTGAGTGAGGCAAAGAGTGTGTGCCAAGACCGAGTTGTTTGGCGGTTCGTCCTCTCTGCCTACCCCTACGGGTAAACGGCGTGATGGTTGGTTAGTTAGTTAGTATAAAATGGTTCAAAATTATTTTTTCAAGCATAGGATTAACAAAAAATATCTTGTTTTTCTGAGGAAAGATTATATTTATTATTTGCAGAAACGCACATCGATGTCTATCGTACCTGTAGTAAACGGATGCTAATAAATTAATAATCTTAAATAATTATTTTGGGCATTATATACCTCCCTATTATTGTGGGAAAGCAATCTTATCAAGTTTGTAATATGCATTCTGTAGGGGCGTGTAAATAGCCCCTGACACGAGGGAGTGACTACCCTATGTAAATTAACGAAAATTGAATTCTTCCCTATGCGACACAAAAACAGTTGACCCAGCAATTCCAAATTCCAAAGTGAAAACAAACAATACTCACTCAGAGAATGCAGCTCATCCACGATGTCCACACAAAAAGACACTTCTTTTCATTAAAAATATCAAGGCGGTATTGCATAATCTTAACAGATGTTTCGCACAGCAAGGAAGTTTCAACAATGAATAAATTTGCATATTAATAATACGTGCCACAATCACAATCTTGTACAACAATAATTCAAGTATTGGATGAATTATTCGATTATGCGTGACTAGGAGCGACATCTCTTGGCCTTTTACTGACACTCCCGTCGGAAGCAATTGCCTGCCTCACAGAGGTAAGGAAATGCATGGATACACTGAATTTCAAGTCACACAGGTAAATTCAATACAATACAAAAACCACAGATGGCGCCCTCATGGTCTCATAGCATAAATTATTAATTGATTAAGAAAATGGATCCAAATATATTTATGGCGCGTATCCACATTCCTTTAAATAATATTTATTTTTATAACTATCGACCGAAGTACCTAAGTATCTCCCTCTCCATTTTTAAAATCAATGTAGGTACCTACTTTCGTCACATTTTTAAAAATAATAATTTGTTTCTTTAATTTTTCATAAATAACCTTATTTTTTTTACAAAAGAGGCATTTTCAGAGGCATCCTGAGGATTTTTTCAAAACACGAAATCGCGTTAAACTTTCATAAGACCAAAAACGTCCCAGAGCGACTTTTCATTTTAAAAGCTATATATCTCTCTTCCTCTCATGCAAACATATATATTTTTCTTTTAACCAGAAAGAGAACGAAATAATGCTTCTTATTGTCTTTAAAATATGAAAGCTATCTTGCATAGATATTTTACAATCTCGATCCAAAGTGACGGTTTCAGAATTTACGCGCGAAACCGAGACTTCCGGATGTGATGTGCGAATAAATTGAACCAAAGAGACGGGTTAAATACAAGGGTGCCCTTCAAAGGACCGGAATTCATATTCCCAAAAGAAACAAAAACCATACTGAGAATTTAGCTGGAAGAAAGTCAAACATAAAGAAAAGAGCATACCTGCGGACCATGTATCTATTTAAATTCTATTAATTCTAACTTGACGCGAACGCATAATAACCGGAGACCACGTAGCGTGTGGACTGTGGAGGAAACGAGGTCCATGAGCATGCGAGATCTCCAGGTCAGCAACCGCAAAAGACCCCGAGAAAGGCTCCAGAGGATGGGGACTCCTCACCAGGGAGCAAGATCCAGCATCAGGACCATTGAAGTACCCACCACTGTCCCACCCCGGTATAGGCAACTTATGGTCGCCCCTTCGGAGTTCTCGCAAGAATCTAATTTTTTTGAATAAATGGCTCTACTTTTAATGTAACGAATCTAGACCTTCAATGTCCCCTCATACTGTGTTAGGTGGCGGTATGCGGGCGCGCCTACAGGACTGTACTGTAATGGTCAATCTCTACAATTCTAAAGCCCATGGAGGTGTCAATGCAAAAGCAGTGAGCCTCATGGACAGTCGAACAAGTTGTTAGTAACATCAACAAAAAAATAAAGTAATCAAAATGACAGCAGCCGTCATGAGTAATTAGCTCATGACAGCGGGAGACATGACCATACATAATCCGGCGGGCGGCACCGAGCACTGTACGTTAAAAAGAAGGAAACAAGTAAAATAACATATATACAGATAAGAACCGGTGTCACCGCAACCTGGCTGCCGGCAGTCCCCGAGACAGTGAAGGAGGCTGATTGTCCGGCCTCCCCACAACCGGCAGCGTCGTCCTTAAGCCAGCTAGCCGGTGGTGCCTAGACGACAGTAAGTGGAAAACATGAAGAAGACCCTAGGGAGAGAAGCGTCGGGTCGCCGGAGGCGGGACGGACAGCTTTCGGATGTCGTTCAGCCTTCTCCCCAGCCTCTTCATGTCACGGGGTGTGGCGCGGCAAACAGGTGCAGCTCCACCAGTTCTAGATGACCGGCCATGGTACGTAGGCGGGGACACGGTCCAGGGTCCAACCCCTTATATGGGGAGAAGGACGGTACAAAAACGAACAACGGAGTTCAGTTCTCATAGTACAGCATAACTAAAAAGAAATGTATATGTATAAGCGTAGAAAACCGCAAAACATTAAAAAAAATAAATAAACAAGAGCGTGTGGGAGTCATCGCTAGGCGTTTAATTGCACCAAATAACGAAAAATAAATCATAAGCATGTAAAGTAAAGAAAACATAAAATAAACATGAGCGTTGAATAATGCAGGGCCTGTGTAATCCAGAAAAAAATAAACATAAAATGTAAAAGCATAAAAAACATAAAATATAAATGCAAACAATAAACATAAAAATGAAAAAAAATAAATAAATAAAACTGTACATCCTGGGCAGAGTTTGTAAAAGAATAGAAGCAAGAAAAGTCAGTGGTAAGTCAGGAACAAGTACACCTGGTGTCAAAATCTACTAATCAGCGACTCTAAGCTCAGGCCATCTCTCAACCCAGATCCTTGTAAAGTTCCTCAGGCACTCGAAATTCGTCTTGTTCGAAACCAGATCAGTGTTCCACACTGGTCTGATTGGTACGTCCAAACCATCGAGCATTTCCTCTCTTGCGTCCGTCATTATCTCACACTGCCACAGAATGTGCTCCGCCGACTGGTTCGTGCACCCGCAGGCGCAGTTGGGGTGAGGGGACAGGGAGAGGGCGTGAAGTCTCCCCCTGAATTCCCCGTGGCCGGATAGAAGCTGGGTGATGTGGTGGTCCAACTTGAGAAAGACCCCTTCCATTCTGACTTTAACTGATGGGAAGAAGGAGAAAGTCCATCTTCCCTTATTCGTTCTATCCCAACGGACCTGCCACTCCTGGAGCGACAGATCCCTCATTTGACGAAGCAGCCCAGGGAGAGTCCCCGGCCCGCCCGGTGTCAGAACAACGCCTAGGTGAGTGGCCGGGGTTCCTCTGGTTAATTTCTGCTTAGTGAGCACTTCCCTGATTTCCAGATCGATTGGCAAAATGCCAGCCAAAACGGGTAAAGCGTCCGAAGCAACGGTTCTATACGCACCAGAGAGTGCCAGCAAGGGGGTTCGTTGGCCTCGCCTGAGAGCTAAGAGAATCAGCGAATTGTCCAGGCGGTGCTCCCACACAGAGGCGGCATACGAGACTTGCGTCACGTACACGCACCTATATAGTGTTCGCAGAGCCGGATTACGCAATCCCCACTCAGCTGTGGAGAGTCTCCTCAGCTTCAAGAAGAGAGCCTGGGCCTTGCTGGATACTTCTTTGACGTGAGCCAGAAAAGAGGACGATCGATCTAGAGTAACTCCTAAATATTTCACTGTTTCAAAAAAGCGGATGTTAGAATCTCCCATTCTGATGGTAGGATTTCTTGCTCTACTAAGAGAGCCCTTCATCAGGAGGCCCTTGGTCTTGTGGGGAGCGAAGGTCATCTTGTTTCTTTCACCCCAGTCCAGGAACATCTGCAAACCTTCACTGCCTTTACTCTCCACTTCCTTTCTGCTGTCCCCAGCGACCAGATACAACTTATCATCAGCGTAGTCGACAGCGATACATCCTTCAGGCAAGGGTAACCTGGAGGAGTCGTCAAAGGAGATGTTCCACAGGTCGGGTCCAAGGATGGAGCCCTGCGGGCATCCCATGTCGGCTTCCCTCTGGATACAAAACTCACCGAAACTGATCGTAATGGTACGATCAGAGAGGTAGTCATCGATGGCTTGGAACAGTAAGTTGGAACACCGCCTGTTTTTCACCTTTGTAAGTATCATTGCCCACCAGGCGTGATCGAAGGCACCAGTGATATCGAGGAATATTGCAACTACATACCTCTTTGGGCAAGCCTTCACCCATTCAAGCGCATACGACAGGGCGTGCACCGTGGATTTCCCGGGGACGAAACCGAACTGGAGGTCACTGGCCGGGGACAAGGTTTGACGGAGCCGCTCCCTCAGTAATTTCTCCAGGATCTTGCCTAAAACGGGAAGCAGCGTTATCGGCCGGTAGGCCTTGATGTCGGTGAGTGGTTTATCGTTCCCCTTAGGTATAATCCGGAGCACGCCACGCTTCCACTCAGAGGGGAAAACTCCCCTCCTCAAGCACGTGTCCATCACCTGGAAGAGCTCCTCCTTGGCGTGGACCCAAACTTGCTTCGCTATTACGCCATTGAGCCTGTCATGCCCTGGTGCCTTCTTAGGACCCAAACCCTTAATTATCACATCAATTTCTGCCTTAGTGACTCTAATGAAGTTATCCTCTTGGGCGAGGACTCTAGGTGGCAGCCGTGACAGATTTCTTATCTGTTTATGGTGGTCACTTTCCCCAATTACTGATTCTACAGGAACTAACTCACCCAATAGTGTTTCGAGTGTGGAGGCCACATCCACTGTCTCAGCGTTCCTCCCATCTGTTATCCCAATTACTGTTGACAAATATCGGTCAGAACCTTTCCCGGATTTTTCAATCGCGCTGTGGATTTCCCACGGGTTGGCGTTACCCACGTTTTTAACCCAATTATGCCAAGCAGCTCGTTTCGCTAGGAGAACAGCCCGTTTGAAGGCCGACCTGGCAGATCTGAGGCCCGCCTGAAGTGCAACCGTCTCCTCCTCCGTACAGCCGCCACTCCTGGACAGCCCCAGCGCCCTGTAGGCCCTCTTGTAGGCCCCCTTCAGCGAAGTCAGCTCAGGTGACCACCACGGCGTCCTAATACTAGTCTTTGGGTTTAATCTTCCCAAAGACGAGTTGGCAGCAGATACAACCGCCTTATTGAAAAAATTCCCCAAATTATCCGGATCAGTAGCTGCTACGTGGTGAAAATCCCTTAGCGTATCTCGTAGCGCTTCCCCAAAGTTATCCCAGTTCGCCCTAGTGGTGTTGAAGTTCCAGGAGGATCTTGGAGCTTCAGTTTTATTTACACCAACCGTAAAAGTGATTAACCTATGATCCGAATTTATTGCGCACTCATGGACTGTCCACTTTGAAATCCTGGTCGCAACAGATCCAGAGCAAAGAGTTAGATCAATGTTGCTCTCACCATGTATGTTCGAAAAGGTACAAAAAGAACTCTGTTCATTAATAATGCTAAGACCTTGCGCGGCAATCAGGTCCTCAACGGCGTCTGAACGTTCCGTCCTACGATCACTAGTATCGAACCATAATGGTGAGCGTGCGTTAAAGTCACCTCCGATAACTATGTTACGGCCTTTAAGCGCGTTGAGCGCGCGCGTCAGACTCAGGATGTGGGGTCCAACCGGGTTCCCAAATTTAAAGTAAACTGAGATCAAGAAGATCTCAGTATCGCCAAATCTAATACATACACAGGTTTGGTACTCATCAGAAAAACCAGCCAGAAGGAGGGGACTGATCAAGGAGGTGTTGATCAGGACTCCCGCCCCTGGAGAGCGGCCAACTTCGAGTACCGCACCCGGAAAATTAATTGGGGTCTTACCTTCCCAGGTGTACTGTTCCTGAATGAGCAAAATGTCAATGTTGAGGTCAGACATGACCCTCAGCACCTCCAGCGTGGCCATCCGGGATCTCTGGAGGTTAATCTGACCTAGGGAGAGGGGATTAGGACGAGCCATAATCAGTCATACGGAAGGCTGCTTCCACTGCTGCTTTTTGGGCCGGGCAGTTCCTATCACCCGTCGGGTGATCCGCCGGCTTCTTAAAGCGCGTACAAGTAGCGCAGACAGCGGGATGTGCCTTCTTGGGGCAAGTCTCAAGGTCGTGCCCCAAAGCGGCGCAGTGGCGGCACGATACTTGGTCTTGAGAGCAACTCTTCGATATGTGACCATATTGGTGACATTTGAAGCAACGAGTGGCTCCTGTATAATCCCGTACGCGGCAAGCAGTCCAGCCAAGGAAGCACATCCCGCTGTCCAGTAGTACCTTTCTGGCGGCCGGATGGCACGTCAGAACCATATTCATGGTCGGATTATCCCTCTTCCCATCAGGACCAGTGTACCGGTTGAGTGCACCGGTGATCACTCCGTAGACCCCGAGTACCGAACCTTTCATCCGGAGATGAGCGCCGGGCGTTCATCCGCCACAAATAGGTACCGCCACAACCGTAGCAGGTCACAAAACCTTGCCCACGCAAATTTCTCGAACGCGCCAGCCGCGATTCCGTAGATAATTCACAATCAAATTTGAACGCGGCGGTGTATTAGCCTCGAAAACATGGCGATCTCTCTGTCGCTCCAGAGTAATTCAAAATAAAACCCGTTCCACGCACGGAACTGCTTTCTGCTCGCGGTTTGAATTAATGACATAATTCTTATAAAGGGTATTAACCCGTAAAAGTGATATTATCACATAATGAACACACAAACTTATATTTTAGGCGACTATTTAAATTAACGTCGGGCTCCCGGAACGGCGGTAATTCAAAAAGTCGACGCCGGAAATTTATGAATACAGTTGCTAATCGAAAAAATCTAAAATACGGCGATTTAATAATTGAAGTAAGCGGCCAGGTGGCGTATTTCCAATCCCTAACGCGGTTGAGTCACTCTAGCGACTGAGCCGCGTTAGGGATTGGAAGGCGTAAATCGCCTTACAAACACTACCGCATTTCAGTCGCGCTAGTGACTGAGCCGCGTTAGGGATTGTTATGCATAAATCACCTTACAAAAGCTATACCGTATCAGTCACCTACGCGCTTCGTTGCTCTGCTCTACAGAGAGGATGGACTGCGTTTTTTTAGTTAGCATTTTTTTTACATTGAAAATTTATTTTAAGTTAAAAAAAACGCGGGTTTTTTTTAACTGAGGGTGACGACCATAATTATAGAAGGGTAAGCAGAGAGGATGGACCGCGTTAATTTTTTACTTAATTTTTTTTTTTACATAGAAAATTTATATTTTAAGTAAAAAAAAACGCGCGTTTTTTTTAACTTAAAATAAATTTTCAATGTAAAAAAAATGCTAACTAAAAAAACGCAGTCCATCCTCTCTGTAGAGCAGAGCAACGAAGCGCGTAGGTGACTGATACGGTATAGCTTTTGTAAGGTGATTTATGCATAACAATCCCTAACGCGGCTCAATCACTAGCGCGACTGAAATGCGGTAGTGTTTGTAAGGCGATTTACGCCTTCCAATCCCTAACACGGCTCAGTCGCTAGAGTGACTCAACCGCGTTAGGGATTGGAAATACGCGGCCAGGTGGAAGTTTATTAAGCTAGGAAAATAATTATTACTACGTAATAATTATTATCGTGACACTAGGGCTGCCACAGTACGAACATTTTAATAATATATTAAATAACATTATTTTTGTATAATTTGTATAGTTCCGTTTTTGCGAAAAAATGCCTTAGTATTTAATACGTTATAATCAAAATTTATTTATTACCTACACATCGTCTTCTCGCTCTTTACTTATAAAGGATGTCCGGTGGTAAGGTGCATAAACTTCGGGAGGTGATTATACATGATGGTGAATGTAAAAAAGAAAAATAACTTTTTCTAAATTCCAATTCCAATTTATCACCTATCCAAAATTATTTTTCCTTAGAAGAATATTATTTTTTCATACAAACAACAAAGCCTTTTTACCCGAAAACTACTGTATAGTTTTAAGGTAAGGAACTGGTAATGAAAGACTCATCTTCAGGACAATTTTTAAGGGACTCTTGAGTTTATTGATTCTATTTCCAATTACATTTTTATAATCGGAAGATGCAAACTACCCGAGACAGACCAAGGAGTTAGTAGTTGATTAAGTGTGGTTTCAGCGAAGCGACGAGGAGAAAGAGGTATATCACCTTAAAAAACAGCTATTTATAGAACCATCTCCTTATCTGGCTAGAGCCTTGTACCTTCCGGTGACATCTAGTGACAATTTGTCTAACTAGCTATGAGAATTCTCACGTAATGTTTTTATGTAGAATCTTGTGGGGTGTGAGTCCTGGCTAAATTAGATTTATAGGTCTGAAATTCAAACAACTACCTTAAAACGTTTTGAAAAAAGTTTTAGAATTACCTCCTAAAGTTTGGGCACTTTACCCCTGGATGATTTGTATAAATGAAGAGCGAAAAGGTGCGTGTAGATAAAAACAGGGTGTGCAATTTACACGCGGTAGAAGTGAAACCTTCAGAAAACTATCTTAGATAAGAGTGGGGAGGCAACAGAACACCGCAAAAAGAGAAGACCGATTATATTATCTCATTCTCTCGCAGGTTAAATCATATAGATGTATGTGTTTGTCTCTTTTTAGTGTCGCTACTTTTATTTTCATCGAGCTTCAAATCACAACAGTGCTGAAGACGTTTTCATTTCAATAAATAGATTTTTATTATAACGTATTAAAACGCCAAGGCATATTTTTCACAAAAACGGCAATACGCAAACATTATTAAAATGTGCACTTTACCCCCGGACACCCGAATAATACCATTTTTTTTTAGTAAGACTCTATAGAAACATCGAAATAGACCCTTATGGAAATCAGCGTGATGGTTAGTTAGTTAGCTATTTTTGTAAATTATCATTTTATCAATGGTGTTTAAAAAAAGCCAGACAGTTACAATCGATGGTTAAAATAATATTTTCAAGATAATTTGAATGTATATTATACCCACCCTTTCACACAGTATGCCCATAGATGTCGTAGGCCCTTAGTGAAATTATTGCGAATGTTAATATATAAAAATGAATGTTTCTTTGTTTGTCCCTTATGCATTACTGAACCATTCATCCGATTGCGATGAAACTTTTGTGGTATGTTGTGTGCACGTCTGCAATGGTTTCTATATTAAGGGTGAGCTCTGGCATTATTTCCTATAGAATTCATCCGATAGCGATGAAACTTTGGTAATTTGTTGTGCGCACGACCGCAAAGGTCTATATGTATTGGCGAGCTCTGGCGTTATGAAATTTATATACAAATTTAAAAGAGGTTGTCCGCGAGATGTTTGAAAAATGTGCGTATTTCATATAGCTTAGCACCAGGGAGGGAAATAAGGAGTAGGAGGTGGATACGGGAACTTAAGAAAAATTATAAGCTTACTTTGAGCACACGGACACGACAAAACTCTCAAAATTACACACACACAAAAAAGGAAGGACATCGTAGACCAAAGATTTCACGTTTGTTCAATTAGTGATTTATTTGTGGCGCATTACACTACATAGATGACCTGATATAAAACATAGATAAGATAACAAATATCTTCGTATAAATATTATATCATCATCATTACATAGTATAAAATGAAGTCGCTCAAAATGTATGTGCGCGTTAATCTTTTAAACTACGCAACGGATTTTCATACGGTTTTTACCAATAGATAGACTGATTGAAGAGGAACGTTTATATGTATAATACATATACATATAAATTATATTAGAGAAAAGCCGAGAAATTCAAAGAAAACATATTTTTGTGCGATTTAAAACGGCTGGCGGGTCGTACCGTCACTTTTGAAATTCGTTCTACGAAAGAATTTGGAAAATAGATGTCCTAGAGTAAGTAGGTATTTGATTTTCCCTTTTCAAATATCTAGTGTTGCATTGCAAGCATTGTATAATTAGTGGCGAGTTAATTAGTTTATATGTATAATACATGCTTATTATAGTAGAGAAAAGCCAATAAATAAAATATTTAATTTCGGCAGCGGGCAGCGGGCAGCTGGCAAGCGGGTGGTGTGGATTTTATAAAGATTGGGTAATGGCGTTGTGTTTCGTTAGCCACAGCATCGTGTGGCCGGGTCTGCTAGTATATTCTAAAATAGTGGCAGCCCTTCCGTAGATATGCCGTACGATATACCCTAGCTTGTCGTATTTCGAAGTTCGACGTTCGTTCGGGAAGCAGAGTTTCAAATCAGAATGTTGACTTCCGCGCGCTTCAAATACATCTCCTGTGGTTAGCTTTTCAAAATAAACACCCCCCCCCCCCCCCCTCCGTTAAAATGATTTTTTTTTGGCGGAAAGCGTCCCCATAATTCGGCTTTCTCGCGGGCCGATTTAGCCAGTCGACCATCAGCCTTTGTTCTCCCATTTGAACTAGCTAGCAATCAGCAAGTGTAGTTGGGTAGTCTGCCAGTCTGTTCTTTGGTTGTGATTACTTTTAGCTCTATTTAGAATTCCGTTGTAAATCTGAGAGCCTATCTAGGACTTCAGGCATTGCCCAATGGACCTCAAAGATCCCGCTAGGGAATAAATGGAGCGGGTGAATTGATCACATATTCGGTGGTCTGCACCGCACCGCAGTCACACATCGCTGACTCTTAAGGCCCCATTAATGTATCATGTGGACACAACGGCTATGGTGGTACCTTATCCTATTGACTAGAGTTTATAAGGCAAAGAGAACTCAGGCTGTCTTTCAGTGGAGTCTTGTATGAGATGGGCATTTCCCGCGTTGGCCGATTGCCAATCAAATTTCCATCTATCTTCTGATGATCTGTGATCAGCGGAGTCTTTTTCTTTCCATCCAGAAGGATTTTCAGGATTTCAAGCGGCTTGCAGGGTGAGAGATAACATCACATGCAAATGTGTACTTTTTTGGCACGCCTTCTAGAATTTCCTCAGTATTTCCTCTTGTGTTCCCTCAATGTTTTTTTATGAACATTGTAATCCCCCAGTATTACAAACTCGGTCGGTGGGTTTGGGGAAAGAGGTTTCGTTAAAGTATTTAAACAGTTCAGTAGTGCCTGGTTCGGTGAGATTCGGGAAAAAGGGTGGAGGATGGAGTAAGGTTAAGTACACACCGCAAAAGATGGCGAAATTCAACATCATCATCAGTTCGCATCGAAGATTCCTGCTGTTCGTTGTCATATAAGGTTTAAGTTTTTTCTTGTCTTCCTCAACCGATACCATACCATAAGAAGGCTGACTAATTCATCAGTGTGTTCCAGACAAATCCTCCCAAGAGGCCGGGCACCGGACTGACGTAGCGATTTATAAGCGTATTTATAATCATACAATATTTACAACTTTACAGGTGCTTGCCGTGGGCTACGGAACTGACAAAGCTTCTGGCGATGATTTCTACCTCGTGAAAAACTCCTGGGGAAGTGAATGGGGCGACAATGGTTACATCCGGATGGCCAGGAACAAGGACCACAACTGCGGAATCACGATATATGCTTTGTATCCTCAACTTTAACAATGCTACAATTCCCTCAAGATGACTCAATACCCCTCAATCAACCGCGTTTCGAAAGTTTTTGCATAAGGTTATCATAATTAACATTTTGGAATTTTAAAATCAATATATTATTCTATTGATGAAAAGGTCAGTGCAGTGATATATATATATATATTTTATTTTTTTTCATCGGGTAAATATTTGACAGGTCACAACAATACAACTACACACATTTTCGATAACTAAGTTAAACATTCATAAGTTTATACTGACAATTACCCCAAGATTCTTACAACTTGACTCCACACTAGACAGCTTTTCAATTGTTTTTGTATAATGTTAGCGTTATTTACTTTTAGAATTTTTAATATTCTAACGGAACCAATTGTACATTTATTTTGTCTTTTGACAGTTCACAAAACAATACATCTACAGATATCTTCGTTCGAACTAAAATGTCTTAATCGCTTTATATATTCTCTAACCACTGTAAAAGTGCGAACTCACCCGATGTATAATTTTTATATATGGTAATAAATTTGTTTATGTGATGATCTTTTTTATTTTTTCTGTAATCGGAAGGTTGAAAAAACCTAAGCGAAAACCGAACACTAAGTTTGGCGATCGTGAGGCTTGTAATAAACTTTCTATGGAATTGATATGCATCACCATAACCAATAACCAGCCCAACAGAATTTAGATCCAAAGTAAAAACTCAACTTTTCAGATACTCATTTCCATAAATTTGCCATTCTATTAAAACATTACTATTTTTACAAAGGAAACATAGCCATATGATAAACCCATTGTCAAGGAAAGCGCAGGCTTTAACGATAAAAGAAAAAAGAGAACCATCTGCCTCCCCGTATGCTAACCCGCAACCGAAGAAACAGCAGTTGACATCCTCTATGAAAACTAACAGAACAAATGCATTTGACTCGATGAGGGCTCCATCTAATTCTCTTACATGCCAACCAACAGGAAAATAACAATAGCAATCAGCTATCGGCGAACGGAAATAAGAACACCAACAAAAACAACAACACACCCTTCCCCAAGCCGACTGGTCCTCGTGGGGGAAAACGACCAAGACCCTTTAAAGATAAACAAAAGAACTTCAGATATGCAAAGGATTGAGAAAAATAGAAATATTTAGAGGAGGCCTATGTCGAAAAACAAGCTGTTTCTAAAAATAATTACCCGAACTCTGATAATTTAGAACAATGTTTAAAAATAAAAAAAATAAAAATAAATAGATCAGAAAAATGTTTCATAAGTTTAACAGCAATAAAGGCTAATTTCAATTTCAATTTCAATTTCAATTTTTGGATACGTTTTAAGATTTTCATGGTCGAAAACATTTTCGTTATTATCTACCGGATCTGCCCTGATGATGGACACTGCAACGATGTCCGAAACGTTGGCTAATGAAGGAGGTTGCGCAACACGGCATAACACCCCAAAAACAAATAACGAAAATTACTATTAAGATTATATCTTTTAAAACCATGCTACTACCAATGGAATAAGGTTGATTTTGGGAGATAGTACAATGGGCCTACGGTCTGAATACTTATGGAAGCTCTGGTTTGATTTTTTTTTACATTTGTTCTCCACTGGAGGCCCTGAAGAAAATCGTTTTCCTCAGGGCCTACATCATTTTTGGGGAAGCAGTGTGGAGTTTTTGAGAAGGAAAAACGTTTGAGGGACGGGTGGGAATCTGAAGGTCAGTATGTCCAGGAGTAACGGATGCATGAATCCACGCCTCTCAGTGCGGTGCATGGTGATGGGTCGAAAGAGCCCGACTGCAGAGGATAAAAGGTCACCCTCATCCAGTTTCACCCGATCCGGCCTGCCACATTAACTATTGGGCATGGGAGGAATGGTTTCATTCATACGTCACTCCTAGACACACTGACCCCCAGATTCCTACCCTTTTCTTTCTCAGAAATTCCTCTTAAAAAGACCCTCCACAAAGCATCCCCAAAGATGAGATTGGTTCCGAGGGGAATTATTTTTTTCAGAGCCTCCTGTATGGAGTTAATGTAAAATCATTTATAAAAGTTAATGATGACTAATCTAATTGCATTCACGAAATTCTTGCAAGCTAATATAAATCGGCTTGTACAAGCCATGATACGAGGAAGACGCCATTTACAGGAACGCTTTTGAGCCAGAGATAACGGGTTAAGTCTTACTCGGACGACCCCTACTTTTTCTTCCGTTCACTACTGTTTGTTTGTCAAATAGAGAACTCCAGTCCAATTTTTAATTTTTTTTTAATGAATAATGACCTTACAACTTAAATAACTGCATTTTTATTTTTATTTTTAGAGTTATTTTTAATAGTTAAAATGATAGTCAAAGTTTTAATTTTTCAAGATCCCTCGAAAACCACCGTATGTATGGTGAATCGTGTAACGTCATCACTCCTGAAAAATTAGTATAGGATCGGGCAATCAGCTGATCTACTGCCGCCATTTTGAATTCCGTTTTTCGAAGTATTCTCCCTAGAAATAGCATTACTATTTTTTTTGTGCAGTAGTTTTTGAATATTTTCAATAATAGACATAAACTAATAAGAGATACCTTTATTTTTGAAACATTATTTAGGCATAAATAATGTTTCAATAAACACAACAACTAAATCTCTATAAACAGTATGTAAATAAACGAATAAATTAATACAAAGGCTTGTGTCATACCATACATTCCCATACAATGACTTTACGGTGACGTCACGACACGTCGAACAGTGACGTCACCTTGACGGCGTGTTTTTACGACCCGATTAAAAATGGACATTTTAATATATTTTTAAAAACTCTGCGTGTAATATTATTAAATAAAACTTATATATTCAGAATCAGCGTTTATTGGTCTATATGGAAATATTTTTTTAAAGCCAGAATATTTTTCACTGGAGTTCCTTATTGTATTGTAGGTACTATGAAAAAACTACTTCACATTGTCTTTTATTGGACTCCGCTTATTTTTGTAGCATTACCTTAAGTCTTTTTCTACTACCTGTATATGACATTGTTAGTGTTAAAAAAATCTATTTCGACGAAGAAGATTCGAAAGAGATCGTTCCCTTCGGACTATAATAAATTGGACTTCAAGCTTTTGTTTCTAAAACGACACATTTTCTAAGATCACATATTCATGGCTGTCACTTTCTAAACAAATTGCATCCTCTCCTGGGTCAAACTTTTTATAAAAAATGCAATTGTGCAGTTCACACGCGGTAGAACCAAAGTAGACAAGAGTGATGGGGCTACGAAGCACTACGCAAAGAGGAGATCGATATTTTTATCTCATTCTCTCGCCGGCTAAATCTTGCAGATGCTTGTGCTTGTCTCTTTTAGTGTCGCTTTTTCGTTTCATCGAGTTTCAAATCACAACGGTGCTAAAGAAGTACTGGTCAAAATTTAGTTGTCGCAAGGGGATAGTCCGGTCGCGTTACTTGACGCATAACCTTGAACGTGTAAACAGTGTAAATGAATGTCTTATAATTTAAATCAGCATTCTATTACTTTTAACAATCTGCAGATATATGTCCTTTCTCAATATCTTACCTATGTAAAACTGATCATCTTCTAAGCGCGTTAAAACTAGATCATTTT
Source organism: Limnephilus marmoratus (assembly GCA_917880885.1). Taxonomy (NCBI): domain Eukaryota; kingdom Metazoa; phylum Arthropoda; class Insecta; order Trichoptera; family Limnephilidae; genus Limnephilus; species Limnephilus marmoratus. The sequence goes on along the minus strand of OU862921.1, from coordinate 11,366,730 downwards.
ATGTTATGTTCATTTCATAAACTAGATATCTCCTAATCATAAACAATAAAATCAGTATAAATGTTATAAAAACAAAAAACTCTACATTATATTAGGTCCATACGTATGAAATTGGCGTTTTGTATGGGAGGAACATAAAGTCGATTCTTTTTAAATATAATATATTTATTTAATCAAAGTAAGTACCATTGCTATCTATGCACTTTTGTCATCTCATAGGTAGTTCATCGATCCCTTTACTAAAAAAACCATTCGGACGGGAATCAATAAAATCTTTGAAGGCGGTTTGGACTGCCCCATCGGAGTTGAATTTTTTCCCTTGCAAGAAGTTATCAAAATTTCGAAAAAATGGTAATCTGTTGGGGCAAGGTCCGGAGAGTACGGTGGATATCTTAGACATTCCAATTGAAGCTCCTCTAATTTGTAGCCATCTGTTGTGCAGTGTGTGGTCTAGCGGTCAATGCGCGTTTGTTGATTTGCTTCACTCAATTCGTGAGGTACCCACCTTTCAAGCTTTTTCACCTTCCCAATTTGTTTCAAGTGGATTAAAACAGTTTTATCACTAACACCACAGCCTGCAGCTAACTCGGACGTGGTTTGCGATTTATCCGCTTCCACAATAGCCTCCAATTCTTCATTATTATTATCTACTTTATTCATCTCCAAACTAATGCCAAATTAAGGAAAATTAAACCGTGGATTACGCAAGGACTAATTATATCTCTCCGGAAAAAGGAAAAACTCTTCATTCAAACAAAAAAAAAACCAAAAAATAATCACATCAAAACTGAATATAAAATATTTCGAAACAAACTCACAAAAAATATTAAAGACACGAAAGAAAAATATTATAAAGAAAAAAAATCCTTACAAAAGAAAACACTAAAAAACATGGAACACTTTAAACGAAATGATGAATATAAATAAATCAATTATAAATGTTATAAACAACAATGGAACCACATTAAATGCTATCGGCCAATCAAAAAAGTGTGCAAATATTTTCAATATTTTTTTCTCAAACATCGGACAAAAACTTGCAAACAAAATTGAACAAAATTATCAACCAGATGATATAAATGAAGATAAACTAAGTAATAATAATCTGTCAGTTTTTTAATCGACTACGGAGGAAATTTTAAAAACATAATAAAATCACTAAAAAATGGGTGCTGCGCCTAGATATGAGAGTGCAACTACAGAAATCTTAAAAAAATGTTCTAACTCACTAACTAAACCAATTACTCATATTATTAATGTAAGCATTGAAAGTGGAATATTCCCATCAAACTACAAAAAAGCCATTGTAACACCTGTGTATAAATCCGGAGATTCGAAAGAAATAAACATTTATCGCCTAATATGGTTAATTTCCAATGTAGTTAAAATATACGAAAAAGTAATAAAGAAACAAATTGTAGATTACGTGGAAAATAAAAAAAATGTATTAACCCTAAAATGAGCACGCAAGACGCAATAGCGGAATTAGCTAGAGTTATTTACAAAGCATTGGTTAAAGGGAAAAAAATGCTTAATTATATTCATTGATCTCCGTAAAGTTTTTGACATTGTTTCACACTCAAAATTAATCAACAAACTAAATAATATAGGAATAACCGACAAAGCGAAATCGTGGATAAATAGTTATCTATATCAAAGAAAAAGTGAAAGTAAACAACGAGTTAAGTGATATAGAAAAAAATAATTTTGAAATCCCACAAGGAACTGTATTGGGCCCAATACTAATCATGTTAATGTAAATGTTAATGAACTTTTTGAACTCCCAATCATCGGAAAGATGTTACTATCTTGTGCGGATGATACAGTATTAACGATTGAAGAAAACTCTTGGAAAGAGGCCGAAATATCGGCAAATAATGCAATAAATATCATTAAACAATAGTTTGACGATAACTTACTCTATTTAAATGTTGAAAAAACTCATTTTCTACCTCTGAACCTAAAAGAGAATATTTCAAATAGAAATGTAAACATTAAAGTTCACGACAGAAATTGTCTACTTAAAATCACACCATGTAACTCAAATTGTATACATATTAGTAGTAAAGAACAAATAAAATATCTGGGAATAATTATCGACAATAATTATTGTCGATAATTATTGTCGAAATGGAAAAATCAAATACACTCCACGGTAGACAGAATGAGGAAAGGAAATGTAAAGGAAATATATTCCCTTTAAATTTGAATGCTATAGTGTAAGTTAGAATGCAATCATAGATTGTCATTTGTTTTGCTATTCTATTATTTGATTGTAAAATATGAGATTTTGTTAGAAGAAACCATTCAAAGGAAAGTGATATAAATAATCATAAATTTCGTTTCTTTGTTAAAAAACTTTGCAACACAAGTGTTTTATTTATAAATTAATAGAAAGGAATTAAACATCTCAACATATAATAAAACGACATTTCGTTTTAAACCAAAAATGGAGAAACTTCAGTTCGAATTGGAGGCGATGGCAGGTCAAATATTATTAGCATTACAAAAATTGTCACAAGTGATGAAAAAGGGTTTGCAATACCAGAAATGTTACAATCCGCCAGCCATCACGAGGAGATAATGAAAAGTGGTGCTTTTGGAAAAATAAAAAATAGTTTGAAAAAAAGATACCAGGTTCGAAGAGTCTGGTTAACCATGACAGAAGAACTAAAAAAACCATATGTAGACGAAGATGGAAACCTACAGTTTGGAGACCAATATCTCGAAGAATTGGACGAAAAAAGTTTACAAGTACATCAAAAAGAAGATGCTTTAGGAAAATTGATTGAAAAGTTAATGGAAGATAAGCAACACAGCTTAAAAACATTGCTGAGAAATTTGTTATAGTAAAATTCTGCACTTAAAATACAAATGCAAGCCAGTGGATAGAAGTGTTTGAAAAAGAATGTTTGCGGTTTGATGTGGCCATGGATGGAAAAAAATAGAAATACTCAGATTTTCATGGATAAATCTTGTATAGACTGGTACAGTTCCATGATTATAAAACTAACAATGAACTCAGAGTGGTCAACATGGAAAAACAAATTCTGTGAATCATTTGCAAACAAAGGATGGAACCCTGTTACATACGCACTATCATTTAGATACAAAGATGGTTCTCTGTTGAATTATGCTATGAGAAAAGAAAATCTTCTATTGGATATGAGAAGATCAATTGACACCGGTACTTTGATTGATCTTGTTGCTTCATAGAGAAGATCGATAGAGAAGGATTACAAGATACTGTAGATTTGTTTAATGAAGTAAACAAGTATGAACATATGGTCAACAAAAAAAGATTTATGAATAAGAGAACATTTGGAAATGCAGAACACAATAAAAATGGGGGTAAAAATCCATGTAAAATTTGTGAAAAATTGAATAAGGGCATTCGTTACCACCCTGAAGCTACATGCTGGTTCAAAACAAAAGAGGGTGAAAAATTTACGAGAAATGCCATTAAACATGTAAACAATTCAGTGATAGAGACTGAATTAAATGAAAATGATCAAAAAAACTAATAGTAACACCATTAATAAAAGTCAAACTATTACTAAATGATAAATTAAAAATATACGGAATTTATGATTCGGGTTCAAATGTTTCTCTAATTAATTCTAAGTTATTGAAACTAAAAGGAAAAAGAAACAATTTGAATGAAGCAAATTTAGTAACGATTAAAGGTGTTAAAAAGACGAGTGGTTTGACTTAAAAATAAAAAAAATTTGAATTGGAGGATAATGTTGATATGTACATTATTGATGAACACAATTTCAAGTATGATTTTTTGATTGGATTAGATATGATAAAAGACTTCAAACTTATCCAAAGTGAAGACTTACAAATATCACAGAAACTCTGCCTGAATAATACAAATAAAAATATTCTGCAGATACGAAAACGAATACTGAACTTAAATATATAGAAAAACACAGAATTAATTTTAACGAACATGTCAAAGAAGAAGATTTTAAAATGACAATGAATCATTTAAATAATGATAAAAAAAACAGAAATAAATGAACTAATAGACAAGTGTTCGCGAAGAGTAAATATGATGTTGGCACTGTCAATGGATATGAAGCAAAGATAGGCTTATTAGTGGATAAATATTGTAGTAAGGGGCCTTACAGATGCAGTGTAGAAGATAAAAAGGAAATAGAAGAGCAAATAGCAAAATTATTAGACAATAAACTGATAGAAGAGTCGTACAGTCCATTTGCTGCACCGGTTACTCTAGCATTTAAAAAAGAGGAAAACAAAAGATCCAGATTATGCATAGACTTCAGAGACTTAAATAAAATAGTAATACCTCAAGCTCAACCATTTCCATTGATTGAAGACCTAATGACAAAGACCAGAAATTGCAATTTTTTTTAATGCTGGATATAAACTCAGCCTTTTGGTCTATTCCATTGCGGATTGAAGACAAAAAAAACAAGATTTGTAACACAGGAGGGACATTATCAATGGACCTGCCTGCCTTTTGGATTGAAGACTTTTCCGGCAATTTTTCAGAGGATATTATAAACTAAACGAATTTGCTGTCAACTACGTAGATGACATTCTTATTTTTTCAAAAACATTTGCTGAACACATTGATCATCTGACAAAGCTGCTGAATGCAATCAAAACAGAAGGTTTTATATTAAAATTTACAAAATGCATATTTGCATCAGACATGGTAAAATATCTGGGTCATATAATTAAGAATAATTCAGTCAAGCCAGTAAAGGATAATTTGATTTCAATAAAGAATTTTCCTATTCCAAAAACACAGAAGAATGTGAGACAATTTCTAGGAAAAATCAACTTTCATCATGAGTACATTCCGAAGAGTGCAATAATACTAGATCCTTTGCATAATTTATTAAGGAAAAATCAAAAGTTTATTTGGACTGATAAATGCCAAAATGCTTTTGAAACGATGAAAAACCTAATATGCTCACAACCGATCTTGGAAAATTTTGATCAATATTTACCAATTAATATATATATATATATATATATAGATGCTTCTCTAGAAGGTGTTGGAGCTATTTTTCAACAGACACAATCTGATGGAAGAGAAAAACCTTTGCTTACTTTTAGAAAAAAATAAAAGGCGCCCAGAAAAAGAAAAAAGCAATTTACTTAGAATGCTTAGCTATAAAAGAAGCAGTGAGATATGTGATGAATGCCAACCTTCAACCTACGAGAAGCCTACAAGGAATTTTTTCTTGGGTATTTATGTAGAGAAAATGGTACATTCGGCGACATCTGTCCGAGCAGTTGGGAGCTATTACAGAGATCTGCATAGAGACTGGATCGAGGGAACCCCATATCATAGTTATATCGAGAACAAAGGAAGTTTAAATTCTACCAATAAGAGAGTGGACTTTGATCATTTTGGGCGGCCTTGAATTCTTTCCCACAGGAACGAAAGTTCAACGAACGGAATTGTAAACAGAACTAAAGACAAAGAGTTGAAGGATTATTGACCCGGGTCGTGTTTATTTAAGGCGCGATCGAGAACTGGAGGTTTTGGGCACCTAACGTTTCAAATGGAAACAAGAAAATCTTAGGCGGAAATGTTGAAAATAAATAAATGAAAAATCATCGATAAGGGCACGGAAACGTAACATGAATGGTCCCAGGGGTCGATTTAATTAAAACCGATCTGGAATGATCACAAAAAACGGGTAGAATCTCGGAAAATTTCACAAACTGAAGATAATAACCTGGAAAAGTGGGAAAACCTATTGATATGGAAATGGAATGGTGAAACGAAGTTATTAGAGCCAAATATCTCAAAAGAAAACTAATTGGAACTACTTAAATTGACTTTAATAGTTACCGGTATAAGGATTACTCTGATCTGACAACACTATTCACGATAAACAGGATATTGAAAATATGGCATGTCAAAGGCCACGGTACATTTTGGTCACTCTACAATTAAATCAAATCACAGGAAAAGATGCTTAACATAGCCTGACACTGGGAAATACGCGTAAACCGTCGAAGGAATCGCTAACCGTTTGACTAGGGAAAAAAAGGTTGGCTATCACTTTGTTGATATGACTTTATCCAAATAATTTTATAGAACATGATTTCGAGCAATTAAGGGCATCATTAAAGCGAAACGATGTAAACAAAATTACACAAGCGAGATACAGTATTTACTTTAGAGAAAAAACAATTACTTTTATAGTGTGGACATTAAAAATGAATTACGAGCAAGTACATGAAATTTTTAAATATAAATACCTGTCAATGAGAAAATCTATGTGATTTTTTACGAGAGAGAGACACTAAACTAATTTGGTTCTAAGACATGAGATGGGAGATTAACAGAGATTTGACAAAAGGTCATATACGGAGGAACCGAATTTGGGCCTTTTCCTATGAAAGTCTGGGCGATGAAGAGTCATTTTTCTATGAAAGGAGAGCTCTAAGAAGTCTTTAAGACACCATGGTTTGATAAAGAAGGGGAATTCGTTGGGAGATTGAGGGAGAGTTCGGATGAAATAACGGGAAGTGCGCGATCAAGAAAAATGTAAAAGTGCGCGGAGAAGACTAGTAAACGAGTGCTTCTAGTAGAGTTGAAAAATGTCTACAAGTGTTTGCAAAAAAATAGTAAATTCAGTGTTTTATTTTCCCTTTAAAATTGAGGAATAAAATTTTCAAAGACGATCAACGGAGAGTCCGGAAAAGTGCCTAAATAATACTTCGTGAAAGTTCGGGTGTTTTATAATGAAAGTGTTTAAAGTCAGTAAATAAGAATTAAATGACATTCGGGGTTCTTTCTTACAACTTATATTTAGTGGTTTTATAACATTTAACAAAAATCCAGTGTCTTAAAATAAATCAAATTACCGGATAAAAGAAAATATAACACGCGATTTTAAAATTAACTATAGGTGATATAATAATTAAAACTTTAACTTTACTTTAAATAACATGACATAGGTAAAATAAATAACAAAAACGAATTGTTCGAGTCACGTTTAAACTACAGTGGTTCAATAATAAGGCGGTTAAAAATCCTTTGTGAATTGAATAACGAAATTGTAATAAACAGTAGTGATAATAATTCGTACACTTGGAAAACGTGCGTATCTACGGTTATTAATTCTAAAGTGATATTAAAATATTGAGAATAAATAATAATTTACCTAATTCCGGACGATAAAATTAAACATCTGATTTGTTATTTGATGAATCACCTCTCGAAGGCGAATGAAATAAAACAATAGTTAATACGAGGTTGAGGAACTAAGCGAAATACCGAAGTGAATCTTAAATAGACAGATATTTGAAGAGTTTTTTTTTCATCATCAGTGCCTTTTCTCAAAAAGGGCCGATAGGAATCCATTAGCTAGGAAACGAAAAAGGGGAAAACCTCGATCACAATGTCGAAGTTATGAAAGTCCCGACTGGAAAAAATTGTAATCGATCGAGGGCGGTAAGATCAAAACAATTATTAATTATTTTCAGAGACAAAGAAGAAAGAGACGGGCGTGCATCACCAATAAATCAATCGGAGCTTTGGAGTTTTGTACTAACACACTGCAACTAATTAAAAGATTATGTTATTTTCCACGCAGGATAACAATGCCCACCAGCTCGAAAGCAAGCCAACCAGGAAATATCTACTCTGAGTTAGGCTACATATGTAGATATTCTCTTCAGTTAGGTAAATACGCTAATTTATTATAACTCATATAAAACGAATCGAGGCGTAATAAATGACTATCGTGGAAGCTCTTTATTCTATATTTCGTGTGCGGGAGTATACATGCGTCTCAAAATTAGGTCAAACAAACAAATACCTACTTATAAATTAGGTTATACAAGTACTTGTTTTAGTTAGGTAGGTCTATTGTTTACATAAGCGTGTATAAGGATAGGCGACATACGATATCAGTTTGATTCGTAACCGAAATACCTATATTTCTCAGAACTATGTAGGTCAAGCAAACTATACCTTAGTTGAAGCTAGGTCATCCAGATACCTCTTAGGTTAGCAAAGTACCTACTTAAACGACCAATGTTTGGGCAAAGCTAGCACAAGTAAAATATAAAAGAATTAGTTAACCAATGAATTGTGTTTCAAAAGGACAATGACCGTAGAAATAAACAATCTCCAAAGTAGGTCAGTATACCGAAGGTCGTCTGTGTGAAGAGTAAACAAACAAACCATAAAAATGATGTACCTATTTAATATCGGTCTTTCGTTCATCGGAGTTAATTAACTATTGGCACAGTTTAATTAGGTATTACAAGATGTCATAGGAGTGTACCTCTTAATCATTCTAGGTAATTACATTGGCGTACTTGAATGGTAATAATAACCAAAAGACGAAGGAAAATAATTAACGACAACACATAAATTAAATAAACAAATAACCATGAGAAATGAAATACGTAACGCAAAAATCAATAGAAATAGCAAATTGATAGGTATAGCTAATACCTACCGAATCCTTTCACCGCCGAGATTAGGGTATGTTATATGACCTTCGATTGTGTATCTAAAATTTCGATTAGAGTTCAATGACACGGTCACCTAAATTCCATCAACGAATAAACAAAACAAAAGCACAAAAGTCAAGGGGCAGGTTTATCAATCATAGCTTACGACGGAAACTTCGCCCAATATGTGAAAGAAAAATCGACGTTAAATTCACTCAATTCTAAACAACTGATTATACTAGAGCAATCGCCAATAGGTAGCATTGATTCCGCGCGCAAAATTTCGCAAAGTAAAGTACTGCGACTAGCTTCAAACTCAAAGAGAGCTCATCACAATTATTCAGGAGGTCATTAATTCAATGACAACTTGACTTATCTCGTTTTAAATCTTTCTTATAGCAAGTAGGTATCCAAGAACCCATAAATACCCATAATCCTAAAACCTAATACACGAGGAGCTAGTGACCTCATTTAAAAAACACTGGTGTTCAAATACTCATACAGTCCTGAATCCTAACTTTTCTCGAACGTAAGTTTCAAGGCTGCGGTATGTGTTTATGAGCCATCCGGAAATGTAAGTGTCAACCTTTCCCGAACGGAGAGAGCTTTGATCTTGTGGCGGTATTGTCGAGGTGGGACATACGGGGAAGAGGAAGGACGTGTGCGGACAATACGCAGACGCGGCATTAAAGCTACAGGTTATTCGCATACCGGAAGTTCTTGTCAAACCTGAAAGCAAACATAAGGCTCACGAGGTGCGTTTTATATCAGCTAGTCAGAGGTGGAGTGTAACGCTGGGTCGGTCACGTGGGAGGAAGGATCTGCCCGTCACAAGCTTACGCCACATTCAACGGATAGAGGCATGATAAGGGAAGACATGAAATACCCCTTCTAGACTCAGTAGAGTTAAATTCAACCCGGAGGCGTCGGAAGTCGGAGTGGGACAGAAAAACGGCATGAAGACTTGGTATTCCCCCTGCTGGCGTGAAGGGCCCCTTTCATAGCATGAGACGCTCGTCGAAGAGAGTAAAACTCGGATCTAAGGACAAGCCTAGCAAGCGTACTGGGAGAATTCGAGTTTGTAATTGTTGTTCATCGGTTTTCACTTGGTTAGCGGAGGAGCCGACTTTTCAGCAAACATATTATCCACCTCCCCATATCCATCCACCCTTACTATTTCAACAGTTTTGCGAATACTAACAAATAACACTAACTATGTATACAAAACATTATGTTAGGGGAGGTTGCAGACAAGGACTTCAATTGAGAAAACTGGACCTTCGAGTACGATCATCCTACACCGGTAAGGTAAGGTTTGCTATCTTGAAATGTTTAATTTATTGACTGTTGTTTATGTTATCGGTGTATCAGCGGTGATAGGAAGAACTAAATAAACACACTAAATTCCTACGGAAATCAAATAGACACAAAGTTAAAGGCGGGGTTAGTTTATCAAACTCGGTTAAATATTCTAAAATAATAATAAATAAATTGATCGGAAAATTCTCACCCTTTCTCTAAAAGAATCTAGGGGTTACCACACGTAATACATTATCTTCTCTACATATGTGTGCATATTAAGTATGCAAACAGATGTAAAATCTAAACAAAAAAATTACACAACGCAGATTATAGAAATAATGTGAACTAAAATCTTGAATCTTGGTTACTGTGAGAAAATCGCAGGGATTTAAGAAGATAGGGTAGGTTTAGCTAGATTATAAGGTATAGGGGTTTAGAAATCACGAGCCTGAGGTAGAAATAAACCGAAAGGAGGGTTGAGTCAGGCCATCATACCTAGTGGTGTGATCAGTAGGACATAAGGGTAGAATTATGAGCGTGGCTACGAGACAGGAGCTACGAGATTTAAACTACGAGGTAGAAGCTTAGAAAAGTAAACCAGCTAGGTAGGGTTCATCACAATTGGTGTCAAAAGCCAGGAGTGGCGGACCATTACAGATACTGGCAATACTGGTTAATAGGTAAACCATTTACAGTTTATTCAGATCACAAACCGCTGGAAAATATGAATATCAAATCTAGAACCGATGAAGAGCTGGGTGACTTAACATATTACCTATCCCAATATGATTTTCAAATTAAATATTCTCAGGTTAAATACAATATTGAAGCTGATTTTCTAAGCAGAAACCCAGTCTTAGAACCAAATGAGAACCAAGATGAGCAATTAAAAGTTGTCAACTTAATAAAATTAGAAGGTATCTTAAATGATCAGGTCAAAAATGAGAAGATACAGTGCAGAAAAGATAAATTGATATCGAAGAATAATGTTTATTACAAGAAAGTAAAAAAAAAAGAAAAAATAATTTTATCAGAAAAATACTGCATAGATTTTATCAAAAATGTTCATATGGACCTAGGACACATGGGAATTAATCAAATGCAAAAAATGATAAGCTCATGGTACACATCAGAAAACATGACAAACAATACTTTCGCAAGAGAACTTGCGAAAGTTGTGCAGTATGTTTAAAGAACATATCAAGAGGTCAAAATAAATATGAATTGATGTCCTACTTGGGTCCCGCAACAAAACCTTTTGAAATATGTTCCATTGATACGATAGTTGGTTTTGGGGGTTCACGGTCAACAAAGAGATACTTGCACCTGCTATCAGATCATTTCACGAGGTTTGCATATATTTTGACGACAAAAACTCAAAATACCAACGATTTCATCAAACTCTCCACAGAAACTAATGACATTGGCATGATACTATCAGACCAAGACCCGGGTCTTAATTCTAGAGAATTCAAAAAATTTTTAGATGAAAAAATATTCCAATAATTTTTACTGCAGTGAACTCACCTTCCTCAAATGGATTAAATGAAAGATTAAATCAAACGTTAGTCAATAAAATTAGATGCAAAATCAACGAAAATGACTCAAAGGTGGCTTGGACAACTATAGTGCGTGATTGTGTAAAAAACTATAATGAAACGGAGCACACCGTCACTGGATATGCGCCTCAGTACCTACTTAACGACACAGATGTTACGATTTTGCCAAATGAGTTAAAACTTAAGAAGACTGACATCGATTTGATTCAAGACAGAAAAAAAGCTCTGGAAAATACTATAAAGTCACATAATTACAACAAGATAATTTACGATAAAACCAGGAAACATATTAACTTAAAAGTTGGTGATACTGTTTTTGTGGAGAATGGAAACAAACTTAACAGGAAGAAGCTCGACGAATTGAGAATCGGACCCTACAAAATCATAGAAAAATTATCAAACTCAATTTACAAGATAAATACTAACTTGTCGAAAAAAATTAGAATCAAATTTTTTCCACATATCGTAGTTAATTCCAGCACCTGCATTGATGAACCATGAAGAGGATATCGAAGATGAATGAAAATTTTGCAATAATTTTCTTTCCCGTGGGGGGGGGGGGGGGGGGAGATGTAAAGGAAATATATTCCCTTTAAATTTGAATCCTATAGTGTCAGTTAGAATGCAATCATCGATTGTCATTTGTTTTGCTATTCTATTATTTGATTGTAAAATATGAGATTTTTTTAGAAGACACCATTCAAAGGAAAGTGATATAAATAAACATAAATGTCGTTTCTTTGTTAAAAAAAACTCCTAAAAATCATCCTAAAAAAAAAGTATTACTACTCAACAATAAACGTATTCCAAGAATTCCCTGTTCCCCCACTTACAAAAATTTAGGAAAAAATAGCACTACTTCAGCTATCCTTAATAAAAATATTACCCCACTGTTAAATATTAGCATAAGGAATACTTCTATTGGTGTACCACCCGTACGAACCACAAAAGCACAGAATCACTATGTATATAAAAAAATAAAATTATTTAATCAATTACCCGCTGATATGCGAAAAGAAAAAATTACGACAAATATAAAAAAAATTCAATCTTATTTTAGTAGTACCACCATATAATTTTAACTTACTCTTTGGAGATCGCGTTTTCGGAGTGTCTGGGCCGAAGGCTTGGAATAAACTCCCTCCGAAACTTAGATGCATAACAAGCCCAACAGAATTTAGGTCCAAATTAAAAACCTACCTTTTTGGACTCTCATCCCCTAAAATAAAAAATACCCATCTGAGAGTATCATAAAATTTTACTTTTGTTTTCAAAGTGCGCTCATTACAAAACATATTATGTATTATTCTTTCTTCTTACTTCTTCTGGCGCTAATCTTAATCTAATTGTAATGTATGTTATTAAGTCACTTGCTTTAGGTTAGCATTTATATGTCTTAGTCATAAGTCACTAGCTGTATAAGTCTTAGATGTAAGTCACTAGTTATAATTGTAAATCTTAATTGTAAGCTAGTAAAATGGGTCTCTAGCTATAAGTCTTAGATGTAAGTCACTAGTTATAATTGTAAATCTTAGTCGTAAGCCAGTAATATTAATTTCTTTAAATACTTTTTTGTACAGCGCCCTTGAGGTGATTTTTCACAAAAACGGCGCTATATAAATTAGCCAATATTAATAAAAATATATTAATTATTATATTAATAATAATATAATTATTATTTATCAATTGCATAGCGTGGATTTACTAGATGATCATTTGGGGAAGTGTGTGAAAGGGTTTAGTTTTTCCTTTGGGGAAAATTTAACCCGGACATTTAAATCTGGTGCGTTAAATTATTATTATTACTCTAGATATAATTTTGACTGTTTGTTATTTCTAATGTTTTAAGTACATCCTATATATATTTCTTGTTTAATTACCCTTATAATTAAAAAAAATATGTTAAGACTAAATCTCCTCGTAAGTTAAATTCTTAAGTGTGTGATAAGGATTTTTTTTAAATAATTCTTAAGTTATTAACAAGTTGTCCTCTCCTAAACACAAGCATTTGATTTATTAGGAGAGTGTATAAAATATATAAGCTATATTATGTTATATTGTGTAAATGCAAAAGAAATAAAAAATAAATATACATAAATTGGCGACGAGGATAATCGGAAAAAATTAACTACAACTAGGTTGTTAAGCCCAGTTGTAATTAACAGATTTGGACTTGAAATTTTTTTTTTAACATATCACCCAGTAACTGTTTTTAACATGTCGACCAGTAACCGTTTTTAACATGTCGACCAGTAACTGTTTCTAACATGTCGACCAGTAACCGTTTTTAACTGCCAGTGCCCATTACGAACCTAATTATGAATGTTTCGGTATGTTTCTTGAACGCGTACAAATACGCATACGCTTTGGTAGCTGAGTTTTCACTTGGTGCCAGCGCTGCCCGAGCGCATTAGAAGGCCGTGCACGCAGCGGACGGTCCCGGAGCCGACCCCTGGTAATGCGATGTAATGTGATGGTTTATGACTGCTCGGCCCGCGGCCCCTTACTGACGACCACTGGGGACACCAGAAACATGATATCCGAAACTCTTTAAGAGCGGGGAAATATATTTTTCGGTAAATATGTGAATATTCTTTTAGCCTTGCTTCTGTCGTCCCGGCGTTGCCCGGATTTATTAGTCATAATTTTGCTCTTATTTTTAACGTCAAGTGTACAAAATTTCAACAATAAGTATCAAAATTCTGTTTTAAAGGGTGGGGGTGACCAATAACTACATATTATTAATAAAACTGTAAAAAACAACTCCATAGACACTCTTCTTTGCAAAATTTTTGATGGTTGTATTGATAATATTGTAAGTTGAATAATTATTGGGTTTCTATGATTTGTACAGATAATAATGAATATCTTCTATTATTTCATAACACTTTTCTTGCTCGTTGACTACTAACTCATGATTTATTTATTTATTCATTTATTTGTCAATTTATTTATTAATTTATTTATGTATTAATTTATTTAATTTTGGAATTATTAATTTATTTATGCATTAATTTTTTTATGTATTAATTTAAAAATTTATTTATTTATGTATTAATTTAAAAATTAATTTATTTATGTATTAATTTATTTAATAATTGAATTATTAATTAATTGTTATCAATTGTTTATTTATTTATTTATTTACTTACATATTTATTTATTTATTAACTTATTTATTCAATAATTACTAATTAATTAATTTACTTATTTATTAATTAATTAATTTATTTATTTGTTTATTAATTAATTAATTTATTTTATTTATTTATTTTTTTATTATTATTTATTTATTTCATTACTTATTTATTTCTTTGTTTATTTATTTATTTATTCATTAATTCATTCATTCATTCATTCACTCACTCACTCACTCACTTACTTACTTACTTGCTTGCTTTTCCAACTGCATGCAATCCAGGTTATAGCGAGTATCTAAATGACTTAAGTGTTGAGACTTAGTTTTGGCTTAGCAGTTGATTAGTGGGATTGGGAACAGCGGCCGTTAGTCCTGATGTTGTACTCATAGTTACAATTAAAAAGAATTTTAGGTCGAGCAATTCTCGTTGGTATATTAATTCGGCAAACTTCAACTAGCAGTTGCGTCTAAAAAGTAGGTGTGGTCAGAAAAATTGTAAAATTGTAAAATCTTAAATTTTAGGAAATTTGATGCAGATATTTTAGTAATGAACGATGTTTTCTAAAACTTGATATTTTTTTAGATATCATTAAAAAACCGGATAACAATTTTGGTTAGATTTTCGGCTATAACTCAAGTTCCAAACATTATTTTGTTGGCAAAACTAGGATTTGTAAGAAAACATAAATGTGGAAAAATTGAGTTGCCGTAAAAGTAAAATGTATCGATATAATTAATAAATTGCGATGATTATTTGGCTTGGACACATTCCGAAAGTATTGACCAAAACCATTTTAGTACCGATTCCAAAAAGTCGCCAATTAAACCTGACATCCTCCGTTAATTACAGGCCCATATCTGTTGCCACCATAATAGCAAGAATAATATTTGAAAGGGTGATTTTAAATTCAACGGAAGACAAGCTCATTACAGAGGATTCCCAAATGGGCTTGGTGCTGGGTGCTCTACTGATACAGCCATAGATAGCATGAAACTATCAATAGAATATTACAAAGCCAGAAAAACATCGGTATATGCATGCTTCCTAGATCTAAGCAAAGCTTTTGACATGGTTTGTCATGATAAATTATGGAAAAAACTGACGGACCGACAAGTACCACCACAAATTGTAAATATATTATATGGTATATTATATGGTGCATGGTATAGAGTATATGGTACAAGCAACAGGAAAACTTCGTCAGATGGAATGACAGCCTGTCAGAAGCAGCAAAGTTAAAGTGCGGCGTTAGGCAAGGAGGCTCACAGTGCTGTTCAACGAACAAAACAAGAATCGGATGCCACGTTGCCGACAATGTCAACATCTGCAGTGAAATAAAATATTTGGGCTATGTCGTCACTGATGACCTAAATGATAAAAATTCCATAGAACGCCAAAGAAGAGTACT
This sequence comes from Limnephilus marmoratus, assembly GCA_917880885.1. Lineage (NCBI taxonomy): Eukaryota > Metazoa > Arthropoda > Insecta > Trichoptera > Limnephilidae > Limnephilus > Limnephilus marmoratus. The sequence continues at coordinate 11,350,861 of OU862921.1, read as the reverse complement.
AGGCGTACCAGCCAACATGCTCGCCAGGAGATTCAACAGGTGCAGTTCTCCGGTGAAGAAGCAAATATTCCAGAGCTACTGCATGAGCTTTTACACCGGCGAACTATGGACTAGATTTTTTTATTTTATTTTTTTATTTTTTTTTATTTGTAAGAAACAAACAGCTTATATACATACAAAAGACATAAAAATATACATGTTAACTGCAGTGAAGCCAAAAGAGTTTCTTATGCTAATATATTTTCTAGATGGAGTTTTAACTTATCTTAAGCTAAATTTTAGACTTAGGAAGGGGCGAGGAAGGGGAGAGGAGGGGGAGGGGAGGGAGAATATAGGATAAGGATATGAGATGCTCTCGATACCTTCCACACCCCGTATCAATCCAATATCGCACGCGTTACTTCTATTCGATACTTCTGAAGGTTTAAATTAAAAATGTCTACGTTGTGAAACAATTCGTTGTATTGCGCACATATTCGAGGAATCGGGGAATTTTTTCTAAAGTTTGTTCTTGAGAAAAAATTCCCCGATTCCTCGAATATAATACAACTAATTGTTTCACAACGTAGACATTTTTAATTTAAACCTTCAGAAGTATCCTCACAAGGCGTCATGAACACACTTCGAGTACAATACAATAACGCATATAGGGCGCTATTCGGCCTACCTTGGCGATGTAGTGCCTCGCAGATGTTCGCAGGAGGAAGGGTACATGGGTTCGCCGCTTTGATGCGCCACAGAATAGCCGGGGTGAGACAGCGCTACCAAAGATCGGAGAACACTCTCGTCCAGGCCGTGGCCCAGTGGCAGGGCGCGCCTCTTCACCAAACATGGAGAATTCATCTGAAACCCCCGTAGTAGATATACGAGTACTAAATATGTGTATATATATATTTCATTTAAAATCTTTTTATATTATTTTATTTTTTCTCTTTAATATAGTATGTAAATCCATTTAAAGTGATGTATACTTTTATATGGCTGACAGAGTATTGCACCCACCGCTCTGTTCGGCTAAAATAAATAACTTTTTTATAATGCACCAGATTTAAATGTCCGGGTTAAATTTTCCCCAAAAAAAAAAAAAAAAGGAAAAAAAAAGAAGGAAAAACTAAACCCTTTCACACACTTCCCAAATGATCATTTAGTCAACCCACGCTATGCAATTGCACTATATAAGTATTATAAATACAAGAACAACTTGTCAACCTACTAGAGACCAAATGGGAATATAATTCACCGACTCCAGATATTTTCATATCAGAGGGTTCGGCTCTGTGGCATTTCTAATTGAACCTATAAATCCTACTGATCCCTCAATATAAATATTTAAAAAATCTTTTGTAATCCTACATGTATTTAAAATGACTGATTTTTGCATTTTTATATACAAATTCTTTGACAAATCTAATATGCTTAAATTTTGAATCAGATTCCTAGGTATTATGCCAGTGGCCGAAATAACAAATGGCATTATTTTTATAGTCCGAGAATGCCAAATTCTTTTAATCTCATTTCCTAAATCTGTGTATTTTCTCATTTTTTCAGAAATAGTTTTTTGAATATTACAGGAATTTGGAATAGCTAGGAATAGCTGGAGGGGAGCACTCAAATGAGTCTATAAACCATTTATTTACTTATTTATTTACTTATTATTATTATTATTACTCTGGTTTCCCTTCAATAACGAATGAATCTTTCGCCTTTTACTAAAGATTTCCGTGGAGGGGAGCACTCAAATGAGTTTATTAACCAATTTTTTTTTATACGCACCAGATTTAAATGTCCGGGTTAAATTTTCCCCCCAAAAAAAAAAAAAAAAAAAAAAAAAAAAAAAAAAAAAAAAAAAAAAAAAAAAAAAAAAAAAAAAAAAAAAAAGAAGGAAAAACTAAACCCTTTCATACACTTCCCCAAATGATCATCTAGTGAATCCACGTTATGCAATTGCACTATATAAGTATTATAAATACAAAACAATACAAGAACAACATGTCAACCTACTAGAGACCAAATGGGAATATAATTCACCGACTCCAGATATTTTCATATCAGAGGGTTCGGCTCTGTGGCATTTCTAATTGAACCTATAAATCCTACTGATCCCTTAATATAAATATTTAAAAAATCTTTTGTAATCCTACATGTATTTAAAATTACTGCTTTTTGCATTTTTATATACAAATTCTTTGACAAATCTAATATGCTTAAATTTTGAATCAGATTCCTAGGTATTATGCCAGTGGCCGAAATAACAAATGGTAATATTTTTATAGTCCGAGAATGCCAAATTCTTTTAATCTCATTTCCTAAATCTGTGTATTTTCTAATTTTTTCAGAAACAGTTTTTTGAATATTACAGGAATTTGGAATAGCTACATCAATGATATAAGTTATTTTTTTAATTTTGTCATGTAAAACTATATCAGGTCTATTATGACTAATTGTTCTGTCTGTTAGTATAGTTTTATCATAATATATTTTATAAAATTCATTTTCTATAAATGAATTTGGTTCATATTCATAATAAGGTACTACATTACGGCAATCAATCAAGTTATGTTTAATTACCAAACTTTGGTGAATTATTTTTAAAACCTGATTGTGCCTAAATGTATACTCAGAAGGCGCTAATATAGAACATCCCGATATAATATGTTCTATAGTTTCGGGAAAAGCCAAACATTTTCTACATAAATCATCAATTTGATTTATATCTTTGATTATATGCTTTCTATAATTTTTAGTATTAATGACTCTATCTTGAATGGCAAGCATAAATCCTTCTATTTCTGCGCTCAACTCTCCAATACTCAACCATTTGTTTGACGAAAGTTTGTCAACATACGTTTGGTTAAGATAATTGAAGTGTTTTGCGTGAATAATTTTATTTGACCAGGAATCTAATAATTCCTGGTTAGTATTTATAAGAATGTTGGCATTCTCGTCATATAAATTTAAAGGTGTAATATTTCTATCTGCCTTGCAAATTATTTTGTGCATTTCTGAGCTATTAGCTTTCCTATGGAAAAAATTTCTAAGCATTTGTACCTGATTGTGTTTCAAAGATGTTATTTTGACTACACCTCTACCTCCTAAATTTCTAGGTAAATTAATTCGTTCTATAGCTGAATTTGGATGATGGCAATTAAATTTTGTTAACGTAGTTCTAATTAATCGTTCTAAACTATCTAAATCTGTATTGGACCATTTAATTATGCCAAATGAGTACGTTAGTAGAGGTATTGCCCAAGTATTTATTGCTTTTACTAAATTTTTAGCAGATAGATTGCATTTTAAAATTTTTCTGATCCTAGTTTGAAATTTAATCCTAATATCATTTTTAATATATATATATTATTATATATTTATATCTTATTATTATTATTATTATTATTATTATTATTAAACAGCTGTTAGGTTTTTATTTAATTAGCCACTGGTCGTTAGACCAAGCCAACAGCGGAGAGCAAAATTCTTATTTAACGGGGCCTTGGGAAAAACATACTTTATTGTTTCAATAAGGAATCTAACAAGTAGCGCAAACTATAAAACATTCGCGGATCGCGGTGCAATGCGTTGCACCCAATATTCCAGAAAATCTCGTTTCTGTTTTGCATTCCCTGCGAGGGCCATTCGTCAATAAATCACTTCACGTTACGTAAAAATAATAATTACGATGTTATCGCCGATTGACTTTACATGATTCTACATTTTTAAAGACGGAAAAAAGATAACGTTTGACCATCGATAAGCGATCTGCCTCTAAAGACCTCTTCTCAACAAGTAAATTGCTTTTTCTTACTGATAGTCAAAATTAGCATTATTTTCTTGATAACTTGAACACCTGCGCCAAATTGGATATATTTTTTTTTTGTGTTGGTTATTGTCAGGAAAAGGTTTGTATTAAAATACTAGTGAGCTATAGCATTAGGAAACTTATATAAGAAAATTGCAATAGGTTGCACGCGAGCTGTTTGAAAACTGAATGTAACGGGACTGAATGTGTGGAATGCGAGGGGGCTGGAGGGGAGAGGGGAACTCGGTTAGTCGGTTCCCGGGGGGAGGGGGGGAGGGGAACCCGGGAGAGCGGAGGGGATCTCGGAAGAGGGGATAAAGGGGAAGGGGACACGGGAGAGGAAGGGGAGGCGGAATGGGAATGGGACGAATGGGAAAGGACTCGCAGGGAGAAAAAAAAATCTTTATGAAATGGCATAGCAATGCATGCCGGGAACCAGCTAGTTAAAAAAAACGGTAGACTAAAAATAGACAACATATATTATATTATAATGAGGTGTTATGTGAGGTGAACAAAAGATTGGACTAAAGGATGACTTTTTATCATCTTTGGGGGTGCTGTGAAGTGAAAATGGATCTTAAAGATACCCATGTTGCAGGAGAGCGGAAACACAGAGACCGTCAAATAATTCCACAGCCGAGCTCTTGAAGTCAAGAATTCAAGAACGAAGCGTAGAAACGACCCGTTCTCATGTGACAAATGTCAACTGTGTGCAAATGTTGGTCGCACCAAGTCGGGATCAATAAACCAAGTTCATTGGAGCATCTTCAATTGAAATGCCGTTTAAAAGTTATTGAGTTTAGTTCAGGCACATGGACACGCCCGCAACACGCTTCTATCGATCATAATTTATTAGCGCAGAACCGTGAAAAATCATGGGTTGTATATATACATTTTTTTCAATTTTTTAAAATTCAATAAAAATAATTTTCTATTAAAATGTTATATTAGAATTACGTACCTTCCCACTTTATCGCATTTCTGAATCCTTCACCTACTCAGTTTCAATTTTGAAAATGACACAAAAAATAAAATCTAATTAATTAAACTCAATGAACCAGGTTTCAAGGGGATACAACAAAGAACAAAAAACCACACACAGAGAACCGAAATAATGTATTTGACATCCTTACTAATTTTCAGTGATTAAGTAACTGCGAAAAATTGATTTTTAGTAACTGCGAAAGTGTAAAGTGTTAACCTTCGTAAGTTTATGTGGCCCGTTCCCTCAGTGTTAAATATATTCCAGTCAGGCCAAGGGTCCGAGGATTGATTCCGTTGCGCCTGTCTAGTGACCCCGGGGGACCGAAGCCCTAACGGGGGTATGAGGCCCCTGACAGGGGGCAGGGGTGGTTCTCCACCCCTCGCCTTTATCCTTATCGCCGCTACCCTGCTGATGGAAACCCTTTCCGGGTCGAATGTTTACACCGAAATGCGGATATTTTTTTAAAGAAATTAGTATGCAACAGAAAGATAGTTTTTTGCTGAAAATTTAAAAGCGTATAATTCTACTTTTATTTTATACCGGAGTAACCATGGACATATGAATATATCTGGACCTACCCTAAGTGATGAAAGCGTATTATTTCCCCCTCCTATTTCACCGGTTCCATGGAGCCACCTCGGCTTACGAGAGCCTCGCTTGAATCTAAAAAATGTGATGTCATCATTCTTGTCTTGACCAGTGCCGTGGTGACATCGTACATTTTACCAACAAAAGTGAGAGCTTGTGCTATACATTATACCCTAATATATGTGAACGTAGCGAATGTGGGCGTTTCTCCAGTGAGCTCGTCGCTGGTTACAGGGGTAAGTAAATTATGAAACATTTGTAAAAGTGTCTTAACTAAATACGGCAACAAAATATTCCTGTGTGAAAAAGGGCGAACCTTTCCTTTGCCGCATTTTGACTACGCAAATGTGTTAATAACGTGGCGGGCAATTCGCGCTCCCATGTAAAAAGGTATATTCATTCAAAAGCAGATTTTGCTTTTAAGAATTTAATGGTGATATTATAATGCGAGATGCCTATATTTTCTCAGATTGATTTTTTAACGAATCACAGTCATCTTTCCCCTCTTCACCCTCCATCGTTTGGTTTTACCCCTCATCTGTATCTTCTGGTCTATTAAATTTGGATGTCTATGGGAGTAACTTTATATAAAAAAAAAAAAAAAAACATTTTTTAGATTAACCCCACACAGGTAGCCCATGAGGAAAATAATTTTCCTTTGGGGATTCTGTGTAGAGGGTCTTTTTAAGAAAAGGAAGGAGAAGTAGTTCTGGGAAGGAAAAAGGTTTGAAGGGTGTGTAAGAATCTAGGGAATAGTATAGTAGAGTGATGGACGTACAAATCCATCCCTCCCGCCGCGGTGAAAAACATTTTTTTAAATTCATTTCTTTGATGGTTACGTAATTTGTGGATTCTTTCACCACCATGCTAGGCACATCCCGTGTTATGGTGGTCCATTTTACATACAGTGCATTAACATTTTAAACAAGAGCAATTTTAAATAAATATAGCGCATTAACATTTAAAAAAATAATAATACAATTGGCTAATTTATACAGCGCCGTTTATAGATTATAAAATAATATCAAAGAATATAAAATAACACGGTATTAAAGAAAATAAAGAATGGGTCGAGAGAGACCAGATAGAGAGGTTTGAGGGTCTCCGGCCTAGGTTACCGGCCTCTTCTGACCCGGCCCGCCACGCAGATGGGCACTTGGGCAGACTCATCCGCCGCCTTGTCCAGAACACACCTTATCCGATGAACCGGCACCCAAGTTAATTCACTTGGGGTGTGAAGTAGTGAAGCACTTGGGGTCACCTACGGCAGATGTCTGGTTGTCCGATAAATGGTTTCCCGGCGGCGTTGCCCATACCCGCCTCCCAAATTGAAAATATAATCTTTATAATATTACAAAACGCGAAACTCTGTATGGATGGATGTGTTTGTTACTTTTTCACGCAAAAATTACTGAATGGATTTTAATGAAACTTTACAATAATATAGCTCATACATCAGAATAACATAAAAGCTATCTAGGAAGGGATTGCGGGAGAGGTACGGGGACGCACGAGAAAGGTGATTCAGGGAGAAACAATATATTTCTTTGAATATGACATTGCAACGCATGCCGGGAACCAGCTTGTATCTAAATTTGGTTTTTGGTGAATGAGTAAGTTAGGTAATGTGAAATATTCCCGTGTTTTGCGTTACGTTATTCAAGTTCAATAAGGTTTTAATTCAATATTGGAACTATACAATATATGTATAGTATACATACGTATTATTTATGTGAGACCAGCTTTAAAATTTAATAATTCCTTACGAAATCTTGAGCATTCAAGAAAAAGTCAAAATCTGTTGGAAGTTTTTGCAGAGTAATAACCTCATGGTTATGAAAGTTTTGAAGTGAACATTTCTTTAGCACCGTTGTGAATTAAAATTCGATGAAACGAAAAATAGCGACACTAAAAAGCTGCAAAAACATACATCCATAAGATTTAGCCTGCGAGAGAATCAGATAGTATAATCGGTATCCTCTTTGTGCGATGCGTCGTAGCCTATCGGTCTACTCTTTGTGCGATGCTTCGTAGCCTCCCCACTCTTGTCTACTTTAGTTTTCTGACGGTATCACTTCTACCGCGTGTGAATTCCTTTTTTTTTAATTTTTTATTATTATTTAAAGTGAATTTTGTTTCATATAGTACAAGGCAATAGCAATGTTTTGTGATATTATTGAAGCTTTGAAAAAGTTTTTTTTTTAAATACAAAAATAGCTTTTTATATTTATTTATTTATCTTAAAAATGATACATATTATAATATTACTGATCTCCCATTAAAAGCATTTGCTTGTGGATGGAAGAAGAGGTTACTTTTCATATATGTACAATTAATACAGTCACGTGTTTCACATATTTGTTTTTTTTATTTGTTATAAAATACATTCAGTATAAGGAAGCTTTGACTGTCCAACTAGGAAGGTCTCCCGTTCTAGGATAGTCAAATTGACATATTCATATTAGGTTGGTAGGTACATTATCATTCATAAAGTATTAAGTAAAGTTAAGCTTCACAATTTGCATTTACATAATTATACAGTGGAGTAATAGGTTCTAGAATCAATAAAGCAACAAGAAAAAATGTATTCGAAAAACAGTAAGTAAAAGAAAAATAAAATAAAAGAAAAAATTTGGAAACAAAAGAAATATATAAGGTGCTCGTAATACATAATTATCAAATAACATTTTTAATAATATTTCTGAATCTGTCCTGCCTAAATCTTGTAACCATTTTGTTATTATTTTACCGAAGGATGACACATTACATAGTTTTAGTTGTGAAGGGATTTTGTTATATAATTTCAGTCCCAGGTATGGGAATATCATTTGATAAGCTGCTGTGTTGCTTGTTGGAATAGAAAGGTCATTTCTGCCCTTACTTCTGGTTTGATGTTTGTGTTCGACTTTTTTCATTTTATATTTATTTTTATGAGCATAAATTATTATCTTTTTAATGTAACACTGTCGAACATCTAGTACATTAAATTCCCTGAAGAGAGCGTCGCTTAAATATCTGAAAGGTTTCTTCATTATAACACGTAAAATAGATTTCTGTGCCTTCAGTAACGAGTTAAATATTGTTTTCCCTGCACCCCCCACCCAATACATCCGTAGGTTATGATCGAGTTGCATAGCCCATAATATATATTTTTTAAGTAGTGTGTTTTTAAAATTTCCCGCAATGTAATAAATATGAGGGAGCGGGCCGTATGGGTAGAGAGAAATGAAAGGCGTCAGTCGATGTAATGAGTCAGTCCTTTGTAGGCACCGCGAACATTATTTTTGTGCCCTGTTATTATTTTCAAACTGACAACACTGCCTGCGCAGTCGTAATGCGCAGATGACAGAAGTGAGCTCGGATTTGACGTAACGTTCGAGATCATTCTGTCACCGGCTTTCTTCCCCATCAGCACTCGCCATTAAATTTGCTTGCGTTAAAATTATTGTCGCGAATAACTCATGTGAACCTTTAAGTTACTTTATGTAAATAAATCTACCCATCTAAAAATATCAAAGTGTCATTTATTTGATTGAGTTGCGCGACATTTAGATTGCGGGATATCTCCGAGCAGTAAGCAGAGATATTCCGATCCAATCTAAAATTGGTGACCCCGACAAAGAACTTTGCTGGCGGGGAATGATTGTCGGAGACAGGGTCCTGGAACAGCATGTAAGTAAAATCTTTTTTAGTATTGCTAAACTTAACGTAAATTCATTTTAGTAAATGTTCCAGTAATTTTTAAAATAAATACACGACCGTGTTATTTCGATAGCATTGTCACACATTCTTGTCAAACACATGTTTTACATCTAATTATCAATTGAAACATCATCATCCCACTAATGTTTTAGTAACATAATCATTTTTTACAGAATAATAAGTGCGTTTTACATTATTATCCCGCTATGTTTTGTTAAAATAAATTGTTCCTTCCTGAATGATAAGTGCGTTTTACCCTCTATTTCAGTGAGAACGGATTGGCGCAGCGATGACTGTAGGTGATCATCACCAGGGAACGAGGCATCCCGAGTTCATCACCAGGGAACGTGAATCCTGAGATCTACGCCAGAGAACGCAGGATCCTGAATCCGTCATCAGGGAGACCAGCATCTACTCCATCTGCATCCAGAATTCATCTGAGAATCGTCGCCGGATAAAATTGGTTCGACATATTTTTACGACAATGATGCCATATTTTTTCTTGAGGTCAAATTAATACAATAATGTTGCAAATCGCACATGTTCTGAAATATTGTAAAGATTTTTAAAGTTTCTTTCTTATCATCTAAAACTATTTAATATCATCGAAAACGAGTTTATTTATACAACAAAACTCTCAACGCATTTTATGATAATTGGTATTACAATTCAATTCAACCAATAAATAGTGGATGTTAAATTATTCCCACTTATTTTCTATTCAAATTATTTTCATTTGAATATTATTTTAAAATTATAAAAAAGATATTAGTGTGGATTATTATTTTTAAAGTATACAATTGAGAATTTCAATTTTAACTATTTTTATCACAAAGGAGTTTATTTCACTGTCGGGTATTCCATATTTTGTCTCGCCTGAATTGTCTGCACTTATAAATGACATCTACTGGAGAGACATCCTCCACTGAACCAAGCGACGCAACTAAGAAAACAGAAGAAATATCGAGCAAGGAACCTCCAACACCATCTACATCTGCTGAAGAGACAACCTCCACTAAACCAAGCGACGTAACTAAGAAAACAGAAGAAATATTGCGCAAGGAAAATCCAACACCAAACATGGAATCAAACAACGAGGGCTGTTCTTCGGAAACATCCATCCATCACGTTTCTGTGAGGTTACCAAGTTGTTGGAGAAGTAACATTAGTCTATGGTTCGCTCAAGCCGAGGCTCAGTTTACTAACTCCCGCATCAAGGAAGATTTTACTAAATACAACATCATAGTCACCGCCTTGGACGCTGAAACATTACAATGCGTAAGCGACATAGTGATAAACCCGCCAGTGAAGGACAAATATTGCACACTCAAGGCATCGCTGATAGACAGACTTCAAGACTCCGAAGAGAAGCGTTTAACACGACTATTGACGGGATTACAATTAGAAGACCGAAAACCCACAGGACTTCTACGACACATGATGGAGTTAGCTGGACCCGCATTAGCGGAGAGCGCCATCGTAAAAACATTATGGCTCCAAAGGCTTCCTCAGCATGTCCAAGCCATACTTTCAGCACTTCCAGACAATAACCTAAACCAACTAGCACTAGCTGCCGATAAGATAGTTGATGTGTACCAGGCAACAGAATGTGGCGCGGTAGACCACGACACCAAACCCGGAACTTCAAGATCCGAACGTAATAATACGTCAATGCAAGGCCTTTCAGAACGGGTCGCAGCTCTTACCCACGAGGTGAAACTTTTGAAGATGTCGCAGGTCCATAATCGTGACCGCCCACCTACCTACAGCGAGCACAGAAGCCAGAGTCCACGTCGCAATAATAGTCGTCAGAATAACTATCAGAATCCCGCCAGAAGACCACGTTCCAGGTCCCGCGGTAGATCGCCCAACAAAGCACCGAATGGGTACTGCAGATTACATGCCAAGTTCGGTGAAAATGCCTACCGATGCCAACAACCGTGTACCTTCCGCTCGAAGAGGTCGGGAAACGAAGAAGGAATTCCACAGTAGAGACATGCGAAATTCCTACTCAGACTCGTCGTCTCTTCCTTTATGACCAAGAAACAAGCCAAAAGTTTTTAGTGGACACAGGCGCATGCATTTCTGTGATCCCGAAGACATCGAAAATAGCGAAGAATTACATAACTTCCGACAAGTGCCCCACAACTTTATACGGAGCTAATGGGAATTCCATCCGAACCTACGGCACAAGGACGATTGAACTTAAGTTCGGCCTCCGGAGAACAATGAAATGGCGTTTCATAGTGGCTGATGTGAATAGAGCCATACTTGGTGCTGATTTTCTCCATCATTTTAACTTGTCGGTCAACCTAAAAAAGGGTACACTTACAGACCAGTCTACAGGCTTACGGATTCGAGGCGCAACATCCAATGGACCCTCATCCGGTATCTCCAGTATTTCCTCATCACAAAAATACAGGGATATTTTAAATAAATATCCAGGCCTGACGCGACCGAATATGCAAGCTCTAAATAACAAGAAACATACAGTGACGCACTGCATAGAGACCAAGGGTCCACCCGTAACCGAACGAGCTCGCAGACTCGCACCAAAATTGTTAGAAGCAGCCAAAAAGGAGTTTAATTACCTTATGGAGCAAGGCATTTGCAGGCCGTCCAAGAGTAACTGGGCGAGCCCTTTACACATGGTGAAGAAGCCTAATGGGGAATGGCGACCGTGCGGTGATTATCGTCGTCTCAACGCCAAAACGATTCCCGACAAATATCCCATTCCGCAGCTCCAGGACTTCTCCCATAAACTCGCAAAAGCAAAAATCTTCACAACAATAGATATGCTGAGGGCATACTACCAGATCCCTGTGGAACCAGAAGATATACCCAAAACGGCTATTATAACACCATTTGGCCTTTTTGAATTTACGACTATGCAATTTGGATTATCCAACGCTGCCCAAAGCTTCCAGCGTTTCATGCATGCCGTAACCAGAGATCTGGATTTTTGCTTTGTTTATCTTGATGATATCCTTATAGCCTCCAGCAATGAAGAGGAGCATAAAAAACATTTGGATATTCTATTTAAAAGATTAGCAGATAATGGATTGGTAATTAACATTAAAAAATGTCAATTTGGACTCCCGACTGTTAATTTTCTAGGTCATACCATTTCACCGGAAGGGATGACTCCAATTAAAGAGAAAGTGAAAACTATTATTGATTTTCCTCTCCCCAAAACAGCCAAAGGATTAAGACGTTTTTTGGGAATGCTCAATTATTATAGAAGATTTTTACCCAACACTATCAGCGCCCAAACAACACTTTTTGATTGCATTTCTGGATATAAAAAGAATGACAAACGTATCCTTACTTGGACCCCGGAATTAACGGAGGATTTTAACCAATGCAAGCGACATCTCGCTTCTGCCGCATTGTTAGCACATCCAGACCCAAACGCTGAATTAGCAGTTATGGTGGACGCATCCGACCTGGCTATGGGAGCATCATTGCAACAAAATAAAGGTACAGCTTGGCAACCTTTAGGATTTTTTTCAAGAAAATTTACCCCGGCACAGCGTAAATACAGTACGTTTGACCGTGAATTAACCGGTGTTTACGAGGCAGTAAAGTATTTTAGGAGCAACTTAGAAGGTCGAAATTTTACTATTTACACGGACCACAAGCCCATCACTTTCGCTTTCAACAAGAAACGAGCCTCAAGTTCTCCTCGTCAAGAGAGACAACTAGATTATATATCTCAATTTACCACCAACATCAAACATATTTCCGGACACCAGAATACAGTTGCAGATACTCTTTCTCGCATTGAAGAGATAAATAGCCCTTCTGCAATTGACTATGAGAGAATGAGACAAGAGCAGAGTCACGACGACGAAATTACTAAGGCACTTGAGGACTCCTCTCTCTCTCTCTACGTCAAATGGTGATTCCTGGAACTAATTCTTCATTGTGGTGTGATATCTCTACCGGTCATGTAAGACCCTTCGTACCATCTAATATGAGAAAAGAGGTCATAGAAAATGTGCATAATGTTTGTCATCCAGGCATTAATGGGACTGTCAACAGTATTAAATTGAGATTTGTTTGGCCCAACATGGCGAAGGATATAAAGTTCTTTGTCAAACATTGCATAAATTGTCAAAAGGCCAAAATCTCCAGACATACAGTCGCGCCAAGAGCCACGTATGTTCTGCCTGAAGACCGTTTCCGGAACGTCCACATCGACTTGGTTGGACCCCTGCCCGCTTGTAGTGATTATCAATATCTGCTCACCATGATTGACAGATTCACTCGCTGGCCCGAAGCAGTCCCCTTAAAGAATATGTCAGCAGACACAGTCGCCACAGCACTGACAACGCACTGGATTTCGAGGCATGGTGTCCCCGAAACTATTACGACAGACCAGGGACGTCAGTTTGAGTCATGTCTTTTCAAGAAACTCACAGAAAAATTCGGAATCAAACATACGCGGACAACCGCCTACCACCCTCAAGCTAATGGCATGATAGAAAGGTGGCATAGAACCCTCAAGTCGGCACTTATGGCTAACGGCGACCCGAACTGGTTGGAGACTCTCCCTATTATACTACTTGGATTGAGGTCAACAGTTCGTGATGATTTAAATGCTCGCCTGCTGAACTTACCTATGGTAGAACGCTGAGGTTACCATGTGATTTCTTCACCCCTACGCCTCGCGAAGAGCCAGATACTTACGTCGGTCGACTACAAAGAAGATTTGAAAATATAAAATCTACTCCTGCCAGTAATCACGGTTCAGGAAAGTTTTTCATACATAAGGATTTACCTTCTTCTACTCACGTTTTTCTGAGAACTGATTCCGCACGAAAATCGCTGCAACTCCCTTACGATGGACCTTACAAAGTGGAAGAACGTAACGAAAAGACATACGTCATTATCATCAACGGAAAACCAAAGCGCGTATCTATTGATCGCTTGAAACCAGCCTTCGTTCCTTCCGAAGAGAAGTTGACTATCGAAGAACCTGTCGCAGAACCTCCTCAAGTCAAGATTACTACTACAAGGTCCGGTCAAAAAGTGCACTTCACGGACAGATACCAGTCCGTTTAGAGAAAAGGCAGACAGAGGCATAGTTTTCCTATAAAAAATAATATTTAATATAAAATCATTATATACTTCCAAATTTGATTCATAGATCTATATTTCTTTAGTAAATCCACATTATTGACATAAATTTTGTTAGTATTTATTTTTAAAGATTACTGTAACTACAAATAACTAGAGACATCAACTTTTGATGGAAGTTGGAACTCTAAGTTTATTTAACTATGTTATTTACATAATTGATATATTCAATAATCCTGTCTTAAGGAAGGGTTGTTTTTGAAAAATCTCATGTTCATAGAACATGATGTCAACATGTATATTTATACAGAACAAAATACCATGTAATATGTGTCGTTTCGTTTTTTTTTTCCACGCTTTTTTTAAGTGCATGATGTGTTTTTCCATACACTTACAAAAGTGTGATGAGTGCTTTCCATGTTTTTGTAGGTATGTGATGTATCATTCCACAATACCTGGGAAAACATGATGTAGTTTTGCCATACGTTTTCAGTATGAAAATTCAAATATGTGTAGAAGGTACAATGAACTGCCTTCCCCATTTCCTTATTATAATACCATATTTTGATAGGTGTGGGATGACTGCTTACCTTTCCCACACCTGTCAAAACGTGAAGCACATTGTTATCATGTATTTATAGGTAAATTTTGTACTCTTTCCGTACTTATAAATGTATGACGTAGACCAAAAAATGTACAGCTGCTAAGGCATTAAAAAAAAAAAATTTTTTCATCTATTTTTATAAAAATGTCAAAACATGAAAAATCTTTTCAATTTTTTTCAAAATGTAATGTTAGACGCAAATAAATAATATGATCTAAAAATAATACAAGCTATATTGCATTCGTTTTCCCATGCTAATAAAGGCATGATGTAATTTTAGATGCACTTAAATGCATGACCTAATTATAATACCAACTATGGCGTGTAGTATTCCATACTAGTTAATGTATGATGTATGTATATAATTTTAGTTACACATAGATTTTGATCTGCATAGGTTACAACTTTTCATTATGATATCCCACGATCTACGGGACATATGTCTAAACACATTTCTTAATATAGTTCACCTTATTTTTATATACGTTTAATATTTTTATATATTTATATACGTTTCCTGATGTTCTATACATAAAAAATGAACTTTATTAATTTTAAGTACTGAAGTTTATGATACCATTCTGCAGTGAATATCACACCTCATATAGATATGACGTGGTTGCCCCCTTTCCATATCTCTACGAAGTGTGATACCCATTATGTATTTTCTTTCTTGACTTATAAGTTGTGTAAAAATTTCACTTATTATTTTTTATCCCTAGTTGTATGATTATAATGAAGACACACGTCACTCATCTTTAATAGATTTGAAGTAATTTAACTTAGCCAACAGGTTATATATTTTTGTATTAGCACGATGTGGTTTCCCCTTTCCGTAGTTTTTTGGTATTAGCACGATGTGGTTTCCCCTTTCCGTAGCTTATGAGACTTATAAAAATTTATTAATTTAATTAACTTTTTAAATTTCATTAAGTTTTTCTTTACATATATGTTTGTTTATCGCATGAAATGCTGGTGGGGAGGTATGTAGGCACCGCGAACATTATTTTTGTGCCCTGTTATTATTTTCAAACTGACAACACTGCCTGCGCAGTCGTAATGCGCAGATGACAGAAGTGAGCTCGGATTTGACGTAACGTTCGAGATCATTCTGTCACCGGCTTTCTTCCCCATCAGCACTCGCCATTAAATTTGCTTGCGTTAAAATTATTGTCGCGAATAACTCATGTGAACCTTTAAGTTACTTTATGTAAATAAATCTACCCATCTAAAAATATCAAAGTGTCATTTATTTGATTGAGTTGCGCGACATTTAGATTGCGGGATATCTCCGAGCAGTAAGCAGAGATATTCCGATCCAATCTAAACCTTATATGGGGCTACGTAGCGAGGTCAAAGCGGAGCGGAGTGACAGTGGTGCCGTTAGTGATGCTGCTGCGTGATGATGAGTGAAGAAGATCAGGAGACTACGGCGGTGAAGATCACAGGTCTTCAGGGAGCCGGCGTGTTGCTCTACACCATGGCGGTGTAGAAGTGACCTTGATCTAGGCGGTCGACTGTCGTCGTGTTGACGAGGTATGGCGACTGTGTGGCCTTTGAGTCGACACATACACGTGACGCAGGAAGGAACCTTGAGAGGCGGTGAGGATTCTGGTTGCTGGCTCATTGCCGGTTGCTGGTTGCTGGCTCGTTGCCAGTTGTTGATTGCTGGCTCGTTGCCGGTTGTTGGTTGCTGGCTCGTTGCCGGTTGGTGGTTGCTGGCTCGTTGCCGGTTGCTGGTTGCTGGTTCGTTGCCGGTTGTTGATTGCTGGCTTGTTGCCGGTTGTTGGTTGCTGGCTCGTTGCCGGTTGGTGGTTGCTGAAGTTCCTCGAAGGTGCTGGAAACGTTCCTGGTGTCACACTGGACAAATGTTGTTCACTGCTGACTGCGCGGGGCCGGTGCCCGGCGCAGGCACGTACTTAGTCGCGGCACTGCTCGGACTGTGTTGCTTGACCGATGAATGAAAACTGACTGAGTGCAGTGGAAGAGTGATCGGCAAGTAATAACTCTCGCGGTAGGTAATGCTGGGTGAACTCACGCAAAGCTGAGATATCGCTCGAACTTTCTGCGGGCATTTGTACGGTACAGCCATACGTTCTAGGCCTTTCGCGTAAGTGGTGGAATTATTATTTACGAGGCGGCGCGGCCGGCCGTAGTAACTGATTATAGGTACTCGTAGTGTATTTCCAGCGAGTTCGGTGGAGTCCAGTGGCGGCGCAATGAATTCGGCAGTCGTGGCCGCCACAAATATATGAATATGAAACTCTTTTTGCTACATTTTCTATTTGGTATTTCCATTTTAGGTTATTGTCAACTATAACACCTAGATATTTGATAAATTAAACACACTCAAAAGTTTCACATTTACACGGAGAGTTATTATTTTCGAGGCTACAATTAATTTTATGTATTATGAGGTGGTTAAGTGTTTTGGGTTGTCCTGCAATAGTAGTTCTGAATATTAGGTATTTGGTTTTTTATATGTTTAATGTAAGCAAATTACTGTCCAGCCACTGTTTAACTATGTTAATACCGATGTTCGCAATGTGGTGCGGTTCTTTCCAATCCTCTCCTTCAAATAACATGACGGTGTCATCTGCGAACATAATGATTTTTCCACCTATATGTTGATTACATAGTTCGTTGATATATATAATAAAGAGAAGGGGACCTAGTGTACTTCCTTGTGGCACTACAAAGTTATTTTGTTTGCTGGAATCTCTTAGAAATATAACTTTGTATCAATTGAAAACATATATAGGTAAAGTTAATACAATTACATCGCAATCAAGACCCTTTAACTAAATGACATAAACATCCATCAATCCAGTAAGAAGAAAAACAAGTATAATTTTTAGTGAGACATTCATGTGGAAATAGGGGAAGCAGTCTTCTTATCTGAAATACTTTTTGATATAGTTCAACAATTTTACTTTGTAAACATTTCTATTTTTGAGACTGACAATTCATGGTGGAATTCCATTAAAATATATTATTATAAAACGAATCTAAAACTTTATTCCACTTAATTTTATTTGACCGTAACCGGTTTCAGCTCGTTAGAGCCATCTTCAGACTGATACAAATAATTCTTAATCTATGGTTTATATACATAAAATATGGGGGAGGGGAAGAGGAGTGGTCTACAAGGATTTTAATCAATTATATTAATTATATTTGTTGCTAAGTCGTTTTAGACTGTCGAATTTTAAAATATTTTGGTAATTCCAATAGGCTAATTACCTACGGTTTGTAGCTCACTTCAATTTTGTTTAGGGAAAAACCTTACAAGTAATATTTCCATGGTGTGTATAATGGTGTTGGGCAAAAGAAGTTTTTAGTTTGGGGCATAATACATGTTTAAATCTAGTACGTTTTCAGTTATGAATGAGTATTTATCTTGTAATTTGTGCGATTGAATTTTTCACAAATAAGTTTTTAAACTTTGGAACTTTGAATTCTTCAAATACGCGTTCAATGAGGAAGTTTGGAGGTTTTTTTTTTACTTTAATGAGTAAGAATATAATATATTATACACTCTTTTGGGGTGTAAAGCCATTAAAAATAAAAAAAATAAAAAACAATTTATATGGGGTCAGACCAGTTTCGTAAGCTGCTCCCCAACTGTTAATGGCATACTGAAGAATGGATGGAATGAATATAGATTTTTCGTGGATAAGTAGTTGCTAATTCGTAAGAATATGTAAATTAATTTCCTAATTATTTTTATTGTATGGCAGATGTGATCTTTCCATTTTAGTTTTTTATCTACAATTATTCCAAGATATGTAATTTTATCCGCTATTTTCAGAGAACATTTTGTGTTTGAATAAAACGTTACTGACTTGGCCAGTTTTCTCCGTTATTGGAAAATCGTTCAAGGATAACGCTTCTCATTGCCACAGGAATATAGGAGCTATGTTTTTCAGATATTTTTTTAGCCGATCATAAGGGATGATTTTTTTCGCGACAACGCTGATTTTCAAAGCGCGGTTCCACCCAACAAAAAACTGTTTTTAATAAAAAATAAGTCGAAAAATCCAGGTAAGCTAACTTGTATTTGTTAATCAATATATTGTCTACGTGTTTATATTAAATTTCATTGGTATTAGTTATACAATAATGCAATTATCTCATATAGAAAATTTAAAATATCTGACATCCCTGCAAACTCATTTTAAAATTCATCATAAGTAATTGAATTTCCTTTATTTGATTGATATTTTTATGCATATCGTAGAAACATATATTTGTATTAATTATTCAAGAAAAATATTAATGTTGTTTTAAAGTATTTCTAAAGGTTTTTTAAATTTTATTACGTCGAATGTCAAAATTTATCATCTGTCAAAATGATTAGTTGTTATGAAGCAATTCTTAAAAATTTATTATTCCGTCAAGTACTTAAAAAAAAAATGATAATGTTGGCGACACTCTCGGGATTTTGGATTTTGAAGCGAGTAGAGCGGCTCGCTTTGGAAATCGACGGGTCACACATTGGGAGTAAAATGTGCTAATTGTACGGGAAAGAGTAAAAGAAAGTATACGCGGGCGACAATCGATTTTTGGTGAAATTTTAATAATGGTTTTCATGGTAAAACCCTCAAAAACACACGAGTGAGTTCGTGATGAATCGTGTCGAGGATAATTCTGCGGCATGTTATTGTGGCCGGGCTCAAAAATTGTAATCGGGAGTGATCAGAGCCATCCTGTCGGTATATAGTAGATTACGCTGATAATAATCATTTTCCCGCGGCCGACAAACACGCGGAGCTCGCCATTTTTAAGAACTCGCGCCGTAAGGGAGCAAGAGTGACGCCACCATTTGGGATAGGACCGGTAGCCAGGAGAGGATCATGGGTCCCCACCATTGGTGATCGTTCGGCTCCAGAGCCGAGGCCAGGAGAGGAAGCAGGAGGACCGGCATCCCGCGGAGGATCATGGGATTCCGCCTGTCATAGTCGAGCGGATCCCGAGCGGAGTTTTACCGATTGGTGGAGAGAGTCTGGGCCTCCCCTTCGGTAGGAACTCACATCAGGCGTCTCCGGGAGAGGCCACGAGGGCCTCCTACTCACAGCTGCAGTCCGGGGGGGGTAAATAGGTTAAAATTAGATTGATTCGAGGTCCCGGGTGAGTCTTTTTATGTATCATTTATTACCAGTATTCCTTTATACAATATACCATACTTATGTTCTCATTTAAAAGTGGGTTTTAATGGCAATAGCCCAACACCCCACTCCTTTCCAGGGATGTTACATTAAGAATGCCCACGCCGTGAAGGGTGAGTCTCGTGCTTGCTGCAAATTGACATTCCTCGACTGTATAGTCGAGGATTGGCGTCCATAGGTTCCATTAGAACCAAAGTTGATTTGTGGTGAGCGGAAGAGAGATGTAATTGGCTGGCATCTGCTACTTACAGCCTCCCACGCGAACTGCTATCTACATAGTAGATAGCACTTCATTATTCAACCTAATTATCTTGCTATTTCACGTAGTAATTAGCCACTTTACGAAGTACTAAAAGTGAGATTTAACAATGGCGCCCAACGTGGGGCTTTTTTTAAAAAGAGCTACTTACATATTAATTTAAATGAAAATTTTTAAATTTTTTTTTTAAATGAGCTACTTACATTTTAATTTAAATGAAATTTTTTTATTTTTTTTTTAATGAGCCACTTACATATTTATTTAACTGGACAAAAAAAATATTCATTTTAATGGGCAACATACACATTTAAAAAAATATTAAAAAATTCCAACAATAACAACAACAATGTACAACTACAACGTACATTAACAGCAATAACAATAACAACAACATAAAAAATAAATATATAATCTTTTTTATTTTCTTTTCTTCTATTTCTTTTCAATTGTATTTTCGTGTCAAGCTTATTACATTACCGTTACAATGTCTACTCCGATTCCAAATGTAAATAATGCATCCAAGGATGAACTTATAAAGGAATTAACTTCACGATCTATCGAACCAGAGGGCACCGCCCAAGCGTTGCGTTCGCAAGCGCGCGCCTTTAACAAAACTATGAAGAAATCATTAGATGTGGTTATGGAGGAAAGTGATTCGGATCTAGATTCTGACAATGAAACAGAGGAGAAGGTCACGGTTATTAAACATACCAAGGTTATTTACAAAGATTCATCATCGCGGGGGCTTACGAATTGGGATGTCAAGTACGATGGTAAAAGCTGCGTAAGAGATTTTTTGCTATTGGTCGAAAAGCGTTGTAGGACACGCAAAATTTCTCATAAAGACTTAGTTAAATCCTTCAGTGAAATTTTAGACGGTTTAGCACTTCTATGGTATAGGTCAATTTATAGTCCAGACTTAGAATGGGATGACTTATCCAGCTTATTGGTAAAACAATTTGAGGGACAGGATTGGCAATTAGATCTGGAAAATGAGATTCTAAATTATAAACAGCCCAAGGGAATGTCAGTTTTGGAATTCACTTTGAGACTTAAAGCGCTTAACAATAAATTGGATTGTAAAATTCCTGAGGTTAAGCTTTTGCGGGTAGCCATGAAAGCATTGTTGCCTATGTATGCTAACTTGATGTCATCCAGAGATTTTAGTTCGTTTGAGGAACTTACGAGGTGCGCTGCTAAACTTGAGTCGTACACTGAGGCCTCAACGTCCACAGCAATTCCAAAATTAGTTGACACTCAAAATAAGTCCAGTAACTTTAAAAAAATTAATTCGTTCCCCAATAGTTACAATAAGCCTTTCATTAATACAAGCAATTACAGGACATTCAATAATAATAACAATAATAATAATTTTAACCCTTCTAGGAATTCAAGACCTATGGCGAATAATACGAATAATTTTGCTAAACAGGATATAACAAATCAACAAAATAAATCTCTTGTTTGTACTTATTGCAAGATCAAAGGTCATTCAATAACAAATTGTTGGAAAAAAGATGGCGACAATAGGAAACCGCATGTTAGTAGTATTAACAATAAGAAACATAGCAATGATCCAAAAAAACTAGAAACGAGTCAATCTTACCGCGCCCCTTCTTGTGCACAAAGAAAGAGGGAGTGGAAGCGTTGGCTCCGCCTAGTGCAACAATTCCTTTCCAGCCCGTCTCCTCAAGCGGTGGACGCACTGCCACAGGAGAAGGATAGTACAGAGGATGAGCGTCCTTATGCCGACATTTTTGTTCTAAATAATAATTATAAGGCACTGCTAGACAGTGGTGCTTCTTTGTCTTGTTTAGGGGGGGATAGTTATAAGATATTTTTAGATTTAGGAGTAGAATTAGTTAAAGTAGATTTTAGCGTTACTACAGCTGACGGTACCAGCCAACCTGTTTTGGGGTCTTTAACTTTGCCGGTGACGTACAATTCAACCACAAAGGAGGTTATCTTTTACGTCATTCCAACGTTGACACCTAATTTCGTATTGGGGGTGAACTTCTGGAAGCAGTTTCGAATCGCACCGGAACTGTTCTCAAAAGTTCAGAAGGGTCAAATCAATGAGGTTAGAGCAATTCGGCCTGCCTCTTCACTAACAAATGCAGAAAACAAAGCCCTTTCGGACGTTGTCAAAAAATTCGAATCCATTTCTTACGAAAAAAAGGGATTGGGGTTGACTCATCTAGTCCAACATAAAATACATTCAACAGGTCCACCTATTAAACAACGTTATTTCCCACTGTCTCCGACAAGACAACGTCAACTTGACGCAGAAGTAGATGATATGTTAAAGCTTGGAGTCATACGTCTCTCACGTTCTCCATGGTCGAGTCCGGTATTGATCGTTACAAAAAAGGACGGTACAGGTCGTTTTCACTTAGACTCTCGCAAAATTAATAATGTCACGATTCGCGACGCGTACCCTTTGCCATATATATCGCGGATTCTAGACAAGCTAGGTGGAGCCAGGTACGTCTCTTCTATAGACCTGTCAAATGCCTTTTGGCAAATTGCCTTAGAGAAGGACTCTTGCGAGAAGACAGCTTTCGTCGTACCTGGACGGGGTTTGTTTGAGTTCACCCGTATGCCATTCGGACTGAAAAACGCCCCTAGTGAGTTGCAAAGATTGGCAGATGTCCTTTTTGGTCCGGAATTCGACGATAATGCTTTTTGCTATCTGGATGATTTGATCTTGATATCCGAAGACTTGGAATCACATCTTAATCTGTTGAATCGTGTATATGAACGTTTGCGAGACGCAGGTCTTACAATAAACCTAAAAAAATCCGAGTTCTGCAAATCTGAACTTAAATATTTAGGGTATATAGTAGATTCGCAGGGTCTCCGTACGGATCCAATAAAAATAGAAAGCATCAAAAATTTCCCAGCCCCGAAAATGCGAAACAAATCAGGGCATTCATTGGCTTGTGCGGTTACTTTAGGAGATTCATTAAAGGATTTTCGGGAATAGCTGCCCCTCTTACTAAACTCACAGGTTCAAAAAATGGAATCAGCAATTTCAAGTGGTCCCAGGAAGCTGAAACTGCTTTCAATAATTTAAAACGCGCATTGACGACGGCTCCAGTTTTGTGCTGCCCGGATTTCACCAGGACTTTCTCTATCCACTCTGACGCGAGCTCGGCAGGAATTGGAGGAGTATTGATTCAGAAGGTAGACGGCCAAGAGCATCCCATCGCTTATTACTCACGTTGCTTAAACGCGCATGAACGCAATTATGGCATCACTGAACGGGAACTCCTAGCTGTGCTAGACTCGGTGACTCACTTTAGACCATATATAGAAGGAGCTCATTTTACGGTAGTTACTGACCACTCAAGCTTGAAATGGCTGGGGTCCTTGTCTAACCCTAGTGGCCGTCTTGCACGGTGGAGCTCTCGCCTTTCTCAATTTTCTTTTGACGTTGTTCATCGCAAAGGGACACGGCATGTTGTTCCAGACATGCTCTCACGAATGGACCTTGCCGTATTATCAGGTGTGGACATTGATTATACAAAGGATACGTGGTATTTGAAAGCTTGGAAAGGATGCCAAGAATTCCCACAACGATTCCAGAACTTTCAAATACGTAATAATGAATTGTTTCGACACACAAAGACTCGTCTAGCTCTGTGCGAGGATACTGCCTGGAAAAAAGTAGTTCCGCAAGAAGGTAGACAGGCAATTCTATCTAATTTACACGAGTCTTCGCGAGCTTGTCATCCTGGGGTATTCAAAACCTACAAAAAGGTGCAATTGCGTTACTATTGGCCTAATATGTACAGGGATGTTAAGCAATTTGTAAATCGTTGCCAAACTTGTAAAGCCCATAAGATAAGCACGGCACCTTCTAATGGAATATCCTCAAACCCTAAACGTGTCACTAGACCTATGCAAATGTTGTCATTAGATTTAGTAGGCCCCTTACCTCGAAGTTACTCCGGCTTTACGATAATATTAACATGCGTTGACGTTTTTTCTAAATTCACTTGGTTATTTCCGCTGCGAAATGGCTCCGCGAAAAGCATAGTTAAAAATTTGGAAGAGAACGTTTTCCTTGTTCACGGGGTGCCTCGTACGATAGTGTGCGATAACGGTCGCCAGTTAATCTCACGGGAGTTTAAAGAACTACTACAGAGTTACAATATACCACCTCCGTTTTACAACTCCCTGTATACCCCACAAAACAATGTGGTTGAGAGGTACAACCAGACATTAGGTACTGCTTTATCAATTCTGGTCGAATCAGACCATCGTAACTGGTCAAAATTTTTGTCATAGGTTCAGTCCGCGATGAATAACACTGTCAATTGCGCGACAAACTTCACACCGTATTTTCTAATGCACGGCCGTGAGCAGATACTTGATGGGGATTTGCACCGTAACCCTATTCATGATGGGGATAACAACGCGCAAAAGGAAGCTTCGCTTTCCACATATACACAAAAGCTACAAGGTTTGGCAGACGTTTATGAGCAAGTTTCAGATGCTCTACTCAAGGCATACAAAAAGGGGGCCAACCACTACAATTTGCGTAGGAAAAACGTCACTTATCAAGTTGGTGACGTCGTGTGGAGACAAAACTTTGTTCAGTCTAACGCGTTAAATTATTTTTCTCAAAAATTATCCCCACGCTTCGTGCAAAATGTCGTGGTAGGTAAAAAATCTGACCTCGTATATACCTTAGCAGACTTGAATGGTAAAGTGTCTGGCGACTTTCACGTAAAGGATATCGTCAAATTGGACAACATACCTATGTAGTCCCTCCTCTTCAGTACCTTAGAAAGTCTGGCCATCTTTCTCGGGGACTGTAGGATTTAAGGAATTTTATATTATTCTTTTTCTCTTATTTTTTTTCAATGCACAGAACTTCATCCGGCCTGATCAACCGAGATAGAGATTCCATGCGTTCAGACAGTCATTAGTCCTGTCATAGGTTCATTTCTACGGAAATGGGTTATTTACTTCGCGTGGAACCGTGTTGTCAGTATGATGGTGAGGACGTTGGTTTGTTTTATTACGGTAACAGCCTCAACTCCGGTACTAATGCTCGAGTTGAGAGTGTTTCTGAATTTAATATTAGTATCGGCGGTATTAGTAATAATACAATTGTAAATTGGGACTGAGGCTTAACAGATGAATTTGTTTAGGTTTTTTAGTTGTAAGTTTTGTATCCTGAGATACACGGATTGGCCGCTCGCTGTCTCCGTGTGTTTCAGTCATACTTTCTTTTTGTTAGTTGTAAATTTTGTATCCTGAGATACACGGACTTGTCCGCTCGCTATCTCCGTGTGTTTCAGGCATACTTTCTTTCTGTTAGTTGTAAGTTTTGTATCATGGGATGTACGGACATATCCGCTCTCTATCTCCGTGTATTTCATGTATATCATTTTTAACTATGTGCATAGATGTTATATGCCGTTTTTTTATGTTTGTACTTACTTGGAAAATACAGAGATACCAGTGTAGTAACTCTTTGTTTTCAAAGTGGCTTCGAAATAAAGAATTTAGTTATTCACCTGGAGTGCGTTGACACTATTAGACTTGGTTTCATCATTAAGGTTACATAACTTATTACTAAACTTGGGAGTAAATACAATTTTTGTTCTGTTTTCATAGTAAAATATTTAACTATTATTTTTATTTATTAAAAGAAAATAACTTAGTTTATATCACTTTATTTTTTATATTTTATACTATCAACATGTTTCGTGAAGCATGTTCACTTCTTCAGGAATAAAAGTATATTTAGTATACTTTTATTCCTGAAGAAGTGAACATGGTTCACGAAACATGTTGATAGTATAAAATATAAAAAATAAAGTGATGTAAACTAAGTTATTTTCTTTTAATAAATAAATAATGACATCACAAAGTAACAACCTTTTAGAAGAAGTTTTCTTCGAAAAATTATTATTTTTACTCTTTAATCATGTGCTGCGTCAGCTAAGCCTCTACTTTTGAAAAAGCGTTTTAATTTTACTAACACTTTATAATATTAAAAAAAAAAAAATGTTTGGACACTGGTTATGTACTCTTTATTTATAAGATTTTAGACAACTTATAATGTGGGACGATGTGGTTCTAAATATCCTTCCACATTTTAAGCCAATGTTGGAAATAGTTATATATATATTTGTATAGATTTTAAATGTATACTATTATTATTGTCCTAAGAGACTTATAACATTGATATTATGTACGATATGGATGAACAACGGTTTATAGGGAAAGCCATAAAATATTGTTCTGTAATTACTGAAACGTCTTCTACACAGATGAACGTATATTAAATGACTGCACTAAAATATAGCTGCACATTTCTAAAACAGTTGGTTGTATACTATTTAAAATTATTTGGCACCATCCGATGCGTTGGTTATATACTATTAAAAAATTATTTGGCACCATCCGATGCGTTGGTTGTATACTATTAAAAATTATTTGGCACCATCCGATGCGGTGGTTGTACACTATTAAAATTACCTTTACAATGTATAATTGTTGTTGGTTAAATATTATTCACCCAAGGACCGAGTTAGTTAGAGTAGATAGAATTTATTCGAAGTGTGTTTTTATCTCCAACGGAGAAGTAGACTTAGTGAAAAGTGAGGGTTGGCTTGCCTCCCTAATAATAAAGAAAAAGTGATGCCTGATTGGCCTAATCACCCTATTTATGGGTCAGTGAAGCTTTAACGCTAAGTTGTATAGATGTGTTGAGAAGGAGATTATATATATTTTTTTTTATAACTATAAGTTTTCATACAATTTATGTACAAATATGTTTTCTGTTATGATGTAACGCTAACGGCAGTCTTCGACATTCGTCATTTTCTCATCACCCGGTATTCCGATACTGTGGGTGCTTGCAGACTCCTTTCACGTAACATCTGCTCAAATTTGTAATTAAGCTACTTTTATCTTAAATTATCTTTGAGTTCGAGAATGGCTGCATCGCAGGCTCAACCATCCGGCTACACGCTCGATGGGTGCGATTGGAGCGCGGCACACCCATTCTTTGTAAGTTTTGTTATCCGTTAGTAAATAAGTTTTGTTTTCCAAATGATGATGCTCATTTTTAATGGTAGAATGTTTGTTTTTGTTACTCCTCAGGACCAGTCTAGCTATAGGCTTGTAGGGGTGTTTATCAATATTGTTTGAGGGCAAACATTTTCGAGGGAAGGGGGATATTGTTATGAAGCAATTCTTAAAAAATTATTATTCCATCAAGTACTTAAAAAAAAAATGATAATGTTGGCGACACTCTCTGGATTTTGGATTTTGAAGCGAGTAGAGCGGCTCGCTTTGGAAATCGACGGGTCACACATTGGGAGTAAAATGTGCCAATTGTACGGGAAAGCGTAAAAGAAAGTATACGCGGGCGACAATTGATTTTTGGTGAAATTTTAATAATGGTTTTCATGGTAAAACCCTCAAAAACACGCGAGTGAGTTCGTGATGAATCGTGTCGAGGATAATTCTGCGGCATGTTATTGTGGCTGGGCTCAAAAATTGTAATCGGGAGTGATCAGAGCCATCTTGTCGGTATATAGTAGATTACGCTGATAATAATCATTTTCCCGCGGCCGACAAACCCGCGGAGCTCACCATTTTTAAGAACTCGCGCCGTAAGGGAGCAAGAGTGTTGCCATCATTTGGAATAGGACCGGTAGCCAGGAGAAGATCATGGGTCCCCACCATCGGTGATCGTTCGGCTCCAGAGCCGAGGCCAGGAGAGGAAGCAGGAGGACCGGCATCCCGCGGAGGATCATGGGATTCCGCCTGTCATAGTCGAGCGGATCCCGAGCGGAGTTTTACCGATTGGTGGAGAGAGTCTGGGCCTCCCCTTCGGTAGGAACTCACACCAGGCGTCTCCGGGAGAGGCCACGAGGGCCTCCTACTCGCAGCTGCAGTCCGGGGGGGGTAAATAGGTTAAAATTAGATTGATTCGAGGTCCCGGGTGAGTCTTTTTATGTATCATTTATTACCAGTATTCCTTTATACAATATACCATACTTATGTTCTCATTTAAAAGTGGGTTTTAATGGCAATAGCCCAACACCCCACTCCTTTCCAGGGATGTTACATTAAGAATGCCCACGCCGTGAAGGGTGAGTCTCGTGCTTGCTGCAAATTGACATTCCTCGACTGTATAGTCGAGGATTGGCGTCCATAGGTTCCATTAGAACCAAAGTTGATTTGTGGTGAGCGGAAGAGAGATGTAATTGGCTGGCATCTGCTACTTACAGCCTCCCACGCGAACTGCTATCTACAGAGTAGATAGCACTTCATTTATTCAACCTAATTATCTTGCTATTTCACTTAGTAATTAGCTACTTTACAAAGTACTAAAAGTGAGATTTAACATACATAGTTTCAATTCGCTATGGATGGGATCACCAAAATTCAAATTAAAACTGAACCGACATTATTTTGAATAAGTATTTATTTTTTTAGTAGATATTTTGTAGAACTTAATGTAAGTGTAAGTTTGATAAATACTATTATATTGTGGTATGAAGTAGCTTGCTTGTACCTTAAGCATTATAATACATTAAAGAGGTTATGCACTGGTACAGGGTAAAGAAGCTCATAGTCAGGGTAATATTACATTAAAACCAGCTATATGAGGCTATCAACTCAGGGTCATGGAATTCGTGCTCTCTCTGAATGTAAGACTTCAATGAAACGGTATATTCAATTCAAACAGTTATTTTTTTATATGAACATGGTATTTTTAACTTTACAACAAAACAACAGGTTTAATAATAATAATAATAATAATAATAAAATTATACAATGAAACATATGTGGAATCTTTGACTAGCCAACTAGGAATGAATCAATACTCAAAATTAGGCTTAGAGCTTAAAACGGGAGTTAAGGGCTCAGAATCTAGGTTTATGTTAGAGGTACCTTTACGAATGATGCTTTGAGGATAGGAAGCGGTGATAGCCTGATCTCGACGCCAGTGGGCGGAGGTTTTAGCTCAGGATATCAACATGAAGGATCTCCGGCTCGTCACGGCAGCTCGAAAGCCCAACCAAGGGGCACACCAACTGTCAGCAGTCATCCTCAAGGTCCGAGGCAACTTCAAACCGAACGGGGGCCCGAGGGCTTTGCCCCAGGGCGGTGGGAACTTTATTTTATTTTATTTTTATTTTACTTTATTTGGGAAACAAACAGTTGTACATATTTTATTAAATAATTACATTTGACAAATTTGCATGAACCAGTGAAGTTTCCACATTTGAGAATATAGAATTTTAAGAAAAAACAAATACTCATTAATATAAGAAGTTATACATACATAATACCTAACTAGATTACAGAAAATCAGATGAAACCAACATAATAAAATCAGATAAAACCAACATAATAATTCATACGAAAATCAGATGAAACCAACATAATAAGAGAAAAACAATAAAATAAGGCACACAGCAGGATTCACGATCAACAATCTGTTTTGATCTTCTCCGTTACATATTTTGTGAATTGAACTGAGGACAAATGGAAAATATCAGCGTCTGAAAGGATATTGTTATATTTTGTGCACGTCCTTTTCAGAAATGTATGTTGTGAGTAGTTAGTTTTTGATTGTGGGATGTGGAATAGTTTGTTTGTTCTTGTATTACGTACTGGACAGTGGAAGTGGATGTTTTCCAGAAGATAGTTGCTGTCAACAGCGTTGTTGATGATTTTGTATAAAAATTTCTGGTCGGATATATTTCTTCTCTCTTCTAGTGATGTAATTTTATGGAATGCTAAGGAATCTTTTACATGTTCTGATATTCGGAACGATTTAAAGTCTAAGTATTTCAAAAATTTTTTTTGGATTCTTTCTAACCTTTCAATATTGACTTTGTATTGGGGATTCCAAATCACTGATCCAAATTCTAGTATGGAGCGAA
Organism: Limnephilus marmoratus; assembly: GCA_917880885.1. Taxonomy (NCBI): domain Eukaryota; kingdom Metazoa; phylum Arthropoda; class Insecta; order Trichoptera; family Limnephilidae; genus Limnephilus; species Limnephilus marmoratus. The sequence goes on along the minus strand of OU862921.1, from coordinate 11,320,751 downwards.
CAAAAGAAAAATATAATATCTTGATTACATGTGGTGATCTGAATGGTTTAGTCACTCTTACAATGAATCCTAGGAGTTTGTAGGCCCTGTCACAAATGGAATTTATGTGTGATCGGAATGACATTCCGGAGTCCATTATTATTCCTAAGTCCCTTACTTCACTACACCTTTTTAATTCAACTCCGTTTATTTTATATGGGAATGTTAGGGGGTTAGTGCTTTTGGTGAAAGATATTGTATTACATTTTTCTAGATTAAGGTACAGTTGGTTGTTCGCGCAATATAGTCCAAGCCTATTGATATCCTCTTGCAATTCTAGGCTGTCATTAATATTAATTACTTTTTTGTAAATTTTAATGTCATCAGCAAAAATTTTGATTTTAGAGTTTTTGAAGCAAGAGTCTATATCATTTATATACAAAATAAAAAGGAGAGGTCCGAGGTGTGATCCTTGTGGAATTCCTGAGGGTATATTATAGAAACGTGAAGAGAAACCCTTAGCTCTAACTGCTTGACTCCTGTTAGTGACGTACGATTTGATCCATCTTAGAAGGTCCCCACTGATCCCGATTTTTAATAGCTTCTTCAGAAGCAGTTTGATGTTAATTTTATCAAAGGCTTTTGAAAAATCCGTGTATATAGAATCAATCTGAGTTTTACTACCCATAGAATTAAATATGAAATCTGTGTATTCCAGCAGGTTTGTCTCGACTGACCGTTTTCTAAAAAAGCCGTGCTGATTTTTTGATATGGTAGTTTGTACTGCTGGAAAAAGTTGGTCAAGAACCATGTTTTCCATAATCTTGCTGATAATTGGGAGTTTGGAGATGGGCCTGTAGTTAGTGATGTTATTTTTGTCCCCGCTTTTATGGATTGGTATAATGAGTGCTTGTTTCCAGACGTTGGGGAAGTTGCCTTCCTCAAATGACATTTTGAACAGCATGGAGATAGGATAAGCCAATTGGTCCCGGCATTTTACATAAAAAATGGATGGAATTAAATCAGATCCCGCGCTTTTGTTCGGATCGAGTTTTTTTAGATAATTAAGTACATGCGATTGATTAAAGTTAATTGTGTGAATATGAAGATAAGAGTTGTCGACATTGTTATCAGAGTTTATAGGATCGAGGCTGGGGTTGGGATTCTCTACAAAAACCGATCTAAAATAATCACTAAAATTGTCACAAATGGATTGTCCATCAGTGCAGGAGATATCGCCAAGATAAATTTGATTTGGTAGATCAGAAGACAATTGCTTTGATTTTACGAACGACCAGAAGCGTTTACTACACTTTTTTATTGATTCTTCTGCCGTCCTAATGTAGTTATCATAACATTCAAGTGAGATCTTCTTTTGACGATTTCTCAGCACTAAAAAGGATAGATAGTCAGCTAGATTTTTGTATTTTTTCCATTTTTTGTGATATTTTAGTTTCTCTTTTACAATTTTAATAAGTGGGGAAGTATACCAGGGGGGAAACCTTTCCAAATTAACATAAATTTTTTTTTCGGGAATATGTTTACGTATGAGGTCATTTATGATATTATAAAAGTTTAATACGGCCCCTTCAGTATCCTTATTTTGAAATTCGTGTTCCCAATTTATTATGGATAATTCGTTTATGATTTGTTCGTAATCACCTCGGTGAAACATTTTGACTGTCCTTGACGAAACGAGGGGAGACGGTTTAATAACAGGGGATAACTCTATGTCTAATGCTCTGTGGTGTTTATCTTCAGGCGTCAGAGGCTGGGTACTGTGAGTTATGCTACATTCTGAAATATTTGTTATGATTAAGTCAAGAGTTCGTTTATTTGTATTGATCACAGAATTAAATTGCTGTAATTGCGTGAATAAAAGGAAGTCAACCAACGCACAACTAGCAGTATCTTCTGGAAAATTTGATTCTAAATAGTTTTGCCCTTCTGTTACCTTCCAATTTAGTTTGGGTATGTTATAGTCTCCAGCTAATAAAAACAATCCTTCCGGGTGATTTGTGTGCAGGTCCGATGTATTGTTTAAGTGATGAATTAGATTATGAATGTAGTTGGTGTTTTGTGGATGGTACGAGCAGCATATATATAATTTTTGGAGTTTATTATTGTTACCTAGTATTGGCATCGATATCCAAATGTCCTCAGTACACGTAGACCACGGTAGTTTCTGAGCATTAAGAGATTTGGAGGTTGCGATTAATACCCCCCCTCCCTGCTGCTGTCCAGATACTAAGTAGTCACGATCCTTTCTAAACACATCGTACCTGCTGTCAAACAATTCGCTATCATGGATTGAATCATTTAGCCAAGTTTCGCATAAAAGGTAAATGTCAAAATTGTTTAAAAGAACCTGATTTAAGAAATTATGTGTTTTTGTGCGAAGACCTCGCACATTTTGGAAATATATGTTAAGCATTTTTTAATATTTTGTGAATAAAATTTATTGAAAAATATTTTAGAAATATAATATAATTATGCTGTGATTGGGGACATTTTTGAACGTCAGGTTCTGTTTGTTTATGGTAAGTTGCATTGTTTATGGTTTCGATAGGCATTAGTTTTGACAGATTAAGAGGTACATCTATGGTCGAAATACAAATTGATTGTAAACATGCGAGTGTGAGAAAAATAATATTACGATGATACATTTCATAAGTTTTTGATACTATTTTGTAGTTAACAAGTGATGGTAATTCGTGTGTTACAATTAAGGAGATAATGTGTGTGATATTAAGGTATTTACATACTTGAGAGAGATTTATAATGTTAGGTTTATGTTTGACAGTATTATATAATTTTAATTTCCTAAAGGGACAGTCGGCGAAACATCATGTGTTGTTTTTAATTTTGATAGTCTATCGACGTCATCTTGATCAGCGATTAGTATCATTGGGGTGGTGTCACTTACACGAATGAATATTTTTCCGTTTCGTACCCAGCAGTAGAGTATTTTTTTTCCATTTTTATCTCTCGGCATTGTTTCAAAAGATATTGATTTTTAGGGGTTAAATGGTCATTAATGTAGATTCTAGTGGATCCTGGAAGCTGTAATTCTGAGACGAACATACCCTTTCTCTTTCTTATTGCTGCTAACAAATCGTCTTTAATGTACCTGCGGGTGAATTTGACCACAATGTTCCTCGTTTTTTCCTTTATTACATTGCGATTTATTCTTGGGGAGATTCTGCTGGCGAAATCCACATCTTCACGGGTGATTTTGCATCCAGCCACAGTACCGATTTTGGATAGTATGTCATATACATTTTCGTTTTTATTTTCAGGAATTCCGCTTATAATAACATTATTGCAGCGGTTGTATTGATCGTTGTTATCAATTTGCCTCTCCAAAAGCATTACCTTGTTCTTGAGCTGTTCTATTTCGTCTTTAAACTCCTTTTTTATAACTTCAACAATTGTTTTTTTGAACTCCGCAAATGTTTTTTCAAGGAATTGAGTTTTGAAGTCATCGAACTTATTATCGAGAATTTGCATCAATTCCGGATTAAGCACACAGTTACTGGCAGACTTCGCGTTTGACCGTGTAGTCATTTTAATGTAATAAATATTGTATTTTTAGTATTAATTTATAAAACAGAGGAAGAGCAAAATTTGACAGTATTTACGAACAGTGTTATTGTTGTATTTGTTTATTGTTGTATTTGTTATTGTTGTATTTTTTTTAACTTTACCAACTGTGTTAATCTAAGGACATCTGCCGGCACAAAAAGGGCGATTCCAGTTTTCTACCCTTTATGTAGGCTAGTTTTTGAACGGGTTGTCAAGCGATGGTTGCGCTTCTCGCGAAAAAAGTTGCGAACTTCTAATGAACTAGATGAACTAGCAGCTTCTCAAGTTGTGGGAAGAAAGCGTCTCTCCAACTGTTTTGTGAGAGGTATGTGCGAACATAACAACACTAAATATTTTTTAATATCGGTAATGAATTGGAAAAAAAACACATCTTGAGTTTTATGAAAATATAAGTATACATCTATTTGTACAGATTTTTTAATTACGGTTATTGGGCAAAGTCGATATTGACAACAAAATAAATAAGAAATGGCCCTATGATATTTGTCCAGGATAATCTATGTTTAAATAAATAGTTTTCCGAATCAAGCTACATAATTTTTGTACTTATTTATACTTATTAATTTTAATTCATAGAATTCCATTTAAACTTAACGTTTATACATTTTATGCCAAATATCTCAACTGACCCCGTTTTCGCCCGAGAATCGATTCATCAATCTTTTATTTATTTTATTTATTTATTGCTTCTTCACAATTTATATACATATATTTTTAGCATGTACCCCACTAGGGTTCGCCTGTATCGGGGTTAATAATTTCACAATTTAATAAAAATAACACACGCAAATATCGGTCATGAAAAACAGTTAAGTAAAAGCAAAATAATAAAATTTAAAAATAAAATGATAAACAGAGAAAATAATAAGTGATAAAAATATATGAATTAACAACAAAGTGTTAAGAGATCAGACAAAATTTTATCATTCATTATATCATTAGTTCATACCATTTTCAACAATAGATAAAATTTAAAAAATATATGTCCTTAGGTTTTTTTTTAAATACCTATGTGTAAAAAATAAAAAATGAAAAAAACAAAGATTTATAACCGATTACATTAGAGCGAATCTTTCTTATGAAATATTAAAGTGACTATCAAATAATTATGAAATAAATATAAAAGAAACCATTTTGATCACAACACTATTGTTTTCATTCCATTTAAGTGCCCGTTTTCATTAAAACATGATTGTTTTTTATAGTGTAAGTGACATCTTAGAAATGCCATCCGTGTGATCTTTTAGTGTTGACAAAGTTATGGGATACGATAACCCCTATATATTTATTTATTTATTGTTTCTTTACCTTTTTAATTTAGGTGCTATTGTTTAAATTGAAATTTTGAACTTCATTTTGACTTGAGATTAACAATTTTATAGAGTACACAAAATAATATAGGTGTTGAAAGACAATATTGTTACAATAATATTTCTCACAGAATGGGCCTCTACTGCACTATAGGAACAAATACATTATAAGGTAAAACATGTAGAGTGACCATATGTTGAAATTATCTTTGAAATAACTTTTTTTTTTGCAAGTTGTATAATCTATAATATTTAAAATGAGGTTCGGTTAGAAAATTAATATGTAATGGTAAATTAAGAAGAACATAAAAAATAATATATTAACAGTAAATATACTGTAATAAATTGTCAATATGCTATTAATTTATAAATGACAATGTAGAAAAAATCAATTGGCAATCCTCGGCTAATACGAATAATTTAACCATCTTTTTAAAAGTGCACAAGGAATTAGATGACTTAATATGTTCTGGAAGGCTATTAAATATGAGTGGAGCCCGATAGAAGTAATTTCGTTGACCAAAAGAAGATTTAGTTTGAATTGCCACAAAGTTAAGACCAGACCCAATTCTAGTAGTACGAATTTGCTGAGTTATTTCTGCAATATTAATATTATTAAAAAATTTACAAAATGTTTGTGTAATATACAGCTGTTTTACATTTATAACATTACATTCCTTATAAAGTAAATGAGTTGGATATCTAAATTTTTTCTTGAACATAACTTTAAGGATCAGTTTTTGGGCAATGTTAAGTGGTTCTATGTAAGTCTTTTGGCAAGATCCCCAGCACACTATATTATAAGAAAGTAGAGACTGGATTATTGCAAAATAAACCGTCTTCAATTTTTCCTTGTCTAGTATATGTCTAAGTTCTTTAAAGATATAGGTAAGTCTCCTAGTATTATTTACCAACATATTAACATGATCGTTCCATCTTAAAAATTTATCTATTTTTATGCCAAGGTATTTGATGCTGACTACATTTTCTAAAGGGTTGCAGTTACAGGTTTGCAAACAATTGTGTATTATTAAATTATGAGTGGCGGAAGGTTGACTTTTACTTGAAATGCTAAAAGTGATATATTTGGTTTTTTGTAAGTTTAAAGTTAAAATACTATTATTTAACCATCTATTTACCACTCTTAAACCTGTATTACATTTGTTAAATGTTTCATCCCAAGTTTTACCCTCAAATATTAAGGTAGTATCATCTTCAAAACTAACTATGTTACCAGGAATATTCAGATTACATAAATCATTTATATATATTAGAAACAATATTGGCTCAAGCACACTACCTTGCGGGACTCCAAAGGAGATTGATTTACCATTGCTTAATATTTTATTTATCTCTACTTGCTGCGTTCTATCACTAAGATAAGATCTGAACCAACCCATTGCTGTACTATCAATGCCTAGAGATGATAATTTTTTAAGGAGCAATTCATGGGAAACTGTATCAAATGCTTTTGATAAGTCCAAAAATACCGCTAAAGCTTTGTTGCCATAATCCAGCGCGCTTATAACTTTGGTCAGTACCTTCAATACAGCATCACTCGTACCTTTATTCTCTCTGAAACCGAATTGATTGTCGGAGAGTATTTTGTGCTTTTCTAAGAATGAAACTAATCTTGACTTTACCAATCTCTCTATTACTTTTGAGAGAGTATTGAGCAAGGATATGGGTCGATAATTGTTAACATCTAGCTGATCTCCACCTTTGAAAAGAGGTATAATCTTAGCAATCTTACAATGAGAGGGAAACACGCCATTTTTAAAACTAATGTTAACAATATGTGATATGGGACCAGCCAATACAGAAACGTTTTGTTTATACACCATTGTACTTAAGCCATCAATACCACAGGAAAAAGACATTTTTAATTCACGTATCACTTTTATAACTTCATAAATGTTAGTAGATTTAAATTCAAACGTGTCTCCTGTTACTTGAGTACTAGGTATAAAATTGTTTACAAGACACTTTTCGGTAGTTTTGTTTGCGCTGCACAAATTTTTGGCGAATCTAGGACCAATATCGCTGAAAAAGTTATTTACGTGATTAGTGATTATATTTGGATTCTCCTCCATTGAGATAATATTATTATTGATTTTTAATTTTTTTATAGACAATTGTTCCTTTCGTATATTTACAGCCTCCTTTATAATCTTCCACTGTTGTTTGGTATTTCCATTGACGTTATCCAATTTTCTTCTGTAATATGCTTGTTTTGTATATTTTATAATTTTTGTACACCAGTTTCTATATCTTTTGTAATAATTCAGCAATTTTTGTCATCCCAATTTTTTACCGTTGTCGAACTTAAAAGGCGGAAACACACTTGTGTGGTGTGGTGTGTCGTGGCGCGCCAGAAGCACATCGGTTTCATACATTTATTATGGTTAGAGACATATTTGTAGGTTGTGGCATGTCGACAAGCGACGACGATGATTGGTTAATTTTTAGTCAAGACACACCACACCACACAAGTGTGTTTCCGCCTTTAGTTCGTTCGAAAACCGTTGAAGTTGGCTGTCGAAATAAAATTCTGTAGTTTTTCCGTGTTTTTTTAACAATATGATCGACTATGTTCTATAAACTATCACAAATCCTTGTCATTTAGACTGGTTTACGTGTTTAGTTGCGTTTAAAATGAAGTTATTATTTTTAGGTTATTTGTTCGTTTTGTTCAAAATTGTTCTAAAGTTCACGAAATAGTGCAAGAAAATAACAAAAAGTAATATTAATTCATTATATAAATGCCTAAGGCATAAGTTTTATCGGAAAGGCATTTGTAAAATACAAAAAAAAAAAACAGAATATTAATACTCTTTTACACCAAAAAAAATCAACAAAGTTAAACATTTAATTTTAATTTAAAATTGTATGAAAATGATGAAAAGTGAAGTGACATTTTTATATCAAAATTTTCTTGAGAAACGGAATCTGTATTTAAAAATTTAAGATTCTTTTATTTTTCGGGGAATAACCGCAGGTATGTATTGTTGAAACCAATTTACATTTTGTTACCTGGGATGAGGTGGCAACAATGTAGATTATTATGAGCAATGAGGACTCAACATGCCAAATACAAGGATTAGGTTCTAGTACGAAAACAAGGTATTCGAAAATAAAAAAAGAGTATATTGTGAATTAAAAGGACATCCTAAGTCTAAAACTGTCTGGCATAAAGGGGCTTGCTTAGATAATAGGTTGATGGTGATACCGTGATAAGTCGTAGTGTGGCTGAAGCGTGGCTTGTCGAAAACTCCTCGTTTTATATAAAGAATCTCACATCGAGAGAATGGCAGGGCTGCAAATCCTTGGCTATAAGCCAAAAAAAAGTCCATCCAGAAGCAGGACAGGCTGATGTCTTCAGTGGTCAATCATCCACCCAGGATGATTTAAAGTCGGCTTCGAAGATGGCGAGAGTAACTTCCCACATGTATGATCTTGTATGGTAACGATTTATACTCCATTCGTCGTCTTACGGTCCAGAGGATCGCCCAATGCTCTGGGCTGTAGTACAAAGAATTATCCTCTCTCTTTTCAAATCTCCTGATTTTAATTTTCCAGGATCAGCAACTCTTGCATTCAAAAATATTCCAGGGCTACCATATTACCAATGCCCCAAATGTCAATGGGCAAGCACTAGAGGTGCCACACACTGAAACCATGAATAAAGTGTGTATAAGAGGGTGCACACACCTTGTTACAAATATTTTTATGTAACATTTCCGCCGCCGCCTCCCAAAAAGAAAATATGCCAATATTTTCTTTTTTTTTCTTTCAACCCAAAAAATCCAGGTCCCAGGAAGAAAACCCCAAGCAAGCCCTAACGTGATGAAGACTAAACTAGCCATTAAAAATTACAGAAACAAATTCATGTATCAATAAGACAAGAAAATCTATAAGAAAACAATAATAAAACCAAAATTTTCACTGAAGGGGTAACCGCAGGCGTTACAATAGCTGATCCAATGCCACCAAGACGAACTCCTTTGGATTTTCGCGCATCTGAAGTCGAACATTGTGGTGGGATTGGAACAACTAGTTCCGTCGCGGCGACCTCTGAAACATAGTAAACAATTCTGTAGTGTTTGCAATAATGATAAACAAAAAACTCAAGTAATTATATTGCATAATTAATTAGTAATTCTTTTTTTTTTTTTTAAATCTGTTATTGAGGAAAGAAAAAATCCAAGTTACTTTACTTTAATTATCGTTGAACTTAAATTGAATATAATAAAATAAAATAAAAGTAGAATGAAGTAGCACAGCATTATTTAAAATCACTCGAAAATATTAAAGTTGATAATATTATTGTATAAAACATAGCTTAAAATTAATACAAAAACTTAATCTATGATAAGAAGGAAAGCAAGACAGACCGCTACAACTCCACCAGATTCGCGGTGTATTCGTCAGGTGCCGGTAGCCTGAGTTTCATACTGATGGAGTTGGACCAGTCAGTCTTGGATCACCTTCAATTGCTGTAACAGAGAAAAAATATAACAGTAGGATGCCCATAAGTTAAATAAAAAAAATGACCAAAATAATCATAGCAATACTCGAAGCTTGCATGCTTCCACTAAAAAAAAAAATCACTTTGGTAGGGAGAACAACCCTCACTAGTCTTTAAAAAAACCACAAGTTAACACTGCACTGGTTTTGAAGAATAAAATGTTCAGAATTACCTATAAGCAACCCATTTTCTTTTTTTGCCAGATACAAAGCTAAAACCTGCAGCTATTACATACTACCAAAGAATAATAAAGAAGTAGAAGAATACACTCCACTCATTTCTTAACGTACAAGATATTATAAAATATACGAAAAATTGAACTCGGAAACAGAGCTGAATGCTGGAACTTTTTTTTTTTTTTTACTATTAGATAGGGTCAATTTACCATAAGAATTGCCCGTCAGCAGTTTAATTACTTATCATATATAAAATCAATCATTTAGTTACATTTTAATTAGAGAAAAGAAATCATCAATACAAATTGATTATCACTCGGTAAACAGAGTTTTTTTTAAACAGTTAATTAATAAAAAAATTACAAATAATAAAACTTAACATTAGAGAACAGCACAAAATTTAAAAAAAATACCATTGGAAAATCCTTCCATGAAATCAATCTTAGAATATGAAAGAAGTAAGTGTATCAGTAAATGCGACAAAAAAACAAATGCAGTAGAAACAATACATCACGTAGTACGAAGTTAGCTAAGTTTCGAACTACGAGGCGTAGGTTTAGTACTATACAAGAAAAATAAAATAAAATAATCAAGGATTTGGTTCCAATTTAACAATATCCTTAACATGAAAATCTCCTGTGATTTTTCCGTTAAGATCTGCCAATCTGTAAACTAGATCAGAGATTTTCTTTACGACTACATTACGAACAAATCTTGGAGCAAATTTGTGAGAGAAGTAATTTATAGCACTTGACTGAACAAAGTTACGACGCCAAATAATATCACCCTCACGGTAGATGACAGACTTACGTCGAAGATTATAATGATGAGCACCTTTCTGATATGCCTTTAATAAGGCTTTTGAAACCTGTTCATAAATTGGAACCAACTCCTCAAATTTCTTCGCAAACTCTTGCCGAGGTGCGAGAATGCTTTGCCTTTCACCTACAGGGACATCCGTTAACCGATGCATGTCGCCATTAATAATTTGTTCTCTCCCGTGCATCAAGAAAAATGGTGTAAAACCAGTGGCAAAGTTCACACAGTTATTTAAAGATGATTGAACCTGTGGTAGGAACTTGGCCCAATTACGATGATCTGATTCTACTAGAATAGAAAGTGACGTACCCAAAGTTTGATTATATCTTTCGACAACATTATTCTGCGGAGTATACAAGGTATTATAAAAAGGAAGAGGCACATTGTATACCTTTCGCAAATCTTTAAATTCCTTAGAGACAAACTGCTTTCCGTTATCGCAGACAATCGTACAAGGAACTCCATGAGCTAAGAAAATATGTAAATTTTTTACAATGCTACGCGCAGTACCATTACGCAATGGGAATAACCAGCAAAACTTAGTAAAAACATCCACGCAACTCAGAATGAAGTTAAACCCAGAATAACTACGTGGTAAGGGACCAACCAAATCAATGGATAACATCTGCATAGGTCTAGAAACTATTTTATGCTTAGTTGAAATTCCCAAGGGTGGAGCAGTACTTATTTTATGTGCTTTACAAACTGAGCAATGGTTAACAAAATTCTTTACATCACCATAAAGATTTGGCCAAAAATAACGTAATTGAACTTTTTTATAGGTTTTAAACACCCCAGGATGGCAAGAAAGATTTGAATCATGTTGAGATAAGATCTCTTTGCGTTTTTCTGAAGGAACCACAAGTTTCCAAGCCGTATCGTCGCACAAGGCATAACGCGTCTTACTATGTCTAAACAAATCATTATTCCGAACTTGAAAATTAACAAAGCGCTGCGGGTAAGTCTGGCAACCCTTCCACAAATCATTGTACCATTTGTCGGAACTTGGTACCAAATCTGGTACACTAATTATTTCAAGGTCCTTCCGCGAAAGCACATCTGGCACTGTGTGCAAAGCACCTTTCCGATGTACTACGTCAAACGAGTATTGTGAAAGGCGCGTTGACCACCTGGCAAGTCGTCCGCTAGGATTTGACAAAGAAGTTAACCATTGCAAACTGGAGTGATCCGTGACGACTGTAAAATGAGCTCCCTCCACATAAGGATGAAAGTAAGTAACAGAATCTAATACGGCTAGCAGTTCGCGCTCAGTGATTCCATAGTTCCGTTCGTGAACGTTAAGGCATCGTGAATAATAAGCAATGGGATGTTCTTCCTTCCCAAAAGTTTGCATAAGTACGCTCCCGATGCCCACTGCGCTCGCGTCGCAATGGATGGAAAATGGCAAAGAAAAATCTGGACAGTTAAGTACCGGAGCAGAAATCAATGCATTCTTTAGCTTATTGAATGAGTTTACAGCCTCCGGAGACCAACTGAAATTGCTTATTCCGCGCTTTGAACCCGTGAGTTTAGTTAACGGAGCAGAGATTGTTGAAAAATTATTAATAAATCTCCTGTAATAACCACACAACCCTAAAAATGATTTGACCTGTTTAGAATTCTTAGGTACTGGATAATTCTGGATACATTCAATTTTTGCCGGATCAGTACGTAACCCCTTAGAATCAACTACGAATCCTAGGTATTTCAATTCCTCTTTGCAAAATTCACACTTTTTAAGATTTACAGTAAGACCAGCTTCTTTAAGCCGTTGAAAGACTTTTAATAGTAAATTGAAATGTGACTCTAGGTCTTCAGAAATAAGAATAAGATCATCCAAGTAACAAAAAACATTTTCATCAAATTGTGGGCCAAACAGAAAATCTGCTAAACGCTGAAGTTCGCTTGGCGCGTTTTTGAGCCCAAATGGCATACGCACAAATTCAAAAAGGCCGCGGCCCGGAACGATGAACGCCGTCTTCTCACAGGAGTCTTTATGTAACGCAATCTGCCAGAACGCTTTGCTTAAGTCTATCTAAGAAACAAATCGAGCCCCTCTAAGTTTGTCCAAAATATGCGAGATGTACGGTAACGGGTACGCGTCCCTAGACGTTGCGTTATTTAATTTTCTGGAATCTAAACAGAGTCTTGCTGAACCGTCTTTCTTAGCAACGATGATAACAGGGTTAGACCACGATGAACGAGAAGGACGAACAACTCCTAACTTAAGTATTTCGTCAAGTTCTGCCTCCAGTTGCTTTTGACGTGCCGGAGAAAGCGGATAATAACGTTGTTTAATTGGGTTACCAGTGGTCTCAATACGATGTTGAACCAGATGAGTAAGGCCTAAGCCGCGTTCTTCAAAAGAAATAGAGCGAAATTTATTAATTATGTCATTTAAAATAATATTATCTGTCGCAGATAATTTAGAAGCCGGTGTTAAAGTACGGATTTCATTAATAAAATCATTATTTTTTTTTTGAAGTATGGGAAACTGTCGGAAACAATTCCTGGGCGAGTCGGAATTGTCTCCAAAAGTTAACGCCAAAAATTGTGCCCGCAGACAAGGTAGGAATAACATGAAATAATAATATTTTTAATACGCCATTGTAAAACACGGGAAGTAGCATAGTCCCCAAGACCGATTGACGTTTGCCATCCGCGGTAATGACAAAAGAATCAGTTTTGTCGAGTACAAATCCAAGATTTATAAATTCATGAAAAACATTACCACCTAGACAACTGACTGAAGTCCCGCTGTCCAGTAACCCGGTGAAAGGACGATCCAATACAAGAATATTTGGCCCCACGTTGGGCGCCAAATTGTTACCTGGGATGAGGTGGCAACAATGTAGATTATTATGAGCAATGAGGACCCAACATGCCAAATACAAGGATTAGGTTCTAGTACGAAAACAAGGTATTCGAAAATAAAAAAAGAGTATATTGTGAATTAAAAGGACATCCTAAGTCTAAAACTGTCTGGCATAAAGGGGCTTTCTTAGATAATAGGTTGATGGTGATACCGTGATAAGTCGTAGTGTGGCTGAAGCGTGGCTTGTCGAAAACTCCTCTTTTTATATAAAGAATCTCACATCGAGAGAATGGCAGGGCTGCAAATCCTTGGCTATAAGCCAAAAAAAAGTCCATCCAGAAGCAGGACAGGCTGATGTCTTCAGTGGTCAATCATCCACCCAGGATGATTTAAAGTCGGCTTCGAAGATGGCGAGAGTAACTTCCCACATGTATGATCTTGTATGGTAACGATTTATACTCCATTCGTCGTCTTACGGTCCAGAGGATCGCCCAATGCTCTGGGCTGTAGTACAAAGAATTATCCTCTCTCTTTTCAAATCTCCTGATTTTAATTTTCCAGGATCAGCAACTCTTGCATTCAAAAATATTCCAGGGCTACCATATTACCAATGCCCCAAATGTCAATGGGCAAGCACTAGAGGTGCCACACACTGAAACCATGAATAAAGTGTGTATAAGAGGGTGCACACACCTTGTTACAAATATTTTTATGTAACAATTTTCAATGTCAAAATTTAAATATTTAGACACAAAATTATAAATTCCTCAAATAAAAAGATTATTTATTTAGATTTTAGAACAATTTTTGATTTTGCAAATTGGTGAAAAATAACCAATATAATGGTACATTTACAATACATTGGAAGAATCAGGAATTTTGCGCGCCAATCGTATCTGGCAAAAGTGAATGAATATAATTTTCTTATTATTCGAAGGGTTAAAAGACGAAACATAAATGACCTCTTAATGCTTTATAAAGTTGTGAATAATCAAGTAGATAGTAACCTAGTCAATCAAATCAAGTTATACGCCAGGCCCAAATCTTCCAGAAAACTTAAATACATAAACATATTTTGGACCGAAATTTTTGACAATAATACTGCATATCTTAATCCTATGTCTAGAATGCCTCGATCATACAACGATCTTGCTAAAAGACACACTATCATAGATATTTTTGTAAATACCATAACTAGTTTCAAGAAATATATCCATGATTTGTGCACCTAAAAAAAATAAATGTTTGTTGTTTTATTATTTTATAATTAAATACCTACTTCATAAATATTTTCTACTTATAATTCATGACAAATTTTGTATTTAATATTTTAAGTGTATGTAAATAAAACCACTTATGAGCGCTTTCCTTAAGTTTGTATTTGCCGCGTTACCGACAAGTTGGTTGGTGGCCAACTAGATGTCACTGCTGACAGCTGTTTGCTTTGTTTAACCGTGTTTGGTAACCAAATCTGAATAGCCAGATACTTCCCCACCTTCTTCTTCTCCAACTCCTTCTCCTTCCCACTTCCTTCAACCTCACAATATACCCCAATTGGGGATGCCATAGTCTCACCAGCTCCAGACGGGAGTAGTTGGCATTCTTGTGCGGTATTTACAAATTATATTTACAACAGATTTTCAGCTTGTAATATCTGAACTGCTCGTAGTGTGTACATTAGTCCACCCGGTACTTAGGTACAGCTGTAAGAAGGCAATGATTTACGTTCGGGTCGCGAGCAGCAGAAGTCGATTGTAAAGTTGGCACACACGCAGCTTCCTGGTGCCTAATGACGCGGAAAGCGCCGAGAACCTTCGTGGGGGGCACCTTATATCCAACTTCCCCAGACGTGTCAAGTCAATGAGATAAATTGATGAGTGGGAGCTCAATTGATCACGTGTTGGGTAAGTACTTCTTATGAATGTGCTTGTGATAAATACTTTTAGAAGCGGTAATTTGTGGAAACTGTTTCGGAACACTTTCGAGCATGTAAACTTGGCCACCCTGACAAATCGGCAATCGCCGAGCATTTAATTGAAACCGGCCATTACTTTGGATTTGTTCCTGAAGTCCTGGGAAGACCGAAAACTCATAGAGCACGCCTGATTACGGAGGCAATTGAAATTCACAAAAATCCTATAAATATTAATAGAGACGACGGAGATGAACTCAATAGTTCTTGGTATCCGGTAATTGACGGTTACATCAAGGCTAAACGCAAAAAAACATGTTGAAGTAAATTGTAGCGCCAGCTCGTAGATGAGTGGAGCTGGCGACACTGTATCGCTCCTAAGTAGATAAGTACTAACTTCAAACCTAACTATTACACATCTGCCCTGATGATGGACACTGCAATGCTGTCCGAAACGTTGGCTAAAGAAGGAGGTAGCTCAACACGGCATAATACCCCAAAAACTAATAACAAAATAATTTTTTGCCGTGAAAATCTAAAATCGTATTTAACTCACATAATGATTATAATACATGACGACCTTCAGTCAAATTTAAACAATGTAGTCATTGGGGAAACTTTAGTAGGATAATAATAACCATTAATAATTTCATTAGTCATTTTACTCAGAAATTAGTAAGGGCGTAGGAAATAAAAATAAAAGCCATAATTTTTTTTCGTTGTAAATAATAGAAACACCGTACAAAATTTATTTGCGCACGCCGCCGGGTTCCAATTCGGATTGTAAGTCGAGAGTCTTAGTCGATGATTATGTTGTTTAATTTTGTCAGAATAAGCTTGGTTCTTTATGTTGTAAATTTGTACCCAGTTTTTTATTAAATTTAAGAAGTAGGCTTGTTGATTTTGAAGAATGTTTGAGGCTGTTTAAAATTTAAAATTTTTTGAATATTTGAGGCATTTTCATTTTCAACTAAACTTTCGAATAAAATGATTTCTTTTCGACGGTTTTATTAAGGAAAAAGACTTTTTAAAACGGAGAACCTGGGACTCCATCGGGCAAACTATGTTAGATTTACTCCACCGGGCAAACCGTGTTGGTTTTACTCCACCGGGTAAAGTGTATTATTTACACTACCGGGCAAACTGTGTTAGTTTTACTCCACCGGGCAAAGTGTATTATTTACTCCACCGGGCAAACTGTGTTAGCTTTACTTCACCGGGCAAAGTGTATTAATTTTACTTCACCGGGAAAATTGTGTTAGTTTAGCTCTACAAGGCAAACTGTGTTAGTTTTACTCCACCGGGCGAAGTGTATTATTTACTCCACCGGGCAAAGTGTGTTGGCTTCACTTCACCGGGCAAAGTGTATTAATTTTACTTCACCGGGAAAATTGTGTTAGTCTAGCTCTACCAGGCAAACTGTGTTAGTTTTACTCCACCGGGCAAAGTGTATTATTTACTCCACCGGGCAAACTGTGTTAGCTTTACTTCACCGGGCAGAGTGTATTAATTTTACTTCACCGGGAAAATTGTGTTAGTTTAGCTCTACCAGGCAAACTATGTTAGATTTACTCCACCGGCAAAGTGTATTAATTTTACTTCACCGGGAAAATTGTGTTAGTTTAGTTCTTCCAGGCAAACTGTGTTAGTTTTACTCCACCAGAATAACTAAGGGGTAAATCGTGTTATTCTGTTATGTATGTATTGTTGTTCTTTGATCTGTATTCTTCTTAATACTCACGTAGTTTCTTTTTTTTCACTAGAATTTTTCGAAATTTACAATTTTTATGCACGCAATAATTTTATTTTACTGTTTTTATTAATCATCGTTGTTTTGTATAGGTAAGTATCTGTAAAAGTGTTGGTTTCTTTTCTAAATTCATGTGTTTCTGGGCACACCTCCCGGAAAATCCCAAAATCTCCTTTTAGTTCAAGGAGTGTAATGCCTTTCTACGCGGGCCCAATAAAACCATCAGACATTTCCCCGAAGGCAACCCACAAAACTCTACCCTTTCCAATTTCAACGCAGATAAATCTTACCTAAACTACCAACCTCTTTATATCCGAGGTACAAATTCGAACCATTCGATTTTTTGGTTCGTCTTATTTTAACCCGATTGCTTCCCCCTTTAGAGCATTAAGTCACTCATATAATATAATATGTCACAATATACACAGAATTCAATACTTAGGCAATGTGTATTCGCACATAGGTATTTGGAATATGTCGCTAATCATTTATCCATGATACAGGTACTCACTAATGAATTCTTCGGTAAATTTATTAAACTACTCATACATCGACAAATTTACTAAACTATCTCTACTTATAATATTAATGTAATTAAATGTAAAGTCTAAGTAAATTAATTGAAACATTATAAACCGTCATAATTTGTAGTATTTTTTAGTTATTAAAAAAAAAATGATTTAACTTTTTTTATCTAAAATATTAAAATCCAAATTGGACAGTTCCGAACTCCTGCAACTTGCAGAGGTAGAGGAGGTACCATCGATGTGCCGGTTTTCCCCTTTGCGAAACTAATACGTAGGTTTTATTAGACATGGTTAATGTTGCTTTTGTAAACCTCTCATGTAAACCTTACTTTAAAATTTTTGTGGCTTATATTTTTTATTTAATTTATGACCTTTTTTTATTTCTATTGTAATTTTATTTATATTATTTCCTTTTCATGTTAAAGATGTACTGCCTTTATTTATTTATGTAAAAGCTCTCTGGGCATATAATAAAATAAATAAATAAAATAATATATAATCCTAGTTCTGTGAACAATCGACCTTGCGACGAAAAAGTTAGATTCAAATTTTCTCTAATTTATTATATCAAAACCAAAATTTTGTTACAAATGACTTGCCAATTTCGAATATTTTCAATGACTAAATAAAATACCCTAAGAGAGGACTTGGCTTACCGATAACACATTCTATCCAAACAGTTAATACAAAAATGGCGGCCAAGATGGAACCAATATTTATTACTTACTAGCGAGTTCCCGGCATGCGTTAAATGTCACTTAATAAAGAAATTGTTTTTCCCTGCATGTCCTTTCCCATTCATCCCGTTCCCTTTCTGCCTCCCCTTTTCCTCCCATGACTCCTTCCCCTTCGCGGTCCTCCTCCACCTTCTCCGCCTTCCCTCGCCCTCTCATGCTCCCGTATCCCGCGAATCCCCCTCCCGCATTCCTCTCCCCTCTCCCGCGTTTCACATATTATTCAGTCCCGGTATCGTTCCATCAATTACATTTTTTGATTGAACAATTGATGGTTTGCAAAATGTCATTCTCAAATTGTGACATTTTTGTAAGAGTTTTGTTACGTAGCAAATAAACGCTAGGAGAAATTCAAAAGGAATGCGAGAATGCGTGCCCTACTGCGCAGCTCTCCCGCGCAGTAGAGGATGCACGGATGCACAAACACACATACACACACACACACACGCATCCCCCTGTCAAGCCGGCAGCGGCGGCAACCCACCCCTTTTCCCGGCCAGCCACATAGCAGAACGCACGTTCCCGCCGAGCTGCGTCGATAAAATGGCGTCCACACGCCAGAAGTGCCTACGCCATGTGCCCGTCTGTGGCAAACGGTGTTTAACCCGCCTTTGGTGAAGTGAATTTGACTTACATCGTTGGTAACCCCGGTCTCACGCACCGGGGTTTTTGACTACCAGTTTTTCAATAATTCACTGTTCGTGCTACTTTAAAAGTTTATAAAATTATATCTTTTTCTGTCAATAAAACGTAGATATTCCTTAAATCATTTTTTTTTAATTAAGATAACACAATATCTTTAGATGCATTAAAATTATGAGATATTTTAACAATATTTATTTACACCTAACAATCTTAAATATTTAACGACAAAATCAGTCTTCGTCAGTCTTATGATAGTTGAAACATAAAATAAAAATAAAAGATAATACTTATGTTTTTTTTTAATTTTCTCTTATAAAATTACCAATAACCATTTGACTTACTTAATTGGTGATGCCGGTCTCACGCACCGGGTTGGCGCCAAAACTCTATAACGCGCGTCCGCATCGCCGTCGCGGGGTAGACTGGCAGTAGGGGGCGTGGAATACGGCAGCTATTCGAAATCGCAGTGTGATTCGATGAACGGTTAAAAAAAATATTACACTTTTCGAATTACCCGGTCTCACAGACATACACGTTACCAATGGCGGGTTAAGCCTGTTATAACCTCATGTCGCCGCGCCGTACCTCACGTCTGAAGATGCTCCCGCCCATCGCCTTCAAGTGAGTTCCCGCATTTCTGATCTGCCTTTATGCCTTTATTGCCGTATAAATGCCGTGAACCAAGCCAATCGGGCCAAAGAGAGAGATTGCCTGATTATAAAAACGTGTTTTTTTCGGTGATTGGACAATTCAACAAAGTGGCGAATCAACACACCTTTGAAAAGTGATATAAAGTCATGAAAAGTGATGAAAAAAACTAAGGCAAATTAATATCTGAAAAATGACAATAAATAATACGAAAACACCACCTCATTCAAACTTATATTATATAAAAAAACGAAATGTTTATTATGGCTAGGTACCTACTTACCTACCTAGAAACAGTACAGGCAAATCGTGCACACCAATAGTTGTTCAAATCGGTTTGAAATAGTTTCGAACACTCGTCCGCAATCCCCTCTTACCCCACAATAGCCCTCATGAAGCATTCCAATACGACCTGTATAGGGTGTTAATGTACCTAGTTAACTTACTTTAACCAGTGAATACTGACGTTATTTGGAGTCAAAAATGTGAATGAAATTTTTGTTCACGGTGACTTTTTCCATCTAACGACTAAAAACTTGACAACGAACTTGCTTGCAACTTGCATGTTACAGGATGGAAGTCACTTCCTGAATCATCACCATGATGAAAGCCCACCATTCCGAGTTAAAACGTTGCTTTTAATGACTTTAGCTGTATTTGATGATCAGATTTGAATAGCCAGGTACTTCCCCGCCTTTTTCTTCCTCCTCTTCTCCTCTTAATCACCTTCAGCTTCACAACATACCCCAATTCATGGGATTGGTTCCAAGCGGTTTTTTTACATTAATTTCACGCAGGAGGCCGTAGAAAAATAATTCCCCCCAGGGCTCAATCCATCTATGGGATGCCGTGTCCTTTTTAGGAAAGAAAGGAGAGGAATTCTGGGAAGGAAAGGGGTATCTGGGGTTCAGTGTGTCCAGGAGTGACGGATGTGTAAATGCATCCCTCCCACTGAGGTGCAAGGTGACGTTCAGACAGAGTACGGCTGGATAAGTCAAAAGGACTCACTCAACGACTATCTCCTGATCGGGCCTGCCTTGCAGCTGGTGGCATGGGCGTAGGCACGATGGGGCAAAGTGGGCGCTTGCCCCACTCTGGCTGGCCGATTGGGACTGGGATTGTCAAATAAGTCGCGTTTTTAAATTTACAGCACTTAGGATGATATTTTTCCTTCTTCCCTTCATATTTTTTGTTTTCATGGGGACTAAAACATGAATATGTTGTAGAAACCTACTTTTTTCGGTACCCACTCCAGATTTTTTTTGGCCCCACCCAAAATCAAAACCTGGCTTCGCCCATGGCTGGTGGCCAGATGAATTTGCCGTCAAGACCCAGACAAACCTCACTCCATGAACCTGGGCACCTGCTAAGTCAGCAGGAGCAGTTAGGACTATAGCGCAGTATTCACAATATACATATGTATACGAATATAATGGTATTAACTCTTCAATTCCCAGTGTCACCTGTAGGTGACAGAAGTTTAGTATTTTTTTTCTATCACATGGAAATTTTATTTTTAAATTCTACTACTACCATACTAATGGCAAATAGTTACTCTATTCGTTATTTTTTTCTGGCAACACTAGCCACATGCCATTTATCAAATTCATTCTCGTGTTTCACGCGGAATTGGAGCAGTCTGAGTTTGTGTGATCTCTTGCGACATAAAGTGAAATAAAAATGCCAAAGCCGTAAGTATTATTTTTTTTCTTATTGTATTCAATAAATGAATAAATAAGCTAAAGTACAAATGTATTTTATGACAAAAATAATTTATAGAATGTTTGATACAACGAAGGAAATATGCCGTGTCACCTGTGGGTGCCACTGGGCGTTGTAACTATTAAATTGGTATAATGGCTCTATTGTTCGAAATTCATTCTAAGTAATAAATAACGGGACCGTTATTTATATTTTTGCTTCATCGCTACGTTGTGATGGTGTTTTAGAATTTGTTTACGTATTATAGGTTGATGTTAGATGAGATTGTGGAGGATTTGCAGGCCGGGGTGGACCCAGGCGATATTATTTTATTTCCTCCTGATGGATGGTGTGGTGATGGACAAAGATAGTGGAGATGGAAAAGGGACTAATATTTTTCATCTTCCCAGTCGCATGTTTCGATCTCTAGTAGAACTCCAAAATAGACCTTCCATCTCTAGAGAAAATAGTGTACATGACTTGGAAGAAGGAGATGAAATCGACGTTCCTGCCCCAAAGAAAAAAAAAGAAAAGACAGTACTTTAAAAAATGGTACAACAGTCTCAGCAATACTTTTATTTCTGGTGGTGAGGAAGACTGTGATGAAGAAGTATTTTCTAACTCTAAATAATTGCGAGAGCTGAATGCTGGGGACACAGGTACTATTCGGGAAAACCGTATGGAGAACTGCAATTTGCCACACTCAAATGACATGAAAAAAGAGCCAAGAGGTAAGAAAGTGTCGTGTCATAAAGTTTCTAAGAAAATCATTGCAGCTAAATAATGGCATGAAAATAGTATTAACACCATTGCATCTAACTGCCATGGATTGAATCCTATCTCAAAAAGGGAACGAATTAGATTTGTGGATAAAAACGGGCAAAAATTCAAGTAGAGTGCCCAGCAATTATCAAGATGTACAATAAGTACCTACATGGGTGGGGTAGACCGTTTTGACGAAAGCGTTCACTCCATGAGGGTAGCTCTTCGCGGCAAATAGTGGTGTTTGCTTTTTGTTTAGATGCAGCTTGCCAAAATGCATGGCTGCTCAAAAGACAGTCAGAAAACAACTGGAACTACTGCGATTTCTGGCGAAATGTCACGACCAAATATTATAAATGTGGAAAGCCTCCGATCCTCAAATCCGATTGTGGCATACTTCTGCAGATAAGAGTGCCTACCGAGGTAGTTGTGCAGGAAGTGTTGACGATCACTCGCAAATCGTCTGCTCTCAACGAATACGTTGATATTGTTACCAACGCACCAGAAAAATGTGTGCCAAGTACAATATCGGTTTGCATCTAAAGTGTTGGTACAGCTTTCATCATAAATAAGTGCTCTGTTTTTTTATATAAAAAAATATTATTATAAAACATAATATAAACAAATATTATTATAAAACTGTTATTTTATTCCTACCGTAAGAATAAGTAAAATGCTGTTTCCTCTTCAGAGCCTTCAAGCACAATGCCCAGTGTCACCTGTGGGTGACACACCCATAAATAAGGGAGGGGGGTAATTTATTTTATTTTTTAATATTTTTTTGTCTCAACCATATAAATGTAAGCTATTTTATTTATAGAGAAAAGAAAAATCTTTATTAACTTTGACATGGGAATTGAAGAGTTAAGGGACGTTCTTGACTTACTTTAACCAGTTTTTTTGGAATAAAAAATGTAAATAAAATTATGGATACATTTTATATATGTGAGGCGATTTTATATAAACATTGACTGATGTCACATCTCTTAACTCTTATTTTGTATTGAATCTTTACTTTATACTTTTATTTAAGCCGCTGCTACCCGAATTTCTACCGATTTCTTACATATCTCCTTTAATCATTTGAAGTTTTTAAGCTCTTAAAAAAATATATGTTAGAAAAATGAAACAATTCAACTTTGTAAAGCACCTATATAATGCGTAAATATGACCGGTTTCGGAACAAACGTTCCTTCTTCAGGGAAAGCTTATACTAATTTGACAGTTTCGAAACATGTTTTATTATGGTAGGGGTGGAGCCGTTGCTAGTTAATAATGTAGATTGGGTGGGTAGGTATTAGTGTAGAGTGGGTGGGTAGGGGAACAAATCCATGATTGGTCTATAAGACTATATTTTTTGTTTGTTATATGTTATTTTTGAAGATAATATCTAGACGCATTCCACGCTGAAATGCAAATTATATAAAAAAAAGGAAAGTATGCTCCGAAAATTATTATAAACACATTTGTTTCAGTTATTCTACAAGTTATAGTTGTGAAAAAAATCACAATGTTTCTTTAAATGATACTTAAGATGCCTACTACGAGATTTTTGCTCTATTTTAAACGAGTCGTGTTTTATTAAACATTTTCACAATTTTCGCATCGATTTCATCGCTTTAAATATTAGCGCGCTCCTCTAACATTAATAATTACATGTCTTTCCATCTTCTTTTTTTTGAGCGCGGATGCGGCGCCTTAAATTTAAAACATAATTCAATTCGAGATCCATAATTATAAGTGATTATTTTGACAACTTGTCTCGATTAACCGAACGAATTAATTAGGCGACAGCACTGAATAAACATATATCCCGTCCATTGGTCGGCCGAGTTTACCGGCGTGTACAGAATCAGTCGACCAGTGCTCGATACGGCCAATCAATTAATTATGTTGTTTTACTGGGCGAGTACGTCAACACATTTATTGGTAAATTTATCGAGTGGAATCAAACGACCGTGTGCTGGTGGGGGATGATTTATTTCAGTATTGATTTTAACTCCCTCTTACATCGTCAAAGGTATATTGATGGCGAATGGACGCTGTTATAATTTTTCTAATTATTTTTATATTATTAATATAACTTTTTTAATTCACAAATAACAGTTGTGTACGTGGAATTTCAAACAAAACTACCATTGTAATTCGATTTTGAATTCAAGAATTCTTAACAAGATGTCGTCACTTACGTCAGCAGCACGCATATGGACGTTTCTTCCCTAGGTATAAGTACAACGGATTAAAAGAATTTAAGTATCTTTTCGGATATGGAGAGATTACATATGGCATCATTGCATGTCATGGATACTTTAACTCGGTGACTAGCTGTCACTGGATCACAGTGGATCCGAGTGATCCGAGGAACTGTCTGTTTTTGGAACCAGTTCTTATCGGAATCGGATTTATAAAATGGTTACCTACACTGCTATACTCAAAAGCCGACCGCAGGGGCTAGCAGTGTTTTTAACTGCTAGTATGTTAATAATGCTGCAACTCTTTTAAATGATGGATACTTAATATACGTAGATATGTTTCCGCCACAGGAAAAAAATCATCATTTTCTTGCATCTCTCTCACACACCACACAGTTACGTCTCCGTAAACCCCTACTAATACTACTTGCCGTGACAATTTTCAAAGTATGGAATATAGTTACAAGGATAATATTGAAGTGTTAGCAACTAACTAACTAACCATCACACCGTGCAGAGAGGACGGACCGCCAAACAAGTCGGTCTTTGCACAATGCACACACTCCTTGCCTCCACCTCCCACTTACTATCGTCAAGGCACAGCCGAAAAACCGGCTAAGGGCGCGGACGTTAATTCAGGCAGACCGACCACCGTACACATTCTGGCTGGTACTGCCAGATGACGAGAGAGGTATCCCACCCGACACAAGCGTCCTTCATATCACAATACTTGTTTTCATTATCTTTTCTTGCAGATGCTTGCAACACACGCAAGATGCCATTACCCTGCGAGCAGCCGCCTTTTATGTTTTTCTGTTATATTTTTTATTTATTCAGTTTATCCCTGACTTGCTTTATATTATTCGCATTTGTATATTATGTAAGCACTTACATTCTGCTTCCTAACACCGTATGCAGAGACACTGGAGGTCTAGATTCGTTCAAACTTAAATGTAGATTCGTTCTTTCAAAAAAATTAGAGTCTTTGCGAGAGCCTTGAAGGAGTAACCATCTGTTACTTATACCAGGGCGGGTAAGTGGTGGATTACCTCCACTGACACTTGACATGGTATCAAGCATCTGATTCACTTCATTGTGCCATGTCTTTCTCGGGCGTCCCCGACTTCTTCTACCATTCACATTTGCGTCATATATTATCCTTACACTCCTTTCCTCGTTCATTCGCTCTACAAGCCAAACCATCGGAGCGTCCCTTTCTTAATCTTACTCATTACGCTTCTGAGTTGTGAGTGAATTCCAAAAATTCATAAACGTCAAATGTCAATGCGCTGATGGTTTTGCTTTGGATCTTTAACATATAATGCTGCAGCTCTTTCTTACACACTAAATAACGACGTTCGAAAATAAGACAAATGGTGAACGAATGTCTGCATCCCTCCAAAAGAAACATACAATTATTATAATACATCTCCCTCACACGTACTTTCCGGTCGCAAAGAAGTAGAACTTTGGAAGAAAGAGCCACACGTATTTTGTGTGTCACCATTATTTAATGTGCAAGAAAAAGCTGCAGCATTAAAGCGATAAGTAACGTTTGTTTATTGCCTTTTTAGCCTTCACAGTACTGTGACTGTAACCGTGAATCGTCACGGAAATTATAAAATAGTCCGTTGGGATGGAACGCTATCAATATATCACGAGGAGAATTACAGGTTTTTTAGACACTCAGACTGCATTTTGTGTGTGTTTTTTTTTAGAATTTGTTCTACCGGACCACGATAGATCTTTCAGGGGATTTCAGCGATATTTCATTGTCTCCAACATCTGTTCTCTGGACACCAAAGAATGGGTAAAGAAAGACCATAACTTTAAGGCACTTTATTTGAACTTATTCCCTCAAGTTATCCTTGTCCACACCTTGAAAATATTGCATCGCCTTTGTTTTTCAATTTTTTCACGTTAATATTTTTGATTTTCAGAAGTTTTTAGCTTTAAGAGGGCATAACCAGAGAAAACCAGAAAAGTGTCATTTTTAAATCAGATTTTAGACGTATTGACTCTTTTCCACAAAAAAATATAAATTGATTTCAAAAGATTTTTCTTTTATCTAGGAAACGCATATTTTTTAAATTTTTAGAAAAAAATATTATATTGAATATAATAAGGTTATACCGTAGGTCGTTGGCAGATTTGTTAAATTTTTAAAAAAGATTTTGTATTATACAACACCCATTTCAAATCATATATACATGCAGAATTTTAATTTTAATTTTAGTTGAAATGAATCATTAAACAATATTTACGTGTACATGGGTTTCTTGACGAAAATTGGTCCGTTTGTGTATTTATTTGCGCACTTGCAAAATAATATATTTCAGATTTTTTTTACATTCTTATTTAACTTAGACATTATTGAAAAACGATAAATACTTATAATCAAAAAATAATTATAAAAAGTACACAAATTTCATATTTTTATCATCACGCCTTTCAGCATTTTTTGGATGTAGGTATAAATCAAAGCAAATTTGGAATGAAATAAAATCGATATTGAATTATAATTTTAAAAAGCTGGATCGGAGAATAATTAATCTTTCTCATTGCAACCGCCCTGTACGATCGTAAGAACAACTTTCGACGAATTGTGGATTTTCGACCGCTGGCTGGTTAAACGCTCTTAATTAATTTACTGCGAGATGAAGATCACACGTACAACTTTCGTCCTATTAATATCGGTAAAAAACACCTCATTTTTTTATAAATCAATTTGATGACCTCCGTGGACGACGGGTAAGGCTTTCAACTAGCAATCCGGACCTCGCCAGTTCGAATCCCGGCGGGCGCAAGTAAAAAATACCCTCGACTCTGTACTAAAAGATTCTCCCATCTTAACAGACGGATTGCAATCTTTAGAGCACAGGCGTTGGGTGGAAATGCAATCTTTATTCTACAGGTATTACAATGGAAGATGCTCCGAGGAACTAGCGTCATTTATCTCTTCGGCACCGGTGCATAGTCGGGAAACACGCCAAACGCGTGCCCAACATATGTACATAGTTGACATTTGTCACGTGAGAAAGGATCGCTTCTTCAACTCGTTCTTGTGTTCAACAGCTCGGCTATGGAACTATTTGCCAGCCTCTGTGTTTCCTCCTTCTTACAACTTGTGCCTCTTCTAGACCAATGTTCATTTCTTCCTCTCCTCAAAAAGACTCTCCACACAGCATCTCAGATGACATAGGCCTCCTGTGTAGAGTTATTGGAAAAAAATAACTTAATTTTATTTGACTGATTTATATTATTTCATAATTAATTAATTAAAAATAATATACAATGTACTTGAATTTGAGGCATCTTCCAGATTGGTACTATCAGTATCACCATGGTGTAAAAGCACTATTTAGAATTGAAACATTGCTTGAAATGGCATTAGCCGTGTTTGGTGACCAGATCTGAATATCTCCACTATCTACTGCCTCAAAACACACCCCAAATGGCGATGCCATAGCCTCACTCGCTTCATAAGGGCGCAGTTAGAACTCCTGTACTGTATTCACATAAAACAAAAAAATCTATCTTGTGGAATCCAAAAACTTAACATTAGAAACAATTCTGGGTCACCAACTTCATCATTTAGTGAAAAGTCAGTGAAAATCCTTTTATTCGATAATTCAAGGATTTTATTCATAACATTTAAAATAGCATTGAAGTTCAACGAAATTCATTTAAAAACTGAGAAAACTTAAGAATTTATTTTTTATTTGGCATGTACATGAATGTCATAATGTGGCTCCCAAACGGGAGAATTATACTCTTAGTTGCTTCTAATAAATGCAAAACATAACAGTTTATTACTATTGTCGAAATTTGTAATTGATTATTGTCGGTGTTATTCAGTTATTATCCGAGTCTTTGTCTGTTTCATGGTTTTATTGAGAGTTGTTGATATTATCTTCATAGAATAAATATAACAATGACCCTTATAACCTTCAATGCGCTATAAAATTTTAATTTAACACTTATTATAAGTAATAATAATTAGCCTGAAACACTCATCATTAAAAATCACCCGAGAAAAGATCATGCCGCCGACGGGACTCGAACCCGCTTCCTTCTGATTTCAGGTCAACTGCTCTTATCCACTGAGCTACGTCGGCTTATCTCCTGCCCGCCAAATAATTCAATAAATACTAATGTTTCATTCAACAATTACTGCTTATTACATTTTTCCACCTGCAAACAACCAACTTTATTTTATATGAGAAAGGCATTGTAAGTGCTAAATCTCCCACTAGGTGGCGTCAAGACAAATTATGTCTCCATTTTTGGTGAAATACTTTAACTCGTCAAATATTAATTATTATTTATTTTTTTATTAATTAATAAACTGATGTTTAAGACAAAATTTTTAGGCATTGCACAAAGGGTAACAATTATAATAAGTAATAATTATTAGCCTGAAACAAAATCATCTACATTGAAAAAAATTCCCGAGAAAAGATACATGCCGCCGACAGGACTCGAACTCGCGTCGTTCTGATAAAATTAAATTTTAATTTATTGTGCTTTGAAACAGATTAATCTACTTTCCACATTCAGTTAAGAAAATATTTATATTCCTATTTTATTTAGTCATTGATGCATAATGTGTCTATTTAAACAATGGCTCTCAGACATATAGAAGTCAAATTCTAGTAAAAATATTTCTTAATCTAAAATTCAATGGAAGTTCTATTCTATTCTCACGAAAACATATTGTGCTTTAGATCTCCACGATTTACCTTCTGGTTTATTTTCGCTAAACTGTAAACATCTTTTTTTTTGTTATTTGTTTTTGGGGTGTTATGCCGTGTTGCGCTACCTCCTCCTTTAGCCAACGTTTCGGACAGCGTTACAGTGACCATCATCAGGGCAGATGTTTAAATGTTAGTGGTGAAATGTGTGCTGGCATTACAGTATAGATACATTGAAGATGGTTTTCTGCATTTAACTTTTTTAAAAACCGAGCAAAAAAATGTAGAAAACCATCTTCAAGTATACTGTAATGCCAGCTCGCAGTGGAGTGGAGCTGGCAACACGGTATTGCTTAGAAGTACTTAAGCACACATTTCACCACTAACATTTACACATCTGCCCTGTGATGAACCTGCTTTGTCGAATGGTTGGCGAATAATTTTTTCTTAAATAACAAATATGAGCATACTACCGACATCCGTGGGGTAGATTTGATAGTGAAATTAAAAGAATGTGGAGCAATTGGGGCTGGCCTGTCGAGGAAGGATTTATCTACTAGGGTAACGAAAGCGTTCAACAAATCAGAATAAGTATCGAACCATATTAGGGGCGTCCCATCAATCACAGGAAAGAGCGAGATCTGATGCCTCTTGGTGGATTTAGAACAAAATATTGTCCCACGTTTTAGGAAATAGTTATTTTAAGTGGTAAAAACACTTCTAACCTGGTCATAAATCACATTTTTATGAGGAGCACGAGGGAATTGACAACAGTTGGTTTCACGTCTGAAATCGGCGAGTCTGGTAAGTAATAGGTTACGCTAGCGACAAAACCCTAAGGTTTCGGTTTAGATTTTGGGTTATTTAGATAACGCAGATGAAAAATGTGTTGGATCCCTTGTATTTGAGTGGGTTGTCAAGATCGATACATTAAAGCTGAATTTATCTCTTGATTTTACGTGTACGAGATTCAAGAAAGTAATTAGTGAAACTAATAAAAATTAATGTCCTGTCAGAACTTTAAATTATGTGCAAATTCAAGTATTTTTCCTGAAGTGCAGTTCGCATAACTGTGAGAATTTATGAGTGATAAATTAATGTAAAAAACGTTGGAAAGTAGGTTTGACATTGGACCTGCGAGATGGAAAGAGGGTAGATTGACAGACATTTTCGAATCGTCAAAGGGGCTGGTCGTGAAATTTCGAAGGGTCAAAAACGGGGATTATACGCGCGGGACTATACAAGAGTGTAGTGTTCCACTCTGGACTTAGCGAAAACGAAAGAGTGTTGTGGCTCGCTGCGGACTTAGCGAAAACGAGAAGTGTTTGTTAAAACTAACTTCAGTGAAGATTTTGCATTTATGGTGTAAGATAAAGAAGTTCGGTGTTGTGTTACTTAATAAAGATAATCGCTGTTAAAATTCGCGATTGCCGCGCGATAAACATTTAAATTTGGGAATAGAGA
This sequence comes from Limnephilus marmoratus, assembly GCA_917880885.1. Taxonomy (NCBI): domain Eukaryota; kingdom Metazoa; phylum Arthropoda; class Insecta; order Trichoptera; family Limnephilidae; genus Limnephilus; species Limnephilus marmoratus. The sequence continues at coordinate 11,290,489 of OU862921.1, read as the reverse complement.
CTTATTAAAGTATTGGACTCCTGTCATAATTAATAATAATAACAATAATATCCTTATTTAACGAGATCTGCGAGATAATAATAAAAAAATACAGACTCAGTGTTAATGCTTACAGTGGTTTTAAAATTACATAAGTACAAAAGGGATATCAACTGAAAACCCTAAATACGAACACTAGATAAGTGAAGAATATAAAACGGTTATAATATAGGTTTTCCCAATAATCCGCCACTGGACTAGCCGTGTTGAGGCCGTAAATTTTAAGTCGACTTATAATTCTCGTAAACAGGCCTACATTGAAATGTAATCACATAATAGATTGGTTACATAAATAATAATTGCAACTTGTCATTCATTATGTAGAGACAAAAATATAACAATAAATATTTATCTTGAGTAACGACAATGGTCCCGGATCATAATAATAATCCCGTAGAAAACATTCCATCCTTCATTTGAGGGGTATAGAATCAAAGGCAGCATTCTCCAAAAAGTGTTATTTTGAGAAAACCAAAAAAAACGTTTCATTTCAACAATTTTCACGTATTTATAAGTTTATAATTTTATTCAAAAGGGGAAACTGCTTATCTATTATAATTTCCAAAGTAGAATTTGTTTATTGTATTGATTGATTAGTTATAACGGATTTAATTATGGAGATTGCTGCATTTGATACTCACCTAAGGAGAATGCTGCTTTTGTTTCTCACACGTGTGGAGAAAGCTGACTTTGATACTGACAAATAAATATGACGTCACAATAATGGACCGACCAAATCACAGGAAAGTTCGTGATTATTATTATGATTTTAATTTTAGTACAATTAAAATAAAAATAGGTTTTGTAATTTACTAATACAGTTTTGAATTTGGGAGGTGTGTATGGGTACCGCCACCCCGGGAACCATTTATTGGATAAACAATATCTACCTCTGCCATAGATATGACTTTAGATTTTCACAGCCAAAAGTATTTTCGTTATTTGTTATTGGGGTGATATGCCGTGTAGTGCTACCTCCTTCTTTAGTCAAAGTTTCGGACACTGCAACGCTGTCCCAAACATTTGCTTTGGCACTTTGGCTAAAGAAGGAGGTAGCGCAACACGGCATAACACCCCAAAAACAAATAACGAAAACCTCTGTTCAAGTGGTTCGCTACGTTTAGTGACTTAGCTAGGATGCCCGGGTTTATGGAGTGAGGTTTGTCCGGGTCTTGGCGGCGGATGCTTCTGCCCACCTGCTGGATTGCAGGCCGGATCGGGAGAGAATAGTTGTGGGAGTCCCTTTGACTTCTCCAGCTGTGATATCTCGAAAAATCGCAGTGAGAGGGATAGATTTATACATCCGTCACTTCTGGATACACTGATCCCCAGATTCCTACCCACCCGTAATACCCTTTTCCTTCCCAGAACCTTCTCGCCTTCTTTTCCTAAAAAGACCCTTCACACAGTATCCCCAAAGAAGACAAAGGCCCTGAGTGGAATTATTTTCCTCAGGGCCTCCTGTGTGGAGCTAATGTAAAAAAATACAAGTGTGCAGTTCGCACGCGGTACAAATGAAACCTGCAGAAAACTAAAGTAGACAAGAGTGGGAATAAGCACTGCACGAAGAGGAGATCAATTATTATCTTATTCTTTCGCAGCCTTAATCCTATAGATGTATGCGTTTGTCTATTTTTAGTGTCGCTTTTTTGTTTCATCGAGTTTCAAATCACAACGGTGCTAAAGAAGCCACTTCAAAAAATAATAATATTAACAGAGAAAATTTAAAAAAAAAGAAGAAAAATAATTAAGGTTAATTATTTTGATCAAAATTGGCTTGAAACTCACAAAATTTTCAACACTAATCATTTAATTCGGAATGTTTATGTGCAAGGCTATGAATCCTAGATTTAATTATAAAAGTAAAACATGTCTATGCATATTAATTTAATTTATGAATTTTAATTAACACCTAAAAAAATCTTTTGCCACTCCACGCCTCTGAAATAAACGGTATTTTATGACAGCTCATCTTAGAATTTTGACTACTTTTGCTTTCCATTTTTCTGGATTCCTTGACTTCTTCCTTGCGTTTTTCTTGGGCACGGATGAAGGGTGAGAGTCCATAATCACACTGGCATCTTGTTTTTATTTCTAAATTCACTCCAAACTATTTAAAACAGTAAAATTAGAGCGACAGATTCAACACACGACCATACAATTTTGTATGGGCGGCCATGTTGTCACGTGATCAAATGGAGGCTTACCATTGGTCAAATTGGAGAATGCTAGTTTTGTTTCTTAACTGCGTTGGAGATTGCTGCCTTTGATACTAACACAGTTTTTAAAATGGATTTTTAAAGCATAAAGAGTTGGTTTTAATGCCAAATAACTGCTTTTCTAGGTAAAGGAGTGAATCATTAACAAAGTTGCATCATTAGTCCATTTTTGAAAAAAAGTGGAGAATGCTGGATTTGATTCTACACACCTCATTTAAGGACAGTGCAACGAATAAAATAATGATAATAATAAAAATAGTGGAAAAATGGTGTTAATTCGGTTGAGAAGTTTTATCCAGAATAATTAGAGTTTAGATAATAAATGTACAGTCAGTAGAAAGCTAGAAATGCAGTTTTGAAAGGAGGCTTTTTAAATATAAAGTAGGTCTGACGTTACCGTGTATAGTTAGGGGGGGGGGGGGTTGGTAGTTATGATTGCGCAATAGTCTGGTAAGGGGCCACAGGACGTGAGAGAAGATCTTCCCACAATGCAGCTTAGAGAAAAAGGGGTTTTAGAATTACAGTACCTACATTAAGACCTTGTACGATGATAAGGGAAGCAAGTAGGGAGTTTGATCATTTATAGGGAGGACGCGTGATTAAGACGCGGAGTTGCGTTTACCCTACCGGGAGTCGCGGTTTTAGCAACCATGTTCTTGGTAAGTTAAATAACTTTAACCTATATTACAGGACCTCACTGATTGCAGGATGGAGTGAAGAGAACGCTGACCCTGTATTATTTAATTGTACCAGCGTTGAATGAACTGATGTTTTGATTATTCCAGAATAGGTACCAGGCATAATTCACAGATGTTATCAACAAGAACAGCTACCTTTTCTCGGCAGACAACTGATGCCGAGCTAGACCAATACCTGGCTCACACCCAGGGGGCTCGGGTTCGATTCCCGGTACCGGAACCTAGAAATCTATAATTGAATTAGGTACATGTACTTGTTTGCAGAGTGACGTGAATAGAACGCGAATCTTGGACAGTTAATTGCATGAGTGTCTGTATCGAATAGATTGATGTACTTTTTATCCCAGAATAGGTACTAAGCGTATTTCACAGATGTTACCAGTCACCACCCTGGACAGTGACCTTTTCTCGGCACTCGGCTGATGCCGAGCTGACACAAAAAATGAACCTGACACAGAGAATACAGTCAACCAAATGGGGAGCGTCTCGAGAGTACGACATATCAAATTGGAGGCGATTACCTGCAACCCGAACAGACATCTTTAGACAAGGGAGCAGAAGAGCAGAATCACGATATAAAATATGAAACAAATAAAACTAACAGGTACTCTGCTGAATTCCTACTTCTTGAATTACGCTTTTTTTAAATCTTTACGATTGGGCAATTTGATGACGAACACCGAGGCCACACATTATGTGGAAAATTGGTGGTCCCCCGGTAAGGGTCTTTCTGCATTGTCATGTTGGAGGATGCTCACCATAGACTGATCGGGTCTCGCGAGGTGCTGGAAGCAATTCCCTTTCGCGGAACTATGTCGAGCGGATGGGCGCAACAGGTCGTATGAAATGAGATGCCATCAGTATGAAAGGACATGGTTCGCTGACGGAGGCGTCTTGACCAAAAGCATCTCGAGTTACCGGCAAGGTAGTGTGGATGGAGGCATAGGCATGGCTCTTGTGGAGAGATTCCTGCAGCATCATCACATTTTTTAATCCTATCGACCTGGAAGCAAACGTATCTCTTACAAGGGTGGGGATAAGTCGGTTTCCAAAGGTGGTCTGTAACGCTAGGTCGGTCACGTGGGAGAAGGATCTGCCTGTCACAAGCTTACGCCACTTTGTACCGTGAGTAGAGTCTTGATAAGGGACGAAATAGATTACCCCTTCTAGAGCCAGTAAAGTAGTTCCGGAGGTGTTCGATACTGGAGTTGTCTGGGAAAGGTTTGAAGGCATGCCGTTCTTCTTCTGTAATGGCGGGGTCCGGGTATCTGGTTTATCGTCAAGAGATTTTCCGGGTGCCATGGGTATAGCCTCATCATGCATTGGTCGGAGGGTCGTGTTCTGAGAGCTGACCACCTAGTCAACTTGGTCAAGTGGAGGAGCCAGTATTTGCTTGCAAAAAATTCCTTCCACATCACATCCATTTTATCCTCTATCCCGTCCTTATACTTCCATCCTAGGTATAAGTTTGTGTTTACTAACAACAGAACATATTATCACGATTATGTATAGGATATAGCCATGGAGAGCGGTGCAGAGAATCGCCAATTATCCACATGAAATGAAACATTCCAGGTACGTACATTAAAAATCATTAGAACGTAGAGGGAGGGAGATCAATTTTATAGCCTATTAGGATCATAGCGGGGACAAATTTAGGATAATTTAGACAGGGCGTGTCCTTCAATCGTTTAAGAGATACAGAGAAATTCCTTCACACCTTACCTAAAAGAACCAAAAGTTACCACGAAAGACATTAAATACCTATCCTAGATGTTCTAGGAGCTCCGAAAAAAAAAATCACACAACGTGGAGAAAAGGGTTTATTGTAAGAATTTCCCGGAAAACTACCTTTTACTGTGTTCAGTCACAGGGGTGGGAAAAATGAGTCATGATTCAAAATATTAATGGCGAATCATTCAGTAGGTACGAGAGGAAGATCTGCCAACCGGAGATCTGAACGCACGAGAAGAAGAAATTTTAAGGTTTTCAATTAGGGGGGGGGGGGTTGACACCATCACAGCCCTGATGATGGATACTGTAACGCTGTCCAAAACGTTGGCTAAAGAAGGAGGTAGCGCAACACGGCATAACACCCCAAAAACAAATAACAAAAATACTTTTGGCCGTGAAAATCTAAAAACATTTCTGTAAACATCTTAATCGTCGGCTCTCCGAAGCAACCGAAAAATATTGTCCATTGTATTTTGGTTGGACGTTGGATTTTGTTATAAGAATTTGGCGAAAAAATATTATGGAAGGAAATCGATAAAAATGTATACCTCATGGTTTGGATTAGGATAGAAATATGATTAAATCTTGGATTAAATCACAGTGTTTGTAAAACTTTAACAAGTATATGTGGTTGTCAATTAAAGTGTAAGAAAAATAAATGACGCAAATGTGAATGGTAGAAGAAGTCGGGACGCCCGAGGAAGACATGCCACGATCAAGTGAATCAGATACTTGAGTCGACCATGTCAAAAGTAAGAATAAGAGAAAAGAGTATACATGAGACGATGTATGAATGTGAGTGAGGCAAAGAATATGTGCCAAGACCAAGTTGTTTGGCGGTCTTTTTTCTCTGCCTACCTCTGCCGGGAAACGGCGTGATGGTTTGTTAGTTAGTTAGTGGAGTTTTTTTCTTTAACTTTACATAAGAGGCGCAGAAGAAAAAATTTTCCCTCCGAATGTGTGACATCTTTGGGGATGCTGTATGGTGGATCTTTTTAAGGAAATGAAGGAGAGTATGTTCTGGAAAGGAAAAAAAGGTATGAAGTGTCAGTGTGTCCAGTGTGTCAGTGTGTCAGTGTGCAATGGACTATGAATCCATCACGCATTCGGCGCCTAGAACTGGACAAACCTCACCTTCTGGATGAACCCGGGCATCCCTGATTAGTCACCAAACGTATCGAATCACTTGGGGTGACCTATGGCAGAGGTGTTAGTTATCCAATGAACCCTGCTTGCAAACTAGAAACGTTGGTTTCCGTGATGGAAGTATCCAAAAACTTGCTATAATGTGTAAATTTGTGGGTAGTCTGCAATAGTAGGTAATGAATGTTTGCTGAACGCTAGCCACGGTTATGGCGGCACACCATGGTTAAGCCTGCCAATGTGATTGCCGCACGCGCACTGGTTTAACTAAATAGTAATAAAACCCAGATTGTGAGCTTTATCATCAGGAGTACGATATAAACAGAGATAAACAAAGCTAACGATTAAGTCCAGTTTACATGTCATGATCGCGACTATTCGTGTACTGCCACTACCATAATGTAGTGTATATATACAGGGTGGACCTTAACTGTGTTCGCGGTTTGTTTCGTTAGTTTTTGAACAATGCGTGGGGCGAGCACGGTTCGGGGGGTATCGTTAGACGCGTTATTTCGTGGAAATTTTAGTCGCTTGGAGTCGTTGATGGGAGAGCAGCGCGCATTTTGTGTTCGTGCATATTACATAAAAAATTAGTCCGTGATGATTTCGAGACGAATGTACTCTGCTCATTACCGTTTACGAGACATTAATCAAGCACCAAGAGCAAAATCTATTCGGAAATGGATCAAAATGTTTGAGACAACCGGCTCAACAGTAAAAACAATTAATGAAGGCCGCCCGAAGTCAGCGAGGATACCAGAAGTTATTCAGCATGTTAGTGTATCAGTGAGGGAAAATCCACAACAAACTTCTCGCAAGAGAAGCCAAGCCTTATCCATCAAGAGGAACACTTTACAAAGAATTTTACGCCACGATTTACATCTAAAAGCTTTTAAAATTTAGCTGACGCAAGAGTTGAAGCCGAATGATACCGATCTTCGACTTAATTTTGCCAATGTGATACTGGAACGTTTTGACAATTTTTTAACATAATGTTCAGCGATGAGGCCAATTTCCAAATCATTGACCATGTTAATAAACAAAATTGCCGGTATTAGTCTGAGAATAGAAGAAGAAGAAGAAGACCCCCCGACAGAAGCATCAAAGTCCCTTGCATAGCTCGAAGGTCGTTGTGTGGGCTGCAATATCAGCTAGGGGTATCATTGGCCAATATTTCCTTGAAAACGAAAGGAGAGTTGCTATGACGTGAAATCTAAGAATTATTGTCAGATGCTTCAGGAGTTCTTGGTCCCAGCTCTTCAAGATATTCAAGGCCACAACTTCAGGAGCTGGTTTCAGCACGATGGCGCCACCTGTCACACTGCTAAACTGTCCATGGACCGTTTGAAGCAGATGTTCCCCGGAAAACTCATTTCACGAGGAGGAGACATTGAGTGGCCCCCACGGACCCCAGATCTCAGCCCGTGTGATTATTTTTGGTGGGGATACTTAAAATCAAGAGTCTATGAAGATAAACCGACAACGATAAATCAGTTAAAACAAAACATTGTACGGGAAATTAACGCCATCCCACGGGCAACTTGTCAACGTGTTTTTTGAGAATTTCGAATCCGCCTTCGACGATGTCAATAGATGGAGCTCACTTGGACAATATAATTTTTAAAACTTCATGTCATTAAAATATCCATTTATTGTAGTTTATGAAAATATTAATAAAACATGTCTAAGTTCTACCATTATTTATTTATTGTTAATTGAAACTAGGTATACAGTTAAGGGCCACCCTGTATAAAACATATACGTATTTGAAAACCACACTAGTAAATAAAATCCATTGAACAATTAGACCAGCGTTTCCCAATTTTTTTTCGCCCCGAAACCCTTATCGATCATACTTTTCTAGGCGGAACCCTATTTTTAAAAGAAAAAGATTAACTCGTAGTTTCAATACTTTCATGTTTACCTTGAAAAGAAAGATCTAAAGTTTTGTGTAAAACTTACATTAATGTGAAGAGTGATATCTTTTTAATTTTTTTGTTAAAATAGCATTGAAATCAGGCTTTGTGGCAGACAGCTGAATACGAAGATCTGGAGCTGCATCCAGTCTGTTTCTGTATTTGTTTTTTGTGTAAGCGTAAGCCGAAAAATCAGCTCACAAACGGTAACAAAACTGTGATAGCCTTCTCGACGATTTCTGGATATTCGTTTTTAAGTCCAATCCAAAACTCATCCAGATTAGTTTTTTCTGAATTAAACTTTTGTTGTAAGGAAGAAGAACATTTGATATCTATCAAAGTCTCGTACTCTGTTGCTGTACGTTTCCTGTGAACTAAGAATGAATTCTGTACCCAGTCAATGTCCTGCAGGTTTTTTTTTATGTAAATACTCTTCCAGAGATTTCTTGAGGGCCACCAAATGTTCGTAAATGCATTTTTCGATATCTGAGGTTACTTGCAACTCTTTTTTTCCAGAAACTCGTTTAAAAGAGAAAAAAATTGGTACTGTTTCGGTTCAACACATTCTATCCAGAAGACAAGTTTCTTTCTAAGAGAAGAGATTTTGTCGTTTACTGTAAAAGTATTTGTGTTTCTTCCTTGCAATGACCCTTGCAACAATCCGGACGGAACGCGGAACCCTTGTGATGCTTCTACGGAACCCCAGGGTTCCGCGGAACACCTTTTGGGAAACGCTGAATTAGACAACGCTAATAAAAACTAATTTAGGTCTGTGGCAGCATTTTTAAGATATTGGTTTGTGGGGTAACGTTGTATTGGTTGCCAAAATCACGGAGCGTGGTTTGATTCAGTGGAATTTTTTAAATTTTATTATTTTAATATTAAGATGAAGTCATAGTAAATAATGCAAAATCATATGTTTTTGTTTTGAAAATTTGATCGCTTAGAAGTATTGTAGATGCTTCAATTAAATACTGCGTGTAGAACATACCTTGGCCCTTAAAAATATCGGTAATTTTTTTTATAAGTTTTTTAATAAGCCTATAAAAAAATAAAGTATGAGGTCTGAAAAACACAGTTTCAAGTCCAAACTCTCCTATTTATAAACCCCTTTTCGGATATGGTTTTATAGTGTAATGTGGCAAATTCAGTTTATTTTATAATAATCGCAAAAAAAGTTGATATTTACACCCAATCTTCCCAAAATAAAATAAAACATGCATTTTCGCGTTGATATTTTACAATACGGCCGCTAGTCGACGAATTCGATTATTCAAAGTGACCCCTATGGCGTCCACCGAAGAACTACAGTCCACGGCACAGTAGTGAACTAGTGGATCGCCTTAAGTACATTTGTTTAGGTTTAGAGTAATGACTTATTGCCCGTCTCAATAGGTGTAAAACGCATGTGTTGAGATGGCAGCTTACTGAGTTGTTATCTATGTTTTTGTTTACATAATATTATGAAAATGACAGTTAAAAAAATGAAAAACAGTTGATAAAATGATAGTTAATAACAAAAATAAAACACATTATACAATTCAAGTATGAATGTATTAATGTTAAGTGAACATAATTTTGAAGCAATTAAATTTCAATTTGACAAAATGGCATATTGATAAATGATAATAAAAAAGGTAAGAAAAACTTAGTCAAATGTAAATATATTCAGTACAAAGTGTACACGTATACATATAGTAGGCATAAATGTAAATATGTTATGAAATACTCCTGATAGATGTGTTTATTGGAGGTAACCAATGATTTCAATGAACTTTTAGTTTGCGTGTTTCTAATGTCAGTAGGCAGAGAATTGAATGCTCTATCCATATCATAATATTTAAAACTTTTTTGCCCATAAAAGGTTTGACGAACTGGGATGTTAAAACAAAATATAATTATAATATATAAAATTTATATTTGATATAATATTGAATAAAGTGTGAAAACGGAGTTCTGACATTTTGAACCACTCCGACCCCTAAGCTTGTTTTCGACAATATAACAGTAGCAATCAAGTACAATTAGTTTGTTTTCAAGCTAACGCGCGTGTTCCCACAGAAGTCGTTATAACTCCGTTATTGTTCTATTGACGACCCTAAAACAAGTAGTAGAAGATCCATATTAAATCAAGCTTCACATCTCTTTTCAAAATTGTCCATAAAAATACATAAAAAAACTTATTTTGTAGAAACAGTTTTCACCCGCCAAATCACCTAGACATTGACATTGACCGTTAGAAATTGTTATTTTTTTATTAAATATTCTTGTACGAAGTGGTAAAAAAGTAAGGTAATAAAATTGTTTAATATATATTTATACGAAAAAAGAAGTGTTTTTCTTCATAATCCGTGATTTTAGTACCGTTTTCACATAAAAACAACACGTGAGTCATTTTAACATTTTTTTTTATATATGCATTCTAAATTTTAATATTTAAAAATATTAATATTTATTTGTACCTACTAATACGATTTGAAAGCCTATTTTATAACCTTTCAAAAACAGTTTTCAGTATTCGGCTACGTTCAGAAATATTTGATTTATTGAGCATTAATTGCGAAACGGAAATAATCCAAAGTTTTTATAAATCTGACAGTTCGCAAAAAACTTGCCAATGGCAAAATACCTGAGTGGTTAATGGAAAAGCGATAAATGCTCATAAGCTGAAAAATACAGGAAAGTAGCATTTTTTTCAGAAAATTATAATCAAGCCTGCTTTTTCCCGTCAACGCTGTTTTTTTAAATAATGTTACAATTCAATCTCACGACAATATTCCAAAAGTAAGTCGTTTGGTATTTATTAATACTAGATTTTTACAGATTTCTCACTCACATGAGAACAATCCAGTTATAAAAACTAAGTGTACATACAAATAGGTTAACAATTACATAAATATAACCAGACAAATTGTGCAATTGTAAATCTTGAAATTATTTCTAAATAAAGATAAGATAACCAAACAATTAAACAAAGAAAATTATAAAAATATAAAATTAACTCAAATTACAAATAACATAAAGAGAGGCAAGAGTCACAAGATATACAAGAGACACGAGAGACACGAGAGATACAAGAGACACAAGAGACACAAGAGACACAAGAGACACAAGAGACACAAGAGACACAAGAGACACAAGAGACACAAGAGACACAAGAGACACAAGAGACACAAGAGACACAAGAGACACAAGAGACACAAGAGACACAAGAGACACAAGAGACACAAGAGACACAAGAGACACAAGAGACACAAGAGACACAAGAGACACAAGAGACACAAGAGACACAAGAGACACAAGAGACACAAGAGACACAAGAGACACAAGAGACACAAGAGACACAAGAGACACAAGAGACACAAGAGACACACGAGACAAAAGAGACACAAGAGACACAAGAGACACAAGAGACACAAGAGACACAAGAGACACACGAGACAAAAGAGACACAAGAGACACAAGAGACACAAGAGACACAAGAGACACAAGAGACACCAGAGAAACAAGAGACACAAGGGACATAAGAGACACAAGAGACACCAGAGACACAAGAGACACCAGAGACATAATTAGAGATTCAAATGATACATAATATAATTATATATTATAATCATGATGTTATTTACTGCTAAGCTCAAACTAACATGATCATCTAAAATAAATTCATCCAAAGATATTTGAGTGTATTTTTTTTAGATGATCATGTTAGATTCAATAGAAAACTATTGAGGGAAATAGAGTTAAAAAAAACATTTTGTGGAATAATATTGTGATAATTTGTGGAATAATTTTCAGATACGACATTTTTCCACTAATTCTAATCTAATGGCTTCCCTTCATTATTTTTCATTGAATGTTTATTATACCTACTTCAAACATGAAATGTAATAAATGATTTCGATTTTTTATTTTTCTTTAGGCAAGGGTTGGAAGCAAAGTTATTCCGGCCAAAGGCTCAATTGTAAAAGAGGATTATTTCTTATTTTGTCCCCCAGAGTCTTATCATTGAAAAAAAAATGCTTTCAATACTGCTTGCCTTACGTTTTTACCCGCGTAAAATAGTATTTATTAGTATCATTTTGAAAACGCATTCCGAAGTCAAATCAGGTGTCAAGCATAAAAAATTTATAAATTCATGTAAATATGCAAAACTAGATTGTTTTTGATAAGAATTCTGTAATGATAAATGATCTTGTAACGTATTAATTTTTGTGAGTTTAAGTACGCGAGTAGGTACTGTTTAATTTAATTTATTTTTATTATTTAGTTTGACAGCCTGTCGACGCTGTCGACGGAAGTTGGTAGCGCACGCCGGGAAAGATGGCAGCGGACGTAAATTTAAGTTCCCGCACGGGACGATTTTATTTTGGCAAACTGGTGTTTCGATTTTGGCGGTCTAACGTAGCCATTTATCAATGTGACCTTCATACTTGTAAAGGAGTTGTGTCTATAATGGGAATAAATAACAGACGTGGACGATTCTTCGCCATCGATGCCTAAAGTCAGGACGAAGAAGAACAGCCGTTATCCCACACGATTATGACTGTCATCCCCGGCCCGGTCTCCATTGTTGATTTGACGAGGGAGGAATCGTATATTGCATCGTAACTCAAAGTGCACAGACGCTTGGACAAACAAAGAAAGTATGATTGCTTCAGAATCTACACGATTTCAGAAAAAGAGTGTTAATAAGCGAGCAGATTATTTCAACCTCTCGAGGCCGGCGCATGACATCTCTTGGGCTCTGGTGAGCAGCCTACTGGCGCTGCAGGGTACACACGCGGCCGGTATGGCATGTTTGACAGCAGTATTGTGTGTGGATCATTTGTGGTGCTGATAATATCAAGAAAAAGCAATTTGCACGGAGGGCTAGGACGTCAAGGCGCGCGTGCTGTTTGGGGATGAGAATTCTCGGTTTGAGGCTTCTTTGCGCGGTTGCGGAAGAGCCCCCCCACTTGGATGCTTGAGGGTTTCCTGAGGAAGAAGGCCGTAGGTCCGGAATCCTGGCCACGGATGGGAAGATGTCCAAGACGTTATTTGGGTCCAAGAAGTTCTCGCGTGGGTTTGCGGATTATTTAGTCCAGCTCTCTTTCTCTCACCTGTTTCCGTTTTCACCGGGTAGCATAAGGTATTTACATGTGTTTGTTTAGTTTAATATAAATAAGAATTGTTCTCTAACAAAATCTTTCATTTGAGATGAACCCTACAATTTTTCCCACTAACTTGAGATGGATATCATTGCTCTGCCTCTACCTACATAAATTCTCATTACAATCTCACATCTCTAAAATGTTATGTAAAATGTTCAATTTCCTACAAATAATGTCAAAAATAAACCCGATCATATTTTGATGGAAAAATTGCAGTCTGTCACGCTTGACATGAGATTAATTGAAAATGATTAAAACATCGCGCGGTGCGCTGATATTCCGTGAATTTATTTCACGTTCGGTTTGACCGCAGAGCAATCGGACGTGATATGCCCCAAAGTGCCCCGGGGCAAACACATCCAGTTACCAGTAAAATAGACGTTCCCCTCCCCCATACACATTATTAATTATTATTCCGTACTGGCAAAGTGCGTAAGTGCGTAGTTGGGCAAAAGGTGGACATAGTTTTACTAAGGGTGCACTGGAAAATTGATTGGTTTAATAATAAATTAAAAGACAAATCAGACAACCAAGGTTGTAGAAATAGTATCGGAACCGCCACCTATTAAATTAGAAGTGTCATAAGGGTCGGTTCTTGGACCGATCCTTTTCATAACTATCATAAATTACGTAGAAAAATCTTAAATATTGCCGCTACGACCTCAACAGTGTGGCTTTTTAGTAAAAAAAGGGTAAATTAAGATTATAATAACATCTGAAATATGAGAATATTTACATAATAAAATAAAATACTTTTTTGTTTAAAATACTAAGCAATTTAGAGGCGCTAGAAATAAAAAAAGCTGTAAAAACCAAAAGTCATATACTTAATAATCAATTAGACATATCAAGTAGTCCAATATTAGGTCTTTTTCCAATAAACCCTTAAAAAAAATTCCCACTGCTCCTTACCACCATGCCAGTTGATGCTTTGTTTCTCCAAATTTATTATTATAAATTATAACCCATTAGTTTACCTAATTATCTTTCTGTTTTTCCCATTACTTGAGTGCTTATGTTAATGTATTTTATCGCCGTCTATGTGTTTGTTATATTTGTATTATGTTGTCTCCCTCTATATTTTGTTATATATAAGCATACATTATGTACTTCTTGTTTAGTATTAATGTGTACCCTGAAGATGCTTAAGTAAAGCGAAACCGGTCGGTTCATAAATTAATAAATTTCATAATGGATGGAGAAAGTTTGCAAAATTGATGTAATCTTATACAATACACATGACATAATTTGCTAAATAAATAAACTAAAAATTTAACATTAGTATATTTTAGTGTTCTTTCCTTAGATGACTCTCGAAACCTTTAAGGCCAATGTTGAAAATGTCAAGAAACCTTGAGATATTATTTAGTGGCGCTCTTCACCTTGACATGCTATGCTGGGCCAGAATTACCGTTCTGCCATGTGGAATACAGAGCAAGCGTGGTGTCGACACTGGCGGTAGTTGCTCGGTACAAACAATTTATAGCAATCCAGAAGGTATGGGCTGTCGATAAAATAGTGTATTATTTTTAATGCTATTACTGTAAGGGCCCTATTCCTCCTAGATTGGAGACTTTCGTAGGGCGTTTCACAGAGCAAACCTATGTGATGCATAAAATGTTCGCCATGCATTGTCGTATTATAAAGAGACCATAGAATTTTTTCTAATAGTTTTACGTATTTTTGCTGGTACGGAGCCTAAATAGCGGAAGCGCATTCTAGTTTTTATCGTATAGTGCATTTGGACATCGATGTTATTGCTTGGCTTGGAAAATTGTTTACCTTTTCCAAATACAAACCCAAGAAGTTCCTAACATGATGCCAACTCCACTATCAGATCTGAAAATGTGACTTATAAGTCCGTTATGGACTTCCTTGAAGATAATATTTCATCATTTAGCTTGTAATCGAAATTTATTGAGTTTTTGTAACTTATCTACTCATGTTATCTACTAATAATAAAAACGTGCATAGACAAACCTTTTATCTTGTTCAGTGTATTTTTTTACAACACGCAGTCCTAACTGCTAACTATTGTGATGCTGAAGGTGGTGGAGAGGGGACAGAGATGGGGGAAGAAAAATGTGACTGGCTATTCAGAGATGGTCACCAATTACGGCTAAAGCCATTTCGAGCAAAGTATCTTTTCTGAACGGTGGTCTTACACCAGGGCTATCATCATCATCATCATCATCTGTGGCTCTACAACCCAGGTCGGGTCTTGGCCTCCAGCAGAGCCTGCCTCCATGACTGTCGGTGTTGTGCTGCGTTGCGCCAGTTTCGGATGCCGATGGTGCTTGCATCCTTCACCACTCCATCCAGCCATCGAAGCTTTGGTCTTCCAACTCTTCTCCGACCCCCAGGTGCACCATCCATAATTCGCTTTGGAATATCTCCTTCGCTCATTCTCTGGATATGTCCAGCCCACCTGAGTCTTCCAGTTTTGATTTCCTTGGAGATATTAGGGTCCTCGTAAAGATCGTATAGCTCCTGGTTGTATCTGATACGCCATTCTCCATTATCACAGACTGGGCCGTAAATCCTTCGCAGCACCTTCCTTTCAAAACTTTCTAGGGCTCCTTCATCACCCTTACTGATTGTCCAGCATTCCGAACCATACATAAGAACAGGTCGTATAAGGGTCTTGTAAAGCAGGACTTTAGTTCTTCTGGTAAGGTGGCGAGATTTCATATGCTTCTGTAGCCCAAAGTAGTATCGATTTGCAGCTACTATTCTTCTTTTGATTTCGCTGGATACATTGTTGTCATTTGTCACCATAGTACCGAGATATACAAACTCGTTGACAGTTTCAAATGTATAATTATCTATCTGTACACTTGGTGGTTTCTGGCGTCCATGTACGGGCATATATTTTGTCTTCCCCTCGTTGATGACCAATCCCATGTTACTTGCCGACGTAGCTAAGCTTATAAACGCCGATTTTAGTTCATATTCTGAGCGTGCGATGATATCTATATCGTCAGCATAAGCAAGGAGCTGAACAGACTTGTTAAAAATATGGCCTGTGGTTTGTATACCTGCATTTCGGATGGCCTTTTCCAGCGCTAAATTGAATAAAATGCAGGCAAGTGCATCTCCTTGTCTTAGTCCATTGAAGGTGTTTAGGGTGTCTGACAGATCCTGTTGTATTCTGACTCGGCACTCAACATTAGACATTGTGAGCCTTACTAAGTTTACCAGTTTTCTTGGGATATTAAATTCATCCAAGGCTCTGTACAGTCTTTCTCTATTTACCGTGTCATAGGCAGCCTTAAAATCTATGAAGAGATGGTATGTATCAATATTAAATTCTATTGTTTTTTCCAGTATCTGTCTCAGTGAAAAGATTTGATCAGTTGTAGATTTCTCCTTACGGAACCCAGTTTGATATTGGCCAATTATGTCATCCGAATATTTCATAAGCCTACCGCACAGTACATTTGATAGGATCTTGTATGAGATATTCAGCAGCGTTATGCCCCTATAGTTAGAGCAGTTCATAGGGTCTCCTTTCTTGTGAAGAGGGCAAATTATTCCACAGTTCCATTCACTTGGCAGAGTCTCAGAGCACCAGATGGATTTAATGATATTATATATATGGACTTGAAGGTTCTCTCCGCCATATTTGAATAACTCTGCAGAGATGTTGTCAGTTCCAGGTGATTTATTGTTATGTAGACTTTTAATAGCACCAACTACTTCTTCTAATGTTGGTGGCGGCTCGACATTGTCATCATCATTAGTACCACCATCAGTGATGTTTCCATCCCTTGTCAAATTTTCACCCACACTCTCATCTACACTTCCGTTTAGCAGAGCATCAAAATATTCCACCCATCTATTCAGAATTCTTGACTTTTCATTCAAAATATTTCCCACACCAGGGCTATACTGATAGTATATTCCACTCTGTAATGTGCCGCAAATATACCATTATAGATTAACAAATTGTGTAATAATTAAAATAAATCGAGAAAAATTTACATCCGTAACCTCCGGATTGTTACTAGAAAACCTTACCCATCGATCACGGACGTGGTTTTAATTCGGACGACCTCCATAGTCCAGTGGGTAAGACTCTTGACCCACAATCCGGAGGTCGCGGGTTCGAACCCGGCATGCGCAAATAAATTTTATTTGATTAATTTGTGTTATTTCACAAATAATTCATTTAAAAATAATATATAGTATATTTGCGGCATGTTCCAGAGTGGAAGATACTATCAGTATCGCCCTGGTGTAAAACCACCATTCAGAATTGAAACGTTGCTTGAAAATGGCTTTAGCCGTGTTTGGTGACCAGATCTGAATAGCCAGGTACTTCCCAACCTTCCTCCTCCCCACCTCCTTCCCCTCCCCACTACCTTCAGCCTCACAACATACCCCAATTGGGGATGCCATAGTCTCACTGGCTCCAGACGGTAGCAGTTGAGATTTTTGTGCGGTATTCCTGTAAAAAAAAAAAATCGATAACTGAAAGTGTCAAATTACTATATTAATACTTTTTTGATAGTTTTCTTATATTATGCTCCTAATTTAATTTTTCTTTCTTGTACAACAATTGTAATATGTTTACATCAGTATCATTTATCTACTGCACTGTTTATGAGTATATTATACAAATAGTATAAATGTTCACATAAAAGTCTTTAACGGACGTACATAAAAACCAAAATATAAAATAAAAATGTTAAAAAATATAATTAAATTTATGGAAAATGTTTCGGATATATCAGAGTTTTCAAGAAAATTTCACGGACAGTCGCACATTAAACTTGTTTGCCCTCCAAAGGGCAAACAAGTAACGCGATGAAATCCTGACAATAACCTTTGGAAACTAACTGGCCTCGGAGGTGACATGAAAAATATCGCACACGTCTACCAAACAACTCCACCAAACCTTATTCAACCAATCCTTTAAACTTTCCGTACAGACACTATCTCTTTTATGTGGGTTCTTAGTTCTAACTTCCAAGTTCTTCTTAGTCTGGGGTGGGGATGATTCTCTCCTTCTTTCACCCCCTCCCCCCCTCCCCCCCCCCTCCCCCCCCCCCCCCCCCCTCCCCCCCTCTCCAATAATCTGTAATCGCGTCTCTTCCAATCCATTTGCTTATTGAGGTGTTACCAGCCGCGGGTTTCTATATTTATGGTAATTTTATTCACAAATTGCAGCCTAAAGTGATAAAGTACCCAGTTAATGGTAACTGCGAAACGATTATTTTTAAATGGACCGTTTGATATTTTTGGAAATGGGTGGAACATTTTAATATAATCTGTTAGGGGTGACTTTCTGACTATCACTAACACATAAAAAAAACGTTAAAAAATCTTGATGGTTTAACATGTCTAAATCTGCGAGAATTAAAAAAAAAAAACGGTTTTGTAAATGTAAACAGATAAAGGCAATAACGATTCAATGGTTTACCATTTATTGGATTGCCAACACTTCTGTCTTAGGACACCAACGTAGTTCGCTGTTTTAGCGATGTTGCCGAATGCGTCTGCCCACCAACAGCGTGACGGGCCGGATGGGGAGAAAATGGTTGAAGGAAACCTTTTGGCCTGCACAACAGAACATCGCATTCCACCACTATGAGAGGGATGGACTCATACGTTCACTGGACATAACACCGCCGAAAAATATTTTTAGGCAAACATTTTTTCAAGTTAATCTCCGGTACCATACTAAATCCGCCAATATTGAAAGATATCAACTTATATGTCCCTACCGCGTATACTCGTGGGAGATCCCGCGCACTTTTTTATGCTCCGAAAGTGAGAACTTCTGCCTATCAGAATGCACCATTAAGCAGGTCGACTCAACTGCTTAACAACTGCGCATTGAGCATCGACATCTTCAATGTCACCTACAGAGAATTCAGCAAATATCTCTTGACATACGTCACAACATAGTTAAACTGCCCCCATGCACTTAAAAAAAAGTATTCTTCTCCATAATTTTTTATTGTACAACTGTTTTATGAAGAACCTAAAAAAATAAATAAACATTCAGCTTCGCACTTCACTTTCAATTCCTACAATAGAGAACTTCTGTAATTTTTTTTTTGAATGGATAATGACGTTCTAACTTAAATAATTGCATTTTTATTTTTATTTTGAGAGTTAGTTTTAATAGTTAAAATAATTTTCAAAGTTTTAATTTTTCAAGATCCCCGAAAACCACCGTATGTATGATGAATCGTGTGACGTCATCACTCCTGAAAAATTAGTATCGGATCGGGCAATCAGCTGATCAACTGCCGCCATTTTGAATTCCGTTGTTGGAAGTATTCTTCCCAGAAGAAGCATTACTATTTTTTTTGTGCAATAGTTTTTGTATATTTTCAATAATAGAGATAAACTAATAAGAGATACCTTTATTTTTTAAACATTATTAAGGCCTAAATAATGTTTCAATAAACACAACAACTAAATTTCTATGAGCAGTGTATAAATAAACGAATAAATTAATACGATGGCTTGTGTCATATCATACATTCCCATACAATGACTTTACGGTGACGTCACGACACGTTGAACAGGGACGTCACCACTAAAATTAGTTTTTACGTCCCGATTAAAAATGGACTTTTAATAATTTTTTAAAAACTCTGCGTTTAATATTATTAAATAAAACTTATATTTTCAGTATCAGCGTTTATTGATCTATATGAACATATTTTTTTAAAGCCATAATATTTTTCACTGGAGTTCCTTATTATAATATCTCTTTTTTCTTCACAAATTCATGCTTTGCGGGATTTAATAATAACTTTGATTTTTAATGATTACTTAAAATTCGCTTTAAAAATAGATTTCGAATTTTACGAAATAAACACAATAACAAGAAATTTTATGTTCAAATTTGTAGAAGACGTATTATCAAGTGAAACATGAGTAAATATCGCAAAATAGGACAGCCTGGAGGTAATGTAATTTTAATGAGTACGCGGAAGTAATCCGTTCTGACAAGTTTAGGAAACGAAGGTAATAAAAAAAAATCAGAAATTCGTCAATTATTTTTTTCCTATCACAATATTTTACGTTTCACCGTAAACTCAAACTCTTAAAAATGTAATTTGTACGTTTTTTTTGAAGAGAACAAATTTCTATTATTAATTTGTTTAGAAAGTTATCTACCCATATTTTTAATTTTAACCTTATTTCACAGTGGAAGGAACTTCCATTAGTGCCCTGTTGAGGGAACACGGTACAGATAATGACTTACAAACTATTTAAAACGAAGGTGGAAAGAACATAATATTATTACAACAGCAATCAACTCAAAACAATTTACCATGAACTATGTCAATTTTTAATTGAACACGGTATTACAGCTTGGGGAGGAGCAAACGCTGCCGCCATTGATCCGGTTTTTAAAGCTCGGAAATTAATTATAAAGATTATAGTTAAGGCTTTACACAGAGTTTTTAGAAAACGGATGAAGTGGGTACTTTTCCTATAATTTTTTTATTATTATTTTATTTTTTGTTAATATAATGATTATGTAATGATAATAATCAATTACATTACATGTAAAGATTTTCATTTAAAAGATACATTGATTAAATTCGTTTTACACCTTTTTTTAGGGCAAAGTTCGAGTTAAAAAGGCGAAAAAAACGCATGTAAACCACAGTTTGTTCTTTTGTATTTTTAGAACACATAATACAAAATAACAATAAAGAAGAAAAAACAATAATAATAACAAAATCTTTTTTTTTACACCTTCAAAACAAATAATAGAATAAGTACTCGTAATAAAACATAAAGAATAGAGAAAATAAAAAAAAAGTAAGAAAAAAAAGCGATATCTAATTTAATAATTTAGTTGTATCATACAAGTTATTAAAAGTGTGCTTTTATTGAAATATTGAATTTTTTATAATGTTTCCAATTTTAATTTCATTGGTAATTCGTTAAACCATTTACTCCAATATATTTGTAGAATTGTTGGGCTATGGTGGTGTAACAGCGCGGTATAATCATAGAGCCTAGGATATTTGTCCTACTGCTGTTCGAAAAAAGAGTTAAGCTCACATTATTGAAACAATATTTGCGTATTTGTAAAAGCGTAATTTTTTATAAATAAAATGTAGTGAAGGCACTTTAAATTCTTGAAATAATTTGATGGTGGGGTAATCGCACGGCTTTTTAAAATTATTTTTATTAATATTATAACAACCGATCACAAGCAATTCGGATGAAACCTTTAGGAAAATTTGTGTCAAACATTCAAGCATTCCTCTTCAAACACAGAACCGCTTTTGAAAATGTCCACTACTCGAGATGCTAAAACCAAAGGGCATTATCTTTTACTTATTCCTTTCGTTAAAACAACTTTCGTCAAAGAAAATTCTGCATTAGATACTGTTAAAGTTTGGTATTTTTATGGTCGAAGATCTTCAATAAAGACTTAATATTTCTTCACTGGCTAATTCCAACTTATTTATTAAATTATAATCACATGTTACAACAAAACTTTTTCAAAGCACTACAATGGTCTTCAGATCATAAATTATGTAGTTGATTCTAGCTATTTTCAATAGATAAGAAGCATTTTATTCTACAGAACATGGCATTTGTAACAAAAAAAACTAATACTAACAAAAATAAACAATGAAACTCATGTCAGGCTATGATATATAGAAATCTGTTTAACCCTTAATCACTCGCATGGGGTCAAAGCATTTTCGGATTAAAAAATGAAGCACTTGGCGCGGCCCGATTTCCCCCGCGTCCTCACTAGCTTCACAACGCGCGTCTAAGTTTGTATTTTATTAGCGACCAAGTCACGGGAGTAAAAGGACGCGTCGCTGCACTCTTGAGCGGTGACCCCGTGCGAGTAATTACGTTACTTTTTTGAAAGAGGTAAGTTTTATCGCAAAGTACCAACAAAATGCAAGAAATATACAAGATTTGTGTGCAATGTTCACTCTGAAATATACTGTCAACAGTGTAACAAAAGTGAATCAGAGAATTCCTAAAAATACGAGTATTAACTATGATTTCAGTATACCTAAGTACAAATTGATAATTATTTTAGTTTAACTTGTTTATGTATAATTAGTTAGTAATTCCTATTATTACTTATAGATATTACAGAATAAACAAAGCACTTTAATAAAAAAATAGTTTCATTAACTTATATATTTCAATATATATTAAAAACTACTCATACTATTTGGGGTCATCTGTGACCCCATGCGAGCTGCTATGTAATGTTCTTTGTGCGAGTAATTAAGGGTTAATCAACTATCACTACTACAAGCTTAGGAATCATAGGCCGTTGCAAGTAGGAATCTGCACTAATAACTAACTTCGAAATGTTACGCTAGAGGTCAGTAACTTTCGCTTTATAAATAGATACTCTGCAACAAAGCTAGACAATGGACTTCCACTGGCCATTAGACCAAACGCAACTTATTTGAAATATAAATCAGGCAAATTGTATCATCGGCCAAGATAGATCTAACATCGCAGATTTTATTAAATCCAATTGATAAATATGAATTTTCAATTGTACGATGCTGTTTGGTTTTATTTTTATTTTAAGGGTAACATTGTTTTTAATTTTGTATTTATTTTAAACTACGTAATTATGTTATGAAACGTGCCTACACTAAAAAAGCATTAATTTTCAATGGTACGATGATGATTGTCCGTTATTTTGAGAGTAATATTGTGCTGTTTTTGTATTTAGACTGTCTGTTTTAAACTGCGCCTGATCTAAACACAGAATTTCCTAGTGAGACAGGCATAACACATGACTAACTATAGTCTAGAATCAATAAAGATTAATAATTTTGTTGTGAAAGACGTGTAGATTTAGTATCTTTTGGTACATGCATGACATTACAATGTTGTAATGTCATCCATGTACAAAGTTTAAATTAAGAATTTGCTGGAAACATTAGAATGTTTCTTGTCAGATTTTCTTTTAATTTTGTGAGATCGTAAAGGATCTTGACGTTTTTTTTTACATTATCTTCACACATGAGGCTCTGAGAAAAATAATTCCCCTTGGGGCCTACGTCATCGTTAGGGATGCTGTTGGTGTTTTTTTTGCATTAATACACAAGGGAGTATACATATTAATCCAAATGTATTAATATAATACACGCCACACAGGAGACCCCGAGAAAAAAAATTCTCTCGGGGCATATACCATCTGTGAGTAGGGAGAGAAAATTATGGGAAAGGATGTGTAGGAATCTGGGGGTCAATGTGTCTGGGTGCGACGGACGTATGAACCGATCCCTCCCACTGCTGAATTAAAAATCTGATATTGATAAGTCTATAAAAAACTAAAAAGGAGCTAAGTACGTCTGAAGGTTTTCTTTCCCTGTATCCTTCCATTTCTTAATTATTTAGCTTCACAGCTCCCACTGCGGGCATTTGGGACTCTGAAAATATTTCAGCAATGAATGTCAGCGTAGACAAAAGGGGATAATTACAAAATTATTGATTGTCATAAATGTGAAATTAATTATAATTTGCTGTCAGAAATTTAACAACGACTTGTAAAATATCAATCAAGATCAGCCACGTCTAAAAGGTGAAGCCTTGAGCAAATTTCATCGAAATTAATTACAGATAAAGGCTTTTCTTCCCTTATTATTCATCGCTCTGGGAAATAGCAGCCTCCTTGGTCGAATAACGAGACTCTCGCGGCCTTAGATTTAATTATAATTTTTACTGAGTTCATACTTATATTCCAATACCTTTAATTTTTACAGATCTATGTTCTCACTTAGGAGATAACAATTCAGTTATAAAAACTCAGTTAATATGAGTATTGGTACATAAGTGTACAATTTATTATAAAAGCTACCCATTCAAGGATACATACGAGTACAATATCTAGATACTAATAACAAATATTACAAGAGACAGAAAGACAGACATAAGTGATACATAATATAATAAAAAGTTAGTGCAACACTGCATAACACCAAAAAAATGACGATAATACTTTCGGCCGTGAAAATCTAAAATTATATACTTAATATAATTTGACAGTCCCGAAGAACAACGCCGGATCTGCTAAAAATTGAAAATCGCTGTCTGCTTATTTTAATTTCTTTTCGTTGATTTAAAAATCTGTATTTTGGATGAAATTAAAATATTTGTAACGATTTGTAACGATTGTCCAGCGTTCTACATTGGGCAAACGTCACGCAATGTGGAAACTAGAGTAAAGGAACCCATAAGATGCCTAACCAGTCCTGGGTTTTCAGAATTCGCAGAGCACTTAATTAATAAAGATCACACGTTTAACCGGATACGGATATTAAAGTCCTACACAAAAATGGAACAGGCTTAAGATTAAATAATTTAGAGGCATTGGAAATAAAAAAATCAGTTAATACAAAGGCCGAAATCATTAATAATCAACTAAATTTAACATTCAGCCCTATTATAAGTATGTTTCCCGTTATCCCACTCGCTCCTCCCCCACTTCCCTCCCACAACTGACGCACTGTTCCACTCTAATTTACTGTGTCTTTCTTTCACAATTTGTATATATATATATATATGTGTATTTTCCTGTATGTGTCAGTATTTTTTATATTCAGTCCTGATGATGGTACGGAGGAACCGAAACCGGTAAACGGGGAAAAAAATAACAATAAAGTTACGTAAAACAAAGCATTTTCTTTTTATTTATTTAAAATATTTATGTAGGTACAGTTTGGCAAGAAAGTGTAGAAAATAAATGATGGCGCTGCGATCGTTTTCTAGTTTTAAATGGCAACACCAAGATGGCTCATAAGACAAAGAACGTATGTTTTAAAAAAACACTTCTGGCAAAATGCATATTTCATAGCGTATTTGTATTTTCAAAAAATTTGCACAAAAAACTGTAATTTAATAGAAGCAAAATAAAACAAAACAAGTTTTAAGTGGGCTTTTATTCCGATATAAAAACGTAGGTACTTAAAAATTTAAGTCTATTAATTCAACACCCGACATGTAATTATTGTCTTCGTCCTCGTGTGATTCTTCTTCTTCCGTATCTTCATCTTCATCTAAGCGCAGTTCATCGATATCATATATATTACTGCCTCATGCATAATATTCTGCATCAATTTTCATCACGTGTTTGCAACAATTTTTCCAATCATCAGCACTTATGCTATTACATAATGTCCATTTTCTGTTTTCCCGGTGTTTCAAATTTTCCATCTGCCTTTTCCCCTTCCTTGACAATTCGTCTTACCGTTGATTCAGATTTACCTGTGTGTGAAAAATCATTAAAATTATTATTATATAAGGGAGTTTTAAAAACACACACTAGATAATATTCACTTGGAAAGAAAGAAAGAGAAAACGAGAAAAAGGTAACTTTTCTACGAGTTTAATATTATTTTTTTTATTGAGTTATTCCCTTTTTCTTGTGGCCGCATATTATCTGTCAAAATGAAGTGTCAAAATCAGATTTTTTTACCATAACCTCAAATCAGATTGTAATGGTTATTATCGCTCGAAAATTGGCATAAATCTTGTAATACTAATGAAATTTATTAAACAAACTTTACTACGTACCAGTCATTTCAGCAGTTCGTTTGCAAACATCTTCTAAATTAAAAAGAAGCTTCTTCGCGTGACACTCGGCTAGGCTGCGTTGAAAACGCAGAATATAACCCCTCTTGTATCACTATGTAATAATTTATTCATTTTAATTAAATTCAGGCAAACAATGAATAAAAATATTATCAAATCAGCGATATTCTACTCAGATTTAAGACAATAAATCAACCGTAACACGTTGATACACACAATATGATAACACATAATATGACAGCCATAAGAAACGTCATATAATTCGGTGTTGCCATAGTAATGAACACGTTTAGTTCCAATTGAATTAATTTCTACACTTTCTTGCCAAACTATATATATTTCTTCTTCTATGCAAACATTTTTGATCTTCAAAAAAATGAACTTTAAACAGCTCTACTGCAAAACTACAAAATCTCGCATCCGCCATTGTTCTTCTGGAACGTTGAAATATTTTAACAATATGTTTGGCATATGTTTTTGAGCAATAGCAGATTTTTTTTCTGAATCCTTATAGAAGCAAATTAGGTACGCCATGGTATCATTGGAGCGGTTAGGACTGTTGTGCGGTATTTACATAAAAAAATACATAGCCCGCAATTCTCACGCTGTAGAAGTGAAATCTTCAGAAAACTAAAGTAGACAAGAGTTGGGAGACTACAAAGCCCATTTTTTATCAATGTGAAAGATGATTTTTTCTTATTTTTTGTCGTCGAATTACAGTGCGCCTTTTCTAATATATTTAGTCATCTTATAAGTTTTTGGGTTTTCTTCTCCAGAGTCGCCAGATGTCGCTTTCATTTGTGTTTTCTTCATGTGTGTTCATTTTAGGGGTGGTTTGAAGATTGGATACTGATTTTATAAAAAAAAAAAAATTTGGATTTTGTAGGGTTCGATCCATGATTTGCTAAATGTCTGGCCGCTGATTTGCGTGCGATTGTGGATTTATCGTATTATATTGGAACCGAGTAGCCGTGAAATAAATAAATATTTTATTGCTATCTCGTTCTACCAGGGTAATTCCTACAAATGCTTCGTATACCCCGCTTCTAAGGGATCGTCTTCATTGGCTTCGATGTCCTGAAAGAATAGAGTTCAAGATCTGCTTAATGACCTTCAAAGCATTGCAAGGAATGGTGCCAGCCTATATATTGGAACTATGTGTCCGACAAAACTTAAGCGAGAGACAGCTTCCTCTAAGGTCATTGAAGTACCCACCACTGTCCCACCCCGGTATAGGCAACTTATGGTCGCCCCTTCGGAGTTCTCGCAAGGATCTAATTTTTTTGAATAAATGGCTCTACTTTTAATGTAACGAATCTAGACCTTCACTGTCCCCTCATACTGTGTTAGGTGGCGGTATGCGGGCGCGCCTACAGGACTGTACTGTAATGGTCAATCTCTACAATTCTAAAGCCCATGGAGGTGTCAATGCAAAAGCAGTGAGCCTCATGGACAGTCGAACAAGTTGTTAGTAACATCAACAAAAAAATAAAGTAATCAAAATGACAGCAGCCGTCATGAGTAATTAGCTCATGACAGCGGGAGACATGACCATACATAATCCGGCGGGCGGCACCGAGCACTGTACGTTAAAAAGAAGGAAACAAGTAAAATAACATATCCTCTAAGGTCAGCAGATCTAGATGTTAATAATCGTCTAATCGAACTTTCTAGGTCAAATCGAGCTGTTTACTATGATCGCTCTTTTCATGTAACGGGCCCTCTCATTTGGAATAAACTTCCCTCAACTCTTACTAATATCCAGAATTTGGCTGAATTTAAACGGGCTTTAAAAACAAAATTATTTAAAAAATCATACCATTCATGAATCCTTACATCTTTTCAATAGACGTAATTATAATAAGCCATGTTCTCAAGCTTCCCGTAATTGTTTGGTTTCGGTTTCCTCATAATTGTATTTTTATTTTATGTTTTGTATCCGAATTTATGGCAGAATATCTCTCATTTCTAAACGCAAACTGCCTTTCTGTTGGTATATTATATTTTAGTTTTAAAGTTCTTGTTTTGTCCTGTGTTACAATAGCACCGCTATTGTCTATTATTACTATTGTCCCGTGTGCAGTGGCGTAGCTAGCATGGGTGGCACCCGGGGCGGAAAACGTGGTGTCACCCCCCCCCCCCAATAAAGTTTTCTTTGATAAATTTAAAACGCAAATTTCAATCTCCTTAAATATAAAAACATTACTAGCTAGTCAAATGTGTAAGCAAAACAAGACAAATTTTTGGGAATCCCGACCGACCGAGCCATAGAGCTATAAATAATAGAGTTCCGAGTGGAGTCCTCAATTTTAATATGCTGCAAAATTCTGAAGAAAATCATTTGCTGGAATTAAAACATCATTTTAACATCCCATATTTAAGTTAAAACCAGTTTTGTGTTCTGAGTGTAACGATAAAATTTCAATTGTGAAATAGTAAAGGTGTAAGTCCTCATCTTTAATTATTAATGCACACAGAACACGAAAATGGTTTTCCTCCGATCTTTCCAGCATATAGTCTGAAACTTTCAAATATTGCACGTGGAACCCGAAAATGGTTTCCTTTGAAATTTCATTTGAAACTCTGTTCATCTGCGGACCCATGTCGAAGGAAACCATTCCCGAGTTCCGCTATTGCGAGATTTCCCCGGGTTGCAAGATATGAAAGTTTTAGACTACGTGCTGCAAATAGCGGAGGAAAACCATTTTCATATTATGTTTGTAGTTTCAACTAAAACGAGTTACCGAATACAGATTCAATCTTAAATTTCAACCAGTTTTGAAATAATTAATAAGGTTCAATTTTTATTTAAGCCGGTAGACTCTTACCAAATTAATTCTTAAGTTAAGACTAGTCTTGTATTCAAAATTTCAAAAAAAATATCCAGATGCGGATGCATGTACTGACGCATTTCGAAGGAAACCATTCTCATTTTCCAAGTGCAGTTAAAAATTTCAAGTTGCATACTATGTGGTGCAAAAATCTCAGGAAAACCATTTTTGAGTTCTGGATGCAATTTTAAACCTGGGAAACGCATACAGAAAGTTAAAACCAGTTTTGTTCTCCAAATGCAGGATAAATTTCGAAACCATTCTATAGTTCCGAGTGGAGTCTTCAATTCTAATATGCTGCAAAATTCTGAGGAAAATCATTTGCTGGCTTGAAAATATAATTTTAACTGCCCATTCTTAAGTTAAAACCAGTTTTGTGTTCAGAGTGATAAAATTTCAATTGTGAGATAGTAAAGGTGTGAGTCCACAGCTTTAATTTTTAATGCATGCAGTACACGAAAATGGTTTAACTCCGATCTTTCTTTAGCACACATTCTTCAACTTTCAAATCTTGCACCTGGAACTCGAAAATGGTTTCCTTTGAAATTTCATTTGTAACTCTGTTCATCTGCGGACCCATTTCGAAGGAAACCATTACCGAGTTCTTATTGCAAGATATTTTACGAGTTGCAAGTTTTGAAATTTCAGACTAAGTGCTGCAAATATCGGAGGAAAACTATGTTCATGCAACGGGAGTAGTTTTAATTAAAACGAGTTACCGAATACAGATTCAATCTTAAAACCAGTATTGAGATGTGCTTAAAATTTGAGTTGCACACCGTACGCTCCAAACTTTGAAAGAAAACCATTTGCTTGTTCCGTGTGTAACTTTTATTCGGGCTTTTGGATCTCACACAGACTGACTCTTAACTTAAATCTGGAAAAATGTGAGATCAGTATAGGCCGGGTCAACGAATGAATACACCGTCAAGACGCCATACTCACGTAACGTCGCCAATCAAAAAAACTTTTTATTTTTTTAAAATTAGGACTAAGAAAAAATCTGATTTAAAGATTACTAGTTTATCGATTATACTTATACATATAATTAAATTATTAAAAATATACAGTATCTTTATTTTTAGTAACTCAAACTAGATTTTGGATAATACCTAAGCTAATATTGGATAAAATAATTAAGGTATTATGGTTTAAAGCGCTAGTAATGCGAAGGTGACCTCTTATCCAAAGAATCGACAACTGATCGAAATCTGAGGGTGCTCTTACATTTGGTAGGCGAATTACCTTAGCTTGCGAAACTACTCCATTGTATAATCGTTTGGTGTAAATACTATCGGCAGTTGACTTGGTAATCGGTGTAAATAGCGCTGCGTCAACGAATGCAAAACAAAACTTTTTCTGAAAATCTCCAAATTACTTATTATTCCTTGAATTTATTCATGTACACAAAACAATATAATACAGAAAAAACATACAGATGATTGATCATTTTTCTTCCATCAGTTATCGATCGATTCTGGTATAATTGCATTCAAGTTTTGTGTCTATTAGAAAAGTGAACAATCAAATCCACTTTCATTGTTTTTTTAAAATGATCTTTCAGCACTATTAAAAAACGCTAATAGAATAATAACTTCTTCACTAATTCAAGTCAGTCAATAGATAACAATTCACTCCACGAGTTTACGTTTACAATAAAAATAACATTACAAAAATATAACGACACAAGGAATAATAAGTAATTTGGAGATTTTCAGAAAACGTTTTTAATGAATTCGAAATATGCGTTTGGAAATCATGTAAAGTGCAAACCTGCCATAGTGCTAAATAATTGTCAGTGTTTAAGCGTAAAATATTTTTTGTGGCAATTTTGCACTTTCGTAAGGTTTTTCTCCACGTCCGAGTGTCACCCCCCCTTAGGGTGGCACCCGGGGCGGTCCGCCCCCACCGCCCCCCCCTCGCTACGCTACTGCCCGTGTGTGCTATAACAGCACTATCTTTGTTAATTTTGTTCTTCTGTCATTGTTTTGTAAATACTGTATATTCTTTAGTTAATTTTGTTCTTCTGTCATTATTTTGTAAATACTGTTTATTCTTTTATTATTTTATTAATATTATAAGGAGCACTGTAGAATTATTTTAAAATTTATTATAGTTAAGCGCACTTGAAGTGAAATGTCACAAAACTGCGCTATATAAATAAAATGTTATTATTATTATTAAATGTGTGCAAATGTCGCTCGTTTCCGTTTCATCCAGTTTCAGATAACAACGGTGCTAAAGAAGTTCTTACTTCATAATAAAAATGTAAAATCTAAAAAAATTTAAATTCTAAAAAAACCTAAAAATGCAAAAAAATCTGAATTTCGATACGAACATGTATAAATTGTGAGTATCTTTAAAATAATACATAGTTATTTTAAAGATACTCACAATTTAACAAAATGTTACAGTATGTAAGGAATCGGTTGTACGATCATAATATAGATCAAATATATTCCATAAGATTAGGTATCTAAATCAGAGATTACATTCCCAATATTTTCAAATATATTTTCGAATTATTAATGGGATTTTGAAATCAATTTGTTTGACAGCGCAGGAAATGGAATATTTAAATACAGCGGATGAGTAACGACATATATCGATATTTTCTGGATGGACCGGAAATTTTTCTCGGAGAAAGTAAATAGCAGCGCATATTATTAAAAGAATGTATGGTGAGAAGTTATAAATAAATTATTTTGTAATTTTTCAGAGAAGAAAAATACGTTCTTCGCAAGTATGTTGAAAGAAATTATTCTTTTGGTTACTCAGTGTCCGGAAACATAAATCATATATATTATGATAAAACCATACTAACAGACAGAACAATTAGTCATAATAGACCTGACATAGTTTTACATGACAAAATGAAGAAAATAATGATGTCGCTATTCCAAATTCCTGTAATATTCAAAAATCTGTTTCTGAAAAAATAAGAAAATATACATATTTAGGAAATGAGATAAAAAGAATTTGCCATTTTCAGACTATAAAAATATTACCATTTGTTATTTTTCGGCTACTGGCATTACACTTAGCTCTCTCATTCAAAATTTAGATATATTAAATTTGTCAAAGAATTTATTTATAAAAATGCAAAAATCAGTCATTTTAAATACATATAGGATTACAAAAGATTTTTAAAATATTTATATTGAGAGATCAGTAGAATTTATAGGTCCAGTTAAGGGAGTTCCACCGAGCCGAACCCTCTGATATGAACATATCTGGAGTCGGTGAATTATATTCCCATTTTTCTCTGGTAGGTTGACAAATTGTTCTTGTATTATTTTGTATTTATTATACCTACTTATATAGTGCAATTGCATAGCGTGAATTGACAAGTTTAGTATAAGATCAAATTGTGGAAAAGTGTATGAAAGTATTTAGTTTTTCCTGTGGGGAAAATTTAACCCGGACATAAAATCTGGTGCATTAAAAAAATTGGACAACGCCTTTGAGATGAGTTTTCACAAAAATAGCGCTAAACAAATCATCCAAATATTATTAACATTAACACGGAAATATTATGCCGAGTTTTTCGAAATATTGTATTCGGTTGCCTTCCTCTTGATCTGTGTGCAAATTTACATCAATCTTAGAATAAAAATTAAATCCGTGCCAGCCGCCCTTTACATGAATAGAAGCAATTTAAATATTTTAAAATACAATTTGACGCATTTTAAAAGTCATTAGTGTCGTTCATTGTAATGGTGTTGTAACTTTGGGAGGAGGGAATGGGTACCGCCGCCCCGGGAACCTTTATTGGATAACCAACAGCTTTGCCATAGGTCACTCCCAAGTGGTTCGCTACGGTTGGTGATTTAGCTGGGATGTCCGGCTTCATGGGGTGAGGTTTTTATAGGTCTTGGAGGCGGATGACCAGGACACACTGAACCTCAGATTCCTAGCCACCCCTTAAACCCTTTTCCATCTCAGAAATCTCCTCTCCTTCCCTTAAAAATCCTCTACACAGCATCCCCAAAGATGACATAGGCCCTAAGGGAAATCATTTTCCTCAGGGCCTCCTGTATGGAGCTCATGTATAAAAAAAACTCCTTTAAACTGAATTTTTAAATAACGAGCTTTTTGCATATTAAAGTGCAGGAAAAAAATGCAAGCATTCTTTCAATGTTTTCTATGTTTATTGTTCAACTCTCGATAGGCAAAGTTGCCAAACATAACGTCCGTAACCAAGTGGGTCGGCCGATAACCCCCATGCAATTTTTTTTGGCATTTAAACCATAGAAAAAATTTTTTTATTTCTTTTCTTTATTTGTCCATTTATTGGGCAGGGAATATTACCTATATTTGAAAAAATATTTTTTCTCGCGATCAACGATTTTTTCACATTTTTTAAAAGGGTATATTATGTATTAATCCTTTACGCAGGAATACCTAAAACATTAAAAATACATTTCATGTATTAAAGAAGATATAAGAAAGATAGTGATTTTGGGGTCTACCTTCGGCCGACCCACATGGTTACATTAGTTGGCTGCGAGAGGGTTAATAAAAATCAAAGAAAAAAATAATTTCTAGTAATTTGATGTGAATAGATGTAATGCCATTAATCAAGAAAAACGGGGTTTTAAAAATATGGAGGTACATCATTTTTAAAATGAACAACATATTACACAGTTTATATTAACCTGTTAACGACCGATTTTTTTTTAAATTTTACTTAAAAAAAATCGATTCGATTACTTGAAAACGAATGCTTGAACACAAAAAGTTATACCATAAAATCGACTCCAAATCTGATGTAGATTCGCCAATTTCACGCTTGTACTAAGAGTTTCCGGACACCGTACGTATATTTTTCCATTGGCTTTATACTTCATTAGATTATTTTAGAAACGATAATATAAACCACTTTTATTGTAGATGTGGAACCTGTGATTTTCGAAAGAAGAATATATTATGTCCAATTCTTCAAGTTTCAAAATGAATAAGTTTGCAACCAGGACAATTGCCAGACCTACTACAGAAACATTTAATTTTCCAAAACGGTATAACTTTTTCTACGTACGTAGCTCTACACGATACCGGAAATAACAAAATCCTAAAATTTGAGGAGTTTTAATTTAACTTTCTGAAATTTCTGGGGTAACGTAACTTTTTCTGTTTATAAAATCAATTCCATCACGAATTGTGGAGCTTTAAAACGTCCCAAAAATGAGATGTGTTGGATGTTGTGTGTTGTGATTGTCCTATTTTATATTTAAATTCATGTAGCACTGAACATTTCCTTATCATTTATTTAAATCTCGATGTGTAGAGCCCTTTATCTTAAACTTTCGCGTCTATGCCACCTTTTACTAAAATATCGCCATAAAATGTCTTGTCTAAAATATCTGTTGTCTGTGGCGCATAAACTTTCACTTTTCGTGCCTATAAAATGGCGTGTTTTGATTTCGCTTGTCATTCTTGAAAACATTATTCTCAATCTTACAAACAGTCTCTCTCTATCCTCGTCTAAACTCTGCTTGTTTAGCAAACCGTCTTTCACTTCTGTAAATTAATTAGTCTAAATTATTGTCGCAGTCAAGTGTTCAGACAAAACCATTCTGTACAAATTATTCAAAAGAATAAACAGAAACAAACATCCAGTACCAAACACAAGTGTTTTTACTACAAGGATTACCTCAAAATACCACACTCTATCACTCATTGTACGGTTCCTTGGTGTGGAACTGAAGGAAGTCAGCAACGGCAGCTCAGACTTACAACCTGACTACAGACTCTCTGGAGAGAACCACACCTGGACCTGCGCAAGATGAACGCCTTATTATTTTTGTAACCAAATATTTGCCATTTGGTAGATAAAGGGTTGAAATCGGGTAGAAAAACTTACAAGTTAGGAGTCACCCGCATAAATTTAGTCCATGTCGCTAATAATATTTTTTACTTATCTGAACCAAGACGTTAGCATAAAGATTGCCAGCGAGAGTCGTCTAAAGTACCTACTCGTACGATATGAGAAGATAATAATTTTCTTTCGAATGTGTTAATACTTGAATAACAAATAAGGTGAACTCGCCCAGCTTGTATTTTCGACTTTTTTCAGTAAATCCATGGGTGATATCGGCAGAGCAAATAAAAATTATCCGGCCCGAATGTTTCAACTGCTCCCAACCATCTGAAGTCAGTGAGACTATAATATCTCTAATTGGGATACGTTATGAGGCTGAAGGTTGTGAGGAGGGAAGGAAATAAGAAAGAGGAGTGTGAGTACCTGGCTATTCATATCTGATTGCCACACCTACACCAGCACGATACCGAGAGTATTTTCCACTCTTGAACGTGCCAAACTACACAAAACAGTTAAATACAATTTACTTGCGCACAGAAATTTAAATCCACTTTTTTCAGTGAAACTCCTAACGAAATCGGCAGAGCAAATAAAAATAAACCTACAAGAAAAGTTCCAACTGCTCCCAACCATCTGGAGTCTGTGAGACTATAGCATCTCAAATTGGGGTATGTTGTGAGGCTATGGGGGTGGAAGGAAATGAAAAAGAGGAGGATAAGTACTATTGTGAGGCTATTCTGATCGCCACACCTACACCAGGGCGATACTGAGAGTATCTTCCACTCTTGAACGTGCCAAACAACATAAAACAATTAAATACAATATACTTGCGCACAGAAATTTAAAAACCACTTAAAAGGGATGCTGGTACCTACCCTTCAATTCATGGCAGTGAGGAATGGAACAGGTCTACTAAGGATGAAAGTAGACTGAATACTGTAGAATAAAGATCCTTGGAGCATATATGTGGTAAACCCATGAATGATTGTGTGAGAAATGTGGATATCCGCAAAAAATGCCAGGCTGATGTTACGTTAGTGAATAAGATTAAGAAAGGGACCCTCCAATGGCCTGGGCATGCAGAGCGAATGAAAGAAGAAAAAAGTGTAAGGAGAACATATCACGCAAATGGGAATAGTAGAAGAAGTCGAGGACGCTCGAGGAAGACATGGCACGATCCCTGATGAAGTAAGAAGTAAGCATTGCTTACGAAACATGCGGTTTTTAGAACAATAAACGTGGTTAAAACTAAGCAATGAAATTAAATGGTGCAACAAAATGAGTTTGCTGTGTTTCAAGAAAAGATAAATTTAAATCCATTATTTTGAAATAGATGATCCTCATTGTAATTGAACTGATGCGAAGTTTTTTCAATGTCTCCAGCATATCGTGAAATGCTCGGTACATTGAAGCACTATTTGTTCTGGTTATTTAGAGCAGTCCAGTTTTACTTTATGGAAAAAAAAGAAACTAACCTAAAAACCTTTTGCCATAATATGACACATCGATAGTAACATGGCCGCAAATAAAAACCGAGGAAATTAGTCAAATATATATTTTTTTACGTCAGCTCCACACAGGAGACTCCCTTAGAGAAAAAAAATCCCTCAGGGCCTATGTCATCTTTGGAGATGTTGTGTGGAGGATCTTCATAAGGAAAGGAAAGAGACAAAGGTCTGAGAATAAAAAAGGTATGAGGGTTAGGAAGGAATCTGGGGGTCAATTCCAGGAGTGACAGACTTACGAATCTATCCCTCCCACTGTGATGGGTCGAGAGAGTCCCGCTGGAGAGGTCTAGGTTAGGTCTCCGTCAACCAGTATATCCCGATCCTGCCCACCATGCATAGGTCACCAAACATAGCGAACCACTTGGGGTGACCTACGGCAGGGGTTTAGTTAACCAATAAATGGTTCCCGAGGCGACGGTACCCATAACCGCATCCCAAATTAAGATCACTCAGTGATGTCTATGATTAAGATGTATTATTTGACTTCTCCGTAGACCGGAATACTTAGTAAAATAAAAAAAAAATATGTGTACCTTTAAAATCCCACAAAATAAATTATATTATTAATTAAAAATCTTATTATGATTACAGCAATAGAAACTAGCTTGACAAAGGTAATTGGGTGGAAAAATTTTTTGTCAAGAATTGCACGCGAAAAACGACCACTCTGCCCTTTACGTTTGACCCACCTTAAGGTTCACTTTCGCTTGAGGTTCACTTTAAGATTGCGTCTGGCACGCGAAAAAGACCACCCCGCTCCTCGAGATTCACACACCTCAGTGTACAGTTTTGCTCAAAAGTTGGCACCTAGAAAATCGTATCGGATTATTCAGCCCCTCGCTGTCTAGCAAAAATGGACATCCGCGCGTAGTATTTCGGAAGATTTCAAGATTCACTTTCATGAGTCTCGCACTTTTTTTTTTAATTAAACACGAGCATGAGCCTGGCATGGTAGTCGAAAAATCTACAAAAGATGTAACCATTCAAAGTAACGAATAAAGAAAAATTAAAAAAAAAACACACACACACTTTTCGCTTCATCCACATTCACAAGTCAAATCACTTGTGTTTTAACCGATTAGTTGCCTGCAACGGACAAAAAGCTAGTGTTCTATAAATGACAAGTCTGTGTCTCAAAAAAAACTAAAGGAAATTTAAGAGGGAAATTCTCAGGGTATGGGGTTAATGTAACAAAATAACATTTTTTTTAAAATATGATGAAATTGTCTTCATTTTATCTCATACTAGCTGGTCCCGGCTTGCGTTGCTATGCCATTTAATAAATAAATTGTTTCACCCTGAGTGTCCTTTCCCATTCGTCCCGTTCCCCTTCCGCCTCCCCTTCTTCTCTTGCGTCCTCTTCCCCTCTCGCGTTCCCACTCCGTCACCTCCACCTTCCCTCTCCCCATTCCAGTCCCCTCCCGAGTTCCCCTCCCCCCTCTCAGGTCCCCCACCCCCCTCCTGCGTTTCCCTACCACCTTCCCCGCCTTCCCTCTTCCCTTTCCCGCTCCCTCGTCCCGCCAACCCTCCACCTGCGTTCCATATATTCAATACCAGTACATTCAGATTTTAAACAGCCCGCGTGCCACCTCTTACAATTTTTATTCAAATTTCCATTTTTCATGTATATTAAATTTGGTACCCAACATAGGTACCTATTTAAAATATCTGAAATTCTTGATTCGATTCAAAATATTAGGGGAGTACCTACTTTAAATCAATTTTTCAACTTTTCAAAAATAGAATCCTGATTGAACAATCATTCATTGTTTTGCAAAATGTCATTCTCTAACACGCAAACTGTCAAACGTGCGATGTTTTCTGTTATTATCTAATTTTCTGCGCAATTTTGTTAATTTTTCTCTCCGTAAGAACCATCCTCGTACTTCAAGGAATATTCTAAAAAAAGAATTAGCGAAATCGGTTCAGCTGATCTCGAGATTTGCGCTTACCAACACATTTAGCGATTC
Organism: Limnephilus marmoratus; assembly: GCA_917880885.1. NCBI lineage: Eukaryota > Metazoa > Arthropoda > Insecta > Trichoptera > Limnephilidae > Limnephilus > Limnephilus marmoratus. The sequence goes on along the minus strand of OU862921.1, from coordinate 11,252,890 downwards.
ATTTTAATATTATAGATATGATATAACTAGCTTTTTCCCGCGGCTTCGCTCGCGTGGTATTAGGGGCATTACCACTCCGCCTCCTCCACCTTCCCTCTCCCCACTCCACTCCCCCATTAACCCCCCTATCCCTCCCACCCTCCACCCTCCCCTCCACCGTCCCCTCACCCACCCCTTACACCCCCACCATTCCCCCCCCACCACTTCCCCCCCACTCTCCTCCACCCCCTTCCCTTTCCTTCCCACCACTTCCTCCCCACCCCTTCCCCCCACTCCTAACCCCCTCCACTCCGTCCTCCTCTCCCTCCCCCTCCCCCACCGCCCTCCCCGCACACCACTCTCTCTCCCTCTCCAACCTATCGCATTCCACACTTTCATTCCCGGTACATTCAGTTTTCCGTGTGCCACCTATTACAATTTTTTACAAATTTCATAATGCCGGAGCTCTACGGTAGTTTTATACAAAATAACGAACAAAAAAAGAATTATCCAAGCAGTTGTTCGGAAGTTATGCTATTATATACATTTCGGCAATTCATTTTTAGAGATATATATTAACTGCGACGCAAACAAAGTATTCTTTTTAGGTAAATTTCCTAATAAAAAAAAAACATCGTTTTCAAGGCAACAATTTGTTTGCTTTTCTTCTGACGTTTGCAATAACTCGATTTTGTTAGGGACAGAAAATGTATGATAAATAATTTCATAGCGCCAGAGATTATTCATAACGCCTGAGCTTACCAATATATATAGCCTATAGTACTCGCAAACAATGTAGCTTTCTATAAGAGAAAGATTTTTAACGCCCATTCAGTAGTTTTTCTGTGAAAGAGTAACAAACATACATCCATTCATCCATACAAACTTTCGTCTTTATAATATTAGTAGGATCTGCACTCTTCATCGAAAACGTATTATAATCTCGGTTTGAAAACATGAACACTTTATGATCCAAAACATTTTTCAGAAGGCTAATCTAGACATGTTTGTACCTTTGTGTTCATACAATATAGACGTTTCCCGCAGATGCTGTAAATGTAACCGGTACCATCTCCGCCACTTCATTAATTCACACTTGGAAATAAGAACTCGCATTCTTTCATTCTCAGAAAACACTCTGTTCGCAGTCACTCGCACGGATTCGGGGTAATAATGTCCCGGCCTGAGATATTGCCCTGAAATGAACACACTTTCACAAGGAAAAAAGATTTGTCTTGCATGTATACAGTTCGTGTGAACTTGCTCATATTATACCACACTTGTTGTAGTAGATTTTAGTAGAGCATTATACTTACTGCCTTAAAGCTACGGTTTGTAAACAGCTGTCAAAATAACAAAGAAATTAAAATACTTGCACTACTTTAATTACATTATTAAATTTGATTTAAATTAAATTAAAAAACAAATTTAAAGGAGTTCTAAGAATTAAACACAAAACAATTTAATTTAATTTAATTTAATTATTTTATCTTATTTAATATACGTGATACACTCAATTGCTTTAAATCTTCTAATTATTCTAAATGATCAAAATATTAATTTCTACCTAACTTTTCTCATTTATACATTTATTTCCACTGATTTAATCTATTCAATTATTACATTTAAATCAACTTTTCTAATTATTTTTAATTCTTTAATTATTTTAACTAACTTGATATATGTGATGCATTTGATTGTTATAAATTATTTATCTAATTGTTCTAATCTATCCAAATATTCCATTCTACTTAACTCTTCTCTTTTATTCATTCATTTCCACTATTTTAACATGTCCTATTAATATATTAAACTCAATGTACTTAATTATTTTAAATTATTTTATTATCTTAACAAACTATACATGTGTGATACATTCGATTGTTTTAAATTATCTAATCACTCTAAATTATCAAAATATTCCAATCTACTTAACTGTTTTCATTTATACATTTATTTCCACTATTTTAATCTTTTCAATTATTATAGTTAACGCAATTTATTCAATTATATTTAATTATTTTAACTAATTTCATATATGTGATACATTCAATTGTTTTAAATTATCTAATTATTCTAATCTATCCAAATATTCCATTATACTTAACTCTTCGTAATTATTCATTCATTTCCACTATTGTAATATATCCAATTATTATATTAAACTCAATGAACTTAATTATTTTATCAAACTATATATGTGTGATACATTCGATTGTTTTAAAGTATCCAATCATTCCAAATTATAAAAATATTTCACTCTACTTAACTGTTCTCATTTATACATTTATTTCCACTATTTTAATCTATTCAATTATTATATTCAACTCAATTTATTTAATAATTTTTAATTATTTTAACTAATTTGATACATGTGATACAATCGATTGTTTTAAATTATCTAATTATTTTAAATTATCAAAATATTCCACTCTGTTCTCATTTACTCACTTATTTCCACAATTTTAATCTATCCAACTATTTTATTGTTCACAATTTACCTATTACATTTAATTATTTCATTACTATTAATATTTATATATGTGTGATATTTTCAATTGATTCAAATTATCTAATTATTCTAAATTATTAAAAAATTCCATTCTTCTTAATTATTCTCATTTATTCATCTATCTCCACTATATTAATCTATCCAAATATTTTACTAAACTCAATTTACTTAATTTCTTTTAATTATTTAAATATTTTAACTAAATTGATATACATGATACATTCGATTAATTGTAATTATGCAATTATTTTTACAAATTTCTTTAATCATCAAATAATATTATCTAACTTAATTCAATGACCTCACTTAACTTGCCCAAATAATGTTATTGAAAAACTGTATGCTACTATTTTAATTCATTTCATAATATCTAACCACTTGATTCCTTCTATCCCCAGTGTATTTATTCCTGCACTTCTTTTACTTATCTTATACATTTTAATTTTGCTAAATCTATTAAATGTGGTATAGTTATTAATTTCCTCTCATCCCTTAGTAATTATTATACACTTATCTTTAATCCCTTTACTTCTCCAAATCAATAAATTCTTCTTTAATTCTCTTAACTATCCTAATCGCCTGAACTATTATTATAACAATTGTTTCAACCATTTCCAATGTATTTACAACTTAAATCATGCTATCTGTTTTAACAATGTATCGACACAACATACCACGTCAGCACGAAGACATTTCATATACCTAGCTCCTAAAATATTTAACCTTCTCCCTGAGAACTTATAAACCGAAACCCAACCACTCACCTTTAAAAAAAATTTATCAAAATGGATCCTTATAACTAGAAATGATGATTAGAAACGATGTTCCTTAATTCCTTAATTCAACAAACAATTAAATTACTATTTCTTATATGTTATATTTTAATAACTATTATTATCAACTTATTATCACAATATTATTACTTATTTTTGTTATTAACATAATTATTCATTATTATTAATTAATTAATTATTATTATTATAAAATTTTGCAATTTAATTTAATCTGTACAACTTCTAATTTTATTTATCAACCATTACAAATGTACAATTTCAACTCTGTAAACTTCACCCGCCATAACACAGGGATATCCCTAGCATGGCGGATGAAACACCACAAAAAAACTAAGCAATGTACAATATTCTTATAAATAAAATAAATAAATAAATAAATTCATAATATAATATAATTATTAAGTGCTTTATGTACCTAACTGAAAAATCTCACATTTACTACTATAAAAAGCTATTCACATACATAACACGTATAATATATATTTTCGTAATTATATCGATAACTTTAAAAGAGTAGAATCGTACTATAGTGAAAAGTCTATAAAATCAGGCATTATTGTATTGTAAGATAATATAAATAGTCCATTAAAACAGGTTTTTTTGTGTTGTAAGATAATATAATATTTTAAAAGTCTTATTTCAGACGGTATTGTATTGTAACATATTCCAAGCATTTAAATCCGGCGTTATTTCATGGTAAGGTAATATGTATATTTTAAAAGGCGTTATTTTATTGGAAGATAAGATATTCAAAAAGTCTATTAATTCCGACGTTATTGTATTGTAAGATAACATAATGCATGAGTTATTAACACTACATTTTAATTATTAATTTTTGCATTTCAAAATTTTTATTTCCTTTTTTATTTCTATTTTTCTTTAAAATGTTATTATTTTTTTTCTCTTAGTTTTTCACTTAATTTTATTTATGTTTTAATTTTAATTTATATACCTCACTATCATCACTATTGGCTCTACAACCCCTGGTGGGTCTTGGCCTCCTCAAGAGTCTTCCTCCACTCATCTCGGTTTTGTGCCAGCTCTCTCCAGTTTGGAAGCTCCAAGATAGATATGTCTTTGAGGACGTTGTCGCTTCATCTTAGTCTTGGCCTTCCCAGGCTCCTTCGCCCTATTGGTCTTGAGTTCAGCAGGGACTTTGGTGCTTGATGCTCGGTCATTCTCTCCACATGACCCAGCCACCGAAGTCTTCCCAATTTTATAAATTTTGCGACGTTTAGCTCCTTAAACAAAGTATAGAGCTCATTGTTGTAGCGTCTGCGCCAAAATCCATTTTCTAGAACCGGTCCGAAGATGCGCCTCAAAATTTTTCTTTCAAAAACGTCCAGTGCTCGCTCATTCCTCTTAGTTAATTTATATACCTATACGTTTTAATTTATATATTTGTATGGAACACTTGAGTTCTTTTAACACTTAATCTTTATTATTAGTTTATGTATTTCAAAATTTGAATTTTCTTTTTTATTTCTATTTTTCTTCAAAATATGATTTTGTTCTCTTTATTTTTCACTTACTTTTAAGTATTTCTTATTTTTTTTTAGTTTGTTTAATTATCTTTTTTTTACATGGGCTCCACACAGGAGGCCCTGAGGAAAATTATTTTCCTCAGGGCCTATGTCATCGTTGGGGATGCTGTATGGAGGGTTTTTTTAAGGAAAGGAAGGAGAGGAGAGTTCTGGGAAGGAAAAGGGTTTAAGGGGTGGGTAGGAATCTGGGGTTCAGTATGTCCTGGTCATCCGCCTCCAAGACCTAGACAAACCTCACCCCATGAACCCGGGAACCCCTGCTAAATCACCAAACGTAGCGAACCACTTAGGGTGATCTATGGCTGAGGTGTTGGTTATCCAATAAAGGTTCCCGGGGCGGCGGTACCCATTCCCGCCTCCCAAATTGTTTCGATAAAATAGTATTTATTAATTCCTATTTAAAATATTATATGTACGATTACCACAACACGGGCATTAGCCTAGTGTGGTAGCCAAAAAAAAAAAACAAAAAATCGGTAACTAATAAAATTTTATGAAATAAAAAAAAATTTAATATAAAAATATATTCTAAAAGTCTATTCAATCCGACATTATTGTATTATAAGATAATGTATTCAAAAAGTCAGGCATTATTGTACTGTAAGATAATATGTTCTATAAGTAATTGTTCTGTGAATCAGCATAATTTAATGGACAACAAGGGCCACGAATTTATGCAAATACGTAATAGGGCCGACAGACCTAGCTATGAAAGCACCAACGTTCCCTTTGGGAGCCATACATTCCCATTGGGAGAATGCGCTTTTAATTTTCGAAACATAAACTAGTCAAGTACGGGTTTAACAATCACACTTTTAGTATACTTACCTAATATATTTTTAGAATTTGAAATTAAAACACTTTTGTACTTTCTTCCACTAATTTATATTTCACCAGGACCGGTTTCATCCTTATTTTTTTTAATCTATGAAAACTGTTTAGTCTTCGGAAAGGGGGAATTTCGAAATATAATTTATAGTTATTTCAATGCTCGTGTAATAAAAATATCAATCCATAATTAGTATTGTTTAACTGTAAGTTTATTGTTTTCTTTATCTTGCGACGACATTGAAAATAAGTAATTACCTATGAACAATGTCGTAACTAGTCGTTCTGTGAATAGTAGCAGATCGAGGGACAAATTTTTGTTTTTATCATTTTTCTCTTATTCAATAAATCACAACCAAAATTTTCTCAGAAATCATAAGATTTGTAGGTTAGTAATTGAATACCTACCTACTTAATTTTCAATCATAAATATTTTAGTATTTTTTTTTTAAATTTATTTATCTAGCGAGTACCCGGCAAGCGTTGCAATGCCTCCCAAAGAAATTGTTTGTGTTTTAATTCCATTTATAGAAGTGCTTTCGATAATACATTTTTGGAGGATGGATTATCTCCGTTTACCTTGTTAGAAATAACCCGCTCCAATGGTCACGGATCTTATCAAATTATAACACTGTTTCAGTATAGTTATATTTATTTCAAACACGTTATACGATTACAATTTTATATCCGCGACAATATTTATTATACAGAAGCGTGTCACGAAAGTTACTGGTGGGGGGAAGCGTCGAGGACAGAATGATCTGGAACTTTATTTCGACTCGGATTTCACTTTGGTCATCTGCACATTCCGTCTGCGCAGAGAGTGAGTGTTGCTAGTTTTATAATGTTGGCCGATCACAAAATGTCGATTCGCGGTGCCTACACATTTTTTCCGTCTGGTGCGTGAACAAATAAAATCAGAAGGTTTTGTTATGCGTGACTAGGCCACGTACGGCTGTATATGTGAGAAGAATGGATTTTCTAAATTTACCCCTGCTATCCCCTGCCGCTACTTTGTCTCCTTTGCAATCTCTACCCCTAGCCCTCTCTCGCCCCCACTCCTCCGTTGAATCCTGCGCGGGCGTGCGCACAGCAATGTTTATCGAATGAATGGTATGAGAAATAATTTCATAATGCCAGAGGTTACCATTATATATATTAAGAACACTGCAGGCATGCGCACAACAAATCACAAAATTTTCATGACAATCTTACGAATGGCAGAAGAAACGCATACGGGACAAACAAAGAAACATTTATTTTCGTACATATGATGTGGAGTCATGATATACAATTTGTCCAAAGAAATGTCACCATCATAATCAAATTTGTAATCAAACTTTCTTCAGGCCGGTAGGTACCATAATCTTGGTTATTCCAATTTGACCGATAGCAGTAGAAACCACGATCATGCGAACTCTAGCGGGATAACACGTTTATTATCTTGAATGCAACAAACTTACTTCTTCTTCTTGTGCCCTGTCCGTTCAACGGACGTTGGCTATCATGTTGGCTATGCGGACTTTGTTTACTGCGGCCCGGAACAGCTCCACGGTAGACTGGCCAAACAACTGTCTCAGGTTTTTCAGCCATGAGGTTCTCCATCTTCCAGGGCCCAGGATGCAGGATAGCGTGTGTCAATTATTTCAACTTTTGAATTCAGAAACGCCCGAGGTCCAAAGTTGCGTCTTGCAAAGAAAATGATAACTGCATTTAAATTTATTTTTTTAATGGTTATTAGCCTGCTAAAATGCATTGAAAATCAGAAAACAAACCTAAAACCATTTTTTTTTAAATTTTAATAATTTTTTTTTTTCAGTAATCTAACCTTTTAACGTTTGTTTATTATTAAAAAATGCGTATAACTGACAAAAATGAAAAAAAGGTCAACTTTATGAATACAAGTAAGTCAACAAGAATTCTGATTTTATCCAGAAAAAGTGTTATTTTCCCTGTTTATTTTTTTAACCAACACATCACATATGTTTAAAAAAAAATTTTTTTTTAGTTCTTTGTACTGCAGTTATGTAATGAAATATAAGTTTGGTACAAAATATAAAATATGAACCTTTTGTTTTATTTTTTTTCCAAATCACGAAATCTATTTTTTTTCGAAACTTCCGGCCATTTTAGCGGGCTAATAGTGAACAATAATTTCATTTTTTTTACGTTTTCGAATAGCTACAGATCATACGAAACTTTTGAGTCCCCGGGCGTTTAAATATAAGGCCATTTGTTTTCTCTCTATGGAGAGCGACACACGCTAATGCAGGATCTCATACTTCTCTGGATGTCTCATCACATGTCCAAGATATTGAAGTTTCCGGATTTTTATAGTTTTAATTACTTCATTTTCTTTATTAATCCGAACCATAACATCTTCATTCGTAACCCTGTCCATCCAGCTTATTTAAAGTATTCTTCTGTAGATTCACATCTCGAATCCCTTAAGTCGCCTAATTAGTTCTTCAGTAAGCGTCCATGCTTCCATTCCATAAAATAATATCGAAAAACACGTAGCATCTGACCATTAGCATTCGTAATCCAAGGTCGAGATCATGACTGCAGAACATTTTTTTCATGCGGAAAAAGGTTGCACGAGCTTGCTCAATGCGGCATTTGATTTCAATTGAAGGATCCCATCTACCATTTACATTGCAGCCCAAGTATACAATACTCTGTACCTTCTCTAGTTTTGTTCCAGCAATATAAAGATACAACAAACTTACAGCCAGATAAAATGCCAAATGTTCGAGTGAAAATTAGACTTCGCTACGCATAGTGTAAGCACCAGTCATCAATTTACATACCTACTCTTTGGGATTATTTTCCAAATTCCCCGCGACCCTAGATATTAAAAATATGATCAAATTTACAGTTGAAATTTATACTGAACTTTAGTCCACATCCGATTACCCGACTGTGCCAAAAAAGGTTTATTAAGAAATTATACAACAAATGTTAAAAGGGTGGTGTTAATCTTCCGTCGGAATAAACCAAGCTGGTGTCATGTACAGAGAACGCCCGCACTCCGCAGTACTGCCGGCTAAATGCCCCGTGTCCTCTTCTCACTGCTCTCTGTTCTCTATTCTCTGGTCTCTGTTCACATCACATTACGTGGCATTTATCCTTCCATCCCGCACATTTACTACCTCCTCACTCCTTCCCTAGCTCCGCCTGAGGCTAAGGGACGGCTAAAGGGTTGGGATGTCGATGTGGTCACGAAATTATTGCAGGGCGAAATATTCCTCCCTACTATGAATACGTATGATGGATTGATTTTGGAGTTGTATTGGGTTGTAAAGGGTTGTTTAAAATTAGCGCAGACACGTGAAAAACCACGTGCAATTTATAATTTTAGAATTTGTGAACCTGAACACATTTCAATGCCTTTTAAAATAAGAAATTTACCTGTCGCATGTTGTTCATAAACTTGAAAAATTAAGACTTCCATCCAATGACATTATTTTTATTTTTTTATTTTAAATACATAAACGGCTATACTGCCTTTTATAAATAAACATATAATAGAGTACAAAAGTAAGAAAAATAATATCATTACATAATAGTAGTTTTAAACTTAAAAATAACATACAATTATTTTATGCATCACAACAAAAAATAACAAAAAAGAACAATGAGAAATATCATCATTTCATTCCAACATGTCCATATTGCGTATATAAAGTTACATTATGGAAAAAATAAAAAACTTAAAAACTGAAACTTAAAAATAACATACAATTATTTTGTGTATCACAACAAAAAAGAACAATGAGAAATATCATCATTTCATTTCAACATGTCCATATTGCGTATATAAAGTTACATTATGGAAAAATAATTTTTGAGTGCATGTTTATATTGCGCTAATTTTAAGAAATAAATGTCGCCGATGTTAGCATATTCATTTCCCAAAATGTGTAATCGACTGATTGGTGAGTAATAATGTGATAATGTATGTGTGTTATTATAGTAGAACGGGAGAGTCAGTCTATTGTTAGCGCGACCAGGGCAATGAAATCGTATTAGTTTTATTAAATCAGGGGTATCGAAGACCGAGTGAATTATTTTATATAATATTAATAGATCACAAATTTTTCTGCGATCTGATAAATTTACGAGATTAGTCCAGTTTAATAACAAATTATAGTCCACTTTATAGAAGTATAAGACTTTTTTTAAGTGCAAATTCCGCACAAGAGTCCCAACTGCTCTTCTCTGGAACTAGTGAGACTACGCCATCTCCAATTGGGTTACGTTGTGAAGCTAAACGTTGTGGAGATGAGGAGAAATTACCCAGAGAGTATTTTCTCTTGGGGTAAAAATAATCTCGTTGAATTCAATGTTTAAAAGACCCAATCATGTCTGATTACGTCTAAAAGGGATCGAAATGAAAACCTAGTCTCCTTCAATGGAAGCAATCTTCCGAACAGGCCCTCCATTGATATGCTTGGCGTAACTCTAAGTGACCAGCTCAGATATGGGGGCTCCATCGAAGCCAGAGTAAAGTTAGCCTCCCAAAAACTGGGCGTACTGTACAGGGTCTGCAGATACTTTAATAGTACACATCTAACACATCTACACACTAACCCTGTACAAATCGCAAGTGCGCCCCACGGTTGAATTTGGTAGCCACCTCTGGTCTGGAGCTCCAAAATACCTGAAAATACCCTCGACTCTGTGCAAAAACGGGCGGTCCGTTTGATAGATTCTACCATCTTAACAGACGGATTGCAATCTTTAGAGCACATGCAGCGAATAGGAATGCTATCCTTTTTCTACCGGTATTACAATTTAAGATGCTCCGAGGAACTAGCATCATTGATCCCTTCAGCACCGGTGCATAGTCGGGAAATACGCTAAACGCGTGCTCAATATATTAACACGGTTGACATTTGTCACATGAGAACGGGTCGCTTCTTCGATTCGTTCTTGTGTTCAACAGCTCGGCAGTGGAACGATTTGCCGGCTTCTGTGTTTCCTCTTTCCTACAACATGGGTCTCTTCAAGATCAATGTTCATTCCTTCCTCTCCTCAAAAAGACCCTCCACACAGCATCTCAGATGACATACGCCCTGAGGGAAATTATTTTCCTCAGGACCTCCTGTGTGGAAAAAAAATAATAAAAAAAAGACGAAGGTGGGGAAGTACCTGGCATTTTGATCTGGACATTATCAATCTTTCCAACATGCCTTCCATTGACATGATTGGAATAACTGTAAGTAACCAGCCCATTGAAGCCAGGGTCAAGATAGGCTCTCGGAAACTGGCCGGACATTTTAAAAAGCTTCGTCAAAATTGGAGATATTTCTGCAGCGCAACTCTGCAATACCATGGCAAGTATTCTGTCATGCCTTCTGGCTTTATTAACATCAAGCCCTCGTAAGACTTTCAGCTTTTTCATATGAAAACCGCACTGAGGAACCGACGTCGGGACTACTCCTTGATTATCAAGGGTCGAGTTTTCCGCAAACATTTTGCCTGGATTTTTCGGTGGCGGCGTTTACTAGTGAGCCGTCAGGTCTGGTGAGAGGTGGCGGACTGGTTTTGCAGAAATTGCGACCTATGGAACCCGCAAGCGGACAAACGCTCTGCTGCCATGCGGGCATGCAGTCAGCTTTTGGTTGATCTGCAGGTCGCGCTCGAATTTTGACCAATTTATGATCTCCTTGCTTTCCTTTGCCATTTTTTTACTTGCTGTTATGTTTTTGGACTTTAGAGATATTTTGTAGGCTCGGTAGGCCGCGGTTTTCGTCGAACTGCTTCGGAGAATCGTCGACTGAACCTGGCTTTGAACCCAGTCTCCTTAACAGTGGATTGAATTAAGCCATCCATTGCGGATGTGATTTGGTCTATCCTGCAGGATTCTATTGACCCATTGCCTTGCACTGCAGAAGGAGGGATGGATTCATACGTCCGTCATTCCAGGACACACTAATCCACAGATTCCTACCCACTCCTCATTCCTTTTTCCTTCACGGAATTTCCGCTCCTTCCTTTCCTAAAAAGACCCTCCACGATCATCCTTCAATAAATCAATTATTTTCTTCAGGGCCTCCTGTGTGGAACTAAATTTAAAAGATATATCTGAATCTTTTTCACATTGTAATAATTTGAATTTATAATAATAAGATTTAAGAATTAAACTTAAGGGCCATTAACCAGCCAGCGGTCGAGAATTCAAATTTCGGTGAAAGATGTTCTTATGATCGTACAGGGCGGGTTCATTGAGAAAGTTTAATTATTCTCAATATCGTTTTAATTTAAGTAATTCAAAATTTTACTTTCTTTACATTCTTTATATTGCATATGTTAATTTACTGTTTAAAAAATCAACCACCACAACACGGGCATGTGCCTAGCATGGTGGTCGAAAAATCCCCTGTTGTAAAAAAAAATTTTTTCAATGAATAAAGAAAACTTAAAAAAAAATTTTAAAAAATTAATAACTGCATTCAAATATGCTGAAAGGTGTGATGATAAAACTATTAAAATTGTGTACTTTTGGAAATTATTTTTTTATCATTAGTAATTTATAATTTTTCAATAATGTCTAAGCAAAATAAGAATATAAAAACCATCTTAAATATATTATTTTTTAAGACCGTAAATAAATAGACAAACTGAAGTATTTTTGTCACAAAAACGTGCACGGATCTTTTTTTAATGATTTTATATACACTAAAATTAAAACTCTGAAAAGTAGCTTTCCCAGATAATTTATTAATTTATTTTACTGCATTATATGATTTGAAATGTGTGTTGTATAATACAAAATTTTGTTTGAAAATTTGACAAATCTGCCAACGACCTACGGTAAAACCTTATTGTACTAAAAATAAACGTATTTTCACAAAATTTAAAACACATGTTTACTAGATAAAAGAATAGTCTTTCGAAATCAATTTATAATTTTTTGTGGAAAAGAGTCAATATGTCTAAAATTTTATTGAAAAATGACAAATTTCCGGTTTGGTCTGGTTATTCTCTTAATGTTAGGATAACTGTTCGTTTTAATTTTATCGGATAAATGATATAAAATGAAGCTATAAAAATTATTAATTATTAAAATTATTAATTAAAAATTATTACGAAACAAAAAAAAACATTAATAAAAATTATTACGAAACAAAAAAACAGTCTTTAAAAGTTTTTTTTTATTGAATACTTTTGCTGTATATTCCTCCTTAGGTATGTTTAGTGGTAACGTCACTGATCGTCGTGTCGTGACGTCACCGTAAAGTCATTGTATGGGAATGTAGGTATGACACAAGCCATCGTATTAATTTATTCGCCATCGTATAAAATTATTTACATACTGTTCATAGAGATTTAGTTGTTGTGTTTATTGTAACATTATTTAGGGCTAAATAATTCAGTTTCAAAAATAAAGGTATCTCTTATTAGTTTATCTCTATTATTGAAAATATTCAAAAACTACGGCACACAAAAAATAGTAATGCTACTCTTGTATTACTATTTTTAGTACTTAGTTTTTGTACTCTAGTAGCCCGATCTTATAGTAACTTTTCAGGAGTGATGACGTCACACGATTCACCATAATATATTATACTACTTATATACTACACGTACGGTGGTTTACGGGGATCTTGAAAAATTAAAATTTTGACAATTATTTTAACTATTAAAACCAACACTAAAAAAATATGAAGTTATTTAAGTTGGAAGGTCATTATTCATTAATTTTTTTTTTTAATGAACTGGAGTTCTCTATTGTGGCAAGAAAAAATACTACCAAACCAAATACCAAATCACCCACATTCAGTGAAAAGTAATATCTGAAACATGGCCGAATATTTATAAATACTATAACAACGACTGTGGAAAAAAATCTGTAAATTTATATATTATTGTGAATCAATATACTATTTTTATTTAGATTCATATTGTGAAGTGAAGCATCCCGCACCTGGAGAAGTGTACTCTCAACTGTGTCCGTTGAGTCTTCGTTTCCTTTCTGGGCTTTCCATCTCGAATCTTATGTTCCAGAAGCCCAGATTTGAACCATTGACTAATACCGTCCATCAGGTTTGGCGAATGAATACAAACTGAATCGACAAATATAAACATAGCAGTTGACATAGTTTTGGGACTGGTCCTCCGAGTGTATGGCATAGGGCTTGGCTTGGCTCTGCCGCACCTTCTTTTTCTCGGAAGATTTTCAATGTAAAACGAGTGTTTCAGGCTGACAATTATTGCTTGTAATAATTTTTACCCTTTGTGCTATGCGTAAAAATCTTGTCTAAACGTTAGTTTATAAATTAAAAAAATAATAACCTTCTTTTTTATTTGAATTAGGCAATTCACCCTAATAAGAGTGCTTTGTGACTACAGCACCTTCAAACACCGTTAATGCTTTAGAGCTGCAATTTCGCGACACCAATTAGATAAAAAAAAATTACAAAAAATCTCGCAGCCGGTAGGATTCGAACCTACGCTCCCAGAGGGAATCTGATTTCTAGTCAGACGCCTTAACCGCTCGGCCACGGCTGCCAGTTGTGTGGCCTATAATATACAGTGTTCTCTAAATACTCCACACAGTATAATATACATATAATCATATACATAAATAAACATAATAAACATATAATCCAGTACAGAATTATTGACCTTTTGTTATGTTTGTTCAGCTTTGTTTGTATTAGATTTAAGACCAGATCGTGGACATGAAACGCTGTAGTTTAATATATCATTAAAACCACTTGAACCGAGTTTATAAATTTACTTGTTGGTGGATGTAGTGCAATATTTATAGATTTTGCAGTGGCCTAATTACAATTTACGAATACCATGCAAAGTAAGATTGTAAATCACCACCCCTGCCACCAATTTCCGCGATGTATAAATAATATACTTGTATAAATTAATGTTGCTTTGTTTGTGCTTTACTATTTCCCATACCATTAACCCAATGGCGATGAAATGTTGGTGAGTTGTACGCACATCCGCAAAGGTTTCTGTCTACAACGTGTCCCAAAATTCAACGATAAGCGGGCGGGATAAGTGGGCCTGCTCATGACTCCTCGAGAAAAAAAAGAAAAAAATATATTGAGAAACATGTTTTTGAAAATTGACATCTCTTAAGATATTTTTACCATGACCACAATTTTTCAAATATTTCTGATTTTTTCTGTATCGGCAACCTAATTGGCACGGTTATCCACCACAAGCCTTAAAAATCCATGAATGCCTGTAGTTTTTACACAAAAATCAATCAAAATGATTGTTTTTCTAAAAATTTTTAAAGATTTTTATTGTCAGTCCACTTTCACTCATCGTGGTGTAAAAACAAAGTATGGACACTACTATGGCAAGTTTATTTTTAAATTTACGCATCTGATCAAGATTCCAAAATGGTATAATATTCTCGGAAAACTAGCCACAAAAATATGCGTACTATTTTTAACAAGAACCCAATTTTACAAATTATTGTTGTTTCAAAAATCTCTTTTACTATGTGCACAAAATCGGTTTTTTGTTGTTGAAAATTGTTGAATTAATCAAAAGAAAAAATTGAGAAATATTTTTTTTTCTATTTTTTTCTCGAGGAGTCATGAGCAGGCCCACCCACTGGTGCCTGCTGATCGTTGGATTTTGGAACACGTTGTATAACTCTGGCTCTATGCAATTTGTAAAAAAAATTACCTTTGGTGGCAAACGAGTTGTTTGAAAAGTGTGTGTATTTCATATAGTTCAGCAGCAGGTGGGGAAGACGAGAGGGGGAGTGGAACCAGGAGGGAGAGGGAAACGAAGGAGGAGGGGTTCGTGGGAGGGGAGCGAGTGCCGGGTAAGATGGGAAAGGTGAAAGGAGAATACGGGAGGGGAAAGGGGTGCGGAAGGGGAACGGGGCCGGGAACGGAACGGGGATATATAGAAAAGGACACGCAGGGAGAAGCTATTTATTTATTTGAGTGGCATTGCAACGTACCAGCTGGTACCAGAGTACTAGCTGGTCTCGGAATAAAATTATATTTTCTATAAAAATAAAGCCACATGGACTTATTTGCATGAATGGAAGACATTTATTTATATTTCTGCGCCAGTCTCAAAAAAATGTGTATGTTATGATAATGACATTGAGTTAAAACGATCAATCATTTGAGATAAATAAAAAAACATCAGTGATTATTATTTGTTACGATTACGATTTCCACGTTATCTTAATTCAGATAGCGGAAGAAAACATTTTAATTTAAAAGAAGTCATAATATTTTAATTATAATTCAATACCCCCGGCGCTGCCCTGGCTTTGCACGGAAATTTTCGAAATCAGATGTAGAAAATTACCTTCCTCTTGTTTCGATGGTCAAGTGTGCAAAATTCATCAGTGAATAAAACTGTAGACTTTTCTGTAAATCAAATCCACGCCGCTTTTCCGGTGTGCCACGCAATCGCCCGCCACAGACACTCTTCTTTAAATAAATAGATCGATTGAATATATATACCTACCTACCGAAGTAGATCTAATACAGTTAGTGTTTAGTTTATTTTAGTAGATGTGCAAAGAGGTGTGAAGTGTGCAAAATTTCATCAGTCACGAAATTAAACAGGCAGATTATGCGCCTAGCTTCTTGGTGAAGTGCCTGGCGGCAGATTGTGAAGTGCCTCAGGCGCATCATGATCGGCCTGATTTTACGATTTGCCTGCGACATATAATTAAATTCCCGATTTCCGTCCGATTTCCGCCGCCTTGTTGTCCGCCACAGTCACTCTTCTTTATATTAATAAAAAATATATCGATTAATATCATTTATCGCTTTACAATATTATAATTTACAATAATAGTACTTTAATTTGGGAGGCGGGTATGGGTACCGCCGCCCCGGGAACCATTTATTGGTTAACCAACACTTCTGTCTTGGGTCACCCCAAGTGGTTCGCTACGTTTGGGGCCTAAGTAGGGGCGCCCGGGTTAATGGGATGAGTCTAGGCGGCGGATGCCTCCAGCAGTACACTCTCGGATCATCACCTTGCAGCGCAGTGGGAGGAACGGATACATGCGTCTGGCACTCCTAGACACACTGCCCCCATATTACTACCCAGCCCTAACACCCTTTTCCTTCCCAGAACTTCCTTTTCTAAAAAGACCCTCCACGCAGCCTCCTCAAAGATGACATAGGCCCTGAGTGGAATTACTTTCCTCAGAACCTCCTACTGGAGCTAATATAGAAAAGAACACTAATAATTAAAACTTTACATAATATAGTTCGAACAAATTACTATTTCTTTGCTCACTTGAAAATATGAACAACTAAGGAACAATAAATAACTTTAAATAATAATGTCATTGGTTATTAGTTATTACTTGTTATTTATGACATTGCAACAACAGCACCATTTTATCAATAATATTACGATGTTTTATAAATGTACGAATGTACTCTTTTTTATGAATTTTTCATTTAAAAGCGCAATTGAAATACATTGGGAGGTATTTTAAATGCAATAAACTTTTTCGTATTATTCAATATATTTGTTAGAAATCCTCTGAATAAATGTAGAGCACTTGCATTGTTCTACCAATCGTCAGTTTATTTGAAGAAGGTTCTAACCGATTTTTCAAAAATGACCTTTGAATGAAAAACCATTTCTTTTGTTCATTTCTATTACCAATGTAGCGAGGCAGCAAACAGCCATAAAATATCATTTTTATTAGATTTTGCACTGTGGTATCACCGGTCACCACTCGCCAGATAGATGCGTGACAACCAGGGACATATGAATATATCTGGACCTGCCCTAAGTGATAACAAACGTATTATTTCCCGCCCACATGGCGCCGGCTGGAGCTCCTCCTTGGAACCGGCTCGCTCCATGGGGAGGAGATAGAGCCTCGCTTGAATCTAAAATGTGTGACGTCATCATTCTTGCCGTGAACAGCGAGAAGCTAACATCCATACATTTAACGAAATAATACGCCAAAACGGTAGCTTGTGCTATACAATATATCTACACATCAATGTGCACATAGCGAATGTGGGCGGTTCTCCAGTGTGCTCGTCGCTGGTTACAGGGGTAAGTAAATTATGAAACATTTGTAAAAGTGTTTTAACTAAACACGGCAACAATATATTGCTATGTGTATTGGGGCGAGTCTTTTTGGGGCGAGCATTTGGCCTTATCAAATATGTTATTAACGTAGCAAGCAATTCGCGCTTCCATGTAAAAAGGTCTCTTCATTCAAAGCAGATTTTGCTTTTAAGAACTAAATGGTGATCTTGTAATGCGAGATGCCTATATACTGTCAGATTGATTGTTAAACGAATCACAGTCATCTTTCCCCTATTCGCCCTCCATAGTTTGGTTTTACCCCTCATCTGTAACTTCTTGTCTATCCATTTGGATGTCTATGGTGACAACGCATTTTGTTTTGCAAAACCATTCCGGTTCTAGTGTTCGCCCTCTCTACCTGCTTTATCTCTAAGCAAGAATAATATTAAACTTGTACAAATGATTGTTACATAAAGTTTCTGTTGTAAATACGTTGTGAGTCGCGTTAATATCAAGAGTTATTATTTAAACACCTCCGCACATATTTAAACACGCATCCAGTTTACAAACGTGGGCAAGGTCTGTAAGCTGCCAGATCTGGATAAAAGGCATTCTGGTCATATGTTAAATCAAAAAAACTATCAGCATCTATTCCTAAAGTTTTAAATCTTAAGGATTTAACAGCCGAGGGGGGCCAGGCAGTCTGTGATTTATTTGCTGAATATTTTCATTCGGTCTACGAACCGGCTGACCCTCTGGGGACTTCCTGCGATGACTCCGTAGTTAAGCAGGTCTGTGCGATAGGGTCAGTTTTTATCGATGCTGACCTTGTATCTAAATATTTAAAACGGCTCGATTCCAACAAGGGAGCTGGGCCAGATGGTGTCCCACCACTGTTCATTACCGAGTGCGCAAATCATTTGTCACTTCCGCTATCAATACTGTTTAATATATCGCTTAAGACTGGTACATTTCCAGATATATGGAAAAGAGCCTACATCACGCCAATTCATAAATCGGGGAATAAGTGTGAAGCAGATAATTATAGACCCATTTCCAAGCTCTGCATTTTTTCAAAGGTGTTCGAAAACATAGTCTATGACCAGTTATTCCCTGTGGTAAAGAATTCGATCAATGAATTTCAGCACGGATTCTTTGCAGGTCGCTCTGTTGCTACAAATCTTATAACATTTATAAATTTCTTATCTGCCTCTATGGATAAACGTGTACAAGTTGATATAATCTACACCGACTATAGCAAAGCCTTTGATAAGATCAACCACAGCGTCCTGCTTAGAAAACTTGCTTATCATGGTATTCATGGAGATCTCCTTCGTTGGTTATCTTCATACATAACAAACAGGTATCAGACTGTGACAGTGGGTGGATTTTCCTCCATCTTGAAAATTATCACTTCCGGTGTGCCTCAGGGGTCCATTTTGGGTCCTTTGCTTTTCGTCGCTCTAGTTCGTTTTACTCCAACAGACCATTTTTAGCGAAATTGAGTTAAGTATGCAGTAGTTCTCAGAAAGTCTTTATGTATACAATGCAAGTGAAAAAAAAAATTAAAAAATTATTTAGGGGGTTTTCAAAACGCACTTTGTCTTACGTCCTCCAAAATGAAACAACATTTCGAGCGTATTTGTCCAACATCCACACGTTGGCCAAAAGGACTCCCGTTTTTAAACCGGCCGTTCAGTCAAATTTCATAGGAATTTCTCCAACATCCAAGCTGTATCTTAGCCAACGTGCGAAATTCAAACTCTCGGTTCCGGGCGTATTGCTCTAACAGACCACACAGCCAATAGCAGCGCAGCGGAGGACCACGTGATTGCTTTCATTCCAAACATTCGTTCGTTTAGCGCCACGAAAGTAAATATCTTCACTTATGATTATGCTAGTTACCAAGTTACTTTAGTGGTTTTCTAGGAGATTTCTTCAGACAAAATGCATAAAGATGTAAACTGTGGAAAAGGATAAAAAATTTTAAGGAAAACATAACAGATAATTAATATTACAATATTTTCTCAGCAAATTGTTTCAACTTGTCGTCCGTTACAGGGTGGTTATAATAAAGTTGTGTATTTTTTGAGAAAATATTGTAATAAATGTCAAGTTCTATATTGTGGTGAAATATCGTACTAAAAATTGATATACCTAACCTTCGTCGCTGTTTTAATTTAATTTAACCAATTAAAATATTAAAACGAATTGACTGAAATTGAAGAAAAATCAATTAACGAAGAGTATAAGGACGACATTATACGGAATACACTCGGAATTTGATCCTTAAGGCGTATGTGTATAAAGAGGTATCGGTATGTTTATCTACCTATACGTAATTATTTAAATCTTCGTGTAAAAATACCTATTTATGATATTTAAAACAATTATAAGAATAAGAACATTGAATGAGCTTTTGTTTTAAGCACATTTAATGCGTAGTATCGGTATGTTTATCAACCTTTACGAAATTATTTAAATCTTTGTTCATAAATACCTACTTGTGATATTTAAAAAACACAATTATTAGAATAAGGACTGATGTATTATAGTGCCTAATATATATGTGTCTATCTAGCAAATCTTAGTGAAAGCATTATTCTACTTCAGATACTTAAAACAAGCCAACAACTATTAGAATAAGGAAATGAAGGAGTTTTAATTTTCTGTATATTTAGTTCCCAAAATATCTGTTTATCAACCAAATTTGCATGTAATTATTCGACTTATGATATTTAAAACAACAACAACGAAGGAGTTTTTATTTTTGGCACATTTAGTGAGTAGTAGCTTCATGTTTATCTACCGTTACCTTGAGGTGATTTTTCACAAAAACGGCGCTTTATAAATTATCCAATTATTTCTTCTAACACAGCAAACTTATTTTGTGGCACCATTATGATTGAAATTAATAAATTACTTGGTCTTTACCACTTTTGTGGTGGTAAAGACCAAGTAATTTATTAATTTCTATCCAATTATTATTATTATTAGAATACCTACTTGTAATACAAAACACAATTATTAAAATAAAGACAATGCAGGAGTTTTTTTGCTTTTAGTACCTAATATTTATGTGTTTATCTACCAAATATTTGTGTCAGAATTCTACCTGAGATATTTAAAACATGTTAATTATTAGAATAAGGAAATAAAGAAGTTTTTGTTTTTGGTAAATTTAATGCCTAAAGTATCTTATTATTTTAATCAACCAAATCTTAGTGTTACAATGAAAACATTTTTGGTATATTTAGTGCCAAAGAACAGTTGTATTTGTGTACCTATAAATATCTTATTTTTGAAATCTTCATGGGAGAATTGTACACCGAATGACAATGAAAGCATTTCTATTATTTTATATATTGAGTGCCTCATATTTCTTATGTGTTTGTTTATTTCTTACCTATTCGAGTTTTATTTTGTTCGAGCTTTGGATTGTCAATAAAAACGTTATTACTATTCGCACATTTTTAATGATTAGGTATCCCATTCATTTGACTTTTTTTACCTAGATCAATTTCCAGTTCTTTTATTTCAGCCCCTTTTGTAAACCTTCTAATAATTTGGCCCTACTAAGTGGTACCTCAAATACTGGAATACATTTGTTATGAAGCTAAAAATGTGGTTAGTGGTTAGGATTGTTTTATGACCTCTTTTTTTACAAGTCTGTATTGTGTAATAGACGTAAATCACATCCCATGTGTTCGAACATAGGATCATTTTTAAAAAGAACTCGTCGTCTATTGTTTTACACATTTATAAAGAACTTGTAGCTATCTATTGTGTTCGAAAATCCTTCGAGTTAACTTTTTATTTTAAAATGTTGGATAATACACTTCTGTTATCACACGACGGCCTCCTGTGGTCGAGGGGTAAGACTCTCAACTAGCGATCCAAATGTCGCAAATTTCAATCCCATCGTGCACAAGTAATTTTTATTTTGGTAGATTCGTTTATTTTGAGGGGCGGGTATAAGTACCGCCGTCCCGGGAACCATTTATTGGATAACCACCATCTCTGCTATAGGTCACCCCGAGTGGTTCGCTACGTTTGGTGACTTAGCAAGGGTGCCCGGGTTCATGGGGTGAAGTTCGTCCAGGTCTTGGCGGCGGATATGACTGCCCACCTGCTGCGTGGCGAGAGAGAGACTGGTTAAGGGAGGCTTTTTAACCTTTCCAGCCGGACTCTCCCGACTCTTGCCTTGCACCGCAATTGGAGAGATGGATTCATACGTCCGTCACTCCCGGACACACTGACCCCCAGATTCCTACCCACCCCTCATACCCTTTTTCTTCCTAAATTTCCTATCCTTACCTTCCTTATAAAGACTCCTCCAAAGTGAAATTATATTCCTCAGGGCCACCTGTGTGGAGCTAATCTAAATATATATATATACATATTTCACAACTTTAACCATTAAAAAAACGTACGTGTATATGTGTTTTTTTTTTATGTTTATATAGTGAAATAACACAAATCAATAAAAAAATATATAAATATATATGTATACAAGCTGTATTTGCGACACGTTCCAGAGTTGAAGATACTCTCAGTATCACCCTGATGTAAGACTGCCATTTCGAATTGAAGCATTGCTTAAAATGGCTTTAGCCCTGGTTGTTGACTCGATCTGAATAGCCAGGTACTTACCAACCTTCATAACTGCATCCCCTTCCCGCTACATCCAGCCTCACAAAATTGGGTATGCTATGTATAGCCTGACTTGGTCCAGGCGGTTGGGAGCGGTTGGAACTCTTGTGCAGTATTAACATAAAAATAAAGTCAATCAATATAACCTTTCGGGTCTGATCATACTAAATCTCCGATTTATATGCCGTAATAAATATGATAAAAATAATACGAGTATATGTATATTATATAAATAATTTGAATAGCAATTTACAATATATGTTCTCAGGGCCTACGAGGGGATGCTGTGTGGAGGGTCTTTTTGAGGAAAGGAAGAATAGGAAGTTCTTGAATGAGGGGTGGGTAGGAATCTGGGGGTTAGTGTGTATAGGAGTGACGGACGTAAGAAACTGTCCTTCCAACTGCGGTGCAAGGCAACGGGGTCGAGAGAGTCCAGCTGGAAAGGTCTAAAGGACTCCTTCACGCAGTCTCTCTCGATCCGGCTCGCCACGCAGCTGGTGGGCAGACTCATCCGCCGTCAAGACTTGGACAAACCTCACCCCATGAACCCAGGCACTCCTGCTAAGTCACCAAACGTAGCGAACCACTTGGGGAGACCTTTTCACAGCTCCACACAGGAGGCCCTGAGGAAAATAATTCCCCTCAGGGCCTATGTCATTTTTGGGAAGGAAGTAGAGGAAGTTGTGGGAAGAAAAAGGTATGAGGGGTGGGTAGGAATCTGGGAGTCAGTGTGTCAACGAGTGACGCACGTATAAATCAATCCCTCCCCACTGCGGGTAAAGCGATGTTCCGAGAGTCTTGCTGGAGAGGTCTACAGATCTTCCTCAACCAGTCTTTCCCGATCCGGCCTGCCACGCAGTTGGTGGGCAGACGCATCCGTCGCCAGGATCCAGACAAAACTCATACCACAAACCCGGCCACCCCTGCTAAGTCACCAAATGCAGCGAACCACTTGGGGTGACCTATGGCAGAGGTGTTGGTTATCCAATAAATGGTTTCCGGAGCGGCGGTACCCATACCCTCCTCTCAAATAATAACTAATAAACGTAGGACCTATCTGATGACTAACGGTTGATGACTAGCAGCCAACAATAAAACACGCCTGAAACATTATTTAATAAGTATAATTGTCTGAAAACGTACGTTTTCATTGATGATTTTACGATGTTATTATTTTACAAAACTTACTCTTGAAACTTGTTTCCCAACCAAGAAACAAATTATTTCTAAAAAATTGTCGAATGTTATAAGAAAATATTTAAAAATCACACCCGAATATTTAGGTCTCACCGCGAAAACATAGGACACATAAGCTAAATCCATAAGTACCTATCAAAGTTCAATGAATTGAAATGCTTTCCGATCTCCCTGTAATACCAAGCACGTTAGATAAAGTAACTTCACGCAAGAGTACGCGCTCTTGTCTAACATCCAGTGTCCTTTGTCCAATATCCAACTTTCGCAAACAAGAATTCGTCACTTTGGCCAACATCCAAATTAAAAACGTGTTTTCTGCGTAATTTTATACATTTAGAACATATTGTACTTAAAAAAAACAATTTGTAATACTTTAAAACATTATGGTAGACTTACAATTTAGCTAATTTCATTTTATATGCCTTTTTCGTAAAAAAAACTTTAAAGCACTGTTTCTCACGATTTACGTTTTGGTCTGTTGGAGTAAAACGAACTAAAGCGACGTTTTCTCTATATATATAAATGATATTACGACATGTTTTCACAACGCTCAAATTTTACTATTTGCCGACGATATGAAGATATACCTTCCTATTAGCTCCCCAGACTGTTCTGTGCGTTTACAAGAAGATCTTGACCGACTGTCGAATTACTGTCTCAGAAATAAGCTTTTTATCAATATTTCTAAATGTTGCAAAGTCACATTCACACGTAACCGTGTGAAAATACTGCATGATTACACCATTTCTGGATTGCTGTTAAAAAATAAAGATTATATACGTGACCTCGGGGTTCTTTTGGACTCTAAACTTACTTTTGATAAACACGTTGATAACATTGTCACCAAAGCAACAAAAAGTCTTGGCTTTGTACTAAGAACATGCAAATTTTTCAAAAATACTAAAACTTATCTGATTCTCTACAATTCACATGTTCGTCCTCACCTGGAATACTGTTCACAGGTTTGGAACCCGCGCTATATTGTTTATGTTAACAGGTTAGAAAGAGTTCAGGAGCGATTTCTCAAATTCCTCAATTTTAAATCATTCAATGTTGGGTTTTGAATTGATATTATGCTTAGTACCTACCTGAATGTCATTTTTCGATCCTACCCCCACCAACCATGTCACCTTGCTGAAAAAAGGCTTGGAACAATAACAACCAGCAGTGTGCACCTACAACTGATCGACTTGTGACATTGGAAGGAACTGGTTTTTCTTTAAGTTTGTACTCGTCTTCGAATTTGGTAAGTGACTTGGCTTTCCTTACTTCCTTCTAGTTCCAGAGATTTACCAGACACATATAAGCATTCAATTCATTTCGTAATTTTTGTTTATTCAGCAATTTACAGTCCACCATTCGCCTGTTGCATTTGAGGCTGTCATTTCGGACAGTTTCGGATGCAACATATTGGTTCAATCGTGCCAGATTTCGTGAGCATTTTGGAGTTGAATGCTTGTATGTGTTTTTCCAATAACCTTGATCCTGTGTTCCTAATATTCCTGGCATTTCGGCTTTCGAATTGGGCACATTGTCACCTTCAAAAGGGGTTAAATTTCGTGGTAAATTTCACATTTTTCGTTTGTTGAATTTCTATTTTCAAATATTATCAAAATGGCTGCTTCTGCTAGTGTTCGCAATAAATTGGCCATTCTAGGTCTCCGGGAGATTCATGATTCATCGATCAGAGCAGTTGTTTCTGGTAATTTATTAGATAGAAATAATTTACTGGTTAGAATTAAGGATATTGAAAAGCAAAGGGATGATTTTGTTGAATCTTATATTATTCTAGAAACGTCAAAAAGTGAGGAGTTAAAATTAACAGATTTGGAAAATAAATATAAATCTTTTATGAACATGTATTTTGAAATTCATACGAATTATCTAGCAGTTTTTCCACCTAAGGAAGATTCTATAAAAACATCAAATAGTCACGGTTTTTCACTTCCTAAAATTAGTTTGCCAATTTTTTCGGGTGGAATTACTGAATGGATAAACTTTATAAATACGTATGATGCAATTATTCATGATAATGAATCTCTAAGTGACATACATAAATTACATTATTTGTTAGGAGCACTATCGGGTGACGCGTTGAAAATTATAAAGCGTCTTCCTGTTTCCGCAATCAATTATCCAATTGCTTACAATTTGTTGAGAGATCGTTTTCATAACAAACGGATAATTGCGGACAGATACGTAGAGAACATTATCTCGTGCCCCATAATTAAAGAGGATTCGTTTAGATCTGTCGTTAATATTTTGAAGGAAAATATTCAGGCATAAGAAGCGTTACATTTTCCAACAGATCAGTGGTCATTTTTATTACTACATATCGTTTTGAAGAAAACTCCTGATGACTTAAGAACTAACTTCGAGTTATTAGGTCATAAGGACGAAATTCCATCATTTTCGCAATTATTGTTGTTTTTAGAATCACAATCTAAAATTTATGAATCGGTTCATGGGTACGGTATGAAAAATGAAGCGCCAAAAGCAAAAACAAATCGCTTATTAAATTCTTTTGTCAGTACACAAAAGTCGGTGTGTTTAATATGCAAAGGTGGACATTTTCTTTCAAAGTGTGACCAATTTTTAAAGCTACAACCACCTGCTAGATTCGATGTTGTGAAGAAATATAAGTTATGTCAGAATTGTCTTTCCGCTCAGCATTTGGTCAAGAACTGTTCGTCGCGTTTTAATTGTTTTCAGTGCCATAAAAATCATCATTCTTTGTTGCATTTTTCACATGATGAAAATAGGCAAGTACAGGCGTCAAACAGCAACAATTTTGATAACACTTCTAGACAAGAAGTACTCGATTCGCCACCTGAGACAATCGACCCAATCGTATCGGCCATCGCGGCAACCACACCTCATTCGGAGAGGCTTAACAATCCAAACGTTTTATCGAGCTCTAGCCAATCATCAGTTTTGTTAGCTACGGCCATCGTAGAAGCTCGTGATAAAAAGGGTCATTTTCACAAGGTTCGTGTATTATTGGATTGTGCCAGTCAGGCAAATTTTATTTCAAATGATTGTGCAATTCGTTTGGGCCTCGACTGTTCTAATAAACAAATTCCTATTCGAGGAATTGGACAGTTGTCGGCCATCGCGCAGAAGGGACTGGTCAAGTGTCGGATCCGTCCTCTATGTTCGAATGAGCTTTTTGATGCGGATTTCGTCGTGTTATCAAGCATTTGTGCACAGTTGCCTAGTTCTCCCATTCGTCGGGGAGACTGGGATCATTTGAAAAATTTAACTTTGGCAGATCCAAATTTCGATAAACCCTATGCAATCGATATTTTATTGGGTGCTGGGTTGTTTTCATCCGTTCTTCGTTCAGGACGGGTGGTAGGAAAATCTAATGAACCGATAGCTTTGAACACGGCTTTTGGTTGGATTTTAATGGGAAATGTCGATCACAGCGTGTCTCCTCCCATGAATTCGTTTTTGACGACGTCAGAATCGACAATTGAGACTGTTCTGAAAACGTTTTGGGAAATCGAAGACCTTCCAAATCATCCTTCACCGTTATCTACGGAAGAGTTGCTTTGTGAGGAAATATTTTCAACGCAGCATTATAGAAATGATGCGGGACGTTACGTTGTCCCACTTCCATTCAGGGAAGTTAAATCGGCTCTTGGTGATTCATATCATTCGGCAGTATCTCGTCTGCATCACCTCGAGCGCCGTTTCTCTCGGCATCCAGATATAAAATCTGATTACATTCAATTTATGAGAGAATATGAATCTTTGGGCCACATGATAGATGTGATAAGTTCATCAGTTTCTATTGGAAAATATTTCATTCCTCATCATTGTGTGATTAAGGATACAGGATACTGGATTCATTAAAAAACTTAGAGTTGTTTTTGACGCAAGTTCAAAAACATCTTCTAACCAGTCGTTAAATGATATACTTTTAGTAGGACCTAAACTTCAACAAGATATTGTGAAGTTAATTTCCAATTTCAGAACGCATAAAATTGTCTTTACAACAGATATTTGCAAAATGTATAGACAAATATTGGTTCGACCAGAGGATAGATCCTATCAACATATTTTATGGCGTGAATCACCGGAACTAATGATTAAAGAATTTGAACTGCAAACTGTTACCTACGGAACGGCTTCCGCACCGTTTCTCGCTTTACGTACTTTACAGCAACTCGCATTGGATGCAGATGCCAAATTTTCGACGGCATCAAAAGTTTTGTTAGAAAATACGTACGTTGATGATATTTTAGCTGGAGCATCCACACTTGAATCGGCACGTAAATTGCAGCGAGACTTGGTGGAACTACTTAATCTTGGCGGTTTTGAATTGAGCAAGTGGTCGAGTAATTGTCGTGAACTGCTTTATGATATTCCAATCTCACATCAGGAAGCACCTATAGAAATTGATTTAGATCATGCCAATAACATTAAGATTTTAGGTATTGTTTGGGATTCGCAAACTGATTCGTTCTCGTACCGAGTGAAAACATCACAAATAACATTTTCGAAAAGGTCAATCTTATCAACAATTGCAAAGATTTTTGATCCACTTGGATGGATTTCCCCCGTCACATTTTTAGCTAAATGTCTGTTACAACAGTTGTGGAAGCTTGGATTGAACTGGGACGATCCAGTTTCTGTCATGGTTCAATCTCATTGGACGGCAATAGTATCGTCATTGTCAACATTAGCCAATATTCAAATTCCGCGTTACTTAGGGGAGAGTAGTGATAATACATATCAATTAGTGGGATTTGCAGATGCATCCGAAAGGGGCTATGCTTGTGTTGTGTATATTCGGTCTCAACACTCAAAGCAAGAATTTAACATTAGACTTTTGGTTGCCAAGTCAAAGGTGGCTCCAGTGAAAACTCTTTCTATTCCACGTTTAGAATTATGTGGTGCTTTGTTACTTGCTCGACTTTTGGATTATGTTTTGAAATCATTCGGTACAACTTTACATATTGACAAAGTGTTCGCATTTACGGATTCTTCGATAGTTTTATCATGGATTCATACACCTACTTATAATTTGCAAACCTTTGTTGCCAATCGAATAGAACAAATCAATGAAGTTAATTCGTTGATCAAATGGTTTCATATACGTTCTCATTTAAACCCAGCTGACGTATCCAGCAGAGGACTTTTGCCTGATCAGTTGGTCAATACAGAGTTATGGTGGAAGGGGCCTCCTTGGATGCTCTCACCCGTCGATGAGTGGCCATTGGTCCATTCTTTCAATGTAAAACTTGATGTTGTTCCTGAGCTAAAGGCCAACAATATTCATGTATTGACTACAACTGATTCGTGGAATGATGAGACGTTAAATAGATTTTCTTCATTAACAAGATTGCAACGTGTTACAGCATGGATTTTGAGATTTGCTGTCAACATTCGAAAGAAGAAAGAGGATCGTATATTTGGAATGTTAACCGTCGAGGAGTTGCATTCATCTCTGAAATTATGGATTTTGAAAGTACAACGCGTGCATTTTCATATTGATGCAGGAAAAAATTTTCGTAACTCGTCTCATGTTCAAAAGTTAATGCCTTTTTTAGACCCGGTTGGTCTGCTCAGAGTCGGTGGGCGGTTACACAATGCCCCTATCGCCTCTAATTTTCAACACCCTATACTTTTGCCCAAAAAAAGTCACCTTACTAACTTGATTATTGACTCGTTTCATAAGACTTATTTGCATGTGGGGCCTAGGACATTATTGTCAATTCTACAATCAAAATATTGGATTGTTTCCGCTCGAAACGTCATTCGGTCGCGTCTAAGTAAATGTATAACATGTTTTAAGGCTCGTCCTGTTGGGGTACAGACTATGATGGGAGATTTGCCCCAAATTAGATTTCGTGAAGGACGTCCTTTCCTCAACGTTGGAGTGGATTTTGGTGGCCCGTTCTCAATAAAGGAAAGTAGGCGTAGAGGAGCCAAAGTTTTGAAGGCGTATCTGTGCTTATTTATTTGTTTAAGTACCAAGGCAGTACACTTAGAAGTTGTGTCTGATTTATCCTCGGATGCTTTCTTAGCAGCTTTGGATCGCTTTTTAGCCAGAAGGGGATTATGTTCTTGTATCCTTAGTGCTAACGGCACAAACTTTGTCGGCGCTAACAAATACTTATCAGCGCGTGATTACCACTTTGAAACATTTTACTCATAAGTTTATTTTAAGTTTTATATTTGTCGTCTTTATTTTCTCCTTACTTTTTGTTCGTTTTACCGCGGTGTCAGTTGCTATGAAAGATAGGTCTTCAATAACTTATCTTAGGAACATATTCCTTATGGATTAATTTTAGTTTTATTTTAGACTTATGTTTCTTACATTTTTTTTTAATTTCGTTAAGTTGTTCGTTGCAAAAAGATTGAATAATTGTTTGTCGTTTTGTTAATAATAGGTTTTTATTAAATTCATTTGTTTGTTGTCAGTATTCGGAAATGTGTGATTTACCATCGGTCGTAGATAAGAGATTTCAATCTCTTCTCGGGGGCGGGAATGTTGGGTTTTGAATTGATATTGTGCTCAGTACCTACCTGAATGTCATTTTTCGATCCTACCCCCACCAACCATGTCACCTTGCTGAAAAAAGGCTTGGAACAATAACAACCAGCAGTGTGCACCTACAACTGATCGACTTGTGACATTGGAAGGAACTGGTTTTTCTTTAAGTTTGTGCTCGTCTTCGAATTTGGTAAGTGACTTGGCTTTCCTTACTTCCTTCTAGTTCCAGAGATTTACCAGACACATATAAGCATTCAATTCATTTCGTAATTTTTGTTTATTTAGCAATTTACAGTCCACCATTCGCCTGTTGCATTTGAGGCTGTCATTTCGGACAGTTTCGGATGCAACATACACAATTCTTACGATGAAATCGAGAACCATTTTGAGAATCACGAAACTGCTCAACAGGAGGCTTGTCGCTGATCAGATGCTCCTGTACAAAATTATTAACTCGAAAGTTGACTGCCCGGAGTTGCTAAATAAAATAAATTTCCACGCGCCGACTCGATATAGCAGACATAATACCCCTTTCTACATTGATAGATGCAACACCAATTCCAACCACAATGAATTTATGCAAAGGTCATGTAACTTCTATAACATTAAATTTGCATGTTTAGAAACACTTGCTGACATATTCACTGCTAGTTACTTTCGCTACAGAATTTCATTTACAGTTATAATCGCATTTATTTTATTGTTGCGCTTTTATATTTAGGTTTATCACCCGTTGAATCTACACCTTATTATATATATTTTTTTTAATTGCTGTTTTGTCCTGTTTTTTTTTCTTTTCTTAAATATTCTAGTTTACATTCTGTTACTTTTATGTTTCTAAATACCTATCTGTGAAAATTAATAATTGGTCTATTTTTTGTTATCCTCTTATGTATATTATGTTATTAAGGCTGTTTATGTTCCTTAAATAAATAAATAAAAATAAATAAAACATTTAAACAATACACAATATTTGCCCAAACGAATATAGTTTTCAGAACTATCTGTGACGTACATATTTCCATAGATACTTGAATGACGAAGTTCGAACGTCAAACTTTTTAATTATCCATTCACTTTTCGAGGTTTTAACATCACTTTGAACCTTTCGCAATTGCCATTTTGTTTGTACATGTCTGACAGTTGATCATTGTTACGATGCGCAGTTGAGTTCGTCACTTTAGTTGGATAGGGTTCTAACTTCGCCTTACCATGTTCTGAGGTGTCAAAATTTGCGAAGACAAATTTCATGATGTATTTCTGATTTTTAACATCACTTTGAACCTTTCGCAATTGCCATTTTGTTTGTACATGTCTGACAGTTGATCATTGTTACGATGCGCAGTTGAGTTCGTCACTTTAGTTGGATAGGGTTCTAACTTCGCCTTACCATGTTCTGAGGTGTCAAAATTTGCGAAGACAAATTTCATGACGTATTTCTGATTTTTAAGTCCAATCTTCTGTAGAAGCATTTTTTCTTCATATTTTAAAGGAAAATATTTAATCGGACGTGGCCGTTCCTTGAAATGGCAATAGGAAACTGTAGTTAGAACCTTGTGCAATGAATTATTAGGCCTTAGCAGTTTGCGTATTGACCATTTGGATCAACAAGGTTCCATATCTGATGCGGTAACGTCATGCGATAATGAGCTGTAAAGTAGGTGACTATATTATATCCGCATGACGTAACTGCGACAGATGGAACCTTGTTATTCCAGAGGGTCGATATGGTTATATATGCACATGTTGGCATATTCTAAAATGGTTGGTATATGTCCTATTTAAATATTATATTTAATTTAAAATATGTTAAGCTTAAATATGTTACACAATATTCAACATCAAAATCAGAAATAATTGGTGAATAGAAAATGAGAAATAATCTTTACAAAATTTTTACATCTCATATCTCAGAACAAGATAAAGTTATATTTTATAATAAAACAAATATAAAACTTTATTCCACTTAATTTTATTGACCGTAACTGGTTTCAGCTCGTTAGAGCCATCTTCAGACAGGTACAAATAATTCTTAGTCTACAGTTTATATGCACAACATATGGGGGAGGGTGAGAGGGGTGGTCTACAAGGATTTTAATCAATTATATTAATTATATTTGTTTGCTAAGTCGTTTTAGACTGTCAAATTTCTAAATCTTTTGATAATTCCAGTAGGCTAATTACCTTGGGTTTGTAGCTCACTTCAATGTTGTTTAGGGAAAAACCTTACAAGTAATATGAATTAATTCCAGTAGACTAAGTAATAATTCAGTAATCCAGTAGACTAGGTAATTCCAGTAGACTAAGAATTATTTGAACCAGTCTGAAGATGGCTCTAACGAGCTGAAACCGGTCACGGTCAATAAAATTAAGTGGAATAAAAATTTATGTTCGTTTTATTATAATATATTATAATGGAATTCCACCACGAATTGTCAGTTTCAAAAATAGAAATATTAAAAAGATAAAGTGAAGTTAGAACCCTGTCCAACCAAAGTGACGCATTGCAATCGATCGTTCCCCACACTCCCTACCATTCCCGTCAGGAAGATCTCGAAATGAAGATACCTGATATATTTCATATCCCCAATAAAATCTGCTGACAGGGAGCACTTCAACAGCAGACCCCAAAGACGAATTATAGCGGGAGTCAATGGGATAAATTCACTGCACCACTAAATTTAATACCACGCCAATACAGCAGGAGCAGATGAGCAAATTATCTCAGATGGTAGAGGTTAGAAGGTAGAACCTGTCAGTAATAAGGAACTCCAGAGAAAAATATGATGGCTTTAAAAAATATGTTCATATAGACCATAGGTTCCCAACCTTTTTTTGCCCACCGCCCACTTTGAGAATATTTTTTTTCTAGCGCCCCCCAACTCGTAAATCTGAAAGAGCAATTGTCGTCACGATTATATTTACCAACGGGGGCGGGGGGGGGGGGGGGGGAGATAGAATGGGGCAAGATGCGTTTTTTTTTTATTTTTTAATGTATATTTTATTTGGTGACCGGCCAACTCAGAATGAAACCAACTCAGAAGCACCTCATAAAGGTCATTGAAGAGTGATGATAAAAAAAATATTGATTAAGTTAGGTTAGGATTACCGGCAATTAATTAATTCTGAGTTGGCATGGAACCGTTCTGAATTATTTTTATTTTTTTACTTGGGTTTTATTGCTCAGAAAGATTACACTTGTGCAGTAATTCACGTTACACGCTACAGTGGTATTGTAGACCAATTTCCGTGTTTTGACGTCTAACTTTCCCTTTATCCTACTTTTCTTTTTCTAATCTTTTCTGCAATTTTTTAATTTAACATTTCAAAGTCAGTGAGTTTTAATTTGTTATGAATCCTGAGTATTTAATTTCTTCTACTTCTTCAATATTTTGATTTTCTATATTAAGAGTAGTAATTTCGTTGAGTTTCTTCTCTAATACCATGAATTTACTTTTAGTTACATTTATTTTCAGTTTATTCGAAGAAAAGAAACTTTAATATATAATATAGAAGTGTTCTTTAAAAAAAGCTTTTTGTGACAATGCATCTTCGATATTATTTGGTATAATAAATAAAAGTGTGTCATCAGCAAAAGTTTGATAGAACAGTACTTTAGGCACTTCACTATATCATTAATATATATACTTAATAAATAGGAGCGGTCCCAATACAGATCCTTGAGGAACTCCGAGGTTTACTTGTTGTTCTTCAGATATAGCATCTCCAATTTTGTTTCTTTGTTTTCTATTTTTAATTTTATTATTAGTATTTCTCTGTCTATCGTTTCATAAACACGTCTAAAATCCAAGAACACTACTATTGTATTTTTCTTCTGATCCATACTGGTTTTCCATTATGAATATTTGTTTCTAAACCCTGCTGTTTTACAAGAATGTTATTTTTTTTCAATAAATTTTCTCATCTCTTCTTTAACTATGGATTCTAGTATTTGTTCATATGTAGGTTATCCATTTATTTTTCTGAGGTCTTCGAAATTTTTAGAATTTATTATTTTGGGCACTGGTATTATGGAAGTTTTCCACGACTGCGGAAAAATTCCCTTTAACATAGATAAATTTATTAGTGAACCTACTTAGATTTAATTATGCCAATAGTAATTCCAGACGTCGATGATTTTTGCGTCATTGTATTAAAAATTTTCATTAAATACTCACTGTTACCTGAAAATATTATTATTCTCTCTTCTTTCCGATGATTGAGAAGAAGTATCTGTGAATAATGAAATACTCTAATTTATGTTTTCGACACTTAGTATTAAATTTGGCTATTTTAGTTTTATCATCTTCAACTCCATCGGGAACCGAACTTCCTTAATGTTTTCCCTCTTTTTGCCACTTATAATTTCTTTAAGTGTAGTCCACATTTTTCTTGAATCTCTTTGGGAGGTAATAATTTTTAGCCTCGAATACGAATTTTTGGTATGTTTTATTTCTGTACCTATACATGTTTCTAAGTTTCTTACAGGTTTCCCACCTTTCTTCTGGAAATTGTATTTTACAGGCTTTATAAGCTGTATCCCTTTGTTTTTTTAGAAGATGTAGGGATTTTGTAGGTATACTATTTATTTGTATCTTTTAATATACTACTAGCTGGTTCCCGGCATGCGTTGATATACCATTTTTAAAGAAATAAATTGTTTCCCTGTTCCCCTCCCGCATTTCCTTCCCCTCCCGCGTTCCCTTTCCACCTTCCCCGCCTACCCCCTCCCCTCTTCCACTTCCCCGTCCCGCCAATCGCGGTAGGGGTACCGCGTTCCATATAACAGTCCCAGTACATTCAGTTTTCAAACATTTCGCGTGCCTCCTATTACAATTTTTTTATTCAAATTTTCGCTTTTCATTCAAAACAAATATTCATTTTTATATATTATAAGAACAATCAATCAAATTTGGTAGGTATCTATTTAAAATATCTATAATTTAAATAACTTTTTTTACAAAAATAAACGTTCGAAAACACAATTCAATTTCGTCAAACGCGCGAACTGTCAAACGTGTGAAGTTAAAATAGTCGTTAAGTTTTCTGAAATTATCCAATTTTCTGAGCAATTTTCTTAAATTTTCTTCCCGTAAGAACCTTCTACAAAGTATTGGGAAACTTTAAAAAAAATTGAAATGAAGACGTGACCAAGGGAAACAGGAATTCATTTTATATATAAATACTATCTGGGCCCGGCATGCGTTGCTATGCCATTTAATAAAGAAATTGTTTCTCCCTGAGTGTCCTTTTCCATTCGTCCCGTTTCCCTTCCGCCTCCCCTTCTTCTCCTGCGTCCTTTTCCCTTCTCGCGTTCCCACTCCATCACCTCCACCTTCCCTCTCCCCACTCCACTCCCCCCCCCCTTCCCCCGTCCCGCAAACCCTTCTCCCGAGTTCTCCTCCTCCTCCCACATTTCCCTCTCCCTCCCAGGTTCCCCTCCCCCTCTCGTCTTCGCCTTTCACCTTCCCCGCCTTCCCTCTTCCCTTTACCGCTCCCTCGTACCGCCAACCCTCCTCCTCGTCCCTAACATAGGTAACTATTTAAAATATCTAAAATTCTTGATTCGATTCAAACTATTGGGGAGTAACTACTTTAAATAAATTTATCAACTAAAAGATTTTCAAAAATAGAATTTTATTTAACAATCATTGTTTCGCAAAATATCCTTCTCAAACACGCGTACTGTCAAACGTGCGATAGTCGTTTAGGTTAGTAATAGGTTTTCTAAAATTATCCAATTTTCTGCGCAATCTTAATTTTTCTCTCCGTAAGAACCATCCTCGTACTTCAAGGAATATTCGAAAAAAAAGAATTAGCGAAATCGGTTCAGCTGATCTCGAGATTTGCGCTTAGCAACACATTAAGCGATTCATTTTTATATATAAGAGAAGATATATTCGTTGTAGGCATTAGTTCATTTACTACTGTTTTCAGGTGTTCTATTAGTTCATCGGCTTTTCTGTCTAAATTTCCTTGGTTATCGCAGATCCACTTTTTGTTTTGTAATGCCGTACACAATTTATCCTTACTATAGTTCTTTTTATTCCTGTATATATATTATACTTCGTGTTCCCTGAGGCTTCAGACTATTATATTTTATTTTTGTAATAAATGTTTCGTGATCTGATTGATTTTGAATTCTTCCGCAGCATTAACTTCCGCGTAAAAGTCATTTGAAATTACCAAATTAATCATGGCTTTAGAGTTTTTTCATATTCTTGTATAATTTTTGACAAGTTTTTTTTTTTTTTTTACATGAGCTCCACACAGGAGGCCCTGAGGAAAATAATTTCCCTCAGGGCCTATGTCATCTTTGGGGATGCTGTGTGGAGGGTTTTTTAAGGAAAGGAAGGAGAGGAGGGTTCTGGGAAGGAAAAGGGTTTAAGGGGTGGGTAGGAATCTGGGGTTCAGTTTGTCCTAGTCATCCGCCTCCAAGACCTAGACAAACCTCACCCCATGAACCCGGGCACCCCTGCTAAATCACCAAACGTAGCGAACCACTTGGGGTGACCTGTGGCAGAGGTGTTGGTTATCCAATTAAGGTTCCCGGGGCGGCGGTACCCATTCCCGCCTCCCAAATTCCTCCCAAGTTGCTTCCTACCCAGGCAATTTATGATGATTTGTAATCATGTGCTTTTTATATTGAATATTAAAATTTCCACAGATGATTTTCAAGTCTCTTGTATTTAGTTGCTAACGGCACCATTCTTCAAAAAAATCTAAGAATTTTGTATCATTTTGATTTGGGGAATGATAAATAGCTGCATAGGTTCCCAGCTTAAAATCCTTTAATAGCCAGTAGGTATCCAGATTCCAGGTATTATTGTTATCTAGTACCGCATTTGTTGTGACTTTGTAAGAGATGTTGTTTACACACTCACACACATACACTACAGAATTAATGTGATAACTCCACCTGTATGCCTGCTGCTAAATGAAATGTTGTTTCATTTTGGTTAATTTCTTCGGTAATACAGATTTCGCTCATCATCACCATGTGCAGTTCGTATTATTTTAGCATGTCTTCGACTTCTTCGATATGTGCTAGCAAACTAGCTATGGGTTTCTCTGGGTCTCCTACCGCCCCCCTGAAAGTCTGAAACGCCCCCCAATTTTCTCTTTGCCTTCTACCGCCCCCCTGAAGGTCTGAAACGCCCCCAAGGGGGCGTTATCGCCCACGTTGGGAACCTATGATATAGACCAATAAACGCTGATTCTGAATATATAAGTTTTATTAAATAACATTAAACGCAGAGTTTTTCAAAAAAATATTTAAAAGTCCGTTTTTAATCGGGTTGTAAAAACGCGCCGTCAAGTTGATATTATTGAAATTTTGGTGGTGACGTCACTGTTCGACGTGTCGTGACGTCAACGTAAAGTCATTGTATGAGAATGTATGGTATGACTCAAGCCATCGTATTAATTTATTCGTTTATTTACATACTGTTTATAGAGATTTAGTTGTTGTGTTTATTGAAACATTATTTAGGCCTAAATAATGTTTCAAAAATAAAGGTATCTCTTTTTAGTTTATCTCTATTATTGAAAATATTCAAAAACTACTGCACAAAAAAATAGTAATGCTACTTCTAGGGAGAATACTTCGAACAACGGAATTCGTAACGGCGGCAGTTGATCAGCTGATTGCATGATCCTATAGTATTTTTTCAGGAGGTGGTTTTCGGGGGGTCTTAAAAAATTAAAACTTTGACTATTATTCTAACTATTAAAACTAACTCTAAAAATAAAAAAATAAATATGCAGTTTTTAAGTTCATTATTCATTAAAAAAATTAAAAGGATTTTTCTATTGAGATTTAAGGGCCTGAGTCTGTTCGTTGCAATAATGACCCACTATTCACAACAACCCTTTGTACCTTTTAGTACACGGTACATCATTAGCAGTATTACATTTATTTATTTTTGTGTATTTTAGTACACAAACTGAGAAGGATTCAATTCGTTCTATCTGAAATGATTTGTATTACCGTGAAAAAAATGATTCAGTCAGTCCTATAAAATGGCAACACAACGTTTTGCATTTCCATTTAAAAGTTTATTATAGACACTTCCAAATAATTGTAATATTGTATTCCAAAAAGTCGTCGTTCGCAATTGCTGTATTTTTTCGAAGAATTTGTCTTAGATTGTAATTTTTTTATTATTATATTTTTTACGTTTTTTTTTCTACATGAATACCACACAAGAGTCCCAACTGCTCCCGTCTGGAGCCAGTGGGACTATGGCATCCCCAATCGGAGTATGTTGTGAGGCTGAAGGTAGTGGGGAGGGGAAGTAGACAGATAAGAGGAAGGTGGGGAAGTACCTGGCTATTCAGATCTGATCACCAAACACGGCTAAAGCTATTTCAAGCAACGTTTCAATTTCGAATGGTGGTCTTGCTCCAGGGCGATACTGAGAGTATCTTCCACTCTGAGCATGACTCTTCCACACGAAACGTAAAAAAAAGGACAATCAACTTTTATAATTATTTAATTATACAATTTTTAACTTACTTATAAAGGTGGTATTTTTACACTTTACAGGATAAATAATTTGGAAAGTGTCAAACAATCGTTAAAAATTTGTCTATTTTTTTATATCAAATTATTAATATCAATTATTTACTTTTTATTCATTTATTTATTTATCCATATAAAGTATATTTGCATTAGCTTTTTCGAAGCCTGTTTCAATAGGATATATGAAAACCAGTCTTTAATCTACTTTCAAAAACCGTATTTATGTGATTTTGGAATGAAATTGTCTTCGATAAATTATTTCTAAATAAATCATAAATCTGAGAGGTCACTTTAAATAACTTGGTGACAAAATCTCGGAATATCCCAGAGGTTAATAATATCAATTTACTATTTATAAAATCTAATGGAAGTGGCTTTAGCCTATTTGGTGACTAGTTCTGGATAGTCAGGAACATTTTCCACATCCCTTTCCCTTCCCCACTGCCGTCAGCCTCACAACATACCGAAATTGGGGATGCCATAGTCACTGGATCCAGACGGTTGGGAGAAGTTGGGCCTCTTGTGTCGTATTCGGATAAAAAAAGTTATATTACATGCAAGTAGGGAACTTCAGCAGTTTTTTTCTAAGCCGACTGCAAGTATGACGTATTTTTTATTACCGCATGCTACTTTGGGGAGTCGAAATTATTGTTAGTAAAAATATTTTTACAGCGGATTTTCAGTCAACATGCCTGTAGATGTAAGTGTGGTGAACGTATGTCTTGCGGTATAAGAGAGACATGCATGTTTGAGTGAGACAGCATGAGTAACGTATAAAAGGGTGTGATTGCTGTCTACCGTCCTCTTTGCATTTACGCTTCCTACGAAGCACACCTGTGCACAATCTCGGAATAAACGTCACTAGTCTACCTACGACTTATTATTGTCAATCACCCTGTACTGAGATCACCATCCCAAGAAGATCTGGATCCATACAACGGAGTCCAGATGGTAATGTTGATAACCGGCCACGGTCATCACAGTAAGTATATTTATTGACTTTGGTTGTACGGCTGTATAACTTCTTTGCATACTTACTTGAAGAAATAATCTTTAGTGGATCGATTGTCCGAGGGATCAACTGTTCGCCGGATCAACAGTCGGGGGGGAGGGGGCGGGGGGGGGGTTGACTATCTGGGAATCAACTGTCGGCAGGCCAACTGTCCTGAGGCCAATTGCCATCACTAAAATCGTAGAACGTAATTAGTTTAGTTATTTCATTAAAATTGAAAGATAAACTGATGCTGACGATATCATCGAGGTTTATTATTTCCTTTTTGTGCTTTAACGAACTTACCCTAGTTTTTTACTCTTCAATGGGCATACGTATCAGGTCCTAGCCATCATACGATATTTTAAATCATAAATCTGTAAAAAGTTTAGCTGTAAATCCCAGCTAATTGCGTCCATGTTCCAGTTTCAAAGTGACGTCCAGTTATTCGGGACTTTCAGGATTTAGATCCACGCGCTTGAAACTGTGAGAGTGAACCAGGGGTCGAGAGTCGATGATTGGCCTTGACAGGGAAGGGGCGGGCAACCGGGCCCCGTGATTATTTACTAGCCAGGGGTGGGAAAGAGGGGCGAGGGTGATTCGGCCTATAAATTGTGATTTTAGCGCCGCCCCTTAATTTTTTGTGAAGTTAGGAGGTTTCCGAGCATGTTCCCGTGACAAGTTGGGCCTTGATGGCTTCCGCAGCCGTTTTTTATTCCACTTTGTGAAACGTATTATTATGAAGTTAGCGCCAGGAAAAAAATATGAGTTTTCTTTGAGCGACAAATGGGGAATTGATCACCCAACGGATAGTCCTTTTGGCACATATTAGGGTTATTTTTGACGCTTCGTTATTAAGACATTTTTTTTTATTATTATTTTTTTATTTTATTTAATATAGTTATATAATTGTACAGTGGAGTTATGGAAATTACATAGCGGTATAGAAATTATTTAAACATTGCAATCTCACCAAAGAAGAAGCTAGTTCTTGTGCTTGATGAGAGAGTTACACTAACTATAACTGAAATAGAACAACATTATGTAATAAGTAAGTATATAATAGGATAAATTGAGACTTCAGGATCATCTAAATGTGTAGGTGTACATACATACGATACGGTTACATACGGTTATTGTGCACTTAGGAGAAATTCGAAAAATCTAAATAAAATAGAGATGAATATGTATTAAAAATAAATAGAAAGAAAGAGAAAAACAGGTAATTATTTAGTTAATTATTCCTGATGAAGTGTAGCTTCAGTTTGAGTTTCAGTTTATTGATTTCTTTGGTTTTTTTTTATTTCAATGGGAAGGTTGTTGAAAAACTTTATTCCTAAATAGACATAATTGTTTTGCATTAGTTTGGTATTAAATTTTGGTGTTTTGATGTTGTCTTCATATCTTTTTGATTGGTGAGTTTCAAATTTCTTGATGATATTATCTTTGTAAATTTGGATAATTGCATTTTTCTTGAAGATATTCTCAACTCGAGGCACCGTGAAATCTGCGAAAAGCGTTTCTGTTGGATAAGTGGAGGGTTTCTTTAGGATTACTTTAATGATTAGTTTCTGGATCACTTTGACAGGCGTTAGAATATTGTTGTATGACCCCCCCATCCAATTATTCCATATTGAATTAAAGACTGGATTAGTGCATAGTATACTCTTTTTAGATTGTTGAGTTTTAAAATATTTCTTTATCTTATGAATATATATATACACTTTCTGATACGCTTAACTAATTCACAGATATGGCTCTTCCACTTCATATGTTGTTCTATTATCACTCCGAGACATTTTTGAGAAGAGAAGATTGTTCAGAAAAACATTCCTGAA
Source organism: Limnephilus marmoratus (assembly GCA_917880885.1). Lineage (NCBI taxonomy): Eukaryota > Metazoa > Arthropoda > Insecta > Trichoptera > Limnephilidae > Limnephilus > Limnephilus marmoratus. The sequence goes on along the minus strand of OU862921.1, from coordinate 11,211,510 downwards.
TTTTATTTTTTAATGTTTCTCTCAGTCATCAATTTTACCTCGTATCTCATGAAGCACGTATATCATGAATGTGTCATATGGTTGTTTTATTGATATTTTGATGAAATGTGCTCAGAAGCACTAGCGTCACCGTTTCTTTTGACAGCGGTGTACAGATTGCAAGCGTTCCCACAGTTTTTCAAACAAAATTTGCAACCCAGTATCGACAACTCGACTCTGTTTGATTTGCCAGCAGTTATGTTCCCTTCTTATACAGCACGCTTTCTTGAAAATTCTCGCGATCTCCAGTAAAGAGATGATCTTTTTTAAATTCTGTTTTATTGTGCAAATTTTTGCGAAATGAAACAAAAACTTAGTTTGATGGTGTAAAACCATGCTATTTTTTCGAATCATAATATTACCTCAAATGGCGAAGTGATTACTTTCAACAAAAATATTAATTCTAGCTTTATTCTAGGTTTATTATCTACATAGCATAATCAAGCATTAGAAATTGGCTTAAATATATCTAAGAGCGGTGAGTGAATTATATATTTTTTTGCTACTTTACCATGACAAGTGTAGAACAAAGCGGTGAGCTCAAATGTTTAAAAAATGTATGTCACATTATGGGGTATATTTTCCCTCAGTTACACAACCTCCATAACATTTCATGTGCACATTTCCCCGTAGAGAAAAGCACCCTAAGAACATCTAAAAGAACACATTCCTACGTTTGCCAATAATTTCTTTACTTTGGCGAGTTTTTCAGCCATTTGTGTAAAGTGTCTCCCTGGCAGCAATGCAGTGCAGTGCGGCTTTAAAACGTCTAAATGGCACGTTAGCTGGACAAAAATACAATAGGCCACTTGCATGGACTTCATAACGACTTGGAAAAAATCGTGTGGATACGTTTTTTTACTAAGATTACGAAAATATTAGTAAATTTTTTTAGAAATATACAGTTTTTTTTTAATTTTTAAATAAATAAATCCATTATTTGGGCTCGTGACGTCACTACTTGAAAATGTCCCGTTTCCAAAAATGTTCCTATTAATTTTATAAAATTCCACACTGATTTTTTTTTTATATGGCATCACTTTGATTTCAGGCGAATTTTTGAATTTTACATTTAACGTTTACTAGATTTATTGTTTGTTCTCTGCGAACGTATCATTTGGTTTGATTTTTTGACAGATGTTATGAAGAGAACCCCGTACATTTTACGTTGCCCGTACGTGTTTTAGAGGTATAATGATAATGGTGCGGATTTTAACAAAATTAAATTTTACAATATTTAAAAAATATATATAAAATATATTATTATTATTATAATTTACAAGTACAAGTATATTACATTTGACTTAGTATTATAGACGTTGAACATTATAATGATTTATGATCAATAAGATGGATCAACGAAAAAAATATTTATGAGATTTAATATTTTTGGAATACCTCGTTATTTTCCTGTGTCATTCGTGTGGAAAGTGTTCCTTTTTTTAAAATGATTTTCGGCTATGTAATTATCGTTTTTTCGCGCCTGTAACATTATGTCTCGTCTTTCCGGTTTATAAAAAAAGGTCTGTTTTTTCTGATTGAAATTTTCAAAAAATCGCCAGGGTTTCCAAAATACGATTAAAAAAATACAGAATGTCTTAGAATATTCGCCTAAACCGGATTTTTTTTAAATGTGATGCAAGTGGCCTATTCCGACCATAGAAAAATTTCATAAAAATATTTTTTAATGTTGTTTGAAAGACGTTCAAATAATATCACAATCCTTTCATAGTTTCATTTGCCTCCGTAGGTTGGCAGTTGGTCGCGTTTTATTATCGCGTCGCATTGGCAATAATCACTCTCGTATTTGCCCCGATTTAATTGATCTATTTTCGACGTTTTATACATCATACTTTACTTTTATACTTCACATTACAAAGTGCGTTCGTGATATTAAAAGGTTCTTGACTGTATTGTAACAGTTTTAAGAGCGTTTAACCAGCCAGAGGACGAAAATCCACATTTCGTCGAAAGTTGTTCTTCCGATCGTGCAGGGCGGTTACAATGAGAAAGATTGATTATTCTCCGTACCAGCTTTTTTAAATTATAACTCATTATCGAATTTATTTCAATCCAAATTAGCTTTAATTTATACCTTCATCCAAAAATGCTGAAAGGCGTGATGATAAAACTATTAAAATAGTGTACTTTTTGTAGTTATTTTTTGATTATAAGTATTTATCATTTTTCAATAATGTCTAAATTTAATAAGAATGTTAAAAAAATCTGAAATATATTAGTTTGTAAGTGCGCAAATAAATACACAAATGGACCAATTTTCGTCAAGAAACACATGTACGTACATATTTTTTAATGATTTTATTGAAACTAAAATTAAAATTCTAATACATAACCTTGCTAGACAATGTATTGATTTATTTTACTGCATGATTACATTATTTGAAATGGGTGTGGTATAATACAAAAACTTTTTTGAAAATTTAACAAATCTGCCAACGACCTATAGAATAACCTTATTATACTAAAAATTAAAAAAATTCTAAAAAATTATTACATAACTATGCTAGATAAAAGAACAATCTTTCGAAATCCATTTATAATTTTTTGTGGAAAAGAGTCAATACGTCTAAAAACTTTTTTGAAAATGACGTATTTCCGGCTTTCTCTGGTAATGCCCTCTTAACTCGTTACCCCGTTTATTTGAATGTTGACTCGTATCTGGATTCTAGCACACATTGGTGACTAGCGTTGTTCATACTGGAGATAGTGGCGACACCTAGCGGGGAACGGAAGGAGGAATCACTCGACGGATTTGACGTGTAGCAGGAGGGTGCAGAAAACCTGGTCTCCGGCTGGCATGGTGGCATCGATTGGCGTTAGTTTCCTATATACTGGTTTTCAAATAGTTTATATCTTATTTAATGGTCATGTCATTGAGACTGGCCTTGGCGCCCGGCATACTGGTTAAAGGTTAGTTCTGACAATTATGTTAATACATCGCTGATCCTGATTTCTATAGAAGTGACTTGCATATTTTATTATCACAGGAGATTCCTCTTTAAGGAACCCTGGATCACATCCTGAGTTTCGATAAATAATTATAAATATATTCCTTGAATGGTTAATTGTCTCATGCTGACGAACTGTTGATTACAATAAATGTTAAACTTGAATTTCTGTTTCATTCAGATATCCCTTATTTCATTGATCACATGGTTGTCGCTGGGATTGAACTGAGTATTTATATTGCTAAAAGAATTAAAAAAGTTACAATGGCGCCCAACGTGTGGATAACTAATGAAATTTGCGAGTTTTGTTCCGATGTTTTATTGTGTAGGTAATCAGTGATGTATAACATTATTGTCGAGACACGAGGTTTAATCCGTCACATGCCAGCCGGAGGTTTCAGGAACACCTTTCCTTTATAATTTTAAAATTTTAATTTATTATTTGTGCTGTTTTACAAATCTTTTATACGATTTTTTAATTCCGGAAGAATTTTTTTTTACAATTCTTTCATATACAACATTTTATTCCGAGAGAACTTGCAACTTTATACAACTTTATATTCAAAGGATTATTTAATACAGCATTTATAATTTTTTTTTTTTTAAAAAGAAAGACAAACATTTCCGGGTTACGAATAACCCAACAATGTTTGAAAATCTCCTACTACCACCACAGAAAGCCGAAAATGTTGCTTGTGTTGTGATGGAGGACTTAGCCAGCTGAGGAATTGAACACGCGACGCCCGGATGGGATCCAAGCGCTATGCCCACTCAACCACCGACCAGGTTCGTAGTAAAAATTTGGAAAGAATTTTTACTACATTATATTCGAATCACAATCATTTCGAAAAATCACTTAAAATCCGTTGAGTCATTGTTTTTAATTATTTATTGTAGCGTAGTAGTATGTAACTGATTATTTGCCGTCTATTGACGTGATTAAATGTTTGTGTCTGTTCTTTTGATCCATTAAGAAATAGGTACCTACATATAATCTCAATGCCTGAAGACAAGGTGTCAGACAAAGATGGTCATTGCTCTTGCATAAATGGAATTTTAAATACAATGGGAAATCTTGTGTACCTGAATTTTAATAACGTGCTAAGGAGCTTGCTGATCTCGTCTGGAGGAGATCAAATGCTTCCGTTGCGGACGATAGTTGCTTCAATGGAGGAGACGTCCTTCAAGGTTGCAGTCTTCGATCCAGCATAGATAGTCAGTCGGTTCTACGGTTCTACGTAAGTCACCAAACGTGCGATTTGGACATATATAGTGAGACCAAACATAAAATACATTAAGGGAATAGTGAGACAGTGTAAAATAAAAATCGAACATAGTTCCGTTCCTAGAAACAAATTCTTAGATCTTATTACTTTTTAAACGACTTCAAAAAGGAGGAGGTTCTCAATTCGACTGTATTTTTATTTTAATTTTATTTTTTATGTTTGTTACCTCAGAACTTTTGACTGGGTGAACCGATATTGATGATTCTTTTATTATAAAATACTGTATTTCCGAAACGAACGTAGTATTCTTGAATACGGAAACCCAGGCTATGCAAAACACGAAAATAGAACTAAAAACGTTCAAAACAGGTTTTAAGTTATCTTAACCTCCCCTTTTTTCGATCTCATATTAGTAATGAAGACTCTGCAAAGTTCTTCAATGTACAAACATTAACTAGCCAAAGAAATATAGCAATTTCGGTTATTTAAAATCACACATTACTTAATTAATTGTACTGATCCTCTTCCACACCTATCATTCCATATCTCAAATGGCAACGGCAGATAATTGCTTAGATATTTTTCATCTCCCTCTTCGCAAGACCAACTCTAAACAGAACTCCTTTATTTACAGATCCACACATTCATTTAACTTAAATTATTACCACGTTGACATTTTTTGCTCGACTTAAAACCTGTCAAAGGCCGGCAAATTCCAGGAAAAATACGGAAATTTTGTAACAAAACACGATTTTGAATTGAATGTTTTGTGGGTTAATTTTGAGTTATCTTATATTTTATTGACCGAAATTCCTTCCCATTCCTAGAACAATAAACTATGTACCAAAACAACATTTCTTGCGTTAATTACGTAAATTAATAGGTTTTACGATGTTTTAGTCGAGGAACATGCATCAAATTTGACAGCTAAAATTTGCTGCAAATATGACATTTTTATACCACAGATAAAATCGTTTAAAAATATTCTGGGGTTGCAAGGTGAATGAAATCTTATGGGGTAATGTTGGCGCAAGCGATTCTGACCGTGTTCTTCATACAAATTCTGTACATAGAAGGGTCAAAATCGCAGACAAACACATTTATTTCGAAATATTTTTTTCACGCATGCGCACAAGCTGCGCGCATATGAGCGGCTCCGGCCGATTAGAGAAGGGGCAAGAAACGAAACTCAACAACATGACTCAAACTAGATAATTCAATTAACCCTACAATATAATCCCATCCTTCGTCTCTTAATCCTAATCCTATATTCCTTCCCCCCCCCCCGCATTTTGTAACTAACTGAAAAAAAATACACACTTATACTGTCACACTTTATTATCCACTATCATTAAACTTTGCATATACACTTTGTCACGTCATTTTTTAATTAAATGAAATCAAATAACTTTGTAAAAACCCCACTACATAATCTTTTTTATCAACATGTTTCGAGAACAAAGTTTTCTTCGTCAGGATAAGATTAATATTAAAAAAAAAAACAAACTGGTATAGACAAATAAGACTAAATATTAATTGGAGGAGTGATTACTTACTCAAAAATATCATAAAAAACAATTATATGAAATTGAAAATAAAAATTTTGTTAGAATGTGGAAAAATTTGCATTTATGTAATAAAAACTTTGTTTTGATGCTCAGCTCGGCTATATAATATCGTAATGCTCAACACGGCCACATGAAATGCCAAATTGTCGTCTTAAACAGGACTTTGCTTGATCAACTGTTGAGCCGAGATTTTGGCTCAATACTCCTCAAATGCACAAAAACGCTCTTCCCAAAGCAACTCTCCGACCAACAGCGTTACTAAACAAATTACTTAGCTGATCGAAAAGTTGGGAATAACGCCCGTAAAATGTGCCCACTGCACTTAATTCAGTGAAACCACGCGCAGTTGTTGTCGCAGTAACGTATCTTCACTCTATTTAATCATCATTCTAAGCACCTGTCAAGCATTTGAAAAAAGAGACACATTTTGAATAAAAAAATATTATTTATTAATAAAACTATTTTGGTACCTGCCTACTTTATAGCTTGACTCGTGTAAATTCGAATTTTGAAAATTAAATGTTCACCACACATTGATCTGAATATCATTAGGTTCATCACCGATAACCGAAATGAGAATATGTTATTATCTGCCTCGCTGTATTATTTAGCTGAAATATATTTTTTTTATTTTTATTTTTAACTTTGAGAAAAACCTCAAATTATAATATTTAATTAAATGATTGTCCTGGGTTCGAGTCCCAGATGTGCCCATGCCATTTGTATGATTTTCTGTTTCCCGTTGTTCGATTGAGTTTCGCTAATACTGTCTTCATTATTTTATTTTTATTTTTTTCTTTCATTATTAATTACTACCTTTTTTCCGCTACTACGCTCGCATGATATTAGGGGATTCCCACTCCGCCTCCTAAACCTTCCCTCTCCCCACTCCACACCCCCATTAACCCCCCTACCCCTCCCCCTCCACCCACCCCCTACCCGAATCCAAACAACCAAAATATCAAAACAAAGATGGCAGTGTTTAAAACGGTATACCGCCCGACGCTCACTTACGGCCACCAGACATGGATGCTAAATGAACGGACACGCTCTAGAGTCCAAGCTGCCGAAATGAGGTACTTGAGAGGAGTGGCAGGGGTTACGAAATGGGATCATATAAGAAACTCCACGATCCGAGATGATCTAAACATTGAACCACTGCTACTCTTCGTAGAAAAATCGCAACTGAGGTGGCTTGGGCATGTACTAAGAATGTCTGATGACCGAATTCCGAGGAAGATACTGAGTGCGATTCCAGAGGGTAGACGTCCAGTGGGCCGCCCCAGACACAGTTGGGCGAGGCAACTCCAGAAACTGTGTGAGGAGAGGATGGGGCTACCATGGACAGAGGCCGAACAATCAACACAAGACAGGGACATATGGAGGAGCCTTGTCGATGCAATGGGTCCGCGACCGGAATAAGATAAGGGGAAGAAGATGATGATGATGATGATAATAAAAACTATTCAAAAAAAACATAATAAAAGGATGCCTAAATATAAAAAATGAAACTAAATGAAATTAAAATAAAATTATGTTGTGGTATTTTTACAAAACCATGTATTTGTTTTGTTCACAGGGCTGTGAGATATGATTACAGGTGTCTCGCTGTACTTGGCGTGTGGTGATCTTATGTGCATCAGTTTTGTTTTTTTGGAATTGATTAGTAAACCATAATCATGTGACCACTTTAATAAAGAAATTAAATCTAGCTGCAATAATTTCATTGCAATAGACAAATTTTCATGGGATATGACAAGTGTAGTAACATCATCGTATACAAAATATTTAACACACAAAAAATATTTTTGTCATAAGAGATACAAAGACAATATAAAGTGTCGGTCCCAAAATTGACCCTTGTGGAACTCCAGTTTTGACATTTTTTTAATTTCACTAAATTTATCAGATATTTTTACCTTGATTTGGCGGTTAGTTAAGTTAGTTTTTGAATAGTTTGAGTACGTTTCCTCTTACCCCTATTGCCTCCAAAATATTTAATAATTTCATCGTATCTACATATAGTATCAAATTCCTTTGAATTATCCATGAACAGTTCCAAAACATGTATTTTATTATTCAATTCGTTATTTATATAGTTAGAAAAATCCTCGAGCAAACCTTAAATTACAAAGACATGCAATAATAAAATAAAAAAACTTTCCGAAAATAAATAAATAGTAAAAGAGAGAAAGCGTCAATATTGACGAATAGAAAATCAGTTTATAAAATAAATAAAAATATGTATTTTGTCGACTCTAAATATTAATGTATATAATAAGCATACATGACGCATTTTTTGATTAATTTAATTTGTCGCATGCTCCTGTTAACCGAAACCGGTCGGTCTTAACAAAATAAACAAATTTCGTTGTTATAAACAAAGATAATTTTTAATTTCATAATTATTTTTGTTCAGCAAAAGTTTATATTGATTCCTTTGTGCAGCTGTGTGAAATGGGAGCCGTTTCTTCTCTGTAAAGTCTGTTGTTGTTCTAAAGCTGCGATTCCGTTCCCCATTGGATGTTATGACTATCCGATACGAAGCTGCGGAACATTCAATAACACGCGCCGGGAGCTTTATTTTCAAGCACTCTTTTACAGTTTGCACCGAGACTGAGGGAGGGCTTATATCTGACTTTGCAAAAGAAATACTACACTATTCGTTGTAAAAAACATTTACAATGTTCTGTTCATTTTATTGCTTTTCGGAATTCAGTCAACTTCTTCATTTTTCACAGAAGTATTGCTGCGTGATTATTGCCTATTGACAATTTTTGTTTGCCATCGCAGGCAGATTATCATTGTTCTGTGAACAGTAGATCTCGAGTTAAAAAAATGTTTATAATTTTTTCTCATTTTAAATCAAAACCAAAATTTCCTATGAAAAAGAAGGTAACGTATGCAGTGATTACTTTAAATTTATCTTCAAATCCAACAATAATTTTGAATGCACATTTAAAACTTTCCAACAAAGGCGAGCAATAGCTGATTTGACATTTATACACAACATTTTAAATAATAACTTTGACTGTACTGAACTTCTTTCCCTTGTTAATTTTAACATACCTTTAAGACGTACACTCCATACAGAATTATTCCAGACGTTTAATTACAAGACAAATGCAGCAAGTAATTGTCCAAGCAATCGTGCTCTTCATATTATATTATTGGTCTAAATTCTGACATCGACATTTTCTCCGATTCACTGCCTAAATTTAAAAAGAGCATCACGTCTATAATATAATTTGTTCAGTGCACAATGCACATACATACATACATACATACATACTCACACACACACACCCTCCCTCTCTCTCACACACCCTCACACACACACACCTTCCCACTACGCACATCACCCGGTAATGACTTAATATACATTAAAAGAGATACTATAAAGAAACACATTGTAGTTACCCACCATGAAATATACTTAAGGCGGTCCACCAATATTTTTTGGTACACTATTGAAGGTACGAGGTCCAATAAAGCTGCTGTGAGTTTGCATTTGTTTTGTGTGTGTTTGGGGGGTATAGAATACATTATTATTTCTAATGTTGGTCCGGTTTACATTTTTTCGAATTTGTTTATGTTTTTAAAGATATATTTCATAGCTTGCAGTATAAATAGTTTACGGAGACTGAATAGTTTAGATTCTTTGTATAAAGCATCTATCGAAAATGTTTTAGTTCTATTATACATAACTTTGATAATATAATTTTGAGTTGTTTGTAAAGGTTTTATAAAAGCATCAAGCGCACCACCCCATCCTATTATTCCATACATGAGTGAAGATTGCACCAGAGAAAAATAATTCATTTTCAATTTGCCAATATTCAATACTTCTTTAAGTCTGTAAAATATGTACGTAAGATATCTCAGTTAAGAAACGGTATTATTAATTTGTGATTGCCAATTTAAATTTGTATCAATACATATACCCAAATATTTGATCTTTTCAACTTTTCCAATTTCAGAGCAAGATGAGCATATTACTTGATTACAGTTAGCATTATGAATTCTAATTTTAAGGTTATTGGTGGGTTTGTTTTTACTGTTTTTATTAAAAGGTAGGTTAAATGTTTTATTGTAGTTTAGGAAGAGTCTATTACTATTTAGCCATGATGAGACATGTGCAATACATTTTGATGCATTTAAATAAGTTTCAAGCCAGGATTTCCGTTTATAATTATTACTGTATCATCAGCGTAAGATACAATATTACCAGGGATTACAACATTCCATAAATCATTTATATATATTAAAAACAGAATTCATTCAAACTCCATTTTTTATCCTCGTTTCAGTACTATAAAAATTCCCTATTTTTGTTTTTTGTTTTCTGTCTTTGATATAGTTAGTGAGAATTTAATTGAAACAATTTATTTATTAGTGGTATAGCAACGCATGCCAGGAACTCGCTAGTGGCCTGTAAATTTATTAATACAAACACAGGCGTCACCTTAATCAACCGGTCGGTTTTACTCAAATATGTATGTAAGTGGTTCTAACAAAGTAACATTGTTTCATTTATGTATAATAAAGTGTAATTATTAGATAATGTAAAATAACTTGATTAAAAAAATCAGACTGCAGTTCATACGCGGTAGAAGCGAAACCTTCAGTAAACTAAAGTAGAGAAGAGTGGGGAGGCTACGAAACACCACACAAAGAGGAGACCGACAGGCTGCGAAGCACCGCACAAAGAGGAGACCGATTATTCTATCTCATTAAATCCTGTGGATGTATGTATTTGTCTCTTTTTGGTGTCGTTTGGTGTCAATTTTAGTTGCACCGAATTTCAAATCAGAACGGTGCTAAAGAAGTTTCACTTTAATAATATTTACGTGAACAGTTTATTTCAATTCTTCTTTCTTAAATGCCGTGGAAGAGTTTCGATGTTATTGGCAATAAAATCGAAGTATTTTTAATCTCCCAGCGAACAGGCCAGTAAGTTCCGAGTTCAGACATGCACAGTATTGCACGGGGACTGGGCACCGGGAACAGATGGTGCAGTCACCAGATATCGGCTTTAGATTCTGTCCTCCTGGGAGTTGGGAGGGTCGACTGGACTCTTGAGAGGTAAAACACTGTGTTTAGAAATTAGCTGCCTAATGGGAAAACCAAATAGTAATATAATTACTTAGGTATAAACATGAATTAATTGTTTAATTGCTATCATAAATTTTAAATGCCTTGAAATACATTAATTGGGACTTAATAAATAATAATATCATTATGATTTTGAAGGAAAACTTCTTTAGCACCGTTGTGATTTGAAACTCGGTGAAAAAGAAATGAGCTATACTAAAAAGAGAAAAACACATACATCTAGGTATAGATGTACGTTTTGTGTCTAGTCTAAATCATATAGATTTTACAGGATTTAGCCTACGAGAGGATAAGATAGCAATATAGCCAATTTTCGCCACTCCAACATGAATAGGCAAAAGAAAAATAAACAAAAGAAAGCTAGTGACTCCGAAGAAGAAAACCCAAATACTAATAATTTGACCAAATGTATAAGAAAAGGTGCGCTGGAATTCGACGACAAAAATATGGAAAAAAAAATCATCGCACACATTGATTAAAAAAGTGCTACGTAGTCTCCCCACTCTTGCCTACTTTAGTTTTCTGAAGATTTCACTTCTGCCGCGTGTGAATTGCACAATCTGATTTTTATTGTTGTACGGTCTTCGACAAACGACACGTTGTGCAATTTGAATACTGGTGGCCATCTTTTACCGATGACGCGGTTATCGTATTTCAAGATGAAAATTTCAATACAATCATTGAAAAAGCAAATGATGGCATAAATAAAGTAAAACAGTGGTTAGATTCCAACCACCTCACTCTTAATGATAGAAAATAAAATACCTTATTTTTTCCATACCTAAACCAAATCTTCCTAAAAACTGTCATAAACTTACCATACGTTCATGTTCACATAACCTTAACAATCATTCATCAATCATCTCACAAAAATTGCTGATACGATAACTTAAAAATATCATACGAAATTAAGTACCTACTTTGAGGTTATTACAGATTGTCGACGATCAACTGCGATGGGTCAACCAACAATAAAAAGGCTAATGGGTCAATCAACAGCAAAAAGGCAAACAACAACAAAAAGGACAATCAATGATCAATTCAACAACAAAAAGGCTCCGCAAATTATGTTACATTTTCTACTCTCTCATTGTATCCTTAACCTACAAGTTTACTTTGTACTTTTTCAGTCATTACTACATATATTATGGTATTGTGGGATGGGGAGGTTGTGCAATATGAATTCTTCATCCAATGGTATTAATTCAATAATATTAATTAGGATAATATTCAAATGTAACTCATCGCACCCATCAGAGCTATTTAAAAAATCACAATAATTTTTAGAATAATTCTAAATATTTACCATTGCAACATTCTTCAAGATAATATCAACAAATTGTTAATTTGGTGTAATGAAAATAGACTTTACTTAAATATCTCAAAATGTCATATAGTTAGATTTTCTCGAATAAAAAATCCAGTGATCTTTAATTACAACATTGATAACAATACTCTGGAGATATTAACACGAATTAAAGACTTAAGCATCACTTTTCAATCAAATCTTTCATTTGTTAACAACATGACAGAAATCTCTAATAAGGCCTTGTTGGGATTTATAACTAGGCTAACTAGAAATTTTAACAATATAAAGTGTATAATACTGTTATATTTTGAATATGTTAGAAGTCAACTTGAATACAATTCTCCGGTCTAGAACCCATATTACAATATACATGTACAAGCTGTTGAAAGAATACAAAACAAATTCTTAAGTTTTCTTAATTTTAAAATGGGTATCCCAGCAATTATGTTGAACTACGAGTACAATACTATTTTGAATGATATGAATATGCTCAAATTGTCAGACAGAAGAACTGACTTTAACTGACTTGGTATTTCTGTAAAATTCTAAATGATTTAGTTGACAGTCCGGTATTGCTCGAATTGATAAGCTTCCGGATTCCACTACGTAATAATAGAAGTCAGGATTTATTTCAGTGCAATAATTCTGGAACTAACTACCGTATGTATTCCTCTTTGCCCAGAATACTAATGGAGGGAAACAATTATACCAAGTCAGTGGAAATCTTCAATTTATCGTTAAACAAATATAAAATATTGTTACGAAGGCAGTTCAGTTATGTACAATAAATACTGTGTATTTCTTACTATTCGTACGTAAAAGCCCCGAAAAAGGGCGTTAATAATTAAATAAATAAATAAATATTTGGCTATAAGATTCTAAACGCCGCGTAATAATAACGATATATTCGTGACTTCGCTCTGTTTATGTTTGCGAGATCGAAGAATACCTCGGGGCCCTGGTATGTGTGTGTGCTTCACCTCATATATTCTTTGTCGGGATATCTCCGGAGATATTTTGTGGGAAATTGAATTTGCCAGCAATGCATATCAATCCGTGATCGGGAGGTATTACCCGCCTAATGTAGCGTCGCGGCGCTCTCGCCCGACGCTCGGCGCTCGGAGCCTGATAACAGAGTAACTTCGTAACTTGGCTGCCACAGACCTATTTTACCCTCTGCTCTCCTGGTTGCTGGAGTCGCTGTTACAGTTCGAGTCGCTGTCAAATGCATTGCCAATTGAACAAAAAGTTGGTTTCGTATGTTAACAGTAAAAGCATATTAATTTTCTTTAAAGTTTTAAAAAATTCTCTAAAAACTCGACTTGATCTTAGTTTCTAATTATTTTTTCAAGTGAAACTTCTATAGCTCCGCTATGATTAGGATTTCCGATGAAACGGAAATGACGATTACTGCACCTACGACGCATCTAATTTCTTTGATTATGATGTCACTTTTAAAGGCTCCTATTGGTGAAGATATGAAACGGAAATTACGCTAGTCCGCGCTCATTCGTCGCTTTGATTATGACCTCACTTTTCAACGATTGGTTGGTAAAGTTGCGCTTCTACCGCGTGAAAACTGCACTCGATTTTTTTTTTAAATTTTTGTCTTTGTTATTTATTGACAATCAAATATTATATTTTAAATCTCCATTACTCAAGCGAGTTGCATGTGTTTGCTATGATCTGTACAGGGAACACAACTGCTAACCCCGTACAAATCACAAGTATACCCCACGGTTACATTTGGCAGCCATCTCCGGTCAGCAGCCCCAAAATACTTGAAAAATACTCGACTCTGTGCAGAAACGGGCGGTCCGTTTGATAGATTCTCCTAATTAAACAAACGGATTTTTTTTTTTACGTTAACTCCACGCAGGAGGCCCTGATGGAAAATATTTTCCCTCAGGGCCTATGTCATCTGGGATGCTGTGTGGAGGGTCTTTTTGAGGAGAGGAAGGAATGAACATTGGTCTTGAAGAGACCCATGTTGTAGGAAGGAGGAAACAGAGGCCGGCAAATCATTCCACAGCCGAGCTGTTGAACACAAGAACGAGTCGAAGAAACGACCCGTTCTCATGTGGCAAATGTCAACCGTGTACAAATGTTGGGCACGCGTTTGGCGTGTTTCCCGACTATGCACCGGTGCCGAAGGGATCAATGATGCTAGTTCCTCGGAGCATCTTCCATTGTAATACCGGTAGAACAAGGATAGCATTCCCACCCGACGCCTGTGCTCTAAAGATTGCAATCCGTCTGTTAAGATGGGAGAATCTATCAAACGGACCGCCCGTTTCTGCACAGAGTCGAGGGTATTTTTCAGGTATTTTGGAGCTCCAGACCAGAGGTGGCTGCCAAATTCAACCGTAGGGCGCACTTGTGATTTGTACAGGGTTAGCAGTTGTGTACTATTAAAGTATCTGCGGGCCCTGTACAGTACGCCCAGTTTCTGTAAGGCTAACTTTACTCTGGCTTCGATGGAGCCCCCATACCTGAGCTGGTCACTTAGGGTTACACCAAGCATTTCGATGGAGGGCCTGTTCGGAAGATTGCATCCGTTGAAAGAGACTAGATTTTCATTTCGATCCTTTTTAGACGTAATCAGACAAGATTGGGTCTTTGAAACATTAAATTCAACGAGATTATTTTTACCCCAAGAGAAAACACTCTCGAGGTAACCGTCCATTCTTTGCTTCAAAGCCCTACGAGCTGTTGGAGTTTGTGAGCCCTTTGGGGGCTTGTCAAACAAAAAGCTATCATGAACTGTACTGTCATCCGCGTAACAGTGAATTGGTGCACATGACAAAAGGTCGTTGATGTGCAACAAAAACAAAGTCGGAGACAGAACCGATCCCTGCGGGACGCCAGCATTGATTGCAATCTTTAGAGCACAGGCGTCGGGTGGGAATGCTATCCTTGTTCTACAGGTATTTAAATGGAAAGCGCTCCGAGGAACAAGCGTCATTTATGCCTTCGACACCGGTGCATGGTCGGGAAACACGCCAATTGCCCAACAAATATATGTACATGGTTGACATTTGTCACATGAGAACGGGTCGCATCTTTGACTCGTTTTTGTGTTAAGAGACCCTCCACACAGCATCTCAGATGACACAGGCCCTGAGGGAAATTATTTTCCTCAGGGCCTCCTGTGAGGAGTTAATGTAAAAAAATATAATATATATAAAACTTCCAATATTTGACTATGCCAGTCCTCCCCACAACATTACAACATTGTTTTTGATGCATTCGGTGAACAGACAGATGATTTCAGCTTTGCACTTAAAATGAATTAGTCCAATGCGTTTCATAAACAAGTGTTATTTATTACAAATTCCCACCAAATAAAATGACAAAGCCAGAACTAGAAAGCTGAATTAAGTGCACTACAATTTAGCGGGTCCGCATTATCCTTAAGAGGGCATTACCAGAGAAAACAAGAAATATGTTATTTTCAAACCAGATTTTAGACGTATTGACTCTTTTCCACAAAAAATTATAAATGGATTTCGAAAGATTGTTCTTTTATCTAGCATTCGCATGTAATAAATTTTGAGAAATTTTTTAAATTTTTAGTATAATAAGGTTATTACATAGGTCGTTGGCAGATTTGTTAAATTTTCAAAAAAGATTTTATATTATACCACTCCCATTTCAAATAATATAATCACGCAGGAAAATAAATCAATAAATTTTCTAGCAAACCCATGTTTTAGAATTTTAATTTTAGTTTCAATAAAATCATTAAAAAATATGTACGTACATGTGTTTCTTGACGAAAATTGGTCCATTTGTGTATTTATTTGCGCACTTACAAACTAATATATTTCAGATTTTTTTTACATTTATAACACAATTATTGGTAAAAGGTTATTTATTTAAAGTAAGTAAGTTCAGAGATCACAGAATATGGTAAAAATAGTCACAATGTATCAATTCACTAATTAACTGAGCAAGGGATCGGAGGGAACCTTGCCGTTAGGCTTTGGGAACAACAAAACTGACTGTGGTTCTGCTTAGAGGGTCGTACCATAGGACGAAGCGCAACTAAGGCAGCAGTCGGGGGTCTGGTTGGTGCTTTACTTATGGTAGTAGAATACTCCTTAGAGGGTCGTGCCAGAGGACGAAGCGCAACTAAGAGAGCGTACTAGCCAAGAGCGAGCTGCAGACGAACTGACTAATTTAGGGCGCGCAGCCTGTTATATAGCCCATTCCTTGTTTGCGGGGTGTGGTTTATGTAGCGGCTCGAGGGTGGGAGATGCGCAGAAGGCGTCGGCGCATCCTGGTTTGCTTAGGGGTGGGTGAGCAGGATGGCGCTGTACGGGGGAAAGAGATGGTGTAGTGGCAAGCGTAAAAACGGCGCGCTACACATTCTTATTAAATTTAGACATTCTTGAATAATGATTAATACTTATAATCAATAAATAATTACAAAAAGTACATTATTTTAATAGTTTTATCATCACGCCTTTCAGCATTTTTGGATGAAGGTATAAATTAAAGCTTATTTAGATTGAAATAAATTCGATATTGAGTTATAATTTAAAAAAGCTTAATAATTAATCTTTCTCATTGTAACCGCCCTGCACGATCGTAAGAACAACTTTCGACCAAATGTGGATTTTCGTCCGCTGGCTGGTTAAACGCTCTTAAGTATATTACTTGTCAAACGTAAGAACTCCTGTGGCAAATTGCACCACTCTGTAAAATGAAAACAACTCAAAGGTAATGCACACTATATGAAGGGGCAAAAATAAGTATTTAATATGGAGCTACTGAATTGAAGTGTTTTCATTTCTTAGTAACGCAAAACCATAAAGTAAGGTTACATAAAGTAAGGTTACATAAAGTAAGGTTACATAAAGTAAGGTTACATAAAGTAAGGTTACATAAAGTAAGGTTACATAAAGTAAGGTTACATAAAGTAAGGTTACATAAAGTAATGATCAGCCTGTACCTACAATGGTTACATTAAAATACCGTATTAGTATTAGCTCTCAACTGCTTTTATTATTGTTTGAAACGTTTACAGAATATTACAATAATTTCACTAATGAAATTGATATTAGGGTGTGGGATGTTGGAATTTACACTCCAATTAAAAAAAATGAGAGTGTGCAATTTACACGCGGTAGAAGTGAAACCTCTAGAAAATTAAAGTCGACAATAGTGGGAGGGTAAGAAGCACTGCACAAAGAGGAGACAGATTATACTATCTCATTCTCTCGCAGATTAAATCAACCTCTATAGATGTACGAGTATGTGTTTGTCTCTTTTTAGTATCGCTATTTTACATCGAGTTTCAAATCACAACGGTGTTAAAGAAGTTTTCATTTCAAAAAATTTCAAAGCGTGCGTATATCAAGGTTTAGTAGTTACCAGGTGGAGATGCTACTAGTGAAATAACAGAAATAATAATTGGCAAATTAAAATATTAAACAGAGTAAGTATTCAATAAAGACAAAAAAAAGAAATAAAGAAAAAATATATAAAAATAAAGCAATTACATATTTTTGGTTCTAATACCTACTACTATTTGCCATATTAGCGTATAGCTAATAAAATTAGAAAATATATTTTTTTAAATATACGAGGCAGTTTGTAAAGATGTCTTTATGGTCACATTTCAATTTGGGAGGCGGGAATGGGTACCGCCGCCCCGGAAACCTTTATTGGATAACCAACACCTCTGCCGTAGGTCACCCCAAGTGGTTCGCAACGTTTGGTGATTTAGTAGGGGTGCCCGGGTTCATGGGGTGAGGTTTGTCTAGGTTTTGGAGGTGGATGACCAGGACACACTGAACCCCAGGTTCCTACCCACCCCTTAAACCCTTTTCCTTCCCAGAACTCTCCTCTCCTTCCTCCAACCTCCGGAGGTTGTTTTCCTTAGGGCCTCCTGTGTGGAACACATGTAAAAAAAATCTTTGGTATAATATATATACAATCTAGATATTCGAGACATTGGATTGAAGTAGGCAATATTGTTACTCGAGATGAAATGTTTTATGACTCCTTAAGTTGATCCACCACGTCGTGTAACATTCGAAATCAGGCCGTTAACAATAACACTCTTTATGTAGTTGGCGACAAGGTTTAAATTCCCATCGCCCCACCTGCCGCTTCTTTTACTTTATTTCGCGAAACTCAGACGCAAGCATTTAAATGTCTCACGATTATTTTCTATGGAATTTAATTTTACACATTATACAATAAAATCATAACCGGAAAAGGGTTTGTACGTAGGAGATTTTGAACTTTAAAGCAGCTTTTATAGACCAGATACTTTATTTGTTTCTGGGATTATAAAAAGACTAATCAAAAAATTATAAAAAAACTAATTTATTAAAAGATTAATCAAAGACAAATATGTATTTAATTAAAGCATCTAAAATATTTCTAAGGGATCTAATTATCAATCCAAAATTACTCGATTTTACTTTGCTTAATAGTGCATCACCTTAAATAACATATTAGGAACTTGTGAATATTATTCGTGGTTTCAGGATTGTTGCGAGAACTCCAAAGTCTATTAATCCTATCCAATTATCCTTCCTATTAATTAATATTATAAAGGCAAAAGTTTGTATGGATGATGGACGTATGTTTGTTACTCTTCCACGCAAAAAAATACTGAATTGACTTTAAAAATTCTTTCACTAATAGAAAGCTACATTACTTGCGAGTAATATAGGCTGTATAGATTGGTAAGCTCTGGCGTTAAGAAATTATTTATTTAACGTTTATTGACCACACGAAAAGCAAAGCATTGCTTGGTAACTGTAAATAATTATTAGACGTGCGCTGTCATTTAGCTATTTGTTTAGGTTACTATGGAGATCCCTTTGATAGTTAAAATTGTACTAATCTATACTAATATTATAAATGAGAAACTGCGTGTGTTTGATGGTTACGTTTTAATAGGTGGCACGCTGTGTGAAAATGTGTGAAAAATGAATGTAACGGTTATGAAGGTGCGGGGAAGTGGGAGAGGGGGAGGGGGGAAATGGTGGAGGGGTGGGGAGGGATGAGGGAGGATAGGGAAGGTGGAGGAGGCGGAGTGGAAACTTCCCCCTAATACTACGCGAGCGAAGCCGGGGGCAAAAGCTAGTATATAATATTATTTAGTATTAAGTGTGAGTTAAATATTGGTTCTAGAACAGTTCTTTGATAACACTCTATTTGTTTTTCTATCTGTTCACTTTTCGAAACAACTCACACACGTCTCATAGAAATCGTTTTATCTCCCTTACTGTCATAGTGAGAAATATGATCTAAACGGTATTGGAAATAGAAAACCCCGGCTATATGCAAATCTAAAACTTAACCACAAAATAATTCAAATGTACACTTTTATGAAACCAAACTTTCCGACAGCAATTTGAAAAAAATAATGAAACTTTGTGATTTTTTTATTAATTACAAAGCTCAAAGCCCAAAGTTTAAAGCTCAAAGCTTAAAGCTCAAAAATTAAAGGCCACGCCTTCCCCTCCCTCGTCAGCTTTCCCGCTAACCCCACCTCCTTCATTACCCTTCCCCTCGTGCCCTCCCTTCCTCTAAAATATATTAAATACACTCATTTTCATTTATACAAATTTCATCACGCCAGAGCTTACCATTATAAATAACCTATGACCTTCGCGGGTGTGTGCACAACAAATTACCCAACTTTGAGCAATCAAACAAACATACAAACAAACAAACAAACAAATATTGATTTTTATATATAAGATTTTTACATGAAACGACAAAAAGCAAGGTAATTGTTTATAATATGTTTGTCTAATTGTCTAATAGAATGTGTGTATTTTAATTTTTTTTCATATCTACCAGTAATTTTAGTTAGAAAAAGAAAACTTTTAAAAGTTTGCTTTCAAAATTTTTGTATTTGAAAAATTTCATGGTTATTTCTAATAATATAACTCGAAAGTGTATTTCATCACCTTTCAAGAACAGTTTTTAATTTTCAGATACGTTCACAAATACGGTGTTTTTTTTTTTTTAATTAGGTTTACTATGGACATCCCTTTGATGTTAAAATTCAAATATGTATAAAATACAAATTCCTGCTTTACTGAATGGATTTTAATGAAACGTTATAATAATATAATATAGGCTCAGAGCTCTGGCATTACAAAATTTGTATGAAGAAATTGCAATAGGTGGCATGATTAGTAAGTTATCTATAATTCTTTAATTGATTCTAATCATTAAGGAAGTAGGTACTTCAAATAAATTCGCTAATTTAAATATTTTCTAAAATAGAATTTTTATTTAAGAATCTTTGTTTTGCAAAATGTCATTCTCAAATTTTGACATCACACAACAATTATTGTTTTAATTGGATAGACAGGTACCGCATTTTTAAGTATAAAACTGCCGTACTGGATTTTTTGGTAGAATATAAAAAGAAAAATAATAATTCGTACTTAATAACTATCGCTAAAAATTAATCACTTATTAATGTTAATGTAAAAAAAAAAAAAAAAAAGATATTTTTAAGAAAAAATTTGAATATTTGGCGAAGTCTTCAAATTGCCAAAGAGCAATGAGTCATAATTCATAATAAATCATGAATTCATATTTGGAGGGAGGGGGGTGGCAGGAGTGGAGTGGGGAGAAGGAAGATGCAGGAGGCGGAGTGGGAATCACTCTAATACCATGCGAGCGAAGCCGCGGGAAAAACCCAGCGTTTTATGAATAATCAAGATGCGGACGTTGAAAGGCGTTGTGCTCATAATCCAACAGTGAAACCAACCATTGTCCAAGAAATGCAAACGTTTCTTCATCAGAAATATGATTTAGTAAAAATGTTCAAAATGGCATTAGATGATATGCCATCGGACAGCCATAATATTAAACGAAACACCGATCTGTGTGTGTTTGTTACTATTTGACGCCATAACTACTGAATGGATTTTAATGAAAATTTAAAATAATATAACTCATATATCAGAATAACATATACGAACACTGGCATCATGAAATTTGTATAAAAAAATTGCAATAGGTGGCACGCGAGCTGTTTGAAAACTGAATGTATCGGGAATGAATTAATGGAATGCAGGAGGGGGAGGGGAACCCGGGAGGGTGATCCGCGGGACGGGGGAGGCGAATACGGGAGGGAGGATGGGAACTAGGGAGGGGGGTTTGCGGGACGGGGGAAGGGGGGGGGGGTTGCGGGACAGGGAAAGGAGGGGGGGGAGTAGAGTGAGAAGAGGGAAGCTGGAGGAGGAGGAGTGCGAACGCGAGAGGGGAAGGGGACGCGGGGGAGGAAAGGGAGGAGGAAGGTCAACGGGACGAATGTGAAATGACGCACAGGGAGAAATTTTTTCTTTATTAAATGGCATAGCAACGCATGCCGGGTACCAGCTAGTTTATTAATAAAACAAATATTACGTTACTTCAAAATATAAAAAAAAAACGGTTCTGCCTTCTGAAGGCTGCGTCAAACTGTAGGAAAGTCACTGAAAGACGAAAAAAAATCGTGTCGCTGTTTTGCGTTTCATCGAGTTTCAAATCACATAGATTCTAAAGAAGTTTTCTCTTCAAAAATGTAATTCCAAATAAGTCTCATCAAAATACACAGGTAAATGTACATCTACGGCTTTGTAAAACTGGACATTAAAAATGGCGTGACTCACGCGTCACCCATAATTCTGTAAGCCAGTGGTCATTAAAACTCACTAATATTTTTGCCTACTCTTCAAACAACATTCTTCCAACATTCTTCGAACCATCTATTTATTTTCTGCTACATTTTAGGAATGCATTTATATTCGATACATGTGGGTGTTTTTACTGATAGCCCATACAACAGGCAGCCGTGGCCGAGCGGTTAAGGCGTCTGACTAGAAATCAGATTCCCTCTGGGAGCGTAGGTTCGAATCCTACCGGCTGCGACATTTTTTTTATTTATTCAGTTTTTACCTGAAATAGATGTTTTTATGTATATAACTGTATTTTTATAACAGTCTCACAGTGAATACCAATTTACTCTAAATTCTCCAATGTCCTTAATGTTAATCGATGTGCATATACCGTCACGCGTATATTATCAGATTTGGATCGTTTTGGCGGACTTTTACCATAAAAACAACATTCATGAAAAAATATATTTAAGTTCTAATAGAAAATTAATATTCAAAAACATATTTTTTTCAAGGCTGGAGATATTTGTGACAAATACAAATAAGTTTAACCAAAGACGTCGCTGAAAACCTAGGCCCCCTCAACACGAGATCTCCCTGTGAGGACTAAAAAAATATATTATACATGGTGTCCTGTAAGTAGCAAGTAGGTATAAGCGGGAAACTTGTGTATACATAATATTACCTTTATAACCTTTGTAAATTCTTTCGTAATATATTATTAGTTGTCGAATTCAAACATGAAAAATAATTCGAGTAATTTTTCGAAAAGATTATTTTTAAGTTGACAAATTTGTTACAAACTTAATTTTCGAACAATGCAATTAGAAAAATGTAACAAAAAATTTTTTTTCCTCTGGAATCTTTTCGTAACGAAGGTTGGCCAACATCATAACAATATTCTGCCTGCAGTCTGCTTCCCGGATCAACTTGGTGGAACTGCACATAATATGTTTGTATACCAGTCATTCGCATCGGTATCAAGGTGCCCAACAATGAAAAATAAATTTTTAAAGGTAGACCGTATTTTTCCATTTTGTTAAAGATCATTCGTTACAATTTAAGAATTTCATTAGACTAAACACTGGAGCGCTTTTTGCCACAATAACGCACTATTTGAAATACCACGGATTGCTTTGCTGCCAATTTTGGAAAAATTTTCCTTATTTGTAAGTAATTAAATAGAAGTTTACGATTTTATCATATTTGTTTTATAAATCCTACGAATATGTGATAATCGAAAAAAGATAGTTGAATTCATTGGATATTTAGAACTATAATCAGTTTGTATGTTTTCATTTTAAAATACGGAGGTATGATTTTTTGGCGGAAAATATTCAAAACGGTCACCACAAAAATCTTGAGCAATCGGAGAAAAAAGTTTTAAATTGCTCTGTCACTCAAGTTGTTAGAACGCTAAGATCTCACTGGTGACTTATATAATAATTTAAAGCTTATAATCTCAAAAAAGGAACTTCAGTGTAAATAAAAATTAAGACATTTTTTAATTTGACAGTAGGTATATTTCTATTATATTATAGATAATTCTTTACAGCTAATTTCAAAAGACTAACACACTGAAATAACGCTATTGACTTATTTAATTAAATGCTATAACTTAAAAAAAATTATAAGGAACTCCAGTATAAATAAATATAACAATTATTAAAAGCAATAATTATCAGCCTGAAACACTCATCTACATTGAAAAAAACTTCCGAGAAAAGATACTTGCCGCCAACGGGACTTGAACCTTATGTTTTAATAATACAGAAATGTAATTGCCATTCAGCGTGGAGTACGACAAGGTTGTATCCTGTTGCCACTATTAATTGTTTAACCTCTATTCCAACTATGTCTTTAAAAGGGCCCTAAGTAATACTGAGAAGGGTCTGAAGATCAACGGAGTTGTCATTAATAACATAAGATATGCAGATGATACTGTATTACTAGCTGACTGTATCGATGACCTCCAAGACCTATTAAATCGTGTTAATGATGCTGGTGAGCAACTGGGCCTAACAATCAACGTCAATAAAACTAAATGGATGACATTTGGAGAACTAGATCACTCTGAATCAGTGATACAGTTAAATGGTTGCAATGTCGAAAAGTTGGAAAGATTTAGATACCTCGGCAGAATTCTTACGGAGACTCTTGACCCAGATGTAGAGGTTAGGTAGGTTCGCTACGTTTGGTGATTTAGCAGGGGTGCCCGGGTTCATGGGGTGAGGTTTGTCTAGGTCTTGGAGGCGGATGACCTGGACACACTGAACCCCAAATTCCTACCTACCCCCTTAAACCATTTTCCTTCCCAGAACTCTCCTCTCCTTCCCTTCCTTAAAAAAAACCCTCCACACAGCATCCCCAAAGATGACATAGGCCCTGAGGGAAATTATTTTCCTCCGGGTCTCCTGTGTGGAGCTCATGTAAAAAAAAAGGTGCAGAATTGAAGCAGCAAGAACTGCGTTCATTAAAATGAAATTCTTCTTCTGCAATGACTATATAAGTTTAAAACAAGGCAGAGAATGCTACAATGTTATGTGTGGTCGGTCTTGCTGTAAGGACGTGAAACATGGACCTTGAAAGTAAATACCATGAACAGGTTAGAGGATTTTGAAATGTGGCTTCACCGGAGAATGCTCAAGGTCCCATGGACCGACATGATCACGAACACAGAAATTCTCATGCGGGTTAGAGCAGATAGAGAACTGCTTACATTAATATTTCCAATGAACTACAAAAACACAATAATCTCACCCATTTACAAATCTGGTAATCCACACCAAGTAACGAATTATCGCCCAATTTGTCTAATTTCTACCATAGGAAAGATCTTTGAAAAAATAGTAAAAAAACAATTGGTAAATTTCCTAGATAGTAATAAAATACTACACAAAAACCAGTTTGGTTTTATTAAATCACTCAGCACACAAGATGCCATTGCTAACGTAACTTCATACATTTACGAATCATTAGATAAAGGTAAAAAATGTGCGGGTATATTTATTGACCTCAGAAAGGCATTCGATAGCATATCTCATGAGATGCTTTTAAAAAAATTAAATAATATTGGCATAAAAGGCAACGCGATTAAATGGATCACCAACTACTTAAAAAACCGCCCTCAAGTGGTAAAAATCAATCGTGTTAATAGTGATCAAGAGATTTCAAGCTTTGGAATCCCCCAACGTACAGTGCTTGGACCAATCCTATTTACCATATATATGTAAACGATATTTTTTTCAATATCTACATGGTCAAATTACATCATACGCCGACGATACAGTATTAATAATAAGTTAAAAGACTTGGGAAAATGTAGAATTCAAGGCCACAGAAACATCAATACGCTTAAGAAATTTTTCGACACTAATTTACTATCACTAAATAGTGAAAAGACATTTGTAATTCCATTTGCAATCCATCCAAACGACTTTTCCAAAAATGTTAACATTTTCATTCACGATAACACTAAAATGCATAGCCAATATTATTGCAATTCAAAATGCACAATATTAAAAACAACAAATAAAATTAAATATTTCGGAGTAATTATTGATGAAAATCTGAAATGGAAGGAACAAATATGTCAAGTAGTAAACAAAATCAGAAAATTAATATATATATTTTTAAGAATTAGAAATTTTCTGTCGATAAAAAATCTATATTTATTTAATCTACTATGCCTTAATTCAATCTACTTTACAATACGCTATTATTAGTTGGGGATCCGCGTATAAATGTAACCTCCTTCCAATAGAAATTGTACAAAGAACAATATTATTAAAAAAATCCTTAGACTACCCAACAGAACGCCTGTTTGAAGAATTTCAAGTACCCACATTTAAAGATTTATATATTAAAAATTCATTAATTCAAATTATAAAAGAAAAAGATAAATATCCATTTTTAAATGAAAACAGAACTCAACTTAAACATGTTTTTCTATGCCAAAAACTAAATACGTCTTTTGCACAGCATCATTACACTTACCAGGGAAGAACTTTTTTCAATCGACTACCAGAAGAAATTAATGAAGAAGCATTAATGATAAAACCCGAATACTGACACAAAGAGACATTTTAAAAATATTCTTAATATTAAAAATATTTGAAAAAAATCACCGTCACTTAATTAATCTTACAAAAATTCTTAGTTTTCGATAACATTCTTTCTTTTTTTAAATACACACTGTAATCAAAATAAATACTGCAGCTCAAATATATTTATGTACAATGAATTATTTAAGTACTAACTAATAACATTAATGTACACTCCCCTACCATACACATGCACATTGCACATGCTTTCAATGGAAGGGTAGTAAAAAAAAACCTGAGATGTATAATATTTTCTTATGTCTATTAATTATAAGAGTTATTTATTAAAAAAAAAAAAAAAAATAAAAATCAGGAAAATTTCATATCTGGGTCATACACTTCGAGGAGAGAAGTATCACTTGCTCCATTAAAAGGCAAGATAGAGGGTCGCCGAGGGCCTGGTAGGAAACTAATGTCTTGGCTGCGAAACGTACGAGAGTGTGGTAAGTAAGTATAAAACCACACAAAGATTTTATTTTTAATTTTCGAATAACTATGAGTAAAACCTAAATTGTATTGTTTAATAATTGAAGACAATATTAACTACAATTCCTAGAACGACCTAAATTTTGCAGAAATTTTTGTATAACATTTTTTGTTTGAGATTCGTTAATATTGTCTTTATTGATCGAATAAAATTTTATGTGCGCTTACTCGAATATAACCCGACAAAAAATTTGGTGTGATGAATTGATCTGATTGCCTTTACTATCGTTTAAAGACATAATATTTTTGAACATTTTCGGCATCTGTAAGCATTACGGAAATGAAAGTATACTTTTTCACAAATAAATATGACAATGGACAGACTATATAGTAAGAACATTAAAATATAAATGCTCGAAAAATATTCGATGTTTGTTGCAGTGTAAGTGTATGTAAAAAATTTATCAGGAAACATCTTCGTTATCAAATGGTCTATTATTCCAGCATTGGTCAACCAAGTCAACTTTTTTATCAAATAACTAGACAGTGGAATAGTTTTCAAAGAGTATAAGAATACTGGGTAAATTGCCACTGGTTTGGAAATATAATAATATTTTACATTTGGTGGAAAACCCTGCAAAATGTGATTAGACAAATGAAAGTCTGTTAAAACGGCCAAAGGCTTGTTTTCAGGAACTTTTTCACTTACAAATTCAGAGAATGTAGTATTTCTATGTAAGGTTTGAAATATTCTAGGAAGGTATGCTTCATACTTCGGATGTGATTGATTCAATGATTTTTTCTTGCGAGAAACAGAAAACGCTATATCCGCGTAATTTTCAGAGTAAGTAAGTAAAGTTATTCCGGATTCAATGATCTCTTCCTGTGTGACATACCTGTGGTCGATAGGAATAGTCAGTGCCGAGTAAATGCTGTAATAAAAAGACATTGTTAGCACAGCTGATGATAATACCCAGAACTGGAAAGCGATTCTCATGACGTCATTTCTTGGTTGTCGTGGAACGGACACGTTCAGGTGAATTGAAATGGCGTAGAAAAGCAAACTTTGAATCCCACCCAAAGGTTGGAAGTGATTAGAATTACATCTTCCAATAAAAACTTCAAACAAGAATGATAATATAATACTGCCAACGATAACTACCATGAACCAGATAAATACTTTATTGTTCATCTTATGCGGAGATGGGTCGATCACCAACCATACAATTACTTCAGTTGTCAAGAAAGCATTCAGCGAGGATGGAATATGGGATAGTGGATTTTCTCCTACTATGAAATTCTCAACGTAAAACACAAAAACATAAGATTTGTCAGCCGAGTCTTTTTTGACAGAATTGTTTTCATCTATAAAGTAGTGTTCGTAACTCCTGCTATATGATCCAATTCTTACTTTGATGTTTAGGTTTTTACTTAGTATTTTGAATGCCTCGGAAACATAATGATGCTGTATATATTTTACTTGGTTTTCTATTTTATTCGCCATAGCAAAGCATGAAAATTCTATTCCAATAAAACAGGATGCTCCGAATTTCGGGGGAATGTGTGTATTCGACGTCATTTCGAGTCGACCGATAGAGGAGTTATAGACCCATTGAAATTTTTGAACGACTTCAATGTTTCCACAAGTGTTCACAACGGAAGTTCTATACCCTCGCAATTGATTGGGAGAATTCACCAGCATGATTGCACTAGGACTCAGATTCACGAAAAACTTAAATGGCTGTTCGGCTGTAATCATAATCAATGATGTATTTAGATATTTTTGGCCCAGTGAAAACATTTGCGGCGTTTTGAATTGGTCAACAAGAAACAAAATGTCAGTACTTGGAAAGAATTTCGAAAATGTTAATGTTGAGGTATCAATTCCACCGGTCAAGTTTTGGTATTCATAAATGTACACGGGTTTGTTTTGCTGGGTACTTAGATCTGTTACGAACAATTCGTCTGGTGCTCTCTCTTGCTGAGGATTTTTTAATAGGATCACCATAATAGTAGGTGATTTGAAGAAATATTTTATCAAATCGTTCAGCACGGGAAACACATGCGGAATTGGAACACTCATGGAACAATTGATTAAAAATGCAAGATGCAATACTTGAAACTTCATGACTGATGTGTTGGAGAAAAATTAATTTGATTAAACGACCAGTCCACTAGACGTCAGAATAACTACAATTTTTAAAATAAAAAAAGCAGCAATAAAATTGCACTCACTTCGATTTCAGCTACCACATGAAACGATTGTTAAGTGGAGTGATTTTAAAGTGCACATTTCTTTACGTAATTGGTGAACGGAAAGGTTCAATTCTTAGTCATCATCATTCTTTTTAATGAGTGTACCGCAAGTGTTAGTGGTAAGTGTTTTTTTTATTAAGTTTAAATTGTGGAACTCAATTTTTATTTATTTTATATTGTTCAATAATATAATTACATAATTTCAAACAGCAGTTTAATTAAATACCATTTATGCTATGTAATTACACGTGAATATACGTGACAGCTGTGCGTGGTGATTCTAACACATGGAGACCAGATCATCTAAAGGCCGCCCATGCAGCAGAGGATCGCTCTGTAAGGGGAGTGTCTTTTGTTGTACATTTAGACCAGTGCTGATTGCTATTCTTTTGATACATTTTCCATAATTTTTAGGGTGCAATGCCAATTAAATATGTCGTTATTTATACACCCCATATGATAACGGCTGCCACCGTAAAAATAATTACATGACAGAACCTGTTTATAAATAAACAGTTTTCATCAAATAAATAATAATATTATTGAAATCGAAAAAAACGGACAAGTGTCTCAACTGCTTTCAACCGTCAGAATCCAGTGAGAATAAAGAATCCCCAATCGGTGTATGATGCGAAGCCGAAGATAGTGAAGAAAAAAAAAGAAAGGAAACAAATAAGAATAAGGAAGATGGAGAGGACGGATGGTACTATGTGCCAGTATATTCAGTAATGTTTTGATTTTAAATGCTGGTCCTTCACTAGGACGATACTGAAAGTATCGGTTCCCGACAATTGATCCAGCGACTATTGCTCCCCTGACAGTTGGCCCCCTGACAGTTGATCCTTCGGACAATAGATCCCCTAAAAAATTATTTCTCCAATTATGTATGCAAAGAAGATATACGGCCGTACAACCAAAGTCGATATACGAGTGTTAGTCAAAAACTAATGCCTCCAATTTTTTTTACTTAAATAAAGTTAGTTAAAAGAAAAAATTGAAATTGGCGCTAATCCTCAAACCTTCTACAATTTACTGCAGTAGCAACTGTTTACATCACCAATTGGTAGCACTGCAGTCGCTTGCAAAATTGCCGACATTTGTGTGTTCGTATTAGACAGTGTTCTGTGATTGAATTCTCGAGCAGAAGGTGAAACGCCCATTCGCATTCATGAAAGACTGAAAAATGTGTACAGGAATTGTGACCGGATAGGAAATCTGGGTTCATTTTTTTGAACCTGAATTAAAGAGGCAGTCAATGGAATGGTCAAAGTCAAAATCACCAAGGACGAAAAAATTCAAAGCTGTGCGATCGGCACGGAAAGTTATGGCGACCGTGTTCTGGGATGCAAAAGGTTTAATTGTGGTTGATTTTTTGGAGAAGGGATGCACAATAAATTCTGTCCAATATGTCACAACCAATAAAAAACTTAAAGTACGTCTTTCGCCCAACAAAATATGACGGATGTTCTTCTTTTGCAGACAAAGCAAGACCACACACCAGTCGTCACATCACTGAAGAGATAGTGAAAATTGGAAGGATAGTCTTGCCCCTTCCTCCATAGTTTTATGGCCCTTGGCCATCAAATTTCCATCTGTTCGGGCAGCTAAAAGAAGCTCATTGCGGGATTCACTTTGAAGATAGGCTGTGAAAACTTTTACGCATCTTTGGCTTAGAAGTAGAACCGTTCTTTTTACTACTGTGGGACACATGCACTTGTTAAACGATGGACAAAAAGCTGAGGAAATGGGCGGTGGCAAATATTGAAAAGCGACAAATTATTCGTCAATTAAAAGGGGAAAAAATAGGAGGCGTTAGTTTTTGACTGACCCTAGTACTTATATCTGCAGGCATCTTGACTGGAAATCCGCTATTAAAATATTTGTATAATTAATAATTTCGACTCTCCGAAGGATGAGGTTATAACAAAATACGACATACTTAAACGTTCAGTCGGCTTAGCAAAAAACTGCTAAAGGTTCCTACTCGCATATGATATGACTTTTTTATCCGAATACAACACAAGAGGCCTAACTTCTCCCAACCATCCGGAAACAGTGAGACTATGGCATCCCCAATTTTGGTATGTTGGGGGGCTGAAGAAAGTGCGGAGGGGAAGGGGTTGTGGAAAACGTACGTGGCTATTGAGATCTTGTCACCAAATACGGCTAATGCCATTTCAAGTAATAAGGTAGCATATTAATTAAATAATTGATTCTAGTTATTTATAATTAATTTAGGGATGGGTATTTACGCATTTCAGAGAAAGTTTATTTAAAAATATGTTAGTGAATGTAAAGTTTAAAGGGTGCCATTATCACCGAATGCTGATAAAAATTTATAGAGAAATGATATTACTAACCATTATTACGGAAAACTATACCAGCTATGTCACTCCTGCGTTCTGAAAGTGTCGCTTCGTCATGGCGGTTACAGAGGATCAGTGATCTAACCTCCCTTCAATAGCACTTCTCGTATACTTCTCGAAAATCGAAGCATAGCAAGTTCCATCGAGTAGATACAGTGGTGATGTGTTGTCCTCGCGCTGCAAGGAGTACCGATTTCTTTGAATCGATATTGGGTTTTGTTGTTCAAACTGACATAATTTGTTTGATTGTAAATACGCCTTATATAGGACGTGATGTCAAATGTTTTTCCTGTCTTTAAGAAACGAGAAATAAAATTTGAAGGTGCAGAGTATTGTATACTTGGGCTGTTATTTAAATGATGGATTGGATCCTTCGGTTGAAATCAAATGTCGTATTGAGCAAGCTCGTGCAAACTTTTACGGTTTCAGAAAAAAATCTAATACTCTCTCTGCAACTAATGATCTTATAAATAAACTTAGAACTAGCATAGATAATAAAAACTATGTCATAGCAATTCTCGTAGACCTTCAAAAAGCCTTTGACACCGTAAGTCATGAAATACTGATTAAAAAAATAGAAAAAACAGGTGTAACCGGTCCAGCTATCAAACTAATAAAATCCTATCTGTCCAACAGAAAACAATGTGTTAACATAGGAGATAAAAACAGTCAACTCGAGAGTATAAACTACGGAGTTCCACAAGGATCAATACTGGGGCCACTTTTATTCCAAATATACATAAATGACATCTGTCAGCTAAAACTACATGGTGAAATCTTCTTATACGCAGATGACACGGCAATTTTTTACTTCGGCAAAAACTTAGAAAGTCTATTAGAACAATCTCAAACGGATCTTAATGTACTAAACGATTGGCTAATAAAAAATAAATTAACAATAAATATTAATAAAACCGGTTACATGATCTTAAGCTCACCTAAAAGAATAATACCATCGCATAAACCATTACAAATAGAAGAAAGAGACCTACATACCCTAGATAGCGAAAAATACCTGGGCTTATATATTGATAAACAGTTAACATTTAAACAACACGTAGAAAAACTTAAAACAAAAATCATCCCATTAATTGGTGTATTTGGTAGAATTGCTCATCTTCTACCAACAGAGGTAAAGAGGGGCTTATACTTTAGCTTAATCCAGTCCCACCTAAATTATTTAATAGAAATATGGGGAAACACATACATTACGTACTTAAACGACTTACAAATAATACAGAACAAAGTTATTAAAAAACTCTTCAACTATAACCCAGACACTCCCACAAAAAAACTATACCAGGAAATGAACCTTTTGAAAATAAGAACATTGTACGAATATAAAATATGTCTTTTAATCTACAAAATACAAAATGGACTTATACACACAAACACAACATTTATAAAAACATCACAAGTACACGAACATTTTACTAGACAACACAATAAATTGTACACAAATACTGTCAAGACTGAAAGTGGCAAGAGAAGTATTGGTCACGAGGGAGTTCATATATATAATCTCCTTCCAGATAACCTAAAAACGGAAAATAATATAAAAACATTTAAAAAAAAACTATTTAAACTCAAAATGTTGGAACAAAATTAAAAATATTACTTCTTACTACTGTACTATATAAGCTCTGTATTTAAGTTAAGAAAGCGAAATATTATATTTCTTTTAACTTAATAATAATAAAAAAAAATAAAAATAAACTTTAACCGTATGAAAAAGATGTTCTGCAGTCATGATCCCAATCTTGGATTACGAATCAGATGCTACGTGTTTTCGATATTATTTTATGGAATGGAGGTATGGACGCTTACTGAAGAACTAATTAGGCGACTTGAGGCATTCGAGATGTACTAATAGAAGAATACTTAAAATAAGCTCGATGGACAAGGTTACGAATGAAGATGTTATGGTTCGGATGAATAAAGAAAAAGAAGTTGAAAAAGAGCTATTCTGGGCCGCAGTAAACAAAGTCTGCATAGCCAACATGATAGTCAACGTCCGTTGAACGGATAAGGCCCAAGCAGAAGGAGAAACAAGAAGTTCCCACAGTTTTACGATATCATTAATAAACTTTGTTGAAATTGGTGTACTTTCTATAATATGATACTATCACACCACATGACTCCTTCAATGCATATCACGCATTCTCAAACGTGAGACCAGTGAAATAAATTTCATTCGTTATCAGGCAATTGCAAAAAATTTCCTTTGTTCAACTCCACAAGGTGATAAAGATTATCACTCCTCTTAAAACAATTACCCCTAATCAACACATGTTGGAAATTTAATATATATTTTTTCCTGATAAGTGGAGGTGTGACTTATGTAGCCGGGCTTCCCTCATCTGACGGTACTGTGGAAAAGTAATTAATTATTTTACTGACTATCTTCCTACTGCTCACACCTGCTGCCATTATAAGCTGGATCATACATCTGGATACCCAGCACGGTCGATCGATACAGGATTTATCAATGGTGTCTATAACTTGGCATCGTTCTCGAGCACGACTGCAGATCACAAACAAACAAACGACAGTTCACGTCAAATAAATTAGGAACGCTTAGTCATTACGTACCGTTATTTGTTTAGCGGCCTCCAGTCATGCTTGGGAGCGATGACGAGTTACCAAAATTATCGATAAAACTTAAGTCGATTGACCGTGCTAGATATCCTGAACACTTCAATGATCAAGGTGCCCATGTGCGCCGGCTTCCTGTTGCAATTACAGTATTTGTGCGGTCCCCACTTATCCCATACACCCCAAATACACACCGAAATGAACCAAATACATTTTAATAGTGATTTATATTAAAACCTGAAAAAATACTAAGGGAATTTGCAAATGAAGAAGTTATAAAAAACGAATATCCCTAAAATTTTAAAAAATTTACAACATTTGTGTGAAGAATTTTGAGTAATTTCTCAGATCTTCAAATTATCCAAAATGATCTGCTTTCCTTATACAAATAAAATAAAGTAATGCCTCCCTATCCCAACATATTTTGAATAGGATCGACGTCTTTAAAAGTTATCCCTATATCCCGCCCGCCCTGTCAATAATATGTTCACTGACATTATTTCATCTAACTGGCTCAATTTTTCTCCTTTATTTACTGATGACTTCAAATCGCCTGACTCTCCTCATTGCTTTGTAGGTATTAACTTTTATCACAATTTATTCTGACAATAGTTTATTTCATTCAATTTCCAAATGATTTTCAATATATTCAGCTGAGTGCTTCGCAATAATTGGATATCTCAAATACGTTATTAAAAATGATTTTTAATGTTCTCCTGTTCTCTCTGACTCACTTAGATTCCTCCAAAAACTTAAATCCATCTTTTCTTTATCACGATAATCACCGTGTACGCATTATTTGAGTGTTGAAAGCCCCCTTTCAAAGCTTTTGAAAAACCGAATTCCTAATTTGGATTCCTGGACATACAGGCATCTTGTAATGGTATGGTGGGTTCCTTGGCCAAACAAGGAGCATTAAAATTTGTTCCCCTCATAAACTTATTATCTAAAATTTGCTTCAATCCTCAAAGATAGATCCTAAAAGATTTGGGCAGAGTATTAGCAGGTTGCCAGTCAATACAATGGATGGTGCTGGGCCTCAATGTGAAGCACTATCCAATCAAAACCGTGGTTTCAACATTTCTCTCATTTTCCTTTTCCTTCAAAAGAATTTTCTTCACTCATTCGCAAAAGATTTTGGCACACTCATCTGTTTTTAAATTCACTTGACTCCCCTGATTCGACTTTCTATAATCTAGAAATGGGAACTTAAGATAATATGTCGTTTGGTTGTCCCTTTCGAAACTAATATCCTCTCTTCTAAGAAGCCTTATCCAAAATTGCATTCTGTACAATCGCCTCTGAACTCGACTCCAATCTTCCGTATAATTTTTAAATTTGCCCATTTAAACAAAATTAGTACATAATTAAATTTATGGTCTGGAAAACTCATTTACTTAGTTCTAATACAAAGTTTGAATATATTTATTCACCGTTCCATCTGTCCTTCTTTGAGTGAATATTACATGGTTTCCAGAAAGCAGGAAGAACAAGTGGGAAACTGGTGAATCCTTATCATCTTCTGAGTCGACTTTGTTATTTAAATCATTTTGATTTGAGCTTCCGTTTTCGATTAAATCGAGTCTGAAATTATATATCATTAGAATTTCAAATTTGATAGAAAAAGCGATCGCTACGGAGTTAATTCAAATACCCCTTTATTGTGTCTAACTTACTATTACCGTGGCTCATATAGTCTTATTACTGTTATTATCTGATTGTTGAATTTAATAGACTGAATTCAAGTTTTATTAGTGTTATATTGGGGAAAATTCTTAACTGAATTGAAAAAAAAAACTGGATCTATGCTTGATCGAGGTTGTTTGAGGCTTTTCAAATTATACAACTCACTGTACGCTGTACATCAGTTGATAGGTAGGGGGAGTTTGGTCCACTAATGGTCAATTGTGATCTGCGTGACGAATCAGAGCAGTATGAACGTTTTTTTTTTTTGAATAATTGCTTATAATTTATTGTGGGATATGTTGATTTCATTGACCTTTTGGAAATAGCCTTACAAATAAACGGCAAAACCGAAGTATGACGTTATGCATACCTCTACAGATTTCGACCGTTTGGCGGATTTTAAAAATTATTTTAATACGAATGACATTCATGGTGAAAATATATTTATTTTTAATTGAAACTCGTATAACATGTTTCAGTGACTCATACAACAATTAATGGAAGAGTAACAATTTGACCAAAACTTCCGATAGTAGGTATAAAAACCACATCAAATAACACAAATCTTTTACATAGTTAAACATTAACAACAAAATTTGATTTTCATTTTTTCAATAACTTAATCTGCAAAACCTCAAATTGTTATGTTCAATCATTGAAGACAATTTAAACGGAAATTCCTAGACGAGACAATGTTTTTCAGATTTTCTCTAATCACGTTTTTAGTTTGAGAATCGTTAATAGTGTCTCGAACTAATTAAACAGAATTTTCAATGCATTTATTCGATACGACAAGACAAAAAAGTTCGGTCTGTTCATTTGGCCAAATTGTCCACATTTTGTTTCATAGGCATAATATTTTCGAGCATTTTTGGCTTCTAGAAGCCCTACTCAAATGAAAATATACTATTTCACAAATAAATACGACGATGGATAGAAAGTATAGTAAGAACATTAAAATATAAATGCTCGAAAAATATTCGATGTTCGTTGCAGTGTAAGTGTACGTAAAAAATCTGTCTGGAAACATCTTTGTTATTAAATGGTCTATTATTCCAGCATTGGACAACCAACTCAACTTTTTAATCAAATAACTCGACAGTAGAATAGTTTTCAGAGAGTATAAGAACACTGGGTAAATTGCGACTGGTTTGGAAATATAATAGTATTTTATATTTGACGGGTATCTCTGCAAAATGTGCTTGGACAAATGAAAGTCAGTTAATACTGCCAACGGCTTGTTTTCTGGAGCCTTTTCACTTACAAATTCAGAGAATGTAGTGTTTCTATAAAAGGATTGAAATAATCTTGGAAAGTATGCTTCATACTTCGGATAAAATTGATTCAATGATTTTTTTTTGCGAGAAACAGAAAACGCTATATCCGCGTAATTTTCGGAGTATGTGAGTAAAGTTATTCCGGATTCAATGAGCTCTTCCTGGCTATTAAACTTGTGGTCAAGAGGAATAGTCAGCGCCGAGTAAATGCTGTAATAAAAAGACATTGTTAACACAGCTGATGATAATACCCAGAACTGGAAAGCAATCCTCGTGATGTCATTTCTTGGCTGTCGTGGAACGGACACATTCAGTTGGATTGAAATGGCATAGAAAAGCAAGCTTTGAATCCCACCAAAAGTTTGGTAGTTATTAGAATTACATCTTCGAATAAAAACCTCAAACAAGAACGATAATATAATACTGCCAACGATAACTACCATGAATAAGATAAATACTTTATTGTTCATCTTATGCGGAGATGGGTCGATCACCAACCACACAATTTCTTCAGTTGTCAGAAAAGCATTCAACGAGGACGGGATATGGGATGTTGGATTTTCTCCTACCATGAAATGCCCAAAGTAAAACACAAAAACGTAAGATATATCGGTTGATTTTTGTTTGATAGAATTATCATCGTCTATAAAATAGTGATCGTGACTCCTACTAAATGATCCAATTCTTACTTTGATATTAAGGTTTTTACCTATTATTTTGAATGCCTCGAAAACGTAATGATTCTGAATATATTTCACTTGATTTTCTATATTATTCATCATGTGATTTATTATAAATTCTATATCGATAATACAAGTTGAAATGTATTTCGGGGTAATGGCTATATTAGTTTTCATTTCGAGTCGATCGATAGAGGAGTTATAGAGCCACAGAAATCGTTGAACGACGCCAATGTTTCCACATTTGTTCACGACGGAGGTTCTGTATCCTCGCAATTGATCGGGAGAATTCACCAGTATGATCGCACTAGGATTCAGATTTATGGAAAACTTAATCGGCTGTTTAGCTATAATCATAATCAAAGTTGTATTTAGGTATTTTTGGAATTGTGAAAACCTTAGCATGGTTTTGAATTGGTCAACAAGCAACAAGATATCAGTTTTTGGTGAAAATCTCGAGAATATTATCATTGATTTATCGATTCCTCCGGTTAAGTTTTGGTATTCATAGTTGAACACTGGTTTGTTCTGCTGGATGGTCAAATCTGTTACAAACAGTTCATTTGTTGCTTTCTCTTGATGAGGATTTCTAAACCGGATCACCATAATGCTAGGTGATTTAAAGAAATATTTCATCAAATCGTTCAGCACGGGAAACAGGTGCGGAATTGGAATACCCAAGGAACAATTGATTAAAAATGCAAGATGCAATACTTGAAACTTCATCACTGATGTGTTGGGGAAGAGTTACTTTGATAAAACGACTAGTCCACCAGACGTCAGAATAACTATAATTTTCACAATAAAAAACTAGCACCAAAATTGCACTCACTTCGATTTCAGCGATTATATAAAATGATTATTGAGAGGAGTGATTTTAAAGTGCATATTTCTTTACGTAATTGATGAACGGAAAGCTTCAATACCCATTCATTCTCATTTTTTTAAACGTGCTTACTGCACAAGGTTTTTTTTATTAATGTTATTTAATGTTATATTTTATTACGCACCAGATTTAAATATCCGGGTTAAATTCTCCCCACAGGAAAACTAAACCCTTTCACACACTTCCCCAAATGATCATCTAGTCAATCCACGCTATGTAATTGCATCATATAAGTATTATAAATAAAAACAATACAAGAACAACATGTCAACCTACCAGAGACCAAATGGGAAAATAATTCACCGACTCCAGATATTTTCATATCAGAGGGTTCGGCTCTGTGGAATTCCCAATTTGACCTATAAATCCTACTGATCCCTCAATATAAATATTTTAAAAACCTTTTGTAATCCTACATATATTTAAAATGACTAGTTAATATTATTATTTAATGTTATTAGGTATGCATTGTGGAATTCCAATATAATTTTAATTTATTTAATATATTCAATACTAGCATTATATAATTTATAAACAAAGTGTATTTAAAAACAAGTTCTGCAACATAATTACTATTGCGCATGACAGCTGTGCTTTGTGATTCTAATTCTAACACGTGGATACAGGCCGATCTAAAGGCCGCCTATTTTAGCAGACAATCGCTCAATAATATTAGTGTCTTTTGTTGTACATTTGGACAAGGGCTGATGGCCATTCTTTTGTTATATTTTTGTTCGCGAGTAGATTCACCAATCCATAGGTTTTAGGGTTTAATGCCCATCAAGTTTGGGTAATTTGTACACCCCAGGCCTACATATTCTGATACTGATAATACAGAAACAGCTGCCATGCGTAATAATAATTACATTGCAGAACTTGTTCATAAATATATATTAAATACATATTAAAAAAGCACAAGTGTCTCAACTGCTCCCAACCGTCAGGATCCAGTGGGAATAAGGGATCCCCCATTGGGGTATTTCGCAAAGTCAAAGGTAGTGAGGAAAGAAAAAAGAAAAGAAGAGATGAAAAAAGAAGGAAGATGGAGAGGTAGGGTGGTATGTGCCAGTCTATTCAGCAAAGTTGAGATTCGAACTGCCGGTATTTTACCAGGATATTACTGAAAGTATCTCCTACTCTGGAACACGCTGCAAATGTAATAGGTACCCATATTTTATTTAGTTTAATCGTTTTTCTCTCAGTGGTGCACTTAATGTTAAAGGTGTTAACCCTGACAGCCACGATTAGTTTTGTTTTTGATTTCTTTATTTCAGATCTGCTGTCTTTCCCAAATTTAGAAAGGAAGGGATTTAACCACTGGAGCGACTTCCGAATTTGAAACTTTTTTCTCGCAACTTTCGAGATTTTTTGGTGGACGTTTTGAATATTTTCCGCTTACCTTAAAAAAATCATACCTCCGAATTTTAATATGAAGACATCAAAAGTTCTATAAAGTCGATGAATTCACCTAACTTTAATTGATTAATTATCACATATTCCTAGGATTTATAAAAAAAACGTAAATATTTGAAACGGAAATTTTCTCAGGATTTCCTACTTATAAACTCGCGTACGAAGTTCAATTTTACCTCCACATTAAATATTTTCTATGAAGTTTGTTTTAAATGGTCTAATTGATTATCAAAATCTACAAATGTATATAAGACAACTGAATTTTGATAAATTGTGAAGTGTTTAATGTTACCTTTGAACAAAATTTTGACACAAATTTAGACGAGATATAGCAACACTTTTAATAGACTAAAATGGAATTCATAAAGGACTCACTAAAAATAACTGCAATGCATCAAACAGATACATCAATCAACTCCATTATTGGTTTATTTATTGAAAATACTGCACTGTCAATCAGAGTCCGATCGACAAAATATTATGAAAACATAACCACAAAATTTTTGTTTTTCAAATATCACTGAATTTTTAAGTTTGAAACAGGTTTAAACACGTCAAATGCATTACTAATTCAATCATTATTACACTGATATACAAATATGTTAGAAAAATCCACTAAAACACGATAATAAACCGCATTTTACACTGAGGCATTTTTAAAGATGAACATTCTGGAGAAATCTACAAAACACGAATTTTAGAATTAACATATTTCGTAAACAAGTGGAGTACACTGCCATCTGTTGAATTTACTACAAGTAGTATCGTTCCACCTAATAAAAAACGCCAAAATTGAACCGCGGGCGTATTTGAAAATATTTAAAAAAAAAAATTATGCGTCAAGTGAAAATTTGCTGAAATTCAGCAGCTAAGCAATCCCAGATTTTTAGGTGATGCTGAAATTCGGCAAAAAGCGCTCCAGTGGTTAAAAAACATTATTTTTTTTATTCATTTGTATTTAAAAATGTTTAAATAAAATATTTTGTGGTTGATTGGTCAGTAGTTGAGTGAAGCAATCAGCATGAAACAGACGTCATGGGTTCAATCCTTTGCTAAAGTCCTCCATCATTGAACAAGCAACATGTTCTGCTTATAAACAAATAGTGCTCATAAATCTTTTTTTTTTAATGAAAGAAAGCCGTTGTCGTTTGCATTTGAAATACATAATACCCATCCAATCTCAATCACGTAACGGCACGCGATTCAAAGCAGACAATAATATTAAACAAGCAACTAGTGCATAAGCAATGACGAAAAATAACATGTAAGGAATAGCTGTTGGAAAATATGGTAAGGAATTATGAAAAACGATAACAGAAAAATGTTCGACACATAATTTGTTTGATTGAAAGTACGCCTTATTTCGAATGCTTAAGTGGATGGATGAGTCATATCTTTAAGAACCAACAAGTTATCAATTTTAAATATATATATATATTGTTTGAAACATTTTTAGTGTAATTTTACAACTTAATATAATATTTCTAATACCCTCCTAATAAAGCAGATGCTTGTGCTTAGGAGAGGACAACTATATATTTTTACATCTATATACAGAAAATTATTACAACAACCATTAGCAATTTTATTAGAAAATACAATAAAAGCAACAAAAATGTAGGTAAATTATAAATGATACAAATGAATGATAGGTAGATAGATAGTATAATATCTAAACAAAAAAAAAGTTATGAGGTGGTACTAGAGAATTTTAATTAAAATTTTTATGTAATAAGGAACTCCAGTGAAAAATATTATGGCTTAGACCAATAAACGCTGATTCTGAATATATAAGTTTTATTTCATAATATTAAACGTAGAGTTCTTAAAAACATATTAAAAAGTGCATTTTTAAACCTCTCGTCAAAACACACTGTAAAGTTGGTATTACTGAATGATTAGTGCTGACGTCACGCGTCACCAGTCAATGTGTTGAAATATTTGATTATGTAAGTATAAAATAAGCCATCAGTATTAACAACATTTCATGTTATTCGTTATTTGATACTGTTTATAGAGATTTAGTTGTTGTGTTTATTGAAACAATATTTAAGCCTAAATAATTCAGTATCAAAAATAGAGGTATCTCTATTATTAAAAATATTGAAAAACTACTGCAAAAATAAATTGTAATGCTACTTCTAGGGAGAATGCTTCGAATAACGGTATTCAAAATGGCGGCACTTGATCAGCTGATTGCCTAATCCTATAGTAATTTTTCAGGAGTGATGACGTCACACGTTTCACCGTACATACGGTGGTCTTAGGAGGATCTTGAAAAATTAAAACTTTGACAATTAATTTAACTATTAAAACTAACTCTAAAAATAAAAATAAAAATGCAATTATTTAAGTTAGAAGGTCATTATTCTTAAAAAAAAATTAAAAATTGGACTGGAGTTCTCTATTGTCGTAGTTTTCTAAAAAATATGCAAATCAGTTTTCGCATTCCGTGTACTGTGGAGTTTGTTTGACTTTACCATTTGATGTTATTATCGGTATTTTATTTTTTCTTTACTACTAATGTGTACACAATTTGAGTTACAGGGTGTGATTCTAAGAAGACAATTTCACCGTAAATTTTTAAGTTTACATTTATATTTGATATATCTATGTAAGGCTATAAGGTAGAAAATGAGTTTTTTCGACATTTAGCGACATTAATTTTTTGTGAAACTATAATTTAACGATTTTTATTGCATTATTAGCTGATACTTTGACCTCTTTCCAAGAATTTCCTTCAATAGTTATCACTGTGAATGATTGGAAGTTCAAAAAGTTCATTTACACGCAATATGAATAGTAAAGAGCCGAATACAGATCCTTGAGGAATTCCAAAATCCATATTTTCTATTTCACTTAATTCGTTGTTTGATTTCACTTGCTGTTTTCTTTGATAGAGATAACTCGTTAACCATATTTTAGCTTTACCAGTTATTCTTATATTATTTAATTTATTCATTTTCTTTGACCGACATCCTGCCGACAAGTTACATGCAGCTTTGCAGGTATAATGTAAACATGAAAAGAGATGTGAGACACTATGAAAAGCTTTACGGAGATCAATGAATGTAGCATTTCTGATCTCTATTTAATGTTTTATAAATAAACTTAGTTAATTCTCGTTATTTGTT
The DNA here is from genome assembly GCA_917880885.1 of Limnephilus marmoratus. Taxonomy (NCBI): domain Eukaryota; kingdom Metazoa; phylum Arthropoda; class Insecta; order Trichoptera; family Limnephilidae; genus Limnephilus; species Limnephilus marmoratus. Next base: position 11,168,815 of record OU862921.1, on the reverse strand, counting down.
TTGGGGTGTCATGGGGTGTTGCGCTACCTCCTTCTTTAGCCAACGTTTCGGACATCGTTGCAGAGTCCATCATCAGGGCAGATCCGGCAGATCCGGAAGATGCCGGATCTGCCCTGATGATGGACTCTGCAACGATGTCCGAAACGTTGGCTAAAGAAGGAGGTAGCGAAACACGGCATAACACCCTAAAAACAAATAATGAAAATGCTTTTGGCCGTGAAAATCTTAAAACGTATTAGTTAATTCTGCTATTGCGTCTCTGAAATCGCATTGAATTTTAATACATTTTTTGTTATCTATATAATCAATTTGATGCAAATGCAACCTTTACCAGACCGATAACCTCGATAAAGGCAATAAACCTCTTGCTGTCTTTCTAGATTTGTCTTAAGCCTTCTACACTATTTCACACCACATTCATAATGTATTTATTGCCTTGAAATTTAATGTCAGATATGTTGATTTCATACCGATCATTTTTTTGGAAATAGCCTTGCTAGTAACTGTCACATCACTATTATGGTGTTTCTCACATCATTAAACATTGTCTACGGACTCGATACTAAAATTTCTAATGCCAAAAGTCGTGTTAAGTCTCAAATATAAATCAACTGAAGGGTGTTTCCTAAAGTCATCCACGTCAAATAACAATTCAAACAGTAACCGGCAAAACCGAGGTACGTGTAACGTCACGCATACCTTCTCAGATTTCGATATATTTGGCGGGTTTTAAAAATTATTTTAATATAAGTGCCTTTCATGGTGAAGATCAACTTATTTTTAATTAATACTCATATGATGTGTTTAAGTGACGTAGGTATATAATAATTAATGGAAGCCTATGAAGTTGACCAAAACTTATGACAGAAGGTTTAAAATTCATATCAAAGAACACAAACCTTATTGTTAAATATTAACAACCAAATTTTATTTTCGATTTTACAATAACTTCATAATGAAACTACAAATTGTATTGTTTAATCATCGAAGACAATATAAACGGCAATTACAGGAACATAATCTTTTTCAGATTTTCTCGAATCACATTTTTTGTTTGAGAGTAATTAATATTGTCTACATTAAAAACAGAATTTTCAGTGCAATTATTCGAATACGACAAGACAAAAAAAAAACAAGTGCAGTTTACACGCGGTAGAAGCGAAACTTTGCAAAAACAATCTCAACCAAAACTTGAAAATAGGTCATATTCAAAGCGACCAATAAGCTATTACTAGCGTAATTTTCGTTTCATATCTCAAATAGGAGCCTTTAAAAGTAACATCATATTCAAAGCGGCCAATGAGCGCAGTTGATGCGTCACATCCGTTTCAATTACAGCGGGGCTATAGAAGTTTTAATTCAAAAGTTTGGTGTGTTCATTTGGCCTGATTGTACTAATTTTTTTTAGGCATAATATTTTTTGATATTTTTGGCTTCTCGAAGCCTTTCTCAAATGAAAATGTAATATTTCACAAATAAATACGACGATGGACAGAAAGTACAGCAAGAACATTAAAACGTAAATGCGTGAAAAATATTCGATGTTCGTTGCAGTGTATGCTTGTGTAAAATATTTATCAGAGAACATCTTCGTTATCAAATGGTCTATTATTCCAGCATTGGTCAACCAACTCAACTTTTTAATCAAATCACTTGACAGTGGAATAGTTTTAATAGAGTATAAGAACACTGGGTAAACTGCCACTGGTTTGGATATGTAATAGAATTTTATATTTGTTGGGTAACTCTGCAAGATATGCTTGGACAAATGAAAGTCAGTTAATACTGCCAAAGGATTGTTTGCAGTACCCTTTTCACTTACAAATTCAGAGAATGTAGTGTTTCTACGAAATGTTTGAAATAATCTCGGAAGGTATGCTTCATACCTTGGATGTAATTGATTCAATGAATTTTTCTTGCGAGAAACTGTAAACGCAATATCCGCGTAATTTTCAGAGAACGTGAGTAAAGTTATTCCGGATTCAACGAGCTCTTTCTGACTGTTAAACCTGTGGTCGGTAGGAATAGTCAGTGACGAGTAAATGCTGTAATAAAAAGACATTGTTAGCACAGCTGATGATAATACCCAGAACTGGAAAACGATTCTCATGATGTCATTTTTTGGCTGTCGTGGAACGGATACATTCAGATGGATTGAAATAGCATAGAAAAGCAAGCTTTGAATCCCACCAAAAGTTTGAGAATGATGTCTTCGAAGCAAAACTTCGAACAAGAATGATAATAGAATACTGCCAATTATAACCATCATCAACCAGACAAATACTTCATTGTTCATCTTATGTGGAGACGGGTCGATCACCAACCACACAATTTCTTCAGTTGTCAAGAAAGCATTCAGCGAGGACGGGATATGGGATACTGGATTTTCTCCTACCATGAAATGTTCAACATAAAACACAAAAATGTAAGATATGTCAGATGAATTTCTTTTGATAGAATTGTTCTGATCAATAAAATAGTGTTCGTGACTCCTGCTATATGATCCAATTCTTACTTTGATATTTAGGTTTTTACCTAATATTTTGGATGCCTCGGAAACATAATGATTCTGTATAAATTTTACTTGGTTTTCTATTTTATTCGCCGTATGACTTAATATAAATTGTATATCAATAAAACACGATGCTCCGTATTTCGGGGGAATGTTTATATTTGCCTTCATTTCGAGTCGACCGACAGAGGAGTTAAAGAACCAAATAAATCGTTGAACGATGGCAATGTTTCCACAATTGTTCACAACGGCAGTTCTGTACCCTACCAATTGATCGGGAGAATTCACCAGTGTGATCGCACTAGGGCTCAGATTTATGAAAACCTTATTCGGCTGCCTGTCTATAATCATAATCAACGTTGTGTTTAGATATTTTAGACCCATTGAAAACCTTTGCGTCGTTTTGAATTGGTCAACAAGCAACAAGATATCGGTACTTGGGAAGAATCTCGAATATGTTATCGTTGAGGTCTCGATTCCTCCGGTCAAATTTTGGTATTCATAGTTGTACACTGTTTTGTTCTGTTGGATGATCAGATCTGTTACGAACAGTTCGTTTTGTGCTCTCTTGTGCTGAGGGTTTGTAAACCGGATCACCATAATACTAGGTGATTTGAAAAAGTATTTCATCAAATCTTTGACAACGGGAAACACATGCTGTATTGGAATACCCGTAGAACAATTGTATAAAAATGCAATAAGCAATACTTGGAACGTCATCACTAACATATTGCGGAATATTTATTTCCATAAACCGACCAGTCCGCTTGAATTCAGAATAACTACAATGCCTAGAACAAAGAACCTGTAATATAATTATACTCACTTACGAACATTATTGTGTGGAGTGACTTTAAAGAGCACATTTAAAAAAATAAGCTCTTACGTAAAGATGTAATGAGATAATATCGTAAAATTTAATATTTTTGCCACATACGATTTTCGAACGATTTGCATGAAAGAATGACTTGAATTGAAAACAGCCCGTTTTCTCATTTGTTCAGAAACTTCATAATTTACTCAATGCATTGTTAACCCAGTACCGAACGCATTAAATAAAAAAAATAATCACACATTTTAAAAACATTATCATGGAAGTTACTGAATTCATATTCTACCCAAACCTACAAAATAAACCACAAAAGTTGCTTACAACCGTCTAAAATAGTTCTCCTCAGCACGGGATCTCTAAAAAAATATTCTACACGGTGTCCGGAAACTCGTAGTAAAGCGGAAAACTAGTGAATCGTGAGTTTGGCTTTGTGGGTGACCGGAAAACTTAACAATGTACGACTTCAACACTCCTTTGAAAAGTCATTAAAAGTAAAAATAATTATAGGTAAAAAGGTTAAGTTATGTTGGGTTGTGGGCTATCTAAAAAAAAATTAAATATACTTTTGATGACTTTTCAAGGGTGTGTTGAAATGCCACTTCGTCGATTTGTCATGGTGGGTCGAATGAAAAAATTATCAGGGATGGGTAGAAATCTGAGGTCAGTGTGACCTGTCAGACAGTCAGGTCAGGTCAGTCAGGTCGGACCTTCCACTGCGGTGGTAGGCGAGGTTCCGAGAGAGTTCTACTGGAAAGGTCCTGAGTTTTGATTTGCGCTTCCATTTTCAAATTTATTAAAATAATTAAAATTTGAATTAAATTATTTAATTCAAATTTTAATAAAAATCGTTCGCTAGGGCGTTAATATCAGCTGTTTAATGTTTCTAAAGTTGCAAAAAATGGAAAATAAATCTAAATGCTCAGATCGAATTGTATTTTGAATTCTTTGCGTGGTAGTGAAAACACTTAGTAAAAGGGTATTCGATTGCGTTTTTTTTTTCACTGGGAAAAAGAGAGGCGGGACAAAGCCTTACTTTCAAATTTTTGATGATTCCATTACTTTATCCACTGATCACTTAAGAGGGCATTACCAGAGAAAACCGGAAATACGTCATTTTCAAAAAAATTTTAGACGTATTGACTCTTTTCCACAAAAAATTATAAATGGATTTCTCAAAATTTTAAATTTTAAATTTTCTCAAAATTTATAATTTTGAGAATTTTTTTTAATTTTTAGTATAATAAGGTTATTCCATAGGTCGTTGGGAGATTTATTAAATTTTCAAAAAAGATTTTGTATTATACCACACCCATTTCAAATAATATAATCATGCAGTAAAATAAATCAATCATTATCTAGCAAACGCATGTTTTAGAATTTTAATTTTAGTTTCAATAAAATCATTAAAAATTATGTACGTACATGTGTTTCTTGACGAAAATTGGTCCATTTGTGTATTTATTTGCGCACTTACAAACTAATATATTTCAGATGTTTTTAACATCTTATTAAATTTAGACATTATTGAAAAATGATAAATACTTATAATCAAAAAATAATTACAAAAAGTACATTATTTTAATAGTTTTATCATCACGCCTTTCAGCATTATTGGATGAAGGTATAAATTAAAGCTAATTTGGATTGAAATAAATTCGATATTGAGTTATAGTTATAAAAAAGCTGGTACGGAGAATAATTAATCTTTCTCATTGTAACCGCCCTGCACGATCGTAAGAACAACTTTCGACGAAATGTGGATTTTCGTCCGCTGGCTGGTTAAACGCTCTTGAGGAACGGTTACGCCTGGTTGTTAATACAAAAAAATCATATGAAACAAAAACGAGAGCATTTTAGCGAGAGTTTCAATTAATTGTGGTGACGATCGCGACAATATTTCAACTAATATGTGGGTAGAATGTTATTTATAACCCGCAAAGGTGGGTAGTATTTTTTGTCATCTTCTTCTATTCTGCTTCCCAAGTAAGGCTTTGTGAGGAACGGAGAGGGACAGTGAGAGATGACGATACATTGAACAGACCTTGAGATATATGGAGAAGTCCCAAAGCTGTTTCAATACTAAATAGTAATAAAATACATATATAGTAATTTAATAAATTAAAAAAATGTATTCACCAAGACGAAATAAACCTAAAAACTAAGTGAAAATGTATTATGCATAAAGAATGGTACAACAGAACGGGAGCATAATATATATTAGTAGTAATTTATATCCTACTGCAATTAAATGGATGACGTGAATAATATTTCTTTTAATAACTTTGGGAATATTAAATTTGGGAAGTGATTTTTTTTTTACATTAACCCTACACAGGAGGAAATTATTTTCCTCAGGGCCTATGTCATCTTTGAAAATGCTGTTCGGAGGATCTTTTTAAGGACAGCATGAGAGGAAGGTCCGAGAAAGAAAAAGGTGTGCGGGGTGGGTAGGAATCTAGAGGTCAGCGCAGGTCAGCGTATCCAGGAGTGACATACGTGTGAATCCATCCCTCCCACTGCAGTGCAAGGCGATGTGTCTAAAGAGTTCGGCTGGAGAATTCAAAAGGTATCCCTCAACCAGCGTCTCCCGATCTGGCCCGCTACGGAGTAGGTGGGCAAACGCATCCGCTGCCAATACCTAGACAAACACACCGCTGTAGGTCACCCGAAGTGTTTTGCTAGGTTTGGTAACATAGCAGGAGTGCCCAGGTTCACGGTGTGAAGTTGGTCATGGTCTTGGCTTGTCCACCTACTGCGTGTTGGGCCGGATTGGGAGAGGCTGTTTGAAGGTGTCCTTATGACCTCTTCAGCCGGGATTTCTGGTGGGAGGAATGGATTCATACGTGCATACCTTTTTCCTTACCAGAACTTCCTTTCCGTAAGAAGACCCTCCAAACAGCATCCCTAAAGATGACATAGGCCCCTTGGGAAAATGTTTTCTTAAAAAAAATGGGTTAGAAATGAAACGATATAATTTGGGTAAAGTATATCATACGCGCGACTGGACACCCAGGTGGAAAGAGAAAAGTGGGAAGACCCAGACTAAGGTGGGAAGACAAAGTAAGAGGGGATGCAGCACAGTTTCTCCAGGTACCAAATTAGAAGTCGGCCGCTGAGGACAGGAGGAGTTGGAGGCGACTGTTGCAGGAGGCCAAAGCTCGATATGGGCTGTAGCGCCATCGAAGAAGAAGAAGAAGAAGATATCATACGCGCGAGGTACAAGAACACAGAAAACGTCTGGTCTAGAAATCAATATAGATGCAGCATTTTCAATCTGAATCGACATTTTGTACAAAATCCCTCCTTTTTGAAACTTAATATATTACCCAGGGCTCGGAACACTACGGCGCACGGAACCAATCTGTCCCTCTGCGAATTTCAAACCAGGCCGTGATTTGATAATGGAGTTTAGATTTTAAACCCTCAAAAACAAGTAACAAAATTAAATCACCCACTGTAAGAAAAGGGCCAATCTAAATCTTCTATCGAGTTTTGTATTTGGATTATTATGCCGAGTCGCAGCAACAAGGTATTACAACCCAAAAATAAATCACTATAATAATTTATCCGTTTAAATCTTAAATAATACATAAATCCCCATTGGAACATTAATCTTGAACCAATTTACTTAAATTCATTTTTCATTCACACAGTTAAATAATCACCCGTTATATAACTGTAATCAACTGAAACATCACCTGAATAATCACCTGTTATAAATAATCACATTTTTAGTGATTGCCAACAAATGAAGATAGTGTTACGATTTGAGATTTTCAAGGCCAAAAGTTAATATTATCATGCTTAATGTTTGGGTTATTCTGCCGTGTTGCGCTATATCCTTAAACAAAGTTTCGCACAGTGCCACAATAAATCGAAGAATAAATAAATATAATGGCAACTTAGGCAAAAAAAATTTAAAGTTAATTAAGTTTACTAAATCCACCAATATTGAAAGAGATCAACTTATATGTCCCTAATGCCATACTCGTGAGAGATCCCACGCACTTTTTTATGCTCCGAAAGCGAGAACTTCTGCCTATCAGAATGCACCATTAAGCAGGGCGATTCAACTGCGCTGTGCATTGAGCATCGACATCTCCAATGTCACATACAGAGAATTCAGAAACTATTTCTTGACATAGTCACAACACAGTTAACTCTCGACAGGTCAAGATGCCAAACATGACGTCCGTAACCGTGGGGGTCGGCTGATGACCCCATTTTTTTCTAAACTTCTAAACTAAAGAAAACACTTTTTCTTTCTTTGATATATTTTTTTTGTTATTTATGTTTTTGCAGGGAATATTACCTACCTATATTTGACAAAATATTTTTTCCTGCGATCAACGATTTTTTCACATTTTTTTTAAATGGCTTATTATGTATTAATCCTTTGCGCAGGAATACCTAAAATACTAAAAATATATTTCATGTATTTAAGTAGATATAAGAAGGATAGTTTTTTGGGGTCTACCTTCGGCCCCAGTTGGCTGCGGGAGAGTTAAACTGCCCCCCATAACTTTAAAAAAAAATATTTAAATCTTCTCCATAATTTTTTATTGTATGACTGTTTTATGGAGAACTTGAATAAAATAAATAAACAATACATTGGTATACCTGTAACCTTAGTCATAATTGCCACCATATAATTATAGTATAAATATAATATGTTGGTATCTATACCTATCACCTTAGTCATTAATCCAACATTACCCCAAGAACCCGGTATGTATGGTTCGGAATGCTGGACAATCAGTAAGGGTGATGAAGGAGCCCTAGAAAGTTTTGAAAGGAAGGTGCTGCGAAGGATTTACGGCCCAGTCTGTGATAATGGAGAATGGCGTATCAGATACAACCAGGAGCTATACGATCTTTACGAGGACCCTAATATCTCCAAGGAAATCAAAACTGGAAGACTCAGGTGGGCTGGACATATCCAGAGAATGAGCGAAGGAGATATTCCAAAGCGAATTATGGATGGTGCACCTGGGGGTCGGAAAAGAGTTGGAAGACCAAAGCTTCGATGGCTGGATGGAGTGGTGAAGGATGCAAGCACCATCGGCATCCGAAACTGGCGCAACGCAGCACAACACCGACAGTCATGGAGGCAGGCTCTGCTGGAGGCCAAGACCCGACCTGGGTTGTAGAGCCACAGATGATGATGATGATGACCCCAAGAACCCGGGCACCCTTGTAATTCACCATACGTAGCGACCACTTGGGGTGACCGGTGGCAGAGGTGTTGGTTATCGAATAAATGGTTCCCTGAGCGGTGGTACCCATAACCGCCCTTCCAATTTGTAAAAGGTTGTGTTGTAAAATTTGTTTTCGCCAAATTGTAAAAAACTGTCTTAGGCGGGAGCAAGGAAGTGCGCGGTTTTATCTCCTTACAATATATAACTTACCAGTGATCAGATTTTAACGTCGATTAAATAAATTAAGAAAATATTTTTATACATAAAAAAACATAAACAATTTAAAAATCACTTGTTATATATATTTTTGATCTGCAACATCATGACAATATTCACCCCGAAGGCTGGTGGAGGAACTTCACATACCATTCAGCAGTATCGGTGCTAATAAATAAAAATACATTATATTTATATTTAATTTTTTTATTTTCTATTTTTTATTTTAGTTTATTAAGGAAACAAACACTTACACATATTTTCATAATAGAGTAACATATTACTTGGTTGCATTAACCAGCGAAGTTTCCGCTAAAATTTATAATATATATTTATAAACATAGATTAAAACATAAAAGAAAACATAAAGTGGTAGAAAAAAAGAAAAAATATATATATGTACAACAGAAATGAAAAAAAAATACATAAATTAAAGCATGTGGGATATGTAAATCATCCAAATATTATTATTATTATTATAAAAAGAAGGAAAACATGCAGCAGGGGTGGAGAGTTCATAATTAACAATTTGTTTTGATTTTTTCTATTATGAATTTAATAAATTGGCCTGAGGACAAATGGAAAATATCAGCGTCGTAAAAGATATCATTGTATTTTGTGCACGTCCTTCGGAGAATTGAATGTTGTGTGTAATTTGTTTTTGAGTGTGGGATGTGGAATAGTTGGTTTGACCTTGTGTTTCTTATTGGACGGTGGAAATTAATGTGTTCCAGAAGATAGTTGTTGTCAACAACGTTGTTAATAATTTTGAATAGAAACTTCTGGTCGGATATATTTCTTCTATCTTCTAAGGTTGATAAATTATGGAATGTTAATGAGTCTTTTAGGCTTTCTGATGTTCGAAAAGATTTAAAGTCTAGGTGTTTCAGTATCTTTTTTTGAATTCTTTCTAACCTTTCAATATTAACTTTGTATTAGGGATTCCATATGACTGATCCGAATTCTAATATTGAGCGAACAAAAGAGACATACAGTATTTTGATTACGTGTGGTAACCTGAATGGTTTGGTCATTCTTATGATGAATCCTAGAAGTTTGTATGCCCTGTCACAGATGGAATTTATGTGTTCGGAAAGACATTCCGGAGTCCATAATTATTCCTAAGTCCTTCACTTCACAACATCTTTTTATCTCTACGTCCTTGATTTTGTATGGAAATATTAGGGGATTTATGCTTTTGGTGAATGATATTGTGTTACATTTATTACATTTTTTAGTATGTTTACATTTTATTAAAGATCATTCGTTACAATTTGTGAATTGCAATAGACTGGACACTAAGATTACACCAGTGACTTCTATAATTTAAAGCCATAAAATCTGAAAACAAGGAACAAATAATTATTCATTTTATTTTACTACACTCTCTAACAGGCATGTACAATATGTACATTCTTTATAAGTTGTTTGTATCACTTTTATAGTAAATACTTGAAAACAAAAATAATAAAGAAAATATAACACAATGAAAAAATCTAGCAATAAAAGCATAATAAATAGATAAAAATGTAAACGGAGACTTAGAATCCTCACGTAAGTACATATTCAATGTAACCAAAATAGTACGAAGTATAAATACACATCTATTTGTGTCCAGGAAAATAAAAGAATAAAAGAATAAAAATACACAGCACTTGTGTTGATTAATTTTAGATGAAATATATCTTCCAGGTCAGAATATGTATTTCCGAGACTGAAGTCTCGGAAATAAATATATGTAAACATGAATGTTACTAAACATATCAACAACGTCATTTATAAACACAAAAACAAAATAGGCTCTAGACGGGAGCCTTGCGGAGCTCCACTTGTCGCTACAAATTCGTACGAATGTGTGCCATTTATTTTCACATTAAGACTTCTATGGGACAAATAAATAATAATCCAATTTTAAAAATTACGTAGGTACTTTTTTTTTTTTTTTAAACTTTATTTATTCTCATTTCTTTGTACATATAATGTATAATAGCAAATAGTATACATATAATAACATAATATATAATAACAAATAGTATGAACAAGAAATGAAAACCCACTAAGGCACTGCCTGAGTGTGGGTAATATTAAAACAAAATACTATATTTCTAAGTACCCAAAGTATAAATTAGACTAAAAAAACATATAAAATATAAAGTTAGTATTTCATAGGTAGAATAAGTGAAAAAGGTTTTTTTTTCAGCTACTATAAAATTAAAATAAAAATATGGAAAAAACACACTGATTTTTTTTTTTTGAATGTAGCTATAACTTTGTGGTTATCCATTATAAATAAATGAAACAATTTTACTTTGTTTGAACCACTTATATATTTGAGTAAAGCCGACCGGTTTCGGAATGACCGTTCCTTCTTCAGGGCAAACGTAACGAACGGTCGTTCCGAAACCGGTCGGCTTTACTCAAATATATAAGTGGTTCAAACAAAGTAACATTTTTTCATTCGTTTTTAAAAAATTACCATTAACTCCCGGTGTCGCTAATTTATTGATACATATTTTGATTTATAAATTAATAAATAAATACAAAATAATACAGAAGATATAGATCAACAAACGATGATTCTGAATAATTTTTTTAAATGTATTTATATTTTCTGAATTACGCTGTATCATCAACCTATCAGAACAATTAAATAAAATGTAAAAAATTTTACCAAAAAAACTTACAGCAAAAAGTAAATATTTTATACAAAACATTATATAACTTACAACCTAAGAAAGAATCGTGGCTCCCATATCAGGCAAAGGAGCTCCTCTTTTCTGATAAGGTATTCATGACCAAAATCGAAATTTAATATAATATTTTGTAAAATATATATGTAACTCATATTTTTTATATTACAATAAAAAATAATATTACATTATTATTCGATGTATAAAAACAGCGATTGGTCAGTTTCGACGTGAGCCTCAAGAATGCAGGCAATTTTGCGCGATTTCGTGCTGCGTTAACTCGCATATGGGTCACCACATAGTATTTGAAGAGTATGAATGTTTTTGGAAATCTTGCTTGTAATTTATTGTGGGATATGTTGATTTCATGTCGATCCATTTTAGAATGGCCTTACTGTTAACCGGCAAAGCTTAGGCATGGGTGACGTCAAGCGTACCTTGCCAAATTTCGATCTTCTTGATATGAAAATCATTTAAGTATAAATGATGTTCGAGGTGAGTATTAATTTATTTCTAATTCACTGAAGTCCAGTATTAAATGTTTGAGTGAAATATACAATAATTAATGGAAGAGACGAAAACTTACGATAATAGATGAAAACACTACATCAAATAACGCAAATCCAACTGACGGTGTTTTGATTTTTCAATAACTTAACGCGTAAAACGTCAAATTGTATTTTACGAGTACCTATAATCATCGAAGTCAATATTAACGAAAATTCCTAGATACGATCCAACCTTTTTCAGATTTTTCGTTTAACAATTTTCTTTTGAGAGTCGTTAATATTATTCATATTTATTAAACCAAAATTTATATTCGAATTCGAATATGAAAACATGATAAATAAGTTTGGTTTGATGAATTGGCCTGATTGTCTATATTTCTGTTTTTAGACATAATATTTTTGACATTTTAGAGCCTCGCTGAAATGAAAATATATTTTTTCACACACAAATACGACAATGGACAGACTGTATAGTAAGAACATTAAAACATAAATGCTTGAAAAATATTCGATGTTCGTTGCAGTGTAAGTGTACATAAAAAATCTGTCAGGAAACATGTTCGTTATCAAATGGTCTGTTATTCCAGCATTGGTCAACCAACTCAACTTGTTAATCAAATCACTCGATAGTGGAATAGTTTTCCGAGAGTATAAGAACACTGGGTAAATTGCTACTGGTTTGGAAATATAATAGTATTTTATATTTGTCGGGTAATTCTGCAAAATGTGCTTGGACAAATGAAAGTCAGTTAATACTGCCAACGGCTTGTTTTCTGGAGACTTTTCACTTACAAATTCAGAGAATGTATTGTTTCTATAAAAGGATTGAAATAATCTTGGAAAGTATGCTTCATACTTCGGATGAAATCGATTCAATGATTTTTTTTTGCCAGAAACTGAAAACGCTATATCCGCGTAATTTTCGGAGTACATGAGTAAAGTCATTCCGGATTCAATGAGCTCTTCCTGACTGTTAAACCTTTGGTCAACTGGAATAGTCAGTGCCGAGTAAATGCTGTAATAAAAAGACATTGTAAGTACAGCTGATGATAATACCCAGAACTGAAAAGCTATCCTCGTGATGTCATTTCTTGGCTGTCGTGGAACGGAAACATTTAGGTGGATGGAAATGGCATAGAAGAGCAAGCTTTGAATTCCACCAAAAGTTTGGTAGTTATTAGAATTACATCTTCCCAGAAAAACTTCAAGCAAGAATGATAATAGAATACTGCCGATGATAACTACCATAAACAAGATAAATACTTTATTGTTCATCTTATGCGGAGACGGGTCGATCACTAGCCACACAATTTCTTCAGTTGTCAGGAAAGCATTCAGCGAGGATGGGATATGGGATATTGGATTTTCTCCTACCATGAAATGCCCAAAGTAAAACTCAAAAACGTAAGATATATCGGTTGATTTTTGTTTGATAGAATTATCATTGTCTATAAAATAGTGATCGTGACTCCTACTAAACGATCCAATTCTTACTTTGATATTAAGATTTTTACCTATTATTTTGAATGCCTCGAAAACGTAATGATTCTGAATATATTTCACTTGATTTTCTATATTATTCATCATGTGATTTATTATAAATTCTATATCGATAATACAAGTTGAAATGTATTTCGGGGGAATGTTTGCATTTGTCTTCATTTCGAGTCGACCGATAGAGGAGTTATAGAGCCACAGAAATTTTTGAACGACGGCAATGTTTCCACATTTGTTCACAACGGAAGTTCTGTATCCTCGCAATTGATCGGGAGAATTCACCAGTATGATCGCACTAGGACTCAGATTTATGTAAAACTTAATCGGCTGTTTGGCTATAATCATAATTAACGTTGTATTTAGGTATTTTTGGAATTGTGAAAACCTTAGCATTGTTTTGAATTGGTCAACAAGCAACAAGATATCAGTATTTGGTGAGAATCTCGAGAATGTTAGCATTGAGTTATTGATTCCTCCGGTTAAGTTTTGGTATTCATAGTTGTACACTGCTTTGTTCTGCTGGATATTCAGATCTGTTACGAACAGTTCGCTGTGTGTTCTCTCTTGCTGAGGATTTCTAAACCGGATCACCATAATGCTAGGTGATTTAAAGAAGAATGTCATCAAATAGTTCAGCACTGGAAACACATGCGGTATTGGAATACCCATTGAACAATTGATTAAAAAAGCTAGATGCAATACTCGGAACTTCATCACTGACAAGTTGGGGAATAGTTTTTGTCACAAGACAACCAGTCCGTGTGACTTTAGGATAACTACAAAAACAATTATCTCGTTTCTAGAATAAAGAACCTGTAATATATATAATTGCAACCACTTCTGAACAAAAATGATCAGAAATAAGTGAAGCGACATTAAAGAGCACTTTTCCTTACGTGATGGGTGAGTATTGTAACATTCAATTCTAAGAACAAAAAACCTGTAATAACGTTGCACTTTCTTCGATTTCAGCATCTATATAAAAAGAACATTATTGTGTGGAGTGAATTTAAAGTGCACATTTCTTCAGTGGTTGATTGAACGCGGTTAACGCGTTGCTGCTGTGACTGATCAGTGGTCGGGGTGCCCAATACGCGTCTACCGCATTCAAACAATTCAGATGCCCAGTGGCCATTTCTATTTTTCATTATTAAAGCCAAGTTTACAAGGATCTGAAATATTCCACTCGATATTGAAATTGATTACTTGATCGTCCACATTATTTCTTTTCTACTTCCACAACCTGATTTTCATATTAGTTTATTTACTGTTGTTATTTTTTTGAAGTACGCACGCTTGACTGGTGGAGTAAGCTGGTGAATGCGTGACGAGAGAGTTGCGAAAAGTGTGATCGGGCGAGGCGAACGGTCTGGCCTTTACGCACGCTTGACTTGGGGAGTAAGCTGGTGAATGCGTGACGAGAGCATTATGAAAAGTGTGATCGGGCAAGGCGAACGGTCGGGCGAGACGAATGGAGTTGAGAGGGAAATATAAGTTAGTTTTACTTCAGTCGTGTGGTCTAAAGAATACTCGTTTTTTTATACATGTGAATACCGTACGAATGTTCGGAGCAGGTGGGCCTATTTTTACATACGTCTAGTTGAATTTCACTTTCGTTTTCAAGATTGAATGAATGTATCTACGAACTTCCCGACAAACGACTGAGATCAAACTCGGAAGATAGATTCGATAACGCATTCTATAAACTTTTGTTGTTAATCACGCGTACACTCGTGGTCGTAAACGCATTTAATATACGAAATAAATATCCATTCGACATTTGACTTAGTTGGGAACGTAGTTACCTCCAGTTCCTGCGTAGGAACGTTCAATTTTCAATTGATTAGTTAAAAAATTGTTAAATGGTAGAATAGACAGTCCTGATTTAACTAAGCTCATTGAATTTCATATTCCCATGAGAAGCACTCGTTCTAAAATCCTTTTTAAATGCAACAATAATCGGACAGAGAACACGAAACACTCGCTGGTACCTAGGCTGCACGAAGTCAGTAATAGATATGCAGGGGGGGTAGATCTATTTAACTGTACGGAATGTAGATACAAGAAGGCATGCTTTCACATTTTTTTAATCAATATAATTTTAAATAAACGGGATAATGTTACTTTAAACAAATATACACGTGGTTCAAACAAAGTAACATTGTTTCATTCATCTATAATGGATAACCACAAAAATATAGCTACATTAAAAAATTTTATATTTAATTTTATTTTTAATAGATTTTGGCACGTAATTGTATCTCATGTGTGTCACTTCCCAATGTAACGCCACAATTAACTGTTATACACACATTTTTTTATTATTACTATGATTTTGTGACAGGTAATTAGTGTTTATGGCATACTTATGCCGTTTGTATTAAATAAATGATAAAAATGGATTAAAAAACATTTGAAGATAGATTTATTGTATTAAAAAATAAACATCGTTTTTAAGGGTTGATTTTTTTTCTTCTTTATGTGAACATCAAACATGATCATCACTCGCTAAAGCGATTGAAATCTAGCGTGGTACGCTTGACGTCACATATAATTATAGTTTTTATTTTTTTATTTTATAATTTGGGATCATCTTTTAAAAACTCAAAAGTAAAGTACCTACCCGTACAAAAAAAGCGACATTTATAAACTCCAGCGTGACGAATGCAACGCTGTTTACGTTGGACAAACTGGCCAGTCCTTTAATACTAGATTTATAAAATACTTGCGATCGTTTGAAAATAATAATAAAATTCAGTCACAATTTGCAAAACATCTCCTGGATGAGAATCAGTCACTTCACGATGATAATAAGACTACTCCTTTACACAAATGTTTAAACCAATAACAAATACTTAATTATGCAAGAAAATAAAACCATGAGTCATCATTTGGGAATAACACACATAATGTTTAGAATACATAACGACCTTCAGTCAAATTTAAACGATGCAGTATTTGGGGAAACTTTAAAAGGATAATAACCATTAATAATTTCAGTCACTTTACTCATAAATTAGAAAATTAGTCATCTTGAATACCTATCTAGAAATAATATAAATGCATAGTCTGTAAGTGGTATGAACATAGTTTTAAAATGCATTCAGAAGGCGTAATAAATATAATACATCGGTTTATCTATCACCTTACTCATCAGTGCCACCATACAATCACAGTGTAAACTTAATACATCGGTGTATCTGTCACCTTAGTCATCAGTGCCATCATACAATCACGGTGTAAGAATAATACATCGGTATGTCTGTCACCTTAGTCATCAGTGCCACCATACAATCACACTATAAAAATATGATACGTTGGGATACCTGTCACCTTATGCCCATCTGTCCATCAGCGTCACCATTCAATCACAGTGTAAATATGAAATCATAATTATCTGAGTTTCACAATGCTTCCAGAACGTGGTGAAGCTGAATAGCATAATAATAATTGCACAGCAGAACTTTTTAATAATTAAGTTTTTGAATTGTTATTAATTTAATTTTATTTTTAATTGCATTCAATAATTAAGTTGAATACTTAACAAATTACATTTGATAACCATAAATAAATATTTAAAAAATATGTAAACTTAAATTTATAAATATCATCAGAAACAGCTGCGCATTTCGAAAACCTGAAACTTATCTTCTACTTTACTACACGCTAGTCCGTTCTCAACTTGAATACCGCACCTCCATATGGACACCACTTTACGGTGTCTATAAAGACAACATTGAAAGTATTCAAAAGAAATTTCTGCAATACCTCAATTACAGAATGAGCGCACCTAAAAGGGGGTATATAAATATGCTCTCGAATTATAATGTCTCCACTCCAACTAACCGGCGAACATAACTTGACCTCATGACTCTATATAAAATTTGCAACAACATTATTAACTGTCCTGACCCTCTGAAACTAATAAACTTCAAAATACCACCCAGAGTAGCAAGGCTTAACGACTTATTTCAAATTAGCCGAACGCGTATAAATGCTGGTGTCAGGGATCCAATCAGAAGAATGTGCGAATCGTTTAATCAAAATCAAAACCTCAAGGATTCCGACTTATTTTTCGATACACGCTTTTAGAAGAAAATTGAAGGCTGTTTTCCTACAAAGTACAATAACTTAGACATTACTTGGTTTATAATTTTAACTACCTTTCTTTTTTTAAATTTCTGTATGACATTATTTTTTTCTATATTTCATCAAAATTTTTCCAAAAACAATTTGTAAACTTTTATATGGATATTGCGCATTTTTTTCATCTCTCTATTTGTAAAATAATATTCTTATGTATATACATACGTCTTTTCCGTATTTAAAGGAAAAAATATTTGCACATGTTTTTATCTGCAGTTAATGTTAATCCGTGAGAAAAGTTTGGATGCAGGTGAATTCTCTATTAATTGTTTTGTATATTCTTGTCAATTCTACAAGTTCCTTGAAGATAACAAAATATTATCGGACAACCAATATGGTTTCCGCAAAGGTAGGAGTACCTCAGATGCAATAGCCGCCCTCACAAAAATTGTTTCTTTTAATCTCGACCTTGGTCGAAAACCGCTTGCTGTTTTCCTCGATCTCTCAAAAGCATTTGATACGGTCTCCCATCCCTTACTGCTTAAAAAACTTCAACAGATCGGAATAACTGGGATACCCTACACATGGTTCGAAAACTACCTAACAAACCGAACTCAACAAACTCTTATCCATTCTGACAAAATAAATAAAAGCAAAAAATTATCCATATCTTACGGTGTACCGCAAGGCAGTGTACTAGGACCACTCTTATTTCTTTTATACATCAACACACTATGTACCATGGATATTGGGGGTAAGATTTTATCATTTGCCGACGATACAGTCTTAATATTCGAAGATGAAACATGGCAAGCAGTTATTAATAAAACTAATAATGGCCTAATAAAAGTGAGGCATTGGCTTGACACAAATCTCCTTACACTCAATATTGACAAAACACAATATATGACGTTTTCCATACGCAAACATAATTTTCCCAACAACTGCCCTAAACCAATAATTCACTCGTGTTCACTAAACATGCACCCACACCCACCCGGAACCCCACCTATTACAAATTGCACGTGTCCTACCCTTAAATCATCTAAGGAAGTTAAATATCTGGGCATAATCATAGATGACCAACTACGTTGGGAAGCACACATAAGTGACACAGTGAAAAGACCCCGTAAGCTCTGCCATATATTCTGCTCTCTTAGATCCATCTTAGACCTAAAAACCCTTAGAAGCGTATATTTTGCCCTTTTTCAATCCATTGCAACATACGGTATTTTGGGATGGGGTGGTTGCACAGAATCCGTCATTAATCCAATAATTACAGTTCAAAAACTAATACTGAGAATCATATTTAAATGCCAACCTACCCACCCCTCTAATGTGCTATTTACTAAATTTAGGGTCTTAGATATTCGCCAACTATTCACCAAGACAAGCCTATCCTACATACGGAAAAATAACCTACTGGTGGCTCCACAACATCAAGCCCAAACCCGCTTTTCATCAAACCTGGGATGCGTGGTCCCAAAAACTAGAACCACATTCGCTCACCGACAATTTTGGTTCATTGCCCCCAAAATATACAATGCATTGAGCACCGATATAAAATCAAATATTACCATACCTCTTTTTACTACTCGTGTTCAAAATTGGATATTCGAAAGGGGACGAGATTTCTTTAAAGAATATATGACTTCCTAACCATTATAAAATAAAAGAAAATAATTAAATTAACTAAATAAAATATCATACTTCACATCTTTTTCCAACCTGACTTCACTGAAATCTAATCTTACCTAAATATATACTCTTCTAGACGATTATTTACCTACCTTGACAAATCTCCAGTAAAAATTTTAGCTTTCATAAAAAAATACCATATAAATAAAAAAAAACACATATTTAAATCTTACTTCTTAGTATTTTATATTTTATAGTATTTTATTTTTAACTTCTTTAAAACATCTTCTTCTTTATAATCCTTTATATACATGTACATATATATATATATATATATATATACATATGTGTGTTTGTTTGTATTTATGTGTGTATATATGTATATATATATATATATGTATGTATTTGTGTATGTGTATGCATATGTATGTGTATGTGCTTACGTATACATATATCTTGTTATATTTTACCTTAAATATTTTATCTTTTTTCTTTCTCTTGTTTCTAATATCTTATAATTTTTATTTCAAACCTATATTTTGTTCTAGTTTTCACACTGCATAACTTATATCATGTATGATTACCTTAACACGGGCATTAGCCTAGTATGGTAATAAAAAAAAAAACATAAAAGTGTACTTTTAAAAATTGTATGAAATAAAAAAAAAAAAATAAAAAAAAAAAAAAAAAAAAAAAAAAAAAAAAAAAAAAAAAAAAAATTGACATCTGTATCTGTATTTTCTCCTTAATAAAAAAAAAATATATATATATATAAAATAAGTGAAAACCCTTTAATAATATATAATTATCTTCTAGTCCTGGAATTTCGTTCCCGGCCAGGCAAGGCTTTTTTATGATCCGACCCTTTACAAAAAAGTTTAATGAGCCCTGCATTACACTGACGAGAGACTGAAATCAATTTATTTCCACCCCTTCTGCAATAGATGTATTGGAGTTCCTCCACCTTCTCTCTCTCTACCTCTATCCCTTCTCCCACTCACTCTCCCAGATCTACCCACTTCATTTCATCGAATCAAGTCAATAGCAGTCTATTTATAGTACACATATTCGGTTACGCGATGAAATTGCACAGGCGTTTGACAGCATCCATAGTCAAGGGGTAAAGATCTCGAATAGCAATCCTGAGATCGTGGATTCAAAACCCGGTCAAAGTTTGTTGATTTATGTTATTTAACAATTTAAAGTGATGTAAAGTAAATTTGTGGCACGTTCCAGAGTGGTCGAAACTTTCAGTTTAATCCTGATGAAATACCAAAATTTAGAATAAAAAGTTGCCTGAAATGGCTTTCGCTGGGTTTGGTGTTCAGATCTTAATAGCCGTGCACTTCCCCACTTTTCTCCGGGAGCAGACATGTTTTTTGAATTCAATTTTTCGAAGTCAATTGTTCGAATTTCAGTTTTTCAAAAGGCTAATTTTTCGGACAGCAATTGGCCTAAAGACAAACTTTTCGGATTTTTAATCAACTTTTAAAATACGTAATTCACTTAGATACGATTTTAGATTTTCACGGCCAAAAATATTTTCTTTGTTTGTTTTTGGGGTGTTATGCCGTGTTGCGCTACCTCCTTCTTCAGCCGACGTTTCGGACAGCATTACAGTGTCCATCATCAGGGCAGATGTGTAATAGTTAGTGGAGATATTTGTACTTATCTGCTTAGGAGCGATACCGTGTCGCCAGCTCCACTCCTCTACGAGCTGGGGCTACAATTTACTTCAACATGTTTTTTTGCGTTTAGCCTTGATGTAGCCGTAAATTACCCGATGACAAGAAACATTGAGCTAAGCTCCGTCGTCTCTATTAATATTTATAGGATTTTTGTGAATTTCAATTGCCTCCGTAATCAGGCATGCTCTAAGAGTTTTGGGTTTTCCCAGGACCTCAGGGACAAATCTAAAGTAATGGCCGGTTTCCATTAAGTGCTCAGCAATTGCCGATTTGTCAGGGTGGCCAAGTTTACAGGCATGAAAGTGTTCTGATATCCTTTTGGAGATCGTCCGCTCTGTCACATCCAGAACAGCTGAGTTTGTACACTCCATCTGTTTCCAGAGGAAACTTGGTCTTTGCAGACCTCGAAAAGTCTCGTATTTTTGTTGTGGTTCCGAAGACAGTCTTGATGCTTTCTTTTTTTCAATAGGGTGGCAATTCTGTCTGTCACATTGTGAACGTAAGGCAGGAAAGCACAGCCCATAAAATACTCTTGTACTGTGTACATCTTATATGAATTCGAAAAACTAATGTTTCGGTCAATTGCTTAGCAGTTTTTATTGATCTTCAAAAAGCTTTCGATACAATTGATCATAAAATACTGTACTTAAAACTAAAAAAAAATGGAATAACTGAAACAACTCTAAACCTACTTAGAAGTTATTTAACAGGAAGAGAACAAATTGTACAAATTGGTAAAAGAAAGAGCAAATCTCTTCCAATTAAATTCGGGGTCCCCCAGGGAAGCGTATTAGGACCAATACTATTTCTCATATATATAAATGACCTTATGAATCTTCCCATAAATGGAAACATAATGAGCTTTGCAGATGACACTGTTATTATATTCCACGAACAAGATTGGACAAGAACTTACAAAGAGGCGGAACATGGCCTGGCTGTACTTCAAAACTGGCTAAAAGTAAACTCCCTTACATTAAATGTAAATAAAACTAAATATCTCACTTTCTCCAAAAACAAAAGAGGACAACCAATGAATGTGCATACCCTCAAATTACATGAATGTCAAAATACTTTTCCACAATGTTCCTGCCCGTCTATATCCCAAACAAAAAGTATTAAATATCTTGGGATTGAAATTGATGAAAATCTACAGTGGAATTCACACATTGATCTTACCTCAAAAAAACTTACCTAGACCCCTTTTCTCCTCCCCATTCACTTTCCCCCAAAGAACCTTCAGCCGCACAAACATTCCCCAATTCAACATTGGAGATGTCATAGCCTTGGACATTCAGAACATTGGAGATGTCATAGATTCATTGGCTCAAAACGGTTGGGACATTTTTTTAAAACACCAGTGTCATGAAAATTGCACAGAATTTTCAGTTTAGAATTTCAAGGTAAAGCTAACTCTTGGTTATGTCATTTTCGCATCGCAACAACCTGACTTAACGTCTTGAATGCGCAAACTGAGTTGTTTAGTTGAGTTGAGATCAGCGGCAAATATGTCAAGTGACGTACGATGATCCCCTTCTCCGCCCCCCCTCCCCCCTTCGTATTGCATCAATATGGAGTGGCTGCACCCGCTTACAAATCTGTATTCCCGTGACGTCACGTGTCTCCCCGCTGCACTGATGCACCGTGACGTATACACAGGAGATTTATGGCCCGTGCACGACCTGATACTAGCTTCATGCATATATACATACTTGTACCTGCTTCTAACTCTAGAATAACACTATGTGGGTCGATATCCAGAAGGGTACGCAGGACAGATCTAACAGTATTATTTATATTATTATAATTATTGTTATTGATTATTTTTAATTATTGGTTCATATGAATTTGGCAGGCAAGTATGAGTGACGTCGGGAACCATTTACTGAATAACCAACACCTCTATCACAGGGCACCCCAAGTGGTTCTCTACGTTTAATCACTTAAGTTTGAAAGAAGAGTGAATGCAGGTGGCCTTATTAATGGAGGACTGAACACCGCTGGCACCAACAAAAAACTGTCCAAAGAAGTAGTAGAAGTAGCCGTCCATAATGGAGTACTGGTACCTACCCCGATGTATGGCAGGGGGGGTATGGAACTGACAGACGAAGGATGAAAGTAGACTGAATGCTGTAGAAATGAGATCCCTATGGCGTATGTGTGGTAAAACCACGTGTGAGAAACGTGGAGAACCGTAAAGAATGCAAGGCTGGTGTAAGCGTAATGAGAAGATTGAGAAAAGAACCGATGGTTTGGGCATGTAGAGCAAATGAACGAGGAAAATAGTGCCAGGAGAATGTATGACGCAGATGTGAATGGTAGAAGAAGTCAATGGTACGACCAAGTGAATCAGATACTTGAGTCGGGTAATGTCAAGAGTCAGAATAATAGAAGAGCATGTATGAGACGATGCATGAATGTAATCGAGGCAAGGAGTGTGTGCCAAGACCGAGTTGTTTAGCGGTTGGTCCTCTTTTTTTTTTGTTTTTAAATAATAAGATTTGTTTTTTAATAATATTTGTTTTTTTTTTAAATAATTAGATTATACAGGGTGTTAAGGGACGTACTTGACTTACTTTAACAAGAGATTCCTGACATTATTTGGATTAAAAAATGTAAATGAAATTTTGGTCTCCGGTGACATTTTTCATGTTTTTTTTTTCTACAAAAACATAAAAAAATGGTAGTTGTTGAACAGTCGGAGGCGGGGTAAGGGGTTCGTCGGACACCCGGCTGAGTGACCAGTGACGACATGGGGAAGAATTTTTTTTTTTGTTTGATTTTGAAAAAAAAAAAGTGGTCAAAAAAAGTCACCGGAGACCAAAATTTTTTACATATTTTACTCCAAATAATGTCAAGAAACACTGGTTAAAGTAAGTCAAGTACGTAGTAGTTATTTGAGTTCCATTTGCCAAAATCGGAGGGTCACCCTAGTCGTTTTGAACTGGCTTTGTTTCTTGGTGGGTATAGTAATTAAAATTTATTTATGATCTATATTGTTACAAATCATACTCAATTTACCCATCTGGTCACTAATATAATATTTTTATTTCTTACTTTCTGCATATATTATTTTAGTGTTTTGAATGCAGTGTATTGCATTTTAGTGTTTTGTGTGTAAATGCATCACTCAAATTTATAAATGTTAACCTCAGTACAGGCTATTAGTCCTAGTGAGGTTAATTTTTTTTGTCTGTAAAAAAAAATAAGAACATATGTATGGTGAGAAAATATAAATTTGAAATTATACACCTTAACAAAAATCATAACTGAAATAAAATTGATTGATAAAACAGACGTTTCGAGGAAAATATAAATAAAGTACTCGAATAATATTAAAGAACAAGAATAAAAACCCACAAAAGTGTATTTATTATATGACCTCCCTTTTCAAAGAAGTCAAAATCACAGAACTCATTATAACTGTATAGAGCGCTGAAGAGCTCCCTAGAAATACCGACCAATGCAAAAGAAGGGTAAAATATATTAAAATAAAAAAAGGATAATGAAATATATGTGGAGCATACTTTTTAATCCATGTAATGTAATCAAATATTCAAAATTAATCAAGGGTAGTAAAAAAGGATAAAGACTTATTTGACTTTAGAACTGTCACGACCAATGTCGTGACACGAGAGAGACTGTAAATCTAAGAAAACTCATTCACTGGAAATGGCAAAAAGGATAAGTCCCTACCTTTTGATGGATTCATCCGCTGTTTCTGGATCGATCTTGGTGATGGCTGCACCTCACTTCAATAACGGCACAACTTGGTCACAATTACCGACACTTTGGGGTTCATTAATTAGTATTTTATGATTAATTAGCGAGATGTGACCGATGTCACTGTGATTCTTCAACTCATACAAGTAGTTAATTTGAAATTTTGGTGCCAATATTGTAGATGTGTTCTACGTAGGTATGAAAACATCTTCTTTTCCTAATAAGTAGGGACTTTCAAGGAAAGGAGGAAGACAAACGTATAAATGAACAATGAAGGACTTGGGAACATGGGTTTAGTTTTTTAAACTGTTTCAAAACTAAACAAGAAAGGATGAACCAGAATTGTATGAACCAGAATTGAACGAAGGTAGATCTAGTTTTAGGGACCAGGTTTGATGAAGAGCGAAATTTAAAGAAAAACATTTGGGAGGTGCTTATGATTACCGCCGCGCCGCACCGGGAACCATTTGTTGTATAATCAACACCTCTGACAAAAGTCGCCCCAAGTGGTTAGCTACGTTTGGTCACTTAGCAGGAGGGCCGGGTTTCATGAGGTGGGGAGTGTTCAGGTCTTGATAACGGAAGCGCATCTGAGAGATCCTCTGATCTCTAGCTAGTCTCCCTGGACTTATCGTTTTGCACCGCACCATTAGGGATGAATTCGTACGTCCGTCACTCCTGGACACACTGATCATAGATTCCTATCCACCCGTCATACCCTTTTGATTCCCAGAACTCCCTCTCACTTTTCTTAAAAAGAACCCTGACACAGCGTCCAAAAATATAACATAGGCCTCGAGGGATATTATTTACACATTGGCAACTTGCGTGGGGTTAAGGTACAAAAAAACCATTCCCTTGTTGCGAATAACCTGACAATAGTTTGAAAATCTCCAAACACCACCAAACTAACCACAAATGTTTTTTGTACCGTGTTGTAGGATTAGAGAGCCGAGGAATTGAACCCGTGACGCCTAGGTGGAAGCCAGACGTGATGCAAACTCTGTCCCTGATCAGTATTATTTATTTATTTTTAATGTAAATACCTCATGAAAATCCCCCGTCTGGAGTGAGACTACGGCTTTCCCAATTTGATTATATTGTGAGGCTAAAGATAGTGTGGAAGAGAAGGAGATGGGACAGAGGAAGATGTGGAAGTACCTGGCTAGATCTGGTCACCATACTTGCCATACTGAGAGTATCTTCTCTGGAACGTGTCGCAAATATGCTATACAGGATGCTATATTTGGCTTACTTTGACCAGTGATTCCCGACATTATTAAGGGTAAAAAACGTAAATGAAATATTTGTCTCTGGTGACATTATTGATGTTTTTGGTTAACAAAATATTAAAAAATGGTAGGTGTTGGACAGTTGGAGGCGGGGTGAGAGGTTGGTTGGTACTCGGCTGAGTGACCAATGATGACATGTGGAAGATTTTTTTTTGTTGGTTTTCGAAGAAAAAAAATAGAAAAAAAATCACCGAAGCCCAAAATTCCATTTACATTTATTACTCCAATCAGTCAGAAATCACTGGCTAAAGTTAGTCAAGTACGTCTCGTAACTCCCTGTATCGTGCCTCTCTACCACGGAGGCAGTTCTTCTAAAGATAGATTTTATATAAATCTTTTAGAGCAGTTGAAAATCATTATTTTTCATTCGGAAACCCTCTAAATGATATTCGATTAAGTTTAAACAATGCAATAAGTGGGAACACTTTAATGGGTAATTAAAAAACCATGAAAATTTTCAGACAATTTACTCGGAAATCAATGAAGACATAGATAATAAAAATAAAAGCAATTTGATTTTGTAAATACATGGAAATAATATAAATAATGTATCTTCTGTAAGTGGCTTCGCTGCAGTTTGATGATGCCTTTAGACCGTGAAACAGCTACCACGCGTAATAATAGGCAGAAATTGTTTAGATACATTTTTTAAATAGTTTATGAATCGAATAATAACATTATCTTTATAAATAAATAAATGTTACTTTGTTTGTTCCGTACGCGTTTCTAAATATTGATCCGATTGCCTTAAAACTTTTGTGACTTATTGTGCGCCCGCGATGTTTTATACATATATTACCTATATTGGTAGCGTTATGAAATTTGAAAAAAAATTACAATAGGTGGCTCGCGAATTATTTGAAAAATGTGTGTATTTCATATACATTTATTTATTAAGAATCGTACTTATTTATTTGTTTGTTTTTTTTTTGTTATAAAGAATACATCAGTACTTTATCAAAGAAGCTTTGACTGTCCAACTAGGAAGGTCTCCCATTCTAGGACAGTCAAATGACAGAAACATTTTGATAGGCGTAAATTTAATTTACAAATAATCGATTTATATTGGACACATATCAAAAAATCATCGCCAAAAATTTTATCTTACTGAAGCGCAGGCAAAAATATTTAATTATTTATAATTAACGGCACAAGTATCCTTTACGTACATGTTGTTTTTCAATATAGAAAGAAGAAAGAAATGTAAAATTATAAGATTACTTTTTTTTTTTTTTTTTTTTTTTTTTTTTTTTTTTTTTTTTTTTTTTTTTTTTTTTTTACAGTGAATACCGCACAAGAATCTCAACTGCTCCCGTCTGGAGCCAGTGAGACTATGGCATCCCCAATTGGGGTATGTTGTGAGGCTGAAGGTAGCGGGGAGGGGAAGGAGGTGGGGAAGAGGAAGGTTGGGAAGTACCTGGCTATTCAGATCTGGTCACTAAACACGGCTAAAGCCATTTTCAAGCAACGTTTCAATTCTGAATGGTGGTCTTACACCAGGGCGATACTGATAGTATCTTCCACTCTGGAACATGCCGCAAATATACTATATATTATTTTAAATGAATCAATTGTGAAATAACACAAATTAATCAAATAAAATTTATTTGCGCATGCCGGGTTCGAACCCGCGACCTCCGGAATGTGAGTCAAGCGTCTTAGCCACTGGACTACGGAGGTACTTGTAAATAAACCAAAAGAAAAATAATACTTAATAAAAATAATACATATTAATACAAGTTAATGAAAGCAGTGAAGAAGAAACAAACAGAAAAACCTGTATACAGTGACCTTGTTAAAATATGTACTGCTAAATTGTACAGCTTTATACTTCAGTAGAAGCATACAAAAATATCAGAATCATTAGCGTAAAATGTTTTCAAAAATGTTTAAAGTGTTTTCCAATCGTACTTAGAAGAACTTAATCAGCCATTATAATAAAACTGAATCCGAATGCAACATAGTTGAGCGGTTGGGAAGGTAGGAGGGAGGGGGAGGGAATCGAAAGTGAGAGGGCTCCCTGGAGGGGTGAGGTAGGGGGGAAGGCGGGAAAGGTGAAAGGGGAATGAGGTATAGGGAGGGGAACGAGGGTGGTGGGTTGGGGGAGAGGAATAGGGGATGCGGGAAGAGAACGGGGCGAGAACGGGGATATATGGGAAAGGAAATGCAGCGGGAGCGACGAAGGGGTGGGGGATGGGGGAGGGGCAGAGGGAGGAATTGTAAAAAATACACAGTAGAGGTAGGGGATAGCAGTCTAAAAACAAAAAACACGCGGAAAAACAAAAAATATTGTGTTTCCAAAACTTCAATGAACAGAATTAAAACACAAACACTTTCTTTCTTTGAGTGGCATAGCAACGTATGCCGGGTAATCGAAAAATAATGCAACATATTTACGTTGCATTAATTTTAATTTATGCTTTGAAAGTTAAAAATTAAAAACGTTCCTAGAGTTTTAAAATAATTCCATGTATTTACAAGGATTTATTTTAAACCTCTATTTCATTTTTAACTTTCAAAGCATAAAACTGAATCCTGAATTATAATCCAACGTGAAGTAACCTTGATACGTACAGGGTAGTATGTACCAGGTGGAGTTAGAAGGGATGTTAAGGTCCTTACCTAGGAAATATCCTGAGGATGTTTGCTCTCCACTTGTCCGGGACGCAATTCTATCATATTATGGGACAGACTCACAAGGGTAGGGGGTTGGAGCAATGCCATATGGATTAACAGACGGAGAGGACTTGGTACGAGTACATCGCATCACAGCATTTCTATTTTTTAAGTGAATACAAAAATTGCTCTGGAGCCAGAGCAATTTTTGCTGCTCTGCAGCCCCAATTTGGGTATGTTGTGAGTCTAAAGGTGGTGGGCAGGGTAAGGAAATGGGCAAGAGGAAGGTGGGGAAGTATCTGGTCATTCATATCTAGTCATTGGTGTGTGTTGTGATTGACCTATTTAAAATATTTGACTTCATTTTGCACTGAGCACTTCTAATTTTATCATTTAGCTTAATCTCGATGTGTAGAGTTTTTACTCATGACTTTCGCATCTATGTCACCCTTTACGAAACATTTAAATGCATTGTTCGTCTGTGATCTCTTTTGTCTGTGGTCGCGCTGTCCCTTCTCGATGTTGTGTATAAAAACCTCTCAATGAATTCTGCTCATTCTTTCAACATCTTTCTGTAGAATTAAAACCCTACCTATACAAAATTACAATTTAAAACTCCAGTGCTCAGAATGAAATCGAAACTCTGTTCAACTTGATATTCAACTGATATCCGATATCGAAGTATCGACAGTATCCGATATCGAAGATAGTCATTTTAGTCTTATTTTGAACATCAAAACCTGGGAGAAAAGGTTAGAAAAGGAGGTGGGGGTAATCATTTAACGACTTTTTTTTAATTTCCAGGTGTCTTTCTGTTAGAAGTGTCCCTGAATTTCTTAGAAATCACACCGTTTATATTAAATTATTAATACCTTCCAAAAACAAGTTAATGTCAACACTCAGTCATGAACATCACTTTTTGGAGAATCATCACAAGAAATACTAAAAATGATTTACACGTAAATTCAGGTATCAAGGTAGTCCGGAAAATGTGAAAGGTTTCCAGTGACAAAAATTCGTTATCTTTTTTTTTTTTAATTACCTAGAGTCAAGGTTCCCAACTGTTCCTAACCGTTTGAAATCATTTAAACTATGGCATCACCAAATAGGGTATATTGTGAGGCTGGAGTTAATGGGCCGGGGAAGGAGGTAGGGTAGATGAAGTTTGATGACTGCGTAAGCTCTCAGGGTCTGGTCTCCGGACAGTCTACCGTCAGGTGTAAAGGGAGCAGCTTTGTTGACTTCGTTCGTTTCCAAACCCAGGAAACCGTACAGTGAGAGGTTATGATTTGCAATTTGCACTTGTTTTAAGTAAAAACACTTTGTTTTGTACTGGGAATATTGTTGTAAAACTTTAGTTTATTAATTAAAAATAATAATTTATGTTTGACGAGTTAAAGTATTTCACCAAAAATGTAGACATATTTTATCTCGACGCCACCTAGTGGGAGATTTAGCACTTACAATGCCTTTCTCATATAAAATAGAGTTGGTTATTTGCAGGTAGAAAAATGTAATAAGCAGTAATTATTGTATGAAACACTTGTATATTATTGAATTATTTGGCGGGTAGGAGATAAGCCGACGTAGCTCAGTGGATAAGAACAGCGGGTTCGAATCCAGTCGGCGGCATTTATCTTTTCTCGGGAGATTTTTTCAATGTAGATGAGTGTTTCGAGCTAATAATTATTACTTACAATGATTGTTACCCTTTGCTTTTAAAAATTATAACTCGATATCGATTTTATTTCATTTCAAATTTTCTTTAATTTATACCTACATCCAAAAGTACTGAAAGGCGTGATGATAAAACTATAAGTATTAACTAAAATTATAAGTATTAATCATTTTTCAATAATGTCTAAGTTAAATAATAATGTTAAAAAAATCTGAAATATATTGGTTTGTAAGTGCGCAAATAAATACACAAACGGACCAATTTTCGTCAAGAAACACATGAACGAATATATTTTTTAATGATTTTATTTAAACTAAAATTAAAATTCTAAAACACGCGACACCCAGATAATGTATTGTTTTATTTTACTGC
This sequence comes from Limnephilus marmoratus, assembly GCA_917880885.1. NCBI lineage: Eukaryota > Metazoa > Arthropoda > Insecta > Trichoptera > Limnephilidae > Limnephilus > Limnephilus marmoratus. Next base: position 11,138,268 of record OU862921.1, on the reverse strand, counting down.
ATTTTTTAATTTATTTTTATTGTATAAAATTACACACAATGGGAATTTACACCCGCTAAGCTACTGAACGCTTGTCAGCATAAAAAAACTTTTTTGAAAATTGAACAAATCTGCCAACGACCTATGGTATAACCTTATTAAAGTAAAAATAAACATTTTTTCTCCAAATTCAAAACAAACGAATGTTAGATAAAAGAACAATCTTTCGAAATCCATTTATATTTTTTTGTTGAAAAGAGTCAATACGTGGTTAAGAGGGCATTACCAGAGAAAACCGGAAATACGCCATTTTCAAAAAAGTTTTTAGACGTATTGACTCTTTTCCACAAAAAATTATAAATGGATTTCGAAAGATTGTTCTTTTATCTAGCATTCGCATGTAATAAATTTTGAGAAAATTTTTTAATTTTTAGTATAATAAGGTTATTTCATAGGTCGTTGGCAGATTTGTTCAATTTTCAAAAAAGTTTTTGTATTATACCACACCCATTTCAAATAATAAAATCATGCAGTAAAATAAATCAATACATTATCTAGCAAACGTATGTTTTAGAATTTTAATTTTCGTCTCAATAAAATCATTAAAAAATATGTACGTACATGTGTTTCTTGGCGAAAATTGGTCCGTTTGTGTATTTTATGCGCACTTACAAACTAATATATTCCAGATTTTTTTAACATTCTTATTAAATTTAGACATTATTGAAAAAATGATAAATACTTATAATCAAAAAATAACTACAAAAAGTACATTATTTTAATAGTTTTATCATCACGCCTTTCAGCATATTTGGATGAAGGTATAAATTAAAGCTAATTTGAATTGAAATAAATTCGATATTGAGTTATAATTTTAAAAAGCTGGTACGGAGAATAATTAATCTTTCTCATTGTAACCGCCCTGCACGATCGTAAGAACAACTTTCGACGAAATGTGGATTTTCGTCCGCTGGCTGGTTAAACGCTCTTAATGTACTATGAAAATAGTTACAGAACAAAGTGTTGACATTATTATAAACATGAATAGTTTGTTGTTTAGCATGACCCTTTGATTGTACCTAATCCAAATGACTTGAAGAAATTAAACATATCTCTTTTAAAAAAATACTTCAATTTATAACTAAAACCGTTCTGATATTTTGGTGTACCTAATCCTTTTAGCATAATCATGGACTGTAATAATATATTCTTAAGCGTTTTAAATTAGAGCATATTTCAGGAATTTAATTAAAGTTTTAAAACGTCTAGTCTGGTGGCGATTATCTCTGGAGATGTGAACTGAAATTGGAGGATGGTTGGTAGCTGTAAGGCTCAGAGGCAGACGGTAAAATGCCATTTCGCCGCACAAATTATATTATCATCCCCCGCGCCGCGCTGAGACGTAGGTAACATCTTCACAAAGATAAATATTACTAACCTAGTCCCAGCAAGAGCTCGTACGGACGTCATCGATGTTTATTTATTATTTATTAACGGACTTACGTCCAATTTACAACATGGTGACACGAAATTTGGGAAAGTGTACATTGTAAGAATAAAGGAAATTATATGAAAGCAAAGACAAACAGAGAAAACATAAGAAATAGAAGTGTTAAACCAAGTCAAGACCTTGCAAAAATTAGAGTAATATAAAATATCTTCAAATATTTGGTGAGCGATAAAATCATTTAGGCTTATACCAAAAAAATCAAGGTCTTGACGTGAGTTGACCATTCTAGCCATTCTGAACAGTGGTGAATTATAGCCATAATTAGTAGCGTGTTTCGCTCTCCATAGAGAGAAAACAAATGGCCTTATATTTAAACGCCCGGGGTCTCGAAAGTTTCGTATGATCTGTAGCTATTCGAAAACGTAAAAAAAAATGAAATTATTGTTCGCCCGCTAAAATGGCCAGGAAGTTTCGAAAAAAATAGATTTCGTGATTTGGAAAAAAAATAAAACAAAGGGTTCTTATTTTATATTTTGTACCAAACTTATTTTTCATTACATAACTGCAGTACAAAGAACCCAAAAAAAATATTTTTTTAAACATATGTGATGTGTTGGTTAAAAAAATAAAAGGGGAAAATAACACTTTTTCTGGATAAAATCAGAATTTTTGTTGACTTACTTGTATTCATAAAGTTTAACTTTTTTTTCATTTTTGTCAGTTATACGCACTTTTTAATAATAAACAAACGTTAAAAGGTTAGATCACTGAAAAAAAAATTATTAAAAATTAAAAAAAAAAAATGGTTTAGGTTTGTTTTCTGATTTTCAATGCATTTTAGCGGGCTAATAACCACTTTTAAAAAAATTAATTTAAATACAGTTATCATTTTCTTTGCAAGACGCAACTTTTGAGACCCCAGGCGTTTCTGAATTCAAAAGTTGAAATAATTGACACACGCTAATAATTAGTCGAGTGTTGATTGAGGAAGAGTAGTTCTTTATTTATGAGTCTACGAGAAGGTATATTGAATGAGATGAGTTGTGATAATGTAGGTGAGTCAATAATACGGTAGATAATTTTGAAGAAACAAATGAAATCATTTTTTTCCCGACGGTCTTCTAAAGGAGAAAGGTTTAGAGTTTGTTCAATTTCATTGGTCAGAAGATTCTAGAATGATTACGTCACGTATTATCTCAGGCTGAGACCATCAAAATCAACTCCAAGTGTGATAATAATGAAGAGTAATTGCCTCGTTCTGATCTAGCCTCCTAGCAATCCCTTTTACGAACCGATGTTGAACGGATTCAATATGGACAGCATAAAAGGGAGACCATATAACACACGCATATTAAGAAGTGATTCTAGTGATGAAACCAAGTACTTTGAGAGATTTATTAACAATCACAATTATTTGTTCTGGCAAAGTCAGAATATTCTAGAAAGATTACGTCACGTACGATCTCAGACTGAGACCAGCAAAATCAACTCCAAATGTGATGATAATGATAGTAATATTTATCTGATTTATATAGCGCTATTTTTCGAACAAATTACCTCAAGGGCGCTGTACAAATATATTATATTTAATCATTAAAGACTATATAAGCGACTCTCCAACGAAAATTTGAAACAGAAAAATCAGAAAAAGATTCGGTCACGTCTAGGAATTGACCCATCCTTTCCGGGGCTCTGCTCTAACCACTGAGCTAATTTGACCGTATCCCCTCTAGTCATATTTAATTGTATCATACTTCGACTAAGAACTGCGCACATTTTCCTAATGCATATGTATATTGGCTATTATGTCCGGTCACCAACTTAAGCCGATATATGCGTTAGAAATACGACAGCAGTCAAATACAATAAGCGTGTTAACGCGTGTGTATCCATAGAAATCGTTCTAACTCCGTTATTCTTTTAGTGACATCCCTAAAACAAAAAGTAAAAGGTCGATAGTAGATCAAGCTTTACATCCCTATTCAAGTTGTCCATAGAAATACATAACAAGAATATTCTGTCAATGGCGCGGTTGACACATATTTTTTCCCGCCAAATTGCCGGGTAAAAATTGCCGGGCCGCTCGACAATGTTAATTTTTATTAAATATTTTTATTTGAAGTGATAAAAAAGTGAGGTGACAAAAGTGTTTATTATACATTTATACGATAGAACAAGTATTGTTGTTTACATAATCTGTGATTTTAGTACCGTTTTCACATAAAAACATCACGTGAGTCATTTTTACATTTTTTTTTAATGTTTGCATTCTAAATTTTATTATTTACAAATGTTAATATTTATTTGTAATATAATAATTCGAAAGCTTATTTTGTAACCTTTCCAAAACAGTTTTTACTATTCGGCTACATTCAGAAATGTTTCATTTATATAGCTTTAATTGTGAAGCGGTAATAACACAAAGTTTTCCTAAAATGTCATTTTATTTGAGACATCATAAGCGAATGTTCGCGAAAATTCGGAGGGGTTAAGGTCCTGGGTTCGATTTCTAGATGCGATCGAATCTTTTCTGTTTCAAATTTTCGTTTGAAAATCGTTAATGTTGTCTTCAATGATTGTATATTACATATACTTTTATCACGCAACATTACAAATTTATAAAGATAATATTCAAAATAAAGTTGCACCCTTCAAAAATAACAGAAATCTTAGACAAACATCAATACTTCCTATTCCAAAATGTAAAAAAACAATAGGACAGTTAAATCATAAATATCTCGGAGTTAAATTTTTTAATTCACTACCTGAAAAAATCAGAAACATGAACAGAAACATAAAAAAATTTAAAACTCTGCTAAAAAATTACACTGAAAATTGGAACTGAATAAAAAATAATAAATTGAACCAATATTATAACACCCCCCATACACACAAGCCCTGCTTATTTATGGGGGTACATCATATACCTGTTTTATGTTATTAATTATTTTAAAAAATATATTATAATTTATGAATCCATTTGTAAATAAAAAAATAATAAAAAAAATAAAAAAAATTGAGATTTCACTCAAATTCGTTATAACGAAAATGTATCCGAAAATTTAAAAAAAATATATATTATGTAATTCTTATAACTGGTTTACAACTGCTAAGATTGGAAAATACGGCGTTATTGATGTTGTTGTAGCAGCAAATAATATATTTTTTTAAATTTCAATATTTTGTATGAAGATTTTCAGGATTCTTTCAGTTTGGGGATGCGCCGCATCCACATTTCAGTACAGCTTCATACAAAAAGTTGAAATTTTGAAAAAAAATTAAATTCGTTTTTAGCTACGACAATATCAATAACGTTGTATTTTCCAATCTTAGCAGTCTAGCTCACCTAAAACTCACGAACCGCCACTGATACATAGAGCTCTGCAGGGTGCAAGAGTGTCTCTGAGAAGAATGCCATATTTACATTTTATTGCATTCCCTCTACACGAGAGGCCCTGAAGAAAATAATTTCCCTAGTAGCCTAAGTCATCTTTGGGGATGCTGTGAGGAGGGTGTTTTTAGGAAAAGGAAGGAGAGGAAGTTCTGGAAAGGAAAGGGGTACGATGAGGAGTGGGTAAGAATCTAAGGGTCAATCTGTAAAAGGGATGGATTCCTTTTACTGCGGTACAAGTCGATAGTCGAGAGGTAAAAAGGCTGCCTCAACCAATCTCTCTCGAACCACGCAGTATCCAGAACTCGAGCACCCCTCCTAAGTCACCAAAAGTAGCGATCCATTTAGAAATGACTGAAGACAGTGGTGTTAGTTATCCAATGAATGATCCCCGGGGCGGTTTTACCTATTCCCCGTCTCACAAATTGATATATGAAAAACATACCTTCTATGCAAGACTTAAATTGAAACTACGTCACATTTAATTAAAATACGTTGATATTATGCAGGCACTCACAGGCACAACATCACCGTAAGTTATCATAATAATTATGATAACTCTCCATGATATTATAAAGTTGTTACGCTGCGCTGTTATCCTCGCAGACCCACGATACGGGTGTATATAATGCGGACTGCAGCATGGCTCGGGCGATCCCATATAATCCTAGTTGCAATTAGTGACTTGTGCCTTCTCTCATCCTCTCCCGGCAGCTGGCGGAAAGCGTTAGCTAAGTTTGGGGAGCTCAGTCCATAGCAACTGCAGCTCTGTATAGATAAACCCGGGGGTGTTTAAAATAAAAACAGTTTTCCAGTCAAATGCCAATTTTATTCACAAAGCAGGGATAATTGTATAATATGCTAGGTATAGTGCTGCCGCTCTTCCGATTCACAAAATACGTGTGACTGTTTCCTCCAAAGTACTCCTTTTTGCGACGGGAATTGCATTTCATTTTCTTTGTACGTGTTAGGGAGCTGTATGATAATGATTGTATGTTTCCTTTGGGGGGGTGCAGACATATGTTCACCGTTTTTCTCATTTTCGACTCTTGTTATTTAGTGTGTAAGAAAGAGAGGCGGCATTATATTATGTTTAAAAACAAAAGCAAAACCGTTAGCGCATTGACATTTGTCGGTTTTGATTTTTTGAAATTCACTCCATGTATTCCATATTATCAAAATTATTGTCACGGCAAGTAGTATTTATTTATTAATGCCTTTTTTCGGGTCTTTTACCAATGAATAGTATGAAATATACAGTATTTATTGTAAATAACTGAACTGTATCAGTAACAATATTTTATATTTGTTTAAAGATATATTGAAGATGTCCACTGACTTGGTATAATTGTTTCCCTCCATTAGTGTTCTGGGCGAAGAGGAATACATATAGTAATTATTCCTAGAATTTCTGCATTGAAATAAATCTTGTCTTCTGGTATTACGTAGTGAAATCCGGAAGTTTATCAATTCAAGCAAACTGGACTACCAACAAAATCATTTAGAATTTTATACAGAAATACCAAGTCAGTGAAAATCTTTTGTCTGACAATTTGAGCAAATTCATATCATTTAAAATAGTTGTCTAAATTTAAACCTAGGATTCAAACCAATTATGGAGTTAAAGGTTACCATCAAAGGTTGGATTGCGATCCAAGAGTTGTCTGATTTGTTCGTTAGATGTCGATAGAATCATTTTATTTTTGTCCCTTTCTCACCCAACAAACGAGGGAAATATAGATGTACGAAATCCTTATAAAAAGGCTTGCATCAGTAAAGTTAACTCACTTCTTTACGAAAACTTGCACTAAGAATCTAAAATACTACTGAACCCTTGTCCGTTGGGTGGGGAAAAATTATTGTCGTCAGTTGTAAATATTCAAATCATAACAAAAAAAATCAAGAAATTAAGTTATAAAAAAAGTGCTTCATTTATAAAAAACCAATCCCAAGATTTCTCCTGAGTGAAGACCTACAATTTTTACAATAGTATTTAACATATTTACACCATTATTATAAGTATTGTAGGGGTCTATGGAGAGGTCACGGTGCGGTGTGTGGGAGAGTTAGCAGAAAATGATGACTTTTTCGTTTTCAGGAAAAGGACCTAAATTGTGTATCTCATCTTTTGAAAGAGCTGCAGCGATAAGGAACGTATGTTTATTGTCTTGTCGGTACCGTAACCGTGAATTGTCACGATAATTAAAAAGCGCACATTTGGTGTTATTTTTGACAGCGTTTATAATTTTTTTACAAGCAAGTTGCAATTATTGCATACGCAGTGGGCTTTTTCACACCCTGGTATGTTCAAAAGCTAATGTTGCTGCATTGAAAGCTGTCAATTGGGTGCTTAGTGATTTCCAGAAACTCTTAAAAAAGAACAAATTCTGAAAGTTTCGGGCAGAACTCTGACCAACAAAATATTTTAAAACTTTTGAATTTTTCAATGTACGATAACTTTAATAAAAAAAGTTTTATTTAAACTTTAAGAAAAGCATATCTGAATGTTCTACTGCCCAGCAGAAATATTCAGCCAAGGAAATTAGCCAAAACATACTTAGGTCAATAAAATTAAGTGGAAAAAAGTTTTACATTTGTTTTATTATAATATATTAAAACATACTAGTTTTAGGATAAGTACCTTGTTTGAATTTTTTGTTGTATATTTGAAATATTAGGCCTGTACACAACACAACAAATGTAAACAAATCGAAATAATTGAAACTGGACAAGATACATTTTATAACACACAAACGCGAACATAAATATTATTATTATATTTTACGAAAAAATATTTTCCGAATTAGCCAAAATACACCAACCTCCATTCTTAAACCAAAATACTACCATGTAGCAACTAACCCACCCAAAAAAAAAAAAGAAATTGATTTATTTAAAAACAAAACTAAAAACATGGCTGAGAGAACAGAGTGACAATAACATTTCAAACATTTTGAAGTTAATGTAAAAATGTCTAGAAACTAAATACAAAAGTATAAAAATTACAGGCCGCCTCACAACAGAAAACCCTAGTGAGTAGGACTATGAAAATTGAATATGTGCTTTGTACAAACTTTTAAATAGAAATCAATTAAAAAATAAATAATATAATATTAAACCAGCAGTTATATTTTTTCATTTGAACTTGCGGCCATCGATGGAAGATCCTTCAGTCTTTTAAAAATTGTTGTCAAAAATGCCAACGACCTCAAATTGCTCATGAAATTTAGAAATATTTCAGATGTAAAGCTACGTAAATCACAATGTATTTTGTAGAAAACCCCATCTTTTCAAAATCAGATGTAGATTTTCCTTTTATTTGGAACGTCAGGTGGGCAAAATTTCTTCAAGAATTATAAAAATTCTGCTTTAATTGGTGGGAAGAATGTGACAGCGAAGAATTTCCTGTTTAAGGTTAAGTGTGCAAAATTTCATCAACCTTGGAATAAAACTGTAGATTAGTTTAAAAACAATCCCTCGATCCCGCACCGGCCGGCACACTCTTCCTCGTATAGGTATTTGAAATGAATATCCGCTTCAAATCATATATATGAATACCAATATAAAAAATTTTAAAACTCACCTCAAAAATTATACTGAAAACTTAAACTGAATGATATAAAAAAGCAATACAATAACACCCCCCCATACACACAAGCCTTGCCTAATTATGGGGGTACATCAAATATTCTACTATGTAATTAATTACTGTATAAAAATTATTTGTAATTTATGTACCTTCTATTACTAATAAAAAAAAAAAAAAAAAAAAAATATATGAATTGTTAAATACAGACTCGAGTGTAGGCGAGGTTATTTATAAATAATGCGCGTATTGGCGATATGGATATTTATTATAAGTAATGGCTATAAATACGTCCTAACTAACGTGTTGGCGGTTGGAAAAAGAGAGTGAGGAGAGGCCTGCATCTCCTTTTATATGCGGGATCACCTGTCTCGCTCTTGTATGGCCGGAAACAGGTGTGCCACCCTAAAACCTCTCTCACATCCTCCCCTACTTAAACGGGAGAATCCTGGCTACATAAGTGATACCTATAGCTACATATTTCATACAATATATTTTATATTTCATATTTCACATTTAAAATTAACACATTACATTTAAAATTAACAAAACATTTGTTTTTGTTCTTTCTGTTTCCCTTCTGTCCATTTCTGTCCATTTCGACTGCGAAGTGCTGTCACCTGGGCCGAAGCCTTCCTTGCCATGGGTTAGACCTGAAACATGGAGAAACAGAATTAGAGACACTTCTATTACGTAACATACCGGAGAGATCTAATTCGTCCGTCGACAATTCCTGGTTATCTTCCTCCTGCCATGAAACATGTAATTCCTTTAGCTGGTCTAAATGTCTTTTCCACACCATATTAGACTTGTTAATTTTTATGAAATATATTTTACTACCTTTTTTATCCACAATAACCCCAGGGACCCATAACCTATTACCCTGAGATCTGAAATCTCTAGTCATTACTTTCTGACCTATATTAAAACCTGATTTAACTCTACCCTTATATTGTCTTTTCTGATTGTTTTGGCTCTGAGTAACCTTTTTTATTACTTTGTTTCGTCGAGTAGAACCTGAACTACCCGTTCTATCCTCAATTTTCCTTGGAATCAGAGAGTCAAATACTGTTCTAATTTTTCTACCCATTAATAATACAGATGGCTCACATCCTGTTGTTGCGTGAACTGTATTCCTATAGTCTGCTAAAAAGTTACCTAACTTTTCTTTATAATCTGAAGGAAATCCATTATGTTTACAAATTTTTTTAAGGAAATTTTTACAAGTCTTTACTGTAGCTTCAGCTTGCCCGTTGCTACTAGGGTGATTGACTGGACTAGTGATATGTTCTATCCCATTTTTCTTACAAAAATTTTCAAAATCCTCAGAACAAAAACACGTACCATTATCACTAACTAAAGTTGCAGGAAAACCAAATTGCGAAAATAATCTATGAAGTATTTCGATATTTTCTTTTGAAGACAGACTGTTTACTTCCAGACACTCAATCCACTTTGAAGAAGAGTCTACCACCACTAAAAAATTTTTGTTATACAAACTACCATGATCAATATGTACCCTGAACCATACTTCAGGTTCATATGGCCACACTGCTAAAGAACTCTTTTGTGATTCTGGTTTAATTTCTAAACAATCTCTACAATTTTCCGTTATTTTCTCCAAATCTTGATTAATTTTTGGCCACCAGACAAAGCTTTTTGCAATACCTTTAGTCTTAAAAACCCCTAAGTGAGATCTATGTAACATCTTTAAAACCTCTTGTCTTAAAGACTCAGGTACAACAACCCTATGTTGATATAAAACACACCCATTTAACAAAGACAATTCTAACCTTTTTTCCCAAAAAATTCTAATAAAGTTACCACTTTGTGCCTTTTTTACTGATGCTGGCCAACCTTCGATAAGAAAATTTTTTACTTGACCTAACACATCATCCTTTTCGGTTTCGCTTTTTATCACGTCTAAAGACAAATTAAACCCATTATTCTCGAAATAATTAATGTAATCAGACTCTATCTCATCTTCACAGCTAACCTTTTCAATCGGACACCTGCTCAGAAAGTCTGAACAATTATTTTTCGATTTTACATATTCAATTTTAAAATTAAACGAACCTAACATAATAGCATATCTCTGTAACCTTGACGCGGCAATCTTAGGTACTTCTTTATTTTCACCTAAAATTCTCACTAACGGCTGATTATCCACAGCTAAAATAAATTCTCTGCCGTACAAATATTGATAAAACTTTTTAATTCCAAAAATAATTGCTGTTGCTTCAATATCTAGAATAGAATAATTCTTTTCCGCTTTAGTTAAAGTTCTGCTTGCGAACCCAATCGGTCTTTCTACGCCATTTTGAAACCTATGAAGTAATGTTGCTGCTACCCCATTAAAACTACCATCTGTGACAAGTTTCACAGGTATATTTTCGACAAAATGCGTTAAAATCCTATCCGAAGTTAATATTCTTTTAATTATCGCAAAACTATTTTCTTGTTCCGTACCCCATTGAAACTTAACATCTTTTTTAAGTAATTCGTATAATGGTGACAATATATTTGCCATATTTGGAATAAAATTACGATAATAACTAATCATACCTAATAAACTTCTTAAATTATTTAAATCACTAGGTGCTGGTGCATTTAAAATGGCTTCTTTATTCCGTTCACACGGTTGAATCCCTTGTTCACTTATTTTATAACCTAAAAACTCAATAACTTTTAAATTGAATTCACACTTGTCACTATTCACTGTTAGATTACAATGTTTCAACCTTTCTAACACGACACATACGTTTTTCTCTAAATCGTCTTCGTCTTCCCCTATCACGATAATATCATCCAAATAAAACGTCATGTTCTGTAATCCTGACAAACAATTTGCCATTGCCTTTGCAAATATAGTTGGCGCGGGAGATAACCCGTACACTAACCGCTTATACTGAAACAATCCTAAATGGGTATTGATTGTTGTAAAACGCCTACACTCCTTTTTTAAAACAAATTGACTATACGCCGATTTAAGATCGATTTTTGCAAAAACTTTCCCACCATTTACTTTCGTTAATAGCTCCTCTATCCTAGGTAATGGATATTTGTCAACTAATAACTGATTATTCACTGTCGATTTATAATCACCACATAATCTAATACTACCGTTTTTCTTAATTACTGGAACAATTGGACTTGCAAACTCACTAAACTGGACTTGTTCTATAATACCGTCTGACAGTAAACTATCTAACTCCCTTTCGACTTTTTCTTTCAAAGCGAACGGCATAACTCTGTGATTACGAAATATCGGAATAGCGGTCTCTTTTAAAGTTAAATTCACTTCGTACTTATTAAATTTTCCTAGTTTATCCGTAAAAACTTCCGGGAATTTTTTTACTAATCGCTGCTTCAAAGTATTCTGTTTTATACTGTTTACGATTCCGTTAATCCCGACGTTAAAAAGATTCATAAAATCACGCCCCACTATCGATAACGAAGCACTTGTGACAACAACAAATTTCAAATTGTGACACTGACCGTTAAATTCCACTTGTGGCGTAATTGTACCTACCACTTTCACGAGCGTATTGTCAAAACCCCGTAGACTAATGTCTTCGTGCACTAGCTTGATTCTACTGAATTTACTGAAATAACACTCCTTGGAAATTACGCAACAAGATGCTCCAGAATCTACCATGAATTTACTCTTGATCCCGTCTAGTGAAACTTCAATAAAAAATGGTTCGACACTATTAACTTCACCCAACTTTGTGTCCGACAACAAAGTATTCACACTCTTACGTGTTGAGGAACGCTTGCACTGTTTTGCGAGATGACCCTTCGTACTGCAAATTTTACATAAATAATTTTTATATCTACATTCCGTCGCGATGTGATTATTGTGACCACAAACGGTACAATTTTGTTTCACAGCGTTCGCTGGCGACTGTGACCGTGCCCTGTTGCTATGCCCGAAACGCTTCACGTCTCTGTCTTTCACACGCGAATTATTAAAAGAGAGTCGACCGGCCTTGAGCTGTACATTAGCGTAAACCGTATTATCAACTCGGGACTGCGCTTGAGTTGAAGCTACGAGGTCAATGCACTCGGCGACTTGTAAACATTTTTCGAACGAGTATAATTCACCCTCGAGAAATAATTTTTCCCTTACCTTTCCTGGTTTACAACCCAAAACAAAGAAATCCCTTAAATTTACTGATAAACTATTCCCAAATTTGCAATTAGTAGAAAGAGACTTTAACCGCACTGCAAACTCACGGATTGATTCGTCATTTCTTTGTTTAGCACTGTAAAACTTAGATCTCTCTTCAAAAAAACATTTCGTTGAACAACAATACTCATCAAGTTTAGATATCAAATCTTCTAACTTAATATCTGTTACCTTTTTAGGAATGCACAAATTAACCAATAAGGAAAAACAATCATCTTTCAATGCATTCAGGAAAATAGCCCTTTTTTTATCATCCGATGCAAACTTTTCATCATTCACGAGGAGAAATTGTCCGAGGCGGACCTTGAAGTTCTCCCAGTTCCCGTCACGCAAACTGAAGGACTCCAATCCTCGAGACTCCATGTTCCCAATGCCCAGAAGGTACCCAAATAGAGAGAAAGAAAACAGAAAAAACAAAAACTTCCCAATGAGGCTTCTTCTTCTGCCGTCTGCTCCCTGGACCCTGCTCCGGAAACTGCTCCTTGACCCTGTGAATTGATGGCTCCTTCCAGACCCGTCACACAGTAACACCGATGGCTACCCCAGATCACTCCTGCGACCTGGATCTCCGATCCTTGACCCTCAGAGATGTCGATTGACGCTGGACCTCCCGTGCTTCCCCCTTCCGAAAAGCTGGCTGGCTCCAGTGTCTTCTTGCACTTCACTCCTTGCAGTGAAGTGTTGGAATAATTTCGGTCCGGCCTTTCTTACCGACCCGAAATAATAATGTTACCGCGTATTTTTGCCAAATTTTTGTGCCAAATTTTTTTGCGCGTCGATTCTTTTCGCGATATTTCTGCCGTATTGTGCAGAATCGTGTACCGTAGGCTGCGCCACTGTTAAATACAGACTCGAGTGTAGGCGAGGTTATTTATAAATAATGCGCGTATTGGCGATATGGATATTTATTATAAGTAATGGCTATAAATACGTCCTAACTAACGTGTTGGCGGTTGGAAAAAGAGAGTGAGGAGAGGCCTGCATCTCCTTTTATATGCGGGATCACCTGTCTCGCTCTTGTATGGCCGGAAACAGGTGTGCCACCCTAAAACCTCTCTCACATGAATGAATAAAGGTTCATGTTTGAATGGGTAGAAAAAATGGAAAGAAATTAGTTATGTGTTAATTAGTTATTATGGATATTGAATGACACACACGCCGTCGATCACAAATAATTTACTCGTATGCAATCAAATATGTTGTGAAAGAAATCATTACATATAAATCCGGTACTTCTTTATTAGTTGTAATTATTGGTAGTCCTCAGAACTGGTGCAGTAATTGCAACAGAAACAACTGCAATACATTACACTAATCACACTTGTCTGTTTGATGACTGTAATAATGTAGCATCGCAGTTATACCGGACAAATTATAGCCAAGGGACATCCTTTATAGTTTATAGCACTTGGACCTCCGCACAGTTCTATTTCCTGCTGTCTGTGTACTACTTCCTACTTCCCATTTCCCATTGAGACACCATCAATATATTATTAGATTTCTACTCAAGTTGTTATTGCTGCCCGGGTGAAGTTGTAAACTTGGTCAGGTCTCTTCATTGCTGACAATTATCATTGTTATTGTTGCTATTGATGTCAACAATCGTTGTTAAGGCCAACAATTTGGTCGATGCCAACAGTCAACACCCATTGTTATGGCGGTGAAATTATTGCATGTAATATAGTTATTGAGAGCGATTGGAAAGCTGAACTGTTTCCATCTTGTAAAGTTTAGTGATTTGGAGATATTTTAGTGCAATATTAATGTTTGTGAAGTGGGCGGAAGTACGAGTAACTTTAATTTTAGTTGATCTCCCACCACCAAAACGGTTTGTAGGTCCATTTAAATATATATATTTTTTGTACTTCCGCTAACGTCCGAATCTGGAACCGTTAGCATTTATTAAGTATTAGAACTGTCTTATGTAAAACTCAGCCATTGGCATGTACGAGAAGAATATGTATATTTTAAAAAAGAGTTTCAGTTATTCTTTTCTTAAGCAGTATACAATCTTAGCCTTTCTCTTCCTCATTTCCTTCCCCTCTCTACTACACAAAAAATCTTCAAAAAATTCACAAAAAGTTTCACAAAAAAATCCAATTAGAGATGCCACAGTTTTAGATAGCATTTAATAGTCGGTAAAGTTATTCCATATACACTGCAAAAAATTCAATTTTTGTAAGAATATTGTTTTCATAAAGTTGACCTTTGGATAGAGGAACAGGTGATCTATTCCCTTATTATAATGCAATCATTACATCACAGGCGTTAGACGGGAATGCTTTCATTGTTCTACAGGTATCTCAATGGAAAATTCTCCAATTAACCAGCGTCACTGATGTCTTCGCCCCCGGTTTATTATCGGGAAACACGCCACACGCATGCCAAACATTGATACGAGTATTAGGTTAACATCTGTCACATGAGAACAGGTCGTTTCTACGATTCGTTCTTCAGTTCGTGTTTCCTCTCTCCTACAACACGGGTCTCTCCCATGTTCACTTCTTCCTCTGATAAAAATACCCTCCACACATCATCCCCAAAGAAGGAAATTATTTTCCTCAGGACCTCCTGGGTGAAATTAATGTTAATTAAAAAAGAACAAATGATTCATATTTCCAATTTTATAGAAAATACTCTCCACACTGCATCCCCAGAGATGAAACCTGGAGATATTTATTTTTCTCAAGTCCTCCTGAGTATATTTAATTTTAAAGTCTTTCTTTGGAAACAAGTTAATTTCAATTCCGATAATTTCATTTAATTTTGCATGCATTACGAATTTAAGCAAAATTTAATATTAGGGGAGAATGTTCAAAACCACCGAAATACACATCAAAATTATAAATAACTGGCTTTTGAAATAGCATGCACAGTGTACACCATTATCCAGCAGAGTACACGTACAGCTGGAGGTCCTTGAATGGAGTCTGCGCCGCGCCGCCAGACCGCAAAGGTCCTGCTCACAGTTCCTATTGAAGGTCGCCAGAATCAAATTGCAAGCGCCTGCCCCCCTCATTCCGGAGCACGCCTGTATGGCTAATTGCCTGCCCGCCGGGAGTACACCGCCTCCACCCGTTCCACTGTGCGGCGTTCCTACACAAGGCCAGGAATAAAAATAATAAAAATAAAATTATTGTCTTATATAATTTTTTACATTTCTATAGGTCGTATGATGACTATTTCCGACGGAATCGGCGTATACAAATATCGGCATCTAAATACTCTCTTATCTGAGAGCATCTCAAAAAACTTTTCTGAATCAAACGTTCTGAAAGAATCCAGTGCAAGCTCTGCTGGATGTAATTGAAGAGGGAATATGGTATTTAATAACAAGACACAACCGGAAACATGTCATTTTTCCACATACCTACTGGAACTACTCGATCCAAAATTATTTTTAATTGCAACAAAAATATCAGGACTGAGTCATTTAGATACTCGCTTATACCTAGATTGCATGCAATTGGAAATGCTTTCTCAGAAGTAGTAGATGTGTTCAACTGCACCGAATATAGTTATAAGAAGGCTATAATATCATACCTCAATGACAATAATTAATGTTAAATAGTGTTCGTCTGCACGGCGTCTATATCATACTCTAATATAGATTCCAAACTGCTTGTTTTATTTATATTTACTATCAGATAGTTAAGTGATAGCTCACTGATAGCTAATAATGTATAACTTTTTTCAAAATTATTATTTTTAAACCAAAGATTTATTATTGATTCTCTAACTGGCAGCCCTGATAAGCAGAACAATAATATCATTACTAAGTTATGTACTCCATTTTAGCCAATTCCTAGAATCAAACAATATGTACAAATAAAAGTAAAGTAGGTATATTATACTTGATGTTGAGAATTTTTCTAAGAATTCACCTAAATTTACTTATGTTTATTCTGCATAAAAATGTGTATTTTGTACGAGCTCATACTATTTTTTTCTTGTTGTAAAACATATTTGTATCCTATAACTAAATACTAGTTGTTATCATACATATGTACTTTGTTTAATGTATATATTATCATTGAAATTATTCTCCTATGTACCACTATGAATCACCGGATTGTAATAGCCATTTTATGGCGTTGAAATAAATAAATAAATAAATTTTTAAATAAAATTCTAGGCGTATTGACCTTTTTCCACAGAAAAGTATAAATCGATTTCCAAAGATTTTTCTTTTACCTAGTAAAGGTATGTTTTAATATTTGAGAAAAAATGTTAATTTGATATAATAAGGTTTTACCATAGGTCGTTGGCAGATTTGTTAAATTTTTAAACAAATTTTTGTATTATACAACACACATTTCAAATCATGTAACCATGCACTAAAATAAATCAATAAATTATCCAGGAAAGCTACTTTTCAGAAAATCTAATTTTGGTCCAAATAAAATCTTTTAAAAAGATCCGATTACGTGTTTTGTGCCGAAAATATTTCAGTTTGTCTATTCACGATCACGATCACAGTCTTAGAAACTAAAATAAATATATCAGATTTTTTTACATTTTTATTTTGCTTACAAGTTATTGAAAAATTATAAATACCTATGATCAGAAAATAATTACAAAAAAGTACATAATTTTAATAGTTTTATCGTCACACGTTTGAGCATTTTTAAATATAAGTAGGTATATATCAAAGCAAATTCTTATTGAAATAAAACCGATAGAGTTATTATTTAAAAATGCTGGTACGGAGAATAATTAATCTTTCTCATCTGGATCGCCCTGTACAGTTACAAGGTACAATCGCAAGACCGTCTTTCGCCGAAATTTGAATTCATTTAATTGAATTTTTCAAATTTAAATCCCATAACGGAATGGATCCAGCTTTCTTATGGGAAATGTGTTTTTCAGAAAATTCCAATTCTTGACAATCAACCCTTAAGTCAGCAGGATCATCAGCTATCGAAAGGTTAAAAAGGTAAAAATCTGGATATCAGTCCGTCTACTTATGAATCTATCCCTCTCGCTGCGGTGCTGTTATTTTTTTGTTTGTTATGTTTATAATGATATTGTTCATTTTTTGGTACTTTGCAGAAAAAAGTGGGAAAAAGTGGAACGTTCATTTTGGTAATATAGAAAAATGTATTAATGAAACCCTCGACTTATAAACACATATTTAGAATTTATGCATTACTTTCCTTTCAAATGTGTACCTGAAAATAGCTTGAAACATACCATGCATGTATTCCTAAACTGAAATTTCGCATAAAAAGAAGAATTTCACCTAAAAATGTACGTTACTGCAAATGCGAATTTTGCAGGTCTCAATGCATTAATCATAGTCCCAACCTGTTGGAATGTTAATTATTTGTACGATTTTGTTTTTCGCAAGCTTTGTGTGCGATCGCAATTGCAGCACTGTGCGCTCGGGACGGGACCGCTCGAGGATTCGCCAAATTACTTTCGCCAAATGCGCAGCGGCAAACGGCGAAATTTTCTTCTTTCTACTTACCGCACTCGAATTTATTCCCTTGTCAAAAACGGATGCTTTGACGTTTCGAGGAGTGGGCATTCGGGACAAGTCATCCTGTAATGCTTTGTATAAAATTTTAATAGGTTTACTGCAAGTCTTCGTCCGAAAGTTCAATACAAAGGACCAGTTAAGTTGTTTCTGATCTTGCATCTTATAATTTAGGGAAAGATTGCGGGAGGACAGGGCACAAGAAGAAGAAGAAGTTAAATTGTTTCACCGATATCAACATAATGACCATGTTGATGCTTGACAACTGATCACAATTTGTTAAAAAGCTGAAATGTCTAGAATAAACATTCGTAAACCATTTCAATGTAAAAAAAATCACAAGTGTGCAGTTCACAC
The DNA here is from genome assembly GCA_917880885.1 of Limnephilus marmoratus. Lineage (NCBI taxonomy): Eukaryota > Metazoa > Arthropoda > Insecta > Trichoptera > Limnephilidae > Limnephilus > Limnephilus marmoratus. The sequence continues at coordinate 11,119,834 of OU862921.1, read as the reverse complement.
GCGGTAGAAGTAAACTCTTCAGAAAACTAAAGAAGACAAGAGTGGGGAGTCCACGAAGCACCGCACTAAGAGGAGACCGATTATTCTATCTCATTCTCTCGCAGGTTAAATCCTATAGATGTATGTGTTTGTCTCTTTTTAGTGACGCTTTTTCGTTTTATCGAGTTTCAATCAAAACGGTGATATAGAAGTTTTCACTTCAAAAATGGAGTCGATTGTTGCTTAGATAATAACGTTTAATTTAAATATCGCAAAAACATGTGGTCCTTTTTTTAATAGTGAATACCGCACAAGAATCTCAACTGCTCCCGTCTGGAGCCAGTGAGACTATGGCATCCCCAATTGGGGTATGTTGTGAGGCTGAAGGTAGTGGGAAGGGGAAGGAGGTGGGAAAGAGGAAGGTTGGGAAGTACCTGGCTATTCAGATCTGGTCACTAAACACGGCTAAAGCCATTTTCAAGCAACGTTTCAATTCTGAATGGTGGTCTTACACCAGGGCGATACTAGTAGTATCTTCCACTCTGGAACATGCCGCAGATATACTATATATTATTTTAAATGAATTAATTGTGAAATAACATAAATTAATCAAATAAAATTTATTTGCGCATGCCGGGTTCGAACCCGCGACCTCCGGAATCTGAATCTCCTGTGTTTATCGAAAGTTTCATATTTGTGATCTCCTAAGTTGTAGGTACTCTCAGTATCGCTCTGGTGAAACGCCACCATTTAGCCAGGTACTACCAAACCTCACTCTTCTCCACATCCTTCTACTTCCCACTCCCTTCATGGGATGAGAGAGATATGATAGAGCCATCTAATTTGGCCATCTGTTTCGGAAACTTGGGACTCTTGAGCGGTAATCACAAAAAGCGTAATGCTTTATTTTTTCAAACATTTCGATACTATCTAGTTGTAGAAAATCACCTCTTCCTTGTTAAAGTTGAAAAAATAGGAGTTAGCACAAAAGCATACATAATTAAATGAACGTACACGCAGGGTTAATATTATTTGCCTAAAGGTTTTTTTTATATAAACCTGGCTGTACATTCAATTTCAGTGCCAATAACCCAGGCGTTTATTTTATTGTAATAAATTTATGTGTTTTTTTACTCGCCTCACTTGACATACTTTGTTTAGAGGCGTGTAGATTCATTCATTCTTCCCTCTCTTTAGAAAAAAACCTCCACACGGCATTCCCAACATTGACCTACATGTATCATCTGTGTAATGCCTTAAAAAATATATAAATATTATGATAAAATGCACTATTCTACTGCAGCATACATAATCGCAACTACGTTGCATCATACTACTAACTCTTCGATACGAGCGACGTTTTTACACTGTGTGAAATCAGGTTTCATGACATCTCAGAATCAACTCAATACCTCTTTGAAAAGTCGTTAAAAGCTATGAAAAAAAATGTTTGAAAAGTAGCCCATAACCTAACCTAACGTAACCTATTTAACCAATTTTTTAAATATTTTATTCATCGACTTTTCAAGGGGGGTGTTCAGTTGATTCTGAGATATGTCCGGTCACCGGGAAATCAATATGTATGTGGGTGATGTTTGCATAATATGTTAACTTGGCGAGTTTTGTGGATCATGTTAAATATTCCAACACTGTTCCTAAATAGAAGGTGTATTTTAATAACCCAATCTAATCGCTAAATATTTTAATTTTTGTTCCTTGTATTGGTTTTTAATCAGATGTAATTTGATTAATGTTCTTCTACCAGCTTTTTATACAAGAAATAATATCGGTAATTTTTTTGAGGAACGCTAAAGATAAAGACTATAAAATTGACTAATTCCGGAATATATAAACTCAAATGTAATGACTTTTCCTCATTTTATATTGAAAAAAAAACTCTTAATTTTATAATTAAAATCAAAGAATAATTAAAGTGTCTTAATAATAATAATTTTTCCGAGTTCGCTATTTAAAATAACCATAAAGAAAAAACGCTTAGATAACTTAAAAGCCTTGGAAATAATAAAAAATCCCTTAGAAATAAAGAGTCCATTATCAATAAATAAAAAAAAATTATCTTATAGCCCAATCATGGATAATATGTTCCTGTTCCATTTCCCCCAACCACTCTTCATTAATCCCTAGCCACGCGTCCACCCCTACTACAAAACTTAGCAATGTAATAATACATTGTATCCATTTTGTAATTTTTAAGTCAGTATATGTTTGCCCTGAGGAAGGGACGGTCGTTCCGAAACCGGTCGGCACTAATAAAATATAGTGGTTTTAAAGACATATTGTCTCATTTATTAAATGTAATTTTATTTTTATTATTTCTTTCTTATGTTGAAAAATTATCTGTCAAGTTAAAATTGCACTACCTACATGTAAAAGCTTTCCGGGCTTTAAATAAATAAAGAAATAACATTATGTTTTACCTTATCTCTTGTACTGCAATAATAAAATTGCAGGAAGTAGAAGCCGATCAATGATCATCTCAATTATATTTCAGCGACGTAAAAGCATTTCCGCAATAGCTCTTCCCCTCAAAGCCTTCATATTATGTTTATGTGGGGATATTCCTAAAAATGAAAGCACACTCAACAAGTAGACAAACACGGCAGGAAGTATTTAAAGCGAGGCGGGCATTTAATGTAGACAAAAGCTTTGACGGATGGAAGAACATAATATTCTAGGAGATTCCGCCGTGTTCGTTATGTGGTGCAGGGGGAACATCTATGGAATACAATTCACAAGATTGGTGTTGCAATGCAAAATATGACGCTTTTACTATCAGTCCGGTCTTCTTAAAGTCTGGGAAGACAGTTAAATGTGATATTATACTACTGCAAATTCTGAAAAAATCGAGGGGCATTTCCACAAACGAGGGATTCTTATTCTTATATTCTTTCGAGGGATATTTAAAGATCATTTTTTTATTTATTTTAATCATCCTACTAAAAATGTTTGTTTTATATGTTTTCATTCAATATTATTGATTTTAAAATCGGTCTAAAACTGACAAAATCAAAACAGCCCATGGTTTGAAATTCGGAATGTGACGTCACAAGCGTCGCTCAGCTGACCATCATAAATTAACATTGTCAGTGAGCATCCACGCTCATGGCGTCAATTGATGGCCCCGCCCCAAAGTATCGTTTTGGCGGTAATACAAAAATGGGAAACTTTGACTCGCTGTAGAAAATTTATTCGTCAACATAAATATAAAATAAAAATGCTGTAATCATTGTAATTCTTTGCTTAATTTTTTTAAGCAATAAAAAAACGTGGAAATGCCCCATAGGATTTGTGAAGCTAAAAGTATTTGATTCTAGGTCCATGTCTTTCAAAAACAAAAATTGTCAATTTTCTTTATCATATAAATATATTTTTTTTATTAACAAATTGGAGAAATTCAAAAAATTATGTACTTTCCGTAAATCTGATTAATTGCCTCAGTACCCATTAAAAATGTTTTTTTATTTTTTATTTTAACTTTATGAGTAAAACCTCAAATTGTAATATTTAAATAAATGAAGACAATATAAGCGAAACTCAATCGAAAATCTGGAAACAGAAAAATCAGAAAAACATATTGACACCTTCGCATATATTGTCTCCATTTATTTAAAAAATGTTATTTTCGAAAATGGAAAATTCACGAAATCAGGCTACTTGTCAATATTTATCCATTAAATATTTAAATAAATGAAATGCACATTTTAAATATAGAAAAGAAAATTAAAATAATTTCTTGCAGTGAAGTAGGTACCGTAATTTTACAGATCCAGAATTGAAGATGCTTTGACACCCTGACATAAGATTATCATTCAAAATCCGTTGCTTGAAATGTCTTTAGCCGTGTTTGGTTCCTCCTTCCCTACCTTCCCTCTTCTCATCTCTTTCCCCTCCCCACTACCTTCAGCCTCACAGTATACCCCGATCGGGGATGACATAGACATGACTGGCTCTAGACGGCTGGGAGCAGTTGGGACTCTTGTGAGGTATTCACATTAAAAAAAGAAATAAAAGTTAGGTACTTGTCTGAATTATTCACACAATCAGTTCACAAAAGTTTTGAAAATTCAGAGCAAATTTTAGTTAACTAACGCAGAGCGCAGGTAACCGAAATTAGTAAGTTTAATTAAAGGAAAGTATTTAGGTTGGTGGTCAACCATTAATTGAGCTTAGAACTTATAACAAAACATCGTTAAATCTGAGGACAACAGATTGGGGGAGTCCTGTCGCTAAATCTGGACAACTGGGAATGCATGATAAAGAATAATTGAAAGATTGAACAAATTTGCTTTTTTCCTTTTTTAGCTTTGTTCTACTCATTGATATTTATAGACTTCCTGTCTTTACAATGTTTCCAATTTTGATTCAGGGTCTGTAATTTTTGAATTCCATATCTTTTTAAAAAGCCAAATGTTTGAACAACGACCATTGCCCTCTGTGGAGTAAAAACTCGAAAGTTTTAGGTTCGAAACTTAACTGATACCTACCGTCAGTTATGTTAATTAATTACTATATAATCCAACCGATTTCTCCTTCTCTTAATCGGTAATGAAGAGTATTTTTAATTATTTGTTTTTAATACGCTGACACTTGTTTTTTGTTTGTTATTAGTGTTGGATTTTTAAAACCCTTTGTTTATTAATACAACACGATTCCTTGAATCTCCCTCTTTTCAAATTCCTTCAAAACCTAAGAACCCGGCCGGTATACAGTTAAGTAGAATAAAAAGTGTAAATCATCGAACCCTTGATTGTAAAATGAACTCTGAATACTTGCCTAATCGGGGTAAACATACGCTCTACATATATCTGCTGCAGTCTTCCTTGAGGCCTTTTTCCTACTGGGCACCAGGGCGTTGCACGACTAATGTATTTTCCTTATAGGTTCATGACTATTTTAATTCTGTTAATCTTTTTTTAAGTAAATACCATGAACAGGTTAGAACCTTTTGAAATGTGGCTTCACCGGAGAATGCTCAAGGTCCCATGGACCGACATGATCACCAACACAGAAATTCTCAGGCGGGCTAGAGCAGATAGAGAACTGCTTACATTAATAAAAATCAGGAAAATTTCATATCTGGGTCATATACTTCGAGGGGAGAGGTATCACTTGCTCCATTTAAAATTGAAAGGTAAGATAGAGGGTCGCCGAGGGCCTGGTAGGAGACAAATGTCTTGGCTGCGTAATATATGAGAGTGGACCGCCATTAGAAGTGTGGAGGAGCTATTCCGGGCATCACAAGACAGAGACATTTTCAAGAGTGATCGCCAACGTCGGGGGGACCGATACGGCACACAAAGAAGAAGAATCTTTTTTTCAAATCGTTTCTTTTGGAAATGATCTCTATCTATGGACTGTAATATTTATTGTATGTTTTTAAGCGATTGATTTGATGACTTGATACTGATCATTCTATGGCATGCTTTACCAGATGGATAGTTATCCATATAGTGTTTGGTAAATCTCTGGTAGACATGCAGAGTATAATATGATTGTACCCGGCTTAGTGCGCAGTGAGTAGTGCGCAGAGGATGAGGTGAGGCGGTGTTCGGGCAACTGTATGTAAAACGGTTCGAATTATCCTGAAAGATTTTACGGAGATTTTCAGTCCTTTGTTTGAAGCATTGGAAAGGCGGAGGGGCAGAGTAGTGAGCATGCATTCTTATTTTATATATTTTTTTTTTCATTTACTAGATTCTTATATTTCTTGAAGAGATGAATCATTTAAATTTACTGAATTTAAAGTTAATGTTCTTTATAAATAGAAAGGCGTCATTTGCGCCTTGCAATTTTTACCTCATGTGGGTATTTAAAAATGTTACCTGGCTATTATAGACTTAAAGGCCTTGTGTTTCATCGGTAGGGAAAATTGTTATCTAAAAACCCTACTAAAATTGCATGTTTCGTCCAGACTTAACATCAATCTTCATCATCAGAGTAGCAGCGGTCGAAGACCATATATACATACGTGTCTGTTTGTGTTATGTTGGGAGTGGGAAGGAGGCGGTCATGTCCTTTTAATTTGGAGCTCTTCCGCATTTGCCTTTGGGAATGAGGAAACCGTGAAAAACCTCATCCGGGAAGAGTCGGCCGACAGTCAACATGAAACTGGTCGGCCTTCAGTGATTTCAGTATATGAAATCCTGCATTTTTGTGGTGTGGGGTGTATGTGTCTGTTTTTATGTGAAATATATACTTTATGGGAATTTTTAGAATAAACATACATATTATACAATATTATCTAGATATATAAATAGATATGTAAACATAAGTTTCAGGGGGGGGGGCGTCTGGCAGTTAGGAATACCTACTGCTCGCTCAGTCGTCCGCGTCTGAATCTGGTTCATACCAGATGTGGTTCAGGTCCATCAGAATATGTTTAGGTGGTCTGTGTGTATATCTGAAAGTAAAGTCACTAGGTGCATTGTATTGACCGATTTCCTTTATAAGTCTATTTTTACTGTGTCTCAGAGATTTGTAAAATCGGTCTGTCAGTCGGTGTGTGTATTCGAATAAAGTTGGAATGTCTTCTCTTGCATGTAGTCTTTTCAAATTCGTTCTGATTCTAGTGTTGTATGCGATTTTAATGCAGAGATTTTGTAGCGTCTGTAGTTTCAAGTGGTCGGAGTGAGAAATACTACTCCACACGGGAATAGCATATGTCAGTACCGGCCGAATGAGCGAGTAGTAGATCAGGAGCTTGGTTCTGGGAAGTAGCGGACTCCTTCTGTTGAAGATGGGCTTCATCGCGCCGACTGCCTTTCTGGCTCTTGCGTACATCTTGGCTATGTGATATTTCCAGTTGAGACGTGAGTCCATTGTCAGGCCCAGGTATACGACTTCATCTTTCCATTCTAGGACGTGTCCTCCCATTTCGATGTTGACGTCTGGTGTTCTTCTTTTTCGTTTCCTCGTGTACATGATGACTTCGGTCTTCGCCTCGTTTAATTTGAGTCGCCATTGCTTGTAGTACTCTACGAGAGCGTCGAGTGCTCTCTGTAGGTATATGGCCGCCATGTCTGATTTCAGCGAGGAAACGTAAAGTTTGACGTCGTCAGCGTATATAAATAGCTTGCATCTCTCGTCTCGGGGGATGTCGTGTGTGAATATATTGAATAGATGAGGTCCGAGTAGACTTCCCTGCGGCACGCCCTTTGGAAACTCACGTAGCGACGACAGCGCGTTCTTGATGAAAACTCGGAAGGATCTGTCCTTTAGGTATTCTTGAATCACTCTCGTTAGGTATATGGGCGTGTTTGTTTTGTGCAATTTGTGCAGTAGCCCTTTGATCCAAACGGTGTCAAATGCCTTCTCCAAGTCTAGCAGAGCAGCGGCGATGTAGCGATGTTCGTTAAATCTTCTGGCGATGAATTCCGCTACTCTGGTAAGTTGATGGGTAGAGTGCCTCTTTCTGAATCCAAACTGCTCGTCTGGCAAAGTGTTGTTTTCTTCGTGGTGTGGAAGCAGCCTGTTGAGTATAACCTGTTCAAGTACCTTGCTCAGCGTGGAAAGTAGACTGATCGGCCGATAGTTTGTCGGTTGCTTCTTGTCCTTGTTTGGCTTGGAAAAGGGCAGCACGGTCGCCGTTTTCCAGATCTGAGGGAAATGTCCGATGATGAGGCAGGCATTGAACAGCTTTGTGATGTAAATGATGGCTTTCTGCGGTAGATGTTTGAGTAGAATGTTGTGTATTTGATCGCTTCCCGGCGCTTTATTTGTCTTCAATCGTCTGATGATGACGGCTACTTCGCTTGGCGTGCTGAAGTGGATATTGGCGGCGTTCGTCTGCTCGGCTTGCTCGAGATTTCGTAGAGACTCTTCTACAAGTCGATCCGTTTCCGGGTCGGATAGGCCGTCCGTGGCTGCGTACGCTCTCTCGAATCCGTCGGCGAACGCGTTTGCCCTTTCTTCTAGCGAAAGTGCCAGCCCTGATCCGTCTAGCTTCTCTAGCGGGGGAATCGTGTGGTCCTCGTGTCTCAGCGCTTTTGCCATTTTCCATAGGCTGTTGTCCTTTGGCGTGAGTGACGTAACTTTCTTCGTCGAAAGTTCGCGTCTGAGGTCGGTGATTTCTTTCTTGATTTCCCGCTGTAGTGTGTTGTATGCCGTTTTAAAGTAGCCGTCGCGCGTACTATGATAGATGCGTCGCAGGCGATTTTTCTCCTTGATGCGCGATAATACGTGCTCGGGAAGCTTGATCGTGTATGTGTGTGCTTCTTTGAGAGGTATAAATGTGTCTTGTGCATGTTGTATGATTTCCGTGAGAGTGCTTGCGGCCTCGTCGATTTCTTCCTTCGAGCGCAGAGTCCCCGACGTGAGGTGTATTCGTTCGTTTATCTCTTTCTTGAAACCTTCCCAATCGGCGTCTTTGTAATTTCGCTGTTTTCTATGGCTCTTTGAAGTTGTCCCTCCGATACTGAAGCTCACGGGCAGGTGGTCCGACGAAAGTTCATCCAGCGTGCGCAGTGGCGAGATCGTTTTTGCGTTTTTCTCGAGTACGATGTCCAGAGTACTGAGGTACTTTGCGTGTACTGAGTGGAATGTCGGTTTGTCCGGTGCCATTATCGAGTTATGTGTCTGCATATGCGTGAAGAGCATTTTCCCATTCGCGTTGCCTCTGTAGTTATTCCAATAGTTGTGTTTTGCATTCAGGTCTCCTCCTAAAACAACAATTGGGCGCAAATTAAGTAGTTTATCCAGGTCTTCTCTCACCAGACGGTTTTCATCATTGCAGTAGGCGGCGATGAAGGTGTGCGCTCTATCCTCTATGATGACTTCGATAATCGTGGCTTCAGTATTTTTCAGCTTCGGAGTGGGGATTCTTGTAGAAGTGATTGATTGTCGAACGAATATGGCGGTGCCTCCACCTCTTCCTCCCAATCGGTCGTCTCGGTGAATTTCAAAGCCGGGCACTCTCAGCGGTGTGTCTTGTTTTAAATGTGTTTCTGAAATGAGAATTATGTCAGTATTAGTGTTATTTGCCAGAGCGAGCAGTTCATCAGTCTTGTATCGGATGCTGTTGGCATTCCACAGGAGGACGTTCACCATCTGGGGATCAGACATTGATGGTGGACGTGATGAGATCCATCAGGATCCATGCCCTCTCCACCTCGTTGGAGCCAGCTGCGGCCAGTTGCGGTTGCACACGTCTCAGTCCCTTGAGCAGGGCCATCATCAAATTTGCGTCTCCTACGCCGGTGTATGCCTCTCCTGCGGGCTGCTGCGTGCGGGGCTGCGAGCGGGGCTGCTCCTCGCGCTGCTCCTCTCGCTGTTGGGAGGCCGGGGATCCGCCGACTACGTTGGCCCAGCTGCGTCCGTCGGTCCTCGACGTTTTCTGGGCATGTGGCTTGCTGGTTCCTGGAGCCTGGCGCCGGTTTTGTCGCTGGTGCTGCTGGAGCGAGGCGACGTAGGCTGTCTTCTTCGGGCAGCCCCTGTAATTGGCGGGATGGGGGCCTCCGCATTTGCAGCACGCGGCGGGCTCGTCCCTGGTGGTCTTGGGGCACTCGGCCGATGCATGCTCCACCAAGCACTTCACACACCTCGCGGTGTGGGCGCAGTTTCGGGACCCATGCCCGAAGTTTTGGCAGCGGTAGCACTGCGTCCCGTGCTGCAGATGGTTGCTGCGGTGCTTCTGCAGGCGGATCCTGCAGTGGCAGAGGTATTTCACTGCCGCCCTCAGCTGGCCCATGTTTACTTCCTTATTGAAGGTGGCCAGGTACATCGGGTATTCTGCTGCGGCGGTCGTCATCCTGACGACCTTCACCGGGGGGAAACCTTGTTCGGTGAGATCCGCCGCAATCTCCTCCGTCTCGATATTTGGCAGGCCCTTGATGACCGCCTTTTTCATCTTGTCCGCCTCCGCTGTATACGTATGGAAGCCACGCGCCTCCGCACGCAGCCCGATGGTGAGGGCACGGTGGTCCGCCATGCTCCGCAGGAGGATATTTACCTTCCCGCCTGGTCGGTATTGGATTTTAAAATTCGGGTTCCCAATATGGCCCTGCACCGCTGAAGTGACCTGCCCATGAGTGAGGGCCCCCAGGGTCATTACAACCGGGGGCACACGGTCCTTCCTTGTAGACTGGCCGCTGGTACCTGCGGAAGAAGAGGAAAATGTATTAGTGTTTGCGCGCTTCGCATGCGGGGCGCCGCCGCCTTCAATAATTTCATTTAGGTTGCCGAAGCGGTTGCCGACAACAACCGCCCGGGGTTCCTGCGGTGACAGGGGCCTCTTGACAGGGTTGGATGGCCTCGTCCATCCTTCCTCCTGGCGGGTCGTCTCCATATTTTGGGCGGACGGCTGGGGTCTGGGGGGCGGGACGTAGGCCGAAGCTGGGCCTATTGGGGGGCGGCTGGGTCCGGGGGCGGCCTCGGGCATCTCTGGGGGCGGCAGAGGGATGGGTACTTGGAAACTTGGTCTTTGCAGACCTCAGTAGGTCTTATCTTTCAGCGTAAAGAAAGAAACTTTTCAATTATATCAGAAATAGGTCGTCATCGTTATATTTTCCTTGTCTAAAAATAAAATATGACGATATGATTTTAGATTTTCACGGCCAAAAGTAGTACAGTGATTTATTTTTGAGGTTGCGCTATCGTCTTCTCCAGCCAACTTTTCGGACATCGTTGCCGTGTTCATCCTCAGGACATAATATGTGTGCCCTGCCACTGAATGAATGAGATGAGTGGTGCTGGACTCTGAATGAATGAAATAGCGCAACATAGTATTAACATAAAATTGACTTATTTTTATAGAGTAACTAGCAGACCCGGCCACACGTTGCTGTGGCTAACAAAACACAACGCCATTACCCAATCTTTATAAAATCCACACCACCCGCTTGCCAGCTGCCCGCTGCTCGCTGTCTGAATTGAATATTTGAATTTATCGGCTTTTCTCTAATATAATAAGCACGTATTATACATATAAACTAATTAACTCGCAACTAATTATACAATGCTTGCAATGCAACACTTGATATTCGAAAAGGGAAAATCAAATACCTACTTACTCTAGGACATCTATTTTCCAATTTCTTCCATAGAACGAATTTCAAAAGTGATTATGGTCCGCCAGCCGTTTTAAATCGCACAAAAAAATGTTTTCTTTCAATTTCTCGGCTTTTCTCTAATATAATTTACATCTATTATACATATAAACATTCCTCTTCAATCACTCTATCTATTGGTGAAAGCCGTATGAAAATCCGATGCGTAGTTTAAAAGATTAACACATACAATCTTCATTTTATACTATGTAATTTTGATTTATTTAAATGGTAGGAATTTAAAATTAATCGTTTATACAGTATGTGTCCGCACGTACCCGAAAGACTTTAAGAGGAAACACGTTCGCCGAGAAATCTGAATAATAAGTATTTTACCAAACTGTTGCTGTCACTGTCGCTCTAATTCTGCCGAATACTGAGCGAAAGGGACGGCTGCACCTCAGGCTGATAATACCTAAATAAAACCAACCTGGTTCAAAATCGTGGTTCTTTATTTCACATTTTTCTCCTAATTTTTCTTTAAAAAAAAAAAAAAGTCTAGTTTGTATACTGAACGTCTGCTGATGGCGTTCAAACCAGGTAGTGTCCTCACTCCCATAAGAAGCAAGTTATGGGAGTGAGGACACTAACTAAAAAAAGCAGAAGGTATCTACCGACATGCTAGAGGTCGATTTCTATATGTATTATGTTAAAAATATCTGTAGTAGTGTTAAAATCCAGAGATGAAATTGGGCAATATGTTTGTATGGTACACACGCCGCAAGGTTTCCTCATAACAAGCGATTTCTGAGCACATTTTGACTAAAAAATGTACATTTCATTTCGCTGTCCGATCATATTGCATAATTTTACAAAAAAATTTAAACAACTTGTTTAATTGGTGTATATGCAATAAACTGGCACTTAACATTAGTAAATGTCAAATAATAAGATTTTATAAAATAAAGAAACCGATCATTTATGAATACAATCTTGACAAAATTATATTAAACTCAGTAGAAACAATAAATGATCTAGGCAGTATTTTTAACTCAAAACTTACATTTATTAGCCATATAACTAATATTATTAATAGAGCAATGAAGATTTTAGGATTTATTATTAGAATAACCAAACAATTTTGTAACATTGATACTATTCGCATTTTATACATAACGCTAGTGAGAAGCATTTTAGAATATAACTCTACGATTTGGGCTCCACATTACAATATCCATATTCAAGCGATTGAAAAAGTCCAGCATAGATTCCTTAGGTATATTAATTTTAAATTAGGTATTCCAAGAGAATCCGTGGACTATAATTTGTTATTAAACTGGACTAATCTCGTAAATTTATCAGATCGCAGAAAAATCTGCGATCTATTAATATTATATAAAATAATTCACTCGGTCTTAGATACCCCTGATTTAATAGAACTAATACGATTTCATTGTCCTGGTCGCGCTAACAATAGACTGACTCTACTATAATAACACACATACATTATCACATTATTACTCACCAATCAGTCGATTACACATTTTGGGAAATGAATATGCTAACATCGGCGACATTTATTTCTTAAAATTAGCGCAATATAAACATGCACTCAAAAATTATTTTTCCATAATGTAACTTTATATACGCAATATGGACATGTTGAAATGAAATGTTGATATTTCTCATTGTTCTTTTTTTGTTATTTTTTGTTGTGATACACAAAATAATTGTATGTTATTTTGAAGTTTCAGTTTTTAAGTTTTTTATTTTTTCCATAATGTAACTTTATATACGCAATATGGACATGTTGAAATGAAATGATGATATTTCTCATTGTTCTTTTTTGTTATTTTTTGTTGTGATATGTAAAATAATTATATGTTATTTTTAAGTTTAAAACTATTATTATGTAATGATATTATTTTTCTTACTTTTGTACTCTATTATATGTTTAATTATAAAAGGCAGTATAGCCGTTTATGTATTTAAAATTAAAATAAAATAAAATAAATAAAAAAAAAAATTTTCAATTAAAAACTAGAACAAAAAATATTCCGTCACACGTCGCCACTGAATACACCCTTGCGCATCATATGATACGCACTCCTGCTTGTTCCAGGAGCACGTGACACGTAGCAGTGTGATTAGTGGGGATGTGGTGTAAACTTTTTAGTTTTGAAAAAATATCATCGAACAGCAAAATGATTTCTGCCTTTTTTTCTACAAATGTGCGCTAGAAGTTGTTGGTTAAATTCTTTTGAGTACATACGTGTTATTACACCACCATGTACCTATTATCCGTCATTTCTAATATTAGGAAAAGCCCCCGGGCTTTAAAAAAAATAAAAATAAATATATACGTGAATAAATTATCGCATAAATATTTAATGTCTACATTGCACAAAAGGACCTCTTTGGCTTTAACACTGTTAACTCCAAATACCGAAAGAGTCGGTTAGATTCTAATACAACAAAGTTATGCCACCTTTAGAACGTTAAGCGCACGATACATTGTTTTCAAATGCAGTTTTTCATGTCATTATTTTTTATTGTTTTTTGGTGTTTGGTCAGATGAGTTACTTCATTGTCAAGATTTGTGATTTTCCTTCCAATTTACATCTAAATAACAGTGATTTGGATTTTTTGGACATGTTTGTAATCATGAGTAGCGATATTTACGATTTCTTAGTAAAGCGAGAAACATCGAACCCTAATCTTAATCACATATACCACATTTCCCTGTCTGACGTTTTTTCCAACATTAAAGGACTCCAGATACTAATATCTACAGCCTGTATGTCGGACGAATATCTACAGCTCATATGTTGAACTAATATCTACGAACTTCAGAGTGTTGACTAATATCTACAGAGCGTAGGTTGAACTAATATCTACAGAGCGTAGGTTGGACTAATCAGCTAAATGTGTACAATGATTTATAATTTTTTTTTTTTAAATTTTTATTTATTAATTTTTTTTTTTTTTTTGTACATACAATAATGATATTACATTTTTCAGATCCATTTTTTTTATATAACGTGATTCACCTTTTTTTAGAGCATGCTCGTGTAAAAAAGGTGGAGCAGCGTGTGTGAAAAACTATTTAACATATTTTTTTAATATTATAATATATATTTTTATATATATATATATACATATATGTACATATATATATATACATATATATACATATACATATTCAAAAACAAGATATATGATATAGAATAGAAAAAAAGAAAAACAGTATAAAAAAGAAGAAGAAGAGGAAGAGAGAAAAGAGAAAAGAATATAAAAGTAAATGGATTTCCAAAATCAATTGTCGAGAGACATTCTATTGTATTATTAAATTGAATTATTGTAATATGCTAATGATTTAGTGTTTTTATAGAACTTTTGAATTTTTTATAATTAATTTCTAATCTTAAGTTAAGGAGTAACTGGTTAAATCACTTGACTCCATAATATTTATAAAAATGTTGGGCTGTAGTGGTATTACAACGCGGGATAGTTATAGAGCCAAGAATACTTGGTCTTTTGCTGTTTGAAATAGATAATGAGTTATCATTGTTGAAACAATCTTTGTGGATTTGTAAAAGTGTAATTTTTTTATAAATATTGTGTAGTGAAAGGACTTTAAATTCTTGAAATAATCTTATGGTGGGGAAATCATATGGTTTTTTTAGAATTATTTTTATTAATAATTTTTGGATGATTTCTAAAGGCATGAGAGAAGTTTTGAAAGCACCACCCCAACCAAGAATTCCATATTGTAATACAGATTGGATCAGTGAGAAATAGATAGTTCTTAATAGTTTAAAATTTAATATGTTTCGTATTCTAAGAAAAATGTACATTAATTTTCTTAATCTTTCTACTGTTGCATTGATTTGTATTTTCCACTTTAAATTGCTATCTATAATTACACCGAGGTATTTTATATTAGTTTTAACAGTGAGTACAGAGCAGTCAGGTTTACATAAATTTGTGTTTCTATTGCAATTGTATGAATGTATACTTATCTTTAAATTTTCAGGGAATGCATGTTTATTAATGGTGAAAGGTATTACAAAGGTTTTTTCCGTATTAAGTGACAGTAAGTTTGAATCGAACCATTTTTTTAGGATGTTTAAGTCTAATTCTGCTGTTTTCTGGGTTTCATTCCAAGTTAAACCCTCAGTTAGAATTGCTGTGTCGTCTGCATATGAAATGAGTTTAGATTTGATGTTAAGTTTAAACATATCGTTGACATAAATGATAAAAAGAATTGGCCCCAGTACAGTTCCCTGCGGGATGCCAAAATTCGTGGTCTGAGAATCGCTCATAAGGCCCTTTAATTTAACAAATTGCTCTCTATTAAATAGATAATTTTCGATCCAAATTAAAGCATTGTCAGTTATACCAATTTTCGTTAGTTTAGAGATAAGGTTAGAGTGCGATATACTGTCAAATGCTTTTCTTAAGTCAACAAATGTTCCAATACATTTTTTTTTTACTATCTAAAGATTTATATATTTTAGATGTTAAATCAACGATAGCATCTTGAGTGCTCAAATTTTCTCTGAAACCATATTGATGTGCATTTAATATATTATTTTCTTTCACAAATTTAAATATTTGTTTTTTTACAACTTTTTCAAATATTTTTGCAATGTTTGAAGTAAGGGAAATTGGCCTATAGTTACTGCTTAGACAGGGGTCCCCAGATTTAAAAATTGGAGTAATAATAGTTTTTTTGTAATTTAAGGGAAAGTTGCCATTAACAAAACTTGTATTTATGATAGTCCGATATTAGGGATTTTTACGTACACACTTACATAAATTAAGTTTTTTAAACTGCATACGCAATATTATGTTATTCTAATATTCTATACATAATTGCAAATCCAACCTCTGCCAGTGCTGTAGATATTCGTCAACACTTTGGTTTTCATAGATATTAGTCAACAGTTTGAGCTGTAGATATTCGTCAACACTTTGATTCTCATAGATATTAGTTCGATTTTTTCAGTTTTTGGAATTCCTGTAGATATATTAGTAGACGCCTCCCATTAAAGATGAATCCCAGAATGTTTTGACACGAGATTGGCACATTGCTCTATTGCTTTTCACTTTTTTTAAAATTCACGTGCTTCACTCCCTAGATTGTTCTTTCTATGGACTAGAGGTGGAAACTTAAGATCACATAATTTTTAGTTGGCCCTTTCTAAACAAATATCCTCTCTTCTACCAAGCCTTATCTAAAAATGTCTCCCTCCGTTCAACATCTCATCTCTTCTAAGTCTGAACTCTACTTAAATCTTCCTTATTTGGTAAGATTGAGTCTTTCTGAAATTTGAAGTGATGGCCTGGAAAACCTTTGAAGGGTGAAAGCTAGAAATATTGAGAAAAATCTTGCATCAAGAACCAGAAAACAACCAAAACATTAAATTTGACTTTTTCCAAGACAGAATAATGTGGTCGTTCATCCATTGTCCCCTCAACTCTCCTTTGTAGAAAGCTTTGGCGGAAAATCTCCCACCCTTCACCTATCCCTTCTCTATATAGGATTGACAGAGGGTACAGTCGATCCGTAAAAGATTAGAAATATCTTTTTGATCAATGTCAAACGTAACAGTTGGAAATAAACGTGGATATAAAATACCTGCATTTGATTCAACTGAACGAAAACTCTATGGAATATGCAATATATACCTACTCGAAAAATACCCATATAGCGGTGAAACATTGGAACGAATAACATATAATTAGTTTATGTATTTGGTATGAAGGTTTCCGGGAGACGAAAATGCTGGTAAAGACATTCATTTTTTTTTTTTTTTTTTTTTTAATTTCAATAACAAGGTTTGTACATGTATGTATGATGTATATAATAAGTATGAATTCATTTTTTTTTTCACAGACCTCCTCACTAGGATTTCCTGTTCTGAGGTGGCCTGTAGTTTTTAAAAATATTTGTATTTGGTTATGGATTGTCTTTATATCGTCTTCATGATGTTTGTAATTTTATTATCACTTTGATCTCTCAGCCATATTTTTACTTTTGTTTTAAATATATTCATTTCCTTTATATTTTTGATTTGATCTGGTAGAGCATTGTATAATTTTATAGCATGGAATTTATTATTTCTCTGTCCAAAAGATATGTTCAAACTGGGAGTAACCAGGATGTTATTGCTTACTGACCTGGTTGAGTATTTATGTTGGGCAGTGGAGTATACATATATGTTTTTTTTTCAGTTTAAATAAAATATTTTTTGAATAAAGTTTCTGTACATTGAAGACTTGAAAGTTATTAAATATTTCTTCCGTCGGAGTTCTAAGCGGAACTTTCAGTGTTGTCTTCAGTACTCCTTTTTGGGCTATATTGAGTCGCTCTGTGTGAGTGCTCAAAGCAGACCCCCATCCAGTTATCCCGTATTCTATTTGTGATTGACATAAAGCGTAGTACACTTTCTTAATGTCGTTTATGTTGAGGATGTTACGGATGGCTCTAAAGAAGTAAATGTACCTGGTGAGTTTTTTTGTGATTACTTCAATATGTGCGTTCCATCGGAGATTATCATCAATTTCAATACCAAGATATTTGATACTTTTGGAGTGTGCTATGGTAGGACAGTGACATGATAAGCCTTGATTTTGATTGTTTTCTTGGCATGTATGTAATTTGATATTAAAGTCATCCTCTGGCTGTCCTCTGGCTGTTATAGAAAATGTCAGATATTTTGTTTTATTGACATTAAGTGTAAGGGAATTTCTCTTAAGCCAGTTTTGCAGTAGACCAAGTCCATGTTCCGCTTCTTTATAGGTACTTCTCCAGTCTTTTTCGTTGAATACAATTACTGTATCGTCAGCAAAGCTTATGATTTTTCCTCTCGTTCCTAGGCTACCGATATCATTTATGTATATTAGAAATAATATCGGTCCTAGTACGCTTCCTTGCGGTACTCCATGGTTGATGAGGAGAGGTTTGCTTTTTTTCTTGTTAATTTGAACGCTCTGTGTACGCTCCATCATATAGCTTTTTAATAAGTTTAGAGTTCTATTTGACATACCAATTTTTGAAAGTTTTGCAAAAAGGATTTTGTGATCTATTGTATCAAATGCCTTTTGTAAGTCTATGAAGATTGCCAGTGTTTTTTCTCCTCTGTCTAAACTTTTTATAATCATATCTGTAATAGTTTCTATGGCGTCACCAGTACTTAGATTCTCCCTAAATCCGTACTGTGTTTCTGATAATATTTTATTTTCTTCTAAGTAGGAAAGAAGTTGTTTTTTTAATATTCTCTCCAATATTTTGGAAAATGTATTGAGTAGGCTTATTGGTCGATAGTTGTTTATGTCACTTTTACATCCTTGTTTATATATTGGTATTACAATAGCTTTTTTGAGAGCTGTGGGGAATACGCTTTCAGTTATAGCCATGTTTACTAGATATGTTAGAGGTACGATAAGTTCTTTACAGAGAAATTTTATTGCATTTGTTGTTATTAAGTCTTCCCCGGAAGATACATTTGATTTTAGAGAAGAAATTGTATTTTTGATTTCATCAGCTGTGATTTGTTTAAACTCAACTCAACTCATTGACTTCAACATTCAACTGTGAATTCAGTAAATCTAATTTTGTTTCACACATCAATACAATTAAAAAAACCCAGGATTTAAAATGCTTGGCTTCATTCTCGAAATGCCTGATAATTAGAACATTTTAGCAACTGCTCCCGTCTATGGCATCCCCAACTGGGGTATATTATGAGGCTAACGTTAGTGGGGAAGGGAAGGAGATAGGAAAGAGGAAGGTGGGGAAGTACCTGGCTATTTAGATCTGTTCACCAAACACGGCTATAGTGAACGTTGGCAATTCTGGATGGTGGTCTTACAGAAGGGCGGTACTGAGAGTATCTTCCACTCTGGAAAGTGCTGCAAATATACTAAATATTATTGTAAATGAATTAATTGTGAAATAACACAAATTAATCCAATAAATTTTGTTAGCGCACGCCGGGATTCGATTACAAAGAAACATTCATTTAAAAAAAAAATAATAATAATAACAAAGTATGTACATGACTTAAATACAGCTGAAGTGAACAAAGGCTGAGATAACAAAGACAATGAGAAAGCAACGAAAAATAATAACATAAAAATACAATGAATATACGTATGTTACAGAAAAATAAATTACCAGGTTTATTGAGAGTTATCATAGGTGTTTGTCGTAAAAGCTAGTATTGGGTAGGACACGACATCAGGATGAGTTTGTTTGAGATATTCAAATACTGAAAATGAGGTGTCCCACCTCAAATGAGGTGATGCGTGACAAGGTTGGCGAGAGAATTTCAGAAAACGTGATTTTTACATTAGCTCCACACAAGAGGCCCTGGGGAAAATAATTCCCCTCAGAGCCTATGTCATCTTTAGGGATGCTGTGGACCTATTAATCCATCCATTCAGCGGTGCAAGGCGATGTTCCGAGAGAGTAAGGCTGGAGAAGTCAAAAGGACTCCCTCAACCACTCTCTCCGGATTCGGCCTGCCATGCAGTTGGTGGGCAGGCGCATCCACCGCCAAGACCTGGATAAACCTAATAATTTACAATAAAAAAATATTTAAAAAAAAAATTGGAGCAGTTGGCACTCTTGTGCGGCATTCACGTAACCATAATTTTCAATAAAAATAATTTTTTTTTTTTAAATGGGGCAGGTGAGACTCTTGTGCGGTATTCACTTAACAATAATTTACAATTAAAAAAAAAATTAAAAATTGGAACAGTTGGGACTCTTGTTCGGTATTCACATAACAATAATTTACGATAAAAAATATTTAAAAACAAAACAAAAAAAATCACCTCGCCATCCTCATTTTTGTCCCATACGTGACGTGACATGAATGCAGTCCAATACACCAACTACCTCACACCTCATATTTGTCCCATACGTGACGTGACATGAATGTCGTCCAATACACCAACTACCTCACACCTCATATTTGTCCCATACGTGACATGACATGAATGTCGTCCAATACACCAGCTACCTCACACCTCATATTTATCCCATACGTGACATGACATTTGTAGTAATACAAAGTAAAGAGTTAGTACAAATAGATTTTGTGAGGTGGGGGGACATTTTACGTGCCTCTTGTATGAGGTATTCAACAGTAGACTCATCATTTGCTTACAAAATTATTTTTATTTATTTTTATGTGAATACCACACAATAGCCCCAACTGCTCTCACCGCCTGGAGCCAGTGCGACTATGGCATCCCAAATCGGGGTATGTTCTGAGGCTGAAAGTAGTGGGGAGAGGAAAGAGATGAGGGAGAGGAAGATGGAGAAGTAACTGGCTATTCAGATCTAGTCACCAAATACGTCTAAAACCATTTCAAACAACATTTCAATTCTGAATGATCTTACACCCAATGAGAGTATCATCCACTCTGGAATGTGTTAAAAATAATTTATTTTAATTGATTTATTTGCGAAAACACAATGCAATCAAAAAAAAATTATTACGCAACGGAATTTGACCCAGCAACCTCCGGGTTCCTAGTCGAGAACCTTAGCCCTAAACCACGAAGGTCGAGCAATAATTATTTCGACAAACCTACGCAATTTGGGAGGCGGGAATGGATACCGCCGCCCCGGGAACCTTTATTGGATAACCAACACCTCTGCCATAGGTCACCCCAAGTGGTTCGCTACGTTTGGTGATTTAGCAGGGGTGCCCGGGTTCATGGAGTGAGGTTTGTCTAGCTCTTGGAGGCGGATGACCAGGACATACTGAACCCCAGATTCCTATCCACCCATTAAACCCTTTTCCTTTCCAGAACTCTCCTCTCCTTCCTTTCCTTAAAAAAACCCTCCACACAGCATCCCCAAAGATGACATAGGCCCTGAGAGAAATTATGTTCCTCGGGGCCTCCTGTGTGGAGCTAATGTAAAAATATATATATATATATATATATTTTCTTGTTTTTGCAACGTGACGGGAATCGAATTCACTTCGTTTCGATTAAATCCTACGGATGCCGTTGAATTAATTTTTTTATTAGAACTAATTTCTTCTTTCACATTTAGGCTTCGTAAACATGACTGAAATTGAGTGAAATATGTAAGTAGGTTCGTTTATTTTAACCTGTCGGACTGTATCGCTTAACATTCTTGACCGACGCGGATCTAGCGGTAATTTTCTCTGACGTCAGTGATTTTCGAATGTGTATCAGTATAAGAAATAGCAGAGCACAACAACATTCACACCTTCGATAGCTCAGTTGGTAGAGCGGTGGACTGTAAAGTTATTTGATTGTTGTTATCCATAGGCCGCTGGTTCAAATCCGGCTCGAAGGAATCATTTTTTTGTAAATAAAATAGATAAAACCAGGGCATTACATCCCAAAAAACCAACAACTTACACAGTTAGAAAGTCATATCATATCAGATAAATTCATAGAACTGATACGTAGGAAGGACAATAATCAATGGCGTAATAAAAACGTTGTATTATTTAATAAATAAATAAATAAATAAAAATAAATAAAGCTACACTTCATCAGGAATAATTAACTTACTAATTACCTGTTTTTCTCTTTCTTTCTTTATATTATCAATCTATATTCATCTCTATTTTATTTAGACTTTTCGAATTTCTCTTAAGTGCACAATATTTTAGTATGTAACCATTGTAACCATATCCCATGGATGTACACCTACACTTAGATAATCCAGAAGTTTCA
Organism: Limnephilus marmoratus; assembly: GCA_917880885.1. Taxonomy (NCBI): domain Eukaryota; kingdom Metazoa; phylum Arthropoda; class Insecta; order Trichoptera; family Limnephilidae; genus Limnephilus; species Limnephilus marmoratus. Next base: position 11,098,115 of record OU862921.1, on the reverse strand, counting down.
ATTTCCATTATATAATTACCATTGCATAATGTTATTCTATTTCTGTAATAATTAGTGTAACTCGCTCATCAAGCACAAGAACCAGTTTCTTCTTTGGTGAGATTGCAATTTTAAATAATAATTTGTGTACCGATATGTAATATATATAAAACCACTGTACTATATATCTATATTAAATAAAAAAAATAAAAAAAAAAAAAAAAAAATAAATAATAAAAATAAATTTTGTACGTTTTATATAAAGCCCCACAGGCGTTAAAAAAATATACACAGTAGTTGCAAAAAATAAAATCTTTATTTAGAGCCCGCATCATTGTGGTATATGTCTTGCTATGAAAACGTACAATTGTTCATATCAAAACAAAATTGATAATAGATATTTGTTTTCACTCATCGAACAATAATAGATAACAGAATAAGGAACTCCAGTGAAAAATATTATGGCTTTAAAAAAATATGTTCATATAGACCAATAAACGCTGACTCTGAATATATAACTTTTATTTCATAATATTAAACGCAGAGTTTTTAAAAAATTATTAAAAAGTGCATTTTTAAACCTCTCCTGAAAACACAGCGTTAAGTTGGCATTACTGAAATGGTGAATGGTGACGTCACGCGTCACCACTCACCCACTGTCACCTGGTGATCGTGTGTATTGTATTGTCAGTATTATTGTATTGACATTTGAATATGCAATTCAACATTTCGTGTTTTTGGTTTATTTTCATACTGTTTATAGAGATTTAGATAAATAATAGTTATTGTGTTTGTTGAAACATAATTTAGGCCCTCAACATTTACGAAAAGGGCTATATTTGCGGACAATCTGGAATAAATTTTACCTATTTGAGGTTAAAGTCGACACAAAATACGATGTCATGTATTTGCAATGAAAGAGATGATTTGTTTTTATATTGCACTTTGATTAAATACAATAACAGTAGCGGTGAAATGTGGACATTTTACCAATGTTTTTCTATATTAACAGCAGTTAATCTTGAATAAAAAACGAATTCTCACACCGAAATGTCGTAGTATTCATTGGCCATCATTCCACCATTTTAAAACAGGGAACAGGGATGAACTGCCCAAAAAAAATATTTCCCTAGATTTTGAAGTGAAATTTCCCTAGAATTTCACATTTACGCAATTACCTACGTAGCCACCTTTTTGTGTAACACTAATCCTGTTATATGTTAATTAATATGATTGATTAATTGGAAAGTTATCGGAACTTGGTAAATATACTTATAATACTGTGCTTTTCCAAATAAAACACTCTTTGCTACGTGAAGTAATAATTTAAAAGTACGAATACACTCACCACTGAATTAGAAACTGAATTCCAAATAAAAAAAAACACTTTGCAAAATAAAAATCAACCGAAATCACCGAAAAAACGGAACTTAAAACATAAATAATTTTTTTTTTTCAGAGGTCCCATTTATCTTTTTAGATACATAGGGAACGTACCCATACTACGTGACAAACTTTTTGCACTTTATAACCCCCCCCCCCCCACCGTGACCAAAAACCTAAGCAACCCACCGCTCATTTGTACCAAGCGTGGTATTTTGAAGACCCCCCCCCCCCCGAACGTGTCACGTAGTATGGGTACGTTCTCTAATATCATTTTGAGTTGTCAGTGTTAAAAACAACATTGCATGTAAGTACATGAACAATAATTAAGATTCATAGGAATCCCAACAAATATATATACGTATATATATATATATATATATATATATATATATATATATATATATATATATAAATAATACCAGTAATATTGTCATATGTAATAAAAATTTTGCCAGATTTCGAAATTTCCCTAGATTTTGTCCTGATTTCCCTTATCCCTAAAAAATATTTTTCTCCCCTAGATCTAGGGAAATTTCCCTCGACATAACATCACTGATTCAATATGACAACTTGAAGGTAAATAAACTATCGGTGGGTGAAGCCCATATATCACCATATTAACAATCCACCATAGATATGGTGCTTTTCTGATGGTCTAGAAAAATTAAAACTTTGACAATTATTTTAACTATTAAAACTAACTATAAAAATAAAAATAAAAATGCAGTTATTTAAGTTTGAAGGTCTTTATTCATTAAAAAAAATAAAAAAATTGGACTGGAGTTCTCTATTGTCCCAAGCTTACGACAAAAAGAAGCCTTCCAATTGTTGCCAAACACTTTACGAGTCCCTACAATGGCCACGATGCGAAGAAAAAACACAAGGGGAATCTTCAGTGAAATAAATTGAATACAATGATCATTTTGGTAAGTCCCAATTGTCGTTCGAGCTTTATGTATGTCAACATTAACTACAGAAACCTTTAAAATCCGCTCGACATTGAAATTCTGACGATATTTTTTATCATTGGACATCATTATTGTCATTAGCAGTTTGACGTGGTTTTTTTAACATTAGCTCCACACAAGAGGTCCTGAGGAAAAAATCACTGAGGGCCTATGTCACCTTTGGTGATGCTGTGTGGAGGATCTTTGTAAAGAAAGGAAGAAGAGGGAAAGAAAAAGGTATGTAAGGTGGGTATGAGTCTGGGGTTCAGTGTGTCTTAGAGTGACGGACGTGTGAATCGATCTCTCCCACTGTGGTGCAAGGTGATGGGTTGAGAGAGTCCAGCTGGAGAGGTCTAGGTTAGATCTCCCTCAACTAACCTTTCCCGATCTGGCCCGTCACGCAGTAGGTTTGCAAACGCATTGTCCACCAAGACCTAGACAAACCTCACCCCGTGAACCCAGGCACCCCTGCTAAGTCACTAAGTAGCGAACCACTTGAGATGGTGCCCTTGCTATAAAAGATGTTAGTTATCCAATAAATTGATCCCGGAAAGAATGCTTTTCCTGTAGAAATGAAATCCCTGAGGCGTGTGTGTGGTAAAGCCATGCACGATCGTGTGAGAAACGTGGAGATCCGCAAAGAATGCAAGGCTGATGTAAGCGTAATGAGTAAGATTGAAAGGAACGTTTCGATGGTTTGGGCAAGTAGAGCGAATGAACGAGGAAAAGAGTGTAAGAAGAATATATGACGCGAAAGAAGACATGGCACGACCAAATGAATCAGGTAACTATTAATGGAGGACTGAACGCCGTTGGCGCCAATAAAAAAAACTGTCCAAAGAAGCGAAACTGGCCGTCCATAATAGAGTACTGATGTATGGCAGTAATGTATGCATAATAATGATAGAAAAAGTTGGGGAGGCCCAAGAAACACATGGCACGACCAAGTGAATCAGATACTCGAGTCGGGCCATGTCAAGAGTCAAAAAAATAGAAGAGCACGTATGAGACGATGTATGAACGTGAACGAGGCAAGGAGTGTGCGTCAAGACCGAGTTGTCTGGCGATCCGTCCTCTCTGCCTACCCCTGCGGAGAATCAGCGTAATGGTTAGTTAGTTAGTTTTAATTGATTCCGGACGGCGCGTGAGCGTACCATACCCGCCTCCCAAATTGAACCGTTAATAGTTCCATTGTTTTTTTTTTCAAGGTAGAAGTTATAGGTGCCATAATGCTTACTTTGACGGCCAGCATAGTCCAGCGGTAAGGCTCTTGACTAGCACTCCGAAGATTGCGGGACCGAATCCCGGCGTGGCAAATAAATTTTATTTCATTAATTTGTGTTTATTTATTTATTTTATTTATTTATTGAAACGCCCGTAGGGCTTTTACATAGAATGCAGTACATTTTTCTTAATTATAGTGAAAAGAATGGGTTTACAAAATACAAATAACATAATATATATAGGTTAAAAACAAAATATAGGTTACATAAAATATAAGCGTTAACAAAATACAGGTAACATAAAATATAAGAAACAAAATATAGTCCATAAAATATAGGAGTTGACACAAAGTAGGTAATGTTTAAAATTGTTGTTCACATTAGTTTATGGGATAGGTAGAAAGAAATAGTTGACACATAATATGGCGTTTGAAGTTTGCTAAGTTCAAGTTATTGTCAAATACATCCATATTATTTAAGTCTTTGTTACCAAGACTATGCAAACGTTGTATTGGAGAATGTAAATCATAGTTCGAATGAGATGTACCTACGTATATAAAATGTCAGTGTTTGTCTAGTGTTATTTCACAATTTATTTATTTAAAATATATGTAGTATATTTGTGGCACGTTCCAGAGTGGAAGATACTCTCAGTATCGCCCTGGTGTAAGACCACCATTCAGAATTGAAACGTTGCTTGAAATGCTTCCCCACCTTCCTCTTCCCTATCTCCTTCCCCTCCCCATTATCTTCAGCCTCCCAACATTTCCCAATTGGGGATGCCATAGTCCCACTGGCTCCAGACGGGAGCAGTTGGGACTCTTTTGCGGTATTCATGTAAAAAAAAACAACTTTAAAAGAGGTTGTGCCTCCCCACTTTTGAAGCCGCAAACCGTCACTAGTGTGTATTGCATTCAAAGCTTTTGTTTTAATAACATGTCAAATATGTGCGATGATTTGAGAGTTTTAAGCGTGTTCCTAAGCACTTTGTCATTAATTCGTGCATGGCCTTTTGCGATATGAAGCGAACTTAAACAAGGTTTACGGAGTACATGAGCTTGCGCTTTGCTCCGTATTCATGCACAATGAGCTGGTACAATAGGTGCCTGAGAGTTATAGTGGGGCATCTCACTAAACTTGCTTTTGAGATATTGAGGTTTAAAAAATCAAATTAAACAGTTTAATCACTTCTTCTAATAGTGCAAAATTATTTTGTGGTAACATTATAAATTCAAATTAATAAATAACGTTGTATTAACCACTTAATTATTTACAAAAACCGACATGTTTCGTCAGCAAAGCTGACTTCCTCACGGTTTTGACAGAACTAATTTTAAAAATAGACATACTTGCGAACTCCTGCATCTCATTGATTTTAAAGTACCTACTCGAGAAACAAGGCAAAACATATTATTCTGCAACAATAATTCTGTAACCAACTACCACACACATGCACCAATTTCACGATTACACACACTAGGGAACAAATTCACCTCAAATATCGATGTATTTAATACAAGTTTACCTTTATTCAAGAAATATCTGAACAATATTTTTATGTAGAATATTTTGATATCTAAGGAGCATCACATAGGAACTATTGCATGTATTTGTGTATTTTTATAAATCTACATTGTAAAAACCTATTACCGTTTTCTTTTTAAGTATCTTGCATTTTGTCATGTATTTTTCATCCCATTTAATTAGTCACCTGTAAATTTTGTAATTACTAACATACCTACAAGTTTATTTCTATGCCATTTATAACTTAGAAACTTTCTCTTTTATTTTAATGCACTTTCTTTCCTTAAATTTATCTGTATACTTACCTATCATATGATGTTTAGTAGTTATATTCTTATAGTTTATCTTTTTTATTTAAAAACTGTCTCTGTATTATAAACTTGTCATGTAAAAGCCCATCAGGGCGTTGAAAATTAATAAAAAAAAATAATAATAATAATCAAATTTGAAAGAAAATAATGTGTAAAGGACGAGGGGCAATATAGAACAATTAAAAATTTAAAAGGGGAATATATTTAATAATGGGTCATTTAAAAACAATTTTTGATTATTAATATCTAATATTTAAATTTGTATTAACACTCTTTCTAATCTCTAAAATTCCAACTGAAAGCCATTGACATTACAATGCATTAATTCTATCCCACTGTTAAAATTGAATGAAAATCTATTAAATGGTTGTAAATGATTAAGTGGTTAATACAACGTTATTTATTAATTTAAACAGTTTAAATTCATACTAAAATTAAAATAAGTCAATCATTCCATTCCGGTATTTATAAAGGCAATATTTCTGAAAAATTTAAACAAACATCAAATATTTAAATTTAACAAAGTAACTAACTAACCATCACGCCGTTTTCCGCAGGGGTAGGCAGAGAGGACTGACCGCCAAATAACTCGGTCTTGACACACACACTTTGCCTCACCCTCACTCATACTTCGTCTCGTATGTACACACTCTTCATTCTGTTTCATTCGTCATCTTCATTTTTTCATTCTCTTTTATCTGTTTCACTTGATCGTGTATCGACCCGACTTCTATTACCGTCCACATTTGCGTCGTATATTCTCCTTACACTCCTTTCTTCGTTCAGATGCTCAACATGCCTAAACCATCTGAGGGTCCCTTTCTTAATCTTACTCTTTACGCTAACATCAACCTTGCATTATTGGCTGATGTTTACATTTATCACACAATCATTTATTTTATTTTTAAAATACATGTTTCATAATTAAGATGTTTACACAGAGGAGATGAAATTAATCACCACACATGGTTTTGATCGTTAATCGTTTTACCACGCATAGACCTCAGGGATCTCAGAGCATTCATTTCTAGAGCATTTCATTCATTTCCAGAGCATTCAGTTTACTTTCATCCTGCCTCTGCCAGTTCCAAGCCTCGCTGCAATACACGGTAGGTACCAGAACTCCATTGTGGAGTGCTAGCTCCGCTACTCTGGACGTTTTTTTTATTAGCGCTAACGGCATTCGGTCCTCCATTAATGGAATTAAATGTAAAAAACTAAAAATATATATATATATGTTTTTTTTTTAAATTTTTTTCAATGCTGATTAAAAATATAAAATTAAATCGGTTACATAAGGTTTTAAAAAAGAATTCGTCCCGTTCCCCTTCCGCGTCCCCTTCCCCTCTCGCGTCCTCTTCCCTATCGCGTTCCCACTCCGCCTCCTCCACCTTCCCTCTCCCCACTGGACTCCCCCCCTTCCCCCGTTGCGCGAACCCCCCTACCGAGTTCCCCTTCCCCCCACGTTCCCCTCCCTGGCTCCCCTCCCCCCTCCCACAAACCCCCTACCCGAGTTCCCCTCCCCCCTCCCGCATTCCAACATTCAGTCCCGGTACATTCTGTTTTCAAACAGCTCGCGTGCCACCTATTGCAAATTTCATCAGAACTCACCAGTAGTTTTATACAAACCTTGTCCTGACAATAACGAACACAAAAAAAAAGAATTATCCAATTTGGTGCAGTCGTTCGAAAGTTAAGCGCGCACAAACATTTCGGCGATTCATTTATATTAATATATGTCTAAACTATGTCAACTTAATTTATTAAAATTGTCCGAACGCAGAATAGTATATGACCTAACATGTTTAAATAAAATCATAAATTCAGTAATTGACAGCCCTGAACTATTAAACTTGATTTCCTTCCATATACCTCGCAATTCAACATCGAGGCAGTATCTACCATTCTATTGTGACAACTCCAACACAGAATCACAATTGTATACCCCCATTCGCCGTATACAAAATTTGGGTAATGACTATAAAGATGTTGTTGATAAATTTAACACATCATTCACTAAATACAAACAAGTCTTAGTAGAATTTATATCTAAAAGAAGAACAACAAATTTAATTAATCCAACTGAATAGCTCTGCTTCGAATCATTTCACGTGTACTTTACTTTTCTCAGTCTACATCTTTTTCCATCTCGCATGGTGGAGTATTTTGTTTTTATTTCAATTTGTTTTTTTATTGTATTTTTGTTTTAGATTTGGTTATGATTTTGATTTTGTTTTTGTTTTGTTTATGTATTTGTTTTTTTGTTTTTTAAAATTTTGTTATGCTTATTTAAATTTAGATGTTCTTTGTAAAAAAAAAAAAATGCATGTAAAAGCCCAGCCGGGCGTGAAATTCAATAAATAAATAAATAAATATAAAAAGATATAGATAGACAGTGGCTTTCCGCTTGTTTTGGATGCCAGGTGTCCAAAATTACATAGATCTCGAAATAAAACAGTAGATTAGTAAAAAAAATCAAATAACTAACTCCGCACGTCCGCAACAGACACTATCCTTTACGCATAATGCTATAGTGGTATATTTCTCGATAAATAAATTTTACTATTAAGACCAAATATCCCATTCTATTACAGATATCGAATTTTAATATCATATAACTTAAAAAAAACTTATTTTTAGATATTCCACTACAACTCTCAAGCAACAAGTATAGGCACACGTCCATTGCACATTCATAGGTCAGCACATGTTGACCACCGCAGTATTAGTGCGAATAGCGAGCAGCGAGTGACCCACTTTTCGAAATTCATTTCGTTTTCGGCGATCTCGCTCGAAATACATAGCATTCTATAATAGCAGAGCACTTCCCACACCTTCGATAGCTCAGTTGGTAGAGCGGTGGACTGTAAAGTTGAACGATTGTTGTTATCCATAGGCCGCTGGTTCAAATCCGGCTCGAAGGAATCCGTTTTTTTTATATAATTGAATATTATCATTGTGTTCTTGACCGATAACCCATCTTGTAGTTTTTCTTATCACGTACGCAGGTACCTATTATAGATATAAGAATGTCATCCTTATCTTTTTCGTTCTTCTCTTTTGCTTCGACAAATCAAAACATTACCTATCAAAAGATGCGATATTACATATTATATTATAAAATCATAAATACATATATATATATATATTTACATTATAAATGTATTGACGGCCGGTGTAGTCTACCGGTAAGGCTTTTTACTTGGATTCGACGACCTCCGTAATCAAGTGGGTAAAACTCTTGACTCACAATCCGGAGGTCGCGGGTTCGAACCCGGCATGCGCAAAAAATTTTTATTTGATTAATTCGTGTTATTTCACAATTAATTCATTTAAAATAATATATAGTATATTTGCGGCATGTTCCAGAGTGGAAGATACTATTAGTATCGCCCTGGTGTAAGACCACCATTCAGAATAGAAACGTTGCTTGAAAATGGCTTTAGCCGTGTTTAGTGACCAGATCTGAATAGCCAGGTGCTTCCCAACCTTCCTCTTCCCCACCTCCTTCCACCCGCCACTACCTTCAGCCTCACAACATACCCCAATCGGGGATGCCATAGTCTCACTGGCTCCAGACGGGAGCAGTTGAGATTCTTGTGCGGTATTCACTGTAAAAAAAAAAAAAAAATCCGAAGGCCGCGGGATCAAATCTCGGCGGGGGCAAACAAATTTTATTTGATTAATTTGTATTATTTTACAATTAATTATTTTAAAATAATATATACCTACTATAACTGCGGCACGTTCCAGAGTGGAAGATACTCTCAGCATCGTCCTGGTGTAAGACCATAATTCAGAATTGAAACGTTGCTTGAAATGGCTTTAGCCGTGTTTGGTGACCAGATCTGAATAGCCAGGTACTTCCGCACCTTCCTCTTCCCCACTTCGTTTCCCTCCCCAATACCTTCATCATCACAACATAACACAATTGGGGATGCCATAATCTCACTGGCTTCAAACGGGAGGCAGCTGACACTCTTATGAGGTATTCACACAAAGATAAAATATGTTTTATCTATTTTCAAATGTCTTTAATAATCTTAAAAAAATAAAAATAGTTTCAACCAAATCAGGAAATCCTGATTGGATAAGATCGACATTTAATTTTATATATCTACGAATGATTGTTTAATCAATAATATTAGATTAAACGTACATTCCAATATTGATTTCCTCATTATTTCAAAATTTTGTATTTAGAGATGTGTGCCTAATCAACTGGACGATCGATATATGGGGGGTATCCGGTTATCAAAAGTAATACATCTTAAAAAATATTAAATTACATTTTTTCGTAACCTTAACGTCGAAAGCCATTTCCTACTAAGCAATATTAAGGTATGATGAGATGTCATTTGCGAATACATTACTAATGTGCTTTCGCGAAATGAATCTCATTGCGAAATGCGTTAACGTGAGCGAGTTTTTCATATTTATGGCAACATTTAATAAATTACATCATAATATTTGACGCGAACTAACATGGTGACGGTTTTTCATCTCAAATGTTATTAAATTATTTAAGGATGATGATATTAATATAATAATTTGGGAGGCGGGAATGGGTACCGCCGCCCTGGGAACCTTTATTGGATAACCAACACCTCAGCCATAGATCACCCCAAGTGGTTCTCTACGTTTGGTGATTTAGCAGGGGCGCCCGGGTTCATGGTGTGAGGTTTGTCTAGGTCTTGGAAGTGGATGACCAGGACACACTGAACTCCAGATTCCTATCCACCCCTTAAACCCTTTTTCTTCCCAGAATTCTCCTTCCTTTCCTTAAAAAAACTCTCCATTCACATTCCCTAAAGATGACATAGGCCCTGAGGGAAATCGTTTTCCTCCGGGCGTCCTGTGTGGAGCTCATGTAAAAAGAAAATATTATATGGGCGTACCCGTGCAAATAACAAGTACGCTCCACGGTTAAATTTGGCAGCCACCTCTGGTCTGAAGCCCCAAAACACCTAAAAAAAATACTCGACGAACGGATCGCAGTCTTTAGAGCTTAGGCATCGTCGGGTGGGAATGCTGTCCTTGTTCGACCGGTACCTCTCGATGTTCCGAAGAACTAGCGTCATTGATACCTTCGGCACCAGTGCACAGTCGGGAAACACGCCAAACGCGCGTCCAACATTTGCACACATTTAACATTTTTCACTGTGAACGGGTCGTTTCTATGACTCGTTCTTGAGTTCAAAAGCTCGGCTGTGGGACGGTTTGGCGGCGTCTGTATTTCCTCCCTCCTACAATATTGGACTCTTCGAAACCAAGATTCACTTCTTCCTTACCATATAAGTCATCTAGCCTCAGGCTACATAAAATAATAATGACAAACTACATAATTAGTTTAGCAGGTGTTAATAAAAGACATGAATAAATTTTTAATTATAAAAAGTTATATTGAAAATGTAAAAAAAAAATGTTTAGGGGGGTATAACTTCAAAGGTGTATGACCACAATCATAGCGATTTTTAGTCGATTCGTCGTATGTCAATCAAGAGGATCGCCCAATGCTCTGGGCTGCCGCACAAAGAGTGCAAGCTTCATTTTCAATTCTCCTGATTTGAATCCTGCCTGCTGGTTTGACAACATTGAAGTACCCACCACTGTCCCACCCCGGTATAGGCAACTTATGGTCGCCCCTTCGGAGTTCTCACAAGAATCTAATTTTTTTGAATAAACGGCTCTACATTTAATGTAACGAATCTAGACCTTCAATGTCCCCTCATACTGTGTTAGGTGGCGGTATGCGGTCGCGCCTACAGGACTGTACTGTAATGGTCATTTCTACAATTCTAAAGCCCATGGAGGTAGTCACCGCCAAAGCAGTGAGCCTCGTGGACAGTCAAACAAGTGGTTAGTAACATCGACATAAAAAAGTAAAATGAACAAAATAGACAGCAGCCGTCATGAGTAATCAGCTCATGACAGCGAAAGACCATACGCAATCCAGCGGGCGGCACCGAGCACTGTTCATAAAAAAAGCAACAAAAGTAAAATAATATTTGTACAGAGTAGAACTGATGTTACCGCAAACTGGCTACCGGCGGTTCCCGAGACAGTGAAGGAGGCTGATTGTCCGGCCTCCCGACAACCGGCAGCGTCGTCCGTAAGCCAGCTAGCCGGTGGTGCCTAGACGAGAGTAATTGGAAGTCATAGAAAAAGACCCTAGGGAGAGAAGCGTCGGATCGCCGGAGGCGGGACGGACAGCCTCCAGATGTCGTAGGTTTGACAACAGTTCAACTTCAAAATATTCCAGGGCTGGCAATCTGAACAATGCCCAATTGTCAATGCGCAAGTACTGGTGGTACCACACACCGAGGCCCTAAATAAAGTGTGTTTAAAAGGGTGCACGCACCTTTTTACAAATACTTTTATGTAACAAGGTGTTTTGCTAATTTGTATTAGTTAGTTAGGCGTTTACACAATCATAGCTACACTTACCTACATACATATATCATAGACTCTGTGTTTGTAGCTTTGATTGTCACATGTTCCTTGCCTATCCATCCCTAACATTTTCCCCATCCTATCCCATCCCTATGTACCTCTCAATTTTCGTTACCATAACTCGCCGTGAAAGCGTACAATTTCGCATTCTCTACCCGCATACCACAGTAAATACCGCGAATAATAATTACACAAGTGCATGAACACTTAAAGGTGATTGGCGTCTACAACGTTTTGATTCAAAATCTGTATCTGATCCGCCCGAACTGAAAACGACAATTTTACTAAGACAAAATTCTTTTCTTTGCGTAATCTGGTTAGGAAGCGCGTGCATCGGTTCTATACGTACTTTAAAATTAATCCCAACCGCAATTCTCAATAATGGGAGATTTACCCGCATGCCGCATACCCTTTAACCTCATACCGCATTCCGCATTCCGCATTCCGCATTCCGCATTCCGCATTCCGCATTCCGCATTCCGCATACTCCTTACCTCAAACCGCATACCGCATACCGCATACCGCATACCGCATACCGCATACCGCATACCGCATACCGCATACCGCATACCGCATACCGCATACCGCATACCGCATACCGCATACCGCATACCGCATACCGCATACCGCATACCGCATACCGCATACCGCATACCGCATACCGCATACCGCATACTGCATTCCGCATACCGCGTATCGCATACCGCATACCTTATACCGCATTCCGCAAATCATATACCGCAGGACAGTGGTAAAACTTTACCCTTTACCTTCACAATAACATAGTCCGTTGACTTGGCCATCAGATATTGCATCCATGGCCCTTCTTTTAGCTTTAAGTTTCACCATTTTTTTAAAAATTTTGTTTATACAGTGATATTTAATGCGCTCTTATGGTTTATGGAAGTGGATTCATTCATCTCCTTCCAGGCGGGGGGCATGTTAGGCGTTTACATAATCATAGCTACACTTACCAACATACATCTACATAATATATCATAGACTCTGTGCTTGTAGCTTTGATTGTCACATGTTCCTTACCTATCCATCCCTAACATTTTCCCCATCCTATCCCATCCCTATGTACCTCTAAATTTTCGTTACCATAACAATCAGTGTCGTTTATCGAAACTCGCCGTGAAAGAGTACAATTTTCCGCTCGTTATAGTCGATTCGTCGTATGTCAATCAAGAGGATCGCCCAATGCTCTGGGCTGCCGCACAAAGAGTGCAAGCTTCATTTTCAATTCTCCTGATTTGAATCCTGCCTGCTGGTTTGACAACATTGAAGTACCCACCACTGTCCCACCCCGGTATAGGCAACTTATGGTCGCCCCTTCGGAGTTCTCACAAGAATCTAATTTTTTGAATAAACGGCTCTACATTTAATGTAACGAATCTAGACCTTCAATGTCCCCTCATACTGTGTTAGGTGGCGGTATGCGGTCGCGCCTACAGGACTGTACTGTAATGGTCATTTCTACAATTCTAAAGCCCATGGAGGTAGTCACCGCCAAAGCAGTGAGCCTCGTGGACAGTCAAACAAGTGGTTAGTAACATCGACATAAAAAAGTAAAATGAACAAAATAGACAGCAGCCGTCATGAGTAATCAGCTCATGACAGCGAAAGACCATACGCAATCCAGCGGGCGGCACCGAGCACTGTTCATAAAAAAAAGCAACAAAAGTAAAATAATATTTGTACAGAGTAGAACTGATGTTACCGCAAACTGGCTACCGGCGGTTCCCGAGACAGTGAAGGAGGCTGATTGTCCGGCCTCCCGACAACCGGCAGCGTCGTCCGTAAGCCAGCTAGCCGGTGGTGCCTAGACGAGAGTAATTGGAAGTCATAGAAAAAGACCCTAGGGAGAGAAGCGTCGGATCGCCGGAGGCGGGACGGACAGCCTCCAGATGTCGTAGGTTTGACAACAGTTCAACTTCAAAATATTCCAGGGCTGGCAATCTGAACAATGCCCAATTGTCAATGCGCAAGTACTGGTGGTACCACACACCGAGGCCCTAAATAAAGTGTGTTTAAAAGGGTGCACGCACCTTTTTACAAATACTTTTATGTAACATGGTGTTTTGCTAATTTGTATTAGTTAGTTAGGCGTTTACACAATCATAGCTACACTTACCTACATACATATATCATAGACTCTGTGTTTGTAGCTTTGATTGTCACATGTTCCTTGCCTATCCATCCCTAACATTTTCCCCATCCTATCCCATCCCTATGTACCTCTCAATTTTCGTTACCATAACTCGCCGTGAAAGCGTACAATTTCGCATTCTCTACCCGCATACCACAGTAAATACCGCGAATAATAATTACACAAGTGCATGAACACTTAAAGGTGATTGGCGTCTACAACGTTTTGATTCAAAATCTGTATCTGATCCGCCCGAACTGAAAACGACAATTTTACTAAGACAAAATTCTTTTCTTTGCGTAATCTGGTTAGGAAGCGCGTGCATCGGTTCTATACGTACTTTAAAATTAATCCCAACCGCAATTCTCAATAATGGGAGATTTACCCGCATGCCGCATACCCTTTAACCTCATACCGCATTCCGCATTCCGCATTCCGCATTCCGCATTCCGCATACTCCTTACCTCAAACCGCATACCGCATACCGCATACCGCATACCGCATACCGTATACCGCATACCGCATACCGCATATCGCATACCGCATACCGCATACCGCATACCGCATACCGCATACCGCATACCGCATACCGCATACCGCATACCGCATACCGCATACCGCATACCGCATACCGCATACTGCATTCCGCATACCGCGTATCGCATACCGCATACCTTATCCCGCATTCCGCAAATCATATACCGCAGGACAGTGGTAAAACTTTACCCTTTACCTTCACAATAACATAGTCCGTTGACTTGGCCATCAGATATTGCATCCATGGCCCTTCTTTTAGCTTTAAGTTTCACCATTTTTTTAAAAATTTTGTTTATACAGTGATATTTAATGCGCTCTTATGGTTTATGGAAGTGGATTCATTCATCTCCTTCCAGGCGGGGGGCATGTTAGGCGTTTACATAATCATAGCTACACTTACCAACATACATCTACATCATAGGTTCCCAACGTGGGCGATAACGCCCCCTTGGGGGCGTTTCAGACCTTCAGGGGGGCGGTAGAAGGCAAAGAGAAAATTGGGGGGCGTTTCAGACTTTCAGGGGGGCGGTAGGAGACCCAGAGAAACCCATAGCTAGTTTGCTAGCACATATCGAAGAAGTCGAAGACATGCTAAAAGAATACGAACTGCACATGGTGATGATGAGCGAAACCTGTATTACCGAAGAAATTAACCAAAAAGAAACAACATTTCAGGGCTATTCGACAATTAGATGCGACTCATTTAGCAGCAGGCATACAGGTGGAGTTATCACATTAATTCTGTAGTGCATGTGCGTGAGTGTGTAAACAACATCTCTTACAAAGTCACAACAAATGCGGTAGTAGATAAAAATAATACCTGGATACCTACTGGCTATTGAAGGATTTTAAGCTGGGAACCTATGCAGCTATTTATCATTCCCCAAATCAAAATGATACAAAATTCTTAGATTTTTTGAAGAATGGTGCCGTTAGCAAATAAATACAAGAGACTTGAAAATCATCTGTGGAGATTTTAATATTCAACATAAAAAGCACATTGGTTATTTCCTTTTGGGGTATTATGCCGTGTTGCGCTACCTCCTCCTTTAGCCAACGTTTCGGACAGCGTTACAGTGTCCATCATCAGGGCAGATGTGTGATGATGATGGTGATGTGTGATGATGATGATGATGATGGACACTGTAACGCTGTCCGAAACGTTGGCTAAAGGAGGAGGTAGCGCAACACGGCATAATACCCCAAAAGGAAATAACCATAAAATTTTTGGCCGTGAAAATCTAAAATCATATCATAAAAAGCACATGATTACAAATCATCATAAATTGCCTGGGTAGGAAGCAACTTGTCAGAAATTATACAAGAATATGAAAAAACTCTAAAGCCATGATTAATTTGGTAATTTCAAATGACTTTTACGCGAAAGTTAATGCTGCGGAAGAATTCAAAATCAATCTGATCACGAAACAATTATTACAAAAATTAGATATAATAGTCTGAAGCCTCAGGGAACACGAAGTATAATATATATACAGGAATAAAAAGAACTATAATAAGGATAAATTGTGTACGGCATTACAAAACAAAAAGTGGATCTGCGATAACCAAGGAAATTTACACAGAAAAGCCGATGAACTAATAGGACACCTGAAAACAGTAGTAAATGAACTAATGCTTACAACGAATATATGAGGAGCTCAGTATCAAAGTGGTACATAAGCCATTTGGATTATTTTTCAGTAGAGTGAGTTTCTTGTTTCGAATATGCTGGTATGAAATATCTGAATTTTTTTTCTACCTGCATAATCCTTGCGCATAAAGAATCACAAGCCATACATAACATTCTATAATTTAATACTCTAACTATTTTATTTTTAAATTTAAAAATGACTATGTCCGCTTTTGATACTAAAACGAGCAATTGTCCGTTTTTGAAACACATGAGCCTACAAGTGTCCGTTTTTGAAACAAAGTCTTACAAAGATCCAAGGTCCATAGTATGAAAGAAAAGGCTATTCTAGTTCATTTTTATGAAGTTTATTTTTTATTAATAACGTAATAATAATTTGTTACAAATAAAATTACTCACTTTGTGATAATAATAAGCCAACTCCGGTATAAACGCAAAATAAGCGCCGTAAACTCAATATTTAATTATTCAATATATTGCCATTTTTTCAATTCCAATTTTAATTACATTCATCAAAATGGGTTTATTAGTCTCATAAACGTAGAATTCAAGGTTCTAATCATCGTATTTATATAAGAAAACTTCATTGAAATGAGCACAGATTTGAATTAGTATTGTGGGTGAATTGACTTACTTTAACGGCTTTTCTTTTGCTTGTTTCCAATTTTCGGAGTTGGTTACGCGCTTATAAGCATTAGTGATCTCCATTTTATCATATTTTGGTGAATTTGGTGCTGTAAAACTTCAATAAACCTCAAATTTCAGTCTAAAACTGTTAACCCACGATCACATTCGGCGGTTGGTGCTTGACTGTCAAAATAACAGCCGCCATGACACTTTTTGTAACGTTTTTGTTGGTTTTTGTATTGAATGTCCGAGTTTGTTGCAAACATGAGTTGTAAGTGTCCGCTTTTGAAACAAAGTGCAAACTTTAACATGCGATTTCTTGTATTAATTGTCCGTTTTCGATAGATTCTCTCAGTTATTCAGTTAGAGAATCAGACGTACTACCATAATCAATCAAAATATGCATTTTAGAAAAAGTGGCGTATGTCCCACTTTGATACTGGGCTCCTCATATCTTCTCTTATATATAAAAATGAATCGCTTAATGTGTTGCTAAGCGCAAATCTCGAGATCAGCTGAACCGATTTCGCTAATTCTTTTTTTTCAAATATTCCTTGAAGTACGAGGATGGTTCTTACGGAGAGAAAAATTAAGAAAATTGCGCAGAAAATTGGATAATTTTAGAAAACCTATTACTAACCTAAACGACTATCGCACGTTTGACAGTACGCGTGTTTGAGAAGGATATTTTGCAAAACAATGATTGTTAACTTTTGCTGATGACACACTTTTATATATTATACCAAATAATATCAAAGATGCATTGTCAAAAAAAGCTTTTTTTTAAAGAACACTTCTATATTATATATTAAAGTTTTTTTTTCTTCGAATAAACTGAAAATAAATGTAACTAAAAGTAAATTCATGGTATTAGAGAAGAAACTCAACGAAATTACTACCCTTAATATAGAAAACTCAAAATATTGAAGAAGTAGAAGAAATTAAATACTCAGGAATCATAATCTATAACAAATTAAAACTAAACACTGACTTTGAAATGTTAAATTAAAAAAATTGCAGAAAAGATTAAAATGAAAAAGAAAAGTAGGATAAAGGGAAAGTTAGACGTGAAAACACGGAAATTGGTCTACAATACCACTGTAGCGTGTCACGTGAATTACTGCACAAGTGTAATCTTTCTGAGCAATAAAACCCAAGTAAAAAAAATAAAAATAATTCAGAACGGTTCCATGCCAACTCAAAATTAAACCATCCCAGAAACACCTCAGAAAGGTAATTAAAAGCTATGAAAAAATATATTTAAAATTGCCGGTAATCCTAACCTAACTTAATCAATATTTTTTTTTATCATTACTCTTTAATGACCTTTATGAGGTGCTTCTGAGTTGGCCGGTCACCAATTAAAATATACAATAAAAAATAAAAAAAAAACGCATCTTGCCCCATCCTATCTCCCCCCCCCCCCCCCCCCCCCCCGCCCACGTTGGTAAATATAATCGTGACGACAATTGCTCTTTCAGATTTACGAGTTGGGGGGCGCTAGAAAAAAAAATATTCTCAATGTGGGCGGTGGGCAAAAAAAGGTTGGGAACCTATGATCTACATAATATATCATAGACTCTGTGCTTGTAGCTTTGATTGTCACATGTTCCTTACCTATCCATCCCTAACATTTTCCCCATCCTATCCCATCCCTATGTACCTCTAAATTTTCGTTACCATAACAATCAGTGTCGTTTATCGAAACTCGCCGTGAAAGAGTACAATTTTCCGCTCCCGCATTCTCTACCCGCATATCACAGTAAATACCGCGACTAATAATTACACAAGTGTATGAACAAAGGCCACCCATGAGAGAAGAGGAATAGATACCACAAGATTTCACAGTAAGTCCCTTCCTTCCTTTCCCTTTATGTGCATTCATTTTTACTTGTGCAGTGGTCTATCATACATCTCAAAACACATTCAAGGTCCTTCGATATCCGCATCCACACAAACACACATCATGGTCCTTCTCGCAACATCATTCATTAGTATTAATACACGAGAGGTACCTTCCTATATCATTTGCCATTTGTACATACTACTGTATTTTTCCTTTTATAGCTACCTATTCGTTTTACCGTTCTACTTACATACTACCAGATAAGTTAACTATTAAATTCCATGTAAATAAATAAATAAAATTAAGGTTTTGTTCCTAAATGAGCGTGGAAAAGGGTCAGTATTCCGGTTTTCATTGGCTTTAGGGCTGATAAAACTGTTTAAACTGTTTACAAAATCTCCACCTTTTATTCCCTAGTTTGGGTTGTGTTTTGTTGCAAGCTTCAGATTGATTAATTAGTTAGTAATGTGTGTAAGTTTTCCACAGTTTTCAGGGCCTGCTAATGACCGGGCGGCGGGCATATATCCACAAGGATCGCAACCCGCCCTATCATATCCCTTCAGCTTTGTGAGGGGTGTAATGTTAGTTTAATGGAAACATGAAGGCCGGTAGCTTAGTTTACACTTTTGTTTGCGAAGGGAAGTTGGGACGCGTTTTATCTATTGGGAGAAATATTTAACAGGCAAGTAAGGAAATTCATACTCACATCTATATTATGTACATATTGTTTAATTGCTGAAATATATTGTGTGTGGCAAAACACAAAGGCTGATTTTGACTAGTATTTGTGTTATCCCCGGACTGAAAGTAAGTACTCGTATTTACTAATTTATTATTCAGTAGAAAAACTTATATGAGCAAAACCTCAAATTATGATATATATATATTTAATCATGGATAATATCGCAGACAATATTAACCACTCTCAAACGAAAAAATGTTCACAAAAAATATACTAAAAAAATTATTTAAATGAAGACAATATTAGCGGTTTGAGATTTAGATTTCAATTTGAATTTTTTGAAAAAAGCCTAAAAAATATTCCGTTGAACCTGTATCTATTAACTTGTAGAACACTTTTTACTTTGTAAATCTGACTAAAATTGTATTCACGTCATTTAAAACAATTAAATTAAACTTTTTTATATTAGCTTCACACAGGAGGCCCCGAGGAAAAAAATCCTCAGAGCCCATGTCATCTTCGGAGATGCTGTGTGGGGGGGTCTTTTTAGGAAAAGGAATGAGAGAAAGTTCTAGGAAGGAAAAAGATATGAGGGTTGGTAAGAAGCTAGGGGTCAATTTGTCAAGGAGTGACGGACGTATGAAATAATCCCTCCAAGTGCGAGGCGATAGGTCGAGAGAGTCCGGCTAGAGTGGTTTAGATTAGGTCTCTCTCAACTAATCTCTCCCGAACGATGACCTACGGTTGGGGTGTTAGTTATTCAATAAATGGTTCCTGGAGCGGCCGTACCCAACCAGCTTCCCAAATTGTAACCTGCCAACATTTTAACAGAAAGTACCTCATATAAGTGGTTTTTAAGCAGTTTGTTTTTTAACGATGTTCCATAGTAAAACTATCGGGAGCCATATAAAAAAAATTAGCTTTACTCTTACTTTGCTTATTTATTTTCATAGTTACGATTTCATAGGTACAGATAGTTGCCATCACAGAAGAAATAATATCTTGTGACGGTACTACGTCGCCAAAAAATGGTAACACCTTGAACACCTACTGTTATTATTATGTATTTCAATTTTGTATTTAAGTTTTCAAGTTATGTATAAATAATACTTGCATTGTTTTCCAAGAGTTTGCTTCTGTGAATATGAATATGTGATTAATGCAGACACATTAATCTAGGGATACTTATATTTGTATTTTAATTTATTATATACTACCCACAAAAATGTTGTATAAATATCTTGTTTGTGTCTCAAATAAATAAATAAATAAACACCTTTAATTTGGGAGGCGGTAATGGGTACCGCCGCCCCGGGAACCTTTATTGGATAACCAACACCTCTGCCATAGGTCACCCCAAGTGGTTCGCTACGTTTGGTGATTTAGCAGGGGTGCCCGGGTTCATGGGGTGAGGTTGAGGTTGAGGCAATGTTCCGAGAGTCCTATTGGAAAGGTCAAAAGATCTCCCTCAACCAGTCTCTCCCGATCCGGCTTTCCACGCAGTCGGTGGGCAGACGCATCCGCCGCCAAGATCCAGACAAACCTCACCTCATGAACCCGGACACCCTTGCTAAGTCACCAAACGTAGCGAACCGCTTGGGGTGACCTATGGTAGAGGTGTTGGTTATCCAATAAATGGTACCCGGGGCGGCGGTACCCATACCGGCATCCCAAAATGTCTGACTAATCAACTGGTCGATCGACATGCAAGCATCCATGAATTGGCTTTACTACTGCCGTCAACGAATCATCAAAAATACACGCAAAATTCACAACAATAAACACATTCACAGTTAGTAAAAAACGTACATACATACCTATATGAACAGTATTTTTAATCAATATTTAAAATATAAAACTATACGAACATTCAATATTTCCATATATTATAATAAAATTACGTAAAACAATGACGGAGAACCACAGATGTCAAATAATATCAGCCATCTTGAACTGTACGAAATACCGAATCTACGTGAAAATACGACTCGTTTGGAAACTGTACGGAAAAATGCGTCATGTAAAATGCCCATCGGGAAGCATTTCTACACAATTACATTGACTGTCATATTATTCTCAATTTCCTTGGCAGATATGGTGATGTTGGTAAACCGACTCAGTGTTGGGGCGTTGAACTGCAATAGCACCAGCTCGTAGGTGACCACCGTGCCTGCGATCTGTAAAATAATATCTTTAAGTAAGCCAGTATTAAAATTTGAATCCAAAAATCAGTTTCGAGTTACGTTTACCCAAGAATTCGTCATGGTCCGTTTGCGAATAAAACTTCTACACTTCAATCTTCGAAAGATAATTTTTCATAAACAAACATTACATGGTTATAAATATTATATTATATTACCGCAGACCTGTGAATTCACGGGATAGTGTGAAATTTTGAATAATCGGAGACGATTTTTAAAATGACAGTTAAAATAATTTTCTGTTAAAAATATTACCTGCAATGCTATATTCGATTGTCTATGGGTTCTAGGTAATTCTGGTTCAATGAACTCAATTTTGCTTTAAATTTAAGAGTGTTTCAAAATTAAACTGATTTGTTAAACTGAATTTAAAACATCCCGTGATTTTTCACGGTTCTGTTATAGTATTACATACAATAAATTTATTATTTGAAAACCCCCGCAAAATAAACTTGGTGGATAGAGAGGGACATGAGGTACCTACATATTCATTTCGTTATTTGAAAAGTATATAAACGTAGAAAAGCATTTCTTTGGGTAGAAATTTTGATTTATATGCGACAAATTTGTGCTAACAACATACATCGGTAGTTTGTAATTCGCATTTACGTCCATCAAAATGCTTTTTGCTCATTTTTATTTTATATTATTTCATCACATTTTCATAGAAAAAAAGCAAAATTATTTTTTTGAATAATTATCATTAACTTACAAATAATTTCCAAAATTCTCTCAAATATCATTAAAAATATATATTTTTAATTTCTAATATTTTATAGTTTAAAGTAAATAAGGAATAAAAAAGCACGCCTTCATGATAGATATTTGCTATTCCTTTTGATTAAAAAAATATTTTTCAATTTTTGTTATTTGTTTTTGGGGTGTTATGCCGTGTTGCGCTACCTCCTTCTTTAGCCAACGTTTCGGACATCGTTGTAGTGTCCATCATCAGGGCAGATCCGGCAGATCCGGCAGATCCGGTAGATCCGGTAGATGTGTGTCTTTAGCCAACGTTTCGGACATCGTTTCAGTGTCACACATCTACCGGATCTGCCGGATCTGCCCTGATGATGGACACTACAACGATGTCCGAAACGTTGGCTAAAGAAGGAGGTAGCGCAACACGGCATAACACCCCAAAAACAAATAACGAAAATACTTTTGGCCGTGAAAATCTTAAAAAACATTTTTCAATTTGGTTTAGTATTTTGGCCTCTAATCCAAAATTAACTTTTGTTTGAAAGGGGTAGTGCCACCGTTCTTCTTTGTCATATTCCTCAAAAAATGACAGTTATTTTTAACCCATTGGCCACAGAATTAATGAGCAAAAAAATTGGCCTTCACCACTGAATTAATTTTGAACCAAAAATTGAAAAGCTGCATTGGTGCACTAAATCTATTGTAACTTTTAAACCATATATTCAAATGAATTAATTTCTTTAAATTTATTTACATGTTCGATTAGGGTAAAGAAAAGAATTAAAATAAATTTTTAAAAAAGCATAAAATATGTGTAAATAAGGACATAAATATAACCTTCTCTTTTTTCGTAAGTTTTTTCCACATTTTTATTCAAAAAATTACAAAAAAACATAACATTCATAAATCAAACAATAATAATTTTTGTTTTTTACATACATGTATACTAATAACTAATAAAATAATTTGGTATGATAGTCCTCAAAGCAATCAGGGACTTTCAGGGTCCCTACCAAAAGCCTAGAACCACTCGAAATTTTGAAGAAATTAAATGGCGGCTGGCAGCATACAAAACTTGGAACACAAATATTAGGGAAAAACATAAGAAACATTTTATTGCCAATTCTAAAAATTCTACGATTAATTACCTACAGAATGTTCGGCAATTAAAACTTTATTCTAAAATGTCATTGTTGAGCTCGTTTTCCGTTTTTTGGTGGACCTACTGTAGCCAGTCAGCGTGCCGGGGTTTGTGGTTAAGTACCTGAGTTGCACACCCGGCAGGCTGCCGGGGTTTGTGGCCAATGGGTTAAAGGATCATGAATTAGGTAATGTCTAGTACCTCAACCAAGCCAATAATGCTACCCGAAAATAATCATGTTACAAAATAATTTCTAATTACTACATTTAGATGAATTAATAAATTTCGGTTTTCAACAATAATAACTTAATTTATTCGAGTTGGTAGTGGTTAAGTACACCCTAATCAAATAAGCTTTCAACGTTGTGTGGTTTGTTTGAAATATGCATAAGTAATATATTTCAAATAGCTGAACGAGCTTTTGATAAAGACTGTAATATTGCGACTAATTTGCAATAGTGCAATAAATACTGCCGAAGCGCAACATGATACTATTGCCATTAGAACTCAGGAGATCTGGAAGACTCGGGTTGTAAGCCATAAGCCCTCGAATTGCACTGTTTGTGTCAGTGGCGGTTTGCGGGGTCGGAAGTTGTGATGCAAATTTTTGAATTAATACTTTTTTACACACCCTCGACTTGGGGGGTAAGCTGGTGAATGCGTTACGAAAAGTGGTGATGTGATACAAAAAGTGGTGATGTGTTACAAAAAGTGAGATGTTACGAAAAGTGTGATGCGAACGGTAATCGATGCGAACGGTGATCCATGGCGAGGCGAACGGTCGTGCCTTTACGCATGCTTGACTCGTGGAGTGATAAGGATAAGGATAAGGATTAGGATAAGGATAAGGATAAGGATAAGGATAAGGATAAGGATAAGGATAAGGATAAGGATAAGGATAAGGATAAGGATAAGGATAAGGATAAGGATAAGGATAAGAATAAGGATAAGGATAAGGATAAGGATAAGGATAAGGATAAGGATAAGGATAAGGATAAGATACGAGCGTAAATTCACGTGTTATATAAAGACAACCAGTCCTAGTAAATTTAAAAAGTAATATTCAAACTGAAGTAACCTTAAGGACGCGCTACCCGAATTACTACCGATTTCTTACATATCTCACTTACACGTTATGTTTTAAAGCTCTTAAAAAAATACATGTTTTTCTTGAAGATAATATCTAGACATTGCCTGTGCTGAAACGCAAATTATATAAAAGTCCCTCGATAGAAAAAATCGCAAAGTATGCTCCAAAAATTATTATAAACAAGATTGTTTCAGTTATTTTACAAGTTATATGTATGAAAAAAATCACAGTGTTTTCTTAAATGCTGTTTAAGATAATGCCCGCGAGATTTTTGCCCTATTTTAAACGAGTCGTGTTTTATTAAACATTTTCACAATTTTCGCATCGATTTTGTGGCTGTAAATGTTAGAGCTCTCCTCTAACATTCGTAATTTCGTATCTCTCCATCTTTTTCTTTTCGGGCCCGGTTGCGGAGCCTTAAGACTTGTACATTTTACAAATTAGTAACATTTAAATTAAAGTTTTATTTTACTTTGGATATATCGATAGATGTTTTTTTTATATATTTTTCTTCACTATTTTTTGGGGAAGCACAGTCACCCCTGCCACATAGTGAGGAACCGCCACTGGTTTGTGCACCACAAAGCCCGTGTGCTATTCCGTTTCGCTAATATTAGTAACAATTAATAACTTGCAAACGTGGTGAAACTGAGTGTGCTATTGCCGGCGAAAGTAGGCTGGACCCGGGTATATGAATATACGAATCATTACTAGAACCAGTTCAGCCTTTAAACTGTATTCGATTTCCCACAATTAGGAAAAACAATGATATATTATCACATAAACATCAAGAAAAGGGCCGAAAGAAGACCACATAATAATAAATTATGCAAAAGTGGATGTGTGACAGAAGTGAAGTTATTTTTTCTGTCTAATACTTCCAATTCTCTTCCTACTTCCTTAAAGTTTTCTTGCAAGTTTTCTGAAGGATTGTCATAGTTCCACTCGTGGCGGGCAGTTGATTCTCTTGTGCGGAATCTTATTTAAACGTCATAACACTATGTAATGAGCCGTCATCACGTTTCCGTGTTAGGTGTGAGGAAAATGGTTCCATGACAGTTCATCCTGCGACAATTCATCCGGCGACAGTTCATCCTGCGACAGTTCATCCTGCCGACAGTTCATCCTGCCGACAGTTCATCCTGCCGACAGTTCATCCTGCCGACAATTCGTCCGGCGACAATTCATCCTGCCTGATCATTTAGAAGATTTTTTCTTCAAGTAAGTATGCAAAGAGGATATACGGCCGTACAACCTAACCTAACCTAACCTAACCTAACCTAACCTTACCTAACCTGACCTAACCTAACCTAACCTAACCTAACCTAACCTAACCTAACCTAACCTAGCCGTGTTTGGTGACTAGATCTGAATAGCCAGGAAGATACGTTTTCCACATCTCCTTCCCCTCACCACTACCTTCAGCATCATACCATACCAAAATTGGGGATGCCATTGGCACTCACTGGCTCGAGACGGTTGGGACTCTTGTGTTTTTTTTTTAAATCAGTCAATTCACCCTAAAAAGATGGTGTTAATTTCAGATAAAAAAGTTATATTAGATGCAAGTAGGAATCTTTACCGTTCTTTGCTAAGCCGACTGCACGTATAAGTATGTCGTATTTTGATATTCACGCATGCTTCTTCGGAGAGTCGAAATTATTGTTAGTAAAATATTTTTACAGCGGATTTCCACTCAAGATGCCTTCAGATATAAGTATATCGATTTTGGTTGTACGGCCGCATATCCTCTTTGCATACTTACTTAATAAAAATCTTCTAAATGATCAGGCAGGATGAATTGTCGCCGGATGAATTGTCGGCGGGATGAACTGTCGGCAGGATGAACTGTCGGCAGGATGAACTGTCGGCCGGATGAACTGTCGCAGGATGAACTGTCGCCGGATGAATTGTCGCAGGACGAATTGTCGGGTCACCGAGGAAAATAAATAGATAGAGGTATTAGGTATTAAATTAAGTTTCGAGGCCCAAATAACTATTTTATTTTAAATAATTATTTTTTTAATCGAATCAAAAGGTATGGCAAATATCTAGTAGGCCCATGTTTTTTCACTGCGCGAGGAGTGCAAAAACATACTCTTTTCTGTTTCTATCGGGGCCTACAATTAGACAAAATAAAATGTCTGAATGGTACCAAGGACTGTTTATAATGAGAACAATAATGTCTAAATAAAAAGAACTAAATAATGTATAACCCAACCTAACCTAACCTAACCTACTAGTTTAGGAATGAAATTTTATAACAAGCTACCGAAAAAGTCCACACCAATTGGAAGGTTCTACTGGATGAGCTAAATCAAACTGGAAAAAATATTGTTTGCAATGTGTAATAAATGTTATAATTAATTAGCAATGTGAAAACTTTAAGAGGGTATAACCAGAGGAAACCAGAAATATGTCATTTTGAAATCAGATTTTTGAAGTATTGCATTGTTTCCACAAAAAAATATAAATCGATTTCGAAAGATTGTTCTTTTATCTAGTAAATGTATCTTTTAAATTTTGAGAAAAAAAATATTTTTAGTATAATTAATAAGGTTATACCGTAGGTCGTTGGCAGATTTGTTAAATTTTCAAAAAAGATTTATTATTATACAACACCCATTTCAAATCATATAATCGTGCAGTAAAATAAATCAATATATTATCTGATAAACGTATGTTTCAGAATTTTATTTTTAGTTTAAATAAAATCTTTAAAAAATATAAACGTGCATGTGTTTCTTGGCGAAAATTGGTCCGTTTGTGTATTTATTTGCGCACTTACAAACTAATGTATTTCAGATTTTTTTACATTCTTATCTTGCTTAGACATTATTGAAAAATGATAAATACTTATGATCAAAAAATAATTACAAAAAGTATGTAATTTTAATAGTTTTATCATCACGCCTCTCAGCATTTTTGGATGTTGGTATAAATTAGAGCAAGTTTGGAATGAAATAAAATCGATATTGAGTTATAATTTTAAAAAGCTGTTACGGAGAATAATTAATCTTTCTCATTGGAACCGCCCTGTACGACCGTAAGAACATCTTTCGACGAAATGTGGATTTTCGGCCGCTGGCTGGTTAAACGCCCTTAATGTACAAATTACTAAAATAAAATTATTAAATAAAATAACCTGAACCAACAAGTAACAGTTTTTTAATTTTACATGAATAATATTTGAACAAAATAATTTCAGTAACAAAACACACTTCAAAATAATTCAACGTAAGTAAATATTATTATATTCCCTGCGGTGAATAATAAGCGGTAAATTTTGCCAGCGATGAAATGTCGTTGAATTATTCGCGGTGAAATTCGTGCGGTGAATTAATCAAATATCTTTTTTATACAAATTTATACCTATCTATATTCACAGCGCCCTTGAAGTAATTTAAAAAAACGCACTTAATGATTATCCAATTACAAGCATGAATTTAATTGTATTTTTGCTGGAATTTATTACGCCACATCTAATTCCTTATCATAGTAACTTATCCTACAGATAGTCAGAGTCAGATACCGAGGTCACCAATCAAATAAAATATCCGTCAATAGATGATTAATGTAAAAACACTTTTTTTTCAAAAACTTTCACAAAATCACCGGCTGTGAGAGGAACGGCTACGCGGCCCTTTTTATACAAAACTTAAATTTGGATTTGAGGCCGAAAATCCCAAACCAAACTGAAAAATTATTTTTTTAATCAAAGATTGTAAATTATTTTTTTTTACAAAGATTTATTTTTATTATTTGTTGTTGGGCTGTTATGCCGTGTTGCGATACCTCCTCCTTTAGCCAACGTTTCGGACAGCGTTACAGTGTCCATCATCAGGGCAGAGGTGTGGGCAGATGTGTCACACATCTGCCCTGATGATGGACACTGTAACGCTGTCCGAAACGTTGGTTAAAGGAGGAGGTAGCGCAACACGGCGTAACACCCCAAAAACAAATAATAAAAATACTTTTGGCCGTGAAAATCTAAAATCATATCCAAAGTATTATTTTTTCTATAAATTTCCTCCGTTTATCATTTTATTTAAAATTTTATTATTTTGCTTTTACTTTGGTAAACTGTTTGGTAATGACGAAATAATAGCCGAGATTTAGGTGTGTTACTTTTATTAAATTGTGAAATTATTAGCCCCAATACAGGCGAAACCTAGTGGGGTTAATAATTACAAGCTAAAAACATGTATTTAAATTGTGAAGAAGAAATAAACAAATAAATAAATAATATATCTTTTACGGATGTGTTCTACCTTATTTATTTGTGATTTAAATTATAAAATATGCGTCAAAAAAGATTTTAATTTTTCATAGATAATCACTAAAAATATATGATTTTGCTATGTTTACTTTAAAAATATAATAAAATATTATAATAGAAAAATAAAAAAAAATTTAAAAAAAACCATTTCGATGGGCGTAAATTTAAATTTAGACTAATTTTCGTTGGAACACTAGTACGTTACATGTAAATTAAAATTTCTTCCATTAAAGACGCATACGTTTTAATGTTTTATTTTTAATTATTTTTACTTATACGCTAGTAGGTATGGAAAGATTTGTTTTGTTAATTTATTATATTTAATTAAAACTTAAATTCTTTTATGGCCTGTGCAGTATATCATATTTTAAAAAACAAATAAATAAAATACCAAAAATGCGTAAAGGTGTTTGCCATACCTTTGAATTAAACTAAAGTACAAACTGCAATGCTACTGGTATGCAGTTCATTTGTTAAATGATATCCTAGGCGCAGTGCATTATAATAGAGCCCACTGCACACTGCGCACTGCTAGAGCGGATATCCGTTGCGAGCCCATTGTATATTGTCAAACATTCTCATCCGCCGCGCCGCCCGGTTCAAAGGATATAATAATGCATTTTGGAAAAACGTCCTTTGATCTGCTCGTTTTGCGTATTTTGATTACCCATGGAAACTACAGTTTTTTTTAAGTAAAACTTCTTTACGCACGCTTGACTTGGGGAGTAAGCTGGTGAATGCGTGATGAGAGCGTTACGAAAAGCGAGGCGAACGGTAGTTGAGAGGGAGATATAAGTTAGTGAAGATAGAAAGAGAGAGAGTTACGTTTCGCATATTACTGTAGGGGCAAGAGAAAGGTGCGAACACACATTTTCTTTCTCTCTTTCTCTCATAGCCAGTTTCGTTTCGTATACCTAAAACACAGTGCAGGCATATTCTTTGTATCACACTGTAGAAGCAAGAGAGAGCAGTGAGCTGCATTTTCTTTCTCTCTTCCTATTGTATAGATGGAGTTAAAGAAGTTTAACTTCAGTCGTGTGGTCTAAACTTTAGACTCTAAGGCACACTAGCTTTTTTAAAAAAAATTATTTGTGATTTTTTTATTTAGCGAGTTCCAGGTATGCGTTGCAATGCCACTTAATAAAAAAATTGTTCCCCTTCCGTCTCCTCTTCCCCTCCCATATCCCCTTCCCCTCATGCATTCCCCCTCCACCCTCCCCGTCTTCACTCTCCCCTCTCCCGCGTTCCCCTCCCCTCTTCCGCGTTCCATATATTAAATCCAGGTATATTCAGTTTTCAAATAGCTCGCACCTATTGCAATTTTTTATACAAATTTCAAATGCCAGAGCTCACCAGCGTACATAGAAACCTAGGCGGGGGTGCGCACAACCACTCACCAAAGATTTATCGCATTCGGATGAATCTTTGGTGAATTGTTGTGACATAGGCCCAAAGATATAGGCCCTATGGAAATTTATTTTTCTCGGGGACTCCCGTGTATTTTTTACATTAGCTTCATTACCACATAGGAAGCCCTGAGGAAAATAATCCCCCTCAGTGCCTTTGTCATTTTTGGGGATACTGTGTGCTTGGAGTGGGAGGGTCTTCTTAGAAAAGGAAGGAGAGGAAGTTCTGGGAAGGAAGAAGGAATAGGGGTGGATAGAAATCCGGGGTTCAGTGTGTCCAGGACGTATGAATTCATTCCTCCAACCGTGGTGCAAGGCGATGATCCGATAGAGTCTTGCTGTGGAGGTCAAAAGGTCTCCCTCAATCAGTCTCTCCTGATCCGGCCACCCGCGCAGTTGGTGATCCGGACAAACCTTCCCCCCATGAACCCGAGCACCCCTGCTAAGTCACCAAACGAAGCGAACCACTTGGGGTGACCTATGGCAGAACTATTGGTTGTCCAATAAATGGTTCCCGGGGCGGCGGTACCCATACCTGCTTCCCAAATCGAGTCTAGATTTAATGTAAAAAATTCTCTGAAGAAATCCCGATATATCAATGTACCTAACCTCTAAATGTGTCAGTTTTTTTGCAGGATGTAATGCGTGATGCCCCGCGTTTACTAGCGTGTGTCGCTCTCCATAGAGAGAAAACAAATGGCCTTATATTTAAACGCCCGGGGTCTCAAAAGTTTCGTATGATCTGTAGCTATTCGAAAACGTAAAAAAAAGCAATTATTGTTCACTATTAGCCCGCTAAAATGGCCGGAAGTTTCGAAAAAAAATAGATTTCGTGATTTGGAAAAAAAATAAAACAAAGGGTTCATATTTTATATTTTGTACCAAACTTATTTTTCATTACATAACTGCAGTACAAAGAAGCAAAAAAAAATTTTTTTAAACATATGTGATGTGTTGGTTAAAAAAATAAAATGGGAAAATAACACTTTGTAACATATCTATTTCGCGAGTAGGTACTGCTTAAAGCAGGTACTGTTTATTGTCTATTAATTTTTTTATTTTTTATTTAACTTTGTTGGTTGGCGAAACTGCAACGACACCGGAAACGGGCGTTCGGGGGAAAGATGGCGGAGGACATAAGGTAGATTTTGTGTGCGGGAGGAGATTTTCGGGGCGATTGGGATTATGGTGGGTGTTACAAAGGCGATGTAGCCTAAAAAGTTCGTTTATACACGTCACGTGAGTGTGTGACAACTCTAATGGCCCTGTAGCCGATTTATTTTGTTGAATCCCTCGCCGGATGCCGCGAGATAATGTTGTCCGCGTGCTGATGTTTTTGACACCAAATTCAACGGGTGATCAACTGCCCGCTAGGATTCTTGCCTGGTGAATCCTTTGGCCGATGAGGTTCCTTCATGCCGCTTGATGGGTGAGGACCTTCCGTGCTCTTTTTGTTGGGTGAATTCCCTTTACTGATGAAGCGGCTCCTAGCCTTTGTTGTACCTTTGGGCCGGTGAGATTCCCCATGCCGCCTGATGGATGGAGGCTCAACCGAGCTTTTTGTGTTGGGAGGACTCCCTTTAACCAAACGCCCCATGACGTGTGGAACGGCGTTTTGGGGTTTGCTGTTGACGATCGCTGTTGAGGATTGCTCTACACGACTGGAAGAGAGTCACGACGACGAGACGTACGCGCTTCTGATAACCAACCGTAATTTTAACATAACTCTCTCTCTCCAATTCTGATAGATGCCAAAGGTATTTGTGTTTCTTTTTTTTACATTTCTTTGATGTCATTTGCAAAGTGCAATAAAGCCGTTTTTTTTACATTTCACTAGAAAATACTTTCATTTATTTATATGCATGATCTCTGATCCCTATTTCCACCATCCTGAGATGGAAGTTCTTTATGCTCTGGGAGGCTGTCGGATGACAAAGGTGGGTAACCTACATTACTTGGTATTACAACTTTTTCTGGATAAAATCAGAATTCTTGTTGATTTACTTGTATTCATAAAGTTGAACTTTTTTTTCATTTTTGTCAGTTACCTATACGCATTTTTTTTAATAATAAACAAACGTTAAAAGGTTAGATTACTGAAAAAAAAATTATTAAAAATTTAAAAAAAAAAATGGTTTTAGGTTTGTTTTCTGATTTTCAATGCATTTTAGCGGGCTAATAACCATTTTTAAAAAAATAAATTTATATGCAGTTCTCATTTTCTTTGCAAGACGCAACTTTTGAGACCCCGGGGGTTTCTGAATTCAAAAGTTGAAATAATTGACACACGCTAGCGTTTACTCAATTAAATATTGCAAAAAACGGATTCCTTCGAGCCGGATTTGAACCAGCGGCCTATGGATAACAACAATCTTATAACTTTACAGTCCACCGCTCTACCAACTGAGCTATCGAAGGTGTGACGATTGTTGTGCTCTACTATTTCTTATACTGATAAACATTCGCTAATCACTGACGTCAGAGAAAGTAACCGTTAGATCCGGATCGGTCAACAATATTAAGCAATATAGACCGATAGATTAAAATACACGTACGCAAACACCTGTATAGCATATTTGCGATGCCTTCTAGTGAAATAAAAAAGTGTTAAACAGTCAAAGTATTTTGATCGTCTAGTTTCTAGTTGATTAGTCAGACATCACCGAAAAATTGAAAATTGAGTTGTATGGGAGAATATTTATATTAGTTATGCAGTTTTGTTCTTTTTTTTACAATCGCTCCGCAAAGGAGGCCCTGGGGAAAAAATCACTCATCTTTGAAAAAATCACTCATGTCATCTTTGGGGATGCTATGTGGAAGATCTTTTTAAGGAAAGGAAGGAGAGGATGTTCCGGGAAGGAAAAGGTATGAGGGATGGGTAAGAATCTGGGGTCAATGTGTCCCGGAGTGAGTGATGTATGAATCCACCCCTCCTACTACGGTGCAAGACGATGGGTCGAGAGAGTCCGGCTGGAGAGGTCTAGACTATGTCTGCCTCAAGCAGTCTCTCCCGATCCGGACCGCCACGCAGTAGGTGAGGAAACGCATTCTCGCCACCAAGACCGAGACAAACCTCCACCGGGCACCCCTGGTAAATCACCAAACGTAGCGAACCACTAGTTTCCCGTACCCGCCTCCCAAATGGTGAATAAAAGTGTCTACCTTCTATCTGATACAATACTCGGATTACTCATAAACACCACAAAATGACGCCGGCGTAGTCCAGCGGTAAGGCTCTTGACTCCCAATCCGAAGGTCGCGGTATCGAATCCCGGCGTGGCAAATAAATTTTATTTGATTAATTTGTGTTATTTCACAATTTATTCATTTAAAATAATATATGGTGTATTTGCGGCACGTTCCAGAGTGGAAGATACTCTCAGTATCGCCCTGGTGTAAGACCACCATTCAGAAGTAAAACGTTGCTTGAAATGGCTTTAGCCGTGTTTGTTGACCAGATCTGAATAGCCAGGTACTTCCCCACCTTATTCTTCCCTATATCCTTCCCCTCCCCACTCCCTCAACCTCACAACATAGGGTAAGGTGGGGGAATGCCGGTCAGCGGGAAATTGCCGGTCACTGTGGAATACCAAGTTCCTGAATTATTTAAAAAATGATACCTATACTGCCATCTAGTCTTCACTGGGGACAACTAATTTACATGGCCGCGGCAATCTTGCATCGCACGTCAGTATGGCAGTGCGTCGTTCATGTTTCGGAGTGTTTTGTTGTTAAAAATTGGAATTTTCAAAGTATATTATTTACGTCTGGATTTGCTTTTATCACCAATTATAACAAATTTGTTATCACTTTTGATGTGCCGGTTTGATTTTTGATGGCTTATTAAAATTTTTAGTGAATGTCAAAGAAAACATTTCTTTTGTTTTGAAATGGTGACTGCCATTTCCCGCAAAGTGCGGGCAATACCAGTCAATGAAAGGTTTAAAAAATGTATAAAAATAATTAAACTACTTAAGCTGGGTTATTTACAACATAGTAAACATAAAGTGTACTATTTTAGCTAAATGAAAGTTTAATTACTTTTACACTAAGTTTTTTAATAAAAGAATTATGTCGTTTTTCGCTTAAGTGACCGCCATTCCCCCACCTTACCCTACCCTAATTGGGGATGCCATAGTCTCACTGGCTCCAGTCGGGAGCAGTCGGGGCTCTTGTGCGGCATTCATGTAAAAAAAATCAATTTTAATGCACAAAAACTTGTAATGAATTAAACAAAATGTTGATGTTCTCCGGGTCACTAGGAGGATATTTTAAAATGTCATACTAATGTACCGGACTGTTGTGCCTCCCGGGGTTATTTCATAACATATTAAGTATATCACGTCACAGACACATGTATATAATATTTTTGATTTATCGTGAACATTCGAAAATTGTTTTTCTCATTATCTCAAATCTTAGTATTTGGAGATGTCTGACTAATCAACTGGATGATCGATTTGCCTCTTACGTGGGGTTCGAGCTCGTCGCTGTTGTCCTTGTAAACTAATAAATTAAACACTACCGCCGTTACCCCGCAGGATTAGGCAAAGAGGATGGACTCCCTAACAACACGGTCTTAACACACTATGGCCCGACTCAAGTATATTGTACAGGTGTTAATAAATATATACATTTATTTTTATGTCTGTATACCGCATAAGAGTCCTAACTGCTTCCGTCTGGAGCCAGAGAGACTATGGCACCCCCTATTGGGGTATGTTGTGAGGCTGAAGGTAGTGGGAAGGGGAAGGAATTGAAGAAGAGGATGATGGGGTGGTACCTGGCTATTCAGATCTGGTCACCAAACATGGATAAAGCTATTTCAAGCAACGTCTCAATTCTGAATGGTGGTCTTATGCTGATAGTATCTTCCACTCTGGAACGTGCCGCAAATACACTATATATTATTTTTATTTAATTAATTGTGAAATAACACACATTAATCAAGTTAAATTTATTTGCGCACAGCCGGTATTTGAACCCGCGACCTTCGGTTTGCTTACCGAGAGCCTTAACTCTCGCGAAACTGCGATTCCACTGTTAATTGGCGGTAAATGCTGCAGAGCAAAGCCCACGCAGCCCTCGAAGGACCAGTCCCGAAACTACGTGAAAAGTTATATGGGACGATTACATAGCATACACTCGCAAAACCTGATGGATAGTCATTGGAGGACCCACCACTTACCCGCCCTGGTATAGGTAACAGATGGTTACCCCTTCAAGGCTCTTGCAAGGACTCTAATTTTTTTGGTAAAAACGACTCTACATTTGAAAACGAAACTAAACCTCCAATGTCCCTGCATACGTTGTTAGTAAGCAGCATGCAAGTGCTTAGCGGGAAATACAGATACAATATGTGTTAGTATGACAAAATATAGACAAGACAGTAGGACAGGTTGGTGAAAGTTCACAAGGTGGCAAGCGCTGGGTGATTGTATCCAGCGTATCCTACAAGCACCTGTTTGGGAGGAAGACACAGTAGATAAGTAATAAAGGCATGGCAAACGGTTGGCAGTCCTCTCCAATCGATTGGCAGTCCCAGCAAGAATGCGCATGACGTTCGGTCTAGTAGTGAACGACACTCAGCTTCCGCGCCCCTTAGCCGGTTCCTCGGTGATGCCTCAAAGAAAAGTAAATGGGAGATTGGGGGGAAACACCCGACGACCCTAAGGAATTCAGCGTCGAGTAGCCGGAGGCAAGGCGAAGGAGAGCCGAGGTCGCCCCCCCAAACCTAAAGCCTGCACATGTTGCTGGGGGTGGCGCAATTAATTTTAGAGGGCACCGTGCCATCGTCGACCGACTCCTGTTGATGCAAGGACGAGGTCTAGCGCACCCCCAGAAGGGGAAAAAGAAACAAAACAAAATAGATAGATGCAGTTCAGTTCAGCCTTCTGATCGAAGCAAAGTAGCATTGTGAGACTAAAAAGAAAAAGAGAACAAAGAAACCAAAACAAACTAAAAAAAAAAAAAAACAAATTCGAGTATGTTAGTTGAATCAATAGTGTTCCTTGGAATATGAAGCTGGAAAAAATAAAATAAAATCACACAAAAATAATGAAAATAATAAACGGGTATCTCGATACAACATCGTCTAGCATAGCTTAGCTTAGTTAAATCTAAAAGAAATCATGTGAAAAGTAATAAAATAAGCAAAAAAAGATAATAATCACACAAAAATAAAAGAAATAGGAACAAAATGTATATAATAGAATAAGATAAAGGTACCTAAGATAGAGATGATATAACAAAAAATATATATACAGATATAAAGCATAAAACACAAAATTCTTGCAGTAGATGTAATAAAGTAAAGGGAATGTCCGTGGATTCAAGAGCAGATACACCTGGCAACTACATGATTTTACAGCTAGTCAGCGACTCTAAGATCAGGCCATCTCTCAACCCAGACTTTCGTAAATTTCCTCAAACACTCAAAGTTCACCTTATTCGAAACGAGATCCGCGTTCCAAGCTGGTCTCGTAGTAACTTGCAAGCCATCGAGCATTTCCTCTCGGGCATCCGTCAAAATTTCGCAGTGCCACAGAATGTGCTCGGCTGTTTGATCAGTATTACCGCAAGCGCAGTTAGAATGGGGTGATAGAGAGAGACTATGAAGTCTCCTTCTGAACTCCCCATGACCGGACAGAAGTTGGGTCACATGATGATCCCTAGTGATGTACGCCCCTTCCATTCTGAGTTTAACTGACGGGAAGAAGGAGAAAGTCCACCTTCCCGTATTTGACCTATCCCAACGTTCCTGACATTCTCTCAAAGTTCTTTCTCGCATCTCTCTAAGAAGTCCTGGGAGGGAAACCGCTCCATCTGGTATTAGCTCAATACCATGATGGGTTGCAGTTCTTCCTCTTGTTAGAAGCTTCTTTGTTAACACCTCCCTAATTTCAAGATCGATAGGCAAAACGCCGGCCAAAACTGGCAAAGCGTCCGAAGCGACTGTTCTGTACGCACCCGAAAGCGCCAGCAAGGGGACTCGCTGGCCTCTCTTGAGCGCCGAGAGTATGAGTGCATTCTCCAGGCGGTGTTCCCATACAGAGGCCGCATACGAGACTTGCGCCACGTAAGCCCCCCTGTATAGGAGTCGGAGCGCTGGAGAGCGCAGTCCTTACTCAGCAGTAGAAATTCTTCTCAATTTCAAAAAGAGGGCCTGGGCCTTACTTGATACGCTTTTAACATGGGTCAAGAATGAGGACGTTCGATCCAAAGTGACGCCTAGGTATTTAGTGTTCTCAACGAATCGGATGTTGGTATCTCCCATTTTGATGGTGGGATTTCTACTTCTATTGAGGTTACCCTTCATCAGGAGTCCCATGGTCTTGTGGGGAGCGAAGGTCAGCCGATTTCTCTTTCCCCATTCTAAAGTCACACTTAAAACCTCTTCAGCTTTACTCTCAACTTCCTTTCTGCTGTTCCCCGAGACCAGATACAATTTGTCATCAGCGTAATCCACCGAGATACATCCTTCAGGCAAGGGCAACCTGGAGGAATCGTCAAACAAAATGTTCCAAAACTCAGGTCCAAGGATTGAACCCTGAGGATAACCCATGTCAACTATTCGTTCAATCAGATAGTCTCCAAAAGAAAGGATGACCGTTCTGTCGCAGAGGTAATCAGCGCAGATCTTGAACAGATTTTGTGGGCATTTCCTATTTTTGAGCTTGACAAGTATCATCGGCCACCACGCATGATCGAAGGCACCAGTGATATCGAGGAAGATTACTATTACGTACCTCTTTTGGCAAGCCTTCACCCAGTCAAGCGCATACGTGATGGCGTGCTCAGTGGACATACCGGGGACAAAACCAAACTGCCGCTCGCAGGGTGGGGATAAGGTTTGACGTAAACGCTGCCGAATCAGTTTCTCCAGGATCTTCCCCAGGACAGGTAGCAGGGTGATTGGACGGTACGCTTTCACGTCTGACCTTGGTTTATCGTTCCCCTTTGGTATAATCCTAAGCACGCCCCTCTTCCATTCAGAAGGGAAAGTTCCTCTTCTCATGCATGTATCCATCACCTGAAAAAGCTCCTCCTTGGCGTGGATCCATACTTGCTTCGCTATTATTCCATTGAGCCTATCATGCCCTGGTGCCTTCTTAAGACCCAAACCCTTGATTATCAGCTCGATTTCCACTTTAGTTACTGGTATCATCCTAACCTCCTGGGCGAGGTTTCTCGGTGGGAGCCGTGACAGATTTCTAATCTGTTTGTGGTGGTCGCTTTCCCCAATTACTGAATCTACAGGAACTAACTTGCCCAGAAGTGTATTGAGAGTGGATGCCACGTCCACACTTTCAACTTTCATTCCGTCCTTTTCGGTTATTACGCTAGTCAAATACCGGTCAGAGCCTTTTCCCGTTTTATCAATGGCGCTGTGGATATCCCACGGGTTGGCGTTGCCCACTTCTTGTACCCAATTATGCCATGCAGCTCGTTTCGCTGAGAGGACGGCCTGTTTGAAGGCTTTACGAGAGATACTGAGTCGTGACTGAAGGGCGTATGTCTCCTCCTGCGTACACTCGCCGCGTCTGGACACGCTCAGGGCTCGATAGGCTCTCTTATAGGCCCCTTTCAGCGAAGTCAGCTCACTCGACCACCACGGCGTCCTGATAACTGTCTTTGGGTTTGATCTTCCCAAAGACAGCTCGGCAGCTGATACCACGGCTGCATTAAAAAAATTCCCCAAATTATCTGGATCTCTAGCTGCTACGTCGTGAAATCTCCTTAAAGTATCACGTAGAGCATCCCCAAAGTTATCCCAATTCGCCCGGGAGGTTTTGAAGTTCCAGGAGGATCTTGGAGCTTCCGTCTTTTTGACACCTACCGTAAAAGTTATTAGCCTGTGATCAGAGGCAATTGCGCTTTCATGAACTGTCCACTTTGATATCTTGGTCGCAACAGATCCAGAGCAAAGAGTTAGATCAATGTTGCTCTCACCAGAAGTGTTCGAGAAAGTGGTATAGATACTTTGTTCATTTATTATGGATAGACCTTGCGCCGCAATGAGGTCTTCAACGGCGTCTGAGCGCTCCGTCCTATAATTACAGGAATCGAACCACAGTGGTGAGCGAGCGTTAAAGTCTCCTCCGATAACTATATTACGTCCTTTAAGCGCGTTTAGGGCGCGCGTCAGACTCAAGATATGTGGTCCTACTGGATTACAATATTTAAAGTAAACTGAGATCAAAAAGATCTCAGTTGTCCCAAATTTAATTGATACGCAGGTTTGGTATTCGTTCGACAATCCCGCTAGAAGGAGGGGGCTGATCAATGAAGTATTGACCAGAACACCCGCCCCCGGCGAGGTGCCGATTTCAAGTACCGCACCCGGAAAGTTAACTGGTGTCTTATCTAGCCTGGTGTATTGCTCCTGAATTAGCAAGATGTCGATTTTTAGGTCAGACATGACCCGCAGCGCCTCGATCGTGGCCGCCCGTGACCTCTGCAGGTTGATCTGCCCTATGGAGAGAAATTTATTAATATCCATAATCGGTCATTCGGACCTGATTTTCTATGGCTGCTTTCTGGGCTGGGCACGATCTGTCACCCGTGGAGTGGTCAGCCGGTTTCTTGAACCTGGTGCACGTAGCACAGACAGCAACCTGTGTTTTCTTGGGGCAATCTTGGTAATCGTGGCCGGCTGCGGCGCAGTGTCGGCAGGTTATAACTTCCTGGGTACAGGCTTTTGATATATGGCCATATTGATGGCATTTAAAGCAACGCGTAGCCCCGAGGTAATCGCGAGCTCTACACGCATTCCATCCAAGAAAACACAGACCGCTGTCAATGAGAATCTTTCTGGCCTCCGGATGGCAGGTAATAATCATATTCATGGTGCCGCTATCTCTTTTTCCAAACAAAGAGACTCTTCTCATCGTACGGAGGTGGTCTTTTTTTGTGAGATTACACTTACCTAATATGTTGTTATCATATATCTCAC
Organism: Limnephilus marmoratus; assembly: GCA_917880885.1. NCBI lineage: Eukaryota > Metazoa > Arthropoda > Insecta > Trichoptera > Limnephilidae > Limnephilus > Limnephilus marmoratus. The sequence continues at coordinate 11,058,026 of OU862921.1, read as the reverse complement.
TGAAGAGGGGTATGTCGGACTCTGGTTCTCCCTTGGGTACATCATAGATTACTATCTTTGGTAACCTACCTTGAGGAGCGACCATTTTTATACCTTTGGCCGTTAATTTATCTGCTACTTTTTGATATTGGACAGGCCGTTGGGTGAAGTGGTCTGCAAGGCAATACCTGCGCCTCTAATTTTGCGGGTTTTCACCACTTGAAAACCGTCCTTCTTGGGGTCTAGAATCGAGGTCAGGTTTTTTTGCAGCTCTTCAGATGTCTTTCCCTCGGGTTGGGTTGGGTAGAAGAGCAGGGTCGGTTGAAGTGCTGGTAATGGACGTTCGTAACCATTCATAGTAATGGTTTTGGAGGCAGGAGCCCCCGAGGCAACGCCAGCATAGGATTTTCTTGGAATAGGAATCTGTTCAGAGGGCTTCGTTGGTGCCAGATTATTTTGCATAATTATTTTATCCAATTTTGTCGTTATGTTCTTTTGGGAGGCTAAGACCGCAGACAGTGTTTGCGCTCTCGAAGTCGCCGCTGCGTGAGAAATTGCAAAGTTTAGTAAGCTTTTTTTAATTTCATCTAAAGATCTCGTGACTGTGGCTCTAGCCTCTTTGTTTAATTTATTTTTTCCATCAGAGATAGTCTGCGAAATAATCATCATCTGTTCCCATATTGGGTCTAAAGTTTCAGCGTTGACCTCTGTTAGATCATATTCTTTCGTAAGTAAGGAGTCCTCCTCTCTAACACGTTTCCTATTTGCCTGGTTGGGTGAGGATACAAGAGGTTTTTCTGGGGCAACAGGCATGGATAGTCAGTCGATAGTTCAGATCTGTGCTTTTGGAAAATTAGATAAGCACAGATTGGAATAAGGAAAATAGGACTCACCGTTGCAGATGGGGCCTCACTGAACTCCAGTTTTGGTGCACACTTCTCACTGTTTTATTTAAAAATCGCAATATTCTTACAGTAAGAGGTTACGATACATGCGCCCTGTCTGAGATATTATTTTGTTCTGAGCAGGAAAGCACACTGTCACCTCTCCAAAGTTGAGTATTTCTTGCAACAATTTTTATGGTTACATTTGGGAAGAAAAGATTAGGTAGGTGGGATAAATTCAGGATTTTGACATATCTACCCACCAAGTCTGCAAATGCAATAGCCAATCAATCCCATATAAAGATGCGCAAACAGAGCCCGACTATATTTTTATGTATTTTTTAAAAATCTACAATCACATTTATATTTAGTTATACACGCACTATAATTACAATATGTGCGTATGCCACACGTACTAATCTTCTGCATGACACTGTTTTTTTCATATTTTTCATGGTTTTTATTTTTCCAGGGGTATTTTAGAAACTAAATTTGTTTCAAGGAGTCCTCTTCTTAAGGTTCGGTAAGATGAGCAATCTCCATAAATGTTTTGTACTCCTGGTATTGTCGCAGTACAGGCTGTGTGACAAATTGCAACACTTTTTCTGTGAAATAATTCACTAGAAGCTTTCAGTAGATGATATTACAAACAACTGGTAGGAAACAATTTACAAATCAATTTTATTGGAATAATTTTTGGAGGTTTTACCCATCAGTCTAATATATCATTGAAGAAGAAGAAATTACAACTAAATCAGAACGAAACATTAAACAACCAACTTTGCCATTGGGATCTTTATATTTTTTCTGTCATTTTTGTCGATATCGTACTTCAAATTCTGGAATAACAATATTGTCTTCAACTAATTGTATGGCGCTGCCATCGGATAAGGTTAGGCCTAATGAGCATGTGCTCATTCTAGTCCGCGCTTGCAAATTATTTGGTATAAACAGTTATGGAGCATTCTTTCTTTAATTTTTTTTATAGAGCATGAATTTAGTAGAATGCTTTAGAATGCTCGTTTGTTTGAAGTAAACGCTACATAATATAATATAGACGAATTGTATAATATAGACTGGAATATAGACGAATAAATTATTATCGATCACTAACGGATCACTAGTGTTTTCACGCCACAAGTGCACCAAAACGTTTGCCTAGAGCAGTGGTTCCCAAAGTGGTCCGTACAGACCCCCAGGGATCCCCAGGATCATTCAGGGGGTCCATGGAAAATTAAAATTGAGTTGAGGGTCCCTGAACAACACTATGGAGTTCGCACTAGATTGTCAACCTTTGATTGCACACCCACTCCATAACGGGGGAGGTGTATAATGGGATGGGATCCATCCATCCCATCCCATATCACCCCATGGTGATATGGGTATTCACAACAAGGGAGGGGGGCGTAATGGGATAGGATGGGGTGAGATGGGTTTCTCTGGGTCTCCTACCGCCCCCCTGAAAGTCTGAAAAGCTCACCCAAAAAAGGGGTCCGTCGGCCAAAAGAGTTTGGGAACCACTGGCCTTGAGCATTCTTTCGTGTTCAGAAGCCATCGCACCCGTGGCGGCCTCCTCAGTTTTTTGTGTTCTTGCGTCGACTTTATCGTCCTAATTACGGATTGGAGTAATGAAAAATGTCTACAAATGATAGAAGCGTACCAAAATTTCAGATGTCTGTGTGATCCAACTTAAAGAAAATAAAAAATAAATAATAACAATAAATTTAAAAAAATAAAATAAAAATAAGTCTAAGATAAATGAAACACTTTAACTTTGTTTGAACCACTTTCATATTTGAGTAAATCAGACCAGTTTCAGAACGACCGTTCCTTCTTATGGTTATTACCCACCCACTCTTAATTAATACCTAGCAACGGCTCCACCCCTACCATAATAATACATTGTTCCCATCTATATTTCAAGACTGTCAAATCAGTATGCATTTGCCCTGAAGAAGGAACGGTCGTTCTGAAACCGGTCGGATTTACTCAAATATAACAGTGGTTCAGACAAAGTTAAATTGTTTCATTTATCTATAATGGGTAACCACAAAGTTATAGCTACATTCAAAAGTACAAAAATTAGTCTCTTCTTAGTTTTCTTTTTTGATAAATTTGTCATAAGTATAACGATGAATGCAGCACTTGAAATTACAATATCGCTCTCTCTCTCAGACACGTTGAAGTGTACACTATCACTGATTGTTAAAGAATGAGCAATGAGCAATCACTCGCCTGATCTACGAGATCTAAAGAGCATTTGCAAGAACTTTGGTTCTTGATTCGTAGGTATAATTTTGGTGTAAAAGGTGAAAACAAATTACCGTTTACGCTAAAGATCAAGGAAAGAACGCTGTTGTTCCAACCCTAGCTCTGGCTCTCTAATTTGGAAGGCGGGTATGGGTACCGCCGCGCCGCCCGGGAACCATTTACTGGATAACCAACCTCTACCATAGGTCTCCCCAAGTGGTTCGCTACGTTTGGTGACTTAGCAGGGGTGCCCTGGTTCATTGGTTGAGGTTTGTCCAGGTCTTGGCACCCGCTGCGTGCAAGCCGGATCGAGAGACTAGGTGAAGGAGGCCTTTCGATTTCTCCAGCCGGACCCTCTCGACCCATCGCCTTGCACCGTAGTTGGAGGAATAGATTCATACGTCCTTCAATCCTACATACATACACTAACCCACAGATTCCTACCCACCTCTTATAGTACCTTTTTCCTTCCCACAACTTCCTATCTTTCCATTCCTTAAAAAGACCCTCCACACAGCATCCCCTAGGTTGACATAGGGCTTAAGGGAAATTATTTTACTCGGGGCCTCCCACCTTTAGACAAGAGATTCTGAGTTCGACTCCTAGTTGCGATCGTTACCTTTTTTTATTTTTCGAGCTTCTTGTTCTGTTTCATGTTTCGTTTAGTGCTACTCGTATATGTATTCTTCTTCAACGATAAATTTAACATGCAACATTTTATGAAACAGAGCATTTAAACCGCTGGGCTTTGTCATTCGCAATTCATGCTCATTTCAAAACCCACTAACAATTAGGCTACTTTACAACTCACTGGTGCTAAATGTACTGGAGTCGAATTGTATTATCTGGGCCCCATTTGAAGCATCCTATATTTTGAACGTTGAAAGAGTTCATAAAAAATTCCTACGTTTTTTTATTTTTACGCCTCTATGGAACATATCCAAATTTGTATCCATCGAGATTTATTCTAGGTATGACTAACTACCATTCTTCAATATTTCTTTCAATTAATCAATGGCCTCGTCTCTAACGGTGACATTCTGGCGCAAATCAATTTATTTGTACCAGAGTCTCACTCTCGGGCACGTCGCCATAACATATTATATTGCCGATCGAGTCGTACAAATCTGTACCCGAATTCGCCCGTGGGAAGAGCGATACGCTATTTAAACACATTAGATAAAAATTTCGACATATTCTTCGAAAAATTCAATGAGTTTGTAAGGTTTTTGGCGTAACATTCTCACTGTGAAAATGGTACTATTACAATTAATTAGATAAAATATCTGTAATGTTGTAAATTTTTTATACACAAATAAAATAAAAAAATAAAATAAAAAATAATATCGACGAACTGTTGTGAAGGCGATTCTATGCATTTGTGGTAATACTTGAATTACCGGATGTAGGATGATAACAATGAACAAAGCAATGAAACATCTTTTCACTAGGTACTAAATATTGAAAACATTTACAGTAAACACATTCATTTAACGTTCGTATCTTATGATTAAAAAAATAGTTCTTTGCACAATATCACTGATTCATTATAATATCTACTCTATTCTTTTTCCTGACATTTTGCAACTCGTGCCCTTGTGAACACAAGGTTCTATCAGATGTTCAGGCCAAAAAACGATATACCAGCTGGTTCCCGGCATGCGTTGCAATGCCATATTCAAAGAAATAGATTGTTTCTCCCTGCATGTCCCTTCCCGTGTCCCGCATCCCCTACCCTCCTGCATTCCCCTTCCACCTTTCCCGCCCACCCTCGCCCGTCTCCCGTCCCCCCGTTCCGCAAACCCCCCTCCCGCTTTCCATATATTCAGTCCCAGTACATTCAGATTTCAAACAGCTCGCGTGCCACCAATTACAATTTTTTTATTCGAATTTTTATTTTTCGTATATTACAAATATTCATTTGGTTATTATGAGAACAATCAATCAAATTTGGTACCTAACATAGGTACCTATTTAAAATATCTATAACTTGAAAAATCCGTAGACAGTTCTTTCAATAATTTAATAAATACAGCTGCCTGCCAAATTCAATTTCATCTAACGCGCGAACTGTTAAACGTGCGGAGTTAAAATAGTCGTCAAGTTTTCTGTAAAATTTCAATTTCTGCGCAATTTTCTTGATTTTTCTTTCCGTAAGAACCTTCTACAAACTATTAGAAAACTTTAACAAAAAAGATTAATGGAATAAGTAAGGTCGTTCTGAAGTTATGGCGTGACCAAGGGAAATAGGGATTATTTTATATATATATATAGATAAATACATACTAAACATACAACATATTACCATAAAATATTTTGGAAGTAATGTAGTCGCATTTGCGTTGTGTTTTGACTTCATTTACATGGACAACAAGGTAAGTACCGTCTGCCAATTGACCTCAGAACATTGTAAGGAGAAGTAGAACCCTTTCCAACCAAAGTTACGAACTAAACAGGGCATCTTAACAACGATCAACTATAAAAAATAAACAAAATGGCAATTGCAAAAGATTCAAAGTGATGTTGATGGTAGAAGAAGTCGGGGACGCCCAAGGAATACAACATATTACGATAAAATATTTTGGAAGTAATGTAGTCGCATTTGCGTTGTTTTTTGACTTCATTTACATGGACAACAAGGTAAGTACCATCTGCCAATTGACCTCAGAACATTGTAAGGAGAAGTAGAACCCTTTCCAACCAAAGTTATGAACTAAACAGGGCATCTTAACAACGATCAACTATAAAAAATAAACAAAATGGCAATTTCAAAAGATTCAAAGTGATGTTGATGATAGAAGAAGTCGGGGACGCCCAAGGAATACATAGTACGATCAATTGAGTCGGGCCATGTCAAGAGTCAGAATAATAGAAGAGAATGTATGAGACAATGTACGAGAGTGAATGAGGCAAATAGTGTGTGCTCTTAGAACCTTGTAAAATAAATAGAATATTTAAAATCTCGATGTTAGAACTTCATCACACAAGTATCTACGGAATTACAACACAGGTGGCTCTGAAAATTACTTTGGTTGCAGAAATGAGCAAAAGAAATGGTTATGAATTCAAAGCTCATTGTTGTAAAAAATGTCAGCTAGAACTTCAATATCTTTGGTTAGAACCTTGTCCAAAAAAGATGTGGCTTAATAAGACAGTAAAAAGTAACATTTACCTTCAGAATGAGTCCTCTGGTGATGCTGAATAGGTTGAGTCCCGTAAGTGCTATTTTGTCTGTGTTCACTTGGTCCAGGAATCTTTGCACCTAGAAAACACACGAATGATTCAGTTCAATCCTACGGAGAATACAAAATCAACTTAAATAATACTACGACCTTTGTTCAGTGTTCCTTCTTCAAAGAAGCACTTTCTTTTAAATATTCCACACAGAATAAAGTGTGCATTATTTTGCAGAAGCAAATTCTGACGATTCAGAAAAGCAGATTCCCGATATTATGCTCAGAAAAAAAATTTGTTCGGGGTCACCAAGTTCAAGTATTCATTCAAACGTTTCAGTATAGTAAACAATTTTAAAGGCGGAAATAGGTATCGCCTCCCCGGGAACCATGTATTGGATGACCAACATGCCATAGTGGTTCTCTTTGTTCGGTTACTTGGCAGGGGTGCCCGGGTTAATGAAGTGGAGTTTGTCAAGATCTTGGCGGCGGATCGGCGCACCTTTTGTGTGACGGGAGAGACTGGATGACTGAGACTTTTTGACCTCTTCAGCCTGCCTTTTAACCCGTCGCCGTTCACCGTAGTGGGAGAAATGGATTCATTGGTACGTCATTCTTTGACACACTTACCCCCAGATTACTACCCACCATCTCCTCCCTTTCCTTAAAAATACCATTCATGCAGCATTTCCAAGACGACCCCAAGAAGGCTCTAAGGAAAATTATTTTCCTTAGGGCTTCTGTGTTGAGCTAATGTAAAAAAAGTAAGTATATTTCATTTTTGATATTTTCATATGCTGCTTTCATGTATTCTGCTTTCAATTCTTTGCCCAACGTTTCGATAGCGTTATCGTCTAACATCAGGGCAGATTTATGGATTGTTAGGAAGTGTGTGTTTATATATGTCTTAATCTAATAATAATTTTATTTTTATTATTTCTGTATCTGTTTAAAAATCATCTGTCATGAATTAATTGTACTACCAAACATGTAAAAGCCTATTGGGCGTTAAATAAATAAATTATAATTAATAAGCGTACGAAACTGTTGTGAAAATATTTACGACTTATTTGAGATAGAACAAAGAAATAATATGAATTTTTGTAACATGTGGAATAACAGGAGTGTTTTTTATAATTTTCAGAGAATATTTTGTGATTTTTTTTTTCTATGTGCGGAATTTCATATAATTGCCTTTTCAACTCTGAGTAGAGATTATTTTTAAAAATAATATAAAGTTATGTTGACGAACTTCAACGCAGTAGTGGCTCGAGGTCACGGCTAGCAGGAGCGCCTTGGGCTGCTTGGTGGCGGCGTGCAGGCGGGCGGCTGTCAACGACACCATGAGGAACCGCATCACGAGGAAGCCGGACGAATAGATGAAGTAAACGATGTCTATCACGTAGGGCCAGAACATCCTGCAACACCAAAGGAGTCAAATGTCACTCTTCCTTCTCCACAATGAGAATGATTTCTACTGGCTTAAGTTACCGGTAATAAGAATGAACAATCGAACAGTATTAATACGGTTCCCAGCTTCGAGTGCATGTCTGCCGCCACGCCATACGCGCCTCGCCACAAATAACATCTGTGTACGTGGAATTTCACACAGAGCTAATGTCATAATTCGGTTTCGAATTCAAGAATTCGTCACAAGATTTCGCTACTTCCGTCAGCAGGTAGGATGGGGACGCCGCCCTAGGTATAACTGCTACGAATTTGTGAATATGTAGTATCTCTCCGGATATGGAAAGATTGACGGTAATACATGTATATATATTACGAATGACGTCATTGCTCTGTCTCGGTTACTTTGTCCCGGTCACTAGCTACACTGGATGACAGTGGATCCGAGGAATGGGCTATTTTTGGAACCAGTTGCTATTGATTTTATAAAATGGTGACCAACACCGCGGGCCGCAGGGCTGGGGTTTTTAACAACAAGCATTTTATTAATATCTGGAAACCTGAAAATTTCACATTGTTTTTCGACGGAATCCGTGCTATTTTTGGCGAAACTTATATGAACAAAATCAGTGGTGGGAAAAAATTCGGTTTATGGGGGGATGGTCCAAAAAAAAAATTTTTTTTTTTTATACTAATTATGGGCCGGAAAATCCGAATCTGAAAGCAATATTAACTGAATTACACGACTTTAAAATTTTCTATACACACACACATGAAAATAATCATTTCGGAAGCATTTTGACACAAGAAAAAGAAAAACAAGAAATGTACAAAAACATGTGCCGGCAGTGTTACCAGCTCTCAAAAATATTTATCCCTATATCAATAAAGTAAAACAACACGACACTTCCTCACATGATAATTCATCACATAACACATTAACCCGAAAATATATTATGAATTACGACTATCTCAACGGCCGTATTCTTAAACCAAAAGTATGAAAATTCGTAGTCTTAAAAATGCGTAACCTAACCTAACCTAACGCTAGGTTTGTGTAACATGGTTTGTGCCAATTTATACCGCCTGCTCGCGTCACGGCAAAAAAACATCCCTGTTTTCAAGTAGTTTAGCGGCTACGCTAGGTTTGTGTAACATGGTTTGTGCCCCTTTATACCGCCTGCTCGCGTGACGGCAAAAAAACATCCCTGTTTTCAAGTAGTTTAGCGGCTACGCTAGGTTTGTGTAACATGGTTTGTGCCCCTTTATACCGCCTGCTCGCGTCACGGCAAAAAAACATCCCTGTTTTCAAGTAGTTTAGCAGCTACGCTGGGTTTATGTAACATGGTTTGTGATACAAAAGTGAGTAAAATTTATAAAAAATAAGTACTTAAAATATAAACATGTTATTTTACGTTATTGATATTACTGCTTAATGGCAACACTTAACTTTGTGTGGTAAAAACATCTATGTTATCTTGTTTTTCTATGATCTTCGTACTTCGTGTGTCAAAATGTTTCCGAAATGACTATTTTCATGTGTGTGTGTATAGAAAATTTTAAAGTCGTGTAATTCATTTAATATTGCTTGCCGCCGCCTAATTCTTTCACATTCGGATTCCCCGGCCCATAGTTAGTATAAAAATAACTAGTTTGATTTTCTAGGAATCAGAATGCTTCCAAAATGACTATTTTCCTGTGTGTGTATAAAAAATTTTAAAGTCGTGTAACTCGGTTAATATTGCTTGCCGCCGCCTAATTCTTTCAGATTCGGATTCCCCGACCCAAAATTAGTATAAAAATAACTAGTTTTATTTTTTAGGAATTTCCCCCATAAACCGAACTTTAGCCCAGTGGTGTTTTGCAATAAAAAGTTAAAAAATGCTTTATTTTAAAATATCAGAAAGTCGTGTGAAAAATAGGAAAATTTGCAACACTTTTGTCACCAATCTTCTCAGAAATGTAATGGAGGGTAGGTAATGCAAAATCATGCAATGTCCAGTGTTTAAATACATATAATATCCTCTGCGTGCAAGTCATATCTTCTCCATGCGTAAACTTTTTAATAAATGTGAGGTAACCGTAAATGACCTGCCAGGTAAGTAATGTTTTCTGTATTCGTTCGTAAATAATGAAATTAGTTAGACCTAATAACTCTTCATAATTTGAACAGCGCCCTAGAGGTAATTTTTCACAAAAACAAAATGGTGAATTACAAAAATTTATACAAATTATCCTATTATTATTATTATTAATAAAGAACTGATAAGAAACGATCGAAAATATAGGGCGTCCTTCCTCATTTTTTGGTAGTTCATTACATATTTTAAAGCCCTTTCATTATAAAAATACATTTTGCCAGATGAACATATTTACGTTTGTCTAAAAATTCCAGATGTTTTTACAGAACTAATCGTCTTAGCTCAGTTCAGATTACACAAAACAGATTTTCTGCTCTTTTTTACGTCAGTGAGTGATAACTATGGTGTTTTAAAAAAATGAAACCATTTACGCAGAAATAAATTCAGTTTTGTTACCTTTCTTTTAATGTCTTACAGGCATCTGGGTTGTACTTGTTATCTTGAGCAGTGCTGGAATAAACATAATTGTGTTAACATTTCTAGGGGAATAAAGTAGTACAAAACCCTGTGATTGTTAACCATTTTTCAGAAACCGTACGAACAAAAATAAAAATTACGGAATACTCGCGGAAATAGAATTATCACAAGTGAAAATAGATTTCATCCATCACAGCATTAAAAGCATTATTCTGCAAATAATGTAATTAAAACCTGGATATGAAACCAAATACCGTAATGGTAGATAGAAGCTTTGGAAATGGACACATTATTATAGGTCCTTCCTCAAAATATCCAATAATTAAAATTTAGTTATTCTGTTTCAATTAATTTGTGAATGTATGTGAGTAAACACATACGCATACATATAATAATATTCATTGACATTCAATAACATTATAGTATTCCTCTATGTACAAACTTTACAATATTCCTCTTTTTACAAACATTATAATATTAAGTCCTTACATATGAAATTGGCGTTTTGCCGTACTGGCAGCTTTGATCTCAAATATCTTCTCTTTGGTTAGGAATTCCAAATTTAAATTTATCCAGCTATTTACTCATGTATTTGTGTTTCGAAAATTACAATTCATTTGTTTGTTTTTTTTCTTTGCGTCACTTAGTTTACAAAATGTAAAACTTGAAATATCGCGTTATTTACGAGTACGAGTTTCACCGTGGCATCAGTGCTGCAGAAACGCCTCGAAAAATAAATGATATGAATGGCGACGGTGCCGCAAAAGAAAATACAGTGCGTTTTTGGTTCCAACGTTTTCGTTCTGGAAATTTCGAGCTGCGGAACAAGCCCCGTGGAAGGCCGGAGACCAAAGTTAATAATGAAAAATTGAAGGCTATTGTGGAAGCGGATCCATCGCAAACCACGTCCGAGTTAGCTGCAGGCTGCGGTGTTAGTGATAAAACTGTTTTAATCCACTTGAAGCAAATTGGGAAGGTGAAAAAGCTTGAATGGTGGGTACCTCACGAATTGAGTGAAGCTGTGAAGTGGGGCAAGGTCCGGAGTACTCTAACAGATTACAATTTTTTTCCGAAATTTGGATAACTTCTTGCAAGGGAAAAAATTCAACTCCGATGGGGCAGTCCAAACGGCCTTCAAAGATTTTATTGATTCCCGTCCGAATGGTTTTTTTAGTAAAGGGATCGATGAACTACCTATGAGACGAAAAAAGTGCATAGATAGCAATGGTACATACTTTGATTAAATAAATATATTATATTAAAAAAATCGACTTTATGTTCCTCCCATACAAAATGCCAATTTCATATGTAAGGACCTAATATTCCTCATTGTACAATTATAATATAACATGTATGTGGTTAGCTGGAAGAAATGGGGTCCACCCATGAGCTACACCTTTTTTTTGTACAATAAATATTTTTGATTTGATTTGATTTTATACATATATAATTTTATTTTTTATTTTTTATTTTTTATTGTAATATAAAAATACGAGTTACATATGTACTTACATATTTTACAAACTATTATATTAGGGTCGTTTTTGGTCATGTATACCTTATCAGAAAAGAGGAGCTCTTGTGCCTGATAAGAGAGCCACGATTCTTACTTAGGTTGTAAGTTATATGTTTTGTATACGAGTAAAATATTTACTTTTTACTGTAAGCTTTTTTGAAAAATTGTTTAATTTTTTTTATTTGTCCTGATTGGTTGATGATACGGCGTAATTCAGAAAGAAAGTTATTATAGTTTTTTATGGCTTGGAAAATATAATGATTTTGCATTGGAGTTGTTTTAAATTTGGGTGTAATAAATTGGTTTCCATTTCTCATTAGTCTGTAAAATTCTTGATATTCTTTATGATTTTTTTCTTTGCACATTTTTATAATGGAAGCTTGCTTGAATTTGTCATTGACATTTGGTATTGGAAGCAATTTAAAAAGTGATTCTGTTGAGAAGGTAAATTTTTAAAAATATTACTTTAATTATGATTCTTTGTTAAACTTTTACTGAGTTTAGTTACATACACCTCTATCTGAGTACGAGAAATGGGCTACTAACACATTCCCTCAGTAAAAAATCCCCAAGCGTCTCAAACCTCGATGACACACGGCGAGTTTACAAGCTACTATCTGGGAAATTGACTATCTGTTAGTAAACTCGCCCAGTGTCATCGTGTTACTTGCTAACTAGCAGCGATTAGCAGATTGTTGACAATCTACGAAAAAAAGTTGAAAGGTCGTCAACTTTACTCGCCTACACGCTGGCTCCGCTTGCTCGTGATTGGTTTATTTATGTTTCCAACATCACAGCTGATTTTGACTGTCAAACATCTGAAGAATTAGTTATTCTTGTTACTGGCGCTAGTAGCGGCCTCAGTTTCCTACGCTTCTGAGCGATTGGACAGTTTTGTGTATCATCATGACAATCTCACTCGCCGATTTACCCGCTTGTAAACTCGCCGTGTGTCATCGAGCCTTTACTGAAACTGTGGGGTGTTTATTTTTCGATTGTTAAATTATTGAAGATTTTTCTTTTTTATTTAAGGAAATTTAAACTATGACTGTGCCGTTGAGGTTTTTGTTGCTGGAATAAGATAATTGGAATATTATGTTTTATAGCATGATTCGACAATATATTTCTTACATGTTTGAATTTAACCTCTCACCTGTTGCGAGCATTGAAATCGCATTAAAAAAAAGATTTTTTAACCCTTATGTATAAGTACTCTTATGTTTAAGGTCAGAGTCGCTTGCGCCAATTTCAATCTTTGACCTGGGTACTATTTGATTATTGCAGCTACTCTGAATTATTTTAAAAGGACTTTCTTTGAAATTTGCGGGCATATTTTCGAAATGCCATCCAACTTTCAACAGGTTAAAATAGAAATACATGTTTTGGACGTTTAAGGATTTTATAGTACTTTGAAGTCTTTAAATAAGTCCTTCTTGGGGTGAATACAGTGTACTTCGTAAATAGTCCGCATTAACAATTTTTGAGCTTTAATTAATGAACCTAATAATGTTTTAGAGCATCCTCCCCAGATCATTACACCATAAGAAATAATAGATTGATGTAGGGAAAAGTATACAGTTTTTAGTGTATTTTTATTTAGTATACATATTTCGTAATGATCTGAAGATACGAGTATATGCCAGTTTCCATAAATGGTCTAATAATACGGCCAATAAAATCTGAAAATCGTGCCCATTATCATGTATCGAGATTTTTCGATTAAAACCGAAAAAATATTACTCAAAGAATATTAGTGGCAGTAAGGCAGCTGGATGTCTTGAGCGAAAAAAAGCGAAATATTAAGGTCCCTTATCATATAGGTATCCTGGTATTTTGGAATTGGCTAATCACACTAACTAAGAACAACTGTAAAAACCTTTATTTTATATTTAAAATGGTATGATGTTAATATATTGAGATACACAAAAGAACAGATCTATCAGTTACCTGAGGCTGTTGAACATCTGTTGGCAGATAAGGTAGAGATTGGCGGAAAAGGTGAGAGCCATTATCTTGTTGATGGCTCCATCTACCTTCCTTACAACCTGGGACAGATTGACGTACTGCATTCTCACGTCTTGCCAGAACTTCGGTGAATGGTGCTGCAGTAACAGTAATAATTATTATTATTGAACAAGAGATCTCTTGAATGTGAAGTCCCTAGACTTGTATCTGCAAGTTGACTTGTACTTTGTTTTGGACGAGTAACTACTCTGCGATTAAGCAATATTCAAAGAAACAATGTAACTTTGTGAACAAAGCTATTTTTCAAACATATTGTCCTCTTTGGAATAAAATTCATAAAAAATATAACATCATATAAAAACGATGAACCCCTGTTATATATTTTTTTTTTTTTTTACAGTGAATACCGCACAAGAATCTCAACTGCTCCCGTCTGGAGCCAGTGAGACTATGGCATCCCCAATTGGGGTATGTTGTGAGGCTGAAGGTAGTTGGGAGGGGAAGGAGGTGGGGAAGAGGAAGGTTGGGAAGTACCTGGCTATTCAGATCTGGTCACTAAACACGGCTAAAGCCATTTTCAAGCAACGTTTCAATTCTGAATGGTGGTCTTACACCAGGGCGATACTAATAGTATCTTCCACTCTGGAACATGCCGCAAATATACTATATATTATTTTTTAAATGAATTAATTGTGAAATAACACAAATTAATCAAATAAAATTTATTTGCGCATGCCGGGTTCGAACCCGCGACCTCCGGAATGTGAGTCAAGAGTCTTAGCCACTGGACTACGGAGGTCGTCCAGTGGCTCATCAGCTGGTAAAGTAGATACCTAACCCAGCTGTTTGTCTCGTTGATTATGATTGGACATGTATGTAGAGCCAAAGAATAGTGCAAATCATGTGTAACGAAAAATTGTGAATTATTATTATTATAACTTATTGGAAAAAGTGCCTTTCATTTGAATTTGAGACCTTACTAAAATTATATAGCTATTATACACGGATCCTTCTAGCTTCGGTCTGACGGTGCCATCATCAGGGTAGACCAAAAGGTTAAAAAAGTTAGTTTATATTTGCCCTAATTTAAAGCGGAAGAATGCAAGTACCTTTGGTGCTGATGTGATTAGGTATTCATTTAAACTCTCGAAGCGGATAGCCATTCCGAGACTGACAAGGATGATGAAAAGATCTTCAAGGTTCCACATCAGAGTTGCCTGGACGTTCCAAATCTTTAGAAAGTAAAACACTATCAATAAATTGATTAATAATTAAAGTCAGTTTAAAAGTCGAGCGTCCAGGATGGAAGACAAAATGTATGTAGTTGCAACGTAATCTTGCCTATAAATGAGATCATTTGTTATTTGTGGCCAACTAAAAACGCTTAATAGCTCTTACAATGATACGTTTTTAGATTTTCGCGGCCAAAAGCATTTTCGTTATTTGTTGTTGTGGTGTTACGCCGTGTTGCGCTACCTCTTTCTTTAGCCAGATTCGGCAACACATGGACGGATTTGCCCTGATGATGGACACTGCAACGCTGTCCGAAACATTGGCTAAAGAAGGAGGTAGCGCAACACGACATAACCCGAAAACCAATAACAAAAAAGCTCTAACAATACTCAAATTTTCAATGATTTTTAGAAATTCAAAAATAAAATCATGCAAAAATGTTTTTGAAATATTTTGATTTATAATAATCATTTGAGTTGACTCATTTTTTAAATTTTATCGACTAGGAGTAGCGTTTCAGAGCGTCAGATTTGTGTTATTTACCTGCATTAACATTGCTTTCCATGGAGCGTATTCGGTAAATTCGAATATTTGGGCAAATTGTTGGGTGGCGTAACTCTTGCTCAAAGGTCTTTCTGCAGAACAGGCGTATGCGTTGAATACTGCAGATACGACGCTCATGCAGTGTTCAACTGCATTAAATAATAAAAAAACAGTATTTCATTGAAGGGAAACCATCATAATATAATAAGAATAAAATTTTAAAAATTTAAGAAGGAAAGTAAACTCTTACACGTAGCTATGAAAATGAATATCACTGTGTTGACGAAGAATCTCTTGCGTATAGAAGTTTTGCTTCCCGTGTTAGATTTGAGTAGAAATGCTTTCTCTCCTGATGATATTGTGGCGCTAACAGTTTCCCAATCTTGCGCCAATAGAAGGAAGAGAGTCAAACACAACCACACTGCAGTGTAGAAGAACAGCATTCCTAAAGATGCAACAGCGTAAAAGAACAGTGTAACAAACTCATTGTGAAACTACAGGAGATAACGGTTATAGTAGTTTGCTACGTTTGGTGACTTAGCAGGGGTGCCTGGGTTTATGGGGTAAGTTTTGTCTAGGTCTAAGCGGCAGATGCGTTTGCCTATCTACATATTTCATGTCGGACCAGATTAGGAAAGAGTGGTTTAGGGAGACCATTTGACCTCTTGCACTACAGTGGGATGGGTGGAATCATACGTCCGTCACTCCTGGACACATTAAACCTCTCCTTCTTTTCCATAAAAAGACCCTCCATACAGCATCCCCAAATACGACACAGGCCTTAAAGGTTTTTCATCAAGGTCTCCTGTGTGGAGCTAATGTAAAAAAATTACAATGTCATTTATATAAACAAAATGTAATTTACATAAATATACTAATGCAGAGAAGCAAAATAAAAATAAAGATGAAATAATTAGATATCTACCAAATTTCCGGATGTTTAGACCAGTTAGGAATATACGAACAAGGCACAACAATGACTGAGTAGCGGCTCCTGCTATCATTATCAGTGAATAGGCTACTCGCCAACTTTTCCATTTGAATCTGAAACACATTAGATTCAGAATGACTAAACGAGAAGCTACAGGCAACCAGAGTAGTAGTTATCTTTAAGATAATCTTTTATTGCCAAACAGTCCTCGCTTCAATCAACAACTCCTTCAGACAGTACAGTTTTATGTTATGTATCAACTCTTGATTACGAAGCTAGTAGTTCATAGTGGAGCGATGGCATCTAGCCTATTGTATAACAGAGAGGCATAGAATTGGCAAAGAAAGAACATAGACGAATGTTAAAGAAATGAGATCCCTGAGTCTGATCCCTAATGATACTGGAATGTGTTGTAAAACCATGTATGATCGTGTAAGAAATATGGAGATTCGCAAAGAATTCAAGGCTGATATAAGCGTAATGAGTAAAGAGTAAGTAAGGAAAATATATGACCCGAATGTGAATGATAGAAGACGACGGCGACGCAGTATCGAGAATTCCAAATACTTGAATCGGTCCATGTCCAGAATCAGAATAACAGAAGGGTGTGTACGAGATGGTGTACGTATATGAACGAAGCAATGAGTGTGTTAGTTAATTGGTTGATCCATGAAAATTATTTGATTAACTTGATAGTGTCACGTCTTTCTGAGGCAACGCCAATTTCTTCTCACATTTTATCGCATTTTGAAAATTAGATTTCTGGTGGAGGCATATTAGAATTTCGGCACGATCCTGTTACCTGAGATTTACAGGATCGACGTTCAGAATGCCTGTGACGGGAAGAATACCCACGCACTGTCCAATGGCCAGGGTTCGTCCCATGGCGTAATGAAATGTATCATCTATCAATCTTCTAGAACCTATTGAATCCAGAGCTAGGCTTCTATTAGAGAAGAAAACGTCTGAAAATTAATTAAAACATTTTTAAAATACCGATGAACAGTAGCGGGTCGTGAGCGTAATAGTTTAATAACATTAAAGCTATTCGAAATAATAACATTAAAGCTATTCAAAAAAAAAAAGAAAATCGGCTTTTGCGAGCAGCTGATCGGCTAAGTGGGCAACATTTGAAAAGGTAATCTTTACTGAATTTTTAAAATGGCCACCACCTTGAAATATTCATGAAACGTGAAAACAAATACAAAACCGGCTCATTCAATAAGTTCAAAAGAAAAAAGCTACAAAGGGTAACTCAATGTTAGATATTATTTAGACAAGATTGAAAGTCTCAGATTTTTCACTTTCACCTCGATAAAAAATACGTTTGGTAACTAATTATCCATTTACGTGACATATGTGAAAAATCTGAGTCAAAGTTATATAAATTCTTGACTTTCAACTTCTCACGAGATTGTTCCAAAAGATTTGGTATTATCTGTGAACTCGTACCAAGCTGTTAACCTAAGCAATAACCTTTCGCAGTTCAAGTGGAATTATTGGCATAATAAACACGTTTGTAGTTCCAGATAGAGATTTCACCTTCTGCGGTCCATAGCCCGAAACAACGGCGGGTACCTTAAGTGAACCATAAAACGAAGATAATATGTAACCTTTTTTTTTCAAGGGACCGAAGATGTGTTGTACAGTTTCAAGAGAGGTTTATGGGATCTCTTAAAAAGAAAACCAAATTGAATATATTACTAAATTTACTTTGCGGGAGTCCAGTTGTACGGAGAGAAAAACATTCTTATCTTTTTGCTGGTTGAATATACATAATACTTTGTTTACAAATATTCTACAGGGAGTTAACAATTCGGACGTTCATCTCTCAACACATATTCAGAAGATAGTCTTTATAGAGTACCTAGTAGTTGACACATTTAAATTATTTTAGTGTGTCATTTTTTTTACTTCTTTGAAGAGTCAAAAATTATGTTTTTGTTATACCTATCTATAGACCTCACTACGTATCATACCTGTTCTGAGGTTTACGTATTACATATAATTATTATTTTTCATTGTTTATGGCGATTCGAACCTATAATATAAAAATAAATAAAGAGTGCAACCTAGTGTGTTGCTTCTATTAGTTGTGTTGTGTTTATAGTTCGAGTATTTGTCATTATTTTTTGTCTAGTTTTATTTTTTTAATGAAATCTGTTCCTATCAGCTTGATTCAGTTTTTGAGTGAAACTTCTAGAGCTCCGCTATGGTTTGGATTTCAGATGAAACGGAAATGACCATTACAGCGCCTGTGACGCATCAACTGTGCTCATTGACCGCTTTGATTACGATGTCACTTTTAAAGGCTCCTGTTGGTTGTTGGTTAAGATATGAAACGAAAATTACGCTAGGTCGGCGCTCATTGGTAGCTTTGATTATGACCTCACTGTTCAACTATTGGTTGAGATTGTTTTGGTAAGGTTTCGCTTCTACCGCGTGTGAACTGCACTCGAATTCTTTAATGCTGACTATTCGTGGTGGAATTCCATTGTAACGATGTAATAAAAGATTGGTAACTGGTTTTACCCCTTTAAGGCCGTTTTCAGACTGGTACAAATATTTTTTAATATGCTTGGCTATCAGCAGTATCAATTATCATTATTATCTAATAACTAGAAATCCAATAGCCAAAACCGACACGGCAACAATTATGAAAAAAACCATATAAATTGAACAAAATCCTTCTAGTTTTTAAAAAAAAAACTCTCTTATAAATTTTGAAGGTTATTCACTTCCCGGTTAGACGGGAGGTCTGGGTTCAAGTCCCAGTTGCGACCATCGTCTTTTTCTGTTTTTCTGTGTCTTGTTTTATTTCAAATTTTCGTTTAGATTATTTTTGTTATCTTCCTTATCAATAAAATCCTTGTAGACCCTCCCTCTCCCCCACATGTTATTTATATAAACTCTAGATTAAGAAACACTGGTACCAGTCTGAAGATGGCTTTAATGGGATGAAACTGGTTACGGTCAAAATTAAATTAAGTGGAAATAAGTTTTATTATGTTATGAACGTATTTCCATTCCACAGTGTCATATTGGAAAATGTCCCAAAATGAACAACATTTAGTCGATTTCAATACATGTTTTTCTTTCGTGGTAGAATGCACCAACCAAATAATTACTTTGTCACACATGTGCAAATGAAGTTTCTAATGTGCAAAACTGTTTCAATATTGCTACTTTGACAATTTAAATCATCATTTAATTTTTTTTATTTTTTTTTTATTATTATTTCATAAATGATTAAATGTTACATTTTTGGCCATTTTTGACTACCATACTAGGCTGCCCGTGTTGTGGTAGTCATACATGTAATATAATTTTATATAAACAGATAATAAAATATAAGAAGAGAAAAGAAAAAAATAAAATATTTAGGGATAAATAAAACTAAAAACAGATAAAAATATAAGAATCGCAAGTTATCTAAGAAATAAAGAAAATTTAAAGAAGATTGAAATAAACATTGGTGAGCATTATTCTTCTTGAAATAAAAATAGAAATAAAATTTGGTAAGTAATCTTCTGCACGAGAGTACATGTTTGTAGTCATTTTTGATATTCGTTCTATGAAAGAAATTGGAAAGAGTGTTAGAGAGAGTAATTTTTTGTTTGATTTTTTTAAAATACAATATTATTAATTCATACATAATTGTACTAACTTGAGTAACCCTGAGCGAGAATTGAATTCAGTCGCTTTGTTGACGAAAAAAAAAAAGAAAGCGACCACATAAAACGTAACCAAAACAATTATAAATACTCGTGGTAAACAAATTTACTAACCTTGGTTTTTTGCAATCATATCTGATTCAGCCAGTCCAATGTCAAACACAACGTTTGATCTAAAAACGGCAAAGATTATACGTATTAGATCATTGATGGTGTTGTAAAATAGTTTATATTGACATGCAATTAATTTCATTATATATATTTTAAATAAGAAACAATAACAAAGAGCTCTCGCTATTAAAGAAACAGTCAGTACAATACAATGTCACTTAAATCATGTTCCAAAAATGTATCTTTATGAAAATAAATAATGGTCGTTTCCTGCAAAGCAAAACATTTAGCTGCAATACAAAAGGAAATAATATTTATAAAAGTATTAAAACCTCCTCAAGACATTCTGCTGCGGTATTTGTTGCCCCCATTTAAGAATTAATCTTCCTACTGGACTCTTTAATTTCCTCTTTGTGTCAGATATCCTGTCTTTCCTCTGTGATAAGTGTTTTTTCATCTTGGAATTATTCCCTCACTTTTATCTTAAGCCCGAGATATTCTTGTTCTCTTATTCCAACTCCTTTGTTTATTTCTCTAAAAATAAATATAAACCTCGAGAAAGAATATTATTCAACGAGCGGATAAAGGGATGTTTGGGCTTTTAAGATTTTCACGGCCTTTTGACATTGAAGCATTAACATTTACATTTCTGTAAACAAAAGTTGAACTCTTCGTAATTCCCGAAGTGTGTTTTTTGTGAAGGAAATCCTGAAATGAAAATTTTAAAAAGGAATAAGTTTTAAATATTAATTCGCTTTCTTGAAACTCCGCTCGCTAGAAATATTGGATTCTTGAACAACCGTTCAAAATCGAAACAATGCTTGAAATGGCTTTAGCTGTTACCAGATCTGAATAGCCAGATACTACCACATCGCTCTTTTCCATTTTCTTACTTCCTCACCACGTTCAGCCCAATTGGAGATGCCATAATTTTACCTGATAGTATAGGAGCATTTGGGACTCTTTTTCAGTACAAACATAAAATATAAAAAGACAATATGAATGAATTAAAAGAAAAAGAATTATTTCTTATCGATTTTAGGTGCATTTTAAACGTCATAATGACGTTGTTGACCGTGGAGTTGGAAATGGAGAATTTGGAAAGTTCTTTTGCATGCAGCTAATGTTAAAAAAATGTGGGAATCCAACTTTTTAAAATTCTATTTCAACATTGAAAATTTATCAAGAGGGTTTCTTGAATTATAAATAATATTATAACAGTTCATGAAATTGTCATCTTTGCAATAAGTATGGCAAGAAACTTTCCAAGAAAAGCTAAATTGGTAGAACAAAAATTAAGTCGAAACAATACTGACCACCGCACGGTGAAGATATTGTGCTGGATCTGACATTCTTTCCGGAGATATTCACATAAAATATACTTATAAAGTTACAGCTTGGGGATGACATTGATTGTACAAATTACTGGAGCTGACAGACGTAAAATGGCTCCAAACATGTGTTTACAACTCAACATGATCACGCAAAAGTGTTATTTTCAATGTTTTAGATATTATTTATCCATACTATTCGGTAAATGGTAGATTTGAATACTGACACTGGTGATGAATCGTTTGTTTAGCTGTCAAGATTATCTTATGTGGTGGGTTATTTATAAAATAAGAAAAATATATTTTGAATAATATGTAGAGTAGGTACCTGCAGACAATACAAGCTTTGACAAGGATCAAATATTACGCATCAATAATATATGGCATCCTTTGACGTAGAACACGTCAGGTAAGCCCTCGGAAGTCAGAAAAGTTATTTTGTTTTTAACTACTTTGTTTAATATCTTCGATATATATACAAAAATGAATATATTTTTGCTTGCTTGCTTGTTTTGTTTGTTTGTTTGTTTGCTATGTATTGTTATATTAAAGCATATGAAATGTTTCGAACACCCAAAACATATTCTTTCCACCCTCGCGTAGGTTTCTGGATTATTACAAACACATGACAATGCATCTAAAAGTGTTTTAACCATTCCAAAAACTCTTCTGAAACCTTGAACCATGTCACACTTTGAGAATGACATTTTGCTAATCATCGATTGTACTTAATTAAAATTCAATTTTTGAATAAACTCTTTAAGAGCGTTTAACCAGCCAGCGGACGAAAATCTACATTTCGTCGAAAGTTGTTCTTACGATCGTGCAGGGCGGTTACAATGAGAAAAATTAATTATTCTCCGTACCAGCTTTTAAAAATTATAATTTAATATCGATTTTATTTCATTCCAAATTTGCTTTAATTTATTCCTACATCCAAAAATGCTGAAAGGTGTGATGATAAAACTATTAAAATAATGTACTTTTTGTAATTATTTTTTGATTATAAGTATTTACCATTTTTCAATAATGTCTAAGTTAAATAAGAATGTTAAAAAAATCTGAAATATATTATTTTGTAAGTGCGCAAATAAATATCTTGTCAAATTTAAAAATTCGTATGAAATCAAAGTGCTGCCATATAAAAAAAAATCAGTGTGGAATTTTACAAAATAAATAAGAAAATTTTCGGAGATGGGAAATTTTCATGTAGTGACGTCACGAGCTCAAATAATGGATTTATTTATATTAAAAAAAAACTGAAAATTTCTAAAAATTTTTACCAACTTTTTCGTAATCTTAGTAAAAAAATCTATCCACATGATTTTTTCTAAGTCGTTATGAAATCCGTGCAGGTGGCCTATTAGGCAATTCACCCTAAAAAGAGTGCTTTGAGTCGAAAAAGTTAAGGAAGATAGTTATAATTTTGAGGATAATCTATAAGAGAGTAGGACAAATCAAATATTGAAGTCATTCAAGTCTATGAACTTAAATAAAACTGAAAATACGCGAGAATTGTTGAGAGACAAAAACGGAATACTGAGAGGAGAATAGTGGATGATTTTAGTGAGCAAACGATACATGATTTTGGCGGAAGAATGTTTTTTACAATCAAAAAAGACATAGTCAAGAGTCCCTCTTCCAAATCCACACCGCACTGGCAGAGTGGACTATCGAGGACTCGAATTTTAAACAAATGCACTGCAATAGAGCAGTGACTATATATAATAGTGAGGTCTGGCGTTATGAAATTTATATATACACTTTACAATAAATGTATTTAAAAATGTACGTATTTCGTATTGTTTGGCGGCAGGGAGGCGGGAGGGGGAAGACTTTCTTTCTTTGAGTGGTATTGCAACGCATGCTGGGAACTCGCTAGTGATATGTAAAAATTAACATTTCTTTGTTTGTGCCTCATGCGTTCATATACCATTCATCCGATAGCGATGAAACTTTGGTGAGTTGTTGTGCGCTCGCATATGAAGATTTCTATATACACTGGTGAGCTCTAGCGTTATGACATCGTTGCTTAAAATTCTTCGAGAACGGGTTGCGAACGTTGTTCTGCCTTTTAAATTATTTGTAGTGAATATTTTGTTTGTTGAATAAAAAAAAACGAACGCATTCGATGAGGCGGACGTAGCGCCATCTGTCATTCAACCACATAAATAATTTCGTTCTGTTTGAAATACGTACGACGGCTAAATTTGTTCAAATAAAAATACTAAAATCGCGATTAAAAAATGGGAGGGTGGGGGTAGGAGGGTGAAAATTCGGGGTTATAGGTATTTTTTGTGCCAAATAAAAAAAAATGCAAAAAAAATTTGTCATAAAAATAGATTTTTTTCTGGATGGGGACACCCTAAACACCTAGTGGTATGAAATATACTACACAACCTATTCTCATACCTACCAAATATATCTACATTAAAAATTCATAAAAATTGGTGGAGCCGTTTCGGAGGAGTGCGACTACAAACACCGTGACCCGATATTTTTATGTATGTAAATTATTATTTTTACTTGATTTTGTTATTTTTCTAAAAATGCTAAATATTATCTTAGCTCGGCGGCATGCATTCATGTTATATCTCCCTTCTACCTGTGTTTATTATAAAATTTGTGGGTCGAATTATTTGGTTTTGGGTCATTTTTGACATAACGAAAGCCCATCGAGTGTTTTCTAAACCATTCCTTGTAACACTCTTACGTAAACAGTCGTTAGTAAATAAATAAAGAGTAATTGCTGAAACCGAAGAAGGGAAGACGTCCTTAGCTGTTCAGTAAACGATTAGTTTGACGAGTTCGAATGCCAAATTGGACCGTAAATCACTGTCTCCAATCCTTCAAAACATTGTTATAACAAGTACCTACATCTTATCTTACTCTTACTAATATTATAAACGCGAAAGTTTGTATGGATGTATGTGTGTGTGTTTGTTACTCTTTCACGCAAAAACTACAGAATGGATTTTATTGAAACGTTACAATGATATAGCTCATACATTAGAATAACAAATAGGCTATACATGATGGTAAGCTCTGGTTTTATGAAATTATAAATATTGGTACTGTCAAATAAATTTCGTGACAAAATCGAGTTATTGCTAACGTCAGACGAAAAGCAAAACAAATCGTTGTCGTGGAAACGATGTTGATATATTTGCGGGAACTATTTTTTTTCAGGCGTCGCGTCGTAGTTAATATCTATCTATCTATCGCCGAAATGTATGTACGCGCATAACTTCCGAACGACTGCACCAAATTGGATAATTTTTTTTTGTGTTTGTCATTGACAGGACATGGTTTGTATAAAACTACTGATGAGCTTTGGCATTATGAAATTTGTATAAAAAAATTGCGGCAGGTGACACACGAGCTGTTTGAATGTACCGGGACTGAATGTATAGAATGCGGGAGGGGGGGAGGGGAACCCTGGAGGGAGAGGGGAACCTGGAAGGGGGGAGGGGAACTCGGGAGGGGGGTTCGCGGGACGGGGGAAGGGGGGAGTGGAGTGTGGAGAGGGAAGGTGGAGGAATCGGAATGGGAACGTGAAAGGGGAAAGGACACGCAGGGAGAAACAATTTCTTTATTAAATGGCAAAGCAACACATGCCGGGAACTAGCTAGTATTATATTATAATGTATGAATAATTCGCGGTAAACTTTTTCATCACTCTTGGCTCTACGACATAGCCAATTTCTAACAACCAATTTGGTGCAGTCGTTCGGAAGTTATGCGCGTAAGTACATTTCGGCGATTCATTTTTATTTATACAATCTCTGGCGGGTCTTGGCCTCCTCAAGAGTCTTCCTTTTCTCATCTCGGTTTTGTGCCAGCTCTCTTCAGTTTAGAAGCTCCAAGGTAGATATGTCTACATGGTGAGTATATGAAATTTAAAATCAGATATTTAAAAATTTGAGAGACTGGTAAGAGTGATGCCGCACCTCTGCCACAGGTCTCCCCAAGTTCGCTATGTCTGGTGAATTAGCAGGGATGCCCGGATTCATGGGGTGAGGTTTGTGAAGATTTTGGCAACGGATGCGTCCGCCCAATTACTCCGTGGAAGGCCGGATCGGGAGGTACCTACTGCTTGAGGGGGATCATTTGGCCTGTCTTGCAGGGTTCTCACGACCCATCATCTTACACCCCAGTGAGAAGGACGGATTCATACGTCCGTCACGTCCTGTACTCACTAAGCCCCAGATTCCTTCACAGACATATACCTTTTTCCTTCCCAGAACATCCTCTCCTTCCTTTCCTTTTAAAGACCCTCCACGCAGCAACCCCAAAAATGACATGGGCCCTGAGGGAAAATATTTTCCTCAGTACCTCCCGTGTGGAGTTGAAAAAAACACTACAAATTGATATAATTAGATTTTTTTATTTCCTTTCATTTTTCGTATATGCAGTGTAAAACTGCGCATTATAATGTACTTTAGTTTTTTATTTCGATTATAAATTAAACTATTTTAACACAAAGTGGTGTCGTCATCACATTCGAAGGACAATCTCTTCCCTCCCATATTTATTTATTTTTCAACTCCTTACCAGTTGAAATGTACACTTATCCCACCACTCAATGTTTCAACTGCTGCCGTTTTGGTCATACCAAAGCTGCATGCAGATCCCCTCCCAGATGTTTCAAATGTGGAGAAAACCACTCGGCTGACCAATGTTCTTCTCTCTCTTCACCTAAATGTTTTAACTGCTTAGGCGCTCATTCCGCCATTAACTCTTCTTGCCCCGAACAATCTCGCCAAAAAAATATAAAAATTTCTATGGCCTCTGAGAACTTGTCTTTTCTGCAGGCTTCTAAATTATTCCCGCCTGTCAAAAAATCATTTTCCGAGGTTTTAGCCAGTAACTCTTCATCCAACCCTCTCGCCACCTCCTCAACATCTTCCCGTTCAACAAAATTCACATACAAAAACCCTATCTCTAAACAGGC
Source organism: Limnephilus marmoratus (assembly GCA_917880885.1). Lineage (NCBI taxonomy): Eukaryota > Metazoa > Arthropoda > Insecta > Trichoptera > Limnephilidae > Limnephilus > Limnephilus marmoratus. The sequence goes on along the minus strand of OU862921.1, from coordinate 11,031,517 downwards.
TCGTGGATACGATCAGCAACAACACAACTCACTTCTCTTAAATCCCAATGGTTCTCCTCTTTCACACGCCACAAATGGGTGCGCAAACAATTATAATTCATCTTCAACAAACTATCAAAAGCTTTCTGAACAACTCTCCCAAGATAATTCTTCATTTATTCAAACTCTTATTATGCTTCTAATTGACCTAATTTCTTCTCAAACTAATCTACCGTCCAACGCTGCTTCTATTATTTCCACATTAAAATCATTTATTCAAAATGGCTCTTCAAGATGTCAGAATTCTTCAGTGGAATAGCCGCAGTGCTATTTCTAACAAATCAAACCTTCTTAACCTATTAAATTCAAACCTTGTTTCTGTGGCTGCTGTCTCGGAGACATGGTTTACTCCATCCACCCACTTTAATGTGGGAGGGTACTCCTGTCTCCGCGATGATCGCCCGGAAGGTACGGGCGGTGGTGCTGCCCTTTTTATTAAAAAATCCCTTCCGTTTTTCCCAATAAATAATATCAAACCCCCCAATGCTGACTTTCAAATGGTTGCAGCTAAAATAAAGGACACTTCCTTTGTTTCTATCTATCTTCCCCCAACATCGCACTTCAATAAACAAGCGTGGTTGCAAATTGTCCGTCAACTAAGCCCTCCTTTCTATTTATTGGGTGATTTTAATGCCCATTCCCCCGTCTGGGGTTCTGCTTTCTGTGATCGAGACGGTCGAAGTGTGATGGATTTCCTAGATGAATCCAACCTTTTTCTTTTGAATGACGGATCTCCTACTAGAATCTCTCGCCCCAACACAAACCCCAGTGCAGTGGATCTCTCCATATGCTCTATTAATCTGGCACCTCTCTCCTCGTGGGTGGTGTCCCCCGACCCCTGCTCCAGTGATCATTTCCCGATCACCATCACTTATCAAACTTCTTTCCATTCAGACAAGGCCCATATTTCGACAAAGATTAAAACAAAACACACCAAATGGGACGAATTTAACTCACATATGGATAAGTTTATACAAAATTTATCCTATACCGATACATTATCTGTCAAAGATGACTACGATAACTTCAAATCAATGCTCGTAACTGCAATCAATAAATCAAATCCTCCCCCTAAAACCAAATCTCTCAAAAAACTCCCTCCATCTCCCTGGTGGGATGAGGAATGTTCCAAAGTAGTGAGAATTCGGAAAGCTAAATCTCTTTCCTATCGTCACAATATGACTATGGAGAACTATCTCATATACAAAAATGCCGAAGCCAATGCCAAAAGGGTATTGAGGTCAAAAAAAAAATCCGGGTGGTACAACTTCTGCAGTTCAGTATCTCCGAACACTCCAATTTCGGAAGTTTGGTCTATGATTCGAAGATTTCGATCCTCCTTCAGTCCAACATCTCCTCGAGCTTCTCATTCTAAATGGATAGACGAGTTCTTGGACAAAATTGCCCCCCCTTCTGTACCTAACTTAGATGAAATAACTCCAATTCACAACACTCCTATGTCTGATCATTGGCTTGACTCTCCATTCACTTTAATTGAATTAAAAAATTGTTTATCAACAGTCAAGGACTCATCTCCAGGCAGAGATGGTATACCTTATAGCATTATCAAAAATAGTAATGATAATGTTCTAAATCACTTTTTAAGCATCTTAAATAAAATCTTCCAGACTGGCATAATACCTGATGACTGGAGTTCTCAAATAATCATCCCAATTCTAAAATTAAACAAATCACCCAATTCTGGATCCAACTATAGGCCAATTGCTCTTTCATCCACCCTTAGTAAAATTTATGAAAAATTAATTAAAAACCGGTTAGAATTTTTTGTCGAGAGTAATAATCTTCTCTCTCCATCCCAATTTGGATTTAGGAAAAAGAAATCTACACAAGATAACCTCGCCATCATCAGCACTGATATTAATTTATCCATTTCTAACAAAGAAGTATGTCTTGCAGTCTTTATAGACATAGAAGGCGCCTTTGACAATGTTTCGATCCCAATTCTTAAAAAAAAACTTTTAGGCCTTGGCTTACCCCTCATGTTTGTCCAATCTATTATTAATCTTTTTCTCGATAGGAAAATTTTCATTGAGCTACCAGATGTTACTCCTCAGTGTAGGTCAATTTGGAAGGGTTTACCCCAAGGCGATGTATTATCCCCCTTACTGTATAATATATACACACACGATATGCATGTCACCATTCCCCCTCAAGTAAAAGTTGTTGAGTTCGCAGATGACATAGCTTTCTTCTTATCATCCAAAATCATTCCATCCGCCGTCATTTTACCTACCAGAATCAGACGAAATTCTCGAGGGTAACTTGAATAAGTCATCACTGCCGGACGTCACACTTGCTTCTAAAATAAAGCATAATAATGTAATATTCGAAATAAAACAATTCATATTACGTAACGTAATATTCCGCATCACTATCGTTAATTGCTAAAACATTTCACAATAATAAGTAACGTAATGTTGGTATGTAATGAAAAATACCTAAGATTATTGTATATTATCAGTAATTATTATGTACATAGCTACCTGAATCTGAAGAGTTTGCAAATAGATCATCCAGTTTTTCCTCCATTTCATTAATTACGGCTCTTTTATCCTCTGAAATTGGCGAACTTTCACTTGTACTACATATATTTTTATCTATAAAATAACAAAACACATTAAAAATCATAAACATAATAAAACAATAAGCATAATTATCATACTTATGTGAAAATCAACAAGAATTATTATTAAAATATCAGTGAAAAGCGTTTTTATAGAAATCATAACCTAAAATGTAATTTTACCTAAAAAAACATTTGGTAAATATCGGTTCGGACTGGCCACGATTATTACGAATAATTTTTAGAAAAACACTTTAGATTCGCCTTAATTACTTAAAAAGGAAACTTTTTATTATATAATAAAAATTATTCGTAATAAGCGTGGCCAGACCGAACCGATAATCACCAAACATTTTTGGTATGTCATTGATTGTAATAATTCATTATGCAACACAATATTTAAGGTTATATGATAAAATCTTACCGTTAATTGAAGAATCCATTGATATTGCAATAATGGTACCTTCGCCAGCGCGACATTTTATAAAATGCGAAAGGAAAGGATTCATATGATCCACATCCACACACGAATCGGCGGCGCCATAAATATACCAAATACCAATCTAGCGCAAATATCAACTAAATCACCGAGACAGTGTTGCCAACTTTATTTTGACCAATTCACTACCGTAACCCATCAGAAAACAACTAAATTTGGCTATCCCTCAAACCACCGTATTATGCCAGTAAGTTAATACCTAAATATTATTTTTTTACAGTGACTACCGCACAAGAGTCCCAACTGTTCCCGTCTGGAGCCGTGAGACTATGGCATTCCCGGTATGTTATGAGGCTGAAGGTAATGGATAGGGGAAGGAGGTGGGGAAGATGAAGGTTGGGAAGTACCTGGCTATTCGGATCTGGTCACTAAACACGGCCAAAGCCATTTTCAAGCAACGTTTCAATTCTGAATGGTGGTCTTACACCAGGGTAATACTGAGAGTATCTTCCACTCTGGAACGTGCCGCAAATATACTATATATTATTTTAAATGAATTAATTGTGAAATAACACAAATTAATCAAATAAAATTTGAGACCTGCGGATTGTGAGTCAATGGTCTTACTCCTGGACTATGTAGGCCGTATATTGTAATTTATTTTTAAATTATTGTTTATTTTTGTTCATAATATTTTTTATAAAATACACCCAAACAACAATAAAACACCTTTTTATTATCTACTACAATACAACTAGAGACAATGCTTTTGAAAAATAGTCACGCGTAAAGTAATTACCTAGGTACAGATCATTTTTTTAAATGAAAAACTCTAAACAAATTAATATAACTGTATGAAAAAACATATTAAATGAGTACCTAATATATTTCTGAAATTTTTAGAAAACCCTGTATAGATATCATCACATTACAACTGACTATGCTTTCGGAACGCAAAAGACAAATACATAATTACGAAGCAAATATTTTATTTATTAAAGAAAAACTACATAAATGTGTATTAAAATACGAAATAATATAAAACTTGTAATAAAAACAAAAACCATTAACACAAAATTAATAACGATATTATAAAAGCAATTCGTAAATCAATCTTCAATTTTAAAAAAGGGCGCGAATAGCCGGTAAATATTATAATATAATGTCTGTTCTTCTAACAGTCCACCGCGAGCGCTCGACAGTCTGGCTACCTATGTAGGAATACAACATATTATAACATTCCGGCAAACATATAACATATCGCAAAAAGATTCAATCTGACTTAGCAATGTCATGCGATAATAGATTTTGAGGAATTTAACCATTGAGTTCAATATCGCAAAGCATTGATAAACGACTTGGAGTTTGAATGATATTGTATGACGAGAACATCCGGCAACGTCGCATGCCGTGATGTTATAGATGCGATAAAAAGTGTACCCAATTGATGTTCTAAGTATGGATGAATATTTACTGATAAAAAACGCATTCCGGAGCATTAACGGTCCACGTAAAAATGTCATTTATTCACTCAAAAATTTTTTTTACACCGTTCGACTCGTCTCATCGAGTTTGATATGATGGACTTAAAAAAAAAAAAACGATGAGCCACTAAGTGCCCAAATGAGCCAGTAAGTCGAAATGATCAAGAAGTTCCGGTAATTAAAGGACGCTTTGAGCCACTAAATGCCATAAAATCCACTAAAACGCTGCAGAGTGTTAAAATCATCCGCTATTTTATTATCCCCAGACAATTCTGAGATCACTGAATCTTTAAGATCTCAGATATTTCCTGTGTTCAAAAATGATCCTATTGCAAAAATTGCAAAGTCTGAGCCATTAATTTGTGCATATGGTTCCCTACTATTAAGCAATCATAAAGAACATCATTTGAAAACACACATTACATCCAAGATGAGAGATCTCGCTAGACTGTTCATGGTCATCAAAGAAAAAAATCCTGCAATATCCTCATTTGACCTTGCATTTGACCCTATACATTTTAATGTTTTTATGGACGCTGTCAAAATAAATAGTGGTTACGATGAAAGTACAGGTTCTGTAAAAATTCCTAGCATCCCTCAACGACTTTGTACAGCTATAAAAGATTGTGCTGATATTTTGATGCGTAAAACAATACAGAATCCTGTGCTGACCACTTCATCCAAAGATGGTTCCAAATCCAAAAAAAATCCAAAAAACAAGTTGTCTGAATTTAAAATAATCTTTGGTCACGCTTGGAAATTTGAAATTTCTACTAACGCTGAAAAATCAAGGAAAACTCAAAAAATGCTGAAAACTGATGTCATGCCTTTAACTACTGATATAAAAAAAATATGCACGGAAGTTATGAAACTAGAAGTGAATATAGCTCAACGATTTGAATGTGAAAAGTCTTATATCGCCTATGAGGAGCTATGTAAAATAACAATTGCTCATATTATAATTTTTAATAGGAGGAGGGCAGGAGAAGTTGCAAGAGCTCCATTAGAAAATTATATAGCCAGCCAAAGTGAAAAACAAGACATTCCTGAAGAAATATTGGAAATCATGAGTTCTGAGGAGCAAAATGCTATACATACATTATATTGCTTCCATATCCCAGGAAAAAGGGGGAGAACAGTTCCAATACTTCTTCGAAATCAGATGAAAAAAAATGTAGACACTATATTTGCGTACAGAAATTTAGTTGGAATTCCAAATAAAAACAAATTTTTATTCCCAAAACTAGGAGGTGAACCTTATTTTTGTGGCACGCAAATTTTAAGGGAACTAAGACACAAGTTTTCCTTTGTGAATTCAGATCATATAACTTCAACTGGGCTGCGACACCATGTTGCAACCATGAGCCAAGTAGCTGGAAAGAATAATGCTTATGTAAACGCTTTGTCTCATTTCTTAGGGCATACACCAGGTACACATAAAGGGAATTACATGATACCACAACTAGCTCTTGAGAAAGGTAAAGTTGGCTTGAATTTACTGCAATTAGCTGAGGGAAAAATATCTTGCCGATCACAGTCTGATAATGGAACGAACATTACAACAACTTTACAAAATGAAATAGATTCCGTCCCTCAACCTGAAGAATCACATAAAGAAAATGTGGATCATGTTACGTTGGATAATAGCTTAGAAAATGACCAAGAGTCTTTACCAAGTAATTTACTTGATGGGAATATGGCAAAAAAAATTATAGTTAGAAGGAGGTGGCTTAATCAAGAAAAAGATGAACTTTATAAAAACTTTGCAAATTATTTCATCGAAGGGATTGATCCTGGCGCTACGAAAATAAACGAAATAAAAAAACAAACAGGAATATTGTCAATGAGGTCATGGAAGCAAATTAATACATTTATTAATAATCACCGTGTCAAGAAATTGCCCTTACCTAAGGATTTGCAGAGAAAAAGAGAATTCTACCTCCAGGATGCTTAACTTGAATTCAAATGAATTGTATTGATTAAGAGACCGCTATACCGGCTTCAACGATTGAACGATCCAAAGGTATCGACTCCGATTCCACTACAGCTGATATAAAGCGTGAAGCAATCGTAAAGTAGCTGTTGGCTTGTTCCATAGTTTGATCATTGGCAGTCGTTATAGCAGTTCCATATATTTTATCTTTTGTAATACTGGCATACAGAGTACCGGGCGAATAAGGCCCCTTTATCTTTCATCATGATATTGGTTGTGGAGGGTTATAATTTATTTTAGTTTTTGTTAAATTTATGTGCAAGGTATAATTTGATATCCCTTGTTAAATAAAAAAAAAACGAAGGATTCTTCTGTAATGTACAACGCTAAATGTTTCGTGAACGATGTATAATAAAAAGTTATTTGGTTTTAATTATGATTTAATTTTTTATTATATTATGCTGTTTTTATAATGATTGTGAATATAAAGTTATTAGGCTATAATTATTTTTTTATTGTGTTATGTTATTTTTCAAATGATTACACACTTTTTTTAGTATGTATAGTAATATTTTTTGTTTTTAAAAATTCAAATTAAATAGTTTTTTTTCAAAATGATCGTTTTTATTTTATCACCCTTGAAATGTTGAAAGTTACGTTTGAGACCCGTATTGTAGGAGGGAGGACACACAGAGGCAGGCAAAAATGAGTCGTAGAAATGACCCGTTCTCATGTGACAAATGTTGGGCACACGTTTGACGTGTTACCCGACTAAAGGGACCGGTGCCAAAGGGATCAATGACGCTAGTTCCTCGGAGCATCTTCCATTGAAATACCAGTAGAACAATGACAGCTTTCAAACCAGACGCCTGTGCTCTAATACACACACACACCGACACTAATCTTGGGATTAGTGTGTCGGTAACGGGCATATGGGTCTATCCCTTCTACTGCGGTGCAAGGTGATGAGTCGAGAGAGCCAGGCTGAAGAGGTTAAAAGGTCTCCCTCAACCACCCTCTCCCAGATGCGACACCTAGTCAAACCATTTGGGGCGGCCTATTGTAGAGACGTTGGTTGTACAATGTATACTATAGAAAATAATAAAATTAGAATACGTGTATAAAATTGGTGGAAGGTAGGTACCTACCTATGTGTCATACAACTGGAGACAATGCTTACACGTGTAAAAATAATTATAGGGTAAGATAAGTAGGTATAACATGATAATATAAAACATTATATAAAAATTACATTTTACACACATTTTAATAAAACTGTATGTAAACATGAAATTAATAAACATATTAAAAATTATAATTTGCAAACCAACCTACAACTTAAAGAAGCGTACGAATCAATGAACAAAGTAAATTTTGTAATATATTTCTAATAAGTTTATTCATAATTTTTCGAAAACACTAATAAAACTAAGATAAAATAATTATGTAGCAAATAAAAGAAACTACACCAATATGTATTTAAATACCTAATTTTATTTGTGATAATAATAAAATAAACCTTAACACAAAACAACCGTAAACACCAAATAAATAACAATATTAATTAGCAAATCATACTCCAATTTTAAAAAAACGCGCCAATAATCAAAAACGGCCGCTTGAAATAATAAATGTGTGAATAAGCAACATCCGACCTGTTCTGTCAACCTACCTTCATATGAACTATATTGGTATGTATATGTAGCATTAAACTTGGCAACGTAGCGTGATGCGGTAAGTGTGTTCTTAAAATAGATCAAGGAATGCACGTTATTTTAAGATATTTTTTTTTAATAAATAAACATAATTTTTGATTACATATTATAGCTGACCATATTTTAAACAAAATTTAAAAGACAGCATGTTGGTACTTCATCTACGTAAGTATATATTACATGCGAAAGAATGAGCAACTTAAGTGGCTTCTTCTAAGATGAGCCACAAAATGTGGTATGACATAAATATATATATATATATATATATATATTTATGTACATATATAGTATCTACAGAGATCAATATGATTGATTTTACAGGTGTAACTAAGATTGTATCAAGATCAAGAGGCTCATAATGAATACTAGTATTTCATTTTTTTATTTATTTTAACATTTATTTCTTAGCCATTGGAAGATATAACATTATACGATGTAAAAAAAATAAATTGGTTCCAGTTTCATGCCCCCTAAAAAAAAAGCTTAATTAAATTAATACAAAAATTATGTTTTTATTCCAAAGGAATACGGAGTATCTGACGGTTATCGTTATAGCTTAGTGGTGAAAGTAACCGCTCGGAAAGGAAAGAATCCGGCGTAAAAAAGCGATGGTCGCCGAAATTACAAAATATGGTAAATATAGAAAAACAAAACGTAATAATTTTTCGTTCATGTTTTTTTAATGCACAAGATTTGATCATTAAGGCACAAAAGCGTTCAAAAAGAAGAATATGGGGAGATATGAAAATACAAATGTTAAAGGGAGCGCGCTAATAATATTAAATTAATAAAAACGATAATAATTAAGCGAAAATTGTGAAAATACATTATTTATTTCATTATTTTAATCCCAGTATTGGCCATCTCACTAGGTGTGAAACGCCTGTATTGAGATGGCAATTTACAGAGTTGTTGTTATCTTGGTTTTAGTTTACATAATATTATGAAAATGACAGTTATGTAAATAAAATGATTTTTTTTTACATTATACAATTCAGTATGAATCTAAAAGGTCCGCTACGTAAGCAGATATATGTAAGCATTAGAAATAGGACAGCAGTCAAGTACAATAAGCGTGTTTATACGTCAGCGCGTGTGTTTCCATAGAAATCGTTCTAACTCCGTTATTAATTTAGTTACATCCCTAAACCAAAAAGTAAAAGGTCGATAGTAGATCAAGCTATACATCACTAGCAAGTTGTCTATAGAAATACATAACAGGAATAGCTGTCAGTCGCGTAGTTGACAAAAATATTTACCCGCCCAAATTTAGTACAGGCGGCACGTCCGTGCTCGACATTTTTAATTTTTATTAAATATTTTTATATAAAATGATAAAAAAGTGAGGTAACAAAAGTGTTTATTACGCATATATACAATAGAATAAGTATTGTTGTTTACATAATCTGTGATTTTAGTACCGTTTTCACATAAAAAACATCACGTGAGTCATTTTTAACCTATTTATTCCAAATTTTAATATATACAAGTGCTAATATTTATTTGTAATATAATAATTTGAAAGCTTATTTTGTAACCTTTCTAAAACAGTTTTTACTATTCGGCTACGTTCAGAAATGTTTCATTTATAGAGCTTTAATTGTGAAGCGGTAATAACAAAAAGTTTTCGTAAAATGTCATTTCGTTAGACAGTTAAAATGGCGATTTCCTGAGGGGTTAAAGATACGCTGTGATATTTTAGAAGCCATAACAATATGTTAAAAAACAAAATATGTTTTTAATGCTTTGAGATTTTTCTGTTGACGGTATTTCATATAATTACCGTTTCGGTTTTAGGCTTTACCGTTTAGGCTTTCGGTTTTAGAATTATCTTCAAAAATTACATATACTTTTTTAGAAACAAAAACTTTCAAATTTTCAAGAGAAATATGTTACAAAACGGTAGAAATTCGGAATGCGAGGGATTGTTGCGGTTACAAAATTAAATGAATTTCTCGTAGAAGTCAATTTTAAGTATTCCTCCTTTATCTGGTGTACCCAGTATAAATTCTTCACAAAAACGATGGAAATTTTAACAGAGTTTTACTCGGTAAAATGTTCATTAAAAATTATTATCAAAATGCCAACTTAATTCTGTTTTTATTTTTTATGGGAGATATTTCTTACTTTAATAGAAGAAGCTCAGAGTTTACGTTCTAAATAATAAAATATCCTCACTTTTAAGACTTATTTAGCTGAAGCTTTTAGGCTCCAGCGATTCCTGATTTTACCAAGATTTCTTTTTCTTTCCCGATAAGAAAAGTTGTTTTCAACTTTTATTATGTAATTTTGTAACTTAAAATTAATGTTTATTGCCTTTCGTTTTATGATAAAGCTCGTAAATGTCCCCACAATTAATGAAATCAATCCACTGCAGATTTTTTTTGCAATCTTACATAGTTTTCGTAATCGGTAATTTGTTATATTATTAAATTATAAGTTTCTTAAACTTTTCTTCCTATTTTGATTATTAGTATTATTTTCTTACCACAAAAATTGATCAGCTTATTCTAAATATACACATAAGAACATTATTGCATATCATAATTTGGGAGGCGGGTATGGGTACCGCCGCCCCACGAACCATTTATTGGATAATCAACACCCCTGCCGTAAGTCACCCCAAGTGGTTCGCTGAGTTTGGTGATTTAGAAGGTTCTTAAAGTGAGATTTGTTTAGGTCTTGGTGGCGAATGCGTTTCCTCACCTATTGCTTGGCAGTCCGATCGAGAGAGACTGCTTGAGGCAGACATAATCTAGACCTCTCCAGCCGGACTCTCTCGACACATCGCCTTGCACCACATTGGAAGTGGTGGATTCATTCGCCTCTCACTCCTGGACACACTGACCCCCAGATTCCTACCCACCCCTCATACCTTTTTCCTTCCCAAAACTTTCTCTCCTTCCTCTCCTTAAAAAGACCTTCCACCTACCATCCCCAAAGATGACATTGGCCCAGGGCCTATGCTATATTATAAAAAATGTTAAAAATTATCAATTTCTAAAATTAAACAATACATATTAAAAATATGTACTAAATCTTTGATATGTTGGCTTTGTTTCGGCCCAGAATAGCAGAATAACTATTAAAACATCGGAAAAATTCACAAAAAAAAGTTTTGAAGGAAATTCATTTTTTCGTACTTTTTTGGAACGCATTTTCATCTTTTGAAAGAGCTGCAGCAATATTGTGACGAATATAATATTAAATATTATATATGTAGTTTATGGGCAGTTTGCTTCAAAACCTTACTTCACAAACTCTGGGGTCCCGCAAGGGTCTAATTTAGGACCTCTATTATTTTCTATGTTTATAAATGATATATCACTGTTTATAAAATTTGTAAATTTGTTGTTATTTGCTGACGATATTAAACTTTATACCAATATAATATCGAAAGCAGATTCTATTCGTTTACAAACCGATATCGACGGAATCGTAGAATGGAGTAATCTGAATAAACTCTATTTTAACAGCGGAAAGTGTACAGTTATGTGCTATACAAGGGCTAGGAGTACTCTATATTATAACTATAAAATGTCTGGTACCTCGTTAAAACATATTTCACAAATGAGGGATTTAGGAATCACTTTTGACACACGCCTGACATTCCGTTCTCATATCGATTCGGTGTGGAACTCTGCGATGCGAATGCTAGGCTTTGTAATCTGCAACGCAAAATCTTTTTCCAACACAGCAGTCATAAAAATGCTCTACTTCTCTCTGGTTCGCAGCATTCTCGAAAGTGGATCAGTAATATGGGGACCCGAAGATGCCCTATACGCAAATGATGTTGAAAAGGTGCAAAAAAAGTTCATGCGGTACCTGTACATGCGAGAGTTTGGGTACTACCCTTTGTTGTATCCCTCTGATTTTCTCGCGGGAATGCTGGGACTAAATCGTCTCGACGTTAGGAGAAAAATTGCAATGGTACTAGTAGCACACAAGCTGCTAAACGGACACATTTGTAATCCTGGAAAGGATTTCACTTTATGTCCCCGATAACTTCACCAGAGCAAGGCAACACAGACTTTTTACTTTTCCTAGAGGCAGGACCAACCTACCAATGGTTATGCCTCTGGGGAGAATGACCTCACTATTAAACCTTTCTTCTGAAATTGACATTTTTCGATCGAACTTCAATCATTTCAAGGGCGAAATAAAGGTATTCTTTAGTTTACACTATTAACTAAAAATTGTGAAATGTAATTGGATATACATGTTAACTGTTTTTCACAAAACATAAATAAATAGTGAGTAAACTCCAAAAATTTTAAAAAGTCAAAAGTCAATGCATTGATTGTTTTGCTTTTGTTCTTAATCATATAATGCTGTCCCTCTTTCTTACACACTAAATGTCAATAGTCGAATATGAGACAAACGGTGAACGTATGTCTGCACCCCTCCAAAGGAAAAATACAAAAATTATAATAAATCTCTGAAATGAAACGCATTTTTTTTACATAAGCTCCACACAAGAGGCCCTCGATAATTTCTTCATTGTGAAACTTGGTGGTACCGGGTACCTGTCATGCGTTGCTATGCCATTTAATAAAGAAATTGTTTCTCCCTGCGTGTCCTTTCCCATTCGTCCCCTACCCCTCCCGCGTCCCCTTCCCCTCCCACGTTTCCACTCCGCCTCCTTCGCCTTCCCTCTCCCCACTCCATTCCCCCCTTCCACCGTCCCGCGAACCCCCCTCCCGAGTTCCCCTCCCCCCTTCGCCCACCTCCTCCCGGATTGCATATATTCACTATCGGTACATTCAGTTTTCAAACAGCTCGCAAGCCACCTATTGCAATTTTTTTATACAAATTTCATAATGCCAGTGCTCACCAGTAGTTTTATACAAACCTTGTCCTGACAATGACGAATACAAAAAAAATAACTATCCAATTTGGTACAGTCGTTCGGAAGTTACGCGCGTACATACATTTCGGCGATTCATTTTTATTTTTGTATGTATAAGAAGATGGAAGATAGATAGATAGATAGATAGATTTTTAACTTAATAAAAAACTGAATTTAATTTAACAGTTATTGATTCTGAGGCGGTTCGTCGGGTCAGCTAGTCTTCTAATAAAATGTAATTTATGAATTATCAAAAGGAAAAAATAGCAGATGCGTAATCATACAACAATTTTCAATTTGGTAGGCGGGAATGGGCACCGCCGCCCCTTTACTGGATAACCAACACCTCTGCCATAGGTCACCCCAAGTGGGTCGCTACGTTTGGTGATTTAGCAGGGGTGCCCGGGTTCATGGAGTGAGATTTGTCTAGGTCTTGGAGGCGGATGACCAGGACACACTGAACCCCAGATTCCTACCCACCCCTTAAACCCTTTTCCTTCACAGAACTCTACTCTCCTTCCTTTCCCTAAAAAAACCCTCCACACAGCATCCCCAAAGATTACATAGGCCCTGAGGGAAATTATTTTCCTCAGGGCCTCCTGTATGGAGCTCATGTAAAAAAATAAAAAGTATTTTTTTTACATGTGCTCCACACAGCAAGCCCTGATGAAAAAAATCCCTGAGGAACATTGCCATGCACCGCAGTGGGAGGGGTGGATTCATACGTCCGTCACTCCTGGAGGCACTGACCCCCAGATTTTTACTCACCCCTTATTCATTTTGCCTTCCCAGATCGTCCTTTCTTCAAAATATCCTTTACACGGCATCACCAATATATAGGCCCCAAGGGGTATTATTTTCCTCAGAGCCTGTGTGGATGTAATGTAAAAAAAAGCAAAAAGCGTTTTAGAGAAGCGCACAGACGTATTTAGAGGTAAAATCTTGTAAACTGGATTAACCACTTTATATGAAACTGCGAAAGATGTTTAATTGAAGAAAGTAATTGTCATTTCACTTTTCTTCGTTTAATATAAAAGTAAAAAAAAAAAAACTGGAAAACCATGATCGGGTGAACTAACAATTTTCTATTTTATATAACTACTAGCCGAAGTCTTTGGCATTGCCCATGTAGACACCTTACTCTTGTCTGAAAGGTGAAGTAAAATACATTTTAGATTTGTATAAATTTTGTATAATTTTGAAATTATACTGGAATTACATGAAAAATACCTAAAACTTGCTCCCAAGGTAGTAGTCCCAAAACTTATTCCGTTTTCAAAACGAATGCACTCGAATTTTCACTATTTTTCTTGCCATCGTTCCAAATTTCAAATACTTTTCTAGCAAGATGGTGGTTAGGGAGAGGTAGGAACTGGATAAATGACATCCCGGTAGGCACGGACGTATATAAGGGGGTGGGGTTTGGGGGTCCGGACCCCCCCCCATTCATATCCATCTTACTTGTCCAACAGAAAAAAATTACATGCACCGCACCTAAAATAGACGCTCTAAAAACTTTTATCCTGCTCTTATTTTTATTCCCAGAAAACTTTTGTAAACAAATGTGTTGCCGTGAGTATAAAATATTTGACAAATGGTAATTTCAGTGTATATGCGAATTGTATCTAAGTGTCATAAAATAATTTCACCTTTTAACAGAATGAAATACAATTATATTTAACAACTAGCTGGTGCCCGCGACTTTGTTCGCGTAGACTTAATTTTTAGTTGAAAATTATTATTATTAACATAACTTTTTAGTTTATGAACCAATTGGAATGATACATACACTAAAATGTTACGGGAAGCTTGCCACAACACGTCACTGAAAACCGCATACAAAAAAGATCTGGCGGTGCAACTTGATTCCGAAGAAATTTTTAATCAGTTAGCAATAAAACGTAAAAGACTAAAAAATTTATTACTTTAAAGTTTCAACTTTGTTACTTTTGAATAAATATTGCAATAATAACATACATTTAACTTTTTATTTAAAGGCGCCTACTTAGAGTAACCTAAGTTATATATTATAGATTACCCGCGACTATACTTGCGACTATACTTACTTACTATACTAGGAATTTCCTGGAGAGACCACATCACAAATGAGGAGGTTCTCCAAAGAATCGAAGGAGGAAGGCACCTGCTCAGGATCTTGTCCGAAAGGCGCGCAAGATGGATCGGCCATGCAATAAGACAAGAAGGCCTCTTGCATGCCATAATGGAGGGTATGACCGAGGGGACAAACGCTAGGAGCCCACGCCCCACCAGCAGGTCCTCCAGGTACCCACGCCCACGCCAAGAGTACCTGGAGGACCTGCTGGTGGACGTGCGCTGCTTATCATATGCAGACTTCAAAAGAGCCGCACAAGACAGGGAAGAGTGGAAGAAACGAATAGATGAAATTGCTGCGAACCAATCCCAGGATTGAAATCAGAGAGAGAGATACTTGCGTGTTATAGACGCAGGCAATGTTTAATTTGTAAATGATAGATTTAATTGGCGTTAGAGCTCTGTTTTTTTTTACTTTGGGGACCCCCCCCCCTTGTCAAAGCTATAGCTACGTCCGTGCCGGTAGGAACTAAGCATATTCTCATTTCTAAACCAAACATCCCGTGTGGTTATAAATAAGAAAATAAATATTAAATTTTTGTTAAGAAACAAAATTCATTTTGGTAAATGAATATGTTCAGAAAAAAGGTCCTGTTGGGTTGCGTGCGTTCCGCTATATAATAAATAAGTATTAAAGTTTTGGTTATAATCTAAATAGGCACTAATCGCCTCAATCTACATGATGTTTTAATTAATACCTTTCGTGTTCGGATTTCAGACACGAAAGAAATAACAGGCTGGTGGTTCCAGGCGGCATACCCAATTTTCTCTCATATGAAATCTTATACATAAAAATCTCGTGTCACGGTGTTTGTTGTCGCACTTCTCCGAAACGGCTTGACTGATTTTTATTAAATTTTTTATGTATATTTGTTAAGTATGAGAATAGGTTTTAAAGTATATTTCATCAACGCCAGGTGATTAGGGTGTCCCTAAGCAGAAAAAAAAGTATGGCATCAATCTATAACTCCAAATTTTAACCCTCCTACCCCCACCCTCCCATTTTTTAATGGCGATTTTTGTATGAACAAATTTAAACGCATTTCGTATTTCAAACAGAACGAAAATATTTATGTTGTTGAATGACAGATGGCGCTACGTCCACTTCATCGAACTTTCATCCATACATGCGCAAGACATTTGCGAGAAGCGTGTGCAAACCATTGAGCTGATTTGTGTTGGCTTAAGACGGACTGACAAAAAATATCGTACACTCAATTGCTCTTCGAAATTCATATTGATTTTGTTTATTTCATTTTACCACTTTAGTTGGTGTTTTTTTGTTTTTATCGGCGGTCATCATCTACAGCGCTCCATTCCTCTTTCTGTCATATATCTCTTCCCCACGCACTTACTACAATACATTTGTTATTTTTTATTTAATAACCAAAATATTCACTAGAAATAATTTATATTAATGAACAACGTTTGTCGTGTCAGCTATAATTTCCTCGTAAGATTTTTAAGTTCTTTTTACATTTTTAAAATTATCATTTTTATCACTCGGAAAAACCAAAACCTCGTTTATCTAACAATATTGTTCTCATGCTGAAAGTTCAATGTGTTCAGTAATGACTACCTTTGTAGTAAGCTGTAAGGTATTTTTTTTATTATTAACTAGCTGGTACCCGGCATGCGTTGCTATGCCATTTAATAGAGAAATTGTTTCTCCCTGCGTGTCCTTTCCCATTTGTCCCGTTCCCCTTCCGCCTCCCCTTCTTCTCCTGCGTCCCCTTCCCCTCTTACGTTCCCACTCCGTCTCCTTCACCTTCCCTCTCCCCACTCCACTCCACCCCCTTCCCCCGTCCCGCAAATCCCCTTTCCGAGTTCCCCTCCCCCTTCCCCAGGTCCCCCTCCCCCTCCCAGGTTCCCCTCCCCCTCCCTGGTTCCCCTCAACACATAAAAAAATAATTATCCAATTTGGTGCAGTCGTTTGAAAGTTTTACGCGTACATACATTTCAGCGATTCATTTTTATTTGTATAGCTAGATAGCTAGATAGCTAGATAGCTAGATAGATAGAGAGAAAGATAGAAAATATGAAGCTCCTCACAGAAGACCCCGAGGAATAAAATCCCTAATATGATTGTTCCATTTAAATTTTTATCAATAATTTAGCGAAGATATTTGATATTGTCCACTCTTTCCAACGATTGACAATTACACTCCTG
Source organism: Limnephilus marmoratus (assembly GCA_917880885.1). NCBI lineage: Eukaryota > Metazoa > Arthropoda > Insecta > Trichoptera > Limnephilidae > Limnephilus > Limnephilus marmoratus. Next base: position 11,014,192 of record OU862921.1, on the reverse strand, counting down.
TACGCATCAATGTATTTTTAAAGAGCGGTCCAAAGATGGTTGATTTAAAGAATAAATACTATCTATCCATCTATCCATCTATCCATCTATCCATCTATCCATCTATCCATCTATCCAGCCGTAGCCGTCCTCTCAGCGAAACGAGCTGCATGGCATAATTGGGTACAAGAAGTGGGCAACGCCAACCCGTGGGATATCCACAGCGCCATTGATAAAACGGGAAAAGGCTCTGACCGGTATTTGACTAGCGTAATAACCGAAAAGGACGGAATGAACGTTGAAAGTGTGGACGTGGCATCCACTCTCAATACACTTCTGGGCAAGTTAGTTCCTGTAGATTCAGTAATTGGGGAAAGCGACCACCACAAACAGATTAGAAATCTGTCACGGCTCCCAACGAGAAACCTCGCCCAGGAGGTTAGGATGACACCAGTAACTAAAATGGAAATCGAGCTAATAATCAAGGGTTTGGGTCTTAAGAAGGCACCAGGGCATGATAGGCTCAATGGAATAATAGCGAAGCAAGTATGGATCCACGCCAAGGAGGAGCTCTTCCAGGTGATGGATACATGCATGAGAAGAGGAACTTTCCCTTCTGAATGGAAGAGGGGCGTGCTTAGGATTATACCGAAGGGGAACGATAAACCAAGGTCGGACGTGAAAGCGTACCGTCCAATCACCCTGTTACCTGTCCTGGGGAAGATCTTGGAGAAACTGATTAGGCAGCGTTTACGTCAAACCTTATCCCCACCCTGCGAGCGGCAGTTTGGTTTTGTCCCCGGTATGTCCACTGAGCACGCCATCACGTATGCGCTTGACTGGGTGAAGGCTTGCCAAAAGAGGTACGTAATAGGAATCTTCCTCGATATCACTGGTGCCTTCGATCATGCGTGGTGGCCGATGATACTTGTCAAGCTCAAAAATAGGAAATGTCCACAAAATCTGTTCAAGATTTGCGCTGATTACCTCTGCGACAGAACGGTCATCCTTTCTTTTGGAGACTACCTGATTGAACGAATGGTTAACATGGGTTGTCCTCAGGGTTCAATCCTTGGACCTGAGTTTTGGAACATTTTGTTTGACGATTCCTCCAGGCTGCCCTTGCCTGAAGGATGTATCTCGGTGGATTACGCTGATGACAAATTGTATCTGGTCTCGGGGAACAGCAGAAAGGAAGTTGAGAGTAAAGCTGAAGAGGTTTTAAGTGTGACTTTAGAATGGGGAAAGAGAAATCGGCTGACCTTCGCTCCCCACAAGACCATGGGACTCCTGATGAAGGGTAACCTCAATAGAAGTAGAAATCCCACCATCAAAATGGGAGATACCAACATCCGATTCGTTGAGAACACTAAATACCTAGGCGTCACTTTGGATCGAACGTCCTCATTCTTGACCCATGTTAAAAGCGTATCAAGTAAGGCCCAGGCCCTCTTTTTGAAATTGAGAAGAATCTCTACTGCCGAGTGGGGACTGCGCTCTCCAGCGCTCCGTCTCCTATACAGGGGGGCTTACGTGGCGCAAGTCTCGTATGCGGCCTCTGTGTGGGAGCACCGCCTGGAGAATTCACTCGTACTCTCGGCGCTCAAGAGAGGCCAGCGAGTCCCCTTGCTGGCGCTTTCGGGTGCGTACAGAACAGTCGCTTCGGACGCTTTGCCAGTTTTGGCCGGCGTTTTGCCTATCGATCTTGAAATTAGGGAGGTGTTAACAAAGAAGCTTCTAACAAGAGGAAGAACTGCCACCCATCATGGTATTGAGCTAATACCAGGTGGAGCGGTTTCCCTCCCAGGACTTCTTAGAGAGATGCGAGAAAGAACTTTGAGAGAATGGCAGGAACGTTGGGATAGGTCAAATACGGGTAGGTGGACTTTCTCCTTCTTCCCGTCAGTTAAACTCAGAATGGAAGGGGCGTACATCACTAGGGATCATCATGTGACCCAACTTCTGTCCGGTCATGGGGAGTTCAGAGGGAGACTTCATAGTCTCTCTCTATCACCCCATTCTAACTGCGCTTGCGGTAATACTGATCAAACAGCCGAGCACATTCTGTGGCACTGCGAGATTTTGACGGATGCCCGAGAGGAAATGCTCGATGGCTTGCAAGTTACTACGAGACCAGCTTGGAACGCGGATCTCGTTTCGAATAAGGTGAACTTTGAGTGTTTGAGGAAATTTACGAAAGTCTGGGTTGAGAGATGGCCTGATCTTAGAGTCGCTGACTAGCTGTAAAATCATGTAGATGCTAGGTGTATCTGCTCCTGAATCCACGGACATTCTCTTTACTTTATTACATCTACTGCTAGAATTTTATGTTTTATGCTTTATATCTGCATTTTTTTTTGTTATATCATCTCTATCCTAGGTACCTTTATCTTATTCTATTATATACATTTTGTTCCTATTTCTTTTATTTTTGTGTGACTTATCTATTTTTTTTTGCTTATTTTATTTCTTTTCACATGGTTTTCTTTTAGATTTAACTAAGCTATGCTAGACGGTGTTTAATCGAGATACCTCTGTTTATTATTTTTATAATTTTTCATCATTTTTGTGTAATTTTCTTTTTTTTCCAGCTTCATATTCAAAGAAACACTATTGATTTAACTCACATACTCGACTTTGTTTATTTTTATTTTGTTTTGGTTTCTTTGTTCTCTTTTTCTTTTTAGTCTCAATGCTAATTTGCTTCGCTCAGAAGGCTGAACTGAACTGCATCTATTTATTTTGTTATGTTTCTTTTCCCCTTCTGGGGGTGCGCTAGACCTCGTCCTTGCATCAACAGGAGTCGTTGGACGATGGCACGGTGCCCTCTAAAATTAATTGCGCCACCCCCAGCAACATGTGCAGGCCTTGGGTTTGGGGGGGCGACCTCGGCTCTCCTTCGCCTTGCCTCCGGCTACTCGACGCTGAATTCCTTAGGGTCGTCGGGTATTTCCCCCCAATCTCCCATTTACTTTTCTTTGAGGCATCACCGAGGAACCGGCTAAGGGGCGCGGAAGCTGAGTGTGGTTCACGACTAAACCTAACGTCATGCGCATTCTTGCTGGGACTGCCAATCGATTGGAGAGGACTCCCAACCATTTGCCATGCCCTTATTACTTATCTACTGTGTCTTCCTCCCAAACAGGTGCTTGTAGGATACGCTGGATACAATCACCCAGCGCTTGCCACCGCGTGGACTTTCACCAACCTGTCCCATTGTCTTGTCTATACTTTGTCATACTAACACATATTGTATCTGTATTTCCCGCTAAGCACTTGCATACTGCTTGCTAACAACGTATGCAGGGACATTGGAGGTCTAGTTTCATTTTCAAATATAGAGTCGTTTTTACCAAAAAAATTAGAGTCCTTACAAGAGCCTTGAAGGGGTAACCATCTGTTACCTATACCAGGGCGGGTAAGTGGTGGGTCCTCCAATATCCATCTATCCATCTATCCATCTATCCATCTATCCATCTATCCATCTATCCATCTATCCATCTATCCATCTATCCATCTATCCATCTATCCATCTATCCATCTATCCATCTATCCATCTATCAGTCTATCCGTCTATCCGTCTATCCATCTATCCATCTATCCATCTATCCATCTATCCATCTATCCATCTATCCATCTATCCATCTATCCATCTATCCATCTATCCATCTATCCATCCATCTATCCATCTATCCATCTATCCATCCATCCATCTATCCATCTATCTATCTATCTATCTATCTATCTATCTATCTATCTATCTATCTATCTATCTATCTATCTATCTATCTATCTGTCTGTCTATCTATCTATCTAACTATCTATCTATCTATCTATCTATCTTTATATCTGTCTGTCTGTCTGTCTGTATGTCTGTCTGTCTGTCTATTTATTTATTTATTTACAGGTTTCATTACAGGTTCCTGCCATTATTCGCAAGACAACTAAAAGTGGAATTGACAAGCCTTTGTAACATCTATTCATTACCAGATCAAAAAAGTTGGTCTCTGAACATTCACTAACTCTGATATATTTTCATGTCAATTAAAAGCGAAATTGACAAAAATCCGAACGTTCGTTAGGTCCTGAATCCACTGGCGATGTAGCAATAAGTAATGAATGGCTTGAACCCAATTTGCAGTCGAAACAAAGCCTATTTCCAACGCTTCTAAACTCAACACAACTCATCTCATACTCGAAGTAACACATACCGAGTCATTCCAACTCGTACTAAATATGGCTCATGTTCATATCATCAACAATGTAGAACAGGCTGACCCGTCGATACTTTTTTACGAATTTGGTTTTATTTATATCTCAAAATAAAACAAAAAATCAATAATTTTTTAAGGTTGGTTATGTTAAAATATTTATATTTGTAAATACATGCTGAACCTATTACTAATACTATTTTTGGCCCTATATTAGAAATATGAGTTTTTTTTTATTAAAACGTTAGCAGTATTTTTTCTCAACATATTTGGTAATGTGGGCCACACTGGATGCTGAGGTGCCCATTTTATAAGTATACTAGCTTTTGTCCCCGGCTTCACAAGCGCCACTCGTATTTTTATTAATATTCTTTGGATAATTTCTAAAGGCAAAAGAGAAGTTTTGAAAGCACCACCCCAGCCAACAATTCCATATTGTAATACTGATTGAATTAGGGAAAAATAGATGGTTCTTAATAATCCAATATTTAATATGTTTCGTATTCTAATAAAAATGTTAATTAATTTTCTTAGCTGTTCTACTGTTGGATTGATTTGTAATTTCCATTTTATGTGACTATCTATAATTACACCGATGTATTTTACATTTGTTTTAACAGTGAGTATAAAACAGTTAGGTTTACATAGATATGACTTTGGATTACAATTATATGAGTGTATAAATACATATGTTTAGATTCTCAGGGGTAGCATTTTTATTCAGAGTGAATGGTATTACAAAAGTTTTTTCTGTATTTAGAGATAGTAGATTTTGATCAAACCCTTTTTTATTAAATTTATATCTAGTTCATAAGTCTGGTCAGCGTTTGGGTCCCACCCGAGCGTCGCGTGTTCGATTCCTCGACTGGCTAAGTCCTCCATCACAACACAAGCAACATTTTCGGCTTTCTGTGGTGGTAGTAGGATATTTTCAAACATTGTTGGGTTATTCGTAACCCGGGAATGTTTGTCTTTCTTTTATTTTAAAGTAAAGTAAAAGTAAAATTTCAGCCGTTTTCTGAGTTTCACTCCAGTTTAGTCCCCGAGTTAAAATCGCTGTGTCGTCAGCATATGATATTTTTTTGACTTTATGGTGAGTTTAAAAATATCATTCACATAAATAATAAAAAGAATTGGTCCTAGTACAGTCCCTTGCGGGATTCCAAAATTATTTGTCTGTGAATCACTCAGAAAACCATTTAACTTAACAAATTCATAGAGAGCAATTTGTTAAGTTAAATGGTAGGTAAAGTAGGTAATTTTTAACCCATGTTAAGGCATTATTGGTTATACCGATTTTCGTCTCCTATCATTCTTGCGACTCTTGTGTGGTATTCACATTTAAAAAAACGGTCCTCGGTAAATGTCCAAACATTGTTTTTGAAAACTAAAAAAAATGGTTATAATACATATAATCTATGATCCATGAAGTTGTAGATAACTTTCAAACCGCCAAGAGAACGTTATCCCAAAAACAAACAACAATAAAAAAAACCTCCATACGTTGACGGCCACCCTCATATGGTTAGAATTGTGGAGCTTTTGTATAATTTATTATTTATTTGTTTGTTTTTCGGCGTAATTACTGCTCCATTCATTTCAATTAGAGTTTTTTTTAACGGTAGGCGTTTTTATGTTTGTTTTGATGGGCGGAGTGGGTGATTCATTTTCTAACGAAATCATTAGTGTTCAAAATAACGAGAATTTTTTTTGGAAATAAAGTAATTGTTTGGGTTTCGCGTTGTTTTCGTTAGAAATACATAAACTCGTATTACGTTAACCAACGTAAAATTATGCTCGTTATTTAAGTAACTTTTTTGAAGTGAAACTTTTATGGTCCCGATGTCATTAGGAATTCGGATTAGGTTTGTTAAAAAAGTATCGATATATCGACGTATCGATATTTTTAATTAAATACATCGATATTTTTAGCAATATATTTTGATCTGCTATATCGATACAAAATATCCAATATCGAAAATTAAAATATATCAAATATATCGAAAAATAAAATATCAAATACGATATTTTTATTTATTTGTGTAACTAAAGTCACTAGAATACAAAACCATATAGGAACGAATGGAAAAAGTAACTGTATTGGGTCATGACATCTGGCGGTTGAAATTTTAACTATTAATAGCTTAAAAATCTATTTGCATTTGTTTTGTGATCACTAATACTATCTCATGTGTGTAGGTACATACATAGAAATGTATGCTATTTTTTTCTAAGCCATGCCTATGTGTTCGTTCCCATTTGTCTTTGATTATTGACTATGCCATTTCCAAACACGAAGTCCTTTTTGACAGATTAGTACGCCAATAGAATGTTACTGAGACGCATACAAACTTTGTATGCGTCTCAGTTTACATATAAGTTAGAAGACAGCTTTTTAGTTTTTGATATTTTTGTAATTATTACCTAATAAAAATTAATACTGATAAAAATACCTTCATTTTTATTGAGATGTTTGTACATTAAAATAAAGCACATTGTGTATAAAAAATACTATTGATAATATTGAGCTGAAATCACTATTATTTTAAAAATGCAAAATCTTTTGAAAATTTGACCGATACATCGATATTTTTTCCTCGAAATATCGACGTCGATATTGATATATTAATAAATATCGATATTTTTTTCACTCCCAAATTTGGATGAAAAGGAAACGACGCATACATCACCTGGGATGCATAAAACTCCTATCAAGGCTCCAATTGGTTGAGATATAAAACGGAAACTGCGCTCATTGGCTGCTTTGATTATGACCTCAGTTTTCAAGGCTCCTTGGTTCTTCTCTGGGTCTGCGCTCTTTGCCTACTTTCATTATGACCTAACTTTTTAAGGCTCGTTGGTTCTTCTCTGGGTCTGCGCTCATTGGCTGCTTTGATTACGACCTCACTTTTCAAGGCTCCCTGGTTCTTCTCTGGGTCTGCGCTCTTTGGCTGCTTTCATTATGACCTGACTTTCAAGGCTCCCTAGTTCTTCTCTGGGTCTGCGCTCTTTGCCTACTTTCATTATGACCTAACTTTTTAAGGCTCGTTGGTTCTTCTCTGGGTCTGCGCTCATTGGCTGCTTTGATTATGACCTCACTTTTCAAGGCTCCCTGGTTCTTCTCTGGGTCTGCGCTCTTTGGCTGCTTTCATTATGACCTGACTTTCAAGGCTCCCTGGTTCTTCTCTGGGTCTGCGCTCTTTGCCTACTTTCATTATGACCTAACTTTTTAAGGCTCGTTGGTTCTTCTCTGGGTCTGCGCTCATTGGCTGCTTTGATTATGACCTCACTTTTCAAGGCTCCCTGGATCTTCTCTGGGTCTGCGCTCATTAGATCACACTCCTTGCCTCGTTCACATTCATACATCGCCTCATACACGCTCTTCTATTATTCCGACTCTTCACATGGCCCGACTCAATTATCTGATGCACTTGATCGTGCCATGTCTTCCTCAGGCATCCCCGACTTCTTCTGCCATTCACATTTGCGCCATTTATTCTCCTTACACTTCTTTCCTCGTTCATTAGTTTGTCAAAATTCAAATATGTATAAAATACTAATAAATGTCCTTACTAATATTATAAATGCGAAACTGCGCGTGTTTCATTGTTACGTTTTCATAGGTGGCACGCGAGCTGTTTGAAAAATGATTGTAACGGGTATGAAGGGGTAGGGGGCTGGAAAGTGGGGGGAGGGGGGAGGGGAGATAGGGAAGGTGGAGTGGTAACCCCCTAATACTATGCGAGCGAAGCCGGAGGCAAAAGCTAGTATCTAATAATATTATCATCAGTTATGCAGACGACATGGTCTTGATGGCACCATCTATAAGGGGCCTACATATTCTTCTGAAGATCTGCGAAGAGTTTGCTAAAGAAACAAACATGTTATATAACCCCACTAAAACGGCTCTATTGGTCATAAGACCTGGACAAGGACCAAAAAATATTCCTCCAGCTACACTGAACGGTGTGAATCTGAGGTTAACTGAAGAAACTAAATACCTTGGACATATATTCACCAGCAATCTGATAGACGATGATGACATCGATAGGCAAAGTAGAGCTCTCAGCGTAAAAGCAAACATGATCAGCAGAAGATTCCGTCTTTGCAGTACCGCTGTAAAAAGGACGCTCTTCATTTCCTTCTGCGCAACGCTGTATACGTGCGAACTCTGGGCAAACTACAAGAAGAGTAGTATAGAAAGACTCCGGGTTCAATACAACAACGCCTTCCGCATAATGTTTGGTCTCCCCAGATATTGCAGCGCTTCCCAGATGTTCACGGAGGGGCGAGTTCCCGGCTATGCAGCCCTTATTAAATCCAGGGTGGCAGGAATGAGGGAAAGGATATGCAGCTCTGGTAATATCCTAGTCATGGAAGCCCGCCTCAGTCCATCATCCAGCATTGATGCACACTGGAGAAAAATACTGGCTCCTAATGTGGTCAGAGAATTCTAAAAGCCAATAATTATTACTATCTTATTATTTTCTTATATCTTATTCTTTCATCCACATGTTTAAATCTTATTGCATTTTGGGATACGTAAATTAAATAAAAAACGAATCTATTTTGTAATTGAATGTCAAACGGGAATATTTTTAGCCATACATTTTCTCTAGATCTGACAAGTTAAAAATAAAACATGGATGTATTAGTATTGGTCGACCCTGTTTCATATTATGCTTTAATTTTCTGTTTGCATACTTTTCAGGTCATGTTGTCCTCTGAACTATTTAAACCCGGGTGTGTATGTAAGAACGGGGTGGTGTGGAGGGTGTAGAGATAATGTGGGTACGTGTTTCAATCTTTTGTCTGAATTCGGTGCATTGTTTCCCAGAACATTTCCTGAGGAAGTGACATCTGGCGACTGAGACGGCATACAAAGTGTTTATTACGAAAAGCTTCCCAAAATATTTGCAGTCTTTCCTTCATTCATTTTCAGCTTTAAACTAGATAATATAATAATATGAGCCGGCTTTGCTAATTGGCACAGCAGGAAAATTTAAATCTTTTATGACAGAGTTATGTTAGGTTAGGTTTTTATTTCTTTCTATATTTATTTACTCCTCGATTTATTCCTTACAACTGCTGTAAAAAGATATTTCAAAATGCAAGATTTTTACAGTTATTTACAACAGTATAATATAGAAGTACAATAAATTTAATGTATAGTCTGTCAAAAAAGAGTAGAAAATATAAAAAACTTGAACTACTAAATTTGTAGACTGGCAACACCAATTTAACCAGCCAAAAAATTACAAAATGGTTACTAGATTTGGGCAGGACGGAGTCTGAAATATTACTAAAAAATATTATCTGATAATTATATATTACAGCGCCTCTATTTTTTTCCAAATTAATGTCTTTTGTTTTTTTCTTACTGTCTACCTGTATATTATTCTTCTTGTATTCAAAAATAACAAAACTAATTTTAACAAAAAACCAAAAAATTTACTCATTCAACTCTGTCACATGGTAGCTTATCTGATGGTTCTGCCACTTTTCTTGCTGGAACAAATTAATTGAGAATCTTTTGTAAAATTAATTGAGAGTCTGTATTTGCGTAAGATGTTTTGCTTACGAGGCTTTTTTCGGATTTAGTTTATTGTAATGGCTGATTAAGTTCTTTAAAGTACGATTGGAAAACACTTTAAACATTTTTGAAAACCTTTTATGCTAACGATTCTGATATTTTTTGTATGCCTCTACTGAAGTATAAAGCTGTACTAATAAACAATTTAGCAGTACGTTTTTTTTTAACAAGGTCACCATATACAAGTATTTTCTGTTTGCTTCTTCTTCACTGCTTTCAATAACTTTGTATTAATATGTATTATTTTTCTTTTGGTTTATTTATAATTAATAGGTTTTATTTTTCTTATGTATTATTTTTCTTTTGGTAGAATGTATTATTTTTATTTTGGTAATATGTATTATTTTTCTTTTGGTTTATTTACAAGTAAACTTATAATTTTACATTTCTTTCTTTTTTCTATATTGAAAAAAAAACATGTACGTAAAGGACACTTGTGCATAATTATAAATAATTAATAATAACTAAATTAGTAAATAATTAAATTATGCATACATTATAAATAATTAAATATTTTTGCCTGAACTTTAGTAAATAAGATAAAGTTTTTTGGCGATGATTTGTTGATTTGTGTCCCAAATTGGTAATTTCTAAATTAAATTTACGCCTATCAAAATGTTTGTCATTTGACTGTCCTAGAACGGGAGACCTTCCTAGTTGGACAGTCAAAGCTTCTTTGTATTGATGTATTCTTTATAACCAGATTTAAATGTCCGGGTTAAATTTTCCCCCCAAAAGGAAAAACTAAACCCTTTCATACACTTCCCCAAATGATCATCTAGTGAATCCACGTTATGCAATTGCACTATATAAGTATTATAAATACAAAACAATACAAGAACAACATGTCAACCCACTAGAGACCAAATGGGAATATAATTCACCGACTCCAGATATTTTCATATCAGAGGGTTCGGCTCTGTGGCATTTCTAATTGAACCTATAAATCCTACTGATCCCTCAATATAAATATTTAAAAAATCTTTTGTAATCCTACATGTATTTAAAATTACTGCTTTTTGCATTTTTATATACAAATTCTTTGACAAATCTAATATGCTTAAATTTTGAATCAGATTCCTAGGTATTATGCCAGTGGCCGAAATAACAAATGGTAATATTTTTATAGTCCGAGAATGCCAAATTCTTTTAATCTCATTTCCTAAATCTGTGTATTTTCTAATTTAAAAAAAAAAATAAATAAAATAAATACATAAACGTTTTATTATTATTATTATTATTATTATTATTACTGTCAAATATTTTTTTGAAGTGTAATGACACTGAATGTACAGAACACAGTAAACCACATTTTAAAAAACATTTTTTCTTCATGACATAAAATTGATTAAAAGGTGATTTATAAAGCGATTTGCTTTAATTTAATTAAACATAAATTTGAATTTAACAATAGATAGAAAGGAAGAATCATTAATGGTGAGTTTAGTAATACTACTTTTAGATCTGAACTAACTAACTAACTAACCATCACGCCGTTTCCCCGCAGGGGCAGGCAGAGAGGACGGACCGCCAAACATCTGGCACACATTCCTTGCCTCGTTTACATTCATACAATGTCTCATACATTCTCTTCTATTATTCTGACTCTTGACATGGCCCGACTCAAGTATCTGATTCACTTGGTCGTGCCATAGATCCGAATGAGTTAATATATTCAGATCTAAAATTAGAGACATGATCTAAAGCCCAGGCAACGCTAGGTCCTTTATCTAGTATTAAATAAATGTGAGCTAAACTGTGCTTTATATTTCATTACGTTATAGTTATTCTTCATTATATTAACACAAAATTGCAAAGGTATAATAATAATATACCTATACGCAATTTTAATTTAGAGTTCGGCGGGTATCTATACTGCAATGAAAAAATATTTTTTCCACTATTATGCCTTTTTATTTTTTTATAAAAATGTAGGTTACACAGCTTTACTTTAACACCATGAGTTATGTGTTTAGTATTGCCATTTGAACAACAGTGGCGCCCTCATATATTTTCTACTCTTTTTTGACAGACTTATACGTAGGTGATTTTTTCAGTGTTGGAATTGAACCTGCAATCTCTCGATATTCTATTCAGTGGAGTGCTATTCACAAGGCCAATTATCATATCCTTGGACTAGCTGAGGTTCATTATGTGAGGTTTGTCCAGGTCTTGGCGGCGGATGCGTCTGCCTATCTGCTGCGTGGTGGGCTGGATCGAGAGGGACTGGTTGAGGGAGGCCTTTTGACCTTTCCAGCCGAACTCTCGACCCATCGCATTGCACCGCGGTTGGAGGGATGGATTCATATGTCCGTCACTCCTGGACACACTGACCCCCAGATTCCTACCCACCCCTCATACATGTTTTCTACCCAGAATTTCCTATCCTTCCCTTCCGTAAAAAGTCCCTCCACGCAGCTTCCCCTAAGATGACATAGGCTATGAGGGAAATTATTTTCCTGTGTGGAGTTTAGTTATTGAATTTAAAAAAAAAATCTGAAGTCCCCGGCGATGCCAGGATTTGCACAGAGCCTTTTACTTGACGAATTTTAACCAGTAATTCCTGAGCATATTTGTCAAATGTTAGATGTCATTTTGTTGTCCTATGATATTTTTTTCAATAAAAAAAATCATATTGCAATTCACACGGGGTAGAAGTGAAACCTTCATAAAACCAAAGTAGAACAAAGTGGGGAGACTACAGCTGGAGAACTTTTTTTATCAATGTGAAAGATGATTTTTTCCATATTTTTATATTTATAATACTAGCTGGTACCCGGCATGCGTTGCCACACCATTCAAAGAAATAAATTGATTCTCCCTGCATGTCTTTCCCGTGCGTCCCCGTTCCCTTCCACCTTCCCCACCTTCCCCCTCCCTCGTATCTTCCCCCTCCGCGAACCCCACCTTCCCCCTGCCTTTCCTCCCTGCCGCTGAAATATATGAAATACACAAATTTCATAACGCCAGAGCATACCATTATATACGGCCTGTGTTACTCGCTGATAAGATAGCTTTCTATTGGTGAAAGAATTTTTATAATCGGTTTAGAGGTTTAGGCGCGAAAGCGTAACCAACAAACAAACGCACTTTCGCATTTATAATATTAGTATGGATTAGTAAGATAAAATGATGCTATCTAATTTTTTTAGTCCAAATATGCCAGTTAAAATCCTTCGGGCACGTGCTGATTCACCCTCTAATAATATCATATATCATCATATATTGAATATTATAACAATCTGTCTTTTGACGAATCACATTTGGGAAGATCAAATCCTTATAGGTACTACTGCACCACCCACCATTAAATGTTGCTTTTACTTCCCAAAATACACTTATCAAAGAATATATTACATTAATATTAAAATATTTTTTAAGATTAAATAACATGTGTTCACAATTATATTCTCTGCGTGCGAACTCTATCTAAATTTCTTTAAATGGACAATATACAGTGTTTCAAGCGACCTCCCTGTATTCATTAATTTTTAGGCAGCATCGCGTTCATTGGTCAAAACAGTGTACATATATTTTCATATCCGGGGTCAATGAACCGGTGTACGCAATTTTGAGCCATTAGTTGTTTTTAATTGTTTGTCTAGCTTTTAGTTTTTTAGATTTTAGAAATGTATTTATTATAAGTTTGTACAGCGCCCTTGAGGTGATTTTTCACAAAAACGGCGCTATATAAATCGTCCAAGTATTATTATTATATGAATTTAAGATTGGAAACAAATTATAAAAAATTCAAAAAATCGATAAAAGCTCTTTATATATAACTTATTACAATCAATACATCTTATAATACTTTATTTCTAAACACAATTGTAATAATAATATGTATCAGATGTATAATAATGTCAGATATCCTTTTTCTTTCTTTATTTCTCTTCTTTCTTTGTTTCTCTCCTTTCATTATTTACCTCTTCTTCATTCTGTTACATTCCTTCTATTATATATATATATAAAACTTGTAACAGACGTCTCTTGAAGCATTTGCCAGATCTTGTTTACGTGAAAAATCATAGCTGGTCGCCACACGTGTTCCTTAAAAATATTAATTGCCTACCACCTGTTCAGAGAAGAGTAAACAAAATATTGACAAGTCAATTCTTGCGAAATGTTACATGAAAAACTGCAAGTGTTATTTAAAAACCAAAATACCTCGCATTATCACAAACAACAGGTCTGAAATGAGGTCAACCCATGCAAGAAAAACACTTCGTGTCTAAACTAGTTTTGTTTACGTGAAAAATCACAGCTGGCCGCCACACGTATTATTCAAGAACTAAGCACTTAGCAACCAACATTATTATATTGATGATAAATCCTGCATTTTAAGCAGGTGCGTTCATCCACCTAGAGAAATCAGGTCAACTCAGGCAAGAAAACAATACGCATGTCCAAACAAGTTTGTTATTCAACGAAACTTACACCTGCGGTCTTCCAGATAAACAACAGGTGGCGAAATGAATAACATGTTTACGTTTTCCTTTAACACAGATGTATACTAAAATTAGTATAAAAAGCGTCTGAAAAATAAATATTCATTCATTATCCAAGAAACTTCTGAGTTATTATTATCTCCCGAAACCAAAGTGACGATCGGAGTCCAGCGCCCCTATTGTTTACAGTATTTGTATGGAACAGAAAAGTGGTCTCATACAAAACTATAGATGCATATTATATGATATACATACCTATACGATTTTTTCTTCGTTTACTGTTAATTATCTATTCTTTGATCTATATTTAAAAAAAAAAAAACAAAAGAATATATATCATTTAATCTTAAATAAAAATTGTTAATTATCTACATTCGTTGTCTCCGCCTTCTTAACACAAGCTTTGCTAAAAAAAGGTGTAAGACATATTAAATAATTTTTTTTTCTTAGAAAAAACTTTAAAAATACAATAACATGAAATTTTTGTAACATTTATTAAATAAATAAAAAAATAAAAAAATTAATCCACAGTTTGAGAAACTGCGCTATATTGACAGCAAGGAGCGTTATAAGAGAGAAGGGAGTAGAGCGGGGAAACGTCCCGAAGCCAAGCTATTGTTTCTGACTCTTTGAACTCCCGCAGATTAAATCCTTCTCACCTTACATCTTCGTCTTCATCTCCTCTGCAACCAACCTACCAACCTACCTACCAACCTGCCGCTGGCTATCTACACACCCCTACTCCGTAAAGATGGTTGATATCTGAGATGGGTTGTCGTTACGGATCCAGTTACCAGACACAGATATGGAACGGGTTCTTTATTCAGTTATTTTTGAACTGGTTCATCAATAATGGCAAAAAAACCTTCGGAGGACACTCATTTAATTTTAACTCTGAGGATAATAATTTTCCTTAGGGCCTATGTCATCTTTGAAAATTCTGTGTGAAGGGTCTTTTTGAGGAGAACATGGGTCTTTTCGTTGTACAAGGGAGGAACCACAAGAGGCCGGCGAATCGTTCCACAGCCGAGCTGTTGAACTCAAGAACGAGTCGTAGAAATGATCCGTTCTCATGTGACAAATGCCAATCATGTACATATGTTGGGCGTGTTTCCCGACTATGCATCGGTGCCGAGGGGATCAATGACGCTGGTTCCTCGGAGCATCTTCCATTTTAATACCGGTAGAACAAGGACAGCATTTTCACCTGACGCCCGTGCTCTAAAGATTGCAATCCGTCTGTTAAGTTAGGAGAATCTATCAAACGGATCGCCCGTTTCTGCACAGATTCGAGGTTTTTTTTAGGTATTTTGGGGCTCCAGACCATTAGTAGTTGTGTACTATTAAAGTACATAACGCATGTAGATCCGAATGGAAACAAATGTCGCCACTAACTTGTTACCTTTTGGTTCTAGCCCGTTTGTTTTGCATTCTGTCTCTCTTAATACTTGCCTGACATCGTATATAGCCATCCCATTTAACCGCAACGGAAAAGAAACCTATTCCTCAAAACATACAGGTTTAATACAGGTTTAAGAGTGGTAAATAGTTGATTAAATAATAGTATTTTAACTTTGAACATACAAAAAACCAAATATATCACTTTTAGCATTTCAAGTAAAAGTCAACCTTCCGCCACTCATAATTTAATAATACACAATTGTTTGCAAACCTGTAACTGCAACCCTTTAGAAAATGTAGTCAGCATCAAATACCTTGGCGTAAAAATAGATAAATTTTTAAGATGGAACGATGTTAATATGTTGGTAAATAATACTAGGAGACTTACCTATATCTTTAATTCCGAAAAGTTACCGCTTGTAGAAAGGAGAAAACACAGACACCGCCAATCGATCCACTGCCGAGCTGTTAAACTCAAGAACGAGTTGTAGAAACGAACCGTTCTCAAGTGACAAATTTCAACTGTGTAAAAAAAAAATTGTACTTTCCGGCTATGCACCGATGCGGAAGGGATCAATGACGCTAATTTTTACTCCCTCAATTCGGGAGACGAGTATGAGTACCCCAAGTGGTTTGCTAGTGGTTTAGTGACTTAGGAGGGCTGTCCAGGTTCATGAATTGAAGATTGTCCAGGTTTTGACGACGGATGCGTCTGCCCACCTAATGTGTGGCCGGCCAGCGGGCGGGCTGGTTGAGGGAGACTTTTTTACCTCTTGCAGGACTCGCTCGATCCATTACCTTTCACCGCTGCGATTCATATGTCCGTCACTCCTGAATACAGGTCCAGATCCCTATCTTCCTCTCATACCTTTTTCCTTCCCAGAACTTCCAGTCCTTCCTTTCCCTAAAAAGACCCTTCAGCATCTTTAAAGACGATATGGAATTAGATAGAATCTAAGAATTCTTAATAAATTGTAGGTACAGCGCCCTTGAGGTGATTTTTCACAAAAACGGCGCTATACAAAGTATCGACTTTGAGCGATTTTTTTCCTCAAGACCTCGTGTGGAGCTAATGTAAAAAAAATATATTAGAATACAATAGTGATAGCTAAAGGAGCCGGATCTAAATAACCGGTTCAGAAATACCGACCATCTCTACTCCATCAAACCTTATATCCAACTCTGTAGATCTGTATCTTTTACCGATGCAGCTCTGTGGATATTCCCGTCTCATTCATTACTAGAGGCCAGGTGGGTATCAGGTACTTACCACTGCTTTGATCTTTAACTTACTCTAATTATTTTATGCAACTGGCTCCCATTACACATGATCAAAGCCCTACTTCTGTATGTCAATACAAAGTACGATGTATGACTCATTAATGCCGTACTACCAATATACTTCAAAACATGTTATTTAATTCCAAAGCTCGCTATCAGTTACTGCAATCGGAAGCTGAACGTCTTATTTAGTAGGAGATTGCGTAAGCACCTATAGAAATGATTGATTTTATTTATTACGTATACTTTTTTTACATTAGCTCCACGCAAAAGGCACTGAGAAAAATAATTTCCCACAGGTCCTACGTTGTCTCCGAGAATGTTGTGAGGAGGGTTTTGTTAAGAAAAAGAAGGTGGGGAATTTCTGGGAAGGAAAAGGGCATGAAGGGTGGATATGAATCAAGGAATCAATGAGTTATGGAGTATGAATTCATCCATCCCACTACGGTGCAAGGCGATGGATCGAGATGGCTGGAGAGTTAAAAGGGTCTACCTCAACCACTCCTCAACTAGTGTTATAGGAGAGTGTCTATTGTTGCCATTCTAATAACCGAACGGTTACGGGAATAGCCGATGATATCCAATCGACTACTGGCCACTCTCAGTGCCAGTTCCCTTGCTTCAAAATTACCCAGAGCATTAGAATGCATGCGTGCAAACCACACGATAACGTAAATAAACAAGACTTGTAATCTCGATGAGCTTTCTTGATGATTCCCGAAAATGCATTACAGGGACTGAAGTACAATTTTGAACATCAATTAAACCGTATATTATTTATATTCCTGGGATAAGTAGATAACATATTTAAATGGAATAAGCAAGTTACTAAAATATGTAGCCAGCTAAGAGCTCTAGGAATACCAGAATACCAGAATAGCCAGAATATTATTCTGGTTCCTTACCATTAAAGGATAACTGGGGAGATAGTACTTATACGAAATGTATGTATGTACGCGCATAACTTCCGAGCAACTGCACCGATTTGGATAATTCTTTTTGTTTTGTTTTCTTTATTGACAGGGCAAGGTTTGTATAAAACTACTGGTGAGCTCTGGCATTATGAACTTTGTACAAAAAAAAATCAATAGGTGGCACGCGAGCTGTTTGAAAACTAAATGTACCGGAACTGATGTATGAAATGCGGCAGGGGGGAGGGGAAATCGGGTAGGGGATTCGCGGGAGGGAGGAGGGAAACTCGGGAAGGAGGCGAGGGACGAGGAAGCGGGGAGTCGAGTGGGGAGAGGGAAGGTAGGAGGATAATATATATAAGTTTTACTTCTAATATTATGAGTTAGAATCTGCAGACATGCAACCATGAGTTTTGTTGTTAAAATAAATAAAAAATAAAATAAATTAATTATTACAAACGCATAATATTACATGATAATTCAATATAATAATTAAATTTGTAACCATTGTAACCCAAAAGCTAAAATGGTAGTTGGCCCTCTGCGGAATTGTTCAAATCCTAAAGACAAACGAGAAGCGGAAGTGGAAACAACAAGGTGACCGGAAACGCGCGTAATTCACAGACCGGAAGTACGGATTCTGTTTCATCTCTGGAGAGGAGGAATGGGTGGCTTGTTTATTTTATTGCTGCCCTGATTTTTATTACGTGTCCACACATGAAATTCGATAAATCGAGTCAACATTTATTTACAAACATATTTTTATACTATTTCGTTAGAATGTATTTTTTATCGTAAATATACGATAAAAGATTCGGTGCGAAAACATTATATATGAAGCAAATACGAAGCAAAATATGAATGTCTTAAGATCAAGCCATACTAAATAATGCAAAATCAAATAAAATCACATGTTCTCGTTTTGTAAATTTGATCGCTTAGAAGTATTATAGATGCTTCAATTAAGAGCGTTTAACCAGCCAGCGGACGAAAATCCACATTTCATCGAAAGTTGTTCTTACGATCGTGCAGGGCGGTTACAATGAGAAAGATTAATTATTCTCCGTACCAGCTTTTTTAAATTATAACTCAATATCGAATTTATTTCAATTCAAATTAGCTTTAATTTATACCTTCATCCAAAAATGCTGAAAGGCGTGATGATAAAACTATTAAAATAATGTACTTTTTGTAGTTATTTTATGATTATAAGTATTTATCATTTTTCAATAATGTCTAAATTTAATAAGAATGTTAAAAAAAATCTGAAATATATTAGTTTGTAAGTGCGCAAATAAATACACAAACGGACCAATTTTCGCCAAGAAACACATGTACGTACATATTTTTTAATGATTTTATTGAAACTAAAATTAAAATTCTAAAACATACCTTTGCTAGATAATGTATTGATTTATTTTACTGCATGATTTTATTATTTGAAATGGGTGTGGTATAATACAAAAACTTTTTTGAAAATTGAACAAATCTGCCAACGACCTATTAAATAACCTTATTATACTAAAAATTAAAAAATTTTCTCAAAATTTATTACATACGTATGCTAGATAAAAGAACAATCTTTCGAAATCTATTTATAATTTTTTTGCGGAAAAGAGTCAATACATCTAAAAACTTTTTTGAAAATGACGTATTTCCGGTTTTCTCTGGTAATGGTAAGGGCCATATCTTGGCCCTTAAAAATATCGGTCATTTTTATTAGCCTAGAAAAAAACAAATGAAAAACAAACAAAAAACAACAAATGACTTGCCATACCCATTTTCTGTCAGTCCTCCCCCGACCGGAGCGGGGAACAGACGTTAGGCTCCGCGTCGCTTTATTTCGTGAAATCAAATTTAAATTACGTGTAAGAAATCAACGTGTAAAAAAAATCTCAAATACCTTTTCCAAACTTTCCAAAAACTTTTTCTCAAACTTTAAACTCCTCCCATAAAGGGGCATTAATTCGGACTTTTTTTTCCTGGACTATTGGATCGCCTTAAGAGGTAAAAAAAAACATGAAAAATCGAAATCTTTTCACCGGGGCAAAACTTGACAATTTCATCACAACACTGGCGGATCTGTCTACAGATTTACATTTCTAAACGACAAACCGCTACTAAAAAATCAAATTACTAATAATTTGACAAATTAAAATTAAAAATTTTAAAAGTTATTTAATTAATTAATTATTTAGTCATATTTCAACCATTTTCATTTCTCCAAGATCGATCGTCAAAAATTGATCTTAAAATTTCGTCGAACGATGATCTTACGATCGTACCCTTGCAAATGTGCAGGGCGGTTCCGATGAGAAAGATTAATTATTCTCCATACCAGCATTTTAACATAATAATACCATTATCGATTTTATTTCATTTAAAATTTGCTTTGATAAAATACCTACATTCAAAAATAAATAAATAGACAAACTGAAGTATTTTCGTCACAAAACAAGCGCCGATTTATGGTTGTATTTGAACGAAAATTAAATTTCTGAACAGTAGCTTTCACAAATAATTTATTGATTTATTTTACTGCATGATTATATGATTTGAAAAGAAATAATGAATGATACAAAATTTAATTTGAAAATTTAACAAATTTGCTAAATGTTATTATACTAAAATAAACATATTTTCTCAAAAATTAAAACACAGCTTTACTAGATAAAATAACAGTCTTTCGAAATCAATTTATATTTTGTTCTGGAAAAGAGTCAATACTTCTAAAATTTGATGTACGTCTAAAAATGACATATTTCTGGTTTTGTCAAACGATTTATTCCAATTTTTAGAGCTTCGTTTGGTCGGAGTCGTATTTGGAAAGTACCGTACTTGGAAATAACGCCAACGTTTTAACGATCGACCGTGCTAGACCTCCTGGGCGATACAGAAATTTGACAAAAGCACTTTTAAGCCTCATATTTAATCTACCTAAATATCCAGCGACGTGCCTCATCCTTTGGGGTAGTTTCGTGTACACGGCAACTTAGCCATTCATCTTCAAAAAGGTGTTTTTTGAAACCAAAAAACGAGTGTGCTTAGAGCGCACGACTGAATTATCCCTACTAAGTGTCCAAACGTAGCGAACGGGGTGACCTATGACCTAGGGATTACATATGACATTGGGGTGAAATATGTTCATGGGGTGATCTACGACCTTGGGGTGACCTATGACCTTATTGTGACCTATGACCTCGGGGTGACCTACGACCTTAGGGTGACTTACGACCTTGGGGTGACATTGCTCCTTATATCCTTATCCTTATCCTTATCCTTATCCTTATCCTTATCCTTATCCTTATCCTTATCCTTATCCTTATCCTTATCCTTATCCTTATCCTTATCCTTATCCTTATCCTTATCCTTATCCTTATCCTTATCCTTATCCTTATCCTTATCCTTATCCATATCCCTCCCCAAGTCAAGCGTGCGTAAAAGCCCGATCGTTCGCCTAGCAATCGACCTCCGTTCGTATCGATTACCGTTCACGCGATATTTTTCGTAACAATCACCACTTTTCGTAACCATCACCACTTTTTGTAACAATCACCACTTTTCGTAACAATAACCACTTTTCTTAACGCATTCACCAGCCTACCCCCCAAGTCGAGCGTGCGTAAACAAGTTTTACTTCAAAAATCTAATGACATTTCAGTCTGCGAAGTATGAACGCGATATTTTTCGTAACAATCACCACTTTTCGTAACCATCACCACTTTTTGTAACAATCACCACTTTTCGTAACAATAACCACTTTTCTTAACGCATTCACCAGCCTACCCCCCAAGTCGAGCGTGCGTAAACAAGTTTTACTTCAAAAATCTAATGACATTTCAGTCTGCGAAGTATG
Source organism: Limnephilus marmoratus (assembly GCA_917880885.1). NCBI lineage: Eukaryota > Metazoa > Arthropoda > Insecta > Trichoptera > Limnephilidae > Limnephilus > Limnephilus marmoratus. Next base: position 10,992,512 of record OU862921.1, on the reverse strand, counting down.
AACTAGTTTTTGGAATGAATTTTTTTTATTTTTTTATTATTTTTTTATTATTTATTTACACAAAGATACATGAATTATAATATATTTTTTACAATAATTAATTACATAATACATGTATTTGATGTACCCCCATAAATAAGCAGGGCTTGTGTGTATGGGGGGTGTTATTAATGTTATTATGTTGGTTCAATTTATTATTTTTTATTTCGTTCAAATTTTCAGTATAAGTTTTAAGCAGAGTTTTAAATTTTTTTATGTTACTGTTCATGTTTCTGATTTTTTCAGGTAGTGAATTAAAAAATTTAACTCCGAGATATTTATGATTTAACTGTCCTATTGTTTTTTTACATTTTTGAATAAGAAGTATATTGATGTTTGTCTAAGATTTCTGTTTTTTTTGAAGGGTGCAACTTTATTTTGAATATTATCTTTATAAATTTGTAATGTTGCATGGTAAAAGTATAACGCACTTAATTTTCTGACCTTTAATTTGTTTGAATAACAGTTCTGAATTATGAGTATGGTTTTTTTTAAATTGTTTTTATTATTAGTTTTTGTTATATGTTAATTGTTTGTGTTTGATTTGCATATGTACCGCCCCATCCAATAATGCCGTATTGTATAATTGATTGACAGAAAGCGAAGTATGTGGTTGTAAGTAATTTTTCGTTTAAAATATCTCTTAAGCATCTAAATATATATGTTAGTTTTCTTATTCTGTTGTTCAGAATATTTATGTGTGGGGACCATTTTAAACGCTGGTCTATTATTATGCCTAGGTACTAAATATAGGTCTTGCTTTGTATGTTTGTACATAATATATTGCATTTGTTGTTTTCTGTATTTGTCACAGAGTGGATTATTATGTTTAATTCTTTAGGTGTTTCTTGTTTTTTAATGGAAAATGGTAAATAATAGGTTTTTTTAGAATTTAAAGTCAACAGGTTTTTATCAAACCATAATTTTAGTGCATTGATATCTGTGTTTGCCATTTTATTTAATTCAGACCATGTGTTTGCTTTTAGTAGTAGGACTGTATTGTCAGCGTAGGAGACAATGTCTCCATATTTGGAAATATGGAATATATCATTGACATATATAATAAATAACAGTGGTCCTAAAACTGTACCTTGGGGTATTGAAAAGTCGCTATATTTTGAATCGCTGACTTGATTGAGTAATTTTACTTTTATGTAAATAACTAGTTATCCACGCTAAGACTTTCCCATTAATTCCTATCGATTTTAATTTTTTTATTAATTTTTTATGTGATATGCTGTCGAAAGCTTTTTTCAGGTCTATAAATATTCCGATACATTTTTTATCGGAATCTAGATCCGTATATAAATAGTTTGTTATTTTTGCTATCTCGTCATTATTAAAAAATATTGAAAAGTAAATTTTTGTTACCTCTTTGAACATTTTTTCGTTAATTTTGGTGTTTTGTTTGGTGCTCAACAAAATTACAAAATTTACTTTTCAACATTTTTTAATGCTAGTTCAGAAACTAGTTGATACTTCACAGACCGAAATTTCATGTGATATTTTTTGTTTCAGATAAACAGAACGCCCGCAATCGCGTAACCGCAAGACACTTTTTGAAGTAAAACTTCTTTACGCACGCTTTACTTGGGAAGTAAGCTGGTGAATGCTTGACGAGTGCGTTATAAAAAGTATGATCGGGCGAGGCGAACGGTCGGGCGTTTACGAACGCTTGACTTGGGGAGTAAGCTGGTGAATGCGTGACGAGAGCGTTATGAAAAGTGTGATCAGGCGAGGCGAACGGAAGTTCAGAAGGAGACATAAGTAAGTGAAGTTTTACTTCAGTCGTGTGGTCTAAAGCTCGTTTTTTTATTGGTTGTAACACTTAATTGTATCCTACACCTAAATACTAGCTTTTATCATACATACTCGTACATCATACTTTTCTTATTTTGTTATTATTGTAATTCTGCTCCTCCTGTAGTCACATGTACCCGTACCAGTGTAGTCTCATGTATCACTTGAATGTAAAAGCCAATTTATGCCGTTTAAATAAATAAATACCTATTTCAAAAAATACACTTCGTATCGGTTTAATCGCAGTGTTGAATAGCTATTTCAGTTACTGTCACATGTTTGTGCAGCAACCTTTGATGTATTGTCATTATTTTCTCTACAATAGAACATTGATTATTGATTGGCAGCGCGAGGAAAACTTCACAGAAAGACTCTCACTCATTTCAATATGGCTCGAGTATTTGTTTACCACTCGATGTTTAGAGAGCCCTCCGGTGAGAGACTATTCTACCCGGAGTAAGAGGAGAACAGAGGGCAGAGGAGTAAAGAATAAAGAATAAAGGGGGCAGAAAGAAGTGAACATCATCCGTACTTGATCTTTCAAATTCCCATCGTGAAACTTCGGAGGAAATATTCCTCTTGGGATGGGAGAGGCTGTCTGTCAACCTTTGAATTAAACGAATATATTGCAGTCTATAAAGTTTTGTGGAGTTACTTGACAACTTTTAAAGGAAATAGATTTTAAAGTTTAATGGATCAGAACGGAAATTGTATTCATAGGTTAGCCGAGGAGTGAGGGAAAAATAATAAGGCTTCTATGAAGTTTGACGAGATATCCGTTTTGTGATAATTGATTTATTTAAAACTAGCAGACCCGGCGGATACGTTGCTGTGGATACCGAAATACAACGCCTGACAACACCATTACCCAACCTTTATAACCAACGCTTTTCTCGTCCTAACAATTTTACTAAAAACACAAATCGTTCTAGCCAGAGACATACCACGTGCGTGTACACAGTGCCTCACTGCAAAACCAGATTGGCCCAAAGGCACATTAACTGTATTGCCCCAAAACTATTCAATTCCCTACCCAATTCAATCAATACTTGTCAAAATCTGAACGTGTATAAGAAAAATATTAAAAGCTGGGTAATAATTTGGAAGTGAGAAATTTTTTTCTTTAAATTGTATTATATGTTTTCTAAATTCCTAAAATATTCCATGTCTTTCTGTATTTTAGATTAATAAAAGTAAATATATGTGTATTATATGTACACATATTTATGAACGTGTGTATGTACTTATTGGGTGTATACATACGTTATTATATGTACATATCTTTAATTTTAAGAAATCTCACAATAATCTCCTGTAAAATCGATCATGTTGATCTCTAAAGACACTATGTATATATATTTTTAAATTCTATTTTAACCACCACTGTTTAATATCCACATAATATAATACCCACGCACAGGCTTCGCCTTTGTGGGATCTTTTTTGTTACTCTCTTATATTATTTTATGTTATTATGTTTGTACTTATTCCCATGTATCAAAAAATTTTGCTAATAAAAAAAAAAAAAAAAACGCCATCTGTTAATTTGCATATATATCAAATCCACACCTCCCGTTTGCCAACCCGCTGCCCGCTCCCTTTATATATTATATATTTCAAACAATTTACACAAAACCTTGACAAATTATATACCTAAACCTTCCTCATGAATCACTCTATCTTTTGGTGAAAACCGCATGAAAATCCGTAGCGTAGTTTAAAACATCTAAGCGTACAGAGAGCGGGAGCGACTTTGCTTTATACTGTAAAGATTATTTCACATACAATCTATTTAATCGGCTCCCCGCAACTTTGAGACACGTTTTGAAAAGTACCTACCTATAAATATAAACTGAACAATCGACATAGTAAGTGTGGATATCATAATTAATCAAAAATACTAATTTTGGTTTATACGTCCGTCTGTCGGTGACTCCGGCTCAATTGAATCTAGAACTTGAATTTGCTTTGTTAGGGGATAGTTATTTATTTTCAATTTAGGAGGTCGGCTTGCGTACCGCCACCCCCGGGAACCATTTATTGAAAAACCAACACCCCCTACCGTAGGTCACTCCAAGTTACGTTAAGTGACTTAGTAGGGGTGATCGGGTTCATGGGGTGAGGTTTGTCTAGGTGTTGGCAGCGAATGCATTTACCCACCTACTGTATGACGGGTCGGATTGAGAAAGCCTCTCCAGCCGGTCTCTCTAGGCGCATCGCCTTGCACCGCAGTTGGAGGTATAGATTCCGTCAGAAGTCCGTCACTCCTGACACATTGACCCCCAGATTTCTTACCCATCCTTCATGCCCTTTTCCTTCCCATAACTTTCTCTCCTTGCTTCCCAAAGATGACATAGGCACTAATTGATAAAATGGGGAGCTAATTAAAAAAATATAACCATTATTGTAATCAAAAATTCTAATTTTGGTTGTAAATCCGTCCGTCTATCGGTATCTCTCGCTCAAATATCTCTGATCCTTGATTTTGATTTGAATTTGAGATTTATTTTCAAAATTGGAACTGATTGTTTAGACAAGCGATTGGGTAAGCGGGTACCTATCACTGGCGGTCCGCGAGTTTTCAGTCTGATAGAGTGCTACTAAGATTGAAAAATACGACGTCAGCGGTGTTGTAGCTGAAAATGAATTTAAATTTTTTTCAAATGTCAAATTTTGTTTGAAGATTTTCTGGATTCTTTCAGTTTGGGGATGCGCCGCATCCACATTTCAGTGTGTCTTCATGCAAAAATTTTGAAAAAATAAATAAAATTCGTTTTTAGCTACAACAACATTAATAACGTCGTATTTTTCAATCTTAGCACTCTAGCTCACTGACAACTCACGGACAGCTACTGGTACATTCCTATAATCAGAACGTTATTTTATAAGTATTAATTTTCTCTCAGGTCTCTTAAAGACCCATGTTCCTTCCAACCTCTCCTCGAAAAGATTCTCCACGTATTATCCCGTTGGATGACATAGGCCATGAGGGAAATTAATTTCCTCAGTGTTTTTCAGTTGAATTAATGTAAAAATAATTTAAATAACGTAGAGCCAAAATGCTTAAATATTTTCTTCGTTAGGCACTTTTTTGTCGTATGGCAACCTAGTGTATAGTTTCTGGAGTATCAGCACAAGTGTGCGCAGTGCCGGCAGGTGGACGAAAACGCCATCCTTTTTCAATCAGCAATTAGTCGAGGCCTCGAGCGGCGTGTTGATCAAAATAATTAAAAAAATGTCATCGACTTCGTTACGGAGCTCATCTGCTACTAGCCGGAGGCGCGGAGTGATCTAATTACCAATTACCCTTCCCCTTTCCCCTCTCTGCGCTGCAGTTTATCTTATTAGTCTCCTGGCAGCAAATCGCTTTACTTCATAACTCCCCCTGGGGCGCAATGGGCGCATGGGTATACCTGAGTCAGGATTGGGCCTTCAATTAGGACTTTTGGCTAACGGGCGTAAGCAGGTTAATACGCAGGTGAAGGTGTGATGTGGTTTGGTGGAAATTTGATTTTGGAGGCTCCGGCCCATTAACACTAAATTAATATAAACAAAGATTATTATAATTGCTAAAATAGCGCTCTTAAAAGGAACGGCTGCATAGGTCTTTTTCATAAAAAATGAAATTTGGATTTGATTTGGGGCCGAAATAAGCAACAACTGAATAATCATTTGTTTAAACGAAGGGTACGGCAAAACCGTAATAAAAATCAAAACTGAAATTAAAATGAGTGTCGAATTAGGCATTTCAAAGAAAATAGAAGTATAAAACTCAAATGATATTAAAAAGCAGGATTATAAAAAAAAATCAAAAGAGTATTAGTAGACCTCCCTTTTAAAATAAGCCAAAATTAAAGAACTCATTACAACTGTATAGAATATAACTGTATGTTTTATGTTGTTACGCACATTTAGCTGTTTTTCTTTTAAAAAAATAAACATGTAAAAGCCCAGCTGGTCTTGAAAAAAATCTATTTTAATTTTAAACTTTTATGAGTAAAACCTCAAATTGTAATATTTAATTAAATGAAGACAATATTAGCACAATCGAAAATCTGGAGACAGAAAAATATATTGGCACCTCTAGGACTCGAACCCAGGACCTTCTGCTTACATGACAGGTAGAGCATTTGCCATGTAAGCAGAAGGTCTTGAGTTCGAGTCCCAGAGGTAACAATATCTTTTTCTAATTTTTCTATCGCCAGATTCTACTTAATTGTCTTCATTTAATTAAATATTGAAAAAAAATCAATAAATAAATAATCAATTTCATTGGCGTGTTGGGGGCTCGTGGGTCAAAAGATCTATTTAAAATTAGTATTTTTTTTTTAATGATAAAATGATAACCGAGATGAGTGGAGGAAGATTCTTGAGGAGGCCAAGACCCACCAGGGGTTGTAGAGCCAATAGTGATGATGATGAATAAAATGATTAAACAGTTAAAACTATTTTACTGTTGGTTTTTCTTAAAATCTTTTAAGCCAGTAGGTACTTTAGAATTTAAAAGGATATTAAGTACCATTTCAATTCCTATGAGAGTACATTTGAATAAAAGTAAAAGTTTTCTGGAGCCAAGCATTAATTATTCCGAAAGAAATAAATTAACTATCTTCTGTTTAACTCTCAAAGTAATCGACAGTCGATTTCTCAGCCGCAGCGAGCGGAGGAAAATAATCAATTAATAAAATGAAGTCACCCCACTCTACTCCTCGCTCTAGCTATAGTTGGTGAACTCTTTGTAAATCACTCAATGGAAATGGAAACTCCGGATTGAACAATAAATGTTGGCGGGAAGTTACTTACTTGTTCGTGGGAGAAGGAATTTAATCACAGGACCAAAGCGAGGGATAAATTCGCCCCAAAAAAAAATTACAAATGATTGGATAGGGGGGTGTGTATAATATGCACGTTAAGCCACTAGAAATAACCCAAAAATTAATACTAAAAATAATGTTGCATAAAGATATGAACTACCTCTCCCTGCAATTATTCCAAGAAGCTGGACTGTTAGAGATAAGAAAAATTTACTGTATTCAATGTTTAAAATATATATTTTCTCGAAATATTCTTTTTCCAAAAAACGAAAACCGATTTAGTAATAGGTTAAATAATGTATTTGAAGTTCCACTGTGTAAAACTAGGCTAGCGCAAAGACATGCATATTTTACTACACCAAACATGTATAATTCTCTCTATGAGACTACAGAAATTGATTGTAAAAACATATCCTCCTACAGCAAATACAAAAATGTTATAAAGTCTTGGATAAATACCGTTGATGCAAATACTTACTTGCTGTAATGTCACATCGACCTTATGTAACTTAAAATGTCGTTTGAATTGTGATTCAGTAAGCACTAATTTTATTTTTTTGTTAATTTTATTTTATTTTTTAATCTCTTTAAAGATATAATGTACTTATGTATATGAGTAAATTTTAACTGTTTTAAAAAACACACAAGTATACACACGAACTGGCGATGCCTATGTGGGATTTTTTTGGTTAATCTGCTAATTTGTATTTTTCTCCACTTTTTTAAATGTTTACATAAAAAAGCCTGTATGTATTGTAAAATTACCAATGTATGTACCAAAAAAATTATTAATAAAAAAATTAAAAAAAAAAAAAAAAATTTGAGCACATTATTAGATTCAAATACTTACGGTAAACCCATATAAATCTTGGAAAAAAAATAATGATAAATAAATCTGGGAAAAAAAAGATTATAGTTATGTACTGTTTTTGGACACATTTTTGTATGCTCTTTATGCTGAAAAATTATCTCTTACCTGTACTCTTATACCTGCCCATGGAACAGTTAACGTGTACTTAAATATTCATTTTTTTATATAATTTTAGTCAAACGAAATGATTGATATTAATCTACAAATAGAAAAACACGGAAACGTAATTACTTCTGAAACTAATGACGCCTCAATGTGCATAGATATTCTAAAACCCTACAAACGATTAAAAATATTTTCAACAAATATTCGGAGTATTGACAAGAACTATAATAACCTACTTGTAACACTTGCCGGTTTGAATAATATTTTTGACGTAATAATCTTAACTGAATGTTGGATCAAATCAAATTACACTCACAAAAACATTGCAGGATTTACAGTTTTCAACACACAAAATAATAAAACGCAGTCAGATGGAGTAATCGTCTATGTAAAATCCGAGCTAGACCCGATTATTTCTGAATTACTCATCGAAAATGCCAACTGCCTTAAAATAAAAACCAACCAAACCACAATTCTTGCACTATACAGGTCACCTAAGCAACAAAATACTTCAGCCTTCCTCAGATCCTTAGACTTGGCATTATTGAACTATAAACCAAATGAAGAGCTAATGGTAATCGGTGACATTAACATTGATCTACTTAAGCTCATGTCAACACAAACGCTCGATTATAAAAATCTAATGACTCAACACGGCCTTGTCTCTTATATTAATGCTCCAACTAGAGTAACAGACACGACCAAATCATGCATTGACCACATATTCGTAAGAACAAAAAAAAATGCGATAGCAACTGTATACCAATCAACCATAACTGACCACTTCTCAACAGTAATTGGCCTAATGAATAAAATACCCATTCCCAAAACAACGTGTGATAATATAAAAAAGAAAAAAGTAAATATCCAAGAACTAACCTCTAAACTTAAATTAGAAAATTGGCTCTCTATTCTAAATTCCACAGATGTAGATATTGCTTTTAATATCTTTTCTGAGACCCTATTGCAACATATTGAGGCTGTAACCGACGAATCCCCCTTGAACAACTCAAAAAATAAAAAACTGAAACCATGGATTACAGACGGCCTTATTTTTTGTATTAGAAAACGGGACAAGCTTCACAAAAACCTACATAACAATCCAAACATACAAGCCCAAATATTCTATAAAAAATACAGAAACATATGTAATAATCTCATTAAAATCACAAAAGAAAACTACTACAGAGACAAACTGTCCAGAGCCGGCAATAATAACAAAAAAATTTGGCAAATTATCAAAGAAATATCTGACACTGACCACCCAATACCATCAATTACTAAACTAAATATAAACGGACAAGACACTTCCCTAAAAGACCACCCTGATAGTGTGATCAATCACATAAATGAATATTTTTGTAATATCGGCAAAAATTTAGCATCACAAATTCTAAATGAGACTTCAACCAATGAAAATGTTCTTGCTGACAAAATCAATAAACATGCTCGTAAAACAAATAATATACTCATATTAAACCCCACTAACTCTGCTGAAATTTCACAAACTATTAAACAATTATAGCCTTCTAATTCATGTAATCACGATAAAATATCCTCAAACATACTCAAAACAATTGAACCTTTTATAAACAAACCACTAGTACATATCATTAATCTCAGTCTCAACAAAGGTGTATTTCCAAATAAACTCAAACTTGCATTAGTTCAACCAATTTTTAAGACTGGAACCCCTACAAACATAACAAACTATAGACCAATTTCTATATTATCATCACTATCCAAAATTATGGAAAAAATTGTGAAAAAAAGACTTATCGACCATCTTACAAAATACAACATACTATCGTCAAACCAGTTTGGCTTCAGGGAAGGGCTAAGCACAGATTCGGCTATTTTAGAATTAACATCTCATATAACGCAAGCCCTAGATAATGGTGATAAATGTTTGGCAATATTTCTGGACTTAGCTAAGGCATTTGACACAGTCTCTCGTCCAATCCTTCTAGCTAAGCTACGGCAAATCGGTATACAAAGTAAGGCATTTGAATGGTTCAAATCATACCTAACAGATAGAAAGCAATGTGTTAAGTTACCATCACTTAAATCATCCCATCCAACCAGAATCAACTTTGGTGTACCACAGGGAAGTGTACTCGGTCCCATACTTTTTCTCATATACATTAATGACTTATGTAGATTACAAATTGATGGCAATATAATCACTTTTGCCGATGATACTGCCCTAGTACTAAAAAGTAAAACATGGGAAGAGACATTTCGTAGAGCGGAACTAATACTGCAAAATATCAAACAATGGCTGGATGATAATCTACTTACGTTAAATATATCTAAAACGAAATATCTGACATTTAGCCTCAATAACCCAAGTCAACCCTCAATGAATCATGTACTAAAAATACATTCCTGTAAAAATCTCGTTAGATGTATGTGCATTCCACTGGAACGAGTAGACTCCATTAAATACTTGGGGGTAATAATTGATAACAAGCTTCGGTGGGAAAACCATGTAATTAATGTCACAAACCGTATACGGAAACTGGCATACATCTTCAGAGCATTACGAAACATATTAAACAAAAATACACTAAAAACAGTTTACTTTTCTCTATGTCAATCAGTTATATCTTACGGTATAATTGTCTGGGGAGGATGCTCTAAAACAATATTAGATCCGTTAATAAAAGCTCAAAAACTTATAATACGGACTATTTACAAAGTTCATTACATACACCCCACGAAGGAATTATTTAGCGACCTCCAAGTACTTAATATAAAATCCTTGTATGTCAATTACATATCTTCCTATTTTAAATTTAAATTTATAAAAAAAAATATTTGTGAATCAAAGTACAGTACAAGATATTCCAAACAATCCAACTTCATTATTCCAATAACAAAAACCTCAATGGCCCAGTCACAGTTTAACTTCCTTGCCCCGAAAATCTTTAATAACTTACCAACTGAAATAAAGACGGTAGACCAATATCATACTTTCAGGAAAGCGATTAGGAATTTTTTGATGAGTGAAAGTGACAGTGCCAGTGGCCTGCTTCTCGTTCTCAGATAGAACAACTGTCTATATGATACGATTTTAGATTTTCTGTCTTACTTGATTTTACTGTCTATATAATTCTATATGTTATGTATGTATGTGTGTATGTATGTGTATGTGTATATATATGTGCGTGTATGTATATATACATATATATATATATATATATATATATATATATATATATATATATATATATATATATATATATATGTGTGTGTGTGTGTATTCATGTAAGTAGGTGCGCACATGGGTATGTATATGTATGTTTATGTTTATACCTGTACGAGTATAGATATGTGCACGTGTGTATAATATGTATGTGTGCACCGTATGCGCTGTGCTTGCATGCACACATATTGAAAAAAAAAGCTATATACGTATGCTTATCTCTGTATAGATGTATGCACCTACGTATATATTGTGTGCTTGCATGCACCCATGTTGAAAAAAAGCTATGTTCATTTTTTTAACATAATGCTAATTTACTTCTTTTACCCCTTTCTATTTTCTACTTTTTATTTTTATTTTATTTTTATTTTTATTTTTTTTTTTTTTTTTTATTTTTTTTTTTTTATTATAATGTTTTCAATTTTATCATCATTTATCTAGATCGATTTATTATGTTCACACTAGACTTCATATTTCATACAAACTAACAATACTGCATTGGTCACCATGAAACAGGCAGCCGCCTAGTATGGTGATCTAATATATCTTCTTTATGTAAAAATATGTGTTAATTATGTATCATGTGTTTATAAATAAAAAATAAATAAAATAAATATATTTTTTAGGGCTACAGGCTTCGAGTATTTTCTATCAGAAGATAAAAATATAATATAAAATCAACTTCAAAAATACCTTTAATAATTTGGCATGCCACCGGTCGGTGGCTCAGTTGGCATCGCGTTTGGGTCCCACCCAGGTGTCCCGTGTTCGATTCCTCGGCTGCCTAAGCCCTCCATCACGACTCACGCAACATTTTCAGCTTCCTTTGGTGGTAGTAGAAGATTATCAAATATTTGTCTTTCTTAAAAATATATGTATATATATATATGTAAAACACTTTTCTCGGTTTACCCGCGTAACGTAGTCCTGAGAAGGACTTTTTAACTCCTGACGTTTCGGACAGATCACACTGTCCATCTTCAGAGGCCTTATGTCTTTAGCTTTTGTCTCAAACTGATAGCTTTCGCATGTCTGTTCGGTCCAGAATCCAAGACTGATTCTGGACCGAACAGACATGCGAAAGCTATCAGTTTGAGACAAAAGCTAAAGACATAAGGCCTCTGAAGATGGACAGTGTGATCTGTCCGAAACGTCAGGAGTTAAAAAGTCCTTCTCAGGACTACGTTACGCGGGTAAACCGAGAAAAGTGTTTTACATCTTACACCCGTGAAAACCTTAACCATAACATATATATATATATATATATATATGCTAGCAGTTAAAACCCGCTCCACAGGTTTTTGCTGCTAGGCCCTGCGGGCGGCTTTTAGTTCCCTTCCTCCTTCTTCCCTCCGCAACCTTCCGAGTTTCCCTTTTCCGCCTTCCCTTCCCCTCCCCTTCCCCCTCCCCTTCCCCCTCCCCTTCCCCCTCCCCTTCCCCCTCCCCTTCCCCCTCCCCTTCCCCCACCCCCAACCCCCTCCACCCTCCCTCACCACCTCCACCCTCCCCCTTCGCCAACCATACCCCACCCTCTCCACCCTCCCTTCCCCGCCCACCCCCTCCGCCCTCCGCACTCCACCCTCCCGCTCCCACTCCTCCCTACAAATCCCCAAATTTTAATCGCAATCGGATGAATAGTTCAGCAATGCATAATTTCATGAAGCCAGAGCTCACAATTGTATACAGAAACCATCGCGGGTATGCGCACATCAAATCCCCAAAGTTTCATCGCAATCAGAAGAATGGTTAAGCAACGCATAGCGGACATACATATATACACAAACTTGATTTTTAGGTATATATAGATATATATATACCAAACGAACATATTAAAAGCGTTGATTTTTTTTCCCATTGGCATATACAATATATAGACAAGTATTTTTATCCTTGATGCATTTGTGTTATACAATGGTATTATACAAACGACGCATTCGGGACAGTGGATTGAAGTATGAAAAATTGTTATTAAACCATTCAAGATGACTCTATATATCATGACTCGTTAAATTAAGTCTATTAGGACTTTTAATTTGGCTATTGCTCAGATAATGAGTGGTTAGAAGCTTATCATGAACAATTTTGTATAAACATAATAAGTCACCATAATGTCTTCTTTTTTCCAGGGTTGTAAAATTAAATTTTTGGAGTCGTTCCTCGTAAGATAGGAGTAAGGCATTTAATCCAAATTTAAATGATAACAGTCTTAGGATTTTTTATTTGTGTAGATTCAATGGTTTTTGAATATTTTAAATAGTGTGGGTTCCAGATAATACTCCCATATTCCAATTTCCTTCTGACCAACGAGTTGTATAAGGTTTTAATGGATTGGGGGTTATTGAATGGTTTCGATATTCTATGTATAAATCCCATCATTTTCAAAGATTTACTCGTGATATCACTGATGTGTACATTAAAAGTAAACTTTGAATCAATCATATTTGATGAAGATGCAATAATTCGTCAGTGCTGCGGCCGCCCGTGTGCAACGCGCATATTGCACATGAGGTCACGGCGGCCCTGGCAGGAAACTTCATTTCGGCTTCAACCTACTTCGGCCTCAAACTCCGGTTTAATCGTCGACTCGATGGATGGCTTCAGATTCGTCTTCCACTGACAGTTACAGACTAACAGCTTGCCACTTAACTGTGCCCCTATAGCTCTGAGCCAGCAATGGCAACATTGACTTAAACATATTTTATCGCCAGACGTCATGAAGTCATTACCTTCAGGACGTCAAAGTGGGGATTGACTCAATCTATACCGTCAGCTACAACGTAAGTACTCGTATAATAATTACTTGCAGATCTGGCTAAGTATACAACGCAATCATCAATGGTGATATTAAATATCTAGAGCGGATATGTGCTATTTTATTAATTTTTGTTTGAAATGTTGAGGTAACTTTGGATTTTTGTGAGTGATAATCATAATTATTCGACGGCCTCCGTGGTCCCGAGGTAAGACTCTCGACTCACAATCCGAAGGTTCAAACCCGGCGTGCGCAAATAAATTTTATTTGATTAATTTGTGGTAGGTATTTCACAATTAATTCATTTAAAATAATATAAAGCATATTTGCGGCACGTTCCAGAGTGGAAGATACTCTCAGTATCGCCCTGGTGTAAGACCATTATTCAGAATTGAAATGTTGCTTGAAATGGCTTTAGCCGTGTTTGATGACCAGTTTTGAATAGCCAGGCACTTCCCCACCTTCCTCTTCCCCCTCTCCTTCCCCTCCCCACTACCTTCAGCCTCACAACATACCCCAATTGGGGATGCCATAGTCTCACTGGCTCCAGACGGAAGCAGTTGGTGATACTGGTGCAGCATTCAGATAAAAAAATGTATAAACATTATTATTGAAAATATGCCCTATCTACTCTGTTAATATAATTAAAAATTAAAGAAAACATCCGAAAAATGTGGAAATATATGAAAATTTTTTGAGGCTGTTGATAGTTGGAAAAGGAACGCGGTGGAGGAAAGAGGAAGGTTGGGAAGTGTCGGGCTACTTAGAAGTTCTCTCCGAACACGGCTTAAAGCATTTCAAGCAACGTTTCGTTTCCGAATGGTGGTACCTATTCAATTAGGAATTCATTAAATTTTTAAATTTTTTCGCGGAACCAAACAAAATGTACCCCCCATTCTCTTAAGGGCCCGCAACCCGGATTTCTACCGATTAATTACATATTTCCCTTAAACACGGTAAGTTTTAAAGCTCTTAAAAATATATGTTATGAAGATAATATCTAGACTTTGCCCGCGCCGAAACGCAAATTATATAAAATTCATTATCAAAAAATATTATAAACACGTTTTTTTCAGTTATTTTACAAGTTATATGTATGAAAAAATTCACAGTGTTTCTTTAAATGCTGTTTAAGATAATGCCCGAGATTTTTGTTCTATTTTAAACGAGTCGTGTTTTATTAAACATTTTCGCAATTTTCGCATCGATTTTGTCGCTGTAAATGTTAGCGCTCTCCTCTAACATTCGTAATTTCGTATCTCTCCATCTTCTTTTCGAACCCGGTTGCAGAGCCTTAAGAGGAAATACTAGCGGCGTTTTTCCATACAAACGTATTCCCCGTTTATCTCTCTGGATTTTGACCCTAGAGCAAAATTATTTACATAATATAGATATCAACCACTAGCGTGTCGGTACGTTTTGCTTTTTTTTATAATTTATTTCTTATAGAAGTTAGGACCTTCCAAAAATGAATAAAATTGCCTAATTTAAACGCCATCAAAAAACGTTCAGTATACAAACTAAACAATGTATTATGAAAAAAAGCAAAACGTACCGACATAGAATATTTTCTTTTAATACAGTTAGTGAAAAAAAAAATTAAAATCGGTCCAGTTTTGGAGAAGAAAAATGGGGAATACAAAACATCGATTTCGAAGATTTTATTTAGGTATTTTCGGCCCGACGTGCAGGTGTCCCTTTCGCTCAGTTCCCGTGAGGGGGGCCGGGGAACGGGGGTTTTGACAAATACATATAAAGCGAAGTAGTGATGTAACGACTTTTATCGGTAGACTAGTGTTGTCCTTGCCCGAGTAATCGATATTTTTTATTCGTTTTTTTCTGTTTAGTGACTCATCGCGGTATACCAATACTGACCGAGCTTTCATACTAAAATTGTGCAAAATTAAAATTGTTTATGTCAAGTACTATAATACATTTTCAATTTGGGAGGCGTTATAGGTACCATCGCCCCAGGAACCATTTATTGGATAACCAACACCCCCGCCACTTGGTCACCCCAAGTGGTCCGCTATGTTTGGTGACTGAGCATGGATTCCCGGGTTCACGGGCGAGGTCTGCATGGGTTTTGGTGGCGGATGATTTTGTCCACTTACTGCGTGGCGGGCCGGTTTGGGAGAAACTGGAAGAGGGAGATCTTTTGATCTCTACAGCCGGACTCTCTCCACCATCATTTCATACTTTTACCTACCCAGAAATTCCTCTCCTTCCTTTCATTAAAAATAACCTCTACACAGCTTCTCCAATGACTTTGCTATACTATAAGGGTATTTAACTTAAAAATAATTTTTATGTTTCATTTTATATAATTGCATTTTGTGATATTTTTAAGTAATTAATCACCTCTCCCTTTATTATTTTGTCTATAATTCTCATATGCCTATACTTGTTTGTCTTTTAATATTAATCTTATCCTGACGAAGAACACTCTGTTTTCGAAATATGTTGATAATATTGATTACATAAAGCTGTTTTTACAAAGTTATTTGTTCTCATTTAATTAAAAATAACGCCACAAAGTTTGGACCCATTTGCAGCATTTCAAGCTGGGTCGCCATAACCAATTCGTTTGTGCAATTTCAATCAATGCATTTCTGTGTTTCTCGAGAACCCTTCTATGGGCTTACACGTCATTAGTACTTTTACGCCATTTTTTTCAACATTTGTGGTCAGAGTAGTGTAGTGTAGTTTTGTAGCTCTAGCACATATGAAGCTGTATGACTTTTGCACTCCCAGAAATAAAACCTTTTTAGTATAATTATCATTATGCATAATATATCCAATTGTTTATCCGCATGTACATTATTTGGCTTAATATAGTAACCATGTTATTTTCCACATCAATTATATAATAAAATAGATGCAAGAATGTTATTTTTTTGATAAATTAATAACGTAAAAAAAATATATATATATATATTTATTCTCAAAACTCTTGAGAACTTATCGTCGTTGCATTCACAAAATATCCCATGTGAGGTTTTCGACCAAATTTTTTTGTTTGTTTACACCATTTGATTCACCACGGTTTCCTAAATAATCTGACATAAATATATCCCATTTTTCAAACTCATCTTTTTAATCATATTAGAGGCAACTCTGATCATTACTTGTAATTAATGGTAATTATTTAAAAAAAATATACTACATATACTACAGAAATATAAAAAAATATAAAATTATAAAATTAAATCCCTATATACTACATAAATATAAAAAAATATATAAAATTATAAAATTAAAATGAGAAAAAAAAAGTCTTTTTGTGTGCAAGAATTCGAATTATTTTTTTAACTCAAATTTGTCGCACATAAATTAAAATTACCCAAAGAAATGTTTTTTTAATAATATACACACAGCATCCCCAAAGATGACATAGGCCCTGAGGGAAATTATTTTCCTCAGGGCCTCCTGTGTGGAGCTCATGTAAAAAAAAAATACAATAATCTCAACAATCTAAAAAGAGTATACTATGCACTAATCCAGTCATTAATTCAATATGGAAATAATGGATGGTGGGGGGGTCATACAACAATATTCTTACCCCGATCAAAGTAATCCAGAAACTAATCATTAAAGTAATCCTAAAGAAACCCTCCACTTATCCAACAGAAACGCTTTTCGCAGATTTCACGGTGCCTCGAGTAGAGAATATCTTCAAGAAAAATGCAATTACCCAAATTTACAAAGATAATATCATCAAAAAATTTGAAACTCACCAATCAAAAAGATATGAAGATAACATCAAAATACCAAAATTTAATAACAAACTAATGCAAAACAATTACATCTATTTAGGAATAAAGTTTTTCAACAACCTTCCCATTGAAATTAAAAAAACCAAAGACATCAATAAACTGAAACTCAAACTGAAGCTACACTTCATCAGGAATAATTAACTAAATAATTACCTGTTCTTCTCATTCTTTCTATTTATTATTAATCTATATTCATCTTTATTTTATTTAGATTTTTCGAATTTCTCCCAAGTGCACAATATTTTAGTATGTAACCGTATCCTATGTATTGTTACGGAGCGCATTTCCGGTTTGACAATATTAAAGAGTTACTTTATGACTCGCGCGCCGCCGTGTTTCCGGCCGCTCGGAACAGCAAAGCGGCGATACGCGTTCGAGTCCCACAGTCAGCGCCCAGCCTCAGAGCACCGAGCGCGTGCCGCTGTGTGCCGCTCGCTCCATACGACCGACGGTAGAATCTCGTGGAACAATGGCGCCAGACACGTGTTGTAACCATGTATTCGAGGACTGGAACATCAGAGTTCGTTGCCGAGTCGAACACGCCTCTCACACCACCCTGTAAGTGACTGCATTGCCGTATTCCCTCTTTAATAATGTGTCTATTCGCTGTGTTAGTGATTGCCTCGCGAAACCCACCCGGGATGACGAAATTGAGAGATCATGTTAGTTCTAAAGTTCAGCTAGGTCATTGTCATTGTGTTCATACTACATTGTTGACCCCTGTGATTACTGTAATGGTTTGTACCTGTTGATTCTACAATATATGACCTTTTCCTCTATTAACTGTTGTTATTCCGCTACGGTGGAGGTACCCAGGGCGACGCCCCGCACTGTATATTGAGAGATGGAGCTTACCTGATAGCCTACCGGCGGCCTCCGCTCTGAATAGAGAGATCTCATATGCTTCTTCCGATTTTGCTAGCCTCGGGCATGTTGAGACGATATTGTTGGGGGTACACACCGCGCCTACCCCAGGCCCCACGTGTGTTGTAGCCCAAACGCACCACAGGCCCCAACGTACCACTGGCTTCCAACTTTGGGGCAAATTTTTTTTTTCCCAACAGCATAGTGATCTCATCCTTTCCCCCACGTTGAACGTACCAGTATGTACACCATATGTAATTTATATAACTCCACTGTACAATTATATATTAAAAAAAAAAAAAAAATTTTTCTTCAATATTAACTCAGTAGGTAAAGCAAAAATATTTTTTTAATATTTATATTTACCTCTCAAAAAATTACCAAAAAATTAAGTTGCATCCAAAATCAT
Organism: Limnephilus marmoratus; assembly: GCA_917880885.1. Lineage (NCBI taxonomy): Eukaryota > Metazoa > Arthropoda > Insecta > Trichoptera > Limnephilidae > Limnephilus > Limnephilus marmoratus. Next base: position 10,973,874 of record OU862921.1, on the reverse strand, counting down.
ACGAAATTTTTTTAAGACCAATATTTCGTAATTTGAAACAAAAATAAATAAAATAAAACATATTTATCCGCACAAGATATTTTCTCTACCTTTTCATAAAAAATACATTTTCAGTTTATTAGGGTGTTTTGGTCACAAATCCAAATTTAACCCCCCCCCCCCTCCCCCGGCTATTTGTTAGCTTTGGGAACAACTCATATCGATCTTTTATGTTATGTTGAGAAATAAGTTTTAAACGGTGTTCGTAAGAGAAAGAGAAAATATCAAACTTTATATTCAAATTCAAAAGTTAACCACAAAATAATGTGACTGTACACCTTTATAAAACCAAAGTTTATGAAACTTATGGAATTTTGTATCTATTAATTATTTTTACATGAAACGATAAAAAAGTGAGGTGACGGAAATTTTAACAATACATTTGTGTAATAAAAATGTACGTGTTTTTATTTTTTTCGTTATCAGTAATTTTAGTTAGAAAAAACGTAAGATGTTTTAAAAAAATTTATGTGTGCGTTCAAAATTTTTATATTTGAAAAGCAAAGGTTTATTTCGGATTTCAAAATTTAAAAGCGTATTTCATCGCCTTTCAAAAACAGTTTTTAGTTTTCGGATACTATCAGAAATATTCCATTTATTTGGATTTTATTGCAAAGCGGAAATATTTCGACCTTATGAAAAAATATGCCCGAGGCCTGAGGGATATTGGTCATATGAGAAAGGCCAAGTTGCCTTTCCTACGTTTGCTACACAAAATATCATACGTGCATAAAAAGTGCGCACAAAAATCCTGAATGCAAAATTTAAGAAAAAATTGTCGGTTTTATTAAAAAAATGTATATTAAGCCCACTTGTTTTCACCCAAACATGGTATCAAAAATAACTCTACAATTAATAAAAGTAAATAAAAAATATGGGTCCCTATTTTTTTTTTTTAAGTTTTTTTTTTATTATATATCCTAATATTCTAAAATACCCACAGGATATTTTGTGCGCGCAACAACGATAAGTAGTTATAATAGCATATTCATAGGACGCTTACAATGGGACGCTCCTGTGAGCGGTGAGAGAAATTGAATGTTTAGTCTTGTCTCTACACATTTGCAGATTGGAACATGCGTGGTCGGCAGAAATAATAATTCGGCTTACGGGTGGAGCGCGTGGCCCACACACACAAGGCCTGCATTCACTCACACATCTATAGCGCGATTCTGACTACTGTCAGGGAGTGAAATAAAAGAGATTCTTTAAAATACCTATTCATAAATGTTCGCAGCGACCGGCAGCGCTCTTAATGCCGTCACTTCATATGTAATTCCTCAATACACGTCCTAAGTCTTATAGTTGGAGTTACGTAGCATAGATGGCTCTTGTGCTAGTAGCTTATAAAGTTAGTAGAGTTCTCCAAGAGGTGTCTCTAGTTAGTACATAGGTTCGCCCCTCCTGATCAAAACGAAGATGGGTTAACTGTCAGGTCTCTAGTATGGAAGTATTTTGAGACCATAAAACAAAGAAAGTTGGCCTCCAGGCTGTCATACACACTAGTTTCTGTATATAATCATATTTTCAATTTTGGAGGCGAGTATGCGTACCGCCGCCCCGGAAACCATTTATTAGATAACCAAAACCTCTGCCATACGTCACCCCAAGTGGCTCGCTACGTTTGGTGACTTAGCAGAGGTGCCCAGGTTCATGGGGTGAGGTTTGTTTAGGTCTTGGAGTGGGTGCGTCTGCCCACCTGCTGCGTGTGGGCCGGATGAAGAGAAACTGGTTGAGGAAGGCTTATTGACCTTTCTAGCCGGAATCTCTCCACCCATCGCCTCGCACCGCAGTTGGAGGGATGGATTCATACGTCCTTCACTCCTGGACACACTGACCCCCAGATTCCTGCCTATCCTGCATGCCTCCTTCCATCCCAGAACTTCCTATCATTTCCTTCCTTAAAAAAACTCTCTACACTACATCGAAGATGACATGGGCCCTCAAGGAAATTATTTTTCTCAGGATCTACTGTGTGGAGCTAATGTAAAAAAATATTCATATAGGAAAAAAATCGTTTTTTTTCGTATTAATACAAACCGTGTTACCGTCCACAAACAACAAACTGGCTTATTTGTCGCTCACTGATCGTGTTACACATCAGGCATCAAGTTTAGTGGCAGGTAATGAGCAGCAAGCAGCAATCAGTCAGTCTTTCCGTGGCAGCAGCCGCCTTGGAGCGACGGAGCCATTGTACCGGCTGACGTGAGTAACGATCCCCCCCAAATGAACATGCAAATCAAGAAGTCACTGCCGGAATCCCCCTTTGTGCATGTATTCCCCCATGCAGGTACATACCTACCCGCCCACCTGGCGGAGTAGGGTGCATTTACTGCACAACTGTCTTGGAACTAAGAAATCCCTTCTCTTCATGTTAAACTATGCACAGTTTTGCACATTTTACAGCTTTACACCGTGGCGTGAAAATCTCTCCAGTTCGTCATTTAGATCCCTTCAGTGTCTTCTAGCATTATACCTGCATTTGTTATTTCGAGCTTTGGCTTGAGTGTCTTGCTGGCAATGATTTGCAGTTCATGAAGGCTGAAAATCTGTGCACACCCTAAGAAAAACGAAAATCAGCAAAATCATTAAAAAAAATAAAAGCGGAGAATTTCTGATAAAAATTATCAATTTACCTCCGACTAGATACGTGTTTTACTATAACACTAACAAACAAAACAAAAGTATTATAATACATATTATGCGTATTTATTTTTTGTATTGTATTTTGTATGGATTAATATTTTGTTGCTGCACTATATTTCTATATAGTCACATCACCAAACATACTAATTTCTGTCGTATGTGCGTGCGTTAGATATTCCTGCGATAAATTTGGTTCTTTGAAGATTTCAGAGAAGCGAAAAAATAGGTAGACACCTATCTATAACACGTAAATTATTTAATTTAATTAATTAATAATTCTATATTTAAAATGTTTATTTCTTTTGTAGACATTTTTTAAGGATTTCGTGATTTTTTTACTAAGTTTACTTACCGTGTTCTTTCAAAAGATATATTTCTGGTCTCTCTAATTTTTCAAAAAAAGAATTACAGTATAAATAAAATTATATTTATTTCGAAACGCATTGATCCTCAAAACTTAAATTTGGATTTGAAACCAAAATTCCCAAGCAAACTGAATAATTTTGCTTTAATCAATTGGTTTAACAAATTTCTAGTACGGATATGTGCTACTTTATTTAATTGTTTTTTTTTTTTTAAATAAACTAATTAAATTATACATTTATATATATTGAACTCGATCCGATTTCTTTTACTCCAGTCAATAATTCTAATAATATCTGACTGGAGTCGATTGCAGTATTCTGGGGTTAGTATTTCTAAGAATAGTTTTAGGTCATCAGCAAAAAGAAGAAACCTAGAGTACAGAATTAATTCTGAAATATCATTAATATATATTGAAAATAGTAGTGGTCCTAAATTAGAACCTTGGGGTACTCCTGATCGTACAAAATTTCACTTTAAAAATATATTTTTATATTTGATATTGAAGACCTCTATAAAAAAGATTCAATACTACAAATATTCAAAGAAAATGTAACTAAAAAATTTAAACTCAACTCATCATTAAGGCATAAATTTAACATCCTAATTCCTCTATTTTCAACACAACAAATGCACAACAATTATATTTACAAAGGCATAAAATATTTTAACAGTCTTCCCGAAGAAATTAAAAAAATAACAGATTTCGTGTCATTCAAGAAAAAGGTCAAATTAATCTTTAAAAAAAATCAACAACCATAACAACACCAATCAAAATGTTATAACTTCAATTCATGTCGTATCAAAAATTAACATCACAACATAGTTAATATTTATTGTATACACTAAGTAAAATGTATGTTATAAAAACGAAAAATAGTAGTTCATATATTATATTTATATATAGTTTATATTTATTATATACTGTAAGTAAAATGTACATATGTTATAAAAATGAAATAGTTGTAAAATAACTCCTACGCCAAGCTCAAGAGCTAGTACTCTTCATTGGCGTAGAAATTCATAAAATCATGTTCTTTTCATTAAATAAATATAAAAAAATAAATCAATAAAAAATGTGCGTGTATGTATTTACTAATATTTGATATTTTACTTATTTTACATACTTGTAATTTAATTTATTATAACTTATTGTTACACGAAGAATGTTGAGATGAATGGTGTGCTCACCAATAATTTGAACCATATTGAAAATTACTATTATGTATTCTGTTGGCGAGCCAATAAGTAAAATAAATAGTGATAAATTGTGATTGTCCCATCATCTAGAGTTCTCGCAGCGACTGGGCGACAAATGAAGTGTTCCATTGTTAAGTAATATTGCACTGCCACCTCAGCTGCAGAACTCTCAATCAGAACCACCCTCACCTGTTAGGGGTAGGTGCGGGAGTGTGTAGCAGGAAGCTAGTAGCTACCTCTAGTGGGTGTATTTCCGGCCCGGGGATGAAAACAGAAGGAGACGGTTGATTAATGCCATATCCGGCTATATACTCTACACTGTACTTTAAATACAACCTACTTCCTGCTTCCTACCTCTACCGGAAGGGGGCGCTGCTATTTACCACTTTGACCAGAATGTACGCAGGTACATTATAATATTATTTGCCCTAATATTTACTTGGCTATGATTATAACAGAATTGAAGGTATTCTAGGAAAGCAAGCATTATGTAAATATATCCAGATAAAATATCAACACAAACAAAACAAACCATAATATGATTTATATGTAGAGATCTGAAATTTTCGCGTCATTTTTTGGTGAAATTCGTGTTATTTTTGACGAAATTTTTGAGAAAAGCGGAATTAGTTGTCGGAGGTGTTATGTCCCCTTTTGATGTTTATTTTTAGTTTTTTAAGTGAAAACTTCTTTAACAACGATGTGATTTGAAACTTGATGAAACGAAAAATAGACTCTAAAAAGAGACACGTAAATCTCTTGGATTTAGCCTGTGAGAGAATGAAATACTGTACTCCGTCTCATCTTTGTGCATCGGTCTCCGATTTGTTCGGTGCTTCATATTCATAGTCTACTCTTGTCTACTTTAGTTTTATGAAGGTTTCACTTCTACCTCGTATGAATTGCACACTCTGATTTTTTAATCGTACAAGATTGATAATACGCGGCGTTGTGACGTGAAGTTAGTTAATAAGTTGTAATTTAACCATTTTGCAAAAATGAAATAAATCCTAAACTTTTTGTTCTCTGTATCATGTACTAAATCGTCTTAAAATGTTAAAATCAGGTAAAAGTTCATCGGGGCGTTGATAATTAATAAATAAAAATAACGCCTTATTACAAACTAGCTGACCCGGCCACACGTTGCTGTGGCTAACGAAACACAACGCCATTACCCAATCTTTATAAAATCCACACTACCCGCTTGCCAGCTGCCCGCTGCCTAAATTGAATATTTGAATTTATCGTCTTTTCTCTACTATAATAAGCATGTTTTTATGCATATAAACTAATTAACTCGCCACTAATTATACAATGCTTGCAATGCAACACTGGATATTTGAAAAGGGAAAATCAAATACCTACTTACTTAGGACATCTATTTTCCAATTTCTTCCGTAGAACGAATTTCAAAAGTGACTATAGTACGGCCGCCAGCCGTTTTAAATCGCACAAAAATATGTTGAATTTCTCGGCTTTTCTCTAATATACTTTACATGTGTTATACATATAAACATTCCTCTTCAATCACTCTATCTATTGGTGAAAACCGTATGAAAATCCATTGCGTAGTTTAAAAGATTAACGCGCACATCCATTTTGAGCGACTTCATTTTATACTATGTAATGATAATGATGATGATGATGATGATGATGATGATGATAATGATGATGATATGATGATTTAAATAACTTATTATGAAAATATTAAATGTCTTTTTCACAGTTCGTAGGGGTGACCGGACAACTCATAATGAAACCAACTCATAAACAACTCAGAAAGGTCATTAAGAGTGATGATAAAAAAAATATTTAAAATTTGCTTAAATAGGTTAAGTTAGGTTAGAGTTACAGGCTATTTTAATTTATTTTTTTTAGCATTTAATGACCTTTCTAAGGTGTTTATGAGTTGGTTTCATTATGACTTGGCATGGAACCGTTCGTAGGTATTCGTGATGTATTAGCGAAGACGCAAACCGCCAAGGCCGCACGCACGCAAGCCTCTGCGTTTAGCTTGTGTACTACAATTTCGGACATTCTTCCATCGGCAGCCGTGGCCGAGCGGTTAAGGCGTCTGACTAGAAATCAGATTCCCTCTGGGAGCGTAGGTTCGAATCCTACCGGCTGCGACATCTTTTTAGATTTTTTTACTGTTTTAAGTGCCAATAAATTTTCCTATTAATGAAATACTCGACGAGACAACGTATAATACGTTTTTGGTGATGACCAACAAAACAACAACTTCAACAATCAAGTCATTAAAAATCATGAAAATAAAATATTTTAAAATTGGTTAAATAGATTACGTAAGGTTACGTCATGGGTTATATTTAAATTTTTTCTTCATAAATTTTAATGACTTTTTAATGGGATGTTGAAATGCCACTTTGTTGAGTTGTCGTGAAATCTTTTTCGGTGTGTATTACACATAGGTACACGTATCGCAAGCGAATGTTAGTGGAATAATATTCCAGTTGTTCAGTATTTTTTTCAAATAAAATTAAAAAAGCGATATCTCGCCGAAAACTGGTCTTATATTCAAGTACAGTACACTAATTTGTTATCCCATTTTCGCTAATAAAGTGTTAGAAAGTTATAAATGGCCGTTATCTGCGACTTTCACTCACCACTCCTATGCACTCTTCGCGTCACTCTAATTTTGCGATCGATGCCAGTGTCACTAAAAACATTAATTAGAATATACTTTTATCGCATGTGTTATCTTGGTAACTACGTAAAATCCTACTGGATTTCTAAATTGATTCGAAGTTGAGGAAAACGATAAACATTAGAAATCTAACTAAACTAACTACTACGCCATTTCCCCGCAGGGGTAGGCAGAAAGGACCGCGCTAAAAACTCGGTCTTGGCACACACTCATTCATTCACATTCATACATCGTCTTATACATACTCTTCTATTATTCTGACTCTTGACATGGCCGGACTCAAGTATCTGATTCACTTGATCGTGCCTTGTTTTCCTCGGGCGTTCCCAACATCTTCTACCATTCACATTGGCGTCAATTATTCTACTTACACTACTTTCTTCGTTCATTCGCTCTACATGCCCAAACCATCTGAAGATCCCTTTCTTTATCTTACTCGTTTTCAGCCTTGCATTATTTGTGGATCTCCACATTTCTTGCACGATCATACAAGATTTTACCACATATTTTCTTCAGGAACTGATTTTTAGAAAATCTGAGAAATCTATTTTAGCATTATAAGCAATCAAACATAATTATATTATCAATACGCTTCGACGCATTTGATGAGTCAGGATCACAATATTGCAAACATTGACAAGGCTATCACGCTTACCAAGTTTACAAGTAAAACAGCAAAAAGTTTTTGTTATTTATGGCTCCGGTAAAAACGGGCATAGAATTCATCAAAACTTTTAACAACCGTTCCCCCCCTTCTTTCCCGGTGTTGTGTGTGTGGGCGGGAGGAGAGAGGGGGGGGGATTAAATATTCCAAGCTCGAATTGCACCCTTCCTAGTTGTGCCGTGCATTGTTTCATTGTTTTTCAACAAGTTTTTTGATTGTATTCTTTTCTTTTAAAATCTAAGAGTGGTCCCGCCGGCGAACTCTGCGGAACTCCACGTAACTCTGCGGAACTCTGCGGTCAGTGGAAAAGACGGCGTAGTATTATTTTTAAATGGGTTTGTAGAAAGCGATAGCTACTTCTCTAACATTTAAACATACTCAATTCGGTTGTCGGTGTATGCATGCGTAATGTAAAATATTCCCGTGTAATGCGTAAAATTACTCACGTTCACTGAATTTTTAATTTTCAAAAGAATAAATAAAAAATATTTGGCATGATCATATCATTCAAGAGATCAAGTAGGTACAGTAATATTATTTTATTAATAAAAAGTGAAAATAATTGTACACTTGTTAAGAGTATTTCTTCTGTTTACTTTTTTGACAGATCTAAATCTGATAAATGAATTTTTAACTTTACCGGTGTAAAGGCATAATTTCTGAACGTCTCTAATATTTTTTTGATATTGATTTAAAATCAAAAAAATAAATATAAAATAAATAATAGGGTGAGGTTTGTCCGGGTCTTGGCGGCGGATGCATCTGCCCACCAGCTGCATGGCAGACCGAATCGGGAGAGAATGATTGAGGAGGTCCCTTTGACTTCTCCAGCCGTATATACTCTTTCGGAATATCGCCTTGCACCGCACTGGAAAGGATGGATTCATACGTCCGTCAGTCCTGGACACACTGACCCCCGATTCCTATCCAGCCCTAATACCCCTTTTCCTTCTCAGAACTTCATCGCCTTTCTTTCCTAAAAAAGCACACAGCATCCCTAAAGATGACATTAGTCCTGAGGGAAATTATAGGCCTCCCGTGTGGAGCTAATGTAAAAAATATACATAATACGCAATGATCCTGAAATATTTTTTTCGTAAATACTTTCAGCCTTACAAATCTAACATATTTTAATATCCCGGTATTTTCAGAGACATACATTTATTATGTGGTCGTGGAAATCGTACAAAATACTTCGAAATAAGAATTCATTTATTTCTGGTTTCATTCCGAGAATTTATTTTTTTCACTCGGCAATTTAATTTATCTAATAAATTAATTTATTTTATTTATGGTAGGTACCTACCTGCTTAGTTAAATGTACATTTCACTGCGCCATATCTCATGATGTAAATGATGTTGAAGGCTGAAAATTGTTACGCTTTCCTTGAATACACTGAAAACGCGGTACACATTTCACGAAGCCAGAGCTTGAGGTTGAGAATATTTTGTGAAGCATGCGAACAGCGGCTATGTATTTAAGTTTTGCAACGAACCGCTTCTGTCCATTGTAATTATTTTCGTTTTCCCGTTTTCCTGAAAGTGGTAAATATAGCAAATTGAGTGAAAGACCATCACATAAGTAATAAAAACTAGTTCATTAGTATGTTTTGGTTTCAATTCCTAAAAACATGGAGTTCATTCTACAGCTATAAACCCAGTTTTTCATGTTCTCATCATAAAAAACTCATGCCGCATAACAACAGCATGACATATATGAATTTTACAATTTAGACAATGGCCTATTCCTATTCCATAAATTCGGTTGTAAGACAATGTTTCAAACGTTACGGCATGTTTCAAAGTGGAAGATACTCTCAGAATCGCCTTGGTGAAAGAGCTATCAGAATTATTGAAACGTTGATTGAAATGGTATTCGCCGTATTTGGCCACCAGATCTGAATAGCCAGATTCCTTCCTCTTCCCCGTCTCCATCCCTTCCTCGCTACCTTCAGCCTCACAATATACAGGAGTCCCAGAGAGAGGTCGTACGTGACGTCATAATTCTAGTATTTTGGATTTCTGGTGAAGACGATTACTGCACCTGCGACGCAACAACTGCGCTCATTGACCACTTTGATTATGATGTCACTTTTAACGGCTCCTATTGGTTGAGATATGAAACGGAAATTACGTAGTCTGCGCTCATTGGTCGCTTTGATTACAACCTCACTTTTTCAAGAATTTGTTGAGATTGTTTTGGTAAAGTTTCGCTCCTACCGCTTGTAAACTGAACTCGAATTTTTGTACAGGTGGCGCAAAATTAATCATCCAATTTTGTTTTTGAATAACTTTTTTACTAAATAAAAAAAAAGATTTTTAGTAGTGGAAATCAATATTTGGACGAAGTTTTTTCTGTTAAGTGGAAAAGATGATATCCGTCAAGTGGCTGCCGCCAGTGTTGATACGCATTTGTGCCCGTTTTATCGCATTTTGCATAACCTTCCGCAAGATTTCCGGTGATAACTGTTCGCATTCCTGTCGAATATTATCCTTAAGGGCTGTGATTATCTAAGGCTTGTTGGCATAAACCCCCGACTTCAAGTAGCCCCAAAGAAAGAAGTCTGGGATGGTTAAATCGGGCGATCTTGCTGGCCATGCCAAATCGCCAAAACGTATGTTTATGCGACCACGAAATGCTTCCTTCACAATATCCATTGTGGCTCGTGCTATGTGTGCGGTTGCACCGTCTTGCTGGCCATGCCAAATCGCCAAAACGTATGTTTATGCGACCACGAAATGCTTCCTTCACAATATCCATTGTGGCTCGTGCTATGTGTGCGGTTGCACCGTCTTGTTGAAACCACATGTACACCGAGCCCCGCTCATCTAATTCCGGCAGTAAGAAGCCGCTTATTTTGGCCCTGTAGCGTTCGCCAATAACAGTGACCGTAATACAATGGCGTCCTCAAAAATCACTCCTCCCGCATGAACACCGTACCACACAGTGGCTTTGAATGGATGTAATGTCTCTTGACTCTTCGTGCATCACACGTGGATTTTCAGTGCCCCAGAAACGAAGATTTTGCTTATTGACGTAACCACTTAAGGTTCTGCAACCGGGCCCGAAAAGAAGAAGATGGAAAGATACGAAATTACGAATGTTAGAGTTAGGAGAGCGCTAACATTTACAGCGATAAAATCGATGCGAAAATTGCGAAAATGTTTAATAAAACACGACTCGTTTAAAATAGAGCAAAAATCTCGCGGGCATTATCTTAAACAGCATTTAAAGAAATACTGTGATTTTTTTCATACACATAACTTGTAAAATAACTGAAACAAACGTGTTAATAATAATTTTTGGAGCATACTTTGCGATTTTTTTCTATCGAGGGAATTTTATATAATTTGCGTTTCGGCGCGGACAAAGTCTAGATATTATCTTCAAGATTAACAGATATATTTTTTAAGAGATTTAAAACTTACCGTGTTTAAGGGAAATATGTAATGAATCGGTACAAATCCGGGTTGCGGGCCCTTAAGTGGAAATGCGCCTCGTGGCTCATGATGACTTGCGACACAAAATCGCTAAAAGCATTAAAGCTAAAATTGACACAATTGTTCCACGCTCTTGTGGAGTATAGCGCTCCATTGGTTATTTGTTTGTATTCTGCAGCTGTCTAGTTCACAAATGTCAAATATGATTGACATACGACGCCATTTGCAAAAATTATAACATCTTCCGATCAGGTGATTATTTTTGCGCCACCTTGTATAAGAATTTTAGGACAATCGTCAAAGCGCGGTATTCACATTTAAAAAAGAGAAGAGGTTTAGTAAGCTTTGTCGACGACGAATATTGTAAAATTATTTCGTTAATATTCAAAATGAATTCTTCAATCAGAGAAGCGGACAATCGAATACCATCATTTTTCAACATTGATAGATGTTTTGAATACTAATTCATCACATTTATTGTTCTATAAAATATCGCCAAAGTGTATTTATTATTTTGGTTATTAGTTTTTGGGGTATTATGCCGTATTGCGCTACCTCTTTCTTTAGCCAACGTTTCGGACAGCGTTGCAGTGTCCATCATCAGGGCAGATGTGTAATAGTTAGGGGTGATGTTTGTACTTATCTACTTAGGAGCAAAATGATTGTTTCATTTAATGAGTTGTTTCTGTGGCAGCGGTACACCTACTTGCCTCCCAAATTGGTTTATTTAAAATATTGTCACTGACGGTATTCGGAGCATAAAAATAATTTATTTTAATTTTGCTCTTTCCATCGACTTTGTTTTTTATTACAACCCAAGAATTGGGAAATATCAGAGTATGCATTTCACACGCGGTAGAAGTGAATCATTCAGAAAACTAAAGTAGGCATGAGTGGGGAGGCTACGAAGCACCGCACAAAGCGGAGACCGATAGACTAACTAACTAACTAACCATCACGCCGTTTCCCCGCAGGGGTAGGCAGAGAGGACAGACCGCCAAACATCCCGGTCTTGGCACACATTCCTTGCCTCGTTTACATTCATACAACGTCTCATACATTCTCTTCTATTATTCTGACTCTTGACATGGCCCGACTCAAGTATCTTTTTTTTTTTTTTTTTTTTTTATTAGCAAAATTTTTTGATACATGGGAATAAGTACAAACATAATAACATAAAATATAAGAGAGCAACAAAAAAGATCCCACAAAGGCGAAGCCTGTGCGTGGGTATTATATTATGTGGATATTAAACAGTGGTGGTTAAAATAGAATTTAAAAATATATATACATAGTGTCTTTAGAGATCAACATCATCGATTTTACAGGAGATTATTGTGAGATTTCTTAAAATTAAAGATATGTTCATATAATAACGTATGTATACACCCAATAAGTACATACACACGTTCATAAATATGTGTACATATAATACACATATATTTACTTTTATTAATCTAAAATACAGAAAGACATGGAATATTTTAGGAATTTAGAAAACATATAATACAATTTAAAGAAAAAAATTTCTCACTTCCAAATTATTTTTTACCCAGCTTTTAATATTTTTCTTATACACGTTCAGATTTTGACAAGTATTGATTGAATTGGGTAGGGAATTGAATAGTTTTGGGGCAATACAGTTAATGTGCCTTTGGGCCAATCTGGTTTTGCAGTGAGGCACTGTGTACACGCACGTGGTATGTCTCTGGCTAGAACGATTTGTGTTTTTAGTAAAATTGTTAGGACGAGAAAATATAAATTTAAGACACTGGATACAGTAGATCTGCCTTAGTTCCATAATTTCAGTTTCCTGAAATAACTGATTGGTGGGATACGTCTTGGCCTTCTGGTACACTACCTTGATTCACTTGGTCGTGCCATGTCTTTCTTGGGCGTCCTCAACTTATTCTACCATTCACATTTGCGTCATATATTCTCCTTACACTCCTTTCCTCGTTCATTCGCTCTACATGCCCAAACCATCGGAGCGTTCCTTTCTTGATCTTACTCATTACGCTTACATCAGCCTTGCATTCTTTGCGGATATCCACGTTTCTCACACGATCATACATGGTTTTACCACACATACGCCTCAGGGATCTCATTTCTACAGCATTCAGTCTACTTTCATCCTTCCTCTGCCAGTTCCATGCCTCACTGCCATACATCAGGGTAGGTACCAGTACTCCATTATGGACGGCTAGTTTCGCGTCTTACCGATAGGCGACGAAGTATTGCGCAAAGATGAGACCGATTATACTATCTCCTTCTCTCGCAGGCCAAAACCTATAGATGCATGTGTGTTTTTGTCTCTTTTTAGTGTTTTAGTGTTATTTTTAGTTTCAGCAAGCAAATAACAACGGTGCTAAAGAAGTTTTCACTTCAAAAAACTTGAAATTATTTTTTCTGCGGTTATTACTGATTGTTTTACTGTAGGTGTCTTTCAACAAATATGTTTACAATGATTTAAATACTAGCTGACCCGGCAAACTTCGTACCGCCTCAGAATCAATAACTGTTTGTGATGAATGCCAACCTCCAACCTACGAGAAGCCTACAAGAATTTTTTTTTATGGTTTAAATATTATGTAGAGAAAATGGTACATTCGGCGACATCTGTCCGAGCAGTTGGGAGCTATTACAGAGATCTGCATAGAGACTGGAGCGAGGGAACCCCATATCATAGCTATCTCGAGGACAAAGTAAGTTTGAATTCTGCCAATGAGGGAGTGGATAAGGCGATTAAAAATAATTTGAACCAATCAGAGAAATTATAGGCGTGTATCGTTTTAGTGGGCTTTGATCAGATTGAGCGGCCTTGAATTCTTTCCCACAGGAACGAAAGTTCAACGAACGGAATTGTAAACAGAACTAAAGACAAAGAGCTGGAGGATTATTGACTCCGGGTCGTGTTTACATAAGACGCGATCGGAAACTGGAGATTTTGGGTGCCTAAAGTTTAAACGGAAACACAAAAAAATCTTAGACGGGAATGTTGAAAATAAGTAAATGAAAAATCATCAATAAGGGCACGGAAAACGTAACATGAATGGTCCCAGGGGTCGATTTAATTAAAACCGATCTGGAATGATCACAAAAAACGGGTAGGATCTCGGAAATTTTCACAAACTGAATATAATAACCTGAAAAAGTGGGAAAATCTATTGATATGGAAATGGAATGGTGAAACGAAGTTATTAGAGCCAAATATCTCAAAAGAAAACTGATTGGAACTACTTAAATTGACTTTAATAAGTACCGATATGAGGATTACTCTGATCTGACAACACTATTCACGATAAACAGGATATTGAAAATATTTCATATCAAAGGCCACGGTACATTTTGGTCACTCTACAATTAAATCAAATCACAGGAAAAGATGCTTAACGTAGCCTGACACTGGGAAATGCGTGTGAACCGTCGAAGGAATCGCTAACCGTTTGACTAGAGAAAAAAGGTTGGCTATCACTTTGTTGATATGACTTTACCCAAATAAAATTATAGAACATGATTTCAAGCAATTAAGGGTATCATTAACACGAAACGACCTAAACAAAATTATACAAGTTAAATACGAATATTTACTCTAAAATAAAAACATTACTTTTATGGTGTAGGCATTAAAAAATGAATTGCGAGCAAGTACATGAAATTTTTAATATAAATACCTGTCAATGAGAAAATTTATGTGATTTTTTACGAGAGAGAGACACTAAACTAATTTGGTTCTAAGACATGAGATAGGGGATTAACAGAGATTTGACAAAAGGTCATATACGGAGGAACCGAATTTGGTCCTTTTCCTATGAAAGTCTGGGCGATCAGGAGTGATTTTTCTATGAAAGGAGAGCTCTAAAAAGTCTTTAAAAAACCATGGTTTGATAAAGAAGGGGAATTCGTTGGGAGATTGGGGGAGAGTTCGGACGGAAACAACGGGAAGTGCGGGATCGTGGTCGTGGTCGTGGAAGACTACTAGTAAAGTTGAATTGTCTACAAGTGTTTGCAAAAATAGTAAATTCAGTGTTTAATTTTCCTCTTAAAATTGAGAAATAAAAGTCCGATAAAGTGCTTTAAAATAATACTTCGTGAAAGTTCGGGTGTTTTATAATGAAAGTGTTTAAAGTCAGTAAATAAGAATTAAATGACATTCGGGGTTCTTTCTTACAACTTATATTTAGTGGTTTTATAACATTTAACAAAAATCCAGTGTCTTAAAATAAATCAAATTACCGGATAAAAGAAAATATAACACGCGATTTTAAAATTAACTATAGGTGATATAATAATTAAAACTTTAACTTTACTTTAAATAACATGACATAGGTAAAATAAATAACAATAACGAATTGTTCGAGTCACGTTTAAACTACAGTGGTTCAATAATTAGCGGTTAAAAATCCTTTGTGAATTGAATAACGAAATTGTAATAAACAGTAGTGATAATAATTCGTACACTTGGAAAACGTGCGTATCTACGGTTATTAATTCTAAAGTGATATTAAAATATTGAGAATAAATAATAATTTACCTAATTCCGGACAATAAAATTAAACATCTGACTTGTTATTTGATGAATCACCTCTCGAAGGCGAATGAAATAAACCATTAGTTAATACAAGGTTGAGGAACTAAGCGAAATACCGAAGTGAATCTTAAATAGACAGATATTTGAAGAGTTTTTTTTTCCATCAGTCTTTTCTCAAAAAGGGCCGATAGGAATCCATTAGCTAGGAATCGAAAAAAAAGAAAACCTCGATCACAATGTCGAATTTATGAAAGTCCCGACTGGAAAAAATTGTAATCGATCGAGGGCGGTAAGATCAAAACAATTATTAATTATTTTCAGAGACAAAGAAGAAAGAGACGGGCGTGCATCACCAATAAATCAATCGGAGCTTTGGAGTTTTGTACTAACACACTGCAACTAATTAAAAGATTATGTTATTTTCCACGCAGGATAACAATGCCCACCAGCTCGAAAGCAAGCCAACCAGGAAATATCTACTCTGAGTTAGGCTACATATGTAGGTTTTTGCTTCAGTTAGGTAAATACGCTAATTTATTATAACTCATATAAAACGAATCGAGGCGAGTGGGACGTAATAAATTACTATCGTGGAAGCTCTTTATTCTATATTTCGTGTGCGGGAGTATACATGCGTCTCAAAATTAGGTCAAACAAACAAATACCTACTTATAAATTAGGTTATACAAGTACTTGTTTTAGTTAGGTAGGTCTATTGTTTACATAAGCGTGTATAAGGATAGGCGACATACGATATCAGTTTGATTCGTAACCGAAATACCTATATTTCTCAGAACTATGTAGGTCAAGCAAACTATACCTTAGTTGAAGCTAGGTCATCCAGATACCTCTTAGGTTAGCAAAGTACCTACTTAAACGACCAATGTTTGGGCAAAGCTAGCACAAGTAAAATATAAAAGAATTAGTTAACCAATGAATTGTGTTTCAAAAGGACAATGACCGTAGAAATAAACAATCTCCAAAGTAGGTCAGTATACCGAAGGTCGTCTGTGTGAAGAGTAAACAAACAAACCATAAAAATGATGTACCTATTTAATATCGGTCTTTCGTTCATCGGAGTTAATTAACTATTGGCACAGTTTAATTAGGTATTACAAGGTGTGATAGGAGTGTGCCTCTTAATCATTCTAGGTAATTACATTGGCGTACTTGAATAATAATAATAATAATAAGACGAGGGAAAATAATTAACGACAACACATAAATTAAATAAACAAATAACCATGAGAAATGAAATACGTAACGCAAAAATCAATAGAAATAGCAAATTGATAGGTATAGCTAATACCTACCGAATCCTTTCACCGACGAGATCAGGGTATGTTATATGACCTTCGATTGTGTATCTAAAATTTCGATTAGAGTTCAATGACACGGTCACCTAAATTCCATCAACGAATAAACAAAACAAAAGCACAAAAGTCAAGGGGCAGGTTTATCAATCATAGCTTACGACGGAAACTTCGCCCAATATGTGAAAGAAAAATCGACGTTAAATTCACTCAATTCTAAACAACTGATTATACTAGAGCAATCGCCAATAGGTAGCATTGATTCCGCGCGCAAAATTTCGCAAAGTAAAGTACTGCGACTAGCTTCAAACTCAAAGAGAGCTCATCACAATTATTCAGGAGGTCATTAATTCAATGACAACTTGACTTATCTCGTTTTAAATCTTTCTTATAGCAAGTAGGTATCCAAGAACCCATAAATACCCATAATCCTAAAACCTAATACACGAGGAGCTAGTGACCTCATTTAAAAAACACTGGTGTTCAAATACTCATACAATCCTGAATCCTAACTTTTCTCGAACGTAAGTTTCAAGGCTACGGTATGTGTTTATGAGCCATCCGGAAATGTAAGTGTCAACCTTTCCCGAACGGAGAGAGCTTTGATCTTGTGGCGGTATTGTCGAGGTGGGGCATACGGGGAAGAGGAAGGACGTGTGCGGACAATACGTAGACGCGGCATTAAAGCTACAGGTTATTCGCATACCAGAAGTTCTTGTCAAACCTGAAAGCAAACATAAGGTTCACGAGGTGAGTTTTATGTCAGCTAGTCAGAGGTGGAGTGTAACGCTGGGTCGGTCACGTGGGAGGAAGGATCTGCCCGTCACAAGCTTACGCCACATTTAACGGATAGAGACATGATAAGGGAAGACATGAAATACCCCTTCTAGACTCAGTAGAGTTAAATTCAACCCGGAGGCGTCGGAAGTCGGAGTGGGACAGAAAAACGGCATGAAGACTTGGTATTCCCCCTGCTGGCGTGAAGGGCCCCTTTCATAGCATGAGACGCTCGTCGAAGAGAGTAAAACTCGGATCTAAGGACAAGCCTAGCAAACGTACTGGGAGAATTCGAGTTTGTAATTGTTGTTCATCGGTTTTCACTTGGTTAGCGGAGGAGCCGACTTTTCAGCAAACATATTATCTCCCTCCCCATATCCATCCATCCTTACTATTTCAACAGTTTTGCGAATACTAACAAATATCACTAACTATGAATACAAACACATTATGTTAGGGGAAGCTGCAGACAAGAATTCCAATTGAGAAAACCGGACTCTCGAATACGAACATTCTACACTGGTAAGGTAAGGTTTTTTATTTCTTGAAATGATGTAATTTATTAACTGTTGTTTATGTTATCGATGTATCAGCGGTGATAGGAAGAATTAAATAAACACACTAAATTCCTACGGAAATCAAATAGACACAAAGTCTAAGGCGGGGTTAGTTTATCAAACTCGGTAAAAGATACTCAAATAATAATAATTAATAAATCGGAAGATTCTCACCCTTTCTCTAAAAGAATCTATGGGTTACCACACGTAATACATTATCTTCTCTACATATGTGTGCATATTAAGTATGCAAACAGATGTAAAATCTAAAATAAAAAATCACACAACGCAGATTATAGAAATAATGTGAACTAAAATCTTAAATCTTGATTACTGTGAGAAAATCGCAGGGATTTAAGAAGATAGGGTAGGTTTAGCTAGACTATAAGGTATAGGGGTTTAGAAATCACGAGCCTGAGGTAGAAATAAACCGAAAGGAGGGTTGAGTCAGGCCATCATACCTAGTGGTGTGATCAGTAGGACATAAGGGTAGAATTATGAGCGTGGCTACGAGACAGGAGCTACGAGATTTAAACTACGAGGTAGAAGCTTAGAAAAGTAAATCAGCTAGGTAGGGTTCATCACAATTGGTGTCAAAAGCCAAGGGTGGCGGAGCATTACATGTTGTGTTAACTTATTAGCTGAATTAAATTCAGTTTTTGTATTAAATTAAAAATTACACAATGAAGCAATTATCGATGCGCTGTCCATGTTTGTTTTTGTCAGTATCAAATGGCGTTGTGTACAGATTTATATTTGTAGTGATTTTTTTTTTACTTTTCCACTTACTAACGGGAATTGCGTTTCATTTTCTTTAACGTGTGAGGGAGATTTATTATAATTATTGTATTTTTCCTTTGGAGAAATGCAGACATTTTTTTATTTTTTTTTATTAGCAAAATTTTTTGATACATGGGAATAGGTACAAACATAATAACATAAACATACATACATTCTCATACATTCTCTTCTATTATTCTGACTCTTGACATGGCCCGACTCAAGTATCTTTTTTTTTTTTTTTTTTTTTTAATTAGCAAAATTTTTTGATACATGGGAATAAGTACAAACATAATAACATAAAATATAAGAGAGTAACAAAAAAGATCCCACAAAGGCGAAGCCTGTGCGTGGGTATTATATTATGTGGATATTAAACAGTGGTGGTTAAAATAGAATTTTAAAAAAATGTATATACTTAGTGTCTTTAGAGATCAACATGATCGATTTTACAGGAGTTTCTGTGAAATTTCTTAAAATTAAAGATATATGTACATATAATAACGTACGTATACACCCAATAAGTACATACACACGTTCATATATATGTGTACATATAATACACATATATTTCCTTTTTTTAAATCTAAAATACAGAAAGACATGGAATATTTTAGGAATTTAGAAACAGATAATACAATTTAAAGAAAAAAATTTCTCACTTCCAAATTATTTTATATACAATTTAGTGTGTAAAAAGAGGGGCAGCATTTGCGCATTGGCATTTGATTTTTTTAAATTTTTCAATTCATTCACTTTTTATTATTACACTTATTTCAATATTGCTGCAGCTCTTTAAAAAGATGAGAATTCGTTCCATTAAAAATATATGAGGAAAAGAATTTTCTTCGTAATTTTTTTTTCCTTAATTATTCCAATTTTTTAATAGCTATTTTGCTAATCCAAAAAATTAAGAATCATAAAAATCGGTCCAGCCAGGTTGAGTTATAAATTGTGTAACTAAAGTTGCTTACACACTTGTGTGGTGTGGTGTGTCGTGACTACAAATTAACCAATCATCGTCGTTGCTTGTCGACACGCCACAACCTACAAATATGTCTCTAACCATAATAAATGTATGAAACCGATGTGCTTCTGGCGCGCCACGACACACCACACCACACAAGTGTGTTTCCGCCTTAACCCGACTTTTTTATATACCTATTAAGATAATTATTGACACAATTGTTTTGCCGGCGAACGCTGTTGAAATGAACAAATGAAAATGATGTTACAAGTGCTTCTCCGAAAAACTGATTTCTGTTTACCGTTGTGTATTTTTAGGTGTGTACACGGAATAATATGTCGTTTGTGACTTAAATCACATTGCAAAAAAAACAGAAAACGTGATTTATTTTTGAGTTACTATGCCAAGTTGCGCTTTCTCCTTAACCAACGTTTTAGACAACGTTACAATATCCACCAGAGCAAATGTAAAATGGTTTTTGTGATAGTTTTATTAACCCTCGACCCGTCGCGTGGGGTCTTTAAAAGCCCAGGTTTTACAGAAATGCTAATTATGTTCATTTTAAATGTTCCCACTGATTTCTTACTTTAGGTAGCTTCAAGGGACTATACTTGACGCAAGCGCCGAGAAAATTTAGTTTGCGCATGTGCGATGTGTGATACAGACTTGTGTTTCGGCGTGAGGCTAAAAAAATCAACAAAATTCCATGAAAAATCAAGTTTATATGTTTTTTAAATTGTATTTTGTTGATTTTTTTGTTGTAATAATAATAAGTCTATATCAACCTCAAATAGTTATGAGTTTGATGGAAATTGGTTAGATTTTTTTGTTAAGTTTTCTATTAAAAAATATGATTCAAAATTTCAAAAAAATGTTCCTTGTTGATTTTTAAGCTCTTGCATTGAAAATAATTAACTGATTTTTAACATTTCTTTTTATTTCAAAGCAATCATTATCACCTGACTGTAATCAGTTAAAATAACATATAAAATGTATGCTACAACAACAATTTAATCATATTTATTTTTGGGGTCCTAAGCGACCCGACGCGACACCTCGCGTTACCAAAAAGGCGCGACGGGCGGAGGGTTAAATTAAGATAATATGCAAAACAATGGCTTCTACTCAAAAGAATGCATAATCTACTTTCTAATTAAACTCATGCCATCTATGAAAGAGAAGATTGTGAATTCTTATAAATATTACCTACTTGAGAAATCGGATCCACGATAATGATTTAATTCATTTGAAAAACGCGCCTATTTTCTGCAATCGCCAAACATTAGAGTTGCGATGATAATCCAGCCGTGGAAGGGCGCAAAAGTACTTAAATTTTGTCGCGCGCGTCATCCGGCTCGTTGGTCTAGGGGCATGATTTTCGCTTAGGGTGCGAGAGGTCCCGGGTTCAAATCCCGGACGAGCCCGATTCTGTTTTAGAAAATTTTTACGCATGTCTTTTTATTTCGTTAAAACTACCCTTAAATTCTGCGGATCGATTAAAAGACTAACTGTTATCGTGATTTATTTTTGGGTTGTTATGCCGGGGACCAGACCAACTTGGCGTCCAATTTTAACACCTCCTTTGAAGTCATTTGGTTATGGGCTATTTTTTAGTTTTAATAATAAAGGGATATTGAAATTGCATGTTTGTCAAGGAACCATTAGGCCACGTTCCGCTACCTCCTTCTTTAGGCAATGTTTCGGATAGCGTTACAGTGTCCATCATCACGCCGGATATGCAACACGACACAATACCCCAAAAATCAACCACGATAATACTTTTAAAATCTTAATATATAAAACGAAGTCGGGTTAGTTACCATTGATAACTCAAGAACGGCTGGACCGATTTTTATGATGTTTAATTTGTTGAATTTGTCTCCGCCCGAACAGCAGAATAGCTATTAAAACATTGGAAAAATTCAGGAAAAACAATTTTTTAATTTTGTTTTAATTTTTTTTTTATTATTCATCTTTATCAGTTTTGAGTTACAATTTGTTTTATTCTATGCCTGTCTCACTAGGAGAACCTGTGTTGAGAGCAAGCGCTTAGCATGAGCAGTTTATAATAATAACACATACAGAGTACAAATAATAACACAATATTACAAGTAACAGTTAATCATCAACGTAAAATTGAAAAAATAAATACTTATAAGTTAGTTTTGATATAATCTTTGATGTTGGATCTATTTTGGCTGGTAATCCAGGACATAGTGTCAGATTTATATTTAAGATACATTGTGTTTTGTCTAATTGCCAGTGGAAGTGTATTATATAGTTTTGTTGCAAAGTATCTAAAATTTCTTTGGCCAAAGGTTGTTTTAGCAAAAGGGATAAGTAGGAGATTATGCCCTTTGGTTCTAGTATCACGAGCAGTTTGGACATTTTCAAAGGTAGTTCTGTGTTTGAAGAGGTATGCTAATATGTTTTTGGCATAAATTTGCCTAATGTCCAAGACACAGATTCTCCTAAAGATTTCATCCGAACTGCTTGTGATCGGTAGTTTTAATATAATCTTAATAATTAGTTTCTGGGCTTTAAAGATCAATATTTCGAAATTTCTTTTCCTCATACTCGTACCTTTTGTATCGAACGAATTCTCATCTGTTGAAAGAGCTGCAGCAATATTGTTATAAATATAAGAGAAAAATTCAAAAACGTCAAATGTCAATGCGCTCATTGTTTTGCTTTTGTTCTTAAAAATATAATGCTACCCCGTGTGGAAAAGTAAGAAAATTACAAAAATATAAATCAGTTAACAACAAAACACGTCAGTTGCGCATCGATAATTGCTTAATTGTGTAATTTTCAAATACAAACAAAATGAATTTAATTCAACTAATAAGTTAACACAATAGTTATTGATTCTGAGGCGGTAAGAAGTTCGCCGGGTCAGCTAGTATAAAAAAAATGTTGATTTCATCTAACTGACTTATCGCTGAAAAAATTACAACCATCAAAAAATAATATTAGAGGCAATATTAATTTGTAAAGTTGTTGTTCAAAATCTTCTAAAATAATTTCTCCGCAAGCATCAGACCGTGAAGTATTACGGCTCATAAAAAAGGGTTTTTTTGCACATTATTCAATTCTTATACGTTCGCAAAACAACATATGAAATAATATTCAATTGCATGTGAATTGGATTTTATTTTGAAATTTATTTTTTCAGTTTGAATCAAATAATGTTTTAATTTGTTTCAGCCATCCTTTTTCCTACTTGTATATTTATTATTTTGTACTTTATGAATCAATAATAAAAAGAAGAATTTGTTGTAATAATTTAACATTTTTTATTTTATATAATTTATATTTAAATACTCCTTTTCTAAACCGCTTTTATAAATGTTACTATTTCTTTACCAATCCACATACAATTTTTTTTTGCAAATTTACTGATACTAATTTATCTTTTACTGTGGTAATGTTTGTCAGCTCAATATAATGGACGGTCCCATGACAGTTGATCCGCCGACAATTGGTCACCAGGCGTACGTATATACAATGTACAGTCGCTTTTGGGAAAATACGCCATACCTAATTACACCAAATATAAGTGACCCCGTAGGGATGTGCAGGGAAGTTGTGCCTATGATGAAAGTATAACAAAAGAATAAAACATATTTCATATTGGACGAATCTAATTAATACTAATAAGTTCTCATTGATTAACTACCTTATTGACAAAACAACTACTAATAGATGTTTAAAAATGCTCGGTTTTATACCCAGAACTGCAAGTGACTGAAGTGACTTCTAATTAAGGCTCCGCAACCGGGCCCGAAAAGAAGAAGATGAATAGATACGAAATAACGAATGTTAGAGGAGAACGCTAACATTTACAGCGACAAAATCGATCCGAAAATTGCGAAAATGTTCAATAAAACACGACTCGTTTAAAATAGAGCAATAATCTCGTGGGGCTGTGTCAAGTACAATTTAAAGAAACATCGTGAATTTTTTCATACATGTAACCATTAAAATAACCGAATCAGACTTGAAAAAAATAATTTTCGGAGCAAACTTTGCGATTTTTTTCTATCGAGGGAATTTCATATAATTTGCGTTTCGGCATGGGGAGTGTATAGATATTATCTTCGAAAAAACGTGTCTATATTTTTTTAAAAGCGTAAAAACTTCAAATATTTAAGGGGGATATATGCAAGAAAGCGGTAGAAATTCGGGTAGCGGACCACTTTAAAACGTATAATACAACAATGTAGAAAAAAGCTTCACAAGTTCCTTCGATTTATTAATTTAAGATGAATATTCGAATTCAAAATATTAATTATATCCTTGAGACTTGAGATCAATTGTATCAATGAAACACTAAATTTGATTATGCTGACTGATTGTCTCTGATTTTGTTCCAAAGTAAAATTATTAATGTTAATAAATGCTTTTTTTGTATTTCTTGGGCACTGACTATGTAACAATTTCTAGACATTTTTGTTTTTAAAAGTTTTAATTTTCGATGTACATTTGTTACTTTAATTTTAAATTTTGTTGCGACCGGTTTCGACACGTCCGTGTCATTAACGAGCAAACTTAAAACTAACTCCAGCTTTCTATACTAATTCTAAAATAAAAAAATTGATTCATAACAAGGATATTTCTAATAAATTTGAAAAAAACGGGATATACACTTTAGAATGCAACGATTGTGACGCGCAATATGTAGGAATGACTACTAGAAATTTTAAAACCAGAATTAGGGAACACGAACTTTGTTTACGAAATAATAACTACTCATAGTTTGCTAACCATCTCATAGAGACAGGTCATAGCTTCAAAAAAGAAAAAACTAAGTTTAAACATTGCAATGTAAATTCATATTTTAATTTGTTCGCGTTAGAAACTTTAGAAATAAACAAAAAAATTAAATCTAAAATTAATTTAGTTAATAAAATAATAGCACCATGTAAATCACCTCTGCTTACGATGTTTCCATGTAATTTTGACTCCTCCCACCGTCCTCCCCCTCCACCAAATTCCCCCCTCCCACTACCCCCGCCTAATTAATTGTGTACTTGTATAGAATTTTTAAGTTAGTTTTAAGTTAGCTCGTTAATGACACGGACGTGTCGAAACCGGTCGCAACAAAATTTAAAATTAAAGTAACAAATGTACATCGAAAATTAAAACTTTTCTAAACAAAAATTGATAAATGCTTTTTTTAAGGGTGCAAGTTTACCACTCAATATTAAATATACTTTTTTAATTTAACTCTTTTTATTGATTTTTTTTTTAATATTCAATTTTAAAATTGATCTAATGTTTCACACTGGTCGTATAATATTTAACTTGCTAATGCTATTTTTTTTTTATTTCAAAGAAGAAGTTTTTGTTTTGATTCTCGTACAAGCGTTATGCTTTGTAACTTATTTTATAAATCAATTCCATGTACTTCCTCTACCATTGATACTGCAAAATAGTTTCTTTTTTAGGATGAATTGCCTATTTCAAAACATCTGAGTGTGCTATTTACACGCGGTAGAAGTGAAAGGCTACGGTAAGAGTGGGAAGGCTACGAAGTACCGCACCAAAAGAAGGCCGATAGGTTACGAAGCACCGCACAAATAGGAGACCGATTATACTATCTAATTCTCTCACAAGATAAATCCTATAGATTTATGTGTTTTTCTCTTTTTAGAGTCTTTATTTCGTTTCATAGAGTTTCAAATCACAACAGAAGTTTTGAAAAAGAAGTTTTCATTTCCAAAAAATTGTTAACACAACTGCATTATATGAATTTAATGGAAAAACCTGCTCTGGCGTAAATAAATCATTTAACTGATAAAAAATATTATTTTTTTTAACGTGTCGCTGTCCCATTAGCTGCAAGAATTAAAACTTTTGTGTGGCATCACATAAACAATATTTTCAAATACTTAAACGCATCGCTGCAATATTTTTTTCAGACAGAAATAGCGTTTAAATCATTTAGAGATTTCACATTATTGGGAACAGTATCGAACAAGAACGGTAGCTCCGGCTTCTATCAACAGTTAGGTCTGGTCGATTTAACAATAGAGGGACAAAAAAGGAATCGCGGATTCTCGAAGGTCGACCCTTTCTCGGATGCGGAGGAATCCCATTGAGCGCGCTGGTACAAGTTACCTGTTCACCTGGGGACCTACCTACCAGGAACAGGGTACCTTGTGTCTGCTGGCTTGACCAGGTCTACAGTTAAATATAAGCGGGAACAGAAGCGGGACGCAGGTGCAGGCCCCGTTCTGAGAAATGTTGCAGAATAGTGGAAGATAATATTATTATTAGAAATATTACTGGCAGATCTCTAACATTCGTGGTGTCCGGTAACTAGGGTAACATCAAATTTTAAAACGATTTTGTGTCACTGATACTTTTTAATTAATTGCCTCGGGCACATTCTGTCAGAAGGTCAGAATATTTCCGCTTTGCAATAAAATCTTTATGAATGGAAAATATCTGAACGTATCCGAAAACTAAAAATTGTTTTTGAAATGTGATAAAATACGTTTTTTCGTTATTTGTTTTTAGGGTGTTATGCCGTGTTGCGCTACCTCCTACATTAGCCAACGCTGCCGAAACGTTGGCTAAAGAAGGAGGTAGTGCAACACGGCATAACACCTCAAAAACAAAGAACGTGTCTGATAAATACGCATTAAAATTTTATTATTAGAAATATATAATTCAATTTTGAAATGTAAAAATTTTGAATGCATGCAGAAAATAGTTTCAAAATAGCTCACCTTAATTCTATTTAAATTCACCTTAATTCTAATTAAAACACTTATAATTAAAATTACAGAAAACGAAAGACAATAAACAAAAACACGCATAATTTATTAGACAAATGTATTAGATATAAACGTTATTTTCACCTCACTTTTTCGTAGTTTTATGTTCAATTATAAAAAAATCGCAATTTTTTTTTTCCAAATTGCGATCGGAAACTTTATTTTTCAATTATATTTTGGTTAACTGTTAGATTTGAATATAAAGCGTTCCCTCTTTCTAACACCGCTTAGATTAGTTGTTTTCTCACCATGATAGTAACTAATGCCTACAATACACGACATTTTTTTCAACCCGGTTCCAATTTTATTTTCATCTCTATTTTCATATACACGATTTTAGTTGGCATCACAGCAAACAGCGTGGTTCATGTGTTGTTTGCAGTGACGACAATTGAAATCGTAGATATGAAAATTTTGTCTTTGATCTCTAATTGGAATCGGTCTGAAAAAATATGTCATGTATTGTAGGCGTATGGAAGACACAACGATTTATATGAACCATTTATGAATTGTTCACAAAAGCTAGCAAATTAGCCTGGAGGGTTTAAGGTGATGCTTAAAAGTCTTTAAAATATATTCTTTCACAGATGGCGATAGTTTAATTATTTTCTGTCAAAACACTTTTTGTAAGATATGCTTTAAAATATACTCTTTCACAGATGGCGATAGTTTAATTATTTTCTGTCAAAACACTTTTTGTAAGATATGCTTTAAAATATACTCTTTCACAGATGGCGATAGTTTAATTATTTTTTGTCAAAACACTTTTTGTAAGATATGCTTTAAAATATTGACGAATTATTTGAGCCGATTCACACTTAAGAGCGTTTAACCAGCCAGCGGACGAAAATCCACATTTCGTCGAAAGTTGTTCTTCCGATCGTGCAGGGCGGTTACAATGAGAAAGATTGATTATTCTCCGTACCAGCTTTTTTAAATTATAACTCAATATCAAATTTATTTCAATCCAAATTAGCTTTAATTTATACCTTCATCCAAAAATGCTGAAAGGCGTGATGATAAAACTATTAAAATAGTGTACTTTTTGTAGTTATTTTTTGATTATAAGTATTTATCATTTTTCAATAATGTCTAAATTTAATAAGAATGTTAAAAAAATCTGAAATATATTAGTTTGTAAGTGCGCAAATAAATACACAAATGGACCAATTTTCGTCAAGAAACACATGTACGTACATATTTTTTAATGATTTTATTGAAACTAAAATTAAAATTCTATTACATAACTTTGCTAGATAATGTATTGATTTATTTTACTGCATGATTACATTATTTGAAATGGGTGTGGTATAATACAAAAACTTTTTTGAAAATTTAACAAATCAGCCAACGACCTATGGAATAACCTTATTATACTAAAAATTTTAAAAAAATCTAAAAATTTATTACATAACTATGCTAGATAAAAGAACAATCTTTCAAAATCCATTTATAATTTTTTGTGGAAAAGAGTCAATACGTCTAAAAACTTTTTTGAAAATGACGTATTTCCGGCTTTCTCTGGTAATGCCCTCTTAATATGAATAAATGGCTTTGTCTATAAACAAACTCAAACCTTTGAAGAAAGGCTGATAAATACAGTATATTGTATCGGTGACACAATGCGATATTGCATTTTTTAGCGTTTCTTGAAAGATTTGAGTTTGCTTATGGACAAAACTATTTATTCATATTGAGTATATATGTAAGTGCGCAAACGATTAATAAATTCATCTTAATATTTTAAAGCATGACTTGCAAAAAGTATTTTAACCTAAAATGATTAAACTATCGCCACCTAAAAGGTTTTAGAGTAAATCTTTGGTTGTTTGAATTATTTTTTGTCATTTTATGAAAAATTGGTGGCTAGTGGGTTAATATCAGCTCTTTAATGTCTTTTATAGTGCGATTTTTTTAACTCCTGTACCACCAGTTTCCAGACACCGTGTATGTGTATATATATTTCTAGGAATCTTTGAATTTCACAATTTCCTTCTGGTGAACATTTAATCGACCGTTCCACCTTCTAATTATAACTGAACACTTTTCCTATAATATTCTGCAATGAGCTTTCGAACGACGTTTTAATTTTTAAAAATAGTCTTGTCGGTTGTAACTCCGTCTGTCTCTGTAACTACGGTTTAATGAACTTCAAAACTTTAATTTGCTTTAAGTTTAAGTGCCATACTGGGCGATACTGAGAGCATCTTCCACTCTTGAACGTGCCGCAAATATACTATATATTATTTTT
Source organism: Limnephilus marmoratus (assembly GCA_917880885.1). Taxonomy (NCBI): domain Eukaryota; kingdom Metazoa; phylum Arthropoda; class Insecta; order Trichoptera; family Limnephilidae; genus Limnephilus; species Limnephilus marmoratus. The sequence goes on along the minus strand of OU862921.1, from coordinate 10,944,892 downwards.
AAAATAATAAAGTTTGAAATAGCAGAACTGAAACAGATGATCGTCGGTTTGTTAGTCTAGCGCCTTACCCCTCGTCCACGCTGGCCATCATACCTATCTATAATGTAATATTTTTCACCGAAATTACATTAATTGCCTTTCTAAAAATTGGAACAGATTTATCAAAAATTCAGACTGTCAGTGACATTTCACCTGTCTAGGCATAAACAACAAGTTAAAATCTGTCGACAGCAACAAAATACCAGGAAAACAGAAATCTCATTAGGTAATTTGTGTTAATTTCCGCAGTGGCGCTAATGTCACAATTTATATAATACAAAGAAAAAATACGTCATAACGTGAACCTGCCGACGAGAACCTAATACCTGGAGTCTAGAAACAGGATTGGAAATATCAATTTGGTTATTATTATTATTACAATCAATTATTTCTCAGCGACTCTTAAAAAAATCATAGGTCACCCCAAGTGCTCCACAATGTTTAGTAACATAGCAGAGGTGCCCGGGTTCTCAGGGTGAGGTTTGTCTAGGCCTTGGCGTCAGATACGTTTGTCCACCTAATATGTGGCGGAACGGATTGGGAGAGACCGGTTGAGGGAGACTTTTTGAACTCTGCAGCTCTCTCTTGACACATCGCCCTGCACCGCAATGTATCCGTGAGTCCGTCACTCCTGGACACATTGACCAACAGATTCCTACCCACTACACATACCTTTTCCTTCCCAGAACTTCCTTTCATTCCTTTTCCCAAAAAGACCCTCAACACACTATCTCCACAAATGACATTGGCTGTGAGAGATTTTTTTCCTCGGTGCCTCCTGTATGGTGCTTATGTAAAAAAAAAACATTTGTATATATCGTAAATCGTTCATTTTCCGTGATTTGTTACGATCGGTTCTAGTTTATAAAATAATTTACAATAAGTAATAAAACATACCTCTATTTATTTTACAAATTTATAATTATAATTTTTTTATGTTCAAGAACTGTGTTTGCAATTTTTATAATGAGTTTCCAGTTCCCACCCACTCGTGTTCTAATCGTCTATAATTTATTTAGTCAAAATAAAACAGAGTCGAATTTTTATCACTTTGGATTAATTATAAGAAAAAAGCATTACGACGTAAAAATGACTAAGAAATCAAAAGTAATTAATTTTCTTAAAATAAATCAAACGTAAGGTTATACACATACATATGTTATAAATACATGTATATATCTACACATCATAAAAAATACATATTACTTAATTATAAATTTTTATTTTTAGTTTAATTTTAGCTATTTTTATGCAGCATTATTTTTATATTATTTTTAATGAATTTTGTATAAATTTTTGTTTCATAAAATGGAGGCCTCAGCACAGGTGAGCTACCCAGTGAGGCCGACATGGCGGAATTGTATTTAAAAAAAATTAGATATTATGTCAAATAAAATAAAAAAAATAATTTCTTGGAAACCCCGAATTTGGCTGTAGTGGATGTTAATAATAAAAGTATAATGTTTTTGGTCCATTTGTCGATCGTCCGCAAATCGTAAGGGGTTCAGTGGTTGCGATATATGGCTACGAATCCGCAGGTCGCGGTTTCAAATCTTAGAATTTTTTTAGATTAAGCTCGTGTTATTACACAATTTATTACAAAATAATAGTTATATTCATCACATGTTCTAGAATGGTAGATATTTTCGGTAACGCCCTGGTGAAAGGTCACCATTTATAAAAACATTGATTGAAATCACTTGTTTGGTGACCAGATCTGAATGGCCAGGTACATCCCCACCTCCTCTTTCCCATCTCATACCACTCCTCGTTTCCTCCAACCTCACAACATACTCCAATCGGGATCCCTCAGTATCACTGGCTCCAGACGGTTGGGAGCGGTTGTGACTGTTCGGTTGTTAACATTTAAAAAAACTGACCGACGTAAAAAAGCAACCTCCTAACAATATCTTAATTAAAGTTGATTTAGTTTAATGGGCTATTGAGACTCTTGTGCGGCGTGATAAAAAAATGTATTTTTTTATGAAGCAACACATTTTTTGTCTGAGTATTGTATTTTTTAAATCAAATCTGCGTAAAATAAGATTCACATAATGACCATTTTTAAACGACTTCGAAATGGAGGAGGTTCTCAATTCGACTGTATTTTTTTTTTTTTTTATGTTTGTTAGCTCAGAACTTTCGACTGGGTGAACCGATATTGATGATTCTTTTTTTATTTGAAAGCTGGTGCTTCCCGTGTAGTCCCATTTTAATTTGGTCCAGTTCTGACAATGGCATCCATGAGAAAATCATACAAGTCTTAAATTTGCATCAAGTATGTGCGCGACAAATGGACGAAAAACTCAATATCACGCCAACCGATTTCGATGATTCTTTTTTTATTGGAAAGGATGTACTTCAAGGGTAGTTTGATGAGAGTTTGGTTAGGTTCTGATTATGGGATCCATGACAAAGTAACGGAACTCTCAAATTCTGAAGAACAAATTTACGATACTCGGCCGAATCTTAATCGAATTAGTTAGTGTACTTCAGATTCACTAAAAAAAAAAAAAAAAAAAAAAAAATTTTAACAAAACAAAAAAAACGACTTCAAAAAATGCACTAAAAAGTAAAAAAATAATTTCGTATTCTTCTACAACTTTATAATCAACTTACCTTTTCTACTCATCAATATGTAGGTACGATTGTTATTTTTGGAGTCGGTGTCAACCAAGGTACCCGCGGCCCGGCGTGTTCACTTGACAGCTCCTCTCCCTCCGACATCGACTCCAAAAATAACAATCGTACGTACATATTGATAAGTAGAAAAGGTAAGTTGATTATAAAGTTGTAGAAGAATACGAAATTATTTTTTTACTTTTTAGTGCATTTCTTGAAATCGTTTTTTTGTTTTGTTAAAATTTTTGTTTATTATCACTTGGTAATAATTTTTTCGAACATTCATTATATTGATTAGAGAACCAGTTCCAAGGGGTATAAAACTTAGCCTGCTCTCGACCAACATAACACGGGCATGTGCCTGGCATGGTGGTTGAAAAATCCATAAATTATGTAACTATCAAAGCAATGAATAAAGAAAATTAAAAAATAAAAAACACAGGATTTCTAAATGAGACAGGCTCAACACATTACCAATTATAATTAGAATTAATAAAGACGAAAAAAAGGAATTACAACAACACACTGGAATGCAAAGCGCTCATAAGTGGGCACCTATGTACTTTACAAAATTAATAATAATAAATGTAAACCTTCCCACGGTTTTGCTGCCACTCTGTCATATTGTAACATTATTTCTTTATATTTGTGATGGGTTAGGTACCTATCCTATTTACATTATTTATTGTATTATCTTAGGGCTTTCTCATAAAAAACTGAACAAATTTGTGAATATTTAGTAAACACAATAAATATTATGTCTAATAAGGGCAGAAAATTGGCAACATAAAGAATACCCTACCGTTATAGGTGGGTAGTTGGGAGGGTGGGTACACGGAGAAAAGGAAACCCTTGTCTCTTTTATACCTTCTTTATTCTTCCTTTGTGAAAACAAATTTATCAATAAATTTCGTATATTAAAAATATTGAGATACAAATAGATTCCTTAGACTATCTGCAAAATGGGCTAATCCGTCTGACAGAATCCCCTTCCGTAGCGAACGGATTGTAATCGTTGGAATAAATAAGACATTGTGTCTGTTTCACCGATATTTAAACGAAAGGAATTGAGAGTAAACTAATATGTTTCGATGCTTTAAACAAATCTTTTTTACAGAAAACATAATTTTGGAAGTAAAACCAAAATTTTCAACAAATTATTAAATTAAATTAATTTACAGCAAATATCCAGTAGGTGCGGATGTAATCTTTTACTTACTTGTGTTTTAAATTACTTAAAATAAATTCTATTTTTCTTGATTTTAGTGGCATTATTCGTGACTTAATTACAATTATGCAAAAAAAGTTTTTTTCTTATCTGCTATTACATAGTAAATGAAATAAGATGAAATATTAAATAAAAAAATATTAAAGAGCATCCAAAATCTTGAACAATCGATTGACTCATATTTTACGATTTAAAACACAAATAAATCTTTCGCTCGCATCCGTGCTTAATACTTATTTTTTATACCTTTTGATAAAATTTTTGTTATTCATTTTTGTTGGGTATTTGGATTTTAAATCCAAAATTAAGTTTTATTTAAAAAAAATTCGCGCAGCCGTTTCTCAATATAATTTAATACAACTCGTTCTTCTGTGAAAGCTTTTGTGTTTCCTTCTCCCATGGGTATCTAGGCAAATATCTCTTCAAAACCCCACTCCAATATAATAATTAATAATGCACTATATTCCCAAATATTTTCCAAGATTAGGCATGTATTTTTTTTGAGAGATCGAATCAATTGTTATTATCTTTTACTTTTTGTTAGACTATGATGAAGTACAGTAACTAACTAACTAACCAACACTCCGTTTCCCCGCAGGGGTAGGCAGAGAGGACAGACCGCCAAACAACTCGGTCATTAATACATCGTCTCATACATACTCTTCTATTATTCTGACTCTTGACATAGCCCGACTCAAGTATCTGATTCACTTGGTCGTGCCATGTCTTCCTCGGACGTCCCCGACTTCTTTTACCATTCACATTTGAGTCGTATTTTCTTCTTACACTACTTTCTTCGTTCATTTCCCAAACCATCTGAGGTCTCTTTCTCAATCTTACTCATTACGCTTACTCGTAGCGTTGCGTTACATTTCTCACACGATTGTATATGATTTTAGCACATACGCGCCTCAGGGATCTCCTTTCATCAGCATTCAGTCTACTTTCATCCTTCCTCTGCCAGTTCCATGACTCGCTGCCATACGTAACGGTAGGTACCAGAACTCTATTGTTGACTGCTAGCTTCGCTTCTTTTGTGAGTTTTTTGATTAACGCCAACGGAGAAGTACAGTGAACTCATAAATTTGGCGTATTCAAATAAGAATCTTTCAGTAAGCATTGTTTATTTATTATCAGGTAACGGGGAATAAAATTACAATTAAATAATACTTTAGAAATATTAGTGATATTGATAGCACCATTTACAATATTTAATAATTTATCGCATCTTTGAGCTCATATGTAACGAAAGCAGGTTTATTTGTTTGTCTGATATTTGCTGTTTCATAGCTCCCGGTCCGGTCGCCTGTCTGTCTGCTCCGAGTTGTTCTGCCTTCCACTTCCTCCCGCCTTCTCCTTCCTCTTCCTCTGCCTTCCAGGTCCAGACCCAGACACCGTTCCATCCCTTTCCGCTCCGTGGCTTCCTTTCCTTCCTAAAACACCTTCCGCGTGTGTTCTCTCCTCGCATTTCCCCCCGTCAAAGGCTCCTCCGAATCTCGATCAATCAAGCAGGACGAGGAGCTTTTGACTAAAAAGTATTAATAAAAAAGTTCTCAAACTTCATTGAACCGCGAATTACATGCAATACTTTTAATTGACATTTTTTACATTAAAGCCGGTAAACTGATAATAATTTTCCTTTGATGCTGCGCAGATCAGGCTTCATTGGACACAATAAACAGGGACATTTCCAGCTACGTGGCACCAGGTAGCCAACACACACAACAAACAAACTTTAGTTGATGAAAATCGGTATGAATTACGGAGCTTTTTGCTTGGTGGTTTGTGTTTATTCGGTGCTCCCCCTTTAGGCGTAGCGGCGCGGACGGGGCTGCGAATCCGCGATCCACGATCCACGTTAAACCTCAGTTTGCTCGGAGGAGGTGCCGTGAGTAGACGCGTCGCTCGACTTGTCGATTTCTCCGGTTTTTTACGCGATCGCTGGCAAATCTCCGCGATTTTTTTCTGTCTGCCTCAGATAAAGCAGATATCTGTCCGGAAGTCGCATCCGGCGCAACATCCTTCCCGGCGGTTGAACGCCGGTCCCTGAGCGGCTCCGTGTTTATATCGTTTGAAAAATAAACAGAGTGCAAAAAAGTACCAACCGCACACACGAGAGGTGAACCTTTCCCGGTTTGTGAACTTCATCCAATACACATTACCAACGCCGGTGATTCAGTAGATCGCTTTTCCCAGCAAGATACAAATGTCAATTTATTTGCAGACACTATAAAATGTTTTGAATGAATTCATAAAGAGTCTAGACGTGCAAAGTACGGAATATTCCCTGTGATCTATAACTATAACCGTCTAGTGTCGCCACAGTCCAGTCACTATTACTATTTTCACCGGCCGACCCAGTTGGAAGATAGTCGAAGCTCCGTGATCTATTTCCATCCAGTGGTATAATATATATATACAGATGCCTCACTTCCCCGTGAAGACTCCTCGGTGTAATGGACTTCTCTTCAGACTTGGCTCTACTCCAGCTATAGCATGAGGGAGACATTATTATAACAACAGTTCCGTTGGTCTCGAGTTCGGCTCCCACATCCGTCATGCTCCAGTGATGGTGTTCAGCTTTTATTCATTAATGGGTGCAATGATCTGGAACATTAACAAAACGAAACAATTCTGAACGAAACACTGAACTAGTGCATATCAAAAGTTTCAATTATCTGTTAACATTCTTTAATAATACTTAACCTGTTATCTTGGTTGGTCAACGCAGGTTCATGCAAAAACAATTTACTTAAGAAAACGTAACAATTTTGAACGCACTCATTCAAAGCGTATCTCCAAAAGATCAAAAAATAATACTTAACTTTGATCTGCTTATGTATTATATTTCTTTGACAGTAGTTTCTGATTCTTTACCAGTAGCTTTCCTGTTATCTGGATTTGTCTTTGCAAATACAGTGCCAGCTTTTCGCGTGTTCAGATCCTGGTTTTCTTCGGTTGTCGGTTAGTTAAGTGGATTTGTGTAAAGTGAGTGTCGGTTGATGAGCAGCGATGGTCTCGCTGAGCGTGGTGGTTGTGCTGGGGGTGGTGCTGTGCGTGGGGGCCCTGGTGTCGCCCCCAGCCCCGGGCTCCGGGGAGACATGCCAGCCGGAGAAGATGACTGTCTATAAGATGATCATGCACACCTTCTGGACGAGAGACAAGTTCCCCAAACACTATCCTGACTGGAGACCGCCGGCACAGTGGTCGCAAGTTTATGGTGAGATTTTTTTTTCAACCTTTATTTTCATGTTTTACTATTCGGTTTCGTCAGGGATTGAAAAATATGACACATTTTAAAAAATATATTTACGTTAAAAAAATAACAATAATCACTATTTTGAGTAATACGAAGTAATTACTACTGTTGCTAGCGCAGAACTGTGGAAAACCTTGACAAATCGGTTCCAATTTTGTAAATGACAAAAAAACTGTTCAAATATAGGTGGGTACTTTATGGCTTGTCAAAATCCTTGACATCACCAGTTTCAATTTTGAAAATGACTCCAGAAATGAATACCAAGAAATACGAAAAAACATTTTTTAATTTCATGAAAGCACAAAAACTAATCATAAAAATAATTTTTTTTATTTTTATTTTTAACTTTATGAGTAAAACCTCAAATTGTAATATTTAATTAAACGAAGACAATATAAGCGAAAGTCAGTCGAAAATCTGAGAACAGAAAAATCAGAAAAAGATATTGACACCGCTGGGACAATATCAGCGGTGTCAATATCTTTTTCTGATTTTTCTGTTCTCAGATTTTCGACTGACTTTCGCTTATATTGTTTTCGTTTAATTAAATAAAAATAATTCTTTAAATGCCGCTTACTACCAGCACTGATACTATCTTCAATTCCTTCAACGTTATGGACATAAAACAGCTCTACTCAAGATCCATATTACTTAATTTACACAAAAACAACAAAACACCATACAAAGCTACACAAACAATACCAATACCCGAACCAAAAACAACGAACTTCTCCAAACTCCTTTTTTCAAAACCACCTTCGGGCAAAGACACTCTAAATACATAGCTTGCAAACTATACAATACACTACCAACAACGATCAGACAAAGTGACTCCTTTACAAAATTCAAACATGATATTAAAAAATGGATTATAAGTATTGGACGCCACACTATCACAAATATCTGTAAAATAAATCACACATAGACAGAAATAACTATTCACATACAACCTAACCCATATAAAATAAATGAAAATAATGGAATCCTGTCAAATTTAACCTATAAATAGATTAGGCAGAATTTATTTCTTTACTCCATCTCCAACATTTATAAAATAACTCTCTTTAAAAGATTTACCACCCTTCCAATCACCCTTCTGTTTTAATTCTATTCATAATATGTATTTTACCTGAAATATCCTTGTAACTACTATATTCATTTATATACCTGTACGCCTGTCTCGATACAGGTATACCCTAGTGAGACAGGCATACAAATAAAATCATTGTAAATATATTTTATTATAGATAAATAAAAAAAATAAAAAATTTTAACAAAATTATATACCTATTAAAAGTTTTCAAAAATTGAGCAATATGCGATTTTTACAAGAGATGAATGGCAAAATATGCACGTTATATTGCGTTAATTAATACTGGAAACCTACTTTAAATTAGGTTTATTTTTATGGAGCTCAATATTTAAATATTTTACGCTTAAATATACTTTTATATCTAGCTGAAATGTAAACGGAATAAATTTCGTTTTCAATCTATGCAGTTAAAGGGATATTACAAAGTTCCAAAAGGCCGAATGACGTAAATGACATTTACAGCTGAAAATACTTGTTCATCTGGAACTCCAGAAAAGACAGAAAAGCTATTCAAAATTTATAAATTACCTTATTATTACCTTATCTTACATTATCTTCATTTATTTAAATATTATAAATTACCCTTCAGAAATCTTAGGATCAGTTTCGGGATTAAACAAACAGATTTTCTTCAATCGAACAAATACCTTGTTTAAACCGTGATATTAATTATATTATCTAATATCAACCGGTTTCGCTTGAAGTAATCTTCATTAGGACTATACGTGTGATTCTATTCCAAAACTGACAAGTTTCGAAAACGCAAATTTTCAGGCATCACTAATTTCTATTAGGGTAATTTTTTTTTACATGAGCTCCACACAGGAGGCCCTGAGGAAAATAATTTCCCTCAGGGCCTATGACATCTTTGGGGATGCTGTGTGGAGGGTTTTTTTAGGAAAGGAAGGAGAGGAGAGTTCTGATAAGGTAAAGGGTTTAAGGGGTGGGTAAATCTGGGGTTCAGTGTGTCCTGGTCATCCGCCTCCAAGACCTAGACAAACCTCACCCCATGAACCCGGGCACCCCTGCTAAATCACCAAACGTAGATAATTACTTGGGGTGACCTATGGCAGAGGTTTTGGTTATCCAATAAAGGTTCCCGGGGCGGCGGTACCCATTCCCGCCTACCAAATTGCAAAATACTCTCCAAATAAGCGTACAAATGACGAGGTTTTGCACATATTATTGTTTATAGTTTTGTTAAAAATTAGGTTAGTCCAGTCAATATACAAGAAGTTGTTAAAAAAATTCCGGTTTTTTTTTCATTTTCAATTTTTATCAAAGCTGACTATTTCCCTGGAAGAAACGTGTTTGTACAGAAACACGAAAAAACTCAAATTTGGTTGAGAAATAAGAAATTCTTAGACGGATTTATCGGTTTTTATTTTATTTTATTCTTCGTTAGAAGCACCCGCTAAATTACCAAAGCAGTTTAATCAGCAAGTCAACTTCATAATATTAATTATAACATACATGTAACGAGAAACCACAATATATAAAATAGATAAAATAAATGTCTTGGTTTAACACAAAGTGTTGGTTCGTTTGATGTCTATCTACAAACCTAATCTAACCTGACCACAAAGTGATTGCTACTTATAAAAATAAATATTAAAAATTAAAGAAATATTTGATGACCTTCTGTTTTTGTGATGACATGTAAATGTTTTTTTCATTACTAAAAAGTGTTATATTTACAAAAAATAAAACCCTTTTATTACTTGTGGTTATTTTAAAGAACTTAGGTGGGTACCTAATGGTGAAATAAATTTTAAAACATACTGTAAACACCAAAAACCCATTTAAGAATCTATCCCTTTTAGGTTAACCTAATTATTTTCGTGTGAATTTATTACGCGCCCTTTAAACAACAAACCACCCACATAAATCTTTTCGGTTGTAAATTTAAGGTACATTTAAGGTACGTTTTTTTCTTTCTTTCCATATGATTTTATTACTCAAGTGTTTAAGAGTATGTATTGCAAAATAATTGAAAATTTATTTAGACAATCTATTTCTTTTATCATCATCACGATCATCACGGAAATGCTAATTTCGGCAGTGGGTCTGTCTGTAACTCTGGTTCAATGAACTCTTGATCTCGGATTTGTTTTGAATTTAAGTTTCATTTTTAAAATTGAAGTGTTTGTTTGAAGAATTTAATGAAGTAACTACCTCTGTAGTCCAGTGGGTAAGACTCTTGACTCACAATCCGGAGGTCGCGGGTTCGAACCCGGCATGCGCAAATAAATTTTATTTGATTAATTTGTGTTATTTCACAATTAATTCATTTAAAATAATATATAGTATATTTGCGGCATGTTCCAGAGTGGAAGATACTATCAGTATCGCCCTGGTGTAAGACCACCATTCAGAATTGAAACGTTGCTTGAAAATGGCTTTAGCCGTGTTTGGTGACCAGATCTGAATAGCCAGGTACTTCCCAACCTTCCTCTTCCCCACCTCCTTCCCCTCCCCACTACCTTCAGCCTCACAACATACCCCAATTGGGGATGCCATAGTCTCACTGGCTCCAGACGGGAGCAGTTGAGATTCTTGTGCGGTATTCACTGTAAAAAAAAAAAGAACCTACATTATGATGCAATATTTTTAACAGAAAAATATTTTATTCGCTATTTTAAAATTAGAACTGATTTATCGAGAATGAGGTTGTCCGGACAATTAAATATAAATATTTTTTTTATAAGTGGCGTATAGAAATAAACTTATTTTCATTAAATTAATGTTTTTTTTATTATCGTATTAATCAGAGCACACCGAAGATAGAAGTTTTAAAATTTTGGGCTGTAATAGGTACCGCCGCCTCGGGAACCATTTATTAGATAACCAACTCCTCTGCCGTAGGTCACTCCAAGAGGTTAGCTTCGTTTGGTGACTTAGCAGGGGTGCCCGGTTTCTCGGGGTGATGTTTGTCTAGGTTTTAGCGGCGGATGACCTGGACACACTGAAATCCAGATTCCTACCCACCCCTCATACCTTATTCCCTCCCACAACTTCCTCTCCTTCCTTTCCTTAAAAAGATCCTCCACACAGCATCCGCAAAGATAACACACGCCCCGAGGGTAATTATTTTCCTCTGGGCCTCCTGCGTGGAGCTAATGCAAATTTTAAAAAAAGTACCAAAGATTTAAAAATGTTGATATTTGCGGACAGCCGAAAAGCTTGTGACAACACGGTTGAGATATCGAAAACATTTTTTTGTGTCGTTATTTCAAATCTAATTCGTTTTTATCAAAGTACAAAGTTAAGAAATGACCTTAACCTTACCCAGGCTATCCCGTGATTTTTCACGGGTTTGCGCTATTTTAATCTTAATTAAAAGTACAACAGCTGCAATTATCGCTTTTCAAAAATATTTATTCAAAGAAATTATTATTTCACAGAAAAACAAAATGGTTTCTGAACACACTTAACTAGGTACCTACTCCAAACAGGAAACAAAACAACCTTGCACTCAATAATAACTTATCAAAGCGTTTAGTCAACATCTATGTTAAATTAAATTGCTTATTTTTTCCTTATATGTACAATGAGTTTTTTATCTTAAGCCTTGATTACATTGAGCGAGTTTACAAGCAACTAGCTGGGAAATTCACTATCTGTTAGTAAACTCGCTTAGTGTAATCGTATTACTAGCTAACTAGCAGATTGTGAACAATCTACGAAAAAAATAGAAAGGTGGTCAACTTTACACTCTACTCGCTCAAGATGACGGCCCACTAACAGCATAACTGTCAGAATTAGTTCGCGCGGGAGTCGCAATTCTCGCTACTGGCTAGCGTGTGGCGCTAGCTACAAGCTCAAGTTTTCTACAAAATGTCGACAGGAGTCGTTATTTTAGCTGCTACTGTCGCTACTGAGCGAGTAGACAGTTTTGTGTGTCATCATGACAATCTCACTCGCCGACTCACTCGCTTTTAAACTTAAGGCTCGATGACACAGAGCGAGTTTACAAGGTACTATCTACTAAGTTTAAAAGCGGGTAAATCGGCGAGTGAGATTGTCATGATGACGCACAAAACTGTCCACTCGCTCAGTAGCATAGGAAACTGAGGTCGCTGCTAGCGCCAGTAACAAAAATAACGACGCCTGCGTGAACTAATTCTGTGATGTTTGACAGTCGAAATCAGCTGTTTATTGGCAACCATCTTGAAAAACATAAATAAACCAACCACGAGCAAGCGTGTAGCGAGTAAAGTTGACGACCTTTCAACTTTTTTCGTAGATTGTCAACAATCTGCTAGTTAGCAAGTAACACGATGACACTGAGCGAGTTTACTAAAAGATAGTGAATTTCCCAGATAGTAGCTTGTAAACTCGCTCCGTTTCATGTCGCTTTACCGGCTAGTAGCTTGTAAACTCGCTCAATGTTATCGAGGCTTTACACAATGAACCTACAGTCCAATTATGTACTTAATTTATTAAGACGAAACCCGATCGCCGAGGAATTTGAACAATGAGTATTTTATCAAACTGTTGCTGTCACTGTCGCTCTAACTCCCACGAATACAAGCGAAATGGACAACTGCGGCACAAGCTGATAATGTCTAAAAAAAAATCATAAAAATCAGGGTTTTATATCATCATCATTTAACTCATCCAAAACTCGACCGATTTTAAAGATTTTTGTTCTAAATGTGTAAGAAGAAAATAGTCTGTCTTTACATTTTGATTTTTTTAATACATTGTCTAGTTTGTATACTGAACGTCAGTGATGGCATCCAAGCCGGGCAATTTTAACGATTTTTGGAGGGTCCTAATGCCTGTAAAAAGTAATTCATCAGAAAAAGCAATATCTAGGTATATTATAATGAAAAAAATCAGAGTGTGCAATTTAAAAGTGAATCATTCAGAAAACCAAAAAAGACAAGACTGGGGAGACTACGAAACACTTTTTTTTATTAATGTGAAGGATGATTTTTGTTGTCGAATTCCAGTGCACCTTTCCCTATACATGTGGTTATCTTATAAGTATCTGTGTTTTCTTCTTCGGATTCGCTAGATGTCGCTTTCTTTTGTGTTTTCTTTCGCCTGTTCATTTTGGAGAGGTTTGAAGATTAGATATTAAATTTTACTTTTTTTTTCTTTTTGAATTACGTAGGTTCTGATCTTCCAAATTTTGGTCCGCCAAATGTTTGCAGAGGTTCGTCAGGCGCATTATACCACCACACCAAAAGAAATATGCGTGAGATTGTGGATTTATCGTATTATATTGGAACCGAGTACCCGTGAATTAAGAGCCATTAACCAGCAGCCGAGAATTTAAATTTCGTCGAACGATGATCTCGCGATCATACCCTTGCAATTGTACAGGGCGATTCCGATGAGAAAGATTAATTATTCTCCATACCAGCATTTTAACATAATAACTCAATATCTATTTTATTTTATTAAATATTTGATTTGATAAATACCTACATTCAAAAATGCTCAAGCTCGTAATGATAAAACTATTAAAATGATGTACTTTTTGTAATTATTTATAATTTTTCAATAATTTCTAAGCAAATTAAGAATGTAATTTTTTTTTTTAAATATATCAGTTTGTAAGACCGTGAATAAATAGACAAACTAAAGTATTTTCGTCACAATGTCAAAACAAGGGCGCGGATCTTTTTTTTGTGATTTCATTCGAACTAACATTAAATTTCTGAAAAGTAGCTTTCCCAAATAATTTATTGATTTATTTTACTGTATGATAATATGATTTGAAATGTAAAACCTTATTGTACTAAAAAATAAACATCTTTTCTCAAAATTTAAAACGTAACTTTACTAGATAATAGAACAGTCTTTCGAAATCAATTTATAATTTTTGTGGAAAAGAGTCAATATGTCCAAAATTTGATTTAAAAAGGACATATTTCTGGTTTAAAATATTAAATAAATCACTTCTTCTAATAGTGCAAAATTATTTTGTGGTAACATTTTAAATTCAAATTAATAAATAACTTTGTATTAACTACTTAATTATTTACAAAAACCGACATGTTTCGTCAGCAAAGCTGACTTCTTCAGGGCTTTGACAGAACTAATTTTAAAATGTATGTATGTCTATTTTTAAAATTAGTTCTGTCAAAACCCTGAAGAAGTCAGCTTTGCTGACGAAACATGTCGGTTTTTGTAAATAATTAAGTGGTTAATACAAAGTTATTTATTAATTCGAATATTAAATAAATATTTTATTGCAATCTCATCTCTAAAGGCTAAATCCTATAAATGTATGTGTTTCTCTTTTTAGTGTCGTTTTTTCGTTTTATATTCTTTTTTGTTATCACTTCCAAAATATTTGCAGTAGTATCAAAATCCAGAGAGGAAATCGGGGAATACGTTTGTATGAACAAAACGTCGCCCGGTTTCCTCTTTTTATGCGTAAAGGATTAATATGAAATTTAATTTTGCATTATTTAATCATTTGTTTAATCAGCGACTCCCATCCAGTAGGCAATATCGCTGTAGGTATGTGAATGTTTGCGGAATCTAAGATTTATTTATGAATTCCTGCTCGTAGCACAATGTTCCATTGATAAATAATGTAAGTTTAGAGCGTGGGTGGAAACACGGTGAATATTAATTTATGAGAACAGATCAAGGCGCTGCGTAGTGGTTTGTGGTACATTGAGGCTAAATTCGGTAGGTGAGGCCTGCTGTACAAATAATATAGAGTAAAGATGAATTAATAGAAGCTGGTAAGGGGAAATTCTTTGTCGAATCGGGTAATTCAGATATGCAAATCATCGTTAAATTTATCCATTTCGACGTAATCTCTGATTAACTCGAAAACCACAAGACTTTTAATCCAAAATTATATATCGATTTCGGAACGGCCCAGTTAAAAGGTTAACCATCATTTATTGGAAATTCTGTAAATTATAAAACAACATTGAGATATTATCTACCGTATTATTGTAAATACTCTAAAATGGTATAACATTTTATACTCCCGTTCGCCGTGTACAGAATTGGGATAATAATTATAAACATTTTTTTTAATGATAGCTCTACACAAGAGACTCTGAGGAAAGTAATTCCATTCGAGGCCTTTGTCAATTTCGGTATGACGTGTGGGGGGTTTTTTTAAGGAAGGATGGAGAGGAACTACTGGGATGGAGTTGGTATGAATTTTGGGGTCCAGGAGTGACGGACTACGCAGCGAATTGAACAACAGGCCCCATGTCGATTCAACAAGAAATCGATACGTAATACAATGCAAATGACAGCTCAGCAGTGCTTTTGGCAAAGGAACCTCTGGTTCGTTAGGGATGTCGAAGGTGAAAAAAAATATCGATATATCAATGTATCGATATTTATTAAAATATCAATATCGACGTCGATATATCGAGGAAAAAATATCGATATATCGGTCAAATTTTCAAGAGATTTTGCGTTTTTAAAATAATAGTGTGTTCAGCTCAATATTATCAATAGTAATTTTTACACACAATTTACTTTTTTTAATGTACAAAAATTTCAATAAAAATGAAGATATTTTTATCAGCATTCATTTTTATTAGGTAATAATTACAAAAATATCAAAAACTAAAAAGCTTTCTTCTAACTTATATGTAAACTGAGACGCTTACAAACTTTGTATGCGTCTCAGTAACATTCTATTGGCGTATTAATCTGTCAAAAAGGACTTCGTGTTTGGAACAAGGTGTAGTCAATGATTATAGACAATTGGAAACCAACACATAGGAGTGGCTTAGAAAAAATGGCGAAAAATAACATGCATTTCTATGTATATACCTACACACACGAGATAGTATTAGTGATCACAAATACTAATGCAAAGACAATAGATTTGTAAGCTATTAATAGTTAAAATTTCAACCGCCAGATGTCATGACCCAATACAGTTACTTTTTACGTTCGTTCCTGTACGGTTTTGGATTCTAGTGACTTTAAATACATAAATTAAAAAAATTTCGTTTTTGATACAATTTTCGATATTGGATATTTTGTATCGATATATCGGATCAAAATATATCGGTTAAAAATATCGATATATTGAATTAAAAATATCGACATATCGATACTTTTTCAACAAGCCTAGGTTCAGTTCCTGACAAGTACTTTTGGGGAACGGACGTACAACCGATTCTCCAGATGGCTGGAAGGTGACGCGTCGCTAACGCTCGATTGAATGTAAAATGAGTCTTAGCTGGTAATAGTTTATTTAACTGCATTGGTTACCAAATGTAATTCCTATCATAATTTTTATCGTCGCCATGATGATAATGGTACCTGTCAATTAAAATTAGATTAATGTATTGATTCTACTGTCATATGCAACATATTATTCACTTTGTACATTTTTGTTAACCAACTAATGGGAACAAACTTTTCGAGTCTGAACCTATCCATTTTAATCAATAAAGTATTTAGTTCTTCGCTATTAACATTTACATCGTCAGCAAAAACTTCGTATTTGCAATAAACTTTACATTGTTTAATTTTTTATAAGAAAAACTCTCTTTTTTAAACTTTTAAAGGTTATTCCCATCAATGTACTATATCATTGAAGAAGATAATAATAATAATTTAAACGAAAATATGAAAGAGAACAAGACACAGAAAACAGAAAAAAAGACAAAGGTCGCAACTGGGACTCGAACCCAGACCTCTCGTCTAGGTCGAACCGTTCCAGTTGGGACCATTGTCTTTTTTCCGTTTTTCTATGTCTTGTTCTCTTTCATATTTTCGTTTAGTTTATTATTGTTATCTTCTTCTTCAATTTTATTTTATTTAACATGATAAGGCTTTTATTCAATTGTAGGATTAATGCTTTAAAAAAAAAAGAGATGCTCCTCTTTAATACACTCTGAATACATACATTATTACTAGAGTAACTCATAATTAAATATTACAACGTGAATTCATCCCTTCCACTGCAGTGCTATGCAAATTTTCCGAGAGGATCCTACTGGACAGAATTAAAGGTACCCTTCAACCATCTCTCCTGATCAGGGTTTCCAGGTCTTTTCCAAAAATATAACGAACAGTGAGCACAAAAAAATTTCGAGGTGAAATTTCCCTAGATTTCACGTTGGTATCTCGTATCGTCGAGGGGGAGGGGGGGTTGTTGGACTTTGAAACAATGTAAGCAGTCAAATTATATCGAATAATCGCTTTTACGCAAGCACGTACTCATCTAATGTGTAACAGTAATCCGCGAAATGGCTTGAAAACAGTGAGTGCGTGCACGAAGCGGCAACATCGCACAAACTAAGTAAGTATGCTACGCAATATCGACTGCCGATTGCGTCAAATCTGATAGTTGAATAACTTATTAGGGGAAAAAATTAATCAGAAAAAAATACCGAACCGCCCATACTACGGTATTTTTGTCATACCGAACACCGAACACGTCGCTAAAATACCGAACGGTTCGGTAGAATACCGACCACCTGGCAACCCTGTTCCTTATCCGGCCTGTCATGCAGTTGAAGACAAACCTCAACTCATGAACCCGGGCACTCCTGCTCACCCAAACCACCAAATGTAGCGAAAAACTTGGGGTGATCTATAGCTTGTGTTGGTTATCAAATGAAAATTATTATTAGATTTATATTGACATATTTCATGCATCAATCACTAACTATAAACAGGTATTAATAGAATTCATTCCGGCAAACAGAACAAAAATCTAGTTGAACAAACTGCATAACTCTGCTTAGACTTATTAAACGACTTCGAAAAGGAGGAGGTTCTCAATTCGACTTTTTTTTTTTTTTTTTGTTACCTCAGAACTTTCGACTGGGTGAACCGATATTGATGATTCTTTTTTTATTTGAAAGCTGGTGCTTCCCGTGTGGTCCCATTTTAATTTGGTCCAGTTCTGACAATGGAATCCATGAGAAAACCATATAAGTCTTAAATTTGCATCAAGTATGTGCGCGACAAATGGACGAATAACTCAATATCACGCCAACCGATTTCGATGATTCTTTTTTTATTGGAAAGGATGTACTTCAAGGGTAGTTTGATGAGTTTGAGTTTGGTTAGGTTCTGATTATGGGATCCATGACAAAGTAACGGAACTCTCCAATTCTGAAGAACAAATTTACGATACTCGGCCGAATCTTAATCGAATTAGTTAGTGTACTTCAGATTCACTAAAAATCATAAAATAAACAAAAATTTTAACCAAACAAAAAAATGCACTAAAAAGTAAAAAAATAATTTCGTATTCTTCTACAACTTTATAATCAACTTACCTTTTCTACTCATCAATATGTACGTACGATTGTTATTTTTGGAGTCGGTGTCGGCGGGAGAGGAGCTGTCAAGTGAACACGCCGGGCCGCGGGTGCCTTGGTTGACACCGACTCCAAAAATAACAATCGTACCTACATATTGATGAGTAGAAAAGGTAAGTTGATTATAAAGTTGTAAAAGAATACGAAATTATTTTTTTACCTTTTAGTGCATTTTTTGAAGTCGTTTTTTTGTTTTGTTAAAATTTTTGTTTATTTAATTTATTTATTGTTCCACTAATACTTGGATAATATGTACATACACTATGAAGAATTTAAGTTATTAAGGATGATCTATCGGCTTATTTCTTTAATGGTGTTTCCAGTAGTGTGTAACGGCTATGTCTAAAAGGGGGAAAGATACCTACTATCACGCCAATGTAACTGCTATTACTTGAATTGCATTGTGTTTTAATATTTAGTGTATGGCTAGCACATAAGTCTGAAAGATAAAGCATGAATGAAGATATACAGTATTATCAAATGAAAGTCTGATGCAACGAATATATATAAAAGATTTATTGACTCTAAATTACAAATGACATTATGAAATATTTAATTAATGGACTCTAGGTATTTATGTGATCTCAAAGGGGTGTTTGTAAATCTCGAAGAGGTTAATACAACAATCAAACTATATTGCGAAATAATAAATTTAAGTTATGAGGAAGATAATGAACATGTTGCACGCCAGAGCTTTTAAACTACAAAACCCAAATAAAATTATGTATAACAAAATGGTAACCTTGAATATTCTAATATGAATAAAATGTGATGCTGTAAAATTACGTTACAATATCGAGACGCCATGGTGTGTTGACTTCGTCCGCCGCAGGCACGTGCTTCTCTTGGGCTCGCCTATTCCAAACTGAAGGTAGGTACAGAGTACAGATTCTTTCCAGAACGTCTATGCTCCAGTGATGTGGTCAATGCTCTCCAATGTTCGTGATATATTACCGCATTAGGGGTTGGAAGGTAATGATTACTAATTAATCGGTTACAAGTGTTTCGGAATCTGGCATAATATAAAAATTAATGTGTTTTTCCTTAGCTACTCGTTTACATTTTGCGTTGTAAAGCATTTTGTTTCTATTTTGTTGTGCAATCAACAAAAAAAAAATTTTTACATGAGCTCCACACAGGAGGCCCAGAGGAAAATAATTTCCCTCAGGGCCTATGTCATCTTTGGGGATGCTGTGTGGAGGGTTTTTTTAAAGAAAAGGAAGGAGAGGAGAGTTCTGGGAAGGAAAAGGGTTTAAGGGGTGGGTAGGAATATGGGGTTCAGTGTGTCCAGGTCATCCGCCTCCAAGACGTAGACAAACCTCACCCCATGCACCCCTGCTAAATCACCAAACGTAGCGAACCACTTGGGGTGACCTGTGGCAGAGGTGTTGGTTATCCAATAAAGGTTCCCGGGGCGGCGGTCCCCATTCCCGCCTCCTTAATTGTAAAAATAACCCGGCTTAGCGATAAAAAAATTAAATTAATATATGAATAGATAAACAAGTAATTAAATGTATTCTCCTTTTATCGCTTAATCAGAATTTTTGTGTTCAGATATTTATTGTTGAAGGGTAATATTTTTTCGAATAGTAACATTATTGAATGCGTTAAACGAATACTGAATACTTTTTTCACAATAAGCCTCTGCACCTGTTGTGTACACAATGGAGGTGCATCAGTTTCAAAACTCATATACTTATTATAATAAATGTGTTTATTTTCTGTTCTGTGAAAGAGACGATGTACGTATATTTGGGGAAACGTTATATCCTATTATTGTGTTATTCTCGGTGGGGGCGAGCACCTCGGGGTGGGGCGGGGCGATACTGAAGGTACCGCGTCTCCCACGTTGACAGAAGCTCGCGACTCACTCATCCGTCATTTATTTCCATCCTCCCTTAAAAGGCCATCTGTCACTGTCCGCACTACACTTTTTATCTACCGCGAATCGATCCATTGGGCCTGCACAGGACCGGATCTTTAAACAGGCATAATAGAAAGTGACAAAACAAACCGATTTTCAACGATAAAGGTTGCTCGGAATCTTTCAGAGCTTTTTCTCCAAAGGTAAAGCATATAGGATATAGGTAGTATGATCTTTTTAACCCACACATCTGATTTCTTGTTAAGTTGATCAGCCCATGAACGGGTGGCTTAATAAAATTTGAACAATTCATTAATATATTTGTAATTATTATTTTTAATTGTAAAACTAACGTTTTTAAGACAAGATTTTTTATGCATAGCACAAAGGGTAACAATTATTATAAGCAATAATTATCAGCCTGAAACACTCATCCACATTGAAAAATCTTCCGAGAAAAGATACATGACGCCAACGGGACTTGAACCCGTGTCCTCTCGATAAGCCGCCATAGCTCAGTGGTCAGAGCAATCGACCGGCAATCGAGAGGACACGGGTTCAAGTCCCGTTGGCGTCATGTATCTTTTCTCGGAAGATTTTTCAATGTGGATGAGTGTTTCAGGCTGATAATTATTGCTTATAATAATATATTTGTAGTTAATTTTCACGTTCTTTGTAAGTTCTATTCAAGTTCTGTTGTTTTATCATTATGGGATAGTTGCTTCATAAAACTGAAATAGTCACAGAACTTGAAAACAAACTTCACAGAACGTGAAAATTATCTTTAAATACTTAATGAATTGTTAAAATTTTTGAAACAACCCATCCTAAGTCTTTTAACACACGTTTATTTGGACAACAAAGAACTCCAGTGACGTCACTGTTCGACGTGTCGTGACGTCACCGTAAAGTCATTGTATAGGAATGTATGATATGACACAAGCCATCGTATTAATTTATTAGTTTATTTACATACTGTTTATAGGGATTTAGCTGTTGTGTTTATTGAATCATTATTTAGGCCTAAATATAGGTATCTCTTATTAGTTTATCTTTATTATTGAAAATATTCAAAAACTACTGCGCAAAATAATAATGCTACTTCAAGGGGAATACTTCGAACAACAAGTGGCGGCAGTTGATCAGCCGATTGCTCAATCCTACAGTAATTTTTCAGGAGTGATGACGTCACACGTTTCGCCATACATAAAAATGCAGTTATTTAAGTTAGAAGGTGATTATTTAAAAAAAAAATAGACTGGATTTCTCTATTATTTTGCTGTGCGATAAATATCGTAATATGCGATCATTAAAGAAGAAGATAATACTAATAAATCTAATTGAAACAGAATATTATAAGATCCATAATAAAAAGGTTATGGTCGCATCTGGAAATCAATCGAAGTTCCTTTTTAATTTATGTGTATTGTTCTGTTTCACGATTTGTTTAATTAAGGATGCATTTCACCAACTTCTCGAAAGCTTATCCGAGGATAACGTATATCAAAAATACTCATAAAAGGTACAAACTCGGCTAATTCTTGGGTTCAAGTACCTATTAGTAAACATGGACTTTATAAAAAAATAAATCGTAAATCGAAAATAAACTTTATCCTGTGAATAAGATGTCAAGAGGTTAAGTACCCCTAAATCTTATTAATAAGAAAAATAATACATTTGTTTACTATGTTTTCTTCTTCCAATGATTAAATATTCATTGGTGAGTATAACCTTCAAAAGTTATTCCAATAAATTGAATGTTAAAATATTCCACGATGGCCTTGAACGTCAAGGCAGCTGGCACAAACTTTAAATAATATGATTTAATTAAAGAAATAAATTAAGATGAGGTTTGAGTTCTACGAATTAATAAACACAAACAATGCACACTTAAAATAAGCCATTATTATTTAAAATATACTAATTTGCCCTATATGTATAATCATTGTTATATACAAATTATTTGTAATATTTAAAATCTTCTAAAAGGAGCGAGACTGGTAGTCACAACAGAGTTATGATACCAACCCCTTTCGTAAATTTTTTGAAGTAAAACTTCTTTACGCACGCTCGACTTGGGGGGTAAGCTGGTGAATGCGTTACGAAAAGTAGTGATGTGTTAGGAAAAGTGGGATGTTACGAAAAGTGTGATGCGAACGGTAATCGATGCGAATGGTGATCGATGACGAGGCGAACGGTCGGGCCTTTACGCACTCTTGACTTGGGGAGTGATAAGGATAAGGATTAGGATGGTCACCCCAAGATCGTAGGTCACCCCAAGGTCATGGGTCGCCCTAAGATCGTAGATCACCCCAAGGTCGTAGACCACCCCAAGGTCGTAGGTCACCCCACGGTCGTAGGACACCCCAGGGTCATAGGTCACCCCATAGTCATATGCCACCCCAATTTCAATGTCATATGTTCTTTTATAAGTTAGTGAAGTTTTACTTCAGTCGTGTGGTCTAGCGCACGCTCTTTTTTTTACATTAACTCCACACAGGAGGCTCTAAGAAACATAATTTCACAAGATCGCAATCCGTTTGTTAAAATAAGACAATCCATTAAACGGACAGTTGAATATTTCAAGTATTTTGGGTTTCAGACCAGAATCCTGCCAAACTCAACTGTGGGGCGCACTTTCACGATTTGTACAGCCCAGCTTTGAGAGGCTATCTGGCTTCGCGATTAGGTACAAATTTGATGTTTTTAACTCGGAACTGCATACGTAATACTTACTATCTAGAGGATAGTACCTACAGGATAGGTAATAAATAATGCAAAAGGAGTACTGGTACCTTCCTAGTTTGTAACAATTCTGCGGTTGTTGGAAAAATGTAAGAAAATACTTTATTTCAGTTGAAACCAGACGAGAAAGATAGGAAAACTTTCTTTTTTGTCATGGGAAAGATTTCTGGATCAGATAAACGAGAAATTTGTTCTCATTTCAATGCGGATAGTTCCATAGTACTGTGCCAGTAACCGATGAGAGACGTAAGGGAACGTGTGCCTTAAATGTTTGAATGAGACAACCGAATAATATTCTGGTTCATCACCTCATAAAAGACAAAAAGACGTACATATACTTCGCATAATTATGAAACACGTGCAAAGCCAATAGACAAGCCAAATATAATATATCTCTGAAGCTCTAAATTTTTAACTGCAAAGTTATACAACAAACTCCCAACCATCAAACAAATTAAACAAAAATACTATATGAAGTTTAAAACTACAACAAATCTTGTCTTAAGGAATCGTCGATAAAAGAAATAACTAGAATTTTAAAAAACATCGTGAAAAAACTTTACCCAAGTTGAGCCGTAGAAGTCACCGAAAACTCTCCGAAACCTACTTCCCTCGGGAAACATCCGAGACCTTGTTCCCCTCGGAATAGAATCTCATTGCGAGGTGGACTAAGAAAATATTCTACATCTCCTCATGAAATCATGACCTCTAGACTCCGTGTATTCGTGGCCATATAAGGCACACTAAGAACACACACAATTTTGGCTTATGGCTTTCTCCCAAGGGATGTTTTGGTATTGCGCCTTATTGATAATTCCGCCCCTGTGCCGCGGTCCACCATGATTGATTTGTCTTCCACATTCCCCTAATGTGATGCCAGTTTATCACCGATAATAGATAATGAGCGGTAATGATGAATGATACGTCTTCTCATCCCTCCTCGGCCATAATTCAACTCGCCAGAATAATAACAACCGTAATACGAATAATTGACGTCCGAAATATTTCGCGGAATCCAATCGTGGAAATCAATCACTTAAATTCATTTTTAGACTTGCCACGCACCAAGTTATTTAGTGGTCGGGTTTTTTCAACGCTTCCAAGTTCATCTCAATGACAAATAATAGCGTTGCGTTATCAAATAAACGGACATTTTCATCAGCGGGAAAAAAACTGAGTGCTTGAACAATAATGAAGACCACCTTTCATAGAATTTAACCCGTCAGGCTAATTGGTTCGCTTTTCGGAATAACTCATATAAGTCTCATGGAAATCGTTGTATCTTCCTTACTATCATAGTGAGAACCAGATATAAAAGGTGTTGTGTGTAGGAAGAGAAAACACCACGCTTTATTTTCAAATATAACCCACAAAATAAGTCAAATGTAGACCTTTATGAAACCAAACTTCGGATCGCAATTTGAAAAAAGTTTATGAAACTTTGGGAATTTTTCATTAATTATTTATGTCAATTTTTTATATCAAGATATCATTTCTGATAAATTCAGTATTTCATTATATGTATATAAATATTTTTTTAATTTTATCCCAATTCGAAAACATTAATTACTTCTCCCTGTTACATCTACTGGGACTTGATACATTAAAAGAAAGAAGAATTGGTTCTGACTTATTTTATTTATTTAAAATTGTTAATAACTTGTTGAACTCTCCTGGACTTCTTTCGTTAATATGTTTTCATGTACCGAGTAGATCAGTTCGTCACAAATTACCTTACCATTGTAACAATACAGGATCTAATGCTGAATTATATACAATAATAAATCACCTGCACATACTTGGTAATAAATAGATGTTGTTGATGATGTGATAAATATTGAAAGATTATCAACATACAAACATTATTTAATCAAAGCTGTTTGTCAGCGCTTCTCGTTGGATAATAATCTAATATAAAAGCGACGATAAATCTAATGTATTTTAAAAATTAATTTTTCAACCTACCAATGGTTATGCCTCTGGGGAGAATGACCTCACTATTAAACCTTTCTTCTGAAATTGACATTTTTCAATCGAACTACAATCATTTCAAGAGCGAAATAAAGGTATTCTTTAGAACCTGTCATTATTAATGTACCTATATAATTAATGTATTACACTATTAACTAAAAATTGTGAAATGTAATTGGATATATATGTTAACTGTTTTTCACAATAAATAAATAAATATTCTTTGAATGAATATATATTCTTCATCAATGTTTACTTCTGGAATTTTTAAATTTATTTTTTTACCTACCTACATAGGTACTTTACGTAGTCATTTTTTAGTTCATAATATCTTGTATAAAATCATGTGTATGAGGTTTTATTTTTCTTCATATTTGTATTTATAATAGCTTACTATTTTAACTTTATGTTGTCACTACAATACGTGCTTTTTAATTTTTTGACAAATGAATATTTTTTTCTTAACTATGAATATTATTTATCCATTTCAAAATATTGTAATTCCTATAAGTCTAAAGTCATGGTGTTTGAAAGAGAGAGTACGAAAACAGTATGCAACATAGTTGTGAATGATGAATACTTGGAGCAGGTGGATGAGTTTGTGTATCTGGGTAGTGTGTTTACGAGAGATAGGAAGGCTGATAGAGATATTGAAAGAAGGGTGAATGCCGGTAACTCCATTAATGGTGGACTGAATGCCGTTGGCGCTAATAAAAAACTGTCAAAAGAAGCGAAGCTAGCAGTCCACAATGGAATCCTGGTACCTACCCTGATGTATGGCAGTGAGGCATGGAACTGGCAGAGGAAGGATGAAAGTAAGCTGAATGCTGTTGAAATGAGATCCCTGAGACGTATGTGTGGTAAAACAATGTATGATCGTGTGAGAAATGTGGATATCCGCAAAGAATGTAAGGCTGATGTAAGCATAATGAGTAAGATTAAGAAAGGGACCCTCAGATGGTTTGGGCATGTAGAACGAATGAACGAAGAAAGTAGTGTAAGAAGAATATACGACGCGAATGTGAATGGTAGAAGAAGTCGGGGACGCCCGAGGAAGACGTGGCACGATCAAGTGAATCAAATACTTGAGTCGGGCCATGTCAAAAGTCAGAATAATAGAAGAGAATGTATGAGACGATGTATGAATGTGAGTGAGGCAAAGAGTGTGTGCCAAGACCGAGTTGTTTGGCGGTCCGTCCTCTCTGCCTATCCCTGCGGGGAAACGGCGTGATGGTTAGTTAGTTAGTTAGTAATTCCTATATAAAACCCGTTAATCGGCGTTAATTCATAATAAATAAATAAATAAATTGTAAACCACTGTAATGTAAGAAATTATTTTTGCATCCTATTGTTTATTATTGCTAAACCCTATGTAAAAAAAATGTAAACATTATGTACCCAATGTAAAAGCTCCATGGGCGTATAAAAGAGTTAGTAGATACGTTACTACCCGGCTTCGTTTGAATAAATCTTTTTGTCTGAATTTTTGAGAGTAGGTAGTTTTTTCATTTTTAATTTTTTTTTTATTATTTTTCATAATATATACAATCAACAAATAAGTCCTGCTAAGCCAATTGAATTGGCTTGTCAACAGGTGCTTATATTTTAGTTTTCTATACATTTTTAAAATTTAAAATTTAGATCTTATATCTACAGATTCAACATTTTTTCATACATATCAATATCAATATAAATATTTTTTTTTCAGGAGCCAATTTTTCACCATATTCATAGAATTACATTGATTTATAGTGTCAGGTAATAAATTAAATCTCTTCAGTATGATGTATTCAAACGTTCTCTGTCCGTACCTACTTATTGTTATATTTCGGAACTATTAACCCGTCGTTGCGCGTGAATCTAGTGCTGTATTTATGTTCTAATTTCTCTTCATGCTGCGGGCTAAATATATGCTGAATTATAATTTTGTGCCATAGTATTGCCTTAACAGGTAAAATTTTGGCACTCTGAAACAGCATCGGTGTATTTTGTCCCTGTTTGAAAATATTAGGGACGACTAATAATTTTACAATTGCGTTTTGTACAACTTGGACTTGTTTCACATTGGTTATGGTAGTATGTCCCCATATTGTTAATCCATATCTTATATTAGATCTGCCAGTGACATATAAATTATTTAAAGTGTTTCAATTGATTGAAAAAAATTTTATGTGTAGGTACATTCTACCACCAATTGATCCGAGTCTTTTACAGGTTTTTTTAATATGTTTGTTCCATTTAAAAAAGCAATCTACTGTAACACTAAGATACACGTATTCCGTAACTAATTCTAAGCTTTCACATTTACAATCAGTTGAAATATTTTTAAGGATGCAATTAAAATTATGAGAAATAACATTAGGATTAAATTGAAATTTGGCATTAGATGAATTACTTTGGTTTTTTTAGCAGTTAAATTGACGTTATATCGCAATTTTTGTTGCGCGAGAGCTCACCGTTCTAGAGTTTATATTAAATTAGATATTGAATCTTACTGTAATATTCTGAAGGTCTCATTTTTAAAAGTCAGAATATATATTTTTATATTCCCTGAACTCCCCAAGTCCATGGCATCCGTTGCAAATGAAATACGAGTACATTCACCCCAAGATGTTGGAGGCATCAAATAAACTTTTGTTCGGTGGAAAATAAAAGTGAGGAAAATATTTTTTCTTAATTGACCAAGAAATATTTTGGAATATGCTTATAAGGGGAAACTTGAAGAAAATGTTTTTTTTTTGCTTATTGTGTAGGGCCTACCCTGGTGCCCGAGAGGATGGCAGGGTAAAAACCTTTCAAGTGGAGTATTAATTAAGTGAAATATATTTAATTCAAGGTAAAGACACCTGTTAAGTCTGTAGAGTGTAGAAGTACGACACATAGTCCATTAGTCCACTTTTAGTCAAAGGAAAAATCAAATAGCAGAAGTTAGACTTCTCATTTATGTGCTGAGATGAATTTAATTTCCTGCTGTTTGAGTTTGCTTTTAAAGTCGTGTGTACGAATGAACACGATACGCTTTTATTTTATTGTGATTTAAATGTTAGGAAGCAATTTCGCTTTTGTGTTTCATTCATTAATTTAATAATATTTTATTTCAATAATTATTTTAATAACTTTGTGGCACCATTTTAATTAAATAGGGTGAATGCCGGTAACTCCATTAATGGTGGACTGAATGCCGTTGGCGCTAATAAAAAACTGTCAAAAGAAGCGAAGCTAGCAGTCCACAATGGAGTCCTGGTACCTACCCTGATGTATGGCAGTGAGGCATGGAACTGGCAGAGGAAGGATGAAAGTAAGCTGAATGCTGTTGAAATGAGATCCCTGAGACGTATGTGTGGTAAAACAATGTATGATCGTGTGAGAAATGTGGATATCCGCAAAGAATGTAAGGCTGATGTAAGCATAATGAGTAAGATTAAGATAGGGACCCTCAGATGGTTTGGGCATGTAGAACGAATGAACGAAGAAAGTAGTGTAAGAAGAATATACGACGCGAATGTGAATGGTAGAAGAAGTCGGGGACGCCCGAGGAAGACGTGGCACGATCAAGTGAATCAAATACTTGAGTCGGGCCATGTCAAAAGTCAGAACAATAGAAGAGAATGTATGAGACGATGTATGAATGTGAGTGAGGCAAAGAGTGTGTGCCAAGACCGAGTTGTTTGGCGGTCCGTCCTCTCTGCCTACCCCTGCGGGGAAACGGCGTGATGGTTAGTTAGTTAGTTAGTTTAGTTAAATTACTTTGTTTAAACCACTATTTTTTACCCCCGATGCAGGGAGCGGCGTTATGAGTTTGACTTTCTGTGTTTCTGTGTGTGACCCATTATGATGCAGTTTGTTTGAAAGCTGACTTGATCGAGATGGTTCTTAGCAACAATTTATTAAAATCTGTTTGGTCGTTTCAAGGCGATCAGCTCTATTTTGAGTTGTGGGTTGCTTAAAATTGTGAAAATTTTAATAATAAGTATCAATATGTTCAAATGTATGTTCAATTGCTCATCGATTCTTTTCTTGTGTAAACACAGTCGCAATTTCTCCCTTCTTATATAGTCCAACAGGAATATATAATACTGCGAAATAGATTTTTAAAAGTAAATTAAATGAGAGAGCTCAATTGGCTAATTGTGAAACACATGCTGATCTTGAAAGCTATGATAAAAAAAAACAACCTGTAAAAATACCTTTCAAACAAAATTATAACAAAGACGTACAATGAAATCAGATTACCAAAAAATTACAAAGTTAATACACAAAACAGTAACTCTTCAAACTATATGTTGTAATATACACCAACTAGTAAAAAATTCAATATGTATATTGTGGAAACATAACAACAGAAAATACAATGGTATTAAGTTATAATAAATTGTTCATTTGTAAACACAACTAATCAATTAACCATCACGTCGTTTTCCCGCAGGGGTAGGCAAAGAGGACGGACTGCCAAACAACTCGGTCGTGGCACAGACTCCTTGCCTCCTTCGCATTCAAACATCGTCTCATATACACTCTTCCCTTATTCTGACAAGTGATATGGTCCGAATAGAATATTTAATTAATTTTCTTGTTTAATCATGTCTTCCTCGGGCGTCCCCGACTTCTTCTTCCAATCACATTTGCGTCGTACACCTATTATATTTATTACACTCTTTTCTTCGTTCATTTGCTCTACACGCTCAAACCATTTCTTAATCTTACTCATTGCGTTTACGTCAGCCTAAAATTATTTTCGGATATCCTCATTTCTAACAGATCATGCATGGTTTTATCATGCGAACGCCTCAGGGATTTCATTTTTACAGCATTCAGTCTACTTTCATCCTTCCTCTTCCATTCCATACATCAGGAGAGGTACCAGCACTCCATTATGGACTGCTAGCTTTGCTTCTTTGGACAGTTTTTTTTGTTAGCGCCAACCGCGTTCACTCCTTAATGGAGTTAGTAGCATTTACCCACTTGTCAATATCTCGATCAGCCTTCCCATTTCTCGTAAACATACTTCCCAAATAGACTTAAATGTACAAACAATTATTAATATTCTATTATAATAACATATTTTTTTACATAACAAAAATTTCTAGATATCATATATAATTTAATTATTTGTCTTTGCTCATTCCGTCATTTTAATTTAAAGTTCTGAAATATGTTGATAATTATTTTTTTCTCGTCCTATTGTTTATAACTTACCCTTGTTTAAAAATTTTTAACATTATGCACCCAATGTAAAAGTATAAAAGATTAAATAAATAAATATTAGCAATGCAACAAAGTAATTTATAATAATAATTAGGATAATTTTTATAATATTATTTTATTAATTTAATGTGTCAATTGAATGAATACGTTGGTGGTTTATGTTCAAATGCTCACAGTTATTAAAAGATCATAAATCAAAGCTTAATTATTTTGTTATTTGAATGACTAAAACAACTATACTTTTCAAATAGGTCTTTTAATAATGGAAATTATGCAATTATTGTACTAGTGTTATAATAAAGCTCTTTACAGAATTATCTTGATTGAATTAAATGGTTTATTGCCTGTTTCAATTGATGAATGGCTTTATTTGGTAAAATTATAGAAAGGTTTTCAAACGTTACGGAAAATAATACGTTTATTTATTTGTCAATTTAAGTTAATTGTGTATTAATTAAATATAAATTAATTATCTTTTCGCTTGAGGTAGAATTATTAATTAATATGCCTAAAAGCGTAAACTTTAAACTTAAAAGCAAAAACGATTACTCCATAGTTGGATAATATGTATTAAGACGAAAACCATGCAAAATAATGCAATATCAAACAAAATCGTGTGATTTAGTTTTGAAAATTTGATCGCTTAGAAGTATTATAGATGCTTCAATTAAAAACTGCGAGCAGAACACATTTTGGCCTTAGAAAATATAGATATTTTTTTTAAATCTATTAATTTTTTGTTTTATATGAATACCACACAAGAGTCCCAACTGTTCCCGTCTGAAACCAGTGAGACTATTCAGATCTGGTTACCAAACACGGCTAATGCCATTTCAAGCAACGTTTCAATTCTGAATGGTGGTCTTACACCAGGACGATACTGAGAGTATCTTCCACTCTGGAATGTGCCGCAAATATGCAATATTTTATTTTAAATGAATAAATTGTGAAATAACGCAAATTAATCATATAAAATTTATTTGCCACGCCGGGATTCGATCCCGCGACCTTCGGTGTGCGAGTCAAGAGCCTTTCGGCTGGATTACGCCGGCCGTTAATAAGCCTAGAAAAAAAAGTATTAAGTCTATAAAAAACACTTTCAAGTGCAAATTCTCCTACTAATAAACTTCTTCTCGGATATGGTTTTATTGTACAATGTGGCAAATTCAGTTTTATTAATAATTTTTAAATAATTTATTGGGCTAGTGGACTGAAGTAGGTCGAGTGTAATTTTATTGTCTATGGTAGACAAATAAACTTCCTATATCTTTAGTCTATTTTGGCCATTTCAGTTCATTTTATAAGTATTAAGTTGATGACAAAATTTGTCCCTAGAAAAGGCCCGAAGATATCGATTTAGGAATTTGTTTATTTGTGATTGTTACAGTGAAATCTAGTCTCCTTCAACGGAAGCAATCTTCCGAATAGGACCTCCATCGATATGCTTGGTGTAATTCTAAGTGACCAGCTCAGGTACGGGGGCTCCATTGAAACCAGAGTTAAGTTAGCCTCTCAGAAACTGGGCGTACTGTACAGGGCACGCAGATACTTACCCAACTGCTAACCCTGTACAAATCGCAAGTGCGCCCCACGGTTGAATTTGGCAGCCACCTCTGGTCTGGAGCTCCAAAATACCTAAAAAAAACCCTTGACTCTGTGCAGAAACGGGCGGTCTGTTTGATAGATTCTCCCATTTTAACAGACTGCAATCTTTAGAGCACAGGCGTCAGGTGGGAATGCTGTCCTTGTTCTACCGGTATTACAATGGAAGATGCTCCGAGGAGCTAGCGTCATTAATCCCCTCGGCACCGGTGCATAGTCCCTCCACACAGCATCTTCAAAGATGACATAGGCCCTGAGGGAAGTTGTTTTCCTCTGGGCCTCCTGTGTGAAGTTAATGTAAAAAAAAATATAAAGTGTAAGATATTTTTGGTTCCTGTGACTTTATTAGGAACATGAAAAGAAATCAATTACAATAATTCAAGGCTGTTAATGAGGGAATTAATGGTTTAAAAAAGAAAAATGACATCAGATACAAACCTTCTGTCAGACAGCTTTATTAATTTTAGATTTTTCATTAGACAGTTAAATTTTATATTGTCAATAGGTGACACTGGTTACAATGGATAAATTGCGGTGATCAAATAGTTGAGTTATGTATATATAACACCTCTATGATAATTAGCAAAACCAATGCATAATTTATTACGCTGAGTTAACTCGTTTCGGTGTATTACAAATTAGTATAATTTTATACAGTGTCTATTATCATCTCATCCGTGACGCCCGCCCTGACCTCCCCCTGCCCGCCCTGGGCCTAGGGCGAGGGGTTGTGGGCGGGAGGCTTGGATCAGCGCAGCACTGTATCCTTCCACCCTCAAAACAGCCCTTTAGAAGGCCTAAGGGTTGCTATGTAAATTCATCCCTTTGCTTATTTATGTCACTTCGCAAACATCCAACAGACTACATCATCCATGAGATAATCATGTTGCAAATTGAAAAATATTTTAAACCATGAGAAGCGGACATTATGATTTCGACTATGTTTCACAATGATCCATTTGATTTATTTGCCGGCAACCTGGGTGTTTATTGTTTTTTTTACGAATGTAAAGGCAAATTATTTTAAAGTCTGCAAGTTTGAATGTGCGAGTATTTGTGCACACAGATATAACCAAAGTTTCTAAAAAGTTAAAAACTAGTTTGGACCATTCTGAATTTGTCTCTCAAGGGCGTTACTAAAAGTATCTACCATTCAGAAACTTGCCACAAATATACTATACATAGTTGTAAATAAAATTAAGTTGCACACGTCGGGATTTGAACCCGTTACCTAGCCAAGTAACGGGTTCAAATCGTAGCCAAGGATCGTAACCACTCATGGCACACGCTCTTAGCCACATTATGGTCACACATTCCTAGATACATTCCTAGATTCCTAGATCATTGATACATCGAAACCAAACTAACAAACCATCACAGGGGTAGGCAGAGATTGGGACAGCCAACAACTAGGTCTTGGCACACACTCCTTGCCTTATTTGCATTCATACATCGTCTCCTTCATACTCTTCTATTTTTCTGGCTCTTGACATGAATAGGTATCTGATTAACTTGTTCGTGCCATCGCTTCCTCGGGCGTCCCCGACTTCTCCTACCATTTACACTCGCATCATATATTCTCCGTACACTCAATTCTCCGTTCAGTCACTCTACATGCCCATCTGAGCGTCTCTTTCTTAATCTCACTCATTACGCTTACATCATCTTGCACTCCTTGATCTCCACATTTCTCACACGATCATACATTATTTTATGATAAAAGTGCCTCAGGGATCTCATTTCCACAGCATTCAGTCTACTTCCATCCTTCCTCTGCCAGTTCCACGCCTCACTGCCATACATCAGGATATGTACCAGCACCTCATTGTGCACTGCAAGCTTCACTTCTTTTGACGGTTTTTTTGTTAGTGCCAACCGCGTTCAATGCTCCTGTATTTACCCTTCTTTCAATATCTTCATCGGCCTTCCCATCTCGTCTTGTAAACATACTTCCCAAATACACAAACTCATCCACCTGCTCCATGTGATTCATCTTTCGCAACTATATTGCATTCTGTTTTCGTACCCTCTCATTCAAACCCCATGGCTTTGATACATCATATCATAAATAATCTACTGTTCCAACTGACCAGACCCAACTCAAGTATTTATTCATGCCTTATCTTCCTGGGGAATCGATTACTGAATTTACAATTATTCTATCCATTTACACTCCATATAATTATATGTTCTCATCATAATAGTACTAAAGGGGATTAACTCGTGTGCACCGCTGAGCTAAAATTGCCTTGGTGACACCAAAAGTGAGTCTGAGCCAAATTTTATCTTTTACGGTGAAAGAATCTGAACATTTTTACAGTTTAAATTTATTTGATGATATCATCTGAAGTCTTTAAAAGCATTTAAGATTTTTACTCCGAAAATGTCAAGTATAATATTTAGGGAACAAGTTTCATTCCTAATTCCGACTTATCATGAAGATTACATTTCTCTGTCGGAGATTACTCTCTTAATCTACAGACCGTGTTTTAATAAGACTTCAAGAAAAAAAAAGATTTAGGTGTAAATGCCAAAAACTTTCTCTCTAGAAATCGTAAACATTTAAAAATATTACACGCCTCTGTCATCAAAGAAATATGAATGCCAAAAAATATTTAGATATTCTATTATTTATGTGCTTTTAAGCATTCACGTTTTTTGACTACGTGTTTTTAAAAAGTTTACTCTCGGCGGCTTTTGATAGCGTTTTATCTGTATTTTAATCTGAGGATTTGAAAAGTATAATTTTTCTTAGTTTTAAGTGGTTTTCTTTTGTTTGTGTTGATATTTTATAAAGAAGGGTGGATTTTAATTTGGGAAGCGAGTATGGGTATCGCCGCACCATTTATTAGATAACCATTATCATCATCATCATCATCATCGTCTTCTTCCCTTTGTCCTATTCGGGTCGGGGACCCATTGCATCGACAAGGCTCCTCCATACGTCCCTGTCTTGTGCTGATTGTTCGGCCTCTGTCCATGGTAGACCCATCCTCTCCTCACACAGTTTCTGGAGTTGCCTCGCCCAACTGTGTCTGGAGCGGCCCGCTGGACGTCTACCCTCTGGAATCGCACTCAGTATTGGTCCTCAGACATTCTTAATACATGCCCAAGCCACCTCAGTCGCGATTTTTCTAAGAAGAGTAGCAAGGGTTCAATGTTTAGATCATCTCGGATCGTCGAGTTTCTTATATGGTCCCATTTCGTAACCCCTGCCACTCCTCTCAAGTACATTTCGGCAGCTTGGACTCTAGAGCGTGTTGGTTCATTTAGATAACCAACACCTAATAACCAACCCCAAGTGCTTGGTGACTTAGCTGGGGTGCCCGGATTCATGGGGTGACGTTTGTCCGGGTCTTGGCGGCGTCCCTTTGACTTCTACAGCCGTACTCTCTCGGAACATCGCCTTGCAGCGCAGTGGGTGGGATGGATTCTTACGTCCATCACTCCTGGACACACTGACACCCAGATTCCTATACACCCCTAAAACCATTTTCCTTCCCAGAACTT
The DNA here is from genome assembly GCA_917880885.1 of Limnephilus marmoratus. NCBI lineage: Eukaryota > Metazoa > Arthropoda > Insecta > Trichoptera > Limnephilidae > Limnephilus > Limnephilus marmoratus. The sequence continues at coordinate 10,909,471 of OU862921.1, read as the reverse complement.
CTTCTCCTTCCTCTCCAAAAAGACCCTCCACAAAGCATCCCCAAAGAAGACATAGGCCCTGAGGAGAATTGTTTTCCTCAGAAAATGGAGCTAATGTTAAAAAAATTATATAAGTACTTAATAGTAATTTTTATTCAATTAAATCAATTTTTAAAGCAAAGTTTCCTTTTTTTGTCGAATGTTAAATAATTAATTATATTACAATAAAGTTCCGTTCAACTGCTAAAATGGGGGCTACATTGGTGCCTTGGGCAGCGGACAGCTGAGTCTTAACAACAAATTTAAAATTATTTATAAATTTAAATTAATTAATATTGATTCTTATCACTTCTTTCAATTGATGTAATAATAACTTTGTCTGTCAAATTGGTTCTGATTAATTTACCAATTGTTCCATCATACCAGCTGCTCTAATTATTGCCAATTGACATTTTGAGTGAATTTTTCTGACGTCAACCCTATTAAAAGTCTTTAATGTCACGGGTGTTTTAACAAGGACAAGCTGAGTTACATCTCGTAGGTCAAACGGTCTGCATAAAGATTATTTTGACCGAGGAAAGATAAACGGGCAAAACAGAAACGACCTCGAAAAGATTCGGAATAAGCGATTGAGCGCTTTTATTATTATCGTGACGACATAAAAAAGCATAAAGCCTACGTTCTTTGTCCTAATAATGCTGCATTTCTTTTTTACACATTAAATAATGGTGAGACAAAAGATGAGACACACAATATACGTGTGTCTTTTTACTCCAAAGTACTACTTTTTCCTTTGGAGGAAACAGATATATCTTGTTACAGCTCAGCTATGGCGACGGGAATTACGTTTCATTTTCTTTGTACGTGTGAGGGAGATGTATGATAATGATCGTATGTTTCCTCTGGGGGGTTTTGTCTGTTGTTCACAGTTTGTCTCATTTTCTACTGTGGTTATTTAGTGTGTGAGAAAGAGCTGCAGCAATGTATGTTTAAGGCGCCACAACCGGGCCCAAAAAGAAGAAGATGAAGAGATACAAAATTACGGATTTTAGAGGAGCGCGCTAGTATTCAAAGTGACAAAATCGATACGAAAATTGTGAAATTTTTTAACAAAACATGACTCGTTTAAAATAGAGCAAGAATCAAGCGGGGGTCGTCTTAAACAGCATTCAAAAAAACACTGTGAATTTTTTCATACATATAACTTGTAGAATAACTGAAACAAACGTGTTTTCAATAATTTTTGGAGCATATTTTGCGATTTTTTTCTATCGAGGGAATTTATATAATTTGCGTTTCGGCGCAGGGAATGTCTAGATATTATCTTCAAGAATAACGTATATGGTTTTAAGAGCTTTAAAACTTAAAGGGAGATATGCAAGAAATCGGTAGAAATTCAGGTACGGCGGCTTTTTTTTTTTTTTTTTTTTTTTTATATTAACTCCACACAGGAGGCCCTGAGGAAAATAATTTCCCTCAGGGCCTATGTCATCTGGGATGCTGTGTGGAGGGTCTTTTTGAGGAGAGGAAGGAATGAACAGTGGTCTTGAAGAGACCCATGTTGTAGGAAGGAGGAAACACAGAGGCCGGCAAATCATTCCACAGCCGAGCTGTTGAACACAAGAACGAGTCGAAGAAACGACCCGTTCTCATGTGACAAATGTCAACCGTGTACAAATGTTGGGCACGCGTTTGGCGTGTTTCCCGACTATGCACCGGTGCCGAAGGGATCAATGATGCTAGTTCCTCGGAGCATCTTCCATTGTAATACCGGTAGAACAAGGATAGCATTCCCACCCGACGCCTGTGCTCTAAAGATTGCAATCCGTCTGTTATAATGGGAGAATCTATCAAACGGACCGCCCGTTTCTGCACAGAGTCGAGAGTATTTTTCAGGTATTTTGGAGCTCCAGACCAGAGATGGCTGCCAAATTCAACCGTGGGGCGTACTTGTGATTTGTACAAGGTTAGCAGTTGTGTACTATTAAAGTATCTGCGGGCCCTGTACAGTACGCCCAGTTTTTGGGAGGCTAGCTTTACTTTGGCTTCAATGGAGCCCCCATACCTGAGCTGGTCACTTAGGGTTACACCAAGCATATCAATGGAGGGCCTGTTCGGAAGATTGCTTCCGTTGAAAGAGACTAGATTTTCATTTCGATCCCTTTTGGACGTAATCAGACAAGATTGGGTCTTTGAAACATTAAATTCAACGAGATTATTTTTACCCCAAGAGAAAACACTCTCGAAGTAGCCGTCCATTCTTTGCTTCAAAGCCCTACGAGCTGTTGGAGTTTGTGAGCCCTTTGGGGGCTTGTCAAACAAAAAGCTATCATGAACTGTACTGTCATCCGCATAACAGTGAATTGGTGCACATGACAAAAGGTCGTTGATGTGCAACAAAAACAAAGTTGGAGACAGAACCGATCCCTGCGGGACGCCAGCATTTATCGAGTGTGAGGAAGAGGTGAAACCATCGACTACCGTCTGAATCGACCTCCCCCTCAAGAAGTCGGCTTAAGAACAAAAGCAAAATCATCAGCACACATTTGATGTTTTTGGATTTTTGGATTTCACTCACACGTCAATATTATTCTTGTAACTATAATCCGTCCATTAAACTTGGTAAGTAGTATTGTAGGGGTCTACGGAGACGTCACGGTGCGGTGTGTGAGAGAGATACAAGAAAATGATAACTTTTTTTCTTTGGAAGAAACAGACCTACGTACATTGCGTATCTCATCTTTTGAAAGCCTTTTTGCCGTCATGCTACCGTTACGGTGAATCGTCACGCTAAATATAAAAGCGTCCATTCGAAGTATATGTAGCCGAAGTGAATCATTCATAGTTCTTTGTGGCGTGTTTTATTCCTTTGTCTAAAGCCGCTGTGGTCTAGAATTCTAGAAACGATAAAGGTCTGAGGTGAATCAGATATTGCGGTTACAATTCCTGCTAAATTGCGAGTGTAATGTTTTGATAACAAAGCTTTATGTTGTTTCGACGAAATTTAACCCTTCGAATAATAAGAAAATAATTTTCTGTCAAATTTTGCCTGTCAAGGTTGGCGCGCAAAATTCCTGGTTCTTCCCATGCATTTTAAATGTTCCAATTTATTGTTTTTTTAACGCTTTTGCAAAAACAAAAATTGTTCTAAAATTAAGATACAATAATCTTTCCGATGTGTTTATTAGAAATCAACATTTTTGTTTCTAAATATTAAAATTTTAATATTGGAAATGTAAATTGGCTAAAAAATGTATACGTAAGAAAATTCGAATTAAAGTAATTAAAATAGAATAAACTTAAAATTTTAAATACAGATTCTTTTTCTAAGCAAAATTTGTAATAAAACTGTCACCTCACTTTTTATCACTTTCATATAATTTTATTTTAAAATTAAACGTGTGATGCGTCACAAATTGGCGCAAAATTAAACCGTCACTTTTGATCGGGTTTGTAAAATATCTGAATAACCTAGTTCATATAATTCTAAGACAATGAGAAGCACCATTTTATTCCGTTTCTAACATAAAAGAAATCACAAATATTCACATGACAGGAAGAGAGATATCTAACTTTTAATAATGCACTGTTGCTCTGGGACAATCTGGGTCTCCTGTTATTATAATGGCATATGATGTTTTGGGACAACTTGGGTCTCCTGTGATTAGACGGGTTAAGAGACTGTTATGTTGTTTACTCAGATGTTGTCTAAAACATCACAAATCGTAAATAACAGTTACTGTCATATCCTCAATTTTCAATTTTTTCAGAAATTTCGTTATTTATTAGATTCAAATTATTTTCTTTGCTGAATACTAATTTGAAAGACGTGTAAAATATTCGATTACTGCACGCGTTCGTCACCATTATTTACGTTGATTTTTTAATCGCATTTAAGAAATAATAAACACAATTTACGAATCATATTATTCATCCTTCTGATATTTTTAATCTTTCGAATCAATGCTTTGTTTTAAAAGTTGAATCTGTGAAGGAATTTTCAATTCAAGCAGCGTCACATCGTTATATAATTGACTAGCTGCCCGGCAACGCGTTTTTGTGGCTAATGAAACACAACGTTATCTACTGGATGGTTATCCAACCTTTATAACCACCGCCGTCTTTGAGTTTATCGCGAAGAGACAGACAGATGCCGCGGAGGACTTTAATTTATAATACGTGAAGATGGTGTGAAAGATTATAATAATGTGCATGAAATGCTTGGGGTAACTAACGTATTTAAGTTAATAAGGATTAATACTGTATCCGTCTAAATAACTTTTTAATTACCGCAATGTACGTGACCATTTTTTTAGAAGAATTTAGAAGAATGGGTATAGTAAGCCAACCGTAAAAGATAGATATATGCCTTCGCGGACTTTTTTAAAGATCTATAAAAGAGGAATATCCCACTATGCATTGTTTCGTTATATCCCAAAAGGATTAGGCAGCGTTTTCGATGCTTCAGGCGGCTTGACTTTTTCCGACACTTCTAACAATTATCCTTATATTTCAACCAATTTACACATGATTGACAAATTACATACCTAAACCTTCCTCACGAAACACTATATCTATTAGTGAAAACCGCATGAAAATCCGTTTAGTAGTTTTCGAGTTTATCGCGAACAGACAGACAGACAGACAGACGACGCGGGGGACTTTAATTTATAATATGTAGAGATAGAGATATAGAGATAGAGAAGATGTAGAGATAGAGATGTAGAGATATTGTTGGATAGAAAGTAGTATTTTTGACGGTCCAGGGGTAAGGCTCTCGACTAGCGATTCAGAGGTCGTGGGTTCAATTTTCGGCGTCGGCCAGTAAATTTTATTTGATTGATTTGTGTTTTCACAATTTAATCATTTTTTTCATATTTCTTTTTTATTTTGTGCATCTATATAAAAAGGTTAACATATTTTTTTTTTGGCCTTGCCTGTCTCACTAGGAAATCCGGTGTCGAGGCAGACTAATTTACAAATATTTTATAAATATTAAATAAAGTACATTTTTCAATGAAGTGAAAATGTGGTAACAATAATGAGATAGAGGATTATATTTGGGTGAGGAGACTGATTATTGCACGACATTTTTCGGTGATCCATTGTTTGATCAGGATTTTGTATTTGTTAAAATTATTCTATTGTCTTTAAAATAGTATAAGGTATATTTGCGGCATGGTCCAGGGTTGCAGGTACTCTTAGTATTGCCCTGGTGTCAGACCACCTTTCAGAATTGAAACGTTGCTTGAAATAGCTTTATCCTTGTTTGGTAACTATATCTGAATGGCCAAGAATATCCCCACCTTGCTCTTCCCCATAACCTTCCCCTCTTACTTTCTTTCAACCTCACAACGTACCCCGATTGGAGAAGCCATTCACTGAATCCAAGTAGTAGAGAGCATTTGAGACTCTTATGTTGCTCCCAAGTGGAAAATGTGAGCAAATTAAAAAACTAACCTATTTTTGCAAAGAAACATCTTAGATAAAGAACAGCTAATTAAAATTTATTATGCATTAGCCCAATCTCATCTACAATATGGTATTATCGGATGGGGAAGCTCGTGCGATTCCACTGTAAAACCAGTCCTCATAGCACAAAGGGCAATTTTGAAAATTATATTTAGAGTCCCCATCAGACTCAGAGTCAGTCCCCACGAACAAGGGGCGATTCACAAGATCTACATTACATAACGTACATTCTACCACCAACCTAAACCAAAACGGCTTTTGGACAAAGAAATATGCAATACTTCTCTCGTGCAATAAAAATCATTTGAAAATAATCGACTTCAAAAGAAGCATTAAAATATGGATTATGGGCATGGAAAGGAGGAAAATATATACAATTTTGCAACCTAACAACGATTAATGCTTGTATTGTACTTTCTTTTAGATATAACTTTATAATTTTCCTCTTGTAATATTTTAACATAGGTATTTCCTTATATTTCAAACACGAAAACTTAGACAATGTGACCCCAAAACGGGGTACCCCAGTAAGGACACATTTTTCTCTAAAAAAAAAGAAAAAAAAAGGTTATATCTGGTATTCACATTAAAAAAAGAAGTAAATATGAATATATTTTGGAGCAAGATAAACCGTAATGCGCCTAACCTCGACATATTAAAGCCCATTTTAAATATCTTTTAATTTGTACATCCCAAAATTGGCTTATTCAAAAATGTTTTCATTTTGTTGAAATGTTCAAAGCTGTTTAACACAAAGATAGATATTTTGTCTTGACTCGCTTTGGTATTGTATTCATACAGTTTGTATGTACACAGTGAAGAAGGCTTTAGCGCAAGGTAGAATAGTAGGGAGTTGGGGGAAGGTAATCGGGGGAAGGGAATAAGGACCTGTATCCTGAAAGGATTAGTTCTCTATTGGGGGGAGAATGTAGGTACAAGGTACCCTTCAAGGTCACTTCACAAGCTAAACGACGTATCATGGAATTACTATTCCAAAGAACGGAAACATTTTTGGAGATTTTCTTAAAATGAAATCAATTTTATCAAAAGTAAAAAAATGATTGTCTGAAAGTGATGTTGGTTGGGCTATTAATAGCCCAACTGCAAAATCTGCAAAAGTTTTCAGACGGTCCAAGTAATTTCGAACTTGAAATTTTGACTAAATTACCTTTGGCGGAGACAATCTAAATTTTAAAACCATTTGAAAGTTAGATACGTTTTTAGATTTTCACGGCCAAAAGTATTTTCGTTATTTATTTTTGGGGTGTTATGCCGTGTTGCGCTACCTCCTTCTTGAGTCAACGTTTCGGACAGCATTACAGTGTCTATCATCAGGGCTAATGTGTGATGGGCAGATCTGATATATTCACGCATCTGCCGTAATAATGGACACTGTAACGCTGTCCGAAACGTTGGCTAAAGAAGGAGGTAGCGCAACACGGCGTAACACCCCAGAAATAAATAACGAAAAAAAAGTTATGTTTATATATCAAAATATAAATTTATCGTCTCGCTTCTTGTTTTTTAAAGATATTGAGATAATTTCCTATAAACAGTAAAGTAAAAGTAAGTGTTTCAAATACTTTAGGCACTTCGAATACAAAATATTATCATCTCATTTCATTGCCAAATCCGTTTATGCAAAGTTGTTATTTATCGAAACTCCGCTATTGCCATACAAACAAAACTTAAATCGAAAATTTCGCGATAATCTCCAAAGCTAACTTGATAATATTTTTTACACGCTTCAAAGTACGGAGAGAAAGTAAAAGCGATCTTTTCGACATTACCATTTCGTCACTCTCTGAATCAAATTTGACTTCGCGAGAAATTGAAATCAAAACAATACTTTGAAATAAAATTCATTTTTCAGAGTGGAAAAAGTTTATCTGTAACTTTTTTAATCCCCGACAGTTGTGGGTGGTTTTTTGGGAAGGAAGCCGGAGGGGGGGTTGTAGGGTTTTAATAATTGTTCTCTCTGTAGGCTTCAGGGGTGGCAGTTCTCCGTTTTAATATCAATTTAGGGGTGTAGTATAGGTACCTGCGCCTCTGTTGGGAAGACTAATTGTGAAGGCGCCATGATTAATTCAGTCTCCCTCGGCGATGCCATAAACAGCCTCTAAAACTGTCGCAGGTGAAAAGGAAGGGATCTGCTCGTTATCGGAGGCTTTATTCATATTTTCAGCCCCGGAATAATGTACCGGTTATTATTTATCGGATGTTAATGATTCAACGGGTTGCTTTGTGACACATGGCCTTTTAATCTCAAACCTTTTTATGAATTATTATTCAGCATTTTGCTTTCATCAAGGCTTAAAGAAATATATGCATAGTAAACGCCTGGCAAGTAATTTAAAGTGTTGGAAATGAGCAATTTCGAGATTAAATATTGAATAGATACAAGAGTTAATATTCTATTTTGACGACCTACATGGCAAAGCAGTACGTTTTTGACTTTACGAGCAAAACCAATGAATTAACTTTGTGTTGGTTCTTTTTAGTGACCGACCGAAGGTTCGGTTTCGGTTTCGGTTTCGGTTTCGGCAAGTTTCGGTCATACCGAAACTTGTGAAGTATCGCGCGTCGTTCAGGGTGAGTTCGTGGCTCGTGTGTAATGTTAGTGTTGATTATTGACAAAATTTTGTTCCAAGAAGTAGTTAACACATTTGTTAATTTTTGTAATTTTTGTTTGTTATATTGCAGTACCTAATATATTTTTTTTCTTTTTACATACTTCAATTATTGTTTTTTTTTTTAAATTTCATTTAACACGTGTAATAAGAATGTTCTGATTGTAAACGCAATTAAAATTAAAATGCTCAAATAATGAGGTCCTTCCTTTATAATGTAACTGTTGATTATTGACAAATTTTTGTTTCAAGAAGTACAGGTAATTTAACATGCTTGTTAATTAAAAAAAAATGTTTGTTTTATACTGTACTTCAATTATTGTTTTTTTGTTTTTTTTTTATTTATTTCTTTTAATACGTGTTAACCGTCGGTATACGTGTAAAAAATAAGCAAAATTTCAGTAAACAATAGATTTTAAACTTGTCTAAAAAAGTTTCGGTTTCGGTTTCGGCCGAAACTGAGACAGTTTCTTTTCGGTCGGACACTAGTGCCTTCCGTAGCAGTAGCCCTGGTGAGTTTTAACGTTCATAATTAAAATGTTAAGCTACGTTAAATTGCTCTTTTTTTTCTTTCTTCACTCTTTGCAAACTATATCTACTAGATAGCTAGCCAGTTACTCCACAACTCTATTATTCTTTCTTTCAACATTTCACCGCCTCATGATAATCTTAAAATGGGGATGTTATTGCATCACTTACTAAATAGTTAGAAATTTTGCGTGATATCTAATAAATTGACAAAATAAATATAATACCCTTTTATGGGCGAGAATGGAGGTAGTTCGGAAAAGGAGATGGGAAAGAAAAAAAATTGGAAGTACCTAGCTATTCAGATCTGGTCGTTTTGATTCCGAGTGATGGCCTTTCACCAGGGCGTTACTGAATATTAATTAATTGTGAAATAAAACAAATTAAATTTACTTGCGGAAGCCAGGACTTGAATTTGCAACCTCCGGATTCGTAGTCAAGAAGCTCAAACACGAATGACGAAGTTTTTTTTAACAGTAGCTCCACACAGGAGGCGCTGAGGACAATAATTCCCTTCGGGGCCTATTTCATCTTTGGGGATGCTGCGTGGAGGGTGTTTTTAGGAAAGTAAGAAGAGGAAGTTCTAGGAAGGAAAAGGGAATTAAAGGTGGGTAGGAAACTGGGGATCAGTGTGTCCAGGAGTGACGGACGTACGCAAGGCGAGGTTCCAAGGGAGTACGGCTGGAGAAGTCAAAGGGACTCTCTCAACCTTTCTCTCCCGATCCGGCCTGCCATGCAGCTGGTGGGCCATGGCCATGGACATGGACCCCATGAACCCGGGCACTCCTGCTAAGTCACCAAAGGTAGCGAACCACTTGGGTTGACCTATGGCAGAGGTGTTGGTTATCCAATAAATGGTTCGAGGGGCGGCGGTACCTATGCCCGCCTCCCAAATTGAGATTCTACTGCACTGATTGTTGTATTCTTCCCGTGCTTCTGCGCACAATTATTTTTTTCGAAATGGAATAACTAAACCAAAAAATTAACTTCTTCAAATTTTGCAAATTCGCTTTGTGGCACCATTTTATTAATGAAATAATTAAAAACACTTTGGTTTTACCACGATAATCTTTATTTAAAAGTCAACGTGTTTCAAGAACGATGTTCTCTTCATCAGGATGATGTTCAGGTCATCAGGATGATCAGTCATCAGGATGATCAGTACATTAAATGTCCTGATGAACATCGTTCTTGAAACATGTTGACTTTTAAATAAAGATTATTGTGGTAAAAACAAAGTGTTTTTAATTATTTCATCAAAAAATTAACCTTCACTACCACGATTTTTATGTTTAACAATTTTCCCTGATAAATGTACCAGATTTTCGTTTAAATTGGATAAACCATTAATCTTAAATCATTTAACTATGCTTTAATTGGGCACATCTGCCAGTTAAATAATTGGTCCAGTGATTGCGCATGTAGCTATCCAGCGAGGCGGGTTACCAGGAGCGCAGAGAGACGCGGGGATATTGGGGCCGGGTAGTAACGGGGCTGCTTCAGAACCGCCTCCTCCGGATACACTTCTCCGGTGTTAATTAAAAATGTTCCTGTCCGGAGCAGTCATCACACGAACCGTCTTCCTTCCTTCATTGCAGAGATGCTGTGTTGGTGGAGGCGAATGCCAAACTGTTGCGCGCTCTTAAAAAACTAGTACCTACCGTAATAACGACTTTTTTCCTGGCAATTTGGTTAAAATGACGCTTCGAAAATAATTGTCAAAATAGTTGGTTTCTTGCTTTATTGAAACATTTTGATGGTTAAATTGTTAAACTGCTTTTCAGATATTTATTCTTTGTATGTAGGGATGTCTTATTATTATGGGTTAATTGCCTAAAATTAAAAAAAAAAAACATCGTTTCCAAGGCGACAATTGGTTTGGTTTTTTCTGACGTTTGCAATAAATCGATTTTGTTAGGGACAGAAAACGTATGATAAATAATTTCATAACGCCAGAGATTATTCAAATGTCAGAGCTTACTAATATATATAGCCTACAGTACTCGCAAATAATGTAGCTTTCTATTAGTGAGAGAATTTTTAAAATCCATTCAGTAGTTTTTGCATGAAAGAGTAACAAACATACATGTAGACATCCATACACCCATACAAACTTTCGTCTTTATAATATTAGTAGGATTGTTATAAATTGGTATTTAGCAGAAGGACGTCAAGGAAAAACATCTGGTTTCAATGGAGGAATTCCTTTGTTTTATTCACAAGCACATTTGTTACAATAATTTGTCCCGACCCGACAAAACACTAAATTTGGTCACTTTGACCACTTGCTAGACAATGCTAGCTGTTTATAGGAGATCCACGAATTAAGAGAGAATCAAACTAGAAAAGCAGACTATTTATAAGAATGTTTTTTCCAACACAATCAAAATAAACAACACTTTCGTGTCACCATAACACATTATACGATATAAAAACCAGAGATCTACTTTACCGTCTAACATTTCGTTTTAGTTTAGTCTTACGTCGCTAATCTGTAAAATGCAATATCAACTAATAATATGCTACAAAAAATATGCCGCTAGATGGCAGTAGTCTTCACTCTTTTTAACAAGGATATATCTTACTAATTTATAAACACAAAAGTTTGTATGGATGTACGTGTGTTTGTTACTCTTTCACGCAAAAACTACTAAATGGATTTTAATGAAACTTTACGATAATATAGCTCATACATCAAAATAACATATAGGCTATAATTTATAAAGCTAGCTAGGAAGGTGACGCGGGAGGGGAACGGGGACGCATGGGAAAGGTGATTCTGGATGAAACAATGTATTTATTTGAATATGACTTTGCAACGCTTGCCGGGAACCAACTAGTATATACATAAAGCTACAATATAAAAACATATATAAAACTACATACTAGAATATTCGATCACGTCTTTATTTACACATTTTTGGGGTTGGTGTATCGTTGTAATACGCTCTTAAAACTGGTATGTAAAAGTCACCCCACCACGAAAGGTGCCTTTGATCACCATTGTTTTTTGACTCCCAAATCATTACATTTTATATTTTTTTACGTGTATTTTTAGGTAGTTTAAACATTTGCAATACATATAATAAAATTTTGAGACACAAATAATATAATGAAAACCATATTTAGTTTTATAGTTGAAAATTTACCAAAACAATTTCATTTTATGGTACTAGTTTTAATGGAACAGTGCAGGTGCAACAATTTAATAAAATATGTACACAAAGTTGCGGTGTTTTATTACATAATTTTCCGTAGTTAATAACAAGATAGTCTGTTATGAATTAAACTCCGTAGAGTAAAATAATAAAATTACGTTTTATGGAAAGATTCAATTCTTTAAGAAAGATTTAAAGCTATAGTTATTCAATTCAATTCAATTCAATTTATTTTTATTCTTTCAAAAACATTACAAAATTTAAAATTTTAATGCGTTTTTAAAATACATTTATAACACTATTACATTAAACATAAATATAAATGGTAAGCAAAAAAAAAAACTATATGAGCATCAATTGAGCTTGCCTTTTAAAGGCAGCTTCACTGACGCTAAATATGTCGATATCCGAATTAATTCTGTTCAACAGCAAGATTGCTCTCCCGACCGGCATGACCATTGGCAAGTTAGTCCTGCAGGCCGGAAGATAGAACAGCCTATGCTGTCGATGGCGAAGATAACTATCGGGAATATAAAAATGAATGTTCTCCAAGATAGCTGAGTTTTCAAACCATCCGCGAATCAATCTGAAGAAATGCGTAGCAATGTGTACATCCCTTCTGACACGTAGATGGTTCATTCCGAGCATACCCAAAAGAAAGTAGGATAGAGCCATGGGTAATAGCCGTACTCCCTCATGTACAGAAATCTCAGAAATGAGATTATCAAGATATTATGCGACTATTATTATTACAAGGGCCCGTAACCCGGATTTGTACCGATTTATTACATATTTCCCTTAAACACGGTAAGTTTTAAAGCTCTTAAAAAATATATGTTATTCTTGACGATAATATCTAGACTTTGCCCGCGCCGAAGCGCAAATTATATAAAATTCCCTCGATAAAAAAAAATTCGAAAGTATGCTCCAAAAATTATTATTAACATGTTTGTTTCAGTTATTTTACAAGTTATATATATGAAAAAAATCAGTGTTTCTTTAAACGCTGTCTAAGATAATGCCCGGGAGATTTTGGCTCTATTTTAAACGAGTTGTGTTTTATTAAACATTTTCGCAATTTTCGCATCGATTTCGTCGCTGTAAATGTTAGCGCTCTCCTCTAACATTCGTAATTTCGTATCTCTCCATCTTCTTCTTTTCGGGCCCGGTTGAAGAGCCATTAAGACAAGATTATTACGACAAGACAGTATGACAGTGGGCATGTAGAGCGAATGAACGAGGAAAGGAGTGTATGGAGAATATATAACTCAGATGTGAATGATAGAAGAAGTCGGGGACGCCCGAGAAAGACATGGCACGACCAAGTGAATCAGATACTTGAGTCGGGCCATACCAAGAGTTCGTAGTAGTTCGTAGTAGAATGTATGAGACGATGTATGAATTTGAACGAGGCAAGAAGTGTGTGCCAAGACAGAGTTGTTTAGCGGTCCATCCTCTCTGTCTACCCCTGCGGGGAAACGGCGTGATGGTTAGTTAGTTAGTTCAGTATGCTAAATTGTACATCTTACAGTAGTGATAAGATCATGTACCGAGATTTTCTGTTGAACTCCCCTGAACTTCTTTCGCTAATATGTTTCCATGTACCTAGTCGATCAGTACGTTTCAAATTACCTTATCATTGCAACAATACAGGATCTAATGCTGAACTCAATTCCATAATGAATCGCCTGCATGTACTTCGAAATAAATATGTTTTGGATGAATCTATAAATCTATAAAACTGTCTGTCAGCGCTTCTCAGTTTGACTATAATCAAATACAGATTTAAAGTATTAATTTCTTAATAATATCCGTGATTTATAATATGTTGTATTGTATTTATAATAACCTACTCATTGTACTTTTTATGTTGATACTACAATTTCTATTGTTCTCTTATATGAATTTTATATTTATATATATATATTTTTTTATCTATGTATATTCTGTATTCATATGTAAAATAATTGTAATTCTTTTGTAAAAGCCGTTATAATCGGCGTTAATAAATAAATAAATAAAATAAATAAATAAATTTAAATTGATATTTTCTCTTCTAAAATTGCTGTAAATGATTTTATTTAAAACTATGGATTATTGAAGTGCATTTATTGCAAATGAATATAGTCGGTATAATATATAATGTCAGTATACGTTTTCTATGGAAATGCAAAAATGTATTCAAATAAGTACCAATACCTAAAATTTTCGCTGGGCTTTTAAATAGTCACCAAGCGTTTAATCAAAGGTATACTGGTTTTACCTTGAAATTGTTAATGAACGTGTAAATCTATAACCTGATTTATCTCCCTTTAAATAGATTCACGATAATCCCAAAATATTTCACCATTAATTTACTCGTCAATTAAAAAGTTTGACAACATCCGGCGAATTGCTGGCAGCTAAACCCTAATGGAGACTTCAGGTTTGATATTTCAGGAAACCCTTCCGTTCTACCCTCTGCTCATACTAACCCCCCTCTCCCTAAGTCTTAGATAAGTAATTTTCCTATCTCCACTTAAACTTCTACGACTTCTAGACTGCCCTTGCGATGCTGAACTAACAAAAGGAGACGAAATCGCCCGATTTTGCTTTAAATAGATAGGTCTGAAGAGCGATTCTCTATCTTTTGTGGATTCGGAATAGTTTCCACGCGTAATCTTTTTTCAAATTTGTGTGATTGTCGATGGCTTGCAATTGCTTTTTTTATGAACTGATATGTCAGCTGTCGTATTTCGGCTGGTTTAAAACACGAAATGTACGTTTATTTATTCATTTAATGTACGTTTAAAGTCGCTTACCATGGATTTGACCTTTGTGGAGTTTCGTTTCAATCTAAATACGGGTGAATTGCTTGCTTTACCCAAATTAAAAACCTATTTAAGGAAAAGCTATTGAGGCAGTATAAACATACAGAATAATTGAATTTTTGGGGACAAAATACATATATAGATATACACCGGTATTACAATGGAAGATGCTCCGAGGAACTAGCGTCATTGATCCCTTTGGCACCGATGCATAGTCGGGAAATACGCCAAACGCGTGCTCATTAATGTACAGAGTTGATATTTGTCACATGAGAACGGTTCGCTTCTTCGACTCGTTCTTGTGTTCAACAGCTCGGCTGTGAAACGATTTGCCGGCCTCTGTGTTTCCTCCTTCCACAACATGGGTCTTTTCAAGAACCATGTTCACTCCTTCCTCTCCTCAAAAAGACCCTACAAACAGCATTTCCAAATATGAGATTTAATTATTTATTTATTTACACCCTTTTACGGGGCTTTTACACAAGTATGAAATTTACAAATTACACTATGATTAAATAATATATAAATATTTTATATTTCTTTAACAAGAAAATATAATAAGTATTTTGCAACGAAATATATAGTATTTATTGTACATAACTGAACTGCCTCAGTAACAGTATTTTGTATTTGTTTAAAGATAAATTGAAGATGTCCACTGACTTGGTATAATTATTTCCCTCCATTAGTATTCTGGGCAAAGAGGAATACATATGGTAGTTAGTTTCAGAATTTCTGCACTGAAATAAATCCTGACTTCTGGAGAGAGGCCCTTAGGGAAATTATTTTCCTCGGGGTTTCCTGTGTGGAGTTAATGTAAAAAATAATAATTATTATTATCATATATACTTGCAGCGTTTCGTGTTACTAGTCGAAATACGATAGCTGACATCATAAATTAACCAATCCGCTGACGTATCAGTCCCTAGAAAAACCAATTGCAATAGAAAATCACACATATTTGACAGGAGATCACGTATGGCATCGATTCCGTATCCACAAAATATACAGAATCGCATGGCTGAAATGGTATCAATTAGTTGCCCTGTAAGATACACTGATCGAGTTCAAAGTTATTTAGAGAAAATGTAATTTTGAAGACTTCAATAGTAAGATTCCGAGAATTTTAAGTGAACTGTTCTGCCGCCGCCCGAACCATTTAATCCTCCCTTATGAAAGAAGTTTGTTAGAACTTTGTTCGGTGCATGTTTTAGATTAAAAGCAAAACTTTTGTATTGGCAATATCGCCCACGTATACCCAATAATGAACAACTTAAGTCAATGTTAACGGGATACTGAGAATGGAAACTTCGAGCTGTGGTGACCACATACAAGAGAATTTAAATATGTACTCAGTCAGCGGGAACCCGAGTTTTTGTTTGTATTATTATTTTTGATGAAAGTTATGTTGCATGCCTCAAACAATTCAAATGCGAGAAAATACAGCTGCATGATTTTATATTAAATTGCATATGCATTATTCTCATATTTTAGTTATTTTTCTTAAAGTTTAGGTACTTTAAATTTTCCGCAATCACGGGAGTTCAATAAAATCAGAGCATTTTTCATTTGTTATTATTTGTAAACTGTCAAATAATTTTGCTTTCGTTGTAAGATTATCAGGACGCGTATTTCCAAAACCTGTACCGTTTCAGTCGCTTTAAATTTTCAATATCAAAATTTAAATATTTAGAAATAAAATTATTAATTTCTAATACACACATTGGAAAGATTATTTTATCTAGATTTTAGAACAATTTTTGTTTTTGCAAAACGATAAAAAATTATCAATATAGAGGTGTATTTACAATATATGGGAATAACATTAAAATTTAAATATTTAGATATAAAATTATTAATTTCTAATATACACATCAGAAAGATTATTTTATATAGATTTTAGAACAATTTTTGTTTTTGCAATGTGATAAAAAATAACCAATATAGAGGTATATTTAAAATGTAAATTGTCGCTACCGTGACTGAATCGGTATAGGTTTTGTAAATACGCGACCAGGACACACTGAACCTCAGATTCCTACCCACCTCTTAAACCCTTTCCTTCCCAGAACTCTCCCCTCCTTCCTTTCCTTAAAAAAACCTTCACACAGCACCCCCAAAGATGACATATTGTTGTGGCTGAAAACGATTTTTTTCTTCAAGATTTCAATATTTTTATGAAGATTTTCAGGATTCTTTCAGATTGGTAATGCGCCGCATTCACATTTCAGTATAGCTTCATACAAAAAGTTGATATTTTATAATATATGTATTATTAATTTATTCGGTAAAAGAAAACAAATTCAGTTGATATGTCGAGGACGCTATCAAAAATGTCAATATGTTATTTCAACGAAATCTTTGAAACTCCTCGACTCATCAAACATGACGCTGAGCAAGCCGTTCTAATAATTTACTGATCATCCACTTAAATAATAATATAACCTACATATAACTTTCTTCTCTAAAGAATAATTGTCCTTAAAACCTCTTGGAAATTTGTACAAACCTGTTGACCAATTCTTGGCCAAGATTTTTGAAGAAGAATAACAAATTGTGAAAAAGATTTTCGATTT
Source organism: Limnephilus marmoratus (assembly GCA_917880885.1). Classification (NCBI taxonomy): domain Eukaryota; kingdom Metazoa; phylum Arthropoda; class Insecta; order Trichoptera; family Limnephilidae; genus Limnephilus; species Limnephilus marmoratus. The sequence continues at coordinate 10,892,318 of OU862921.1, read as the reverse complement.
AGCCCGAGAGAGTTGAAACAGCAAAGTGTTATTGTCCGCGAAGTAACGAACCCACGAAGCTCTGAAAGCAGCTTCTGAATACCTTGAATGTTTAAAGTGGCGTACCGTGTTTACTCGCTGAACTTCGCGTAAAACTGCCCGTCCTTGTTTAAATATTTCTACATAGATTTGTTGAATAATTAGTTAGCGAAAAATATTTTTTCTCTCCAGCTTTGTTCGAGAAGAACAAACAGCAAAAGTTTTGGTCGCCTGACAACCAGTTATCTTTGATATAGGATTCGCTAGATTGGTTATTGTGATGTTTGTATTATTTACGACCAATACTTTTTGTGTGGGGGTACTTCTTAATAATAGTAAGGTCCTTGATATATCATCATTACATAGTATAAATTGAAGTCGCTCAAATGTATGTGCGCATAGATCTTTTAAACTACACAACGGATTTTCATGCGGTTTTCACCAATAGATAGAGTGATTTAAGAGGAAGGTTTATATGTATAAAACATGCTTATTATAGTAGAGAAAAGCCGAGAAATTCAAATATTCAATTCAGGCAGCGGGCAGCTGGCAAGCGAGTGGTGTGGATTTTATAAAGGTTGGGTAATGGCGTTGTGTTTCGTTAGCCACAGCAACGTGTGGCCGGGTCTGCTAGTATATATATTGAATTTATATACGTAAATTATGAGTTTACGCATACAACAGTTTAGAAAGGTCGCACGACCTTTCTAAACTGGCTGTTAATTGAATCTGGTCGGTAGGCTGGCAAAAGCCCGCTCTCGATAGCCACTGCCTATCTGGGCACCGCTGCTGGCATCTGTCGGTAATTATAGAAAATCTTTCCCTGCTGACATCTGTTGGCAAACGATAGAAACTCTTTCAATACATTACAGTTATGATGAAACCAAGAAATATCGATATCTTATTCAACGCCGCATTTTCTGTGGTTGGAATTTCACCTTATCCTCAAAAATGCTCTCTGACCCAAGGCTCTATCCATTCATCTTCAGATCTTACGTATTACCAATAGGCCACTTGCATGGATTTCATAACGTCTTGGAAAAAATCGTGTGGATAGATTTTTTTACTAAGATTACGAAAATTTTAGTAATTTTTTTTAGAAAGATACATTTTTTTTTAAATAAATAAATCCATTATTTGGGCCCGTGATGTCACTACATGTTTCAAAATTCTACACTGATTTTTTTTTTTATGGCGACACTTTGATTTCAGGCGAATTTTTGAATTTGACATTTACATTCACTAGATTTATTGTTTGTTCTTTGCGAACTTATCATTTGGTTTGACTTTTTGACAGATGTTCTGAAGAGAACCCCATACATTTTACGCCATTTTACGCTGTCTGCACGTGTTTTAGAGGTATAATGGTAGTGATGCTGATTTTAACAAAATCTTTTATTTTTATATTCTTATTATTTTTATAATTTACAAGTACAAGTATATTACATTGGATTTAGTAATATATACGTTGAACATTATAATGATTTATGATCAATAAGATGGATCAAGGAAAAAAATATTTATGAGATGTTTTAAAATTTTTGGTATGCCTCGTTATTCTCCTGTGCCCTTTCTTGTGGAAAACGTTATTTTTTTTTAAATGATTTTCGGCTATGTAATTATCATTTTTTCGCACCTATAAAATTATGTCCCGTCTTTCCGGTTTATAAAAAATGGTCTGATTTTTCGGATTGAAATTTTCAAAAAATCGCCAGGGTTACAAAAATATGATTAAAAAAACACAGAATGTCTTAGAATATTTGCCTAAGCCGGAAAATTTTTAAAAAAGTGATGCAAGTAGCCTATTGATCTAATCCTCTTCTACAGAGTCGGCCCACCTCTTCCTCGACTTGCTTCTGGATCATAAAGATGATAAGTAATTACTTTCAGTATCCTTTTTGATTTTCACATTTGGTGGCTTCACAGTGGCTCTTAACTAATGATCACTCTAATTTATTTCATCTTGAATCTGTCACACTTCCAGTAATCTAGTATACATATATTCCAATGTCTGTGGCCAAATTAAACTTTCGCGTTGATGCTAAAATTTGTCGGAAATTCTTGCTGGCGAATAATTTATTTTTCAATAAAGTTTGTAACACGCGAAGTTTACTCTCCAGTGTCTACCTACAGCCATGGCTAAGGGACTGAGGTGACAGGGGTGTTGGACTTGCTTAAACAATTTTGTATAGAGTCCCTGGTTTTTGTTGAAAATATCTAATTTTCAAGATCGTAAATATTTGCCGTTTGCCTACTTTCATTAATTTATTAGCACCTAAAGTCGCCTAAAGGTTAAAGTCATTCGGATGAAAGAAAGATAAATGCTTTCTCGAAACAAACTTTAAACGTATTAAACTGGATAAAGAAATATATTATTTCTTTGCTGACATTAAATTTCATTACCGTTTTAAGTCGCTTACATTTGAAGGGTAAGGAAATAATGGTTTGTAATAAATAATAAATAATAATAATAAACACGGTTTTTTTAAACTAACTAATGTTTAAACGTTGTTCGAATTTCTTAGTTTGTGGACCTTCTTTTCAAGATAGACTAATAAACGAGTTTGTACTTACATAAATTAAAGAAATGTCTCCAGTGGCATTTGTTTTATCTTAAGAAATGTAAGATATACTGACTAGTTTCTACCACATAAATAATGTAAAAATTACGAATAAAAGAAAGGTATTTAATTTACAATAAAAAACACATAAATTTGTGTAAGACCGCTTTTATTTTAAAACACTCTTCCGGTTTCAGAAGCACCCTTCCTTCGTCAGGAGAATATTATAACTAAACTATGATACAGAATGTTAGGTGTTTGAGTGGGAGGTGAGCAAAGGGGTGGGGGTAATTGCGGGATTTCCTATTAAGGATTTTATCAATGGCATTTACCAACTATGTTGCAATGATTGTCCTTCGTTCTACATAGGTAAAACAACTAGAAATGTAAACATTAGAATCACAGAACATTTAAGATGCTTAAATAATAAATTAAGTTTGCTAATCACCTAATTTCCACAGATAACACTTTTAATAAGGACACAGGGGTTAAAATGCTTCACCGTAACAAGAAAAGCCAAAAATTAGATAATTTAGAAGCACTAGAAATCAGAAAATCCCTAAATAATAATGATAAATAATAATAACCAAATTAATTTATCTTTCAGTCCCATTCTAAATATTTTTCCAATTAACCGCTCTGTTCTTTCCGGAAATCTCGCAATTACCCCCACCCCTTTGCTCACCTCCCACTCAAACACCTAACATTCTGTATCATAGTTTAGTTATAATATTCTCCTGACGAAGGAAGGGTGCTTCTGAAACCGGTAGAGTGTTTTAAAATAAAAGTGGTCTTAAACAAATTTATGTACTTTTTATTGTAAATTATGGCGAGCCACAAAGTTAGTGCTTTTTACAAATATGGTATTTATTTTATTTTATTTATTGTTTGAAATATTGACAGAGGGTTAAAAATTATTATACTAGTGAAATTGTCATTGGAATGTGCATAGATTTTAACACTCCAGTTAAAAATGTTCACAGTGTGTGCAAGTCATGTTGTTACTAGGTGGAGATGCTACGCACTAGTGATATAACAGAAATAATAATAATCAAAACAAAATATAAAACATAGTAAGTATGAAATAAAGAGAAAGAGAGAAAAGGAAGAAAGAAAAGACATAATAATAAAGCAATTACATATTTTTTAGTTCAAATACTTCTATTTGCAGTTTCATCATAATAGCGTATAGCTACGAGTATTAGAATTAGCACATGTTTTTAAAAACACAACAGCCTGTTTATGAAGATGTCTATATCGTCGCATTCTAAATCATTATAAATCTAAACAGTCGAGATATTCAATTGAAAAAGGCAAAATTGTTATTAAATAACCCAAGATGAAATGTTTTATGTCTCCTTAACCCGGCGAGCGTTAGGTTAAAATTTGTAACATCGAGCGTAAGGTTGGGTAATATTCACCCAAAATTTTTATTTCGATCGTTTTTTTTTAATCTTGACTTGTTACTAATTTTAATTCGATCGTATACTTATTTTACCTATTTTATTAGTACTTGTTATTGGAAACTAGGTATAAAAGTCTTATAAAATTAGTAGTTTAATCAATTTTATTCGAAACAACATTTTTCTCAGAGAATTCAACTGATGGCACTAATTTGCCCATTTTTATATTTAAAATTCAGTGACAAATTTACCATAAAGCTGGCTCTTTGCTTCCTTTTCACAGCAATCAACATAAATTTCTACAAATATATTTCATGGGAGATCAAAATGATCAGTTGAATGCACGCTGTCAAATCTCTAATAAATTCAAAAGAAGTTGAGTAGTTGAAAAAAATGTTAGATGATATAAATAATTTAATTCGAATGTTCAAAAATGCAATTGATCTCATGCTGTCAGACAGCCATAAAATTATCATTAGTGCTGATCAAACACCAGCAAGTGAGCATGTCAGACGATATAATGCGCCAACAATTAATGAGGTGGGAATTGTCATAGTTGGAGAAGAATTTCTTCCTCGCGGTATCGTTTTGCAACGCAGAAATGATCAACTACAAAGAATTGCTGACACTAATAGGTGCTAATCTATAATAAAGTGATATTGTAAAAGCATTTAAGGTCTGAATAAATAAATAATTTTTAAAAATTTACAAATGTTTTTTTTTCTTCCCTTATATTCAACACCACAGCATAGTCACAGCAGATATTCAATTAAGCAATGTGTCTTCTTGAAAAATGCACAGTTGCTAGACAATTTTTGTTAACTCCTCTAATAATTAAAATTAGACAAAGCCACAGCGAAGCGTGGTCGGGTTCAGCTAGTTTTTATATAAAAAATAATAAAATCAACGTCTTCTTAAGTTTTAATCATAACCAACACAAATTAAAATAGTTTTTTTCTTCTACGACTAATCTTAGTACTTGTGAAAATTAGTAACACCGAGCGCTAGGTGGGTAAAACTCACCCGCCAACGACTTTGACGACGGCTAACTACCTCGCTGAGCGGTGGTTGACTAAATCCTCGTTTCTTGTCACTAAAATTATCGAGCAACATAAATTGTCGCAGGTAAATTTCACCCAACTTTGCGCTCGCTGGGTTAAAAAATGTCCATCAGGAACTTTTTAATGTGAATATTACTTACACACTCAAGCTGTTATGAATAATTTGCAAAATAAAAACATTAAGTCCGTTTTTTTTATTAAGCCATGACCACTTTCATCACAAATCTATTTTTAAACTTGACAAAATTTTTGAAAAATTACAAAAATGTGTAATTATTTTCACTTATCTAATTGAATTCAGTTATTGTATTTGGGGTAAATCGAGATATCATGGAGCATTTTCAATGTAATTATGTTTGAAAGCTCCTATACGAAAACACCCTGAAATGTAGTTCTGAACGTTGGATAAGTTTGTTTAATGGCAACCGAATTAGCTTGTGTACAGGGAGGTGTATTCAAGAAAGACGGGAAGTCTGATTAGGATATTGACAGAAGGGTGATAGCGAGAAATTCAATTAATTTAGGACTGAAGGCAGCAGTCGCAGCGCAGTTCGCAATGCAGCTCCGATTCCAACTCTGACATTATAAATATTTAAATTATAAATTAATAGAAACGAAAAAAAAATGTTTTCTGGGTATTCGACGATAATATGAAACTCAAGGTAATACTTTCAAGAATTGACAATCTGCAAAAAAAAATATTTTTAAGATAAACTTCAAAATATTAAGATAAATTAATTGTTTGCTTTTTTGTTTTTTGAAGAGTTTTATTAAATGTACATTTGTTACTTAAAATTAATTTTTCCGCGACCGGTTTCGATACAACCATATCATTCACGAGCAGAATTTAAACTTTTTAATTCTACTCGTGAATGATACGGTTGTATCGAAACCGGTCGCGGAAAAAATAATTTTAAGTAACAAATGTACATTTAATAAAACTCCTCAAAAAACAAAATATCTAGAAATTGTTACATAGTTAATGCCCAAGAAATACAAAATAATTGTTTGCTCCCATACAAACGCAATATGAAAGAAGGAACGGCTTTTACTTCGGCTTCGCCCAGTTCGTGTTGGTTACTATTTTATAAATCCAATAGGAACTGATTCCAAAAATTGCCTGTTCCTTGGATCCACTGTCATCCGGTGAAAGCTAGTCACCGGGACAAAGTAACCGGGACAGGCAATAACGTCATGTGAAATATATAGCCGCGAGATATACAGTATATACACTAAGTATTACCGTCAATCTTTCCATATCAGGAGACATACCACAAATTCGTAGTACTTTCTTCTTCCCCATGCAGCCTTCTAACAGAAGAAGCGCCATCTTTTGACAAATTCTCGAATTCGAAACCGAATTAAAAAGGTAGCTTTGTTTGAAATTTCACGTACACAGATGTTATTTGTGGCGCGGCGCGCACTGCGTGACGTCAGGCATGCACCCGAAGCCGGGTTCTGAAATTCAACTACTCAGACTAATGTACTTTCAGGACTTTAGCCTTGCTGGGGCAAAACTCTACCAACTGAGCTAATGTGTCCCTCTCTGATTCGTTTATTTTAAACTGTATCATACTTCGACTAAGAACTACCAACACTATCTTCATTTTATTAACACAAATTTTTATTTTCTGCGAGTTTTCCTGGGTTCGAATCCCAGAGGTGACTGTATCTTTTTCTAATTTGTCTGCTATCACATTTTCGAATGAGTTTCGCTTATATATATTTGAATGGAGGATACCAGCTAAAATATTTATACATTTAGTAAGCAGATTATTATAGTTTATATTATGTTTTTATTTCTTTTCTTTTGAATAATTTTCATATTTTTTTTATATTTTTGTTACGTTCTTACGGGTACAGGACCCTTACTTTTTTGTATTACTTTTTAATTATAATTTTAATTATGTGAAAATCTGTCATTGGATATTATGTATATTATTAATGTTATTATTATAAGTGTAAAATACCTATCTGTTGATTTTCCATAATAAATAAAATTTAATAAAATTATATTGTCACAAGTTAATTAAATGTTACAATTAAGGCTATTTTTCATTTCCAGTGAAGAAAGAGTTCCCATGGACGTAGATATACGTTCAAACAAATTATGTTTTGAACCAACTGCGACAGCTCTATTTGTATCCCATACCCTTCAATTACTTAGAACAGTCCAAGTATCTCTCTGAAACCACTCCCAGCCACGGGAAACCAACGTGCCTCGCTGACTACGTGAATAAATATTTTGATTCCGTGTTTTTCCGTCCAAATTGTAAAGGTCCTTGAAAGTGAAAGGTCTGTTGGAATTGAAACCTGCAGAATTGGTGCAGCGCGCTGTGAAGAGGAGCCCCCGAAGTTCTGAGAGTAGTGCTTCAGGCATGAGACAATCTTGGTTGGATTAAACTTGACATATAAAGGATGGTCACTTGAATGACGTACAAAAATGTATTCTTCCGTTGTACCTACAGCAGAAATGAAATAAATGCCAGTATGTAGATATGAAACCAGGAAACTCGACTATGTTCTTATTCAAAATACAAGAAATTTACCCACTTACGGTGATGGCGATTTGAACTTTGAAAATAATTGATCAAGTCATTTTTAATTGTTTAATTGTTTTTTAAAAAGGCATTGAGGTAAGTTTATTTTTTTTATTTAACAGATTAACTGGAGCGATTTAGTTCCAAATTTGGACCGCTTTAATTTTTCGGCGATTGATATCGGTCCAAAATTGGACCACATTTAACGAACCTACAAATATGAGATAAACGGTGAAATAACCTTTAATCTCAGTATGCAGTTTATATGTTCCCGTATTAATATTTTGCGGAATGAAATTAATTGAATCGAATGGCCAAATCAAAAATTGATCACCAATCGCTCGATTGGTTAACACTTTTGAAGATGAGATAATATATATCTGGTTAATGTGTACCTGGAGCTGGAAGATCTGTTTTTATAAATGAAGATTTTTTTATTAATTAACACTAGAAAGACCGGGTTCTGCTCCATACCTATAAAGACCACGACCGTCATTTTGACGGCTGATCACTTTTTTCAAATTGGGAGGCGGATATGAGTACCGCTGCCGCGGGAACCATTTATTGGATAACCAACGCCTCTGCCATAGGACAATATAAGTGATTCGCTACGTTTAGTGACTTAGTAGGGTATCCTGGTTCATTGGGTGAGGTTTGTGTGGGTCTAGGTGGCGAATACGTTTGCCATCCTACAGCGTAGCGGTCCGGGTCGAGAGACACTTGTTGAGGGAGACCTCATCTGGTCTTCTCCAGCAGGACCTCTCTCGACCCCTCACGTTGCACCGGAGTCGGAGGGATGGATTCATTCGTCTTTCACTCCTGGATTCATTTACAAAATTTTTCTTTTCACCTCTCACACTTTTTTCCTTCCTAGAACTTTCACTCTTTCCTTTCCCTAAAAACACCAATTGCAAACATAAATGCACACAGAATCCCCAAAAATAACATAGGCTATGAGGGTTTTTTCCTCAGGCTTCCTGAAAAATAATATGTGAGTGCAAAATGTTGTAATTTTAGTACAAGCATGTGTTATGTTTGTACAATATCGAATTGTTACATTTTTTATAAAATCGAATGCACTATCCGCAAACGTGTTTCTCACAATTATCACACGTGTCATTTATTTGGTTTTTATTATATTTTTTATTAATTTGGCACTTTCGTCTTTCATAAGTTTTATTTATTATAAGTCAATATATCTCTAAAAGTAATTAATTAAATAGTTGTTAAACCATAAATCATGAAATGTGAAAAAAAAATCACACCAATACAATAATTATTAAGTATTATATCGTCACTTTACCTCGGGTTGCCGTCAAAATGAAGGCTCCGGTCTTTCTAGTGTTAACTGTTAATAATGCTTCTTATTACCAATTTGGGAGGCGGGTATTGGTACCGCCACCCCTGGAACCATTTATTGGATAATCAACATCCCTGCCATAGGTCAACCCAAGTGGTTCGCTACGTTTGGTAACTTAACAGGGGTGCCTGGGTTCACGGGGTGAGGTTTGTCTAGGTCTTTGCAGCCGATGCTTTTACCCACCTATTGTGTGGCGGGCCGGATCGGGAGAGATTGGTTGAGGAAGACCTAAGGAAATACCTAGAACCTTAAACCTCTCCAGCCGGTCTCCCTCGACCCATCGCCTTGCACCGTAGTGAGAAGGATGGATACATATGTCCGTTACTCCTAGACACATTGACCTCCAGATTCCAACCCACCCCTCATGCCGTTTTCTTTCCCATAACTTCCTCTCCTTCTTTTCCCTAAAACGGCCTTCCAACAGCATCCCCAAAGATGACATAGGCCTTTATGGAAATTACAGTCCTCAGGGCCTCCTGTGTGGAGCTACTGAAAAACAAAATAAAAAATGAGATTTTTGACTCCTTGGCCCCATTTATGCCAATGAACTCAACTATCTATTTGAAAAAGTTTGTTCGTTGGGCGCACGGACACGCCCACCATACACTTCTCGGTTCAACTTTACCTCTACCACTGCACAATGCTTTGAAAAACTGTCACACTCCATGAAAATGTCACGGAAAGGAAGCCGACTTCTCAGGACCCTAATGAGCAAGGGCTCATTTGCATTAAACACTTGATCCTTCTCGTCACAGTCCCTCCCCAACTGAGCCTAGCTCCTAACCCCTATCCCTACGAGCTCTTGTAGAGACCAGTGCTGGGCGGTAACAACAATGCGCAAAAAACGCCAACGTCGCTATCGTTGTTGGCGCTAACCGTTGTAAATAACATCGATATGAACCAAATAGACGCGAACACTAAAGACTAGTTGTTTCACAAAATTTGAAAAACTATTCACATTCTATGAAAGTTTTATTCAAATTCAAATATAAAGAAGCGTCTATGGTTAACTTTTAAATGCAAAGAGAAGACTTGGCGTTTTCTTTTTTTAAATCTGTTTGCTCCATTTGTCTGACTGTGATAGAAAAGGAGATATAACTAGTATTATGAGGACATGTCATTTGGTAACAGACGTAAAGTTACGTAAACCGAGTGATTATATTTATTTTTATTTATTTAAACGCCTAAAGGGTTTTTACAACTATAATGCGGTTTAAGAATTTTTTTTAAATTACTAACTAACTAACCATCACGCCGTTTCCCCGCAGGGGTAGGCAGAGAAGACGGACCGCCAAACAACTCGATCTTGGCACACACTCCTTGCCTCGTTCACATTCATACATGCTTTTCTATTATTCCGACTCTTCACATGCCCCGACTCAAGTATCTGATTCACTTGGTCGTGCCATGTCTTCCTCGGGCGTCCCCAACCTCTTCTTCCATTCACATTTGCGTCATATATTCTCCTTATACTCCTTTCCTAGTTCATTCGCTCTACATGCCCAAACCATCTGAGCGTCCCTTTCTTAATCTTACTTATCACGCTTACATCAGCCTTGCATTCTTCACGGATCTCCAAATTTTTCACACACTTAAATTAAACTTTTTAATTTACTGTGAAAATTAAGACAAAAAAGTGGTTATCATGAAATATAACAAACACAATATAGGCTACATAAAATATAAGAGACATGAAGTAGGTAACATAGAATATAAGTTAAATAAAAATAGATATTTTTTTTTTAAAGAAAGACAAACATTCCCGGGTTACGAATAACCCAACAATGTTTGAAAATCTCCTACTACCATAACAGAAAGCCGAAAATATTGCTTGTGTTGTGATGGAGGACTTAGCCAGCCGAGGAATCGAACACGCGACGACCGGGTGGGACCCAAGCGCTGTGCCCTCTCAACCACTGACCGGTCTGCCAATATTCTCTAAATTATTAACAAAAATATTTTAAATAGTTGGCACATACATACATATTGTTTAAGTATTTGTTATCAAAAGTATGTAAACATTATCTTGAGGAATGCAAACTGTAGTTGGAATGAGATGTATGTGCATAAAATGAGTTAAATAATTTTAAGAAAAAGGTTAGGTCGTTTATTTTTCGTCTATTTTCTGTGTGTGTTTTCGTTAACGACGGGTAACTTATGTGCTCCAAAAGGATGTTAAGTTTAAATAAACATTTTAACGAATGTTAAAGCTATTACATATTTTGTTGCGTCAAGACTGCAAAAACAATTGTTTGATCTTCGTAAGTGTTGCTGATATTTTCATTCATTATTTGTTAACCATTTGGACCCACCAGCTTGTCAAGCTACCTACAACACGGCCAGACATAAATATATGATGATGTATGAGGCGTTCCCGAGTTAATACATTTCTTCGTTAATCGCGTTGGGTATTGACGCCGTCTAACTGTTATTTTCAACGGCTAGTTATTTAGTGAATGCCGCACTAGTTGAGAGCCCCTACGCCCGGCCCTTATCTGTCCCTTTGTGCGGGGACAATGCGGCGGATAACGAGCCAGACACTTTGTAGCCCCGAGGTACAAAAGGGTCAAATGACTTAGTTCATATCCTAAATCATTTCACCGGTCACTTTCTGTTGAGGAAAACTTTGGGTGCTTAGTGCTTCCATTTACTACATACGAATACAAGAAACGAACAATGTGTATAATTTGTACTTTTAGATATAATTATAAGTCCTGTAAAAGTGGTACAAAAACTAATTATTAAAGTAATTTTAAAAAAACCACCAACATTCCCTTCAGCATCATTGTTCAAAATTTTCGAAATACCAAAAATTGAAGACCTCTATAAAAAAGATTCAATACTACAAATATTCAAAGAAAATGTAACTAAAAAATTTAAACTCAACTCATCATTAAGGCATAAATTTAACTTCCAAATTCCCCTATTTTCAACACAACAAATGCACAACAATTATATTTACAAAGGCATAAAATATGTTAATAATCTTCCCGAAGAAATTAAAAAAATAACAGATTTCGTAACATTCAAGAAAAAGGTCAAATTAATCTTTAAAAAAAATCAACAACCATAACAACACCAATCAAAATGTTATAACTTCAATTCCTAGCATATCAAAAATTAACATCACAACATAGTTTATATTTATTGTATATACTAAGTAAAATGTATGTTATAAAAGTGAAAAATAGTAGTTTATATATTATATTTATATATAGTTTATATTTATTGGAAAATGTAAGTAAAATGTATGTTATAAAAATGAACTAGCTGTAAAATAACTCCTACGCCAAGCTCAAGAGCTAGTACTCTTCATTGGCGTAGAATTTCAAAAATCATGTATCTTTTCATTAAATAAAAAAAAATAAAAATAAAAAAAATAAAAAAAAGATTACGGCCTAATTAATTGGGTTGTCGTCCCTGGAACCATTTATTGGATAAGCAAAACCACTACGTTTGGTGACTTAGCAGGGGTGCCCGGGATCACGGGGAGAGGTTTGTCAAGATCTTGGCGATGGATGCGTCTGCCCGCCTACTGCATGGCAGATCGGATCGGGAGAGACTGGTTGAGGGAGATCTTTTGACCTCTCCAGCAGGACTCTCTCGGCATTGCCTTGCACCGGAATGGTAGAAACAGATTTATACGTCACTCCTGGACACACTGACCCCCAGATTCCTATCCGCCCCTCGTATTTTTTTCCTTACCAGAACTTTCTCTCCTTCCTTTCTCTAAGATGACCCTCCACAGAGCATGTCCTAAGATAACATAGACCTCTTGTGTGAAGCTAATGTAAAAAAATTACAAGTGTGCAGTTCACAAGCGAAACAAAAATAGACAGGAATGGGGAGGCTACGAAGAACCCCACAAAGAGGAGACCGATTATTTTATCTCATTATCTAGCAGGTTAAATCCTATATATGTATGTGTTTGTCTCTTTTTAGTGTAGTTTTTTCGTTTCATCGAGTTTCAAATCAGAACGGTGTTAAAGAAATTTTCACTGTTTTCCGGTTATCGTGTATGCACCATGCAAATAGTGATTTTTAAATATTTTCATTTCTACTGAATATCAGCAGCAGTGCGTGAAATCTGGAGTCCATAGTCACGATGGTAACGGTATTTGATCACTTATTTATTTTGTGAGATTACTCTAAAAATATATACATTTGAGTGGAGGATACCAGCTAAAATATTTATACATCGAAAAGTAAATACGGAAAGATAATAATACTAGGGCCAGTCAATAAGTAATGCTGCCTATTTTTTTTCTCCTTTAGTTGTCAAGAAATAAAAAATCCATGGGCTGAAAACCATACTATCGACGATTAATTTGTTTCTTTCTTTTCAATACAATGTCCGTCCATTTCCACAGCTTTGGTCCATCTTTTGACAAGGGCATGTATCTCAGTGTTGTAAAAAGCACGGTCACATCCAGAACACCATCGCCATATCACACAGTTTTGTTTTTTTTTGTCCTTGGTGAGTTTGTGTGATGCCATTCCATTGACTTCCTATTTGATTCAGGTTAAAAAAATTAACCCATATTTCATCTCCGGTCACAATTTTTTCCGAAACTAAGAGCTGCATGCTGCTGCATCTGTTGTGAGGCCATTGTTTTTCTTGATTTTTTTATTCTGGCTGGTTAAGTTTCTCGGTACCTTGCAAGACTTTTGTTGAAAAAACGGTTGTCGAATAATCGTCATCACACTGCCTTTATTAAGGGAGAGAATGCGACTTGTGTATTTGTCTGGGGTCACCACGAATAAGTGCAGTCGCCGCAATCAACGCCTGCGCCGCTCCGCTTTTCCTAAGCCAGCGGTGTTTGTCCTTCAGCTTCATTACAGTAACAAACCCATCGTCTAACAGTGCTGATGTCCACTCATGCATCGTGGTACACATTTTTCAGTCTTTCATGAATGTATTTTTTTGCGTTTCCCCTTCTACAGTCAAGAATCAATCACAGAACGCTATCTATTACGAACATCGATGTCGGCCATTTTGCAACCGACTGCTGTGCTGTCACCTGTTGATGCAAAAAGTTACTACTGCAGCAGATTGTAGAAGAGAGTTTGAGGAATAGCACCATATTAGAAATTTTCACGTAACTGTCTTTATTTAAATAGAAAAAAATAGGAGGCATTACTTATTGACTGACCCTCGTATATGTAATAAATTTGGCATCCGGCATAGAAGGGAGTTTGGCTTGTTAGTGTCAACGTTGGGAATACAAATTTGATTGCCTAAGTATGTCGTAAATACTTCGTCTTCCTGTCCAAAGGAATCCGTGTGGGGGACCACGTTTCCTCGCAGTCTATTTCCATCTCTCCTATTTTCTGGACTATTTTTGTTTTGGAACATTCACAGTAGTGACACTCCTAAGAAATACTTAACCGCGTAGCTTTAACTTCTTTATTTATTCGGTGACATATTAGTATCGCCGGTACATGGTATGCTGGGAATAAATATCCACACGTGCCTTAAATGCCACTAGAATACTGCCTTTTAATTTTATGATTGGTCGAACTAATAATAAAATAAACGCCTAGAATATTTCAAATAAAAGAACTATTAAGAGCGAACTAATGTTAAAATTCTGAAACATGCGTTTCCCAGAAAATATATTGATTTATTATACTGCACGATTATATGATTCAAAATGGGTGTTGTATAATACAAAAAAAAAATTTTTGAAAATTTAACAAATCCGCCAACGACCTATGGTATAACCTTATTATTCTAAAAATAATCATTTATTCACAAAATTTAAAACATGCGTTTTCTAAATAAAAAGAACAATCTTTCGAAATCAATTTATAATTTTTTGTGGAAAAGAGTCAAAACGTCTAAAATCTGATTTAAAAACGACATATTTCTGGTTTTCTCTGGTTATTATACCCTCTTAAGTGAACGTCGCGTCGCGCGTCGTGACAAAAATTACACCAAATTTCGTTTCCAAATTGAGGGGTATGTTTGCAAAACTGAATTATTATAATTTTTATCTAATTTGACTTGTGAAATTTGTTTCTTTTACAATAGAAGGCGTGCTAAAAGTTTGAATAATGTGTGTATTTCATGCAGTTTAGCCGCAGGGAGGAAAGACAGGGTTGGCGAAGTTGGTGGGGTTCGCGAAGAGTGAAGAGACGAAGGATGGGGAAGGCGGTGAAGGTGGAAAGGAACGGGGACGCATGGGAAAGGACACGCAGGGAGAATCAATTTATTACTTTGAACGCATTGCAATGCAACAAAAAGCGGGAGGTGGAGGGGAATCCGGAAGGGGAGGAGGGGAACGAAGAAGCGGGGATTCGCGGGAAGGAGGAAGGCGGGAAGATGAAAGTTGACCGCGGGAAGGTCTTATGTGCTGTTCAATTATATTATAATCTTGTCCATACAATAATTTTGTGAAATTCTAAATCAGGCAAGTAGATTAGTCTACATACAAGATAACGGGTGTGATCTATTGATTAAACAATCTGGCTTGCATTACATCTAGGTAGATGCCTCTAGCAGACAGATCTTGAAACCTTGTTAAATACCTTCACAAATATCTATGTATTCGAGAGACACGGTTTGAGACTTCACGTAATTGCTCCATGGTTGGCGGAAGGTATCGAGTTCGCATCCCGTCGCCTTTTCTCATATGTTTTTTGATACATTGATAATTGTTTCAATATTCAGGTTTGGACACTCTCGCAGTGTTAATCACCACCTGAAGATCGTTGAGTGTGAGACGGTGATTTCAGTTTTAGATTACACCGCCCTTAGTCGCTTAATTTGCTGATATTAACAGCAGGTTCCACCTACCTACGTCAGCTTTGTCTGCAAATCTTGGCTGCTTCAGATTCCAGATTCTCCCGGAGTTTGGTATTCACATCTGCTTCCCGCCGTTAATATGTCCACCTGTTGCGGGCACCTGCTAAGTATTACCATTTGCCGTGGTTTTTCTGCGGATGTATGTGAGAGTTGGATATTTTCTGCATTTGAAATGTCATGTAGCGGATGGAGTGGACTTTGATAAGTCTTGCTTTATTCTGCTCGATTATTAATAAATTTTTTTCTGATTGAACACACATATATATATCCATTATAGTTTTTTCTGTCTTTTCCATGAAATTATATAGCTCATTGTGGAAAAAACTTTTGCCAAATAAAACTAGATGGGTATATTTATATTCTAATTCAATGATGCCACAGCTCACCATTCGAGGGTTTTTGCTGCTTAATCAGTTTTTATTTTTATTTTTCCGTTAGCTCTACTCAGGAGGCTCTGAGGAAAACTATTTCCCTCAGGACCTGTGACATCTTTGGGGATGCTGTGTGGAGGGTCTTTTTACGGATAGAAGGGAGAGGAAATTCTAGGAAAAAAAGGTATGAGGGTTAGGTAGCAATCTGGGGGTCGATGTATCCAGTAGTGACGGACGTATGAATCCATCTCATGGGTCGAGAGAGTCCGGCTGGAGATATAAAAAAAGGTCTCCCTCAAACAGTCTCTCTCGATTCGACTCACCACACAGTAGCAGGACAAACGCGTTCGCCGCCAAGACCTAGACGATCCTCATCCCATGAATGCGGGCACCCCTGCGAAGTCACCAAACGTAGCGAAATACTTGGGGCGACCTACGGCGTTGGTGTTTTTTTTCTTTCTTTTTTTTTCTTCTGGGATTCATTCTAAACCAATTTAACCAAAATTAAAATTCAAATATTTTTTAATGCTACAATCCCCTTGACTGCAAAAATAGCAGCACACGAAGCAATCCGTTTAATCGGAGACAACTTAAGACCTATTTATAACTATTACCATCATTGTTTTAAAACACGTAAGTAAACATAGTGCGTACTTTCGGACAGTTTAGAACAAACGTAATGCCAAGACAATAATTATTGCTTTAATTAAGCTGTACACAAAAGCAATTACTTAAACTTTACACGATCGTTAAAACTGCCGGCGCGGAGGAATAAGTGGGACAGAAAGGACTAAAAGGGCATTTGCCACTTTGGATCTAATTCTTTAAAGATGGATCCGCAGTACAAATGTGGGAGGGAGTTTGAAGAGGAACGAGGAAAGGAACAAAGACCCTGGAGTTAGAAACAGTCGCCATTAAGAAGAGACTAAACAAAAAGATGTAAACACCTTTAAGCAGAAAAAGCATAAGGTTGTTCTGGTCCTGTGTCAGGGTTGTGCATCTTTAAAAACATTTACACCCATGTACGAATCGAACAAACTTCAAATACACATCTCTTAATTTGTGTTTTTTTTATTCATTTACTTCTCATGACTCTTCTACCAGAGTTTGGAAGTCATCAGCGCAATCTTTATATATACAACAGAATGCATCTTTGAATAAATCGTTGAAATCCATAGTTCAAAAACTTTTGTCCAAGGTTTCGATGCTTGCTTTGGATCCCGTTTTTCCATGCAATATTTTATAAGTAGCATTTGAACAATTAATCACTTTCAAAAAACTTCCTCTTTATGCACCCCAAAACAGTTACCACGGAAAAGAAAAAAAACGTTCTTAATGTAATTTTAACCCCAAGGGCTTTTATCAAGTGAATAGCGGACATAAAATAAAGAATATAACATTTCTAATGGCACATTCAACGAAAATACGTTCTTAGAAGGATACTGCAGGAGAAAGAATCGACTTGAAGTGGGTACCAAATTACCCACTTTTGGCGCAAGTTACTCAAAATGAAAAGTTGAGTCGACAGTTGAATTTTTTTCGGTTTGCTTGCTGAAGTCCCCGGTTTTGCCCGGCCTTTACGTCTGTTTTTTTTTTAAATCAGATACCTATAATAATTAATTTTCCTCTTATTTTGAACTTCAAGTGTCCAAAATATAAACAATAAATATAAAAATTCTGCTGCAAGCGATGGGAAAAAAAGATGGGGTGGTCTTCATATAGACAGTGATTTTTCTCCTGTATTGAAGGTCAGATACGAAAAGAATTGTCAATCTCGGGAAATCTGTAGAATTGTACGTTTTAAAATGGAGAAGAGCGGGGTTGAAGATGTCATTATAGATATACTCGTATGTTCATTTCGTATTCGAATTCTAAGTTATGAATCGTGGATATTTGTAAATGAGTGTACAAACATTTGCTTGATCATAGTGTGGAAGGTGGCAGTTAAATTAGTAATTATGGATTCCTCGTAAATAAACACGTAATGCTAAGTGATCACCTCGCCCGAGTGGCACGCCCTGGCAGTACAGTGAAGCATTGTGTATTGTGAATGGTGAAGCTGCCATGGAAAGGCTTTTTCGCCTTGTTATTAAACAAGGCCGGGTTTGGCTGCAATTACTGGCTGCTGACTGTAGTACTGCCAGCTGCCTACAGCCTACAGCCTTCAGCCGCACACTGAGGGACAATCTTTAAAACCAGGTCACAGGTTATTTAAAAATATAAAATAATCATTTATTAAACTGACCATCTTCAGACTGGTCCTAAGATAGCCTTAATATGCTAAAACCGATTACGGTCAAAAATAAATTAAGAGGAAAAAAGTTTAAAATTGTTAATTTATTACTATTATTGAATTCCACCACGAATTGTCAGTAGTTATAAAAATATAAATATAAAAAATACGGCACTATATTTTCAAGCATGTAATTTTAAACTTTCTGGTTTGTAATTGTAATTTTACATTGGACATGTAATTTTAAACTTTCTGGCAAGGTTCTGATCAAAAGGTCGCGGGTTCGATTTCCGACGTTCGTAAGTAAATTTTATTTGATTGGTATGTGTTTTCACAATTTAATCATTTAAACTAATAAAAGGTATATTTGCGTATATAGATAAATAAATATATTAGTTTGCACCAGTATTTAATCAAAATGTCGAAACGTTTCAGGCCAATGATTTCTTCATCGGCATTAAAGTATAATGAAAATTATCAAATAAAAGAATAAACAAACAAGTATAGTAATAAGTACCAAGAGATATAAAAACATTACAATGAGTGGTGATTAATTAGTTATTAGGTATCATAAAAAAATAATTATATAAAATAGCTTACCGTTTGTTTGGACGTTATAAGAGGAGGGGGGCTTGTCAAAACGACATCCCTCTTCAACGGTGCTGTCGTCAGCGTAGTAATGAATCGGTGCACAATCAATGAGATCATTGCTGTGCAACAAAAACAGCGTTGGTGTCAGTCCAGATCCTTGTGGTACCCCCGAGTTGATTTGGTGCGAAGAGGAGAGTGCTGTCAACTTCGGTTTAAAGTGTTCTTCCCTTGTGAAAATCCGCAACCCCAAATTCGAAATTATTAATGATTTGGTATTATACAATGGAAATGTACAAACAATGTATCGGTTGCTTTTATTTAAAATTACTTTTAATGTAACCAATCTATTATGTGATTACTTTTTTAATAAAAGTGTAGGTATGTTTATAAGTATTATAAATTGATTTAAAAATTACTGCCTCAACACAGGCTAGCCTAGTGAGGTAGATTACTGAAAAACCAAAATTTATAACTATTTCTATTTTTCATTTGTCTACTGTTCATATTTATATTTTTTCTGTTGATATCCTTTTGTACTTATGTAATTTTAAACCACTGTAAACATTAACACTGAATATCTACCTTTTAGTTATAATCTTGCAAATTTCATTCAATAAAGATACATGTTATTATTATATTATTAAACTATGCAGGGTTGGATGGATCCCGAACGATGGTGACTTTCCGATAAGCGCCTGGTGCCAGACAGATCAAAGGCTTTGGAGATATCCAACCCTACGCGTCTGTTTGAGTTTCTCCAAAACGCGCCGGATAAACAATTTTATTATATTTTGGTAATGTATTGACGATTCTGCCGCACTGTGTGGCTGGCATTGTGTGCGCTTTTCCCTTTTGCCTTCATTTTGCTTTGGAGACAAAGGAGTCGTGTTCCGTTTCCGCTAGACGCAACTTTCCCGCGCATTTACCTAAGGGCACCTTCAGGGGAGGCTTTCAACATGTTGCTAATAAATATGAGTATCTCCTGCCACTCAGAGCTCCATCGCTAACCAACCTTTCTTTCAGTAAAGTTGTTTTCGTCGTTTATGGAAAAAGGGATAAATTACAACGGATCGATTAATATTAGCGGCAAGTCTTTATATTTAGGTTCTAATTTATTTGTTTTGTTTATATGAATACTGTAGAAGAGTCTCAACTGCTCCCAACTTTGGTCACCAAACACTGCAAAAGCCATTTCAAGCTGTATCAATTCTGAATGGTGGTCGTACACCAGGACGATGCTGAGAGTATCTTTCACTCTGGAACGTGTTGCAAATATATCTTATATAATTTTAATTACTTAATTGAATTGTGAAATAACACAAATCAATCAAGTAAAATTTATTTGCGCACGCCGATTTCAACCCATGACCTTCGGATTGCTAGTCGAGAGCCTTACCTCTCGACCACAAAGATTGTTTGCCCGAATGGCGGCTTTCACCTGGATTTTTTTGATAATATCTCCAATAAAACAACTTCCCTCCAATCTATATAATCCAACCATTTCCAAACGATCATTTTCATTATCTGCCTGGTGTTCTCTTTAATTTTTTTGCAATTTGGGAGGGGGGAATGGGTACCGCCGCCCCGGGAACCTTAATTGGATAACCAACGCCTCTGCCATAGGTCACCCCAAGTGGTTCGCTACGTTTGGTGACTTAGCAAGGTTGCCCGGGTTCATGGGGTGAGGTTTATCTAGGTCTTGGAGGCGGATGTCTAGGACACACTGAACCCCAGCTTCCTACCCACCCCTTAAACCCTTTTCCTTCCCAGAACTCTCCTCTCCTTCCTTTCCTTAAAAAACCCTCCACACAGCATATCCATAGATGACGTAGGCCCTGAGGGAAATTCTTTTCCTCAGGGCCTCCTGTGTGGAGCTCATGTAAAAAAAAAAACATTAATCTAATTTGCATATTCAAAATTATCAACTGACATACCTGCTTTGTTACAACTCATCCAGTTCAACATCCCTTCCCGTAGACTCCGAAATAATGAATTGCTGTTCCTCATTCAACATTCTACTAATTATGCTTATAATTCTCCTTTATCCAGAATGTCGAAATTTGTCAACGCAAGTTAAAGCGTTGAATTTTTTGGTGTAAGCCAATGTGAAATTTTAAAGCCTTTTAAATCCATCTTCAAGCTTTGACTTATAGTTAACTTATATATGTACTTTTGTATTATAAACTATCTGGTTTCCGGCAAGCGTTTCTACTCCATTTAATAAAGAAATTGTTTCTCCCTACGTGACCTTTCCCATTCGTCCCGTCCCCCTTCGGCCTCCCCTTCCTCTCCCGTGCCCCTTTCCCCTCTCGCGTTTCTACTCCGCCTCCTCTACCTTCCCTCTCCCCACTCCATTCTCCCTCTTCCCCCGCCCCGCAAACCCCCCTCCCAAGTTCCCCTCCCCCCTACCGGGTTCCCTTCCCTCCCGCGAACCCCCTACCGGAATTCTCATCCCCCCTTCCGCATTTCATATATTCAGTCCCTGTACATTCATTTTTCAAACAGCTCGCGTGCCACCAATTGCAATTTTTTTAATACAAATTTCATAATGCCAGAGCTCACCAGTAGTTTTATTCAAACCTTGTCCTGACAATAACGAATACAAAAAAAAAGAATTCATTTTTATTTATATAGATAGAAGATAGATTGTCAATGCTCTTCATTTATATGTAATCTCCTTTCAGTGTCATCTATGTATCTTATTCGTGTTATTGTTATTTTGTAGATAATGGACTATTTGTTCGTAAATAAATAAATAAATATATCCATTTGTTATGCAAACATATAAAGTTGATCACAATTACTAGCCAACATTGACCAGAAGCCCATATTATTTGTTTCCACAGAACTCTGGTCCATCTGTCAAACAGTTATCATGAGATTACATTCACAATTCCACTGTTGTTTTACTTTTCCTCGTAGTTGTCTCTGCTAGTATTATTTGTCATCTCTCCCGGCATTATCATATTCCGTCCAACACTACAAGTACAGCTACAACTGTACAACACTGAATACTGAATACAACTCGCCAACAAGGCAAGTACTTTACGGAGAAGAACACCCTCCAATCGCACATAGTCTTATACTACCTCCGGCAAACAGTCGGGACTAAATAATACCCTTCTTGCAATGTTAAATGTACACTCGGCTCAGGGGCGGACTGCCAGGTGAATAAGATTTAATTGAAAAGTGTGCAAAATTCAAAGGGGAAAGATTTAAAGAAATGATATTATATGATGTGATCTTAATTCTCTCATAATATAAATGCTGCCTAAATAATAACGGTTTTTCAGAATTCGCCAATCACCTGATTGATAAGGATCATACTTTCTGTTTTGCACCGGTGCTAAAATCTTTCATAAAAATGGGCATGGTAACCGTTTAAAAAATTTGAAAGCACTAGAAATAAAAAAAAAAACAGTAAAAACCAATAGTCACAGACTTAACAATCAATTAGATGTATCTAGAAGCCAAATAATGGGTTTGTTTCCAATAAAAAAAAATTAAAAATTTAACAGTCAATGCTTTGTCTCTTTCGTTACATTAAACCCATTAATCTGCATAATTGTCTGTCGGTTCTCCCATTTCATTTGTACTGATGTGAAAGTATCGTCACTGTTTTTTATACCTCTATCTTATTTTCTGCCTCTGTATTTATATACAGGCACACACTATGTTTTTTTATTATTATTAATTTGTACCCTATTGATGCTTGAGCAAAACCGAAAAAAATAATAATAACTCGTGGTTTTACGCAAAATAGGTGTTTTATTTTTTATTAAATATGTCAAACAACAAAGTGATTGCTTTCTACAATAAAATATATCTCCGTATATTAAAAAAAAACCGAAAGGTTCCATATTCCTTTCCAAAGAACCAACTTGACCTTCTCCCAACGCCTTGCGCGAATGTCTAACTATATTATAACATCCACTGTAGTGGCAACATTCCCGACATATTTAGGGATAACCCCCCGAACTTTGCAAAATTTCTGGAATCTCTTGTTTTCACCCGACTTCACACAACCCAAACTTTATTGTCTTTTGTTTTTGTTGTTGTTGTTGTTGTTTTACATACTTCTTGTTGTACACCGTAATTGTATGGTTGGTATTTGTTCTTCGTAATTTTTTATGTTAATCGTCTCGCTGTTGTGTACATTGTAAATTTCCGCCTCGGGAACCATTTATTGGATAACCAACACCTCTGCCATAGGTCACCCCAAAGAGTTCGCTATGTTTGGTCACTTAGCAGGAATGTCCGGGTTCCTGGGGTGAGGTTTGTTGTTTGTAAGGTGTTGAGGTCGTTGAGGGAGACCCTTTGACCTCTCCAGCCGGACTCTATCGATTCATTGCTTTGCACTACGATGGGGGAGATGGGTGCATACCCGTATCACTCCTGGACACACTGACCCCCAGATTCCTACACACCCTTTATACCCATTTCCTTCCCAGAACTTCCACTCTATCATTTCCCTTAATATGCCCTCCAGACAGCATCCTTAAAAATGACGCAGGCCCTGACGGAAGTTATTTAAATTTGTTTCAGTGAAATTAAAAATAAATGTTATTAAGCATTTCATAGGATTTTCAAATATGTGAGAAGAATCCGAACAATGTTAGATTTTTTTATGGAGTATTGATGGATCCATGATTTTAGTGAAAATGCTGTTTAAATTTTGGCGTAGTTAATTTAGTTTTTCACACTGTTTCAATCAGGCAATCCGCCATACCAGAAGTGTTTAGCAAATTTTATTATCATTGTTTTCGGCGTATTCGTATTCAGTGTTAAATTCTAATCATGTTTTGCCCGATGAAACGTTCGCCCCTTTCCTCGCTTCCTTATTCATAGAGCAAAATGTTTTCCTTATAATATTTTAGTATATTCCCAAGTCTACCAGTGACTTCGTGTTCACTTTGCTAACCTCTGTTGATACGAATATAACATAGTGATATCACAACAGACTACATTACGCTGGAGTGTGCAGAATACCTACCATACAGTGTACAGCAGGGTATACAAGATTCAGGGTACACCGTGTCGTTCTGCCCTGTGTTTTATTGCCGCAATTTCAGGAAATGATTTCAAGAACTTCACTTACTGGGCTTATCTCAGCCTGAAAGCTTTCCCAAATTGCTTACTGAATAAATTAAAGCAACAAAAATGCTTATTTAAGCAATAGCTCTTTTATTTGTTTGAATATATTTTGGTTCGCGCATTCTTAAAAATAAAATGCTCTTATTTTAGTATAAGTACATAGTTCATTCACACTTTTAAAAAATCTTGCATTAGACGTAATGTACTCGTATTTATGTCTGTTGCAAACTTACGAATATTTTTATTATTTTTATGTGACAGCGCATCGCCAACAAGCACCGACGACCTCCGTAGTCCAGTGGCTAAGACTCTTGACTCACATTCCGGAGGTCGCGGGTTCGAACCCGGCATGCGCAAATAAATTTTATTTGATTAATTTGTGTTATTTCACAATTAATTCATTTAAAATAATATATAGTATATTTGCGGCATGTTCCAGAGTGGAAGATACTATTAGTATCGCCCTGGTGTAAGACCACCATTCAGAATTGAAACGTTGCTTGAAAATGGCTTTAGCCGTGTTTAGTGACCAGATCTGAATAGCCAGGTACTTCCCAACCTTCCTCTTCCCCACCTCCTCCCCCTCCCCACTACCTTCAGCCTCACAACATACCCCAATTGGGGATGCCATAGTCTCACTGGCTCCAGACGGGAGCAGTTGAGATTCTTGTGCGGTATTCACTGTAAAAAAAAAAAAAAAAAAAGCAACCAATGTACTAACGTAAAACTACTGCAATTTGAGAAATTTTTTGAGGCTGTAAAAAGTTGGGGCGTAGAACGTGAAGAGAATGAGAATTTTCGGAAGTTCTTGGTTGTTCTTGCCTTTTTTGTGCATACCGCACAAGACAAACTGCTCCCAACTGCCTGGAACGAATGAGTCTGTGGCATCTCTAGTTGAAGTATGTTATTCCTACCTGAAGGTAGTGGGGAGGGAAAGAGGAAGGTGGGAAAGTACCTGGCTATTCAGATCTTGTCACGAAACACGACTAAAGGCATTTCAAGCGGCGTTTCAATTCTGAATGGTGGTATTACACCGCGGCGATACTGAGAGTATCTTCCACTCTGTAACGTGCCGCTAGACGTGACAACTAGATCTGAATAGCCGGGTTCATCCCAAACTTCCTCTTTCCCATCTGCTTCTCCTCCACATTACGTTCAGCCTCACAACCTACCGAAATTGGGGATGCCCAGTCTCACTGGCTCCAGACTGGAGCAGCTGGGACTCTTGTGAGGTATTCAAATAAAGAAATAAAAAATCCGCGACCTCCAGATCGCCGTATGAGAGCCATACACCTCGACCACGGAGGCCGTCAAAAGCTTAGGTGATTTATTTTTGAGATATTATGCCGTGCCGTGCTTCCTCCTTCTTTCATCAGGGCAGATGTGTAGATTGTAGTGAAGTATGGGTTTTTGTATGAATAAATAATTTGAAGTAACTTTTAGATTCTGATCAGTGATTTTCCACCAGCATGATGCTTAAAGCATATTATATTGTGGAACGGCATTTCGGTTTTGCATCCAAAAATACTTACTAATTGCAGCTTCGGATAAACTGGAGATGCAATGGGGGCCTCAGCACAGGTAAGCCACCCAGTGTTGTATAAATAAATAAATAAACTCATCATGGACTGTAAATAATAAAAATTATACGAGACGAAATGGTACTTGCTAAAATTGGATGATAGTATATGTAGGAAAAACAAGGTATGCAAAGAAAAATGAATGACCACTTACAAAATGTATCTCTTTGAAGGAGCACACTTCACAATCACAATATTGTTATACAGTTCCACTGCAATACCTCGAAATAATTACCGCCACAACAAAACGAATAAGTACGAAATGATATTATATGATTTGTCTGAACTTCAGACCTTAGAATTTAACTATATTTAGCCAGGACTCACACTTCTCGAGATCCTACATAAAACATTAGGTGAAAACTCTCATAGCTAGTTAGATAAATTGTCAACAGATGTCAGAAGGTACAAAACTCTAGTCAGACAAGAAAATTATTCTATAAATAGCTGTTTTTTAGGGTGATATACTCTCTTTCTCCTCTTCGCTTCGCTGAAACCACACTTAATTAACTAGTAACTCCTTGGTCTGTCTCGGGTAGTTTGTATCTTCCGGTTATTAAAATGTAATTGGAAATAGAATCAATAAACTCAAATGTCCCTTAAAAATTGTCCTGAAGATGAGTCTTTCATTACCGGTTCCTTAACTTAAAACTTTACATTATTTTTACAATTTGGGAGGCGGGAATGGGTAGCGCCGCCCCGGGAACCTTTATTGGATAACCAACACCTCTGCCATAGGTCACCCTAAGTGGTTTGCTACGGTTGGTGATTTAGCAGGGGTGCCCGGGTTCATGGGGTGAGATTTGTCTAGGTCTTGGAGGCGAATGTCCAGGACACACTAAACCCCAGATTCCTACCAATCCCTTAAACCCTTTTCCTTCCCAAAACTCTCCTCTCCTTCCTTTTCCTAAAAAAAAACCCTCCACACAGCATCCCCAAAGATGACATAGGCCCTGAGGGAAATTATTTTCCTCAGGGCCTCCTGTGTGGAGCTCATGTAAAAAAAATAAAAAAATTCCGAGATAGTCAAATTACTTCTGTACTAGATTGCATACATGAAAAACACCAACAACTGGCTTCCAAGCTAGTACCAAATCTTCTTCTACTTACAAAACAAATGTAATTAAATTTTCACTATTTTTCTTGCCATTGTTTCAACTTATAAATACTTCTTCAGCAAGGTTGTGGTTAGAGAGCGGTAGGAACAAAGATATTCAAATACAAAAGAGATATGCTATGGTGTTCGCGCAACTCTCGGTGGACTACGACCTAATTAGAGTAGTTTGCATACGAAAATAATTTGTTCATTTGGTTGATTTTTTTAAGGTATTCGTTAGTATTGGTTAACAAATTAGTTTGAATACGGAAAGAATTCGTTCATTTATTTATTTATTTATTTATTTTATTTATTTATTGTTTGTTTATAAATATTACATAATACAATATAATGAACTTAAAATGTCCAACTAGGCAAATGCCCGTTTTAGGACAATCCAATATGATAATGTTTTTACATGTAAATTATAGTAAATTATAGTAAGTTATAGTGTTGACTATTCTGTTGGTAAAATAATACATATGTATATTCATATTCTAGAATACTTTCAGTTTTACCACGACATTTATTCTATTGTTTAGCTGACATAATAAACTAAAGAAATATTAATAGATAAAACAAGAAAAATGAATTTGAAAATGAAAATGAATGAAGAAATTCTGTTGGTAAAATAATACAAATATATATTCATAAACTAGTATACTTTCAGTTATACCACGACATTTTTTACTATTGTTTAGTTGACATAATAAACTAAAGAAATGTTAATAGATAAAACAAGAAAATGAAAAATAAAAAACTGAAAGTAAAGAAGGAACTTTTCCTTTAAGGAAAAATATCACGAAGAATTGAGCAATTTTCAAACTTACTTTATGTAAAAATACTGTTACTTTAATGCTAATATAATACCAATATAAATTAAAATGTAAAGAAAAACAAAAATTACAATTCAATTACTGTTGTTTAGCATATTCTCGCATTCAGCTCTCCCCAAGACCAGAAGCCAATTATTTACCTGCATACGCAGAATATTAGTACTCTTTGCCTTCCATGCATCAGGTATGAGATTGAGCAATTTAGAGCCTAAGTATGAGAATTATCTCTGTGCTAAAGATGAGGAAGTGGTGGGCGGAACTATTGGTTTTTTTTTTGCATGTCTTGTATTATGAGTGGTTTACGGAAGCGTAGTGGTGCCTCTGTTTTTGAGTATGTAATATGATTTTCCTCATGTATTTAACGGTCGTTTGGTTTATTTCGTTAATTATTCATTCATTTAGTTTATTTGTTAATTGGTAAACAATATCGGCGACACCCGGAAGCGCAGTCCCACCTAGTAAAAACTGCAGATAGCACATCTATTTGGTAGGAACGACATAAATGACATCCCGGTCTCATTTTGAAACCAGACAATTAAGAAAAGTGATAAATGAATCACTTTTCGTGTTGGACCCAGAATGTGAAAACATATTATCACATAAAAAATTCATTCAAATAAAATATATTTTTGATCCAAAAACATTTACTTCTTCCTTCCAGGAGGTAAAAACATTTTCAGCATTTATCGATTTTCCAGACCTAAAGAGATAAAGCCATTTTGTAAAATATAAAAAGCTAGGTGAGCTTTTAGCTTTCTGTGTTTATTTTGTGTTGTTTTCCCAAATCGCGGATCAAGTCTGGAGATTGTTTTGACAGTAGCCGAGCCTGCTCGCTAACGCGAAATGGCATATTACATTTTATATTTTCACAACTTTTGCACAAAGTGCGGGGGGTGCCTACTTCCTAAAACTTGGCAAAATTTTTACATGCAGCCTTCTGAGTATCTCGGTGCTTGGCGGAGTAGGAAAGTGTAAAAAGCTGTTATCGTCGGAGCTTTTATTATCTGGTGTGTAAAACATTTCCCGGGTAAATATCAAATTTAGAAGTATGAAATATACACCCAAGTAATTTTTAATTTTTTTTCTACATTGCTTTCGAAAGGAACAAATGCGTACAAGCTTTCAAAAACTTGTTTTATGTGAACAAACAAGAGCGCTTTATTTTTTACGTTACAAAAAACCCATCATGTCTAGGAATTCCGCCCATGTAGTATTCTTCTATTAAAATAAAATACTCTATAAAAACAAACACAAACCAAAAACAAGACACTTGCTACAAACTAAAAACATTTTTATGCCAATACTTACTTCCTCCACAATTTACTGGTTAGTTGGTCTATCATTAAATTATCAATAATTGCCTTAACAAAAAACAAATATTAATATTGTTCCGTGTTGTACAGAGGTAAGTAAAATCCCATACATTTCATAGAGAATATAAATAAAAATCATATTATCATTGGTTTTCAGTACTGTTCAGAGACGTTCTTGACTTACTTTAACCGGTGACTTTATAGTGCCTCGCAGATGTTCGCAGAAGGAAGGGTACATGGGTTCGCCGCTTTGATGCGCCACAGAATAGCCGGGGTGAGACAGCGCTACCAAAGATCGGAGAACACTCTCGTCCAGGCCGTGGCCCAGTGGCAGGGCGCGCCTCTTCACCAAACATGGAGAATTCATCTGAAGCCCCCGTAGTAGATATACGAGTACTAAATATGTGTATATATATTTCTTTTTAAATCTTTTTTATTATTTTATTTTTTCTTTTTTATATGGTATGTAAATCCATTGTATGTAATGTATACTTTTTTTATGGCAGACAGAGTATTGCACCCACCGCTCTGTTCGGCTGAAATAAATAACTTATTATTATTATTAAAAAAAACATATCATCAAAACCAAACAAAAAAAGTTTCTTCCACATATCATCACTGGTCAGCTGAGTAAGCAATCCATCACCTCATCCCTAACTGTCCAAAATCTATTGATTTTTTAAATATTTTGAGTTGAACAAAAAAACCTTGAAAAATGTCACCGGAAATCAAATAATAATAAAAAAATTATTTCAAATAATGTGAGGTATCATGAGCTAAAGTAAGTCAAATCTTTAGTAAATCAAAGTAAGTTAAGTCGTCCCTTCACCCAGTACACTTGCCAGAAGACCTACACTAGAGCACAACACGGCCTCCGGGGTTAAGTTTTGAGTCACGAATGGCAAGTAAATTTAATTTTATTATTTGGTTTATTTAATTTAAAATACAATGTTAATTCATACAAGGAATTCAAACATTGACAGGTTGTTCATAACGTTACATTAATTCATAATCCATCAAGGTTCATCGGGTGAGTTGTGTTCAGGTCTTGGCGGCGGATGTCCATACTAATGAGATGAGAGGCGGACCGGATCGGGAGAGGCCGATTTGGGGAGACCCTTTGACCGCTCCAGCTAGCCTCTCTCGACCTATCTTGGTCTTGCAGCCCAGTGGGAGGGATGTATTCATAAGTCCCGTCACTTTTGGAAACAGACCCCTAGATTTCTACCCACCCCTCAAACCCTTTTCCTTACCAGAACTTCCTCTACTTCCTTCCCTTAAAAAAACCTTCCAGATCTCTAAAGATCACACAGGCCCTGAGTGAAATTATTTTCCTCAAGGCCTCCTGTGTGAAATTACTGTTAAAAAAGGCCATTTACAGTACTAAATTATCTTTAAACCAAAATGCTTTTTTAGCTGGAGTGGTTTTAGTGAGAGAGAATGGGCGTCATAGATAATTCTCTGTATAAGTATTTACGCTTGTGTAATTAAATGCTTCATTAAATTCCACCTGCAAAGCAAACATTTAAAGTTCTTTCAGTTGCAACCAGCTTAAAATTGCACTTTTTACCCACTTTAAATCCTTCCACTGCATTCCCTGTACATTAATTTACAAAATTCACATTACGCGGAAAATGAGTTACACTTTATTCCCACTGTCAATAGTGATATCATATGTATATGCTAATTAACCTTGTTTCCATCACATTGTCGTTTTAAAGACAGCAGAGAAGTGACAACACTCAACGGCATAACCGTATAACTGCGTGGAGTGAACCACACGGGTCACCTAGTGCTATATTTGTAACCAAATGACACTTCCTTATAAAAATCGTTATATCTCCTTTTCTATAATTTCCAGACACATAATATGAACGGATATAATAAGACAGAAAAAAAACTTTCTCTTTACCTTTAAACGTTTACAATAGACGCTCCCATACAAAAAAATCAACGGTAGATCTGTAAGCGTAAATTTTTTTATTTAAAATCAAGTTCTGCTGAGTAATTTTTAATAACGCATAACAGCTTTTCGCCTTCTGAAGGCATTATTAAACAGTTTGATGAGAAGGCGTTGATAAGAAGCAGTTTGTGGCGACACAAATAACTTGAATAATAATATTATTGAACATGTAAGAGAAAAAAATGGAGTTCTTCAAAATAAACTTGATAACAATAAATGAGGTATATAAGCCATTCGAAAAACTTTAGCTGTCTTAACGTTAAAAAATGTATGTATTTAATTGCATAAATACGTCATTTTGTAGACTCAGAAATAAAGACCTGCTTTTCCTCAATCAGCACTCGACTAATTATGGTTATAATTCACCACTGTCCAGAATTTGTAGAACGGTCAACTCACGTCAAGACCTTGATTTTTTTGGTATAAGCTTAAATGATTTCTGTCTCTCTTTGAAGATATTTTATATTTACTCTAAGTTTTGCAAAGTCTTGACTCGACTTGACTTCTTTTTTCTTCTATTTTCTCTGTTTGTCTTAGCTTTCATGTACCATTCTTTATCCTTACAATGTTTATTTCCATATTTCGTAATACTTTGTTGTAAATTGGACGTAAGTCCGTTAATAAATCATTATCATAATCATAACATAGTATAAAATGAAGTCGCTCAAAATGTATGTGCGCGTTAATCTTTTAAACTACGCAACGGATTTTCATACGGTTTTCACCAATAGATAAAGTGATTGAAGAGGAATGTTTATATACATGTAAATTATATTAGAGAAAAGCCGAGAAATTCAAAGAAAACATATTTTTGTGCGATTTAAAACGGCTGGCGGGCCATATTATAGTCACTTTTGAAATTCGTTCTACGGAAGAAATTGGAAAATAGATGTCCTAGAGTAAGTAGGTATTTGATTTTCCCTTTTCAAATATCCAGTGTTACATTGCAAGCATTGTAAGTGGCGAGTTAATTAGTTTATATGTATAATACGTGCTTATTATAGTAGATAAAAGCCGATAAATTCAAATATTCAATTCAGGCAGCGGGCAGCGGCCAGCTGGCAAGCGGGTGGTGTGGATTTTATAAAGATTGGGTAATGGCGTTGTGTTTCGTTAGCCACAGCAACGTATGGCCGGGTCTGCTGGTAAATAAATATAATCAAATTCTTAAAGAGTCTTTCTTCTTCTTTCAAAAACAGAATGTTCTTTTAGTTCAGTTAAAAAACAGCGCATCTGTTTGAAATTGATTGTCGAGTCCGATTACCTGATGACTTGATAATATATTATTTAGGCTAGGCCCGAGGGGTAAATAAAATATTGTTTAAAGTCTTACATTGAGTTTCCGGTAATAACAAACGAAAGCTTCGCAAAGTTTCCCTTTTTCGCCTCTCCACCGGAAGCGAATAACAATTTTTATTATGCATACCATTAAATCGATAGCAATAATTTCTCCACTGAGCAATGAGAAGAAATGCTAAGTTCAATGGAGAGACTGAGATACTGGAAGAGTGTAGATAGATGCGAGACCGGAGAGGAAGTTTTTCCACGTGACTGCTTCTGTCCCATCCGGACCATTTCAACGTTTTCCCTCTTCCCGCATTTCCCTTCCGGTACAGATGAAAGGAATTTCCATTCTCTTTGAAAATGCTTGACTTGTTTCTACGTGCACTTTCTTATTTCTTCTTTTTGGATACTCGCGTGCTGCAGCCGCGCTGTGCTTATTATTTATGCGCTTAATAAAGGGGCCAACATTTTTGTGTGGCTTTTATACAACCGAATACAACAATACTTTTAAAAAAGGCAATTTCTCTAAACTCGGTAAACTTCTTACCGCCGAGTGCATCCAACGTAGGACATTCGGCTAGGTAGCTTTGAAATTAGGAAAGGGAGGGAGTAGTGTATACGTTAGTCATGTCTGTAGTTTCAACATTCTTCAATGTCATTAGTATAGTTTGTTATATGAAGTTTTATGATAACCCACCCGATGTCTATTGATAGGTATATCAGAAAAGTTCTGTTATTAGTAGACACACTAATAGATTCTCCGATTCCCCTTGGATGGAGATTACTTTTAGGAATGATAGATTCTTTATGTTAATTTGGTTTTATTCAATACTTCGCGTATTACAATATTGACCTCGTTGGTCGACCTAACTAGGAGCTGGCTAAATTGGTTCTAACGAGTGTTTTACAGAAAACACCCACTCTCAGCTCCCCGTCCCTCTTCTGGACAACCTAGGTACTAAGCTACCTGCCATCTAGCGGAATCTACTGACAGTTCTTATCACCCCCATCTATGTCTAAAAGTCAAAAGCTTTTTAGATACACAACATCTGTCGTCGTCCGTGTCTAATTAAACACTAGGGTGGAACACTTTTGTATGAAAAAATTTTTTTTTTCGAATTTCGAATCGGAATACCAGGTAAAAGTTGCTTTATATAATTGTAAATAACACTCCTCAATTTGGAAGTTCTAGCTCGACAGCTTGAGCCCCCGCCATAGGCTTGAAATTTAATTTTTTAAGTTTTTATAGACGTTTTGTATTATCCACCCTATAAACAAAATAATAAGTAAATATAATATTTTATACATTAAATGATAAAATAAAAGTAGGTTTTAACCAATAAAATCATTTATTTCAAAAGTACACACAGGTTCAGAAAGTTATGTAGGTATGAATAACATCATTTTTTATGACAAAAATCCATTTTCATCTCAAACCTTCGCATGAGCTTTCGAGATGCTAATTTAGATTTTATGAATCCTTCTTGTCTTGTCTTGTCGCATACACTTAGAGCTGCTTTTGTCACAACTTTTACAGATCTTTCCACAGCCTGGGTGTGGCAAGGCAGTCTCATAAACTCCAACACAGTATCTTCTCCATTTTCAATAAGATCTTGTAACTGCTTATCGGAAATATTCATCAGTATTGGGGGTTTGTATATATTTTGTTGCCAGTCAATCATGTCTACGTAAGAACGTGCATTTAAGTCCGCTTTTTACCTCAAACATGCTCCAAACAGAATTTTTATTAACTTGACGAGCCTTCAAAATGCGTCTTGCAGCGAGTTCTCAATGTGCTTACGTGAATCATACTCAACAACAAGTTTTCTGGATGAGCAAAGTAAGTGTTTCGAATTATAACAGGGTACACTATCGCTAACAACTCGTCGGACAAATATCGAGTGCTTTTAATGAGCTTTCATAAATGATTTGAACCATCTTTGCAGGATGAACGTGTTTTGATAGCAAACCAGTCAGGAGCATATGATTTGCTAAAGTCACAAGATTTTGTTGTAGATTTTCCGTAAAAATATTCAAACGCAGTATACGATTAGCTCTTGTCAACCAGCGGGCATGGGATAGATTACCTGGGCTTCTCTGTAATAAATCAGGAGAGCAGGATCCATTTATGATAGCAGTAGTAATTTCTTGTAAATATTTCTGGTCTGTACTGAGATCTGTGGATATTTGTGGAGGTAATTCACCTTCTATCTTCTCAAAGTTGTCCAACGGCAGCGTCTCGCATATCTCTAACGCTTTACCAATTTGACCTGCAAATGATTTAGATCCTGCAGTAGGGCCTTCCAAATAGGTAAACAAATGCCTCAATGGTAACTCATTGGCGTGTAAGAGACAAATTATCCATTGCAATGATCGAGAAAGTCTGTTTTCCAAAAAACGAATCACGCATCTCACTTTCCCTGCATTTGTGTTTGTTCCATCACAGCCAACAATCATTAAACCCTCTAGTGATATCTTTTCAGTCGTTAAAGAGCTGTTGATAGCTCTTTCAATATTTCTTGCACTCCCCGATGTTGGAACCACATACCCAACATAAATAGAACCTGGTTCTTTTATAATCGAAATATGTTCCACTTGTACAATCACTCTAAACCTCTTCGATCCTTTTAAAACAGTGTTAGCCTGTTAGTGCGTTGGTCTTCTAAAAACATTTGTTCCTCTTTTGGCACTGTTTTCCTCAAACAAGTATAGCTTACAAATTCATAACACTTTCGAGTGATAACTTTTTAGTAACTGTAAGACTCGTTTGTGTGTGACAATTGGAATAGAAGATTTTATCCACAATTCTTCAATTTTTGTTCCAATTATTTCGGCAATTTCCAAAAACGTAGGTTCTTCTGATGTGTTATTCCTTACTTTTAAGTCTTGTCGAACCCATTCATAGAATTTCATCACATTTTCATAGGTAGGTAGGATATTCTCTTTCAAATCTGCACTTTCACCAAATATCGGACATTTTAACGTTTGTCTTGCAAAAGTCATGTTAAATCACTTAAAAAACGTTTATCAACAAGTACTCGTGAATATATTGACGCGCGACCCTTCACTTTGAGACAATTATCCTTTAAACAAAACACTGCATTATTTCATAGATTGTCATGTACCGCCCCCCGCTTCGTCCCGCACTTTACTCCTTTATCACAGCGCCAATAATGAAATATTTGATTGCAACAGCTAGTTAACTATATTTTAATACGTCATTAAATAAAATAAACCTATTTTAATAAATTCTGTACTGTTTTGTAGGCCGCGCGAAATGCCCCAAAACTGTCGTTTTTGTAAATGTTCAATGCCTTGGCGGGGGCTTTTACCGTTTTCTGATATTTTTTATATTTTTAATTGAGGTAATTGATGGCAATTGGCAACTTAATACAACTATTCCAAATAAAAATTCGAGAAAAAAAAAATTCGTTCCGCACTATTAAACACTCCGAAGGCGCGCGCAGCATTTATACATAGTTGACATATATCACGTGAGAAGGGGTCATTTCTACAACTTGTTCTTGAGTTCAATAGCTCGGCTGTGAAACTATTTGCCTCGCGGAGCTTTCTGCTTTCTTAAGAACCCATGTTTATTTCATCCTCGCCTCGAAAACACTCTCCACATGGCATTCCTATGAGGTAGGAAATTATTTCTCTCGGTGGTTACTGTTAGCGTTAATGTAAAAAAATACATCAATATACATATATTTGCAAAATATATATAAACCTAGAAAAGCTTTTTGACGAGAATATCACCCCGGAAAGAACTATAAATTTTTATTTGTTTTGTATATTCAACAATATTATTAATTAATTTACGAAAAGAGTTTAATTATCGACAAGTTCTGCTATACCACTAATAGATGATACATTTACATCATTTCCAGGTAGGTACTTATACTTCTTATGATGAAAATTTTTGTTGCTTTTATTTTTATTACCTACGCCCTTATTAATTCCCTAGTAAACTGACAGAAAATATTAATTGTTTCAATGTTTTCCCAATAACCGTATTGTTTAAATTTGACTGAAGGTTGTTAATAATGTTAATGTGGTCGTTATGTGAGTTATTCCAAAATTCAATTCAATTCAATTATTTATTAATTTTAAAACATTACAAAATAAAATTTCAATGCGTTTTAAAAGAGATAAAGAAGAAGATTTAGGATTTAAACAGATTTAAGCAATTTATACTTCAATTAAGCACAATCATACTAACAACAACAAAGCTAGTTGTCTGAATTGTGCTTCATTGATGTTAAACATATCGATATTCGAAGTGATTCTATTTAACAATAAGACAGTTCTCCCGAAAAAATATGATTCTTGGGTTTATTTTCCAGCATAATTAAGTATTTGAAATTAGCTTAACCTTTAACTGCTGACGTGGGGTCCGGTCCGTCCTAGCAACAATAATAATATGGAAATACTCCCCTCCCCCGTGCGCGATGCACACTCCGCTTCCAGTAGCTTCGAATCTAGTGATGCTTGAACTGTAAGATTTAAATTTAAAAAAAATTAAGTTAAATTTCTCTCAATATATTCATTTCAATTTCAGACCCGTCGTCAGTACTTACGTGACTATTTTAAAGATGAATTTTACTATATAAAAATAAACATAAACAACTTTACAAAAGTTTTATATGTTTAGTTTGTAAGAAACACTATTGAAATATTATAATAAAAGTGAGTTCATTTTTTTTATTAAGTTTAATAGATAATACAGATTGATTTCTGATCGCAAGTGATTTTTGCCGAAAAAATTTGTATAATATCCACATTGTCAAATATAAGTTACTGGACAGTAAAAAAAGCATTTTATTTAATTTAAATTGTCCAATAAATAATAATCCGGATTTCAAAATTTTCATGGATCTCTAATATATAAAAATTTAAAGTAAATGGCCGCCCAGCCCCCCACGTCAGAGCATACGTCAAAAATAATCACGTCAGCAGTTAAAGGTTAAACAGGTCTGAGAGTGGTGAGCGTAATAATGATTACATAGCATAACTTTTTTATAACAGAATATATATATATTACAGAAAAAAAACTGAATTGGAGTTTTAAAAATTAACTTGGTAACAATAAATAAGAACTAGTAAAAGTACAATTTCATCAATTTGGAATGAACATGAATTTAATGCGAGTTCAAAAATCTATCAATTTCCAAAACACTCGTAAAAGACATAAATTAACCCGAAGCAATTCATTCACTAGAGCCATTCAATATATATGTGACAGTTAAAAAAATCCCAATCGTTTGAACCAAAATTTATAACGGAGTGCGTCCTCGCAACTCGCAGCACCACGCAAATAGTTCAATAAATCTCTGCCCTCCTCCTAACTAGGCTTGAATTTTTCATCACAGGGAATTTCGATTTCGAACTATGTATTTTCCAAGTTAAGTTATTTTCCATGAGGCATGTATTAGATCAACAGATACTCCCAGTATCGCCCTGGTGAAACCTTTCCGAATTCCTTTCTCCTTTATATAATTTTGTTTGAATATTGTATATAGTAGTTATTTTTTGTATTCTTGTATGTTTTCATGTAATGTTAACTCCCTTCAACCTTTCTTCCCCTCCCCGAAAATCACCCCTCACACTACCCCCACCTAATTAAATCAAATCCTTTTGGTACTTGCATACAATTTTTAAGTTAGTTTTAAGTTTGCTAGTGAATCATACGAATGTGTTGAAACCGGTAGCAAAAAATGAATAATTGGGGGCTAAGGGGACACCGGTGTCCCCTATGAAATTTCAAAAACAAAAACTTTTTATGTGCGATTTTGACCGTTATATATAAAGAAACTGTATTAAAACAAGGTCAAAATCGCTTGCACCAATTTCTCTATAGGTAGAGTAAAAGATTTCATTCATGTGGCAACTCTAGAATGTTTGTAATTAATTTATCTGTGACTTCAGACCGCTGTCAAAACTGAAAATCATGAGTTTTAGCATTTTTGTTCCCTTTTCTAATGCATATAAAGGTGTTTATTTATTATCAATCACCTTTCAATGTGTTTTTTCACGTAGGATGTCTATTCAGGTTTATGTAAAAATAACAACATCAGTTCATTTTCGTATTTATACGGATATTTAAGCAAAATTCGGGAAGCTAAATTTTCGCGGCTTTTTTTCAAATTAGGCCATGCCCTTGGCTACCCAGGGGCTGTAACAAATGTACTTAAATAGAAAATAAAACTTTTTAAAACAAAATATTATTAATTCCTCTTGTACGAGTAATAAAATGTTTTTAATCTCAGAGAGCGGTCTTACGTACGTCATGGAATAAAAATATTCCTATATTCTATTCATCGATGAAACAGGCATGTCGTCCTACAAAAGTGACTCTTCCAGATGGCATCCACACGTTAACGAGTACCACGCACAATAATAATATTATTTTTCTTGAAACAAGTTGACTCAAGTTGACCCTTCGAGAGCAAAATTTACACTGAAGAATCGTGGTGTTTTTTCATGTCACAATAACAAAATATTTGAAAATTCAAATTATTTTTCAAAATATTAAGATTGTAGCGGCCACTTAACCCGCTCTGCGAAATCTACCGCTGCGCCACTGACCTCCATGGAACACGCTGGAAACTACGGCAAACCTACCTTCAGCGTAGTACCGACGACCGCCTAGGAATAATAATTCCGCCACCTACGCGAAAGGCCTAGAACACCTGGCTGTACCTTACAAGTGCCCACGGAAGGTTCGAGCGATTTCTCACCTTTGCGTGAATTCACGGCATTACCTACCGTGAGACTGATTACTCGCCACGAGTATATAAGAGAGCGCTCGCTCGCTCAGTCTCAAGTCTAGTTTTAATTCATCGGTCAAGCTACACAGTTCGTGCCTGCGCCGGGCACGGGCGAACAACATTTATCCAGTGTGACTTCAGGAACAACTTCATAACACCTTCGAGGACTCCATCTCCAACTACCATCTCGACATGAGATGTCAAGCAACCAGTATCCTGCAACGAGCCGCAACCAGCAACCGGCAAAAAGCCAGCAACCAGCATCCTGCAACGAGCAGCAATCAGCAACCGGCAACAAGCCAGCAACCAGCATCCTGCAACGAGCAGCAACCAGCAACCGGCAACAAGCCAGCAACCAGCATCCTGCAACGAGCAGCAACCAGCAAGCGGCAACGCGCCAGCAACCAGCATCCTCACCGCCTCTCAAGGTTCCTTCCTGCGTCACGTGTGTGCTCCGACCCACAGGACACACAGCCGCCATACCTCGTCAACACGACGACGGTCGACCGCCTGGACCAAGGTCACTTCTACACCGCCATGGTGTAGAGCAACACGCCGGCTCCCTGAAGACCAGTGATCTTCACCGCCGTAGTCTCCTGACCTTCATCTTCACTCATCATCACGCAGCAGCAACACTCCCGGCACCACCGTCACTCCGCTCCGCTTCAACCTCCGCTACGTAGCGCAACAATAAAGACTGACTCACTACATCGACTGACGTCTTTCATTTCTCTCTACCGATCTGGACCGCTCCCTCAAGATGAATTGTTTTTTTGTGCATGTATGAATGCGAATAAATAATTTTGGCCGTATTAAAACTCAATTCTTTCAAGAAAGGCAAAAAAATAGATATTTTGGGCCCGCAACCCGGAATTATACCGATTTATTACATATTTCCCTTAAACACGGTAAGTTTTAAAGCTCTTAAAAAAATATATGTTATTCTTGAAGATAATATCTAGACTTTGCCCGCGCCGAAACGCAAAATATATAAAATTCCCTCGATAGAAAAAAATCGCAAAGTATGCTCCAAAAATTATTATTAACACGTTTGTTTCATGTTTAAGTTATATGTATGTAAAAATTCACAGTGTTTTTTTAAATGCTGTTTAAGATAATGCCCGCGAGATTTTTGTTCCATTTTAAACGAGTCGTGTTTTATTAAACATTTTCGCAATTTTCGCATCGATTTTGTCGCTGTAAATGTTGGCGCTCTCCTCAAACATTCGTAATTTCGTATCTCTCCATCTTCTTCTTTTCGGGCCCGGTTGCAGAGAAGTTGAATTTCTGAATCCAAACATTTTCATAAGGGATTTGCAAAACCGATCTCAATAATTGGACGTAATTTTAACCACAAAAAAATAATTTTACGTTTGCTTTTACGGGTAAATAAAACTGCGAAATAATCGAAAGCAATTTTGCAAATGTATGAATTCCGGAATTGGTGCCATGTATATTTTATTTCCTGTATTTAACGATGCAAATAAAAAATGTTAAAATGAAATTGTTACACCCGATCGCGCGGGGCTTAAACCTCCCATTACGGTTCCAGTTAATTCCACTTTCATCGCCATTCACCCCACCCTTCCTCCTACTCTTCATTCTCCTCATAACGACCTCAACCCCCCCGGACCAGATCACCCACCAC
Source organism: Limnephilus marmoratus (assembly GCA_917880885.1). Lineage (NCBI taxonomy): Eukaryota > Metazoa > Arthropoda > Insecta > Trichoptera > Limnephilidae > Limnephilus > Limnephilus marmoratus. The sequence goes on along the minus strand of OU862921.1, from coordinate 10,851,788 downwards.
CCACTTCACCCCTACAACCTAAAGCCTCCCCCAACCATCCCCGCAGTCCGATGATTTGATGCACCATTAGACGGTCATTTAAATGAGTGTAACAGGGCTCTTGTTTTGTCCCATTTCCACCATTTCACAATCGGAACAGCCTGAAAATGATGGTTTATAATTATATCGACGTTGGAAAAGATAAATAGCTAAAGCGCCAATAGCTAAAATGGCTCAAACCCCGTACAGCTTTCTGGCGCTTGAGCCATTTTTCCTATCCAGGTGGATAGCGCATTAGCCAATTGCCTTTTCAAACGTCTAAATAATATGCTTAATGCATTTGTATATCACGAAATAAAAAAAGAAAAGAAAAACAATTAGGTTATGTATGATAAAATTAATAATATGATTTGACATGATTTGAGATTTTCACGGCCTTTGAAATGTGATGAATTAATCAAATTCTATAAAATAACCGGTACTTTGTGTTATTTTTCATTATTATTTATAGACATGAAAAAATGTTCACCTAACAGCATTAAAACAATATATGTTATGAACAATCTGCCTGTAAATATCGAAAATAAATGTGTTCACGACATAACTGAATAGATTGTAAAATAACGATAAAACATCGATCAAATAAAATTTATTCGGAATATATTAATATATTAATAATTTGCATTAGCATACCCGCTAGACAAACTCGTAGTAAAGATATTTTTAAATGCAACAATAAACTCAACACTAATTACTCCATATACTCACCAATTCCAAGAATCCATAACGTGGGTGGTTTGCATATTTATGTCCATAACCTTGCGAATAAATACTGCGAATCTATAGATATATTTAGTGTTGATAGTTTTGAATGTTTCAAAAATCAACTAATCTCGATTCTATCTGCTAATAATTAACTTTTATTATTTTTTTGTTTTTCTCATAAAATATTTTCTCATCTTAACCTCACCAGTAAAATGTATACTTACTTTATAATATTTTTGCAGTTCTATTTACACTTTGTTCTATGTCAGGTCTTATTATTATTGTTAATAATATGTATAAATATTTAAAGCTGAATTGTTTTAGTTTTTTGTAAGTACAACTTGTACTATTTCATTTCATTTCTTTTTTATGTTGTAATATTCTTTACCTAACGAGTCGATTGCATTCGTATTTATTCTGTTTTATTGTTTATGTAATACCTACATGTAATTAATATTGTTATTTATATATTTGCTTCTTTTCTTGTAAAAGCCCACTAGGGCGTTTATAAAATATAAATAAATAAATATTAAACGGATATATATTAAAATCTATTGTAAGTATCTAAGTAAATTTTCTTTAATCGATTACTGTATTATGCTATTTTTAGGCCTTTAGTATTACCAGGACTGTCACTACCAACTGAGCTTTTGTCACCTTATTGCATTCCGCCATTTTTATCAATTTCATATCTCCGTTTTATAATTACTGTTTGTGCACCGTGACATGTTGTACTTTAGTTTTTTTGAAGTACCTACATATAAAAAATTATATTATTTTATATTATTAACGATGGTTTTCTTGCCTCTGTGTATTTTGATTTGCTTCAAATGGCGGGATTGGTAAACGCACGTCCTGGATAGACGAGATATTCTGGGTTCGAGTTTTTCTGTACCTGGTGGTCTGTTATATTTTCGTTTACATTATTATTATTATCTTCTTCTTCAATGATTTTTTTTTTGTTTATAAATAATAATAAAAAATCACACGTACGACTGGTTTATTTACAAAATTTGAATAATACATCAAATTTTAAAGTCAAAATCTAAGTTCTGTGAAAGTTATATTAAAGTTCTGTTATTATTTCATCAAGGGTCAACTATTGTAATTTTGCCTTAGAACAACAGCACCGCTGCATAGATTCTAGGTATACAATGTGCTATTAGAGTGAGCGTACTTTCAGTGAAATACTCGTAGATCGTGCCATATTAATGTTTTGCCATTATTAATGGCGAGTGTTATTGAGGATTTGCACGAACCAGCGCATCGGGCTCTAGCACGATATCTACGATGAAATCACCCCTAACAATATTCCGACTGGTCATATGTACAGTTCCATAAATCACACGTACAATTGTGTGGAGCATGTTGAGGTGATCAAAATTGCGGCCCTGCCAACACCACGCCCGCCCATCCCAAGCCACGCGTCCGCCCTAGCACGCCCGCCCTAGAATTCCGCCGCCCTGCCGTGGTCGCCGGTAATGGAAGGCGACTAATTTGTCACCATTTTTATTCGCGCGAGAGATACTCGTAGTAACATGGTTTTATGCAATTATCTTTTATCGCCTCTCCGGCTGTGGAAAATGCAGCAGGTTGGCGATATTTGGCACACTTGCACAAGCGTGGACTGGTGATTTACTTTTATGCATTTCCCCTTTGCTTTTAACGACGAATATGGGCCATTTTAGGGTACAATTTGGTAAAAATAACATCCGAACACAGGGTTTTTTTCACTACAAAGTATTTCACTGTAACACAATTCATAGAAATAATCTGTATTATTTTTTTTTCTTCTTTTACCGTTTTTCCAATCTTAAGGCGCCGCATCCGCGCTCAAAAAGAAGAAGATGGCGAGATAGTAATTACGAATGTTAGAGGAACGCGCTTATTCAAAGCGATAAAATCGATGCGAAAATTGTAAAAATGTTTAATAAAACACCACTCGTTTAAAATAGAGCGAAAATCTCGTCTTAAGCATCATTTAAAGAAACATTGGGAATTTTTTCACAACTTTATTGTAAAGTGACTGAAACAAATGTGTTTATAATTATTTTCGGGAATAGTTTTTGATTTTTTTCTATCGAGGGAATTTCATATAATTTGCGTTTCGGCTTGGAACACGTCTAGATATTATCATCAAAAATAACATATATTTTTAAGAGCTTAAAAACTTCAAATATTTAACGGAGATATGTAAGAAATCGGTAGAAATTCGGGTAGCGTCGGCTTAATGTATTAGATTATTTTAAAAATAATTATATAAACATTTGAAACTACCGATCTCAACTAGTCGGATGAAATCTTCAGGGGAATCTGTGTTTTGGGCATTAGGCAACCATATGACAAAAACCTCAATCTGTTACTAAACTTAACCCTTTCCCTTAAGAGCGTTTAACCAGCCAGCGGACGAAAATCCACATTTCGTCGAAAGTTGTTCTTCCAATCGTGCAGGGCGGTTACAATGAGAAAGATTGATTTTTCTCCGTACCAGCTTTTTAAAATTATAACTCAATATCGAATTTATTTCAATCCAAATTAGCTTTAATTTATACCTTCATCCAAAAATGCTGAAAGGCGTGATGATAAAACTATTAAAATAGTACACTTTTTGTAGTTATTTTTTGATTATAAGTATTAATCATTTTTCAATAATGTCTAAATTTAATAAGAATGTAAAAAAAATCTGAAATATATTAGTTTGTAAGTGCGCAAATAAATACACAAATGGACCAATTTTCGTCAAGAAACACATGTACGTACATATTTTTTAATGATTTTATTGAAACTAAAATTAAAATTCTAATACATAACTTTGCTAGATAATATATTGATTTATTTAACTGCATGATTACATTATTTGAAATGGGTGTGGTATAATACAAAAACTTTTTTGAAAATTTAACAAATCTGCCAACGACCTATGGAATAACCTTATTATACTAAAAATTAAAAAAAAATCTAAAAATTATTAGATAACTATGCTAGATAAAAGAACAATCTTTCGAAATCCATTTATAATTTTTTGTGGAAAAGAGTCAATACGTCTAAAAACTTTTTTGAAAATGACGTATTTCCGGCTTTCTCTGGTAATGCCCTCTTAAATAACTTTTTTAAAGAATTTGTTGATACTTTTTCACAAGGCTAAAGCTATCGACCTCCATTTCGTGAACTTCTTCTCCTTCCTTTGCTTAAAAAGACCCACACAGCAGGCGCGGTCCCTCCATACATACTGTGGATGCGGCGCTTCCCTTCCTTTTGAGGCGTATGACAAATATGATAATAATTTTTATGTATTTATGCAGCATCAAATAAAGTTTCGAGCTAATTTTTTTTCTAACCGTAAACAGCGATAAATACTGCAATTTAACGACAGCGTCCCAACCACAGCGCCCAAAACAACGGACCGAAATACATAATAACAACGCCATTCTCGATGCTAGTATGTCGAATGTCGCGTAAATGCACCAATACCAGCAACAGTGGATTCTCTGCTCCATTCCGCATCCACCATGTTAGAAAAAGGTTGATATTTGCGCATCGTGTTCGTGGGATAGTCTGTAGGTATTTATATTTGATATAAGTTTGGTATATAGGTACTACTGCATCCCTCATAAAAAAGTCACCGACCGCCATTGACCCACAGCTTCCCCTAAGATGACAAAGGTCCAAATCCTCAGGGCCTCCTGTTTGGAGTTGACGTAAAAAAAATCACGTTTAGTTAATTATATAATCGGTTCTATTACAACTCAGAATCAACTCACCTCAACACCTCTTTGAAAAGCCATTAAAAGCTGTTAAAAAATTAAAAATTGCCCATAACCTAACCTAACATAACCTATTTAACCTTTTTTTTCATTACTTTTAATGACTTATCAAGTGGTTTTGAGTTGAGTTCATTCTGATTTGTCCGGTAACTTATACAATCATATTTTAATTGCGGAGTTAATTATACAGGGTGTTAAGGGACGCACTTGACTTACTTTAACCAGTGATTCCTGACATTATTTGGAGTAAAAAATGTAAACGAAATTTTGGTCTTCGGTGACTTTTTTTGACGACTTTTTTTTTTCAAAAATTTTTTCTTCAAAATTAAACAAAAAAAAATTTCTTCCGCATGTCGTCACTGGTCACTCAGCCGGGTGTCTGACAAACCCCTTACCCCGCCGCCAACTGTTCAACAACTACCATTTTTTATGTTTTTGTGGAAAAAATAAATAAAAAAAAACATCAAAAATGTCACCGGAGACCAAAATTTCATTTACATTTTTTACTCCAAATAATGTCAGGAATCACTGGTTAAAGTAAGTCAAGTACGTCCCTTAACACCGTGTATAATTGGATATTGGGCATTTTTGTGAAAAATTACGTCGGAACCAAAAAATGAGAATATGTGAATAAAAAGACGGGTTTTTAAAAAAAACTGTGTTTCAAAAGGAAATTTAATTTAACTGGGGTGCGTTACTGATCAGTGTTTTTTCTTCGTTTAATTCCACGTCTATTTTATTTACGAGTACAGAATTCCAATTATTTTCACCGAGCGTGCGAAGGCAAGAAGAGCGATGTGTTTATAACTCAATTTATTATTCATTCATCAACAGTACTGAATGAAAATTTCCTTTGAAGTTGGAGCAGATTCACCGATGTTCATCATTCATGAGAAAATCTAGTTTCTTGCTTACAGATTACAAGGTACACAAGTTGACAAAACTCGGAGTTGTAGAATCAATGCATTTCTTTTCGATGACTGATAGGAGGAATGCTGCCATTGACCCTATAGTAATAATTAATAATAAATAGCAGTAATATATCGCTTAGTAAATTCTGCTGAAATACCGGTAGAAAAAGTAAGGCATTCACATTTGCCAAAAAGATTGCAATTCTTTTGTTAAGATAGGGATATCTACCGAACGCACCATCGGTTTCTGCACAGAGTCAAGAGTTTTTAAAAGTATTTTGGTGATCTAGACTAGTGTTCCCCAACCTTTTTGTCACCGCGGACCGGTCAAAGTTTGATAATTTTACCGCGGCTCACTGGGAGGGGGGGGGGACACATTGAAAATATCTTCGTTATTTGATCATTTCTTACATTAATTAATAACCTTCATCTGAATTTTAAATTTACATAAGAACAACGATAATAACAGCTTAAACTTTTTTTTCAAGTATTTTGATTTAAGCAAGCCCCTGCGCGGTCCATTACCATTTGGTCCACGGCCCGGTATCGGGCCGTGGACCATGGGTTGGGAACCACTGATCTAGATATTAGACCAGAGATAGCGCCGGATTCAACGAATTAATTTTAAACGTGATCACTGTATTTTTTAAATTTTTGAAGTGAAAACTGCTTTAGCATCGTTGTGATTTGAAACTCGATGAAACGAAAAATCGACACTAAAAAGAGACAAACACACACATCTATAGTATACAGCCTGCCAGAGAATGAGTAATAACCGACCTCCCCCATCATGTCTACTTTAGTTTTCTAGAAAATTCTCTTCCGTCGCGTGTGAACTGCACTCTCAATTTTTTCGTTAATTTTATTTTCATCTGTTGTATATTTATTTCAATTATTTCCTTACCATGTATAAAATTATTTCTCAAGTTTTAACATATCCGTGTTATAACGTAAGAAATATCTGTAGTACTAAAAGTCCTCTGGGTGTTAAATAAAAAATATAAAATAAATTAAAAAACGAGTGTGCTGTAAACCACATGACTAAAGTAAAACTACAAGACAAACCTCGCCCAATGAACCCAGGTATCCCTGCTAAATTACCAAACGTGGCGAACGGGGTGACCTATGACCAAGTGGTGACATATGACATTGGGGTGAAATATGACCATGGTGTGACCTACGACCTTGGGGTGACCTACGACCTTGGGGTATCTACGACCTTGGGGTGACCTACGACCTTGGGGTGATCTACGACCTTATCATTATCCTTATCACTCCCCAAGTCAAACGTGCGTAAAGGCCCGACCGTCCGACTAGCAATCGATCACCGTTCGCACCGATTTCCGTTTGAATGACAGTTTTCGTAACAATCACCACTTTTTGTAACGCATTCACCAGCGTACCCCCAAGTCGAGCGTGCGTAAAGAAGTTTTACTTCAAAAATACATATATTTCGGTGATGTTGAAAGCGAAGAGACGCAAAAGTTGCTTTTAGATAATGTCAATGCATCGCGACGTTTTATTTTAATGTTATATGTCTGGCAACAGGGAGACGGAAAGAAGGGGAAATTTACGATCAAATTACAGTTTCCTGTTTTATAATGTCTGTTTGCTCCGGTTTGAACTGCTTTCGCCGTCATTTTTCATGCGGTGATTTTATTTCCCGTTTGATATTCCGACGGGGAAATCCCGTGGTCGCTCTTCCCGTCATGGCGCGGGAGGTGGGGTGTGGAGGGAAGGGGGTGGGGTATCTCAAGAAGGGAAGTTTTATTACCGATCGGTCCCGAATCCTTCAAACTTTTATTTCGACGTCATTCTGATGAGGATTTGAGTTTGAAGATGAAATTTATGACCACCAAAGTGCATAACTTGTGAGAAGTAAAATGGCGAACGGTTTTTGACTCCAGAAATCCGGAAAACTCTCAATGTCTACAAAAGCTTTAATACTTGACTCTTTTTTCTTCCTCTTTGCTTTGTAAATTATCAGCTTTTACTGACCGATTTTGGGGAAAACAACGTTTAAATTATATTTTTAAATAAACACTATGGGTTGTGATTTTAGAATTTCACGGCCAAAAGTATTTTTGTTTTTTATTTTTGGGGTGTTATGCCGTTTTGCGCTACCTCCTCCTTTAGCCAACGTTTCGGACAGTATTACAGTGTCCATCACATCTGCCCTGATGATGTCCGAAACGTTGGCTAAAGGAGGAGGTAGCGCAACTCGGCATAACACCCCAAAAATAAATAACAAAAAAACACTGGTTGTTTAAAAAAATTGAATAATTTATCAAAAATTTTATGTCAACTTTCATGTTCTGTTCATGTTCTGTGATTAATTTAGTATGGCCTATAATGACATAATAACAGAACTTGAATGGAACTTATACAGAACGTTAAAAAGAACTTCAAAAATTTTGGTAAATTGTTCAAATTTTTTGAAACAACCCGTCTTTAGGATCAATTGTATCACAGAAGTTAATTTTCGAGCTCTCTAAAGGTCGTATTCAAGTTCTGTTAATAGATTATTATTAGCCTATTTTTAACATAACTGGAATGATACTAAAAACTTGAATAGGACTTTCATAGAACTTGGATTTTAACTTTGAAATTTGACGAATTGTTAAAATTCTGTGAAACAACACTGCTCCTTGATATTTAACCACGAATCTTTATTATTATACTTCATTGATAAATTTAAATAGATTGGATTCGCAAACCAAGCTTCCTTGGGTAAATAAATACTAAGACATAGTTATTGGTTATATTATATAGGTCGAAAGACAGAGGTTGAAAGAATATTAAATATTACATATTACAAAAGAACATTTACTGGACAGGGAAAAAATATTTAAAAGACAAAACAATTGATAATAATTAAAGGGAGGGAGACAACAATAAATATCTAATCACCAGTAATGGTAAAACTTACATAATATCGTGGGATGGGATGGATTGCAAGCAACAAGTTAAATATAGGTCTATAGAAGGTGTGTTTCATTTTAAAATATAATGCGAAAACTAAACTTTTTACAAAAAAGTTTAAATTATGTTACGAGTATTTTATAAAGTCAAATAATTAGATACAAAATCGGCATTTTTTGAGAAGCAACGGTCTCTGGATCATGACGAGTTGTACCTTTACTAAATTTGGGAGAGGGTCAACGGGCAGAGGGAAACAAACCCAAATGGGCAGAAGAATTGTTGAAGGAATGAAAGGGTAAAATTAAGGGAGTTAATTGGGGAATTAGATGGTCATTAGAAGGGGAACCACGAATATTCGAAGAAAGTGTATTAACAATTATTTCAGATTTTATTTATTTATTTATTTAATTTCAACGGTATACATATACCATAAGAACTGATTACATGTCACAAAATCAAAATAATAATATAGAAATAAAAGAAAAAAAAATTGTAACAGATAATTGTGGCATTTGAATGAGAAATGACACCAGGGAGACAGTTACATACAAAAATCTATAGTACAAATAGAATTAATATTGACTGAAAAGATTTGATAGCATAGCCCTCTTGTACCTACTTTCCGTGCAGTTAAATAGATCTGCCACATCTGCACATCTATTACTAACATCATGTAACCTAGGTACAAGTATTTCGAGTACTCAGTCCTATTATTGTTACATTTAAACAGGATTTTAGATCGAGTGGTTCTCGTGGGAATATGAAATTCGATGAGCTTAAATAGTTAAATTAGGACTGTCTACGCTACAATTTACAATTTTGAACAAAAATATTAAGTCGGATATAATTCTTCGATCTGAGAGTCTTATAAATTTAATTCTTTAATCTCATAAATTTAATTCTTTCATCAAGTAATTGTAGTTTATGTTTTCAATGGGAATCATCATCATCACTATTGGCTCTATAACCCCTGGTGGGTCTTGGCCTCCTCAAGAGTCTTCCTCCACTCATCTCGGTTTTGTGCCAGCTCTCTCCAGTTTGGAAGCTCCAAGATAGATATGTCTTTGCAATACCGAGGAATACCGAGTTTAAAATTAATATGTCTTAGAAATTTATGTTGAATTTTTTCGATTGAATCTGAATGTATTTTAAAATGAGGCGACCAGATCGAGGAGTTATATTCGACTTGACTACGTACTAAGGATGTATACAAATTTTTTAGGGTTGAAATATTCCTAAAACCTCCGGATTTTTTATTATTACAGTTGATTTTTTATTGACACTTTTCATAATCTCGAATATTTCTAAATAATTATTTATAAATAATTTTCTTCAAAATCTTAATATCAATTTGGGACGCGGGTATGGGTACCGCCGCACCGGGAACCAATTATTGGATAACCATCACCTCTGCAATAGGTCACCCCAAGTAGCCCGCTACGTTTGGTGACTTAGCAGGGGTGCCCGGGTTCATGGGGTGAGGTTTGTTCAGGTTTTGGCGGTGGATGCATCTGTCCATCCGCTGCACGGTAGACCGGATCGGGAGAGAATGGTTGAGGGAGTCCCTTTGACTTCTTCAGCCGTACTCTCTCAAAACATCGCCTTGCACCACAGTGGGAGGGATGACACATACGTCCGTCACTCCTGGACACACTGACCCGCAGATTACTACCCACCTCTAATACCCTTTACCTTCCCAGAACTTCCCCTCCTTCCTTTCCTAAAAAAACCCTAAGCACCTCCTATGTGGAACTAATGTAAAAAAACCTATGTGTTATTATTATGTAATTATTATACATTACATTGTACATAGGTACATTAAAAAAAAACCTCTGATGATAACGAAACTTAGAAATTTTCCACAAGCGCACAATATTAATGACACTGGAAGCCTTCTTATCAACATTTTATTCCAAAACCCTGAATATTTTCCCCGTGAAAGTCGGCGACAGCGGTAAATACCGGTTTTCATTTATTAAATAAAAGAAGTATTTTTATGAAGCTTTGTTTTAATTAGCGGCTAAGTAAATAAGTCTTATTTAAAGAGGCTTGTAACCAAAATTTTAGAGTTCATTTTCGTTGGAAAGTGTCCAAGGAAACGTTTTCTTATTTTCGAGTGTTTTTTTTTTAACTCCAATGAACTTTACATTTATATATTACTTTCATATCAGATGTAGACAATAATTTTCCTCTTATTTTAAATGTCAATTGTGCAAAATTGCGTCAAGAAGTATTAAGAATCTGCTTTAAGGGGTGGGAAATAGAGAGGGCGTGGTTTTATGAAATCTCGCATTAACAGTGATGTTTCTTTTGTAATACATCTGTAGATTGTTTACTTATTAATTTTATTTTAGTTATTTGTACATCTTTGTTTACGAACGGCTAATTTATTATGACTTACATTTTATTTTTCTTTGCATAAAATATGTATATATCTACCTACATACACTCTTTCCAATTTCGACAATTATTTTGGAAACCGAAACTGCTGTCAGAAGTTAAAGTTGTTACACCTAGTAGAAAATTGTATTTCGTTTACATGGTGATGTTCACCGTAGAAATTAAGCAAGTGATATAATTATTATTGGTCACTTCTTCAAACACAGCAAATTTATTTTGTGGCATCGTTTTAATTCAAAATTAAAAAATTTCTTTATTTTAACCACTTTTAATGTCTGTAAACCCGACAGGTTTCATCGCTCTCGAAACATGTCGCTTTTAAACACATTAAAAGTGGTTAAAACAAAGAAATCTTTTAATTTTAGAATAATTATTTGTCTTTAGAAAATCATTGAAGACAGTAAAGTTAGCAACAATAGTAGATAAATAAGTAAAAAATGTAGATAAGGATAAATTGTGTCAGATAAATAGTTCTGTCTGGAAGGTTTAGAGAAAACAGTGAATGGAGATAAGGATAAATTGTGTCAGATAAATAGTTCTGTCTGGAAGGTTTAGAAAAAACAGTGAATGGAATAAATATATGTACTTTTAATCACTGAAGACAATATTAACGACTCTTAATCAAATATTTAAACTAAACGACCAGAAAAAGATAAGGTCGTTTTCTAGGAATTGAACCCAGGACCAGAGGAGGCTCTTGGGGTCCAGAAGCGAGGGTCATTTTTAAAAAAATGACACTGATACATATCAAATTAAATTTGATAATATATATAATGTAGTAAATTTTTTCATCTGACAAGCGTAAAATATGCAAAATCAACCCACGTTTAACAAACCATCTCTTTCAGACGCATAATATTCAGTATGCTCTCTCTCCCTCACGGCAATGACCTAAACTGTCTTCAGAATCCGAATTTTTTTTACTACGCGACATAGTGCTATTTCGTTTATTGTGTGGTGTGTAAAGAGACGAGAAGATATGATATCTGGACATTTCATAATTTGACCCAGCCAATCATAGTGCGTGGGAAAGAAAGCTTCCATTTAAGACGTTAGATGTCACTACTTGCCGCTGCCTGCTATCTCGCGGTCCATTTCAAATACATTAGAATAATACCAGTTGCATTGATTTGCTTAATATTTTATAATAATATTATGCTTTACTGTCATCTTATAATTTTGGGAGCTTTTTGTCCAATTGACCCGAGGAAAGGACCGCCACTGCCCAGGACCTTAGCCTTGCCGTGGCGCTGCTAAGGTTAAGAGCGTTTAACCAGCCAGCGGACGAAAATCCACATTTCGTCGAAAGTTGATCTTACGATCGTGCAGGGCGGTTACAACGAGAAAGATTAATTATTCTCCGTACCAGCTTCTTAAAATTATAACTCAATATCGAATTTATTTCAATTCAAATTAGCTTTAATTTATACCTTCATCCAAAAATGCTGAAAGGCGTGATGATAAAACTATTAAAATAGAGTACTTTTTGTAGTTATTTTTTGATTATAAGTATTTATTATTTTTCAATAATGTTTAAATTTAATAAGAATGTTAAAAAAATCTGAAATATATTACTTTGTAAGTGCGCAAATAAATACACAAATGGACCAATTTTCGTCAAGAAACACATGTACGTACATATTTTTTAATGATTTTATTGAAACTAAAATTAAAATTCTAAAACATGCGTTTGCTAGATAATGTATTGATTTATTTTACTGCATGATTATATTATTTGAAATGGGTGTGTTATAATACAAAATCTTTTTTGAAAATTTAACAAATCTGCCAACGACCTATGGAATAACCTTATAATACTAAAAATTAAAAAAAATTCTCAAAATTTATTACATGCGAATGCTAGATAAAAGAACAATCTTTCGAAATCCATTTATAATTTTTTGTGGAAAAGAGTCTGTTTAGAATTAAACCCAGGACGCAAACCAATTATGAAGTTGAGTTACTATCAAAGGTTGGATTGCGATCCAAGAGTTGTCTGATTTGTTCGTTAGATGTCGATAGAATCATTTTTTTGTTCTTTGTCCTTCTCACACAACAAACAAGGGAAATATAGATGTATGAAATCCTTATAAAAGGGTTGCATCGGTAAAATTAACTCACTTCTTTACTAAAACTTGCACTAAGAAATTAAAATACTACTGAACCCTTGTCCGTTGGGTGGGGAAAGTTATTGTCGTCAGTTACAAGTTTATAAATATCAAATCATAACAATAAAACTTCAAGAACTTAAAGTTAAAACAAAAAAGTGCTTCATTTATAAAAAACCAGTCTACCCAAAGAAATTCTCCTGAGTGAAGACCTCAATTTTTTATATTTGATCCTTCGAGCGGATTGATCCCACGAGCGGATACCTGGAATCCAGATCAAAAAATCAATGAAAGCCAGACATGAACCAGCAATAAACTAGGAGAATTCTGATGAAGCGGATCTTCAACAAGGGCAAGTGACCATCCCATTTTTTTATCCATTTCTAATAGAAAAAACAAATTCGGTTAGACCACTTCGGTATTTTATTGTTGTATAAAAATTAGCAACGGACTAATCGTTCAATTGATATTGGCAAGATTTTTTGTGGCTGGCTATGATTATAGTGTCGCAAAAAAAAAAACATAAAGATCGGAATTTGTCTTTCATTGTTTTGTCTTGAGTTTTGATTTTGATGTTTTTTGATACTGTCGATAAAGCAGGCGACGGGTACCGTCGTTGTTTTATTTGCAACTGAAACTAACAAAGTTTTTTGTGGGTAGTCATATGATTATGCTACGGCAAAAAACAGAAGGATAATTATTATAATACATGAAATGTATTAATTGATTATTCAAACAATCTGAAAGCGATCGTTGGACGTTGGTTTGACTCCGAAGTGTTTTTCCAGTCGGTAAAGCAGGCGCACGCCATTTGTAAAGTCAGATCGAGTCGCGAACTTTCATAACAAAATAATAACAATAGATTTTCTTGTTGTTGAATACATGCATCTAGTGATCTAGTGTTTTGTTAAAACAAAAGAAACAATCAAGTAAAAGACAGTGCAAGTTTTTTGTGTTTTTGTGTTTAGCGTGGTTAGAAGTGAACCACGCCAGAGCAATCAGTGAGTATTGATTGTCTGTTATTTAAAATCATGGATTTGAAATATTTAATTGCCCAGTGCGGCATATGTAAGGGAAAATTGTCTAGATTTAGCAATTACTTGGATGGGGAAGAGTTGTTAAATTCGGAAATCGAAATACGTTTGAAAAGAATCGAACCTATTCTAGATGTCTTTAGAAAACTCCAAGATAAAATAGAGACATTATTGCCGGATGAATTAAAAAATGGAACCGAGCGAGAAATGTTTGAAAATTTATATTATATTGTATTGACAAAGGCCAAGGATAAATTCAACGAAACCGGTAAAATCATCAATTCTATCAAACTTTCAATCTTTGAACCACCTCGGTTCAAAGAAGATTATGAGCACAATTGCATTTATTGTAATAAAAATCATAAAACTTATAATTGTCAAAAGTTTTTAAATTTAGCAATAGAGGATAGATTGACAACAATACATCGTTTGAATGCTTGTCTGAAATGTTTGTCGGTAGAACATAAATTTCCGGATTGTAAAAATAAATATAGTTGTCACAAGTGTGGAGCGAATTCACACAACACTTTATTACATTTACAAAATGAAGGAATGCAAAGTCATCAGGGAAGTGATACTTCTTCAAGAGGACTTATTATTAAAAATTGCGCATTAAAATCATCCAGCAGAAAAGCTGATATCCCTATTACCGGAATTCATAATGAAATAAAGCATATTAAAAACATTGTGGATTTGGAAATATCTTCCAATTATTCGCCATATTCAAAGAGGATTGAATGCCTAGTATTGTCGGAGGTGACCAGTAATCTGCCGCAAATCTCATTTCAGAAAAAAGGCACCGGCATCCCCCAAGGATTGCAATTGGCAGATCCAAACATTAATGAAACCGGCCCGATAGACATGTTGATCGAGGCTGACACTTTCAAGGAGACTCTGCACTCTGACCGGATGAAGATTCAAGATTCCGGACCCATCTTCACTTCAGAAAAGAGGCCAGTAAAAATTTGTAATCTTTCACTCAACTTAAAACATAAGCAAATTGAAAATTTGTTGAAATTAGAGGAGCTAAATCCTATTGAACATAGGAATCACGAGGAGCGAGCGTGTGAAGAAAGCTTCACAGCTGCTCAGAAAAGAGATGGCAGAGGCCGTTTCATTGTAAGTTTAATACAACGCCCCTGTGCGAAACAGCTAGGCGAAAGTCTCCCTATGGCGGAGAAGAGATTGTATAATTTGGAGAAAAAATTAGCCTCAAACCCAGAATTAATGAAAGATTACAAGAATTTTATGCAGGAGTGCAAAGACTTAGGTCATATGACGCAATGTGAACCATTGTCACAAAATCAAATACCTTATTATCTGCCTCACCATGCGGTGATCAAGGAACCTAGTACAACTAGAAAGACCAGAGTCGTAGTCGATGGATCAGCTAAATCCTCAACTGGAATTATCCCAAATGATGCCCTCATGATTGGGCCGGCATTGCAAAAGGATTTATGTGCACATCTGTTGAATTTCAGAAAACATCAGTACGCGTTAACAGCCGACATAGAAAAAATGTCCCGGCAGATATTAGTGCAGCCAAAGGATAGGGACTTACAACGTATCCTTTGGAGAGACGCACCCAGCGAGGAGATTCAACATTATCGATTGAACACAGTCTACGGTCTGGGATCATCATTCTTAGCCCCAAGATGTTTGGAGCGGCTAGGAAATGAAAATCAAGGCACAAATCCCAAGGTCAGTCACATTCTTAAAGAAATTTTTTACATGGATGACTTGATGGCGGGTGACAGTGGTGAAGAAGATTGCTTGCTAAGTAGAAGCAAACGACGGATGTTATCCTACATAGCATCCATTTTTAATCCCCCGGGTCTGATAAGACCTGTAACGATAGTAGCGAAGCTACTAATGCAACGTCTGTGGCAGAACAAAACTCAGTGGGTTGAAGATATATCTCCTGACATTTGGAAAGTTTGGAGAGCTTATATGGAAGAATTGCCGCAGATAAATAATGTGAAGGTACCTAGGAGAATCATTTGTCAAAAGCATGTGATATCAGAAGATAATGCTGCGGATGTACTATCCAGAGATATTAGGACTTCTCAATTATTGACATCCACCATTTGGTGGCACGGACCCGATTGGCTAACTCTTGCACCATCCAGTTGGCCATGCGGAGAATCTACGTACATAGATCCACCTGAGGTGAAAACAAAAACTGTAGTGTTGGCAACAGTAACGCAAGATTTGGATATTTTCAGGAGCTACATCTCTCTACTAAATCCTTATTTACATAATGATTTATTTTGCGTAGGCGGCAGGCTTTCCGAAGGAAAATTGCTGTCAATAAATCAACGACATCCAATCTTGCTGCCACCACATCATAATTTAACCGAATTAATTATGAAAAACTACATTTACATTTATTTATTTATTTATCAGTTACACTTGCATGCAGGTACTCATACCGTATTGGCAATAATCAGATTGAAGTTCTGGCCAATAATGGGAAAATTTTGTGAAAATGATAATAAGGAAATGTATAATGTGTTATAGATCTAATACACGATGCAGCAAATAATGGCAGACCTTCCAGCCGAAAGGAGCTTATATATTTTTGTTATTGGTGTTTTTTCTTATGTATGTTTATTTGTATGTGTGGTGTCAAAAGCCATACACTTAGAACTTGAACTGTCTTTGAATACAGAAAGTTTTTTAAATGCCTTGAAGCGTTTTATCGAGCGTAGTGGAAGGCCGAGTAAATTATTTTCAGATAATGCTACTACCTACTATCGGAAAATCATTATCGGGGCTATCAATTCAATGGGGGTACATTCCGACAAGGGCGCTGCACTTTGGAGGCCTTTGAGAAGTCAGAATGAAATCTGTTTAAATGTCAGTTGAAACGGCTAGCAAGTAACTCCTTATTGATATATGAGGAATTTAATACCGTTTTGTGTCAGATGAATTTTGTTTAAATTCTAGTCCTTTTACCCCATTGTCAAATGATCCAAATGACCTAATTTCCCTCAGTCCCGGTCACTTTCTTGTTGGTGGAAGCTTTGCAGTAATTCCGGAACAAGATCTACAAAATATTTCAGTCAACGGACTGAATAAATATAAAAAAAAAAATTCCTTGCTAATACGATGTTTTTTGATCGAGGTACATGGCTCAGCTCCAAGACAGAACGAAGTGGACCAGCGGACCTAATGCGCAACTAAAACCAGGCGATATGGTGGTCTTGAAGGAAGACAACCTACCACCATGTGTGTGGAAACTCGGACGTGTGATTGCAGTCCATCCAGGCGCTGACGGGAAAGTACGTGTGGCGACTTTCAGAACATCGCATGGAACCACTCAGAGGGCAATTTCGAAGCTGTTCTATTGCCAATAGACGACAACGGACCAGGCGCTGTGTAAGCTCAAAATAAAAAAAAAAGGACTTGTGCTTTATGAAAAACAAAAACAATGAGTGCATAAAACAAGATAAACCAATAAATAGTAAAAAATAATATAAAAATTTGTACGTTAAAAGTAACCAAAAAGGACAAAAGGAAGATATAATAATAAATTAAAAGTAAAAATCAGTGTACAAAATGTGGAAAAATGTGGAGCAATAAAAACTTGAGTGTGGTAGGGAGTGATATAAAAAATAATAAAACAAAAAAAGGATTGTAGATCCATATATTTAAAAAAAAAGGATAAAAACACTTAATGAACACTTATAAACTAACATAGCCTGCTGGCTAGAATTGCAAACTGCATATATAGATATATCTGGAGACATTGTAATAATTCCAAATGTGGCAATGAACTATGGAAGGAAGGATGATTTATCTTTATTTAATTTTTTCCCGAGGAAGGAAGGAAGGATGACCAGGAAACCTACCGCGACATGATTGTGCTGTCTATATTATATGTTTAGATGTAATTATTGTTATGGTTTCTGTTTGTTTTTAAAAATGTAGTTTGTTTTTGGAATTATCTTAGTGTGTTATGTTATTGAATAACTTTAAAATTAATTTAATGAATTTGAATTTGATTTGAGCAAAGTCAATATTTAATTTAGGCTCATAATTTGTTTGCATAATGTTATTTGTATAATTTGCAGAAAAATGGATTCGATATTTCAGAATAAATATCTGCTCATTTTGGGGCGGAGAATGTTTAGAATTAAACCCAGGACGCAAACCAATTATGAAGTTGAGTTACTATCAAAGGTTGGATTGCGATCCAAGAGTTGTCTGATTTGTTCGTTAGATGTCGATAGAATCATTTTTTTGTTCTTTGTCCTTCTCACACAACAAACAAGGGAAATATAGATGTATGAAATCCTTATAAAAGGGTTGCATCGGTAAAATTAACTCACTTCTTTACTAAAACTTGCACTAAGAAATTAAAATACTACTGAACCCTTGTCCGTTGGGTGGGGAAAGTTATTGTCGTCAGTTACAAGTTTATAAATATCAAATCATAACAATAAAACTTCAAGAACTTAAAGTTAAAACAAAAAAGTGCTTCATTTATAAAAAACCAGTCTACCCAAAGAAATTCTCCTGAGTGAAGACCTCAATTTTTTACAGAGTCAATACGTCTAAAATCTGATTTGAAAATGACATATTTCTGGTTTTCTCTGGTAAAGCCCTCTTAAGACTGTATCTTTTTATGATTTTTCTATTTCAAATTGTTGATTGAGAGTCGCGTCTTATTATTATTACAATTTGAGGTTTTACTCATTAAGTTAAAATAATAAAAAATGCTTTTCATAAAATTTTATCAAATATTGTTTATCCGTGGTATCACACCGCAGCTGCTTTACCCGGAGCTCATAAATGACGAAAGGTGTTCCCAAATCTATGAAAATACCACTTACGATACAATTCCATCACAACTTTACGACGTCGCCGAAACGACAATGAATAATTTAAGCGGCCGCTACCGCCGGAGATAATGAAAAAATACATCATATTTTACTCTCGACGACGCGAAATGGCGAAAATATGATACGTGATGAATAGGCAACGATTTTTTGGGGACGTTTTGGTCTCCGGGAGAGAGCTACAGTAACGGGCGAAACGCAAAGTAGTCGTTTTATATTCTATTAAAATTTTAGTATGGGGAGCTTTGGGCCCAAAGCCTCAAGTCCCGAACCGGGTTTTTTTGTCGCTCCGTGCGGATTATAATTCTATCATAATATTGGGTGTCAGCTTATGAACATCCCCTCTACTCGTCTTTACACTATGAATTCAGCCATATTTACACATTGACTGTGTTTTGGTAATCTCTCTCAAGTCACATTTTTTGAGAATGTTACTTTTCAGTGGTTTCATCTAGAATGGTCTTCGATCCTCGATAGCAGTCGAAATGAGATCCCTGAGGCGCATGTATGGTAAAACCATGAACGATCGTGTAAAAAATGTGGAGATCCGCGAAGAAAGCAAGGCCGATGTAAGCATAAAGAGTAAGATTAAGAAAGGGACGCTCAGATGGTTTGGGCATGTAGAGCGAATGAACGAAAAAAGAGTATAAGGAGAATATATGACGCAAATGTGAATGGTAGAAGATGTCGGGGACGTCCGAGGAAGACACGGCACGACCAAGTGAATCAGATACTTGAGTCGGGCCATTTGAAAAGTCGGTATAATAGACGAGCATGTTTGAGACTATGTATGAATGTGAACGAGGCAAGGAGTGTGTGCCAAGATCGAGTTGTATGGTGGTCCGTCCTCTCTGCCTACCCCTGCGGGGAAACGGCGTGGTGGTTAGTTATTTAGTCGTCAATAAACAACATGGTAAAATAATCTCTACTGACTTAAGCATTTTTAACAAAAAAAAACTAATCCTCAAATATTTCATAACAATAAATAGATTGCAATATTTTACATCAATATTTATAAAAAACAAATGACCGTTTTCAAAAAAACCTCAAGATTTTAAATTAGTTGTACGAAATGGTAAATAGTTTTTTTTCGTCTCCAATAAAGTTTTCATTTTGTGGCTCGATGGATTTTACCAAACCACAGTCAATATCTATATGAGGTACATATACCTATAAATAAGACATCGTTTATCTACTGGCGCGACAGCGCAATTTAAAACTTTTTTCTCCGATTGCTCAAGATTTTTTGGTGATCATTTTGAATATTTTCCGCCCACACTAAAAAAAATCACACCTCAGAATTTTAAGAGGGCATTACCAGAGAAAGCCGGAAATACGTCATTTTCAAAAAAGTTTTTAGACGTATTGACTCTTTTCCACAAAAAATTATAAATGTATTTCGAAAGATTGTTCTTTTATCTAGTGAAGTTATGTAATAAATTTTTAGAATTTTTTTAAATTTTTAGTATAATAAGGTTATTCCATAGGTCGTTGAAAGATTTGTTAAATTTTCAAAAAAGTTTTTGTATTATACCACACCCATTTCAAATAATGTAATCATGCAGTAAAATAAATCAATACATTATCTAGCAGAGTTATGTATTAGAATTTTAATTTTAGTTTCAATAAAATCATTAAAAAATATGTACGTACATGTGTTTCTTGACGAAAATTGGTCCATTTGTGTATTTATTTGCGCACTTACAAACTAACATATTTCAGATTTTTTTAACATTCTTATTAAATTTAGACATTATTGGAAAATGATAAATACTTATAATCAAAAAATAACTACAAAAAGTACACTATTTTAATAGTTTTATCATCACGCCTTTCAGCATTTTTGGATGAAGGTATAAATTAAAGCTAATTTGGATTGAAATAAATTCGATATTGAGTTATAATTTAAAAAAGCTGGTACGGAGAATAATTAATCTTTCTCATTGTAACCGCCCTGCACGATAGGAAGAACAACTTTCGACGAAATGTGGATTTTCGTCCGCTGGCTGGTTAAACGCTCTTAATATGGAGATATACAAACTGATTGCAGTTCTATATAGCCAATAAATTCCCCTATCTTTTGTCGATTATCACATATTCGTAGGATTTGTAAAAAAAATATAATAAAATCGTAAACTTCTACTTAATTACTTACAAATAAGGGAAAAATTGCCAAAATTGGCGGCAAGGCAATCCGAGATATTTTAAATAGTGCCATGTTGTGGCAAAAAGCGCTCCAGTGGTCGATAATTCATTATACTCATCGTTCCGGCGATGTACCACGTCATGTAAAATTCCCAATCAGGTCGCTAACAATAACACTCCTTATGAAGATGGCGATAAGGTTCAAATTCCCGTTTAACCCCTATTCAAGAATAAAAACATTGCCGAAAAGCGAGTTTTCTTTTATTTTGCAAATCTCAGACATAAATACGAGTATTTAAATGTTTTACGGTAATTTCATAAATAATTTAATTTTCTACTTTAAACAAAACAATAACGGAAAAGGGATTCGTAAGTAGGAGATTTTGAAATTTTAAACAGTTTTTATAAAAAGACTGATGAAAAAATACTCGATTATGTCAAACGCAAAAACACTCAGCATTTAATTAAACAGTCTAATCTAAGCGATCTAATTTTCATAGAAATACATGATTTTGCCGTAGAAAAAAAATAATAAAGGTAAAGGTATTTTTGTAATTTTTAGAAATTTTAATTCATTTGGTCTTGTTTTTATGTATAGGCTAATTTAACAATTCTACTCTTACTCAATTTAAAAAAAAATCCGCGTTATTTCAAAACTGAGTACCTAGGAGCTTGGGAGTTAACGTCGTGTTCTGAATAAACGTAGCATTTACCTGGAAAATCCATATAAAGAGACCGTTTTAATTTGAAGTCACCTGAGCTCGCCGTCACAGAGAGCTTTTTGCTTTCTGCTTTAGAGCTTTCTATAAATTTCTGCTTCATTTATTTCGTGTTTTTTTTTCGATAAACCCTTGTTTTTGTCGGACGCTATCTTTGAAGCCAAATTTGAGAGAAACGGAACAGTTAGAATGAATTACCGAGTGGAAGTCGCCCTGGTGGAAGACCACCATTCAGAATTGAAATGTTGCTTGAAATTGCTTTAGCCAAGTTTGTTGACCAGATCTGAATATTATCTTCCTCTGCCAATCTCCATACCCTTCCCACTACCTTCACCCTCATAACGTATCTCGATTTTTTTAATGTGAATTCCTCACAAGAGTCCAAGCTGCTCCCGTCTGGATCTAGTTAGACTATGGCATCCCCAATAGGGGTGTTTTCTGAGGCTGAAGGTAGTGGGAAGGGAAAGGAGATGGGGAAGAGGAAGACGGGGGAAATAATTTTTTTTTATATTTATTGAAACATTTATTATAATTACAATTTTACAACAAATATATATATTTTTTTACAGGTATTTTTTTTATTATTTTTTACTACCCTTCCATTTAAAACATTTGCTTGTGTATGGAAGGGGAGTGTACATAATGCTATTAGTTATTAGTTATAAGTTAGTACTTAAATAATTAATTGTACATAAATATATGTGAGCTGCAGTATTTATTTGATAATGGTGTGATTTTTTTTTTAAAAAAAGAAAGAATGTAATGGAAAACTAAGGATATTTGTAAGATTAATTGACAGTAGTTTTTTTCTTAAGAATATTTTTAAAATGTCTCTTAATTCTTAACTTAATATTCAGATCTGGACACCAAACACAACCAAAGCCATTTCAAGCTACGTTTCAATTCTGAATGGTGGTCTTACACCAGGGAGATACAGAGAGTATCTTCTTCTCTTGAATGTGCCGGAAATGTACTGTATATTATTTTAAATGAATTAATTGTGAAATAACACAAATTAATCAAAATAATTTTATTTCGCGCACGCGGGATTTCGATCCCGCGACATTCGGATTGCGAGTCATGAGCGTTAACCTTTGACAACGGAGGCCGTCGATTGGGAATGGCAGAGTGTCACTGGCTCCAGACGATCGGGAGCAGTTGGAACACTTTTATGGTACCTATTCACAAGAATGAATCAAAATTTCCTTCGAAATGAGAAACTGACTATAAGACAACCGCTTCAATAAACTTTTTTATTGATCGGAGCAGTTGGGACTGTGGTATAACAAGAGTAAGTCTTAATTTCCTTCCTTTTTTTACACGAGCTCCGCACAGGAGGCCTTGAGGAAAATAATTTCCTTAAGGAAAGGAAGGAGGAGTTCTGGGAAGGAAAACGGTTTAAAGTGGTGGGTAGGAATCTGGGGTTCAGTGTGTCCTGGTCATCCGCCTCCAAGACCTAGACAAACCTCACCACATGAACCCGGGCACCCCTGCTAAATCACCAAACGTAGCGAACCACTTGGGGTGACCCGTCATTCCCGCCTCCCAAATTGTTTAGTCTTTGGCCTTCTAAATTAGTTTAGCTAATAAACACTTCAATGACTAGATAACTGATTGTGAAGACAACGGCTTCAATATACTTTTTTTTTAAATAATGTTTGTAACTTGATATACAAATTCGGCAGATTTTATTACCTGAGATCAACTCACAATACTCAAATTTGATATTAGTACTTAAGAACCTGTTATAATTTATAATTTATTATATCGTTTTCTTGAACATATCTCCGCCAACCATCTGCCGATCCTGTTGTCCCTTTTACCATGAGATAACAGGTGGCTACCGGTCCACTGGGCGTCCTTATTGATGACCGCTGCATCCCTTAGAGCCGAGCCTCGCATGCCAACTGCCAACCTGTGTCCTAACCCGAATTAAATAGGGTTTACATTATGGATGATTTATTATTGGGTGGGCGCGATATACCTTTAAGAAAGTATTCTAACTGGTTGTGAGATTTCATTGTATGATTATTTTATGTTCCTTGAAATTGACTAACGAATATGTGAAAATGTGGTAAGTAATTACAAGAAATGTGTTATAATAAACACAATTCAATAATTTTGTTTCAATTCCACTTTATTATTTCTAAATACAACCGGTTTCGGTTCATCCGGAACCTTCCTCAGGGGTGAATAAAAATATATTGAACGTAGGGATATATACATGGTATTTAAAAAAAAAATAGAAGAGGGAGACAGAACATCAACAACTGAGGTAGTGGCGAGGAGGGAAGTGCCTAAGGGGGAGCGGTTAACGTGGGCGGGGTAATGGAAATATTTAAAAAATGGAGGTGTTATACAAATCTTATTGTTTATTAAGTAAATTGGTTTTATTTATTTTTAATGATTTTTTTTTTTTATTTCAAGGGCTTCAAGATTATTAAGGCGTAGACCTATCCCATTTTTATGCAATATCACGGAAAATTTATTAAATGAGTGATTTTTATCTGTTAGGTGGGTGGCGAATTCCAAAACCTACACTGTTTATACATCTTAGGTGTTCGACCACCCTTGTTTGAATGTTTCTAGCCGTTTTACCTATGTAAAATGCTCATTTAAGTTTATAGATGCCAGAATGGCTTAAGTTATTTTCTTTATCTTTAGAATTAATTAAAAGTTTACCTAGGTTATTAGTATAAAACGCAGCTTTAGGTTTCTGTAGGGAATTCAAAAACACATAAAGATGAAAAATTATTTATGAATAAAATTCTACACCAACCGTGTTTATTATTATCTCTGATGTTGTGAGTATTATTATAAAGGAATTTATTAGTAGATATGAGATTAAGTTTTTTTGCAAAGATTTTATCGATTAAGCTATGAGGGTATCCGTTATTTATTGCAATAGATTTGATTTTAGCGAGTTCTTCAATGAAATTAACGTTAGATAAAGGAATATTGACATGTCTGTGAATCATAGAATGAAATGCAAAATGTTCATGGGAGATGGGGTGGTTAGAAGTACTGTGAATTCCAGTATCTGTGAAGGTAGGTTTTCTATAAATATTGAAATCAAATTTATTATTAACAATGGATAGGGATAGGTCTAGGAAATTTAAACATCAATGTCTTCCTATTAAGTGAACTGATTTTTTTTATGAATATGAATTTAGGAGGGACAGGAAGGAATTAAGTTGACGGTCGTACCGTTCCAAATACATATTATATCGTCAACATAGCGTATCCAGAAAAACACATTTTTAAGAAGGGGTGAGTTTGAACGCATGACCTCCTTATTGGCAGTCGAGAGCCTTACTCCTCGACCAAAAAAATATGTATTATTTAGATTTTACTCACCCCTCGGCCAATAATATACATTAAGGCCATATTAAGTGATATTAATGAAATTAAGTGATCTTAAAGTTTTTCTTTTGTTTTGAACAAGAGTCCCAACTGCTTCCGTCTGGAGCCAGTGAGACTATGAATTGAGACATCCCAATTGGGAGGCTGGGGGTAAGTAAGTAGGGGAAGAAGATTGGGAAGAGGAAGGTGGGGAAGCGCCTGGATATACATAATATAAAAATAATATCTTAATATCGACCACTTTTTTGGAACAAGCAATTAACTTGACTCTACTCAAGCCAAACGAACCCATATTTGTAAACGTAAATCCATGACATCTCTGACTCATCCGTTTCCAAAGATATTAAGGTATTTTTAAGTTTCAAATATTTAACTTCGTTCATTTCGAATTACAGAATTGTGGAGATTCAATATTTTTGCTGCTAGCCATCTTATATTAGAATATGATCTTTGTTCTTTCATGCATTTATTTCGTAGTTCGATCGAATAAATTAAACAAACACCTTGAAGCTTTGCCCTCCAGACGAATTTCTAATAAAACACTCACACCATTAAAAAAACTTATCGTGTTCACACAAAACCTCCCAATACCCAAAACAAACAAAAGTCTCTCAGAAAAAGGACCTCATTACATGGCGGTAAAAGTATCTACCCAAAAAACTTCGAAAACCAATACTTATCACAAAGTTATTAACAGACTTACGAGTGAGTGTATATTCGTGTTTGATGTTCTTGGATGTTTATAGTCTGCAAAATGTTTTGTTTTCTTTGCACTAGATGTGTTTTAAAAACATATATTTATTTAATTGATATGCTTGATTGTTTTTAAATTTAACAGAAAAAATCTTTATACAATTGATTGATTTATATGTACAACCAGCTGACGTCTACCCGGCGTTGTTTGAGGTTATGAACGATTTGGAGAAAAGTTTCGAGTCTTTCGCGGACGTCCCCGACTTCTTCTAATCCGACTCTTCCTAGAATACTCTCTAAATACTCTTGGTACTAATACGAAAAAAAGTCAAATTTTTAGAGAAATTAATCTGGTAGTTTTTGAGTCATTTTTTAATTGTGAATGCCACACAATAGTCCAAACTGCTCCCAACCGCCTGTAGCCAGTGAGACTATGGCATCCTCAATTTTCTTATGGTATGTTGTGAGGCTTAAGGTAGTGGGGAGAAGGAGATGGGGGAAAAGGACGGTGGGGAAGTGCCTGACTATCCAAATCTAATCACCAAACACGACTAACCAATTTTATGCGACGTTTCAATTCTGAATTGTGGTACAGGGCGATATTGAAAGTTTCACTATGGAACGTGCCGCAAATACATCTTATATTATTTTTAAAAGATTAAATTGTGAAATAACACACATCAATCAAATTAAATTTACTTGATTTACTTGATTTAATCCCGCGACCTCCGGATCGCTAGTCAAGAATCTTATCCATCGACCACAGAGGCTTTCAATATGGTGGCCGGCCAACTCAGAATGAAACCAACCCAGAACCACCTCAGAAAGGTCATTAAGAATGATTATAAAAAAATATTAAAAATTGGTTGAATATGTTATGTGACGATAGGGTTAACGGCTATTATTTTAAACTTATGTTTTCATAGCTTTTAATGACCTTTCTGAGGTGGTTCTGGGTTGGTTTCATTCTGAGTTGGCCGGTCACCATATTGAAAGCCTCTGTGGTCGAGGAATAAGATTCTTGACTAGCGATCCGGAAGTCGCGGGATTAAATCCAGTTTGTTTCATTCTGAGTTGGCATTTTCAATATATAGGGCATGTAGGACACACGGCAACCAGACAATTCAACAAAGTGACAAATCAGCACAATTTTTAAAAGTGATATAAAATCATGAAAGGCGTTGGAAAAAAGTACGTTAGATAAGATTTTTATGTTAATTTGGCAGGATTTTGAAGTTTTTCGAATTAGAAATTTGGTCCGCTGTCTGTTTGGAACAGTGGTCAAAAGATTCGTAATAACAGAATGGAACCTATATTTTTTAGAACTTATTATTATTACACTGCTTTAGTAAGAAGTAAATTAGAATACAATTCAACTGTTTGGTCCCCATACCATAAAGCACATCAAATAAAAATTGAGAAAACTCAACATATATTTTTAAGGTTCGTTAATTTCAAACTCTTCATACGCATTGAACAAATTAATTACGTTAACTTCATAAAAATACTTAATTGAACTGATTTATCGTGTAGAAGAACCAAGCGCGATCTGGTTCGTTTGTTCAAATTAGTAAATGGATCACTTGACGCACCTGACTTAACAAAACTAATAACATTCCGAGTACCAAATTGTGACACGATAATTGACACGATACTTGAGTTGTTCTTTGTTTATACTTCTAAAACTAACTATTTCATTAACTCCCCAATATAAAGACTACATAGACTTGGAAATAAATTTATTTCGGTTTATATTTTCATTTATTCTTTACCGAAATTTATATCAGATATTTCTAAAATTCTTTTTTAATATAT
Organism: Limnephilus marmoratus; assembly: GCA_917880885.1. Lineage (NCBI taxonomy): Eukaryota > Metazoa > Arthropoda > Insecta > Trichoptera > Limnephilidae > Limnephilus > Limnephilus marmoratus. Next base: position 10,824,326 of record OU862921.1, on the reverse strand, counting down.
TTTTATTCTAATTCACTTTTTGTTGTCATATCTGTTTTTAATTCTGCTTCCTTTCTATTAGTGTAAAGGAAGAGAAATAATACCATGACATAATTTGTTTATTACTATATTACACGATTGATGTATATATGCTCCAAGAGCGTAAATAAATAAATAAATTATGAGGCGATGTATGCACCATAAAATCTAAATGAACCAAAAACTCTGAGAACTCTACCTGCTCATGTGGTTAGAAATTTATTACCTAAATATATAACCTAATGTTTTTGGGTTGCATAATATGGTTACAATCCGTCCACAAAAACAAATAGTGCTTCCGTTCTTATAGATATAGATAACGGTATTGCGTGTTTTAAAGTTCTGCTATTTTTATGGAGCTTTATAATCAATCTTGCGCTTTGAGATATGAGCATCGTATAATAACAGTGTCTTGTGCAAAAAGTCTCATAGGGGAGGACATGTGACAGCTTAGTACCATTACTCATGACTTGCAGCATCCACATAGCGAGTTCAGGCTGCTAAACTTTTAGAATTTAACCATTTCCAGGGAACTTTCTACTGAGGAAATGGGCGGTTATCGTCATACTGCATCGGTGCGCTTCATTACTCCGTACTGTTCAAATTCTTGCCATCATTATAGATGAAAAGCTTTTTCTGTGTTTTCTGATCATGTCTTAAAAGACCTCTTATTTAAACTTTAAACCTCTTCCTTTAGGTTTAAACCTCTTTCATAAATTTAATAAGAGATTGAATAGGTTATATATATAAAACAAACAATGCTTGTTAGAATTATAAAATTTCCTGGTTTATTTACGATGAAATTACTTACCAACTAACTAACCATCGTGCCGTTTCCTCGCAGAAGTAGGCAGATAGGACAAACCGCCAAACAACTCATACACTCCTTGCCTCATTGACATTCATACATGATCTTCTATTATTCTAACTCTTGACATGACCCGACTCAAGTGTCACTCCAGTGGTTATATAAAAAAAAAATCGTGTGACATCAACATTGTGACCCTTATGTAAGGGCTATCTATGTCTTACTATGTATTATCGCGGAATCAATGATATGAGAAAAGCCTCGATTTACATTCGACCCGCGGGTATCTGCTTTGATCACCGTCGTGAAAAACGCATAGCGTCCATGTTTTTTATGTTACACATTCGGAATGCTGCTCATTTATCAAAGTAATTTAAAATATTTCAACCATGGAAACATACCCACATTACTGTCGCCAGGAATGAACGCTTTAATAAATCCACTCGGTCGAGATTATAATCGACGCACACACACACACACATTCCTCATTCATTGTTGGCCATCGAACTTTATAATTGCGCCTCGTTCTAACTATGGTACAATCCCCCCTGGCCGTTACAAATGATAATACCATAGCATCAAACATTATACTACACTTCTATTGTAAAGTGTTCAGCCAAACCTCGTCTGCTGTGAAAAGGCGAAAGTCTATATTAATTTACAGGAGAAAATTTACCTTGTGGATCAACAATTTGCCGGCCTCTGTGTTTCCTACCTACAAGATATGGCTCTTCTAGATCCCTGTTTACTCCTTCGTTTCCTCAAAAAAACCCTCCACACAGTATCTTCAAAAATGACATGGGGCACTAGGGAAATAATTTTCCTCAGTGCCTCCTATGTGGAGTTAATGAATAAATTTAAAAAAATAATATATGGATACTGTCCAGATAACGTTGGCTAAAGAAGGAGGTATAGCAACACGGATACTGGTCTACAAAAATAAATCACTCTATTGCTATTGGCCGTGAAAAATTTAGATCATACATAAGTAAATTTTTTTAATGTATTTATAATTTGTATTATTGTTTCCATTTGAATTTTTAATCTCACTAAAACTGTTATAAGGAAGGTTTGGTTTATAATCTAGGACAAAAATCGTATGATCAAGTATTAAAAAATGTTTCTGACAATTATTACTTGATTAGTTACGGCTTATTCCTTTAGAAAAAAATACATTTTGAATATTATACAAGGTGGCGCAAAAGTTGTCGCCCGATGTTCTCTGGCTGAATTTTTTTTTATGAATAAAAACATTTGGTTCTGCTTTTGGATTGTGTTGATGTCCTAATTTTTTTCTATTATGTCGAGAAAATGATATCAGCCAGAATTGATGACCATACGGGCGATTTATGGCATTTTCCATCACTCTTTCCAGAACTTCCGGCGATAGGTTCTCGCATTCTTGACGGATATTTTCTTTGAGGGCTTCAAGAGTCTAATGCGTGTTCACATAGACTCGTGACTTCAAGAAACCCCACAACAAGAAGTCTGGAACGGTAAAATCGGACGATCTTGCCGGCCAAATCATCAAAACCGATTTTTCCGCGTTCTTGAGAAGTATATCAAGTCATGTCTTGTTGGCGTGTAGTTTGTGTATCTGTTTACTTCACAAATGTCAAAGCAGAACTGATATTTGCCAGCATTTGCAAAAATTATGGCATCTCCCGATAGGGTGATGACTTTAACGCCACCTTATATTAGGTCCTTACATATGAAATTGACGTTTTGTATGGGAGGAACATAAAGTCGATTTTTTTAAAATATAATATATTTTTTTAATCAAAGTATGTACCATTGCTATCCATGCACTTTTGCTATCTCATAGGTAGTTCATCGATCCCTTTACTAAAAAAACCATTCGGACGAGAATCAATAAAATCTTTGATGGCGGTTTGGACTGCCCCATCGGAGTTGAATTTTTTCCCTTGCAAGAAGTTATCCAAATTTCGAAAAAAATGGTAATCTGTTGGGACAAGGTCCGGAGAGTACGGTGGATGTCTTAGACATTCCAATTAACGCTCTTCTAATTTGGTTGCCGTCTGTTGTGCAGTGTGTGGTCTAGCGTTCTAACGTTGATTTGCTTCACTCAATTCGTGAGGTACCCACCTTTCAAGCTTTTTTTCTTTCCCAATTTGCTTCAAGTGGATTAAAACAGTTTTATCACTAACACCGCAGCCTGCAGCTAACTTGGACGTGGTTTGCGATGGATCCGCTTCCACAATAGCCTTCAATTCTTCATTATCAACTTTGGTCTCCGGCCGTCCACGGGACTTGTTCTGCAGGTCGAAATTTCCAGAACGAAAACGTTGGAATAAAAACGCACTGTGTTTTCTTTTGCGGCACCGTCGCCATACACATCATTAATCCTTCGAGCCGTTTCTGCAGCACTGGTGCCACGGTGGAACTCGTGCTCGTAAATAACGCGATATTTCAAGTTTTCCATTTTGTAAACTAAGTGACGCAAAGAAAAAAAACAATTAAGGAATAAACAAATGTGTTATAATTTTCAAAACACAAATATGTGAGTAAATAGCTGTAGAAATTTGAATTTGGAATTCCTAACCAAAGAGAAGATATTTGAGATCAAAGTTGCCAGTACGGAAAAAAGCCAATTTCATATGTAAGGACCTAATATTTACGGAAACTAGATTTGCTTTTAGAGTCTTTACTTTAAATGCATAAAGCGGTTGCTAGAGACAGAACACTTTCTGCATTGCTATGAAAATGGCCAGCCTTTAAAAGAAGATTATTTTTAATATATTTAAAGATAATTTAAAATGTACTTGAAGGCTTCTCTCTACCTTTTAGCATAATGGAACTCTTAGCTTTCATTGCATATTTAAGCTTAATATTCTGTGCATTTTAATCGGAAGATTTAGGCCAACCAACGGGTTAACTACGCAAAAATGTACCGATTTGTTATTTGCAAAAAATGTCTAGAATGTCAGTTTGGGTGTTGTAATGTAGATTCTTGAGTTTTATATACCAGAAAAATGCTGTTTCCTTAACAATACATGTATATCCCACAAAACTAATGTAATATGTGATTGTGTACGGAGTTTCAATGTCTCTTAACAGATGTCGTTAGTATAGGTAATATGTAAATAACGGAAATTTGAAATGCTGCAATGGACAATAAATCCAAAAATTATTTAAATGTGTCAATTTTCTTTCGATCTAAATCGTCGAAATATGTCTATGAAATTAAGTGTATCCTTTGGGACGTGAATTTTAAGAGGATTTTTTCTTATGAAAAATTAAAAATAAAAGTACTTTACAAAAAATGTTATGTATTCTGAAAAATCTAATCAGGATTATTTTAATTATTATTATAAGCAATAATGATCTGCCTGAAACACTCATCCACATTGAAAAATCTTCCGAGAAAAGATACATGACGCCAACGGGACTTGAACCCGTGTCCTCTCGATTGCCGGTCGAATGCTCTGACCACTTTATAGTGGAGGATTATTTTATAATAAATGTTCATAATTCATATTCATAATTTTTTAATAATTGTTATAATTTTATTATTACATTATAATTATATCCTTTTTAGACCTATCTAAATAAACACGAGATATAATTTTTGATAAAATAAAGGGCAGGGTAAATCAGGGTAGATGATGGACAATGCAACGATGTCCGAAACGTTGGCTAAAGAAGGAGCTAGCACAACAAGGCATAACACCCCATAAATAAATATCGAAAATACTTATGGCCGTGAAAAACTAAAATCATATCTGAATAAAAACCTCCTTTATCTGAACAATTATCATTATTCCTTTAGATCATTTTAAATTTCCGTGATCGTTATGATGTAGTAACTGCTATTAGGTAGTAAAATATGTTTTTTTAATCGCATAGTACGCCTCTGCATTTAAATTCAGAAGAACTATGACTAAACAACCTTTTAGTTCTACTACCGAGAATTCTGTTTTTATATTCTCCCATTCCGTCACATGGGTCGAGTATGGGAAAGAGTGAGAGGTAACACCGGATCTATCAGCGGTATGTGATATGCCTATAATGCAAAGTTGTTGTGAGCGGTAGTTGGGTGCATCGGCTGGCGGCGGCGCGGCCGTCGCGACGGCGGAGGCAGTGGCGCCGCGGCGCCGACTGTGGCCCCGGGGCAGGGGTGGGGGTCAAGTTGATAGATGATGCACGTGAGGCGACACGCCACTGAAACCTGTTAACCCCACCTATCAATGATAATTATCTGAACAAAATACCACAGGCTGGATGAATTTGCAAAAACACTAACAGTGTAAAATGTTTTATTCCAGCATATTTCTTTATTTAGACCTTTGGAAACTGTAACGGCGATCAAATTAAACTATATTATAATACCAGTTAAGTGACAGAGCCTATTAAAGTGTGAACACCAATTCGGGTAGGTATCAGCATTTTTAATAACAATAATAATATTAATATTTTTTGGGATGTGGGGAGGATAATGCAATCCCGTACGTCCCATATACGTAGTTAAAAATATTTATATCAATAAAGTAAATTTTAAGTAAAAAAAGTAAGTAGAATGGAAAAAAATAATTATTTAGGGTGTGGTCTTGAGTGAGTTCGGGCCCAGCGCTCACTTATAGCCCATTCACATGGTTCATTTATCTTTCATTTCGTGATTTCATTCCGCCTCTTTCCCTCGAAATGAACCGTGTGAACACGAAAGTGAAGAGAAACAGTGCCGAATGAAGCATTCCAACAATGTTGGATGCTTCCTTCGGCACTGTTCACTCGCAACCGGAATTTAACATCACGTGACGCGAATGATGTGTGTGAACACTCAAGTGAACAGTCTTTCACTCGCGAATAAGTCGGCCGAGAAATAACTCCTACACGTCTCATAGAAATCGTTGTTTCTCCCGTACTATCATAGTGGAAAATATGATCTAAACGGTATTGAAAAGAGAAAATATTGCTCTATATATTCAATATAACAATTAACCACAAGATAATACGAATGTATACTTTTCTGGAACCAAAGTTTCTGATCGAATTTGAAAAAAAAATTATGAAACATTGTGATTTTTTTATGAATTATTTTTATATAAAACAACAAAAAAGTGAGGTGACAGAAAGTTTATAATTTATTTGTCTAACAAAATAAGTCTGTGTTTTTATTTTTTTTGTTACCAGTAATTTTAGTTAGAATAAAAGCAAGGAGAGCCACTTTGAAAACTTTTAAAAGTTTACAAAAAAATTATTCTATTTAAAAAATTACGTGGTTATTTCTAATAATAAATTTTTGTTAGCATATTTTATCACCTTTCCAAAACAGTTTTTAGTTTTTGGATACGTTAATAAATATTCCATTTATATGGATTTTATTGCAAGTCGAGGCCTATTTTGGAATAAAAAAAAAATCATGGTACAAAAATACTCGTAGATATCAGTTTTCAGGTTATTATTTAACCATATTTTCAATTTATGGTGCTGAAATTTATTTACTGTTTACAAGAATCACCAATTTCTCGTAATTTAGTTCGACGTTATCGGAAATGTCAATTGAAATCGTAAATATTCCCGAACTTAGCCGTCACCGCCGGACGAATTCCAATGCGCGCCGTGACTACGCTCGACGACTTCGTAGCGAGAATGTCGAGTGAACTCTTCCTTCGAAGGAACCGTCTGAACACGCGGTGAAACGAGAATGGAACATTTCATCGAGTAAACCTTCATCCGAGTGAACCATGTGAATGAGCTATAGGAGTGTCGCTTGGTTCAGGAAGGCTTCGTTCACCACCGTGCTGTCGGAGGCCATTAGCCGCATGCTGGCTTCAGTCACCCGGTGTCTCATTCAGTTCTAGATCCGAAAACATTGTCGATGCGCTAAACATATTTAAACATATGTATTATTATATTTCTCTGAAGAACATTTTCAATTACACTTTAAAACTCGTATAATGATAGTTATACTAGTAGTTGGAAAAAACGTATTTTTAATTATGTCTTGTTTTATAAATCAAAACCAAAATTTTCCCCGAAATCATAATATTTGTAAGTTAGTTCATAAATTACAAATATTATGATTTTGTAAGTTAGTTCATAAATACCAAGATCCCTACAGGCTGTAAGAGAAGTGTTTGACCCTTTGGAGACTGCGGCAAGAGAGGTGGGTTTGCAAATCAATGAAAATAAAACAAAAATCATGATGCAAACCAGAACCCCTCACCGCAGAATAAAAGATAAAGTGAAATTTAAAGACAGTTATAATTTCGAAGTGGTCGAAGAGTTTACCTATCTGGGCTCCATCATAACGCAGGACAATGAAGACCCAGTAGAAGTAAGAAAGCGCATTACAGCCGCTAACAAAACTTACTTCGCGTTGCTGCCAGTGTTCAAATCCCGAAACGTCCATAGGAAAACCAAAATAACCTTATATAAAACAATTATCAGAACGGTCTTGGCCTATGGATGTGAGGCGGGAACACTGACAGCAAAGTCAGCGGAACAGCTGGACATCTTCGAAAGAAAGGTACTTCGAAGAATCTTAGGAGCGGTGCGAGAGGGAGAGGCATGGAGAATCCACCACAATAATGAGCTCTATAATATTTACCAAGCTCCCAGACTCTCCACCCATTTAAGACTCCAAAGATTAAGATGGGCCGGACATGTGCACCGAATGCCAAGCACACGAGTACCGAAGAAGGTTCTGACAGGACACCCGGGAGGTAAACGAAAGGCGGGCAGACCCAGACTGAGATGGGAGGATGATGTCAGGAAGAATGCAAGAGGATTACTCCATGTTGCAGATTGGAAGACGACGGCCGAGGACAGAGGGCGGTGGAGGCTTATTTTGAAGGAGGCCAAGGCTCGAAATGGGCTGTAGCGCCATTGAAGAAGAAGAAGAAGTTCATAAATACCTACGTACTTATATATACATACCTAATTACACACCATAATATTTATTGTAACAGTTTTTTTTTTCATTTTCAAGCAAGGAATTACACAATTTTAGGTCAGTGCTTCCCAAAGTGGTCCGTAGGCCCATTAGGGATCATTCAGGGGGTTTGTGGAAAACTAAGATTGAATTGGGGGTCCCTGAACAACGTCAGGGGGTCCGCGCAAGGTTTAATATAAACAAAATAAACAAATAAAAATAAACAAAAATTTTAACAAAACAAAAAAACGACTTCAAAAAATGCACTAAAAAGTAAAAAAATAATTTCGTATTCTTCTACGACTTAATAATCAACTTACTTTTTCTACTCATCAATATGTAGGTACGATTGTTATTTTTGGAGTCGGTGTAACCCAAGGTAGGTTTGTAAATACATACATAGTTATAGGTGAGATGTGCTTGTGTCGCGACTTGACGAAGTTAGAGGCGAGAGCGGGCTGCGGCGGGAGGGGAGCTGTCAAGTGAACATGCCGGGCCGGGTACCTTGGCTGACACCGACTCCAAAAATAACAATCGTACCTACATATTGATGAGTAGAAAAAGTAAGTTGATTATTAAGTCGTAAAAGAATACGAAATTATTTTTTTACTTTTTAGTGCATTTTTTGAAGTCGTTTTTTTGTTTTGTTAAAATTTTTGTTTATTTTTTGATTTTTAGTGAATCTGAAGTGCACTAACTAATTCGATTAAGATTCGGAACTGGACCAAATTCTGCACACATGAAGCACCAGCTTTCAAATAAAAAAGAATCATCAATATCGGTTCACCCAGTCGAAAGTTCTGAGGTAACAAACATAATTTTTTTTTTTTTTTTAAATACAGTCGAATTGAGAACCTACTTTTCGAAGTCGTTTAAAAATTGTGACACATTTTTATTAATATGGAAGTTACGAGTATGTTAAGTTACTAAGCTAATCAATAAATAATATACTCCAGGTGAAGCGCATACAGCAAATTTTCCTAATCTTGGACAAAAGTAATGTTTTCAGTTTCCAAATATTTTAAAATTGCAAAATAGAGATGAAGATTTGCTTTGAAACAGAAACGGAAAGTAAGTACAGCAAATTTACAAACGTACGAAATGCAAAACCACCAAGCTTTAAAAGTAATAGTAAATATAAGAAAATATATTTTCATAAAAAAATCAACTTTTACATACGTACACCTATACAATATCACATTTTAATCGATATTCATTTTCTGTGGGTAACAAATGCTGACAACTAATCATTTTCAATTATTTTTTAAATGACTCGGTAGATTTTTTTCAATCTTATTTTTTTAGATTCTCCAGATAATCTTCTGTACAAACCAACATTCAAGGCAACAAATAGTCTATAAATAATTATTTAAAAGCTTCTCTTAATACTGCATAAAAAGCTTTCTTTCTAAACGATTAAATCAGCTAAAGTGCCACATTTGTAAAAGAGGATTAAGCTAGAAGAGATTGATCTGTGTAGGTGAGAGAAAGAACATTGTAAGAACTAACAAACCAAAAAGAAAATTGCCTGCGCCGCGTCGGGATGATTACACAAACATTTCAAACGGAGCAGTTTCAAATTCGAAAATGGAACATGGAATGTTTGTTCTGTCACGTGATTTATCGTGCGACACTAGCGCCGCCGGTGGGTGAAAAAATAAACTCGCTCGTGTCAACACGGAACTGTTGATTTAGGATTTCACGAACAATTTTCTTCTTTATTTAGCCATGGCGGCCCGCCCTAAACCCGTGGCGGTGTGCGCGGAATACTTTATATCAGTTCGATCACTGTCTCAATTTGAATTAAATGGATAAACACCAAATGATAATACAGCTAATGGTGATGATGTTTTCCAAGCATTTGTTTGGCATTAAAGCTCTCTGTCGGCTGTTGATAACGAGGGTAAATACACACCCGCGCCGCGACTGTACCAGGTAAGCTCTGAGCTTTCACGGCTGTAGATTGTAGGTATATTAGTTAGATTGGTTATTTATTAGTTGTTTGTTATGCCGTCCTGAAATTTCGCTTTTATTGGTTAAAGAACTAGACAATCTTACCGTTACTGTCAGGGATAATAATTATATAACTAGCAGTTGAAAACCCGCTCCGCAGATTTTGCTGCTAGGCCCTGCGAGCGGCTTTTGCTTCGGATTCGCCCAGTTTAAGTGTGGGTGACCATTTTATAAATCCGATAGGAACTGGTTCCAAAAATATCCGGTTCCTCGTATCCAGTGACAGCTAGTCACCGGGACAAAGTAACCGTTAACATAGACGTGTGGAATTATTATTCACAACAATAATAAACATTATATTATCAATCTCTCCATACCCAGAGAGATTCATTAAATTACAAATCCATAACTTACGCCTGCCAGCCGACGTTCTTCGCGCTAGCTACTATTGGGTACTTGCTTGAATTCGGTTCTATTACAAAAGTAGCTTTTTAACAAACTTCAAGTACGAAGATGGTTTTGCATAAGGCGCGTCAGAGATGTAATCGAAGTCGGGTTCTTAAATTGCAACCGTACAGACGCAAGGCTATTAATAACGTCCGATTTGCATTCTTCGAGTAGCCGATTTTGAAGAATTAGCGATAGTCGTGTCAATCTTAATGATCATACTATTTTTTTATAATATACAAACTGACGGAGGCATCTACTAATATCTACAGGAATTCCAAAAACTGAAAAAAATCGAACTAATATCTATGAGAATCAAAGTGTTCCCGAATATCTACAGCACTGGCAGAGGTTGGATTTGCAATTTTTTTTTTTTATTTATTTATTTATCTATAAAAAGAATATTTGTATTACATTATTAGATGCCTGTCTCACTAGGGTATACCTATGTTGAGACAGGCGTAGAGGTACATAAATGAGTATCATACAAAAGAATATTTAATTACAACATAAGAACATTTAAGGTAAGATACATACTGATTTATACAATTCAAACAGAAAGATGATTAAGATTGAGGGTTTTTTTTTTTTTTTTTTTATTGTTTTTATTTCTTGCTATAGCAATCCCGATGAGTTACAGAACTCATTTTAGGACAGGAGGAACATACAAATCATGGGTGGGAGGTAATAGTTAAAATTTTACATAGGAATTTGGATATTAAAATATAAGATTCACATACAATGTAGAAGAAAAATAAAAGACAGGTTGAGTAGAATAAACAGCAATGGAAAACAATTAAAGAAAAGGGAACAAGGTTATACAGATATGGATGATTACAAACTTAATGGAAAAGAAAAGAAGAGAAAAGAGACAATTGAAACATGACAAGAAAATTACAAAGTTTCATCCTTATACATACTTAAAAAATATTCTTTTAAAGCATTACTCTGATTTTTTTTTTATTTTGCTGAATTCCCTTATACATATCTGGTAGCGAATTATATAGTGTATAGGCAACATAGTTCAGAGATTTTATCCCATATTTTGTAGTGTGTGTTTGAGGTATGCGGATTTTATTGCTATTTCGAGTATTGTGAGTGTGGTTAATATCATAAAGAGAGCATTATATAGGTGAAGGAAGAGATGAATAAAGTAGTAAATCCTTTCGAATCTATATAGGTAGTTATATTATACATATAGGATTTTACTATTTTAAGTTCTTTAATAAGGGTAAGGACATACGTGAGATGGTAATTCTGCCTATTTGTACTCTATTTTACAGATGTTAGCAGTAGTGTGACGTCCAATACTTATAATCCATTTCTTTATATCTTGTTTGTATTTGGTCATTGATTCAGTTTGTCTAATCGTGGCTGGAAGTGTATTGTGTAGTTTGCAAGCTATGTATTTAAAGTGTTTTTGTCCAAAGGTGGTTTTAGAAAAGGGAGTTTGGAGAAGTTCTTTATTTTTGGCTCGGTTATTGTGTATCATTTGTGTTGGTTTGTATAGGATTTTGTTGTTTTTGTGTAAATAAAGTAAGATGGATTTTGCGTAGAGCTGTTTAATGTCCATAACGTTGAAAGTATTGAAGATCGTATCGGTGCTGGTAGTGAGAGGAAGTTTAAGAATTATTTTTATTATTAGTTTTTGTGCTTTAATGATGGGGTCGAGGGCATTAGAATGAGTGTTACCCCAAGCTAAAATTCCGTATTCGATGTGAGATTGGCACAGTGAGTAATACACTGTTTTTAAAAGTTGTAGGTTAAGGAAATTGCGCGTTTGTTTGAAAAAGTAAATAGATTTGCGAATTTTGTTTGTAGTGTTAAGTATATGTTGCTTCCAATTTAGGTGTGTATCAAAGGTTAATCCTAAATATTTGATAGTTGCTACTTGTTCTAGGCATGGGCAGTTATGTATAGCATATTGGAATAACGTTATATTGCGTATGCAGTTTAAAAAACTTAATTTATTTAAGTATGTATGTAAAAATCCCTAATATCGGACTATTGGACCCATTTAGCTGATTAGTCCAACCTACGCTATGTAGATATTAGTTCAACCTACGCTCTGTAGATATTAGTTCAACCTACGCTCTGTAGATATTAGTCAACACTCTGAAGTTCGTAGATATTAGTTCAACATATGAGCTGTAGATATTCGTCCGACATACAGGCTGTAGATATTAGTATCTGGAGTCCAAACTGACCTAGACACTCGTTGCTCTGGCTAACGAAACACAACGCCATCTACTGTATGGTTACCCAACCTAGATAAGCAAGTGTTTTATCGATAAATTAACTCACACTGCCATCTGTTAGAAACATATGGAGCTTACAAATAATTACAAAGCTTTGTCCTATAACAAACACTTGATGAACATTTAATTTGCAAAAATAAATATTGATGTCAATGATCGTGATAAAAACTATCCTTTCTCTTAAGTTGGACCAAATTACACACAGTAAGCCAAATTTCATAAAAATCGGTTAAGTAGTTTAGGAGTTTATCTCAAACAAACATCGTGATGCGAGATTTTTATATAAAAGATTGTTTATTAGAAAAAAATATCAGAGTATTGACAATTACCTAATACATGCGTTGAAAATAAGTTGCAAAAGAAATCATTATATTTTCACATCGTTAGGTGGAAAAGAAAAAAAATAGTAACAAGTACAAGATCAAGGATAATAAGAACATTTATAAAAAAACTATCGAGTTCCCAATAATAAAGAAATTGTTTCTCCCTGCGTGTCTTTTCCATTCGTCCCTTTCCCCACCTTCCCTCTCCCCTCTCCCGTGAATCCCTCTTCTCTCTCGTTCAATATATTCAGTCCCGGTTCATTCAGATTTTCAAACAGCTCGCGTGCCACTCATTGCAATTTTTTTTAACAATTTTTCGTATATTATAAACATTCACTTTTGTATATTATAAGAACAATCAATCAAATTTGGAACCTAAGATAAGTACCTATTTAAAATAAATATCATTTTTTATTACATTCAAAGTATTCAATTTTGGTTAGTACCATAGGTGAGAAGTTCGATTAAATTCATTAATATAAAGAGTTTATTCGAAAATTTAATTTTAATTGAACAGTCGATGGTTTGCTAAAGGGCATTATCAAATTGTGACATTTTGACGGTTTCGTAAGGGTTTCTGTAATGATTAAAAAACTTTTCAAATCTATTGTGTGGTTGTAATAATCCATAAACCTCCGCGAGGGTGCGTGGAAAGAAGGTATTTTGAAAGTTTCAAACATTTCCTATGCTTAATATAGCAATGCATAGACAACTCACATTCATAGAAAAATATATATTGATTTTTATACGTATGATAGATATGACATTTATTTTTGAGGTTATTTTTTTTTTCACTTTGTCCCATTATTTTAGATACGTTGTAACTATTAAGAGCATACAATTATTAAGTTCACGTCCTCTGTGATAGAAAGGTAAGACTCTCGACCAGCGATCCGAAAGTCCCAGGTTCAAACCACAGTATGCGCAAATAAAAATGATTTGTGATAGTTCACAATTTAATCGTTTAAAAATCATATTACATATATTTGTAGCACGTTCCAGAATGATAGATACGCTCAGTATTAGGGCAGGTTCACATGACAGGCGCTCAACGCGCGTTTTGATAACGCGCGTTTACAACTACATACATTTTATTCAGGCCGTACGCATGCTAACGGGCGTTTTAATAAAGCGCGCGTTGAACGCTGCGCTAGTGCTCGACTGTTGTCAGCGCGCGTCAATGCGCGCTTTGAGATCATTGGTTTTCTATGTTACCGTTCAGTTGAGCGCGCGTTTTGACGCGGATAGACGTATTTTAGGGTTCGCTCAGTTCATCCAGAAATCGTCCGAAATGGAAACGGAAGCTTTTAATACCAAATTATTTATAGATGAAATAGAGAAACATATTGCGATATGGAACATGACAAATAGCATTGATTCAGATAAGAACTTAAGGAGAAGAGCTTGGGAAGAACTCGTTCTCGAAATTCTGTGAGGGAGATGACAATGAAGAAAAGAAGAAATTATTACGTAGCGGGCGGTTATTATGTAGGGTTATTATTTATTATGTATTGCCAGGGCGGCCGCGGCAACGCTCGTTCAGGGCCAGACAATCGAGCACCATGTGAACACTATACAAAAATTTTGCGCGCGTTAAGCGCTTGTCATGTGAACCTACCCTTAGACCACCATTCTAAATTGAAACGTTAAAAAAACAGCTTTGTGAAAAAACAAAAAACTTTGATGCCGCTGGTGCATGGGTGCTATGATAATGGAGGTTGTACGACATTAAATTTGCCAAATTTTTACCAAGTTTTTGGTGTGAAGCAATCATTTGGAACACGTATGAAACTAATTGCGTAAAGTAAATTTCACTTTACTTTCGTTTAGTAATAACTTTGTTCGCGAATCTTTTTTAACATTCTTTTCACTTTTGAACAACTTCATTACTTTGGTGTAGTTCACGACACGACATACGACGCCTAGTCTGAAACAGTTCGTGGCAGGTAGATATTATGTAAGGTATAGTAGGTTGTGCCTCGCGCCAAGCGCCAGGGGGAATTAACGGCAGAACTTTTGATTTATGAAAGGAACGCAGCCGTTTGCGCCAATTGTTTTACAAAAAAATCTTGCCTATTTATTTTACGACACGCGTGTTTTCGCGATGGGAAAAAAATACTATAGAATTGGAAGCCAGAATCAATAAATTATAAATCTTTTTTTCAAAGTGAAGAGATCGGTAATTTTGTGTTATTCTTATGAGATCTTGAAGATTTCGACAGTTGACTGATTTTGTTATAGATATTTTTTGTGATGCTAAAAAAATGCATCCATGTTGAAGTGATAAACTCTTTTAGGGAATCTATTAATCTATCCAACAATCCATTGGTAAATCGTACCAACGCCAAAATCATATTCTTAGTTCGGAATTCCATAAGTCAGGAATCAAATTTTTTTTTTTTTTACATGAGCTCCACACAGGAGGCCCTGAGGAAATTTTTTTTTTTTTTTTTTTACGTGAGCTCCACACAGGAGGCCCTGAGGAAAATAATTTTCCCTCAGGGCCTATGTCATCTTTGGGGATGCTGTGTGGAGGGTTTTTTTAAGGAAAGGAAGGAGAGGAGAGTTCTGGGAAGGTAAAGGGTTTAAGGAGTGGGTAGGAATCTGGGGTTCAGTATGTCCTGGTCATCCGCCTCCAAGACCTCGACAAACCTCACCCGGTGAACCCGGGCACCCCTGCTAAATCACCAAACGTAGCGAACCACTTGGGGTGACCTATGGCAGAGGTGTTGGTTATCCAATAAAGGTTCCCCGTGCGGCAGTACCCATTCCCGCCTCCCAAATTGAAGGTATTGTAATCTTTATCTCTACCAAATCGAAATAAATAGCTTTGTTTTAATTTATTTATTTATTTTGTGAATACATACAACATAACATAACGTAATATACCTAACATAAATATTTCAAAAAGCACTCTCCTAATAAAGCAGATGCTTGATGCTTGTGCTTAGGAGAGGACAACTATATATTTTTACATCTAGTTAAATTCAGAATATTATTACAAAAACCAGTAATTTAACTAAGAAAATATAATACATAGCTTTAAACAGCATAATACATTTTGTAAAATACGTACATTGCGACTTTATGAAAAAAGCTTTATCTCCACCAAATCGAAGCAAATAGCTTAAAACAGCATAATACATTTTGTGAAATACATACTTTGCGACTTTATTGGATAACCAAAACCTCTGCCATAGGTCACCCCAAGTGGTTCGCTACGTTTTGTGATTTAGTAGGGGTGCCCGGGTTCATGGGGTGAGGTTTGTCTAGGTCTTGGAGGCGGATGACCAGGACATACTGAACCCCAGATTCCTACCCACCCCATAAACCTTTTCCTTTCCAGAACTCTCCTCTCCTTCCTTTCCTTAAAAAACCTCCACACAGCATCTCAAAGAAGACATAGGCCCCGAGGGAAATTATTTTCCTCAGGGTCTCCTGTGTGGAGCTCATGTAAAAAAAAATCGAAGCAAATGGCTTAAAACAGCATAATACGTTTTGTGAAATGCGTACATTGCGACTTTATGAAAAAGCCTTATCTCTACCAAATCGAAGCAAATAGCTTTAAACAGCATTCACATTTTGTGAAATACGTTCGTTGTGACTTTATCAAATCGAAGCAATTAGCTTAAAACAGCACAATACATTTTGTGAAATGCGTACATTGCGACTTTATCAAATCGAAGCAATTAGCTTAAAACAGCACAATACATTTTGTGAAATGCGTACATTGCGACTTTATCAAATCGAAGCAATTAGCTTAAAACAGCACAATACATTTTGTGAAATGCGTACATTGCGACTTCATGAAAAAAGCTTTTTCACCACCAAATCGAAACAATTAGCTTAAAACAGCATAATACATTTTGTGAAATGCATACATTTCGACTTTACGAAAACTCTACCAAATCGAATCAAATAGCTTAAAAATGGCAGCTGCCTTAAATATAGTGGTCTTCTAGTTCTAAATGAAATAACATTTCTTGCATCTTTATCATTCGTAAATGTATTGATCCTATAACCGTCAAAACCAATATCTTGCAAAAAAACTGTTAACGCGAGGTGAAACATACAATGAAGTAACTCACGGTTTACCCTGCTTACCGTTTACTTCCAAAATATTTATTATCCGAGCAAAATCTTCCGGGGAAATTTAACTTGGCCAAAAAAGCTCCCGTGGCCAAACGGTAGCAGTCTGATTTATGGTAGAAAAAACTACGGAATTACGGATCTTTTAATAAAACAAACTTCGCCAACAAACGGTACAAGTTTTTTATGTTCCGGTAGCACTTAATAGATTCGTTCAACCCCCTCCCCGACCACCCCCCGCGACCCGTGTACCCGTGTACCCGTTTACCCCTTTTACCCGAAAAGGGAAAAAATGATTCGTGTTCTACACAAGTACGGTCTGAAAAGTTTCCCAGTTTCGGGTATTTCAGGGTAGCGGTGCTAACTCTTACTTTGTACTTTCTGTTGGTGTACTGCTAAACGGAAAGGTAGAAGTGGAAATTCTATTGACTTGGCCAAATAAAGGGATCGCGCTTTAACAAGTATTTCCGTCTGGAAATATTGAAAAAATTGAGGAATTTTAAAATAATTTTTGAAATGGTGCAAAAGTATGCTTTTAAGATATCCATATTACAGGAAAGGACTTAACCAGGTATAAATTTCGAAAAATTTCATTTCATTCGTATTTTAATGTTTATACCGGCGAAGACCCATGAAAAATCACGGGGTATCATATCATAATTGTAGGATTTCTGACGCTGAAAGTATTTTTTATTAAAAACATATTTGCCACACGACCATCATCGTCTTTCAAAAACTGACATCCGCAATTTATAGACAATCAGAAATTAAAAACATCCATACTAATACATATAATAAATGCGAAAGTGCGTGTGTATGTTTGTTACGCTTTCACACCTAAACCACTAAACCGATTTTAAAAATTCTTTCACCAATAGAAAGCTACATTATCAGCGAGTAACATAGGCTGTATATAATGGTAAGTTCTGACGTTATGAAATTTGTATAAATGAAAATGTGGGTATTTATTATATTTTAGCGGCAGGGAGGAAAGACAGGGTTGGCGAAGTTGGTGGGTTCGCGAAGAGTGAAGAGACGAAGGATGGGGAAGGCGGTGAAGGTGGAAAGGAACGGGGACGCATGGGAAAGGACACGCAGGGAGAATCAATTTATTACTTTGAACGCATTGCAACGCATGCCGGGTAACAGCTAGTTTTTAATAAATAATTATTAATGAATTAATTAAAATAAAATAATTGATTAATTGAATTTGTTCCCACAATCAGTTCTAATTTAGAAAATTGCACCTGAATTCAAAATAAATCCAATTTCTAGAGTTCATGGAACCAAAGTTACAGACACAGAAGCAGAACTGTATTTGTTTTTATTAAGACCCCTTAATCATTTTGTTATGACTTAAATTATCCTTTTCATTTTTATCGCCATATTATTTTTTTTTTCATTTAAATAACTAAGTATTTCAAAGCTTTGTGCAGACTGTGCAGGAGAAACCTGAAAATATTTGTGCTTATTTTAGGTTAAAAAAGTTCCATATTTCATAAAGTCCAATTTTGCCAGTCGATAGTTTATGCTGCATCAGGAAAACTGAATTTCTGCCATATTGTTAGGTACATTTTAATACATTGCTTGCTCAAAACATGCAACGCAATCTTTAAAGTACTGTAGGAAAACTACACAATTTTCATTTAATTTGATGTGCAAGTTTTGCAATGCACTCAATTTTCAAACATCCGAACAAAAGTTCCTCAAACAATCTAGTACAGATTTTTAAAAACTGTATTTTTTGCACACCGAGGAGCTAGATGCAGTGTTTTAAAATTAATGTGTTTTGTTTGTGCTAAAGAATGGATATTTTTAACAGTGAGCGAACGGCCGAAAATAGACGCTGTTGAGAGTTAAATTAAAAATGCTACACAAGTGCTTTAATAATGTAGATGCTAGACGTGTACATCAATCAGTAACAATTATTATTGTGAACATAATTCACTCCTCGAGATTGTCTTAATAAAAATTTTATGCTTGAAAGCGGTGCCAGTAATGAAAATAAATCTTTATTCTTTTTTTTTTTTTTTTTTTTGTTATTCTAAAATCGTATCAAATCTTTATTCTGTTTGAAAGAATGGTATCTTGTTTTTAGATTACATTATTGACTGGGCATAGCGAAGTTCTGCTATTATTCGAACGTTTTGCATTTGTTCTGTCTTTAAATACGTTTGTAGTTCGGTTGTAGTTTTTAAACGACTTCAAAAAGGAGGAGGTTCTCAATTCGACTGTATTTTTTTTAATTTTTTTTTTTATGTTTGATTCCTCAGAACTTTCGACTGGGTGAACCGATTTTGATAATTCTTTTTTTATTTGAAAGCTGGTGCTTTCCATGTGGTCCCATTTTAATTTGGTTTAGTTCTGACAATGGCATCCGTGCGAAAACCATATAAGTCTTAAATTTGCATAAAGTATGTGCGCGACAAGTGGACGAATAACTCAACATCACGCCAACCGATTTCAATGATTCTTTTTTTATTGGAAAGGATGTACTTCAAGGATAGATTGATGAGAGTTTGATTAGGTTTTGATTATCGGATCCATGACAAAGTAACAGAACTCTTCTATTCTTAGGAGCAAATTAACGAAACTCGGCCGAATCTCTTAATTTGACCCTAATGTCGTTATGGTCAAATTATGTCTGTCTCATATGAGCAGCACGTTTAGTAGATCTACCCATATTCAGACAAATTAATGTACTTCGGATTCACTAAAAATCAAAAAATAAACAAAAATTTTAACAAAACAAAAAACGACTTCAAAAAATGCACTAAAAAGTAAAAAAATAATTTCGTATTCTTCTACAACTTCATAATCGACTTACTTTTTCTACTCATCAATATGTAGGTACGATTGTTATTTTTGGAGTCGGTGTCAGCAAAGGTACCCGGCCCGGCGCGGCGTGTTTACTTGACAGCTCCCCTCACGCCGCGGCCCTGCTCTCGCCTCGTCAAGTCGCTTGTGCGACACAAGCTCATCACACCTATAACTATGTATTTAGTTACAAACCTACCATGACTGACACCGATTCCAAAAATGACAATCGTACCTACATATTGATGAGTAGAAAAAGTAAGTCGATTATGAAGTTGTAGGAGAATACGAAATTATTTTTTTACTTTTTAGTGCATTTTTTGAAGTCGTTTTTTGTTTTGTTAAAATTTTTGTTTATTTGGTACCTGCAACACCTTTATTATTCAAGCAAATCTTACTTTCACTAGATGGATAACTTTGACTACCGCGTAGGATACGCGTTCAGTATTTATAATATAGATCAGAGTGCTATGCTAGACTTTCAATATTTATTGTGATCCGTTAAGGGCCCGCAACCCGGATTTGTACCGATTTATTACATATTTCCCTTAAAAACGGTAAGTTTTAAAGTTTTTAAAAAAATATATGTTATTCTTGAAGATAATATCTAGACTTTGCCTGCGCCGAAACGTAAATTATATAAAATTCCCTCGATAGAAAAAAATCGCAAAGTATGCTCCAAAAATTATTATTAACACGTTTGTTTCAGTTATTTTACAAGTTATATGATTGAAAAAATTCACAGTATTTCTGTAAATGCTGTTTAAGATACTGCCCGCGAGATTTCTGGTCTATTTTAAACGAGTCGTGTTTTATTAAACATTTTCGCAATTTTTGCATCGATTTTGTCGCTGTAAATGTTAGCGCTCTCCTCTAACATTCGTAATTTCGTATCTCTCCATCTCCTTCTTTTCGGGCCCGGTTGCAGAGCCTTAATATTTATCACAATCCGTAGGTTCACCATACGGAATTCAAGAATCTAGACAGCGGTGATCCGTCAATATGCTAGCCTACACGTTCAATAAATATCACGATATTTCATAAATATTGACGGATCACATGAAATATTGAAGGTGTATGATAATGAAATTTTTTTTATTTATTTATCCTGGTTTTTACAGATGTTCGCACTTACGTGATGTTCACTTTCAAGTTATAAAACTCATTTATTACACAATTACAAAAATCTACAATCACATACAATAAAATATGGATACACACAATTAGAAAAACAAAAACATCACAAATGAAAATACAGAATTACATTTACAAGCTCACTCAAGTAATACATTACAATAAGTGGTAACACAATATAATTAGTTAGTATTTTTTAACAGCGCCAGAACTTTTTTTTTAATCCTTGCAAATTATCGACGAAAATATCTACTTCAGCACACTCTATCTTATTATATAGTTGACACATCTGGGTCAGAGAATTAAAGTAGGCGATATTATTTTTAAATGCATTCATGTGAAAAATGTTATGGCGTCTTAAACAATGGGAATTGGGGAAATTTATTTCAATACTGCTAAGACATAATGTAGTATCAAGATGGCCGTGAATTTTTATGTGAACATATTAGATCAGTCAATTGCCTTATAGTTTTAAGTGTATCAATCTTGAAGTAATCACGACGTACGTCGTATGATCTGAGATGGTCATGTAGTCCACATTTGAAGGATAACATTCTTAGTATTTTTTTATGAACTGATTCTATAATGTTTTGATATTTGCAGTAATGTGGATTCCAAATAGTGCTTCCATATTCAAGTTTGCTTCTAATTAAGGCGTTGTAAAGAGTTAGAAATGATTGAGGATCTTGCAAAGATTTACATATTCTGTGAATAAATCCCATTATTTTTAACCCTTAGAATAATAAGAAAATAATTTTCTGTCAACTTTTGCCTGTCAAAGTTTGCGCGCAAAATTCCTGGTTCTTCCCATGCATTTTAAATGTTCCTATTTATTACTTTTTTTTAACGCTTTTGCAAAAATAAAAATTGTTCTAAAATTTAGATAAAATAATCTTTACGATATGTTTATTAGAAATCAACATTTTTGTTTATAAATATTAAAATTTTAATATTGGAAATGTAAATTGGCTAAAAAATGCATACCTGTGAATATTTGAATTAAAGTAATTAAAATAGAATAAACTTCAAATTTTAAATTCAGATTAATTTTCTAAACAAAATTTGTAATAAAACTGTCACCTCACTTTTTATCATTTTCATACAATTTTATTTTAAAACTAAATGTGGTTTACGTCACAAATAGGCGCAAAATCTGACCGTCACTTTTGATCAGGTTTGTAAAATATCTGAACAACCTAGCTCACATAATTCTAAGACAATGAGAAGCATTATTTCTTTCCGTTTCTAACATAAAAGAAATCACAAATATTCGCATCACAGAAAGAGAGATATCTAACTTTTAATAGTGCACGGTCGCTCTGGGACAATCTGGGTCTCCTGTTATTATAACGGCATATGATGTTTTGGGACAACTTGGGTCTCCTGTGATTAAACGGGTTAATGATTTGCACTTAATGTCGTTAATATGTAAGTAAAGATTATTTTTTCAAATGTGATATGGTTGTGTTTATTTGCATTTTTCATTTTTATGGTAGCTACCTGCGTGAAGGAAGTTTGATAAAAGAATGTCATTGACATATTGAGGTATCTTATTAGGTGGTTTCAATTTGAGGCGGGAATGGGTACCGCCGCCCCGGGAACCTTTATTGGATTACCAACACCTCTGCCATAGGTCACCCCAAGTGGTTCGCTACGTTTGGTGATTTAGCAGGGGTGCCCGGGTTCATGGGGTGAGGTTTGTCTAGGTCTTGGAGGCGGATGACCAGGACATACTGAACCCCCATCCTACCCACCCCTTAAACCCTTTTCCTTCCCAGAACTCTCCTCTCCTTCCTTTCCTTAAAAAAACCCTCCACACAGCATCCTCAAAGATGACATAGGCCCTGAGGAAAATTATTTTCCTCAGGGCCTCCTGTGTGGATGTGTGGAGCTCATGTAAAAAAAAAAAAAAAGGTGAAAAGCCTTGAAAAAAAAGAAACTATTTGGATTTTTTTTAAAGTACCTAAAAATCAAATGGTTTATTATATTTAGATACCCACTATAAGTCTTATGATTTCATAGGAAAACTGATTTTTTAAATAACATACATTTCAGAACCATATTTTTTTGGACGCAAACTCTACAGTTCACAAAACTACTAGTTTTATGTTTACAGAACACTGTGTATCGTGTATCGTACAATCAGAGAAGACCCGTTGAAAGTTTTCTCCATGAAAAGCCGGAGGAATGTGTAGAGGAGTAGGTATGTGTGTAGGTTTACGTTTACATTGTCCAATAAATTGTTACAAGTGGATTAAAGAAGGACAAAAGGCTCCACAAGACAAGAAGGAATCTCAGCCGGAGCTTTATATGAGTATCTATAGAGGGCAAAACAATTGGTGGACTTTAGTAGGGATGTGAAGAAAATTCGGCAAACTATTAAGTGCTGGCCTCTAAGACGTTTTTTTTGTATTTAATATATTATCTGTAATTAATACTGCATTGTTTTTAACACGAGCTAGCTCTGCCATATGTCACAACAAGTGGTTCGCCGCATTTGGTTACTTAGCAGAGGTGCGTATTCACGGGGTGAGGTTTGTCTAAATCTTGGCGGGGGATGAATCTACCCACTAATCTTTTGACCTCTCCAGACATGGGAGGGATGGATTCATATGTCTGTCACTCTTGGATACACTGATTTCAGAATTCTACACACCACTTGTAACTTTTTTCTTCCCTTTCCCTGAACCGTCTCTCCTTCATTTCCTTACAATACCTTCCACACTGCATCACCAAAATGGCACTTGTGGAGCTAATAGACCTTCTGTATAGAGCTGATGTAAAAATAAGAATAAAAGGACTACTAAATTGTGATAAAGCCATTTAAATTGACTAACACATTTACAGTATTTTGTCGGCTGAAAAAAAAAACTATTTTGGAATTTTTATATTTTGTACCTACATACTGTGTGGAACAAATTCAATAATATTTTTACTTTATATTTATTTTCTTGCAAGTGTTTTAAACTGTCGTTTCTTGCACTATTTACTGGTATAATTTGGTTAATATTGTTATATATATATATCTAAAATGAAAAATCGCTATCGTAAGTTCGTAATGAAAACCTAACACCACAAACCGAATTTCAATTGTCGATAATAGGTATATATTTTTTAAATCATGTTTTTCTTTTTATAACTATTATCAACTATGTACATTTACAAAGTGGGAAAACACTTAAAATAGTATTAAATTATTGTACCTTTTCATCATCATCATCATCTCCTTCCTCTTATGCTATTCGGGTCGGGGACCCATTACATCGACAAGGCTCCTCCATACGTCCTTGTCTTGTGCTGATTGTTCGGCCTCTGTCGATGGTTGACCCATCCTCTCATCACACAGTTTCTGGAGTTGCCTCGCCCAACTGTGACTGGGGCGGCCTACTGGACGTAGGGATTGCAATCCCGCAGCTTATTCAATCCCGCGGGATTGATATGCGGGATTGCTCAATCCCGCGCGGATCCCGCGGGATCCCGCATCTTTGAAATAATGTTATAAGTTTTAAAATCAAATTGAAACTACAGATTTTATAAGTTATAAGATAAAATTGAAACTACAGATTTGTGGGTAAAAATCAACTTTTATTTAACATTCTTACATTAAGCAACAGAAATTAATTCTTTTGTATTAATTAAGTTTTCTATTATCTAAGTAATTAGTAATCTGTTTTCTTAGATTCATCTTTAAATAATTGGCATAATTTAATAGTTTTGTTTAATTTTACACTTACTCCTAACAGTTTTATATTTTTAATTCAGTCTTATTCATATAATGACTAATATAATCAAATCACAACTTTCTCTTAGATGCTACTATTATTACTATAATCTGAACTACTATCCTTTTCCAACATAAACTTCACATTTCAAATGCAACCTCAATTAAAGTAAAACCAGGGCCTCCACACAAAAAAACAAACATACCGATAACTCATACCTCATACGGGCAAAGAAACTTTAAGTACTACGCAACCAAACTACATAACTACATGCCCACCACACTGAAGCAACTACCAACTACAAAGACATTCACAAAAAATACATCAAAGACTGGATCAAACAACAAGGTATTCAATTTACTCAAAACATTATAACACATAACCAAACACAAACATTAAAAAAAAAAATAACAAAACATTGTTTTGAGACAAAAAATAATACCACAATATTATTCTTAACAGTGGCGTGTGGTCCGTAGAAAAATATACCTACCTATTTATCAAAACTATTATTTATATTAAACATAATCTACATACTATGAACAGCTGTATATATAGATCCTAACTGCAACAAATCTTTAATTTATGTATTGGATACTGCCGCCATGGGTTGACCGTTGACCCACAGTGCCCTTCTTGACAATATCAAGGAGGATACGGTGGTTCTACTTATGTCGACAGAATAACATTTATTCCCACACATGGGAACACCTCAGCACAGGTTCGCCTAGTGAGGTGTTCACAAAACTGTAAAGTGTGTGTTCAAGAATAAAAATAAAATAATAAAAAATATCAACCTATGGTGATAAGTTTTGAAAATACGCCCTTAAAAAGCAAATGGCATTAATTGTGTCATCTCCGAGCCTGCTTCTGAGCGAACTGCAAATATAACCTGCTGCTGAAAACGCTCTCTCGGCTTCTACGCTAGTAGGCTGCACCGTCAGGATCAAGGGCGGATTTAGGGGGGGGGCACGGGGGCACGTGCCCCTCCCAGAAAGTTTTTTTTTGTACTGTGGAGATTCCATCGCAGTACAGAAAACTGTCTCTATCAAACATTTTTTTACCCGTCCGCCCCTTGTGCCCCCCCCAGAAAAAAATCCTGGATCCGCCCTTGGTCAGGATATACTCTAGGCTATCTTGTGCTAAACGGTAACATTGCGCTCGTGCTACTCTCGATTTACGCGAAAGTTTTAGCGCCAAATTTTTAACTTGCGGGATCCGCGGATCCGCGCTTTGAAGGTGCGGGATTGCGGGATTAATAAAAGCTGCGGGATCCCGCGGGATTGCGGGATCCCGCTTTGCGGGATTGCAATCCCTAACTGGACGTCTACCCTCTAGAATCGCACTCAGTATCTTCCTCGGAATTCGGTCATCAGACATTCTTAGTACATGCCCAAGCCACCTCAGTTCCGATTTTTCTATGAAGAGTAGCAGTGGTTCAATGTTTAGATCATCTCTGATCGTCAAGTATCTTATATGATCCCATTTCGTAACCCCTACCACTCCTTTCAAGTACCTCATTTAGGCAGCTTGGACTCTAGAGCGTGTTCGTTCATTTTTCAATAATAATTTTTTTACGTTCTACCAAAGCCGAAAAAATGATCAAAGAATATTCGGCAGCGATTAATGTTTTGATAGTCTATCCCATCCCTTTTACAAATGCTTCAGTTTTTCTCTGCACGAAGCTCCGAACAATATTGCTGGGATGAAACATTTCTCCTTTTGTCCGTGGGGATTGCGGGGGATAAAACCTGTATTATTTTTCGACACATTCCTTTGTCCATCATTGCCGGGGGTTAGAGGGGTGCACGGGAACACAATAACTATGTGAATGGAACCTCCCGACCCCCATCAGCCAACCAACCAGCCCTTATTCCAGAAGCTCCAGTGGAAATGCATTTTCGAAAGGTTTTTCAATTAACGCCTTTCAGTAATCGCTGCGAACACATTTCCTCCTTGTACCTGAAGAACAAAACTATACTCAGTACACGTCCCGCACAGCGTTTTATAAAAGTGTTTTTCTCGTTTACGTTGCTCAGTCAGGTTGAAAATTTCCACAATTTCCTTTCTATTTTAAAAAAATCTGTTTACTTTGTCACAAGTCATTTCCTATTCAATCCGAATATTGCGAATAAAAAATTACCTAAACGAACACAGTTAAAACTTTAGAAAACCAAACCGATGTCTCTTTTTAGTTTTTAAGGTAAACAAATGATAAAATCGAGAAACATGCTCTTACGTGCACCTATTTTATCACTATAATGAACTCAGATGGCTTGGATATGTGGAGCGAATGAACGAAGAAAGGAGTGTAAGAAGAAAATTTGAATTTTAAGTTTGTTAGTGAATGACACGGTTATGTCTAAACGGGAGCAAAAAATTACAAAAAAAAAAAAGTAATATAACAATGTACAGAAGATAAAACTTTATTATATATTTGACGAATTTCAGCTTCAAATGCACTTATAATGGACTATAAATGGACTAATAAAAACGAATTAGGTTTTTAAGGGAATCGGGTGATGATATGTGTAGGAAAAACAAGGTGTGCAAGGAAAGGGGACAACCAATTGCTTACCACTGTATCTCTGCAAAGCAGCACACAACACAATCACTACCGCGACACTCCAAAAAAATTATCGCAACAACAAAACGAATTAGTACAAAACGGTATTCGAGATGGTCAAATTCCTTCTTTTTGATTAAAAACGAGATTGTGATCACGACAAACAAGCTTCCAAGGTACTCTTACTCGTACTTCCAAATCTTATTCCGTTTTCAAAATAAATGCACTCGCATTTTCACCAATTATCTTGCCATTGTTCGATAATTTAAACGCTTTTCCAGCAAAGTGATGGTAAGGGAAAGGTAGGAATAGGTCATTTGCATGGATTTCATAACGACTTGGAAAAAATAGTGTGGATAGATTTCTTTAATAAGATTACGAAAATGTTAGTAAAATATTTTAGAATTGTACAGTTTTTTTTTAAATAAATAAATCCATTATTTGGGCTCTTAACGTCACTACATGAAAATGTCCCGTCTCCGAAAATGTTCCTGAAAATTTTGTAAAATTCCACACTGATTTTTTTTTTATGGCAACACTTGAATTTCAGGCGAATTTTTGAATTTGACATTTGATATTTAAAGTTCACTAGATTAATTGTTTATTTTCTGCGAACTTATCATTTTGTTTGACTTTTTGACAGATGTTACGAAGAAACCCCGTACATTTTATGCTGTCTGTACGTGTTTTAGAGGTATAATGGTAGATAATGTTGCTGATTTTAACAAAATCAAATTTTATAATATTATTTTTATTATTATAATTTACAAGTACGAGTATATTACATTGGATTTAGTAATATATATATAGACGTTAAACATTTTAATGATTTATGATCAATAAGATTGATCAAGGAAAAAAATATTTATGATATGTAATATTTTTGGTATGCCTCGTTATTCTCCTGTGCCATTCGATGGGAAAACGTTCTTTTTTTTTTTTAAATGATTTTTGACTATCTAATTATCGTTATTTAAATTATGTCCCGTCTTTCCGGCTTATAAAAAATGGTCTGATTTTTCGGATTGAAATATTCAAAAAATCGCCAAAAAGTTTCAAATAAAAAAAAATACAGAATGTTTTGAATTTGCGAAATTTTTGAATTTGCCTCAACCAGAAAAAAATTGCAAAAAATGTGATCCAAGTTGCCTATTGGATAAATGACATTTCGGTACGATATAAGCATATTTTCATTTCAAAACCAAACGTCATTATTATTTAGAAACCTCTATACAACAATACAGGATTATTATTACAATGAAGTTTGTAGTAACAGTATGTTTTTGGCAGACGTTTTGATTTTCACATTACGAGAATAATGTGAAAAATGAACACACGCCACAATAAATAAAAGCTCAAGTACTGTCTGGCAATATAATAAATCATGTATACTCGTAGATGAAACGAAAAACATAACAAATGAAAAGCGTTTAAAATGTTGGGAAAATACGAGGCAACCATTATTATTATTATTATTTGCTGGCACAAAAAACTAAACACTGAAAGCTCTGAAGTAGTTATAAACTAAGAGAAAAAAAGCAATACACGTTTAGTAAAGGAAAAACTATCCCAGCACAAAGAACATGCGAAAGCTTGGAGGACTAAAAAAAGCACGTTAAAACTAGGAAAGAAGTCTTGCAAGCTTCAAACGAATGTCTTTTTAGATAGTTTTGAATGTTTTCTTATTTTCTTGTACCTATTTTTTGTATTTCTTGGGCATTAACTATGTAACAATTTCTAGACATTTTGTTTTTTAAAGAGTTTTATTAAATGTACATTTGTTACTTAAATTTAAATTTTTCCGCGACCGGTTTCGATACAACCGTATCATTCACGAGCAGAATTAAAACTAACTTAAAAATTAAATGCAAGTACCAAAGATTAATTAGGTGGGAGTAGTGGGAGGGATGATTTTGGGGGGAGGGGGAAAGCGGTGGGAGGAGTCAATATTACACGGAAACATGGTTAGTAGAGGAGATTTGCAAGGGGCTATTATTTTATTCACTAAATTAATTTTAGATTTAATTTTTTTGTTTATTTCGAGCGTTTCTAAAGCGCAAAGATTAAAGTAAGAGTTTATATTGCAATGTTTAAATTTTGTTTTTTCTTTATTGAAGCTATGGCCTGACTCTATTAAATGATTCGCAAATTCGGAGTAATTATTGTTTCGTAAACAAAGTTCATGTTCCCTGATTCTAGTTTTGAAATTTCTAGTTATCATACCTACATACTGTGCGTCACAATCGTTACATTCTAAAGTGTATATCCCGTTTTTTTCAAACTTATTAGAAACATCCTTATTATTTATCAAATTTTTAATTTTAGAATTAGTATAGAAAGCTGGAGAAATATGATCTGGTAATAAACGGGATATTTTTAAGGATAAATCGCCTGTAAAAAGGAGTTTTTTATATATTGGGTAGTTACCAGGTTTGCTCATATTATTACCACTATAAATGTACTTTTTTGTTAAAAAATTTGCTTGTTTCTTATTAACTAAGCGGTCAATTATTTCAGGTTTATATCCATTGTTCGTGGCTATCTGTTTTATAATGTTAATTTCATTATTATAATTATCATTGTTTAAAGGGACATTAATAGCGCGATGTATCATTGAGTTGAAGGAGGCGAGTTTATGTGATAAAGGGTGAAGTGAAGTAGACGGTATAACACAATCAGTGTGCGTAGGTTTTCTGTATATATTAAATACACACTTATTATTATCTAAATTGATATTTAAGTCTAAGAAATTTAAATTGTTGTTATCATTATGTTCCAGTGTAAATTTTATATTTTGGTGAAGGTTATTAATAAAAGTGAGAAAGTTGTCTAATTGTCTGTTACTACCTGACCAAATTACAAATACGTCATCAACATACCTAAACCATACAAAAATATTAGATAATAGAGAATAAATTTAAGTAACAAATGTACATTTAATAAAACTCTTTAAAAAACAAAATTTCTTGTACCTACCTGAGAAGTACAAGAAGTCATGTCTATTTAGTTATTTTACTTCACAGAAGAGCAAACACGAACTACATTGTTTTTTCAAAAAGCCTTATTTAAAATCAAAAAGTGATTAGAAGTACGCACAAATATTATGTGAAGGTTTTCCTGAAACTATTACGTAATTATTGACGTACTTTAATATGTTATCCGGTACTTGACGGCTACAACTAAATGACGAAAACCACTTTCTTTACCTAGGTAATTATTATACTGAAATACTGACACTAAGACTCTATCTTGAATAAATTGTAGTCTTGAATTATTTTATCCATTTTTATTTTCAATATACGACATCTGTGGACTTATCTGCAAGTCTAGGATGAATATTTATTTTTATTTTTAACTTAAGGAGTAAAAGCTCAAATTGTAATATTTAATTAAATGAAGGCAGAATTAGCGAAACTCAAGACACTATCTAGATAGCATTTCGGGTTTGAATCTTGCAATCGTACATAAAGATAGCAGCCAATAAAAATATTCGATAAGAAAATGAAGATAATGTTGATAGTTCTTAGTCGAAGTACGATACAGTTAAATATGACCGAATCGAATAGAGACACATTAGCTCAGTTGGTAGAACTGAGAACATTGTCTTCATATTGAACTCCGTTTACTGATATTTGTTTATTTATTTATTGATTAATGCCCTTTTCCGGGTTTTTACATATAAATGGTAAGAAATATACACTATTTATTGTACATAACTGAACTGCCTCAGTAACAATGTTTTATATTTGTTTAAAGATAAATTGAAGATGTCCACTGACTTGATATAATTGTTTCCCCCCATTAGTATTCTGGGCAAAGAGGAATACATATGGTAGTTATTCCTAGAATTTCTGCAGTGAAATAAATCCTGACTACTCGTATTACGTTTTGGTATCCGGAAGCTTGTCAATTCAAGCAATACCGAACTATCAACCAAATCAGTTAGAATTTTATACAGAAATACCAAGTCAATGAAAATTCTTCGGTCTGACATTTGAGCATTTTCATGTTATGTAACAGTGTTCTAGTTTAAAAACATAATTGCTGGAGTACCCATTTCAAAATTAAGAAAACGTTAGAATTGATTTTGTATATATGTGTTTTATATACTTGTTTTTCTTACTTTTACACCCTTCTAGAACTTCTTTTCATTGTATGCTTACTGATGTCATTGTACGATCAAACGCCACACGTAATTGTTTTGTTTGAAAGATTTTCGTTTTTTTTGTTTATACTTGTATTCAATCATGATATGCAATTATTTGTTTAGGTATATTTAAAATTATTAAATAAATATCTATCCCCTCAATGCCTTCGAGCAGTTGGAATAATATTAAATACCAAAATTGACAAACGTGAGCTATCTATCTAGGGTTAAATATATTTTTTGCTAAACTGAATATATTGCCATTTATTTTTCAGGTACAGATTTTCAAGCAGGTTTTATTTTAATTACTCGCGTTCTTGTTTCATGTTCGTTTAGTCGGACTAAACTGAGGAAATAAAGCACTAATACAGTTAGTACCTAGTTCCCAGAGGTCCGGTCCGCAATGCGCAGTGTCCAATGTCCGGTGTCCGTTTGTCCGGATAATGCGTCCGTGTCCGGAGGTCGTCCGATGTAGATCCCGTAACCCCGGACAGATGTTGGCACCGACCCGTGATTGTCCGGACTGACTGAAGGGGAGAGTGTTTCAGATGCTTGCTTTTATTATCTAGATAGTCGTATGTTCTGGCTTTGAAATTAACGTACAATGTAATGAAGATGAAATAAAATGAGGTATTATTTAACTTCCTTACTTCCAAACTATTTTAACTCTTTGGAGTAATAAACTGACAGAAATTTGTTACATGCTTTTGCCTGAAGTAAGCTCATTTACCCTTAATTCTTATTTATTCAGTTAGTTTATATCCCATCGTATAAAAACTAATATGTACCTACTAGTTTAAGCATCATGTTTATAAAATTTTATATTTTATATTCATTCTTGAGAATTTCAGGCATTTCATCATACATTTTATTCCATTATACAAAGCAAATATATGACTCTGTTTTTCTTATACGCGGCAAAATTCTATTTGCATTTTAGGATTTTAAAATTACGTGTATTTACATATAAAAAAAATCGTCCTTGAAGTATTTGGACATTTTGTTATTTATAATTTTATGTAGCAATCTTTTTTTTTTAGAATCCAATTTAGCCCGTTTAATTATTACCTTTTCTTAGTTTACATCTCGTCTCGTAGCTCTGTTTTGAATAATTTCTGTTTTTTTTTTTTTATTTTAGAGCAGTAATCTAAATGCGGAGCAATTATAGTTTTAAAATTGAGTTCTGTAGTGTTTCTGTTTAGTTTATTTCTTAGTCTTACAGGAATATTTTCTTTTTTTGATCACCACTCAGTACAAGAAATCGATTAATCATTTTTTTGTACTTCTTGGCTTTTAAATAAGCTTGCTAATCATTTAATAGAGACAGGCCAAAGCTTTAACAAAGAAAAAAAAGTTTAAACATTCAAATATTAATACATACTTAAATTTGTGCGCTTTAGACACCACAGAAATAAACTACAAAAATTAATTTAGTCAACAAAATATTAGCACCCTCTGTAAATCACCATTTTTAACAATGTTTCCCTGTTTTGTTGACTCCTCCCACCGTTCTTTCCCTCCCCCATACCCACCCACCGCCCTCATCTTATGAAATCTAATCATTTTTGAACTTGTATATACAATTTAAGTTAGTTTTAAGATTGCTAGTCTATGACACCGATGTGTCGAAATCGGTAGCAGATAAGTAAAAATTAATTAACAAATGTACATGTGAAATAAAATTGTTCAATCATATTCAAATATGGGAATTCATTATTATTAATTTATTTAGGTGTCATGACGTCTTATTTTAAATCTTTGTAGTTTCATCTTCCATGAAATATCAGTTCACTGATTTCACATTATAGTTCTGAATACAACAATTTTAAAATTTATTCATTTTACTTAACGATTTCTGCTATGAATTTCTTGATCATCGTATCTGTGTTCAGAGCTTTGTTTAGCATTTTACAGATTTCACTTAATTCAAAACATTTGCGTGGTAGTCATTCCAATTCATGGTAGACTTAATTAAATAATTCATTCCATTGTCAGAAATCCCCAAATTGGAAAACTTTTGTTTAAAGAAAACAAATTATGTTTTTTTTATTTGTAGTGTACTTCAGTAATTATTTATGGCCTACCGAAATCTTTAAAATTGTTATCTCTCGTGCAGAGCATTCAAAATGAAAAATTGTATTTTACTTTCTAATGTCGGGTTTTAAACTGCCAACCTCTGTTACGGTCATTTAAAATAAATAAATACATAAATTAACACTTTTTCTATTTCTACCTAAGTATATCTAACAAAATTTGTAAGCAGAGTAAACAGGGAGTGGTAGATACTCGTACTATCGTCTTGGTGAAGATCACCATTCAGGATCGACACGTTACTTCAAGTAGCTTTAGCCGTGCTTGGTGACCAGATTTATATAGCCAGGTACTACCAAACAGACTTCTTCTATATTCCATTCTCCTCGTCATCACCTTCAACCTAAAAATATATGCCAATTGGGGATGCAATAGTCCAACTGGCTCCAAACGGCTAGGAATGTTTGGGAGTAATTTTTAATGAATTTTGGATAAATTTTGCTCAGTACTTTCCAACTTTCTCTTCACCGTCTCCTTCCATTCTACTTCGTTCAGACCCACAATATACCCTAATATAGTTGGGTATATGTGGTGCACTGTTCTTTCTCTGATGAACAACACAACTCAGATGATAGTGTTTATTGTCGTCTTATTTATAATGAATATTTAACTGAATTTAACGTCCATTCGAAATGAAGCTCTGCGGTAGGAGAAACAATCACTGGAAGTGCTAACTTGTCGATTGGATATTATCGGCTATCTTCGTAACCGTTCGGGTATTAGATCAGAACGGGCGACAGTAGTTGTCTCTCTCATATATGTAGTAAAACTTTACTGACCTCTATTGAGTTACATTAAAACTACATATAACTACCTAAACTAACGACATCTGTTGAGATACATTGAAATTACATACATATTCACGCAGATTTCATGCCAACTCAGAGTCAAGACCACTCAACACCTCGTTGAAAAATAATTTAAAACTATGAAAAAAAATTGTCCATAATAAGGTTGGGACCTAACGTTGATTTCATTCTGTCATCATCCATTGACGGCCGGCGTGGTCTAGCGGTAAGGCATTCGTCTCGCAATGTGAAGGTCGTGGGATCGAATCCCGGCGTGGCAAATAAATTTTATTTGATTAATTTGTGTTTTTGCACGATTAATTCATTTAAAATAATGTATAGTAGGTATATATGCGACCGGTCAGTGGTTGAGTGGGCAAAGCGCTTGGGTCCCACCTGGACGTCGCGTGTTCGATTCCTCGGCTGGCTAAGTCCTCCATCACAACACAAGCAACATTTTCAGCTTTCTGTGGTGGTAGTCGGAGATTTTCAAACATTGTTGGGTTATTCGTAACCCGGGAATGTTTGTCTTTAAAAAAAAAATTGCGGCACGTTCCAGATTGGAAGATATTCAATATCGCCCTGGTGTAAGACCTCCATTCAGAACTGTTGCTTGAAATGGCTTTAGCCGTGTTTGGTAACCAGATCTGAATAGCCGGGTACTTCTCTACCTTCCTTTTCCCCATCTCCTTCCCTTCCCCACTACCTTCAGCCTCACAGCATACCCCAATTGGGGATGCAATAGACTCACTGACTCCAGACGGGAGCAGCTGAGACTCTTGTGAGGTATTCACATAAATCCGGTCACCATTCACGTGCATTACAGGTATGTCATAGTCCCACTGGCTCCGGGCAGTAGTAACACTTTTGTAAAGTATTCACATTTGAACAAAACTTTTGCTGACATTGAACTTACGTCCTTTAGAATGAGAACCAAAAGCCTCTACTACCAGACGACCAAACCACAAATTTCAAATTTGCCCTCAACCCTTGAACCCTGCTGGTAGTCGGTCGGTTCCTGAAAGTTAATTATAAGTATCGACATTGTGCGGACAGCTGACACAAAGTGATTCGGTCAGCTCCCCTGGCGGCCTTAATTAAACTTTTATAGTTTACTCATTCGCACAGACACTACCGCTCACCCTAACTTTACTACCCCTGAGTTGGGCGGTATTGTTTCAATGTCAGAACTCTAAACCAAACAAGCAACCCGCCAGCCTTCCACGGAACCTTCACTGACTTGTTCGTAGTCGTCATTTCAACATTACTCATTTAATAGAGGTACGTAAATTACTGAACATTTCAATAATTATTCAAAATGCCAGACAACATATCTGTACCCGGGAAGCATACGGATGTAAGTCCAAAAAGGTAAATGTTCAGGAGAGCCAAAAAACTATTTTTTCAGTAACTATGATCAGTTTTTTTCACTATTTAACTATTTTTTCAGTAACTATGGTAGCAAATAAAACGAAATATTTTATATGAGTTTATTTATTGTACTGTTATTCGTGGTGGAATTCTATTGTATTAAAATTGAAATTGAAGCACTTTTTAACTTACTATTTCTTATTCATGACATATTTAACTTAAAGAGCAGTTGTAACGTAATAACCCGAACATATGTACCTACCTTAACATTGTGTACCTACCTACCTAATTTTGTATAAATTCTGTAACAAAAGAATGTCAATTGCCAGCCTGAAGATGTCCATAAAAGGATGAAACCGGTACTGGTGAAATAAATAAGTGGAAAAAAGTTAAAAAGTGTTTCAATTTCATTTTTAATAAATATTTTATACATAAAGCCTTTAAAAATATTGTTTAAAAAAACACGGACTTGAGTCCTTTTGCTTCGAAAGGAAATAGAATATTTTGTTATGACATGTTGTGTGGTGTATTACGAAAGGATCAATGTTTGAAAATTGTTTACTTCCATAGAAAGCGTAGTAATGTTAGAGGCAGAAGCATGCAAATGGATTTGAGTCATAATACTAAAAATGCAATTAAATCATAAAGATGCAAGTCCATGTACATCATTCTGCTTCTAAGATAGTTGTTTTTTTTTTTTTTTTTACATTAACTCCACACAGGAGGCCCTATAGGCCAGGGCCTATGTCATCTGGGATGCTGTGTGGAGGGTCTTTTTGAGGAGAGGAAGGAATGAACATTGGTCTTGAAGAGACCCATGTTGTATGAAGGAGGAAACACAGAGGCCGGCAAATCATTCCACAGCCGAGCTGTTGAACACAAGAACGAGTCGAAGAAACGACCCGTTCTCATGTGACAGATGTCAACTGTGTACACATGTTGGGCACGCGTTTGGCGTGTTTCCCGACTATGCACCGGTGCCGAAGGGATCAATGATGCTAGTTCCTCGGAGCATCTTCCATTGTAATACCGGTAGAACAAGGATAGCATTCCCACCCGACGCCTGTGCTCTAAAGATTGCAATCCGTCTGTTAAGATGGGAGAATCTATCAAACGGACCGCCCGTTTCTGCACAGAGTCGAGGGTATTTTTCAGGTATTTTGGAGCTCCAGACCAGAGGTGGCTGCCAAATTCAACCGTGGGGCGCACTTGCGATTTGTACAGGGTTAGCAGTTGTGTACTATTAAAGTATCTGCGGGCCCTGTACAGTACGCCCAGTTTTTGGGAGGCTAACTTTACTCTGGCTTCGATGGAGCCCCCATACCTGAGCTGGTCACTTAGGGTTACACCAAGCATATCAATGGAGGGCCTGTTCGGAAGATTGCTTCCGTTGAAAGAGACTAGATTTTCATTACGATCCCTTTTAGACGTAATCAGACAAGATTGGGTCTTTGAAACATTAAATTCAACGAGATTATTTTTACCCCAAGAGAAAACACTCTCAGTTGTTGCGTCAAAGGTAGTAGTTGCATCCGTTGCATACATTTTTGAAACTACTGTTTTTCTTCATGATAGGACTTGTATCTTTCTGCCACTGATAAACATGATAATTTACTTCAAGTCTGCATCAAAAACTCATTTCTTCAAATTTTGGACTTGCATCCGTATGCTTCTCGGGTACAGATATTATTTTACATCATTACATGTGAGACCAAAACATGTTAGGGTTACTTTATTTTTTTATATGAATACCGCACAAAAGTCCGAACTGCTCACGTCTGGAGCAAGTGAGACTATGCTATGTTGTGAGGCTGAAGGTAGTAGGGAGGGGAATGAGATGGTGAGAGGAAGGTGGGAAAGTACTCGACTATTCAGATCTGGTCACCAAACATGCTAAAGCCATTTCAAGCAACGTTTCAATTCTAACAGGTGGTCTTACACCAGGGCGATGCTTATAGTACCTTCCACTCTGGAACGTGCCGCAAATATTTCATGTATTATTTTTAATTAATTAATTCTGAAATACAACAAATTAATCAAATAAAATTTATTTGCGCACACCGGGTTCGCACCCGCATCCTTAGGATTGTGAGTCAAGAGTCTTACCTCTAGACCACAAGTTTTTAAAATATTTTCCATACTTCTACGTTTATGAGAATTTTACATTACAAATTAAAGATGTATTGCAAACCTTTTTGAAATTCTTATTTTTTAGATCTGAATATATTTAACTCATTCAGATCTAAAAGTAATGTAACTAAACTCACCATTAGTGATTCTTCCTTTCTACCTACTATTAAATTCAAATGTATGTTAAATTAAATTAAAGTAAATCACTTTGTAAAACACCATTTTTTCATTCAGTGGGTAGGTTCTTTAAGAACAAAATATGTTTTTTAAAATGCGATTTACAGTGTTCTATGTTTTCAGTGTCATTGCGCTTTGAAATAATATTTGACAGTTAAATTGGTGATGCCAGCCTACAAATTTTGTAGTTCCATTTTTAATATTTTCTACTCTTAATTGACAGACTATAAATATATATTACTTACATAAGAAGTAAGCAGTTACCTAGTGTATAAGTGAAAATAATGTAATATTTTGAACATTTTTGTTTTGAAAAGTTTTATTTTTCGATGTACATTTGTTACTTTAATTTTAAATTTTTTTGCGACCGGTTTCGACACGTCCGTATCATTAACGAGCAAACTTAAAACTAACTTAAAAATTCTATACAAGTACACAATTAATTAGGCGGGGGTAGTGGGAGGGGGGAATTTGGTGGAGAGGGAGGACGGTGGGAGGAGTCAAAATTACATGGAAACATCGTAAGCAGAGGTGATTTACATGGTGCTATTATTTTATTAACTAAATTAATTTTAGATTTAATTTTTTTGTTGATTTCTAAAGTTTCTAACGCGCACAAATTAAAATATGAATTTACATTGCAATGTTTGAACTTAGTTTTTTCTTTTTTGAAGCTATGACCAGTCTCTATGAGATGGTTAGCAAACTCTGAGTAGTTATTATTACGTAAACAAAGTTCATGTTCCCTAATTCTGGTTTTAAAATTTCTAGTAGTCATTCCTACATATTGCGCGTCACAATCGTTGCATTCTAAAGTGTATATCCCGTTTTTTTCAAATTTATTAGAAATATCCTTGTTATAATCAAATTTTTTATTTTAGAATTAGTATAGAAAGTTGGAGAAATATGATCTGGTAATATGCGGGATATTTTTAAGGATAAATCGCCTGTATAAAGAAGTTTTTTATATCTTTTTGAATGCAGATTCACTGGCACAAAACAAAAATGTCTAGAAATTGTTACATAGTCAGTGCCCAAGAAATACAAAAAATTTAATATTTTGAATTTCAAAATAATTTATTTTGAAAAAACATCACTCTGATATTATCGTAAAATTAATTTGACAAATTGAATAAAGAAATTATAATTTTAGCAAATTTTTTTATTAGATTTGACAAAGTGTTAGTAAAGAAGCCTACTGTATTCACACGTGGAACGATTAGGAGTAGCGAATCAATTAAGTCAGTAATATTCCCTGGCTAATTGTTTAAATTATGCAAAGGTTCAATTAATTGACTTGTGACAGTGATAGCTGGTTGTGTAACTGTTGTGTAATCTACTATTCCTGGTTAGAATAGTTAATGTTATAATGGCGATAATGGCATAAACAATTCATTAACACATGGTAGCTGTTGATATACTGACTAAATGAAGGAACAGTTTCTCCTTTGAGAAATTTCGTTGTTAGCGATCTAAAATACTGTCGTTTATGCGAAACATGGTTTCTTGTTAACCCTTCAAAAATTTGGCATTTTTTTCAGATGGTCAAAATATTTTCGTTTTTTTTTACATGAATACAAGAGTCCCAACTGCTCCCGTCTGGAGCCAGTAGGACTACGGCATTCCCAATTGGGGTATGTTGTGAGGCTGAAGGCAGTGGGGAGGGGAAGGAGATAGGGAAGAGGAAGGTGGGGAAGTACCTGGCTATTCAGATCTGGTCATCGAACATGGCAGAAGCCATTTCAAGCAACGTTTCAATTCTGAATGGTGGTCCTTCACCAGGGCGATACTGAGAGTATCTTCCACTCTGGAACGTGCCGCAAATATACTATGTATTTTTTTAAATGAATAAATTGTAAAATACACAAATTAATCAAATAAAATTTATTTGCCACGTCGGGATTCGATTCCGCGACCTTCGGAATGAGAGTCAAGCGCCTTACCGCTGCCTTACGCCGCTTTACAATAAAATACAAATATTTAGAATATTTCTGAGCACATTCAAAAATCAAAAACTATTTTAGAAAGGTGATGCAATACGCTTTCAAATTATGCAATTCGAAATAAACATTTTTTTTAATTATAAAAAATTTGCATACAAAAATAAAAAAAGTTTTCAAAATTCTAACTAAAGTTATTGATAATTGTAACCTCCCTTTTTTGTCGCTCTAAAATAATTTATAAAAAATTCCCGAATTTCAATTTTTTTTTTTTTAATTTGCGATTCAAAACTTTGTATACATAAAAGTGTTCATTTTACTTTTTTGGTGGCTATTTTTTAGATTGGAATATAAAGCGTGGTGTTTTTCCTTTCTAACACCGATTAGAACACATTTCTAACTATGATAGTAAGGGAGTTACAGCGTTTTATATGAGACCTATGTGCGTTGGGACAAATATGGTCTCCTGTGATTAAACGGGTTGTTCACATTTTCACTCTAATTTTTATTTTCATTTGAACATTTAAATGCGTGTTCAAGTGGCGTAGGTACTCTTCTCGTTGCAGTTTTAAATGCATTACTTGCATTCAAACTGCGTTTCTTTCAAACATTTTTGTAAATAATTTATCAAAGGCACATCTCATGAAACTCTTGAATCTACTTCCGTGAAACTGAAATAGGTGCTGTTCAATTTAATCCAATTTCTGAAAATCCTGCCGTTGAGTTGCTGCTAAAACATTTCGCTACTTCATATCTATTTTAGAATCAGAATAAATGTAACTGTTAGTATAATTCCATTACTTTTAAGCACTGCAGTACGTTGATGTAAATATGTGGACGAAAATAAATTATGGGTTGTCCATGATTTCGTTTCCTTGTCGAGTTTCTGGACATTATGCGTGTATAAATAAAGCCACGATATTTTGAGAACGCCTTCACTCGGGTATTGTTGTGTCAAAACGGAACAGTATGCCAACTACTGTCTCATGTTTGCGTCATGGCCCAAACCGCCTGGCGCCAAGTCATTAAGTTGTCTTGGCGCTTCTAGATACCACAATGCAGATTTGTAAAGTGTTTATTTATTTTTATTTCTAATATTGAAGAATATGCTGACTAGCTGACTTTGCCCGAGATTTGGTTTGACAAGTATAGAATTTATTTTGATTTAACACAATGCAGGTCCGAAGCCTTGAGGTATCCTTCAGTGGCAAATTTGTGCGTAGGCAATGCTATTCGTAGGTTTTTTCTTGGGAGAGGAAGGATTGATACAGGGACTTGAAAAAACAGAAGTTATACAGGGGAGGAATAACAAAAGCCGTCAAGTGTTTTCACAGTCCATCTGTCTTGAACTTAACACAAGGATGAACCGTAAACGACTTATTCTCATTGCAAAATATGAATTCAAGTACACTTTTAATAATAATTATGATTGAATAATTTCTATCGTGCCGTTTTTGTGGGAAAAGCGCATCAAGGGCGCTCTAGAACTTAACCCTGTCAATTAAACTTTTCACTAATAACTTACAGTTAAGACTTATTAGTTAAGACCAATTACAGCTAGCAACTATCTACAGAGACGTATAAGTGGTGACTTAAACCTAACACTTAATACTATGCATATTTTTGAATTAGTGGGTACAAAAATACACAATACAGCTAAATCTGTATTTGGGGGCGTCGTCAGTTGTGCACTGATGCTGAAGATATCGATTACTCCTGTTCTTCAAAGCATTTTCCTTTTGAACATCAGTAGACCGGCGGCCGGCGTAGTGCAGCGGTAAGGCGCTTGACTAGCATTCCGAAGGTCGCGGGATCGAATCCCGGCGTGGCAAATAAATTTTATTTGATTAATTTGTGAATTTCATAATTTATTCATTTAAAATAATACATAGTATATTTGCGGCACGTTCCAGAGTGGAATATACTGTCAGTATCGCCCTGGTGTAAGACCACCATTCAGAATTGAAACGTTGCTTAAAATGACTTCTGCCGTGTTTGGTGAACAGATCTGAATAGCCAGGTACTTCCCCACCTTCCTCTTCGCTATCTCCTTCCCCTCCATACTACCTTCAGCCTCACAACATACTCCAATTGCGGATGCCATAGTCCCACTGGCTCCAGACGGGAGCAGTTGGGACTCTTGTGCGGTATTCATGTAAAAAAAAAATAAAAAAAGAGCAATCACCGACTTATCGTTCTTCGAAGTTTTCATCGTGATTTTAAAACATTTTATCCTATGTACACATTTTGAGAATCCAATCTTTTCTTTTTGTGGAGCTAGCCCCCAGATTTGAATACCAAACTAAATTCTGGAAACGGAGCAAGTAACCAACGAGTTAATTTAAAAGTTGGCCACCTTTGTCCCTTCTTGATTCGTACCCTTGTCCTGGGGCCAGTGTGCTACTGATACTCGTGAAGGAGTAGTTGTGTTTGTCTTAAATTCCGGACACCGGAGTAGTTCAGGATAGCCCGGGCAAGTCCGGGAGAGCCCGGGGTCACCAGGGGTGGGACAAAAACCCGAACAAACATGCGACAAGCTCTGCGGCGGGAGGGGAGAGCCATTGGGCCGCAAACTCTATTAGGTACCTACTTCTAAATATTTTACATACCGGGCGAAAAGTCGACGTGACCCTCGGCCTGTTTATCGGTTTAACCGTTTGACAGGGGCATCGGTTGAATGAGTTATGTGCTATGTTGTTTTGAACAAGTGATTTTGCATTTAGTTTATTGGTAAACAAAGAGATTAGATTTGTCAATTCATTAAATCTTTGGAAGGCTTCGGGAGTATAACCACCAAATAATATTTCCATAATTTGCAAACATTTTGAAGCAGTATCCTTATCATTTAATGTCACAATGTGCAGCCACAGACCATAGATCCAACAGTCAATAAGAGTAGGATGATGTTAAAAAACTTTAAGGTGACAGCTTTTGAAGGTAGTTTTGTCCAGAGTGCCTGCAAAAAACCCGGTTAATACTTTTATTGAGTAATTTTTTTTATTTTTGAGTTGTATAGAGTTTGTATATATTTGTATAGTTTGATGGTTGGTGTATTTCAAATAGCCTTTAAAAGAACCTGAAACATTTATATATTTCAACAACAAATTAAATATGCTGTTAAAAAAACACCGCAGGCATAACGGTCAGATACATTAGTATAGCATTTTGAAATATCCTCTTAGTGACCCAGAAAATATCAACATTTTGTTTAGTTCATTACAAGTTTTTCTGCATTATACTCATAATTACTTTGGTGGTGTTTATGAGTAATCTGAATAGAGGGTGAACTTTTACAAATTAACTGCAAACTCAATTCAAATTTCGGTTTTTTGGAGATGTCTTTCTAATCAATTGGATGATAGATTTATTTATTTTTTATTTTGTTTCACAGTTTTTTAGAGAAAAATGTGTCCTTACTAGAGTACCCTATTCTAAGGACACATAGTACAAGTTTTCTTGTTTGAAATATAATTAAATACCTAGGTTAAAATATTACAGAGGAAAATTATAAAGTTAAATCTGAAAGAAAGTACAATACAAGCATTAATCTTTGTTAGGTTGCAAAATTGTATCTATATTCATCCTTCCCGTATCCATAATCCATATCTTTATACTTCTTTTGAAGTCGGTTATTTTATTAATGGTTTTTATTGCAAGACGAAGTAAATTAATTAATTTTATAGAGAAGTATAGCATATTTCTTTGTCCAAAAGTCGTTTTAGTTGTAGGTTGGTGGAATGTATGTTGTAATGTAGATCTGATAGTGGAATGTATGTTGTAATGTGAATCTGCACGAGTTTGTCTTTTATTGGTTTTATTTCACGTTTTAAAATTGCAAAATATTTCGAAAATAACACTGAAATTCAAAACAAATTCAGGTTGACTTCATTGAGCCAGAGTTAGGAAAACACAAAATTAAAAATAGTATTTTTGATGAAATATATATAACTTTTAACTCTTGCAAATAATGTCCAATGGTTTTATTAGAAGGGGTGG
Organism: Limnephilus marmoratus; assembly: GCA_917880885.1. Lineage (NCBI taxonomy): Eukaryota > Metazoa > Arthropoda > Insecta > Trichoptera > Limnephilidae > Limnephilus > Limnephilus marmoratus. Next base: position 10,780,656 of record OU862921.1, on the reverse strand, counting down.
GGGGGCGTGGGAGGTATTAGAATTAAGACAAAGAGCCTTGTCCTTCTAAAGACTTTGATGTTCCGAAACATTCGTCCCCTTCTAATTAAAAGTTGGCAAAACAATAAAGGGGGGTTGTTTTAATGAGCAGTAGGTAATAATTCTTACTGCATAACTCCACACAAGGGTCACATAGGGGCGGAAATGCGGTTATTTGCAACCCCAATGTGCTTTCTGCGGTGAAAAGAACATTAAGGGAAAAAGAGTTGTAGAGAATTTTTTTCAATGAACACTCAATATTTGACTAAGATACTTAGCTCTGTATTCACATAATATTCTTCTTATTTTTCCTCTGATCGCTCTCTAGAAGGAGGATTGCTATTTTCAGGAAAACTCGTTTAAAATAAACTTTTCGTCGTTTTCGGCGTTTAGTTTTGGTGTAGCCGTCAAGTACCCATTATACACTCAGTGATTGAAATGCATCCACGGGAGCACTCTCGAGATTTTTTTAATTTTTTTGCCAACATTAAAAAAATCATACCTTCGAATTTTAACATGAAGTCATAAATACTTATGTACTATAGTGCTTAAAACAATAAATTAACCTGTATTTTACCGTTTATCTCATATTTGTAGGATTTATAAAAAAAATATTAAAAAATCGTAAAGTTTATAAATTTGCGAATCCTGTGTGTTTTTTTTACTTGAAACTGCCGTGTGGGGGAGACTTATTCGAGTCAACATAGAATATTTTAGAATTCTGTGTGTTGTCCGTGGTATACTTGATAATGAAAGGTGCATATCTATGGAAAAAGGACTTAACCAGCCAGCGGACGAAAATCCACATTTTGTCGAAAGTTGTTCTTCCGATCGTGCAGGGCGGTTACAATGAGAAAGATTAATTATTCTCCGTACCAGCTTTTTTAAATTATAACTCAGTATCGAATTTATTTCAATCCAAATTAGCTTTAATTTATACCTTCATCCAAAAATGCTGAAAGGCGTGATGATAAAACTATTAAAATAGTGTACTTTTTGTAGTTATTTTTTGATTGAAAGTATTTATCATTTTTCAATAATGTCTAAATTTAATAATAATGTAAAAAAAATCTGAAATATATTAGTTTGTAAGTGCGCAAATAAATACACAAATGGACCAATTTTCGTCAAGAAACACATGTACGTACATATTTTTTAATGTTTTTATTGAAACTAAAATTAAAGTTCTAATACATAACTCTGCTAGATAATGTATTGATTTATTTTACTGCATGATTACATTATTTGAAATGGGTGTGGTATAATACAAAAACTTTTTTGAAAATTTAACAAATCTGCCAACGACCTATGGAATAACCTTATTATACTAAAAATAAAAAATAAATTCTAAAAATGTATTACTTACGAATGTGGAAAAGAGTCAATACGTCTAAAAACTTTTTTTAAAATGACGTATTTCCGGCTTTCTCTGGTAATGCCCTCTTAAACAGCTGATCAAAAATTGTGGGGAAAAAAAAATTAATAATATATTTTTAACATCATTCTAAAATAGTCTACGAAGTTGGGATTTTCAACGTTTATGGTCATAATTGATAAAGCATTCCAAGAGCTTCGTTTTAAAATAAATGGTCGGCCAAAGAAATGTTTTAAATAATTACAATAAATGTTTTACGAATTTTAGGAAAATGTGATCCATTTTTGGACCGAAATCAATCGCAGAAAAATAAAAATGGTCTATTTTTCGATCAAAATCGCTCCAGTGATTAATATGTTCATTAGTATTAGATAAAGTTTATTTGGTCGTCGCCTGAGTGCATCGTGACTAGTGTTAGTACCCGCGGACAGGTTTCATTTTGATTTGTGGATTTGGCTCGAGCTTTCAGCTTGATAAACCTAATTTTATCACCTGAACGCAAAGCCACCTGAACCGCATATGAACAAATTTGTCGACGGCCTCATTGTTCTATTAATGTGTGATTGTGGCTTTTACTTAACGAGATTCACTTGTTGACCTTTTCCATATTATAAATACTGAATTAAAGAGGTAATGCGCTACCTAGAATTTTCCTGTATTTAGGAAACTTTTTTTCCTCTATTTATTGTCTTTTATGACACCCAACCAGTTTATGCCGTAATGTGAGATTTTAATGTTTTTTTCGGTTACTTCTAAAACATATTTTCGTGCCCTGTCCGTTCAACGGACGTTGGCTATCGTGTTGGGTATGCGGACTTTGTTTACTGCGGCCCGGAACAACTCTACAGTAGACTGACCAAACAACTGTCTTTGGTTTTACAGCCATGACGTTCTCCTTCTTTCAGGGCCCCGACTTCCGGCATTATGAGATGCAAGATCTCGTACTTCTCTGAATGTCTCATCACTTGTTCTAGATATTGAAATTTACAGATTTTTATTGTTTTAATAAATTATTTTTCTGTATTCATCCGAAGCATAAAATCTTTATTCGTAACTCTGTCCATCCAGCTTATTTTGAGTATTCTTCCGTACATCCGCATCTCCAATGCCTCAAGTCGCCTTATTAGTTCTTCAGTAAGCGTCCATGCTCATATAAAATAATATCAAAACACGTAGCATCTGAGCATTCGCGTTCATAATTCAAGGTAGTGATCATGACTCCATCTTATAACAACTAAGACAAGTTTTAGAATTCGGAAGCATCCTTTATTATTTTGATATATCTACTCGGACAGAAGACGATTAAAAAGATTTCTTTTATGATCATTTATTTGAAAAAAGTCGCAGTTATTCATTACTTCAGTGATGGGTTCTATTTTTCTCCTTTTAATGACACGTAGAAGTTGAATCAAACTACGAATGCAATCATCCAAAAATGAAATTGTTGAAATTTTGACATAATTTTCGATATTTATATTTTTATTGAAAACTCACATTTTTTTGGCAGAATTTCAGTGCTCAGATAAAACAATGTATTTATTCTCCATTTTGCTAGCAAAATACCAAAATGCAAATAATATGAACGTAAATCTAACAATGCACCTTGCTGTGATTTTCTCATGTAAATGACGCTATGGAAATCTTGAAAACATTATTATTTGAATTGTAGAGGTGTTGTTTGTTTACAAGCTTGCCCAAACTGATACCGGTCATGTTTACGGAACCAGAAATTATTGCAGGAAAATTATGTTGATACCTGGAACACATAAATACATTTGAATTACAATGGAACTTGTACTGTGTCATAAATAATATCAAAGGCCATAAAAGCAAAACTGCCCAGGAAATCTTCCACAAATTATGGGACTATTATGTAAGATGCGATACCAGGAGGGCAGCGGTTGGCAGGTTGAGGTACTGGTAACTGTAACTAGCAGCTTTGAGCCGCACAATGGGCACCATTCGATATAATTATTCAACGAGTGTCAGATTCTTTGATCATTTGATCAGAAATGATACAAACATCGAACAGTAATACGGCAACTTCTGCTTGGTTGAATTGCAGAACCCAACTTCGAGTTCATGTCTGACGCCACGCCATGCCACAAATAACATCTGTGTACGTGGAATTTCACACAAAGCTACAGTTATAATTCGGTTTCGAATTCAAGAATTCGTCACAAGATATCGCTACTTCCTTCAGCAGGTCGGATGGGGACGTCTCCCTTTACGAATAACTGCTACGGATTTGTGAGTATATAGTAACTCTCCGGATATAGAAAGAATGACGGTAATACATGTTATATCAAGCGGCTATAAATTACATAATATGACGTCATTGCTCTGTCTCTGTTACTTTGACTCGTTGTTCCTCGGATCCACTGGATAACCGTGAATCCGAGGAACGGGCTATTTTTGGAACCAATTCCCATTGAATTTATAAAATGGTATAATCAACACTAATTGGGCGAAGCCGAGCCAAAAGCCGCCCGAAGGGCCTAGCAGTAAAAACCTGCGGAGCGGGTTTTTAACAGCTACTTATTACTATTTTATGAATATTAGAGTTGTTGTTTGTTTACAAGCTTGTCCAATCTGATAGCGGAAAATTATCTTGATACCAGGAACACATGAATAATACAGCTGGAGTACAATGGAACGTGTACTGTCTCACAAACAAAAGGCGCAACGTAAAAGCAAATCTTCGAATCCTTCACAAATTATGGGATAATTACGTAGCGATACCAGGAGCGCAGCGGTTGGCAGGTTGAGGTACTCTAATAACTGTAACTTTGAGTCACACAATGCGGCACCATTCAATAGAATTATGCAACGAGTGACATCTTCAGAAGTAGCGTGGAGTAAGTAGTAACAGCGGGGTACAGGGCGAGGTGGGGTAGAGATATGCTTTGTGCATCCACCGAAGAGGCCGTGCGCGGCGCTCGCCTGCAATTAATGCGATTATCTGCTCTGCCTAGCACCCCTCGGAGCTCCGACCAGACCGTTTATGTGTTCCGTTCTGAGAACCGAATTGCTTTCATCTTATTTCTTTTATAGCTGAGAATAGAGTACCTACTGGTGGTAAATAACGTTTTTCTTAAAATACATTTTTAATAGAAGCTAACACTTTATATGGTGGCATACAAAGACATTGAAATATAAGAGATGTGCTATCCGCATTTTTTACTGGGTGAGTGTTTCCTGGCGTTGCCGATATTGTTAAACAATAATATTGCACACCTTTAAAAAATCAACTAAATGAACAGACTTTGTCTAGTGAGGTGGGTAAAAGAAAACTATGTACATTAATCATCATCATCATTACATCATCATCATTATCATTACATAGTATAAAATGAAATCGCTCAAAATGTATGTGCGCGTTAATCTTTTAAACTACGCAACGGATTTTCATACGATTTTCACCAATAGATAGAGTGATTGAAGAGGAATGTTTATATGTATAATACATGTAAATTATATTAGAGAAAAGCCGAGAAATTCAAAGAAAACATATTTTTGTGCGATTTAAAACGGCTGGCGGGCCGTACTATAGTCACTTTTGAAATTCGTTCTACGGAAGAAATTGGAAAATAGATGTCCTAGAGTAAGTAGGTATTTAATTTTCCTTTTTCAAATATCCAGTGTTGCATTGTATAATGCAACAAGTGGCGATCGCTCGTAATTGTTAAAAAATGATGTCGCTCAAAATATGTGCGCATTGATCTTTTAAACTACGCAACGGATTTTCATGCGGTTTACACCAATAGATAGAGTGATTCAAGAGGAAGGTTTATATGTATAATACACGGTTATTATAGTAGAGAAAAGCCGAGAAATTCAAATATTCAATTCAGGCAGCGGGCAGCGGGCAACAGGCAAGCAGGTGGTGTGGATTTTATAAAGGTTGGGTAATGGCGTTGTGTTTCGTTAGCCACAGCAACGTGTGGCCGGGTCTGCTAGTAAAAATAAATAAACGCTCGGATTGCCGGCACTGAAACTGAATTCTTTCCGTATTCAAATTATATTGTTAAGCAATACTACTGCACATCTTCAAAAAAATCTACTAAATGAAGGAATTCTTTCCGTATTCAAATTCCATTGTTAACCAATACTACTGCACACCTTCAAAAAAATCAACTAAATGAACGAATTCTTTCAGTATTCAAATTCTATTGTTAACCAATACTACTGCACACCTTTAGAAAATCAACTAAATTAACGAATTCTTTCCGTATTCAAATTATATTGCTAACCAATACTACTTCAAAAAATTAACTAAATGAACGAATTCTTTCCGCATTTAAAATATATTGTTAACCAACTGCATATCTTAAAAAATCAACTAAATGAACGAATTTTTTCCGTATTCAAACTATGTCCATTAGGTAGTAGTCCGCCGACGGTCGGGCTGCCATCATAGCATATCTCTTGTATTTCAATATCTTTGATGACATATAATTAATGAAGGTCGGTTTTACCCCAGTTTCAGGAATAGATTAATATTATAGACGTGCATGCGAGCGACGCTTTACCTGCATTGAAAATTTCGTTTTATTAAAATTAATTTTTCAAAATTAAGTTTTTTTTTTAAACTTTGGTTATACTGCACAAATATTAAAATAATAAATCATATTTCTGTTGAAAAAAACACGGTTCCTTTAACATTTTTAGCGAATACGAGAATCAATGCTCGTTGATTAACAAATAAATCTTAAGTAGCTTTGCACGGATTGAATGGCAACGTGATTAACTTTGACGTGGAGACAAAGCCTTTGTCAAATAACAGCGTATAACGTATCCAGTATCCATAGCAGCGTTCGATACTGGAGTGGTGTGTCTTACATAATGTGGTATTGTTGTATTGTGTGTACCCCTACGCGAACAACCGAACGATCCACGTGACCACACTACAGACCCTTTTGTCTTTCACGTAACCGTACGATATGTATTTACATATTTGATACACAGAGCCCGCGCAGACGTTCAAGAGAGATTTAGAGCCAAGCGTTCAGCGTTCAGCGTTCAGCGTTCACTGGCGTTCACCTAGCGTTCTGCCGGTTGCATTCTACGCGAGTTCTAAGTCACACAGCACACGGTCAAATATTCTGCGTTCCATTTTCCTAAAAAGCTTGTACCTGAAACACGTATTTTGATAGTTCGTCTTCAGAAGACGAAGCATTGCTTTTGTTGACTTTGGAAGAGTGTAAAAAGAAAAGAAGTCACTGGGTGCATCCAATTAACACTGAGCGAAATGAAAAGGAGAGTTCAGTATTCTTTTTCCTGAATTACTTAAAGATGAAGAACGTTTTTTTTTTATTTACTTCCGAATGTCAATAAGTAGCTTTAATGAATTGCATAATTATATTAAAAAATATATATAATTATATAATTATAAAATAATAAATATATAGTTATTTATAGAATTATTTTCCTATTTGGTCTCTGGTAGGTCGACATGTTGTTCTTGTTGGTTTTTACAATACTTATATAGTGCAATTGCATAGCGTGGATTGACTAGATGATCATTTGGGGAAGTGTGTGAAAGGGTTTAGTTTTTCCTGTGGGGAAAATTTAACCCGGACATTTAAATCTGGTGCATATAAAAAATATTTTTATAATTATACAGTCTGAGTCACTAAGATTATATAAAAAACTGCCTTTCCCTTACTAAATCAATTAATTTTTCGGTGTCGGTCATCTTGCGAGCGAGGCGTTCCACGCGTTCTTTGTAATTCTGACAATAGAACGCAAAAACGTAAGCGTTCACACTGATCGGCGCGGTCTGACTGCTGCTGTGTCTGCGCGGCGCTATAGTGGTCAACTACTTACAAAGAACGCGGAACGCAGAACGCGGAACGCCGAACGCGGAACGCTTGCTGTCTGCGCGGGCTCAAAAATCAGAAGTCAATTGACTGATCTAATATGTTCACATAAAATAATTCACGGCCATCTTGATGCTACATCATGTCTTAGCAATATTGAAATAAATTTTCCCAATTCCCATTGTTTAAGACATCTTAATATGTTTCGCCTGAATACATTTAAAACTAATATCGCCCGTTTTAGCCCTCTGACCCAAATGTGTTGACTATATAATAAGGTAGAGTGTGCTGAAGTTGATATTTTAGTGGTAAAAATGTTTTTCAATTGCTGAAAAATATTTTGTGCAAATTTATTTGTATCTCTAGTTATGTCTCCTGTGTCTCTCGCCTCTCTTTGTATTATTTGTCATTTGAGCAAACATTTGTATTTTCATGACTTTCTTTTTCTAGTTGTTTTTTATCTATATTTTTTAAACAATTTCAAAATTTACCAATGCATAATATACTGATTGATTTTATATGATTTTTAACCTATTTGTTTTATTTCTACAATTAACTGAGTTTGCATAAATAAATAAATATGTATTAGGTTTATTAATCTTAAGCAAAACCGGTCTTCTTCTTCTTTCGTATGGTGAGCAAAACCGGTAAATCATTACGAAGACCTTCCAAACACTTTCCTCTAATATATCATTGAAGAAGAAGATAATAATAATAATCTAAACGAAAATATGAAAGAGAACAAGACATAGAAAAACAGAAAAAGATAGTGGTCGAAATCGGGACCGGTAAATTAATAATTGCGTTTACCAATTCTGCAACTGGCGAAATTGGTAAATGCTCGTCCCGGGTAGACGAGAGGTTCTGGGTTCGTGTCCCGGTTGCGACCATTATCTTTTTCTGTGTCTTGTTCTCTTTTATATTTTCGTTTAGATTATTATTATCTTCTTCTTCAATAATATATTACGTTGATGGGAATAACCTTCAAAAGTTAAAAAAGAGAGTTTTTATTATAAAATTGGACTTTCCTCTAAGCTCACATATGCCCTGAGAGAAATTATTTTCCCCAGTGCCTACTGTGTGGAGTTAATGTAAACAAAAAAATGTCGCGAAGATACTTGAATCATCCAGTATCGGATACTTGCTTACCCCTGTGAAAGAAAGGCGTATAACCCAAAATTTGATAATTTTCGGACATTTATGGTCGTCATGAAGAATATCGTAACACGAGAGGGGATGTGGACTGTAAATGTTTCATAACGCTGATGGATTTCATACGTATTTGTGTTCCAATTGACCATGCAGATCGGAGGAATCCAGATTTTGGACTTCCGCACATTAAGTTTACCTACTTACACGGTGGACCAAGTACCGCAAAATCACCAGTCTGTCAACAACCATCGAAATCGTAACGTGACGTTTCGCTCTACGTTGAAATGTTATTTATCAATCGGAAGTGTGTAATATAAAGCATTATATCGCCGTCTTTCATCGAATGCTTCATGTCAACCGCTTATTCGTCTCATGACTCAACTTTATCGTGGTTCTAATAACCGACCAGAACAATCTTATCGTACGATACACCTGTGACCGTCGCCGAATGGAGATCAAGCCACGAGACACAACAGTGAGTATTACTTAATTGTGTATACCGGATCTTGTTTGGTGATCGGGCATAATTCGTATCGAAGTCCATAAGCGTTTTATTTAGCAAGGAGCAGCCGCAAGGTTATTCTAAAACCCCGTGCATAGTTACGAATCAGTAAATCTAATTTTTGAAAGGAGAAAGCCCCTACCTTTGATGGGTTCATCTGCTGTTCGGGACCGATCTTGATGCTGGCTGCTCTCCACAATAACGGCACAACGATGGTTACAATTATCGACCCTTTGAGATTAATTAATTAGTATTTTTACGATTATTAGCGAGATTTCGAGAGAGAGATCACGGCGAATTTTCAACTCATTTGAGGTGGATAATTTTAGATTTTGTGCAATATTGTAGATGTGTTCCACGAAGGTATGCAACACCTTTCTCTTCTTCTAATAAGTAGGGACTTTCAAGGAAAGGAAAAAGACAAAGGAAGAAAATAACAAATGGAGGACTTGGGAATATGGTTTAGTTTTTAAGCTGTTTCAAAAGTAAACAACGGTAACACATTATATTACTGTTTGCATTGTGCATTTCTACGAGCACGTACTGTTACAGCGAATACAGCACCCCTTTATAGGTATAAAGGCATACCAATGGCTTGTTTGCTAATTAGTAATTACGTACATAATGTATTGTTGTGAGGGTTACTGGTCGCTCTATTGCTTGCCCGGTGTTGATTAGGGAATTTTGTGTTGAGGATAGAAAAGGGCTAAAACCTGAGGGAAAGTTGGGTTAACCTTTTTATTCAGATTTGTTTCCGTGAATTTGATTTTCAGTTCTGCAATTGTAGCATAGTAGTCTGGTAACATTACAAAAGCAGCTACTTAAGAGCTCCGTTTTGCATTTCCTCCAAATCAATCATATTTATTGTGAACATCGCCTCTCTCTCGAAACATCGCCTTACACCGCAGTGGGAGGGATGGATTCATACGTCCGTCACTCTTGGACTCACTGACTCCCAGATTTCTACCCACCCCTTATCCCCTTTTTCTTATTTATTATTATCTTCATGAACTTACTCTCCTTCCTTTCCTAAAATGACCCTCCACACAGCATCCCCTAAGATGATATATGCCCTGAGGGGAATTATTTTCCTCGGGGCCTCTTGTGTGCAGCTAATGTAAAAATAAAAAAAAATGAATATCTAACTGGACTAACGTCCGTTCTAAAGGAAGCTCCATGTTAATCTGCAGCGGTGAAACCGCTCACTGAAGATGTCCGCGCGTAAATCGGCTGTGATCGGCTATCTTTCAATTTGGGTGGCGGGAATGGGTACCGCCGCCCCGGGACCTTTATTGGATAACCAACGCCTCTGCCGTAGGTCACCTTAAGTGGTTCGCTACGTTTGGTGATTTAGCAGGAGTGTCCGGGTTCATGGGGTGGGGTTTGTTTAGGTCTTAGACGCGGATGACCAGGACACACTGAACCCCAGATTCCTACCCACCCCTTAAACCCTTTTCCTTCCCAGAACTCTCCTCTCCTTCCTTACCTTAAAAAACCCTCTACACAGCATCCCCAAAGATGACATAGGCCCTGAGGGAAATTATTTACCTCAAAGCCTCCTGTGTGGAGCTAATGTAAATATATATATATATATATATATATATACATATATATATATATGTTATGGTTAAGGTTTTCACGGGTGTAAGATGTAAAACACTTTTCTCGGTTTACCCGCGTAACGTAGTCCTGAGAAGGACTTTTTAACTCCTGACGTTTCGGACAGATCACACTGTCCATCTTCAGAGGCCTTATGTCTTTAGCTTTTGTCTCAAACTGATAGCTTTCGCATGTCTGTTCGGTCCAGAATCTTCAGTGTGATCTGTCCGAAACGTCAGGAGTTAAAAAGTCCTTCTCAGGACTACGTTACGCGGGTAAACCGAGAAAAGTGTTTTACATATATATATATATATATATATATATATATATATATATATATATATATATATTGATGTTCGTCAAAACTACATAAAAAAGGTTATTATCCACGTACACAAAAATCTAGAAAAACTAAATAAAATTGATCATAAATACATCACATTACGATTTATAATTACAACATTGATAACAATGCCCTTCAGACATTAACACAAATTAAAGACTTAGGCATCACTTTTCAATCAAATCTTTCATTTGTTAAATAACTAGGCTTACTAGAAATTTTAACAATATAAAGTGTATTAAACTGTTATATTTTGCCTATGTTAGAAGTCAACTTGAGTACAATTTTCCCGTCTGGAATCCACATTATAGTATACATGTTCAAGCTATTGAAAGAATACAAAACAAATTCTTACGTTTTCTAAATTTTAAAATGGGTATTCCAGCAAATATGTTGAACTACAACACTATTTTAAATGATTTGAATATGCTCAAATTGTCCGACAGAAGAATTTTCTCTGACTTGGTATTTCTATATAAAATTCTAAATGATTTAGTTGATAGTCCGGTATTGCTAGAATTGATAAGCTTCCGGATTCCACTACGTAATACTAGAAGTCAAGATTTATTTCAGTGTAGAAATTCTGGGACTAACTACCATATGTATTCTTCTTTGCCCAGAATACTTATGGAGGGAAACAATTATACCAAGTCAGTGGACATCTTCAATTTATGTTTAAACAAATATAAAATATTGTTACTGAGACAGTTTAGTTATGTATTGAATGCTTTGTATTTTCTCATTATTCATATGTAATGTAAAAGCCCCGAAAAAGGGCGTTAATCAATAAATAAATAAATAAATAAAAATCACAAGAAGTCACACCTGAAAGGATCTTGTGGTCCCAGGGAGCAATACGTCGAAGTTCCAAATGACATATACATGACCGAAATATACAATAAAATCCCCCCAGAATTAAACATTAAAACATGCAAAATGACATGTATCGGTTCAATAATAAATAAATGGTTGATTGGCTTAGGTAGGGTTGGGTCTGAAAAATTATTAAATAATGTCGCTTAAAACTTAAACTTTTACATGGTTAACTATTAAATGGCACAACCAGTAAAAACTTAGTATACTTATAGGTATTTAATCTACAAAAAAAAATACACTTTGTTTTTTTTTTGGTACAGAATATATTTTTGGAATTTTTCACCAGCACTTGGTTCCTTAGAACGGGCAATCTGCCTAGCTAGGAACTAATATAGACAAACAAGACATAATAACACTTGTATACATTTTAATATTTACAGTTATTTTGAAATATTATTATTATGTTATATTTGCTGTATAAATGTATTTTATGTAATAAATAAATAAAATAAATCTTCGTAACCGTTCGCGTAATAGACTCAAACGTCCGACAGCTGTCTCCATCATGTAGTTATTATTTATTACCAATGTCACCTGTTGAGACACCTTAAAATTAATAATAACTACATAATATTGTTGAGAGACATTGAAAATATATACATATATACAAACACTTCCTTAGTAACTCCATAACATCCCGTGGTAGTTTGAGCAAGAATATAGAAGAAAAACAAAAAAAAAACTTGATGCGTCGTTCCATCTTTATACAAATTAGTGTGGCGACACTTCGTAATATTCCGTGTAATTTATACGTGAACTTTTAAAATGATACGTCAGGTCACATACGGCAAAATTAGCATCGTGCTCGTGAACACGAATCGTAATAATAACTCACCGGACTTAATAAACTCCCGAGCCACTATTAGCGGGAGGCAGTGCCTTTAGCAGTGGGTACGCTCGGCACATAGACACTGGACCCGCAGTGCCACCCTCGTGATACAGTTTACGTCAGAGATAATAATATTTAATGTTTCCTTTGTTACAGGTGAGTTACCCCTTCATTCATCCGCCCTACCGCCCCAGCCGCCCTTGCAGCCCTTCCCGCCCTAGCCGCCCTCGCGCCGGGTAAGGGCAGAAAGGTTTTAATGTGGATATGAATTCTGAATCATTTACACCCTCAGTCATCGTGAGAATTTACATTACTATGAATTATTAATGTTAAAGTTCAGCTTATTTTTGATGATGCTTCAACGGAATTACATAATTTATGTTTTTTTCTCATCGTGTGGTAGAAAAAAAGGTTACGACAGCTGAGCTTTTAAATAATTTCAAGAATATCATTAAAAATGTTAAATCTTGTAATACTATACTGGTTCAGTAACATTAAACACTGGTGAAGTGTCAAAAAAGTGTCACAACATTTGTTTATGGAGCAAATCTGTAGGATTTTACGAAGTAATAAAAATTTTGGTAAGTGTTAACTGTCATCTTCACGTCTTTTTAATTTTTTTTTTACATTAACTCCGCACAGGAAACCCTGAAAAAAATCAGAGTGTGCAATACACACGCGGTAGAATTGAACCTTCAGAAAACTAATGTAGACAATGGGCAGGCTATGAAGCACGAAGAGGAGACTGATGCACTATCTCGTTCTCTCGCAAGTTAAATCCTATATGTAGATTTATGTCTTTGTCTCTTTTTAGTGTCGCTGTGTTTCGTTTCATCGAATTTCAAATTACAACGGTGCTAAATCAATTTTTACTTCAATAATCCCCTCCGGGCCTATTTCATCCTTGGTGATGCTGTGTGAACGATATTTTCAGTAAAATAAGTATGGAAAGTGCTGGGAAGAAAAAAAGTGTGAGGAGTGGATAGGAATCTGGTGGTCAGGGTGTCCAGGAGTGACGGACGAATGAATTCATCCCTCTCACTGTGGTGTATATGGCGAAGTTCCGAGTAAGTCCTGGTGTAAAGATGAAAACATCTCCCTCAATCAGTCTCTCACGATCCACCACATCCTTCCATGCGTCAGCCCAAAATGCAGTTGGTGGGCAGACGCATCCGCCGCCAAGACCCGGACAAACTTCACCCCATGAACCCGGGCACCCCTGCCCACCAAACGTAGCGAACCGCTAGGGGTGACCTATGGCAAAGGTATTGGTTATCCAATAAATGGCAGCATTATCTATACCCATCTCCCAAATTGTAACTTAGTTTAAATATTGTCTGGTTGCCAAAATCGATTTGTAATATGAAATAGGAATATATATTTTATTAAAATTTCGCATCATCGCTCATCATTTTGGAAAATCAACATGGATTTCTTGTAATGCCATCAGTTGATAAATTTACACCATTTAAGTTCCAAAATAACCGAGTGGGACGGAACATCAAATCGAATCCCAAATAATTTGTAATAATATCCAATGGAATTAGTTCAACGATCTTTGGTTATAAAATTTAACAAGCATTATTTTCAAAACCTTTTTATTTAATATCCTCCTAAACATAACCTGGTACTCATTTAATCATATGTGGTCTGTGACCTCGTGATTACCTTCAACAAAAAAATATAATATTTGCTTGTGCTCGATATTTTCATCGCTTCCGAATATCCAGATTTAATTCCAAATCCCAACATTTTCGGCGGAAGAGATAGGATCTGGCTGTATTTGCCAAGTAGGAAATTTGAAACCATTTCGAATATTAATGAAATGAATTAATCTAGCACCGGGTACACACTTGTTCAACCACAAACAGAATTAACATTTCAGACTTGCTGAGAAAACATACAAAATCGTAACTCAGTGTTTGTTTTTCTTGTAAATTGGTAGTTGGAGTGATTTGGAAATTAGAGAATTGTGAACGTCTCCAGTATTTTGTTTATTGAAAAGTAGAAATGTTATATGCATATCCTTCAAAATTCGTTATTATTGATTTGAGGTTAAAATACCAAATATGGAAAATGGACAAATTGATATTTTAACAGCCTTACTAAAAAACCCAGTGAAAATTTTATTAAATTGACAAACGGCCGCGGATGTGAAAATCTTACTAATTAAAAAATTGTTCATGGAAAAAAATACACTTGGTTTACACGGCCTGAGGGAGTAGTTTATCTCTGTTTTATCAATGATCTTTGAACGAAATTTGAAATTTTTGCAAAGTATTTTGAATGTTCTATATATTTCTTATTTTTAAAGGTGTCGTAAAAACAAATACCATTTATGAAAACTAGATAAAATTACCTTTTAGATTTGTGTAATTGAAATACACTTTAGTTTTTAAAAACTGCCATATATTAAGATTCAAACGCGAAAAAAAATGAATTTTTTTTTTACCAAAACATATTTGATGAAAGTGTACAGAAATTTATAAAAAATCAAAATTAAAAAAATACTGACCTTTTATATAATGAATTTGGAACGAAACTGCCACCTCACTTTTTCCTCGTGCATACAATAAAAAAATAATAAAAAATTTCAAAGGTTTTTTATTGCCAAAAAACTAACCTAAAAAATTAATACCGACTTTTATAACAGTTTTCTTGCAACTTTAAAACGTTAATTTCATTGATACGTTTAGGTACACATGTATTAGATATTAATATTTCAAAAAACACCACTTTTATGAAATTCACATAAAATAAAATACTTTAGATGTAAATTTGAATGTTCATGTTTCACATAAAATACTTATTGACATTTCAATTTTCAAAGTATGATTATGGTTATTATAACTTGACTAATACTTATTAAAAACCACAAAAAACACGGTAAATATATCAATTACGCGAATGTAATAGTGAATTAGTCATATTAATAGATATTACGATCATATTTGTGTAATATTTCACACACACCCGCGAAGTGAGTTTTTTTTGGCGGTTTTAACGCGAATGACGAATGCGAAGGCGCTGCCATCTAGCGGTTCTGTAGGAAAACAAACAAAAATTATGTACAGTATGAAAAATTACATTGTTGCCAAACTTATAAAATACATTTTAAGAACAAACCTTATTAGTAATGTTATCTTGTTTTAGTGTATTTTTGTTTTATTCATGTTGCTGCAGCAACGCGGGTAATCGGGCGTGCTGTGGTTTTTTTTAGTAAGGCTGTAAATGAATAATTTAAACTAACACCATGGCAACCAGATGTGCCAAATACGAACCAATTTAATGTTATGTCTGCCCTTTCCTCGGCAGATAGTAATTATTAAATAAGGTTCTTTGAATATAAAAGTGTTTATTTACTGGAATAACCTAGCTGGTTAGCTACGTCTGTTTACTATTCGGGGGTAGTAAATCTCTGGAGCCTTGCCACGGGAGCTCGCAAAGTATATCTCTGAGACTGCTTCTTGTACGCCAATGCCATCTGGCGAGCTATGGTGCAAGCTACATGCTTACCGCCATCTATCGTATTCTTTCCATATGAAATACTTAATTACTCTACATCACACCCTCCCCCACCTAACCTCAAGCCCTGGCTACAATAAATACAAGACATGTTCTTTTCAAAGAAGTTATACAATTTGACAAAAAAAATAGGATTTTAAATATTTCATTTATACATGATTTTATACTCTAAATTCAACCAAACATAGTCATGATTTTAAATATTTCAACTTAAATATTTCTGTTTCTCTGGGAGGGACCTTTATGAACGCCTTGAACGGAGCCTTCCTTCCCAAGGTCTTAGTTGAGTAGTTTGCTCTCGATCATCCGCTGGTAATCTGAAATCAAGAGAACTCCACGTTAGCCCCTTCAACAAAGCTGAGGTCCCCAACTCGTCTGAAGCGCATTTCGTGACCTCAGACGCGGTGGGTGGGTTATTATCTTCACTCTCCTCTTCCCATCTCACAGATAAACTCTTTAACTGATCAATATGTCTCTTCCAAGTCAACGGAGTACCACAGATCCTAACGATATAAACTTTTTTACCCACTTTCCTTTCTACAATACCTCTAACCCAACCAACTTTATTCACCTGACGGAAGTCCTTGACCAGACACTTTTGACCAACATGTAAATTCCTAATTTTTACGCCCCCATAATTCCTTATTTGATTATCTTGACTCCTTTTTATATTATCGTTAGCTATTTTTCTCTGTTCTGACACATCTTCCTGAGTGGTTTTAGGAATTAAACTACTGAAAGTTGATTCCAGCCTCCTACCAAACATCAAGACTGCCGGTTCTAATCCCGTTGTGCAATGTGGCGAATTTCGATAATCAGATAAAAAATCACATAATCTACTTCCATAATTTACTGGAAAATTATTCCTAACCATAATTTTTTTTAAAAATTTTTTTACCGTTCTAACTGAATTTTCAGCTTGTCCATTACACTGAGGGAATTTTACCGGTGAATTTAAAAATTCTATGTTATTCTCTTTAAGAAATTCTTTAAACTCTACACTAGAAAATGCTGTTCCATTATCCGAAACTATGCAATCAGGGTTACCAAAATTAGAGAAAATTCTTCTCAATTCCTTAATCGTGTTAAACGAATCCGCCCTTGGAACCTCTAAGCAATCGATCCACTTGGAAAAAGCGTCACAAATTACAAGAAACATTTTTCCTGCTACCGGTCCGCAGTAGTCTACATGCACCCTACTCCAAGTTGCCCCAGGGTTCGGCCACACTGACAAATGACTCTTAGAAGGTGCCGGCCTCATAGCCGCGCAATCATCACATTTTAGAACCATTTTTTCAATGTCATTGTTCAGTGATGGCCACCAAAAATAAGCTTTTGCTAGGCCCTTCATTTTAACTATTCCTAAATGAGATCTGTGTAATAACTCTAGCACATGTTCTTGTAAGGAACTCGGAATGACAATTCTATGTTGCCAGAAAAGGCAATCCTTGACTATGGACATTTCGTTTCTCTTAACCCAGAATCTCCACAGTACATCATCTCGACCAACTCGTTTTGGCCAGCCCTTACGCAAACACGTTAAAACTTCCCGAATAACCGTGTCTGTCTCTATAGCTGTGGAAATGAGCTTGATATCTATGTGCTCGCATTTATCTACATAACACACAAAATCTGATCCATAATCATCTTCAAATTCTTCTTGAGATTTTTCTACCGGAAGCCGAGATAGAAAATCCGCATGATTATGACATGACTTAACAAATTCTACCTTATACGCAAATCCGGCTAATATAATGCCATAACGCTGCAATCTGTTAGCCGCTAAAACTGGAATATTTTTGTGTTCCCCTAAAATCCTCATCAATGACAAAATGTCTACCCATAATGTCATTCTCTTCCGTACCAAACCGAAAAAAATTTGTTCAACCCCAATCCTATAGCTAAAGCTCGAAGGTATCGCCATGTACCAACGTAAGCTACGGGTATCTTGAAATTATCACTTAAGTAACGCCATGTACAAAAAGCTAAAATTTCCAAAATAAAAAAAAATGAACGCATAATTTTTGAGTAACGCCATGTACTACAAATTCTAATACGAACGAGATCGGGTAGCTTGTAAGTATCGTCATGTACAAACAAATTCTACAAACAAATATGATCGGTGAAGTTGTTAAGTAACGCCATGTACAAACAACTCTAATATCAAAATGATATCACCCTTCCTCCTACTTAATGGTACTCTCGGGGAAGCAAACTCCCCACTAATTAATCGAAGAATTTATTCCGTCTTTTACTATTGACTTTAATTCAGACTCAACTTACTTTTATTGTTAATATGATCGGCCTAGCATTGAAAAAAAAAATTTGGACCCGCGTCTTTATTCACTATAAAAGACACCTAAAAAATTTACAAACCACAAGAAAAAAAATACAAAAACAAAAAAAAACTAAAATTTTTTTTTTTTTAAATTTACCCAACTAGTTAGAAAAAACTTCCGGGTAATCTTGAATAAATTTTTCTCCATTCCTCATTTGCGGCGTCACTAAATTAATTGTCTCCTGAGAAGTTATCCCAAGATCGAAACATTCCATAAAATCTCTTCCCACAATTAATTCTGTTCCTTTTATTACTACAATAAAATTAATATTTTTGTTCCTACCCTTAAATTTCACATCAAAAATCGCCTTTCCTACGACTTTTAAACGATTATTTCCATAACCTGAAATAATCCGCTTGTCTTGTGACAAAATGATTGAACTAAAATGTCGTTTAAAAATACCCTCCGGCATCACACATAAAGATGAACCGGAATCAATCATTGCCGTAAACTTCTTGTTATTAATTTCAATTTCAGCAGTAATCGGACTAATTGACGCAACTAAAACTTTACTATCCCTGTGATTTTCAAAAATGGGATTTATAGGATTATTCTTGCAGAATTTCTGTAAATGCCCAACGCCCTTACATTTAAAACATTTCGCATTACGAAATTTACAATCAAACGATAGATGATCATTCCTTTTGCAAATAAAACACTGTTTTCTAACACTACCCACGGGTGATCTAAAATTCGTACCTGAATTTGATCCTAACCTATAAGCTGGTTTCGTGTTAAAACTACCCTTGGGGCTCGTCGATCGTTCCCTACGCTGATCTCGCTTGACCCCATCGCTAGTAACTCGTTTTTTTACTAGGTTTACTTCTGATTTTACTGTATTAGCACTATCCAAAGTTGACATACTAACTGCAAGTCCTTCTATTTCATTAAACGATAACGTTTGCCCTTCCACAAAAATTTTCTCTTTCGCGCGCCCCGGTAACAACCCGATTGCAAACATGTCTATAAGATTTTTTTCAAGCCTCGTTTCGAATTGACAATACGTTGCTAAAGAACGAAGTCTAACCGCGAAATCTCTTATCGTCTCGCCTTGTTGTTGCCTCGCTAAAAAAAAATTCTCCCGTTCTTTAAAAACTGAACGATTTTTGTTACAATGTTTGTCGAGAAGCGCTAAAAGTTTATCAAAAGATAAGTCCGTTACTTTACTTGGAAAACACAGATTAATTAGTAAGGTCAACGTTTCTGATTCTAGGAGATTCAATAAAAAAGCCCGTTTTTTCTCCACAGACGCTTTGTCATCATGGATCACGAAAAATTGCTCTATCCGAAGTCGAAACAACCCCCAGTCTCCGGAGAGATGGCAAAACGGTGGTATTCTACCCGATTCCATAACTCCCAACAAATAAATCGGCAAAGAAAAATCAACAAGAAAACAATAACAAATAATCCCTCTCAAAGAATCAAAAATACTTATCTCAGGAACTCTTCTGGTCTCCCTCTGGGTTTTATCCTTGTCTTCTGATTAATTGATTAATCCAATGATCCACAGATTCGTCCTTGAAACTATTAATCCAATGATCCGTTTTGACCTTGAAACTTCTGATTAATCCAATGATCCACAACCAGATCGCCTCCTAGCGGTATTTCACTTCTGTTCCTAAAACAAAAATCTTCTTATTCAGCCCGTAGCCACGGAACCAAATGCTCCTTAATCTCGAGCAGAATCTCTTCCGATTCCTTGCCAAAACTGCAAGTCACTCCAGCAGTGACTTAGTCCTCCGTGTCCAGCACCAATTGTTATTCGCACGCGTAACTTTCACACAATTATACTTATACGGCTGCGCCAATTGTTATGTCTGCCCTTTCCTCGGCAGATAGTAATTATTAAATAAGGTTCTTTGAATATAAAAGTGTTTATTTACTGGAATAACCTAGCTGGTTAGCTACGTCTGTTTACTATTCGGGGGTAGGTAAATCTCTGGAGCCTTGCCACGGGAGCTCGCAAAGTATATCTCTGAGACTGCTTCTTGTACGCCAATGCCATCTGGCGAGCTATGGTGCAAGCTACATGCTTACCGCCATCTATCGTATTCTTTCCATATGAAATACTTAATTACTCTACAGATGTACACATCTACCGGATCTGCCGGATCTGCCCTGATGATTGACACTGCAACGATGTCCGAAACGTTGGCTAAAGAAGGAGGTAGCGCAACACGGCACAACACCCCAAAAACATATAACCAGAAATATATCATTTTCAAATCAGACTTTAGACGTATTGACTCTTTTCCACAAAAAATTATAAATGGATTTCAAAAGATTGTTTTTTATCTAGCATTCGCATGTAATAAATTTTGAGAAAATTTTTTAATTTTTAGTATAATAAGGTTATTCCATAGGTCGTTGGCAGATTTGTTAAATTTTCAAAAAAGATTTTGTATTATACTACACCAATTTCAAATAATATAATCATGCAGTAAAATAAATCAATACATTATCTAGCAAACGCATGTTTTAGAATTTTAATTTTAGTTTCAATAAAATCATTAAAAAATATGTACGTACATGTATTTCTTGACGAAAATTGGTCCATGTGTGTATTTATTTGCGCACTTACAAACTAATATATTTCAGTTTTTTTAACATTCTTATTAAATTTAGACATTAATAAAAAATGATAAATACTTAAAATCAAAAAATAATTACAAAAAGTACATTATTTTAATAGTTTTATCATCTCCCCTTTCAGCATTTTTGGATGAAGGTATAAACAAAAGCTAATTTGGATTGAAATAATTCGATACTGAGTTATAATTTAAAAAAGCTGGTACGGAGAATAATTAATCTTTCTCATAGTAACCGCCCTGCACGATCGTAAGAACAACTTTCGACGAAATGTGGATTTTCGTCCGCTGGCTGGTTAAACGCTCTTATGAATAATCCGACAAATCTCCAACTGCCACCACAGTTAGCCGAAAATGTTGCTTAAGTCGTTATGGATGACTTAGCCAGCCGAGAAATCGAAAAGCCGAAAAATCCCGAACACCCAAAAGCGATGCCAAATCAGCCACTGACCGATCAAAAAATAATTGCCTTGTCTTTGGCTTACCACCTTTGAGATTTCTACCACGAGTCTATATATTATATGTAACGTCATTGCGGACTGGGGATTTTTACCATTCGCCTAAATATTTAGCTATCACAGCATGTAAGTTAAAATTTAACCAGAAGAAGAAGTAGTTCTTTGTTCCTGACTCCTTTGAAATTTTATTTAAATGTATTTTTTGTTTAACCTTCAATATCCGTGACCCATTTGGTCTTATCACTTTTATTTTGGACAGTTTTTCGTTCTGAATGGTTCTAAAGATGGGAAGAGTTCAAGGAGGCAATAATATTTCCACATTTCTTTACATTTGAGAAAATTCACAATATCTTGAATTTTGTTTATATTTCCAGACCTCTGGAAAAATTCAAAATTTTATATATCTTCTGCGAAGGCTTTTCTACTGACATCTTCGAGATCAAAGAATCCATTGACATTTACAATCGAGAGAAGTCCCCTGCCTTTTTTAGCATATCATGCGTAAGTAATCTTGGTTGTTTTTAATAAAGCAAAATTATATAAGATTGGTTGTTCTTTGTATGAATATTACACCAAATAAATAACTGACGGTTATAAATGTGATCTAAAAGGATTTGAAAATTTGTAAGAAAACTAACTTCGCCAATTTACCATCATTTACAAAATCATTTCTATTTCGACCCCTAAGCCGCAAACACGTCAAAGCACTTGATTTTCTTCAGTACGAAAAATCAATATTTGAATATTTTTGATCACTTTCAACGGGAGTTAGTTTATTTTTTATTTTTAATATATTAAATAATATTTCTTTGTTTGAACCGCTATGTCATTTTAAATGCACCCTGACTAACTCGGAACAACCCGAAACAATGGATGAACAATAATACATTACTAAATGTTATGGTGGAGGTGGGGAAGTGACTAGGGATTAAAGACGAGTGAAGGGAGAAGATAGAACAATCAATGAAAGGGAACATGTCTAAGATGGGACTGTGTTGTCAAATTATTTTATTCTGATTCTTAATGTGAAATATTGAGGAGTTGGATGCAATAATAACGTATGATGAAAATGATTTTAGTTTTGAGTGAAGCGAGTTCAAAGATTTTTTCAAAGGTTCCAACTTATGTTCAAACTTTTACGTATAGTTCCGGCTGTATAATATCTAAAGAAGTAATATATATATAAAGCAGAAAAAGAAGGGTTTGAAGATACCAAAAAACGATAACAGCAAAAACCAATTTTAAGTTGTTATTGCATCTAGCTCCGCAATTTCAGTCCGCAAGAAAAAAAAATCTTATTTCGGGCGCAAGGAAGGCCACTTCTATTGGGTCTGACATTTCTGACAGAATGTATTGTTTTATTTATTTTATTTATTTATTTTATTTAAGTTTTTATTCCAGCAGGACTGGGAGGGTAGTGCAATCCCAGTCTGCCATATTACATAAACAACTATAAAAGAAAAAAAAAGTTTAAATATTAGGTAAGTACCTAATTAAAACATAAAATGAAAACAAAATTCATCACACAAATAACAAAAAATAAACATAAAATTAAAATAAATAATAAGTAGACAGAATTAAAAATAAAAGATAAAAAGATATTTTGGGATCGTCCATCATGGAGGTCGCCTCATCATCTGCATCCATCGCTCATTTATTGGGGAACTGAGCCACTCGGATGCAGCCACGACAATGATATTGGTTGAAGTTCGTATCCTGCTCCAGAAGCTGGCTAGTCGGTGGCGAAGTAAGGCTGGGAATGAGTGCACCCTCCCCTCGGTAAACATCGTGGAGGCACTGCAGAACCTCGGTAGTTGCATAAGTTGCCTGTATGCGTTATTGTAGCACACTCTCAGTTTGTCCCATTGCGCTGCTGGGTATTGTGTCCACAGTTCAGACGTATAAAGGGCAGTACAGTATGTCTTGAATAATAATTTTCTGACATCTTCGCTACAGTGGTAGAATCGCCTTGAGAGCATTCCGGCCCGTATGTTAATTACTCTTCTTTGTCGTTCCATATCTTCTATATCCTTCATGTCTTCGGTTAGGATATGTCCCAGATACTTAACCTGTGAGGCCACAAGCAGTTCATTTCCTTCTAGATATATTGGAGGAATATGTGATGGCTCCTTATTGTGTTTGAAAGCGACGATGACTGACTTTTTAGAATAGGCCACTTGCATGGACTTCATAACGACTTGGAAAAAATCGTGTGGATAGAGTTTTTTACTAAGATTACGAAAATGTTGGTAAAAATTTTTAGAAATGTACAGTTTTTTTTATTTTTAAATAAATAAATCCATTATTTGGGCTCGTGACGTCACTACATGAAAATGTCCCGTCGCCGAAAATGTTCCTATTAATTTTATAAAATTCCACACTGATTTATTTTTTTATATGGCATCACTTTGATTTCAGGCGAATTTTTGAATTCGTTCACTAGATTTATTGTTTGTTCTCTGCGAACTTATCATTTGGTTTGATTTTTTGACAGATGTTCTGAAGAGAACCCCGTACAATTAATGGGTACGGGGTTCTCTTCAGAACGTGAAGAGGATTTCGGTACATGTTTTAGAGGTATAATGATTATGGTGCTGATTTTAACAAAATAAAATTTTATAATATTATTATTATTATTACAATTTACAAGTTCAAGTATATTACATTGAATTTAGTAATATAGACGCTGTACATTATAATGATTTATGATCAATAAGATGGATCAAGGAAACAAATATTTATGAGATGTAATATTTTTGGTATGCCTCGTTATTCTCCTGTGCCATTCGTGTGGAAAACGTTCTTTTTTTTAAATTATTTTCGGCTATGTAATTATCGTTTTTTCACACCTATAAAATTATGTCCCGTCTTTCCGGTTTATAAAAAATGGTCTGATTTTTCGGATTGAAATTTTCAAAAAATCCCCAGGGTTTCAAAAATACGATTAAAAAAAAAAAAAAATACAGAATGTCTTAGAATATTTGCCTAAACCGGAAAAAAATTTAAAAAAATGTGATGCAAGTGGCCTATTGTACAACAGGTTATTGCATTAGTTGTATTTGTAATGATGTAGTTACAACGATAGTTTTATTTAGTCAGATAAACTCAACTTTGATAGTTTAAATCACATCATCTCATGTTCCAGATTATCGAAATAATTGTCGTTTTTACTGTCCAACCCCAATCTCGTGTCGCCTAAACCGAAGTCAGAATTCCGCAAAGTAAAGGCAACAGGTGATTCATATCCCAGTACAATAAGGAGACAATATTGTTCGCGACTTTTCAATATAAAATGTATTATTGAGTCGAGCCAGCCCGGTGCGCGGTGCGAGGCCGGAGCAAGGTTGTTATGACAGAACAAATCGGAATTAATCCTCCCAAAACAACTTTACTTTACTTTACTTGATTATTTTCTCGAATTCTCAGTCGCCTTGACTGTGTTTTGTCGAAATTTGCAAAGTAAATAATTCCGCGTGAAGTTGCTTTCTTCAAATCTCTTTTGTCGCGTCATGGATTACATGTACAAGTATTTCTTATTAAGAGGAACGGCTGCGCGACATTTTTCATACAAAACATAAATTTTGATTTAATACTAAAATAATATTTTTTTAATAAGTAGTTGCAACTTTGAACTAGATACGGATATGTAATGCTTTGTTTATTTATTTTTGAAATTATAAAAAAAATATGTAGGATAGGCCTTTAAAAAAATGGTTTGTCACTCTTTGGCAACTATTTTTATTGATTTAATGATAGTTATTCAATATTTCTATTTTTGTGAGTGATAATTCATGGTGGAATTCCATTATAATATATTATATAATAAAACGAATATAAAACTTTATTCCACTTAATTTTATTTGACCGTAACCGGTTTCAGCTCGTCAAAGCCATCTTCAGACTGGTACAAATAATTCTTAGTCTACTACGGGTATGTGCTATTGTGTTTTTAAATTAATTTTTTCATGATTTTTTAGACAATTTTGATAAATTTTTCTGAGTTAATGGTAATTATTTAAAAAAATAATCTTGAATAACATAATGGTAAATATAATACACATAAAATAAAACAAAAAATTTTAATTTTTATAAATCTTAATTTGTTTGTACATTAACTCCACTGGATATGGGCCTTGAGGAAAATAATTTCCCTCAGGGCCTATGTCAACTTTGAGGATGCTGTATTGAGGGCCTTATTGAGTAGAGGAAGGAATGGACATGAAAATGCATCTTAGGGTCGATATTTTAAATTCATTTACTATAAATTTATCTTCCTACCTAAATCGGTAATTTGTAATTTAAATTTAAACCACCAAAAATTCATTTTTCAATAATTTATCATTCTATTTTATATTTTCTTAATAGAAAGGCTAGTTTATTATTTGAATAACTATCGTATATTATATAATAAAACGAATATAAAACTTTATTCCACTTAATTTTATTTGACCGTAACCGGTTTCAGGTCGTCAAAGCCATCTTCAGACTGGTACGAATAATTCTTAGTCTACGGTTTATATACACAACGTATTGGTGAGGGGGAGAGGGGTGATCAACAAGGGTTTTAATCAATTATAATAATTATATTTATTGCTAAGTCGTTGTTAGACTGTCGAATTTCTAAATATTTTGGTAATTCCAGTAAGCTAATTACTTTGGGTTCGTAGCTCACTTCAATGATGATTAGGGAAAAACCATACAAGTAATATGAGTTACTAATGACCTAATTTTATTGTTAAATCGTTATTACATTTATGAGGTATGGTATTTTTTTATTCTCCCTTGTTGACCACCCCTCTCCCCCTCCCCAATATGTTGTGTATATAAACCGTAGACTAAGAATTATTCGTACCAGTCTGAAGATGGCTTTGACGAGCTGAAACCGGTTACGGTCAAATAAAATTAAGTGGAATAAAGTTTTATATTCGTTTTATTATACAAGGTGTCCGGAAACTGTAGTAAAAGCGGGAAACTGGAGAATCCACATGACATTTGGAGTCGATTTTGTGGTTTAACTTTTTTTGATTTGAGCTTTCGTTTTCGAGTAAATCGGGTCCGAAGTTGGAATTTTGTAGGTTAAATTTGAAAAAAATTTTCACTAGGGGGTTGATTTCAGCTGTGTAATGTCTTATAAAATGCAACGAAGGGTAAACCGGGCTCAAAAAATTTTTTAACCCTTTAGTTGCCGAACAAATGGAAAAATAGAAAAAAAATAATATTAAAATCGAAATGCTTAGATCGAAAAGAATAAGTTTTTTGGATTCTCTACGTGATGTAGATCACCAGTTTCCCGCTTGTACTACGAGTTTCCGGACACGTTGTATAATATATGATAGTTATTCAAATAATAAATTAGCCTTTCTATTAAGAAAATATAAAATAGAATGATAAATTATTGAAAAATGAAGTTTTGGTGGTTTAAATTTAAATTACAAATTACCGATTTAGGTAGGAAGACAAATTTGTAGTAAATGAATTTAAAATTTCGACCCTAAGACGCATTTTCATGTCCATTCCTTCCTCTACTCAATAAGGCCCTCAATACAGCATCCTCAAAGTTGACATAGGCCCTGAGGGAAATTATTTTCCTCAAGGCCCATATGCAGTGGAGTTAATGTACAAACAAATTAAGATTTATAAAAATTAAATTTTTTTGTTTTATTTTATGTGTATTATATTTACACATTATGTTGGTCCAGATTATTTTTTTAAATAATTACCATTAACTCACAAAAATTTATCAAAATTGTCTAAAAAATCATGAAAAAATTAATTTAAAAACATAATAGCACATACCCGTAGTAGATATAAGCTGTACCTTTTGATAAAAAAAATAATTTTTCAGTTTGATAAACTATTTTGGCCTTACATCCAAATTTAAGTTTCTTATGAAAAGCGCCGCGCAGCCGTTGCTCTTAGACACAGAAGCCGGAATTGTTAAATGTTCCATTTACATTGCGCGGTTTGTACTACAGGGGGATTGGGGAGGTTATTCTAAATTAATGTTTAGTGCCAGCAAAACATAGAAAAAAAGTTTTCATTAAAAATTAATTCTGAGAATTATATTTAAATGTCAACCTACCCATCCGTCAAATGAACTCTTTGCAAAAATCAGGGTCTTAGATATTCGACAGCTATTTACTAAAACAAGCATTTGTTATATACGAAAAAATAATCTATTAATTGCTCCACAACATCAAGCACACACCCGCTTTTCATCAAACCTGGGTTGCGTGGTCCCAAAAACTAACACCTCATTCGCTCAACGACAATTCTGGTTCATCGCTCCTAAAATATATAATGCTCTGAGTACTGACATAAAGTCAAGTAATTCTAATTCTCTTTTTATAACACGTGTACAACATTGGATTTTTGAAAGGGGACGAACGCACTTTAAAGAATTCATGAGTTCTAACACTACATTTTAATTATTAATTTTTGCATTTCAAAATTTTAATTTCCATTTGTATTTCTATTTTACTTTAAAATGTTGTTATTTTTTTCTCTTAGTTTTTCACTAAATTTATATATGTTTTTAATTTTGATTTATATAATTATATGTTTTAATTTATACAGAACACTTGAGTTCTTAACATTTAATTTTCATTATTAATTTTTGTATTTCAAAATTTGAATTTGAATTTTCATTTTTACTTTTCTTTAAAATATGGTCTTTTTTTTTCTCTTTAGTTTTAAGTATTTCTTAATATTTTTTGAAATGTTAAAGTATTAAATGTACGACTACCACAACACGGGCTTAGCCTAGTGTGGTAGCCAAAAAAAACCCAAATATCTGTTACTAATAAAAAATATATGAAATAAAAATAAAAAAAAAAAAAATTTACAACATGTTACGTGTTTCCACTTACTTAATCCGAAGACCATTTAACCCTTGGAAATATTTAATTCCGAGTAAACTTCCCAGTAAAGGTTTACTAATTCGTTGGTTTCCCTAGTTCATGATATTAATACAGTATTTTTGTAGATAAATATCCCTTTAAACCTAACCTAACCTGACCTAGACTAACTTTACCTATTTATTTTTTAAATTACACTCTTAATGACCTTTCTGAGGTGGTTCTGAGTTGTTTTCGTTCTGAGTTGGCCGGTTACCAAAAAGAATATATGACGCAAATGTGAATGGTAGAAAAAGTCGGGGACCCCCGAGGAAGACATGGCACGATTAAGTGAATCAGATACCATGTCAAAAGTCAGAATAATAGAAGAGTGTGTATGAGACGATGTATGAATGTGAGTGAGGCAAAGAATGTGTGCCAAGACCGAGTTGTTTGGCGGTCCGTCCTTTCTGCCTACCCCTACTTAAATCCAAAGTTAAGTTTTGCATGAAAAGCGCCGCGCAGCTTTCCTCTTAAATACAGAAGCCGAAATTATCGTTAAACATTTCGTTTACATTGCGCGTTCTGTACAATAGGGGAATTGGGGAGAGAATTCTAAATTAATCTATGTTTAATGTGAGCAAAAATTAGAAAAAAGTTTTCATTTATAACATTTTACGGGTTTTCACTTACTTTATCCGAGGACCATTTACCGCTTGGAGATATTTAACTCCCAGTAAAGGTTTACAAATTAGTTGGTTTCCTTGTTCATGATATTAATTCAGTATTTTTAGATTAATGTAGATAAATATCTCCTTAGAGGTTTGCAATAATGAGTTAAATACAAAGAAAGTAAGACATTATAAGTAACACAGAGACATTAAAAGTGGTTAAAACGAAGAAATCTTTTAGTTTTGAATTGGAAGAAATTATTTGCAGGCTTATTATATCTTGCCGAAAAATAATAACTGAGAAAAGTACTTCGAACTTTGTGATCACATTATTTATTTTATTATAAATAATTTAGTTCACGTCACTTAATTTTCGTATACACAATAGCTTGTGTCGCTATCCATAGAGAGAAAAAAATGGCCTTATATTTAAACGCCCGGGGTCTCAAAAGTTTCGTATGATCTGTAGCTATTCGAAAATGTAAAAATAAATGAAATTATTGTTCACTATTAGTCCGCCAAAATGGCCGGAAGTTTTGAAAAAAAAATAGATTTCGTGATTTGAAAAAAAAAATAATACAAATGGTTCATATTTTATATTTTGTATCAAACTTATTTTTCATTCCATAACTGCAGTATAAAAAACCCAAAAAAATTTTTTTTTAAAAGTATGTGATGTTTTTGTTAAAAACATATAAGTGGGGAAAATAACACTTTTTCTGGATAAAATCAGAATTCTTGTTGACTTACTTGTATTCATAAACTTGAACTTTTTTTTTCATTTTTGTCAGTTATACGCATTTTTTAATAATAAACAATCGTTAAAAGGTTAAATTACTGAAAAAAGGAAGTTAATAAAAATTTAAAAAAAAAATATTTTTGGTTTGTTTTCTGGTGTTCAATGCATTTTAGCGGGCTAATAACTATCTTAAAAAAATAAATTTAAATGCAGTTCTTTTTTTCATTGTAAGACGCAACTTTTGAGACCCCGGGCGTTTCTGAATTCAAAAGTTGAAATAATTGACACACCCTAATACACAATCTATATGTCTCGTGAACAGTGTTCGCTTCATCCGGAGTAATTGTATACTAAAGTTAAAAATTAAATATGTCACCTTTGATGACGAGGAGAGGAGGAAAAGGGGAGCGTAAGATCTGGGGAAGTTTATTATAATTATGAATTACAATGTCTTTAGAAGAGAATTGGATAATTAGAGAATGAAGTCGATTAAGTTGGAAAATGTTTAAAAGTGGGTTAATCATTTGCATTTTTGCTTAATTATTATATCTGTATTTTAAGAATATTGATCTGCGATGCCTTAAAACCTTTATAAAACGGTAACATCTGTATTCCCGATATATACAAAAATTTGAGTTTTATGTCCCCGACAACTTCAGAAGGACGCGCAGACACAGAACTTTTGTTATTCCGAGATGCAGAACGAACTTACCATTTCGTCGGCTCAGTTCTTATTTGTCCAATAGTCCCATAGAGCTTAATTTGGTAGGCGGGTATGGGTACCGCCGCCCTGGGAACCATTTATTGGATGACCAACACCTCTGCCACAGGACACCTCAAGTGGTTCGCTACGTTTGGTGACTTAGCAGGGGCGCCCGGGTTCTTGGGGTAATGTTTGTCCAGGTCTTGATGGTGGGTGCGTCGGTCCACCTTCTGCGTGGCGGGCCGGATTGAGAGATGCTGGTTGAGGAAGACCATTTACAACCGGTTACCGTTGTCCGGGCCGCTCGGTAGTACAGGGGCCTGACCCTCAGGCTCACGACTGAGGGTGGGCTGCCCCATCAACGAGTGTAAAAACCCCACCGCTGCTGTTGTGCCGGTTCGTGACCGGAGGGGACCCATCTGTAGCGTTTGGGGCGCATTGGGCGACCTCTCTGGCCGGACTCTCCCTACCCATTGCCTTCCACCGCAGTGGGTGGATTGGATTCATTCGTTCATCACTCTTGGACACTGATCCACAGCTTCCTACCCACCCCTCATACCTTTTCCTTCCCAGACCTCCCTCCCCCCACACCCTATCATAAAAATAAAAAAATCAAACAATAAAATCATGACAACACAACTAACACAAATTAACTGCATTACAGCGGCGAGTAGTAGGTTGGGGCGTTGAGAAAAAAGGTGGTGGTGGACAGAGTTTAAATTGGTATGCAGGCCGCCAATGTTGGTGTAATTCACCAACATTTTTGGCCATTTCAGGCCAAAAATGTTGGTGAATTACACCAACATTGGCGGCCTGCATACCAATTTAAACTCTGTCCACCACCACCTTTTTTCTCAACGCCCCAACCTACTATTCCTGTCTGAAACGCAGATAGCCGAGCCTGTAGACGCCTCCATCTGGACTGCCCGGGTTTCACCCTCGCAAGCAAGTTCAGACCTAAAGGAGGTGTCTGTCTCTATAGTCGAGCTGACGTCAACTGTGCTCGACTGTTGAATCTGGAAAACTCCAGATTCGACGTAATGTGGGTACACGTCAATCTTGCCAGTACGGTAAGATTCTACACGTGTTTATACCGCTCACCGAACCTTAGCGAATCAGATACGTCCGAGCTCTTCAAACATTTAAGCGACACTATCGATGACCTCTTGCCCCGCTACCCTACGACAGAGTTTGTGGTCCTGGGGGTCTTCAATGTTCATAACGAACCTTGGTTGAAGTTCTCAGGATCAACAGACTCGGCTGGACGCCAAGCGGAATCCTTTGCCCTTTGCTAAGGATTGGAGCAAATGTTTCAGGAGCCTACAAGGGTTCCTGATGTCCAGACTCACCGTTCCAATCTGTTAGACCTATTTTTAACTACTGTGCCACACGGTTACAAGATTGAAGCCACAGCGCCTTTAAGATCGTCTGACCACTGCCTGGTGACGACATCAATCCCTGTAAACTTCAGACCACCAAACGAAGGCTGAAGAGAAAAGTATGGCACTATAGGTCAGCAGATTGGTTCGGTCTGCGGGCACATTTTAATGCTTTCCCGTGGTCAGCTCTCTGTTTTCGGACTTCGGATCTCTCAAGATGTGCCCGGGAAATTAGTGAAGTCATCACATCCGCGATGGATGGCTTCATCCAATCTACTATTAAGGAATCTGGTGTAGGCTCAAAGCCGTCGTTCAGCCGACAATGCGCTGAAGCAGTGCGACGAAAAAACGCGGCATACCGAGCCTACAACACATCTAGAACATCCGAAGACGGAACAGCTTACAACAAAATGGCAAAGGAAACCAAGAGAATCATAAATAGGTCAAAATACGAGCACGACCAGCAGATCAGCAGAAAGCTGGCTGCATGCCCGCAATTCTGGTCGCTTGCTGGCTCAATAGGTTGCAATTTCTGCAAATCCAGTCTGCCACCTCTCACCAGACCTGACTGCTCAATAGCAAACACCGCCACCGAAAAGGCTAACTTATTAGGAAAAATGTTTGCGGATAACTCAACCCTCGATGACCAAGGTGCTGTCCCGACGTCGGTTCCTCACTGCGGTTTTCGTATGAAAAAGCTGAGGATCCGGCATCGGGAAGTACTCCGCGTTTTACGAGAGCTTGATCTTAATAAAGCTAGTGGGCCTGACGGAATACCTGCTCTGGTACTGCAGAGGTGCGCTGCAGAAATAGCTCCAATTTTGACGAAGCTTTTTAAAATGTCCCTGAAGACTGGCTCTGTGCCCTCTGGTTGGAAAAAAAGCGGTTATCCATTCTATTCCAAAGAAGGGTGACCGCTCCAACCCGGCCAACTACCGCCCCATAGCGATCACTTCAGTTCTGTCTAAGGTGACGGAACGTGTGATCAACGACAAACTGCTCACATACCTCGAGAAGAACAAAATTATTAACGACCATCAATTCGGATTCCGGCGGAACCGTTCGAGCGGTGATCTTCTCGCGTATCTTCTGTTTGGGGGCGATGCCTGGAACGTTTCGGTGAGACCCAGACGGTTGCACTGGACATTTCCAAGGCCTTTGACCGGATTTGGCACTGAAGACTTGTCAACAAACTGCCTTCTTACGGACTTCCCGCATCCTTGTGTACGTGG
Organism: Limnephilus marmoratus; assembly: GCA_917880885.1. NCBI lineage: Eukaryota > Metazoa > Arthropoda > Insecta > Trichoptera > Limnephilidae > Limnephilus > Limnephilus marmoratus. The sequence continues at coordinate 10,747,670 of OU862921.1, read as the reverse complement.
ATTGCCGACTTCTTGAGGGAGAGGTCGATTCAGACGGTAGCCGATGGTTTCACCTCTTCCTCAAACTCAATAAATGCTGGCGTCCCACAGGGATCGGTTCTGTCTCCGACTTTGTTTTTGTTGCACATCAACGACCTTTTGTCATGTGCACCAATTCATTGTTACGCGGATGACATTACAGTTCATGATAGCTTTTTGTTTGACAAGCCCCCAAAGGGCTCACAAACTCCAACAGCTCGTAGGGCTTTGAAGCAAAGAATGGACGGTTACCTCGAGAGTGTTTTCTCTTGGGGTAACAATAATCTCGTTGAATTTAATGTTTCAATTACACAATCATGTCTGATTACGTCTAAAAGGGATCGAAATGAAAATCTAGTCTCTTTCAACGGAAGCAATCTTCCGAACAGGCCCTCCATTGATATGCTTGGTGTAACCCTGTGACCAGCTCAGGTATGGGGGCTCCATCTAAGCCAGAGTAAAGTTAGCCTCCCAAAAACTGGGCGTACTGTACAGGGCCCGCAGATACTTTAATAGTACACAACTGCTAACCCTGTACAAATCACAAGTGCGCCCCACGGTTGAATTTGGCAGCCATCTCTGGTCTGGAGCTCCAAAATACCTGAAAAATACCCTCGACTCTGTGCAGAAACGAGCGGTCCGTTTGATAGATTCTCACACAGTTGACAGTTCACATGAGAACGGGTCGTTTCTTCGACTCGTTCTTGTGTTCAACAGCTCGGCTGTGGAATGATTTGCCGGCCTCTGTGTTTCCTCCTTCCTACAACACGGGTCTCTTCAAGACCAATGTTCATTCCTTCCTCTCCTCAAAAAGACCCTCCATACAGCATCCCAGATGACATAGGCCCTGAGGGAAATTATTTTCCTCAGGGCCTCCTGTGTGGAGTTAATGTAAAAAAAGACCATTTTAGTTTTTGTTCAATCTCCACTTTAAAATTAAAAATAAAATATTAAAAAATGATAGTTTTTCACTTAACGAAGAATTATTTAAACTAATGAGACCTTTACATTTACGGAAATAGCTTTATGTTTTAAACGTCTATCATAGTATTTTATTGAAATAATGAAAGAAAATCTTCTCCTCCTGTAAAATTTTCTAATGGTCTGTTGGACAAATACGAACTAAATTAGTAATGCCGCTCGGAAAAATGATTCTATTACTAAATTACCTGTCCCCTGGCATAAATATTTTTCAACTAAATATTCAACAATTCAAAAACGCTAGGATTATTTAATAAAATAAAATGTGTGTTTATTATTGGTTACATAATGTGCATTTAAAATAAAATAAATAAATGTATAAATGTTTACTTCAAAAGTATCATTTTTCAATAAATGAAAAAAAAAAACAGAAATATTAAACGCCGGTATTGAAATAAACCTGAGGGTTTTGAATTTATCGTTTTTTATGAAACGTGCATTATTAAAAAAACGGTCATATTACAACAATTACAGGATTTCTGAAGCTGAATGGATTTATAAAAAAGTTATTTGCCTCAGGATCATACCCTTTAAAATAAGAATTTCACCTTTAGAATTATAGAAAACTTAAAAAATTGTGACATTTCTGTCAAACATTTAAACAAATGAAATTCACATTTCAAATAAAGATTTTTTAATAAATAAAATAATTGGATACCATCTTTGTCGCTTGTCTAATAATTATTAACAATTTGGGAGTGGGGATATGGGTACTGCCGCTCCCCAAAAACCATTTATTGGATACCCCTGTCGTAGGTTACCCCAGTTTGGTGATTTAGCAGAGGTGGTCGGGTTCATGGGGTCAGGTTTGTCAAGGTTTTGTTTCTTGTCTCGTTTGGCCAACAATAATAGCTCTGTGTCAATTCCTCCTTCCTGCAACTTGAGTTTCTTCACGGCCCAGGTTCACTCCTGTCTTTCCACAAAAAGACCCTCCACACAGAATCCCCAAAGATGACATTTGGATATTAATTTCCTCAGAGCATCGTTCGTGGAGTTGACGCAAAAAACGAATTAAATCGAATTATTATTCCCAACAAAGTACAGAACAATATTTCTCTACCGTGTGTTGGCCTTTTTGGGACTAACTCCAAAGGATCAACCCATCATTCTCCAAGATATAAAAACATGACACCTGATTACATCAAAAATATTTCCTCTGGTTTTTCAGAAACTTTATTCGATTTTGAACAGATACAACCCTTCTCACATTCAGTTGGCGACTAATGACGTTATTATGGACACGGCCTCACAATGGCGGTCCGAGGTGACCAGCCACCCACTACTCTTCCCCACTCACCCCCACTAACATTACCAGCACCCCCCCAGGCCTCCCGCAGAGCGCGATGACGTAGACCGAATGAAAGCTCTCTAGTTAATTGGGGAGACATTTTTCCACCATTCAACGATCGGAAGGACCCGAAATTAAAATGACCCGCGTAATTAATCAACCCGATTGGCTGCTGATGATGAACATTATTGTCAAAGTACCCCTCAGCTTTTAATAGTAACCAACTTAATGGAAATTAACGTTTCATCTGACCTTCATCTGACAAGAAACAAAAACCTAATTTAACTTTTGCAAATCCACTTCTACCTTCAAAAATACACTTTGTTGCGTCGTTTTTAATTAAATATAAGGCGTCCCGTGTTCGATTCCTCGGCTGGCTAAGTCCTCCATAATGACACAATCAACATTTTCCGCTTACTGTGATGGTAGTAGGAGATTTTAGAATATTGTCAGGTTATTCATAACCTGGGATTGTTTGTCTTTCTTCTAGAAAAAAAATCAAAATAAGTAGTGTTTTACAAAGTGGTTTGTTTTCATTTAACCTAATTTAACACTGTTTAATCAGTTATGTGTATTTTCCTAGCAAATGTCCCAAGAAAAAACTACGGAATTGTTTTATATGGTATCTAACCTCAATTTGTCTCTAACCATGTAACAGTTTGAAATTATAATGCTAAGCAGCACCCAGTCCTTAAGTCGATTGCTACACATTAATTCGAATTGGTTTTTAATTCCTAATTGGAAAAACAAATTAGAACAAATGGAATCCTGCATTCTTCTGTTGCATAAAACATAATATGGGCAAGCTAATTTTTCAAACAGTTCCGAATAGGAAGTCAGAGAGTCTGGGCGTTTGTTTCGTATAGGTCAAATGCATTGTACATATAGTTGTATTAGCGATTGATAAACCGGTGGATGCAGCCATAAGTTTTTTTATAATAGTTGATTGAATCCGTAGTTAGAAGTAAGATAGAGCATTGTAAATTTATATTATAAATTTATACAGCCCCCGTGAGGTGATTTTTCACAAAAATTGCTACATAAATCATTCAAATATTATAATTATTTTTATCGTGAAGGTTTCATATAACAAGGCCTTTTATAAATTTGAATACATTTGAGTCTATATTATTTGTAGACGCATTAGCATTAGGGTTCGAAAAATGAAAAACAAATAAAAATACTTTGACGGAAATAAAAAGGGTGTCCTTTGATGTAGGTATATTTTATTGAAATACGATTCCCCGGGCGGCCGTGACAAGGAATAAGCAGATATGATTTATTTTTAAATGAGGACGATGTGAAACGTTTTTGTAAATAATAGAACACCGTTTATTTCTGATTTGACTGCGTGCATGAGCGTTGAAGTATGGTACCTGCTTGGTTAAATAACCACTGGAGCGACAGAGCAATTCAAAACTTTTTTCTCAGATTGCTCGAAATTATGTTGAATATTTTCCGCCCACATTAAAAAAATCATATTTAATTTTTTTATTTTAACTTTATGAGTAAAACCTCAAATTGTAATATTTTAATAAATGAAGGCAATATAAGCGAAACTCAATCGAAAAACTGGAAACAGAAAAATCAGAAAAACATATTGACACCTCTGGGACTCGAACCCAGGACCTCTTGCTTTCCGGGCAAACGCGCTAACCACTGCGCCACGGTGTCGATATGAAATTCGGTCATGTTTAACTGTACCATACTTCGACTAAGAACCATCTACATTATCTTCATTTTCTTTAACGCATATGTTATTGGCAACTATATTTATGTATGATTGCAAGATTCAAACCCGAACTAAATGCTCTCTAGATAGTGTCTGGGTAAATCTTTATCCATTTTATTTAATATGCGACATCTATCGACTTTTCTGCGTTAAAGAAAATGAAGATAATGTAGGTGGTTCTTAGTCGAAGTACGGTACAGTTAAACATGACCGAATTTCATATCGACACCGTGGCGCAGTGGTTAGCGCGTTTGCCCGGAAAGCAAGAGATCCTGGGTTCGAGTCCCAGAGGTGTCAATATGTTTTTCTGATTTTTCTGTTTCCAGATTTTTGATTGAGTTTCGCTTATATTGCCTTCATTTATTAAAAAAAATCATACCTCCGACTTTTAATACGGAGAAAAACAAACTGAATTTTTTTTTTTTTTTTTTTTTTTTATTGTTTTTATTTCTTGCTATAGCAATCCCGATGAGTTACAGAACTCATTTTAGGACAGGAGGAACATACAAATCATGGGTGGGAGGTAATAGTTAAAATTTTACATAGGAATTTGGATATTAAAATATAAGATTCACATACAATGTAGAAGAAAAATAAAAGACAGGTTGAGTAGAATAAACAGCAATGGAAAACAATTAAAGAAAAGGGAACAAGGTTATACAGATATGGATGATTACAAACTTAATGGAAAAGAAAAGAAGAGAAAAGAGACAAGACAATTGAAACATGACAAGAAAATTACAAAGTTTCATCCTTATACATACTTAAAAAATATTCTTTTAAAGCATTACTCTGATTTTTTTTATTTTGCTGAATTCCCTTGTACATATCTGGTAGCGAATTATATAGTGTATAGGCAACATAGTTCAGAGATTTTATCCCATATTTTGTAGTGTGTGTTTGAGGTATGCGGATTTTATTGCTATTTCGAGTATTGTGAGTGTGGATGTCTTGATTGTAAAGTGGCTTGATGTTAGTGTGAGTTGATTGTTGGGTAATTTGTAGGATGGTGCTTGTGATTTCATGTTTAGGAAGGACTGTGATTGGAAGAATACCGGAAACTGAATAGATGTCTCTGACATGGGTGTCCCATGGAAGTCCAAAAACATTTCTGAGAGCTCGGTTTTGAACCACCTGCAGATCAGCTATCAATTTCTTTGAGGCAAATCCCCAGATACAGCAGAGATAAGAAAGGTGTGAATGTACCATGGCGTAGTACACTGATAAAGGTACGGGTAGTAATCCTTGGAGTCTATAAAGTACACCAGTTATGGGTGTAATTTTCTCCTTTACATGATTTATGTGGAGATCCCACGAAAGTTGGGAATCTACGATCAGGCCCAGATATTTTGTGCTCATTTTCTTTTCGAGGCAGTTATCACCAACTTTGATATTGAGGCTGATATTTTTCTTGTTGCCAAAAAGTATATAATGAGTTTTTTTTACGTTAAGAGTTAGTTTGTTTATTCTTAACCAGCTTGTGAGTTTAGAAATATCAGCATTCATTTCCGTTTCAAGCTCCGCTAGGTTCAGTTTGTTGTAAAAAATTACTGTATCATCCGCATAGAGTTGCAGAGTTCCTTTAATACCCCACTTTGTTATGTCATTCACATAGATAAGAAATAGCAACGGTCCAAGAATTGATCCCTGTGGCACTCCACATGTTATTTTACCCAACTCACTCGTTTCTCCTCCCAGTTCTACTGCCGAGAAGCGATTTGATAGGTAAGATCGGAGAAGTTCCAGAGGAGTACCAACAATACCCAAATGTTTCAGTTTTTCGATCAATACGTTATGATCCACCGTGTCAAACGCCTTCTTTAGATCAATAAATATTGCCGCCGTAAAATCCCCGTGATCAATACGTTTCTGTATATTTGATATAAAATCAAAAGCTGCACATTTAGTGTTAGATCGTCGTCTGAAACCGTATTGTATTGACGTGAGAATTTTGTTGTGTTCGAGATATTTCAATAGTCTTTCTTTAATGATACATTCAAATATTTTAGAGATAGCTGGAAGTATAGAGATTGGACGATAATTTTGGACATTTTTTTTGCATTCGTCTTTATGAATAGGAATTATTTTCGCAATTTTTAGTTTGTCTGGAAAGATACCTTTTGATAGAGAGAGATTTATTAAGAATACAAGGTCATCTGCCAGTTCCTCCTTGCAATTTTTGAGAAGGAGAGAGGTTATCCCATCGGAACCAGCTGCCGCTTTGGACTTAAGGTTAGATATGACACGTAGGATTTCATTTTTATTTGTCCTGATCATGTTAAAAGATTGTTTTGCTTGAGGTTCCGTGTAGATCGTGTTCACATCAGTTTTTGAAGTTTTTATTACTGATGCTAGACTTTCCCCAACTGAGAGAAAAAAATTATAGTTCTCTATAGTCAATGAATTCACCAATCTTTTACCGATTATCTCAAATTCGTAGGATTTATAAAAAAAATATTATAAAATCGTAAACTTCTGCTTAATTATTTACAAATAAGGGAAAATTTGACAAAATTGGGAGCAAAGCAATCCGAGGCATTTTAAATTGTGCCATATTTTGGCAAAAAGCGCTCCAGCGAATAAAGAGGTAGCGTAACACGGTAAAATACCCCAAAAATAAATCACGATAATACTTACATAATGTTCTTCTTAATCAACTTATAGAATTTGGAAATATACAATTTAGCTCCTCTCTCATTCGATTAACCATTGCTTATTCTTATTACATTTCTCCAGTTTACATCTCATGCTCTGTTCTGTGTAACTTCTACCTTGTTCTAGATTCCTTCATTGGCCAAATGTAATATCATAGAGCAGTAATTTAAATTTGGAGCAAAATAGTGGGTATTCTAGTTTACAGTACATGTTTGTTTATTTGAAACAAACAAAAAATGTATTACGAATTATTTGTACGCATATTCATTCTGCTTCCAAAAATATTAAATTACAACGTATGCATCATTATGCACCTCATTAGGTTGCATCTACACTAAAAACTGCATTTATCTGCATAAAATAACACAATGATATTGTGTGTAATTTTTAGTAGCTGAATTATTTTACACGTAAAGTAGGTAATGTTAAAAAACAGGTGTTCTTTTTCTACAAAAACATTGATAACTTAAACATACTCGTATGAGTAATAAACTGTTTTTCCTTTTTCGCTAGTCACAATAATTATGCCAATTGAGACGTAGAACATCGCGCATACCATACAGGGAAATTAATATATATTTTAAATGATTAGGTTGATGGAAAACATCTATGTTGATAGATATGTTGCGTGTAATATCAGCGTCAGCTAATGTCTATATCCTATAAGTCCAATGAACAAATGAGGTGAATTTTCGATATTTGTTTTTGGGGTGTTATGCCGTGTTGCGCTACCTCCTTCTTTAGCCAACGTTTCAGACATCGTTGCAGTGTCCATCATCAGGGCAGATCCGGCAGATCCGGTAGATGTGTAATTTTTAGTCGTGAAGTGTGTGCTTATTTACTTCGAAGCGATACCGTGTCGCCAGCACCACTAACTTTCACCAGTACAAAATACTCGTGACAAGCAGTGGCGTCATCGCCGCGGAACGGAATAGAAAGTTCATTAAAACGTGGTATTTATGCTAGCCAGAGGCAAGTCCGTTTGCGAGATGCCGACCGAAGTGGCTCCATCTCTTAATGAATTCTAAAATTAGAAATCACAATGGTAAGAATTTAAGAAATAGAATTACAATGTTTAAAGCGAATTTAGTCAATATAAATCAAAATGGTTTACCACGAGCTGGCATTAATGTATACTTAGACATGTTTTTTTTTGCTCTATTAATATTAAATGAATTTTACTAGATTTAGAATTAAACTGGTTAAAGCGAATTTAGTCAATATAAAGTTATAACACAAAATGGTTTACCACGAGCTGGCCTTACTGTATACTTAGACACACTCACATTATGCTCCAATTGGAGCAGAACTTACAAAGCTGACCGATGCACTGGAACGCAACGGTTACCCAGCTAGTCAGACAAGGCAAATCATAAGAGCCAAATCTACACCAAACGAAGGCAGAGCTAAACAAGAGTTAAAAGGCTGCGCTTTCCTACCTTACGTTCACAATGTGACAGACAGAATCGCCAGGCTGTTGAGAAAAGATAGCATCAAGACTGTCTTCGGTGCTGGATCTGCCCTGATGATGGACACTGCAACGATGTCCGAAACGTTGGCTAAAGAAGGAGGTAGCGCAACACGGCATAACATCCCAAAAACAAATAACGAAAATGCTTTTGGCCGTGAAAATCTTAAAACTTATCCAAATGAGGTGAAAATTAAAATAAATAAATTGTAGCGGAAAAACTGACACAATAAATCTTTTAATAACGCGGCAAACTTTAAATACTGAAAACTAAGTTAATTTCACTCGCGAAATCATGCACTCGATCGAACTGGAATCGATCTGAATAGGACACATGGTAAGCTTTCTAACAATATTATTTTACAACCATAATTTAAGGGCTTGTTGTTCCTTTTCCGCTGGTGACAATAAGTAGACGTAAACAAAACAAAGGGTTGTTTCTCGCCATTGGAAGTGTACACCGATGCACAAATGTACTCTACTTTATCTATGAATTATTTTTCATACAATCAGTTACATTTTTTACATGTCACTTCATAAATATGCCAGTTCATTGAATATGCAGTAATTATTTTCACAGGAATAACAAACATCTCTCGCACTGACAACCAAAATTAATATTTTTGATGTTGCACTTAAATGTCACATTACGTCCTCTTGCTCTTATACTTGGTCTAAGCCTCGTTCCAACAACTGCACCTTAAAGATAAACCTTCTCTTTCTTCTAAACCATTATGAAAAGTTAAATCTAATTATAAAATCGAAGTATGCTTTTCAAAATTTTGTTGTCGTTATATAATTCCAGTCACCCACTTAGCCATAAAACTTGATTATGTAAACATGCCAATAATGGCTCCGGAGCCAGCGATGAAAGTTATTCAGAGAACTTGAATATTAATGTCTGCTTCCACCTGCCTATATACTAGTAGGTACCTGCGCTCCGGATGAGGAAGTGGAATAAATCCTGAAATTTTAATTCCGACTTCCACCGAGAGCTTCAGGCCAGCGATTCTCCAATAATGATCAAGAGTCATCTACGAATGAAAAATTATTCGTCATCTCGACGAACTTTGTCGACTGGTTCATTTTTATGTATTCTTCAATGTCGAAGGGTCGAAGAGATGATTATATCGGTAGCCCTGTGAACATTGTCAATGTTTCTGATGTTTATGACGTTTCTTTAGTATGAATTTGAAATTATGAGCGCACTTTCTTCAAAATGGCTGGCGGGTATATTACCGAAACCAAAAACAGCATCGTCGCCTTAGTTATTGTTTGTTCAATAAACCATTAAAAAATTTACAGGAGGAAAAGGTTTTCTTTCATTATTTCAATGAAACATTATGTAAGTATGTTTAAGATAAAGCTATTTCCGTAAAGGTAAAGGTCTCATTGGTGTAAATAATTCTTAGTTAAGTGATTAACTATAATTTTTAATACTTTATTTTTAATTTTAAGTGGAGGTTGAACAAAAACTAAAATGATCTATTGAACAAAAAGTACTGAAGCGATGAGCTGTTAACCACCGCGGAAAAGAAATTTAACACTGCTAACACATGCAAAACGATACTACTACAGATTGTTATTGTGAAGTCAATTTTCATGTGAAAATTATCCACTCTCCGGCAAAATATTCCTGTTGGTCTCAGAGCATCTGCTTCAGTTCGCTCTACATTATGAATTGAAGCCAATATCGCGGGTAAATCAACCAATTTAATGAACCTTAAAACAAACTTTGTAAAAATATACGATCCCTGTCAGAGTGCGCGCGGAAAACGCTCTTGGGTTAGGATACAATAATACTAGATTTTGACAGTTATGGCAAAGACAACTCAGTGTCAACTGGTTTGACCCTCTCGTTGTTCGAGTGGAATGACTTTTGACGTTTGGCGTCTAAGTATGTACCTTCGACGAGACTTGAGAATAACAAAGTCGACCAATGAAATGTACGTACTTTGGAAGGCGATTGCGAGCGGCCTTGACTTGAGAATCTAGTCTCAGATTGGTGAATTGGGGAATCGCTCTTGGGTTAGGATACGATAATACTAGATTTTGAGAGTTATGGCAAAGACAACTCGTTATTCGAGTGGAATGGCTTTGACGTTTGGCGTCTAAGTATGTACCTTTGATGAGACTCGAGAATAACAAAGTCGACCAAGGTAAGTACTTTGGACAGCGATTGCCAGCGGCCTTGACTTGAGAATATAGTCCCAGATTGGTGAATTGGGGAATCGCTCTTGGGTTAGGATACAATAATACTAGATTTTGAGAGTTATGTATAAAGACAACTAGCTGTTCGAATGGAATGACTTTTGACGTTTGGCCTCTAAGTATGTACCTTTGACGAGACTCGAGAATAACAAAGTCGACCAATTTACGTACTTTGGACGGCGATTGCGAGCGGCCTCGACTGGAGAATCGACTCCCAGATCGGTGAATAAGCGATGGCGCGTTACGTAAACCCGGAGCTTTGCGCTTTTACTCGTGTGAAATGTCTTCAAAGCTCTCGGTGAGTCTGAAAAACGTTGGGCGCTTTCGACGTAAAGTCGTCGGTCAGACACTGGTTGACTAGTTCGTTAATTTTTCATTTCCCCCTCCGAGAGTGATTGCACCACGGGCAGGGCTTTCGGGCGCCATGTTATTTTAAAATTAAAGAGGATTACAAATAGCATTGAGTGCTCACCGCGCGGAAAAGGTCAACAGCTTGGTGAGCTTTCAAAGCTAAAAATGACTGAATTTATTTTCAGTAGGCTCGGCCTTTTATTTGTACTTATATTTAGGTGAAATGTAAACGTGGAAAATGCTCATACTACATGTAATATGTTGGTAGAGGTAACTTGAGAGAAATATTTAATATATAAACAGCGGATAAAATGCGAGGAACAAATAAAACGTACGCGCATTCATTGTATGTACAAAAACTTGACAAAAAGTGCAAGGGTTTAAAAAATTTAAGATATATGGTAATGTAAATCATGGTATGTATTAGATATTATTTTAGATTTTCACGGCCAAAAGTATTTTTGTTATTTGTTTTTGGGGTGTTATGCCGTGTTACGCTACCTCCTCCTTTAGCCAACGTAAATCGGCAATCGCCGAGCGAAGACCCAAAACTTATAGAGCACGCCTAATTACAGAGGAAATTGAAATTCATAAAAATCCTATTAACATTAATATAGACGACGGAGCTTAGCTCAATAGTTCTTGGTATCCGGTAATTGACGGCTACACCAAAGCTAAATGCCAAAAACCATCTTCAAGTATACTGTAATGCCAGTTCGCAGTATGGAGCTGGCAACATGGTATTGTTTCGAAGTACTTAAGCACACATTTCACCACTAACATTTACACAACTGATGATGGACACTGTAAAGCTGTCCGAAACGTTGGCTAAAGGAGGAGGTAGCGCAACACGGCATAACACCCCAAAAACAAATAACAAAAAAGGTATGTATTATTTTTTTCTTAAATGATTATGGTCGTATGAGACTGAGTTTTGGCGGAGTTTTTTTATGTGTATACCTCACAAGAGTCCCAACTGCTTCTGTCTGGAGCCAGTGAGACTGTGGAATCCCCAATTGGGGTATGTTGTAAGGCTGAAAGTAGTAGGGAGGGGAAGGAGATGGGGAAGAAGAAGATGGGAAAGTACCTGGCTAATCAGATCTGGCCACTAAACACAGCTAAAGACAATTTAGGCAACATTTCAATTTTGAATGGTGGTCTTAAACCAGGGCGATACTGAAAGTATCTTCGACTAAAATGGGTAATTTAAAAAATAAAAAGAAACATATGAATTAGCAGCAGAGGGAGAGTTGATAAGTGACAAGTGATGGGAGAAAAGAAAGATTTTATTTTTTTTATTTTTAAAATTAAATATTCTTTTTTTTTCAAACGAAACGCTGAACAACAGTTAAATTCAAAACATACCAAAGTTCATTGAACCAGAGTTACATAACACATCCGAAATTAGAATGTTTGATTATCAACTCAACTAGAAATGGCTCCTCTGATGAGGATTCTTCAGTGGAATTGTCATAGTCTTAGAAATAAGACTGAAGAATTTTTAAACACATTACACTCAAACTCAATTGCAGTGGCTGCCATCTCGGAGACGTGGCTGGAACCGGATTCTGATTTCAGAGTCAGGGGATACCACTGTCTTCGAGACGACCGTCAAGATGGAAAGGGCGGCTCCGCTCTTTTCATTAAAAAATCATTACCCTTCTCCCCTGTAGATGTAAAACCAATTGGTTGTCCTTTTCAAGTGACGGCCGCAAAGGTTTTTGACACAACAATAATTTCTTTGTATATATCACCATCTAATAAACCTTCTAAATCAATCCTGAAAGCTATGTTATCCAATGTCACTACTCCTTCCCTTGTTCTGGGAGATTTCAATGCCCATCACGGATTATGGGGAGCTCACAATTGTGACAGAATGGGCAGAGATATTGTTGATCTACTAGATGAACTAGACTTTTGTATTATCAATGATGGTTCTCCTACTCGTCTTCAGGTGCCTGGTCAGCGACCCAGCATGGTTGATCTTACTATTTGCAATTCCAACATAGCTGCATCCCTGTTATGGAAGGTTTTGGATGACCCTCATGGGAGTGATCATTACCCCATCCTCATTGAATACTCAAATATTTATCATTCCAACAAAAATGTCAAGTGCAGTAGTCGAAAACCAAGGTTCTTAACTGCCAGAGCCAACTGGAATGACTATTCAAATCATACAAAGTTCTCTGTGCAAAATCTGCCCTCTCCAACTACAGAAAATGTTGCGGAATGTTACGATTTATTTGTGTCTGCAGTCATTACGGCTGCAGAAAAATTTATACCCATTAAAACGACACGTAACAAAGGGAAACCTCCCCCAGCTCCTTGGTGGGATATTGAATGCTCAGACGCAGTAGATATGAGGAAAAAATATGCGAAAATTTATTCAACAAATATGAATATGGAGAACTTCCTTCAGTATAAACAAATTGAAGCTAAGACCAAACGTCTTCTAAAAAACAAAAAACGTCAAGGCTGGAAAAAATTTTGCTCATCATTATCTCCCGAAGTTCCTCTTTCAGTTGTTTGGAATTCAATTCGCAGGTTTAAGGGTTCTCACGTCCCAACGGTGACTCGACCACTCACTTCAGAGTGGGTGAAGGAATTTGCCGATAAACTAGCTCCTCAAACTGCAAGTAATTTTAATGAAACAGAATTCACATACTCATTTAAAACACGGGGTTGGATGGACACCCACTTCAATTTAACGGAACTTAGGGAGGTCTTAAACGATCTCACAGACTCATCCGCTGGTGTAGATGGAATTCCTTATAGCTTTATTAAAAACTGCGACGTTACCACACTAAACTATTTTCTTTCAATTATAAATCTGATCTTTGACTCCGGCAAAATTCCATCATCCTGGAAAACTCAAATAATTGTTCCCATTCTGAAACCCCAGAAAGACCCTAACTCTGGACTTTCTTACAGACCTATAGCTCTGTCATCTTCCTTAGTTAAAATAGCTGAACATATGATTAAAAGACGTCTAGACTGGTATGTAGAAAATGAGAAAATTCTTCCCAGCTCTCAGTTTGGCTTTCGAAAAAGAAAAAGTACGATCGAAAGTGTGTCCATCCTGACTTCTGATATCCAGTTGGCCCTGGCCGATAATGAATTCCTTGTCGGTGTTTGCCTTGATGTGTGCGGAGCTTTTGACAATGTTTTATTAGATGTTTTATTTAATAAATTATTAAAAATTGGCATCCCTCGTAAGCTTTCCAGTTTTATAATTAACCTCCTTCTTACCAGGAAAATTCAAATCCAGGTGCTGGATTCTCCTCCACTGGAAAGAATAGTAAACAAGGGTTTGCCTCAGGGCTCCGTCCTTAGTCCTATCCTTTTTAATATTTATACCTTTGACCTGCATCGGAGTATGCATCCATCTTGTAAAATACTTCAGTATGCGGATGATCTTTTTATATATATTTCAGGACGAATTATTTCTATTCTGGAGGATGTGATTAACATTTGCATGAAAAACCTTGACACCTGGTTAAAAAATCACGGCTTAGAAATTTCTCCGTCCAAAAGCAATGTTATCGTCTTTTCCAGAAAACGTGCTACTCCGCGTGTAACAGTCCAAATAAATAATTCGATTCTCCCTATGCAGGTACAAATAAGATTCCTTGGGGTAATTTTAGACTCTAAGTTAACATGGAACCCGTATGTTAATTTAATCATTAACAAATGTCAAGCTGGCCTCAACACTTTACGTGCCGTTTCACGGGTCTGGTGGGGAAGTCATCCATTCACCCAAAAACTTTTTTATAACGCATATGTTAGGAGTCATTTGGATTACGCGTCATTCCTCATTGAACCCACTTCTAAAAAGAACCTCGCAAGGTTGGACCGTATTCAATTTCAAAGTTTAAGATTGATTATCGGAGCAATGCGTTCTTCCCCAATTAACGCTTTACAAGTGGAGGCTGTGGAGGCTCCTCTTCATTTCAGAAGACAGTTCTTGGCTGACAAGTTTTTATTTAAATGTTTAAGACTCTCTAATCACCCACTGAAAGACAAAATTACTGCACTCACTGCTCAAGTGAAATCACTTCCATATTGGAGGAACAAATCAATCCCTCTTCTTGTTAAAAGCCTCCATACGTACTGTTCGTATAAACCCCTCTTAAATCCATCAGACAGACTTCCTTTATATGCCAACTCCTTTCGTATTCATTTGTGTAAACCAAATATTCTTTTTTCTCTCGGTATAATTAACAATCACGATGCTCCAAGAAAACTTATCCAAATTTTAAATTCGGAATATTCCAACTGGAAAATTATTTACACAGATGGTTCCAAGTCTCCCTTATCAAACCATGTGGGAGCGGCATTCCACTGCCCATCAGATCAAGTCGATAGAAAAATTAAACTTCCAAAAGAGGCTTCCGTTTTCACTGCTGAATGTATAGCCATTTTTGAATCCCTCAAATACATTGACGATGTTCACATTGGAAATTTCTTAATTCTCTCCGATTCCCTGAGTGCACTTCAAAAATTAAACTCTTCCCCTTTCCATTACCCAGAAGACGATTTCTGTGTTGGAATTCGCACTTTAATTCATAAATTAACCGACTCTGGCAAAGAAATCGTCTTGGCTTGGATACCTAGTCACTGCGGTATCCCTGGAAATGAAAAGGCCGATTCATTGGCGAAAGATGCCATTATTTCGGGGGATATTTTATATAAATTTTTAAACACCGATGACATTCTCGTAAAATTAAAGGAAAACATGATTTCCACATGGCAGAATCATTGGGAAGAATCTAGTCAATCAAAAGGATATAGCTTTTTCACAATTCAGCCAACGATTCCTTCAAAACCGTGGTTTTCCAGACTTTCTTTTAACAAATTCTCAACATCCTCCATTTGCCGCATGCGGATAGGACATTGCTGCCACAATGTTCACCTGACAAAAATTCATATTAAGAATTCTGCGATGTGTGAATGTCGTCTTGGTGAAGAGGATCTCAATCATATTTTTTTCAGTTGTCCTATAAATAATTCATACAAAAATTTCATCCCTCACCTAATCAGTTCGGGCATATTGCCTCCCTACAACATTGCATGCCTGTTATCTTCTGTGAACAAACGCGTGTATAAAGTCTTGGCTAATTTCCTGAATATTAACAGCATCAATTTGTAACTGTAAGTTAAGTTTCATGTATTTATTTATTTATTTTATTTTTTACGCACAATAAATTGCGTCAGCATATCTTTTAATTTCCTTGTTATGTTTAATTAAAATCATCTCTTATTGTAATAATTTTGCGTATTATTATTATTATTATTTGTAAAGTATTATTATATAATGTAGATAGGTTCTTGTTATTAAAACGAAATTAGTTAATATTAACCAAAAATTACACTCACAAAATTACACTCACAAAAGCATTCACTTGACACCGGCCAGAACACTCTTTTGGGGTGAAGAGCCATTAAAAAAAAAAAAAAAAAAAAAAAAAGAATGTTTGATGTTGTTCAAATTTGATCGTAAATCTTCTTACGTCAATCAGTAGGTACCTACTAATACTGCATGAATAGTAACGGCCTGATAATATTCCACTATCTTCTTGGAAGATCCTAATTCCACCTACATATATATATCTTAATAACCTACATTGCACGCTAATAATTAATCTTAAACTATGGTCAGGTTACCAATAATTCCATATCAATAGCAACACCTGATTAGGTACTATCCCTCTTACGTAAAGTCTAGCCTCCAGATAATATTCCACGGTATACAATATTATCTACCTGAAAGAAAATACCTTCTTGGGATTTCGGTTTTTGTTTTGGCATTTTGATTGAATTCATACCATACGTCATTGAAGAAGAAGGTAAACGAATATATGAAACAGAACAAAACACAGAAAAATTAAAAAAGATAATAGTCGCAACTGGAGCTCGAACCCAGAACTTCTTATTAGTTATCTTCTTCAATGATATATAACATTGATGGGAATAATATTCAAAAGTTATAAAAAGATATTGTTCTCATAAACACTTCTTTGTAGCAATGTCACAGAGACGAGAACTGAACCATATAATGTGTCTCGTCCTTATCCCCTCCATTGGGGGTGGCTTGTGACCCCGTCCCTGCATGCGGACACCGGAGTGAGGACGACCCGGAGCGATGTCTCATGGATGGCCCGCGCCTCCCCTGGGGGGAGGTGTGGGTCGTAAGGATGTCTCGCGCGAGTAAGGGGACCCTCCGCCCTGACTCCGACAACCCGGCGCTGATCCTTCTTAGAGTCTTTGGGCGTTCTGCCACCCGCATCTGCACCGAGAAGTTGGCTAAGGGGCGCGGAAACCGACCCTCGCGCTTGGCTTTCCTGAAAACATGCACCTCTCAACAGGACTGCCGGGCGTACCCGTGACACACTCGCTCCCTACCAGCAACAATGTTAAAATTGAGTTATTATTTATGTACATTAAACAGTTTGAGTAGGCATATCGCCTACATGTAATTATTTTATTTTCCCCTCTGATTTTCCCCAATGAAAGAGGTAATGTATATACTTATATTTATTAGCTACTAACCTGTACATATAAAGCACTTGCATACTGCTCGTTAACACCGTATGCGGGGACATTGGGGGTCTAGCTTTGTTCAAATTAAACGTAGAGACGTTTAAATAAAAAAAATTAGCTTCCTTGTGAGAGCCCTGAAGGAGTAACCATAAGTTACTTATACCGGGGTGGGTATGCGGTTGGAAACCTCCAGTGTTCTCATAAAAAAATTAATATTCATTTAGGCTTAAAAAGGTCAATATTTACGATTCATTTAAAAATAACACAAACCAGTTCTTAGAACGACTGTTTCTAACGAAAGCTGTAGTTGCCTATAATATGGAAAAGTTAGTCGAAGATAATATTGTTAATTCTGAAAATTGAAATAAATGATCGATAAATATGACGGTTTGATGGAAGGTAGCAATGGCCGAATTGGTAGAGGCGCCCGTCCCGGTTAGACGAGAGGTTCTGTGTCTAGTTGTCTTTCATATGTTCGTTTAGATTATTAGTGTTATCTTCTGCTGTTAAGTTACCAAACCTAAGTGAACCACTTGGGGTGACCTATGACAGAGGTTTTGATAATCCAGTAAATGGTTCCCGGGGCAGCGGTACCTATACCCGCCTTCCAAATTGGAAAATCTATTAATATTTTAACGAGTCAACATCGTGTTGTTTTTTTTAATAGTTATTTTCAACAGTTGGATGGATTTATCGTCAACGCCCAGTACTAGTACCTACTATGCTAATAATAATTAATCTTCCCAACAATCAGTACCTAGGTACCAAATAATACACTCTAGAAAAATAACAGGTGGAATCTATCCTTTAATCTAGTATCTTCCCTCAGATAATATCCCACGGTCTCTAATCTCCTGAAAGATCCCCGATACCTACCACCCTGATTTACATGACGGAACTGATGACAAAGCGAATGGCAGCTACATGCTGCAATATAAGCAGTTTATAACAAAAATACAAATAACAACACAATATTATGTTTAAAATAAGAGACAATTGGCATTGAAGTACTTTTGGAAATGCATACTTATAAATTGGTTTTGATAAAATCTTTCATGTTAGAACTGTCTTGGCTGTTGATCCAAGACTCGTGCATTGTATAGCTTTCTTGCAAACTAACCTAAAACATCTTTTGTTTTAGCGAAAGGGATAGGCGATTATGACCTTTGGTTTTTGTCAAGTCACTTCAGTTTCATCTGGGGTGGTGGACTTTTTTTATTGTAAAACACTTTTTTTAATGAAGAGTCGTTTTATTTACAAACACTTTTGAGTAACAATGAAATCAACACTTTTTGTAACTAATTTTGGCCCGGACCCCGCCTGGGCAGTACAGGGTCTGTACTCTAAGTATCGGTTAATGCGAGAGAGGGAAATATTTTAAATAGCACCCCTTTTATACTGCTAAAAACTGTAAAAATACCGTCCTTCAGACTATTAAAAAGACGATAATAACAATAACACCGGTATTAGAAAGTTTTTTTTTTTACAGTGAATACTGCACAAGAATCTCAACTGCTCCCGTCTGGAGCCAGTGAGACTATGGCATCCCCAATTGGGGTATGTTGTGAGGCTGAAGATAGTGGGGAGGGGAAGGAGGTGGGGAAGAGGAAGGTTGATGTCACTATTATTTAATTTATCGGAGGGCTAGAATTCCAATAATCCATGCGCTTGATAGCTGCAAGACGAGTTGTTATCTAGCCTCTTACATGGTTAAGTATATTCTAAAGTAAAATCCATGCTAATTTGTACAGCGCTCTTGAGGCGATTTTTCGCAAAAACAGCGCTATATAAGTTGTCCAAATTTATTATTATTATTATAACGATGAATCTCGATGGCAATTAGAGATACTGTACCATGTACCTACCAGGTAAACATCAAATCATCAAAGATGCTAATAATTTTTTATGTGGGTCTGTCTGTGAGTGACTAACTTTGGTTCAATTAACTCGGATATTTTTTTAATTTTTTTATTTATTTATTTCAAGATTTTTGTTTATACATTACAATGATAATACATGCAAGATTACAAAATAATATATGTTTTATTCTACTACTCCATAAGTTGAGCTCTAGGAGCTCGTGTTTATGGGAGGAGTATTTTACATGCAAAAAAAATTATAATAATGTTCATTTTGTAAACAATTTTCAAAAAAAACTAATGAAATAAATATTTTAAGTAGGTGCACAATTTAGACAAAAATAGTTATATAAGGACAATATCAATACAATTTTTTTTGTAATATTAAATATTACTGTTTTAAGTAAGGGTAAATTAATTAATTACAATATGTCATTATCCAATTTAAGGGACTTAATTTGTTTTTTGAATAATTCATAATTCAGTGTATCTGTTATATTAATTTTGTTATTGGATAATAATATATTGTACCATCTTACACCTAAATACAAATAGTGGTGCTGAGCCGTAGTCGTTCTAAGCATAGGGATGGCTATTAAGCCATTGGTTTTAAATCTATTGCTTATGCTATCTGAGGGGTGAATTTTTTTAATAAAATATTCTTTATAATATCTATAATATTCTTTATATATCGTTTCTCTTATACAATTCTATAATAGATGGTACATTAAATTCCCGAAATATCTGTACAGTAGGGAAGTCGTATGGTTTCCTAAGAATGGTTTTTATAATTATTCTTTGAATTATAATTATGGGCTGTAAGGAAGCCTTAAAGGCCCCTCCCCACCCAATAATGCCGTACCCACCCAATATGTTTAGAATTCAAGTGTCATTTTCAAAATTGCACCACTGTATCAACAATTTAGACAAGCGACAAAGTACCTACGTACAATATAGTGTTTGAACAGAAAATTATTTTAATTGTTATTTTCAAAAATGAAACTGATGTGACAAGAATTCAGACAAGCCCTGTTTATGTATACATATATTTTGAATCCTTTTATATTTCTTTGGTTTATATTTTAGCGTTAATCTTTACAAAAGTAAAGTCAGATTTCGTCATTTTTCAAGTGTCTGCGCTTTCCCATTTTCAAGAAACGTCATTTACTAACTTAATATCTCATAATTTTTTACGGGTCTGTACCAGTGTTGAGTACCGCATACAAGAGGCACTACAAATATTTCACCCAAGAACGTAAGTGCACCCCCACGGTTGAATTTGGCAGTCGCCTCTCTTTTGAGGAAATACCTGAAAAAGACTCTCGACAGAAATCCTAGTATTTATTTATATTCAAAAATAAAATTTTACCAGATTATATGTTGAATAATGTTAGTATTAATCATCATCACCCATGGTTCTACAACTCCTGGTGGGTCTTGGCCTCCTCAAGAGTCTTCCTCCACTTATCTCGGTTTTGTGCCAGCTCTCTCCAGTTTAGAAGCTCCAAGGTCTCCTCAAGAGTCTTCCTCCACTTACCTCGGTTTTGTGCCAGCTCTCTCCAGTTTAGAAGCTCCAAGGTAGATTGTGGTGTGCTCCAAGGTAGATGTCTTTAAGGACGTTATAGCTCCATCTTAATCTTTGCCTTCCCAGGCTTCTTCGCCCTATCGGTCTTGAGTTCAGCAGGGACTTTGGTTCTTGATGCTCGGTCATTCTCTCCACATGATCCAGCATCCAGCCACCGATGTCTTCCAAGTTTTATAAATATTGTGACGTTTAGTTCCTTAAACAGAGTACAGAGCTCATTGTTGTAACATCTGCGCCAAAATCCATTTTCTAGAACCATTCCGAAGAAACGCCTTACAATTTTCCATTCTCAGTGAGCACTGATCTAATATCTTTAGTGTTTCTAGACAGCAGTCCAGATTTTATTTCCTTTTGTAGGCGGTAAAAACAGCGATTTGCCCTCACCATGCGCTTCTGTATCTCCTTTGTAGTTTTATTGTTGTTTGTTATCAGGGATCTTACATAGGTGTGTAAATCTTGGTACCGTTTCAAAATTTAGACTTCCACATGTTCATGTTAATAGTACAGTTTATTGCTATCCTACAGAGACTGCAATGATTTTAGGCTTAACGGGTTCTTTCTGCGACCCGCTCTTTAATTCAATAACTCGACTGTGGAACGATTTTACGGAATCCGTGTTTCCTACATCCTACAACATGGGTCTCTTCAAGACCCAGATCACTTCTTCCCTTCCACAAAAAGACCCTACACACAGGAGTTAATGTAAAAAAAAACTACAAAAGGTTTAATATTTTTATGCTTTGGTTGTGCATGATTTTGGCTCCCTTTTGGCTTTTTCATATGTCACACTTCACCTCATTTGAGGTGGGACACCGCACACTTCTCCTCATTTGAGGTGGGACACTTCAACGACTCATTTCAGTACTTGAGTAATTTTTAAAAACTCATTCTGAAATAATAATAATAATTATAATATTTTTTAATTTGTATTATTAGATTCATCAAAGAATTTATATATAAAAATGCGAAAATCAGCAATTTTAAATACATAAGGATTAGAAAAGATTTTTTAAATATTTCTATTGAGGGATCAGTTGGATTTACAGGTCCAATTACCTCCCTCTGATATGAAAATATCTGGAGTCGGTGAATTATTTTCCCATTTGGTCTCTGGTAGGTTGACATGTTGTTCTTGTATTATTTTGTATTTATTATACTAACTTATACAGTGCAATTGTATAGAGTGAATTGACTAGATGATCATTTGTGGATAAGTGTGTGAAAGGGTTTAGTTTTTTCTGGGGGAAGATTTAACCTGGACATAAAATCTCAAGCTATTAATTTCTTACACCTTACAAATTAGAATTTATTACATGTAAGAAATAACTGAATAAATGAATTAATCGTATCCTACCCAACACTAGTCTGCCCTAGTAACTAATAAAACACTGTCTATCTGCCGATATCTATCTACCCTATTACTAGTTTCTTCCCCCAGTCTCCATTATCTCCTGAAAGAACGATCTCGGCAGAAACAAGATCTCCATTCCAATAATCAAGATTCAATTTGAATATTCAGCTGTGAAATTGGCCGCCTTCTGGCGCACAAATGGGTCCCATTCAAATTCCGCGCTTTCTCTGCTAACTGAATATGCCTAACTAGTATTCTCGAATTACGCCCAAACTTGAGTCACTTAACACGTGAAAGCGGTTCTGCTTCTAGGTGAAATGATTAATTCTCCCGGGAGTATGGCGAGGAGATGCGGAAAGAGAAAGCGGAAAGTTTGAGAAGTAAAAGGAAGATTGGGAGGAAGTGGGAGAACAAGTAAGGGAGTAAGGAGAGGGGGTGATGTCTTATTTAGTGAATCATCTGTGTCATGCAATGAGATACATTTTTCACACTTCCGAGGGACGTCTTTTTGAGGTGACCAAAGGGTGCCAAAGTAATTTTTTTAACTAATTACACAAAATCAATTGTTTTTGGAGGATATTTTGATGAGCTTTCGGGAAAATTGTTTGTCTTTGATGCTTGTTAAAACCGGTCAGCAACGTAAGCAGATATATGCGTTAAAAATACGATAGCAGTCAAGTACAATAAGCGTGTTTATACGTCAACGCGTGTGTTTCCATAGAAAACGTTCCTCCGTCATTGTTTTAGTGACTTCCCTAAAACAAAAAAGTAAAAGGTTGATAGTGGATCAAGCTGTATATCCCTATCAAGTTGTCCATAGAAATACATAACAAGAATATTCTGTCAGTTGCGCGGTTGATACATATTTTTACCCGCCAAATTGCCGGGTAAAAATTGCCGGGCCGCTCGATATTGTTAATTTTTATTAAATATTTTTATATGAAATGATAAAAAAGTGAGGTGACAAAAGTATTTATTATACATTTATGTAATTGAATAAGTATTTTTGTTTACATAATCTGTGATTTTTGTACCGTTTTCACATAAAAACATCACGTGAGTCATTTATATATTTTTTTTAATGTTTGCTTTATAAATTTTAATATTTACAAATGTTAATATTTATTTGTAATATAAAACTTTGAAAGCTTATTTTGTAACCTTACAAAAACAGTTTTACTATTCGGCTACGTTCAGAAATGTTTCATTTATAGAGCTTTAATTGTGACGCGGTAATAACACAAAGTTTTCGTAAAACTGACATTTCGTTTGAGACATTATAAGTGAATGTTTGCGATTTTCGGAGGGGTTTTGCTGTTATTATTTTTTTTTATTTGAGTTCCGCGCAAGAATCCCAATTGCTCCCAGTGAGACTAGCGCATAGAAAATATAGGCTATATATTTAAGGCGCCGTACACCCGCTCAAAAAGAAAAAATATGGAAAGATATGTGATTTACGAATGTTGGAGAGAGCGCGCTAATATTTAAAACGATAAAATTTAAGCGAAAATTATGAAAATGTTTAATAAAACATGACTTGTTTAAAATAGAGCAAAAATATCGTGGGGAACATCTAAAATAGCATTTAAAGAAACACTGTAATTTTTCTCATATATGTAACTTATAAAACAAGTACAATGAACGTGTTTAGAATAATTTTCTTTGCGATTTTTTTCTATCGAGGAAATTTCATATTATTTGCGTTCCGGCATGAGTCACGTCTAGATATTATCTTCAAAAATAACGCATATTTTTTTAAGAGCTTATAAACTTCAAATGTAAGAAATCGGTAGAAATTCGGGATGCGGCGGCTTAATACATAAACATTGTTAAATAATACAAATTAATCAAATAAAATTTACTTGAACATTCCAAGCAAGGATGGTAATCAATAAACCCCAAAGGACATGAAATATTGCGAGTTTTTTTTAATAACACGAATGTGATAGCTTTGCTTGAATTTTAACATCCTATTTAATATAATTTAATGTTTTCATGTACCTAACAATTTAAAAATTTATGGAATATGGAGTCTTTTTTATTTTGTGGTAAACAGACGTTATAAATGACGGACGCATATTTTTAATCAGATTTTATTTTACTTTTGTTAACTGAGATGCTCATAAAACAGTGATTGTTATCTTTTCTATAAAGGTTCACATTTTCACCTGATAGTTGAATTATAAATTACATAAAGTCAGTGCAAATACTTAGGTATCTTATTTTTTAACAAACTATTAAAATAATATTTACAATTCAAAGCTCGTGATGCGCGCTGCGAGCTGAACATATTTGCGTTGACATAGAAATCTCCGACGTTAAAAGCTGCGGACTTGGAATTACTATTGGATTACTTGGATTTCTACTTTTTAATGGTTTATTCCCTTGAAATGGGCCCTCGTAAGCAAAGTTGTAGGTAGTACTTTGATTTTAACGACACGAATGTGACATTCAGAAACCACATAATATAATTTTTAGAGGGGAAATGCGAGCTTTGAATAAACGATCCAGCCCCCAGCTGCGCCAAGGCATAAAGCTTATTTTAGAATTCATTGGTATTTGCAGCGCTTTTAGCTTTTAACGGCAGAGTTTACGGTGGAATATAATTCGATATCAAGTTCGCGGAATCCATGTCTTTGTACTAAAGCCATAACATTCTGAATGTACGTTAAATAAACCTCTACACTAACAAAACCTAAATAGTTTAATAATAATGGGTTTCATGTACAAATAATGTGAATATTATATAATTCCACGGTAAGCGTTTTTCTCAAAATCAGAAATAGCATCATGTAAATTTTCTTTAAAATGCTCCGGTATTTTAATTACATTAATAGAGGCTTTATGAAATTGACGAAAAGAAATGTATCATATCGCGTGCGTTCATAGCGTGCTAATAAGCTTCAACTTCTGGTAAACTCCTATCGGAGGTGGTAGTTCATCAGAGGACGAATTCCCGAGAATTAAATCTGTAAATAGCTTACCCTAAACAAAAATGGATGACGTCTACATGATATACCATACGATTGTACCCCTCCCCCAGCCAGGAGCACTCCTGTCCCGGTGAGGCCAGCAAACCGAGGGGCATTGTAGGTCTTGTAACAGGTGCTCTGAGGATAGAACGGAGGTTGGAGTTTAATCGACCGGTATACATGGCAACCTATTAAGCCAGTGTGGGAATTTTGGATACTTTCTTCTTTGGCTGTTCTTGCCTCTTCTTAGATCTTCTCGTCTCATCTTGGCACTTCTTAGCTATTCTTGTCTTTTCATTGCTCTCCTTGGATCTTGTCATCTCTTCTCGGTTGTTCTTGGCTCTTCTTGCCCCTTCGTGGCTTTTCTTGCTTCTTCTTATCTCTTCTGGGATTTTCTGTCTCTCCTTGGCCCTTTATGACATCTACATAAAGGAAAAAAAATCGTTTTTGTGTAATTTTTTAAAAACATCAACTCCTCGTAGGATGCTCTGCAGAAAATAATTTCCCTCAGGCTATGACCTCTTTTGGATTGCTTAGTGGAGGCTATTTTAAGTAAAGGAAGTTCTGTAAAATAAAGGGGTATGAAAGGAGGGTAGGAATCTGGGGTCAGTGTGTCCGTGAATGACATACGATCCGCAAAGCCACGAAGCTGGTAGGCAGATGCATCCGCCACCAAGACCAGGACAAACCTCACTAAATGAATAGGTAGTAGTAATTATCCAATTAATGGTTTCCGGAGCGGCGCAGTGGTAACTATATTCACCTTCAAAATTGAAAATTTTGTTTGACCAATCTTTATTTTCCGGCAAAATATAAAAAAAAAACATTTACTTATAATGTAGGAGAAGTTACAGCATTAAAAAAAATAGATTTCTCGACCGTTTTTCATATAATTTACTTAATCATTGTTGTGAGTGTATGGTGAGTGGTTACCCCATCTGGGATATTCCTGTAGTACGGATGACACATGGAGGTGGGGCAACTCTGGAGGGCGGCCAAGAAGTCTCCTAAATTGGGACACCGGTTAGGTGCGGTGGTGGCCAGCTCTGGTCCCACCAAACTCTACACTGCTCCACCAGCCTTAGTCACCGGGCTTTATGTTTCAATCCAATTAATGTCACTCTTTTAAAAACAACTGCTTTCTTTCAGCTTTTTCATGGAAAGCAAAAATATAAATTACGTACACAATTGCTGTGACTAATTGTCTTATTAAAACAATTAGATGAACAGGTGGATTTGAAACACTGGCAAAGTTTGGCTGGAAACGTTTTGTTTTGAATTTTTTTCATTTTGGTTAATATACTTAATGGAGTTACTTGGCTACTTCTTCTTCTTCTTTCGTATGGTGGGGGGTCAGAGGGGGACATCTAGGTCTGCGAGCCAGTCTAGGGCCTCAGGCGTTGCCCTGTGGACCTCACCTCACCTTGGCTACTTATACTGCGCCATTTTTTGATGGGATTGCAAAGGAGACGCAGTAGCGATAGGGGATAGCAGTTGGTAAATTTTGGAAAATCAGTGGGTAAAGCGGCCTGCTCACGCGTCAGGAAACCTTCTGATTTATTCGTGTACGTTTGTATCCAAAAACACTTCAAAAAACGAATTAAAACACAAAAACTTTCATAACAGCCATAACTTTTAACAGTCCTGGTGATGGTACGAAGGTGCCGCAAACGGTAACCAGCAAAATATATCAATAAAGCGACTTAAAACCAAGTATTTTCTTTTCATTTATTATACAAAAACCTTTTTCTCTTAGTGGCATCGCAACATATATTACGCCGGGTACTCGCTACTTATTTATAAATATCTATTTGTGCAATTTAATTTTATACAATATTTTTAGTGTATTATTATTGTCGTTAATAAGTGGTAAGTTTGGTAGGTTTATTTGGCCTGAAGATCGTATACCTAGACGATTTTGTCCAAGCAGGTTTTAAAAAGTTTATTTTTTCAAGTTTCTAAAAGCAGAAATATTGTTATTTATTATTTCCATCAGACAAAACTGTACAACACATATTTTTAGATACTCGAAAAATTAATTCTATTCGCAAAAGAAGAGTTTTCTTTTTATTTTATTTTAAATCTTATTTCATCAATTTTGCCTGCATTTTCTTTTTTATTTTATTTTTAACATTAGCTCCACACACGAGGCCCTGAAGAAAATAATTTCCATCAGGCCAATGTCATCTTAGGGGAGGCTGTTTGGAGGTTTTTTTTAAGGAAATGAAAGAGATCGTTTTGAGGGGTGGGTAGGAACACCAGACGTAGCGAACCACTTGGGGTGATCTATGGCAGAGGTGTTGGTTATCCAATAAATGGTGGCGGTGGTACCCGTACCCGCCTCCAAAATTAAAACCACGCAAGGTGTAGAGGCGTATCTCACTTACTACCAGTGATTCCGGATGTTATTTAGAGTATAACCTATAGTTGACATTTTGTTCTTCGGCGACATTTTTTTAACTATTATTTCTTTAACCATTTTACCCTAATAATGTCAAGAATCGTTGGTTATGAGTAAGTCAGGTACATCTCTTTACACCCTGTATATAACATGCCTGCTTATAATTCCAAATATTTATCTGAAGTCGCGTTGATTTGCCAAAATAACACGAAGCAGATGCTACGCTCGTGTCTACCTTTCATAATAAGCCAGTGGCCGGACACATTCAAATTAACAAAAAAAGTGTGGAAATATTTGAAGAATCTCCGCGTGTGGAGTGTAGGAAGTGAGTTAGCAGAGAGATGAGAGGATTCCAGAAGTATTTGAGGAAGATGTACTCATCTGTTGGCGCTCGGCCAAGGTCGACTCATTGTCTGGGAATACAATCCGGCAAACCTGGCTCTCCCAATGTCTCGCGACAGGTGAGCCAGATGGATTCGACTTGTGACATACTTACCAAATTTTGTGAGAAAGAGTTTTCTAGAATGTCAGGTGATTTTTATTTTTGAAGCATAGAGTTTTAAGATTTAGATGTTTGACGTCAATCTACGTGGCAGAGCAGTCCGAGTTTCCCCATTTCTTTAAGAGGGCATTACCAGAGAAAGCCGGAAATACGTCATTTTCAAAAAAGTTTTTAGACGTATTGACTCTTTTCCACAAAAAATTATAAATGGATTTCGAAAGATTGTTCTTTTATCTAGCATAGTTATGTAATAAATTTTTAGAATTATTTTAAATTTTTAGTATAATAAGGTTATTCCATAGGTCGTTGGCAGATTTGTTAAATTTTCAAAAAAAAGTTTTTGTATTATACCACACCCATTTCAAATAATGTAATCATGCAGTAAAATAAATCAATACATTATCTAGCAAAGTTATGTATTAGAATTTTAATTTTAGTTTCAATAAAATCATTAAAAAATATGTACGTACTTGTGTTTCTTGACGAAAATTGGTCCATTTGTGTATTTATTTGCGCACTTACAAACTAATATATTTCAGTTTTTTTTAACATTCTTATTAAATTTAGACATTATTGAAAAATGATAAATACTTATAATCAAAAAATAACTACAAAAAGTACACTATTTTAATAGTTTTATGATCACGCCTTTCAGCATTTTTGGATGAAGGTATAAATTAAAGCTAATTTGGATTGAAATAAATTCGATATTGAGTTATAATTTAAAAAAGCTGGTACGGAGAATAATCAATCTTTCTCATTGTAACCGCCCTGCACGATCGGAAGAACAACTTTCGACGAAATGTGGATTTTCGTCCGCTGGCTGGTTAAACGCTCTTAAGTTTAAGGCGTAACTCAATGCTAAATCACCACGAATCGGTGTTTATAGTATTACAAAAACCAAAAAATGCTTTGGATAAACTGAAGATTTGTCTACCGTTTACATTGAGTAGAATTAAAATAATGTATTACTTAATAAAAACAATGTAAGCGTAAACTACTAAAAAACATTAAAATTTTCATTTTCAAAAATTTTCATTAGAAATGTAGGAACTCATATATTTTTATTATTATGGCATAAAAAGTGCATCCAATTGGAATTTATTACCCGCTAAGCTACTACAAATAGCTTGTCAGCAGGAGATTAGTTCCACAGATTAGTTACAACAACAAATTAAATCTTTTTTTTTCTATGAATACCGCACAAGAGTCCCAACTGCTCCCGTCTGGAGCCAGTGAGACTATGCCATCCCCAACTGGGGTATGTTGTGAGGCTGAAGGTAGTGAGGAGAGGAAGGAGATACGAAAGAGGAAGATGGGGAAGTACCTGGCTATTTAGATCTGGTCACCAAACACGGCTAAAGCCATTTCAAGCAACGTTTCAATTCTGAATGGTGGTCTTACACCAGGGCGATACTGAGAGTATCTTTCACTATATATGATTTTAAATGAATAAATTGTGAAATAACACATTAGCGTAGCAACAATATATACATATACACCTAACAACATATAACATACCTTCCAACATTGGGATATGTAAATGATGAAAATAATTAAGAATTACCATTTTTATGGTGAAAAACAGTTGAATAGGAAAAATATTTATTATAAAAATAAATAAAACACTTTCAGCCTTACTAATAACAAAACGCCTTAACGAGCGGTCAACTGCATATTTGTTGCTTGCGCGGTGCACTGTGTTTTTACGTCTTTACTAATAACACAATCACGTATTTTATGATTTTTATGTTGGTCCCTTGAATCTCACATAGATCTGCGCAGGCGCGCGGCCATCTTGTTTTATAAGCTTCGCGGTAAAACAATGTTTGACAATATTTGCAGTTAATTTTTATGTTTTTGGAGATAATTTTCGTTTAAATGATCAATTCACTGTGATATTAGTGTATTCAACATAATTACCAATGCTGGCGTTACTTTTTTTCAGTTTTAGTCCTTTAAATATTGTTTTGTTGATGATTTAGTTTCGTTAACGATAGGTTTTAGGTTATTTCTGAAATTTTTTTAACGACTTTTATGCGTGAATTTAATAAAACTTCCATAAAAGTAATATTATTTAGTAATGTAAAAGCCTCATGCATGTGTAAATATAAACAAATTCGGGAAATCGACGTATTAATTGCGTAAAAATGAATCCAAGATGTCAGATTTTTTCAGTTATTTTTTCGGAATTATTATTATATTTTTTTATCCTTTTTAATTGTATGAACGAGATAAAAAGTGAAGTGGCAGTTTTCTTCCAAATTCATAAAGTAAGAGGTGTGTATTTTTTAAATTTTGAATTTTCCAAAATTTTTCGACCATTTAATAGAATATGTTTATAGTCAGCTGTTTTTTTTCAAATTTTTTCATGTTGAAACTTAAAATACTGCAATTTTCAAAAACGATCGTATATTTCAGATACAAAAATCTAAAAGTCAATTCTATCTAGTTTCTATAAAGGTATTTGCTTTTACAACATCTTCAAAAATAAGAAATATACAAGACATTTTAAATATGTTGAAAAAATTCCAAACTTCTTTCGGACATCAATCGTAAAAACAGAGATAAACTACCCCCTCAGGCCGTGTAAACAATGTGTATTTTTTTCAATGAACAATTTTTTAATTAGTAATGTTTTCACATCCGCGGCCGTTTGTCAATTGAATAAAATTTTCACGGGGTTTTTTAGTAAGGCTGTTTGTATTTTAACCACGAATTTATCCATCCTGACCTATGATATTATGTATGTGTTTTAGTGTTAGTCTGATGTACTTCATTATTAATATTATCATATATCTAAGTATCGTCCTTTATCTTATAATGTAAAATACATCAAAGTTTGTTTAATATCTCATTTATTACCGTTAACTGTTGGTTTTTATTTGTGATTAGATCTATATTGTTGTCTCCCTCCCACTAATTGATTATCCACTTTACCTCTGTCAAATACTTTGTCTCTTTCTAATTATGTTCTTGGTCATTTTCTTTCTCCCTCTGTCACTCAACTTATATATAAGCCTTAGCTCTCACTTAACATTTAGTTATTATTACTTATATCCTGAAGAAGCTTGATGTAAGCGAAACCGGTCGATATGTAATATAATAAATTCGTGGTTAAAATACAAAGTGTTTTATTTATTTTTATAATATAATGTCTAACCACAAAGTAATTGCTTCTTATGAAAAAAAAAATATTTATTTTTAAAAATATCATGAAACAGTTAAAAATGCAATGCATTAGCAACATAGTTACAGCAATACGTTAGTAGTTCATCACATACTTGCAATTTAATGCATGGTAAGAATGAGCAAAACCTAATCTTAATACATAAGGTTACTACTCCCTAATATGATTTTAACATCAGAAACAACTTTTTAAAAATATAATTTAACGGCTAAAATTATCTGCTAGTTTACATTGTATAACTTTTTTTTTATTTTTTTTTATTAATTTATTCACAAAATAAATAAAATCCACCTTAAAGGAGTCTGCCCACTACAACGTTCCATACCATGAGCGTACTATGAACGTATCAGCCACGAAATAAACACGCTACGCCCTACTATGCCCACTAGAACGTGCTAACACCGTATGATACCCGTACTTAACGGGTTTAGTGACCGTATGATACCCGTATACACCGGGGTTAGTGTCCGTACCATCCCCGTTCAATAGGCGTACCCGCTGACGCACGTCTCATAGAACTGAACGCAAATCACGAACTGACGGAGTGGCAACGCAGTTAGAACGGGGTTAGAACGGGGATCATACGCGTACGATCCCCGTTCTAACACCGTCGCGTGCCATGCATAGAGCGGATCGGCATCTGCAAAATATTGTCATCGAGAATTCGCCGTCAGTCCGGTCATGGTATGCGACGGTGTTGGTCGGTGACGGGACGGGCTAGTGGGCAGCGTTTCATACTGATAGATACAAAGAATATTTTTGTGCATGCGCCGCTACGGTTACGGTCATTTATTTATTTATTTGTACACGTCCAATTAGGGCTTTTACATATGATAAAATTAAAAATACATTTGTTATAATCAAAGAATTAAGAGATAACAATTAAATAAGTATCAAGTATAGATTTTTTAACTTAAAACAAAAGAGTAAATTATAGGATACACATTCATATACATTTAAAGAAGTGATTTTCTTGCAGCTTAAAAGCAACAGAATAAAATAAAGGATACACATTCATATACATTCGACACATATTGAAAATTTATAAACATTTCAAATTTATCTAGATAGACATACAGATTTAATGACAATGTTTTTATAGGTTGATAGACTTTCAGTACCGTTGGTATTCATGTAATATTTATTCCCTGTACTGTGCAGTCGGTTCATTACTGAATTTATTTCTGAATTGGTACCTGAATTGTTACAATGGTAAGGTACAATCTGACGAACCGTTCTACTAGGCGCATGAATGGAATGGAACGGTGTAGTGGGCAGAGACCTTTAGGTTTGAAATCGTTATCTCTAGACTCCGTTTGCTAAGCGGTTTGAATGCACATTATCTACATTCGTGACGATAAAAGGTGCACTGAACACTCATACATTTTGGCTTGTGGCTTCCTTTTAGTAATAATTTCTCTCGCGCTTTCTTGTGCGGCATGGCTTTAGTAAAACAAGTCATGAGAATTTTTTCACCGTTTACTTAACACTCAAGACTTGTGTTTTCTCAGATAAGACTTTTATTAAAAAGTATATAAATAAGTGTGTATGTGGTTGTGTTGGTTATACAAATCTTGTCTTATGTTTTGTACAAAATTGGTTTAAAATATTGATAAAATTTTGTACACTTTACCATCAAAACAAAAGGAAAAGTCTACGTGAGATTTCAAAAACTGCCCCATCCCCCTTTCCTCACCATTTAAAGCAGAATAAAGCAACATTATTGGCTGATTCACAAAGTTTTAAAATATGTAAGACCAAACAATTATACAAAATTGTATTTATTAGACAACGCCAATGTTTTCCAACAAAATCCTTTACGATTGAAAATTAGTACTAAACTAAAATTATTTGGTGTCTGCTTAGTTCCGTTTGGAGAATTTCTGTGCATTTCCATAATAATTGGTCTTACTATATGGATTCAATATTTTACACGATTATTCTATTTTTTAAGGTATCACAGCCGTAAATATATGGCGATTTAGGATTTGCCTGGGTCTCGGCAGTGGATACGTACGCCCACTTACTGCGTGACAGGCGAATCGGGAGAGACTGATTAAGGTACATCCTTGGACCTCTCCAGCATGGCTATCTCGGAAGATATGATGGATATGATATGAAGATATGATATGACTCGAAAGATAGATGCTTTGCACCGCAGTGAGGTGGGTGGATCCATTCGTCTGACACCCAGATACCTACCCACTCCACATTCCTTTTTCTTTCCCACAATTTCCTCTCCTTCGTTTCCTGAAAAGACTGGGAGGAATTATTTTATTCAGGTCCACCAGTTGGATCTAAAATAAAATTACAGCTTTGTCAGTGTAACAAACAAACTACGTTCAGACTGTTGCAATGAGATGTTAAATATTTGCCGTCAGCTCTGTAAGCATCGGCTAGACTAGACATATAAGACCTAACATAGACCAGGGCTTTGGGGAACCCGTGAAAAGCGTTCGCAGACACTAAATTTTATGGTGTAAAGTTTTTCAACCTTATGCTAATGGACCGAGCGCTGCAGACCTTTAGTCCTCTGCTAGTGCGTGCCGTGAATTTATCTACATCTCCATTGAAAAGCCTCACTTAACGTACGTGCACACAAGATACGCAAACTTCCATCATGTTAATAAACTACAAAACATTATTTGAATATTGCAGAAGATGGTATCAATAACTGTCAATGAAAACATGAAACAGACAAAGATAAATAAAAAGGCACTCGTACCTAACGGTCGCAAGTCGCTACTGGGAATCCAGATCCTTTAGTCTTATAAGAGAAAGGGGCATCTCTTCCAATTGATCTATTGTCGCCTTGTTATATTCCATCATTTTTATCAATCTCGTACTGACATTATTCTCTTCGTTTCCCATTTTTTACATGTGAGATATATCTCCGATTTTATTTAAATTGGAGATCTATTGAATTTTTGATAGGGTCCAGGATGATCCTTCAATATTTGTTACAGATGAATTATTGATAATAATAATCATAATGTTTGGATGAGAAAGTCGTTTAGAATTCGATTTATAATATATAAACTTAATTGGTCGCTTATAAACCTCAATGTTTTACCTCACCGCTGTTTTTTTTATTTATTTATTTGTTTAAACGCCATAGAATGGCTTTTACATTCAATTGTTACATGATATTATAAGTATACAGTGGTACACAGTAGATTA
Source organism: Limnephilus marmoratus (assembly GCA_917880885.1). Classification (NCBI taxonomy): domain Eukaryota; kingdom Metazoa; phylum Arthropoda; class Insecta; order Trichoptera; family Limnephilidae; genus Limnephilus; species Limnephilus marmoratus. The sequence goes on along the minus strand of OU862921.1, from coordinate 10,713,386 downwards.
TCAATAATTACAAAATAAGAATAAACATTTAATAAAGTATGTAAGATAAAAGCAAGTATTTAGGTATAGGATACATGTATGTTTCTAAACAACTGTTACTCTACTAAAAAAATAATAACAATATTATAATAACAGAGAACATAATATTTAAAAATGATTATTTGGAATAAAAAAGATGTAAACAAAGGGGACTTGTCAGAAAATGCTAAAATATAAATCGCATTGTTTTATTTAAACATTTAAAAAGATAATATCAACATCATAAAATATAAATTCCTATTAACTACAAATACTTTTCAAAGAATTTGCCGCGTCTTTAGTAAGCTTGTTTCTATACCTAAGAAGATTCGTCATCCCTATTGCAGACCATTAATTATGAAGTTTCGTTCTCACATCGTGATGCTAACTACACAAGAGCCCTATTCATGGACTCCAGACAAGGTAGCATTATGCCATGAATAGGAAGATACTTCACGATTCAGTGTGGAGATAAACAATATGTTTACTAGCTGCTCGCTGCTCTGTCTGCTGCCCTCGGGCTGAGAGTTGGTAGAACTGGCGACTTCCAACATATCATGGCTATTACTTCACAAACTTCAAAATAATAATGTTCAACGCATTTTATGTAATGCGTCAGAGTTTTGATTCCTAGATTCCGTTTCCTATAGTTGTGGGTAGTTTACACTGCATCACATGTCGCCAAATGTTCCGCCTACTGCAGCGTTACGAAAATGCTCCTGGAGGAAGGAGTGTTTTTTAGAGCACTTCTGCACCACCACATGGGAATCCAAAAATACCATCATCATGCGATTCATTATCGACTTGCAATGAGAGCGAATGAGAAAGAGGCGTCCCGTCGGCGGGGGGGGGGGGGCATGCCCCGTTTCTGCTTTTAAACTCGCGTTTTGCGACGATTTCTGATCAACGTCTGGAGACCTATTAATTTAGCTATTTTGCATAATTAATTAATTTATCTTCTTCCACGATTTTCTTTCCGTATTACTTTTATTTTATTTTGGAACTTGTTTTTTCACGAGAATGTTCTACTTAAAAATTATTTTTGTGCGTTTTTATTATTATTATTAATCGTATTGGCATTTTACGGTAAAATTCTCAAAATCAACCAATATTGTGCTGAGGTAACAAGGCATTGAAAACAAAGGTTTAACCAACATCAGAAAGAACAAATAATAACAAATATATCACATATCATTTTATTCAATGCAGTACGAAAAGAACAACGACATTCAATAAAGTTTACATTTATTAAATTATTATTTTAATTGTCCATTAGCAGCATACCATCACACGAATAAACAAAAAATAGAGATGACTGCAAAAAGAGAACACACACACACATGAATAGACTAGCAATGAAAAGAAAAAAAAATGAGACACAATGTAAATAAAGAAGAAAATAAATGTCGAGTCATTCAAGCCTGAACAAGGTTTCGATAAAGTCCAAAAACATATCTATCAACAATAGTCATATTTTAGGCGTAAAGAAGAAGTGTTCAACACTCAACAAGATTGTGAACGAACAATGTCGAACAAGCCGCGATAAAAAACTATTCCGTCTAGGGACAAATTACATTATTTGTAGCGACAGACTTAGATAAATAGCGCAAAAAATACCTGTTGATTTATCTACCAGTCGAGTCTCTCCACTTCCTAGTTCTGCTTCTCCTTCCCCTCCTCTCCACTCGAACACTTCACCAAACACAAAGGCCTCTACATTATCTTTATGGGGTATTTGCCTCTCGCCCGGGGCAGGACCGACTTTGTCAAAAGGAGCCGGCATTTTGAACAGAGAATTTTAAGGCTTTTTGGACTATATAATATTATGATAGACGTTATATTACTTAGGCTACATTCGTATTTTCTGTGCTGAAGCTGGCATGGCAGTGAGACGAGAGTTGGACTGGTAATGACGACAGTAATCATTTTAACTCGGCGTCGTTAATTCAATTTCATTTGTAATATTTCAAAGTTCCCTTTTATGTAAGTTGTCTGGAGTTGCCATGTACGCATTTGACTTTGCTCAGAAATATATTGACTTGGATATGCTTTAAAATTTTCACGGCCAAAAATATTATCATGATAAATTTTTGGGTTTGTCGCGCTTCCCCCTTCGATAGTAATCATTTTACCGCAGCATCGTTTTAAAATTTCAAAATTCCGTTTTGTGTGGGTTGTCCGTCATATTACTTCAAGTTGCCATGTGCGCATATGATTTTGTGCAGAAATATATTAACTTGGATATATGTTTTGATGTGATGTTTTGAAATGTTCTCATGATTAATTTTTGGGTTATTATGCCGTGTTACGCTTTCCCCTTCTTTGGCCACCATTTAAGACTGCGTTATAGTTAATGACGTTACAAACATAGTTACGGTGCTCATTATCACGGCAGATGTGTCGATTGTGGTGAAGTGTGCGTTTAAGCATCAAGACTTGTTTTTTTTAGATTAGTTCAATACTGGAGACTCCGAGGAAAATAATTTCTCTCAGGACCTATGTCATCTTCATGGATGCTATGTGTAGGATCTTTTGAGGAAAGGAAGGAGATGGAGTTCTGGGAAGTAATAGATACGAGGGGTGGGTAGGTATCTGGGGGTCAGTGTCTCCAGGAGTCACGGACGTAAGAATCCATCCCTCCCACTGACAATCCTGCTGGAAAGGTCAAAAGATCTCCCTCAACAAGTATCTCCCTACCCGGCCTGCCACGCAGGAGGTGTGCAGACGTATCCACCAACAAGAAATCTCATCCCGGGCATCCCTGCTAAGTCACCAAACGTATAGAATCACTTGGGGTGACTTTTATTTATTTGTTTGTTTACGCCTTGATGGCTTTTACATATAAAATAAATTGTGCAGGAACATTATAACAAGTATGCAGTATCATAAGTATATAGTACATAAAATGATAAACAGAGCTAGAAAGATATAAGTAGGCTTAACATAGGTAGGTATCAATATTCGAGTAATTGTTTACAAAGGAGTTCAACCAGCGGATTCGTATTTGGGCTCACGCTACATTATATTCAATAATGATTGTCACAATATCACACAAAATGTGATTCCAAATATACTCGAAGCATACCGGTATTGCAGTGGTGTAAAACATTTTTAACGATCAATATAAAAGTAGGTAATTTTCTTGTAATTAATTATTTTTATTTATTTATTTTTTAATTATTGTTTTTTTTGCTATCATAAATGTACGTATGTTTGTTATCATTATGAAAAAGAGAAAAAAAAGAAAAGGTACACAGTAATTACATATGTAAATAAGTAAGTAGGTACTATGAATGTAGTTATCATGAATGTAGTTACAGAGCAGTGGGTATTAAGTTTGTCACTGTTAACAATGTGAAACATTTAAGGATTTTTACGTTAGTTTGTTATTATCAGGAAAAAAATAAAATAAAAGGTATACAGCAATTACATATATGTATAAAGAAGTAAGTAGATACTATGAAAGTAGTTACAGAGCAATGGGTATTGAATTTGTTACTTTGAACAATCTGAAACATTTAAGGATTTTTGCATCTGCATACATATACGCTTTTTGAAGGAAGCGATGTTTTTATAAAAAATATATCGATAGAGCAAGTTTCATTCCCCACACGATGCAATCTCTGAAGACAAGAGTTAAACATAAAATTTGTGCGAGAAGCAACTACGTTAAATGGAGCATGGAGTCTGGTGTTGTAATTGTTAGGTACTCGATAATTTATCATGTTCACAAGTTCAGGGCTATCCAAATATCCGTTGATAATTTTAAATAATAATAAAACATCACAGATTTTTCTTCGCTGTGACAATTCGGGTAATTTAAGCAATTGCGTGTTGGTTATCCAATAATATAATTTGAATTTGGTTTTCTGCGTTTAGTTTTGGTGTCGTCGTCAAAAACCGAATATAAAGAGCCATTAAACTCAGCCCCTTTCGTGGTTCCTGTTATTTTAATTGGATATTTGTTAATTATAATTGCATCCGTAACTATGTGAGCTCGATGCGTATTGGTTTAGAATAACAGAAGATTGTGTATGAGATTATGACATGAATGGATGAGCAACAAGACAGGTTGTGTGGTGGGCCATCTTCTCTGCGTACCCCTGCTGAGAAACAGCGTGGTGGTTAGTTAGTTAGTCACCGCTAACTAATTCAAATGTTTCAATTTTACTAATATGAACATGTCTCCAATTCAACTCTGGTCGTAAAATATATTAGCCAATATCTCGTCTAGCAGATCAAGATCGATTTCTATGGTTATCCATTAAAAAAATACGCTCGTAATTCCATTCCAAACTAGTTTTTTTAACCTTCGATCTGGTTCAGAGTTCTGAGAAAACCTTTTGATATTATTTGGTTAACCTTTTTACATGATACGTATGCAAATTAAGATTTTATTCGAAGGTTGAACGAGTTTCAAATTGTGCCTAATCTCTGTTTGTTATTTTTGATAATTTGCACTTGAGATGAAATAATGTATTGAGAGAGAATATCTATATATAGAAAGAACATCTACCAATGAGAGAAGCAATTAAAATGTCAGAGATCACCATTATTTAAGGTCGTGGAATGATTGAAGTAATTGGTACACCAATTGATTGATGAATTTTAATAGATAATTAATCCCAATACAAACAAAATTTTCTGAAATTAAAAAAAATACTATGGTCAAAAATGGCAACACTTTGGACATAACCATAGATCAGTCATTTGAAATACGAATGACATCTTCAAACTTTGCAAAAATACCTTGTGGCATCAATATAGTGGTGTAAACTAAGTGATTTGTTTTTTCATTATACAAATTGTCAATTTTTTGTTTTGTGCATTACAGATTAATTAACATATCCTATTACAATACACATAACATATACATTTTTTTATATGAATACCTCACAAGAGTCTCAGCTGCTACCGTCTGGAGCCAGTGAGACCATGGAATCCCAAACAAGGTATGTTGTGAGGCTGAAGGTAGTGGGGAGGGGAAGGAAATGGGGGAGAAGAAGGTGGGGAAGTACCTGGCTATTCAGATCTGGTCACGAAACAGCTAAAGTCATTTCAAACAACGTTTCAATTCTGAATGGTGACACCAAGGCGTTACTGGGAGTATCTTCCACTCTGGAACGTGCCGTAAATATACAATATATTATTTTAAATGAATTAATTGCGAAATAACACAATCAATCAAATAAAATGTTTGTGCTCACGCCGGGATGCGTATTTACAATCCCTACCGCGATTCGCGGTAGGGATTGTAATGCATAAATCACCTTACAAACACTCCCGCGTTTCAGTCGCCTACGCACTTCGTTGTTCTATCTGTTTCGTTGGTTTTTTTTGACTGAGGGTGACGACCGTAATTATAGACGGGGAAGCAGAGAGGATGAACCGCGTTTTTTTTAATTATTTTTTTTTTTACATAGAAAATTTATATTTTAAATTTATAAGGTAAGCAGAGAGGATGGACCGCGTTAATTTTTTACTGAAATTTTTTACTTAATTTTTTTTTTTACATAGAAAATTTATATTTTAAAATATAAATTTTCTGTAAAAATAAAATGAAGTAAAAAAATTCAGTTACAAAATAACGCGGCCCATCCTCTCTGCTTACCCATCTATAATTACGGTCGTCACTCTCATTAAAAAAACACGCGTTTTTTTTTAGTTAAAATAAATTTTCAATGTAAAAAAAAAAATTCTAACTAAAAAAACGCTGTCCATCCTCTCTGCTAACCTCTCTATAATAACGGTCGTCACCCTCACAGAAACAGATAGAGCAACGAAGCGCGTAGGCGACTGAAACGCGGTAGTGTTTGTTAGGTGATTAACGCATTACAATCCCTACCGCATTTCAGTCGCTAGCGTGACTGAATCGCGGTAGGGATTGTAAATACGCTGCCGGGATTCGATCCCGCGACCATGGGATTGCAAGTCAAAGGCCTTACCGCTTACCGCTAGACCACGCCGGCCGTCAGAACTAAAAACGAAAAATTTTACAACATATATTTTAGAGTTCTTGCTAAAATGACTCTTGAAACCTTCAAGGCCAATGTTGAAAATGTCAATAGACCTAGAGATATCATTTAGCAGCACCATACCTCTTGCCATGTAATATGTAATGCCTACATGTTCACAATCAGTGTGAAGCTAATGTTAAAAAAATACACAATTTTAATCAATATGTTAATTATGCGTAAAATGAAATAAACACACAAAATATAATAAAATAAAATAAATTTAAAAAAAGACAGAAATATTACTTACTAATATAAAACAAATTAAAAATAAAATCCTGTATAATCTAACTCCATAAATACATTTGACAGGATTTACTTCTTTACTTCATCTCTTCCTACATTTATAAGAATTCTCTCTTTAAAGGATTTACTCATACTTTCAATCATCTTTCTGTTTTAATTGTATTCAAATTAATATGTATGATAAATTAAGTATCCTAATAATAAATTAAATATTCTTATGATATGCTTAAACATTTTTATACCGGGTGCGGCAGAGAGGACGGACGGTTTTAAAAAAATCATAAAATAGTTAATTTTTACTCAAAAACAAATTTATTGATGGAATCAGGTTCGCAAGGAAATAGCATTCGAGATAGTCAAGTGTGGAAAATCACATCAGGCATGTGGTGGCCGAAATCGTTGATGCAGTGCTGGGGGCGTTCTTGGAAGTTCGCGTAGACTCTCTCCAACATCGCTCTCTCAAGTTGGGCGATGATGACGATTAGACGATTATGGGGACACCTCAAGGCTAGAGCATGCGAGAACAAGCCCCGAACTCTGGACGAATTGAAGCAATTCGCGTGGATGTCGCCCAAGTTGAGAGAGCGATGTTGGAGAGAGTCTACGCGAACTTCCAAGAACGCCTCCAGCACTGCATCAACGATTTCGGCCACTACATGCCTGATGTGATTTTCCACACTTGACTGTCTCAAATGCTATTTCCTTGCGAACCTGATTCCATCAATAAATTTGTTTTTGAGTAAAAATTAACTATTTTATGATTTTTTTAAAACCGTCCGTCCTCTCTGCCGCACCTGTTATATGGTATTCATTTATGTACCTCTACGCCTGTCTCGACCTAGGTATATCCTAGTAAGACAGTCATCGTAAAACCTAATGTAAACAATCTTTATAAAGATCAATAAATAAATAAAAATAAAAATTAGGTTATAAAATGACACGACAGAAAGGTGTCGCCGCGCCGCTAAGGTTCGCCAGGCGCTTTATACCACTAGACTAAATGACACTTGAGTAGGGCGTGGATTTATTGTATTATATTGGAACCGAATACCCGTGAAATAGATAAATATTTTTTTGCTATCTCATTCTCTTGCAGTCAAATCTTCAGTCCTTACATATGAAATTGGCGTTTTGTATGGGAGGAACATAGAGTCGATTTTTTTAAATATAATATATTTATTTAATCAAAGTAAGTACCATTGCTATCTATACACTTTTGCCATCTAGTAGGTAGTTCATCGATTCCTTTACTAAAAAAAACCATTCGGACGGGAATCAATAAAATCTTTGAAGGCGGTTTGGACTGCCCCATCGGAGTTGAATTTTTTCCCTTGCAAGAAGTTATCCAAATTTCGAAAAAAATGATAATCTGTTGGGGCAAGGTCCGGAGAGTACGGTGGATGTCTTAAACATTCCAATTGAAGCTCCTCTAATTTGGTAGCCGTCTGTTGTGCAGTGTATGGTCTAGCGTTCTAACGCGCGTTTTTTGATTTGCTTCACTCAATTCGTGAGGTACCCACCTTTCAAGCTTTATCTTCCCAATTTGCTTCAAGTCCATTAAAATAGTTTTATCACTAACACCGCAGCCTGCAGCTAACTCGGACGTGGTTTGCGATGGATTCGCTTCCACAATAGCCTTCAATTCTTCATTATCAACTTTGGTCTCCGGCCGTCCACGGGGCTTGTTCTGCAGGTCGAAATTTCCAGAACGAAAACGTTGGAACCAAAAACGCACTGTGTTTTCTTTTGCGGCACCGTGGCCATACACATCATTAATCCTTCGAGCCGTTTCTGCAGCACTGGTGCCACGGTGGAACTCGTACTCGTAAATAACGCGATATTTCAAGTTTTCCATTTTGTAAACTAAGTGACGCAAAGAAAAAAAATAATTAAGGAAAACACAAATGAATTATAATTTTCGAAACACAAATATATGAGTAAATAGCTGTATAAATTTGAATTTGGAAATCCTAACCAAAGAGAAGATATTTAAGATCAAAGTTGCCACTGCGGCAAAACGCCAATTTCATATGTAAAGACCTAATGTGTATTTGTGTTTCTTTCTCTTTAGAGTCGCTCGCGTCCGTTTCATCGATTTTCAAATCATAACGGTGCTAAAGAAGTTTTCTCTTCAAAAATCGTGCGAAACGTTCATTTTTTATTACCGCCGATAGCTCCGTTACAACGCCTTATTTTATTCATCTCAATGAGGCAGAAAGAGAGGTTCCAACGGAGCTTTCAGCGGCAGGACTATACTACCACGAGTAAATTCAGTCAATGTTGTCATCTCACGTAATCATAAAACTGTACCCACCGTTCCCGCTTTTTCAAATTACAAATTGGCATTTTATATTCTGAACACGTACGATCGTCATTTGCATGATAAAATGATTTTATTAAAATCATGCAAGCCTATTTGACATGACAGCTTTGAAAATTTTTCTTTTAGACAGAAACTTTTTCCACTCCCCGTACAGATAAAATGTGAAGAAAGAACTGGTATGAGAAACGTGCCAAAAATGTTTTTTTTTGTAATATATTAAAAAAAAATTGTACATTTGGTACATTTTTTAGTATTATTTCACCCGCCATATTCGGGATGCCCATGTTTTATGGCTGCTGAAGTTTGAAGATTGGAATTATACATAATATGCTTGATAAATGCTTGGCTTCATTCTTCGAAATACCAGAGGTTTTAGGAATATTTCAACTGTAAAATTTTTGTATACATCCTTAGTACGTAGTCAAGTCGAATATAACTCCTCGATCTGGTGCCCCCATTTTAAATTACATTCAGATACGATCGAAAAAATTTGCGGCACCGTCGCCATACACATCATAAATCCTTCGAGCCGTTTCTGCAGCACCGGTACCACGGTGGAACTCGTACTCGATATTATACATAACGCGGTATTTCAAGTTTTCCATTTTGTGAACTAAGTGAAGCAAAGAAAAAAAACAATTAAGGAAAAAACAAATGAATTATAATTTTCGAAACACAAATACACGAGTAAATAGCTGTATAAATTTGAATTAGGAATTCCTAACCAAAGAGAAGATATTTGATATCAAAGTTGCCTGTACGGCAAAACGCCAATTTCATATGTAAGGACCTAATATAATTTGCTAGATCGGGAGAGACTGGTTCTGAAGTCTGGTTGAAGAGAGAAACTCTTAAACTGGACTGAATTAAATAGGAATGACCCCAAGATTTCTATCCACCCCTCATGCCTTTTCCTTCCCAGAACTTCCTCTCCTTCCTTTCCCTAAAAAAACCCTCCATACAGCATCTCCAAACTTTTCCTCAGGGCCTTCTGTGTGTCCCTGAAGAAAATAATTTGCCTCGTGACCAATTTTTCATTTTTTATTCGAAATAATGTCAGGAATCACTGATTAAAATAAGTCAAGTATGTCCCTTAACAACCTATATATTTAAAAAAAAACTGTCAAAAGAAAAAACTTTATAACAAATATTTTTTAATTTTTTTGCTTTATGAGTAAAACCTCAAATTGTAATATTTAATTAAATGAAGACAATATTAGCGAAACTCAATCGAAAATCTGGAGACAGAAAAATCAAAAAACGATATTGCCACCTCTCGAACCCAGGACCTTCTGCTTTCATGGTAACAGCTCTATCAACTGAGCCAAGGTGTCTATATCGGTCACTTTTAACTGTATCATACTTCGACTAAGAACTACCAATATTATCTTTTACTCATAGAGCTTAAAATAAAATATTCATCCTAGACTTGCAGAAAAGTCAATATTTGACGCATATTAAAAACAAAATTTATCCAGACACTATCTAGATTTAGTTGGGGTTTGAATCTTGCAATCGTATATAAAGATAGCAGCGAATAATGTGTGCGTTAAGAAAATGAAGATGATTTTGGTAATTCTTAGTCGAAGTATGATACAGTTAAAAGTTACCGAATTGGATTTAGACACCTTTGCTCAGTTGGTAGAGCTGTTGCCATGAAAGCAGAAGGTCCTGGATTCGAGTCCCAGAGGTGTAAATAAGTTTTTCTAATTTTTCTGTCTCCAGATTTTCGATGGAGTTTCGCTAATATTGTCTTCATTTAATTAAATAAATTATTAATTATGCATAGGCTCATGAGAGGAATTGGTAAACATATTACAATATGTAAAGTAGACAAAATATGAATGTTGAAACGTGATTTTAATTGTGGATTTGAAAAATAAAATAAAATCGCTGTACCTACGCGTAACTTTGTAAGATTTAACTGGGTCTGCGGTGTTTTGAAGTACCTTTTCTCCTGGTTACAAATTACGCAGTTAAATCTCTCCATTATTCTAAGTACATGACTAATCTGCGTTTAGTAAACTAGATTTTGATCCCCGATTATCATTGCAGTTAATCTTCCGCCAGACCGCCATTAAACATTGCGGGAGGCTGTATTGCGAGGTAAACAGCCATTGTAGCTACTGTACTCTAGGTAGGTACCGAGGTACGGTACACCGAGATCACAGACCCTTCCGTTTCCGTTATCTGGGAGCTTTCTGGCCCTGCTTCCTGCTTCCGGGGCGGTCGCTACATCCGCTTGAATTGCGAAAGCTAAGAAACAATGGTGTAATCCATGCTAGATGGGACCTCGACTTACAATGAATTGGACCCCCATTCTTCATATTACAGTACATAACTTCATATAAAATATATATTAACGTACATAAATAACATGATTTTACTCGAAAACAATAAATTTACTACTACAAGTTATTAACGTTTCTTTTCACTTTATTTTCTGCCTTCATCAATACAAAATAAAACAAAAATAAAAATTGCAGATTTATGAAGTGATATTTGCGTGATATTGCAATGACAATTAAAAAAATAAATCGTTCGCCCGTTTACTTTTCACCGATCAAGTTGCTGTGGCTAACGAAACACAATGCCATCTATTGACAACGTCATCACCTAACTTTTATAAACAACCCATACGTGAATTTGCATACATATCAAATCCGAACCACCCACTTGCCAGCCAGCTGCCCGCTGTGAATCACACAATCTATTTGTGAAAACCACATGAAAATCCGTTGCGTAGTTTAAAAGTTCTAAACGTGCAGACAGCGGGAGCGACTTTCCTTTATACTATACTCTATACTATGTAAAGATACCGCACAAGGATTCCAAGTGCCATCAGCCGCCTGGAACCAGTGAGTCTACGTTATCCCGGATTGGGGGATGGTATGAGGTTGAAGGAAAGTGCAGAGGGAACGGAGATAGGAAAGAGGAAAGTGGAGAAGGAGACGGGAAAGAGGAAAGTGGAGAAGTTCCTGGCTATTCAGGTTTGATCACTAAACACGGCTAAAGCCATTTTAAGCAACTTTTCAATTTTGAATTATCTTTCTCCAGGTCGATACTGAGAGTATAATTCACTCTGGAACGTACCGCAAATATATTTTATAATATTTTGTAAATGATTAAATTGTGAAAACATATATCAATCAAATAAAAATTATTTGCGTACGCCGGGATTTGAGATCCTTGTCCCTCGACCACGCTGTAAGCTTCCAATTTTTTTTTAAGAGGTAGGAGTCATTTGTGAGGCGGGTTGGGTACCGCCGACCCGGAAACAATTTATTGGATAACCAACACCTGTGCCACAGGTCACCTCAAGTGGTTCGCTACGTTTAGCGACTTAGCAGGGCCGCCCGGGTACATGGGGTGAGGTTTTTACAGGCATGGCGGTGGATGCGTCTGCCCACCAACTGCGTGGCAGGCCGGATACGGAGAGACTTTTTTTACATTAACTCTACACAGGAGGCCCTGAGGAAAATAATTTCCCTCAGGGCCTATGTCATCTGGGATGCTGTGTGGAGGGTCTTTTTGAGGAGAGGAAGGAATGAACATTGTTCTTGAAGAGACCCATGTTGTAGGAAGGAGGAAACACAGAGGCCGGCAAATCATTCCACAGCCGAGCTGTTGAACACAAGAACGAGTCGAAGAAACGACATGTGACAAATGTCAACCGTGTACAAATGTTGGGCACGCGTTTGGCGTGTCTCCCGACTATGCACCGCTGCCGAAGGTATCAATGACGCTAGTTTCTCGGAGCATCTTCCTCTGTAATACCGGTAGAACAAGGATAGCATTCTCACCCGACGCCTGTGCTCTAAAGATTGCAATCCGTCTGTTAAGATGGAAGAATCTATTAAGCGGACCGCCCGTTTCTGCACAGAGTCGAGGGTATTTTTCAGGTAGTTTGGAGCTCCAGACCAGAGGTGGCTGCCGAATTCAACCGTAGGGCGCACTTTAATCTCTCCACCACAACTGTCTCAGAATATCGTTCTCATCTCTCTCGAATAGAACCATACGTCGGTCACTCCTGATACTGATACTGCCCGTCACTCCGTCACACTGATCCCAGAACTTCCTCTTCTTCCTTTCCTAAAAATACCCTCCACACAGCATCCCAAAAGATGACACAGGCCCTGCGGGAAATTATTTTCTTCGAGGCCTCCTGCGTAGAACTAATGTACAAAAATAAATGTCACGGAATGGGATCCGTCGTAATAAATAATTTGGTGATTTCATGATCTGCATTTCCTCTCTAGTGTTTGTATGACAGTGCCAGATAGCTGAGGTTGTTGTTGTCTAATATAATAAGGAAACAAAACCCCCCTTTAGAGGCAGCAATTAGGTCAGATTTAAGGCAAACATCTTCCCAGGATTATCTCACTGAGAGCCCTTTCTGACTTTGGTACATTATGTATGCCCCCACAATCATAATGGAACGTCATTATTTATTTACATAGCATTTTCATGGAAAGTCTAAAATCAGATTTTGTTTAATTTTTAATTACTGTTCTAACAGCAATTTATATATTTTTTCATTTTATTCTAGGTACGACAAACTTCCATTCGTTTGAAACGCGTAAATTTTTTGCGTTGATGGAATTCACCATTTTTGGCCTGAGAAGCTACGGGCCCAGAAGTAATCTAACATTTTTAACAAAATTTTGTAAAAATTATAAATTTAATATAAATACATAAAATCAATTAAAGTTACACACAACTAAAGACCACATACAAATAAAAATAAAGTATTAAGATTTAAACGCACTCATAAGAAAGGGATGTCGATCGATTTTAGAACGCATCCATTGGTTAATAAATATCTTGTAAAGATTAAGTTGTTATTTCATTGAACATGAAATATGCTTTTGAAAATAAATCATTTTTATTAACGAAAAACCACACAATATTAGTAATACTGGTAGGTAACTTCATAAGTGATTTATGAAAATTCAATAACAAGCTGAGGGGGGGGCTTTACTGGGGGGGGGGGGGGGGGGGCATTCAAAAATTTTGCCACGGGACTAAAATGGTATAGTTACGCCACTGCGAAGGGTATATATATATATAGACATAAGGTAGATCAGAAATTCAACGTACCTATTTTTTGAAATCCGCAGTGAGTTTGCAGTGTGTGATGCACACCTTTGACTTCAATAGTGGAATAGAATTAACGCATTGTAATGTCAATGGCATTCAGTTGGATAAACTAGAAATTTTTGAAATCCGAAAGAGTGTTAATGCGAATTTGAATATTATTAATAACCAAAAATTGTTCTTAAATGACCCAATATTAAACCTGTTCCCTTTGTAAATTGTCTCCCATTGCCCCTCCCTCCTCTACCCACTCTCATATTCATTGATACCATTGTCTATGTCCATTCTTTTTCATTTTTTTTTTTTACATGAGCTCCACACAGGAGGCCCTGAGGAAAATAATTTCCCTCAGGGCCTATGTCATCTTTGGGGATGCTGTGTGGAGGGTTTTTTTAAGGAAAGGAAGGAGAGGAGAGTTCTGGGAAGGAAAAGGGTTTAAGGGGTGGGTAGGAATCTGGGGTTCAGTGTGTCCTAGTCATCCGCCTCCAAGACCTAGACAAACCTCACCCCATGAACCCGGGCACCCCTGCTAAATCACCAAACGTAGCGAACCACTTGGGGTGACCTGTGGCAGAGGTGTTGGTTATCCAATTAAGGTTCCCGGGGCGGCGGTACCCATTCCCGCCTCCCAAATTGACACCATTGTCTACGTCTATTATTTATAATTAGTATCAATAAAAAAAACCCTGAAGAAGTGAGCATTGCTCACGAAACATGTTGGTTTTGTAAACAATAAAAGTGGTAAAAACGAAGTAATTTATTAATTTAAATCAAAATGGTGCCACAAAATAAGTTTGCTGTGTTAGAAGATGTAATTTTTAATTAAATGAAAACAAAATTAGAGAAACTCAATCGAAAATCTGGAAACAGAAAAATCATAAAAAGATATTGGCACCTCTGGGACTCGAACCCAGAACCTTTCGCTTTATGCCCGGAAAGCGAAAGGTCCTGGGTTCGAATCCCAGAGGTGTCAATATCTTTTTCTGATTTTTCTGTTTCCAGATTTTCGATTGAGTTTCACTTATGTTGTCTTCATTTGATTAAAAATTACATATTTGTTCACTTACAGTAATTAACTTGAAACGAAGTGATGTTTTTGGTTTAACTCCGAATGTTGAACGTGTCACGACGGTGAAAAATTACCAAAAATAGTTTTGCAAAATTACTTACTTGTGTTTTGCTGTTCTAGGCATAATCGAACAGATTAACTGCTTTACAGTATCTATATATTTAAACCTGAAGCCTATAACAAATATTTAAAGATTTTGGCCTTGCGTAATGCTTAAAGGTATAAGTTAGTGAGTGTGGAAGAAACTAGAGGCAGAAGTCAGAAGTAACTGCATTACTTTGCAAAGAACTTTGGAATATTGCTCGATTGTATTGTGCAATGTTGAAACCGCTGAGGAATGTGCAGTTGAAACCGCAGCGGGCTGATGATGCTAAACTTAGACAGACATGTCAGGACTTTAGTACTTAGGCAACTACGTTCACTTCAAGAAACTTTTGGAGAATCTACAAACCTTGAATATATTTGTATTTCAAGAGACAAAAAAAAATAGATTACATAGGTTTGTCTCTATATTATGCATATCAATAAACATTCCTATCTTTTTACTATAGTTCCACGCAGGAGGCCCTGAGGAAAAAAATTCTCTCAGGGTCTGTATCAGTTGTATAGGAACATACAATTTATAATTGATAAACCTCAGAAACTTATCTTGATTCTTTGCAATGCTGTCGGAATGAATCTTGTAAAAAGGAGACCAAAACGTATAGTTGTAGTCCAGTTGGCCTCTGACAAGGGTTTATATAATACGATAAATGTGCCTAAATTATTGAAGTCTTTTGCAGCTCTCAAAACAAATCCAAGAGTTTTGATGGGCCTTATTGAAAATATTATTAATATGACATGCAAAGGTTAGTTTGTTATCAAACATTATACTCGTACCTAGGTCAATAATTTCACCAACATAATTTAAGTTTTTATTATTATTTTTAATGTGTATTGAAAAAACATTGGATTATTTATTCTGTAAAAATGAATAAACTGACATTTCTGTATGTTCAATGCTAGTTTGTTGATAGAACTGATTATTACAAATCATCCAATGTGCTTCTGAAAAATCACCTCAGGGGCGCTGTACAAATATACAACATATTTCTACAATCTTACTTCTAACCAGACAAACCATTACAACTACCTAATGACTAACCTACCGGTTCGTCGATCACTAATACAAAATTATATGTACAAAGCATTTGACCAATGAACGCGATGCTAGTTCAAATGTACATTGTTATATGTATGCTCTGCACAGGCAGAAAACATATAGGATCATACCTGGGAGGTCACTTGAAATTTACACTGTTTATTAGAGAAATTTAGATACAGTTTGCACGCAGAGGACGTAATTAAATGAAGTAATTCAGTTACATAATTTTTCCCGTCTTTGTCAATGATCTACTTAAAATGATTGAGTCTGCGAAAAACATCGTACTTCATAAGAATACTTAATTAGATTTGAGGCTTTATTATGGTAAACTTCTTCGTGAAAACAACTTGGACGGCTTCGTCTCTCAAATGAGATTGGCGGGGTTAGAATAACATCGTGTTTTTCTTGAATTATTAGAATATTCTTGTAAATTTCATATTTGTTCGTGCATTGTTTTCGTCGGGTGGCCTTTTGGCAAAAACAGCCTTTTGTTCTAAAGGGAAAATACCATTATTAAAAAACGACCCGATTCACGTTTTTGCAGAAATTGAATGGTGGAAAATCTAAAACGGGGCAAATGATGTCCGGGGAAACAGGTTGTTGGCGTTTGTATATATCCGAGGATTCCATAGAAATTTTAGTACCTTAACATTTTTACATTGCAGAGTAAAATAAATAAATTATTCCATTTCGTATAAACATTTTCCGCAAACAAGTACTGTCCCTAAAAAGATGTGTGATTTGTGGTGTTATAAAATGTACACATGTGCAGATGTACAAATAAACAAATGAGTCGTTCAATTTCTATATCCGCCAATCAACTTTCAGTGATTCGGAAAAAACCACAAAAAACTGTCTTATCTGTAGCGTAAACAAAAAATTGCGTTTAGTTTTTTTTATAATGAATTGGAGTAATATACATTCGAAAAGTGTTCATTTTTCATGTTATGTCTAGAAATATTTAAGTAATTTGGATAAATAAAAGGTATATAGCGGATTTTGATACTCACTTCGTGATTTATATGGAATTTAGAAGCTTTTGAATCTCAACCAGGGGCGTGCACAGAGTTTTTAGTGAGATAGAGTGCTAAGATTGAAAAATTCGACGTAAATGATGTTGTTGTAGCTGAAAATGATTTTTTTTTTTTTTTTTTAAATTTCAATTTTTTGTATGAAGATTTTTATCTATTTTTATTTTTACCTATAGGTATGCCTACCCTGAATAAAAAATCTTCATACAAAAAATTGAAATTTCGAAAAGAAAAAAAATCATTTTCAGCTACAACAACATCAATAATGTTGTATTTTCCAGTCTTAGCCCTCTAGCTCACTAAAATTTCTGTGCACGCCCCTGATCTCAACTGATCTGAGGGACATGTTTCTACACCCACCATATTGGCCAAATAACTGCTCGTGATTGGTTGAATTTCTATATAGCGGGTTTTGATAGTAACTTCTTGAATGATATAGCTGGTTTTGTTTCTCACTTGCAGTTTTTAACATGGTTTTTGGTCGTGATAAACGAGATTTTGAAACTCAATTTTATGTTAGTCTTGTTCCTCGCAAATTGTGAAAAAGATGTCATATTCAGATCATTTTGTCAAAAAATTGGATATAGCGGGTATTGAAATTATAGGTCTCAAATAAGCAAATAAACAAATAAACCAATAATAAACATATACACAAACAAACAACAATTCCTAGAGACGCTGAAGCTGAACCACCATTGATCATAAAGTTTTAGGAATTTTTTCATAAATTCGAAAATACAAGTTTATTCATCAAAATCGATATGGTTTCCTTCGAAGTACTCCCCGTCAACTGCAACGCACTTACACCAGCGCTTGATCTAATCCTCGAAACACCGCTGGTACTCAATTTTTAGTACATATGTCCTTCAGAGCCGTTTTCGATTTTTTCGTAACATTCTCTCGGGTGCTGTAACGCGTTCCGCAAAGCGGTTTTTTTAAGTCAGTTGTACTAGACGTCTGTACATAAACTAAATATAATAGGGAGCTGGCCACAATGACACGCCAATGGAGTTTCGTACGCCAGTGGATTTTGGAACGCCACTGGTCTTTTAAATGAATTTACTACTTTGACAAAAAATGCTTCTAGGTATAATGGCAAAACTGATTTTAGTACTGGATTAAAATAAATATTTTTCACTTTGGAGACTGTGGGAGACTGGGGTTTTTAGGTTACTGGGATACTGGGATAGGTAAAGTGAATCTAAGACTGATTAAAACACTTGAAAAGAGGTTTGAACTTGGAGACTGTTGGTATCTTGACTTGGTATCTTTCTTCTTGGCTGATAGTTTTGAACTGACTTCCTACCGGTTTGACTTCTATTTTTATAGGGCAAACTCAGGTCGGACTTTTGGGGGACAGAACCTCCTTAATTTTTCTAAGGTACTTGTTTTAGGTAATTTCCCTGGTCGCTACGATTGGAAGTCAGCTGTGTCAAAATTATGTGTGATAGTTTTTGCCATGATCTTACCAACTTAGGATACCAAAGCCTCACATCATTTTTATTGTGTTTACAAGAAAAGGTACAAGTATACATATGTGATATAAGGTACAATTTTAAACAGTAAATATTTTTCTTAAAGTGCAACAATCACTGATAGACGTCAGTTTTTGGGTTGTTTTTGTAGCATATACTCATTTTTAGGTGATGATGTTTATTTCTTGATCCAAATTATTCCCAATTTCTCGAAATTGGGCTCCAAATTTTTCGGAACATGAATTCGCTGTCGTAAATATTTACGATTCAGATTTTTCCTTTGTTCAGAATTGACCAATAGTGGCTCGGCTGGTCGCATGGTGGGGGTGACGTAAATAGACAGCCAATTCCTTGGCGTTGATCATTGCTGTCTAGACTCCCTTGTGGAAGTATTAGGTGGTTATTTAGATGTGTTTTCCAGTCCAATGAGGCTGCCGCACGTATTCATTATCAATTTCATTAATGTTTTCAATTGATTAGTTAGTTAAAGGACATAATTGCGTTGTAGACAAATCATTTGGAAGACATTTGTTCCGTAGCCAATAGCAGCACTCAGATTGTCGTGCTCGCGGCACGGTACTCTGTGACAGCGTAAATTCCAATCTTGAATTTCCAGGGTTGTCATATGCTTTCGCGCACTCGTTCAATGCACACGTATTCCTATGACACGTTCGATATATCAGTTGAACAGGAAAAAGTCGCAGGGAGCTAGATCAAGTGAATTCGAAGGCTGCTGGATAGTATTCGTGTTGTTTTTGGTCAAAAATTCACGGATACAGATCGCGTTGTGCGACGGTGGTGCGTTATTGTGGTGCAAAATTGATGCCATTTCAGACTTGTTAAAAATGAAAACGCGTACAAAAGTAGAGGTACTCAGTACAGAGTAACTTTTACAAACGTCAAGATTTGATGCTGAAATTTGGAGGGAAGTGTCAATGACAGATGTGGTAATCTAACAAAATTAATAATTCCAATCGGGTGACTGACAGCGTCACACGGTGGCCGGTCCTAAAAGTTTTTGATCAAGTTGGTAATCCATACACACACCATAGTCCCGCTGAATGACTTCGGGCTGACTTGTGAGAAAATGAGTTCGCAGGTTTCGCACGAAATTTAATAAATGAATCCTTTCTTGGTTGAAATCTTAAGAGCCACGCTTTCATCAGGGCCGCTTGTAACGATTGCAATTCACGTTTATAACGTCTCTCCTGGGAATACAGATGTTCTGATAAGCGCAATCTCAGTCGATATCTGCCGATCGAATCTAACATAATGCCTTCATACGAGCCATGGAAACTTTAAACGCCGATTGAAAAATCGGATTTGCCGTTGACAGAGTTCCCGCGACGTGACTTTTCTTTGGAAAGGAAACGAATTACCCACACATGTGTAATTATTTTTAATAGAAAAAAATATATATCGGCGGTGTTTTTCTTTGTTAGGATACCGTAAAGCCGTGTTACCAAGTATGAGACTGAGAGAGATAATATAAGTAATGAATAACAATTTAGTTTTAAAAGCACTAAGTACGGGTTGTTTAAAAAAATTTAAGAATTCATCAAATATTTGATGTTAATTTTCACGTTGTGTCAAAGTTCTATTCGAGTTCTGTTATTATTTCATCAATGCCCAGATGCTTCATAAAGCTGAAATAATCGCCGAATTTGAATAGAACTTTCACGGAACATGAAAATGAACTTCAAATATATGATTAATTGTTAAAAAATTTGAAACCACCCATCCTTTTAGAACTTCTGATTTAACTGTCATTTGTTTTATTGTCCGAGATTTTTATAACATATGGATAATGAAGTACTGGTACCTATCCTGATGTTCGGCAGTGAGGCATAGAACAGGTAGAGGAAAGATCAAAGTAAACTAAATGCTGTAGAAATGTGATCCCCGAGGTGTTTGTGTTGTAAAACCACGTATAATCGTGTGAGAAATTTGGACACCCACAAAGAATGCAAGGCTGATGTAAGTATAATGATTATGATTAAGAAAGGGACGCTTAGATGATTTGAGCGCTTAGTAATGATAGCAGTGAAAGTAGAATACGCAAATAGAAAGAGGCAAATGTGAATGGTAGATGAAGGGTAGGCGATGCCGAGAAAGACATGATACGATCAAGTGAACCAAATACCTGAGTCGGACCATGCCAAGAGTCAGAATAACAGAAAGATATGTATGAGACAATGTATGAATGTGATTGAAATGAGGAGTATGTGCCGATACCGAGTTGTTTAACGGTCCGTTCTCTCAGCCTATCACTGTTAGTTAGTTCTGTTATGATTGGAATTAAAACATTAATATAACCAGCAACAATATGAAACACTTTTACGAAAATTGAAGACACATTTCTGGAGAAGTTTGGTCTTCGTACGTATGGACTAATCACTAACCGATATGCGTCATTTTTGGTGCCGTACAGACAGCACCTTAAACGTTTTAAATCTACTTTTTCTGCTGCAATACGTTGCGTCGAAGGCATAACTAGGAATAAAGAATCAACTTACTAACAGCTCTGAGAAGTGCTACCCGCTACCGTCCGACTCCAGCCAATCTTTCCAGTTAACCCTTCCTTTCAATTTTCAACCCCTCCAGTCCTGGCCCACAGGGTGAGGTCTGGTTCTAAAGCATCGTGTTCTCCGGTTGGACGGGCGGTGTTAAAAATAATAGATTCTGGAATATCGGCTGGAGTACCTCTCAGGAAGCCAATTCCTGATATTCCCATTTTACAATAAGTACTGGAAAGAGGTGAATGAAACAGAATACCAGAAGCCATCTTCATGAAATGGAAACATTATAGTTATTGTAAATTAATGATCTTCATTCTGTTCCAAATTGCCGACCACGCAACAACTTGTAAATCGCTATGTGTTCGCTTCCCCTGTTCCTTATTTGTAAATTTAAATTATGGTACGTGTTGCTTATTTGATTTGTACGCAATCCACACATCTTTCTTCATCTTCAATGGCGCTACAGCCCATTTCGAGCCTTGGCCTCCTTCAAAATAAGCCTCCACCGCCCTCTGTCCTTGTCCGCCGTCTTCCAATCTGCAACATGGAGTAATCCTCACATCCGCACATCTTTATCACCCCATAATATCATAAAAATATAAGACCTTGGAGTTATTTTCGACAAGAAACTTACCTTTGATCGTCACTACGAAACAATTTCCATTAAGGCTATGCAAATGTTTCGTTACACGTAGCGCAAGGACTTTTCATAACGTTGGGGCAATGAAACTACTTTACTGCTCTCTTGTGAAATTACAGCTAGAATATGCACCTTCTGCATAGACTCTTATTTTATACTAACTTGTAACTTACACCGCTTGTAGAAAGTACAAAGTAAGTTTCGTAGACATAATGTTCAGCATAAGTTGAGACACCTAAGTGTCTAATGTAAAACTATCTGCTACTTTCTTCCCGGAGAACGGTTAATAATTTCTCATACTTTTTAAATTAATGAAAGGTTAAGTGATATAAATATTCGTGTCCCTGAATTAAATCTGAATCCGAATTAAAACTTGACGCCACCACATTTTACACTGTGGCAACCATAACACTAAGTATTCATATAATTCACCACTAGCACGATTTTACCGCATAGGGTAGTTTAAATATTTTATTTTATTCTCAAAAAAAATTACGATAATCATTGTACTTTCGTTTTATTTTTATGTTGACGAATAAATTTTCTATGGCATTTAAAATGTGCCATTTTCGATTTGCCGCCAAAATGACATGTTCGTTTTTATTCGTGAATTATAAATTATATTTTAAGTCTTCTAGTGGGATATTTAATTTAAAATTGATTATTATTATTTTTTGTGTTCGCTCAATGTTATTAGTGTGAATTTTGTAAGATGGAGACCAAACTACTGAGTTATATTCAATTAGGCTTCTAACTAGAAATAAGTGTAAAAGTTTAATGGCTTATAAGGAATTAAAGCTTTTAGATGTTCTTAATACGAAGTCTAGTATTTTCATACTTTTGTTCACAATTTGGTGAATATGGTCGGCGAAACTTAGTTTTTTAGACTCTTTCTAAAGCTGTGTTATTGATGGAATATTCGAGTAAACCAGGATTTTTATTTCTGAAAAAGTGAAGGTTTTGCACTTTTCCACATTTAAAATTTGATTATTTGGTTTGTGCCAATCTATATTGAAGTAATTACTTTTCATGTTTAGTTTCTGATAAAATTCGTGTTTTGTTAATGTGAATTTTGAGGCAGTTAATTTCTCATCATCTCAAGTTAATTGAAATCTTTAATCTAAATATAAGCGAGTATGTTCACCAAGTGAGCAAACTGATGAAAGTAAATAGTCACCCGGGGCGAGACAACTCATTGGTGCAATCTGCTGGGCCCATCTGCCCCCCCCCCCCCCCCCCGGCACCGCCCCACTGTGGGTCGGTCGGTTGGGACTACACATTAAAACATCCCATTATTATCGAGGGCTTGAGCGTAGAACATTCTGAATTTTCGCGTTACAAATTACTCCGACATCCAAAGTTTCCAGAGTGACACAGGGGTGAACTGGCCCGCCAGGTGTCCATAATTGTCCAATCTACCAATATAAACCAACGTACAAAATTTCAATGATATCGGTGTGTTATTTGTTATGTTGTATCTATCAGTTTTACGTCAACCATTGTTCTAATGAAAGATGTTCCGAAAAACTAACGCCATTTGACCCACAGTCCAATTCACTATTGATAATTCTTGCGTAAGAACGATTTGTTTTCGACTGTTCAATAACTTGACTTTAAAATTTCTTTTTCCCCATTTCTTGTTCCTACAATATCTCTTCAAGAAGCAGGGTCACTTCGTCCTTTCCTTAAAAGAATTATTCTTTTAGCATCCTCCGTGGTTTTACTCAAGGTCTCCTGTGAAATACCCAAAACAAAAAAATCGACCCACGCTTTCGATGGGACGCTTTGCAACAGCTGCAAAAATTAAAATATTCTTATGCGTAGATCACACGGACCGAGTAGATGGGCGATAGTAAAATGATAGTAGGCCCAGAGAGTTTGATGGACGAGTAGGTGTTTATATGTAATTTTCAATTTGGCACCGACTTAGTCAGTCAATCGCGGGAAACGGTAGCGTGGTGCGACCGACGTGGAAGTGGCGAGTGGCGAGTACGAAGCGAGTGAATGTTTATACCTGCCGAGTGGATAAGCGAGTCAGTGCGGGGAAGTGCGGGGGTGGGCACTAGACCTAGTAAGTAGAACAGGGTCCGAGTGACTGTCTCGCCCTTTTACTCGGCCGAGTACTCGGTGATGTGTTTACACGTACTGAGCACTCGGCCGAGAGCACTGTCTCACCCATCTACTCGGTCGTGTAATCCACGCATTAAAGATGGCTCTAGTGCTACTAGCTCATAGAGTTTACGGAGTTCTTCAAGATATGTCTCTAGTGTACAGGTTCGCCCCTCCAATTCAGAACCGAGGTGAGCAAGCAAGCAACCGAGAGATTTTATGTCAGGTTAGAGATTTTGAGAGCATTGGCCTCCAGGCCATCCTACAGCCTTGTTTACGATTACAAGAGTTTCTAGTCTAAATAAAGACAAACGGCCTTACTAATCAACTTGTTTTAAATTTTACACATCTGATAAACAACCATTAATGTGTGGTAAATGGTTTTTCATCAGTTTTGTAATATTTATATATCACATTTATTAGTAAGACCGAAAGTGTTTTGTTGTGAAAAGGACATAATTTATTTCAAGAACCATTCACAACAACAATTTAAAAATTAAAAATATTTGAATTTTTGGTGTGCACGCATTTAAGTGTGTGCAATGTATTTATTTTATTATGTTTTGGAAACAAACAGTTATTTGCAAGATAATTACAATGTAAATCAATATATTATGATGAACCAATTAAGTTCCATCGAACGCTTAGACCAATGGGATTAAATCGATGATTACTGAAATTGACAGATGTTTAATAATTTTTTTTTCAATAGATCAATATTGGAGATTGGTATTGGGAATTCCATAAGACTGAGATAAAAACTTACACATGTCATGTACAATAAAATAAGTATTTGTGTGTGTGTGTGTATGTGTAAGTAATTCACTTGGATTTAACCTTGCGTATATCCTAATCCACCCCTGCCCCCACTCAAATGAAGGGTGCCCCATATTCCCACCAACTTATGTATTAAATGTACCCCCACACAAGTTATGTATTAAATGTGAAATGTGCCCTAAACGGGCCGCCCCGCCTCCCCCCCGCCCCGGGCGTAGTTCACATCCCGCATTAACCTACTTCGTGATTTCCTCTCAAGGGTAGATTATTTGTAACACACATTTATTTTATTTTAAACCGACTTTTCCGAACTTTTTCGTTCAAAGAAATAAGGGAAAAGCTTTCCTGAAAACATCACCTGGTTTACCGGGAACGCCATTGTCGGCTGCGGATTTTGAAACCTCTTGTGGGAGCTGTTTTTGCTTTCGGAAAAGTTGCTATATTTTATATACTGCCTTTCTTGAAAGGCACTCCACTCCGCCTGAGGACTGCGGAGTTTGACATTTATGTGGTTCTGTCAAACAGCGAAAATAATTTCGATTTGTATCCTAAAATACAAACAAAAAAATATATCTTTTTTCTTGCCAATCTCTTAACGAGATTGGCAGGAAGGAGGTATGCACAAGTAATTGCTAATGATATTATTCAGTGCAATACCCACACAAATATAAAACTGAACTATAACAACGACGTTCACCAATATAATACACGACAACACAACCAACTACATTTATCAAAAATACACTCAACAAAGTTCGGACTGAAATCATTAGAATACATTGCCTACACTAACTATAACAAATTGCCTGAAGAATTAAGAACAAAAAAAGCCTTTAACAAATCTCGAAACGCTATATTTAAATCCTATTTTTTCAAACATAAATAGGTACAAACTCTGTTCTTATAGCTGTCCTGATTATCTCCAAGTACCAAACTTTGAACATCCAGATATGATGGGCGCAGTTTATAATATCTTTTTAAAATCTTGTCATGTATTTTGTATGTAAACATCTTGTATTAGATCTGTATATTTTTGAGCCAGTACCATTTATAGTATTTTCAAGATTTTGTTTTATTTATGCATTTCTATAGTCCATCGTGGAGGATACTTTATTTTAACTTTTTGACACCAACAGTACATAAATCAAATGAGTGTTTATAATAATTCATAAAATCTTATAAGACATGTTTCTGTGAAATATTTGTAAAGTGATTCTTCATATGTTGTGTCTGTATGTTGCTTCTGTGAAATGTTTTGTAAAATTTTTCTTCATGTATTGTATCTGCATATTGGGTTGGGTTGGGTTTAACTTTTCCGAAGTACCAATTGGTGATTCCTTAATGAGTTTTGACAACCTTGGGATTGCAACTTCGTTGAATGTTTTATTTAATAAATACATAAAAAATGATTTGGGAGAAAAAAAATCTTCATAATCTTTTAATTTTCAATTTTTATCACTTTACCTCTGAATCGAAACTGACTGATTGTATTTGTTTTAACCAGTGATTTCTTAGATTTTTTAGAATAATAATCTAAATTTTGGTCTCCAGTGAATTTTTTAGATATGGTTTTTTCTTCAAAACTTAAATAAAAAATCTACTATTTATCGTCACTGGTCACTTAGAAGAATAACCTCCCAACCCTGACCCGACCCAGCTTGTTGAATACCTACCGAGTTTTTTAACGTTTTAAGCTGAAAAAAAACATTCAAAATGTAAAAGACTCAGAGCTGGCAGAATCTACACATTAAATTTTTATTTATTTAAATTCAATTGAAACACTTAAAATAATTTATGTCACTGGCAAAATCTATTATAAGATATGGATTAACAATATGGGGAAATACTACTATAACCAATCTGAAACAAGTCCAAGTTGTACAAAACGCAATTGTAAAATTATTAGTCGTCCCTAAAATTTTCAAACAGAGACATGATACACCCTTGCTCTTTCAGAGTGCCAAAATTTTACCTGTTAAGGCAATACTATTCAATATTATAAATAATAATAATTCAGCATATATTTACCCCGAAACAATACTATAATTCAGCATACATTTACCCCGCAGCATAAAGAGAAATTAGAACATAAATACAGCACTAGATTCACACGCAACGACGGGTTAATAGTTCCGAAATTTAACAATAAGTACGGACAGAGAACGTTTAAATACATCATACCGAAGATATTTAATTTATTACCTGACACTATAAAGCAATGTAATTCTATGAATAAGTGTTTCATAACGCCGATGGATTTCTTTCGTTTTGTGCTCCGATTGTCATACGAGATCGGCAGGAACCCAGACTTGGGAATTCCGCACAATAAGGGTACCTAACTACACGGTCAACAAGTGACAAGCGCTTTATCGTCAACAAGTCAGTCCGTTGCTAACCCCCGACCGTATAGTGACATTTCGCACCGAGCCGAAGTGTTATTCATCATATCGTCACATAAAGTATAAATCCTACCGTATTCTTTCGTATATTTTGTGTGAACTCGTGACTCAAACTTTACCGAAGTTCTAACAATCAAATAGAACAATATCGAGCGCTATGGACATCTATGACTGTCACCAAGCCAGAAGACAACTACCGTGAGTACCACTTAATTGTGATATACCTTTTCTTGTTTGGTGGTTGGGCATAACTCAACGAAATCCATTAGCGTCTTAGCTAGGGTATTCGTAAGGTTACCCTCATCCTCATGCTCCGTGCATGATTCAATAAGGTTAAATATATGGTGAAAAATTGGCTATCGGAAACACAATATTTATATTGATATATATTATATTATGGAAATGCGATTAAGTACTGACAACCATTATTTAAATCTATAATCAAACCGCGTTATGGCCAC
This sequence comes from Limnephilus marmoratus, assembly GCA_917880885.1. Classification (NCBI taxonomy): domain Eukaryota; kingdom Metazoa; phylum Arthropoda; class Insecta; order Trichoptera; family Limnephilidae; genus Limnephilus; species Limnephilus marmoratus. The sequence continues at coordinate 10,686,064 of OU862921.1, read as the reverse complement.
ATTGGTCACGTGACCAATGTAGTTCTCCCAACTTCCGCCGGAGAGCGCAACCATTCCAGCTACTGAACTCGGCCCGACAACACGATCGGGAATTTAATCTCATTTCCATACTTCTTCCGCGATCACAAAATTCTGTAAATACTTTTAACAAAGACGGAATAAATTATTAAACGTAGAGAACTCTTTTCACTCATACAAAATACACGCAATCCTCTTCCTTGGAGACCAAGTAAGTATTCCGCCAACAGCGAACAAAGATTCCCTACATCTGGTGACCCTACGACAAGAAAAAATGATTGACGCAACTAGTGACCGCGTGTTTAACTTTCAACGTTTAGACCATTTTTTTTAAATTCCTTTACACGTGTTCTCGGACCGTAGTTCAGTGGCTGGATTCCTGGGATTTATCTGGTGAGTACCGTTTTAATTTTGGTATTTTAAAATCATCTTTCAAATTCAAATAATCGTTGCCTTATTTACAGCTATTTTATATCCCAGTATTTTAAAAAAAAATTTATACCTCATGTTTTTGGTTCTCAAAGCATTACGAATAATATCAAAAAATTTATACAAATATGTAATAAATGAATCTTGTGTGGCTTTCGTGTACCGATCCACACGTGTCAAATAGCCATTTTGTTTTTTCCCAACATCACAAGTCCAACTTGAGTTACAAACTGACGCAACTCTCTGTGGAAAAGCTTGAATATGCTCCAATCTTATGTTTTAGCACTCACAACTCTTTTGTGAATTTGATTTACGAACATGTTCAGTTGAACGTTCGGATTCATCACAGGTGATGTTCTATACAATCACACGTATAATTCTGCAATGCAAAATGACCCTATTTGTGACTATTTGCCTATGTATTATTCGTATCTCGGATTAAGTGCGTGTTACCCTCTATTCTAGGCATCGAACATCTTCAGCAACGCGTGATGCTACCAAGGGAGCTTCTTCAGCCGAGTCACACTTCCTGCAGCCCCGTCAACAGCTGGACGCAGCCTCCATTGCCAGCATCAGCGGCGGACACCCTCGGAACGCCAAAGGAGCATCACACCTCCGACCCCCTGTTCCTGCAGCCCGGTCGACTGATCGACGCAGCCTCCACCACGAGCATCAGCTGCGGACCCTCTCGGAAAACACACATCTGCATCATCTCAACAACGTTCAACCACGTAAATTTTTAGCACAGTTTATACGATATTTCTGGAAATAATTTTTGCATACCCACCACAAAATTTAGCAAAATAATATGTTACAATTTTTAACACATGTCTGATAATAAGATTCTCTACATCTGAAATATTTCTGCATATCAATTATTAATTAATCTGAATTATTCTCGCATGATTGAAGATTTCTACTTAAATGGTAACAGTCGATTTTTGTAAAGGTTTGCGTCTTGAATAATTTTCTAGTAACTTCCGTACATGTCACATAGATGTCAACAGCTCTAATTTTCTCCTCAAATTATTACGGATTTTTAATACATAATTCGAAATATTTCAAAAAATCACTATCTTTGCGTGCTTATTTCCGTATAAATGTTGAAATGACCTCGGATGAAGAACCTCCAGCGACCACACCGACGCATCAACTCAAGATTTTGTTTCAACAATCAATTAATCCGGAACCAAAACCAACCAACATGGAATCAACTGGCGAACCTAGCTCTGCGACAGCAGTAAATCACGTGTCCGTGAGATTACCAAATCTGTGGAGAGATCAAATTTCGCTTTGGTTTATTCAGGCTGAGGCCCAATTCGCGAATTCGCGCATTAAAGAGGATTTCACGAAGTACAATATAATTATAGCTGCCTTGGATTCACAAACCTTACAATGTGTGAGCGACATCGTGACACATCCACCGATCAATCACAAATACGCCAATTTGAAAGCAGCCCTTATTGACAGACTCCAAGACTCTGCCGAAAAACGCCTCACACGCCTACTAACAGGAATCCAACTGGAGGATAGGAAGCCAACCGGTCTATTGAGACATATGCTAGAGCTAGCAGGACCTACCTTAGCGGATAACGCAATTGTGCGGACATTGTGGCTACAACGAATACCTCAACATGTGCAAGCAATACTGTCGGCACTTCCCGATAACGACATTAACCAACTTGCCACAGCTGCAGACAAAATACTAGATGTCTATCAATCAACCGATTGCAGTGCCATGGAAGATCGCAATAAACCCAGTTCATCTCGTCAGGAACCAGCTGAACATTCCTTATTACTACAACTGCAGAAACAAATTGCAGCACTTTCGCATGAAGTAGCCCAGCTACGGTTAGCCAAAACTGAGCCCACATCAACTTATAGAGGTCGGAGAAACCAGAGCCCCCGCCGAAAACCTGGCCGCTCAAGTTCCGGGTCACGCAATTCATCTCCCAATAGGAATCAGGATGGAAAATGTTACTACCATGCAAGATTTGGAGAAAACGCTCATAAATGCTCCAAACCATGTTCTTATGTAAAGAAGAAGTCGGGAAACGACAGCGGGAACTCCCAGTAGAGACATGTGAGATCCCTAATACCTCTTGTCGTCTCTTCATCTATGACCTGCGAACAAGACATAAATACCTAGTAGACACCGGCGCGGACATCTCAGTCATCCCTAGGAACATGACCTTTGAGAAAGGCAACTTGACCTCAGACAACTGCCCTTCCACATTATATGGAGCGAATGGGAAGCCAATAAGAACGTACGGCACGAGAACAGTCGAACTCTACTTCGGCCTACGCCGCACAATGAAGTGGCGCTTTATCGTAGCCGATGTGTCCAAACCCATCATTGGCGCAGACTTTCTTCACCACTACAACTTGACAGTCAACTTGAGACGAGCCAAACTTGAAGACCAGTCTACTGGATTGAAAATTAGAGGATCTACCTACAAAGGACCAGCATCAGGCATCGCCACAATTTCCTCTTCTCAAAAGTATCTTGACATTTTGAAGAAATACCCCTCGTTGAGAAGGCCTACCATGCAGACACCGAATGCATTCAAACATTCTGTGACTCTTCGCATAGAAACTAAAGGCCCTCCAGTATCTGAACAGGCACAACAAACATAATCCACGACACGCAGTATGAATCATGTCGCCGTTTTCACCCACAGGAACATCACGCTACGACAACTAGTCTAGCTAACCCTGTCTCTGTTCAACTAGAACAAGCAGCCAAACTGGTTTCGCGGCAGCAACTAGCCCCGCACACAAACTTCACCATTGCTAACCGCAACTCGCGGCAATGCTGAACTCTGCCTCTGTTCAACTAGAACAAGCAGCCAAACTGGTTCCGCGGCAGCAACTAGCCCCGCACACAAACTTCACCATTGCTAACCGCACCACGCGGCAATGCTGAATACATCATAATTCTCTGCTTCTGTTCAACCAGAACAGACAGAGAGCCTTGCCTCCGTTCAACCAGAACAGGCAGCCAAACCAGTTCCGCGGCAGCAACTAGCCCCGCAAACTAATTCCACCATTGCTAACCGCACCAAGCGGCAATGCTGGATACAGCATAATTTTTTGGTTCTGCACGTAACAACGTATTGTCATTTGGAAGACACCAAAAAAACAAACCCTGCACCTACGGCTTGACTACTTCCTGAGCAATCAACATCACACAACTCCTGCAAACATGTCCAAAACCATTGCCTGTAACACCGATAACCAAAACCTCAACGCGTCTACATAGACCGACTCAAGCCCGCTTTCGTTCCGGTTGAAGAAAATGTCACTACACACCCATCAGTTCCCGTACACCGATAACCAAGACCACATCCACAACTGGTCACAAGAACACAACTCGTTCAGGTCGGCATGTACATTCCCCAAAGAGACTTGGGACGGAATAAAGCACAAAAAGATATTTTCATTTGACATTTTTCTCATTCATAACTCATGATAGAAATTAAATTATAAATTTCGCTTAGCTTTGAATTGCAAACCATTTTTATAAAGTTTACTTTTCTTTAAAATACTGCGAATAACACAATATTTAAATGCACAGATTTTTTTTACGGAAATCTTACCTATAATATTGTAAATTGTCAATCAACATAATCTAAAACTTAGATCATTATTGTGTATTCACAAGTGTGAAACGCCTTCAACACGATGAAACAATTCATCATTTAACTGCATAACTCATGCATTTTAAATCCTACCTGTAATATTGTAAATTGTCAATTAACATAATCTAAAACTTAGATCATTATTGTGTATTCACAAGTGTGAAACGCCTTCAATACGATGAAACAATTCATCATTTAACTGCATAACTCATGCATTTTAAAAAACATTACATATTAAGCATGTTATTACAATTTTAAATCACTCCTAATTAGATGAAAACTTTTCATCATTCAACTGCATACTTTGTGCACTTCAAAGGTACTACAAACACCACTGTGTTTTTACAATTCTTAAAAAATGTTATAATTAAAAACGTTATAATAAAAAATGTAAAATTCACATCATACAAACGCATTTATGCATTACTACAACTATTACAGCATTATTGTAATAATAATTGTAATCAACTTTCCAAACAGTCAATTAAAATCATCATATTATATAATATTACGTACCAAGGCACACACTATCTACTCTACAAACTATGTACATAGTAGGTAACTCTTTACCACATGATAAACATCGTTATCCATGCATTTTGTCTTTTAACCACGCTTCTCTGGATGTACAAGGCACTTTTATACATCTAATGAATCATGTGGTTGAAATCATTTATTTTTAAATATACTTTTTTCTTTCATGTTTATACACTTACAAGTTAAAGCCTCTTTGTCTTACGTACGTAAAAGAACATGGTTATTCGACTCACATCAACAAAAAACACACTTTTACGTACTGAAGACAATGTGCAGCCTCTTTGACTTAAAAATCATCATTTTTCGCTACAGAATAGCATAAACCCTTATTATTTATAATTTTATGATGAACGCCTAACTAGGGCTCCAAAAAATATAATACTTTTAGGAAGAAAACTCTACCATATCTACTTATGTATCAATTTAAATATTTCTTACACTAGATATAGCTTATTGTTAAACATACCTGCTACTATAGTTTTTTTTCAATATAACTTATAAAAAATACAGCATTCTGCTATATACAACCTACCTTCGAAATGTTTCTCAAGTAAATTACAACTTTTGACCATACATTTGCGAATATATTTTTAAACATGTATAATGTTATTTTAAGGTTACTTTAAGTCATAGTCTTAAATATCATCTTGTATACAATCAATGTACAATGATTTTACAACCAGCGCTTCTAATTGCGCACGACTGGTAAAACAATTCTACTAGCTCTGAACATAGTTCATTGAGGCAACAACATTCAATGTTCATGCATTAATTGAAAAACAATCAACTGGAATCATTTCTCAAATTCCATGTACCACTACAATCAGCTGGAATCATATCTCTAATTCCACGTACCACTACAATCAGCTGGAATCATATCTCAAATTCCATGTACCACGCTATATTATATACATCAATGCTCCGAACACCTAGTTCGTCGATGCGTTTACCACTGTAAACAAAGTAAAGAGCTCATAGAGCCTGACTAGTTTTAAAAAAACATTATTTAAAACTAACTTGTAAATACTCACATCAGAATTAACTGATTTCAACACCAAATAAAATGGTTATAGTATACAATAGTGTAGTAATTCTCAACATTACGTGTCATGGTTACACATTAATTTTATGATTTCATGTATTAGAATTAAGATTTTCAGCTTAAAAAATTTCTTTTTGGTTAAACCTTTAATACCTTCCAATGTGTTCTTGAAAGTATAACAACAGTCTACTTCATTAACTGATCATTCTACTCTGCTCGAGTAACGTAACCCTTATAATTTTTCGAACACATTGGAGGCTATTCTTGTTTTGACTGAAGGTGCCTCAGTCAGAATAAGATTAGTACCAGTAATATAATCTCCTTTAACGATTTTCCATTGTTCACATTATCGTTAGCACTGGAGGGGAGGCTATGGAAATGCGATTAAGTACTGACAACCATTATTTAAATCTATAATCAAACCGCGTTATGGCCACATTGGTCACGTGACCAATGTAGTTCTCCCAACTTCCGCCGGAGAGCGCAACCATTCCAGCTAGTGAACTCGGCCCGACAACACGATCGGGAATTTAATCTCATTTCCATACTTCTTCCGCGATCACAAAATTCTGTAAATATTTTTAACAAAGACGGAATAAATTATTAAACGTAGAGAACTCTTTTCACTCATACAAAATACACGCAATCCTCTTCCTTGGAGACCAAGTAAGTATTCCGCCAACAGCGAGCAAAGATTCCCTACAATATGAAACACAATATTTATATTGATATATATTATATGAAAAAAATGTTGAATCTGTGGATAGATGTAAATTTTAAATTTTAAAAATGTATATGAAACTAAAGTATAAGCACCTGCTGACAAGCCAATTCAATTGGCTTAGCATGACTTGTTTGTTGATTATATAATGTACTATCTATTCTTTCACTAAAAAAAAAAAATCGCAGACCAAAATTTAATAACATTTTTTACTCCAAATAATATCAGAAATCAAACATTAAGTCAATTACGTCTCTTAACACCCTTATAGTAAGTTTGTGTACATCAATGAATACAGCATATACATTTTTTCTTCAATCAGTAATATTTGATTTTTTTATATAAGAACAACTCTCATGAATAAATTTGGATACATATATCCGAGACGCTATCCAGGTACAAACCAATTCTTAGAATGATTGTTTCCAATAAAAAGGGTAGTTGCCCGTAATATGGAAAAATAATTAGTTGAAGATAATATTGTTAATTCTAAAATTTGATATATGAGATTGACAAATATGACGGTTTGACAGAAGGCGATTAGACGAGAGGTCTGGGTTCGAGTCCCAGTTGCGACCATTGTCTCTTTTCTGTTTTTCTGTGTCTTTTTCTCTTTCATATTTTCGTTTAGATTATTAGTGTTATCTTCTTCAAAAAAATATTTGATTTCCATAGTAATATGTATATTTCCATAGCTAGGGCAAATCATTTTAAAGAGTGCACGTTATTTGTGCATACGGATTCAAAGATTCTAAATAAATTGCAACACCCGCCTGCCGTCCCCTCTTATCCCACAATAGTCGTGTGGTGCAATCCACCACTATAAAAGTAAAAATCTCTTTAAAATGATTCTACTGTAATTACATCTCGCCGCGTGTATTTATGATTCCAGTTATTTTTTCACGAAAAACCCTTTGACACTGTTATTCGTTGTTTATTTTGGGCACCCATATGAATATTTTTAATACGTACAAGTTATTTCGTATCAATTTGTGTAATTAAAAACAGGTGTAAATATGAATTAAGTTGTGATACAAAGGTAATGATTTTCAAATAATAACCTGCACGTTTTTCTTTTACTTTTTTTAATATTGTATTTTTCCGTTTTTTCAGGTAAGCCTAAATAAAAGGAAAATAATATGAGCGAGCCTGTAAAACACAATACTGAAGAAGAAAGGTGAATTTCAGGTATTTCATAATAATTGATATTCCTTCGACATTAATTAATGTACATATCCTTAATACATAAAACAAAGTCGGGTTAGTTACACTTGTTATAACTCCAGAACGGCTGGACTGATTTTTATGATCTTTGATTTGTCAGATTTGTCTCCGCCCCGAATAGCAGAATAGCTATTAAGAGGGCATTACCAGAGAAAACCAGAAATATGTCATTTTCAAATCAGATTTTAGACGTATTGACTCTTTTCCAGAAAAAATTATAAATGGATTTCGAAAGATTGTTCTTTTATCTAGCATTCGCTTGTAATCAATTTTGAGATTTTTTTTTAATTTTTAGTATAATAAGGTTATTTCATAGGTCGTTAGCAGATTTGTTAAATTTTCAAAAAAGATTTTGTATTATGCCACACCCATTTTAAATAATATAATCATGCAGTAAAATAAATCAATACATTATCTAGCAAACGCATGTTTTAGAATTTTAATTTTAGTTTCAATAAAATCATTAAAAAATATGTACGTACATGTGTTTCTTGACGAAAATTGGTCCATTTGTGTATTTATTTGCGCACTAACAAACTAATGTATTTCAGATTTTTTTAACATTCTTTTTAAATTTAGACATTGTTGAAAAATGATAAATACTTATAATCAAAAAATAATTACAAAAAGTACATTATTTTAATAGTTTTATCATCACGCCTTTCAGCATTTTTGGATGAAGGTATAAATTAAAGCTAATTTGGATTGAAATAAATTCGATATTGAGTTATAATTAAAAAAAGCTGGTTCGGAGAATAATTAATCTTTCTCATTGTAACCGCCCTGCACGATCGTAAGAACAACTTTCGACGAAATGTAGATTTTCGTCCGCTGGCTGGTTAAACGCTCTTAAAAGATCGGCAAAATTAACGAAAAAAACAATTTTTAAGAAAATTCTTTTCCTCACGAATTTTGTACGGAACGAATTCTTATATTTTGAAATAATGTGGCAGGAATAATTTGATCAGTATAATATTAAGTAGTGAGTAGTGAGTGAATTCCAAAAATCCAAAAACGTCAAATGTCAAAGCGCTGATTGCCGCGTGTAATTTTTAACTTAATAAAAAAACTGAATTTAATTTAGTCAATAAGTAAACACAACAGTTATTGATTCTGAGGCGGGATGAATTTCGCTGGGCAGCTAGTATTATATATAATTACAAATTGTTTATTTGTTACGGGACATATAAATATATTTATTTTTGATTGTCATGTCCCAACGTCACGTCGCGTCGGTTGTCCATAAAGGGTGTAAAAGCAAGTACCCGATCAGCGATCCTAAGCATATTTGGAGTAAAAAAATAGACATCATTTTGCAATTCGACGATATCTTTTTCCTATTAAAAACAAAACAATACTTTTCAATCATACGTCGCCACTGATCACACTCCTACACGTCGAGACCGGATCACGTGCTACGCCCGAATTTCTTGTGTTTCCGTGCTGATGGAACGAGACGGAGTGCTTGCCACGAGACCCGCTAATCTGCACTCGACTACTCAGTTGCAACGTTTAATGGAAAAATATGTTTAATTATTTTTAATTGAAAAAAAATTCACACTTAAAAAAAAACACACACATTTTTTTACTTCAAATATACCTACACAGGAATCGGTGGTTAAAATATTTTGGGTACGTGCTGTTACAACCTGTATGTATCAGTCAAGTGGTAGCTTCATGGTTTCCATTAAAAATACATTTTTGAAAAATTGTGAAACTTATTACTTACTTATTTCACAAACGTCCTAAAAAACGTTAACTCTAACTTCCAAAAAACTTTAACCGCGTTGAAATTCCTTAAACAAATTCAAACGTCCAGCAACGTTGGAATACATATCCCTAGATGGGTAATTCAATTTGGTAGGCAGGGGTACTGTCGCCCTGGGAACCATTTATTGACTAACCAACAACTCTGCCATAGTAGTTGGCTTTGTTTGGTGAGTTAGCAGGGGTGCCTGGATGACGTGTGTCTAGGTCTTGGCGGCGGGTGACGTGTGTCCAGGTCTTTGCGCCAAAACCTATACAAACCTCACCCCATGAATCCGACACGGAATGCGGTTCCTATATCCACCTCCTAAATCGAGAATAGTTAATAATAAAAAAAAAGTTTTATAATTATTATTGACTTTTTTATTTATTTTTGTGTATGATTTGAACTTTAGTTATAGGGTAAAATCCAATGTATATGTCTTGTTTATATTAATGTTGTGATCTTGAAAATGTAGCAAATGAAATTTAAAAATATGTATTTTTTTATTTGTGACCCATATTATAGGATGAAGGATACACAGTGGCCGGCAAATCGTTCCACAGCCGAGCTGATGAGTCGTAGAAATGTAGAAAGGACCCGTTCTTTTTCCTGACTATGCACTAGTGCCGACTGCCGCGGGGACTAATGACGCTAGTTCGTAGGAGAATCTTCCATTGGATAGAACAAGGGCAGCATTCCCACCCAACCTGATTGACGGGTCTACGCTAGTATCAAAATAAATAACTTTATTATAACGCTTGGGTGTAATTAAAATTAGTATTTCTATTCAAACTAAGTGGAAAAAATGTTCTTTGAAAATTGTGGCATTTTTATACATAAAAGCCATCCTACGGTATTCTTTCTCGGGGAATGTCCTTCTTAAATTTTGCTAGGAACTTAATTAACAAAGTAGAAGTGAGGACATTAGGATCTCTGCAAGTTCGGGAGATAGTGGGGAGGAAGAAGGAAGTCACAGTTGACGTAGGGAGCTCCTCCCCCCTCCCTCACTCCTCCCTCCACCACCCCCCGGGAGGAGAGAAGATAAATGGTCTTAGCAGAATTTGCCAGGACAAACTCGTAGTTTAATAGTACCAATTTTCTTTTATAGAGACGTTTCCTAGACTTTAATACACATAAATCCACTGTTTAGTTACGGATGTGCCCTTCTGAGTGGATTTTAACATTCTGCCGGAATTAAAGTACAATATTCAGATGCTGGTTACACATATTGGACCGCGTTTTATTCCAATTCACGCTTCTGTCTCTCTGTGGGTGTGGGTGTGGATGATGGTAGCACGTCAATCCGATAAGGCTTTACAAGGCTCCATCCCCAGATCTGGTTGAATTTGTGGTGGCTTTGAAATTTCTGATTCAAACCTTGACTTCGTTTATTTATTTGAATTTCTTTACTAACCCACATTGATGTTGTTTAAAGGACTGTTAGTAAATTTTCTTCAACAAACCATAAGTAATGCTTTAGATAACATTAACTAACGTCTGAATAAAAAAGTATTTTATTTCAATGTGTTTAGGCATTTTTGGCTTTAGTAGGAATCTAACATTCTTTAGACATACTCACCACTTCTTAAAATTTGAATCAACTCAAAACAATTTTCTACGCACTGTATCAATTTTTATTCGAGTACGGTATCATTGCATGGGGAGGAGAAAACGCTGCCGCCATTGATCTAAAGCCCAGAAACTAATTAAAAAGATTATATTAAAACTACCGATCACAAGCATTTTGGATGAAATCTTCAGGAGAATCTGTTTCTTGGACATTAGGCCACTTTATGCCAAAAACATTTAAGCATACCTCTTAAAACATATAAACCTTTGAAAATGTCCAAATTGCTGGAGATACTAGAACCAAGGGGAATAATCTCTTATTTATCCCTTTTGCTAAAACAACTTTTGGCCAAAGAAATTGCAGATACTTTGCAACTAAATTTATTATATAATGCACTTCCACTGGCCATTAGACAAAACACAATGTATCTTAAATATAAATCTGATGTCCAGCCAAAACAGAACCTACATCAAAGATATTATCAAAACCAACTTAAAAGTGTGTATTTTTCAATGATACGGTGATGATTGTCTGTGTTATTTTTTGTATTTTTATTATAAACTGCTTATAAAGAGCCTGCTCTCAACACTGTTTTTTTTAGTAAGACAGATATAGCTGGAATAAATGAAGATGAATTAATAAAAAAATAAAAAATAAATTGATTTTTCGTTTCCTTTATATGTCTCGTCATTTCCACGTGTTTGTTGAATAGGCTCTTTTGGCTATTTAATTTTTTTTTACATTAGATCCACACAGGGGGCCTTGAGGAAAATAAATTCCCTTAGAGCCTATACCTATCATCTGTGTGGATACTATGTGGAGGGTATTTTTAAATTGTTTGACCTGCGTAAAGCTCGCCATATAAAGACGATATCACATTATCTCTGTATAATAAATAAAGATGCTCAGATGATCATTCCATAGCAACCAATATCACTGCAATGCCAACAGGCAGAAAAATCTATTACGGATCACTTCAAATGTATTTCTAAAGTGATGTAATATACTTAAGTCAATCGCATAGAAATAAAAAATATTAGTATTTGATTGAGGGTTCCAATTTATATCTTCAATATGAACTTGAGCAGGCATTCCCAACCTACGGCCCAGTTGAAGATTTTTTGCGGCCCAAAATCAAGTTTTCAGACTGTTTTAGGTGATTAGTAAACTCTGAAAAATTATTATTATTTAAGCATCTTAAATGTTCTGTGATTCTAATGTTTACATTTCTAGTTGTTTTACCTATGTAGAACGAAGGACAATGATTGCAACCTAATTTCCACAAATCACACTTTTAATAAGGACACGGGGGTTAAAATTCTTCACCGTAATAATAAAAGCAAAAAATTAGATAATTTAGAAGCACTAGAAATCAGAAAATCCCTAAATAGTAATACTAGTATTTTGAATAACTAAATTAATTCATCTTTCAGTCCCATTCTAAATATTTTTCCAATTAACCGCTCTGTTCTTTCCGGAAATCCCGCAATTACCCCCACCCCTTTGCTCACCTCCCACTCAAACACCTAACATTCTGTATCATAGTGTAGTTATAATATTCTCCTGACGAAGGAAGGGTGATTCTGAAACTGGTTGAGTGTTTTAAAATAAAAGTTTTAAAATAAAAAATAAAAGTGTTAACACATTTATGTGTTTTTTTATTGTAAATTATGGCGAGCCACAGTGCTTTTTACAAATATGTATATTATATTTTGTGAAATTAGAACATTCATGTTATTAGACCTCGGACTCTCGATGGGGGTTTAGATTTATTGCTCGAAAAGAACCAGGCTTCAAATTTGGGAGGCGGGTATGGGTACCGTCACCCCGGGAACCATTTTTTGGATAACCAATACCTCTGCCATAGGTCACCCCAAGAGGTTCGCTACGTTTGGTGACTTATCAGGGGTGCGATAGTTTGAGGCGAGTCTTGGTGGCGGATACGTTTTCCCACCAGCTGCAAGGCGGGCCGTACCGGAAGAGAATGCTTGAGGGAGTCCCTTTGACATCTCCAGCGGTACTCTCTCGAAACATCGCCTTGCACCGCAGTGGGAGGGATGGATTCATACATCCGTCACGCCTGGGCACACTGACCCTCAAATTCCTACCCACCCCTAGTACCTTTTTCCTACCCAGAACTTTCTCGCCTTCCTTTCCTAAAAAGACCCCCAGCATATCCAAAGCTGACATAGGCCTGAGGGGAATTATTTTCCTCAGGGCCTCCTATGTGGAGCTAATGTTAAAAATATATGTTTATTTTGCGAAATTAAAACTTTCTTATTATTAGATCTCGGACTCTCGATATAGGTTTTGATTTATTGATTGAAAAGGGACAGGCGCATTTATTATAGCAATCATTTCCAAGCAGTATATTTTTAAGAGCAAATGCAACTGACCTGATTTTAATAAGTTGAGGGTGAGTGCAAAGGACACACATCAAAATTTACCCCACCTCCCCTCCCTCGCGAGTGTTAAGCTAGGCTCAGCAATATTTTTTCACCCACCAAACGATTTGGATTGAGCATCCCTGAACAGTATTGGGTTAAAATAATAATATATAATAATACTAGCTGACCCGACGAACTTCGTACCGTCTCACAATCAATAACTGTTGAATTAAATTACATTTTTTTTATTTAGTTAAAAATTACACAATGAAGCCAATTATCGATGCTCAACTGTCCGTGCTTTGTTTTTGTCAGTATCAGAGATGGCGTTGTGTACGGATTTATATTTTTTGTGATTTTCTTACTTTCCACTTATTTACGGGAATTTTTGAAAGGAAGCGGATATGGGTGCCGCCGCCCCGGGAACCATTTATTAGATAACCAACTTCTCTGCCATAGGTCCACCCCAAGTGGTTCGCTACGTTTGGTGATTTAGAAGGGGTGCCCGGGTTCATGGGGTGACTTTGTGCGGATCTTGGCGGCGGATGCGTCTGCTCACCTGCTACGTGGCGGGCCGGATCGAGAGAGACTGGTTGAGGGAGGCCTTTTGACCTTTCCAGCCGGATTCTCTCGATCAATGGGTCGAAAGAGTCCAGCTGGAAAGGTCAAGGTAAAAGGTCAATTCCGGTCAAGGCAATGACCTTGCACCGCAGTTGGAGTGATGGATTCACTCCCGGATACAGTGACCTCCAGATTCTTGCCCACCCCTCATGCCTTTTTTCCTTCCCAGAACTTCCTATCCTACCCTTCCTTAAAAAGACCCTCCATACAGCATCCCCTAAGATGACATACGTCCTGAGTGGAGCTTACGTAAAAAAAAGCATTTTATTTCAGAGATTTATTATTATTGTATTTTTCCTTTGGAGGGGTACAGAGACGTACGTTTACTGTTTGTCTCATTTTCGACTATTGACATTTAGTGTGTAAGAAAGAAGGGCAACATTATATGATTAATAACAAAAGCAAAACAATCAGCACATTGACATTTGAAGTTTTGAATTTTTGGAGCAAACTTCAATATTATACCTACCACAATATTCCTGCAGCTCTTTCAAAATGTGAAAATTCGTTCCATACAAAATGTATGAGGAAATGATTTTTCTTCATAACTTTCTTTTTCGTGAATTTTTGCGATGTTTTAATAGTTATTATGTTATCCGGGGCGGAGACAAATCCAACAAATCAAAGATCGTCAAAATCGGTCCTGCCGTTCTCGAGTTATAAATAGTGTAACTAACCCGACTTTGTTTTATATATTAAGATTAATAATAAAAATTATTAAAGTTTATTCTTGATAAACAAAGTAACGACATAGAATAGCGCTGTATTGTTATGTTTAATTTAGTTTAATGTGTTTAATTATTTCTAGTTAAATAAGTGAAAATGTAATTTTCTTTTTACTGGAATAAATTTTTTTAAAAAAGTGATGTTGCCACCTTCAAGTCATATTGAATCTTAATAAATTTAAGATTCCGATTTATTGGGTCTAGATAAATTGACCGAATTGCAATTTTCCAAAATCAATTTTTCGAATTCAATTGTTCAAAATGAAATTTTTCGAATTCATATTATTTCGAACATCATTGACCAAAAAACTAGTTTTTCGAATTAATATAAGTTTGTATACAGTACGTACAAGAGTATTTTATTATACAAAGGACAATATCAACTAACCTAACCTAACCTCACCTAACCTAACCTAACCTAACCTAACAGTATCTCGTTAGTCATAAGCAAGTGAAATATATTTTTTAAAAGTTGATTGACGGCCATTCGCTTTTCGAAAAATTAGTCTTTCGAGAAACTGAAGTTCAAACAATTGATTTCGAACAATTTATTTTTTTATTTTTTTTATTTTTTTATTTAATGACAATATAAGGATATCGTAAAATTACAAAATAAGTAAAAAAAATTGGTTTCGAAAAATTGGTTTCGAAAAATTGAATTCGAAAAACATGTCTGCTCCCGATTTATTGAGCTTATGTCAAATGTGCAAAGCTTTTCGTGTATTTTTAGAACGGTATAATCTTTCACAAAGTCTAAAAATGATACAGTTTTATATATTGAAATTGAATATTCTACTTTACTATTAAATGGGACTTTAACGTTTTTTTTTGGTTGGTATTTCATTGGAGAATATAAATTACCTCTGCGGTAGAATATGTTTTTCTGGAGCTTTCTAACGAAGCGTTTCCACTTATTTTCCGTATTTCAAATGTTTACTAATGAAGAAATTCCGCGTATTATATTTCAATGTTTACTAAAGAGAGAGTTTATTTCTGGGAATTAACGGTGGAAGTGCCTATGTCAGTTTTTTGTAATTTGATTTAGTTACCAGAAAGGACTCGGACGGGTTTTTACAAAAAAAAAATACAATTCGTCAAATTTTGAAGTTAATTTTTCAAGTTCTGTGAAATTTTTATTCATAGTCGGTGATTATTTAGTTTTATAAAGCAACTGACCTATAAGAATATGAAAACAGAATTTAAATAGAACTTACAAAAAGAACTTACTTAAATAGAACTTACTTAGAAAATCACACATCCTTAAGCTTCCCTTACTTCAGGTGTTCTAGATACTTAAATAGAACTTACTTAGAAAATCACACATCCTTAAGCTTCCCTTACTTCAGGTGTTCTAGATTGATGGAATTGTGACCTATCTATTGAATAAGTCAAAACATTGATTCAGCCTTTTTTACAGCATTTGGAAGACGGTTACGGGTACCACCATCCCGGGAACCATTTATTGGATAACAAACACCTCAACCACAGGTCATTACAAGTGATTCGCTACGTTTGGGGTGTCTGGGTTCGTGGGGTGAGGTTTGTCTAGGTCTTGGCGACGGATGAGTCTGCCCACCAACTGCGTGGCTTGCCGGGTCGGGAGAGACTGGTTGAGGGATACTCTCTCGGAAAACCAGCTTGCACCGCAGTGGGGGGGATGAATTCCTCCTTAACATGTCTCCTATATTCCTACCTATCCCTCATTCCCTTTTCTTTCCCAGAACTTCTACTTTCATTCCTAAAAATACCCTCCACTCAGCATCCTCAAAGATGACAAATGCTTTGAGGAGAATTATTTTTCTCAGGGCTTCCTACATGGAGCTAAGATTAAAAAAATACTGAGTTTGCCTTTCAGACGCGGTAGAAGTGAAACCCTCAGAAGACTAAAATAGACAAGAGTGGGAAGGTTCCGAAGCACCCTACAAAGAGGAGACAATTATTATGCTCTCTCATTCGATCGCAGGCTTAATCCTATAGATGTACGTGTTTGTCTCTTTTTAGTGTCTCCATTTTTCGTTCATACGCGGTAGAAGTGAAACCTTCAGAAAGACTTAAAATGTAGACAAGTGGAAGGCTACGAAACACCACACAAAGAGGAGACCGATAGGCTACGAAGCACCGCACAAAGAAAAGACCGATTATACTATCTCATTCTCTCGTAGGCTAAATCCTAAAGATGATGGATATGTTTGTCTCTTTTTAGTGTCGCTATTTTTCGTATTATTGAGTTTCTAATCACAACGACGCTAAAGAAGTTTTCACGTAAAAAAAATCAACAAACAAATTAGTTTGGCATAGGAATTTCTAGCATTAACCCCTAGATTTAAGTTTTCTATTTTACTTTTGAGGTGACATTGAAAACGTCGATTCGACCGAATAAAAAAGAGACTGGGATTTTTCAATTATTTTCCTGATAGCTCTCACATATTCACCTCTTGCTGTTTAAAATCCGTGTAAAATGTAATGCCGTGCGTACACGTGGCCTGTAGTCATTTCCATGCAAATCTTCTCATTATTCTGCCTGTTTGAATCCGGAGCGAAACGAGATTTCTGGGAACACAAAGGACCTCCTACCCCGTGCCAACCCTTGTACTGAACCATCCCTGCCATTGCGGGCGGGCTGTTCTGCGTGCCTTATTCAGCTTGTAGACAAAAACCTCATTATTTTGTAAATGTTGCTACAATCTGTATGTGTGGTGTGTAGTCTCGGTGAGCAGAGCCAATTTAAGTGAAAATAAAAAAAAAATCGCTTTGACTTTCATAGACAACATGGGCTCGAGCATGTGAAAGACAAACTAGAAATATTCTAACATCATACATATTTCGAACTCCATTTTTTACACATTCATCTGAGACTTTTTAATTCTTGCAGCTAAAGGGGTTTCTCACCATCCTCCCAATAGTTTATCCATACACATAACGAAAATTAATAAAAAAACAAATAAATACTAGCAACAGGAAAAAACTTCGGCTAAATTATCCCATATGTAGCCATTGTTCATAGGTTCAAGTACCGAATAGAATGTAAGGCTGATGTAAATATAATGAGCAAAATTAAGAAAGGGACCCTCAGATGGTTTGGGCACGTAGAGCGAATGAACGAAGAAAGTAGTGTGAAAAGAATATATGATGCAAATGTGAATGGTAGAAGAAGTCGGGGACGCCCGAGGAAGACATGGCATGATCAAGTAAATCAGATACTTGAGACGGGCCATGTCAAAAGTCAGAATAATAGAAGAGAATGTATGAGACGTTGTATGAATGTAAACGAGGCAAGGAATGTGTGCCAAGACCGGGATGTTTGGCGGTCCGTCCTCTCTGCCTACCCCTGCGGGGAAACGGCGTGATGGTTAGTTAGTTAGTTAGTTAGCGTAATGTTTTTACACTCCCTAATCAGTCATAGAAGAAGATAACAATAATAATCTAAACGATAATATGAATGAGAACAAGACACAGAAAACAGAAAAAAAGACAATGGTCGCAACTGGGATTCGAACCCAGACCTCTCGTCTAACCGGGACGTGTGCGTTAACCAATTTCGCAACTGCCACTTTCTGTCAAGCCGTCATAACAGTCAATCTCATATTTCAAATTTTAGAATTAACAATATTATCTTCAACTAATTATTTTTCCATATTATTGGAAACAATCAGTCTAAGAATTGGTTTGTATCCTGGATAGCGTCTCGGATAATTTTTTGTTTTTTTTTTTGTTTCCGTAATCAGTAGTCACATCATTGCATTTTGATGAAATTTTATTAGATATTGTAGTGTAGGTGAACATGTTTGTTGTTTCAATGTCTCTCAATGGTCGTTGGTATAGGTAGTCATACGCAGTTTTAATGTGTCTCAACAGAGATCAGTAGTTGTTCTATATGAGAGAGACAACTGTCACCCGGACGGTCTAAAACACGAACGCTTACCGGTCAGTGGTTGAGTTGGCACCGCGTTTGGGTATCAAGCATCGCGTGTTCGATTCCTCGGCTGGCTAAATCCTCCATCCCGTCACAAGTACCATTTTCCGTTTACTGTGGTGGAAGTAGGAGATTTTCAAATATTGTCGGGTTATTCGTAACCCGAGAATGTTTGCCTTTCTTTTAAAAAATATGTCTGATTGACATGGAGCACGGCACTAGGCAGCGGCTCGCCCTCAAATTAACACAGTGCATTTATTAGAACGGACGATTAGTCAAGTTGGATATTCATTGTAAATGCGATACGATAATAAAGGAGACTTGTTATCTAGATGAACCGAAGTATTATCGAAAATTCCTGATCATCAGTATTGCATTTTTACGAGTAATTGGGGAAAATGACAGTACAACGCATATACGAAACCAGCATTTTAATGTCGTTTTATGCATGGTGCTACAAACTCGTCACATAAACGTGGAACCGGTGAAATTACATCATGTTTGTGACTACTAATTTTGTGTATGATTGGAGCTTCTTATTTCGAGTTAATCGAGTCCGAAGTTGTAATTTTCTAGGTCTTAAATCTTTCAGATTTAAAAAAATCGATTACTAGGAGGCATCAGCTATATAATGTCTTTTAAAATGCGTCGACGCACGGTTAGATCCGACTCCAAAAATTTCTTAAATAGCCGCTAAAGATGTGGAAATGTTTAAAAAAAATTAAAATGCTCAGATCGAAAAAATTGATTATTTTGGTTTCTCTAAGTGACGTAGATTCCCAGTTTCCTCCTTGAACTACGAGTTCTCCGGATACCGTGCATAACTTTTCTGAACCTTCGCATTGGGACGTCGCGCGTCGCGTCGACATTGTAGAATTTTTTGTTCTTGTTTGGCTGTTGTAGGTACATTTGTAATATTAACAAGAATTTACACAAAATCGACCCATATACATGGAACCTACTTCTGGTATTACATTAGAAGTACTTTTCTCTCCGAGTTCACCATAATGATCAATGTTCATGCGCCGTGGAAATGATCAAAAGACACATTATAATATATATATTCCATTTGATTCGGAAGCAAAGTGAACGTGTGTGCTCAAACAGGAAATCATTAATTTATTTACATGACATGTTATTTAATCTGCATATATGATTATATGTATAAGGGGTGTAAATTTAAACAGTGTAAATTCACCCCGTTAATTCCAGGAAATGTACAAACGATTCCTTGTACCTCTCTGTCACAAATTTCTTTAGGTTTGATCGTATTAATACTTTTTAAGATATCCAATTTTTTACAAGAAAAACTCTCTTTTTGTAACTTTTGAAGGTTATTCCCATCAATACACAATTGAAGAATAAGAAAACAATAATAATCTAATCGATAATATGAAAGAAAACAAGACACATGATATATTATATTGATGGGAATAACCTTAAAAACGTATAAAAAGAGAGTTTTTCTTATCAAAAGATAAATAATCTTTAAGACTTTTATAAAAAAGTCAATATTTCCATACGAATAAATTCGGAAATATTTATCCGAGACTCTATTCAGGTTACAAACCAATTCTTAGAATGATTGTTTCCCATAAAATGGGTAGTTGCCAATAGTTCCATACCAATAAATTCGGATGTATTTATCCGAGACGCTATCCAGGTTACAAACCAATTCTTAGAATGATTGTTTCCAATAAAAAGGGTAGTTGCCCGTAATATGGAAAAAATAGCTGAAGATAATATTGTTAATTCTAAAATTTGAAATATGAGATTGACAAATATGACAGTTTGACAGAAGGTGGCAATAGCGAAATTGGTTAACGCGCACGTCCCGGTTAGACGAGAGGTCTGGGTTCGAGTCCCAGTTGCGACCATTGCCTTTTTCTATTTTTCGGTATCTTGTTTTCTTTAATATTTTCGTTTAGATTATTATTGTTATCTACTTCCTCTATAACTTTTATATATTACTTTTTAAGATGGTTTCATATTTACTGAATTTATGTAGGTGTATAATTATAATTTTTAAATATTCATAATAATTGACTGCCTTTTAGCAGGAATAAGAACATGAGTAAGTGGTTAAACTTTTATTTATAGAAAAAACTTTTCGGCTGTACACATCTAATATTTAAACACTGAAGTAGAACACTGATGTGAATAATAGTTAATCGTAATCGAAACGTGAAACAGAACTAGACACAGAAAATTAAAAAAGGTGGCGGTTGCTATCTAACTATCTAGGTTACGATATATTCTTGTGGGTGACCCGACAATTCGTCCTGCGACAATTCATCCGGCGACAGTTCATCCTGCGACAGTTCATCCGGCCGACAGTTCGTCCTGCCGACAGTTCATCCTGCCGACAGTTCATCCCGCCGACAATTCATCCGGCGACAATTCATCCTGCCTGATCATTTTTATTAAGTAAGTATGCAAAGAGGATATACGGCCGTACAACCAAAATCGATATACTTATATCTTAAGGCATCTTGAGTGGAAATCCGCTGTGAAAATATTTTTACTAAATAGGTTAGGTTAGGTTAGGTTAGGTTAAGTTAGGTTAGGTTAGGTTAGGTTAGGTTAGGTTAGGTTAGGATAGGTTAGGTTAGGTTAGGTTAGGTTAGGTTAGGTTAGGTTAGGTTAGGTTAGATTAGGTTAGGTTAGGTTAGGTTGTACGGCCGTATATCCTCTTTGCATATTTACTTGAAGAAAAAATCTTCCTAAAAGATCAGGCAGGATGAATTGTCGCCGGATGAATTGTCGGCGGGATGAACTGTCGGCAGGATGAACTGTCGGCAGGATGAACTGTCGCCGGATGAATTGTCGCAGGATGAACTGTCATGGAACCATTCTTGTGGAATTTCTTATCTATTATATATCTCCTCAGGTCTCACATAAATAAAATATGTCTTCTTAAAGTGGAAACAGCTGTCTCAATAACAAAAAAAAACAAAAATATTTGCAGAACTTAGTAACAACCTTATGAAATTTAATTTAAAATACATCTATAGATTTCTACCTCGTAATAAAGTTCAGAATAAACGTCGCTTGGCTATTACTTGTTTCTTTATTGATATGCGTTTGAAAAAGTAATTTGACATTATTTATATAATTAAATTAATTGTCATCGTTGACACCCCTGCTTGTGGCAACCCTGCTTGCATTCAGTTCCACCAGATAAAGACGTTCCACGGAAAATCCTTTATCTCGAATAATGGCGGGAAAATTCCGGAAAAGGAAACTCGGAACATTGTCGAAGAGGCGATATTGATAAGGAAATTCCTGCTTCGGGCAATTTTCCATTAAACTTTAAGACAAAAGGCTAATCAGACGGGAAATTAGGTTATTACCGAATCTCGGGAATGCGCGGGAAACAAGGCGAGGTAAGAATACATTTTAACAACTCGAGTTTTTTATTATTTTACTTTAGTCATATGTTTGTAAGCTGGTATTTCAACATTGTTTGTTAAAATAAATTTGTTTATTTTTTTATTATTTCATCTCATTAATGTAGGTTTTGAGGTGAAAACTTATTTTGCACCGCTGTGATTTGAAACTCGATGAAACGGAAGCGAGCGATACTAAAAAAAGACAAATACAAATATCTATAAGATTTAGCCTGCGAGAGAATGAGATACATATCAATAAAATATTTATTTATTTCACGGGTACTCGGTTCCAATATAATACGATAAATCGACGGTCTCACGCAAGTGTCCTTTGGTAAATAAAATATTTCTATTTTTGTAAAATCAATATCCAATCTTCAAACCATACCAAAATGAACAGGCAAAGAAAACACAAATACTAATAATATAGGAAAAGGTGCTCTGGCATTCGACGACTAAAATAGGGAAAAAATCATCCTTCACACTGATTTAAAAAAAGTTCTTTCCTATCTCCCCACTCTTGTAATCTTTAGTTTTCTGGAGGTTTCACTTCTACCGCATGTGAATTGCTCACTCGGTTTTTATTACATTAACTCCACACACTCACACCCTGAGGAAAAAAATATCCCTCAAGACCTATGTTATATTTGATGATGCTTTGCGAAGAGCCTTTTTGGGGAGAGGAAGGAGTAAAGTCTCTTTAAAACCATGGTGTAGGAGTGAAAATCATTCCACAGCCGAGCTGTTGAACTCAAGAACAAGTCGTAGAAGCGACCCGTTCTAATTTGACATTATGCTAACCGTGTACATGTTGGGCACGCATTCGGCGTGTTTCCAGACTACGCTCCGGTGCCGAAGGGATCAATGACGTTTTGATTACAAACTTAGTACCGGTAGAAAAAGTTCTGCATTCCTACCCGAAGTCTGTGCTCTAAAGATTGCAATCCGTCTGTTAAGATGAGTGCTTTTAATATTGTCTCAATAAATAACAGCACAGTAATTGTGATTAATTATTAATTAGGCTTCAGATTTTACGTCCGGGTTAAATCTTTCCCACAGGAAATTCTTAACCTTTTCACACACTTTTCCACAAATGATCATCTTGTCAATTCACGCTATGCAAGTGCACTATATAAGTATAATAAATACAAAATAATACAAGAGCAACATGTCAACCTATCAGAGACATAATGGGAAAATAATTCACCGACTTCGGATATTTTCATATCCGAGGGTTCGGCTCGGTGGAACTCCTAATTGGACCTATAAATCCTACTGATCCCTTAATTCACATATTTAAAAAATCTTTTGTAATCCTACAAGTATTTAAAATTACTAATTTTTGCATTTTTATTTATAAATTCTTTGATAAATCTAATATGCATAAATTTTGAATGAGAGAGCTAGGTATAATGCCAGTAGCCGAAATAACAAATGGTAATATTTTCATAGTCTGAGAATGCCAAATTCTTTTAATCTCATTTCCTAAACCTGTATATTTTCTATTTTTTCAGAAACAGATTTTTAATAGAACAGGAATTTGGAATAGCGACATCAATGATATAAGTTATTTTTTTTTATTGGTGCCCTTTTTTACTCATTTAAAGTACGCTCTAGCGTGTTTAAATCGCACTTTATACGAGCGTTTTTTAAAGTTACCATGGCAACATCAACAAAGCACAACTCGTTCATCTACATCTACTACGTTTTACTCCTCCATCAATGTTATGAACCTTTCATATTCTATTTTATAAACGTCTTTGGATTTTTCAGGTATTAACCGCGATTCTGCTTTGGTATTTAAATTATCAATGTTAGAACTCATTTTACAACACACAATAACTAGTAAAAACTGTGATGTCAACTATTAATCTTATGTGACAGATTGCAAATTAATGTTTGTGTTTTTCATTTCCATGACAACAAGATATTGTGATGTCCCATCACGAATTCATTAATAGTTCTTATTTCCAAATTTTTATTTAATATCAATATTTATGTTTTCAAAGTGTACCAATAAAAAAAAATAGCGTAAAGTATTCGTTGATAACTGGTCTTTAAAACACTTGCTTTATTTCGAGCACTCGGCTACGCCGTCGTGCGTCGCGCGTGTTTTAAAGACCTGTTTATCCACTTAATATATCTAATATATAAAATTCTCGTGTCACGGTGTTTGTTACCATACTCCTCCGAAACGGCTGGACCAATTTTGATGAAATTTTGTGTGCTTATCTGGTAGGTCTGAGAATCGACCAACATCTATTTTTCATACCCATAAAAGTAAAGGGTGTTCCACTCCGAAGAAAATTATTTTCCCCATACATTTTGTATGGAACGAATTCTCCTATTTTGAAAGAACTGCAGCAATATTGTAAGGGGTATAATATTGAACTGGGAACCGGGGGAGGGGGGAAGGGGGAGGGTGGAGGGGGGAGGGGGGGGGGAGGGGGGGAGGGGGGGGAGGGGGGGAGGGGGGAAAGGAACTCAGGAAGGGGGGGTTAGCGGGACGGGGGAAGGGGAGAAGTGGAGTGGGGAGAGGGAGAGGGAGAGGGAATGCGGGAGGGGAAAGGATACGCATGGAGAAACAATTTATATCAAGGTATGGTATACGCAGGGAGAAACAATTTAGATCAATTCAGCTAATAAGTTAACAACAGTTTTTGATTCTGAGGCGGTACGAAGTTCGCCGGATCAGCTAGTTTTAATATACTATTTTAAATTTAGTCTATTATGACTGATTTTTCTATCTGTTAGTATAGTTTTATCATAATATATTTTATAAAATTCATTTTCTAAAAATGAATTTTGTTCATATTCCTAATATAGTACTATATTAAGGTAGTCAATCAAGTTATGTTTAATTACCAAACTTTGGTGAATTATTTTTATAACCTGATTGTGTCTAAATGGACTCGGACGGCTATTATATACTCGGACGGCTATTATAAATTATTATTATTATTAATTAATTACTAAGCATAAATCAGAGTGTCCAATCAGAGTGTCCAATTCACACGCGGTAGAAGTGAAAACTTCAGAAAACTAAAGTAGACAAGAGTGGGGAGACTACGAAGCACTTTTTTATCAATGTGAAGGAAGATTTTTTTCATATTTTTGTTATCGAATTCCAGTGCACCCTTTACTACATATTTGGTCATCTTATTAGTATTTGTGTAATATTCTTCGGAGTCGCTAGATGTCGCTTTGTTTTTATTTTATTTTGTCCTTCATTTTAGAGTGGTTTGAATATCGAATATTTATTTTTATATAATAAAATATTTATTTGTTTTGGATTTCGTAGGTCCGCTAAATATCTGCAGAGGTTCGTTAGGCGCTTTATACCACTACACCAAAGGAGACTTGCGTGGGACCGTGGAATTATCGTATTGTATTGGAACCGAGTACCCGTGAATTAAATAAAGATCTTATTGCTCTCTCATTCTCTCGCAGTCTATCCTGTAGATGAATGTGTTTGTCTCTTTTTAGTGTCGCTTGTTTCCATTTCATCGTGTTTTAAATCGCAACGGTGCTAAAGAAGTTTTCACTTCGAATAGATTTTATTTTAAGAAGTTTGTAATACGGTGTTCCACAAATTTAAAATATTTTAATTTATGATATCGGATGTTTGTTTAAACCACTTTATTATGATATTAAAGTCGATTGGCAAATATAGACAGTTATTCTGTTGTTCAACGCAACATTTTTATAACGCTTGGTGGACTAGATACTAATATCTACAGCCTGTATGTCGGACGAATATCTACAGCCCATATGTTGAACTAATATCTACGAACTTCAGAGTGTTGATTAATATCTACAGAGCGTAGGTTGAACTAATATCTACAGAGCGTAGGTTGGACTAATCAGCTAAATGTGACCAATAGTCCGATATTAGGGATTTTTACATACATACCTACATAAATTAAGTTTTTTAAACTGCATACGCAATATTACGTTATTCCAATATGCTATACCTAATTTCAAATCCAACCTCTGCCAGTGCTGTAGATATTCGTCAACACTTTGGTTCTCATAGATATTAATCAACAGTTTGAGCTGTAGATATTCGTCAACACTTTGATTCTCATAGATATTAGTTCGATTTTTTCAGTTTTTGGAATTCCTGTAGATATTAGTAGACGCCTCCCGCTTGGTGTACCTGCTTTATTTTCTTATTTATTTTTCGCTGCACAAATCTCTGCAAGGCGAACTTTATTGGTCGCATCGACTTCGGCAAAAACTGTCCCACTTTCTAAACGGTAAACAGATCGATCGCTTTTCTTTAGCCGAGCTTCGAACCTGCGGGGGTGGTGGAGATGTCGGCGGCCGGGGGAAGGTGGGAGGGGGGAAGGGATGTCTGGAATAATTCCAACCCCTCTCTACCTCAGTTGACCAATATGTGCACCACTTAGAGCGGCAGCTGCCTCCAGTAGCAGTTGATCTCGCCCCCATCTTGACCGTGCGGAGGGTGTTTCGGGGTTCTCGGGTTCTCAAAGGCAGCATTTTTTTAGATTGAAAGAAAATAATAAATCTAATTTGTTTGACTAGTCATTTTTCTGCATGGACAAAATGGTACTTGCGTCAGCAATCTGAAGAAGAAACCTTTTTGTCATTTTAAAAAGGATAAGTAACATTCTGAATTCGACGATTTATTCCTGGCTAAATGATTTCTCTGAAAAGCTCAAAACTTGCTTTCTCTTTACATCGAAATATAATTCAATGAGCAATGGTAACTGTGATGTAACTTTTTAATGTTTCTATGGTTACACAAATTTTTACGACATAAATCCTTTATAAATCCTTTTAATTCAACATATATTTACCCCGCAGCATAAAGAGAAATTAGAACATAAGTACAGCACTATATTGACGCGCAACGACGGGTTAATAGTATTTAACAATAAGTACGGACAGACAACGTTTGAGTGCATCATACCGAAGATATTTAATTTATTACCTGACACTATAAAGCAATGTAATTCTATGAACAAGGTTAAATATATGGTGAAAAATTGGTTATCGGAAAAAAATATTTATATTGATATTGATATGTATGAATAAATGTTTAATCTGTAGTATTTCGACAGCGTATCACATAAAAAAATAATAAATAAATTAAAATCGATAGGAATTAATGGGAAAGTCTTAGCATGAATAACTAGTTATTTACATAAAAGACCTCAACAAGTAAAATTACTCAATCAAGTCAGCGATTCAAAATATAGCGACTTTTCAATACCCCAAGGTACAGTTTTAGGACCACTGTTATTTATTATATATGTCAATGATATATTCCATATTTCCAAATATGGAGATATTGTCTCCTACGCTGACGATACAGTCCTACTACTAAAAGCAAACACCTGGTCTGAATTAAATAAAATGGCAAACACAGATATCAATGCACTAAAATTATGGTTTGATGAAAACCTGTTGACTTTAAATTCTAAAAAAACCTATTATTTACCATTTTCCATTAAAAAACAAGAAACACCTAAAGAATTAAACATAATGATCCACTCTGTGACAAATACAGAAAACCACAAATGCAATATATTATGTACAAACATAGAAAGCAAGACCGATATTAAGTACCTAGGCATAATAATAGACCAGCGTTTAAAATGGTCCCAACACATAAATATTCTGAACAACAGAATAAGGAAACTAACATATATATTTAGATGCTTAAGAGATATTTTAAACGAAAAATTACTTAGAACCACATATTTCGCTTTCTGTCAATCAATTATACAATACGGCATTATAGGATGTGGCGGTACATATACAAATCAAACACAAACAATTTACATATCACAAAAACTAATAATAAAAACAATTTAAAAAAAACCCTACGCATATTCATCCGAACTGTTATTCAAACAATTTAAGGTCAGAAAATTAAGTGCATTATACTTTTATCACGCAACATTACAAATTTATAAAGATAATATTCAAAATAAAGTTACACCCTTCAAAAATAACAGAAATCTTAGACAAACATCAATACTTCCTATCCCAAAATGTAAAAAAAACAATAGGACAGTTAAATCATAAATATCTCGGAGTTAAATTTTTTAATTCACTACCTGAAATATGTAACTAAAATATCAGCACTTGTTGACAAGCCAATTCAATTGGCTTAGCAGGACTTGTTTGTTGATTTTAATATGTATTATCTATTCTTTCAATAAAAAATAAATAAAAAAATGGTAGCATTGTGATTTCATGACGCACCAATGGTAAATAATTATTATCTTACTCGTATTTATTATATTTGCATATTTTTCTCTTATTGTTTTATTAGTAATGTCAATAGTTTTGTTTTTCATAAATAAGTGTGTAAGTACTAGGCTCAATCCACAAGGATAGAAAAGATATGCCTGCCTTACGAAAAATGAACCGTTCAAGGAAATAAAAGAATTTTTATCAAAATTTTTGGTCATTTATTCATTTTATTTTTTTGAAATACTTTTTAAAAAAACAGTTACAATACAGTTACAGTTCGTTTGAAGTCCTCACAAGGTATTATATCTATTCTACATTGATAATTTTCAGCTGTTTGACAAATTTATCCTTTTAAGTAGGATACTAGAATTAGGATAGAGAAAAATCACAGGAGAGTTCGATTTTTTTTTTCTTATTTATACCCTCAAAAGCATCTTCATATCGACTATTTATTATGTCCGTTTATCCTCCGTATCTTACAATGAATAATGCAAAATGTAAAAAAATATTTAAAAGCCCATCGAGGCCCGTTTATACTGATAAAATTATTGAAAAATTAATTTCAATTTTGAAAATGATAATTAAAATGATTTTCAAATAAAATATTATAATATTAGGAATCTGATTCAAAATTTAAGTAGGAATCTGATTAAAAATTTAAGCATATTAGATTTGTCAAAGAATTTGTATATAAAAAATGCAAAAATCAGTAATTTTAAATACATGTAGGATTACAAAAGATTTTTTAAATATTTATATTGAGGGATCAGTAGGATTTATAGGTTCAATTAGAAATGCCACAGAGCCGAACCCTCTGATATGAAAATATCTGGAGTCGGTGAATTATATTCCCATTTGGTCTCTAGTAGGTTGACATGTTGTTCTTGTATTATTTTGTATTTATAATACTTACATAGTGCAATTGCATAGCGTGGGTTGACTAGATGATCATTTGGGGAAGTGTGTGAAAGGGTTTAGTTTTTCCTTCTTTTTTTCCTTTTTTTTTTTTTGGGAAAATTTAACCCGGACATTTAAATCTGGTGTATAAATAATTTTTTAAATATTTATATTGAGGGATCAGTAGGATTTATAGGTTAAATTAGGAATTTCACAGAACCGAACCCTCTGAAATGAAAATATCTGGAGTCGGTGAATTTTTTTCCCATTTGGTCTCTGATAGGTTGACATGTTGTTATTGTATTGTTTTGTATTTATAATACTTATATAGTGACACGTTGGGCGTCAAAAATGACACGTTGGGCGTCAAAAATGACACGTTGGGCGCCAAAAATGACACGCACCTTTCTCAGTTAGCAGAGAAATTCCGTTTGCATGAGCTCTCATCATCATCTCAGGGTCCTGCGTGGGATAAAAAGAAAGCTACTATCTGATGTAAATAAAAGAACTCACATTAAACAAAATGTACTTATTATTATTGACAAGCAAAAACATAATCTACATAAATACCTTTGTAAACTTAAAAAAATGTAGAGAGAGAGAGAGAGAGAGAGAGAGAGAGAGAGATAATTCAGTTATTTTAGTAGAATCCACTCCAAATGATCATTCGTAGCTTGCCATAGTTAAAATGGCGCATTTCTTCTAACCTCAGCGACAAGGGCTCCAGATAGTTGGAGAAGAGCCCCAGAGCTGCGGCTTCGCAAGCCCATGACACCGTGAAGCAGTCCACCCACAGATTCCAGTCCATCCACAAAGGCGTCACAATGCGTCCGATGGCCATCTCTGAGCATTGAAAGGATATAAACCGCAGTTCTAGACTGTAAATGTGATTTAAGAGGTGCCTGCAGTCTTCACCAAAGTTGTCCTCGGTGATATTGGATTGTACGTGGCACAAGAATCTCAGTTCTAAGCACAAGAACACCAACCTTAGGTACCAGGCACACAGACATCATAAACACTTCCATTAGATTGTAATATTACATAGGTAACTCGATATCTCGTGATCATCACAATAAAAGTTTTCCTCGCCTCGAAAAAACAATCAACATCCTGCGTGTACCGCGACCCGGTACTATTTAACAGTCTCGTAAAGGCATCACGTCTGTTACACGCATAATATTGCAAATTTACACAATCATTTAGGAGTATCAAAACTCCTTACAAAATAAAACTTCCGACCAATCCATCGTTATGTCATGACGTCGCCCTTCTAATCGTTTTTTCTTTTTCAAAACAAAAAACAAACGAACAACGTTCCGGCAATTTGAATTTGTTATCAATCGTTTCAACGGCACCCGAAATTAATAATACTCCTACCGAGCAAGTAGGTACCTACTGAATAACTACCAAGAAAATAATTACGTTACAATTCCCCGCTTCCCCCAGAAATTTTACGCCGCAGAGTGAAGTAAAATTATACCAAGACAATATGAAATATCTCTCTACTCCTGCACTTGTACATAAGGAGAAAAAAATAATTAAAACATTAAAGAAAATGACACAGAGAATAACAAAAAAAAAAAAAAAAAACAATTATACATATATATTCACAATAACAAGGAAACCCCAAAAAGAAAACCAATACGCAGATTGGAATTACACAACCTATTTGTTTATATATTGTATTTTATAATTTTATATTAATTATTATAACTTTTTTATTTTATTTTAATGAGAATGGAATCTCCACTTTTTCATCTCCAAAATGAGATTGTAAAACACTTACTCACACAAAGGGAGTCAATCTCTCAGAAACACTTGTGAGTACGGAGGACTCAAGCTCCCACTTTTGAGATCTTTGAAGAAGATGAGAAAAAAAAATCACATGGATATTATTAACGGGAAAAATAAACAACAAAATAAAAAGATTACCGAATTTTTTCTCTCTCTCCTCCCTTTATTTATATTAAACTAAATGTCTGACTAAGCTAAAGACCTAAAACAATACATCTCAACAACTAACAATATAGCTAGACTTAAATATGTCTATTATTATTTTTTATTATTTCGTTAATGATTATATGGGCTTGACAAATAATTGGCTCTTTTTATGAGTCTAATATAATTTAATTATCACTTGTAGTAAGTTCAATGATGATCAGCGTGACAACGGCCCTTCTGTCTTCTGCAGGGAAAACATCCGCAGACAACAGATCCTCCGTCTTCACTCTGGTCGGTTCCGAAACGTCAGGCAACGGCCCTGCTATGGCACAGACTCTCATATCAATCTGTCCATAGTTACTCCGTCTCCTGGAATGAAGATGAACGATCGAAGAATTCGAAACGTTACGAGTAGGTAGCGGCATACACTACTCTCATCTCTTCGGAACTTGTAAACAAAACATGTAAAAGTATTATTAAAAGTATTAACACTGCATTAGCACAGCACTGGTATTAGCAGTGAAATACTTAGGCATATATTACTGTTTAAAATTAACAAATTATACTTATGACTAACAAAAACTGTACAAGAAAAACTACACTCTCCTGTATTAAAGGTAGAGTGTCAATTTCCAGATCGGAATTATTTAATAGTGGTGCACGCCGAAGCAGTACTTCCCTTTATTTGTGACAAAACCAATTTCCTAATGAATAATGTCTTAATTACTTAACTTAATATTAACAGATTGTCAGATTCAACATTTAATTAGGTATATTAAACAATAAATCAGATTTAATTATAAACTAAACTAATTTTTTGGGCGCCACTGATCACTAAGATCAGAGAAACATCTCTTGTGGAGATGTTCCTATTCTAGTCCAACGAGGATAAATAAATGAAGTCTATCATCAGTACACTAGAATGTAGTGCTCACTCCGAGCACATGCCTTGGAGGTACCAAGCTTCAAGACACGTGAGCAAAGTGTCACACAAAAGAAAAAAAAATAATGAAGCAGTATGAAGGCTTGGTATTCCTTCATGCCACCGCATAAAAAGAAAAAATATTAAAAAAACAATGGTTTTTTCATAAACCTAATTAAGTAAAACCAGTATTATTCTAACAATATTCGCATAGTACTAATTATAAAGATAAGTACACCTGTAACTAAATATAGCTAATTATATATAAACGCCTATCTATGAATATGTACAAGTAACCTAAGATTTTAATTAATATAAACACATGAGGGCTAATATTCTCACCAAAAATTGTCATCAAAATATACGCGTCCGTATTTAATTTGATGATCGGTGATCTTCTGCGATTCTCGCACGCAGAATGCAGTGGACCACGATGTAATTTTGTATATAACGCCATATTTTTTTCAAAAAAAAAGAATAAGTAGTGAAATATTTAAAAAACAAAATATATATTTTATAACTTAAAAATATAAAATATTTTATACTAAATAACAGATAGTAGCCTCTTATCGTGCACCAAGAGAGTAATCTACCCTCTTTAAAACGTTGGGCGCCAAAAATGACAAAAAAGAACTCACATTAAACAAAATGAACTTGTTATTATTGACAAGCAAAAAAAACATAATCTACTATAACATAATCTACATAAATACCTTTGTAAACTCATAAAGAAAGGTGTAAAGAGAGAGAGAGAGATAATTCAGTTATTTTAGTAGAATCCACTCCAAATGATCATTCGTAGCTTGCCATAGTTAAAATGGCGCACCTCTTCTAACCTCAACGACAAGGGCTCCAGATAGCTGGAGAAGAGCCCCAGAGCTGCCGCTTCGCATGTCCATGACACAGTGAAGGAGCCGAGATTCCAGTCCATCCACAAAGGCGTCACAATGCGTCCGATGGCCATCTCTGAGCATTGAAAGGATATAAACCGCAGTTCTAGACTGTAAATGTGATTTAAGAGGTGCCTGCAGTCTTCACCAAAGTTGTCCTCGGTGATATTGGATTGTACGTGGCACAAGAATCTCAGTTCTAAGCACAAGAACACCAACCTTAGGTACCAGGCACACAGACATCATAAACACTTCCATTAGATTGTAATATTACATAGGTAACTCGATATCTCGTGATCATCACAATAAAAGTTTTCCTCGCCTCGAAAAAACAATCAACATCCTGCGTGTACCGCGACCCGGTACTATTTAACAGTCTCGTAAAGGCATCACGTCTGTTACACGCATAATATTGCAAATTTACACAATCATTTAGGAGTATCAAAACTCCTTACAAAATAAAACTTCCGACCAATCCATCGTTATGTCATGACGTCGCCCTTCTAATCGTTTTTTCTTTTTCAAAACAAAAAACAAACGAACAACGTTCCGGCAATTTGAATTTGTTATCAATCGTTTCAACGGCACCCGAAATTAATAATACTCCTACCGAGCAAGTAGGTACCTACTGAATAACTACCAAGAAAATAATTACGTTACAATAGTGCAAATGTATAGCGTGGATTGACTAGATGATCATTTGGGAAGTGTGTGAAATGGTTTAGTTTTTCCTGTGGGGAAAATTTAACCCGGACATTTAAATCGGGTAATAACCTACTTTATGGCTTGTCTGAATTCTTCACACAATGAGTTCCAATTTTCAAAATTGCACTCAAATTCAAATCCAATTTCCAGAGTTCATTGAACCTAAGTTACGCAGGACACA
The DNA here is from genome assembly GCA_917880885.1 of Limnephilus marmoratus. Classification (NCBI taxonomy): domain Eukaryota; kingdom Metazoa; phylum Arthropoda; class Insecta; order Trichoptera; family Limnephilidae; genus Limnephilus; species Limnephilus marmoratus. The sequence goes on along the minus strand of OU862921.1, from coordinate 10,652,330 downwards.
GACACAAACTCATTAAATAATATGCAATGTACAATATTCGGTGACCCGACAATTCGTCCTGCGACATTTCATCCGGCGACACTTCATCCTGCGACAGTTCATCCGGCCGACAGTTCATCCTGCCGACAGTTCATCCTGCCGACAGTTCATCCCGCCGACAATTCATCCGGCGACAATTCATCCTGCCTGATCATTTAGAAGATTTTTATTAAGTAAGTATGCAAAGAGGATATACGGCCGTACAACCAAAATCGATATACTTATATCTGAAGGCATCTTGAGTGGAAATCCGCTGTAAAAATATTTTTACTAACAATAATTTCGACTCTCCGAAGATGCATGCGTGAATAACAAAATACGGCATACTTATAGGTTAGGTTGAATTGTCCGGATGAATTGTCGCCGGATGAATTGTCGGCGGGATGAACTGTCGGCAGGATGAACTGTCGGCAAGATGAACTGTCGCAGGATGAACTGTCGCCGGATGAATTGTCGCAGGATGAACTGTCATGGAACCACAATATTCATACTCTAGTATGTGAAAGTTTTTTCCTTTTTTTCAGACATTTTTAACGATAGTACTTTAAGCGGGAAAACATTTGCCACGAGAAAATAACATTATTAAAAATAAAATATGGCTTACTACCAAACATTACAACTTACAACACAATCCCCCTGTACGCCTACTGTTGTCATAATAAGGGTCTGTATTCATTGAAAATAAGTGTTATGGTGACCCTAGTCCAGTCTCGCCAGGGTGGCCAGCTAATAAGGCGGAAATAAAGTTAGGGTGGCTCCCGGTGGGGTAAGTTAGGAGAGAGTCAGTGTGGGCGAGTTGGACGAATCGGGGTGGGGGGTGCAAATGCGGTCAAGTCTAACTAACCATCAACGACTGGCAGTTCTCCGTTAGTTTCGCAAGTGTGAGACACGTGGAATATTAACTAGATTGTGTTATCATATTTCACAGACTAACTCGTCCCGGGGAGGTACTGATACTTCAGATAACGAACCTACCCACGGAGAGATAATACCGGAACACAGAACACGGAGTTCACCTTCTGACCTACATAATTATGCAACCCTATTAAAATAATATGACACCTTTTGTTGTGTTCTAACAGAAAACTTTTAAAACCACCTATATGCATTGAGGTAGATATTTTTTTTTCTCGGAAGGTTCACTACATTCTGAAGGCTATAGTATCTATGTACCATCCTTCGTGACCGCCTCCTGTAGACGACCGCCGCAGGTTCAAATCCCTGTACATACGTGTTATATCACTATTTACTGGTATAAAAAAAGTAATATCTACTACAATATTAAATGTTTTCAATAAATCTATTAATGTGAGGTTTGTTTTATAATATTTATTAATAGACAAACCGCAAACCTAGAGGTAAGGTTGATAATGTCAGGAAAACACTTCATGTAGGACACTTCAATAGATTTTCTAATATTATTATGTATCTAAGCGTTTTCAAAAAATGGAGTAATGCACTTTTTATTAAATATCACCAAATTGGGCTCAATTTGGGAAGCTGGTATGGGTACTGCCACCCCGGGAACACTTTATTGGATTACCAATTGCCACAGGTCATTCCAAGTTGTTTAATACGTTTGGTGACTTAGCAGAAGTGCCCGGGTTCATAGAGTGAGGTTGTCAAGGTCTTGGCGACGGATGCGTCTGCCTCATGGCAGGCAGGGAAACCTTTTGACCTCTCCAGCAGGACTTAGTTAACTTTTTCGACCCATCGCCTTGGTCGAGGGATGGATTCATACGTCCGTCGCTCCTACACGCACTGATCACCAAGATTCCTACCCGCCCCTCGTAATTACAAACATATGTCCCCAAAGATGGGAAATTATTTTCCTCCACGCCTCCTGTGTGAAGCTAATATAATATTATCGTGATCATCAACTTCTTCCCCTTATGCTATTCGGGTCGGGGACCCACTGCATCGACAAGGCTCCTCCATGCGTCCCTGTCTTGTGCTGCTTGTTCGGCCTCCGTCCATGGCAGTCCCAACCTCTCCCCACACAGTTTCTATTAATATAATATTATCCTGGCTTAAGAAGAAGATTAAATCACTAAATCCAAACGCAACAATAAAAAGAACAAGACACAGAAAAAAATCATATCGGTCGCAACTGGGAATTGAACCCAGAATCTCTGTCTTACCGATACAAGACCACAAGATCTTACCGATACAAGACTTTAAGACCACCGAGACAGAGAAAATTTTGGTTTCGATTTTCGGTTGCAACCTCTTTATTTCGAATGTCTTGTTCTGCTTCATGTTTCATTAGATTTATTAGCATTATCTTCTACTTCAATGATTAAATATTACATAGATGAGTAACACCTTCAAAAGTGATTCCAATAAAGTTAAAATATCGTGATTATTATTTCACGCTTATTTACATTAAATGCAGCAATTAATTCGCCAATCAACCGTGCTCTTCATACGTTCAATAATGCTTGCCAAAACTCTAACCTCAACATTCTTTCAGATTCACTGCCCAAATTTAAAAAGAGCATCATGTCAATAATATAAACAGTTCAATGCGCATCCATATCCCTTCACAGATCACCACTTCTCACATCTACAAACATACTCCCACATACACACACCTACCTACCACTACGCACTTCACCCAGTAATTACTAAATATACGAACTACAAATAAGACACTACAGAGAAACGTATAGTACGTACCCACCATGATAATATTACTTTATATCTGCAATTTTTCTCATCACTGTATCCAATGTGCTGTTCGTTTCTATATAAATAAATAAAAAATTATTAAAACCCATCCGGTATAGGGCTTAGAACTACATAGGCCTATTTTATCTGAAAAATAAACAGCAAATATATAGGCCTCATAAATATGTCAGACTAAGCTCCCGATTGAAAACAACTACCCACGTGTATCCACAAAGATAATAAATAATTTATTAAAATCTCTCCAAAGAGTAATACTTTCCCATCGATATTTTGGTTAAAGCTGTTACCTTTTATGGTTATATTTATTAAAACCAATTCAGTTTGGGAATCGTTCAGTGCACTTACCCCCGCTACCGACTAAAGGTAGTGTTGGAATATTTTATCTGGTTGAATGGATGAAGGGAGATTTCTAGCCGCTGGAGGGATGGGATTATTTGACCGTGCTACCTTATTATATTATGTATTGATGAAGGGAAGTGACCCCACAACGTGAAGTGCGTGAAAGCCTATTTTAGAGTACCTACTGACCAGTGATCGCTATGGTAGAATAAGCAATAACTAATTGTTTTTAGTACAGTAGACCTCGCGTCCAAAAATATATCTAATTTTCTCTTTTTATAAATTACTAGCTATTTCCCGGCATGCGTTGCAATGCCATATTCAAAAAAATAAATTTATTCTACCTGCATGTCCTTTCCTGTTCGACCCCGTTCCCCTACCACAGCCCCTACCCTCCCGCGTTCCCTTTCCGACTTCCCCGCCCCCCTCTCCTCTATCCCGCTCCCCCTTTCCACAAAACCCTCTCCCGCGTTCCATATATTCAGTCCCAGTACATTCAGTTTTCAAACAGCTCGCGTGCCACCTATTACAATTTTTTTATTCAAATTTTCATTTTTCGTAAATTACAAATATTTATTTTTGTATATTATAAGAACAATCAATCAAATTTGGTACCTAACATAAGTACCTATTTAAAATATCCATATTTTAAAAAAATCCATAGACAATTCTTTTAATACAAAAAACAGCTTCCTGCTATATTCAATTTCTTCAAACGCACGAACTGTCAAACGTGCGAAGTTAAAATAGTCAATAATTATTCAATTTTCTTAATTTTAAAACGTTGGCTAAAGAAGGAGGTAGTGCAACACGGCTAACACCACAGAAACAAATAATGAAAATACTTTTGGCCGTGAAAATCTGAAAACGTATCATACCTTATATTATTTTAAATACTGAAATTATGAAAACACAAATGAAACAAATAAAATTTATCTGCGCAACCGGAATTTAAACCCGCGACCTCCGGTTCACTAGTCGAGAGCCTTGCCCTTCTAAATTAGTCAACTTTGAAATATTTAGCTCTAGCGTTGTACGCTCCTCTTCCATCCACAAGCAAATGCATATAATGGAAGAGTAGTACAAAATCTAAGTTTTAAAATAACTGTAATGTTAAAACTATTTTGTACGTAATTACCTACCTTAGAGTTTCATTAATAAATCTAAAAAATAACTCAATTTCCGATTTAAAACCAAAGGTTTTACGATAATACGTTGGTACTACCCTTATACTACCCTTCGGGAGTAAATCCGCGCTACTTCATTTCCTGCCCGGGTTTTCAGCGGTCTACAGTGGAAAAATGTCCAAATCAGGAATACACAAAAAGGGTAATGCGATACCCAGCTTAAATATAGTTAAAGAACATTACAGGTGAACCTCAAAAATCTTTCGCAAAAGCATTGTTCATTCTGCTGGATCAGTCATTATTCAATAATGTTTTATATAATAACCTTTCAATAAAATTTCAAAGACAGGATTTGGTAAGAATGAATAATGCTAACGTCCATAATTATTATCAATCAATCATATTACTTTCGGTAGTCTGTGCGGTGCATTCGTAGTTAAGAGGGCATTACCAGAGAAAGCCGGAAATACGTCATTTTCAAAAAAGTTTTTAGACGTATTGACTCTTTTCCACAAAAAATTATAAATGGATTTCAAAAGATTGTTCTTTTATCTAGCATAGTTATGTAATAAATTTTTAAATTTTTTTTTAATTTTTAGTATAATAAGGTTATTCCATAGGTCGTTGGCAGATTTGTTAAATTTTCAAAAAAGTTTTTGTATTATACCACACCCATTTCAAATAATGTAATCATGCAGTAAAATAAATCAATACATTATCTAGCAGAGTTATGTATTAGAATTTTAATTTTAGTTTCAATAAAATCATTAAAAAATATGTACGTACATGTGTTTCTTGACGAAAATTGGTCCATTTGTGTATTTATTTGCGCACTTACAAACTAATATATTTCAGATTTTTTTAACATTCTTATTAAATTTAGACATTATTAAAAAATGATAAATACTTACAATCAAAAAATAACTACAAGAAGTACATTATTTTAATAGTTTTATCATCACGCCTTTCAGCATTTTTGGATGAAGGTATAAATTAAAGCTAATTTGGATTGAAATAAATTCGATATTGAGTTATAATTTAAAAAAGCTGGTACGGAGAATAATTAATCTTTCTCATTGTAACCGCCCTGCACGATCGGAAGAACAACTTTCGACGAAATGTGGATTTTCGTCCGCTGGCTGGTTAAACGCTCTTAATCCTGTGTGAAATTTGCTTCAGAAATTTCCTTTCATTTGTGTTATTTTTAAAATTTTGATCAGTTTTGTTCTTTTTTTTACCTTACAATTAAATAATCTACCATGAAGAGACCCATTTTATAGGAGGAAGGAAACACAGAGGCCGGCAAATCTTTGAAACGACCCGTTCTCATGTTACAAATGTCAACTCTGTACAATATTTGTATTTGTCGTATTTTCCGACTGTGCGCGGTGACGAAGGAATCAATGACCCTCGGAGAATCTTCCATTGGAATACCAGTAGAACAACTACAACTTTCCCATCCGTTTGTTAAGATAGGAGAATCTAAGAAAAATCAAAAAATAACAGACGGACGATTCTGCACAGAGTCGAGGATTTTTTAAGGTATTTTAGAGCTCCATATCAGAGGTGGCTGCCAAATTCAACCGTGGGGCGCACTTGCGGTTTGTAAAAAGATAAATTTGTACAGGGTAAGCAGTTGTGCGCTATCAAAGTATCTTAAATTAAAATGTGATGAATTCCATCGACAAAGTACCGACATGTACTATATTATTTTATTATTTTAAAAACTGGAACTGATTGGTCAATAATCGAGAATTCAGACAATCGCTAGTAATAAACAATACAATCTTGGCTGTGAGTACCCACTGTGATATCAATGAACGTAACATCAAAAAATACTTCCTTTTTTCCAAAAAATCATCATCATCATCATTATTGGCTCTACAACCCCTGGTGGGTCTTGGCCTCCTCAAGAGTCTTCCTCCACTCATCTCGGTTTTGAGCCAGCTCTCTCCAGTTTTGAAGCTCCAAGATAGATATGTCTTTGAGGACGTTGTCGCTCCATCTTAGTCTTGGTCTTCCCAGGCTCCTTCGCCCTATCGGTCTTGAGTTCAGTAGGGTTTAGTTTTGGTGCTTGATGCTCGGTCATTCTCTCCACATGACCCAGCCACCGAAGTCTTCCCAATTTTATAAATTTTGCAACGTTTAGCTCCTTAAACAAAGTATAAAGCTCATTATTATAACGTCTGCGCCAAAATCCATTTTCTAGAACCGGTCCGAAGATGCGCCTCAAAATTTTTCTTTCAAAAACGTCCAGTGCTCGCTCATTCCTCTTAGTTAGTACCCAAGTCTCAGCTGCGTACGTAATATGATCAATATATTATGCCGCCGTTGGTGGTGTAATAAATTATAGTCAGCGTATTTGCTTTCCAAGCAGTTGATTAGGGTTTGATTCTCAACTGTGGAATTTTCATTTTTTATTTCATTTTTCACGGGACTGCGCTAATATGTATAGTGGAGGTTATCCACCTCTTACCCGCCCTGGTATAAAAGTAACAGATGGTTACTCCTTCAAGGCTCTCGCAAGATTCTAATTTTTTGTTAAACGAAGCTACATTCATTTATTTTGAACGAATCTAGATTGTATGTATACGTATGTAATACGTTCCGATTATCGGATAAAGCAAAACATTGACTAAACAGAATATGATTAAAGAAAAATAGGTTAAGCTGGTTTTGTGTGTTTTAGTTATTTTTCTTTACTTTTTTTCAGTGTTCTGTTTTGTAATTTAATTCTTCTTCTTTCGTATGGTGGGGAGTCAGAGGGGGACATCTAGGTCTGCGAGCCAGTCTAGGGCCTCAGGCGTTGCCCTGTGGACCTCATAAATCCCGCCGGGGAATGAATGGAGCGGGCATTCGTTGACTACATGTTCGGTGGTCTGCACCGCACCGCATTCACACGCCGCCGACTCTTTAAGGCCCCATCTATGCATCATGTGAGCACAACGGCTATGGGAGCACCTTATTCTATTGATGGCAGTCCAGAGTTTGCGAGGCAATGAGAACCCAGGCTGTCTCTCAGTGGGGTCTTGCACGAGATCGGCGTTTTTGACGTTAGCTGATTGCCACTCAAGCTTCCACCTATCTTCTGGGGTGAGAGGTGTTCGAAGGAGTCTTTCTCCTTCCGTCCAGAAGGGTTTTCGAGACTTTAAGCGGCATGCCGGGTGAGAAATTTAATCACATACATATTTCCATCCACATTACATTTTCGAGTTCATGCAATATTCTATGTGAAATTTTCACGAATAATTTACTTCCTCGTACATTCATACGTTCCGCTGTGTTTTGATTTCCCAATGGTGGGATAGGTAAAAAGCGTAGTTTGTCTTTTTCACATTTATGCTTGTTCATTTTTACCATTAGGATTCTACTGTTTCCAAAACTCAGGTTGGTTTTAGTGCTCTCAACTCTCGACAAAAAATATTTTTTTGTCAATTATTATTGTAAACATAATTTTTTTCCTGAAAAATCCATTTAAACTGAGAAAAAAGTGTTCAATCTAGCACAAAGAGAAAATAGAAATTAACTTTGGAAGGCTGGTTTGGGCACCGCCGCCCCTGGAACCATTTATTGGAAAACCAACACCGCTGCCACAAGTCACCCCAAGTGGTTCGCTACGTTTGGTGACTTAGGAGGGGTGCCCGGGTTCATGGGATGAGGTTTGGTGGCGAATACGTTTGCCCAACCACTGCGTGGCGGGCTAGATCGGAGGAGACTGATTGAGGGAGGCCTTCTGACCTCTCCAGCCCGATTCTCCCGACCCTTCGCCTTGCACCGCAGTGTGAGAAATAGATTCATAAGTCCGTCACTCCTGGCCACACTGACCCCCAGATTTCTACTCACCCCTCATACCTTTTTCCTTCCCATGTCTTCTTCTCCTTCCTTTCCCTTAAAAAACCCTCCACACAGCATCTTCAAAGATGACATAGGCCCCTAAGGAAATTGTTTTCCTCGGTGCCTCCTATGTGAAGCTAATGTAAAAAAAGATCTCTAATTTGAAATACAATTAAAAATTATATTCAAATTTTAGTCGGTAGTCATGTTTTATCCATGCGTGATCATGACAGGTAACAAGTAAGTCAAAATATTTTTCCTCAATACCGGTACAGCCTACAACTCAAACTAAAAGCATCAAATATCTTGGGATCGTACAAAACGATGAACTTCACTGGGTTTCACACTTAGATAGAAACTCAAAGAGCTAATAGTCCTCATGTACTTTTTTTTAAATTACGAAATATCTTGTCAACTAGGAGTCTAAAGCGAATATATTATGCTTTATGCCACTCTCACTTTTGAATATGGAATATTAGGATGGGGCTCAACAGTATTAAATCACATAAAACGACTAAATATATCCCAGAAATGCATCATAAGAACTGTGGTGTTTTGGAAAGATGCGAAATGTTTTTGAAAGGTATTGATATCAATAGATGCCGTTATGCTTAGAGCTTCTATCAAGTTTCGACATATGTCCATAGACAGATGTGCTAGTAAGAGCGGTACACCCCAACACTGTACGTGTCGAATTGCCGACAACACGAATTCTGCCGAGGTTGACCGAACGGCCACTGCCTATGGTGACGGTCAACGCTGACCAACCAGCTCAGATGCAATTCACAGATAGTTAAGGTCGGTCATATGACCCAGTAGTATAATATATTGTAAACATGTAAATATAATAATAAACCAGATTGTAACTAGGATCTTATAATTCTTGAAAAGCCCAACACAATAATTAATATCTGATAGTGGATAAATGATCCCACAAGAACGCCAAAAACAGAAATCGTCAAAAATAGTTTGAAATTACAAAACAAATATACAAAAATTCAAAGGACTGAAAAAATCCTAACCGAACAATGGAATTGTAACATAGAAGTCACTCTCTCCAAAACATAATTGGTTCCCTCAGCACAGGATCTCCCAGTGAGGACCAAAAATTAAAATTAGTTATTAAAGTGCATAAAACGTTTGATCAGGTATACAATATTATACCTACATTTATTATGAATTCAGATCAAACTCAGAGATCACATTATGAAGTATCACAAACAGAATTTATTTCAAACTTAGTAATTGTTTTCATTTGAATTATTCTGCATTTTCGGTGCGGTGGAATTAACTATTTATTTATTCAACTTTAGTACTCGTATAAACGATACGGCTGGAATAACTTATTTCGGTTTTATGTTCAGTTTTATTATTTATCAATACTAAAAAGAGCGCTTTACGTTTGTTGGAAAACAAACGCTAAAGCAAAACGCATATTCATAATATTATAGTTCCTGCCAACAAGTACGAAATTAATATGATAATGATGTTACGAACAGCTGAAAAATTTTGGATGGAAGGAAGGAAAAACAGGTAAAAATAGCTAATAATAACCCGATCCTGTGTTCACCATTTTATTTGTATTTGGAATAAACGCACATCTGACGTATTTTCAAATATTTTTTTAAATTTACGGTCACTGGTTATTTTTTTTTACCAGTGGAGAATTGAATAGAAGTATTATGTGGACTTATGTAATGTAAACTATTGTATTCAGAATATATTATTTTTAAAAGCGTACTTGCTCGTCTTTATGTTCCTTCAATGAGTTAAATCCAATAATTATAACATGTCAACAATACTAAAACAGATAGCCCCAAATTTCTCTATGCTGTTGTTTTAAATGTTCGTTTTAGTTGAACTAGATATATAATAGGCACGATGTTCTTTTTTGTAGAATTAAAAAAATATATTTTGGGGGATTCGATTCACCAATCGCAGACCCACGAAAAATCAAGAAACCATGAAAAATCAAGAAACCATGTAAAACAAGAAAACCATGAATAATTAAGAAATCTTGAAAAACCCATAAACCATGAAAATTCAAAAAACCATGAAAAATCAATAAATTCTTAACAATTAAGAAACTATGAAAAATCAAAAAAATCATGAAAAATCTAGAAACCATGAAAAATCAAGAAACCATGAAAAATCAAGAAATCATGAAAAATCAAGAAACCATGAAAAACAATAAACCATGAAAAATCAAGATACCACGTAAAATCATTACACCACCAACTATTTTATGAACGTCGCGCGGAAGAAATTCATTGTAAACGGGTCGTTCTGCAGAATTTGTGCAATTCATCAAATTTCAAAGTTAAAGTTCAAGTTCTGTTAAAGTTCTATCCAAGTTCAATTATTTTTCATTATTGGTATCAAGTTTTAACAGAATAACAGGATAAAACTTGAATCGGACTTTCGTAAAACTTATTGGCTTTGAAATATGATGATTTTTTAATTCTTTGAAAGAACCCGTCCTAATACTTGCTTAAAATACTTATAATAAGAATAAGAAATATGTTTTTATAGCTTTTAGAATATTACGTATCCATAATCCAATTTATATTGCCTACATTTTTATGTAACATTTAATTACCCTTGTTCTCTCACCACCACACAAAAGTAAAGTTGTTTTTTTTGTATGTTAACATTTGTGTATGTACTTATTACATTAAATTAATTGAATTATTTCATTGTTTTCCTAATACATTTAAATAGCTATTTATTTTTAAAACTTTTCTTTTTACGCCAATTCATAAAACCCATGAATATTTATGACATACAATATCCAGATTGTGATATTGTTATGAGAAATGGTGTAATGTAAATTAAACCTCCTTCGTGTTTTCTCCTTCAACACTAAACTTATTATACAGTGACAATTTATTAAGAGCCAAATTTTAAAGTTGTGCAAATTTTTAAGTGTTTCTCCTCTTCCTTCGGGTTAATTTTCATAATAATTTCGAAATTAAAATGTATCCTTTCAAAAAGAAATAAAAAATCTCATGCATTATAAATATTATAACGATTTGAAAATAAAATTATGTCACTAATAATAATTATATTACTAGGTTTTTCCCTAAATAATATTGCAGTGGCTACAAACCCATGGTAATTAGTCTACTAAAATTAACAAAATAACTAAAAATTCGACAGTCTAAAGGACTTGGTAACAAATGTTATTAATATAATTCAGGATTTCCCAAACTTTTTCTGCAATGGAATACTTTGCAAACCCGTAAATTTTAACGGAACACTTAGGATATTTTTAGGTTGTGTAATTTCTAAAAGTAAAAATTTAAAAAATGTTATTAGAGAAATTATTTATTTAGTATATAAAAAATGGAATGTAAACAAAACAAAATGGAATAAATAAAGCACCTAATGACTATGACGATTTTGAGTCCGTGAACTGCATATTTTCTTGATATCAGACAAAATATTGGTAAGTCGGATTCTAATATCTAATGTGGCGTCGAGCCAGTTCCTGCATTTTGGCTTGGTTGCAGCATAATTAGAAAATCCCGGTTCTCATAATTACTCGTAGGTTGTAAAAACGAAAGTAAAACAATGAAAGCTTGTTTTGATAAATTGGGGTACCTACTCATCTGATAAACTCACCCAGAAATCATTGAAAGGCTGATCTTTGTATTTTTGTTTCAAGTCAGAGTCACTAATTAAATCAATTAGATTTTCATACTCACTTGCGCTAAGGCCAACTGAAAATGAAAATGAAAATGGCCACAAGAAAATGGATTCCAAATCCAGGAATCTTCCTTACAAGTTTTAAAAAAATATGGCAAAAGAGTTGTTTTCAAGTTATATACGAAGGTATTCTTAAAATTCTTTGGAAACATCTTCCAATACTTTAAAATTTTATTCATTCAAACATTCGTGTATTTTTTTTTTTTTTTTTTACATGAGCTCCACACAGGAGGCCCAGAGGAAAATAATTTCCCACAGGGCCTATGTCATCTTTGGGGATGCTGTGTGGAGGGTTTTTTTAAGAAAAGGAAGGAGAGGAGAGTTCTGGGAAGGAAAAGGGTTTAGCGGTGGGTAGGAATATGGGGTTCAGTGTGTTCAGGTCATCCGCCTCCAAGACCTAGACAAACCTCACCCCATGGACCCGGGCACCCCTGCTAAATCACCAAACGTAGCGAACCACTTGGGGTGACCTGTGGCAGAGGTGTTGGTTATCCAATAAAGGTTCCCGGGGTGGCGGTACCCATTCCCGCCTCCCCAATTGGTAAAGTCGATTTTGAAAAAAATATGTTTGGGTTCCTTGGGAACTGAAATTTCGTGAAACACATGCAAATCCGTTACCCCGTTGTTGTTTCCACATCGCATAGACGTTCTTATTATTGACTCTCATCACAGTATTACACAGCACAGTTATAAATTTCAGAGATTTTGTTTTATTTGTAAAATGAAGACTTACTGCAATAACAGCATAAACAGCTCTTTAAACTTCCATAAAGCTTAGTCTCTGTACCTGGGTACCTAGCATGGTCGATCGATATAGGTTTTATCGAAAATGTCGGTAACTTGTCATCGTTTCCGAGCACGACTGCAGGCCGCTAACGAACAAGCAACAGTTCACAACGACTAAGGGTTCCTAATTTATTTGACGTTAACTTTTATTTTTTCGTTAGCGGCCTGCAGTTGTGCCCAAGAGCACCGACAAGTTACCGACATTTTCGATAAAACCTATATCGATCGACCATGCTAGGTACCCTGGAAGGGTCTAGTTCTAGTGCCTAACTTAAGAACTAATTTCTTGTGAATAATTTCAGTAGTGTTGAAATATGAATATGTGTACATTAATTAAAAGAAATTCTTCCGACAAATCGTCGCGGAACCCCTGTTTAGGTTCCGCGGAACACAGTTTGGGAAACCCTGATAATTGATTAAAATCCTTGTAGACCACCCCTCTTCTCCTCCCCCATATATTATGTTTATAAACCGTAGACCAAGAATAATTTGTACCTGTCCGAAGATGGCTTTAACGAGCTGAAACCGGTTACGGTCAATAAAATTAAGTGGAAAAAAGTTATATATTTGTTTTATTATGATTATATTAGTTTGTACAATGTTTTAATTTTTTATTTGTATTTTATTGATATATTTTTTAGCAAAATAACGTGTACCACAAAAGTGTCTATATCACGTTCTGTGCATTACAAAAGGTATCTAGTTATACAGTTACCCATAAATTATAAGTAATTCCTATCATAAAAACACCTAACCCAAGCCCAAGCAAGAAGTAATGTGAAAATATAGCTTGAATTGGTATTCGTGTGCAGTATTTTCTCACTTTCACTGCAGGTAAGCCAGTACTGCACTGTTTATGGACCATAATAAATTTATTAGTCCAGTGCTTCGGGGGCAGAGGGCGGAGGGTGTGGGGGTTCAGCCAGGGGGTTCCATGTAAGGTAGGGGAGGGAACCACATAGAGAGATCCGGGTTCACGGTGCAAGAAGGGGCATAATTTCTTCATACAGCCTGGGATGGGCGGGAGGCAATTCCGGGATTTACCTGGTATTAAAAGGCATCCTTGTGGAGGGGAAAATAATAAAAAGTTACGTCTTTTTTCGGCACGTGGGATTCGCATCTTCGTGCAATATTCCTGGAGATATTAAACGCGGGATTTAATGTGGGGATTCCCTTAAAAAATCAGAGAAATGTTTGATATATCAGCTGCTCCCGTCTGGTGCCAGTGAGACTATGGCATCCCCAATTGTGGTATGTTGTGAGGCTGAAGGTAGTGGGGAGAGGAAGGAGATGGGAAGAGGAAGGTGGGGAAATACCTGGCTATTCAGATCTGGTCACCAAACACGGCTAATACCATTTCAAGCAACGTTTCAATTCCGAATGGTGGTCTTACACCAGGGCGATACTGAGAGTATCTTCCCCTCTGGAACGTGCAGCAAATATACCATATATTATTTTAAATGAATAAATTGTGAAATAACACAAATTAATCAAATAAAATTTAATTTCCAGGCCCGGGATTCGATCCCGCGACCTTCGGAATGCGAGTCAAGAGCCTTACCGCTGGACTACGTCGGCCGTTAAATAAATGTATTAAGATATAAATGGTTTCCTCGTTATCTGAAATACATATGACAACTACTGTCACTTTTATCTTTCATCTGCTTTCAAAAACAATATTTCATTTTGAAATAAGTTCAAATACAACGAATATGTTTGAAAATTCATGTTAAACGGTAATATATATCTGATGTGATGAATCCGATAGATATTTTAAAATAACGACAAATTTTCAGGAAACCTCGGGGTTTAGATGATTTATACCAAAATCGATATAATCTTTTGTGAATTATTGTGAAGAGGCAGAGTATGTATATAATAAATAATGCCCCACTCCGTAAATCAATGCAAATCATTAAATAAAAATCTTCACATATAATCGTTTGTTAAATAGCTTCAGATTTTAAAAGGCATGAATCCTGTGACCACCACCGTGGAAAGAGGAATGCTCTATTCAGATGACAATGATTCACCGATGAAAATTGTCGAAAACAGCCAAAAGGTTCCAAAAAGTGAGATTTATCGCCGTCCAATGATGCTGTGCTGAGCCCATTTATTAAAGTCTATAAATTTTAAGTAATTTATATTGTGGCATCTGTTAATTCCCGTTCATTTTAAATCAGAGCTTGCTCGCCTTTCGGGAAATGGCCCGATGAAAATATACGCTTTTATAACGGATATTTACGTCCTAGTTTTTGGTCATATGAAATAAGGCGAGAAAACTTACTTAACACAAGCATTTAAAGACTTGGAAAATACATTGTTCGGGAATTATTATGTTTAATCATTTAGGAATTCTTACAACTTTCCAATGACTGAAATATTTTTTTCATTGAGTCATATTTATACAGTTTTTTAATGTATTAAATGCTGTCCTTCGCCCTCCTACAGAGTACGAGATAGAGTATCTCCCGTACTTCAGAGCTTATACGTACTCCAGAGCACGAGGTAGAGTATCTTTCGAACTCCAGAGTACGAGGTAGATTATCTTTCGTAGATTATCTTTCATACTTTCGTATGAGGTAGAGTATTTCTCGTGCTTCAGAGCACTAGATAGAGTATCGTCCGTACTCCAAAAAATGAGGTATAGTATCTCTCGTACTCCAGAGTTTGATGTAGAGTATTTCTCGTAGAGATAGAGTTTTTCAACACAGAGTCTCTCTCACACTTCAGAACACGAGGTAGAGTATCGCTCGTACTCCAGAATACTAGATTGAATATCTTTCGAATTTTAGAGTAGAGTATCTCTCGTGCTCCAGAAAACGATGTAGAGTATCTTTCGTACTCATGATAGAATATCTCTGTAAAGAGAGACTATCGTTTAAAAATTGAAACGTTTCTTGAAATGGCAATTGGCCATTATTTTGTAACTAGATATTTTACGAACAGCTAGTTTCTTCGTAATTTTACTTTTACTCTCACCCACTTCTATGAATTAGTATCATAGCTTCCCTGAAATGATATCACACTGGCTCCAGAAAGATGGAACTCGCATTATCATTTATTCAACCATGTCATAAAGGATCTTTGAAAAAGGAGTCTACGAACTCCTTAAGAAGCAATAGACAATCTATCATTTCTTCTCCGATAAGAAAATCTTTATCTCAGTTTGTTATTAAGTTACAAAATATCTTCGGCGTTACTACTCCAAACATCTTTTTCCGGAATCTGGTACATAATCTATTATAAAATAATATTGATGTATGTAGCTTTGTTTGTACTAAATACGCGGGCTGGCGGAATTCAAACGGCACAATACTCGTAAATCAAAATAAATATCAGGTACCTTCACGAAATTCAAAATGTCAACATTAATTGTCCCTAATCTCAGATGACAAATGGTCTTTTTGTTTTTGAAGGGAAAAGCGTATCCCTTTCTTGTCACGCCGCCCACCCGATCCTTCCTTGTCCCTTGCTTGTCTTTTCCATGTCCATTCCAGTCCATTCCGAGTTCTGATCACGTGCTCATAGTTAAGGCATTAAAAAGCCTCTTTAAATTACCCTTGTCAGACTTTTAAATATTTGTTTGTCCAATTTGTAAGAGTAATTTCAGAGTAACCAGCAAGTAAATAGAATGAAGAAGATCATTAAAATTTTCTCCCTCCGCGTGGATTAAATGAAAATCGAAATTAAATCAACTGTTGTTTAAATATTGAGGTAGTTAGTTATATACGTATTGTAAATTCATGCTAAAAAGTAGTTACGACAAGGATTTGATATTACCAAGGGCTGTCTATGGACCCACCATGAATAGAAAACGTTTTTAAGTAGATTTAATAATTCATTATTAATACCATTCAATGCCTAGTCCGCGTGAGGTTAACCTTTACTTATTGCAAACGAATCTGTACAGTGACCGATCGAAGTTTCGATTTCGGCCGATAAATTAAAGAGTTTCGGCCACGGTTTCGGCTTCGGCCAGTTTCCGCCAAAAAATTAAAGCGTTTCGGCGGCGATTTTGGTTTCGGCTCAGTTTAAACCGGCGTTCTTGATGTATCGGATTACGTCCGGATTGACATGGGCACGTACATTTTTTTTATATGAATAACGTATAAGAGTCCCAACTGCTCCCGTCTGAAGCCAGTGAGACTACGGCATTACCAATTGGGGTTGGTTGTGAGGCTGAAGGTAGTGGGGAGGGGAAGGAGATGGCGAGGAGGAAGGTGGGAAAGTACCTGGCTAATCAGACCTGGTCACCAAACACGGCTAATGCCATTTCAAGTAACGTTTCAATTCTGAATGGTGGTCTTACACCAGGGCGATACTGAGAGTATCTTCCACTCTGGAACGTGCTGCAAATATACTATGTATATATAATTTTAAATGAATAAATTGTGAAATAACACAAATCAGTCAAATAAAATTTATTTGCCACGCCGAGATTC
Organism: Limnephilus marmoratus; assembly: GCA_917880885.1. Lineage (NCBI taxonomy): Eukaryota > Metazoa > Arthropoda > Insecta > Trichoptera > Limnephilidae > Limnephilus > Limnephilus marmoratus. The sequence goes on along the minus strand of OU862921.1, from coordinate 10,635,361 downwards.
GATCCCGCGACCTTCGGTGTGCGAGTCAAGAGCCTTACCGCTGGACTACGCCGGCCGGACTACATAGGTATAGTGTGCAGTTGTCTTAAAGTATGTGGAGTTTATAATTTTAAAAGAGCATTTATTTTAATCTACCTATGCGTATATTAAAGAATTATTTTATTACATGACCACGAACTAAAATAAATCAATTTATTCGATTAATAATTGATATTATATATTTATTTTTCATTTTGCATTTTATTCAACACTTACAAGTTTAATAATAGAAATGTATAAGTTTTGGGTATAGAGTGTTATCATATACACAAGTTTCGGTTTCGGCTAAAATTAGAACTGAAGTCGAAATTCGGTTTCGGTTTCGGCTGAGTTTCTATCGGTCCCTAACATGTGATTCGCATGAAATGAACAGTTATTTAATATTTAAAAGTTCTTATTATAGTTTCATTTATCCACATTATTACAAATTTACTAGGCTATACAGCATTAGGTATGTTTTCATCATTATAAAAATAGTTAATATCAATAGTGGACGTACTAGCATCTACATATATAGAAAGTAAAAACAAGGCCCCTCTTGGTGTTGTTTTGGACTTTCGATGGCTGTGTTTACTCCAAAACATTTTTTTCTACGGTTCTCCGAAAACATCAAAATTTCTAGCTTGTTTAAACACCAATAGAGCACATTTCTTTGTTCAATTGATCACTCCTGAAACAACACTACGACACATCAAATCACATTTAAATTGATTGGTCATATATGATGCGAGGGACGTAAGGCATCTTAATAGGTGAGTCGGGGCGACTTTCTTCTGTGGATATGACCTTACAGCCAAAAACTCCGTCGGATCTTCTCTTTCTGTTACACGCGTCATTTACGAGAAACGGGGGAGGCTACAGCGGAGTTATCAGCGGTACACCTACAGGGTGGATGGTGTTTGTCTTCGCAGGTAAATAGAGGGGTGCTTTATTATTGTTTCTGGCCCAACCTGTATAGCGGAGGTAAATAGAGGTAGAAGAACAAAGAAATTCTCATATTTTTTTCAGCGAAAAGGTCAAAGCTTTGTTGACGCAATAATGTACGTTTACCCTTGTTGTTCCAAGGATGAAACTATATATTAAGTTACATTGTGTAATTATATTGTAAATCTGTATAATTTTCTGTGTCGCGTCGCTCAGATGTAACTTTAATCAACATATATAAAATAATAAAAGAGAGTGTACAACAATGTGCGTGCCGCTAAAACTCAGAAACGAGTCCCGGTACGATCAAGCGAGTTATATGAACAATAAAAAAATAAAATAAAATCGAAATAACTAAACAAAAAATACCTCCTTCCATACACAAGCATTTGCTCATTATGGGAGAATATTAAAAAAAAAAATAATAAAACAAATTTAAAATTACTTAATAAACTAACTACCCCAATTAGACTCGAGAATAATTCTCCACTAACCGGGAATGAAATTAGTTATTTAAGCTTGTTGTGTATTATTTTATTATATTGTATCTATTATTATTAAAAAAATGATGTGGCTGCCCTTTTTCTAGAACCGTCCAGAACATTCGAGAGCATTTTACAACATTTCATAACATCCCGAAACTTTTTGGAATGTTGTGAAATGTTTGCGAATACTCTAGAACAGCGGTCGTCACACTTTTCTGGTCAAGGGCCACATAGGACAATGTGAGATATCACCGCGGGCCGCACGCTTATGAATTCGGGGAGGGGGGGGGGGGGGTTATTGTTATTACCTTTTTGTTTAGCAAGTTAAAAAAGGAATTCTTTTGTATTTAAGAACCGGGGTGCTACCTCCTATCTTCTTGTGTTCGTGATATATATTGTCAATTCTTAAGACAATAATATTATAAAATTAAAAAAATTAATGTCGATCTGTAATGGAATCTTTCAGTTTAATTTTCATCCACTTCCCGAACTGCCGAAATAGGTAAATTTTCGCACGATTAGCATGTTTTTGTCTTTTCAGACCATATTTTTTTACCCGCCCACGCACTCCCTGTGCCATCTCAACACCCTCTAATTTTCTCTGGGACTTCTACTGCCCTCTTGAAAGTCTCAAACGTCCACAAGGGGGGTTATCGCCCACGTTGAGAACCTATGACGTACACTACGCTCGCGTTCAAAATCGACTTAGGATGTGTTCAAAAACCAGCTGGGTGTTTTAAAATTAAATGTCAATCAACTAAAATCGCACGTACGTAAGTACGCAAAATATTTGAAAAAAATGCAAGTTAATATAATTGTACATGAAAAAATATATATTTAAAAAGAAAACGTCACATATTTGTGGAGGCCGCACTTTGACGACTACGGCTCTAGAACGTTCGGGAACGTCCCGGAATATCTCAGATCATTGTGGAACAGTCCAGAACACTTTCGAATGTTGTGGAATGTTCTGGAACATTAAGGACCATTTGAAGCCTTTTTTTATTAGTAGGTATATAAAGCAAGATCCCATTATATGGTATATGAACCCATTGAAAGGGGTATATAAAGCATGACCCGTCGAGGGTTCGAACGTCAGTTCAATCTCATATCTACACTCTGAGCGAAGCAGAGCTAGTTACATATAAAATATTTCAAACTGGAATTTCTTCAAAACAAATAGAATTACATTAATGATTGAAAAACATACAACAAAAATAAATAGATTTCGTGTGAGCTCAGTTATAGAGAATAACTATTTAAAATAATCCCTTAAAATACTCCCTGTAAAATGAAATCTGGTATTTACTGATGTAGCGAGCTGGGAAAGCGTACTTAACATTATTATTGTACGTGTTAATTAACCATTAAGATTGTGTAAAATTATAAAGGACACAATTACTGATAATAATAGGAGGACGTCTAGAAATCGGGAAAACAAATTAATACCGAAATAGCTTATGCCGATGAATCAAGAAGTATTTTTTAATTCTCATTTTAGGGGCTTTTACATATATGTAAACAAGTGATGGCCTGAGTAACAAACTTTTGTATTTATTTAGGAAGAATTAAAGATGTCCACAGACTCGGCATAATTATTTCCCTTCATAGTATTATTTCCATGTACAAGGTCAGTACTACCATTTTACTATGATAATACTACGACCAGAGCACAATTCAATATACCACTACACAGAATTCAACACTTGGGCAATATGTATTCACACATAGATGTATGGAATATGTCACTGACATACTCTAAATATGAAATTATGAAATCATTTATCCATGATACAAGTTTCAAAGAATTCTTTGGTAAATTTATTAAACTATCTCCACCTATCGTATTAATGTAATTAAATGTAATGTCTTAGTAAATTCGTTGAAATATTATAAACCATCATAACCGGTGATATTATTTAGTTATTTAAAACCAAAAAAAAAAACAAAAATGATTTGTTTTCTAAAATATTAAAATCCTAATTGGCCAGTTCCGAACAGCGGTTTGTCACTATACGAAACTAATACATAGGTATTATTAGACGTGGTTAATGTTGCAATTTTGTAAACCTCTGATCACCTAACTTTTAAATTTTGGTTGTTTGTATTTTTATGTCACGTAGGTATGTATTTTTGTATCCTAACTTATTGTTATTATATTTTCACTGTATTTTAAATTTTTGTTGCTTATATTTTCATTTGATTTATATGGATACTTTTTATTTTTTATCGTAATTTTATTTATATTATTTCTTTCTCATGTTAAAGATGTACTGCCTTAATTTATGCATGAAAAAGCCCTCTGGGCATAAAATAAAATAAATAAAAAATAATGAATAAAATAGTATTTTGGACAATGAAGAATACACACGGTAGTTAATGGCAGAATCTGCACTGAAATAAATCCCGACTTCCAGTACTACGTAGTAGAATCCTAAAGCTTACCAATGCAAGCAATTATGAACCCTCAAAATCATCATTTGAATTTTATACAGAACTAGCTGACCCGGCGAACTTCGTACCCCCTCAGAATCAATAACTGTTGTGTTAATTTATTAGCTGAATTAAATTCAGTTTTTTTTTATTAAGTTCAAAATTACACAATGAGGCAATTATCGATCCGCAACTGTCCGTGTTTTGTATCAGAGATGACCTGACCATGTGTACGAATTTATATTTTTGTGATTTTCTTATTTTTCCACTTACTTAGGGGCCATCCATAAATTACGTCACACGAATTTCATGATTTTTTACCCCCCCCCTTCGTCCCCCATATCTCTAGTCACACTTCCTACTCCTCTCCCCCCCCCTTAATGTGTGACGTAATTTATGGATGGCCCCTTTACGGGAATTGCGTTTCATTTTCTTAATACGTGTTAGGGAAATTTATTATAATTATTGTATTTTTTCTTTGGAAGGGTGAAGACACACGTTAACCGTTTGTCTCATTTTCGACTGTTGACAATTAGTGTGTAAGAAAGAGACGCAGCATTATACGTTAAAGAACAAAAGCGAAACAATCAGCGCATTGACATTTGACGCTTTTGAATTTTTGGAATTCACGCAAACTTCAACTAACGCAACATTGCACTTTCAAAATGTATGAGGAAATAAATTTTCTTCATAACTTTCTTTTTCGTGAATTTTTGTGATTTTTTTTTTTAATAGTTATTCTGTTATCCGGGGCGGAGACAAATCCAACAAATCAAAGATCATCAAAATCGGTCCAGCCGTTCTCGAGTTATAAATAGTGTAACTAACCCGACTTTGTTTTATATATTAAGATTACTAAGTCAGTAATAATTATTTTTTCAAAAATTTAAGAATATTCATATCATTTATAAACAAAAATTTTAACAAAACAAAAAACGACTTCAAAAATGCACTAAAAAGTAAAAAAATAATTTCGTATTCTTCTACAACTTCATAATCAACTTACTTTTTGTAATCATCAATATGTAGGTACGATTGTTACTTTTGGAGTCGGTGTCAGTCGAGGTAGGTTGGTAACTACATACATAGTTATAGGTGAGATGTGCTTGTGTCGCACGAGCGACTTGACGAGGCGAGAGGCGAGAGCGGGTCCGCGGCGTGAGGAGAGCTGTCAAGTGAACACGCCGGGCCGGGTACCTTTGCTGACACCGACTCCAAAAATAACAATCGTACCTACATATTGATGATTAGAAAAAGTAAATTGATTTTGTAGAAGAATACGAAATTATTTTTTTACTTTTTAGTGCATTTTTGAAGTCGTTTTTTGTTTTGTTAAAATTTTTATTTATTTTTTGATTTTTAGTGAATCTGAAGTACACTAACTAATTTGTCTGAATATGGGTAAAACTTCCAAACGTGCTGCTCATATGAGACAGACATAATTTGACCATAGCGACGTTAGGGTCAAATTAAGAGATTCGGCCGAGTTTCGTTAATTTGTCATGGATCCGATAATCAGAACCTAACTAAACTCTCATCAAATTACACTTGAAGTACATCCTTTCCAATAAAAAAAGAATCATCGAAATCGGTTGGCGTGATATTGAGTTATTCGATCATTTGTCGCGCACATACTTAATGCAAATTTAAGACTTATATGGTTTTCTCATAGATTCTATTGTCGGAACTAGACCAAATTAAAATGAGACCACATGGGAAGCACGCCAGACACACCAAGACACACCAGCTTTCAAATAAAAAAAGAATCATCAATATCGGTTCACCCAGTCAAAAGTTCTGAGGCAACAAACATAAAAAAAAAAAATTAAAAAAATACAGTCGAATTGAGAACCTCCTCCTTTTTGAAGTCGTTTAAAAAGAGTGATGTAGTTCACCAAAATGCTGGAAAACCATTTACTAAAGCTCAGTTTTTTCGCAGAAATTCACGTGTGACGAAATCATCAATTTCCCATTCAGCACCATTTCGTTGTTATGACAGTTGAAAGGTCACCGTTACTTGATTATTCTAGGTGCGTTTCAGCTTTTTAACAAATTGTGATCAGCAGAAGAGGACAACTATCATGTTGTTTAGCTTGTCAATTTATTGCTATTTGACGGAAAGCTGAAAATCAACTGGAATGGGCGTTTAACGGAGACCAATATTTAAAAAAAAAACAAAATGGTGCTGCATATACATTTGATGACAATGTTAAATGAGTATGGGTTCCGCCGCCCCGGAAACCATTTATTGGATAACCAACACCTGTGCAATAAGTCACCCAAGTGGTTTGCTACGTTTGGTGACTTAGCCGGGGTGCCCGAGTTCATGGGGTGAGGTTTGTCCGGGTCTTGACTTCGAATGCGTCTACCCACCAGCTACTACAGCAGGCCGCACCGGGAGAGAATGGTTAAGGGAGTCTCTTTGACTTCTTCAGCCGTACTCTCTCAGAACATCGCCTTGCACCGCAGTGGGACGGATGGATTCACAAGTCCGTCACTCCTGGACACACTGACCTCAAGAATCCTACCAGAATTCACCCGTAATACCATTTTCCTTCCCAGAACTTCCTCTCCTTCCTATCCACACAGCATCCCCAAAGATTTTTTTTTACATTAACTCCACACAGGAGGCCCTGAGGAAAATAATTTCCCTCAGGGCCTACGTCATCTTTGAAGATGCTGTGTGGAGGGTCTTTTTGAGGAAAGAAAGGAGTGAACATGGGTCTTGAAGAGACCCACGTTGTAGGAAGGAGGAAACACAGAGGCCAGCAAATCGTCCCACAGCCGAGACCCGTTCTCATGTTATTAATGTCAACCATGTGCAAGTATTTGGCGTGTTTCCCGACTATTCAACGATGCCGAGGGGATCAACGACGCTAGTTCCTCGGAGCATCTTCCATTATAATACCGCTAGAACAAGGACAGCATTCCCAACTAAGATGGGAGAATCTGTCAAACGGACCGCCCGTTTCTGCAGAGTCAAGGGGTTTTTTAAGGTATTTTGGAGCTCCAGACCAGAGGTGTCTGCCAAAGATAGGCCATGAGGAGAATTATTTTTTCTCAGAGCCTCCTGTATGGAACTGATGTAAAAAAAAGTTTCATAATATGATTTTCTGTAACGTAATGTACTACACATTTCTTACGTCTTATCATATAATTTAAATCAGATTCCTTTAAGATTTGACATTCTTGAACACGAATATAATTTCAAGATTACATTTTAGATAGCAACTTATCTAAGCCCAGATAATAAAACAGAGATTATTCATATAATAATACATATTTAAACCAACATCAGATTTCTTTCCCCTGTTAGAGGAGATAGACAATCAAATCACGTCTCTCCTCTCGATTAATGGGACCTGCCCGGGCCTAGGCAGGAGAGGCGGGTGGGGGGTGAGGGGGAAAGGAAAGTAGAAAGGGAAAGGAATTGCTCCCTTAAATTTAATGGCATGGATCAGAGGGGGACAGTAACCGATCGGCAATTACTCTGATTACGACAATTTTAGGTCATTTTGCTGTTTGGTTTAATCGGGATAATGTGTTTTGATTTTGATTAAAGGGACACTCTGAAGGGATAGGCCTTTAAACGCGAGAGATTTTATTTGCGAAAAACGGTTTTGTATCAATTCTCCCATTACATGAAAATCATTTCGACGATCCCGAAGAACAATGTCGAATGTGTGATTTTGTAGTTTTGCGTTAGAGCTGTTTCAAATTTCATTTACGTATTTTTCCTGTTTTTGGGAGTATAATATTAGGTCTTTACATGTGAAATTGACGTTTTGCCGTACTGGCAACTTTGATCTCAAATATCTTTTCTTAATTTACAATAAAAAAATACATAAATTTGTTTAAGACCACTTTTATTTTAAAACACTCTACCGGTTTCAGAAGCACCCTTCCTTCGTCAGGAGAATATTATAACTGTTATAATATTCTCCTGACGAAGGAAGGGTGCTTCTGAAACCGGTAGAGTGTTTTAAAATAAAAGTGGTCTTAAACAAATTTATGTGTTTTTTTATTGTAAATTATGGCGAGCCACAAAGTTAGTGCTTTTTACAAATATGTCAAATTTATACGGCTATTTACTCATGTATTTGTGTTTCGAAAATAATAATCCATTTGTTTTTTCCTTAATTGTTTTATTTCTTTGCGTCACTTAGTTTACAAAATGGAAAACTTGAAATATTGCGTTATTTACGAGTACGAGTAGTTCCACCGTGGCACCAGTGCTGCAGAAACGGCTCGAAGGATTTATGATGTGTATGGCGACGGTGCCGCAAAAGAAAACACAGTGCGTTTTTGGTTCCAACGTTTTCATTCTGGAAATTTCGACCTGCAGAACAAGCCCCGTGGACGGCCGGAGACCAAAGTTGATAATGAAGAATTGAAGGCTATTGTGGAAGCGGATCCATCGCAAACCATGTCCGAGTTAGCTGTAGGCTGTGGTGTTAGTGACAAAACTGTTTTAATCCACTTGAAGCATATTGGGAAGGTGAAAAACCTTGAAAGGTGGGTACCTCTCGAATTGAGTGAAGCAAATCAACAAACGCGCGCTAGAACGCTAGACCACACACTGCACAACAGACGGCTACCAAATTACAGAAGCTTCAATTGGAATGTCTAAGACATCCACCGTACTCTCCGGACCTTGCCCCAACAGATTATCATTTTTTTCGAAATTTGACCAACTTCTTGCAGGGGAAAAAATTCAACTCCGATGGGGCAGTCCAAACCGCCTTCAAAGATTTTATTGATTCCCGTCCGGATGATTTTTTTAGTAAAGGGATCAAATACCGTCTTTAAACCCCCGCGAAGGATTCTTTTAATCATTACAAAAACTTTTACAAAGTTGACAAAATTTGAGAATGACATTGTGCAAATCAATGCAAAACAAAACAATTTGATCCAAATTCTATTTTTGCAAATCTTTAAATTAATGGATTTATTTGAAGTACTCGCCTTATACTTTGAATCCAATCAAGAATTATAAATATTTTAAATAGGTACCAATTTTAATGATTGTTCTTATAATATACAAAAAATTAACATTTGGGTACATGAAAAATGAAAATTTGATTTAAAAAATAGTGACAGGTGGCATGCGAGCCGTTTGAAAACTGAATGTACTGGGACGGAATATATGGAATGCGGGAGGGGGTTGGCGGAACGGAAGGGAAGGCGGGGAAGGTGGAAGGGGAACGGGGACGCGGAAGGGTAACGGGGACGCACGGGAAAGGACATGAGAGTGAAAGGCAGTGAGAAACAATTTATTTTTTTGAATATGGAATTGCAACATATGCCGGGAATCTGCTAGTAAATATATTTTTGTCAAACAGCTGATATAATTACTGAAATCGTAAATTTGAGTTACGCCGTGAATAGGTTACTTGCATGGATTTCATAACGACTTGGAAAAAATCGTGTGGATGGATCTTTTTAATAAGATTTTTTTGAAATGTACAGTTTTTTATTTTTAAATCAAAAAAATCCATTCTTTGGGCTCGTGACGTCACTACATAAAAATGTCCCGTCTGCGAAAATGTTCCTATTAATTTCGTAAAATTCCACATTGATTTTTTTTTTTATATGGCATCGCTTTGATTTCAGGTGAATTTTGGAATTTGACATTTAACGTTCACTAGATTTATTGTTTGTTCTCTGCGAACTTATCATCAGAACCCCGTACATTTTAGATGTCGCTACGTGTTTTAGAGGTATAATGGTTATGGTGCTGATTTTAACAAAATCAAATTTTATAATATTCTTATTATTATAATTTACAAGTACAAGTATATTACTTTGGATTTAGTAATATAGACGTTGTACATTATAATGATTTATGATCAATAAGATGGATCAAGGAAAAAACATTTATGAGACGTAATATTTTTGGTATGCCTCGCTATTCTCCTGAAAACATTATTTTTTAAAATGATTTTCGGCTATGTAATTATCGTTTTTTCGCACCTATAAAATTATGTCCCGTCTTTCCGGTTTATAAAAAATGGTCTGATTTTTCGGATTGAAATTTTCGAAAAATCCCCAGGGTTTCAAAAATACGATTAAAAAAAAATACAGAATGTCTTAGAATATTTGCCTAAACCGGAAATCTTTAAAAAAAATGTTATGCAAGTGGCCTATTGAGTTGCCAACCTGTTTTCGTTTCTCCATGAGCGAAGGCTCTAACTTTATCTGTTAAATTATTTTTTCTGCTTTATAGTTTATGAAAAGTGAAGACTAGAAAAAGTTTTCCTTCGTTTTTCAAAAACCTCAAAGATATTATCTGTAACAATAACCATATTTCTATAACTGTTCCATTACACATTTTTGTTTTAAAATAACGGCGAAAAAACGCAGGTTTCCCACCTGATGCCCCTGTTCTGAAGATAGAAATCCGTCTACCAAGACAGGGAAACATATTATATTAAACAATTTTCCCATTTTCCCCCTTCGTCTTACGCGTATAATAACATTATACTGTAATATTAAGCTGAAATTAAATCATCTCTAAGATTTAAGCCTCCTATTATAATTTGGTGCCTTTTCTAGCGAAGATGTCATGAAAGCCTAGAAGCCAATAGACTTGAAGTCCTACCCCTGTTGATTCTGTAGGGTAAATATGCCCTTCGCCTATATGAGCAGTACATACCGGAGTAGAGCCTACAGACTGCACACTACACACTACCATCCCCCTGAAAGCCTCCCCCGAATACGGAAACACCCCAATGAAGTCACGCTGCTACCATCAACAAAACTGTACGACTCTGTACGTGGTAGAGGTTTACTCGAATGATGTTTAGAGGAGGAAGACAAATCTTCAACCTAATAAATTCTAAAACATACATTCCTGCAGTTACACATGTGAATCCAGATTGCCTTTTGGAGTGAATCACTTGAGAACACAAACAACCAATTTTATAATTGATTTCCGCTGTTCACTGTACCGGTTTCCGACTGTTACATCCATCTTCAGACAAATGTTATTAAGTTTAAAAGTTATTAATCATAACTTACATACTATTTGGTTCATTATAGACGGATTGTTTAAAAATAATTTAACAATTCATCAAATATTTTAGGTTGTTTTTCACGTTCTGTGTAAGTCCTATTCAGTTCTGTTATTATATCATATAGGTCAGTTACTTCGTAAAACTGAAATAATCACAAAACTTTCACAGAACGTGAAAATTTACTTCAAATATTGGCGAATTGTTAAAATTGTTGTAAACAACCCATCCTATATTATATTGCTTAATGTGATTCTTATTATCTATTATCTGGTTCTCGACATGCATTGCAATGCCATATTCAAAGAAATAAATTGTTTCTCTCTGCATGTCTTTTCCCGTGCGTCCCCGTTCCCCTCCGGCATCCCCTTCCCATCCCGCGTTCCCCCTCTACCTTCCGTGCCTACCCTCTTCCCCCTCCGGCTCCCGCGTCCCGCGAACCCCTCTACCGCGTTCAATATATTCAGTCCCAGTACATTCAGTTTTTAAACAGCTCACGTGCCACCTATTACAATTTTTTCATATACTACAAATAATAATTTTTGTGTATTATAAGAACAATCAATCAAATCTGATACTTCACATAGGTACCTATTTAAAATATCTATATTATTACAAAAAAATACAATTTCATCGAACGCGCGAACTGTCAAAAGTGCGAAGTTAAAATAGTCGTTAAGTTTTCTGAAATTATCAAATTTTTTCTTTCCGTAAGAACCTTCTACAAATATTAAAACACTTAAAAAAAAAGACGAATGAAATAGGTAAAGTCGTTCTGAAGTTATGGCATGACCAATGGAAACAGGGATTCATTTTTATATAAATAGAATTCAAATTTATTAATTAATTGGCGTATTTTTTATGGTTTCCGGAGAGCGTCATAATAATTCCTTTTGTAGAATAAACTATTTTGCATTTTGGCTTAGTTCTTTTTTAGTGCACTGATTTCATTGCACGTTCTTGTATTATGTCTGTGAACGTCCATCTTGTAACTATATAAATTTGTTTGAAAAGTGTTAGTTTATTATTTTATTCATAACTATCGTTGCGTTCAATGTCACATGCGATTGAATGAATCCAAATAAATTTTTAAGGTATGTAAATTTTTAAATGGGCATTCCTAGTGAATGCCTAAATTACTATAACGTACTTAGTTCATTAAATTTAATAAAATTATCTGATCGTAGAATCATTTCCGATTTAACCTGTTTTTGTATAAAATCATTAATTCAATGTTTGATTAATTATATGTAATCTCTTTTCATACTCCAGGCAGGTCAGTTGCAAGACTGTACCTACCATATTATTATAACAATTCTAAGTCAACATCCCAATATTACACTCCTATGAGACGGATTCAACAGCTTGGAAACAAATACTCCGATGTTGTTGATATATTTAATCATTCAATTTTAATATATAAGTATACCTTATTGAAGTTTTTTTCATCGAGTAGGGGAATATTTTGATAAAGCTATTTAAATTGACTAACAAAAAAAAACTATTTTGGATTTTTTATATTTTATACCTACATACTGTGTGGAACAAATTCAATAATATTTTTACTTTATATTTATTTTTGTGCAAGTGTTTTCAACAGTCGTTTTCTGCACTATTTACTAGTATAATTTCGTAAATATTGTCATCATCATCATCACTATTGGCTCTACAACCCCTGGTGGGTCTTGGCCTCCTCAAGAGTCTTCCTCCACTCATCTCGGTTTTGTGCCAGCTCTCTCCAGTTTGGAAGCTCCAAGATAGATATGTCTTTGAGGACGTTGTCGCTCCATCTTAGTCTTGGCCTTCCCAGGCTCCTTCGCCCTATTGGTCTTGAGTTCAGCAGGTGTTTGATGCTCGGTCATTCTCTCCACATGACCCAGCCACCGAAGTCTTCACAATTTTATAAATTTTGCGACGTTTAGCTCCTTAAACAAGGTATAGAGCTCATTGTTATAGCGTCTGCGCAAAAATCCATTTTCTAGAACCGGTCCGAAGATGCGCCTCAAAATTTTTCTTTCAAAAACGTCCAGTGCTCGCTCATTCCTCTTATATACATATATATGTAAAAGCCTAAATAGGCGTAAATAAATAAAATTAAAATAAATTATTCTCATTGCTCTATTGGAGGTACCTACTCTGAAATATTTTAACATATTTTAATAAATTAGCCAGTTTTATAAGTTCCCGAACATAGATATTGGAGACCAATAGAAATTAACGATGTTTTGTATAGCAATTTTGAACATCAGTATTTTTCTCCTTGTCTTTTGAAGTAGGGTCACATAATATTATATTAGGCGATCAAACAGGAGAATGTATTGAGCTTTGACGACTTGTAACAAATCGTTTCGTGTTAATTGAGTTGACTAGTGTAGCCGATGGCGATGTTTGCTCCTCGTACTACTCGTGTGTATTTAATTAGTGGTGATGAAGACAGATCACTTGTCTATTGATCTCGAGTCTTGGGGTCTGAGATCGATTGCTTGACCTAGAACCGGACTCAATAAATTTGGCAGATATCATGAGATAAAATGGCTTTTAGAAATTCTGTGAAGATATAAATGTTATTAGAGTTATGGGAGATGAAAGGTTTTCAAAATAACACTTATAATAAAACCTCAAATTGTAATATTTAATTAAATGAAGACAACATTAGCGAAACTCAATTGAAAATCTGGAAACAGAAAAAGAGGTTTTCCCAGAGCTGCCTATATATATTTTTCTGATTTTTCTGTTTCCAGATTTTCGATTGAGTTTCGCTAATATTGTCTTCATTTGGTTAAATAATAAACTTTCGAGGTTGGTTCACATCAGTTCTATCCAAGATAATGGAATTTTTAACGACAAACTACTCACATATCTCGAAAAAACCAAAATTGTTGGCGGCTCTCAATACTGATTCTGGCGGAACCGCTCGTGCGGTGATCTTCTCGTATATATGACTCATCAATAAAAGACCTTCCACAAAACAAAATAGACTGAGGGAAATTATTTCATTCTGCATGGAGTTTAAAAATATAATAATATGCTTCGTTTCACAACAAATTTATTTAAAAAAAATTATAAGCATGTTGGCGGCACGTTCCAAAGTGGTAGATACTTTCAGTATCATCCCGGTGAAAGACAACCATCCACAGTCAAAACGTTGCTTGAAATAGTTTTGGTCGTGTTTGGTGACCAGATCTGAATAGCCAGGTAAGTTTTCCTTTGCCTTCTATCTGACAACATACCCCATTTGGAAATGCCATAGTATCACTGGCTCCAAACGGTTGGGAGCAGTTAAGACTCTTATGCAATACTCACATTTTTTTAATATAGTCAAGAGAGGAGCAGGGGATGAGGAAGCACGGGTTACTGGCAGTTACTGGCTATTCAAAAAAAGTTACCACAAATCTAGTCACAGTTATTCAAATGGCGAGCGTGGCATTAATATTCGGAAAATATAAGAAAGCATGAAAGAAAGCTGAAGGTTTGGAAGAACCTATATATCCAGATCCATTTACCAGTTACAATTAAACTCATTTCAAAGGATCGTTAGATATATTTTTTTGTACATTAGCTCAACCCAGGAGGCTCTGAGAACGGTAATTCTCCTCAAGGCCTGCATCATAATTATAGATGCTGTGTGGAGGGTCTTTTTAAGAAAGGAATGAGAGGAAGTTCTGGGGAGGTAAAGGGTTTGAAGGATAGGAATCTGGGGTCAATGTGACTAAGAGTAATAGTCTACGCGCGGTGCAAGATGATGTTCCGACGGAGTCCTGCTGGAAAGTCATGGAGAGGCTAAAAAGTCCCTCTCCCTCAACCAGTCATGAACCAGTCTGCTAAGTCACCAAGCGTAGCGAACCACTTGGGGTAACAAGCATTTGACCTATGGCAGAGATCTTAGTCAATGATTCCCCGAGGCGGCAGCACCCATATCCACTTCCCAAATTGATGGATTCTGGATGGTAGTCTATCTCTGACCCTGAAACGAAGTGAGAGAAAAATATGTTTACTTTAATGCTTCCTCCACACCAAAGCCAACTTTCCATCTCCGAACTTAGTTTGGAGTTGGGAGGTTGGTCGATCATGTGGTGGCTGCAGCTAACTGTCCAAGTCCGAATTCTGAACTCCAAAATGGCGGACGCCGAACAGCTGAGTCGACGCCGTATCTTATGAATTGCCTACAATTGTGCAGGCGGTGCTTCGGTTTCCATAATATTGATGTCGATTCGTTATAAAAATAATAATTTAAAACAATTTTTGTACAACTCTCCCGTAATACTATTGCGTAGACTGGCGTGTTGGGCCAACTGCGCACGAACCAGCCAACGCCGATCGCCTTGGAGGCGATCCAGGGCTAACTCGAACTCCAACCTTCCAACGCGAACTTCCAACGCACGAACCATCCCTCTACACAATCGTTCAAATGTTTGAACTTGGAAATTGGCCGCAGTGTGACCCTATCATAAAATGCATCTCTGTAAACTGTATAAAATCTTTGTGGTTCATAATTTCTTCTTAATTTTATCAAATTAAAAAAAAAGTATTATGAATATTAATTTGCGAAGCTTCGAGTAACAGGTTGTGCCTTTTGTCTACAGCTTCTATTAAAGCCACGCTCAGCGCCATGAAAACATTATTTTATCACTGCGAACTTTTTACATCAAAAGCTTTATGAGCTTTCCTTTGTGAAATACTCCGCCCAATAATTATTTCAATTAATTTAACTGTTCACAATGTTGAAATGACAGGATTTCACGAATTATATTATGAAATTTAATTTATAATTAAATATTTTGAGTACAAGGCGAACATATTGAATTAGTACTTTTCTAATTAAACTTTCATTCATTTACTCAAAAGCTTTGAAAAAGGAAACACAAGCTAGGCTCTTTTGTGAAAAGAGCGCTCTCCAAATAAAGTTTGTTTTTATTAAATTATCAATATTTCAAACAAAAAATTATTATTACTAATTCACACTGTAGCCCAAATATTAAATGCATCTTTTTCACAAATTAATTTGCAAGTGGTACGGTGAAAAAAATGCAATTTTTACACGATTATAACTTTACTGTAAGTCAATACTAGTAAATATGTACTAGCGTTGTGATTTGTTTTTGGGGTTATGTGTCGTGATGCGCTACCTCCTGGGACACTTTACACAACATTTTGGACAGCTTTAAAATATCCATCATTAGGGCAGATGTATAAATAACGGAAGTGAATTATATGTTTATGTACATTATGTGGGTTTTCTGGGTTTAGTTTTGGTGCAGCCGTCAATTATCGAGTACCAAGAACTATTGAGCTTAGCCAAGTTGTCTTTATAAATATTAACTCCTTATATACAAAATAAATAATAAACTCGTACATACAAACACAGAATTCATTAAAACGTCCCAAGTACACAAATACTTTACAACACGATAACATACATTTAAACACCATCCACATTAACTATGGGAAACAATTCATTGGTTACGAAGGGGACAACTTGTATAATTATCTCCCAAACGACATTAAAAAGAAAAAAAACTAGGTAAATAAAAAAAATACTAATGTTTATTCTTGATAAACAAAATAATGAAATAGAATAGCGCTTTATTGAAATATTTAGTTTTGTAATGTGTTTAATGGTTTCTAGTTAAATTATATTAAGACTGGACACCCAGATGGAAAGAGAAAAGTGGGAAGACCCAGACTGAGGTGGGAAGACGAAGTAAGAGGGGATGCAGCACAGCTTCTCCAGGTACCAAATTGGAAGTCAGCCGCTGAGGACAGGAGGAGTTGGAGGCGACTGTTGCAGGAGGCCAAAGCTCGATATGGGCTGTAGCGCCATCGAAGAAGAAGAAGAAGAAGTTAAATTAAGTTCTTTTTTACTGGATTAAAAAAGATTTTTTTTTTGTGAATTTATTTATTTATCAACTCTTTTTGTACCTACATGTTTTACCTATTGCATAGTGGTACGAAGGTAGTCTTATTGCCACGTGGCAATCTCTTCCAACCAACCAAAATCAAAGTTCTCTACGAATGAAGCGACCGTTAGCAGACAAATCCCATTTCAACATCTTACTCTAATTGAATGTTTCGCAGAAATAACAATATGCCAAGAAATACGTTCGTTTACGTTTACATGGATCCGAAGTCTTTTAGAATCTCGGATCAAAGACGATATCCCTTTGATGAAAGCCTACACGGAACACGGATCACACAGGGAACACGGAACACGGAACACGGCGTACGTGGGAACCTTTATTTCAATGTGTAATTACTTCACCGTTCGCGGGCATAATATTCTTATGTTTTGGCCCAGAATCGTGTTCTGAATTACGTTCGGTACGTTGCTGCCTTGTATTATGTTTCCGGCACAATATAACCGACTCTCCTTTAAGGGTTACCTTACAAGGGGTAGAGCCTACAACGTATTAAACTAATTTAATTACATGTAAGTTAAATAAACAGACATTTCATAAAATTTTCGTAAAAGAAACATATTTTTAGGCCTACAAAATATAACTGCGTTATATTTTTTACACTTACTAGTTTAAATCAGGGAGCGATGATGGCGGTTCATCAAAGGGTTATGGCGCCAATCCATATACAGCAACTCGCAGTGAATTGGTAGAAACAGTTGACTGTGCGCAGTAGAAATTAAATAATGATACACTAGAAGGCTCGAGCAAATTAAACCAACGAGAAAAAGAAATTACGCTAAAGTGCTTTACTTATTTATTTATTTAGAATAAGCTGGGGAATCGGGCTTCGTTCAGGGAGTTTTTTTTACATGAGCTCCACACAGGAGACCCTGAGGAAAATAATATTCTCCAGGGCCTATGTCATCTTTGGGGATGCTGTGTGGAGGGTTTTTTAAAGGAAAGGAAGGAGAGGAGAGTTCTGGGAAGGAAAAGGGTTTAAGGGGTGGGTAGGAATCTGGGGTTCAGTGTGTCTTGGTCATCCGCCTCCAAGACCTAGACAAACCTCACCCCATGAACCCGGGCACCCCTGTTAAATCACCAAACGTAGCGAACCACTCGGGGTGACCTATGGCAGAGGTGTTGGTTATCCAATAAAGGTTCCGGGGCGGCGGCGGTACCCATAATTCAAGCATATTAAAAACATTACACATTATTTTCAACAAAATTAAATTGATTTTAATAATGTTTTTATTTAGTTCTGCAAGTACTTACTTAGTTTTTTTTATTTATTGTTACCGCTGTTTCGGCATACGAGGCCAATTAAAAGTTGTTCAGTTTTGAAACCACAGTTTGAAAATGGCCTTGTAGGCGGAAACTATATCTCACTGAGATTGAGATAAACTTTAAATAATGTTTGATCAACGGAGAAAGAATAAAATGGAAATCCTAAAATAACTAACTTCTCTGAAGTCCGAATGTAGATGTAGACCGAATGGTAAAGAAGATTTGACGTGTAGACGTATCATCCAGAAAATCAAATGCTCAAATTGGAAAATGTTTAGAGTCGGAATAACAGAAGAATAAGGACCTATTCAAGAGACAATGCATAACGCTGAATGTGCTTCAAAAGAAGAAGATTTCAGTACATCTTTTTAATTGTGTTTTGAGGTTTTTGAAGCTATTTTTAAGAGATCTTTAAAATAAAAAAAAATGTTCTTTTCTATTTGCAGTTCTGTTGGCCCTAAGTTTTTCTAAATATCGTGATCGGTTCTTGTATTTTTG
The DNA here is from genome assembly GCA_917880885.1 of Limnephilus marmoratus. Taxonomy (NCBI): domain Eukaryota; kingdom Metazoa; phylum Arthropoda; class Insecta; order Trichoptera; family Limnephilidae; genus Limnephilus; species Limnephilus marmoratus. Next base: position 10,616,788 of record OU862921.1, on the reverse strand, counting down.
CCTGAGATTTACTGTGTCTCTGAATGATACGGCTTTGTTTAAATCATATTCTTTGTACACTTGTAAAGTTGCGTGATACAGGAAGAGAGTATTTAATTTTCTAACCTTAAATTCTAAATGTAAGTTCAGAAAGATATAATTGTTTGTTTTTAAATATATTTTTAATGATTAGTTTTTGCGTAACGTAGAACCATTGTTGGTGAGTTTTATAAGCGCCACCCCATCCTATTATACCATATTGGATTATGAATTGAGAGAAAGCAAAGTATGTCATTATTCGTAGGTCATTATTTAGAATTTGTCTCAAACAGCTAAAGATATAGGTCACCTTTCGTACTCTGTTTTTGATAACGGTTATATAGGTGTCTATTGTAGGCATTGGTCAATAGTGATGCCAAGTTGTCAAATTGAAGTTTTAATTTCAATATTAGTACATAGTAAGTTACAGTAGTGTTGATTGTTTGGTTCAAAATGAATCCTAATGTTTGACTTATTAAGAAGGTTTTTTTAATGAAATATTTTTTAATGTAATATATTATTTTAGAGTTTAACATTGGTGGGTTATTGTCAAACCATATGTTTCATTAATTGGTGTCAGAATCATTAGCCTATTAGACTTTTATTCCATACTAGCTGGTCCCCGGCATGCGTTGCTATGCCATTTAATAAAGAAATTGATTTTCCCTGCGTGTCCTTTCCCATTCGTCCCTTTCCCCTTCCGCCTCCACTTCATCTCCCGCGTCCCCTTCCCCTCTCGCGTTCCCACTCGGACTCCTCCATCTTCTCTCCCCCCCCTCTTTCCTCGTCCTGCGAACCCCCCCTCCCCCCTCCCAGATTCCCCTCCCCCTCCTGGGTTCCCATCCCCCCCTCCCGTGAACCCCCTACCCGAGTTCCCCTCCCCCTCTCGCATTCCATTCAGTACCGGTACATTCAGTTTTCTAACAACTCGCATGCCATCTACTGCAATTTTTTTTAAACAAATTTCATAATGCCAGAGCTTATCAGTAGTTGTATACAAACCTTGTCCTGACAATGATGAACACACAAAAAAAAGAATTATCCAGGTGCAGTCGTTCGGAAGTTATGCGCGTACATACATTTCGGCGATTCATTTTTATTTATGTATAAAGAAGAGAAGATAGAAGATAGAAGAAGAAGATAGAAGATAGATAGATAGATTGAGCAACTTCAAATATATAATTTAAATACATTAAGAACGAAATGTCTGCTTGTCCTAAAATGGCGTGATGATTAGTTAGTAAGATAATCGCTGAAGATAATGAAAGAATTATAAATTCCTCACCCGTGACAGTAGTATGGGGATGTCGTCTAAAGACAGAAAAGGCCTCTGGGGATGAATAAATTGACGCAAGAATTTCCAACTGTTTTATCATCTGAAATCACTCTTACTTTAGCTACGCAATTTCCTTTGCCTACTGTTTGGAACTTCAGTTAAATTAAGTTACTTTCATTTTTTTTACTATGTTGAATGTAAGTTCTTCTTTTTATTAACCTTAATAATCAATAACAATGCCTTAGTCAAGGTGCAATAGAGAACTCAACTCCAATTTTTTTTTTAATGAATAATGACCTTCTAACTTAAATAACTGCATTTTAATTTTTATTTTTAGAGTTAGTTTTAATAGTTAAAATAATTGTCAAAGTTTTAATTTTTCAATATCCCTGAAAACCACCGTATCGTGTGACGTCATCACTCCTGAAAAAATACTATAGAATCGGGCAATCAGCTGATCTACTGTCGCCATTTCGAATTCCGTTCGAAGTATTCTCCCTAGAAATAGTATTACTATTTTTTTGTGCAGTAGTTTTTGAATATTTTCAATAATAGAGATAAACTAATAAGAGATGCCTTTATTTTTAAAACATTATTTTGGCTTAAATAATGTTTCAATAAACACAACAACTAAATCTCTATAAACAGTACGTAAATAAATGAATAACGATGGCTTGTGTCATATCATACATTCCCATACAATGACTTTACGGTGACGTCACGACACCGAATGGTGACGTCACCGTGACGGCGTGTTTTTACGACCCGATTAAAAATAGACTTTTTAATATATTTTTAAAACTGCGTTTAATATTATAAAATAAAACTTATAAATTCAGAATCAACGTGTATTGGTGTATATGAACATATTTTTTAAGGCCAGAATATTTTTCACTGGAGTTCCTTATTGTATGGGAAAATTAATAATAGAAATGAAAATTGAACCTCTGTATAAGTGCCTCAAAATAAAACGCGTAGTTACCTACACCAACTATATTAACGAATTAAAAAAAACTTACAATTTAAAGTAGGAACAACATATGAACGAACCTATACATTTGTTTCATATTCTCTGTTGTTTTTCAAAACTAATAAGGTTTTTTTTTAATATTATTTCCAATGTTATTAATAAAAAAAAACAATTCAATGTGAACGTATTCTCCAACTCCATTATTTTTTTTTTTATAATCGATCCAGCATTTCCATTTTAGAACGTCACATTAAATAATAAATTTAATGAAAATAAATTATTTTGTATACACAACCATTTAATCAAAATAATCGACATGTTTCTGAACAACGGCATGTCAAAGAAACCATTGTTTTCAAAACTTGTCAATTATTTTGATTAAATAGTTGAATATACAAAGTTATTTATTTTCATTAAAAGAAAATGATGCCACAAAATGAATTTGCCATTTTTATACACCGGCGACCCCGACGAACAATGTCAGATGTGCGATTTTGTATTTTTGAAGGAAAGCTGTTTGAAGTTTCTTTTTTGCATTTACATAGTTTTTGAGCTCAAAAAATATACCATATATGAAAAATACATGTATTTCATTTCATCCAAAATTATGAAAATTCAGACTTTTAAATAAACGAATTATGTACCTAATTTAAAATTAGGCAACAAAACGATTTTCGATTTTTAGCAGGTCCAACATTTTTCTTTGGGACCGTCAATATATTTTTATTTGGAGCAAAATAAAAAACGCATCAGAGAGACAAATAACGTAATTTCGATATTATATAAGACGTTCGAATGTTGAACTGGACTCCTTGAGAAAGATCGCAAAATTTCTTTATATTATATGAGACAGAGAAGTGTTTTCATCGTCATTACCAGCCTCCATTTGTCTATTACCCGGAGATGGCCTTCGCAAATATTTTACAATTAGGTAGACAATGCTGAGAATACAATAGTGCACTATTTAATGTGTTGGGGAATTGAACCCTGCATCAATGGCCGACACCCTCACCTCACTGCCGAACTAAAGTAATAAGTGACCACTATTGTTATTTCACCCCCACGTGCTACAGCAGGCTGCACTCAGAATTACACCCAGTACAACGTGTTTCTACAATTAACCCTCAAATTGCCGTACGTCGGCTGACACTATTTTCGTAATTTCTTACTTGTTTTTTGAAAATCGTTTTTTTTCATAAATTGCATCGTCTTACCAGATAGACAGTGTGTTTAAAATCTAAATGATATAAAATAAATAAAATAAAATTAGCTTTTTATTGCTGTTAAACAAATAAACATTTTTCTAATCTAATTAAAAAAAAAAATTGATATTATTCTAAATTATCAGCGTTCGAGTCATTATTTTTAGAAACAACTTGTCTTTCGACATAGGCCTCCTCGAAAGATTTCCATTTTTTTCTACCCTCTGCAACTCTGATCCATTCTGGACCAGCCACCTTTTTTAGATCATCTTCTCATCTTTTCGTTTGACCACCTTTGTTTTACCACGTCTTGGATTATGGATACCACTCTGTTACTATTCTGGTCCATTTCTCTTGCCTTTCTCTCAACATATGTCCATTCCAATGCCATTTTAGTGTTCGATATACAGAATGTACCTGTTTGAATTGTTTTCTGTTTTTTATTTTTTTTTTCTGTTAATTTTTCTTATTCTTTTCTATTAACTCCAATGACACTTCTTTCTATGCTATTTTGCAGACGCTTAGTTTATTGGTTAAGGTATCTTGAATTAAATGTTGCTATATGTATATCTGAAGTTCTTTTGTTTATCTATAAAGGGTCTTGGTCGTTTTCCCCCACGAGGACCGAATATAATATAATGTATAAGTCCATGAATGCAATATCCCTAGGATAGCTACTTACATACAGATAAATATTTTTCTTCTCCCTAATATTATAAAAGAAAAAAAAAATTTTTTTTAAATAACAGATTTGGTATTATTCGAAAGAAAAGTTTTTTTTTAACAAAACTGAACATCATGAAAGAAAGCAGTTATTTAATTTCAAATCAAATTTATATTTGTTGATGTTACCATAATGTTGCATCCTATTCCTAAGATATTATATTATTGTAAACACTATCATATTTCTTTTTACTCCTACACCAAACTCAAGAGGTAGAGTTCATTGGTTTAGAAATACTAAAAATATATATTTCACTATTTCTTCTTATGCCATTGTATTGTGAATTATAGTAAAAATGTTAAAATTCAAATAAATAAAATGCAAAAATATGCAACACTAGCGAGTACCCTGCAAGCATTGGAACGTCACTCAAGAAGGCCACATAGAGTTGTTTATGTTAAAAGCATGGATTTTCCAAATTTACCCCTAGTACCCCCTACCGCTAATATTTTTATTTTTATTTATTTTTTTTATTTTTTTTTTTTTATCCAATTACTGTACAATTTTCTCATTTTGACAGTCTTAACACCTAGGAAGATGATTATTATACAAAAAAATCTTAAGGCTATCTAAAGAAGAGTTATATATATCTAGTGTTTCCGATATTTCGTTCAACAGCACCATTCCTCTTGTCATGCTATGCTGTGCTAGAACATCTGTTCTGCCGTATGGTATTTTGAACAAGTCGTGTCGACGACTACGGCTGAAATTTTCAGGCACGTATAAGCCATAACATTCCAAGAGGAATGGGCTGTCAATACGATTATGGATTATGTTAAAACTAAGAATTGCAAGATTTGCATAACGTCTAGTTTCCAAGCTAAATCTATCTGTTGCCTCAAGTAATTCCATATGGTGCATGAATCTCGGGTACGTTCCATTCATCCGCATATAGACATACCTAAGGAACTTTTTCTGAATTTGTTCTAGCATATTAATATATTTAGCTTGGTGCGGAGTCCACACACCACTAGCATACTCCAGCTTACTTCTTATGACTCCATCGAACATGGCTATCATTGCATCTGGGTCATCAAATTGCTTACATATTCTGATGATGAAACCCAGGAGTTTGTAGCACGCTGGAGTGAGTCGTGATATATGATCCGAGAATGTCAGTTTGGGATCAAAGACGATACCGAGATCTTTAAAGCTATTGACTCGGCATAATGTTTTCCCTTTAATGTTGTATTCAAAAACTATGGGCTTCTGGGAGCGGGTATATGTCATAGTTACACATTTTTTTATATTGAATTCTAATTTGTTTTTTACTGACCATTCTGCAATAGCATCAAGGTCAGATTGCATTTTTAAGCAGTCATAGTAACAGATTATTTCCATCAAAAGTTTGAGGTCATCTGCAAATAGAAGACATTTGCAATATTTTACACAAACCTGGATGTCATCTATAAGTATAAGGAACAGCAAAGGACCAAGGTTTGAACCTTGGGGAATACCTGATAACGCCGGGAATTGTTTAGATTCATATCCATTTATTATTACATATTGACTTCTGGCTTTTAAATAGGACGCGAAGAATATAAGTGTTTGTTGATCGAAACCAAGTTTGTACATTTTAAGTAATAAAATATCATGATCAACTCGATCAAAAGCCTTGGCAAAATCCGTATACACTACATCTGTTTGGTGTCTCGAGTCCAGTCCGACGGCCACCAATCTCGAAAATGTTAACAAATTTGAAACCGTGGATTTTCTTGGCATGAAACCGTGTTGGTTTTCTCCTAGAAATGGCATAATTTGGTGATGTAATTTCTTGTAAATAATCATTTATTTATATTACATTATCTTTTTTGCAATCCCTCCCTCTGCCCCTCCCTTGTTCTCCTTCCCTTCCCTGCGTGTCTTTTCTCGTACGTCCCCGTTCCTGCCCTCGTTCGCCTTCCGCGTCCCATTCCCCTCCTGCGTTCACCTTTCACCTTCCCTGCCTTCCCCCTCCCCCTCCCGTCCCCACACATTTTTAAACAACTCACGCGCATCTATTATAATTTTTATACAAATTTCATTACGCCAAAGCTCACCATTAGGTATATATAAAAAAACCTTCGCAGGTGTGTGCATAACAAATCACCAAAATTTCATCGCAATCGGATGAATGGTTTAGGAACGCATACGGGACAAACAAAGAAACATTTATTTCTATATTTCAAGATATAATAATATAATGAAGACATACGAAAATATTCGGGATTCTTTAAAAATTTACAGCTAAGTGAACATTCTTCAAAATGAAAACACATAATATGAGGCTTTATTGTAAGGAATAATGATATATGAGATGGATTTTTGTCAAGCGCTTTATAAAAAAAAAAAAAAAAGAAATTTGCAAATGACGAAACGACAAGCTAGAATAAATCGACTACATAAATTAAGATACATTTTGTCCTTACCAAGATACAAGCGAATAAAATATATTTTAGTATGCTAGGAGCATATTCTAAGGGTCAAAATACCATAAAATCGAATGTCGAATTTCTTGGCGCACTAGGGGTTAAGAAAGCATTTCTCTGATGTTGGGAGTTTCCCCAGTTTACGACACTGTTGTAGATCTACTTGCCCGGGCCTAATTGGGTTTATTTCATGATGAGGTCCCTTTGTGTTCGGTGAGTAAAGCTGCACAGGTGAATTCCCCATTCCGCTAGTGCTTAAAGGTTTTCGCTGCTCTGGAGCTATTCACCTGTGTCGCCGAGGTTCAAATGCCTGCGTCGGCGTCGGGGCGCCGCATATATATATATATAAAATGTTTTGTTAGTGAGGTCTTATTTTAAGGTAATGAGTTTGAGAGCGTAGCAAAGCCCTATTTTAACTATACCGTTTTGCATACGTTCCGTTTCCGTTTCAAGATGGAGGCCGCCTTTATTTTTTATTTTTTTTACATGATCTCCACACAAGAAGCCCAGAGGAAAATAATTTCCATTAGGGCCAACGACATCTTTGGGGATGCTGTGTGGAGGGGTTTTTTTAAGGAAAGGAAGGAGAGGAGAGTTCTGGAAAGGAAAAGGGTTTAAGGTGTGGGTATGAATCAAGGGTTCAGTGTGTCCTGGTCATCCGCCTCCTAGACCTAGACAAACCTCACCCCATGAACCCAGGCACCCCTATGGATAACTACGAACCACTTGGGGTGACCTATGGCAAAGGTGTTGGTTATCCAATAAAGGTTCCCGGGACGGCGGTACCCATTTCCGCCTCCCAAATTGAGGTACATCAAAGATTAGTTTTTTTAATGTGAAATCTTCGTGTTCATTTTAACTTTTTTATTCGTATTTTTTTTTAATATTGTGGTACTTACCTACCTGAAGAAATTTTATATAACTATAAAATTGCATATATTTCCTTACACGAAATAAAAAATAATAATTAAAATACAATGGTTTATAAGAGAAGAAGGTAGTTATTTAGGTAACTTTTTTGTTTTTATTATTGAATTTAAAACAAATTTAATAATGTTATTATAAAGTTTTACAAGTAAGTACACAATTTGCTTAAATTTTCAAACTGTGGTTAGACCACTTTGAGACGACTTATTTATAGGTTTACATTTGCTTTTTTTTTTTTTTAAATCAACAAACAAGTCCTGCTAAGCCAATTGAATTGGCTTGTCAACAGGTGCTTATATTTTAATTACATATAGATTTTTACATTTAAAATTTACATCTTATATCTACAGATTCAACTTTTTTTTTATACATATCAATATCAATATAATTTTTTTTTTCCGATAACCAATTTTTCACCATATATTTAACCTTATTCATAGAATTACATTTCTTTATATTGTCAGGTAATAAATTAAATATCTTCGGTATGATGTATTCAAACGTTCTCTGTCCGTACTTATTGTTAAATTTCGGAACTATTAACCCGTCGTTGCGCGTGAATCTAGTGCTGTATTTATGTTCTAATTTCTCTTTATGCTGCGGGGTAAATATATGTTGAATTATAATTTTTTGCCATAGTATTGCTTTAACAGGTAAAATTTTGGCACTCTGAAACAGCAACGGTTCAATTGCTCTCTCCCAATTTTAATTTGTAAGGTGCATAAAATGATTTATTACCGGTTAAGCCGATTTACTGAGAAAATAATGATTGTGACAACAAATTCTCTATTTTTTGGCATACTTAAATCGATTCCCCACCCCCTCCTCCTTCCCTCCCTGCCGATGAACCGTACAAAATGCACACTTCTCACAGCTGTCCATATGGGAAGCATGGATTGTCCAAATTTACGCCCACCGTTTTGTATAATTATTATATTCTTATGATATTCCATACCGCTACTATGTCTGCTTTGCAATCCCTCTCTCTACCCCTCCCTCGACCCCCACCCCTCCCCTGGGTGTCCTTTCCATCCATCCTCCCTCCCTCCCCCGTTCCCCTCCCGCGTCCACTTTCCCTTCTGCGTTCCCCTTACACCGTCCCCACGCGTCCCTATCGTCCCCATCTGGCGTTTTTATTAATATTAATCGTATTTGTGAGAAATTCAATTGTCTCCGTAATAAGTAACTCCAGTGTAAAATATCATGGCTTTAAAAAAATTTGTTCATACAGACCAGAGTTCGGCAAAGTGCGGCTCTAGAGCCGCGTGCGGCTCTTTCGCCCCTCACGTGCGGCTGTTTGAAATACAATTACTGGTTTTAAAAAACAAGAAAATAAGGTGCTCTAAATTTGAACGTCTTTGGGTTTCGAAATATTGATGTGGAAAAAATGCGAGCTTAGTTGACAACACAAGTGGTCTGCTTTGAAAGACCTGGAGAAGGAAGACATGATCATCTTCAACGCCTGGAATAGTATTCCTGACTGTTATGATCTTTCCCCTTTCGGCTCTCCATTTTCATGTGAACTATCTTTTTCAATCATGAACTTTATCAAGAGTTAACTGAGTAGTCGTCTTATTGATAAGAACCTGGAGTCGTGCCTAAAATGAAGAATAAGAACATACACACCTGACTTACTCAAACTTTCCAAGGAGATACAAAGCCATTATGTAAGTGTTTGTAAGTCATTCTTCTTCTTGTTGTGCCTTGTCCGTTCAACGGACGTTGGCTATCATGTTGGCTATGCGGACTTTGTTTACTGCGGCCCGGAACAGCTCCACGGTAGACTGGCCAAACCACTGTCTCAGGTTTTTCAGCCATGAGGTTCTCCTTCTTCCAGGGCCCCGTCTTCCGGCAATCTTTCCCTGCATTATGAGATGCAGGATCTCATACTTCTCTCGATGTCTCATCACGTGTCCAAGATATTGAAGTTTTCGGATTTTTATGGTTTTAATAACTTCCTTTTCTTTATTCATCCGAACCATAACATCTTCATTTGTGACCCTGTCCATCCAGCTTATTTTAAGTATTCTTCTGTAGATCCACATCTCGAATGCCTCAAGTCGCCTAATTAATTCTTCAGTAAGCGTCCATGCTTCCATTCCATAAAATAATATTGAAAATACTTAGCATCTGACCATTCGCATTCGTAATCCAAGGTTGAGATCATGACTGCAGAACATTTTTTTTCATGTGGATGAAGGTTGCACGAGCTTGCTCAATGCGGCATTTGATTTCAACTGAAGGATCCCATCTATCATTTACATTGCAGCCCAAGTATACAATACTTTGTACCTTCTCCAGTTTTGTTCCAGCAATATAAAGATGTTCATCCAATGCGTTATTTTTGCTTATGAGCATGTATTTTGTTTTATTTATATTCATATTATATATTATATATTCATATTATTCATATATTCATATTATGTAAGTCATTATCACGATTTAAATATATGATTTCCTTAATTAAATATTTTTTTTTATCAATGAATACAATCTTTATTGAGTATGAAATCAAGTTTTCTTTAGCGTACCGTAATTTACTGAAGTGCTAAAATTATAATAAATGTTACCTAAAAAACATATTAGGCTCTCTAATTTTTTTTTAATCATAGTAATGTACATATTTGGATCTTAAGTTTGCCGACCCCTGATATAGACCAATAAACGCTGATTCTGAATATATTTAATAATATTATACGCAGAGTTTTTAAAAAAATATTAAAAAGTCCATTTTTAATCGGGTCGTAGAAACACGCCGTCAAGTTGGCATTATTGAAATGTTTAGTGGTGACGTCACTGTTGCTCTTGTCATGACGTCACCGTAAAGTCATTGTATGGGAATGTATGATATGACACAAGCGATCGTATTAATTTATTTGTTTATTTAAATACTGTTTATAGAAATTTAGTTGTTGTGTTTATTGAAACATTATTTAGGCCTAAATTATGTTTCAAAAATAAAGATATCTCTTATTGGTTTATCTCTATTATTGAAAATATTCAAAAACTACTGCAAAAAAAAATAGTAATGCTACTTCTAGGAAGAATACTTTGAACAACGAAATTTAAAATGGCGGCAGTTGATCAGCTGATTTCCCGATCCTACAGTAACTTTTCAGGAGTGATGACGTCACACGATTAACCATACATAGTTGGTTTTCGGGGGATCTTAAAAATTAAAATTTTGACAATTAGGTATTTTAACTATTAAAAATAAAAATAAAAATAAAAATGCACTTATTTATCTTAGAAAAACATTATTCATTAAAAAAAAATTGTTAAAAATTGGAATGTCGTTCTCTATTAGGCGAACTCTGTGCGTTTTGGCTCTTCCTAGTACTACAGAAACAAATCCAAATTAATGGCCGGTTTCAATTAAATGCACGACAACTGCCGATTTGTCAGGGTTGCTGAGTTTATAATTATTATTTTGAAATTTCAGGTAGACAAGGTTCTAATTATTTTGAAATTGTGTCAAGCTCCGAGCATAAAGCCTGGTTCAAACGGGTTTATGAATATTATTAATTATTTTAATATTACTTTTTAATATAATTAAAGCCTCAACAAATAGTGAAGCATTGCGGCGGGAAGTATTCTAATACGATATTTTGATGAGAATTAGTTATGTTAATAATTTACGAACTTGAAGAGAATAATTTCCTAAAATATCATTAAAATATCGTCCACACTTAACAAAATAATTATTTTCTTCCTCACAGCCAAGATTGCAATAATTTCTTGGAAAACATAGTCCTTGATGTCGAATTTTGAAGTCGCGGATTTAAAACACAGGAAATTTTCATTAAATCAGTTTATTTGGGTTCACCCTTTGGTGATATTTCTAAAATACTGAGCTACACGAATTTATTATGGCTAAAATTAAAATAATTCATAACCTGCTCGTTCGTGGATGACGGTAATTTACTAAACATACTTTTTATATATATATATATATTTTTATTATTGTATAAAAGTTACTTACAATGGGAATTTATACCCGCTAAGCTACTGCAAGTAGCTTGTCAGCAGGAGATTAGTTCCACACATACATGAAATAATCCTAAACGCGTCAGCGTTGCAACAACATACACATATAACAGCATATTAACCATAAACATTTTTATATACGAGTATATACATACAATAAACATTGTGATATGCAATGTTGATAATTATTATTCAGAGACCGTATTTTATTGTGAAAAAATGTAGAGATTTTTTTTTAATATATCATTAGACAGTTGAGTATATAATACACCAGTCATTAATAACGTAATTGCAAATTAGTATATGGTGAAAGTGAGGACAATATAATCTTAATGCATAAGATTACTTTCTAATAGCCATGATTTTAAGATCAGTGAGAATTTCGTTATAGAGCAATTTTCTTTAAATTCGTATGGCAATTTGTTAAATATTAATGGTATAATATATTCAAGTGTTCTTTGACCATATTTTTTTTCAAACACAGGTACTTTCATTCCTTTATTTTGTTTGAGACGAGTATTGTGTGCATGATCCACCATTGTTATGTTTTTGTTATATCATTGTTATATTCATAGAAAAAGAATTAATACATTTTAAAAATATACCTTTATACATATTTTGTAAAAAAACCTTTTTTGCAAGTTGTGTTGAAAAATATTTAGATGATTAGTTTAATGGAATGGAAATAAACAGTTTTTCCGTATACAAACCCAATATAACCTATAAGAAAATGCTTAAGAAATTAATAATGCGCGTTAAACAAAGAATTTTCTATGACGTCGTATTTTTTTTTCTACAAATTTTTCAAACAATTTGAAGCTAATGTATTTTTAGGGACAAACTACAATATAATAAAGACGTCATACATATGTTAGAAGTAAGAAAGAAAATGCCTGACTAAAAAAAATAACAAAATAAAAACACAGAATTTTAAACCATATAAAAGAATCCAAATTATAATTTGCATTAGTTTTTTATGACTTTATGTCCGGGTTAAATCTTCCCCACAGGAAAAACTAAACCCTTTCACACTTTTTCACAAATGATCATATAGTCAATCCACGCTATGCAAGTGCATTATTTAAGTATAATAAATACAAAATAATACAAGAACAACTTGTAAACCTACCAGAAACCAAATGGGAAAATAATTCACCGACTCCAAATATTTTTATATCAGAGGGTTCAACTCTGTGGAACTCCTAATTGGACCTATGAATCCTTCTGATCCCTCAATATAAATATTTAATAAATCTTTCGTAATCCTAAATGTACAAAAAATTATTTATTTTTGCATTTTTATATATAAATTCTTTGACAAATCTAATAAGCCTAATTTGAAATTAGATAGCAATTATTATTATTATTTAATAATAATAATAATTGATAATAATATAATATTAAAAAAAAACTAAAAACTTAAAACTAAAAACAGGAAAAACTAAACCCTTTCACACTTTTTCACAAATGATCATCTAGTCAATCCACGCTATGCAAGTGCATTATATAAGTATAATAAATAATTAACTAACAGACAATTAATAATAATATTAATAACAGACAGAACAATTAATATTAATAACTAACAGATAGAACAATTAGTCATAATAGACCTGTTATAGTTTTACATGACATAATTTAAAAAATAACTTATACCATTGATGTAGCTATTCCAAATTCCTGTAATATTCAAAAAACTATTTCTGAAAAAATAAGAAAATACACAGATTTAGGAAATGAGATTAAAAGAATTTGGCATTCTCGGACTATAAAAATATTACCATTTGTTATTTCGGCCACTGGCATAATACCTAGGAATCTGATTCAAAATTTAAGCATATTAGATTTGTCAAAGAATTTGTATATAAAAATGCAAAATCAGTAATTTTAAATACACGTAGGATTAGAAAAGATTTTTTAAATATTTATATTGAGGGATCAGTAGGATTTATAGGTTCAATTAGAAATGCCACAGAGCCGAACCCTCTGATATGAAAATATCTGGAGTCGGTGAATTATTTTCCCATTTTGTCTCTGATAGGTTGACATGTTGTTCTTTTATTATTTTGTATTTATTATACTTATATAGTGCACTTGCATAGCGTGGATTGACAAGATGATCATTTGTGGAAAAGTGTGTGAAAGGGTTAAGAATTTCCTGTGGGAAAGATATAAAGATTTAACCCGGACATTTAAATCTGGTGCGTAAAATAAATTAATAATTTATTTAATCAATATAAATATTTAAAAAATCTTTCGTAATCCTACATGTATTAAAAATAATTGATTTTTTATGTGTAAATTCTTTTACAAATCTAATAAGCCTAATTTTGGAATGAGAGAGCAGGAATGTGCCTGGTTTAAGAAAATACAAAGAAACATTTTAAAATAATGTACGTAATAAGTAATAAGTATTCGAAATGCGTGTTAAAATGCAAAATGTACCTATATTTATATTAGACCACATGGAGTGTATCCGTTATAAATGCAATAAATTAAATAAAGTTGCATAGAATTATGCACGGCATTGTTAGTACTACTGACATGTGTAGCAGGGAGCAAGTAGAAGCAAGTAGATGCGTATAAAAGGGTGGATGAACTCTTTTTCATTTGGGATGTTTTCTGAAGTGATGCACTTTTCTAAATCAAGTGATATAAATTATTGATGTAAGGTGTTTTCACTTTTATTTGTACTTATTGTACAATATAAGCTTTTAGCATAATTATATTATCAGAGTATGTTTAGGTTATCGTTATTTATTTTTGTGGTGTTATGTTATGTTGTGCCGTGTTGCGCTACTTCCTTTACACTGTTACAATGTCTATCATCATCAGGGCAGTTGTATGAAACGTTGGCTAAAGGAGGTAGAGTAACACGACATAACACCCCAAAATTAATTCACCTAATACTTTTGCCGTGAAAATCTTAAATCATATTTAGAATGTATAAGTGTTTATTTATGATTTTTTATTAAAACAACACTATTTTTATAACTCTTGAAGGTTATTCTCATCAATGTAATATTATATCATCGAAGACGAAGATAACACTAACCACTGGAGCGCTTTTTACCACAATATGTCACTATTTAAAACACCTCGGATTGCTTTGCCGCCAATTTTGGCAAATTTTCCCTAATTCGTAAGTAATTAAGTGGAAGTTTACGATTTTATAATATTTTTTTTATAAATCCTACAAATGTGTGATAATCGAAAAAGATAGATGAATTTATTGGCCGTATAGAACTATAATCAGTGCGTATGTCTCCATAGTAAAATTCGGAGGTATGATTTTTTTAATGTGGGCGGAAAAAAATTTAACCACAAAATCTCGAGCAATCGGAGAAAAAAGTTTTAAATTGCGCTGTCCCTCCATTTTTCCAATGAAAAAGGTTGTCAGTTGTCAATAATTTGGAAAAAAAATAGTCGAAGATATCATTGTTAATTCCGAAATTTGAAATATGACGTTTGAATAAGAGGCGGCAGTGGCCTGATTGGATAAGGCGTACGTTCTGGTAAGACGAAAGATTTTGGGTTCGACTCCCAGTTGCGACCGTTATATTTTTACTTTTCTGTGTGTTTCTCTTTCATATTTTTGTTTAAATCATTGGTTTTATCTTCTTCTTCAATGGATTATTTTTTAAATCATATACACTTGTTTTTTAAATCATATACACATGCAGGCGATACTACTATTAGTAACTAGATTTTGTATTATTTATAGAGTGAAATACCACAACGATTTAACTGATACTAATATGGACCCGAATAATGTATTATTAATTAACATCTCCTTTGGTTGTATAATAATAACATGTATTTGATTTAAGAACAGATTGTTATAAATTTCATCGCATAACATTATTAACAATGTTTCAATTTAACAAAGGTAAAATAAATTTATTTTGGAGGAAATATTAATTTTGGAAGTCTCTATGGGGATAATAATAATAGTGATATTAAATAATTTAATAATTTTGTACCGATAATAATTATCGGTCTCTAATAATAGAGGTGTTGTACTAGTAGTGGGAGAAGTGGGCGGAATTAACGAAGTTCAGATAATTATTAACATTAAATTTATTTCGTGAAAACTAAATTAATTTTGAACGTCTAATTTGATGTCCGTGTTAGCCTTCTCTTTGCCAACAGGGTTTCCCAAAATCTCTGAAATCACTATCCTTCGTGTAAAATATAAAATGTAGAATTTAAAAAAATTGTTTTTTTTTGTATTTGTACAAAACCTATTTTTCATTAAAAAAAAATAATAATATTTTCATTTTACTGCTTTTTCCGTCATTTCTACCTACACTGTGACTTCCTCGTTGGTGATTCGCGCCATCTCACTTGCTCGCGCGTCATGTCAGCAAAGTTAGTACAATCTAACACTCACGGTAGGTTAGTACAACTTGGGCCGTTGGCCAGGGTACGTTCGTTGTTGAGTTACTTTTTTTAATAAAATTAGATATATTTTTTTAATATATATTTTTTTTTTATATTTTTAATAATAACGTTTACATGATATTTACATGATAATTTTACATCTCAGGTTTTTTTTTACTACCCTTCCATTAAAAGCACTTGCTTGTGTATGGAAGGAGAGTGTACATAAATGCTATTAGTTATACATAAGTTAGTACTTAAATAATTCATTGTACATAAATATATGTGAGCTGCAGTATTTATTTTGATAATGGTGTGTATTAAAAAAAAGAAAGAATGTTATGAAAAACTTAGGATATTTGTAAGATTAATTGACAGTAGTTTTTTTCTTAAGAATATTTTTTAAATGTCTCTTGACGGAGAGCAGTATTCGGGTTTTATCATTAATGCTTCTGATTTCTTCTGATAGACGTTCTGATAGACGATTGAAAAAAGTTCTTCCCTGGTAAGTGAATAATTATCTAAAAAACTGACCAAATTCGTAAGCTGTAAATAAAACCAATAAAATTGATGAATAAACGGAAAAAATATAATTATATAACTTCATATATATTTTTTATTAAATGAAGAAAATATTAGCGAAACTCAATCGAAAATCTGAAAGCAGAACAATCGGAAAAAGATACGGTCACATCTGGGACTCGAATCCAGGACCTTCGCCTTGCAGGGGCGCAACTCTTGAACTAGGCACGCGTTGGTCCAGGGTTCGAGTCACGGATGTGACCGTATCTTTTTCTCATTTTTCTGTTTTCAGATTTTCGATTGAATTTCGCTAATATTGTCTTCAATTAATTAAATATTAAAATTGAGGTTTAATATTAAACTTGATGAGCAAGTTAAAAATAAATAATATTAAATTATAAAAATCATGGAACCCCGTTGTAACCGAAGTTTTGTTTCGCATCTTGGCAAGACCAATAAAACCTTAAATCGTCACCAATTTTCTAAACGTAGCTGAGGATAAAAGAAGAGTTTTTGTTACCAACCGCTCTCCACTATTCTTTCAATATAATAAGTATGAATAAATGTTTTATTAGAGTTCATTTTGATAAACATTTCTAAATCATTCCAACCACGTATATTATAAATTATTTTACCTTTTCTTAATTATATTTTCTCTAAGTTCTTTGAAATTGTTGTAGTTTTTGTAAAAAGTATTATTTCTTAGTAAATCAACAAAGACAGCCTTTTGTACTTCTAAGGAAAATATTTAACAAAGACCTTTATAATATTTACTTTTGACAGGGTAACTTGTATTCATGAAAAATTTCAAGAATTTAAATACAATTCGTTGAAATTAATCCAAACAATTTGATGAAAATTCTTAAGCATCACTTTCTACATTTTCAATATTGTATTACCACATACTGATAGTCTTACTATATTGTATTACCACATTATATATTAACACATAAGATAATTAATATTCCTCGAAATCTGTCTTTGCAAATTTTCACAATTTGTCGAACAGAACGCTTTATACCTATGTACAATCGATGTTATTTGTCTTATAATAAAATATAATAAAACACATTTAAAACTTTTTTCCACATAGTTTATTTTTTACCGTAACCGGTTTTAGCCTGTTACAGCCATCTTCAGACTGGTAAAAATGTTTCTTAATCTACAGTTTATATACATAACATATGGAGGAGAAGGAAGGGGTGGTCTACAAGGATTTTATTTAATTTTTCCATATTTGTTGCCATGTCGTCTTTGACTATAGGATTTCTAGTTATTTGGCTATTAGCAGTAGACATATTGTGTGTGCGTAAAGTCTGAAGCAACAAAAACAACAAGAAAAGTCTTGCCTATAAACATTATTTGAGAAACATTTTCATGTAGCATTTCTCTTTTATATTTTCTTACTTGTACTTTTTTCACTTCTTTACCAGTATATCTGTCAAAAACTAATAATAGTATAGTTTTTTTTCCCAAATTTTCAATTGTTAAAAAAAAAAAAATTTATGTATACTTTTTTTTGTGAATACCCCACGAGAGTTCAAGCTGCTCTGGAGCCTATGTGAGACTATCTATAGTGAGATTATGGCATCCCCATTTGGGTATGTTGTGAGGCAGAAGATAGTGAGGATGGAAGGAGATGGGAAGAGAAAGGTGGAGGAGTACTTGCCTATTCATATCTGGACACAAAACTTGGCTAAAGCCATTTCAAGCAAGGTTTCAATTCTGAATGTCGGTCGTACACCAGGGTGATATTGTGAGTATCTTCCATTCTGGAACGTGCCGCAAATATACTTAATATCATTTTAAATAAATCAATAATTGCGAAATAGCACAAATTAATCAAATAAAATTTATTTGCGCACGCCGTGATTCGATCCCGCGATCCCAGATTGCGACCTCTTGATCACTTATGTCTGTCAAAAACCAATAAGACTATGAAAAATAGTTTTTTTTCCATAATTTTAAATAGTTAAACAGGAAAATAAATTCAAACCTACGTAAAAATATTTTTTTAGGTTGAAATATGATATTCTTAGTGAGTGAAATACAATATTTTCTAAAACATATTTATTTAAATCAATATTTCTCCGTTACTAGAATCGCTAAATAAACAACCTGTCAACGACCGTATTTCATTTATAGCATTTTTCCGATGTCCACCCAATTAATTTAGTTTCCGCTATTGAAAAAACTTTTCCACGAAGGGCGTATGAATCTGAATAAATATTTGGGAATTTGCCGTTGTTTTCATCAGCAACCCTCTAAGTAAGGGATGCACCCTCCTGCCCTGGTAAGGGTTGAAGGGCTGAAGCCTCCAGATTTTAGTTTGAGATTGTTTTGAAATGCTGCATAAATGGATGCGATATATTTGTTTAAAAGGGATTGGAGTAAATTGCTCACCGAAGATAGCTTTACGGGATAAACTAGGTGGTGAATTATCATTAAGGGAACTTCAAACTGAATTTATTTTCGCACTGATATAAAAGGGATCGTGCTGCGAAATCGATAATTCATGTTTGAATAGTTTTTTTATGGAATAACTTTTAACCACTGGAGCGACAGCGCAATTTAAAACTTTTTTCTCCGATTGCTCGAGATTTTTTGGTGATCATTTTGAATGCTTTCCGCCCACATTAAAAAAATCATACCTCCGAATTTTAATATGGAGACAGACAAACTGATTATGATTCTATATAGCCAATAAATTCATCTGTTTTTTGTCTATAGTCACATATTTGTAGGATTTATAAAAAAAATATTATGAAATTGCAAACTTTTACTTAATTACTTACAAAGAGAGAGAATTTGCCAAAATTGGCAGTAAAGCAATCCGAGGTATTTTAAATGTGCCATATTGTGGCAAAAAGCGCTCCAGTGATTAAAGGTGGCAAGGTATTCAAATCATATGCTATTTTGTTTTTCAAATTTACTTGCTCTTAAATTTACATATTATTTAAGATTGTATTGTTTCCTTTCATCCTGAATTTTTATTGAACATTAATGGTTTTTAATTCTTTCGCACTCAGATTCAACTTTGTTTCTAACTATTTTATTGTTTTGTTTTGAGGGTCTTAAGGCTCTGCAACCGGGCCCGAAAAGAAGAAGATGGAGAGATACGCAATTACGAATGTTAGAGGAGAGGGCTAACATTCACAGCGACAAAATCGATGCAAAAATCGCGAAATTGTTTAATAAAACACGACTCGTTTAAAATAGAGCAAAAATCTCGCTGGCATTATCTTAAACAGCATTTAAAGAAACACTGTGAATTTTTTCATACGTATAACTTGTAAAATAAGTGAAACAAACGTGTTAATAATAATTTTTGGAGCATACTTTGCGATTTTTTTCTATCGAGGGAATTTTATATAATTTGCGTTTCGGCGCGGGCAAAGTCTAGATATTATCTTCAAGAATAACATATGTTTTTTTAAGAGCTTTAAAACTTACCGTGTTTAAGGGAAATGTGTAATAAATCGGTACAAATCCGGGTTGCGGGCCCTTAAGATCTAATTTAATTTACTAAGCAGCAACGGCAGGAATCAAATCTTTCTGACTCCAGGTAAAATAGGAAGTGCACGTTGGGATGAATTAAAGTATGGCATTCATCATAGATGCTATATCTTTTGATATTTATATAAATTTCCCGTTGTGACCAATTTGTCTTAGAATGGAATAATTATAATTAAATAATTCAGAGCGTGGTACAAATGTACTCGCTAGATACAGAAACATTCTTATTTTACAAATTTAGTTATTTGCAATGTCGCGGATTGTGTAAAGTTTAAGGTTTTGATTATAGAAGTAGATGAACGCATCATTGAAGAAGAAGATAATAATCTAATAATAATAATAATCCAAACGAAAATGTGAAAGAGAACAAGATACAGAAAAACAGAAAAAGAAAATGGTCGCAACTGGGACTCGAACCCAGAACCTCTCGTCTATCCGGGAGGTGCGTTTACCAATTCCAAATCGTCCTAACAGTCAATCTCATATTTCAAATTTTAGAAATAACAATTTTATCTTTTAAAGTTATGAAAAGAAAGTTTTTCTTATAAATTCCAAAATTAATACCTATTATATTATGTAAATTACTAGGTATTATTTTCAAAATAAGTTAATTTTTCACATATCTCTTGTTTATTCCCAATGGGAATAATAAAAAATATTTCCCACGTAAAGTTAATCTTCGTTATATATTTAAACATTCTCAAACTTTTTCCATTTAATATATTTCTGACTGAAACCAGTTTGATCCTTTTAAAGCCATCTTCAGACTGGTAAAAATATTCCTTAAACTATGTCTGAACTAAAGTCTGAAGATGGCCTTAATAGGCTGAAACTGTTACGGTCAGAAATAAAGTGGAAAAAAGTTAAAATTTGTTCTAATATTTTATTATCATGAAATTCCTTTACAAAATGTCAGTAGCGGAAATATAAATATTAATATCAATCTTAGTAAAATTTTGAAAGCGTTGATTGTTTTCCTCTCCTATTTAAATTTTCCCTTTGAATACGACATCCGAAACAACTCACGTACAGATATTGAGATTATCCAGATCCTGTTTTAAATTTGTATAATCAACAAAACCTCCCCTCCTTATATATTTTTTTCAACAAAATGCTTTGTTAGCTTTTCTGACGAAAAAACACAACGGAATAACGAGCAGGTACAACATTCCCATATCTTCCGGGGAGCTTTGTACGTAGTGCACATTCCGTCCATAGATGTCAGCTCATTCCGTAATTATTCCACGTAGCGAAGGTGGGGGGCTTCGCTATAAAAATACGGTGTTCTGCATTTAATGGACGCGAGTAATCGAATTGTTCGTGTGTAAAGAAAAAATAATTGGAGTCGCAAATACGTGAATACAGATAGGTTCACAAAGAAGGCTGATTGTACGAATTTGTGCCATGGATTCGTGAAAAAAATATTTTTAATAAATATAAACTAAATATGTAGCTTATTGTGGTCTTAATCAAACATATATTTGCATTTGAGTTCCCCTACTCAAAGATGTCTTATTTATAAGTCAGAAGAATATTGATGGAATTCTTGGGGGAAGAAAATATCGCACCTTGTATCGATTCCACGCCAACTTAGAATCAAGTCAACTCAACACCTCCTAGAAAAGTCATTAAAAGCTCTGACAAAAATAATTTTAAAATAGCCTAACCCAACGTAACCTATTTAACCATTTTTTCTTGTTTTTTTTATCATGACTTTTAATGATTTTTATGGGGAGGTTCTGAGTTGGTTTCATTCTGCATTTCCCGGTCGCCCATTGTATTTTACGTAATCGGTACGAGTGCAGGTCGTTTAAGGCTGCAACCTGAAAGGTGGAAACCGCCTTGATGATAGCCAACCTGCTATAGGAGATTTAACCTTAGCATACCCTTATGGTGGATTGTAGATGTTCTTTGGTTGCATTAAGTCATCGGGTTTTATGTTTTCATAACTAACTTATAGACCCTAAAAATTTCGCGTTTCCGATAACGTGATTTTTAAGCGGATAATGCGAAGTATGCCGTTTTCATGAGAATAACGCGAAATTGACAATTTTTGGTCGAACATGGCGACTTTAAGTTTTAAGATTTTCAAGGCCAAAAGCATTTTCGTTATTTGTTTTTGGGGTGTTATGCCGTGTTGCGCTACCTCCTTCTTTAGCCAACGTTTCGGACATCGTTGCAGTGTCCATCATCGGGGCAGATCCGGCAGATCCGGTAGACACTACGTCGCCTCAGTTCTTATTTGTCCAACAGACCATTTTAGTTTTTGTACAATCTTCACTTTAAAATTAAAAACAAAGCATGAAAAATTATAGTTAATCACTTAACTAAGAATTATTTAAACTAATTGGACCTTTAACTTTATGGAAATAGCTTTATCTTAAACACCTATCATAATGTTTTATTGAAATAATTAAAGAAAACCTTCTCCTCCTGAAAAATTTTCTAATGGTCTGTTGGACAAATACGAACTAAAGCGACGACTAGAACACATCTACCGGGTCTGCCGGATCTGCCCTGATGATGGACACTGCAACGATGTCCGAAACGTTGGCTAAAGAAGGAGGTAGCGCAACACGGCATAACACCCCAAAAACAAATAACGAAAATGGCGACGTTGTGTATTTTTAACGATTTCAGCTAGATATTTTAAAACAAAAAAGTATGGCTTTGTCAAGCTTGAAATGTCATTTAAGTAAAATTTTATCAATTTTATGCAACCCCCGACCCAAAAAAAGCTGATGACCTTGAAACGCCTGAACCGATTTTCATGAATTTTAGCTAATAACCATCTCGATCACGTCAGCTTTCAAACAAAAAAACGCATCACAATCGGTCCATTCGTTTAGGAGCTACGATGCCACAGACAGACCACACAGATAGCCAGAAGAAACACACAGAAAGTCAAACTTACAACACCGCTCCTTGCGTCAGGGGTTAAAAAAGGAACGCGGCTAACTTCACGAACATGCGGCGAGACTGCATTAATTTTTGATTTAAAAAACAAACGCCACTTTTTTTGTTAAAGAATACTAAAAAGTGTGCAAAACACCACTTTTGCTGAAAAATAATACCGCTTTTCCCAAAAATTCTCCATAAATAACGTTAAATTTTCTGATCCTTGCGAATTTTTTGTTTATGGAACGTTTTCTTTTGTCATACAAGAGAAGCGATATCTGGAATCCTTTTTTTTCTTAAATGTTTTTTCACGTAAATTTAGAATTCAATGTGAATCCTGATAATGTGATCTACACGAAGACATCTCCATAGATATGTTGATTTTGGCACACAAGTACTTTTTCAAGGAAAGCAAACAACTTGTGGCTTAGTATTGTAATATTTAAATTAAGGATTACTTATGCCTGTATTTCAGTATACTCGGGAATGTTATCAGTCGGATTCGGTTACTAGGGAGTAACTTGACGAACGTAAATATCTAAATATCGTACCTGAAAAGACTTATTAGATTTTAATTAACTGCCTTGAAAGAAATGTGAATATTTTCAATACGTTATTTCCAACTACTTTAAACACGAAGTTTTCATTTAACATTAAATTATGATAAGATCACATAATACATAATATTTTCTAGTACCTAAATGCAACCTTTTTTATCCCACATTAAGTATGGTAAATACGTTTTTTTTTTGTAATTTTTTAATCGCTTTAGCAATATATTTGCTTTTGTACTGTTTTTGAAAAATAATTAAAAAGCAACCGAAATACCGGCCATGGGTTGCACTTTTTACTGTTTATATTATTCTCTCCTAATGCAGCACTATTTATTTATTTATTACACGCCCTGATGGGCTTTTACATTATAATTTATAAGTTGAGTAACAAACAATGAAGAAAATATAATACAATGAGAAAAGATAATACACAAAACAGTGTAACAACAAAACAAATTATAAAATAAAAATACATATTATGTAAAAATGATAAGAAATCCCATGTTCAATATAAACAAAAATTGAAGAAACTATGTAAATCGAAGAATAAAGGTGATAGAATATACAACGTTTATACTGATTAGTTTTAAGATGAAATACCTATATCACCAAGATTAGAATATTTATTTCCCAGACTGTGAAGTCTGTCTTGATAAGCTAGTGTCCTGGTTTTATTGAAGTAGAAGGGTAATAAATGTCGACATGATATTTGGGGAACATGGATATTGATAAATTGAAGTAATTCAGAACAGTCAATTTTGTAATGCAGTATTTTATGTAATAGTATTAAATCTGTGCTTATTCTTCTTTCTGAAAGTTTCAATAGAGACGTTTTATCCAGGAGATAATTGTAATCAATGTTTAGTATAGGAATATGCAATTTATAGTTTATAAACCTTAGAAACTTCCGTTGAATCTTTTCAATGTTGTCTGAATGAATGTTGTAAAAGGGAGACCATAACGTAGAGTTATATTCAAGTTGGCATCTGACAAGGGTTTTATATAACATAATAAATGTGTCTAAATCATTGAAATCTTTTGCAGCTCTCAAAACAAAACCAAGAGTCCTTAGGGCTTTGTAGATAATATTATTAAAATGACATACAAAGGTGATCATCAATAAATCGGTTTCAAACCAAGTAATCGTATTTATTTAAACAAAAATCAACACATTGCTGAGAATGCTGAGGAAACTGAGTGATAATCAACTTGCAAACATTATGAAGACAATGTATAGACAACTAGATAATCAATACAAAAATATTAAAAACTATAGGCCACCTCTCTGAAGGAAAGTTAGTGAGGAGGACTGTGAACGCAGTGCAAGACATTTTTTTTTATTTTTATATTAGCTCCACACAGGAGGCCCTGAGGAAAATAATTTCCCTCAGGGCCTGTGTCATCTTAGGGGATGCTGTGTGGAGGGTCTTTTTAAGGAAGTATGAGGGGTGGGTAAAAATCTGGGGTAAGTGTGTCCAGGAGTGACGGACGTATGAATTCATCTCCCCAACTGCGATGCAAGGCGACATGTAGAGAGATTTGGCTCTTAACCAGTCTCTCTCGGTCCTGCCCACCACGCAGCAGGTGAGCAGACGCATCGGCCGCTAAAACCTGGACAAACCTCACACCATGAACCCGGGCACCCCTGCTAAGTCACCAAACGTAGCGAACCACTTGGGGTGACCTCTGGCAGAGGTGTTGGTTATCCAATAAATAGTTCCCTGGGCGGCGGTATCCATACCCGCCTCTTAAATCGCTTTGAAAAAGCGTTATTTTTATTACATATACACCTCAGTTGGTATTATATCTGTTTTGAGGTCACAAAATTACAATTTATTTATATTTTACATTATTCCTTGGTGATTTCAACCTCTAATACAAAAGTAAACAAAGAGAAGAACTTATGCTTCTGGTATGTACTCGTGTAACATTATTCGTATACTTACTATTTTCTTAATTATACTTACTTATTCTTTAGTAGGTATTTATACTTATACACGTAACTTAATCCCTAAAATCGTTAAAAATATTAGATTACTTCTATGGAAACATTCATTAAACTCATTGGGAGTAATGTATTATAAATTTTATGTAATAATTTTGTAATATATTATCTCTAATAAAAAAAAGATGAAATACATATATAATATGTACATTTTTTTAATAACATTTTGTCTGACTTTTCAAAACGGTTGTATTATTTTACCTTATCTACATCCTTACTTAGAAAACACATTTGCATCTGTATTATTTTTATCACCGCTTATATTAAACTCTCAAGCAACAAAATCTTAATTTTTTCCATCCCGATGGAATAGAGCAAGTTAAAAATGGAAATTATTTTTTTAAAAATCCCTTCTTCCGCTTTCCTTTTAACTTATTTTGTTCATCTTCTACGAGCCATAAAGGCATAATAAAAGGACGTAGGGGTGTTATTATTTTTTCATCCCCGAGAAAGTTTTAGCTGTACTCGCTGCAGGCTACAGGCTATAGGGGGGTGGGGGTGATTAGGTCCGGGCGGAAAACGGTGTGTTGTGTACCCAAAACATTTAGGGTGGTTTTCTGCAAGGGTTGGGAATTTTTTTTATAAATATTTATTCCGGTTTTTGGGGAGAGTCCCTCCAGCTCAGGTTATTTTGTGATTAGGTATAGATCAAAATAATAATATAGGAAAAAGAAACGCCGGTACTCTAAATAGATTTATTAGTGCGTGAATGGAAATATGGAGTTTGCGATAAAATAAAACTTAACGATGTATTATTACCTTTTACGACAATTTTGTCACTTTTTAGTGGAAACCTGTTGGTGGGGGGGCAAGGTTTTCGACTAGTGATCCGGAGGTTGCGGGCTTAAATCCCAGCGAGCGCATATGGAATTTATTTCATTGAATTGTGTTTTCATAATTTAATAATTTAAAATAATATAAGCATGTTATAAGCACATAAGCGGCACGATCCAGAGTGGAAGATATTCTCAGTATCGCCCTGGTGTGAGGCCACCATCCAGAATTAAATGGGGTGAGGTTTTTCTAGATCTTGGCAGTGAATTCATTTGCCTACCTACTGTGTGGCGGGCCGGATCGGGAGAGATTGATGGAGATCTAATCTAGACTTTGCCAGCCGGACTATTATCAACCCATTACCTTGCAAAGCAGTGGGAGGAATGTATTCATACATTCGTCACTCCTGGATACATTAAACCCCATATTCTTTCACACCCTACAAACCTTTTTTTTTCTCAGAACATCATCTCCTTCCTTTCCCTAATAAAACTCTCCACACAGCAGCATCCGTAAAGATGACAAAGGCCCTAAGGATTGTTTTTCTTCAGGGCCTCCTACGTGAAGCTTTTGTGAAAAAAGTTGTTTTTTTAATGCAGTTGTACAAACTAAATACCACACAAAAACCACAACTTTACTCAATAATAAACCAAAAACTTTTCCACACAATTTTATAACGTTATCTCAACCACTGTACAGAATACTTAAGAACCAACTAAATGTATTAAAGATCTTTAATGTGTTCTCTTTCTCTTTGTTCCAGGTAAGTTTACGTACAGAATTTGTTCCACAGTTTGCGGAGCATTATATTCCCGTTCACACAACAAACCGACTACCAACAATTACCCACAAAATCATATATTACGAGCTCAGGTAAGCAAATTAAAATTTTATTCTTGGAATCGCATTTTCACTAATAATGTATTTCAAAGCCGCGCTGCCATCTCAGATTTCTGAATTAAAATTTAATTTATTTCTTATTCAGAAGCACCTGCCGAAAGCTTATAGTATGTTTGTGATTCAGAATAATTAAAATGAATAATTCTTTGATCAGAATATAATGGAGGCTTCCTTTAAAGCTGGGACTTTGGTGGGGGTAGGGGAGTTGGGGGTGCGGTGTGGGTTGAACACAAGGAGCTTAGTAAGCTAGCAAAACCACCCCCCTCCGTTATATCATATCTCATTTGCTATGGAAAACTTAAATCCTGAAGGGAACACTGATCAAGAATATAAAAATATTATATGCAAAGTCGATTACAACGTTGAGGTTGTCCGTGAATTCTCATATGTTGAAACTTATACCTAACCTAACAAGAAAACTAGTTGAAATTCAAATGCTCTATTTTAATGCTCCAAAAGCGAGAACTTCGGAGAATCAAAACGCGCCAATCAACATTTATTCCTTTCTGTGCACAGTCTGGAACTACACCAAACGCGCATCCAATATATGTACATGGTTGACATTTGTCACACCAGAACAGTGTGTTTCTGTGACGCTTGAGTTCAAAAGCTCGGCTGTGGAAGGATTTATTTTATTTTTTTAAATGAAAATATTTCCTCTCAAGGTCTGTCGTCTTTAGAAATGCTTTGTGAAGGGTCTTTTTAGGAAAGAAGGGGGAGGAAGTACTGGAAAAAAAAGAAGTGGGAGGTGGTAGGAATCTGGGAGGGTCAAAGTGTCCAGGAGTGACGAACGTATGAATATATCCACCACGGTTTTCCAAGATGATGTTCCCAGAAAGTCCTGCAGGAGAGACCAAAAGGTCTCTTTCAACTAGTCTCTCCCGATCCGGCCTGTCACACAGTTGGTGGACAGATGCATCCGTCGCCAAGATACGGGCCAACCTCACCCGATTTACCCGTCAGGATACACCTCACTCCATGAACCTGTGGGCACCCCTGCTAATAACACCAAACGTAGCTAACCACTTGGGGTGACCTACGCTAACGCTAATTGTTATTATTGATGTATGTTTTTATAGCCTTCGTATAACTATTTTCCATGCAGTTGAACACGTCCACTGTTTCCAAAAAAATATTGCGAACTGCCTGCAATCTAGGTACATTAGTCTATATACATTAATCTGGGCAATTTGCCAGTTTCTGTGTTTCCTCCCTCCTACAACAAGGGTCTCTACGAGACACGACATGTTAACTCGTTTCTCTCGTCAAAAAGACCCTCCAGACTTAATGTGAAAAAACGCAAAAAAGATCAAATGATTCACATTTCACTTTTTTATATTCCTTATTAGCTTATTATATTTGATGATTCCACGCCATACAACTTATTTCATTGGAGAACAGTAAAATTAGGTTCTACAAGTTTGCAGCGTCTATCGCCCGTATTCCCCCAAACAATTCCCCTGTGCGTGGAAATCCAAGTGGGGGACTGAAAAATCCCAATGAGTTTCTTCAACGTGTTTTAATGAAAAATTCATATAGGCATCCTCGGCTTCGAGAGCTTGCGACCCTCTACTCCGTACCTCTGTCCCGCGCCAGGGATACCAACCCCTGGCCCGCAGGGGTACCTACTCACTCTAGGAGCTCTCAGCCTTCGGTAGGATATGTTATTTTTCAATTAAATACTCCAGGATACAATTTTATAATACTTATAATATTTATATTTCCCGAACATTTTAATGACGCAATTTTTATTAAAAATAAAATTTAATTTATTAGGTGCTTTGCACAGCTGAATTAATCTTTACTTACTTATTAATTAATTTAATTATTGCTTACAAGCTTGACTAAACTTGGAACTATCAAATATTTTTGTTAGATTACACTAGCCGTAATAAAATAAACGACATTTCTTTAATACACAATAAGAGACGTACTTAACTTAAGGGGTATTCTGGTTTAGAAGCACGAATTGTACGTATTTTTTCAGGTGCAATAAAAACAAAACAATAATATTTTTAATAGCCACAATTTTACCAAATATTTATTAAATATTAAAGTAAAATAAAACAAAGGAAAAAATTTAAAATTCGAAAAGTTACAGGGTGTTGAAGTGGGGGGTCTCAAAAAATGGCGCGCTCTGGTTGGAACGATTGCAACCCTCTTAGTAATTTAAATAAAAAGAAACCAAATTAATTCTTAATCGAAACCAATGCTGCTATGACCCAAACTAAGGAAAAGAAGAAAAAAAATCGCAAGATGGTGGTTGTCTGAAATAAAAATACATTTTTTTTACCACTTTTTTTACTTTTTAAAAAATTGAAAATTTGTTATAGTTAGCGCGATAGAGTAATGTATAGGGAAGGCTCACACCAAATTTCAAATAAATTGATTCGGTAAAACTTGAGATATCGTGTCAACCGTCTCGAAAAAAGTAGTTTTGAGAAAAATGCGTTTAAGAGGAATATAAACGCTAGAAATGTTTCGATTCTCATGCCTACAAAATATAAAACCGAGCGTCTTATTTGCATGAGGCAAGTAAGCGAAAAAGTGGATTTTATTCATTTTGTGCATAATTTTATAAGAACGAAAAAAAGTTAGAACATAAAAAACCTCAAAAACAGCTTTAGACACAAATTGGTATTTAAAAAAAAAAGTTTCTTGTATTGCTTCATAGTTTAGTCATGGAAAAACATTTTTTTTAGTGGTTTGCGCTTATATTTTTTGTTACGAAAGTAATAGTTTTATTGTAATTCTAATACATAGAAAAGCTAGTAAAAGCTTTAATGTATCCGTAGCATATTTTTTGATGTTCATGCTGTAAGCCGATTCATCGTAAAGATTAATCTAAATAGGATTTCACGTATAACTTCATCTTAAAGATTTGTTCTTTTTAGATTCTAGTTAGATTCCGTCTAGACTCTAGACCGCGACACTAAAATAGCTTTAACTTTTAAAATAATTTGAATTTCGAAAAATCCTTCAAAGGCAATATTTTTGAATATCTAAACTACGAAAATATATTTTAAAAGTTTTGATTTTTTTCTAGACTAGAATACCCGCTTAAGGAGTAAAAAATGTAAATAACATTTTGGTCAAAAGTGGCGGTTTTTATACGGTAAAATCATAAGGTTTTGAAAATATAAGATCCGATTCCTTCCTAGACTGAATGACCAGTGACGACCTGTAAAATATATTTATATTTATTTTTTAATATCTTATATATAAAAATCTCGTGTCACACTCCTTTCTTGTGGTCTCCAAACTCCAATCTTGTGGTCGCACTCCTCCGAAACGGCTTGACCGATTTATTTAAAAAATTTAAAGTATTTGGTAGGTATTAGAATAGGTTTTAAAGTATATTTCATACCGCTAGGTGATTAGGGTGTCCTTATCCAGAAAAAATCTATTTTTTTGACTTTTTTTTGTATTTTTTTTATTTTGTATCAAAATATACCTATAACCCCAAATTTTAACCCACCTACCCATATCCTCACATTTTTAATTCACGATTTTAGTATTTTCGTATGAACAAATTTATTTCAAACAGAATGAAATTATTTGTGTTGTTGAATGACAGATGACTCTACGTCCTACTCATTGAACTTTCATTCATACATGCGCAAGACATTCACGAGAAGCGTCGCGTCATTTTGATATTTCAATAGGCATCATGTTCTCGCGTGGGCAAACCATCGTGCTTATTTGTGTTGGCTAAAAACGGACTGACAAAAAATATTCAATTGCTCTTCGAAATTCATATTGATTTTATTTTTTTAATTTTTTTTCTTTAGTGTTTTTTTTGTTTTTATCGGCGGTCGTCGTCTACGGCGCTCCATTCTGTCATAGTTCCCATCCCCACACACTTACAATACGCATTCGTTATTTTTAATTTAACAACCAAAATATTCACTAGAAATAATTTATATGGCAGAACAACGTTTATCGGGTCGGCTAATTTTTTTTATATAAAAGCTAATTTTCGATTTTTTAACAAAAAATGTGAGACAAAAAAGACAGAAAAATATTCGTTCGCATCTGGGACTCGAATCTTTTTCTTGCTATTTTGTTACTAATTTTCGTTTGATCTTATTATTAGTATTATCTTCATTGATTAAATATTACAATTTGAGGTTGTACGAATAAAGATATTGTACCACTATAAAAACATTAAATGAATTTGAGTTTGATTTTGAAAAAATGACAACAGGGACTAAAATTTTACGTATATTATTTACTCCAAATAATGTACGGAATCACTGGTTAAAGTATTTTTTTATTATTATTAGTATCGAGGCTTCTGACTCACACAATGTTGTCGTTTTTTGCCTCATCTGTTTTTAAATTATAATATTATCATTATAATCTCTAACGATCTTTAATTATATTCATTTTATATAAAAATTCACTTTCACATATTTTCCAGTTTACATGATCGAATAAATTTCATTATTCGCGATATGGCGTGAATCTCGGTTGAGGCTATTAATTTCTGAACTTTCGATGAGTTCGAGGTCATTAGTATTGTCACTCTCTGTCGTTCATATTTAATGCACTTCGATAATGTGTGCTCGACGTCTTCAATTTGTTCACACATCGAGCACATTGGAGAATCAGAGAGGCCGATCAAACACAATATTCTTCCCATGTCCGGATCTTAATCTAAAAATGATTCTCATTTCCGATCTTTTCAGATTAACCTCAGTGAACCATGGTCTTTTAAACGGTTCGTTTTGGAGCTTTCTGTACCATATTTGCTTATTGGTAGACAACGTTTCAAAATGATTATTCCACATATTATTACATGTGGAATTTATTTTTTGGCAGTAATCTTCAGCGTCTGGCGTCCACTCGTAGATGATTCCATTCACACATGCTTCGTTTGCCAACAAATCCGCCTCTTCATTCCCATGTATTCCTTCATGAGATGGAATCCATTGTAAATATATGGACACATATTTCTGCTGCAGCCACCTTATTTGTTCAACAATATTGTAGACTATTTTCCTAGAGGGAACTCCTTTCGAAATACTTTTAATATGTTGAAGTGCACTTTTAGAATCACTTAATAACTGTTTAAAGTAAGTCACGTAAGTCCCTTAATATCCTGTGATTATGTAAAAACAATACTTATTCTATTGTATAAATGTATAATAAACAATTTTGTCACCTCACTTTTTTGTTACGTCTTACAAAAATATTTAATAAAAATTAACAATGTCCAGTGGCGTAAGTCCCTTAATATCCTATATATTTTGTGTGAAAACGGTACTAAAATCACGGATTATGTAAAAAACAATACTTATTCTATTGTATAAATGTATAATGAACAATTTTGTCACCTCACTTTTTTGTTACGTCTTACAAAAATATTTAATAAAAATTAACAATGTCCAGTGGCGTAAGTCCCTTAATATCCTGTATATTTTGTGTGAAAACGGTACTAAAATCACGGATTATGTAAAAAACAATACTTATTCTATTGTATAAATGTATAATAAACAATTTTGTCACCTCACTTTTTTGTTACGTCTTACAAAAATATTTAATAAAAATTAACAATGTCCAGTGGCGTAAGTCCCTTAATATCCTATATATTTTGTGTGAAAACGGTACTAAAATCACGGATTATGTAAAAAACAAAACTTATTCTATTAAATAAATGTATAATAAACATTTTCTCACCTCACTTTTTTGTTATGTCTTACAAAAATATTTAATAAAAATTAACAATGTCCAGTGGCCCGTAGGCGATTTGGCGGGTAAAATAAATGTCAACCGTTTGTCTGACAGAATAGGTATTTTTATGTATTTCTATGGACAACTTGAATAGGAATGTATATCTTGATTCACTATCAACCTTTTACTTTTTGGTTTAGGGATGTCACTGAAACAGTAACGGAGTTACAATGATTTCTGTGGAGACACACGCGTTGACGTGAAAACACGCTTATTGTACTTGACTGCTGTTGCCATTTTAATGCGTATATCTGCTGGTTAATCTAATAAAACACATAACTTTTCTGGTCAAATAAAAATCAATGCATTTATTTTGTATTCTTGGAAAGCCTTAGTGTGTGGGTGTAGTTAATCCAATAGTTTCGTATAGACAAACCTGATGACTCAAGTGAGCCGTTCCCATCTAGCAAGTGAGATAATAAATCCTTGAAAATTGACAGAAAGGCCCCTAATACATTATTACGTCACAACTCGTTTCATACACTTTGTTTTACATTTTGACTTCATAATTATTTATTTGCTAGTTGGAAACGGCTCCATCGCTTTGTCGTTGGAGTCGGGATGAAGCTAATTATGCAAATATCTGTTTTTATAGAACCATATTAAAATACTATTACGTTAGCATAAACATATCAAAATATATGAGTAGAAATACCCAGAAAACCTTTTTGATGGAATAAATTTTTGTTTGTTCAATTTCATTTCACGAATAAAATACAATATTTTTTTTAGTTTCCACAGAGTAAGAAATACTAATATGTGTATTGTTTTGAATTCTTAATCCTTTTCCGATCCAGACTTTAAAGTATAAAATATAAAAACGTAAATACGGCCTTACTAGTAAAAGCGGTGTTCATTTTATACATTTGATGAACTAATAAACTAAAATTA
The DNA here is from genome assembly GCA_917880885.1 of Limnephilus marmoratus. Taxonomy (NCBI): domain Eukaryota; kingdom Metazoa; phylum Arthropoda; class Insecta; order Trichoptera; family Limnephilidae; genus Limnephilus; species Limnephilus marmoratus. Next base: position 10,583,097 of record OU862921.1, on the reverse strand, counting down.
TGTAAACTGATACCTATTTAACAGACATAAATTTAACACATTGTTTATACAGCGGAAGAGGGATGTGTTAGGTAAACATGAAATTTAATTAAGGTAAATTTAGAATTTCGGAATATTTCCAAGGTATGTATTTTAAATGTGCTATATTAAAGATGTCGTTAAAACAAACACTATTATAAAAACTTCCTATTAATATTACAAAGGCGGTAGTTTGTATGAATGTATGTTTGTCACTTTTTCACCCAAAAAATACTGAATGGACTTTAAAAATTCTTTCACTAATAGAAAGCTGCATTATTTGCGAGTAATATAGGCTGTATATATTTGTAAGCTCTGGCGTTATGAAATTATTTATTGTACTTTTATTATCCAGACGAAAAGCAAAGCGTTGCTTGGTAACTATAAGTAATTATTTGACGTGCGCTGTCGTTTTGTTATTTGTTTAGGTTTCATTGGAGATCCCTTTGATAGTTAAAATTATAGGTACTAATATTATAAAAGTGAAACTGAGAGTGTTTGATTGTTACGCTTTAATAGGTGGCACGCGAGCTGTTTGAAAAATGAATATAACGGGTATGAAGGTGGCGGTGAGGGGGGTGGGGGAAGGCGTGGAGTGGGGATAGGGAAGGTGGAGAAGGCGGAGTGGGAACCCCCCTAATACTATGCAAGCGAAACCGGGGACAAAGGGTAGTATATTATAATATTAAAAAATTATAATATTTTAATAATAATTCCCATAGATTAACTTAAAAGACATGACATTTTGGTTTCATTGTTTGCGCAACACAAACCTTTATTATTGAGATTTATTTAAAACCTACACATGCATAAGACATTTATGGTATTAAAAATCATCACTTTCATAAAAAAATTAATAAATTCACGCGGTCACAGCCAATTAAAAAAATTACATGTCCGAAAAGTCTTAATTTATTTATTTATTTATTTATTTATTAAGACATACACAGTACATATAATACAGATTATAAGGTATGTTAAATTAAATATTACATGGTTATGTACCTATTACGTAAGTCCATATAATATCATTTGGTAATTACGCCTGAGATATGAACCGGTCTTAGAACTTAATTATTGAATAAATGAGTAATAATAATAAGGAAGAAAAAAAAGGGGGGGGGGGGGGAGATAAGGAGACATTTTAAAATCAAGAATTATATGCTCACTAATTGTAATTGACTGATTAAAGTTTAATGAAAAGTTAAGTGTAAGTAATATTAAAACAATTATATCACGCCAAGAAATTTAATAAATTAGTTTTGTATGTTTGCAACGAATCATGAAAAATGTCTAAGTGTAGTAATTTTTCATAGTGGGTATAAGTTATGATTGCGCGAGTAATTGGTGAGTTACTCGCTGCATTAGTGTTATTGGATTCTATGTGAAAAAGAGAAGTGTGCCTGGTACGCCTCATTGGGACATTTAAACCAATAGTGGATAGCAATTCAGGACTATCTATTTTATTATTTAGCAGGTTATACAGAAACAGCAGATCTGATAATGTGCGTCTTTTTTGTAAACTTAACATGTTATTTGTAGTTTTGTTGTATTTCTTGAATAAATATTTAGAGAATTTATTCTGTATAGTTTCTACTATATCTATGTACACCTTATATTGAGGATTCCATACCGGGGATGCATACTCCAGTGGACTTCTGACCAATGAACAAAACAACATTTCAAGAGTCTTAGCACTTTTGAAAACTTTACATATTCTTAATAAGAAACCTAGCATCTTGTAGGATTTTGATATTATGTGTTCGATATGCTTATCAAAAATTAATTTTTTGTCTAAATAAACACCTAGATCTTTACATGTAGACGTAGATTGTAAAGGTTTATTATTCAAGTTGTAAGAATAAATGATTTTATTTTTATTTCTAGTAAATGTAATTGAATGACACTTAGAAATGTTTAAGGACAGTAAATTTGATTCACAATACGCGCACAAATGATCAAGATCGCTTTGTAATTCTGTACAATCAGATAAAGACTGTATTGGTTTAAAAATTTTCATATCATCCGCATATAACACAAAGTAACTATTTTGAAAGCATACATAGATGTCATTTATGTAAATATTAAATAAGAGTGGTCCGAGATGCGACCCCTGGGGCACACCCGAGACGATTTCCATTAAACAGGATGCAAAACCATTGACAACCGTCATTTGGTGCCGATTACTGACGTATGATGCGATCCATCTATAGAGATCACCGTGAATTCCTAGATTAAATAACTTCTGTAAAAGAATATAGTGATTAACACGGTCGAATGCTTTGGAATAATCAGTATAGATGGCATCTACCTGGCATCGCATATCCATTTGAGCATGAAGAAAATTTATAAAAGACACGAGATTCGAGGTTGTGGAGCGATTTCTCATAAAGCCATGTTGATTAGTTAAGAGTGAAGGTGAGATGGTAGAATATAATTGATCGTAAACAATTTTTTCCAAAACTTTACTTAGAATGGGCAATTTGGATATAGGTGGATAGTTGGAGACATCATTTTTACTGCCATTTTTAAAGATTGGGGTAATCAAGGCTGTTTTCCACTTGTCAGGAAATGTTCCTTCAGATAGCGATAGTTTGAAAATGGCAAAAATGGGGGGTGTCAGTTGTTTACTACAATAATTTATAAAGATTCCTGGAAGTTGGTCGTTCCCCGGTCCCTATATCGATGGACTTAAGGTATTTGAAAGTTATGTCTTCATTGATCTCGATTGAGCTTATAACGCTATTTGAATTAAAACAGTCACTGGCATTGCTTATATGAGCAGGTTGAACATTCGAAAATACAGAACCAAAATACTCGGAAAATAAATTGGCTACTCCTTTACTGTCATTAGCAGTTTTATCACCATAAATCATATGATCGGGGATAATAGGAGATTTTCTTTGAGAATTGACATAGGACCATATTTTTCTAACATTATGCTGTATGCCGGATTCTATCGTAGAAATGTAGGTTTTGTAAGCCGCTGAAGCGACCGTTTTTTGTCTTTTGCGAAGCAAAGAAAATGACAGATAATCAAGAGGGTTCCGGTGACGCTTCCATGCTCTAAAGAATTTTAATTTTTCATTTGTTATTTTTATTAAGGCTGCCGTGTACCATAGTGGATATTTTCCAGATTTCACAACTTTCTTGGGAATAAACGCATTGACAATTTGTTCAATTATAACGTAAAATGAATGTAACGCTGTATTTACATCCGGTGCATTTATAACAGTAGACCAGTCGGTCTCATTCAGTTTCTCATTAATCTCGGTGTAATCTGCTTTATGGAATAATTTTATTGTTCGAGGAGTTGAGAGGGTTGCATTAGTGGATGGAAATTCTAGCTCTATAACCAGTGATTTATGATGAGCATCCTCTTTAACCAAAGGGTGATCGGCAAGCGACACCTTAGCTGGAATATTACAGAAAACGAGGTTCAAAATTCGTCCATAGTTATTAGGTAAATTGTTAAATTGGGTTAAATTTGCAAAATATAAGCAGTTAATTAACGTGAGTGAACATTGGTCTCTGTTAGTTGACATTATTTGTTGATTATTCCATTTAAAATTTGGCATGTTATAGTCGCCTACGATTAGAAACTGGTCATTGGAAAAACGGATTGTTAAGTCAGAAATAGTATTTGTATGACTGGTAAACAATGCTAATCTTTCTGAAGACGTTAATTTTGGACCGACACTAGGTATGTACACGCAGCACATATGGATGTTATAACAATGATGATTTGATTTTGATGTATTGACAGTTATTCAAATATCTTCAGCGTCTGAATTCCAAGAGCGGGGGGTAACAAAAAAATCTTTTTTAATACCTATGATTACGCCTCCACCAGTTGATTTACCAGTTCGATGGATATCCTTATCATTTCTGTAAACAGAATAGCGGTTATCAAATAATTCTTCATCTAGGATGCTATCAACCAACCAACTTTCGGTAATGAAAATCAAGTCATAATTATTGAGCAGCACATTCTGATGAAATTCCAACGTTTTTGAGCGCAAACCTCTTGCATTTTGATAAAAAATTATTAAAGAATCAAGCATTGAGAAGTATTGTTAATTACTTATGTAACCTTGTTTTCTATAAAATATTTTTGAAGAACATCATATTCATGAATTATGTTCATAGTCATAAGTCCACTGGGCAAAGCAAAACATACAACTATCAATGAATGTGCGTGAGTACATTGTAGAATGCATTAGTGAGCAATGAGCAGGTTGGGTTAATGTAAAAAGGGTGATATTTATAAAATTAATAAAGTGATTTTGCATTAGTGAGCAATGAGCAGGTTGGGTTAGTGTAAAAAGGGTGATATTTATAGAATTAAGAAAAAAATCAGGAGAAAAATAGTGGTTACAGGATAGATGATTTAACATGGTAATGGTGATTATATAAGGTTTTTTAGCTGCGATTCGCATGAAACATGTATGGGAGGTGAAGTGGCGTTCTTCTGTAGGTAGATTTTTCCGCTTCTTACCCATAAAAACTGATACATGTGTTCATTTTTAAAGCCTTTGGCGAACCTCAGTATAGATTTATTCTTCCGCGTTGCCAGCACTTTCGGAGTACAGTTAAAGACATTTTTTATTAGTGCCACATCGATTCTGAGCATATTATAGTACTTATTCAATTTATAACTAAAACACTGTTTAACGTTTGGGATTTTTTTAATAGTAAAGCTGTTTATGTATTTGTTTTAACAGCAATGTTTTTTTTGTTTAGATCGCAGGTAGAATCACAACACGCAATATTCACTCTATATTAAATTAAATTATACTTTATTGTTTTAAGTTTTCCTAATGCTTCGCGAAACGTCTTAGAAAAGATTCAGGCTTATTTTTTTAACCTTCCTTCGATTTTCCTTGTGTTATTTTTATCCAATCTTCCCCTCCTGTCCATTTATCGTCTCTCGGTGTGATTGCATTCCCATTGCAGTAATTCTTTTCTCTCCCCTTCTGGAACTAATTGTCAACCCCTGCCCCATTAAGAAGCTATAATTGCACTGTACCTGAGACAATACCTTGGATACCTTGCCAAAGAAGATGTGAGGGGCTGGAGGAATGCGAAACAGGTGAAGAAAGCAAACGTTAACTCTAGTAGTAACACTCGGAGTTTCGTCAAAACAGTTCTGATGCGTGATGATAGGGAGATCCAGTAATTAGCAATAATAATAATTAAGGTAGATAAGTAGAATAACAAAATTTAAAAATAATCATCTTAAGAGATTTTGTTCAGGAGTAATACACACCTACCTACCAGGAGAACCATTGTCAGGTGGTTCTAGAGGCAGGAAGATAAAATAATTTACGATTATGCTACCTTGTATAGTCATCAGGATCATAAAGACTCACGCGCTCCAAACGTGCTGTGTGGAGGATCTTTTTGAGGAGAAGAAGGAGTCTTGACGAGACCCATGTTGTAGGAGGGAAGAAATACAGAGGCCGGCAAATCATCAAGCTGTTGAACTCAAGAACGAGTCTTTGAAGCAACCCGGTCTCAGCAGTTGTGTACTATTAAAGTATCTACGGGTCCAGCTTCTGAGAGGCTAGCTTGACTCTGGATTTGACAGAGCCCCCATGCCTGAGCTGGTGACACCAAGCATACCAATTGAAAGCCTGTTCGGAAGACTGTTTCCATTAAAGAATTCAAGATTGTCATTTCGATCCCTTTTAATCGTCATCAGACATGATTTTGCCTTTGTGCGGCATTCTCTTTACTTCTAACCTGCAGAGAGGGAAGTTCGAACATGTCCAGAAGAAAGTTCGTCGGGTAGAGCCACGGATAGCGTCCGCCTCATGTAGAGAAATCTCAGAAACTTTGTATGAACCCTCTCTTACAGGAGGGAGCACCCCAACACTATTTTCGTCCTTGTCTGGTGTAATTAATAGTTGCCAAATTGCAGGCTCTCATCCATCCGAAAACGGCAGTCTTTTTCTTCTCTTCCATGGGTGATCGCTGTTTCTTTTTCCAGCGGTCATCTATTTGTCGTGCTCTGTGATCGCATCCTCACACTCTTTAGATATTGTGATACTAATGTCGACTACCTTCGCTTTATCAACAATGGTACCGAAGATATATTCTCTTTTATCATCTCTAAATATTTCACTAACCAGTAGTTCAATGAATGGTAGACCTCACATCCAAAAAGTACGTTTATAATTTACTCTTAAATCAAAATCAAAATTTCATCTGCACCTGTAATCATAAGATTTGTAAGTAGCTAGTTAAACACGTACCTCCGTAATTATATATTTTTTTGTTGATTTCAAATAAGAAATTTTGCAATTCATCAAAAGAAACGTCACTATCTCAAAGACAATTCTTTTTCAAACTTTCTTCAGGCAGGTAGTAACATAACATTGAAAAATGCAAATAAGAAAGTTCAAAAAAACACTTGGAAAAAATAATCTTTACTGAACCATTAAAATATTCACAATATTGAAACGGAAACAGAATGTACAAACAAATCCACAGATAGACGAAATTCAAAACGGTCGACTTAAAACAGGGCAGAAATCCGACAAAAGTATCAAAGACGGTTTGGAATTTGAGAATGCAAATAAAACCAGGTGTTTGCTGAATGTTATGGCCAAGTCAGGGTGGTTTCGGGAGTCTCGAACTATGCGAAATGGTTCCTCAGGTACCACAGTAAGGGCCAGTTCGCCGGGTAGGGAGGGTATGAATTATTGATGTGTGGAAGAGAGAGTGGTGGCAGTAGGCGGGAGCAGGGGCAGCTGGCTAGACCGTGCCCTGGGCAGCGCAACTCTTTACTGACCACTCATCTATGCATTACGTGTGTTCCTCAACTAGACTATCTTTGGAACGGCCATATCAATTTCTTTAAAAATGTAAGATGAATCTTTTTCTCATAGGGGCCGTTCAAGTATTACGTAACGCACTTGGGGGGGAGGGGGGGGTCTTGTGAAACGTTACGATGCGTTACTGGGGGGGGGGGGGGGGGTTCAAACAACGCGTTACGTAACATGTTTTTCTTTATTTAAATAAAAAACTAGGGAATTAAAATCTTCCAAGTTGGCAACCCTTTTCGTTAACATTGTACGGGGAATATTACTCGACTGTATTGTGCGTCATTTTTATTTTATTTTCGTTATCAGTAGTCGTTAGTGTTCTAAACACGAAATACACATAAACACAAATTTGTGTAGTCAGTGTTGAGTGAGTTTGAAGGTACTATAATGACCTGAAAAGCGGGATATTTACATAATCAGCTGTTTTTGGCCTATACAGGTTCTCATGCTGACTTGCCAGCGCAGCGCAACCAAAAAAATGACAATGAAATTTGGAAAATAGCAAAAGAAAAAATAAAAAATAAATTGTGAAAAATTTATGGAACAGAACATATGAATGATGTTATACAAGAGTTTTTAGTTAGAACAATGCTTTTTTGTTATTACACACAGGTTAGTTTACTGCTTAAAAATAATAATATTACATACAAATATTTTTCGTAGTACATGCCCAGTCACACTCAGAACATGAAAAAGGTTTTTCTCCACTGTGAATCGCGCTGTGCATTTTTAAATCTCCTTTCGAGAACTTGAATAACTGCATTAACATAACATAACTACAACGGGACAAAAGGATAGTTTTGTCTGCTCTAGGTAAACATGTGATTTTTTGGTGCCTCTTTTTAGTACATGAATAGTCGCAGTAGAAACATGTAAGAGGTTTTATATCACCGTAAGTCAGCAAATGATTTCTAAGAAGTTCATTTGTACAACATAAATAATTGCAGTCAAGATATGAAAAAGGCTTTTCAGCAGTGTGAGATAGCATGTGTCGTTTCAGTTATTTTTTTCGAGAAGAAGAATAGTTGTAGTCAGGACATGAAATGGGTTTTTCACCACTGTGGTTAAACATGCGATTTTTAGATTTCTCTTCGTTGTACTTAAATAGTTGCAGTCGGAACATGAAAAAGGTTTTTCTCCACCAGGAGTCGACTCAGCAAGTGACTTCTTAAATATCCCTTTTCAGAACACCCATAGTTGCAGTCAGGACATGAAAAAGGTTTTTCTCTTCTGTGAATCATACGGTGGATTTTTAAATTGTCCTTTTGAGAACTTGTATAACTTCATTCCGGACAGGAAAATGGTTTGTCTGCTGTGCGCAAACATGTGATTTTGGCGCCTCGTAGAACATGAATAGTCACAGTGGAAACTTGTAAAAAGTTTTATGTCACTTGTAGTAAGCAAATGATTTCTAAGAAGTTCCTTTGTACAACATGAATAATTGCAGTTGGGACAAGAAAAAGGTTTTTCGTCACTGTGAGTTAGCAAGCGCTGTTTTAGTTACTTTTTTCGAGAAGAGAAATAGTTGCAGTCAGGACATGAAGATGGTCTTTCTCCGCTGTGGGTAAACATGTGATTTTTAGATTTCTCTTCATAGTACATGAATAGTTGCAGTCGGAACACGAAAAAGGTTTTATTCCACTATGAGTCAGCTTGTGAATCATAGTGGAGTAAAGTGTTGCTCCACAGGGAAACAATAGGAAAATTACTTTCTTAGGGCCTCCTCAGTGGAGCTAATGTAAAAAAGTACGTGTTGTAAAACCATGTAAGTATAATATAATAGGTCAGTGTTAAATTGTGGAAATCCGGAAGGAATACAAGGCCGATAAAAGTTATAATAATTTCCAATTTTTTTTATAAATAACAATTTGAATAAATAAATTGAACAATATACGCATGTATCGCTAGTTTTATTTATTTGTTTCCGCAAACGCGATTAAATGAAGAAATAGGGTATTTAGGTGACATTTCAGTACGTTGCCCAACTTAATTGTGACTTTCAGGTAAAAATTGTCACTTGGATGTTACGTAACGTTTTGGGGGGGGGGGGGGGGGGGGCGGGGGTAAAGGAAAATGTTACGGCGCGTTACAGGGGGGTCCAAAATCATAGGTAGATAAATATTGTTGGACACTATAATAATATATGGTGGCTTTTATAAATTTACTGAAAAATGCTTAATTCAGATCAGCGATTTGACAAATGTACCCATTTTTCAAGACCACTACCTTTCGAAAACGAATGTTGTCAATTTTATTTGCAGTATATATAGACAAATTAGAATCGATCTGAAATTTATGTTTTTCGAGTGAAGCCAGTTAGTAGATAAAATTGAAACACACGAACTCGTCAAAAATTTTAATTAAAGAACTACGCACTTCAAATATAATTATAATTAATTAATTAAAATTAAGAAAATGTTTGATTTAAGGTAGGTATTACTTTATAGCTTGTCTGAATTATTCTTCTAACTAGCGCAGACCCGTGAAAAATCACGGGATAATTTTAATTCTACATTCTTGACGCATAATAAATAATAAAATATTATATTAAAGATGGGTAGGTACTTTATTGCTTGATCGCAATAGTCACTACTGATGAAAATTTTGAAAAATGACACTTAATTTCAAAGTTAATTTGACATTGCATCAGATTTCACACTATTATGTTTTAATGAAAATAAATAATTTTGTATAGGTACACCACCAAAAAAAAGGTGTGAATACAAAGTTATTTATTTTCATAAATGTCATGAAGTGAATTTGTAAATATCCAAGAAGAAATTATTATGTTTGATAACCCCGTTACTTCACTTTATGCTTAAGTTTTTTTTATTTTTTTAAAACGACGATTTTTAAAAACTCAAAAATTACTAGTATTATCACTTTTTCCATAATTTGTTATTCATGAAGTTCGCTTCTCCCTTCTTTTCTTTTTTTTTATTTGCTCCGCAGGTTTTCGCTGCTGGGCCCTGCGGGCGGTTTTAGCCAGTAATTTCATGACGTAAGAACTCACTATTGTATACGGAAACCATCGCGGGTACGCGCACAAATCCCAAAGTTTCATCGCAATCGGGTGAACGGTTTAGTAATGCATAATTTCATGATGCCAGAGCTCACTATATTATACAGAAACCATCGCGGGCATACGCACATCAAATCCCCAAATTTTCATCGCAATCGGTTGAACGGTTTATCAATGCATAATTTCATGATACCAGAGCTCACTATCGTATACAAAAACCATCGCGGGTATGCGCACATGAAATCCCCAAAGTTTCATCGCAATCGGATGAATGGTTTAGCAACGCATAGCGGACAAACATTTATATATATATATATAATATAAAATATTTTGATTTTTTTCCTGTAAAGATACACTCATTTTCATTTGTACAAATTTCATAAAGCCAGAGCTTACCATTATAAATAGCCTATAACCTTTGCGGGTGTGCGCATAACAAATCACCCAAGTTTCATCGCAGTCGGATGAACGGTATAAACAAACAAATAAACAAACGAACAAACAAATAAACAAACAAATATTATTTTTTAAATATAACATTAATTCCACACAAGAGGCTCTTAAGAAAAAAATTCCCTCAGGGCCTAACTCATCTTTGGGGATGCTGTGTGGACGATCTTTTTAGGGAAAGGAAGAAGAGGAAGTTCCGGGAAAGAAAAAGGTATGAGGGGTGGATAGGAAACTGGGGATCAATTTTTATAAGAGCCATAGACGTATGAATATATCCCTCAATCAATCGCTCCCGATCCAGCCCACCGCGCATTAGATGGGCAAACGCATTGGCCGCCAAGATCTAGACAAACCTCACCCCATGATTCCGGGCACCGCTGCAAAGTTACCAAACTAGGCCGATGATCCTACAAGATTTGGGGAACTTTGCAAACGATATCTTTAAAGGGTTTTGTTCGCGTATATCTTTATTTAGACTAGTTAAGTTAAATAATTATAAATATATTCAGAGAGCATTAAGGTTGATGAAGGAAGCAGGGATAGAAAGTGGTCTTGTCAGAACGAAAACATAGTTAAAAGTTTTTTAATCATAATATTTTGTTGGTAGACCCTTCCAACTTATTAACCTTAATTTGTCACAAGTTTCCAGGCACCAAAACTTTCTTTATCAGTCCACCGCGTTATACGTACATCTCGATTACCCAACTCAGGACTTGCCACACAAAAACTAGTCGTGAAGTAAAGGTCAACTTGAAAATAATTAATAAATACAAAAAGTGCCAGTCGTTATCCCACCGACAAATGATAGCACTCGCAGCCTAACTACACACAACCTTTCTCCACCACCGCCTCTCCCTGCAGAAAATATTACTTCAGCCCTTGGTGACCGCCCTCCAACCCTCACCGTTCGATATCTCATCACGCCTGATAAGGGTTGGGATTACCCTTTTAAAATATATGAATTATAAAGTTGGAACAATGTCGAAATGGCGGTGCGAGGTTATTTAATTACAGTTTGCGTTTTGGTGTTTTGGCGGTAGCGCCTTTTCCGATGCTCGAAGCTCGTGTTGATTTATTTTTTACCATTGAGGGTATATTAAATGAGATAATATTATTGAATATAATAATTGGATTCTCTATCATTGTAAGGGTAGGGGTAAATTTAATCTGTGATAACAGAGGAAAGTAATCAAGTATTATTTATAATAGAATATACCGTGCACAAATAATATAATAAAATAAAATATTGTAAATTTGCGTACATTACTTTTTTAACAATATTTTTACTGGTATTAGTTTTATTTCTATCCTGAGAAAAAAACATGTTTTTTACAGTTGCACAAATCAAGTACGAAAATGTACAATGTTTCATTTTTTACATTAGGAGGAAAGCCCCGAAGAAAAAAAAACATCATGGTCTATTTCATCTTTGGGGATGCTGTGTGGAGGGTCTTCTTATGGAATGGAAGTCATGGGAGGGAAAAACGGTATGAGGGGTGGGTAGGAACTTGGAGGTCAAACTGTCCAGGTTTAACTGACGTATAAATCCATTTCTCCCACTACGGTGCAAGCCGATGGGTCCAGAGAGGTTTAGGTTAGGTTAGGTTAGGTTAGGTATCCCAGTCTCTCCCGATCCAGCCCGCCACTCAGTAGGTGGCCAAACGCATTCACCGCCAAGACCTAGACAAACCTCACCACATGAATTCGGGCACCCCTGCTACATCACCAAACATAGCGAACCACTTGGGGTGACCTATGGCAGGCAGGGTTGCTCGTAATCCAAAAAATTATAAATAAATGACGATTTTTCATCACAAAGTAACGAATTTACCCAACTTTTGTTCGTAGAAATCGATCAAAGTTCGGAATAAAAACTATATCTTTAAAGTATTTAATTTTATCGCCAATTATTTTCGTCTACTACCTACATAAAATCTTATACTTACGTTTTTTTTAATCCTAAAGAGATTATCCAATCCAATCTATCAGAGTTACCTGCACTATCATTCTAGTATCCTATAAATTGAGAACTTGGATGGTAAGATAAGATTAACTAATGGCAAGGAGGGAGAATAAAGATTGGAAAATAACCTAAAGGGGTTCAGGATTACCCAACTCCCTCCTCCGCACTTCCTTTTCCCTCCACGCCCTACCAACACATTGTGTACACATAGAGACAGTGCGTAAGCATTTACTGGGAACCCTGGGCATTATCTTTCATATCCTGGTGACATCTTGTTGTAAACAAAACAAACTAAACATCATCCCGCCATGTTGTAGGGCTGTCCAAAACGTGGCCAGTAGGTTTTGCGGCCCGCTTCTCTATCACTTTTAAACGAATGTGTATTAAATATTTTATAACTATAATTCAAAAAAACTTTATTACTCTGCCACAGCTGCAGATGCAAAACATTTTTTTACATTAATTCCACAAAGGAGGCCCTGAGGAAAATAATTTCACTGGGGACCTATGTCATCTTTGAAGATGTTGTAGGGAGGGTATTTTTGAGATGAGGAAGGAGTGAACATGGATCTTGAAGAGACTCATGTTGTAGGAAGAAGGAAACACGGAGGTCGGCAAATCGTTCCATAGCCGAGATGTTGAACTCAAAGAACGGATCACAGGAGCGACCCGTTCACATGTGACAAATATCAACCGTGTACATATGTTGAGCGCGCATTTGGCGTGTTCCCTGACTATGCACCGGTGCCGAGGGAATCAATGATGCTAGTTCCTCGAAGCATCTTCCACTGAAAAACCGGTAGAACAAAGACAGCCTTCTCACCCGACACCCGTGCTCTAAAGATTGCAATCCGTTTGTCAAGATAGGACAGCCAATCAAATGGACCGCTCGTTTCCGCACTGAGGCAAGGGTTTTTCAGGTATTTTGGGGCTCTAGACCAGAGGTGATTCTACCGTGGGACCCACCTGCGCTTGGTACAGGATTGGCAGTTGTGTACTATTAAAGTATCAGTACAGTACAGTACGTCTAATTTTTGAACCTGCTCCAAACAAATCGCAAAAAGTTTTGGGTGACCACATTTCAATAATCAATTTCTTGATAACGAAGGTTGATAATACAGATTGACTGTTCTCGCTAACAGTGATAAATGCGAAAATCATTACCTCATTACCATTACCCGAATTTTTACTGTATTTTGACAATTCAAACAACTACGATGAAAAGTGCCAAATTTATTTATTCAATATTATTGGTTGGAACAGTCGAGATGGATAGTAATTATTCTCTTTCAAATTCCACTATATCTCATATATACTATTTTATTAGTTTCAATCTTCGAATCTAATCAACAGTTCGACTCCAGAGTATTCTTCAATATGCTGTATACTACTTAATATTCTGTTTCCCTTGAATATATTTTTCTGGCCCTCGTCCTTTCTGACATTGGACAACCCTATTGTAGGCAAAGGGAGGGTGGTATTTAGAACCTCTGCCCTCACAGAGAAGGAACCTGCCTACCATTGGCAATCTGTTCGGCCGATAAGAGCTTTTGTTTCAGATTCCAGGCAATAACCGTCAATAAGACTTTCCCTACAAGCGACAACGTGTGAATACAAAACAAACAAACACTGGTTAATAACATCGGAAAGAAATGCTACAAGAAAAAATAATAAAAGCTCCCTAATGATATTATGAAATTCAATAATATCTTCCCTTGGGCGCTGAATTATGCATTCATTGAATCATAAATCACTTCTCAGAATTTTTGATATTTGCAATCGTTAGTTGTGTTCAATATTTGATTCAATTTTCTAATTTTTGTTTCAAGGGCAGACGAATGTTAATAAATCTCGCATTTTTCACTGGCTGCGTTTTAATTTGCTAATCTTTTTTTTTTTTTTTATAAGATTGTTTTTGGTGTAATTTATCATGTGCTTAACGGGTGCTTTAAGCTTTTGATAATTATTTTGCAAATCAATATCTACTTTGCCAGACAGAGTGAGGCACACTATAAGATACGCTAAAGGTCCCAATCCACGGATGCGCCAAATGTCACTCGTTTTTCCACGTGTGAAGGGAGAACGTAGTCTCTTCTCACTGTAAAGTTGATCCGAGATACTCTAAAGGCTCCTTCCAGCATAGAAAGAGGTGAAGATGTGAAGTAATATCTATCACCGTTCGTGTCTTGATCCGAACAGCTACGATAAGAGCAGAAGGCCAGTAGGTAGGGCGAATCTTCGCAGTCAGTAGGCATCAACCTTCAGAACTAATTCGTAGCCAGTCTTGCAAGGACGTCTGTCCAGTATAATATACAATGTTAGAATTCGTTAAGAGATGAAGCCACTTCCGTCGGCAACTCGCAAACGGACTTATCCCTGGCTAGCATTAATTCCACGATTTGTTGAACTTTCTATTCCGTTCCGCGGCAATGACGCACACTGCTTATCGCGGTTATTTTGTACCGGTGAAAGTTAGCGGAGCTGGCGACACGGTATCGCGTCGAAATAAATGAGCACACACTTCACCACCAAAAATTACACATGTATAGAATTTGCCGGATCTGCCCTGATGATGGAAACTGCAACGAAGTCCGAAACTTTGGCTAAAGAAGGAGGTAGCAATAACAATACAATTTGACTTCATATTGCAACAAATCAATGCATGTGTATCCTAAAATTCCGTGAAAACAACCATCTACGAGTTTTGGAAAGTCTCATAAACGTCTTATCTTAAAAAGTAGGTACAGAACACAACGAAAGTAAACAATATGACAAGATAAAAACAAACTTAAGACTGAAACAGGAAACATCAATATTTATATCTGTCGAGTTTACCAATTGGAAGAATTCAGACTTCCAGATCATAAAGTACTCGGCCTTTAGATTGACGACTTATCACTAAAACTTCTCATAGACTTTTTTCATCTCATCTTTCTATCTCCGGTTCAATCGAAAGTAATAAATTATAATATAGTAGGCCTACCCGAGGGAACCCCGACTAGTTAAATTTGCTAATATTTTTATGGATAATAATTTTGAAATGAAGGTTTTTTGATTGCGTTTTCCCTCTTCTCAAATTTTTTTCTATTCATTTATTTATTTATTATTTATTAGAGACACAAACAGGATATTTGTAAAACGTTTTTGTGGGTAATATATAATAAATAAAAATACAAATATAAATATCCCTTGGCTAATTTGTCTGCAGTAATCACATATGCATTTTCACAGAAGCCGGCGGCCGGCGTAGGTCAGCGGTAAGACTTTTGACTCGCACGCTGAAGGTCGCGGGATCGAATCCCGGCGTGGCAAATAAATTTTATTTGATTAATTTTGTTTGTTTTTATCTTGTCATATTGTTTACTTTCGTTGTGTTCTGTACCTACTTTTTAAGATTCTACTACTACTATTGCCCGGATTTTTATTATTTCGCACTGAAACTGTTTATTCATGTATTTATGTATCATGCTTTCTTAGGTACTACCTTCAACAGCCTCTTTAACATCTAAAATTTGTCTCTATTTCTTGCTTTTTAATCATTGTTTTCTCTCTCTTAACTTGATATTATTAATAACCTTACCCATATATACTACACTTGCTACTTTCATTTTATTCTTTTTTTCTAAATCTAAGCTATATTTCAATCAAGTTTTGCGTGTCTGGACTTGCATAAGTAAGGAGCCGGATCGTAAGGAGCCGGAACGGAACTATCACTTAATCATTTTGTATTGTCTTACACCCCATCAAGGGGGTGGACTAGACCTATGACCGTGCATCAACTGAGGAGATGACTCCCAAGGCAGTGGTTGCATAACCCGCCCGCGCCTCCCCCGTCGCCATGAGCGGGCCTGAAGACCAACCGTTGCGGACCGGTGCCCTTCCGCCCTGCCTCCGGTGACCCGATGCTCACTTTTATCCCTAGGGTCTTCAGGTCTTTCACTCTTTAATTCCAACACTTTCTTCGAGGGCGTACCGGGAAGCCGGCTTAGGGGCGCGGACATCGAGTCCCGCTTGCGACTGGACTGATGGCTCCGCTTATCCTCGGCGGGACTGCCGGACGACTGCAACTCAGTTGCTTTGGATAGGTCGTACAATCTCATCATAATAATGTTTTTTTTTTTCTAGTAACCTTTCCTCTTTTCTATTAATAAACTTTGTTTTCAGCTATATCCAGTGGCGGAGATGAGACGTGATACTGTGAAATAAATAACTAACACCATGTACGCACTCGCATACTGCCTGCTAACAATGTATGCCCGGACATTGGAGGTCTAGAGTCATTTTAATAAAAAAAAATAGCTTCTTTATAAATAAAAAATTAGAGTCCTGACGTGTACGGTGAAGGAGGAAACCATCTGTTTCCTTAGAACGCCGTGGGAAAGTGGTGGGGAACCTCCAGTGTGATTAATTTGTGTTATTTCACAATTTATTCATTGAAAATAATATACAGTATATTTGCGGCACGTTCCAGAGTGGAAGATACTCTTGGTATATCCCTGGTGGAAGACCACCATTCAGAATTAAAACGTTGCTTGCAACCAACACCTCTGCCATAGATCACCCCAAGTGGTTCGCCACGTTTGATGATTTAGCAGGGGTGCCCGGGTTCATGGGGTGAGGTTTGTCCAGGTCTTGGATGACCAGGATACACTGAACCCCAGATTACTACCCACCCCTTAAACCCCTTTCCTTCCCTCTCCTCTCCTTCCTTTCCCTAAAAAAACCCCTCCACACAGCATCCCCCAAAGATGACATAGGCCCTGAGGGAAATTATTTTCCTCAGGGCCTCCTGTGTGGAGCTCATGTAAAAAAAAAAAATTGCCGTGTTTGGTGACTAGATCTGAATAGCCAGGTACTTCCCCACCTTCCTCTTCCCTATCTCCTTCCCCTCCCCACTACCTTCTGCCTTACAACATACCCCAATTGGGGATGCCATAGTCTCCCTGACTTCAGACGGGAGCAGTTGGGACTCTTGTGCGGTATTTATATATTAAAAAAAAAGAAAAAACAGAAGCAAACACATGAAAAACAATGCAAGTATTATGTGTACATGGCTTGAAAACTTAAATACAAAATTGAAATACATAATAATAATAAGTATACAATTACTGAAAAGTAACAAACAACAATTTTTTTTTGAGTGCACAAATTGTGGAGATATTTTTTGAAACATGTTATATTTTTTACGAAAATATTTATGAAAGTGTGTATTTTAACAAGATCGTTGTACGATCGAGACATTCTAGACATGGATTAAAATATCCAGTATTATTGGTAAAAATTTCGGTTCGGTTTTAATAATAAATTATGAAAAATTAGTTAGTCTTTGAATCTTCAACAATACAATAACTTAATTCAGTCTATTGTTAAATGTATTTAATGATTGCTCGGCGATCAACATTCTCGTATCTAGGCCAAACGTCCAAATTCTTCACAATTAAATAACAAAGAACACGTGAAAGTCAATCATTCAAATAGTAGGTAATTTCGCTCGGAAGATATTTAATTATTACAGAAAAATAATTCGTTTAATTCCGACGAACTTGAGTTAATAAATAAATCTCTCAGTAAAAATAATACATTTTTATATATACAGAAGAGTGTCTGTGGTGGGCGGCTGCTCTGCGGACCCGGCGGGCATCGCGATGTGGATTTGATTTGTATACAGTTTTATTTCGAAAGCGATGAAATTTTTCACACTTGACCTTTAAAACAAGAGGGAGGTTATTCTCTATGTTTTGTGAGGTCGAGATAGATCTCGGGCGAGATCTCCTGTCAGATTTGTGTGATTTTATTTGGCTGTTTTTTGCTTTTTCTATGGGCCGATGACAGAATTTCAGCTGTGAGCTGTCACGTATTTTAGTTTAGGTCATTTTAAACACGAATTCATCTAAGTATGCATGATTATTTATGCATTTAACAGCCTGAGAAAATCACACAAATCTGACAGGAAATCTCGCCCGAGATCTATCTTGATCTCACAAAACATACAGAATCGCTCGACCGATTTCTAAAAAGCCTGTGTTAAGCCCTGGTTAACGCCGGGAACTTCGGCAAGTGGGTAGTGAATTAATTTTTTTATTTTATTTTTTATTTTAAATTATGTCTTATTTTAACTTTACCTTGCTTTGTTTTAACTCATTTAAAATAAATTATAATTATATAATTGACTTAGAGCAGCGATGTCCTATTTCAACTCGACTTTTCGTATTTCGTCTGTCAGTAAGTTTGTTTGTTCTATTGTCGGCTCAAAGGAGTGACCGTTATAATGATTCAGTAAAGATTAGTTTTCAAATGTCAAATTGTGGCGTTTATTTGGACATCTTTAGTTGCGTTTTATCAATATTATATATGGTACCTACCTGCTCGAAAAATGTTTGAAAAAAGTCATTGCGATTTTCTTTTCTTTTACATTAACTCCACGCAGGAGGCCTAATTAAAAATAATTTCCACAGGAACTATGTCATCTGAGATGCTGTGTGGAGGGTCTTTTTGAGGAGAGGAAAGAATGAACACTGGTCTTGAAGCATCTTCCTTTGAAATACCGGTAGAACAAGGATAGCATTCCCACCCGACACCTGTGCTCTAAAGATTGCAATTCGTCTGTTAAATTAGGAAAATCTATCATACGGACCGCCCGTTTCTGCACAGAGTCGAGGGTTTTTTTCAGGTATTATCTCCAGACCAGAGGTGGCTGCCAAATTCAACCGTGGGGCGCAATTGTGATTTGTACTGGGTTAGCAGATGTGTACTATTAAAGTATCTGCGGGCCCTGTACAGCAAGCCCAGTTTATGAGAGGCTAACTTAACTCTGGCTTCGATGGAGCCCCCATACCTGAGCTGGTCACTTAGAGTTACACTAAGCATATCAATGGAGGGCCTGTTCGGAAGATTGCTTCCGTTGAAGGAGACTAGATTTCATTTCGTTGCGATATTTCTTTAGAAAAATTCTGTTCATTTGAAATTTAAAATGCGTTACGTAAAATATATATTTATCTTAAAGTTGATGGATATTTACGTACCAACCTTATAGTCCAGTCAAGTTAAACATGAAAAGGGGGTTGTGCTTGCAAAAGGTCTAGTCATTCTGAATTTTTTTTATGTAGTTAGGACCTAAATCAGTAATAAAAAAAAAATTGCAACTTCAAAAGTGCTGTGCGAGCGGCGGTGGACCCAAAAAACCAGGATATTTTCGGATTTTTTTCAGTTTTTATCAATATCTCAGTGAAAGAAGGGTCTGACCGGTATAGTCTGTGTACATACTTTTAAAGTAGACTAAATTTGCTATAATTTGAGACCAAAGCGAGCTATATACAGCCATTGGTTTCCAAGATACAATTCTTCGAAAATATGCCATTTTTTCCAAAAAGTGAATTTTTTTCGAAATGGTCACTCATTTTGTATTACGGTCAGATCCTTCCTTCACTGAGATATTGAGCAAAAACTGAAAAAAATCCGAAAATTTCCTGGTTTTTTGGGTCCACCGCCGCTCGCACAGCACTTTCGAAGTTGCAAATTTTTTTTTTAATATTGGTTTAGGTCCTAACAACATATAAAAAATTCAGAATGACTGGACCTTTTGCAAGCGCGGATGTACATCTTGACTGGAGTATTATGATTTCAAGGAAATTTTGGTTTCGATGTAAACAAAAGAAAATCAGAAACATACCTTTTTGGACGCAACGTCTACTGTTCGTGGTATATCTATATCTATGACTACTAACATTTCGTTGTAAATCTGCCTTGAATAATACTTGTCAGTATCTAAAATGGTTTGTCCTTAACTTACAATAAATTAGTTTGTACGAAGATACTAATTTAGAAAAGCTAGACTCAGGGTGGCACCTGCATCACGCTTCTGTCGCATTCTCTTGCACACAATTCCATTCATATGGCAATCAGAATATATCGCATTTATATTATTGAATCTAAATTCCTTCACATTGATTTGTTGCATGTCAGCGGAATAAGGTAAAACCTTCACTATGCTATACACATGCACACACTATATATACACTATTATAACTTACAACGAGGCTTATTCACGAGTAGCGATGGCAGAACTTCCTGTTTCCTGAACTGTAACTATGGGAACGGCGAAAACCTTTCAGAAAGCCTATGACCTGTTTTTTTTTATATGTCAAATAAATTTTATACTCGTATCGTGTCTGTCGATATTTCGGGGCATTGTTTCGAAGAAGATTGTGTAATGTTCAAGGTTGGTGATTTTCTTTCTCATTTACTCTTATTATACCTCCGTCTTCTGCAAAGATATTGGCCTGCTGTCACCCACACACAAATAAATAAGGAAGCACACATCCGAACTAGCTATTTGATACACCTTTTGGTTAAAATGGCTCCTCTCAATGGCAACATCGAATATGAATATTGTCTACTTACACTGAATTAATCAATTTTGAAAAATTTAGATGCATCCAGATAATAAATTATTAAATCGATTGTGCAATTTGTAATAAATGCATTTTATGATTTTTTCCTGAATCCATTCAAGTTGGTTTATAGAATGCATAAAATGGAGACCACACATTCAACGCAAACTCTGTACTCTAGAAGGATTCGTATATATGCAAAGTTTCGTATATATACAGTTGTTTGATAATAATCGCAATGTAATTTTTTTTTTATTTATGATTTTAATTTTTACTTTAGTAATTTGTACATTTAAGTTTACAAAATTTCTAATTAATTATAATATTTCATATTGCAAACTAAATTCTATGTAGTTTTATGCAGCTCCTACAATACATCTTGAACTTTTCAATTGGTGTGGACCTTAATGTTTCTGGTAGCGTGTTATATAACTTCATTCCTTTGTACAGTAATTTGTTCTGCGTATTCGCCTAGTCTTTTTTTGATGCCCGATTTCCTTGCACATCCTAGTTATTTGCGCATTTTTATATGGGATTGACTGGGTATTGCATTCGCAGACTTGGTGGGTAGATATGTCAAAATCCTGAATTTATCCCACCTACCTAATCTTTCCTTCCCAAATGTCGCCATAAAAATTGTTGCAAGAAATACTCAACTTTGGAGAGGTGACAGTGTGCTTTCCTGCTCAGAACAAAATAACATCTCAGACAGGGCGCATGTATCGTAACCTCTTACTATAAGAATATTGCGAATTTTAAACAGTGATAAGTGTGCACCAAAACTGGAGTTCAGTGAGGCCCCATCTGCAACGGTGAGTCCTATTTTCCTTATTCCAATCTGTGCTTATCTAATTTTCCAAAAGCACAGATCTGAACTATCGACTGATTATCCATCAGGTTTTGCGAGTGTATACTATTCAATCATCCCGTATAACTTAGCGTATTCACGTAGTTTCGGGACTGGTCCTTCGAGGGCTGCGTGGGCTTTGCTCTGCAGCATTTACCGCCAATTAACAGTGGAGTCGCAGTTTCACGACACCACTAGTGTTATGTCTGTGAATGTCCTTGTTGAATATAATTTTATTTGAGAAATATTTTAGTAAAATGTTGTTTATTATTTTATGTATAAGTATATCGTATTCAAGGTCGGCATCTATTTCACGGTTAGCCAATTCAGTTTCTTTAACATTTTGTTTACTTTTGAAAATTTATTTCGCCAAAGTATTATTCTCATTGCGAATGAATTATGAATTATTTTGTATTTCTTATTATGAAACCAAAAAAAATATATAACTTCGGTTTTTTTTGTATTTGATATCAGACCTCAGACTGGTCAACTGTCCTGTCTGAACACATTTGTTGTTACTTCACGATACTTTTTTATTACATGACGAGAACGTGGAAAATCTTTCGCCAACGCACGTTTCTATCCATGCCAAATATTAATGTAACTTTACATCCCATCTGATTTATTCTGTGATCTATTTTATAGAATCTTTGAAATACAGAAAAAATCCAGTTAGCCTCTCAGAAATTGGGTGAACTGCACATGGCCCGCAGATGCTTTAATAGTGCACAACTGCCAACCCTGTATAAATCGCAAGTGCGCCCCACTGTTAATTTTGCAGCACCTCTGGTCTTGTGCTCCAAAATACCTGAAAAACCCTCGACTTGTTTGGTAGATTCTCCTATCTTAACAAGCGGATTGCGATCCTCAGAACACAGACGTCGGGTGGGAATTCGGCCCTTATTCTACCGGTATTTCAATGGAAGATGCTCCGAGGAACTAGCATTATTTATCCCCTCGGTACCAACGCATATTTGGGAAACACGCCAAACGTATGTAAACGGTTGACATGTTCTCTCCTTCCTCTCCTCTAAAAAACCCTCCACACAGCGCATCCTCAAAGTTGATATGCCCTGGTAGAAATTATTTTCTTCAGAGCCTCCTCTGTTTTTTTTTACATGAATACCGCACAAGAGTCCCACAAATGCTCCCGTCTGGAGCCAGTGGGACTATGGCATCCCCAATTGGGGTATGTTGTGAGGCTGAAAGTAATGGGGAAGGGAAGGAGATGGGGAAGAGGGAGGTGGGGAAGAGGGAGGTGGGGAAGTACCTGGCTATTCAGATCTGATCACCAAACACGGCTAACGCCATTTCAAGAAACGTTTCAATTCTGAATGGTGGTTTTACACCAGGTTGATACTGAGAGTATCTTCCACTCTGGAACGTGCCGCAAATATGCTATATATTATTTTAAATAAATAAATAGTGAAATAACACAAATTAATCAAATAATATTTATTTGCCATGCCGGGATTCGATCCAGCGACCTTCGGAGTGCTAATCAAGAGCCTAACCACTGGACTACGCCGGCCGTCTTTGTGGAGTTAATGTAAAAAAAGAAAAAAAGATCAGTGAGAGCAGGCTTTCTATTCGATGGAAACACAATGTTGATCGATTTCAAAATTTAGTTCTACGAAATAGACCGTTTTCGTCAGCAAAATGTGTTTTGTTCTACGAATGTACAAACCCCAACAACTTCATTAAAAAAAATATATTACGAATATATGAATAGTAGCACAGTGCTCGCGGTCAGCAGGTTGTCGATAACAGATAACCGAGTGATAGAGCCTTCTGCAGCGCGGAATAGAACCTCCGCATTGTAAAGCTAAAGACATACCTAGTTCCGGGGTATGAGGGGTAGGTGCTAGTAGTTGGGTGGGTAGGGCCCAGACATGCGATGGTTTATATGGCTGTATCGCGTGATGCCGACACATTCGTTCTATTATTGCCCTCAAGGATTATATATGGTAGGAAGACAAATTGAAATGTTTTAAAGGCAGTGGGAAATCTTTACTAACTACGTACCTGCTAATAATACGATATATAATTATATTTAAAGATACTCTGTTTCAAACCTTTTTACTATAATTTATACAATGTGTCTCTATGACAAAAAGCAAGATGTAAAATATAATATATTCTATTAGTACAGAGTTAGTTCTGTAAATATCTGTACTCAGGTAAAAAATACTCCCCAATTCATCCGCAACTGGTTGACACAATATCAAATTATGAGAAAGTGGATAAAATAACGTAACTTTTTATTTTATTTTAATATCATAAACAATTTACGTAGAGAAAAGAGACTTAGAAAATTGTATGCAATAGTAAATGTCGTTGAAAAATAACGAGAATAGAAAAGGTCCAAGATTCCATCCCTGAGGTACTCCAATTTTTGTCATAAAGTGGAAAATACTGCCCTGAAGAAGGTTACTTATAAATGAAAGTAATTGAGTAAATGTCTCCTAAATTATGATAAAGTGGTTAAAAACCAACTCTCTTTTCATTTAATAATAATGCCAAATACTTAATTACGTTCTTCGATAATGTAATGTAAGGTTATATCATTATCAACGACCATTGCAATCAGTGGTAGACGAATGTTCGTTAATCTCCTCAATTCTTCTAGTTTAGGAAGGTTAAAGCAGTTTGTTGGTGGATCTTAAGATCCTTTTAGAACCTACGGATTCAGCATCTGAATCACAAATGATAAATAACGGTGTTAAATCCAAGGCATTTCTGATCGAATCTCTAATTATATTTTTGGGAGGCAATGATCCTAAAGCATATATTTTATGAATACTTTCAGCTTTACAAAACCTGCAATTATAATATGATTTTCATGCATCTATGTTAGTTTATAAAAAATCAGGTTAAACCCAAGTTAATGCTATGTTGGGATTAATTCAGAATTCCTAGACATAAATTTAACAAATTGTACATCAAACCCGTGGTTAGCTACATCACCAAGAATTGTTGGTACATTAACCCAGTTAGTAGAGTTGTAAGTTGTAAGGTGGGGTAATAAGGAGGGGTGGCTGCAATCTCCAGTCGCGGCTAAACGTAAACAACTACAAAGCTTTCCTCGCAAACTGCTCCACTTGATAGAGGGCGTTGAATGCTTCCGGTAAGGTGAGAACTTCCGTGTTGGTATTTCCGGATAGGTACCTACCCCCGTAATTGAAAAAAACAACTTTACGACCCCCAAAGGGTGTAGACGGGAGGAAGGGAATTAAAGGGTCGGTTTATGAAAGGTATGAGAGGGCGACTTTCAAGTTCCAGGTAAGCACTAAAAAATAACATTTTATGACAGTTCGCTTAACGAGTTCAGGAAAATATAAAAGTCAATCGTTAAATCTTAAATGCTTAACTTTTATTTAACGCCCTTTACGCAGGATGAGTGCTGGAAATACGTTGGAAAAATAAGTCGTGAATCCGACTGTAAAGTTAATTCCAAAGTTGTTAAGGATTATGCTGAAATAAACAAGACTAGTGTTTACTTAAGAGTATGAAAAATACATTTATATTTAATCATTGAAGATGATATAAGCGACTCTGTAACTAAGAATTGAAATAAAAAAGTTGTATTTTATATTTTCGTTTCAGTGCCGCTAATATTGTAGTCAATGATTAAATATTACAATCTTAGGTTTTACTCGTTAAGTAATTAAAAAAAATATACAAAGTCGTTAACTTACAAAACTAACTAAAAATAACTTACTAAAATTAAATGATCAAATATAGAAAGACAAGCGTGGGTAGAAATGGAAGTAGTGGGGGAGGAAAGAGGTGGAAAGGGGTGGTGCTTAGAAGATCAACAAGGGGGAGGGGGTGGAGAGGTGGAAGAAGAACAAAGAAGGTGCTTAGAAGAACAAAGACAAAAAATTACAATGGAAATATGTTTAAGATACGGATTCACAAAATTAATTTGATTGTTAATAATATTTTTAATTCTATTGACATTTTTCCTAATTTCTAATACATCTAAAAGATCTAAGTGAAAACAACTAACGTTAGTGTGTAAAATAACGTTGTCTTTGTTCTTCTAAGTACCCCCCTTTCCACCTCTCCCCCCCCCCCCACCCCGTTGTTGATCTTCTAAGCACCTCTCCTTTTCACCTCTCTCCTCCCTCACTACTTCCGTTTCTACCCACGCTTGTCTTTCTATATTTGATCATTTAGTTTTAATACATATAATGTCCTGATGAAGAGAACATCGTTCTTGAAACATGTTGACTTTTTAAATAAAGTTTATGGTGGTAAAAGCAACGTGTTTTTAATTATTTCATTAATAAAATGGTGCCACAAAGTGAATTTGCAAAATTTTAAGGATACTTTTTTTTGTTTACATGTTAAATAAAACAAAACAGTTTGGTAATATGAATAGAATAATGGCATTTCCTCACCATAAAGAGACAAGGCTCTTGTGTTTGGTGAGTGAATTCATGCTCAATTACGTGATCAATGTTATCATTTGAGTAAGTGAATAATAATATTGCTACTAATATTTATATTGAGGGATCAGTAGGATTTATAGGTTCAATTAGAAATGCCACAGAGCCGAACCCTCTGATATGAAAATATCTGGAGTCGGTGAATTATATTCCCATTTGGTTTCTGGTAGGTTGACATGTTGTTCTTGTATTGTTTTGTATTTATAATACTTATATAGTGCAATTACATAGCGTGGGTTGACTAGATGATCATTTGGGGAAGTGTGTGAAAGGGTTTAGTTTTTCCTGTGGGGAAAATTTAACCCGTACATTTAAATCTGGTGCGTAAAAGAGAAACTTGAGATATTTATATCAACAAACAGATTTAAATGAAATGAAATGAAATATTAATAAAAATAATGTCCACTTACAGTTGTTTCATGTAATTTTTTAATTTAATTTCGAATTTTCGTTTATTTTCGATAATTTTTTGTTTTAATTGGAGTTTGTTGTAATAATTTATACCTAGATACAGATAAGAATTTTGGATGTGCTTGGTATTAAATTTTGGGATTTTAATATTGTTTTGATATCTTACTGATATGTTGAATGTGTTTTTTAGCTGTATTTCTTTGAGAGTTTGTAGTGTTGAATATTTTTTTATATAATATATTGTCTATTGTAGATACTTTGAATGAACAGTAGAAAATGTAGATGGTTTTTTCATGATAACCTTAATTATTAAACTATTTTGAGAGGATTTAAAATAACATTTATAATTGATATTTCAGATACAAAGTGAATTATTAACTCAAAACTGTGTTGCTATAACTTTAGAACCAGGAGGTGACCTAATAAAATTTTGTAGCATAAATTATTTTTCTTTTTTAGACTTTATTATTTTTTCAAACTTTCGCAAAAAAAATTAAGTTATAGATATTGTATGACAAATATACAGATATTATTCAAGCACAATCAGTAAATGCAAAAACTGCTGTTTAGCAAACCGTGCTAATACATTTCTCTATAAAATCTTTCAAACTTTTTTTAAAGTTCGTTTAGAATAATACGCTATTTTAGAGTTCAGCAAAAGCTTGAAGTCAGTGGCACTGTGGGAACCCCTTGTATTTGGGAACGTTTTAAGATGGAAAAAAAGTTGCAAGTAAAAGAGAATGAACCATCATTGCGAGTCGTGTCGATTATTTTGATTATAATAGTGGTTTACACAAAGCTATTTATTTAGAATTAACGGCACAAGTGTCATTTACATGCAGAATAGTAATTATCGACAGTCAGAATACTAATAATACAAAACAGAAAGAAAGTAAGAAAAACATTAGTTATATTAGTAGAATAGTTAGCAGTGGTGTGAAATCTATTTATAATAGAACTAGCAGACCCGGCCACAGGTTGCTGTGGCTAACGAAACACAACGTCATTACCCAACCTTTATAAAATCCACACCACTCGCTTGCCAGCTGCCCGTTGCCCGCTGCCTGAATTAAATATTTGAATTTATTACATTTAAACCTTCCTCTTGAATCACTCTATCTATTGGTGAAAACTGCATGAAAATCCGTTGCGTAGTTTAAAAGATCTATGCGCACATACATTTTGAGCGACTTCATTTTATACTATGTAATGATTGTATACTGAAACCCTAGTATAGTTATCAATTTACAAGTGTTATTTGCTTAGTGTAATATATCGGAAAATTAGTTATTATCGGTTCCATCATTTTTCTGTTTTTGCTATGTTCGGGTTCACATGGTGTCGGTTACGACGTGAGCCGAAGATAACCGAACATAGACAGACAACTCATTCTAATTACGGGAGCTCGCCAGACAAAATCTATCTAGCGAGTTATAAGGACTCGTGTCCTCTTAAACTGATTACAGGAAGAGTGAAACATTACACTTAGTTTAGATTTGTGGAAACGACCGCTAAAAGATGATGTATCACAGAAAAGTTTAAATTGGTTCACACCATAATGAGACATTTCTAACCAATGGAAATTAATAAAAAACCCCACGAAATAAAAAATGGAAAGACAGACGAAATATTTGTATTGTGTTATTTTAAAAGTACCACCCTCGCGCATTAAGGCCTGTTCACACGACCGCAGCCAGCTAACGTGGAATGACGTGACGCCGCGCGACTATACCCTGTACGTTGTGTGTTGTACGTCCAATCACGTTAAGAGGATTTGGTGTATTTTTGAGCGCCGACCAATTACAGTTAGCACCGCCCGGCGACATCGAACTGGCGACACGAACGAAATGTAATTTAAATTCAATTTATTTAATCCTGTAAGGTATCGGAGGGTGAATATGCAGGAGACGAGAGTGTGTACGGAATACCGTGTGAATGTAATTTTATATACCACTATGACAGTGGTGGGCACTTATAACGGATATTGAACTCAATGAACACGTGTACACCTACAATATATGGACATCGTCATTGTGGACGAATATTAATAATAATAATAAATTTGGATAACTTATATAGCGCTGTTTTTGCGAAAAATCGCCTCAAGAGCGCTGTACAAATTAGCATGGATTTTACATTAGAATTTACTTAACTTAGGAGGCTAGATAACGACTCGTCTTGCAGCTATCAAGCGCATGGATTATTGGAATTCTAGCCCCCCGATAAATTATATAAAATATCTTTTTATATGTACGTATTTCAATTTACTTAACTATGTAGGGGGCTAGATAACCACTCGTCTTGCAGCTATCAAGCGCATGGATTGTTGGAATTCTAGCCCCCCGATAAATTAAATAAAATATCTTTTTATATGTACGTATTTCAATTTACTTAACTATCTAGGGGGCTAGATAACCACTCGTCTTGCAGCTATCAAGCGCATGGATTATTGGAATTCCTAAGGACATAGATTTTTAAGTCCTTCATATTACAAATTTGTCTTATTGAAGGTTTTTGGCTTTTCATGTTAATCAACCAATTTTTGTGACCATTTATAGGGCTTCGCCCTTTTGCAAAACTAACAATTGTGAACATAAAACTACATTTAATAGGTAGATAAACAATAGTATTTCATGGGGTGAGGTTTGTCTGGATCTGGCAATGGTTGACCTGGACACACTGAACCCTAGAATCCAACCCACCCCTCTTACCTTTTTCCTTCCCAGAATTTCCTCTCCAGCCTTTCCTTAAAAAAGACCCTCTACAAAGCATCCACAAAGATGGAATAGGCCCTTAGGGAATTATTTTTTCTCCATGCCTCTTATGTAGAGCTATGTAAAAACGTTGACTTTCTTTTTATTAAGACCGAGGACAACCCCCTTCACCCCAACATAAATCTACTTTCTTTAATTCGAACAAATTTCTGTTTAAGAGCGTTTAACCAGCCAGCGGACGAAAATCCACACTTCGTCGAAAGTTTTTTTACAATCGTGCAGGGTGGTTACAATGAGAAAGATTAATTATTCTCCGTACCAGCTTTTCAAATTTTAACTCAATGTCGAATTTATTTCAATTCAAATTAGCTTTAATTTATACCTTTATCCAAAAATGCTGAAAGTATTTTGAAGTTATTTTTTGATTATAAGTATTTGTCATTTTTCAATAATGTCTAAATTTAATAAAGATGTTTAAAAAATCTGAAATATATTAGTTTGTAAGTGCGCAAATAAATACACAAATGGACCAATTTTCGTCAAGAAACACATGTACGTACACATTTTTTAATGATTTTATTGAAACTAAAATTAAAATTCTTAAACACGCGTTTGCTAGATAATGTATTGATTTATTTTACTGCATGATTATATTATTTGAAATGGGGGTGGTATAATACAAAATGTTTTTTGAAAATTTAACAAATCTGCCAACGACCTTATTATACTAAAAATTTAAAAAAATTCTCAAAATTATTACATGCGAATGCTAGATAAAAGAACAATCTTTCGAAATCCATTTATAATTTTTTTGTGGAAAAGAGTCAATACGTCTAAAATCTGATTGAAAATTACATATTTCTGGTTTTCTCTGGTAATGCCCTCTTAATAATTAAGGTTTGGAAATTATTAATTAAATATTTTTTTATAAAACGAATAACAGTGAAGTGACAATATAATGTTTTATAGTTTCTTGTAAAGTGGCAATAACAGTTCACACCATAAAAACTAAAAACCATCTGTAAGCGACTTCAAACACTTCATCTGTGTTTGCATTCAAAATTTTAATATTTTTAAATGTATATGACGATTTCTAAATGTAACATCCGAAAGATTCTTTCTTATACTTTCAAAAACTTAATTTTATTTTGAATTACGTTCATAAACAGCGAATTTATTAATGAATGTAACGCGAAAATATTTTTCGCGGAATACGCTCTCTGACAGGTCACATAATATCACGAAAGTAGCTTAGTCACAAACTTCACGTACAGTAATGGTTTCTAAATGGTGCGGCGTCAGACATACATTCGAAGTAGGATTCTTAAACTTCATCCTTACAGTCGCTAGGGTATTAATACTACCAGATAGTTTATTTATACCGTGGATATTAAATAAATATATTTTTTAAATCGAGTGCAGTTTATACGCGGTAGAAAATAAACTTTACCAAAACAATCTCAACTAATACTTGAAAAGTGAGGTCACAATCAAAGCGACCAATGAGCGCAGACCAGCGTAATTTTAGGTTCATATCTCAACCAATGATGCCACTTTTAAAGGCTCAAGGAGCCTATCATAATCAAAGCGGCCGATGACCGCAGTTGATGTGTCACAGTTGCAGTAATCGTCATTTCCGTTTCATCCGAAATCCAAATCACAGCGGGGTTATAGAAGTTTAATTTCGATTTTTTTTTAACTAACTAACTAACCATCAAGCCGTTTCCCCGCAAGGGTGGGCAGAGAGGACGGACCGCCAAACATTCCGGTCTTGGCACACATTCCTTGCCTCGTTTACATTCATACAACGTCTCATACATTCTCTTCTATTATTCTGACTCTTGACATGGCCCGACTCTAGTATCTGATTCACTTGGTCGTGCCATGTCTTTCTTGTTTTAATGAGTTGGAAATATTGAAATTTGTACTAAAGTGTTTGAAAAGCCTGAGGGCGTAATAACATCACCCTTTTATCCTATAACATTACTGAAAAATGTACAGATTATCATAGAAAATAGAATATGCGATATTGCGACTTGTTTCCCTATGAACTGGCATCGTTCAGAATCTACTCCCTCGAAGTGACATTGGTTGGCAAATCTGGTTTATTTGAAGTGCGGCGGGAAGATTTTCCTACTTTGTGTCGCCGCTTGGCAAATCGATGGCAAATATTATCGAGAAACTCTAATTCTCAATCCTGTTTCACAAATACGTTTCCATCAAAGGCTTTCTGGAGGACGTTTTCCACATGTCGCGTCGCCTCCTTTCGGCAGATAAAGTAATCAACTTTCTCTGCGGATACATCTGTACACAGCATGTTCTGATGGAGTTTTTGTGATAACTTTTTTGAGATACACGGTGATATTACGGCTTTGAATATAGGTAACAGATTAGATTGGATGTTGCGAGCATGATTTCTGTCGGCGCACCTATTGATACGAACATTAATATGAAACATGACTTTAAAAAATATATTTTGAAATCCGTAAATAATTATCTTCGTTTAAAAGACTGGTTGTATCATGTTGTACGGTGGTAAAATCAAAGATTATTATTTATACTTCTTCAATAATCGCAAATTGACTTAGTGTCATCATTTTAATTACATGAAAATAAATCACTTAAGACTTGTTATCACTTGTATGTAAGACTTATTTAATCGAAATTATCACCATGCTTTAAAAATAAATATTTTAACTTTATTCTGACGAAGGAACCATTGTTGTTGAAACATGTTGATAATCTTTACATAGTATAAAATGAAGTCGCTCACGCTGTATGTGCGCTTAGATCTTTTAAACTAGGCAACGAATTTTCATGCGGTTTTCATCAATAGATAGAGTTATTCATGAGGAAGGTTTTTAGGTATGTAATTTGTCAAGGTTTTGTGTAAATTGGTTGAAATACATAATATAACTGGCCAAACGGCAGCGGGTTGGCAAATGGGCGGTGTGGATTTGATTTAAGGGCCCGCAACCCGAATTTCTACCGATTTCTTACCAATCTCCCTTAAACATGTTAATTTTTAAAGCTTTTAAAAAAATAAATGTTATTCTTGAAGATAATATCTAGACATTACCCGCGCCGAAACGCAAATTATATGAAATTCCCTCGATAGAAAAAAGTCGCAAAGTATGCTCCAAAAATTATTATAAACACATTTGTTTCAGTTATTTTACAAGTTATATGTATGAAAAAATTTACAGTGTTTCTTTAAATGCTGTTTAAGACAATTTGGAGAGATACGAAATTACGAATGTTAGAGGAGAGCGCTAACATTTACGGCGACAAAATCGATGCGAAAATTTGCGAAAATGTTTAATAAAACACGACTCGTTTAAAATAGAGCAAAAATCTCGCGGGTGTTATCTTAAACAGCATTTAAAGAAACACTGTGAATTTTTTCATACATATAACTTGTAAAATAACTGAAACAAACTTGTTAATAATAATTTTTGGAGCATACTTTGCGATTTTTTTCCATCGAGGTAATTTTATATAATTTGCGTTTCGGCGCGGGCAAAGTCTAGAATTATCTTCAAGAATATAATATATTTTTAAGAGCTTTAAAACTTACCGTGTTTAAAGGGAAATATGTAATAAATCAGTACAAATCCGGGATGCGGACCCTTAACAGATGGCGTTGGTTATAAAGGTTTCGTTAGCCACAGCAACGTGTGGTCGGGTCTACTAGTTTAAAATAAATTAATTGTAAATGAATGTTTCTTTGTTTGTCCCTTATGCGCTCCTAAACCGTCGTCTAATTCATCTGATTGCGACAATACTTTGGCGATTTGATGTACGCCTGCGAAGGTTTCTATATATATACTGGTGAGCTCTGGCGTTATGATAAATCGTATAAAATTTGGAAATAGGAGGCCGCGAGTTGTGTGAAAATGAGTATTTCATGTAGTTTAGCGGCACGGAGGGTAGGCGGGAGGGGAAGGGAATCCGGGAGGAGTGGGGGGGAACGAAGGAGGGGGGACAAGGAAGGGGGAATGCGGGTAAGGCTGGGTGCATACACCAGATTTTTCTCTCCGGTTGTCTGATCAGACAATCGGATCGAATAAACACCGCACACATCCAATTCGAAAACCGGATAGGTAATAGAACCGGGGCCAACCGCCCTTTTTCAGACCGGATTAGACGGCCGGCTCGGAAGGGCGTAGCCCATTTTTATTACCGATATGTTTTTCGAATCGGATGTGTGCGGGCTTTCATAAGAAATGTATGGCGCAAAGACCTTCCGGTTGTCTGATCAGACAATCGGATGGAAAAACCAGATGTATGCGTCCAGCCTAAGGTGTAAATTAAGCGTGGGACGGCGGGAAAGCCGGGAAGGTGAAGGGAGAACGCGGGAGGGGAAGGGTTTACTTCTTTCCAACATGATTCATTTGTAAACAACGTGTAATTTCATTGTAGGAAACAACCTTATTGTTGTTACTCTAGAGGTCCTTGTCAAGGTATTTTGCCTATTTAAAAGGTTTAAATTATTCTCTGTATTTATAATTGGATAATTTTATAAATGTAACACGTTTCCTAAATAAGAGAAACTTGCTTTAGTTTTAAAATTGAATTCGTTTGGTCAAAGCTAATTTCGTTTGTGTCCGCAAAGTGTGCGGCGGTCTAACTTTATTTTCATCCCAACCCGCTTCTGCTCCCCTGTCCGATGAGTTCACATAAGGTTATCCCAATTGATACCGATTCGTTGTTACTATTTCGGTTTCCATACATTATAAATTGTAAAGTGTCCGTTTTAATTTCGAAATGCAGCATATTGGAAATCAGAAATGAAGCTGTTCCGATTCCAACACGTTTTATTTTTAAAAGCTTTTTTTACTTTAATTGCTTTTCACCCCAAGAGGGTTCTTGCCAGTGTCAGGTGATTGGGTTTACAAGTAATATTTTAAGTGTAATCATGGGGAAATATATACATATTTAGTAGTACTTAATACGAGTTAACACAAAATTGTTCGTTTTCTTCATGCACGCGGCCGGGCATTTGTTTCTTAGGATGGGTTGTTTTGAAGTTCATTTTCACGTTCTGTGTAAGTTCTGTGATTATTTCAGTTTCATGCAACAACTGGCCTATAATGATATAATAACAGAACTTGAATAGAACCTTCACAGAACGTAAAAAAATAACTCGCAATATTAGTGTTTTAATCGATTTCAAATGACGATTTATTAATGCTATGTTTAATAAAACTTATTTATTGAGAATCAACATTTTTGATCTGTATGAATATACGTTTTTAGGCCGTAATATTTTTCAATCAGATTCCTTTTTTTCATTTTGCGAAAAAATAATATCAACGTGGTTAAATTCGTGATTATAATTTACACAATGACAAAAAAAAGACATTAAAGCTATCGCATGGCAGTTTCGTTTAGATTTTACCAGGTTTCTGCTATTTTTAGTTATGTTTGATTTAGCTGTTTTCATGAGAAACAGCTATTTCGCGATGTGCACAGGTTTGGCATTCATCCAACTGAACATCTTTACGTATGTAGATTTTGTAAATTTTCTTTTCTTTTTCGGATCTTTACGTGAATTACATTTTATTTCCATGACGAAATATCCTCTCTGACCCTTTCTATTACAAAAACCACTTCATTTGTTAACTTAACAAACCTTTGTCATACAGTGCACGTAGTAGGACACATAACTAGGGCATGGATTAAGCAACTTGACAAAATTATACTAACTCTCTAAAGTTGTTCGCAGTTAAAATGCAAACAAAAGAACATCCCGTAACCCGTGTGAACATTCAACATTGTACTACTGTGGTATATGGAATTATCCACGTTGTAGAATTTTCAACATCCTTCAACAGATGTCGTTAGTGTACGTTGTAATATATGCTTTTTAGGTTTCTCAACAGATGTCAGTTAAGTAGTACCTTAGAAAAGCGTCGACTACCGTCGTCTAATACACGAACGGTTACGAAAATATCATGGACGATGGTAGGTGTTGGGTTCCTTCAGAATAACTTAGAGCTTCCAATAGGACGCCTGGTCCAGTTAAATATTCATTGTAAACCTCGCGATAATGTAAATAAAGCAACTTGTAATCTCGACGAACCTCGGAATTTCCGAGGTAGAGATTGAAACGTTTTTAAATCAAAAATTGATAATAGCTTATTACTAAACTTACTAAAGCACTAAGAAGTAAGAGCACTTAAATCAGTAAAAAAATATCTTACGGGGCCCAAAGGTAATTTCGAGCATGAAGAGGGGATAAAGGACGTTTCTCTTGTGCTCTCTGTTATCAGAGGTTGACTATCATCGAATTAATAATAATAATAATAACAAATGCATTAGGCTTCCATAGCGCTGTTTTTTGAGAAAAAACAAAGCTTTTCTACTTGATTAACTTATCACTTGGATTTACAGTTAATACTTTACAGCCAATATTTATTATATTGCTCCTGAAGAAAATTTCTTCGGTTAATATTTTGGGTTAGTGAGGAGAGTATTTGAACCCAAAACCTCTGAATTGGTAATTGTGAGCCTTTCTCTTCGACCACGAAGGTTCGTCATACCATCATAGTAATAAGATAATCTATATTGTATATAAAAATCAAATATGTTTGCTTCTGCCTATATATGTTATGCGTTGCTAAACCATTTATCCGATTGCAGTGAAACTTTGTAAGCATGCCCGCGATGGTTTCTATGTATACTGGTGAGCTCTGGCATTATGAAATTTGTATAAAAATTGCAATAAGTGGCACGCGAGCTGTTTGAAAACTAAATGTATGGAATGCGGGAAGGGGGAAGCGGGAGAGGTGAGGGGGGAGAGAAAAGACGGAGTGGTAAAGCGTGAGGAAGGAGACTCGTGAGAGTAAGGGGCAGTAGAAGGGGAACGGGAAGACTGGGAAAGGACACGCTGGGAGAAAGAATTTCTTTATTAATTGATAACTTAGTATATCATAAACAACAGCATTAATCTTCATCGGAACAATACATTCGAACGATTCACATAAAATTCGAAGCAATTCGTATAATACGTCGATTAATTGTTTTAAATTGATTTTTAACTTTGTTGTTGTTATCCTTACTTTCGTTTTAAACTACTCATGCTAAAATGCGCCTGCTCTCAACAGAGGAATTCCTAGTGAGACAGGCACAGCACAATCACCTATGTAACTTAATAAATAAAGGTTATAATAAAAATACTGGGGTTTATCATACTCGCGGTTAAATACAACTAAATTAAGCTACATACCTCCACAAATATATTTCATTTTGAATGTTCCTATGTAGGTACTTTAATATTGTATTCCAGCGCCCGAGTACCAACAAGAAAATCAAATCAAAGAACCTTATTTTTCTTAAACCTTGGGTAATTGCACAGATGTTGCGAGAGAAATTATGGCACGTGTTCGTGTACTAAGTGCCAAGTAAATTTCGGATTAAGTGGTTCTTTTTTAAGTTACTGGACCCTGTTTTATCCTTTCTTGCGAAATCCCCGTCGAGGTGTACCTTTGTGTGTACATTGTACGGGCTGAATGTGTATGGTGGTTAGATTTTAGGCCGAGGGCGGGATTCAACTGTTTCTTTGTTGTAAATTATGGCCATTCTGGTTACATGTGTTATCCTGACAGTGACGTGGGTCCGGCCGCACCAACACCGATACACAACACGGCACCATGCCATGCCACACCACGCCACACAACACCACGCCACACGTCAGCGTGATGTGTTTGTTAGTTTTGAAGGAGCGTATTGTGTCTTGGATGCGTATTTTGTGTTGTGTATCTTTTGTGTGCACTGTGAGACACTAAGCTTGTTTGTAGAAAGACATTTTATCATGTTATATAATACTCGTAGACGTGAACATACCTATATTAATTTATTTATATTTTCCATTCCATTTCCAAAACATGTGATATACGTAATAATTTTGTGACAGTAATCACGAGATAAATTATTATTCGAATTGAGTTATACAGAATCAGAAGAATAGCAGGTATTATTCTAATATTGATTTATTGAGTTATGTTATTATATCCTGTTATTAAGAGGAAGTCCACGTCTATGATCCAATTCGAGCTAACTTTGATACCTTGTTTTTATTAGAATGTTTTTGTAGAATGGGATAGATTTTACTAGATACTGGGCTCATTACTCATTTTTTTTTAACTCTGCTAATATCCGGAATATCTTTTCATCTTTCAAACCTTACGTTTGACACATTTATACATCGTATCATAAATTTACGCTTTGATGTTAATCCAAACCTTGGCATGATCCAATTAAAGAAATCTGTGAGAAGCAATTTGTAAATAATTAAATTTGATTAAATTAGTCTTACCATCGTATTTACTTGTCTTAACCTAATCCATCTAAGCGTCATTTTATTTACTTTCTTATTACACTTATACCGGTCTTGTTTTTATTGCATGTGCTTTATTTTATTATACTTACATCGGCCTGGCGTGCTTTTCTGATATTACACTTAATCGGCATGGCGTGCTTTTCTTTTATTAGACTAACATCTGATTGGCGTGCTTTTCCTTTTATTACACCTGCATCGGCCTGGCGTGCTTTTCTGATATTACACTTAATCGGCATGGCGTGTTTTTCTTTTATTAGAGTAACAACTCCTTGGCGTGCTTTTCCTTTTATTACGCCTGCATCGGCCTGGCGTGCTTTTCTGATATTACACTTAATCGGCATGGCGTGCTTTTCTTTTATTAGACTAACAACTCCTTGGCGTGCTTTTCCTTTTATTACGCCTGCATCGGCCTGGCGTGCTTTTCTGATACTACACTTAATCGACCTGGCCTGCTTTTCTTTTATTACACTAACATTGGCTTGGCGTACTTTTACTCTTATTACGCTTACATCGGCCTAGCGTGCTTTTCTGATATTACACTTAAGGTTAAACGTCACGAACGTTATAAACTACGCATTCACAGATGGCGCCAATTAAATTATTTGAGTTTTTAGTACTTTTCAACGTTACGCTTTAAAATATTAATGTAAATTAATTGTTTGCGCCCGAAAATATTTAATATGTACATATATAAACAGTGGCGGCCAGCTCTAAGGTGCGGAGGAGCGCCGCACTTCCAAAATTTCTGGTAATCTAAAAATTACCGAACACCAAAAAAAAAACTTATTTCCGACACGCCTCATCACAGTTCACAATATAGACTCGGTTATAATGCATACATCATAGTACCTATATGTGCCTGCTGGACTGCGCGCTTAACGAAGCAGATCGTAGTGTGCCTATATTCAGCGTGGTCGATCATTTTAATTAATATTAATATTTTAAAGCGTAACGTGCAAAAAGTATTAAAAACCTAAAATAATTTAATTGGCTGCCATCTGCGAATGCATAGATTATAATGTTCGTGACGTTTAATCTTAATCGGCCTGTGTGATATCTGTGAATACACTTACACCGGCCTGGCGAGTTTTTTTTTATTTCACTTAGGTGCCTACTTGAGTACATCGACCTTACGTTTTTTTTGTTATTACGCTTATATCGGTCTAGCGTGCTTTTATTTTATTGCAGTTACACCGGCTTCATGTATTTTACTGTTATTTGGTACGCTTACTTGGCCTGGCATGCTTGTTTTAATTAGACTTACATCGGCCTGGTGTGCTTTTTTATTACATTTACATCAGCTTGGTGTGCTTTTCTGTTATTACACATACTTACTTTTCCCTCCTCGTCATCCATGTCAACTACTGTTGATCGAACGTTGAATTAATTAATTAAAAATTCCGAATCATTGCTTTGATGACAACAAAAAATACTTACAATCCAATTTAAATTAAAAAATGCTTATAAAAATGTTATCATAGCCTTCTGTTTCATCGTCTAATGCCTTTGTACTTCTTGCCATCATAATACATTTATGTAAAATTATTTCAAAAGGAGATTAGATAATATAATAATGTGTCTTTATGTCGTTAAATGGGTACAAGAACCCTTTCAAGGAATATATCTTTTGGAGAGACTAAATTAAGGCTCATAAATTAATAAATATTTATGAACAACGTCTCCGAGATAAGACTTCCGCAGAAACCGTAATCTTCTGCCAAAATTCTTATCTTCAATAAGCATAAGGAATAAATACGCTATCTCGAAATACATCTGTGTGATATCGAAAATATTTCTCTACAATGGAGGCTCTCAACCAGTGGTCCGCGGAACGAGATTGTTATTTATTCGTTTATTTTATTTCTTTTCTTGAACATACATTTAACAAATTTTCATAGATATGTAGCAAACACTTTGTGGGAATACATAATTATAATAAAAACAATAATAAAACTGTGTTGTAATTCCACTTTATTATTTCTTCATCCTACCGGTTTCGGTTCATCCTGAACCTTCATTAGGGTGAATAAAAATATTACTCACCCCTGAAGGTTCAGGTTATTATATTCATGCCTGATGAAGGTTCGGAGTGAACCGAAACCGGTTGGATAAAGAAATAAGAAATTTAAAAAAAGGAATTAAAACAACGTCACATTATTGAGTTTATTATACATTTAACAGATTATTCCAGTGGTTTACGATAATAAAATTAATAAATAAAAAAATTATGATCAGTAACTGAATGTAAATTGGTTGGTAGTAATTTTTTGTGGATACCTCACTAGGAGAACCTGTGCTGACGTGTTCCCATGTTTAGGATTTAGTGCTATTCTGTCGACATAAGTACAAATACAGTTTCCTCCTTGAAATTGTCAAGAAGGGCACTGAGGGTCTACGGTCTACCCATGGCGGCAGTATCGTATACCTAAATTTAAGATTAGTAGCAGTTAGTTAGTAATAATTAGAGTTAGATAGATAATTGTCTTGATAAACAGGTGGGTATATTTTTCAATGGACAACACGCCACTGGTGTTAGTAAATTCGTGGTAATATTTTCTTTCCAATTACTGACAATGTTTCGGTAATAACAATCTGGTTACGCGGATTATGTCAGCGACATATTACTGTATTATTATTATTAGCGGCATTACAAAAGTTAAATAACGCTTAGAAAATGTAATTAAATAATTATTATGTACCGAACAACACAAATTGATGTCGTGATTGGTTTCTTAGAGCAGGCATTGATTTTCTATTCAGAAACTAATGTTGACTGGACCAAAATATATTCGAGCTTGTATTGCAACTTATCCTCGACGTACATTATATATATTCGTCATATTATTGTCATTGTGCAAATATTCATATAAATTATTTGGTATTATACGTAATTATGTATTGCGTAATTATGTAACTACTTATGTAATTTTCTATGTCAATGTAATTTTTTTTTATAAAAACTACTCGTACTTCAACTAATTTAAAAAATAAAAATGGGTAGATACCTAAAATTATTATATTATTATTATATAATCTAAACTCGTTTCGGGGATTTTTTTTGTAAAAACTAGGGGCATTAAAAATGTTTTTACGTTTTCACTAATATTTTATGTTTGAAGTGAAAACTTCTTTAGCACCGTTGTGATTTGAGACATACATCTACTTAACCTTACCGCTTTGATTATGAGCTCACTTTTCAAGGAGCCTATTGGTTGAGTTTGTGCGGCCGAAGGTCACTTCTACCGCGTGTGAACTGGACTCAATTTTATTTTTTATTTTTAGGGAATTCGTTTTTATGCGTGAAAATTATAAATATACAGAATTACACCAAATAATGTGGACATGGATATACATAATAAAAATCAAAGTTTGCAGTTCACACGCGGTAGAAATGAAACCTTCAGAAAACAAAAGCAGACAAGAGTGATGGTGCTACGAAGCATCACACAAATAGGAGACCGATTAGTCTATCTTATTTTCTCGCAGTCTCGCATAGATATATTACGTTTTTGTCTCTTTTTTTAGTGTCGCTCGTTTCCGTTTCATCGAGTTTCAAAACACAACGGTGCTAAAGAAGTTTTCACTTCAAAAACTATACGATATTATAGACAGCCAACTAAAATGGACAAATCACGTAGAAAACCTTGTAAATAAACTTAGGTATTTGACTTACATTTTTAAACGATTAAATAATATAGTTGATATTAAAAGAATGAAACTGGTATATCATGCATTGGTGCAATCATCAATATCTTTTGGAATAATTGGATGGGGGGGGTATTTATGATACTAATATTAAGCAACTAGAAATTACTCAAAAATTAATAATAAAAATAATGTTGCATAAAGATATTACCTACCCCTCCTTGCAATTATTCCAAGAAGCTGAACTCTTAGATATAAGAAAAATCTACTGTATGCAATGTCTGAAATATATATTTTCACGAAATGTATATTTTACAAAAAACGAAAAACGCTCCAGTAGTAGAGTAAATAACGCATTTGAGGTTCCCCTTTGCAAAACTAGGCTTGCGCAAAGACATGCTTTTTTCATTGCACCAAAAATCTATAATGCACTGTATCAGACTATAGAAATTAAATCTAAAAAAATAACATACATCCTCTTACAGCATATACAAAAAATAAATAAAGACTTGGATAACTACAAATGACACAAAAACCTACCTGCTATAACATCTTACCTGTTATAACTTTACAAATCCCTAATTTTTATTTAACCTTTTTTGTTTTTCATATATATTTTTTTTTTCTTACCTTTTGTTTTTTAAATACGGAATTATTTGTTCTATAAATACATATGTTAAAACATAATTATGTTTCAATTTACTAATTTAAAGTTTAATTTGCTATGTTGTATCTTAACTGCATTAAAAAAAAACTTAAGTATACCCACGAACTGGCGATGCCTATGTGGGATTTTTTTTGTTACCATACATATATGTATAATATTGTAATATCTTTTTTTTGTTGTTAAATTGTATTATACTTCTACTTTACTTCTTATCAAAAGAAATGTTTTTTTTAATATTTTTATGTATGTAACCAAAATAAATTATTAATAAAAAAAAGAAAAAAAATGGGGTTGATTTAACAGTAACATTTTTTTTTTTTTTAATTTTGTATTTTTTTGCTTGTTTCAGGTAAGCCAACATACATTTCAACAGATTTTGGTCAAGTGGTTGTATTATTATATAGCAAAGCGAAAAATGGACACTTTTTATAAATCAGGTAAGTGAAGTAAAAATATGTCTTTTTTCTTACCATTCGCTATGTGTTTTTTGAATTCTTAAAGAAATGCCCTGTGTGTAGCTGAAGTTAAAAGCAAAAGTCTGAATTTTATATTGTTGAAACGATGCGTACATTATAGTAATGCCATTTTTCCTTTCATCGAGTTTCAAATCACAACGGTTTTTAAAGAAGTTTTCATTTCAATAATGCGAATAAGCAAACGTTACATTGTGTGAATACAGCGGCTCAGTCAACATTAGTTTCAAACTAGGCAGTGCCCAGTGCTTACTACAATACTAATTAATCCTGTGCAAAATTACAGTTTGTTACTCGAATGCTGTCATGTAAGTCGTTGCATAGTCGAATTATAAAGATTTTTCACGATATTAATTTAGTAGTAGTTACTTACAAATAACCCTCTAAACTAGAAGATAAAATAGGGAACATTTCAGGCGAGAAAGGAATTTAAAACGGAAAGAAAACCCTTTACAATAAATTTTTTTATCAATTTATATTTTTTTACAATTTTTCAAAATCTGTCTTGTTTGATATAAAAACAGTTTTTCTTATTTGACCGAACATTTCTGTATTATCTAGTTCTGATTTAAAACTCGATTAAAAACGAGCGTCACTAAAAAGAGACAAACACATACATCTATAGGATTTAGCCTGCCAGAGAATGAGATAGCAATCAAATACTTATTTAATTCACGGGTACTCGGTTCAAATATAATAACGGTGACCCGACAATTCGTCCTGCGACAATTCATCCGGCGACAGTTCATCCTGCGACAGTTCATCCGGCCGACAGTTCATCCTGCCGACAGTTCATCCTGCCGACAGTTCATCCCGCCAACAATTCATCCGGCGACAATTCATCCTGCCTGATCATTTAGAAGATTTTTATTAAGTAAGTATGCAAAGAGGATATACGGCCGTACAACCAAAATCGATATACTTATATCTGAAGGCATCTTGAGTGGAAATCCGCTGTAAAAATATTTTTACTAACAATAATTTCGACTCTCCGAAGAAGCATGCGTGAATAACAAAGTACGACATACTTATACTTATAGGTTAGGTTAGGTTAGTTTAGGTTAGGTTGAATTGTCAGGATGAATTGTCGCCGGATGAATTTTCGGCGGGATGAACTGTCGGCAGGATGAACTGTCGGCAGGATGAACTGTCGGCCGGATAAACTGTCGCAGGATGAACTGTCGCCGGATGAATTGTCGCAGGATGAACTGTCATGGAACCATAATAACATGGTCAAATGGTCCGAACGAGAGATGATTTTTTAATAAAACATTTCCTTGATTTCCAAAAGGTTGAGAAACGCTGACGTCTCTACAATATAGAAATGTAATCTACCAGGAGAACATATTCATTCATGGATGAAAACTCGGAATATTTCGTTCACAGAATTCCCAACAACGTTATTACTTCCG
Source organism: Limnephilus marmoratus (assembly GCA_917880885.1). Lineage (NCBI taxonomy): Eukaryota > Metazoa > Arthropoda > Insecta > Trichoptera > Limnephilidae > Limnephilus > Limnephilus marmoratus. Next base: position 10,539,457 of record OU862921.1, on the reverse strand, counting down.
CCATAAATACCAGCCAACATAACAGTTACTCCGATGCTTATGAAGAATAAATTGAACCTACATTTCCTGTTCGCGGTTTTTCCACCCATATAAAATTGGCTGTAAGTGTAATTTAGTTACGGCTGGCGCAGGTCTAATATAAGCCCGGCATACATGAGTCAGCTCGCAAGTCAATCAATGTGGTTTACATTTATAAAAACAGAATTCAGAGTCTAGACGAGGATTATTTTGTATTCGTTGTTCGATTTTTGTTTGATCCGGTTAATTAGTAGTATTTTTAAACGACTTCAAAAAGGAGGAGGTTCTAAATTCGACGGTATTTTTTTAATGTTTTTTGTTACCTCAGAACTTTTGACTGGGTGAACCGATATTGACGATTCTTGTTTTATTTGAAAGCTGGTGCTTCCCGTGTGGTTCCATTTCAATTTGGTCTAGTTCTAACATTGGCATCCATGAGAAAACCATGTAAGTCTTAAATGCGCATTAAGCGTGTGCGCGACAAATGGACGAATAACTAAATATCACGCCAACCGATTTTGATGATTCGGTGTCAGCCACGGTACCCGGCCCAGGTGTTCACTTGACAGCTCCCCTCCCGCCTCGGCCCCGCTCTCTCCTCTCGCCTATCGCCTCGTCAAGTCGCGCATGCGACACAAGCACATCTCACCACCATGTATGTAGTTACAAACCTACCTTGGCTGACACCGACTCCAAAAATAACAATCGTACCTACATATTGATGAGTAGAAAAAGTACGTTGATTATTAAGTTGTAGAAGAATACGAAATAATTTTTTTAGTGCATTTTTTAAAGTCGTTTTTTGTTTTGTTTATTATTATTTTTTTTAATTTATTTAATTATTCACCAACAGAATACATTTCATATTCTTTACAATAATGAAATGCGTTTTCGACGCAGTTATAGTGATGATAACGATTATTATAAGTGAACACACTATTCACTAGAATTTTCGTAAGCGTCCGAAACGCACCCGTCTGGAGTCAGTGAGACGATAGCACCCCAATTGGGGTACGTTGTGAGGCTGAAGGTATGGGGAGGGGAAGAAGATGGATAAGAGGAATTGGCAATTCAGACCTGGTCCCCAAACACTGCTCAAGCCATTTCAAGCAAAGTTTCAATTCTGAATTATGGTCTTGCACTTGGGCGATACTGAGAGAATCTTCCACTCTGGGACGTGCCATTAATTGACGTCGGTATTTGACCCTTGACCTTCGAACCGGTAGTCAATAGCTTTACCCCTCAACTTCAGAGGCCTTCGTGCACATGTAACAAAAAGAACCAAAAGTAAATATTAGTAAATAAGTACATCTATTATAATTTACTATAATCAATTAAGATGAAGTCATAGTAAATAATGCAAAATCATATGTTTTTGTTTTGAAAATTTGATCGCTTAGAAGTATTGTAGATGCTTCAATTAAATACTGCGTGTAGAACATACCTTGGCCCTTAAAAATATCGGTCATTTTTTTTATAAATTTTTTAATAAGCCTATAAAAAAATAAAGTATGAGGTCTAAAAAACACACTTTCAAGTCCAAACTCTCCTATTTATAAACCCCTTTTCGGATATGGTTTTATTGTGTAATGTGGCAAATTCAGTTTATTTTATAATCATCGCAAAAAAAGTTGATATTTACACCCAATCTTCCCAAAATAAAATAAAATATGCATTTTCGCGTTGATATTTTACAATACGGCCGCTAGTCGACGAATTCGGTTATTCAAAGTGACCCCTATGGCGTCCACCGAAGAACTACTGTCCACGACACAGTAGTGAACTAGTGGATCGCCTTAAATACAATATGTATGTAGTGGTTTTAAGTGAAGAAGATCATCAGGTATTTTGCAAGTTTAAGTTCCTTCTGAAGGTAGAAGTGATTGATTTCTAAAATATATCCATGCAGCGTTTATTTTACATCCAAGTAATTTTTGACGTTGGTTTAAAAATTGTTGAATAACTACGAAAGGTATCGAACCAAAATGTTTTAGGGTTTCTCGTAAATTTCGCCTTTATAGATTTAATTATAAGATTAATAATCAACATTAAAGATGATTCAAACACGTTATTTAAGATGCTTTTTTGTGGGTGCTTCTGTTTTTACTGAATATGTTATGTCTACGTGTAATGTTAGGGCAGTAAATAGATTTATGACCCATTAAATAAGGGAATATTGTTGGGAAACATAAATTTATTATTGTCAAAATATCATTATTTTAGTACGTACTAGCTCAACCCCGTAAAATTCACCGATATAATTATAATTGAAGGATTTGTGAAGTTGAAAGTATTTATGAAATATTGCCTCAGGATCACTCACTTCCTTTCAAAAACAAATATTGCCAAATGTCTCTCAACAGATGTCGTTGGAGTGGTAATTTCAATGTCGCTTAACTTATATCTTTTTCTTTCTTAACTATAGTTTTAAGGTGTCTCAATTGTGTCATAGGTATTATTACATGATAGGGACAACTGTCTGACGTATGGGTCTAATATCCGAACAGTTACGAAGATTGCCGATCATATCCGATCTTCAAAGAGCGGTTCGCCCACCGCATATTGACAGACAGCATCATTTAGAATGGACGTTAAGTCCAGTTAGATATTCATTATAAATACGATAATTAAGAAGACTCGTAATCAGACAGACATACAACCGAAATTAGTATTTTTGATTAGGTAGATTTTTTCAAAGCTTCATAGCTTTCAATGTAAATGACTTCGTGAACAGAAAATAGCTGTAATAATTAGTTTTCATTTTCAAATTCCAGACAATAAGAGCTATATATATTATTTCGTAAAGTCAGAGATTTTCTTTTGAAAGGTATCGATGTCTCAGATTTTTTTATTTAAAAAATTTTATATTTTTTATTTTGTGATTTTCTCAACTACCATACCAGGCCATGCCCGTATAATGGAAGTCATACATGATTTAATTTATAATGTAAAGACTAGAAAAATAATATTTTGTAGAAAAAAATATTAAAACGGAAGAAAATAAAAAAAAACGTATTTAAGTAAAAATAAAACAAATTACACATAATGAACTAAATATCAAAAAATAATTTAAAGAAGATAAGAATAAAAATTAAAAATATGAAAAAAGTGAGATTTTAAATTTTAAATACCAATTATTTTATGTAAGGTAAAAATTTGAATGCAAATTAATCGTGGTAGGTATTCATCTAGAATAGTACATGTTTATTTACGCACTTGAAGTGAAATGACACAAAACTGCGCGGTGCAAATATAATTTTTCTGACTTTATGTCCGGGTTAAATCTTCCCCACAAGAAAGTCTAAACCCTTCCACTCACTTTTCCACAAATATTCATCTAGTCAATCCACGCTATGCAAGTGCACTATATAAGTATAATAAATACAAAATAATACAAGAACAACATGTCAATCTACCAGAGACCAAAAGGGAAAATAATTCACCGACTTCAGATATTTTCATGTCGGAGGGTTCGGCTCGGTAGAACTCCTAGCTGTACCGATAAATCCTACTGATCCCTCAATATAAATATTTAAAAAATCTTTGGTAATCCTACGTGTATTTGAAATAAATGATGTTTTCATTTTTGTACATAAATTCTTAGACAAATCTAATAATAATTATTATTTATGGTCACATTATAACAGGTGAATTTAGTGATATATAGGAATCGGAAATAGATTTGATAAAGTTCGTAATTTTTTTAAGTGTTGGGAACTCATTTATTCTTTATGGAAAACTTGTCCCTTTAAAATTTAAAATATTCAATGTTGGACACCTATAGTAAAAGGAATATATAGTATTACTAGCTGACCCTACAAACGTTATTCTGCCATATAAATTATTTGTAGTGAATATTTTGGTTGTTAAATAAAAAATAACGAATGTATTTTAAGTGTATGGGGATAGGATCTATGACAGAAAGAGGAATGGAGCGCTGTAGACGATGACCGCCGATAAAAACAAAAACACCAACTAAAGTAAGAAAATGAAAAAAAGAAAATCAATATGAATTTCGAAGAACAATTGAGTGTACGATATTTTTTGTCAGTCCGTCTTTAGCTAACACAAAAGCTCGATGGTTTGCCCAGGCGAGAACATGATGCCGAATGAAATATAAAATGACGCGACGCTTCTCGTGAATGTCTTGGGCATGTGTGGATGAAAGTTCGATGAGGCGGACATAGCGCCATCTTTCACTCAATAACATAAATAAATTTTGTTCCGTTTGAAATACGAAAGACGGTTATAATTGTTCATACAAAAATACTAAAATCGCGATTAAGAAATGGGAGGGTGGGGGTAGGAAAGTTAAAATTTGGCGTTATAAATATTTTTTGATAATATTTGGCGTTATAAATAAAAAAAATAGAAAAAAAAAATTCCAAAAAAATTGATATTTTTTCTGGATAGGGACACCCTAATCACCTAGCAGTATGAAATATACTTTAAAACCAATTTTCATACCTACCAAATACAAATACACAAAAAAAAACATAAAAACCGGTCTTGCCGTTTCGGAGGAGTCCGACCACAAACACCGTGACACGAGATTTTTATATATAAGATTTGACTTTATATCGGCGCTCAATGAATTGTATGTTTTAGAAGCGATGAACCAGAACTGACGTTGGGAAAATGTGGTTCTAGTTTTAGGGACCACGCATTCCAGGATTGATGAAAAACGTGTGTGTGCTTGATGTGAGATTACTCCTGTAAATAAAGTGCAATATATTATTATTGATTTTTTTTTACCAAAAATACCAAAATTGTGACTGTCAATATATTTTTCGATTAAATATATTTTTTTATTATAATATCATTATACGCACAATGTGCTCAAGTAGAAAAATGTTAAAAAAAAATCAATTCTCAAGAACGTCGAGGTACTTTTCTTTTTTTAATAAAGAAATACGATGTTTTTTACAGAACCATAAAGCAAGCGGATAAACAACGCTCAAAAATTCCTACCTCCAAAAGAAACCCGGTTTCAAGGATAAGTGGTGCGAGATTTTCATCCCGGGTCAAATGGACCAGGATCACATGAAGTCGAGAGGGTATCGTGTGTTAGTGCTACGGGAAATTGTTTCACAATAGTACTACACTCATTTCATCAACGTAACTGAACCACCACGCAAAAAGGAACAAACTTTTTAGAAGTATTGAAATTTTATTGACTCTAAACAACAAAACTTTTTTACTTGGTGGCAACTTTTGCAAGCAACTTTTCAAACTTGTCATCGTTGTCGAACTCGATTACAGGAAAATTCTCGTACCAGGCTGACAGAAATGGAACTAGGGCTCGGTTAGTTTGTTCGCCCAAATGATCGGACAAAATGTTCAGGTGTCGATGCGTCAGGAATATGAAGTACAGTATAGAATTTATTTATTCTTTCTGGAGCTAAAGGAATAAAAAAATTTGTTTGGTATTTTTTTTGCAATCTAATGGAGTAATTTGGCTGATCGAGGAATAATTCACATGGAAATTTTGCTTAGTTTATTACCGAAATAACTTTGCGATATAAAATTCGCGAGCTTCTAAATATTGTTTTGTCAGGCAGGTCATAATCTTTATTGAATTTTACTGAAAATCTTACGTTTGGACTTTTTTCGTTGAATATAAATTAGACTATTTTTACAAAAATATGTTTTATGTTGGTTAGAAATGTTGATCATTTTATTTTATCGATTTATATCATGATATCTTGCCATTTTACGCTGGTTCGTGATGTTGCCGGGTTCATAAATATGTATTTTTTGGTGACCCGACAATTCGTTCTGCGACAATTCATCCGGCGACAGTTCATCCTGCGACAGTTCATCCGGCCGACAGTTTATCCTGCCGACAGTTCATCCTGCCGACAGTTCATCCCGCCGACAATTCATCCGGCGACAATTTATCCTGCCTGATCATTCAGAATATTTTTATTAAGTAAGTATGCAAAGAGGATATACGGCCGTACATATCGATATACTTATATCATAAAATCGATATACTTATATCTGAAGGCATCTTAAGTGGAAATCCGCTGTAAAAATATTTTTACTAACAATAATTTCGACTCTCCGAAAAAGCATGCGTGAATAACAAAATACGACATACTTATACTTATAGGTTATACTTATAGGTTATGTCAGGTTAGGTTAGGTTAGGTTAGGTTAGGTTGAATTGTCAGGATGAATTGTCGCCAGATGAATTGTCGGCGGGATGAACTGTCGGCAGGATGAACTGTCGGCAGGATGAACTGTCGGCTGGATGAACTGTCGCAGGATGAACTGTCGTCGAATGAATTGTCGCAGGATGAACTGTCATGGAACCTTATTTTTTTTACAAAAATCTACATCAACATTTATGTGATTGAATATAAATAGTATTATTATATTGGGAAGTTTAGGCTTTTGCCTGTTATATGCTGATGATGCGGTGCTGATTCCTTACACTATGGAAGATCTACAGTCTCTCGTGTCTAAGATGAACGAATCATGTGTGAAGAAAGAGTTAATTAAGAATGTACTCGTAAGTAATGAGTTTGAAAGAGAGAGTACGAAAACGGTGTGCAATACAGTTGTAAATAATGATGAATACTTGAAGTAGGTGAATGATTTTGTGTATCTACCAACACCATAGGTCACCCAAAGTGGTTCGCTACGTTTGGTGACTCAGCAGGGGTGTCGGGTTCGTAGGGGGTCTAGGTCTTGGCGGCGAATGCCCACTTACTGCGTGGCAGGTCGTTGGTTCGGGAGAGGGTTGAGGGAGACCTTACCTAGACCTCTCCAGCCGGACTCTCTCAACCCATCTTCTGGTACCGAAGTGGGGGGGATGTAGTCATACTCGCATCACTCCTTGACACATTGACCCCTCATCTTAATGTGAGTACCTCACAAGAGTCACAGCTGCTCCCTTATGGAGCCAGTGAGATCAATCGCTTCTCCAATTGGGATTGTGAGGCTTATGGTGAGGCTGAAGGTAGTGGAGAGGCGAAGGAGATTGGAAAGAGGATAGTGGGGAAGTATCTGTCTATTCAGATCTGGTCACCAAACACAATCTGGCTAAAGCCATTTCAAGCAACTTTTCAATTCTGAATGGTGGTCTTACACCAGGGTGATACTGAGAGTATCTTCCACTCTAAAGCGTGCAGCAAATACACTATACATTATTTAATTAATGTGAAATAACTCATGAAGTTTATTAGCGCACTCCGGGATTCGATCCCGTGACATTTGGATTTTGAGTCAAGAGCTTTACCCCTCGATTACGGTGGCCTACCTTTTTCTTTCCCAGAACTCCCTTTCCTACATTTCCCTAAAAAGACCTTCCACGCGGAAACCTCAGATGACATAGTCCAGTGAGTCAGACTCTTGACTCACAATCCGGAGGTCGCGGGTTCGAACCCGGCATGCGCAAATAAATTTTATTTGATTAATTTGTGTTATTTCACAATTAATTCATTTAAAATTATATATAGTATATTTGCGGCATGTTCCAGAGTGGAAGATACTATCAGTATCGCCCTGGTGTAAGACCACCATTCAGAATTGAAACGTTGCTTGAAAACGGCTTTAGCCGTGTTTGGTGACCAGATCTGAATAGCCAGGTACTTCCCAACCTTCCTCTTCCCCACCTCCTTCCCCTCCCCACCACCTTCAGCCTCACAACATACCCCAATTGGGGATGCCATAGTCTCACTGGCTCCAGACGGGAGCAGTTGAGATTCTTGTGCGGTATTTACTGTAAAAAAAAAAAAAAACATAGGGCCTACGTGATTTCTCCCTTCTGTGAAGAGCTGATGTAAAAAATATATATGCATAGATTTTTTTCTGATAAAGAAGCGTAAAAAAATAGTTTAATTAATGAAGTCAATATTACCGACTACCAATTGAAAATTTGAAACGAAAAAATTCGAAAAAAGGTACTGTAAGATCTAAGAATCGAACCCAGGTTTTAAAAGAGGATATACAATGTACGTTAAGAAAATTAAGATAATGTTAGTCCATACGATACAGTTAAATATGATGGAAGGAACAGGGACTAAGGTCCCATTAGCTCAGTGGTAGAACACCGCCCCAGCAAGGCCAAGGTCCTGGGTTCGATTCCTAGATGTGACCGCATCTTTTTCTGATGTTTCTGTTTCAAATTTTTTACTTTTTTTTCAAGAGCTTCACACAGGAGGCCCTGAGGAAAATAATTTCCCTCAGGGCCTACGTCATCTTTGGGGATGCTGTGTGGAGGGTTTTTTTAGGAATGGAAGGAGAGGAGAGTTCTGGGAAGGAAAAGGGTTTAGGGGTGGGTAGGAATCTGGGGTTCAGTGTGTCCTGGTCATCCGCCTCTAAGACCTAGATAAACCTCACCCCATGATCCCGGGCAATCCTGCTAAATCACCAAACATAGCGAACCACTTGGGGTGACCTATGGCAGAGGTGTTGGTTATCCAATAAAGGTTCCCGGGGCGGCGGTACCCATTCCCGCCTCCCAAATTGTAACTTAAAGCTAAAATAAAAATTAATTAAATAAGTCGTGTAGCCCATTCACAACATGAAGAATTTCCCATACTAAGGAAACGCGGCCGGTAATAAAACACCGGGAAATTTTCATTGAGTTGCCCTAAATGGTTTTTTATAGGTTTCCTTTTTAATTCGAAAGCTAATAAATATGATTTGTCGTCAGCATTAAGTTACCTGGAACCTGGAACCTGGAACCTGGTAATCTGCCGAACTGGCCGGTGGCACGTTTTCACATAAATTGAACTGCTCGTAAAGTTAATTGGAAGTTTTTATAGGTTTGCCATTTCGACTTTATTTTATGTTTCCTGGACGTTCTTTATTCAATTTATCAAGTACCTTTAAACATTAAAAACACATCAAACCTGTTGATAATTGTAATTAAATTATACGATAATTTATCCACAAGATAGAGGACTATCAAAATTAAATTTGATATAATTCGTACACTTTGCCACTGCTGTTACCCCCATGCTGAAAAGGTTTAATGTTCATTATTTTATACATAAACACGAATGTTTCTTTGCTTTTCCATTATGCGGTCCCTAAACAATCGCAATCCATTGAATTGTTTAGGGACCGCATTTGTGAATTGTTGTGCCCACGATGCTTATTATATATAAGGTTATATTGGGTGTTATGAAATTATTTCCTATACCATTCATCCGATTGCGATGAAACTTTGGTGATTTGTTGTGCGCACGCCTACAAAGAAATTTGTTTGTAAAATGGTGAGTTCTGGCGTTATGAAATTATTTCCAATACCATTCATTCAATTGCGATGAAACAATGGTGATTCGTTGTGATCACGCCCGCGAAGGTTTCTAAACATAATGGTGAGCTCTGGCGATATAAAATTTATATACAAAATTTGGTGGGGCGCCAGTTGTTTGAATAATGTTTGTAGATATATCATATAATTTGTTTAGCGGCAGGGAGGGGAACGAAGAAGAGGAGGGGTTCGCGGAAGAAGGCGGAAGGCGGGGAAGGTGATGCGGGAAGGGAACGGGGACGGGAATGGGGACGTTTGGGAAAGAACACGCAGGGGAGGGGTGTCGGATGGTGGAGGATGAAGGAGGGGCAGATGGAGGGATTTCAAAAGGTCTATCCTAGTGATGGGGAATAACAGGGAGTAAATTTGGAAAATGCATGCTTCTCATACCGTGAGAAGTGTGCGTATTTCATATAGTTTAGCGGCAGGGTGGATGGATGGATGGAGAGGGGAATTCGGAACGACGGAGGGAGTTTTGAGGGGATAGCGGGGGTGAATTTTGAAAACACATGCTTCTCACATGGACAGCTATCATCTGTATGTGGCCTGCTCAAGCGTCGGAAAAAAAATGTACATCGAAAAACGCTTCAATAAACTGAATTTAAACCTTATTTCTTTGAATGATATTGCAACTCAAGCCAGCTACTCGCTAGTAACTAATAAGATAATAAAAATTTCTTGGCTAATTCATTTAAGCCACATTTTGTGAACGATCGCCCCATATTCAATTTTGCAAGGAATTTAGAAATGAGTTTTGGTGACCAAAAAATAAAACTATTTTCTTATGTTATAACCGCATACGTAAGGAACTATGACGACGCTAATATTGGTGATATTCAATTGTATAACATTCAATTTAAAAGGCGGATATGGGAATCGCTGCCCTAGGAACAATTTAAATACGTTTGCCACAGGTGACCTAAAGTAGCTACGTTTGGTTACTTAGCAGGAGTGCCCGGGTTCATTAGGAGAGGTTTATCCTGGTCGTGCCGTGACTTAGTTTCAATAATTTCTAGTTTTAATACTTTTTCATTTCAATATTTTTTGATTTCAATACTTTCTAATTTCAATACTTTCAAGTTTCAATACTTTCTAGTTTCAATACTAGATTTTTTAACTATATTTTCAAAGGTAGATTTTTTTAATATTTTTTCAATACTCATTTCAATATTTTAAGTTTCATAACATTGTAGTTTCAATACTTTCTAGTTTAAAGACTTCCTAGTTTCAATACTTTCTAGTTTTAATACGTTTCAATACCTTATAATTTCAATTCTTTCTAATTTCAATACTTTCAAGTTACAAAAATTTCTAGTTTGAATATTTTCTAAACATTGTAGTTTCAATACTTTCTAGTTTTAATTCTTTCTAGTTTCAAGACTTTCCAGTTTCAATACTTTCTAGTTTTAATACGTTTCAATACTTTATAATGTCAATACTTTCTTAATCTAATATTTTCAAGTTTTAATACTTTCTAGATTCAATACTTTCTAGTTTCGCTACGTTCCGGAACAAGGACTATTTTTCGTTAATATTTTTGTTTCCGAAGATGTCCCTATTCCATTTGTACGATACGAAAAGGCTGTCTAGAGATTTCACTTATAGGAAAAGGATTACATTTTTTCAAAAGGTTACCTACAAATAATATTAAACCAAAGTTTTACCCTGGAAAGTCGTAAAACATGTAACGACACGCCCCTGGTATAAAACCTTCATTGATGTTGAGTAATTTTATATAAAAAGGACCTCAATTCATAGGAAAAAGTAACATTGTTGGAGCTCGTTTATTTGCTCGAAATTTTCCTATAATTGCGTCTCGATTCTTATTATCATTTTAAATTCCAAGTGTTATTGGAAACTTTTATTAATATTCTTAATGAATTCTAGTGAAAAAATCTGATATTTTCTTTTTATGAGAGTTTATTTAACAGTTAGAAAAACAACTTGGTTTAAAAATTATTTTAAACAGTATTTTATTAATAAAATCGATCTTTTTCATATCTCTGGCTGATACTAAACTGAAGACGATATCTATTATTTAATTACTATCTCAATTTCTGGTACAACTATTAAACGAATTTTAGCATTATTTATTAAACCTAGTACTGACCATTTTTGAAGAGTGACAAAGTCTATTTGAAATCAAATACTTGCGATTGATGAAATAAGTAATGTAGTGTCGTCAGCATAAACGTAATGTTTTACGTGAGCGAAAATCAATTTCATTGCAGTAACATATACATATAATATACAAGGTAGGGCCTAGTATGGAACAAATAATGATCTCACAGCCTTATCGTATCATTACACGTGTCAGTATTTCGCTATAGTATTTACTGATCAGTATACTGACAAAAGCCGCCAGTATTTGTATTCCATTATACGATCTCAGTATACTGACGTCAATAAAGTTGTCAGTATGTAAGTATTTACCATTACACATCAGTATTAAAATACTGATGCGTAATGACACATCAGTATTCGCATCAGTATTAAAATATTGATGCGGATACTGACTCGCATAATGGTATGATTAGAAACGGTGAATGACTTTACATATTCGTACCTAGGCTGTCTAGAAGTGACGAACGAGATTTTTGGAACAGAAGTGAAAAGAAGAATTTGCATGACTAAAGACCAAAAGATTGACAGAGGCATAACGAAGAACACCAAGATGGGCGTTGATTTTCCCCATATTTCTATATTGTGTGGAAACATGGAAGTGAAACTGAGAGCCAGCAAAAGAGAGTGGATAGACGCCTTCGATGTGTAGTACTGAAAAAAAATGATTAGGATTCCATGAATAGCCAGACGCACAAAAGTGTCCATTCTGGAAAAGTTAGGCATCCACAATAGGCTTTTAAATATCTGCCTACAACGCATTTTAGATACTGAGGACTCCAACTTGGAGAAAGTCATCGTCACTGGTAAAATGGAAGCAGAATAAACAGAGGAAGGTCACCAACGCGCTGGACTGACCATGTATTACTGGCGTATTACCACGCAGCCCAGGACCGCTGGAGTGGATAAGCCTTGTCGTTCACCATGGAAATTGGAGTAGGGGTCACGATCCTCAGCGATGATGAACCGACTTAAGAAGAATGATATTTTCAGCAATCGTTCAATTCTGAATATGGAATTGAGAGAATCTTTCATTCCACTTATCTTCTTCTTCTTCTTTGTGTGCCCTACGGTCCCCCCGACGTTGGCGATCACTCTTGAAAATGTCTCTCTGTCTTGCGCTGCCCGGAATAGCTCCTCCACACTCGTATATTTCGAAGCCAAGACATTTGTCTCCTACCAGGCCCTCGGCGACCCTCTATCTTGTCTTTCAATATTAAATGGAGCAAGTGATACTTCTCCCCTCGAAGTATACGACCGATATTAAATTTTCCTGATTTTTATTAATGTAGGCAGTTCTCTATCTGCTCTAGCCCGCCTGAGAATTTCTGTGTTGGTGATCATATCGGTCCACGGACCTTGAGCATTCTCCGGTGAAGCCACATTTCAAAAGCCTCACTTAACTTTAAACCTAGATTGTTTAAAATTAAGTGGTGTTAAGGTTATAAAGTCATTGTTCCTGCCATTTTACCACAGGAGGTCGCCTAGTAATTTTCGTTGCCACTGAACATTCCTTCAGTCACACAATGCTATTCAACAATGGGGGCGGTATTGATGAAAGCTATTAACTAAATCACGTTGTGTGTATCGCACGAATGGATGAATTCGTTCCCCACTTGCATAACAACTCCCCACTAAGTGTCGTAACTGCCTAAAAATGATTCAAATGACCCCAAGGTGTTGAGGAGTTGAGGTATCGGGGTGTTGGGTGGGGGTGGCAGCCCCGACCGGATAATTCGGAACAGCATTCTTCACTTAGGCCGGGCCATAAACCCGGCCCACTGGCGGGACCTTCACCCTGCCACAGCGCCTGTAATTAAGTTTACTTGTTTCTCGGCGGAGTTTTACTTGGGAATTACACAAACTGAGTCCTGCCTCCACCCAAGTTTCAGCAACCACCCCACCCAGATGCACGACACATTATAAGCAGTATGCAGTTCCTACATTACTTTGTTCGCCTTATGTTTGCTCACTGTACCCTGTGTACCTTGTACACTGTACACTGGAGCGAGCGCTTAACTTTATTTTGTATATTTTCTGGTGTAATATTTTTCTGCAGACTTTTGGCATTTATCATTTTTCGAAGCTCTTGTGAAAACTCTTATCGGCACTTTGGTAGCGACATTTTGGCTGCGCCATAAAAGAGTTCAGAGTTTCATAACCTCTATAACTTAATAAGTGCGGTCGTTGGTTTTCCTAGTGCACTAAGGTAAGGACTTTAGCAATGCAACAGCCTCAATAACTGAGAATGAAGTATTTTAAAATTTAATTTTAATTTAATTTAATTATGTTTTAATCAAGTTCTGCAAGCATTTTAGTTTTTTTTAAATTTTTTTACAGCTGTTTCGGCTTACAGACTGGTTAAACCACTTTGAGACGACTTATTTATATAATTTTAAATTTAATTTTCAAAGATGTCTAGATTGATTTATTACAGGTTAAACCAATTAGCTGAGAAATTAATTCAGACATTAAACACTATATTGTGTGAGGTACTGCAGAAACTCTTCTCCGCACAAAATGTTAAGGTTTTCTTAATCGTTTAATAATGACGTTACTACTATGACTCATTTAAGTGCGTTATATTGTTTAGGTTTTGTAAACTTACTAAGGAGTGGGGAAAAAATAATTTTCTATGCTTTGTTAATTAGCGTTACATTTTAAGCCGAAACAGCCGTAACAAAAATAAAAACTAAAATACTTGCAGAATTTCATAATAAAATTATTAAATTTAATTTTAATTATTTTTTTAGAAATTAAATGGAGTTCTACGAATTGAACACACAAACAATTAATGGAGAATTAATTCAATAAAACCGAAATTGTACCGCGTATGATAAATTAAAATGTTTACTAACTACTAAACTGAATATTAATTTCTTCACTGATTGAAGAAGTACTTTATAGCACCATTTTTGTATAAATAATCATGAAGCGCTTAGTTTTAGCCACTGCTTTTAATGATATATCTGGCTTAATGCTAGACGTACCTACGTCAAATTTATAAATCACCCAAGAATGAAGATTGTTGATTGATTTCTTGCCATAAAAAAACTATTTTGACTTCTACATTATATGGGCCATAATTTCATCAATTTACAGCGCCTGACATTTTAATACTTTCTGGTACCTAAATCAAATTACCAAAAACTGACAAGGGCACTTCTAGCATTAATCCTCTGATATGTGTAGATAAACGTATTTCAGAACCAACGGTCCTTTCATTAGAAAACAAAGTATACCAAAAATTTATTAATTTATTAATCAATCCGTTAATTAATAACCATTGGTTCAGAAACATGTCGGTGTTGATAGTTTGTTAAAACAGTGTTAAAACGAAGGGGTTTTTTTATGTGAATACCGCATAAGAGTCCTAACTACGAGCCAGAGTAAAGCCGCAGATTCTTTAATAGCACACAACTGCTAACCCTGTACAAATCACAAGTGCGCCCACGGTTGAATTTGGCAGCCAACTATGATCTGGAGCTTCAAAATACCTGAAAAATACCCTCGACTCTGTGCAAAAACGAGCGGTCCGTTTGATAGATTCTCCCGTTTTGACATACGGATTGCAATCTTTAGAGCACAGGCGTCGGAAGGGAATGCTATCCTTGTTCTACTAGTATTTCAATGCTCCGAGGAACTGTGCATAGTCGGGAAACACGCCAAACGCGTGCTCATCATATGACATTTGTCACATGAGAACGGGTCGCTTCTTCTACTCATTCTTGTGTTCAATAGCTCGGCTGTGGAATGATTTGCCGGCCTCTGTATTTCCTCCTTCTTAAATTGAGTCTCTTCAAGACCAATGTTCATTCCTTCCTCTTCTCACAAAGACCCTCCACACAGCTTCTCAGATGACGTAGAAAATTATTGCCCTCAGGGTCTCCTGTGTGGAGTTAATGTAAAACAAAAAAAAACTGCTCCCGTCTGGAGCCAGTGAGACTATGGCATCACCAGATGCGGCTAAAGATAGTGAAGAAGGGAAGAAGTTGAAATAGAAAGGTGGGAAAGTACCTGGCTATTCAGATTTGGTTACCAAACAAGGCTATTTTAAATAAAGCCATTTCAAGCAACGTCTCATTTGTGATTGGTGGTCTTACACCAGAGCGATACTAAAAGTAACACAAATTAATAAAATTAAAATTATTAATACACGCCGGGATTTGAATCCGTACCCTTTGGATTGCTAGTCGAGAGCCATGCCCCTCAACCACTGAGACCATCAAAGTTTCATTATTATTTAATTAAATATTCATGTAGCTGCATATTTTAAACTTCGGTGTGAAATTTAATTAAAAAATAAACGCCCATGTTTTATGCACCGCACTTGCTTATGAAGCGAGTTTTAAACATTCAAAACTTTCGAATACAAGCTTGCCAACATCAGGGCAGTGGGTAGATGTACCAAGAAAATTTAAAAAGAGGGTTCAAACATGTCCTAAATACCTTAACCAAACAAAGCAGAAAACATTTTTTTATTATTTTTTTATTAATGACTTTCCTTTAATATTTATTTACAGTTTTTTTTACATTTTTAAATTAAGTCCGGTAAACTGATTGATATCAGTTTGTCAACGGGTTCTTTTGACATTTACTTTTTTTAAATTGAGTCAGGTACATAAAATATACACATTATTACATTTTATACATTAAAAAAAAACATGTATTATGGAAAAAAAAATTGTTAATAAAATTTATTAGAAATACAGAACAGAGAAAATGAAAGAAATAAAAAGAAAAGACAAGAGAAAATAATAATGGAAAAACATTAAGACGAAAAGCGGAAAAACAAGCTTTTTATTGCGTTGGGTATCATGTTGTAAATTATTGGAACAAGGTATTCTAGAGTTCTTTGACCGTATTTATTTAGGTATCTGGGAATTATAAGTCCATCGTTTGCAGTTAGTCTTGTATTAAGAGCATGAACCACTAGTTTATATATTCATAATAAGATGTATGCTGCCTCGCAATTTTAAGCCACAATATAGCACAAACAAATAATAAATTTACAGAGTTGTATAGTAACGATTTTGGTATATTATGTCGGTTGAATGTCCCCATGTGGTTATTCCATATCTTATTAGGGATTCCGCCAATTCGTTAAACATGTTAACCATATATAAGTGTATAAGTGTACAGTGCATAAATAACGATTCTACGTAATGTGTGTGTGTCTGACATAAAAATAGTAATTTTAACAAAGTAAATATCTTATTTGTATTCATAAAGCTTTTATGATATTGTCCTCAGAATGCGCTTTTTCCAACAAACTGTGAGAATATTATACTCCTAGGATAGGTCAGTGACTGCGTTGGCATCGTGTCTGGTTCCCACCCAGGTACCGTGAGTTCAATTGCTCGGCTGGCTAAGTCCTCCATCACGACACAAGTAACCTTTTTAAGCTTAATGTGATGATTGAAGGAGATCATGTAATATATGTTTTTTTAAAGAAAGACTGACATTCCCCGATTACTAATAGCATGCAAATATTTGGGAGGCGGGTATGGGTACCAATGCGCTGGTATACATTTATTGGATAACCAACACTACTTCCAAAGGCCACCTTAAGTGGTTTGCTATGTTTTTGTGACATGGGGGAAGTACATGGAGTAATGTTTTTCGAGATCTTGGCGGCGGAAGCGTCTACTATGACCTACTGTATGACAGGCGGTTTGAGGGAGACCTATTTACCTCTACAAGAGAGAAACTTTCGACCCTTCACCTTGCACCGTAATGGGAGGAATATATTCATACATTCGTCACTCCTGGATACGCTGACCACCAGAATCCTATCAACCCTTCATTCATTTTTCATTCCCAGATCTTCCTCTCCTATCTTTCCTTCACACAGCATCCCCAAATATGACACAGACCTCGAGGTTGAAATTGTTTTCCTCGGGGCCTCCTGTGTGGAGCTAATGTAAAAATTATAGTTCTGAAACTATCGTACGATAACATGTTCTCATAAATTAAAAAAAAATGTAAAACTTTAGGATTTACATCTAGTTTTGCCTTGCTTTTTTCATAAGATGCAAAAAGACTAATTATTTTTTTATTTTTTTATTTATTATACTTAGATAGATACAAAATAAAGTACAAATTACATATTAGGAAGCTTTGCCTGTCCAACTAGGAAAGTTTCCCGTCCCAGGACAGACAAATTGACAGGTTTACATAGTTCATATGTAAACCTATGAAATGTACATAATTACATAACACAAAAAAAGAAAAAGTAACCTGGTAGCATATATTATATTCGGATTTACCGAATTAACCTGTTATCATATAATATTTTCGGATTTACAGAGTATGAGATAAGCAGGTAGGTTAGTAGTATTGAAAAGTGTAAACCAGGTACCTGATAATAAGTTGGAGGATTTACAATATAAAGAGATGAAGTTATTTTAGGTTATGTGTTTAGAAGTGTGAACTTATAATACATAGTACACTTATAAGAAAAACAACATTAAAATTTACAAAATTAGATATTTATCTACGTTGTTTTCATAAGTTTTAAAATAAAGAATCCAATCTAATTAGGCTTAATACTTATAATTAATTAAGCCGAGCTCGGTAACAGACGGTAAGTAAATTTGCGGCCATAAAAGTCAAACATCGAAAAACTTCTTAACCGTTGAAAAGGCCATTAGGGCCGAAGCGGCGACTTAGTCTCGGCTACAATATTAAAATTTAATTATGGCGCCGTCAATAAATTTGCGAATTTAATTAAAAAGTCCGTCGCATTGCTCGCGGGGAAAAATTACAAGCTGAACTTGGCGGATACTTTTGTAAGCGCGAGAATTAGGAATTTTCACAAGTTTATTACTTTCGATTTTCACCGCCAGGCGCAAATATCTTCATCGGGAGATTGAGGGCCTGGTAGATGAAGAGCTTGTTACTCGCACTGGAGCAGAGGGAATTGCATTTAAAATTCATTTTAATGTGCAATTATTGTAGCAAGAACAACTTGATGTTGGTTTGGTGGTATAATAAATATAAGTTGGGGTTATTATGAGAAGCGGTTTTGTACACTAGCCTTTTAGTGAAATTTTTATTGAGTTCATCGTGGTATTATATATAGACGCATACATTATCCCAGAACAGCATGGTTTCAGGAAAGGAAGATCCACTGAAACCAATCTGATGGTTTTCACCGACTATGTTGCTAGGTCCCTAGACAGTGGATACCAAGTAGACTGTTCGTATCACGACTTCTCCAAAGCCTTTGATACTGTGAATCATGATATCTTACTTATAAAACTTGCCCAAATAGGTTTTTCCCTTCGATGTTAAAGTTTTTCATAAGTTACCTCAAGAACAGGAAGCAATTTGTCACCCACGGAATCTTCCAATCTGCTGAGTTTCTTGTTTTTTCAGGGGTTCCCCAAGGATCGATCTTAGGGCCTCTTCTGTTTTCTATTTTCATTAATGACATTGCTGGAGTCATTCTTTTTTCTCGCTTTCTGTTGTTCGCTGACGATCTAAAATTATTTCTTCTAATAAGAAATATTGAGGACTGCCTGCGCCTTCAAGCTGATGTTGATAACATTTCAGAATGGAGTCAACAAAACCAGCTTCATTTCAATGTCTCGAAATGCGTTGTTCTGACTTTTACCAGAGCATTTAGTCTCACCTACCACAGGTACACTATGCTCGGTCATAATCTCAACCGAGTTTCGAATATAAAGGATCTTGGGATTATGTATGAAAATAAGCTGACATTTCGTCCTCATATCGAAGGGGTTTGCCAGTCGGCCTTAAAAATGTTAGGGTTTGTTCTCCGAACTGTCTCGGGTATCCCGAAAAACTGTGAGTTTTTCGGGATACCCGTGCTCTGAGGATTTTATACTTCTCCCTAGTCCGCAGTAGGCTGGAGAGTGGTTCGCTTATCTGGAATCCTCATGAGGTGGGATGCTCCCTCATGTTGGAGAGGGTTCAAAAAAAGTTTCTATGATTTCTCTACATGAGGGAGTACGGCCACTATCCATGGCTCTACCCGACGAACTTTCTTTTGGGCATGCTGGGACTCCACTCCCTGCAGCTCAGAAGGGAGGGGTACGCTGCTACCCACTTATTCAGACTGCTGCGTGGCTATATTGAGAATTCAGCCATTCTGGAGCGCGTGAGTCTTTATGTTCCGGATGACTATCTTAGACAACGCCAGCATAGATTATTCTATCTTCCTGCCTGTAGAACTAACCTGCCAAAGGTTCTCCCGGTAGGAAGGAGTATATTGCTCCTGAACCAAATCTCCTCCGAGATTGATATGTTTGGCGTCAGTGAGGAGAGGTTCAAAAGTGAAATTCTTTTGATTCTTGAAAGAGTCTCTCATCATTGACGAGATCTTTCACCACTGCCTGAAATTTTTTTGAAATTGATTTATTTCTTGATGTTTCTTTTTTATGTATAAATATTTGTAACAAAAAATTTTTTTTTGTATACTATTTATATGTATAACGTAATTTCTTATATGTATAAAACTAAATTTGTAATGTGTAAGAAATTAATAAAAACATATTATTATTATTATGATGGCATCGAGGGAAAAGATTTTTCTCACGGCGTGGCGTATGGCATCTTTGAAGTTGCTGTGTGCGGGGTCATTTTAGGGAAATGAAAGAAAAGGGTATGAGGAATGTTTGACCCTCCCACTTTTTTGTTTGTCAATGTGCAAGTGCCAATGCCACCTCCAAGTATAAAAAGATGTGGAACCGGGCACTAAGTCACCAAACGTAGCGAACCACTGGTTTTGACCTTTTGTTTTGACTTGTCTGATTTTAATGAAATGAAGGAGAAGAGATTGTGGGAAAGAAAAGGTTTGAGCAGTGGATAGGAATAAGGGGGTTAGTGGGTGATGGACGTACGACATCGAGAAAGGCCAGCTGGAGAGGTGAATCGGTGAAAAAAAGAAGTGATAGGTGAACTGGCCTCTCGCAATCCGGCACCCACACTTCCGCCTCCAAGACCTAGAATAACCTCATCCCATGAACCAGGGTTTAATCACCAAATGTAGCGAACCACTTGGAGTAACCTACGGCAGAAGTGATTTTTATCCAATAAAAATGGTTCCCAGGGCAGCAGTTACTAGCAGCCTTAGTTCGTATTTGTCCAACAGACCATTAGAGATTAGAGTAACAATTATTATTAGCAATAATTATCAACCATGAAATACTCATCTAAACTGAAAAAATCTTCCGAGAAAAGATATATGCCGCCAACGGGACTTCAAACGGTGTCCTTCTGATTGCCGGTGTGGTCTACCACTGAGCTATGTCGGCTTATCTAATACCCACCAAATAATTCAATATATACTTTGTGCTATGCGTAAAAATCTTGTCTTAAACGTTAGTTTATCAATTAAAAATAATAATTTAGACCAAAGGTTCCCAAACTTATTTTTTTCGTAGACCCCTTTCAAAATTTTACTGATATCGGTGGACCCCCTGCTGCTACATTTCTACCTTATTACAAAAACTGATCAAAAATGTGAAGATAAGATCTAACGATGGAAATTTGCGTCGCGGTTGAGTTCCAATTCTAAATTCAGAGTGGTATAAATAAAAAGAAAAATAGTGTATTTTTTTGGAATTTGTGTGCACTCTAGCTCAGAAAGTTTTTAATCAAACATTTTAAAAATGTGCAGATACCTTATTTATATAATTTCGCTCTATGTTCTATGTAAACCGAAATTCGTAGTAATATCATTGTCAAAAGTATTGCCAAAATTTTTTTTAAAAATGCCAAAAAATCAAGGTTTCCTGTTTACACACCAGTAAAAAATTTAATTTCCATTTTTTGGGAAAAGTATGGTATAAATAGAAGAAGTTCATGTTCTTAAATTAAATTCAAAACCCTATTGATTTGAGATGAAAACTGTGGCCTCCAAAATGCACACAAAAGCTACGATGTATAGCATAATTTTCATGTTTTCCGAAAAAGGCTTCAAAAAATTTACAATATTTTCTTAAATAGATGTATAAAATTATCTCAAAGTTTCAATAAATTATACACATTTCTTCCATGCCAAAAAAATTCATGAAAATCATTTAAAAAAACCTGGTCCTGCATTTCCCACCTTAATAGAATTAAATATCGAATATGCAAGTTTTTACAAGTACCTAACAGTCGCTGACCTTCTAAAAATACACTACTCAAAAAAATTAAGGGAGGTTTTAAAAAAGGAAATTATTGCTAAATATTAAGGCTATCTGATTCATAAGCCGGCCTAACTGAAAAAAATTTCAAGCCCGTGTACCAAAAAACAGCAAAAATTTATGATAGCATGAGAACCGTAGCTCCTAAAAAAATTGCCAAAAATATGCAAATTACATATAATCTTAAAGCTTCAAATTGCTTTTTTTAAGTCTCAATACGACCATTTTTCACCGAAATAGGTACAGCCTGTCAAAAATCACCGAAAAAATTGGATTTTTTTTTGCTCCTTAACTTTTTGAGTAGTAATTATCTGCCTAAATTGATAGTTAAAGTCAAACCAACATTTTTGTTCTTTACTATCGAAACCAGATAAATTTTCGTGGACCCCCACATACAACTTGTGGACCCCCATTTCTCTATCACGCCAACGTAGACCCCCGTTGAGTCTCCCATGGACCCCTGGGGGTCCACCTGGACCACTTTGGGAATCACTGATTTAGACTATTAGAGAATATTACAGGAGGAGAAGGTTTTCTTTTATTACTTCAATGAAACATTATGATAGGTTTTTCGTTATTTGTTTTTTGGGTGTTATGCCGTGTTGCGCTACCTCCTTCTTTAGCCAACATTTCGGACATCGTTGCCGGTTTTGTGATGTGACACATCTACCGGATCTGCCGGATCTGCCCTGATGATGGACACTGCAACGATGTCCGAAACGTTGGCTAAAGAAGGAGGTAGCGCAACGCGGCATAACACCCCAAAAACAAATAACGAAAAACCTATAACCTAACCAGCTTTTGGCCGTGAAAATCTTAAAACATTATGATAGGTGTTTAAGATAATGCAATTTTCGTAAAGGTCGTCTCATTCGTTTAAATAATTCTTCATTAAGTGATTAACTATCATTTTTTTACTTTATTTTGGGCGTCATTTTTTATACATTATTAATGGAGGTACAGTACGCAATCTCGCCGCCCAAAAGGAAAAAAAAAATGATAAATCAATAGTTGTTAGAACGAAAATGAATTCTACTATTTTTTCGGCAAATTGTTACACTTTATTTATATGCATACTAGCAGACCCGGCCACACGTTGCTGTGGCTAACGAAACACAACGCCATTACCCAATCTTTATAAAATTCACACCACCCGCTTGCCTGCTGCCCGCTGCCTGAATTGAATAGTTGAATACAATACTTACAATGCAACACTGGATATTTGAAAAGGGAAAATCAAATACCTACTTACTCTAGGACATCTATTTTCCAATTTCTTCCGTAGAACGAATTTCAAAAGTGTCGGCCGTATTATAGACGTTTTAAATCGCACAACAATTTATTTTCTTTGAATTTCTCGGCTTTTCTCTAATATAATTTACATGTATTATACATATAAACATTCCTCTTTAACCACTCTATCTATTGGTGAAACCCGTATGAAAATCCGTTGCGTAGTTTAAAAGATTAACGCGCACATACATTATGAGCGACTTCATTTTATACTATGTAATGATGATGATGATAATGATGATAATGATATTTGTAGGTATTTAAGAGCAGTTGTCATAAGATATGTGTATTACAATTTCTTCCAATCAACAAAGGAAATAAACTAAGTTTTAGTGGTATATTTTATACAAGTGAAATAGTTTGTATGTATGTGGGTACGGGTATTTAATATGGAGGTACCTAGCTATTCAGCCTGCGTCGTGTTTGTCGTTCGCTGTTAAAGTATATGCGTACAATTCTAAACATGGCAGTAATGATTGACATTTTTTTCTTTCATAAGTTTCTGTAACAACTCGTTGACGTCTTCTATTCAAGCCCTCTCTTTTCTGCAACCCTTTGAGGACGCTTTTCTCATAATGATGCACCTATATGTCCTGTATACCACTGCATGGAGATTGCAGGTTTACGGAGACATGCGACTTACGTCCTTGGTGAGTGTTGTGGGTGTGTAATTATTATAGTACTAATGACTATTAAAGATACTTCATAACTGCAGATTCACTACAGTCCTCCTCACTCGAAATCCTGATCCTAGGTTACTGTGGATACTGTAAGTTATTGTGGTGGTGTTAGATCAAATATTTTCTTCTGTTTTATTAATATCTAATAGTCAATGACGTTATATACTGCTAATAATATTATTAGTTTATTCCAGAATGTACGTAGAGTTAGTGCAATGCAATACATCCCATATTTCAAAAAACAAAAGAAAATAGTCAAATAATAAGAAAAGGTAAAAATTAAATAAAAAATCTACTGTAAAATGGAAAGTCACTAGACAGAGTCTGTTTTGAGGCGGGTAAATAACATATTTAATTTATTAAAAAGATGTGTATCAACGAAGATATTTATATTGTATGTATATAAAATGTATGTACACATATATGCAAATATGTATTTTTTTTTTACCTGAGCTCCACACAGGAGGCCCTGAGGAAAATAATTTCCCTCAGGGCCTATGTCATCTTTGGGGATGCTGTGTGGAGGGTTTTTTTAAGGAAAGGAAGGAGGAGAGTTCTGGGAAGGAAAAGGGTTTAAGGGATGGGTAGGAATCTGGGGTTCAGTATGTCCTGATCATCCGCCTCCAAGACCTAGACAAACCTCACCCCATGAACCCGGGCACCCCTGCTAAATCACCAAACATAGCGAACCACTTGGGGTGACCTATAGCAGAGGTGTTGGTTATCCAATAAAGGTTCCCGGGGCGGCGGTACCCATTCCCGCCTCCCAAATTGTATTGTTACATTACGTATTTCCATGTTGTTTTTATTAAAATTTCCATAAAAAAAGACTATTTGACTAATTATTATAACTTGCATACGTAATATAAGATTACACATGGAGATAAGAAAATTTAAATACAGGTCACCATCATTATCATTATATAGTATGAAATGAAGTCGCTCAAAATGTATGTGCGCATTGATCTTTTAAATACGCAACGGATTTTCATGCAGTTTTCACCAACAGATAGAGTGATTCAAGACTAAGATTTATATATATAATACATGCTTATTATAGTTGAGAAAAGCCGAGAAATTCAAATATTCAATTCAGGCAGCGGGCAGCAGGCAAGCGGGTGATGTGGATTTTATAAAGGTTGGGTTTTGGCGTTGTGTTTCGTTAGCCACAGCAACGTGTGGCCGGGTCTGCTAGTGAAATATAAAATTGAAAAAAATATTAAACACAGAAATGAATGACAGAAGCCGTTTTGTGGGGATACTGTCTCCCGTCTCCAGTGGGCCATCAGGACTCAGGAGGGACTTCATCCATGCAATCTCGCAATCTCGGTAGGCGGAAAAGTTGGCGATAAGCATTATTGAAGGCCATTGGGATGCAGTATAATCTACCCACAGTTTTGAAGTGTACAGCATTGTGCATAATGCATTGAATAGCACTCTTTGTACGTTTGGACTGTAAAAGTGAAAAAAGTGATTCCGTACATTATTTTGCAACCCTGTCTATATGTAGATGGGGGGTTGTAAGTATTCTAGAGTTTGGGTGTGTGGGTCACCACCCACAGCCCCCTGACCAGAGTGCCAGGGGTGCATGTAGCACAGCGGGTAGGTAAACTCGCCCGCAAAGTTGAATACATCAACCAGATTTACTCGTACATTCGCCGAACACAAAAAGTGCACTATTCTGGATAGTGGTTCCAACGACATTTTGTGGAAATATTAGCTGTGGCTGTAATGGCTATTGCTGTGATGCTGAAGCTGGGTGACTTTAACGCGTTTTAGCTGACTTGATCTTAAGGACAATGAAATTCTGTTCATTAAAAAAAATCTTCTTCTGAAATATCTATTAAAGGTACCTACGCAGTAGGTTTAATAGTACCTACGTTCAGTCCCCCTTACTGAGGATTCCTGATTTGAAGTGAACTGCAGTTGTAGTGGGTATTTATTGTTGATAAATCATTATTTTTTATGTTTTCCTCATCTTCATATTTGTTGACTGTTTGTTTTTGTGTTGTTGTTAAATCATATTTTTTTTATGTTTTCCTCACCTTTATATTTGTTGACTGGTTTTTGTGTTGTTGTTAAATAACATTTTATAATGATTTCTTCTTCTTCAAAAAGTTTATACTTTTCCATATTTTAATGTTGTTTAAGTCCATGGTATTTTTTTAAATTTAAATTAATAATGAAGGGCAGTACATATATAATTTTGATTTTTTAAAGTTAGCTGCACGTAGCAGGACTTGGGAAAATTAATTGGTTTAAGATGATTTGCACGGAGGGTCTTTTTAAGGAAAGGAAGTAGAGGTAGTTCCGTGATAGAAAAGGGTATGAGGGGTGGGTAGGAATCTAGGGGACGATGTGTCCAAAAGTGACGAACGTATGAATTCATCCCTCGAACTGCGGTGCAAGGAGATTGGTCGAGAGAGTCCGACAAGAGAGATCAAAAGATCTCCCTTAACCAGTCTCTCCGGATCCGGCCTGCCACGCAATTGGTAGGCAGACGCCGCCAAGACATAGATAAAACTCACCCCATGAAGCCGGAAATCCCTGCTACTTCAACAAACGTAGCAATCCACTTGGGATGACATGTGTCAGAGTTATTGTTTACTCAATAAACGGTTCCCGGGGCGACGCTACCCATGACCGCCTCCCAAATTGGCATTTCAAAATGCGAAACAATAAAATATTTCTTGTTTCATGATTCTTAGTTTTTCTGGCCAAAAGATGCACGTACGTATTTGATTTTGGAATTTTAAGCAGATTCAAAGTTTTTGTCTTTGCAGGGTAGGTGCTTCTGTTGTAAGGTATTATGTTTTCCGTTTGTACAAGGTGGGGCAAAAGTAATCACCCTATTGGAAAACGCTATAACTTTTGCGAATGGCGTCAAATGTCAATTCGGTTTTGACATTTGTCACAGCAGTGACTTAGTCATCCGTGTCCAGCACCAATTATTATTCGTACGCGTAACTTCCACACAATTATACTTTTACGGCTGCGCCAATTGTTATGTCTGCCCTTTCCTCGGCAGTTAGTAATTATTAATAACGGTTCTTTTAATATAAATGTGTTTATTACTTGAATAACCTAGCTGGATAGCTACGACTGTTTACTATTCGGGGGTAGGTAAATCTCTGGAGCCTGCCCGGGGGAGCTCGTAAAGTATATCTCTGATACTGCTTCTTGTACGCCAATGCCATCTGGCGAGCTATGGTGCAAGCTACATGCTTACCGCCATCTATCGTATTCTTTCCATATTAAATACTTAATTACTCTACATTACATGAACTAAATAAACGCAGAATACAAATCGACAAGCCATGAATCGGTTTACTCCGCAAGAACGTGGAATAATTGTTCCATTTTTTTGCGCAATTTCGTCGCAGATTTCCTGGCCGTCCGACACCAACTGAACAAACACTGCGGCGTTTGGCCACTCGCCTTGAAGAGACTGGGATAACACGAGATGTTCTCAAGGCTGGCCGGCCCCGGAGCAGCCGTTCTGCTGAGAATATCGCTGCTGTTGCCCAATATGTCGATAATGAACCCGAAACATCTACCAGACGACGTGCCACGTAATTGGGCATTAGCCGGCGGTCCCCACGCAGAATTTTGGTGAAAGATTTGAAGATGTTCCCTTACACAGTGCAGACAGTGCATCAGCTGTTAGCTGTTGACCACCAAACGCGTATATGAATTGAGATTCAGAATGGCTTGAGCGTAGGTTATACGCTCGTTGAGACGAAGAGGTGAACGATTTTTCATCGAAAATTATCATGAGCGATGAAGCTCATTTTCATTTTAGCGATTACGTGAATAAACAAAATAATCGTTTCTGGGGCACCGAAAATCCGTGCATCACCCACGAAGAGCAATTGCATCCGCTCAAAGTTACCGTGTGGTGTACTGTTTACGCTGGAGGAGTCATCGGGCCATTTTTTTTAGAACGCCGCGAGCCAAACGACGACTGAGGATGGCGCGCGCTACAGAGCCATGATTACCGATTTTTTTCTTCCTCAATTGGATGAACTGGGATGATGGTGCAACGGCGCACACTGCTCGAGCCACAACAAATATTCTGAAGGAAGCATTTCCGGGTCGCTTAATCTCTCGTTTTGGTAATTTGCACTGGCCGGCGAGATCACCCGATTTAACCATTGGAGGGGACCCACCACTTTCCCAACGGCGTTATAAGGAAACATATGATTTCCTCCTTCACCGCACACCTCAAGACTCTACTTTTTTTTTGAACGAAGCTACATTTATTTGAACGACTCTAGACCCTCCAATGTCCATGCATACCCGATTTAACCGTTCCAGACTTCTTTTTATGGTTTTTTGTGGTCGCGGGCTTACGTCAAGAAGCCTCAGACTCTTGAAGCTCTTAAGGAGATTATTCGCCATAAATGCGAGAACCTGTTGCCCGAAGTTCTGGTAAGAGTGATGGAAAATGCCATAAAACGGGCCCCTATGGTCATCAACTCTGGCGGCGGCTACTTGGCCGATATTATTTTCTCGACTTGATGGAATAAATTCTAATGGATTAAATAAACTAATTTCACAAGAAGAACCAATCTTTTCATTAAAACAAAAAAATTACAGCAAAAGAACATCGGGTGATTACTTTTGCCCCACCTTGTAGTTGAGTAGAGCAGTTTTATTAAACGGTTTTGTTTGTGCTGTTTTCCAATGGAGTACAATGGTCGTGCAATAATCTTTTTATTTTTTAAATTTGAGTTTAAAAAAAAAAAAAACAAAAAACAATTTAGGGCAGATATGAATTTTTTATGACGAGAAAGTTAACCCCCATTCAGAAGTAGCTAATAGTTCTACTCGGCGACATTTTCCTTCTAATGACAGTCACTATAAATGTCGCCACTGTTGTCACGAAGTGCTGTCATTAGTCAGAAACATAAATGGTCCAAACGGTTACAGCAAGAATGCGACTTTATCACATAATTACCATTTTTTTCTGACGTTCAAGATATTATTCATTGTCGTCGTACTAGCGCTCCCTCGATTGGGGTTGAACGAATTATTATGACGAGAGAAACGCTTCCACAAAATGTCAACGGAAATGCCTTGATCAACTACACAAAGGTTAAAGTTCCTACATAAAAATGATACAAGGAACATAGTGAAATTAACATTAAATGTTTCTACCAACACTAAAAACACAACATGAAAAAAAACCTTTTATGGAAAAGATGGAAGAACTTTCACCGCCTTTTTCATACAAATTTTTAGATTTGAGGCCAATTTTTTTTTAAATTTCGCTCCACACAGAAGGCCCTGAAGAAATTATTTTCCCCCAGGGCATTTGCATCTTTGGGGATGCTTTTTGGGCGGTATTTTTAAGGGGAAAGAAGACGATAAAGTTCTGAGAAGGTAAAAGGTATGAGGGTGGGTAGAAATCTGGGGATCAGCATGTCGATGAGTCATGGACATACGAATCCATCCCTCCCACTGCGGGGCAATGTAATGGGTCAAGAAAGCCCGGCTGGAGAAGTCAAAAGGTCTACCTGAACCAGTCCCAGTTGAGGGAGACCTTTTGCCAGCCAGTTGGTAGACGCATCCGCCACCAAGACCTATCCCCATGAACCCGAGCATCCCTGCTAAGTCACCAAACATATCTTTCAACTTGGGGTAACCTATGGCAGAAGTGTTGGTTATCCAATAAATCTTTCCCAAATCGTATTTTTATCGTACTTTATCAATATATTTAATTATTTTTTAACTAGGTTTACCAGCAAAATTTAGAAACTTCGTTAGTGACTATATCCATTCAACTCATGTCATATAATATTATCCGAATTCCTTTGGTTAAAACACGCTTCAAAGTATTAAATAATCCTCCATCTTCCCGCAGCTAAAATCTCCCGATAAGACAAGACGACGCGCGACGTGTGATTGACATTCCAATAAATATTATATTAGCTTAGATCCCTGCGTTAAAACGACACGCTAAATTACAAGCTTGGATATAAATTAATAAAAACACGCAATGTCGAGTTTAAATTCTAAATTGATCATCATCACGCCGTTTCCGAGTTATGCAGGCAGATCAACATCTCTCATTGACACTTCCCTCCAAATTTCATAGCTTGACATTTCTAAAAAGTAGGCTGTACTGGGTGCATCTACCTTTGTGCGTGTTTTCGATTTTTTACAACTGTAAAAATGGCGTCAATTTAGCACCAAGAGAACGCACCGTCGCACAATGCGATCCTCATCAATGAGTTTTTGACCGAAAACAACACAAATACTATCCAGCAGCCTTCGAATTCACTTGATCTGGCTCCCTGCAACTTTTTCCTGTTCAACCGACATAAAAAACCGCTTTGCGGAACGCGTTACAGCATCGGACAGAATGTCATGAAAAAATCAAAAAGGCTCTGTTGGACATACCGAAAATTGAGCACCAATTTCGAGGATTGAATCAAGCGCTGGCGTAAGATCGTCATTGTTGCGCCCGATGGGAATTCTTTTTTTTAGTTAGATTACCACATCTCTCATTGACACTTCCCTCCAAATTTCATAGCTTGTCATTTGTAAAAGGTACGCTGTACTGAGTACATCTACCTTTATGCGAGTTTTCGATTTTTAACAATTTTGGAAACGGCATCAATTTTGCACCACGATAACACCGTCTCACAATGCGATTCATATCCAACTGAGTTTTGGTTAAAAACAACACGTATACAATCCAGCAGCTTACGAACTCACCTGATCCGGTTCCCTGTGACTTTTTCCTGTTCAAACAACTTAAAAAACCGCTTACAGCATCCTCTCGGGTGCACCCGAGAGGATGCTGTAAGAGGTTTGATCTGATTTTGATACTGCTATGATCGACATATAGAAAAGTGATTAAGTACCAGAGGATTGGATCAAGCCCTAGCTTAGGTGCGTTGCAGTCGATCGTGAGTACTTTGAAGGGGACCTTATTGATTTTAATTAAATTTTATTTATTTTTATTACATTTATTACATACAAGATATAACAATATAAAAGGAAGCTTTGACTGTCCAAATAGGAAGGTTTCCCGTTTTAGGACAGTCAAATTGGCAGGTTGCGTGTACATAATTTCACATTAATGGATTCAATAATAATTAACAATAATGGTACATATTGGGGGAGTTACTTAGATATTAGGTACAATATCAGATATAAGTTGTGTTATTCTAGGTATACAGCAGTAATAAACAATAAAATCCAGGTAGGTACATGTAAAATATAAAATAAAATAAAAATATAACATATAAATGCAAGAAAGAAAAATAAGTGAAATATTTTTTTAGGAAAATACAAATTAGCAGTAATAAACAATAAGATCCAGGTAGGTACATGTAAAATATAAAATAAAAATATAATATATAAATGTAAGAAAGAAAAATAAAAAGATATTTTTTAGGAAATACAAAATACAAAATCGAAGAAATCAACTCAGACTACGTTTTTTAATAATTTTTCGGAATCTGTCCTACCTAAGTCTAATAACCATTTTGTAACCATTTTGTAATTTTAGTACCTAAATAACTTGTATTTTCGATTTTATGATTTATTTTTTTTACATGAGCTCCACACGGGAAGCCCTGAGGAAAATAATTTCCCTAATAATTTTAGTACCTAAAATAACTTGTATTTTCGATTTTATGATTTATTTTTTTTTACATGAGCTCCACACGGGAAGCCCTGAGGAAAATAATTTCCCTGAGGGCCTGTTATCTTTGGGGATGCTGTGTGGAGAGTTTTTTTTTAGGAAAAGGAAGGAGAGGAGAGTTCTGGGAAGAAAAATGGTTTAAGGGGTGGGTAGGAATCTGGGGTTCAGTGTGTCCTGGTTATCAGACCTAGACAAACCTCATCCCGTTAACCCGGGCACCCCTGCTAAATCACCAAACGTAGGGAACCACTTGGGGTGACCTATGGCAGAGGTGTTGGTTATCCAATAAAGGTTCCCGGGGCGGCGGTACCCATTCCCGCCTCCCAAATTGTAAAGTCCTTAAACTTGTTGATCAAGCTAATATGTTCATATATAATTTTCTATGCAGAGGTCTTTGTTCTCTGGAAATTCTACAGAGTATAGAGGCTGTAATCTTCTACACATTTTGCATACAGTTAAAGTAAGGAAAGGAGAGAAGCAAACGTTAATTTTTTTCTATTTGGTTTACTTTTTAGTGAAATGTTGTGGTAAACAGGAACTGAAACAGGTGAAATATTGTGGTTAGTGGATTCGAGGAACAGACTATTTTGAAATCAGTTCCTACGCCATTGCCTGTCACGGTTACTTTATACCGGTCACTAGCGATCACTTGATGACAGTGCATTCGAGGAACAGTTTTTTGGAACCAGTTCCTATTGGAGCACGCCTGATTACGGAGGCTATTGAAATTACAACCATTTTGAAGTATACTGTAATTCCAGCTCGTGGTGGAGTGGAGCTGGCAAGATGGTATCGCTTCCTAGTACATAAGCACACATTTCACCACTTACAATTACACATCTGCTCTGATGATGGACTCTGTAACGCTGTCCGAAACTTGGCTTAAGAAGGAGGTAGTGCAACACGGCATAATACCCCCGAAACAAAAACAAAAATGGACAAAAATTCCTTCAAAACATGAACTCGCAAAATTCTCACGCACTTACAAATGCCAGAGAGACACATTGACAGCTGTCACTCCAAAGTTACATCAAGTTGATAAAATCTATGGCCTGGAGCTGCAGATTGTGATATTTTGTGGTAAAGATACGCTTCAGCACTTTTGCAAATGATGGAACTATAATATGGTGGCTATATTCCCAAAGCATTTTAAATGTATATCACGCTTTTCCTCGTCGAACTTTATATTAAACCTATACCTTAAAAAGCAATACAATCCTACTATATAATAACAACTGAATGCCACGCCAAAACTACTGAATGGATTTTAATGAAACTAACAATAATATAGCTCACACATCATAACATATGGGCTATAGCTCAGAGGTCTGGCATTATGAAATTTGTATTAAAAAATTGCAATAGGTTGCACAATTAGTAAGATATCTATAATTATTTATTTGATTAAAATTATTAGGGGAGTACTTCAAATAAATGCGGGAGGGGGAGAGGGGTTGGAGGGTGGGGGGGAAGGGAGAGGTGAAGGGAGTGGGTGAAGGGGAAGGGTAGGTGGGAGGGGAGTAGGGAGAGGGGGGTAGGGGTAGGTGGAGAGGGGGGTGGAGGTGGAGGAGGTGGAGTGGGAACCCCCTAATATCATGAGAGCGAAGCCCCGGGAAAAGCTAGCACAATCTATTTTCAAAAAAAATAATTTAGATCCATTCATTTTATTATTTTTATTGGTCCACTTTTGACCCATGATATCACAAATGAGTTTTCTCACAAAATAGATTAAAGAAAAATAGATTAAACAGTTTCAATAACTCACCTGTACCCTTAAATAATTGTTTCAAAATATCCCTATAAGACGGAAATAATGTAAATCACATTGAACATATGTAAATCATTTAAAATCGCACATGGTTTCGGATTAAACATAAAAATATTATTAGTATACCAATTTCGGTTGTTGGTGCGTGTGTACGTAATGTAAAATATTCCTGCGTGATGCGTAACATTACTCAAGTTCCATGAACCTTAAATTTTCAAAATTGGATCTACTTATTGGTGCTGCTTATCATATTTCAGACAAGTGGGTACCCACATTTTGAGCGGCTATCCTTTTATTAGCGGTGCCTCAGTTTTTTCGACTAGTATCTACGAATACCCGTAGACTTTTATTTTTATGATGTCGTTGGTTAGATGTCGTAATTTTTAGTTAAAATGGATCCATACCACCGTCACTCCTGGACAGATCGACCTGACCCTCAGATTCCTTACCACCCCTCATACCTTTTTTCCATTCCAGAACTTTCTCCTTCCTTTCCCTAAAAAGACCATCCATACAGCATCCCCAAAGATGAAACAGGCCCCAAGGTAAATTGTTTTCCTCAGGGCCTCCTGTGTGGAGCTATTGTTAAAAAAAACTCTTTCACACAATGCATGTAAGTCTGTTCCCTCCAAAGGAAAAAAGTCATAATTTTCATGCATCTCTCTCACATACCGCACCGTGACGTCTCAGTAGACCCAATACTACTTGCCGTGATGATAATTTTGAAAGTATGGACTATAATTACGAGGACAATATTGAATAAGTAAATTCAAAAACGTCAAATATCAATGCGCAGATGGTTTTGCTTTTGTTCTTAAACATTATAATGCTGCCGCTCTATCTTACTCACTAAATGATAACAGTAAAAAATGAGACAAACGATGAACGTATGTCTGGATAATTATGAAACATACAATCATTTTCATACATCTCACTCACATGTATAAATAAAAGGAAACGCATTTCCCGTCACAAAAAAGTGGTATTTTGAAGGAAACAGTCAAACATTTTGTGTGTCTCACCATTTTTTAATGTGTAAGAAAGAGCTGCAATATTATAACGATAAGGAACGTTTGTTTATTGTCTTTTTTGGCGTCACGTAACCGTAACCGTGAATCGTCACGGTAAATATAAAAGCATCCATTTTTTCTTTTCACAGGTCGGAGTTAAATATTTATTACATAATTACAGCTTCACAAATCCTACTATTATGATAATTTTCTACGATTTTTCACTGGATAAGAAAGTGTAATAAAATAACTTTTGAATTATAATAAAGAATTTAGGAAAACAATAAAATTTTTAAAAATATTTAAGCTGGAATAAACTGGTCGTAAACAATTCAAATGAATCTCAAGAAATATGGCGTGCTGAATTCAAAGGTATGCCTTTACCATTTCTCTGCCATTTCCACTTAGGAATTTTGATTCTACAATTCTCGGCCGAAATGAAATGTAAGCAGCGATAAGTTCAACAATTCAGAAATGTCAAATATTTGTTATAATGTTAAACAATCACAGAAATGTTAAGTCTGGGATTTCCAGTATTTAAGGCATTATCGACTAGCCTATGGGGGGTTTAAAGTTAGTAATTAGAGACCCAATGTTTGGAAGAACGATTCAGGTACCCGGTATCAATGTAATACCTCGATATCTGGGCAGGTTCACGAGACGCCTGGAATACTCAGATTGTTGAAATAACCCCGTGGTGATACGGTCCCGTTTGCTGAAGCAACCTCTTTGGTGAAATATTCCCAGTTAGTTAAACAGCCCCGAGCTGAAAAGCTCTTTGTGAGACGAAACAACATGGCTGCACAAACGTTCGGGTCACACATTGTGTGGCCAAAATGAAGAATTATTACCAATACGTTTATAAAAAGAAAAAAAAATGCAATACTGAAAATTGCTGCGCGTCGCTATAACGCTACTTATCAATATGAAGCGACCGCTCACATGTTTGGCCCAGATTTAAAAGGCGCGATCTTTGTTTCCACGGATACCAGTCATCAATAAATGTTCTTAATAATTATTTTTATAATTTAAGTGAATTACACTTTGCAGCATTTTGCATTTATTTTTTTTATACCCTGCTTTTTTTTCGAAACGTTTTTCTAAGCAGTTCTTTTGAAAACCTCAATTTATAACTGAAAAAATTTTGCGCAAGTAATGTCATATTTTCAAAGAAATACTAAGAAATTGGTATGTACGTACCATCACAACAAAGCTTTATTGAAGTGAAAACTTCTTTAACAGCGTTGCGATTTGAAACTCGGTGAAACGAAAAATAGCGATACATAAAGAGAAAATCACATACATCTATAGGATTTGGCCTGCAAGAGAATGAGAAAGTAAAATCGGTCTCCTCTTTGTGCGGTATTTCGCATCCTCCCAACTCTTGTCTACTTTAGTTTTCTCTACTTTAGTTTTCTGAAGGTTTCACTTCTACCGCGTGTGAACTGCACATTTGTAATTTCATAATTTGTAATTTTTGAAGTGAAACTTTTTTAGCACCTTTGTGATTTGAAACTCGATGAAACGGAAACGACTCTGAAAAGAGACAAACACGTATGTCTATAGGATTTAGCCTGCGAGAGAATGAAATAGAATGAAACCTTACCACATTGGCCGCTTTGATTATGAGCTCATTTTTCAAAGCTCCTTTTGGTTGAGATTGTGCGGGTGAAGGTTTCACTTCTACCGCATGTGAACTGCACACTTGTAATTTTTCATACCCATCTTTTTATCTGAATCGATTTTCTAACCAGTTCTTTTCGAGACCTCAATTTATAACCGAAAAATGCTGCTCACGGTATTGTTATGTATTCAAAATATGATCAACA
Source organism: Limnephilus marmoratus (assembly GCA_917880885.1). Classification (NCBI taxonomy): domain Eukaryota; kingdom Metazoa; phylum Arthropoda; class Insecta; order Trichoptera; family Limnephilidae; genus Limnephilus; species Limnephilus marmoratus. Next base: position 10,503,653 of record OU862921.1, on the reverse strand, counting down.
AATGTAAGTCTTCATTTGGACAAAGAAGTTCTGAATTTTTAGCAGTAAAGTTATATAACAAACTCCCACTTAGTATCAAACCAATTAAAACAAAAAATAGCTACATTAAGGACATTAAATGTTGGCTGAAGGAACTATCGGAAAATGAACTTACTACTATACTTAAAACATCGTCATAGAAGTTTCTGGAAAACCTTATCCGAACAATGAAGTTAAACCATAGAAGTCGCTGAAAACTTATCCAAAGCATAGTCCCCCTCAGCACAGGATCTCCTAGTGAGGAGGACTACGAATATATTTTCGATTTTATATATGTATATACCTAACGTGTTTGATATAATAATGTTAAATAAATAAATGTGTAGTTACTACTTAAATAAAAACAAATATACCATCACGAAAAAGCCTTATTTTTTCAGAGAAACCCGCTGGAAATTCATAGATACACTCTTTCAGGGTACTACTTTATAGAATGTACTCGCGATTTAATTAAAAATCTCCATGAATTTCTAATGATAAAGACTTAATTTCTTTTTAATTATTTGTCCAGCTGATGTTATGTTTTACACCTCTGTGGGGTCAAGCGGCTGTAGCGAAGTGTTGGTAAAAGAACGTAAAATAAGCCGCACCATCATTTTAACTAATTAATTCTAACCAGAGATAGTATTCAGTTTATGTGTGAATTAATATGGAGAAATTCTTACTGGTGCAGAATATTAATTAGACGAGGGTATTGATTAGTCAGCATGTGCGGGTAATGCGATCATTTAATGTCAATTCGGCAATATATTAAATCGAGTACATTTAATTGGTATTTGCAATATCAAGAATTTCATAATAAGCAAAGGGTTGTGGGTGGGTTATTGATAATTTTGATGAAATAGAAACAAGGAAAATATATTCTTTAACTAATGGAACGTGTTAATGAAAAGTAAGTTTTCACCATAAATTATTAGTTGATTATTATTGTAGTCGCAGATAGATAGATTGCGAATCAATTGGACAAATGCGTTTCAAAATGAGACAACTATGGGACTAGTTTGGTGAACAGTGGACGTTGAGAAGAATTTTTTAAGGGATTGGTAGGTTTGCATTCGCGAAGACCTAGTGGAGAGCAAATGTCAATGAAAACCTGCAATTATCCCACATACCTAATTTACCCATCCTTAACCCCCGAAAGTTAATCTACATCTTTGAGACGTAAGCGATACACAAAAATTGATGTCCTTTTTTTTATTTATCAACGTAGCGCGCTGTCTATCTTAGTTACCTCATTTGCTAAGCAGAGTTTGCGTGGGGCGGTTCTGTCACCACGGTAAGCACAATAAGTACGGAGAAATACATACACCATACGTCCGACCAAAGATATTCAAATATATCTTTGCGTCCGACAGACGTATGATTATCTTATCTTTTGTGTAAATTTCGGACATGGTCGCATAAATGTGATTTTGCGAACGAAAAAATTAAATTAAGTACTTATGTCGACTGATTAGCATTTAAACTTTCATAGCATATAAAAAAATATGATTTAGACAAAAAATGAAACATTGATCTTAATTTTAAAAAAGACTCAATATTTTGTAAGAGGTTTACAGAATTTGTTTTTTTTTTAAATTACAATATATTTTTTACAATTATTTTGGTTTTATTTAAAGTATAAAACCCTAAACTAATTATTCAACTACTTTTAAACTATGTTAGTTTGATAATATGTCGACTATATTTAACTTCAGTACGTCTCTAAGACGTATCAGTATCTTTAACGTAGGTAAACACCATACGAACGAAGAAGAAGACGTAGGTAAAAATAAGATTATCTTTCTAGGGTTAAATGTTACCATGACCGATATAATTGTGGAAAGAAAAACACCTAACTTTATAAGGGTGACAGTATGCTCATTGAAGCTCAATTGTCAGTGTCCGTATAAATTAATATCTGAGACACATTTATGCCATAACAACGACTGTGGAAGAAATATTCAGAATTTATATATTAATGTGAATTGGCTATTCAGATTTAGCACCAAAACGACTAAAGCCATTTCAAGTAATGTTTTAATTCAGAATGGCTTTCTTACACTAGGGCAACACTGAGAATATCTTCCACCCATATATTATAACATGGTCCTATAACACGAAAACTAAATATAAGAAACTCACGAGAATTAGTCAGAACCGATGACACACAAATTCGTTTTTTCCACAATTTTTTTCCGAGATAGTTGTAATGTTAATTCTATTCTAAAGTCCACATTTGGTTAGGGCAGCTCTGTGGCCGTGTCGGATAGATAAGTCTGCGGGTCACTATTCAAATAAGGAAGCATTTAAAGCCCGCTACGATATCAGCCGAGTTGGCGTAGCACTCGCGTAGCAAACGTAGCCCGTAGCAGGTAGGGAACGCTTGGGAAATCATGTAGTACATGATATTACATAGGTATGTAAATGTTAAATGGTGTGTTAATTTAACATCCATTAGTGTTCTGTGAATGGCGTTTCTAATATAATAACAATATAACAAATCGAAATTTTCACAGAATTCATAAAATTTATAAGTAGTTGAGTACTTAAACGCATAACTATTTATTTATTAAACATATATTTTATGTAACTTTTTTTAAAATATCAAGTAAGGAATCAAGGTACGTAGAAAATGCATTTAACAAGGTTAGCTCATACGGGCCATATTCGAAAAAAAAAACTCGTCGAGCCGCTTTCAAAATTTCGAAGGCGTGACGTAGCTTGAAGTAAAACACTGCTACTTGTATTGCAATTCATTCAAATCTCCCAGTGGAATATAGACTTCACTACGTCACGATTTTTTAGCCAATCACCGCTCTACTCCCTCCTTGAGCTAACCTTGACGCATTTTCCGCGAACCTTGGTAAGGTATAATCCAATTTATCCAAAGAATATAACTACCTCAATGCAATATTCAATGATACATAATCGACGATTTCAAACTTGAAAAAATAATCTGAACTGAAGCGTTAAAACGGACACCATCTTGAAACGGCACCTGAAAGTACAAACAATTTTGCATTCTGGCAAAATGCAAAAAGGTCGAGTTAAAAGATGATTTTACTACGCTATGTCAAAACATATTTAATGGCGAGGAAAATTTTAATACGAGTATATCATTAAAATATTTGTAAGGCTGTTTAGCAGCCAAGTTAATAGTTTATCTGGTGGTTATATCAATTTTAGCAAATCAAAACATATATGTCTGCAATATTTATTTTTGAATATGTCTTTCACACTCGGTTGTACTTTTTCATGTTTATTATTTTTTAACACAAAGAACATCTAATGAGCATAATATCACAAAACCAGTAGCAGGAGTATTCTCCATCACCCAAGATGGAAAACAGTACACTGAGAATAGTACAATAAATAAATTAAAGAAGTCGAAGTAGAGCTATACAATTTGTTTAATAATATTTGTTGTCCTGCTTTCCGATGTAAATTCTACGAAGACCTGTTTATATTTAGTATTGATATGTCAACAACATCCTTATGATCATTACCCTAATTCTGTACACGGCGAACGGTAATATACAAGTGTGATTCCGTGTTGAAGTTATCACGATAAAACGGTAGATTTTGCCTCGATATTGGTTCGCGAGGTACCTATATGGAAAAAAAGTATAATAGTTCAGGGCTGTCAAATATTGAATTCATGATTTTATATAAACAAGTTAAGTCCTTAACTATTCCACGACGGGATAATTTAATTTATTTACTCATTTTATATTACAGAAACAAACAGTACATTGGTTGCAGTTGCATTGGTTAATATCTGAAAAAATTACAGATATTAAGTAACATTTCATAGCGGGTATGGTATTTTTCTTTATAATGTCTTATTTGTGGAATGTGTAATTAGTAATTACCGGGTGATGTACTAATGTATTGGTGTGTGTGTATGTGTGAGTATGTGTGAGTATGTTTTTAGGTGTGAGAAGTGATGATCGGTGAAGGGATATGTCTGCGCATTAAATAGTTTATATCATTGACATGATGCTCCTTTTAAATTTGGGCAGTGAATCCGAGAAAATGTCGATGTTAGAGTTTAGGCAAATATTATTGAATGTGTGAAGAGCAGGGTTAATTGGCGAATTAGTAGCTGCATTTGTTTTGTAATTAAGCGCGTGGAATAGTGCTGTATGGCATGTACGTCTTATAAGCGTATTGATATTGATTAAGGATAAAAGTTCGGTACAGTCGATTTTATTGTTTAAAATTCTGTGTATAAATGTTATATCAGTTAATGCCCGCCTTTGTTACAAAGTTTGAAATGTACATTAAAAATTATCGTTGAATTTAAAGGTAAGATATTTTATAAATTTGTTTTGAATATGTTCTATGCTATCGATGTATAATTTTTATTACGAGTTCCAAATTGGCGAAGCATATTCCATTGTATTTCTGACTAATGCAAAATAAAGCATTACTTTTGTCCGCGAGTTACCGAAAACTTTACTTATCTATACGAAGAAGAAAACCAAATATTTTATACGACATATGAACGATTGAGTCGATGTGCTTATTAAATATAAGTTTGCTATCAAGGTAAAATCCAAGATCTTTACAATAATTTTAGAGATGACAGGTTCGTTATGGAGTGAATAAGAACAGTAGATAATCATAATGCATAGCATATATTCCCCTGTAATACCCAATCTGAAGTTAATAATTCTTACAATAAATCGCACTTTATCACTCAATTACATTACTTTTCATTAAAATTAAAACGTATCGTTTACCCCTTCATTACGGTTCTACCTGCATATTTTTCTAAATTTTCCTATAAAGGAAAATTGTGATTCGAGGTGCACATTGTAACGATTTTACCAGGAGTACATAAATCTGCCGAGATCGATACACCGTGCTTCCAGTTAGTTTATCGCTCGCGGCTCTACGCAGATCGACGTGCCATTGAGCCGCCGTATTAGGTATTTATTCTGCCTGAAAACTGTGCACTGAGCATCGTATTATATCCACACAGTAAGTGAACATACAAGTACATACACTGATGCGGTGCCGTACCACGGTACGGGCTGTGCCCTGTGCCTGTGTGCCATGACGCACCGTGCTGCACATGACAACTTAATAGGCAAGCTAATTGATTGTTAATCACATCGCCGGCAAGTGTTGATTACTGAAAATAATTAAACGTGCACAGACGTTATAAATACTAGCATTAATCAGACGTCAGAGTGTTAACGAGAGTAATCAGTATCGACGATTCAATTAGAACAAAAAACTTTCAGAGAGATTACCGTGGAGCAATTATGTAGGAGCACTCTAGTGTGTACTTGTACATCTAACTAAAGCTGCAATAAGAATTTATTATACTGAGAACTAAAGCAAAATCATGCGGGCAGATTTTTGAATAACATGAGTAGTACCTACGTTTTCAATTATTTTCTTTTGTTATTAATTTATAACAAACTAGAATTTCAACTGCCCGGAGCCAACGGAACAATGGTATCTCCAGTTATGAAAATGTTTAGAGGCTGTAGTTGTAACTGCCCGGGGCCTGTAGAAAAACGGAATCACCAATTTATTACAGAATGTTGTTAGGCTGTGTAATTGAAACTGCTTGGAGCCAGTGTAACAATGGTGTCTCCAGTTTTGAGAATGTTGTTAGGCTGAGTAATAGCCCGAATAATGGTATTCCTAGTTTTGAGAATGTTGTTTTGAGTAATTGTAACAGTCCGCAGGCAATGGAACGATGGTATCTCCAGTTTTGGGAATGTTGAGTGACTGTAATTGTTACTGTCGGGAGCCAGTGGAACAATGGTATCTTTGAGAATGTTGTGAGGCTGTGATTGTAACTACCAGAAGCCAATAGTATCTCCAGTTTTGAGATTGTATGATTGTATGATTGTATATTACTGCCCGGATCCAGAGAATAATTGTATCCCTAGTTTTCATAACCTATTTTATCAATTGGATTCGTTTTAAGATTTTCACGGCCAAAGTTATTTTCGTTATTTGTTTTTGGGGTGTTACGCCGTGTTGCGCTACCTCATTCTTTAGCCAACGTTTCGGACAGCGTTGCAGTGTCCATCGTCGGGGCAGATCCGGTAGATGTGTAATTTTTCTAGCTTACTGATCAGTTCTGTGGAATCCTTGATCCAAGATTCAGTTTTACCAGTTTGCAGCAGCAGCAGTGGCGGACTAAGGGGGGGGCGGGGGGGGCGGTCCGCCCCGGGCCCCCGGTCCTGGGGGGCCCCCAAACGCCTCCATGTTCCCTTGATCAAATCCTAAACAAGGCTTTACGGCACCAGGAGACTGTAAATATTTTTTTGTCATTTTTTTATTTCATTTTTTGGAAGAAGCTCTTGTTAAGAATGCTCTCACCAATTTTTTAAAAGAAAGTCGAAAAATTGACGGAAATAGAATATTTGCATGTTGAATTATCCTTCAGCCAAACTTTGAATGCGTTTTTCTCGAAACTTTTTTCAACCTGGTTGGCAACATATTAAACAAACTATACATCCGATTTGCATGCACCAATTCTTAAACTGTTCGAAAATCTAGTGACTCCATGTAGGTGAATTTTGATATCTAAAAGAAAGAAAAAATGACGGACCAGCGAATTTTATTTTCGATTTTTTATGGTAAATTTTCATCGTTCATAAAAATAAAAAAGAAGGGGGCCCTTTATAAAACCAAATAATCCCTACACAATGTCATAGTCAGGTCCGGATTAAACATGTCGGGACCCTTAGGCAATGAACGTCTCGGGGCCCCTTTACCATAGGGGGCCCTAGCTGATACGTGGCCCTTAGGCAGTGGCCTACACTGTCTTGTGGACAATACGGCTCTGCCAGGGCTGGCTTAAACATGTCGGGGCTCCTAGGCAATGCACGACTGGGGGCCCCTTTACCCTAGGGGGCCCCTACCCAAAGCGGGGCCCCTTTACCTTCGGGGCTCCTAACCAATGCGGGGATCCTGGGCATATATATATACTTCTATATACTTCTTATGGATAATACGGCCGACTGAATTTTCGAAGGCAGTGGCCTACACGGCCATACACGGCCTATACGGTCCTGCCAAGGCTGGCTTAAACATGTTGGGGCCCCTAGGCAATGCACGTCTCGGGGCCCCTTTACCCTACGGACCCCTAATCGATGCGGGGCCCCTAGGCAGTGACCTACACTGCCTAGTGGACAATAGGGCCCTGCCAAGGCCAGCTTAAACATGTCGAGGCCTCTAGGTAATGCGAGTCTCAGGGCTCCTTAACCATAGGGGCCACTAGCTGATACGTGGCCTCTAGGCAGTGGCCCACACTGCCTTATGGACAATATGGCCCTGCCAGGGCCGGATTTAACATGTCGGGGCCCCTAGGCAATGCACGTCTCGGGCCCATTTTTACCCTCAGGGCCACTACCCAATGCGGGGCCCTAGGCAATTGCCTACACTTCTTATGGATAATACGGCCCTGGCTATAGGACTAGATTTTCGAAGATGACTAGATTTTCTAAAGCAGTAAGGCCTACACTGCCTTATGGACAATAGGGCCCTGCCATGGCCGGCTTAAACATGTCGGGGCTACTAGGCAATGCGCGTCTCGGGGCCCCTTTGCCATAGGGGCCCCTAGCTGATACGTGGCTAACTTATGGACAATACGGCCTTGCCAGGGTCGGCTTAAACATGTCAGGGCCCCTAGGCAATGCACATCTCAGGGCCCCTTTACCCTCGGGGCCCCTACCCAATGCGGGTCCCCTAGGCAGTTGCCTACAGTTGTCTTATGGATAATACGGCACTGACTATAGTGACTGGATTTTCGAACAGTTTAAGACTTGTTGCATTTTTTTACTATCTTAGACCCTTTGTAAAAGGTTATTTTATCATTACAGATAATTTAGATAGTAATAAAATAGGCAAGTAATTAAAAAGATTTAGTGGCGGACTAACGGGGGGGCTGAAGCGGTGGCCTCTGGTCCTGGCGGACCAGCGTATTTAAGAAAATTTTCAGCGTTCATAAAAAATATACGGGGTCCCTTTTTAAAAAAATCCCTATGTGGTGCCATAGTAACAAGATTTTCTAACAGTTTAAGACTTGGTGCATGCAAATCGGATGTATAGTTTTTTTTTATATGTTGTCAACCAGGTTGAAAAACGTAGTTTCGTGAAAACGTCTTCCAAGTTTAGCTGAAGGAAAATTCAACATACAAACTGATTAAAACGGTGTCATATTAAAATGATGTATCTACGTCAATTTTACGAATTTCCTTAAAACGTTAGGTGATAGCATTATTAACAAATGCATATTTTAGAAAATTAAATTTAAAAAAAATGACATTTTTTTAAAGTGCTCTGGTGCCTTGTTTAAGATTTGATCAAGGGAACACGGAGACGCTTGAATGCCCTTTAGGACCAGAGACCCGTGTGAACTGAATAAAAACCTTGTAAAATTACATCAACTTTTTCAACTAGGGGGGGGCCTCATTCAGCTTTGCCGCCCCGGGCCTCTGATGGGCTTAGTCCGCCACTGAGCAGCAGCAATCTCGAAAGGTGTTGGGAAAGTTTGTACGTCGGTGCACCGATAGCACTAACAATCGGTCTCATTGGGATATCGTTTTTATGTTTTTTCGGAAGACCGTACAGGGTAGGAGTTCTGGAGGCTTTTACGAAAAGCCAGATCGATCCTCTTTCCTAATACTGAAAGCTTTTATTAACTCCCTTGTCTTCAGATCAATTTTGTTGGTGGGATTGTTTTTAATTTTCTTATAAGTGCCGGCATCTCGCAAAGGGACGTGCCCCAGGCTAGCATAAATACCACGATTTAGTGAACTTTCTATTCCGCTCTGCGGTAATGACGCCACTGCTTGTCACGGTTATTTTGTACCGGTGAAAGTAGTGTAGCTGGCGACACGGTATCGCTTCCAAGTAAATAAGCATACATTTCACCACAAAAAAATTGCACATCTACCGGATCTGCCGGATCTGCTCAGATGATGGACATTGCAACGCTGTCCGAAACGTTAGGTAGCGCAACACGGCAAAACACCCCAAAAACAAAAAACGAAAATATTTTATCAATTATTTCATAGCTAGTGGAACAATGGTATCTCCAGTTATGAAAATGTTGCGAGTAATTGTAACTGTCCGGGACCTGTGCAATAATGGAATCATCAGTTTTCAAAATTTTGTTAAGCTGAGTATTTGTTACTGCCCAGGGCCTGTGGAAAAATGAAATCATCACCAGTTTTCAGAACGTTGTTGGCTGAGTAATAATTGTAATTGTCCGCGGCCTATTTTCATCAATTCAATCACCACTTTTTAGAATATTTTTATGCTGTTGTAACTCTCCGCTGCCAATAGAACAATGTCACCCCCAGTTTTGAGAATGTTGTAAGGCTGAGTAATTGTAATTGCTCCGAGCCAGTGGAACAACGGTGTGCCCAGTTTTGAGAATGTCGTGACGGTGAGTAATTTTAACTGCCCGCTGCTAGTAGAACAATGCTACACCTAGTTTTAAGAATGCTGCCAGGCTGAGTAATTGAAACTACCCGGAGTAATAACGGTATAAATAATGGTACCCCAACATTTGAGAATATTGTGAGTAATTATAAAAGTTAGGTTAAGTCGAAGGTTGGGAAGTGTCTGATTTTTCAGATGTATGCATGAAAAATAGATAAAACCATTGAGAAGCCACGTTAATATTCGGAATAATGGTCTCTCATTGCCAAAAAAACATTGCCCAAACAAGTTGTAAATGGTAGGCCTCAATCACATTTTCTCCCCTTTTTAAACACGAATCGATTAAATTATTGATAGAAAGTATTTGTGATTGCGATGCAATATGTCATAGCTACCATTTCCGTCCTGCCCGCTCCACATATTCTGATTGTCCGCTTCTACCCCATACCATTTAACCCCGATGTTTTTTATGTCCTTAGTTATCCCATTTATCACAGCAAACCATTAAAACAACAAACAGCCATTTCATTGTTTTTTGCCCGGCAAGCTTTTATTACAATTATTGTTATTAGTAAAACCACAACATTTTATTCATAAACTTGATGTATTGGTACAGAACGGTCCAGGTTGACTTTAGTGAATATAAAACAGCACAAACAAGTATAGTCTGTCAAGAAAGAGTAGAAAATATAAAAACTTGAACTACTAAATTTGTAGACTGGCAACACCAATTTAACTGTCAAATATTTTTTTGAAGTGCAATGACACTGAATGTATAGAACACAAACCACATTTTAAAGAACATTTTTTCTTCATGACATAAAATTGATTAAAAGGTGATTTATAAAGCGATTTGCTTTAATTTAATTTAACATAAATTTGAATTTAGCAATAGATAGAAAGGAAGAATCACTAATGGTGAGTTTAGTTACACTACTTTTAGATCTGAATGAGTTAAAGATATTCAGATCTAAAATTAGAGACATGATCTAAAGCCCAGGCAACGCTAGGTACTTTATCTAGTATTAAATAAATGTGAGCAATTTCTAAACTGTGCTTTATATTTTATTACATTATAGTTATTCTTCATAATGTTAACACAAAATTGCAAAGGTATAATAATAATATACCTATACGCAATTCTAATTTTGAGATCGGCGGGTATCTATACTGCAATGAAAAAATATTTTTTCCACCATTATGCCTTTTTAATTTTTTATAAAAATGTAGGTTACACAGCTTTACTTTAACACCATGAGTTAGTTATGTGTTTAGTATTGCTATTTGAACAACAGTGGCGCCCTCATATATTTTCTACTCTTATTTGACAAACTGTAGTACTACATATTCTACTATACTACTGCAGTGTACATGGAGCCCTAATTAGAACAGAGACAGGTTCGGTGTAGTAACACTAAAAATAAAGGTATCACAATATAAGCCTTGGGGCCTCTCAGCTTTTAATGAAATATTTTCACGTTGCATTTGATTTCAAATAAACCCGCTGTTTTTGAAACGTGTTACAAAATAAACTATTGTTTTCGAAGCAGATTGAAATACATATTATTACAAATAGACGTACGAAAATAATATTATTAAAATTTTGAACACAAACATAGATAGAAATTTTAAAGTCGCTAACCAATTGTTTTTATCAAGTAATCTGTAATTACCACTTTATACGAAACTGAAAAAATATGTTAGTTAGACAAAGGTATTATAAAAGTTACTCGTACATACCTTGACAATATTTTTAAAAAGCTAAGTATTGTTTTATCTAATTATTTCATTGTTTTCTGGAGCGTGTGTGATAAATTTTTAGTTAAATTTGAGTCGTGTTTTACTAAACAGTTGCACAATTTTCTCATAATTTTTAGCGTTTTTAATATTAGTGCGGTATAAAACATAATTTTTAATATAAACGTAAAAAAAGTTTTAAAAATACAATTTTTTTAAATACAACCATAAAACACATCTGCACTGATTATGGACACTGCAACGCTGTCCGAAACGTTGGCTAAAGAAGGAGGTAGCGCAACACGGCGTAACACCCCAAAAACAAATATCGAAAAAACCATAAAAATGTTTAAAATATGGCTCACCTTGCGTTTTTTTCTATCTAGAATTTCTGATAACGTTAAAAAATAAAAACACTCATATTTTATTTGGCAAATCTTTACATAGTATAAAATGAAGTTACTTCCGCTGTATATGCGCTTAGATCTTTTAAACTACGCAACGGATTTTCATGCGGTTTTCACCAATAAATGCAGTGATTCAAGAGGTAGGTTTATATGTATAATACATGCATATTTTGGTAGAGAAAAGTCGAGAAATTCGATTCAATTCAGGCAGCGGACAGCTGGCAAGCGGGCGGTGTGAATTTGATGTGTGTGCAAATTAACAGATGGCGTTGGTTATAAAGATTGGGTAAGCCACAGCAACGTGTGGCCGGGTCTGCTAGTGTATTATAAACGTTATTATTATCACCTATTACTAAGTTTTTGTATTTAAATTAATAAATTACTTCGTTTTTACCACTTTTAAAAGTGGTAAAAACGAAGTAATTTGTTAATTTAAATCAAAATGGTGCCACAAAATAAGTTTGCTGTGTTAGAAGAAGTAAATTTTTGTAGTTTTATAAAAAAATATGAATAAAAAGTTCTTGAAAAGTGATTAAACGGGTTCAAACATTATGATGCTTATTGAATTTCAAGATACACACTGAAAATAAAATAATATTATTTCCATAGAAAACCCTTCACGAACACTTTTGGGGTCGTGTAAAAACCTATGCTCTATCGGTTCCTTGCTTCACGATATTATAGAAGTAGTATTGAAAGTAAAACTGACTATTTTAATACCCCCAATGCCTCACTAATGGTCCTAATTAGATCATACAAAGGAAATCTATGATACCTTAACAATATTTACTGATAATAAGTTTGTGTTATTTAATTAAATTCTGAACATAATTCTAATGAAGTGAATGGGAAGTTTTTGGAAACAAACGATTCGAATGCCACTAGGAATCGATGTTTTCGTTTAATATATTTTTTTATATAGGCAACTCATTCTAAAAAGAGTGCTTTGTATCGTTTAATATTATTATGATGTGATATTACCGAGGGAAAGCCCATTTATATTTCTCATTTCAAATATCAATGCATATTAAATTTCCTCCCCTGAATATGTATCGAAAGATTGTATTTAAATTATTTATTGTCAATTTCGTTCACCGGCCTGCGCTTCAACCCCAAATATATATCAGTGCACTCACCCACAAAGAATTCAAAAGGTTGGCCCTTCGGTTAAATGTAGTCCTATAAGGTTTGTTGATATAAAAACAATTCATTTATACATTGTCCTATTTCTACATGGTAGAAACCACGTAAAGCTAGCTTCTAACTAACTAACCATCACGCCGTTTCCCGCAGGCATATGCAGAGATGACGGACCGCCAAACAATTCGATCTTGGCACAAACAATCACATCTCGTTCACATTTATACATCGTCTCATACATGCTCTTCTATTATTCCGACTCTTCGTATGGCCGGACTCAAGTATCTAATTCACTTGGTCGTGCCATGTCTTCCTCGGACGTACCCGACTTCTTCTACCATTCACATTTTAGCGCTTGCTAGAATGTGAATGGTAGAATTTACGCTAGCTTCCTGAGTTGTAATTACTCAGTTTTCCTCTGTCCACGTACTGATAGTAAACAAATACGATCTAGGCTTTTTCCATTCGTATTTGCCTTCATATGTAAAACCCTGGACAATAAATTATTATGTTTTTTTTTTATTTTTTATTTTAACTTTATGAGTAAAACCTCAAATTATAATATTTAAATAAATAAAGACAATATAAGCGAAACTCAATCGAAAATCTGGAAACAGAAAATCAGAAAAACATATTGACACCTCTGGGACTCGAACCCAGGACCTCTTGCTTTCCGGGCAAACGCGCTAACCACTGCGCCACGGTGTCGATATGAAATTCGGTCATGTTTTAACTGTACCATCGTTCGACTGAGAACCACCTACATTATCTTCATTTTCTTTAACGCATATATTATTGGAAACTATCTTTATGTATGATTGCAAGTTTAAAACCCGAACTAAATGCTCTCTAGATAGTGTCTGGATAAATCTTTATCCATTTTTATTTAATATGCGACATCTATCGACTTTTCTGCAAGTCTAGGATGAATATTTATTTTTATTTTTATATTAACTTTATAAGTAAAACCTCAAATTGTAATATTTAAATAAATGAAGACAATATCGACACCGTAGCGCAGTGGTTAGCGCGTTTGTCCGGAAAGCAAGAGGTCCTGGGTTCGAGTCCCAGAGGTGTCAATTTGTTTTTCTGATTTTCTGTTTCCAGATTTTCGATTGAGTTTCGCTTATATTGTCTTCATTTATTTAAATAAATTATTTTTCAAAATTAAAAGATTTCTTAGTTTTAACCACTTTTAATGTCTATAAAACCGTCATGTTCTCTTTCTCAGGGTTTACTAAAAACCCTGTTTTTGTACACCCTGAGGAAGAGAGCACCGCTCTCGAAACATGTCAATTTTATAGACATTAAAAGTGGTTAAAACAAATAAATCTTTTAATTTTGAAATTCAATGGTGCCACAAAATAAATTTGCTGTGGGTATTTGAAGAAATAAATTACAAAGTCACAAAGTATCTGCTTCACACGAACAAACTTATATATATTTTTATTGCTTGTAACGGAAAATAAGGCACTTTTTTTACATAATAATCAACCCCTCTAGAGTCCAGGGTACCTAGCATGGTCGATCGATATAGGGTTTATCGAAAATGTCGGTAACTTGTCGTCGCTCTCGAGCACGACTACAGGCCGCTAACGAAAAAATAAAAGTTCACGTCAAATAAATTAGGAACCCTTAGTCATTGTGAACTGTTGTTTGTTCGTTAGCGGACTGCAGTCGTGCTCGGGAATGACAAGTTACCGACATTTTCGATAAAACCTATATCGATCGACCATGCTAGGTACCCTGGAGTAAGCCTGTATCGAGGTTAATAATTTACACATTTGAGTGAAACAACGTAAACTTCATGCATTAGCACAAAATATTCAAGGAAATAGAAAAAAATAGTTGGGTAGGTATTTTCGTTATTTGTTTTTCTGGTATTATGCCGTGTTCCGCTACCTCCTTCTTTAGCCAACGTTTCGGACATCGTTGCAGAGTTCATCATCAGGGCAGATCCGGCAGATCCGGTAGATATGATCACATCTACCGGATCTGCCCTGATGATGGACTCTGCAACGATGTCCGAAACGTTGGCTAAAGAAGGAGGTAGCGCAACACGGCATAACATCTCAAAACAAATAACGAAAATGCTTTTGGCCGTAAAAATCTTAAAACGTGTCTGAGTTGGGTAGGTACTTTGAGAATGCATTAACAATACTTAAACCAAATCAAAATAATAAATCTAAATATAGTTTTCTTTGAAAGTACCACCATTTTATTTTAATTGGATTTTATTTTTAATAAAAAAAAGTGTCCATCCATGTGATTAGTATGCTAATCTTAGATAAAAGAAGCAAGGCAATGTGGGTAGGTATGAAATGAAAATTTCATGTAAGATAAACAATGAATGATTTATTTTGAATATAAAAACCCTGCCCTTGGGTAACATTCTACATTAAACATGAGACTCTAAAAGATCAGGGGTGGCTGGATACGAACAATCGCTCCAGCTGTTAATCATGGCAGACTCTCTACACGTGCCAATAACACTTTAAGTTTTTAAGTTCTAAAAAATATATGTTATTCTTGACGACAATTTCTATACATCTTCCACGCCGAAACAGTGATTATATGAAATTCCCACGATAGAAAAAAATAGGAAAGTATGCTCCGAAAATTATTATATACACGTTTTTTCTGTTGTTTTACAAGTAATATGTACGAAAAAATTCAAAGTGTTTCTTTAAAAACTTTAAGAAATTACCCATGATATTTTTGCACTATTTTAAACGAGTCGTGTTATATTAATTTTGACAATTTTCGCATAATTATTATTATCTTTTTAATATTCTCGCAGTCTCTATAACATTCGTATTTACATATTTCCCCATCTTCTTCTTTTTGAAACACTTAATACCGGGCCTTGAGTCAGTCGGGTACTGATACAATCTTTACCATTATTACATACAAGCTCTGAAGCCGATTGTAGCAAGTGCAAATTGCCTGGTAAAATATTTTATCCAATCTAGTGCAAGTTAAACCAATGGGCGCACCGCAATACCTATACCTTTCCACAGATATCGACTTCTATAGGATGGTGTAGGTAGGGGTGGGTGTACGCGGTCTGTGGAAAAACTGTCATTATCGTATCGCAATTTGCATCACGTGGACAGGCAGGAAATGGACGTTTTATTCATGTTTCATTCCGATATAAAAACTCATCATTTGCAAATACGCTTTAATAAAACACATTTCGATACTAATGAACTATAAATAAAAGATCGCGTGACTTTATTAATATTTTTGTGTTTTAATTGGTGACAGTCGTCGGTAATGTTGCTAAAAATAAAACATCGAAAAGTGAGGCTTCGCAGCTTTTGAGTTTGTTAACTTTTGTGTTCCATTTTATAATACGAACATGCGAGTTTTTATGAGGGAAAAATTAGACACAACTGGAAAAATGGAATTTTTAAAACAAATTCTAGACGTTTCGACTCTTTTCTACAAAAAAATGTAAATTTATTTCGAAAGATTGTTATTTTATCTTGGTATAGTCGTGTTTTAAATTTTGAAAAAATATGATTATTTGTATTATAATGGCATAATAATTAATAACTCGTACACCGTTTTTCAAACAAAATTTTGTGTTATTTAATACACATTTCAAATCATATCAAATAGTGAAATAAATCAATAATTTATCTAGGAAAGCTGCTTTTTAGAATTTTATTTTAATTCCGGATTTCTGCAGATTTATAACTAATTTTCATTGATATAACTAATTTCCCTTTAATAAAAGTTTTAAAGCTCTTGAAAAATGTTATTTCTGAAGATATATTACAATAAAACAAATATAAAACTTTATTTTACTTAATTTTATTGACCGTAACCGGTTTCAGTTCGTTAGAGCCATCTTCAGACTGGCACAAATAAATTAAGTAAATTGGAGTAGAAATGGTCCACCACCATACCTACACCGGCTACACCAATGTAAACATGTATCCCTTCAAAAATCAATAAAAAATCCTATACATTTTATAAATATAAGAATGAGTTGACAATAAAATTAGATCATTAATAATTCATATTACTTGTAAGGTTTTTCCCAAAACAATGTTGAAGTGAGCTACAAGCCCAAGCCTGCTGGAATTACCAAAATATTTAGAAATTCGACAGTCTATAACTACTTAGCAACAAATATAATTAATATAATTGATTAAAATCCTTGTAGACCACCCCTCTCCCTCTCCCTCATATATTATTGATATTTTAGAGCAAATCCAGAAGAAATTCCTAGGTATGTTTATATGCGGAAGCATGGAACCTATCCAAGGTTCATGCACCATATTGACTTACTTGAGGAAACTGATTCTGTGAGTCTAGAAACTAGACGGAAAGCAAGTCTTGCTATTTTGTCTTTCAAAATTTGGAACAATTTCATCGATAGCCCATTTCTCTTGGGATGCTATGATTTATATGTACCAGACCACTACAGCCGAAGTCGACATCATAACTTATTTAAAGTACCGAACGGCAGAACAGACGTCTTGGCAAAGCATAGCATGACGAGGGGAGTGGTGCTGTTAAATGAAATTGCAAACCATTTAGATGTAAGTGACTGTTCTTTATATGCCTTAAAAATATTATTGAAGAGTCACTTGCCTAAATGCTGATAGGGTAACTAAATTGTACTGTAATTGGAATTATTCTGTTGTACAATAATAATAAAAATAAAATAAAAATAAAATAAATTATGTATATAAACCGTAGACTTAGAATTATTTATACCAGTCTAAAGTTTTATATATGTTTTATTATAATATATTATAATGAAATTTCACCACGAATTGTCGGTTTCAAAAATAGAAATTTCTGAAGATAATCTCTGTACATTTGTCGAGTTGAAAAGTAACTACGTATCTGAAATTTCCTCGATTGAAAAAATCGTAAAGTATGCCACGAAAATTATTAAAAAACCACATCAGAGGGTCTAGCATGGATGATCGATAAATCCCTAAATCAATCCAATATTGACCAAATCCGTCATCTACGGTCAGTTATCAATATTTGTGATCACGGTGAACCATTTGTAAGAGGTATTCCGACCGACGAGTAATAGATTTTAGCCTGGACTCATAGAATCACAAAAGTTTTGGTTAACTGTCAATTTACGCATTTACTTGGATAATTTTGCTCGTTATGCAAAACTATTGACTTATTAATGAACGGAATTCAATTAACTTAACTTTTAGAATTGAAAAAGTCGTACACGCGATCCATAGACTTAAGAGGGCATTACCAGAGAAAACCGGAAATACGTCATTTTCAAAAAAGTTTTTAGACGTATTGACTCTTTTCCACAAAAAATTATTAATGGATTTCGAAAGATTGTTCTTTTATCTAGTGAAGTTATGTAATAAATTTTGAGTTTTTTTTTTAATTTTAAGTATAATAAGGTTATTCCATAGGTCGTTGGCAGATTTGTTCAATTTTCAAAAAAGTTTTTGTATTATACCACACCCATTTTAAATAATAAAATCATGCAGTAAAATAAATCAATACATTATCTAGCAAACGTATGTTTTAGAATTTTAATTTTAGTTTCAATAAAATCATTAAAAAATATGTACGTACATGTGTTTCTTGGCGAAAATTGGTCCGTTTGTGTATTTATTTGCGCACTTACAAACTAATATATATCAGATTTTTTTAACATTCTTATTAAATTTTGACATTATTGAAAAATGATAAATACTTATAATCAAAAAATAACCACAAAAAGTACACTATTTTAATAGTTTTATCATCACGCCTTTCAGCATTTTTGAATGGAGGTATAAATTAAAGCTAATTTGGATTGAAATAAATTCGATATTGAGTTATAATTTAAAAAAGCTGGTACGGAGAATAATTAATCTTTCTCATTGTAACCGCCCTGCACGATCGTAAGAACAACTTTCGACGAAATGTGGATTTTCGTCCGCTGGCTGGTTAAACGCTCTTTAGTAATTCATCTAAGACGGGACCAATTTATTCCGTTCGATCTTTGAGAAACTAAAGTGGTTGAAATATGACTAAAGACCTGGTTAACTAATTAACTCCCGTTTAGTATCAAAGGATATTTAGGTTAGGGTTTCGATTAAACATTGCCAATTTATTAAAAATTTTCAGTGCATAATTGCTTGGCGTTTGACATTTCGTATTGTCAATTCATAGAAAATATCTTCAGCGTTACCAGCGCGTATCGATTTCTTATGTACACCCTGCCAATATCGGTTTGGTTGTCAGCGGTTTAAACCGTTCTAGGGACATGTATACAAAGGGACATGATACATTGAGTGTATGTAGACAATTCTGAGACGCGATGTTGCTATATAAAATCGTTAATAACATAACTGACTGTCCTGAATTATTGAACAGAATAGATTTTAAAGTACCTACACGGCACACAAGTTCGTGTAATATTTTTAAAGAAAACCGCTGTAAAACAAATTAAAACCAAAATGCTTGCCTCATAAGAATGTGTTCAACATTCTCTCTGATTTAGATATCTTCAATTGCGACAAAAATAAATAAAAACCTCTACCAAAAGTGTATTAAATTCGTACAAAAATGCATAAATGTAATGATATGTTATGTAATGACATATATTGTGTACTATACCTCCTGTTATAATAATGTACTATCTTTTACTTGTTGTAAGTTAACTGTTTAATTTCTAGATACACAATGTAATAGTATAATGACGAAATATATAATTGGTTTCTCAGTTAGGTAAATTATACATGTAGATATAAATTAATCGAATTGTAAACTGTTGAGTTAAGCCAATCGATACGATATTGTAAAGTTATCGAATTCACCGTGCTAGAGCTCCTGGTTCTGTTATTCAATAATCATTTTATAGGCATGAAAACATTCCAGAACTTCTCTAAATGTCCAGAGATATTTGCTCGATTTTGAAAAGGTCGTACTTTATTAAATATTTTCGCGTGTGTAATTTATTTAGATATGCCTATTAATAGTTTTTTTTTATATTAGCGTCTCCCACTAACTTTCATATCTACATATATAAAAATTAATCCCGGTTTCCCTTGGTCACGCCATAACTTCAGAACGACTTTACCTATTTCATTCATCTTTTTTTTAAGGTTTTCTAATACTTAGTAGAAGGTTCTTATGGAAAGAAAAATTAAGAAAATTGCGCTGAAATTTGGATAATATCAGAAAACTTAACTACTATTTTAACTTCGCACGTTTGACAGTTTGCGCGTCTGATGAATGTGAATTTAGCAGGCAGCTTTTTTTTTGTAACAAAAGATCTGTCTATCGATTTTTTAAATTATAGATATTTTAAATAGGTAGGTACCTAATTTGATTAGATTGCTTTTGTAATATACAAAAATGAATATTTGTAACATGTGAAAAATGAAAATGTGAATAAAAAAATTGTAATAGGTGGCGCGCGAGCTGTTTGAAAACTGAATGTACTGGGACTGAATATATGGAACGAGGGACGGGGGTTGGCGGGATGGTGGAGCGGCAGAGGGGAGAGGGCTGGCGGGGAAGTTGGAAGGGAACGGGGACGCAGGGAAAGGACACGCACGTAGAAAATATTTATTTCTTTAAATATGGCATTACAACGCATGGCGGGAGCCAGCTAGACAGCATATAAATTCAAACTATTTTCTTATATTATTTTTGAACGCTTACTGCAATCTTTCATTGTAATTGTTTTAACATAATATTTTCTTAAATTGCATTCAAACTTTTGGTTTTCATGTTTTTCTTCACAGTGCTTTGCGATTAATTTAAATATCAAAGGATTGTTTCTCTGGCATTGTTTCACTGTCGGAATTCAAAAATAGCTGTCTCAAGCACTTACCGGGAATAAGCTCAATTTAAAATTCCTCCATTTTCTGGAAACGTTACTTGGCGAGTTATAAGTACCTTTTAGAAGAAGAAATTACTTCTTTATATTTTAATAACGTAGCTATCTAATTACTAAACTAGTCACTTGAAACATTATTTGACCGAATAAATAGTTAATAATAAAAATAAACGGTACACGTAGAGGGTTGAAATTGAAGATAAAAACGGAATTTTGTGCCAAGGTTGATGATGAAATCCTAATAATATTATTTATTTATTTATTTATTGTAAGAAACAAACAGCAATTTATATACAGGATGAGTAGTTATACAAGAGGTTAAACATGAGGTAAGCCAAAACAGTTTCTTATGCTAATGTTGGTTATTATGATATAATATACAATTGTAATTGGCAATAACAATTAAATGAAAATGAAAATAACAACAACAAAAAATATATATATGTATATAAGTATATTAGAAGGAAGAAGGAAGAGGAAAGGCCAAGAGGCAGAGGAAGGTGGGATGGGGACAGGAGATGCTCATGCTGTACCTTTTCTATAGTTGTGCATTAATTTAATTAACATTTGTGGTCGTACGTTTGACTTCGTTTCGGTATTTCACAAGAGTGTTATTAAGAATATCGATATTGTTAAATTGCGTGTTATATTGCGCGCATATACGGGGGATTGGAGAATTTTTTCTAAGGTTGGTTCTGCACGCTGGCAAATGAAAAAAATGGTTTAGTCTGGTTGGCCTTGTAGGTATGTGAATTCTTAAATAATTTACTAGTTCAGGAGAGTCCAGGCCGTTATTCAGAATTTTGTATAAAAATATTTGATCAGATTTTAATCTTCGTGTTTGAAGTGGGAGTAAAGTTGTGAAATTTTAAGGATTCGGTGTTATTTGCAAAGAGTAATTTGAATTTATAATATATGTGTTTAAAAAATTTATTTTGTACACTTTCGATTCTGTCAATATGGCATTGGTAGAACGGTGACCAAATTAGTGTGCAGTATTCTAAGTGGGGGCGGATATACGTGGTGTAAAGGGAATACAGAGTTTTAATATTGCGAAAAGGTTTAGATATGCGAATTATAAATCCCAACATTTTATTGGCTTTGTTGATTACTTCGTTAATGTGTTTGATAAAATTTATACATCCAGTACTACCCCAAGGTCACGGATTGATTCTATTTCATGGATTATAAAGGCGAAAGTTTGTATGGACGAATGGATGTATGTTTGTTACTCTTTCACGCAAAAAATACTGAAAGGACTTTAAAAAATATTTCACTGATAGAAAGCTACATTATTTGCGAGTAATACAGGCTATATACAGGATGGCCGGGGGTAGAGTATTAACTTCGGGAGGTGATTCTATACGATATTATAAGTAAAAAAGAAAAATATTTTTTTTCGAAATTCCTTCTTTTAGGGGTTGTTTTGTGGTAAAAAGATAAAAATAGACCGGTGTGTGCCTACGAGCCAGTCACAACCATGCAATGTTGCCACAATCGTGCCCGACGGGCGCTAAGCAAGTAAGATCGTACGTACCTCACAATAAGGAGTTTTAGTAGATACGTCTTTTTGTATGGGAAAAAATGGTTGGAATTTCGAAAAAGTTGTTAATCTTTTTTACTCCTACCATCATGTAGAATCACCTCCCGAAGTTAATGCACTTTACCCCCGGACACCCTGTATATTGGTAAGCTCTCGCGTTATGAATAGGCTCTGGCGTTATGAATATATAAAGGCGAAAGTTTGTATGGATGGATGTATGTTTGTTACTCTTTCACGCAAAAAATACCGAATGGACTTTAAAAATTCTTTCACTGATAGAAAGCTACATTATTTGCGAGTAATGCAGACTACATATATATTGGTAACCTCTCGCGTTATGAATAAGCTCTGGCGTTATGAAATTATTTATTAAACGTTTATTGTTCAGACGAAAAACAAATCGTTGCTTGGTAACTATAAATAATTTTTTGACTTCCGCTGTCATTTTGTGATTTATTTAGGTTACTATGGAGATCCCTTTATTATTTTGAATTATACTAATATTATAAATGCGAAACTGTGTGGGTTTGATTGCTACGCTTTAATAGGTTACACGCGAGCTGTTCGAAAAATATATATAAAGGGTATGGATGGATGGTGAGGGGGGAGGGGGGGGAGGGGGAGAGGGGGAGAGGGTGGGGGACAGTTGAGGGGGGAGTGGAGTGGGGATGGGGAAGGTGGAGGAGGCGGAGTGGGAACCCCTCTAATACTATGCGAGCGAAGCCGGGGGCAAGAGCTAGTGAAAGATAAAGATATTAATCTTAGGTGTCTTCGTTAATTGTGATTTTTCGGTTTTCGAGCTCTGCCGTAATGAAATGTGCACAGCTTTTTCTAGAAACTTACCTGGGACAAATTATTTTTTTCATATTACCGCTTCATCATAAATTGTTAGATATTTCTACAGGATATTTCTACAGGATGTCTGATTCTCTTTAACCTGTGATTAAACGGCCTACGTGGTTGGGGGGTAAGGCTCTCGACTCGTTATCCGAAGGTCGCGGGATCGAATTCCGAAGTGCGAAAATAAATTTTATGTGATTAATTTGTGTTATTGCACAATTGATTAATTAAAAACAATAAACAGTATATTTGCCGCACGTTCCAGAGTGGAAGGTCCTCTCTGTATCTTCCAGGCTAAGACCACGATTTAGAATTGAAACTTTGCTTGAAATGGCTTTAGCAGTGTTTGGTGACCAGATCTGAATAGCCAGGTACTTCCCCGCCTACCTCTTCCTTCCCCTCCCCAAAACCTTCAGCCTTGCAACATACCCCAATTGGGGATGCTATAGTCCCACTGGCTTCAAACGGGATCCGTTGGGACTCTTGCGCGCTGTAAATATAAAAAAGAATCCTGAGGTTACTTGAGTAACAACAAGTAACAACCGACAACTTTGTTTAAATCTCCTGCTACCACCACAATTAGCGGAAAATGTTGCTTGCATAGTGACGGAGGTCTTAGACAGCCGTGGAATCTAACACGCGACGCCTGGGTGGGACTCAAAAGCGATGCCAACTCAGCTACTGACCGGTCGATTATATATATTATGATATTTTACCTCCTGGATAAAATGTCACTATTGAAACTTTCGGAAAGAAGAATAAGCACAGATTTAATACTATTACATAAAATACTGCAATACAAAATTGACTGTCCTGAATTACTTCAATTTATCAATATCCATGTTCCCAAAAAATCATGCCGACATTTATTACCCTTTTACTTCAATAACACCAAGACACTAACTTATCAAAATTCTCCTATTCCGAGACTTAACAGTCTCGGAAATAAATATTCTAATCTGGGCGATAAATTTCATATTAAAACTAATCGGTATAAATTTTGCATATTCTATCACTTTTATTCTTTAAGACACAAATAGACCTATGTACCTACCAAATAACTTCTATGCTACTACTATATTTTTTGGAAGAATCTCTTAAATTGCGTGAGGATTCTTAGTTTCTGTTAATATATATATATATATATGTATATATATATATATATATATATATTGTGATGAATGCCAACCTTCAACCTACGAGAAGCCTACAAGAAAAAATTTTTTCCTCTAAATATTATGTAGAGAAAATGGTACATTCGGCGACATCTGTCCGAGCAGTTGGAAACTATACAGAAATCTGCATAGAGACTGGAGCGAGGGAACCCCCATATCATAGCTACCTCGAGGACAAAGGAAGTTTGGATTCTGCCAATGAGGGAGTAAATAAGGCGATTAAAAATAATTTGAACCAATCAGAGAAATTATAGGCGTGTATCGTTTTAGTGGGCTTTGATCAGATTGAGCGGCCTTGAATTCTTTCCCACAGGAACGAAAGTTCAACGAACGGAATAGTAAACAGAACTAAAGACAAAGAGTTGAAGGATTATTGACCCGGGTCGTGTTTATTTAAGGCGCGATCGAGAACTGCAGGTTTTGGGCACCTAACGTTTCAAATGGAAACAAGAAAATCTTAGGCGGAAATGTTGAAAATAAGTAAATGAAAAATCATCAATAAGGGCACGGAAAACGTAACATGAATGGTCCCAGGGGTCGATTTAATTAAAACCGATCTGGAATGATCACAAAAAACGGGTAGAATCTCGAAAATTTTCACAAACTGAATATAATAACCTGAAAAAGTGGGAAAATCTATTGATATGGAAATGGAATGGTGAAACGAAGTTATTAGAGCCAAATATCTCAAAAGAAAACTGATTGGAACTACTTAAATTGACTTTAATAGGTACCGATATAAGGATTACTCTGATCTGACAACACTATTCACGATAAACAGGATATTGAAAATATTGCATATCAAAGGCCACGGTACATTTTGGTCACTCTACAATTAAATCAAATCACAGGAAAAGATGCTTAACGTAGCCTGACACTGGGAAATGCGTGAGAACCGTCGAAGGAATCGCTAACCGTTTGACTAGAGAAAAAAGGTTGGCTATCACTTTGTTGATATGACTTTATCCAAATAAAATTATAGAACATGATTTCAAGCAATTAAGGGTATCATTAACACGAAACGACCTAAACAAAATTATACAAGTTAAATACGAATATTTACTCTAAAATAAAAACATTACTTTTATGGGGTGGAATTACGAGCAAGTACATGAAATTTTTAAAATAAATACCTGTCAATGAGAAAATTTATGTGATTTTTTACGAGAGAGAGACACTAAACTAATTTGGTTCTAAGACATGAGATAGAAGATTAACAGAGATTTGACAAAAGGTCACATACGGAGGAACCGAATTTGGTCCTTTTTCCTATGAAAGTCTGGGCGGTCAGGAGTGATTTTCCTATGAAAGGAGAGCTCTAAAAGGTCTTTAAAAGACCATGGTTTGATAAAGAAGGGGAATTCGTTGGGAGATTGAGGGAGAGTTCGGATGAAATAACGGGAAGTGCGCGATCAAGAAAAATGTAAAGGTGCGCGAAGAAGACTAGTAAACTAGTGCTTCTAGTAGAGTTGAAAAATGTCTACAAGTGTTTGCAAAAAAAAATAGTAAATTCAGTGTTTTATTTTCCCTTTAAAATTGAGGAATAAAAATTTCAAAGACGATCAACGGAGAGTCCGGAAAAGTGCCTAAATAATACTTCGTGAAAGTTCGGGTGTTTTATAATGGAAGTGTTTAAAGTCAGTAAATAAGAGTTGAATGACATTCGGGGTTCTTTCTTACAACTTATATTTAGTGGTTTTATAACATTTAACAAAAATCCAGTGTCTTAAAATAAATCAAATTACCGGATAAAGGAAAATATAACACGCGATTTTAAAATTAACTATGGGTGATATAATAATTAAAACTTTAACCTTACTTTAAATAACATGACATATGTAAAATAAATAACAATAACGAATTGTTCGAGTCACGTTTAAACTACAGTGGTTCAATAATAAAGCGGTTAAAAATCCTTTGTGAATTGAATAACGAAATTGTAATAAACAGTGGTGATAATAATTCGTACACTTGGAAAACGTGCGTATCTACGGTTATTGATTCTAAAGTGATATTAAAATATTGTGAATAAATAATAATTTACCTAATTCCGGACAATAAAATTAAACATCTGATTTGTTATTTGATGAATCACCTCTCGAAGGCGAATGAAATAAAACAGTAATTAATACGAGGTTGAGGAACTAAGCGAAATGCCGAAGTGAATTTTAAATGGACAGATATTTGAAGAGTTTTTTTCATCATCAGAGTCTTTTCTCAAAAGGGGCCGATAGGAGTCCATTAGCTAGGAAACGAAAAAAAAGGGAAAACCTCGATCACAATGTCGAAGTTATGAAGGTTCCGACTGGGAAAAATTGTAATCGATCGAGGGCGGTAAGATAAAACCAATTATTAATTATTTTCAGAGACAAAGAAGAGAGGGACGAGCGTGCATCACCAATAAATCAATCGGACCTTTGAAGTTGTCACTAACACACTAATAACAATTTTCACTTGCTCGAAAGTGGGTCAAACAGGAAATACCTGCTTTAGAGTTAGGATACATATGTAGGTATTTACTTCAGTTAGGTGAATGCGCTAATTTATTATAACTCATATGAAACGAATCGAGGCGCGTAGAACGTAATAAGTGACTATCGTGGAAGCTCTTTATTCTATATTTCGTGTGCGGGGGTATACAAGCGTCTCAAAATTAGGTCAAACAAACAAATACCTACTTATAAATTAGGTCATACAAGTACTTGTTTTAGTTAGGTAGGTCTATTGTATATTTAAGCGCGTATAAGAATAGGCGTCATACGATATCAGTTTGACTCGTAACCGAAATACCTATATTTCTCAAAAACAAGTCAAGCAAGGAATACCTTAGTTGAAACTAGGTCACCCAGGTAGCTCTTAGGTTAGCAAAGTACCTACTTAAATGATTAATGTTCGGGCAAAACTAGGTCAAATAAATAGAAAAGAATTAGTTAAACGATGAATTGTGCTTCAAAAGGACAATGACCGTAGAAATAAACAATCTCCAAAGTAGGTCAGTATACCGAAGGTCAACTATGTGAAGTGTAAACAATTAAACCATAACAAATGACGTACCTATTTAATATCGTTCATTGGAGGTAATCATTTATTGGCTCAATGTAATTAGGTATTTATTACACGATGTGAATAGAAATATGCCTCTCAAACAACTTAGGGTATAATAATAATAAAAATAATAATTTATCCCAGAATATATGCAGGGAAAGTGCGATACAATACGTTCCATATTTTAAAATTACAAATAATAATAATAATAAGACGAGGGAAAATAATTAACGACAACACATAAATTAAATAAACAAATAACCATGAGAAATGAAATACGTAACGCTAAAATCAATGGAAATAGCCAATTGGTAGGTATAACTAATACCTACCGAATCCTTTCACCAGCGTGATTAGGGTATGTTATATGACCTTCGATAGTGTATCTAAAAATTCGATTAGAGTTCAATGACACGGTCACCTAAATTCCATCAACGAATAAACAAAACAAAAGCACAAAAGTCAAGGGGCAGGTTTATCAATCATAGCTTACGACGGAAACTTCGCCCAATATGTGAAAGAAAAATCGACGTTAAATTCACTCAATTCTAAACAACTGATTATACTAGAGCAATCGCCAATAGGTAGCATTGATTCCGCGCGCAAAATTTCGCAAAGTAAAGTACTGCGACTAGCTTCAAACTCTAAGAGAGCTCATCACAATTATTCAGGAGGTCATTGATTCAATGACAACTTGATTTATCTCATTTTTAAATCTTTCTTATAGCAAGTA
Source organism: Limnephilus marmoratus (assembly GCA_917880885.1). Taxonomy (NCBI): domain Eukaryota; kingdom Metazoa; phylum Arthropoda; class Insecta; order Trichoptera; family Limnephilidae; genus Limnephilus; species Limnephilus marmoratus. The sequence continues at coordinate 10,475,758 of OU862921.1, read as the reverse complement.
GGTATCCAAGAACCCATAAATACCCATAATCCTAAAACCTAATACACGAGGAGCTAGTGACCTCATTTAAACAACACTGGTGTTCAAATACTCATACAGTCCTGAATCCTAACTTTTCTCGAACGTAAGTTTCAAGGCTACGGTATGTGTTTATGAGCCATCCGGAAATGTAAGTGTCAACCTTTCCCGAACGGAGAGAGCTTTGATCTTGTGGCGGTATTGTCGAGGTGGGGCATACGGGGAAGAGGAAGGACGTGTGCGGACAATACGCAGACGCGGCATTAAAGCTACAGGTTATTCGCATACCGGAAGTTCTTGTCAAACCTGAAAGCAAACATAAGGTTCACGAGGTGAGTTTTATGTCAGCTAGTCAGAGGTGGAGTGTAACGCTGGGTCGGTCACGTGGGAGGAAGGATCTGCCCGTCACAAGCTTACGCCACATTTAACGGATAGAGACATGATAAGGGAAGACATGAAATACCCCTTCTAGACTCAGTAGAGTTAAATTCAACCCGGAGGCGTCGGAAGTCGGAGTGGGACAGAAAAACGGCATGAAGACTTGGTATTCCCCCTGCTGGCGTGAAGGGCCCCTTTCATAGCATGAGACGCTCGTCGAAGAGAGTAAAACTCGGATCTAAGGACAAGCCTAGCAAACGTACTGGGAGAATTCGAGTTTGTAATTGTTGTTCATCGGTTTTCACTTGGTTAGCGGAGGAGCCGACTTTTCAGCAAACATATTATCCCCCTCCCCATATCCATCCATCCTTACTATTTCAACAGTTTTGCGAATACTAACAAATAACACTAACTATGACTACAAACACATTATGTTAGGGGAAGCTGCAGACAAGAACTCCAATTGAGAAAACCGGACTCTCGAATATGAACATTCTACACTGGTAAGATAAGGTTTTTTTTTTATTTCTTGAAATGATGTAATTTATTAACTGTTGTTTATGTTATCGATGTATCAGCGGTGATAGGAAGAATTAAATAAACACACTAAATTCCTACGGAAATCAAATAGACACAAAGTCTAAGGCGGGGTTAGTTTATCAAACTCGGTAAAAGATACTCAAATAATAATAATTAATAAATCGGAAGATTCTCACCCTTTCTCTAAAAGAATCTATGGGTTACCACACGTAATACATTATCTTCTCTACATATGTGTGCATATTAAGTATGCAAACAGATGTAAAATCTAAAACAAAAAAATACACAACGCAGATTATAGAAATAATGTGAACTAAAATCTTAAATCTTGATTACTGTGAGAAAATCGCAGGGATTTAAGAAGATAGGGTAGGTTTAGCTAGATTATAAGGTATAGGAGTGTAGAAATCACGAGCCTGAGGTAGAAATAAACCGAAAGGAGGGTTGAGTCAGGCCATCATACCTAGTGGTGTGATCAGTAGGACATAAGGGTAGAATTATGAGCGTGGCTACGAGACAGGAGCTACGAGATTTAAACTACGAGGTAGAAGCTTAGAAAAGTAAATCAGCTAGGTAGGGTTCATCACAATTGGTGTCAAAACCCAAGGGTGACGGACCATTACAATATATATATATATTTTTTTTTTTTTTTTTTTTTTAGCATATAAAATATAATATACATTTAGATAATGTAGTAATTTGCGTACATGTTCATTTTAAAATACGTTAATACCACTCTTCCATGGAAGCATTAGCTTGTGTCTGGAAGAGTAGTGTACATTTTTAATGCTATATTTAAGTTCTTAAATTACAATGTGAATGTAAAAAACAATAAGTTGTAAGTTCTGTGATATGTAATTAGTTGCTAAAAACAATACAAAATTTAACTTATTTGAAGAACAGAGTATCACTTGGAAACTGAGTTATAAGTAGTTGTTCTTGAGATTAGATTAGACGGAAACTTTTTTTTTAGTTTTTTTTTTTTTTATATTATCTTTAAAATATTTTTTAACAGTGTTTATTAATTGGATTTTATCATTAATTTTTCTAATTTCATCCGGTAATCGGTTGAAAATAAGTCTTCCTTGATAAGTATAATAATTTTGTGCAAAGGAAGTGTTTAATTTTGGGCATGAGAAAATATATTTATGTCTAGTACGGTTTTCAGTTATAAATTGATATTTTTCTTTTTCTTTTATAGTTTGAATCAATGCATTTTGTTTTGTGCTCTGTTGCAACTTTTTTGTCATTATCTTTATATTTTATTTTTTGTTTAAATTTTTAAGTATTTTCTTTGATACAAATAGTTTGTAAAATTTTAAAAAGAAAAGCCCACTAGGGCGTGTAATAAATAAATAAATATTTTGTTTTAGTTTATAAAAAAATACGTGTAATATAAAAATGCAATTATTACACATTCTAAAATAATTTTTATATTTTATTTTCTAGAATTATTTATTATGATATCTTTAACTAATTAATCACCATTTTTTATAATGTTTTATGTCTGTAGGTACTTACCTATTTATCTATACTTGTTATCTTTGGTTTTTTTGATAATTTCAATTTTATTATATAAAACATTAATGTTGAAAATTTTGATTAAATAAGTGGTATAATATAGTGATTTGTTTTCATGTGTTCATTTTTTTGTGTTATGGTTTATTGGGTTCTAACGTTTGGTAAATTAGGTTCATTCCCCTCTCACGCTATTCATTGAAATGACCACACTAAACATTATGAGAAATCTTTTGTGAACACCGTCATTTATTATCCTTTACGATAGATCCTGTAAAAACCCAACACGATCATCACTTTTGAAAGTTTCGACGTATTATTCAATCCCCCCTCCGACAACAAAACCGACGTAATGGCTCCGACGTAACCTCTCCCTCTTTCCCATAAACGACGTATGCAAAAGGAAGAAATGTTATAACGTAGCTCTCAGCGGCAAGACTATCATCCCTTTGATCTGCAAGACAACAGGAACAAGGGCCGGACATGCAGGTCATTTCCGGCACATTTCATCTAATTCAGTTCCTTCCCCCAGAATCATCGTGGATTCTGACAAAGGAAATGACGAGTAATCCTTATTGATGGATATGATTAATATTTACCTAAATATTAATAAAATATACAAACTTGTAATGCAATCGTATTAAAGTGATCGTTTAAAAATTATTCAGTTTATTAGTTACATGTTATAACTTATTGAAACCTTTTAAACCTAATTGTACTATCATTGATGAAGGTATGTCTACAACTTTTAAAAGGAAATACGAAGACATAGTCGTACGAAGACAAGGTAACGGTCACAACTTGGTCACAACTCTGACCCTGAATCCAGATCCCGGTAAGACTGGAGAATGTCGGTTCGAGTTTAGTTGCGATTATTGCAATTTTTTGTATCTTTATATGTTTCATATTTTCATTGAAAGTTGTCGACATTATCTTTCAAAATTTCCTCTGACATCGTAAGAATTGTAAGTAATTACTTAACATAACCCGGTTCAAACATCTGATTCACTTGATCGGGCATCTCCGCCTTCTTCTCATCATCATCATCACTCTTGGCTCTACAATCCCTGGTGGGTCTTGACCTGGTGAGTCTTCCTCCACTCATCTCGGTTTTGGGCCAGCACTCTCCAATTTAGAAGCTCCAAGATAGATATATCTTTGAGGACATTGTCGCTCCATCTTAAGCTTGATACTCGGGCATTCTCGCCTTCTTCTACCATCCGTATATGCGTCATAAATTTTCCTTTTACTCCTTTCTTCATTCATTCGCACTCTATGCCATCTTGGCATCCCTTCCTTTTTTTTACTCAATATACTTACATCAGGCTTGCATTCTTTGCGGATCTCCACATTTCTCACAAGATCATACATGGTTTTTCCACACATACGTCTCAGGGGTATCATTTCGACAGCATTCAGTCTACTTTCATCCTTTCTCTGCCAGTTCCATTCATTTTTTATATTTTTTTGTATCAAAATTAATAGATTACGTAATTTTAACCAAGTTTATTGTTCATAAAACCTATCGGAGTTTGCGAATCATTTATTGGAGACGAATCACATTTTTTATTTTAATAATAGAATTGTGTTACTGCAACGTGATTTTAATGGATTTCATTTAGACAAATTAGAAATCTTAGAAATTAGAAATAAAGTAAATATTATAAACAATTAAAAAATGTCAATAAACAAACAAAAGAATGTCAATTGCCAGCCTGAAGATGTCCATTGCCATAATAGGATGAAACCGGTACTGGTGAAATAAATAAGTGGAAATAAGTTAAAAAGTGTTTTAATATCAATTTTAATACAATTAAAAAATATTTTATATGACTCATTATTAAACTTGTTCCCTTTGTAAATTATGCTCTATTACCCCCAATCCCTTCCCACTCCTATCTTTCTATTGACACATTTTTTTTATTTTTTTTATTAGTTTTTATATACATATATATGTAATATAATCATGAGTAATTGCATTTTCAGGTTACAATCGGATTAAACTCAAATCATTAAATACTAACATGCAACATTGATTAGAAACAGTATAAACATATATATGTATATAATATATAACCTTTACAAGAGTGTAACTACTCGTGTGTAAAGGGAAGAGAAAATATATATATATATTTTTTTTTTAATTAAAAAAATTAAATTAATTAAAATTAAAAATTATAACACATACATTATATTTACGTACTCACATAAATCAAATGTGTAAAAAAAAAAAATAATATAAAAAATAATTATATAAAATAAATTTTTTGAAAAAGTATTGTTAATTTAAGGTTAATGCGGTTCTAAGTGGCTAAATTATTTAAGATATTATTGTTTAATTTATTTTTGAATTTATTGTAGTCAGGTTCTAATCTCAGCTCTATTGCTAGTTGATTAAACCACACCACTCCATTGTACGTGTAGTAGTGTTGTGCAAAACTGGTATGCATTAATGGCGTACACAAGCGACCCACTGTGTTTTGCCTATTGCTCTCAACGCGGACCATGGCGTGGTGCGACTTCTTAGAATAGTCTTTGTGTATTTGAAGCAGTGTATTTTTTATATATGTATTTCTTAGAGGTGGGACTTGAAAGTCTTGAAAAAGTTGAGAGGTTGATATAAGTCTATTTCTATTGTAGTGTGGGTAGTACCTAGGCACAGCAGCACAACAGCCATAAAAATATTATTATAGAATGGCAACACTGACATTCCAGCGCATTCTACCGGTCGCTGTCAGATTAGAAATTTATCGAAGATCATTCTTGATTATTCGTCGGTCCCGGCTGCTGTGTGCGAAGGTTACTATCTTCATAGTTCTACCCGCGGTTTAAATTTTATTGTCGTAATGTAATTTACCGAATCTTAAATATATCTGGAGCAGATAAGAATTCGACTTGTTATTTGAAAATAAACCCGTGACATTCTGATACTCATAAAGGTTTGGCATGGGAGCATACAATCTCTCATGCACCCTTTATAAATGGTGACCCGACTTTACACGATTTAAATTTCTAAAAAAAAATGTCACAATCCTGCACACCAGCCAGCCGGATCCAACGGCTAATCAAGAGTCCTGAGACAGCAAAACGTAAGTTAAATTTCAATTTTAAAAACCCTTTCTCAAATTTACATTGCAGTAGTCTAGAAATTAAATGCTCTCAGTAATTTTAATATAATATGTACGTAGTACATCCTTTGCGATTTCGATTGCATCGGAGTTACCGAAAATGAAGTAATCTGTTAATCCATAAACTCATATCTGCGGATATGATATATACCTACCTGATATCTTAATGATTATTATCCCAACTAATGTTTTTTAAAATAATCGTGATTATAACGACCATTAACTGCGAAAGAAATCAATTTCAGAGTCGACGGCCAAAGGACATCCGAGCGAACAGATCTTCATGAGCAGAGTGAAGGCAGTTGGCAGCCTATTCCCGAGCTCACCATCAGCTTTCACCAGAGCAGCGGACTTCAACCAGAGCACCTGTCTTCCACCTGGGCAGTCTACCCGTCACCAGGGAAGCAGAGCTGACAGCCAGGCATCGATGGAATACCAGCAAGTGACAAGAAGCATAAGACGTAACGTTCAATCTAATACATTTAATATTTTCCAGGAATGTGCCAATTTTTGCATGCATTTATACCTACCGTGCAATAAGATGTTACAAAATCACGATGAGATTGCAAAAAATTTTTAAAATTCTTACAGATAATTGAAAATTAACATCTACCTTGAATTTAAATTGTAATATTTAATCCTGGATTGCAAAATGATAGAAAACTACAATAATAATGGTTTGAGTCTTGGATTATGCAAATAATTAAAAATTTTAAAACACAGAGGTCAATAATAGTACCATTTTCATGATTTGAAAAATAAATGTTCTTAAAATGAGGAATCTTAACAATAATACAATACAAGGTTACAATATTTTTTAAAAACAGTATATTGTTACATCCATTGGGTTGAATATTGTTTATTTGTATAATTGAATAGCATGATATTGCCTTTGATATTTTTAAATTACGGACAAATAACACCAATTTTTGCCAATTATGCGAAAGCGTCCCAATATCTGAAGTAGTTTATGATGTCATCGGATGAAGAAATACCCATACCAGTGAATACATCGAAAACAGAGCAGCTTCATCAAGAAATACCGGTAGCAAAGCATACCGCGGAATATAACCAATCCGATCAGAATTTGAAGAAAAATTCAATAAACATGGAATCACCCAGTGGAAGCAACAATGAACCTGCAGTTCACCACGTCTCAGTCAAAATACCTACGGTGTGGAAGGAGAATATATCGCTCTGGTTTATACAGACCGAGGCCCAGTTTGTGAACTCACGAATAAAGGAAGACTTCACCAAATATAATATTATCATCGCAGCACTAGATTCGCAAACATTACAGTGTGTCAGCGATATTGTCACAAAACCGCCCACGACAGACAAGTATCCAACCTTGAAAGCTGCACTGATCGACAGATTACAGGACTCAGCAGAAAAAAGGTTAACCCGACTCCTAACTGGAATACAACTTGAGGATCGTAAGCCAACTGGTCTCCTCAGGCATATGATGGAACTGGCTGGTCCCGCTTTGGCAAACAGTGCAATAGTACGTACTCTTTGGCTCCAACGCTTACCCCAGCACGTCCAAGCAATTCTATCGGCTCTCACAGATAATGACATAAACCAACTGGCGGCGGCTGCAGACAAAATCACAGACGTCTACCAATCAACGGAGTGCGGGGCAATGGAATATCAAGGAAAACCAAGCACATCACTCGTGCGGTGATCTTCTCGCGTATGTGACGCATGTTTGGGGGCGATGCCTGGAACGTTTCGGTGAGACCCAAACGGTTGCACTGGACATCTCCAAGGCCTTTGACCGGGTTTGGCACCGAGGACTTGTCAACAAACTGCATTCTTACGGACTTCCCGCATCCTTGTGTATGTGGATTGCCGACTTCTTGAGGGAGAGGTCGATTCAGACGGTAGTCGATGGTTTCACTTCTTCCTCACACTCGATAAATGCTGGCGTCCCGCAGGGATCGGTTCTGTCTCCGACTTTGTTTTTGTTGCACATCAACGACCTTTTGTCATGTGCACCAATTCACTGTTACGCGGATGACAGTACAGTTCATGATAGCTTTTTGTTTGACAAGCCCCCAAAGGGCTCACAAACTCCAACAGCTCGTAGGGCTTTGAAGCAAAGAATGGACGGTTACCTCGAGAGTGTTTTCTCTTGGGGTAAAAATAATCTCGTTGAATTTAATGTTTCAAAGACCCAATCTTGTCTGATTACGTCTAAAAGGGATCGAAATGAAAATCTAGTCTCTTTCAACGGAAGCAATCTTCCGAACAGGCCCTCCATTGATATGCTTGGTGTAACCCTAAGTGACCAGCTCAGGTATGGGGGCTCCATCGAAGCCAGAGTAAAGTTAGCCTCCCAAAAACTGGGCGTACTGTACAGGGCCCGCAGATACTTTAATAGTACACAACTGCTAACCTTGTACAAATCACAAGTACGCCCCACGGTTGAATTTGGCAGCCATCTCTGGTCTGGAGCTCCAAAATACCTGAAAAATACCCTCGACTCTGTGCAGAAACGGGCGGTCCGTTTGATAGATTCTCCCATCTTAACAGACGGATTGCAATCTTTAGAGCACAGGCGTCGGGTGGGAATGCTATCCTTGTTCTACCGGTATTACAATGGAAGATGCTCTGAAGAACTAGCATCATTGATCCCTTCGGCACCGGTGCATAGTCAGGAAACACGCCAAACGCGTGCCCAACATTTGTACACGGTTGACATTTGTCACATGAGAACGGGTCGTTTCTTCGACTCGTTCTTGTGTTCAACAGCTCGGCTGTGGAATGATTTGCCGGCCTCTGTGTTTCCTCCTTCCTACAACATGGGTCTCTTCAAGACCAATGTTCATTCCTTCCTCTCCTCAAAAAGACTCTCCACACAGCATCCCAGATGACATAGGCCCTGAGGGAAATTATTTTCCTCAGGGCCTCCTGTGTGGAGTTAATGTAAAAAAAAAAAAAAAAAAAAACATCAAAACCTGAAAATACAGAAACTAACCTGTTACTACAATTACAGAAACAAATTTCAGCGCTCACACAAGAAGTGTCTCAACTAAAACTTTCACAAAATAACCGTTCCCATACCTTCCGAGGAAGAAGAAATCAGAGCCCTCAGAGAAATTTTTCTTATCAAAAGTCTTCTCAGCAGAATCCCTTTAGAAGGCCGAGGTCCGGGTCTCGCGGTCGATTACCTAAAGGAAATCAAGACGGGTACTGCAGTTTCCACACCAGATTTGGAGAAAAATCTTACAAGTGTTATCAACCTTGCTCTTTTAAGAAGAAAAATGCGGGAAACGACAGCGGAACCTCTCAGTAGGGACGTGCGAGATTCCGAGAAACACATGTCGTCTCTTCGTTTACGATTTACAAACGCGACAGAAATTCCTAGTGGACACAGGGGCTGACGTTAGCGTCTTACCTAGAAATCCACTATACAACAGGAACAATATCACTTCCGATAATTGCCCGACTACATTGTACGGAGCTAATGGAAATCCTATCAAGACATATGGAACAAGGACAGTTGAACTGAATTTTGGTCTTAGAAGATCATTGAAATGGCGTTTCATCGTCGCAGACGTGTCTAAACCAATCTTGGGTGCAGACTTCCTTCATCACTTCAATTTAACAATAAATTTAAAGAAAGCAACTATCGCAGATCAGTCAACTGGCTTATTTATAAAAGGATCCACCTACAAAGGACCTTCATCAGGTATTTCAACCATTTCATCATCGCAAAAATATTATAATATTTTAAGCAAATATCCTAGCTTAACGCGACCAGACTTGAAGAACCTGGACATAGTGAAACATTCTGTGACCCACTGTATAGAGACGAAAGGTCCACCGGTCACGGAACGTGCACGTCGCCTAGCCCCTGCCCTTTTAGAAGCAGCTAAGAAAGAGTTCAAATTTCTCATGGAACAAGGGATTTGCCGGCCGTCCAAAAGCAATTGGGCGAGCCCCCTGCATATGGTCAAGAAACCAAACGGTGAATGGCGTCCGTGCGGAGACTACAGACGACTTAATGCAAGTACCATCCCAGATAAATACCCAATTCCCCAGCTTCAGGACTTCGCACACAAGCTTTCAAAAGCGAAAATCTTCACCACAATAGACATGACGAGAGCCTATCACCAGATACCCATAGAACCAGAAGACGTACCGAAAACCGCCATTATTACTCCCTTCGGTTTATATGAATTCACCTCCATGCAGTTCGGTTTATCCAATGCAGCTCAAACCTTCCAGCGGTTCATGCACGCTGTGACACGAGACTTGGAATTCTGTTTTGTATATCTGGACGACATCCTAATAGCATCGGAAAACGAAGAAGATCACAAAAGGCATCTAGATTTGCTACTAAAACGTCTCGCAGAATATGGTCTGGTTATAAATATAAATAAGTGCAAATTTGGTGTACACACAGTGGACTTCTTGGGTCACACGATCACCCAAAAAGGAATGTCACCTATCAAGGAAAAGGTAACAGCAGTCACAGAGTTCCCATTACCTAAAACAGCGAAAGACTTACGACGCTTTTTAGGAATGTTAAATTATTATCGCAGATTCCTGCCCAATTCCATAAACATACAGACTAAGTTATTCAACTGTATTAATGGTTACAAAAAGAATGACAAAAGGATACTCACATGGAATCAAGAACTCACAGAAGCATTCGAGAATTGTAAGCAGCAATTAGCAAATGCAGCTTTACTTGCGTACCCAATCCCGACAGCAAGAATTTCATTAATGGTTGACGCTAGTGATATAGCTATGGGAGCAACGCTACAACAACTCAACAACAATTCTTGGGAACCCCTGGGATTCTTCTCGAAAAAATTTACACCCGCACAGCGGAAGTACAGCACCTTTGACCGTGAACTTACTGGCGTTTACGAAGCTGTAAAGTATTTCAGGAACCACATTGAAGGTCGAAATTTTTCAATCTACACTGACCACAAACCACTCACCTTTGCCTTTAGAAAAAAACGAGCGTCCAGCTCTCCACGACAGGAACGGCAGTTGGACTATATAGCGCAATTCTCAACGGACATCAGACATATCTCCGGAGACCGGAACACCGTAGCTGACGCCCTATCTCGTATAGAAGAGATTAATTGTCCTACTTCTATTGACTACAGGCAGATGGGAATAGAGCAATGTCATACTGACGGTACTTTGAAGGCAAACGATGACAGCTCCCTCACCTTACGTCAAATGGTGATTCCTGGCACAGATTCTACAGTATGGTGTGACATATCGACAGGACACATCAGACCATTGGTACCTGACAGCATGCGTGACCAGGTAATCGCAAGTGTGCACAATGTTTGTCATGCTGGCATTTTAGGAACAACAAAAACAATCAAGCAAAGATTTGTTTGGTCAAACATGTCAAGAGACATTAAAAACTTTGTAAAACAATGTATTGCCTGCCAAAAAGCCAAGGTCTCCCGACACACTGTTGCTCCATTAGCAACATATATATTACCAGAGGATCGATTTAGAAACGTACACATCGATCTAGTCGGACCACTCCCAATATGCAACGAGTACCAGTACATACTTACTATGATTGACAGATTTACTCGTTGGCCCGAGGCAATACCCCTGAAAAATATGACAGCGGAAACCGTCGCCACTGCATTGACGACCCATTGGATCGCTCGTCACGGAACCCCTGATAGCATAGTGACTGATCAGGGACGCCAATTTGAGAGTTGCCTTTTCAAAAAACTTACAGAAAAGTTTGGCATTAAGCATCTGAGAACCACTGCGTACCACCCACAAGCTAATGGTATGATCGAGAGATGGCACCGTATTTTAAAATCATCTCTTATGGCTTGTGGAGATCAGAATTGGGTTGAAAATCTCCCACTCATTCTACTTGGCCTGAGAGCAACGGTACGTGAAGATTTGAAATGTTCACCAGCAGAACTAACTTACGGTAGAACTCTAAAATTACCTTGCGATTTCTTCACAGCAACTCCACGCGAGGAACCAGATACATATATCGGACGACTCCAGAGAAAGTTCGAAACAATCAAACCGACTCCTGCCAGTATCCACGGTACAGGAAAATTTTTTGTTCATAAAGAGCTACCTACTGCGACACATGTGTTTCTCAGAACTGACGGCACAAAAAGACCCCTCCAATCTCCATACGATGGGCCATATAAAGTTGTGGAACGTAATGAAAAAACATTCGTCATCTCCATTAAAGGAAAGCCAAAACGCGTCTCGATAGACCGCTTAAAACCAGCTTTTGTTCCCGTAGAAGAAAATGTATCTGTAAAAGAAAACATTCCTATTTCTACAACTGTTCCAGAATCTTTCACCACAGTTCCAGAAAGAACTACAAGATCTGGGCGAAAAGTACACTTCCCAGACAGATTTGGGAGGCTTAGAGCATAAAAAGGCATTTTATTTTATTTTTCAAATATATAAAAAGCTTCAATAATTAATACTAAAATCATCAAATTACTCTCACATTATTTCAAAGGTACCTATTACTATTTTTAAAATTACTAAGAATAAAAATAACAAAGTCTACAATATTTCACACAAATTTTGAGCTTTATTGTTTATCATAATTCATAATTTAATATTTTTACAAACAACATAATTACAATACAATATAGGCAATTCATTGTCAGAGAAATGATGCCTTATAAATTGATGAAAAATTTCATCTTTTAAAAACATGTACTTACATGCAATTAATTTAAGCAAATTTAAAACAATGCATATTATTAATGTGTAGCTATAATCGCTTTTCACAACACTTGTAATTATTATGATATAAATAACCTTTCATATGTGTATAACTCTGATAGCGTGAATCTCAATGTATTCTATATTGGATACGTAGTCAATATAGCTTATATCGACATTCATACAAAAAATATCTAACATTACTTTTTGTTTTTAATAATTCCAACTATGACTACTCAGATGTACTTATAAATACACATCTGAACAGTCACTTAAATATTAAATTATAATTATTTTCAAATGTTTACGAAAGCGAGTATATTTTACGACTAATTGATAGTTAATCGCAATAACATAATAAAAACAATAATATATAATATAATAAAAGGCTTCATAGTATATGGAGTAAGTAATAAGCGAGAATCAGTAAACATTTGAAAATGATTTATATTTATTAAGAATTTATATAATGGTAAAAATATGAATGGTTGTCTGCGCAGTAAAGAATAGTATAACTCAAATAACACAGTATCACTTGATAAAATTTCAAAATATCTGACATGGCATAAGAAAATATTTTCCATTTAATTCGCTCTACGCGAGATACTTTATTCAGCGCTTATTGTATAGAAACAATAATTTAGGTAAAAATGATTATGTAAATGAATATACCTGCCCAATATTGCTACATCGACTCAGACATCACTTGATGTAGCAAGTATTGAAATTTTTTATAACTATGTAGTGTATACTGAAGCACATCTGTTTTTATATGTTGTTAAATCAATGAATTATTTACAATATGAAAACATACCAAACATAACAGATGATTACTATGTGTGCTTCAGTAAACATAGATTAATGTGTATATTTTTTAATTTTTGGTATGACCATGCCAGTATATAACTTGACACTTTAGTTATTACTTTCATATTTTTATGACACAGAGTCATGAGTACGTGGAATAATGAAAACATTATTTCGACGTTTAGTGTCAAACTAACTTTCGCAACTTATGCAAAATATTGTATCTAATGTACCTATGTTAAGTAATTAAGTATGTATTTAGAATAATAACCTAATGCAGGATAATATACTATAGCGTACTACAACGTTTACGGTATAATATATTATTATTATAGACGTTAGCTTTAGAAAACTGAAAGAAAATAAATCAAATCTTCAACTAACAAGAAATATCCAAAGCATTATTGTCGATGCAGAAATGCTCCAATAAACAACTGGTCGCCTGTGATACTTATAACAGCGACTGATTAAAAACATAAGTGTAAATTCTTACAAGTACTTACTTTATTATAAATAATAGTTAAAAATTTTACTGAAAATTTTCCACATTCAGAGTGATGTGAGGTATTCTTTTGTATCACAAATGTGATGTAACATATTTATTATAATATAGAAATATGAAGTATTACTTTGGTACCTACAATGACTTCACTACATAATCAGTTCAACATATTTCTATACTATATTAAATACATGGCTAATAGTATAATGTACACATACATATTTCTTTTGTTTTTAAATAACTTTAATATATTAATTAGCTTATAGGAAACTTAGATATTATAACATGCATTTTGGTTTCATAACTACCATTATTATAAAAATTCAAACAAAAACTTTTGTAAATAACAAAAAAAAAAAAAAAAAAAAAAAAATTTTTTTTGCCAATGATGTATACTCACCTATTAACAACTAGTTGAAGCATGCTCCTAGTTAGGAATCTTTTATTGTTTTTGTCAAGTCATTTCAAATATTTAGATTTTAATAAAACTTGTACACATAGTTAAGTTAATAATTTTTTATAAATATTTAATAAACTTGCTGATCGTCTGCTATATATTTAATAAACCTGCTATCATTTTCAACTGGCACTGCAAGAACATGTTGTTCAAACTTTAATACTTATAATATCATAATTCTTTCCAAGTGTTTACTGAAGCATATAAATGTTATTAGTCATTTAATAATTATTTGCAATAACTTTAAAATAAAAATAATAGGTTCACTCTGGATGATAACTATACCCAGTCTAGTTTTCTTTAATTACAATAAAACTCCATAAACATGTTGAGTTAATAAATGAGCGCTCCAGTAAACAATTGAAGATAATTTTAATTTGTTTTAAAAATTCTAAAAACAATTCCTGTTTATACATTTAAGTATTTATCTTCTTTCTATCGTCTGTCGACTGGGGGGGAAGTATGTGGGTAGTACCTAGGCACAGCAGCACAACAGCCATAAAAATATTATTATAGAATGGCAACACTGACATTCCAGCGCATTCTACCGGTCGCTGTCAGATTAGAAATTTATCGAAGATCATTCTTGATTATTCGTCGGTCCCGGCTGCTGTGTGCGAAGGTTACTATCTTCATAGTTCTACCCGCGGTTTAAATTTTATTGTCGTAATGTAATTTACCGAATCTTAAATATATCTGGAGCAGATAAGAATTCGACTTGTTATTTGAAAATAAACCCGTGACATTCTGATACTCATAAAGGTTTGGCATGGGAGCATACAATCTCTCATTCACTCCCTTTATAGTAGTAAGTTTTATAATAATCCTTATGAAGTATAAGCATTGCTTACGAAACATGTCGGTATTGTTAACATTATACGTGGTTAAAACCAAGTAATCTTTAAATTTTGAATTAAAATGGTTCCACGAAATAAGTTTGCTTTGTAGAAGTTTTTTTTTTAACTAAGTTATTTGATACGCTGGATCGTGGTCTTCCGGAATAAATCGACAATATTATTCTAAAACATCTACGAGTAGTTCACCTATTTACTTGCGTATAATATTGAGGTAACAAGATTAACTATAAGCCGTGCCGTAGGGATGTCGGCGCACAATACCGACTAATTTATGTATCAGATACCATTTCACTTGTAGGCAAAGAATGATTAGTTTAATCTCCTGTCTGCTGGTATCGTGTATTCTGGTATTACCTTCTATACAACCTCTTTTGCTCTTGCTTTGGAGTGTTGATGATGTATAAGTAATGTAATTAGCTCTCTTGTCAGACACGGCACACAAATATTAATATAATAATATGTGAATATAGACTTATACGAAGGTATGCTAACATTATAAACGCATTAGGGGACTTTGCCGTACAACGAAATATTCTGGATATCAGGTAATAGATTATTTTATATGACATCGAATATTTCAGAGTTTCCTAAATATTATACTCTTGACTCATATTTACGACCCGCAAAAATAAGCAAGATGCACAGTTGAAGATCTTTCTAAAAGATGTTTAAAAATATAATTGGGTAGATAAAATATTTATTCTGGAATATTTCTGAACGAGTCCGAAAATTAAAAACTGCTTTTGAAAGGAAATCAAATTTTTTAATTCGTAATAAACGTATATTATTTTTGAAACTGTAGTGTTCTGTTATCTGTATCAACACTAACATATTCTCCAAATACCTTACTTTTGGGAATAAATAGATTCTTGATCGTTTATCTGATTTTATTAATATTTCGCGTATACAATATGGACCACATCAGTCGACCTAACTGGGAGCTAGCTAAATTGGTTCTAAACCGTGTGTTACAGACAACACCCACTCTCGGCCCCCCCGTCTCTCTGTTGGACAACTTAAGCTGGGTCCACACATGTTCTTTTGTCCGTTCCGTTCCTCCGTTCCGTATCAGCGTCGCGATCAAGAACGCTAGTTTGGACGCCCGTTCGGCGTCCCTCCGTAACACCGTACCGTTCCGAACGGGCGTCCAAACTAGCGTTCTTGATCGCGACGCTGATACGGAACGGAGGAACGGAACGGACAAAAGAACATGTGTGGACCCAGATTTAGGTACTAAGCTACCTGCCATCTAGCGGAATCTACTGACAGTTCTTATCACCGCCATCTATATCTAAAAGCCGAAAGCTTAAACAACAGAAACATAAAAATTTTGAACGCAAACATGAAAAGTTTTAAAAATGGCTCATCTTAGATACCTCTTTTCTAACTAAAATTACTGATAACGAAAAAAATAAAAACACATGCATATTTTATTAGATAAATGTAAAATTGGCGTTATCGTCAACTCGCTTTTTTGTCGTTTAATGTAAAAAAAAAAAAAAAAAAATTACCAAAGTATTTTAATTTTTTTTCCTAATTGCGGTCAACTTTGATTTCGTAAAGGTGTTCATTTGAATTGTATATTGTTATTTTTTTAGGTTTGCATGTTAAATGTGGTGTTTTGACTTTCTAACACCGTTTAAATCATATCACTATGATAGTAAGGGAGACACAACGATTTCTATGAGACCGATATGAGTTGTTCCGAAAAGCGAATAAATTATTAAACTGAAGTTTATTGCGAAATCGCTATTTTCGATTCATCTTTACTACTAACACATCAAACAGTATTAATAGGCATGGGTCTGCTTGGTTGAATTTAAGTACCCGGCTTCGAGTGAATGTCTGCCGCGCCGCACCGTGTAAACATCTGTGTACGTGAAATTTCAAACAAAGCTACCGTTGTAATTCGGATGGATTCGTCAAAGGATGGCGCTACTTCCGTTAGCAGGTCGCATGAGAACGTGCCCCCCCAGGTATAAGTACTACGATTTTGTACCGATATGGAAACTTGACGGTAATACTTAGTTGTGAATAATAGCACCATGCGGCTATATATTACATATGATATCATTGCCTGTCCCGGTGACTAGCTATCACTGGATCACAGTGGATCCGACGAAAGGCTTTTCTTGGAACCAGTTCCTATCGGATATACCTAAAAAAAAAAAATTAAAAAAAAAAATATATATATATATATATATATATAAAATGGTCACCGTCACTAACTGGGCGAAGCCAAAGCAAAAGCCGCCCGCAGGGCCTAGCAGCAAAAACCTGCGTAGCGGGTTAGGAATGTGAGAAACAAAAGTTTTAGGAATAATTAATATGGCTAAGATTTTTTTATGACAGTTTCCCTAGATTTCCTTATTATTTTTTCTTTCTTCTAAAATTATTCACAAAATAAATTAAAACCACGTTTTCGCTAAAATCGATGGATACTAGACTCTGTTTTCCGAGAGATTTTTATGTCTTTTACCTATATTCGTGGTGAAACAAGGGACACTAAAAATATTCACATTTTTGGCTTGTGTATTTGTTTGTGTTCAGTTATATTTGATACACGTCACATACTATTAACGCCATCTTCCTACGTTTCAAACTTACTGGACACATAATATTTTAACGTATGTCCAATTTGGATTACATATTCTTTCCCTTCCTAAGTTTTTTAGTGAAAATTAGTATAATTGTGATTGAATATCATCTTTATAAATAAAAATGAATCGCCGAAATGTATGTACGCGCATAACTTCCGAACGACTGCACCAAATTGGATAATTCTTTTTTTTGTGTGTTCGTTATTGTCAGGATAAGGTTTGTATACAACACTGGTAAGCTCTGGCATTATGAAATTTGTTTAAAAAATTTGCAGTAGATGGAATGCGAGCCGTTTGAAAACTGAATGTACCGAGACTGAATGAAATGCGAGAGGACCTGGGGAACTCGGGTAGGGTTCACGGGAGGGGGGGGGGGTAACCCGGGAGGGGGAGGGGAATTTGGGAGGGGGGAGGGAGAGTTCACAGGACGAGGAAAGAGGGGGGGAGAAAAGATGGAGGAGTCCGAGTGGAAACGCGAGAGGGGAAATGGACGCGGGAGAGGAAGGGGAACGGGACGTATGGAAAAGAACACGCAGGGAGATTCAATTTCTTTATTAAATGGCATAGCAACGCATGCCGGGGACCAGCTAGTAAAATATAATTTTATAATTTGAAAAGTACAACTTAGGGTACATAATCACTAATAAGTTAACGGATAATGACGACATCGATAGACAGAGGCGAGATCTGAGTATAAAACTAATCCAATATGCTTAGTAAAAGATTTCGGCTCTGCAGTCAACAGGTGAAAAGGGATTTATTTTTATCTTTTCGTACCACTTTATATACGTGCTAGTTTTGGGTTTATTTTAAAAAGGACAATCATGGAAGGCTTCGGATGGAATACAACAAAGTACATCGTATTACATTCGGACTTCCCAAAATACTACTGTGCCTTTTCGAACAACTAAAAGCTTGAAATCATTCAAAAACTGCAAAATTCATGTAGGATAGATATAATTATATATTTGCATATTGTGTGCTACATACGAGACTGTAGCGGACCATTAATTTCGTGAAGTAGATTATTTCACCCCACGGAATCAAATCGTTTTGGGTTATCTAAACGTAGCCAGTGAATGGATCTGAATTTCCGGTTTCCCGTCAATGGGGAATCTCGTTTACCCCCTGAAGAGGATGGGGTTGTGTAGGTGTAGTGTGTCCCCTGTCTGAAGGTTTAAATGGCTTAAATTAGGTTGTGTGCATTCGGGTGTCCATTGCCTGTTACTAAAACACGGCGCCATGTATTTAGATCGAACTTTTGAATGCGAACCTTTATTATGTAATTACGCAACAAAATAGAAATATACTTTTGAATGTAGCTATAACTTTGTGGTAATCCATTATAGATAAATGAAACATTGTTAGTTTGTTTGAACCACTTGTATATTTGTTTAAAACCGACCGGTTTCGGAACGACCGTTCCTTCCTCAGGGCAAACGTATACTGAATTGACAATAACCAAATAGTGGGTGGGAGCAATGTATAATTACTAAGGATTGTGGTAGGGGTGGAAGCGTGGCTAGGGATTAATGAAGAGTGGGTGGGGGAACATATCCATGATTGGGCTGTAAGATAAATTTTTTTTTTGATAAAAGATTACTTATTTTTAAAGACTTTTTTTTTATTTCCAAGGTTTCTAAGTTATCTAAGCATTTTCGTTTTACCGTTTTCAAAACAACTCGTAATTTTAAAATAAGAATCAAAGAACATTTGAGGTGTCTTAATACTAATAATTTTTATGAGTACGCTAACCATAATATCATTGAAAATAACCATAGTTATGAAAAAAATACAGGGATAAATATTCTTCATATTAACCATAAAGGAAAACGCTTAGATAACTTAGAAGCCTTGGAAATAAAAAAATCCTTAAAAATAAGTAATCTATTATCAAAAAAAAAAATTATCTTACAGCCCAATCTTGGATATGTTCCCCCACCCACTCTTCATTAATCCCTAGCCACGCTTACACCCCTACCACAATCCTTAGTAATTATACATTGTTACCACCCACTATTTTGTAATTGTCAAATCAGTATACGTTTGCCCTGGGGAAGGAACGGTCGTTCCGAAACCGGTCGGCTTTTTTTCAAATCCCACGGGATTACGGGAAAGAATTTAAAATTCTCGCGTAATCCCGCAGGGCTTGCGCGATCTTCATTAACGGGTTTTAAATTTAAATAATGCAATAATTCATTTTTTTGTATTACAATTTGCTTTCTTACATTTTTATTCTTAAATATAAAGATATATTGAAGCCATTAACCAACTATTAGGTAACAACCTAATTTAAGCCATTTCAATTTGGAAGGCGGGTATGGGACCGCCGCCCCGGAAACCATTTATTGTATAACCAACACCTCTGCCACACCCCAAATGGTTCGCTACGTTTAGTGACTTCACAGGGGTGCCCGGGTTTATGGGTTGAGGTCTTGGCGAGGGATGCGTCTGCCCACCTGCTGCGTGGTTGGCCGGATCGAAAAAAACTGGTTGAGGGGGGCCTTTTGACCTTTCCAGTCGGACTCCTTGCATCATTGGAAAGAAGGACTAATAGTTCACTTCTGGACCCACTGACCTCCAGATTCCTACCCACGTCCCATTCCTTTTTCCTTCCCAGACTTCCTGTCATCACTTTCCTTAAAAAGACCCGTCATACAGCTTTCCCTAAGATGACAAAGGCACTGAGGGAAATTGTGTGGAGCTATTGTCAAAACATATGTATAAAGTATTTGACAAATTGTCTGTTATCTAAGAATGTAATTTCATCAAAGGATGTAACTTTAAAATAAATTAATAGATGTATTTTTTTTTAATCTGTTATTATTTCATCACAAGCCGGTTGTTTCTCGGTACTTGGAAAATAACACAACTTTAATAGGACTTTCACAGAACTTAAATATTTGCTATAAAATTGATAAATTATTCAAAATTCTGTGAAACAACCCGTCAAGAAAATAAGAAATGCCACCATATTTTAACCCTTAAATTACCAGGTGGGTCCCTGGAACTCCACTGAAAACTTTCAGCGCTCATAATTAAAACCATTCGTTTTTGGAATTACAAATTGTACGTTCCAGTGAATCAGTGTTACCGAAGCTCCCGATTTCGCGGGAGATCTCCCGAGTTTTCACTTCATCTCCCGATCTACCGGAATGGCATCAAAATCTCCCGATTTTTCAAAGTTCCCAGCGATTTGTCGTTTCTCGTCAATTCTTTGTTTATGGTCCGCTCAAAAGGCAAATTATTGTCTGTGGTTAAAAAAAAAATATTCCCCGGATTCGGGTATTGACCAGAATAATTACAAAATTCGGCAATCTAAGCATATCTCTATTATAGACCCATACAAACCGATCATCGATCATTTATGAATTATGAGCTGGAAATTATAATTTATTATAACGGAGGGGTGTCAAAGTGGATTTTTAAGGGCGATTTATGTATAAGATTTTGCGTGTGTAAGCGGGCCAATCTCAAAATTAAAACCCATGCTCAATTGTTTAAATCTTTATTTAGTTAGATATGTAAGTACCTAGTTATTATAAATTTTCATTCAAGTCAAAAAGGAGGGTAAAATGGTAAATTATCTTGAGCCAGACACCTGACTTCTCTTATTTTTTAAGTCGGGTGTCATATTCGTGGTAAGTAGTTATTTTAAGAATCAATTGGAGATGCTCATCCGTAAACCTTGAGCAATGTTTGTTCTTATTTATTTTCAAAACGGAAAACATCCGCTCGCTTAAATAGGTACTACCGAACACTCACAGAATAAGTGCTGGATGCTTACTTATATTTGGATATAACAATTTGGGAGGCTGGAATGGGTAGCGCCGCCCCGGGAACCTTTATTGGATAACCAACACCTCTGCCATAGGTCTCCCCAAGTGGTTCGCTACGTTTGGTGATTTAGCAGGGGTGCCCGGGTTCATGGGAAGAGGTTTGTCTAGGCCTGATGACCAGGACACACTAAACCCCAGATTCCTACCCACCCCTTACACCCTTTTCCTTCCCAGAACTCTCCTGTCCTTCCTTTCCCTAAAAAAACCCTCCACACAGCATCCCCAAAGATGACATAGGCCCTCAGGGAAATTATTTTCCTCAGGGCCTCCTGTGTGGACTTTATGTAAAAAAAATAAAATATTAACAACACATTTAAAGCATTTTTTTAGGTTAATATTTTGGCAAGGATTAAATTTCAAACATTCATTAAAAAAGGTTTTTTCCCCTGTGAGACGGCTTGCGGACTTTTAAATGTTCCGTTTGAGAATATGAATAGTTGCAGTCGGAATATGAAAAAGGTTATTTTCACTGTGAGAAGGCTTGTGGACTTCTAAATGTTCCTTTTGAGAAGATGAATAGTTGCAGTCGGAACATAAGAAAGGTTTTTCTCCACAGTGAGTCAGCATGTGGATTTAAAATTGTCACTTGTCGAAAAATTGTCGAGAACATAAATAGTTGCAGATGGAACATGTAAAAGGTTTTCTCCACTGTGAGACGGCTTGTGACCTTTTGAGAACGTGAATAGTTGCAGTCGGAACATGAAAATGGTTTTTCTCCACTATGAGTTCACTTGTGAGTTTTTAAGGTCTCCTTTTTAGTACATAAATAATTGCAATCGGAACATACTAAAGGTTTTTTTCCACTGCGAGACGGCTTGTTGATGATATAAAAATTGTCACTTTCAAGGACATGAATAGTTGCAGTCGGAACATGTAAAAGGTTTTCTCCACTGTGAGACGGCTTGGATTTTAAATTGTCACTTTATAGAACATGAATAGTTGCAGTCGGAACATGTAAAAGGTTTTCACCACTGTGAGACGGCTTGTGAACTATTAAATGTTCCTTTTGAGAACATAAATAGTTGCAATCGGAACATAAAAAAGGTTTTTCTCCACATTGAATTGTGACTTTCAAGAACATGAATAGTTGCAGTTAGAACACGAAAAGGGTTTTTCTCCACTATGACACGGCTTGTGGACTTTTAAATGTTCCTTTTAAATGCAGTCGGAACATGAAAATGTTTAATGGTTAAATTTTAATCTAATATAACTCCTAAGTATTTCATAACAGTAATAATTTCAATAACAATTTTAATATGGTCCATGCACTTTCTTTTTGTTTTTGGTGATTAGACTGAGATATTAGTAGGTATTTCGATAAAGGATTACTAAACAGTGTATCGTTATCAAGTATCTGTCGCCAGGTGAGAGGTGTTTTGAAAAATCCCATGAGGTGGTTTATTGGTTCGTTAATAAAATTAAAATTATTACTTATTGATTAAAAGTTTGTTACTTATATGAATGTTGTTCACTTTTAAAAGAAAGTAGGTATTAAATGAATTTGGCGTATCGTTAAGTGACGGGTGACAGTTCACAAAATTTCGTGCTGAGTTGCCAGACGTGAAATAAGTCCCCGTTGAACTTTAGGGAAAATTGCGTTATTCCACAGGCAACATCTACAGTAATCGGAATGACGGCGCTGCTTATGGGTTTTTCGTTTGTTGTTAAGGTTCTGCTTCGCAACAATAAAAGGGATTCGAATTATTGACAAGGGAGTAGTTTTACTAAAATAATTCTAGTCATCTCCCGATTTCTTCAAATTTTTTCCGTTTTCTCCCTATTTCTCCCGATTTTTAGGCGAAAATTCTCCCGATTTTGAAGTTTTGGTTTCGGTAACACTGCAGTGAATTCACGCAGTGACGCGCCAAACGCGAGAGAGAGCGGACGTCGATGTGCGCGGCTCCAATTGGTAAGTAATCATGCTGATGGAGTCCGTGGAACACCACTAGCGTGATTACTTTTTTTTTGTTCGAACCATGTTCTTTTTTTGACTTTTTAGAAGAATTGATCATGTTTTTGTTATATTTCTTTAAGAATTACTTTGAAAAATTGTTTAGTTTTGAAAAGTTGTGACTAGAAGTTAGGTTCTTAATTTTGCTACAAAAAGTGCCATATTCTAGAAGTTCCTTAATAAAATGCTGTGATTCAATAATTTAAGTAAAATCCTATGCCATTGTAAAACCAAATATGTAATAAATAAATATAACTAGCATTTCATTTAAAAAAGTGTTTATTTCATGTATAATTTACGATTTTATTTCCGGGAGTCCTGGGGACTCCACCAGGTAATTTATGTGTGTATGAAGTCGCCGGGTAAATCAGGGGTTAAATAATACCTTTAAATAAAATGAAATAATAAATAAAACCTTCACTTTGCCTTCTCGGTATTCAAACCTTGGATACCCCTGATTTAATAGAACTAATACGATTTCATTGCCCTGGTCGCGCTAACAATAGGCTGACTCTACCGTTCTACTATAATAACACACATACATTATCACATTATTACTCACAAATCAGTCGATTACACATTTTGGGAAATGAATATGCTAACATCGGCGACATTTATTTCTTAAAATTAGCGCAATATAAACATGCACTCAAAAATTATTTTTCCATAATGTAACTTTATATACGCAATATGGACATGTTGAAATGAAATTATGATATTTCTCATTGTTCTTTTTTGTTATTTTTTGTTGTGATACACTAAATAATTGTATGTTATTTTTAGGTTTCAGTTTTAAAGTTTTTTATTTTTTCCATAATGTAACTTTATATACGCAATATGGACATGTTGAAATGAAATGATGATATTTCTCATTTTTATTTCTTGTTATTTTTTGTTGTGATACACAAAATAGTTGTATGTTATTTTTAATTTTAAAACTACTATTATGTAATGATATTATTTTTCTTACTTTTGTACTCTATTAGATATATGTTTATTTATGAAAGGCAGTATAGCCGTCTATGTATTTAAAATAAAATAAAACCAGTAATGTATAAATAATTATCTGATTCACAAAGTTCCGTAGTTAAGAATTTATTCTTAATAAGAAAGGAATTTTATTTAAATTTTATAATATCAGAACCAACTTTTACAACTTCTATGAAGATGTGTTTCAGGAATTCCGAAGTTTTTATTCCTCTTCTCAGTATAGTACAAAGTTTAATATATCTCGCCCCGAGGCGCATAAAAAGCCATTTGCAAATAAACAAAAACAGTAAGTTGCGCATTGTTTTCCGGAAGGAATAGCGGAAGTTTTAATGATAAGGAAGTAGAAATAGGCGAAACCGAGACCATATTTATTCTTTAAAGATTCTTTTAATGGCGCTCCGATAGGGAAATATCGACCCGGGACCGCTGTTTTTTTAAACACACTTTTTATCATTTTATTAAATCAAAGAAAAAATGTTTTTGAGTAAAGATGATACAATTTGTGATAAGCAAGAAGGTAGCATTTCCCATTGTGGCAGATTTTAAAATGAAAATAATTTTTAAATGTTGTAAAGGCTTATTTTCGTTCTTGGAAATAGTGATTTTAAGCTTGGACTAATTTTACACAACTGATAAACGGTGCAACTCAAAAAAGTGGCACTCTCTCAAAAATCACTTTTTAATGGGATGTGAAATGCTACTTTGTAACCCTGGTAAACAACCATTTATTATACAGGGTGTTAAGGGACGTACTTGACTTACTTTAACCAGCGATTCCTAACATTATTTGGAGTAAAAAATGTAAATGAAATTTTGGTCTCCGCTGACTTTTTTTGACAACTTTTTTTTTGACAACTTTTCAACAAATCAAACAAAAAAAAATTTCTTCCGAACTTCATCACTGGTCACTCAGCCGAGAATCCGACCAACCCCTTACCCCGCCTCCAACTGTCCAACACCTACCATTTTTTTATGTTTTTGCAGAAAAAAAAAATTTAAAAAAACACCAAAATTTCATTTACATTTTTTACTCCAAATAATGTCAGAAATCACTGGTTAAAGTAAGTCAAGTACGTCCCTTAACACCCTATATATTACTGATTTTAATCAGTTGTGTAAAATTTTAAACACGTTTAATAGTATGGCCTTTGGAGTTGATATCACTTAAAAAATCCTCAGTTAAAAGTTAATTTTGAAATGCGGTGAAACAATATAATGAGAATGAGTGTTGCCAGATTTGATGGTATTAGATTAGAGTATAAGAGCATTTTTTTCCATTTAGTATACGTCTTTAAAACATATCAGTTCAATAACAACAACAAAACAATACATTTGAATTGAAATAACAACAAAGTGTGCAAGTAGCTAATAAGTCTAGCTAGCTGGTCAACATTTTCAATGAAAAGGTACATTATTTGCGATCAAATTGACCAAGCATGTATTGTGGTGTTCCAATTGTTAAACCTTTCGGTATTATATATATTTTCTGTATTATATGATGACTGCTTGTACAACCCGGATTTCTCATAATTTCAACACAATTATTTAAAAATATGTTTTTTAACAGTAAGTTGAATTTGAATGACAATGTGAAAGCCGAATCAAGAATAGTTAGGGCAATAAACTGAAAATTCTAGAGCTTTATAGTTTACGACGATATTCCAAAAGATTTTAATAAATACTTTAAAAACGCACATTTTCTCGTTAACCCGTTTAATCACGGGAGACCAAATTTGTCCCAGATCACCGAGGTCTCACATAAATCGTTGAATCTTCGTTATGTCATGGTGATAAATATGTATGTATGATCTGAACAATGTTTTGAAAGAAAAAACTCCACGCTTTAGATTCAAGAATTTAACAATAGAAAAAATAACATGTGCACCTCTATGAAACCAAAGTTTCCAATAGCAATTAGGGAAAGTTGTATAATCTTAAACTTTAAACTTTAGGTTTATGTATAATGCATTATGTTCATGAAACGACAAAAACGTTAGGTGATTATAACGTTTATAAAACATTTACCTAATAAAATATGAGTAGGTATTTTTCTTTTTTTTTTCGTTGTCAGTAATTTTAAACAATAACCGTAAGGCGATCCATTTGCAAGATTTTTTTTGTATTAAAATTTTAATATTTTAAAAACAATATTTTTCTTTCTAATAATGACATAATTTGTAAACTTATTTCACAACCTTTCAAAACAGTTTTTTTTAGTTTTCGGATATATTCAGATAGTAAATACTATTGCTTGGCTAACACAAGCAAAAAGCGTCCGAGGAAGAAGCAATGAATAACACTGAGATTATATACGATATTCTTGGCGAGCGTCAGTATCAACTTAGAGGAAATGCGATTAACGTATTCGAGGAGAGATTTGGCGAGGCAGCGCAATAACATCAGAGGCTCACAAAAACAACTTTGCCTTTGTTAAAAATGGGGTTAAGTGGAGTAGATCTGACCGCTGCTCACGTCCGAGGAACCGAAAACAACCGCATCTATTAACTATGCCCATAGTTACATAGTGGCCGGGCCAGCTGCCAAATGGATGAATCCGAGATATTTATGTACGCCAATCTCTGAGAGAGATATCACTTGTAATAACGAAACATTTTTTTAGACTTCCGGATTCCAGATAAGATAATTTATTAACATTTTTATTGTGCAAAACATTTCTCCCCGTTCAAAAGAATCATACTAAAATATGAAATCATGTTTCGAGTGATACGTTCGTTACGTAAATACGCATACGAATACGCTCTAGAGTCCAAGCTGCCGAAATGAGGTACTTGAGAGGAGTGGCAGGGGTTACGAAATGGGATCATATAAGAAGCTCGATGATCCGAGATGATCTAAAATCTAAACATTGAACCACTGCTACTCTTCATAGAAAAATCGCAACTGAGATGGCTTGGGCATGTACTAAGAATGTCTGATGACCGAATTTCGAGGAAGACACTGAGTGCGATTCCAGATGGTAGACGTCCAGTAGGCCGCCCCAGACACAGTTGGGCAAGGAAACTCCAGAAACATTATGAGGAGAGGATGGGTCTACCATGGACGGAGGCCGAACAATCAGCACAAGACAGGGACGTATGGAGGAGCTTTGTCGATGCAATGGGTCCCCGACCCGAATAGGACAAGGGGAAGAACGATGATGATGATGAGTGATACGTGGATATTCAAAACATTATCCGACATAATTAAGTGATAGTTCTTTTTTACTGGTTCATCAGCTAAACAGGAAAATAATTCCCCTCAGGGCCTACATCATCTTTGTGAATGCTGTGTGGAGGGCATTTTTACGAAACGAAGAAGGGAAGTTCTGAAAAGGAAAAAGTATGAGGGGTAGATAGAAAACTCGTGGGTCAGTGCGTCCAGGAGTAACAGAAGTATGAATCTATACCTCCCACTGCTGAGCAAGGCAATGTTCTCTTCCGATGGAGAGTCGTGTTGGAGACGTCAAATGGTCTCCCTCAACCAGTCTTTCCCGATCCTGCCATGCAGTTGGCGGGCAGAAGCATCAACCATCAAGATCCAGACAAACGTCACCCCACGAACCCGGCACCCCGGCTATATCACCAAAAGTAGCCAATTACTTGATTCCCGGGGGGGGGGGGGCGACATACATACCCGCTTTCCAAGTTGAAAGAAGTCTAAAATAAATTATTACAATAAAAGTGTTTTATTAAGTGAAATAGAGGGTACCATAAAATATAAATTACGTTAATTAGTGTACAGGGTATTAAGGGAGATATTAACCAGTGATTCCTGACATTATTTGGAGTAAAAAAAAGTAATTGAAATTTTGATCTCCGATGACATTTTTGATGTTCTTTTTTTTCTCAACAAAAACATTAAAAAAAATAGTAGGTGTTGGACAATTGTGGGCGAGGTAAGAGGTTGGGCGGTTACTCGGCTGAGTGAGCAGGGACGACATGCGGAAGAAGGTTTTTTCTTTAATTTTGAAAAAAAAAATTTGAAGAAATAGTGAAAAGAGACCAAAATTTTATTTATCAAATAATGTAAAATATTACAAATTTAATTAATCAATTACTTTAACTTAATATTGCATTTTAAAAAAATCAAACAAAAAATTACTTTCTCTAACACTCTTTCCAATTTCTTTCATAGAACGAATATCAAAAATGACTACAAACATGTTCTCTCTTGCAGAAGATTACTTACCAAATTTTTTTTCTATTTTTATTTCAAGAAGAATAATGCTCACCAATGTTTATTTCATCTTCTTTAAATTTTCTTTATTTCTTAGATAACTTGCAATTCTTATATTTTTATCTGTTTTTAGTTTTATTTATCCCTAAATATGTTATTTTTTTCTTTTCTCTTCTTATATTTTATTATCTGTTTATATAAAATTATATTACATGTATGACTACCACAACACGGGCAATAGCCTAGTATGGTAATAAAAAATAAAAAATAAAAATAAAAAAAATGTCAGGAATCACCGGTTAAAGTAAGTCAAGAACGTCCTTAACACCCTTATAATTTAAAGTACAACAGGTATGAAGGTCAAAAATGAAAGAGACCAACATGTAAACAGGTCATTTATACCCTCCGTTCGCGTCACACATTCATCAGAGACATAAATAGAGTTCATTCTTATTATACAATCTCCAACCAACATTCATTTTGATGGGTAGAGATTTTTAGACATTTTTGGTGTTGGAACAACGAGAATAGAACCTTTAAACCACGTAGCAGAGTCCATTATTCATGTTTTTAAAGATGACAGAATGTTAAATAATTTATTAAATTGAGGATTTTATATTCCGTAAAATAAACAGAGTTAAATTACGATTGATGGTGTGTATTTTCCATTTTGTCTATCAACGTCAGTCAGGTAGGTACATAGTGATGTTATGTTTTGTACTATTTTCCCCGTCTACATTTTCAGCTAGTAGTGGAATGTTTATTTTGCTGCCATGGAATGATGGATGTTCTGATATGGATGTTTACAATAAAAGGTTTCATTCGAATGTAAAATAAAATATCCCTAATAATAGGTGCCTTCCGTATTACTATCCATCACAACGGTTCATAATATAATCACACCATAAATAGACAAGCAATGGGCGATTTAAGTGCCATGACGATTCACGGTTACGGTGTCATGGCGGCAAGGCTGACGGATGCGGAATAAAGCAATAAAAATACTTTGTTATCGCTCTAATGCTGCAGTTCTTTTTTACACATTACACGTGTGCCTGTTTCCTCCAAATACTACTTTTTCCTTTCGTTTCATTTTCTTTATAAGTGTGAGGGAGACGTATGATAATGATTGTACGTTTCCTTTGGGGGGGGGGGGGGTGCAGACATACGTTCACCGTTTGTCTCATCTCCGACTGTTGTTATTTAGTGTGTAAAACAGAGCTGCAGCATTATATGTCTAAAAACCATCAGCGCATTGACATTTGACGTTTGTTAAAAATTTTGGAATTCACTCACACTTCAATATTATCCTTGTAACTATATTCTATACTTTCAAAATTATCGTCACGGCAAGTACAAAGGCGTAGCCAGGTTTTCATTTAGAGTAGGGCAAAAAATAAAAATCTAGCGCGGGAACCGAATAAAGTAGGCTTCTACAACATGTTCACGCTTTAGGCTCTATGCATACACAGAAGATGACCGGAAGAACGTCCTACGAAGTGCTGTAAATTAGAAAATACGACTCGGTCGACAATCCCAGAGGTCATGCATCGGCCAGCAAGGGTGGGGCAAACGCCCCACCTTGCCCCACCGTGCGCACACCTACGGCTAGTAGTCGTATTATAGTGGTCTACGGAGACGTCACGGTGCGGTGTGCGAGAGAGATGCAAGAAAATGATCAGTTTTTTCCTTTGGAGGAAACAGTACAGGAATTTGCTTTTTTCTTTAGAGGAAACAATTGGAGTACATCATGTATCTCATCTTTTGAAAGAGCTACAGCATTATAGCGATTAGGAACGTATGTTAATTGCCATTTTTGCCATCACTGTACCGTAACCGTGAATCCGCACGGTAATACTTTTTTTATAAACTCTATGTAAACCTTCATGCTTCACTTTTTAATACAATTCTACTCTAACTTCAAGACTAACTTTATCTATCTGAATATTATATATTGAAACCGTAACAAAAAATCAACTAACTTGTATGTGTCACTTTGTTACTACAATATTTTCAAAGATACATACTGTTAGCACACCTGTCTGAGGTGCCTACATTCTGCCGACGGTCTAGCTCAGAATTATTGGGTCAGCAGAGCGATAGAGGCTATCATCACCAGGGTTGTAGGATCTCTTAGGCGCAAGTGTGGTATTCCTGAAATAAACTCAATCCTACGGGCCGGTAAGGGCAATGAAACAATCAGCTGCAGTAAACATGATGTGTATTGGAAAGAATCCGTTTAGAATACAACAGTGGTACATTACACAGTCAATTTTAGAACACAGGTAGAATTAATAACCTATCTATTTCAGGGGTCATAGGGCCTAACAAATCTCTCTGTCTCGAGTCTCCCTGGGGACGGTCATAATTACGCGTAAATTGGAAGGGACACACGCAAAAAGGGGAAATTAGTGGTTCGGGTACTCACATCCGCTGGCTGGTGCCTGGAGAACCGCAAGGTGAGCGGTGTTCTGGCGGGGCTGGTGCTCCCACAGGCCTCTACAGGCGAACTTCGCCATTGCGTTTTCGTTGGAATATTCCAGAACAAAGTCGAAATGATTCGCGGCAGAGCGTGCGCTCACACAGAGTAGCTACCGTAGAATGGCAGTTGCTCGCCGTTGTCGACCGCTGCTAGCGTGCGGGGCGCGGGAGCGGGTGGAGAACGCTTGCATTCACAGTGGTGTAGCGTGATTTTTGTAAGGGCGTATTCCGTGCATCGTAACAATACCTATATTTTTAAACTTTCTCTTTGAAATTTACTTTTTTTTCTTATACCACTAACTTATTGGTGTAATTTAGTACTTTAGTTTATATTACCCACGCACGGGCAGCGCCTTAGTGGGTTCCCATTATCTACTTTTGTCTTATATATTTTTTTTTACTTTATTACATTATTTGGTATCTTGTGTTATGTTATATATATTTTGAAAATATGTAAAAATTACTTTTGAAATGTATCAAGACATAATGGGAAAAAATAAAGGAAAAAAAAATATTAATTCATTGCGTTTTCAGCCACGAGTGGGTAATGTAGGCTGCAGGTTTCTGTACTTACCTCAGTATTATATTTGTACATATGATAACCCCTTTTATGCCTATTTTGTAGTTGCGTTAAAGTTTGCTTTCGTTTTGTTTTGCATGTTTCCTACACTGATTAATTATTTATCCCACATTGCTTGTTACGTAACAAAACATTATTCTCAGAGCTCGTTAGAGTTCCATATGTGTTTAGAGTTGGTCCATTTAAAATCGTTTTGCAAATGAGCGCTGCAAAATGAAAGTTTTGCTAATAATTTTGTCACGTCTTCCGGACTGAGGGCGTGGGGTTTTCAGGGGGTGGGTGGTTTTAGCGGGAATGCCAGGGGGGAGGGATGGGGGGATGGTAACAGGAATAGGCTGGGGAAGAAGGGGTGACAAAGGATTAGGAAATGGAAAATTCCGGAGAGAATAAAGTCATTTTATTCCACCTTCAAACTGCCTCAATAACATTATTATGAACTTGACATTCTAGAAGTTTGGTCAAAGTTTAATTTGCGCAATTTAATAATCTCGCAAAATTTCAAATATAATTATCCACCTTGTGAATTTCGGTAAAATACAGACAAATCATTTTATATCAGTTCTAAATTTTGACCTATTTTATTTTTGGAAATTAAATACCTGAACGGTTTGTTTTCTGTTTACGTCGAGTTCACTTTACGGTGACTGAGAGATTTCCTGTCGCAATTCGTGGAAGTTGCTGGTTCTTACTTTCCGGCTTTTTTATTAATTAATGATCTTGAACACAATTTCTTTTATTTTTAAAGTGAAAGTTTTATAGCCCCGCTGTGATTTTGATTTCGGATAAAACGGAAACGACGATTACTGCACCTGCGACGCATCAACTGCGCTCATTCTCCGCATTGATTATGATGTCACTTTTAAAGGCTCCTATTGGTTGAGATATGAAACGGAAATTACGCTAGTTCTGCGCTCATTGGTCGCTTTCATTATGACCTCACTTTGTTGAAAATTGACATGCTACCGGCATCTATGGGTTGCTTGAGCAAACTCCTATGTTTTAACATCTCAAACAAATGGTGCGAACCTTGGCTAGTGGCTGAGTTCGGTAGATCGGTAGCAACCTGTTTTAACTACGAGCTAGGTAGAAGCCATATTGTCAACACTTGCAAACGTCAGATGTTTGTAGTTGTTATTCTATAAATGTGTGCAGTTTTTATTCTATAAAAAGGCTAGCATCTGAGTATTATTGCTTCTTTCCTACGCAAAGTTTAAATAGTAAACAACTGCCAGTGTTGGCCCGGTGTATTCAGTATTATCACCGTTATTTTATACATTTTTATAACATGTTACACTGTAAAAATAAAAAGTGAAAGTTCTCGCAAAAGAGTTATTTATTAAAGGACCCTTACAATTTTAACACACTTTTCAAGTATTGGTTGAGATTGTTTTGGTAAAGATACGCTTCTACCGCGTGTAAACTGCACTCGATTTTTTTTTATTTAACAGTTAAAAAACATAGAAAAAGAAAATTGGAATTCCGCGTGGTTTTTTTTAATTACTAAACTCCATTACTCATTATGAAAATGACGTAGCGGGCAAATTTCACGACGCCAATGCTCGGAGTTCAAGTGTAATTGCTTATTTAAACAAACAAATCACGGTTTCAAAATGAAATAACATTTCTTAGATAGAGCGTAAATCAGGATTTTTTTAGCATTATTTTGCTTGACATATATTTCCTTGATCTATCTAATAGGAGTAGGCAGGTATTTTTGGTACTTGCAGACACTACTTGCAGACACTGTTTGTTTATTTACTAACGCAGACCCGTGAAAAATCACGGGATATTATAATATATTTATAAGTGAATCCTTATCCCAGCTGCTTCCGTCTGGATCCCCAATTAGGGTATATTGTAAGGCTGAAGGTGGGGAGGGGAAGGAGTTGGGAAGATGAAATTGGGAAGGTACCCGGCTAATAGATCTGGTTACCAAACACGGCTAAAGCCATTTCAAGCAAGGTTTCAATTCTGAATGGTGATCTTACACCAGGGGGATACCGAGATCACCTTCCACTCTAATTGTAGGATTTGTGAAACTGAAAGTATTTATAAAAAGACTAACAACTTTTCCCTCCGAATAAACAAAATTACGACATCTGTCAAAAATGTGAACAAAAGAAATACACAATTCAAAGGCTATTTTATTAACTGGTTTTATAAAAAATGTAATTTTGGTACTTCATCGTTTGCCCGAGTTGTTCCCACAAACATTCCCAATTTTGAAAATCTAAGGAAAACCCAACTCTAAAGTTCGTTGAAACCAAAGATATTGAAATATAAAAGATATGCTATGATGGCCGCTCGACTATCGGCGGACTACAGTCTAATGGTCTTAGTTTGAATACGGAATTCAGTTGATTTTTTGAAGGTGTGCAGTAGTATTGGTTAACAATATCGGCGACACCAAGAAACACAGTCCCACCCAATAAAAACTGTCGATAGCAAATCTCTTATATTTAAATACGAGTATCTAAGGTTGAAACCGAGTTCCACATAGTCATGGAGGCATACAAGTGATTTTTCTATTTTAAATAATAATATGTAATTGTAGCTTTGCCAATTTAAAAAAAAATATGTATTGATACGCTTCAAAAGAAAACTCACGTGGCACTCAGAATCAATTTGTAATTCATTGAAATTGGCAATATTTCTCTTTACTCTTCCCTCAAATGTTCACAGGATATGCAGGTTCATATATTTTGTGCGTGAATGCACATCTCCCTGTCAATCTAAAGTAATTTTTAGTGCTAATCAGGTTTGAATCCTCCGACAAAGAATTCCCAATGAACATTGTCCGCCTGTGCGCGCAATTCCGTCCAAATATTAACGACCTATTAATATTCACTTTTAATTTGGCGCACAACGGGGACGAGCCGCTCGAGGACCTGCGCAACTTGGGGTGGGGTGTACGGTACAGGCAGCGCAGTACAGCCTGCACGCTGTAAGGGTAATGAGGTTTTTTGTACGGAGACCGTGATGAAAGGCCGTGAATGTTTAACGGGGGGCATTAATACAGAGGGAGCGCAGAGTGACGCCTTTCAGCGGTACAACTACACATTGTAGCCTGCTTGATGGGAGATGGGACCTGTGGTGATTGTGACGGGAAAATTAACATGCTCGCGGGGGGTAGTTTCAATGGCGGTTTGAATCTTTCCTATAAAGCAGAAAATCTGTTGGTAAAAAATCCCTCGACATTGTGATGTCTACCGTCTCGATGTATTCACGATTCTCTCCTTGGATATATAATCTTATGGCAAAGTCTTTGATTTAAATTTTCAATAGCTCGTGCTGGTCTCAATCATTGTCGCCACAAGTGTTCAGACCAGCATGTGCAGACTCCAGGTGTGGTCTCCAGATAGTCTGCAGTCAGGGTGTAATTTGAGCTGCTTTTGTAGACTTCCTTCTTTTCCACACCAAGGAACGTACAGTGAGAGAGAGAGTTTTGAGGTGGTTATCCTTTGTTGAAGTAAAAACACTTGTGTTTTGTACTGGATATTTGTAACTGTTTACTTTGAATAAATTTATAGCGAGATGATTCTGGTCTGAACACGTGACTGGCGACAATAATGAGTGTAACTCTTAAAGTCTAGCAGAAGCGAAAGACGAATTGAAATCAAGAGACTCGAGTAAAAAAGCAAATGCAAGGAGAAAGAATAAGAAGAATGACAAGCCATTTTATAAAAAAAATAGAAAATTTGACGCGGCCACAGACAAAAGAGAGCATAGACATATAAATTAAGTTTTTTTTTTTTTTTTTTTTTTTTTAAATGCCACAAAATAAATTTGCGAAGTTTGAAGAAGTAATTAAAGCGAGTACGGCTACAAAAGCAAAAAATGTACAAACTGATGAAGACAACATTGTTGTCGAAACATGTTGATATTGTTTTAAATATAGTGGTTTTATACAAAGTAATAAGTTATTCATTATATATAAATTAAGGTAATTTTTGAATAAAAGGTGGCATAGACAGGAAAGTTTAAAGTAAGTGGCTCTTCACATCGAGATTAGATAAATGAGAAATCAAAAGTGTTCAGTGCTAAATGACGTTAAATATAAAATAGGACAATAACAACACACAACATCCAACAGAATGTACCAAATGTACAACGAATATATGCCAAAAATATAAATATTATTGAATTAAAAATAGTGAATCCTCTACTAGACCGTGTATCCATCATAGTAACTTTCAATTTTGGAGGCGAGAATGGGTACCGCCGCCCGGGAACTTTTATTGGATAACCAACACCTCTGCCATAGGTCACCCCAAGTGGTGATTATATTTGGTGATTTTGCAGGGGTGCCCGGGTTCATGGGGCGAGATTTGTCTAGGGCTTGGAGTCGGATGACCAGGACACACTGAACCCCCGATTCCTACCCACCCCTTAAACCCTTTTCCTTCGCAGAACTCTCCTCTCCTTCCTTTCCTTAAAAAAACCTTCCACACAGCATCCCCAAAGATGACATTCCTGTGTGGAGCTCATGTAAAAAAAAACTAAATCATAGATATATGACATAAAAAACATTCCAAGTTATAAAACCGCATTCGGACAAAGAAACTGTACTTACTTTGCAACATCATCCTTCTTCAAGATATAATAAAAAAATTATGAGTATCTACAAATCAAGACTAAAAAATGGCTAAAAAAAATCATGGAAAAGACCATGAAAAGACACTAAAACCGACATAGAAGACAAATAATCTATTATTAAATAACTTTAGTTCGCCTCGGCACAGGACCTCCTAGTGAAAAGAACTAAGAAATGCAATATCTATGCATAAATTCACCATTATTTGTATTTACAACTACTTTATATAGTCGCTAAAATAAAATAATGTAAAAAAATATTAACTCTTAAGTAATTCAAACTGAATTGAAACTCACACAGCTCAATTATTTAGGAGTGATATATTCTCAACAACGTAAATAATCGCGGTAATTTAAAGTGATAGTAGTTCAGGGTCACACTTCAAATGTTAACAAATTCCAGGACATTTCTTTTCTGTAGTGTCAAAAACACTTGAACCGTGAGCTCTTGCTTCATGAAATTTACACCTGTTATTCCTGTTACACACTTCAATATGTCCCTTACCGAAGGACGAATCTCTATCATGTGTACCATCCATCATAAATTTTGCTGTTCTTTTCCTAAAAACGTTCATTTTAGAACAAATATACTTTTAAAATAAATGGCTGGATTAATAATATCATTTCCAATAACGTGTGCTCTCATTTATGTCCTCTGCGTGCGAACTGTATCTAAATATATTTAACAAACACATAAACAGTGTTAATCTCAATTGACCTATCAGGCAAGTACGGTTATATACAATATTTAAAGTCTCTATGTAATATAAATAAACAATAAATTATCTGTGCATTTTAACGCAGCATCACGTTCATTGGTCAAATACAATGTGTATATTTATGTTCATACGCATTGTTTGGTATTTGTATTTGTCTATCCGATGGATGCGATCTGTTAACCACAATAAATATTAGTTATTATTATACAAGATTCCTGACAGTCGATTACCTGGCAGTTGGCCTCTCGACATACTTATATACCATATGCAGTCAGTTTAGAGAAAATCATGATACACCTACTCTTTCAAAATTACTAAGTGTCCCCGAAAGGCTTTGCAGAGAGGATGCAAGCCGAATAACAAAATTATAAAACATATTTTCATTAAAATGCGTCAAGTATAAACTGCTCGTCTATATACTATACATACTTCATATACAACAAATCACAAATAAAGCTTCCAAAATGTTAGGTTTCATCGTAAGAAACACAAAACTTTTTAATAGCATCAATTTGACGATCTCCGTAGTCCAGTGGCTAAGACTCTTGACTCACATTCCGAAGGTCGCGGGTTCGAACCCGGCATGCGCAAATAAATTTTATTTGATTAATTTGTGTTATTTCACAATTAATTCATTTAAAATAATATATAGTATGTTTGCGGCATGTTCCAGAGTGGAAGATACTATCAGTATCGCCCTGGTGTAAGACCACCATTCAGAATTGAAACGTTGCTTGAAAATGGCTTCAGCTGTGTTTAGTGACCAGATCTGAATAGCCAGGTACTTCCCAACCTTCCTCTTCCCCACCTCCTTCCCCTCCTCGCTACCTTCAGCCTCACAACATACCCCAATTGGGGATGCCATAGTCTCACTGGCTCCAGACGGGAGCAGTTGAGATTCTTGTGCGGTATTCACTATAAAAAAATATATCATTAAGCAACTCTACTTTGCCTATGTACGTAGTCATCTGGAGTTTGCATCAGTTGTTTGGTCTCCATTTTACAAAATCCACATAAACAAAATCGAGGCTATTCAAAACAAATTCCTAAAATATCTTTGTTACAAGTCGTTTGTAAGATTTGATAATTATGCAGAGGCAGCTTCACACTTTAAAATTGATTCATTGAGTGTACGAAGGCATCATATGGATGCACTATTCTTGTATAAAGTAGTCAACAATAATATTCAATGCCCAGAGTTGCTAAATAAAATTCAATTCAATGTACCTGCACGTTCAACACGCTCTTCTGTCCTGTTCAGGGTGGATCAATGCAAGACAAACTGTAAGCAGAATTCTTGCCTGAACAGACTATGCAATAGTTATAATAGCGTATTATCCAATGTTGACATTTTCAATTGCAAACTTACTGAATATAAAAGGTCGATAAAAGAGTATTTCTCTGATGGTTCTTGAATAATGTTATGTTTTTATTGTTTATATTTCTGTTATGATTTCATTTATATGTACAACTTCTCTCCATGGCTACCAATGTATTGATAGATTTTCTTGTTTTGTAATTTTTCATTTTTATATTAAAAAAAAATGGTTTTGAGTATATATATATATATATTTTTTGTTTCATATAATTTTGGATTAATATTCCTTTTTAATAAAATTAACTTACTTATTCTTATTATGCTGTCTCAGTAGAAGTAAAGTCACAAGGAGAAAATCCGTAATTGGTTTTATTTTGGCTATTTAATACTATGTACAAACTGAAATAAATATTAACTGTCGATTTCCCGAAAATTAATAAATAAATAAATAAATACACAAAAATGACGCTCTAAATAAATTCGTTTGATATTCGTACCAACTAATATTAAAGGTATTTTTGAAGTCTTTTTAGGTTTGAAATTGGTAAATAATGCACAAAAAATTATAATTTTATAATAATTATAATTTCGGGGTTCCAACTGTCGTGGGATCAACTGCCGGGTCACCATTATAGAAATATATTATGTCTTTGTACATTGCCCTTGGGGTTATTTTTCACAAAAAAACGATGCTACACAAATCATCCAATTATGATTTTTAATAGTATTCTGGGGCGAAATTCTAAATGAATAAAGTTGTTTTTAGTTCGCAATGACATTTTAGTTATAAACGTTGGAACTATAAAATAATATTTCAAATATAAGACCAGCGTTTATTCTTTATTTTTTTTTAAATTTTAATCTCGAGTTAGTCGCCCAGTTATTTATATAAAAGTCACCATTTTAAATGTTGGGTACTTGAAGGTAGACAGGATGTGATGTATTTTAAGTGGAAACCTTTTAAATACTCCACTTTGTGATGGTAATTAAAGCATATTGTCGTGGAGTTGTCTCCGCTGAAAAAGTTAATTAAAACTTCCCGTGAACTTTTTGTCTACATAATTAAGTCTGAAACTTTTGTCGTTTTATAAGTCGGTTCATGCTATGCGTGTGCTATCTCCAAGCAGCCTACGCGTTCCCCGGCTCAAAAGGACAAAAGCTTTCTCTTTTTAAAATAAAAATCATCGCAGAGCTTTGAAGGTGAATTTAACTGTTTATTTTTTTTTAAGTAAAAACTTCATTTTCACCGTTGTGATTTGAAACTCGATGAAACGGAAACGAGCGACACTAAAAAGAGGCAAACACAGGATTAAGCCAGCGGAAGAATGAGAAATATTTATTTAATTCACGGGTACTCGGTTCCAATTTAATACAATTAATCCACAGTCTCAAAATCCAAAAATATATACCTATTTATATTTTTTAATGTAGCTATAATAACTTTGCGGTTATCCATTATAGATAAATGAAACAATTCAACTTTGTTTGAACCACTTATATAATGAGTAAATCCGACCGGTTTCATAACAAAATATAGTATACGCTTGCCCTGAAGAAGGAACGTTTGTTCTGAAACCGGTCGGATTTACTCATTATATAAGTGGTTCAAACAAAGTTGAATTATTTCATTTATATACCTGTTTGTTTATTTTTGTAAAATCAATATCCAATCTTCAAACCGCTCCAAAATGAACAGGCAAAAGAAAATACATAATAAAGCGACATCTAGCGACTCCGGAGAAGAAACCAAATTACTAATACGATGACCAAATGTATAGGAAAAGGTTCACTGGAATTCGACGAAAAAATATGGAAAATATCATCACATTAGTATAAAAGGTGCTTCGTAGTCTCACCACTCTTGTCTACTTTACTTTTCTGAAGGTTTCAATTCTACCGCGTGTGAATTTTTTACGGAAGTAATATCTTGCTTGTATATTTTAAAATAAAGTCGTTTAAAAATGGGAAGTAGAAAATCTGGTAGTTTGTCTCGCTAAAAACTCTCAAACAAGAGTTCCGGTTTTATTAATTTTTGAACAGGTCACTCTGTCTGTTATTAACTGAGCGTAGCAAAGTCCTGTTTTAACTCGATCGTTAGGCATTTCATTTTTCTATAAATTTGTTTTTTTTTTCGTTCTTTCGTTCCATTTGTTTCGTTCCGGTTACGGTTGGAAGTTTGGGTTTTGGGTGGAAGAAGGAGGAAGTTTGGGTTCTTCCTTTTTATTAGCAGTCAAATTGGAAAAAATAATATTATGGTACAAATCGGCCTGAAAAAAAGTTGAATTGAAAAAAATGGTCATCGAGATGGTGATATTTCTTTGCTCAAATTATTTTTTGAAATATTTCTAAAAATGTTACTTAAAATATTAAAGGTTTGTAATTAAGCGGGTAGTAATGAATGTACCTCTTTACAAATCTTATGATTTCAATTAAAATTTTGGTTTTGATTTATTTTATAAAGCGAACATTAGAAACACACTTTTTTGGACGCGAAGTCTACTGTTTACAGAATTACTAGTTGAAATAAAAATTAGATAAAATAAAACAAAAAACAGTCATACGTACAGGATTTAAAAAAAAACAAAGTTTAGTAAAATAAAAATTAAAGAGAGGCAAGATAAGAGACATAATTAGAGACAAAAATGATAAATAATAATTTAGCACATATTTTTCTGCAATCGCAGAGCATTTTTTTGAATGCATATAAGTTATTATCGACAAAAATATTTACTTCAGCACACTCTTATTATACAGTCGACTCATTTGGGTCAGAGGTCAAATGTTTCAACAAAGAGAATAAAAGCTATTTGACAGGCAGGGTTGATTTAATAATAACATTGTATCCTTTTTTAATTTTGTATTTTTCTGTTTGTTTCAGGTAAGTCAACATACATTTCAGCAGATTTTGGTCAAGTGGTTGAATTATTATATAGTAAAGCAAAAAATGGAAAGACTATTTGTAAATCAGGTAAGTGAAGTTATTATATATCTTTCTTCTTACCGTTCCCATGTGCTGTTTGTTCTTTGAATTCTTAAATAAGTGCCCTGTTTGTAGCTGAAGTTAAAAGTAAAAGTCTGAATTGTAAACTGTTAAAACAAGGATTGTTGAAGAAAATAAACTTAAGTTCTAGAAAACTGATCTAAAGACAAATGGACAAATCCGTAGTCTCAATACGAGTGGACCGGAACGATAGATAAAGCTAAACTTTCTTTTGCAGGGTGTTAAGGGACGTACTTAACTTACTTTAACGAGTGATTTCTGACATTATTTGAAGGAAAAAATAAGTTCTATTCAAGTTCTGTGATTATTTCAGTTTTATGAAGGAACTGGCCTATAATTAGATATATATATATTTTTTTTTAATATTTATTTTTTATTTTTAATAATAAGGTTTACATGGTATTTACAAGATAATTTTACATCTCAGGTTTCTTACTACCCTTCCATTAAAAGCATTTGCTTGTGTATGGAAGGGGAGTGTACATAAATGCTATTAGTTATTAGTTATACATAAGTTAGTACTTAAATAATTCATTGTACATAAATATATGTGAGCTGCAGTATTTATTTTGATAATGGTGTGTTTTTTAAAAAAAAAGAAAGAATGTTATGAAAAACTTAGGATATTTGTAAGATTAATTGACAGTAGTTTTTTCTTAAGAATATTTTTAAAATGTCTCTTGACATAGAGCAGTATTCGGGTTTTATCATTAATGCTTCTGATTTCTTCTGGTAGACGATTGAAAAAAGTTCTTCCCTGGTAAGTATAATGATGCTGTGCAAAAGACGTATTTAGTTTTGGGCATAGAAAAACATGTTTAAGTCGAGTTCTGTTTTCATTTAAAAATGGATATTTATCTTTTTCTTTTATAATTTGAATTAATGAATTTTTGATATATAAATCTTTAAATGTTGGTACTTGAAATTCTTCAAATAGGCGTTCTGTTGGGTAGTCCCAGGATTTTTTTAATATAATTTTAATCATTGTTCTTTGTATAATTTCTATTGGAAGAAGGTTACATTTATACGCGGATCCCCAACTAATAATAGCGTATTGTAAAGTGGATTGAACTAAGGCATAGTAGATTAAATATAGATTTTTTATCGACAGAAAATTTCTAATTCTTAAAAATATATATATTAATTTTCTGATTTTGTTTACTACCTGACATATAATAACATATAATAACAGAACTTGTATAGAACATACGCGGAACGTGAAAATTAACTTCAAATATTTGATGAACCAAATTTTTTGAACAACCCATCCTTATTTTAAAATTTTCATAAACAACCGCGTAACTCACGATTTAATTTAGAAAATTTCGTTCCGGACTCAAAATACTTCCCGGAAATGGATTAAACATGCTTAATTTTGATATTTTGGAAAGGATGGGCGGGCTGAATTTAAAAGTGATAAATTCTTTAATACCGTAAAAAATCGTGTTAATTTAATTTGGTGGTAGCACAGAGCCATACTTAAGGTGTGTTTCTCCCTGTGGAAAGGGGGGAGGGGGGGGTTGAGTGCAAATTAATTTTGCGTGGAAAAGTTAAGCTGCTCTAATCCCGGCTAAC
The DNA here is from genome assembly GCA_917880885.1 of Limnephilus marmoratus. Classification (NCBI taxonomy): domain Eukaryota; kingdom Metazoa; phylum Arthropoda; class Insecta; order Trichoptera; family Limnephilidae; genus Limnephilus; species Limnephilus marmoratus. Next base: position 10,433,031 of record OU862921.1, on the reverse strand, counting down.
TAGGGGCGGGGGCGGTCGTGGGAGGGGTGGGGGCCCCTGGGAAATCAAATAAGATTTAAATAATGCAGTCACCTGGCCGAACAAGCTCGTAGGTCATCAGGGCAAACCGCCACAGGGCTTATTCTGCCATGCGGGGGTGTTTGATTAGGTTGCTTGCTTCTGTTTTTAAATTTCGTACACAGAATGTGAACAAAATACGAAAGAGCACATTTTTGGTACAGGTAATATAGTGCTTTTTAAAGTAGGTTAATGAATGTGTAATAAATAGTGTACCACTGAAATTAGTTTTTACGGCCGAAACCGAAACCGAAACCGAAACCGAAACCGAAACCGAAACTTATTTATTTATACCATAAGAACTGATTACATGTCACAAAATCAAAAATAATAATATAGAAATAAAAGAAAAAAATTGTTTAACAGATAATTGTGGCATTTGGATGAGAAATGACACCAGAGAGACAGTTACATACAAAAATTTATAGTACAAATAGAATTAATATTGACTGAAAAGATGCGATAACATAGCCCTCTTGTATCTTTCTTCCGTGCAGTTAAATAGATCTGCCACATCTGCATATCTATTACTAACATCATGTAACCTAGGTAAAAGGGAGTGTTTAGTATACTCAGTCTTATTATTGTTACATTTAAACAGGATTTTAGATCTAGTGGTTCTCGTGGGAATATGAAATTCAATGAGCTTAGTTAAATTAGGACTGTCTATGCTACCATTTACAATTTTGAACAAAAATATTAAGTCGTATATAATTCTTCGATCTGAGAGTCTTAACTCTAGTCTAACTTCCATATAAGATCATGTTTTCGTGGAAAAAAATGTCAATCTTAATCAATCAGCTTTTATTTTCAAAAAATATATTAATCATTCAGTCTCTGATATTTAAAATAAAAATAAACATAACATAATTATCGCTCCTTATTTCAAATAAATTATGCATGATTTTTTAAATCATAATATTTTTTTAAAAAGAAATAGTAGATAGGTATTACATATTTGAACATTATTAACAAATAACATAAAATTAAAGGTAGAAAACAAAATTACTTTTTTCAAACCTAACTTATTTAACGACCTCCGTAGTCCAGTGGGTAAGACTCTTGACTCACAATCCGGAGGTCGCGGGTTCGAACCCGGCATGCGCAAATAAATTTTATTTGATCAATTTGTGTTATTTCACAATTAATTCATTTAAAATAATATATAGTATATTTTCGGCATGTTCCAGAGTGGAAGATACTATCAGTATCGCCCTGGTGTAAGACCACCATTCAGAATTGAAACGTTGCTTAAAAATGGCTTTAGCCGTGTTTGGTGACCAGATCTGAATAGCCAGGTACTTCCCAACCTTCCTCTTCCCCACCTCCTTCCCCTCCCCACTACCTTCAGCCTCACAACATACCCAAATTGGGGATGCCATAGTCTCACTGGCTCCAGACGGGAGCAGTTGAGATTCTTGTGCGGTATTCACTGTAAAAAAAAAAAAAAAATTTAGGTAAACTCAATAAAAAATACTCTTTCATCTTAAGAACAAAATAATTTGGGAGGCGGGAACAACACCTCTGCCATAGGTCACCCCAAGTGGTTCGCTACTTTGGTGATTTAGCAAGGACGCCCGGGTTCATGGGATGAGGTTTGTCTAGGTCTTGAAGGTGGATGACCAGGACACACTGAACCCCATATTCCTACCCACCCCTTTCCTTCCCAGAACTCTCCTCTCCTTCCTTTCCCTAAAAAACCCCCACACAGCATCCCAAAGATGATATGGGCCCACAGGGAAATTATTTTCCTCAGGGCCTATCATGAACTAAATCGTTTCAATAGCGAAATAAAACTTACCTATTTCGAAATAATGTTAAGTATGACACCTCCAATTTCACAACAAATAAACCAAACTACCGCGAAGTTCGCGGAGCGAACACAAACAAGTGAATCGAGTCCGGACGCAGCAAAATGATACTTCGTAGCTCGCAGTTCAGTGCACCGAACACATTAGGTATATTTATGACCGAACACGTCCGATTGCAGAACGAAACCTCCCAAATTCAGTTTCGGTTTCGGCCTTAGTTTCGGCTGGATGGCGGCCGAAACCGAAACTAAGCCGAAACTCGTTTTTTAGCCGAAACTAGGCCGAAACCGAAACCGAAACCGAAAGTTCGGTCGGACACTAGTAATAAAGCATTTTCTTAAATCTAGCTGGATATACTCGGCTATAAAAGCGCCAGAGTTATTTGGCTTCGTATTTCGGCGTATCGCTCGCCGTACCTTCCCAATGGTAATATGTATGAATAAGTCTGTAGGCCCCATTACAAGTGTGAAAAATATAATGCATGATACTGTTCCTTAAATGGACTCTTGTGGAACTCCCGTTATTTATTTTTTATTTATTTATAAAATACATGTTACATATATTAGACAATTGCTTAATTATGGGGGTACATCAAATATTCTACTATGTAATTAATTACTGTATAAAATTTATTTGTAATTTATGTACCTTCTATTACTAATAAAAAAAAAATAAAATAAAAAAAAATAAAAAAAATAAAAAAAATTAAGTAGATTAGATTTATTAAATCACCATACTAGGCGGCTGCCTGTTTCATGGTGATCAATTAAAGATAGTATCTTTTTAGTGAAGTCTAGTGTAAACACATGGTACTAGTATGTAAATTGGTAAAGTTATAATAAAAAATAGAAAAGAGAAAAAGAGAAAAAGAAGTGCGTAAAATAAACATGTAAATAAAATAAATCTGTAAACATATGGTACTAGTATGTAGTGATTTTGAAAATAATTAAAGTTATAATAGAGAATAGAAAGGAGAAAAAGAAGTGCATAAGGATAAGATTATGGAAATATACATATCAATATTAAAAATTTTATATTTATTTTTATATGTATGCGTGCGTACGTGCATGTGTATATAGGTGCACACATCCATATACACATAAACATACACTCACACACACACACACACCCTCCCTCACACACACACACCCTCACACACACACACACACCCTCACACACACACACACACACCCTCACACACACACACGCACACACACATATGCCCCTACGTACATGAATACATACATACATACATACACACATATACATACATATATACACATACACATATATGCATACAGGCATGTACGCAATACCAACACGTACACACATACACATACATACATACCTGCACGCAAACACACATATATTCTTCTACCTCACACATGTAAACAATATGTACACATATATCTGAGTATAAGAAGCAGATTATAAAATTAAACATTTCCGACAACCTGCACGGGATTTTTTAATGTGTTTTTTCTAGAGAAAGAAACATGATTAGGAGACATACAAAACAGTTTTTAAGAGGCTAAGATATAAGGGACTCGGGACTCGGGACTCGGGACTCGGGACTCGGTACAGTATGTTAGTGCTGATTAACATAACCGCCCACCTGATTACATTCCGATTATCTTATTATTAACGACTACCCACTCCTTCCCCCTCTGGACGTGCGCACCCGCTACATTCCCTCGTTATCCTCTGACAGTTTTATCTGGGGTTTGTTTTCCCATCGATATAATTTTCCTTTATAGGTTCCGAGGTAGGGGGGGGGGGGCTATTGCGAGAGATATTACAAATTAAGGTGACAACTTAACGCCCCGAGGCACACTAACCGAGTACGGGCGCTGTATATTTATACCTTTATAACGAGGGGACCTTCTTACCTAAAAGAAACTGCGGAAGAAATGGGGTAATAAAACGATATTGTTATGCCGTATTTCTTTCTAGTATATCTCTTTTTCTTCAGTTTTACTCATTTTAGTAATATACAAATTCTTTACACAACAAATATTCTTACAACCAAGTTTACCGTTATTCTATTGAAACTTGTGGGTAAATTTCTTCTCAGGTTAATTTGTTCGCTTTTCGGAATAACCCGTGTAGGTTTCACAGTAATCCTTATTATCAAAGTGAGAAATATGATGTAAAAGGTGTTAGAAGGAGATAACACCACGATTTATATTTAAATCTAAAAGTTAACAAAAAATAAGTAAAATATACACCTTTTGAAACCAAAATTTCTGATCGCAATTTGAAGATAAATTATGAAACTTTGGATTTTTTTATTATTGGAACGACAAAAAAGTGAAATGACAATAACGTTTATAATACATTTTTCTAATAAAATATGTTTTTTTTTTAACATCAGTAATTTTAGTTAGTAGAAAAAACGTAACGTGAGCCATTTTTAAAAATTATGTATTAATTTCGTTTTATAAAATTTTGAAGAGTATTTTATCACCTTTCGAAAACAGTTTTTTGTTTTCGGATATTTATTTATTTATTTATAAGTACATGTTTTACATAATTAACACATTTACTTGAGAAGATACATTAGATCGCCATACTAAGGAGCTGCCTGTTTCATGGTGACCAATCGAGGATAGTTATTTTGAAATGAAGTCTAGTAAGTGTAAACATATTTAAGTAAAATTATAAAAAAAATTGAAAATTGGTAGAAATGTTTCCAATAACTCACATATTTCCAAAGTTGCCTGGAAAAAAAAACACAAATAAATAAGGTAGCTGTTATGTATGTACATACATACATACATGCACACATACACACATATATATACTTACATACACATGTATTTATGCATACCCACACATGTTCAGAAATTTTACATTTATTTGAATTTTATTACAAAGAGGATATATTTTGACTCTTGATTAATGGAACAAATTATTAACGAATTAAATAAAATCGATTGAGAGAAATATTAATCCTGTTTAGTATCTAAGCAACAATTTTTCATTTAAATATTTGCTAATGCTTTTAAATTCGTGGAATAAAATAACGTTTTAACCACAAAATAGCGTGCCAACCGATAGCAATAGCAATATTCACAACACTAATTATATTCCCAAACTTAATCCTGAAGTTAAACACGAAGCTTGTATTAATATAACCAAAGCTATCAATATTGAGTACACATTTTAGTCGGCAACATCAAAGAAAGGGGTAAAATATATTCCCGGTCTTTTAAAAGTAGGTCACGTGGAACGCGAGGCATTTCCAACTAACTCCCGAAACTTCAATAGTTTTCAGTAGTTTTCGCGTTACCGAAATATTATACCGATTAGCGCTGCCGATACAAAGTCAAACTTTAGCGTCGAGATTTAACTTTTGCAAAAAATGTAAACCGGATTTAGGAGCGTGGATCAAAGTTCAGGGCATTGGCGGCTCGAACTAACAAAGCTGTTTGCGAAGAGCAAAGATTATTGGCAAAACGTTGAAATTTATTTTGAAAGACTGTAGAATTTAGGACACTTTGAACTGGAGAATTTTACTGAAATAACCTTAAAAAGCTAACGTTATTGCTTACATTTGTACACAATTAGTTATTTGCAATGTCGCGGGATGTGAAGGTGAAGGTAAGGGGTTTTATATTAGTTACTTTCATATGAGAGCTTGTAAACACTACCTTAGTTCTTTCTGATGTCAATGGTACGATGTAATGCCTCATTTAATTAATATGTTTTGAATAATTTTTAGTTTTTTCTTACGCTTGTATATAGCTGTGAAATGCAATTATTGTCTAAGATAAGTAAATAATAATTAACTGATTTAGTTAGTTTATGATTATTGCATAAATTGAGAAAGTATATTTGCTTTTCAAAGGAAGAAAAAATATTAAAATTAAATATGCCGCCAGAGCTAGTTTTATTCCCCACACTCTGTGAACAAGTATTGTTCATAAAATTAGTGCGAGAAACAACTACATGTAATAGAGCATAGAGTCTGCTGAAAAATGTTAGTATATTTTAGATATTTACGACCCGCCACTGAAGATGAAAGTTGGTACACGTCTGTGTTTAGATTATTCTCCTTATTGGAACAAAGTTTAGGATCTGCAATATTCCTATAGAGCAGTGATTCCCAAAGTGGTCCAGGTGGAACCCCAGGGGTCCACGGGAGACTCGACGTATTTTATGTTGGCGTGCTAAAAAAATGAGGGTTCACAAGTTGTAAGTGGGGGTCCACGAAAATTTTTCTGGTTTCGATAGCAAAGAACAACAATGAGCTTGGCTTTACTTATCAATGTAGGCAGATAATACAATACACTACTCAACAAAATTAAGGGAGCAAAAAATTCCAAATATTTCGCTGATTTTCAACACTGAAAAATGGTCCTATTAAGACTTTAAAAAAAGCATTTTGAAACTTTAAGATTCTGTTTTCAGATTTTTGGCAAAAATTTTTTGAAGCTACGCTTCTCATGCAATCCTAACAGGTGGCGTGAAAAATAATTTTGTAAAATTTTTGCTTATTTTTTTGGTCCACGGGTTTGAAAAAAATTTTCTATTAACTCCTTAATCATATTATTTTAATAAATAGAACGCTATAAAAATGTACTATTTTTCTTTTTATTTTACCACTCCGAATTTAGGGTTGGAACTCAGCCGCGACGCAAATTTCCATCGTTAGATCTAATCTTCATATTTTTGACGAGATTTGGGAATATGGTAGAAATGTAGCGGCAGGAGGTCCACCGAAACCAGTAAAATTTTGAAAGTGGTCTACGAGAAAAAAGTTTGGGAACCTCTGCCATAGACCAATGAAAGTTAGACAGAATCGGGCGTTATTAATATCAAACGTTAACATATTCACCATCCTTTCGACTAGGAATTCCTTCAGCTTTATATTTATATAATATTTTATAAATTGCCGCTTATATTTGTTAATTATTGAGTTGGTTTCTGGTATTTATCGTAAAATTCTGTAAAACTATTTAATATCAAGGAATGATCTCAAATCCTTCACGACGTTTTTTTTTTATATTTGTTTACGCTTTTTGTTAGAAATCTAACAATTCCTCATTACAAATTAATCTTTTATTCTTCTTCTTTCGTATGGTGGGGGGTCAGAGGGGGACATCTAGGTCTGCGAGCCAGTCTAGGGCCTCAGGCGTTGCCCTGTGGACCTCATAAATCCCGCCGGGGAATGAATGGAGCGGGCATTCGTTGACTACATGTTCGGTGGTCTGCACCGCACCGCATTCACACGTCGCCGACTCTTTAAGGCCCCATCTATGCATCATGTGAGCACAACGGCTATGGGAGCACCTTATTCTATTGATGGCAGTCCAGAGTTTGCGAGGCAATGAGAACCCAGGCTGTCTCTCAGTGGGGTCTTGCACGAGATCGGCGTTTTTGACGTTAGCTGATTGCCACTCAAGCTTCCACCTATCTTCTGGGGTGAGAGGTGTTCGAAGGAGTCTTTCTCCTTCCGTCCAGAAGGGTTTTCGAGACTTTAAGCGGCATGCCGGGTGAGAAACGACATCATCGTGCAAGGGTATTTCGCTAATCTTTTATTATATTATATCTAACGCACAATACAAATTTTTTTTTTTTTACATTAACTCCACATAGGAGGCCCTGAGGAAAATAATTTCCCTCAGGGCCTATGTCATCTGGGATGCTGTGTGGAGGGTCTTTTTGAGGAGAGGAAGGAATGAACATTGGTCTTGAAGAGACCCATGTTGTAGGAAGGAGGAAACACAGAGGCCGGCAAATCATTCCACAGCCGAGCTGTTGAGCACAAGAACGAGTCGAAGAAACGACCCGTTCTCATGTGACAAACGCAACTGTGTACAAATGTTGGACACGCGTTTGGCGTGTTTCCCGACTATGCACCGGTGCCGAAGGGATCAATGATGCTAGTTCCTCGGAGCATCTTCCATTGTAATACCGGTAGAACAAGGATAGCATTCCCACCCAACGCCTGTGCTCTAAAGATTGCAATCCGTCTCTTAAGATGGGAGAATCTATCAAACGGACCGCCCGTTTCTGCACAGAGTCGAGGGTATTTTTCAGGTATTTTGGAGCTCCAGACCAGAGGTGGCTGCCAAATTCAACCGTGGGGCGCACTTGCGATTTGTACAGGGCTAGCAGTTGTGTACTATTAAAGTATCTGCGGGCCCTGTACAGTACGCCCAGTTTTTGGGAGGCTAACTTTACTCTGGCTTCGATGGAGCCCCCATACCTGAGCTGGTCACTTAGGGTTACACCAAGCATATCAATGGAGGGCCTGTTCGGAAGATTGCTTCTGTTGTTACAAATAATCAAAAGCATACGCCAAATAGATTTTTATTTTAGTAGGAATAATGTATTGTTTCTGAAGTCTGTAAAATAACTGTAGCTCTTTCAATCGGTATGGCACATTCACACATTGATCCTGAAACAGACAAGAATCATAATGTTTAATTAAATAAAGACAATATTAGCGAAAATTAATCGAAAATCTGGAAAAAGAAAATTCAGAAAAAGATACAGTCACATCTGGGACTTCTGTTTTGAGATTTTCCATTGAGTTTCGCCAAAATTGTCTCCATTTCATTAAATATTACAATTCGATGTTTTACTCATTTTGTTAAAAATAAAAATGGTTAAAAATTTATCCAAGACACTATCTAATTAGAATTTAGTTCAGGTTTGGATCTTGCAATCATGTATAAAGATAGCAGCCAATAAAATATACGTTAAGAAAATGAAGATAATGCATGTGATTCTTAGTCGAAGTACGAGTATAATATGACCGAATCGGATAGCTCAGTTGGTAGAATTGCGCCCCGGCAAGGCGAAGGTCATGGGTTCGAGTTCCGATGTGACTGCATCTTTTTCTGATTTTTAATATTGTCTTCACTTAATTAAATATTATAGTTTGAGGTTTTAGAATTTAAAAATAATATAAAAAAATAAAAAAAATTGTTAGAAAAAAATTCCTGTTTTAATTCGCAGACATCAAGATCTCCAACAAAAATGGCTTTCGTTCAAATACATCAAAATTTTACAAATATACCTGATTGATTGATTTTATAAAATATCAACAGATCAAAACTGTATTGCTTGCTAAACACAAACGAAAGACACTCATTAAAATACTCATAAAAAACGGAAGATACTCATTAAAACCACAAAATAACAAATCTTTAAAGTCTTGCCACATTAATAAATTGAAGTCTTCCATGACAGACATGTAAACAGCAATTTGAATGAAACTCAGTCAGTCCTAAAGTAAACAAAACAGTCAAGAGCGGCAAATGGCAGACGAAGCCGAGCAGCGATAGGATGGGGCGATGGGGATGTGCCCGCCGCGGCGGATAATCGAAAACGTGTTCGATTTTTAGATTGAAAATCTAAACAAATCAGTCGACTTTACTCCGCGACCAAATCACCAGAAGGTGATAAATTGTTTGTCAGTTCACAGCGAGACGGTTCCAAGTGCTATTACTCGCTCCAGGTCACGGCACCAATAAAAGTACCACCACCAGCAAAATAAAATATATTACATTTTCTTGCCGAAATATCTTTTTCTACGGTTTAAATGATTGTGTTTTTTAACACCATCGTCTTTCACATGTTAGCGGTACTAAAATTATAGCAATATACATTTGTTTAAATATATTTTTTCTACGTTACAAATTGAATATAGAAGCGAAGAATACAAGGTTGATGTAAGCGTGATGGGACAACCCATCCTAAGGACTGGTTGTTCCAAAAAATTTGAACAATTCATCAAAATTTTAAGTTAATTTTCACGTTCAGTTCTATTTAAGTTCTGTGATTATTTCAGTTTTATGAGGCAGCTGGCCTATAGTGATATAAAAATAGAACTTGAATAAAACTTACACAAAACGAGAAAATGAACTTCCAACCAATTCATCCTAAGAATTTCCAATCAGTTCCAATTACAAAAATGACACAAATTCGAGTTTATTGGACCAGTTACAATTACCCACGGACAGACCCATAACCGAAATTAGCATTTTTGATGATTATTTTCTACAGTAAAACACTTTTTAAAGCGTTCCTTCGGAACGCAAAACCTCTATAAAAACTTTAAAAACCAATCTTTAAAAATAATAAAAAAAAAAAAACAATAACTTATTAAATTATCATCTAAAAACGATTTTTTAATAATGTTCCATGTTTAAATATATTTGCGTAGTACATTGGGTAAGATTATTTTTTAATAATTTATAGTGACCGACCGAAGGTTCGGTTTCGGTTTCGGCAAGTTTCGGCAAAAAATCCAGTTTCGGCATCTTTTTTAGACATGTTAAAAATCGATTGTTTACTATTATTTTTTACACTTATTTGGAGAGTTAAAATTAAATAAATAAAAATAAAAAAACAGTAATTGAAGTATGTTTTGTTTTTTTTTTGTAAATTTTGTTTGTTTTATAGAAGTAATATAAAAAAATATTAATTTTTCACATACTTCAATTATTGTTTTTTTTTATTTTTTTATTTATTTAATTTAAGACGTTTTAACAAGTGCATAAATTAGCCAAATAACAGTAAACAATCGATTTTTAACTATTCTGTGTCGGTTTGAGTTTCGGTTTCGGCCGAAACTGCGACAGACACAGAAGATTCGGTTTCGGTGGAAAGTCCTGTTTTGGTCGGACACTAATAATTTCCATTAACTCACAAAAAACCTCAAAGATAACTCTAAAAAAGTCTGAAATCATGAAAATTGAATCCTTTAATTGCTTCGTTTTAATCATTTAAAACACAAATAAATAAAGAAGTACATATCCACATTAGCTATTTGGAAACTATTTTGATTAAATAAAGATTTTTTCAGCTTGGTTAAGTATTTTGGCCTCAAATCAAAATTTAAGTTTTATTTGAGAAAAGGCCGCGCAACCGTTCCTCTTAAAACTTATTACAATTCGTATTGTTTAGATATTTGGCAACTACAACTGATTCTATTGTTAAGTGGGGTATTAACTGGGGAACAATTTAATCCATTGCATTTTGTTACACAGCAATAATACGGCTAACCAACGCTTATATCAAAAGGCCACTAAAATTAAATGTAGCAGAGAATTGTGTTGGTCGGCTACACATTTAAACGTGTTTATTTAGCGAACAACTACCATTATGGATAATGGATGCTACTTGCCTTTTATTTGGTTGTTGTTTTAATCAGAACTCGAAACAAATTATCCGATGTTCGAATTGAAATATTTCGGGAAATAATTGAGCTGTGTAATGAAAACCAAACGAATACTTTATTTTAGCGCGAATTCCAACGTAAATTGCAATGTTAAAATATGAATGTAACGTTTTTTTTTATTGGTAGGCGGATTCAGTTTCTCGCTTATGCCGCGATGTTTAATGGGTAATTCGCGATCAGCTAAGGTAAAAGTAGCTTTTTTTTCAAACAAAACAATATAATTTATTATCTTCTTTACTAAGTTAAAATGAAGTCGCTTACGCTGTACGTGCGCTTAGATCTTTTAAACTACGCAACGGATTTTCATGCGGTTTTCACCAATAGATAGAGTGGTTCACGAGGAAGGGTTTTGTGTAAATTGGTTGAAATATATAATATATCTGGCAAAGCGGCAGCGGGCAGCGTGGTGTGTATTTGATTTAACAGATGGCGTTGGTTATAAAGGTTTCATTAGCCACAGCAACGTGTGGCCGAGTCTGCTAGTTATGTAAACAAATTAATGTTTCTTTGTTTGACCCATTTGCGTTCCTATTACCATTAGCCAAATGTTGTGCGCACGCCCGGGAAGGTTTACATTTATAATGGTGAGCTCTGGCGTTATGAAATTTGTATAAAAACATTACAATAGGTGGTGCTGAATTGTGTGAAAAATACAGTTTAGCAGCAGGGAGGGAAGGCGGTGGGGAGGTAAATTCGGAAGTGGTAGGGAAACGAATAAGTGAGGTTTCGTGGGAGGGGGATTGACGTTGGAGGGAAGGCCGGGAAGGTGGAATGGGAACGTGGGAGGGAGAATTGGGAAAGCGGGGGAAGGGTCACGAGATTGGTGACGTAGAAGTGGGGAAGACGGGGGAAGTAAAGTAGAAATATTTTCTTTCTTTGGTTGCATTGCAACGCATACCGGGTACTCGCTAGTTCAATATATAATATGAAATGAGTTTACTTTTACGTCTAACTTACTTACGGAGAACGTGTAGAACATAATGAAAATAAGTATTACCTACAATTTTTATTTGATCCAACAATGAAACGTTTCTCACGTTTTTTAGAAATAACTATATATTAACTATTTAAGTATCGCACATAAAGACATAGATATTTTAATAATCGTTAAATATATTTTTCTGATGTTTTTATGAATATTAGCTTTCTTTGGTTGATTGTTTTTTTTGTTGTAAGTTTATATATCTTATAATCCATTAACTTTGAAATCATGTTTTCTTAGAAAAGAACATAAATTTAATCATCCCACGGATAGTAACATAAACCTTAGAGAAAATAATATGGTTGGAACGAATTTCTACGAAATCTTCATTGTATTAGGAGATTCTGGAAATAAGTGTGCTCTCGGATAGATCGGGAGATAAAGTGCCTGCCTAGGGGGAGAGTGGGGTAGGAAGGTGTTATCGGGCAATCCATAAGACAAAGAGCATCTTGAATCGAATTTCTAAGTAACGGTGATGATATGAGAATTACAGGTGATATAACACCGGAGATAAGGTGGAAATTCTCTGGAATTGGTAATTCTGCTTTAGTGCGAGGGCTCTCAATCAAGTTATGCGAAGTAATTAAACTTACATTTTTTCCGTTTTTTAATTAAATGTAAAATTCTAAATATTTTAATCCCACAGGCATAGTGCTTCATTTATTCTCACTTTTATATATTTCCCTTCGCTTCGCCACTTGACATTTTTTTTATTATTTTTTATTAACTAAATGGCTTGAAAACTAACCGTTCCACAACAAACTCTCATAGGTAATCACTTTATGGTTAGTAATTACTTTATAATTTTAAAAGAACATTTTGTTTAAAAGCTTCCTCTTTTCCTCACTCTAACCCCGCCCCCTCCCTGTGCTCATCCACCCGCTTCTATAGTTAGTGTTACTCTCCCTCTTCTATGTGTCCATATTTACTAAAATTCTGTATATAGGTATATTACATGACGGCCGGCGTAGTGCAGCGGTAAGGCTCTTGGTGGCAAATAAATTTTATTTGATTATTTTGTGATATTTCACAATTTATTCATTTAAAATAATATATAGTATATTTGCGGCACGTCCAGAGTGGAAGATTCTCTTAGTATCGCCCAGGGGTCCTAGCATGGTCGATCGATATAGGTTTTATCGAAAATGTCGGTAACTTTCCATCGCTCCCGAGCACGACTGCAGGTCGCAAACGAACAAACAATAATTCACGATGACTAGGGATTCTTAATATATTTGACGTAAACTGTTGTTTATTCATTAGCGGCCTGCAGTCGTGCTCGGTAGCGATGGCAAGTTACCGACATTTTCGATAAAACCTATATCGATCGACCATGCTAGGGGGCCTGGTGTAGAACCGCCATTCAGAATTGAAACGTTGCTTGAAATGACATTAGCCGTGTTTGGTGACCAGATCTGAATGGTCAGGTACTTCCACCACCTTCTCTTCCCTATCTCCTTCCCATCCCCACTACCTTCAGCTTTACAACATACCCAAATTGGGTATGCCATATTCTCACTGGCTTCAAACGGGAGCATTTGGGACTCTTGTGCAGTATTCATAGAAAAAAATATTTATTCAGTCCTGAAGAAGGTTCTGGTTGAACCGAAACCGGTTGGTTTTTTGTTATTGTGACCGGACAACTCAGAATGAAATCAACTCGGAACCATCTTTGAACAGTCATTAAAAGTGATGAATTTTTTTCTATTAAATTGATTAAAAGGTTACTTTAGGTTACTGTTATCAGGCAATTTAAAATTATATTTTAATGGTTTAAAATTATATAGCTTTTAATGGGTTTTCTTGGGGATTCTGAGTGATACCTTATTATCTTATTATTATATGCTCAATACCTGCTTCTAAAATATTTTTTATCAAAATTTTCATTATACCTACGACGTTTTCTTACTATTATAAATCACTATTATACATTCCGCCTATGCTCTTTTTCCAAGATTTTCGCACAGTTTTGAATATCTTGTAGCGGTTAACGTTAACATTTCAAAATGAACTTATTATATAACTTTCATATTGAACTAAAGTCTTGTGAGCTTAATTTTTTTTTTTTTTTTTTACAGTGAATACCGCACAAGAATCTCAACTGCTCCCGTCTGGAGCCAGTGAGACTATGGCATCCCCGATTGGGGTATGTTGTGAGGCTGAAGGTAGTGGGGAGGGGAAGGAGGTGGGGAAGAAGAAGATTGAGAAGTACCTGGCTATTCAGATCTGGTCACTAAACACGGCTAAAGCCATTTTCAAGCAACGTTTCAATTCTGAATGGTGGTCTTACACCAGGGCGATACTAATAGTATCTTCCACTCTGGAACATGCCGCAAATATACTATATATTATTTTAAATGAATTAATTGTGAAATAACACAAATTAATCAAATAAAATTTATTAGCGCATGCCGGGTTCGAACCCGCGACCTCCGGAATGTGAGTCAAGAGTCTTAGCCACTGGACTATGGAAGTCGTCAATGATGTAGTTTTCCGGCAATCTCCACTCAATTATTTAAAAACCTACAGGACCGTAACATAGTGAATATTTTATACATTATGTACATTCCAACTCCATTGCGAACCTTTAACTTCAAAGAACACGGAACACAATGTACACTGTACTGTGTAGTGTGGGGCGGTGTGGGGTCGGTTGTATTGTTGGAAGATTAGAACCCGCTTGCCACGCAAAACGACTCCCAATTAAATGTTGACGGTAATGCCCGACTTAACGTAGAGATACCGTGGCTGGGATGATTCATGCCGCCGGATTTACACAATTAATTAGGGGTACGTTTTTAGCCCAGGACCTCCACTTCGCCCTCTTTCCCCCAACCCCCACACCTGTTACTTAAGTCTGGGAGCTTTTTAATTTTCAGTTTGAAAGATAATATTTGAGTTATTGGAGGAATTTAAAATGGGCAATGTTGATGTTTTATTACCTACCGCCAACGCTTTGAAAATATTTTAATTAATTTCCATGTCGGTTTAGATATAAATTACGTTTAAAAATAATTAAGGGAAGGCTACTGAAAAAACCTTTTTTGGATTACAAGAATTTTAACTTTACGTCTTATTTGATGACTGGTAGATAAAAAATTAGACAAAAATATAATTTATATTTTTTTTATCACGCAGTAATATTAGAGTAATTTCTCCATTATAAAACGGAGTTCATTTTAATACACTTGTGTCAAAGACAATTTTTTTTATTTGGATAATAACAGATACAATAAAATAAAATAATATATAACAATCTTATTTAATAATTTCATTCCCGGTTAGTGGAGAATTATTCTCGAGTCTAACTGGGCACTTAGTCTATTTACTAATTTATTTATTTTTTATTATTATTAATTACTAGCTGGCACCCGGCATGCATTGCTATGCCATTTAATAAAGAAATTGTTTCTCCCTGCGTGTCCTTTCCCACTCGTGCAGTTCCCTTTCCGCCTCCCCTTCTTCTCCTGCGTCCCCTTCCCCTCTCGCGTTCCCACTCCTTCTCCTCCACCTTCCCTCACCCCACTCCACTCCCCCTCTTCGCCCGTCCCGTGAACCCCCCTCCCGAGTTCCCCTCCCTCCTCCCTGGTTCCCCTCGCCCCTCCTGCGAACCCCCCACTCGAGTTCCCCTCCCCCTTCCCCCCTCCCGCATTCCAAACATTCAGTTTTCAAACAGCTCGCGTGCCACCTATAGCAATTTTTTTATACAAATTTCATAATGCCTGAGCTCACCAGAAGTTTTATGCAAACCTTGTCCTGACAATAACGAACTCACAAACAAAATATATTTATCCAATTTGGTGCTGTCGTTAAAAAGTTATGCGCGTACATATATTTCGGCGATTCATTTTTAATATAGATAGATTTTTTGTTTTTTTTTTTAATGTTCTCCCATAATAAGCAAATGCTTGTGTATGGAAGGAGAACGTTATACAATGTATAACATATTCTATCCTTAAAGTAATGTCGTGAATTGACTTCTAGGCGAAAATATCTCAAAAATGGTAATCACATGAATTTTCTTCTTTTTCATTGTGTGCCCTATCAGGTCCCCCCGGCCTTGGCATTACTCTGTTACATTTATCTCTATCTTGTGCTACCCGGAATGGCTCCTCCACATTTCTAATACCGATGCACTCTCGTACATTTCGCAGCCAAAACATTTGTCTCCTACCAGGCCCTCGATGACTCTATCTCGGCTTTTAATATTAATTGGAGCAAGTGGTATTTCTCCCCTCGAAGTATGTGACCCAGATATGAAATTTTCCTGACTTTTACTAATGTGAGACGTTCTCTATCTGCTCTAGCCCGCCTGAGAATTTCTATGTTAGTGATCATGTCGGTTTATGGGACTTTAAGCATTCTCCGGTGAAGCCACATTTCAAAAGCCTCCTTTTTATGGTATTTACTTTCAAATAAATTTCCTAATTGCATAAAAAAGTGATACTAACCTGTAACCGATTTTTTTCCTGCCAGAACGCCTCTTCAAACTTCCAGTTGGTTTCCACACATCGAAGGGCACCTAACACAATTATATTATATTTCTTGATAAATAAATTAGGATTCTGACTTGACCCGACTGAAGAAAATTTCACAATGATTATCGCAGATGATTTATGTAAATTCACTTGACAATAAAAAAATTGAATTTACAATTTTTCTCCAAGGGTTATTCGAATGCCATCTATTATACATTTCAACAAGCACTATACATTTAGTACAACTTCTAGTGTACAGAGGCAGACAAAACACCTTTAAGATATTTAATTTTTTTTATTATGCTTTTAATCAGAGGTAAAGTCACATGGAGGAAATCCATAATTGGTTTTATTTTGGCTATACAAACATGTACAAACTGTAAAAATGTAAACTGTCGATTTCCCGAAAATAAATAAATAAATATAAAAATATACAGCTTGTCCGGGGGTAAAGTGCATTTTCGGGAGGTGATTCTTCGTGATATTATAAGTAAAAAAAAATTAATAACTTTTTTCAAAATTCCAACTTTTATGGGTAGTTTTGTGGAAAAAAATAAAATTTGACGGGCATGTGCGGCCAGCTTTATTATTTTCCGCTACGGGAACAATACGGGCCAATCACAACCGTGAAACGTTTCCACAATCGTGCTCGACAGGCTCTCAGCAAGTAAGATCGTACCTCACACTAAGAATTTTAGTATGGGAAAAAAATGTTGGAATTTCGTAAAAAGTTGTAAATCTTTTTTACTCCTACCATCATGTAGAATCACCTCCCGAAGTTAATGCACTTTACCCCCGGACATTTTATATATTCAATAATATCTATTAATATTTAATTTATAAAAACAGTTTATTTATTTATAAGTTCTGTTATGTAACTATTATTACGCGTGACAGCTATTTCGACCTCTAAAGGCATTATTAAACTCTCTGTGATAATACCCTCAGAGGGCGAAACAGCCGTCACGCGTAATAATAATTACAAAGCAGAACTTTTTCATAAATAAACTGTTTTTATAAATGAAATAAAATGGAATTCTACAAATTAAACAGGAATTTTTTTATATCAATACCTCACAAGAGTCTCAAGTGCTCCTGTCTGGAGCCAGTGAGACTATGGCATCTCCAATTGGGGTATGTTGTATGGCTGAAGGAAGTGGGGAAGTGCCTGGATTTTCAGATCTGGTCAGCAAACACGGCTAAAGCCATTTCATGCAACTTTTCAATTCTGAATGAGTGTCTTTCACCAGGGTGATACTGAGAATGTCTTCCGCTCTGGAACGTGCCGCAAATTTACTATAATATATAACTAACTAACTAACCGTCACGCCGTTTCCCCGCAGGGGTAGGCAGAGAGGACGGACCGCCAAACATCCCAGTCTTGGCACACGTTCCTTGCCTCGTTTACATTCATACAAAAATTACTATTTATTTTTTTTTAATGAATTAAATGTAAAATAACACAAATCAATCAAATAAAATATATTTGCCTTCGCCGTGATTCGATCCCGCGACCTCCAGATTTCGTGCCAAGAGCCTTGACCACGCGCCGGTCGGATAGCAATAAATAAAAATAAAATTGAATTATTTATTATTACTTCGAGTCGAAAACTAAAAAAAAGTACAGATAATGGTGCTAAACCAGATAGGGAATCGGCAATTTTTTAATGACGTAACAGTAATATATCCATAAAAGTAGAGCAAAGATCTTGAATAAAGCTCTTGGTCTAGTGAGTGGGTTAAGGGTTAAAGGGTGACACATGGTTCAGTCGGTAATGAATGTCATTTTCAATAAAGCTTTCCTTTAACGTTATCGGGAGAATTGCTCTCCACCCCGCTATTCTGTTCTCCTGATCACACCAACCCTTTCAGACCCATTATAATTATTTAAAAGGTTGGATTCCTCATGATATATTTAATCCTGACTATCTCTGGAATGTTAGAACAACTTTTTGACCACTGGCATTATCACATTATGTGTGGTAAAACCATGTACGATCGTGTGAGAAACGTGGAGATCCGCAAAGAATGCAAGGATGATCTAAGCGTAATGAATAAGATTAAGAAAGGAACGCTCCGATGGTTTAGCCATGTAGATCAAATGAACGAGGAAAGGATTGTAAGGAGAATATATGACGCAAATGTGAATGATAGAAGAAGTCGGAGACGCCCGAGAAAGACATGGCACGACCAAGTCGGGCCATGTCAAGAGTAAGAATAATAGACTAGCATGCATGAGGCGATGTATGAATGTAATGTGTACGATGCAAGGAGTGTGTGCCAAAACCGAGTTGTTTGGCGGTCCCCTGCAGAGAAATGGCGTGATGGTTAGTTAGTTAAGAGCGTTTAACCAGCCAGCGGACGAAAATCCACATTTCGTCGAAAGTTGTTCTTAAGATCGTGCAGGGCGGTTACAATGAGAAAGATTAATTATTCTCCGTACCAGCTTTTTAAAATTATAACTCAATATCGAATTTATTTCAATTCAAATTAGCTTTAATTTATACCTTCATCCAAAAATGCTGAAAGGCGTGATGATAAAACTATTAAAATAATGTACTTTTTGTAGTTATTTTTTGATTATAAGTATTTATCATTTTTTAATAATGTCTAAATTAATTAATAATGTTAAAAAAATCTGAAATATATTAGTTTGTAAGTGCGCAAATAAATACACAAACGGACCAATTTTCGCCAAGAAACACATGTAAGTACATATTTTTTAATGATTTTATTGAAACTAAAATTAAAATTCTATAACATACGTTTGTTAGATAATGTATTGATTTATTTTACTGCATGATTTTATTATTTGAAATGGGTGTGGTATAATACAAAAACTTTTTTGAAAATTGAACAAATCTGCCAACGACCTATGGAATAACATTATCATACTAAAAATTCTCAAAATTTATTACATGCGAATGCTAGATAAAAGAACAATCTTTCGAAATCCATTTATAATTTTTTGTGGAAAAGAGTCAATACGTCTAAAAACTTTTTAGAAAATGACGTATTTCCGGTTTTCTCTGGTAATGCCCTCTTAATGTTAGTTAAACGAAAATGCTACCTATTTAACTGGACAAAATCAGTAAGAATAGTACCTACTTTTTGGAATTCAAATTTGCATTACAATCATTCTGTACTCTTGCTTTTCTTTTCAAAATTTAGAAATCTACAAATTCTTAATCATCTCCAGCTAAACCAAACATTTGGCTTGTCAGCAATTGCCTATAAATATTATAATATGCGTAGGTATTTATGTTTTTATGATTTATAGTATTCTTATAACCTGTTAAAAACCTGCTCCGCAAGTTTTTACAGCTAGGCCCTGCGGGCGGCTTTTGGTTCGGCTTCGCCCAGTTAGTATTGGTGACCATTTTATAGATCAGCTAATCACAGGGACAAGGAATACAACATGTATTACCGTCAATCTTTTCATATCCGAAGAGATACCACATATTCACAAATTCGTAGCAGTTATACCTAGGGGAGAGACGTCCTCATCCGACCTGCTGACGGAAGTAGCGACATCTTGTGTCAAATTCTTGAATTCAAAACCGAATTATAACAGTTGTTTTGTGTGAAATTCCACGTACACAAATGTTATTTGCGGCGCGGCGCATATGGCGTGGCGTCCGACATGCACTCGTAGCTGGGTTCTGAAATTCAACCATGCAGATGCTACGGTATTAATAATGTTCGATATCTAAATTTTTCTTATAACCCATTCAATCATCGTTCAATTTACCTATACTATTGACACTATCAACGTTTTTCTTTCAGATGAACATCTTTTTAACATACTATATCATTTTATCTTATACATGGATTATATTATTTGGCAGTGAATTAAATATCTTAGATAACATAACGTATTCCTATACGACACACATAAATCTCAACCACCCGAAGCCAATAGGACGTGCCAGTCTTATTGTGAGGATGAAGAGAACGGAGATTGGGAAGACGAAGGAATTTAGAAGTACCTGGCCACTTAGTTCCGGTCACCAAAGCCATTTCTAACAACGTTTCGATTCAGAATGGGGCGTTTCACGAGAACTATTCTGAGAGTATCCACACTCAAAATAACTCGCTCTTTTCAAATAAAGTTGAAGACTTGAAATAATTTTTAAAAAGTTACCTAATTTATAGCAAAATACTCACCGCATTCATTTTTTAATCGAGAGTTTGAGAGTTGAATTCCAGCGTTTTAGTATCAGACCAACAGATAAATTTCACAAGATCGCCATTTATTTTATATCATCTCCCCATTTCCTCGCTGGCAATCCTCCATTTATATTGTCAGGCCATTACTTCGTCCCACCACCGCTAGATGGCAGCAGAGTGCCGGGTGCTGTGTGTCAGATTGATGAGCCATCGGCGACAAGTGAGTTGTGAGTGAGAAGTGACAATCCGTTGCTGACTGCTGCAAGTGACAGCCGCCATATTTAACTGCCGCACGATACTGCCACCATCTGTGGTAGAGAATTTCACAACTAGAACTAGAATATTCACGTACAAGTTATGCGTGACACCATATGTTGGAGAGCTTTTGAAATAAATGTGTCGCGAATACCAAAACGTTTTCAAGAAAGTTTTTTTCAAATAAGGATTTTTTTTACATTAGCTTCACACAGAAAAAATCCCTCAGAGCCTACTTCACTTTTGGGGATGCTGTATGGAGGGTTTTTTTAAGGGATAGGAAGGAGAGGAAGTTCTGGAAACTAAAAGGTATGTGATATAGGTAGAAATTGGGTAATCAGTGTATTCAGGAGTGACGGACGTAAGAATCCATTCCACCCACTGCAGTGCAAGCCGATAGAGTCCGGCTATAGAGGTCAAAAGGACTCGATCAACCAGCCACGTAGTAGGAGGGCAAACGCATTCGCCGCCAAGAAAACTGAACCTCACCCCGTGAACCCGGACCCACTTGCTAAGTATTTTTATGGGTAACACATCACTATATCCATCTAGGATTCTAGTTTTATTATTATTCATAGTTTATATTTCTATCTATATTTATAGTTATTGTTTTTATATTCTAGCAGGAGTAGTTCAAGACACGAGCGCGGTGTATATTCATACTGTCGTATTAATAATATAATACTGTTCTTAAAACATGTTTTAAATCAATGAAAATAATTTGTAGTTACAAAAATCATTGTAGTTACATCGCTTAAAAAAAAATCAATCATATAGATTATTACGTTCGTTATTATATCTAATATTGTAAATTTTAATATAGTTTCTCCTATAAGTGTACTACGTATTAAAAGTTCAAACTCCTAAACACATAACCTAACATAATTTCATTTCTTTATGTTGTAAATCTTTTGTAATTCCTCCATCTTGTTCTTGTAATTCCTCCATCTTGTAAATCTGAATGTATTATACATATGTTACCAGGTTAATTGCGGTAAATCCGATTATAATATATGCTACCAGATTACCTTTTCTACTTTGTCACAAAAAAATGTATGTGTACTTATATTTATATATTTTATATACATTTTCTTTATTACACACCTTAGCTTCAGAGAAAAATGAAATTTTTGTTTTTTTTTGTTTTTGTTATGTAATTATGTACATTTCAGGTAGGTATAATATGAACTAAACATGTCAATTTGTCTGTCCTGGAACGGGAAACTTTCCTAGTTGGACAGGCAAAGCTTCCGAATTGTAATTTGTACTTTCTTTTGTATCTATAAATAAATAAATAAAATAAATAAATAAATAAGGATAACATAGCGATCTTGAATTTTCTGTGGTCTTGATCTGAAGCAAATCGATTGTAAAATGTCTGCTTAAATAAAGTGGTCGTAAATCAGTAATTAGTGTCTATCAATCATCCACAACATAAATATCAAATAAGACAATAAAATGAGTAAGTGGGTACTTAAACCTATTTAATTATAAGCCATAAATTTCAAATAAGGAAAAATACAAATTTTCCAAAGAACACATCTCAAAATCAATGCCATTTAACAATATTTACAAAATCCGAAAAAGTAATTCCAAATAAATTAGATGATTCCACTTTTGGAAAAATAATCTTAACTAAACTAAACTTGAAACGGAAAGAGTTCGCACAAACTAATTTTCAGACAGAAGAAATGCAAAACTGAGTTAAAACAGAAATTCGCTAAGCTTAGTCAACTAAAATATATTTTATGAATTTATTTATTATTGAACTGTGTACATTTTTATAAATAAGTTGTTCAGGAGTATAATAAAGCGTATAGTATACAACACAATGATCTGAATAAGGGAGATATAAGCAAGTGCAATACAAGTAGGTATGTAATTTTATTTTAATGCATAGTTTTGTAAAAGAGTTTAATAACTTTAAGTATAATAAGAGTAAAAAAAAGTACTTAAGTTTCTATGAAAGCAGTTACAGAGCTATATACATATAGTAACTTAGGGTATATAAACATAAATATGAGTAATTTGTTGTAAAGCAAGTTTGTATTTAGCAAACCTTTTTACACCCGATTCAACGGACATTAGGCAACAAACATACCTAGAGTTGTTTTTGACAATATCCAAACTGTTCGTGATACGAGAACCAAAGGGCAAAATCTCTTACTTATCCCTTTCGCCAAAACAACGTTTGGTCAAAGAAACTTCAGGTACTTTGCAACAAAACTTAATACACTTCCACTGACCATTAGACAGCACACTAATCACGTAAAATACAAAACAGATACTAAGTTATGGATCACAACCAAAGACAGATCAACAATATTTTTAGAACCTCTTAATGCATGCTAACCCATTGATACGATGCTGATTGTCCTTGTACTTTTACTTTAAATGTAAATAACATTGTTGTTGTTATCCTTTATAAACTATTTTTAAACTATTTATGTTAAAATGCGCCTGCTCTCAACACAGGAACTCCTAGTGAGACAGGCACCGCACAATTACCCATGTAACATAAAAAAATAAAGATTACAATAAAAAAATTAAAAAAATGTTTTACATAACAGCTAAATTAATACAGTGATAAAAGCTACACACAAAAAAGTATGTAAGTATGAAATGCAAATGAACCGAAATAATGAAAATCATTATTCCAGATATAAATACAGAATTGTCCTCTGGTTTCAAATATTGGCTGCGTAAAAAGAATGCTTCAAAAATATTGTGATGGTATTTTTAAAATATTTTTCCATTTTATCACGAATACAAAAAACGATCAAAATAGACTTTAAAAAATGAGTGTATGTTGATATCACTGGAATATGGTAATCAAACAGATATTTCATCTATCACTGGATAAGTTGTAACAAAATACATAAAAGTAAAATAACGCAGATTCGAAAACCGCGAAGTTGGAAGGAGTTAATTTCCGCGAGATTTCGGCGGTAAATTAAGATAACAAATGGGCGCCTCGGGGAAGAACGTCATCTCTTCATCCCGCGGGAAGCTGGAGGCTGACAATGGAGCTAGAGAAGAGTGGATGTACCGGGAGAGGAGTGGCAAGTGGCGCAGACGTGTCTATTTAGCTCGTCACGCTGAATGGTACTCTCCCCGCATTCTGCTGCCGGGGAATGCTCATTCGGGATGCCAGTTATCACGTATTCATTATTGTATTCCACGAGAATAATTATATCGTATATCTCGTGTATGAGATTCATATTCGTTGGAATTTTGATCATTTCGGTAAAATATAGCATCAAAAAACTAATAATGCGAAATTACCATTTTAGACTGATCTTTACTACGAATCGGTTTGCGTTATAAATACCAAAAAATATGCTTTAGATAAAATTATGCTTTTTCTATCGTTTCGCTTGAGAAAAATTAAAATAAAATCGATAATATTAGCGTAAACTACAAAAAAAAAATTCCGTACGAACGCTTATTGCATTGGATTACCAACACCTCTGCCATTTTGACGACAAACTTTGTTGCTGAATTGAACAAATCTGTTTATCTTTTCTTATCTCTCTTTTTAAAAAAAGCCTTGACATTAATTTTTTTATGTTACAATTAATAAATTGAATAAAAAAATAATTTTTAATTGAATTGAATTGAATTGAATTGAATTGAATTGAATTGAATTGAATTGAATTGAATTGAATTGAATTGAATTGAATTGAATTGAATTGAATTGAATTGAATTGAATTGAATTGAATTGAATTGAATTGAATTGAATTGAATTGAATTGAATTGAATTGAATTGAATTGAATTGAATTGAATTGAATTGAATTGAATTGAATTGAATTGAATTGAATTGAATTGAATTGAATTGAATTGAATTGAATTGAATTGAATTGAAACAATAACAACAAAAATTATGTAAAATTATGTTAACAATAACAACAAAAATTCACTCACGATAATAATGTAGAATAGCATTTTTTGTACCGGTTTTGTGCAGATATCGGTTTTCATTTAATGGTAACCATAAGAAACGATGTAGGTACATAAAACAAATTCAATTCATAACAGAATTATAAAGCAGAAAGGTTAATACTCATGAGATATCCTTTAAAACTGAAGACAGCGCATTAAAAAGGATTATTATTAATTTATAGTTAGTTTAAAATATTAAGCTACTCACCATTATAAACTAAATCACATCCCATTTACAGACGTCGCAGGCTGTCACGCTATGAAAAGGTTATGATTGGTGCGATTAACCATCCAGAATAAAGCCGTGAAAATTATTCAAATTTGCGCGATAGAATGAACAGAAAATGCTACGTTATGGAAGAAAAAAGAAAGAAAGATCTTCAGATAATTTTATGAAAGTAAATATTTAAGACCATGAATTCAAATTTCATCGAAAGATGGTCTTGCGATCGTATACTTGCAACTGTACAGGGCGGTTCCAATGCGAAAGATTGATTATTCTCCAAGCATTTTTAACTATGAACCCAATATCGTTTTTATTTCATCCAAAATTTGCTTTAATATATACCTACATTCAAGTTAGCAATAAAAATGCTCAAACAAACGCGTGATGTTAAAAATATTAAATATTTATTTGTAAATTTTTTTATCATAAGTATTCATAATTTTGAAATAACATTTATGAAAAATAAGTATTTTGATATTATTAGAAAAAAAAAATCTGAAACAATTTTTTAATGCCGTAAATAAATAGACAAACTGAAGTATTTTCGTCACTTTATTTGAACTAAAATAAAACTTGTGAAATGTAGATTTCCTAGATAATTTATTTTACTGTGTGATTTAAAATGTGTGTTGTATAATACAACATTTTGTTTGAAATTTAAAAAATCTGACACTGACCAATGGTATAACCCTTTTTAATAAAAATAAACACATTTTTTTTTAAATTTAAAACTTTTCTTTGCTAAATAAAATAACAATCTTTCGAAATCAACTTTTTTGTAGAAAAGAGTCGGTGCGGCTAGAATTTGATTTAAAATGGACATGTTTCTGGTTGTATCTGTTTATTTCCTCTTAAGTATATTCTGATAACCAGGGAATTAATACCATAGAGTTAATAAAGTTTTAAAAAACAACATCAAAAAATGGTAAACCTGAAGATAAGAAAATCATAAACATTATGTAGTAACACCAACACAATCCACAGTCAACAAACACGAAGATGAAAATCAACACACATGATGATTAGGAAATCATGGTGTAACACCAATACAACTACCTATAGTCCACCTCAGAGAAGGAAACCCTAGTTTGGTGGACTGTCCTTTTATGTAGTTATTTACTCTGTATGTTTATACAGTTATAATATAAAAAATTAATATGTTTAAGAGATATTTTAAAGTTATGCAAATGGTAAGCGATATCTTGAATGGTAGTCACAAAAAATAGCAGCGTTGTAAAAGTTGAATACAAAATAAGAAAAAATGCACCACTACAAGCGACATCGCAATAAAATACAGCGTTGAAATCAGACTCTAGTAAGGGGGGTTTGTCCACAGCCACGACAATTTATCGTCTTGACCGATGACCGCTTCCCCTCGGGTGGGATATCGATGGTTCGCATACAGAAACACTGATGTGTGCTAGGCTGGATTCCAAATCTTTTATTTTTAATTTTCTTTCCGTTGGGGGTGACGTGTATGTCGTAAAGTGGTGCCTTCTAATTGATATTTAATATCGCTTTTGACTCTGAATCAGTTCCTGCCATAGTTTGAAACCATTATTTTTATATTGATTACTTATAGAAAACCTTATTGTAATCTCTACATACCTTCTCTACATCTCTATCTCTACATATATTATATTACACACCAGATTTAAATGTCCGGGTTAAATTTTCCCCACAGGAAAAACTAAACCCTTTCACACACTTCCCAAATGATCATCTAGTCAATCCAGTCCGCGAAGACATATATCTATCTTTTACGGATAGCTTACTATACCCATTCAATCTTCTAAAAAAATGGTCAAGTACATTGCGGTAATTGATAAATTATTTAGACAGATACAGTATTAATCCTTATTAACTTAAATACGTTAGTTACCCCAAGCATTTCATGCACATTATTATAATCTTTCACACCATCTCTACGTATTATAAATTAAAGTCCTCCGCGGCATCTGTCTGTCTCTTCGCGATAAACTCAAAGAAGGCGGTGGTTATAAAGGTTGGATAACCATCCAGTAGATGACGTTGTGTTTTATTAGCCACAGCTTCGCGTGGCCGGGTCAGCTAGTATTTAATAATTGAAGAAGATAGTAATATATTAACAACGTTCAACGAAAATATGAAACCTTGTCTGTTTCATATTTTTTTAAAGAATTTTTTTTTAAATAAACTTTTTTTACGAGGCCCCAAGGAAGATAATTTCTCTCAGGATCTATGTCGTCTTAGGGGATTCTGTGTGAAGAGTCTTTTTCAAGGAAGGGAAAGATAGGAAGTTCTGGGAAGGAAAAAGGAATGAGGGGTGGGTAGGATTCTGGGGGTGAGTTACTGACGGACGAATGAATGTATTCCTATAACTGCGGTATAATACGATGGGTCGTGAGAGTCCGGCTGAAAACGTCAAGAGACCTCCTTCACCCCGTCTCTTTTGATCCGGCCCGCCACGCAGCAAATGGGCAGATTCATCCGCTGCCAAGACCTGGCCAAACCTCACCCCTTGAACCCGGGCACCCTTGCTAAGTCACCATACGTAGCTAACCACTTGGGGTGAGAGATTGATAAATTACCTTGCGTTTTTGATTATAGGCTTCCTAATTATGTACGAGAGAGACAATTATTATGATTTACAATTTGTAATTACAAAATTATGATTTTAGCAATTTGTGAAGTTCAATTTATAATTTTAAATACCTAATACAAGAATAATAAAAATAAATAATAATACAAATACCTGATAAAATTAATCAAATCGTAAAATTAGAATCCCAATAAATTGGTAACCCGCAGTTTTTAGTTTGGTTTAAATTTTTCCATTCACAAATGATCTAAAAAAAACACTCCATTGATTGATGGCCAGCCTACTGTACGCGGTACGTTTTCAGCCTCCGGAATCCTTCCCATTCCTTGAACATGCATTCCTCTACCCTAAATCATCCCTCCTCCTTCCCGTCTCCTTTCTCCCCTCTCTCCCAGAGAGCCTCACGTCTGATTTTATCAAATTCCTCCCTATCGTCTCCGTTTTATATCCGTCTCAAGGGATGGGTTAACAACCGCAGTTTCAATGATGGCGGTCGTTTTTTAAGTTGTCAGAAAAACTAGTGTTATATTTTATTGGGTAATATTTTTGGCATTGATAAAACACTCGTTCTGAAGCAACATTACTTTTAAAGAGACTATTCACACTGTCAAAATTATTGTAATATTCTTCAACATTATTAATTTGATCGCCTCTGACTTTTTCAAAGTTTGATTAGTTTTAAGTTCGATGTAATGGAAATCTGGTCCGGATCATTTTGGAGAATTTCATGAATTTTATACGAAACTGGTCATTATTATTATTATTCATTTCAGCTGCGTTTCGATTCTAAGTAGTTAGTTACACTTTCCTGTAGCCTGGAAAATATTCTCAGATCCAGTGGCTTTGAACGATGAGACAGTATTGTCATATTAAAATAAATTATATTTGCACACTGAAAACTACCAATAAATTCGCCTACAATCCAGGGAGATTTCTGGAGAGATCTAAAGGTCTCCCTCGACCAGTCTCTCCGCATCCACCGCCAGCACTCGGACAAACCTCACTCCATGAATCCGGTACCCCTGCTAAGTCACCAAACGTAGCGAACTACTTGGGGTGACCTATGGCAGAGGTGTTGGTTCGCCTCCCAAATTGAAAACACATAGCATGTTTCCAATGTTCTCTTATTTAACAAATCATAACAGAAATTTGTTCATTTGAAATGATAAATGATAAATTACGCAATTTGTTCAGAGAAACGTCACTATCACAAAGAAAAATCTTTTTTAACTTTTTCAGGCAGTTGGTACCATAATAACTCAGTCAAAGTAAACCATATATTCAAATTAAGGCTTGGTTAAACAATGTATTTATTTATTATGAATTAACGGCTTTTACATGGGAATTGCAATAATTTGAAAGAATATACATAGTTAAGAAAAAAAAATTAATACGACAAAAAATTAAAGAGCACATATTGAAGTGACAGTATAAAGCAAAAATAGTAAGCTATTATAAATACAAACATGAAGAAAAAGAAAACCTCATATACATGATTGTGAACAAGATATTTTGAACTAAAAAATTAGATTTTTCAATGTAAATGAGTGTTTCAGGCTGAAAATTATTGCTTATATTAATTGTTACCCTTTGTGCTATGCATAAAAATCTTGTCTAAACGTTAGTTTATAAATTAAAAAATAATAATTAATATTTGGCAAGTTTAAGTATTTCCCCAATAAATTCAGACATAATTTGTCTCGACGCCACCTAGCGAGGGATTTAACACTAATAATGTCTCTCTCGCAAAAATAAAGTTGGTTGTTTTCAGGTGGAAAAAATATAATAAGCAGTAATTGTTGAATGAAACACTAGTATATAGTGAATTATTTGGCGAGTATTTGATAAGCCGCCATAGCTCAGTGGTCTGAGCATCCGACCGGCAATCAGAAGGACACGGGTTCAAGTCCCGTTGGCGGCAAGTATCTTTTCTCGGAAGATTTTTCAATGTAAATGAGTGTTTCAGGCTGACAATTATTGCTTATAATAATTGTTACCCTTTGTGCTATGCATAAAAATCTTGTCTAAACGTTAGTTTATAAATTAAAAAATAATAAAAAATTACTACCTAAAGTACGTAGTAATAAATTTAAAAATTCCAGAAATAAACATTGATGAAGAATATAAACATACAAAGTATATTATATTATAATCTAACTGAGAAGCGCTGACAAACAGCTTTAATTAAATAATGTTTGTATGTTGATAATTAATCTTTCAATATTTATCATATCATCAACAACATATTTGTTACCAAGTATATGCAGGCGATTTATTATGGCATATAATTCAGCATTAGATCCTGTATTATTACAATGGTAATGTAATTTGTGACGAACTGATCTACTCGGTACATGAAAACATATTAACGAAAGAAGTTCAGGAGAGTTCAACAAGTTATTAACAATTTTAAATAAATAAAATAAATCAGAACAAATTCTTCTTTCTTTTAATGTATCAAGTTCCAGGAGTTGTAACAGGGAGAAGTAATTATTTTTTTCAATTGATATTCCCAATTTAAAATTACTGTGACGTAAGGATTTATGTTGGACACGCTTAAGGGAATATTCATAATAAACACAATTAAATAACTTTGTTTCAATTCCACTTTATTATTTCTTAATCCAACCGGTTTCGGTTCGTCCTGAACCTTCCTCAGGGGTGAATAAAAATATACTGAACATAATACAGATAAACATGGTATTTAAAAGAAAATTAGAAGAGGGAGACAGAACATCAACTTAGGTGGGGGCGAGGAGGGAGGTGCCTAAGAGGGAGGGGTGAACGTGGGCGGGGGTAATGGAAATATTTTAAAAATGGAGGTGTTAGACAAATCTAATTGTTTATTAAGTAAATTAGTTTTATTTATTTTTAATGACTTTTTTATTTCAAGGGTTTCAAGATTATTAAGGCGTAGACCTATCCCATTTCTATGCAACATTTTTATTCACCCCTGAGGAAGGTTCAGGACGAACCGAAACCGGTTAGATTAAGAAATAATAAAGTGGAATTGAAACAAAGTTATTTAATTGTGTTTATTATAATTATGTATTCCCAAAAAGTGTTTGCTACATGTGAAGATATGTACTGTAATATGGATTCCAAATGGTGGAATTAAATTCTAGTTGGCTTCTAACAAGAGAAGTGTGTAGTAGTTTGACAGTATTAAAAAATTTAAAATCCTTCGAAATTCGTACGATAATAATAAAGTGAATGAAGCAAATTTTATTGTGCAGATGATCTAGTTGTTAAAAAATGACTTCGCTACGCTCAGTAAATAATAAAATAATATTTACGATTATCGCATGAGCTTAGGGTTGGCGTAGCTAATATTGTTGAATTTATCTTTTTTGCTGTACACTGTACCTATGCAAACAGTTACTGAAAAATTACAGACTAAAACTAGATCTGCATTTGTTGATCTAAACTTTAAATATCCTATTTTCAAATAACAACACGAGTTTCCGCAATTGGGTATAAATCCCTTAAATTATATACTCAACGTTAGTTGTTAGCGCTACGCTCCCTTCCCTACCTGCCCGTGTTTCAGATCACCACCCCCACCCCCACCTCTTTACGGACTCTCGTCACATTCTACCCTAATCACCCCGGTAGCCAAAATCAAATACTTCAGCGGGGATTCAAATTGGACGGAGGCAGTCCTAACAAGCCCCGGCACGGGTATCGCTTACCACCCCTTGCCGCCCCATCAGCCTACAGGGCCCACCCCTCCCGCACTTGTAGCTCTAGTCCTGTGGTCAAGCAAGCCTAATACCTATATCTCCTGGAACGTGCCAGACCTTCCAGAAAATCATCAATCCTGGATCTGACGTGACAAAGCAAACAATATTGCGTATTGTGTCAGATTCCGGCGCTCAGCGAGAAAGACAAAAGCTTGATTGATGATGCCGAGTCTTCTTCTCTCCGTTATTTTGGGCTTTCTCGTATTTCAAAATGATCCGAGATGAAACAATATTTATTTAGGTTTCAACATAGTAAATCAAATACAGTGTTATCTAGAACTTTATGTTTGCAGGCGACGATAAGAGGAGCTTACGAACTTTTTTTAAAAATATTTTTTTGTTTTCTCAATATTTCAGCTGTGACGACCAACGTCCACGTGAATATCGAGTAGATCAAGTCTCTAAAAGCCCTGCCAAGGTATTATTGTGAAAAAAAATGTATTAATAACCAGTGCAATTATTTTTATGTACACAGTGGAATTCGTTTATAATGAAATCGAAGGGAAATTACTAACACGTCATTCTAAGCGGACGTCATACAAAGCATTTTGTAGATAATAAACAACCTCCTGTTTTTGTTAGGTATATTTGTATTTATTTTTTTAATAGATACAAGCGCAGACTCGTGACGTTCCACGCACGCGCCGAACGACGTCGGGCGTCACGTGACCCTCCCGAACGCCGAACGTCGCGTCGTCGGGCGTCACGTGACCAGTGGCGGCTCGTGACTTTTGGGTGTGCTAGAGTGCTGATATTTAAAAAAATGTCATCATTGATGTTGTTGTAGACAAAATTTTTTTTTTTTTTTTTAAATCAGTTTTTTGTATGAAAAATTTCAGGAAGTTTCAGTTTGGCGGTGCGCCGCACCGATTTCCTGAAAAATCTTCATACAAAACACCGATTTTTGAAAAAAAAATATATATATATATCTTTCGCATACGACAACATCCATGATGCCATTTTTTTAATATCAGCACCCTAGCACACGAACACTGCCGAAGATGTTAGGAATCATGTGGAAGTAATCATGTGGAAGGAATCATGTGGATGTTAGGAATCACTGGTCAGTGGTTGAGTGGGCATAGCGCTTGGATCCCATCCGGGCGTCGCAACATTTTCGGATTTCTGTGGTGGTAATAGGAGATTTTCAAACATTGTTGGGTTATTCGTAACCCGGGAATGTTTGTCTTTCTTTAAAAAAAAAAAAAAAATGTCGGTCACTATAACTGACATATTTTTCCATGAAATTAGGACATAATTTATTAAAAATGGGTCATAATAAGTGACATGTTACTATAAGCGAAGTCATAAAATCCGACTTTTTTTCTGAAATTTTATATGAAAACCAAACTTCGCTGCATATTAAGCAGTTGGTCAATTTAGGCGGAGTCATAATAAACGGATTCTACTGTATATAATTAAGGGTGTGTAAATAACCCCAAAACTCTCTGGGCATAACACCGTAAAAATTATTTTTGTTTGATGAATCTACTCGATAAATATATCAACAAAATTTCAAAATCAACACTGATCTAAACGCACCAAAGAGACACTAACCTTGTAGATTGGTGCTGCTGCTTATGCGCCCCTTTAGATGTTATTCACATATTACTAAACAATATAAATTATTTTTGGAGATTAAATAATTTATATTGTTTAATTCATAATGGGGCAGATCACAGTGGTTTGTTTAGGTTAGGTTTGTTTTTGACGTGTTTCAATAACAAATTTTAATTATTAAATTTTTGATCCAATAGGACACTTCAGCCACATCTACGGCCCAGTTGTCGTCATTATGCAGTTCACGGAAACAATACAAATTAATATCCCCAATAGCACACAGAGATCGCCATACTACCATTTTGTGATATAAACTTGTGTTTTTAATTTATAATCGAGGTCAAAGAAAAAAACTAAAACATGTTACGATGCCTAACCAGCACCCTAATTTTATTGCAGTTCCGCAACGAAAGGTTTCCCGGTAAGAACTGAATAAATGACATCCCGGTAAGATCTAAGCAAATTCCCTTTTTAACACCATACGGTATGTAAAGCTCTATAAATAAATAAATTGTCCTAATTAACAACGTGTTAAAATGTGATAGTTAAAACCTGCGATATAGCCGGTGCACAATAATTTAGTAGAACATTACAGGTACAATATTGTGAACAAACCGCCACCTGCACCGGGTTACTTCACCTGCCATTATTACCGTATTTGTTCACTCAGGTTTTCCAGCCCATTGAACATGCGACAAGTATCCTAGCCCATTACTGGTCCATGTGAACTGAGCGTCACTAATGCACCAGGATTCATTGACACAGTTACACACACTTCATTACATTACATACACATATTAAACACAGTTATGAATTCTTACCTACATAAATTCGTACAAAATGACCAAGTATTATTAATGACAAGAAGTTTGCATGTATTGTTACTTTTTAATAGAATAAAACATCCTCTTCACAACAAGCATGCGTTTTTTTATTAGACATAATGTAATGTTGGGCATTATTTACATTCAGACACTATTAGTTCTGTGGGGGAATTCTCAATAACTTAAGGTTAAACTGGTTTATTATGAGTTTACGTATTTACAATAATAATGCTGCACACACGACCTGTCTATATTAGTGGCTAATTAATAATAACAAGAAGAATGCATCTATTGTGACTTTTTGACATAATAAAATACACTCTTCACAATAAGCAAGTGTCTTTTTATTAGACAAATGTAATGTTTGGTATTATTTACATTCAAACACTAAAAGTTCTGTGGGAGACTTCTCAATAACTTAAGATTCATGATAACTAACTGGTTTATTATGAGTATAGTTATATACAATAATAATTCTGCAAGTTACACGACCCGTCTATACTAGTGGCTAATTGAATATTGGTCGGTAGGCAGATCAGAGCCAGTCCCGGCGGCACCCGCCTACTCCGGTACCCCTGTCGGCCATCGATAGAAGCACTTTCCCTGCTGGCAACTGACGACATCACTTAGAATATTTTCAATACATTGCAACATACAATTATTATAATGGTGACGAGTGAAAATGATATTTCTCTTTGAATCCCTCTGCTTCTTCAGAAAACTAAAGTAGACAAGAGTTGGGAGACTACGAAGCACCGCACAAAGAGGAGATCGATTATACTGTCTCATTCTCTCGCAGGCTAAATTCTATAGATGTATATGTTTGTCTATTTTTTATTTTTTTATTTGTGTATAAAAATTGCATACAGTTGGAATTTATTACCCGCTAAGCTACTGCAAGTAGCTTGTCAGATTAGTTACGAAAGTTTAGTTCCACAGATTAGTTACAACAACAAATGAAAATAATCATGAACTCGTTAGCGTAGCGACAACATACACATATAATAACATATAACATACCTACCAAAATTGTGGCATGTAAATTGTGAAAATAATTCAGAATGAGTATTTTTAAAGTGAAAAACAGTGGAATAGGAAAATATATGTTTTTTTTTAAATATCATTGAACAGTTGAGACTGCAATACATTAGCAACATAATAACAGCAATATATTGCTAATAAATTAATTAGTGTCGCTATTTTTCGCTTCATCGAGTTTCGACGGTGCTTAAAAAGTTTTCACTTCGATAAGTTGTTATTATTATTGATTCCAGTATTATCTCTAGTACCTAGTAAAACCATCTCTCCATAATACCATCTTAATTCCAAATATCTTAAAAGTTTAATAATATTTTCCCCGTCGCTTGAGAGGCCCTGGTCGGCGCCGGCGTCTTGTATGCGCGGAATTCCCAATATTGGAAATATCTTGGTTTCCAACTTATTAACTCATTAGCGAAGGCATTCATAAATCTCTCTCTCGACTCCCTCCGCTCCGCCTGGCGGGAATTACTGGAAAGGGGGAAACTTACTTCGGGTGAAAAATATCCCTACTTATTGGCCGATGGTATTAAATGAATTAATTGGCACCATCATGGGAAAAATTATTATTGAAAAACCATTTCATGTAATATCGGGTAAATTAATCAGAATTCCCCATACAGAATATCAACATTGCGTATAACAAATCTAGGCAAAGTTACATTACTCGCTTACATAGTAAATAATAACTATTTGTTAACCCGGGGAACCATTTATTGAATAACCAACACCTCTTCCCATAGGTCACCCCAAGTGGTTCGCTACGTTTGGTGACTTAGCAGGGGTTTCCGGGTTGCTGGGTGGGGGTTGTCTAGATTTTGGCGGCGGATTACACAGACACCCCTCTTACCACACATTCTTACCCACCCCTCATGCCTTTTTCCTTCCCAAAGCTTTATCTCCTTCATTTCATTAAAAAGACCCTCCACACAGCATCCCCTAAGAAGACATAGGCCCTGAGGGTAATTTTAAGTCGACATGTTATTTTCGAGAAATTCAGTTTATTTTATCGTATTGAAGAACCACTATAAAGCATGAAATTATTTTTGCAATTAATTGTTATCATCCAAGAGTTAATTATTATCTCCCGTGTAAAAAAATATTAATTTTTTGAGGTATTGTGCCGTGTTGCGTTGCCTCTTTCTTTAGCCAACGATTCGGACAGCTTTACAGTGTCAAGTTAATATAAAGTTCTAAAAAGTGAAAAAAAAAATAGCCAATAACCTAACCTAACAAACCTAATTTTTTTTCAGCATTTTTCATTAACCTATATCATTTTTCAAAGGTGTGTTGAAATGCCACAGTATTTTATCAGTTGTCCGGACAACCAACAATTCTTATTCAACTATTGAAAAGTGTATAAATACAACATATCTCCATAATTCTTGAAATCGAAATTAATTAGTGTTCGACCGAAACAGCACTTTCTACCGAAACCGAAACCGAATCTTCGGTATCTGTCTCAGTTTCGGCCGAAACCGAAACTTTTTTAGACATGTCAAAAATCTATTGTTTACTGAAATTTGGCTTTTTTTAAACTTATACAGATAGTTAACACGTGTTAAAAACAATAATTGAAGTATGTGATTTTTGCTGCTATAAAAAAAATAAAAAATTAACAGAATATGTTAACTACTTCTTGGAACCAAAATTTGTCAATAATCAACCCTTACATTATAAAGGAAGAACCTCATTAATTGAGTAGTTTAATTTTTATTGCGTTTACAATCACGACATTCTTATTACACGTGCTAAATGAAATAAATATAATAATAAAAAACAATAATTGAAGAAGATACTCGTATGTGAAAAAATGATTATTTATTACTGCTATGAAACAAACAAAAACTATAAAAATTAATACATAAACTCACAACACAATCACGCCGGACCGGCCGGCAAACTCAGCTGATGATGGCGGTGACACACGAGCCACTACCATACCCGAAGTCAGCCAAACGACGCGCGATAATTCACGAACGCAGAGTTTCGTGGCGGCTGATGTTTCGGAAGATTTTCTACCGAAACCGAAACTGATACCGAAACTAGATTTTTTACCGAAACTTGCCGAAACCGAAACCAAAACCGAACCTTCGGTCGGTCACTAAAATTAATAGAGTTGAAATGATTTATAAGTTATGCACAGATGTGAACGAAGCCAAAGTTCACCATTCGAGTATTTTTGATGCTTCAGCAAAGAGTTTTCGTATTTTTCTAACATACTCGTATATAGGTTGAATAAATAATTTATGAGTTGGATTATGTGTTGAATAGATAAAAAAGAAACATTTCTAATAATAAAACCTGTATGTTTAACTCTAAAAGCAGCATTTTTTGGCAAAAATCTTTGTACATTTTCTGAGTGAATTATTCAAATACTTTTCTTTGTGTCCACTGGAGAGCTTTATGTTATTCCTATTGATCCACGCCGAACTGTTTCACGATGGAAACAAATATTTATCAAAAACACTATTAAACATGCTTCTCTGTATTTTTATTGGTAATGTTTTCTCCTATTTTCTTCCTCTGAATTCCCCGCAGCTGAAGTCTGGGTGGAGGGGATGCGAGAGGGTAGCACATCAAACGCTGTCTCTTAAGACAACAAGGGATGAATTATTTCAAGCCGAGTAAACATATTTCACCTTCATTTTTTCCTGTTATTATAAATCATTAATTTTTAAACGGGACAAAGGCTGTTCATTTAGGCTTGCAACGTATTTCCACAGTGAATTTAAAGTTAGTTTACTGGGCAATCTAACATTATTGAAAATATATTTTTACTATGATAAAAGATCAATATGTGGGTTAAAAAAGGTTCCAAACTTTTTTTTTAAATAAAATAATTTCATTGTTATTTTTAATTGATAAACTAATGTTTAAGACAAGATTTTTATGCATAGCACAAAAGGTAACAATTATTAAAAGCAATAATTATTAGCCTGAAACACTCGTCTATATTGAAAAAATCTCCCGAGAAAAGATACATGCCGCCGATGGGACTCGAACCCGCGTCCTTCTGATTTCCGGTCAAATGCTCTACTATTGAGCTACGTCGGCTTTGCTATAGAGATTTTTTCAACTATAGATGAGTGTTTCAGGCTAATAATTAATGCTTATAATAATTGTTAAAATAATTTCCCTCAGGCCTGTCATCTTTGGGATTGCTGTGTGTGGGTCTTTTAAAGGAAAGCTTGTAGAGGACGGAAATGGAAGCCAAATGGTATCAGGGGTGGGTAGGAATCTGGGCAGGGTATCCAGGAGTGATAGGCGTATGAATCCATGCCTCCCACTGTGGTGCGAGGCGATGGATAGAGAGAGTCGGGCTGGAGAGGTTAAAAGGTCTCCCTTAACCAGTCTCTCCCAATCCAGCCCACCGCGAAGTAAGTGGCAGACGCATCCGCACCCTTACTTAGTCACCAAACGTAGCGAACCACTTGGGTTGGCTTATGGTAAGGTGGTGTAGTTACAATTAGTTAAAAGTTAAAGTTAAATAATACTACGAAATATTCACATTTCCTGTGAGGCAGTTAATAAGGAGCTCCAGTGAAAAATATTACGGCTTTAAAAAAATATGTTCATATGGACCAATAAACATTGATTCTGAATAAGTAAGTTTTATTAAATAATATTAAACGTAGAGTTTAAAAAAATGATTAAATCGTATCATTAAAACACACTGTTAAATTGGTATTATTGAATGTGCTGACTGCTCACCATAATTTTCCGGTCACCTGGTGATAGCACATTGAAGTTGTATTGAAATGTATGACGGAAGCCATTCAATATTTCATGTTATTAGTTTATTTACATTCTATTTATAGAGATTTAGACATACGATAGTTGTTGTTTTTATTGAAAAAATATTTATGCCTAAATAATTCAGTTTCAAAAATAGAGGTATCTCTATTAGTTTATCTCTATTATTTAAAGTATTCAAAAACTTTAAACTGTACAAAAAAAATCGTAATGCTACTCACAACCCTCCAACTCTGAACTCCAAAATGGCGGACGTCGAACAGCTGATTCGGCGCTGTGTGCTTATCAGTTGCCTACGATTGTGCAGGCGATGCTTCAGTTCCCATATTATTGATTTCGATTTGCAAAGCTGAAAAAATAATCATTTCAAACTATTTTTATAACAATCTCCCTTTAGAATGTTGAATAATATAATAAATAAATTTAATAAAATACATAAATAATTCCGCCTAAATAATGTTTTTTTACATATTGAATAGTTTCTTCCATACAAAATGACAACACCTGTTTAAAATACCGTACCGCTGCCCTGGGAACCATTTATTGGATAACCAACACCTATGCCCAAGATCACCCCAAGTGGTTCGCAGTTTGGTGACTTGGCAGGGGTTCCCGGGTTCACGGGGTGAGGTCTGCCCGTATTTTGGCGCCGAATCGAGAGAGACTGATTAAGAGAGGCCCTTTGACCTCTCTATCCGGTTAGATCTGAATCCTGTGTTTACTATATTTTAAGAAATATTACTCACCACGTCCCCCCTCTCAGCGGGTCGTGGTAAAATTTACAAACGTTGACCGGTCCGCGGCGATGAAAAGGTTGGGGACCACAGCACTACAGTACTCACGGTGCGATATGTTAGTAGAGTGCGGGTGGGGTGCAACGGGGGGCAATAAGAAACGGTGGTAGAAATAGCTCCCATCCCTCGGATCAGGAATGCGGACGGAATTTGCCTTCCAATCTTAGAGGAGTTAGGAGCCGCAAGTCCCAGAGCACTGTGAAACTTCAGATTGCTGAGAATACAGACAATCATCCAACTGCTGATGGATAAACAATATTCATACTTCTTCGTAAAATACGAGAAAACAACAAAACATTCCCGTTTAAATCTGTATTGTATTAAACCCAAAATTGTTCAGAACATTGCCAGACATAATCCATATATTATTTACATAGTTTTAAAAAGTGTTTCTTCTGATTTTATCATGTTCACTTACGTTTTTGTGATTGTTTCACTAACACCTCTTTTGAAGAACCTCTATGAAGGTGTTCATGGGTCTACGTTGGAACAATTTGTGTGTTTGATAGCCTCCGTAGTCGAGGGGTAAGGTTCTCGACTAGTTCGAAGGTCGTCGGTTCAAATCCCGGTATGCGCAAGTAAATTTTATTTCATTGATTTGTGTTACTTCGCGATATCATTTAAAATAATATAAGGTATATTTGCGGCACATTCCACTCATGAAAATACTCTCAGAGTCGCCCTGGTGTAAGACCAACATTCGGAATTGAAACGTCGCTAGAAATAGTTTGAGCCATGTTTTGTGACGAGATCTGAATAGCCAGGTACTCCTTACCATCCTCTTCTCCATGTCCTTCCTCTCACCACTACTTTCAGATTCACAATATACCCAAATTGGGGATGCCATAGTCTCACTATATAACAATACTTGATGGTCCCCGGCATGTGTTGCAATCCCATTCAAAGAAATAAATTGATTCTCCCGGCATGTCCTCACCCGTGCGTCCCTATTCCCTTCCACCTTCCACCCTTTCCCCTCCCTCATCTCTTCCCTCCTCACCCATTCCCCTTCCCCCTGCCTTTTCTCCTGACGCTAAAATATATGAAAT
Organism: Limnephilus marmoratus; assembly: GCA_917880885.1. NCBI lineage: Eukaryota > Metazoa > Arthropoda > Insecta > Trichoptera > Limnephilidae > Limnephilus > Limnephilus marmoratus. The sequence goes on along the minus strand of OU862921.1, from coordinate 10,392,567 downwards.
ACACACATTTTCATTAATACAAATTTCGCCAAAATAACGCCAGAGCTTAAAATTTAATATATCCTATATGTTATTCTGATGTATGGCTACATTATTGTAAGGTTTCATTAAAATCCATTCAGTAGTTTTTGTGTGAAAAAGTAACAAACACACACACATCCATACAAACTTTCGCGTTTATAATATTAGTAACATTATTTGTAATAATGTGATTTTCCTTCCCAAGATCAAACTCCACCTTAGGGAACGTACCGATACTACTGACACGTTTAGGGGGGGGGGGGGTCTTCAAAATATCACGCTTGGTACAAATGAGCGGCGGCGGGCGTAGGTTTTTGGTCACCGGGGGGGGGGGGGTTTAAAAATTGCAAAAAGTTGGTCACGTAGTATGGGTACGTTCCCTTAAGATGAAGCCATATCAAATAATGCAAAAACTTACAAAATCGTATGTTTTTGTTTTGAAAATTGGATCGCTTAGAAGTATTATAGAAGCTTAAATACTGCGTGAAGAACATACTTTGGCCCATAAAAATATCGGTCAGTTTTTTTTATATGTCTTTTAATAAGCCTATAAAAAAATATATGAAGTGTGTAAAAAACACTTTTAAGTCCAAACTCTCCTATTTTTAAACCCCTTTTCGGATATGGTTTTATTGTTTAATGTAGCAAATTCAGTTTCTTTTATAACTAGCTGGTCCCGGCATGCGTTGCTATGCCATTTAATAAAGAAATTGTTTCTCCCTGAATGTCCTTTCCCATTCGTCCCGTTCTCCTTCCGCCCCCCCTTCTTCTCTGCGTCCTTTTCCCCTCTCGCGTTCCCACTCCGTCACCTCCACCTTCCCTCTTCCACTCCACTCCCCCCCCTTACCCCGTCCCGCGAACCCCCCTCCCGAGTTCCCCTCCCCCCTCCCAGGACCCACTCCACCCTCCCGCGTTCCCCCTCCCCCCTCCCGCGTTTCCCTTCCGCCTTTCCTCTTCCCTTTCCCGCTCCCTCGTCCCGCCAACCCTCCTCCCGCGTTCCATATATTCAATCCCAGTACATTCAGTTCTTAAACAGCCCGCGTGCCACTTTTACAATTTTTATTCAAATTTCCATTTTTCATGTATATTAAATTTGGTACCTAACATAGGTTCCTACTTAAAATATCTAAAATTGTTGATTCGATTCAAACTATTAGGGGGGTACCTACTTTAAATAAATTATTCAACTTTTCAAAAATACAATCCTGATTGAACAATCATTCATTGTTTTGCAAAATGTCATTCTCTAACACGCGACCTGCAAGCGTGCGATGTTTTCTGTTATTATCTAATTTTCTGCGCAATTTTCTTAATTTTTCTCTCCGTAAGAATCATCCTCGAACTTCAAGGAATATTCTAAAAAAAGAATTAGCGAAATCGGTTCAGCCGCTCTCGAGATTTGCGCTTACCAACAAATTTAGCGATTCATTTTTATATTATAGAAGATAATCGCAAAAAAAATGATATAAACTCCCGAAGTTCACAAAATAAAATACAATATGTATTTTCGCGTTGTTATTTTACAATACGGCCGGCAGTAGACGAATTTGGATTTTCAAAGTGAACTCTACGCCATCCACCGAAGGGCTGCATAACTTGTCACGTTTGTTTATCAGTTCGCCCCCGAACGGAGCGGGAAACGGACGTTAGGCTCCGTGTCGCTTTGTTCCGTGAAATGAATTTTAAAATTCTGTTTTATTGCAATAAACAATGCGTAAAAAATGATTTAATGTTTTTTACGGGCCTATACGAAATCAACCTGTAAAAAAAATTCTCATATACCTTTTCCAACCTTTCCAAAAGCTTTTTCTCAAGTATTTTTAAACTCCTCCCATAAAAGGGCGTGAATTCCGATTTCGATTTTTTCCTGGACTATTGGATCGCCTTAAAGGTGTACCTGAACACGAACCTACGCATAGGGTGGGGATAGTCGCCAAGGTACTTGAATCATTATGTTCAAATTGTAAATGGTAGAATAGACAGTCCTGATTTAACTAAGCTCATCAAATTTCATATACAATCGCAGCAATAACTTATCTATGTTACGAGTTTGTAACTTATCTATGATACAGAACTTGTTCGTTGTTTGGTTTTTAATGTTATCATTATCACTGACAACAATGGCAAATAAGTATTTTGAAATGTTGGTACTTGTGTTAGTTTTAAGTCTTTAACTTTAAGTCACAGTTGTAAATACGTATGTCGTTAATCCACTAGTTTTAAGTCAACTATCATAACTCTTAGTCTTAAGTCACTAGCTATAAGTCTTAGATTAAGCCACTAGTTACAAGTCTAAGATATAAGTCACTAGATATAATTACAAATCTTAGTTATACCAATTTTATTACATATTTACTTGTACTGTACAGCGCCCTTGAGGTGATTTCTCACAAAAACGGCGCTATATAAATTAGCCAAATTTTATTATTTATTATTATACCCACTAGAGCAACTCGCTCCAAAATCTTATTTCAGTGTAACAACAACAGGACTGAGTACACGAAACACTCGCTTTTGCCTAGATTACATGAAGTTAGTAATAGATACGCAGATGTTGCGGATCTATTTAACTGCATGGAAACTAGGTACAAGAAGACTATTCTATCATGTATTTTCAATCAATATTAATTTTATTTATACTATAGTATTGAATGTTATTGTATCTCTTTGGGTCATTTATTAATCAAATGCCACAATTAACTTATTACTCTTTTTTTAATTATTTCTTATGTACCTACAACTAATATTTTGTGACATGTAATATGTATTGATGGTATATTTATACCGTTAATAAATAAATAAATCGTCGAGCATCGGATACTTGCGAATCCCTATCGAGAAAGAAGTCTAAATCGACTGTTTCCTTTATAGTTTTTTTGCATATTTCCTTTCTTAGGTTGTAGGCACCGCAACCCCAAACAGGTACATAATTATATGGACTTGCAAATTTTCCTGAAGAGCGATGTTTAAGAGTAATTAACGAATATTTCTGACACAATGTTTTTTTCTGGGTGGTTGAACCCGGTATTCTATAGTTATTGTCTATTTGTCGATGTTACTTATCAGATCTACCTAAAGCTGTAAAACTTTTATGTAATTTCCACAAGCATCATAAAAACAGTCAACCAAGCACCCATATGCTAAAATAAAAAAATCCATAGCAACGCACGTTTCCAATTTTAATAATGGCCTACGATATTAAGCCATTTGCGCACATATTTCGAATAAAATTAATCGTCTGTAACAAATTGAACTTTGTCACATGACTGAATATGAAAAAAACATTTTATCTGTGCATAAATCCTGGTTTTGTGATCTGGCGTATTTTTGTACATTGAAAAATATTAAATTTTATGGATTAAATTTGACGGAAAAAAATAATCATTTGTTTAAAAAACTTAGTTAATACCTCAGGCCTTGGGCCTACTTTGTCGGATGGTCAAATTATTTCCGCTTTGCAAAAAAATCCAAATGAATTAAATATTTCTTCAAAAACTAAAAACTCTTTTTAAAAGTTGAGAAAATACGCCCTTAAATTTTATAATTTGAAATAAGCATACATTTTTTTAAATATAAATTTTTTGAATGCGAACGTGAAAAAGGTTTAAAAATGGTTCACTTTTTGTTTTTTCTAACTAAAATTACTGATAACGAAAAAAATTTAAATAAACAAATATTTTACTAGGCAATTGTATTACAAACGTTATCGTCAACCCACTTTTTATCGGTACATGTTTATTATTTTCATATTTAATATTTAATAATTATTCCCAAAATTTCAAAATTTGTATTTTCAAATGCTGTTGGAAACTTTGGATTCATAACGGCATGTCTTTCCTATATTTCCTGTCAATTTGAAACATCCGGATATTTTGGGACGCACCCCATAAAAGTAATATTTTATTACTAATTTTAATTAAATTCCTGATGTATCCTACTTGCATCCTGTCAATAAAAATGATAATTATTAAATTTATCAAATATAAAAAATTACAAATCGGAAGTATTTGTGTTTTTACTTTCCACGGTGGAGTTCTTGTCAAGGCACGATCAAGTGAATCAAAAGATAAATCGGATGGTGCCAAGAGTATGAATAATAGGACATCACAGAGAAATGTTATGAAGGGATATCTATTCTGCCTACTGCGGGTTAATTTGTTTGTTACTTTTAGACTTACTTTCTTAGGTGAACTTTTCTTTTAATAAAACAACTCGTGACTTCGCCACATTAACTACTTGTTTAATAATGAGTTGCTTCCCAACCCGAGATACATTAATACGTAATAATAATAAATTGTACCGTCAATTGATATTCTTTAAGCCACAAGCCACCTGAACAATCATGCCCACCTTCGAAAGCAACCACATTGTGTACATCGTACGTACGAAAGCAACCACATTGTGTACATTTTAACTATTTTGCGGTTGACTTTTAGATTTTAATATAAAACGTGGTGTTGTCTCTTTCTAACACCATATAAATCATGTTTGTAACCATGATTGTAAGGGAGACACAACGATTTCTATTAGACCTATATGTTGTTCCGAAAACCGAAAAAATTAGCGAGAGGAGTTAAAAATTATGATCTTTTACTGGTTTTATTCATAACCAAAGCCGGGTACTACTACTACTACAGGCTTTCGAAGTGTCACGAGATCTATTCATGTGTTCTAGCTAGTCTTTATTCTTACCTAAGACGACGAGAAAGAGCACGCTTGATCCGGACACAAGTTTCATTGACAGCTACAAAATAAAAATGTATCCATCGTAAACAAACAAATCACCGCAAACAAGAAACAAGTGAAGAACGCTCAATCGGTATATAAACAATGTGGGGGGGGGTGGCGAAGTTTCCGGGTAAATGCCCCGGCCAGCGCCTGCCAAGGCTTCTCGGGGAAACGGTCTGCCGTTATCTCCACACGAAGCTTTAGATGTTTTTATTCTGTGAAGCTTACGGCGACACGATTAAGTGTACGGTAGCTATTTTTAGTGTTAAGAGGATAGTTTTTAAGGTTCTCGCGACAAAATGTGTTACGTTGGTTGCAACACGGCTCAAACTCGATTCACGGAAAAGTAAAGTAATTATTGTAACGAGAAAACGTTACATTGTCCACTGTTTATCATCGGGTATAGATTCATGCAAAAAAAAATACTTTTGCTCCACACAGGGGGCCCTGAGGAAAATAATTTCCCTCAAGGCCTATGTCATCTTGAAGGATGCTGTATGGAGGGATTTTTTAAGGGAAGAAAGAAGAGGAAGTTCTGGGAAGGAGATTGGTATCAGAAGTGGGTAGGAATCTAGGGGTCAGTGCGTCCAGGAATGATGGAATGAATCCTTCCATTCAACTGCGGTGTAAGGCAATGGGTCGAGGGATTCCTCCTCAACAGACCTCCTCAACCAGTTTCTATCGATCCGTTCCTCCATGCAACAGGTGGGCAGACGCATTTACCGCCAAGACCTTGACGAAACTCACCCCATGAACCTAAGCACCCCTGCTTAGTCACCAAGCGAACTACTTGTTGTGAGCTATGACAGAGGTGTTGGTTATCCAATAAATGGTTCCCGGGGTGGCGGTACCCATATCCGCCCACCAAATTGGTTCTAATGGTCCTCAAAACATATGTTAATTTTTACCATCTTACATTTCTGCTTTTCTTTTTGCGTGGAAAGGGTTGTCTTAAATGCTACGTCTTACAATGGCAACCACAGTTTCAGTTGTTTTCATAAAAACAAGCCAAAACAAAATGGGAGAATACAAGGCAAAACCTTCTTTAAATCATAAAAAACCTTTTTTTGTAAGACCAAGCAATTCGATTAATGGTACACCCCTAAAATGAACATAAACATGCAAATGCAATTGTTTTGTGACAACTTCCACCGAGAACAACTTATTTTCGATAAGCTAACAAAGATGTCTTGGAAGTAGCAATATTGACCACATCAAAGCCTTGATCGTATCCGGGGGTGCATCCCTCGCTATAACCGGAAAAGCCGCAAGTCAGACCGTGCCACTGAGAGCAGCCGGATCACCCACCCCACCCTACCTAGCCACACAGCCTCCAGCCGCACAGCCTCCCCAGGCGGGGAATCCCACCGCACGATTTATCATCTCCATTTTAATATAAGACAATCGTCCATAAATTCTTGTCTTTTCATTACGCCGGGCGCCGCGTATTTATCAAAACGCTTCGCCCTCTGCAATCTCCACTCGTCTCGTTACATGCTGCGGCTGCGGGGTCCATCTTCCAAGAAATAAACAACTCGCTTTCTCGACAAATAAATCACAACTGCCTAAAAGCTGCAAATGGTAAATGGCTTCTGCCAATACTTTCTGAATACAAATCCGTCATGTTTTGTTTCGGGAACTATTGTGGTAATATTTTTCAAAGAAAATGGTAAATTGGTTAATGATTGTAATATAAAAGTATGAGGGTTAACTTATATAATATTCTGAAGATTAGTTACGTTGTCAGGAAAAATTCTTAAAAGATTTTCACTGCCTTGGTATTTTTATACAAAATATTAAATGATGTAGTTGATTGTCCAGAAATGCTTGCATTGATAAACTTTTAGATTCCACTACGTAATACTAGAAGTCGGGATTTATTTCAGTGCGGATATTCGGAGACTTATGTTTATTCAATTTTTTTTTACATTAGCTCCACACAGGAAGCCCTGATGAAAATAATTTCCTTCAGGGCCTATGTCATCTTAGGGGATGCTATGTGGAAGGTCTTTTTAATGAAGGGAAAAGATATGAGGGGTGAGTAGGAATGGGGGGTCAGTGTGTCCAGGAATGGTGGACGTATCAATCCATCCCTCCAACTACGGTGTAAGGTGATGAGTCGAGAGTCTGGTTGGAAAGGTCAGAAGGCCACCCTCAACAAGTCTCTCTTATGATTTATATATTCATTATAACATAATCATGTAACTGTTTTTTCCTCATTACTATTTTATTTACAGAAGGTTTCTTCGACTGGTCATAGCCGTTATTTTTCTTTTTCTTTTTCTAACACTATTATCTCTTTTTGATGTTACCTATTTCAGAAGAATTATTCCACGGGCTACTACTTCTATTTATCTTTTGTATAATTTTAATGAAAGTACTTGCATACTGCTTACTAACCCCGTATGCATGGACATTGGAGGGTCTAGAGTCGTTCAAATAAATGTAGCTTCGTTCAAAAAAAAAGTAGAATTTGACATGTGCGGTGAAGGATGAAACCATATGTTTCCTTGTAACTTGTAACAAAGTCTCTCTTATGATCCGCAGGTGGGCAGACGCATCTGCCGCTAAGGCCTGGACAAACCTAACCCCAAGAACCCGGGCATCCCTGCTAAGTCACCAAACGTAACGAACCACTTTTGGTGATCTGTGGCAGAGGTGTTGGTTATCCAATAAATGGAGCGGCGGTACCCATACCGTCTCCCAAATTGTAAATACTAATGCAGGGAAATAATTACACAAAATCAGTAGATATCTTCAAACAAATACAAAATGTTGTTATTGGGGCAGTTCATGCATTAAGCATCATTTTTAAAATTTGAACTGATGTAGTGTCGAGAATTCAGTCAAGCGATAACGTACTTACCAAAAAGAAATTAAATAATTTTTTTTTTTAATTATTAGAAATGTGTATTTCTTTTGTTTAAATTTCTTAATGTTTGTAAATCTTGACAAATAAAATCTGAATTTATGACTTTCAGGGGACCACGCCTTTGCCATCTTCAAAAAAAGTTTATTTACTGACCAGAATCACTAACACATTCCGTGTTTTTTTACGGGTCGGCGTTCTGTGAAAGGGATGAATAATACTAAATTTTTTAGATTTTATGTCTGAAACTCTTCAAAATTTATATACAGTCTTGTTTGTAGGCACCCATCGTATTGAATGATGCATAAATAATATTTTTTTTTTAAAAGCAAACAAGTGTAGATAATATATCTGCCATTGAAATATTATTTAATATTACTCAAATAACTTTCTCTTTTTAAAAATATTTTGTTAAGCTTTTGTTTTCGCGGGTCTGTATCGCCCTTCAAAGGTTTTATACAAAACTGTCTGTCAAACCGAATAATGCAAACCATGCTGTACGAAACTTTAATTATAAAAAGATATTTGTTTGTATTATATTGGTATTAGTTATTCTTTATTTCTTCAATAATCGCAACTTTAGTTTTCGGAGTCATTTTGAATAAATAAAAACGAATCACTTTGAATCCACCACTTAATTAATAAAAATTATCAACATGTTTCGAAACCAATGGTTACTTCGTCAGGATAAAATGAAAATCCAGACAAATAACAACAGATAAACAAGTATTGTGTTGATAATTTTTATTAAATAAGTGGTGTACACGAAGCGATTTGTTTTCATCTAATGTATTTATTTATTTTATTTAACGCCAAAACGATTAATATTAACATATATTAAGTTTTATGAAATATGTATAATGGATAATTATATTTACTTTACGAATCTTAGTTCGGAACTTTTCTTTGATTTAATTTTAAATCACGGATGTGTACAGTAGAAGTTATTTTTATGTCAAATGGTAGATCTTGGTACAAAGAAATAAAAAAAAAAATCAAAAATTTCATTTTGTGAACTTAATTATACTTAAAAAATAAGTGATTCAACTGAAACCTATAATTGATATATCATAATATTATGCGGACCTGAGTTTTCCCTTATCCCTTTAGTACGCCTCGCTGGCTTTGGTTTACAAGTCTGTTTGAATCTAGAGATTAACCTAGCTTTATTAGAGAATCTCCCGCTAGTACGAGTATGTTTGTAAGTATTAAGCTGTTGTATTTATTGGTATGGCACGCGTACATTAGATTGGTCTCTTCTTGGGGAATCTGACATTGACTTGCCGAATTGACGAGTGTGAAAAACTGCCTCCTTTCGACTACCAAAGTCAACTATTTCAACCACTTTTTCCGTCACTAATTTCAGTATACTAGTCCCAGAGGATTTCAGAGGGAGCTCGTATGAACACCGTTGACTATCGTCCTTTTCCTACCCACACGTCATGTGTGAAAACGAAGAAGACAAGATACTAGAACGATTACATCACGTACGACCTCTCTCTGTGACAACTGTGTGATACTTACGTGAACACATTTGCTACAGCTTGCAGTTATATCCGAAGTCCAAATTTTTTTGTCTAGCCTTTTATTCACAGGCTGTTATTTCCTTTGCCAGATTCAAATATTTTTTAAATATTGTAATACAAATATGTATATTTAAGATACCATTAAGAATACAATGGAATCAAGAACTCGGATTAGTTTTAATTTAAAAGCCATTTTCTAAAATGGAACTGTATGATTAAACAAACTCAGATAAGCATATAAGCAATATGATATTTTAACAGATTTTATTTTTCAAAAATTGTAATTATAATATATCATGATTTTTCACCGGTATGCGTTAGGAATTTCATAAATAAAATAAACGTCAAAACGTGAACCTGTCAACGGAAACAAATTACCCGGAGAAAAGAATTGCCATAATTTGTGTTGTTTTCGGACTGATAATATGCGCAAAAAACAGAATGTGCAATTCACACGCGGTAAAATTAAAACTTTCAGAAAACTAAAGTAGACAAGAGTGGGGGGGCTACGAAGCACCTCACAAAGAGGAGACCGATTATACTATCTCATTCTCTCGCAGACTAAATCCTATAGATGTATGTTTTTGTCTCTTTTTAGTGTCGCTATTTTTCGTTTCATCGAGTTTCAAATCACAACATATATAGCTGTATAAAATAGCTGTACAACGTACACAACTTCTTTTAGTTTTCAGTTCATTAAAATGTGCATACGCGTTTAAAATTAGTAACAAATTAGATCTCAAGAAAGATAACTAAATTAGTAAAAATATTAAAATTGAAAAAGAAAAGCTTACGGGAAATGGAAAAAAAAACTACGTTAAACAAATAATACTCTATTTTAAAGAATGGTCTGCCATTTATCTATGATAATGGATTTATCTAACTGAAAATAACAGAGGCCAAAACCAATTTGAAGAAAATTTGAAGCAAAGATTCTGGGGTAGGATTAGCTAATGGGGACCCTTTATACTGTAATACTAGAGCGACGTTTTCTTACAAATAAATGCTCTTTTCTTACACTAACCTCACGCGGGAGGCCCTGAGGAAAATATTTTCCCTCAAGGCTTATGTGATCTTTGAAGATGTTGAGGGAAGGAGTGAACATGGGTCTTGAAGAAACACGGAGGCCGGCAAATTGTTCCACAGCCGAGCTATTGAATTCAAGAACGATTCGCGGAAATGACCCGTTCTCGTGTGACAAATATCAACCGGGTTCATTCGTTACACGTTTGGCATGATTCCCGACTATGCACTGGAGCCAAAAGGATCAATGACGCTGGTTCCTTGGAGCGTCTTCCATTATAATACCGGTAGACTAGGACAACATGCTCGTACCTACCTCACGCCTGGGCTCTAAACATTGCGATCCGCTTGTTAAAGTACGGAAATCTATCAAACAGAGCCAAGGGTTCTTTTCAGGAATTTTGGAGTTCCAGACCAGAGGTGGCTCTATCGTATTTATTATAACTAGCAGTTAAAAACCCGCTCCGCAGGGCCCTGCAGCAAAAACCCTGCTGACCGGCGGCTTATGGTTCGGCTTCACCCAGTTAAACCATTTTATAAATCCCCTGGTTCAAGCCGGTTCCTCTGATCTAGTGACACCTAGTCACTGGGACAAAGTAACCGTGACAAGCAATGACCTCATATATAATACATAGACTATTATTTAGAACTGCCAGTTACAATAAGTGCAGCCCAGTTACAATAAGTGCAGCCCAGCTGCAAAAAGGCAACTTTTTAACACGTACTGCACAAGCCTATATACCTCGGAGTTGTGGACCAACTTCAACAAAGCGTCACTAAAAACATTAGAAATACAGTACAACAATTCATATCGAACGCTTTTTGGGTTGTCCTGGTACTGCAGTGCCACCGAGATGTTTGAAGAAGGGGAAAACGGATCACCAGCTACAGAACGCGATTGGCCTCGAGCGAAAACACTCTTGTGATGGCAGCATTCCACTTCTGGCAGGGTACCATTTATAAGCGATGGAGCCACTTCGTGATGACCTAGATAACAAAAAGTTAACTTTTTTCAAATTTTATTTTTATTTTTGTATTATTATTTTTTTTTCCTTTCATTATGTAAAAAAAAAATTTCTTTCATCTTGAAATATTTTAATTTAATGTTTTATATATGTGTAATATGGAACTCGTGGGACTGCACCACCCTCCCCGAGATCTGGAATAAACGAATAAAAAAAAAATTAATCATATTACCGTCAATCTCTTCATGTCTCCGGAGAGATTCACGAAATTACAAATCCAACGATGTTAACGTAAGTGAGGCCATCTTTTGGCATTGCTTTAATTCGGTTCTATTACAAAGTAGATTGGTTTACAAACTTCACGTACGAAAACGGTTTTGCGTAAGGCGCAGCGTCATAGTTGTATTCTTAGACGGATTGTTAAATTTCAACCGTACAGTCTAGGCTTTTAACACTGTTCGATATTGTTAAAAAGCTATTACAAAATGAACTCAGTAGTAGTAAGCAACAAAAAACGCAACTGGAAATTTAAGGTCTCTTCTTGCAAATATCAGTCAATGGTTCATATACCTACTATTGTTTTGTGTGCCTACATACCCCGATACAATACAGTTCAGTACAGAGTTCAGAGTTCAGAGGGTAGTTGGTTGGTGGCTGGTTGCGGCGGCAATACTCGCCCAGCTCAGCAAGTCTGTCTTGAAGCAACAAGCTGTAAACGCTAGTTCATTAGTCTTTGTGAACTTTAGTGGTTTACAAGTTTCTTACTCGGCTACTAAAAAGCCAGACCGCTTAGGTTCGCAGTTTTGAGAATTTAATTTAACGTGATGGAAATCAAACAACTTTATAAGCTGAAATACCAATTTTCGCCTCAAAAATTAAATGAATTCAATCAAACTTAAATAAAGTTGAAGTTCGCTCATCAATATATAAATTAGATTTCATCAGGTTTAGATAAAATAATGTTCATAGGTTTTCGTGGAAGGATCACATAATTAAGCCTTTGTCCGGATTAAAGTGTATAATAACATAAGAGCAAAAGTAAATAATCACTTTCAAGTTTCCTACATCAAATCAAATTTCGCAAAAAACAAGAATCATACCTGACTCTACACATTTTCAATATTCTCCTAACATAAACAAAAACTTACGTTTCCCAAATAACTTGAACTGGCTCTTCAAAAGATTGTAATATTATTCGTTATTTAAAGGCATACTGAGAAGCAAGTTGGAGTACGCGAGCGATGTTTGGGCACCGTACCACCAGAAGTACATTGATATGTTAGAGCAAATCCAGAAGAAATTCCTCAGGTATGTTTATATGCGGAAGCATGGAACCTATCCAAGGTTCATGCACCATATTGACTTACTTGAGGAAACTGATTCTGTGAGTCTAGAAACTAGACGGAAAGCAAGTCTTGCTATTTTGTCTTTCAAAATTTGGAACAATTTCATCGATAGCCCATTTCTCTTGGGATGCTATGATTTATATGTACCAGACCACTACAGCCGAAGTCGACATCATGACTTATTTAAAGTACCGAACGGCAGAATAGACGTCTTGGCAAAGCATAGCATGACGAGGGGAGTGGTGCTGTTAAATGAAATTGCAAACCATTTGGATGTAAGTGACTGTTCTTTATATGCCTTAAAAATATTATTGAAGAGTCACTTGCCTAAATGCTGATAGGGTAACTAAATTGTACTGTAATTGGAATTATTCTGTTGTACAATAATAATTTAAAAAAAAATAATAATAATATGGTTGACTGAAAAGGAAAGAACAGACATTTGAAATATCCTAAATAACTAACTAGAGCACATATCATGGACGCCTTTTATGTAGTTTCGTCACGAAATTGTATAATATCAAAATATGCAGGGTACTGCCATTTTACAATATTTTCTTATTCCAATGTACAATTTTAAATTACATATACATACATCTTTTTATGGAAAAATATATCAAATAACTAAAACAAAATTTATACGTAAATATTTAATATAACGACATTATGTATGTATGCATAATGTACTTGAATATGTATGTGTATGTATGCATGTTTGTATGTGCACATATGGATAAAAATATGTGCATTTGTGTATGTTCATGTGTATATGTGTCTAATTTGATACATATCTTTTTTAAATAAATATAACATGTTATTTAACTATAATAATAGACTTTGTCTAGTGAGGTAGGAAAAGGAAATCTATGTACTTAAATTAAAATAAATTAAACGCCCGGGTTGCCGGCACTGAAACTGAACTGAAAACTGAATCTTATATCCAATAAAACTGCCAATGTTGATTTATTGGTGAAAAAATGTTTGGCGTATTATTATGCATTTAAGATAGGGATTATGGTAAAAATAAAATAATTAAATAAAATAAGCCTTTGGCAGCATTTTAAAGGTTGATTTGTGGAAGAACGTTGTATAATATTGTTTATCAAAATCACGAAGCATGGTTAAATTCATTGGAATAATGAACATCTTATGCTTTTAACTAGACATAGGTACTTCAAAACAAAGCAGCTGAAAGATGCAGGAAAGTAATATTTGTCTAAAAAAATATTATTGCGCCAACTTTTTAGCCATTGAAACAGACGTGTCATGTTGTAAGGTGATCTCATGACAATATCTCGAACGTAAATGGTTTCATTTATTCATCGTTATTTGCTTTGTGAGCTCAAATACATCAATGAAATGTGTAAATTTACGGTAAAATGCATGTTGCTTTCTGTAAGGTACGAAGAGTAAAAAAAAAACATTTTGTGGAATAACGTTGTATGCGAAATTCTTATGTACCTACATCATTTTTCCACCAACTCAGTGTAAATTCTCGTAATAAATTCCAATTTGATTGCCTCTTCACGACTTTTCATTTAAAACTCTTAAGAATTGGTTGACATGCGTAAATTTATGTAAACAGCGCATGTTGCTTTCTGTAATGTGCAAAGAGTAAAAAAACATTTTGTAGAATAACGTGAAATTCCTACATATGTACAACATTTTTCCACTATTTTTTTTTTACATGAGCTCCACACAGGAGGCACTGAGGAAAATAATTTCCCTCAGGGCCTATGTCATCTTTGGAGATGCTGTGTGGAGGGGTTTTTTTTAGGGAAAGGAAGGAGAGGAAAGTTCTGGGAAGGAAAAGGGTTTAGGGGTGGGTAGGAATCTGGGGTTCAGTGTATCCTGGTCATCCAAGACCTGGACAAACCTCACCCCATGAACCCGGGCACCCCTGCTAAATCACCAAACGTAGCGAACCACTTGGGGTGACCTATGACAGAGGTGTTGGTTATCCAATAAAGGTTCCCGGGGCGACGGTACCCATTCCCGCCTCCCAAATTGAATTACGAATTATTTCTGTATTACGAATTCTCGTAATAACTTCTAATACGATTGCCTTATTTCACGTTTTTTCATTTAAAGCTAGAACTGTATGTTTAATGTATTTCAAATATAAAATGTTACAAATCGTAACTGTTTTCGTTTTATTTCCCATTTTTCTCGGAATAAAAGAAATGTTGGACACAACCTTATTCCGGGCGAGGACTCAATTATTACTAAAAAAATTAAATAATTATCGTTTCCGATTAAGCGCCATGATAATTAAAACAGTATTTGGTAATTTAAACATTTGATGTATAAATAAAATAATGTTGCCCAATTAAAATGAAACCCCGGAGGCCGCGTTTGTAATTCCGGGAATTTTATTTATACATTAAATGAGAAGCAAATTGAATATTCGGATTGAGCTGTATGGAAATGCTCACCTGCCATTATCCGTGTTATTCAATACACCGCAGTTCCTTCCCTCGCAGATAGCCGATCATCCCCAGACGCGGGATTTCCACACAACTCCCCCCTACTCATGTAAATGCGGGATTACGTAACATAATAATTCATCAATCACAAATAATAAAATGAAAGATGAGCAGCGGAAAAAGGGGAGTTTTCCCCCGTTCTGTGTTTGGGGAGGGTATGTCCTTTTTTACTTCATCCCTTGCCCGGATCTCGGGTAAAATAAACCCACCCTCCGGTCATTATTTTACGCATTTTTTAATGTGAATTTTTATGATTTTTTGTGAATTTCTAAGCTTGCCTCGCCTCGAGCGGAATTCATTTTTGCTCCGCTGCGAGAACGCTGGAAAGGCTAATCATATTTTTCCTTTAAATCGAATTTGGAAAGCCGTGTTCCTTTTTTAAATTCCGATAGAATTTTCCCGCCATACGGGGTGAAGAATTGTTTCGAGGAGGGTGAAGTTATTATCGTTTTGAGAGAACTTAGTTAGCGGATTGGCGCCGAAGGAGGCGCCCGGCTAACTTTTTGCTGGAAAATAAGGACAATGGAGACTAAATAAAAATCGGCGTTTCCGCCTAATTCTAAAGCTGAACTTCGTTAACTTAATATTCAATCAAAATTCCGCGCAGCTAATAAAATATGTATTCACAGCGGGTATTCTCAGAAGTGAAATAAAATTTCAAAGCAAGAAGGAAAAATACCGCGTAATAAAATAAAACATTGTATATCTACGCTATGTTGGACAGAATTCATAAATTTATCGATTAAAATATATCTATCCGAGGCAGAATTTTTCCCAATTCAATTTGAACCGTTTATTAATTGAATAAATTAAATTAATAGCATATTGATTATTTATTACAGTATATTTACTGTTAACATTTTTTTTATTTATTTTCTTATTAACTTACCATTGCATATTAATTTTCTAACCGAACCTAATTTTAAATATTATAGATTAAACAACTTGCAAAAAAAAAAGTTATTTCAAAGCTAATTTCAACATATGGTCACTCTACATGTTTTACGTTATAATGTATTTGTAGAGGCCCATTCTGTGAGAAATATTATTGTAACAATATTGTCTTTCAACACATTATTTTGTGTACTCTATAAAATTTGTTAATCTCAAGTCAAAATGAAGTTCAAAATTTCAATTTAAACAATAACACCTAAATTAGAAAGGTAAAGAAACAATAAATAAATAAATATATAGGGGTTATCGTTTCCCATAACTTTATCAAAACTAAAAGATCACACGGATGGCATTTCTAAGGTGTCACACTATAAAATACAATCGTATTTTAATGAAAACGGGCACTTAAATGGAATGAAAACAATAATGTTGTGATCAAAAGGGTTTCTTTCATAATTATTTGATAGTCACTTTAATATTGCATAAGAAAGATTCGCTCTAATGCAATCGCTTATAAATCTTTGTTTTTTTTCTCATTGTTTATTTTTTACACATATTTAAAAAAAAAACCTAAGGACATGTATTTTTTTAATTTTATAAAACTAATGATATAATGAATGATAACATTTTGTCTGATCTCTCAACACTTTGTTATTAATTCATATATTTTTATCACTTATTATTTTGTCTGTTTATCATTTTATTTTTAAATTTTATGATTTTGCTTTTACTTAACTGTTTAGCATGACCGATATTTGCGTGTGTTATTTTTATTAAATTGTGAAATTATTAACCCCGATACAGGCGAACCCTAGTGGGGTTAATAATTACATGCTAAAAATATATGCACATAAATTGTGAAGAAGCAATAAATAAATAAATAAATATTAGATTGCCAACAACCCTGCCATAGGTGACCCCAAGTTAGCTAGGTTTGGTGATTTAGCAAGGGTTGCCTGGTTTTTGGAGTTAGGTTTTCTAGGTCTTGGTTGCGAACGCGTTTTCTCGTCTACCGCGTGGCGTTCCGGATCGCGAGAGACTGCTTGAGGCATACAAAATCCATATGTCTCTCACTTCTTGACATATTACTGAATCCCAGATTCCTACCTATCCCTCATACCTTTTTACTTCCCAGACCTTCGTCTCCTTCCTTTCTTTAAAAAGACTCTCCGCACCGCATCCTCAAAGGTGACACAGGTCCTATTTTTTTTCCTCAAGGCCGCCGTTGTGGAGCTACCATAAAAATATTGTTTTTCTTGAATATACGTTATACTTACCTAGTTTTGGTTTACAAGAACAAATCATCGTCTAGTAAAGTGTTTGTTAAACACAGCCGATCCCTTCTATTTATATTGGAAAGAAGTAACGATATCACAGGACTGGAAGGGCTGCGGCTGCGATGACATGTAAGTAATATTGGAGCCTTCGGGGAGAAAAGATTATTCCACGTCATTAAGGTTCGTGTGGTGGTTGATTGAGTGGGATTCAATTTCTTGTTATTGGAAGATCCCATGAGAAATAGAGCATTTAGGAAGCTTTAACGAGAACACTTTTTGTAATAAGTAATAACTTAAGCTTACTTGATTGAGCCAAACTACAACCAACAAAGTGTACGACAAGAACATGAAACAATGCGTGTTGAAGAAAATGCAGAATTATTTTTTTAATATGAGTTAAACACTCCGAATTTTTTTTATTAAATTCTTTTAATTACATGCATAAAGTAATTGCACACATTTAGAGAAATTCACCACATACAGTAGCAGACGACAAAAGGTCCGCGATATTCGGGTCGATGAAGAGCGAGTTCTTATTCATATAATTATAGGCACTACAGCTAATAGATTCGTTGTAAGCTCTTCTATTTCAACAGGTTTAGTTTGAGTATGTCTGTGCTAGCCAAATGTCTTCACTTGCTGATTCCAAGCTCCGCTGTATTATATACTTCATTCCAGACTTTAGTTTTGAAGAGTAAAACGGTATCATCCGTATAACTGACATTTTCTCCATTAATCTCCACATTACGTAGTTCATTTTTGTAAACCGTGAATAGAACAGGCCCTAACGTTCTTCCTTGCGGAACTCCATGCGTAATCGGCAGTGGCTTGCCAGAATGATGATTAACACCCATATGCATAGTCGGTTCCTCGAGACCTCCTCCACTCGACCTTAGTCGAGGTCACCTCAAGGAAATCTTAAAACTTCCTTGAAATCAGTATGCTCAGTTACGGCTTCACCCTCCAGTGAGGAACCTCCAGTAAGTCGACTTGAGGTTGAGTGAAGGAATGACGTCATTAAATTTCTTATTATTATGCTGGCAAACTGTAGAGAATGTTTAATTAAATATTTAAATATTTGTAAAGAATATATTTATTTGGAAAGCGCTGTTAACAAGCTTCGAGGAGACCTCAAGGTAGATCGCGACGTACCTTGAGTTTGACAGTTCATTACTCGACTCGACTGAGGAATTTGCTCAAGTCGAGGATAGTTTTTTCAGTTCTGCATACCGAATTTATCCTTGAGGTTGAGTCGAGGTTGAGTCGAGTGGAGGAAATCTCGAGGAACCGACTATGCATATGGGTGTAACTCTTACTAGAAGCGTTCTGTTACTTACATACCGTTTCGTTACTTAAAGTTTATTACCTTTGTTTCCAATTTCTTCTAATTTATTATTATATTATAAAGGAGCACTAAATGGCAAGACTTTGAACACCATTCTCTTGCATTATGATTATCACGCTGTGAGCCAACTTGAAAAATCCGTTAGTTCTATAAAAATGTATCTTTATAAGTAGGTGTACGATGATATCGAAATTCTGATCCTAAAAATGAAATCACCCGGAATTTGCCATGTAACGCGGGTAAATTCGTTTGGTATCGCAGACAGTTCCCCCTTTCCAAACCCTTTCCCTTCCATAACTTCCCGCGTCTGCGTCTGCTGCGTGCGGTGAGATTGTAGGTACAAGAAGCACGTTATAATTCTCCCTAACCGCTCGGCGCTCGTATGCCATTCTTTTTTAATCTTCCCTCCCTTTATTTCAGCCCCACAACAGATAAATTTGATCTCCCACAAGACGGATAATCCGGCAGATGTAGTAATATTCCGGTAATATCCGACTGGAGTCTCATTCAGGATTTAGGATTCGCATTGTGTAAAGCTCAGAACGTTTAGTTTAAGTACCTACAATACCGTAGTATTAGTAAGTTGTTAGTTTTGTACGACACGTGTTTGCTGTTACTTGTGATACTTGGATGTAAATGTTTGAGACTAGATTACCTTCTGCAGATTAGAGAGACTCTATTATTAGAAAGAGTGAAAAAATGAATATAATATCCAGGGCTTATTGTCATCTTTGGGAATTCTGTGTTAAGATGATTTCTGGTAAAGAAAGGAACGTCAAGTCATTCGTCAACCGAAATTTTGAAAGCGGCCGAAGTCATGAGGAAAATATAAACGATACGCTGAAATTGCAGAAAATAAAGAACTTGCTTGATTTTAAAATACCATGAAGTGGATTTTTTAAAAAATTTATATATATATTGATGGCATGCGTTGCAATTCAAAGAAATAAACTGTTTCTCCCTGCATGTCCTTTCCCGTGAGTCCCCGTTCCCTTCCCACATCTCCTTCCCCTCCCGCGTTCCCCTTCCACCTTCCCCGCCCACCATCTCCCCTCTCCCGCTCTCCGGTCCGCAAATCCCCCTCCCGCGTTCCATATATTCAGTCCCAGAACATTCAGTTTTCAAACAGCTCGCGTGCCACCTATTACAATTTTTTATTCAAATTTCAATTTTTCATGTTTTAAAAATATTCATTTATGTACGAGTATATTACAATAGAACAATCAATCAAATTTCGTACCCAGCATAGGTACCTATTAAAAATATGTATAATTTTTAAAAAATCCATTTACAATTAAGGTAAAAATTAGGTAATGTCCTTCAGAAGTTATGGCTTGACCAAGGGAAACAGGGATTCATTTTTATATATAGCAAGAGTAGGTATATACATAGCAAGAGTAGGTAGTAGTTCCAGCGAGAGGTAGTAGGTACGGATAACATCGTTCTTCCTCCAATACTAGTAGGTACCTCCAGTACCTCCAATCTCTTTCGTTTTAATACAAGGCGCGGGAGAAGGAACAGGATAACCGGGATAGTAGTTGAACTGACTGTAGGTGATTGTGTTGGTGTTTCACGGTTTCCTTTTCTTCAAGTTTGTTGATTTCTTCTTTTTTGTGTTTGTTGATTTCCTTATTTTTATGTTTATTGATTTTCTCATCTTCTCGTTTATGGACTGTGATTTCCTCATTTTTGTGTTTGTTTAACTAGTTTCTGTCCATGATGATGATATTTATAATTGATGATATTTGTAAAAACATTGTATGATTGTATAGCACGGAATTTAAAATACTTTGATGGGTGCCGTGTTTTGTTAATTTCTTTTTTACTAATTAAATATTTATTTTGATTTAAACCAAAAAATGTTTGAAAAATACGTTATTTGTAATTTATATACATTCAATCACCTCGACTCAATGCATTCTCAACCAACTCAATTAGTTACTCGGTTAACGGAGTAAACTTTTCTTCGCATGGAACTTAAAATTAACAATCATTAACTAAGTAATATTGTTTGTATAAAAAAATATTGTTTTTGCAATTGCCTACAATAGTTTTTCTCAAAAACAGGATTTTATAGGCATCATATCTGGGCAAGGGCTCTATTTCAACCTGTACGTTTTCTTTTTCCTATTTTCATTTACCTTCGCCTTTAGAATTTAAATGGAAATGGATCTTAGTCACATATTGAAATAAGCGTGCACAAAATAACAAACATGAAAGTCTATCTATCCGCTCATATTACGGCGTAAAAAATATAACTTTCTGTCAAAAGGCATTTATAAATCCGTGAACGGGCGAGCAATGGGCCTTCACGCCGTGAAACGCGAGCGGGCGTGCGAGGAAGGTATTCCGGAGTCTAATATTTAATGTGCGAGGTCTATAAAAGTGTTTGGAAGGCTCGCCACGTTTGCTAGTTTACCAAGGCGCTTCGGTTCCATCAGCCCATCGGAGTTCCTTCAACAGATTTCAATTTTTCCTTTAATATGTGTTCCGACGCCGAAATGACACATTTCGGGCGGATTCCTCGACGTTCCGTGAATTCAGAATTGATTTGTCGGGCCAACAGATGTTGCTCTAAACGCGAGAGAATTTTCTTTCTTTTATAAAGTGAAAAACTACATCGAATGCTCCACAATATCTTCCGATCCAACCGACCCCCTATCCCACTCCCCCCACTTCCAGAATCCGCCCGATACGCCCAATCCCGCCGAGAGAAATATCAACCCGAAGTAATGTCAATTTTTTGTCATGTTTTATATCCTCTGCGAAAACAATAAAATGAGATATTTTTGTTGCGAAAACAATTTCATGTTATTCCGCATCGTTCTAATATCAATTTTCTTTCAATTTTAAACATTTTCTCTATAAATATAAAAGAGGCCGATGAGAAAAATGATTCCGCGACTTTTCATCCCGCAACAAAATACCCCCCGACAAAATATCCCCGATAAACTATCCCACGGACGAAACATCCTCCGACAAAATGTCCTACGGACAAAATATCCTCCGACAAAATATCCTACGGACAAAACATCCTCCGACTAAATATCCTAGAGACAAAACATCCTCCGACAAAATATCCTACGGAAAAACATCCTTTGACTAAATATCCTAGAGACAAAACATCCTCCGACAAAATATCCTACCGAAAAAAAATCCTCCGACAAAATATTCTACGGACAAAACAACCTCCGACTAAATATCCTAGAGACAAAACATCCTCCGACAAAATATCCTACGGATAAACATCCTTTGACTAAATATCCTAGAGACAAAACATCCTCCGACAAAATATCCTACGGATAAACATCCTTTGACTAAATATCCTAGAGACAAAACATCCTCCGACAAAATATCCTACCGAAAAAAAATCCTCCGACAAAATATTCTACGGACAAAACAACCTCCGACTAAATATCCTAGAGACAAAACATCCTCCGACAAATTATCTTATGGACAAAACATCTTCCGATAAAATATCCTACGGACAAAACATCCTCCAACAAAATATCCTATGGACAAAACATCCTCTGACCAAATATACTACGGACAAAACATCCTTCGACCAAATATCCTGGAGACAAAACATCCTTCGACAAAATATCCTACGGACAAAACATTCTCCGATAAAATATCCTTCGGACAAAACATTCTCCGACAAAATATCCTACGGACAAATCATCCCCCAACAAAATATCTTCTAAAACCTAACCTAACCTAATCTAACCAAACCTTACAAAAAAATGGGACAAAAATAATGGAGACAACCTGTAAAAACAATAAATTATTAGTATATATATAATTAATAGTACAAAATGGGACAAAGATAGTACAGACATCCTGTAAAGACAATAAATTATTGTTCAAAAATAGTAAAATGTAAAATAAGGTTAGGTTAAGTTAAGTTAGGTTAGGTTAGGTTTTTGTGTATATTTTGTTGGAGGAAGTTTTGTCCGTAGGATATTTTGTCGGAGTGTTTTGTGTTGGGGATATTTTGTCGCCTAATGAAAACGCGCGGTAACGATAAAAACATGCAGAACCGGTATTTCACCCAGTATTGCGTTTATATTTGCCTTCATACCTACTTCTGTTGTTCCTGATATCAAGTTACCAGTCTGACGTGAACAGTGAGACGAAAAGCGCGGAGAGCATATTCGGGTTTGAATTTCAGATTCACCTGATCTTGTTCGATGTTTTTGGCTTCTGGTACTAATTGGATTCAAATGACTGAACAGGGCGAATATGATCAGGGGAAATATCCGGGAGCGATTATAATCGGTATAGGGATTGCCCTGGGTTATAAGTTTTAACGGTAGAGTTTTTTTGTAAAAATGCAAATGCCCAATGATAAGGGCGTTTAACCAGCCAGCGGCCGAAAATCCTCATTTCGTCGAAAGATGTTCTTACGATCGTTCAAGGCGGTTACAATGAGAAAGATTAATTATTCTCCGTACCTCCGTAGGTTTTTAAAATTATAACTCAATATCGATTTTATTTCATTCCAAATTTGCTTTAGTTTATACCTACTTCCATAAATGCTGAAGGGCGTGATGAAAAAACTATTAAAATTATGTCCTCTTTGTAATTATTTTTTTATTAAAAGTATTCAATCTCAATTTGGGAGACGGGAATGGGTACCGCCGCCCCGGGAACCTTTATTGGATAACCAACACCTCTGCCATAGGTCACCCCAAGTGTTTCGCTACGTTTGGTGATTTAGCAGGGGTGCCCGGGTTCATGGGGTGAGGTTTGTCTAGGTCTTGGAGGCGGATGACCAGGACATACTGAATCCCAGATTCCTACCCACCCCTTAAACCCTTTTCCTTCCCAGAACTCTCCTCCCCTTCCTTTCCTTAAAAAAACCCTCCACACAGCATCCCCAAAGATGACATAGGCCCTGAGGGAAATTATTTTCCTCAGGGCCTCCTGTGTGGAGCTCATGTAAAAAAAAAAAAAAAATTATAATTTTTCAAAAACGTCTCAGCAAAATAAAAATGTTAAAAAACTGATATATATATATATTAGTTTGTAAGTGCGCAAATAAATACACAAACGGACCAATAAACACAGTACGTATATATTTTTAATGATTTCATTTAAACTAAAATTAAAATTCTGAAACATGCGTTTCCCAGATAATGTATTGATTTATTTTACTGCATGATTATATGATTTGAAATAGGTGTTGTATAATACAAAATCTTTTTTGAAAATTTAACAAATCTGCCGACGACCTATAATATAATAGTATAACCTTATTATACTAAAAATAAAATAAAAATTTCTCAACATTTAAAACTTGCGTTAACTAGAAAAAAAAAACAATATTTCGAAATCAATTTATATTTTTTGTGGAAAATAGTCAATACGTATAAAATCTGATTTAAAAATTACATATTTCTGGTTTTCTCTGGTTAAACCCTCTTAACCTGTGATTTGCCGCTCGTGCGCCGGCGTGTCCTGATTTTGACACGCGATTTTGACCCTTATGTATAAAGAAAGTGTATGAAGAACACGGTCAGAATCGCTTGCTCTATTATCGCTCTTTACCATAGAGAAAACCGCAATTAGATTGGTGACTCCATATAATTTATATTAAAGATTTACCGGAGCGCGGGAGTGTGCGCAGTTCTTGCGCATGCGCGGGAAAAATTCTTTGGTTTTGAACTTTGACCTTTCTATTGTTCTAAATTTCTCAAGGACGCTGTCAGAATCGCGGGACATTGGGTGTCATGGCTGCCGCTTTTTGCGAACGCTAATTGGTTACAACCAACCCCATTTACTCGCGGCATTCAACGAGTTAAGGCCCGATGTTAAGGCCCGTGGGCAAACTTAAGCGGACTGTAAAACTTAAGATATTGAACATTTGTTTGCGTTTTTTTTTATCACAGCACAATTAAAATGAATAGCCCTACTTTTTTAATGTGGGGATCTGCTGATCCATCCACGGGTCACAATTATACAGTTTGACCACACGAGTTTCGAGAGAGAATCAATAATTGCTGCTATCACAAGCGCGACAATATTTCAGCTGACAATGTGGGTATTTTAAAAATGATTGTACAATAATATTTCGAACTGGCCGAGTAGGTAGGAATTTCATCTTCTTCTCTCTTCTCCCAAGTAGGACTTTTAAGATAGAATAGGGACAATGGGAGATGAATGCAGGACCTTGGGAAAATAGATTATTCCCAAAGCTGTTTTAATACTAAACACCCAATGAAAAGGAGTATTCGAACTCTTTTTAGGGTGAATTGCCTAATTTAAATAAAGGAGTATTCACAAAACTCAGTGATTTTAAAATTTTTGAGGAATACATGTTCAAGATTGACTTTTGTTACGTTCGCAAAAACCTCATAGCTCTCTTGAAAGACTCTCGGTGGCGAGGTGAAATTCAATTCCTGTTTTACTACTTTCTTGTCGTCATATTACCTTGTTAATTTTTTTTTCCATACAAACTCCATATGAGCTACCCTGCGGTTTCCCCGAGGGCATTTGATATAGATATAGGGATTCTGTATGGGGGATCTTTTGGACAGCAAGGGATGAATTATTATTATTGTATCACGAGCCTATTTATGCATTGGCTCTATAATAAGTCTACATCACTATAATCTTATCGAAAATGATAATTAATGTTAAAAAATTACGAGTGTGCAGATGAAACTGATCAAACTATTTCGTTCTCTTGCAGGCTAAATCCTGTAGATATATACCGGTCAGTGGTTGAGTGGGCATAGCGCTTGGGTCCCACCCGAGCGTCGCGTGTTCGACTCCTCGGCTGGCTAAGTCCTCCATCACAACACAAGCAACATTTTTGGCTTTCTGTGGTGGTAGTAGGAGATTTTCAAACATTGTTGGGTTATTCGTAACCCGGGAATGTTTGTCTTTCTTTAAAAAAATATATATATATATATATATATATATATATATATATATGTGTGTGTTAGTCTCTTTTTAGCTTCGCTTTTTCGTTTCATAGAGTTTCAAATCACAACACAACGGTGCTAAAGAAGTTTTCAGTTCAAAATTTTTGTGATGTATTCTGTCGCCGAGCCAAAAAATAAAAAAAAGAACCTGGATCTTGAATTGATAAATGCTGTAGGAGGGAAAAATACAGAAGCTGGAAAATCCTTTCACAGTGTTGCTATTGGACACAAATACGAAAAATTAGTTAAAAAAATAGAAGTTGTATCAAAGAGAACGCGATATAACTTTTTTCTATGTGTAAAAAGCATTAAATAGGTCGAACTCCTCTTCGTAAGAAAATATCTTTCTGGAGAATGTTTTTACTCTAGCAGGTTATTTTCACGAATTACGTTTTTCCGAACAATGTATAAAGATTGGTGAATCGGGAATAACTCCATTGTATATTTACATACACTTTATTTATAGAATGGAGATTTAGAAAACAACATTCTATACCCAAGGAGAATGTAATGTTCAATTCAAACCGTTACAGTAGTGAACAAAAGCAGTGTTATCAATGTTACATGAATTGTCGAATCCTGTGTACTCGATCGTGGAATACATTTGATGAATAGGTATAATATGTGTACAACATATTATATGTTCGTCGTTTTACAGCAAATTCTATAGTAGGTTCGTAATTATGTGGAATTAATTAGTTAGGTGCAATAGATTTTAACTGTGTTCAAACCACTATTTTAATAAAAAATATTTTCATGTTTCGGAACCAAAGGTTCCTTCAGTGGTTTATTATTTCAATATTTTGATATTAAATTTGGTTACAAAAATGACGTTTGGCCTATCTCACTAAGTGTGTATTATATTCATTTATGTTATTATTTTTTTGGGGTGTTATGCCGTGTTGCGCTACCTCCTCCTTTAGGACAGCGTTACAGGATCTATCATCAGGGCAGATGTGTGATGGACACTGTAACGCTGTCCGAAACGTTGGCTAAAGGAGGAGGTAGCGCAACACGGCATAACACCCCAAAAACAAATAACAAAAATACTTTTGGCCGTGAAAATCTAAAATCATATCTATATTCATTTGATTGAAAAGATGCCGCAAACTTAATTTCTGATAATAATTATTTATTGATGATGCAATTAGATGTGCCTAAAGCTCCTTACACACTTGTGTGGTGTGGTGTGTCGTGACTACAAATTAACCAATCATCGTCGTCGCTTGTCGACACGCCACAACCTACAAATATGTCTCTAACCATAATAAATGTATGAAACCGATGTGCTTCTGGCGCGCCACGACACACCACACCACACAAGTGTGTTTCCGCCTTAACTCTCGGATGGGTTGTATCGCAGAATTTGAACAGCTCCTCAAATTTCGAAGTTAATATTCAAGTTCTTCGAAGGCCTGTTTTATTAAGTTCTCTTTTATCCAAGTACTCTGAAACAACTAGCTCAGGTGACCTGTCAATTGATCCCCCGACAGTTAGTCCCCGAAAATAAAATAATAATTTTCTGTGCAGTTTTTACCAATTTCAAACAAATTTTGATTTAAAAATTACCTACTATAAGTCGAGATGGATATCAAACGAATTTATTTAAGGTATCGATGTTTTGTACTTATACGTTGGTATATACAGTAAATAGAGTGAGATTTAATAACTTCGTTAAATTAATAAATTGGTTCGTCGTGATATATCAAAACTTATTGCCTGCGGTTCTTTTTCCATATGTGATATCATACTTGCATACAAATAATCTCAGAATATTGAAAATCTACCCACTTCCATCATTTTATGTGGAAAATGTGGTGTATTGTACGACGGAGGATTAAAGAAGAGAGGATTGAACCCGCAACGCCAGAGTGGGAACCAATAACTATCACGCTACCAACCAGTTGGTAGTGCTATTTGAAAACACGTAATCGTCACTTTTTTTCGCCTGCGACGCTTTTCCCGTGTGCTCTGTCTTACTTTTTTTATGGGGGGGATGTGTTAAAGAAAAATATGCTTGGAAAGTGGGCGTTGAGCCACGATTGGGAATATCCGCGTTGTGCGATACTGCTAGGCACAACGCGAAGCACATTGACGATTGGCGATCAGACGGGCAGTCACAAGCGCACGACTGACCAGGTTCGAACGCGCATGAGTGACGTCGACTAGCTTTGAATGGCCCGTCACCAAAACTAATTGCCGACCACTGGTAAAGTATATGGTAGAGAGAGCTATTAGAAGAGTAAAAAGGTTGTGTGTTGTGTTGGAAATAAGGTGGTGTAATATACGAAGTCAGCAGAAGTTGAAAGGTAGAGGGTAACATCATAAAGCTGTATTATAATCCTGGTCCGGAGCACCGGATGGTGCATTCCTTTGGAATTCATTTATCACTTTACAGAATGACGACACTCAGTTTATTGTGGTTTGAACTTCATTGCTAATTTTAACATCCATTTTAAAACCAAGGTTGTTTTATCATATAACTAGCGCAGACCCGTGAAAAATAACGGGATATTATAATTTTCTAGTGTTGATCATTATTGCATGTTAGCTAAAAAGTCCACACTCTTAAAATGTCACGAAATCTGTACGTGTCAAGATTACGTCACACAAACACAACATTTATAAAAACATCACAAGTACACGAACATTATACTAGACAACACAATAAATTGTACACAAATACTGTCAAGACTGAAAGTGGCATGAGAAGTATTGGTCACGAGGGAGTTTATATATATAATCTCCTTCCAGATAACCTAAAAACGGAAAATAATGTAAAAACCTTTAAAAAAAAACTATTTAAACTCAAAATGTTGGAACAAAATTAAAAATATTACTTCTTACTACTGTACTATATATGCTCTGTATTTAAGTTAAGAAAGCGAAATATTATGTTTCTTTTAACTTAATAATAATAAAAATAAAAAAAAAGATTAATAACACCAAGAAATTTACACAAAGATACACCATCTCTCTGTATTTTCTCCCTCCTAAAACGTGGGCCTCTTCAAGACCTTCCTTTCCACAAAAAGCCTTCCACAGAGCATCCCCAAAGATGATATGTGCTCTGAGCGAAACTGTTTTCCTCGGGACCTCTTGTGTGGGGAGTAAAAAAACACATTTCCTATATAGTTTTAAATTGATTTTCTGATTTAAATTATTATACTTTAGGTATAAAATACTTTACTGCTTGTCTGAATTCGTGACAAATCAGTCAGAATTTCGAATATGACTTATATATGTCGCAGGCCGATCATAACATCAGGCAAGTCATGATGCGCCTCAGGCACTTCACGATTTGCCGCCAGGCACTTCACCATGTGGCTATGCGCATCATGATCTACCTGATTTTACCATCGGTCGCCGACATATATATAAAGAAATTCGAGTTCATTGAACCAGAGTTACGATAACTCATAGACGGACCCAAAACCGAAATTGAGAATGTTTAACGATTCCAAGTTATGGCAATTATTTTACCGATACAGCGGATAGACCGCCGCTATCATGAGACACAATTTTGGTTTCTTCCGTAATCAAATTTTAATTAAATTAAATGAAAAACTAAAGGGTCTAATCACCATCCGATTTACAGAATTGCTTGCTGCAGGAAAGCGTACAGAACCGACAATTGAATTATTATTATTCCGATTGCCCGACAAAGAGAATAATAATAAATTACCATAATTTTATAAGAAAAACTCTTTTTATACCTTTTGAAGGTTATTGGCGGTCGGTTAGATGAGTGGTTCTGGGTTCGAGTCCCAGTTGCAACAATTATCTTTTTCTATTTTTCTGTGTCTTGTTCTCTTTCATATTTTCGTTTAGATTATTAGTGTGACCATCTTCTTCAATGATATATTACTTTGGTGGGTATTACCTTCAAAAGTTATTAAAAGAGAGTTGTTCTTATAAAAAATTGAATATTACTTTTTTTATTATTATTTATACATATAATATATTAAATAATATATCAAAATACATTTTTTGGTACATACCACCTCACTAGGCTGAGCCTGTTGTTCCGAGGTGGCAGGATATTCATTTAGACATTTATAAGAAGGTCAAAAAATGTTTCATATAAATAAAATCGTGTATATTTATCTGAGACGCTATATAGGTTACGAACGTGGCGGCTCATGACTTTTGGGTGTGCTAGGGTGCTAATATTTAAAAAATGGCATCATGGATGTTGTGGTATGCGAAAAACATTTTTTTTTTTTTCAAAAATCGGTGTTTAGTATGAAGATTTTTCAGGAAATCGGTGCGGCACACCGCCAAACTGAAAAACTGATTTTCAAAAATAAAATAAAATTTTTTTTTCGGCTACAACAACATCACTAATGCCATTTTTTTTAATTTCAGCACTCTAGCACACCCAAAAGTCACGAGCCGCCACTGGTTACGAACCAGTTCTTAGAACGATTATTTCCAATGAAAATGGTAGTAATCTATAATATGGAAAAATTTGTCGAAAATAATATCGTTTATTCTAAAATTTTAAAATATGAGATTGACAATTTTAACGGTTTCTTAGAAGGTGGCAATGGCTGAATTGGTAAAAGCGACGTCCCGGTTAGATTGGAGGTTCTAGGTTCGAGTCCCAGTTGCGACCATTATCTTTTTCTGTTTTTCTGTGTCTTGTTCTCTTTCATATTTTACTTTAGATTATTAGTGTTATCTTCTTCTTTAATGGAATAATAATAATTCGGCTGGCGGTTTTGCTCACAGACCATACGATTTGCAGAGAACCTGCAAGCAGTTCTGCAAATCGGATGGTGAGTCAGACGTTAAAGGTGTCTTATTCTCTCAATGTTGAGACTCCCTTTACTTCCTTTTCACGTATACAGATATGTAAATATATATACATATAATACCACAGGCAGAAAACTAAATCTTATACCCGCTTCTTTGCATATTACATTTTCCTGGTGTTTTTTCCACTCCTCTCCCCGACAATATTACGCTCAGTTACAAAAACTCAAACTAAATTATGTATCTAAACGTCTCTTTTTAAATCTAATCCATTATTCTTCCTTGGGATTTGCATTTCCTTGCCTCGAAATCTGTGTTTTTCAGCCAGCCATACATTTCCTTTGACACAATCCCCCGCATTAGATCTCTCCCATTTGTGGGTTAAGCCGACACGCCCCTCGTGTGCTATAAAGGGTAGGCAGAGAAGACTAAGCTCCACAAACGGTTATTTTAGCATCATTTATTCTCAAACAACCAGAATTCTAATAAAAGATAATGGCCTTTAAATCAGCGTAATTTTTAGCATGTGAACTCCAGTAATTATCGGCCCGCTGCCGCTTTATATAAATGGTGATTCAATTCAAATCAATTTATTCATTTTAAAAACATTATTAAATTAATATTTCAAAGCGTTTTTAAAAGAGAGAAAATATTTAAGATAAAATAAGCAGATTTAAACTAACAGCAACAAAGCTTGCTGTCTAAATTGCGCTTCTTTGATGTTAAACATGTCGATTTTCGAAGTGATTTTAGTTCTGCAAGTCGGGAGATAAAACCGTCTGTGATGTCGGTGACGAAGTATAGACAGGAACATAGAAACTAATGCTCTCTATGATGGTCGAGTTTTCGAACATCCACGAATTAGTCTGAAGAAATGTGGTACAGTGAGCAAATCCTTTCTAACCCGTAGATGGTTCATTCCGAGCACTCCCAAGAGAAAGTCGGGAGGGTGGAGCCACGGCCAGTAGCCATACTCCGTTGGGTAGAGAAATCTCAGAAATTTCTTCTGAACCTTCTCCAACATGAGGGAATACTTCACTTGGTGCGGGCTCCAAACCACCGATCTACTCTCAAGACTACCCCTAACCAAAACTGTGTAGTACTGTGATCAGCTAACGGCCATTAAATTCACGATCAGCGCCATTTTTGGCATTTGAAAGTTCTCATATTTTCGAACCGTTTCAGCATTTGATCTAATTGTATTCAGTTGACGCTATTAAATTCCAAATTAAATAATAAAGCCATTCGTTGGCATTCGTATGGTCTCAAATTCTCAAGAATATCACGTCAGTGTTTTCAAAGTATACATTTATCATTGTTTTCAAAGTATACATATACCAGTGCATGTTGAAAAATTACTAATCCTGTGAAAAATTAGTAAATTTTATATTTATAGGATTTGTGAACTGAAGCATTTAAAAAAATGGACTCAAGATCATTGCCATTCAAAAGTGCTTAACATGTTGTGAATTTTAAGCCGGGATCACGCCTGATGTATCATTTGATCCATTTCATAGAATATAAGAAATAGATCTATGAGAACAGGCTTTTCTGTGGAACAGAAAACCAAAGTTGAATAAACTTCAACTTTCGTTACATAAATTGACCACAGATTATGGAATAGATCAGTTCCGAAAGTTGCATTAGTCACTTGAAGAATTACGATTAACAGTATAAAAATACAAGACCCGAACTAATATTACAATAGTTCATATAATCGAACAAAAAATGTCTCACCGCTTATGAAAAAGATATTTAATAATTACAATGAATATGGTACGTATTTGAACCGGCCACTAAATTACATATTATGTCCACTAGACCTAGTTCAGTGTAACCACGTGCATTTTCAGTGACTATCTTCACATCTGTTAAACGTTGTCACAAAAAAAGGCATTTCGAATAGAAATTTTGGTACCTACTTTATTGCTTCTCTGACATATGCTAAGTAGTTCAAAATGTTTAAAATTAAAATTTCATTGAACTTAAATAACGTTAAGCATTGCGCAGCAATATTCACATTAGTTACCCAGGCACCAACAACCGAAATCATCATTTAATCGTTGAATACAACATTACCTAATCTCAAACGAAAAATTTGAAACAGAAAAGATACGGCCGCACCTAGGAATTGAACCCGGGAACTAAAATTCTCCATTTCTTAATCTTAAATTCTGTACTCTTTTAAAATAAATATCAACTCAACTTTGCCACTAATCTTCTCATAAATTTAATATTATTTAACAACAGCAATAATTGAGGGTAGCAAATCTAAAATTATGTAATGTCCAGTGTTTTAAACCTAGTTTCCTCCGCGAGCCAAGTCGTCTCTTCTCCAAGTAAGTAGGTATAATAATAATAATAATAGCCTTTATTTAAACAGTAAAATACATTACATTATAATTTACTTTTCACATTTATACATTTATCATGCATCGACTCCCTGTATGTGGGTATGTCACTAGTTGACAAAGGCCTCCTCCTATCACCATTTTCACTCCAACTGTTGCCATTTCTCTCTACATTAGCAACTCTTGTCCATGTACCACTTGCTATGGCTTTGGTGTCATCAACATACCGTCTAAATGGTCTACCTCGTTTTCTCTTCTTGTCACTTGTGAACCAATTCATGACTAATTTTGACCATTTTTCTCTTCCTCTGATTGTGTGGCCTGACCACTTCCACTTTAGCTTTTTTATTGTTTTTTTTTAATGATATATTTTGTTCTTGTTTGTTTCTTAATGGTTGCAATTTTTATTCTATCGGACAGTCTTTCTATCATACTTCTTTCCAAGGAGTTTTGACATGTTTTGAACTTCTTTTTGTGAATTTTTGTGAGTGCCCAAGTTTGGCAACCATAAGTAAGTACAGGAAGTATGAGGTATCAAAAAGCTTCCGTTTGACAGTTATCCTGGTTTCACTGTTTTTCATTATTTCTTTCAAATCCCAATATTGTTTACAAGCATTTCCAATACGTCTGTCTATTTCTTTTGTGGTTAAGTCTAAAGGAGAAATTATTTGACCTAGGTATACATATTCATCCACATAGTCGATCAGATTGTTATTATCCTAATAGGTTCTTGCTTCCCATTTGTCATTTCTGTGTTCATGACTAATCCCACCTTTCGGCTTTCTCTATCTCTATCTTTTCTCTATCTATTCTAATCTCTATCTAGTTCATTTAACATCATCTGCAGATCTGCACTCGTCAACGAGAGTATTATCAAATCATCCGCGAATCTTAAATGTGATAATTTTTCACCGTTGATGGACAGCCCACATTTTTCCCAAATTAATTGACGAAAGACCTCCTCCAGGACCGCCGTAAGAAGTTTAGGTGAGAGGGGGTCGCCCTGGCGTACACCTCTTTCTATTTTGATTTCCTTTCCTTCTTTCTCTAATTTAATTTTTGCTTTGCTGTTATCATAGATATTTTTTAGAATTCTAAAGTATTTGATTTGATTTTTAAGTGCTTGCCAGATCGTTTCATGTTCTATTGTGTCGAAAGCTTTATTGTAGTCCAATAAAAGGTGAAGTTGAATTCTTTACGTTTTTCGAATAATTGATTGAACATAGATATTGTCTAAAGTTGAGTATACACTTTCTAATATTTTTTTTCTTTATTCATTGCACATTATGGTAACATCATTTGTGAATTTTTCGACCACCATGCTAGGCTGATGCCCGTGTTATGGTGGTGGAAGGTGTCCTGCCAGTTAAGAGGGCATTACCAGAGAAAACCGGAAATACGTCATTTTCAAAAAAGTTTTTAGACGTATTGACTCTTTTCCACAAAAAATTATAAATGTATTTCGAAAGATTGTTCTTTTATCTAGCATTCGTATGTAATAAATTTTGAGAAAATTTTTTAATTTTTAGTATAATAAGGTTATTCCATAGGTCGTTGGCAGATTTGTTCAATTTTCAAAAAAGTTTTTGTATTATACCACACCCATTTCAAATAATAAAATCATGCACTAAAATAAATCAATACATTATCTAGCAAACGTATGTTTTAGAATTTTAATTTTAGATTCAATAAAATCATTAAAAAATATGTACGTACATGTGTTTCTTGGCGAAAATTGGTCCGTTTGTGTATTTATTTGCGCACTTACA
Source organism: Limnephilus marmoratus (assembly GCA_917880885.1). NCBI lineage: Eukaryota > Metazoa > Arthropoda > Insecta > Trichoptera > Limnephilidae > Limnephilus > Limnephilus marmoratus. The sequence continues at coordinate 10,358,280 of OU862921.1, read as the reverse complement.
AACTAATATATTTCAGATTTTTTAAACATTCTTATTAAATTTAGACATTATTGAAAAATAATAAATATTTATAATCAAAAAATAACTACAAAAAGTACATTATTTTAATAGTTTTATCTTCACGCCTTTCAGCATTTTTGGATGAAGGTATATATAAATTAAAGCTAATTTGAATTGAAATAAATTCGATATTGAGTTATAATTTAAAAAGGCTGGTACGGAGAATAATTAATCTTTCTCATTGTAACCGCCCTGCACGATCGTAAGAACAACTTTCGACGAAATGTGGATTTTCGTCCGCTGGCTGGTTAAACGCTCTTAAGGATTTTTTCTGTATCTCGTTGTAAATAATAAAAATAGAAAGAGCATAAGAAATCAAAAGCCAGTATCAAAAGTCAGTTTCACACCTACTGAGATGGGCAATACGTCATTACCGTAATCAAATGAAATATCAAAAAAATTAAATTAAAAAAATAAAATTTAAGTATTAGAAATATTGAGAAATCATAATAAATTGAACAGCGCCCTTGAAATGATTTTCCCCAAAAAACGGCGCTATATAATTTATCCAATTATTTGTTTCTAGCCTTGCCGGGGCTTTGCTCTAAAGACTAAGCTTATATTCTGATTTTTCTTTTGCAAATTTTCATTTGAGGGTCGGAGTTTTGTCTTCAATGAAAAAATTAAATAAGTAAATCAGCACTTATTTTTAATTAAGTGTTGGTAATGTGGAGTAACAAATTTCAACAAATAATTGCACCGCAGCAAAAATCCTACATCCAAAATGAATTCCGAAAGCTTTGTCGGTAATTGAGAGCTTTAGTTATATAAAAAAACAAATACAAATAAAAGCTGTGTGTATTGCTCTCCCGCCATAACGATAGCGGTAACGACGGGATAAATCCGCGGGAATAATAAACACGATTTGCATTCGAATCGCCTGTTTGAATATCGCGCTAATGACTATTATATTGGCCGCATTAATGCCGTGCGGGCGGGGGGTACGCAGTGCCGCGGTGGAGTGTTGGGGGACCGAGCCCGGAGCCGTTACCCCACTCGCTTCCATTCTGTGGGTCTTTACCCATTGACAGAAATTATTAGACCAATAACTATATTTTCTTTTAAAAACACAAACTTTTCTTTGGTGTAACGGGATTATTAAATAAATGCACATTGGAGGTTATCCACCACTTACCCGCATACCTTATGGTATAAGTAACAGATGGTTACTTCTTCAAGGCTCTCGCAAGTTCGCTTTTTTTGAAAGAACGAAGCTACATTTAGTTTAAAACGAATTTAGAGACTTCAATATCCCTGCATACGTTGTTAGTAAGCAGTATGCAAGGACAATGAAGATACAATATGTGTTAGTATGACAAAATATAGACAAGACAATGGGACAGGTCGGTGAAAGTCCACGAGGTAGCAAGCGCTGGGTGATTGTGTCCAGCGAATCCAACAAGCACCTGTTTGGGAGAAAGACACAGTGGGAGTCCTCTCCAATCGATTGGAGATTGGAAGTCCCAGCAAGAATGCAAATAAATGCACAATTTAAACGGGGAAACAATACATCTCTTTGAAGTGAAAACTTCTTTAGCACCGTTGTGATTTGAAACTCGATGAAACAGAAGCGAGCGACACTAAAAAGAGACAAACACGTACGTCTGTAGGATTCAGACAAAGAATGAGACAGCAATAATTTTTTTTTTTTTTATTATTATTATTAAGTTAAAAGAAATATAATATTTCACTTTCTGAACTTAAATACAGAGCTTATATAGTACAGTCAAAGATATTGAAATATAAGTAGATGTGCTATCTGCTGTTTTTACTATGTGGGTCTGCGCTTCCGGGTGTCGCCGATATTGTTTACCAATTAACAAATAAACTAAATTAACAAATTCTTTTTGTATGAAAACTACGCTAATTAGCGCGTAGTCCGGCGACAGTTGCGCGGACACCATAGCATATCTATTCTGTATTTGAATATCTTTGAGTACAGTAGTAAGAAGTAATATTTTTAATTTTGTTCCAACATTTTGAGTTTAAATAGTTTTTTTTTAAATGTTTTTATGTTATTTTCCCGTTTTTAGGTTATCTGGAAGGAGATTATATATATGAACTCCCTCGTGACCAATACTTCTCTTGCCACTTTCAGTCTTGACGGTATTTGTGTACAATTTATTGTGTTGTCTAGTATAATGTTCGTGTACTTGTGATGTTTTTATAAATGTTGTGTTTGTGTGTATAAGTCCATTTTGTAGTTTGTAGATTAAAAGACATATGTTATATTCGTACAATGTTCTTATTTTCAAAAGGTTCATTTCCTGGTATAGTTTTTTTGTGGGAGTGTCTGGGTTATAGTTGAAGAGTTTTTTAATAACTTTGTTCTGTATTATTTGTAAGTCGTTTAAGTACGTAATGCATGTGTTTCCCCATATTTCTATTAAATAATTTCATGGGTGTTCGGTTCCAATATAATACGATAAATGCACGTCTCACGCAAGTCCCCTTTAGTCTAGTGAAGGGGTCGGAACTTAATTTAATAAGGAATCTATGCGCGAGTCTGTTTATAGAAATATTTAAAGAATATTTCATTTAATATTGATATTACAGTAAGAATGTAGACAAAACAAAGCAAATCGTAATTAAAGTTTCACCACATTTACCACAGTACGACTATAACTTTATCAATAACTTGTACATTTACTGAGAAACTGGTTACACCTGTGTCGGTCATCCCAAAGGAAAACTAACTTCCCTTAACCCTTCGATTTACCAAAACAGGTTTCAACGAGTATTTTCTCCCTCTGAAGCAGACGGTTTACGAAGCGTCTCTTGGGTCAGTCCTGCTATAGGTTCACTTGAAGTAGCGCGGGATGCACCGGGAAGCAACTCGCTCTCTAGCGGTAAACTTGACCTTTATCATCACAGCTGATACATCTCTTTCAGGAATCACAACGGTACGTTAAAAGAACCAATAGCATCCCTCGCCTCTAATTAGTAAGAGACGAAGCAATGCCGGAATGAGAAAGGATTCGGTAAACTGCGTCAAACTCACAAATTTGCATCACAATTATGTAATTTATTGCTTTGTTGCCACTAATATTATTTCAGACGCCCCTAGACCAGGTTTTGCTCGTACTCATGCTTCATTCCGGTCTTATTAACTATCAAACTAACTAAATAACAAAGTAAGGAAGTTGACAAGAAAATGACAGAATATAAACGAGAAATGATAATAAGGAACAACAGTGAAAAATATTATGGCTTTAAAAAAATATGTTCATATAAACCAATAAACGCTGATTCTGAATATATAATTTTTATTTCATAATATTAAACGCAGAGTTTTTAAAAAATTATTAAAAAGTCCATTTTTAAACCTCTCCTCAAAACACAGCGTCAAGTTGGCATTACTGAAATGGTTAACGGTGACGTCACTGCTAACCCGTATTCACGTGTGTTGAAGTGTATCAAGATGTATTGACATTTGAAATCTTACGCCGCGTGAGACAAGCACGCCATTTAACATTTTGTGTTTTTTGATTATTTTCATACCGAGAGATTTAGATAAATAATAGTTTTTGTGTTTGTTGGAAACATTATTTAGGCTCTCAACAATTAAAATTATGACGGAAAAGAGCTATATTTGAGGTTATATATAGTCGTTTCATTAATAGGTCATATTTGACATTTGGTTTACGATACATTGATCGTATTTTCGAATTGTTTTTAGTATCAAGAGCTTTTTATAGAAGTTATTACACAATCGTCATGATCAGTGTATTATAAATACCAGTGTTTCGGTATGTGTTATACATAAAATAATGTAAAAAGTCACGCCTGAACACAAAATTCGATGGCTTACAATGTAATATTTGCAATGAAAAAGATGATTTATTGTTTTTATATTGCACTTTGATAAAATACAATAACATAGCGGTGACATTTTACCAATGTTTTTCTACATCAAAAGCAGTTAATCTTGAATAAAAAACGCATCGACTTCTCACACTTGTCATTCCACCATTTTTGTTCCATTCAAAACAGGGATGTTCTGCCCAAAAAAATTATTTCCCTAGATTTCGAGGTGAAATTTCCCTAGAATTTCACATTTACGCAATTACCTACGTAGCCAACTGATTGTGTAACACTAATTCTGTTATATATGTTAATTAATATGATTAATTAATTGGAAAGATATCGGAATTTGGTAAATGTACTTATAATACTGTGCTTTTCCAAATAAAACGCTTTTTGCTACGTAAAATAATAATTTAAAAGTACGAATACACTCACCACTGAATTAGAAACTGAATTCCAAATAAAAAAACACTTTGCACAATAAAAATCAACCGCAATCACCGATAAAACGGAACTTAAAACATAAATTAATTTTTTTTAGAGGTCCCATTTATCTTTTTAGATACATAATATCATTTTGAGTTGTCAGTGTTAAAAAAAACATTGCATGTAAGTACATGAACAATAATTAAGATTCATAGGAATTCCAAAAAATATATATACATACATATACATAAATAATACCAGTAATATTGTCTAAATTTGCCAGAGTTCCGAATTTCCCTAGATTTTGTCCTGATTTCCCTTTTCGGTAAAAATTGTTTTTCTCCCCTAGATCTAGGGAAATTTCCCTAGACATAACATCACTGATTCAAAATGACAACTTGAAAGTAAATAAAACTATCAGTGGGTGATGAGTCACACAATCCACCATAGATACGGTGGTTTTCTAAGGGTCTTGAAAAATTAAAACTTTGACAATTATTTTAACTATTAAAACTTACTATAAAAATAAAAATAAAAATGCAGTTATTTAAGTTTGAAGGTCTCTATTCATTAAAAAAAAATTAAAAAAATTGGACTGGAGTTCTCTATTGTAATTGACTGTTAGGCCATCGCATCGATAGGTCGGTACATTATTATATAAAAAACAAAAAATGGCGCTTAATTCCGTTATCATAAAAATTTATTAACTGATATTATTATATTTACCGAACTAGCACATTAGAATGTACTGAGCAGAAACATGAGTTTAGCTGATTTTTTTTCATTAACTCCACACATGAGGCCTTGAGAAAAATAATTTCCCTTAAGGCCTTTCTTATCTTTAGGGATTCTATGTGGAAATGAAGGGATATAGAGGAGTTCTAATATAGGGAAGTTCTACAGGGAAGGAAAATGTACGAAATAGGTGGGTGGGATTCTGGGAGTCAGTGTGTCCAGAAGAGACGTACGTGTGAATCCATCCCTCTCGCTGCAGTGCGGGGCGTTGATTGGATTGAGCAAGTCAAAATGTCTCCACCAACCGCCTCTCCCAATCGATCCGCCACACAGCCGGTGGGCAGACGCATCCACCACCAAGACCTGAAAATTGCTTACGCTATGAACTCAGGCTTCTAAGTCACTAATTGAAGCAAACCTTTACTCACGACCATCATTATGCTAAAATTTTTTGAATAAATCATCTGAAATTATGACAGATAACTGATCGTTAATATATTGATCCTACAAGGAAAGAAATAATAAAAAATTTCTGAGGGAAAATCGCGAAATACGTAGAAACATTGATATGCTGCAAAACAAAAATCCTGTCTAACCTTTAATAATATAATCGTAGTTTTTCCAATTTAATTTAGTTGCGTAAAGGATGTATTTTTAGATCAACATGCTTTTAAAATAATTGTATTTTCAATGGATAAATAAACGGAACACAATCGTCCAAAATCAGTGTGCGTGGTGCCTAATTGGGGAGGGTGGGGGGTTTTATCCAGCCCCCAGGGCCACAAACAGACGATTATAAAATGAATATTTAAATGAAGTAGATAATGTGCCCCGAGCGGCAATAATGCACTGGCGATGGCGACTAGTGGTAAAGCGGCTGATTAGCGAACGCAAACCTCGGTTTTAATTCCCACGGTTATGGCGGCGTTCTCCTCGTAAAGGGGGATTATCTATCCACGTCCTCCTCTTGTTCTATTTGTACCGAAGAACGTGCTTTTGGGATGATGTGATGGTGGGACATGCAAGTACTCTAATGTTTGTTAATTACTTCATTGCTAATTGCGGAAAAGCACCGAGAGAAAATTAAATACAGTGATAAGTTTTGCAAAGCAATCATCATCGTTAAAAAATCTTTATCTGCTGCTTGATGAAAATTTTCTTACTCAAACATATCTTTTTAAAAACGGACGTGATTCCGATAAAAATTCGGATGGTCTAGTGTCTGTAGAGGATATATGAAGCTGTTCACAAATGTCGGACACGATTAAAAAACGGATCCGGCACGATTTGTCGGGTAGATGGCCAACGCAGCGCTTTCGTATAAAAATCTACCTTGGGGTACGGGTTCGACTCCGGGGTCCGGCTCCGGCGAGCCATGTCCGGGCGGATTAGAGTAAGCTACCTATTTCTGCACAAGACGGTGAGCCATCTCCTCACAGATTAGAGTAAGCCACATCTTCAAGCAGATAACAGTGAGCCATCTCCTCACATATTAGAAGTAAACCATCTCCCTCCTACCAGTTAACGGTGAGCTATCTCCTCACATATCAGAGTAAGCCATCTCTTTCAATAGATGACAGTGAACCATCTCCTCATATATCAGAGTAAGCAATTCCTTTCAGCGGATGACGCTGAACCATATCCTCGCGTATCAGAGTACGCCATTTCCCTCCCAGTCTCTCCTAGCATTTGACGTTCAGCCATCTCCTCACAGATCAGAGTAACCACCTCTTTCATGATATGATGATGACCCATCTCCTCACACATCAGAGTAAGTCATCTCCCTCAAGGTCTCTCCTAGCAGATGACCGTGAGCTATTCTTCACAGATCAGAGTAAGCCATCTCCCTCCCAGTCTCTCCCAGCAGATGACCGTGAGCTGCTTCTTCACAGATTAGAGTCTTCTCCCTCCCAGCCTCCCGAAGCATATCTCAGTGAGTCATCAGCCTCCTGCCGCTTTATAACGAAGCAATTAAAACTTGTTGCAGATTCGCACAACTTTGCTTACGGATATTTAAGACGTGATAAAATTAAAGAAAGCTTTCTCCGTCTACAAAGTTCCACGACAAAATAAAAATACCTCGAGCGGAACGCGCGCAATTAACTTAGTTTTTTTTTGGATCCGAGTATTTTTTTACCGTGGGGAATTAAAGAATGTTATAAGAAAACTAGGCAATTAGCATTCGGAAAAGAGGGCAAAAAAAATGTTTAAGGCCCTTTCCTAATTTGTTAAAACATTTTATTTTTATATGTGAAACTTCACGAACAGTTGATACAAGTTTTGTATTCATTATTACTTGTAAAAATATTTTTTTATTATGTTTAATATAAGTTTTACGTAAAAACAGTGTTTCAAAATTCGTAGGGGGTTATATTCAGTCGGGGAAAACATTGATTTAAGAAGTTATAAAAATTGTAAAAGCCCATTCAGGCATTTCTGAAAAAAAAAAATTCGTACTTGCGTCTCTTAACAAAATCTAACTATTGACAACTGTTACGAGCATTATTGAACAGTGAATCTACCCTCGTATTAATTCAACCCGTCTGCTTGAGTAGGAATAAATACATCCCAAAATACGTATTCGCTTTACACTTTCATAAGACCAAAAACGTCCCGAGCGACCTTACATTTTAAAAGCTATATATCTCTCTTCCTCTCATGCAAACACATGTTTTTTTTCTTCTTTTAACCAGAAAGAGAACGAAATAATGCTTCTTATTGTCTTTGAAATATGAAAGCTATCTTGCATAGATATTTTACAATCTCGATCCAAATTGACGGTTTCTGATTTTCGCGCGAAACTGAGGCCTCCAGATTGTGAGGTGCGAATATATTGAACCAAGCAGACGGGTTAACAAACAACCAAAATAGGCAGAATAACTTCGTACAGAAATTTATTCTAAAGCCTTTTTAGATTTCCGAATAAACGTCGCCTGGGTTTCCACGATAAGAGAGACCCGACTTTCCGAATTTCTACCGACCTAATATAACATACTTACTAGATACTGAACGCTTTAAGTATTTAATCTCTGAAAAGTGTAAGTTTTTTTTAAAGCAGTACCTACACAACCCTAGTATTTTTTTTTGCTCAAAACTCGCATTTTAATCATTTCCGGCGAATTTGTAACTATAATAACTTTATTTCCAGGCCGCACAAGGAATGCGATTTATTTATATTTTAGATTAATAAAAACAGTAACTTACCATTAATATATTTTACGTACAAAGATTTTAAAACTTTATAACCCGTTTTGCAACTATAAAGTTAGCGCTAAGCACCAGATTTTATTTTTCTAGACGATGAATTAATAACTTCGGGAGGACAACATGGAGACACATTGTAAATATTAGTAACACGTTCTTCAAAATTAATTAAAATGAACGCGGCAGAAAGGTCGAATCTCCAGGCCTGCTAGAGTGAATTCGGCCTATGTTCGTACAATACGCCGTGCCGCGGCGTATATTTGTTTACGCGCTTTCTTCACTTACATCGTTAAGATTCCCACATTATTTTCTTTGATAGGGCAAATTTGACAGTAGGTCCGTCCAAAACACGGGTCACGTTTCGAAATTTGTATACACGGCATCTTTACTTACGTCGTTAATATTCTGAATATATATTAGGGTATAGTGTCGTCTTAAGATATGCTCTATTCAGATGCAAATTTGAAAAGTAATTAGGTATATGAAATTCTATCGATAGAAAAAAATCGCTCCGAGAATCACAAAAGACGGTAGAATTTACAATAATTTCATTTTGCTAAAATAAGTAAGTTATTCAAAAAATAGTGTCAACCGGCATACAACGGGCGTTAGCATTTTACCTCTGGCATTCCAGGGATTAAAGTCCTATTGACTCCATTTCCGATTTAATATTTAATTCTTCCTCCTTCTTTGGTATTCTATTAATTGTTGTATTTCTGATTACAGGCCAGTCACACGACCAGTCCCACGTGCTGTTCCGGCTGGGCGCGCGCGTGTCGGGCGCGGTGCGCGCGGCTGCCGAGGGCGCGGGCGAAGCGGGCGGCGTGCTGGGAGTACTGGGCGTGCAGGGCGCGCATGGCGTGTTGGACGTGTTCACGGCGCCGGGCGTGGCGCAGGGTGCGGGCCGCACGGACGCGGACTTCTCGGTGGACGGCAACCACTCCAAGGTAAAATAATTCACTTTTTATACATATTTTTCTGATATATTTATATGAAAGAAGCGTAGATTTCGTCACTGAAAAGCTGTAGTTTTTTACAAAAAATAGTCACACCTATGATCGGATAACTTCAACTATTTGTAAGAAATTCAATTAAGAGTGCCCATCAGATAAATCCATATTAATTTATTTTTTTAATTTTGGTTTTGTTAATGACTCAGAAGAGTCTCAACTGATCCCGTCTGGAGCCAGTGAGACTATGGCATCTCCAATCGGGGTGTGATAAAGTAAGGGGGAGGGGTAGGACATGGGGAAGAGGAAGGTAGGGAAGTACCTGGCTCTTCAGACCTGGTCACCAAACATGGCAAAATACATTTCAAGCAACTTTTCAATTCTGAATGGTGGTCTTATACCGAGCGATTCTGAGAGTATCTTCCATCGTGGAACATGCTGCAAACACACTTTACATTAGTTTAAATGAATTCATTGTGAAATAACATTAATTAATCAAATTGGATTTATTTGCGCGCGCCGGGATTTGATCCCACGACGTTTGGATTGCGAGTCAAGAGCTTTAACCATTGACCATCAAATCTCCGTCGATGCAACTAATTAACAGAGAACAACATACATTATTTCACCGCGCTTCGCACATTTTGACCACTTCGTGAATTCAGCTGGGCGTATTGTACAGGGCACGCAGATACTTTAATAGTACACAACAACTGCTGACCCTGTACAAATCGCAAGGAGCCCTAAAATACCTGTAAACACCCTCGACTCTGTACAGAAAAGGGCAGTCCGTTTGATAGATTCCCCTATCTTAACAACGAAGTAAGTGGTATAACCACATTTTGATGATTCCTTCTGAAAGTGAAACAGCTGGCACGCGTAATAATATTTACATAGCAGAACTTTTTAAAAATAATTTGTTTTTATAAATTAAAAAAAAGACAACTACGGAGACCAAAATTTTATTTACATTTTTTATTCCAAATAATATCAGGAATTACTTTTGAAGTAATTCAAGTACATCTCTTAACACCCTGGATATGTTTTATCGTGCCTTATATAAATATTGTTAACTGTTGATGTTGATTTTCCAAACAATATAAAATAATTAAAATGAGAGTCCCTGCCTCAAATTACCTACCTAATACTGAAAGAATGACGGAATGAAATTACTACCAGGCAATAGATATCAGATTGGAAAAGTAGAGCATAGAAAAATTTAGTTGAAAATTAGTGGATAAGTCGTTCTCAATGTTCATTGCAAATGCTATTTATTAGACACCCACGCCGACCTCTTTCCGCCAGCCAATATGTAGCTAGCCATGTTGTACTGCCGTATTCATGCATCCATTCAAGGGGGTAAGAGATGGAGACTGCTAATTAGGAATTCCCCACTAAGAGAATAACTAATTCACTCCTACAGCCTTACAGTTCGCACAGAACCTTCTGGCAGGAAGTTAAAAAATCTATCATTATTAATGACAAAGATGGGTCTCAAGGGTTTTTGAGATTGGCTTCCAATGCTTCAATGGCATATTTAAATTTAATCATAGATAATTGATTTCAAGCACACAAAAGGAAAATAAGGTCGGCAGGAGATTTAATCGGCGGAAATGCGAATGCTTAGATGGTCAGCAGGAGTATCACTAAAAGATAGGATTAAAAGTTCACGCATTTTTGGTAGCCTGGGCGTCACAGACATAAACAGTAAGCTGGAGGAACGGCAGTTGAGATGGTATGTGCACATAAAACGGAGACCATCAGACCACACAGTGAAGCAGGCAATGTCTATGGAGCTTCATCGACAGTCATCCAGAGGAAGACCGAAGCACTCCTGGATGACTCAATGCTCCAAAATACTTCAGAGAAACGGCCTGGATGAAGGCGATACTCATAACAAAAGAAACTACAACCTGGAAACGAGAAGAGCCGTCCCCAACAGCCTACCTAGGCAATGAGTTGGGACAGCGCAAGGAATAATATGGAGATTTAATCGGTGTGAGATACTTTAGATGTAACACAAAGACATTTGCGTTATTTCAACATGAGCAACTCTATCAAACACTTCTTCTTCTGGTGCACTGCCCGTTCAACGGACGATGGCTATTTTGGCTACGCGGACTTTGTTTACTGCGGCCAGGAACAGCTCTATAGCAGACTGATTATATTGTTACTATATGAAACTGGCCAAACCACTGTCTCAGGTTTTTCAGCCATGATGTTCTCTTTCTTCGAGGGCCCCGACTTCCGGCAATCCTTCCCCGCATTACGAGATGCAAGATCTCGTACTTCTCTGGATGTCACATCATGGTTCCATGCCAACTGAGAATCAAGTCAACTCAACAACTCTTTGAAAAGTCATTGAAAGCCATGAAAAAAATAATTTTAACGTAGACGTTAACCCTATCCTAACGTAACCTATTTAATCATTGTTTTTTTTATTTTTTTATCGTCACTCTTTATGACCTTTCTGAGGTGGTTCTGAGTTGGTTTCATTCTGAGTTGGCCGGACACCTCACATCACATGTCCTAGATATGGAAGTTTTCGATTTTTTATTGTTTTAATAACTTATTTTTCTTTATTCATCCGAACCTTAACATTTTCATTCGTAACTCTGTCCATCCAGCTTATTTTGAGTATTCTTCTATAAATCCACAACTTGAATGCCTCAAGTCGCCTTATCAGTTCTTCAGTAAGTGTCCATGCTTCCATTCCATAAAATAATACCGAAAACATGTAGCATCTGACAATTCGCATTCGTAATCATTGAGGTTGAGATCATGACTGCAGAACATCTTTTTCATGCGGATAAAGGTTGAACGAGCTTGCTCAATGCGGCATTTGATTTCAACCGAATGATCCCATATTTCTTTTAAATTGCAGCCCAAGTATACAATACTTTGAACCTTTCTTTAGTTTCTTTCCACCAATATAAAGATTTTCTCGCACAAAGGTAGAGGTACTCAATACGGCGTAACTTTTACAAACGTCAAGCTATGACGCTGAAGTTTGGAAGGAAGTGTCAATGACAGATGTGATAACCTAACAAAGAAAAAAAATCTAATCAGGTGCCTGACAGCGTCACACGGTGGTACAGTATTGTGCGAATTAATGTGAACACAAGTGTAGAATTAGAAAAAATAATTTATATTCTTTATTGAATAAAAAAATACAGAAACAATTACATTTTTTTTTAATACGAAGTGTGTCCTACATTAACTTTTATAACTTATTGTATACGGTTTGGCATAGAATCAACAATTTTTTTTACAATTTTCTGATATTTGCGTGTCTCTAAATTTCCGCCTCATTCAGCTTTGTTTTTGTCGTGCTTGTCTTGCTTTAACTATAGCCCACCGATTTTCAATTGGATTAGGATCCGGAAAGTTACCTGGCTATTCAACGTAAGTAATTTTTTTGTCTTGGAAATATTAACAATCTTTGTGCGTTTTTAAAGAGAAATATCCATCTTTAAAAATAAGAAACAAAAAGCTTTAGTTAAGTTTACCTCTGCAAAAAAACTGTAATTCTACAAAAATACAAAATTTAACGCATCTTTAGCTTGGTGTCTCGTAACTCACTGAATGATAGAACACAAACACAAATGGCCGCTATTACAATTTGCTACATACAACTGCAAGAACAAGTGTAATTGTGCTAATTATCACGTGTTCACATTAATTCGCACAGTATTGTAGGCCCTAAAACTTTTTGATCAAGCTGGTATAACTATTTAATGGGAATAATTGGTGAGAAAGATTTAAGAAAGCAGAAGACACACTAAACAGGAACAAAAAATTGGCTAGACTACCTGCCACTCATTTTCACTTAATTTTTACAATACGTCGCTTCGGAATTAATGTTCTTTTATGAGTAATATCTCGGCTGAAAGGAGTCAGAATGTGCGAATCTTGCGTTAATTATTGAATAACGGGAAACATAGCATTGGCTGCGATTCCGCAGTTGTGGGCCGTGTTCCTGGCCATTCTGATGTAACCATATTCGCCCCAATCCTTTCCCCAGGAGTTCTTCACGATGTAGTAATCCTTGCCAGTTGCTTCGTCAATTCCGTAGCCTACGACAAGCATCTGTAAAATTGCAAAAATTGTATAATTTTTCCTTGTCTTATTTTTAATGTTTTTTTCCGCAAATTTTAACTATTTGAAACCTATTTTCTCAATTTTTCTAATTTTTTATTTTTCAAAATATTTCCGCTTTACGATAAAATCCAAAAAATTTAACATTTCTGAACGTAAAAAAAAGTGTTTATGAAAGATGTTAAAATAAGCTTCCAAATTTAATAAATCGAAATAAACAAATAATTTTTGACGTATAAAAATTTGTCATACAAAGATAAAAAGTTTGAAAAATGGATTACCTTACTTTTTTCTTACCTAAATTACTTACAACAAAAAAAATATAAAAAAGCGTCCAAATTTTATTATACTGGGTGGCGCAGATGGATCGGGTGGTTTTGAAGTGGACTGTACGTCTGGAGTGGAGGAGCCAGGTGTTCGGCGGTCTTCGTGCTGTGGTGGGGGGGACGGGAAGTTTCAGTTGCAGACTGGCAGTCATTCGCGATGGCTACGTGGTCCGTTGAGCATCGTATTTTCGCAGTGGAAGAGTTTATACGCAATAACGAGTCAATTGTTGCTGTGACGCGTGCCTTTCGCCGGCATTTCAACATCCCACCTCGCGGTAGTGTTCCCAAGCGAGACACAATATTGAGTTGGGTGCACAATTTCCGCACTACTGGTTCATGTGCTCCAAAATGGACGTCTAGACCTCGAACAATAAGAACGCCTGAGAACGTGGAGCGTGTAAGATGCGATGTCATTACGAGCCCACGTCGATCAACGAGACATCGTGCTCAAGCTCTTGGAATGTCACATCGGAGCCTTCAAAGGATTCTTAACAAAGAACTGAAATTCCACCCCTATAAAATCATGGTGGTCCAGAAGATTCTCCCGATTTCAGAAGATTCTCCTGATTCTCCAGAAGTTTCTCCAGAAGATTCTCCAAAAGATTCTCCCGACTCCAAGAATGCGTCGCTCGAGAAGGAGGGCATTTGATGGATGTAATTTTTAAAAACTAACTTTACAATTTTTTTTTTAATAAACTTCCATTGTAACTACACGTTTTGCACTTTATTTCAATCCAATACCTTTAAAATTGACAGTTTGACAAGTATTTTAAAACCACCCGATCCATCTGCGCCACCCGTTACAAATGTATTACAAACGTTACTGACGCTTTACTTTGTATCGTTCTATAATAATAATTAATAATATTTGGCTAATTTATATAGCACCGTTTTTTGTGAGAAATCACCTAGTAAAAATAATTAGTAAAAAATTCCCAAGGTTTCATGAATTTATTCAAAACTTTGGTTTCATAAAGATCTACATTTTACTTATTTCGTAGTTAATTTGTTTGAATATAAAGCGTTGTGTTTTTTTTTCTAACGCCGCTTAGAGTGGAAGATACTCTCAGTATCGCTCTGGTGTAAGATCATAAGGAAGATACAATGATTTCTGTGAGACCTGTATGAGACCTACGTTCCGAAAACCGAATAAATAAAATTTAATAATATTAATTCCGTTATATTTGTATAGCGCAGTTTTGTGTCATTCAACACTCCGCCCGGTGTACTTACCGTTAGTCGGAGTTCATCAGGTTCTGGATTTTCTACGCAATCTGGTTCGTAGTAGATCCCGGATTTGTAATCAAAGAAAGAACCCAAGGTCTAGATGCCGACCGCGATGGGCCCTATGTCGGCTATGGCCTCCTTCAGGTCTTCTTCACAGTTCTGTTGAATGAATATGTAACTGGTGACGCTGGCTCCTGAATTATTGGAATCATGCCTGTACAAACAATGAACTCAAGTCGTGTCAATAGACCATTATCTTTTCCTATTTTTTTTTGTGTCTTGTTCTCTTTCATATTTTCGTTTAGATTTATTAGTATTATCTTCTTCTTCAACAATCGTTAGAATAAAATCCTCCCTGTCGGAAAAAAATTATGCAACACATGGAGTTCCACAGGGTTCACACCTTGGCCCAATCTTATTTATCTTATCTTATAAATGGTCTTACAAAAATATTTTATGATGTATCCATCTTAATTTTTGCTGATGACCTCAAAAAATTTTAAATTGTTCAAAATATTTTTCATTGCTACATTCTTCAAGATAATATAAAAAATTGTTAATTTGGTGTAATTTATTTATTTATTTATTTATAACATTACATTTGATACATTTGTATGGCAAAAATAACATAATAATAACATTGAAAAATAACTATAAAATGTGTGCAAGTGTTATTATGTCTTGTGGGTCGATATTAGTTCCTAGCTAGGCAGATTGCCCGTTCTAAGGAACCAAATGCTGTAATGAAAATAGACTTTACCTAAATATCTCAAAATGTCAAATAGTTTGATTTTCTCGAATAAAAAATCCAGTGATATTTAATTACAATATTGATAACAATGCTCTTCAGACATTAACACAAATTAAAGACTTAGGCATCATTTTCAATCAAATCTTTCATTTGTTAAAAATATAACAGAAATCTCTAATAAGGGCTTAATAAATGTATTAAACTGTTATACTTTTCCTATGTTAGAAGTCAACTTGAGTACAACTCTCCCGTCTAGAACCCACATCATAGTATACATGTACAAGCTGTTGAAAGAATACAAAACCAATTCTTACGTTTTCTAAATTTTAAAATGGGTATTCCCGCAATTATATTGAACTACAACACTATTTTAAATTATATGAATATGCTCAAATTGTCAGATAGAAGAATTCTCACGCACTTGGTATTTCTATATAAAATTCTAAATGATTTAGTTGATAGTCCGGTATTGCTTGAATTGATAAGCTTCCGGATTCCACAACGTAATACCAGAAATCAGGATTTATATCAGTGCAGAAATTCTGGGACTAACTACCATATGTATTCCTCTTTGCCCAGAATACTTACGGAGGGAAACATTTTCAATTTATGTTTAAACAAATATAAAACATTGTTACTGAGACAGTTCAGTTAAGTACAATGAGTGCTGTGTTTTTCATACTATTCATATGTTATGTAAAGCCCCGAAAAAGGGCGTTTACAAATAAATAAATATTATCCAACAAACAAAATTAATGTAACCGAAACTCTGTCTCCTTTTATGCGTTGTATTTGGTAGGTATGTTTGTAAATGCTCCTCCCAATAACTACGAGCTTACTGGAGCTCAACTTGTGGACTAGTATTAAACATAATTTAATTTTTCGTGTTGTTATAATTTGAATATAAATTTTATATGGTATTTTTATTTCTTAATTTCCGTAATAATAATAATAAATAAATATGAATGGAAAAGAAACACAAAGAAATTATAAAAAGGTGAATACTACAGGCTTGAAGAAAATTAGATTTTTTTTTTTTTACATGAATACCGCACAAGAGTCCCAACTGCTCCCGTCTGGAGCCAGTGGGACTATGGCATCCCCAATTGGGGTATATTGTGAGGCTGATGGTAGTGGGGAGGGGAAGGAAATAGGGAAGAGGACGGTGAGGAAGTACCTGGCTATTCAGATCTGGTCACCAAACACGGCTAAAGCCATTTCAAGCAACGTTTCAATTCTGAATGGTGGTCTCACACCAGGGCGATACTGAGAGTATCTTCCACTCTGGAACGTGCAGCAAATATACTATCTTATTTTTTAATTGAATAATTGTGAAATAACACAAATTAATCAAATAAAATTTATTTGCCACGCCGGGATTCGATCCCGCGACCTTCGGAGTGCCAGTCAAGAACCTTACCACTGGACTACGCCGGCCGTCGTAGATGATGCATTTTAGAAGTTCTGCAGTAGATGATGCCTCTGTTAACTATATGTGTGAATTTTATGTTTTAGGTTTAATTTTTTTGTCAGGTGAATGTCATATTTAGATGAATTTAAAAAGTAGAGCCAGATTATGGTAATGTCTTTGTCCAAGAAGGGATTTGTCTTCGGAGTCTATTCTTAGATAACACAAATAACACAGAAGTTAGTTATAAAATAAGGGTCGAATGATATCGTATAGGCCACTTGCATCACATTTTTTTAAATTTTTTTCCGGTTTAGGCAAATATTCTAAGACATTCTGTATTTTTTTTTTTTTTTAATCGTATTTTTGAAACCCTGAGGATTTTTTGAAAATTTCAAACCGAAAAATCAGACCATTTTTTATAAACCGGAAAGAAGGGACATAATTTTGTAGGTGTGAAAAAACGATAATTACATAGCCGAAAATCATTTAAAAAAAAAAAGAACGTTTTCCACACGAGTGGCACAGGAGAATAACGAGGCATACCAAAAATATTAGATCTCATAAATATTTTTTTCCTTGATCCATCTTATTGATCATAAATCATTATAATGTACAACTTCTATATTACTAAATTCAATGTAATATACTTGAACTTGTAAATTGTAATAATAATAAGAATATTATAAAATTTGCCTGAAATCAAAGTGATGCCATATAAAAAAATAAATCAGTGTGGAATTTTATAAAATTAATAGGAACATTTTCGGCGACGGGACATTTTCATGTAGTGACGTCATGAGCCCAAATAATGGATTTATTTATTTAAAAATAAAAAAACTGTACATTTCTAAAAATTTTTACTAACATTTTCGTAATCTTAGTAAAAAACTCTATCCACACGATTTTTTCCAAGTCGTTATGAAATCCATGCATGTGGCCTATTACCTGCACTCTCCTTGTTCAGCCTCATAGGGGTAGGAATCCTCAGTATCGATTCCTCCTATCTTCATGATGTCGTCGTAAGCCTTTTCCCTTGATCCTCCGGTGCAGCCAGAGTTACTTGTGGAACAGTCCAACAGAAACTGCTCCGAAAGGGAGACCAAGTTTCCATACATCAGGAAAACCTGACCTTCCAATGAAGCAGTCTGCCAAAAAAAAAAAAAAATAGATGAAGCAGATGAGACTCATTTATCATAAAAATCAGATTAAACTGTCAGTTTTTTTTCTATTGTTATGAAGAATGGGAGAAAATGAACAAGTGGCAAAATTTCTTAAATGAACCTCTTCGAAGGAGTATTTGGAAGTCTAAGCTGGGGGTGACTGGACGGTGTGGAGGCAACCACCGTATCTTACACATTAGGAGCGGGAGGTAAACAACAGGAATTAAGACATTTCCAAGTTCTCTGAGCTGTAGTAACGATGACTATAGAATTACTTACGCTTAAATGCCCAGTCAGATGAACACGGGCCCTGGTTTTTAACTCTCGTCACGGCACCAACATCCGTCCAGTTAATGTTGTCGGGAACCATCAGATTGGCCGGTGAGATATAGGTGGCTACCTTAAAGTTGTCAGGGCTAGACAAAGAAATGACAATACTGTCAGATATCATATTATCATCAACAAGGTGACGACCTGCATAGCTCTCGTGTGCACTCAGATCAAAGAAACATTTGTGCTACCCCTCTTTTTCCCTTAACCCCTCAGACCTCGGCCGTCTTTTGTCAGAAGATCAAAATATTTCCACTGTGCAATCAAATCGAAATAAAGGAATGTTTCTGAACACAACCGAAAACTAAAAACTATTTTTGAAAGGTGATAAAATACGCTTTCAAATTTCATGAATCGAAATAAACATATAATTTTTGAAGCATAAAAATTTTGCATACAAACATAAGAAACTTTTCAAAATGGCTCACCTTACATTTTTTAAACTGTCTTTTTTTGCATCTCGATGTTTTTCAACTATTATTCTGACTGTTTGAATAGCATCTATCATCATGTATTTTTACAATATTCCTTATTCGTGTGTTGATAATTCTCTCATATATTTTCATGGTGTGAGACATAAGCTTTATCCCTCTATAATTGTCGCACTTCCTAGAGTCTCCTTTATTTTTGTAAAATGAATGAATGAATGACCCCAACGTTATTTAGGCCTAAATAATGTTTCAAAACTAAAGGTATCTCTTATTAGTGTATATCTATTATTGAAAATACTCAAAAACTACTGAACAAAAAAAATTGTAATGCTTCTTCTGGAGCAACGGAACGGAATACTTGGAACAACGGAATTCAAAATGGCGGTAGTTGATCAGCTGATTACCCTATCCTATAGTAATTTTTCAGGAGTGATGACATCACACGATTCACCATACATACTGTGGTTTTCGGGGGGTCTTGAAAAATTAAAACTTTGACAATTATTTTAACTATTAAACTAACTAACTCTAAAAAAAAAAAAAAAAGCAGTTATTTAAGTTAGGAGGTCATTATTCATAAAAAAAAAATTAGACTGGAGTTCTCTATTAGCTGTATTTTAGTGATCACCCATAGTGTATAGAGTAGTTGTCCGTAGTGTAGTTCTAGTCGGTCATGAAGATGGTTGGATAGTGGAAGTTACTACCTACCTGGTGTACTTGAAGCCGGTGTGAGTGGCGATGATCTCACTGTGGAGCATGTCTGAGAACTTGTTGATGCCCTGACTGTAGGAAACCAGACCCTTCTCGTACTTCTGGTTATGTGTGTCGATCTTGAGTTTGTTCTCCATGAAGATCTTCATCCTGGACCTTGTTCTCCATGAAGATCTTCATTCTGGAGCTTGTTCTCCAGGAATATCTTCTTCCTGAGGCTCTCCTCATTATCGCTCTTATACTTCTTGTCGTACTGGGCCTGCAATAAACCAAACAATTTTTTCTCTGCTTGCATTTTATGTACTGGCAGTAGTATTTCATTGGACATTAGAATGGCTCTTCTTAAGGGGGCATTACCAGAGAAAACCAGAAATATGTCATTTTCAAATCAGATTTTAGACGTATTGACTCTTTTCCACAAAAAATTATAAATGGATTTCGAAAAATTGTTCTTTTTTCTAGCATTCGCATGTAATAAATTTCGAGAATTGTTTTTAATTTTTAGTATAATAAGGTTATTCTATAGGTCGTTGGCAGATTTGTTAAATTTTCAAAAAAGATTTTGTATTATACCACACCCATTTCAAATAATGTAATCATGCAGTAAAATAAATCAATTCATTATCTAGCAAACGCATGTTTTATAATTTTAATTTTAGTTTCAATAAAATCATTAAAAAATATGTACGTACATGTGTTTCTTGACGAAAATTGGTCCATTTGTGTATTTATTTGCGCACTTACAAACTAATATATTTCAGATTTTTTTAACATTCTTATTAAATTTAGACATTATTGAAAAATAATAAATACTTATAATCAAAAAATAATTACAAAAAGTACATTATTTCAATAGTTGTATCATCACGCCTTTCAGCATTTTTGGATAAAGGTATAAATTAAAGCTAATTTGGATTGAAATAAATTCGATATTGAGTTATAATTTTAAAAAGCTGGTACGGAGAATAATTAATCTTTCTTTGTAACCGCCCTGCACGATCGTAAGAACAACTTTTGACGAAATGTGGATTTTCGTCCGCTGGCTGGTTAAACGCTCTTAAAGGAAACAAAACCATCCTCTGCTCATGTTCCGAATGTATTCTCATATTAGTACTATGTGATGTGCATACCTTGAAGGTGTTCCACGCATCGTCTTCCTCATTTATATCTGCGATGGACGCGCACTGTGCGGCCGCAAACACAACAAATAACAAAAGGATAAACTTCATTTTTAATCTGTAAAAATGCAAAGCCAAAATTATTCTGTTAAAAACTAGTTATCTTACAAACACAAAGTAATTAGCTGTTGTCTTTAACTAGAAATGAAAATCTGACCTTGAATATATTCAGCAATAACGGATGTTTTCGATTTATATGTCAAATCGCAAAGTGATTTATTTCTACAATATATAATAATAATATTAAATAAAGACTTTTAGTAGCCAGTTGCAAGGACAGTGATAAGTCTCTTATCACTACCCTTGTTACAGGCTACGTGTAATATTTTCTTAAAACATATTTAAAAATGATTTATTTCATCGTTTATGAAAAAAGTCATAAAAAATAATCATATATTGACCATTAGGCATACTTGATTTATTAATATTTCGGTGTAATTTTTAAATTGGAAATAAATACAAGTGATGGAAAGGCTGATAGAGTTATTTAAAGAAGGGTGAATGCAGGTAACTCTTGGAGGACTGAATGCCATTGGCACCAACAAAAAACTGTCCGAAAACGCGAAACTAGCCGTCCATAATGGAGTACTGGTACCTACCCTGATGTATGGCAGTGAGGCATGGAACTGGCAGAGGAAGAATGAAAGTAGACTGAATGCCGTTGGAATGAGATCCCTGAAGCGTATGTGTGGTAAAACCATGTATTATCGTGTGAAAAATGTAGAGATCCTCAAAAAATACAAGGCTGGTGTAAGCGTAATGAGGGTAGTGGGGAGGAGAAGAAGGTGAGGAAGAGGAAAAGGAAGGTTAGGAAGTACCTGGCTATTCAGATCTCATTACCAAACACGGCTAAAGCCATTTCAACCAATGTTTCGATTCTGAATGGTGGTCTTACACCAGGGCGATACTGAGAGTATCTTCCATTCTGGAAGGTGCCGCAAATATACTACATATAATTTTAAATGAATAAATTGTGAAATAACACAAATTAATCAAATAAACGGAGGCCATCATTACGTTATGCCCTTCCAAAATTCTATGCATTGTACATGCTATTTTTTTTTATTTATTTATTTTTTATTTCATAAATTTTTTATTAGTTACAGATATTTGTTATATTCACAATATGTAAGAGTACGAACGAAACACTAACATTAAAAGGACAAAATCACAAATCTACTTTTAAATTCCAAAATTAAATACATATTTTTGCCAATTGAATTGACCAAAATACCAAACCAAACGGACTTTTCTTAGTATAAAAAACCCAAAAGAGTTTGAATTTTTGTGATTTTGGAAAATATTATTTTGGGCCCACTAACCAGCGGCATCATACCCTTGCAACTGTACAGGGCGGTTCTGATGAGAAACATTGATTATTCTCATTTTTAACTAATAACTCAATATCGATTTTATTTCATTCAAAATTTGCTTTAATATATACCTACATTCAAGTTAGTAATAAAAATGCTCAATCGCGTGTTAATAATTTTTTTTAAATTATGAACTATTTGTAATTATTTTTTATCATAAATACCTACCTATTTATAATTTTTCAAAAATGTCTAAGCAAAATAAGTGTGTAAAAATATCTGAAATATATTAAATTGTAAGACCGTAAATAAATAGACAAACCGAAGTATTTTCGTCATAAAACACGTGCGCGGATTTTTTTAAATAAACTCTTTTTAGTGAACTAATATTAAAATTCTGTTTTTTCTAGATAATTTATCGATTTATTTTACAGCATGATTATACTATTTAAAATGTGTATTGTAAGTATATTCCAACATTTTGTTTCAAAATTAAATAAATCTGCTAATGACCAAACGTGTAACATTATTATAATTTTTTTTTTTACATGAATACCGCACAAGAGTCTCAACTGCTCCCGTCTGGAGCCAGTGGGACTATGGCATCCCCAATTGCGGTATGTTGTGAGGCTGAAGGTAATGGGGAAGGGAAGGAGATGGGAAAGAGGGAGGTGGATAAGTACCTGGCTATTCAGATCTGGTCACCAAATTTCAAGCAACGTTTCAATTCTGAATTAGGGCTATACTGAGAGTATCTTCCACTCTGGAACATGCCGTAAATATGCTATATATTATTTTTAATGAATAAATTGGGAAATAACACAAATTAATCAAATAAAATTTATTTGCCACGCCGGGATTCGATCCCGCGACCTTCGGAGTGCTAGTCAAGAGCCTTACTACTGGACTACGCCGGCCGTCAAAGTAAACATATGTATTATTAAAAGTAACTTTACTAGTTAAAATAACAATCTTTCGAAATCAATTTATATTTTTTTGTAGAAAAAAATTGTTACGTCTAGAATTTGATTTGAAAATGTCAAATTCCCTGTTTTGTTTGGTTGCATCCTTTTAATAATTTATCATTACATTAATTATCTTCAGAAGTGGTCATTTATTTATTTATCAATTTTTATAGCGAAATCAACAATCTGCAATAAGGTTGGTTTATGCTTGTGCTATCTACTTAACTGAGAAACCACTTAAAGAATTTCTTGTTATACAAAAACATTGTATTTAAATTTAAAAATTATGTTTAATAAATATTACATTTATATAAATATATATTCAAATGTAGTCTACAATAATACTGGCATGTGCCTAGTGTGGCTGTCGAAAATCCTGTAAAAACTGTATAAAGAAAAAAATACATTGAAATCTTATATATAAAAATGTATCGCTGAATGTGTTGCTAAGCGCATTACTTTCGAACGACTCCACCAAATTGGATAATTCTTTTTTTGTGTGTTCGTTATTGTCAGGACAAGGTTTTTATAAAAATTTTGGTGAGCTCTGGCATTATGAAATTTGTATTAAAAAAATGCTATTGGTGGCACGCGAGGAAGCGGCTATTGCTATGAAAAGCGGGAGGGAGGGAGAGATGGGGGTGGGGAACCAGGGAGGGGGAGGGGAACCTGGGAGGGGGGAGGGGAACTCGGGCGGGGGGTTCGCGGGACGGGGGAAGGGGGGAGTGGAGTGGGGAGAGGGAGAAAAAAAGGGGAGGCGGAAGGGGAACGGAACGAATGGGAAAGGACACGCAGGGAGAAGCTATTTTTTTATTAAATGGCATAGCACCGCATGCCGGGAATCAGCTAGTTATTAATAAAAGTCTTATGCTTATTATAGTAATATTTACTACTTGGTGAAAATAAAAATGAAGCATGCTAAAATTGCAAACAAATCAGAATTAAAGTCAGAATACGACGAAGAAATCACCACTGCTTGTAAAAACACTCTGTTCTGACAGTAGAGAATCCTTGGATCTGTGAAAGAACTTCCGACCAAAGGAACGTAATTCGACTGTTGGTGGTGAAGATTGAGTTTTTATAACGATTTGATTTACAAGTTGGGCTACAACTAAAGAAGATTAATAAACGCATTTTATTTTACCACCGACTATTAAAAACAACAATTACAACGATTACGACTACTCCAGACTATTATTGCGAATATTACTGTAATAATATTCCAGCAGAGAGATAATTCTTTCCATAGAGAAGGTTCTCTCTCTGATTGGACTTCGAGTTCCCATTTTCCACCACCGTCTTAGCGGGTTTAATCTTTGCAAGTCCTCCATCTATAAATTCATTCAAAACGGTAAAAAATAAAAGTTTAGTTGTTTCGATCGGAAGTAAAAGCTTTCCGCTTAATAAGCGTGTTAGCATGTTCTGCTGATGATTTAGTAATTAAACATAATTTATTTTCGTCTTCCAATTTTTGTACGAGAAATATTTCTTTGAAGAAGAAGATAACATTAATAATCTTAACGAAAATATGAAAGAGAACCAGACACAGAAAAAAATAAAAAGATAACGGTCGCAACTGGGACTAAAACCCAAAACCTCTCGTCTCACCGGGACAAACGCTTTACCAATTAGTCCACTGCCATCCCTTATTAAACCGTATTATTTTTTAATCTCATATTTCAAATTTCAGAATGACTATTTTTTGTCCATATAATAATATGGATTGTTTCCTTGAAAATTTCTTTGAAAATTTTTCTAAGAACTAGTTTTTAAATCTAAATCGTTCTAAGAACTAGTTTTTAAATCTAAATGAACATGGCTTCGACCAAGCGTACTTGATCGAAAATTTCATTTTTTTAAATTGTTTTTCTAGGTACCATCCCGTTGAACCGCAAAAAAAAAGTTTGTCAAAAGGATATTAATTTGCAATTACAATTTAAACACACGTACATAATATTATTACAATAACTCAGTAGCGTAGCGAGGAGGGGCGGTCCACCCCGGGTGCCACCCGACAGGGGGGTGACACTCGACCGTGGGAAAAAATTCACTAAAGGTATTGTCACCAAAGTATTGTATACATGACCACGGTCTGTTATTTTCTTTCAAATGTTCCTCGTGGAATGCCCCGAATTTGTGTCTAGGTCTTTGTATAGGCGAACATAGCCTATATTTGTAGATTAATCTGAAATGCTCTAGCCACCCTCCCCCAGGATGGACCAATTTTATGAAGTCGAAATTAGCGTTTTATCAACTTTAATAGGGGGGGGGGTGACATCCGCCCCGGGTACCACCCATGCTAGTTACGCCACTGTCATACATATTGTCACAATTAACAAACATGAACAAAAATAAGCCATCTCTATTTAATAACCATTGTTTCAGCATATATCTCAATCTATTTGTAGAATCGCATTTTTTTTAATTATTTAGTAACATGTTAAATATTTTTGGCACGTTATATTCCAGGGTTCGGCGTCCGTAGTTATTATTATATTTTGGAAAAAGCATTCCTTCATTTTTTGTGAACCTTGTGTTCATGTACCACTTTCCTCTTATAATCCGACTTAGATATATATTTTTTTTTATTTTTTATTAATTATTGAGTTAGTTTATACTACATTCATATAAACTAATAAGCACAATGTAACATTTCATTTGATAAATTTAAATATTTTTACAGTAAGCATAACATTTCTTTTTAAATACGTTCATTCTTTCTTCATTCTTCATACTTTCAGGCATTTCATCATACATCTTTAGTCCTCTGTACATTAGGCTGTTCTGTGATTTTGATTTCTTCATTTGTGGCAATCGAACTCTGTTTATATTTCTTGTTTCGTAATTATGAATGTCTCTATTAAAAACAATTTC
The DNA here is from genome assembly GCA_917880885.1 of Limnephilus marmoratus. Classification (NCBI taxonomy): domain Eukaryota; kingdom Metazoa; phylum Arthropoda; class Insecta; order Trichoptera; family Limnephilidae; genus Limnephilus; species Limnephilus marmoratus. The sequence continues at coordinate 10,332,323 of OU862921.1, read as the reverse complement.
ATCCTTAAAGTATTTTGGCATTTGGTTTTTCATAATTTTATGCACAAAAATTAACACGTTAAATAGTAGTCTCTTTTTTATTGGAATCCAATTTAGCTCCTCTCTCATTTGATTAATCCTTGCGTATTTGCCTTTTCCCAGTATACATCTCATAGCTTTGTTTTGTATAACTTCTAGTTTGTTCAAACTTCCTTCATTGGCCAAATATAACATTGTAGAGCAGTAGTCCAAATGTGGAGCAACGATAGTTTTATAAATGAGCTCCGTAGTGTTTCTATTTAATTTACGTCTTAGTCTTCTAAGAAAATTTACCTTTTTTGATACCCTTTTTAGCACATATTCAAAGTGTGCTGTGAAAGTCAGTTTTGAGTCGAGTATTACACCCAGGTATTTGATTTCATTTACTTTTCCAATTTTTTCACCATTGATTGTCAAATTTAACCCTGTGTTACATGTTTTATTGCCTATTTCCATATATTTTGTTTTGTTTACGTTCAGTTTCAACTTGTTAATTTTAGCCATTTTGCTATATTTTGTAGGTCTTCGTTTATTTTGTTAATTGCTTCTATGTAATCTTCTCACGAAATATAGATTAAGGTATCGTCTGCAAATAGTCTAATTTTGAATGTTTAATAGTTTTGATAATATCATTTATGTAAATTAAAAATAGAATTGGACCTAATACCGACCCTTGCGGAACCTATCTGTTTTTCTGAAAACCCTGTATTTTTGTATTTTTATGACTTGTGTGCTTTTTTATCAAATTTTATTTTTATTATTCTGTATATGTTAAATAATCTGTCATGAATCATTTGTACTACCAAAATGTAAAAGCCCATTGGGCGTTAAATAAATAAATAAAATAAATAAAAATAAACACCAAGGTTGTTTTCTATCGGTTCTGATTCTGAGCTTTCAACTTTCGTTACCTGTTTTCGGAATTTTTATGCGGAATCAATATTTTATACCATAATAAGGCCTGCACCAGTAATATTGTTAAATTCCGATACAACAATGATATGGTTCGTCTCTGTGAAAAAAGCTAATAACCTTGATGGTAAAATAATAAATTTTCAAAGGTTATAGAGAGTTATTCTAATTGAATATTCATTTAGACTTTTATAAAAAGGTCAATATGTATTCCATATAAATAAAATAGTATTATGGCGGTACCTACATACCTTAAATAATTTTATAGCCATAAAAGTATTTTCTAGGCGTGCAACACTGAACAACGAAAAGGAGGTGATTTGCACTTTTTAAAGCAAACCCGTTTTCATTCCCGTTGGTGATCCGAATCTGGATGGTAATTCGTGGTATTTATTAATGTCAAAAATAAAGCAATATTACAATTACTCTCACTGATGATAATATGAAGATTTGATAATTTGGTTCGTAACACTGTCTGGGTTACGAACCAAATTATCAAATCTTCGAAAGATTGTTTCCAATGAAAAAGGTAGTTGCCAATAATATGAAGAAAAAAATTTGTCGGCGATGGTATTGTTAGTTATGAAATTTGAAATATGAGATTGTCAAATATGACGGATTAATTAATATGGGGTGGCAGTGGCCTAATTGGAAAGGCGTTCGTCCCGGAAAGGCGTCGTTCAGAGTTCGAGTCTCAGTTGCGACCGTTTTCTTTTTATTTTTGCGTGTCTTGTTTTCTTTCATATTTTCGTTTAGATTATTATTGTCATCTTCTTCTTCGATGGTATATTGTATTGATGGGATTAACCTTCAAAAGTTATAAAAAGAGAGTTGTTCTAATACAAATTGAAGAAATATTTCTGTTTTGAAATTAAAATTCTTTTAATTTTTTTCCATAAATTATTCTGTAAAATCATGTCCATGAAACGATAATTTTTATTTAATTTATTTGGTAATAAAAATATTATGGTCGTACATTTATATAATTATGGCTTAGCAAACTCGTCCATCGTTATCTCTCAGTGATTATGAGTAGGTACTGTTGTTATTATTATTAAAAAATATATATTTTAAATTTGGAAAATTACCTTTTGTTTATTTTACCAACGCGTTAATATTTTTTTCGGCGGAACATTAATTGTGAATTAAAGGTAAAAAGATTGTTATTGTTACTGAAAATAAATCACAGAAAGCGATAAACTTTTGTCGTAGCATATTAAATTTGAATTTGGGAGGCGGGGGTACCGCCTCCCGGGGAACCATTAATCGGATGACCAACACCCCTGTCATAGGTCACCCCAAGTGGTTTGCTACGTTTAGTGATTTAACAGGGATGCCCGGGTTCACGCGGGAAGTTTGTCTAGATCTTAGCGGCGGATGCGTTTGTTCACCATCTGCGTGATCGAGAGAGACTGGTCGAGTTGGACTAGGAGACCTTTTGAATTTTCCAGCCGAACTCCGCAGTAGGAGGATTCGATTCGTACTCGGTCACTCCTGGACACATTGACCCTCAGATTTCTACCCACCCCTCATATGCTTTTCCTTACCGAAACGTCCTCTCCTTCCTTTCCCTAAAAATCTCCACACAGCATCCCCAAAGGTGACAGAGGCTCTAAGGTGATTTTTTTCTAAGGGCCTCTGTGAGTAAATAATTTTTAAAAATGTAAAAAATATGCACACTAAACAAGATATCTGTAATCAGACATGCACAGAAAAAAATGTGTAAATCCTATTTATAAAATAAATAATAATCATTAATTGTATTAAATAATTTTTCTTTCTAGGCCTCATTTAAATTTCACCTCTTTATGCTATTTATCTTTAGATTTTAAATAGAATAGCACAGGGGTCAACAAATGGCGGACCGCGGTCCGAATCCGGACCGCCGACCTATTTTGTGCGGACCTTGTGTTTTTCATTAAGGATCTTAAATCAGAATATGAAAACAGATTCACAAATTTTAAGATAATTGAGAATGTCGTCGACATCCTCGGTAACATTTACTCTCCGAATCCTGGTGACGAAAGGAGCAATGAAGCTGTAAATATTTTCTGGAGTAATAAAGCTGCTCTCCAGACGGAAATGATCGATTTTCAAGATAATACATATTAAAAACACCAAAAATAGGAAGTTTCTTGTCAAGAATTTCGGATATAATTTGTTTGTGCTAATAAATACCCAGAATTAAAAGAATTAGCTTTGAAACTTTTCACTTTGCTTGGGTCAACATATGTTTGTGAAATAGCATTTTCCAAGATGAACATCATTAAAAATAAATTCCGGAGCATACTTACCGATGAACATCTTCGAGATTTAATGACAATAGCTTGCACAAACTTTAGGCCGAACTTCGGACGGTTAGTTCAAGGCATATCTCATTAATATTGTAAAAATACCTCGGTACTTCTTTTTTTTCATAACATTTGTTTATTGTTTAATAAAATAATGTTCCAGAACCCATTCGATTATCAACAAACAAAATTTGTTCTTTGATATTGTATCTACACATATTTAAATAGAACAGTTTATTATTTCAATTGTTCAGCCGGGGGGGGGGGGGGGATTTTTTTTCCCTTCCGGACCGCGACGGTCATATTATTTTAAAAAATTGGACCCCTAATGAAAGTAATTGGTTACCCCTGGAATAGCATATAATTCAAAAACATAATATCTTTAGATATTAAATGCATATGTGCATGTGTATATGTATGCATTTATATTACCCGTCTCAGAACAGACCTTCTCTAGTTAGGCGGGTTACTTACTTGTTTGTATATGATAATGTAATTTCAATAAACCCTCGGGTTGCCGGCAATTAATTAATTAAATAGAATAGCATGTATGGATATTCAATTCCTTCAGCAACTTATGAGTTAGACATGTTCATTTTGATACGCTCAAAATCTTTCATTATTCGTGTGCCTATATCCTATGCCAATACAGAATATTCTCATGTATGACATGATTTCTCACTTCATTCCTTCAAACTTCTTTGATGTTTTCATTTGGAGTAGAGCCTCCCACACGTGTCGCCAATCTAGGGCAACCTTTTAAGTAGAGAAACAGACACCAGTTTCACGCAAACTTTCAGAAGAAATCGAAAAAATTATTAAAAATAATATCAAAACATCGATTACTTTCATAAGCGCGACAAACTTATGCGATTTTGGAATACTTTATTGTTTCTTTGTATTTGACCATGTGATTTTTATCGTGTCATTAAAATACACTAGCAGTTGAAAACCCGCACCGCACTGCGGACGACTTTTGGTTCGGCTTCGCCCAGTTAGTGTTCGTGATTATTTTGTAAATCCATTGGAAACTGGTTTCAAAATCAGCCCGTTCCTCGTATCCACTGTCAACGTATCAACCAGTGATGGCTAGTCACCGCGAAAAAGTAACCGGGACAGCCGCTTGATACAACTGAGTATTACCGTCAATCTTTCAAAATCCGGGAGATTCTCCAGGTTCACAAATTCGTAGAACTTTTACCTAGGAGGGGAAAGCCCCTTTGCGTCTTGCCGACGAAAGTGGAGTCTTCTTGTGACGTATTTTTGAATTAGAAACCGAATTACAATGGTAGCTTTGTCTGAAAATCCACGTACACTGATGTTTATTTATTCTAGTCCGAATGTCATGCGCATTCTTGCTGGGACTGCCAATCGATTGAAGAGGACTCCCAACCTTTTGCCATTCCCTTATTACTTATCTATTGTGTCTTCTTCCCAAACAGGTGCTTGTAGGATACGCTGTATACAATCACCCAGCGCTTGCCACCTCGTGGACTTTCACCAACCTGTCCCATTGTCTTGTCTATATTTTGTCATACTAACACATATTGTATCTGTATTTCCCGCTAAGCACTTGCATACTGCTTACTAACAACGTATGCAAGGATATTGGAGGTCTAGTTTCGTTATCAAATGTAGAGTCGTTTTTATCCAAAAAATTAGAGTCCTTGCAAGAGCCTTGAAGGGGTAACCATCTGTTACCTATACCAGGGCGGGTAAGTGGTGGGTCCTCCAATGATGTTTATTTGGTGCGACGGGCAAGGCGTGGCGGCAGACATGCCTTGGCAGCCGGATTCTTAAATTCAACCACGCAGACGCAAAGCTATTAATAACGTTCGATGACGTTTTCATAACCAAAAATTACATAAATAATATAAATATATTTTTAAGGGAATAACAATGAGTAAAACCTCAAATAGTAATATTTAATAATTGTGGACAATATTAACGACTCTCAAACGAAAAATGTGAATAATTGAGTCACCTCTAGGAATTGAACCCAGGACCTCTTCTTTGCAGTTAAAATGTTGGTAGCTCTTAACCGGTGGTTCTATATTTACTACATATATATTTAAAAAAAACTTCGACGGTAAACACAAGTCGTGGACAAAGATACTATAAATACCATGCAATAAAAAAAAACATTAAAAAAATCTTGGACTTCAAAAAATGAATAAAACAAAAATAAATTCGGACACAAAATTAAAAGTTGGGTTAAAAAACAATATTAATAGTACAAAAACTTTAAAACATGAAATGATAAAACGTATACAATTAACAGGCAATACCATTATAAAACGCACATCATTTACATATATACACAACACACAAAATATATATATATTTAATTAAAAGTTATTATGTACTTAATCTTATTGAATTATGGATTATAAAATGTGGGCTCGGCACGGGTAATCCACCCAGTGTGGCCAACATAATTAGATTTTGTTATGAAAATGTGTTCATGTATCTAATTCTACCTTGTTATGTATCTTACACTTTTAATTTTTTTATTAAAAACACACATATTATTAATTTACGTTATATCTTTTGCCATTAGCAATCCAAAAACTGTCTTTATTTTCTTTATCATTTATTGTATACTTGCTTTTACCCCCGGCTTCGCTCGCTTGGTGTTAGGAGGGTTCCTATTCAGCCTCCTCCACTTCGCCTCTCCCCACTCCACTCCCCGCTCCCCCCCCCTCCCCCATCCCATATCCCCTTCCCGCATTCCGTACCCGTTACATCCATTTTTCAAACAGTTCTTGTGCCACCTATTAAATTAACAACCAAACACATGCAGTTTCGCATTTATAATCACTATAGATTAGTATTTTATACATATTTAAATTTTAACTATCAAAGAATCTCCATGGTAACCTAAACAAATAACAAAATGACGGCGTACGTCAAGTAATTACTTATAGTTACCAAGCAACGATTTGTTTTGCTTTCGTTTGGACAATAAATGTATAATAAATAATTTCATAACGCCAGAGCTTATTCATAACGTCAAAGCTTACCATTATATATAGCCTATTTTACTTACATATTTTTTTTATTTATTTATATAATACATGTTACATAATTGTGGCATTTACATAAAGAAGATTATTGAATCACCATACTAGGCGGTGACCAATGGAGTATTGTCGCTATGTATGAAATTTAAAGTTTAAAGTAAAGTGTAAACATATGTAAATAAATGGTGCTAAAAGTTAGAAAAATTTAAATAAAAAGTAGAAAGTAGAAAACATAGGAAGTAGAAAGTACACAATAGAAAGGAAAAGTGGAGTAATTTAGCATAAGATTATAAAAATATTTAAAAAATGATAATAAAAATGTACATAAAACCTTATTCTTTTATTAATATATATGCATGTGCATGCAAGCACTCATGTACGTGAATAGATACACACATGCATATATACATACATGTCCACGTACATACACATACATATATATACATACACACATATACATATATATACACCCACATACACACCCTAGCATACACATACACATATACCAACACATACAAACATACACCTGCACATACATATGTATAATGTTGCTTTCTATTAGTGACATAATTTTTTAAATCTATTCAGTTTTTTTTGCGTGAAGGAGTAACAAACAAACATACATTCATACATCCGTAATTTATAAAATTAGTATGATGATTAAAATGCATTTATTCACCTAGGTACACACGTTATATCCCATATTTATCCTATTTTTTGCTATCTTAACCTTTAAAACTGTTGTTGTAACCTGTATGCACTTAATCACAGAACGTAATGTCATGTAAATGTACCAATATAAAATAAAATAAATGCAGCCATTATCACGGATGTAAAAAATGAAAATATGATTTCATTTTTACATTTTTATCTCAGCCATATTATATAATATACTGGTTCCATGCCAACTCAGAATGAAACCAACTCAGAACCACCTCAGAAAGGTCATTAAAAGCTATGAAAAAATCATTTTAAAATAGCCGATAACCGTAACTTAACCTATTTAACCAGTTTTTATCATCACCCCGTTGAGGGCCAGGCTTTTTCCAGAACAACACGGAAATTTCACGATCTTCAATTGAATGTTTTGTGGATTAAATTTAACCTATCGTATATTTTATTGACTGAAACACATTCCTAGAACAATAAATTATTTTCATTTTTATTTTAACTTTATGAGTAAAACCTCAAATTGTAATATTTAATTAAATGAAGACAATATAAGCGAAACTCAATCGAAAATCTGAAAACAGAAAAATCAGAAAAAGATATTGACACATCTGGGACACGAACCCAGGACCTCTCGCTTACCGGGCGAACGCACTAACCACTGCGCCACCGTGTCGATATCCAATTCGGTCACTTTTAACTGTATCATACTTCGACTAAGAACCACCCACACTATCTTCATTTTTCTTAACGCATATACTATTGGCTGCTATCTTTATGTATGATTGCAAGATTCAAACCCGAACTAAATGCTCTCTAGATAGTGTCTGGATAAATCTTTATCCATTTTATTTAATATGCGACATCTATTGACTTTTCTGCAAGTCTAGGATGAATATTTTCATTTTTATTTTAACTTTATGAGTAAAACCTCAAATTGTAATATTTAATTAAATGAAGACAATATAAGCGAAACTCAATCGAAAATCTGAAAACAGAAAAATCAGAAAAAGATATTGACACATCTGGGACATTAGACACATCATAAATAAATTATTTACCAAAATAACATTACTTGCGTAATTACGTAAATTGATAGGTTTTATGATGTTTTATTCGAGGTACACGCATGTCACGCATCGGCAATGTGACGCGGCCGCCAAAATGACAGTTCGAGATGCCCACAGATAAAAATTATTTTAAAATATTTTGTGGCTACAGAGTGAATAAAATCTTTACCAATACCATATAGTCCAGTAAACGAATGGTCCAAAAGGAGGTGTAGAGTGCGTGAGCAGGAACCTAAGCGATTCTTTCAGGACTTGTTTAGGGTGCTTAGGGTGTGAACATACTAAAAGTCCTGACGTCTAGGTGGTGAGCTAGGGGGGGGGGGGGGGGAGGGGGGGGGAAGGTCCCGATTTTCGGGTTTCCGTTTATATCTCAAAAACGGTGCGTCGCAGAGGAAAACTTTTTAAGAATAAGTAAAAGCTCATAAAATTATCTACAACTTTTATTCTATACGTAATTTTGGAAATCGAAGCCGTTTTTGAGTTATACGCTCCACAAATGTCAATATTTTCGAAAAAAATCATTTTACCTCACATTTTTCATCAAACATTCTTTCGTATCGTCTAAAATATTCATCCAAGAAAGAAATTCATTTGAAAAAAGTTGTAGATAATTTAATTCCCTTTTAGAATATGTATACATATCTACATAAATCTCCAACCAGTAAATATTTACAGCAATTTTAAGTTTTTTCGTAAAATGTCGCCATTTTCAGAAAAAGCTGTTTTTTCTTACCAAATTATTAAGACGGGTTTTTTCTTCATGGGAAATTCCTTATTAATTTTTGCACGCAAGAAAGCAGGTAAATTGTTCTCGAACAGATGATTAGTGGAATTCATTTTATAATCATTATTATTGTGATGGGTGATTAGGTTAGTCATCGGAGATGCTACAATAACGTGCTACGATGCTGTTCGAGTTGGTGAAAAAGCAATGATTGCGATAGTGGGCTTGACATTCTCATACATCAAGTTGTCCCGCAAAGATCGGGCATTCCCAATGTCTTCTGTCAGCTCGTCGATAAAAATTCACGATGAAAGGATTTGATGAAATTCTTTGAATGTGAGTTGGCCCCATTTCCCTTGGCACTGTTCAATGAAAGTGGGATGCGAAAGACAACTAAATCTGTTCTGTATAGCTTATTCGAGCCTACCAAAAAAACTGTTCTACTGTCTCAGATGAACATAGTTGTGGACGGAGGATTTCTACTATACAGAGTAATTTGACAAAAAGATGCCTCCGTTGCCGCAATTTGTGATCGTTATATCACTTATGTCAACCACCACTATCCTGGTATGACTCGCACTGTGGTATTTGATGGGTACGCAAATCCAGTCAATAGTACGAAATCACAAGAACAGATGCGACGATACAGACTGAGAAGGTCAGCCAACATCAATTTGACATGGAACAAATCAATACCCGTTAAACAGTATCAATCCTACCAACAAAAGTAACTTCATCTCCTTACTACAGACAAAGTTTCGGGAGAATGGGATACAGATTCTTCAGGCCACCGATGATGCTGACGTCCTTATCGTGAAGACTGCTGTGGAACTATCCTTTCACAACTCAGTGGCTATCTTTGGTGAGGATGTTCACTTCAGTGTCCTTTTGATTGCTTCCAATCCTCCCACCTAAGATATTCTGCTGCTGAAACCCTGACGAGGGAAAACCAAAACAATGGCACTGTCCACCCAAGAGATGCAGCATCGTGGATTTGAATACATCATATTTTTACATTCATTTACCGGATGCGATACAACGTCTGCAACTTTCAGGAGAAGCAAGGTGGGCTTTTCAAAATTGTACTTGGAGTCAGAAATAATCAAGAAAGCGGCAATGATCTTTTACAACCCCTCCTCTACTCACGACGAGGTTGAAGAGGCTGGAAATAAATGCTTCCTGAAATGGTATGCGGTGCCAAAAAGACAGACCTCCCTTAACCAGTACCGCTTCCAGTCGTTCACAAAGTTCCGTGGCAAATATGAAGTCTGACATCACCTCCCTCCCTCCAATAGAGAGTGCAGCTAAACAGCATTCCCGGCGGACATACCACTAAGTTCAGCAGTGGCTCGGGATTGAGCTGCCCCCTGAAGAATGGGGGTGGAAACATGGTCCTTTTGAAAATGATATTTTGCCGCTGCACCAAGGATTGTGCAATTGGCAAATGTGGATGCCTAAAGGCAATGCTGACCTGTTCTGCAGCGTGCCTTCACTGCCAAGGGAGATGTCTCAATAGCGTGCCTGTTGCCTAGGGCGACGATGAAGACGACGTAGAGCCCTTTCAGCAAGAACCATCACCACTGAGAATGACGATGCCATGGATGAACAACGCTTGTCAGGACCCTCACGTCCAAAGAGGATATGAAAACGTGAATCCATATAAAGTTGAGAGTGTAACATGATGTTATTGAGAACAGTGCCAAGGGAAATGGGGCCAACTCATACTCAAAAAATTTCATCAAATCCTTATCTGATCGTTTACTTATACACATCCGCTGAAACCGCAATGTTGGGTCAACTGCAACCTTTTCATCGTGAATTTTTATCGACGAGCTGACAGAAGACATTGGGAATGCCCGATCTTTGCGGGACAACTTGATGTATGAGAATGTCAAGCCCACTATCGCAATCATTGCCTTTTCACCAACTCGAACAGCATCGTAGCACGTTATTGTAGCATCTCCGACGACTAACCTAATCACCCATCACAATAATAATGATTATAAAATGAATTCCACTAATCATCTGTTCGAGAACAATTTACCTGCTTTCTTGCGTGCAAAAATTAATAAGGAATTTCCCATGAAGAAAAAACCCGTCTTAATAATTTGGTAACAAAAAACAGCTTTTTCTGAAAATGGCGACATTTTACGAAAAAACTTAAAATTGCTGTAAATATTTACTGGTTGGAGATTTATGTAGATATGTATACATATTCTAAAAGGGAATTAAATTATCTACAACTTTTTTCAAATGAATTTCTTTCTTGGATGAATATTTTAGACGATATGAAAGAATGTTTGATGAAAAATGTGAGGTAAAATGATTTTTTTCGAAAATATTGACATTTGTGGAGCGTATAACTCAAAAAGGGCTTCGATTTCCAAAATTACGTATAGAATAAAAGTTGTAGATAATTTTATGAGCTTTTACTTATTCTTAAAAAGTTTTCCTCTGCGACGCACCGTTTTTTAGATATAAACGGAAACCCGAAAATCGGGACCTTCCCCCCCCCTCCCCCCCCCCCTAGCTCACCACCCAGACGTCAGGACTTTTAGTATGTTTACACCCTAAGCACCCTAAACAAGTCCTGAAAGAATCGCTTAGGTTCCTGCTCACGCACTCTACAACTCCTTCCTTTACTGGACTAATAGGGAATGTTGGCGCTAGCATTTCTGACCGTGTTCTTGTACAAATTTTGTGCATAGAAGGGTAAAAATCGTAGATAAAAATTTTTTTTTTTCGCGCATGCGCAAGACCTGTGCACATCCCGCCCGACAGAAAATTTAATATAAATTATTCGGAGTGACCGGCTGCATTGCAGCTTTTTCTATGGTAAAGGGCGATAATAGAGCTAGCGATTCTGACCGTGTATTTCATACACTTTCTTTATACATTAGGGTCAAAATTGCATTTCAAAGTGCCGCGGCCACCTCTGGGATACCGGGTGCCGAATGGCCCCCAACATGACTTTTCTGAGGTGGCTCTGAGCTGGTTTCATCCTGAGTTGGCCGGTCTATATACAGCTATTACTAACTATATTTATACAGCTATTAGAGCGGAACTTACACGGCATAAAATTTTGTATGTATTCATTTAATTGCTTTTACCGAAGATTAATAATTGTTTATAAAAAGGCTCCTATAGGTGCCAATAAATTTTAAAGTATTGGAAATGTTCCTTTTGTTAAACCAGCGCGCTGTAATAATCCCAACGTTTAGAACTTTCTGGAAGTTAGTTCCAGTTGCCGGCATAATGGGCGCCATTGACTGCTGAAGCTCGGCTCTACTGGAACTTTCCTTTCGGTGCCGGCGCCTTTACAAAACCTTTCAGCGGAATGAAAGGCGCCTGAAAAGTGTTTCAAGGTTCCTGTACTCTTTATTAAGAACTTGAGCCACTCATAATATATAATGTCATGTTGGCAGAAGTTTCTATAAACTGACCAGGTGTTTTTTTTCTTCTTATGTTGTGAGTTGTGAAGCAAGTATTTTAGCTTAAAGATAAATTAATACTAGTGTTCCTAGACTAGATACTAATAATCGAATAACACAATTTGTTTTTTCAATATGCTGTAATATGAACAAGAGGCATGTTTTCAACACAGCATCGAACAGTATTAATACGGTAGCGTCTGCTTGGTTGAATTTTAGAACCCGGGTTCGAGTGCATGTCTGACGCCGCGCCACAAATAACATTTATGTACGTAAAATTTCAAACAAAACTACCATTGTAATTCGGTTTCGAATTCAAGAATTCGTCAAAAGATGTCGCCACTTCCGTCAGCAGGTCGCATGGTGATGTGCTCCCCTAGATATTAGTACTACAAATTTGTGAATTTGTGAATTTGAGTATCTCTTCGGATTTTTTTTTTACATGAGCTTCACACAGGAGGCCCTGAGGAAAATAATGTCCCTAAGGGCCTATGTCATCTTTGGGGATGCTGTGTGAAGGGTTTTTTTAGGGAAAGGAAGGAGAGGAAAGTTATGGGAAGGAAAAGGGTTTAAGGGGTGGGTAGGAATCTGGGGTTCAGTGTGTCCTGGTCATCAGACGTAGACAAACCTCATCCCATTAACCCGGGCACCCCTGCTAAATCACCAAACGTAGTGAACCTCTTGGGGTGACCTATGGCAGAGGTGTTGGTTATCCAATAAAGATTCCCGGGGCGGCGGTACCCATTCCCGCCTCCCAAATTATTGGATATGGAAAGATTGACGGTAATACTTAGTTATATAGTACTTTACATATTACATATTACGTCATTGACTGTCCCGGTTATTTTGTTCCGGTGACTAGCTATCACTGGATGGCAGTGGATTCGAGGAACGGGCAATTTTGGGAACCAGTTCCTATCGGAAAAATGGTCACCAACACTAACCGGGCGAAACGGAACCAAAAGCCGCCCGCAGGGCCTAGCAGCCTTCAAAGTTGGGACTCTTGAGTTAGCATACGAAATACTGATGGATGCGAGTATTTGGCCGAAGTTGTCGGTTGTGAGAAAATGTATTTTCCGAATGCCGACGAAACAAACAAATATTTCAAAATAATATTAAAAATGGATCATACAAGTACCAAGCCTTTAAAAAATGTTTCATTCTATTGCAGATCAATTCGTCAAACCGAGCACTTCAAAGGAGGGAGTTCATATTTATAATCTCCTTCCAGATAACCTAAAAACGGAAAATAATATTAAAACCTTTAAAAAAAAACTATTTAAACTCAAAATGTTGGAACAAAATTAAAAATATTACTTCTTACTACTGTATTATATATGCTCTGTATTTAAGTTAAGAAAGCGAAATATCATGTTTCTTTTAACTTAATAATAATAATAAAAATGAATTATGCAGTAGTAATAACGTTATTGTATTATTTTCAATTTGGCAGGCGGTAATGGGTATCGCGCGATCTCTACCACCAACCTTTTGACAGCATTGTATTTATATATATGTTTTGGTCCTAGATCTAATAAGAATTGATGTGCACCACTTAGGTTTTGGCTTCTGAACCGAACAGACACGCGATAGCGATCAGTTTGAGACAAAACTCAATACTCAAGGCCTCTGAAGATGGACGGTGAGATCTGTCTGAAAAGTCAGGAGTTAAAAAGTCCTTTTAAGGACTACGTTATGCGGGTAAACCGAGAAAAGTATTCTACATATATGTATTATTATAAGTTACGTTAGCATTTTTAGCCAGTTAGAGGGATGGATTCCTCAGAGCCTCCACACAGGAGGCCCGGAGGAATCCATCCCTCCAACTGCGGTGTAAGGCGATGGGTTGAAAGAGAGAAGCTGGAGTGGTCAAAAAGATACCCCTGCTAAGTCGTCAAACATAGCGGTCCACTTTAGGGTGACTTATGGCAGTGATGTTGGTTATCCAATAAATGGTTCGCGGGGCGGCTGTACCTACATCAGCCTAGCATATTGGACGATGTTGCCAAGCGTGCAAAATTTCATCAATCAAGAAATAAAACGGTGGATTTATATTTAAAAAAAAATCAAATTGTCTAATTCACACGCGATAGAAGTGAAACCTTCAGAAAACTAAAGTGGACAAGAGTGGAGAGACTACGAAGTTCTTTTTTAATGTCAAGGATGATTTTTTTTCTTATTTTTGTCGTCGAATTCCAGTGCACCTTTTCATCTACATTTGGTCATCTTGTTAGTGTTTATGGTTTCTTTTCCCGAGTCGCTAGATGTTGTTTTCTTGTGCCTGTTCATTTTGGAGTGGTTTAAAGATTGGATGTTGATTTTACAAAAATACTTTTTTCTGGATGTCTGCAAAGATTCGCCAGGCACTTTACACCACTACACTAAACGAGACTTGCGTGGGACCGTAGATTTTACCGTATTATATTGGAACCGAGTACCCGTGAATAAAATAAATATATTTATTGCTATCTCATTATCTCGCAGGCCAAATCCTATACATGTTGTGTTTGTCTCATTTTAGCGTTGCTCGCTTCTGTTTCATCGAGTTTCAAATCACGACGAAGAAGTTTTCACTTCAAAAATAAAACCACGCCGACCACCCGCCTGCTTGCTCGCCGTATAAACTCTTCTTTATACAAATAGACGGACAGAAAGACCACCGGAGAAAAGAAACCCTTGTCGTCTTATTGTAGATAGAGGGAAAACAGTAGTTTATAAAGAGTAGGTATTATTTACTTTGTACAAACAGAATGGACAGCTTAACTCCGTGTCTAAGTGTAGCTCTGTAGGTTGTTGTAGTTTGATCTTTTTATTTGTTCTGTTGTGTTGGATGGATTAACTGGTCAATTAGGCGCAGGTGTCTGCTAAGCCTGACCAACGTTCTGATTGATCCCTGTTAATTACTGACCCATGTGTGGAAAGAAAAAACTTATCTGTTGAAAACGGTTTATAAATATCTATTAATAACTGCGTTGAATTTGTTTTCGTTATTTTTACACAATTTTAAGAATGATATAAATCTGAATGCTATAGAAATGATATCGATGAGGCGTATAAAAATTGTATCGCCCGCGCCGTGTTAAAAATGTGAAGATTATGAGAGATTTCAAGGATGATGTAAACTTAATGGTTAATATTAAAAAGTGAAGATTAGAAGAAATCCGTTCATTATCAAAAGCGTTGTTGATGATTTTAATTTTTTTTAAATCAGAGTGTGCAATTTGCACGCGGTGGAAGTGAAACCTTCAGAAAACTAAAGTAGACAAGAGTGGGGAGGCTACGAAGCACCGCATAAAGAGGAGACCGATTATACCATTTCATTCTCTCGCAAGCTAAATTCTATAGATGTATGTGTTTGTCCCTTTTTAGTGTCGCTTTTTCGTTTCATCGGGTTTCAAATCACAACTGTGCTAAAGAAGTTTTCGGGTGAAATGCAGATCCCGCCAAATGTGGAGGATTTTAATAAAAATGCACTTTCTAGATGGGAAAAGTGTAGAAAAGTTGAATAAAAAAGAAATTAAGGCGCGCTCGGCAAAATTGAGGGAGATACAGCCGTTTAAAGAATGTATGAAATGACACTTCATCAACCGATATTGTCAGCCATTTTGTTACCACAATGTTGGTATCTCAGACTTGCTTTAACGAAGGTTGATACGATTGTAGCTAACTTCGTGTGATATACACGTAATTATGAAAAACAGAATTAATAATGGTTACAAACCATGTTACACAAACCTGGCGTAGCCGCTAAACTACTTGAAAACTGGGATGTTTTTCTTGCGTTGACGTGAGCAGGCGTTATAAAGGGGCACAGACCATGTTACATAAACCATGTTACAACAGATGAGGATGATTACGAGTGCACACGCGGTAAAAGTGAAACCCTCAGAAAACTAAAGTAGACGAGAGTGAGGAGGGTACGAAGCACCACACAAAGAGGAGACCGATTATTCTATCGCATTCTCTTGCGGGCTAAATTCTATAGATATGTGTGTTTGTCTCATCTTAGTGTCGCTTTTTCGTTTCATCGAGTTTCAAATCGCAACGGTGCTAACGGGTGCAGTTTTCACTTCAAAAATAGTAACGAAAACCCTTTATAAGTTGCTCTGTAACAACTATTTTAGAACCAATGAACAAAACGCCAACACTCTATAGTGGGTAGGTACTTATGTCTTGATAAGTATTATTATCTACAGTAGGTTTTTACCAGCCAGTCTCCCACAAACGAACCTCATAAAACGCTCTTCAGTGTATCTTGTCTTTTAAAGGACATTCCCAATAATGGCATTGTTAAGAATAAAAGGTCTACGTACAGAAAGTTACGTAATATTATTTGAAGTAAAGTCTGGAGCACCCACTTAACCCTTCGCTGCCCACGCGCGACTTTTTACGCCGAAGTCATCGAGCAGCCGCGACGTCGTTGTATTTTATTGCTTAAAGTAATACAGTCCCATATCACGTCACTAGAACTTTCTATTCGAAGCTGCGCAATCTGGAGTCACGTGGCAGAAGCAAGACTAAAATGAGATGATTTTTTGTTTTTTTTTTTATTTAATTACTGTTCAAAAATCCCTGCTTTGGATGGAAGTGTGGATTCTCCTATTTTTCTGGTAACGTAAACTGGAAGAAGTCAGAACGGGATCTTCTTCAGTCGGTTCCTAATTGGTGAGGATTGTGACCCCTACTCTAATTTCCACGGTGGACATTCTTCTCCACTCCTCGCGGTTCTGCGTTGTGTGGAGAGCTGCGGACACCGACGTACCAGACGTCAGTGATACTTAGTCACTCCAGCGCAGCCATAGACATCAAAATTCAATAGACTAGAAGGTACAGATGAGGGGTAAAACAAACTATGGGAGGCAAAGAGGGGAAAGATGACTGTGATTCGTTTAAAAAATCAATCTGACAGTATATAGGCATCTCGCATTATAATATCACCATTTAGTTCTTAAAAGCAAAATCTACTTTTGAATGAATAGGCCTTTTTACATGGGAGCGCGAATTGCTTGCCACGTTAATAACATATTTGCGAAGGCCAAATGCTCGCCCCGAAAAGGTTCGCCCCTATTCACATAGCAATATTTTGTTGTCGTATTTAGTTAAGACACTTTTACAAATGTTTCATAATTGTAAAAGTGTATACCCATGTAACCAGCGGCGAGCTCACTGGAGAAACGCCCGCATTCGCTATGTTCACATATTATTGGTATAAGCACAAGCTCTCATATTTTGCTGTGTTTGCACCAAGGATCCATGGATGTTAGCTGGGCGCTGGTCAGGACAAGAATGATGACGTCACATTTTTTAGATTCAAGCGAGTCTCTCCTAAGCCCAGCTGGCTCCAAGGAGGAGCTCCAGCCGGCTCCATGGGGAGGGGAATATAATACGTTTTTATCACTTAGGGCAGGTCCAGATATATTCATATGTCCGTGAGCGCAGCACATTAGTGACCATCCTCTGCTTCTACTGCCTTCGACTTTGCCAGTGACCATAAGTTTCACTATGTTGAAGTCCTCAGTTTGGCCAACAATGTGTCTAAAGTATCTTAAAACTCTTTGTAGGCAGATACTTGAAAGCCTGTTGTGGATGCCAAGATCTTCCTGAATGGACACATTTGTGCGTCTGGCTGTCCATGGAAACTTGAGCATTTTTCTCCAGCGCCACATTTCGCGGACATCTATCTACTTTCTTTCGCTGGCTCTGATTGTACATGTTTCCACACCGTATAGAAAAATGGGGAAAATCAACGCCCAAAGTCTCATCTGAGTGGTCTTCGTCATGCCTCTGTCACTTCATATCTTGTGCATTTTACTTATGGCGTCTTTAGTCATTCAAATTCTTCTATGAGGAGCGGATAGAGACCGGTTAAAGAAGGTCGGGAATACATGGCTGTTAAGATCTAGTCATATTTCAAGCTTTTATTGAATAACGAATGAAAGAAGGTCATCCCAAGCGGTTCTAACTACGCTGAAAGACTTACTCTAGAGAAGTCTCCTTTACCAAAATAAGACATACGAGTATATCAGATATAATGACTCCATTACATAATAATGAACACTGTCATATTATTATATATTTTATATTTACATATCATACATATTTTCGAACTCAATCACTACCTTCAGAAGGAACATAAATTAGAAAGTACCTGATGATCTCCTCACTTGCTATTATTAAATGAGTTCTTAGTTATGGTGCAATATTTATCCATGAAGTTGAGAATACCAGCAGGTCGCAAATTGTTTAGAAACCAGTTTAGCAGTTATCTGAAAAAATACTGCATAAAAACACACTAGATTTTTTGTTCGCTCTGCGATTTCCATGCTATTTCCTTTGTCCCTGGTTATGGCCATTCCTGCCATCAGATTTCTCGGAAAGAATCATTCTGCCCGAGTCGAGACGTTAAAATAATATGTAAAGTTTAATCTACTTTAAACTTTTTACACTCGGGGCATAACTCTACACAATTGCAAATACAATCTTCTTAACTTTACTTAACTTCAAGCGACAGAGGACACGAAGGTTGTATTGTTCTGAAATGGACAAAACTGATTAAAAAATCACATTTTTTATACATAACATAAATAGATAAAGAGGCAGAAATAAAGAAGTCAATATATAAAAATCTCATGTCACGGTGTTCGTTGTCGTACTTCCGAAATTTTTTTATGTATATTTGGTAGGTGTGGAAATAGGTCGTAAAGAATATTTCATACCGCTAGGTGCTTGAGGTGTCCCTATCCAGAATTATTGTTCTATTTTTTTGACAAATATTTTTTTTGGCATCAAAAAATACCAATAACCCCAAATTTTCACCCTCCTACACCCACCCACCATTTTTTTAATTGCGAGCCTCCCATTTCTTAATTGCGATTTTAGTATTTTTGTATGAACAAATTTAACCGTCGTTCGTATTTCAAACAGAACGAAATTATTTATGTTGTTGAATGACAGATGGCGTGCGCCATCCGCCTCTGAGGGGCGAGCTTTAAATATTTACATATGTTTATATCTTTGTGATAACAGCTCACTAACTAGATAGTATGTACCTTAGAATATTCTACTTAACTATGCCGACTGTTTGAAAATAGTTGTCCATCTTTATCTGGTGGTTTTCGTTTACCTTTGGTCGCGTGGTCCGGCTTGGCAGATATTTGTCTCGCTAATAGAATGTTTATGGGAACAGTTATCCAGCCTCCGTGTCCCGTTAGCCGCTCTGTTTGTATTGTGTGTATAAAGTATAGTATAGCCTAGTTATAACCA
This sequence comes from Limnephilus marmoratus, assembly GCA_917880885.1. Lineage (NCBI taxonomy): Eukaryota > Metazoa > Arthropoda > Insecta > Trichoptera > Limnephilidae > Limnephilus > Limnephilus marmoratus. Next base: position 10,312,922 of record OU862921.1, on the reverse strand, counting down.
ACCTTTTTAGCCGGAGAGCCAAATTATCCATTTTTATTTTCTTCGCAGGCCACTGGGGGTAGGGTATATCATCTTGATATTGTTAAATTTTGCAGTCTGTGGTGTTGCAAGCATATTTGTATTGATCTAAAACGTTAATTTTTAATAAAAAAATATAGAACAATAATTGCTTTTGGTTTTTATCAAAGATATTGAAATACAAAAGCGATATGCTGTGCTGTCCGCGCGACTGTTGGCGGACTGCTACTAAATAGGGGTAGTTTGCATACAAAAAGAATTTCCACTTCGTTGATTTTTTGAAGGTGTGCTTTAGTATTGTTTATCAAACTTATATATCATTCTATGGTCGAATCCATACTTAGATATGGAATTCGAACTTGAGGACACTCGAGCATAATTAATATTAAATTCATTGAAAATTTACAAACAGCTATAATTAAAAAATTGTTAAACCTGGTATTTACAAACAAAGAAACAAATTAAAATTGCTATATGGGTCTGAGGGTCTGCTTCAAATTAAAGGGCTACATTATAACTATGGATAATTCGGTATAAAGTGCGTTATTGGTGCATAGTAACACAAGATTTACCGAAACCAAAGACCTAAAAATACCACGAATATCAAATAAGTATGGTAACGAAACGCTCGAATATATGATACCTTTGATTTATAACAAATTGAATCAAAATATTAATTTAAAAAATAATGAGGAACCCTGCCCTAAACTGACAAAAAAGTGGTTAATAAATGAACAACACATTTATCTATCCTAAATCTTATATTAGGTATTAATATTGTAACCTAAGCTAATATGTATTATGTTATAATATTAAATGGTAGAACCTACAGACAAGCTGATCTGTCACAGCTTTGTGGGACTACCCATATCTTATTTTGTATTAGATGTAATTATATTCAATTTTATGAATAATTTATTTTTTTAAATATATATATATATATATATAGTTTGAATACGAATATAATTCTTTCGTTTACTTTAACGTTCGTTTAGTTTATTCGTTAATTATTTGTTCATTTAGTTTATTGGTTAATTGGTAAACAACATCGGCGACACCAGGAAGCACTGTCCCACCCAGTAAAATCTGCGGATAGCACATCTCTTATATTTCAATATTTTTGGTTTTTATCATTATGAAATATTAAATAACATTTAAATATAGGTTCCTGCTTGCAGATGTGGGCAACTGTTGATCTCAATAAGAAAAGCGCTGCACTGCGAATGTGAATTTTGTTTATACTGAAGATCGAACCACGAAATGTTTTACTAAACTGGTTTCGTAAGCTGTGGGACGGCTGTAAGTTCGCGCGGGCGCGATTAAACCTGTGAAAATCTTACGGCGCGCGATGTCCGTAACTTGCTATAAATTACAATGAGACTTACAGTGCTATAAGACAGCCTAAGAGTTATATGCAAGAAAAAATATTATTTTGAGCGGCTTATTCAAAACTTTGAAGGAAGACCGCTCAACTACTTTTCAAAATATTAGAAGCGTTGAATATTCTTTATCGCAATTTTTTTGATGTTTTATTTGGCCAAGTTTAGTGGAAAATCAGAAGCTTGAGGGCACACGAAATGGGCTGGCGGGCCGCAGGTTGCCCATCACTGATATTATAGCGTATAGCCTGTCTGCACCGCTCAACAGCCACAGGGACACATAAATACGTCCAGGCCGCAGTCCGCAGTTCGTTTGTAATGGGGACGCAAGAATCTGATTGCCGGACCAGGGATGCGCAATTCGCTAACCAGGAACTTTCTATTCAGAATCGAAAACATTGCTTGAAATTCCTTTAACCTATTTGGCGACCCCTTTCCCATTACCTTACCCTGCCACGTTCTTCAACCTTACAATATTCCCCAAATTGAATACGCCATTGCTCCTGTACTGCAAATTTTGTGCGGTGGTCACATAAAACATCAATAAAGACCGTTGGACAAAAGTTCAATATTTTAAATATACAAATTGGATCATTTCAAATTGTTGTGGATTCAAAATCTTCAGGGAGCATTGGACTTGAAATCTGGCTTCGTCTATTTCCTAAATCATATTCTTCTCTCCGATTCCTCCTATTGAGTATTATCCATCATCGCCATACTACAGATTGCAGCCTGAAGCACCTCAGCGTGACTGAATTCGTTCAAGTCATGTTAATTTTGTTTCTGAGCCATTGGGTGTCTTCCTCGGCCACGTCTTCTATCAACTTTCCCTTTATTATCAGTTATGTATTTTCCTCGACCACGCATATATCTTCTTCCATCTCGTCTTCTACTAATTTTTCCTGGATTAATAGTTATGTACGTGTAGCTTCCTCGACCACGTATGTATCTTCTTTCACTGCATTTTGTAGAAATTTTTCCTGGATTAACAATAATTTATCTTTCTCGACCATGTATGTAGCTTCATTCACCACGTGCGCCGCGTCTGGTCCAAATTTTTCCTGAATTTTTATTTATTACCTTTGTATCTTCTTCCTCGACCACGTCTTGTTCTGATTTTTCGTGGTTTATCTTGCAAAATTGTATACCTTACTCGACCATGTCATGTATCAATTTTCCCTGGATTGACAATTCTGCATCTTATTCGACCATGTCTTGTACCAATTTTTACAAGGATTTCTCATCGGATATTAATTATATAACATCTTCCCCCACCACATATTTCATCATTTTTTCCTGAATATTAATTATGCAATATCATCCTCGACCACAACTTTTCAACCATTCGACCACTGTTGCTAACTTTTCCTGGATTATCAATTATGTATCTTCTTCAACCACGGCTTGTACCAGTTCTCCTTGGATATTAATTATATAACATCTTCCGCTTCTATATATTTTAACAATTTTTCTTGGATATAAATTACATAATATCTTCCTCGATCACACATTTCACCAACTTTTCGACTATGGCTTGTTCCAATTTTTCCTGGTTCATCAATAAATTATGCATCTTTTCCGACTAAGTATTCTACCAATTTTTCAAAATTATAGAGAAAACTAATTACTGAGCGTTATTCACGCCTGGCAGGTGCCGCGAGCGGTAGCTCTATCGCGAACGGCTACCACGCCAAGACTAAGCGTCACAGAGAGTGCAACGTAGTGGGCATTGACATGAGGGAACCAAGCTGCACACCGGTGTTGCCGGATCGCTCGTAAAATCGTTCCTCGTGACCGCAGCACCTTGGAGACATTATTTTACAAACAGCCATCATTCATATTTATATTGCATGCATGTGATATACGTACACTTTTATTTTTCTCTGTTTTACTTGATTATTAAAATATACAAACGATCATTGAGACTAGTTCATTTAATTTTACTCCGTCACAAAGTTTATTTTAAAGATTAAATCGCAATATTCAGTAAGAAAACAATAGTGCTTCCGGTCTGTGGCATCATAGTCTAACATATTCAAGTAATATCAAGGTGTTATACAGTCGCAATTATTTTAAATAAGCAAAAATACTATATTTCTATAATAACATCGCGTCGGTAGTCGGTAGTCATTATAAATCATTTACAATGCACTGCCGCGTATGTCCTGAAGTTATTCTATCAGACGAGTCGATATTTGTGTGTTCGGTGTGTAAAGGCACCTACCATCTAGCCTGTGGAGGAATAACGGAAAGCACTTTCCGTCGACTCACACAAGAACGCCGTGAACAACAGAAGTGTAAGCAGTGTAAAAGGGACACACGATCGGCCACCGCCAGCGATAACACATCTTTGGAACCGCCCAAAAAAACAACGGCCACTAAGGATCAAGGTACTACATCACCGTCATCGTCCCCCGCTAATCTTGAAGATATTCAGGATTTAGTCATGACCAAAACAAACAACCTGGAAAAAAAACAGAACGACATCATGGACCAAAATAACAAGATACTGGAAAGCATACAATTCATGAATGCACAATATGAAGACTTTATGGCCAGAATCCGTGAAGTCGAGAACCGAAATAATGAGCTTACAGCGAAGAATTCTGCACTGGAAGCTAGAATCGCAGTACTGGAGAATAGTCTTGAATCCCAAGAGCGGGCCTCAAAGTCTTGCAATGTAGAAATAAGAGGCATCCCCGACATCAAGGACGAAACACTAAAAGACGTGGTCTTCAACATCTTCAAAACAACAGGATCTTCCATAGAAACTAAAGACATCGATGCTGTATATCGTCTACAAAAAAAAAATCATAATCAGAAGCAACCCAGGACAATTGTTCTTAAACTAAAATCGAACATGGCTAGAAATCAACTGCTAGCTGATGTGAAATCTTTCAACAAGAACAAACCCAATACCGAAGATAAACTTAACACATTAAATATTGGTCTCGCCGGCCCCCGGTTGCCGATCTATGTATCTGAACAGCTAACATTTCGGGCAAATCAAATTTGGTATAAAACTCGCCAATTCGCAAGACAGAGACATTTTCAATTTGCATGGATTAAACAAGGACGCATCTATCTGCAGAGAGAGACAGGATCAGGCGCAATTCTTATATCCGATGAAAACAAGCTGGCTTCCCTATGAATATCTCAAACACAATATACCTACTGACGACAACGATTATAAGATGAAGGTTCTATTATTATCATTGCCATTATCATATACGGTGATTATTCACATCACTTTATTCACATCATTCAGTCATTCGAACCCAATACACTTACGAGGCTTGCTCTTTTCCACTCTTTACTATATTATTATTATGTTTTATTCTGATATATACTTCATCACTAATACTAAGTGTAAGTTCCTGTGTTCAATTACTTGGGAACATTTCGACTATTATCACACATGTGTATTCATAAATATTATTGTTTTATGTATGTTATACTAATGTACGAAATCAGGTCGTATCTTACTCAGGCAGACCGATGACTCGAATATAATGTTAATTCGCAATGACACATACAAATCGGACGAGTAAAACGCCAAACAATATGGCTAACGACACAAAGTATGCATAACTCTAATGTCCAGCTACTCCATTATAGTATAATGAACATTAAAAATCTCATTACCATATTATCTCATCACCTAGGTACTCTATTTCTTTAATGCACATTATAGTAAAATGGATATAATTTGTACCACTTATAACTCTGCAGGTTTAATTATTATGATGATAATATGTTCCAAGGAGATACCAAATTTTTCCTCTACATATGAGAATCCACACCTAATTAATACGCTTGTATTATGTTTCCCTACTGTACAACCGCACTCACTCCCAAGTACTGATATAATATATCTTATTAACGACCCAAATCATATCTTAATTGATAATATTATTCCTATCTTGCCTATCATAAACTCCATTACAATAATAAGTATGACACGTATTTTTAACCTTTCAAATCCAACGTACCCTGAATTATTATATTATTTTTTTTATTTCCTAGCTTTGCCAACACTGTAAACCTCTTTAATTATTCCTTCTTCATTATATACAAATTCACAAAAACAGCATATAATAACCACAACACTTAAAAATTTTCAAAATATTTCATAATGATGTTCTACATTACTTGTAAATACACAAGTCAACACACATATTACTATATTTGCAAGGGTGAAGTGTATTTCCAGCCGAGCGTCAACATTATTGTTATATTTATTACTACCTTAAAATGAACGACTTTATAATAAACGCAATCGATAAATCATATAAAATAGACGAAAGAATTTTTGATACGGTAAATAAAACAAACGATTTTATAGATGTAAAACCTACAGCCAGCCTAATAATTATACACATGAACGTGAGAAGTTTGGAAAAAAATTTTGAAGAATTTCTTATAACTATTAGACAATTAAATAGAATAGATTGTATAATATTATCAGAGACGCATTCATCGAGCGAAATTAATTATAATATACCGGGTTACTCGTACTACGCCACAAAATATAAAATTAACAGAAATAGCGGCGTTGCCATATTTGTATCTAATATTTATGCTGTCACAAGTATAAATGAAATAAAGGTGAACAATGTTAATTTATTAAACTTGGAGATAAATTTTATGAATAAATCATTTAATATCATTGCTATTTATCGGACACACTCTTCTGTTCTAACCACATACATAGAAGAATTAAAAAATATATTACAACATCATAAAAACAAAAGAACAATAATCATCGGAGATATTAATCTGAATATTGCTAATGATTACTACTCTAACGATAAAGATAACTATCTAAATATGTTAGCAGAATTAAATTACATTTCATGTATAAATTCATATACCAGAAACATTATTGGACAACGACCATCTTGTATCGATCATATATTTACAAATACCAAAGATATACAAAATATATCATCTGCTGTAATAAAAACAACTGTAACGGATCATTATGCATGTATATTTAAATACGACTACAAACATCAAAACCTCTCATTACCAACCACAACTCCGGTTAATAATACTGATAAATACAAACATAGTATTAATATAAATTCTCTCACCAAAATATTAAGTAACGAAAAAGAATGGCTAGAAATATACAAATGTAACGATGTAGAAGAATGCTGCAAAATATTTGATAAAAAACTGAGTTTACACATAAACGCTTGTAGGAATAATGCATCTCAAAAACCATCCTCAAAATTTAAGCCAATCAAACCATGGATAACCCAAGGATTAATCATATCAATTAGACACAAAGAAACACTCTATAGACAATATACAAAACAACCGGAAAACATAACATTACAAAAACATTTCAAAGCTTATAAAAAAAAAACTCACATATCTTATAAAAAACATAAAGGATGACTACTACAAACAAAAACTTGAATTAGCTGAAAATGACAGTAAAAAGACTTGGTCCATCATAAATGAAATTATAGATAAAAAACAATTCAAAAATAAAACAATCAACACAATAAGACACAATGATTCAAAAATTTGCTGTAAAGATAAACCCTTAGAAGCCGCAAATATTTTCAACAACTTTTTTGCTAATGTAGGAAAAAACCTCGCTAGCAAAATCCAACAAGACCTGACCCCAAATGACCCAAACACTACAGTAAATAATGAGTATACCTTTGAACTATTTCAACCAACAACAAAAGAAGAAATCGAACAAATCATTACAAGTATGAAAGGTGGTTCTTCCCCAGGTTTTGATGGGATCACAATACAAACACTGAAATGTATAAAATCACAAGTATCAAAACCATTAACTCATATAATCAATACAAGTTTTCAAACCGGAATATTTCCGTCCATGTACAAACAATCCGTAATCGTACCAATATTTAAAACCGGCAATCCGGAAGAACCAACCAATTACCGTCCTATTTCATTACTATCAAACATTGCAAAAATATTTGAAAAAATTGCCAAAAAAAGAATAACTCATTTCATTAAGATCAATAACATAATTCACAAAAACCAGTTTGGATTCATGGAAAACAAAAGCACAAAAGACGCCATTGCTAAATTATCTAGTACTATACAAGACGCTTTAGACAAATCATTAAAATGTGTTGGTATTTTTGTAGATCTCCAAAAAGCTTTCGACAGTATATCACATGTCAAATTAATACAAAAATTAAAGGTTGTGGGTTTTAATGACAGAGCACTAAATTGGCTAAAAAGTTATCTTCACAAAAGAACACAAATTGTAAAAATTAATCACACACCAAGTCTACCACTCACAAGTGATTTTGGGATACCGCAAGGTACTGTTTTGGGACCACTACTTTTTATCATGTACGTAAATGATATTTTTAAACAAAACCTCAGTGGAACCGTTATATCTTATGCGGACGACACGATTATTATAATTAAGGGTAGTGACTGGAAAATTGTAAACGAAAATGCAAATAATGACATCCATATCCTAAAAAACTGGTTCGACACAAACCTTCTCACAATCAATGCAAAAAAAACAGTTTATATCCCTTTCTCAATAAATAAATCCAAAACTTATCCCAACATTAATATAATTATACACAACACAAAATGTAACAAAGATGTCTGTAATAATTCATGTACCATATTAAACCATGCAACTGAAATAAAGTACCTGGGTGTAATTGTAGACCAACATATGAAATGGAACAGACACATATGTGAACTTGTTAAACGCATTAGGAAATGTATCTATATATTCATTAGATTAAGAAATATTCTCAAATTAAACAACCTAAAAAAAGTCTATTATGCACTAGTCCAATCACTAATTCAGTATGGAATCATTGGATGGGGAGGTGCATATGAAAAAATTATAAGTCCTGTAAAAGTGGTACAAAAACTAATTATTAAAGTAATTTTAAAAAAACCACCAACATTCCCTTCAGCATCATTGTTCAAAATTTTCGAAGTACCAAAAATTGAAGACCTCTATAAAAAAGATTCAATACTACAAATATTCAAAGAAAATGTAACTAAAAAATTTAAACTCAACTCATCATTAAGGCATAAATTTAACTTCCAAATTCCTCTATTTACAACACAACAAATGCACAACAATTATATTTACAAAGGCATAAAATATTTTAATAGTCTTCCCGAAGAAATTAAAAAAATAACAGATTTCGTAACATTCAAGAAAAAGGTCAAATTAATCTTTAAAAATAATCAACAACCATAACAACACCAATCAAAATGTTATAACTTCAATCCATAGCATATCAAAAATTAACATCACAACATAGTTTATATTTATTGTATACACTAAGTAAAATGTATGTTATAAAAGTGAAAAATAGTAGTTTATATATTATATTTATATATAGTTTATATTTATTGGAAAATGTAAGTAAATTGTATGTTATAAAAATGAACTAGCTGTAAAATAACTCCTACGCCAAGCTCAAGAGCTAGTACTCTTCATTGGCGTAGAATTTCATAATATTATGTATCTTTTCATTCAATAAAAAAAAAAAAAAAAAAAAAAAAAAATTATTCGAGTATTGTTTTCTACTATTTGTATTTTTATTATACATGAACAAATAAGATCAAACAAACAAACTAAACTTGTCAATTTGACTGTCAAAGTTTCCCATCTGTATAGAACAAATAAACGTAGTTACAAAATTATATCGTTTGATATTTTATGAAATATATTTTGGATATATTTTTCTCTGAAGAGAGTAGAAATAGATATTATGTAGTTTCTTCAAATAAATTTGGCTTTCGTTTGCAAACACAAACTTTCTGCAGAAAGTAATATTATTAACATTTCCCAGAAGAACACTCCGAAGTTCTTACTCCTACGTAGGTACACATTATTATCCGTCTACAGAAGTAGCTACGATTATTTACAAACTGCGCGAGAAAACAATAAAAACTTTAAAAACAAGTGATAAAGTATTTAAGTCTGGCGGCATCCCTAGCCAAGGTAGGTGTGGAGGGAGAGCAGGCCACGACGGAACATAATGTAGAGTAAAAATAACGACCTGCTAAAGTTGTGCGGCTCCTAGACATTCCCGCGGCGCAGGTGCAGCTCAACCTGTGCTTCTATCCCCCTCTTTCCCTTTCCCCTCTCCCAGTCCACTGTCTTGCCGATCCAATTCAATCACGACCTTGTCTCCTCTGGACCCTGACAATCTATGTAGTTTCATTCATGGGATTCTTTCTAAATTTCTATTACAGTACAAGTGAAGAGGGAACTTTACTTTAGTTTAATCAATTCCCACTTAAATTCATCTAATAGGAATGTAACTGGAATCACACATTTAAACGATTTACAAATAATAATAAGGAATATATTTTAATAAACTTTTAAAGTGAAATTTCCTTAGCCCCGTTAGAGTGATTTGAAATTTGGACGAAACGGAAACGACGCACTACGGCACCTGCGAAGCTAAGCACCAAGGTTCTTAATGGTTGAGATATAAAACGAAAACGACGATAGGTCTGCGCTCATTGACCGCTTTGTTGTTTTACGGGTCTTCGGAATGTAATACGTATATTCGCGCCTCGCCGAGCGCGTCCCATAGCGCAGCGGTATAGTGCGTCGCAAATCTCAGCAGCCAGAGAAATCCAGCGGACGGAGGTACGAATCCTATGAAATCCAAAAAAATAAACATTTTTGTTTATGTAAATCAATATCCAATTTTCAAACCACTTTAAAATAAATACACAAAAGAAATCTAGCAGCTTTCTAGTTTCACTTCTATCGGGTGTGAATTGCACACTCTAATTTTTTTTTATAACCCAGACACGCCTACGAAAAAATGATCAAGACATGATCTTACTGAAAATATACAATCTCCTGCCTGAAAACCGTCTAATCAAACTATACAAGATAACGTAATAAATATAATAATACATGAAAGACAAAAGTTATAAAATATCCATATGTATAACAAGATCATGGATGGAGTACACATAATATAATATACAATCTCCTTCCCGGCAGTCTGAAAACTGTCTGAAAACTACACAACACAACGTAATAAATTTTACAATAATTCGGTGAAGGCTGAAAGTGGTGAAATATGCATCGATCATGAGAGAGTACTTCCCGATAGCCTGAAAACCGTCCGAAACTGAAGATTATTGTGTTTTTTCGACCAACACATTAGGTTAATGCCCGTGTAAATAATGTAAATAAATAACAATAAAACATAGGCCATTAAAAATCCATTTTTCGTGATTTTAGAGGCAACTTATTATACACTAGCAGACCCGGCCACACGTTGCTGTTGGTAACGAAACACAACGCTATTACCCAATCTTTATAAAAATCCACACCACCCGCTTGCCAGCTGCCCGCTGCCCGCTGCCTGAATTGAATATTTGAATTTATCGGCTTTTCTCTACTATAATAAGCATGTATTATACATATAAACTAATTAACTCGCCACTAATTATACAATACTTGCAATGCAACACTGGATATTTGAAAAGGGAAAATCAAATACCTACTTACTCTAGGACAGGGATGGCCAACCTTTACGTATCAACGTGCCATTTTTCTAAAGAAATGTTTAATGAGGTCACGGCCGTGCCATCAAATAATTTTGACTTTGTGATTATTGGGAAAATAATGATAATAAATACTTACCATCAATTAAAAACTCTTTATTTTCTACTACTAAATAGGAACATTTAGCTTTATTCGCGTAATTTAAATTAAAGTAAAATCAGTGTGACTTCTGTTATTGTAGATTAGATGATAAATAACATATGTTAGGGTTGTAAGATTTTACTTTTAGCAGAATGCATGCTGAACTGGACTCATCTGTCAAACGATAAATAACCGACACTTTAATGTTATTTTTCTCTGAAAATAATGACTCGCAGGCACAGGTTGATAAAAATATGGTTAAAATAGCATGAGCTAGCTTCTTCGAACAATTAAATGTGTCTGGTAACGCATTCCATGTTTCCAAAATTATTTTATAAGCATTTTCACTTATATTACCTGTCAATCTTTCTGTTTCAATTAATTTTAACTCTCTCCTTTTTTCAAAAATTTTTGAATCCATATTGAACTAAACTGGAAATAAATCAGCTGCATTTCAAATTCAACAATTTCCAACCAATCGAATGGGGACAAATTCAGTTTATCAAATGACGTCACATCCGGGTAAATAATAAACTTATTGTATTTCCGACAATTCTTTGAACTGAGAAAATCTGAGAACTCGGGTTTGCTCGTTCACCTACCATAAACTTCACACTTTTTTCGTAGTGCATAATAAATTTTGTGATCACTGATCAGTGACGTGCCCAAAATATTGTGTCGCGTGCCATTAATGGCACGCGTGCCATTGGTTCGCCATCCCTGCTCTAGGACATCTATTTTCCAATTTCTTCCGTAGAACGAATTTCAAAAGTGACTATATATAGTACGGCCCGCCAGCCGTTTTAAATCGCTCAAAAATATGTTTTCTTTGAATTTTTTTGGCTTTTCTCTAAAATAATTTACATGTATTATACATATAAACATTCCTCTTTAATCACTCTTTCTATGAAAATCCGTTGGGTAGTTTAAAAGAACGCGCACATACATTTTGAGCGACTTCATTTTATACTATGTAATGATGATGATGATGATGTTTTAAAATGATTTTTCTCTGTTTCTTACAAAAACGTGGTGAAATATGTAATTTAAAAAAAAAATTATGAAAAAGCAATATGATAGGCGAACGCTTAAATTACGTTGGGAAAATTAAAATTTCTATCCAAGAAAAAAAAATTTCGTGTTTTTATTTATTTTTATTATACTGACACTGTATATAAATGGCAAGATTACTTTTTAATAATTATAATTAACTAATTATTTTAAAAACCATGAAATATAATATTTGCAATTTAATTTATCAACCATAACATGTACTATTTCCAATCTGTAAACTTCATCCACCATAACACAGAGACATCCCTAGCATGGCGTATACAAAAATACTAAACAATGTACAATATTATTATAATAAATATATAAATAAATAAATTCAAAAGTAGCTTAATATAGATCCCATTTTCGCATGACGTTACCGCGACAGACGGAATTTTTTATTCTAAAGGGTCGATATCCTTTGATAAAAGCAATAATTATTCAATTTGGTTGGGTAATTTGGCCGCAAATTCAAATTTTAGTGTGGTATGAAAAAGGCGCAGACGTTTCTCTTATGACCAGATGTACGAGCAGTATTATAGCATGATTATTTCCTAATCATGCCATCATCAATCCTTCTGTTTCCTGTGATCATAATGCAGCCTTTGACCATCACCAAATCCTTCTGCATTGCCAGCCCAACAAACAGCAGGAATTACAGATTACTGCACGGGTACACCGGGTACACGATAGAGAGAATGCGATTGGTCTGAAGAGAGATTCTGCATCTTTTTTGGATACGGAATCCACACGTAATCTACTGTTAAATTTTTGCGATTGTCTATGGCTTGCAATTGCTTTTTTATAGACTGATATGTCAGTTGTCGTAGGTATTTCAACTTGTTTAAAACACGAAATGCGGCAAGTAAGCATGATTATTTATTCATTTAACGTGCGTTTAAAGTTGTATACCATGGATTTAACATTCGCGAAGTTTCATTTCAATCAAAATACGCATGAATTTCTTAGTTTTGACCAAATTAAGAACCTATTGAGGCAGTATACACGTACAGAATAATTGAATATTTGGGTTCGATATCCATAAATTATTCCACTAACCACATCAATTACTACAAGACACAACTATTTATTCCACTAACCACATCAATTACTACAAGACACAACTATTTATTCCACTAACCACATCAATTACTACAAGACACAACTATTTATTCCACTAACCACATCAATTACTACAAGACACAACTATTTACGTACACAAAATATGTTATTAAATTTAGGCAAACTAAGTAATTCATGCTTATTTAGATTGAAACTTCGCAAATGTCATTTTCATGGTGTACAACTTTTAAACGTATATTAAAAAAATATATTGTCATATAGCCCAATCATGGATTTGTTCCCCTACCCACCAACTCTACACTAATACCTACCCACCCAATCTACATTATTAACTAGCAACGGCTCCACCCCTACCATAATAAAACATTGTTCGAAACTGTCAAATTAGTATAAGCTTTCCCTGATGAAGGAACGTTTGTTCCGAAACCGGTCGGATTTGCGCATTATATAAGTGGTTTATACAAAGTTGAATTATTTCTCTTTTTTTTGTATAAACAATCATGTATATTTGCAGCATATCGTGTTTTAAACTAGTTGAAATACGACGGCTGACATATCAGTCCACAAAAAAAAGCAATTGCAACCCATAGACAATCATACATTTGGGAGGCGGATATGGGTACCGCCGCCCCGTGAACCATTTATTGGATAACCAACACCTCTGTCGTAGGTCACCCCAAGTGGTTCGCTACGTTTGGTGTCTTAGTAGAGATGCCTGGGTTCATGGAGTCAGGTTAGTCCAGGTCAGGCAGATGCGTCTACGGTCTCCCGGATCGGGAGAGACTGGTTGAAGGAGACCCTTTGATTTCTGCGTGGCAGGCCGGATCAGGTTGAGGAAGACCTTTCGATTTCTCTAGCAGGACTCTCAGCAGGATTTGTACCGCAGTGGAAGGGATGAATTTATCCGTTACTTCTGGAGCGTGACCGGAGAACTCAGAATGAAACCAACTCAGAAGCACCCCAGAAAGGTCATTAAGAATGATGATAAAAAATATTTTAAAAAGTTATTAAGTTAGGGTAGGGTTACCGGCCATTTTAAAATTATTTTTTCATAGCTTTTAATGACCTTTCTGAGGTGTTTCTGAGTTTGTTTCATTATGAGTTGGCGTGGAACCCTTCGGGACATACTAACTCTCAGATTCCTACCCACTCTTCATACCTTTTTCCTTCACAGAACTTCCTCTCCTTCCTTTCCCTAAAATGACCTTCGACACAGCATCCCCGAAGAAGACATAGGTCCTGAGAGGAATTATTTTCCTCAGAGCCTCCTGTGTGGAGCTAATGTAAAAAAAAAATCATACAAAATTTGACAGTAATACACAATTTTTAAGTTTACTGAGAACATTTACTTAATAACAAGATTGATATGAGAAGTGGAATAATTATGATATTTTTTTTAAAAAGGTACTTACTAAAGCTGTCTCAGGACCCTTGATTAGCCGTTGGATCCGGCTGGCTGGTGTGCAGGATTGTGACATTTTTTAGAAATTTAAATCGTGTAAAGTCGGGTCACCATTTATAAAGAGTGAATGAGAGATTGTATGCTCCCATGCCAAACCTTTATAAGTATCAGAATGTCACGGGTTTATTTTCAAATAACAAGTCGAATTCTTATCTGCTCCAGATATATTTAAGATTCGGTAAATTACATTACGACAATAAAATTTAAACCGCGGGTTGAACTATGAGGATAGTAACCTTCGCACACAGCAGCCGGAACCAACGAATAATCAAGAATGATTTTTGATAAATTTACTATTCTGACAGCGACCGGTAGAATGAGCTGGAATGTCAGTGTTGCCATTCTATAATAATATTTTTATGGCTGTTCGCTGCTGTGCTTAGGTACTACCCACATTAGGTACGTACGGAATCGATTCTGTATCCACAAAAGATACAGAATTGCATGGCTGGTTGGCGGTGGCGGACGCTCACTGGGGGCACAAGTAGCTTTGCCCGCCGAAGCAATCACCACAAGTTGCTTGCCCTTATTATTATTCTGATTGGCTGAGTGCGAACTACTAATCCCTGCTGTGCTAATTCCCGGTGAAGCCGGGTCCTTTGGGGCTCTCCGGCTGCGGTATGCTGTAATTATTCCCTCTTGCTAATTCTAATAAATTGCCCACAATTACTATCTACGAACACACACGCGTGCAAAATACACAAATGGAGAATACCACGTCCATAGTCCCTACGTATTAGTTGGTATAACAGATATAACGTGTGGATTAAGCGGTCGTTCTTTAAGTGTGAGGGTTATTTCTTAATAAGGAGCGACCGATCCTTAAATGTAGAGACCTTTAACATTTAGACAGGTAATAGAATTTGTTTTTTTTTTTACATGAGCTCCACACAGGAGGCATCTTTGGGGATGCTGTGTGGAGGTTTTTTTTAAGGAAAGGAAGGAGAGGAGAGTTCTAGGAAGGAAAAAAGGTATGAAGGGTGGGTAGGTATCTGAGGTTCAGTATGTCCTTGTCATCCGCCTCCAAGATCTAGACAAACCTCACCGAATGAATGGGCACCGGGCACTCCTGTTAAATCACCAAACGTAGCGAACCACTTGGGGTATCCTTTAGCAGAGGTGTTGGTTATCCAATAAAGGTTCCCGGGGCGGCGCACGGTGGACGAAATGAAGAAAAAACGCGAATTAAGTGTTTTTGCAAAAGTTAATTTTTTAAATGTGTATATTTTTTTTAGTGTAGTTAAATAGTTTCTGCATTTTATGTGATTATTTAAATATGTCAATAGCGCTTGACGGAAGTTTGGCAAGGCCGCAAAGTGTGTCGTAAATTTGATGTTCGACATCGCGTTTTTCCGTTCTCTCCTACGCGTGAGCACATACGGTTGTGTATTAAGTGACGTTTAGATATATATACAAAAGTTTATTTTGTCTGACTTTCCTTATGGTATTCTCTATTTAATTTACTAAATTATATATCAATATCACATGTGTGTGAGATTTGAACTAACATCTAATTTTCCACTATTTTTATATTTTTTTACTGTTAAAATGCTTATTTCAATTAGCATTTAGAAACAAAATATCGTTTGTACCCATTAATGAATATATGCACATTGTAGACTGAAGTTTCACCTTTAATGTCATGTATAAATTGTAATCATCTTTTGTCCTCCGTTGAACAAAGTTTTTTATTTTCAGGAAGGCCTGTATGCATTCCCCGGAGAGAATTATTCGAGGTATTAAATGCACGGGGTATATTAAATGCCACTTCTGTGAAATAGAAGAAGTTTTTAATTAATTACCTAACACAAAAATACCAAATTATGGCAGGTTCGAACATTTTAAGCCCTACATTTTACAAAACTGTACAGTATTTTTCACTACAATCGATGAAGAAATGGAGTAAAAGCCGTTATTATTGTGAGGTTTGAAAAAAATTATTTAGAGTAGTTGCAAGAAATGATAGTTGTCTCCAAATCTTTGGGTAGACTAATAAAACTATTTCAAGAAAGTGGTTCTAGATCAAGGAAGAAAAAAGTGCACGATCGGTTAAGAGTCACACATTCTTGATGAACTCCAGTTAGCAGCAGATGTGAGTTTGCACAAATGTAAAATGGGGCTGCGATGGTTAAGTAGTCACAGTCACTACAAGCAAAGGTATAGTGATGGAGAATATCATGATGACTCTAATCTCCCTACAACGTCGTAGGTGCCACTTCAGCTCTACAGCGAAGGAAACTCAAGAAGCAAGACTATTATATGGCAAAACCCACGGTCTTTATCTACAAGGTACTGCAGACCAATCAGATTACAATTTAAAAATAATAATACCGATATAATAAGAAATAAATTTGCACATTGCGACCACTTCCTAAAAAAAAGGTTCTGTTTACCTCCTAAAGTTTTAAGCCTACTAAAAATTCGTCCAACGGTTCTGGAAATTTTTGTGATTTAGACTCTAACGACAACGGAGCCACTTTTAGCACTTAGATTTTCTATCTTTCTGTGTTCATAGATGTGAAATATAATATTTAAAATGATTTTTTTTGAAGAAGAAGATAATAATAATAATCAAAACGAAAATATGAAAGATAACAAGACACAGAAAAACAAAAAAAGATAATGGTCGCAACTGGGACTCGAACCCAAAACCTCTCGTCTATTTTCCTGTGTCTTGTTCTCTT
Organism: Limnephilus marmoratus; assembly: GCA_917880885.1. Taxonomy (NCBI): domain Eukaryota; kingdom Metazoa; phylum Arthropoda; class Insecta; order Trichoptera; family Limnephilidae; genus Limnephilus; species Limnephilus marmoratus. The sequence continues at coordinate 10,295,588 of OU862921.1, read as the reverse complement.
TCATATTTTCGTTTAGATTTTTATTATTATCTTCTTCAATGATATCATTACATGATGCGAATAACCTTCGAAAGTTATAAAAAGAGAGTTTTTCTTGTAAAATTTAATATGTTTTATTAGCCTAGATATTTGTATATATTCAAAATGTATTATTTTGTTGTTGTAAATTTCTACGGAAGAGTAAATTAATAATTTTTACTTCAAAATAGTTATAATTCATAAATAAAATTTTAAAAAAAAAATTGCATTAATATTCAGTCAGCAAGGAATTAATTCGTGTTTTTTCTTCATTTCGTCCACTGTACGGCGGTACCCATTCCCGCCTCCTAAATTGGTTTGCCTTTGCCTTGCATTTTAAAATTCCGCGTTTATATATATTGTAACCAATGACGTTACAATACATTAAGACTTGTCTCAAAAACTTAAAATTAAATGTGGCAAGTTAGAAACTCTCTTATGTTTCCAGTAAATTTTTAATTCAAATGTTTTTTTCTTTTATTAAACGACTTCGAAAAGGAGGAGGTTCTCAATTCGACTGTATTTTTTTTTTTTTTTTTTAATGTTTGTTACCTCAGAACTTTCGACTGGGTGAGCCGATATTGATGATTCATTTTTTATTTGAAAGCTGGTGCTTCCCATGTGGTCCCATTTTAATTTGGTCCAGTTATGACAATGGCATCCATGAGAAAATCATATAAGTCTTAAATTTGCATCAAGTATGTGCGCGACAAATGGACGAATAACTCAATATCTCGCCAACCGATTTCGATGATTCTTTTTTTATTGAAAAGGATATATTTCATGGGTAGTTTGATGAGAGTTTGGTTAGGTTCTGATTATGGGATCCATGACAAAGTAACGGAACTCTCCAATTCTGAAGAACAAATTTACGATACTCGGCCGAATCTTAATCGAATTAGTTAGTGTACTTCAGATTCACTAAAAATCAAAAAATAAACAAAAATTAAAAAAAAAAACAAAAAAACTACTTCAAAAAATGCACTAAAAAGTAAAAAAATAATTTCGTATTCTTCTACAACTTTATAATCAACTTACCTTTTCTACTCATCAATATGTAGGTACGATTGTTATTTTTTTAGTCGGTGTCAACCAAGGTACCCGTGGCCCGGCGTGTTCACTTGACAGCTCCTCTCCCGCCGACACCGACTCCAAAAATAACAATCGTACCTACATATTGATGAGTTGAAAAGGTAAGTTGATTATAAAGTTGTAGAAGAATACGAAATTATTTTTTTACTTTTTAGTGCATTTTTTTAAGTCGTTTTTTTGTTTTTTTTTTTTAATTTTTGTTTATGACAAAGGTAGACAACGAGGTATGGCGTTTTCGTATTCAAAAGTTCCGTCGAATACTGTCTTAAGACTGACTAGAGTAGGAGGCCTGGGCGATTTTGAAGTGTTAAGTGATCAATTTATGATAGAGCAAAGTCAGTTTGCAAATCGCGGCGATTGTGATTGTACCTGTTGATTTTGCTGATTTTTATGTTGTTTTACTGTAAGCATGTAAATAAACAGAGTTTAGTGGCAGCACTGACTCTGAAATTTAATTGTTGCGCATCCAGACCTTGTACTTTAGTAGACTTTGCATTCTCTGATGACGCATAAATCTTCAGGCGTAAAACGATTGTATTATTTATATTGTATCGATAAATATAAGTGATCTGCGAATGCGTATGTGTAATGATTCTGTTATACCTTGACTTTTATACTAGTGTTTTCCGAAAAATTAAAACTTTTTGTCATCACACACGAGGGCATTTTGTCTCATTATTATTTTATACAATTTACTTAGCACACGACCTTACGCGAGTCACAAAATTAATCGAGGCAGTTATATTTATTTGGAAAATTCTATTTCTTTGTTAAAATTTTTGGCAGATGTAATATATTTTTTAAAGCTTACTAACGATTTTCGTCATTTGTTTTTGGGGTGTTATGTCGTGTTTCGCTACCTCTTTCTTTAACCAACGTTTCGGAGAGCGTTGCAGCATTGGATCTGCGCTGATGATGGACACCGCAACGCTGTCGGAAACGTTGGCTAAAGAAGGAGGTAGCGCAACACGTCATATCACCCCAAAAACAAAAAACGAAAATACTTTTGGCCGTGAAAATCTAGAAACATATCTTTATTAACGATGTTCATTCGAAAGATAAATTTCTGAACATCTCTAAACTTTACAATGTTTCTTTTTGACAAGCAACGATTAAAAAAAAAATTAATTCTTCCACCCTCACAAATCCAAATAAAAAAATTTATAAATTTATTTGTCAACTTTATTTTTAACATCACATTATTCTGTGCTCTGATCAAATGATTAAAATTACAAGATTAAAATGTTAATTAAAAATTGAAACAATATTAATACTTTGAGTAATTTCTTCTGGAATTTCATTAATATGTTGCGTGACCCGATACACAAGAAGTGCTGTGTTTTTTCTTGTAGACAATCTCACGCATTTTTTTATTTTCCAATTTCATCGTCCTAATTCCGGCATGTTTTATAATTATTATTGATTTTTTTCTTTAAATTTTTTGACATCATCGTGATTAGGGATGCAAGGTTTTAAAAAAAAACGATATCAATATATATCGGATTAAGTCGATATCGATATATCGGCCTCCTAGACCGATTTATCGATATTTTTTCTTTTTTTTTTAAGTTTATAGAAATCCAATGTCGTTATAGTTATATCAAACGTTTATCGATTATGTATGTTAATATTTTTTTATACTTACCTATGTGAATAATCTAGAATAACTTGGTTTGGTATATAAAATGTGTTTTTTCATAAATTTACTTAAAAAAAATAATTTCAGTATTTTATACCAACTATCGAACTTAAAATAATAACTTTGTCTGCTTAACAGCCTGCTTCCTTGTAGCCGGTTTCTGCTTTGAGTTATGTGGCTGCTACCTTTGAAAAAGGACGTTAAGAAGGAACACTTTTTGCCACAATTGGTAGATGGCTCATTGCCACTTAAAAAGATTGGGATATACACCTTTCATGTCTTGGCATGTTTCAAGAATGTTTACTTTTAAAGTATTTACAGGAGTAGAAAGATAATAAAGATAAAGATTTTTCAATTTGGGAGGCGGGAATGGGTACCGCCGCCCCGGGAACCTTAATTGGATAACCAACACCTCTGCCACAGGTGACCCCAAGTGGTTGGTGATTTAGCAGGGGTGCCCGGGTTCATGGGGTGAGGTTTGTCTAGGTCGTGGAGGCGGATGACTAGGACACACTGAACCCCAGATTCCTTAAACCCACCCCTTAAACCCTTTTCCTTCCCAGAACTCTCCTCTCCTTCCTTTCCTAAAAAAACCCTCCACAGATGACATAGGTCCTGAGGGAAATTATTTTCCTCAGGGCCTCCTGTGTGGAGCTCATGTAAAAAAAAAAAAAATAACGTAAGCTCATCGTCAGTTTTTTTTCTTTTTATTTGCGTATGAGCCAAAGATTTATGGTGCTTCCAAAAATCAATTTCACCTTTATCTTCATCCGATATTTTGATGCGATATATTGAGTTTGTCGATATTGATATATCGATATTTTTAGGGGTCGATATATCGATATTTATCGGTTTTCCGATTTTTGTCGATATTGATATATCGATATTTTTTGGGGTCGATATATCGATATTTATCGGTTTTCCGATATATCGTTGCATCCCTAATCACGATACATTGTTTCTTATGTTTCTTTTTGTATGTTTTTTATTAATGTAATAAAGCTTGTACAATAAATGCAAATTGTAAAATAGATTGAATTATATTTGTATGCAATAAATATATTTGTTCCAATCTAAGATATATTAAGTGAAAGTTTTTTAAGGGGTAAAACAGCATAAAATCTATGGGTATTATGATTGAAGTGTATTGCAGATGTAAGTATCCACAGCATTATTTATGTTAAGAAGGAATAGAGTTGGGTCTTGGAAGAAGGTTGAAGATTTAGAAATGTGGATTGTCTTTGTGCTGATGTGGTATGTAATTTATATTGTCTGTGGTATGTGGTTTGTATTATCAATTAGAGAACCATTTATTGGATAACCTACACTTTTTTCACAGGTCACCCCAAGTGGTTCGCTACATTGGTGATTTATCAGGGGTGCCCAGATTCATGGGGTGAGGTTTTTCCGGGTTTTGGCGGCAGATGCAACTACCCACCAACTGCATGGCAAGTCGGATCGGGAGAGACCGGTTGAGGGAGACCGTTTGATCTCGCCAGCAGGACTCTCTGGGAAAGTCGCCTTAACCGCAGTGGGAGGGTTGGATTCATACGTCCGTTAATCCTGGACACGCTGACCCCCAGATTCCTACCCACTCAAATATCAAACCTTTTTCCTTCCCAGAACTTTCTATCCATTCTTTTCTAAAAAGACCCTGCACAAAGCATCCCCAAATATGACATTGGACGTGAAAAGAATTATTTTCCTCAGTGTCTCCTGGGTGGAGCTAATGTAATAAAATATATCTGTGTATATATATATTTGTTTTTACATGAGCTACACACAGGAGGCCCTGAGGAAAATAATTTCCCTCGGGGCCTATGTCATCTTTGGGGATGCTGCATGGAGGTTTTTTTTAAGGAAAGGAAGGAGAGGAGAGTTCCGGGAAAGAAAAGGGTTTTAGGTGTGGGTAGGAATTTGGGATTCAGTGTGTCCGCCTCCAAGACCTAGACAAACCTCACCCCATCAACCCGGGCACCCCTGCTAAATCACCAAACGTAACGAACTACTTGGGGTGACCTATGGCAGAGGTGTTGGTTATCCAATAAAGGTTCCCGGGGCGGCGGTACCCATTCCCGCCTCCCAAATTGGTATGGTACATCATCATCATCACTGTTGGCGCTACAACCCCTGATGGGTCTTGGCCTCCTCCAGACTCTTCCTCCACTCATCTCGATTTTGAGCCAGCTCTCTCCAGTTTTGAAGCTCCAAGATAGATATGTCATTGAGGACGTTGTCGCTCCATCTTAGTCTTGGTCTTCCCAGGCTCCTGTGTCATCTTTGAGGATGCTGTGTGGAGGGTATTTTTAAGGAAAGGAAGGTGTGAACATGGGTCTTGAAGAGACCCATGTTGTAGGAGCGAGGAAACACAGAGGCCGGCAAATCGTTCCACAGCCAAGCTGTTGAACTCAAGAACGAGTCGTAGAAACGACCGTTCTCATGTGACTAATGTCAACCGTGTACAAATGTTGGAGGCGTGTTTCCCGACTATGCACCGGTGCCAAGGGGATCAATGACGCTAGTTCCTCGGAGAATCTTCCATTGTAATACCGGTAGAACAAGGACAGCATTCCCACCTGACACCTGTGCTCTAAAGACTGCAATCCGTCTGCTAAGATGGGAGAATCTATCAAACGGACTACTTATAACATGATAAGTAATAACAATTACTTATAACATGATAAGTATAACAATAAATTAAAAATAATTTTCCTCAGCCCACAACTCTTTAGTAATTTCATTAAACTTAGAGAATGTGTATTGTGAATGGGGTAAGAATTAGCACATAAAGGCAAGCTTTCAATATTTATGAACACATCACAAAGTAGTGCGCACATGTACGAGTATATAGGTAGTCAGTTGTATGTAGGATTTCACGGAGACAGGGTGGCCCAGCAATCTTGATATGGATGCATTAAGATGAATGATGGTCTAATTTAACCCCTACCAGCGGGTCAAACTACTGCAGGGCGTCCCACGGGACCTGCCTTGGTGCAACCACCTCCAACTGCCCGCATCACGGGATGTCTTCAATTGACACCAGTCGGAGGAATGTGTTAGAAAGGCCGGCACTTGTGTAGTTCTAATGCAGACAGGGTAATTACGGTCAAGCGAGTGGGAAAATTTCCTCCACAGAGAATAACAAAATACTGGAATAATTGCGAGGAATTTGACGGACTGGTGAAAGGAATTTGCGAAGCCAGCTACTAGAGTATATCCCCAAGCTCGCAACTAGCTGGGCTGCGATTCTCTAATAACGATCAAGAGTTGCACGTTACGTGCCACTGCGAATGAAAAATTACTCATCCTCTCGACGAACTTTGTCAAATGTTTCATTTACAGGTATTCTTTAAGGCGCCGCTATCCGAATTTCTACCGATTTCTTACATATCTCCCTTATACATTTGAAGTTTTTAAGGTCATAAAAAAAATATTATCGTGAAAAATGTTATTTTTTAAGATAATATCTAGACGCGTTCCACGCCGAAACACACATTATGTTAAATTCCCTCGATAGAAAAAAATCGCAAAGTATGCTCCGAAAATTATTATAAACACGTTTGTTTCAGTTATTTTACAAGTTATAGTTGTGAAAAATTCACAATGTTTCTTTGAGTGATACTTAAGATACCTTCCACGAGATTTTTACTCTTTTTTAAACGAGTCGTGTTTTATTAAACATTTTCGCAATTTTCGCATCGGTTTTATTGTTTTAAATATTAGCGCTCTCCTCTAACATTCGTAATTTCATATCTCTCCATCTTCTTCTTTTTGGGCGCGGATGGACGCCCAGGGCCGGATCTACGAAATCTAGCGCCCTGTGCATTAGGTACCGATGGCGCCCCCCCCCCCCCTACATTTTTATTTTGATTAAAAATTCGTTTACCCCAATTTTTTTTTAAATTATTTTTTTTTTTACGCTAATTTATCAAATAAAATCAAAACATATAAAGGGTGTAACCCTATCTAAAGTTTTCGAATAAATAAGCCACGATCTATGTAATTCTTCTCCATTAGGCAGTTTCTTGTAATAATACTTAGTATTAAATTTACGCTTGTTCGTAATAGGAAAATCAAAACCTTTCAATTGTACAGGACCTTCCTGAACTAATAAACTAATGGAATTTTGAGATAACTTTGGCCAGCATCTGGGATCTTTCAATTCAAGCTCTGAAAACAGAATTAAATTTAAACTGCTATCAGTAACGTTATTTTTATCTTCTAATAATTCGACCGGAGGAATTTGTGCGATAGATATCTATTTAGATGTGCTCGGGACCATTGTAACGTCATTGCGCGGGATATCATTTTTTATCGGTGCTGGAGAAATTGGAATAAAAAAATTCCCAATGGAAACGAGTTTTTTTATGTCATTATGCTCTTTAATTCTTAGTTTTAGATTCTGCGAGCCTGAAAGTTTTTTTTTAATTATTGTTCTATTCATTGTAATCCACAATCCACAACCTCTAACAACCAATAGAAATTTAGTTATAAATTAAAAAATCTAATTAATTACCTCAAATTTGTACCTTGCATTTCCATTTCCCCTGTGTTCTGTGTTGAGCGAACAAACACGAACGTATCTATGGTATCAACGGCTTACGAAAGACGCTTACACTGATTATTACCGACTGTAAAATAACAAATCTAATAGAAATTAATTATAGGTACATTTAACGAACTTCAACTGTCAAATCAATGATGAAACTGTTAACAAGTTGCAACCTTGCAAACCGTGCGATGTTTATGCTAATGGAATTTTGAATTTACTGAAGATTTCATAAGAAAATGGTCTTTATAACTACCTTCTCCTAGAGACTTAAATCGTACAAAAGCATTTTGAAAGGCGCCGTCGGTCGGTTTGTTTGTTCTCTTGAATAAAAGTACGGCGCTGTGATTGGTTAATGAATTTGGATCGCACTCATTCGTCGTAAAAGACGGTAAAAGATAAATGGAAAAATAGATCTTACGTTTAAACTAAATATATGGAATTTGTAAAAAAATTCTGTAACTGACTATAAATTCGTAAATCGTTGAATTTCGTTGAATTCAAACCAGATGCGTGCGCAGTCTGTATCTTTGGAAAGTGTTGCTAGAGTGTAATAATTATTTCGTACTATGGGTAATTTTTAAACGATTCAGGGAATATTATAACAAATTTTTAATACAATATTTATTTTCTCACGGCGTCCCTTCGGAGAACGTATGGCAGATCCGGCGCTGGCGACGCCTTAATGTCGGAGGATTTAAGAAATGATTATATTGGCAGCCCTGTGAATATTATCTTTGTTTCTGAAAGTTTTCAAGTTTCAATGGTATGAATTAGAAATTACAAGCACGCTTTCTTCGAAATGGCTGGCGGGTATATTACTCAAAACCAAAAACAGCTGGTAACTACCGCGGAAAAGAAATTTAATGCTGCTAACGTATGCAAAACAATAGTCATCATCATCACTCTTGGCTCTACAACCCCTGGTGGGTCATGGCATCCTTAAGAGTCTTCCTCCATTCATCGCGGTTTTGTGCCAGCTCTCTCCAGTTTAGAAGCTCCAAAATAGATATATCTTTGAGAATGTTGTCGCTCCATCTTAAGCTTGGATTTCCCAGGCTCCTTCGCCCTATCGGTCTTGAGTTCAGCAGGAACTTTGGTGCTTGATGCTCGTTTATTCTCTCCACTTGACCCAGCCACCGAAGTCTTCCCAGTTTTATAATTTTTTTGGCGTTTAGCTCCTTAAACAGAGTAGCTCATAGTTGTAACGCCTTAAACAGAGTATATAAAACGAGTATACACAACGACAGTTCAACAGATTAATTGTGGAGTTAATTTTCATGTGAAAATATCTACCCTGCGGCGAAATATTATTGTTGGTCTCTATTACTATTTCTAATTTCGCCGTTAAATCAGCCATTATAATGAACCTTAAAACAACTTTGTAAAAATATACGATCCATGTCAGAGTTCGCGCGGGAAACGGTATTTGGTTAGGATACAAAATAACACTAGATTTTGACAGTTATGGTGCAGACGACGCAGTGTCGATTGGTTCGACTCGCTCATTGTTCGAGTGGAATGACTTTTAACGTTTGGCGTCCGAGTATTTTATTTATCCTTTCGACGAGACTCGAGATTAACAAAGTCGAGCGATGTACGTACTTTTGACAGCGATTGCGAGCGGCCTCAACTAGAGAATCGAGTCCCTGGCATCTCCGACTGTTGAGTATATTCGAGTAGCAGCTTGCATGGGTAATTATCTTCATTCAGAATAATTATGAATGGAATGAAAATTATTTCCAAGTTCATTGCGGTTCACATCTTCCCTAGTATGGACTTTGTAATACAATGAACTTCGTTATGAACTCATTCGAGTTCTTATATTACCTACTATACTTTTATTTTTAAACGTAAGCATTTATAGATAATACGCGAATGAAAGAGGTATTGAAAATATCTTCATGTTAAACCTTTGGTCATCTTCAAACATACTTATTTCAGCTCTGGTTATAATGTAATATCGATCACGGAAGTTTTAAATGTTAATTGTTCAAGAAAGCGAAATGAATTTTTAATTTTTCTGAAAATCATATACTTGTCCTGTTTTTGTAGACCTGTAATTACGAAATTTTATTATATAACTAGCTGATCCGGCGAACTTCGTACCGCCTCAGAATCAAAAACTGTTGTCAACTTATTAGCTGAATTGATCTAAATTGTTTCTCCCTGCGTATCCTTTCCCCTCTCGCGTTCCCTCTCCCTGTCCCCACTCCACTTCTCCCCTTCCCCCGTCCCGCTAACCCCCCTTCCTGAGTTCCTTTCCCCCCTCCCCCCTCCCCCCCCCCTCTCCCCCGGTTCACAGTTCAATATTATACCCCTTACAATATTGCTGCAGTTCTTTCAAAATAGGAGAATTCGTTCCATACAAAATGTATGGGGAAAATAATTTTCTTCGGAGTGGAACACCCTTTACTTTTAGGGGTATAAAAAATAGGTGTTGGTCGATTCTCAGACCTACCAGATAAGCACACAAAATTTCATCAAAATTGGTCCAGCCGTTTCGGAGGAGTATGGTAACAAACACCGTGACACGAGAATTTTATATATTAGATTAGATTAGATTATATTGAAAAGATATTTCAGGAAATAAATGTTAATTTCTTTTACATTATTTAATTTACTTTTAATTTTTCAGAAAAAATTCTCTTAAAATGCTTGTCGTAAAAGATGCACTTGTTTTCCTAGAAATATTTGGACGACGCAGATCGAAAGATAAAATAAACGAGAAAAATTAAGTATTTAAATATTTTTTTGATTTATTGTCCTTAACGGCATTTCAAATTTCCGTTATCGATAATATTGTAATAATTCATTTTCTTTCTTACGATATATCTCAAAATGACGTGAAATAATCTTGTATCAATTGCAATTATATATAGTTCTTAAATAAAGGTTAATGCCCATAATAAATGGTAAAATTTCCACAAGAATGTTATTGACGCTAGACGATATTCATATTGCTGATGGTTTCACCTCTTTCTAACATTCGATAAATGCTGGCGTCCCACAGGGATCGGTTCTGTTCCCGACTTTGTTTTTTACAAACTGGGTGCAATCTTTAGAGCGCAGGCGTCAGGTGGGAATGCTGTCCTTGTTCTACCGGCATTTCAATAGAAGATGCTCCGGTGAACTAGCGTCATTGATCCCCTCGGCATCAGTACATAATCGCGAAACACGCCAAGCACGCCCCAGCAGGATTCTCTCGGAACATTGCCTTGCACTGTAGTAGGGGGATGGATTCATTCGGCCATCCCCCCTGGACACACTGACCCCCAGATTCCCACCCCCCCTCATACCATTCTCCCCCTCAGAACATCGTCTCCATTCTTCATAAAAAGACCCTTCACACAGCATCCACAAAGATATAGGCCCTGGGGGAAATTATTAGTGGGGGGTGAATGTAATAATTTAATTTTTTAAACTCTGGTATTTTCCTAATACGTATGATATGAAAATTCACAATGTTTATTTATTTAATATCACCAAAGTACTCTTTGTTTAACGAGAAAGCTTCTCCAAAAACATTGTGTTTATTTTATTTGTTTTTGCCTTAAAACAAAAATATTTTCACACATCATCCTATTTTCAACAAAGACGTAAAAACACGCAACCTACGTTAACACCACTAATGATAAAGCTGGTGACAAAGGTATGAACACCTGTGAATGTAATAAACACAATTATGTTTCAATTACCTCGTCCCTGGAAAGGCGGCGAACTTTCCGTGCGAACATAACTTAATATAATATATTTTTAACTGTAAGGTTTTTCCGCAGACTTTAGGCTTGATGAATTCCTCGGCTAAGTCTTGTGATTGCAACCAAGATGATGCATATTTATTTATTTATTAACGTCCTTTTATAAATTACACTATGTATGAAAATTTTGAAATTTATAAATTACACTATGATTAAATAATATATAAACACTATATATTTCTTTAGCAAAGAAATATAATAGGTATTTTGAAACGAAATATATAGTATTTATTGTACATAACCGAACTGCATCAGACAGAATTTTGTATTTGTTTAAAGATAAATTGAATGCGTCCACATACTTGGTATAATTATTTCCCTCCATTAGTATTTTGGGCAAAAAGGAATACATATGGTAGTTAGTTCCAGAATTTCTGCACAGAAATAAATCCTGACTTCTGGTATTATGTAGTGGAATCCAGAAGCTTATCAATTCAAGCAATACCGGACTATCAACTAAATTATTTAGAATTTTATGCAGAAATACCAAATCAATGAAAATTCTTCTGTCTGACAATTTGAGCACATTCATATCATTTAAAATAGTATTTTAAATGATATGAATCATATGAGTATGAATCATTTAAAATAGTATTTTAAATGATTTGTTGTATTCCAACAATTATGTTGTATACAGAAACCATCGCGGGCATGCACATATCAAATCTCCAAAGTTTCATCGCAATCGGATGAATGGTTTAGCAACGCATAGCGGACATACATATATACATACGTACATACAAACCCAGAAACAAACATATTTTGATTTTTATATGTAGATATTTGAGGCACGTTCCCAGGTGGGAGATACTCTCAGTGTCGCCCTGGTGTAATAATAAAGACCACCATTCAAAATTGAAATGTTGCTTGAAATGGCTGTTGGGAGCAGTTGGAACTATTGTGTGGTATTCACATTAAAAAAGCTATTTCCATTCAGTCCACACTTCTGAAAAATAAATATTATATTGAATATTTGCTTAAAATATTATATTCCCCCAATTTATTAGACCCTCCAGGCATAATGGCAAGTTTAGTGGCAATTTGGATTGGCATTTTCACGGGCGAGGACCTCCCCTCCTCTGCCCCACCCCTCCATTCAACTCAGTTATTCGTTTTTCTTCATATTTCACTTATCGGAAATACATTTCAGCTACTGGTTAATCATGTATTAGAGAAATTAAAAAAAATTCAATTCACTGTTCAAAAAATTCAATTCGCAAAATTAATTTAAAAGTTTTAAAAACTTGGATCTCTCTTACAATAGTATATTAAAATATAAGTGGATAAACAGGTCTTTAAAACACGCGCGATTTTTCGAGCACGACGGCGTAGCCGAGTGCTCGAAATAAAGCAAGTGTTTTAAAGACCAGTTATCCACGAATACTTTACGCTTTTTTTTATTGGTACACTTTGAAAACATAAATATTGATATTATTATTAAAAATTTGGAAATAATGCCCCTTACAAATCGCACGCTATCTTAAATTAAACAATCCTGAGAAATATACAGGATATGCGTTTCGACGTACATCCGCTACCATTATGGCAAATAGTGGCATGACAATTGATCAAATCCAACGACAAGTAGGATGGAAATCGGCAGCTGTGGCGACTGGTTACGTGGAAGAGAGCATTAACAATAAGAAGAATGTTTAAAACATTATTGAAACTGCCATTAATGGAAGTGCAGCCTCATTGACTTCCGAGAATACTATTAATTTGAACAGCATTTCCTCCGATTTAAAAAACGGAGGTATTAATATTTCAAATAATACGAACTGCTCTTTTCACATCCATTTAAATAATTAGAATGTAAACGATGTAAAAAAGAATGTAAACTTTGAATAAAATTTTTGAAACATTTGTAATGTTTTATTTGACGTTTAAAATATTCCTGTCAGATTTATAGTTAAAAGTTGACATTTAGACTTCACATTTTGTTGATTTGTTGATGTTGCCATGGTAACTTTAAAAAACGCGCGTTCCATAAAGTGCAATTTAAGCACGCTAGAGCGTACTTTAAATGAGTAAAAAAGGGCACCAATAAAAAAAAATCTATTGTAATTGCCTGTCCATATTTAGAATATTTGCCGTTTATATTTGACTAGCTGGTTCCAATGGGTTGCAATGCCATATTCAAAGAAGTACATTGTTTCTTCCTGAATCACCTTCCCCGTGCGTCTCCGTTCCCCTCCCGCGTCCCCTTCTTAGCTAGCTTTATAAATTATAACTTATATGTTATTCTGATGTATGAGCTATATTATTAAAAAGTTTCATTAAAATCCATTCGGCAGTTTTTGCGTGAAAGAGAAACAAACACACATACCTACATCCATACAAAATTTCGCGTTTATAATATTAGTAAGATAAGATTCAGTAAACTCGTGGCTGGCATTGATTTACACTGCCTAGATTTACATTAAAATAAAATGATGTTGGATTTCACTTATTCCAATGCTCTGTGTAAGTATACTGAAAATACGTACACGCGTCTTCAAGTATTTTATTTGCACCATTTACACCGTTTATTGAATATAAATTCGATTAGGCATTTCTCGAGTTAGACGGTTCCCCTCCCTACAGAATTTCCTTCATTGCTTTTTTATTATCATTTGGCGCAAATAGCAAAAATGAAAAGCAAACATTTGCATGGAAACATGGCGGTATAATAAAGGCGGGAATGAGTGTAGAAACGGCGGGATATTGTTCGCCGTGACAATAGCTAGGGATGGGAAAACTGCCAATCGATATTTCCACACCGACAGGAATATTGGACGTGTTTTGCCCGGAGTTTTATGGACCCCTAGGGATGTGCAGTGACGGTTTGATCGATATGCATTCTTGAGCGTTTTCCCGGCGTTGAATTTTTTCTTTGGTGCAGAGCGCTGTTCAATCTTTTCCGTCAATTATTATTATGGAAACCGGAATCAAAAGACGGTAAGCTCATTTTCTTGGTAGCTTTTTTATGTCAATATTAAGTCAGGAATCGTTGTACAGTTCATAATTAAGTTTGCGTTCGTGAAACCCCTGAACAACAAGGCACGATTGAGTTAATCAAATAGTCGTATCAAAATTGTTACAAGAGTGTGTATAATAAGTTTTGTACATTTTATTTTTTTTATTTGTTTATTTCACGAAAGAAAAAAGGTACATATTTTGGTATAAATTCACCCGCCATGCTAAGGATGCCCCTGTGTTGTGGCAGGTGAAGTTAACAGATTGAAATTATACATAATATGCTTGACAATAATAATAATTCGATTTAATATATCACATTAACATATTTTTATTTTTTAAACGTTTTGAGTAAAATCTCAAATTATAATTTTTAATTAAATGAAGACAATATTAGCGAAACTCAATCGAAAATCTGGAACTATAAAATAAAATGATGATGTCATGAAAATGTTCAAAGTTGTTCACTTTCTCTCTGACTGTGAAGCGTTACAAAGTGACGTAGATAGGCTTTGCAAGTATTGAAAAGTTAACTGTTTAGAAACTTAAAATTTGAAATTAAAACACTTTTGTACTTTCTTCCACTAATTTATATTTTACCAGGACCGGTTTCATCCTATTACGGACATTTTCAGACTCTGGAAATGTCCGTAATAGGATGAAACCGGTCCTGGTAAAATATAAATTAGTGGAAGAAAGTACAAAAGTGTTTCAATTTCAAATTCTAATACAATGGAATTCCACCACGAATTATCAGTGCAAAAACTAGACTGTTTAGAAACTCGTATTATTGTTTCCAAATGTCACACTATGACGTTCACCACAAATAAACATGTAATTAAGTACTCTTATTCACTCGATAATGAACCTGTCATATCTAAATTGGAATGTAAAGATCTTGGTATTTACCTTGATAGCAAACTCATATTTAATAAGCACATCGACTCTATCGTTCACAGGTCATATAAAATGCTTGGTTTTGTTCTTCGTATAAGTAAAGTGTTTAGTAACCCGCGTACATGCAGCAGTAATGTTATATTTTGCATTTTTGTCAGAAGTACAGTGGAATATGCCTCGCCAATTTAGAACTCCCAGTACAAAGTATACATAGATAGCATAGAACATTTTCAAAACAAATTTATTAAATATCTTACCTTCAAATTTAACAATAACTGCATTTGAATGCGCATTTCAAACTTTGCAACGAAGGCGAGCAATAGCTGATTTGACATTAGTACACATAATTTTAAATAATAACATTGACTATACTGAACTTTTTTCCCTAGTTAATTTTAACATACCATTAAGACGTACACGCCTTACAGATCTATTCCACACGTTTAATTACAAGACAAATGCAGCAAGTAATTCGCCAATCAATCGTGCTCTCCAAATGTTCATTAATATTGGTTTAAATTCTAACATCGACATTTTCAAAGAAAAAGAGCATCATGTCAATAATATAATTTGTTCAATGCACATACATACATACTCGCACACACACACACTCACATACACACCTTCCTACTACGCATATCACCCGGTAATTTACTTAATATGCATACCGTAAATAAGACAATACAAAGAAACACATTATTGGTACCCACCTTGAAATATACTTAATAATTGTAAATTGTTTTCACCACTGTAACTATTGTACTGTTTTTTCTGTTTATAAATAATTAAATAAATACGCCCGAATTTTGAAGGGTTAAATAATACGACACAACTAGTTATTAAATCGTATAGAACATGAGGCACCTCTATAATATAATACTGCCCCTGTATCGCTATATCCCCTAGCAAGGTGAAAGTTTTCATCTGGCTCGTAAGATACGCTCCAAAGTTAGGTTTGTTTGTTCGCTATTTGGCTCTTTATCTCCAGAAGTTGGCTGCGTTCCTGGCCGCTAATGTGCCCGTGTTGTTGTCTTGTCTGTGTGAGCTGCAATAGACCCCCGCCCTCGCAGACGTGTGGTACGCTGTAACTACTTCTAACTAGAATATCATGTCACGAGAATCCCAGAGAGTCAGGTAAACTTTAATCAACTCAGAACTCAGCCAACTATTATATATAATTTAATGAACTAGCACAATATGGTACGCATTGTATGCAGCATGCAGCTTTCTGGATTTAGCCGTGCTAAGACATTGAAGTATAATATGAAGTTATTGCTTTTATCTTTAAACTACATTCGATACACCTGTGTACATAAAAGCACCTTTTTTTTTTTTTTTTGGGGTGTTGTGCCGTGTTGCGCTACCTCCTTCTTTAGCCAACGTTTCGGACATCGTTGCAGTGTCCATCATCAGGGCAGATCCGGCAGATCCGGTAGATCTGCCGGATCTGCCCTGATGATGGACACCGCAACGATGTCCGAAACGTTGGCTAAAGAAGGAGGTAGCGCAACACGGCACAACACCCCAAAAACATATAACGAAAATTCTTCTGGCCGTGAAAATCTTAAAACTTATCATAAAAGCACCTGTTTATGACTAGTTGAAATCTGGTCAATTTGAGAGAAAGATAAGAATTTCACAAGCGAAAAACGCAATACAACCTCATTATATATTTTTTTAACGTTAACTCCACACAGGAGTTAAAGTTAAATAATTTTCATCTATGGGGATTGGTTAACACCAATAACACCAATTTTTAACACCAATTCTTATTTATTATAGGTGTTGTCTAGAAGTACATAATTATAAATAAATCAATATTATTTTATATCTCAAAGCTGGTTTTCTTGCCTCTGCGTATTTTAATTTTCACTATATAGCGCATGTTGAAATGCACCATAGATGGTATGCTAATTTAATATTCAAATATTTTGCTAAATTGTGGCACGAATTAAAACCATCTGCGATCTTCATCGTGAATTTTGCTTTCATAGTCTCATTGGAATCCTAATCTGTTTATTAAAAAATATTATATAATTTTTTGTGTTGACTTGATGTGTGGACGCAATCTGGAAGTTTTTTAGAGTCGTTTTTGCTGGAAGTCATTCGCTAACCTTATGCAATTAGTTTATTTTAAGGGTAGAATGCCCGATGGTTTGGGTCTGTTAACACGCCCCGTGCTTACACAGGAATGCTGTTTGGAGGGTCTTTTAAAGGAAAGTATATCGAACGTGTTATATGAAACCATGGTAAACTTTTCATATCACGCATTTTTATCGAAGAGGTAATGTTCAGGATCTCAACTTCCGCTCTCCTGACAAAGCAATCCGGCGTGGTAACACCAGATTCCAAGGGAAGTGTGGCTGGAGTAACTCTTCAATAATAACTCCAGCTCTTGAATAATTGGTCTTTATTGAAACAATAAAAGACCCGTAGGGTAGCTCATGTACGGTGAGCCCAATGATGCTATCTCTCTCCGCGGTTTTATAACCCACATGAAGTGAAAACCTGGCAGCAGACGTTTTGCCCAAAAACGACCCGCCCAAGACGGATGGTAACAAGAGAAGAAGGAATTAAAAAATCCGTGGCAATACGAAATCGCCCTGGCAATTGCCAACACAAAAAATGTTGCCACAACCATTAGGGTGACAATCACAAATATTAATATTTCAGTACCTGAAATCTTAACATATTCCCGCCCAAAACGAGTATTAAGGAATAGTCGTTTTTCATAAAATAATATATTAGAAGAGATTGCAACATTGGTACTCAGAATTTACCCAACGAGTTCACATACAAAAATAAACAATATTCAATATATGGATATCAAAATAATAACAAAAAACTTATAACTAAGTATATAACCCTATGTCAGACTTGACATTAAAAAATGAAAGTTTAATAACGTAGAACCTTCTGGTGCGCTGCACCCACTTATGTGAAAATGGTTTAACACTTGGCACTGATGAGCCTGACGGCACTTTGATTTACACATCACATCACTTTTAGCGTTGTAATTGGTTCTTAATCCAGGTTGGAGGAAGCATCCTCCATGGGAAGTAGACAGAGCTGTGTCACGGCTCTTTTGGTGACACCTCTGGCCGTCCTCAAGGAGACGACGCGGACGCGTCCGTCTTGGCCAGGGTGGATCTCCGTCACTCGCGCCATCCTCCAGTACTGCGGAGGTAGCTGGTTGTCTTTGATGATGACCATGTCACCAGGCTGTAAACTGCGTTGACGTCCTTCTTGCCATTTGACTCGGTTCTGCAATTCTGCTAGGTATTCCCGGCTCCATCTGTGCCAAAAAGATTGAACAACGGTAGACATCTTTTGGTAAATATTAAGCCTGTTTGTAGGCAGATGATGGATATCAAGCTCAGGCAATGCTAACAGGTTGTCGCCAATAAGGAAGTGTGACGGAGTGAGGGCGTTTAAGTCATTTGGATCTGATGTTAATGGAGTCAGAGGACGGGAATTTAAACAAGCCTCAATCTGTATTAGTATGGTATTCATTCCTTCGTATGTCAAAACAGTTGACCGCATTGCTTTTTTAAATGCAACTTGGTCATTTTAACTGCACTTTCCCAAAGTCCCCCGTGATGCGGTGAGCGGGGAGGCAAGAAGCTCCAGCTAATATTCTGCTGGGCCAAAAAATTATGGATTTCTTTATCAGATGCCTTCAAAAAATCAAATAGTTCAGTAAGTTCCCTATAACTACCTGTAAAGTTATCAGTAAAGAGTCGTGAGGGTTTACCCCTCCTAGCTATAAATCTTTTCAATGCATTCATAAATGCCATTGAAGTTAAATTAGTCACTAATTCTAGGTGAATTGCCTTCGTTGAAAAACAAATAAATAAACATATGTAAGATTTTACACTCTTAGCATTTCTGGTTAAACCAGACTTAATTAAAATTGGACCTGCAAAATCTATGCCGGTTACATAAAATGGTCTTTGGATTCGGAATCGGTCAGCAGGAAGGTCACCCATGAGCTGGCGACATTCGCGCGGACGGACTCGGAAACATACAATACATTTATGCAGTGCTCGCTTCACTGCGTTTTTACCATATATTGGCCAAAAACGTAAACGCAGTAATGCGAGCAGAGCATTACATCCTAAATGTAAATTCTCATAATGCAGATGGGTTATTATTAAGTCAGTCAACTTATGATTTTGTGGTAACAAAATTGGATGTTTTTGAGAGGCTGAGGTAATATCGGATTGTGATAGTCGACCTCCAACACACAACAACCCATCCTGCATAAAAGGATTTAGTGCCTTTACTTTGCTCCGCCTAGATACAAATCTTCCATTACTCACAGACGCTATTTCATCATGAAATGCGAATCGCTGAGCGTTCAAAATCAATACATGCATGGCATGTTCCAGTTCGATTACAGAAAGCTCGTCGACCCGCATCGGTCTTCGTTTAGAACAGTTATGTATGAAACGTAACATATAAGCAACTACGCGCCTCAGTCGTCTTAATGGAGAATAATTATTAAATATTTCCCTATTTCTAAAAGATTTTTTATTAAAGCAGAAAATTTTCCTCGGTACCCGAATATGATTTGCTTTACCGAGACTCAGCGTGTAAATCTGCCAGGCCAATAAAAGGTCATTGGGTAGCTTGTCATCCCAGGATGTTTTTAGCTTCCACAATCTTTGCATAATTATCTTACCGACAATGATTACTGGGCCTACCAGTCCTAAAGGGTCAAACACTTTTGAAATTAATGATAAAACTTGACGTTTTGTTACTTCTAACTTTGAGTCTATGCTTTCTACCTGATAGGTAAACTCATCAAGTTTGGTGTCCCATATTAATCCGAAAATCTTAGCTTCATTGGATTCATTTGGCAATAATTCTAAATTATCTTTAGAATCATTAATCGAGGGCGCATTAGACCTCCATTTTCTAATCTCCATGCCTGCTGTAGCAAGCGCATTAATGATTTGTGATTTAAGCAAGTGACAAGTATCAATGGAGTCACTACCAGAAAGAAAATCATCTACATAAAAATTTTCCTTAAGGGATTTACTAGCTAATGGATGAGTAAATGAAACGTCATTACCTAGCTGATGCAGACAACGTATTGCTAAATAAGGCGAAGGAGCCAAACCATATGTCACCGTGTTTAGCGTATAGTGTTTCGAACAATCCTCCGCATCCTTTCTCCATAATATACGTTGGTAATTTCTGTGTTCCGGGTTGATATTAATTTGGCGGTACATTTTTGCAATATCTGCAGTGACTGCATATTGATGTTTTCTGAAAAATACCAAGTGGCAAAATATATCATTTTGAATGGTGGGCCCAATCATTAGAGCGCGATTCAAAGAAATCCCTCGAGCGGGTTTAGCCGACCCGTCAAAAACAACACGAATTTTAGTAGTTGTGCTTGATTCTTTAAATACAGCGTGATGTGGTAAATAATAAGTAGTTTCATCACGTATTGGAGGTTCACATTCAGTCATGTGACCTAACGCAAGATACTCATCAATAAATTCCGAGTATTGTTCCTTTAAACTAGGTTGTCTTAAGAATTTCCTTTCCATTGACACCAATCTACTTTTAGCAATACTAAATGAATCTCCTAATTGAGATAGGTTAGATTTAAATGGTAAGTTCACTACAAATCTACCATTTGCATCGCGTTTATGCGTGCCTTTGAAAATCTTTTCACATTCACTATCTTCCAGAGAGTGATGCTTACTATTTTCAATTTCTTCAACCTTCCAAAACCTTTCTATTTGATTCTGCAAAGAATTTAATGAAATATGACAAACTTTAACTGGCCTCGTATTTTGACGCCTCTGTACAGCTCCTGATATTATCCAGCCTAGCTCCGTTCGATGCAATGTAGGTTTATCCTTTCCTAACTGTATCTGATCCGTACGAACCACCTGCCAGAATATCTCTGCTCCGATCAGCATATCAATAGCAGCTGGCTGGTAAAACTGCGGATCAGCTAACTGGATGCCGTCTGGAATGTTCAACATTTTTGGATTAATCAAGGTCTGTGGAAGATTGCAAGAAATCTCATCTAATACCAAACAAGATATTTCATCCCGGTATTGAGAACATAATGATTTAAATTTAATGTCAACTGTTTCCTTTACATGAATTAAATTATTATGCAAACCTGAAACAGGTATATTCAACTTTGTACAATGCAAATTTAATCTTTTACAAGTATCCTTTGTAATAAAATTAGACATTGAACCCGAATCCAAAAGTGCGCGTATTTTGTGTGTTCCACCATACGCGTCTTCTATTTTTACTATTATGGTAGATAGTAAAATTTCCCGCCCGTTCATGTCACTATGACATGCTAAATTTACTGGTGCCTCCGACTGACCCTTGCCAGTTGAAGTACCCGCTTGTACATTATCAGTATTGATATGTAACAGAGTGTGATGTTTTCGATTACAAACACTGCATTTTTCCTTCCACCTGCACAACTTTGAAAGGTGCCCCGGTTTTAGGCAGTTATAACATAAATTGTTCTCTGAAACGAGCTTTCTTCGTGCCGCTGGTTCTTTGTTAACAAATATTTTGCAAGAATAAATGAAATGACTGTCATTACACAGCATACAATTAACGTTGCTCGACGCTAACGTAACCTTGTTTGTAGACTTCTTTTCCTTAAAATTAAAAAACTTTGCTTTTGTTGCAACTGGTTCCGATTTCTGTTGCATTCCACCAATATCACCTTGGATAGTTTCCAGGATCTGAGACCTTTGTGAAATAAAATTGCTAAACTGCACGAACGTAGGATAAACTTCGTCGCATTCTAATGATTCCCAAAGGCTACGTGTGTGATTATCTAACTTTGAGGTTAGAATATGAATAATTAAAGTATCCCAATGTTCGGTTGGTAGCTTAAGGTTGTGTAAAGCTCTCAAATGAATGTTTGCTTGATCAATTAAATTCCGTAATTCATGATGATTCTGTCGTTTTAACGGTGTAAAACTAAATAAGAAATTCAAATGTCTATTTGCTATAAGTCGGACATTTTCGTATCTCGAAATAAGCATTGTCCAAGCTGCACTATAATTATCCCCGGTTATTTCTAGAGAACTAATCAAATCAAGTGCCTCTCCGGACACATAACTAATAAGGTAATGAAATTTCTGAACATTATTTAATTTACTGTTATCATGAATTAAGGCAATGAACGAATTTTTAAAAGTCAACCATTTATGGTTGTCACCTGAAAACACTGGTATAGAGATTGGTGGTAAATTTACTGATATATTTGGGACATTTTCAATCTTCTTAAATTTTGATAACATTTCCTGTCCTAATGCAATTACATTAAAATATGTACCTTCAAAATTATCCCTCGCGTCATTATCTTCTGATTTGTTCAATAAATCAATCTCCAGCTGAATTTTGGAGAATTCTATCAGAGAAGGTTTAATGGCTTCCAACCTCGATGACAACACGCCAGGTGTAATATCATTTTCGTTGCTTAAATAGGTTTCGAATCTCGTTAATGAACCTTTCAAAACCCGGCGCCGTTTAATCAACTTGTCGAGTTCCATTTTTTACAAACGAAATAACACTAACTTGATTTCAAAACTGAATACACAATACACAACGCGACAGTTTGACGTAAACAACAATGAATAATACCATAAATAATATACTTTGGATCATAGAGAAACCACTCACAATACTATAGCATACAAAGACGAAACTTGCAACCGCGTGGCTAGAAATGTAGGTAGGCAAAAGCAAAGTTATTCTGCAGACTGAATACAACAATAAAAATTATTATCACCAACAAATTTATGCTATGTAATATTGAAAGCATCTGATTATGAACACCCGAATGTAATTCGATATAATCAATACGAAATAATGTGGCATCTACACAGATTTTTAGCTTTTTAAATGGAATTTGAAAGGACAATGAAAGGAAGGCTACAACCTGATTTGCTGTGCATGCGAGCGTCGTGATGAGGCTCGCTTGATCAATCCAATGATGGTGATGAGGACGCCGACTGGACCAATCCCGATGATGATGAGGCCTGACTGGGCCACTCCAAATAATGATCTTCAGTCTCAAATGGATCAATCCAAATAATGATCACCCAGCTTGAATGAGTCAATCCAATAATGATCACCCGGCTCGAATGATCAATGTTCAGGATCTCAACTTCCGCTCTCCTGACAAAGCAATCCGGCTCGAAGGACCAATGTTCAGGATCTCAACTTCCGCTCTCCTGACAAAGCAATCCGGCGTGGTAACACCAGATTCCAAGGGAAGTGTGGCTGGAGTAACTCTTCAATAATAACTCCAGCTCTTGAATAATTGGTCTTTATTGAAACAATAAAAGACCCGTAGGGTAGCTCATGTACGGTGAGCCCAATGATGCTATCTCTCTCCGCGGTTTTATAACCCACATGAAGTGAAAACCTGGCAGCAGACGTTTTGCCCAAAAACGACCCGCCCAAGACGGATGGTAACAAGAGAAGAAGGAATTAAAAAATCCGTGGCAATACGAAATCGCCCTGGCAATTGCCAACACAAAAAATGTTGCCACAACCATTAGGGTGACAATCACAAATATTAATATTTCAGTACCTGAAATCTTAACAGGTAATATTCTTCATTTGAACGGCGCGTCCCCGAAATATTGATTTCTCAACACTTTTAATGTGAGGTGATTCATGCTCCCGAAAAAAGAAATTATTTTTTTTGCACAAGGTGAAATTGTAACCTGAGATGACTCACGCGGAAATAGAAATTATTACAAGAATTTAAAATATTGTGAAACCGACTGAGCTGCCACTATAAAAGGTCTGCGAATAAAGCAGTTGGCATTCAGTCTTTATCATCAAGTGATCGTAGTAACATCTCTTCAAATCGTCCACTCGATTCAAGACGCCAGTATCGCCGTCACCGGTTGGAACATCAAGACGCCAGTCTCGCCATCACCGGTTGGAACTTCAGAACGCCAGTCTCGCCGTCACCGGTTGGAACTTCAAGACGCCAGTCTCTTTCATTTTAAGAATTAGGGACGACATCACCCGCCAATCACTGTGTCTGAAATCTCTTCAAATCGCCTGCCTGAACATCTTCAGACTTTGACATCGCTTGACTTTGCTTCTGCTGGAATTACCTTCAAGACGCCAGTCTCTCCTTCTCTTGTGCGGGCTTTATCGTCCCGTACAGAAAGGGTGGAGGGGAAGTTTTGATAAGGAAAAGGTTGTTGTGTAGGAATCTATGGATTGAATATCCAGTAGTGATGGACAAATTAATCCATCCCCCCCACTGCAGTGCAAGGCGATGGATCAAGAGATTCCGGCCGGAGAGGACAGAGCGTCTCTCTCAAACAGCCTCCCTTGATCCGGCCCGCC
Organism: Limnephilus marmoratus; assembly: GCA_917880885.1. Taxonomy (NCBI): domain Eukaryota; kingdom Metazoa; phylum Arthropoda; class Insecta; order Trichoptera; family Limnephilidae; genus Limnephilus; species Limnephilus marmoratus. Next base: position 10,271,302 of record OU862921.1, on the reverse strand, counting down.
ATGCAGCTGGTGGGCAGACGCGTCCGCTGTCAAGACCTGGACAAAAGAATCCGGGCACTCCTGTCAAGTGACCAAACGTTACGAACTACTTGAGGTGGCTTATGGTAGAGGTGTTGGTTATCCAATAAATGGTTTCTGAGATGGCGGTACCAATACCCACCTCTTAAATTGAATGTAACATTTCCATATTTTTTTTACATTAGCTCCGCACAGGAGGCCCTGAGGAAAATAATTCCCCTCAGGGCCTATGTCATATTTGGAGATGCTGTGTGAAGGGTCTTTTTAGGAAAGGAAGGAGAGGAAGTTCTTGGAAGGAAAAGGGTAATAGGGGTGGGAAGGAATCTGGGAGTCGGTGTGTCCAGGAGTGACGGACGTATGAATCCATCCCTCTCACTGTGGTGCAAGGCAATGTTCCGAGAAAGCACGGCTGGAAGAGTCAAAGTGACTCCCTCAACCATTCTCTCCCGATCCGGTCTGCCATGCAGCTGGTGGACAGATGCATCACCGCCAAGACCTGGACAAACCTCACCTCTCATAATAATATATACAGACTGGTCCTATATATTTCTAAAAATGTGAATGGTAGAAGTCGGGGACGCCCGAGGAAGACATGGCATGATCAGGTTAATCAGATACTTGAGTCGGGCCATGTCAAGAGTCAGAATAATAGAAGAGTGTGTTTGTATTAGACGATGTATGAATGTGATTGAGGCAAGGAGTGTGTGCCAAGACCGAGTTGTTGGGCGGTCTGTCCTCTTTGCCTACCCCTGCGGGGAAACGGCGTGATGGTTAGTTAGTTATAAAATGTGTAAAAATGCAATCTGTTAGCCATAAGTTGTTATAATAGTTTGTCTAGTAGGAGTAAGATAGGTTGTAGAAATATACTATAAATTTGTACAGCGCCCTTGAGGTGATTTCTCACAAAACGGCGCTATACAAGTCATCCAAATATTATTATTATTATTAATGTAAAACATTGATTAACTACATATTATGTCAAATGATGTCCGCTACTTGAAAGTGAACGAAAATCGGAGCAAAGTAGAACACGTCCTTTTTCTCATCCCGAATCAATATGGATACTCGGTGAAAAAAAGCATATTGTAAAACAAGCATTGAGCTGCAAATGCTCACTGGTGCCTGCCGCTCGGTGTCCATGTGTCCGGCGTCCGGGCAGTGTTCACACATACTGTTCACGTAGTGCATGTGTTCCGTGTACAAAGCGGGGGTAGTGTGAGAGAGTTCCGGCACTCAATAAATTGGGAAAGTTAGAACACTAACCGCAACATGATCAAGATTATTTAATCTCTTCTTCTTGGAACGGATCCAACGACTTACAGGGATCTGGAAACTTAGCTGAAAATGTACACCAGAATATTTTTATTAAAATCATTTACCTACCTACGGTTTTAAAGACTTGTCATTTTCAGGTGAGGTGGCTGTTTCGCCTTCCGAAAGCACTGCTAAATTGGTTAATAGAAAACAATTTATTTAAAAATCGAATTATCCTTCTCGCATTCGGAGTTCTATTGACAATTTATTAACCCGTCCGGCTATTTGCTTTTCGGAACAGCTCCTATAGGTCTTATAGAAATCGTTATTTCCCTTACTATCACGGTGAGAAATCTTAATATAATATATAAAACAAAGTCGGGTTAGTTACACCATTTATAACTCGAGAACGGCTGGACCGATTTTTATGATATTTGATTTGTTGGATTGGTCTCCGCCCCGAATAGCAGAATAGCTATTAAAACATCGCAAAAATTAACGAAAAAAAAATAGTTATGAAGAAAATTCTTATCCTCATACATTTTGTATGGAACGAATTCTCATCTTTTGAAATAGCTGCAGAAGTTTTGTGATAAGTATAATATTGAGTAGTGAGTGAATTCCAAAAATTCAAAAACTTCAAATGTCAATGCGCTGATTGTTTTGCTTTTGTTCTTAAACATATAATGCTGCCCCTCTTTCTTACACACTATCAACAGTCGAAAATGGGAGAAACGGTGAACATATGTCTGCACACCTCCAAAGGAAAAATGCAATAATTATAATAAATCTTCTTCACGCGTATAAAAAAAATGAAACGCCATTCCCGCAAGTAAGTGGAAAAGTAAGAAAATCACAAAAATCAGTACACAACGCCATCTCAGATACCGACAAAAACAAAACACGGAAAGTTGCTCATCGGTAATTGCTTCTTAGTGTAATTTTTAACTTTATAAAAAAAAATAATTCAGCTAATAAGTTAACACAACTGTTATTACTTCTGAGGCGGTACGAGGTTCTCCGGGTCAGCTAGTATGATATAAACGGTGGTAGAATGAGAAAACATTAGGCTTTTTATTCAAATATAAAAGTGAACTATAAAAACAGTAAAATATGCACCTTTATGAAATCAAAGTGTAGGATCCCAATTTGAAAAAATTTGTGAAACTTTGGGAATTTTTTAAATTACTAACTTTTTTATTAATGACTAGCTTTTTCCCGCGGCTTCGCTCGCATGGTATTAAGGGATTCCCACTCTGCCTCCTCCACCTTCCCTCTCCCCACTCCACTTCCCCCATCACCCCCTCCCTTCCTCCCCCTCCCCTAGCCCCTCCCCCCACCCCCTCCCCATCTGTTATCGCTGTTAAATATTCCAAATAATACTAAAATAAAACAAAAATATCTGAAAAACCGAAATTTAGCTCTGTGTCAACTATTTTAAAATAATGGTTCAATCTCAGAAACTTGGTCTGTATTTGTGTTAATTTTGAAGAGCTCTATTTTGTATTTTAGTGGCAGATTTTCTGTTTTATAGTCTGAAGTGGTTTTCAACTCCATTTCTATTTTGACTTTACACTGTTTATTCTTACCGAAAAGTTTGTGGGATCGCACGTGCGAGATTCGAGTATTTAGAAATGGCGCCCGCACACGTGTCCGCCACTCGTATCACGTACGCCCACCACAGCTTGTGCACCCCTGCCTCGATGTGCCCGAGAGAAGTAACTGCCAAATAATAATTATTGCCGAGGACCAGGGGTGGAGTGGGGATTATTAAAGAAGTTAATGAAGAAGTTGAAGAGAAGAACAGTAGTGGCTTGGCGCGGTGAACTGAACTAAACACTGAGCATATTCGGCTTCTCATTCACCGCGAGGAACTTACATCTTCTACCCATAATCTAAAACAGAGATTCTAAACCTAAATTATGTAGTTGTTCGAATGAAATCCATGAATTACATCTCTGGATCAATCCACATATTTATCCTATTTTTTGCATTTACTGCTTTTCCTCAGGTTCTATATCATACTCTCTCACACCGCCCCCGCCCCCGCTTCATACACGGGACACGATACTGGCCCTTCGAAAAATTGGAAAACTTGTGCGGCTAATGCAAAAAATACTATAAATGTGTAGGTTGATACAATTATGTAATTCATGGATTTCACTCGAAAAACAACATAATTTTTAAGGTTTATACAAGGTCTATACGCAAATATGACATAGGCCCTAAAGAAAATAGGAAAACTTGTGAAGCTAATGCAAAAAAAAATAGTATTAATTAATATGCAGGTTTGATTTAATGATGTATTTCGTGGATTTTACTAGAACGGCAACATAATTTTAAAGGTCTATGCACAAATATGATATAAGCCCTGAGGAAAATAGAAAAAATTGTACGTCTAATGCAAAAAATAGGATATATGTGTAGGTGATCCAATGATGTAATTCATGGATTTCAATCGAACAACTACGTAATTTTTAAGTTTTATACGAGTTCTATACACAAAAATGATATAGGCCCTGAGGAAAAGCAGCTAATGCAAAAAATAGGATAAATATGTAGGTTGATCCAGTGATGTAATTCATGGATTTCATTCTAACAACTACATAATTTTTAAGTTTTGTACAAGGTCTACACAAAGATGATATTATAAGCCCTGAGGAAAAGCAGCTAATGAAAAAAATAGGATAAATATGTAGGTTGATCCAATGATGTAATTGGTGGATTTCACTCGAACACCTATATACTTTTTAAGGTTTAATTGTTCTTATTTTCGTAGCTAAAATTTCAAAGGAGTCCTGCACATTGTTGGGTTGTCCGATCACCGAATCAATTTGTCTCAACTGGTTCAAGGCGATTTTTGGTGATTTAGCAGGGGTGCCCGGGTTCATGGGGTGAGATTTGTCTAGGTCTTGGAGGCGGATGACCAGGACATACTGAACCCCAGATTCCTACCCACCCCTTAAACCCTTTTCCTTCCCAGAACTCTCCTCTCCTTCCTTTCTTTAAAAAAACCCTCCACACAGCATCCCCAAAGATGACATAGGCCCTGAGGGAAATTATTTTCCTCAGGGCCTCCTGTGTGGAGCTCATGTAAAAAAAAAAAAAGGCGAAAGGTCGAGAAAGTCTGGCTGGAGAGGTGAAAGGCATCTCCCAATCCGGCCCGCCACGCAGTTGTTGGGCAGGCAGACGCATCCGTAGCCAAAACCAGAAAAAAACCTCAACCTCAACCTCAACCCCCGGGCTAATTCACCAAACGAAACGAACCACTTGGGTTGATCTATGGCAGAAGTGTTAGTTATCAAATGGCGGCGGTAGGTACGGTTGATCCAAGAAGTTGATGATTTCGAAACCACGTGGTATGAGTTACTCTGGAGCCCATTATGTCAATTTTCTGCCTATCGAAATATTCCACGGACTACAATTGAGAAGCACTGGTCTACATTTAGTACTTCCAGAACGTTTAACTTGTAGGAACTTTGAATATTTTGAGCTGACCTCAAATTCCAGGCGCCTTTGTAGTTAGTTGAAGGAGGGCTGGTTGTTCAGTACTTAAATACAATCAACTTATTTATGTATCTTTGGCTATTGATCTTCTAAGCGAGCGAAATACGGATTTAGCAAGGCATGATAACTATTTATTTATACAAGTTTTATAAGTCATTTTACGGGCGTGTACCTAAACTAATTAAACGTTTCAAAAAAATGGCACGATCAAACGAATCTGATGCTTGAGTCAAGAATCGGTACAATAAATAAATATTAATGAGGTGATGGGTAAATTTAAATGAAATCAGACTAAGGTGTATGGCGTCAAGTCTCTCTACTTGCCAGAGAATATGATCGACGAAATTTTGTAACATATTTTTTTTTAACGTTAACTCCACACAGGATGATCCGATGCGAAGGATTTCAGGCTTTTTTTATCTACAAAATGTTGTGTGGGGGGTCATCTGAAAAGAAGAAGGGGTGAACGTGGGTCTTTTTTGTTTTTGAATTAGGCAATTCACCCTAAAACGAGTGCTTTGTGAACACGGGTCTTAAAGAGACCCCTAGGTTGTAGGAGAGAGGAAATACAGAGACCAGCAAATTCCATAGCACAGTGACAAAATGACAACCGTGTAATGTTGGGTGCGCGTTTAACATGTTTCCCGATTATGAACCTACGCCAAAAGGATCAATGATGTTAGCTCCTTGCAGCATCTGCCATTGAAATACCGATAGAACAAGGATAGTATTCCCATCTATCGTCGATGCTCTAAAGATTTCAATCCATTTGTTTTTATTATTCTTCAATTCATATTTATTAATTCCAGGCTTACAATTTGTGATGTCCTATTATGCCTATATCACCAGGAAAACTTGTGTTGGGAGCGGGCTTTTTAAAACATGAGCAGTTTAAAAATAGTAATACATACAATAAAAATTCAAATAATAACACAATATTACATTTAAAGTAAAGGACAATCATCATCGTACCATTAAAAAATACGAACAAAAAAATTGGTTTTCATGATGTCTTTGATGTTTGATTACCAGGACTTGGTGTCAGATTTATATTTAAGATACATTGTATTTTGTCTAATGGCTAGTTGATATGCATTGTTTAGTTTTGTTGCCAAGTATCTAAAATTTCTTTGGCCAAAAGTTGTTTAAGCAAAAGGGATAAGAGATCATGCCCTTTTGGTTCTAGTATCTCGAGTAATTTGGACATTTTTAAAGGTAGTTCTATGTTTGAAGATGTATGTTAAGTTATGGGAATCTATTTTTGCAGTATTTGAGGTCTCCCAACCAGAGGTTGAATGAAGATGTTATGGTTCGGATGAATAATGAAAAACAAGTTATTAAAACTATAAAAATCCGAAAACTTCAATATCTTGGATATGTGATGGGACATCCAGAGAAGTACGAGATCTTGCATCTCATAATGCAGGGAAAGGTTGCCGGAAGACGGGGCCCTGGAAGAAAGAGAACATCATGGCTGAAAAAACTGAGACAGTGGTTTGGCCAGTCTACTGTAGATCTGTTCCGGGCCGCAGTAAAAAAGGCCGCATAGCCAATATGATAGCCAACGTCAGTTGAACGGACAGGGCACAAGAAGAAGAAGAATAAGAACCAAAGGTGACAGCCAAATTCCATAGTGTGGTGCACTTGCGATTTGTCAATGGTCAGCAGTTGTGTACTATTAAAGTACCTATCCGTGGGCCTGTAGTAACAGCACCTATCCTCAGCTTCTGATAGGCTTACTTAACTCTGGCTTCGAAGGAGCCCCCATAACTGAGCTGGTCAATTAGAGTTACACCAAATGGTGGCAAGCGTAAGCGAATCGCCATCAAAAGAATCAAGATAGTTGTATATTTAAACGGTGGCCGAGAAAATTTCTCGGAGAAGAAAACTGAACCCTTCGTCACCTTTACAATGAAAAATACAAGTGGCGCCCCTTGGCGTTATTGGGTGGAGTTGTGGGGGGCCGGGGTGGGAAGAAGTGTGTGTTACATGTCAGGACGATGATAGATGATGATGAGGAGCTTTTCTCATCTCCCTCCCCCATCCCCCCTCCTGGACCTAGACCGAGAGATCGCGCACAGATAATTGGTCATTACTCCCGGCAACACCCCGGTTCACTATTACTTGTTATTTCGCTTTTTACGCACTTCTTTTATTTTGCGTCTCGGAGAAGAAATATTATTTTTATCAAACGTCAATTATTTTTGTTTATTGCCTGAAATGTCAATGATAATAATTGATTTATGAGGCTTAGTTATTGGTCGAACGTAAAAATCGTGTCCAATTATTCCACAGCGAAAGCAAATGCTTATTTTATTCTTTTATTAACCTCCTACGCTTTACGTGACGTTACTACATTTTTCATTCAAATTTTTATTTAATTATCATAAAGGTCGACCTATTTTAAAAACATTATTAAAACTTTTGTTCAAATGCGTGAAGTAAGGTTTTTGATGATTAATTGACCTTGTGATCTTTCAATCATGTACACAAAACAAATGTTATAATAACATCATTTTAGCTAATTTAGCTTCAACAACCAATGTACGAGTCTACTCCTAGAAAAACTATTAACCCAGTTAGTCAGTAAAGATAAGCGCCCACAGGTTCGCATCGTACGAACCGGATGGATCGAAAAATTGAATATTCATCTAGACTTTTATAAAAAGTCAATAGTTCCGTATGAATACATTCGGATACATTTATCCGAGATGCTATCCAGGTTTCAAACCAATTCATAGAATGATCGTTTCCAATAAACAGGGTAGTTGCCCGTTATATGGAAAAATAATTAGTTGAAGAAAATATTGTTAATTCTAAAATTTTAAATATTAGATTGACAAAAAATATGACGGTTTAATAGAAGGTGGTGATAGTGAAATTGGTTAACGCGCACGTCCCGGTTAGACGAGAGGTCTGGGTTCGAGTCCCAGTTGCAACCATTGTCTTTTGTCTGTTTTTCTGTGTCTTGTGCTTTCTCATATTTTCGTTTATTGTTATATTTTTCTTCAATAATTATCTATTTAAAGTTTATTCCCATCAATGCAATATATCATTATAGAAGAATATTGAATATAGAATGTTGAAAATTCAGTTGAAAAATATTTCTCAGGGGACAAGGAATTTAGTAACAGAATCATTTTTCCGAGCGGCATTACTAATGGTAGGTTAGTTTTGCATCTCATAGCTGTTGGTATTATTGTTTATGCTCGTATTGTTCATTGTATTGCACTTGTATGTTTTTTATTACTATGTCATGAATAATGTAAAGATAAAATTTTATATTTGTAATATTTATGCTGTTTTGATTTGTTTTTCTTTATTAGGAAAAGAGGGATGTTGGTATTATTGTTTATGCTCGTATTATAATTATTTATTGTCTTTCCCATTTTTTACCTCATGGTCTGTGGTACTCTTCCTGTCATTTTGCCACTTGTAAACTGAAGGTCAGCTAATCATGTTTAATAAACAAGTTTGCAAAGATAACCGTGCTTATCAATATTCACCACGACATAACAACAACAACCTGCGCGCTCTTGTGAAGTTGTCGGAAACATAAAACTCAATTTTTTGTATAATATCGGAATACAGATATTACCATTTAGAAGATTATATGGTGTTGTCAGCAAAGCAGTTTTCCTTCTATCAGCGAGGCTATTGATACCCAGCATGCCGGATAGAAAATAACCAGGGATAATATTGGAACTATTTATATATGTTTGCTTTTCTGATAACTGTATTCACACAATTCACCTAGGAGAACATTGGTCCTGAGGGATTTTTGAAGTGAAAACTTCTTTAGCAACGTTGTGATTTGAAACTCGACAAACGTATACATTTACAGGATTTAGCCTGCGAGAGATAGCATAGATGTGAGATAGCAATAAAATATTTATTTATTTCACGGGTAATCGGTTCCAATATAATATACTATTTGTTTATTAATTTACGGACAATAGTCCATTAAAAACATAATAATAACACGACTAAAAAAAACAGATATGACAGTGAAGGGAGAGCACATATAAATTAATAGCAATGACAATATAAAATGAAGACTATATAAAAGACTACATATAGAACAAGGCTACAAGTCAAAGCATGGCGAAGCATTTAAATATTGCGTATCGACTGCCGAAAGTCATTTAGTTTTACACCAAAAAAATCAATGCTTTGACTTGCGTTGACAAGTCTTGAAATTCTGGATAAGTGAGAATGGTATCCATAATTATATGAATGTTGATGGATGAGTTGTAGCAAAGGATAAATACAATAAATCTATGGTCCCACGCTAAGAGTATGGATCATAGTTCCATGGTCCCACGCAAGACTCCTTTGGTCTAAGTGCCTGACGAACCTTAGCGACCAGACAATCTTCAAACCACTCCAAAATGAGCAGGCAAAGAAAATATTAAAGATAGCGATATCTAGCGACTCCAAGGAAGAAAACACAAATACTAATTAGATGACCAAATGTGTAGGAAAAGGTGCACTGGATTCGACGACAAAAATATGGAAAAAATCATCCTTCACATTGATAAAAAAATCAGTGTGTGTAATTCACACGCGGTAGAAGTAAAACTAGAAAGACGCTAGATGTCACTTTCTTTTCTTTTGCTTGTTTTTTAAAGTGGTTTGAAGATTGGATATTGAAATCACCAAATAAAAATGTTTTTTTTGGATTTCGTGGGATTCGAACCCCCGTTCGCTTGATGTCGTCTCTCTGGCCGCTAAGACTTTTCAGGCACCTTTCCAACTACGCTGTGGAAGGCACGTGCCGAGGTGCGAATTTACCGCATTATATTAGAACCGAGTATTTGTGTAGAACTGAGTTATGACTCATTTCCGTTTCACCCGAATTTCAAGTCACTAACGGCGCCAAAGATGTTTCACATTGATAAAAAGTGCTTCACTCATGTCTACTTTAGTTTTCTGAAGGTTTCACTTCTACCGCGTGTGAATCGCACACTCTGATTTTTTTTCCTCAGGACTTCCTGTGTGGAGCTAATAGTGTAGGAGCAAAAAAAGCGGTATTTTCGAACACTAAAGTTCCGTGCAGTTTCGTGTAAAATATTGAAAGGTACAGCAAGCAAAGGCAAAACAAAAATTCGTATTCAGGCTCCATAGGAACATGAACAAAGCTTTATTAACCAGCGCGGCGTAAATACTTCATGCCTGTATCAAACAGTCTATTTATTTTATTCATTTGTCAGGAACAATTCAGTAGCTGGAGAACTGGAAACTAGCGATGCCGTATCCGTTTTCGGATTCACCATTCTAGACCCGTTCTGACGTCATTACGCTTTCCAAGCAGGTTCGCCGAGCGAAAGAAAACATCGTGTTCTGTTTAGACGGAGTTTTTCCTTTCCCAATTACGCCAACTATTAGGCAACTCGGCGAGCAGGGCTGAGCAAGCTAGCTACCTAACCGGTAACCATCGAGCGCCGAATGCCGAATCGTTTCGGGATTTCAGGAACTTTCAGAAATGTCTTTCAATTTGATCGTGATGGCGGTTTTACGGTGAAAGTTGTTGTGTTTGGATGGAAAACAATTTGGTTTCTAATACTTTCGCTATTGCACAAATTCGCTGTGTTTTGGTGGGCCGTCGCAAAATTTTCACTGTCCGCTTGCAGATTCTATTTTCATAAAAACCTATTTGTTTTTGGCAAAATTATGTTTTTGTAAATTGTTTCTTCTTATCAGATAATGTGTTTATACACTTATTAAAAATAGTACATAACCTACCATAAGTATTTCAATAGAATAGCTAACAGAAATATTTTTTATTACGCCTATTGGATACGGCGGCAAACAAGAGGTTAACTTGTTATTGGGTGTGTAATTATTAGTAATTTTTTACATTTTCGATTTTTATTTATAATATTAACGCCTTCCGGCGTTTACATAATATCACTACAACACGAAAAATACAGTTCTAGTAAGCTTGTAAAACAGCAAGAAATTGAAAACAGATGTTGAGACAGACACGTGTAGATAACAAATCAAACAATAAATACTACAACATTTACTACAATGAAAAGATATATTTATATAAAATATGTAAATAGCATAATGCAAAGATGAGGCACGTTGAAAATGTTTAATATTAGGTAAATAACAAGTAAAATAAATATAAAATAAGTTGAAAAAATGTCAAATAAGTTATAATTTTTTTCACAATTTTTTAAGTGTTTTCGTGTTTATTTTTAAAAAATATATCATTTATAGCATTTCGTAACTCAATTTTATAATGGATTTGTACCGATTTATTACATATTTCCCTTAAACACGATAAGTTTTAAAGCTCTTAAAAAAATATATGATATTTTTTAAGATAATATCTAGACTTTGCCCGCGCCGAAACGCAAATTATATAAAATTCCCTCGATAGAAAAAATCGCAAAGTATGCTCCATAAATTATTATTAACACGTTTGTTTCAGTTATTTTACAAGTTATATGTATGAAAAAAATTCAATGTGTTTCTTTAAACGTTGTTTAAGATAATACCCGCAAGATTTTTGATCTATTTTAAACGAGTCGTGTTTCATTAAACAATTTCGCAATTTTCGCATCGATTTTGTCGCTGTAAATGTTAGCGCTCTCCTCTAACATTCGTAATCTCTTATCTCTCCATCTTCTTCTTTTCGGGCCCGGTTGCAGAGCCATAATATTTTAATATTTTATGTTAAGCTATAAACGTATTACTGGTACTAACTACAAAAAAACATAAATCACAGCCAAAGGGACGGGTTGTTTCACAGAATATGAACAATTCATCCAATATAACATTATTATGTTCTGTTATTGTCCAAGTATTGTGAAACAACCGACACATGATTAAATAATAACGAAATGTGAATAGAACTTTCACAGAATTAGAATTTGAAATTTGTGACGCAGATTAGCACTAAAATTGTTCTTAGTGCCGAATAGCATGTGTGTAATGAACAATTCCTTAATGCCCGGTGCCGAATAGTGTTGCAGTGCCGAATATTCGGCCACCCCAGTCCCCGCGCCTCCCAACCCTTCAGCGGACAGTTTGCTTCGGGGAAGATTGATGAGGAGAGGTGTTTTTACTGGGAATATTTCCTCTGTCCTGATTTATGGCAACTTTAAACGTGCGAACACGAACTTGTACTTGAGAAACTCGCACTCCTAGGAATTTCCTTTAAAAATCCGGCTCGAGTTTTCTATGTCTTGTGTAGAACGACGATCTTCCACTTTTCTCTATGGAGCAGTTTCGGAAGCGTAGAGATATATAAATTTATTGACGACATTGATTTTGAAGCATTGGGTTGCACGTTCGACCAATTGGTCATTAAAATCACAGATTTTAGTGACTACATATTGGGTACCTAATTTTTATAAGTCTTTTGTAACCAATTATTGTTCATTTGTAACAAAAATTTGTAATTTTTGGAAAACTTAAAAATATAAGTTAAAAGCATAGACAGAAACAAGTTGATAAACTTGTAGCTTTATTATAGAACGTTCATAAAATTTTTATATAAATTCGTTTAAAAAAAAAAAAATCAATTAACTTGTTAACCGGTTTCCCAAGAAAACTGACAAAAAAGTTTAGCCGAGACAAAATGATTAAAAATGGTAATTTTTAAAGTGAAAACTTCTGTAGTACCGTTGTGATTTGAATCTCGATGAAACGAAAAATAGCGACTGCTAAGTACACCTACCTGAGGTGCCTACCTTCTGCCGACAGACTAGCTCAGAAAGGTCAGCAGAGCGGGGGAGACCATCATCAGGGTGGTAGGATCTCTGAGGCGTTTGTGGCGCATCCCTGAAATAAGCTCCAATCCTACGGGCAGGGGGAGACAGTGAAACAAGTGGCTACGGTAAATAACAGTTGTATTGGGTAGAATTCTTTCATAAACAACAATGGTACATAATGCAGGCAAGGTTAGAACAGGGTAGCATCAACAATCCTATCTAATTCGGGTGCATTTGGCCCTAAAATCTCTCTGGGGGGCGGTCATTTATCGTCGCGTTGAATTTACAAGGAACACACGCAATAAAGTGGGATTAATAGCTCATAGTACTCACTGCAACCGGCGGCTTGGAGATCGGTGTGGTGAAAAGGAATTTAACCGGGCTTAGCATTCCCGCCCGTCACTAGGCGAAATAACAATCGCCATGGCGGCTTCGTGGAATGTTCTGGAACAGTGCAGAACGGTTCACGGTACACGTGCACTTGAGGCGAGCTCGGGGACAGAAAGCGGGGCGGCCGCGGCGGCTGACTACAACCGCCGTTGGCGTGCGGCAATCTAGCGGAGAGGAAGCCGAGTAATTTGCAGGGGCGTAGGTGAGTAATTTGCAGGGGTCTATTCGTGCATCGTAACACGACTCTAAAAAGAAACAAACACATACATTTATAGGATTTAACCTGCCAACTAATAAAGTGTAAAGACATTTTATTGTAATACTAAAGCATAGAAACAGTTTTAAAAGTTTTTTTTTACACATGTAAGACTCAAACCAGTTAAAAAGAGCCAATATTTAGTAAATTCTGTAACTTTCCTCTAATAGTTTTTTTATTTATTTATTTTATTTATTTATTATAAATACATAAACGGCTATACTGCCTTTTATAAATAAACATATAATAGAGTACAAAAGTTAGAAAAATAATATCATTACATTATAGTAGTTTTTAACCTCTAATGTGCCAAAAAATCCATTGCGGATTTTTAACGTTTGTATCCTTTGCGTGCTGGCGATTTCACATGCGATTTACAAGTTGCTCACCGCATTTACCACGATTTTATGGCATTTTGAATCTTAAAAAATGCTACTAGCATACTTAAATTTACTTTATTTGCTTGGAAAGTTATCAATACCTTAATATTGGCCTAGCGTGTTCGTCACTTGTAAATATGTTTATTTATCTGTGAAAAACGCGTCGCAAAATTCCATGTGTAATATAACTAACAGAACTGTATTTATTTATAGAAAAACCTAAAATTACGATTTGTTTTACAGCGAATTATTCTGTTATAGCTTGAAAATATAATATAACTAAAGAATATTTTCGTATGTTTTCTTTATATTTTTTTGTTTTAGCAATAGAGAAAAAAAATATCTCTGATTATAAATAGCTATCCTGGTGAAACTATGTATGAAAGATATATACATTCTTTTTAAATATATAAACACATTATCTGATAAGACGGTACAATTTACAAAAATGTCATTTTGCAAAAAATAAGTAAGTTATTACGAAAATAGTGTCAGCCGGCGCACAGCGGGCGATTGGCATTTCACCCCTGGCACACCAAGGAGTACTTATTGTAGGTCGCGGGAGAAGTAGGGACATGGTTTTTCCAAGGGTTTAAAAAGACGATGAGGTTTACAATATCGGTTTTAGAAAAGCTCCCTAGTTAGAGCTGCCTTGCAGAGTGCAGTGCTGTAGTAGAGTGGTGGTAGGGGTCTGTGCTCTGCGGTCTGTGGACTCCTGTAATGAGTCCTAGGGGATCTCTCCGCTTAAAAATGACTGCTAGAATGCTCCATCTTTTCATGCATCAATTTGCAAAGCGTTCATTTCGTAATTGGAATAATCTCTGCTTTTTACCTCAAAGACTTGATATTTTACTAGAATTATCCAATATTCGGTTTCATTCAACTGAATTAAAATTGCTCTCACAAAAAATTGTTCAAAGAAGCAAAACAGTCCACAATGGAATGCTGATACCTACCCTGATTTGAGGCAGTTGGACATAGAACTGGCAGAGGAAGAATGAAAGTAGACTGAGTGTTATAGAAATGAGATTCCTGAGGCGTATGTGTTGTAAAAACATGAGGGTCTTATTATCGTATCAAAACCATAAAAACCAGGTATAGTCATGTGAGAAATGTGGAGATTCGCAACGAATGCAAGGTTGATGTAAGCGTAATGATAAAGATTAAGAAAGGGACTTAAAAGCTTTGTGTAGATGGCCCAACCACCGTCTGTTTCCTGAATAAACTTAAATAATACATTTATTTTTATTTTTAACTTTATGAGTAAAACCTCAAATTGTAATATTTATTTAAATAACGACAATATTAGCGAAACTCAATCGAAAATCTGGATACAGAAAAATCAGAAAAAGATATTGGCACCTCTGGGGCTAGAACCCAGGACCTAATATTGTCTTCATTTATTAAATAAAACATATTATACTAACGTATATGGCCAAGCCAACATATATTACGATGGTGTAGCGTGCATGTGAGACTAGCGTAATGTTAGAAGTCGTTTTTTTTTAAATTGTCAGGCTATTTGGAATCCGAAATATATTAAAATTAAATATTATTATTAAACGAAATATTTCATTATCTTTTTAATAAAATATGATCCTTTTCCCACAGTTTGAAAGCCAGGGTCAGGTTTTCCGATCCCCTTCATTGGTTCCAGTGTAAATATGAATTGTCCCTGCGGGACCCAGTTCCTGGAATCGAGAAACACTATAAAAAAGAGGCTTTTACCCAAGCACAATATTCCTTCAAGGGTCCTCCACACGAGCCTATTCTAACGGAAGTGGTTCTCCTGGAGATATTGTTCACTTTTCTGCAATACATAAAAGCAAAAATGTTGATGTATTCATTTAACGAGGCGATCTCTATCCTATTTATTTGAATTTTGTAAACAAGGAACACGAATTACATTTTATATCGTACGTATCAGATATGGTAATTTAAGATTTAGTTTGGTGGCTTCAGATTTACGACTCTATTGTGTTATATGTTGTACTTAATGGTTGAGTCAAATGAACCTACCAAAGTTTGAAAGCTTGATGGTTAAAAAAAACGTCTTCTAACCAGTTTGGATGTATATTTTTTTTACTATTATTTAATATGGTTCAAGGAATTTACGTATTTCGGTTTTTAACTATATAATTCAAACTTTATAATATTAATAGAAAAATGATCATTTTACATAATATAGCAATGATTCAAAATATCTTATTTTAAAAAACCTTCCTACATTAAAGTGCTTTATAATTTTGTTCACTTATCTTATAAACAATATGAAGTCTATAACTCCAATGAAACAAAAATAATAGCCCATAACCTAAGGGAACGTACCCATACTACGTGACCAACTTTTTGCAATTTTTAACCCCCCCCCCCCCCCCGGTGACCAAAAACCTAAGCAACCCGTCGCTCATTTGCACCAAGCGTGGTATTTTGAAGACCCCCCCTAAACAGGTCACGTAGTATGGGTACCGCCACCCCAGAAACCATTCATTGGATAACCAACGCCCCTGCTGCAGGTCACCCCAAGTGGTTCGCTATGTTTGGTGACTTAGCAGGGGTTCACGGGGTGAGGTTTGTCTTGGCGGCGAATGCATTGGTCCACTTACTGCATTGCGTGCCGGATCCGGATAGACAGAGGGGTTGAGAGAGAGAGAGAGAGAGAATGAGAGAGAGAGAGAGGGGACTGAGGTAGAACTAACCTAGACCTCTCCAACCGGACTCTCTCAACCCATCGGCGTGCACCGCAGTTAGAGGGATAGATTCATAAGTCCGTCACTCCTGGAAACATTGACCCCCAGTTTCCTACGTACCCTCATTCGTTTTTTTGGTATAAAAATGTCGGTTGTGTAATAATCCAATGTGTCTGTTGTTTCAGGTGTCCGTGATGTCCAGAATGATCCCGTCCCCAGACTGGTTTATTGGGATTGACAGCTTTGACCTGTGCGTCAACGGAAACTGGCTCGATAGCATCACCATTGAGGTAAACATTGTTAACTTTTCCGATAACAACTTGCAAACTTACCATTCTGAACTACAGCCTGCTAAGTGCAGACCGCCATGATGTTAGCCAACCACCGATAGAAGACATCGGAAGGAGAATAAGTTGAAGAGTAATAAGTCCTCTAAGAAACTTTCCATATTCCTTTCCAAAGAACCAACTTGTTGTTCTAAACTGAAGCCTGCTAGGTACAGATTGCCGTGATGTCAGCCAACCACCAGTAGAAAACATTAAAAAGTGAAGAAGTAGAAGATTGAAGTAGATAAGTATAATAAGAAACTTTTCATATTCCTTTCCATAAAACCTTGGAACAGCCTCGAATATAACAGATGCAACATCTCCTACATCTAGGACATTTGTGCACAATGTCTTTGGACACCTTCTGGGAATCATGGCGAAGAGAGACTGTACTTTCTCGGGTGTCAGGTGGCAGAATTAGGATTTAAAACTTAAATAAAAAATAAACTACTTAGGATATACATTTATTTCTATAACTGTTACAAAAAGGAGGAGTGCGGATTTTATTTCTTAAAAATTATTTCGTCTAAATGTATACCATCACGTCAGACACACTCTTGGAATCTGGCCTCGGTATTTATTATTCTTATTCTTAGTGAATAATCACGTTCCACTTAAAAATAACCAGCCAAAACCGTTACATATTGAACGAAAGGGTCTTAGATTAAATTTGCTTGAACAATTAGAAATCAATAAACGAACGAATGACCCCAACATAACGCTAATTAATAAAGTAAGGAAAATTATTTATTCCCCACTACTTAGTATGTTTACCAAACCTAAGAAATATAATGCACTTAAATGAGTCATAGCAATAACGTCATTCTAAATCAATTAAGAAAACCCTTACACTTAGTGCAAGACAAACCAAAGGGAAATACTCCGAATCCCACATTAGCACTCTCTCAATTAGTGTCTCTACAAATTGGTTTAACCGGTAATAAATCAACTTAGACACCTTTAAAAATTGACATTTAAAATCTTATAAATAAGTCGTCCGTACGTGGCTTCACCACAGTTTGAAAATGACCTTACAAGTCGAAACAGCTGTAACTAAAACACTAACCAAAAAACTTGCAGAACACGATAATAACATTATCGAAAATTTAAAAAAAAAAAAAAAAAAAAAAAAAAAAAAGAAAAAAAAAGCTAAATTCAAAAATATAAAATAAAAAGTATTTATGTTTGTTGTCTGTAGGTTGCGTTAGGGTTACTGCATAATTTTAATTATTTACTCATGTTCATGTTTACTTAGTCTTAATTTGATGTCTTTTTTAAACAGTTGTGTCTTCATGCTGTTCTTAATTTCAATTGGAAGGGCATTATTAAATAGTTGTGTAGCATGCAAATTTTGGTTTTTATTTCTTGTTTTGTTGTTTTACTTACTTTTTACGGTTGGATATTTAGTCTTTATTATTTGTTTGTAATTTTTAGGTTTATTTTTTGTCTGCTGTGTACAATATAAATAAAATATATTCGTATTTGTAAAAAGCATTAACTTTATGGCTCGCCATAATTTACAATATACAACACATATAAATTTGTTGTAGACCACTTTTATTATATACACACTCTACCGGTTTCGGAAGCACCCTTCCTTCGTCAGGAGAATATTATAACTAAACTATGATACAGAATGTTGACAGATATACAAATCAGGTGTTTGAGTGAGAGGTAGGCAAAGGGGTGGGGGTAATTAGGGGATTTCCGGAAAGAACAAAGCACACTTTTAATAAGGACACAGGGGTTAAAATTCTTCACCGTAATAATAAAAGCAAAAAATTAGATAATTTAGAAGCACTAGAAATCAGAAAATCCCTTAATAATAATGCTATTATTTTGAATAACCAAATTAACTTATCTTTCAGTCCCATTCTAAATATTTTTCCAATTAACCGCTCTGTTCTTTCCGGAAATCCCCTAATTACCCCCACCCCTTTGCCTACCTCTCACTCAAACACCTGATTTGTATATCTGTCAACATTCTGTATCATAGTTTAGTTATAATATTCTCCTGACGAAGGAAGGGTGCTTCCGAAACCGGTAGAGTGTGTATAAAATAAAAGTGGTCTACAACAAATTTATATGTGTTTTATATTGTAAAATATATTCGAATTACCACACAGTGACAGACACTGTCACTCTCCCACTGACCCTCGCTCTCTAGTTTTCCATTCCTACGGTGAAGTACGATTATACACCGAGGTACAATAGTTTAAAAATAGCATTGTCATCAAATGGCCATTTAGTGCCATTTTGTTTTTTTGACATCTGAAAGGCCCCGCCATCATTGCTAATTTTAGCTATCCATTAAGCTGACAACCTTAACAACATGATGGTTGTCCTCTTCTGCTGATCACAATTTGTTCAAATGCTGCAACGGATTTCTGAGAATGGATATTTAATAGGGACCTTTCAACTGTCAATACAAAATGGCACTGAATGGCTATTTGATGTCAACGTTACATTTCCATTTTTGTGAAATAACCTGTCCTTGAGGACAGTTGTTTCACAGAATTTGAACAATTATTGAACTCATTGAAAAAAGCTCGTTTTCAAGTTCTGTGAAAGTACTGTTCAAGCTCTATTTCAAAATACTCAGATACCATTGGCTTCACAGAACTGAAAAAATATAAGAGCTTGAATAGATTTTTCACAATTTTGATACGTTGTTAAAATTCTCTGTGACAAAGGTAGTAAAATCGATTGAAGAAAACTACTGCACCTCAGTATGTGGGAGGTACGTGGGGAGACTGTTGGTGATGAGGACGAGTGTTGTTCCCTTTGCAGGTGGACCCCATCGACGCGGGCACGGACAACGGCTTCACGTTCACGGCCCCCAACTGGCCCACGCAGCCGCAGGGGGTGGCGTTCCGGCTGACCGCGCGCTACCCCGCGCATCCCGCCGGGAGCTTCTACTACCCGCACGTCAAGCGCCTGCCGCCCATCGCCACCTTTCAGTTCATCAAGGTGAGCAATCTCGCATTTACTTCCTTTATTTATTTATTTATTTTATTTATTTACTATAGATAGATACAAAAGAAAGTACAATATACATATTGGGAAGCTTTGCCTGTCCAACTAGGAAAGTTTCCCGTACCAGAACAGACAAATTTGCATGTTTAGTTCATATTATACATTACATAACAAAAAAAAATAGAAAAAGAACCTGGTAGCATATAGTATATTCGGATTTGCCGAATTAACCTGATAACATATAATATATTCAGATTTACAGTGTATGGAGATAAGTAGGTAAGTTAGTAACATTGAAAAGTCAAAAAATGTAAACCAAGTATCTGATAACAAGTTGGAGTAATTACAACAAGATTCACAATATAGAGAGATGAAGTTATGTGTTTAAAAGTGTGAACTTATAAGAGAAATACATTAAAATTTACAATAGTAGATATAATTTATGAATGTAATAATATATATATTAGGTTGTTTTTTATTTATTTATGCGCTGTAACTACAAAAAGTAAACAATTATGTGCAAACAAATATCTTTACTGATTTTAAAACATGTTTTCAGTACATTTATATTATACGACAATACTAATATACACCGCGCTCATGTCTTGTACTACTTCTGCTAAAATACGAAAACAATAACTATGAATGACTAGTGCTACTTTGGTAAAGGTATAAGTAGTGAAATTGGTGCATTATTTCGTATGTCATACAAGTTGTGTTAAGTATTGTTTATTTATTATAAATCATCACCGCTATAAGGTACCAAGATTCACACAGCTAGTCTTGATGTTAGTGAGCGAAGTATGTTACGCCTTACGTGAAGTACTAACAGTGACATAGCGACCAGTATTCAGGGGCGCAAAACCATAAATCTCAGGTATAAAAATATCAAAAGGATGTCGAAACATTGTGAAGCCATATCAGATCTCAATGAAGTGTGGTGGGAGCTTTGGTCTAGTGATCAGGAAAGTTAGGTGATTATGTATATCAGTTAAATAGCATACGTTCACATTCGTCTCTCCCTAAGTCCAGAATCCAGTCGTTGACTAATTTACGTAAGACGCTTGCACTTTTCAATTTCCAAGATCCGGGTATAAGGTTGAACATTTTAGGACCTAGGTAAGAATGTTGTCTTTGAGCAAGGGATGTCTTAGTAGTACGTGGAACTATTGGATTCCTCCATGCGTGTCGGGTGTTGTGATAATGTTCTACGTAGGGGAAGAGGTGACGATATTTTTGTGTGTATAAAATAACTTTTCTTATGAAAAGTTGTCTCACATCCAAAACTCCTATCTCTTTGAATAAATCATTACTGGGGTATCTGAATTTTTTTTTAAGGATGACCCTTAGTAGTGATTTTTGTGCTTTGGCTAAGGGGTCCAGTATTGATTTGGTACATCCTCCCCATCCTAAGGATGCATATTCAAGTAATGAGTTGCACATGGCGTAGTACATTAGTTTCATATCCTTTACGCAAAGAATATTTCTAATAGCCATGAAAAGATGCGTGAGTTTTCTGATCTTTGTGGAAATTGAGACGATATGTTCATTCCATCTCAGATTCTTGTCTACGATAATTCCTAGATATTTTATGCTGTCTACAAATTCTAAGGTATTGTAATTGCAAGTGTTTAGGTCATTGCAATGGTGTATAATAATTCTTTGAGTTTCTCTTGGTTGTCCCGCTTGAGTTGCACTGAAACGGATGAATTTAGTTTTGTCAGTGTTGAGAGTGAGAAGATTATTGTCTAGCCATTCTTTTACCTTGTTAATACCTATTTCTGAATTTTTGTGAACTTCATTCCAGTTTTTGCCTTCAAATAATAATACTGTGTCATCGGCAAAGGTGATAATGTGATCTGCAAATGAACTGTTACATAATTCATTTATATAGATATTGAATAAAAGTGGACCTAGAGTGCTTCCTTGAGGTATACCAAAGTTAATATCAGCTGGATCGCTCAGAGTATTATTAATATTCACTCTTTGGCTCCTATTTTCTAAATAACTAACTAACCACTTAAGTAGCTGACCCTGAATGCCGATGCGCTGTAGTTTTTTCACGAGAATTTTGTGTGAGATAGTGTCAAACGCTTTGGCTAGATCCAAGAAGAGCGCAATGCATTTTCTTCCTCTATCTATATTGTTGGAGATGATTTTCGTCAGGTTTGTGATGGCATTTTCGGTGCTCAATCCTGGTCTGAAGCCGTACTGTCTATTGGAAAGGATATTATTTTTTTCAAGGTAATGACTGAGACGATTCTTCACAATTTTCGAAACAGAATTGAGCAAAGAAATTGGCCGGTAATTGTGTATCTGCGATTTATCTCCATTTTTGTGTAGCAGTATAACGATAGAGTGTTTTAAATGATTTGGAAATTTTCCTGAATTAAAGCTTAGATTGGAAATATACGCGATTGGAGTTGCTATGAAGGATTTAGTACGTTTTAGCAGAATTGATGAGACGTTATCAGGACCACAGGCATTCGATGACTTGAGTTCGTCAATTATTTTCATGACTTCGTTTGCAGTTGTTTGGATATTGTCTAATTTATGACCGAAATTAGAGATTGTTAACTTAGCGAGATCGGATTCTGTTGTATTAAGATTGTCGAGAATTTTTTTCGCAAGTGTGACTCCCACTGACGTGAAATAATTATTGGCGAAATTCGCAATGATTTTTGGGTCTGAGGTGTTCACGTTATTGATGTTCAATGATTTAATATCGGAAGATTTATTTATTTTTGTTTTAGTTATATTGCGAAATGCTTCCCATAAACGTTTTGGAGTACAGTCATTTTCATAAATTATTTTTTTATAATAATTTTCTTTTGCCGATTTTATTAATTTTTTGCAAAAGTTCCTATACTTCTTGTAATGAGCTTGAACTATAATATTTTCAGGGCACCTATTCGCCTTTTCATGAAGTTGGTTCCTAATGTTAATCGATTTGATAAGGCCAGGGGTGATCCATGGCGTAAGTTTTATTTGCTTATGTGGTATAAGTTTATTGCTTGTGTGTTTAGATATATATGAATGTAATTTAGTAATAAATTCATTCATTGATAAGTCGGCATCAGTTTGGTCTAGAACATTTTGCCAGTTTTCTGAGCTCAGGTCCTCAATTAAGTCATTGTAGTTTAAGCTTGCAACATGTTTAATTTTAACAGGATTAAGAGGTTTGTTTTTAAGGCAAAGTGCTGTTGTATAGTGATCTGAGATTGTAGAGTGAATGACAAATGAGTCAACATGGTTAATTTTTTTGACGTTGATGTGGTCCAGACAAGATTTACTCATGCCTTGCTCACGAGTAGGGCTGTTAATTGTCTGAATGAACCCATTTTCAGTTAGCAGGCATAGGTAATCGTTGGATTGGCGGTGGTATTCGGTAATCGTATTGATGTTGAGGTCACCTATAATTATTTGTCGTTCTATTTTTTTTGAGCTGTTGATAATTGATTGGAGTGAACTCAGAAAAGTGTCAATATTTTGAAAAGAAGGTGATCTGTAGATTGCATAAATGCATAAGTTTGTAGCAATTGAACGTGCTACGTAAACACAGTTAAAAGAAAGCTCTAGAATCATCGCTTGATAGTTTTTTTATGTGCCATTAAAATTTTTACAATGTTCTCAACATATGGAGTGTGACAGTTAAAAATAATAAACAGTACAATTTGTTTCAGCTTGTTGTTCAAAAGAATTGGAATTTGAATTGCTTGAATTTGAATTCTTAAGTAAGTACTTCTCACAGCGCAGGTAGCTACAGTACTCCCTCCCCAGACAACGCAGACATGGCTGCGGTGGAAAGAGGAATAGTCAGATACCGAGGTGATCGGGAAATCGAACCCGCCTTCCAGAACGAGTGGTTGTGTGTGTCCGATCCTTACTGCCATCGAACAACGGAAGGGTTGGTTGTGATGTGGCGGCTGGTGACTCTGATGCGGTTTGCGAGTGTGATGTGAAACTCTCAAAATCTTGAGCAACGTATGCTGGTTTGAGGCGGTCGATGCTCACGGTGATTTCCTTCCCTTTTACCAGTATGGTATATGTTCGTTCGTGCCGACGAACGACTTTATGAGGGCCACTGTAGGGTTGTTGAAGCGGGCTCTTGACTGTGTCGTCCCTCAGAAAGACGTGAGAAGCTGTGGGAAGATTTTTGAAGACGAAACGATGTCCATAACCATGGCGGGTACCTTCAACTGGTCTCAGCTCGTTGAAATGTTTCCGTAGTTCCTTGAGGAAGCTTCCGGTGTCGTCGTTAACATTAGGTCGTGCTGTACATAGAAATTCGCCGGGTAAGCGGAGCAGCTCGCCGTATACTAGCTCGGCTGAGGTTGTCGCGAGGTCATCTCTCCAAGCTGCTCTGATTCCCATGAGTACGGTGGGAAGTGTTTCCGTCCAACGGTTATTCTGATGGCACTTGATCGCTGCTTTCAGTTGACGATGAAATCGTTCCACCATGCCATTTGCTGCGGGGTGGTATGCAGTTGTATGGATTTGCGTCGTGCCTGCCAGGAAATTCAACTGCCTGAACAGCCTCGACTCAAATTGTCTCCCTTGGTCCGTAGTAATGCGGAGTGGAGTGCCGAATCTTGTTATCCAGCCCTTGTAGAAAGCACGCGCCACTGTTTCAGCCTCTTGGTCTGGGATCGGGAATGCCTCTGGCCATCTCGTGAATCTGTCTACGCACGTGAGACAGTATCGGCATCCTTCTGAAGAAAGCATGACGATTATGTCGATGTGGACGTGCTCGAATCTAGTGGAGGGTCTGGGAAAGGCTCCCAGGGGTGCTGACACGTGCCGTGTAATCTTGCTTCGTTGGCATTGAAGGCAATTGCGTGCGAGCTTAATAGTCTCAGTTTTAATGGCCGGCCAGACATAACGTTGAGTTATGAGCTTAACCGTGGCCTTAATTCCAGGGTGAGCCAGCTGATGGACCGCATTGAATGCCGCAGGTCTGAACTTCTTCGTGACGAAGGGTCTGGCTATGGTAGTTGAGACGTCACAGTAGAGATGCGCGTCAGTACCCGGAATATTAATCTTTTTAAGTTGTAGGCTAGAACTTCCTTGCAAGTGTTGTTCCAGTTCAGGGTCGCACATCTGGTCAGCTGCCAGCGCTGCGTAGTCCAGAGGAGTATCTATCGTCTCGACCCTGGAGAGAGCATCCGCGACGATGTTGTCTTTTCCGGAGACGTGTCGGATGTCAGTTGTGAACTGGCTGATATAGTCCAGATGGCGGAATTGCCTTGGTGAGCATTTGTCTGCTTTTTGTTGGAAGGCGAACGTGATAGGCTTATGGTCTGTAAATATGGTGAACGACCTGCCTTCCACCATGTGGCGAAAGTATTTCACAGCGAGATAGATGGCTAGTAGTTCTCTGTCGTATGCGCCATATTTCTTTTCAGCTGCCGAAAACTTCTTCGAAAAGAATGCTAGAGGCTCCCAGTGACCTGCGACGAATTGGTGGAGTGCGGCACCGGCTGTAGTATCAGACGCGTCGCTGACGATAGAGAGTGGGGCGTCGCACTTCGGGTGAACGAGCAGGGTCGCCTGGGCCAGAGCTTCCTTGCACTTGCTGAAAGCTTCTACTGTTTCGGCAGTCCAAGACACGAGTTGTTTGCCTTTTTGGTTCCCTTTTAGGAGGTCATTGAGTGGAGCTTGTGTCCTCGCGGCGTTGGGAATGAATCTTCTGTAAAAATTTATTGCTCCCAGGAAACGGCGGAGATCCTTGATGGAAGCTGGTTGGCTGTAGTTGTTGATGGCCTCCACTTTATCTGGGAGGGGTGAAGTGCCAGCGTCGGACACCGAGTATCCTAGGAATTTGACCTTAGTCAGGCCGAAATGGCATTTGGCGGTGTTGATGACAACACCATTTTCCTGCAGGCGCTGGAATAATATCTTGAGGTGGGCTAGGTGCTCTTTCTCTGACGTTGAGGCAATAAGGATGTCGTCTATGTAGGCGTAACAGAAATCTAAGCCTCTGGTAACCTCGTCCATGAAGCGTTGGAAGGTCTGGGCTGCGTTGCGGAGGCCGAAAGACATCACCGGAAATTCGAAGAGTCCGAATGGCGTAGTGATTGCTGTTTTCGGAATGTCCTCGGGAGCCACAGGGATTTGATTATATGCCCGCACCAGATCAATCGTTGAGAAGATCTTGGTGCCGCTCAGTGCCTGTGCAAAATCTTGGATGTGGCGTACGGGGTATCTGTCCGGAATAGTTCTGGCGTTCAATCTTCTATAATCGCCACATGGTCTCCACTGGTCGTCCTTCTTGGGTACCATGTGCAAGGGAGATGCCCAAGAGCTCTCGGAAGGTCGAGCGATTCCGAGACGGACCATGGCCTCGAACTCCTTCTTGGCGCGTTTTAACTTGTCAGGAGCAAGGCGTCGTGGGCGTTCGACTGTTGGAGGTCCTGGCGTGGTGTTAATATGGTGCAGTGTTGCGTGACGAACTTCCCTCCTGGCGCCGTCAGGGCGAGTGATGTCAGGAAACTGTTGAAGAAGCTTATGATACGGGGACGTTCCTGTGACCGTCTTAATGGAAGCGATCTTGTTGTCGCTTCGTTTTCCCGTGATGGTCAAATTCGTCACCTGGTCCAGCAGCCGTTTATTTCGGACATCCACCAGTAGCTCGTACTTGGCGAGAAAGTCTGCCCCGATGATTGGCCTGGAGACGTCTGCAATGACGAAGCTCCAAGTAAAGTCGCGTCGCAATCCCAGATCCAGGTTGAGCGTTAGGCTGCCATAAGTAGCGATTGTGCTGCCATTTGCTGCTGCCAGTTCGTATGTCGCTTTAGTGGGGCGTCCCTGGACAAGGCGTCGTGGGAAAACGCAGAGATCTGCGCCGGTGTCTATAAGAAATTGGGTACGGGTTACCCTGTCGGTAACAAAAAGGCGACTGACTTGGTTGGGGCTGGTGCTGGTCGCCATCAGTTTGGGCCCCGCGCGTTTTCCTGCTGGAAGTTGCAGGGTTTGGTGCACTTGCTTGCCTTCGTCCCATACTTCCAGTGGTACCAGCATGTTCCCTCGGGCTGACGACCTCTGGACCGACTGCGGGAACGATTGCTCCAACGATGCGGGGTGGCGCTCCTCCTATGCTGGCCAGAGCGTAGTGTCGAAACTTCGCGCCTCAAAGTAGCGAGCTCTTGTTGGAGAGGCTGCATCAACCGCTCCATCCGTGTTAGTAGTGGCTGATTGATGGGTTTACCCATTTCCTCGGATGTACCGCTCGTAAGGGACATGATGATGATGATATTTGCCGTGCGAAATGCGTGAAATGTATCACCGGAGAGTTTATTTTGTGCGCGACGGGCTCGCGGTAGTCGTACTTGCACGCGTCGTGCTCACTGTCGGATTCACAAATGTAAACTTCGTGGTCACTAATGTGAACGTCGGTGTCACCAATGTAGCAATTGAACGTGCTACGTAAACACAGTTAAAAGAAAGCTCTAGAATCATCGGTTGATAGTTTTTTTATGTGCCATTAAAATTTTTACAATGTTCTCAACATATGGAGTGTGACAGTTAAAAATAATAAACAGTACAATTTGTTTCAGCTTGTTGTTCAAAAGAATTGGAATTTGAATTGCTTGAATTTGAATTCTTAAGTAAGTACTTCTCACAGCGCAGGTAGCTACAAGTTATTATTCAATACAATTTTCAGGCAGTTGGCTTGTGATAAGAATATTTCATCAACTTGAGATTGAAGTCCGTCTCTGATGTAGACAACGATCCCGCTAGACTTATTGAGATATATGTTTGTGTGGTGTTCAGTGTAATTATGAATAATTTTTGATGTTTAATCTTTATTAAGCCAACATTCCGATAAAATTATAACATCGAATTGGTTATTGAATTGATCCAGAAAAATTAAAAAATCGTCTATATTAGAAATGCTTCTTATATTTTGGTGTATAATTTTAACGCTGTAATCGCACCATTTATAGTTATTTAGATTGTCCAGATCATCTATGACATTCATGTTCAGATCTATTCCGGAATCATTTCCGGTATCACAATGCAATTGAATCATAAGTATATGTTGGTTGTGTGTTGCATATAAGTTGGTTCCTGAGTAATATGTGATTACATGCGATTTCAAATGTTGTTACAATGGTAAATGTGCTTAGCAAAAATAATATAGTATAAATAATGTAGTTAGATGTAGAACTATGAAAGAGATAGAAAGAAGCATAAACAAAAAGGTAGCAGGAACTGCGTGATAACAAATGAATTCCAAAAAGGTAGTAAATGATACAAATATGAGTAACATATAATAATATAGTGAAAATAATGAAATTAGATGTAGTACTATGAAAAAGAAAGTAAAAAGCAAAAACAATAATAATAATAATGATAATAAGGTAGCAGGAACTGCGTGATATCAAATGAATTCCAGAAAGATAGTAGATTTTACAAATACAAAAGCGAGACATAATTGCACGGGTCAAGACATACCTCGAAAGAAGAGCCATTAAATCAAATTTATCAAATTGCAGCCAATTTGCTTTCGTCGGAGATAAGAATGGCATTAGTTCCCTCGTTTTTGCGAAGATAAATCTGCCCCCGCTTAATCCAAGCAAAGCGATATTGTTTCTCCTTCGCCGCTGTTCGTGTCTTGAACCACAGTTGTTTACCACGAAATGTCAGTTGTTCTGAAATGAAGATCGGCGAGCAGGATCCAGCTATACCGATGTTTGAGGTGTTCAATTTTTCTTCTAGATTCTGTTTATTTTTGTTGAAAGTTTTTACGTCTGTTAGCAGGTGTTCTCTTGCTATGTTTATTTTGAATTTAACAATGATTTCTCTCGGGCGACTATTGTTGCTTTTTTTTGCTGCGCGATGAATGTCATCAATGTCGTTTGTATTGGTGGAGGACTTTGTTGTTTTGCAGATATTGAATAAAACGTCTTGCAGATTTTCTCCTTTGATTTCTGGTATGCCTCTTATTTCTATGTTGTTCGCTTTGAGTTCCCTTTCCTGCATGTCCACACATTTTTCCAAGAAATAAATCCTCGCTTCCAAGGTTGAGTTTTTTTTAGTGAGTTCGTCATTCTTTATTTCGATGTCACGGATTCTAGCCATGAAATCCTCATATTGAGAACTCATGAATTGTATACTTTCAAGTATTTTGTTATTTTGGTCTAGAATATCGTTTTGTGTTTTTTCCAGATTAGACGTCTTGTTCATGACTAGATCTTGAATATCTTTAAGATTTGTCGGTGTCGGAGCGGCGAGCGCTGAACTAATATCAGTAACTTTTTTGATCTGCTCCAAAGGTTCAGTATCACTGATTGTCTGCAACGGGCTAGCAGCGCCGGGCTTAGCTGAATTGCATTGCTTGCACATTTGTTGAGATCGCCGTTCTTGGTTAAGTCGACGATATGTGTTCTCAATAATACCTCCGCAAGCCAAATGAAATGCGCCTTTGCATGCGGCACACGTGAATTTTAACTCATCAGTACGTAGAATTACTGAGCACACTCGGCAATGCATCTTGAATTGATGTTTTTTTCGTACTACCCGCGATAAAGCAAATTGTACTGATATTTGTTTTGCTAATTAAACTCGGTAGGAACTTTAAATCACTCGTAAGTTATGAAAATATTTTAGACCTTTCTAGTACGAACACGTATCAATCAAAGTAACTTTCGAATTTGAGCGTTATGGTTTTTAAAATACACTTTACTGCGGAGCAAATAATATGAACTAGTCACGGGTTGTTGTTGTTGAAGTTTGAATAGTTCCTATTTCTATTATTGTCTTCGTATTTAATTTATTTACTATTTTGATGACGATTTGTGTGTTTATTACTTTTCTGTTCTTACTCATCGAAATTCTATGAAAATTATCTGGAATTCTTATCAACTTTACCATTTGCCGCTCTTGTTGCAATAATTAATGGAAATGGATCTCAGAGAGAATGAATCCAGAAGACCTCATATTACACGGCTTCTGGGGCGGTTGTCCAGTAACAATCAAGAGTTAGTTACGCGTTACTCGCTACCTACGAATGAAAAATTATTCGTCGTCTTGACGAACTTTGTCGAATGTTTCGTTTTTATGTGTTTTTCAATATCGAAGGGTTGAAAAGATGATTATATTGGCAGCCCTGTGAATATCGTCTATGTTTTTGACGTTTCTATGGTGTGATTTGAAATTACTAGAGCGCTTTCTTCGAAATATCTGGCGAATATATTACTCAAAACCAAAAACAGCTGGTAACCACCACGGAAAAGAAAATTAATGCTGCTAACGACGGTACATCAGATTAATTATGAAGTTAATTTTCATGTGAAAACTATCTGCCCTTCGGCGAAA
Source organism: Limnephilus marmoratus (assembly GCA_917880885.1). NCBI lineage: Eukaryota > Metazoa > Arthropoda > Insecta > Trichoptera > Limnephilidae > Limnephilus > Limnephilus marmoratus. The sequence continues at coordinate 10,241,458 of OU862921.1, read as the reverse complement.
TATTCTCGATTCTCAACAATAATGATCTCAAAGTATCTACTTCAGTTTGCTCCACATTGTGAATTGCCGCTAATATCGCCGATAAATTAGCCATTATAATGAACCGTAAAACAACTTTGTAAAAATATACGATATCCCTATCAAAGTGGGCGCGGAAAACGGTCTTACGTTACGTTAGATACAATAAAACTAGATTTTGACAGTTATGGCGAAGGCAACTCAGTGGCAACTGGTTTGACCCACTCGTTGTTCAAGTGGAATGACTTTTGACGTTTGGCGTCTATGTATGTACCTTCGACGATACCTTCATCGAAGTATGTACCTTCGACGGCGATTGCGAGTGGCGTCGACTGGAGAATCGAGTCCCTGGTATTTCACCTTTCTCAGGGAACATGGATATTATATCATGAAGACAATATTAATAACTCTCAACTAAAAATTGAAACAAGAAAAATCACAAAACAATACGGTCGCAATCTGGATTCAATTCCTTAGCCTTGTGTAGGCTCTGCTCTACCACTGAGCTAATTCGACACTATCCCTTTCAATGATATTTATAGATTCTTCCCGAACTAAATGCAATGTAGATAGTGTCCTGGATAAATATATTCTAGATTGCAATTAATTCTGTAAGAATTTTTCAATCATACATGAACGTATTAGCATACCTCTTCATACACAGAACTATTTTGAAAATGTCCAAACTGCTTGCGATACTAGAACCAAAGGGCATAATCTCTTACTTATCCGTTTGGTTAAAACAACTTTTGGACAAAGAAATTTTAGATACTTTGCTAACAAAGCTATACAATGCACTTCTACTGGCCATTAGACAAAACACAACTTTTCTTAAATATAAATCAGACCTCAAGTCTCGGATCATCAGCCAAAACAGACCGAATATCAAAGATTTTATCAAAACCGTTTTTTAAGTATGTATTTTGCGATGATTGTTTAAATTGTGAAGTTATTTGTATTTTTTTTCTGAACTGCTCATGTTTTAAAGCGCCTGTTCTCGAAACAGGATTTCCTAGTGAGATAGGCATAGTACATCACTAATTGGAAGTCTAGAATTAATAAAGATGAACAATAATAAAAAAAATTAAAAAGGTAGCATGTAATAAAAAATGCATTAAAATGAAATTGGAGATTATTTGATTGTTATTAGTCACGATATAGTTAAATATGACCTTAGGGGATAGGGTTGAATTAGCTCACTGGAAGAGCAGATCCCCGGAAAGGCTAAGTTCTGGGTTCAATTAGTCTAGATGAAACCGCATCTTTTACTGATTTGTGGGTGTCAAATTTACCATTGAAAATCGTTAAAATTGTCTTCCATGATTATATTACAATTTGAGGTCTTACTCATTAGGTTATTTAAAAAATAAATATTATATTTGAAGAAGCAAGTAAATTTAGTTCATCTTTGAATTCTTGTTATGCCTCAAAACTGCCAGCAACAAAATATCCAAATGACCCTGGTCTATGGATGTTTAAAGTTTCGAAAGACGCTTATATTTCTGAAACTACTCTCGAGAAGGACCAAATTCAAACACTTTAAAACACTCAATCGGCTGGTGATAAGCTATGGCTCAGAATGCTTATACCTGGAAGAAAATTGGATAACTTTGAGAGGAAAATCTTCACAAAAATCTTTCAAGCTACATAAGAACATAAGAAAAAAGAATCCAATGGACAAGATACAAACAACTGTACCAACTGTTAATAGAACCGTCAATAATACCTACGACTGAATGGGTATGTGTAGTAATAGTGGAAGGAAAAACTGCATTTCTTTACGATAATTTCACAGAAAAAAAAAACCCTCGGGGCCTGTGTCATATTTGGGGAAGCTGTAGAGGGTCTTTTTAGGGAAGGGAAAGAGAGGTAGTTCTGAGGAGGGGTAGTAAAAAGGTGTGGGTGTGGATGGGTAGGAATAGGGGGTCAACGCGTCCCACTGCGGTGCAAGGTAATGGGTCACGAGAGCCTTCTGGAGAGGTCTAGATTTGGTTGGATCCGGCCCGCCATGCAGTAGGTGTGCAAACGCATTTCAAGACTTTGACAAATTTCATCCCCATGAACCCGGGCACCCCTGCTAAGAATTCAGATGTACCCATACACGCCTCCTAAATTGAGGATTGCATGTTATGATAAAATTTACTAATCGGAAATCTGGAAATGTTGGAAGTCGAGGAATTTAAGAAGAAGTTGTAGGGATTTAAAAAAGTATATGGTAATACGAGGGCATACTCATCTCCTCCTGGTATCCCCAGTTGACAGTAGTCAAAGATTCTGAGAAAAAGCCCTTAGGCATTATTCTAGGTTTCTTCAATGCCCACAATTTTTTTTAGGTTTCTTCATTACTCAAAAATCAATACTTTCCTCTCAATTTTATTCATTTATATTATCGTTATAATTATGCAATATTATCGCGTACCCCTGGTAATCCACTTTACAGTGTAGGTACATTTGTTTACTTTCATTAGCGATTTTCATGACACTTCTACTTGTGCATTTTATAAACATTTTTTTTCAAGGCATGAACTCGTGGCTTTATGCCATATTTTATGAACGAACTAACTTTTAAGTGTTGACTTCTCGTTCTCGAACATAAAGCTGGAATGCTTTAAGTGTCAAGTAGTAGTAAATAACACATAACTTTAAATTGTGACATATCTCATAATATCTTTCAACTTACATACACTTGAATCGACAGACTGGTGAGATAGCATCTCCATATTATATTACAGAATCCTATTGTGGGGTGCAATAAACGTTATAAGTTATAAGGAACAGAGATAGTTTAAATCATTTGGTTGAATTACTTAATTCTGTTTTCTACTGAGAAAAAGACAATTAAAACACTTAGAAGATAATCAAATTAATTGTTGATTTTTGTGTTTCCACAGTAGGGTGTGTCAATTATTTCAACTTTTGAATTCAGAAACGCCCGGGAACTCAAAAGTTGCATCTTACAAAGAAAATGAGAATTGAATTTAAATTTTTTTCTTTTTAAATGGTTATCAGCCCGCTAAAATGCATTGATAATCAGAAAACAAAACTAAAACTTTTTCTAAAAATTATTTTTATTATTTTTTTTTTCAATAATTTTACCTTTTAAACGTTAGTTTGTTATTAAAAAATGCGTATAGCTGACAAAAATAAGAAGAAAAAAAATCAAGTTTATGAATACAAGTAAGTCAACAAGAATACTGATTTTTTTCCAGAAAAGTGTTCTTTTCCCCTTTTAAATTTTTAACAAACACATCACGCATGTTTCAAAAAATTTTTTTTTGCGTTCTTTGTACTGCAGTTCTGGAATAAAAATTAAGTTTGGTACAAAATATAAAATATGAACCCTTTGTTGTATTTTTTTACCAAATCACGAAATCTATTTTTTTTTCAAAACTTCCGGCTATTTTAGCGGGCTAATAGTGAACAATAATTTCATTTATTTTTACGTTTTCGAATAGCTACAGATCATACGAAACCTTTGAGACCACGGAAGTTTAAAAATAAGGCAATTTTTTTCTCTCTATGGAGAACGACACAAGCTATTCCATAATGTTAAATTCATTATTTTTGCACGTGACATAAAGCTTTTCAGAATAATAAAAATGTGGGTTTGTTATTTACACAATTATTTACACCTCTCATTGACACACACGTACATTTATACATCATCAGAAACCGCTGTATTTGGGAGTTAATATTGTTGCGTATCCCTAAATCGTTCCTACATGTTCAATCCAAAAACTACCTACGTGACAATCAGGCGAACTCTCATCAAACAGAGATAAAAAAGTAAAATAGATCACCATCCATACATAACGTTACGCCATTTATAATAGCTTTATAATCTCACCTAAAATAACTCACTTCATACAAAAACATCATCATAGCTGGTGATCTAAACATAAACATACTTCCTAATGGCCACCCTCAAAATATCGATTGCCAACTGATGCTTCTGGAACACGGCATTATAAGCATCATTAACACTCCTACCAGAGTAAGCAAAGACTCAGAATCATGTATAGATCACTTTATGGTAAAATCAAAAAGTCAAATATGTAGTGCAGTATACGAATCCACAATCACAGATCACTACACAATTATGATAGGCCTAACTTCGCCAACTAGAAACTCGACTTTCCAAAATAATACCACAAAAAAATAATTGATTACGTTAACCTAAAACAATGTTTAGAAAAAAAACGTGGGAATATCTTACAAAATTTAACTCGGCAGAAGAGGCCTGGAATTTCTTTTTAACATACCTACAAACTTTCATTACCCAAAATACCAAAACAATATACATACCTATTCCACACCGCAAAGTAAGACTTAAAAAATGGATTACTCAAAGCATCATAAATAGCATTAAAAAAAGGGACAAATTACACAAACAAGTCAAACTGAACCCATATAATACCTCGCTATATTTCTTCTACAAACGGAACAGAAACATCTGTTCTCTAACAATACGTAAAGCCAAAGAATTATACTATCGAAACAAACTGATAACATCAAACTATGACCCTAAAAGCGTATGGTCAATTTTGAGGGAAAGTTCGCATTGCCAGAAGAAAAAAGACGATACCATAAAAAATCTACTCATTGATGATAAAGAACTCCACTTCCATGACAATCCTACACGTATCCTTAATCACATCAACAAACACTACACAAATATTGGAGTTAGCCTAGCTGAAAATATCAAAACTACGCAGCCTCCTCAAGATATTCAGGAACCTCAAAACAATACATCTAACATAAGCAATGAAAATTTTAACAGACACTTCAAATTACGAAATATTACACTAGAAGAAACCAATAAAATAATTCATTCACTAAAGATTAACAATACTGCGGGTCCTGATGGTATAAACTCTAAATTTATCTTAACATTAAGCCAACAACTACTTACACCACTCACACATTTAATTAATCGTAGTCTAAAAGAAGGAATTTTTCCTAGCTTACTAAAAAAAGGCCTTATTATTCCAATTTTCAAATCAGGACAAAAAAATAATGTTAACAACTACAGACCCATTACGCTACCAAATACCATTTCGAAAATCCTGTAAAAAACTATTAAAAAATAGCTCCAACACTATTTAGAAGTAAAACAAATACTCTCGGTAAACCAACATGGCTTCAGGAAAAACAAGAGCACAGAACATGCAATAGCTACCGTAACGGACTTCATTACACATAATCTAGACGCTAAGAAAAAAATTATTTCTATTTACTTAGATCTATGTAAAGCTTTCGAGACAATCTCACATGAAAAACTTTTCAAGAAGTTAAAAAACATTGGCATTAATGGAGTAGAATTCAATTTATTTAAAAGCTTCATGTCTGACAGAACGCAACAAGTAAAAATAGACAACAAGACAAGTGAACCACTTTCAATTACGTACGGAGTCCCACAGGGGAGTTTACTTGGCCCTTTATTATTCCTCATTTATATAATTGAACTGTGCGACATTAAAATTGAAGGTAAAATCGTGACTTTCGCTGACGATACAGTTCTTCTCTGTCAAGCAGCCACATGGAAAAATGTATTTATAGTAGCCGAAAATAGTTTATCAATCGTCAAAAAATGGCTAAACAGTGTTACTCTTACCGTTAATACAATCAAAACAAAATATATCACTCATAGTATTACACAAAGAGGTCAACCTCCATCAAACATAGGCTTGCTTCTACATGACTGTACTTTATCCAACTGCCAGTGCGAACATATAGAAAGGGTAAAACATACAAAATACCTGGGGGTTATTATTGATTCACACTTACCCTGGACTGACCACATTAATTTCATCACAAATAAACTGAAACGAGTCATGCACCTAATAAAGTACATTAAAAACATCTTCCCAATAACAATACTAAGATCGATCTATTTTGCACTTTGTCAATCCATTGCTACATATGGAATACTAGCTTGGGGAAGTGCTACAAACATAGCAATTGACCCAATTCAAAAAATATAAAAAAACGATAATTAAACTCATCCTGCAAGTACCATTTCACACAGATTCTAGCGAAATCTACAAAACATTAGAAGTCATGTCAATAAGACAACTTTATGCCAAATCTGCTATAATATACCTTGTCCAAAACAAACTACATAATACAATTCAACCAAAAACTATAACAAAAACCAGGTCCTCAACAAATAAAACACTGAACATACCATAACACACACCACACATGGACAAAGACACTTTCAGTATTATGCAACCAAACTTTTTAATTACATGCCCATTGCTTTGAAACAAATACTATCTGCGAATACATCTACAAACATTCGTAAAAAACATATCACTGACTGGATTAAAAATCAAAATATTAACTTTATACAAAACATTATTATTCATAACCAAACATAACAAAACTATAAAAAGTATAAAATTAAATAAACCTAAAAATTAAGTAGTTTTTCAAGTATCCAACAACTATACATACACTGCAATTTGTATATGTGTGTACATATATGAATGTGTATGTGAATGTGTATGCGTATGTATACATATGTATATATATGTATGTGCATGTACATGTATGTATATGGATGTGTATGTTTATATATATATTTTTTATATTTCTCTAATATATATATACATTTTTTTTCTCTTCTAAATAACCAATGTACAATAACTACTAATATAAAAAAAAAATTAAAATAAATATAAAACTTTCTATTACAACACATCAATACTTATCACACATAATCATAAATAAACACGTCAACACCTCAGCACAGGTTCTCCTAGTGAGGTGTTCACGAAACATACAACAATACCTATCCACAGTTTCACAAACCTACCTTACACCCAACATAATAAAATTGCAAAATATATTATGTAAAAATGTTTTAAAATTTTATTTATTATGTAAAAATGTTAATTAATAGGTAAATACTGTAACACGTAGAAATAAATAAATAAATAAATGTTCCTGTGTTTATCTTTCACGATCCGCACTGTCAGTCGATAAAATCGATCTCCGCTTGATATACAACATACTGCAAAGTACATCAATCCTCCGCTATTAAAGTTACGCATACTCGCCCGCCGCTAAATAAAAATATTATACCGCTTTATTAATCAAGTCCGCTTTTGTGAGTGCCGGTACCTTCGGTGAATTCTTTCCCTTTTACATTGAAACAAACTTGCACATTGGTGCGGCGGCAAATCGCACTCATGATACAAAGGGTGACCGGGCAACTCAGATTGAAACCAACTCAGAAGCATCTCAGAAAGGTCATTAAGAGTAATGATAAAAATAGTCTCTCTCTATCACCCCATTCTAACTGCGCTTGCGGTAATACTGATCAAGGAGCCGAGCACATTCTGTGGCACTGCGAGATTTTGACGGATGCCCGAGAGGAAATGCTCGATGGTTTGCAAGTTACTACAAGACCAGCTTGGAATGCGGATCTCGTTTCGAATAAGGTGAACTTTGAGTGTTTGAGGAAATTTACGAAAGTCTGGGTTGAGAGATGGCCTGATCTTAGAGTCGCTGACTAGCTGTAAAATCATGTAGGTGCCAGGTGTATCTGCTCTTGAATCTACGGACATTCTCTTCACTTTATTACATCTACTGCTAGTATTTTATGTTTTATGCTTTATATCTGCATATTTTTTTTTTGTTATATCATCTCTATCTTAGGTACCTTTATCTTATTCTATTATATACATGTTATTCCCATTTCATTTATTTTTGTGTAACTTATCTTTTTTTGCTTGTTTTATTTCTTTTCACGTGGTTTATTACAGATTTCACTAAGCTATGCTAGACGAGGTTTTATCGAGATACCTGTTTATTATTTTCATAATTTTTGTTTGATTTTCTTTTTTTTCCAGCTTCATATTCCAAGGAACACTATTGATTCAACTAACATAATCGACTTTGTTTTTGTTTAGTTTGTTTTGGTTTCTTTGTTCTCTTTTTCTTTTTAGTCTCACAATGCCAACTTGCTTCGCTCAGAAGGCTGAATTGAACTGCATCTATCTATTTTGTTATGTTTCTTTTTCCCCTTCTGGGGGTGCGCTAGACCTCGTCCTTGCAACAACAGGAGTCGGTCGACGATGGCACGGTGCCGTCTAAAATTAATTGCGCCACCCCTAGCAACATGTGCAGGCGTTAGGTTTGGGGGGGCGATCTTGGCTCCTTGGCTCCTTGGCGACCTTGGCTCTCCTTTGCCTCTGCTCTCCTCTCCTCTCCTCTCCTTGGCCTCCTCCGGCTACTCGACGCTGAATTCCTTAGGGTCGTCGGGTATTTCCCCCCAATCTCCCATTTACTTTTTTTGAGGCATCACCGATGAACCGGCTGAGGGGCGCGGAAGCTGAGTGTGGTTCACGACTAGATCGAACGTCATGCACATTCTTGCTGGGACTGCCAATCTATTGGAGAGGACTCCCAACCGTTTGCCATGCCCTTATTACTTATCTACTGTGTCTTCCTCCCAAACAGGTGCTTGTAGAATACGCTGGATACAATCACCCAGCGCTTGCCACCTCGTGGACTTTCACCAACCTGTCCCATCGTCTTGTCTATTTTTGTTATACTAACACATATTTTATCTGTACTTCCCGCTAAGCACTTGCATACTGCTAACAACGTATGCAGGGACATTGGAGGTCTAGTTTCGTTATCAAATGTAGAGTCGTTTTTACCAAAAAATTAGAGTCCTTGCAAGAGCCTTGAAGGGGTAACCATCTGTTACATATACCAGGGCGGGTATGTGGTGGGTCCTCCAAATGATGATAAAAAAATAGGTTAAGTTAGGTTAGGGTTACCGGCTATTTTAAAATTATTTTTTCATAGCTTTTAATGACCTTTCTGATGTGTTTCTGAGTTGGTTTCATTCTGAGTTGGCATGGAACCGATACTAAGATCCTTCGAATACATATAGTTTAAACCAAATTACACAACAAAATGTTTAAATGATGCACTTATCGTTCAGCAAAATATACGAGTAGAGACTTGCAAGCTGACGTAAAATAAATAAATTATTCCTAAACGTGAGAATGAAGTGTGAATATCAGTTTAAAAATGTATTGTTGACAAAACGGCTAGTTTTTTCCAACGTCGTACAGTTCTTATTTATCTTGTCTACTTGTTTATATTTTTAAAGAATCCTGCAAAAAAGTATTTATAAAGTATTTTCGTAGGTAGTGGCGGTTACAGGAATATTGCTTTCTTACGGCGAATATGTTACCACGCATGTTTTTATCGTTCACAGAATCCAATATCTACATCTCATTCAATTAACAATAACGAAATCATATTAGTACCATTCGTCAAAAACCCTGGCGTTATTTTCGACAGCAAACTTTCCTTTGATCGTCACTTCGAAACAATTTGGGAGGCGAGAATGGGTACCACCGCCCCGGGAACCTTTATTGGATAACCAACACCTCTGCCATAGGTCGCCCCAAGTGGTTCGCTACGTTTGGTGATTTAGCAGGGGTGCCCGTGTTCATGGAGTGAGGTTTTTTGTCTAGGTCTTGGAGGTGGATGACCAGGACACATAGAACCCCAGATTCCTACCCACCCCTTAAACCCTTTTCCTTCCCAGAACTCTCCTCTCCTTCCTTTCCTAAAAAAAACCCTCCACACAGCATCCCCAAAGATGACATAGGCCCTGAGGGAAATTATTTTCCTCAGGGCCTCCTGTATGGAGCTCATGTAAAGAAAAATATAAAAAAAAATCTAATAAGGCCATGCAAATGTTTTAATACGTAACACAAGGACTTTTCATAACGTTGGAATCTTTACTTTATCGCTCCCTTGTGAGATCGCAACTAAAATATGCATCTCTTGTGTAGTCTCCTATTTATACTTATAACCGCTTTGCAGAAAGTACAAAGGAAGTTTCTAAGATATTCAATAAAAGTTGCGACAACCTGTAATTGTACCGCTATCTGCTACAAAACTTTGTCCAATTTAAAAGTGCCACTACTTCTTGTACTAAATAATAAGCCCTAACGTGTAAGAACATGTCCATCGTCCATTACTGTTTTTGTCCATTTAGGCGCAGTAGGCTGTCGATACAAAAACGTCCGACCCTTCAGAACGTCACCAGCACAAAATATAAAAAATAACATTTCTAGGATTTCTGATGAGAAACAATTTCAGTAAAATTTCGAATCTAGAATTTGAGGCAGAACGTCGCGGCAGTTCGGGAGGAAACAAAAACTCAATAAGACACAGATTCATAGTTGAAATTTCATCTGTCATATAGGGTGGAGTGGATGCGAGGGATGACAAAAAGAGTAAGTTGCTCCGTTGAATTATGGCTTCATTCAACGGGAAAACCTGTGAACGTGTCCGACTTGTGGAGGCCCTAGATTTCCTTAAGAGGTATAAAAGTGTGTTGGTCTTGGGTACAATGTGTTGGAGAGGTTCGGGCAAACAGGCCACCGGAGATGGTTGTCACCCTGCTAAATTATTTATTGACATACTTCAATGGTTTACGTAGCTTTTTATTCATTTGTATTAATTGGGCACTAGCAGTTAAAACCCCGCTCCGCCGGTTTTTGGTCGTTCCTGGCAGTATTTTCTCCTTGCAACGGCTCCACACGTCCAAAATTAAATTTCGGATTTATTTTTAATGAAAATTCTTGCTCCGACTTCTTCGATCGTTTCATAATATATAATTTAGGAAAACAAGTATTCCATCATCCCTGGCCGCCGGCACCCGTTCCCGTGCAGTGTGCCCGGCGGCGCCCGTGCAGAAAGTGATTGAGACGAGCGGGACGCGGGCAGCAGCGTAGAAGAATTTAATAAAGAGGGTTAGGAGGTTTTATTCCCCCCTCTCCCACTAACACTCTTCATTCCATCTGCCTTACCAATGAGATTATACATTGTATTATAATCTTGAAGTCTTTTTTTTCGATGTTTATAGCTTTCACCCTACGAGGGTGTTCTAGGTCATCATTTCAATTAATGAAGAGAGGGAAAGCGAATTTATGTGTTGTTACATATATACGTTTGATTTAAATTGCAAATTTCATGATTACATGGAAGAATGTAGTCGAGCTCTGACTTAGAAGATATAAGAGATTTTTGCCAGATTCAATCCGTTCAACGCAACGCCACCTCGGGAACCATTTATTGGATAACCAACGCCTTTGCCATAGTAGTTCGCTGCATTTGGTGACTTAGCAGGCGTGCCCGGGTTCATGGGGTGGGGTTTATCTAGTACTGGCGGCGGTTGCGCTTGCCAGGTTATGAGGTTGAGGGAGACCTAACCTAGACCTCTGCAGTAGGAATCTCTCGGAACATGATCTTGCACCGCAGTGGGAGGGAGGGTTTCTTACGTTCGACACTCTTGGACACACTAACTCTCAGATTCCTACCGACCCCATATACCTTTTTCCTTCCCGGAACTTCAACTCCTTTCTTTAATAAAAATACTCCCCACATTTTGGCTGGAGAGGTTAAAAGACCTCCCACAACGAGTCTCTATCGATCCGGCCTACCACGCAACAGATTGGCACCCCTGCAAAGTCCCCAAACGAAGCGAAACCCTTGGAGTGTCCTATGGCAGAGGTGTTGATTATCCAATAAATGGTTTCCGGGAGGGCGGTACCCATACCTGCCTCTCAAAATGTAAATTTAAAAGTAATGTATAGTAGCGAAACTCAATCGAAAATCTGGAAACAGAAAAATCAGAAAATATATTGGCTCCACTGGGACTCGAACCCAGGACCCTTTACTTACATGGCAAGAACTACGAAACCCATATCAAATTCGGTCACTTTTAATCATACTTCGACTAAGAACTACCATTATCTTCATTTTCTTAACGCACATATTATTGGCTTTAAGATATCTTTAAAGAACCATAGCTCAGTTGGTAGAGCACTTGCCATGTAAGCAAAGGGTCCTGGGTTCGAGTCCCAGAGGTGCCAATATCTTTTTATGAATTTTCTGTCTCCAGTTTCGCTAATATTATTTGAGATTTTTAGAGTTTAAAAAAATAAAAATAAAAGTAATGTGTAGATTTATTTTAAAGAAATTTGCGATCTCCACAACTCTAGAATCGCTTCGCTATCCCATTATCCCTTCTACGATTTTTTTTATTCATATTCCCTTACTTTTTGTTTCATTTCAAGTTCCATTTTATTGAATTTATAAGCAATTCCCAACGGTGCGCCACATTACCCTGACCATCCGGCAATAAGATGTAACTCAACAACCCTCCCGTGGACCATCCCCAAACCCCTGAGCTTAGTTATTATCAAGGTTAGTGCAAATTTCGAACACCTGCGTCGACTTTAGCAGTTTGAGTGGCCTTGTAGTTGGACCGAGAGACTCGCTTAGCAGAGGTATTCTCAACAATCAAATGCCTTCAATGTGATTTTAAAAAATATACATTCTTAAGATAAATCTAAATGGAGGCGATTGCTTCTGTGGTTGTGAGTAATAACGGAAATCTGTTACCAGGACTGCTTAAAAATGCAATCTGACCTTGATGCTATAGCATAATGGTCAGTTAAAAACAAATTAGAATTCAATGTAAAAAATAAACTATATATATCGCCGCTCCCAGAACCCGTAGATTTTTAATACAACATTAATAGTCCAGTCAAGTTAAACATGAAAAGGGGGTTGTGCTTGCAAAAGGTCCGGTCATTCTGAATTTTTTATATGTTGTTAGGACCTAAACCAGTAATAAAAAAAAAAAATTGCAACTTCGAAAGTGGTGTGCGAGCGGCGGTGGACCCAAAAAACCAAGAAATTTTCGGATTTTTTTCAGTTTTTGCTCAATATCTCAGTGAAGGAAGGGTCTGACCAGTATAGTTAGTATACATACTTTTATAGCAGACTAAATTTGCTACAATTTGAAATCAAAGCGAGTTATATGCAGCCATTGGTTTCCAAGATGGAGTTCTTCGAAAATAGGCCATTTTTTCCAAAAAGTGATTTTTTTTCGAAATGGTCACTTATTTTGTAAAATATTTTCTAAAACACGTATCCCACGTCAAATATTATATGAAATAAAATTGTAGTAAATTTAATTAGCTTTCATTTAAAACTAGATTGATATCTGTAGACCTAACGGTTCTCTCAAGAACGCCAGATAACCAAAAACAGTCATAGGCGGGTTTTGGGGGGAAATGCAAATAAACTGTTCTCACGTCTTTTTATGGTTTTATTTATCAAACAGTTTTTTTTTGTTATTGTTAACACATTTTTGTTGAAAAAAAGAAAAGATATTTATATTATACATCTATCTGGAATTACGTCATCTTCAAACATTTTTTTATATACCTACATACTAAAATGCTTGTACAAACATCATGGTACCTACTGTAAGGACAAGTTTTATGTACACAAAAAATAAAACTAATATAAATCATGTAGGTATTGTGTCTTGGTTGCCAAATCATGTCTTTCTTTTTATCTTAGATGGCCCGGGCTTAGGCTCGCACGAAGAAGGTGTCTCGATATCTGTGATGGACGCTGGGAGAGGCGCCCGGTAGCGGTACCGGTGCGCTGGTAGTCGGGTCATCTTCATCGTCCGAGCATTTCAGCTCCACATCGGGCACAATCCTTGCACAATTTTCCACCGCATGACTGACAGAGGACTGAGTAGTGGAGCCCAGCCTTTCTGCACGAGCAGCTCCCAGAGCATCCTTTCTAGCATTTACATGAAATTTTACGCAGAAGGGCAGGAGGTGCGGGATCCATCGTGGTGGGGATGGGGGTGAGTCCTTGAGAAGACAGCTTCCACCCCCATTCAGTGGGATTCAAGTTGATTCCTCGCCACTTCTGTACTTGGAGGTAGCACCTTGCTGCATGGTGGCCTGCGGCATCTTCCGTCGGTGGCAAACGGGCGAGGTTTATGCTTGTTGAAGTGACAAACGTCTTATACCTCAGGAAATCCAAAGTATCCCTCGCGATGTCACCCCCATATAGAGCCACAAAGCACTTGATGCCTGCTTTACTTATGGCTTGTGGGGTGGAGTCTGGCCGAAGGAAGACCTCCACTTGCTCAGCAAGTGATTCACTCATGCTCAGAAGTGTGGTGATTTTGGTCTTTCCTTGGCCAAACGGTGCTGTGGTGGTATCGCACCCGGTAAACGCGTGGGTGAATAGTACCGTTCCTGGTAATCGCCGGGAGCCCTGGTGATTGTAGGAGGTTGTAGAGTAGTGATAGCAACCAGCTTCACCCTTGGTGCTCTTCTGAAGATAGACGTTTGTCTCTTCAGCACCTAAACCATTGAGAAGAACGAGCAGGTCGACGTCTTCTCCCACTATGACGACCCGATCGGCTACTGCTCTTTTTGAAAGCGCCATGATGACTATCTCTCGATCCGCATCTTCTTCGGCAACAGCCACTTCTACTCCATCCTTCTGAAAGGCGTCACAGAGAAGAGTTATAAGGCGTCTCTTATTGTTCTCATTGCCCAATACATGCTCTTGAGTAATTTGAATTATTGTGGATTCATCGAACGAACGTCAATTCGTAGCTGGAATGAGCTGCGTAGCGCCGGAGTCTTTCCGCTGTTTTGGTGTTTTTTTTTGGTAGCATCTTCGGGGTAGCCGTCAACGATGGAGACGTTCTTCCCAAAGTGGTTTCGGACGTAGGTGGTTTAACGCGTCAAAAGTGCTCGAACCGTACTCTTCCGCTGCCACACGACCTTGTGCAAGAGGTAGCCACCATCCAAAATGGGTGGAGAGCAAACCAGTTTTTTAGTTTTTCCACGTCACTATTATCTCGGATGATTCTACAAGGTCTCACGTCTACATGCTGCTCTCCAGTAGGACATGAGATACTGCAAAAACTTTCCAGTTCTTCACAAATGTTTAACATAAACACCATTCCTGTTGTCCACCTAGCCTGAACACTGTCGGAGATTCCCCTACCTTGGGTCAACCCACCGTAGGTTTTCATGGATCGCATCAGCTTCTGCTCAATTGTTAGATCTGACCACAACCCAGACCAAAACTTGTCAGACCGGCGAATGGTGAAGGGTCTTTTTGTGAACATGTCATATTCACTTTTATCCATCCGATCTTGTAGAGCCATCATATCCTGAAGGTAGAGGTGCGCGCTCTTAGCATACAAAAAATGTCCAGCTGCGTGGAAAAAAGGGAGCATCTTGTGGACAGTGTACCAATGAAGGTTCCAATCACCAGCACGCTCTGCCTGGATGAATAGTTTGAATTAATAGATGACTAATGGAATTACTTCACAGCACAATAAAACCATAAAAAGACGTGAAAACAGTTTATTTGCATTTCCCCCCAAAACCCACCTATGACTGTTTTTGGTTATCTGGTGTTCTTGAGAGAACCATTAGGTCTACAGATATAAATCTAGTTTTAAATGAAAGCTAATTAAATTTACTACAATTTTATTTCATATAATATTTGACGTGGGATACGTGTTTTAGAAAATATTTTACAAAATAAGTGACCATTTCGAAAAAAAATCACTTTTTGGAAAAAATGGCCTATTTTCGAAGAACTCTATCTTGGAAACCAATGGCTGCATATAACTCGCTTTGATTTCAAATTGTAGCAAATTTAGTCTACTATAAAAGTATGTATACTAACTATACCGGTCAGAGTCTTCCTTCACTGAGATATTGAGCAAAAACTGAAAAAAATCCGAAAATTTCTTGGTTTTTTGGGTCCACCGCCGCTCGCACAGCACTTTCGAAGTTGCAAAATTTTTTTTTTATTACTGGTTTAGGTCCTAACAACATATAAAAAATTCAGAATGACCGGACCTTTTGCAAGCACGGATGTACATCTTGACTGGGCTATAAAGAGAAAACATTATGCCGAGTCTATTGACTCGCTTTAAAGGTCTCGGTATCGTCTTCGATCCCAAACTGACATTCTCGGATCACACATCACGGCTCACTCCAGCATGCTACAAAATCCTGGGTTTTATCATCATAAAACGTAAGCAATTTGATGACCCAGATGCAATGATAGTCATGTTCGATGGCGTCATAAGAAGTAAGCTGGAGTATGCTAGTGGTGTGTGGACTCCGCACCAAACTAAATATATTGATATGCTGGAACAAATCTAATAACAAGTCTATATGCGGATGCATGAAACTTATCCGAGATTCATGCACCATATTATGGAATTACTTGAGGCAAGAAATAAATTTAGCTTAGGAACTAGACGTTATGCAAATCTTGCATTTCTTAGTTTTAACATAATCCATAACTGTATTGACAGCCCATTCCTCTTGGAATGCTATGACTTATACGTGCCTGAAAATTTCAGCCGTAGTCATCGACACGACTTCTTCAAAATACCATACGCAGAACAGATGTTCTAGCACAGCATAGCATGACGAGAGGAATGGTGCTGTTGAACGAAATATCGGAAACACTTGACATATATAACTCTTCCTTAGATTTTTTTGTATGTATAATAATAGTCTTCCTAGGTGTTAAGACTAGAGGTGGGCAAAATTGAATGACTGAATTAAATGAATAAATTCAATCTTGTGACACACTCGATCTGATTCTCAATTTCAAAAGGAATTGATTCTTCATTCCTCATCTTTGGACTTGCATTCTACGATTTTTAACGGCACCGTAAGTTTTTATTTTTTCATTTATTTTACTGTTAAATTATTTCAATGAATGATGTGTACCGTAAACGATTTAAATATTATAATGATTCGTAAATATTTAAATATTATTCTATGGGCGGCGCGCCCATAGAATAATAGTGCAAAACACGTAAAGTATCCCGCTCCCGCGCGCCATTCGTAAAACACCCGTAGGTACCAACTTCATCGTGGTCAGCCCAAGCGAAATACGATCGCGAATCGGCCGAGTCTCTTTCACAACGCAAGAATTAATGCATTGGTTCTATTCAGTACATGATCATGTCATAGTCCGCCGCACCGTCTTAGTCCTGTACCCGTCGCGTCTCTAGTTAATAGTCTGTCGCTAGTTAATAGTCTGTCCGGAGCGCGGAGTCTTTTTCACTTACGAATTAAATCATTCAGTTGTGACGTCATCGTCTCTATGATCTCGTCAATCTCAGTCCCATTAGAACCGACACGCAGTTCCTGCTAGGTCCGCAGCTCGCGAGTTTTCAAGTCACGAGACACTACTCAAAAGTTACTAATTCATTCCTCAATGCTCGCCGCGAATCTGTCCGTGCGGTTCACTCATTCCTCTCCGTTGGCCAAGCCGTTAATTTCATTATTGAAAACTTCCGACTTTGAATCCGAACTTCACTAGAAATCCGTGAATGATTTATTATCGTTATATTTTGGTACGTATAAAAGCTATTAGAATTCAAGTACCTATCTACTTTTAGACACAGAACTTCGGCAATCGACTGTAGTCAGCTGTCATAAAATAATGTCTTTAAATGATAAAATGTTTTGTATATATTAGATCACGTCAAGTGGAACCATTTTAAGTTTAATAAATAAAATAAAATTAGTAAAACTTTAGGGGTGAAACAAAACACTGTTTAATTTTAAGGTTTTTTTGCTAGTCTAATGTAAATTATCATTTTTTTTTGTTAAAATAATACATTAACCCCGTAGTACAATTTTTCAGAACGACATAATTCGTAATTTTTTTTTTAGTGAAGTAGGCAAATTCACCCTAGGAAGAGTGCTTTGGTAGTGAAAACTTCTTTAGCACCGTTGTGTTTTGAAACTCGATCAAAGGAAAAGTAACGATATTAAAAAGAGGCAAACACGTACATCTATAGGATTTGGTCTAATCGGTCTCTTCTTGTGCGGTGCTTCGTAGCCGGCCACCTCTTAGTGCGGTGCTCCGTAACATCCCCACTCGTTTCTTCTTTGTTTTCTGAATTAGATAATATGTATCTTTTTTTATTTATTAATTGAATTAAAGGAATGAATAGAAGGAATAAATTCAAAAGGCCTGGAGAATCAGACTGAATCGATTCACTCCTGGGAATAAATCTGCCCAAGTCTAGTTAAAACTGTCAAAATGAGAAAATTTCAAGGTAATTGGATAATAATAATCTGTTGTTTGTTTATTCCAAAATTTGAAAATATGAGATTGACAATTATGACGGTTTATGGAAGGTGGCGATGGCTGAATTGGTAAAAAACAGTTCTGGGTTCGGGTTCCAGTTGCAACCATTATCTTTTTCTATTTTTCTGTGTCTTGTTCTCTTTCATATTTTCGTTTAGATTATTAGTGTAATCTTCATCTTCAAAGATATATTACATTGATGGGAATAACCTTCAAAAGTTATAAAAAGAGTGTTCGTCGTATAAAAAATTGAATATTCATATAGACTTTTATAAAAAGGTCGATATACGAGTATGTTCCGTATAAATAAAATCGAATATATTTATCCGAGACGCTATCTAGGTTATAAACCAAATCTTAGAACGATTGTTTCCAATGAAAAGGGTAGTTGCCTATGATATGGAAAAATTTGTTGAAGATAATATTGTTAATTCTAATTATCTTTTTCTATTTTTATGTATCTTGTTCTCTTTGATATTTTCGTTTAGATTATTAGTGTTATCATCTTCTTCAGTGATATATTATTACATTGATGGGATGGCCTTAAAAGGTTTTAAAGAGTAGTTCTTACAAAAAAATAAAACCATTTTATTAATATTTCACAACTTTGTGAGGTCAGTATCATGCAGTAATCCAAATTTCTGTAATTTTTAGTCCAAATTTGTCATTTTTCAGGAACACAGTCTCTGTATAGCTATGAAAATTAGGTTTAGCTAGTTGGTTTGGGGACCATTTGTTTATAAATACTTATGTTTATTTATTTCTATATATACAGCTTATGATGTTTATAATTTATGTAGATGATAACAGTCAATAATTTATTTTTAAATCCTTATGAAACATGGCAGTAGAGTATAAAATAATCAAATCTCTCGGAAAATCGCCTTGCACCGGAGTGGGATACGTCCATCACTCCTGGACCCACTAACCCTCTTTCCCCACCAAGATTAGGTTCCTTCCCACCCCCATATCTTTTTCTTCACGGAACTTACTTTCCTTCTTTTCTCTAAAAAGACCCTCCACACAGCATCCCCAAAGTTGACAAGAGCCCTCAGAATTTGTTTTCTCAGGGCCTTTGGTATGGAGATAATTTAAAAAGGGACTTTTCCTTTGGTCTGAGCATTTCGATTTTATTCCATTTTTCGGCAAAACGGTAAAAAAACTAAGTCACAGTTATTTTATTTAATAAAAAATCATTAAAAATAAAGAAAACCAACTTACTAAATCAACAGTTAGATTCGTCGAACAGCCCCATTTTTTAAATATTTCCCTTCCCCACGCCTACTCCCCAGCTACCTCCTTCTTAGCTACCTCTTGCGCTCTTCAGGCGATTTTTCGCAAAAACAGCGCTATATAAGTTGTCCAAATTTATTATTATTATTTATTACCTCCCTACGCCTCCCACCAAAGTTGATGTTCTCTCTCCCTCTTCTACATTTCATTTAAATACTTTGTAACTCGGTATTTTGTTCAATACTAGCATTAAAAACTCGCTCCGCAGGTTTTTGCTGCTAGGCCCTGCGGGCGGCTTTTGGTTCCCCTCCCCGCTGCCGAGTTCTTCTCCTCCCCCTTCCGTTCGAGTTCCCCTCCTCCCCCTCCGTCCGAGTTCTCCTTTTCCCCCTCCCCTCCGCACCCTTCCGAGTTCCCCTCTCCCTCTCCCTCTCCCTCTCCCTCTCCCTCTCCCTCTCCCTCTCCCTCTCCCTCTCCCTCTCCCTCTCCCTCTCCCTCTCCCTCTCCCTCTCCCTCTCCCTCCCCCAACCCCCTCTACCCTTTCCCCACCCCACTTCACCCTCCACACTCTACCATCTACTCTACCATCCCGCTCCCCCTCCCCACTCCTCCCTATAAATCCCCAAATTTTATTTGCAATCGGATGAATGGTTTTTTTTTTTTTTTTTTTTATTTGATTCACCTGATTTATACATGTTTGTTAAATTTTTTGACTAATGTGGGCCTCACTGGGTCCTTTACCCGTGCTGAGGACCTCATTTTACAGTTTGATATGATTTATATTTTTTTAATTTGAGATACATATAAAATAAAGACTAAAGAAAAAAGAAACTCAATAATAACATATAAGAATTAAAAGAAAGTAAGATAGAGCAAAATAAAATAGATTAAAATAACACTAAAATAAAACAATAAAATAAAACTATATAAATAGGATAGATACATATAAACCAATAGTGAAATTAAAAGGGTTTTATATATTAGTGAGTATTGCAATGGTGTTTATGTCTGTGTTTTTTTTTTTTTTTTTTTTTTTTTTATGTTGTGATTTTTTTGTAAAGTTGCCTTTTTTGTTCTTTAATCCATCTTTTAATTTTGAGTGTAAAAAGTTTTTTGTTTTCTTCTTTTTTTAAATCGAGTGAAAGATGGTTGAATGCTTTTATTGCCTGGTATTTGTGATGTCTTTGTCCAAAGCTTGTGTTTATCGTCGGTGTTTTTAAGTTTTGTATGTATGCTTGTCTAACTGGTCTATTAATGGTTTGTGTTTGTTGGAGTTTGTGTTTTTGGTCAAAGATATAGTTAAGAAGTGTTTGTATGTATAATTGTCGTATATCAAGTCCGTCGAACATGTTGAATATTTGGTCTGTGTCAGTCATTCTGTGTTTTTTTAGTATAACCTTTAAGATGGTTCTCTGTGTGGTTTCCAAATGAACAATAGCTGAGTTTGTTGCTCCTCCCCAAACAATGATTCCATATTCTATTATAGATTGGCAGAGTGCAAAATATACTGTTTTCATTTGTTTTAGTTTGTATATGTTTCTTATGTTTAGGAAAAGATGTATTGTTTTGAGGAGTTTATTGGTGATATGATTTATATGATGTGCCCATTTGAGATTATGGTCAATTATGATTCCTAGATATTTTATTTGGTCTGTTTTTACTATAGCAGGGCAGTCGCAGTTTTTGGTGTTTAAACAATTGTGAATTTTTATGGTGTTTGTTTTATTTGTTGGCTGTCCCATACTATTTTTACTGTACGTTGTGAATTTTGTTTTCGATATATTTAATGTAAGTATGTTTGTGTCTAACCATGTTTTCACTCGCGTGATTCCTAATTCTGCTGCATTATACACATTGTTCCAGTCTTTAGATTTGAAGAGTAATACTGTGTCGTCCGCATAACTAATTATTTCTCCGTCTATTTCCATATTACAGAGTTCATTTATGTAGATAGTGAATAGCACGGGCCCTAGTATGCTTCCTTGTGGAACTCCATATGTAATTGGCAGTGGTTTACTAGTATGGTGATTAATTTTAACTCGTTGGGTTCTGTTGCTCATATAACTTTTCATTAGTTGGAGTTCCTTGCCTAAGATACCAAAGTTTTCTAATTTCTTAAATAGGGTTTTGTGGCAGATTGAATCGAAGGCTTTAGCTAAGTCTAGGTATATTGCTATGCATTTTTGCCCTTGATCTAGATTGCTATGTATATAATCTATTACATATTCTAAAGCTTCTTTGGTACCTCTTTTTTCTCTAAATCCGTATTGTTTATCCGAGATTAATTTGTTTTCTTCAAGGTATTTTATAATTTGGTTTTTTAATGCTCTTTCGAAGATCTTTGATAGTGAGTTTAATAATGTGATTGGTCTATAGTTATTTATTTCCATTTTGTCTCCTGCTTTGTAAATAGGGATCACCAATCCTTGTTTCAAAGTACTAGGGAAGCAGCTTTGTTTTATACTAAGGTTGATTAAGTGTGTTATTGGTTTTATTATTTCATTTTTTAATTTCTGAATGCAATCTGTTGTTATCTCATCTAATCCCGGTGCAATATTGTTTTTTAATTTATCGATTATTTTTTCAATTTCCTCCTCCGTAATTGTTTTTATTGTAAGTCTTAGTTTTGTCTTTTGTGTATTGATGTATGATCGGTTGGTTTGTGTTTGTGTTTTACGGTTTGCTAAAACTTTTCCTATATTTGCAAAAAAGTTATTCACATGGTTCGCTATTATCTCCGCATTTGTACTGATATCTATTTTTTTTGAATTAATATTTAATTGTTCGATACTATTTTTCTGTTTGTGTTTTTGTGTGTATGTCACTTCTTTTAATATTTTCCATATAGCTTTTGGGTTGTTGTTTTCTTTTTGTAGTTTTTGTCTATAATATATCTCCTTAGCTACTCTTATAATTTTTGTGCAGATATTTCTATATCTTTTATAAAAATTAAGTTGTTCCATGTCATATGGTGTGTTTTTAATTTGTCTGTGTAATTTGTCTCGTTTACGGATGCAGTTTAATATTCCTTGAGTTATCCATAGTTTTATTTTTTTTGTCTTGTGTGTAAGTGTTATAAGTTTTATATTAGTGTAGTTATTTATTTCTTGTGTTAACGTAGTTGTGAATTTATCCAAGGCTTCTTCAGCATTCTGTATTCGGTATATTGGATTCCAGTCCATTTTTTTGAGTTTTTCCTTTAAGTTTGGATATTCAGTTATTTTTTTTGAAAATGTTTTATGTTGTTCAGATTTTGTGTTTTCGGTGGCTATTGCTATCATAGTCATGTAATGATCTGTAATTGCGCTTTCGAGTACTATTGTTTCGGATTTTAGTTTTGACTTGATCATTATATGGTCTATACAGCTACTTGTGTTTTGTGTGACTCGTGTTGGGATATTTATCGTGGGTTCCAGTCCATGTTGCGCTAGTATTGATAGGTATTCTATGCTTTGCGGGTGTCCATATTGTAAAGTGTTTATGTTTAGGTCTCCTACTATGATGATATTTTTGATTTTGTTGAGATCAGTTAATGTGCTGTTTAGTGCAGTTAGGAAATTTGTTATGTTATTTTTGGATGGAGATCTTTATATAGCTAGGATACAAGTTTCTTTATCATATGTAATTTTTATGCAGTTAGAGTCTATGATGTTTATTTCTTGTATAGTCGTGTTGATTTTATTACTTGTGTATATGACTACGCCATCATTTTGGTTTTTGTGCTTCGTTGAGTGGTACGTATTATAGTTTTCAAGTGTTTTAGGTGTATATTTGTCATTCAGCCAGCATTCTGTCAGTACGATGACATCAAAATTATTTTCAAGTTGTTGGAGGTATAATATAAATTCATCAAAGTTTTTATTGATTGATCTAATGTTTTGATGTAATATTTTGATCCTATTTTTTTTATTTTTATTGATGTTAGTCCGTTGTTTAAAGTCATTAGTACTTGTGCAGTGATGCTGTTTGTCCGAGTCTATGTGTTCCATGTAGTCAGCCATGTTGAAGAGTATTTATATATCCTATCGTTTTCGTTATATCCTAAACTTGTAGGTATATTAACTGCATTGTTTAGTCCATGATGCAGAAGAAGTAGTTGGTAGTCATCACAATGCGGGTGTATCTGTCCAGTGTTTAGCATATTGATTTTGATGTCTCCAATTTGGTACACGTTCCTTACATCTTGTGGTGGGGTTTTCTCATCATCCAGGGGAAGGGGTGATCTGTCTATAGTTGTTGAAGTAGTGCTGGTATCGGGTGAAGGGTTATCAAATTCTATATCAATTAATTGATTCATTTCTGGTTAAGTGTATATTATAATGTAGATTAGGTTAGGTTATCGAGAAAGTGGCAAGATTATATGATTTTACTTTCAAGTTCATAATGATTTTTTATTTCAGTAATTGGTGAGCCTTCAGATTTTCGAGCCAGTAGTTTTCCGTTTTTGAACCAGATGAATTTAAAATTTTTATCTTTGGCCCTTTTTTTAGTCATCCATAAGAGATTTTTGTAATATGGCGTCAGGGTATCATTTACGTAAATTTTTTTATTTTCGTCTGCAATCTGAAGGGATACATTGGTATTTTTTTTGCCAATCATCATAGTGATTTTTTTATTTTCCTCTTTGAAGTTTAAGATTAATCGCGGAGGTTTTGTGTCTGTCGGTTTTAGAAATTTGTACTTGTCCTCCGGTTCTAGGCTTACTCCGAAGGCAGTAGTGATTCTGTTTGCGATTACTTGAGGTGGTTCGTCAGTCGATATTTTGAAGCCTGTTACCTCCACGCTATTTTTCAATTCATTTTGTTCTGTTGCAGCTATTTTCATTTCGAGGGCAACAATTCTTTTTTCCTTATTTTCTAGATCCTCTAAAATTTTTTGCTGCTGTTTCGGAAATTCAAGAATTAAATTTAATTTTTCATTAATTTCATCATATCTATCGCTAACGAATTGTGTTGATTTTTTTAAATCTGCTAATTCTGTCTCGAATTTTGAGAACATTTGTTTTTTCAACTCACCCAGTTTACGGTCAATGTAGTCCGTGAGGGAGTCTACGATTTTTTGTTGCTCCAAGGTAGATCTTGTTGAAGCCATTTTAGTGGCAATTATTATATATAATTGATAAATAAATATCCCAGTAGCGAGCGGTGAGTGGCGAGAATAATTAGGTAGCGAGTATAAATGAAACTCCAAGTAGCGAGTTCAATCGGTACGAACGGCTAGGTGCCGCGGCCTGTATCGGTATCGAGTACGGTGTCACTGCGGTGTACCTACACGACACACGTCAACACAATGCACTATTGAATATGATATATTGAATTTTATGATTATTAACAATCGTTTGTATTGAATTTATTAATTCACTGTGATTTTAGCTAATTAATACTATGTTTTAAGTTAAAATATCACTTCACTTTTTGCTAAATACACTGTTTTAGGTAATTTAGAGTGGGCGCGGTTTACAATGACGTTTGTATTTGTCTATGAATGTCTATTTACTATTGTTTAGCAATGCATAGCGGACATACATATATACATACATACAAAACCAGAAACAAACATATTTTGATTTTTATGTATATAGTTATTTTATTCACCCCTGAGGAAGGTTCAGGTCGAACTGAAACCGGTTGGTTAAAGATGTGTAATAAAAAAGTAGAATTAAAACAAAGTTATTTTATTGCCGTTATTATTTTTTTCGTTTCTCCCGCTAACTTTCGTATTGAACTAGTTTTGATCTTCTGTTTATCGAAAGAAGACACTGTTCAAAATAACCTGATTACGGTGAGTACCTAGAGCATAGGTTCTCAACCTTATTTTGACCTTTGCCCACTTTGAGAATAGATTTTTTCTAGAGCCCCCAATTTTTTTACTTATTGGGGGGAGGGGGGTAGGTAGGTACATTAATAATTCGATTAAAAATATATTAAATTATTTATTATATCTTTTGGTTCAGCAGTTAAAAAAGTTTTTTTTATTATTTTAAGTACCGGGTTGCTACCTCCTTCCTTCTGGTATTCATGATGTAGTGTCAATTTTTAATAATAATATTACACATAAGATGTTAATATAATACATAGTAATAAAAAATCATGTCGTTCAATTTAATATGGATCTGAATTTAATGGAATCTTTCAGTTCAATTTTCGTCTACTTCCAGAACTACCGAAAAATGTATATTTTCGCACGCGTGATAAAAATGATCACAATACATACTAAAATTAATCGATATTAAAGTTTTCTTTGCTTATTAGGTAGTACGTGATTAGCGTGTTTTTTGTTATCTTTTGTAGACCTTTTTTTACCTGTCCACGCCCTCACTGTGTCATCTTAACGCCTCCTAATTTTCTCTGGATCTTCTACTGCCCCCCGGAAAATCTCAAACGCCTACAAGTGGGCGTTATCATCCACGTTGAAAACCTTCGACATAGACGTTATTGTTTGCACTACCGCTATTTGCGGAGAGAACATAAGATTTTATTATCGCGAACTTTACAGCCAATATTCAATAATTGAAAATGAAATCATAACGAGGAATTGTATCCGGCGAGCTTTTCGGGTGTAATTTGTGGATTAGCGGCGCCGCGAGTGCCCAGCCCGTAAATTCATTAGTTTAGTAGGTACCTATCGCCAAACGAGCAAAGATTACCGGACAATAATGGAAAAGGTCTTGCCGATAAACACGCGGATTTACTGCAGCAATATTCTCGCTTTAAATTTGGCAATAAACATAAGGCTTTAGTGTCAACATATGGCGGGAATGGGGCTCTCCGTGAGGCGTGGGCAGCCATCTTGTTCAGCGGCGGAGGTTAATAATCAAGAATACAATGTACCGAATCTCCGGACGATACTTTCTCTTTCTTATTTACCGTTTTTGGTTCTATTGCACAAGCGTCAGCACTTTTCAAATGTGAGAAGAGTCTGGAACAAAGGATAGAAAAACTTAAGAAAAAGGATACCGAATTCTTGTATGTATTGCAAAGGTCAATTCAGTTTGGCTGTTTAGGTATCAGTTTATTCACGCTTTGTCTTAGGTATGAGGGAGCCAAATACGTTATGTGGCATGAAAATCCGTTACTTGGAATTCATATTTTGATTGAATTTATTTGTAACTAGCGAGTTCCGGTACATTCAGATTTTCAAACAGCTCGCGTGCCACCTTTTGCATTTTTTTTTTACAAAATTACATTTTAATATATTACAATCATTTATTTTTGTATATTATAAGAACAATCAACCAAATTTGGTACCTAATATAGGTACCTATATAAAATTTTTGATTAGATTCAAAGTATTATTTTGGTTAGTAGAATTTTGATTCATAGTTTTGCATAATGTCATTCTCAAATTATGACATTTTTACAGTTTCGTAAGAGATTTAAAATTTATTTTTGAATATAAAACTTTTCAGATAAATTGTCGTGTGGTTGCAATAATGTGGAAAGAAAGTATTTTGAAAGTTTCAAACATTACCAATGCTTAATTCACAGACAACTCACATATATACTCGTAAATACAGTCTGTCAAATAAGAGTAGAAAATGTAGGAAGGCGCCACTGTTGGCCAAATGGCAATACTAAAAATATAATCATCGTGTTAATCTAAAGCTGTGTAACTAAAAGTAGTGTAACTAAACTTACCAGTAATGATTCTTCCTTTCTACCTACCATTAAATTCAAATTCATGTTAAATTAAATGGAAGCCAATCACTTTGTAGAACACAATTTAATCAAATTATGTCATTAAGTAGATACCTTAACAACAGTGCTTCCTCGATTTAATTTTTTTTTTAGGAACAAAAAAATGTATTTTAAAATGTGTATACGATGTTCTGCATTTTTAGTGTGATTGCACTTTAAAAGAATATTTGACAGGTAAATTTGTGTTGCCAGCCTACAAATTTTGTAGTTCAATTTTTTATATTTTCTGCTCTTATTTGACAGACTCTACAAGCAAGCATATTTTGATTTTTATACAACATGTTGAAATAAAATACAAGCTAAGCAAAGAGTCAAGCAATTCGATAGTAAAATATCTATTTTTTTATTAGATAGGTACTTTCCTACATACCTACCCCAGATGTGGAGACAGCGGTCTGGTGTAAAAGTGGGGGTGTGAGGTGAAAACACCTCCAGACTCTGGAGACGACCTGCGCGACCCTAATAAGACGTGAATTCCAGCCCACCCACCCCTCTCCCGCTCGGAGCTATAAAACATAACAGATGAGAAACCTGCCCTGCCGTCCCCTAATTGGCCGCGGGGAATTTTTCAAATATTACCCCAAATTACGGGGAAAATTTTCACACGTTTGAATTATAACGATGTAAATTTAAGGTTATGGCGGGTTTCTTTTCACAAATTGAAAAAGGGGCGGCACGGGTTGGTGATGCGTGTCATTTGGTTACGGAAATGTTTCCATCGCCCAACTTTACTCAGAATTCCGCCGTTTAATTCCGGAATTAAATTATTTATGTTTCCTTCAAAACGTGAATTGTTTCATTCTAATGTGCCTCCTTTTATTTACGCATTATTATCGTGCTGGGTATTTCAGGGAAACATTATCTTCAAATTGGGTTAAATATTGAAACAGATCAAATACTGAAATCAGGCCCCCTAGCACGGTCAATCGATAAGTTAAGAATTGATAAGATAATTTTCGGTTACTTTTTATTTTTTATTTTTGGTGTTACTATTTTACAACATAATATAATGTAACATTTCGATCACTCTCCTAATAATACATACTAGCACTTAAAAACCCGCTCCGCAGGTTTTTGCTGCTAGGCCCTGCGGGCGGCTTTTGTTTCGGCTTCGTTGAGCTAGTGTCGGCAACCATTTTATAAATCCAATAGTAACTGGTTCCAAAAAAAAGCCCCTTCCTCAGATCTACTTTCATCCAGTGTAGCTAGACACCGGGACAAAGTAACCGAGACAGGCAGTAACGTCATATGTAATCTATAGCCGTTTGATACAACTATGTATTACCGTCAATCTTTCCATATTTTTTTTTTTTTTTTTTTTATATCAAACGTTTATTGATTATAGCATATAAAATATAATGTACATTTAGATGATGTGTTAATTTGCTTACAGGTTCATATTCAAATATGTTAATACCACTCTTCCATGGAAGCGTTAGCTTGTGTCTGGAAGAGTAGTGTACATTTTTTAATGCTATATTTAAGTTCTTAAATTACAATGTGAATGTAAAAAACAATAAGTTGTAAGTTCGGTGATATGTAATTATAAGTATTTATCTACTATCAAAACAATTTTACTATTTGGATAATGTGTCCAGAATTATTGTAATTAGTTGCTAAAAAAGCCTATCCGGTGAGATACTACATATTCACAAATTCGTAGCAGTTATACCTTAATACACATCTCATCCGAGTGGCGACATCTTTTGACGAATTATTAAATTCGAAACCGAATTACAACGGTACCTTTTTTTGAAAATCTACGTACACATATTTGTAGTGCGGCGCGTATGGCGTGGCGTCCGACGTGCACCGAAGCCGAGTTCAGAAATTCAACCACACAGGCTCAAGCCTATACTATTAGATGCTTCTGCTTAGGTGAGGAAAACTGCATATGTTTACACCTATTTAAATTTAGAATATTATTACAAAAATATTAGTAATTTTATAAGAAAATACAATAAAAGTAATAAAAATATAGCTAAGTTATAAATGATGCAAAGGAATGTTAAGTAAAAACATGTTCCCTAGGACCACAGCAGATCGCTAACGTACAAACAACATTTGACATCGAATAAATCAAGAACACTTAGTCATTGTTAGCTGTTACTTATTCGTTGACAATCTGCAGTCATGCTAGGTAATGATGAGAAGCTACCGAAAGTTATCCTGTCAATCATTATCGAGGACTGTATTCAATTTTTAGATGTGACTTTTTTTGATTTTTGTTTGTTCTCAAATGTTCGTTTGAGAGTTGCTAACACCGTTTTCAATGATTAAACATTATTATATTATTGAATATGAATGTTTCGAATATGCTTCGCTAATTTGGAACTCGCAATACAATGTACACATAGACAACATAGAACATATTCAAAACAAATTTATAAAATATCTTACCTTCAAATTCCACAATAACTTTGAATCCACATTTCAAACTTTACAACAAAGGCGAGCAAAATAGCTGATTTGACATTTATACACAAGATTTTAAATAATAATATTGACTGTACCGAACTTCTTTCTCTAGTTAATTTTAACATATCATTAAGGCGTACAAGTCATACAGAACTATTCCACACACTTAATTACAAGACAAATGCAGCATCTCATTCGCCTCTTCATATGTTAATATTATTGGTCTAAATTTTAACATCGACATCTTCTCCGATTAACTGCCCAAGATTAAAAAGAGTGTTATGAAAATAATTGAATAATGTTCAAAATTGCCCCAGGGTTGTTGATATTTGTCTATAGTAGTGGATTCAATTATTTTACTGGCCACTTATAAATTACACTTTTTCTCCGAGTAGTTTTACTTTCGGTCGATAGGGGGATAATGATCGTTTTCCGGCACTTTTTGGATTCGCGTCTCCAGGGCAGGACGTGAATCCGACAGTCGGAAAATGTGGATTTAAATTTATTTAATATGTTAAATATTCAATCGGCGGGTTGTTTCTAGTTTATTTAAAATGTGAACGAGTTTCCTTTTATTCCCAGCCGATACAAGGTTATCGCGACTGGAGAATTCTTATTTACGGGTATTCCAGTATAGAATCCCGTGGTGCGATAATGGCGGCTTGACCGACCAAGTTTTACTGTAATCTGCGATTATATTTATCATCCGTCATTCGACGAGATGGATTCTCAATTATACAAAGGGACACGACCGTCCGTGTAGTCCCCGCCAATTCTTTTCACAACCTGATGGAGGACATTTCCATTACTGCAACCACATGATGGAGGACACCATGGTGATCTCAAACGTAATAATCACCCAGATGGATGGAGAAGCTTGCAAACCTGGCGCGGAGACAACGTGAGGGAGAAAAGGGGCCCCTCACGGTGCAATATTAGGCATCCGGAATCGTCGCACAAAAAGTAATAGGTTTTAGCTAGCTCTTCTTAGTATGGTCCACAGGTATGTTAATATTCCAATATAATAATCTTGTTTTACATCCACTCTTTTATTTCTTATTTTCCAAGCTTCACAACAATGATTAAAACAACAGTGCCCACGCTCTGACGGGAGTATTCATGCCTACCGACACAGTCAGCATATCTCGTACCTACGAGATTTGGCGTCCAAGATCCTATGGGATTAAAGCTGATAACTGTGTACCTTCATATATATAACCCTGAATAATTAACATTTAATGCACCCACTTAATAAGAGGTGTATATGATCACATAGTAGGTGAAACACAACACATCGCTTCCAGTGCCAACACCCTGATATATTAATTACCCTACATTTAATCATAATAACTTACAAAACCCTACATTAAATCACTTTATAACAAGAGCATCATATCAATAACATAAATTTGTTCAATGCACATACATACATGCATGCATACACACATACTCACATACACACACACACAACTTCCCACTATATACATCACCCGTTAATTACTTAATATGCATACCATAAATAAGACACTATAACGAATCACATAATAGGTACCCACCACGAAATATGCTTATTACATTAATTTATTATAGTATTTTTTTTATCCAAAGTATCTTATGTACTGTTTGTTTCTGTTTATAAATAAAATAAAAATAAATAATATTAAGTTATTCCTTAAATATTATGCATAATGTACATAGCCGTATGCAAGCTGTACGAGACGAATGGTGACCGATTCCTATGATGGGAAAAGCTGCCACCGGATAAAGGAATGCCAATGTTTACATAAAGTTCTGCCAACAAACTGCAAGGATTTAAATCCTTAAAAAGTTAATTTTCGGATCAAACTTCTTCTTGTATTTATCAATGTTCCTTATTAGACACGGGAGCTGCACAACCATTTTAATAAGGTTCGTTAAATTTAACGAGCAACATCACAACTCCCAGATTGCACTGCTCATTTATAAGAATCGTCCGTTCCTTGGAGAAGCAGATCAGTGGCGGCTGGTGACTTTTAGTACTTTCGATTAATGCCATTTTCGATAATTGCATTTGTTTAATGTTTAAGTTTAGACATATGGAATTCAATACTTCGTTTGTGCGAAAGCATTATGCTTGGTTTTGAAATGAGAATATGCTTAGTTCCTACCGGGATGTCATTTTTAAACTCCTACCTCTCCTTAGAAAGGGTAGTTGAAATTTGGAACAGTGGCAAGAAAAATGATGAAAATTCGAGTTCATTTATTTTTAAATTAAAAGAAGGTTTGGGACTATCTTGGAAGCAAGTTGTTGGTGTTTTTCGTGTACATAATCTCGTTTTTAAGCAATAAGGAATTTGACCATCTTATTGTAAAAATTTTATACAAATTTTGTAACGCCAGAGCTCACCATTATATAAATAGAAACCTTCGCAGGTGTGCACATAACAAAGTTTCATCGCAATCGGATGAATAGTATAGGAAATAATTTCTAAGGCTAGAGCTCTTATATAGTCCAGTAAAGGAAGTAGTTGTAGAGTGCGTGAGCAGGAACCTAAGCGATTCTTTCAGGACTTGTTTAGGGTGCTTAGGGTGTGAACATACTAAAAGTCCTGACGTCTAGGTGGTGAGCTAGGGGAAGAGGGGGGGGGGGAAGGTCCCGATTTTCGGGTTTCCGTTTATATCTCAAAAACGGTGCGTCGCAGAGGAAAACTTTTCAAAAATAAGTAAAAGCTCATAAAATTATCTACAACTTTTATTCTATACGTAATTTTGTAAATCCCAGCCGTTTTTGAGTTATACGCTCCACAAATGTCAATATTTTCGAAAAAAATCATTTTACCTCACATTTTTCATCAAACATTCCTTCATATCGTCTAAAATATTCATCCAAGAAAGAAATTTATATGAAAGAAGTTGTAAATATTTTAATTACCTTTTAGAATATATATACATATGTAAGTAAATCTAACCAGTAAATATTTACAGCAATTTTAAGTTTTTTCGTAAAATGTCGTCATTTTCAGAAAAAGCTGTTTTTTCTTATCAAATTATTAAGACGGGTTTTTTCTTCATGGGAAATTCCTTATTAATTTTTGCACGCAAGAAAGCAGGTAAGTTGTTCTCGAACAGATGATTAGTGGAATTTATTTTATAATCATTATTATTGTCATGGGTGATTAGGTTAGTCGTCGGAGATGCTACAATAACGTGCTACGATGCTGTTCGAGTTGGTGAAAAGGCAATGAATGCGATAGTGGGCTTGACATTCTCAGACATCAAGTTGTCCCGCAAAGATCGGGCATTTCCAATGTCTTCTGTCAGCTCGTCGATAAAAATTCACGACGAAAAGGTTGCAGTTGACCCAACATTGCTGTTTCAGCGGATGTGTATAAGCAAACGATCAGATGAGGATTTGATGAAATTCTTTGATTATGAGTTGGCCCCATTTCCCTTGGCACTGTTCTCAATAACATCATGTTACACTCTCAACTTTATATGGATTCACGTTTTCATATCTTCTTTGGACGTGAGGGTCCTGGCAAGCGTTGTTCATCCATGGTATCGTCATTCTCAGTGGTGGATGTTCTTGCTGAAAGGGCTCTACGTCGTCTTCATCGTCGTCCTCGGCAACAGGCACGCTATTGAGGCATCTCCCTTGGCAGTGAAGGCACTCTGCAGAACAGGTCAGCATTGCTTTTCGGCATCCACATTTGCCAATTGCACAATCCTTGGTGCAGCGGCAATATATCATTTTCAGAAGGACCTCCGGTGCTGGAGGATCTTCTGTTGTAATTGGCGCCAGGGTGTCTCCTTCGTGTTTTCACGCCCATTCTTCAGGGGACAGCTCAATCCCGAGCCACTGCTGAACTTGGTGGTATGTCCGCCAGGAATGCTGTTTAGGTGCACTCTCTGTTGGAGGGAGGGAGCTGATGTCAGGCTTCATATTTGCCACGGACCTGACTCCAAGTACAATTTTGAAAAGCCCACCTTGCTTCTCCTGAAAGTTGCAGACGTTGTATTGCATCCGGTAAATGAATGTAAAAATATGATGTGTTCAAATCCACGATGCTGCATCTATTGGGTGGACAGTGCCAATGTTTTGGTTTTCCCTCGTCCGGGTTTCAGCAACAGAATATCTTAGGTGGGAGGAGTGGAAGCAATCAAGAGGACAGTGAGGTCCACATCCTCACCAAAGACAGCCACAGAGTTGTGAAAGGATAGTTCCACAGCAATCTTCACGATAAGGATGTCAGCATCATCGGTGGCCTGAAGAGTCTGTACTCCATTCTCCCGAAACTTTGTCTGTAGTAAGGAGATGAAGCTACTTTTGTTGGTAGGATTGGATAAAAAATCTTCCTGTTTAACGGGTATTGATTTGTTCCATATCAAATTGATGTCGGCTGACCTTCTCAGTCTGTATCGTCGCATCTGTTCTTGTGATTTCGTACTATTGACTGGATTTGCGTACCCATCAAATACCACAGTGCGAGTCATTCCAGGATAGTGGTGGTTGACATAGGTGATATAACGATCACAAATTGCGGCAACGGAGGCATCTTTTTGTCAAATTACTCTGTATAATATAGATAATATGTATAATATGATAGAAATCCTCCGTCCACAACTATGTTCTTCTGAGACAGTAACAAAGAATTTCATCAAATCCTCATCTGATCGTTTGCTTATACACATCCGCTGAAACAGCAATGTTGGGTCAACTGCAACCTTTTCGTCGTGAATTTTTATCGACGAGCTGACAGAAGACATTGGGAATGCCCGATCTTTGCGGGACAACTTGATGTCTGAGAATGTCAAGCCCACTATCGCATTCATTACCTATTCACCAACTCGAACAGCATCGTAGCACGTTATTGTAGCATCTCCGACGACTAACCTAATCACCCATTACAATAAAAATGATTATAAAATGAATTCCACTAATCATCCGTTCGAGAACAATTTACCTGCTTTCTTGCGTGCAAAAATTAATAAGGAATTTCCCATGAAGAAAAACCCGTCTTAATAATTTGGTAAGAAAAAACAGCTTTTTCTGAAAATGACGACATTTTACGAAAAAACTTAAAATTGCTGTAAATATTTACTGGTTAGAGATTTACTTACATATGTATATATATTCTAAAAGGTAATTAAAATATTTACAACTTCTTTCATATAAATTTCTTTCTTGGATGAATATTTTAGACGATATGAAGGAATGTTTGATGAAAAATGTGAGGTAAAATGATTTTTTTCGAAAATATTGACATTTGTGGAGCGTATAACTCAAAAACGGCTGGGATTTACAAAATTACGTATAGGATAAGAGTTGTAGATAATTTTATGAGCTTTTACTTATTTTTAAAAAGTTTTCCTCTGCAATGCACCGTTTTTGAGATATAAATGGAAAACCGAAAATCGGGACCTTCCCCCCCCCCCCCTCTTCCCCTAGCTCACCACCTAGACGTCAGGACTTTTAGTATGTTCACACCCTAAGTATCCTAAACAAGTCCTGAAAGAATCGCTTAGGTTCCTGCTCACGCACTCTACACCTCCTTTTGGACCATTCGTTTACTGGACTATATACAGCTAAAGCACTTATATTCTGAAACCTTTGCGGGTATGCGTCTATGCGTACGATAAATCACCAAAGTTTCATCGCAAATGGATCAATGGTTTAGGTACAGTATAAGAGGGCATTACCAGAGAAAACCGGAAATACGTCATTTTCAAAAAAGTTTTTAGACGTATTGACTCTTTTCCACAAAAAATTATAAATGGATTTCGAAAGATTGTTCTTTTATCTAGCATTCATTTGTAATAAATTTTGAGAAAATTTTTTAATTTTTAGTATAATAAGGTTATTCCATAGGTCGTTGGCAGATTTGTTCAATTTTCAAAAAAGTTTTTGTATTATATCACACCGATTTCAAATAATAAAATCATGCAGTAAAATAAATCAATACATTATCTAGCAAACGTATGTTTTAGAATTTTAATTTTAGTTTCAATAAAATCATTAAAAAAT
Source organism: Limnephilus marmoratus (assembly GCA_917880885.1). Lineage (NCBI taxonomy): Eukaryota > Metazoa > Arthropoda > Insecta > Trichoptera > Limnephilidae > Limnephilus > Limnephilus marmoratus. The sequence goes on along the minus strand of OU862921.1, from coordinate 10,206,082 downwards.
ATGTACGTACATGTGTTTCTTGGCGAAAATTGGTCCGTTTGTGTTTTTATTTGCGCACTTACAAACTAATATATTTCAGATTTTTTTAACATTCTTATTAAATTTAGACATTATTGAAAAATGATAAATACTTATAATCAAAAAATAACTACAAAAAGTACATTATTTTAATAGTTTTATCATCACGCCTTTCAGCATTTTTGGATGAAGGTATACATAAATTAAAGCTAATTTGAATTGAAATAAATTCGATATTGAGTTATAATTTAAAAAAGCTGGTACGGAGAATAATTAATCTTTCTCATTGTAACCGCCCTGCATGATCGTAAGAACAACTTTCGACGAAATGTAGATTTTTGTCCGATGGCTGGTTAAACGCTCATAAACAAAAAAAAATGGAAAAAGCCTAACAATATTGAGACATGACTTTTTGATAATGGTTAACAATATATCTCAACACTCCGATAGTCATTATTGATATGCCATTAAGCAGGGTGACATTTACAGTAAATTAATTAATTTACAGCATTTATTTATTTATTTATAACTTCTCACCATACATTCCCATTTTCTACTTTTACATGCAAAAAAAATTAACCTCACTAGGACTAGGCCTGTGTTGAGGTTAACATTTATAAATTTGAGTGATTTTACACACACAAAATACTAAAATACACTACATTTAAAACACTAAAATGATCATACAGTACTCTTTTCAAAAGGTTTTTTTAAAACAAACAGTGTTTGGGCTTAATAGTTAACTTGCAGGTACTGGATTCAATTCCTGGATACGACAATATCTTTTTCTGATTTTTCTGTTTCAAATTTTCCAATGACAGTAGCTAATATTGTCTTTGGAATAATTAATTGACACGTAGCTTTCTCAGTTAGCAGAGAAATTCCGTGTACATGTGCTCTCATCATCATCTCAGGGTCCTGCGTGGGATAAAAGAAAGCTACTATCTGATGTAAATAAAAGAACTCATATTAAACAAAATGTACTTGTTATTATTGACAAGCAAAAACATAATCTACATAAATACCTTTGTAAATTCAAAAAAATGTAGAGAGAGAGAGAGAGATAATTCAGTTATTTTAGTAGAATCCACTCCAAATGATCATTCGTAGCTTGCGATAGTTAATATGGCGCACCTCTTCTAACCTCATCGACAAGGGCTCCAGATAGTTGGAGAAGAGCCCCAGAGCTGCCGCTTCGCAAGCCCATGACACCGTGAAGCAGCTGAGATTCCAGTCCATCCACAAAGGCCCGCTGATCACAATGCGTCCAATGGCCATCTTTGAGCATTGAAAGGATATAACCCGCAGTTCTAGATTGTTGATGTCATTTAAGAAGCGCCTGCAATCTTCATCAAAGTTGTCCTCGGTGATATTGGATTGTACGTGGCTGTAAACACGCCCGACCAAAACATCAATGTATCAAGCTGTGATAGGGTAATCAGTAAATCCCGATGGCTATTTATCGGTGGGTTGTTTGCCGCGAAATTACGAGCGTTAAGCAATATTTCTTCACAGCACTAATTTGAAGGTGTAGTCGCATAATATTGCAAATTTACACAATCATTTACGAGTATAAAAACTCCTTACAAATCAAACTTCCGACCAGTCCATTGTTACGTCATGACGTGGCCCTTACAAACGTTTTTTCTTTTTTTTCCAAAACAATAATAATAATAATAATAATAACATAGTATTTATATAGCGCAGTTTTGTGATATTTCACTTCAAGTGCGCAATGGAGCAACCGTCCAGGCGATTTGAATTTTTTATCAATCGTTCCAACGGCACCCGAAATTAATAATAGGTACTCATTTTGAGCAAGTACTGACTGAATAAGAACCATGAAAATAATTACGTTACATAATCATTACACGAAGACTTTCAATCAATTCGAACAGAATGATTGACAACTGCCTTAGTTCCTATTAGTCTCCGTATTAGTACTATTAGTGACACAACAGTTGACATACATAATGTGCTTAGTTCACTAGAAGTATCCCGTGCCCAGACTGTTCGAGTGTTCAGTGTATCGTACCCACTGAATGCACAAGTGCCCGATACGGTACCCATCGTGGGCTGTCGGTCAGTAGGCTGGCCGGGCCGGCCCGTTGTGCCCCATGTATGGCCGGGGCTGGTTGACCACACCACTACACTTACACTGTCACAGTAGCCCCGCGCACCCTCCGACTCTCCTTGTAGTACGCGTCAACAGCTGATTACTAGCCCATTTGAACCACCCACACGTTCTCAGGAACTTAATGACTCAACAATGGTCGCCTGATACTGAAATATTGTGTTATCTACATAAATATATACGTCATTACTTCGCCTAACATTTTTGTGCATGGTTGACATTTTTTCGCGTGACAACGAGTCGTTTTAACAATTCGTTATTAGCTCGGATACAAAATATTTGCGTTCCCTCCAGGATTGTGATGTCTAGGGAAATTTCGCTAGATGTAGGGGAGAAAAGTATTTTTTAGGGAAAAAGGAAATCTGCACAATTCTAGGGAAATTACGAACTCTGGCAAAAATTTTGAAGTGAAATGATTTTGAATTCAGATGAAACGGAAATGACGCATTACAGCACCTGCGAAGCATCAAACTCTCATTAAGGCTCCTATTGGTGGAGATATAAAACGGAAATGACGCTAGTTCTGCACTCATTGGCCACTTTGATTGTGACCTCACTTTTCAAGACTCCTTGGTTCTTCATTGGTTGAGATTGTCTTGAAGAAGTTTCGCTTCTACTTTTTTTTACACTCGATTTTTTTTTAATGGATTTTTATTAGAGTTATAATCTTCATAATCTTTGACTTTCCGTTAAAACACGTATTTATTGTTACACTTATGAACTATTAACTCCATACACATCGATCGTCCATTTGATTAGTCAGACATCTCCGAAAAATCGAAATTTTAATTACGTACTTACGCAGTTTTGTACAAATGTGCCTCTCTCTGGTACAATGCTCAGAGTTCTCATAAACACAACCAAGTAAATTGTAATGCAGAAAAACTGGTAGAGAATTATGAGAGAAGATGTTTTCTGGGTCGCTATTAGGATATTTCAAAATGGCATACTAATGTACCGGACCGTTAAGACTCCAGTGCTTATTTTATAGAATATTTAATACGTAAAACCAGTACTTATTTTATAGAATATTTAATACGTAAAACACAGACGCGTGCATATAATAATTGATTTATGGTATTGGAATATTGCATTCCTCTTTTTCTAAAAACTTAGTATTTGGAGATATCTGACTAATCAATTGGATGATCGACATGTTTTTTCCTATTGCCTATTCTGCCACTCTTGCATCATTACCAAATAAACAACATTTTATTTCAATTTAAACTACGAAAAATAATATTTAAAATTGGCAAATAATGCATTTAAAATAATGGTAAATATCCCACTAATCGCCGCAATTTTATTGGGCTCGGATTTTGGAAATTACACTCCGTTTTAACTTAATTACAACAAGAAACAAATTTGGATAGATAGTAAAAGATGCCTTAAAATTAAGTTTTTTAAATTTCATTTTTCCCATGTAAGACGAAACGAAACGCGCAGAAAAGTAAAGATAGGTCCATCATGGAGGATACTTTATTTTAACTTTTTGACGCCAACAGTTCATAAATCAAATGAGTGATTATAATAATTCGTAAAATCTTATAAGACATGTTTCTGTGAAATATTTGTAAAGTGATTCTTCATGTTGTGTCTGCATGTTGCTTCTGTTAAATCTTTTGTAAATTTTTTCTTCATATATTGTTTCTGCATATTGGGTTGGGTTGGATTTAACTTTTCAAAAGTACCAATTGGCGATCCCTTAATGAGTTTCCATAACTCATGGGAGTGCAACTTCGTTGTATGTTTTATTTAATAAATAAAATTTAAAAAAGACCGATAGGTTTACAGCGCAGTTCACTGTGAGAGTGGCGCGGGACTCGGTCGCTCCGATGTGTGCGTGTGGGAGATGCTATTCTTCGGTTTCCGTAATATTGATTACGTTTCGTGAAACTCAAAAATAATAATTTCAAATAATTTTTATACCACTCTCCCATAATAATATTGAAAATATAATCTAACATTAATAAAATAATAATAAATAATTCCACCTAAATAATGTTTTTACTTATTGATTATAACTTTTAACTGTCATACACAATGACAACACCTGTTGAAAATACAACAAACTTTTAGTGAGTGATGACGTCACACGATTCACCAAACATACGGTGGTTCTCGGGGGATCTTGAAAAATTAAAACTTTGACAATTATTTTAACTATTAAAACTAACTCTAAAAATAATAATGTAATAATAAATAATAATAATAATAATCTAAAAGATTTTTTAAATATTTATATTGAGGGATCAGTAGGGTTTATAGGTTCAATTAGGAATTCCACAGAGCCGAACCCTCTGACATGAAAATATCTGGAGTCGGTGAATTATTTTCCCATTTGGTCTCTGGTAGGTTGACATGTTGTTCTTGTATTTATAATATTTATATAGTGCAATTGCATAGCGTGGATTCACTAGATGATCATTTGGGAAGTGTGTGAAGGGTTTAGTTTTTCCTGTGGGGAAAATTTAACCCGGACATTTAAATCTGGTGCGTAAATGCAGTTATTTACGTTAGAATGTCATTATTATTCATTAAAAAAAATTTAAAAATTGGACTGGAGTTTCTTATTGAACCAAGTGCCGAGCTGTCCTTCGACTTATTTCACGTATTGATCGTTTGACTGTAACCTGTGTAATATGTATGTATAATACATGCTCTAAAGTGATAGAACGATAAAAGTGCAACCTTATGCGGATTTGATCTTACTTCAGCCAAACCAGCAAAACATGTATATATCGGCTTATCTCTTTAAAGGTAATATGGTAGGCTAAATTGTGTAATTTGATGGAAAACAACTATCTAAAAAGGTCTAAAACTGCCCTTTTTAGGCACATTTTTCACAATTTGTCTTAATCACACTTTTCTTATTGAATTAAATAAATAAAATAAAATTACACATCAATTGTCTCTTAACGAATCACACTTAGGAAGATCAAATCCTTGTACCACTTTTATACCGCCCACCATAAAATCTTGCTTTTGCTTTCCAAAATACATACATTAAAGAATATATTATACATTAATATTAATACATTTCAGGATTAAATAACATGTGTTCACAATAACAACTATGTCCTCTGCATGCGAACACTATCTAAATTTCTTAAAATAGACAATAAACAGTGTTAATTTCAAGCGACCTCCCAGGTAAGTATGGTCCTGTATACATTTTTAGGCAGCATCGCGTTCATCGTTCGAGACATTGTACATACATTTTCGTATCAGTGATCAATGAACAGGTGGATTTAATTTTTAGCCATAGGTTGTTTCGAATTGTTTGTCTAGTTAGTAGTTTTTCTAGATTTTAGAAATATGTTATAAGTTTGTACAGCGCCCTTGAGGTGATTTTTCACAAAAATGGTGCTATATAAATCATCAAAATATTATTATTAGCCTGCGAGAGAATGAGATAGTATAATCCGTCCCCTCTTTGTGTGGTGCTTCGTAGCCTCCCTACTCTTGTCTTCTTTAGTTTTCTGTAGATTTCACTTCTACCGCGTGTGAATTAAGCACTCTGATTTTTTTTATTATGTCATTGTGCCCATTTAGATTTTATTTGACTTAAAAAAATAAACATGTAAAACTTTAAATAAATTATCGCTATCGAATCCATTTCTGTCAGTTCCAAAAATATGTTCGAAGGCGTAAATAATTTTTTTTATTTAGTAACTATATAATATTTTTTACATTTTATGTGAAACATGTTAGTTAGATGTATATATAAAATAGAAAATGTATTCGTAGTCCTCCTCACTAGGAGATCCTGTGCTGAGGGGGACTATGCTTTGGATAAGTTTTTCAGCGACTTCTATGGTTTAACTTCAATGTTTGGATAAGGTTTTCCAGAAACTTCTATGACGATGTTTTAAGTATAGTAGTAAGTTCATTTTCCGATAGTTCCTTCAGCCAACATTTAATGTCCTTAATGTAGCTATTTTTTGTTTTAATTTGTTTGATACTAAGTGGGAGTTTGTTATATAACTTTACTGCTAAAAATTCAGAAATTCTTTGACCAAATGAAGAGTTACACTTTGGTAAATTAAGTATGTCTGTTTGTTTGGCTCTGGTTTTATGAGCATGTGAGGTGTCTGCCTCTGAATCATTTTTGTGGTGATGTACTAGAATGTTTTTGGCATAGATTTTCTGTATGCTTGGAACATCAAACTGTTTAAAAAATAAGGGTATAAGTTTAGAAACCTAATTTCATTGTAAATAAAAGTTTGTATTTTTTCCGGTACGAATCTATTTCCGTCCATGATATCTTGAATTAGCTTCCTGGAAGTAATCAGTCAAATGAACATATTTATTATGGGGATTGTTGGTATTGCGATGGGACATTCGCAGAAAACGTGACGGGGAAAGAAGTCTCGGCTAAGTAGCTACTGGCTAAACCTGCCCCTCTTCCCTTATTAGCTTTGCACAGTGTCCTGGTATTGTAGGCGGTTTATTATTTATTCTAAAACATCTGTTTGTCTCTGGTCTCTTTGAGTTACAGGGTTCACGTGGATTACATATTATATCTGCCAAGTTACGGAGTGCCCGTGGATTACATATCTGCTTAGTTACAGAGTTCACGTGGATTACATATTATATCTGCCAAGTTACGGAGTTCCCGTGGATGAGATATCTGCTTAGTTACAGAGTTCACGTGGATTTTTGACCGGTCAGTGGTTCAGTGGACATAGCGCTTGGGTCCCACCTGGGCGTGGTGTGTTCGATTTCTGGCTGGCTAAGTCCTCTATTTTGCAGACGACCTGATACTGTTCTCTGAGTGCCCAAGACAGCTACAACATATGTTACAACAGTTATCAGATCAGAGTGCGAAGGCTGGGCTGTCAATGAACATCATCAAGACAAAAGTCATGACTAATTCCTCAAAGGCACATGCTATCGTAACAAACGCACAACAAATAGAATACGTAGACGAGTACATCTACTTAGGACAACTTATATTACCCAACATGGACAAAGAAATCGATAGGAGGATAGCCAATATTTGGAAGAAATACTGGTCGCTCAGTGAAGTCATGAAGGACAGAGATATGCCAATAAAAGCTAAAAGAAAAGTCTATAACGCATGTATTCTGCCCTGTTTAACATATGGTAGTCAAACATGGGCACTAAAGAAAACCTGAGCAAATAAACTAAGCGTCTGTCAAAATAGCATAGGAAGAAGTGTCATCGGAGTTAATAGAAAAGATAAAGTAAAATTAACAGAACTCAATTCAAACAGGTACATTCTGTACATCGAACACTAAAATGGCGATGGACCGGAATAGTAACAGAGTGGTATCCTGGAGACGGTAAAAGAAACAAAGGTGGACAAACGAAAAGATGGGAAGATGATCTAAAAAAGGTGGCTGGTCCAGAATGGATCAGAGTTGCAAAAGATAGAGAAAAGTGGAAATCTTTAGAGGAGGCCTATGTCGAAACACAAGCTGTTTCTAAAAATAATGACCCAAACGCTGATTATTTAGAATAATATTTAAAAAATATATATATTTATATTAATTAGATTAGAAATATGTTTATAATTTAACAGCAATAAAGGCTAATTTTATTTATTTATTTTATTTTTAAGTCCTCCATCACAACACAAGCAACATTTTCGGCTTTATGTGGTGGTAGTAGGAGATTTTCGAACATTGTTGGGTTATTCGTAACCCGGGAATGTTTGTCTTTCATTTAAAAAAAAATTACCTATATCTGCCTAGTTACAGAGTTCACCTGGATGACATATATCTGCCTAGTTACAGAGTTCACGTAGATGACGTATATCTGCCTAGTTATAGGGTCTTACATCTTTGGTGATGCTGTGTAAAAGGTTTTTATATGGAAGGAAAGGAGTGAACCTGAGTCTTGAAGAGACCCGTATTGTAGAAGGGAGTAAACACAGAAGCAAATCGTTCCACAGCCGAGCTGTTGAACTCAAGAAGAGTCGAAGAAACCGTTCTCATGTCACGATGTCAGTGATCGAAGAAAATCAGTTTTTTTCAATGCCCAAATTAACGTACGTTTATTTTAAAATGGTAGGTAAGCGGTTCTAAGTTCTCTGGTAAGCGGAAGCGAAGCTAGCAGTCCACAATGGAGTCCTGGCAGAGGAAGGATGAAAGTAAACTGAATGCTGTTGAAATGAGATCCTTGAGGCGGATGTGTCGTAAAACCATGTATGATCGTGTGAAAAATGTGGATATCCGCAAAGAATGTAAGGCTGATGTAAGCATAATGAGTAAGATTAAGAAAGGGACCCTCAGATGGTTTGGGCATGTAGAGCGAATGAAAGAAGAAAATAGTGTGAGAAGAATATATGACGCAAATGTGAATGGAAGAAGAAGTCGGGGACGCCCGAGGAAGACATGGCACGATCGAGTAAATTTGAAGTGAATTTGAATTTGAAAAAACTTGAGTCGGGCCATGTCAAAAGTCAGAAAAATATAATAGTATGTATGAGACGATATATGAATGTGAGTGAGGCAAAGAGTGTGTGCCAAGACCGAGTTGTTTGGTGGTCCGTTCTCTCTGCCTACCCTTGCGGGAAAACGGCGTGATGGTTAGTTATAGTCGAACAGATACCAAATGCACTCCCAAAATTTCACACGGGGATTAACGTACAGTCAAAACTCCGAAAAACCCAAACTCGAAAGGCACTCCACCATTATATTATTAATATTTTTATATTTTTCATTTCTTATTATTTATACGTCCCTCGTAAATTCTTATTTTCGAAAATACATTAAACTGGATTCTAAAAACAATATTTCAGACGATACCTAATAATTACACGCTGCGAAACAAAATTTAGAAATTCCATTGGCGGTTATTCCTATGAATTAGGCGGCTAAATCCTTTGGAAATTCCATTGTTATTTATTGCTACTTACTACAAAAGCAAACAATTAATGATTCCACATTCAGTAAGATCGAATACCAGTCCATTACATTATTTTCGATTTAATACCTACACTTTATTAATGTCATTTTGATTCCGTTTATTTAATCGGTGTGATTATAATTACATATTCTGTGATCTAATTAATATCAACGATACGAATTGCAGGCAGGTGAAAAAACGATAGTTTATAATGTTATCAAGTTTTTCCAAAAAATCCGTGACAATCCAGAATACATCAAAACATTGAACTTTAAGCCAGTACATTTATTGGCAGCAGGACTGACGACATCCATACATTTATTGATAGCAAGCTTGCGGCCTCAACGGGATTGAAAGATTTTAAAAAGGGTGTTGTGCGTCGCAGTGTGATGGATTTTTATGACAATGGACAATATCCCACTCTTACAAATCTTAATAAAGTTCTGGTGGATAAAATATATTTTTTTTATCTCATGAGTCATTGCGATGTATTTTGCATGATATTGGTTTAAAATTCAAAATACGCAAAGACGGAAGAAAGTATTTAATGGGAATATGAGACATTGCTACAGCGCGTGTAGACTTTTTGAGAAAAATTAATCAAAATGAAAATAAACTAGCGACGAACGGCAAATAGTCTATTTGGACGAGACTTGGGTGAATCAAAATCACTCGATTACACACATGTGGTAAAATAGTGAGGGTAATGGGGGTTTAAAAGTGCAAGTTGGAAAAGGAAGCCGGCTGATCATTTTGCATTGAGGTTCAGCAAAAACGGGTTTTATCACGGGGAGTAAATTTATATTCCGTACGAAAAAGGTTATGTCGCATACAGATTACCATTCTGAAATGAATTCCAAAGTCTTCAAAAATTGGTTTGAAAATCAGTTTGTGACATTCCTCGAAGAACCCTCTGTAATTGGAATGCAAAATAAATATTTTTTAATCACAAATAAAAATTTACCGATGTAACAAGTTCATTGTATTGTAAAAAGTATGTTGTTTTATGTTGATGTGCACATTTAGGTATTTTTGTCTTTAAAAAAATAAATTTGTAAAATCCCAGCCGGGGGTAAAAATCAAATATTATTAAAATTTAAATGTCTAATAAATTGGTTACCGCTTTATTAATCAGCATCTGATAAAAACTGTCTAAAAAATTTCTTGATTCTGAAATATATATGTAATATGAGTTACCGGACACCTTGTAGGTATTTTTAAACACCTACGCTTTTTATTCAAGCCTTATTCAGACTTAAATTCAGCCCCGAACATAATAAAAACATTTTGTGTACTAAAATTAATTTTAAGTCGTGAACCTTCTCGTGTTGCTTTACCTGTAAATTTTATTACTGACTTTGGACTTTGACCGTTCACTTAGTTTCTGTTTGACTATAGTTAGTTGGTAAGCGGTTAAGTCATATACTCAATGAAGTGGTATCTGAACATATTTATTTGATCATAATCATTATCATCATCATCATCATTACATAGTATAAAATGAAGTCGCTCAAAATGTATGTGCGCGTTAACCTTTTAAACTACGCAACGGATTTTCATACGGTTTTCACCAATAGATAGAGTGATTGAAGAGGAATGTTTATATGTATAATACATGTAAATTATGTTAGAGAAAAGCCGAGAAATTCAAAGAAAACATTTTTTTGTGCGATTTAAAATGGCTGGCGGCCCGTACTATAGTCACTTTTGAAATTCGTTCTACGGAAGAAATTGGAAAATAAAATGTCCTAGATTAAGTAGGTATTTGATTTTCCCTTTTCAAATATCCAGTGTTGCATTGCAAGCATTGTATAATTAATTAGTGGCGAGTTAATTATAATACATGCTTATTATAATAGAGAAAAGCCGATAAATTCAAATATTCAATTCAGGCAATTTGGGAGGCGGGAATGAGTACCGCCGCCCCGGGAACCTTTATTGGATAACCAACACCTCTGCCGTAGGTCATCCCAAGTGGTTCGCTACGTTTGGTGATTTAGCAGGGGTGCCCGGGTTCATGGGGTGAGGTTTGTCTAGGTCTTGGAGGCGGATGACCAGGACATACTGAACCCCAGATTCCTACCCACCCCTTAAACCCTTTTCCTTCCCAGAACTCTCCTCTCCTTCCTTTCCTTAAAAAAAAACCCTCCACACAGCATCCTCAAAGATGATATAGGCCCTGAGGGAAATTATTTTCCTCAGGGCCTCCTGTGTGGAGCTCATGTAAAAAAAAAAAGGCAGCGGGCAGCGGGCAGCTGGCAAGCGGGTGATGTGGATTTTATAAAGATTGGGTAATGGCGTTGTGTTTCGTTAGCCACAGCAACGTGTGGCCGGGTCTACTAGTTATGTATAAAGTGATTGCTACTCGTCAAAATTTATTTTCGTTTTCTTGTGCTTTCGTATAAATAGATTTCCATTTGAGGCCCATCAATGAATTTTAACCTACTTAAATATCCGTGTTACAAAAACCCCTAAAAAAGCCTCCATTGACGTTACAAAAAATGACAGCTGTCTAAGGAAATCCAATTCCGTAGTTCTGTCTGAAAGGAAATGAGCCAAACGCGCTGAGGGAAAAAATGAGGATTTAAATTTGGAATAGGTACTAACCTCGTTTCTCTCCTCTTATATTGACAGCTATCTTGCACGGCCCAAAATCAAAGATGTTACATCAAAATGCCGTATTTTTATTTAAATAAATTTCATATTTTTATATTATATATTTTTTTGGTTTTATCAGACATACATAATTTTTATTAAACTATTGGATTACAAATTTAACTATTTTCAATTAATGAAGACAATATTAGCAAATCTCAATCGAAAATCTGATACAGAAAAATCAAAAAAAGATACAGTCACTTCCAGGACTCGAACCCAGGACCTATGACTTGCCGGGTCATTGCTACACCAACTGAGCTATTGTGTCCCTATCGGATTCAGTCATATTTGACTGCATCATTCTTTGACCAAGGACTACCAATATTATCTTAATTTTCTTCATCCATCCCTCCCACTGGGGTGCAAAGCGATGTTCCGAGAGAGCTGCTGGAGATGACATAGGGTCTCCCTCAACCTGTCTCTCTCGATCCGGCCTGCATCGCAGTTGTTGGGCAGACACACCCGCCGCCAAGCCCTGGACAAACCTCACCCCGAACCCCTGCTAAGTCACTAAACGTAGCGAACAACTTGGGTGGCCTATGGCAGAGATGTTGGTTATTCAATAAATATGTTGGGGATTAGGGAAGTTAGATCTGATTAGGAAGAGGTTATAGTCATCAGTCATCAGGAAATAAGGAAGGACAGAACATTTTTGTTATTTGTTTTTGGGGTGTTATGCCGTGTTGCGCTACCTCCTCCTTTAGCCAGCGTTTCGGACATCGTTGCAGTGTCCATCATCAAGGCAGATGTGTGATGATTACACCGCCAGCTTACTCCCTTAAGTAAAGCGTGCGTAAAGAAGTTTAACTTCAATAATCTGTTGTTAATACAAAAAAGTGTCTATCATCACACATCAAGGCAGATGTGTGATGATAGACACTGCAACAATGTCCGAAACGTTGGCTAAAGGAGGAGGTAGCGCAACACGGCATAACACCCCAAAAACAAATAACAAAAATGTTCTGCCCCTCCTTATTTCCTGATGACTGATGACTATAACCTCTTCCTAATCAGATTTCCTAACTTCCCTAATCCCCAACATATTTATTGAATAACCAACACCTCTGCCATAGGCCACCTGCCATCAGGGCAGATGTGTGATAATGGACACTGCAACAATGTCCGAAACGTTGGCTAAAGGAGGAGGTAGCGCAACACGGCATAACACCTCAAAAACGAATAACAAAAATCCTTTTGGCCGTGAAAATCTAAAATCATTTCAGGGACTGAACAGTTTCGCTGTCTGCTTCGTTGTAGTTTGACTGTGTGGGTGTTAGTCTGTCTGTGAGTTGCGACAGTTGTTGTGTGGTTGTGTGTCTGTTTGTGCCTAACAGAGTCAATGTTTGACCTGACAGTAGTGGCAGTAGGTACCGACGAGCATCAATATTGACGGACGTGTCTTGCCTCGCCATGACCGCTGGTCCCAGAGGGCTGGTTAGAGGTTCCACTGCCGATATGGTCATCCATGCAGCCCTGATCTGTCTACATTAATTCCTTCGTCACTCATGTGCACTGAACAGGTCAACGACTAATCTGACCCAGTGAAGAGCAGAACTCGGCTAATAGACGTTTTTGTTGCAAACTAATAATGTACAGAAAATGTTGGTAGTTCTTAGTCGAAGTACGATATAGTTAAAATTGACCGAATTTGACAGCTATTTTTAGCTCAGTTGGCACTTGCCATGTAAGCAAAGGATCCTGGGTTCAAGTCCCGGAGGTGCTTATTAGAATATCTTTTTCTGATTTTTCTGTCTCCACATTTCCGATTGAGTTTCGCTAATATTGTCTTCATTTCATTTAAGTAATAAAATATTATAATTTGAGGTTTTACTCATAAAGAAATTTCAAATAAATATAAATGTACTGCCCAGCTATAATTTTAGGTTGAATAACCGTATTTAGAGTTTCTTTTGTTTACATTGTTCATTTATCATATTAAGTTTACATGTAATTTGGGAGGCGGGTCTGGGTACCGCCGCCCCGGGAACCATTATTGAATAACCAACACCTCTGACATGGGTCTACCCAAGTGGTGCGCTACGTTTGGTGACTTAGCAGGAGTGCCCGGGTGCATGGGGTGAGGTTTGTCTGGGTCTTGGCCGCGGATGAGTCTGCCCACCAGCTGCTTGGCAGGCCGGATCGGGGGAGAATGGTTGATGGAGTCCCATTGACTTCTCCAGCTGTACTCTCTCGGAACATCGCCTTACACCGCAGTGGGAGGGACGGATTCGTACGTCCACTCCTGGACACAGAGACCTCCAGATTCCTACCCACTCCTAATACCCTTTTCCTTCCAAAAACTTTTTCTTCTTCCTTTCGTGAAAAGACCCTCCACACAGCATCCCCAAAGAGACTTAGACCCTGAGGGGAATTATTTTCCTCAGGGCCTCCTGTGTGGAGCTAATGTAAAAAAAATATATTGTGGGATGCCCTAGTTAGATGGGCGGCTTATGATTTTTATTGCTTCACTCGTTTTGTATAAATAAATAATTTGTTTTTGGACATCATGTGTACGAATGTGGCGAAATAATAATTAATAATAATAAGTGTGTTTTTAAAACAATCGCAGTACTATAATGTTTCTTTTTTGTCCCTAGCTGCGAGAATACGAGCTGTCCGAGACTTTCCACCATTCGTCGGACGAGCGGAGCTACGACGTGCTACGGCTCGAGCAACCCTCGGCCAACAACATCGACGTGCTCGACGGCAACAACGCGCTGTCACTGGCCATCGAGCAAGAACGGGCCGAGCGGGAACCGCACACACCCGCCAGTACGGCCGGCCCCATCCTCCCGCCCAGAATACTGGACCGGGACGGCGGTTACAAGACGACACCGGAGAACAAGTATACTGCCAGGTGATTACACTCATCACTTCTTACTTTTCTTGTTGTGCATGTCCTTAGACATCCAAGCGCGGGGAGGAGGCCTCCTTGTGACCGTTTCGCTTTCTGGGATTTGTCGATAAATAAATCTAACGGTATACAGACAATTCGCATTGTAATACCACTAGGTATTTAGTCCTGAAAATAAAATGTGCTTACTAATTTCAAGACCTTTTACAATGTAGCTCAAATTGATGGCTGCGTAAAAAATTACATATTCCAAATCGGGTAAACAAAATTTGGTGCTTGTTTCAAAATTTAATATTTGTAACACGATTTAATTTGACACTGTTATAAATGTTATAACTTATAACTTTTTTTTTTAAGTTTCTTTATTCTTTAAATGGTTCGTTACATAAATTGGGGATTTTTCGACCACCATACTAGGCACATGCCCGTGTTGTGGTGGTCGATTACTTACCCACCTCACTCATTTTTAGCGTCGTTAAAACGAACATTCAGATCCTACGAAAAACAATCTCACAATAGACTGCGTTGCAAACCGTTGCCGTACTTTCTCTTCTTCTTCTTCAATGGCGCTACAGCCCATTTCGAGCCTTGACCTCCTTCAAAATAAGCCTCCACCGCCCTCTGTCATCGGCCATCTTCTTCCAATCTGCAACATGGAGTAATCCTCTTGCATCCTTCCTGACATCATTCTCCCATCTCAGTCTAGGTCTGCCCGCCTTTCGTTTACCTCCCGGGTGTCCTGTCAGAACCTTCTTCGGTACTCGTGTGCTTGGCATTCGGTGCACATGTCCGGCCCTAAATGGGTGGAGAGTCTGGAAGCTTGGTAAATATCATAGAGCTCATTATTGTGGCGGATTCTCCATGCCTCTCCCTCTCGCACCGCTCCTAAGATTCTTCGAAGTACCTTTCTTTCGAAGATGTCTTTGCGGGATTTGAACACTGGCAGCAACGCGAAGTAAGTTTTGTTAGCGGCTGTAATGCGCTTTCTTACTTCTACTGGGTCTTCATTGTCCTGCGTTATGATGGAGCCCAGGTAGGTAAACTCTTCGACCACTTCGAAATTATAATTGTCTTTGAATTTCACTTACCGTTTGCCTTACTTTAGCGGACCTTACTTTTCTGTGCTTATTTCACTGTGTGCTTTTCGGTGGTCGGCTTATAGGCCAGTGCAATTAGCGCCAAAAAAGGGGTCGCGATCGAAATTATTCCGGTAGTCCCAATTTTTTTATATGTTTTATATATTCATCTCCTGATGTAAAATCTGAGTTTTCGACCTTGGGTCACTTGAGCTTTTGCCGCCATTTTGAAAAAATCTAGTTTTTCTCAAATATCTCGTTTCCAATAAAAATTTCGGATAAAGTAGCTGTACATGTTTAGTAGAACATAAAATTACCTACAATTGTCCAAAAAGAATTTTCTTCTATCTATAATAAATATCGAGATATGCAGTCGTAAAAACGTGAAAAAGTTTATAAAAACAGGTAAATTGCCCGACTTGGTTTGGTTTTTTGTGCGTATTTCTTTTCCAATACAATTTTGTGAAAAAATTACTGATATGAATTTTGTAGACAATAAAATTTCATAAAAGACGTACGTAGGTGACCCAAGGTCGAAAACTCAGATTTTACATCATGATTATATAATACATATAAAAAAATTGGGACTACCGGAATAATTCCGATCGCGGATCGCTAATTGCACTGGCCTATTACGACTGACGTCGTAGTTTGTTCAAAGCGTTCTCGAAACCTGGTGCCAAAGACGTGGTCACTTGGTTGACCTCCAGCTCATCGAAATAATCTCATACCTTATGTTAAGGCAGGTCTATTAATTTGGATGTCTATGCTTCTCTCTATCATATGCAAAATTAAATATATTTTGTAATAGAACACTTCTCAACCTATGTACATCACCCTATTTGTATATTTTTATAATGGAGCTTAATTATGAAGTGTGTTTATTTTTTACAACTTATAATCAACTTTCAACTCAATCAACTAATTAAATCAACTTTAAACCTTTTTTTGTACTAAAAATCAGATAATTCTATTTAATTAAAATATTTAACAAATAAAATTTAATAAATATTAAATTTAAACTGAAATTAGAAAATTCGATGTAAAATGTGTCAGGCAGTATTGTCGTTTTAAGGACCATTAACCAGCCAGCGGCCGAGAATTCATATTTGGTCGAAAGATGTTCTCATACGATCTACGATCTCTACGATCGTACATGGCCGGTTCCAATGAGAAAGATTAATTATTCTCCGTACCAGCTTTTCAAATAATAACTCAATATAGATTTTATTTTATTCAAAATTTGTTTTAATTTATACCTACTTTCAAAAATGCTGAAAGGCGGGATGGTAAAACTCTTCAAATTATCTACGTACATTTTGTAATTTTTTTATATAATTTTTAAATAATGTCTAAGCAAAATAAGAATGTATAAAAATCTAAAATATATTAGTTTGTAAGACCGTAAATAAATAGACAAACTGAAGTATTTTCGTCACAAAACACGTGGGCGGATTTTTTTTTAAATGATTTTATTTAAACTAAAATTTTAATTCTGAAGCAGAGCTTTCCCAGATAATTTATTGATTTAAATTACTGAATGATTATATGATTTATAATTCAAAATTTTGTTTTAAAATTTAATAAATCTGCCAATACACTACTACGGTAAAACCATTGTACTAAAAATAAACAAATAATAAAGTATATTTGCTGCACGTTCCAGAGTGGAAGATACTCTCAGTATCACCCTGGTGTGAGACCACCATTCAGAATTGAAACGTTGCTTGAAATGGCTTTAGCCGTGTTTGGTGACCAGATCTGAATACCCAGGTACTTCCTCACCTTCCTCTTCCCTATCTCCTTCCCCTCCCCACTACCGTCAGCCTCACAACATACCCCAATTGGGGATGCCATAGTCCCACTGGCTCCAGACGGGAGCAGTTGGGACTCTTGTGCGGTATTCATGTAAAAAAAAAAAAAAACATATTTTCTTAATTTCATTCCGTTCCACGGCAATGACGCCACTGCTTAGCACGGTTATTTTGTACCGGTGTTAATGGAGCTGGCGACACGGTATCGCTTCGAAGTAAATAAGCACACACTTCACCACTAAAAATTACACATCTACCGGATCTGCCGGATCTGCCCAGATGATGGACACTACAACGATGTCCGAAACGTTGGCTAAAGAAGGAGGTAGCGCAACCCGGCATAACACCCCAAAAACAAATAACGAAAATGCTTTTGGCAGTGAAAATCTTAAAACGTATATTTTCTCAAAATTTAAAACATAGCTTTACTAGATAAAAGAACAGTGTTTCGAAAATAATTATTTTTTTGTGTAAAAGAGTCAATACGTCCAAAATTTGATTTAAAAATGATATGTTTTCGGTTATGTCTGGTTATTCCCTCTTAAGCTCATATTTTTGTCAATAATTGTACACATTTTGCGTTGCGTTTGTGGTAATGTTGTTCTTGTGAAATGTTGTTTAGTCCGAGCATCGAAGGGAACAGTACGACGACGGTGGCTGTGGAGCCCCGCGAGAACAACGAGCTGCCGCGGGGAGACAAGGAGGCCATCCTCAGCAGCATCGCGCGCTCTTACCGGGGCCGGGGCAAGCGCAGGAAGCACCTCCACCACAAGACACGTAAGTACCACTACTACTACGTACGAAAATTCCCAATTTTTAATTTGGGAGGTATGTGTACCGCCGTCCCGGGAACCATTTATTGGACATACTGTACCCCAAATTCCTACCCACCACTCATACCGTTTTCCTTTCCAGAACTTACTGCCCTTCTTTTTCCTTAAAAGACCTTCCACACAGCATCCCCAAAGATGACACAGGCCTTTAAGCAAATTATTTTCCTTAGGGCCTCCTATGTGCTATTCACTATCTACATAAATGAACTCTGTAATATGGAAATAGACGGAGAAATAATTAGTTATGCGGACGACACAGTATTACTCTTCAAATCTAAAGACTGGAACAATGTGTATAATACAGCAGAATTAGGAATCACGCGAGTGAAAACATGGTTAGACACAAACATACTTACATTAAATATATCGAAAACAAAATTCACAACGTACAGTATAAATAGCATGGAACAGCCAACAAATAAAACAAACACCATAAAAATTCACGATTGTTTAAACACCAAAAACTGTGACTGCCCTGCTATAGTAAAAACAGACCAAATAAAATATCTAGGAATCATAATTGACCATAATCTCAAATGGGCACATCATATAAATCATATCACCAATAAACTCCTCAAAACAATACATCTTTTCCTAAACATAAGAAACATATACAAACTAAAACAAATGAACACAGTATATTTTGCACTCTGCCAATCTATAATAGAATATGGAATCATTGTTTGGGATGGAGCAACAAACTCAGCTATTGTTCATTTGGAAACCACACAGAGAACCATCTTAAAGGTTATACTAAAAAAACACAGAATGACTGACACAGACCAAATATTCAACATGTTCGACAGACTTGATATACGACAATTATACATAAAAACACTTCTTAACTATATCTTTGACCAAAAACACAAACTACAACAAACACAAACCATTAATAGACCAGTTAGACAAGCATACATACAAAACTTAAAAACACCGACGATAAACACAAGCTTTGGACAAAGACATCACAAATACCAGGCAATAAAAGCATTCAACCATCTTTCACTCGATTTAAAAAAAGAAGAAAACAAAAAACTTTTCACACTCAAAATTAAAAGATGGATTAAAGAACAAAAAAGGCAACTTTACAAAAAAATCACAACATAAAAAATAAAAACACATAGACATAAACACCATTGCAATACTCACTAATATATAAAACCCTTTTACTTTCACTATCGGTTTATATGTATCTATCCTATTTATATAGTTTTATTTTATTGTTTTATTTTAGTGTTTTTTTACTCTATTTTATTTTGCTCTATTTTACTTTCTTTTAATTCTCATATGTTATTATTGAGTTTCTTTTTTCTTTAGTTTTTATTTTATATGTATCTTAAATAAATAAAAAATTTAAAAAAATCATATCAAACTGTAAAATGGGGTCCTCAGCACGAGTAAAGCACCCAGTGAGGCCCACATTAGTCAAATATGTAACATACATATATAAATCAAGTGAATCAAATAAAAAAAATAAATAAATAAATAAATAAAAAATGTAAAAAAATAACATTAAATGTTGCTTTTGCAAAGCACAACAGGACTAATGGAAATCTGACACACTGGAGTACTTGGCTATGTATTGATTCCCAACCAATACCATGCCTAGTATTTTGCAACCTGATGCAATGATGGGTTGGAAACTATATGTATAATAACCAAAGTAAGAAATATTCAGTAGATTGGGAAACATCCCATCGTCTAGTATCCGGTAGGGTTTTTTTTTTTTTTTTCATAAGTTTTTATTCCAGTAAAAAAGAAAATAACATTTTCACTTACTTAACTAGAATATTGAATTATGTACTTTTTACATTATATTACATAGTTTTTACATTACATAGTTTTTACATTTCATAACCTTAGATTACATTGGATTGCAATACTAACATTTACATGATATTATACTACCATACGATATTATTCACTATCACTACTTTGTTTTTTGTGAATAAACATGAACAATTTTTTTTTGAATTTGCACACACTTTTTTCGTTTTTGATATCATCTGGAAGGCAATTATATAAATTGCCCCCCTCGTAACTAATTGATTGCTTACCGTAGTTAGTATGAATGGTGTTTAAACGTATGTTATCGTGTTGTCGTGTAAAATGTTTGTGTACTTGGGACGTTTTAATGAATTCTGTGTTTGTATGTATGAGTTTATTATTTATTTAGTATATAAGGATACATATATTATACTCGTATAGTTTTCTTAATGTTAGCAGTTTTGTTTCCAAATATAATTTTTTTGTGGATGTTTTGGATTCGTAGTGAAATAGTTTTTTGATTATCTTATTTTGAATTACCTGTAATTCATTGATGTATGTTTCATACGCATTTCCCCAGATTTCAATCAGGTAATTTAGGTGTGATGTACGAGACTATAGAATAACCTTTTTTTCATCTAATTGGTAATAGATATGATAACCGGCTAAAAACGCTAATTAAGGGTGTGATTTTATCTTTTACATTTTGAATGTGTTTAAAAGTTAAATGCTTATCTATGCACAGCCCAAGATATTTTTCCTGTTTCAGGATTTGCAAATCGTTATTTTCAATTTTTAATGGTACATGTAGAGGAATTATTTTACGGTTTGAACTTAAGATCATGTATCCTTTTTTTTATATTCATTGTTAGGATATTTGATTGGAGCCAACCGCAAATTCTTTCTAGGTCACTTTGTGCATTTTCTAGTAGTATGTTTAGATCTTTACCCCAGTAGAATATTGCAGTATCATCTGCATATAAGAAAATTTCACCGTTTAATTCTAATTGCGAAATATCATTGATATAAATTTGGAACAGTAGTGGCCCTAGTATGGATCCTTGCGGAACTCCATAGTTTATTGGAAGGTGCTTACTATTTTGATTGTTAATGCTTACGAATTGCTTTCTATTGCTAAGATGTGATTTGAATATATTAAAACTATTTATTTCGCTCTTGCCCATCTATTCTACAATATGGTATAATCGCGTGGGGGGGATGTTCAAAACAAACCTCTTACATGTAGAAAGGACGCAGAGGTTGATTCTGAAAGCCGTCCTAAGAAAACCGTCTACATTTACAACAAGACAGTTATTTAACTCTTTTAGGGTTCTCAGTCTAATAAAATCTTCAAAATGAATTCATTGTTACAAACTAACAAAGATAATTTCAATACAATAATAACATTCACAAACATAAGTAGCCGACCAAGATCACAATTTATTAATACCAAAATTTAAAATGAGTGCTACTCAGCACTATTATGTTTATCTTTAAAGCCCTCCTTTATAAAATCATATATTTAAAAAATCATACAGTTTTTAAATCCGAAATCAAACAACTACTAGACCAACCCAACATTAATTAATTATTAGTTACAATTTCATGGTATGAATTTTACGTATTTTTTTATAACATGAACCTATTAGTAATAATTTATCAAGTGTTGATAATAATATGTACTTTGTAGTATGTAATTTAATTTCATCACTAATTAATATTTTTTCTTTAACATGTTCTTTTGAAATATTGTATCAGCTTTCGAACTGAAATAAAAATATATTGGGTTTATTGGTATCTTATTATTGCGTACCTTTTCTTACAATATTGTCAGCTAGTCCATTCCAAATATCAATGTTAGAACCTACTCTATGTACTTATTACATATCTATTAAGTAAATGTAATAATATTAATTTTATTTCTACTTCATCTATATGTTTATCTATTTTTATCCATATTGTATATCTAATTTAGTAACTGTTATGTTATTCAAGTTCATTATGTAGACTTGTTATCATGCTAAGTTTATTTATTTATTTATTTTTTTTACATGAGCTCCACACAGGAGGCCCTGAGGAACATAATTTCCCTCAGGGCCTATGTCATCTTTATGCTCACCTATAATGCTGTGTGGAGGGTTTTTTTTAAGGAAAGGAAGGAAAGGAGAGTTCTGGGAAGGAAAAGGGTTTAAGTGGTGGGTAGGAATCTTGGGTTCAGTATGTCCTGGTCATCCGCCTCCAAGACCTAGACAAATCTCACCCATTTATTTATTACTTCAAATAATATAAATTGCTTACCTTATTTTTACACTGGCACTTCTCCCAAATTCAAACACGAGAAATGTTTTCTCTATTAGGTTGGGAAGTTTCGTTAACCCTTAGCAATACTCGCTATTTTCAGCCTACACAAATTCACTTGTGGTGGACCTAGGTCCCCCATGAAGAAATATAATAAACTAGTTCCCCCCAATAGGGATATTTTTTAAACAAATGTGTGACATTTATAGGAATTTCAAGCTGAGTCGTCTAATTTATCGATTTAGAGCAGGACCTCTTAGGCCAGGCAAATGCACAATAATGTTATGCGCTCGAACTCGTGACCGCGAAGGCGGTGTTTTTCCCATTTATACTTGTTTATGTCTTAAAATGCATTATAGATAATATCACTAAGATTTTCATTATCAAGACTATCATTTTCCGAGTCACCAATGCATAAAATGTATTTTAAAAAAAAACTTACGTAACTACACTCGTGAGGGACATAGGTTCCATGTCCTAGGTTCTAGGTAATAGGTCCCATGTCAGCCCGGGCGATATTCTTCGGAGCCGCAAGCGCGTAAGGCTTAAAATAAAAGAAATATTTGCGATAACCTGCTTGATGGGGGACTCTACTCCCCCGCGAGTGGTGTTAAGGGTTAATAAGAAATTACTTTATAGTTATTTAATATTAAATTAGGATTTAATATTAAGAAATGCTCTATCATGTGCTACACCAAGGCGAACAAAACGATTTACTATAACTACAAAATGTCTTATTCGTCTCTTCAGCACATTGTTATTTGGAGAGAGATTTGGGAATCACATTTGATGCGCACCTAACATTTCACGTCCACATAGAGACGATATGCAGCAAAGCTCTAAGAATGCTAGGTTTTGTGCTAAGCAACTCCAGACACTTTTGCAGCTCAGCCGCGATTCGTTTGGTTCAGTAATATGGGGACCAGTGGATTTAACATACTCTCAAATAATTGAGAAAGTTCAAAAGAAGTTTCTGAGATATTTATATCTTAGAGACTTCGGATATTATCCCTGGTTATATCCATCAGCCTTTTTGTTCGGCATGCTGGGTATTAATAGCCTCGCCGAAAGAAGGAAAACTGCTTTGCTGACAACAGCATATAAACTTTTAAACGGTAACATCTGTATTCCCGATATATCACGAAAAATTGAGTTTTATGTCCCCGACAACTTCACAAGAGCGTGCAGACACAGAAATTTTGTTATTCCGAGATGCAGAACTTACTTACCATTAGTAATGCCGCTCGGAAAAATGATACTAAAATGTTACTAAATTTCCTGCCCCCTGATATAAATATTTTTAAACTAAATATTCATCAATTCAAAAACGCTATTATTACTTAATAAAATAAAATGTATGTTTATTAATGGTTATGTATAACTGTAAATGTGCATTTAAAATAAAATAAATAAATAAAAGTAATTTGTTTAAAGATCAAATATAAAAACACAACAATAAATTATTCTATTTTCCAGGTCCAACCCGCGACTGCCGCGTATCCGAATGGGGCGAGTGGTCGGCGTGCTCGCGCACCTGCGGCATCGGTGAAACACGCAGGGTCCGGCGCGTCGTGCGCAAGGCGCGCCGGGGTGGTACCGCGTGCCCGCCCACCCTGCAGACACGCTGGTGCGGCTCCGCGCGCGACTGCCCCAAGGGATACTTCAACTGGTAGGTGGCCCGCACTGTCCACTGGAGGCGGAGTACTACCTTTCACTAGTGAAACAATCAACAAGAAGAAGATTCTTCAAATCATTATTGCAGCAAATGGTTCATCAGAGATTTTAGGAACAACCTTAAAGAAAATCTTGATGGAAACATCTAGAAAGAAAGCTAGAGAAAAAACAAACTCGAATCGTTAATACCCGAATCAAGCAAGCCTACAAACAGCAACAATAACAGCGTTGGTTAAGGAACAGCAATCCTTTTCAGGATCATCGAAATAAAAAAATAAGCAAAATACACCAACAATCAACTATAAAGGGTGGTAATAAAATAATCAGAATGACGAAACATTTCATATGCAAAGCAACAACGACACCTACAGATTTATACGATGCGATGATTGTCCTAAATTTCGCCTCATATTCGTTATGAAATTCTGAAGTTTTGTTAAAAAAGATACACTTGTTGATATTTTCGATGGTAATTTAAGATCAGTTTCCAGGTCATGGCCAATTTTCGTGAATTGGTTAGAGGAAAACGTATATTGGTATAAAATGTAATACCGACTTGCCAGTTAGTGCAGGCTGCCCAGATTGAATTGGTAAATATTGCGAATCCACGAGATCCCAAACTGATGACTGATAAACATTAGGCTTAAAAGTACAATTTTCATTTACAAACATCAAATCATTTTATTTCGTCAAAGAATTTCATAATAATAGTCCATCATAATCTATTCTACAATATGGTATAATCAGATGGGGGGACTTAACCTTATTTGTATAAGGTAAAGATGTATCAGTCCTTCGCCAAACCATCCCGAACAGGATGAAATAGGAGACATGCAAACGTTTATGCCAGTACAAAAAAGTGCGACTTATTTTAAGAAAAAAATCTATTTTACAAAAATACTTCAGTTCAGAAAGATTAATAAAACATTTCGAAAGTGTCAAATAACAAACTGTTGTTGTTCTCGGCCATGTTTAATACTAACATTAAAAGGGTAGATTAAGTTAGAGTAAGTCAATGTTACCATACTTAAGAGTGTAATATAATATTTACTGCTATTTTTACGTTTTCAAATCAATGATTTCTTTAAATAAATGTTTTTCGGAGAGTTGAGAAAAAAATATTTATGTACCTACTTTAAAAAATATTAGCATTAGTACTTACATTATATCAAATCATTGTGTCATTCTCTGCAAACATCGCATTTAATTTAATGATTACAGCTGGTTTAATGTTCTTTCAGCGGCATCCCTTTGTATTGTTTAAGTGGTCGGAGTAAACTAATCCATGACAAATGCAACTAAGCTCCTTCTGTGTAACATGTCGGAGAAATCAACACCAAGTCAACCACATATTTTGTTTAATGATTACGCTTAGTTTAATGTACTTTTAGCAGATCCCTTTGTATTGTTTAAGTGGTCGGAGTAAACTACTCCATGACAAACACAACCAAGCTCCCTCTGTCATGTCGGGGAAATCAACACCAATATTTTATTTTATGATTACGTCTGGTTTAAAGACCTTTTAGCAACATCCCTTTGTATTGTTTAAGTGGTCGGAGTAAACTACTCCATGACAAACACAACCAAGCTCCCTCTGTCATGTCGAGGAAATCAACACAAAGTCAATCACATGTTCTATTTAATGATTACGCCTGGTTTAGTGTTATTTTAGCAGCATCCTTTTGTATTGTTTAATGTTTAAGTGGTCGGAGTAAACTACTCCATGACGAATACAACCAAGCTCCTTTTGTCATGTTGAGGAAGTCAACACCAAGTCAATCACATATTTTATTGCTGGCAGAAAATCTTTCAAAACAGAACTACTTATTTTGAATCATTTGTAAATATTATTAACCCATTACCTCCATGACGATGTCTATAGGCATCAAAAAAATTGATGAAAAGTATGATTTTTTTTCACTATGAATAAAGCAAAATCCCACCAAGTTGTTATGCAGCATTTACAGAATGGTATGTTAGCTTTCAATAATTAACATAATTTGATAAATTTTATTAATCATCCTATTTTTAATTATTTTTTTACTAAAGCCCTGAAAATAGACCCATTTTGAAAAAAAGAAAAAAAATTTAAATCGGAAAAAAATAAAACATGTGTGAATCACATATTGTTATCAAAAGATTAAATGGTCGCAAACACTGTTTCAACATAGTATTATATGCATAAGATGACAGCTAGATATCACTGAAATCAGGTGATGCCTGCGCGCAACCTTTGGAGGTTAGCTGTGACAGTGTTTACATACGTTTTTGGTTAGCTTGCCTTCAAATAATATGGTTTTGTATAGTTTTTATGAGTGATTTTTATTGAAATCAATAGTTTGTCTACGGTTTTCGTATATTTTTTATCATGTCGAAAATACCTACTTCTCCTATACCTACACAATTCGTCGTTATAAAACGAAATCGTTGAATCAAGATGAAATGGTGGCAGAATTGGAGCGCTCTTTTAGCGTATGTGAAAGTGATGACAATAATGTTGTTAATAACGCGCTATTCAGAGAACGTTGATAAACAGAAGAACGAAGAGCATATTGACGATAATTTTATGAAAAATAACGAAGATGCGGAGGTGGATAACTTTCGAGATATTGCCGGCACATTTGTAATCGAGCGCAACATCGAAATTCGAAAATTGATGAGTCATGCCTTGACGAGCATGAACCAGATGAATTCGCTAATGACCTTCACTGGAGTCAGCCTTCGACATCGTCCTGTGTGAGTCGTAATACCTTGAGAATATCTATTTCAAATGCACCACCAGCCAAAAAATCAAAACTACAGTACAAAAAGAAGCCTCACTATAAACAAAAGTGGTCTAAGGATACCTGTTCCAAGCAATGCCGTATTCCGGAGCATCTGATACATATGACCCCTAATTAGATCAGGGATTATCCGCCCTACTTCTACGATAGAATATATAGAGTTCCCCATACGCCATGAGCTATTTATGAACAATTTCTTCACATCTCACCATTTGATGAGGATAAGAGAATGCGCGCTACTGGCACATGTTGCTTCTTAACCTTGAAGCTTCAGGCAAGTTGAAGACAGGAAAGCAATTGCCTAAAGGTATAATTTTCTTTTATATTTCCCTTGCGCATAGCGTTCATTTACCTAGCTAAAGTTTAACTCTCATCGCTTTTATAATTATAGATAAATTTGATGCGGTGGTAGACGTAGAAAACCAAATCCTCGTATGCCGTTGGTAGGACAGCCGTGTAGTAACAGTGGCCACGAACTATGATCGAATGGAGCCAGTACGTCACGTGCAGCGTTGGCAGATATCGAAGAAAGACAAAAAAGGCAACAATTTGGAGAAAGCATGCAAAAAAATCGATTGCCCGGCGTTAATACAAAATTACAATTTGGGAATGGGTGGACCTCCATGATAATGGTATACAAAATTATCGGATCCAAGTCCAAGAAGTGGTACTGGCCTTTATTTGTATCTTGCCTCAGCAGCGCTCTTGTCTCTTGTAAATGGATGGAAGTTGCAATGCTTCTTGAGGAAGTACGAGCATGATATGGGAAACCAGAAGATGACTAGGCAATAGAGAAACCTTTCCCAGAAGGCATTCCATGTGGAGTTTACCCGTACTCTTTTATTGTCTTTTCCAAATCAGATCAATATCGAATTCGGAGAACCTCCTGTGAAGGAAGGCCATGACGCAGAAGATGGGAATTGTGTGCCTCGAATGCAAAAATTTCATTTGCAATGTCGTGGCAAATCTCATATTCGTTATGCTCTGTGTAAAAAAAATCTAACAGGCTACCGGTGCCGGGCCTGCAACCGAGCCCTTCATTTTGACTACTTCGAACAGTATCACTTAAAGAATAATTTGCTTAGATTTGGTCATTTTCCTCATTCTTGAATGTTTTTTTTAATATTGAATTTTTCATTATTTTGCGTATTTTCCATTAATATTTTTTTTTTCATTGAATTATAAACAAAGGCAATCATTTATTTTATATTATCAATATAAATCTCACAGTAGACTGCACTTAACCCATAGTTGACATACATTTTGCTAAAAGGGGTTACCTCCAAGAGTTGCGTTTAGGCATCAATTTTCTAGACGCTCGGGTGAGAGGGTGGGCGGGCGGAAAATTCTAAAACTGATTTTGGGCCCTTCTTTAAGTCTATACTATCGGGTTATAATGATGATTCAAGTTTATAAAAATAAAAAATAATTCATGGAGGTAATGGGTTAAAGAAATCAGTAATTTCTGATGATAATTGTCCTATGAAATATTTAGCATCTGGGTTATTATGTAACTTGTTAGGTTTTGTTGCCAATGAAATATAACTGGGTTTCCCTCAACAGATGCGCATTGCGTTTGTTATTATTATAATGTACTGTCAATTAATAAGTACGTGTTTTGTGTATATTAGCAACCAGCACCGATCGCTTACAAAATTAGCTCATTGAAGTACTGTCTCCTTCTAAGATAAAAGTTCGTCCAGTGATAATGGTAAATAATTATAAAGTAATAAAATTAAAACAATACAATTTACGTATCGATTATATTTTTTCAAACACTATCACCATTTAATTGATCAATTTTAAACAATGATTTATATTAATTTTATGTAGCGTTAAGGAAAATTAACATAGAACTCAAATTTTGATTTGTTTTAATAGAAAAATAGTAAGGAAAAGCTCCATTGATTTTAGTTGACTTTGTGTATTTTTACCATGTAAAAAATGATTGAATAATATAATAAGATGTCTCCAGTTTAATGTTTTTAAATAAATAATATAATTTACAACATAACGTTTTTTATTTATAAAACACCTTCTGACCGACTGCTCAGATCCATGATAAAAGTCGAAATAAATCTGTTTCCTTTTGCATGGTAGTGATCAAGGGTGGATTTAGGGGGCACGGGGGCACGTGCACCTCCCAGAAGGTATTGTTGTGTACTGTGGAGATTTCATCACAGTATAGCAAACTGTCTCTATTAAACATTTAATTTTTCTATTGTTTTGACACTTTCATAAACCTTCCTAAACATACTTGAACTTGTAAAAATAAACTTGAAATACGAAACGTCAAGTTTATTTCTAACAGTAATTCACGATTTTTTTGCCCGTCCGCCCCTTGTACCCCCCAAGATAAAAATACTGGATCCGCCCTTGGTAGTGATGAAGTGCTTATACTAAGCATATAGAAGATGTTCTATTTGTCGTGGTCAGAATGAACGAAGTAAGTATATATATGTTTGTATTCATTGGGAAATAACAACTATGTAACAGTTTCTAGACATTTACTTTTGAGGAGTTTTACTTTCCAAAAAAATTTGTTACTTAAATTTTAATTTTTCTGCTATCGGTTTCGATACATCCATTGATATGCTTGGTGTAACCCTAAGTGACCAGCTCAGGTATGGGGGCTCCATCGAAGCCAGAGTAAAGTTAGCCTCCCAAAAACTGGGCTTACTGTACAGGGCCCGCAGATACTTTAATAGTACACAACTGCTAACCCTGTACAAATCGCAAGTGCGCCCCACGGTTGAATTTGGCAGCCACCTCTGGTCTGGAGCTCCAAAATACCTGAAAAATACCCTCGACTCTGTGCAGAAACGGGCGGTCCGTTTGATAGATTCTCCCATCTTAACAGACGGATTGCAATCTTTAGAGCACAGGCGTCGGGTGGGAATGCTATCCTTGTTCTACTGGTATTACAATGGAAGATGCTCCGAGGAACTAGCATCATTGATCCCTTCGGCACCGGTGCATAGTCGGGAAACACGCCAAACGCGTGCCCAACATTTGTACACGGTTGACATTTGTCACATGAGAACGGGTCGTTTCTTCGACTCGTTCTTGTGTTCAACAGCTCGGCTGTGGAATGATTTGCCGGCCTCTGTGTTTCCTCCTTCCTACAACATGGGTCTCTTCAAGACCAATGTTCATTCCTTCCTCTCCTCAAAAAGACCCTCCACACAGCATCCCAGATGACATAGGCCCTGAGGGAAATTATTTTCCTCAGGGCCTCCTGTGTGGAGTTAATGTAAAAAAATCCGTGTCATTCGCAAGAGCATAGGTTCTTGACGTAGGCGATAACGCCCCCTAGGGGGCGTTTCAGACCTTCAGGGGGGCGGTAGAAAGCCAAGAGAAAATTGGGGGGCGTTTCAAACTTTCAGGGGGGTGGTAGGATACCCAGAGAAACTCATCCCACCCCATACTATCTTGCCCCATCCCATCCCATTTTAGGAGCCATCCATCCACAAATATTTTTCCCTATCCCATTATGCCCCCTTCGTCGTGGTATCTCGTTACGCCCCTCCGTTGTGGCAAATGTAACTCTCGTGGTATCCCTTTACGCCCCCTTCGTCGGGGTATCCCGTTACGTCCCCCCCCCCCCCGTTGTGGTCTATTGATGTTTCGGATCCACGAGTTAGGGGGCGCTAGAAATAAAAATATTCTCAAAGTGGGCATTGGGAAAAAAAAGGTTGAGAATCTATGCGCTAGAGCTTTAAGTTTGCTAGTGAATAATAAAACGGATGTGTAGAAACCGGTATAGCAGTAGAAAACTTAAATATGTAATTAAGTGAAGACAATATTAGCGAAAAATCAGAAAAAGATATGGGCACCTCTGGGACTCGAACCCAGGACCCTTTGCTTTCATGGCAAGTGCTCTACCACTGAACTAAGGTGTCGATATCAAATATCATACTTCGACTAAGAAATACCAACATTATCTTCATTTTCTTAGAGCACATTAGAGGTTGCTGTCTTTATATATGATTGCAAGATTCAACGCGTTAAGAAGAAGAACCCGCAGGCTGAATCCTACGGATGTGTGTGTTTCTTGTTTCTTTTTAGTGTTTTCATTTTCGTTTCATCGAGTTTCAAATCACAACGTCACTAAAGTAGTTTTTACGTCAAAAAGTATGTAATATAATATGTGTGCCGCTGCGATAGGTGCTGCCATCTGTGTGTAAACGGAAAGGGCCGCCCCATCCCTGGCCCAGGTACAGGTCAATCTAATTGTATCGGATTAAGATTAGCCTTCTGCTAAAAATGTATCTGCAAATCAAATTTCAACTCTGAATTCAGATTTACATCCGGAAATTATCGCGTAATCAATCAACCAGGCGGTCGCCAAGCAGTTAATAATTTGAGGTATCTAGCGTGACTTTATTTACTTTTGTATAATACCACCAAGTCAATAGTTATGGTTTTTAAACCGAAAAACGAAATCGTCCAAACACCCTCAGTATGGCTAGATGAAAGGAAAATGAATGTTAATCACAGCGAAATACCTGGGACATGTCATCACAGACGACCTTAAGGATATCGAGGACATGGAAAGGCAGAGAAGAGCAATATCAGTTAGAGCGGGTATGCTGTCAAGACGTTTTTACTCCTGCAGCCCCAAAGTAAAAAGAATACTGTTCAACGCTTTCTGTACCTCGTTGTACACAACAAAACTGTGGGTTGACTACACTGCAACCCAATGGCATAAGTTAAAGGTTGCTTACAATAACGCTTATCGCCAACTTTTCCGCCTACCGAGATACTGCAGTGCTACGGAAATGTTCCTGGAGGGACGAGTTCATACTTTCCGTGCACTTCTCCGCCACCGCATGGGAAGTTTATGGCGCAGACTGCGCCATTCGAAGAATGCGATCATCACCGCCATGACTGCCTGGATGGAATCTCCCCTGATGACCCTCTGGAGACGGGAGACGATGAAATACCCTCCGTAAACGGCTATTTACATTCATTTTAGTGTTTACATACATATTTTTTTGTTTTTTCTCAGTTTCATTTTTCATGCTTATTCATGTTTATTTTATTTAATTTATGTGTTGTTATTTTCTTTTTACCCTTACTTATTATTTATCTTTTTTTTGTTATTTTACATTATGGAATGTATTGCATTGCACTTCCCCTGCATACATTCTGGAATAAACTTATATTATTATTATTATTATTATAAAAACCAAGGTTTCTTTCTGTACTTCATTTTATTTTAATTGGGTACCTAAATGTCTAATGTTTTCATTATTAAAAAAAAAACATTTTAGCTGCTTGCGACGTACGGCACCATCGCAAATACTCACTACCTCGAAACGCGAACGAGTAATTTTATGTCTGTCGAGTTTGGATCTCTCCGCGGGTGTACGCGTGCACGTCATCGTGATAATTCAATTATAACTAGGTACCTAATGTGTTTTTCTGAATCTTTATGATGGAATCTAGGAAATCAGGTGATTATCATAACTTTTTAACTACAGTCTGTCAAATAAGAGTAGAAAACATGGGAGGACGCCACTGTTGTTCAAATGGCAAAATAAAAATACAACACATGCTGAGTAACCTACATTTTTTGTAAAAAATCAAAAACACATAAAAGTGGGAAAAATATTTTATTATTGCAATTTTGATACCTACTGATCTAAAAATTAGAATTGCATATAGGTATCTTATACCTTTGCAATTTGTGTTAATATATTATAGTAAAATAAAAAGCACAGTTAGAAATTGGTCACATTTATTTAATACTAGCTTATGTAAGTACTCAGCGTTGCCCGGGTTTTAGATCATGTCTCTAATTTTAGATCTGAATATATTTAACCCATTCAGACTTAAAAGTAGTTAAACTAAACTCACCATTAGTGATTCTTCCTTTTTACCCACTGTTAAATTCAAATTTATTTTATGTTAAATGAAAGCAAATCACTTTAAAAAACACCATTTAATCAAATTTATAAGATAACTTGACAACAGTGCTTCTTCGAATATTTTTTTTCTTTAAGAACAAAAAAAAAGTATTTTCGTTATTTCTTTTTGGGGTGTTATGCCGTGTTGCGCTACCTCCTTCTTTAGCCAACGTTTCGGACATCGTTGCAGTGTCCATCATCAGGGCAGATCCAGCAGATCCGGTAGATGTGAACACTGCAACGATGTCCGAAACGTTGGCTAAAGAAGGAGGTAGCGCAACACGGCATAACACCCCAAAAAGAAATAACGAAAATGCTTTTGGCCGTGAAAATCTTAAAACTTATCAAAAAAAAGGTATTTTAAATGTGACTTACAGTGTTTTATACATTCAGTGTAATTGCGATTTGAAAGAATATTTGACAGTTAAATTGGTGTTGCCAGCCTACAAATTTTGTAGAGAGTTCAATTTTTAATTAAAAAATATTGAAGTAACGATTTTTCAAAACATATTTTTTCTTTAAGTTTAGAATTCATCGAGACTTTTAAAAATGTATCCGAATATATCCGGGAAATTTGACGTTTCCTGTGTTTAACGGGTATTAATGTGTCAAATTAACTTTAGTTTGGTGATGTATTCAGGGCTTACTTTAACAACTTGTAATTTTTTAAGCACCAAGACGATTTTTTTATATACAGATTGATATACACAAATTTCATAACGCCAGAGCTTTTCATTATATATTGAAACACTCTCCTGCTAAAATGCAATGTTTTGTAAAAAATTTGATTCAATCTATTGAATTCTTTCCGAGATTTGCGAACGCGAACATACGGAACCAAAATTTTTAGATATATAGACTACTGCAGGTATTAAAAACGAGTACCAGGTCGAATCACCCATTTTTTTAACATATTTTTCACATGATAATAATTTGTATTGTCCCAAAAACATACTAAAATAATAAAGTTACCACGGACATATGAATATATCTGGACCTGCCCTAAGTGATAAAAACGTATTATTTCCCCCTCCACATGGCGCCGGCTGTAGCTCCTCCTTGGAACCGGATGGGATCCATGGGGAGGGGATATAGTCTCGCTTGAATCTAAAATGTGTGACGTCATCATTCTTGCCGTGAACAGCGAGAAGCTGACATCCATACATTTAACGAAATAACGGCAGCTTGTGCTATACAATATATCTACGTATCAATATGCACATAGCAAATGTGGGCGGTACTCCAATGTGCTCGTCGCTGGTTACAGGGGTAAGTAAATTATGAAACATTTGTAAAAGTGTTTTAACTAAACACGGCAAGAAAATATTGATATGTGTATTGGCGCGAGTCTTTTTGGAGCGAGCATTTGGCCTTAGCAAATAAGTTTTGAACGTGGCAAGCAATTCGCGCTCCCATGTAAAAAGGTCTATTCATTCAAAGCAGATTTTGCTTTTAAGAACTAAATGGTGATATTGTAATGCGAGATGCCTATATACTGTCAGATTGATTGTTCAACGAATGACAGTCATCTTTCCCCTCTTGCTCTCCATAGTTTGGTTTTACCCCTCATCTGTAACTGCTTGTCTATCCATTTGGATGTCTATGAAAGTTACGCTTTTCACTCAAAATTACTAACTATGCGCCGCGCCGGTCGGTCGGCGAGCCTTCGGAGAAATACATAAAAGACATAGGTAGGAAGGTTAATAAGTAAGGTTTACAGTATTGGTGTTTATCAGTTGAAGACCCCAAGGCAAGAAATTGTTACCTTATAATGAAGGTATTTTGAGATATTTAGACTTTGGCATATCATTTCTATGGTATTTTTTTTTTCAATTTTACTTTTATGTCAAATTGAAAAAAAAATGCAGTGTTCTGCGAACTAAAGGGAAGTGGACTCTTCCCTTGTGACTTGTGGACTTATGAGGTCTTCGAAGAACCAAGGAGCCTTTGATTGCAGAAAAAAAAATAAAAAAGTACAGCTCATAAACAAATTTATTATCATTTATAAAGTTGATACATCGGGTTTAGACAGATTTAATATATATAAAGTTCATTAATGTTTATCGCATTTTAGTTAAAACGATGATGTCTGCAGATGTATTGTTGACCTGTCAAATGTTTACCCGATGACAAAAGAATATTATTGGATCCAATAAAAAAGATATATAGAAATTCCAAAAAGTAAAGAATGTTAACATTATACAAAAATAATCAAAAAAGCCGTCAAGTGGAAGTCAAGATGTGAAAATCATGAGGTAATTGTCGCTGAAGTTATTGTTATTAAACTTGCGGATACAAGGCATATTGTGTGATTCCGCACGCGTGGTCCTTGTTTCTGGCCATCCTGATGTAACCATGGTCGCCCCAATCTGCTCCCCAGGAGTTCTTCACGAGGTAGTAGTCTTCACCAGAAGTTTTGTTAGTTCCGTAGCCGGCGACAAGCACCTGTGAAGTTGCAAGTATTGTACTATTATAAATTTGCACAGGTACAAATGTCCCTTTTGTTTGTTATAATGCTACTTTTAATTCGAAAGGCGGTTCACGGATACCATTTATTACCAACGGATTACCAACACCTCTGTCATAGGTCGTCTGAAGTACTGAAAATCTAAAATCATTACTGGTTTCATTACTTAATTGAAAAAATGTATTTTAACTAAAGAAAACGTAAACATATTTTAAAACAAAATATTTTTTCAAATCGTATGTTTACTTATGTTCATGTTCTGTTTTAGTTTGTAAATAAATAAATAAAATAAACACAAGTTATAAAATAATTATTTTTCATAATTCCTTCCACCAACAGAAATCTTTAAAAGCGTTGTCGCAAAAAACTGGCACCGATTCGTCCGTTACATTAACAAAGTTACAAAAAATGCTTTATCTCTTTTTATTGCCCATCACAATCTCATTATCTTACGTACCCTATCATGTGAGAGGCCGGTACGGGTAACGCCGCCCCGGGAACTATTTATTGAATAACCAACACCTTTGCCATAGGTCACTTCAAGTGGTGGGATGGGGATTGTGAAGCGTCTGGGCAGGCGTCTGCCCACCTGCTGCGTAGGATCGCGGATCCACGCGACGGATCGGGAGAGACTGGATGAGGGAGGCCTCTTGACCTTTCCAGCCGGGCTCTCTCAACCCACCGCCTTGCACCGCAGTTGGAGGGATGGATTCATAAGTCCATCACTTCTGCACACACTGACCCCCCCCCCCCCAGATTCTTACCCACCCTTCATACCGTTTTCCATCCCAGAACTTCCTAACCTTCCCTTCCTTTAAAAGGCCCTCGACACAGCATCCCCTAAGATGACATAGGCCCTGAGAGAAATTATTTTACTCAGGGCCTCCTGCGTTGATCTAATGTAAAAGATTTTTTTTTTTGCTTTTTTTTCAAAAATTACAGGAAGATACTATTACCACCATAAATATGATAAAATTCACCAAATAAGGGGGGAAGTATGTGTGTTTAAATTGAAAAGCTAACCATTTACATTTGCTTGCGATGAGAAGTGCTACTAACACTTCTGGTAGATTTAACAAACTTTATTATTATGGTCAAACAGAAACTAACTGAACGGTCAAAGTCCAAAGTCAGTAATAAAATTTACAGGTAAAGCAACACGAGAAGGTTCACGACTTAAAATTAATTTTACTAAACAAA
Organism: Limnephilus marmoratus; assembly: GCA_917880885.1. NCBI lineage: Eukaryota > Metazoa > Arthropoda > Insecta > Trichoptera > Limnephilidae > Limnephilus > Limnephilus marmoratus. The sequence continues at coordinate 10,169,718 of OU862921.1, read as the reverse complement.
ATGTTTATATTATGTTCGGGACTGAATTTAAGTCTGAATAAGGATTGAATGAAAATGCGTAGGTGTTTAAAAATACATACAAGGTGTCCGGTAACTAATATTACATTTATATTTCAGAATCAAGAAAATTCTTTGACAGGTTTTATCAGATGCTAATTAATAAAGCGGTAACCAATTTATGAGATATTTAAATTTGAATAATATTTGATTTTTACCCCCGGCTGGGATTTTACAAATTTATTTTTTTAAAGACAAAAATACCTAAATGTGCACATCAACATAGAACAACATACTTTTTACAGTACAATGAACTTGTTACATCGGTAAATTTTTATTTGTGATTAAAAAATATTTATTTTGCATTCCAATTACAGAGGGTTCTTCAAGGAATATCACAAACTGATTTTCAAACCAATTTTTGAAGGCTTTGGAATTCATTTCAGAATGGTAATCTGTATTCGACATAACCTTTTTCGTACGGAATATAAATTTACTCCCAGTGATAAAACCCGTTTTTTCTGAACCACAATGCAAGATGATCAGCCGGCTTCTATTTCCAACTGGCACTTTTAAACCCCCATTGCCCTCACTATTTTGCCACATGTGTGTAATCGAGTGATTTTGATTCACCCAAGTCTCGTCCAAATAGACTGTTACAGTAAGTAGCATGATAAAAATAACAATTGAATTTCCAAAGGATTTAGTCGCCTAATTCACGAGAATAACCGCCAATGGAACTTCTAAATTTTTGTTTCGCGGCGTGTAATTATTAGGTATCGTCTGAAATATTGTTTTTAGAATCCAGTTTAATGTATTTTTTTGAAAATAGAAATTTACGAGGGACGTATAAATAATAAGAAATGAAAAATATAAAAATATTAATAATATAATAGTGGAGTGCCTTTCGAGTTTGGGTTTTTCGGAGTTTTGACTGTACGTTAATCCCCGTTGGAAATTTTGGGAGTGCATTTGGTATCTGTTCGACTATAGGTTATTATTTCAAGAATAATATCAACACTTCGGTGTACTCACTCCATGATTGAGGTCCTTTTTGTGTTCACTGCATTTTGGCTCATAGTAGATCCCGGTTTTGTAATGTTTGAAGGACTTCAAGACTTCGATAGCCACCGCGATGGGTCCTTTCTTAGCTGTTGCCTCCGTCAGCGCCTTCTGAGTGTCGTTAACGAGCGTGTAACCGCTGACGGTAGCTACTGATTCTTGGTGCCTGTACAAACGATGAACTTACGTATTGTCAATAGACTTGAACCAATATTGACGCTTTCAACTTGTGATATTGTCAGTAAAATACCAAGAAATTGTTCACACGAGAAGTAATAAATTTACATATGTTCTTATACTAGGCCAGTGCAATTAGCGATCCGCGATCGGAATTATTCCGGTAGTCCCAATTTTTTATATGTTTTATATACTCATCTCCTGATGTGAAATCTGAGTTTTCGACCTCGGATCACTTGAGCTTTCGCCGCCATTTTGAAAAAACCAGCCGAAATCGCGCCAAAATCTAGTTTTTCTCAAATATCTCGTTTCCAATAAAAACTTTGAATAAAATAGCTTTACAAGTTTATTAGAACATAAAATTACCTACAATTTTTAATGAAGAATTTTCTTCTACCTCTAATAAATATCGAGATATGCAGTCGTAAAAACGTGCATAAGTTTATAAAAACAGGTAAATTGCCCGACTTGGTTTGGTTTTGTGTGCCTATCTCTTTTCCAGTACAATTTTAAATATTGTAGAAAATAAAATTTTCTAAAAGAAATAGGTATATGTTTAATGTTTTTATCGCAATTAGGTATCCAGGTTCTAATAAAAAAAAATCACAAAAATTATGTCAAAAACTAAATCAGAAGAATATTATTGGCATAACTTTATTTTTTTTTTTTAAACAATTACTGTTGAAATAACATACAAAATAGCAATATTAACCATCAATCTTATCAAAACAAATAAATAAAATTATTAATCAAGGTACATAGATGTGGTAAAAAAAAGAAGAAAAAATGTATTCTCTTAAAATACATGGCTATTGACTTTAGTTTCTTACTGCCACTTACGGGCCCCGAATAGCTGCAATATAGTCTTCCTATGGCTCATCAGCCGAATGGCTCATTCTCACACGAGCTGCCATTACAGCGAAAACAGAGTTGGAAGCATTTCAAACCCGACTTTCTACATGTGCACTTTCCAGCGCAACCTTTTTTGCATTGGCATGATATAAAGTTCAGCAACGCCTGAGGTGCAGCCTCCTTCATCATTGATACTGGAGTTAGTAACCCAACAGCGTCCTTCTTCCACCTCCATTCAGTTGGATCTTTATGGTGACCTAGCCAAGTCTGCACTTTGCAAGTGCAGAAGAAGAAGTGCTTGAAGCATGTTTGCTGGACTGCATGATGGGTGGTAGCCTGGAAAAATTGAATTTATTCTTTTTCACTCCTTTGACAAAAAGAATGTACCTTAAATTTTCCAAATTTTATTTCTCATTGCCGCCATACAAAAGTGCAAATAAATGCATAATTGTTCGGCAGCCAAAGTGATTGTTTCTTGCTTTGCTTTTGGATCTTGAAATACACGAATAAGTTTTATTCACTAAGTGGTTTTTGAGAAGAATATTACGAAATGTGTATGTACCTTGACCAAACGGAGCACCAGTTATGTCGCAGCCACTTATGGCATGAATGCATAAAATGTTTTCAACTATTTCAATGTGTTTAAAACATTTGTTGGAGTTCAACGCGTTAGGTGATTTTCCTTTACCAACTATTTGGTAATACCTATACGTTTAGAGTTGAGAAAGCTATGAGCAGCAACAACTAACAACAGGTCGATATCCTGACCAATGATTATGACTGCATCATGTTGAGATGATAACGACTTTGCTGTGGTTATTATGAGAACATCAGCATTCTCTTCAGCTTGTACTGTCGTTATTTGCGATCATTCAAATGAGGCTCTGAGTAGGGAAATAAAATGAGACCTGTTCTTCTCATTTCCCAGAAACTTTTCCTTAGTGCTATTCTTTTCAACCGAATCCGGGTACCATCGAATACCACTACTGCGTTGGCTCCATAATGATTTTGTGCATATCTGACATATTGCTGAAAAATGATTGAAAAAGGTTGAGTACGACCCCATACAACATTGTGCAGTAAATATCTTCAATCAACTACGTATATTTTACTGATTTCCAGTTCTGTGTTACTTGGTGGAGGGTTAACAATGAGTAAAATATGGACTTGGTTACCTTGGCGCGTGCCTTCCTCTGAGAAAAGAGACAATGGGACAGGAGATAGTTCATAATGGAATTATTCTTTATGTTCATTTTCACACTTTTTGGCAATATACATACGATGGAATAGCATTAATGGATCTATTTTATCACAGTGACACCCTGATTTTGTATTCTGCTGGTCACCGCCGCAAGAGAAACTATCGCACCCTTACGTTTTAAGCGTAGGTTTTCAAAGTTCTGGGTAATAACTTTAGACAGCAAATTTCCCCATCTTTTCAGCCATGTGACAAGTTACTTTGCTATCCCCGATTGTGCCAATGCTTACAGACATAGGTAATCATGTTTGCTTGAGGAAATGGTTCATGGCAAGTAAACCGATCATTGAGAGTTTGAACGTCTTTATCACCCCTCTTAATTCGTCTAGGCCTCATCTCTGCATGTTACTCTGACGTTCCTGATTCAACCCTGGGGTAACCCCCCACTCTCGTTAATTTATAGTTTTTTTACCACATCCATGTACGTTAATTATTAATTTTATTTATATGTTTTGATTACATTGATGGTTAATGTTGCTGTTATGTATGTTACATGTGAATTTTTTGTATTAGAACCTGGATACCTAATTGCGATAAAAACATTAAACATATACCTACGTCTTTTATGAAATTTTATTCTCTACAAAATTCATATCAGTAATTTTTTCACAAAATTGTTCTGGAAAAGAGATACGTACCAAAAACCAAACCATGTCGGGCAATTTACCTGTTTTTATAAACTTATACTCGTTTTTACGACTGAATCGATATTTATTAGAGATAGAAGAAAATTCTTCGCATGAAAATTGTAGGTAATTTTATGTTCTACAAAACTTGTAAAGCTACCTTATTAAATGTTTTTATTAGAAACGAGGTATTTGAGAAAAACTAGATTTTGGCGCGATTTCGGCTGGTTTTTCAAAATGGCGGCGAAAGCTCAAGTGACCCAAGGTCGAAAACTCAGATTTTACATCAGGAGATGAGTATACAAAACATATTAAAAAATTGGGACTACCGGAATAATCCGATCGCGACCCCCTTTTTGGCGCTAATTGCACTGGCCTATACAGGATGTTAACGGACATACTTTAACCAGTGATTATTGGAATTTTTTGTAGTAAAAATATTAATGAAACATTGGTCTCGGTGACTTATTAAAAGTATTTTTGAAGTAAAACTTCTTTACGCACGCTTGACTTGGGGAGTACGCTGGCGAATGCGTGACAAGAGCGTTACGAAAAGCTAGGCGAACGCTTCGTATATTACTGTAGGGGCAAGAGAGAGAAGTGCGAGCACACATTTTCTTTCTCTCTTTCACTCATAGCCAGTTACGTTACCCAGTGCAGGCCTATTGTCTGTATCACACTGTAGGAGCAAGAGAGAGCAGTACGCGCGCACATTTTCTTTCTCTCTTCCTATCATATAGATGTAGCAGAAGTTTTACTTCAGTGGTGTGGTCTAAGGCACACTCTTTTTTTTTCTCTTTTTTTTCAAAATAACTTTTCCATATGTCGTCACTGGTCACTAAGCCAAGTAACCAACCAATCCCTCGCCCCGCCCCGAACTGTCCAATACATCGTGGTTTTTCGGGTTTTAGTTGAAAAAAAAACATTAAAAATGTCACCGCACACCAAAATTTCATTAACATTTTTTACTTCAAATGATGTCAGGAATCACTGGTTAAAGTAATCCCTATAGGTCTCTTAACCCGGCGAACGTAACGTTGGGTAAAATTTACCGGAGGCAATTTATGTTACTCAATAATGTTAGTTTGCAAAGCTCTACTGTTCCATGCCCCTCGATAGCTGCGCGGGGGCAGGTAAGGAAGCGACGAGAAATGAGGATTTAGTTAAACACTGCTCAACGAGGTAGTTAAACATCGTCAAAGTTGTCGGCGTGTAAGTTTTACCCACCTAGCGCTCGGTGTTAGTATTTTTCTAAGATTAGTTGTAGAAGAAAAAAACTGTTATATTTTGTATTTGATATGATTACAAGTTTAGAAGATATTAATTTTTTCGTGATTTTATTTAGTTTTACGTAAAAATGGATGATTTTAAGTAACATAAGTTGAATTCTCTTAGAAAACTTTTGTTTGGAATAAAAATGATAAAACTATTAATTATAACATTTTCATTCCTAGTTTCTTATGAGAAGTGCATGGAAAACAGGTAAAATAAGTATACATTTAATTAAAAATAATAACATGTTGAGAATAAAAAGAAAACGATGTAAGTAAGAATTTCGGGTGAAAATTACCCAACCGTACGCTAGATGTTACAAATTTGAACCTAATGATCGCCGGGTTAACCCTGTACAATAAAAACAACAAAATAGAGGTTGGAATCAAATAAAGACCGAACGATATCGGCCTCATTACCTGCACAAAAAATCCATCTAGGCGTTACCGCCCGCGCAGTAGCACAAACATAAGTAACTATCTAACATAGGATAGTAATGAGTACTGGGTATTAGCGACTTTTACCAAATGAGATTTAACGTTTAATAGATAAAATAATCTATGCATCCACAGTGTTTTTTTTTTATAATAGTACACAAACTTAACGGCTTACCAAAGAGAGCGAGCGCCGCCCCTGAACTCTGCCGCCCCAAGGACTCGGCCTATAAGGCCTATTGACAAATCCAGGACTGACCAGAGGTTGGAAATCAAATAAAAGCCGAACGATATCGGCGTATTTACCTGCACACAGAATCCACACCCTCATAGGGATACGATTTCTCACTATCGATTCCTCCTATCGTTTTTATGTCATCGTAAGCTTTTCCCATATTGCCTCCAGAGCAACCGAAGTTACTTATGGAACAGTCCACCAGGAATTGCTCCGAGAGGGAGACGAGGTTTCCGTTAGCCAGGAACTCCTGACCCTCTAATGCTCCAGTCTGCCAAACACAATGATAAAACATTTTTTATATGGTAGGCAATTACATACCTACTTAACATTTGTTTACCATGGACAAAATCGAATTAGTTTGCATGTTCTATGTTTATACGAGTATATTATGTATTTTTAAATATTTTATGAATCATTTTTTTAAATAACAGTCCAGCGCTGCGTGTGAAAGAAATGCAGTTCAATACGCTTTATTCCTTGTTTAAAATATGTTTTTATGATTATTAGCAAGATTGAGAAAAAAACGCCACATAATTTATTAAATAAACCTGTTGGAAGGAGTATTGGGACTGCGCGGAGTGGAGACAAATGGTGCGAATACACTTACGAGCCGAACCACGAATTATGGAAAAGGAACGAACCAAGCGCAACCCAACCTAAAGGCGTGAACCACTGCTTGTTGGCTTCGGCTCGCAAGTGTATACACAGCATTTGATGTGTTCAACTGAATGCCAAATAGTTACAAGAAGGCTATAATAGCATACGTCTTATTTATATATCACAAGCAATTACTGGATTTGAATAAACAATTTACTACGGATGATGTGCTAGAAGTAGTAGAAAAATGTGGAGAGGGGTACGGTAACGAAAACGGTGGTGAAAACGGGGACTCATAGGAAGGGAACGCGGGAAAAAATTTTAAAGTGAAACTTCTATAACCGCGTTATGATTTGGAATTCGAATGATACGGAAATGACGCATAACAGCACCTGCGAAGCATCAAACTATGTTGTCACTTTCCAAGGTTCCTATTTATTGAGATATGAAATGGAAATGAAGCTGTGTTTGCGTTGATTGGCCGCTTTGATTGTGACCTCACTTTTATTGCTCCTATTGAATAAGTTTGTTTTGGTAAAGTTTCGCTTCTATCGCGTGTAAACTGCACTCGATTTTTTTTTCTTTATGTGTCATTACAACACATGCCGGGTACTTGCTAGTTACAAATAAATACGTAAGGATCGGAAGGGAAACAAACAAAAATGAAGGAATTTCCTAGAGGTCACCAGGATTCTTCAAGGGCTGTAGCACCGATGATTATATAGAATTACTCACGGCACTGAATGCCCAGCATGATCCGCAGGAGCCCTGATTTTTAACTGGCGTCACGGCACCGTCAGCGGTCCAGTTTTTGCTTTCCGGGATGGAATCGCCCGTTGCGGTGAAGATGGCTCCCTCCAAGTTGTCGGGGCTGGACAAATTGACCAAAACATTATTTACGTGTATATTATCATCAATGAGGAGGCGGCCTCCTTAGCTCTCGTATGCTCTCAGTTAATAGGCACAATGGTGGTGCTATCTGTCATATAGAGCTCCGGGCCAAAAAGGTCCCTTTTTCTTTCACCATGAACTTATGTGAATTAGTTGTGGAAAAAGGATGTGACATGGCTGCTTACGGGGAGATTAGACTCTCCGGAGGATTTGCTTGGGTTTTTTATGTATGGTGCGTACGTTCGAATGTTTGAACGCATTTTCATGGATGGGAATTCATTGGATATTTCCTCAAGTTTAAAAATGTATTTTTTTAATGAGATTTCTTGAGAGAGAGTCTTGGTGAAGTTGGAAAACCCTTCTCCATTTGGGTGCTCCCAGAACTATGCGTATGGCTTTATTCTGGAATATTTAAAGTTTTTTCAAGTGGGAACCTCCTATGCGTTTGCCCAAATGAGACTTGCATATTTAAGTTTTGGCCTTATCGTAGATTTGTATATGTTTGTTTTTTAATAACATTTTTTTCCATAGCAGGGGGTATAGGGCTGCAAGGATTTTATTGTTGATGCTATAGTATCATTTATGTGCTTTTTCCATGTTAAATCTACCGTTAAGTGTATTTAAAACTTTTTTTCAGTGGACGTTTTCTCCGATGATAATGAATTTGTATTAATACGTGAGAAAACAAATGCGGCGCTTATAGAGGGATTTATGCTAATTTCGCAAAAAAATCTAGATCTTAATAAAAAGTATTTTCCACGGTGCCTTCAGGGTGGAGCTACTAAAGATACTCCTGCAGTGCAACGGGATATGGGGAGAATTTCCTCGAACCACACCTTACAATTAGCTATAATTTAGTGGTCAACATTCATTGGGTAAGTTAGAACATCACTATAGCAGTTGTCCATAGTGTAGTTCTAGTCAGTCATCATTATGGATGGAAAGTTATAGGAGGTTAGTACCTACCTGGCATACGTGAAGCTGGTGAGAGCAGCGATGAATTCACTGTGGAGCATGTCTGAGTACTTGTTGATGCCCTGACTGTAGGAAACCAGACCCTTCTCGTGCTCCTGGTTGTGTGCGTCGATCTCGTGCTTGCTCTCCAGGAAGATCTTCTTCCTGAACTTCTCCTCTTTGTCGCTCTCATACTTCTTGTCGTACTGGATCTGCAAAAAAAACAAATAAATTTTTCTCTGCTTGTTGGAATTTTATGTACCACAAGTAGTATTTCATTCAAAGCTTTTCAATGGATATAAGATTGGTTCTTCTTCAAATTGCGAGAAAGAAAAGAAAACCGTTCTCTTGTTCGGAATCGAATCGAATAGTATTATTACATGAGCGTCTGCGTGGTTGAATTTCAGAACCCGGCTTCGAGTGCATGCACCAAAACATCTGTGTACGTGAAATTTCAAACCATGTCATCGTTGTAATTTGGTTTCGAATTCAAGAATTCGTCAAAAGATGTCGCCACTTCCGTTAGTAGGACGCATGGGAACGTGGCCCCCGTAGGTATAAGTACTACGTTTTGTGAATTGGTAGTCTCTCTCCGGATATGGAAAGATGGAAAGATTGACGGTAATACTCAGTTGTATAAAGCGGCTATACACTACGTATGACGTCATTACCAGTTCCGGTGACTAGCTATCACTGAATTACAGTGGATCCGAGGAACGGGCTATTTTTGGAACCAGTTCCTATTGAATTTATAAAAAAACTACGGAGCGGGTTTTTAACTGCTAGTTATTAGTATTATGTGACGTGCATACCTTGAAGTCGTTCCACGCCTGTTCATCGTCATCTGTATTTGCGATGGACGCGCACTGTGCGGCCGCAAACACAACAAACAACAAAAAGATAAACTTCATTTTTAATCTGTAAAAAGAAAAGCCAAAATTGGGAAAGTTGTTAAATCAAATTTCTCTGTTAAAAATATTTGTCCTACAAATACAAAATATGTAATTCGATTAAATAGTAAATAGATATTTTAATTAAACTAAACAACGCTATTTTCAAAATAACTAATATCTTTAATAATATTAAAGATATTAGTTATTTTGAAGAAGAAGCGGGAGGGATATATTATATCCCTCCCGCTTCTCTTGACTTGCTAAATCAGGCTAACAATTTAAATTGTTCTTAATGAAACCGAAGGCAAGCGAAACCGGTTGGATAAATTAAGTAGAACATAATGCCTGGAAAAGTTATATTTGCGCGGCTCCTTGAGATTATTTGAGAACAAAAGGCTCTACAATAAAAAAAATATATAATTATCACGAGAACGAAGTCGTAAGAAAATTAGGAAACGTTAATATTTTTCGTATTATAAAGCTCTGCTGGAAAAGGTGACCTCTGTGGTCGAGGGGTAATCCTCTAGACTACGAATTCGGAGGTCGACGGTTCAAATCACGGCATGAGCGTGACGTTTCGCAATCATTTCTATTTAAATAGTATATAGTATATTTGCTGCAAGTTTCGGAATGGAAGATATCTCAGTATCGCCCTGGTAAAAGAGCACCATTCAGAATTGAAACGTTTCTTGAATTGGCATTATCCGTTTTGGTGACCAAAACTGAATCGACAGGTACTTGCACACCTTCCCTTCCTCACCACCTTCAGCCTCTAGACGTGCCCCAATTCCCCAATGCCCCAACAAGGGTCTGGTCTTAGTCACCCTGGCTACGGTTAGGGGGGGCAGTTGAGACGACTCCAGTTACTAATATCTACAGCCTGTATGCAGGGCTGGGCAAAATACATGATTTTCTGTAATTGAAATACAAATTACAAAATACTTTTTCGCATGTATTTAAAATACGAAATACAAAATACTTTCAAGTCGTGTATTTGAAATACAAAATACAAAATACAGTATTTTAACCATTTTTTTCTTTCAAATACAAAATACAAATTACAAAATACAAAATACATTTGGTTTTGGTAGAACCTTTGGTTGCAATAAATTGTCGTAAATGCCCTTATCTAAGGGTGCGTTTCCATAGAAGCAATGTTGAGCAGAGTGAAACAGAGACGTGCAAAAATTGACCAATCATATTACTCAAAAGACACAATAAAATTTGTGGTAAAGGACTCAGGTGTTAGGTAATATAATAATAATATATTATTATTATAACACAACATTTGTATAGCGCTATTTTGTGTTATTTCTAGTGACCGACCGAAGGTTCGGTTTCGGTTTCGTCAAGGTTCGGTAAAAAAATCTAGTTTCGGCATCAGTTTCGGTTTCGGCAGAAAATCTGCCGAACCTTCGGCCGCACCGAAACTCTGCATTTGTGAATTATCGCGTGCCGTTTGACTGACTTCGGGTGAGTTCGTGGCTCGTATGTCATCCACCATCATCAACTGAGTTCGCTGGCCGGTCCGGCGTGCTTGTATTGTGAGTTTATGTAATCACAAACTTCAATTATTTTTATTTATTTCATTCTAATTTTAATTTTATTTAACAAGTGTAAATAAAAATTAAAATCTAGTCTCCTTCAACGGAAGCGATCTTCTGAACAGTCCCTCCTTTGATGTGCTTGGTGTAAGGCCCTCCGTTCATGGAGATACTTACAATCTTCGTAATTGTGACGAAACCACAAGTACCCTGTTGATATACATACTACTTTTTAATGCTAGTCTCCGTACACGGCGCTATCCGAAATATACTATATAGTCACATGAGAACGGGTCGTTTCTATGACTCATTCTTGAGTTCAACAGCTCGGCTGTGGAACCCGGCCTCTACGTTTCCTCCCTCCTTCCTCTCCCCAAAAAGACCCTCCATACAGCATCTTCAAAGATGACATACGCCCTGAGGGAAATTATTTTCCTCAGGGTCCCTCATGTGGAGTTAATGTAAAAAAATGTTGTGATTGTAAACGCAATTAAAATTATAATACTCAATTTATGAGGTCCTTACTCTATAGTGAATAAAAGTGTAAAAAATAAGCCGAATTTCAGTAAACAATAGATTTTTAACATGTCTAAAAAAGTTTCGGTTTCGGTTTCGGCCGAAACTGAGAAAGATATCGAATATTCGGTTTCGTTTTCGGTTGAAAATCCTGTTTCGGTCGGACACTAGTTATTTCACTTCAAGTGCGCTCTACTGTAATTAACTTAAAAATAGTTTAGTATTCAGTCAAATTATTCCTATAGTGCTTGATCTAATACTATGACACAAAAATGTACAATACAAAGCAATGACAAGCATTACATAATATGATACAAATATGATAGAAAATGTACAATAACAGTGCTATTATAGCACAGGACGTGTTGCCAACTCTAAATATTAACACACATAACATATAGCTCTGGATTCTAGCGTTTTTAGTCTACGTATTATCTATGTCAGTTTATTTTTCATTATCATTATTAAGATAGCTAAATGTATTTGAAAATGTATTTTGAAGCCATAAGTATTTGAAATACAAATTACAAAATACCTCAGCCCCAGGTAATTGAAATACCAATTACAAAATACATTTTTAGGAAGTAATTGAAATACAAATACAAAATACGTATTTGTATTTCAAATACGTATTTCAATTACAAGTATTTCAAATACTGCCCAGCCCGGCCTGTATGTCTGACGAATATCTACAGCTCATATGTTGAACTAATATCTACGAACTTCAGAGTGTTGACGAATATCTACAGAGCGTTGGTTGAACTAATATCTACAGAGCGTAGGTTGGACTAATCAGCTAAATGTGTCCAATAGTCCGATATCAGGGATTTTTACATACATACTTACATAAATTAAGTTTTTTAAACTGCATACGCAATATTACGTTATTCCAATATGCTATACATAATTGCAAATCCAACCTCTGCCAGTACTGTAGATATTCGTCAACACTTTGATTCTCATAGATATTAGTTCGATTTTTTCAGTTTTTGGAATTCCTGTAGATATTAGTAGACGCCTCCGTTGAGACTCTTGCGTGGCATTCATATTTAAAAAAGAAAAAAAATGAGTACGCTTTTGACCAATACTCATACACTATAAAAATGAAAACCTTAAAGTGGTTAACTTTCCAAAATTAAATAGATCAACTGCCAAAAAAAATCATGAATACCCATTTTTTGTTGTTTGTTTTTGGGGTGTTATGCCGTGTTACGCTACCTCCTCCTTTTGCCAACGTTTCGGACAGCGTTACAGTGTTCATCATCAGGGCAGATGATGGACACTGTAACGCTGTCCGAAACGTTGGCAAAAGGAGGAGGTAGCGTAATACGGCATAACACCCCAAAAACAAAAAACAACAAAAATACTTTTGGCCGTGAAAATCTAAAATCATATATGAATACCCACGCTTAAAAAAATATAAAACTCCCTTAAAAATTGTTTAAAAATTAAGGTATGGCTAATTAAACATGATGGTGGGTAATTTATAATAGACAGAACTAGTAACACTAACGGTCGACCTCTGGTGAGGAGGAATGTTATACTATTTATCATACTTAATAATTACCAAACGATAAATGTATCATAAATGGTCATTTATTAACATATAACAATAAATAGTTACTTTTTTATGCTGACTTTAAAGAATAAGACCCAAAAGGATTTCGAATTTTTGTGATTTTAAGGGCAATTTACGCAATTGCTAAATGGAAGTAATTTTTATAAAATCTTATTTTAGCTGTGATGAAAATTAAATGCTACAATTGCGTATTTACAAAAATGTAATAATTAATGTCCGAACAGAACAAAATACTCACCACTGCTTGTAAAAACGTTCTGACAGTAGAGAATCCTTGGAACTTTGAAAGAACGTTCGACCAAAGGAACGTAATTCGACTGTTGCTGGTGGTGGTGAAGATTGGGTTTTTATAACGATTTGGTTTACTAGTCCCTTGAAAACTACGGAAGATTAAAATGCTCTTTTTTATTACTGACTATTAAAAAGTTATAACTATTTTTTATTTTGTTTTACACGTGGAATTAATGATTATAATTTTATTTAAAACAATAAATATGAAAATTATATTTTCGGAAAAGTAAAACAACTTTTTATGTAATGAGTTAACCGTAACAACGCGAAACAAGTGAATACATTATACTAGCTTCTTCCCGCGGCTTCGCATGGTATTAGGGGTTTCCCACTCCGCCTCCTCCACCTTCCCTCTCCCCACTCCACTCCCCCATTAACCCCACTCCCCCCCCTACCCCTCCCCTAGCCCTCCTCCATCCTTCCCCTTTCCCCTTCCTTCCCTCCCCCAACCTCCCCTTTACCCTCTTCCCTCTCCCCTTTCCCCCTCCACCAATACCCTCCAAACACCTCCTTCCCCCCTCCCCACTCCCCCCTCTCGCCTCTCGCATTCCACACATTCATTCCCGATACATTCAGTTGTTAAACTGCTCGCGTGCCACCTATTATAATTTTTTATACAAATTTTATAATGCCAGAACTCAACGGTAGTTTTATACAAAATAACGAAAAAAAAAAGAATTATCCAATTTGGTGCAGTCATTCGGGTTTATGGGCATACATACATTTCGGTGATTCATTTTTAGAGATAGTTAGTACGACGCCAAAAAAGCACTCTTTTTAGGGTGAATTGCCTAATTAAAAAAAAATCTATTCCAAGGCGAGAATTGGTTTGCTTTTTTCCTGACGTTTGCAATAAATCTAATTTTTTAGGGACAGAAAATGAATGATAAATAATTTTATAACGCCAGAGATTATTCATGACGCCAGAGCTTTCCAATATATATAATCTATAGATCTCGCAAATAATGTAGCTTTCTATTTGTGAAAACATTTTTAAAATCCATTCAGCAGTTTTTGGGTGAAAGAGTAACAAACATACATCCATACAGACTTTTCAGTAATATATAATATTTATTTATTTATTAATGGACTACGCCTAATTACAACAAGGAGAAAAGATATAATAAAGGATTTAAAATTGGCCACAAAAAAGTCCATCATTGGTCAAGCAACTTGCAACCAATATGATGATGGATAATGGAGGAATTTACGTATTTTCGGGATATTCGTAACCCGAGAACGTTTGTCTCCAAAAACAAAATATTTAAAACATGGGTCGACATGAAATTCGATCAGGATGACTAGTGCTTTAATAGTTGAAGACATTATATTCCTCCGGGTTGGAGGTCAATGGGTTCCATAAACCCCTGGTTTTTTCAGTTAACCCTAATTGGGGGTCTAGATGTTGGAAGCCGGGTTTAGACTTATGTTTCATGAGGTAACAGAATATAAAGAGAGAGGTCAAGCTGCTAACCATGTTGCTTTTCATCAAACTCACCAGTTGCCACTAAGTGCGCCTCAATAAACACATATTATCTATTACTATTACTCCTGTTGTTATAAATATATTTAGTGTATTGTTAATTATACTCAGTGTATTGTTAATTATATCTTATTGTTCTTTACATAAAATAGGAAAGGCAGTAATTATTATGCGTTTTCATTATAACAGAGCATCATTTATGTGCTTCCTTCCTGGAATCGTTCAGAACAAAGAATAAACTAGATCTAAGCCATGGACGTTCGCTCCCCGCACCCGTCTACGAAGGAGGTAGGTATCACATTATGTATATTACAGAAGAAAGCTGGAGTACGCTAATGACGATGAAAGATAATTTTTTTTGTAATTTATTTATTACAATCATAATGGTTCTTAAATTAACATGATAATTTATTTCAAATTATAAACTAGACACATTTACCTTTGCGAGAGTTAAAAACTCGTGTGTAAAGGGAAAAAAAATTATAAATTAACTAAAAAATTATAACTATTCAGTGCGAAAAAAATATTTAAATTTTTTGTCATATAAAAGTGAAAAGAAATTTTTGTATATAATAATATAAAGTTAAATAACAAATTATTTAAAATAAAATAAAAAAAGTACTAGATACACTAAAAAGTAATAAATGATTCTAATTAGCTAAATTATTTATGACTAGCTTTTTCCCGCGGCTTCGCTCGCATGGTATTAGAGATTTCCCACTCCGCCTCCTCCACCTTCCCTCTCCCCACTCCACTCCCTTCATCAACCCCCCTTCCCTCCCCCTCCCCCTCCCCCACCCCCCTCCCCCCTCCCCTTCCACCCACCCATCCCCCCACTCCACTCCCCCATCAACCCCCTCCCCCTCTCCCCCTGCATCCACCCTCTCCCCCCCTCTCCTCCCACTCCTTCTCCACCGACCCCTCCCCCACCCCATATCCCTACCCACTCTGCCTCCCCCCACCTTCCTCCACCCCTCCCCTTCCTTTCCTCCCACCTCTCCCTCCCCACTACGCCTCCTCCACCTGCCCTCTCTCCATTCCACTCCCCCTATCCCTCCACCCACCCCTCCCCTCACCCCCTACCCCTCCACATTCACTCTTCTCACACCACTCCCCCGTAAACCCCTTCCCCCCACCCCCTACACCTCCCCCCACCCCCTACCCCTCCCCACACCCTCTTCCATCCTTCCCCCTTCCCCTTCCTTCCCTCCCCACTCTCCCTTCACTAACCCCCTCCCCCCACCCTCTTCCCCTCCCCTTTACCCCTCCACCGACACCCTCCCAACCCCCCCTCCCCCCCCCCCACTCCCTCCCCCCCCCCTCACCACTCGCATTCCACACATTCATTCCCGATACATTCAGGGTGCCACCCATTATAATTTTTTATACAAATTTCATAATGCCAGAACTCAACGGTAGTTTTATTCAAAATAACGAACATAAAAAGAAGAATCATCCAACTTGGTGCATTCGTTCGGGTTTATGCGCATACATACATTTCGGTGATTCATTTTTAGAGATAGTTATTAAGTATGACGCCAACAAAGCATTCTTTTTAGGGTGAATTGCCTAATTAAAAATAAAAAAACCTCGTTTCCAAGGCGACAATTGGTTTGATTTTTTTTTTTGACGTTTGCAATAAATCGATTTTTTTAGTGACAGAAAACGTATGATAAATAATTTCATAACGCCAGAGATTATTAATAACGCAAAAGCTTACCAATATATATAGCATATAGATCTCGCAAATAATGTAGCTTTCCATTAGTGAAAGAATTTTTAAAATCCATTCAGTAGTTTTTGCGTGAAAAAGTAACAAACATACATCCATACAAACTTTCGCCTTTATAATATTAGTAGGATACGTAGAACAGTTTAGTTTATTTTTTAATTTATTATAATCAAATTCTAACCTCAGCTCTGTCGCTAGTTGATTGAACCATATTATTCTTTGTAATTTCTTATTATTTCTTTGTAATATCTTTGTGTATCTGAAGGAGTGTATTTTTAATATATGTATTTTTTAACGGTGGAACTTGAAAATCTTGGAAAAGTTGTGAGGTTGAATAATCTGGTGGTTTTTTAATTATAAATTTGATTATTAGCCTTTGAGTAATCTCCGGCGGTAAAATTGAGGTTTTGTATGCTCCCCCCCCCCCTCCATGCAATGATACCATATTGTATTATTGAATGGACTAGAGCGTAATGTACATTTTTATGAACTTTAAGTTAAGTATATTTCTTAGATTAATAAAGATGTAAATGAGTTTTCTTAATCTATTTATAATATTAGTAATGTGAGTTTTACACTTAAGGTTACTATCTATTATTATACCTAAATATTTTATTTCATTTTTATTTGCTATTCATAAATGGTTACGCACATACTAATACCTGCACATACACATACCTACACAGCACGCATACATACTATCACTGCTTGGACTTGGTATTAATTATTGTTGCAAGTCCTTTTGTCCTACCTTTTCCCCCCTCGCTTACCCACAATCTTAATCAGTCTGCAATAAACTCCCGCTGGATATAGCCATCACTGTGCTCTGCTCACGAAAAATCCGCTATCAAAATAGTTGCGCCGTGTACGTACTATAAATTAAACCAACTCCCGACTATCACTGTTTGTGCCAATTGGATGGATGAACGAACGCAGCATTGCCAGAATACAAGATCTTTACCTTTTTCCGGTAAGTCCTCTCCTTTTCTTTGCAGCATGTATTTTTACCATTTTTAGGCAGTGATTAGTAACACAAAATTCAAGGTCCTTCGCCAGTCATTTTACAAAAAACACATAATCCACTCTCACCACATAAATAACCATACAATAAACATTAATTATTTTGGCAAGAAAATATTTTTGATGTGCATTTGTTTGAATGGATTTTAATGTTTAAGGTGCCAAGAGTTTTTTTTTTGTTTATACTAAAAATTAAGTAATAGATTTTTTCAATGTTCAATGTTAATAGGTTTTTGTCAAACCATTCTTTTAAAGTATTGATATCATTGTTCGCAGTTATCTCAAGTTCATTTAATGAATTCGCTTGAAATATAATTGCAGTATCATCTGCATATGAAATAAGTTTCTCTGTTATTGGTAATTTGAAGATATTATTTACATATAAGACGAATAAAAGAGGGCCTAAAATGGTGCCCTATGGTATTCCAAAGTCGCTCATGTTCGGTTCACTAAAAGTGTTGTTTAATTTTATATATTGGTTTCTAGAATTCAGGAAGCTTTCTATCCACGTCTAGTGCGTGATGTATTTTTGTTGTTAAATCTATCATATTGTTAAATCTATCATATACGAGTATTATCTTTGAGAAATAAACTCCGGTAAATAAGTAATAATAATGTCGGCCAGCCGATTCCGTTGATCCTAAGAACTTCAACCATGGTTTAAACATTGTAGTCCCCCAGAACAACAAACTCGGCCGAAGGGTAGCGGTGCAAGAGAATCCTGCCGTACTGGCAAGATTGACAAGCACCCACATTATGTCGAATCTGGAAATTTCCAAGAGCAACGGTCACATACCATTGACATCAGCTCGGCTAAAGAGACAGACACCTTCTTTGGATCTGAACTTGCCTACGAGGGCGAAGCTCGAGCAGTACAGGTAGGAGGAGTCTGGATGCACGGCTATTTGGGTTTCGGAAAGGAAAAAAAGTTGGCACATTGTGACGAGAAGTGGTGACGAACAGGATTAAAATGTTTGTGTATGCCGCGAATGTTGGTGAAATTCACCAACAGTTTTGGGCCGCACCGGGGACTCTTGCTACTCGCCGCTGAATGAGGGACATGTGAGGGAGGCTAGGGATCAGTGTATCCAGAAGTGATGGAAGAATCCATCCCACCCACTGCGGTGCTTAAAAGACAAACGTAGGTAGGTAAGGTCTAAAGTGTCAGTAATCTAACAGCAGTATTTTTTGACATGTGTTTGAATAATATCCTCACATGTGTTAGTTAACGGGTACTGTCAATGAGCAATAAACAATGATAAAAATGTAATAAATCATAGACCAGTTGTTATCTAGCCTCCTACATAGTTAAGTAAATTCTAAAGTAAAATCCATGCTAATTTGTACAGCGCTCTTGAGGCGATTTTTCGCAAAAACAGCGCTATATAAGTTGTCCAAATTTATGATTATTATCATGATTACTCTTGTCTCTACAACTCCTGGTGAGTCTTGGCCCCCTCAAGAGTCTTCCTCCACTCATCTTGGTTTTATGCCAGCTCTCTCCAGTTTGGAAGCTCCAAGATGGATATGTCTTTAAGGACGTTGTCGCTCCATCTTAATCTTGGCATTTGCAGGCTCCTTCGCCCTATCTGTCTTGATTTCAGCAGTAACTTTGGTGCTTGATGCTCGGTCATTCTCTCCACATGACCCAGCCACCGAAGTATTCCCATTTTCTAGAACCGGTCCCAAGATATGCCTCAAAATTTTCCGTTCAAAAGCGTCCAGTGCTCGCTGATTCCTCTTAATTAGTACCTACGTATCAGCTGCGTACGTGAGACCTTTCTCTATATTAAAAGGCCACTTGCATGGATTTCATAACGACTTGGAAAAAATCATGTGGATAGATCTTTTTACTAAGATTAAGAAAAAGTTAGTAAAATTGTTTAGAAATGTACAGTTTTTGTTATTTTTAAATAAATAAATCCATTATTTAGGCTCGTGACGTCACTACATGAAAATGTCCCGTCTCCGAAAATGTTCCTATTATTTTTTTAAAATTCCACACTGATTTATTTTTTTATATGGCATCACTTTGATTTCAGGCGAATTTTTGAATTCGTTCACTAGATTTATTGTTTGTTCTCTGCGAACTTATCATTTGGTTTCACTTTTTGGCAGATGCTCTGAAGAGAACCCCGTACTTTTAATGATCTACGGGGTTCTCTTCAGAACGTGCAGATGATGTCGGTACGTGTTTTAGAGGTATAATGATTATGGTGCTGATTTTAACAAAATTAAATTTTATAATATTCTTATTATTATTATAATTTACAAGTACAAGTATATTACATTGCATTTAGTAATATAAACGCTGTTCATTATAATGATTTATGGTCAATAAGATGGATCAAGGAAAAAAAATATTTATGAGATGTAATATTTTTGGTATGCCTCGTTATTCTCCTGTGCAATTCGTGTGGAAAACGTTATTTTTTTTTTAAATGATTTTCGGCTATGTAATTATCGTTTTTTCACACCTATAAAATTATGTCCCGTCTTTCCGGTTTATAAAAAATGGTCTGATTTATCGGATTGAAATTTTCTAAAAATCCCCAGGGTTTCAAAAATTTGATTAAAAAAAAAATAAAAATGCAGAATGTCTTAGAATATTTGCCTAAACCGGAAAAAAATTTAAAAAAATGTGATGCAAGTGGCCTAATATATAAATGTATCTGGTTGCAAAAACAGAACGTTATTATTAGTATCCAATTTGGGAGGCGGGTATGGGTACCGCCGCCCCGGGAACCATTTATTGGGCAACCAACACCCCTGCCACGCATGGTAACTTAGCAGGGGTGCCCGAGTTAATGGGATGAGGTTTGTCTAGGTCTTGGTGGCGGATACGTTTGCCCAGCCACTGCATGGCGGGCTGGATCGGAGGATACTGATTGAGGGAGGCCTTTAAACCTCTCCAGCCGGATTCTCCCGACCCTTCGCCTTACACCGCAGTGTGAGGAATAGATTCATACGTCCGTCGCTCCTGGCCACACTCACCCCCAGATTCCTACCACCCCGCATACCTTCTTCCCATATCTTCTTCTCCTTCCTTTCCCTTAAAAAACCCTCCACGCAGCATCCTCAAAGATGACATAGCTCCTAGGTAAATTGTTTTCCTCGGTGCCTCCAGTGTGGAGCTAATGTAAAAAAAAAAATAACACACATATTATTGGCTGCTATCTTTATATATGATTGCAAGATTCAACCCGTTAAGAAAATGAAGATAATGTTGGTAGTTCTTAGTCGAAGTATGATACAGTTGGGGAAAGTTTAGCATCAGTAATAAAAATTTCAAAAACTGATATGAACACGATCTACACGGAACTTCAAGCAAAACAATCTTTATCATTAAAGAAAGACTATTGAAATATCTCGAACACAACAAAATTCTCACGTCAAAACAATACGGTTTGAGACGACGATCTAACAGCTTTCGATTTTATATCAAATCTACAGAAGCATATTGATCATGGGGATTTTACGGCGGCAATATTTATTGATCTAAAGAAGGCGTTTGACATGGTTGATCATAACGTATTGATCGAAAAACTGAAACATTTGGGTGTTGTTGGTACTCCTCTGGAACTTTTCCGATCTTACCCATCAAATCGCTTTTCGGCAGTAGAACTGGGAGGAGAAACGAGTGAGTTAGGTAAAATAACACGTGGAGTGCCACAGGGATCAATTCTTGGACCGTTGCTATTTCTAATCTATGTGAATGACATAAAAAGAGTGGTATTAAAGGAACTCTACAACTCTATGCGGACGATACAGGAATTTTTTACAATAAACTGAACCTACCGGAGCTTGAAACGCTAATGAATGCTGATGTTTCTAAACCCACAAGCTGGTTAAGAATAAACAAACTAACTCTTAAGAGCGTTTAACCAGCCAGCGGACGAAAATCCACATTTCGTCGAAAGTTTTTCTTACGATCGTGCAGATTAATTTTTCTCCGTTTTTTAAATTATAACTCAATATCGAATTTATTTCAATCCAAATTAGCTTTAATTTATACCTTCATCCAAAAATGCTGAAAGGCGTGATGATAAAACCCTTATAATAATGTACTTTTTGTAATTATTTTTTGATTATAAGTATTTATCATTTTTCAATAATGTCTAAATTTAATAAGAACGTTAAAAAAATCTGAAATGTATTAGTTTGTAAGTGCGCAAATAAATACACAAATGGACCAATTTTCGTCAAGAAACACATGTAAGTACATATTTTTTTATGATTTTATTGAAACTAAAATTAAAATTCTAAAACATGCGTTTGCTAGATAATATATTGATTTATTTTACTGCATGATTATATTATTTGAAATGGGTGTGGTATAATACAAAGTTTTTTTTTTAAATTTAACAAATCTGCCAACGACCTATGGAATAACCTTATTATATTAAAAATTAAAAAAAAAATCTCAAAATTTATTACATGCGAATGCTAGATAAACGAACAATCTTTCAAAATACATTTATAATTTTTTGTGGAAAAGAGTCTAAAATCTGATTTGAAAATGACATATTTCTGGTTTTCTCTGGTAATGCCCTCTTAACGTAAAAAAAACTCATTATATACTTTTTGGCAACAAGAAGTATATAATGAGTTTGCCTCATTGTATACTTATTTACCTCATTATGCCTCAATATCAAAGTTGGTGATAACTGCCTCGAAAAGAAAATGAGCACAAAATATTTGGGCCTGATCGTAGATTCCCAACTTTCGTGGGATCTCCACATAAATCATGAAAAGGAGAAAATTACACCTATCACTGGTGTACTATATAGACTCCAAGGATTACTACCCATTCTTTTACTAACATCAGTGTACTACGCCATGGTACATTCACACCTTTCTTATCTCTGCTGTATCTGGGGTTTTGCTTCAAAGAAATTGATAGCTGATCTGCAGGTGATTCAAAACCAAACTCTCAGAAATGTTTTTGGACTTCCATGGGACACCCATGTCAGAGACATCTATTCCGGTATTCTTCCAATCACAGTTCTTCCTAAACATGAAATCACAAGCACCATCCTACAGAATACCCAACAATCTACTCACACTAACATCAAGCCACTTTACAATCAAGACTTCCAAACTCACAATACTCGAAATAGCATTAAAATCCGCATACCTCAAACACACACTACAAAATATGGGATAAAGTCTCTCAACTATGTTGCCTACACATTATATAATTCGCTACCAGATATGTATAAGGGAATCCAGCAAAATAAAAAATTTCAGAGTAATGCTTTAAAAGAATATTTTTTAAGTACGTTTAATGATGAAACTATGTAGTTTTCTTATCATGTTCAATTTTCTTGTTTCTTTTTCTCTTCTTTTCTTTTCCATTTAGTTGTAATCATCAATGTCTGTATAACCTTGTTCCTTTTTTCTTTAATTGTTTTCTATTGTTGTTTGTTCTACTCAACGTGTCTTTTATTTTTCGTCTATATTGTATGTGAAACTTATATTTTTAATATCTAAATTCCAATATAAAATTTTAACTATTTCCTCCCACCCATGAATTATATGTTCCTCCTGTCCTAAAATGAGTACTGTAACTCAGCGGGATTGCTCTAGCAAGAAATAAAAACAATAAAAATAAAATAAAAAAAACATTATAATTTGAGATTTTACTCATAAAAGTTAAAAATTAAAAATTAATAGAAAAATTAATATTTAAGTAACAAATGTACATGAAAAGTAAAACTCTTCAAGACAAAAATACATTTGAGTGGTTTACACTCGGTAGAAGCGAAACCTTCAGAAAACTAAAGCAGACAGGAGTGGGGAGTCTACGAAGCGCCGCACAAAGAGGAGACCGATTATTTTATCTCTTTCTCTTGCAGGCTAAATCATATGGATGTATGTGTTTCTTGTTTCTTTTTAGTGTTTTCATTTTCATTTCATCGATTTTCAAATCACAACGACACTAAAGAAGTTTTTACGTCAAAATGTATGTAATATAATATGTGTGCCGCCGCGATCGGCGCCGCCATCTGTGTGTGAACAGAAAGGGCCGCCCCATCCCTAGCCCAGATACAGATCAATCTAATTGTATTCGAATAAGATTAGCCTTCTGCTAAAAATGTATCTGCAAATCAAATTTCAACTCTTAATTCAGATTTACATCCGGAAATTATCGCGTAATCAATCAACCAGGCGGTCGCCACACAGTTAATAATTTGAGGTATCTAGCGTGACTTTATTACAAAAACCAAAGTTTCTTTTTGTACTTCACTTTTTTAATTGGGTACCTAAATGTATATTCTTTTCACAATTTTAAAAAATATAAACATTTTAACTGCTTAATAAATGAAGACAATATAAGCGAAACTCAATCGAAAATCTGGAAACAGAAAAATCAGAAAAACATATTGACAACCCAGAACCTCTTGCTTTCAAAAAAAACAAATAATAATTTTACTGTGTTTTTCTGAATCGTTATGATGAGTGAATATAGGAAATCAGGTGATTATCATAACTATTTAACCTGGGGTTTAGTGTGATAAAAAATATTGAAGTAACTATTTTTTAATACGTATTTTTTCTTAAAATTTAGAATTCATCGAACTTTTAAAAATGTATCCGAATGCATTCAGCAAAATTTAACGTTTCCTGTATTTAACGCATATTAATGTGTAATGTGTATTTTGAGATATTTAGACTTTGGCTTTTATGTCAAATTGAAAAAAAATACATTGTACTGCGAACTAAAGGGAAGTGGACTCTTTCCTTGTGAGGCCTTCGAAGTACCAAGGAGCCTCCGATTGTAGAAAAATAAAATAATAAAGTGCAGCACATAAACAAATTTATTATCATTTACAACGTTGATACATCGGGTTTAGACAGATTTAATATATATAAAGTTGTTAATGTTTATCACATTTTATTTAAGATGTCTGTAGATGTATTGTTGACCTGTCAAATGTTTACCCGATGACAAAAGAATATTATTGGATCCAATAAAAAAGATGTATAAAAATTCCAAGTAAAGAACGTTAACATTATACAAAAACAATCGAAAAGCCGTCAAGTGGAAGTCAAGATGTGAAAATCTTCAGGTAATTGTCGCCGAAGTTATTTTTGTTAAACTTGGGGATACAAGGCATATTTCGTGATTCCGCACTCGTGGTCCTTGTTCCTGGCCATCCTGATGTAACCATGTTCGCCCCAATCTGCTCCCCAGGAGTTCTTCACGAGGTAGTAGTCTTCACCAGAAGTTTTGTTAGTTCCGTAGCCTGCGACAAGCACCTGTGAAGTTGCAAGTATTGTACGATTATAAATTTGCACTGTTACAATCGGGTAAAAATGTCTCATTTCTTCTAAATAATGCCACATTCTATTTTTGATTCGGGAGGCGGTTAAAGGATACCGCCGCCCCGAGAACCATCTCTGAGTTACCAACACCTCTGCCACAGGTCATCTGAAGTGCTGAAAATCTAAAATCGTTACCGTTCTCATTGTTTAATTGAAAAAATATATTTTAGCTTTAAAGAAAACGTAAACAAGTTTTATTTTTTTAAAGAAAGACAAACATTCCCGTGCTACGAATAACCCAACAATGTTTGAAAATCTCCTATTACCACCACAGAAAGCCGAAAATGTTACTTGTGTGGTGATGGAGGACTTAGATAGCCGAAACCTTTTAAAATTAATATTTCCTTGAATCGCATGTTTATTCATGTTCATGATCTGTTTAATTAGTAAACAAATAAATAAAATAAACACAAGTAATAAAATAATTATTTTTCAAAATTTCTTCACTCTAACTGACTTATCTGAGATGGTTCTGAGTTGGTTGTTTATTCCGAGTTGTCCGGTCACCAGATTTAACAAAACTTTATGAATAGGTTATTATTTCTAGATTCTCCTATAATATCAACACTCCGGTGTACTCACTCCATGGTTGTTGTCACTTTTTTTTTCGCTGCATTTTGGCTCGTAGTAGATCCCGGTGTGGTAATGTTGGAAGGACTTCAAGACTTGGACAGCCACCGCGATGGGTCCTTTCTTGGCTGTTGCCTCAGTCAGCGCCTTCTGAGTTTCGTTAACGAACGTGTAACCGCTGACGGTAGCTGCTGATTCTTGATGCCTGTACAAAGATGAACTTAAGTAGTGTGACTTGAAGCAATATTGATGGTTTCAACTAGTGATTAGCGGTTGGATTACCTCAATAGTGATATTGTCAATAAAATACTAAGTAATAGTTCACATAAGAAGTAATAAATTTACATCTGTTCTTATACAGGATGTTAAGGGACATACTAGACATACTTTAACCAGTGATTCTTGGAATTATTTGGAGTGAAAATATTAATGAAACTTTGGTCTTCGATGACTTTTTAAACGTCTTTTTTTATTTTTTGAAATAAAACTTCTTTGTGCACGCTTGACTTGGGTAGTAAGCTGGTGAAAGCGTGACGAGAGCGTCATGAAAAGTGTGATGGGGCGAGGCGAACGGAAGTTGATAGGGAGATATAAGTTAGTGAAGTTTTACTTCAGTCGTGTGGTCTACAGCACACTCGTTTTTTTTCTTCAAAATAAATTTCCATATGTCGTCACTGGTCACTAACCTAAGTAACCAACTAATCCCTCTCCCCGTCCCTGACCCCCAGATTCCTACCCACCCCTCATACCTTTTTCTCTTAAAAACCTTCCACACAGCATCCTCAAAGATGACATAGGCCCCGAGAGAAATTGTTTTCCTCGGGGCCTCCTATGTGGAGCCAATGTAAAAAAAAACCTGTCCAATACCTCCTGGTTTTCTTGTTTTAGTTGAACAAAAAAACATTAAAAATGTCACCGCACACCAAAAATTCATTAACATTTTTTACTCCAAATGATGTCAGGAATCACCGGTTATAGTTAGCCAAGTACGTCTCTTAACCTTGTACAATATAAACAACCCCACAGAGATTGGAATCAAATAAAGACCGAACGATATCGGCGTAATTACCTGCACACAGAATCCACACCCAAATAGGGATACGATTCCTCACTATCGATTCCTCCTATCATTTTTATGTCTTCGTAAGCTTTTGCCATAAGTCCTCCAAAGCAACCGAAGTTACTTATGGAACAGTCCACCAGGAATTGCTCCGAGAGGGAGACGAGGTGTCCGTTAGCTAGGTACTCCTGACCTTCTAATGCTCCAGTCTGCCAAACACAATGATAAAATATTTTTTTATATGGTAGGCACTTAAATACCTACGTAATATTTGTTTACCCTAGACAAAATCGAATTAGTTTGCATGTTATATGTTTATACAAGTATATTATGTATTTTCAAATATTTTATGAATATTTCTTTTAAATAACGGTACAGCGCTGCGTGTGAAAGAAATGCAGTTTAACCTTTAACTGCTGACGTGGGGGCCGCTCCGTTCTAGCAACAATAATATCGAAATACTCCCCTTCGAATTTGGTGACGCCAGAGCCGTAAGTTTAAAATTTTAAACTTTTGAAGCTAAATTTCCGTAAACAATTTATTTTTTTGCGGGCCTCTCTGACCATCGTCAGTAATTACGTGACATTTTAAAAGTTGATTTTTACTGTATAAATATAAACGCAATCAACTTTACTAACGTTGATTATATATAGTTTATTCGAGACTCTGTTGAAATATTATAATAAAAGTGAGTTCATTGTTTTTATTTAGTTTAATAGATAATGCAGACTGATTTCTGATCTCTAGTGATTTTTGCCAAAAATTATTATACAATATTGAAATTGTCAAATATATGTTACTTAACAATAAAAAAGTATTTCAATTTTTATGTTTTATTTAAATTTATTTAAATTGTCCAATAAATAATAATTTGGACCCCAAAATTTTCATGAATCTCTCATATATAAACATTTAAAGTAACAAGCCGCCCAGGCCCCCACGTCAATACATATAAGTTTAAAAAATCACGTCAGCAGTTAAAGGATATTTTTATGATTATTAGCAAGATTGGAAAAAAGACGACACTTAAGAGACTTTTTTATAAAATAAACTTGCTGGAAGGAGTATTGGGACGGTCTAAGCTGGAGGTGACTGCGTGGAGTGGAGACAAATGGTGCGTATACACTTACGAGCCAATTATGGAAAAAGAACGAACCAAGCGCAACCCAGCCTAACGGCGTGAGCCGCTGCTTGTTGGCTTCGGCTCGCAAGTGTATACGCAACAATTGATATGTTCAATAACACACAATATGAAAGGCTATAATAGCGTATATGTTATATATATTGCAAGCAATTACTGGATAATGGAGAGCACTGGCATTTGAATAAACATTTTACTATGGATGATGTGCTAGTAGAAGTAGAAAAATGTGGGACGGAATGTGGGGAAAGGAATCCGGGAGAGGGGAAGGCAGGGGAGGTTGAAGGGTAACTCGGGAAGGTGGTAGAGGAACGCGGTAGGGGAAGGGGACGCGGGAGGGGTACAGTGACGAAAACGGTGGCGAAAATGGGGACTCATAGGAAGGAAAGGCGGGAAGATTTTTTTTCCTTTATGTGGCATTGCAGCGCTTGCCGGGTACTCACTAGTTACAAATAAATATATAAGGATCGGGAGAAACAAAGAAATAAAGAAATTTCCTAGAGGTGGCCAGGATTCTCAAAGGGCTGTAGCACCGATGATTATATAGAATTACTCACGGCACTGAATGCCCAGCATGATCCGCAGAAGGCCTGATCTTTAACTGGCGTCACGGCACCGTCAGCGGTCCAGTTTTTACTTTCCGGGATGGAATCGCCCGTCGCGGTGAAGGTGGCTCCCTCCAAGTTGTCGGAGCTGGATAAAGAATTGACCAAAACATTTTTTACTAGTATATTATCATCAATGAGGAGGCGGCCTCCATAGCACTCGTATGCTCTCAGTTAATAGGCACAATGGTGGTGCTACCTGTCAAATTCACGTAACCTTCTACTTTTGATATATTTACACACAGAGCTCCGGGCCGAAAAGGTCCCTTTTTCATTCACCATGAACTTATGTTAATTGGTCGTGGGAAAAGCGATATGATTTGGAGTGTGTTAAAAATTATTTGCAATGGAACATTGCTGCTATACGGGGAGATTAGACTCTCCGGAGGATTTGCTTGGGTTTTTTTTTATGTTTGGTACGTACGTGCGAATGTTTGAACGCGTTTTCATGGATGGGAATTCATTGTATATTTCCTCAAGTTTTAAAAAGTCTTGGTGAAGTTGGAAAACCCTCATCCATTTGGGTGCTCCCAGAACTATGCGTATGGCTTTATTCTGGAATATTTAAAGTTTTTTCAAGTGGGACCCTGCTATGCGTGGGCCCAAATGGGGCTTGCATATTTAAGTGTTGGCCTTATCGTAGTTTTGTATATCAGGAGTTTGTTTTTTATTAACATATTTTTCCGAAGCATGGGGTAAAGGGCTGCAAGGATTTTATTGTTAGATGCTATAGTTTCATTAATGTGCTTTTTCCAAGTTAAGTCTATTGTTAAGTGTATTTAAAACTTTTTTTCAATGGACGTTTTCTCCGATGTTAATGAATTTGTATTAATATGTGAGAAAACAAATGCGGCGCTTTTAGAGGGATTTATACTAATTTCGCAAAAAAATCTGATCTTAATAAAAGTATATTCCACGGTGCCTTCAGGGTGGAGCTACTAAAGGTACTGCTGCAGTACATCGGGATATGGGGAGAATTTCCTCGAATCACACCTTCATTGGGTAAGTTTAAACATCACTATAGCAGTTGTCCATAGTGTAGTTCTAGTCAGTCATCATGATGGATGGAAAGTGATAGGAGATTAGTACCTACCTGGTATACGTGAAGCCGGTGAGAGCAGCGACGAATTCACTGTGGAGCATGTCTGAGAACTTATTGATGCCCTGACTGTAGGAAACCAGACCCTTCTCGTGCTCCTGGTTGTGTGCGTCGATCTCGTGCTTGCTCTCCAGGAAGATTTTCTTCCTGAACTTCTCCTCATTATCGCTCTTATACTTCTTGTCGTACTGGGTCTGCCAAAAACCAAATAAATTTTTCTCTGCTTGTTGGAATTTTATGTACCACAAATAGTATTTCATTGAAAGCATTTCAATGGATATTAGAATGATTCTTCTTCAAGTTACGAGAAAGAAAAGAAAACCGTCCTCTTGTTCGGAATCGAATCGAATGGTGTTAATACATGAGCGTCTGCGTGGTTGAATTTCAGAACCCGGCTTCGAGTGCATGCACCAAACATCTGTGTACGTAAAATTTCAAACCAAGCGCTACCGTTTTAATTTGGTTTCGAATTCAAGAATTCGTCAAAAGATGTCGCCACTTCCGTTAGCAGGACCCATGGGGACGTGCCCCCCGTAGGTATAAGTACTACGATTTGTGATTTGGTAGTATCTCTCCAGATGTGGAAAGATAGAAAGATTGACGGTAATACTCAGTTATATCAAGCGGCTATATACTACGTATAACATCATTGCCAGTTTCGGTGACTAGCTATCACTGGATGACAGTAGATCCGTGGAACGGGATATTTTTGGAACCAGTTCCTATTGAATTTATAAAATGGTCGCCCACACTAACTGGTCGAAGCCGAACCAAGAGCCTAGCAGCAAAAAACTGCGAAGCGGGGTTTGAATTGCTAGTTATTAGTATTATGTGACGCGCATACCTTGAAGTCGTTCCACGCCTGTTCATCGTCATCTGTATTTGCGATGGACGCGCACTGTGCGGCCGCAAACACAACAAACAACAAAAAGATAAACTTCATTTTTAATCTGTAAAAAGAAAAGTCAAAAGTGGGAAAGTTGTTAAATTATTAAATTTCTCTTTTAAAAAAATATTTGTCCTACAAATACAAAATAAGTAATTCAATGAAATAGTAAACAGGTGTTTTAATTAAACTAAACAACGCTCTTTTCAAAACAACTAATATTTTTAATATGTCCCTCCCGCTTCTCTTGACTTGCTACATCAAGGTAACAATTTAAATTGTTCTTAATGAAACCGAAGGCAAGCGAAACCGGTTGGAAAATTTAAGTATAACATAATGCCTGGTAAGATTTATTTGAGGGGCTCCTTGAGATTATTTTAGAAAAAGTCGCTATAATAAAAAAATATATAATTATC
This sequence comes from Limnephilus marmoratus, assembly GCA_917880885.1. Lineage (NCBI taxonomy): Eukaryota > Metazoa > Arthropoda > Insecta > Trichoptera > Limnephilidae > Limnephilus > Limnephilus marmoratus. The sequence continues at coordinate 10,139,196 of OU862921.1, read as the reverse complement.
ACGAGAACTGAGTCGTAAGAAAATTTGAAAATGTTAATATTTTCCGTATTATAAAGCTCTGATGAAAAAGGAAATACTTAACTGACTTCTGTGGTCGAGGGGTAAGCCTCTAGACTACGAATTCGGAGATCGACGGTTCAAATCACGGAATGGGCAAGTAAATTTAATTAATTAACTTGCGACGCTTCGCAATCAGTTCTATTTAAATAATTTATAGTATATTTGCTATACTAATATTATAAGTGCAAAACTGTTATGTTTTAATAGGTGGCTCGCGAGCTGTTTGAAAAATGAATGTAACGGGTATGGAGGGGAGAGGGTGACCGGGAGAGGGTGGGGGGGGAGGGAAGGTGGAGGAGGTGGACTGTGAAACCCCTCTAATACTATGCGAGCGAAGCCGGGGGCAAAAGCTACTATGTAATAATTAAAGTCCGAACAGAACAAAATACTCACCACTGCTTGTAAAAACGTTCTGACAGTAGAGAATCCTTGGAACTTTGAAAGAACGTTCGACCAAAGGAACGTAATTCGACTGTTGCTGGTGGTGGTGAAGATTGGGTTTTTATAATGATTTGGTTTACTAGTCCCCTGAAAACTACGGAAGATTAAAGTACTCTTTTTTATTACTGACTATTAAAAAGTTATTACTATTTTTTATAATGTTTTACACGTGGAATTAATGATTATAATTTTATTTAAAACAATAAACATGAAAATTATACTTTCGAAAAAGTAGAACACCTTTTTATGTATCTACTGAGTTAACCGTAACAACGCGAAACAAGTCAATATGTTATATTATCAACTACTACAGCAGACTATTCAGTAATATATAATATTTACTTATTAATGTACTACGTCTAATTACAACATGGAGAAAAGATAAAATAAAGGATTTAAAATTGGCCACAAAAAAGTCCATCATTGATCAAGCAACTTGCAACCAATATGATGATGGATGGACAAATTAAACCACTGAGTGTGCCTCAATAAATTCTATTATCTATTACTATTACTCTTGTGGTTATATATGTGTAGTATATTGTTAATTATACTTTTATTGTACTTTACATAAAATATGAACGGCAGTAATTACTATGCGTATTAATTATAGAGTATCATTTATTTGCTTCCTTACTGGAACTGGAAACGCGTATATAACAGAGAATAAACTAGATCTAAGCCAATGACGTTCGCTCCCCGCTCCCGCTATGAAGGAGGTACTCGTAGATACCACATTATCTATATTACAGAAGGAAGCTGACAAACTGATGATGATGATGGAAGATCATATATTATCTTTGAAAAATAAACTCCGGTAAGTAAGTAACAATAATGTCGGCCAGCCGATTCCGTTGACACCAAGGACTTCAACCATGGTTTGAACATTGTGGTCCCCAGAACAACAAACTCGGCCGAAGGGTAGCGGTGCAAGAGAATCCTGCCGTACTGGCAAGATTGACAAGCACCCACATTATGTCGAATTTTCCAGAAGCAGCGGTCACATACAGTTGACGACAGCTCGGCTATAGAGAAAGATACCTTCGTTGGATCTGAACTTGCCTACGAGGGCGAAGCTCGAGCAGTTCAGGTAGGAGGAGTCTGGATGCACGGCTATTCGGGTTTCGGAAAGGAAAAAAGATTGGCACATTGTGGCGAATGGTGGTGACGAACAGGATTAAAATTTTTGTGTATGCCGCGAATATTGGTAAAATTCACCAACAGTTTTGGGCCGCACCGGGGACTTCTGATACTAGCCGCCGTATGAGGGACATTTGAGGGAGGCTAGGGATCAGTGTATCCAGAAGGGATGGAAGAATCCATCCCACCCACTGCGGTGCTTAAAAGACAAACGTAGGTAAGTAAGTGTCGGTATTTGTCAGTTATATAATCGATAACAGTATTTTAAGACATGTGTTTCAATAATATCCTCACAAGTGTTATCACTTCGAAGTATCACAAATATCACAATAATTTTAATTTATTGGAGTAGTTACCTCAGTATTTTTTGATTTATTGCAGTAGGATGCAGTAACCTAATTATTGTAATTTATGGTTTCCTGATAATGTGACATTAAGTAATTGTCAATGAGCAATAAAGATTGAAAAAAAATGTAATAAATAATAACTATAAGGAAATACTTATTCACACATATATTTCCCTATCATCATCACTCTTGTCTCTATAACTCCTGGTGGGTCTTGGCTTCCTCAAGAGTCTTCCTCCACTCATCTCGGTTTTGTGCCACCTCTCTCCAGTTTGAAAGCTCCAAGATATGTCTTTAAGGACGTTGTCGCTCTTGGCATTCCCAGGCTCCTTCGCCCTATCGGTCTTGAGTTCAGTAGTAACTTTGGTGCTTGATGCTCGGTCATTCTCCCCACATGACCCAGCCACCGATGTGTTCCCAGTTTTATAAATTTGGTGACATTTAGCTCCTTAAGCATAATGTAGAGCTCATTGTTGTAACGTCTGCCCAAAATCCATTTTTTAGAACCGGTCCGAAGATATGACTCAAAATTTTCCTTTCAAAAACGTTTAGTGCTCGCTGATTCCTATTAGTTAGTACCTACGTATCAGCCGCGTAAGTTAGACAGTTCCCTATATTAAATATATGTACATGTATCTGGTAGCAAAAATAGAGCAAGGTTGTGTTTCGGTTTCGGCAAGTTTCGGTAAAAAAATCTAGTTTCGGCATCAGTTTCGGTTTCGGCAGAAAATCTGCCGAAGAATTATCACGCGTCGTTCCGTTGACTTTGGGTGAGTTCGTGGCTCGTGTATCACCCGCCAGCATTTGTTGAGACTGATAATATAATTAATTACTAGTTATTTAGTAGGTAATCATTCATTACTAACTGCAATTAAAAGATCTCAATAAATGATAAATTTAATCTTCAGAATGTTGTGATTGTAATCGCAATTAATGTTAAAATACTCAATTTTTTTTTTTTTTTTTAACTTTATTTATTTCCTTTTCTTTGTACATAGATATAATGTATAATAGCAAATAGTATAAAATAACATAAAATATAATAACAAATAATATGAATAAGAAATGAAAACCCACTAAGGCACTGCCTGAGTGTGGGTAATATTAATACAAAATACTATATTTCTAAGTACCCAAAGTATAAAAAAAACTTAAAAAACATATAAAATATAAAGTTAGTATAAAAATTTAGTATTACATACGTAGAAAAAATGAAAAAGGTTTTGTTTCAGCTATTATAAAAATAAAATAAAAATATGGAGAAAAACATACTAATTTCAATTTATTTTTTTAAGTTATTATAAAAAAAAAATAAACAGAAAACATATTGTACTACAGTTTAGAAAGTTACAGAAAGTGAGTTGTAGAATGATGGATAAATTTATAGAAAAAGCGTTTCGATATCTACATTATTCAACCATAATTTTACCTCTTTTACATATTTTATCATTTTATTTAACATTTGAGTTTGTAGTGGTAGAAGGTTAAATGTTCGAGGACCAATGAAACTGCTATGTGTCTGCAATAATTTAGTATTGGTTTGTGGAGTGTAAAATGTATTATTTGTTCTTTTGCTCATTCTGTTTTCATTTATTTCGAAATTATTTTTGTTTTTAAATACATATTTCAAAGTTTGTAATATAAATAATTTGCGTATATTAAATATTTTAGTTTCTTTGTATAATAAATTAATGAGGCCCTTCCCTTATAATGTAAGTAGTGTTGATTGTTGTTCCAAGAAGTAGTTAAGAGGGCATTACCAGAGAAAACCGGAAATACGTCATTTTCAAAAAAGTTTTTAGACGTATTGACTCTTTTCCACAAAAAATTATAAATGGATTTCGAAAGATGGATTTTATCTAGCATTCGTATGTAATAAATTTTGAGAAAATTTTTTAATTTTTAGTATAATAAGGTTATTCCATAGGTCGTTGGCAGATTTGTTCAATTTTCAAAAAAGTTTTTGTATTATACCACACCCATTTCAAATAATAAAATCATGCAGTAAAATAAATCAATACATAATCTAGCAAACGTATGTTTCAGAATTTTAATTTTAGTTTCAATAAAATCATTAAAAATATGTACGTACATGTGTTTCTTGGCGAAAATTGGTCCGTTTGTGTATTTATTTGCGCACTTACAAACTAATGTATTTCAGATTTTTTTAACATTCTTATTAAATTTAGACATCATTGAAAAATGATAAATACTTATAATCAAAAAATAACTACAAAAAGTACATTATTTTAATAGTTTTATCATCACGCCTTTGAGCATTTTTGGATGAAGGTATAAATTAAAGCTAATTTGAATTGAAATAAATTTAATATTGAGTTATAATTTAAAAAGCTGGTACGGAGAATAATTAATCTTTCTCATTGTAACCGCCCTGCACGATCGTAAGAACAACTTTCGACGAAATGTGGATTTTCGTCCGCTGGCTGGTTAAACGCTCTTAACGTGTTTGTTAAAATTTTTTTTGTTTATAGCTGTAATATCCAAAAAATTGAAAAGGAAATTTTTCACATACTTCAATCGTTGTTTTTTTATTTCATCTAATAAACACGTGTAAAAGAATGTAGTGATTGTAAACGCAATTAAAATTAAAATACTCAAATAATGAGGTTCTTCCTTTATAATGTTATAAGTGTTGACTATTGACAAAATTTTGTTCCAAGAATTAATTAACATGTTTTGTTAATTTTTGATTGTTTATAGCAGTATTATAAAAAAAATATTTTTAAATATACTTTAATTTTTATATTTATTGTTAACTGTCTGTATAAGTGTAAAAATAAGTCAAATTTCAGTAAATAATAGATTTTTAACATTTCTGAAAAAGGTTCGGTTTCGGCCGAAACTGAGACAGATACCGAAGATTTGGTTTCGGTAAAAAGTCTTGTTTCGGTCGGACAATAATAAGTGTATTTTATCATTAACTAGCTGACCCGGACTGTGGCTAATAAAACACAGCATCATCTACTGTATGGTTATCCAACCTTTATAACCACCGCCGTCTTTGAGTTTATCGCGAAGAGACAGACAGATGCCGCGGAGGACTTTAATTTATAATACGTAGAGATGTTGTGAAACATTATAATAATGTGCATGAAATCCTTGTGGTAACTAACGTATTTAAGTTAATAAGGATTAATACTGTATCCGTCTAAATAACTTTTCAATTACCTACCGCAATTACGTGTCCATTTTTTTAGGAGATAGAATGGGTATAGTAAGCTATCCGTAAAAGATAGATATATGCCTTCGCGGACTTTTTTGTGGATCTATTAAAGAGGAATATCCCACCATGCATTGTTTTGTTATATCCCAAAAGGATTAGGCAGCGTTTTCGATGAAAGCTACCAGGCGGCTTCAAGGGCGTAGCGAGGTACGGGCAGGGGGGGGCAGCTGCCCCCCCCCCCCTAGAAGGTGCAGGAATGCTCACAAACCGTAAAGTTTACGTCGGTAGCCTATTGTTTGTGAGAATCAGTTTAATTTTTATTATTACCTTTTTAGTTGATCATGATTAATGAAGCATCAAGAAAACGTGCCTATCAGTTACATTGCGCTGTTATTAAATCAGTCTTCATTATATGTGTTCAACTGACAGCCAAGTACTCAGGCATATTGGAACCTATGGCCAATGCTTCACAATCGGAAACTATCAATACGTACGCATATATGAGTGAAATTAAAGGTATAATTTCTGTTATAAATGATCATCGAAGCAACGTAGACATAGAGGGGGGGGGGCAGACCGCCCGAGGTGCCACCTGACGGGGAGGTGACACTACTAAGGATATTGTCACAAAACTATTGAATTATATTATATTTTCGTATCTCTATGGCTCCCCGGGGAATGTCCCGAATCGGGGAGAATTTTGTGCCTGGCGATCTTTTTGTAGACGAAAATAGCCTATTTCTGAAATTCTCAAGCCACCCCCCCCCCCCTCGTAGGTATTATTTTGTTGCAGCATTTACCTTAGATATATTCTTGGCTTGTCTACACCTGCCCCCTCCTTAACAAAATCCTAGCTACGCTCTTGGGCGGCTTGACTTTTTCCGACACTTCTAACAATTATCGTTATGTTTCAACCAATTTACACAAATCCTTGACAAATTATATACCTAAACCTTCCTCACGAAACACTCTATCTATTGGTGAAAACCGCATGAAAATCCGTTCAGTAGTTTTCGAGTTTATCGCGAACAGACAGACGACGCGGGGGACTTTAATTTATAATATGTAGAGATAGAGAAGATGCTTCTGATTTCTTCTGGTAATTTCTTAAATAAACATTTTCCTTGGTGTGTATAATGGTTCCGAGCAAAATAATTGTTTAGTTAGAGGAATATAAATATATATGAACATTATGAATGAATGTAATTTCTGTAATAATAATAATAAGTCAGGTACGCCTCATACGTCATAAATATATCTGTTAATGTAATATTATCGTGAAAAGAAGCTTATGGGTCCGAGTGGTTGGGTTACTCTGGTATTTCGTTCTTGCGACATTAGCGCTTCTTTGGATTTAGGTTTTTGGTTTTGACCCCTCTTCCACATCTCCTTCCCCTCCCCCTCCCCATTACCTTCAGCCCACAATTGGGGGATGCCATAGTCTTGTTGATTCCTGGAAACAGTTGGAACTCTTGTGCGGTATTCGGTGTCCCGACAGATGATTCGCTTGCAATAGAGAACTCCAGTCCAATTTTTTTATTTTTTTTAAATGAATAATGACCTTCTAACCGAAATAACTGCATTTTTATTTTTAGAGTTAGTTTTAATAGTTAAAATAATTGTCAAAGTTTTAATTTTTCAAGATCCCCCGAAAATCATCGCATGTATGGTGAATCGTGTGACGTCATCACTCCTGAAAAATTACTATAGGATCGGGCAATCAGCTGATCAACTGCCGCCATTTTGAATTCCGTTGTTCGAAGTATTCTCCCTTATTATATATACGCATTACTATTTTTTTTGTGCAGTATTTTTTGAATATTTTAATAATAGAGATAAACTATTAAGAGATACCTTTATTTTTTAAACATTATTTAGGGCTAAATAATGTTTCAATAAACACAACAACTAAATCTCTGTAAACAGTATGCAAATAAACGAATAAATTAATACTTGCTAATAAATTAATACGATCATACATTCCCGATGACGTCACGACACGTCGAACAGTGACGTCACCACTAAAATTTCAATAATGCCAACTTGACGGCGTATTTTCACGACCCGATTAAAAATGGACTTTTTAATAATTTTTTAAAAACTCTGCGTTTAATATTATTATATAAAACTTATGTATTCAGAATCAGCGTTTTTCTATTTATATTTTTTTAAAGCCTTAATATTTTTTACTGAAGTTCCTTATTGGCTCCCCGAAATAGTATTTACTATAACATCATAATTTTGTATGCATGATTTACCAATTCTATATCGACTTCAAAAATACCCTTAATAATAAATTGGTACGTACACATAGCACTCTTTTTAGGGTGAATTGATTAAACAACAAACAAAAAAAGTTAGTGTGAATATCAAACGAATTCATACATAGTGTCATTTTTTTTTGTATTTGTGCGCTGATATATGCAGTATATAGAGAAGCAGATTTTTCCTTGATGTATTTGAATGAAAATGTGTTTATTTTATTTTATTTTATTTTTATTTTGCAGAAACAAACAGTACATTATTACATAATGGGAAATAGTTACAAAGTTATAGAATTAATACAATAATTGGTACCAATGACATGTCTCTGTTATATACTCATGTTTTTGTGAGATAAATAATACATTATACCTAAATTAAATTAATAAATTATTGAAGGAGAGGGGTGTGTGAGAGTGTTTGTATGTGTGAGGGTGCGCGTGAGGGTGTGTGGATGTGTGTGGATGTGTGTATTATGTGTGCGAGTTCAGTGTGCTAAAAATGTTTTTCTTAAATAGAGGGAGGGAATCAAAAAATATATCGGTATTTGTGGTTTTTTGAATTGAGTTGAATCTTTGAAGGATGCGCGAAATGGGGGAGTTGGCCGCAGCGTTCGTATTATTACTAGTTGTGTAAAAAAGGTTGGTGTGGCGAGTTCTTTTAGAAGGGATGTTAAAATTTATTTGAGATAGAAGTTCTGGGCAGTCTATTTCGTTATGTATTATTTTATGGAGAAATGTCATGTCAGCTACCGTTCGCCTGGATTTTAGGGATTGGAGAGTGCCGATGTAATTATTGTTGTATTTATAACCGAGATACTTAATAAATTTATTTTGTATGCGCTCTATGCTATTGACGTATTGGGTGTATTTGGGATTCCAGACAGGCGATGCAAATTCCAGTGTACTTCTGACTAGTGAGGAGTAAAGCATTACTAGAGTATGTGGATTTCTAAATAATTTACTCAGACGTAAAAACTATAATAAACTATAAACTTTATACTTTTGTTATTCGGCGGTACATCCTCTCTGCATATCCCTTCAGGATCAATTAGTGATGTTATATAAAAGGAATATATACAATACATATTCTAATGTACTCATTAAAAAACCAGGGGGCCAAGTCTCTATCTTTTATTGTTTACTAACAGCCTGTTACTTAACATTAATTACGTCACAAACACGTATTTTGACCTTAACGCATAGCGTTAAGGTCAAAATACGTGTTTGCATAGCGTTAAGGTCAAAATACGTGTTTGTGACGTAATTAATGTTAAGTAACAGGCTGTTAGTAAACAACAAAAGATAGAGACTTGGCCCCCAGGATAACTTTACATAGACAAACGCGGGCCGATTCACAAGATCCACATTACAACATAGATTCTACCAACCTACAACTAAAACGACTTTTGGACAAAGAAATATGCAAAATTCGCTATAAAATTATTTAATGAACTCCCTCTTGCAATAAAAACCATTAAAAAAATAACCGACTTCAAAAGAAGCATCAAAATATGGATTATGGACATTGGATGGAAGAACATAGATTCAATTTTGCAACCTAACAAAGATGATTGTATTGTGCTTTATTTTAGATATAACTTTATAATTTTCCTGTAATATTTTAAAATAGGTATAATTTACTTATATTTCAAACACAAAAACATGTATGAAGTTAGTAAAGTCACATTTATCTTCAAAGTTATAAAACAAAGATTATTCCTGTAATATTCAAAAATCTGTTTCTGAAAAAAATAAAAAATACACAGATTTAGGAAATGAGATTAAAAGAATTTGGCATTCTCAAACTATAAAAATATTACCATTTGTTATTTCGGCTACTGGCATTATACCTAGGTCTCTCAGTCAAAATTTAGGCATATTAGATTTGTCAAAGAATTTATATATAAAAATGCAAAAATCAGTCATTTTAAATACTTGTAGGATTACAAAAGGTTTTTTAAATATTTATATTGAGGGATCAGTAGGATTTATAGGTCTAATTAGGAGTTCCACAGAGCCGAACCCTCTGATATGAAAATATCTGGAGTCGGTGAATTATGTTCCCATTTGGTCTCTGGTAGGTTTATATGTTGTTCTTGTATTGTTTTGTATTTATAATACTTATATAGTGCAATTGCATAGCGTGGATTGACTAGATGATCATTTGGGGAAGTGTGTGAAAGGGTTTAGTTTTTCCTGTGGGGAAAATTTAACCCGGACATTTAAATCTGGTGTGTTTAAAATAAAATAAATAAAATTATATACTCCGTATTTAAACCGAGTGCACATTGTGTATAAGTATAACGGAGGGCCAATTGTCGGCGGATCAACTGTCATGGAACCGCGCGGTATTCAAAAGAAAATGGCGTCATTTTTCAATCAATTTACGACTTCAGCACTGGGTATTTATAGCGAGAAGTATAGGAATTCTTTCGATGAGTCACATTCTGGAACGCCTGTGCTCATAGATTCATGGTGACCGGACAACTCAGAATGAACTCAACTCAACACCTCCTTTGTTGTCATTAAAAGTAAAGAAAAAAAATATTTTAAAAATTGTTTAAATAGGTGGGTTAATAAGTTAGGTTAGGGTCATGGGCTAGTTTTCAATGGTTTTTTTTATAGCTTTTAATGACAAAGAGGACGCGTTGAATTGCGTTGATTCTGAGTTGGCATTTTTTTTACATTAGCTCCACACGGGAGGCCCTGAGGAAAATAATTCCCCTCAGGGCCTATGTCATCTTTGGGGATGCTGTGTGTAGGGTCTTTTTGGGGAAAGGAAGGAGATGAAGTTCTGGGAAGGAAAAAGGTGTGAGGGGTAGGTTGGAATCTGGGAGTCGGTGTGTCCAAGTGACAATGAATTCAAGCCTTCCACTGCGGTCCTGCTAAAAGTCCTGCTGGAAAGGTCAAAAGATCTCCATGAACCAGTCTCTCTCGATCCGGCCTGTCACGCAGTTGGTGAGCAAGCGCACCTGCCGCCAAGATCCGGACAAACCCGACCCCTCATGCCAACCGGGCACCCCTGCTAAGTCACCAAACGTAGCGAACCACTAGGGGTGACCTATGGCAGAGGTTTTGGTTATACAATAAATGATTCCCGGGGCAGCGGTACCCATACCCGCCTCCCAAATTGTAATGTTTTGGCATGGAACCAGATTCATAGATCTACCACCATTCACAGATAACATCGGCCCTGAGGGGAATTATATTTACTCTCTTGCACTCCTGATAGAATTCACTGTTGGCTAGCAAGTATTATTGTTTTTTTTTTAAATAAATAAATAATTTGTGAGAGTCACCTTCTCCTACGTTTGTGCTCCTGGTAGAATCTTCCGGTAAGGAGCGCCGTAGTAGTCAATAATAAAACAACATAAATATTCTGAACAACAGAATAAGGAAACTAACATATATATTTAGATGTTTAAGAGATATTTTAAACGAAAAATTACTTAGAACCACATACTTCGCTTTCTGTCAATCAATTATACAATACGGCATTATAGGATGGGGCGGTACATATAAAAATCAAACACAAAAAATTTACATATCACAAAAACTAATAATAAAAACAATTTTAAAAAAACCCTACTCATATTCGTCAGAACTTTTATTCAAACAATTTAAGGTCAGAAAATTAAGTGCATTATACTTTTATCATGCAACATTACAAATTTATAAAGATAATATTAAAAATCAAGTTGCACCCTTTAAAAATAACAGAAGTCTTAGACAAACATCAATACTTCCCACTCCAAAATGTAAAAAAAAAATGGACAATTGAGTCATAAATATCTCGGAGCAAATTTTTTTAATTCATTACCAGAAAAAATTAGAAACATGAATGAATGAATATAAAAATTTTTAAAACTCACCTCAAAAATTATACTGAAAACTTAAACTGAATGATATAAAAAAAGCAATACAATAACACCCCCCCCATACACACAAGCCTTGCTTAATTATGGGGGTACATCAAATATTCTACTATGTAATTACTGTATAAAAATTATTTGTAATTTATGTACCTTCTATTACTAATAAAAAAATAAAAAAATAAAAAATAAAAAAATAAAAAAAATAAAACATATTGTAAAATCATCGTTTATTGTTTATTTTATTTGTATACAACCATCCCTTGAATATATCCCCTTTATAGACTGTTTTAAACTGTTACTGAGAGTTCTAAAATAACTACTTATAGTATTTTTTTTTTTTTTTTAAATCCTTTATTTTTCCCAATTTTACATTTTATGGTTACATATTTTAGATATAATAAAAATAATGGGAACCCACTAAGGCGCAGCTTGTGCGTGGGTAATGTTATAGTTAAATATATTTTATTTTAGTACCTAGAAAAAACAAACAGTGGTAGGTATATGAAGCAAAAACATTATTAAAATTTGTTTAAACAGTTTGTACAAAAAGTGTGTTCAATAGTGTACAAGGTAATAATTAGTGTAGTGTAATAACAGTTATAAGTGTAAAGTTTGTGAGAAACATAAACTGATATAAAATTAAATTAATAGAGTTTTTACATCTGTATGGTTCAGCCATATTTTTAATTCTTTTATGTAATGCGGAAGTTTAGTTGCAACTTGTATATTTTTTGGTAAAAGGTTAAAAGTGCGAGGTCCAATAAAACTACTGTGAGTTTGCATTTGTTTTGTGTTTGTTTGAGGGGTATAGAATACATTATTATTTCTAATGTTTGTTCTGTTTTCATTTTTTTCGAATTTGTTTCTGTTTTTATAGATATATTTCATAGTTTGCAGTATAAATAGTTTACGGAGACTGAATAGTTTAGATTCTTTGTATAAAGCATCTGTTGAAAATGTTTTAATTCTATTAAACATAACTTTGACAATATAATTTTGAGTTGTTTGTAAAGGTTTTATAAAAACATCAAGCGCACCACTACTAGCAGAAGTCCCCGGCGATGCCCGGGCTTTACACAGAGCTTTCGAAATCAAATGTACACGGTGACCTTTCTCTTGTTTTGAAGGTCAGATGTGCAAAATTTCGGCAACATCGGCATAAAAATGTAAATTTGCATAGAAATCAAATCCACACCGCCCGCTTGCCACCCCACTCGTTCATCTTTATATATTATATTAGGGGTTCCCAATCTTTTTCAGCCAGCGGCGCACTTACAAGTTTAGTATTTTGTCACGGCGCCCTACTTTAGTAAGCTATTTGGAATGGATATAGTGACTATATATATAGATATATATATATTACAGTGGAAAGAAATAGTTACCTACAATAATAGTAGTTAGGGAACGCACCCATACATACTACGTGACCCACTTTTTGCAAATTTTAACCCCCCCCCCCCCCCCCCCCGGTGACTAAAAACCTAAGCCCCCCGCTGCTCATTGTGACCAAGCGTGGTATTTTGAAGACCCCCTCAATTATATCAACAATATCAAATTTAGTTTTATTATATTTATAAGAATTCAGAATTGGAACAGAGAACAACAAAAAAGACTATAAAATACGATAGTTACTCAGTCAAATCAATACGACGGGTGAGCTTGATGATTTCCGCACAGTTTTTCAAAGCGGGGAAATAAGACTTGAGACTGCTACTCTGAATACTTCTTGTTTGAAATTTAGTAAGCAGATTATTATAGTTTATATTGTGTTTTTTATATCTTTTTTTGAATAATTTTTATATTTTTGTTAAGTTCTTACGGGTACAGGACCCTTACTTTTTTGTATTACTTTTTATTTATACTTTTAATTATGTGAAAATCTGTCATTGGATATTATGTAAATTATTAATTTATTTATTTATTGTTTTGGAACATTTACAGAGTATTAACATAAAAAAGTCATTAGATTAGCATTGTAAAAAGCGTAGATGTTAATAGTCCACTTAAAAATGTTCACAGAACGCACAGTTTAATAGAAGTTAACAGAAATTAGAAATAGCAAAATATAAACAGAGGTATAAAAAGAGATAACAAAAATTGTGATGATAAAATATAGAGATGACAAAGATAAAAAAAGATCGATATACGATGTAAAAAACAGAAAAACAAAAAAGTAAAGTACAAATATAGTAAGAAACAGCCATTCACATTCAAGTTCAAGATCAAATATAAGTATTTTCAATTCTCAATTACTTGTTAGGTTAGTCTAATGTTAATTTGCTTTTTAAAGTAAGCGAGACTATTGGCGTAGATGTCTATATGGTTACATTCAATGGAATTATACAGACGACACATTCGAGACAGTGGATTGAAGTATGCAATATTGTTTTTAAATAATTCGAGATGAAATATATTCTGACTCCTTAAATTGCGTCTATTGGGGACCTTAATAAGAATATTGCTCAGACAATGAGTTGTTTCAAGCTTATCATGAATGATTTTGTATAGACTCATTAAATCAGCAACTTTTCTTCTTTTATCCAGAGTTGTAAACTTAAAATATTGGAGTCGTTCCTCGTAAGATTGGAGTAAGGCATTTAGTCCAAGTTTAAATGATAACAATCTCAGAATTTTTTTTGCACAATAGTTTTTGAATTGTGTTGTAACAGTTTGGATTTATACTGGCCAAATATTCACTCGAAGTAAACACCCATTAATAATCACCTAATAAGTAGGTTGCTACGTATCAATTCAAATTGAAATTTGAATTCCTAATTGAAATGATTCTATGAGCAAAATGAATCGAGATTTTCGTTTGTTGCCCAAAAACATACTAGGAACAAGAAAATTTTCCTTCAGCAGTTCCAAGCTAGCAGCCAGAGGGTCCGGAGGTCTGTCTCAACGTGGGAAAGCACATACTTCGGTGAAATCTTAATTACTGTGAGCTTATAACTTCTGTTAGTTTAATTTCAATTGATTTACCATTTAATATTTTGTTCTACTTGAACTGGCGCCCTTATAATAATTTTAACATCTTAAGATCATTTTTAAAGTCATAACAAACTATCGATTCATTTATTAGATTTTAACTATTTAGTTTCTTCTTCTAAGGACTAAACACGCCCCTGAAGAATTATAATATTATTTTATTAAGAGTCTCATGTTCTATTTTATTTAATTAATAATATAATTTGATTGTTGTCTCAACTCTTTTATTTATTAACTATAAATATTCTGTTTTATTCATTCTTTTATGTAGTATTTTACTCACTGATAATTTACTACCATTACAGTGTTATTATTATAATTGTAAAATATCTGTTGATTTTCCATAATAAATAAAATAAAATAAAAATAAATTTCTTGCTCCACATTGATCTTTGAGCGATATTTGTTATCGATTACAGCTACAGGAATTTTTGCTTTACATGTACCCGCGAATATTTGTGGTTTCGGATAATGACGGAGGATCGACTCACGGCGCCCCTCTTTACTTTCTACGGCGCACCAGAGCGCCGCGGCGCACACTTGGGGAACCTCTGTATACATTTCAACCAATTTACACAAAACCAAATTATATACCTAAACCTTCCTCGTGAATCACTCCATCTGTTGGTGAAAACCACATGAAAACTGATTCACTCAGGGAGTTGATATGAGATTGAACGAATCTTGCTTTATATACCCCTACCAATGTGTACCACCCATACAAAAAAGGCTTTGAATGGTTCACAATGTTCTAGAACATTCCAAAACATTTGAGAGTGTTCTGGAAAGTTCCACAAGGATCTGGAATCCCGAAGTTCCAGACTATTCCATAACATTCCAGAATGCTAGACCTCCTGATTGTTATACTTGCGATTTGTGCCGAAAGGCTAAACGGGAGTGCGGTACCCGCACCGGGTTCATGCAAAACCTCTAGGGGTTAGGAAATCAATATATCGGTATCCTGAGCACGGTTTCACTGTTGACAGCCGAACAGATATTAACAAAGGAACACAAGGATATTGATAAGGAACCGATATTGATAAGGGTGTGTTTTCTATGAATTGACGTGCCGAACGACAATAAGCCACTTGCACGGATTTCATAACGACTTGGAAAAAATCATGTGGATAGATTTTTTTACTAAGATTACGAAAATGTTAGTAAAATTTTTTACAAATGTATAGTTTTTATTTTTAAATAAATAAATCCATTGTTTGGGTTCGTGACGTCACTACATGAAAATGTCCCGTCTCCGAAAATGTTCCTATTAATTTTGTAAAACTCCACACTGATTTATTTTTTTCATGGCGTCACTTTGATTTCAGGCGAATTTTTGAATTTGACATTTAACTTTCACTAGATTTATTGTTTGTTCTCTGCGAACTTGTCATTTGTTTTGACTTTTTGACAGATGTTATGAAGAGAACCCCTTACATTTTATGTTTTCTGTACGTGTTTTAGACAAAGACGTTTAACGTCATTGGTTTTAGGGGTATAATGGTAATAGTGCTGATTTTTAACAAAATCAAATTTTATAATATTCTTATTATTATTATAATTTACAAGTACAAGTATATTGCATTGGATTTAGTCATATAGACGTTGAACATTATAATTAATATTGATTAATGATCAATAAGATGGATCAAGGAAAAAAATATTTATGATATGTAATATTTTTGAAATGCCTCGTTATTCTCCTGTGCCATTCGTGTGGAAAACGTTATTTTTTTAAATTATTATGGCTTTGTAATTATCGTTTTTTCGCACCCGTAAAATTATGTCCCGTCTTTCCGGTTTATGAAAAATGGTCTATTTTTCGGATTGAAATAGATTTAAAAACAACAAAAAAAATACAGAATGTCTTAGAATATTTGCCTAAACCAGAAAAAAAATAAAAATTGTGATGCAAGTGGCCTATTACGTCCTCTTTCTGCACTAAAACAAACAAGTTTTCCAATGATTTCGCATTACGTACAGATGTACTTTTTTGTGTAGAATACAGCTAATATTTTAATATGACATATGCGTCATTTTGCAAACTTAGTTCTTGCTTTTGACACGTCAAGCATGGCGGTGGGTGGCGAGGTGCTGCGGTTCGTATCTGGAACTTCGCTCGTATTTTTGAAAGTGTAGATTGGTTCGCACAATGATTTTATATCTAACTAACCTTCACGCCGCGCCGTTTCCCGCTGGGATGAGCAGACGGTACGGACCGCCAAATAATTCGGTCTTGGCACAAACTCTTTGCCTCATTCACATTCACATCGTCTCATACATACTCTTCTATTATTCTGACACTTGATAGGGCCCTAAGTATCTAATTCACTTGATCGTGCCATGTCTTCCTCGGGTTTATTTTTTATGTGAGTACAGTGGGGTAAGCATTTAGTGCTTATATGCCCATATGGATTGCAATGCATATTTAGATTCGTACTTCTATTCAACGTTGTCAGTTTATTAATACTTTTACGTAATGGACGGCCGGCATAGTCCAGCGATAAAGCTCTTGACTCGCACACCGAAGGTTGCGGGATCGAATCCCGGTGTGGCAAATAAATTTTGTTTGATTAATTTGTGTTATTTCATAATTTATTCATTTAAAATAATTGTATAGTATATTTGCGGCACGTTCCAGAGTGGAAGACACTCTCAGTATCGCCCTGGTGTAAGACCACCATTCAGAATTGAAACGTTGCTTTAAATGGCATTAGCCTTGTTTGGTGACCAGATCTGAATAGCCAGGTACTTCCCCACCTTCCTCTTCCTATCTCCTTCCCCTCCCCACTACCTTCAGCCTCACAACATACCCCAATTGGGGATGCCATAGTCTCACTGGCTTCAGACGGGAGCAGTTGTGCGGTATTCATATTAAAAAAAAAAATTTTGGTAATTGAAGTTTCAGCACATCAATTTTTGGAAAACACCCCCCAGTGTTGCCAGGAAATATCGTTTTCTTATTTATTCTTTTTCAGTTCGGCTGTCAACAGTGAAACCATGCTCAGGTTATCGATATGTATCGATTTCTCTGTGCTAAACCCCCAAGAGATTTTGCATGAACCTGGTGCGGGTCGTGCAAACCGCACGTCCCGCCAACGATAGTTTGGTCAAACAAGTGAACTAATGCCGAGCAAGGTATTAATTCCTAATGCATGAAGCATTGGGAATTAATACTCGGTGCCATCCAGTATTCATAGCAGAGCCGGCGAACGGGGAATTTCTAAGTCCGGGTGTGTAGGGGCATGAAATCCTCAACAGATTGATATGAGCAAAAGCCGCTGCAGGATGTACGAGTAGATCCTCTTTGGCAAGTAAATAGTAATTAGTCAGTGAGTCCGACGAGAAATATAAATAAAAATAAGGTAAAAATCGATGCTACCAACCTTGCATCCGTTGTGCGCTTTTATAATTAAGGTGACGATTCACGGTTACGGTACCGTGACGGCAAAAAAGGCAATAAACATACGTTCCTTATTGCTATGATTTTGCAGCTCTTTCTTACATATAATAGTGAGACACACAAAATACGTGTGACTCTTTACCCTAAAGTAAGTACTATTTTTTTCGACATTGCGTTTCATTTTCTTTATACTTGTGTTAATTGAATGTTTCCTTTGGGGGGTGCAGACGTACGTTCACCATTTGTCTCGTTTTCAACTGTTGTTATTTAGTGTGTAAGAAAGAGCGGCAGCATTATATGTTTAAGAACAAAAGCAAAACCATCAGCTCATTGACATTTGACGTTTCTGAATTTTTGGAATTCGCTCACGCTTCAATATCATCCTTGTAACTATATTCCATACTTTCAAAATTATCTTCACGGCAAGTAGTATTGGTAGGGGTCTGGAGACGTCACAGTGCGGAGCAGTAAGAAAATGTTGACTTTCTCCTTTGGAGAAAACAGACATACGTACATTGTGTATCTCATCTTTTGAAAGAGCTGCAGCATTACAACGATAAGGAACGTATGTTTATTGCCTATTTGGCCGTTACGGTACCTACCGTAACCGTGAATCGTCACGGTAATTATAAAAGCGTCCACTGTGTCACACACTCGTGAAAATTGAATTGAAAACTCCTAATAAAGAACATAATTGCATTTTTTTTACTAAATATATTAATAAATTGTCCAATCATGATGTGGCGAAACCTGAATTTAATACGTACTAGCTGACCCGGCCACGCATTGCTGTGGCTAACGAAACAAAACGCCGTCTAATGGTTATTACTATTAATGGTTATTACGTGATGGTTACACAACCTTTATAACCACCGCCATCTGTTAATTTACATACAAATCAAATCCACACCGCTCCCTTGTCAGCGCGCTCTCCACCACATATAGACATTCTCCTTTATATTTCAACCAATTTGCACAAAACTTTGACAAATTATATACCTAAGCCTTCCTCGTGAATCACTCTATCTATTAGTGAAAACTGTATATGAAAATCCGTTCAGTAGTTTTTGAATTTATCGCGAACAGACAGCAGACAGACAGACCCGGCGGAGGACTTTAATTTATAATATGTAGAGATTAGGTTAACGCGTATCCATTGTATTAGAATGTGTTCGCACAACATTTGAAAGAATATGTAATTCTTTCGGGAAAGCGGAATATTAGAAAGATTTTTGTCAACTATCAAGATGAATAAATTAATAAGCAATCACTTGCTGACGTATAGTGGTACAAGTTTAAAAATATTTGCTGTTTGAAATTTATTGATGAATTTTAAGTGCGCAGTTTGCTCCGCCCTGGTGCATCTTTGAGGCACTGGGAACTGGGCCGCGGTGCCCCTGGTGTTTATTCCGTATTGATTCTGCGGCAGTTTGAATGCGGGTGACGATGGAGGGCAGTGGCACAACGGACAAACAATTTTCCTCCCAATTTCCCAATTACCAAACCTGCCGAATGGGTACGGCGCGGATTTCTCGCGTGGGGTGCATGCGGCACGCCTGATAAATCATTTATATGGCGTGGGCCAGGCGCTGGCGGCAAAGCTACTACTCGCGGAGCCCACTAAAATCCACTGAGCCCTGTCTTCCCACAAATTATGTATCTCACATAAAAACAGACACACACACCCCACACCACACAATGCAGGACTTTATATACTGATGTCACTGAAGGCCGTTCAGTTTCATGTTGACTGCCGGCCGAATCTTCCCGGATAAGGTTTTTCATGGTCCGAAGGCAAATGCGGAAGAACTCCAAATAAAAAGGACATGACCGCCTCCCTCCCACTCCCAACATAACATAAACAGACACATATGTATATATGGCTCCCGGCTGTTGATGCTGATGGTTGCTGATGCTGATGCTGGGCAAAACATACAATTTTAGTAGGGTTTTTAGGTAACAATTTTTCCCAACCGATAAAAACACAAGTCCTCTAAGTCATTGGCTATTGCCACGTAATAATTTAAATACCCACAAATGGGAAAAATTGCGAGGCGCAAGTAACGCCGTTCTATTTGTATAAAAAATAACAGTAGATTTAAATTCAGTAAATTTAAATGATTCACCTTTTCAAAGCACTTAAGAATCTAGAAAATTAAAAAAAAAACTGTCTTGCCGCTAACGGTTCTTCAAGACTGCATTTCATTGCAGAACTTAGCAAACTTCAAACGCCATATGTGTCAACTATGTATTTCTACCAATCCCATAAACTAATATGAACAACAATTTTAAACATTACCTACTTTATGTCAACTCCTATATTTTATGAACTATATTTGGTGTCTTATATTTTATGTTACCTGCATTTTGTTAACGCTTCTATTTTGTGTTACCTATATTAATTGTTTTTAGGTTATTGATGTTACTGATTCGATATGTATATGGTATACGGTTGATATGAATATCATATAAAAGCATAGAGTAAAATGTAACTCCCAAATCTTTGAGGTATGTACATAGAATAAAGAAGAACACAAGAAATGCCATTTGGGCGTGTTTCGTGATCCAAATGTTTGATCAATCGGACCTTAAATTTACATTGCAATATTGTGTTTACGAAAATCAAATGGGATGGAGATCTACGATATCAAACGAGTGTAAGAGAGACGGAGTACTGGGTTATTAAGCTAAATCCGCTAAATAGAATATTTGTATGGAAAGTATTTATTTATTTTATTAAAGCTCCACAGAGGAGGCCCTGAGAAAAATAATTCCCCTCAGGGCCAATGTCATCTTTGTGAATTCTGTGTGGAGGTTATTTTTAGGAAAGGAAGGAGATCAAGTTCTGGGAAGGAAAAGGATATGAGGGGTGGGTAGAAATCTGGGGTTCAGTGTGTCTAGGAGTGGCGGACGTATGAATCCACCCACTGCGGTACAAGGTGATATTCCGAGAGAGTACGGCTGGAGAAGACAAAGCGACTCCCTCAACTATTCTCTCTATCCTGCCTGCCACGCAGCTGGTGGGCAGACATATCCACCATTTGGTATTGATTTGGGGTAAAGATTTTTAAATGTAAGAGAAGTGTTATCGCCAGTTTTTACTCGGTGGGACTGTGTTTCCTGGTGTCGCCGATATTGTTAACCAATACTACTGCACACCTTCAAAAAATCATCTAAATGAACGATTTTTTTCCGTATTCAAAGTAAATTGTTTACTAATATTACTGTACACCTTCAAAAAATCAACTATATGAAGGATTTTTTTCCGCATTCAAACTATATTGTTAACCAATACTACTGCACAACTAATATCTAATTCCGTATTCAAACTATCAACTAATTCCGTATTCAAAATATGCCTAGTAGTCCGCCGACAGTCAGGCGGCCATCATAGCATATCTCCGAAATTTCAATATCTTTGGTTTGTTTGGGGAAGTAAAATACCTTTTTAAACCTTTGGCTAATTTTATCCTCCGCCCCGGGAACCATTTATTGGATAACTAACACCTCTGCCATAGGTCACCCCAAGTGGTTCACTGCGTTTGGTGACTTAGCAGGGGTGCCCTGGTACATGGGGTAAGGTTTGTCTAGGTCTTGCCGGCGGATGTGTCTGCCCACCAACTGTATGGCGGGTGAGATCGGGAGAGACTAATTGAGGGAGACCTTTCGTCCTCTCCAGTCGGACTCTACAGTTGCACCGCACTGGGAGGGATGGATTTAAACGTCCGTTACTCCTGGACACACTGACCCCAGATTCCCACCTACTTCTCATACCTTTTTCCTTCCCAAAACCTACTTCCTTTCCTTTCAAAGACCCTCCAGACAGCATTCCTGAAGCTGACATGGGGTCACAAAGGCCTGCTGTATGGAACTTAAGTAAAAAAAAAAAAACAAATTTAGTGAAAACAAACAGGACAGAAAATAGCAATGTATTATGTAATAGAATGACGAGTTTATGGAAATAAGTGACTGAAAAAGTGAGTTTTTAGTTTGGATATAAATTCAATTTGGTTATGCATATCAATTCCATAGGAAATTTATTCCAAGCCTCAGAGCCGGATACTCCGAATGCACGATCACCATATTTAGTTATGTTCAAAGTTCTTTGGACCTTCCGATTTTATTTATAGAGTTATTAATGTTTATCACATTTTAGTCAAATGTGATATGATGACCAGTCAAATGTTTACCCGATGACAAAAGAAAATAATTGGATCCAATAGAATAAGATTTTATTACATTATATATTAGATACATATATTAGACACATACATTACATTAGATACTTATATAAAGCAAGAATAACATAGTGATATATTGCATAATATCTGAAAATATATAAAAATGTGTTCAAGTGTTATTGTGTCTTGTAGATCATAACTAGTTCCTAGCTAGGCAGACTGCCCATTCCAAGAACTGATGAAAATGCCAAAAATTTATTCTGTAAAATATGTAGAGGTTATTTTTTTTTTAAATTAAATTTATACCAAGTTGTTACTAAATGTGCCGTTAAGAGACAATAACCATACACAATCGGAAATATGTCATTTTTAAATCAAATTTTAGACGTATTGACTATTTTCCAAAAAAAAATTATAAATTGATTTCGAAAGACTGTTCTTTTATCTAGTAAAGCTTTGTTTTAAATTTTGAGAAAATATTTTTTTTAGTACAATACGGTTTTACCGTAGGTCGTTGGCAGATTTGTTAAATTTTCAAACAAAATTTGGTATTTTACAACACATATTTCAAATCATATACCTAATCAGGCAGTAAAATAAATCTATTAATTATTTGGAAAAGATACTTTTTGAATTTTAGTTCAAATAAAATCATTAAAAAAAGATCCGCGACCTTGTTTTTTAACGAAAATGCTTCAATTTGTCAATTTACTTACGGTCTTACAAACTAATATATTTAAAAGAAATAACCTTTTTATTTTGCTTAGACATTACGGAAAAATTATAAATACTCATGATCCAAAATAATTACAAGAAGTACACAATTTTAATAGTTTTATCATCACGAGTTTGAGCATTTTACGAATGTAGGTATTTATCAAAGCAAATTTTGAAAGAAATAAAATCGATATTGAGTTATTATGTTAAAATGCTGGCATGGAAAATAATTAATCTTTTTCATCGGAATCGGCCTGTACAAGGCCTGCAAGGGTACGATCGCAAGACCATCGTTAGACGAAATTTGAATTCTCGGCCGCTGGTTAGTGGCTCTTAATAGGTAATAATGTAAAAATTTAAGTGACATTATTATATTTTAAGTGAATTCTGTTCTGTTTACAAAAACATTGATTTTGAAATTCCAAAAAATAAATAACGCTAACATTATACAAAAATAATCGAAAAGCCGTCAAGTGGAAATCAAGGTGTGAGAATCTTGAGATAATTGTAGCAGAAGTTATTGTTGTTAAACTTGGGGGTACAAGGCATATGTCGTGATTCCGCAGTCGTGGTCCCTGTTTCTGGCCATCCTGATGTAACCATATTCTCCCCAATCTGTTCCCCAGGAGTTCTTCACTAGGTAGTAGTCTTCACCAGAAGCTTTGTCAGTTCCGTAGCCTGCGACAAGCACCTGTAAAGTTGTATGTATTGTACAATTATACATCTGCACTGTTACAATTGGGTAAAAATGTCCCATTTCTTCTTATTAATGCCACAAATGGTTAAAGGATACCGCCGCCCCGAGAACCATATTCTGAGTTACCAATACCTGTGTCATAAGTCGTCTGAAGTACTTTAAATCTAAAATCATTACTGTTCTTAAAATGCTTGAAAAACGGATTTTAGCTTTAAAGAAAACCTAAAGATGATTTAAAACTTGAATCGTATGTTTATTTGTATTACTGATCTGTTTTAATTAGTAAACAAATAAATAAAATAAACACAAGTAATAAAATAATAATTTTTCAAAACATTTTCTCTAAAAAATCTTTGAAAGCGTAAGCAAAAAAATGACACCGATATATGTCCGTTATGGTTGAATGCCAACTCAGAATCAAGTCAACTCAACAACTCTTTGAAAAGTCATTAAAGCTATGAAAAAAATAATTTTAAAATAGCCGTTAACCCTAAACTAACTTAACCTATTTAACCAATTTATAGTATTTTTTTATCATCACTCTTTATAACTTATGACCTTTCTGAGGTGGTTCTGAGTTGGTTTCATTCTGAGTTGGCCACCGTACGTTATATTAACAAAGTTACGAAAAATACTTTATTTCTCTTTATCACCTACTAGCTGGTACCCGGCATGCGTTGCTATGCCATTTAATTAAGAAATTGTTTCTCCCTGCGTGTCCTTTCCCATTCGTCCTATTCCCCTTCCTGTCCCACGACGCCTTCCACTCTCGCGTTCCTACTCCACCTTACCTCTCCCCATTCCACTCTCCCCCTTCCCTTGTCCTGCGAACCCCCCTCCTGAGTTCCCCTCCCCCCTCCCGCATTCCATACATTCATTCCCGGTACGTTCAGTTTTTAAACAACTCGCGTGCCACCTATTGAATTTTTTTAAATATAAATTTCATAATGCCAGAGCTCACCAGTGGTTTTATACAAACCTTGTCCTGACAATAACGAACCCAAAAAAAAATAATTATCCAATTTGGTGCAGTCGTTCGGAAGTTATGCGCGTACATACATTGCGTACAGATATAAGAAGATAAGAAGATAAAAGATAGAAGATAGAAGAAGAAGATAGAAGAAGAAGAAAGAAGATAGATAGATAGATAGATTACAATCTCATTGTCTTAATACGTTCCCAATCATGTGACTTTTTTTCAATTATTACAGAAAGACACTATTGGCACCACGGACATATGAATATATCTGGACCTGCCCTAAGTGATAAAAACGTAATATTTCCCCCTCCACATGGAACTGGCTATAGCTCCGCCTTAACGCCAGCTCGCTCCATGGGGAGGGGAGAGATCCACGCTTGAATCTAAAATTTGTGACGTCATCATTCTTGTAGTGACCAGCGCGAAACTAACGTCCATACTTTTACGAAATAACACGCCAAAAACGGCAGCTTGTGCTATACATTATAGGTACATATTATATAGACATAGCGAATGTGGGCGGTTCTCCAGTGTCCTCGTCGCTGGTTACAGGGGTACGTAAATTATGAAACATTTGTAAAAGTGTCTTAACTAAACACGGCAACAAAATATTGCTATGTAAATTGGGGCGAATGTTTTTGGGGCAAGCATTTGGCCTTAGCAAATATGTTATTAACGTGGCAAGCAATTCGCGCTCCCATGTAAAAAGGTCTATTCATTCAAATCAGATGTTGCTTTTAAGAACTAAATGGTGATATTATAATGCGAGATGCCTATATACTGTCAGATTGATTTTTCAACGAATCACAGTATCTTTCCTCTCTTCGCCCCCCATAGTTTGGTTTCACCCCTCACCTGATCTTCTGGTCTATTCATTCTGATGTCTATGATTGGCACCAGAAATATGATAAAATCTACCAAATAAGGAGGGAAGTATGTGTGTTTAAATATTAGTCATGGAAAAGCTAACTATTTGCATTTGCTTGTGATGAGAAGTACTACTAACACTTCTGGTAGATTTTACATAACATTACTTCAAGGTTAGTATTTCAAGATGCTCATATAATATCAACACTCCGGTGTACTCACTGCATGGTTGTCGTCACCTTTCTTTTCACTACATTTTGGCTCGTAGTAGACCCCAGATTTGTAATGTTTGAAGGACTTCAAGACTTGGATAGCCACCGCGATGGGTCCTTTCTTGGCTGTGGCATCCGTCAGCGCCTTTTGAGTGTCGTTAACGAACGTGTAACCGCTGACTGTAGCTGCTGACTCTTGGTGCCTGTACAAACGATGAACTTAACCTTTTCCACTCCGACCATTTTTTCTCAAAACCGTTTAGCTACTCCGACCAAAAATGTATGTTATATTTTGTGTTAAAAATGAAAATTTCCGTTCATTATTTTTGCGGCACCCTGTCGGATAATTCGTGTGACCATTAGTTGTTTGATATATTTTGAATAAAATACTTGTTAAATCACACATTAAGTAACTAAAAGATAATACATTCGATTTCAATATGTTTTATTTGCATAATATCTTTTATTGCATAGCAATAATTTGTATAATACGGGTAAAATATACAAACAATCAAATGTAAAACCTTGGAGAAGTTCCTTTCTAATTGCCCTGTACCGTACAGCGGCTTATCACTGACTACCTGGACCTGATTGGCTTAGGTTTTACGGGTAGTGGATAGTTTCTTATTTTGCATTGGTTACGTTATTTTAGGTTTAGACCCTTTTTCAGGAAACAAAAGATAGACCAGCCCACAACACATAAAACAGATAATAAGTTTGGCAAATATTCTACACGGTGTTTACAAGTTAGAGTATTGTACATATATATTATACATAATATAACACTGTCACATTTTAAGCATATTTATCTCATTACAAAAAACTAACGATTCGGTCCAATGTTTTTATAAATTTCTTTCTTATTTTTACTGAGTCACCATCACTTATAGTTTTTTGGGGTATGATATTTTTCGAAGCATTCTCCCACATAAGGTGCAAGTTTGTTTCCACGACTTTTACAGTGTTATGTTGTTCGTTTTATTTGCCCTCCTTCTCTACTCGTATCATAATCAGAACCACTAACGATTTTTTTTTTAAGTAGGAATCTGGCGGTTAGTGCATCCAGGAGAGGCGATGCGTGAATCCATCCCTCTCATTGCGCTGTAAGGCAATGGTTCGATAAAGTCCGGCTGGAGAGATCAAAAGACCTCCCTCAACCAGTCTTTCCCGATTCGGTCCGCCACGCAGTAGATGGGCAAACGCATCTGTCACCAAGTCCTAGAAAAACCTCATCCCCTTGAACCCGGGCACCTCTGCTAAGTCACCAAACGTAGTGAATCACTTGGGGTGACGTGTGGCAGAGGTGTTTGTTGTCGCATATAAATTTATCAATAAAACAATAAATGGTTACTGGGGCGGCGGTACTCATTCCCGCCTCCCAAATTGAAAACGATGCAATCCGTAATACTTTTTCTGCATATATTGGCGTTATAACATGTAGATTGACATGATTTAACCGCTGTTCTGGATCTACCGAATGAATTTCTTTTCTTGTTTTTACACCTTGTCTCTAATTTCCAACCAGCTGAATATTTAGCCTATCCACAAATTGAAAATGGTTCTTTGGTATTTCCAATAAAAAAAATTATTGTTGTGTATTCGGTGTGTTAGTAGACATTCAATTCCATTTTTTTGCTGAATCAGAAAAGCTTGACGGTGTGGGATTGATGGATGTTGAAGGTTGTTGCGGAATCACAATATTTTCTACATCACTATCTTCACTGAAATAAGCACATCTCCTTCTTTTGGGTGGGATAATGTCACTTCCATTATCTGTATCACTTGGATAGTTACCGACTTCTTCCCCATCACTTCGAAGTAAAACTATCATTATTTTCCATGACGGTTAATCAACTATATTTCTAGAAAATGTAAATTAGTAATTCTTTTACTTTCAACTACTAATATCAAAATCAATAGTTCCACAAAACGAAAAAATATGGTCACAAAAAGTGGGAATAACTGCGGAGAACCGTCATAAACGCAGGATAACGACTGACTGTTCCGAAAATATTGGAAGACAACAAATATTTCGTGTGTTAAAATGATGCATCTATTTTTAAATGAATATATCTAATTAACGGTTAATTTAAATGAAGAAATGTTGGTTTATCCAAAATATTGCGACAATTCTTTGTAATTATCGGAAATAATAGTTGGTAGAATGTAGTTAGGAAGATAGAAATTGGTGATTAAACTTATACCTGCGCCGGGCCAGAACCTCTGGCCAACGGAGCTGCCTACCAAAATCGTTTGGGCCAGAATGTGTGGCCTACGGAGTGGAAAAGGTTAAGTAGTCAATAAAAACTTGAACCAATATTGACGCTTTCGGCTTGTGGTATTGTCAGTAAAATACTAAGAAGTAATAAATTTACATTTGTTCTTATAGTTATAGTTATAGAATGTTAAGAGACATACTTTATATACTTTAACCAGTGATTCCTGATATTATTTCGAGTAAAACTGTTAATGCAATTTTGGCTCCGGTGAATTGTTAGACTCTTTTTTTTTTCAAATCGAATTTTTAAAAATTCTTCCACGTGTCGTCACTGGTCACTCAGCCGAGTAAACAATTAATCCCTCACCTAACTGTCTAATACATACCTACTGATTTTTTGTATGATTTTAGTTGGAAAAAAAATCAAAAATGTAAGCGGAGACCAAAATTTCTTTAACATTTTTTACTCCAAATGATGTCAGGAATCACTGGTTAAAGTAAGTCGATATATTAAAAACATCACACCAGAGGTTGGAAATCAAATAAAGAGCGAACTATATCGGGGTATTTACCTGCACACAGAATCCACACCCTCATAGGGGTATGATTCCTCACTATCGATCCCTCCTATCGATTTTATGTCATCGTAAGCATCTGCCATATTGCCTCCTAAGCAACCGTCGTTTCTTGTTGAACAGTCCACCAGGAATTGCTCCGAGAGGGAGACGAGGTGTCCGTTAGCCAGGAACTCCTGACCTTCTAATGCTCCAGTCTGCCAAATACAATGATAAAAAAATATATATGGTAGGCACTTACACTTACACACCTACGTAACATAGGTATGTTTTCCGTAAACAAAATCAAATTAGTTTGCATAGTAATGCCTCTAATTTTTTTCTCCTTTATATATTCCTTTTTTTATTTTTGCAGAAACAAACAGTTCTTATAATAATGACATAGAAGAAAATAGTTACAATGTAATAGAAGTTAATACAGTAATTGGTACCAATGACATGTCGCTGTTACGTTTTTGTGTGATATATTATACATTTTACCTAAATTAAGTTAGTTAGTATATTATGGAAGGAGAGAGGTGTGTGTGAATGTTTGTGTATGTGTGTGTGTATTATGTGCGCAAATTCAGTGTGCTAGAAAAGTTTTTTCTTAAATAGAGGGAGGGAATCAAAAATATATCGGTATTTGTGCTTGTTTGAATTGTGTTGAATGTTTAAAGGTCGAGGGAAATGTGGGGAGTACGCTGCAGCCAGCGTTTGTTTTACTACTAGTTGTGTAAAAAAAGATTGGTGTGAATTATCATTAATAAATAATTTATAATACAATAGTCAATAAATAAAAAAAAATGCAATTACATGGGTTGAAAACCACACTATTGACGATTAATTTGTTACTTTTTAATATAATCTCCGTCCATTTCCACAGCTTTGGTCCATATTTTAACAAGGGCAAGTGTCGCACTATTGTAAAAAGCACAGTCACATCCAGAACACAGTTTTGAATTTTTTGTCCTTGGTGATTTTGTGTAATGCCATTCCATTGACTGCCTCTTTGATTCAGGTGTTAAAAAAATAACGCTATTTCGTCTCCGGTCGCAATTATAGTTGTGAGGCTATTTCTTGTTTCTTTATTCTGGCCTGTTAACTTTCTTTCTACCCACCTTGCACAAACTATTGTTGAAAAATAAGTTGTCGAATAATTTTCATCACACTGCCTTTACTGAGGGAGAGAATGCGACATCTGTAGTTATCTAGGGTAACCACAAATGATGTCATTAACTCGGTCAATGCCGCATACAGTCACAGCCTGCGCTGCGCCGCTGCGCTTTTCGTCAGTCAGCGATATTGGTCCTTCAGCTTCGTTACAGCGACGAACCCATCGTTTAGCAGTGCTGACATCCGCTGTGCACCATGGTATATCTTTTTCAGTCTTTCATGAATGCGAATGGGCATTTCACTTTCTACAATCAAGAACGCTGTCTAATACGAACATCGATGTCGGCCATTTTGCAAGCGACTGCAGTGCCACCTTTCACGCAAAAAGGTACTACTGTAGTAGATTGTAGAAGAAGGTTTGAGGAATAGCACCAAATTCATAGTTTCCACTTAACTAACTTTATTTAAGTAGAAAAAAATATGAGCCATTATTTTTGACTGGCCCTCGCATATTCAAATATTTTATAAATCATTTTTTAAATAATATTAATCATTTTTTTTAAATAACAGTACAGCGCTGCGTATGAAAGAAATGGAGTATAATGCGCTTTATTCCTGGTTTAAAAAATATTTTTTTATTATTAGCAAGCAACAAAGACACCACCGAAGAGACTTAATAAACCTGCTGGACGCAGTAATGTTGTACTAATTAATAAAGGTACTAATAGATGGAAATGATTACTATAATATTTGAGGTTCATTAATTAAATACAAGAACTGATTCATTTGTAAGACGTTTATTGACACTGTTGACAAGTTCAAGGTTATACATCAAGTGACGCGACAGACCTGCCAACTATCAGCATTTGACAGCTGGTTATTATTATTACCAACATAACATCCTTTCCTCCTTCCATTTTTTTTTATTTTTATATCAAACCAAATAACAATGACAAAGAAACTTAAGAGTAATCACTATGACTAAATCGTACCGGATTGTAAGACACAATGGTTTTGACGGATCAAATAAAACTAACATAGTTTTATCTGACAAAAGAGACTTACTATTTACAAATGCCTTTTCACATTCATCAGACCAACACCATTTTACATTTTTTCTTAATAAATTATGAAGTGGTTCTAGCACTGTAGGACACATAGGAATAAAATTCCTATAAAAATTTAACATTGACAAATATGACTTTAGTTGAGTAACATTTTCTGGACACCCAGTAGACTTAATTTTCTCAACTTTCGACAAAGACGGACTTTTGCCTTGACCTGACAAAGTAAAACCTAAAAATTCGAAAGAATTCACAAAAAATTCACTTTTTGACACATTAATTTTTATATTAAACTCATTTAATTTTGACAAAACTTTATCCAAAGTATCAGAACACTCTTTCTCATCTTTACCACCTATACAAATATCATCAATGTATGCAGCACAGTTTTTTATGCCACACAAAACTGTATCAATTACCATTTGAAAAACGGCAGGAGCCGATGACAATCCATAAATTAAACGATTATAGACATATAAACCATTACATGTATTAATTGTAAGTAATTCTTTACTAGAATCTGACACAGACAACTGTAAATATGCGTTTGTTAAATCTAATTTACAGAATACTTGACAACCTGAAAATTTATTAAAAATATCCTCTGGACGTGGAATAGGATATTGATCAATTCTCAATTGTGGATTGACTGTAGATTTCAAATCTGCACATAAACGTAATTTTCCATTTTGTTTAGGTACACAAACTATTGGAGAAGACCAACTACTATGTTTAACTTTTGAAATAATGCCTTCGCTTTCAAGACGACTTAGCTCTTGACATACTTCAGCACGAAGTGCATAAGGAACTTCATATGCTTTGTGAAAGACAGGAGTAGCATTATTTTTTAAACTTAAATTCACAGAAAATTCTTTAATTGGTAAATCGTTATTAGTAATTGAAAAAGAATTTAAATATTTTTGTGACAATTTTTTAACAATATTTGTTTTATTTTTCTCGCTGACAGACACTGAATTTACAGTATTATTATGCATATTTGACATTAAAGAACTTATGAAAGTATTTTCCCAAGATGGATCAAACACTTTTAACCAATTTCTACCCAAAATAGCATCAGACGACAGATTTTTTATAACCAATACTGGTAAATTCATTACAACATTAGAATCCACAACATTTACTTTTGCCATAAAAAATCCGAAACAAAATAAATTCTGACTATTTGCTGTGAACAAATTACCGTAGAATTGACTTAACTGACAAGTTTTGAAAAATTTTAAATACATTTTGTTACTTATTAATGTCGAAGAACTTCCTGTGTCAATCATAAAAGACATATTGATACCATTTACAATTAAATTAATTTTCGCTGTATCAGACACTGACATATTTAATACATTTACATTATTGACACATTTTACGTGATTGATGATTGATTTTGCGTTTGGACAAAATTTCGACGTATGCCCGTAAATATTACACTTGTAACATTTCCACTTTTTTGAAGGACATAACTCATGAGTTATAAAACACCTCTCGCATCTTCTGGACCCTTGACGTGATGGAGATGACAGTTGACTTGATGACCTTGAACTCCTTTGACCCTTGAATCCAGTCCTTTTACCCTGATGAAATCGCCTACTAGGACTATTCTGACGTGAAGGGCGATCCTTTGAGACATGACATGTTTTTTTATGTGACATTTTTGACTTGACTTCACAGATTTCCGATGTAACATTTTCTTTGTGTAAAATTTGCTCTGAGCTGTGGCTTACTGTCTCAATATTTTTGACAATTAATTTTGCTTTCTCAAAAGATAACGATTCGTCTTCAGATAGTAATCTTCTAGTCATTGTATCGTTTTTTAAACCACACACCAATTTATCTCTCAGAGCTTGGTCTAGAAAAGCACCAAAATTGCATGATATTGACAGACTTTTTATATCCGTAATAAAATCATCGATTCCTTCGTTAGAAAGTTGTTTTCGGTTATAAAATTTATATCTTTGCGCAATTGTACGCCTTTTTTCTTCATATTTACTCCTCAGTGTTGTTACAATATCGTTGAAGGTTAAATCTTCTAGATTTTTCGGATGCACCGTTTCTTTTAAAATTTTAAATTTCTCCGCACCGATCAATATACACAAATATCCAATTTTTTCTTTCTCTGCGATATTAATAATTTTTAGATACATTTGTATGCGTTCCAAAAACATATTGAAACTTTCGCAATCTGGTTCGAAATGAGGCACTGGCAAGGTACTACTCGACATGTTGGAAAAAATGTTTTTTCCACGGCGAAATCACTGTTAATACTATTCACACACGTTTTAACTGATAAACTGATTTTCCTCGTCGCCAATTATAATGTTTGAGGTTCATTAATTAAATACAAGAACTGATTCATTTGTAAGACGTTTATTGACACTGTTGACAAGTTCAAGGTTATACATCAAGTGACGCGACAGACCTGCCAACTATCAGCATTTGACAGCTGGTTATTATTATTACCAACATAACAATTACTACATTCGCAGTTTGTATCAAAAGGCACGGCCTTTTTCGACACTACACAAACAATTCGTATCTTGATTAAAGCATCGCGCATACGTGTACATTTTTATCCCAAATGAAGACAACATTTGAATATCAATGTGCCGTCAATTAGCATTCTTAGTGTCCGCCTTTGATACCTTATGCAGCGATTCTATTACTAATTCGATTTGAAACGTTGAAATTGAAAAAAACATAACCCCTAATTACGTTCGTTTATCCAACTGCCAAGTTTTTACAATATTATTTTTCACTATCAATTTCTGCGGCGAACACTTTTGCCAAATTAAATTTATTACGCCGCCACTGCCTGTATAAGAATTTACCAGACGAGTTATCTACTTACCTGCCTACACCGCGCAAGCCGACGCCGCCAGTACATACCGCCAGCACCGCGTGAACATTTCGGGAATCACATCGAAAGATCTCGAGTCAACAGCCGTTCCTCACTACGGCAGCAGAATGTTCGAGGGCCTTCTTCACTTTGCGCGTGTACGCACCTTTACTCAGCGCTCAGGTAGTTACTCTCCTCGTCTATATAAGCAGCAGTTTTGCCGGCTGGGACTAGTCAGTCTGTCTCGTCGGTCGACTCACGCACACACATTGCGCACAGTGATAAAGTGATAACACACCAGTGTAGTACCCGCCGAAACAAACCCCGCTCCTGGCTCCTTCTCGCCCTTCGCTAATCAACTTGTGATTCCAGGGTGACACAAGGAACATCTCTATAACACCTTCGAGGCCTCCATCTCCAGCCACCATCTCGCTGTCCAGCCCATCGCGCCTCGACATGAGATGTCATCCGATATACCAACTACCAAGCCCGCACGCGCTTGCTGTTTAGGTGCAACCCGTTCTCTGGCATTCGAAACCCATCGCGTTCCGCTGCCAGAGTTCATCCTCACCGCCTTTCAAGGTTCCTTCCTGCGTCACGTGTGTGCGACCGCCTGGACAAAGGTCACATCTCCACCTCCACGGTATAGAGCAACACGCCGGCTCCCTGAAGACAACAACAACAACAACTCTTGCGAAGCTGCGATAAACATAGTGATTGATACATGGAAGAAAGAAACAGACAAAAAAATCACCATTGCAGCATTCTTAGATTTAAAAAGAGCATTTGAAACGATAGAAAGGAAAATACTATTGGAAAAACTAGAAGACATAGATCTTTCTGACGTAGCTCTGAATCTATTCAAAGAATATCTCCAGAAAAGAAAACAGGTAACGAAAGTTGAAAGCTCAGAATCAGAACCGATAGAAAACAACCTTGGTGTTCCACAAGGGTCGGTATTAGGTCCAATTCTATTTATAATTTACATAAATGATATTATCAAAACTATTAAACATTGCAAAATTTTACTATTTGCAGACGATACCTTTCTATATTTCATGTGAAGATTACATAGAAGCAATTAACAAAATAAACGAAGACCTAAAAAATATAGCAAAATGGCTGAAATTAAACAAGTTGAAACTGAACGCAAACAAAACAAAATATATGGAAATAGGCAATAAAACACGTAACACAGGGTTAAATTTGACAATTAAAGGTTAAAAAATTGGCAAAGTAAATGAAATCAAATACCTGGACCCAGGTATTTGATTATGGTTGTAATACTCGACTCAAAACTGACTTTCACAGCAAACTTTGAATATGTGCTAAAAAAGGTATCAAAAAGGGTAAATTTTAATAGAAGACTAAGACGTAAATTAAATAGACACACTACCGAGTTCTTTTATAAATCTATCGTTGCTCCACATTTGGACTACTGCTCTACGATGTTATATTTGGCCAATGAAGGAAATTTTAACAAACTAGAAGTTATACAAAACAAAGCTATAAGATGTATACTGGGGAAAGGCAAATACGCAATAATTAATCAAGTGAGAGAGGAGCTAAATTGGATTCCAATAAAAAGAGACTACTATTTAATGTGTTAATTTTTGTGCATAAAATTATGAAAAACCAAATGCCAAAATACTTTTAGGATGAAATTGTTTTTAATAGAGACTTTCATAATTATGAAACAATAAAATACATATAAACAGAGTTCGATTGCCACAAATGAAGAAATCAAAATCACAGAACTGCCTAATGTACAGAGGACTAAATATGTATGATGAAATGCCTGAAAGTATGAAGAATGAAGAAAGAATTAATGTATTTAAAAAGAAATGTTATGCTTACTGTAAAAATATTTAAATTTATCAAATGAAATGTTACATTGTGCTTATTAGTTTATATTCATGTAATATAAACTAACTCAATAATAAAAAATTATATAAAAATATATAAAAATTAAATAAAGAAGATCTCTGATCTTCACCGCCGCAGCTTTCTGACCATCATCACGCATCAGTAACACCGAGCAACACCCACTGCACCTCTGTCACTCCGCTCCACTTTGACCTTCGCTACGTAGCTCAACAATGAAGACTGACTCACTACTACGACTGACTGCCTTTCATTTCTCAACCCCTCTATGCCGATCTGGAGTCCGCTTCTTACATCATTATTAGGGGTTTCATAAAAAGAAAACATACAAAAGTTCCTGCAACAAAACCAAGTATTTGACATAATCAAATGTCGCTAAACAATTGAAGACATTTCAATGATTATTTTTAATTTTAGCAAAGTCTTGACTTGACCTGTCACTTCTATTATCACTTCTATTTTCTTATGTTTATCTCTGTTTTGTCTTTGCTTTCATACACCATCTTCTAGTCTTACAACTTACAACATACATACAACTGTACATTTTCCCAAATTTCGTGTTATTCTATTGTAAATTTGGCAAAGTCCGTTAATAAATAAATAATACTGGACCTCTTGTCAAATAAATCGTCAGACTGATAAGACACAATATTTTCACAAACTTATCAACTTTTTTGGTAAGTTTATTATTAAATCTTTGCATCAAACATCTTCAGTTCACCTTAAAAAATGTGACGAGTTCGGGTGTTCACTGTAGGGTGGATCGCCATTGTATGGAAATTTTTATTTTTTATAAATCAGTTTTTGCGGGGTGCGGAATAGATGCTCTAGGTACATACAATTAAGTATACAAAATATCAATTTAAAATTTTAATAACAAGTACTGCCCCAAAGCAGTTGAATTATTTAAAATC
Source organism: Limnephilus marmoratus (assembly GCA_917880885.1). NCBI lineage: Eukaryota > Metazoa > Arthropoda > Insecta > Trichoptera > Limnephilidae > Limnephilus > Limnephilus marmoratus. The sequence continues at coordinate 10,103,246 of OU862921.1, read as the reverse complement.
TGGTAAAAAAATGTCCCTTTTTAAAACAGTTTTGTGTCAATACGAATACTTAAATTTTTACTTTTACATTTCATAATGAATAAAAATTGCCGCACCTTAAATAATAATATTAAAAAAAAATGATAATATTTATTTTCCCGCGAAAATTTGAAAAATTGCTGAGTCCACTTTTGCGCACTATACCAAGAAACACAACAAACATCTTTAGATCAACCGTCCATATCTCGCAGTACAGTTTCAAGTTTTACTATTGTTGATCTTCCAACTGACCAACAATACTTTGCTTCATCTACTTCTTCTTTTTATGTAATAAATCCAACAGACAGTAGACTATCTGTTGTATCCAGAACATCGGATCGATACAGTATTTCTGATCGGGCAGGTGCTGCCATCGTCTGCGCTACAATGCAAGATATTGGATTAGTGACAACAGATAATCTAACAAACGTGATCGATCGTAATAAGATTCGACGTGCTCGTGCCAAAACTAGCACCACACTGACTGCCATCAATCAGCCCCATTTTGATTCGTGCATTTGCATATCGTTTGACGTTCGAAAAGATAAAACATTAATCATGGAGGATGGACGCAGAAAAGTTGTGATAGAAGAACATATCAGTCTTTTGAAATAACCTGGCGGACAATACATTAGTCACACAGGCGTTACGTTCGGTGATGCTAAAACAATAGCTCACAAATTGTTTGCATATTTTGTGGCAAAATCAATTGATTTAGCGTGCATCGTGGCTATCGGATGTGACGGAACAGCAGTTAATAATGGAACTAAGTCTGGCATTATTCGACTTCTAGAAGGAAAGCTCCATCGTTCACTTCAGTGGTTGTTCTGTCAGTTACATACTAACGAGTTAAGTGAGACACCTTTTCGAATACGTTGATGGAACGACAACAGGTCCTAGAAGCTTTAGCGGCCAACTACGAAAGTTACTCAAGAACTGTGAACATCTTCCTGTGATAGAATTTCAAGCAATAGAATGCAACTTACCGGACATTACAAAATCCCGTGACCACCTTAGCACACACCACCTTTATTCATTGGAAATGTGCCGAGCAATCGCCGAAGGACAATGTAACGAAAACTTAGCCAAAAGAAACTCGGGTAAAATCTGTCATTCGTGTTTGTTAACAACAGCCAATACTATTCTCCGACTTTACATTTCAACCAAGAATCCGACAGAAAATTAGGTGATATTGACTGAATTTATGCTAAGATTGTATGCTCCGATGTGGTTTAAAATAAAAACACAACCTTCGTGTGTTTACGGGGCGAGACACCTCCACGAAACCATAAAATTGTCTCGTTACCTTCCAGAGCATTTGAAAAAGGTGGTAGATCCCGTAATTCAACGCAACGGGTATTTTGACCACAGCAAAAATATACTTATTAGTATGCTAAACGACGAACGAAGACAAATTAGAGAGTTGGCTCTGAGAAGGAATTCTATGTATCCGAGAACGTACGTCAGGGTTCTCTCCAATAAGAGTATTTAAGCAACCTATTTTTAATTTCAACGCAGCAGGCTATATTGCCTTGATCTACTGGAAAAAACCATCAGAACCACCTCTTACAAAACTGATGTCTAGCGAGACAATAATTAATGCCATTGCAGACCACGAAATTATCGAATCCAACATTTTGTGTGAGTTCCGATTGATACCCTGTCACACGCAAGCCACGGAAAGATACATCAAAGTGGTGACGGCATCATGTTCTGCTATTGGCGACCCTGAAAGACATGAAGGGTGGATACAAAACAAGCTAGAATCTTGTCGTATAATACCAGTATTCAATTCGAAGAAGGACTACAAAACACAATAACTTTTATGATTTTTGACTTTATTTTTTAACATTGTTTGTGATTTTTTGTGTAGCAATGGTACTTTTACAATGGTACTTTTATTGTTTCTTGATTAGTAGATAGTATTAAGTAGATGAATAAGTAAATGAAAAGTTTATTTTTTTATATTTTAACTACTTTTATTGAGCAAAGATTAAACCCTTATTTTTCTAGTTTCTCGCTGTTTTTGTAAAATTTTAATTGACTTGGGGCAGTACTTGCACTTGAAATATCTTAATGCTGTCATACTGACTTTTAAAAGAATCCCCATAGAGCATCTATTCCACACCCCGCTGCTAAGAAAAACACAAAAACAAAATATCGATCCACACTAGACTGTTCAGCGTCTCTAAACAACTTCCTGTAGTAAAGGTAAGGTCAAACTAAAGGACTAAGAGAGATTATTGCAAAGAGTCCAAGAGATATTGTACCAATTAAAAAAACGACATTACATATTCAATGTGCTTCAAAATCATTTTGACTTAATCTTGTACATTCATACATGAATTGTTTAATGTAAATAAATACTGATTTTATTTTATTTTTATAACTGACATTGTCATATTATGTAAACAAAAATCTAGATAACAACCACTCTTTGCCATCTCAACACAGGCGTTTCACACCTATTGAGATAGTGTGAAATAGACATTACTGTAATCAAATGTAATATTAAAAAAAAATGAAATACATAAATTCTTCTGTATCACTCGTGGGTACTACATATTTGCAATACCTAAATTTACTTCATTGTTAGTGGCACTCCAAATCCTTTATATAACTAAGAAACATACTTAATTTAAAAATCCTTAAAAATGTATATTACGCTCTAGCTCATTCAATAATACAATACGGTATCGTTGCATGGGGGGGAGCATATAAAACCTCATTTTTACCGCTGGAGATTACTCAAAGGCTAATAATCAAAATTATAATTAAAAAACCACCAGATTATTCAACCTCACAACTTTTCCAAGATTTTCAAATTCCACCGTTAAAAAATACATAAATTAAAAATACACTCCTTCAGATACACAAAGATATCACAAAGAAATCGCACCATGCCATGTTACGTATTGAAAGCAGTAGACAAAACATAATGGGTCGCTTTTGCACTCCATTAATGTTTACTAGTTTTGCACAGCATTACTACACTTACACTGGAATAATATGGTTCAATCAACTAGCGACTGAGCTGAGGTTAGAACTTGATTATAATAAATTTAAAAATAAAATAAACTATTCTATCATAAATAATTTAGCTAATTAGAATCAATTGATATCTTATTTTTCTTATTCTATTACTTTTTAGTGTATCTAGTACTTTTTTTTATTTTTATTTTGATTTTAAATAATTTGATTTGAATATTTAACTTTATATTATTATATACAAAAAGTTCTTTTCACTTTTATATGCACATTTTTTTTTGTTTTTATTTCTTCACACTGAATGTTAAGTTATAATTTTTAGTTATTTATTAATTTTTATTTTTTCCCCTTTACACATGAGTTTCTAACTCTCGTAAAGGTAAATATGTCTAGTTTATAATTTGAAATATATATTATCGTGTTAATTTAAGTACCTTAATGATTGAAATAAATTAATTAAAATAAAAAATAAAAATAAAAAAAAATGTAAAACCACTCTTGGACGTTTATAAATAAAAAATGTATAACGATTGGGAGGGTAACAACAGATATGAAGAAATTTCCCGGAGATGGCTAGGATTCTCCGAGGGCTGTAGCACCGATAACTATACAGAATTACTCACGGTACTGAATGCCCAGCATGATCCGCATTTTTCCTGATTTTTAACTTTCGTCACGGCACCTTTTTCTGTCCAGTTCACGTAGGCGGGGTTAGAATCGGCCGTTGAGATGAAGGTGGCTCCGTCTAAGTAGTTAGGGCTGGACAACGGAATAACAAAAACATTATTTATATTTTATATTTGTATGTATGTTTGAATAATGTGTACATATGTGTGTATATGTGTGTATGTGAATATATGGATGTATATGTATGCATATATATGTACCCGTCTCAGAACAGACATCGTCTAGTGAAGCGGGTTATTTACTTATTTGTACATGATAATGTTACATCAGTAAACGCCCGGATAATTTTAAAAATATACATATATACCATATTATCATCGATAAGGAGGCGACCTCCATAGCTCTCGCTTGCACTCAGGTAATAGGCGCAATGGTTGGAATGTTATATTCCCTTGATATTTTACTTTTGATATATACGCAGAGCTCCGGGCTAAAAAGGTCCCTTTCTCATTTTTTAAATAAATTTATTTATTTACATCTATTCTCGAACATACATTTCACAAATGATTACAGCATTCGGTCTATTTCCATCCTTCCTCTACCAGTGCAATGCCTCACTGCCATACATCAGGGTTAAGGTGGTCCAAAAATTTTTTTTTATTATTTTTCATTTGGCCACCCCGTGAATTTGTTACATGTATTCATAGAAATAACATAGTAAAATTTCAGCGAGATAGCTCAAGTAGAAAGGGGTGCTCAATCGAGTGTTGTTTTTGACTTTTTTGTGTAAAATGCTTAATTTTTACTTTTTGCTAGAGGCCAATTTCGTGTGTTAAACTATTAAATAAATATTAAAATAAACTACTAAAGAGTTTTATGGACAAATTTGAACAGTATTTGATACTTATTTAGTAGACTGTGAAATGAATCAGTGTAGTAAAATGTGTTCATCTACTCGAAAAAAATACGAAATTCTTTTACTTGGGGTTCGAGATATTGAGCCATTGATGAGGCTTAACCAACATCCTACTCTTCGGCGAGTTTTACTCCGTTTTCACTACATATTAAATGATTCCAAAAATGTGAAAGATTCCGCGCATGTACTTATTCAAGAACTTATAAAAGTATGGAGTAAATCTAGTATTCCGACCGGACAACAAAATCACTGCATTGAAAAACTGATTAAGTTTCTTATGAACTGGCTGGCTATTGAATAAAAATAGAGGAAGAAATTCTGAAGCACAAAAACAGGAGTGTATTTGTTTTAAAAATAACTAGACAAATTTTTTGATTTGCCCATGCAAGCGCTTTGAATTTGATAAAAATTGCGGAAGACAGAGCGTTTCATCGATCAAAGATGAGAACGTAAGATGATTATGACCTCAATCGACAAGAAACTAGAAAATGTCAAAGAAAGTTCTCTAAAACGGAAACAAAGATCTGAAGAATTGAAAGAAATGGCTGCTGAAAGTAATGCTTCATCTTCGGTGGTGTCGAGTCAAGAGTTAGAACTTGAGTGCAACTTCAGTAGCACTTCTAGTAATGCTAGCATATTAGAGGATAAGTCCAAAGATGGTTTGTAGTGCGTTGAGCTGTCTACAAGTGACATATTTACACAATACGTTACCAGTGCGCTTGATCGTAATAAGATTTAAAATTTGAACTAATCAAGAGAGAAGAAAAACAAATTGTTCGATTTGTTAGTTATCATCTACACCAAAGTTTGAATCGAAGCGTCTTTAGCAGCAGATGCGCCAGTAAATGACTTAATACTTTGGAATAGCTTAAAATTGTACGAAGCCATTGATTCCGTAATCAGTATAGCAGCTAGGGGTGTCTTAAAGCGTCACTTATGGTATTTGTCAGATGAACTAGTCTCATTTACCTTGTTTTCTGAGAAGCTGTCTGATGCTGAGAAACAGGCCATTGTTCAAAAAATAAATTCTGATGGCGGTAATCCTTCAGTACGAGGTGATTCTGCTAAGCTTACCACAGAGGTTACATTAGAAGCTTTTGCAACACAAAGAACGTGTAAAACGCTGTTAGTTCCTGATGTCACGGACTCTTTCTTGTAATTACCTCCTAAGACTTGGAATAACAGTGTTGATTTCCTTCAAGGTAAAAGTTGAGTCAAAATTTTGCGTGTTGTTAATGATACAGCGGAGAGAGGTTTAAACTATTTGAAGATTACAACACGATACTTACTAAGAATGAGGAAGAAAAGCAATTTTTACTTCACATCGTTGAACAAAACAGAAAAATCGTTTCTACTGAAACATTCAAAATGGAGTTAACAAACATGGTTTTGAAAGATTGCGACTAATATTATGTTAATTATTGCTTTGTTACCAAATTTTGTTCAAATTTAAATACGTTTTATACTTATTTGACTAAAATACTTGTAATATTAATAAACCTTAAATTACGTGTTTTACTTAAAATCCAGAACTTTTATCAGAAACTTCTAATTCGATGAGCACCCCCTTGTATATAAGATAGGGGGCTGAAATTTTTTACACATAATAGGAATGATAGGTGTAACAAATAAAATGGGTGGCTACATCTATATTTGAAAAAACAAAATTTACTATACAAGCCTGGACCACCTTAATCAGGGTAGGTACCAGCACTCCATTATGGACGGATAACTTCGCTTTTTTGGACAGTTTTTAGTTCACACCAACGGCATTCAGTCCTCCATTAATAAAGTTGCCTGCATTTACCCTTCTTTCGATATCTCTATCAGCCTTCCCATTTCTCGTAAAGTCTATTTTCCAGTGCCAACATCATATTTACTCTTCGCAAACACTGATGTGTATTTACCTATTAGTTCATTTATTTCTGTTTTTTATCATTATTTAAATGATTTATTGTTATTATTAAAATTTTCTTCTTTAACATGTTCGTTAAAATTAAAAAAACTCCAACAGCTCGTAAGGCTTTGAAGCAAAGAATGAACGGTTACCTCGAGAGTGTTTTCTCTTGGGGTAAAAATAATCTCGTTGAATTTAATGTTTCAAAGACCCAATATTGTCTGATTACGTCTAAAAGGGATCGAAATGAAAATCTAGTCGCTTTCAACGGAAGCAATCTTCCGAACAGGCCCTCCATTGATATGCTTGGTGTAACCCTAAGTGACCAGCTGAGGTATGGGGGCTCCATCGAAGCCAGAGTAAAGTTAGCCTCCCAAAAACTGGGCGTACTGTACAGGGCCCGCAGATACTTTAATAGTACACAACTGCTAACCCTGTACAAATCGCAAGTGCGCCCCACGGTTGAATTTGGCAGCCACCTCTGGTCTGGAGCTCCAAAATACCTGAAAAATACCCTCGACTCTGTGCAGAAACGGGCGGTCCGTTTGATAGATTCTCCCATCTTAACAGACGGATTGCAATCTTTAGAGCACAGGCGTCGGGTGGGAATGCTATCCTTGTTCTACCGGTATTACAATGGAAGATGCTCCGAGGAACTAGCATCATTGATCCCTTCGGCACCGGTGCATAGTCGGGAAACACGCCAAACGCGTGCCCAACATTTGTACACAGTTGACATTTGTCACATGAGAACGGGTCGTTTCTTCGACTCGTTCTTGTGTTCAACAGCTCGGCTGTGGAATGATTTGCCGGCCTCTGTGTTTCCTCCTTCCTACAACATGGGTCTCTTCAAGACCAATGTTCATTTCTTCCTCTCCTCAAAAAGACCCTCCACACAGCATCCCAGATGACATAGGCCCTGAGGGAAATTATTTTCCTCAGGGCCTCCTGTGTGGAGTTAATGTAAAAAAAAAAAAAAAAAATCTGGGGTTTTCTATATTGTTCTTATTTTCTGTATGTGTAAATTCAGTATTCGTTTTCATATCAAGACCGATATGCGATAGGACGAAGGAGACCAACGGTGGAGCGACAACGTCCTCATCTACCTTGGAGCTTCTAAACTGGAGAGAGCTGGCACAAAACCGAGATGAGTGGAGGAAGACTCTTGAGGAGGCCAAGACCCACCAGGGGATGTAGAGCCAAGAGTGATGATGATGATAATAATAATAATAATAATATGTTTTTATTAATTTCTTACACATTACAAATTTAGTTTTAATACATATAAGAAATTACGTTATACATATAAATAGTATACAAAAAAAAAATTTACAAATATTTATACATAAAAAAGAAACATCAAGAAATAAATCAATTTCAAAAAAATTTCAGGCAGTGGTGAAAGATCTCGTCAATGTGGAGAGACTCTTTCAAGAATCAAAAGAAAGATGATTTCATATCTGTAGAACAGAAGATTGCAATCTTCTGTTCTATCATTCATATCGGCATTGTGGCAGGGTTCCATCCTTTGTTTGCGAATATTTTCAAATAATGTTTATGGTTTATTTTTCTATCCACTGGCTTGCATTTGTATTTTTGGTACAGAATTTTTCTATAACAAACATTTGCAGCAATGTTTTTTAAGCTCTGTTGCTTATCTTCCATAAATTTTTCAATCAATCTTTCCAATGTACTTGTTTCTTCTTTTTGATGTACTGGGGAACTTTTTTCTTGCAATTCTTCGAAGTATTAGTCTCCGAACTGTAGGTTTTCCATCTTCGTCTACATGTGTTTTTTTCAGTTCTTCTGTCATGGCTACCCAGACTCTTCCAATCTGGTATATTTTTTCAAAATATTTTTTACTTTTCCAAAAGCCCCACTTTTCATTATCTCCCTCTTAATGGCTGGCGGATTGTAGCATTTATGGTATTGTAAACACTTTATCATCACTTGTGACTATTTTTGTAATGCTAATAATATTTGACCTGCCGTCGCCTCCAGGTAATCTATATATATAAAAATTTAGGTTCCGTATGTTTGCGTTCGCTAATCTCGGAAAGTAATCGACGGATTGACTCAAAATTTTTACAGAACGTTGCATTTTAGCAGAAGAGCGTTTCTACATACTTTTTATTTGGAAGTTCCAAAGGAAAAGGATAATTTTATGCGTTTTAAATTGACTCATAATTTGTCATAGTAAACAACGGAATAACAGTTCTAGACAGTGTTGCCATTTTATTAATTTTATTAAAAGTTACAAAAATTTATGATACCTACAATTAGGAATTAAAAGAATTTAATCGGATTTAAAAGTAGAATTATATCTAACAAATTATATTACTATTTTCACTCATTTGTTTTCGCTGTGCGTTTTAAATTTACTCATAATTGTACTGAATGTCAGTTCGTAACTTTGCAAAACCTACAAAAAATCAGATTAACAAATCGAAATATATATGACAAATTTTCAAAGGGTCAAAAAATTGTAAGTGTGACCAGTTGATTGATGTGTAAGTTTTTTCAAAGTTGAACAACATTCGTGGGATGCCTCGCTAACGTTCGAACATAGGCTGTCGTACTCGACACGCAAACGCAGATCGTAATAGAAGATCAAACCGCACTGATCAAGAACGTTTAGACGATAATGAAAATGTTCGAGTTAGAATAATTATTCAGAAGCGAGCAGAAGAACTGGCAAATCGTCGAGAAGAAAGACTTAAAAGCTTACGAGTAGAAGCGCGAAGAAGACGAGCAGCACATTCATCTCAACAAAGTCAAGAAGAAATAGATCAACGCCGAAGACGAATGCAAGTCCAACTTTTGAATAACCATGCTTCGTACCATCGAATTGCTTTTTCATACGAACCAGATATTCAATACAATACCTCATGTAAATTTGTTCAAATCGGTAAAATGGATAAAGTTTGTCCACACTGCAAAGCGATGAAATTTAAAGGAGAAACTCAAGGAATCATGCTTATAATTATACTCCTCAATAACTAGATCTATAATAAAGTGATATTGTAAAAGCCTATTAAGGTCTGAATAAATAAATCATTTTAAAAAATTTACGGATGTTTTTTTTCTTCCCTTATATTCTACACTACAGCATAGTCACAGCAGATATTCAATTAAGCAATGTGTCTTCTTGAAAAATGCACAGTTGCTAGACAAATTTTGTTAACTCCTCTAATAATTAAAATCGGACAAAGCCACAGCGAAGCGTGGTCGGGTTCAGCTAGTAAGCGTATATTTATTTATTTATTTTGAAAACATTACATATTACATCTTTAGAACAGTCGAAATGAACAGATTTTTTACACGTAATTAGTGTGTTGACTATAATATTGTCTTATACTATAATTTGTCGTTGACTATATATTATCTTAAAGAAAAAAGAAAGTGGAGAAAAGAAATATTCGTATATCAAGAGATTTTCGAATAATATGTAATAAATAATGAGATATTAGATAATTCGTATATAAAGAGATATTCGAATTGAAGTTTCTCCATTTTTGGGTTAAAATGTCGTTTTATAGTAAATTGAGAGGTTTAATTCCTTTTTATTAATTTATAATTTTTTTTTTTTTTTATTGTAATATAAAAAATATGAGATACATATATATAATAATAATAATAATAATATTTGGCTGATTTATAAAGCGCCGTTTTCATGAAAAATCATCTCAAGGGCGCTGTACATATAATAAGCATACAATAAAATAAAATGAATACGATAGGCTTACAACTAGGATTCTAACTTATAACTAGGAACCTACATTTAAGACTTATATGTAGCTAGTGACTTACAACTAAGACTTATTACTACTGACTTAAAACTGGTGACATACAAATATTTGCAACCGTGACTTAAAATTAGAGATTTACAATTAAAATAGGTATTTACAAACAACAATAAATATTTTTAGTTTTGCCAGGTATCTAATATTACCAAGTGATCAACAAAACTCTACAGATATAGGTACAGACAGAGAAAGAGAGTCGAAGCAGTTTGAGGATATTATATATACATGTATACATACATAGATATTTTATTCTACACATTTTACAAATTATTTTATACCGTATTTTAATATTAATATTGTTAGCGCCAGAAGAAGAAGGAAGTTCGTACATAATATTACAATTTTATAACACGGTTGTGAAAATGATTGTAATGGGTTAACAGTTTTTAAAGGAAAGCATAGGTATCTTAAATGAATGAATGAATTTAATCGTCGATCTCAACTGCAATACGATAATTCATCGCTCAACAACAGATTGGATAGCAATGTTTGAATGAAACAGCGAATTTATGGAAATGAGTGTTTAAATAGGTGAGTTTTAAGTTTGGATCTAAATTCTGTTGGACTGGTTATACATCTTAATTCCATAGGAAGTTTATTCCAAGCCTCAGGGCCGGATACTTCGAAAGCACGATCACCAAAGTTAGTGTTCGGATTTCGCTTAGGTTCTTTCAACCTTCCGATTGCAGATGATGTCGCTGATCTAAGAGTTGAATGTCTTAGACCAATATTTTCCGGAATGCACAGTTCAGAGATATAGGGTGGAGCCATTTCGTTGAGAGCTTTAAACACCATCCAGCATAACTTGTATTGGATCCGTTCAGGACACTTCAGCCAGTGAAGATTTCGAAGGTGTTCCGAAATGTGCGAAAACTTGGGTACCCCAGTAATAAGCCGTGCTGCGGCGTTGAACACTGATTGTAGTTTATCAGTTTGGCATTTAGGAAGTCTTGCATAAATGCCATTACAGTAATCAAGACGTGATACTATGTATGAGTTCACAAGAAGCTTAGTTGCCTCTGTTGAGAGGTTCCTACGAACTGATTTAAGTTGTCTTAGATAGAAGAAACCAGTACTGACGGTCCTATTTACCTGACTTTTTAGCGAAAGGTCTGAATCCAGATAAACACCTAGAAGTTTGACGGTTGTTTTTGCAATTACGTCGCTGCCGGAAATAGAAATTGGTGAGTAGTCTATTAAATGTTGGCGTCTTTTCGTGGCTGCCCAGAGAAACTCGGTCTTTGTGGGATTCAACTTAAGTTTGTTCGAGGACATCCAAAGACTGATCGCTTCTAGACAATCAGTTGTGCGAATTTTAAGACCGTTGATCTCATCTGGTGTGCAGTAAAAGTATACTTGCTGATCGTCAGCATAACAGTGAGATAAGAGACCAAATGACTCGATAATTTTTGCGACATCATTTGTAAAAAGAATGAAAAGAAGTGGACCCAAAACGGATCCCTGAGGTACCCCTGAAGAGAGTTTCGTGAAGTTGGACTGTTTGTTTCCAACTTTTACCGCTTGAGAGCGATTGCATAGATAAGATTTTAGCCATTTTTTTATGTTAGACTGTAAACCAAATGTTACTTCTAGTCTCTTAATAAGGAAGTTGCGGTCAATGGTGTCAAATGCGGCGCTCATATCTAAAAGCGAAAGAAGGGCTAACTTACCTGATTCTATGGCAAGAGTTATGTCTGACAGGACACGAAGTAATCCGGTTTCTGTTGAGTGGAACTTGCGATATGCGGATTGATGATCAGTAAATAATTTGTTCACGTTTAAGTGGGAAGTTATTTGGGAAGCAACAATTTTTTCAAGTAGTTTCGCTAAGAAAGGCAGATTTGACACAGGTCGGTAGTTACCCAAATTGTCGGCATCAAGCTGCGGTTTTTTAATGATTGGGGTGACTACTGCAGACTTAAGTGGTTCTGGGAAGTCACCTGTACTTAAGGACTTATTAAACACGTGAACCAGGAAGGGAGCCAACACGTCGCTACATTTCTTGAGGAGCCAAGTTGGGATAGGGTCAAGAACACATTGTTTATTAGGCGAACTTAAAATTAACCTTCCTACTTCTTCTAGCGTTGTAGGTTTAAATGATGACAGGGAACATTTGGAATTGGCTGTAAATATTGGTGGGGGGGCAGAAGATGTGGAGGCGCGTATGGATTCTATTTTTTCATAGAAAAACTTAGAAAAGGCCTGCGGAGTAATGTCTGTAGAGGTTTGCACGGTATTATTAGCAATGACAGTTTTAACGGAGTTCCAGAGACGTCGTGGATTTTTCCGCTCAGAGTCAATTTTATTGACCCAGTATTCAGATCTTTTTTCACTTAATCTCGCCCTGTACTCTGTTTGAGCATTAATCCACTCGTCTCGTGGAGTAACGTCAGGGTTTTTTCGGTATGACCTCTCTAGTTTCCGCATAAGCCTCTTTTGACTCCGACACTCTTCATCGAACCAGCCATCAGATTTTCGAACTTTACGTATTTTCGAGGTGGTTGGAGCATATTTATTCAGTAAACCTGATAAGATTTTGTTATACTCCTCGATGAGTTCTGTCGGTGTCTTAATTCCCCAGTTACTTTCTACGCATAAAGTAGAATTTTTAAGTTCATCAAAGAAATTGTCGAAATCGAATTTACGCCATTCCCTCAATTCTATTGTCCTATATGGAACTTTAGGAGGGTTGAAATCGATTTCAGTGCGGACAAGACGATGATCCGACAAACCTATATCATTAACTTTGGCTATTAGTGGTGGGCCCTTACACCTGGATATAAAAATGTCTAATATTCCACCAGCGTCATGAGTTGGTACGTCGACCCATTGACGGAGTCCAAAGCTATCCAGTAAGTCAATGAATTTGACAGTATTGGGTGACGTCTCACGCTCAAGGTGAATATTAATATCACCTGTGATGATAAGAGTTTCGGATAGACCCACTGCCCATTCCAAAAAACACGACAACTCCCTAAAAAAAAATCCACACAGATCGGTTTAGAACCAGGACGGTACAGCGTTAACAGCGTAAATGATGATCCCGCAGAAGAAACACGGCACCCAATGTACTCAAATGTACTGAATGTACCGTTTGCCACCTTGGTAAGCCGCAGTCCTTGTCGGGCTATAATCACAACACCTCCGTGATTCACATTTTTAGAGTGTTCCGTAGCTCTAGGTCGAGCCTCCTCCAGAACAGTGTACCCTAGGGCTTGTAGTTTCTTGATCGCATACGACTCGCTGTTTTCGTGCCAGCTTTCAGTCACGGTGAGTATGTGGAGCTTACGATCTTTGAAAACCTCATCCACATCCTCTAACTTGTTGTTAAGAGATCGTGCGTTCCAGGAACCCACGGCAAGCCGCCTGCTTCTAAAATTGGCATGTCGTTCTGTTCGTATCACTTTCAAGTTGGGGCAATTATCACGAAGGGCTTCAGAAACTAGGCTGCTTCGTTTATCAGTAGGTATTACCACTTGAATTCCCTGTTCTGACAGTGTGTCACTATTATCACAATCCGTATTAGTTTGTTGTACCTTCGTGCGTACATATTTTTTATTGTTTTGTCCACCACGGCAACCTCGATACCCGGTTGTTTTTACATTCGGGTCACGCACTAGGTTATATAAAGTTACTTTTGCGGCAATGAAAGGGTTCAACAATACACTTTTATTTTTAAAACTTAACAATTCTGCCCGATTGTAAACAATATTAGTGTTTACAGGATGCATTGCATCACAAAACAAACATCGTAAATCACTGCACTAGAGCTAGACACTCGAAACTAGCTTTTGGGTCCGAAGGTCCAGCCACATGCGCTATGCACATGTGTTGATTTTGTGTATCCCTCTGACCATTCGATGCAACCGTGGTGAATTTTACGAAACAGCGTACGAACTTGAAAATAAAATATGTGTTATTTTATTAAAAACTAAATTATACATATTTTACAGAATTTTATATTAAAGGTCGTATTTAGTCATGTATACCTTATCAGAAAAGAGGAGCTCTTGTGCCTGATAAGGGAGCCACGATTCTTACTTAGGTTTTAAGTTATAATATGAAATATAAAATATAATATAAAATATAACATAAAATATTTACTTTTTACTGTAATTTTTTTTTGAAAAATTGTTTAATTTTATTTATTTGTTCTGATTCGGTGATGATACTGCGTAATTCATAAGGGAGGTTATTATAGTTTTTTATGGCTTGGAAAATATAATGATGTTGCATTTGAGTTGTTTTAAAATTAGGTGTAATAAATTGGTTTCCATTTCTCATTAGTTTGTAAAACTGTTGATATTCTTTGTTATTTTTTTCTTTACACATTTTTATAATAGAAGCTTGTTTGAATATGTCATCGACATTTGGTACTGGAAACAATTTGAAAAGTGATTCTGTTGAGAAGGTAGATTTTTTTTTAATATTACTTTAATGATGATTCTTTGTGAAACTTTTACTGAGTTTAGATTGTTTTCGTAAGATCCTCCCCACCCTATAATTCCGTAGATAAGTAAAGAATGAACAAGAGCATAGTACACGTTTTTGATAATTTTTACATTTAAAATATTTCTTAACCTAACAAATATATATATACATTTCCTTATTCTCTTCACTAACTCTGAAATATGACTATTCCACTTCAGGTTTTGATCAATGATTACACCTAGATATTTAACTTCGGAAGAAGAGTTAATGACGGTACAAATAGGATTATGTTGTTTACAGAGTACATGATCACATTTTTCGTCGTGGATTACAATATTAACTGTATGATCAGGTATTTTCTGTAAGGAAAATAAGACATATGTTGTTTTTTTAGCATTAAGTGTGAGTAAGTTATTATCAAACCACGATTTTAAGATATTAATATCTTCATTTTCCAATTTATTGACTATTTCCCATGTTTGACCTTTTATTAACAATACAGTGTCATCAGCATAAGAGATTAATTCACCTTTAATTTCCTGTTGGAAAATGTCGTTCACATATATTAGAAATAATAATGGTCCGAGGACGGTACCTTGAGGGATGCCAAATTTACTTGTGAGAGATGAACTAAATGATTGATTTAATTTTACTACTTGAGGTCTCTCTGTTAGGTAGCTTACTATCCATTTGAGGGCTATGCGGTCAATGCCGTTTTCTTTTAATTTAATAGCAAGTTTTTCATGGGAAATGCTGTCAAATGCTTTCTTTAAGTCGATGAAAATTCCTAAACATTTATTTGATTTGTCCAGGTTACTCTGAATACTAGATGAAATTTTAGCGATAGCGTCTTGTGTGCTTTTTCCCTCTGTGAATCCAAATTGATTTTTATTGATTGTTGAATTTTTTTTAATGAATGCAGTTAATCTTTTTTTAGCAATTTTTTCAAAAATTTTCGACATATTAGATAATAGTGAAATGGGTCTATAATTAGAAACGTCCTCCGGACTACCGGATTTAAATACTGGCGTGATTATTGCTTTTTTATACGTGTTCGGGAAAACTCCTGTCTTGAAGCTATTATTGATTATATGAGAGATTGGTGTAGAAATAAATTTTTTAATGTTTTTTAGTATTTTTACGGAAAGGCCGTCAAATCCCGGAGCAGAACCACTCCGCATTTTTGATATAGTTTGTGCAATTTCAGAGGGATTGGTTGGTTCGAAAAGTTCTATTTTATTTTCTGTGTTCGGAGTTTTTTCAAATTTTATTTTATTTTCTTTTGCAGAAATTTTTTCAGCTAGATTCTTTCCTACGTTTGCGAAGAAATCATTGAATGCATTTGCTCCTTTTTCAGGTTCCTCAAGACAATTTATTATATTATTGTTTTGCATTATACTCTTTATGGTATTGTTTTTTGTTTTCTGTTTATTTTCTAAGATTTCATTTATTATTGACCAAACTCGCTTACTGTCGTGTCCAGAGTCATCAAGTTTATTTTTATAATATTTTTCTTTAGTGTTTTTTATAAGAGAAGCTAATTTATTTTTGTATTCTTTAAAATGATTACTTAAATTTATGTCTAATGGTTTTTTTTTAGTTTCTTTGTAGAGCCATTCTTTATGTCTAATAGACACAACTAGTCCATGTGTTATCCACGGTTTGATTTGACGAAATTTTGCTGAGTTTCCTTTATGAATAATTTTTTTTGAATCATTTATATAATTAGTTAATATATTTTCAAACAGTTTACAGCACTCGTTGACGTCATCATTTCGGAGTATATCTAACCATAATTCAGAGGACAATTTATTTTTTAGAGATTCGATATTAATGACAGTTATTTCTTTATTATTATTAGCAGTTTGTCTGTTATGTTGATTTGTCGTCTGAGGTGAATTGTAATGTAGCAAAGTCATGTAATGGTCGGTAATTGAAGTTTTTATAATACCAGAGTTTATATTATTATTATCCTTAATGTTAGTGAAAATGTGATCAATGCACGATGGACGTTGCCCATTGACGTTTCTAGTGTAAGACTTTATGCATGGTACATAATTCATTTCGGCCATCATATTTAGGTAATTATCTTTATTGCTTGATGTACAGTCATGTGATATATTTAAATTTATGTCACCTACAACTATCGCATTTGTGTTCCTAAATTTTAATAATACTTGTCTTAATTCATCTACAAACAAACATACAGTGGATGAGTGTGTTCTATATAGAGAGATAATATCAATTTTTAGGTTGTGATACTTAATTTGTACATGTAGGCAGTTTGTTCCGTTAATTTTAATTTCTTCCACACATAATATGTTACAGTTATTTTGTACAAACATAGCGATCCCACTGTTTTTGTTTATCCGGCTAGCCGTTGATACGAAAGTATATCCAGGTATATAATAAGTCACGTCACAACTCGAATGGGTTTCCGTTAACACTATACATGTCGGCTTTTTGGGAACATTATTAATTGTAGCAAGAAATTCATCAATGTTTCGTTCAATACTTCTTATGTTCATATGTAGAATTAGGGGGCTGCGGTTGAGGTCGTTTTGATGGGTACAGTATTCTTGGAAGGTGTTGTATGTTTTTTCATCAATATTATTTTTTTTGTCTAGTTCGTTTTGTAAATAGTCTGCCATTTTTATTCATAATCAATTCTGTCCCTTGCTACTTTAAGCATTTTGTTTTTGTACGGACATAGATTGCTAAATGCTTTGTGATCCGTTTTGTTTTTTTCGCCGTATTTCTTATTTTGGGACGTGCAATTTGCACAAACTGGTGTTTTTTCTCTTTCAGGGCACTTGGCATAGGTATGGTCACCTGTGCAATGAGGGCATATTGATGGATTGGTTCGATGTAGGCATCTGGATGCTGTGTGCATAAACTTACAACAGTGGTAACATTGTGTTAATGGATCGCAATCCTCAATTTTAACTCTTTGGTACTGGATGTTTAATTTTCCTAAAGCTAATAAACTTTATCGCGTTGTACCGCTGGTTTCTACGATGTAGCTCGAGGATTTGTGCTGTTTTTCATCTTCTTCCGAGTCTTCATGTTGATTGTGCTTGAAAAATTTATTTTTTAATTCTGTTACGAGAATAATTTTATTTTCTTCATTTTTCGATGTAATGTCTTGAATACCTTCGTTTTGTGTGATTATCCCGTTGACTATATCCTCTTCGGATAGGTTTGATTAAGACCTTTAATTATTAATTTAGGTTTCTTCTTTTGAATTTCTTTAACTTCCAGGTTATAGTTAAGTTTTTTTATTTCTTCAGTAAGAGTGCTTGCGTATTCTTTTTTTGGGCATGATATGATGATTTGTTCTTTATTCGTTTTACGTACACCATTTATTCCTATCTTTAATTGGTTTAATTTTATATCTTTTTGGATCTTGTTGCTTATTTCTTCGGCTTTTGTTGATTTTTTTGATGATGAGATTATTATGGAGAACCTCTCTTCTTGTGGACTTTCTTTTTTATTTGTTGATAGAACTTGCGCGTAAGATGAAGTATTATTATTTTTTTCCACGATTTTTTCTATCTTTTTAGTAAGTTCTTCGTGATTTTCGATAATTTTTTTTTGTAGCTTGATTATTTCTTCTTGGTAATTGATTCTTTCCGATTTCCAGAGCTCTTCTAATATATTGACATTTAGTTCAAGGTTCGTTTTAGCTTTTGAATCTTTCACTGTAGTTATTTTTTTTATTAATGAAACACTTGTTTTGCTAAGTTTTTTTAACAAATAGCAGCCACCTCTGGTCTGGAGCTCCAAAATACCTGAAAATACCCTCGACTCTGTGCAGAAACGGGCGGTCCGTTTGATAGATTCTCCCATCTTAACAGACGGATTGCAATCTTTAGATCACAGGCGTCGGGTGGGAATGCTATCCTTGTTCTACCGGTATTACAATGGAAGATGCTCCGAGGAACTAGCATCATTGATCCCTTAGGCACCGGTGCATAGTCGGGAAACACGCCAAACGCGTGCCCAACATTTGTACACGGTTGACATTTGCCACAAAGGAAGTAGGAAGTGTAGGAAGGAGGAAACACAGAGGCCGGCAAATCATTCCACAGCCGAGCTGTTGAACACAAGAACGAGTCGAAGAAACGACCCGTTCTTGTGTTCAACAGCTCGGCTGTGGAATGATTTGCCGGCCTCTGTGTTTCCTCCTTCCTACAACATGGGTCTCTTCAAGACCAATGTTCATTCCTTCCTCTCCTCAAAAAGACCCTCCACACAGCATCCCAGATGACATAGGCCCTGAGGGAAATTATTTTTCTCAGGGCCTCCTGCGTGGAGTTAACGTAAAAAAAAAAAAATACAAAGAAACGACATTTATGTTTATTTATATCACTTTCCTTTGAATGGTTTCTTCTAACAAAAACTGATATTTTACAATCAAATAGTAGAACAATAAACCAAGTGACAGTTGATAATTGCATTCTAACTGACAGTATAGGATTCATATTTAAAGGGAATATATTTCCTTTACATATCAAATATACGAAAATATTTGTTATTTTCTCTGTTTTATGTTAGGTCATCTACGAGTATATAATGTAATGCGCCCTTGAGGTGGACCATCACAAGCTGCGCTATATTCTTATAACGGGACAACTATTATTTTTACAATATTCTCTTTAATTTCCCTTTATCAATTTGGGAGGCGGTTATGGGTACCAGCGCCCGGGAAACATTTGTTGGATATCCGACACTCTTGCATTAGGTCACCCAAGTGGTTCGCTACGTTTGATCATGGGATGCGGTGGGTGTCAATTTGGAAGGCGGGTATCGCCGCCCGGCAACCACTCTTTGGATAACCAACACCCAGTGGTTAACTACGTTTGATCATGGGATGCGGTGGGTGTCAATTTGGAAGGCGGGTATCGCCGCCCGGCAACCATTCATTGGATAACCAACAACAATGCCATAGGTCACCCAAGTGGTTCACTACGTTTGATCATGGGATGCGGTGGGTATCAATTTGGAAGGCGGGTATCGCCGCCCGGCAACCATTCATTGGATAACCAACACCCATGCCATATGTCATCCAAGTGGTTAACTACGTTTGATCATGGGATGCGGTAGGTGCCAATTTGGAAGGCGGGTTTCACCGCCCCAGCAACCATTCATTGGATAACCAACACCCATGCCATAGGTCACCCAAGTGGTTAACTACGTTTGGTGATTTAGCAGGGGTGCCCGGGTTCACGGGGTGAGGCTTGTCTATTTCTTGGATACTATTTTTTAAAGAAAATGAGACGTAATTCATATTTAGAGATAAACATTTCCCATTTTTAAATAACCCATATAAATAACACTTCAGATTTTATTTCCGGGTTAAATCGTTCCTGCAGGAAAAACTTAACCCTTTCACGCACTTTTCCACAAATGATCACCAAGTCAATCCATGTTATGAACTTGCACTATATAAGTATAATAAATATAAAATAATACAAGAACAACATGTCCAAAAAACCTTATCTTCACCCGACAGAAAACATACTTATTACTAATAACATACTAGATATCAGGAAGCTGTTCATTAAAAAGATCATACAAATAAACTGCGTAAATTCCTCACCATGCCACATAACTCACCCGAAAAACACACGAGCTAAATCGTGTAACCTACTTCTAGTGCCTAAAACTAAATCAACTTTTGCCCAAAAGCACGAATCTTACCTCGCACCTCACATTTTCAACACCTTCCTAAAAGAAACCACCTACTGTACCACAAAAAACAACCTAAACTGGTTATACAAACATTTCAATACATGGTTACTACACAAAAAAAGGGCAAGCATCACCAAGTTATTAGTAATCTCATCTTAGTCTTTAATCCTCACTCTTTATTTACTTATATGTATGTGTTGGTTACTTATAGAAATTTTATCTTAATTATTTATACTGCTTTTGTATTACGAATGCTTTTATTATTAATACTGCTTTTGTTTTGCGAAAGCTTATATTATTATTACCTCATATGTATATTATTTTGTTGAAATCTTATAGTTCTAGATTTAGACGCTAGTATTACTATGTGTATTCATTTTGTTGATATTTAATAGTTCTAGATTTAGATGCTAGCATTACTATGTGTACTTGATGAATTTTTGGTTTTATGGAAATTTGTTAATTCCTTGATAACTGTATTTCAACTCCCAATAATTCTTATTTGATTATATGTATTTAGGTTTTAATATGTATCTATGAGTTCGATTATGTACACGTATGCGAATACCTGTGTGTAAGTATGTGCGCATATGCGTGTATGTGTGTATGAACATAATTGTGTATATGCATGTATATATATGTAAATGTATATGTGTCTAAGTTTATGTATATATATATGTACCCGCCTCGGAACAGACTTAGTCTAGTGAGGCGGGCTACTAACTTGTGTGTATATGATTATTATTACAATAAACGACCGGGTTGCCGGCATTAAAAAAAAAAAAAAAAAAAAGAGACCAAATGAGAAAATAATAAATAATGATGACAAATTATTAAAATGAAGATTGGGTGATAGTACATATATTATACATTAGTTGAGAAAAGTTAACAGATTGTTTTTGAGATGTTTCTCGAGAATTTTTGAAAGTGTGTTTAGAATTGTAATTGGTCGGTAATTGTTTATTTCTTCCTTGTTTCCATTTTTGTGGATTGAAATCACTTTGCCAGTTTTTTGAATTGTTGGGGAAATGCCTTCTTTAATGGATCGATTTATGAGTACAGTTAGCGGGTTATGAAGTGCGGGGTTTAATATTTTTAGTGTTATCGGTGATATTCTGCCACAGCCTTGTGAGTTTGTATTTTTTACGTCGTTTATAAGTTTAAGTGTTTCTTTTTAAGGTAATTTATGGTATTTTAAAAGGAGCAACACCGGTGTGTGTATATGGTGGTTTGCGGATTCAGTATTATTCAGGGGTATTTTTTTTTTAAAGAAAGACAAACATTCCCGGGTTACGAAAAACCCAACAATATTAGAAAATCTCCTACTTCCACCACAGTAAGCCGAAAATGTTGCTTGAGTTGTGATGGAGGACTTAGCCAGTCGAGGAATCGAACACGGAACGCCTGGGTGGGACCCAAATGCGATGCCCACTCAACCACTGACCGGTCAAATCGGTATCGTCGTTTGTCGTGATTTTACTTGCTAAAACCTTGCCTACATTAGCGAAATGATTATTAGAGGTTGATCGTAATCGTCATGGATTCAATTCCCATAATTTTATGTGAATTGAACCCATGACGTCTAGACCCGTCCCATTTTTCGACACAGCCACCGACTGGTAATATGGCTCGGTTGACACGAAATCACAAATTGAACATATGTGAAATCTTTGGTCTACGATGCCCTTCCTTGTTTTTTTAGTGTATGTAATTTGACAGTTTGTCTCACCAGTCTGAATTTTTTTTCTGAAATCGCTACCAAACCATAAGTGCATACCAAGAAGTGTGTTGTGGGCGTGACCGTCTGCTCAAAGTAAGTTTAATTTTTCTTAATTTCTGATGAAATTGGTCAAACGCTCTCTAAGAAATCTCAATTCTTTCTAGCACAGATAATCAACATCTTTAGCCCTTTTATGCCTCGGAGTCGAAAGGCGTTGGTCACTATAGTAGTTGTCCATCGAACTACATACTAGTCGGTCATCATGATGGTTGAATAGTAATAGGAAGTTAGTGCTATTACCTACCTGGCATACTTGAAGCCGGTGTGGGTGGCGATGAATTCACTGTAGAGTTTGTCTGAGAACTTGTTGATGCCCTGACTGTAGGAAACCAGTCCCTTCTCGTACTTCTGGTTGTGTGTATCGACCTCGAGCTTGTTCTCCAT
Source organism: Limnephilus marmoratus (assembly GCA_917880885.1). Lineage (NCBI taxonomy): Eukaryota > Metazoa > Arthropoda > Insecta > Trichoptera > Limnephilidae > Limnephilus > Limnephilus marmoratus. The sequence continues at coordinate 10,080,705 of OU862921.1, read as the reverse complement.
GAATATCATCTTCCTGAACTTCTCTTCATTATCGCTGTCATACTTCTTGTCGTACTGGGCCTGCAATAAATCAAACAATTTTTTTTTATTTTCCTGTTGGAATTCTGTACCGCCAGTAGTATTTTATTCACAGCATTTCAATGTACATTAGAATGGTTCTTCTTCAAATCGCGAGAAATAAAAGAAAACCGTCCTCATGTTCGGAATGTATTCTCATATTAGTATTTAGTTATGATTTATGATTTATGAGTATACCTTGAAGGCATTCCACGCCTCGTCTTCCTCATTTGTATCTGCGATGGACGCGCACTGTGCGGCCGCAAACACAACAAACAACAAAAAGATAAACTTCATTATTAATCTGTGAAAAGAAAAGCCAAAATAAGGACAGTTGTTAGTATATAAAATTTTTCTGTTGTTTTTTGTTTTAATTTCTTTGTCCAACAAATACAAAATGAGTATTTAGATGAAATGCTATATAGGTATTATAATTAAATTAAACAAACGATCTGTTTCAAAACAACAAATTTCTTTAATATTTCCCTCCCGTTTCGCTTAGCTTGCTTCATCAAGGTAACAATTTAAATTGTTTAAGGGCTTTCGCTCTCGGAGAAACTGAAAAACACCAGTGGTTGACGCACTCGCAATGAACCTCCTGAACAATATCGATATTTTCTGATCTGACATGTCAAAACTGCACTGCCGGTCGCCGCAGCAGTCGCGTTTCAGTTGCATCGTTGACAGGTTGCCATGGTAGTGGCTAATGAACTGTCAAGTTTTCGAGTAATCTGCGATATGTCAAATCAGAAAAATACCGATTTTGTTAAGGAGGTTGATTGCGATTGCGTCGACAACTGGTTTGCTTTCAGTGTCTGCATGAGCGGATGGCCTAAATGCTTACCTTGACGAAACCGAAGACGAGTGAAACAGGTTGGTAAATTTAAATATAATATAATGCCTCGTAAGTTTTATTTGTACAGCATCCTTCAGATTATTTTACAAAAAAGGCACTATACCAAAAAAATTCCAATTATTCTAAGAACTCCGTCTTAAGAAAATTTTGAAATCTGTGATTTTTTCCGTATTATAAAAATCTAATAAAAAAGGATACACTTAACTGCCCTCTGTGGTCTTGTGGTAAGTTTCAAGACTACGAATTCGGAGGTCGACGGTTCAATTTATGGTATGCCCAAATAAATTTTATTTATCGAAGAAAGCAATCAAAAAATGAAATCCTCTCAAAAAACTTCGCCGAATCACAAACAAATAAATTTCTATATAATGCCCTACCATCTATTAATAATAATAATGTAACTGCCCAACGGCGCAGAGTTTTGTACATAAGTAAATTCTCTTCACCTTGCACATTTAAACTTCCATCAGAAATAAGACCGGCCTTCTATACTAACAATAATTTAAGCCACGACGACGACCTCCGTAGTCCAGTGGCTAAGACTCTTGACTCACATTCCGGAGGTCGCGGGTTCGAACCCGGCATGCGCAAATAAATTTTATTTGATTAATTTGTGTTATTTCACAATTAATTCATTTAAAATAATATATAGTATATTTGCGGCATGTTCCAGAGTGGAAGATACTATTAGTATCGCCCTGGTGTAAGACCACCATTCAGAATTGAAACGTTGCTTGAAAATGGCTTTAGCCGTGTTTAGTGACCAGATCTGAATAGCCAGGTACTTCCCAACCTTCCTCTTCCCCACCTCCTTCCCCTCCCCACTACCTTCAGCCTCACAACATACCCCAATTGGGGATGCCATAGTCTCACTGGCTCCAGACGGGAGCAGTTGAGATTCTTGTGCGGTATTCACTGTAAAAAAAAAAAAAAAAGCCAAACATTTAACTAATTGGAAAGACAAAGAGGATGAATTAAGCCACTCTGGCACCTTCGAACTTAATTACAACGATTTCCCAGCAACGTATATAGGTAAAACTGCGCGTAACTTAAAGAACACGTCAACAAGCACAGGTTTCTCAGAATTTACCGACCGTTTAATTGATACGGGCAATACGTTTAACAGAAATGCAGGAGTCCAAATATAATACATAAAAATAGAATAGGCATACGCCTGAATAATTTAGAACTATTAGAAATATCCAAATCAAAGAAAAATAATTGCGAATTTTAAACAGTTAGAATTAACCGAAAATACAATTTTAAAGTTGTTCCCTTTCTCCCTATGTAATCCCCACCCTCCCTTTGCCTCTCTCCCTACCCCTTCACCATCCATTATCTGGTGTTATCTCCCTCTCATATGCTGTTTCTTTCTATTATGTTTACCTCATAAACTTCCTCTCTACCACCATTTAGTTTATATGTTTATTGTCCTGAAAAAGGTTGAGTACAACCGAAACCGGTCGACGAATATAAATTAATATAAAGTGGCTTTAAACAATGAACTTGTTTCATTTTGTACAAAGATATTCAAATACAGAAGAGATATGCTATGGTGTCCGCGCAACTGTCGCCGGACTACGCGCTAATTAGCGTAGTTTTCATACAAAAAGAATTTGTTCATTTCGTTTATTTTTTGAAAATGTGCATTAATATTAGTTAACAATATATTTTGAATAAGGAAAGAATTCGTTCATTTTGTTTAACGTTCGTTTGGTTTATTCGTTAATTATTTTTTGTTTTAGTTTATTTGTTAATTGGTAAACAATATCGGCGACACCCGGAAGCGCAGACCCACATAGTAAAAACAACAGATAGCACATCTACTTATATTTCAATATCTTTGATTTTGTATAAATCACACGTCATACATTTTTTTTAGCGACTATATATTAAATAATTGTATATACAAAATATAATTTAATTTAAGTATAGATATTGTAATTCTTAGTCCATCTCACCAGGGGGTCCTGTGCCGAGTTATTTGAATTTATTTATTATTAAAGTTATTTGAATTAAGTTTATTTTTTTAAGCCATTAGGGTTTTTCATTGACCTCTTTGAGCCATGTTTTTATTCTTGATTTGTACTCATTAGAATTTTTTATTAGTTTTATGTCTTGGGGTAGGATGTTACGGAGTTTTGTTGCAAAGTATGTGTAGTTTCTTTGTCCGAAAGTGGTTTTATAACTTGGAATATTTCAGACAAGTGTGCTGTGTTGTGATGACCGTATTGAAGGCATCAGAACACGACATACAGATGTGAAAGCCAGCAATCACGTCAGAGCACATCACGAGACGACACGTCAGATAAGTTTAAACCAACCATAACGCAAGGTTGGCTCATTTTATTCCAAAATTTGTTAAAATACTAAAAATGCATAAAACCACTTTTTTATTAAAAACTAGCTAACCCGGCCACGCGTTGCTGTGGCTAATAAAACACAGCGTCATCTACTGGATGGTTATCTAACCTCTAGAACCACCGCCGTCTTTGAGTTTATCGCGAACAGACAGACAGATGCCGCGGAGTACTTTAATTTATAATACGTAGTGTGAAAGATTATAATAATGTGCATGAAATGCTTGGGGTAACTAACGTATTTAAGTTAATGTGGATTAATACTGTATCCGTCTAAATAACTTTTCAATTACCGCAATGTACGTGAACATTTTTTTAGAAGATAGAATGGGTGTAGTAAGCTATCCGTAAAAGATAGATATATGCCTTCGCGGACTTTTTTGTAGATCTATAAAAGAGGAATATCCCACCAAACATTGTTTTGTTATATCCTAAAAGGATTAGGCAGCGTTTTCGATGAAAGCTACCAGGCGGCATGACTTTTTCCGACACTTCTAACAATTATCGTTATGTTTCAACCAATTTACACAAATCCTTGACAAATTACATATCTAAACCTTCCGCACGAAACACTCTATCTATTAGTGAAAACCCATTCAGTAGTTTTCGAGTGTATCGCGAACAGACAGGCGGACAGACAGAGAGACGACGCGACGCGGGGGACTTGAATTTATAATATGTAGAGATAGAGATGTAGAGATATAGAGATGTAGAGATCAGTGGCGGCTCGTGACTTTTAAGTGTGCTAGAGTGCTGATATTACGAAAAATGGCATTATTGATGTTGTTGTAGCCGAAAAAAAATTTTTTTTTTTTTTTCGAAAATTTGTTTTTTGTATGAAAAATTTCAGGAAGTTTCAGTTTGGCCGTGCGCCGCACGGATTTCCTGAAAAATCTTCATACAAAAACCGATTTTTGAAAAAAAAAAAAAAAAAATTTTTTTAGGTTACGACAACATCCGTAATGCCATTTTTTTAGTAATAACACCCTAGCACACCCAAAAGTCACGAGCCGCCACTGGTAGAGATAGAGAAGATAGAGATGAAGAGATAAAGGCCGAAAAGAATTTTGAGTTTTTGTGATTTTAATGGCAATTTACGCAATTGCTAAATAGAAAACAAATTTAAAAATCTTATTTCAGTTGAAAATGAAAATTAAAATAAAACAATGCTAAAATTGCGTATTTACAAATATGCAATAATTAAAGACCGAACACAATAAAGTGCTCACCACTTCTTGTAAAAACTTTCGGACAGTGGAGATTCCTTGGATCTTTGAAAGAACGTTCGACCAATGGAACGTAATTCGACTGTTGCTTGGTGGTGGCAGAGATTTGTCTTTTATAGCGAATTGATGCATGAGTCCCTTAATTAACAACCACGGAAGATTAAAACACTCTTTTTTTATAACCGACTATTAAAAGTTATAACAATTTTTTATGATGTTTTTTCACGAAAAATGATTGATTATAAAAATATTAAAAACAACAATTAACAATTAATATGAAAATGTTTTCTAAAAATGCAACTTTTTACCTACTTAGTTTACCCTAACAACGCGAAACAAGTCTGTACCTTAAAGAATGTACCACGGAAGTCCACTTTGGACTTGTGTTCAGGAAAGCGATTTTTGTGTTAACCGAATGTTTGAAGTCTCCAACTTTTTTACATACGTTAATAATTAAGATCTATGAACGGTGTTTTTCATAATTTAATTCATTTTTGGCCACAGTTAAGACAAATATATCAATTTATGAATATTAAATAAATTAATGGGCTTCCGTGGTTTATCCTCAAAATGTCCATTTAAGACGAAGCTATGCGTGAAATCCCATTTAGATACTAATTAGATTAATCTTCACTGCGAAAAGGTTTATATTATGAACATCAAAAAATATGTGACGGATAAATTGAAGCTTTTACTACCTTTTGTCAGGGCCGGATCTACGAAATCTGGCGCCCTGTGCAGTAGGTACCGATGGCGCCCCCCCCCTACATTTTTATTAAAAATTCGTTCACCCCAATTTTTTTATTTTTTTTATTTAATAATTTTTTTTACACTAAGTTATCAAATAAAATCAAGACATATAAAGGGTGAAACTTTTCCAAGTGACCTGGCGGTAGCTCTCACACTCGTTTTTTTTTAAAGAAAGGATCGCCAGGAGCCCTATACTCTCTGAATCTATTGGGTAAGCATAAAATTATGGTGCTATTTTAATTATTTTATGAAAAACTCTTTTTGCAAGTTATGCTTTAAAATAATACAACGAATTGTTTGTTTGTGCCCGTACCATGATTTAAAATATAGGTTACGAGACAATGCGGGTGGTTTCGCTGAACTAGGTCCATTAGACATTCTTGAGATTTACTGCGTTTATGTACATACCCAACGCGAATATTAGAAAAAGCAAATACAAAAACACTGACGTATGGTATCAACGGCATACGAACAAAAATACCGCGCTGTGATTGGTTATTGAATTTGGATCGCACCCGTTCGTCGTAAAAGATATATGGAAAAATAGATCTTACGTTTAAACTAAATATATGGAATTTGTAAAAAAATTCTGTAACTGACGATAAATTCGTAAGCCGTTGATACCAACCTGATGCGTGCGCATTCTATTTCTTTGGAAAGTGTTGCTAGAGCGTAATAATTATTTCGTACTATGGGTAATTTTGAAACGATTCAGGGAATATTATAACTAAATTTTAATACAATATTTATTTTCTCACAGCGCCCCTTCGGAGTTGGCGCCAGGTTTTTGCACATTTTTGAACGTATGGCAGATCCGGCGCTGCCTTTTGTATGGATTGGAATTACGATAAAATTGTTATTAACGCAACAAAAAACATAAGTTATTATGGAAAAACTAAAGAAAAGAGGTATACCTTGGAAAGTGGTAAAAATTCTCGAAACTTGGCACCGTCAACAGGAAAACTTTGTGAAGTGGAAAGATGGATTTTCAGAACCTTATTACCTAAAGAGTGGCGTTAGACAGGGTGGATGCATGTCCCAGATATTGTTCAACCTGTACAGTAAGTACATGGACGAACTCACCAACAGGTTAAACAATGCAGGGGTTGACCGCCAAATCAGGAGGACAGTGTTTGAACAACATCAGTTATGCCGACGACATGGTCTTGATGGCTATATAAGGGGCCTACGTATTCTTCTGTGCAAATGAATTTGTTGAAAAAATTGATTCTCTTTCCGAACATAAATCTTTTATTCCTACGTACCACGGGCGTAGCCAGGTTTTAGTATCGGGGGGGGTTCAATAAAATAAAACTACTGAAAGTGCATGCAATAACCTTTACATTATATACCACCACCTTGGCAAAAACTCGTGTCGGGGGTGGGGGGGGACGACGACGACGACCACTTTGTATTTCTTGAGCATTAACTATAACAATTTGCGTTGAAAACTTTTATTTTCTATGTACATTGGTAACTTGGAATTTGATTAAGACCACTTTTATTTTAAAACACTACCGGTTTCACTCTACAGGAGAATATTATAACTCGAAGACGAAGGAAGGGTGCTTCTGAAACCGGTAGAGTGTTTTAAAATAAAAGTGGTCTTAAACAAATTTATGTATTTTTTATTGTAAATTATGGCGAGCCACAAAGTTAGTGCTTTTTACAAATAAAAATTTATCAGGTCGAAATTTCCGTAGATTTATTGCTCTTTTCCCTAATAAATATTTTTCTCCCCTAGTTCTAGTCAAATTTCCCTAGACATACCATCACTGGTGTGGTGATATATAACAATACCATACCGATACGGCACGAAAATATACAAAGGTTATCGAATGCGATCGGATAATCGACGACGGCCAGCGGCGAGTGGTAGAGGGCGAATCCAAAAAACATTATTAGTAATAAAATAAGTTACGCCGCTCGCATCTCCTTATTTTAATATTATTGATGTTGATACTTATCTTAACTTTTCGGGGGGGGTTTGAACCCCCCCCCCCCTCCCTCCCCTGGCTACGCCCATGCTACGTACAATCTAACAAGAATGGACCGAGTGAGAGGTATTCCCTGTGACCTCTCAGAATCCGAAACTTTGGATGCTCGGAATGATTCGCAAGTTACACCTAAGGTGTTAAAAGTACGTCGATTGAATTTTAAGGATACGTCTAGTGGAACCACCGTATGAAAACCGTCACAATCAGTTGTCATTACATTTGAGGGTCAAACTTTGCCATCACGGGTGTTTATGTACTATAACTCATTTCCTGTTGAAGTGTATATATTCCCAACTATTCATCTAACTAGATATCTTTTAGCTTTGAGCTTTGTGAACTTGTAAAATAAGTTTAACGAGTTAGTTTTAAGAACTCTATTGAATGTGAAACCGGAAGCAACTAAATAAAATTATGTAACAAATGTACATAGTGAATAAAACTCTTAAACTCAAAGCTCAAAGCTTTGAGTTTAAAGCTTTGAGCTTTGTGCTTAGAGCTTAGAGCTTTGAACTTTGAGCTTAAAGCTTTGAGCTTTGATTTATGAGCTTAAAATTTTACAAATACTCAACTCATATTTTCTCTAATTAAATTTACTGATAACGAAAAACATATGCATGTTTTATTAGACAAATCTGTACGAGTGTATAAAAAAGACAATATGTTTGTTTCTGTCTATGTATGTGAGATGTTATGCGTTGCTAAACCATTCATCCGATTGCGATGAAACTTTGGGGTTTTGATGTGCGCATTCCCGCGATGGTTTCTATATATATGGTTTCTAACTCCGGGATTCCCCAGGGATCGAATCTAGGACCCCTCTTCTTTCTTTTATTCATTAATGATATACATAGGCAAGACCATTAACCGCTCAAAATATCTCCTCTTCGCTGACGATATTAAACTTTTCAGGGCTATTAAAAGTCATATAGATTCCATTCTTCTGCAGAAAGATCTTGATTCTCTTGTCAAATGTACGGAACTAAATAAGGGAACGTACCTATACTACGTGACACGTTTGGGGGGGGGGGTCTTCGAAATGTCACGCTTAGGTTTTTGGTCATTGGGGGAGGGAGGGTTAAAAATGGCAAAAAGTTGGTCACGTAGTATGGGTACGTTCCCTAACTTACCATTCAGCATCCATAAATGCAGTGTCGTCACATTTACAAGATCACAAGACACATTTTTATTCCCATACCATATTAATAAAATTATACTAACACGCAAAAACGAGATTCGAGACCTTGGCGTGATTTTTGAAGCAAATCTCTCTTTCAAATCTCACATATCAGACATTGTCTCCCGCGCCAACAAAATGCACGGATTTGTTCTTCGTAATACGAGATCATTTACTAATGGAATTGCAATAAGAAGAACATATGAAGCACTGGTCCGCAGCATCATGGAATACAGCTCCATTATTTGGGCACCCTCTGAACAAAACCATATCCTAGAAATAGAAAAAGTACAAAAAGGTTTATGCATTACCTGTATATGAGGGAATATACATACTACCCATTTCTGTATCCATCGTTGTTCTTAACAGGAATGCTCGATCTTAATACCTTAGAAGCCCGCCGAAAAATATTTTTGGGGAAACGTTTTTTTAAGCTGATCTCCGGTACTGTACTGAATCCACCTATGTTGAAGGAGATTAACCTATATGTCCCTAATTCGTATACTCGTGGGAGATCCCACACATTTTTTTATGCTCCGAAAGCGAGAACTTCTTCCTTTCAGAATGCCCCATTAAATAGAGCAATTCAAATGCTTAACGATTCTGCATTGAACATTGACATTTTCAATGTTACCTATAGAGAGTTCAGTAACTATCTTTTGACATAAGTCTCAACATAGTGAAACTGCCCCCTTGGCCTTTTTTTCTGTTATATTTTGTAATCTTCTCCGTAATAATTTGGTGTATAACTGTTTTATGGAGAACCTGAAAAAAAAATAAAAAATAAATATAATAGTGAGTTCTGGCTTCATGAAATTATGCATTGCTAATCGTTCTTCCGACTGCGAAGAAACTTTATGGATATGTGTGCTTGCCCGCGATGGTTTCTATATATATGTATATAGTGAGTTCTGACATTATCCGAGACGAATGGGAAAGGATAAGCAGAGTGAAAAATTTTCTTTATTGAGTGGCATAGCAACGCATGCCGGGAACTCGCTATTGTATTTAAATGCCTTTGTCAGAATTTGGTAAATTGAATTATGTAACAGAAAGTACCTACTCTTAAAACCTAAGTAATAAAATAAATGGAGCGACCGATCGACATAATTTTTTACACAGAGATAATTGGAGGACTGGGAAATGACATACGCTACTTTTTGTCCCGGAAAAAACATTTCATTACCGTGGGAAAATTCTTTATACAGTAATTTCCCCCTAATACCATGCAAGCGAAGCCGCGGGTAAAAGCTAGTAGTTATATAAAAATCAAACATATACAGCTTTGGAACGTATCAATATCATGGTTTTTGTCTCATGAGGTCATTATATCTCAAAACTGGTGACACCTACCTTAGTGACGCGCTCGCCCCACGGAAGTGCAAGCAGCGAGTGAGATGTCTGAAAAGCACAGCGACAGATTCGCACTAATTAGAACGAGAGGGCAATAATTCTAACACGCATGCGTAAAATTTACGTAGACTATCTTTCCAGGGTTAAAAATTACTTCTGTTTTTGGCATACATATTTTTTTATAAAAATCTGACAATAGATGAGGATAAACAAGCAAACAAACAAAAATTGTTTTAAGTAATCAAATTTATTTTTTTGAATCGGTTTACATAAAATAACATTTGTGATTCATTTTTGTGACATTTCAAATATGTACATACATAATTTTACATAAAATAACATTCGTGAATCATTTTTGAGACATTTCAAATATAAACATAAGTAAGTTAAGATATTTGTGGCAATTTCAAATATTTATATTAATTTTAATATTTAACATTTTTTAACATTCACATTAATTACAATTGAGTCCTTCTGCAGAAAACCAGAGTTATGTGAAAAGGCGAGTTCTGAGATATTGGCTGTTTCATTTGACTGTAGTGAGCGTAATATACACATTGAAAGTCAAATAAATTTATACGTAATAAGGTATTTCAATTAATAGACAACAAGTTTTATGTATTTTAATAAATTCATTCATAAGCTTTGAGTACAATACATGTTAAAAACACATATTTCTACTTTTGATACTGACAATTTGTAGTGGATGATATAACCAGTGTGCCTTATTAGGCACACTGGTTATTACCAAATACATAACTGGAAATTCAGTCGTTAAACACAATGTTAACAACAAATATGGGAAAATCCATTTAATTAGAATAAAATCCTTGTATATCAATAACACATAGTCCAGCGGTAAGGCTCTTGACTAGCAAACCGAAAGTCGCGGGATCGAATCCCGGCGTGGCAAATAAATTTTATTTGATTAATTTATAATATTATTTCACAATTTATTCATTTAAAATAATATATAGTATATTTACGGCACGTTCCAGAGTGGAAGATACTCGCAGTATCGCCCTGGTGTAAGACCACCATTCAGAATTGAAACGTTGCTTGAAATGGCTTTAAAAATTCAATTTTGTATCGGTGACTCAATCCAATATTGTATTTTTCAGCCTTTCTTGAAAGATTTGGGTTTGTTTATGGACAAAGCTATTTATTTATATTCATATTGAATATGTACGGGCGCAAATAATTAATTCACCTGAATATTTTAAAGCAAAACATGCAAAAAGTTTTAAAACCAAAAATAATTTAATTGGCGCCATCTGTGAATGCGTAGATTATAACGTACGTGACATTTAACCTTAATAAATAAAACAATGCCGAAATAAAACTTTATCGCCATAAAAATGACTAATACATCATGCGCCGATCGTACAAAACGTTAGTTTCAGTTAAATAATGGCGACTTGTATTGAGAGCGCAATACCAGCCGTCATCATAGGCCTTGTACTGCCATTTATGGTTGAGATTTTAAACGATTTTTGCTGGGAACTTAGATGCACGTATGGCACCTAATTTGAATGGATTTTCGCAAACACAGCTTTGTCGAGATAACACTGTATTTCAACACGAGGGCTCAATTTATAACAGAATCAATTACGGTAAAATTCTCCGAGGCTTTCCAAGGGACCGGAAAAAACTTCTTAAGCGGGAAAATCTTATATGTGGGATAAATTGGGTCAAAATTTCTTAAGACATAACTTCTTTTTTACTGTATATATACATATGTACAAGAGTAATTTTAGAATTTGTGACAGTTATAAATAATACATAATTACAGTCAGTTTATAAATTGCTCAAAGTAAAATCATATAATTAAAATTATTTGTATTTCTTGGGCATTCTATGTAACAATTTCTAGACATTTTGTTTTGAAGAGTTTAATTTATAAATTAAATAAAAAATTAATTTTGTAAAGAAAAGAATAGCACCCTGTAAGTCACCTTTATTGACCATGTTTCCTTGTTATTTTGTCTCCTCCCATCGTCCCCCCCCCCCCTCCCCCTCACCCTCATCTAATAACATCTAATCATTTCTGTACTTGTAAAATAAGTTTAATGATTTAGTTTGAATGTGAAACAGGAAGCAACTAAATAAAATTATGTAACAAATGTACATTGTGAATAAAACTCTTCAAAACAAAATTTAATTAAGTACGTACATATAGGTATGTATATGCTGTACCTACAGCTTGTGCCTTTGCTCTAAAGCAGTGGTCCCTAACTTCCGGGCCGTGGACCGGTACCGGTCTAATGGTACCGGGCCGCGTATTTACAATCCCTACTGCGTTTCAGTCGCTTTAAATTTTCAATGTCAAAATTTAAATATTTAGAAATAAAATTATTAATTTCTAATATACGCATTGGAAAGATTATTTTATCTAGATTTTAGAACAATTTTTGTTTTTACAAAGTGATAAAAAATTATCAATATAGAGGTGTATTTACAATATATGGGAATAATATTAAAATTTAAATATTTAGAAATAAAATTATTAATTTCTAATATACCCATCAGAAAGATTATTTTATCTAGATTTTAGAACAATTTTTTGTTTTTGCAATGTGATAAAAAATAACCAATATAGAGGTATATTTAAAATATAAATTGTCGTTACCGCGACTGAATCGGTATAGGTTTTGTAAATACGCTACCGGGCCGCCCAAGGCCCTGCTTAAAAATCAAAATTAAGTAAAAAAATTGAACATGCCCAATAAAAAATTAAATAATTATCGACAAAAAATAATTATTCAGTTGAGAACCCTTTCACGCCTACCTTTTACGCCAAGTTACTACCGACACAATACCTTGAGGGTCGTCCATTAATCACGTGAGGCTCGAAAGGGGGGGGGGGGGGTTCGGAAAAAATCACGAAATATCATGACGGGGGGGGTTATAATGAGATATCATGTGTATTTATTTTTCGTGATAATATTCTGAAAATTTCAAAATACTTTGTACTAAAAAAATACACGTGATTTTGGGGGGGTGGGGGTTAGTCTAAAACCTCACTACATATCACCAAGGGGGAGGGGGGGTTCAAAAGTTGCTAAAAAAACATCACGTGATTAATGGACGACCCCTTGGAAGTAAACACGACTGGGCTTCCATCTTGCGCACTCGCATAAATAATGTAAAGAGCTCGAGTGAGATGCAACGACGTGAGTCACCGCTCTTATATTCTGCTTGCCCAACTGCAAGTGGAATGGTTTTAATGAGAATATGTGATATACTAATAGCGTTTAATTGTATTGGTGAATTTATTCCCCTTTTTCAACAAAATACTTCTATTGCGACCAATGAGAGCTTATTATTATGTTTATAACTATTTTAATAAATTTGTAAATGTATAATGAAGGATTAGCCAAAACCTGAATCCTGTATTTACTATATTTTAAGACATATTTACATATTTGGAGGCGATGCGTTCTAGTTATACATCACCGTCAAGGAAAGATTGCCTGAGAGATGTCACCTATAAAGAATCAATGTCCCCCCTCAGCGGGCTGCAGTAAATTATCAAATGTTTATTGGTCCGCGGCGATAAAAAGGTTGGGTACCACTGCTCTAAAGCACTGGATAATTGCTATATTCTTTGTACAAGAGGTTAATTTAAAAAGCAATTAATAATATTGACTAGTTTACTCCTTCTGCGAATAGGATAATGTGAAACAATATATTATGTAATATGTTATAAAGTACAGTAGGGGTACAATAAATTAATAACAAATATTTTATAAAAAAGTTTGTTTTTTTACTTCCCAGGTAAAATTAAATTCTGTGGGTACACGTACATAATATAAAGTGGCGTAATTACTACGTAACTCTGAAACCAGATTTGTTGAGAAATCAAATTTTAAGATAATAATTTTAATCAATTTTTTAATTAATAATAAAGAAAGACAAATATTCCCGGGTTACGAATAACCCAACAATGTTTGAAAATCTCTTACTACCACCACACTAAGCATAAAATGTTGCTTGTGTTGTCCGGAGGACTTAGCCAGCTGAGGAATTAAACACGCGACGTCCGGGTGGGACCCAAACGCGATGCTCACTCAGCCACTGACTGGTCGTAATAATAATCATTCTGACAAATCGGTTGTTGCATATTTATGCTGATAAGTTTGGTTAAATCGTAGATTGTTGTGTTGGGAACCGTAATTCTGTTATTCTAGAAATAAGAAAATGGCTAATTCTTATTTTCAATTTTTATTAGAGCAACTCTCTTTTTATAACTTTTGACGGTTGTTCCCATCAATATATCATTGAAGAAAAAGATAACACTAATAATCTAAACGAAAATACAAAAGAGAACAAGACACAGAAAAATAAAAAGATAACGGTCGCAACCGGGACTCGAACCCAGAACCTCTTATCTTACCGGGACAAATGCCTCACCAATTCAACTTTTTTTGATTTTCCTGAGTCTTGTTCTCTATCATATTTTCCTTTAGATTATTAATGTTATTTTCTTCAATGAATGTTTTTTATGAATTTATTTACAAAAGTGTTTCAGGCTGAGATGAAAGCCATCTTGGCCTGCGCACAGGAGAATATACGTATCGGGTACAGGAATAAGAACATAACTATTTGTTCTGATAGCCAGGCAGCCCTTATGGCACTGGAAAGTAACCGATGCGACTCCAGACTGGTGATGGAATGTAGAACCGTTCTTACAGAACTCGCTACCATCAATAAAATAACCCTGATATGGGTACCAGGACATAAGGGTATTGAGGGCAACGAGCGGGCTGACGAACTAGCAAGGAAAGGGGCGAAAGCACCACTTGCGGGATCTGAGCCGGCCGTAGGAGTAGCAGCTTGCCACACCAAATTACATATCGAGAGGTGGGTCAAATCCCAGCACTGGAAGGAATGGGAGAGGGCACCCGGAATGAGACAATCCAAAGTACTCATAAACGGACCCGACCCCAGACGGACCAGGAAACTACTCGATATGGACAGAAACTCGCTGAGGGAACTGGTGGGACACTGCCATCTCAGGAAACACATGCAGCTATTGGGAGTGGAAAGCACCAGTAGATGTAGAAAATGTGAAGAGGATGAAGAGACTCCAATTCACTTATGGTGCCAATGTCCTGCCCTGGTGGGAATTAGGCTCAGATACCTGGGGAGACATGTTGTAGAACCAGAAGACCTAGCCACATATCCGATAACAACTCTGGTGAACTTTATTAAAGGGACTGGGTTATTGTTAAAGGATTGAGGTAAAATGGGAGAAAGTACAATGGGCCCATGGCCTAAGTACTCACGGGAACCAATGGTAAACCGTCTCCGCTTTTATAAAAAAAAAAAATATTTACAAAATGAAAAGACTTTCCTAGTTGTAACATAGAACAAAATGCAAAGAAATGAATTTAAACAATACCACAAATTTTAGTGCTCCAGCCAGCCAAGTCTAGTTGCCTAATTGAAACATAGAAAAATACTTGTGGTAACTAGAGTTACCTTATTATAGAATTTATCGATACTTACCATTTTTTTAAGGTACCAACAAAAACATATTCAAATAACTTGATAATTCCAATGCATTACGGCTTTTCTGTTTGTAGCATTAATAGATTAGGAAATAGATTTTAGCTTTTAGTTGAAAATGCTGATTTGGGAGTTACTTAGTTGTAGTAATTACCAGAGGCGGCTCTAGGGGTGCAGAAATGGAAGGGCATTTAAAAAATATATATATTATAATACGAAATTAAATATGATAAAATTCATTTATAGGTACCTTACGAGTTTGAAATTACATTTAATATAGTAAATTATTTCATGCGACAAGCGCACGATATTCAAAATCAACCTACGTTTATCAAACCATCTCTTTCAGATGCATAATATTCATTATACTCTCTCCCTCACAGCAATAACCCAAACTATCTTCAGAATCCGAAAACTTTTTTACTAGGCGACATCTTGTTTATTGTACGGCATAATGAGACAGAAGACATGATATTGGGACGTTTGATAAATTGTCCAACCAATCATAGTGTGTGGGAAAGAAAGCTTCCATTTTAGACGTTAGATGTCACTACTTGCCGCTGCCCGCTAACTCGCGGTGCATTTCAAATACATCAGAATGATAACAGTTGTTTTGATTTGCATAATATTTCATAATACATTATGTTTTACTGTCGCTTTATAATTTTGGGAGGTTTTTGACCAATTGACCTGAGGGGAGAACCGCCACTGGTAATTACTCCACAATATGTAATAATAATATATGTATAGATTGTAAACACAACATTTCTTTGATATATTATGTGTCAAAGGTAAGTCATTTTAACAAAACTCGTTCAAAGACGGTAAAGCAGAAACTAAGTAAAATGGATTAACAATTTCATGTTGTGAATAGGCAGAATGGTTTGGCAAGTCATCATAAAACAATGGTACAGTCTGTCAAATAAGAGTAGAAAACATAGGAGGGCGCCACTGTTGAACAAATGGCAATACTAAACACATAACTCATGGTGTTAAAGTAAAGCTGTGTAACCTACATTTTTTGTAAAAAATCAAAAACACATAAAAGTGGGAAAAATATTTTTTTATTGCAATTTTGATACCTACCAATCTCAAAATTAGAATTGCATATAGGTGTATTATATCTTTTCAATTTTTGTTAATACAGTGAGGAATAACGATATTATAGTAAAATAAAAAGCACAGTTGGAAATTGCTCACATTTATTTAATGCTAGCTTAGTACCTACTGGCGTTGCCCGGGTTTTAGATCATGTCTCTAATTTTAGATCTGATATTTAACTTATTCCGACCTAAAAGTAGTGTAACTACTCTTTTTTTTCCTTCTTACCCACTGTTAAATTCAAATTTATGTTATATTAAATGAAAACAAATCACATTATAAAACACCATTTAATCAAATTTATAAAGAGATTCCGACACTATCAATAGCATTTCTTTCAAGCACGTAGTTTTTTGTTAAGCTGGCAACACTGCGCGTAGTTTTCGTTTGAGCCAAGCGTTTTGACAGTCTACCCGAGGACGCTTGAAGCAAGCTTCAATAATCTACGTGCTGGCGGCGAGCTTGATGCGAATTGATATATATTTTTTTAATTATTTATTTGGCTATCACTCATTAAAGGTGATATTGGCCATTTCTTGAAATTAATTACATTTTCGAAACAATCGCAGAATTCATAAAATAGGACCCGATATACATTAATAGTTAGCGTTCTTCGACATAAAAGAACAGATTTTTTTCAAAATTTGTTACATTTCTCACGCATCATGAAACAATTCTATAAATTAGATAAAATTAATATAAAATAAGAATTAATTGTTATTGTGTTTAATTTGTAGAAATGCATCTGATTTTAGTTATTGTTTTTGTGTTTAATTTGTAGAAAAATCAGATGGATTTCTACAAATGAATCCCTGTTTCCCTTGGTCACGCTATAACTTCAGAACCACTTTACCTATTTCATTCATATATTTTTTAAAGTTTTCTAATACTTTGTAGAAGGTTCTTCCGGAAAGAAAAAGTAAGAAAATTGGAGGGAGGGGAAGGAATTGAAAGATTTTTTTAAGTCTTCCGATACTTTGTGGAAAGATCTTACGGAAAGAAAAATTGACGTAAGTAAGGCTCTTGACTCGTAAACCGAAGGTCGGGGGATCGAATCCCGGCGTGTCAAATAAATTTTATTTGATTAATTTGTGTTATTTCACATTTTTTTTCTTAAAAATAATATAAAGTATATTTGCGGCACGTTCCAGATTGGAAGATACTCTTAGTATCGCCCTGGTAGACCACCATTCAGAATTGAAACGTTGCTTGAAATGGCATAAGCCGTGATTGGTGACCAGATCTAAATAGCCAGGTACTTTCCCACCTTCCTCTTTCCTATCTCCTTCCCCACCCCACTACCTTCAGCCTCACAACATACCCCGATCGGGGATACCATAGTCTCCCTGGCTCCAGACGGGAGCAGTTGGGACTCTTGTGCAGTATTCTCGGAATGAGACTCGGGAGGTCAACGGGGACGCACGGGAAAGGACATGCAGGGAGAATTAATTTATTTCTTTGAATGGCGTTGCAACGCATGCCGGGTACCAGCTAGTATTATTTATTATTAAGTTCTACAAGTATGTTTTTCTCTCGTTGTTTAATAATATTGTAACTTCTATTAATGTTATTATTCAGTTCTGCAAGTATTTTTTGTTTTCTTATTGTTAATGATGTAACTGCTTTGACTGATTTAAAATATTGTTTAGGTCTTGTGAACATCTGAGAAACAGGGAATAAATAATTTTCCTTAATCAACTTTATCAATTAATGTTATATTAAAATATTAATTATAACATTTATTCATAATATCAACGGAAATATACAACAATGCTTCGTAATAATTACGATCATCTATTTTGAAAAAATGCGTGTAAGTAATCATTTGGTGCCGTGCCTGTAATACGCTTTGTAAATGCTTATGAGTAAAGCGGGATCACAAATTGTACCATTCTTGACACCAAATTCGTTTATTTTTATTAAAATACAAAGATAACCCAAGGGCTAAGAATGCTTTGTCTCCGTTATATTCCATTTTATTTCAGCCGCACAAAATTCACTGTTAACCATAAATAAACCAAACAAACTATCGAAAATCACATCTAGGCATAGACAAATGCTTGCCAGAACGCTTGGAGACTATCAAGCGGCTTGACGGCCAGCACGTAAATTTATTTTTCCGTTATTGTCTATCAATGCTTGCCTCAACAGCTTGACGCGCGCTTCAAGCCGTTGAGCCAAGCCTTAGTCTATGTCTAGACGATATTTCTCTCGAGATATTACTCCTTTGTCTATGGTTTCCTGTCATTTTCGCTATTTGAAAGTGATTTTTGTGCGAGATGGAATCTAGTAAAGAAAAATAATTATTTGTTATGTTATAATAAATGTTATATATTAATATTTTAATATAACATTAACGTAATAACATTATTAAATTATATTTACATTAATTTAAAAGAAAAATCAGATGGATTTCTACAAAGTAAACACAAAAATAATTAATACCTATTTTGTAATAATTTAATCTATTTTTATAAACGTTTTACGTGATACGTAATATCTAAAATCACCACTCAGGTACTTATTTGTCTATGATTTGTTGTCTACGCCGAAGAAATATAAATTCGCTTCAAGCGTTGCGCAATAACGTAGATTATTGCGCAACGCTTGACTCAAGCTTCAAGCCACCTCTGGAGACGGTCAAAATGCGGTCAAAACTCTAGCCATAGACAAAAAACTACGTGATTGAGCCAAGCCGCTTGATAGTCTCGCTAGCCCTTAAGATACCTTCGAAAGAATATTTGACAGTTAAATTGGTGTTGCCAGCCTACAAATTTAGTACTTCAATTTTTAATATTTTCTACTCTTAATTGACAGACTCTAACTTAGCTGTTATTGGATTTCAAAAAGAAAAGCATTAAAATTAATATGTATGTAAATTTGTGGGTGAGCATTGTGAGCTATGTGTTGTGTTGTGTAAAATATAGTTGCAGTACAATAACATATAAGAGGATTTTATGAAACAAGTTCTGTTATTATTGGAGGACTAAAATAAGCTTCAATGATGTAACTAATGGTGAATGAAGATTTCCGGAAGTTCATACAGTAGAACACCGGTAATTACAAATCAACGGATCCTCAAAACAAATTTCCAATTAACAAATTCCAACATAATTCGAGATGTTACAAAAAACAAATGTTTTTTTTTTAATTTGCTCTGCGTGAGGAAAAAAAATCTCTCAGGGCCTTATGTCATCTTTGGGGATGCTGTGTGGAAGGTCTTTTTAGGGAAACGAAGTTCTGGGAATGAAAAAGGTATGAGGGGTGTCAATGCATCCTGGAGTGACGGACATACGAATCCATCCCTCCCGTCCCTCCCACTGCGGTGCAAGGCGTCCTGCTGGAGAAAGGTCTTCCTCAACCAGTCTCTCTCGAACTGACCCGCCACGCAGTAGGTGGGCAAACGCATTTGCCGCCAAGACCTAGACAAACCTCACCCGATAAATCTGGGCACCCCTGCTAAACCACTTGGGCTGACTTATAATAGGGGTGTTATTGGTTATCCAATAAATGGTTACTGGGGCGGCGGTAATTGCTAAAAAGTTGAGTTTCGCAGCCGGCCCGTTATATTCCGGTAGCTATTCAAAATAAAATCATAATGATACAACAATTACCATCGCGGCCGGCCTTTCAGATTCAAATTTACGAAATACATAATAATACGAATTACGAGGATAAATTGCAATATTATGACCACTTTACAATAACAGACAGCCTGTTAGATTCAGATTGTGGAGACCATAGAATTTACTTTCGCACAAATCGAATATTTTCGAATTACACGGACAAATTTACGTCAGCGGACCAAATTAATAATTAATTTAATTTACACATTCACTCATACTGTACACTTTCTTATTTATCCAAACAATTTGCACTTATACTTATGAACATCACATTATATGTAAGTTTACTATGTTCGTAACATTTTGTTATTAATTTTCACAGATATATTTGTTTTGTCCGTATGTGGAGCAGGTTTTAGTTTGTAACGAAACGAGCCATCTTATATTATAAAATCTGGTTCTCACATTTAATTATATAAATAACTAGCTGGTACCCGGCATGCATTGCTATGCCATTTAATAAAGAAATTGTTTCTCCCTGCGTGTCCCTTCCCATTCGTCCCGTTCCCCTTCTGCCACCCCTTCCTCTCCTGCATCCCCTTCCCTTCTCGCGTTCCCACTCCGCCACCACCACCTTTCCTCTCCACACACCACTCTCCCCCTTCCCACGTACCGTGAACCCCCCTCCCGAGTTCCCCTCCCCTCTCCCTGTTTCCCCTCCCCTGAACCCCCTACCCGAGTTCCCGTCCCTCCTTCCACATTCATTCCCGGTACATTCAGTTTTCAAGAAGCTCGCGTGCCACCGATTGCAATTTTTTTATACAAATTTCGTAATACCAGAGCTCACCAGCAGTTTTACACAAACCTTGTCCTGACAATAACGAACACAACAAAAAAAGAATTATCCAATTTGGTGCAGTCGTTCCGAAGTTATGCGCGTACATACATTTCGGCGATTCATTTTTATTTATATAGAAGATAGATATATACATTTATAAAAAGTTGTGTACATTGTGGCTTGCCATAATTACAAAAAATATATTTGTGTTTCATTTGATCTATATACACATCGATCTTCCAATTGATTAGTTAGACATCTATACACAGTATATATATATAAGTGTACCCTCTATCTGTACATTACTCCGATTACTCATAAACACCACCATATCAACAGGGCCGCCGAGAGGGCACGTTGGCCAAGTCTGAAACTTGGGGCCCGGGACGGGCTCACGGGCCGCGGATTTTGGAGGGAGGGGGCCCGGTATAGTCTACTAGACTTGGGGCCCAGAATGGCTGTCAACGGCCCTGCATATCAATAAAATTGTAATGCAGAAAAATTTGTAGTGAAATAAACAAAATTATGTTTGTTATTTATTTTTGGGGTAACTACCTTGTTGCGCTAACAACTTCTTTAGCCAACGTTTCGGACAGCTTTACAGTGTCCATCGTCAGGGCAGATGTGTAATTGACATGTGTTATAACATATTTTCGTTATTTATTTAAGGGGTGTTATGCCGTGTTGCGATACCTACTTCTTCAGCAAACTTTTCGGACAGCGTTACAGGGTCCATCATCAGGGCACATGTGTGATGGACACTGTAAAGCTGTCCGAAACGTTGGCTAAAGAAGCAGATAGCCCAACACGGCATAACATACCAAAAATAAACAATGAAAATACTTTTGGCTGTGAAAATCTAAAATCATATCCAAAAAAAATGTTTTCGGGGTTACTAGTAGGAAATTTCAAAATGTCATATTAATGTACAGGACCGTTATGCTTCCTGATGTTATTTTATAGCATATTTAATAGTGTCCGACTGAAACAGGACTTTCTACCGAAGCCGAAACCGAATCTTCGGTATCTGTCCCAGTTTCGGCCGAAACCGAAACTTTTTTAGACGTGTTAAAAATCTATTGTTTACTGAAATTTGGCATATTTTTTACACTTATACAGACAGTTAACACGTTTTAAATGAAATAAAAAACAATAATTGAAGTGTATGAAAAAAAAATAAAAAAAATTCACATTACTACTACAAAACAAACAAAAGTTAACAAAACATGTTAACTACTTCTTGGAACAAAAATTTGTCAAATCAACATACAGGGTGTAACAGGACGTACCCGAGGGATTTTAACCATAGATTCCTGACATTATTTGGAGTAGAAAATGTAAATGAAATTTTGGTCTCCGGTGACATTTTTGATGTTTTTTTTATTTATTTTTTCTACAAAAATATTAAAAAATGGTAGGTGTTGGATGGTTGGAGGCGGGGTGAGGGGTTGGTTGATCACTCGGCTGAGTGACCAATGACAACAAGTGGAAGAATTTTTTTTTTGTTTGAATTTGAAGAAAAAAATATTGAAAAAATAAAAAAAAAATCATAAAAAAAGTCACCGGAGACCAAACTTTCATTTACATTTTTTACTCCAAATATGCTCAGGAATCACTGGTTAAAATCCCTCGGGTACGTTCTGTTACACCCTGTATGTATTATAAAGGAAGGACGTAATTAATTGCGTTTACAATCAAAACACCACGTGTTAAATGAAATAAAAACAAAAAAAATTTTTTTGATATTACTGCTATAAAACAAACAAAATTACTAAAATTAACAAACATGTTAACTTCTTCTTGGAACAAAAATTTGTCAGCTGACAATGGCGGGTGACACTAGAGCCACGAACTCACCCAAAGTCAGCCGAACAACGCGCGATAATTCATGAACGCAGAGTTTCGGTGCTGCCGAAGATTCGGCAGATGTTCTGCCGAAATTGAAACTGATGCCGAAACTAGATTTTTTTTCCGAAACCGAATCTTCAGTCGGTCACTAATATTTAATATGTTAACACAGACACGTGTGAATAATATTTGATTTATGGTGAGCATTTGAATATTGCTTTCCTTATTATCTCAAAACTTAGTATTTGGAGATGTCTGGCTAATCAACTGAACGATCGATATATGCAATTAATTAAATAATAGCCTCAATCTCAATATTATACATTAAAACATATTTGACAGAATGGATAAGTTACATTTTGGAGATTTTTAGAAAAAAATACAAATACTTATACAGTACAATTTTACTAATCCGGCACTTCAATAGACCGATACGTCCAATAATCCGGCACCCTCCGCCCGCGCCTCCCTCGCCCCTCTACGCCTATGCGGTCCATCGCCGCGTCGTCGTCTAGCAGTCTAACCTCAAAACTTATCTCATGTGCATGTGCATACACATTTACCTGTTGTTTTGAAGTGTGAATAGTGTGTATATTCTCTTTATGAAATGCTTTGTTTTATTTGTTATGATTTTTTTCTCTTTATCATCCAGTAATCCAAACATTCCAATAATCCGGCATCCTCTGGTTTTTAATAGTGCCGGATTAGTGAGATTGTACTGTACATTATATTTATACACATCGAAGCTGGAAAGTAAAAATGGCTAAAGCACCATACCGCTGTGGAATTAAAGATGAATCTACACAATACAGCTTATTGTGTGGGTTTATCTGGTGACCAGACAACTCAGAATGAAACCAACTCAGAAGCACCTCAGAAAGGTCATTTAATGATAAAAAAAAATTAAAAATAGGTTAAATAGGTTCAGTTAGGTTAGGGTTATTGGCTATTTTAAAATTGGTTTTTCATAGCTTTTAATAACCTTTCTGATGTGTTTCTGAGTTGGTTTCATTCTGATTTGGCATGGAACCGTTTATCTTTAACCCCTCAGGCCTCGACCATTTTTTGAGAATAGGTCACAATATTTCCGCATTGCAATAAAATCCAAATAAATGGAATATTTGTGAACGTATCCGAAAACTAAAACTGTTTTTGAAAGGTGATGAAATATGCTTTCAAATTTTATTATTAGAAAAATCATGTAATTTTTTAAACATGGATATTTTTAATACAAACTTTGAAAAGTTTTAAAAATGGCTCACCTTACGTTTCTTCTAACTAAAATGGTAACGAAATAAAAAACAACACACATAATTTATTAGACAAATGAATTATAAATGTTCTCATCACCTCATTTTTTGTCGTTCATGTAAAAATAATTAACCCGTCTGCTTGGTTCAACATATTCGCACCTCACAATCCGAAAGCCTCGGTATCGCGCGTAAATTCTGAAACTGTCACTTTAGATCGAGATTGTAAAATATCTATGCAAGATAGCCTTCATATTTCAAAGACAAAAAGAAGCATTATTTCATTCTCTTTCTGGTTAAAAGAAAAATACATATGTTTGCATGCGAGGAACAGAGATATATAGCTTTAAAATGTAAGGTCGCTTGGGACGTTTTTGGTTTTATGAAAGTATAACGCGATTACAGGTTTTGGGATGTATTTATTCCTAAACAAGCAGACGGGTTGATAAAAAATTCACAAAGTTTCATAATTTTTTTTCAAATTACGATCGGAAACTTTGGTTTCATAGAGGTGTCCATTTTAATTCTTTTGTGGTTAACTTTTAGATTTGAATACATGGTGTTGTGTTTTCTCTTTCCAATGCCGTTTAAATCATATTTCTCACTCTGATAGTAAGGGAGACACAGCAATTTCTGTGAGACCTATAAGAGTTGTTCTGATAAGTGAACAAATTAGCCTGACAGGTTAATGTCACAGCTTTATGGCGCTTTAGCCATTTTTCCTTTCTAGCGTATATATGTAAATGTATTTGTCTGTATATTATGCAAATAATACATTTAATACATACTTTGAGAAATTTGAAGCCGATTGTTGAACTCCACGATCTCTTCTGTCTTTTATTCAATGCTTTGGAAAGTTTAGGAATCTAGGTCAGTTTTTCTTCTTTCTTTTTAAAAGAAAGACAAGCATTGCCGGGTTACGAATAACCTTATATATTTGAAAATCTCCAACTACCATCGCAGTAAGCGGAATATGTTGCTTGTGTCGTGATGGAGTACTTAGCCAGCCGAGGAATGGAATTGTTTAGGATGCGTATTGGAACCATGTCATTCTCAGTTCACTTCAGCGAAAATAACTCTGAAAATATTTGTTGGCAGAGCCGGCCCGACAATAAGGAATTTGAGTAAAAAATATTTTGACTTTTAAAAGGTATGTTCATATAGAACAAAACACCAAATCTGAACAAACTTATAGATCAATTTTTTTTTCTCAAAATGAAGAAATCGTTCTTTAAAAATGATTTAAAGCTATACTATGTAAATGCTCCATGATTGGTTGAATGAAATCTGACTTCAAATGTAATGAGTTAAATTTGTACAATGTAATAACTAAACAGTGACGATCTGTGACTATTCAGTGAGCTATAGTGAGTGCTAAGATCGAAAAATACAACATTACCGATGTGTAGCTGAAGACGATTTTTTTTTTCAATATTAATTTTTTACTTGTATATTTTCAGGATTCTTTCAGTTTGAGGAAGCGCAGCATCGTTGCATTAAAAAAGCTTAAAAAATTAATTTGAGCATGAAATCTTGATATTAAAAAATAAATAAATAAAATAAAACAATAACTTAGTTAGGCAACAAACATTGATTAAAAAAATGTACTGGAATTCTTTACTAAAGAATAAAAAATGTACTGGAATTCTTTACTGAAGAATAAAAAATATACTGGAATTCTTTACTAAAGAATAAAAAATGTACTGGAATTCTTTACTGAAGAATAAAAAATGTACTGGAATTACTTACTTATGAGAAGTGTATTGCTGCTTTAGTATTTTGCTTCAATATAAAAATAAAAATCACTATATGGTTTATAACCCTTTGAACATGTATAAGAAAAAAAAGTTATTTTCATCACTTTTACAAAATCAATAGAACAATGAAGGAATTGTGGAAATGTCTCAAACAATGGACGATTTATGCATTCAATGGCAATAGATGTTACAAATCTTAAACTATGTACAGTGGCGCCACCGATCTGCAATTCTTATTTAAATTTAATAGTACGTACTTCCTGGTTTCACCACCGTCAAACTCTCGGCAGCTGGACCGTTTCCACTCTGCCAACAACAATGTCAATTGTGCAAAGTAGATATAATTGATTCGGTGACCGGACAACTCAGAATCGTGCAACTTCAACAACTCCTAATATTACAGAAACGTCATCATTCATCATTAAAAGGTGATAAAAAAAAATGGTTACAACAGGTTACATTAAGTTAGGTTATGGTCAATCGTTCATAGGTCATATAAAATGCTTGGTTTTGTTCTTTTTTTTGTTCTTAACAACAGTAATGCGTATATAATTTTTTTTTCATAACTTTTAATTACTTTTCAAAGGGGTGATGAATTGCATGATTTTGGGTTGTCATTAAATTAATTGATTCACGTGTCCAGATGGTTAAGGAGATTTCACAAGTGCTTTTCTTAGTGGTGAAGATGCTTTGAAGTGTTGGGCGGAGTCACCAGCTGATCCAGGGCGGCTGGTTCATGCGGTGGATGTCCACAAAGGTCATGTTGACAGGGATGTTGATGAGGGCGTAGGGCAGGTCCAGCTTCTCCAAGGTGTTCTGGATCTGCGCCCCGTTGCGCCCCAGCAGGAAGCCCACCGGGATGCTGACTTCTCGGTCAGATCTGATAGCAAGCATGATGTGAAGAGATTAGAGACCTGTTTCCATTATACAAGTAGGTTGAGCGCAAACTGCAACTTGCAATAGCTCAATTAATAACAATTAATGCTAATAACAACACCCCACTAAATGAAGAACAGATTTTAATAAATAATATTAAAACATAAGACAGTAAATAATTAGACATAATTAAAGTAATCGCAAAAAATTAATTCTTACATCAAAGCCAAAGTTAGAAAATAAAATGTTCAATTTAACCTCTCATCTGTCCAGCGGGCCCAAAAATATCTTTGTTTTATTTATTTATTTATTTATTTAATTTCAACGGTATACATATACCATAAGAACTGATTACATGTCACAAAATCAAAAATAATAATATAGAAATAAAAGAAAAAAAAAATTTAACAGATAATTGTGGCATTTGAATGAGAAATGACACCAGAGAAACAGTTACATACAAAAATCTATAGTATAAATAGAATTAATATTGATTGAAAAGATTTATAAGATAGCACAGCCCTCTTGTACCTACCAATTTTTTTAATGTGATTTTAACCCTTATGTATAATAAAACTGTATGAAGAACTGGTCAGAATCGCTTGCGCCAATATCAATCTAGGACCTAGGTACTATTTGATTATTGTAACTACTCTTAAAAGAATTTTCCACGAAATTTGCAGGCATTTTTTAGAAATACCATCCAACGTTGAAAAGGTTTAAATCAGTTGTAATTAAATCCTCATAGGACCACCAGACACAGACACACGTAATTTATCTGTGTAGTATTAGAAGTTCGTTGTTGTGGCAACCTTCTAACCAGAAGAGTATTGGTTTAACCTGTCTGCCTGTCTTACATGAGACACACTTGTTGTTTTAGGCTGGGATTAGACTCGTAAGTTTTTTCCTGTAAATCGCTCTTGTAAGCGATTTATGGCCAAATTACCAATGTAAACGACACCAAAAGTCACTTAACGTAATTTATAGCAAGTTACAGAACTTATTCTTTCGGAAGTTTTTTGACAGGTCTAATCGCGCCCGCGCGAATTTCTAGCCTCCTTACAGCTTATAAAATCAGTTTTATAAGCTAAGAGACTTATCGCAAGAAATAGTTCCGAAATGCGCCGCGCACCGTTGCGAAATGTCGAAAATTAAAAGACAATTATTGTTTTCATAGGATTTTTTTCCTACAAAACTAGTATTTATTTACACTTATTTAAGTTTTCTGGAAAATGAGCATCCTTCTATTCAATTATCGATCCAATCTTAATGTTTTTGTTTTTAACATTTACGTATTTGAATTCGAAGTCGGTTGCTGTCAGCAGATGTCAGGTAGCTGCCATTCGTATAAAACGAAATTAATTGCCGCCTTTGATCACCTTTGACGGCATAAAAGCGCGTGGAGAATTGTTTAATGAAAGCCAAAATCTATTTCAACACTTTATTGGAGCCTTTTCGTCTTTATTGACAAAATCGCGTAAATTTGACAGTAGCAGGTTGTTGTTGACAGGAAGCCAACAATTTACAGATGTAAACGGTCGCATGAGCATTTACACAGGTCGAACTTCCGAACAACTTCCGTGATCATTAATTACCACAAGTCGGATGCATATGTAAACGCTCCTGTGAGTGATCTGTCAAAATCTTATGTAATCCGTAAATTTTAATTACGAGTCTAACCCCAGCCTTATAATCTCAAACTTTATTAGAAGGAGCATTCAGTGTGTTTATATAATGGTAATGAAATAATCCTTTTTCACAGAATATGCTTTGATACGAGCACAGTATAGATTAATACAAATTAATAACATACACAAAATGATTTTATTTAGCTGTACTGAGCTTGACAATTCACACATTTGAGTGAAGCAACCTCACTAGGACTAAACCTATATTGAGCTTGACAATTTACACATTTGAGTGAAGTAACCTCACTAGGACTAAACCTGTATTGAGCTTGGCAATTTACACATTTGAGAGAAGCAACCTCACCAGGATTAAGCCTGTATTGAGCTTGACAATTTACACATTATAGCAATGTGTGAGATGTTTCGGCTTATGTGTGAAGTGTCTCTGTTATGATATGACCATTATTTTGTGACAGACAAATTCATATTATAACAAACTCCAAAACACTTGATAAATAATGACAACCCGCTACTTATTTTAACTAAATAAAGTAGGATACAGGGTTGTTGCAGGATTGGCTATGGGGGAATGGGGGTGATTCATTGAATGCATATTGAATGAAAGTTACTTGTCATCGACCATCTCGATGAAGAGGTCAGCATTGGGGTCGTGCAGGTTGTCCTGCTCCGTGACGATGAGAGCACGCGCCCCCGCCCGCTCCGCCACCAGCGTCTTGTGCAAGAACGAACATTCCCTGCACACACAAAAATTTATTATCAGCACAATAAATTTGTTAATAGTTTTTTTTTTTATTTATTTATGTATAAAAGAGTATATGTATATTGGGTTTGTTTTATGCCTGTCTCACTAGGATATACCTGTGTCGAGACAGGCATTGCTATCTGCAGAGAAGAACGTGATGAGTCCATTGCTCAGGGAGTGTAAACACAACCTGCAATAGCCATACCAAACCAAGGTATGAGCTCAGGCTGAATGACCTGGGGAACAGTGTATTCAATTAGTATCTAATTCAGCGACACCCCCACTAATCACCTACCTACCCATTCCGCAAACTTAAAAACCTCCCCTCATGATACCACTTATTATTTGTTCTGTGTTTACCCAATAATTATTTAATTGAATGCTTATTTTTTTTTTTTTAATTGGTTTTCAAGGTACAATCCCGTTAAACCGCAATAAAGCAGTTTGTCAACAGGATGTTAATGTTCAGTTACAATTTAAACATACATACATAATATTATTACTATTACTATACAGATTATCACAATTAACACATATGAATTAATATAAATTATCTCTATTTAGCAGCCATTGTTTCAGCATATATCTGAATCTATTTGTAGAATCGCAATTTTTTATATTAATTGGTAACATGTTAAATATTTTTGGCACGATATATTCCAGGGTTCGCCGTCCGTAGTTATTATTATATTTTGGAACAAGCATTCCTTCGTTCTTTGTGAACCTTGTATTATGTTCATGTTCTACTTTCCTCCTATAATTAGACTCAGACATATGCTGAATCAATATTTTGTACCATAATAAGGCCTGCACCGGTAATATTGTTAAATTCCCATACAACAATGATATGTTTCGTCTCTGTGAAAAATATGTTTTTGTACTAATAGCTTAACCATAGAATTTTGTACTGATTGTAGGTGGTTTAGATTAGTTTTGCAAGAGTGTCCCCAAGTTGTTAATCCATACCTTAAAGTTGATTCTGCGAGTGATAAGAAAATAATTTTTAAAATATTCACCGGAACGAAACATTTCAGTTTGTACAGCCTACCCACTATCGCCCTTAGCCGTTTCCAAAATTTGTTTATTTGTATATCCCATTTGAAATTACAATCAACAGTCACTCCCAAATAAACATTTTCATTTACAAGTTCAATTCTATCGCACATGCAGGGCTGCAAAATGTTTTGATGAATACATGTAAAGTTATGAGATATTATTTTAGGCGTTTTCTGAGATGAAGCATGTGGAGATCGTATGAGCATTAATTTTGTTTTTTTGGTATTAATGATTAGACCTGCGTCATGTGACCATTTTATAAGAGACGTAAAGTCATGTTGCATACATTTAATTGCAATGGATAATTGTTCATCAGATATGACAAGAGCAGTGTCGTCAGCATATACAAAGTGTTTTACATATTTAAATAGTTTTTTCATTCTTCTTCTTCTTCTTCTTCTTCGATGGCGCTACAGCCCATATCGAGCTTTGGCCTCCTGCAACAGTCGCCTCCAACTCCTCCTGTCCTCAGCGGCTGACTTCCAATTTGGAACCTGGAGAATCTGTGCTGCATCCCCTCTTACTTCGTCTTCCCACCTCAGTCTGGGTCTTCCCACTTTTCTCTTTCCACCTGGGTGTCCAGTCTAAATTCTTTTTGGGACGCGTGTATCCGGCATTCTCTGTACATGCCCAGCCCATCTCATCCTGAGGAGTCTCATATGTGTTGAGATGCTAGGTGCCTTATATATATCATACAATTCTGTATTGTGCCGGATGCGCCACTGTTCACCCTCTTTCACGGGTCCACATATTCTTCTCAGCACTACACTACAGTTTTTTCATTATTGACACAAATATAATATAGAGGGTTGGTCCCAAAATTGACCCCTGCGGGTCTCCAGCACATATTTTTTCCTCCCACTCGTTTTTTCTAATATTTTTACACTGATATGTCTATTAAATAAACAATTTTTAAACAAATTTAGTAGGTTTCCTCTAATTCCAATTGCTTCTAAGATTTTTAATAATTTTTGTGGGTCAATTGTATCAAACGCTTTGGAGTTATCGATAAATAGTACTAAAACATGTCTTTTATGGTTTAATTTATTATTAACATAATTTGAAAAATCCTGTAATAAATTCTCTGTACTTTTTTTCTTCTGAAAGCTATATTGTTTTTGGTCTATAATGCCAAATTTTTCTAAGTATTTATTTAATTTTAAGGAAATATATTTTACAAAAAATTTTTCAAGTGCAGGCAAGATACTGATAGGTTGATAGTTTCCTATTTCTAAGTGCTTTCCTCCTTTGTATATAGGTCTAATAATAGCACATTTAAGATCATTAGGCAATTCAGACTCTATAACAAGTCTATTAACTAAGTGCGTTATAACGGGTCCTAAAATATATATATATGTCTTTTTTTTTCAACCCTGAAAATATTCCAATTTGCCTCTAGTCCTGACATGGATAAATGGAAACAACCAAAGATTAACTCACCCTCGAACAGCGAAGGCTACGTTTCCCTCCAGCTGCTCCTGGTTGAGGGGAGCGGTGCAGCCGTCTATGGGATCCATCACCACCAGCTTGGTGTTGGTCATGCAGAAACTCTCATTCTGTAACCAAACACAAATAACAACATCATTTTTCTGTCATTACTTAACAGCCAAATAAAATGTAACTACCTTACAGCATTTACCCAAAGAATTTTCACCAGCAATTTCTGAGTGATTTGGAGTGCAAAAAGTACATGCCATTTCTACTGTCTGATGATATATTTTATTCTGTTAAAAAGAAAAATGAATTATTTCAATCACACATTGCCACTGATCACAATCACATTCCTACACGTCGCGATGGGATCAAGTGAAAAGCGCTGTTTCGTGTTTTTTTTTAAATATGAATACCGCATAAGAGTCCCCAACTGCTCCCATCTGGAGTCAGTGAGACCATGGCATCCCCAATTGGGGTATGTTGTGAGGCTGAAGGTAGTGGGGCAGGGAAGGAGATGTAGAAGAGGAAGGTGGGGAAGTACCTTAAAATTAAAATTGATGATTCACTTGTCCATTGTCATTGACGTCAAAGTTTTAAGGTTATTTTCTTCTCCTATTCCTAAATATTAACCTATGACCCTAAAATAGGTTCTTAGTTTGGGTTGAATTAAAAAAAAAATAACCTGAAAAATCATTTTAAAATTATTATGTCAAAACATGGTGTGAAGAAAAGATGTCAAATTGTCTGTTTTTTCAATGAAATAGCTACTAAAATGGATTATTTTCCATTTCCGGAAACTGAAATACTTACTTCTTATTATCATTTAACTTATACTAACTATTTTGAAAATAAAAAGTGCATGTTAAGCATGTCCCTATTTTGTAAATATTTACGTATATTGTAACGTCATTGTATTAACAACCAAATATAACAGGGGAAGTCGTTAATCCAAACTCTACCATCCGCTTTGGCAACTTTGCATCCACGTTATTTATCAGACAAGGAAGAAAGCATTACTTCATTTTAATTAATTGTACAAAGCAGTCACAGTCTTTTTTCGGTAGTAACTAAATGTACTATTGGTAAATATGCAGTTAGTCCACCTCATGGATAATACGGAACATTCGTGTTGTCGAAGTTTGATGCACGGATAATACGGAATGTTCCTTTTTAAAATAATAGACAATCAAATATGACATTTGTCAGAAGTACCAATCTCTTATAAAATAAAATCTCTAAATTAAACTCGCATGTCATCATAATTTTAAAAAACATCTCAGGTTTTGAATGATTTGTTTGGCAAAGCAGGATTTGTCTAGCGGGTTTGTGTAATTATTCTAATACATTTCTTTCCATGTTCTACTGATATAAATACAGGTACAAACTTGTCAATAATGCATTCACTTTGTTTTACGCAATAATATTTTTTCTACGATTGGCAGCATTGATTTATTTTCTATGAAATGTTAAAATAAAAACGATGGATAAACAATGGCGTTACGGCGTGAATGAATTAATTTTAACAAAATTAAAATGTTAAATGCATATTGTTTTAATGTTTTTTGGTCTCCCCCGACATAAATACTCACTTTTCATAATAATAAAGCTAAATCTAACTGTTTGAATAAAAAATGTTCCATATTAACGAGTAAGAGGATCTATGCATAAATAATGTACTATTTTGCAAGCGGCAATGTATCTATTAGCGCAATCCTGTACAAGATTGTTTCTACTTTACTGGATGAATGTGAATGAGAAAGATGTTAGAAAATTAAACATGTCTTACAAATTCTCCGCCAAAATTTGTTGCCGGCCTTATTCTGTAAGTGTACCTGAGTTGGGAAGGCTCCACTATCTCAAAGAATACATCTCCGCCCACGATATATGGAGTCGTCACCCCCTCGTGCATATTCATGTTATTTACTGAAAAAATACAACAATTTACATTACATTCATACACTTCGAAATACACTCGCTTTTCATTTATTCCTTCTGTTAGTTGAGAGTGGGAAGTTTCAAATGATGTAAAGAACTACGCAGTTAATGAAATGTTTTTAAGGGTAACAAATACAGCATAATAGTGACCAAAAAATCTAAAATTTCTTACCGCCGCTCAAAGAATATGGCATTTGCAACATTATGAGAAGAACTATGCACAACCCATAACTTTCGCAGAATCTCCTTATATTAGACATTACTGATTAGCAATTTCCAATAAGACAGTACACTATTCGCTATTCACCATACTAATCACTACCAAAGTGTCAATTGGTATCAATAATCAACTTATCAAATTTGACACTAGTGACCAGTGATGCCAGGTCCCAAAAATAAAAATAAACATGTTTCAGGGGTAAAAATAAAACATATTTTACCACGTTCCGAAAGATAAAAAAATCATGTGTTTCTGCTTTTTATTGAGAAATTAAATAAGAAAACTACTATACCTTAGTAAATAATCTATAATGCAATATTTAAAAACCATCTTTTTATAATTTTATTTTGAATAATAGGACAAAAATAGATCATGAATATAAAAAAGTTTTTATTTATTTTTAATGATATTAAAAATTTAAATAACTACCTGAAATTAGGTATTTTTAGATTGGCGAGATGAGGGAAAAGAAATTCTTCCAATAATTCCACAACTCCAAAAATGCATTTTTACATATTTTACAGTAGTTAGTGTAGGTACCAGTCTAATTAAAGTTACTTGATATAATATACATTTCATTTTATTGATGTATTAAAGTTTGACAAAGACAGTAATTAGGTAAACAGACATTGTGAACATGTGTAGACTACATTCCTGAATTCGGGATGCTTGAAAATCGTTTCTCACTTAAAAGAGTCAAAAGTACCCACGTGTTCTTGGTAACCCGTAAAAAACCATGGCGATGTAAATGACCCAAAAAACCATGAAAACGTGGTAAAAACTATGCTTCTGGCAACATCGCTAGTCACTAGTCACTACCATAGATCACCACCATACGCACCATAAATAAACAACACGTCACTACTACCCAAGGTTTATTTATGCTTTTTTTATTTTTATTTTTTTTTTTGTATATTATATAATCAATAATATTATTATATAATAAAAAAATTAAAATTAAAATGGAGTTCTAAAAATTAAACTTGATAACAATAAATAAATTTATTTATGCTACTACCCAAGGTTCGTACAAGGTTAGATCATAAGGGCCTTTAAAAAAAAAAACTCGTCGGGCGCTTTCGAAATTTCGAACGCTTGAAGTAAAAGACTGCCACTTGTATTGCAGTTAATTCAAATCTCCCAGTGGAACAATAACTCCAAGCTACGTCACGAGCTTGCAAGCAGCCCGATGAGCTTTTTTCTAAAGGAACGATCTTTTTCATTTTCACTATGTATATAATATTATTTTTTGGTAAATCTAAAAGATAATTTCCTTGCACTTATATTTTGAATATACGAGTCGAACTGAATTCGATGAAATGTTGTTTTTTAACGGTAACAATGAGTTGTACAGTTGTGAATGGTAAAAAAAGTCGGAGACGCCCGAGGAAGACTTAACGAATTATCTCTGCACTGGAATGATATAGGTACGGAGTCGAATTAAAGTCGATGTAATGAAGTTTTTTTAACAGTAACAGTATAGTATTCAGTGGTGAAGAAAGAAGAAGTCGGGGACGCCAGTGAAAAATCATACTTATATATGTGGTAAAATTGGTGGAAGTGAGTGGCAGAAAACGTCGAGGACACCCGAGGAAGACATGGCGGGATTAAGTGAAACAATACTTTAAAAAAAATCAATTCTTTTATTACGTATTTCCAACTTAAAACTACACCCAGTTTTCAGGTACATGACACCAAACCATTTACAACCCCGAGCAACGCCGGGTACACGTCAGCGATTAAATATTATTTTTCGTATAACTTCCCGCACACTTATATAGGTTTGTATATATCACTACAAACTTTGAATACATCACCATTACATACTTTTAACCATTGTTAAATTTGGCAGCCACCTCTGCTCTGGAGTCCCAAAATTCTCGAAAAACCATCGACTCAGTGCAGATACGGGCGGTGCGTTTGATAGATTCCCGTGTCTTGAGGCGCGGTGTATCCGCTGAAAAAGAAAAAGATGGAGAGATGTGTAAATGCGAATGTCAGAGAGAGCGCGCTAATATTAAAAACTATAATATTTAAGCGAAAATTGTGAAAATGGTTAATAAAACACGACTCGTTTACAATAGAGCAAAAATCTCGTGGGACTTGTTATTGCAGTTAATTCAAACCTGCCAGTAGAACATGGGTTTCAAGCTACGTCACGAATTTTTAGCAAATCACCGCTCTACCCCTCTCGATGAACTAAACCATTTGTGCATTTTCTACGAACTTTGCTAACCACCTTAAAAATTTGAGGCATAGACAACACAACAGAAAGTTGCCTTTGTTTTGAAAATCGAACTGACAGAAGCAAAACATTTTATTCTGACAGGTTCCTTCATTCTGACGTGTCTGTACAAGAAAACGGGGAATCCTGCACCGTAACCAACAAATAATTCAGGTTTACGATTATTAATTTAATATTTCCTTTAAAGTGTACATTAATTGGTAGCTTTTAAGTGTCCCTTTTGAAGTTTTAAGTCAATATCTAGTTTCTAATTTGAAAGGACTTCTTATTTCATCATTATATGAGGTGAGTTGCATCACATTTCCAGAACTTTCCTGGAAGACACAAGTAAGTAGTACATAATGGACTAGGTGCTTGTATAAGTTTCTACGTTTTCAATAACTTATAATAAAAATTGAAAGGCGTTAGCATAACATCTTCATCCTTCCAACAAACAGCTTTCTTGAAATAATAATAGCGAATTAATTGTTGTTTGTTTGACACAGAACCAGCGCAGCAAGATGGCAGAAGAAATGCAAGCCAGGCCCTACCAGAACCATATTGAGCGCCAGTGCATGGCGCAGAACACGATCATATTCCTGCCCACCGGCTCTGGGAAAACTTTCATCGCTGTTCAGGTCTGTTCTCCATGTGGGGGACGAGTACGAGTACAATTTCTGTGACGCCGCAAGTTGACGATGTATTCAGGTAGAACAGCCCAAAATAAGACGAAAATGAAGAATAAAATTTTTCAATATCTCGCTTAGTTTTCGAGATATCGATACTTATAAGTTTCAGATTCAAATTAATTAATTTTATAAAAAATACCGTTTTACCCTAACCTAACCTAACCTGTATTAGAGACTCAGCATTGAGCACAATCTATGGTATTAGTCTACATCAGTTGTTTCAACCTTTTTTTGACCAGGGGCCACTTTGATTTCAATAGTGTTAATAAGGACCACAAGGTTAAAAATAAAAAGCCGCTTGCCCTCCCCACCTCCTCCGGTCACCTGCACGTTGAGCTCACTTGTTAACCGACGCACATTCATTCAGAGTTTGAAATCTTTCACGGACCACTGGTTGGGAAACTCTGCCTAGCGATTCCGTATTTTTTGTGAGATCGTTATTGGATAATGGACGTAATCTCCTGTCAGATTTGTGTGATTTTTATGGCTGTTATTTGCGTTTTCTGTGTATAACATACATTAAATGAGAAAATAATCATGCGTACTTGCAGGAACTCGTGTTTAAATCGATCTAAACTAAAATATGTGACGTAAAAATCACACAAATCTGACAGGAGATTACATCCGTTATCCAATAACGATCTCACAAAAAATACGGAATCGCTAGGCTGGTCTACATAGAATTAAAAACTTTAAGTATCAATATCTCGAAAAGCGAGATATCAAAAAATTTTATTCTTCATTTTCGTCTTATTTTGGGCTGTTCTACCTGAATACATCGTCAAATCGCTGCACTACGGAAATCGTACTCTCCCCCGTGTGGCTTCAATTAGTATCCATCGTTCCATCCGAACAGAGCCAATACAAGGGGTGTTATATTATGTGCATCGATGTGTTGCAGATCATAAAGCGTCAACAGAAGGACGTCCAGGCGGCATACTCCCGCGGGGGCAAAAGAACCTTCTACTTGGTGAATAGTGTGGTGCTGGTAGAGCAGCAAGTCAAGGTGCTGCGAGACCTCACCAGCCTCAGCGTCCACGGCTACAGCAGCCAGGACAAGGTGGACCTCTGGTGCTTCGGGGACTGGCAGAAAGAGCTGGAGAGAGTTCAGGTATGTGGGAGGTGAGAGGCAACTTTGCCAATTATTTGTGGCTAAATTGAAGTTTTAAAACAAATTTACACCAACTACTTTGAAATGTAAAGTAAATCAGTGCTTAACCCTTAGCCTGTCATGCCTTTTTTTTAACGCAAGGAGAAGGTTGGGGTCGCCAAGGACCTCAAAAAGAAATATTATTAAATTGTTGTTATAGCATAGTTTATATGTTATTTTAACTGATTATAGTCAGGTGATAGGGGCTGCGTTAAAATAAAAAGAAATAATTAAAAATTAAATATTTATTTTTAATATAAAGAGCTTAAAAATCAAAAGGATCATCTTTTCTATAAATAAAAATGAATCGCCGAAATGTATGTATGCGCATGGCTTCCGAACGACTGCAACAAATAGAATAATTCTTTCTTTGTTGTGTTCATTATTGTCAGGACAAGGTTTGTATAAAACTACTGGTGAGCTCTGGCATTATGAAAATTGTATAACAAAATTGAAATATGTGTACGCGAGCTGTTTGAAAAATAAATGTTCCGGGAATTAATTTATGCAACAATTGAGAGGGGGGAGGGGAAACAAGGAAGGGGGAGGGAAACCTGGGAGGAGGGAAGGAAACTCGGGAGGGGGGTTTGCGGGACGGGGGAAGTGGGGGAGTGGAGTGGGGAGAGGGAAGATGGAGGAGGCGGAGTGGAAACGCGAGAGGGGAAGAGGAATGGGGGGGAGGGTAACGGGACGAATGGGAAAGGACATGCAGGGAGAAACAATTTCTTTATTAAATGGCATAGCAATGCATGCCAGGTACCAGCTAGTTTGTTATAATTTTGAATCTTACTTATTTTAATAGTAAACCTTTTAATAAAATCTAAATAATTTCTATCAAACTTACTTGAGATCGATTCAGACTACAGACTTATTATTATTACAAAAAAGAAATCAACAGCCACCTCTGGTCTAGATCTCCAAAATACCTAAAAAAAACCTTGACTCTGTGCAGAAACGGGTGGTCCGTTTGATAGATTCTCCCATCTTAACAGACAGACTGCAATCTTTAGAGCATAGGCGTCAGGTGGGAATGCTGTCCTTGTTCTACCGGTATTACAATGGAAGATGCTCTGAGGAACTAGCGTCATTGATCCCCTCGGCACCGGTGCATAGTCAGGAAACACGCGCCCAACATTTGTACACGGTTGACATTAGTCACATGAGAACGGGTCGTTTCTATGACTCGTTCTTGAGTTCATGGGTCTCTTCAAGACCCATGTTCACTCTTTCCTTTCCTCAAAAAGACCTTCCACACAGCATCTTCAAAGATGACATAGGCCCTGAGGGAAATTATTTTCCTCAGGGCCTCCTGTGTGGAGTTAATGTAAAAAAAAAAACAAAACAAAATACAATGAAAAAACATATAAACTTGTTTTGTGTTTTTCACATTTTTGTTGAGCCTCACGCCAAACACACATCTGTATCTCACAGTGCACATGCGCAGACTGAATTTTGGCGGCGCTGGCGTCAAGTATAGTCCCTTTTAGGAAGCTACCTAAAGTAAGAAATCCGTGGGAACATTTAAAATGACGTATATAATTAGCATTTCTGTGAAACCTAGGTTTTTAAAGACCCCACGCGACGGGTCGAGGGTTAAAAAGCGTTCTGTTGGGTCGAAATTTTAGATTAGTGGCGTAGTATTCTTATTTCATATGGTGGGGGTCAGAGGGTGTCATCTAGGTATGCGAGCTTGTCGAGGGCCTCGGGCTTCGCCCTGTGGAACTCAACAATCCCGCCAGGGAATGAATGGAGCGGGCATTCGTTGACCACATATTCAGTGGTCTGCACCGCACTGCATTCATACGTCGCCGACTCTTTAAGGCCCCATCTATGCATTATGTAGGCACATCGGCTGGAGCACCTTTTTTTATTGATGGCGGACCAGAGTTTATGAGGCAATGAGAACGCAGGCTGTCTCTCAATTGTATTTTTTATGAGATGGGCATATTCCACTTTGGCCGATTGTTTCAAGTTTCCACTTATCTTGATATTGGTGTGAGAGGTGATTGGAGGAGTCTCTCCCTCCATCCTGAAGGGTTTTGTACTTCAAGCAGCATGCCGGGTGGGAGATGACATCATTGTGCAAAGGTATTGCACTTTTTTGCAGCACCTTGTCCTCAGTATTGCAATTTCTGCAATTTAGCAGGGTTATGTTCGCAAATACTGGGAGCCAAGGGAGAGGAGTAGATTTGAAATTGCCACTGATGGTTCACATTGTGGCATTAAGCTGAATGTTTCAGTGATAGAGCATGAATTGGTTGTTTGTGTTTAGTCCACTTGATGTACTTCTCCAATCGGGAGTTGTAATAAATTGGCTGTTATCATCAACTAAATTTACTGATACGTATTTATCTTATCGAAGAAAGCAAACACTTTACGGCTGGCTCGACATTATACAGAATGAAACAAGTTTTTTTGTATAAAACCACTTTACTTTTTATATTCTATGTTAACCGGTTTCGGTTGATCTCAATGTTTATTATCCTGAAGAAGGTTGAGATCAACCGAAACCGTCAACAAATATAAATTAGAATAAAGTGGTTGTAAACAAAGAATTTGTTTCATTTTGTATATATGTATCTCGTTACAAATACATTATCCTGCCTGTTTATGTTGCTATATTTACATTTATGATTTACACACTGTTAATCTGTCTGATAGTATTATTTATTTATTTTATTTTAGGGAAATCAAAAGTTTACAATTTGATTAATTCATATACATATGTATAATTTACCTATCTGAGAAACCAATTATAGATTTTATCATTATACTATTATATTATGTATCTATAACTTCAACAGTAATCTTACAACAATTAAACATTTTACATTATTATAACAGGGGGTGGTATATAACACACGTCATTACATAATATATCATTACATTTATGCAGTTTTGTACTCATTTAATACATTTTTAATAGAGTTTTTACATTTATTTTCATCATAATTGAAGATATCTATTTCAGATAGAATGTTATAATAAGTCATAAGGCAAGCATTTTTATTTGAATTTGTTTTACAGTGTTTTTCTTTAAAAATATTACACGAATGCGTGTGCCGTGTAGGTACTTTTAAATCAATTATGTTCAATAATTCATGACAGTCAGTAATGTTGTTTACAATTTTATGTAACAACATCGCATCTGAGAATTGCCTATGTACACTCAATGTATCAATTTTGAAAAATTTTGTTGCATCCAGTAAATTATTACTTAAATCGATTGTGCGATTTATAAGAAATGTATTTTATGAATTTTTTCTGAATCGATTCAATTTTGTTTATATGTAATGCATAAAATGGAGACCACACAGTTGATGCAAACTCTAGATGGCTTTGTACATATGCAAAGTATAATTGTTTGATAATTACGGTGTTTGTGAATTCTTTTGTATTTCTTAAGATGAAACCATTTTGTTATTATGCTAATATACAACGTGTCCTGAAACTCGTAGTTCAAGCGGGAAACTGGTGAATCTACATCACGTAGAGAACCAAAAAAACAATTTTTTTTCGATCTGAGCACATCGATTTTAATATTATTTTTTTTTCTATTTTACCGTTTTTTCGGCAACCTAAGGGTTAAAAAAACTTTTGAGCCCGGTTTACCCTTCGATGCATTTTATAAGACATTACACAGCTGAAATCAACCCACTAGTGAACAATTTTTTAAAATTTAACCAAAAAAATTCCAACTTCGGACCCGATTTACTCGAAAACGAAAGCTCAAATCAAAAAAGTTATATCACAAATCGACTCCGAATGTGATGTAGATTTACCAGTTTCCCGCTTGTACTACGAGTTTCCGGACACCGTGTTTATGTTGTTCATTAGCATGGAGTGAAATTTTTATTTTGAGATTTTTGAAATCGGCATAGTTGGAAAAAATGCTCCGTATATTAACAATTAAAACTGAAAAAAATATTATGCAAAGGCTTTATATTTTATCATTTTCACTATTTTACCCAAGTATTTAAGTATTTGTGGCTCATAAACGTGAAATAAAACACATGTAAAATTTTTGCTTTACCATTTATTTTACCGAAAATACATTAATATATTGGTCTGGTAGAATGGAACAAATAGTGAAAAGAAAAAATTTATACATATAATTTACCGCACTGAAAAACTTGAAAATTGCAAAAGTTGCTATGAACGGTATTGCGTTTTGGTGTCAAAAAGAGGCATTAAAAAAAATTGTCCTTACTGGACCGCTCCACCCTATTGTACATGCTTCATATAACCGCTGTGTGAGATACTGCTGTAGTCTATCGTACAAATGCTCCATTGTATAATTTTCTACAGTTTTGTTATGATTTTCAAAGAGAACTGTTGTGAAAATTTTCATAAAATATTACTTTAGATGCTATATAGGGATGGTTTTACTCTTTGATATCATTATTTTCGATTTGGTTTAATATTAGGTGAGGTTAAGAGGAAGCTGAACTCTAATTTTATGTTGAAATGCAAAATTTCAGTGGCCATCTTGGAATTAGAGTTCTCATCCGATTTGGTTCAAAATTAGTATGGGAGTTAGATGGAACTCGAACTTGTTTGAGATTTCTACCAAACTTATATATGTTTATACTAGCTGACCCGGCCACGCGTTGCTGTGGTTAACTCAGCACAACGCCATATACTGGATGGTTATCCAACCTTTATAACTACCGCCATCTTTGAGTTTATCGCGAACAGACAGACGCCGCGGAGGACTTTAATTTATAATAGGTAGAGATGGTGCGAAAGATTATAACAATGTGCATGAAATGCTTGAGGTAACTAACGTATTTAAGTTAATAAGGATTAATACTGTATCCGTCTAAATAACTTTTCAATTAGCGCATTGTACGTGACTATTTTTATAGAGATAGGTATTGTAAGCTGTCCGTAAAAAATAGATATATGCCATCGCAGTCTTTTTTTTAGATAAGATAAAGAGGAATATCCTACCTTGCATTGTTTTGTTATATCTCAAAGGGATTAGGCAGTGTTTTCAATTAAAGCTCCCAGGCGGCTTGACTTTTTCAGACGCTTTTAACAATTATCGTTACATATATTTTTGACAAATTATATACTCAAACCTACCTCACAAATCACTCTATCTATTGGTGAAAACTGCATGAGTTTATCGCGAACAGACAGACAGACAGATGACGCGGAGAACTTTAATTTATAATATGTAGAGATAGGTACAACGTCATTGTCTATAACAGTATGTACATACAAATGCATATTTTTTACGGCAAATCTTCGTCAATGCACGCTTAAACATGTTGTGATTTGTTCACGGCACTGTGATTTTTGTTCGACGCTTATTGTCTCAGTTTGATTGTGAATGTGATCGCTGGCTATCATATTTTTCTGTCGCATTGTATTCGTACAATGCACATCGATAAGTGTCACAATTGCTTCGCAAATCCAAAAGCATGTGGGTATTCTATTGACAAAATTCAATCATCCGACATCGCCTTGCAAAATGTTTGTCGGAT
The DNA here is from genome assembly GCA_917880885.1 of Limnephilus marmoratus. NCBI lineage: Eukaryota > Metazoa > Arthropoda > Insecta > Trichoptera > Limnephilidae > Limnephilus > Limnephilus marmoratus. The sequence goes on along the minus strand of OU862921.1, from coordinate 10,037,594 downwards.
TACCGCTGGTCCACTGTAATCTGATCAGATATTTTTTGACCAAAAACATGAAACTTGAAAAAAAATATAGCATTAAACACCTATTATAAATTTTGATTGTATTAGTTTTGAAGTTAATCACAATTTATTGATCCAACATTATCGCTACAAACTAGGACACATTGCAGACGGAGGCCAGAGCAGCCGTAAAACCAGGGCTGGCTCTGTGAACCCAGGCACTCCTGCTAAATTACCAAACGTAGCGAACCACTTGGGGTGACCTATGGCACGGGTGTCTATTATTTGACGACCTCCGTAGTCCAGTGGCTAAGACTCTTGACTCACATTCCGGAGGTCGCGGGTTCGAACCCGGCATGCGCAAATAAATTTTATTTGATTAATTTGTGTTATTTCACAATTAATTCATTTTAAAATAATATATAGTATATTTGCGGCATGTTCCAGAGTGGAAGATACTATCAGTATCGCCCTGGTGTAAGACCACCATTCAGAATTGAAACGTTGCTTGAAAATGGCTTTAGCCGTGTTTAGTGACCAGATCTGAATAGCCAGGTACTTCCCAACCTTCCTCTTCCCCACCTCCTTCCCCTCCCCACTACCTTCAGCCTCACAACATACCCCAATTGGGGATGCCATAGTCTCACTGGCTCCAGACGGGAGCAGTTGAGATTCTTGTGTGGTATTCACTGTAAAAAAAAAAAAAAAAAAATCCAATAAATGGTTTCCGGGGCGGTGGTACCCATAACCGCCTCCCAAATTGATTTTAAGTTTAGCTCAAAAGTGAAATAAATATTTTAATTATGAATTATTATATTTTTATACATATAAAGCAATGCTACCGCTCTATTGATAAACAGAAACACCAATGCCAGCAGTGATATATATTGATTTTTACTATGAATTTAATTCTATTATCAGAAACATCTTAGGTTGAGTTCTTTCGGAGATTTCTCGTCTTCAAAGAAAAATGGTCCAATGAATTCTCTAGACCACAATGCAACCCAGTGACACGTTTTGGATTCATTGCTTTCTGATGATCATTTGTGGAATTTCTGAGCCTCAAAGGTTCGGTTTTGCCTATAACGAAGCCATCGAGGGCAATTAGCAAGTTACTTGCTAACTGAACGTGTTAATTTTTTATATGTTGTATATTGTTATTTAAACGTACATTAAAATTTAAAAAAAAAAAATCTTTCATACTGAAAATGTTTAATTACTTTATATATGTTTGTAAAATTTTTTTTATTAAATTATTATATGCAGGTTATCTTTAGTATTTTTATTTATGTTTTTCTTTTGTATTTTGTATTATTATTATTTAAGTTTTTCTTTTGTACTTTGTATTTTTATTTATTATCTTTTGTATTTTTTTGCTTATATGATAAATGTAATTATATATTATCTTTATTGATATATGTAATTATAGATACTGCTACCCGGCTCAGAACAGATATTGTCTAGTGAGTCGGGTAGCGCACATATATGTAAATAACTATTGATATTAATAAACGCCCGGGTTACCGGCACCTTAAAAAAAATTGGTGAACTCTCTTCGCTGTGCATGGTCTGTTGGCAGACGTTGTCGAATCAATTGGAATTTGTGGGCATGGAGATGCAAGTCTTTAGTGAGAAAATGACTTTTGTAATCTATAAATCTTATGCACGTTGATGAATCGACATCCCTGGACTCTCGGCCACACTCTCACAAACTGGCGTGATGTTTCGTTCTGAACAACTTCTACGAGCTTGAGTTGTGTGCTCCACATCACTAACTGAACCAGTATTTTTTAATTTTTCGATTATTCTTTTCACAGTAGATGAATTCAGCCACCTCTGGTCAGGAGCCCCAAAATACTTAAAAAAAGTCCTTGACTCTGTGCAGAAACGGGCGGTCTGTTTGATAGATTCTCCTATTCTAACGTACGGGTTGCAATCCTTAGAGCACAGACTTCGGAATGCTGTCATTGTTCTGCCAGTATTACAATGAAAGATACTCTGAAAAACTAGCACAAGTGCATAGTCAGCAAACACGCATCCGACATATGTACACAGTTAACATTTGTCACATGAGAATGGGTTGTTTCTACGACTCTACATTACAATTCTACTTACGATTTTATGGCCCTATGCGGACCTTAATTGGAGCAGTTTGCTCCGGGTGTCAAATTGCCAAGGCGCTGGCAAGGCCTAAAACCGAGCACATCGCCCTTATTGATTACAGTGATCACCTTCCTGGACGTCTACTGGTTATGACGAGGGGCACCAAAATTTTACTTGTACCAAGCGATGTTTGGCTTAGGGCCGGCCCTGCAAGAACATATCAAGTACAGAGATTAGTTTTTCTTTTAGCCCCGTAATGCTATTATGTTTTCATTTTATTACCAAGTTCCAAGTGTTGAATCAAACGCTACTTTATGTTTATTTATTAATAAAGACGCAAGGCTATTAGTAACGTTGGATATTATTGTTTGCTGAAATGAGCTGTATACTAATTGCCTGTTGGCTTATCGTCTTGTGTGTTATAAAGGCCTCTGTGGTACATAAAGTCTCAATTGCAAATTGCACAGAATTAGCCTGTATGGCAAGGAAGGAAAAAGAAAATGAATTTGCTCTCACTTTGGACATGGTTTAGTGAACACTACCACTGATTGTTGAAGAATGAGTAAAGAGCATTCGCTTGCGTTATCTAAACCTCCCTAGAGCATCTGCAAGAGTTCTAGTTCTCATTATTAGTTTTTTAGTAGAGATTCACATAATTACGAAACCAGAAATATAAATATGTTAACATGGGCATCAGCCTACCATGGTGGTCGAAAAATCCAAAAAAAATTATTACCATAATTTTTATGCAACGAATAAAGACAAATTTAAAAAAAAAAATTGTCTCATTTTAGTGTCGTAATTTTTCATTTCACGAATTTTAACTCGTTGTTTGCCGGGGTATGCCAGCAAAAAGCCCACCAATTAAAACGCGGCATTTATGACACCAATGACATTTCGTGTCTCGCGATTCTGACACTGTCCTTGAGAAATTTTGTTCATAGAAAGGTCAAAACCGCAGACAAAGGAATTTTTCCCGCGCATGCGCAAGAACTGCGCACGTTCCCGCGCTCCGGTAAATCATTAATATAAATTATATGGAGTGACCAGGCGCATTGCGGTTTTCTCTATGGTAAAGGGCGATAATAGAGCAAGCGATTCTGACCGTGTTCTTCATACACTTTCTTTATACATAAGGGTCAAAATCGCGTGTAAAGTCTCACGACACGCCGGCGCACAAGCGGCAAACAAGGGGTTATATATGTATGGAAATATAAATATAGCCTTTCTTGAAATATTAGGGTTTATATTATATGTACAGGCGCAAACAATTAATTCACCTCAATATTTTAAAGCAAAACGTGCAAAAAGTATTAACCTAAAATAATTTGATTGGCGCTATCTGTGAATGCGTAGATTATAACGTACGTGACATTTAATCTGAACTGTCAAATTTGATAAAAAAAAAATTATTTCCTCTTTTCAAATTAAAGCTCGATAAATGAAATATTTCTAAATGTATTCGAACACTAAAAACTGTTTTTAAAAAGGTGATGAAATTTGTTTTCAAATTGTATTATTAGAAATAACTATTAAAATTTCTATATATTAAAATTTAGAATGCAAACAAATACAATCACGGATTATGTAAAAAAAACACTTATTCTATTATACAAATGTATAATAAACAATTTTGTCACCTTTTTTATGATCACACAAAAATATTAAATTAAAAATTAACACTGTCTAACGGTATGCGGTTTGGCGTGTGAAAACTGTTTCTACAAAATAAGTATTTTTTATTTATTTCTATGGACAATGTTGAATAGAGAAAGATGTGTAGCGTGTTTTATTATAGATATTCTCCTTTTTGTTATATGGTTGTAACTAGAACAGAAACGGAGATGTGGGAACACACGCATTAACTTGAAAATAAGCTCATTGGACTTTACTGCTATTGTTATATTGTCATGTAAACAAGCTTAGGGGTGAGGTGGTTAAGTTAGATAGGTTTGGTTAGGTTAGGATGAATGGTGTGTAATGTTATTGTTCACCCGCAGGTAATGGTGATGACCAGCCAGATCCTGGTGGACATGCTGAACCACAATTACGTGCCGCTGGAGAGGATCAACCTGCTGGTGTTTGACGAGTGCCACCACGGAGTGGATGATCACCCCATGCGACAGATCATGAAGGCTACTGAGAGAGTCCCCAAGAAGCTGCACCCCAAGATCATCGGTAACTCTCTTCAACCTTCAATAGGGCGTCCTTGAAAGATTGCACATCTGATACTGATGTTCCATGATGGGCTACAAGTTACTTCTCGCCTTCACTACAGTTTTAATGTCTATAGTTAACCCCTCAAGCCTCGGAAGGACATTACTAGCCACAAACATCATATTCCATTATTAGTATTTATTATAAATTAATTTAATTATTATTAATTTAATTTTTTTCTATTTAATTTTTTTAAAGAAAGACAAACTTTCCCGGGTTACGAATAACCCAACAATGTTTGAAAATCTCCTACTACCACCACAGAAAGCCGAAAATGTTGCTTGTGTTGTGATGGAGGACCTAGCCAGCCGAGGAATCGAACACGCGACGCCCAGGTGGGACCCAAGCGCTATGCCCACTCAACCACTGACCAGTCAAGTAGCGAGTAACTTGCTACTTGACTCACCGAAAAGCATTTGCATTACTTTTAAGTAGAGTATATTAATGCTCGCCGCCCATTGCAAGATGACGGCCTGCTACACAACAAAGTAAATACGCTAATTAAGCATTTTGTAATGCTTAGAAGAGGTGGAATGATAAATTAGGAAGACGAAAATAAACTATGGACACGCAAAGAGATTAATAGCAGTATAAATAAATAATTTTAGAGTAGCATCTTCGCTTCATTGCAACAACATTTCCACGCATCTACAAATGGACTCTGCTAAAATGACGGGTTTGCGCATGTCAGTGTGCAGGGACGCATGGTGGGGGTCGCTACTCACCGAAAAAAATAGAACGAAATGGATTGAATCTACTAAAGAGCTGACTAACGCACTCTACTAAAATTGTGGTGTTCGGGACGTGTTTAGTTACTACTATACTCTCCACTCAACTAAAATACTTGGCATGTTCGAATGGCTCTTTAGAGCCTCTGAAGGACAGATCGTTAATTTTTTTTTAATGTGAATACTTCACAAGAGTCTCAGCTGCTCCCGTCTGGAGCCAGTGAGACTATGGCATCCCCAGATCTGGTCTCCAAACAGGTCTAAAGCCAATTAAAGCAACGTTTCAATTCTGATTGATGGTCTTACAATTAATCTTCCACTCTGGAATGTGCCGCCAATATGCTATATATTAATTTTAATGAATTAATTGTAGAATAACGCAAATTAATCAAATAAAATTTGTTTGCACACACCGGGATTCGATCCCGCAACCTTTGGACCAAGGGCCTTACCCCTCGATCACGGAGACCTATCTGACCGAGATTTGTTTGGTATCAGAAAGAAAACAAATTATTCTTCTCAGTTTATTTAAAATATTTATACTGATTCCTTTGATAAAATCCAAAAAAATTGTCAATTTGTTTGATTACAAATTGCAATATTTTAAAAGTGACAGTTAAAAAATTATTTATATAATTTTTTGTATGAACAGCATAAAAAGTTAATTTATAGTTTTCTTATTTTCTTACTAATTCCTTACATAAAAGGAAAATGTAAATACATAAAATAATTTGAATGACTTAAGGTTTAAAATAGATGAATAAGAATATTGATACATTTGAATGTGTTGTCTATTTTTTATTCTCAATGCCGACTGGGTTTCGCTACAACCGTAGCTTCTTCATGGCAGTACAATACTCTACTAAAATCTACAAGTAGTAATATATGTCATAAACTCACCAACCAAACTTAAATCAAAGTCCGGTACTTAGGTTGTACCCTATTGACAAAGAGCCCTCTCTTCCTAATTCTCCACTGGAGCTCAGCCTATGTTTTGCAACCCACTGTGAAAGGATAATATATTTATAATTACACTTGTAGATTTTAGTCGAGTATTATTGTATTGCCCTGAAGAGTTGCGAGTGTCATGAAACCCGGTCAGCTTCTTCTTCTTCTTGTGCCTTGTCCGTTCAACGGACGTTGGCTATCATGTTGGCTATGCGGACTTTGTTTACTGCGGCCCGGAACAGCTCCACGGTAGACTGGCCAAACCACTGTCTAAGGTTTTTCAGCCATGAGGTTCTCCTTCTTCCAGGGCCCCGTCTTCCGGCAATCTTTCCCTGCATTATGAGATGCAAGATCTCATACTTCTCTGGATGTCTCATCACGTGTCCAAGATATTGAAGTTTTCGGATTTTTATGGTTTTAATTACTTCCTTTTCTTTTTCCTTTCCGCCAATCTTTCCCTGCATTATGAGATGCAAGATCTCATACTTCTCTGGATGTCTCATCACGTGTCCAAGATATTGAAGTTTTCGGATTTTTATGGTTTTAATTACTTCCTTTTCTTTATTCATCCGAACCATAACATCTTCATTTGTGACCCTGTCCATCCAGCTTATTTTAAGTATTCTTCTGTAGATCCACATCTCGAATGCCTCAAGTCGCCTAATTAATTCTTCCGTAAGCGTCCATGCTTCCATTCCATAAAATAATATTGAAAATACGTAGCATCTGACCATTCGCATTCGTAATCCAAGGTTGAGATCATGACTGCAGAACATTTTTTTCATGCGGATAAAGGTTGCACGAGCTTGCTCAATGCGGCATTTGATTTCAACTGAAGGATCCCATCTATCATTTACATTGCAGCCCAAGTATACAATACTTTGTACCTTCTCCAGTTTTGTTCCAGCAATATAAAGATGTTCATCCAATGCGTTATTTTTGCTTATGAGCATGTATTTTGTCTTAATTATATTCAGTTCTAGCCCAAAATTCTCACAAGTCTTCACTACTTGATTCAGCAAAAGTTGTAAATCCTCAATTTTATTTGTTAGAAGTACTGTATCATCTGCATAACGCAGGTTGTTCAGAATCTTCCCATTTATAACAAGTCCTTGAGTAGCTTCTTGCAGATTTTCGTTGAATATTTCTTGCAGAGCTTCATTGTCAGCCTCAAGTATAAAATAAAAGAGGTGTTTACTAAGTTATTTTTAATAATGTGTTTATTTCAGGTTTGACCGCCACTCTACTGAACAAGAATATAAAGCCGGAGCGAGTGCTGCAGGAGATACGAGAGCTTGAGAAGACCTACAACGCCATGATCTGCTCCACAGATCCCGAACATTTCTCCCAAGTTATCTTGTAAGGTGGTTTTGTTTTATAATGTATTGCCCCCGGCTTCGCCCACATAGTATTAGGGGGTTCCCACTCTGCCTCTTCCATCTTCCCTATCCCCACTCCACTCCCCCCCCCCACCCAGCACCCCCCTATACCCCCTTATCCCCCCCCTCCCCCACCTTACCATCCTTCCATATCCGTTATATTCATTTTTCAAACAGCTTAATAAAGCGTAACGGGCTGTTACCTGTAACATGCTATAATTAACAGCTATAATTAAACATGTAACAGGCCATTCCCCCCCCCCCCCTCCTAAACGTTACGTAACACCCAAGTGACAATTTTTACCTGAAAGTCACAATTAAGTTGCATAAGTCGCACAATACAGTCGAGGAATTCCCCGTACAACATAAACAAAAAGGGTTGCCAACTTGGAAGATTTTAATTCCCTGCTTTTTTATTTAAATAAAGAAAAACATCTTACGTAACGCGTTGTTCGAACCCCCCCCCCTCTCCCTCTAGTAACGCACCGTAACGTTTAACATAATGTGCCAAATCCCAATTTGGCCTCCTCCACAACTGTTCACTCAGAATCTTTCCAGTCCTCAGTATACAAAACCTAACAATAGTCTCGTGCTCTGTAATAGTTCATGATTCATACATAATTTTTTCAATCATTATACAGAATCTTACAATGGTTTCATGCTCTGTAATATAGTTCATGATTCATACTGTTCTCAGTAAACAGAATCTTACAATAGTCTTGTGTTCTACAATATAGTTCATGATTCATACATAATCTTTTCTGTCCTCAGTAAACAGAATCTTACAATAGTCTTGTGTTCTATAATATAGTTCATGATTCATACAGAATCTTTCTTGTCCTCAGTATACAGAATTTTACAATAGTCGCATGCTCTATAATATAGTTCATGATTCATATAGAATCTTTCCAGTCCTCAGTATACAGAATCCTTACAATGGTTTCATGCTCTGTAATATAGTTCACGATTCATCCAGAATCTTTTCAGTCCTCAGTATACAGAATCTTACAATAGTCTCGTGCTCTATAATATAGTTCATGATTCTTCCAGAATCTTTCCGGTCCTCAGTACACAGAATCTTAGAATGGTTTCATGCCCTTTAATATAGTTCATAATTCATCCAGAATCTTTCGAGTCCTCAGTATACAGAATCTTACAATGATCTCATACTCAATTAAAATTACATTTATCAAAAATTCAAGTTCAGCTCAGTTCTTACTGAAGGCATCGTGATGGAACTCTGCATCTCTGCCATTACTCGGCAGTCAGTCTATCTATTTATCTACATAGTAGGGTTACAATGATTGTATTTCACTTGTACTCCTGTCACATGTTTCAGGCACTCGACGAACCCCAAGGAGTTCATCATCCCCTACAAGGCACCCGTCTCGCTGGGGGTGGAGGAGGTGATACGTGCGGACCTACTCCAACTGTCTTCGGTGGTGGCTATCATAATCCTGGAGCCCACGCCCCCCTCCTCCAGCCTGCCCAACGCTACCAAAATGAAGGCCAAGCCTGACAAGGTGCCACATATACTTACATTTAGTCCTCTGAGTTACATCATCCATTACAAGCCCCGCTGGGGATGGAGGAGGCGATGCGCGAGGGCATGCTCAGACTATCTGCGGTGGTAGCCATCATGACCCTGGAGCCCCCGGCCCCCTCTTCCAGCCTGGCTAACACTGTTACGATGAAGGTCAAGCCTGACAAGGTTGCACATGCCACTGTATTGTATCACTTCTGTTATATTTGTATGTTCATTGTATCTATTGTTCCTATTTATAATTACGTATACCTATTATTATTATTATTTCCTAAAGAAAGACAAACATTTCCGAGTTACGAATAACCCAACAATGTTTAAAAGTTTCCTACTACCACCACACTAAGCGGAAAATGTTGCTTGTGTCGTGATGGAGGACTTAGCCATGCGAGGAATCGAACAGGTGACCCCCGGGTGGGACCCAAACGCGATGCCCACTCAGCCACTGACTGATAAGATTGAAACACTTTTAACCCTCAGGCAGTGGGAAGCATCTACAGTCGTTTCAGGAGGCTTGCCTCTCTCGCGGAAGCTGTCTTAAGGCACCACATCACTGTAAAAAATGTTTTTTTGTAGAGATTAAGATTTTTACTCTATTTGCAGTTCTTTTAGGTTAAACATGATCAAAAAAACTCTGAAACATGTTACAATTTTACACAGCCCGGTTCCCCGTCCCCTATCTAAAAAACGGCTAGAACAGCCTTGTTATTATTAGTACGATCATTAGTAAAAAGGAGAACAAATAAACTGGGAGCACCTTTTTTTTATTAAAAAAGTGGAATCCCTTCCAAAAGAACAAACTGCTCTGTCATTTCAAATTTCAACCAGACGTTAAGAGCCGTTCACATTTGGCGAGTATTTTAGTCGAGTGGAGAGTATGATAGTTACTAAAAGTATCCGAACACCATAATTTTGGTAGGATGGTGAGTCAGCTCTTTAGTAGATTCAATCCATTTCGTTCTATTTTTCGGGCGAGTAAGGACCCCCACCACGCGTCCCTGCGCATTGACATGCGCAAACCCGCCGTTTTAGCAGCATTGGAGCGAAGTTGCTACTCTAAAATTATTTATTTATGCTGCTATTAACCTCTTTTCTTGTCCATAGTTTATTTATTTTCATCTCACTAATTTATTCTTCCACGTCATTTAAAATAAGCATTTTAATCATCTTAATTAGCGTATTTACTTTGCTTTGTTGCACCCCGTCATCCGCCGTCATCTTGCAACGGGCGGCGGGCACGGCACAAATGTACTCTACTCGAAAGTAATGCAAACGGTTTTCGGCGAGTCAAGAAGCAAGTATACTCGTTACTTGACTTACTACTTGACCAATGTGAATGTATCTTTAGCGCCATCTGCCCGGCCTGTAGTAATCTGCATTACCGACATAAGATTTGTAGGTATTAGATAAAAAAACTACAGAAGTCACTGACTGCATTAATTTATTACTTTTAACCTGTTAAAAGCCAGGAAAAACACGGAAATTCCCTAACAAAGCACCACTTTGAATTTTGAATTGAATGTTTTGTGGATTAATTTTGAGCTATCGTATATTTTATTGACTGAAACACATTCCATGAAATTTTTGCCTATATCCTGGGCAAATGTTGACGCAAGCGATTCTGACCTTGTCCTTCATACAAATTCTGTATATAGAAGGGTCAAAATCGCAGACAAACATATTTTTGTTGAAATTTTTTCCGCGCGCATGCGCACAAACCGCACGTGGATTCGCGTCTCTTCGCGATAGTAAGGGAGACAACGATTTCTGTGACTGTGTATATGAGTTGTTCCGAAAAGCGAACAAATTAGCCTCTCAGGTTAAGAAATCTTTCGGGCTTTGAAATGTGCCGGCTAAATCGAACCCGAAAATTGCAGTAAGTACTCTTGTTTATTATTTGTTAAAATTGTTTTCAGATTAAGAAATTTATAAAAAACTGCACGGAGAATGTGATGCGTTATTTTGAGGACTTTGGAGTGTACGGCGCCTCGCTGGCCCTGCTGGCATACACTGTGTCCTCGGAGCGGCTGAAGCTGCACGCCGACACGGCTGCACGCCAGACCGCACTGCAGCTGGCCATCACGGCCTTCAGCCGCGCTCGCGCCGTGCTGGAGCGGGTCATGGTCGGCCACACCGGCCTCGATCGCATTGAGAAGTTCTCCTCACCCCGAGTGCGCCACGTGCTGGACATCCTCAAGGAGTACTCTCCCCAGTATATAGCCTCCAACGCTGGTAAGTTTGTATCTTTATTCTATTTCACTAGGTCGGAGTTGACACTTCAGTTGATTAGTCAGATATCTCAGAAAAATTGAAATTTGATTTTAGTATGCAGTTATTATAGGTGTATCCTCTATCTGGTACTATACTCAGATTACTCATAAACACCATCAAATCTCTACATATTATAAATTAAAGTCCTCTGCCGCATCTGTCGTCCGTCTGTTCCCGATAAACTCAAAAACTACTGAATGGATTTTCATACGGTTTTCACCAATAGATAGAGTGATGTATGAGAAAGGTTTAGGTATATAATTTGTCAAGGTTTTGTGTAAATTGGTTGAAATATATAATTAAAAGAGAATGTCTGTATGTGGTGGACGAGTGGGCGGTTTGGATTTGATTTGTATGCAAATTAGCAGATGGTGGTGTGAGTTAATAACACTTGGTTACAAAGGTTGGGTAACCACCCAGTAGATGGCGTTGTGTTTCGTTAGCCACAGCAATGCGTAGCCGGGTCAGCTAGTCAATTATAATGCAGAAAATCTTGCTGTGAATTAAACCAAATGTTGATATTTTTTGGGTCATTAGTAGGATATTTCAAAATGACATACTAATGTACCGGACCGTTATGCCTTTCTGTGTTATTTTATAGCATATGTAATATGTAAAACACAGACAAGTGTAAATAATATTTAATTTATGATGATTATTCAAATATTTCTTTCCTTATTATCTCAAAACTTAGTATTTGGAGATGTCTGACTAATCGACTGGACGATCGATATATACAATGTATGTCTTGTTTTTAGTGCCCAAGTACAACACATACAAGGAGAGCCTCTCCGCCATGCTATTTGTGCAGGAGAGGTTTGCCTGCAAGGTGCTGGGCACCATCCTCAAGCAAGCGGCGGCCAACTGCCCCCAGCTGGAGTACCTGAAGGTGGACTTTACCGTTGGCTTCAATGTCAACCCCTACTCCGACACTCGCGAAGGACTCTACGAGAAAAAACAGAACAAGGAGGTTGTCATGAAATACGCCTCACAGTAAGTACATTCCATTCATTCCAATGACGTGTTAAATCTCACTTTTAGTACTTTGTAAAGTAGCTATTTTCTACGTGTATTAGCAAGATGGTTAGGTTGAATAAATGAAGTGCTATCTACTATTTAGATAGCAGTTTGCGTGGGAGGCTGGAAGTGGCAGATGCCAGCCAATTTCATCTCACCTCCGCTCACCACAAATCTACTTTGATTCGAATGGAACCTTGGATGCCAATCTTCGACTATACAGTCGAAGAATGTCAATTTGCGGCAAGCATGAGACTCACCCTTCACGGCGTGGGCATTCTTAATGTAACATCCCTGGAAAGGAGTGGGGTGTTGGGCTATTGCCATTAAAACCCACTTTTAAATGAATATAAGCATAGTATATTGTTTAAAGGAATAAACGCTCGACTATGACAGGCGGAATCCCATGACCCTCCGCGGGATGTCGATCCTCCTGCTTCCTCTCCTGGCCTCGGCTCTGGAGCCGAACGATCACCGATGGTGGGGACCCATGAACCTCTCCTGACTACCGGTCCTATCGCAAATGGTGGCGACACTCTTGCTCCTTTACGGCGCGAGTTCTCAAAAATGGCGAGCACCACGGGATTGTCGGCCGCGGGAAAATGATTATTGCCAGCGTAAACTACTTTATACCGACAGGATGGCTCACTCCCGATTACAATTTGTGAGCCCGGCCACAATAACATGCCGCCGAATTATTCCCGACTCGATTCAACACGATCTCACTCGCGATTTTGAGGGTTTTACTTTGAAAACCATTAATAAGATTTCACTAAAAATCAATTGTCGCCCGCGTATACTTTCTTAAATTCTTTTTTCGTATAATTAGCACATTTTACTCCCAATGTGTGACTCGTCGATTCCAAAGCGAGCCGCTCTCCTCGCTTCAAAATCAAAGTGTGCGGAACCGGAACAACGCCCTCTCGCGCCTCTATAGACAACAAAATCCTGAGAGTGTCGCCAACATTATCATTTTTTTTAAAGTACTTGACGGAATAATACATTTTTAAGAATTGCTTCATAACAATACCCCCCTTCCCTCGAAAATGTTTGCCCCCAAACAATATTGAAAAACACCCATATAAACCTATACTGGCTAGACTGGTCCCGAGGAGTAACAAAAACAAACATTCAACCATTATAAATGAGCATCATAATTTGGAAAATAAAACTTATTTACTAACGGATAACAAAACTTACGAAGAATGGGTGTGCCGCAGCTCCAATCGCACCCATCGAGCGTGTAGCCGGATGGTTGAGCCTGCGATGCAGCCATTCTCGAACTTAAAGATAATTTAAGATAAAAGTAGCTTAATTACAAATTTAAGCAGATGTTACGTGAACGGAGTCAGCAAGCACCCACAGTATTGGAATACCGGGTGATGAGAAATTGACGAATGTCGAAGACTGCCGTTAGCGTTACATCTATAACAGAAAACATATTTGAACATAAATTGTATGAAAACTTATAGGTATAAAAAATATATATAATCTCCTTCTCAACACATCTATACAACTTAGCATTAAAGCTTCACTGACCCATAAATAGGGTGATTAGGCCAATCAGGCATCACTTTTTCTTTATTATTAGGGAGGCAAGCCAACCCTCACTTTTCACTGAGTCTACTTCTCCGTTGGAGATAACAACACACTTTGAATAAACTCTATCTATTCTAACCAACTCGGTCCTTGGGTGAATAATATTTAACCAACAACAATTATACATTGTAAAGGTAATTTTAATAGTGTACAACCACCGCATCGGATGGTGCCAAATAATTTTTAATAGTATACAACCAACGCATCGGATGGTGCCAAATAATTTTTTAATAGTATACAACCAACGCATCGGATGGTGCCAAATAAAAAAACAACCAACTGTTTTAGAAGGTGTGATTTGTTAATAGATGTGCAGCTATATTTTAGTGCAGTTATTTAATATACTTTTATTTTTATTTTAACTTTATGAGTAAAACCTCAAATTGTAATATTTAATTAAACGAAGACAATATAAGCGAAAGTCAGTCGAAAATCTGAGAACAGAAAAATCAGAAAAAGATATTGACACCGCTGGGACATGAACCCAGGACCTCTTGCTTTCCGGGCAAAAACCTCTTGCTTTCCGGGCTTTGCCCGGAAAGCAAGAGGTCCTGGGTTCATGTCCCAGCGGTGTCAATATCTTTTTCCGATTTTTCTGTTCTCAGATTTTCGACTGACTTTCGCTTATATTGTCTTCGTTTAATTAAACATTTAATATACGTTCATCTGTGTAGAAGACGTTTCAGTAATTACAGAACAATATTTTATGGCTTTCCCTATAAACCGTTGTTCAACCATATCGTACATAATATCAATGTTATAAGTCTCTTAGGACAATAATAATAGTATTCATTTAAAATCTATACAAATATATATATATAACTATTTCCAACATTGGCTTAAAATGTGGAAGGATATTTAGAACCACATCGTCCCACATTATAAGTTGTCTAAAATCTTATAAATAAAGAGTACATAACCAGTGACAAAACATTTTTTTTTTTTTTTTTTTATATTATAAAGTGTTAATAGAATTAAAACGCTTTTTCAAAAGTAGAGGCTTAGCTGACGCAGCCCATGATTAAAGAGTAAAAATAATAGTTAAATATTTTACTATGAAAACAAAACAAAAATTGTATTTACTCCCAAGTTTAGTAATAAGTTATGTAACCTTAATGATGAAACCAAGTCTAATAGTGTCAATGCACTCCAGGTGAATAACTAAATTCTTTATTTCGAAGCCACTTTGAAAACAAAGAGTTACTACACTGGTATCTCTGTATTTTCCAAGTAAGTACAAACATAAAAAAAAACGGCATATAACATCTATGCACATAGTTAAAAATGATATACATGAAATACACGGAGATAGAGAGCGGATATGTCCGTGCATCCCATGATACAAAACTTACAACTAACAGAAAGAAAGTATGCCTGAAACACACGGAGATAGAGAGCGGCAAGTCCGTGTATCTCAGGATACAAAACTTACAACTAACAAAACCTAAATAAATTCATCTGTTAAGCCGACATCCGAATTTGCGTCTGTTTTATCTTTAATACTATCGACAATTTATACATACCTACACTCGCAGATATATAGTTTTAAATACATTCTCAACTCGAGCATTAGCACCAGAGTTGAGGATGTTATTGTAAGGAAACAAACCAGCATATCATTACCAACATCAAACTTATAAAACACCCCCCGCGAAGTAAATAACCCATTTCCGTAGAAATGAACCTATGACAGGACTAATGACTGTCTGAACGCATGGAATCTCCATCTCGGTTGATCAGGCCGGATGAAGTTCTGTGCATTGAAAAAAATAAGAGAAAAAGAATAATATAAAATTCCTTAAATCCAACAGTCCCCGAGAAAGATGGCCAGACTTTCTAAGGTACTGAAGAGGAGGGACTACATAGGTATGTTGTCCAATTTGACGATGTCCTTTACATGAAAGTCGCCAGATACCTTACCTTTAAGATCTGCCAAGGTATATACTAAGTCCGATTTTTTCTTTATTATAACATTTTGCACGAATCGTGGGGACAATTTTTGCGAAAAATAATTTAACGCGTTAGACTGAACAAAGTTTCGTCTCCACACGACGTCACCAACTTGATATGTGACGTTTCTTCTGCGTAAGTTGTAACGATTCGCTCCTGTCTGGTAAGCTTTGAGTAAAGCGTCCGACACCTGTTCATATATGTCTGCCAAACTCTGTAACCTTTGAGCATAAGTGGAAGGCGAAGCTTCCTTTTGCGCATTGTTATCCCCATCATGAATAGGGTTACGGTGCAAATCCCCATCAAGTATCTGCTCACGGCCGTGCATTAGAAAATACGGTGTGAAGTTTGTCGCGCAATTGACAGTGTTATTCATTGCGGACTGAACCTGCGGCAAAAATTTTGACCAGTTACGGTGGTCTGATTCGACCAGAATTGATAAAGCAGTACCTAATGTCTGGTTGTACCTTTCAACTACATTGTTTTGTGGGGTATACAGGGAGTTGTAAAACGGAGGTGGTATATTGTAACTTTGTAGTAGTTCTTTAAACTCCCGTGAGATGAACTGGCGACCGTTATCGCACACTATCGTACGAGGCACCCCGTGAACAAGGAAAACGTTCTCTTCCAAATTTTTAACTATGCTTTTCGCGGAGCCGTTGCGCAGCGGAAATAACCAAGTGAATTTAGAAAAAACGTCAACGCATGTTAATATTATCGTAAAGCCGGAGTAACTCCGAGGTAAGGGACCTACTAAATCTAATGACAGCATTTGCATAGGTCTAGTGACACGTTTAGGGTTAGTGGATATTCCATTAGGAGGTGCCGTGCTTATCTTATGGGCTTTACAAGTTTGGCAACGATTTACAAATTCTTTGGCATCTTTATACATGTTCGGCCAGTAATAACGTAATTGCAATTTTTTGTATGTTTTAAAAACTCTGGGATGGCAAGCTCGAGAGGATTCATGTTCATTTGACAAAATCTTTTGTCTGAGTTCCTGAGGAACTACCTTCTTCCATGCTGTATCCTCGCAGAGAGCTAACTGAGTTTTCGTATGACGAAACAATTCGTTATCGCGAATTTGGAAGTTCTGAAATCGTTGTGGGAATTCCTGACAACCTTTCCAAGCATTTAAATACCATTTATCAGTGGTATCAACAAGGTCAGATCCCGATATAAGGGCTATATCCATACGCGAAAGGACGTCCGGTACAATATGTTGAGTTCCCTTACGGTGAACAATATCAAAGGAAAATTGCGATAACCGTGAGCTCCATCGTGCAAGACGGCCACTAGGATTAGATAACGAACCTAACCACTTCAAACTTGAATGATCAGTAACAACTGTGAAATGCGCTCCTTCAATGTAAGGTCTAAAGTGCGTTACTGAATCCAATACTGCTAATAGTTCACGCTCTGTAATTCCGTAGTTGCGTTCGTGAGTATTTAAACACCTTGAATAATATGCAATCGGGTGCTCTAGCCCATCAATGGTCTGAATTAAAACTCCGCCTATTCCACCGGAGCTGGCGTCGCAGTGTATCGCGAAGGGTTTTGTGAAATCCGGGCAACTTAAAACCGGAGCTGATGTTAATGCTTTTTTCAAAGCGTTGAAGGCTGTCTCGGCCTCTGGAGACCAAGCAAAGTTGCTGATTCCTTTTTTCGAACCAGTGAGTCTTGTAAGAGGGGCGGCAATGCTCGAAAAACCCTTTATGAATCTTCTGAAGTACCCACATAATCCAATGAAGGCTCGGATTTGCTTTGCGTTCTTGGGTACCGGGAAGTTTTTTATACTGTCTATCTTTATGGGGTCTGTACGAAGACCTTGCGAGTCAACCATGTACCTGAGGTATTTGAGCTCGGCTTTGCAGAACTCCGATTTTTTCAGATTTATGGTTAGACCTGCATCTCGTAGTCGTTCATAGACACGGTTCAATAAACAAAGATGTGATTCTAAGTCCTCTGATACCAAGATCAGGTCGTCTAAATAACAGAAGGCATTGTCGTCAAATTCTGGACCGAACAAGGCGTCGGCCAGTCTTTGCAGCTCACTTGGTGCATTTTTAAGTCCGAAGGGCATTCGGGTGAATTCAAACAATACACGACCGGGTACAACGAACGCTGTCTTCTGACAGGAGTCCTTATCTAATGCAATTTGCCAAAAGGCTTTAGATAAGTCTATAGACGAGATGTATCTGGCACCGCCTAGCTTGTCTAGGATCCTTGTTATGTATGGTAATGGATAGGAATCGCGTGTTGTAACATCGTTAATTTTCCTGGAGTCCAGACAAAAACGACCCGTTCCGTCTTTTTTTTGAACTATGAGCACTGGACTCGACCATGGAGATCGCGAAGGACGGATGACCCCAAGCTTTAACATTTCATCTACTTCTGCGTCAAGTTGACGTTGTCTTGCCGGAGACAGTGGGAAATAACGTTGTTTAATAGGTGGACCTGTAGTATGTATTTTATGTTGGACTAGATGAGTCAACCCTAATCCCTTTTTTTCGTAAGAAATGGATTCGAATTTTTTGACAACGTCCGAAAGAGCTTTGTTTTCTGCATTTGTTAGTGAAGAGGCAGGCCGAATTGCTCTAACCCCATTGATTTGACCCTTTTGATGAGGTACGCGAACCTCTGAGAACAGTTCCGGTGCGATTCGAAACTGCTTCCAGAAGTTCACCCCCAATACGAAATTAGGTGTCAACGTTGGAATGACGTAAAAGATAACCTCCTTTGTGGTTGAATTGTACGTCACCGGCAAAGTTAAAGACCGTTACCGTCAGCTGTAGTAACGCTAAAATCTACTTTAACTAATTCTACTCCTAAATCTAAAAATATCTTATAACTATCCCCCCCTAAACATGACAAAGAAGCACCACTGTCTAGCAGTGCTTTATAATTATTATTTAGAACAAAAATGTCGGCATAAGGACGCTCATCCTCTGTACTATCCTTCTCCTGTGGCAGTGCGTCCACCGCTTGAGGAGACGGGCTAGAAAGGAATTGTTGCACTAGGCGGAGCCAACGCTTCCACTCCCTCTTTCTTTGTGCACAAGAAGGGGCGCGGTAAGATTGACTCGTTTCTAGTTTTTTGGATCTTTAGTATATTTCTTATTGTTAATACTACTAACATGTGGTTTCCTATTATCGCTATCTTTTTTTCAACAATTTGTTATTGAATGACCTTTGATTTTGCAGTAAGTACAAACAAGAGATTTATTTTGTTGATTTATTGTATCCTGTTTAGGAAAATTATTCATATTGTTCGCCGTAGGTTTAGAATTCCTAGAAGGGTTAAAATTATTATTATTGTTATTATTATTGAATGTCTTGTAATTGTTTGTATTATTGAAAGGCTTATTGTAACTATTGGAGAACGAATAAAATTTTTTAAAGTTACCGGACTTATATTGAGTGTCTACTAATTTTGGAATTGCTGAGGACGTTGAGGCCTCAGTGTACGACTCGAGTTTAGCAGCGCACCTCGTAAGTTCCTTAAACGAACTAAAATCTCTGGATGACATCAAGTTAGCATACATAGGCAACAATGCTTTCATGGCTATCCGCAAAAGTTTAACCTCAGGAATTTTACAATCCAATTTATTGTTAAGCGCTTTAAGTCTCAAAGTGAATTCCAAAACTGACATTCCCTTGGGCTGTTTATAATTTAGAATCTCATTTTCCAGATCTAATTGCCTATCCTGTCCCTCAAATTGTTTTATTAATAAGCTGGATAGGTCATCCCATTCTAGGTCTGGACTATAAATTGACCTACACCATAGAAGTGCTAACCCGTCTAAAATTTCACTGAAAGATTTAACTAAGTCTTTATGAGAAATGTTGCGTGTCCTACAACGCTCTTCGACCAAAAGCAGAAAATCTCTTACGCAGCTTTTACCATCGTACTTGACATCCCAATTTGTAAGCCCCCGCGATGATGAGTCTTTATAAATAACCTTGGTATGTTTAATAACCGTGACCTTCTCCTCTGTTTCATTGTCAGAATCTAGATCCGAATCACTTTCCTCCATAACCACATCTAATGATTTCTTCATAGTTTTGTTAAAGGCGCGCGCTTGCGAACGCAACGCTTGGGCGGTGCCCTCCGGTTCGATGGATCGTGAAGTTAATTCCTTTATAAGTTCATCCTTGGATGCATTATTTACATTTGGAATCGGAGTAGACATTGTAACGGTAATGTAATAAGCTTGACACGAAAATACAATTGAAAAGAAATAGAAGAAAAGAAAATAAAATTACTATATTCTTTGTTTTTGATGTTGTTGTTATTGTTATTGCTGTTAATGTACGTTGTAATTGTACATTGTCGTTGTTATTGCTATATTATTTTTTTTAAAATGTGTATGTTGCCCATTTAAATGAATATATTTTTTTTTCCCCGTTAAATTAATATGTAAGTCGCTCATAAAAAAAATTTCATTTAAATTAATATGTAAGTAGCTCATTTAAAAAAAAATAAAAAATTTCATTTAAATTAATATGTAAGTAGCTCATTTAAATGAAAATTTAAAACGTCAGTTAGACATTAGTAAATAAACATTTTACAAGTATAATTTACAGTAGGTTTTGACAGGGCTTTAGAAAAATTTTCCACTCGAAGCAAAAACAAAACACTCGCATTGTCATTAAAATCTCAATAAATATTTTAAACAATTGAATAATCTTCAATAATAACCCTCCATTACTATTTAATCACAAAATAAATTGACTTGTTTTCGGCTATCAGGTATTTCAACATGTAAACACAACAGTGTTTTAACATTAGCCCAAGTCATAGGTAAAAATGTCAACAAGAAACCGTCATAGACAATCCGAGGTATTCTTGTAGCAGCAAGCACTGATTGATTCCGAAAGGAAAAAAAATTATGTAGCTCTATGCAGCACATTTTCCATTGTCTATGGCCGATTTCTATGCATTAAACATACAACATGAAACTGACAATCCATTTTAGGTTATGGAATACAATAACACAGTGTTTCAATGAACATGCGAGTAAATGCAAACAGGAAATTCGGCTGAACAGATGAATATTATACAAAGCATAATTATACTACCCTGTGTATACCACGGACAACAAAAGAACAATCCAGGAGTGTTACAAAATCGAGCCCAAAACAAACGCTTGGAGCGCCATTGTTAAATCTCACTTTTAGTACTTTGTAAAGTAGCTATTTTCTACGTGTATTAGCAAGATGGTTAGGTTGAATAAATGAAGTGCTATCTACTATTTAGATAGCAGTTTGCGTGGGAGGCTGTAAGTGGCAGATGCCAGCCAATTTCATCTCACCTCCGCTCACCACAAATCAACTTTGATTCGAATGGAACCTTGGACGCCAATCTTCGACTATACAGTCGAAGAATGTCAATTTGCGGCAAGCATGAGACTCACCCTTTACGGCGTGGGCATTCTTAATGTAACATCCCTGGAAAGGAGTGGGGTGTTGGGCTATTGCCATTAAAACCCACTTTTAAATGAATATAAGCATAGTATATTGTTTAAAGGAATACTGGTAATAAACGACATATAAAAAGGACTCACCCGGGACCTTGAATCAATCTAATTCTAACTATCTACCAATTTACCCCCCCCCCCCCCGGACTGCAGCTGCGAGTAGGAGGCCCTTGTGGCCTCTCCCGGAGACGCCTGGTGTGAATTCCTACCGATTGGGAGGCCCAAACTCTCTCCATCAATCGGTAAAACTCCGCTCGACTATGACAGGCGTAATCTCATGACCCTCCGCGGGATGTCGATCCTCCTGCTTCCTCTCCTGGCCTCGGCTCTGGAGCCGAACGATCACCGATGGTGGGGACCCATGAACCTCTCCTGACTACCGGTCCTATCGCAAATGGTGGAGACACTCTTGCTCCTTTACGGCGCGAGTTCTCAAAAATGGCGAGCACCACGGGATTGTCGGCCGCGGGAAAATGATTATTGCCAGCGTAAACTACTTTATACCGACAGGATGGCTCTGCTCACTCCCGATTACAATTTGTGAGCCCGGCCACAATAACATGCCGCCGAATTATTCCCGACTCGATTCAACACGATCTCACTCGCGATTTTGAGGGTTTTACTTTGAAAACCATTAATAAGATTTCACTAAAAATCAATTGTCGCCCGCGTATACTTTCTTAAATTCTTTTTTCGTATAATTAGCACATTTTACTCCCAATGTGTGACTCGTCGATTCCAAAGCGAGCCGCTCTCCTCGCTTCAAAATCAAAGTGTGCGGAACCGGAACAACGCCCTCTCGCGCCTCTATAGACAACAAAATCCTGAGAGTGTCGCCAACATTATCATTTTTTTTAAAGTACTTGACAGAATAATACATTTTTAAGAATTGTTTCATAACAGACGTTATACCTAATGTGACCAGCCGAGCGATTCTATATCTTTTGTGGGATCGTTATCGAGATAACGGACGTGATCTCCTGTCAGATTTGCGTGATTTATCAGCTTTTTCTATGTACAACGTACATTAAATGAATAAATAATCATGCATACTTGCAGGAATTCATGTTTAAAACGATCTAAACTAAAATATGTGACAGTAAATACAGTGAAACCCTCTTAAGAAGTTTTCCAAAGGACCGGAAAAAACAAACTTCTTAAGCAGGAAAACCTTACATGTGGGAAAAATTGGGCCAATTTTGGGCCGAGGGACCGAAAAAACCAAACTTCTTAAGCCACGAAATGTCTTAAGAGAGAACTTCTTAAGAGGGTTTCACTGTATGTAAAAATCACACAAATCTGACAGGAGATCACGTCCGTTATATCGATAACGATCCCACAAAAGATGTAGAATCGCTCGGCAGACGTCCCGTTTTCACCGGGACAGTCCCGTTTTCAAGCAGCGTGTCCCGGTGTCCCCGAACACGGCGTAGAGTCGCCAAAATGTCCCTTTTTCGGAAAGAAATAAACTCGCAGTAGAATTTTAAATAATATAAATAAGCATTCGAAATAAGAATCCTATTCACATATTCTTTTTTAGGCAAATATTTACTTATTTTTAACTACATTACACCGCAAAACTTAACTTCCTTGATCTAACACCGGACATGATGTTAAATTATAATTTAACACAATTATAATTTAACACGACGAATATATGATCTTGCCAAAATCACACCAAATCAATTCGGTTTCACCCCATCAAAATCTACGACAGATGCATTACAGGCGGTGAGAATAGTAATGGAAAAATACCATCTCAATAGGGAAAACTTACACTTCATCTTTATCGACTTAGAAAAAGCTTTCGACCGAGTGCCAAGAAGACTTGTGTGGCAAGCTATGAGAGCTCAGGAACTACCAGAACATTATGTGAACCTCATAGAAGACATGTATAATAATACCCGCACAAGGGTCAGAAGCCCGGTCGGTCTGAGCCAAGAATTCGAGGTTGAGGTGGGAGTTCACCAAGGTTCGGCGCTGAGCCCATTACTGTTCAACTTAGTAATGGATTACATCACCAAAAATATTCAAAAGAAACTACCCTGGAACCTTCTGTATGCAGACGATATCGTACTGATTGCCAAAACTGCGGAAGATCTGCAAAATACCTTGACAGAATGGATTTTTTTATTGGTATATTGTTATTTTATCTGTATAAACATTGTAATTATAATAAAACAAAGAATATTGTATAAACATTGTAATTAAATAAATGTGGTTAGCTGGAAGAAATGGGGTCTACCCATAAGCTACACCTTTTGTAATTTTCATTTTACAATAAATATTTTTTGATTTTGATTTTGATTTTGATAACAGCACTTGAAACATCAGGACTTCGTGTCAGCAGGTCAAAAACGGAGCACTTGGAATGTAATTTCAGCAGTACAGCGAGCAACACCACCGTTTACTATCCAGACAGAATGCCGGTGCCAAAAGTAGAATCCTTCAAATACCTTGGCTCAGTAATAACAAAAGATGCAAATGTAGAGGCCGATGTATCTCACAGAGTAAATATTGCGTGGCAGAAGTGGCGATCACTCACTGGAGTACTGTGCGATTCAAGCATGCCCATTCGCACAAAAGGCAAAATATACAAAACTGCAGTGAGACCAGCAATGCTGTATGGGGCTGAGTGTTGGACAGTGAAGGAAAATCACGTCCAAAAACTGCACGTTGCAGAAATGAAAATGCTTAGATGGTCAGGTGGGGTTACGAAACTGGACAAAATACGAAACGAACATATAAGAGGTAGTTTCAAGGTAGCCCCCCTTCCTGAAAAACTAACAGAAAGTCGCCTACGGTGGTATGGTCATGTAATGAGAAGAGACAAAGAACACGTGTGCCATAAAGCGCTAGCTATACCTGAAATAAAAAGAGGAAGAGGACGCCCCCCTATGACATGGTGGACCAGCATGGCAAAAATAGCTCAAAATTTCCCCAATCCAACAACCCAAGACCGGTCGTCTTGGCGCAGATTGATTAGGAGAGCCGACCCCACTTAAAGTGGGAAGTGGCAAAGAAAAAGAAGAAGAAGAAGACAACGTCATTGATTCATTCTATTCCTTTCATCTGCTTACGATAAACCCAAACTCTCAAATAGAACTTCCTGCACACTTGCGCGGATTATGGTCATTGCTTTCCATTTTTCAGACAGCTGAACTGCCTGGTGTGCACACAGGTAATGGAGGAAGGTATGGATGTGCCATGCTGTACGCTAGTGCTCCGCTTCGACCCCATTCTGAACTACCGCTCCTACATCCAGGCCAAGGGCCGTGGCCGACACAAGAAGGCCGTGTACGCCATGCTGGTGGACGAGTCGGTGCTACCCAAGTTCCGCGCCAGCTACCAGGACTTCCAGAACATAGAAAACCTGCTTAATAATGTGAGTATCTTCATTCCAGATCTGCATTACATCATTTTATAAACACTATTAATTTTTTTTTAAATACATCGCTATGGGGTTTATTACTACATACATCTGTTTACTGTCTTTTAACCCCCCAGGCCGCCACAATCATGTCATCAAATATTCCAAATATTTTCCAAGTTTCAAATAAATTAACTGTTTGTAAGCAGATTTCATTTTCTCTTGGGGTAAAAATAATCTCGTTGAATTTAATGTTTCAAAGACCCAATCTTATCTGATTATGTCTAAAAGGGATCGAAATGAAAATCTAGTCTCTTTCGACGGAAGCAATCTTCCGAACAGGCCCTCCATTGATATGCTTGGTGTAACCCTAAGTGACCAGCTCAGGTATGGGGGCTCCATCGAAGCCAAAGTAAAGTTAGCCTCCCAAAAACTGGGCGTACTGTACAGGGCCCGCAGATACTTTAATAGCACACAACTGCAAACCCTGTACAAATCACAAGTGCGCCCCATGGTTGAATTTGGCAGCCACCTCTGGTCTGGAGCTCCAAAATACTGAAAAATACCCTCGACTCTGTGCAGAAACGGGCGATCCGTTTAATAGGTTCTCCCATCTTAACAGACGGATTGCAATCTTCAGAGCACAGGCGTCGGGTGGGAATGCTATCCTTGTTTTACTGGTATTACAATGGAATATGCTCTGAGGAACTAGCATCATTAATCCCTTCGGCACCGGTGCATAGTCGGGAAACACGCCAAACGCGTGCCCAACATTTGTACACGGTTGACATTTGTCACATGAGAACGGGTCGTTTCTTCGATTCGTTCTTGTGTTCAACAGCTTGGCTGTGGAATGATTTGCCGGCCTCTGTGTTTCCTCCTTCCCATATCATGGGTCTCTTTAAGACCAATGTTCATTCCTTCCTCTCCTTAAAAAGACCTTCCACACAGCATCCCAGATGACATAGGCCCTGAGAGAAATTATTTTCCTCAGGGCCTCCTGTGTGAAGTTAATGTAAAAAAAAAGATTTATGGTTTATTTAAGTTTTTTTAACTTAAAGAGGAAAAACCTCAAATTGTAATATTTTTAATCACTGTAGACAATATTAGATACTCTCAATCGAAAATTTGAAAATTTGGAACTCTGTGAAATGTCTGGAATGTCAGGGAGTTCAATTCAGAGGATTTTAACCGAATAATCGCACATGAGAAGGGTTGCTGCCAAATTTGTCCCCCGCCTTCTCACAGACGAGCAAAGGGAGTGTCGACTTTAGGCATGTTTTGAACTTCAAAATCAGCTCGAAGAGGGCCTTGAATTTTTTTCCATGGTGATCTAGCCCCCTGTGACTTCTCTTTGTTACCCATACTGAAAAGGGACATGAAAGGAAAGCGTTTAGTCACTGTGGAGAAGGTAAAACAAAAAACGCTGGAAGGCCTAAAGGACATCCCGATAAGTGATTTTAAAAACAGTTTTGAACAATGAAAGAAGCGTTTGGGGAAGTGCGTTGTGGTCAATGGAGAATACTTTCAAGGTGATCAAAATTTGATGTAAAAATATTGAGAAATAAAGAAATAAATATTGTACATATAAAGTTTCACTAAGAAACTTTGGGAATTTTTTATTATTTTTTTTAATATGAAACGATTAAAAAGAGAGTTGACCATAAAGTTTATAATGCATTTGCCTAATAAAATTTTCTTTTTTCATTATCAGTAATTTTTGCTAGAAAAAATGTAATGTGAGCAGTTTTTAAAACTTTTTTGTTTGCATTCAAAATTTTTTATATTTTAAAAATTATATGTTTATTTCGAATTACATTATTTGAAAGCGTATTTCAGCACCTTTGAAAAACCTTTTTTTAGTTTTCAGATGTGTTCAAATATTTCATTTATTTATTTATTTTTTATTAATTATTGAGTTAGTTTATACTACATGAATATAAACTAATAAGCACAATGTAACATTTCATTTGATAAATTTAAATATTTTTACAGTAAGCATAACATTTCTTTTTAAATACGTTCATTCTTTCTTCATTCTTCATACTTTCAGGCATTTCATCATACATCTTTAGTCCTCTGTACATTATGCTGTTCTGTGATTTTGATTTCTTCATTTGTGGCAATCGAACTCTGTTTATATTTCTTGTTTCGTAATTATGAATGTCTCTATTAAAAACAATTTCATCCTTAAAGTATTTTGGCATTTGGTTTTTCATAATTTTATGCACAAAAATTAACACGTTATATTGGAATCCAATTTAGCTCCTCTCTCATTTGATTAATCCTTGCGTATTTGCCTTTTCCCAGTATACATCTCATAGCTTTGTTTTGTACAACTTCTAGTTTGTTCAAACTTCCTTCATTGGCTAAATATAACATTGTAGAGCAGTAGTCCAAATGTGGAGCAACGATAGTTTTATAAATGAGCTCCGTAGTGTTTCTATTTAATTTACGTCTTAGTCTTCTAAGAAAATTGACCTTTTTTGATACCTTTTTTAGCACATATTCAAAGTTTGCTGTGAAAGTCAGTTTTGAGTCGAGTATTACACCCAGGTATTTGATTTCATTTACTTTTCCAATTTTTTCACCATTGATTGTCAAATTTAGCCCTGTGTTACATGTTTTATTGCCTATTTCCATATATTTTGTTTTGTTTACGTTCAGTTTCAACTTGTTTAATTTCAGCCATTTTGCTATATTTTGTAGGTCTTTGTTTATTTTGTTAATTGCTTCTATGTAATCTTCACACGAAATATAGATTAAGGTATCGTCTGCAAATAGTTATGTACCTATATGTAATATTTATGTAAATTATAAATAAAATTGGACCTAATTCCGACCCTTGCGGAACACCAAGGTTGTTTTCTATCGGTTCTGATTCTGAGCTTTCAACTTTCGTTACCTGTTTTCTTTCCCGGAGATATTCTTTGAATAGATTCAGAGCTACGTCAGAAAGACCTATGTCTTTAAAGCGGAAATATTTTGACCTTCTGACAAAATAGGCCCGAGGCCTGGGGGTAAAGTAATTATGACTGAAGGGTGTATCAGCATGTGCCCGAAAGACTTAAACCCGCGAGTCCTGGTCATATTTGTGATCATGTCATTATCATGTGTATAAATAACTTTTTTCGGAATTCCCACTTTTAGGGGTAGTTTTGTGGTAAAAAGATAAAATTATACCGGCTTTTGTGGGCAGGATTATTATTTTCCAATGTTGCCAACAAACCGCCACCTGCGTTCGCGTTCTCCAATTCTGTCAATGTCAGTGTTGAATTTCAATGTAACAATTTAATTAGCGTAGCAGTAAAAAACTTAACTGTTTTTAATCAAAACTTGTTGATTAAATGTGTCTTTATCTAGTGTGTATTTAAAAGACTGACTTAAAAGAACAACTTTATTCAGTGCGTGTTTTCTTCAGACTTACTTTTGTTTATTTAGTTGTGGACTTGCCTAACTGTAAAAATTGTGTTTATTTGTGTGTAATTTTGTCATTGAATTATTGTGACAATGCCGCGTAATTTTGTTATTAAATTATTATTTCAATGCCTGATTTACCAACGAAGAACGGGCAGACATTTATTAATGAGATACGCCACAACGTACGAATTGATAATAATATTACTTTATGTTTACATGCTTGTTTACAAGCTGAAGGTGGACATTTTGAAAATTCGTTAAACTTGTAAAAAGCGATAACATTAGTTAAGTGTTTAATTAATTTATAATAATTTAACCGTTAAAAGCGTGACTTCAGTTGTTATTTAAGTGCAGTTCTCTTTTAAAATTTGGTTTAAAACGTACGATTTTGTATAAACGTAAAATTCTCGATCTTAATTATTGTTTACAAACGGTTTCCATAGATACAGGCCAAATCACAAACAAGCAACGTTGCAATAATCGCGCCCGAGTTGCAATGTCGGGCAAGTTCTACCTTACACTAAGGATTTTTAGTAGGTATGTCTTTTTGTATGGGAAAAAAAAAGTTGGAATTTCAAAAAAAGTTATTAATATTTTTTACTCCTACTATAATGTAGAATCACCTCCCGAAGTTAATGCACTTTACTCCCGGACACCCTGTATAAATGTATTGTAAAGAAAAGTACATACACAAAGTGTATCCAAATAACATGACAAAAGGAATAGTAACAAATTAACAAAACATACCCGATGGACCAGATGTTAAACTATGCTAATCTATTTCTATTACACTTTGAGGATGCGGACGCGACGGGCATGACAGCTCGGAGTCTGAACGGCGAAGTGTTTCACCCCACACCAGGGGAAGGGTTCTCGAGTCCAACCTTCACGGGAACTCGACATCAGGGGAAGGCCAAGGTCATCCTTCCACAGTATAGGTCCAGGAGCTGCTTCAATGGGCCTCCGAAACCTCAGAGAGACCAGGCTCCCACGTGTCCCATCCGTAACAATTGTTCCGATTAATATGGGGCGAGAACGACAATTTTCTCGGGAGAGAAAACAAGACGGATGGTTGTAAGGATCTCTGGATCCTGGCACGTAATCGACAGGATTACCCCAATAACTTTCAATTCCACATCGGACTCGGCTGGCAGGTAGCCATTAGCATAAGAAACAGAACAAACACGTTCTCCACGAACTAAAAAAACTCGAACACGCTCCTCAAGCGACACGTGAACTCCGCGGGACACGTTGCGGTTATCCTTAAGATTTTCTTACATGTTGATCAGACTTAAATTATTAATGTTTTTTTTTTTGACCCGTAGAAACTGCGGCGGTTCCCAAAAGCTGCCGTTTCTAGAACCGGAAAAATTGTCGCTCTCCCGGCAAAAGCCGTAAATAAAACATTGCCAGTTGAAAAAATTAGTATAAGGCTAACGACAAATAACATTACTGACCATGTCATGTAAATAATTTACGTGACACTGTATATATTTTTGAGCGGCCCGTTTTCAACCTGCTATAGTAATCTGCAGACTGATCATTCTAATATTAAAAGTATTATATTTGCGCAGGTTCTGGTGAACGACGTGGATGCGCGAACCGTTCCCTCCACCGCTGAGCTCAACGAGAAGTTCAGGAAGCTGTGTCCGCCCTATGTCTGTGGAGATGGTAAATATTGCTCATAACCTCAAAAGTAATACATATCATTCACAGAAGTTTGTGTTGCTTGCAGTGGCGGTCTGTGACTTTTCGGTGAACTAGAGTGGTAACCTTGAAAAATACAACAATGTTGTTTTAGCTGAAAACATGTTTACAGTGAAACCCTCTTAACCTCTAATCGGCCAAAGCCGCTCATATGCGCGCAGCTTGTGCGCACGCGCGAAAAAAATATTTCGAAATAATTGTGTTTGTCTGCGATTTTGACCCTTCTATGTACAGAATTTGTATGAAGAACACGGTCAGAATCGCTTGCGCCAACACCCCATAAGATTTCATTCACCTTGCAACCCCGGAATATTTTTAAACGATTTTATCTGTGGCATAAGAATGTCAGATTTGCCGCAAATTTTAGCTGTCAAAATTGATGCATGTTCCTCGACTAAAACATCGTAAAATCTATTAATTTATGTAATTAACGCAAGTAATGTTGTTTTGGTACATAGTTTATTGTTCTAGGAATGTGTTTCGGTCAATTGAATATACGATAACTCAAAATTAATCCACAAAACATTCAATTCAAAATCATGTTTTTTTACGAAATTTCCGTATTTTTCCTGGAATTTTCCGGCCTTTGACAGGTTAAGGGTATACATTAATTACGTGAGCTCAAAAGGGTGGAGGGGGGGGGTTCAGCAAAATCTCACGTTACTTAACCGGTTAAAGGCCGGAGACGCGCGCGTCATCTGCGCATGCGCGAGAAAATAATTCAAATTATTGAATAATATTGTCGATGAAAAACTTTTGGCCTGGGATTTTGACCCTTATATGTACAGAATTTGTATGAAGAACAGTGTCAAAATCGCTTGCGCCATCATTACTCTAGGTGACGCAAAAAGTTTCATTCGACTTGTCGCACTGGAATATTTTTAAAACGATTTCTTCTATGACAATGCGCTGTCATAATTTGCCGCAAAATTAACGGTCGCAATAATTGCGTGTATCGCGAATAAAACGTCGTGAAACCTATTAATTTACGTAATAAATGCAAGTAATGTGGTTTTAGTAGATAGTTTATTGTGTTGTGAACGTGTTTCAGTCAATAAAATATACAATAGCTCAAAATTTATCAACAAAACATTCAATTCAAAGTGGTGATTTTTTAGTGAAGTTCCGTGAATTTCCGCAAATTCCGCGGCCCGTCGCAGGTTAAACAGAATATACAAAGTGGCCCAAATTTGTCTCAGCAAGGGGGGGGAGGGGTCTAGTTTGGAAGAAAAACTGCTCACGTAATTAATGTATGCCCAAGTTTTCCAAAGGACCGGAAAAAACTTCTTAAGCAGGAAAACCTTATGTGTGGGAAAAATTGGGCAAATGTTGGGCCGAGGGACCAAAAAAACCAAACTTTTTAGGCCACGAAACTTCTTAACCTGTCACAGGCCGCCCTGAAACAAGGAAATTACGCAAAGCATCACTTTGAATTTTGAATTAAAAGTTTTGTGGATTAATTTTGAGCTATCGTATATTTTATTTACCGAAACACATTCCTAGAACAAAAAACTATGTATCAAAACAACATTACTTGCGTTAATTTGGTAAATTGATAGGTTTTACGATGTTTTTGTCAAGTATCACGCATCGGACTTCGACAGTTTGAATCACGGCAAATTTGATATTTCGATTCCTCAGATAAATCATTCAAAAATATTCTGGTGTCTCCAGGTGAATAAAACTTGTGGCTATTTCATCAATGATGCTGGCGCAAGCGATTCCGACCTTGTCCTTCATACAAATTCTGTACACAGAAGAGTCAAAATCGCATTCAAAAAAAAAAATTTGAAATTTGTTCTGTGCGCATGTGCACGCACGAAAAAATGGGCCAATATTGGGCCGAGGGACCAAGAAACCAAACTTTTTAAGCCACGAAACTTCTTGGAGGTTTCACTGTACTTTTATTAAATTTCAATTTTTTGTGTGAGAATTTTTCAGTTTGGGAACTAAAAGATTAAAGACAATGGTGTTATGGTGAGAAATATAATCTAAACAATGTTGGAAAGAGAATACATCGCGCTTTATATTCAATTCTGGACGTTTGAAACATTGTGAATTTTTAAAATAAATTTATTATATGAAATGATTATAGCAGCATAGGGAGTGTGGCGAACCCATCGCTCAGGGAGTGGAAAACACAAACCTGCAATAGCCATCCCAAGCCAAGGTGTGAGCTACCGTGCTCAGGCTGAATGTCCTGGGGAACAGTGTTACGAACGGTGCCTGCGAGAAACAAGGTCGCATCTCGGAGTATTTAGACCTCACTCCAGCACTCAGGGCTCTGCTGGAGTGGACCTTCTATTTCCCTGGTAACTCGTGGGACAAAAAATTGGACCATTCGGAAACTAGGGGCCTTTTGGGAACCTAGGAATGCTGAGGCCACCTCTGTGGATTTCCTTCCTGGGGCCGTAGGAGGAACTAAGAGGAGAAACCGTGGGGAGGTGAGCTGAGGCCACCTCCATGAACTCTTCCCTTGTGGGGCCTTCAAGGAACCAAGGGGAAGGGCACCCTTCCAGCGCGGGGCTTTTGTGGAACCAAGGAGGAGTGAAGTGGAGAGATGAAGTCCTCTTCCCGTGTGGGGCCTTCGAGGAACCATGTAGGAGTGAAGAGGAGAAATGAGGCCATCTTGGTGAACTCTTCCTCTGTGGGGCCTTAGAGGAACCAAGGAGGAGAGATGAAGTTCTCTTCCCTCCTGGGACCCTCGGGGAACCAAGGTGGAGTGGACTCTTCCCTTGTGGAGCCTTTAGGGAACCAAGGGGGGGTGGACTCTCCGTCGTGGAGCCTTCGGGGAACTAAGGAGTGGAGAGGAGAGATGAAGCCCTCTTCCGTCGTGGGGCCTTCAGGGAACCAGGGAGGAGTGAAGAGGGGAAATGAGACCTGGGAAGACACATTGTCAGACCAGAAGATATAGCTTCATTTCGAATGACAATCCTGGTGAACTTTATAAAAGGGACTGGGTTACTGTCAAAGGAATGAGGTAAAATGGGAGATAGTACAATGGGTCTATGGCCTAAGTGCTCTCGGGAACTATATATATATATATATGTAAACCGTCTCCGATTATTTAAAAAAAAAAAAAATATATATGAAATGATAAAAAAGTGAGGTGTAACGATTATAATACATTTGTCTAATAAAATAGTGTGTGTGCTATTTTTTGTCATCAGAAATTTTGGTTAGAAAAAACTTAAGGTGAGTCATTTTTATGTTTATATTTAATATTTCAAAAATGATACGCTTATTTCTAATAATAAAATATGAAAGCGTATTTCATCACATCAATGATGGTTTTTTTTTTTTTGGTAAGTTTAGAAATATTCCATTTATTTAGATTTTATTGCAAAGCGGAAATACTCTGACCTTCTGATGAACTATGAAGCAAAACAATAAGTGATTTAACCCCTGGTCGGAGGCAGTAATATTAATCCTTTAGTCCTCAACCGTATTTTTAGGTACGGTCAAAATATTTCCGTTTTGCAATAAAATTCAATAAATGGAATATTTCTGATTGTATCTGAAAACTTAAAACTCTTTAGGAAAGGTGACAAAGTACTCTTTCAAATTTTATAATTCAAAATAAACACGTAATTTTTTAAATATAAAAATTTTGCATGCAAACATAAAAAAGTTTTAAAAATGGCTCGCCTTACGTTTTTTTCTAATTAAAATTACTGATAAAAAAAATGAAAACACATACATAATTTACGAGGAAAATGTATTATGAACGTTTTCGTCAACTCGCTTTTTTGTCGTTCCATGTAAAAATAATTAATAAAAAATTCTCAAAGTTTCTTAATTTTTTATCAAATTGCTGTTGGAAGCTTTGGATTCATAAAGGTGTACATTTTGATTATTTTGCGGTTAACTTTTAGATTTGATAATAATGGGTGGTATTTTCTCTTGGAGGCGTCTACTAATATCTACAGGAA
This sequence comes from Limnephilus marmoratus, assembly GCA_917880885.1. Classification (NCBI taxonomy): domain Eukaryota; kingdom Metazoa; phylum Arthropoda; class Insecta; order Trichoptera; family Limnephilidae; genus Limnephilus; species Limnephilus marmoratus. Next base: position 10,003,933 of record OU862921.1, on the reverse strand, counting down.
TTCCAAAAACTGAAAAAATCGAATTAATATCTATGAGAACCAAAGTGTTGACGAATATCTACAGCTCAAACTGCTGACTAATATCTATAAGAACCAAAGTGATATCTACAGCACTGGCAGAGGTTGGATTTGCAATTATGTATAGCATATTGGAATAACGTAATATTGTGTATGCAGTTTAAAAAACTTAATTTATGTAAGTATGTATGTAAAAATCCCTAATATCGGACTATTGGACACATTTAGCTGATTAGTCCAACCTACGCTCTGTAGATATTAGTTTAACCTACGCTCTGTAGATATTAGTCGACACTGGGACCGTCGTAGATATTCGTCCGACCTTAGCTCTGTAGATATTAGTCAACACTCTGAAGTTCGTAGATATTAGTTCAACATATGAGCTGTAGATATTCGTCCGACATACAGGCTGTAGATATTAGTATCTGGAGTCTTTTCTCTTTCTAACACTGCTTAGATCACATTTCTAACCATGATAATAAGGGAGACGCAACGATTTCTACGAGTTGTTCCGAAAACTGAACAAATAGACCTAACGCTTTAATATTAACTAGTGTATTTTGGTGTGCGTAGCCTCTGTGACGCTGGAAACTGCAATGAGTTTGGTACATCGCTACTGCAACTCCCTTCCTCACGACAAGTTCACCTGCCTCCAGCCCGAATGGTTCCAGACCAAGATGGAGGAGGACCAGTGGTACCAGGTGTCGGTGCTGTTTCCCCCCTTCTGCCCCATCAAGAAGCCCATCAAGGTACCCACCACAGACGTGTGTTTGATTTGGACCGACGCCTAACTCTGTCTGTCTTTTATAGGTTCCCCTCTTAACAAGCTGATTGCAATCGAATGCTTATTTAACAGGCATCAAGTAGGTATACTGTCCTTGGTCTTTGTTTTTTTTTACATTAGCTCCACATAAAATAATTTTCAAGTTAAAGTTTACTAAACTTAAAGTTTTAAGTTTGCTCGTTAATGATACAGACGTATCGAAACCGGTCGCAAAAATTTTAAATTAAAGTAACAAATGTACATGGAAAATTAAAACTTTTCAAAACAAAAATGACTAATAGAGCTTATAATAACCCTCTTCATTACCGACTGAGAGAAAACTTCTTGATCATATAGCAAGTAATTAACTTAAATTGGGAAGCGGGTTTGGGTACCGCCGCCCCGGGACCCATTTATTGGATTATCAACACCTCTGCCATAGATCACCCCAAGTGGTCCGCTATATTTGGTGACTTAGCAGGGGTGCCGGGTTCAGGTGAGGTTTGTCCGGATCTTGGCAGTGGATGTGTCTGCCCACCAACTGCATGGTAGACCGGATCCGGAGAGACTGTTGGAAAGAGACCTTTTAACCTCTCTAGCAGGACTCTCTCGGAACATCGCCTTGCACTGCAGTGGGAGGGATTTATTCATCACCCCTGGACACACTGACCCCCCAGATTCCTACCCACCCCTTTTACCCTTTTCCTTCCCATAACTTTCTCTCCCTCCTTTCCCTAAAAAGATCATCCACTCGGCATCCCCAAAGATGACATAGGCCTTGTGGAAAATTATTTATCTTAAAGCCTCCTGTGTGGAGCTAATGCAAAAAAAAAAATGACAGCAGGGTTTAGTCAAGCTCCGAACCTAATGCCTTTGAGTCCCTACAGAGGGCAATGGTAGTTATTTTTTAAGTATATTGCTTTTTTAAACAATTTGCATCACTCCAGTGAAAATTCTTCGCTAGAGGCACGATAGTTTGCCAAGGAAGTTAGCATAATCGTCAAGGGCGGATCCAGGGGGGGGGTCATGGGGTCATGACCCCCCCCTGGGCTGGGTCCAGGACCTAGATGGACCTACTTTTTACTTGTATCTATTATTATAAAAATCAAATTATAACTTCTAGTGACTTGACCACGACTATGTGACCCCCCCCTGGCACCAAAGCTGGATCCGCCCTTGATAATCGTATTGTGTCATCTTGTTTCCTTGGTCCTTCTGTTAAAGAGGTTTTGCACAACTATAGCCTAAATACAATATGATTGGGGGTGCAAGGATTGAAGTAAATGTGTGTTGGTTGCAGGGGGTGGCCTTGCTGGGGCTGAAGAACGCCAAGAAAGCGGCGGCGCTGAAGGCGTGCGAGCTGCTGCACAAGGCGGGGGAGCTGACTGACAAGCTGCTGCCCCGAGACAGGTATGCCCCGTGAGACCCCTGGCCGCCTTTGTCCTAATCCAGTCCACAGCCTTTCTTGTTTATATCTACTGTACATCTGGAAGTGGCCTTTGGTGGCCTATCTCATTGGGGGTTCAATGGAAGATTAAAAAAGGGAGAACAAACAAATTCACTCATCCACAAATCCTATGTTGCTCTTTTCCATAATGTATTTTTTTTTCACATGAATACCGCACAAGAGTCCCAACTGCTCCTGTCTGGAGCCAGTGGCATCCTAGCCTATGGCATCCCCAATTGGGGTATTTTGTGAGGCTGAAGGTAGTGGGGAGGGGAAGGAGATAGGGAAGAGGAAGGTGGGGAAGTACCTGGCTATTCAGATCTGGTCACCAAACACGGCTAAAGCCATTTCAAGCAACGTTTCAATTCTGAGTGGTGGTCTTACACCAGGGCGATACTGAAAGTATCTCCCACTCTGGAACTTGCCGCAAATATACTATGTATTATTTTAAGTGAATAAATTGTGAATAACACAAATTAACGAAATAAAATTTATTTGCCATGTCGGGATTGGATCCCGCGACCTTCTGAGTGCGAGTCAAGAGCCTTACCGCTGCACTACGCCGGTCGTCAAATGGTATATATGGTGTCTGAAAACAGAACACATAGAGAACCAAAAAAACTTTTTTTTTACCCGATTTTTACTTTTTCTTCGTCAACTAAGGGATTTTTTCTTTTAAGCCTAGATTTTGAAAGACATTTACCTTTGGGTTTGATTTACTCGAAATGAAAGCGAAACATCAAATCAAAAAACAACAAAATCGACTCCAAATATCAAGATGTGACTCCAAATGTGTAGATTCAGCAGTTTGTGATTCCACTTGCACCATGTCATCATGAAACTGCGCCAGAGATAAAAACCTCGCAACCAATTACAATATGATGATTCATAAGGGGTTTGTGGCTAATGAATATTAATGTCGTTGGTTATAAAAAGTTGTTTTCAATTCTAAAATCTCAATTAACGCAAAAACTGACCAAACAATTTTTTGTTTAAAAAAGTGACATCTTCAGTTCTCAACCCAGAAAAAAATCAATTGATTCTTACAAATACTATTACGTACAAAGTTGATGTTAACTAAACTCGTATTCGCTGCGCACCGATTCCTAAGGTTTGCACACTCACACGGTTTACCGCTCAAGCGCCAACAGTATGTTTTGTATGAACTATTTCTTAGGAAGGAAAGAGTCTCTGATTTTGATATGCACATATGTGATTCATTTAACACGTTGTATTCAGCATTAAAACGAATGAGTGAATTTTTTAACATGGAATTTGAATTGCAAGCTGTTTAATCTGTCACGGGCCACGCCATTTCACATATGTGATTCATTTAGCACGTTGTATTCAGCATTAAAACGAACGAGTGAATTTTTTAACGTGGAATTTGAATTGCAAGCTGTTTAATCTGTCACGGGCCACGCCATTTCACGAAAATTCACGAAACTACACTAAAAAAGCACCACTTTGAATTTTGAATTGAATGTTTTATTGATTAATTTTGAGCTATTGTATATTTTATTGACTGAAACACGTTGACAACACAATAAACTATCTACCAAAACAACATTACTTGCATTTATTACGTAAATTAATAGGTTTTACGATGTTTTAGTCACGGAATACGCATTAGTTGCGACGGTTAAATTCGCGGCAAATTCTGACAGGTCATTGTCATAGACGAAATCGTTTTAAAAATATTCTGGGGTTGCAAGGTGAATGAAACTTTTAGGCGTCTCCTAGAGTAATGTTGGCGCAAGCGATTCTGACACTGTTCTTCATACAAATTCTGTATCATAGAAGGGCCAAAATCGCAGACCAAAAGTTTTTTGTCGAACATATAATTCAAATATTTGAATTATTTTCTCGCGCATGCGCATACAACGCGTGCGCCGGCGCGTCTCCGGCCATTAACCGGTTAAAGTGTTGTAAAATTATAATACCTACGTGTTTGTCTTATTTATTGTCTTTTTGAAGTGAAAACTTCTTTAGCGCCGTTGTGATTTGAAACTCGATGAAACGAAAAATAGCGACGCTAAAAAGAGACGAAACACATAAATCTTTGGGATTTAGCCTGTGAGAGAATGAGATAGTATAATCGGTCTCCTGTTTGTGCGGTGCTTCGTGGCCTCCCAACTCTTGTCTATTTTAGTTTTCTGAAGGTTTCACTTCTACCGCGTGTGAATTTAACACTTTTTTTTTGTAGTTCACAGTACAAACGCACTTTAGAGAAAACCGCCACTCTGCCTAAATGATATCTTTCAATGTTCTGTATTTGTTCTGAAAATGTATTTACGTAAAACCTCGTCCAATTTATTATTCGCTATTCAAATTTTATCCTCGTAACCTAACCTGACCCAGTATACTCTTTGCTCCAGATTCAAGGAGGTGTTCGATCCGAAGATTGAGGCCATGTTCTTCTCCCACTGGAAGCCGCAGCCTGAAGGTGTCGACCCAACGCTGGGAACAAAAAAAAATAAGAGAATCTATAATAAAAAGGTAATTTTAAAATTATTCATTGTAACTATTCATTAAAGGTGGTTTAACTGACTTAAAGGTGGAACAGAGAATTGAAATTTAGTCAAAAGATGGTCTCTCGCGATTGAACGTTTTTTAGAATGAGATAGGTATACCATATTTTTTCTACAGTCCATCGCTATCGCTTGCAACACAGTTCCAACGAGAAAGATTGATTATTCTCCATACCCGCAATTTTAACTAATAGGTCAATAGATATGACGATTCCCGAGATACAACTTGTTAAAAAACTGCTGGTAAGAGTGTCGTCAAAAGTCATTCGGATATTGAGTTTCGTTTGGCTGTCATTATTGGTTTCGAATTAGCTATAATAATTCTCAAACGCGTGATGGTAAATTTATTAAATATATGTACTTTTTATAATTATTTTTTGATCGGTATTTATAATGTAGGTATCAATAATGTATAAGCAAAAAAAGGGTGTAAAAAAAATTCTGAAATAAAAGTCCATAAATAAATAGCAAAGCGAAGGGTTTTTGTCATAAAACATGTGCACGATTTTATTTGAACAAATTTGAAATCCTGTATGATTATATCGACTCTGAAAAAGAAAAGGTGCCATAGAGACTCGATTTTCGAACAGTTTAAAACTTGGTGCATGCAAATCGGATGTACAGTTTTTTTTAATATGTTGAAACCAGGTTGAAAAACGTACTTTCGTGAAAACGCGTTTAAAGTTTTGCTGAAGGGTAATTCAACATACAAATTGTTTCAAAGGTTTCACGTAAAATGCTGTATCTCTGTCAATTTTACGAATTTTTTTAAAACATTTGGTGAGAGATTCTTAACAAATGCATTTTTCAGAAAATGAAATTTAAAAAAAATTACAAATTTTTTTTTTACCATAGCGAAATATATCTTTTGTGGGATCGTTATCGACATAAAGATGTAATCTCCTTTTTTTTTTTACATGAGCTCCACACAGGAGTCCCTGAGGAAAATAATTTCCCTCAAGGCCTATGTCATCTTTGAGGATGCTGTCTGGAGGTTTTTTTTAAAGAAAGGAAGGAGAAGAGAGTTCTGGGAAGGAAAAGGGTTTAAGGGGTGGGTAGGAATCTAGGGTTCAGTGTGTCCTGGTCATCCGCCTCCAAGACCTAGACAAACCTCACCTCATGAACCCGGGCACCCCTGCTAAGTCACCAAACGTAGCGAACCACTTGGGGTGACCTATGGCAGAGGTGTTGGTTATCCAATAAAGGTTCCCGGGGCGGCGGTACGCATTCCCGCCTCTCCTGTCAGATTTGTGTGATTTTTACATATTTTAGGTTAGATCGTTTTAACCTGTCACATGCCGTAAAAAACACGGAAATTCCCTAACAAAGCACGACTTTGAATTTTGAATGTTTTGTGGATTAATTTTGAGTTATCGTATATTTTATTTACCAAAACACATTCCTAGAACAATAAACTATGTACCAAAACAACATTACTTGCGATAATTACATAAATTGATAAGTTTTACTATGACAAATTGACAAATAAAATTCGCGGCAAATTTGACATTTTGATGCCACAGAAAAAATTATTTAAAAATATTCTGAGGTTGCAATGTGAATGAAATTTTTACCTATCTTATGGGGTAATGTTGGCGCAAGCGATTCTGACCTTGTTCTTCATACAAATTCTGTACATAGAAGGGTCAAAATCGCAGACAAACATATTTTTTTCGCGCTCTCGTGCGCCTCTGGCCGATTACAGGTTAAACACGAATTCCTGCAAGTATCCATGATTATTTATTCATTATTTCTATGTACTTGTACATAGAAAAAGCAAATAAATAACACATCTGACAGGAGATCACGTCCATAACGATCACACATAACCATCCCACAAAAGATCACTCGGCTGGTGCCTTAACAAATTTGTGCAATGACTAACGGTATAACTATATTATAACAATACTTTTAAAATTTAAAAAGAAACTTTATTAGGTAAATAACAAACTTTCGAAATTAATTTTTGTTTTTTTATGGAAAAGAGTGGATAACGTCTAGAATCTGAATTAAAAATTGCAAATTTCCGGTCAATCTGGTTAAACCACCTTATCTCCAGGGTTTTTTGAGATATCGTCGTCAAATTACTTTAAGTTACTTGCGTGCCGTTTTTAGTTACATAAGTACCGACGTGACATCTGCTAGACCACCATATTAAAAATTACTGTATTTTTTGTGCATTTTTCTAAAAACATTGCTTCTAAATATTGTTTACATATCTATAATTTTTTAAATAAAATAAAATATAAAGTTTCCACTTTTATTAATAATTATAAGCATTTAAATCACAGACGTCGATTTTTTGGAAAAAAAAATTGTACTTTTTGCTTAATCTTAATATATTTTATTTACACATAAACAATTAATCAGCAGTTTTATGAAAAACCGCTAGTCATCAAATTGTAGGAACCATCAAATATTACAAACAGCCTTTGCACACAGGCTCACTGCATTGAAGGCACACATGTTTTGTGCAAGTGCCACATTTGTAAGCAGTCTTGTGTTTTAGTTTTGGTACGAATGTAGGTTTTAAAGTATGAATAAGGAATGCCTAGGTCTTGGAGGCGGATGTCCAGGACACACTAAACCTCAGATTCCTACTCATCCCTTAAACCCTTTTCCTTCCCAGAACTCTCCACTCCTTCCTTTCCCTAAAATAAAACCCTCCACACAGCATCCACAAATATGACATAGGCCCTGAGGGAAATTATTTTCCACAGGGCCTCCTGTATGGAACTCATGTAAAAAAAAAAAACCAACCTTCCAATTCCGAACTTTGAACTCCAAAATGGCGGACATCGAACAGCTGATTCGGCGCGACAATTGTGCAGGCGACACTTCGGTATCCATAATATTGATTTCGATTCGTAAAGCTAAAAAGATTATAATTTAAACAATTTTTATCCGCTACAATAATATTTTTTACCACTCTCCTGTAATAATATTGCGCCGACTGATGTGTTAGGCCAAACCGTCCAAACGTTTGCAGTTGGAAGTTGGCCCCAGTGTGGCCGTACTATTAGTGTCAAATTCAAAAATTCACCGGAAATCAAAGTGTTGCAATATATAAAAAAAAAATCAGTGTGGATTTTTATAAAATTAATTGAATATTATCGGAGATTAAACATTTTCATCAAGTGACGTCACAAGCCCAAAAAAGGATTTATTTATTTAAAAAAAAAAAAAATTGTAATATTTTCGTAATCTTAGTAGAAAAATCTATCCACACAATTTTTTCTAAGTCCTTATGAAATCCATGCAAGTGGCTTATTGAAACATGTCTTTCATTACGCGTGCATACAAGATAGATAGAGGGTGCGAGGTATAAGAAATTTGTACGGGGTACAACAAGGGGTACGCGGCTCAAAGGGTTGACAACCGCTGGATGCAAAAAGATCCCAAGGGATTAGTTAATATTTATTTATTTATTTATTTATTATGAATTAACGCCGATTTACGGCTTTTACATGGGAATTACAATAATTTGAAACAATATACATAGTTAAGAAGAAAAAAAAATAATATAACAAAAAATTAAAGAGCACATATTGAAGTGCCAGTATAAAGCAAAAATAGTAAGCTATTATAAAACAAACATGAAGAAAAAGAAAACCTCAAATACAAGAATGTGTACAAGATATTATGAATTAAAAAATTACTATGTAAAGTACGTAGTAGTTAATTTAAAAATTCCAGAAATAAACATTGATAAAGAATATAAACATACAAAGTATATTAGATTATAATCTAACAGAAAAGCACTGACAAACAGCTTTAATTAAATAATGTTTGTATGTTGATAATCTTTCAATATTTATCATATCATCAACAACATATTTGTTACCAAGTATATGCAGGCGATTTATTATGGCATATAATTCAGCATTAGATCCTGTATTATTACAATGGTAAGGTAATTTGTGACGAACTGATCTACTCGGTACATGAAAACATATTAACAAAAGAAGTTCAGGAGAGTTTAACAAGTTATTAACAATTTTAAATAAATCAGAACAAATTCTTCTTTCTTTTAATGTATCAAGTCCCAGTAGTTGCAACAGGGAGAAGTAATTAATATTTTCAATTGATATTCCCAATTTAAAATTAATGTGACGTAAGAATTTATGTTGGACACGCTCAAGGGAATATTCATGTGTACTGTAATATGGATTCCAAATGTAGAGTAATTGACATTAACCCCTCTTGGTTAGCTGCCGGTCTGCCTGAATGGCGCCAGTGGGACATGCACATACTACCTGCACGGCATCTGCATGCAGCCGGTGCGCGAGGACCCCACAGCGGAGACTCTGTACGCCCTGCTGGAACAGGATGCTGGCCTGCTGGTGCTGACGCAGAGCCCGCTGCCCCAACTTCCTCCCTTCCGACTCTACCTCAGCTCTGGAGAGATCATGGTGAAGCTGATGGTCAATCAGAAGTTCATCACTCTGAATAAGGACCAGCTGAATGATATCAAAGCGTAAGTCTTTAACTTTTTTTAAATCATTGTTTCCTGTTTGTGTTTGGAGATTGCACTTTGGAGTATGGCTTCAGATCTAGGGGTCAGTGTGTCAAGGAGTGACGGATGTATGAATCCATCCCTCCCACTGCTGTGCAAGGCGATGGACCGAGTAAGTCCGGTTGGAGAGGTCAAAAGGTCTCCCTCCGCCAGATCATCCAAATATATCCTCTGTCAAACCTGGATTGTAAAATACCAAAAAATAATTATGTAATTGCATAAGCGTATTAAAATGTTATTGTCACTTTAATTTTTTTAGTTTCATATAAAAATAATTAATTAAAATTCACAATGTTTCATGAATTTTTTTCAATTAGTGGTCGGAAACTTTGGTTTTATAGATGTGTGCATTTTAATTCTTCTGTGATTCACTTATAGATTTGAATATAGAGTGTGTTGTATTCACCCCATGAACCCGGACACCCCTGTTGAGTCACCAAATGTAGCGAACCACTTGGAGTGATATACTAAAGAGGTGTTGGTTATCTAATGAATGATTCCCTGGCCGGCATTACCGGCCAAATTGTACTTGGAATAGGCTGTCATTTCTACAATCTCTTTATTTCTCCGACAGTTCACCTCCATTTATGCCTAAAGCTGCTGTGTTCGCCTCCGTACCGTCCAGCCTGAGTTCAGGCCTCCTTACCTTCTCTTAGCAATTCTGTATCCCAATAAGTTTCAATCTAAATACGCATGAATTACTTAGTTTGTCCAAATTAAGAACCTATTTAAAGCTATTGAGGCAATATACATGTACGGAATAATTGGGGACGAAATAAATTAATTATTCCACTAACCGCCGCACTTTTAGGAACGGGTTATGTTAATAGATAACTCCAGTTCAATTTTTTTTTATGAATAATAACCTTCTAACTTAAATAACTGCATTTTTATTTTTATTTTTAGAGTTAGTTTTAATAGTTAAAATAATTGTCAAAAGTTTTAATTTTTCAAGACCCCCGAAAACCACCGTATGTATGGTGAATCGTGTGACGTCAATATGCCTAAAAAATTAGTATAGGATCGGGCAATCAGCTGATCTACTGCCGCCATTTTGAATTCTGTTGTTCGAAGTATTCTCTCTAGAAATAGCATTACAATTTTTTTTGTGCAGTAGTTTTTGAATATTTTCAATAATAGAGATAAATTAATAAGAGATACCTTTATTTTTGAAACATTATTTAGTTGTCGATAATTTATCAGTACCTTCGACGTCGTCAGCGTCTACGAGAGCGTCGTCATCAGTGGCGCGGCCACCTATTGATATTGAGGCTCAATTTACACCAGAAGGTCCAGAAGATCGTGAAAATTACCAAACCCACAGAAGAAAAAGAAAATCATTACTAATATTTGTTATGAAAATAAGTACGGCGAATATTTTTTTATTTTTGTCTATGGTTTCTTTTAACAACCACACTTTGAGTGCAACAGGTTGGTAGGAATGATTTCCGTTTTTGTGTTGGCTTCACTTTCCGGTAGGGCCTCCTCAGGGCAGGGAGACCTTACCGGGACGTGACAGCGCCATGTTTTAAGTTTTTAAAAGAATAATTGTGAAACGATCGCGGGATGACGGTTTGTCGGAATATTTTTACCAATCTGGAATTTTAAAGATCAAGGATCAATCTTGAGTGAATGCCGTGGTGGCTTCCGTGTTAAAAAGTCGCGATTCATGATGTACGCGCATGTGATATTATAGCCTGTCGGCATTAAATTGACTAATCCGTTAGCGACACGCGAATCCTCGCTCGCTCCGCGACCAAAGCCCGTTAAATTACGAATATAAGGATTTTAGTTGGGACTAGCCTGTTATTTGCGTCCCACTGACTTTGCCACGTTGACTGGTACCGAACTTCCCTTGGGTAAGGGCCATAAATGAACCAATCCTACGGACTACCTGGACCAACAATCGTGACGGGCCCTCTTGGACTTGGGCCGGCTACGCCCTGGCGGGCTTTGACGAGATCCTGCAGCACCCGTGGACTGGAGGCCTTGGGATGGCTCCGTCCAGATGTCTCCGAAGAACTTCGCCGTCGGCCATCCTTATGCACGTCAGTGAGATTTAGTTAGGATTAGTAGCTTATTAACGGTCTGAACCTGGGGTGAGTCTTAACACGTAACTTAATCACCATAATTTTGTCCCAAAATTCAAATATAGATGTTATACTGTTATTTTCATAACGCAACTCTTTTATTTAAAGTTTCCCGTCATACCCTATGTCATTGCAATTTAAAGTATTGTGCCCATGTTCCTTGAAAAGAGATCTCATTTGCTCTACGGATGGTTTTCGTCCCCCCAACATATCTTGTCACCAAAGTGACAAGATTTGGCGCGTAGCTGGGAAGCTACAAAGTTGGATGGACGATTGCAAATGGATTGCATCACCTTCCTCATTGAAAACTCACCTGCATACCACAAAAACATAATGTTACAAAATGTTACAAACCGGGCCGTGTATTTCCATAACAAAATGGCGCTTCTACGTGATTGGGTTCGTCTTTAACTTTAAAATGCAATGGCATCAGTTCGACGGCAGGTTAATTTAAAATGTATGTTCCCATGTGCCGGCGTTCTACGTAATTAATTGTATAATTTAAAAAAAAATGTCAATTCGTTAACTATAATTACGTGAACATGACTTTCACATATGCGAGTTTCAAATTTTAGTGATTGTTTATTTGTCACAGGATGCGACAAATTATCAAAATTTTAATGTCACAAATGTATTCTGGATGTTTTGCACATCATAATATAAACATACGGTTTCGGTCACTATTGTTTACGATAATATCAGCTGACGCTTGTCCATGTGTTGCCGATCAGCTGTATTTACATTCTACAAATATTTGACGTTTCTACAATATACTTCCTGATACAAAGATCATAGTGCGGAATGTTTACTGTTTCAAATAGGCAGTACTGTAATTATATTTTCATAACCTCAAAATTTGTATGCTCAATGCTCAGAAATAACGTAACGGTAGTAGACAATGTGTTAGGAACTGATTTATTCGACAACAATCAACAGCGGGTAACGTTTATCTAAAAATTATCTATGATAAATTATCTTGTACAAATTTATCTTTGACACAAACGTCAAAATCAAGTGTTGTGTTTTTGCTATCAAATATTTTACGCATGATAATTAAATTATGTACTTACATACCAACACAAAGTAAATAATAATTTAAAATTTTATATTTTAATTATCATCAAAACAAACGATTTGTTCTGGTTCAAATGTATTCTAGCATAATTGCCTGTACCGCCGGTCAAATATACATCTGACGTGTTGAATTCAATGCATATAAAGTATCCGTGATTATTGTAATTACGAAAAAAATAATTATATGAAGTGAACATTTATATGATATATTATCAATTTGTACTTTTAAATAGCTACGAGACACGAATTTTATTTTAATTACAGATGGCATCTGTCATAAATAAATCAAACCCATTGTCGGTTGTTTACCTTATTATGTCAAATTTGATTTCGAGAATACTATAGATGAGTAGCGGTCGGTCTATTTACATTTTAAAAACGGTATTGGAATTTAAATACTTTGGATAAGTCGATACATATTATTATTTTTTTTTTACTAGCAGCTACGTCATTATATACTAAATTATTATTTTTTTTTTAAACTTTTCAGATATGAACTACTTTTGTAATTATTGCAAACATAAAGGCAGGGTTGCCACTAAGATTTTTTTTAACTTAAAAACAAGATCGCTTCAAATCAATATTTTTTTTTTCCAAAAATCAGGGTTGCCACAATTAAAAGTTTATTCAACTTAAATTTTTTTTTTTTAAAATCAGGGTTGCAAAAATTTTTTTTTTTGCTTTCATAATTTGAAAAAAAATTTTTTTTTTTTATCAATGTCAACAATAACAACAACAATAAAAACAACAACAACAATATTAATAACAATTTTAATATTTTTTATAAATAATATTCTCAAATATAATTTTTTCTGCAAGATGTTCAATTTTATAAAAATTATCATTAACAAATCTAGTAAAGATTTAGTATACAAACAAAATTTAAATAAAGGCATACATATAGCTGGAATGGAGTCACTTGATTTGTTCTCATTCCTTGCGCAGGGAATGCAGACATTTCAGGGGTGCCCATGCTGGTCAGAAAGTTTCTTTCTGTCTAGTTTTTTGTGGTGGTGGGCCTATCACCACAGAATTCGAGAACGGTGGAAATAATCGATTGTATACCCATATACATAATATAAATAAATTAAAAATCTTCTTATTGTCAATCGTGATTTTTTCTTTATAAATTTGTTAAATATTCAACATTTTCAAAAACGGGCATAATGTTTTTTAGGAAAATTGGTGGACTTGGAGAATTGAAAATTTAGTAATTACAAATTTTTTTTTTATGGAGGACGTCGATGTAGTTAATTAGGGTATTTTTTTTCCTGCCGTGCTTTAGGTACCGCGAAAAACATGTTTACACTCAGTTAACACATCATTATAAAATTATGGGAGTACAATTGGAGATTGATACTTTCCCATATTTTGTCCACATGTTTCGAAGAGATGAGAGTAGTGTATGCCGCTACCTACTCGTAACGTTTCGAATTCTTCGATCGTTCATCTTCATTCCAGGAGACGGAGTAACTATGGACAGATTGATATGAGAGTCTGTGCCATAGCAGGGCCGTTGCCTGACGTTTCGGAACCGACCAGAGTGAAGACGGAGGATCTGTTGTCTGCGGATGTTTTCCCTGCAGAAGACAGAAGGGCCGTTGTCACGCTGATCATCATTGAACTTACTACAAGTGATAATTAAATCACTAGAACATTCTAAAAAAAAAAAAAACAAGTCAAAACATACATAATCCAATCCTATACATTATATTATATTAGACTCATAAAAGAGCCAATTATTTGTCAAGCCCATATAATCATTAACGAAATAATAAAAAATAAAAACACTAAATCAGTATCATAATGTCGTACACTTGACGTGTAATTTTATTTCAATCTGGTATGATCAACCAAGTTGAAACGACAGGATCAATCGAATTGGTTAGGCCAGTATTTCAACATTAAATCATATCTTAATTATCTTTCACTGTATTGCCTTCTAAAGATAATTATATTTAATGGTTTTACTCCAGTTCAAGACTCGAGTAGTATAAAAACATTAATCGCAGATTAATTAATTTATTTTTTACATTCCCTTGTAATTGAATTCGTGGACGTTTGCACATGGAAACATACTCATATTTAAAAACTTAAACATGGTATTTTTTATTTTTTTTTGTTAGATTTTAAGCATTTGTTTGATTTTGTCATGTATCATATATGCAGCATGCCCAGTTGCATATGTGAGTACTACTCAAAATAATTTCCACAATTTATTATGTCACAAAAAGTTTGTTAACCAAATCTGCTATTACCTCAAAGATAGTTTTAAAAATAATAGTACATAAGAATCTCTCATTTTTTCCCTGTCCGGGGTATTATACTGTTGTTAATTAATAAGCGTCTTAAGCGGCGCATAATAATCTAGTTTTATACATAAATAGGTTGTGTGAAACCTCAATAATTGTTTATAACAAACATATTACCTTTCCAATTGCACCCTTTAACAGGCGTTTGCTTAAATTTTATTTGGCACCATTCATTGGCGATGGTAGTTGACATCTTATTTGGCACCATTCATTGGCGATGGTAGTTGACATCTTATTTGGCACCATTCATTGGCGATGGTAGTTGACATCTTATTTGGCACCATTCAAAGGCGATGGTTGTTTTCATTGTGTACATTAAAAAATGATCAAAATCATGATTATCTTTTACAATACTAAAGTAAAACTAATATGTTATTTGAACTATATTTTTGGTTTTATAATAATATCCCCCAAAAGACCGAGGTTAGGGAGTATAGTTAGGTGTATTCTTCAAAGGAAGAATATTTTTTTTTCCTAAAAAGAAGTAGAGTCAGTGAAAGTGTGGATGGTACGCCATCATCAGTGTTGCCTATTTTGGCTATTTATGAAAAAATATTTAAAAAAAACAGTGTGTTCGAACTGTGATGCTTTAGGCATAAACAAGGTTTTGTTGCATTTTAAGGTGTTGTTTTGGTATTAATTTATTATGTATTCTAGTTTAAGTAAATATAACTAATTTAATTAAGAAATGTTATCCTGTTACAGATGATACGTCTACGGTTGTCCTCGACGAGAGTCAGTATTACAACACCCAGCGTATTAGATGCTGTGGGTGCTTGCGGACCCCGTCCACGTAACACCTTATTGATTTTGTTTATATTTTTAGTTTTAGTATTCTAAGTTATGACTTTTCTATTGTCAGCACTTCAGATGAGTGCGTCGCAAACTCATCCACCATGCCTTACGTATGGTGGGCGCGATTGATGTTGCGACGCAATCATTTGTAAGCTATTTATTCGCATCATTTGCCTATTTTTCTGAATATTTTTATTATGGCGATGCCTTCTCTATAATGATGTATATTTGTTCCCCCTTCAGACCAAGGTAGATAGTTAGTACAGCAGTTTTTTAGCTTTTTAGTTGTGTTTGAGGGCAAACACGTTCGGAGCGAGCGGGGTATTGTTATGAAAATAAGTACGGCGAATATTTTTTTATTTTTGTCTATGGTTTCTTTTAACAACCACACTTTGAGTGCAACAGGTTGGTAGGAATGATTTCCGTTTTTGTGTTGGCTTCACTTTCCGGTAGGGCCTCCTCAGGGCAGGGAGACCTTACCGGGACGTGACAGCGCCATGTTTTAAGTTTTTAAAAGAATAATTGTGAAACGATCGCGGGATGACGGTTTGTCGGAATATTTTTACCAATCTGGAATTTTAAAGATCAAGGATCAATCTTGAGTGAATGCCGTGGTGGCTTCCGTGTTAAAAAGTCGCGATTCATGATGTACGCGCATGTGATATTATAGCCTGTCGGCATTAAATTGACTAATCCGTTAGCGACACGCGAATCCTCGCTCGCTCCGCGACCAAAGCCCGTTAAATTACGAATATAAGGATTTTAGTTGGGACTAGCCTGTTATTTGCGTCCCACTGACTTTGCCACGTTGACTGGTACCGAACTTCCCTTGGGTAAGGGCCATAAATGAACCAATCCTACGGACTACCTGGACCAACAATCGTGACGGGCCCTCTTGGACTTGGGCCGGCTACGCCCTGGCGGGCTTTGACGAGATCCTGCAGCACCCGTGGACTGGAGGCCTTGGGATGGCTCCGTCCAGATGTCTCCGAAGAACTTCGCCGTCGGCCATCCTTATGCACGTCAGTGAGATTTAGTTAGGATTAGTAGCTTATTAACGGTCTGAACCTGGGGTGAGTCTTAACACGTAACTTAATCACCATAATTTTGTCCCAAAATTCAAATATAGATGTTATACTGTTATTTTCATAACGCAACTCTTTTATTTAAAGTTTCCCGTCATACCCTATGTCATTGCAATTTAAAGTATTGTGCCCATGTTCCTTGAAAAGAGATCTCATTTGCTCTACGGATGGTTTTCGTCCCCCCAACATATCTTGTCACCAAAGTGACAAGATTTGGCGCGTAGCTGGGAAGCTACAAAGTTGGATGGACGATTGCAAATGGATTGCATCACCTTCCTCATTGAAAACTCACCTGCATACCACAAAAACATAATGTTACAAAATGTTACAAACCGGGCCGTGTATCGCCCGTAACATATTAAAGAAAAGAGGTTTTGGTTTTCTTTTAATTAACGAGATCCCGAAAATTCCGAAATCTCGCGAGATTGTAATTTCTAATCTCGCGAGATCTCGAATTTACGATCTCGAGTCGAGATTGCATTCCCTAGTATGGAATAATTGAATATTTGGGGACGAAATAAATTAATTATTCCACTAACTGCAGCACTTTTAGGCACGGATTATGGGAATTACACTTCATTTCAACAATTACTACAAGAAACAACTGTTTACGTGTACAAAATTTGGTTCTTAATTTGGGCAAACTAAGTAATTCATGTGTATTTAGATTGGAACTTGGCAAATGTCAAATCCATGGTATACAACTTTAACCGTATATTAAATGAATAAATAATCACGTATACTTACAGCATTTCGTGTTTTGAACTAGTTGCAATTGGCGAAAGTTGACATATCAGCCCATATAAAAAACAATTGCAAGCCATAGACCATAGACAATCTCACAAATTTGACAGTCGATTATGGATTCACAAAGATACAGAATTGCATGGCTGAGTTCAGGCTTCCGAACACTGGTTTATCTAAAGGGTCCGCCAAATAACTTTTTTTTTTTGAAAATGCTATAAAAAAAAACTACTGAATATTTTCTCAAATTTCTTTTTTTATTTGAAAGTACAATCCTTCCGGTTAATAATGGAAAATAATTTCATTCAAATGGCTGCCTCGGCTGGCCATGCAGTAGCCTACACGATCGGTCCAATTTTTAACCACATTATCGATTGTGTGCAGCTGTATTTCACCAATGGCTTCACGAATATTGTCCTTTAAAGCGTCAATTGTCTCTGGCTTGTCGGCGTAACACTTATCTTTGAGGGCACCCCACAAATAATAGTCCAACGGTGTCAAATCGCAGCTCCGAGGTGGCCAAACGATTTTTTTTTTCAATTTTTAAAAAATTCCAATTTTTGCACACATTCTGCAACATTACCATGATTTTCAAAGTAATGTCGCAATATTTCCCAGCGTTGTTCAAGCGTATACACAACCATATTCGTCTTAATTTGGCACTGCGTCTCATAATCGATAATGTGCTTAAAAATTGGACCGATCGTGTAGGCTACTGCATGGCCAGCCGAGGCAGCCATTTGAATGAAATTATTTTCCATTATTAACCGGAAGGATTGTACTTTCAAATAAAAAAAGAAATTTGAGAAAATATTCAGTAGTTTTTTTTTTATAGCATTTTCAAAAAAAAAAAGTTATTTGGCGGACCCTTTATAACACTTGATTGTAGATTCCACTGCCTGCTGTTCTCTGACGTGCTGGGCATGACCAAGTCCTTCATGTGCTGGGACGGGGGCGTGGGCCCCAATAGCTATCTGGTGACAGCCTCGCAGGGCTGCGGGACCTCACTGAGCGTGGACTGGGATGTGGTGAGGGCTCATACCAGTGTGGAGATGTGCGCAGAGCCCGAGGTGGACACCCGCAGAGCCACCCAAACAGACGCTCACTACTACGGAGCCAGTGTGGTGGAACCCTGGTATAGAAGTGGCCAACAAACCCGGTAAGGAAACTGAACTATTCAATACTAAATCTATTTTATAAACTAACTGCTGTGGCTAACGAAACACAACGCCATCTACTGACAACACCGTTACCCAACCTTTATAACCAACACCATCTGTTATTTGCATTCATATCAAATCTTCAGCATCCGTTTGCCAGCCCGCTGCCTGCTGCCTGCTTGCCAGCCCACTCCCTTTATATATTATACATTTCAACCAATTTACACAAAACCTTGACAAATTATATACCTAAACCTTCCTCATAAATTACTCTATTGGTGAAAACCGCATGAAAATCCATTGTTTAAAAGATCTAAGCATACATACAGCGGAAGCGACTTTGCTTTATACTATGTAAAGATAGTTCTGTGAACTCATGTCCAAAATTTCCTCTGAACCTGTCAATGGCCAGGGTTTTTTACCTTACCTTTTTTAAATTACCTTAAGAACAAGAATGGAGGAAGCTATTTTAAGCTTTATTTTATGTTATATATTAATGGAATAAAATTTAAAATCGCATCCAAATTATTTGAATTAATATTCTTTTTTGAAATTTGATTCTCGCGCGCCGGCGCGGCAACGGCACTCGAGAAGTTAAATCAGAAGATTTGTAAGTAGGTACTTAAATACCTCTCTACTTTTTTTTTACATTAGCTCCACACAGGAGGCCCTGAGGAAAATAATTTCCATCGGGCCTATGTCATCTTAGGGGATGTTGTGTGGTGGATATTTTTAAGGAAGGGAAGGATAAGAAGTTCTAGGACAGAAAAAGGTACGGTGGGTAGGAATCTGGGGGTCAGTGTGTCCGGGAGTGACGAACGTATGAATCCATCCCTCCAACTGCGATGCAACGCGTTGGGTCGAGAGTCTGGAAGGTCAAAAGGCCTCCCTTAACCAATATCTCTCGATCAGCAGGTGGGCAGACGTATCCGCCACAAAGACCTGAACAAATGTCACCCCATGAACCCAGGCACCCCTGCTAAGTCACCAAACGTAACGAACCACTTGGGGTGACCTATAGCAGAGGTGTTGGTTATCCAATAAATGGTTCCTGGAGCGGCGGTACCCATACCCGCCCCCCCAAATTGAATTAATAAAAACAACAATTCGATGTTCAATCGCATTTTGACATGGTTATTTTATGTGAAAAGTGGTTTAGGGGCCGTTCAAGTATTACGTAACGCACTTGGGGGGGTCTTATGAAACGTTCCTGTGCGTTACGAGGGGGGGGGGGGAGGGGGGGTTCGAACAACACGTTACGTAACATGTTTTTCTTTATTTAGATAAAAAAAACTAGGGAATTAAAATCTTCCAAGTCGGCAATCCTTTTCGTTCTCGAAATCTCTTGTTTAATTTATTACCGCAAACGCGATTAAAACAAGAAAAAAGGTATTTAAGCGACTTTCCGGTACTTTGCGCAACTGAATTGTGACTTTCAGGTAAAAATTGTCACCTGGGCGTTACGTAACGTTTAGGGGGGGGGGGGCCCTTACCTGACATCCCAAACAGTCATTGATTTTATTTATATTAATATTTTATTATATTGTCAACATTTTGGGGGTGATACGGAAAAACGTCACGGCACGTTACATGAGGGGGGGGGGTCAAAAATCTTCAAAAATTGCGTTACGTAATACTTGAACGCCCCCTTACCTGACATCCCAAACAGTCATTGGTTTTATTTATATTAATATTTTATTATATTGTCAACATTTTGTTAATCTGTCTGTATTACAAGTCAGTGACACGTCAGCTCTCGGTGGAGTGACAAGCTTATATGCTGTGACTGATGACTGATATTTGGGTGCAGGTACATAGTGGTGAATGTGTGTGAGTACATGACTCCGTACTCCCCGTTCTGCGACCCCGCCATAGAGTCCTTTGCAGCCTACTACAAGTCCAAGTACAAGCTCAGTGTCCTGGGGCCCGCTGACCAGCCCCTCCTGCAGGTACCCACTCATTTACTAGGGCCAGTCAATAAGTAATGCCTCCTATTTTTTTCTCCTATTGTCAAGTAATAAATGCAATTACATGGGCTGAAAACCATACTATTGACGATTAATTTGTTTCTTTTCAATACAATGACAGTCCATTTCCACAGCTTTGGTCCATCTTTTAACAAGGGCATGTATCACAGTGTTGTAAAAAGCACGGTCACATCCAGAACACCATCGCTATAACTTTCCCCGCCGATTACACAGTTTTGATTTTTTTTGTCCTTGGTGAGTTAGTGTGATACCATTGCATTGACTTCCTCTTTGATTCAGGTTAAAAAAAATTACCCGTTTTTCGTCTCCGGTCACAATTTTTTCCAGAAACTAAGAGCTGCAAGTTGTGAGGCCATTGTTTTTCTTGTTTTTTTATTATGGCTGGTTAAGTTTCTTTGTATCCAACTTGCAAAACTTTTATGCCGCTCCGCTTTTCCTCAGCCAGCCTTCAGCTTCGTTACAGTAACGAACCCATCGTCTAGCAGTACTGATGTCCACTGATGCATCGTGGTACACATTTTTCAGTCTTTCATGAATGTGATTTTTTGCGTTTTCCCTTCTACAGTCAAGAATCAATCACAGAATGCTATCTATTACGAATATCGATGTCGGCCATTTTGCAACCGACTGCTGTGCAGCCAAAGTGCTGCTTAAGTAGAAAAAAATAGGAGGCATTACTTATTGACCGACCCTCGCACATCACACTGCCTTCTGCCTACTTGCTGCCGTCTAGTTGTATATTGTGGGCATATGTAATAAGGTGTACTTCTTCTCACCAGGTCCGCTACCTGAGCCGCAAGATGAACGCCTTGCTGCCACGCTCCATTACGCTGAAAGGCGGGAAGAGCGCGGGGAGCAGCGGCGGCTCTCGCTTCAAGCGTAACCAGGACGGACACGGGTCCACCACTGACGAGTTCCTGGTGCCCGAGTTCTGCATCCGCTACAGCTTCCCGGGCCTGCTGTGGCTCAAGGGCACTCTGTTGCCTGCCGTACTGCACAGGTAATGCAAGTCATTATAGTTAGGCTAGCTTTACACTCGTAAGTTAAATTTACGACTTAACGGAAGTTTTTGACAAGTTACTCACAGGAGCGTTTACACATGCATCCGAATTGTGGTAATTAATGATCACAGAAATTGTTCAGAAGTTGACCTGTGTAAATGCTCATGCGACCGTTTATATCTGTAAATTTATTTGAGGTAAGACGGCTTCTTGTCAACTTTTCGTCAATAAAGATGAAAAGGTCCAAATAAAGTGTTGAAATAGAATTTGGTTTTAATTAAACAATTATCCACGTGCTTTTGTGTGGGAGTTAATTAATGGAGTTTTTTCTTTTTATCCGAATGACAGCTACCTGACAGCAACCTACTCCGAATTTAAACAAATAATTTTAAAAAACAGAAAGGATTGGATGATTTAATAGAAGGATGCTCATTTTCAGAAAACTTAAATAAGTGGAAATAAATACTAGTTAAAGGATAAAAATCCTACGAAAACAACTGTCTTTTAATTTTTGACATCTAGCAAATGGCACATTTCGGTTCCACTTCTTGCGGCAAGTCTCTCAGCTTATCTAACTGATTTATAAGCTGTAAGAAGTTTGCACAGATGCGATTAGACCTGTCAAAAAACTCGCGAAAGAACAGCTTCTGTAACTTGCTATAAATTACATGAAGTGACTTTTGGTTTCGTTTACATTGGTAATTTGGCCTTAAATTGCTTTCGTGAGTGATTTACTTGAAAAAACTTACGAGTGTAAAGCTAGCCTTAGCATAAAAAATTAATCAGCTTCTCATTCTAGTGATTATAGATGGTTCTGTCGATATTTGGTTAACCTTCCGAGTTTTTGCAACAGGATGACGATGCTTCTGCAGTGTGAGGAGCTCCGACGCTCTATCGTGGAGGAGTCGGGCCTGGGGCTGGTCACCCTGCCGGAGGGACAGAGCTGGGAGGAGCTGCACTGCGACACACACGCCGTGCGGCAGAGTCAGAAGAAGGAGAGCAGCGGGGCCCCGAAGGAGAGGCGTCCCTCGCCCCCCGAGGCTGACGAGTCCATGGAGGTGGATGAAGAGCTACCGCTGGCTCTGACCGTCTCTGGGCTGCGTCAAGACAACTATCTCCTGGAGCTGAAGAAACTGCAGACTGAGTATCCTTGGGAGGTAACTTAATGTGTTAATCATGATTTCAATCTTAAGACAGGACCATAACTTGAATAATCATATTGAGAGGTATTTTGATATATGTTCAAATTGATTTGCTGTTTTTGAACTTATATCAAAATAAAATACTATTTTTGAAAGCAGTTGAAAGACTATTAATTTCAAATATTAATATTTAAAATATAAAAATTCTGATTTAAAAAATAGATGATAATCAGTTACCGATTGTTTTTCCTTGTAAACTGTAGAAATTCCACATTATACGAAACCAAAAAATGTATTTAGTGTACAAGCGCATTGTAAAAGTTATCACCACTTTTTTGAGTTTCATATAAAAATAATTCATGAAAAATTTTAGCAATAGCAGTCTATGGTAAACTTTTGGAAACAAGTGCAGTGCATGGTGTTGCCTTTTTCTGTAACATTGGAGTGATGGACGTATGAATCCATCCCTCCCACTGCGGTACAAGGCGGCGATGGGTAGAGAGAGTCTGGCTGTAGGTCAAAAGGTCTCCGAATTTGGTGGTGACCTATGGTAGAGGTGTTGGTTAGCCAATAAATGGTTCCCAGGGCGGCAGTACCATACTCGCCTCCCAAATTGAGAATTTGAATATTGCAACCCTTCAACAAAGAAAGTTTTTCTGCAGAAAAACCTGGAGCCCGTGGATGTGGAGCGTAACTTCGACACGGCAACGTTAGCAGACATAGAGTGCTATGAAAACTTTGTGCTGCAGCGGGTGTCGCCGAGGGAGAGCCCGCCCACCGTGCTGCCGCCCCCCGGCCCTCACATCAAGGCCGCCCGCGCCATCTGTGCACCCCCCTACAAGTATGTGTATTGCTATCTCTCTCCCTGTGACCACATGTGATGGCAACGTCAAAGCCACATAATCCAAATTTACTCTTGTTTGTATGAATCAGTGTAAACACTCTCCTTGCTCGTATAACCACTGGAGCGACTAAGGTCAAAATATGGACCGCTTTTATTTTTCTGCGATTGACAGCGGTCCAAAATTGGACCACATTTGTTTTATGATAGTTATAGTTTTTTGGAACAAAGTTTACGATTTTATAATTTTTGTTTTATAAATCCTACGAATATGTGATAATCGACAAACGATAGGTGAATTCATTGGCTATATAGAACTATAATCAGTTTGTATGTCTCTAAATTAAAATTCGGAGGTACGATTTTTTTTAATGTGGGCGGAAAATATTCAAAACGATCTCCCGAAAATCACGAGCAATCGGAGGAAAAAGTTTTAAATCGCGCTGTCGCTCGAGTAGATAAGATAGTAGGGTCAGTGGCGAAGTCGGTTACCATTTCTAGTACAGGATTGTATACGTAATAATTCTTATCTATGTTACAGATACAATGACAACATCTCCATCCTGTCAATCCGCGGCCCCTCCACGCTTGGACCGCAGCTGGGTCGCATCCTGGAGGCTCTCACCACTGCCAAGTCCAACGACACGGTGAATCTGGAGCGCCTGGAGACCCTGGGAGACTCGTTCCTCAAGTTCAGTGTCAGCCTTGTGCTGATGCACACCTTCCCCACCTATCACGAGGGCCAGCTCACACACCTCAAGGGCAGGGTGGTCAGCAACAAGTGAGGAATTCACACAATTCAATTAGCTCTCTCGTGCAAAACTGCTGTTGCATCCGAAACTGTTTCCTAATTACAGCTTCAGATGCACTTGGAAATGGACTGTAAATACTAAACAAAATGAAACGAAATGGTGTTTGCTGGAATTGGGTGATAATATATGTAGGGAAAAAGTAAGATGGACAACCAATCACTTACCTTTGCGAAGGCGCGCATAACACAATTACAAATATCGTTTATTTTATTCCGCCGCTGTATCTCGAGGTAATTATCGCCACAACACAAATAAGTATAAAACGATCTCGATAAGGTCAAAAACCTTCTTCTGGTTCATAAACGATATTATGAGCACAAACAACCAATAAAATGCTTCCAATGTAGTTCCAGTGTAATTTATTTCTGTTTTTTTTTTTTTAAACAAAAGCCCTTGAATTCACTCTTGTCATTGTTTCATTTTCAAATGCTTTTCCAGCAAGGTGATAATATGATTAGGGATGGTAGATATTGGATAAATGACATCCCAGTAGGAACCATGCAAATCATCAATTCTAAACCAAACAACAGCAGTTAATAAAAGTGCTACTTCCAGGAACCTGTACTTCTGCGGACTGGAGAAGGACCTCCCGGGAAGGATGAAGGTGGATAACTTCGCCCCCAAGGCGGATGGTTCTGTGCCCTCCTTCGCTGTGCCCCTGGGACTTAAAACCCTGCTTATCGAAGCTGGGGTAGGTTACGTCTATCAACCATTTATTTATTTTTCATTTAGGAATTGGCAAATTTATCAACAAATTTGAAGTGAAATCAAGCGTGCAGGCACAATTGGAAAACAGTCCGCTCCGGGCGCCGACTTGCCGAGGCGCTGATAATTCCTAAAACTTATCACCGAAAGTTGAGTTTATCGTCTCTAATTCAAATTCGGGTAGGCTCTTCAGAGTAAGTAATAATATGACTTATACCAGTGAAAATCGAATTTCTGCAGGCGTTTAAAATTCATAAAAATTCGATATTTTCCGCGTAAATCAAAAGTGTGCAGACGTCCTTTTAAAATCATTAAAATGGGATATATTTCCGTGTAAATCGAAATTTTGCAGCTTCCAATTCAGATATTCAAAGTAAATTCGTGAAATTACTATATATTTCCACATAAATCGAAATTTGGCAGCTGAATCCCATCGCGGCCGGCCCTATAAATTCAGATACCTTGTTCTAAAATAGATTTGTAAAAATACTGCATAATTTCCACGTAAATCAAATTTTCATCGCGGATTGGCGCCGCGGCCGGCTCTTCAAATTTAGATATTTGGAGTAAATTCGTAAAAATACCATATACTTCCACAATTTGAGAGGCGAGAATGGGCACCGCCGCCCCGGGAACCTTTATTGGATAACCAACACCTCTGCCATAGGTCACCCTAAGTGGTTCGCTACGTTTGGTGATTTAGAAGGGGTGCTCGGGTTCATGGGGTGAGGTTTGTCTAGGTCTTGGAGGCGGATGACCAGGACATACTGAACCCCAGATTCCTACCCACCCCTTAAACCCTTTTCCTTCCTAGAACTCTCCTCTCCTTCCTTTCCTTAAAAAAACCCTCCACACAGCATCTCCAAAAATGACATAGGCCCTGAGGGAAATTATTTAACTATTTTCTAACTATTAATAATAACTTATTTTCCTCAGGGCCTCCTATGTGGAGCTCATGTAAAAAAAAAATAAAATACATCGGAATTTCGCAGCCGAATCTCACTGTGGCCGACCCTCTAAATTTAGATACCTATTTGAAATAAATTCGTAAAAATACCGCATGATTTCCTCGTATATCAAATTCTCACAGCTGATTACCGCCCGACCGGTTCTTTAAATTTATATATTTGAAGTAATTTTGTAAAAATACGGTACATTGTCGCGGCCGGCCCTCTAAATTTAGATACCTATTTGAAATAAATTCATAAAAATACGCTATTTTTGCGTAAATCTTGCGGAAGGAATTTTGCAGTGACTTCCATCTCAACCGGCCATTCTAATTCAGATATTCGAAGTTAATTCGTAAAATGCCCTCAAATTTACTCCGAAGTCAGATGTTTTTAGTTGGGGATCTAGCCTATGTGGGAGGATTAAGGAAAGTGGAATAGTACCGGTGGAGGGTACTAGTACTGCGCACTGTGTTGGTGGGACGCTGATTTATTCAAGTTGGGACATTCTATAGTAATTCATTAAACAATAAATAACTAATTAACGGACCTGCGCCATTCCCTTTGCATTTTTTTTGACTGATTCCCTTTGCATTTTTTTTAGTGACGGGGTTTTGGGTCACTCTTCATGCTCGTATCACAATGTATTATAAATTCAACAATCATGTATTATGAAGCTAGTCTCACATGAGCCATACTCTTATAGAATATGTGGGCTTGGCCTATTTCACCATACCGCTCTCTATAACGTACTAAAATAAGTGTGAAACTATGATGCTGGCCTGTATATGTGTAGTGTACGACGTACGTGTATATGTATAGTGGTGATTCGTAATTCGCAATGCAGGTGTGCCCCTCCGTGCTGTACTCGCTGAACCTGTCTCGCGAAGAGGTGCTGAGCGGGAAGATGTCAGAGAGGAGCTGGCGGCAGATAATGGAGGCCTTCCAGAACTGGGCGGAACAAAGCGACGAGGCGGGGCCGCAGAGGCTCGTGGAGGGTATGGACAGCTTCCTGGGGCGCCAGGCCGTCATGGACAAGGTAGGTCATGTTATTGTAGCACGCTATCTCTGATAGGAGTAAACCTTGCAATTCCTCAAGTTCCTAGAAGCATGCAAAGCAATGTCTGATTGCCCAACAGAGTGACTTTAGTTGAATGTTATTGTTTGGTTCCAGATGGTGGCGGACTCTGTGGAGGCGCTGATCGGGGTGTACTTGCTGGACGGGGGCACGGTGGCCAGCATGCGCCTGCTGCAGTGGCTCAGGGTGCTTCCTCAAGGGGTAACTATTATTCTTCTCGAGTGTCTGCCTCTTTGTTCCGAGACTCCAAGTAGTAATTGTTAAATTATTATCCCCAGGATCAGTGGTTGGAACTGCTGACCCTAAAGCTGGCCAGCCCTCTGGACAGTGGCGCCACCACTACGGATCAGGTGGCCTTCTTACTGGATTACACGGGTCCACAGATCGAGGAGATTTTGGGATACAACTTCAAGGATCCTTGCTTGTTATTGCAGGTGCTATATTATTTCCATTTTCAATGAAAATTTATTTACACTGTTTGAGACGATTTCACATTTAACATATGGTTACAGGCGATGTCGCACTCGTCCAACCTGCGCAACCGTGTGACGGACAGCTACCAGCGCCTAGAGTTCCTGGGTGACGCCGTGCTGGACTTCCTGGTGACGTGCCACGTGTACGAACACTGCGGCCAGCTGAGTCCCGGAGATCTGACGGACCTGCGCTCGGCGCTGGTCAACAACAACACGCTGGCCTGCCTGGTGGTGCGCCTCGGCCTTCACAAGTTCCTACAGACCTCCAGCGTGGGACTGGATGTGGCAATTGCCAAGTTCTGCCAGTACCAGCAGCAACGGAACCACCTCATCGACGAGAGCGTCCTCTTCCTGCTGCAAGAGGATGAATGCAATATTGCCGAGTATATTGAAGTTCCCAAGGTAATTCAAGTCAAGTGCTAATACATGTGATTGCCCCTATAAAAATCAAATACTTGGGTATTATTTTTGACAATAATTTAAAGTGGAAAGAACAATATGTTATCACTATAGCAAACAAACTTACAAAATCTCTGTACTTCTTTAGACAAACTTGCAACGTGTTACGTGCCACCCTAAAATAGCATCACGCCGCTTACCCGTGCCACGCTCCACCCTAACAGAGTTTCACGTCGTCCACCCCTTGCAAGAATTACCCTTTCTTTCCCCTTTTCCGCACGGCCCCGCGGGAGCGAGCGCTCCCGGCAGAACTCCACGAGCCATCGCCCGGCAGGCCGCGTGTACCGCGTACACTCACCAAGCTCCCGCGGAATTGCCGATTTTAGCGACATCCAAATAAGAGTCGATCTTAACGTAAATAAACCGAATAGGCCGCGTGCCCCCGTCTTGTGCCCAGTAATTCCCGGTAGCGTCGGTTGCAATGGCCCGCTTGACCGACGAGTTACCGCCGCCAGGTAAAAGATTGGAGCTACCTGCGCGGAGCTGACCTTGGACTCCCACTGTTTCCTGCCGCAGACCACAGCTGTGAGTATCCACGATTCCACCCTTTTAAATGTGTCCCCCCTAGACTACGCGCTACATAAGATCACCCCAGAGAGAATTGAGAGACCCCTTCGTAGGATACGCCTAGCTATGCCCTGTTGTTGATTTGTGATTTCTAATTATGTTGTTGTTGTTAACCCTTTAAATGCCGTAAGGTATTTGGTGTGGAGGTACTGACAGGCCGCGAATTTTTTAGCAAAAAAACAAATTAATAAAAAAATCTTTTTCTGATATATATTGAAAATATATATTGAAGACTTACCAAATGCATTGTATATTGTACATTGTATATAGTTTGTGTTGCTTTTCGATTTTTCTAATTAGTTGAGTTTGACATGAAAAATCGTAATTTACAAGAGCGTGTTAACAAGCTCATTTTGTATGGCCGGCCTCCTGAGCACTGCTACTTAGAGCTTGTAAACACGCTCAAGGCACACAAGAGGTTAAATGTTGTAATTGTGTACACCAAACAATACAGAATTGTTTCCTCATAGCTATCTCTTTCATTTGACGAATCACGTGGGCGAGTGTTGGCCTTTACCTATGTGCATTTCCACCCCGCCCCTTTTAGCTACCTACGACCCTGGTGAGGAGAGTTTTACTCGCCTGCCGAGAGCATTGAGCTAGCCGAGGGCAGAAGGTAGGTGGTTCCCCCCCCCCCCCCCCCCGGGATCCCAACAAACTTTCCTATCTTGAACCATCTCAAAACAATTTACTATGCACTATTCAATCTCTAACCGAGTACGGTATCATAGCCTGGGGAGGAGCAAACGCTGCTGCCATTGATCCGATCTCTCAAGCCCAGAAACTATGCATAAAGATTATTCTAAAACTACCGCTCTCAAGCAGTTCGGATGAAATCTTTAGGAGAATCGGTGTTCTGTACATTTGGCAACTTTATGCCAAAAACATACTGACTTACCTATTCAAATATAGAACTATTTTTTACAATATCCAAACTGTTTGTGATACGAGAAGGGCAAAATCTCTTA
This sequence comes from Limnephilus marmoratus, assembly GCA_917880885.1. Lineage (NCBI taxonomy): Eukaryota > Metazoa > Arthropoda > Insecta > Trichoptera > Limnephilidae > Limnephilus > Limnephilus marmoratus. The sequence continues at coordinate 9,974,417 of OU862921.1, read as the reverse complement.
CTTATCCCTTTTACCAAAACAACGTTTGGTCAAAGATACTTTAGATACTTTGCAACAAAACTTTATAATACACTTCCACTGACCATTAGACAGCATACTAATTACGTAAAACACAAATCACACACCACGTCTTGCATCACTAGCAAATACAAATCATATATTATAAATATTTTTAGAACCTCCTAATGCATGCTTTCCCATTGGTAAGATGCTGATTGTCCTTATACTTTTACTTTAAATCTAAATAATATTACTGCTGTTATCCTAATTTTGTGTGAAACTACTTATGCTCAACTGCGCCTCCTCTCAACTCAGGAATTCCTAGTGAGACAGGCACAGCACAATCACCTATGTAACTTAATAAATAAAGATTATAATATAATAATACATAGAATTTTTAAAAAATACCGTCTATAACTGGGACTGAGAATGAGGTCTTCATTTTCTTAGATCACTTGCATCACTATTCTCAATGACCGCTGTAATCTCCTTTTACCTTCAAAGTGGTCTGTACACTTTTCTCAAAGTCTCCAGCAGTGGAATCTAACATAAGTGTTGTTGCCACGGCTGTATTTGGCAGGTGCTGGGCGACCTCTTGGAGTCTCTAGCGGGCGCCGTCTTCCTGGACTGCGGTGGCGACCTGGCGACCGTGTGGCGCGTCTTCTATCGCATCATGCATCAAGAGATCGCCATGTTCAGTGAAAATGTGCCCAAGAACCCCATCCGGATGTTGTACGAAAACATTCACGCATCACCTGTCTTCAAGTTTGTGCAGTTTATTTTAATATTATTCTATTTTTAATTATTATCTTCTGTATTCGTTCCTTTTATACCCACCTAAAGTATTTATTAACTAAGAATTAATATTGTAAATTTTTTATGCAAATTTCATAATGCCAGAGCTCACTATTATATATAGAAACACTCGCGGGTGTGCGCATAACAACTTACCAAAATTTCATCACAATCGGATGAATGGTATAGGAAATAATTTCATAATGCTAGAGCTCCCCATTATACAAGGTGTCCGGAAACTCGTAGTACAAGCGGGAAACTGGAGACTCCACATCACATTTGGAGTCGATTTTGTGGTATAACTTTTTTCGATTTGAGCTTCCGTTTTCGAGTAAATCGGGTCCGAAGTTGGAATTTTTTTGGTTAAAATTGAAAAAATTGTTCACTAGGGGGTTGATTTCAGCTATGTAATGTCTTATAAAATGCATCGAAGGGTAAACCGGCTCAAAAGTTTTTTTAACCCTTTAGTTGCCGAAAAAATGGAAAAAAAAAAAAAAATAAATAATATTAAAATCGAAATGCTGAGATCGAAAAAAATAAGTTTTTTGGGTTCTCTACGTGATGTAGATTCACCAGTTTCCCGCTTGTACTACGAGTTTCCGGACACGTTGTATATAGAAACCTTCACGGGCATGTGTACAACAAATCACCGAAGTTTCATCACAATCGGATGAATGGTTTAGGTAGCGCATAAGGGACAAACAAAGAAACTTTCATTTTTATATATTAAGATTAAAGGCAGGGAATTCAGAATGCAAAATGACCCACATTCGTATTCAAATGTTGTCTACATTCGACGACAAAAAAATGTACATTGTGCTCATTCAAGAGACGATTCATTTGTGTAAATGTCGAAAAAGACTGTGCCTTTCGTTACAATCTACGAATGTAGCAATCAGTGCCATCTGTTGGTACCTGTATTAATTAGTACAATTTTACTAATGAAATAATTATTACATTATGTTGGCTTTCTTTCACGCAATTGTACTGTCGACAAATATGGAAAATTTATGAATCCAGCGCATAATTGGCATGTATGTATTATGCAAAATGAAATATTTGTAAATTTGATATGGCTAATGTAATCCCAACCAACATCAGCTGAAGCCATCAGTTTTGCCACTCTTGACAAAAACTTACCTTATTTTGTGCGCACCAGTACTGGTGTGTGCTCTAAAATTAGAATCTTGCGAGAGCCTTGAAGGAGTAACCATCTGTTACTTATACCAGGGCGGGTAAGAGGTGGATTACCTCCACTGGTGTGTGCTCTGCATCGAGGATGTATTTATTTATTTACTCCCTTTTTGGGGGCTTTTATACATGAATAGTAAAAATTATACAGAACTTATTGTACATAACTGAACTGTCTCAGTAACAATATTTTATATTTGTTTAACCACTCAGACCTATAAGCTTGCTTTCAAGCTACCTACAACACTACCAGACATATGTAATGACGTCATACCTGACTTAGTAAAGATAAATTGAAGATGTCCACTGACTTGGTGTAATTATTTCCCTCCAATTAGTATTCTGGGCAAAGAGGAATACATATGGTAGTTAGTCCCAGAGTTTGTGCACTGAAATAAATCCTGACTTGTAGTATTACGTAATGGAATCCGGAAGCTTATCAATGCAAGCAATACCGAACTATCAACTACATCGTTTAAAATTTTATATAGAAATACCGAGTCAGTAAAAATCTTTCAATTTAGGCATATTCATATAATTTAAGTCAGTTACACCTCCTAAGTCACTACGTCAACAGTTTAATTCACTTTTTATTGTTCTAGTTAGCTTCGTTATAAATCTCAAAATTTTTAAGCCCTTATTAAAGATTTCTGTTATTTGAGGTGCATTAGTTAAGAGATTGTAACAATGTGTGTGTGATGCAGGGCATCCGAGTCAATGGGGAACGGCACCATGATGGTTCCTCTGGAGCTGCGCGTGGCGGGACGCACTATGCACGTGCACGGCTTCGGGACCAACACGGCGCAGGCTCGCCGGGCCGCTGCCAAGGTGGCACTCCGCATGCTCGACGTGGCCAACTGCTGATGCTCTACAACCTCTCCCATCTACTCTCCTACTACTATAGTATCTACCACTGTTATAGTTTGTTATTTATATGCAGGGCTGGGCAGTATTTGAATTACTTGTAATTGAAATACGTATTTGAAATAGAAATACGTATTTTGTATTTGTATTTCAATTACTCCCTAAAAATGTATTTTGTAATTGGTATTTCAATTACATGCTGCTGAGGTATTTTGTAATTTGTATTTCAAATACTTATGGCTTCAAAATACATTTTCAAATACATTTAGCGATCTTAATAATGATAATGAAAAATAAACTATCATAGATAATACATAGACTAAAACGTTAGAATCCTGTACTATTGTCCTATTTTCCCGTACTATAGCACTCTTACTGATGGTTATTTGTAATTCCCTTATCATTGCTTTATAATGTACTGTACATTTTTTTATGTCATGCTAGTTAGGGAACGTACCCATACTACGTGACACGTTTAGGGGGGGGGGGGGGTCTTCAAAATGTCACGCTTCATACAAATGAACGGCGGGTTGCTTAGGATTTTGGTCACCGGGGGGGGGGGGGAGTTAAAAATTGCAAAAAGTTGGTCACGTAGTATGGGTACGTTCCCTTATTATTATTGTCCTGTGCTATAATAGCACTGTCATTGTACATTTTGTATCAGATTATATTACACTTGTCATTGCTTTGTATTGTACATTTTTGTACCATTGTATTAGATCAAGCACTACAGGAATAATTTGACTGAATACTAGATATAATTTTTAAGTTAATTACTGTAGGGCGCACTTGAAGTAAAATAACAGAAAAATGCGCTATACAAATGTCATCTATGTAAATAAAAATGATTTCTTGATTCCCTTGGTCGTGCCATAACTTCAGAACGACTTTACCTATTTCATTCATTTTTTTTAAGTTTTCTAATACTTTGTAGAATGTTCTTACGGAAAGAAAAAATAAAAAAATTGGATAATTTCAGAAAACTTAACGACTATTTTAATGCACGTTTGACAATTCGCTCATTTGATGAAATTGAATTTAGCAGGCAGCTGTTTTTTTTTTTGTAACAAAAGAATTTTGGAAGATACTCTCAGTATCACCCTGTTGAGAGACCACCATTCAGAATTGAAACGTTACTTGAAATGGCATTAAACGTGTTTGGTGACCAGATCTGAATAGCCAGGTACTTCTCCACCTTTCTCTTCCCTATCGCCTTCCCCTCCCCACTACCTTCAGCCTCACAACATACCTCAATTGGGGATGCCATAGCCTCACTGGCTCCAGACGGGAGCAGCTGAGACTCTTTGTGAGGTATCACTATAAAAAAAAAAAATTGTTTGTGTTTTTTTTTTAAATTATAGATTTTTTAAATAGGAACCCATGTTAGGTACCAGATTTGATTGATTGTTCTTATAATATACAAAAATTAATATTTTGGATATGTGAAAAATTAAAATTTGAATAAAAAAATTGTAATAGCTGGCACGCGATTGTAGTGGGACTCAATATATGGAACGCAGGTGGGGGGTTGGCGGGATGGAGGTGCGTGAGAGTGGAAAGGGTAGGCGGGGAAGGTGGAAGGGAAACGCGGGAGGGGAAAGGGTTGCGGGAGGGCAACGGGGACGCACGGGAAAGGACATGCAGGAAGAAACAATTTATTTCTTTGAATATGGCATTGCAACGCATGCCGGGAACCAGCTAGTGCTATTATAATAATAATATATTATCTAACACCTGGGTCCTATACCTCAAAACTTTACAAGTGGAGTGGAGACGAGATGTGCCATCTGAACAAAATGATTGGTCAATTTTTGTACGTCTCTGTTTCACTCTACTCAGCTTTGCTTCTATGGAAACGCACCTTTAGATAAGGACACTTACGACAATTTATTGCAACCAAAGGTTCTACCAAAATCAAATGTATTTTGTATTTTGTAATTTGTATTTTGTATTTGAAATTAAAAAATGGTTAAAATACTGTATTTTGTATTTTGTATTTCAAATACACGATTTGAAAGTATTTTGTATTTCGTATTTTAAATACATGCGAAAAAGTATTTTGTAATTTGTATTTCAATTACAGCAAAGCATGTATTTTGCCCAGCCCTGTTTATATGCATGTATATCTTTATAATAAATAATTTTTTTAAATAATAAATTGATCAGTGACTGCGTTACACAGGGTGTCCAGAAATTCACAGTACAAATGTGAAACTGACGAATCTACATCTTACTTGGAGTTCATTTTGTGGCATACCTTTTTTTGATATGAGCTTTCGTTTTCGAGTAAAACAAATCGAAATTTTTAAACTCAAATTTGAATTAAATCATTCGCTAGGCGGTTAATTACCAGCTATAATTTTTTAATCCTTTATTTGCCAAAAAAAAAGTTAAAAAATAAAAATAGAAATGATCAAAAAAAAATACTTTTTTTGTTTTTAGTGTGATGTAGATTTACCAGTTTTCCTCTTGTACTATGAATTTCCGAAAACCGTGTACATAATATTAGCATGAAATGTGGGTTTTGTGCATAGACATCCAAATTGATAGACTTGCCCTAACATGACATTTGGATATCTTTTTGGTGAGCTGGAGGCAAACCATCTGACCATATTTTTGGCACCAGGAGGGTTCGAGAATGCTTTGAATAAACTACGACATCGGTTGTACATTGACCACCGAAGAACGCACATTAAAATAACCAGACTCTGCGCAGAAAAGTAAAGTTCGCTAAAGTAACGCAAATGTTTGCAGCGCAGTCCATTGTGGGATTTTTCTGCGCAGAATCTGAATGTTCATTTTTAAACGAGCCACCTGGCATAGCAACGTTAAAATTGAGTGATATGTAACTTTTGTTCATCCGATTTTGGATTTGTAGTTACGTTTTTTACGCAGTCAGCAATTTGGGCGCCATTGTAAAAGTCAGTAATTCGTAAGCAGATTTTAATTTCGAGGACTGCATATCTTGCAATGCGAGTTGCCTAAATACTGTCATGTTCTTTTATTGACAAACCTAAGAAATGGGTTGTTCTCCTTTCCCTCAATGGCTGGTCTATTAATTTGAATGTCTAAGTTTTTGTGTAATTTTTACAGATTTGATCAGTTTTCTTATTTGAATGAAGATTATTATTACGTATTTTGACAAAAAATATTTCTAATATACAGAGTTAATTTGACCGGCGCCTCCTAATTCTGTCAGAAATAAGATAGTACAGAATAGGAGATAGTACGATAGACGGAACCCGTCGGCCGTCAGCCGTCAGCCGTCAGCTAGCTTTAGAATGTCAGATGGGAATACTAGTAGAATGGAGAGCTTTGAAAGGGAAACTATCATTGACATTCTCCGCAAATGCGTGTGAATTTGATGTGCGTATGAGTCATGAAGTTGCAAAACCCGCTCTGATAGTTTTTTTTTTTTATGTTAGCTCCACACTATATGACACTCCGCGTCTATGCCATCTGGAGTGCTGAGTGTGGAGGATCTTTTTACGAAAGGAAGTTCTGGGAAGGAAAGGGTTTGAGTGGTGGGGATCTGGGGGTCAGTGTGTCCAACATATGGCCCTCCCACTGCTGCAGTGCTAGGCGATATTCCAAGAGTCCTGCTAGAGAGGTCACTCCCTCAACCAGTCTCTCCCGATTCGGCCTGCCACGCAGTTGGCGGGCTGACGCATCTGCCGCCAAGATCCGGACAAACCTCTCCATGAACCCAGGCACCCCTGCTTAGTCACCATATATACCGAACCACTTGGGTTGACCTACGACAGAGGGGTTGGTTATCCAAAAAATGGTTCCCGGGGCGACGATACCATACCAGCCTCCCAAAATTAATGTTTCTGCTGGTTTCCATACAATCACTATTGATTAATTGAATTTAGAATAAAATAAAATATGCTAACAATGGTTTCATGACAATTCAAAATCATGCCATTTCAATACCCCTTCGAAAAAGTCGTTAAGTTTTATGAAAAAAAAAACTTTTTGAAAATAGCCCGTAATCTAAGCTAACATAACCTATTTAAATAATTTTTTCCTCACTTTTTATGTCTTTTCAAAGGAGGTGTTGAAATTGCATGATTCTAAGTTGTCGGTCATAGCTAATAATATTATTTTATGTTCAAAGTGTTCCAAATAGTTTTTCATGACCATTTCCAAAAAGTTCCAGAGCGGGTTTTGCAACTCCATGACTCAAATTACAAATGTTTGAAAAGTCTTTAACCTCGATTCACAAACTGCCTAAACCTTTCCAGCAGTAAAGATGTATTTTGCAAATCAATTTTCTTGAAATAACAATGTTTTTTTGCAATAACATTTCTTGCAACAATGTACGAGATATAAGGCTTATTGTATTGTTTTATTCTGTCGCACCATTTATTAGTTTATAAGAACTTTCCCACCTGTTCTGTGGTAAATGTAATATGTCTTATCCCATGTATCACTATTTAATTTTTTTTTAATTTGTAACTTTTAATTTTTTTTGTATGGAAATATTTTATATAATGAATTGTTTGCCTTGTTATGGCTTTTATTATTTATCTATAAAAATGTTATTTTAATTAATTAAGGAACAATTTTAATAATAATAATATGCACTATGTTTGGCATTGCCGGCTTCAATAATCATTGTTTGCCGTTATACGTGTCGTTAATGTGTTACAGACGGCGTTAGTTTAACCCCTTGTTTGCCGGGGTAATTGGGGTTGGTTGTCCACCAATTAGCGTTCGCAAAAAACGGCAGCCATGACACCCAATGACATTTCGTGTCCAGCGATTCTGACAGTGTCCTTGAGAAATTTAGAACAATAGAAAGGTCAAAATCGTAATTAAAGGAATTTTTCCCGCGCATGCGCAAGAACTGCGCACATTCCCGCGCTCCGGTAAATTATTAATATAAATTATTTGGAGTGACCTGGCGCATTGCGGTTTTCTCTATGGTAAAGGGCGATAATAAAGCAAGCGATTCTGACCGTGTTCTTCATACACTTTCTTTATACATAAGGGTCAAAATCGCGTGTAAAGTCTCACGACACGCCGGCGCACGAGCGGCAAATAAGAGGTTAATTATTTTAAGAAAGAAACATTTTACAAGTAATGCTTTAATATATTAAACCCATAATGTCTATTTGTTCGGTTTTCGGAAAAACTCATATTCAAGTCTCCCTTACCATCATAGTGAGAAATATGATATAAACGGTGTTAGAAAGAGAAAACACCTTGCTTTATATTCTAATATATATGCAGCGGAGCGATTTCGGTCGAAAAATGGACCACTTTTATTTTTCTGCGATTGATAGTGGTCCAAAATAGACCACATTTTCATACCATTCGTAAAACATTTATTGTAATTATTTAAAACGATTCCTTGGCCAGCCATTTATTTTAGAACGAAGCTATTGAAATGCTTTATCTATTACGACCATAGATGTTGCAAACCCGAACTCCGTAGACTATTTTAGAACGATGTTAAAAATATTTTTTCCCGCCGAATTTTTGATCAGATCAATTTAGTCCTTTTTCCACAGATATTCACCTTTCATTATCAAATATACCGCAGACAACATACAGAAATCGAAAATATTCTATGTTGACTCAAATAAGTATCCCTCACGGCAGTTTCAAGTAAAAAAACACACAGGATTCGCGCAATTATAAACTTTACGATTTTGTTTTATAAATCCTACAAATGTGAGATAAATGGTAAAATACAGGTTAATTCATTGGCTATATAGCACTATAATAAGTTTTTATGTCTCCATGTTAAAATTCGAAGATATGATTTTTTTAATGTTGGTCAAAAATTTTTTAAATTATCCTTCTCGTGCAATCTCGAGCGGCCGAAAATTTATATATTTTGCGTGATCGCTCCAGTGGATATAGAAATTAACCACAAAAGAAGTAAAATGTAGACCTTTATGTAAACAAAGTTTCCAATCGTATTTTTACATGTAACGACAAAAAAGTGAGGTGACAATAACGTTCGTAATTCATTCGTCTAATTAAATGTGTACCGAGGTCTTTTAATTTTTTTTTGTATCGGTAATTTTAGTTAGAAAAACTTAAGGTGATTCATTTTTTAAACTTTTTTATGTTTGCATGCAAAAATTTTATTATTTATTTTATTTATTTAAAAAATTATATGTTTATTTCGATTTATAAAATATGTAAGCGGATTTTATCACCTTTCATAAACAGTTTTTAGTTTTCAAATACATTCAGAAATTTTAATTTTTATTGTAAAGCGGAAATATTTTGACCCTCTAATAAAATATGGTAGAGGCCTGAGGGGTTGATATGAATTAATTGTTTGCGCCCGACATACGAAGAAATTAAAATGTAAACAAACTTAATTCTTTCAAGAAAGGTGTGCAAGTACAATATTGTGTTGATGATTTTTTTTTTACATTAACTCCACACAGGCGGCCCTGAGGAAAATAATTTCCCTTAGGGCCTAAGTAATCTCACAGCCGACCTGTTGAACACAAGAACGAGTCGAAGAAGCGACCCGTTCTCATGTGACAAATGTCAACCGTGTACATACGTTGGACACGCATTTGGCGTATTTCCCGACTATGCACCGGTGCCGAAGGGATCAATGACGCTAGTTCCTCGGAGCAACTTCCATTGAAATACCGGTAGAACAAGGATAGCATTCCCACCCAACGCCTGTGCCCTAAAGATTGCAATCCGTCTGTTAAGATGGGAGAATCTCTCAAACGGACCTCCCGTTTCTACACAGAGTTTAGGATATTTTTCAGGTATTTTGGAGCTCCAGACCAGAGGTGACTGCCAAATTCAACCCATTCTCATGTGACAAATGTCAACCGTGAACATATGTTGGACACGCGTTTGGCGTATTTCCCGACTATGCACCGGTGCCTAAGGGATCAATGACGCCAGTTCCTCGGAGCATCTTCCATTGAAATACCGGTAGAACAAGGATAGCATTCCCACCTGACGCCTGTGCTCTAAATATTGCAATCCGTCTGAAGATGGGAGAATCTCTCAAACGAACCTCCCGTTTCTGCACAGAGTTTAGGATATTTTTCAGGTATTTTGGAGCTCCACACCAGAGGTGACTGCCAAATTCAACTGTGGAGCACACTTGTTATTTGTACAGGGTTAGCAGTTGTGTACTTTTAAAGTATCTGCGGGCCCTGTATAGTATGCCCAGTTTTTTTTTAATCCGATATTGTATTTTTAAGCCTCTCTTGAAATATTTGAGTTTGTTTATGGACAGATCTATTTTTTCATATTCATGTATTGCGTATGTACGAGTGCAAACAATTAATTCTTCTTAATATTTTAAAGCGTAACTTGAAAAGTGTTTTTTTCTTTTTTTTTTTTTACACGAGCTCCACACAGGAGGCCCTGAGGAAAATAATTTCCCTCAGGGCCTATGTCATCTTTGGAGATGCTGTGTGGAGGGTTTTTTTAAGGAAAGGAAGGAGAGGAGAGTTCTGGGAAGGAAAAGGGTTTAAGGGGTGGGTAGGAATGTGGGGTTTAGTGTGTCTTGGTCATCCGCCTCCAAGACCTAGACAAACCTCACCCCATGAACCCGGGCACCCCTGCTAAATCACCAAACGTAGCAAACCACTTGGGGTGACCTATGGCAGAGGTGTTGGTTATCCAATAAAGGTTCCCGGGGCGGCGGTACCCATTCCCGCCTCCCAAATTCTTAAAATAATTAAACTACCGCCATCTACGAAAGAGCAGATTGTGAATTCTATTAAATGTAAATTATTTAGTGACTTGTGGAGTTAATCTCCTCAAATAAAATAATTAAATTGAGACTGAGAATATTTGGCATTTTTGATAATTATTAGTAGGCGGCTGGCGGTGGCAAAACGAAGATGAAGATTCCAGAGCCGCTCATTATTATATTGAAGGGAAAACAATTAAATTATGGTTATTTAACCGGTCAAATTTGTTTTATGGGGTCAACAGATTTAGCTATAAAAGATCATTTGATTTTGGCCTATTTCAGCATATCGCTCGCCATACATTTTGCCTCCGCTATCCGCCTACTATAAAGATAATAAAATGCTGATGTGGTGCTCCTATAAGCCAATTAGCATTCCTCAGATGCTGCCTTTATAAAATCATTGGCTTAGTTTTTTATAAAAATTGATCTTGTTTAAATTTTCCAGAACAAAATGGTGTTTCAAATTTTTATGTTTACGTATTTATTTTTCATTTGTTGTACTTATTGTTATTTTATAGAGTAAAGAAAGTAAGTAAAAATACTCTGGGACTCGATCCCAGAACTTTTCGTCTTACCGGGCCAAACGCCTTACAGTTGCGACCGTTATCTTTTTATTTTTCTGTATCTTGTTCTCTTTCATATTTTCGTTTAGGTTATTAGTCTTATCTTCTTCAACAATATATATTTATGGGAATAACCTTCAAAATTTATAAAAATTATTGGAAATTTTTATAATAAAAATTGAATATTCATTTAGACTTTTACGAAAAAGTCAACAGGTATCCCGAATGCTTAAATAAAATTGGATATATTTATCCCAGACACTATATAGGTTACAAAACCTTTCTTGTTCTTAGAACACTTGTTTCCAATGAAAAACGTTGCCTTAGTTTGTATTTGTCTAACAGACCATTAGGAAATTTTTCAGGAGAAGGTTTTCTTTCATTATTTCAATGAAACATTATGATACGTGTTTAAGATAAAGCTATTTCCGTAAAGGTAAAGGTCTCATTCGTTCAAATAATTCCTAGTGATTAACTATCATTTTTAATTTTAAAGTAGAGATTGAACAAAAACTAAAATGGTCCCTTGAACAAATAAGAACTGAGGCGACGAAAAGGTAATTTGCCAATAATAATATGGAAAAAAATTAGCCAAAGATAATATTGTTAATTCTAAAATTTGAAAAATGAGATTGAAAAATGTGACACTCAAATAAGAGGTGGCAGTAGCCAAATTGGTAAGGCGTTTGTCGCGGTAAGACGAGAGGTTCTAGGTTCGAGTCCCAGTTGCGACCGTTATCTTTCTTTTTCTGTGTCTTGTTCTCTTTCATATTTTCATTTAGATTATTAGTGTTATCTTCTACTTCAATGAAAAATTAGTTCGTCACTTTTGTGTTTTATTACTTGTTTTTGTTGTTTTAGAATTTGGAGTAGGATTTTTACCATCAGCATGTTTTACATAGTAATTACCTTTTTAAATGTTTCAAATGGCTATTCAGAATAAACTTTGGTCCTGTCCAGTGATCACTGGGAAAATCAGGAAAAGGGGAATTAACAGTTTTTTTTGTTTATTATTCTAAGTCAAGTTAAAGGGCCATCCATAATACGTCACACGAATTTCATGATTTTATGCCCCCGTCCCCGTCATACATCGTCACATTTGTGAGACCCCCACATTGTGAGACCGTCACTTATTTTGCAATTTTACATCTAAAAACAGTCAAAACAGTAGTTTTTTTACATGTGACTTCACAGAGCTGATGACCCCCCCCCCATACCCCTTTTCACACTTCTTTACTCCCTTCCCCCCCCCTCCCCTTAAGGAGTGACTTAATTTATGGATGGCCCCTAACTAGGTATGTATGTATATGTTCTGCAAGTATTTTAGTTTCATTATTGTGACAGCTGTTTCGGAGTTAAACTAATTGTGATAATTAGCTGTTTTCTGCTGCCACCCTGAAATAAGGCTAAACAATTTGTAACAATAAATTAATTATTTAGATATTGGAAGAGAAGATCAAATCGCACCTGAGCGATAATAGTGGCACAAGTCAAAAAATTGCATTTTTGAGTTAAGTATGCAGAAATGTTCCTGGATATCTGTTCTACCATCGATCAAACCGGTACAATTCTTAAAAATATTATTGTGGCCTTAAAGGCCAGAGGCCGAGAATTCAAATATTGTCGAAAAATAGACTTGCGATCACTCTCTTGCGACTGTACAGGGCAGTTGTGATGAGAAAGATTAATTATTCTACCAGCATTTTTAAATAATTACTCGATATCGATTTGATTTCATTAAAAATTTGGTTTCATAACCTATCTACATTAAGAAATGCTCAAACGCGAGATGATAAAACTATTAAAATTATGTACTTTGGTAATTCTTTATAAATTTTCAATAATGTCTAAGCAAAATAAGATTGTAAAAAAATCTGAAATTATTAGTTTGTAAGGCCATAAAAAAAATTGACAAAATGAACTATTTTCGGCCCAAAAAACGTGCGCAGATTTTTTTTGGTGATTTTATTTGAACTGAAATTAAAATTCGGAAATTTAGCTTTCCTGGATAATTTATTAATTTATTTTACTGCATGATTACATGATTTGAAATGTGTGCTGTATAAGACGAAATTTTGTTTGAAAATATAACAAACCTGCCAACGACCTACGGTGCAACCTTATTCTACTAAAAATAAACGTATTTTCTCAAAATTTAAATCATAACTTTACTAGATAAAAGAACAATTTTTAAAAATCAATTTATACTTTTTTGTGGAAAAGAGTCAAAACGTCTAGAATTTGATTTAAAAATGACTTATTCCCGGTTGTGTTATTAGGTAAGTAGGGTTATTCCCTTTTAAAAGTGAAAATTTCATTGTTATATTATAATATTTTACTCGAATTCAAGCAAAAATTGTGGCACAACGATCATTTGAGTTGAACTATCCACTGATATGTAACGAAATTGCATCACGGCTTCCCAACTTTTGTAAAACAATGCTTTTTATTGGTTATAGTAGGGGAGGCGAAGCAGGGATTTTGGGATTTACTCAAGCGCGTCAGATTAACTAAGGGGAGATACCTCACGACCTTGTTAAGGACTACCACCATATATGAACCCATAATATTGGTGGGTGCGGCTAGGACAACCGATAAGATTAGTAAAAAAAAATCGATCCCTGTAGTTACTCGAGCGTGTCAGATTAAGGTAATGTGAGTTAATTACATGCAGAAAAGTTTACATTTCAATAATCTGACGATTTGAACGTAACGTAAGAAAGTTAGCGAGTCACAAAGTTGCAAAAAAAAAACGTCTCGTGGATTTACTCGAGCGCGGTTAATTTTTTTTTTTTTTGAAGGAAATAATGTAAGGATCATGGAAATAATATAATCTGACGATTTCCACATGCCGAGGTGGCTAAACTTTGTATTTCCCCCTCCGCACTTCGGTTCCCTTCGGGCGCTTGTTCTCTAGGTAGATATATTCTGTCGCAGACATTTTACGTCAATGGTCGCAGCCAGAGCCTAATTAACCGTTGGGCCGCGCGTTCGCATTCGTAGATTTACAACGCTTTGGTTAATTAATTTTGTAAAGAAGTTTAATAAATAAAATATTTCTTTTTATCATTATACCCATATTATTTTTTGTTCATTGTATTTATTTTTTGTTCATTGTTCTATTCAGTAAGAAAAACAACAAAAAAAAAAATTTTTTTTTTTAAAGCGTCAGATTAAGAAAATCCCTCCACATAATCGTCAGATTATTGGTCAGCACAACAAGGACATCACGCTGAACCTTCTGTATAAAAATCTGACGAGCTCGAGTAAGTCAAGGTCACGATTTTTTTTTACATTTTTAAAAATCAGCCATGAGTTTAGGTTACGTCCAAATCGTCAGATTATTGAAATGTAAACTTTTCTGCATGTAATTAACTCACATTACCTTAATCTGACACGCTCGAATAAATCCATTTTTTTTCAATTTTCTACCTCTTCATACGGCCACCCCCACCACTCAAGTCGTCAGATTAATATCTCCCCGTTACCAGAAACACGTAGGGCGTATACGCTATTAAAATCTGACGAGCTCGAGTATGTCATGGTGACGATTTTTTTTTACATGTTTGAAAATTTATACTCGCTCTCCCCACCACTGGAATGGCATACATCATATAAACTTTTTTTCTTTTTAGCATCTAATCTTTACAATCCAATAGGTCCCCACGACGCTCGAGTAACTACCCATTTAGCGTCAATGCCTCCCCTACTATTAATAAACTAATTTTACACTCAAAACGAAATATTCAAACTGCTCTCCTGAAATAAGTAAAATTTTAAATAACCTCCGACATAAAAAAGAGCCGATGACCTTGAACTTGCCTGGGGGGCGTTCAAGTATTACGTAACGCAATTTTTGAAGATTTTTGACCCCCCCTCCCCCCCATATAACGCGCCACAACGTTTTTCCGTACCCTCCCCCCCGCCTAAATGTTACGTAACGCCTAAGTGACAATTTTTACCTGAAAGTCACAATTAAGTTGCACAAAGTACTGGAAAGTCGCTTAAATGCCTTTTTTCTTGTTTTAATCGCGTTTTGCGGTAATAAATAAAACAAGAGATTTCGAGAACGAAAAGGATTGCCAATTTGGAAGATTTTAATTCCCTAGTTTTTTTATCTAAATAAATAAAAACATGTCAGGTAACGCATTGTTCGAACCCCCCCCCCCCCCCCCTCATAACGAACAGTAAAGTTTCACAAGACCCCATCCCCCAAGTGCATTACGTAATACTTGAACGGCCCCCTGAATAGATTTTCGTGGATTGTAGCTAAGAACCATCTCGATCACGTCAGTTTCAAACAAAAAAAAACGCATCATAATCGGTCCATTCGTTTGGGAGCTACGATGCCACAGACAGATATACACACACACATACAGTCAAACTTATAACCCTCTCCTTTTGTGTCGGGGGTTAAAAAGAAGTTTTTATGAGTTGTGCCATTGTTATTCCCCGGACATGAAATAATTAAATTTTGTTGGCACTTTGTAATAATATACAAGGTGTCCGAAAACTCGTAGTACAAGCGGGAAACTGGAGAATCCACATCACATTTGGAGTCGATTTTGTGGTTTAACTTTTTTTGATTTGAGCTTTCGTTTTCGAGTAAATCGGGTCCGAAGTTGGAATTTTTTAGGTTAAATTTGAAAAAATTTTTCACTAGGGGGTTGATTTCAGCTGTGTTTATAAAATAAAGTTTATAAAATGCAACGAAGGGTAAACAGGGCTCAAAAATTTTTTTAACCCTTTAGTTGCCGAAAAAATGGAAAAATAGAAAAAAAATAATATTATAATCGAAATGCTTAGATCGAAAAAAATAAGTTTTTTGGGTTCTCTACGTGATGTAGATTCACCAGTTTCCCGCTTGTACTAGGAGTTTCCGGACACGTTGTATAAGCGGTTTATGCGCAGATCTTTGATCAGACCTTTGAATAAATCCACTTTTTCTTATTTTATCGTATCCTATCCGTGTAGTAAGCAAGATGGTTGGTGGCCCAAAAAGCAGGTTATTTTATCATTAGTTTGTTTTTTGTGCGGTGATGAAGCCAGAAGACAGGTTACTACAAAATACAATATTTTAAGGCTTTTATATTTTTCTACCCTAGATGTATTTTTCTTAAGCTTTTCAAAAAATGCACATAGATTGTTAACAAATAACATAATATAACGAAAGATTGCAATGATCTAAATCAAGCTTTAGACATGGGCCGTACGGCATACAGAAATCTTTTATTTAAAAATAATTATAAATCAAAATGTACGTAAAACAATTATTTCTACATAATTTAATCATTGTGCAACAGAATGTGATTATTTTGTAAAAAAATGATGTTATTAGAAATGTGAATAAAAAAGCTTATTAACTTAAAATATATTTTTCATTTAACTTAATTTGATCAAAGTGCCTCTGTGGTCGAGGGGTAGAATGGTTGAGGGAGTCCCTTTGACTTCTCCAGCCTTATGCTCTCGGAATATCGCCTTGCACCCAAGTAGGAGGGATGGATTCATACGTCCTGTCACTCCTGGACAAACTGACCCCAGATTCCTACCTACCCATCATACCCTTTTCCTTCCCAGAATGTTCTCTCCTTCCTTTCCTGAAAAGACCATCCACACAGCATCCCCAAAGATGACATAGGCACTGAGGGGAATTATTTTTGTAAGGGCCTCCTGTGTGGAGCTAATGTAAAAAAAATAATAATACAGGACATTTTCGTTACATTCCAAAGTATCCACAGAGTAAGACCACCATTCAGAATTGAAACATTGCTTGAAATGGCTTTAGCCATGTTTGGTGACCAGATCTGAATAGCAAAGTATTTCCCCACTTTCCTTTTTTCCATCTGCTTCCCCCCCCCCCCCTCACCCTTTACCTTCAGCCCCACAACATACTAGATTAAAACAGAACTCTAAACGAAGAATACAGCGAGGAGCGCGGGGGTGGAGGGCGCGTGGACGACTGGACAAGGGGCGGTACACAAACATGTCGCAACGAGTTCGTTTGTTTATATATTATTTTAGTTCATCAGTATTTCAGTATACGACGATTAACACTATAATTAGAGCCAGACAATCCAATTCCAACCAAGGTGATGACCGCGTACCTTCCCCCGAAAGAAGCCGAATTCAATTTGTGATTGAAGAT
Source organism: Limnephilus marmoratus (assembly GCA_917880885.1). Taxonomy (NCBI): domain Eukaryota; kingdom Metazoa; phylum Arthropoda; class Insecta; order Trichoptera; family Limnephilidae; genus Limnephilus; species Limnephilus marmoratus. Next base: position 9,957,160 of record OU862921.1, on the reverse strand, counting down.
ATCGAAGCGCAGCCTTCTACTTCAAAATCATCATCATTACAAATATTGGAATCGATGTTAAGTGTAAATGAAGACCAGGAGAACTCTTCTACAACTATCGACGGTGACAATTTATTTTTAGAGATACAGTCACCTATGGGAGTACAAGAAAGAGAAGAGACTACCTCTCCATGAGGATCCCCTTATGTGGTGGAATGTAAATGCGCACAACTACCCCCATCTGTTACCAATACTAATCAGCTTCAATTTGGGATGTGGGAATGGGTACCGCCGCCCCGGGAACCTTAATTGGATAACCAACACCTCTGCCACAGGTCACCCCAAGTGGTTCGCTACGTTTGGTGATTTAGCAGGGGTGCCCGGGTTCATGGGGTGAGGTTTGTCTAGGTCTTGGAGGCGGATGACTAGGACACACTGAACCCCAGATTCCTACCCACCCCTTAAACCCTTTTCCCTCCCAGAACTCTCCTCTCCTTCCTTTCCTTAAAGAACCCTCCACACAGCATCCCCAAAGATGACATAGGCCCTGAGGGAAATTATTTTCCTCAGGGCCTCCTGTGTGGAGCTCATGTAAAAAAAAAAAAGCTCCCCCCAGCAGTGTAGTGAGTGAGCAATTATTTAGTGGAGCTGGTTTAATATATGGAGAACACCGAAACAGACTCAAAAGGTGTAAAAGCAGCCAAATGACTTTTTATTAAACATAATTTACCCGTTTAATTTCGAGTACTAAAAGTACAAATTTAACTAAACAAATCTTAAAAAATAAATAATGTACTTTTTTTTCACAGTATTAACACTTCCGCTTCTGCTAAGATTTACTTTTGACATCTGTTTCCGTTAAGACACTTCCGCTGCATCACTACAACATACCCCGATTGGGGATGCCATATCCTCACTGGCAGCTGGGACTCATGTGAGGTATTCACATTAAAAAAAGAAAAATAATTCAACCGACCAGGACTCACACTGTGCGTGTCCACCGCTTCAGTACACAACATGATGGGTCAGCGTACAAGAGTCGAAAGGTCACATGTGAATGATGATCTTTAGATTTGTTGAACATCCTCTAAATTCTTTGGGTGAAATGATTCCGAGATATAGTTTTGGTAATGGCAGGGTGTGTCCATTGTTGGATGTTGCATAGTGAACAAGGAAAGGTACTAAACAAAAAGAGTTTATTCCACTGTTTGAAGTGTTTATTTTATAAGATTTTTATCATGTTAACAATTAAACGCCTACTGGAAGTAGGTGTTGGGGCGACGCATGGAGAAGGTGATAAGGCGCTTGCGGTTCTGGATGCGCTTGGGCAGCGGGAACTTGATCTTCGAGTCGTGGAACTGCTTGATCTGGGGCCGGCGGCAGCTGGATGCCTTCAGGATCTCCACCTTGATGATCTGAATGGAGTGAGCGCGCGCGCGATGGCGGGCTCCCATGTCGCGGTAGCACTGGGTCACGGCGCCGCCGACGGACAGGTCGCGGTATTCGCGGTACATGTTGTGTGTTCCTGAACGGGAGTCGTAACGCAGCCACACTCCGAAGTTCTTGATCTTCAGGGGAGATTTCTCCGGGATTTCCTGCAAAAAGAGATACAATTAGACATCAGATAATATTATGTACTCCATTCTACATAAGTATATTGGGTGACCCGACAATTGCTGTGATCCCCGCCAATTGATCCCCCGTGCATTATTTACCAATTTCAAACATAAAAGATATTCAGTTCGACGTCAAAAATGCCCTTAATAATAAGTTGGTATGAATTAATACTGTATTAAAATATAACCAGCCATTGGAAACAATAGTTATATTGTTTCAACGTCCAACGCTGTTGAAAATAATTAGCGCCAACAGTTGAAAAATAATACCTACATGCGAACATTATTCAACACAGTCAACGATTCAACTGCCTAATAAATAAAAAGAGTTAAGAGTTTGTACTTCGTGAATAACATTACTCGATATTTTAAATGGTCTTTTGGTAATGTACGTACCTACTGCACGTTTTTTTTTATTTTCCCATCCAATACAACCGATACGCAGCGCCAGGGAACAATCAAATTTATCAACGACAAGCAAAAAATAACCTATTGATAATTATCAACGCCGGTCGTACCTTGTTTTCAACGGTGTTGGAATGATAAAATCAAAAGGGTCAAGAGATCACACTTGGTGAACGATATTATACCCAATTAGACATGGTCTTTTGGTAATGTACGTACCTACTGCACGTTTTTTTTATTTTCCCGTCCAATACGGCCGATCCGTAGCGCCAAGCAACAAGCGAATTTATCAGTGACAAGCAAAATATATCTTCAACGTTATAATATTTCAACAGGGTAATATTTTCAACACCGAAACCAATGTCTTCCAACAGTTTCAACTTTCAACGTTATTATAGGATTATTATTACGTGTGAGGGGCGTGGGGCAGAGATAATAATAATTAATAAAACATCAATGATTCGGGGAACCACCCGTTAAAAGGGATTCCTTAATACGATTTTGATATGTTTTTTTGTTAGTATCGTGTCGATCTCTTATTATAGTTGTGTCAACGTCGACGTTATTTTCAACAGCTATTTTCAATAGTTGAAAATTGCCAACGATAACGACGTTGGCGTTGGATAGAATTATCGTCAACGCCCAGTACTAGTATGGGGTGAAATGCAGATCCGGGCACCGTCTGGAAATTTAATAAAAAGGCACTTTCTAGATGAGAAAAGTGTGGAGAAGATGAATAAAAAATAAATTAAGGCGCGCTCGGCAAAATTAAGGGAGATACAACCGTTCAAAGTATTTAAAAATTCACTTCGCGAACTGATATTGACAGTTCGTTCGCCATGTTTTCATTGCTTATGTTGGATCCCAGACCTAATACAGAATTAATAGTACGCCAAAATCACAAACCATATTACACAAACCTAGCGTAGCCGCTAAACCACTTGAAAACTGGGATGTTTTTTTTCCGTGACGCGAGCAGGCGCTACGAAGGGGGCACTTTCTTTTCCATCACAAACCATGTTTAGCGTATTAGGTTATAAAAAAATGGCGGGCGGACGCGGGCGAACTGTCAATATCAGTTTGTAAAGTGAAATTTTAAATACTTTGAACGGTTGTATCTCCCTCAATTTTGCCGAGCGCGCCTTAATTTTTGTTTTATTCTGCTTTTCCACACTTTTCTCATCTAGAAAGTGCCTGTTTATTAAATTTCCAGACGGTGCCCGGATCTGCATTCCTCCCCTAGTATGAATATCACACAAAGTGTTGAATTTTTTACACTTATGCTGTAGCGGTAGGAACCGCCTCAGCACTAGAATGATGTTTTTAATTTGACCTCTGTGGTTGGCACTGCTTGCATCCCAATGTTGGTTGCCATGTTCATAAGAAGAGTTCGAGAGGGTTCCAACACAAGAGTATGAGAGTTTGATCCAGGCAGCTAGACGAACGGACGTGTGACACATGTAACTCCAAACAGAAACTCGGCGGGCGGACGATTCCACGGAAGATTTCATCATGAAGCCATCCACGTATAGTTACCTTATTTTATTGGTTTATCTCACTTAAAATTAACAGACTATTTGTCGTTTAGTAGTATTAGGGCATTTAATAAACTACTGGCGCCTTCATCCTTTTACGTAGAAGCAATTATGATTTAATATGACTGTTATCTTGGAGCAGTCACTGCACCCTGCTGATGATTATTTAAATATTGTAGAGTCTTTATAATTTGTCAATCCCTCTAATTATTATTAAAATTATCTTACCTAAAATAGCCTTTAATTTCATTTATATTGCTTACCAAATTCACATGCTTTTACCTACCCTGAGCTATGCTTTCCTACATTTCAAGTTGTAACATATTATAACCTCAATTACACACTGACAGTTAATATGTTTTAGTGAATTATACATCACCATACAATACAGTTAGCAACCCCAATTTATTACGATATAATGCGCTGGTATATACAGTAAATAGAGAAGATTTTTTACTTGATGCATTTGAATGAAAATAAGTTTTATTCTTTTGTTATTCGGCGGTAAATCCTCTCAGCACATCCCTACACTACACCTACATGGTCACAGTTATATTTTGTGTAATTATGTTTAACATATTTTCTCTAAAGCGACTGCACATTGTTTATAAGTACGCCGAGAGACAAATTGTAGGGGGATGAATAGTCATGGAACCAGGTGCATTGTATGATGTCCCCGAACATTAGTTTTATTCACATAAGAATGCATGGCCACAAATGGAATCTGCCGTGCAATTCTGTATCTTTTGTGGATAAGGAATCGATTCCATACATAATCGATTGTCAAATTTGTGTGATTTTCTATGGCTGTTATTTATTTTTTCTATTAGTGATGTAGGCCGATATCAGATTTCAGGGATTTCAGCTGTTTCATATTTTAGTCTAGATAGTTTAACACGAATCACTGTAAGTATACACAATTATTTATTCACTAGCTTTTACCCCCGGCTTCGCTCGCATAGTATTAGGGGGGTACTCACAGCGCCTCCTCTACCTTCCCTATCCCCACTCCAATCCCCCCCTCCTCCTCTCCCTCTCCGCCCCACCCCCTCCCTCCACAAATACCCCCTCACCCTCCCCATCCAACCTCCAACCTCCGACCTCCGACCTCCCCCATCCCCCCTCCCCCCCATGACCCCACATCCTCTCCCCACCCTCAGTACACGTTACATTCATTTTTAAAAACAACTCGCGTGCCACCTATTGCAATTATTTAATATAAATTTCATAATGCCAGAGCTCGAAGCTATAGCCTAGAGCCTATTCTGATGTATGAGCTATATTATTGTAAAGTTTAATTAAAATCCATTCAGTAGTTTTCGCGTGAAAGAGTAACAAACATACATCCATACAAACTTTCGCCTTTATAATATTAGTAGGATTTAATGTATATTTTTTTATTCAACTCCAGATCATGCGTTTTAAGTATCGAAAGTTGTATACTGTGGTACCATTGCAAAGTAATCTGGTATCTGCTAGGGATGTTATGGAGCTCCGTAACCGTAACCGAAACTATCGGATATCCGAAATAAAAAAATATCCGTAACCGTAACCGAAACCGATATAAAAGTTTCGGATATTTTCGGATAAAAGCGGAGTCTAAATGACAGGTTTTTGTTTATTTTCCCCGGCCGAGCCGTCACTTGTCGAGCCGTCATAAGCCGCGCGTGTCTCTTGCAATTTGCATTGTTTATGATTTATTTTGTGAATGTGGATGTACAAACATTACAACTTATTATTTACGAGTACCTACTTAGTAATATATTTACTTTTTGTTAAGTATAATTTACCTTTGCTCAATTTTGACTGTTGGAACTACAATTAAGGTTAAATTTAATTAATAAACATTTTGAAATGGTTTCATTACTGATAAAATTCATTGAGAACTGTTTTTGTGTATATACTTAGATTACAGGAAAATTGTACAAAGGTTTTATTACAACATTATGTTTGTTTATTATAATTTTGTTTTTGTATTTTTAAGTAACACCTTCATAGGTACCTACATAGCACTTAAAGTGGCTATAATAATAGTTATTTATTTGACTGATTGTAAAAATAAATCATAATATAGACTAGAAATAAAGGTCAAATCTTGTTATAAGTATTTTACTTTTATAATTTTAAAATTCTAATATCCGTAACCGAAATTATCCGAAACTAGCGGATAATCCGAAATAATTTCATATCCGTATCCGTATCCGAAACCGGTATAATATTATTCTTATATCCGTATCCGTATCCAGATCCGAAATATCATATCCATAACATCCCTAGTATCTGCCCACGATATTTATAGAAAAAGCAATTGACAGCCATAGAAAATCACACAAATTTGACCCTAAATTACGTGTGGAATTGTTTCCATATCCACAAAAGATACAGGATCGCTCTTCTAATCTGAGAATGTGCATTGGTGTTATGATCACCAAGTTCGTCTGTTAACTATTAAAAGGACTGGAGCTGACCAGTGTGAACACTTTAGCTTCAACAACTGTTAATATTCAAATCTGACCACGAATCACATTTGTAAATTGAAATAAAAATTTGCAAACACAATAATTGCCTTTGGCACAAAACTCTATTTGTCAATTCATCAGAAAAAAACTCAGCTTTGTGTATTTACATATTATTATATAAAGCACAGGGGGACCAACCAATACCAGAGCACTAGTAGCAAAGAGACGACTTCCTCGCCAAGACTCACCGCTGCAATTTTTACTTTTTCACCGCTGCAATTTTTAATTTTGGAACTGTATGTTTTGAAGCAACTCGGTACGTAATTATTCCACTAACCGCCGCACTTTTAGGCACAAATTATGAAAATTACACTTCATTTTAAAATTACTACAAGAAACAACTTTTTAAATCCACAAAATAGAATATTAGGTTCTTAGTTTAAGTATTACACACGCGTATTGTGTTGAAAAAAAACAAAACTTCGCAAATGTCAAATCCATGAAAAAAAATAAAATTATGACAGTAGAAGGATCGTTTTATACGGGAAATTTTGAACATTGAATAAATATGGAATTTTAACCTGTCTGCTTGGTTCAATATATTCACACCTCACAATACGCAAGCCTCAGTTTTGCGCGTAAAATCTGAAACTGTCACTTTGGATCAAGATTGTAAAATATCTATACAAGATAGCTTTCATATTTCAAAGACAATAAGAAGCATTATTTCATTCTCTTTCTGGTTAAAAGAAAAAATACATATGTTTGCATGAGTGGAAGAGTGATAAATAGCTTTTAAAATGTAAGGTCGCTCAGGACGTTTTTGGTCTTATGAAAGTATAACGCGATTACGTGTTTTGGGATGTATTTGTTCCTAAACAAGCAGACGGGTTAATGCATCTTTTACCATCTATCCAAACGTAATTAGGTTGTTTAGTTGTTTCTTGAAGTAATTTATAATTTCCAAAATCTGTGCCTAGAGGAACAGCGGCATGTGGAATGTTTACTGAAAGAAAAACTAGGCCTTTGTATTTATGTATTATTATACAAAGCATGGGGGACTGACTGACACCAAAGCTATCTAAGCAAAATAATGACTTCCTTGCCAAGACTCACTGCCGCAATTTTTACTTTGGAACTGAATAAAGTTTTACTTGATAAGTTTTGAAGCAAGTTTTACTCGATAAACCCTAACACAGAACATGTACATAATATAGAACCAATATTTTCACAAAACTTCAGTCAGTATCACATTTCACGAAGAACAATTGCACAAAGAGTATAGCACTCAAACTGGACTTACCTTAACCGATACGATCTCTCCGGTAGATTTCTTGAACTTCTTGAGTTGACGCAAGAAATACCAGAAACGAGACTTGGCTACGATGGGTTCTGGGGCAAATATCCTCATTTTGTAAAGGGGGGTGACCTTCTCCTTCTCGGTCGGGAGCTTGCGCCCGATCACCTCGAACTCTTTCAACTAAAAACAAAAAACATAACTCAGTTCAGACGTAAAGACATTTTGCATACATAACCTCTAGCTGTCAAATTAGAAAACTGTAAATAAAAGCGAGATTCTGTCTAAATCTTCAATATTTGGCCAAATGGAGATTCAAGTACTTATTTAGATTCACAATCACATCATTCAATATAAATAGTCACAAAATTAGTGTCAAAACCACGCGTCAACACGTTGCCCACATGTTCGGATTCGACCATACCGGGCAAATAAATCATGAAACCGTTTCCCAAAAACAATGTGTTTGTTAAAGAAATATATTTAAAACAAATGAATTAAAAAATTCGCACACTCATTATACGAATTTTACGTAAAAATTCGTAATTACCTGCCCGCTAGCCTTCATTTTGAGGAGAGCAAATGTAAAAGGAAGCGGAAACCGATTTTCAAAGATGGCCGACTACTTATTATTTTTTTTCCATTGATGTGGTGCGATATGCAAGCGGTGTTAGTGGCCAGATCTAAAATAAAAAGTTCTTGCCTAAAACAAATTTACCGTGTCGATTTTGTTTTGTACATTGATTGGACTGTATTTTTTTATAAAGCTGTCCGAGGTCATAAATGAAAATTTATTGATTTACGACAAGGGTTCCCAACTGGTCTAACGTAGTGCATATTTTTTACAACTACAATAATTATTATTACAATTGTGAATTATTTTGATAACTTTTTTAATTTCTCTATTTAGTTACATTGATGCAGTGGCGAATACATATGGGAGGCGCGGGGAGCGAAACCCCCCCCCCCCCCCCTTGCCTCCCCTAAATATAAGAAAATCTTTCTTTAATCATTCGCTCTACATGTCTAAATCATCTAAGCGTCCCTTTCTTAATCTTACTTATTACGCTGGCATCAGCCTTGCATTCTTTCCGTTTTTTCTCACACTATCGTACATGACTTTACCACGGTTCCATGCCAACTCAGAATGAAAAGAACTCAGAAACACCTCAGAAAGGTCATTAAAAGCTATGAAAATATAATTTTAAAATAGCCGGTAACCCTAACCTAACTTAACCTATTTAACCAATTTTTTATCATCACTCTTAATGACCTTTCTGAGGTGCTTCTGAGTTGGTTTCATTCTGAGTTGTCCGGTCTCCCTTTACCACACATACGCCGCAAGTATTTCAATTCTAAAGCATTTAGTCCTTCCTCTGCCAGTTTCATGCTTCACTGCCACACATCAGGGTTGGTACCAGCACTCCATTGTGGACTGCTAGCTTCGCTTCTTTCGACAGTTTTTTGTTAGCGCCAACGGCGTTCAGTCCTCCATATAATATGTTACCTGCATTTACCCTTCTTTCAATATCTCTATCAGCCTTCCCATGTCTCGTAAACATACTTCCCGAATACACAAACTATTACAAATTGTCTTGGTAGATGCTACATGAAGGGTCATTTTAGGAAAAGGAAATAATGGAAGGAAAAAGGTATGATAGGTGGTTGGGACTCTCTGGGTTAGTGTGTCCAGATGAACTTTTCCCTCTCACTGCGATGCGAGGCAATGGGTCGAGAGATTCCTGCTGGAGACATTAAATGGTCTTCCTCAACCAGTCCTTTCCAGCTCGCCACGCAGTACGTGGGCAAACGCATCCGCCGCTACCTTGGAAAACCACATCCCATGAACTCAGGCATCCCTGCTAAGTCACCAAACTTAGCGATGACTTAAGCAGAGGTGTTGTTAATCCAATAAATAATTCCCGTGGCGGCGGTACCCACACTCGCCTCCTAAATTGAAACTTTTGCTTCATTCACGTTCATACGTCGTTTCATATAAAGGTAAGGGAACGTACCCATACTACGTGACCACCTTTTTGCAATTTTTAACCCACCCCCCCCCTATACTTCGTGGGGGGGGGGGGTTAAAAATGGGTCACGTAGTTTGGGTACGTTCCCAAACCTTAACCTTTTGACCGCGGATGGCATGTATACGTGCCCTGCTTGACTTGGCCCGTACGCGGATGGCACGCAGACATGCCAGATTACGATTCATTGTAAACAGTCCCGCGTACAGGAGTAGTTTGCTTAGGCCAAAGACGCGGAGAAAGGGTTAACATGACCCGACTCAAGTATTTGATTCCTTTGATCGTGTAATGCAGCCCTACTGCTCCCTGTGGTCAAGTTTTAAATGTGCGGTCTGCCAATCTTTTTTTTATTTATTGAAAACTTCTTTAGCACCGTTGTGATTTGACAAACACATACATATATATGTTTTAGCCTGCGAGAGAATGAGATAGTATAGTCGGTCTTCTCTTTGTGCGGTGATTCGTATTCTCCCCACTGTTGTCTACTTTTTAGTTTTCTTATACCCTTGAGTTTTTCTGTATCCGCCACTGCATTAATGAAAAAACATGTTTCCTGGCCGTAAAACAAAAAATAACTTTTGCTACATCCATGTTTTTCTTAAAGTTTTTAAAAATTGTATAAATCAGGGCTTCCCTAACTGTGAGTCGCGACGCCCCGGGGCGTCAAGGTATCATCCCAGGGGCGGCAAAGTTTTTAAAAATTGTATAAATCAGGGCTTCCCTAACTGTGAGTCGCGACGCCCCGGAGCGTCGCGGTATCATCCCAGGGGCGTCGCGCGTCGTGAGGCAATCTTTATAGCGTCTCCCACACGCATACTTTGGAGGGACTGAGTCCCGCGCCACTTATTGATCAAGAATATCGTTCCATCAGCACTGCAGCGTTGAGGGTTTTATTACCGTTTGCGACATCATACTTGTGCGAGACAGGTTTCTCTGCAGTTGCAGTAATTAAGAACAAGTACAGATCAATAATAAATTTGGAGGCAGAGACGAGAGTGGCAATTTCAAAACTTCAACCTCGTTTTGAGAAACTATGCTCAGAAAAGCAAGCACATCCTTCTCATTGATACCAAAGAAAAAACGGTGTGGTTGCTTTTTTATCTTTTTTGTTTGCTTCCATTTTTGTTTTATGTTGTGTTCTTTATTTTCTAATAAAAAAATTAGATACTATTTGGAGTTTTTCTGACAAATTATTTTCTGTTATTAGGGAACGTACCCATACCACGTGACCCGTTCAGGGGGGGGGGCTTCAAAATACCACGCTTGGTACAAATGAGTGGCGGGGGGGGCTTAGATTTTCTTCCCAAGGGCGTCACAGTTGAAATAAGTTTGGGAAGCCCTGGTATAAATAATATTATTTGCATACAATGGAAATTTGTACCCGCTAGGCGACTAGACAAAAAATTAACAACTATTTTTTATTTAAAGTCGATCGCCATGCAAATTAAGATAAAAAGTAGCTCCCAACCTAAAAAAGGTTGGGGACGGATTTGTGGTGACAATAGTTTATCTTCGATTCGGTCCACACGGCACACAGTGTGGCCCTTTTTCCTCATATCCTGAGATTATGACTGTCAAGAGTTCTTATACCAACGAACATCACTCAGATTAAAATAATATTATGTTAAGAATATTATATTTTTTAATGAAAAATACCTATTTTATGATTTTTTAAATTCTAGTTCCAATTCTAACCACACATTCTGGTAGGCCGTAAAATAAAGAAAACCGTAGATTAATGCCTTTAGATTATTGAAGTAAAATTTATTTACCACCATTGTGATTTGAAACTCGATGGAACGGAAATGACACTAAAAAAAAGAGACAAACACATACAATCTATAGGATTTAGTCTGCGAGAGAATGAGATAGAATGAAACCTTACCTACGTACAGTACCTATGAAGCGTCGCTAAGCTGCGCGCATTGGCCACTTTGATTATGAGGTCGCTTTAGGATAAGAATCTGGAGAGCCAATCCAGGAGTGACGTATGAATCCACCCTCCCACTGCGGTGCAAGCCGATAGGTCGAGATAGTCCGGCTGGAGAGGTCTCCCTCAATATGTCTCTCCCGAACCGGTCCGCCACACAGTAGGTGGGCAAATGCATTTGGCGCCAAGACCTAGACAAACCTCACACCATGTACCCCTGCTAAATCACCAAACGTGAGAGATACGGCAGGGGTGTTGGTTATCCAATAAATGATTCCAATGCAAAATGTCATCCAATAAATGGGGCGGCAGTACCCATACCTGCCTCCCAATTGGGAAATAAATGTGCCATTGACCAGTATCTCTTGGTTCTAGACCATTTGGCATGCGCTCTATCTCTCTTATACTTGCCTGAAATTGTATATCGCCTTTGAATTTTGTAATCAAGCTGAAATTGGGCCTATAATTGGATCACGAAACACGCCACAAGGTATTTTTTACTTTATTCAATGCAGTACCTACTATTGAACACCTATTCAAGATGAAATAAAAATAAATCTAAAAGAATGAACAAAAAAATATTTTTCAACAGTGATCATCAGACAATTAATAAAATAAACATCATGTAATTCTGAGGAAATGAAAAACACACCTAAACGGTTACTTTCCATAATGCGGGTATGTCCGTCTCTTGTTTTATTAACTACTAGCTGACCTGGAAACTTCGTATCGCATCAGAATCAATAACTGTAGTGTTAACTTATTAGCTGAATTAGATTCAGTTTTTTTATTTAAAAAAATTACACAATGAAGCAATTATCGATGCGCAACTGTCCATGTTTTATTTTTGTTAGTATCAGAGATGGCGTTGTGAACGGATTTATGTTTTTGTGATTTTATTACTTTTCCACTTACGGGATAGCGTTTCATTTTCTTGGAGGGTTGCAGACACACGTTCACCATTTGTCTTTTTTTCGACTGTTGTCATTTAGTGTGTAAAGGCAGAAACATACTTGCGTGTCGTGGCGTGTCGTGACGCGCCAGAAGCACATCGGTTTCATACATTTATTATGGTCAGAGACATATTTGTAGGACGACACGCCACGACCTACAAATATGTCTCTAACCATAATAAACGTATGAAATCGATGTGCTTCTGGCGCGTCACGACACGCAAGTATGTTTCCGCCTTAAGAAAGAGGGGCAACATTATTTATTTAAGAACTGGCGTTTTTTTACGCTCTTGTTTGATTTCAGGTGGAGGTTTTCTGTGGTACTCACTTTTGTAAATCAAACGCTTGTTTTGTGTTGTTTATCTGGTCGTAATTTATTATTCTTTTATTTATATAATCCTGATTTTTTATAGGATTTACATTGTGATCTGCTTATTGGAACACATTTTTTTCGTAAGACCTTTAAGCTACCTACTTTTGTTTTCTTCTATAGAACTAATTCGAATAATGAAACAGAAATAAAATAATAAAATTAGGTAGGTACTTGCCTAGAAGTAATCCCATAGAACAAGTACCTACTTAATAAATATCAATTTTAACCATAGCTCCCCGACAAAAAGGGCTGAAATTAAATGAAAGTTCTTTTTAGAACCATATAAAAGTTAAAATTGATTATTATTATTTGTCAGAATATATATTTTTTTTTAATTAGAAAGTTTAAATTATTTCTTAAAAATAAAAAGAGAGCTGAAACTAGCTAATACATATATCGTAATTCATTGATTGTTGTAGTTAGTTTAGAAACAATAAAATAATAAATTGAAGTAAATCATTAGAAGAAGCATAAAAAAAAAATAAAAAACGTTCATCTTCTTGATCCTAGATCGATAGCCTCTGCAGTTCTTGTCCTCAAGAAAGATGGCTTCTTTTTGATCCTTGGCCTTAGTAAAGATGACTTCTTTTTGATACTGCTCTTCTTAGATGTTAGTGGTTTATTTTGATCCAGGTCTTCTAAGATGTGATAGCATCGTCCATCGGTAGAAGACACAATTTGGTAATGGGTCTTTTCATAGACCCTTGCTGCGTCTTCAAGGTGACTACACGGGTTATCCCATCTTGTCCAGGGTGAGTGGCGATGACACGTCCCATCCTCCATAAATTTGGTGGTGCGTTGTCGTCTTTGATGATAACTAAGTCCCCAGTCTTTAGTTGTCGCCTGTTCCCATCCGTACATTTAGTCCTTTGCTGCAGCTCTCCCAGATATTCAATTCTCCATCTTGACCAGAAGCTCTGTCTTAGCTGGCTTAGTTTTTGGAAATTATTAAGTCTGTTTATGGGAATCTGTTGTAGGTCAGGTTCAGCTACAGCTGACAGGTTATCACCAATAAGAAAGTGACCTGGAGTAAGTGCGAAAAGGTCGAGGGGATCATTGGATAGTGGAATTAAAGGCCTAGAATTTATGCAGGTATAATAACGTACACATCTCTTCATATGTTAATGAAGAGACATTTGCCACTCTTTTTACGTGATATTTCACACTTTTTATGTTAGATTCCCAAAGACCTCCATGATGAGGACCTTTAGGTGGGATAAAAACCCACTGAATAGACATGTTAGTTAAGTAATTAGCTATTTCCTCTTGAGAGACATATAAATTATACATATTTTTCAATTCATTATTCGCTCCAACAAATGTAGTAGCATTATCAGAATACAATTTACTAGGTTTTCCACGTCTAGAAATGAAACGCTTTAAACAATTAAGAAATGCATCTGCAGTCAGAGAGGTGACCAGTTCTAAATGAACTGCTTTAGTAGAGAAGCATATAAATAAACAGATATAAGACTTGACTGAATTGGATCTCCTACTGATTCCAGACTTTATTAAGATTGGCCCTGCGTAATCCAGTCCTGTAACATAGAACGATCTACATGGTGACACTCTATCCTCTGGAAGATCAGACATTATTTGATGACTTGTTTTTGGACTGCATTTGAAGCATACAATACAATTTTTGAGTATTTTTTTAATAGCATTTTTTGCCATTATAGGCCAATATTTTAGCCTAATAAGTGCTAGTAACGTTTGAGTACCTACATGCAAATTTGTATAATGAAAATGTTTAATGATTAACTTTGTTAGAGGGTGATCGTGAGGTAGTAATATCGGATGTTTTTGTGCTTCATGTATCAGTTTTCCTCTGGATAATCTCCCACCTACATGCAATAAATCCATATGTATAAATGGGCTTAATGATTTGAGATGACTGCTTTTATCTAAGTTTTTTCCCGCCTTTAATGTTTTAATTTCCTTTGAAAATGAATAAGATTGAGCGACTATTATTAATGATTGTAATGACTTGTTTAATTCTATTATAGAAAGTTGTCCGCTAAATGTATGTGTTTTTCTTGTATTATTAATAAAACGTAGGATATAAGCAGTTACTCTTTGTAAACGCGTGAGAGAGGAAAAACGATAAAACAATTCCCAATCTATATTCATACTGACGGTTAAATTTATTTTGGTTTTTAATTCCGGTGGATCGATGCAAATTTCCTTATAGTTCGGCCAAGTTACTTCATCTTGAGTTAACCAATTAGGACCTCTCCACCAGATTTCTGAAGAAAATAGACTTTTAGCACTGGTTCCTCTTGATAAAATATCCGCAGCGTTATCTTCGGAGTTGACATGCTTCCATTGACTGGTTTCGCTTCTTTCCTGTATTTCTGCAACTCTGTTTGCAACGAATGTATTCCATCGCGCTGGTTGATTTCCTATCCAGCATAGAGTTATAGTGGAATCACACCAATAAAATGTTTTATCCAAAGGTATAAGTAGGGTTCCTTTACTTTTTCAACAACTTTTGTTAACAGAACAGCACCACATAATTCCAATTTTGGCAAGGAAATGGTTTTTAATGGAGCTACTCTTGATTTAGCTGTGATTAATTGAGAATGCCGTTTTCCTGATTGGTCTGTGGATAGCATATATACGCAAGCAGCATATGCTTTTTGGCATGCGTCACAAAATCCGTGCAATTGTATATTTACAGTTTGATTACATATAATTTTTCTAGGTATTTGAAAAGAATTTACACCTTTTAAATCTTCTAAATATTTTTTCCAAAGCTTCAGAATTTCTATAGGTATTTCTTCATCCCAAGATATCTTTTCTTGCCATAATCTCTGCATAATAAGTTTAGCATTCACGGTTACTGGTCCTAGCAAACCTAATGGATCGAAAATACTAGCAATCAGCGACAAAATATTCCGTTTATTATAAATAGGATGTGACGGTAGTACCACGTGATATAAAAAACTATCTTTTTGGCAATTCCAAGCTAAGCCTAGAATTTTTTCTCCTTCTGGTTTGTCCAAAATTACCATATCAGTGGCCTGACCGGCCTCCGATGACAAATCAGAAGAATTAGACCGCCATTTTCTTAAGTTCATACCGGCCGAATTCATTATGGAGATTAACTGTTCTTTTAACATCACCTTGCTGCCAGTCCTTGGAAAAATTTTAGAAAAACTGATTAAGGAGAGGTTACGACGTACCTTGTCCCCCCCCAGCCCGCTTCAATTTGGTTTCGTCCCCGGTAGGTCCACGGAGCACGCCCTAACGTTTGCGCTTGAATGGGTGAAGGCTTGCACAAAGAAGTATGTCATTGCTATTTTCTTAGATATCACAGGTGCCTTCGATTATGCATCATGGGCCATGATACTCATCAAACTGAAAAATAGGAAGTGTCCTCCTAAACTTTTTAAATCTTGCGAAAACTACCTGAGCAAAAGAACAGTCATACTCTCTTTCGGTGATTTTTCCATTGAAAGAGAGGTTGACATGGGCTGCCCTCAGGGATCCAACGTCGGTCCAGACTTCTGGAAAATCTTGTTTGATGACTCCTCCAGGTTGCCCTTGCCTGAAGGTTGTATCGCGGTCGATTTTGCTGATGATAAATTGTATTTGGTCTCGGGGAACAGCAGGAGAGAGGTAGAAAGTAAGTCTGAGGAAGGTTTGAACACGTTCCTCCAATGGGGTGAGAGAAATAAAATGACCTTCGCTCCCCAGAAGACCATGGGTCTCCTAATGAAGGGCTATCTCAGTAGAGAGAGAAACCCAACCATCAGAATGGGAGATACCAGAATCAAATTTGTTGAGACAGCTAAATATCTTGGAGTTACTCTAGATCGATCGTCCTCGTTTCTTGCCCATGTTAAGGAAGTCTCCAGCAAGGCCCAGGCACTCTTCCTGAAGCTGAGGAGAATCTCCACGATTGAGTGGGGACTGAGAAATCCGGCGCTTCGTTTGATATACAGGGGAGTATATGTTACGCAAGTAGCGTACTGCGCTT
The DNA here is from genome assembly GCA_917880885.1 of Limnephilus marmoratus. Taxonomy (NCBI): domain Eukaryota; kingdom Metazoa; phylum Arthropoda; class Insecta; order Trichoptera; family Limnephilidae; genus Limnephilus; species Limnephilus marmoratus. Next base: position 9,940,604 of record OU862921.1, on the reverse strand, counting down.
CTGTGTGGGAGCACCGCCTGGATAATTCTCTAATACTCTCGGCGCTCAAAAGAGGCCAGCGAACTCCCTTGCTGGCACTCTCTGGTGCCTACAGAACGGTAGCTTCGGACGCACTACCCGTGCTGGCAGGTGTTCTGCCAATCGATCTAGAAATTAGGGAGGTGTTAACAAAGAAGAAGTTGACCAGGGGAATCCCTGCCACCCACCTCGGGGTTGTCATAACACCAGGTGGAGTCGGGACTCTCCCTGGGCTACTTAAACGAATGAGAGAGCTAACACTCGAAGAGTGGCAATCTCGCTGGAATAGATCGAATATGGGAAGATGGACCTTCTCCTTCTTCCCATCAGTTAAGCTCAGGATGGAAGGGGCGTACGTCAACCTGGACCATCACATGGTACAGCTACTGTCCGGACACGGGGAGTTCAGGGGGAGGCTTTATAGACTCTCCCTATCTCCCCATCCAAACTGCACCTGTGGCAGCACGGATCAGACTGCCGAGCACATTCTGTGGCACTGCGAGATCATGACGGATGCTAGAGACGAATTACTGGATGGTTTGCAAGTGGTTACGAGACCGGTTTGGAACTCCGATCTCGTATTGAACAAGGTTAATATTGAGTGTCTGAAGAAGTTTACAAGGCGATGGGTTGAAAGATGGTCTGCTCTTAGAGTCGAAGATTAGTGTAAAATCAATAGACACCAGGTGTACTAGCTCCTGGACCAACTGACTACGATTTGAACTTATTTTATTATTGTTTATGCTTTCCTTCTTTCTATTATTTCATGTTTTTCCTTCTCTTAACCATTTTTATGTACTTATTGCTGCCTTTCCTGAAGCCAATTTCATGTCACTATTGCCTTCCACAAGGAATGCCCCCCTTGAAATCACTAGCCTGTTGTTACTTTCTTAACAATCCAAAAGCCGGTTTCGGGCTTGGTATGCAACATTACACTTTATTATTTCCCCCTATCCAAAATTAGTTATCACTATAATGGAATATTCTTGATTACTTCACTTTTTGTGTTATCTGATAATAGTATTTACTGAGAGCACCTACAGTAGCCACTTCTGTTTCCTTTCTTACCGTTTCTATAATTATATTTATTTAGTTTTCTTTGTTTTGTGTACTTGATTTTTATTGGTTTTGTAATTGTTTATTGGGTACCCGGTTAACATTGCAGCGGAAAAATTCTTTAGAAACTCCCAGAGATGAAAGCTGAACCAGCGTTATGTCTCGTCCATATCCCCACTATTGGGGGTGGTTTGTGACCCAGTCCCTGCATGCGGATACTGGAGAGAAGCCGACCCGGAGCGCTGTCTCATGGATCGCCCGCGCCTCCCCTGGGGAGAGGTGTGGGTCGTAAGGGTGTCTCGCGCGAGTAAGGGGACCCTCCGCCCTGCCTCCGACAACCCGACGCTGTCCTTCCTAGAGTCTTTGGGGTTCTGCCACCCACTTCCAAATAGCAGTGTCGTCAATGCATCACCGGGAAGTTGGCTTAGGGGCGCGGAAACCGACCCTCAAGCATGACTTTCCTGAAAACATGCACCTCTCAACAGGACTGCCGGGTGTATCTGTGACACATTCCCTCCCTACCAGCAACCACATGAAAATTGAGTGATGTCTTTTATGTACAATAAATTGGCAGGGTAGGCATCCCGCCTACACTTGAAAATTTTATTTATCCCCTCTGCTTTTCCCCAAAGAAAGAGGTAATATATATATTTATTTAATTATTTAATACTAACCTGTACATATAAAGCACTTGCATACTGCTCGCTAACACCGTATGCGGGGACATTGGGGGTCTAGCTTCGTTTAATTAAATGTAGAGACGTTCAATTAAAAAAAATTAGCTTCCTTGTGAGAGCCCTGAAGGAGTAACCATAAGTTACTTATACCGGGGCGGGTATGCGGTGGAAACCTCCAGTGTTCTTTTAACAAATTACAGGATTCCACATCGTCTCCACCTGTAATTAGATCATCCATGTAAAAATCTTTCTCTAAAATGAGACTAGCTTCAGGATACAAGTGTGCATTTTCCATACTCAGCTGCTTCAAGCAACGCGTGGCTAAGAAAGATGAGGTCCCATACCATAAGTTATCGTATTTAACTTGAAGTGGCCCATTTCCTCTTCTGGAGATGCTCGCCAAAGTATTTTTTGGAAGACGCGGTCCTCCTCTATAATGTTGACCTGCCTGTACATTTTCTCTATGTCAGCCGTCAATACCACTTGATATTTTCTAAAATTCAACAAATGGGTGTATAAATCATTTTGTATTATTGGACCAACCATTAACGCGTCGTTTATTGATATCCCGCTGGAGGTTTTTGCGGAGCCGTCGAACACCCTCTTAGTTTGGTAGTGCTGCTGGTTTCCTTTTTGATTGCATGATGAGGTAAATAGTATGATTTTTCTTCATTTGAAACTGGTTCAAATTTTGTCATATGACCTAAGTTTTCATATTCTTCCATGAATTTAATGTATTGAAGTTTCAAATCCATATTAGAAGATAATTTCTTTTCCAAGTTTAAAAATCTTTTTTTTGCCATAGGCAAGGAAGTACCTATTTGATCTATACAAGGTCGGAATGGTAAGCTTACTTCAAAACGCCCATTTTCATCCCTTTTTTGGGTGGACGTGAAGCTCTCTTCACATGCTTTTTCTTCATAATTTTGGTGCTTGATGGACACCAATTCCTCCTGTTTCCAAAATCTTTCAATTTGATTGTGAATCATATTTAACGATAAGTGACATGAGGATGATTCTTGCTCCTTTTTTGTAGTGCACGTTCTAATTGGCCCGGATAATATCCATCCAAGTTCAGTGCGTTGCAGCGTAGGTCCAATTGTTCCTAATCTCAATTGGTCAGTGGTCAGCATTTCCCAAAATAGTTCGGAGCCGAGTAATATATCCACATGACCGGAAGTGGAAAATTCAGGATCGGCCAATTTCAATCCTGGTGGTATGTTTGCCTCTCTTTTTGGAAAAGAGGTCTGCGGTAACTTGCTGGTGATTTCTTGTAATACCAAGCAAGTAACAAGTTTTTTGTAATTAGAGTTTATTGATGAAAATTCAAACGAGATGCTCTTCTTTATATTTGTTATATTATTATGTAATCCAGAGACCGGCATATTTAATGACTTGTACTTTATGTTTAATTTTTTAGCAAATCGTTCAGTTATGAAATTCACCTGAGAACCATTATCCAACAATACTCTCGCTGAATGAATAATTCCATTACTGTCCTTTACGTTCACCATTGCCGTTGATAACAAAATTGTTTTTTCTGTTTCTCCAAAGGTGGAATGGTTTGAGACTGGTACTTGATCCATGCTATTCTCAGTGTCTTGATCCTCTTTAGGGAAAATATGGAGTAACGTGTTATTAGTAACGTGTTATTGTTAACGTGCCTTATTGCAAGTTCTACAATTATTCTTACTCCTGCATTCTTTAGTTGAATGACCTACATTTAAACACTTGATGCAAGCTTGTAATTGCTTGATTTTCTCAAACCGTTCATGTTGGTTTAGTTTCAAAAACTGTTTACAGAAATAAATCTTATGATTTTCCTTACAAACAATGCATTTCAACCTTTGCGACAATAATGAAACTGAAGATTCCTTTTTGTAACTTGACGGTTTATGATGCGCAAATACAGGTTTGGCTGTGGAACATGTTGCTTCCGATGCTTCCAATACTATCGCCCGATCTGTCAAACATTTTAAAAATTCTTGCAATGTCGGTATTTTTTCTTTAGTTGGATATTGTTCCCAATAGATCCGGGTATTGGAATCTAATTTGTTGGCTAAAATATAAATTATTATTACATCCCAATACTCCGTGGGTAGACCTATGTTTTTCAATGAATTCAAATGTAATTGTGTTTGATCTAATAAATTTCTCAAGGCGACGTGACTTTCCTGTTTTAATTCCTTGAGCTTAAACAATGAATATAAATGTTGATTAGCTATTACACGCTTATTTTCAAATCTATTTGATAAAACCTGCCAGGCTATTTCGAAATTGTCTTGGGTAATTTCAAGTGCGTCTAATATTTCTGAGGCCTTTCCTTTTAAACAGTCACGCAAATAGTAATTTTTCTGGAAATTATCTAAAGATTTGTTATTACCCACTAATGTGATGAAAGCATCCTTAAAAGATAACCATTTCGAGTAATCACCACTAAATTCTGGAAGCGAAAACGTTGGTAATTTGATTTTAATACTGTTAGTATCATCAATTTTTTCAATGCTTTTTATGGATTTTTTTGCTAACGTCACTACTTGATAATATTCTAATTCAAAACACTCAAGTTGGCTATCTGCTTCATCTGAGTTACTATCAAACTCTTCGATCTGAGATTGTATATTCTTAAAGCGATTTAACAATGAGTTTACCTCCTCTAATCTTGTTTCCGTTTCTGTTACATCAACTGAATCACTTTGTAGGTAATTCTTAAACCGTGTTAATTGTGCTTTCAATTCACCGCGCTTCTTCACCAGTGATTTTAATGTTTGTGGCATAATGAAGAATTTTTTACACAAACATACACATTAAATTATTTAAAATAACCTTTTGTTTGTACCACCTTATATATATAAGGGAACGTACCCATACTACGTGACACGTTTAGGGGGGGTGGGGGGGGGTCTTCAAAATGTCACGCTCCATACAAATGAGCGGCGGGTTGCTTAGGATTTTGGTCACCGGGGGGGGGGGGGGGTTAAAAATTGTAAAAAGTTGGTCACGTAGTATGGGTACGTTCCCTAATATAATATAATTAGATTATAATATCACGCAAAAAGAGTGGCTCTTGGTGGCGAATTCTACGCGTGATTTTACAAAAATTATTATTTTTTATGCCTTAATACCTTATGATGTACGACCGGACTTCTGGCTGGATTTGCTGGTTTTCATCTGGCTATCGAAGGACCATATGGCGTTTTTTTACGCTCTTGTTTGATTTCAGGTGGAGGTTTTCTGTGGTACTCACTTTTGTAAATCAAACGCTTGTTTTGTGTTGTTTATCTGGTCGTAATTTATTATTCTTTTATTTATATAATCCTGATTTTTTATAGGATTTACATTGTGATCTGCTTATTGGAACACATTTTTTTCGTAAGACCTTTAAGCTACCTACTTTTGTTTTCTTCTATAGAACTAATTCGAATAATGAAACAGAAATAAAAAAATAAAATTAGGTAGGTACTTGCCTAGAAGTAATCCCATAGAACAAGTACCTACTTAATAAATATCAATTTTAACCAAGAACAAAAGCAAAACAATCAGCGCATTGACATTTGAATTTTTGGAATTTATTCACTATTCAATATTATACTTATCACAATAGTTTTGCAGCTCTTTCAAAAGATGAGGATTCATTCCATACAAAATGTATGAAAAAATTAATTTTCTTCATAACTTTTTTTTCGTGGATTTTTTCGATGTTTTAGTAGTTATTCTGCTATTCGGGGCGGAGACAAATCCAACAAATCAAAGATCATAAAAATCGGTCTAGCTGTTCTCGAGTTATAAATGATATTGAGATGGGTAACAACAGACCCAATAGGCTTCACCCCAACAGGGTTCAAGTCATTGGTTTTCCCTACTAACAGTTATTTAAAATATTGGTAAAATTGCCTAAAAAGACGCCTTCGGTACATACCTTTTTTTTAAATTAGTTACACACAGGAGGCCCTGAGGAAAATAGTTTCCTTCAGGGCCTATGTCATCTGAGGGGATGCTGTGTGGAGGGTCTTTTTGAGGAAGGGAAGGATAGGAAGTTCTGGAAAGGAAAAAGTGGGGGGTGGGTAGGAATCTGGGGGTCAGTGTGTCCAGAAGTGACAGTTGTATGAATCCATCCCTCCAACTGCGGTGCAAGGCGACGGGTCGAGAGAGTCCAGCTGGAATGGTCAAAAGGCCTCCCTCAACCAGTTCCTCTAGATCCGGCCTGCCACGCAGAAGGTGAGCAGACGCATCCGCCGCCAAGACCTGAACAAACCCGAGCACCCCTGCTAAATCACCAAACATAACAAACCACTTGGGTGACCTATGGAAGAGGTGTTGGTTATCCAATAAATGATTCCCGGGGCGGCGGTACCATCCCATCTCCCAAATTCCTACTGGGTTATTATCGTCGTTCAATGCTAGAATGCAAAAACTAATTATAGACGCGTCTATGTGAGTTCCTTGCTCTCACTCTCCACTTATTAAAATCAGGTCAGTTGCATTCGATCTTCTGAGAAATGTGCAGAAAAAATATACTAGCTGGAATTGATTGCGAAAATAAACTTCTAGTGCAGCCGTGCGCCTTGCACTTTTCAAGGACTAAATCAAAACCCCCATCGCCAGTCTGAGGTCTAAAAACAAGAAAGTTCTAATTTCACAAAATATAATGCAAATGTGATGAATTTACGAGAAAGATTTTTCTTTTTTTGTATGAATACCAGTCGCAAAAAATCTTCAACTCGGCCACAGGTTGGGAATGCCTGGTCTAGATACTATGCAGGATGAAAAATTACAAAACTTCTAAAAACCATAATTCATTAGGTATCATAAGTAGCAAAACAAACATTTTCATTTACTGAAACCTTCTTTATTAAGTTTAGTACAAAATATACATTGGTAAGTATGTAGTATCAAAAATATTGCAGATTTAAGGAAATAGTCAGGTAATTTCAATGTAATGGGCTTTCAATGGTATGATGACCCAAAAACAAACCCTTCACCCATTAACATATGACTTGGTCAAAGCCTTCACTCATTCACCAAGTCTGGTGTCCAGCCACAACATGTTCCAAGTGAAAACTTCTTTAGCACCATTGTGATTTAAAACGCGATGAAACGAAAAATAGCGACACTAAAAAGAGATAAACATGTACAATTGTACATACATCTTTAGGATTTAGCCTGCGAGAGAAAGAGATAGTATAATCGGCCTCCTCTTTGTGCGATGCTTCATAGAATAAAATGTAAAATAATTTTTACTTCCTTCCCACTCCTGTCTATTCTATTTTAATTTTCTGAAGGTTTCACATATGAATTGCACACTCTGGTTTTTTTTTTATTTGCGGAATGTTGATGTTTGGAATGCATTAGAACATGTTGGCAGATTAAAATTTAATTGTTAGGATCAACATAATATCTGTGGAAACGTATATAAGTAGAACGTATGAAGAACAAAAATCACATTGTAGCGAACAAACTATTATGGCTCCTCCTTCTCCCCTCTTAGTCTAAGATCCCTAGAACAACGACCTTCACCGAGATGTTTATTTGATGAAACGTATTTTATATTTAATTTAATATGTCGATAAATATATTGCATATGGGTTGCCTAACAAATTTTAGTCCAGGGTATGATTAATTAATAATTTAAAAAAAAAATTTTTAAACATTTCACCGGTTTGATTATTGAATTAAAATTAAATGAAATTAAAGATTATTTCATTATGAACACAATGGTATCAAAATAATACACACATAAATAATTAATTGATTTAAAAAATAATTTAATAACTATTCCTCTATTTTAATAATAAACTACTCCAAAATGATGCACAGCATATACGAGTCTATCGCTATCCTTTTCATTTTCAAGAACAAATAGCATGCGCACTCTCTTTCTTTAAACGGACGGACGTCTGCTATGCTGTGTCCTCTTTTGTTGCATGGGATGGCTGGTTGGGACCTCTCAGTCGCACACATTCACTCAAACCGGTGAAATGTTTTAAGTTTTTTTTTTTTATTATTAATTAATCATACCCTGGACTAAAATTTGTTAGGCAACCCATACGCAATATATTTATTGACATATTAAATTAAACATAAAATACGTTTCATCAAATAAACATCTCGGTGAAGGTCGTTGTTCTAGGGATCCTATACTATCTCTCTAAATGACGCTTGCTAAAATAAATCGATATATTTTTTTAACCCTTAGGACAATTTTGGGAAAGTTATCTCTCAGTCTGAAAAAGTTATGCTATCTCGTTTTGTATTACGGTGAGATAAATGATTTAAACAGTGTTGGAAGACAGATTACCGCTCTTTCAGTTTGCAAGCAAAAATTTATCATAGATGCTCCCGAAATTTTTTAAATAATTATATAAATCAATATTTAGCATTTGCCAAGATTTGCAAATTTTTTTAATAAATATTTTTAAAATGTATTTTTAAATTTGTAAAATGAAAAAAGTGAAGGTACAATAACTTCTATAATACCTTTATCTAATTAAATATGTTTTTTTTAATTTCTTGTAAAGTGGTAATTACAGTCAATATGATAAAAATCATTGGTAAGCGACTTTAAAATTTTTATCTATGTTTGCGTTTTTTTTTTACATTTTTAATTTAGTAAGTCGATTTGTAACAGTAAAATCTGCAGGAGTAGTTTATCAGTTTTCAAAAACAGTAGTCCAGCGGTAAGGCTCTTGACTAGCACTCCGAAGGTCGCGGGATTGAATCCCAGCGTGGCAAATAAATTTTATTTGATTAATTTGTGTTATTTCACAATTTATTCATTTAAAATAATACATAGAATATTTGCGGCACGTTCCAGAGTGGAAGATACTCTCAGTATCACCCTGGTGTAAAACCACCATTCAGAATTGAAATGTTGCTTGAAATGGCTTTAGCCGTGTTTGGTGACCAGATCTGAATAGCCAGGTACTTCCCCACCTTTCTCTTCCCTACCTCCTTCCCCTCCCAATAACCTTCAGCCTCACAACATACCCCAATTGGGGATGCCATAGTCCTACTGGCTCCAGACGGGAGCAGTTGGGACTCTTGTGCGGTATTCATGTAAAAAAAAAAAAGTATTTTATTTTGAAATACAGCGAAGGGTTCAAAAATAGCGAATTTATCTGGAATCGAATGTATTGCAAAAGTATTTTCTGCACAATTTGGGATCTGACAGTTACAAAATGAGAAGTACATTGCAAAATGTCAGAGGCTTCAAGAATTTGTCTACTCTGAAATTGAAAAAGTATTTAAGTACAAAGACAAAAAAAATATTCATTCAACACAACCTGATCTTGAAAGGAGCGAAAACCGATCTTGTGTTTGAGAGTCGCATGAATGTAAAAAGTAAATTTACTTGACAAACTTATGAATGTTTCATCAACATATAATTTGTCAAAGCAAACACACTCTAAGAAAACAACACTTCCATGGATATATAATATTTGCAGTGTCCAAAGTACATATACCTAATATTCAACTTTTCCAAGGTAAGCAGCCGGATGAAGCCAACAAAGCTGTCATAGGACAATACATATATTATGAATGACACAGATACTAAAATACAACTTTTATTTTTTACAGAATAATGATGATTCGATTACTGACATCGAGGATGATCTCTTTGGGACTACTGTGCATATAATATCAACCAAAATCATCAATAATAATAATATAACAATAACAAGGTGGATTTTTAATTAATCTACTATAAAATAAAATATTTTAAACAAATATCTAAAACAGAGAACAATAACATAAACAATAACAATTATGGCTCCAAACATTGGCTATTTTAACAATAACTATATATTATGTATTAGTATGTAAAACAAAATTGATAAAAAATCAAACTGGAAATTTTTCTACACAAAAATATGTGAAATCTTATTATTTATTAAAATATCATGTAACTCTACATGTTATACATATTTATGTAAACTGGAGTCATTGAGTGAAAATGTAATATTTCGTAATAAAAAAAATATAACATTCAATTTTAAAAAAAAAACAGTGTTAACAAAAATTCAACAATAGTTGAACTTTATAATACAGGTACATATAATACTATAATACCCATTGGAAAAAAAGTATAAAACTTGCATATACACATATATGTACTTAAGTTGTTATTACCCAGACTGAATGAAATGTAATCAGTATTTTATTGTAAATTGATGCTAACAAAAGAATTAGCATACTCTCACTACATCACAACACTTACAGGACGGTCAAGTCATGGTTTAACTTCATATCGCACTGGGAAATCTGATAATTGATGTAAATTTAAATCTCATGTACAACAAACAAAAATACCAAGATTTGCTATAGCAAACCGTCTACCTATGATTATATTCATGTAATTAAATAAACAAGATTCAAGGCTGCTACTCTTCAGATAGATGACGCAGTAACAAAGGAGATTTCTCATGGATCCATGTGGCTTTTTAATCATAAATTTGGTTATACTGCAAATGAAACAAAATCAGTCTTGGACATTTAAGGTACATTTTAACTAGAGTAGAAATTTGAATCTGGCCTCAGTCACTAGCTGGTAGATGTAATACCAAAGCAGCGTTGAGTACCTCTCGAGGCGGCTAGACAGGCGCTGCATGAAGGTGGTGGCGTGCTTGTATCTCTCCGTATTGACAGACATGAGGCAGCACTTGGCCATGACGGTGAAGCCGCACATGCGCTGATGCGTGCCGAGCGCAAACTCGATGCTGCGGATCAAGTCGTTAGTCTTCAGCACCAGAAGGGTCTGGCGGTCCATGTTCTCCAGGCACGAGGAGATGTCGTTGATTAGCTTGGGGACCTCGCTCTGGAACTGGTTTTTCTGCAAATAATGTAACATAGCACCATTAACAACATAAAGTCGGGCACAAATATACATATAGAAGTTGTGACGCATCAAACTCATCACAAGATAATTATTAAAAACATTACCAAAGGACCAAGTGAGTGGGCCAATAAATAAGTGGTGCAGGGGGTGAGGGGTCACAGGAGATAGCAAAGAGGAGGTTTGCCGATCAAGAAATACGAACGTAAGAAGAGTCAGGAAGAGGTTCCCTCGTGAGCGGTGGTGGCTCGTGACTTATGGGTGTGCTAAAGTGCTAATATTTAAAAACAATGGCATTATTGATGTTGTTGTAGCCAAATTTATTTTTTTTGAAAATCAGGTTTTTGTATGAAAAATTTCAGAAAGTTTCAGTTTGGCCGCACAGATTTCCTGAAAAATCTTCAAAAAAAAACCGATTTTCGAAAAAAAAAATTAAAAATTTGCATATGAAAACATCAATAATGCCATTTTTTTCATATTAGCACTCTAGCACATACAAAAGTCACGAGCCGCCATTGCACGCGAGTCGCATACAATAAAAAACAGTAGAGATTCTCAGTTTAAAAGCACAAACTGAACATTCCACTCACTGCTCTTAACCATTGCCCGCTGCTCCATCCTGATGAGGTCACGTCTAGAAAGGCCAGTCTACATTCTACTTCCCAGTACCAGCGTACAATACAAGAACAGTACACGTCGCACACCACAGGTAGTCCTGACGATACTAATGGTACGTGCATGCAGTAGTAGTATTGTGGCAAATATTAGTAACTAGCTGGTTCCCGGCATGCGTTGCGATGCCATTTTATAAAGAAATTGTTACTCCCTGCGTTTCCTTTTTCATTCGTCCCGTTTCCTTTCCGCCTATCCTTCCTCTCCCGCGTACTCTTCCCCTCTCGCATTCCCACTCCGCCTCCTCCACTTTCCCTCTCCCCACTCCACTCCCCACCACCACCCGCAAACCCCCTTCCCGAGTTCCCCTCCCCCCTCCCGCATTCCACACATTCAGTCTCTGTACATTCATTTTCAAACAGCTTGCGTGCCACCTATTGCAATTTTTTTATACAAATTTCATAATTCCAGAGCACACCAGTAGTTTTATACAAACTTTATCCTGACAATAACAAACATAGAAAAAAGAATTATCCAATTTGGTGCAGTGGTTCGGAAGTTATGCGCGTACATACATTTCGGCGATTCATTTTTATTTATATAGATAGATAGATTACCTCGGCCTGGTCGGGCTTGGAGCGGTCAATGCCATGCAGAATGGTGGCCCACGGCCGGCCGGTGACCATGCAGGCAAACAGGCCGTACAGCTCGCCCGTGATGCCCAGCTGCTCCGCGTGGCGCTTCATAGCCGTCCGGTCACGCCGGATTATGGCGAGCCAGAACTGCGAGTAGTCGTAGCGGAACTTGTCTGTCAAATTCTGCAAGTTTCATTTCACTTATTGTTTGAAGCGTCCAAAAGAATGTTATCAAAGTACAAAACAGAGTTGAGTAAAAACATATAAGTAAATCTTTTCAAATTCAATCAACTTTGGTGTACATACAATAAACAATAAGTAATAATAAACAAGACAAAAGGCTGTTATAATCCTAAGTACACATGTGTTGGTCACCTCAACTATAATTAAAAGGTGCTTTTAGTATTCCCACGTTTACGTAACAGCGATGGTATAAAAAGGCAATAAACATACGTTTCTTATCACAATAATGCTGCAGCTCTCTCTTACTCGAGACAAAAGATGAGACACACAATGCATGCAAGCATACTCCAAAGGAAAAATGTGGGTCTTATCTTTTGTCTCACCAATATTTAATATGTAGGAAAAAGCTGCAGTATTATGGTGATAAGAAAAGTATGTTTATCCATTTTTCTACCATCGCCGTTCCACAAACGTGGTAATATTGAAAGCACCTATTGTGTGGCCTATTAGTTGTAACTCAAAAAATGTCCAATCGGCCATTTATATAATTTGAGTTTTCAAGCAAAGTGTGAAAACTTGTTATTTGTGATTTTGACTATTGATTGTTCATATTTTATCAGATGGAGGTAAGGAGTAAGGAATACAGGATCAGGTACTGACAGCGTAAAGGCCGTGGTCCAGCAGGTATACGGTGACCTCCTTGTCCGCAGGATCCCGGCGCACCAGGATGTTGCCAGGGTGCGGGTCGCTGTGCACAAAGCCGTTCACGAAGATCATGTGCGAGTACAGGTCGCCCAGCTTGCGCGATAGGTCGTACGGGTCAATCTTGTGCTCCTGAAACATCATCAACCATTATTATAACCTCCACAGAGTCGGGAAAGTTGCTTCACAAGAATGCTTCAAAGTGTGCTTGTAAAAATAAAACATTATTTTAACCTTTTCCCCGCGTTGAACTACTCCGTTTTTTCAATACCCATACGCGGTACATGTATATGTCATATTTCAAATACCTATCCATCCAATTTTATGTCAAATTACAGCATATTATGGCATGATTTATTATACTATATAAACAGATGAGATTATTATCTACAATTTGAAACCAAATCGTCGTCTGTAAACACTCCTAGATGTTTATAAAAAACAAAAAACGTACCCATATTATCTTAAAGACGGCGCCATTTATCCGCGTGCTTGTACTCAGGACACTGCGTTGATAGACACAAGTGGTACCTCAATCACTTATTATTATTATTAATTCGTATAAACAAGTTCTAAAACTTCTGATGACACTAAAATTAATAAAATTTTTATGTAAATTCAAAATCACGGTTTCACAACATAAACAAACGTGTGCGAATACGCGCGATCTCAATAATAAATGTTATCGACGCTTGTCCAATTTGGTCAGTCGGAATTGCATGGATGCGCCTGCGCAAACTACTAGTGCCATCTGTGGAGTAAATTGAGAACTATTTAGCATTCAAAGGCACGAGGACACATTCACTTGATTATAGTTGTTTTTTACGAAATACAATTTTACTTTCGAAATATGCCTAAAGATGTCAGCATCGTGATAGTTACACGAATATCCTAGCGAGCGGGAAAAAATACTGTGACATAGTAGCGCTGTGATATCGGCAGTCGAAGTTAGCGTAACAAGGGCTGATACGGGCGCGTGTGAGGCATGGCTTTTGCCGTATCAACTGTTGTTACGATCGCGTGGAAAAAGTTAAAGAATGGGTGGTTAAAATTGATAATGCCAAAGATGGATAGGTACTTAAAGCCATAGATAGGTACTATTTTGTTTATTCTAATATTTTTCAGTAATTCAAATTTGTTCTAAAAACAAAAGAAGTTTGCTTTAACTTGATTAGGAGAAAAAATGTGTTCCATTCTAAAACCCTAGCAACCAGTGTAATAATTTTTTGGATGTAAATCAAGAAAAATATAAAGTACGATCAGACAAATGCAAAATGTGTTTTGCAAAGGCGAATAGCAAAGAAAATCTCCACCTGCAAGGAAAACACAAGGTGCCACCCATGGAACTATGATTGAAGGGAAGCGGCAATACTTTCGGAATATTATGGGGACAAGCGAAAAACCTGTGTATAGTCAATGACGTTATATAAAATAAATAGACTCGTTATAGTCTCACATACTCACAATATAATGTGGAAAGTAAGGAACACTCTTTTGTTTTCAGCGATTTTCAATAATTTCTCAATTCAAAAGTTTATTCCTGTGTGATAAAGATAGACAATCAAATAATGTGTATGTATGAATGGCACGGATACATTAGCGGGCGGCGTATTAATTTCTTTGCCGAATACTGCTTTCACATCACGGGTGTGACTGAGATAACAAGATACTATCACTCGGTTACACTACGCACAGAGGAGGGTAAAGGCGGGTAAAACAAGACACACGGGCAAATATTTTTTATTATAATTATATAAGTTATCATTAGTAATACAATATTGGTACTATTATAGTAGTATTGTTAAAAACATATTTTATTATACAGTACAGGTCATAGGTTCAAATGAGTATACAAATCTATTTACAATTTTCATCAACGACATTATAAAACGCTTTCCTTTGACCGTGGTATGTAAATCGTCTTTATTGAAATGAACTGAACATATTGTGCTGTAAAGCGAAGGTGTCCAATCATGTTCGCATCTTTGAATGCGAACAACAGTGGTCCATTTCTGTCGTCGTAGTTGATCACGGGGAAACCTAAAATTCATATTTGATAAGTCATAATAAATTTATATTGAATTAATTGTCATTTTACGTTTATAAAGTCACAGCGTAAATTATAATTATTAATAGAGCTTAACTACAACTAGCGTGTTTACGTATATTAAATTATAGTGTCTTGTCATTGTCAGCAAGGAAGCTCGGTTCGAGCGTTATGAGTTATGACAATTCAAACATAATTAAATTAATTAACGATTTACCCTGTGTACGTTTTACCCCATCTTTCCCAATAGAAGAAAACTTGTGCGGGACGCTGTGTGAACCGACCTACTGTTAGCAGGTTGTCTTTGTTATGCTCGTTACTTTTTGATGCAACGTTCTCCGTCTCGTAATGACGTGTAAAACCGCGAGCGGGAAACATGAAA
Source organism: Limnephilus marmoratus (assembly GCA_917880885.1). Taxonomy (NCBI): domain Eukaryota; kingdom Metazoa; phylum Arthropoda; class Insecta; order Trichoptera; family Limnephilidae; genus Limnephilus; species Limnephilus marmoratus. The sequence goes on along the minus strand of OU862921.1, from coordinate 9,925,459 downwards.
ATTTATTGTAATATTTATAATAATCGATAATATTAAGTAATTTGCGTGTACTTACAAATGAAGTGTTATTCCTTCGCCTTTACTATTATTTGCAGTGTAATTGAAACATTTTCTCATCACACGGGAGGGCATTTTGACACTTTTTAAAATGCAATCTACTTACTGGTAAGTACTGGTAAGACGCAACCTTACTCGACGCGTAGCAGTTTAGTACTAAAGTACTAGATATCGAGACCGGTACAATTGTCTTGCGATTGTCTTCCCACTTTGAGATTTCTACCCCTCGTCTAATATAGTATGTAACGTCATTGTGTATAGTCTGTCAAATAAGAGTAGAAAATATAAAAACTTGAACTACTAAATTTGTAGACTGGCAACACCAATTTAACTGTCAAATATTTTTTTGAAGTGCAATTACACTGAATGTATAGAACACAGTAAACCAAATTTTAAAAAACATTTTTTCTTCATGACATAAATTTGATTACAAGGTGATTTATAAAGCGATTTGCTTTAATTTAATTTAACATAAATTTGAATTTAACAATAGATAGAAAGGAAGAATCACTAATGGTGATTTTAGTTACACTACTTTTAGATTTGAATGAGTTAAATATATTCAGATCTAAAATTAGAGACATGACAGGCAATGCTACGTACTTTATCTAGTATTAAATAAATGTAAGCAATTTCTAAACTGTGCTTTATATTTTATTACATTATAGTTATTCTTCATTAAGTTAACACAAAATTGCAAAGGTATAATAATAATATACCTATACGCAATTCTAATGTTGAGATCGGCGGGTATCTATACCGCAATGAAAAAATATTTTTTCCACTATTATGCCTTTTTAATTTTTTATAAAAATGTAGGTTACACAGCTTTACTTTAACACCATGAGTTATGTGTTTAGTATTGCCATTTGATCAACAGTGGCGCCCTCATATATTTTCTACTCTTATTTGACAAACTGTAGCTCTGCGAGTTTGTAGCCGTCTAGTGGGAGGGGATAGGGACGGGGAATGTGGCTAGCGTGCAGGGGGAAGGCGGCGCTCTGGAGATAAGGGCTGAACTGTGAATGGGAATCATTATTATTTATATATTTTTAAACTTTCGTTAATTTTTTGACATAAAATATAATAGCCCAATTAATAAGTAATGAAATGAGGAAAGGGGAGTAACAAGGAGACAGGAGACTTATGTATTGTTTAATATTTATTGTTCCCTATACAATTTATTTTAAGTTACCTTTATCTACTAAGATGTAACTCATTTTTTGTGAAATCAATATTATGATTGATTTGTGTATCGCTTGTCGAAATACATCGGCCTCACTTTTCACTTGACAAGCGCAAGTGGGTAAAAAACTAGTGTTATGAACTCGCTGTAACTCGAGGCGCCATTCCTTGGTGCTATCATTGCGTAACTCACCAATTTGAAATAGATTTTAATTTGTTTTTAATAGTTAGTATTGTTTTTATTATTTATGCATTAAACCGCTTACTTGTTAATACGGAATATTTTTTATTCAAACAGTTATATTTAGCTTTATTATTACGAAAAGTGAGTATTTATTTCGGGGGAGGCCAAAAACATGGAAAGAAATGTATTAAAATAATTACACAAACCCTGCATAGCCAAACAAACCATTCAAAAACGTAGGCTGTTTTTTAAAGTAAAGATAACATACACAAGCCCGCTAGATAAACCCTGCTTTATTGTCTATTAGTTAAAAAAGGAACATTCCGAATTATCCGTGCATCAAATTTTGACAACACGAACGTTCCGTATTATCCGTGAGGTGGCTAACTGCATATTTACCTTGTTTTTTTATAGATATTTTATATAATCGACAGACTTGCAGTGAAAATTTTTGTGCATTCTATTCTGATGTAAGCTGGTGCTTGAGTTTTAAGAAAGGAGTGCTCGATATTAATCTAATAAAAGAACCGTATTTACAGTTTTACAATGATAACAAAAAAAAATTAAGTTATAGGAACAAACGCGGCTTGATTTATTTGCGTGGGCAAATAAATTTAATTTGATTAATTTGGGGTATTTCACAATTAATTTATTTAAAAATATGTACATAATTATACTAGCAGATCCGGCCACACGTTGCTGTGGCTAATGAACAACAATGCCACGCCATTACCCAACCTTTATAACCAACGTCATCTGTTAAATCAAATACACACCGCCCATTTGCCAGTCTATTGCCTGCTGCCCGCTGCCGCTTAACCAGATATATTATATATTTCAATCAATTTACACAAAACCTTGACAAATTATATACATAAAAATCTTCCTCATCAATCACTCTATCTATTGGTGAAAACCGCATGAAAATCCGTTGCGTAGTTTAAAAGATCTAAGTGCACAGACAGCGTGAGCGACTTCATTTTATACTATGTAAAGATTTGCGGCACATTCCAGAATGGAAGATACTCCTGGTGTAAGACCACCATCCAGAATATACATACACCATATAGAAATAGCTTTAGCCGCGTTTGGTGACCAGATCTGAATAGCCAGGTACTTACCCACCTTCCTCTTCCCCAGCTCTTTCCCCTCCCCACTATCTTCAGCCTCACAACATACCCCATTTGGGGATGCCATAGTCTCACTGACTCCAGACGGGAGCAGTTGGTACTCTTGCGTGGTATTCTTATGAAAAAAAAAATTTATAAATATATTAGGTGACCCGGTCACGCGTTGCTTTGGCTAACGAAACACAACGCCATCTACTGGATGGTTACCCAACCTTTATAACCACCGCCATCTGTTAATTTGCATACAAATCAAATCCACACCGCCCGCTTGCCGGCCCGCTCGTCCACCATATACTGACATTTTTCTTTATATATTATGTTTTTCAACCAATTTACCCAAAACCTTGACAATTATATATCTAAATCTTCCTCATGAATCACTCTATCTATTGTGAAAACCGCATTAAAATCCGTTCAGTAGTTTTTGAGTTTATCGCGAACAGACAGATGCAGCAAATGACTTTGTTTTATAATATATAGAGTTAGAGATATACCATATATATCACAAGAATCCCTACTGCTTCCGTCTGTAGCATGTATGTTGTGAGGCTGAAGGTAAGTGGAAAAGAAATGGGGAAGAGGAAGCTGTAGAAGTACCCGGCTATTCAGATCTAGTCAACAAACACGGCTAAATCAATTTCAAGCAACATTTCAATTCTGAATGGTGGTCTTACCTTCGCCAGGGCGATACTGAGAATGTCTTCCACCTGGAATGTGCCGGAAATATACCAAATATTGTTTTTAATTATTAAATTGTGAAAACACAAATCAATCAAATAAAATATATCTGCACGCACTGGGATTTGAACCCGCGACCTCCGGATTGCTAATCAAGAGCCTTACCCCTCTACCACGGGGGCATTGTGTGGCTTTTACATAACAATACATTGATTATATACTTTGAATCAATGTAAACATATGTAAAAGAACTGTTAAATTAGTAGGAAAAGAAATAAAAAGAAATAAAAATAACAGTTCAAAAAAGACAAACTCAAAAAGTTTAAAAATGAATAAACTAAATGATGAAAAACACGGACGTATGACACAATAAATCATAACGTTATATGTGTGCGTTATGAGTAAAAGATACATAAAAGTTTTTTGTTCATTTTTAATTATTATAATTGAAGTTGACTGATTCGGTCCATTGCCATTCAGAGTTCACGTGATAGCGTAGGGCCGATGGCGGTGGCGGTTGAAATGAACACGTCGAAAATTATAAAATGTATATTTAAGCGATGTTTAAACACATATGTAACAGGTAAGACCATCTTTCTGCGTAAAGGTCTTTATAGAACTACTTTTACACAATTTTACGGCGCAGTGGACCATTTTTCTATGTTTTATGAACGTTATACTTGGAGCTCTATACGCGACCAAGGTGTAAAAGCCAATGTCAGCCGTCTAAAAACCGTTGGGCAAAATTTTTGAAAATGCACACTTTGGGCCCGTGTGCACACTTCACATGCCGTCTCTCTAATATCCATACTCTTAGGTGCCACCTAAAAAGCGCCAATGGGTAGTTAGAAAGAGTGAAACAACAGAAGAATAGGTTAGCAACACAAAAATAGGTCCTTAAACACACCTCTCTCTCTCAACATTTTCACATAAAAACTAACAGTGCAAGTACCTACTTAAAATTCATTTGGTAGATTATAATAATTGATTATGCCAAACACGTTTGACCCTGTAAATACTTTGTGCGACTGCAGAGAAAACCGTATGAATTATAATTAATACCTTGATGTAGTTGTAGTCATTGACTTGTCCGCCATTGACATACTCCATGACGAGAACCCGCGGCGTGGTGTGTTCCCAGTAGATCTTGGGCACCTTGAGCCAGGAGTAGCCAGTGAACATGGAGGCGAGGCGCTCAGCGTTGCGGCCCTCCTGCGTAAAGTCCAGCTCACGCACAATGTTGCGGCGCGTCTCGTCCACCAGCCACTGCATCTGGAAGTCAGGGAAGACCCAGGACATGAGGCGCACCAAAGCGGCCATGGTGCGCAGGTCGGAGTTGACATTGCCGCGCACAAAGTGGTGCTGCACTTTGACGGCCACCACAGAGCCGTCGCGCAGCACCGCGCGGTGCACCTGCGCCAATGAGGCTGTGCCCAGTGGCTCTTCTGAGAATTCCGCAAACAATTCATTAGGCTGAAAATGAATACAAAGCTGATTAACTCCTAACCAATAAACTTGAAGATAGATAATACACTCTAGAAATGCCTTAGTGCCTTTTGGCTCAAGCCATTTAGTAGGCGCTTTGTCTCTTTTACACTGCCTGACATGATAATATACAGTCATTACGTTTCAACGATCCCGAAGAACAATGTCGGATCTACTAGAAAATCATTTTGTTGGCTTATTTTGTGGGTTTAATTTTTAAAGTCTATATTTTCTGAATTTTTAACGAAAAGAAATGAAATGCAAAATTTCAAAACAACACTATAACACCTTGGTCAAAAAATTTTAGAATTTTATTCATTAAATCGAAAATACAAGTTTATTCATCAAAATCGAGATGGTTCCCTTCAAAGTAATCCCCGTCGACTGCAACGCACTTCCACCAGCGCTTGATCTAATCCTCGAAACACCGCTGGTACTCAATTTTCAGTAGGTCCATCAGAGCCGTTTTCGATTTTTTCATATTATTCTCTCGGGTGCTGTAATGCATTCCGCGAAGCGTTTTTTTATGTCGGTTGAACAGGAAAAAGTCACAGGGAGCCAGATCAGTGAATTCAAAGGCTGCTGGATAGTATTTGTGTTGTTTTTCAAAAACTCACGTACAAAGATCACATTGTGCGATGGTGCGTTGGTGTGGTTAAAAAATTGATGCCATTTTTAGACTTATAAAAAATAGAAAACACCCACCAAGGCAGAAGATACTCGGTACAGCGTAACTTTTACAAATGTCAAGCTACGACGCTGAAATTTGAATGAAAGTGTCAATAATAGATGTGGTAAACTAACAAAAAAATAATTCCAATCGGGTGACTGACAGCTTCACACGGTGGCCGGTCCTAAAACTTTTTGATCAAGTGGGTATTTTGATCAAAAAAAGAGAAAAAATGCAGACAAGAAATGGTAAATATTTCCCTATCGAGTCCACGCTCAAAACACACTTTAAAAAATTAAAACAAATTGTACTATGAAGATAATGGTTAGTAATAAGTAATTGAGTAACCGGAATTGAAAAATATTGCGTTTTAATGTTTTTTTTTTTAATTTAAAAAACGCGAAATGTCATTTTTCAAGAACCGCCATGTTAATTGCGACGATGAAATACGCATTTTTAAAAGAAAAAATCGCTTTCTGTCAGTTAGACAATAGTAAGTACGAATTGCAATCTTCGGAAATGATAAATAAAGCGTATTAATCATTATTTTGTTCGGTTTCATAACCACGAGAAATCACGCGAGACGTTTGCCGTCGTAATTAACAACATGGCGTTCCTTGAGAAATGACATTTCGCGTTTTTAAAGATAACAAAATAACCAATAAAATGCAATATTTTTCAATTCCGGTTACTGAATTACTTATTTTATTACTAACTGTAATCTATCTAGTCCAATTTGTTTTAATTTTTTAAAGTGTGTTTTGAACGTGGACTCGATAGGGAAATATTTACCCAAGAAACTTTAAATAGCTGCAAAATCGTGCAACTGACAATGTTCTTCGGAACTGTCGATTTGATTGAAATGAAAATTTCATAATAGTAATGACAACTGATTTCTATATTTAAGGCCCGATCGGACAGACTTTTGTATCACGATACACACCCACATTGCATTTCTTATGTCCTTCTTTATTCCATGACATACAAACAATATTTATATATTTGCTATTGGCTAATATGGACATATTTAGCCAATAGCAAATATGAGGAAATACACCTAATTCTCCTTCAGGCCACAAATAAATACTTGGTAAACAGTTGGACAAATAAGTGTGACGTGTAAGATTTTGTGAGCATTGACTCATTGACACCTCAGTTTTCTCCCACCTCACCTCAACCTTCAAGTCTTCTCGCAGCACCTTGTAGATCATGTCCAGGCTGTTGGAGGGAGCGTCCTTGTGCAGCACACGCATGGTCTGTACATACTCAGCGGGCAGCAGCAGGTCGAGCGCACCGATGTGCTGTCCCACCTTTATGTACACCCCCTTGTTGGTCTTGCACAAGTCCAGCAGTTGCTCCGCTGCCAGGAGGTGTGCGTGCTTCTTCACATTCTTATATTCGTCCGTACTCTTGTCCCACTTCTTGGCGTATAGCTCCCGCTTGTAGGTCCGCGCTATGCTGTACGCCGTCAGGACCGATCTGGAGAGCCTCACGACTCCGATGGAATCCAACTGGTAATCATTATTATGGAGGCTGGCGACCGTCCCCGCAGAAGCCCCAAGTAACAAGCCGTATTTTAAGTAGCGTCGAAACATATTTAAAACTCGCGACACATCCAGTCATAGATATACCACTCACTAGAACGATTGCATCTAATCAAACGGGACACCGCAGGACACTATTCATTTTCCGTTATTCAATTACGAAATCATGTATTGTGAAATCGACACTCGTAATAATCATTATTTATGAATAAAAACTACAAAATTCACGCGCATCAGTTTAGTCAAATCGTAGAAATGTAAATTTAATCCGGGATATCTGAATATAAATCACCGTCATTAAATAAGTAATATTAAATTTCATAACTTTAAAAACTTTCTCGAATCCGGAACGGTCTGAACATAAATATACCCAATATACCAATCCCGGTCTGAAGTAAGATTCAGTCATAAATATACTAACCCCGATTCAGTTGAAATGACATGCGTCAAATCGGCACTTTAGTAACTTTTTATTGCCATAATCTGCGATCACTTATATACCTGTTGTGTTGCCATACTTTTGTGTCGGCGCAAGGTGACAGTAGTAGTAGGGAGGCGTCTACTAATATCTACAGGAATTCCAAAAACTGAAAAAATCGAACTAATATCTATGGGAATCAAAGTGTTGACGAATATCTACAGCTCAAACTGTTGATTAATATCTATGAGAACCAAAGTGTTGACGAATATCTACAGTACTGTCAGAGGTTGGATTTGCAATTATGTATAGCATATTGGAATAACGTAATATTGCGTATGCAGTTTAAAAAACTTAATTTATGTAAGTATGTATGTAAAAATCCCTAATATCGGACTATTGGACACATTTAGCTGATTAGTCCAACCTACGCTCTGTAGATATTAGTTCAACCTACGCTCTGTAGATATTAATCAACACTCTGAAGTTCGTAGATATTAGTTCAACATATGAGCTGTAGATATTCGTCAAACATACGGGCTGTAGATATTAGTATCTGGAGTCTAGTAGTAGTATTAGTTGGGATGCCTAAGGAAATTTACCTAGATCTAGGGGAGAAAAATATTTTCTAGGGAAAGGGGAAATCAGCACAAATCTAGGGAAATTTTGAACTCTGGCAAAACTTTTTAATTTTGTTTTTTATCGGACTTGTGCTCGTCTACTTCCCGAAAAATACACAATTTCAGATGAAGGACCATGTTATGTATTGCTATTGGGAATGTATGGCGAAGTTTTTCTGAAGGTGTCACTTCCACCGTGTGTGAATTGCACACTCTGATTTTTGAAGTGAAAACTTCTTTAGCACCGTTGTGATTTGAAACTCGATGAAACGAAAAATAGTGACACTAAAAAGAGACAAACACATAAATTTATAGGAAATCGCGGAATATTATGATTTATTTATTACGCCCCTTTTTAGGGGCTTTTACATTAGAGTAAAAATTATACACCATAGGTTTTCAATGTGGGCGTTTCAGACTTTCAGGGGTGCAGTAGAAGACCAAGAGAAAATTATGGGGCGTTGAGAGATGGGCATTGAGGCAGTAGCGTTTCACCCCTCCCCCCCCCCAATTTCGACTTCACAAATGTGTAGAAAATTGGTCCATCCCGGGGGAGGGGGGGTGGGGGGTGTCTAGAGAATTTCAGAAATAGGCTATATTCATCTATATAAAGACCGTCAGGCACAAAGTTCTCCCCGTTTCGGGACATTCCACGGGGAGCCATAGAGCTATGAAAATTGAAAACACATTGTATTGAATATTTTTGTGACAATATCCACGGTCAGGTGTAGTGTCACGCCCCCTTCGGGTGGCACCCGGGGCGGTCCACCCCCCCTCGCTACGCTACTCCATTGAGGGCGTGGGCAGGTTAAAAAATATGGTCTAAAAAGAAACAAAAACACCCTAATTAGGTGCTAATAAAGCAAAACTTTAAAATCGGTTAATTTTTGTTATTGTCCATTGTATGTATTGTTGACATTTTTATCACATTTGCGAAAATTCACATATAGGTATATGAGTCGTTCAATTTCTATATCCGCTATAATATCATCTTTCACTGATTTGGAGAAAACCGCAAAAAACTGTCACATCTCTAGCGTAAATAAAAATATGCATTTTTTTTATATAATGAATTGGAGTAATATACATTCGAAAAGTGTTCATTTTTCAATACATGTCTAGAAATATTTAAGTAATTTGGATAAATAAAATGGATATAGCGGATTTTGATACTCACTTTGTGATTTGTATGGAATATAGAGGCTTTTGAAACTCAACTGACCTGAGGGGCGTGTTTCTACACCCGCCATCTTGGCAAAAGTGATTGGTTGAATTCCGATATAGCGGGTTTTGATAGTAACTTCTTGAATGATATAGCGGGTTTTGTTTCTCACTCGCAGTTTTAACATGGTTTTTGGTCATGATGAGGGAGATTTTAAAACTCAATTTTAGGTTAGTTTTGTTCCTCGCAAAAATGTGAACAAGATGTCATACTCAGATCATTTCATCAAAAATCGAATATGGCGGGTTTTGAAATTATAGGACTCATATGTCGGTAGTTCGGGAAGTGGATGAAAATTGAACTGAAAGATACCATTACATGATCTACATTAAATTGCTGCCTCGGTAATAATATTTTGTATTTGTTTAATGATAAATTGAAGATGTCCACTGAGTTGGTACAATCGTTTTCTTCAATTAGTATTCTGGGGAATAGATATGGTAGATAGTCCCAGAAATTTTGCACTAAAATAAATCCCGACTTCTAGTATTACATAGTAGAATCCGAGAGCTATCAATGCAAGCAATTCTGGACTATCAACTACGAGTACATCATTTAAAATTTTATGCAATGCAGAGAAGCTGAACCGTCGTGTGACTTCGTCACATGAAAAAATTCGAGCCCGAAGCGCAGCTCAATGTAACGACCGGTCTTTTCAGAAATGTATTCTGACTATGTAAAACCGTATTATAATTATTGTCAAAAATAAATAAAAGTCAGAGTGGGGAAAGAATGAGCAGGCAAAGAGAGAGTTTGTCAAAGAGAAAGCGCCGTCATCGGGCGATGACGAGGTAGACTAGGGACGATGACAGAGGTAGACTGCTACCGTTGTCAAACTCCCTGTAAATATGAGCCACAAGCCCTTTTTCAAATTGGTTAACTTCTGTCTCGACTACAATTCTCTCTGCCTGCCTACCCTACCTCGCTCTGACCCACCCACAGATTATCCCACCACTCTCTGGACCAGAGCCGGCTACATCATACGGAAGGAACCATTCAGACCAGCTGTATAACGGGCAAAAGAGCCGACGTTCTTTCTTCACACGTGGTTAAAGGAGCGACATCTTGCGCCTCCGTGGATTGGGACCCCCAGTCTCTCTTACAGTACTTGTGTATCTCACCCTGTCTGGCATATAATTAAATAGAATACTACAATAGTTTTTTTTTTGTTATTAGTTTTTGGGGTATTATGCCGTGTTGCGCTACCTCCTTCTTTAGCCAAAAAGAAGGAGGTAGCGCAACACGGCATAATACCCCAAAAACTAATAACAAAAATATTTTTGGCCGTGAAAATCTAAAATCGTATCTACTACAATAGTTCAATAAATTTAATACACTGCGATGATTATAGGTCATCCAACATTTATTTAAAAAAAAACATTAGATACTAATTCACAGAGAAAATACACATAATACAGATTGGAGTCCAGTTATATAAAAATAGTATCACTTTATATAAAGCAGTCATATTTTTTTAATAGCTAAACAATTTTGCCTATCAAATTTAACTGCGATAAACAATGATGTCGAAATTTTATTTACATAAAATATAATACTAGCCTACAACACTACCTTCTTAAATATAGTATTCACAAGGGACACTAATGTTCCACACATAATACAAGGAAAACACAATGTTTCCGTTAGTTACATTTCACGAACCCCGCACAAGTGTCTAGCCATCATTGAAACTACTTGAGATTTGTATGCAACACTGGATCTATGACCTTTTCAAACCGGGGCAGAAATTGATAGTGGCGCCCCCTATCACCAGCCTTTGAGGGGGCGCCACTTGATGGTGGCACTCCTCTCAAACCGCTCGGGTTTATTCGGCTCAGCTTGAGTAGCTCTAGTTCTAGATGCGACGGGGATTCCCCTGGCAGAGACATCACACTATACACACATTCAAAATCAACTTAGGATACATTCATAAATCATATTATGTAGGATGTGTTCAAAAACCACCTGGGCGTTTTAAAATCAAATGAATAATTATTCATTTGATTTGATTTCGATTATAATCGATAGAACAATGTGCGCTGGATGGCAGGGGCTTTGTGAACAAGTTTTTCTCAATTTTCAATCAAACATATAAATTAAGATTTAGGCACCCCCTAAAACTGCCGCCCGGGGCAGGCGCCCTGGTTTGCCTCCCTCTGGATCCGAGGCTGTATGTTCCTAGTAAGGGGTCGTCCATTAATCACGTGAGGCTCAAAAGGGGGGGGGGTTCGGAAAAAATCACGAAATATCACGAGGGGGGGGGTATAATGAGACATCACGTGTATTTATTTTTCGTGATAATATTCTGAAAATTTCAAAATACTTTGTACTAAAAAAAATACATTAGATTTTGGGGGGGTGGGGGGGGGGGGGGGGGGGGGTGGTCCAAAACCTCACCACATATCACCAGAGGGGGGGGTTAAAAAGTTGCTAAAAAACATCATGTGATTAATGGACGACCCCTAAGTATGTATGTATTTCACAGGTAGATCACGGTACACTGATCTGTTTAATATGAATCTCTGGAAGAATCTGTCACTACAGAGATTATAATGTTGAACTAAGAACAGAACGCTAAAAGAACAGTTATAAAAGCTGTTTTAGGATGCAAATTAAGACCGTAGACAAATATCCATATAGATTTTGAGATTCGGCAATAGTTAGAGTTGTGGTATTATAGAGGAGAGAGTGCTAGAAGCGCTGCTGGAAGGAATTCTGCTGGTTGGAGTTATTCTGCTGCGAGCCGTACATGATCTGCTGCTGGTGGAAGTCCTGCTGCGGGGGCGCACCCCCCGAGGAGCCCCCAGGCCCTGCGGTGCGCGCGCGCTTGGCCGACCCTCCGCCCATCTCCATCTGCGCCTGCGCTTGTGCTTGCGCCTGGGCCTGCGCCTGCATGCTCGCCTGACACACACAAATAAACATGTCACACCTTACATCAGATATAAAGGGTATTAAGTAGAGATGAAACGGATAGTTGTTTGGCCGGATACCGGATATTCGGCGAACTGGGAGGCTGGATGGCCGGATATCCGGCGGCCGGATATTCAGTGAAAAAAAGATCACCTATTTGGCAATATTTCGACATTAACAGTGAAAATAATTAGTTTGCTGTTTGTTTGTTGTGCCGGCTTCAAATTTCTCATGGTGGTGAAGGGAAAAAGTCAGATTACGTGAGTGTTAGGTTATTTTTTGTTTACAGTTAAATTAATAGATTATTATTAGTTGAATAAAATATGAATTAATATGGCTTTTTTGTAACTTTTTCGACTTTTCGTAGGAAATTGTCATAGTTTTTTAATATCCGGTATCCGGCCGGATATTGAGTTACTATATTTAGGCCAGATAGGCCGGATACCGGATAGTTACCGGATATCCGTTTCATTTCTAGTATTAAGGGACAGACTTGACTTACTTTAACCAGTGATTCCCGACTTTGGAGTAAAAAATGTTAATGAAATTTTGATCTCCGGTGACATTTTTGATGTTTTTTTTTCGTTGTTGTACAGTTAGGGTTGGGGTAATAGGTTGTTCATCACTGGGCATTCGGCCAAAAAAAGTTATCATGTCTACGGCATGCTGAAGATTTTTTCGTTTATTTTATTTAGAAGAAAAAAAATTGAAAAAATAAAAAAAAAGTCAACGCAGACCAAAATTTCATTTATATTTTTTACTCCAAATGATGTCAGGAACCACTGGTTAAAGTAAGTCAAGTACATACCTTAACATCCTGTATATTATATTAATTAATCACAAAGGATTTGCTTTCTATGAACATGATTGTGTGGTTAATATCCCAATAATAATGTGTACGTCAACATTTTCAGCTTTCTATGGAGTTGTAGTAGGAGTTTTCAAATATTGTCGGGTTATTCATAACCCAGGAATATTTGTATTTCTTTTAAAAAAAAATAAACTTAAAGAAGAGTTGGTGTGGGAAAGAGTAATAAATATATGAAAAGAGTACATTTTGCTGTTGCTGCTGCTGTCGTGCTTTGGACTCGGACTTGTCTTCCTGGTCATCATCGGTGAGGAACTCCCTCTTGGGATACGGGATGGGACAGCCCGCAAACACGTCCTGCAACACAGGAACATTGGCATTTTACAATGGATAGTTGCGTGAGATGGTGACCAGACAGTTGATCCACCGACAATAATTGCCCCCCGCGATATATTTACTATAAAATTATAATTTTTTGTGCATTATTTACCAATTTCAAACGTAAAATCGACTTCAAAAATATCTTTAATAATAAATTAGTATGAATATCCAACACAATGTCGATTTTTTTGTAATGTGCGCTGGTGTACATAGTACAAGGTGGTGCAAAATTAATCACCCTATCGGAAGATGTTATAATTTTTGCAAATGGCGTTGTACGTCAATCATATTTGTGAACTAGACAGCTGCAGTAAACTAACGGACAAGCAATGGAGCGCTATACTTCGCAAGAGCGTGGAATAATTGTGTAAATTTTTTTGACCAACAATCGGTCGGTGGTGTTAGCGCAGCGTGAATTTCGACGTCGATTCCCTAATCCAACTGGGCAAATATTCCAGTGCTTACTACTACTAAATTCAACTACTACTATCTCTATTCAAACAGACTGGAAGAGGAAGAGACCTTGCAGGACGTGGCCGCCACCGGACAAGTCGTTCGGCCGAGAATATCGCAGCCGTGGCTGCCGATGTCGCTGAGAACGACGAAACATCAACCAGACGACGGGCCACGGCAATTGGGCGTCACCAGACGGACCCCACAGCGAATTTTAATGAAAGACTTACACCTGTTCCCGTACAAAGTGCAAACAGTGCATCAGTTAATGCTTGCTGACCGTCAGTCACGTATGAATTACTGTCAAGCCATCCTCAATCTCAACAACGAAGAGGACGATTTTGTGTCGAAAGTTATCATGAGCGACGAGGCGCATTTCCACTTAAGCGGTTACGTCAATAAGCAAAACCTTAGTTTATGGGGCACTTCAAGTGTGGTGCGGTGTTCACGCGAGAGGAGTGATTGGGCAGTATTTTTTTGAGGACCCCATTGGCAATATGGTCACTGTTACTGGCGAAAGCAACAGGGCCATGATAAACGACTTCTTATTGCCGGAATTGGATGAGCAAGGCTTGGTGAATATGTGGTTTCAACAAGACGGTGCAACCGCACACATAGCACGAGCCACAATGGATATTATAAAGGAAGCTTTTCCTGATTGCATAATCTCCTGTTTTGGCGATTTGGCATGGCCAGCAAGATCGCCCGATTTAACCATCCCAGACTTCTTTCTTTAGGGTTAGGGCTACTTGAAGTCCTGGGTTTATGCCAACAAGCCTCAGACAATCGCAGCCCTTAAGGAGGATATTCGACAGGAATGCAAACAGTTATCACCGGAAATCTATAATGCGATAAAACGGGCGCAAATGTGTATCAACACTGGCGGCAGACACTTGATGGATATCATCTTTTCCAATTAACAGAAATAATTGTAAAGGTCCAAATAAAGATTTCCATCACTCAAAATCTTTTTTTTTATTTAGTAAAAAAGTTATTCAAAATAAAATTGGATGATTAATTTTGCGCCACCCTGTACATAGATGCAGATTTTTCCTTGATGCACTTGAATGAAAATATGTTTTATACTTTTGTAATACGGAGGTACATCCTCTTTGCACATCCCTTCGGGGTGACTTAGTTACATTTTGTGCAATTAGGAATACCATATTTTCCCTAAACCGAGTCACATTGTTTATAAGTATGCCGGGGGGCCAATTGTCGGCGGATCAACTGTCATGGAATTGCGTGAGATGAGTTACACTAGAGTACAACCTGCTGCTGCTGCTGACCTACCTGAGTGGGGAGAGGGTCTTCGGTGAAGTAGGGGTCGTGCATGGCCTGCTCCGAGGTGATGCGGTGCGCCGGGTCCATTAGCAGCAGCTTCTGCAAAAGGTGAAAGGCGCGGCTGTCGGGCTTTATCTTGTGGCGGTCCATGTACTTGCTCAGGGAACAGTTCTGGTAGCTGCAAGCGACATTGATAAATGCATTATTATGTGCGAATGGGCTTTTATTGGGTAACATAAACCAGTTAATTCTCCAAGTGGGGTGATAATGGCCTCAGGGTAATGACCGACGTCAAAAAGGTGGTTAATATCTCTTGGTTAAAGGTGTTTTATTTAGACATTGGATAATACACATATTTAAAAAAAATACTCGCATCGAAGGATAATTTTTTTTTTTTTTATATGAACATCAGAACACGAGTCCCAACTGCTCCCACCACTGGTGCCTGTGAGGCTATAGCATCCCAAATTGGGGTATGTTGTGAGGTTGAAGTAAGTGGGGAAGGGAAGGAGAAGGGGAAGAGGAAGGTGGGAAAGCACCTGGCTATTTATATCTATTCAACAAACAAGGCTAAAGCCATTTCAATCAATGTCACTGGGGTGATACTAAGAGTTTCAATTCTGAATTCTTACACTAACACTAGGGCGATACTGAGAGTATCTTTACTATGGAACAATTAAATTTTGAAAACACAAATCAATCAAATAAGATTTACTTAATCACAACGGGATTTTAATCCGTGACCCCCGGATTGCTAGTTGAAAGCCTTGCCACTCGACCACAGAGGCCGTCAAAGAATGAAACCAGTTTAAAAAAATGGAATAAAGTTTTAAATTAGTTTCACTATACTCATTATGATTGAAATTCATTAAGTAGGTATACTAACTGTTTTTATAAATATATATTAAAACTCACATTATAAATAATCAGACAATATTTGAATTTCTCCTACTTCCATCAATAAAAAGACTAGCAGCGTACGGAACCTGCGATGCCTGGCCGGTGATAAACTGACGTTTTGTTCAACTCGGCGAACACCATAAGCAAGTTGCATCATACTTGGATCTCTTGAAGTCCTTGATGAGCGTGGGGTGCTCGGGCATCTTCCTGATGTCCTCCCAGTCCTTGTCCTGAGGGAAGCCCATGACGTTGAAGATGCGGTCCAGCTGGTCGTGGTGGTATGGGTTGCTGGTCTTGATGTCTTCCTGGCGGCAGTGGAAGATGGGCTCCGACGTCAGCAGCTCTGCGAAGATGCAGCCGATGGCCCAGATGTCTGCGACAGATTATTGTACATATTTGGTTATTATACTGCAGGTATACTGATGAGGCAAGCAGTACAGTGGGTTGCCTTATTAATAGGGACAGTATCAATGTTTTGTGATTTTTGTGTTTACATTATCTCTACTTCTAAATAACTTGGATATGATGGCAATTCCTTTGATATTTTTGCTGCTGACATCACCACTGACTCTCTTAAGACGTAACAACACTAGAAAAGTATCACATCTCTTAAAAGTTTCAGGTTACTTCCACATAGCCAGCATTTTGCATGATCAAGGGTCTCGTAAATAAATATGTATATCATTGTTTGAACGAGTTTTAACAGTACAGCTACACGAAAACATAAGTAATTATTCATTTTCCATCACCTTTGTAAAGTTTGTGTTCATTTCTCTTTTCCATTAATAGTTTTGCCATGTTGAACTTATTATTGGGATTTTTCAGTGTGGCCAGGTTTTCAGACACGTCCCCAAGGATATGTGCGGAAGTGAAAACACTATTATTAAACACCAAACATTCCCAAAAACAGCCAAAACAGGTATTTCAAAGTCTGTGGTTGACAGGATAAAGAAAATCATTCTCTTAATGCAAAACTGTGCATTGAGAGCATGCCACGGCTTGTGGAAGCTGTATTTGCGGTTAAAGGCGACATTATAAAATATTAACTTTCTTTGTAATAATGTTTTAAAATAATTTTAACAAAAAAAAGCAGATTAAAAACAAATGTGATGTTTAAATTACCCAAACTAAATATTCTTCTTAATAAATAAATAACTGTACCTAAAATCATAAATACCTTTGCTTTACGAATACAAAAGTGAGAAAAACACATTTTTCTTTGGTGTTCCTATTAATCTGTAACCCAGTGTAACTGTGAGTGTATGCAAGTTACCAATAGCCTTGGTGTAGTGGCGAGCACCCAGCAGCAGTTCGGGGGCGCGGTACCAAAAGGTGACCACCACGGGATCCAGGTCCGCCAGGGGCTTGAGAGGAGCGTTGAACAGCCGTGCAAAGCCCATGTCCGCTATCTTCACGCGCCCACGCTCGATGCCCTCGCCCATCACCAGGATGTTGGCAGGTTTCTAAATGGAGGTCAGAATCAATCACAGATTATGGAAATTACACTTCAGTTCAACAATTACCTACTTGCACAAAATAGGTTATTAGGTTCTTACAGCCGTCGTTCCCCAACTTTTCGATCGACCAATCTGAGTCTGCAATCAGCTAACCGATTTGTAAGTATTTTAAAGGTAATGCTCGATTCGCGTTTTCCCAAATATTTTACCGTTGACTAGCTGACCCGACAGAAGTTGTCCAGTCTTAGGTATGAATATTCAATTCGAACTGGAATAAGTAATAAAAAATAAAAAATATTTCTGGAATTTAATTTGGGAGGCGGGAATGGGTACCGCCGCCCCGGGAACCTTTATTGGATAACCAACACCTCTGCCATAGGTCACCCCAAGTGGTTCGCTACGTTTGGTGATTTAGCAGGGGTGCCCGGGTTCATGGGGTGAGGTTTGTCTAGGTCTTGGAGGCGGATGACCAGGACATACTGAACCCAAGATTCCTACCCACCCCTTAAACCCTTTTCCTTCCCAGAACTCTCCTCTCCTTCCTTTCCTTAAAAAACCCTCCACACAGCATCATAGGTGAGCATAAAGATGACATAGGCCCTGAGGGAAATTATCTTCCTCAGGGCCTCCTGTGTGGAACTCATGTAAAAAAAAATTAAAAATGATACAATTGTTTATCCCCGCATGTCCTTTCTCATTCGTCCCGTTCCCCTTCCGCCTCCCCTTCCTCTACTTCGTCCCCTTCCCCTCTCGCTTTCCAACTCCGCCTTTTCTGCCTTCCCTCTCCCCCTTCCCAAATTTTTTTTTATGAATAATAATGACCTTCTAACTTAAATAACTGCATTTTTTTTTTTTTTAGAGTTAGTTTTAATAGTTCAAATAATTGTCAAAGTTTTAATTTTTCAAGATCCCCGAAAACCATCGTATTTGTAGTGAATCGTGTGACGTCATCACACGATTATAAGTTATTTCCACAGGTGTTCATTTTGTATGACAGATATGGAAGAAATTATGAAACTATTCGATAAGTTAAAACATTATTTAGGTGGAATTATTAATTTATTATATTATTATATTTTTCAATATTATTACGGGAGAGTGGTACAAAAATTGTTTAAAATTAATATTTTTTTAGCTTTTAAAATCATTATCGAAAACGAAGCATCACCTTCACAATTGTAGGCAAATAAGATGCGGCGCCGATCGCAGCTGATCGATGACGGCCATTTTGGATTTCGAAATTCGCAGAGCTGGCCGTGGAGTAGGTGGCATTATGATATACTCATAGCATATAATACGATTTTTTCATGCAGTTTAAAGTTTTTCAATATTTTAAATAATAGAGATATCTCTATTCGTGATACTGAATTATTTATCCTAAATGATGTTAATTCAACAACTAAATCTCTATAAACAGTATGTAAATAAATGAATAAGATGAAACGTTGTTAATACGATGGCTTGTGTCATAGGTACCTACATTCCCATACAATTACTTTAAGGTGTTCAGTGACGTCACCACTAAAATTTCAATAATACCAACTTGATGGCGTGTTTCTAAGACGATCCGATTAAAAATGTACTTTTTAATAATTTTTTATATATGTATTCAGAATCAGCGTTTATTGGTCTGTATGAACATATTTTTTTTAAAGTCATAATATTTTTCACTGGAGTTCCTTATTTCCAAAATCCGTACCTACAAAAAGTGCAGCGGTTAGTGGAATATTTACCGAGGAATGTATGTAAATAAGTCAAGAATGAGATCTCACCAAGTCCCGGTGCAGAACCCAATTGGAGTGCAGGTAGTGGATGCCGTCCAGGATCTGGTATAGCAGACTCTTGACCATGCCTTTGGGCACCATGACGGGCTTCTTGTTGGCCTTGGCGGCGCGATGGAACTTGATGATGTGCCACAGATCGTGCTCTGCGTAGTCAAACAGAAGCCACACCTTGCGGTCCACATGCGACAGGAACACACGGATCAGGTTGATCACGTTGGAGTGCTTCAGCTCCCGCAGCAGCTGCACAGATAATGTATCAATCAAATTTACCAAAAAATAGCTTAAATTAACTTAATATTTGATAAGTCTTACTGCTATTTCTCGGCAGGCGGACATGGAGAGCCCCGTTCCTTCAATCTGCTTGAGGGCATAATCCCGAGTGTCTGAGCCGTCCTTCCTGCGGCCCTTGTACACATGCCCGTAAGTTCCCCGGCCAACTTTGCAGCCTTCGTAATCAAACAGGTCTTCTACTTTCGTTCTTTCATTTTGTGTTTTAATTTTGAACTCATAATCCATCATAACCGCTGCCATTTTTTAGTCAAATTTATTATGATCTAACTGTAAACTATGATATTTCCTTTTTAGAGATCAGCCCGGCAAATTTAAACCAAAACTTGATCGCTTGTCTAACTAAACAAAACGTCAAACGTCAAAAATTTATTGTGCTTGGCGCTTCTTGTATCAGGCTAGTTGCATTTCAATATTTTTTATCGGTAAGAACTTTTTTTAACGGGGTTCGAAGTTACAAAATAATATTATTAAATATTGACGAGATGCTGACACTATTAATTTACAACTTTATTATTTTATGTACTATAAACTTGTTATGATGCTACATACTTGTTATAATGCTCCTGTACAATTTACCTTACATGTAAAAGCCATCAAGGCGTAAACAAATAAATAAATAAACTTTTCACCCTACAGGAGTTTTGGAGTGTTTTAGCCAGTGTTTAAAGTATTGCGACCCTAGGATCGGTTCAGGGCCGGCCCGGCAGCCGGCCCTGTGCAGGCGCAAGTAGAGCAGGGCGCTTGCCGAGGCGCCAAGGAGCTATGGCGCTGATAATACCTAATACAAATTCAGCTATTGTGGTTTTTATTAAACGTACGCATACGCAAAAAAAAGGTAAATATTCGGAACAAACGTCAACGGTTATGTAACGGGATTGTGTATGTCGTCTTTACTTTAAAAAACAGCCTACGTTTTTGAATGGTTTGTTTGGCTACGCAGGGTTTGTGTCTCGGGCTTGTGTATATTATCTTAATTTTAAAAGTTTTATAAAAAAAGTGCCTATTAACCGTTGACGTTTGTTCCGAACTGCAAACAGAGTTATTTGACAGTGTGAAAGCAAATTTTCAATTTACGTAAATAAAATTAATAATGTAACATTTTCAACCTCCCCCAATGCAAATAGTTGTCTTTTCAGGTAATTAAGAAGAATCTAAAAATTTTATCAAAAAAAAGTGCGTATTAACCGTTGACGTTTGTTCCGAACAATTACCAAAAAAAACTTTCTTGTTTCAACTAAATTACTTCAAGAAACAACGTTGATGTCGGAGGACTTGGTAAAAGATGTTTTTTTTTCTCAAAGTTCAAAATTTCACGAGTTTTGACAGACGCATCAATTAAAATAACCCAAACTAAGAAATAATCTACTTTGTGCTAGTTTTTCCATCGCCCCGACATAAATAGGACTCCAGTTACTAATATCTACAGCCTGTATGTCGGACGAATATCTACAGCTCATATGTTGAACTAATATCTACGAACTTCAGAGTGTTGACCAGTGGCGGCGTAAGGTAGATTGGCACCCGGGGCGGTTTTGTATTAAGCACCCCTACTCAAAATAAAACACCAATACTAAACATGCTTACGAGACTTTATTTGGCTAAAATATTCAATCACCTTATCAAAATTGATTTACCTGTCTTTTTCAATTGATAAAATTGAAAGATTTGTTAGTCGCGCTTGGCTCATTGCGGACCTTAAGTAAGATTTTTTATTTTAACTTTGAAAAGCTTCTTTTACATGAAGCCACCGAAACATGAAATCCAAGACATAGCGCTAAACTTGGAATAGACTCTGAATAGCCTTATTTTACAATGAAAATTTTACATTTTACAATCTGAAAAGCTCCAATGTAGTCCATTGAACCGCTTCTTGGGCAGAAATGTTGGCGGCTTCCAAACGAGGTCTCGATCGTAAAATCTCCAACACGATGTCCTCTGCTGAAAATTCATCGTAAATTTTTAACAGATTTGGAACCATTCCACGAAGATCTGTCTTCTTCTGGTGATGTTACCAACGTTTTAGGCTGAATAACATGCTGAGTAACCAGAATAAAATCCATTGCCTCGTATAACGATGGTCGAATTCTTCGTAAAATCTATATAGCTCTCTGCAGCTCGTCTGGTAATGTAAGTCCAGCATCTCGGGCCATTTCTTCAAGAATACGTTTTCAAAATCTCCTCCTTCCTCTTTTTCCTTCAATCGGAATGTATAAGTCCTCACATTTTTTTGTTGCGCAGCAAATAGCCTTTTCCACTATTTGGTTCCGCTGGTTAGGAAGAAAATTTTATACTTTTTTGTGTGATTAACTTCTAGGACTTCACACCAAAAGGAAAGATAGCGTGGAAAACTGAAGTCACACAAAGCTGGTATGAGTGTTGAAGCTGCTTCTCTTCTTTCAACGCTTTCTTTGCTGGTGCAGGGATCACACATCTCTTCGAGTGTTGATACAAGCTTCCCAAAATTATTCTTCTGTGGTTTAACAGCGCCGTGATCAAGGGCGGATTTAGGGGGGGAGCGGGGGCACGGGGCACGTGCCCCCCCCCCCCCACAGACGGTATTTTTGTGTACTGTGGAGATTCCATCACAGTACATACTTAGAAGCTAAAACTGTCTTTATTAAACATTTAATTTTTCTATTGTTTTGACACTTTCATAAACCTTCCTATACATACTTGAACTTGTAGAAATAAACTTGAAGTATGATACTTCAAGTTTATTTCTAACAGTAATTCTTAATTTTTTTGCCCGTCTGCCCCTTGTGCCCGCCCAGAAAAAAATCCTAGTAGCAATTGTGGAATTATTTTGCGCGTCCGCCCCTTGTGCCCCCCCCCCCCCCAGAAAAAAATCCTAACAGTAATTGTTATTTTTTTGCCCTCACCGCCCCTTGTGCCCCCCCCCCCCAAGAAAAAAAAATCCTGGATCCGCCCTTGGTCGTGATGAGCAATCCATCTTGTCTCTGATAGTCTTAACGGACATGCATATATTTTGCATTAATATTTCCCACCGCGCTCGATGTTACGTGCGATATTAAGATCAGACCAAGCGCAACATGAATTCATTATTATATTCGAAAAAAATTTAAATATAGTTGCGTTGCGTTTCAAAATATGATATTAGTATGTAAGTAGCTGGATATAAGAGTAGGTAGTTATTTATTGATATGTCTTCACAGTGGTAGATTTTGTGTGAATTCTTTAGCGGTACGAGTGAGTGGTCGTTGTCACCCCTTGGTGCTTGGCACCCGGGGCGGACCGTCCCCTCCGCCCCCCCCCCCCCTTACGCCGCCACTGGTGTTGACTAATATCTACAGAGCGTAGGTTGAACTAATATCTACAGAGCGTAGGTTGGATTAATCAGCTTAATGTGTCCAATAGTCCGATATCAGGGATTTTTACATACATACTTACATAAATTAAGTTTTTTAAACTGCATACGCAATATTACGTTATTCCAATATGCTATACATAATTGCAAATCCAACCTCTGCCAGTACTGTAGATATTCGTCAACACTTTGGTTCTCATAGATATTAGTCAACAGTTTGAGCTGTAGATATTCGTCAACACCTTGATTCTCATAGATATTAATTCGATTTTTTCAGTTTTTGGAATTCCTGTAGATATTAGTAGACGCCTCCCATAAATAGTTGTATCCAGTAATAATTACGACTAATTAATTACTACGGCGCGCCGCCACGGAAACCACAATGTATAACTATTGGTCACCCCAAATGTTTCGCTAAGCTTGGTGTCCTAGCAGGAGTGCCTGGCAGGGGCAGTCCATGACTTTTCAGTGAGCTAGAGTGCTAAGCTTGAAAAATACAATGAAGAATGTGGAAGCTGAAAATGATTTTTTTTTTTAATTTTATTTTTTGAATTGTCAGTTTTTTTAATTGTCACGGACATATCCATCTTCCTGTCCTGCTGGAGAGGTCAAAAGATTCCCTCAACCAGTCTCCCCTGATCCGGCCCGTAGGTTATAGTAGACGCATCCGCCGCCAAGACCCGGATAAACTTCACCCCATGAACCCGGGCGCTAGTGGTGTTTCGTGACTTTTTAGTGAGCTCGAGTGCGAAGATTGAGAAATATGTTATTATTTGTGTTGTTGTAGCTGAAAATATCTTATTTTTCAAAATTTCAACTTTTTGTATGAAAATTCTCAATATTTTTCAAAATTTCAACTTTTTGTATGAAAATTCTCAATATTTTTCAGTTTTAAAACTGAAACTAGATGGAACCCTTGTTACATTATTCATCAAAAATCAAAAGACATCATTTCTTATTGGAATAAAAACACTTAAATTTTTTTTAAATATATTTATTTATGTGAAAATACTTATGAATAAAACTCGAACATAGGTAGGTAATCTTAAAACACAAACATTGTCCCTATTCTGGTAACATATTTACTTTGTAATTATTAATGTATACATAATATTATACAGTTATAACTTATAACACATATACCTAAGTTATAACTGTATAATCACAATATATAAAAATGAATGTTTCTTTGTTTTTTCCTTAACCGTACATAAACCATTAATCTGATTGCGATGAAAATTTTTAAAGTTGTTGTGCGCACGCCCGCGAATATGTTCATGTATAATATGGGGGCATACATTAATTACGTGAGCTCACAAAAAGGGAGGGGGGGGGGGGGTGTCCAGCAAAATCTCACGTTACTTGAAAAGAATATACGAAGTGGCCCAAAATTATCTCACCAAGGGGGGGGGTCTAGATTGGAAGAAAAACTGCTCACGTAATTAATGCATGCCCCCTAATGGTGAGTTTTTTTTACATTTGCTCCACACAGGAGGCCCTGAGAAAAACAATATGCCTTGGGGCCTACATCATCTTTCGTGACGGACACATGAATCCATTCCTCCCACTGCGGTGGAAGGCGACGAATCGAGAGAGTCCGGCTGGAGATTTCAAAAGGTCTCTCTTAACCTCTAACCCGATCCGGCCCGACATGCAGTATGTGGGCAGACGCATCCGCCGCCGCAAATTGCAACGCGTACCGGGTAGCTTGTGAGCAATAAAAATTTGAAAGTAATTTTGTATTGCAGCTGCTTTAGATCTTTTATTATTTCCAGCATGTGAATTGATTTCAAAATTATTTGTCTCTTTCCAGAAGTAAGTTCGGATTTGTATTTTTCTTTATCTACCGATTAACAGACCATTAGTAATTAGTAGTATTAGTACACTGTTCGTTAACTTTAAATTTTAGATTTTGAAAACACAATATTTCCAACATTTTGTTTTTTTGTGAAATAGGTATTAAGTCGTAAATATCAGAAATTAAAAAAAAAACTTAAGAAGAACGCATCGCTATATCAACGTGTGTATTTATAACTATAAAGTAGATAGACTAGATAGGTACCTAGTTAGAGCCATTATTTTGATTCGAGTCGAAGCTATACTACAGTTTGTCAAATAATAGTAGAAAATATATGAGGGCGCCACTGTTGATCAAATGGCAATACTAAAAACATAACTCATGGTGTTAAAGTAAAGCTGTGTAATCTACATTTTTATAAAAAATTAAAAAGGCATAATAGTGGAAAAAATATTTTTTCATTACAGTATAGATACCCGCCGATCTCAAAATTAAAATTGCATATAGGTATATTATTAATATATTTTTGCAATTTTGTGTTAACACAATGAAGAACAACTATAATGTAATAAAATATAAAGCACAGTTTAGAAATTGCTCGCATTTATTTAATACTAGATAAAGTACCTAGCGTTGCCTGGGTTTTAGATCATGTCTTTAATTTTAGATCTGAATATATTTAACTCATTCAGATCTAAAAGTAGTGTAACTAAACTCACCATTACTGATTCTTCATTTCTACCTATTGTTAAATTCAAATTTATGTTAAATTAAATTAAAGCAAAACGCTTTATAAATCACCCTTTAATCAAATTTATGTCATGAAGAAAAAATGTTTTTTAAAATGTGGTTTACTGTGTTCTATACATTCAGTGTCATTACACTTCAAAAAAATATTTGACAGTTAAATTGGTGTTGCCAGTCTATAAATTTAGTAGTTCCAGTTTTTATATTTTCTACACTTTTTTGACAGACTATATGTAGAGACATCTCGTTTTACACCGTGTGATTATTTCAAAGTACTTACTTACCGTTACCTACCTATCAATAAAAAATATTTGGTTTTTCTAGCCCGAAACAAGTCACAAGTCTACTTAGAACCTATGAAATACAATTAAAATATACGTACTTAAATAGTTTTTGACACCCAGAAAGTATTATCTACACATGGGGTGTATCAACATTGATACCGGAACCGAAATCGCCAATTTATGAAAATATTATTTATCAAAAATAAAGTCAAAATATCCATAGAAGCATTGCTTTTTACCTTTTGTTGGTCAAACTTAATTTTGTGGAGCAAACTTTTCTTTCAGAAAGTTTACGCCAACGCTCACCATAAATATACCAATCCCACGCTCACTAGCTTTGTGAAGATTATTTTTCAAACACAAAATTGAAGCAGTTAGAAATATTAAGGGTTACCAAACCTCGCCTGTCGCTGTATTATCGGAATTATTGTTTTCTTTGGAAGTCGGCGCCCGGAGCGACTGCTCCAATTAAGCCTCCACTGGACCGACCCTGCACGGACTCCATTATAACTAGCGACCGACCGAGATTCGGTTTCGGCATCAGTTTCGGCAGAAAATCTGCCGAACCTTCGGCCGCGGCTCGTGTGTCACCCGCCATCATCAGCTGAATTCGCCGGCCGGTCCGGCGTGATTGCGTTGTAGTTAACATCTTTGTTAAATTTGTTTTATAGCAGTACCTAATATAAAAAAAAATCTAACACGTGTAATAAGAATGTTGTGATTGTAAACGCAGTTAAAATTAAAATACTCAATTAATGAGGTCCTTTCTTCATAATGTAAGTGTTGATTATAGACAAATTCTTGTTCCAAGAAGTAGTTAACATGTTTTGTTAATTTTTGTTTATTTTATAGCAGTAATTTAAAAATCTACCTACTTCAATAATTGTTTTTTTATTTCATTTAACACGTGTAAACCGTCTGTAAAAGCGTAAAAATAAGCCAAATTTCTGAAGAAAAGAAATTGAGATAGATATGAAGATTCGGTTTCGGTCGGACATTAATTATAATCAAGGGCGGATCCAGGGGGGGGGGTCATGCCCCCCCTCCCCCCTGGGCTGGGTCCAGGACCTAGGTGGACCACTAATTAAAATTGTTAAACGTAATGTTTTTAAATATTTTTTGTCACAATATAGATTTTATTTAAGTACTTTCAATATTGAATGAATTTAATATACTTAATACATTGTTTGACAGCAAATGCATTATTCGGGAACGAACGCATCGAAAATTGGTGACCCCCCCCCCCCCTGGCGCCAAATCTGTAGAATAAATAAAAATCAAAGAATGGAAGTGATCGTTCGAAGGCGGGATTTTTTGGAATATAATTTCAGATCCTAGTAATTAAACAATATTCCTATAAGCCAGTTTTTTTTTCAATTTAATTCAATTGTCACCATTACTTACTACTTTTATATCTGTTATCTCAGAAACGAATATTTGAGCTACCTAAGCAAACCGTGATTGGGGGATTAGCATCATCTGTGTCATCACGATGATAATCATACTGAAAATTTTGCGTTTACGATTAAGTGAATTTTTATGCGAATTTGTTCATTTTCACCGGAATTTTTGGGCAATTGACTTGAATTTTCTGGTATTTAAAAATATTATAGAAACAAATAAATCTTTGCTTACGTGGTTTTGACAAGCTTGAAGAGGGTCAACCCTAAGCCAAACAGCGCCTAGAGCTAATAAAATTCTCAATATCGCTAGTGATAATAAATCTAAAAATTTGTTGCTGCAAAATACCAAATCATTTTTGCCATAAAGTACCCACCACTTTTACTTAAAAATAACTCCGATTTCCCCAAGTAAAGCAAATTTTGCCGAAAAAATTACGCAATTTTTTCAAGTCCCTAGTCTTCACTATAGGCAGTGGCGTAGCTAGGGGGGGGGGGGGGCGGCCCGCCTCGGGTGCCACCCGATGGGGAGTGACACCTGACCGAGTGTCACCTCCCAAGAGCACAGTTTGTAGCTCTATGGCTCGAAATGGAGAATTTTGTGTCTGTCTTTTTATAGGAGAAACTAGCCTATATTTATGGAGAAATTTTTATCCCAAAATTCTCTAGTCCCCCCCCCCCCAAAAGTCGAAATTTGCGTTTTCAATTTCTCAGTCAACTTTAATGGGGGGTGACACCACCTTATCCGCCCCGGGTGCCTTCCATACTAGCTACACCACTGACTATAGGTATACGAGTAGGTTATCATTATATAGGTACTTATGGATACCTCGAAGGTCACCACCCAATTTAAAACCATCAAAATTAAACCGGAACATTAGGTCGTTACTGTCAGATAGATGATTCCATGAAATAAAAAAATGTCAATCTAATTTAAAAAAAATATATATTAATCAACAATGGCCGCCGTCCTTTGTTTTATGTAAGTACCGAGGACTAACGGAGATAGCAATACATTGTCAGTTTACAGATGATTAGAACTGATAAAGTAGCACGTCAAAAAGATTAAAATAATCATTTTTACTTTATTACAACAAAGAGATGCATTCCATAGACGTCACGAAATTGATTCTTATTTATATTAGATATTCACATAATTACCAATGGCAAATAAAGAATTATTATTGTCTTGAACTGAAAGGTCATCTACCGATTTGTTGGTCTTGAGCCCACGGCCAACAGATTTTCTACCTCAGTCTCAGTATCTTTTTTTACAGTAACTCCACATAGGAGGCCTTGACGAAAATAATTTCCCTCATGGCCGATGTCATCTTTGAAGACGCTGTGTGGAGGGTATTTTTGAGGAGAGGGTGAAGGTGACCCATTCTCATGTGATAAATGTTAACCGTGTACATATGTTGGGCATGCGTTTGGCGTATTCCCTGGCTGCCAAGGGGATCAATGACGCTAATTCCTCGGAGCATCTTCCATTGAAATACCGGTAGAACAAGGACGGCATTCCCACTCGATGCCTGTGCTCTAAAGATTGCAATCCGTTCGTTAAGGTGAGAGAATCAATCAAGCGGACCGCCCATTACTGCACAGAATCAAGGGGTTTTTTTTTCTTTCAGGTATTGCCTACTTATTTCAGATGTTATTATTAAGGCGATCCACTAGTTCTTACAGTACAGTAGTTCTTCGGTGGACGCCATAGGGGGTCACTTTGAATAACCGAATTCGTCGACTAGCGGCCGTATTGTAAAATATCAACGCGAAAATGCATATTTTATTTTATTTTGGGAAGATTGGGTGTAAATATCAACTTTTTTTGCGATTATTATAAAATAAACTGAATTTGCCACATTACACAATAAAACCATATCCGAAAAGGGGTTTATAAATAGGAGAGTTTGGACTTGAAAGTGTGTTTTTTAGACCTTATACTTTATTTTTTTATAGGCTTATTAAAAAACTTACAAAAAAAATGACCGATATTTTTAAGGGCCAAGGTATGTTCTACACGCAGTATTTAATTGAAGCATCTACAATACTTCTAAGCGATCAAATTTTCAAAACAAAAACATATGGTTTTGCATTATTTACTATGACTTCATTGTTCTTAAATAACTCTGTGTTAAAGAATAATACTAGTTTTTGGCAAACTCCCTACATTAAAAAATGTACCCTTTTCCTTGTATAAATTAAATAAATAATTGAGATCATTATAGGAATATTGAAGGCGGGAAAATTGGAATAAATAAAGTATTATTTATAGTGAGGTGCAGTTTATTTGGGTATTAAATAACTTAATGGACACAAAATAATAGAAGTTATTTAGATTTGTTACAAACATCTTGTCACCGGGCTTCGTCTATTCACACATTTACAGGTTTATTCTCCAAATCCACCCAGTGACAACACACGACTTATAATACTCGTAGATCTTATTTTTGATAAATTTGGAAAATTTTGGGTTTATCCATGTGACGCCCGTAACACCCAGTATTATACAAGTTTAATTATTTATGACGGAGCAACTACTAGGAATTTGATCATCAAACAGATTACAGCATACCAATTAGGTACGGCAGTAGGACAATGTAAATCCCCAGCAGATAAAGCATTTAACAACAGTGTCTCGTGCGCTTCCAGATATATAAGGCCTTCACACAGAGATGCCTCGCGTGACACTATGTATAAACAATACTCATGCATGAGAAAATTTTCTTAATTATTACAACATATTATATATTATTAACAAATCACTGTGAAAGTGCTAATTTTCCCGGGCATAATGTTTTAACGTAACTTAAAGAGTAGTCATAGTCCTCTCTCTGTTTGGAAACAGTACAACAGCTTTTCTTTGGAATCATTAATCTGTTTGTTGACACGAGTTACAAGTTACAGTTGCCAAACAGTCGCTGGTGTTATCATCATCATTAGGCTGTGAGGGACACGACCGTATACAGGTGTTTCATTTAGAGTTTGTCGGTACTAACTTCTGCCAAAACAGATTATATATTATAGCAGGTTTGGGGTCATTGGGTTTTACAGATCACTCGGCGATACGTTTAATAATTATATTGCAACTGACGCTTTCCCCGGAACCGCAGGAAGGTGAAGGTGAAGGCGACGCGGGGAACAACATTAAATCATAATGAAAATTATTGTCGAGAAAACTTGAGTTTCTTGTTTTATTATTTGTAAATGAGAATATTTTATATAACAGTAATTGAAACAGCCTGTATAATATGTATTATTATTTAAAAATAAATAGAATAATCTAGATTAAGTGGTAATTAGGAAATATCTACAATAAACATTGTTGTACTTCATGCAATGTACATAATTATAATGAAGGCAATATTTACACATTGAGAGATCCCAACAACTATTATAATATTGGCTATTGACTTCTTTCTCCGTACTATCATATTATTAACATCTTTCTTTGTGTGTGCCAGTCACCCCATCACAGAGTCGGGGACACAGTACGGAGTGTCACATCCTTGTGTCGGGAACACAATACAGACGTTACACTTTACATAAATGGACAATACAACAGGCACATCTCTATCCGCCCCCTCAACAGAGCCACTCGGCTCGGCTCTTTGCAATAATCAGTGGGTTTTCATTGTGGACTTTGACACAGTATGTATGATCTAATGATGTGAACATTTTACAAGGAAAATTAATTGCATAAATACTACGAGATATGATTTCACAATATGAACTTTATAATGTACTTTTCCTGTCAATCGCAACTAAAGTCCACAATAATCTTATTGCTTCGAGCTACAGCTATGAATAAACCGAGTGATAGAAACAGGATAACAACCACAATAGCCACAAAAATAATAGGCAGAAAAAAAGAAAGATAATCAAGGCCTCCACTATGAATTACAAAAATAGAAATTAGTAATATTAAACACGTTTAGAAGAAACAGAATTTCGACATTTGTGGATATAGCCTTATTCCCTTCTTGCAGCAGACACCCAGTGACTGAATCTATCTCTTGGGATTATCATCCCATAATACTCTCTTCTAGTCTTTGCACAGATTAAAAATGCTTTTTTATGACTGGTAGTCCGTACATTAAATACGGTTGAGACTCCATCAGTTAAATATGACATTGGTGAACAGAAATGCGTATTACAAAACAATAAATAAGTATACAATGTTTTCATAAAATGCATTTGATACCCCTCCTAGTGACTGGAACCACGGTGTCCTTTCCGTCTCGTCTCCTGAGAGTTTTTCAATGTTGGGCAGTCCATTCTGCTGAGGGTATCGTCATGCAAGAGTGAGTGCATACTGCATCTGTAAAAGCAAGTTCTTTGCATCAGCTGTATAGAGCCCACAGTATAGATACCACATTAGCTCGTTGGCAGTCCACACAATTATTCATCATTCTCATTTGCCAACCCTTAATCTAGTCTTGACCATTCTGACTGTCTCCACACCATCCAGCCACCCAAGTTTACGTCTCCCGACACTCGATTGATTGCCTTGGACAAATCACTGGGGTGAAATGCTGGATTCCTTCTCAATCCTGAGATTCTCACTCTGATAGATTCTCACTCTCATATCTGATTGTTTGAAAGAGTTATTTGCTTGTCATAATACCATCACCATTCAAACATAAAAGTATTTTTGACAAGCGATTTAAATGCACAATACATTGGTCCAATCACTGTACCTTTGGGAACTCCCGTACAGTTGTTCCTCTTCCTTTCCATTGAGGTAATTCTCGAGGTTCCTCAGGTTCCACATTGTCTCTCTTTGACAGATGTTCTCTTTCTCCCATTCTCAATCGTCGTCTCGTGTTGGAACAACCACTTCCAATCTTGCGGCAGTTTCGTTCAGCCTCTTGGAGCGAAGTCCAGCCTCATTAGAGGCATCATCTCAGATCCAAGATTTCATCAAGATCAACAGTAAGTGTGATTGACAAGTTATTTCTCATTTTGCACTTTTAATGATGTGAGAGGTTCATCCCCCTCTGAATTTAAATGAGTTTTTAATTGTGGCAACAAAAAATTTGTAGTTAAAATAATTCCAGATCTCCAGACCAGTATTACGAAGCGATACCAGATTTAATGTAAAATTTACATGGCGGGAAAAATATTATTATCTACACAATATATTATATTTATAGGCATTTTTTAGGTTTCCAGAAATATGATCACTTTTGAGTCCGACACTCCGATCCCAGTGGAATTTCAATTTCACTCAGGGTAATGTTCACGGGAGTTACGAGTAGAAGAGCTTCACCAGACTGCTGTAGGGCTGCCGGCACATGGGGCACGAGGTGACGGACATTGCGCACTTCATGCAAGCCACCACATGTCCGCACGGCACAAAACACACGTTGTAGTCGTTGCTGTAGCAGATCTTGCACAACTTGTCGGCGTCGGGTTTGCTGGCGTCCTGTTGCGGGGGCAGGGCGGGCAGGGCCGGCGCGGGGGCGGACACTGCGGGGGCCACCGCCGGGGGTACCGAAGGCGAGACAGAGGACTCGCCGGCGTTCACCTTGTCGATGAAGGCCTGTCCCTTGATGGCACGCAGGTACGGGCAGCGGTTGAACCACAGAGCGTGCTGCTCCCAGGGGTCGTCTTCGTCTTCCCAGTCCTTGAGGCCGCCACCGCACTGGTAGCATAGCGTCTGGTCGCCCTGGCCCGTGTAGTAGAAGCCGGCGTCCGCCAGCTGCGCGGGGGTTTGGCGCATGCGTAGCGGCCAGCCTGCGAACGATTCGAGGCGCGCCGCCTCCACCATGTAGGAGGGGTGCGCGGGGCGCGCGGCCAGCGCGAGGGAGCCGCACTCGTCACGGCCGAGCGGCACGTTGCCCACGGCCTTGCGTAGCAGGAAGGGGCACTGCGCTGACCAGCGGCCGTGGTCGGCCTCCACGTCGTCTCCCTCGGCCCACTGCGACAGCTCCACCTTGCAGAAGTGGCAGACGAGCGTGTCACCCACTCCGTTGTAGTAGAGGCCGTTGCGCGCGGCCCGCTCGGCGCTGAGGAACTTGGCAGGCCAGGCGCGCAAGGTGCGCAGGCGGTGCTCCTCGCGGCGCAGGTCTTGGGGCCCCTGGCCGGACGGAGGCAGGGGGGGTGGAGAGTCCTGGCGCCCATCTGGGCTGTCTCCCAGGGGCTCCTCGCTTTTCACCGCCACCTTGGGCGTGGACTTGGGCAATGACAGCTCATGGGGGAGCCTCAAGATGCAGTCAAGCTGGGTGGCCATCAGTTAGCAGCGGGCAGCGAGGAGTACTGCAACCAAAGTGACATACTGATAAGTTGTCGCTGGTGTATATATTACAAAGTAATCTCTAGGCTATGTATTATCTAGCTCCGATGATAAAACATGATAGCGAATCTAATCACATTTAATTTTTATTTTTCATTTTAATTTCTACGAAATTCATATTTATCATTGTAAGAAGTAAAAAAAAACGGTAAATTTTTGAGATCGCTGGCAATGGTTAATACGCACTTTTTTTTAAAAAAATCTTTTGATTCACCTTAATTACATTAAAAGACAACTATTTGCATTGGGGGAAGTGGAAAATATTTCATTCTAAATTTCGATTACGTAAAATTAGCTTTCATTCTGTGAAACGAGACCATGTTGTTATGTTGGTATTCTTGTTACTGTACGAAAGGATGCTAGAGCAAAGCGTAGCAGACTTCATGGGAATTCTAGGTTTGTGTAACATGGTTTGTGATACAAAAGAAAGTGCCCCTTTATAACGCCTACTCGCGACAAGGCAAGAAAAACATCCCAGTTTTCAAGTAGTTTAGCGGCTACGCTAGGTTTGTGTAACATGGTTTGTGATTCAAAAGAAAGTGCCCCATACCTTCAAAATCTTCTAGCCGTTCATTATACATTCAAGTGTATCAGGAATACCAACATACCAAAGTGACAGCGAATGAGCTAATAGCTAATGGCGTACAATCTCACAAGACGAAAGCTAATTTTAATTTTACGTAATCGAAATTTAGAATGAAATATTTTCCACTTCCCCCAATGCAAATAGTTGCCTTTTAATGTAATTAAGGGAACGTACCCATACTACGTGACCAACTTTTTGCAATTTTTAACCCCCCCCCCCCCCCCCCCGGTGACCAAAATCCTAAGCAATCCGCCGCTCATTTGTATGGAGCGTGACATTTTGAAGACCCCCCCCCCCCTAAACGTGTCACGTAGTATGGGTACGTTCCCTAAGGTGAATCAAAAGGTTTTTTTAAAAAAAAAAGCATATTAACCGTTGCCAGCGATCTCCAAAAATTAATAAAAAAAACATGTCATATTATACCGGAAGGACTTCGGAATTTTTTTTACACAAAACAAAAAAAAAATCGTAAGCATCTCTCATCCACCATTCATTTACCCGTGTTCTCTGCCATAGTGCCCCCAACACCATTGTTGTTAAAACACATTTCGGGGGTTTAGGATCACAGGGGCCTAACTACAAAAATTGGTGTTTTGAGTTAAGCTTGGTTTCGGTAATGTCATAATCATATCTATTAGTGACACGAAGCTCTATCTCGAATATACAGCCGTTTAAGAGATAATGATGAGCAAATCGAGAAATTTAGACATAAAATTAGAAGCACAAGGGCTTATCGCCTGTTATGCCTCTGTGACATTAAACAAAAATCTTATTACTAGCGTCACACTGACCTAACACTTGTTATTCAGGGAAGAACAAAACGTTAATTGGCTGATTATTAAATAGTTTCAATAGGTACCGAAAGGATAATCCACACATGATCGATTTTTCATGTAATTTTGAACCCTTCTATGAATTTGAAGAACTTTACATTTTTTATTTCTTTTTTAAAAAGAAAGACAAACATTTCTGGTTTACGAATAAACTGACAATATTTTAAAGACTCCCACTACCATCACAGTAATGGGAAAGTATTGCCTGTGTAGTGATGGAGGACTTCGCCGAGGAATTGAACTGACTACTCATGGATGGGATCCAGAAATCCAGACTCCAGACGTAATGCCAACTCAGCCACTGACCGGTCAATATAATGCTCCAATACCATTTACAGTGGAAAATATTAAAAATTTGAAGGATTTTTGAACAGTGGGTATCATTCTTCCAATTGAAGCTATCTTTTCAATAAGCTTTCCATTGATATGCTTGGTGTTAATCTAAATGACCAGCTCAGGAACGGCGGCTACATCGAAGGCAGAGTCAAGTTAGCCTCTCAGAAACAGGGCGTACTGTACAGGGCCAACAAATACTGCAGATAATACACAAATTCTAACTGTGTACGAATAGCCCCACGGTTGAATTTGGCAGCCACCTTTGGTCTGGAGCCATAAAATACCTGAAAAAAATCTTGTGTGCAGAAAAGGGCAGTGCATTTGATAGAATCCCCTGTCTTTACAAACGGATTGCAATCTTTAGAGCAAAGGTGTCGGGTGCTAATTCTTTCCTTGATATACCGATATTTTAATGGAAGATGCTCCAAGAAACTATCGTCACAGTTCACGTCAGCATCGGTGCACAGTTGGGAAACACGCCAAAACATGTTTACACAGTTGACCTTTAACACTTGAGAGCGGGTCGTTTCTACGACTCTTGAGTTCCCAACTGTGGAATAATTTGCCGACTTCTGGGTTTCATCCCCAAAGATGACATAGGTCCTGAGGGAAAATATTTGCCTCAGGGCCTCGTGTATGAAGATAACGTAAGAGAAAAATAAAATAGCTCTGCCCTAGAAAATACTGATAGTTCTAGATTTTGTTAAAATTATGATATCTATATATTAATATATTAATAATAATATAAATGAACATTAATATGTTCATTTATATTATTTCTCTATTCATAAATAGGAATCAAGAGGAGTTTACATGTTTGTAAATAATAATAGTGGCTAAATATATAGGTAGGGACACATAGGCATATCTCAATAAATTTATTCAATTGTACCGGGCCTAAGACAATTATTTTAAAAAGTGTTTTTATGCAATGTGCTGGACTGAGAGATGCTATATTTTCTGAGTGTCATAGCATCTAAAATCTTCATCTCAAAACTATGTTTTTGTAGAATGGCCCATGTGATCTAAATGACCCCTTGTTAAAGTATTGCTGAATATTAAGGAACGCAAAGGCAATCCATCAATTTTTAAATTTTTAGTTGCCAAAATCTTTTTTTTTGGGGTAAAATATGTAATATATGAAATGGGACGATATGTTTATTGATAAAAAAAAGTATTACACTTAAATGTATTTTAATTTCCGAGTTTCAAAGTATCAAAACTGTAGATATGCCCCTGTGATCCTAACTCTCATGTCAAGTATTGCTGTATAGTTAGGAACACAAAGGCATATCTCAGTCGTTTTTCACAAATATATTTTTTTAATCATCACAAGTCTTTAATAACTACTTAAAAATATGTTTTTCAAAGAGTGGGATAATATATTTGTTGACAAATATTTTTTGTTTGCTGAAATGCCTTTAATTTTCTGAGTTTCAAAGCATTCAAAACTTTAAATGCGTTTATCTCAAAACTATGTTTTTGTAGATAGGCCTCTGTGATCCTAAACCCCCGATTTGAAACTAAAAGCGCAAAAAGAATATAAAATAACGTGGACACTGACACTGGTATGAAGGCATCGCGAATGCACCAGTCAGAGTCAGAGAGTAAACAGAATAATAATATTGTTATTGTATAAAAACGAGTTGTACATGTACATCCGCGTGATGCGTCCGATGACGGCATTCCCGAACATAGCGGCTGACGTCACGCGGCGCGGCGAGACGCAGACAAGGGCGGCGCGCCGCGGGGACAGG